>JASWHV010000006.1:103985274-113985274 GCA_030760725.1 Neostapfia colusana
GCTTCTTCTTCATCTAGCACACATCGATCAACTTTCTCCACTTGGGAGCCATTAGTTTCATCAAACACCACGTCACGTGCAATTTCAACACACCCGGAGGTCTTGTTGAAAACACGATAAGCGTAGGTGTTTGAGTCATAACCAAGTAGGAAACCTTCATCGGATTTCAAAGTCCTAGGCTTCTTGTTGAGAATGTAGCATTTACTTCCAAAAACTCAAAAGTAATAGATGTTGGGTTTGTTACCGATTAGGAGCTCGTAGGGGTTTTCTTCAAAAGTCGATGGAGGTAGAGGCGGTTTGTAGCATGACAAGCGGTGTTGACCGCCTCCGCCCAAAATCGATCCAAGGTCTTGTATTCATCGAGCATGGTTCTTGTCATCTCTATGAGTGTTCGGTTCTTCCTTTCAGCCACCCTATTTTGTTCGGGAGAATAGGGGGCCGAAAACTCATATTTGATGCCCTATTCATCCAAATAATCTTCTACTTGAGTGTTTTTGAATTTGGAGCCGTTGTCGCTCCTTATCTTCTTGATTTTTTAGGAAAACTCATTTTGAGCTCTCCTCAAGAACTTCTTGAGGACACTTTGAGTTTCTCCTTTATCATGCAAGAAAAACACCCAAGTGAAACGAGAATAGTCATCAACAATTACTAGACGATATTTGTTATCGCCAATGCTTATGTAGGTGATAGGGCCGAAGAGGTCCATGTGAACTATCTCCAATGGTCTTGTTGCCGTCATTACATTCTTGGCGGGATGAGTTGCTCTAATTTGTTTTCCTGCTTGGCATGCGCTACATGGCCTATCTTTTTCAAAAATAACATCTTTTAGTCCACAGATGTGATCCCCCTTTAGAAGTTTTTGTAAGTTCCTCATTCCAACATGGGCTAGTCTTCTATGCCACAACTATCCCATGTTGGTTTTTGTGATTAAGCATGTGTCAAGTTGAGCTTTATCTGTGAAAAAGTCCACTAAGTAAAGCTTTACCTTTAACACACCCTTAAAGGCAATTGAGTTGTCACTTCTTCTAGAGATGGTGACACCCTCGTTAGTAAACAAGCAATTATAACTTTTCTCACATAGTTGAGATATGGACAATAGATTATAATCTAGTGATTCAACATGTAGAACATGTGAAAGAAAGTGTTGAGAAGAGATTGCAATTTTACCAATACCGAGTACCCTTCCTTGGCTGTTGTCACCGAAGTAGATGCCTTCACTTGGATCATCATTTTCTTCATACTCGACAAACATTTTTCTCTCTCCGGTCATATGGTTAGTGCACCCATTATTTAGCACCCATTTAGTGCCACCGGAGGAGTATGACTGCAAAACAATTTAAACTTTGGTCTTAGGTACCCAGACTTGGTTGGGTCCTTTGAGGTTAGTTACAAGGCATTTGGGCACCCACACACAAGTTTTTGGACTCTTGTGGAGTGGCCCAACATATTTTGCATAAACTTTACCATACTTGCTTTTCATAAGAACATAAGATGCATCTTATGAAATACTATAGATTTTACATTTTTGGTAATTTCATGTGAGGTAGATGCAAGGTTGTCACTCTTGTCTTGACTTGAGTTTTCGTTCACAAAGGCTACGCATTCGCTATTGTTTTTAAGGATTCTAGCGTTTTGCTTTCCTCCCCTAGTATAACCAAGTCCATCTTTGAGGAAGGGATATCTTGTGATTGAGTATGCACTACGTGCATATTTGATCTTTTCCTTATCAAAGATCCCACTCTTGTGTGTATTCTTGCTTTGTGCCTCTTTGAGCTTATTTTTTAAGTTTAAGACAATGCTAGCACATTTACAAGTTTTAGTGTTGGATTCTATATTTGTTGAGAGAGAGTTTTTAGAGGATGAATTAGTTGAGACACTTGACTTAAGCGAGTTAAGTTGTGTTTCAAGGTTCTTGTGAGTTTTGGTTAAACTCAAAAGTTCATCTTGAATTACTAAATTCTCACTCTTAAGCTCAACACAAGTCTCCTTACTCATGGCAAGTTCGCTTTCGAGTGCTCTACTCTTCTCTCTCTCAAGTTCAAGGAGCTTCTCAACCTCAAGGTTTCTTTCCTTTTCAAGGATAAACAATTCTTGGTTATTGAGAAGCTCTTCTTGTTCAAATATTTCGTCTGATAACATTCTCATTTTAGCTATAACCTTTTTGTTTAATCCTTTAAACATGAATTCGTTTTCACAACAACTATCAAAGTCACTATCATCTACAATATTTCTTCATCATCCATGTCCGTGCTCTCATCATCACTTTCTTCATCTTCACTTGTGAGTTGTGTTTCTTTTGCCTTGGACTTGGATGTGGCCTTAAGAGCAATTCCCTTCTTCTTGGATGAAGTGATCTTTGCCAGGTCGTTGACGTGTTGGGCTTCCTTCTCCATCATCTCGTGGTTAATGATTTTCCCTAGCACTTCATCCGGAGTCATCAAGTGAAAGTTTGGACTTTCCCGGATTAAGGTGCATAGGGTCACATTGCGAGGCATAAATGCTCTTATCATTCTCTTGAACACCTCATGGTCATTACATTTCTTACATCCGTACGCTCGACTCTTATTGATAAGAGTTTTGAGTCGGTTGTACATTTCTTGAGGTGTTTCGCCTTCTTCCATGGCGAACCTTCCAAGCTCTCCTTCTATCATCTCAATCTTGGCTTCCCTCACGGATTGGTTTCCTTCATGTGCAATCTTGAGGGTGTCCCAAATATCTTTGGCGAGCTCCAACCCATCTACCTTGTTGAATTCTTCAATGCTTAGAGATGAGTTGAGCACGACCGCCGCTTGTGCATTGCGATGGATTTGTTGTTCTTGTTCTTGGGTGAGTTCATCCTCGTCTTCGGGGATATCTATACCTGTACACACCACATGCCAAAGACTTGGGTTCAAGAAAATTAGATGCAATTCCATGTTGTATTTCCACATTGTGTAGTTAGTTCCATCAAAGTGAGGTGGTTTGCCTAGAGGAATTGATAAATAACTAGAGTGAGAATTTAGACGTTCATAATTAAAAGGATATCGCGAGTAGTCTTGTTGACTACTCTTGAGCTTCTTCTCCAACTTCTCCTTTTTTTTCTTCTTAGCTTCCTCCTTCTTCTTTTTGAGAATTGCCATGAGACGAAGAACTTCTTCATCTTCTTCTGAGCTTGAGACGTCTTGTGGAGGAGTAATCGCTTGAGGCAAGTTAGAACCTTGTTCTTCAAAGTTGCTCGTACTTGATCCTTTTCCCTTGATGAGATCAACTTGGCTATCGGCCTTGTCCCCCATCTCCTCTCCAAGCAGTTAAGTTTTTGTGGAGAGTTAGGCTCTGATACCAATTGAAAGTTGCCTAAAGGAGGGGTGAATAGGCTAATAAAACCTGAAACTATAGCAAACAGCGGATTAAACTTGAAAGAGGTCGGACTAGTCTGGTCTGAGGGTGGACTAGTCCGGTCTAGGTATAAAGTTTCGCTTTTAGGTTTTCCTTTTATGTTTGTTTAAGCGTAAGATGTATAGTAGTCAAGTAATCTCACTAATAAGTTTGAATGATTAGATCGCAGGACATTGGAACAATTCACAAGTGTTAACAAGACTAAAGCTTACCAAGTAATTCTAGTGAGCGAGAGAGAAGGTAAAGGAACCAAGAGACACGATTTATCCCAAGGTTTGATTTCACACAGGAATCTACGTCCTCGTTGAGGAGTCCAGAAAGGACTGGGTCTTTTCCAAGCCTTCCCTCACCGACCGATCCCCAAGATCAAGCCCGGGCTCTTTCACTATTAATCAAATGTGAATACAATGCTCTTAGGGGCTACTCACAACTTGAGGCTCCCTTCAACAACCTAGCAGTTCTAGGAATCAAAATACAACAATCAAGAACTCAAATTATCAATCAGAGTGCAAGAGAGTGAAACCGAGAGCTCAAACGTCAATCACCACGTCTTTCCTCTCACAAAAACCACAAACTCCTTACGAGCCAATATTAGGGGTCTAGAAGGTGAGGAAAGAGGCTTAGAAGAGCTCTAGGAATGAGTTTTCAACGCTTGGGTTGTTGTTCTCCCAATTCTCAACCAGGGGGGTCTCCTTTTATAGAAATCCTAGTATCTAGCCGTTACCAACTAAAGTCCGGACTAGTCCGGTCCCAACCCCGGACTAGTCCGTTCTTGAGGGACCACTCACGTCACAAGGCTACCAACTAAAGTCTAGTGACCGTAGGACTCAAACGGTCATAAAACCTCGGACTAGTCCGGCCAAGAGGGGACTAGTCCGATCTCAGTCAGGAACCTTTGTTCCGTATGAGAACGGACTAGTCTGGTAAGGGCGGACTAGTCCGGCCTCGGTCTTACCAGACTTGGTCTAAAAACTCTCTAATCTGGGGCTGCGGACTAGTCCCGCCAAATTCGGACTAGTCCGAGCTCACACAGGAACATTTGTTCCGTCCTAAATCGAACTAGTCTGAAGGGACCGGACTAGTCCGACCTATTGAGCGTACTAGTCCGATGTCACTCAGAGACTTCTTCTCCGGACCTAAACGGCTTAGTCCGCTTAGCGGACTAGTCCGCCTAGGGCGGACTAGTCCGGCCTTCCGAGACTTATCTCATAAAGGCTCGGACTCATTCGATAACGGACTAGTCCGGCTTAAAACGGACAAGTCTGAACTCACTCAGAGACTTCTTGTCCGGTCAAAACGGAGTAGTTTGAATTGGAACGGACTAGTCCAACCTATAGTCCGGACAAGTCCGGTCTTCCTTTTTCAGCCATACCTATGACTACTTCCTCTCACGATTCTAACTTTCTAACCTTAGTTTGCGCTCTTTAATGATTCTCAAGAACTCTAGAAGAGAAGACCCTGTACACAATCTAGAAAATTGAAACTCAATAGAAAAATCTATTTTTTACTCTTTCAAGTCTTCTTCTTTTCCTTTTTGCTTCTTGAGAGACTCATCATGCATTCCTTTGATAAGCACCTGTGCTCATACTCAGTAAAAACTTATTAGTATCTTAATTGTCGTCATCAATCAACCAAAACCCACGGGGATTACCTAGATGTACTTTCAAAAACACACCGTGTCGAGCAGGGCGCAAGCTTATGCAGGGCAGTGGCGGAAAGGTTAGGGTAGCAAGCGCACCCGAAAACTTGAAGGTGATCGTAAAGAGGATCGGTGCCATATAAAGCAAAGTAGTGGGTGGAGGCACGAATCGCCTTGGTAGGAAGACGATTAATCAGAAGTGTGGCAGTATGGAGAGCCTCCACCGAGTATTAGGCTGGAACAGATGCCTGGAACATCAGGGAGCGCATGACATCATTGGTGGTGCGAATCATGCGCTTTGCCTTGCCGTTTTGAGGAGAGGTATGCGGACAAGACATGCGTAGCAGTACCCCATGTGCGGAGAGAAAGTTACGAAATGCAGAGTTATCAAACTCGCGTCGTTATCACACTGGACAGCTCGGATGGTACGCCCAAACTGAGTGGAAATCCAAACGAAGAAATGAGAAAGAGTAACGAAAGTGTCACACTTCAACCGTAATGAAAAAGTTCAAGAAAAGTTAGAAAAATTATCAATGATCACCAAATAATAATTAAAGCTCGATACACTGGTAATAGGTGATGTCCACAAATCACAATGTATAAGATCAAAGACATGCTCAACATGAGTCAAAGAAGTGGGAAAAGGGAGCCGAACATGGCGACCAAGCTGACAAGCATGACACAAGGAGTCATGTGTACCCCTAGAACACGAGATAACAGAAGTACTGGACAACTTTGACATAGAATCTGCACCAGGGTGGCCAAGCCGGCGATGCCAAATGGTGGATAAAGTTGTCATAGTCAAAGCAAAAGGTGGTGATGCAGCGGAAGTAGGAAGTCGAAGTGTGTACAGAGGCCCCGAGCTATCACATCAAAAAAGAGGTCGCCGGGTAGAAAGATCCTTCACAGAGAAACCAAATGGATCAAACTTAATGGAAACATTGTTGTCAGTGGTAAAACAACGAACAAAAAGTAAGTTTTAAATGATATACGGAGCGACAAGAATGTTTTTAAGCTGGAAAGAACCCGGGAGACCGGAATCACCTACTGAGGTGACCGGAAGAACAGACCCATTCCCAACAACGATAGATGAAGGAAAATAGGGATTGGGAGGGTGGGTGGAAGAGAGTATACCAACATTTGGAGTGGTATGGTATGACGCTCCAGACTCAACTATCGAGTCGGCACCTGGTGGAGTAAGGTGCAT
The DNA here is from genome assembly GCA_030760725.1 of Neostapfia colusana. NCBI lineage: Eukaryota > Viridiplantae > Streptophyta > Magnoliopsida > Poales > Poaceae > Neostapfia > Neostapfia colusana. The sequence goes on from JASWHV010000006.1 coordinate 103,991,496, forward strand.
GGCGCTGAAAGAAGAGGCCAGCGACTGTCGATCCCACATCGAGGGTGGCTCCTGGAGAGGTGCCGACGGCTTCGAGTACCCAACAGGATAGTCGGTGCCTTCGAAGGTCGAGGCTGACTGTCCGTCAGAAGGGTAGCCAGGCCCACCGTAGGCCTGAGTTGGCGGCCCACCAACAATGTAGGCTAGTCCACTGTAGCCCGGGGTGGCTACGAACACTGGCTGGGAGCGTGGTGGTCGTGGGGGCTGAGAACCCGGAGACGGCCGAGGCCACATGTAGATCTGGCCAGTCCACGGGTTGTAGGGTGTGGGTGTGACACCCTCATTTTTTGATTTCTGCATGTATTCATGCTCCATGTAGAAAAACACTTTTAAAATAAGTTGAAACCAAGAAAGAATAAAAAAGTTAGCCAAAAAGAGCCAATTCCAGTTCACAGACAGCGCCGAAGATAACTCCCGCGGCTCGCAGGCCACGTGGCGTGTTTGGAGCTCATCTCCGCAAGTGGGGAGAGGTCCGCCGCTAAACTGGCTACGTGGCAGGCTCGGGGCTCATCCCCGCAAAAGGGGAGAGGTCCGACCCCGTGGGACACGTATTGCCCACGGAGCTAGCCTCTGCGGAGGAGCGAGTCAGCCTCGCAGGACACGTGTCGCCTTCAGAGCTAGTCACTACAGAAAAGAGAGGACCAGCCGCGCGGGACACGTGTCGCTCTCGGAGCTTACCTTCGAGAGGTCCGGCTCGCCAGACACGTGTCGCTCTCGGAGCACACCTCCGGGAGGTCCGACACTACCTGACACGTGTCACCTCCGGAGCTCATCTCCGGGAGGTCCGTCACTGTTGGACACGTGTCGACCTTGGAGCTCGCCTTCGAGCAAAAAGGAAGTCTGGCGCTACTTGACGTGTGGCATTCTCGGAGCTCACCTCCGAAGAGAGGGGGAGGTCCGGAATTGACACATGGCACACTCGGAGCCACCTCCGAAGAGAGGGGGAGGTCCGGAACTAACACGTGGTGTTCGCGGAGCTCGCCTATGGAGAGAGGGAGGTCCCGCACGCTAGGACACGTGGCACACGTGGAGCTTGTCTCTAGAAAGAGAGGAGGTTCCCGCCCGCCAGGACGCGTGGCGCACGCGGAGCTCACCTATGAAGGAGAGGGAGGTCTCGCCCGCCTGACACGCGACACAACCGGAGCTGGTCTCTGCGGAACAGGGGGCCCAGGTTCCGCAGGACACGTGGAGCTTCCGAAGCTCATCACCGCGGAGGTAACGAGTTCTGAAGCGGTTTTTGCTTCTGTACGCGTGGGAATCCCCGATACTGAGGAAACCGACACAATTTCCATAATGCTACAGCACTAAATCAGTTTAAGATGAGTTGTTAAGATCCAAAAATAGTTCGAATGAGACTCTTATTCAAAGTCCAATCAGATTAGAACTCTTCGTTTCCCCCTTATAAATAGAACCGAAAACCTTTGGCCGCAACCACGTACTTCTTTTCCACCTCCTGAGCCGACAACTTAGAGCCCTAGCCCCAGCTCGCCGAGTAAACCCTTCGCCGGAGTTCAGTCGCCGAAGATCGCCGGAGGAGCCCCGACGATCTGTCTTGCTAGGAGAAGGACCCTGAGACCAAGAAGAGCGTAAGGTAGGTCTCCAATACCACCTTACGACATCATCGTGTTTTCTCTGCATCTGTTCTTCGATTCCTTTCGAACAGAAGCTTTTTCGTGGACAGATCACGTGTTGATCGGTTTGATCTAAAGTCAAGATCATCGCCACGTCCACAATTGATCTTTACACCCCCTGTTCATCATAGAAGCCATGCAAGACATGCAAGAACACGTACAAACTGATCTAATAAAATTGCATCATAGGATTTGCATGCATATGCATCATCGCATCTAGTTAAAGTTTGTGCATGATATTGATCGCGTCTTGCGGAACCTAGGCTCCCACTTCCGTAGAGACCAGCTCCGGTTGTGCCGCGTGTCAGGTGGGCAAGACCTCCCTCTCCTTCAGAGGTGAGCTCCGTGTGCGCCACGCGTCCTGCCGGGCGGGAACCTCCTCTCTTTCTATAGACGAGCTCCGCGTGTGCCACGTGTCCTAGTGGGCGGGACCTCTTTCTCTCCAGAGGCGAGCTCCGTGAACGCCATGTGTCAGTTCCGAACCTCCCCCTCTCTTCGGAGGTGGCTCCGAGTGTGCCATGTGTCAGTTCCGGACCTCCCCCTCTCTTCAGAGGTGAGCTCCAAGAATGCCACGCGTCAAGTAGCGCCGGACTTCCTTTTTGCTGTGAGGCGAGCTCCGAGGTCGACACGTGTCCAACAGTGACAGACCTCCCGGAGATGAGCTCCGGAGGTGACACGTGTCAGGTAGTGTCGGACCTCCCGGAGGTGTGCTCCGAGAGCGACACGTGTCTGGCGGGGCCGGATCTCTCGAAGGTGAGCTCCGAGAGCGATACGTGTCCTGCGCGGCTGGTCCTCTCTTTTCCTCGGTGACTAGCTCCGAAGACGACACGTGTTCTGCGGGGCTGACCTCGCTCCTCCGCAGAGGCTAGCTCCGGGGGCAACACGTGTCCCACGGGGTCGGACCTCTCCCCTTTTGCGGGGATGAGCCCCGAGCCTGCCACATAGCCAGTTTAGCGGCGAACCTCTCCCCACTTGCGGAGATGAGCTCCGAACACGCCACGTGGCCAGCGAGCCGCGGGAGTTGTCTTCGACGCTCTCTGTGAACTAGAATTGGCTCTTTGTGGTAACTTTTTTATTCTTTCTTAGTTTCAACTTATTTTAAAAGTGTTTTCCTACATGGAACATGAATACATGCAGAAATCAAAAAATGAGGGTGTCACAGTGGGCCAGGGTGCATCTCTCCGACCGGTACCACCACTACCACTAGTAGCCAGATTAATGGGTGTAGGAGTGCCGCCTGCACTGCTACCTCCTCCACGGCTGCTATGTTTGCCTCGGCGGCGACGATTTCCACCTCCAGTACTAGCAGGAGTGCCTAGGGTGGAAGGTGGTCGTGACGGTGGTCCACCTGCAGCTGGTGAGGGTGGACAAGGGGACTGCCCAGAGCCATAAAAGGATGTGGCAGACCCGGAGCCAGTAGAGCCTCCTGTGGTGATCTCCTCATGTTCAAGGTCAGACCATACCTTCTCGAAGGTAGGGGGTGGCTCCAGACAGAGTAGCCACGTCCATAGGTGACAATACGCCCTGAAGGACACGAAGAACGAGAGCGCTATCGATGACCGGCTCGCCAAGGTCATGTAGAGCATCTGCCATGCCCTTCATCTCCCGGCAGTAGGTGGAGACAGAGTGGTCACACTGACGGTGTTCTGGAACCGAGCGCTGATGTGGAGGGCTCGAGTCGTGCGGTTCCCCAGAAACCTCTGCTCAAGGACCAGCCAGCCTCGTCGAGCGGTGCCACCACCGCGCTGCCTGGCGATGTCCTGTAGCTCTTCCCACAGGAAGCCAAGGATCCAGGATAGGACCAGGCTGTTCATGCTGATCCAGCAGACATCTACTGAAGAGCCGTCCTGGAGGACATGGTCGTCGAGGAGGAAGTGCCTCAGTGTGAGGAGCACCAGGTCACTCCACTGGGCATATGAGGTAGACTCGGAGCTGATGACAACTGGCACGAGCATCCGTATGTTCCGTATCCCGGCGGCCTGCGCATGAAGAGCAACCACAAGTGAAGCTGAGTATGTACTAGCGTCCGAGTGAGGCTCGTGGGCAACACTCGTTTGTCGGTGAGCACTCTCCTCGAGCTGGTGAGATAGAGCGGCCACGGAGGCACGCTCCTGCTCCAGGGCGATAGCTAGTGCCCGCTCTCGCTCGCGAGAGGCAGCCAGAGATGCGGCGATGTTGGAGGTGTCCGTCGTGTCGGTGCCGTAGGAAGAAGTAGCTGCGCTCTCAGCAGCGGTGCCAGCGACTGGAAACGGGATCGGCGGGACGGTGGTCGTGCTCCCGTCGATGTCGAGACCGTTGGCGGTAGAATCACGTGGCCCAGAGGTACCTGCCATGAAAACGACAACGGTGGCGGGTTTGCCGGTGGTACCTACAAGAGGTCCGCCGGCGGCCGGACCGGTCTTCGAAGACATGGGGGGGGCGACAACACCTCCCAGAACAGAAGCGACGGCCGGGCGAGGGAGGTACGCGACAGCTGATCCAGCAGCGGTCGCCCCCCTCCCCAGGGAAACACCTCCCAGGGCGGCAGCGGAGCCCCCCCCCCTGTGCGCCCTGGCCGCTGCGGCGGCATCCCATGGTGCAGTGGCGGCGGCGGCGGCCTAGGGAGTGGCGGCGGACCAGGGGGCGTCGTCGTGGGGCGCTGCAGAGGCGGCACCACCAGCGGCGGTGGCCCAAGGGGCGGGGGCGGCAGCGGGGGTGGGTGAGCCGGCGACGGCTGGGTGCACGGCGGGGGTAGGGTGAGCCGGCGGTGGCGGCGGCCTAGGGCTATGGCTGCGATGCAGCCATGTGTTAGGGTTAGCTAATCCTAATTGCCTAGTTAATGATATCATATTAGAGGGAATAGAATGAGATGATTAATCTGAGGGTCAAGGGTACATTATATAGAGGGATTAGATGAGCGGAAAAGACTAAACTGCCCCTAACCCTAATCCCCTACAAAGGACCAAAATACCCCTGATTAACCCACTTAATTACACAGTCTAACAATAACAACTGGTGAAACCTACTCGCAGCTGTGGGCGAGCACGCCGTTGAAACGCTGGCTGATTGGGGTTTACTGGTCTCCGTTCTCCTGCAGGATCTCGCCACGTCTCCTTCGGAGAAACGAGAACAGTGTCATTACGCTGGATTGCGACAAGTGTTAATCTTGTCAGGGATGGCTTCCAGCACAAGCCTAATTATTGTAGCCGCTGAACTATCGCTTGCTTGTGGAAGTTTTAGATTGGTTGATATGTACAGAGAGTACAATGATTGCCGATTAAGTTCGCCGGCTGTTGTCTAAATCACTGTTTGAATGTTCATGGAGTGGGGTTTCTGAACTTCAATTCGCTCCGAGCTGAAACACAGGGAAAGTAAATAGTGTTCCGAAGTGTCTAGAGGCGAGAAAGATTGATTGACAGAAGGAAGGTGAAGAAAGACTAGAAGATTATGCTCAGTTCTGCGGATAGGAATATTGACCGCCGTTCTTCGGGCACCAGTTTTTCACCCTGTTTGCTGAGCGTATGCATGTGTGACCTCCTACTTGAACTTTCATGTAAATTTGAAAATTTAGATTTGGAGCTGCATGTTGCGTGAGCACCATGAAGATCAAGAGCAGTACCTAGTTTGTAAGATGAATCTGTAATCGTTATAAAATTAATATGATTCTTCTCCCCCCTAGAAAAGCTCAAGCGGGGCAGAGGCGCAGAGCAAGTGGATTAATGCTGTTGTGGTCGTGCAGGTGCGGCATGTGCAGAGACATCTCGTAGTATCTTCGATTTCGTTTCTGCCACCGGAATCAGACAAGCTCCAAAACAGATAAATATACAATCATATTTCCCTGAACTGAAAGGAAGTTCTTATTACGCCTGTTGGTTCATTGCGGCTTCTCGTGTTGCTCTCGAGGCAGTTTATCTTTTTTTTCTTTATTTCTGAATGGCTATTGCGATTGTTTATCAAAATAGCCACCCAACACTAGCTTGTGCAAGCAAATGCAGGCGGTGGTGACCGAGCTCATGCCACGCAATTCACATGCGCAAAAAGAGCCTTGATGTGTGGTAAGCTCATAACTTATCCCACTTTGTTAGGCAGATCAGGATATTCTATTTTCTATGGTACCCTTGGACATATGAGTACTGCTTCGAAATAGATGCTGGAATTCTCAAAAAATTAGCGGATTAGCTTAGGCGCTCATGCAGAGAGTTGGGAGTATCGCGATACTATTAGACTCCTGGACAAGCGATTAGCCTGAAATCTGACGAGCAAACTTAGCTTGAAAGAGCAGCAGACCTCGGGTACCTTACCTTCGCTTGGGCAGACAGCCTCCTCCATTATTCTCCAGTGGAGATGGGGATGTGCCTCAGTGCCTGACAAAACTCGGGATCATTGAGGCGACGTGTTAAATGATTTTGGGGCCAGATGAGTCGGATCGGAATCTCTGCATGGCTCGTCTTTGTCCATCATGTGGCCACCCGGCCAGCTCGATGGCGTCAAGAAACCCACTCATCTGTCGCTGCAACACTGTTTATGTCGCTGCAGAGCCGGACAAACGTGGAACCCGTTGACAGACACAGAGAATATGTGGTACACGATAATGCCTTTTATAAATTGTTAAAGACAATGCAAATATCAGTAGAAGACAGTATCACTCTTGAGAAATTTCCATCAGTCTTCAAGATTCAACTTTTTCTCTCTAACGATAACCCTTGAATCTTAAACACCTGCCTAATGGTGATATCTTTGTTGGCCACCTTTTGCCGCATCTTTCGTGTCGTTCCGGCCGTTCCATTATTGTCCCAAAAGATTGGTCCAATCGTCGTCGTCCTTGGGTCCATGTGCCATCGCCTTTGTCCGTGGAGCTTTTCATGGCTTCACCAGGCGCGCGACGTGACATCTGACGCGATGATGAATTGAATCAAGTGACGGTGATGATGATGCGTGATGGCTCCACGAGCTTGCCGGTCGTGCGGTGATCAAGCGGGATTGTTTCCGTGCGGGGGCGCGTGATCTGGCGACGGAATCACAGGCGGAGGCAGGCAGGAGCAGGACGACGTCGTCACTGATGCAGGCACGGTGCACATGGATGGGTTTTGGCCCGTCGCGGATGAAAAGAGCGTGGGGGCATGCCCATGATTGTAGCTAATGATTGTTTCGATTCATATCTGCGTTTGTAACAGTTTAATTGAGAGTTCAGAGTTCCATTAGAGACACAACACTGCCAATTTTAACTTCTGTTTTCTCGGTGGCAATATAAGTTGCCCTGTATGTGTTTTCTAATACAGTTTTGTACTTTGATTTATTCCTCCTCTAATGCAAAGGCAGAGCACCTGCCGCTTTCTCTCTAAAACAATGAGAGTTCAGAGATGGATTCTATCGACGCTGAAATTTCCGTCGAAATGGCACGATTTCCCGACGATTATCTGGCACAAATTTCAAACGGTTAACGTAAAATTTGGGGGATCTGAAAGTGGCTCAAACGTCGATATGAGGAGGGCCGAATTAAAAACAATAGAGGCAATAAATCAGCCCATTAGCCTTCTACGAGGCATATCTCTGGGGTCTGGCTCAAGTCCAGTCGGTCTAGATAGGCCCGAGGAGAAAGGTAACAGTTAGGACTTGGAATAAAAGGTGCTTCCTTTCACAATGCGGCCTGGAACCAAGGCGGCGTGCAGCCCATTTAAATCCGGCGTAAGGCGATTTTTAAAAAAATAGAAATATTTTGTTTGAAATGTATAAAATGGGACGCTGGTTTAAAAAATTACAGAAATAGGTAAGAATTCGCGCTGCTCCCTGCAAGGCGCGAGGTGCCTTCTACGCGTGCTACCACTTCGTTATCCAATGCTATAGGTTTCAGATTCGTTTAGATGTATGCACATATCTGATGTAGCAGTACATTGCTCGGAATGTGAATTGATGAGAACGAATCTGTATGTGACTTTATCGAGGTATATCCCTACCGTGGCAAAGATATTTCAAACAGTAACCTGTTCTATTAAATTCACCATTGTTTTCCTTGTTGATTGGTGGTCCGGTGGACGCTCTATAATGATTTGTTATTTGTACGACCATCAGTGCCATAGATGGATTTCTTATCTTTATCTAGTGTGTTTATTAGTAAAGACAAGAAAGTGATGATGTGCTAACTTGAAGTTTTCCCACCGTCGAGCTTAGTTAATAAAGTTCATCATATATAGATCCTGCCACTTTTACAGTATTCAAGGAAGTGATTTAGATAGGTTGCATACAAGAAGCCAAACTACTAACAAAAATGCAGCTCTCATCTCATCTTTCAAGTTGTGCCTTCTTTGCCTCTGGCAACTTGATCCTCACAAAGCAGTCCCACACCTAATGTCCGTAGCTCCGTCTGCACCCCTAGGCTTGCACATCCAGTCACCATTGTCTAGCTAGTTCTTTGCAGCAACCCATTCAATTCCTACATAAATGATCCAACTGAAGAACTTTTATGAATAAATTCTTGGAGATTTGAAATGCTTATTTTCAAACACAGTATGTCTTCCATAAAACATAAATTGATTACTAAAAATGATCACTTTTTCTTTTAAAAAAAGGCACGAGTCAACCTTATGTGCAACGATGAAACATTTAACGAAACAGGGCAGGTATTGGAAATTGGCAGTCAGGAGCATCTCTGATAACACATAAGCCAATAGGAATGGTATGTTCACTCCAGAACAAGGGCAATGGTGGACTGGAACATCATGTTTTCAGAATTTACCAGCACGGAGGGTTTGCATGGAACATCATGTTTTCAGAATTGACCAGCATGGATGTAACAGACGCAAATTTAAGCAGATGGAATTTTGGTTCAAAATTCAAAATTGAAGTCAAAATATCAAGAAAGAGAAAAGAAAAACAAAAAAAGGAAATGGACTCCTCCTGAGCGCAGCCCAACCCCTTCCCCCGGCCCAGCAAAGCGCGACCCAGGCTACAGCGCCTTCTCCTACCTTCAGCCGCCGCCGCCTCTCCCGAAACCACACCGGCACCCAGTCGCGTCGCCGCCCCGCCATCCCGTCAGCCACGCCGCCCGCTCCCTCCCGCGGAATCCCGGGCTGCCGCAGCGCCGCCGCAAATCTCGGCCGATTGGACGCCCAATCAAGCGAGCCCGTCCACCTCTCACGTCCGCGCCGCCGCCGGAAATCCGGCGATAGAACGCCCCCGTCCCATCGCTGTGCGCCACACGCCGCCCGCGCTGCCCAACCGCTGTTGTGCCGCCGCAAATCCTGCCGATTGGACACCGAATCGCGCGAGCGCGGAACCGACCGGCCGCTCACCCACACCGCCGCCGGATATTGCGCCGGCCACCACCGCCCGCTCACGTCGTCTTCAATGCTCAACGCCCCGCACTCAGAGGCCACCGCCTCCCCTCCTCCCTGGAATTCTGGTCGCCTGCATCGAATGCGGCTGTGAGCGCCTCCCACGCGCCGACTTCCAGCCGCTGCTCGCTGCTATAAAAGCACCCCCTACTGCTGTGTTCGAGTGCAAGAAAGAAACACTCGAGCACCAACTTGCTCGCCGGTTGGAGCAGGAGCCAGAGGCCGCCCGGTTCCCCCTTCCTCGCCTTCTTCCCCAACGCCGGCGAGCTCCGATTCAAACTCCGGTGAGCCCTTGTCCCTCTCTCTTCGATTCCTCGCTCCCACAACTCCTCTAGGTCACGTACAATGTTTCCCACATGCAAGCGTTGAGGATAGGGCTCTAGGCATACGCACGCCAAGTGCCGTTGCGTCCCGCCGCCATGGCACGCCACCGGCCACCATGGGGCTTTGCCCGGTCTGGCTGAGCGTCTTAAAACCTCCCGCACACCTCAATGCACGTGTAGGAATAGCAAGTTCGCTTTAGAATGCGAGCGCGCTCCATCGTGTCGAGCGTCGCAGCCATCGCCATCTCCGGCCAAGGGTCTCGGCCGAGCGCCCACATGGCGCCTAGGTGGCAGGATAGTAGGGAGCCACGTCAGAGAGCGAGCACGGGTGTTAGCCCCGTCAACGCCAACTTGGCCAGATAAACCCTTTGCGCACGTGGCAGTTGAGGTGGCAGCCACATCGACAGCCTAACCCATGTGGCGGTCCAGACAGCTTCCACATTGTCGCCACTTCACTCCGTTTTGCAAGGACATATGGAAACGGCTCCGTAGACCTGGTTCACGTGCACCCGAGACACAAACACACAGAACCCTAGCCCGCTTGTCAGCCACTAGGGCTGCACGGGAAACTGCTATAGCCACACCCTAGTGTATCCAAGACTCCATGAAGTACACTCTTAAGTGCAGAAAATTTCAGAAAAGTTGTCCAAAAATAGGAATCAACTATTAAGGAATAGTGGCAAGCGAAAATGGCCCCAACAAACTCAAGAACATTTTAATTCACTATATATATATATTAACCCATCTAGGTTAAGTAAGGGGAATAAAAGGATAACCTAGTAATTAATTACCCAACTAATGACATCACCCCATTCGGGCCATGAAATGAAATATACCTCGTACCAAGGACTTCTATAAGATTTCCTGTAATCAGCCTACGGAAGTTTGTACGGAATTCATGGGTTTCCTTTGGATTTGACGCCCATGCAAACTACGTACTATAGAAAACGAGGAGGTCGACGAGGAACTCGAAGACCAGGACTATGAAGGATTTCTGGAAGCCTTTGAAGGCAAGCTCTAACCCCCTTGATCATGATTGCTACGATGAATTTGCAAAATAGCCCTGATAGTCTATTTTAATATGCATGTTTTCTCGTGGTTACTTTTAAAACATTGTCGTAGCTAAGACCCGCTTTACTATTGGTAACTTCTTCATGTAAGTATTCTGGACGACATGATGGCTTCATAACATCGTGATGATGCGTTGATATTGACGGTGGTTACTTGCTTTTGAGTTAACCTAGCTCGATGACATCGGCTAGCCGTTACACTAGCAAGTTGCATACTATCTCTCACCATCCAAGGCCAGAATACCTGCAAGTTGATAGTCACGTGCCCGCCGTGTGAAGTACCACGAACCCCTCCTTGACCTTGTTAACTTACCTCATTGATGCCCTAAGGCCCTGTCATCGCTCTATAATGTGATGACGTGTGTGTTTCCTTAAAAGTAGAATGCTTAGGGACCTTGCGATGTTCGCATCGCAACTCACTGCAACTATTCATCGAATTTGTGAAAAGTTTTGAAGGGTGTCTTGGTGGTGTGAGTTAGGAGGTGGGTTGGGGAAATTGTGCCGCGCATCCGGTGTAGGGTGAAGTGGAGAAAAGGAGCGGTTGAGGCGGGACATGATGAATGAGTAGTGTGTGCTTCGGTGTAGTCCACCTGTCATGGACATTGATGGAGCCGCCTCACCAACATAAGGACTGGTTCATATGACCTCATCATAGTGATTCCGTACAACAACAGAACTTGTATGGGCAGGACTCCCTCTACCTTCTTGGTGACTTCCACATGAGTCATCTGGTGGCCAGTACGGCTCGAGAGACTAGGAAAAGACACGGGGGAATCATTACCCGTGATCCGGCTAGGAGAGTAATTGCCGAAATAGCCCCTGGGTGCGTCCCGAGGTGTGATTGTGGGGTTACTCGGTGAAGACGGGGTGAACATTACGCTACTCCCTTGCTAGGAGTGCCTGGCCTGTGGGTAAAGTGTACAACCTCTGTAGAGTGTTAAAAATCTGGATAACCGTTGTCACGGTCTTGGCACACTATGTTCTGAGCTCCTGTTGATTAGTCTTAGTATTATTCCTTGATGTGGATGGGTGGCTGCGTTTGCCGTGTTTTAGATATTACGGCTGTGTGCCGAGACTAGTAAAGCCATGGGCTTGGACGTTCGATTAAAACTTAGGAAACTGGCAGGATGGAGCTCAACTCCCCCAGGTCCCACCAACTAAAATCAGGATACAATACATGCGTTTGCTTGCAAAACCTTCTTTCAAAAGAGACCCTGCATAAATGGTTTTCGGTAACTCTAAGCCGTATAGCCCTGCCTTGCTACGACCCCCTTGCATGAAACATATCCCCTTGAGTAGTGTTAGGGCTTGCTGAGTATCTTCCGTACTCACTCTTGCTTTTTTCATGTAAGGGCCTCAGTTTTTGACACCCATTTGCAGTGTTCATCACCACACCACACACCTCATTTGAGGAAGAATGATGAACACAAATGAAGAGCAAGTAACAATTATCAACATGCTCATTAGAGAACAAACTCACACATTGCAAAAGTGGTATTTCCCACATGTGATATAGATGGGCTGGACATATGAAAACTCCTACACCTTGCTAAGGATGTCCATGCCAAGTTTCACCCAAATTCAAAACCTTTTTGAGGTCAGTTTGGGTATAGTTAGGAAGAGGGCAGTTTGAAACCATATTCAAATTCAAACTGTTTTTATCCAATGAATTTAAAAGTGGGGGGCATATTCTTACTCAGCACATTTTTGTGAGCTCGCACACCAATTTTCACTCCATTTGGAGTTGATCTTGACATGAGCTAAGTGGGAGAAATTCAAACTTTATTTGAATTTCAAACTGAACTTGTGATGAAATTCATTCAAACCAAACCTCATTTGAACTTTGATCAATTCAAATGGCTCATGGGTGAATAATTTGAATTGCCAAGGGTAGTATGGGGTTCACTGTTTACAACAGTGATTAGGAGTAAATTTCAGAGGTTAAAACTGGAGGTGGGACCCACATGCTAGCCACTGCTCAGTTCAAACCGACTGAGACTTTTTCACTTGGGTCGCCGAGCCGCAGCGGTGATCGCCACCGAGGCCAGTCGCCGCGCCACCAGCTGCTTGCCCACGCGCGGGCATGAGGCGGTGCAGAGCCTTCTTAAGGCGCCTGCCCCCTCCTCGGCCGAGACACCGTCGTTCTTCCCCGCAAGAACTCAGCGCCGGCCGAAAACTTCCGCAGCTCGGACTTGATCGGAGAACGCCGATCGCAGCTCCCTCCTTCCACTCCAGAGCCCCAGCAAGGTACTAGAGACCTTCCTCCATCCTCCCCGTTGCTAGAATTCGGTTGAAACCGAGTGATATCGGCTGTGCCGAAAGATCAAAATCGGAACTTTGAACAGCCACACCTCGGGCTCTCGTGGACGGCCCAACCAGGGAGTTGTCACGCCCGAGCCAAGGCACCCTTGGACGCGCGGGTGACCGGTGCTGCTCATCCCCGAGCCACAGCTCGAGTGGTTGCTCACCGGCGGCGAATTTCCACTTTTCCCCTTTCTGTGTGCAGAACGACCTGCGGGTACGATTCTGTTTAATTCGTGCTCTAGAAAGGATTAGAGGGCCTCAGGCCGCTCTCACACGAGCTAGACACGGTAACGCACAAGTTGCCTTCACAACTCTGGGCCGGAGAATCTCTGTGCCCGGCGTAATTTGAGGTCTACTAATGGCGGAACGAACGGGCGGCATCGGGCGCACGGTGAGGACCTATTTCGGGCCTTCCCCGAGCTGCCTCGAGCTCATGTCGACCTTCTCTGAGGTCCACTGATGCTCCCCGACCGATTTCCCAAGTAGTTGAGGTGCTAGAGAAGTCAGCCGACATGGCCGAAGTCATTCCGAGGTGGCGGCTCGTCGCCGACCATGCTCCGGCCGTTTTCATGAGCAGCTGACCCTCGGATCCTGTTCCCCGAGTAAAAGTAGGCAGGGGCGGCCAGGATCGAGAAGTTTGGAGCTGTACAGCGGCCGGCGGCGAGCTCTCCGGCGAGATCCCTCGGCGGCGGGGCGCGGGTGTCGCGAGGTTGAAGAAGGGGGTGGACCCCAGCTGTCAGCGGGAGATATTTTGAATCGGGATCCGGCTGCGGCCGGGATCGGGTGTGCTGGCGCGTAAAATCATTGTGGGCCGCGGTGTGCTGTCGCCTCGGCGTGCGACGCGTGTCCCCTGGGCCCACGCGCGAGTTTAAACTTTTCCCCGATTTTCAGATTTCCTTCAAACTTCAAATCCTCATAACTTTGGCTAGAAAGCTCCAAATTGAGTGAACCAAATTTTGCTGGATTCATCTCTCTTAGTAATTTCCAGAAAATCAAGTTTCACTTCATGAAATTCCATATTTCCCCAGAATTAATTCCTCAAAGTTTAAACTGTTAGGAATTTTAACTGGAGAATTCTTTGGAGGAAAATCCTGAAATTTTGCTGAGATGTTCACCAAAATATCCTTGAACTACCATAAAAATTTCAGATCCATTTGAGCTCATTTAATCCACCTAATGGTGTGATTAGTGAAACTGTTCCAGAGAAAATAGAAAATGTTCAGAAACATTTTCAGAATTTTCTCTGAAATTGTTTAGCTCATATCTTTAGTTAGAGACTTCCAAATTAAGTGAGACCAACTCCATTAGAACCCTCTGAAAATCTAGTTTTCAGAAAGTCATAGTTTGTTTCATGAAAATCCTTAGAACACCCTAAAAGCCTTTAATTAAGGTCAAGGACATAATTAATTGTGGAGGGCTCAAATGAGCTTTGCTGCAACTAAAACTTGACCAAGTCTCTGTTTAGGTTCTAACCAAGCCACAGTAAAAGTTTCACAGTCATTAGATCTGTCTAGCAAGGGTTATAGACTTCACAACTTCAAAGTTAATACAAATGCATTTAAATTGATACATATGTTTCTTATATCATGTAGTCGCTAAGGTCGAGGAGGAACCCGAAGTCCTAGACTTCGTTACTCCGGAGGAACAGCTAGCCTACGACCAAGAGCAGCAAGGCAAGCTCCGGTTTGCATTAACCTTTTTACAAATTTTTATTGTTTTGAGCACATACTTGTTTCCTTTGTTCTGTGCATTAGAGTCTTGTTTGGAAATCCAACTGCATAGCCAAGAAAACCACGGGTTGGGTTTAGGATTGCAAACCCCGTTAGCCACTGCATTGCTAGGATAGAGTAGGATTCGGTACAAGTCGAGTAGTTGGAACTACTCGCGAGAATAGGCTAGAGGCACATTGCTCGGGTAGAGATAGCACATGATACACATGGCAAGAAAATGAGACCGAGCGGAGAGTAAGGGCAGCAGGACTTTGGGGCCTGTGTGCTGTAGCTCCGCTTGTGTCGATTGAGGACCGAGCCGTGTGCGGGCCTGTTGAACAAGCTAGAACAGTACCGAAGACCTACCGGCTATATGGGAACCAGGAAACTGATGTAACTCGGGTAGCTGGGTATTGAGGCATTGCCCGTCGTTCAGAGGGTAGGTTGAGAGCTTGAGGTGTAAATTGGCTGGCGGCACGGAGATGCACGTGCAGAGACCTCTTGCTCGGGACGATGGGACCGGTTCAATATTTGGCTAACGGGTGAAAGGTAGTCGCGTACGGCGTCCGTGATGGTTGTTGTAGGCAACATCGAGTACGGGCGTACGTGACGGGTTGTTCGGGTAACCCTGCAGGTGTAAATCGATTATAATCGCCGTCCCTCACGGTCAGTGAGTACCACTTGTTCACTGTACCGTGACGTAGAAAGAACAGGCTAGACACATGTTAAAATGCTGCTGATTGAAAGATGGACATTGATTGTTAATGATATGCTGTAGTCTAGAGCTAACTAAAGTTCTTTTCAACTTTGGGCAAAGTACATGAGAGAAATGTGTTTCTTGTTTGATTGCGGCTCTCTCATGTGCCTTAGCGTAAGGTTCTCCACAACCTGCTGCTAAAACTTGAAAGTAAGGTTCTACTAATTAGGCGAGTCCGTGCAAATGATTTTTTACCTCATGCAACCCATTACCCTCATGTAGAAGTTCCATGCTTAGGTGAGACGGGTCAGACTTGCTGAGCCTTCGTGCTCACTGCTTGTGTTTGAAGCTTTTGCAGGGTTCTATGAGGAAGGGACTCCCGAAGAGGAGACGGAACCCCAGGAGGGGAACCCCGACGAGTGGGAGTCGTGCACGTCGCAGAGTTAGTGTGCGTATGTGCTAGCAAGGACACGTTCGAGGGCTGAACGTGCACTTGATGCTTAGTCTACGCCCGCGAGTGTAGACTGAACTTATTTTGATGTAAACATGTTCATAAACTTGTTTATGTAATAAAACTTCCGCTTCCGCTTTGCACCTTTGACGTGTGTTATACGGTGCTGTGCAACGCAGCACCCCTCAGCATGATCCTGGCTCGACAGGACCAATGGGGTCGTGTCAGCGTGATATCAGAGCTCGCTTGAGGTTTAACACAGTACAAAGGTCTTCTTTTTCAAAAATCCAGTGAGGAACGAGTTAATAGCCCGTATAAGGATGTTATTAGCATATAGAAAGTGGCATATTAACCTATTTGTTATGTCGGAAAATCGTGCATCTCGGGACGTTCATGTCTTGGGGGGTGCACGTAAGCGCTGTCCACCAGTGCGCACAAGCTGAAGGGTGGAGCCCCACGGGTGGCAGGTAACCCGACCCGCTTTAGTATCCTCTACGACTCTTCATGTCGTTTGGGGTATTCGAGCAACGTCTGTCCCTGGCGTGCGTGGTGCAACATGGGAGACCCCGTCACGTGGTCTGAGACGTGAACACGTAACTCAAGGCGTGTTTGGCTTGAGAACATCCGGGCGAGTGATGACGGCCGGGTGTACGAACTGTATGGATTACGGGCTCGGTGTGCAGCCGAGTCTGACGATTGATTGAGTTTCTGCAGGTAGCCTGACCACGAAACGGTAGACGTGTAGCATCCGTGTGCGAGTGACGAGTAGTGCCACTGAAATAACGAAGCCGGCTAAGTCCGGTATAGGTTTTTCTTTGTGAGGACGTAGTACCGACATAATCTGGTGATGCATCGACGTCACACCCAACTAAATGAACAAATTCATTTAAAACTTGAAAGTTTTGCTCCAAAGTAGTAAAACTTGATGTAACTCCTTCCCTTGAACAGGATATTCAAAGTTAACAAGTTTTCAACTTATAGGTTGTTAAGGACAGAGCACTCTGTTTTCAGCTGAATCAAGGCCGAAGTTAATCAGAGGCTAGAGGTCGAGTTCTTTCGAGATTGGGGTCGTATGATACATTTCTGGAAAGATTTGGAAGAGCTTTACAACTTTTCTGTTGAGGTCCAGAGGTGTTTCATCCCTTAACCACTCGAAAAATGCAGTAGAGTTGGAACTGTCCAGAAAACAGGACAGGGTAAAGACTCTCTGTAGACTCTCTGTAAATTAAGCATAACTTCCTGCATAAAAATCCAAAAATAGAAAATGAGGTAGTTCTGGAAAGCTTATGATATGGGTTACAACTTTGTAACAGAAAGTTTTGTCAGAGTAGGAACATAAGTAACTGAGATTGTTGGATCAAATCAGTACCTAAGGCAGGGAGGTGCTGTCCAATTGTTCCCAGAAATTCTGTTAACTTTGACATCTCATAACTTTTGAACCAGGACAGATCTTAGTCTAGGCAAATACTGGCTGGAAACCTATTGAAGTTAGCTTTAACTTTGATGTTGAGCTCCAGAATTAGTTTTGCTGTTAACATGGCCTAAATCAGGTTGAAATGGAAACTGGTCAGGGCTGTCATGGGAACAGCAGATCAGCAGTCAAATTTGTTTAAAATTTGAACTATGTTTCCAAGTTTTATGGGATCAATGACATGTCTTATGTTATAACTCCAGGGTTTACTGTTTAAATAAATATTTGACATTTCTCAAATATATTTTTACAGATGGCAGCAGATAAACAGTTGGAGAACGGGTGGGTAGTTTCCCACTGCTCTGACCGTAGCGGCTACCCGGAAGCATTGTGGCAAATGCTCCAATATTTCGGGTACAACCAGATGCCGCAATACTTCGCCAAGGAAGAAGGCGAAGAGGGGAACAAGACGTGGATGATCCATGTCGAGGTTCCTGCAGGACCTACGCCACCCGGTTGGGTGCCATTCACCGTCACGGTGAGAGGAAGACAACCGGTTGGGATGTGGAAAGTGGCAGCCCATGACACTATGTCACGTTTCTGCCAACTACACGTGCAGGCTATGGAGGGCACTCCATACGCACTCGTTCCGGTGGAGGGACGAGCTCAGCATGTGTGGGAAGAGAGGTACCTGGAGGCAACAGACCCGAATTGCCCAAGGTACAACCCCGCGGAGGCAAACCTCAGCCTCCAAATGAGGGCGGGAAACGCTGTGATGGACAGCCAAGCTGTTCATACGGAGCATCTCGCCACCAAGCTCAAGGAGAGCACAAGCCGTGGAGATCATTTCAAGGGTGCTCACAGCGCACTCCGCAATGTGCTCCTTCCGACGATCAAGCAACTGAATGAACAACACAATCAGTTGCGTCGTCTGAAGAAGGCAAAGAAGAAGAGCCGTGTTGACATCGCGGCGTTGCAAGAGCTGGTGCAGACCCTAACCCAGCAGAATGAGGACCTTGCTCAAGAGCGGGACGACGCTATTGAGGAAGGACAAGGCTGGAAAGAGGACTACAACCAGGCTATGGACGAGGTGCATGCATTGCAGGACCTCGTGCCCCCGGTGTTAGGCATACCGGTGGTCTTGGGTCTTCCAGCAATGGGAGAACCCGGAATGGGATAAGAGGTGGTAGATCCAGAGCCACCAGCAGAAGTACCGGAGGAGGACGACCCACAGGAGGTCGAGTTCTACTCCGAGTAGGGGGTTACGGTTGCCAAGTAGGGCAGCTAGGGTAGCGTAACCCAACTTTTGTAATCGGTGACATGTCGTATAGACAGTAGCGTATGTATAGGTAGTGACGACATGAGCACGACTTCTCGGAGACCCGAGAATAATGTATCTTGTATAAAGTTTATGCTTTATCAATATATGTGAATGTTGTGCAAATTGATCATGTGTCACTTCAATACCTACTGTTGCGTATGGAATTTTTAGTAAGACATGTGCTAATTGCTGCTGTTTTGAATTTCAGAATGACGCGTACTCGTGCCAACCCTGACGTTGGGGGTACCAGTCAAGGGGGAGAGACCTCCCAACCACCTCCCGAGGACTCCTCGGGACAGCAGCAGCAACAGCAACAGCAAACACCGCCACCGCCACTGCCAACGGTTACATTGGCCGACATTGTCGCGGCAATGGCGGGCTCGCATCAGCAGCACACAGAGTTGCTGCAGACTCTCATCGCCAATACGTCTCGCCCAGAGAGACGTCAAGATCGTGAGGAGCGCCAACAGAGCTCCTACTCCGACTTCCTGGCGACTCATCCCCCTGTATTCTCAAGGGCGGATGAACCACTTGACGCGGACAACTGGCTCCGCGCCATAGAGATGAAGTTCGGGCTGCTCCAAATCAGCGAGCAGCGCAAGACTCAGTTCGCGGTCCAGCAGCTCTAAGGATCCGCGAGCGCGTGGTGGGCCAACTTCTGTGCTTCCCAGCCCACCGACCGAGTGATGACCTGGGCGGAGTTCCGGACGGCCTTCAGGGCCTATCATATACCGCCAGGTCTGATGAAGAGGAAGACGCAGGAGTTCTTACACCTGCAACAAGGGAGCCGGAACGCGCTGGAATACTCCAGGGCGTTTAACGATCTCGCGCTATATGCGTCGTATCATGCTGATACCGACGAGAAGCGGTGGGACCATTTCTACCAGGGGCTTAACCCGCTCCTGAAGGACAAGCTGGCGATGTTCAATCGCCTCAGCCTCAACGACATCATTGATGCTGCGATTGTTCAGGAGGACTCCGGCAAGGAGTTGGCGGCGGCAGAGCGAAAGCGAAGCGCGCCGCAGAGCAGCGGAGAAGGAGGCGGTCCTTCTTAGAAGTTTCGGATGGTGAATTGCCCACCATCAGGTCCTCGCTGGCAGCCACCACAGCGGTCGATACCGTTCCGCAGTCGGCCGTACTCTTCACCGGCATTCCGGCCGGCACTGCCAGTACCACCGCAACAACAACAGCAGCAGCGGGCGATGCCGCGTGCGTTTGCACCTCCGCAACGCATGCCGGGCTTTCGTCCACCGAGTACTCCACTAGCAGCGGCCACATGTTACAAGTGTGGTCGTCCAGGACACTTCGCGAGCAGTTGCCCGGAGAGGCAAGGCGACGGAGTGGCACCACAGTTTCCGGGGAGGAATCAAACCCGGAACCCTACTAATGCGCGGCGGACAAACCCTAGGCCCGGCACTGTCCACCAGCTTGCCATTGAGGACGTGCCGGAGGGCGAGCCAATCCTTGTGGGTATGTTCCAACTCCACCAGCATCCCGCTATAGTACTGTTTGATTCAGGCGCCACGCATAATTTTATTAGCCAAGCTTTCATTGCTAAACACAGTTTGCCAATACTACCCACCGATAGTCCATATTTAATTTGTTCACCGGGTGGGAAGATTTCAACAAGCGTAATGGTCTCCAAAGCACCATTATGCTTAGCGGGTAGAGTGTACCCCACGTCTCTCATTATCTTAGAGGGACAGAAGGTCGATGTCATCCTATGGATGTCGTGGTTAACCCGCCACGGCGCTGTTTTAGACACCGTCCTTCGAGTCGTGCACTTAAACTCAGAGGTGCACGGTTCTCACTCATTATTTCTGGACAGTCCAGAAATAAAACTTCCAAGTGTCTATCAAGCCACGACCATCAGATTGGAAGATATTCCGGTGGTCCGAGAGTTCCCTGATGTATTCCCGGACGATTTGCCGGGGATGCCACCCGATAGAGAGGTGGAGTTCAAGATTGAACTTGCACCGGGAACCATGCCAATATCCCGAAGGCCGTACAAGATGGCGCCCAAGGAGTTGGCTGAACTGAAGACTCAGCTCACGGATCTTCTGGAGAAGGGTTTTATTAGGCCGAGCTCCTCGCCATGGGGCTGTTCGGCATTATTTGTCAAGAAAAAGGATGAAACGTTGCGGCTTTGCGTGGACTATCGTCCATTAAATGCCGTAACCATAAAAAACAAGTACCCGTTGCCACGGATCGACATGTTGTTTGATCAGTTGGTCGAAGCAAAGATCTTTTCCAAGATGGATTTAAGATCCGGGTACCATCAGATTAAGATAAGGGCGGAGGACATTCCAAAGACAGCTTTTTCGACAAGGTACGGACTTTATGAGTACCTGGTCATGTCCTTCGGCCTCACCAATGCTCCAGCTCACTTCATGTACTTAATGAACTCGGTATTCATGTCGGAGCTGGACAAGTTTGTCGTGGTCTTCATCGACGACATCCTGGTATATTCCAAGTCGGAGGAAGATCACAAGAAACATCTGCGTATAGTCTTGCAACGGCTGCGAGATCACAAGTTATACGCAAAATTCAGCAAATGCGAGTTTTGGATATCGCAGGTGCCTTTCCTCGGGCATATCATCTCAGCGGAAGGTATCGCTGTGGACCCGAGCAAGATCACGCAAGTGCTGAATTGGAAATCCCCGAGAACTGTTCATGAGGTACGGAGTTTCCTCGGACTCGCGGGATATTATCGGAGGTTCATCCCGAACTTCTCGAAGATTGCCAAGCCAATGACAGAGCTGCTGAAGAAGGCTACCAAATATGTTTGGAGTCCAACATGTGAAGCAGCATTCAAGGCTTTAGTCAAGCACCTGACATCAGCACCGGTTTTGGCGCAGCCAGACACAACAAAACCGTTTGACGTGTACTGCGATGCATCCGGCATTGGGCTCGGATGTGTGCTGATGCAAGACCGAAGAGTGGTCGCGTATGGATCACGGCAGCTTAGGAACCATGAGCAGAATTATCCAACTCACGACTTGGAGCTCGCTGCCGTGGTACTTGCACTAAAAATGTGGAGGCACTACCTACTCGGTAACCTCATACATTTATATACCGACCACAAAAGCCTCAAGTACATATTCACTTAGAAAGAGCTGAACATAAGACAACGAAGATGGTTAGAACTGATAAAGGATTACGAAATAGAGATCCATTATCATCCAGACAAAGCAAACGTAGTGGCAGATGCGCTGAGCCGCAAGTCACACGTCAATAATCTGACCATCACACCGTTGGAAGAGAGCGAACCACCACTCTATGTGATTCCACACGGAGCTCTCTACAACCTAGCTTTGATCCCCACCATCCGTGAAGAGATAGCGGCAGCCCAGAAGAATGACAAGGGCATGTCACATTTGCGGAGACGTATAGACAGTGGGGAGTTGAAATGTTTCCGGAAGGACGGAGACGACGTCCTATGGTTCAAGGACCGGATTGTCGTACCCCGAAACCCGGAGTTACGGAAGAAAATCTTTGATGAGGCTCACTTATCAAAGTTTTCTATTCACCCCGGCAGCAACAAAATGTATCAAGAACTCAGAAGGAAGTTTTGGTGGACACGGATGAAGCGCGAGGTTGCAAAATATGTGTCCGAGTGTGATACATGTCGAAGGGTGAAGGCAGATCATATGCGGAAACCGGGACTGCTACAACCACTGGGCATTCCTGCCTGGAAGTGGGAGGACGTGAGCATGGATTTCGTCGTCGGTTTACCCACCACCTTGCAGAAACATGATTCTGTGTGGGTGATCGTCGATCGGCTCACCAAAGTTGCCCATTTCATCCCGGTCAACACCAACTACAACGCCAAGAAGTACGCTGAACTGTACATCTCACGGATCCTATGCTTGTATGGCGTACCCCGTACTATCATATCGGATCGGGGCACTTTATTTGTGTCCCGTTTTTGGGAGCAGCTACACGCTGCCTTGGGGACGAAGCTGATCCGTAGTTCAGCCTACCACCCGCAGACAGATGGGCAAACGGAGCGGGTAAACCAAATTTTAGAAGACATGCTACGAGCTTGCACTATCGACCACGGCAAGAATTGGGATGATCACTTGCCGTTAGCTGAATTCTCGTACAATAATGGGTACCAAGCCAGCATCAAGATGGCACCTTACGAGGCGCTATACGGTAGGAAATGCCGCACACCATTGAACTGGTGTGAGTCTGGCGAAAAGGCTACCTTCGGGATTGACCTTGTCAACAACGCGGAAGAAAAGGTTCGACTAATTCAAGCGAACCTAAAAGCCGCTCAATCCCATCAGAAACAGTATGCGGACCGGAGAAGGCGCCCATTACAATTCGAAGTTGGAGATCACGTATATCTACGGGTGTCTCCAATGAAGGGCGTAAACAGATTTGGGGTGAGAGGAAAGTTGGCACCCCGATTCATCGGTCCATTCCAGATTACCGAAAGATGTGGATCGGTGGCATACCGGCTGAAATTACCAGAAGCACTTTCCGGTGTGCACGACGTCTTTCATATTTCCCAGCTGAGGAAGTGTCTCAAGCTATCAACTACCGTTCAGCTGGAAGACATTGAAGAACTGCAACCGAATCTCACCTATCGGGAGGAACCGGTGCAGATTATTGATGAAAAGGCCCGAACCACACGCAACCGTACGTTGTGGTTCTACAAGGTTCTATGGAGTAATCACTCCATGGACGAAGCGACATGGGAGAGCGAAGAATTCCTTCGCGCTAACTACCCCGACTTTTTCACGTCGCATATCCGGTAATTTTCCACCGTCCTCTCTCTCATTTTCACCTTATAATCTCGGGACGAGATTCTTTTAAGGGGGGAGGAATGTAAGGGCCTCAGTTTTTGACACCCATTTGTAGTGTTCATCACCACACCACACACCTCATTTGAGGAAGAATGATGAACACAAATGAAGAGCAAGTAACAATTATCAACATGCTCATTAGAGAACAAACTCACACATTGCAAAAGTGGTATTTCCCACATGTGATATAGATGGGCTGGACATATGAAAACTCCTACACCTTGCTAAGGATGTCCATGCCAAGTTTCACCCAAATTCAAAACCTTTTTGAGGTCAGTTTGGGTATAGTTAGGAAGAGGGCAGTTTGAAACCATATTCAAATTCAAACTGTTTTTATCCAATGAATTTAAAAGTGGGGGGCATATTCTTACTCAGCACATTTTTGTGAGCTCACACACCAATTTTCACTCCATTTGGAGTTGATCTTGACATGAGCTAAGTGGGAGAAATTCAAACTTTATTTGAATTTCAAACTGAACTTGTGATGAAATTCATTCAAACCAAACCTCATTTGAACTTTGATCAATTCAAATGGCTCATGGGTGAATAATTTGAATTGCCAAGGGTAGTATGGGGTTCACTGTTTACAACAGTGATTAGGAGTAAATTTCAGAGGTTAAAACTAGAGGTGGGACCCACATGTCAGCCACTGCTCAGTTCAAACCGACTGAGACTTTTTCACTCGGGTCGCCGAGCTGCAGCGGTGATCGCCACCGAGGCCAGTCGCCGCGCCACCAGCTGCTTGCCCACGCGCGGGCATGAGGCGGTGCAGAGCCTTCTTAAGGCGCCTGCCCCCTCCTCGGCCGAGGCACCGTCGTTCTTCCCCGCAAGAACTCAGCGCCGGCCGAAAACTTCCGCAGCTCGGACTTGATCGGAGAACGCCGATCGCAGCTCCCTCCTTCCACTCCAGAGCCCCAGCAAGGTACTAGAGACCTTCCTCCATCCTCCCCGTTGCTAGAATTCGGTTGAAACCGAGTGATATCGGCTGTGCCGAAAGATCAAAATCGGAACTTGGAACCGCCACACCTCGGGCTCTCGTGGACAGCCCAACCAGGGCATTGTCACGCCCGAGCCAAGGCACCCTTGGACGCGCGGGTGACCGGTGCTGCTCATCCCCGAGCCACAGCTCGAGTGGTTGCTCACCGGCGGCGAATTTCCACTTTTCCCCTTTCTGTGTGCAGAACGACCTGTGGGTACGATTCTGTTTAATTCGTGCTCTAGAAAGGATTAGAGGGCCTCAGGCCGCTCTCACACGAGCTAGACACGGTAACGCACAAGTTGCCTTCACAACTCTGGGCCGGAGAACCTCTGTGCCCGGCGTAATTTGAGGTCTACTAATGGCGGAACGAACGGGCGGCATCGGGCGCACGGTGAGGACCTATTTCGGGCCTTCCCCGAGCTGCCTCGAGCTCATGTCGACCTTCTCTGAGGTCCACTGATGCTCCCCGACCGATTTCCCAAGTAGTTGAGGTGCTAGAGAAGTCAGCCGACATGGCCGAAGTCATTCCGAGGTGGCGGCTCGTCGCCGACCATGCTCCGGCCGTTGTCATGAGCAGCTGACCCTCGGATCCTGTTCCCCGAGTAAAAGTAGGCAGGGGCGGCCAGGATCGAGAAGTTTGGAGCTGTACAGCCGCCGGCGGCGAGCTCTCCGGCGAGATCCCTCGGCGGCGGGGCGCGGGTGTCGCGAGGTTGAAGAAGGGGGTGGACCCCAGCTGTCAGCGGGAGATATTTTGAATCGGGATCCGGCTGCGGCCGGGATCAGGTGCGCTGGCGCGTAAAATCATTGTGGGCCGCGGTGTGCTGTCGCCTCGGCGTGCGACGCGTGTCCCCTGGGCCCACGCGCAAGTTTAAACTTTTCCCCGATTTTCAGATTTCCTTCAAACTTCAAATCCTCATAACTTTGGCTAGAAAGCTCAAAATTGAGTGAACCAAATTTTGCTGTATTCAGCTCTCTGAGTAATTTCCAGAAAATCAAGTTTCACTTCATGAAATTCCTTATTTCCCCAGAATTAATTCGTCAAAATTTAAACTGTTAGGAATTTTAACTGGAGAATCCTTTGGAGGAAAATCCTGAAATTTTGCTGAGATGTTAACCAAAATATCCTTGAACTACCATAAAAATTTCAGATCCATTTGAGCTCATTTAATCCACCTAATGGTGTGATTAGTGAAACTGTTCCAGAGAAAATAGAAAATGTTCAGAAACATTTTCAGAATTTTCTCTGAAATTGTTTAGCTCATATCTTTAGTTAGAGACTTCCAAATTAAGTGAGACCAACTCCATTAGAACCCTCTGAAAATCTAGTTTTCATAAAGTCATAGTTTGTTTCATGAAAATCCTTAGAACACCCTAAAAGCCTTTAATTAAGGTCAAGGACATAATTAATTGTGGAGGGCTCAAATGAGCTTTGCTGCAACTAAAACTTGACCAAGTCTCTGTTTAGGTTGTAACCAAGCCATAGTAAAAGTTTCACAGTCATTAGGTCTGTCTAGCAAGGGTTATAGACTTCACAACTTCGAAGTTAATACAAATGCATTTAAATTGATACATATGTTTCTTATATCATGTAGTCGCTAAGGTCGAGGAGGAACCCGAAGTCCTAGACTTCGTTACTCCGGAGGAACAG
Organism: Neostapfia colusana; assembly: GCA_030760725.1. Taxonomy (NCBI): domain Eukaryota; kingdom Viridiplantae; phylum Streptophyta; class Magnoliopsida; order Poales; family Poaceae; genus Neostapfia; species Neostapfia colusana. The sequence continues at coordinate 104,017,203 of JASWHV010000006.1, forward strand.
CTAGCCTACGACCAAGAGCAGCAAGGAAAGCTCCGATTTGCATTAACCTTTTTACAAATTTTTATTGTTTTGAGCACATACTTGTTTCCTTTGTTCTGTGCATTAGAGTCTTGTTTGGAAATCCAACTGCATAGCCAAGAAAACCACGGGTTGGGTTTAGGATTGCAAACCCCGTTAGCCACTGCAGTGCTAGGATAGAGTAGGATTCGGTACAAGTCGAGTAGTTGGAACTACTCGCGAGAATAGGCTAGAGGCACATTGCTCGGGTAGAGATAGCACATGATACACATGGCAAGAAAATGAGACCGAGCGGAGAGTAAGGGCAGCAGGACTTTGGGGCCTGTGTGCTGTAGCTCCGCTTGTGTCGATTGAGGACCGAGCCGTGTGCGGGCCTGTTGAACAAGCTAGAACAGTACCGAAGACCTACCGGGTATATGGGAACCGGGAAACTGATGTAACTCGGGTAGCTGGGTATTGAGGCATTGCCCGTCGTTCAGAGGGTAGGTTGAGACCTTGAGGTGTAAATCGGCTGGCGGCACGGAGATGCGCGTGCAGAGACCTCTTGCTCGGGACGATGGGACCGGTTCAATATTTGGCTAACGGGTGAAAGGTAGTCGCGTACGGCGTCCGTGATGGTTGTTGTAGACAACATCGAGTACGGGCGTACGTGACGGGTTGTTCGGGTAACCCTGCAGGTGTAAATCGATTATAATCGCCGTCCCTCGCGGTCAGTGAGTACCACTTGTTCACTGTACCGTGACGTAGAAAGAACAGGCTAGACACATGTTAAAATGCTGCTGATTGAAAGATGGACATTGATTGTTAATGATATGCTGTAGTCTAGAGCTAACTAAAGTTCTTTTCAACTTTGGGCAAAGTACATGAGAGAAATGCGTTTCTTGTTTGATTGCGGCTCTCTCATGTGCCTTAGCGTAAGGTTCTCCACAACCTGCTGCTAAAACTTGAAAGTAAGGTTCTACTAATTAGGCGAGTCCGTGCAAATGATTTTTTACCTCATGCAACCCATTACCCTCATGTAGAAGTTCCATGCTTAGGTGAGACGGGTCAGACTTGTTGAGCCTTCGTGCTCACTGCTTGTGTTTGAAGCTTTTGCAGGGTTCTATGAGGAAGGGACTCCCGAAGAGGAGACGGAACCCCAGGAGGGGAACCCCGTCGAGTGGGAGTCGTGCACGCCGCAGAGTTAGTGTGCGTATGTGCTAGCAAGGACACGTTCGAGGGCTGAACGTGCACTTGATGCTTAGTCTACGCCCGCGAGTGTAGACTGAACTTATTTTGATGTAAACATGTTCATAAACTTGTTTATGTAATAAAACTTCCGCTTCCGCTTTGCACCTTTGACGTGTGTTATACGGTGCTGTGCAACGCAGCACCCCTCAGCGTGATCCTGGCTCGACAGGACCAATGGGGTCGTGTCATTTCATGACCCTCAAAAGCAGAAGAGGAAAGGGAGGAAGAAGATGAACCGCGATACAACGACGAGTAGGTCTAGTCCTGCGCTCAAGGCTGCCTGAGGGGGCAGGGTGCCACATGACCCGTTGTTTTTCGCCTTTTCTTTAATCAGTGGCCCTACGAGGCCCAGGGACTGTAACTTAAGACATGCTTGTAAGACCATAAAGGTCCTGATTGAGACTAATATAATGTATGGTATTTGATACATTATGTTGTGCGTGCCAACTACTGATACATAGATTGGTACAGAATGCACAAGACCCTGAGAAAGGTGGGTCCTGACAATGGAGCCTTGTTGTAGTGTTTGAGCAAGTTGAAAAACAGAATTTTGGTACTCTAATACGCCTAAGAGCTTTGACATGTGCAGAAGTTAAACGGTAATAAGTGGCAAATAGTTCAGTTCTTAACAGGACTGGTATGCCTTTGTAAATGCCTAGAAACTGTCATTGTTTCTCGAGCGTTCTGATAATCCCATGACATGTTTTGAATATACAAGCCTTCTGATGTGATCGTCTTAAGTAAAGTTGCTTTTAGCCAATATATATACGATCTTAGGAGAACAATGGGTACACATTAGTTCAGACGTTCAACGGTTCAAAACCTTTGGCAACAAGTGTTACACAATTCAGTCCTTCAATATGAACGGTATTTATTCGGTCGCTATAGTGTACATGAACGAACAGGTTTTAGAGTACGATCACATGGACATGGAGAAAACGCTACTTGGTTTACAGGGCAGTATGAACAGTATTGGCACATCGCTTCCTGTTCCGTTGTGATCTCTGCCTCACGATTGGATGGTGATCCCTCCCTGCAGCTCAGCGGCGGGGCCTCCTTCTCCGGCTCCGCCTGCTCGGCGGGAAGAAAATTTTCTGCATACGTGATCTAAATCTGAACTGGTGCATCATCTGCCGGATGGATGACATCTGTCCTCTCACGGATCTTAAAGCGGCAGCTGCCTGGCCCATTGGTGTCTCGCTCGGCTCCGGCTCGGTGCTGGCTCAGCTCGATGACAGATTAGACAAGCGCAGAGTAATCTTTCCGTAAAGGCTCGAGGCCTTGGATGTGTTGGCGCCGGAATACGGGAGCGGCACAACGCTGATCAACAGCAATGGCACCATCATGATCATGCGCACGCCCATGTATAAAAAGCAGCAGGCAATTCACCATGTTTTTACGCACACCAATAGCAGAGGCATCACTACTAATTATTGGCCTCTCATCAATTGGCGAGGCCTGAAAGACATTGACCTTTCTAGCCAAACAGCCACACACACGCGCATAGGAAAAGGAAACGGAAGGAGCGAGCAAAAAAACAGAGTGGTTAGGTGCGTGGATCGACGAACTTCAACTGAACAAGCTCTAAACTCTAAACATTAGTTTACTTTAACTGAGCATGCTCTGTAACATCACATCAGTGAACAACCATTCATTACAGGTCTTATGACACGCCTAAAAAATATTACAAGGCACCACAACTATTCCTAGAATCAAATGCTCAACGTTGCTGATGTTTCTATTCCTAGAATGTTGTATGGTTTGTCGTTTCACCAAAATGTAATTTCCGGGCTGTTGAGCTATCTTGATGAAGACCAAGTAAAAGACTTGTATATCCTATCTGCATCAAATTAGGCACAGTTGTTGAATAATTGAACAACATTGTTGGTAGAGATATTTGGTTCCACCATATTGACAACATTATTGTCCCTTATGTTGCTTGGTTCTCCTCCTACAATTCACATGTATAAGAAAGAATCAGATTATTACTGCCTATGTATCGAAACAATAATATAATGATGTGCTTAAATAGTTATCACTATTTTGTTTCCGATCAGCCCTTTTGTTGCTCCCTTTCTTCTTTTCAAGTACGTTTTTTTTCTTTTAGCTTTTGAACCTTTGATCACCGGAGGAATTTTGATTGAAACTCTATCCTTTAGAATAGTCCCGTCATTCTCATTACTACTTTGTGAAACCTCAATACAATTTGGAGATTTTTTCGTAAGTGACTTGTCTGCCTCAATATCCAACTGATCAATAGCTCTCTCCAAATCTTCAAGAAGTTACTTAGAAACTGAACATTTGAGTGCAACAGAGGTAGCCTTTCGCGAGATTCATGCAGCATGTGTTTTTAGAGATTCTTTGTCAACTCTAACCTTATCATATTGGAAACCTCTTTTTGCATACTTTGTCCATCTCTTTAAAATGTACCTATCTGGTAAACTGAAAACTTCATTGATGTTGAGTACTCGGAGAGCATGCTTGCACAGTATACCTACAAACAAAAATATTAAAAAAATATGTGTTGCATAGAAATGAACTAATCATATATATATATATATATATATATATATATATATATATATATGTATATATATTTGTATGTACCAATACATTCGTACTTCTGCAAGAACATAATATACTTTGGTCCTCCGAGTTAAAACTAATAATTGCTTCATCCTGACGTTCCATAGGTATAACAGTTCCTTCAGTTTGTAACAATTTACACGAGACATAAAACTGTGATTTAAATTCCTCCTCAAATTCTAGATAAATCCTTCTTGTATATGCATCAACGGCAGTCTTCAGCATTGGGAAATCTTGGATATAAGAAACCGAATTGGAGTGACGTGACTTGAAGTCTGCGTCTAACTCGTTCTCTCGAAGACTTGTGGCACATCTATCACATTCTTCTAGTAGTTGGCTATCTGACCATCCTCCTTATCTAGTTCTATGGCCCAAAAGAAAGCAGGATCCTCCAACTGTTTATTCTTCAAGTACTCTAACAAAGTTTGTGCATCATATGATGGTAAATATTTTTTACGCTGACTGCCAATCTGATTATTGCAATCCACTCGTGAGAAGGGTACATTCTCGACTCCACCGTACCACTTTTTGAAAAAGTCATATACTTGTGTCGGCTTCATTCCCGCTTCTCGTATTTGATTGATTAGAACTTTATCTGCCTCTATAACAGATCGCTGGGACCGTAACTTGTGTACCTTATTCGGGCTAGCAAGGTAATGGTTATGCCGAAGTACAACATTTTGAACTGTCCAAATTCCCTTTCTACATACACTAAACTGAACACGAGCTTTACAGGATGTCCTCGTAATAGAATTTTCTTTCAAAGTGTCATGAGATGAATGTGAACCTCTTTTTCCTTCATTACTGCAAACTATATGCTTTTGATATATAGTACAATCTGCTCTTCGTCTTGTGAGGCTTTTTCTGATACTAAAACCAATCTTCCTGGCATAGGAATTATACATGTCATATGCATCATTCTCTGATTCAAAGCTCATGCCCACTTGAGGAACAATCACAATGCCACAGTGTGTATCATACTCCTACAGTGTAAAAAGTATAATTAAATTGCTGCATTAAAAAAGAGAAAAATAAATGCGATTTTATTCATGTTATTTACCTTACTCTGTGATGATCTTGGAGATGACGGTGAGGACGGCTGGGCAGCCATGCTGACGCGATTGGGGCCGGACAACGTGAGTGTGGCCGTGTTGGCACGAGGATCACCATCCTCGATGGCCATAATCTTGTCAAGCGGCTGCGAGATTGAAAGAAACATCGAGATACTCATATGTAACCCTTATTAGAGATTAATCATTAAAAATATTGATTAACAATGGCTAACTAGTTTATTATAGGGCGAGAATAATCACAAGAGAAAAGAGGGCAGTAATTAGTATTTTGATGCATCTGTCATTGGTGTGTGCAAAAACATGGTGAATTACCTGCTGCTTTTCGTCACACACGGGCGTGGGCAGGATCATGACGGTGCCATTGCTGTTGATCATCGTTGCGCCGCTCCCGTATTCCGGCGCCAACGCATCTACTTGAGCAAGGGCTCGCGTTGGGCCAGGCTGCACGTCGTTCCTCGCCTCGTGGTCCATCGGCAACATCTTCGAGCGGCGCAGCTAGCGGGGTCGTCGGCACCTGCGGCACGAAGACGTCCAACGTGAGGAGTCCCTTGCCGATCGCCACGGTTGAATAAACGGAGGACAAAACACTAAACTGACAAACCAACAGATACGTCCAAGGCCTCGAGCCTTTACGGAAAGATTACTCTGCCCTCGTCTAATCTGTCGTCGAGCCGAGCCAGCACCGAGCCGGAGCCGAGCGAGACACAATGGGCCAGGCAGCTGCCGCTTTAAGATCTGTGAGAGGACAGGTGTCATCCATCCGGCAGGTGATGCACCAGTTCAGATTTAGATCACGTATGCAGAAAATTTTCTTCCGCTCGGCGAGCACCGGCAGGTGGCCCTTCTCCTGGAGGTTCTTCACCGTGTCGTACAGCGACTGGCTCACCGGCCGGAACTCGAGCCCCAGGTCCCGGAGCTTCTGGTTCGTCATCTTGTACGTCTGCTTCCGCGGGTTCACCTCGTCAGAGCACCTGCATCGGACCTCGTCAGATAACTAGAGAAGTTGTGAACCTCCCAGGGCCAAAGCAACAATAACAGTTACGGCGCGAATAACATATAAATTCTAGTGTGAACTCGAGGCCGCGTCGTGTGAGCAGCTGAGAAGCCTTCACCTTGCGTCCAAAAGCGTATGTGGATGGCGACAGTATGCTACTGATAGTGATAGATGTGCTGAAGGATAGGGTTAGGATTCAATTGAACTATAGTGCATAGTCTGACAAGGTATCTTTGAAACAATCCTGCGAACTTGTCAAGAATCTCGAGTATAAAACAGTTTAAGCCAATTTCTGGATACCAGGCCTTTTTGCCTTTATATAATCTTGTGCATAATATTTTACTTTCTTTAAGGTCAGCAGAACTTCTGGACTCCCCTGCCAGTTCGCACGTTTTTCTTTTCTGGATACCATGGCAATCGGTGTAAACGGAGGGATTATTTCTAGTCCTCCATAGTTGCTACAACAACATCATTGGACAGGAAAGATTCTGAATATTCCTGGCCTTTGAAATCGGTGATATTCCGGTCGATTTTGCTTCCTATATGCCTGTCAATTAGCGTCATCATCCTGTACCTTCCATGTTTGTATCTTTGAATGAGACTGCTTTAACCACGTTTTGTTGAAATACTGAGGCACATGGACCGTAATTTTCTCCGTGCTCGCATCAGAATTATTAGTTGAGTGTCAAACATCGGTTAACGTAGTGAACGAAGCATGGGAAATGATTAGAAAAGAGAGACTATATTATTTTCGTTCGCTCCCTCGTGTGGTATTTAGAGATGTTGTATTCACGGGCCTGTTACTTTCCACACAACAACGACGTAGACATCCAGAGATTCTAGCAATGGTTGAGTTTAGTGGTGGCTTCTTTGAAGGGGTTATCATCAACTCGCCAACTTGCTCCACAGCGACGGTGTGAGTATCAGCTACTGACACGTCGTCTCGCCGTTTCAGACATGCATCTTCTTGTGACTTTACTGCCTTAGAACTTTCAGCTTGACCTCTAGGTAGTGACTATCTAGAAGAGAGATCGATTCGTATCATGATGAACTCTTGACTAACACTGATCATATAACAACGATCGTTTGGACCATTTGCTGATGGAATTTTTTGATTCGATAAAACCGCGACGCAGTTCCAAGCCTTTTTAGCGTTCGGTGTGTCCCTACCTTCTATCCGTACGCTCAAGGCAGCGATAGGGATAAGACTACAGGGTGGATTTGCCTGAATCCACTTGCCTTCAGGTGAGATGATGATGATCATCATCACTTGCTTAGATGCACCCAGCAGCTGGGATCCGATCATGGCATCCTACCCATCTTTACCAACCATATCGATGAGATCTACCTAACTAAGTTGGAGCACTATCAGCATGATAACACGTCCAAATAACACTAGGCCGAGAGGGATGGTAGATATCCAACGGCCTCTCTGCCTCAAAAGCTAGCTACACACGACCGTTTCTCAATCGTGTGTCCCAAACGAGTGGACGCTGCAACTGCAGTGATCGTAACAAGGACACTACTTAAGCACGAACGCCAATCCTGTTTGTTTATGCAGATTAATGTCTGCTTAGAATGAGACACATGGGTAATTTGGTTGTGGTGGTTAAGCACGGAGACGACGTACGGAATTAAGCCGGGCGATTTGGTGGATGGAACCAGCGGAACTAAAGAAAGAGACGCTTAAGAGTGAGTTGGGTAAGGAGCTGTGTGTACGCTGTACGCACCTGGTGGGGACGGGGTACTCAGGGAAGAGCTTGGCGAGGATGTGGACGACGTCCTCGCGGTGGAGGACGCGCTCGGCGCAGAGGTAGCGGCCGGACGCAGCGGGGCGCTCGAAGACGCGGACGTGCGCGTCGGCGACGTCGCGGACGTCGACGTAGGCCTGCACGGCGTTGGCGAACGTGCGGGCCGATCCGTCCAGGTACTTGTGGACGTGGGCGATGCTGGCGTTCACCGCCGGCTGCAGCAGCGGGCCGACCACCAGCACCGGGTTCACCACCACCAGGTCCACGCCGCGCTGGCGCGCCGCCTCCCACGCTGCCAGCTCCGCCACAGCCTTGCCGTAGCAGTACCAGTTCTGCAACCACATGATCACTGGCATCGTTAGTTGTGTCGCAGCGCAACAGAATCTACTCTAGTTTGCAAAGGGCATGTGCTGACGCACGTACGTGCACTGAGCAGGTGAACTGTTCGTGAATGGTGCGTGGGGGTGTCACATGCTGACGAACTGATTACGCAGGCTAGTGTTATAACTTCTTTTTAGGTGGTGAAACTATGCCGATTGAATTAATTTATAGAGTCACGAAAAAAACAGGCAGCTATTGACAAAGTGCACTGGTAATTTTTTTAGCTAAAAGGCATAGAATTGTTCACCCAACAAGACAAGGTCCGTCCATGAAGAAGCTTGTGATTTGGCACAAGCCGTGACCGTTGACGCGAGCTACGGTACAGTGAACCGCGCGTACTACCGCAGTTCAAATCCAGTGGCCAATCAAGCTGGACTTCCAGAAACTCTTGGCGGAGCACACATGCATATGGTGATATATGAATAATCCAAGTAACAAATCCATATATAAGTTTAAATTTAGGCCAGCGTTTTGTCATGTTTTAAAAATTTTATTTCTAAAAATAACTCTTTCCTAGGCCCTACAATGCGTGGGAGCCTTTGGCATAGGGTACACACTTTATAATTTATACATATGCTCAAGTAAATTAAGATAATGGTTGTAAAATAAACCTTCTCAGTGTAGCATCGCGCCATCAGTAAATAAAAAAAATTACAAAACGAGATATAGTGATATTTAAAAAAAGATAGTAAATCGCAGTCGCAGAGCATGATTATTCAAGTAAATAAAATTGGCAGGTAGCTACACCGGCCATGAGAAATATTACTCAGAACAATCAAAGCCGTCCTAGAAAGTGAAACGCTAGAAGAATCAGAGGCGTACGCCGGCCACGTAAGTTTCTTGTGTGTCCCTAGTTCTAGGAATGGAGTGTCCAAAAGGCCAGACCTACTTTTCCAGTATAAGAAAAGAGGTTTAAGAGCGTGGTTCTGTAGGTTACATATGTGTGTCCATCTCCATACATATGGTGTCACATGCAGGTGTTGTTTTACGTACGAAGCGCGCGCCTGCGCGACCTCAACAGATTATTCTTGAGCTAGCTAGCTAGCTGATGCGTCGATCTTTCTAGTGCTCTCGACAGAACGATCGATCACTACCAGGGAAAAAGAGGAAATGATTCAAATTAATCTATAGTGCTCTCGACAGACAGGCGGATTGATGAGCACACCATATCTATTGCCTGCCTCAAAAGCCCAAATCTTTTAAGGTCGGTAGGTAGTGAAAACAAGTAATAATTCACCTCTGTATATGACCACACACCCAGCTTTATTTCTCTGTCGATCTGGTGTGCATGTAGAAATAAAAAAACATGGTGCAGTGAAAGGTAGCAAGGTTAAGGCATGGAGAGAAAAGCGACCAAGCACCCATCCTGGTTTTGTTGCAGAACTCGAGGTCGCTCCAGCACGACTCGTCGATGACCACGTCGGGCCCGCGGCTGGGGTCCATTGTGACGTCGCCGATCGACGACGTGAACACCACCCGCCGGACCGTGCCGGCCTCCGCCGCCGCGTTGATCACGTACTCCGTGCCCCGCACCGCCGGCTCCACCATTTGCTCCTGCATGCACGCATGCAGCGCTCGCGTCGTCAGCGTACGGCGTGAGTCACCGTCTCGCTATATATAGGCCGCGGCGGCCATGCTCTCCCGGTACTCACGGGGTCGTCGGTGACGGGGGACGCGGTGTGGAAGACGCCCTGGCAGCCCTGCACGGCGCGGCAGATGGCGTCGTAGTCGAGGAGGTCGGCCTTGCAGAGTACCAACCGCTCGGCGGCGCCGTCAAGCGCCTTCAGGTGCGCGTTCTTCGGATCATCTGCCGTGGTTGTTGCCACCATTATCACAAAAACCAGAAGAATCCAAAGTTAGTCATTTAGCTTCCTTTCTTTTATGAGTACGTGCAGCAATTCCCGTCAAGAACAAAGAGCTGGGTGTCCGTGCATGCATGCCTGGGTTCCTGACGGTGCCCTCGACAGTGTACCCTTTCACCAGCAGCAGCTTGACCAGCCACGACGCGATGTACCCGGCCGCGCCGGTGACGCACACGGTCTGCCCGTTCCCCGGCTGCACCACGGCGGCGGAGGCGACATCGACGACCGTCATCTTGTTAACAAGCAAGGGTCGATGACGATAATCAGTTCTCCCGGGCCGGCCCCTTAGCTTGCTGCTAAACCACGCACAACTTTTCGTCACGGAAGCTCTAAGCACAAGCGCAGAAAGGCGGATCGAGGAAGAAGTCGATGATTTGCTTGGATTCTCTTCCTGAGAGGGGCGGTGGTATGGAGCGGCGCGGAATTTATAAGCCAAGCGAGGCGCGCGAGGAGATGGCGATGCCGGCGAGAGGAAAGAGCCTGCTGCGGCAGAGATGACAGGGTGCGGTGTGTGAGTAGATGAGAGACAGCGAGAGAGATCTGAGGGCACGGTGCGTTGGTCCCTCGCCGAGATCGCGACCGCGGGTTAGGTGAGGCAGAGGCATCCCTACCGGAGTCTCTGCCCTCCGACGACACACCGATGTAAGCCTAGCGTACGTTCTACGTACGGCGCCACTACCGCCGTCTCGTACGTCTCCAGCCGCGCCGGCGAAACGAATTAAACAGAGCGGCCGGTCCGCGAACTAGCCCGAGCGGCTTGATGGTTGAGTGCTAGTACCTCTGAGCAGTGTCGCTGCAGCTGAAGGAGCCTACTGGCATTGGAGCTTCATTAGCCATCGATAATTAACGCCGTGTCTTTGCAACCGCTCCTCCCACGCTCTATAGTCTATAGACAGTACTAGCGTGCTGCTTGGTCAACCTGGAAAATATATACCAGTCCAAATTCAGACCATGCGCTATAGAAGTCTACAAAAGAGACTAAACTGACAGATCCTGAGATTAACAGGGTCATTACATACATCTTATTCTCAACGATCATGCCACCTACCGGTAAAAGCGTTATTAACGGTGAATCCGATCACTCGTGCTTAGACGAGGGCTCTTATTTGGATGGATAAGTTTTCCCAAGTAATTAGACGGACGCTGTGTTTAGTCCAATTACATTTGCTCTTGGAAAGCAGGTTAGCTAGAAAAGGCATCATGGCTTTGATGTACAAGCCGATAATTTTTTTTTTCAAAAACTCCGGAAGCTCTGGCTTGTATTCATAAGTAGATGGGTTTAGTTGCATGCCCGGGGATGAGCAATCCTATCAGACATTACAAATATGAAAGAGAGAAAGCAGAGAAAAATGATCCTGACCTGTCACTTGTACGGTATCAATTCGGGAAAGGAGGATCTATCGATAGAGATGTTCATCCGATTCTTCCGGTGGTGTCGTATTTGGGAGGTGAACGCGGAGGGATGTCGATCTTTGACGACACCCGACCAACCCGTGCGTGATTTGCATGGAACTAGGGTAGGGTTGCTAAACAATACGTTACGGTGACATCATTAACCGTGCCAACTTTGAAGGATACGGCTGACCAACTCGTGTACTCCCTCCGGTGCACAAAAAATTGTCATTTTACACAGAAGCCATGAATGCAAAAAAAAATTGACGTCGAAGCAGAACCGAAGAGTTTGTCTCAAGAAAAAACATAATAAACGTATCGTACAGTGCGTGGTTAGAAATTGAACCTGCATGGGAGGCCTGGGAACCAGTGGAGGAAACCAGTCAAACCATTAAAGAGAGTACGATAGTAATGGAAAGAAAATCTATTTAATACTTTATTGGTATGCGAGAACATGTCCAAAACGATAGTTTTTTTTACACCGAAAGGAGTACATATTTTACACCTGTAATTACTTGTACATAAATGAACTCAGTCCGGAGAAAAAATTAAACCAACTACCCATAGTAAGAAAAAAAGAAAACGATTATTGCATCTGTGATGGTACTACAGGCTTCGAGAAATAATTGCACCTGACTACTAAGCTCATAAGAAGCTGAAACTGACAAAGCACACCACATACTCCGTATTTATTTGACCTCCTCTATTCGATAGTACTACCGTACTTTGTTCAGGTAATGGTTTCGAACTTCAGAAATACTTCTAGGGTTAAATATATGACCACAATTTCGCAGATCTTGTGCCTGTCAATTTGGTTGGTGCCTAGATTCTCATTGGCCTGTACGTGATATTTATATGTATTATATATCCTCGCGCTGTCAAACTCTCGAATTGACACGCCACAGCACAGACACATTTCGACCATAGGAACTGTTTAAGTAATTAACGATATAGTTAAGGACACACCTAGAAATTTTATATAAGGCTATCGCAGAAAAGAGAATTTATTTAAGAGGCCCAATGCAATAACAAATATATTGTTGCATCGGAAAATTTTCAAGAGAAGAAAAACGACGTGAACGCGTGGGATATTTTGATTGGTCTTTGTCTAACCCCTCACATGAATTCTCTTTTACTCTCTCTTTGTTAATTTTTATTTAATATTATTTAGTTTATTATTAAACTAATTAACATCAAATAAAAAGAAATGAAAGGAGTATGAAACATCTAATTAACTTCCATTTACGGCTCGTCCACTCACCCACCACACACGTGTTGTCATCCTATTCCTACCGCTTGCATGGCAGGTTCCTTCGGAGCATCGAGCCAGCCATCTTCAGTGGTTGGGTCGTCGTCCACCGGCAACAAAAACATGCCTCACCATGGCAGCGTTATATCTTATGTCTCTTCGAGACGAATCATAATCATCATTAGCACTGCATGAATCCACCAAATTTACGACGTTCTAATTTATTTACGACGGCTAACACTAAAACTGTCGTAAATAATCGGTCAGGTTTGACCGTCGTAAATAAAAACTTGTTTACAACGGTTATGGTCAGGCCGTCGTAAATACCATAGGCGGTATATACCGTGACACCCTCATCTCGGGTGTCAGTATATGTTCATGTTTTATGAAGAGGAAACATTTTAAGAAAAGAAGGAACAGAGAAAAATATCAAAAGGATAGCCAATAAGATCCGAATCAGCCTCTCAGAAAGCGTCGAAGACAACTTACCGCGGCCGCTGGCCACGTGGCGTGTTCAGAGCTCGTCCCTGTGAGGTGGGGAGAGGTCCGCCGCTAAAATAGCTACGTGGCAGGTTCGGGACTCATCTCCGCGAGAGGGGAGAGGTCCGATCCTGTGGGACACGTGTTGCCCACGGAGCTAGCCTCTGCGGAAGAAGCAAAGGCATTTCCGCAGGACACGTGTCATCCTCGGAGCAAGTCCTCGCAGAAGTCAGAGGACCAGTCGCGCGGGATACGTGTCGATCTCGGAGCCCATCTCCGAGAGGTCCTGTTCTATTGGACACGCGTCGTCACAAGAGCTTATCTCCGGGAGGTCTGTCGCTGCTGGACACGTGTCGACCTCGGGGCATGTTCCTAAAGAAAGAAGAGAGGAAAGACCGGCGCCAACACGTGGCGTGCGCGGAGCTCACCTCCAAAGGAGGGGGAGGTCTCGGTCGATTGACACGCGGCACAACCGGAGCTCGTCCCTGCGGAGAAGGAGATACCAGGCCCCAGAAGGACACGTGGAGCCTCCGGAGCTCATCGCCGCGAAGGTAACAAGTTCTGGAGCAGCTGTTACGCGTAAGAATACCGGTACATAAAGGAAACCGACCTGAATTCCACAACGTTATCGCACCAAATCAAATAAAAGATAAGAGAGGATCCAACGACGATCTGAATAAGACTCTTATTCGGGATACAATCAGATTATGACTCTTCTCTTCCTGATTATAAATAGAACCCAGAACCTCTGGCCGAAACCGCAGACTTCTTTTCCAACTCCTGAGCCGACGACTTAGAAGACCTAGCCCTAACTCGCCGAGTAAACCATCGCCGAAGCGCAACAAGGGAGATCATCGAAGACCGAGAGGAACGTAAGGTAGGCCCCAATACCACCTTACGATATCGTTGTGTTTTCTTTGCATCTGTTTTTTGATTCCTTTTGAACAGAAGCCTTCTCGTGGACAAATGTGACACCGTCAATTCTGTGGGAAAACCACGGAACCGAGAACTAATGCATATGTGTGCCTAGGATGTTCAACACACATACACATACGTTCCACAAACTGAATTCAAATTATATATTACCACGAATAATAGAGTTTATTACAATACCTCATGAGTCTTGGACTCATGCTCACAGCAGAAGCCTTATTTCTATGCAGCGGAAGTCTTTATTTTAATGCGGAAGCAAAAACTAATGCGGAAGCAAAACTAAGCAGAAGTGGCTCCATCTCTACTTCTTTCACAGGCAAGGTTGAGAATAGATCACACGCCATAATGCTCCACTTGGTCTTCATAGTAGCCTTCTCTTGCTGTTGATGATGAAATAATAATGCAAGTTTAAGTACAATGATGTACTCAGCAAGTGCGGGAAAACACATGATATGCAGCTCATAAATAAGGTAGGTATAAAAAGGCTTATTTGCAGAAAAGCAGATTTATAAAACCATGATAAAACAACAACTTATCTTTAGATGAACGTAATCCCAGCACGTATTAAATTACCAACATGCCTCCATCACTTTACAGGTTCCACCCGAACATTAACCAACCTCATTCCTACTCACGAACACCTCCTCGTATTCGCTACCATCTCACGAATACCTCCCCGTATTCGCTATCATCTCAAAACAGCTTCGTCTCACACCGAGACCAAACTCGTTGCCATGACTCTACCGTCATGCAACCATCATATCACCCAGACTCAATAGTCCTAACAACCAAACCATAACCAAACCAAGAACCATAACTGATAACCATAATCATCCCAATAACCATCCCAACTAATCATGGCAGGTTAGCCAGGTGCTCGTGACCGTAAGCTCGGCTATCATGATAGTTTTAATAACTCTGCAGAGTTTGCACCTCTTTACCCACAAGTTTGTGATTTCATCATCCGTCGGTGACTGCAGAACCTCCATTATACCAGTACACAACCGTCGGTGTATGGTCAAGAGATCACAAAATAGCCTTTACAAAGGGGTTACTAGATGTATGGACTCACTAAGGTTTCACCGACAGGCTAGAATCTCCAATTCTCCCACCCACGGGCCCCCTCTTGTGCCATGCAGTTCCCAGGGCGGTCCTCACTCGACTCCCCTTCCCCGCGCCTTCCACAGTCCATAACACTCTAGCAACTTACCTAATTACTCAGCTAAGCCGCACCCATATTTGGCCTTGTGGTGGCACTGTTATCCTAGCATGTGCATGCATGAACCGGTCCTTAGATCTATGGCAAGCAAAATCACCATCTCATGCTATCTCATTCACAAACCCAAGGTTGCCTAGATCTCCCTCCGATACATACTCATTAACCTCATCGGTTACTTATTATCAGTACGAGTGCAGTTAGCTAGACACATCTATCTCGCTTCCCAATCCCATAGACTCAGCGAAGCATAAAGCAAAAATCATACCTGACTTATAAACTTCCCAGGCGACAAGGGTGGTTTAATCAAAACTAGTAAACTCCTATAAAAGGGCTTCCCATCATGCTTGACTCAGCACACACACCTTTTTGCAAAACAAAAACCGTTTCACCCAAAACATAGGATCAATATGGTCAAGGAGCACTTGCCTTGTTCTTGCGGTTCCAGTTGTTCTTGATTCTCAAAACCTTATTGCTGCAGCTCGTCGTAGACAGCTCCCTGGACCCGTCCTGTTATGTAGGATTCACGCGCATACAAGATTCACAACAATCAATATCATGCGCAAACCTTAAACTAGATGCGATGATGCACATGCATGCTATCTCATGATTAGTTTTATTAGATTGGTGTGCTCTTGCATGGCTTGCATGGGCAGAGGTGTTCGGATCAAAGGTGGATGTGGCGATGATCTTGCCTTTAGATCAAACTGATCATCAAGTGATCTGCCCACGAGAAGGCTTCCGTTCTGAAGGAATTGAAAGACAGATGCAAAGGGATGAACACAATGATGTCGTAAGGTGGTATTGAAGTCCTACCTCACGCTCTTCTTGACTTCGAGGTCCTCCTCAGACCGCTTGGTTCTTCTCCGATGATCTCCCTTGTTGCGCTTCGGCGATGATTTGCTCGGCGAGTTAGGGCTAGGGCTCTAAGTCGTCGGCTCAGGAGTTGAAAAAGAAGTTTTGTGGTTTCGGCCAGAGGTTCTTGGTTCTATTTATAATCGGGAAGAGAAGAGTCCTAATCTGATTGTATCACGAATAAGAGTCTTATTCAGATCTTTGTTGGATCCTGACGTCTTATCTTTGGTAACATCGTGGAGTTTAGATCGGTTTCTATTGCGTACCGGTATCTTTACGCGTAAAAACTGCTCCAGAACTCGTTACCTTTGCGGCGATGAGCTCCGGAAGCTCCACGTGTCCTTCCGGGCCTGATATCTCTTCTCCCGCAGAGACGAGCTCCGGTTGTGCCGCGTGTCACGAGCGAGACCTCCCCCTCCTTTGGAGGTGAGCTCCGCACACGCCATGTGTTGGCGCCGGTCTTTCCTCTCTTCTTTCCTTAGGGACATGCCCCGCGGTCGACACGTGTTCAGCTGCGACGGACGTCCCGGATATAAGCTCCGGTGGCGACACGTGTTCGATAGTTCCGGACTTCTCGGAGATGGGTTCCGAGATCGACACGTATCCCGCGCGACTGGTCCTCTGATTGTCGTGAGGTCTAGCTCCGAGGATGACACGTGTCTTGCGGAAATGCCTTTGCTTCTTCTGCAGAGGATAGCTCCGTGGGCAACACATGTCCCACAGGGTCAGACCTCTCTTTTATTGCGGAGGTGACCCCCGAGCCTGCCACGTAGTCAGTTTAGCGGCGGACCTCTCCCGACTTCTCGGGGACGAGCTCCGAACACGCCGCGTGGCCTGCTGGTCGCGGAAGTTGTCTTCGACGCTCTCTAAGGGCTTTCATTGGCTATTCTTTTGACAATTCTCTCTGTTCCTTATTTTTCATTAACATGTTTCCTCTTATCATGAACATATGCTAACACCCGAGGCGAGGGTGTCACAAATCTACCCCCCTTAAATTGAATCTCGCCCTCGAGATTCATTAGTAGGAAATAGATGGGGGAATTCTGCCTTAATATCCTCTTCACGCTCCCACCTGGCTTCAGCTTCAGTGTGATGGCCCCATTGTACCTTGCACCATCGAATCACCTTGTTTCGGGTGACCCTTTCCTTTACGTCCAAGATTCGGACATGGTGTTCTGCGTAAGTCAGGTCCTCTTGAAGTTCAAGTCCTCCCATTACCACTTGTTCCTCTGGTACTCTCAAGCACTTCTTGAGCTGGGATACATGAAACACGTCATGTACGTCAGAGAGGTGGTTTGGGAGCTCTAGTTGATAGGCTACTTCTCCTCGCTTGTTCAAAATCTTAAATGGTCCGATGTAGCGAGGTGCTAGCTTGCCTTTGATGTTGAAACGTTGTTGGCCTCGGATAGGCGATACCTTAAGGTATACGAAGTCTCCTATTTCAAAGGTCAACTTCCTACGTCTATTGTCCGCATAGCCTTTCTGTCGTGACTGGGCAGCCTTTAAGTTCTCCCGTATCGTTTGGACATGCTTTTCAGCTTCTTGCAGTACTTCGGGTCCAAACACCTGGTTCTCTCCAGTCTCGTTCCAGAATAGTGGCGTTCTACACCGTCTTCCATATAAGGCTTCGAAAGGCGACATCTTAAAGCTAGCTTGATAGCTATTGTTATAGGAGAATTTGGCATACGGTAAACTCCTATCCCAACTACGCCCACGTTTCAAGGCGCAAGCACTCAACATGTCCTCCAAAATTTCGTTCGTCCTTTCGGTTTGTCCATCTGTTTGTGGGTGATAGGCGAAGCTAAAATCCAGTCGTGTACCCATGGCTTTCTGCAGCTCCCTCCAGAATCTAGAGGTAAAATGAGAACCTCGATCTGAAACTATCCTCTTCGGAACTCCGTGACGGCACACGATCTGCTCCATGTACAACTCTGCCAATTGTGCAACGTTGTAACTGGTCTTTACCGGAAGAAAATGGGCGGTTTTCGTCAATCGGTCCACGATAACCCAGATGGAGTCATAACCCGACTGAGTACGTGGTAATCCGACGATGAAGTCCATACTGATATCCTCCCACCTCCATTCGGGTATCTTCAAAGGTTGCAACAACCCAGCGGGTTTTTGATGTTCGGCCTTTACCCATTGGCATGTGTCGCATAGGGCAACGTATTCGGCTATATCCCTCTTCATACCATCCCACCAATAGCAAGTTTTGAAATCCTTGTACATTTTGGTGCTCCCTGGATGTATGGAATAAGGTGAATCATGTGCCTCCTTCAATATCATATCGCGAAGGTGTCTTATGTTTGGCACACAAATCCCTTTTCCTAGCCAAAGCGTACCCTTTTCATCCTCCTTGAAATCCTTCTCTATTCCTTGTTGGATTCTTTCCTTGATCTCCTTGATCTCCTCGTCCGTTGCTTGGCCCTCTCTTATTTCTTGCTCCAATGAGGAGTGGATCTCCATTATTTCCATGTTATTCAATAATCCGAGGTGTAACCGTTCGAACTCCTTACGTAATTCGGGTGGTAGCTCCCGAACCGTGAGTTGGTGACATGCTCCCTTTCTGCTCAATGCATCAGCTACTACATTGGCCTTCCCGGGGTGATAGTTAATTCCAACATCATAATCCTTGATGAGTTCCAACCATCGACGTCGCCTCAAATTCAAATCCGTTTGGGTAAATATGTACTTGAGGCTTTTATGATCCGTATAGATCTCACATCGATGGCCAAGGATATAATGTCTCCAAATCTTCAATGCATGCACTACTGCTGCTAACTCCAAGTCATGTGTAGGATAATTAAGCTCGTGCTTCTTTAATTGTCGTGAGGCATAGGCTACCACTTGTCTTCCTGCATGAGCACACATCTGTGACACCCTCATCTCGGGTGTCAGCATATGTTCATGTTTTATGAAGAAGAAAAACATTTTAAGAAAAGAAGGAACAGAGACAAGTATCAAAAGGATGGCCAACAAAGCTCTCCGAGAGCACCGAAGGCAACTTCCACGGCCAGTAGACCACGTGGCGTGTTCGGAGCTCATCCCCGAGAAATTTGGGAGAGGTCCGCTGCTAAACTAGCTACGTGGCAGGCTCGGGGGGGGGGGGGGGTCACCTCCGCAATTGAAAAGAGGTCCGACCCTGTGGGACACGTGCTGCCGCGGAGATAGCCTCTGCGGAAGAAGCAAAGGCATTTGTTTATAGGACACGTGTCGCCACCGGAGCTTGTCTCCGGAAGGTCCGTCGCAGCTAAACACGTGTCGACCTCGGGGCATGTCCCTAAGGAAAGGAGAGCGGAAAGACCGGCACCCACACGTGGCGTGCGCGGAGCTCACCTCCGAAGAAGAGGGGGGTCTCGATCGATTGACACGCGGCACAACCGGAGCTCGTCTCTGCGGACGAGGAGATACCAGGCCCGGAGGACACGTGGAGCTTCCAGAGCTCATCATCACAGAGGTAACAAGTTCTGGGGCGGCTGTTATGCGTAAGGACACCGGTACGCAACAGAAACCGATCTAAAATCCACGATGATTACCAAAGATGAGACGTTAGGATCCAACAAAGATCTGAATAAGACTCTTATTCAGGATACAATCAGATTAGGACTCTTCTCTTCCCGATTATAAATGGAACCCAAAACCTCTGGCCGAAACCATAAACTTCTCTTTCAACTCCTGAGCCGACGACTTAGAGCCCTAGCCCTAACTCGCCGAGCAAAACATCGCCAAAGCGCAACAAGGGAGATCATCGGAGGAGAACCAAGCGGTCTAAGGAGGACCCCGAAGACAAGAAGAGCGTGAGGTAGGACTTCAATACCACCTTACGACATCATTGTGTTCATCTCTTTGCATCTGTTCTTCGATTCCTTTCGAACAGAAGCCTGTTCATGGGCAGAACACTCGATGATCAGTTTGATCTAAAAGACAAGATCATCGCCACGTTCATCTTTGATCCGAACACCTCTGACCATGCAAGCCATGTAAGAACAACAGATCAATCTAATAAAACTAATCGTAGGATAGCATGCATGTGCATCATCGCATCTAGTTTAGGGTTTGTGCATGATATTGATTGCTGTGAATTTTGTATGCACGTGAATCCTACAAAGCAGGACAAACTCAGGAAGCTGTCTACGACGAGCTGCAGCAACAAGGTTTTGAGAATCAAGAACAACCGGAACCGCAAGAACAAGGCAAGTGCTCCTTGACCATGTTGATCCTATGTTTTGGGTAAAACTATTTTGTTTTGCGAAAAGGTGTGTGTGATGAGTCAAACATGATGGGAAACCTATTTTTTATAGGAGTTTACTAGTTTTGGTTGAACCACCCTTGTCGCCTGGGAAGTTTATGAGTCGGGTATGGTTTTTGCTTTATGCTTCGCTGAGTCTATGGGATTGGAAAGCGAGATAGATGTGTCTAGCTAACTGCACTTGTAAATGATAATGAGAAACTGATGATGTTAATGAACATGGATCGGAGGGAGATCTAGGTAAGCTTGGGTTTGTGAATGAGGTAGCATAAGATGGTGGTTTTACTTGCCGTAGATCTAACGACCGGTTCATGCATGCACATGCCAGGATAACAGTGCCACCACAAGGCCAAATATGGGTGCGGCTTAGCTGAGTAATTAGGAAAGTTGCTAGAGTGTTATGGACCGTGGAAGGCGCGGGGAATGGGAGTCGAGTGAGGACTGCCCTGGGAACTGCATGGCACAAGAGGGGGCCCGTGGGTGGGAGAATTGGAGATTCTAGTCTGCCGGTGAAACCTTAGCGAGTCCATACATCTAGTAACCCCTTTGTAAAGGCTATTTTGTGATCTCTTGGCCATACAGCGACGGTTGTGTACTAGTAAAATGGAGGTTCTGCAGTCGCCGACGGGTGACGAAATCACAAACTTGTGGGTAAAGAGGTACAAACTCTGCAGAGTTATTAAAACTATCATGATAGCCGAGCTTACGGTCACGAGCACCTGGTTAAACTGCCATGATTAGATGGGATGGTTACCGGAATGGTTATTGGGAAGGTTCTTGGTTATGGTTATTGGTTATGGTTTGGGACTGTTGAGTCCGGGAGGTGATATGATTGTATTACTGATGGGTCATGATATGAGATTGGTCTCGGTGCGAGACGCGGTTGTTTTATGAGGTGAGATGGTAGCGAATACGAGGAGGTATTCGTGAGTATGAATAAAAGATTGGTTAATGTTCGGATGGTACACGGGAAGTGATGGAGGTATGTTAGTAATTTAATACATGTTGGGATTACATTTAAACTTAAGTTGTTGTTTTATCATGATTTTACAGAACTGCTTTTCTGCAAATAAACCTTTTATACCTACCTTGTTTATGAGCTGCATATCATGTGTTTTCCCGCACTTGCTGAGTACATCATTGTACTCAAACTTGCATTATTATTTTTTCATCAACAGCAAGAGAAGACTACTATGAAGACCGAGTAGAGCATTATGGCGTGTGATCTGTTCTCAACCTTGCCTGTGGAGGGAGTAGAGATGGAGCCACTTCTTCTTAGTTTTGCTTTCGCATTAGTTTTTGCTTCCGCATTTAAATAAGGACTTCCGCTGTATAGAAATAAGACTTCCGCTGTGAGCATGAGTCCAAGACTCATGAGGTGTTGTAATAAACCCTGTTATTCGTGGTAATATATAATCTGAATTCAGTTTGTGGAAAGTATGTGTATGTGTGATGCACATCCTGGGCACACATATGCATTAGTTCTCGGTTGCGTGGCTTTCCACAGAATTGAGGGCGTCACAGATTGGTATCAGAGCCACGGGTTGACAGTAGGTTACACACCTATATAGAAACCTTAGATTGATATTAGAGCCACGGGTTAACAGCAAGTTACACCCCTAAAATAGAAGTCACAGGTAGCTAAGCCACGCTGACCAAAGGAAGCATCCTAGGGTGAATAGCCTAGATTGGCCTTTAAAACCACCTTGACATAGGAAACCATCCTTGAATAGGAGTTGAGTGGGCCCTTGTGATGATTATTTGTGAATATGTGCTTAGTGTGAGTTGTGGGACGTCTCAAAAATGTTGTCCATATACACACGTAAGAAGAAGGACGTGTGAGATGTTTCGGCACTTGCTCACATCCTCATAAGGGCTAATATATATATAGTCCAACTCACCTTGATGCATATAGTTGAAAGGACCTACCTAACTTTCTAACCTTCTATTCTATTTCGTTCTCTCTCACAGATGGTGAGAGGAAACGCCAGCCGAAGGAACGTCCAGGAAGATGACCACGAGGAAGTTCCTGCTAACCCCGGAGCTGGCGAAAACAACCTAGAAATGTTGATGGCTGTCACACCCGGTTTTTCCGAAGAAACAACCAAGTGAATATCACATGTATGCCAGGATCATTTTCTCATACATGTGATGACAAATAGTGAAGCATCATTTATTACAAGCCAGGTGTCGAATATAAATAAGTCTTACATCGCAAATGTCTCAATGGACACTAATGCTTCATCACAAGTAAATAAACTAGCAGCGGAATATTATTCTTTAGGGCTCCATCACAGGCGTTGCCCGGGGGTCTTCATGAACCTAAAAACCTTCCTCGGGTCCAAAATCTTGGTCATTATACACCACCTCATTATCTTGACCTGAGCAGCAATATAAACCAACAAATATGCAAGGTTGAGTACCAATGGTACTCAGCAAGTGTGGGAAAATCATATCATGCATGGCTAGAACAAGGAGAGGTTGAACTCATGGTTAAAGCACTACGCAATTAATACCTATCACCTTAGCTTATTAAGCACCTACATTACTACACAGGTGAAATGGTCCAAATCTCCCATCCCATCATCATAATCCAATAACCATAACATCATTTCCAATGTTAAGCTCCCCGCTTAACTTCCAAAACCATCATTCCTCTAATCATGAATAAGTCCAGGCCGCTCTTAACCGTGAGCACGGCTGTCAAGACAGTTTTGACTCTGCAGAGTTTGTACCACTGTACCCACAAGTAGTGATTTCATCCCCCGTTGCCGGGTGGACTAAAGGAACCTCCATTATGCCAGTGGCTACGATCCACATTCACACTTCCCAGGTGTGCGGCCAAGAGATCACTACGAAGCCTTTACAAAGGGATTCCCGACGAGCGTGGGCCCACTGAGGTTTCACCCCTAACAGCATACAAGAGGCTCCAACCCCGCTGCAGTGGCCCCCTCTTGAGCCTTGCGGTTCATATGGTAGTCCAGCTGACACCTATTCCCCGCACCATCCAACACACCCATACTACGCCGGAGATACACCTAATTAATTGGCCAAGCTTCCCCATCTCAGCATGTGGTTGGCACTGTAAAGCCGGGTTACATGCTCCATGAACCGGTCCTTAGGATCCAGGCAAGTACTAAACACAAACCCAAGTCTCGTGCACCCAGCACACAACCAAAACATCCAACTTGCCTTGATCCCTACCTCTACATAACTCCCAATAGCTCATTCAAGAGTATGGTATAATAAACTGATGATCTCATGTCCCAAATATCCCATTCTAAGCATGGCTAAGCATATGCATGTAAATAAATGACATGGTAAAATAAATCCCAACCCAAGCTACAAGGAAACAAGGTAATGCAATTCTAGGGAAACTTCCTAGCATGGGTTTCATATTTCATTTGACAATGCAAATAATTCTATCTACACATCCTAGCATAGGATCAAAGTGGTCAAGGACAGTTGCCTCCTTCTTGCTGCTCTTGAAATGGGTATTCCTGGTCTTGGAAATGAATAACTTGTTCTTGAACAGGTTCTACTTCATACCATCACACATAGCAAAAGAAAAACAACAATCCATAAGACATAATTCACACTTATACTTCATACAACCCACACATTCACATTTATGAAATTCATTCACCATTATATGTGTTGTGGTTACTTTATGTGTGTTAAGTTGTGGCTTGCATGCACTTTTAACCATGTATATATATGATTCCTACTTTTGTGTCCACATTTATACTTGCATACAATGTGCCTTCACAATTTCTATCAACCCTAAACTGAATTCTTTGTATTTTAGAAACTCCAGTTATCATTTACTAATTGCTATATTTTCAGATTTATATTCCTATGCATAATTGTGTATTTTATTATTAAATTAGTAATACACATCACCTAAACAGATTAGGTTCTGGTCCTAAATAATTTAAAATCATATTTTGACCATGGCTTATGATGTATACTATTTCATAATTATTTTCCCTATTTTTCTATAACTATTCTTTACTTAAAAATGTGTCCCTATACTAATAAATGTGAATAATAGATAAAACAGATTTATTTCAGCCCAAAAATATATTTTTATCTCACTCCAGAGTTTTCTAAGTACTGAGAAAGTGTTTAATAAATTTTGACAATTATGTTTGTCCCCCTTTTTATTTTTTAAACTCTAGTTACATATTCAATTTTCTAAATTAAATACTAAACAGGGCTAAAAAGTAAACTCACCCCATTACAGGGTCTATAATATTATTTTCATAATTTCCAGGGGTCTAGCTACACTTATCAGAGGTGTTTTTCTTAATTTCTATTAAGTCCAGGGCTAAAACTGATTTTTAAATGAATTTACATGATTTTCTGAAGTTCCAGGGGCTAGATCTGAAGTTTCCGGGGCTAGCTCTCAATTCCAGAGAACCCCAGGGGGTAGCACGCAAGAATTCCAGTCTTTATAATACGGGGTTGACGTGGACCGTCCGATTTTAAACCGACGGCTGAGATTATAACATCGAACCGGTACGCGGGGTTTTAAAGTCTACCGTGCGATTTAAAATAAACGGCTCACAAGCGGCCACGTCGCTCTGATCGAGCGCGGGCGGCGCTGCCGGCGGCGCACGGCGGCGGAAAGCGGCGATCTCGCCGGAATGTTTCGGATCCTCGAGAATTCTGCCTAGAACTGTGATCTTATGGCCTAGATCGGTAGAAGGGAGGTCAGGGATCTCACCTCGGGGGTTTTCTCGAGCTCGGGGATCCTGGAAAGTGCTCGGCGGCGAGGTCCGAGGCAAAACCACGGCGAAGCTCGTCGGCGCTGCGTTTACACCGTAACTCTCCGAGTTTTCTGCACCTGCAAAGTTCCCCGGAGGCGGTGGATCAAAACCAGCGAGTTAGATCAGAGTTTCCGAGCTTAGATCGGCCAGAATTCACCGGCGAAGTCTCGGTGCTCACCGGAGTGAAAATCGGCGATCGCGTGGGAAAAACTGATCGGATCGGGGGTTTTTATAGCCGGGGGAGGGCGGTGGGTTTGTTGTGATCGAGTTGGAGTCCCCTGGGACCAGAATTCGGGCGGCGGGACGGGTTTCTCGATCGGTTAAGATCGCGTGCGCTCGGGGAAAAGTCCGGGGACGCGGGGGCTCAGGGTTAGGGATGACAGGTGGGTCCCACCTGTCTGTGTGAGAGAGCGCGGGCGCGCGCGGGGGTGGGCTGCGCGGGGAAAGCTGGGCCGGCTGGCGGGTTTCGGCCCACTGGCCGGTTTTTTTCCCGTTTTCCTTTTTCTTTTTCCTTTTCTTTTCTGTTTTGAGTATAATTTGAATTCCAGTTTGAATTTGAATTTTTGCAAAACATGCAATACGTCCAAAAAATTTTAAATTCTCCTCTGAACATGGTTTAGGGTTTTGAATCAAAATTTGGGGTGTTACAATGGCCATGCAAAACCAGCTTATGCAAACCATGATCGAAACTTTGGGTCAGTTGCAGGCCAACGAACACCCCGTTCCGGCACCACCGCCACCACCACCGCCGGCTCATAACAGGTTGGGAGAGTTCATGAGGACTCGACCACCCACCTTTGCTCAACCAAGCGATCCAATGGAGGCCGATGACTGGTTGAAATCCATGGAGAAGAAGCTCTCCATTGTACAGTGCAACGACCGAGAGAAGGTTCTCTTTGCGTCGCACCAACTGATGGGAGCAGCTGCTGACTGGTGGGATGCCTTGAGCAACGCCCATGCCAACCCGGAGACAATCACTTGGAATGAGTTCAAGGAAAGTTTCCACTCCCACTACATCCATGTTGGCGTAATGATGCTCAAGAGGCAGGAGTTTGAAGGTCTCTGCCAAGGGCAGAAAAGTGTGAACGAATATCTCAACAAGTTCATACAACTGTCCCGGTATGCCCCCGAAGATGTCAACTCAGATCAAAGGAAGCAGTACCTGTTCATGAGAGGGTTGAACAATGAGATCCAAGTTCAGCTCCTCAACAATGACTACGTAAGCTTCTAGAAGCTGGTTGATAAGGCTATTGTGGTTGAAAACAAGATCCGGGAGATCGAGCGAGAATGCAAGAGGAAGATGCCATACCAGCCCCAAGGGAGCAACGTACGACCTAGATACATGCCCCTGCACCGCAGTATGGATCGACCACTCCTACGAACTGCCCTGGTCAGCCACCACAGCAACGGTTCGTTGCACCGGCACCTCGTGTGCCCATGCCTCCTGCGCCCCGGCCTAACAATGGCGCTCCTGTTCAAAACCCCTGCCCCAACGTACCCGCTGCCGTAGGCAACAGGGCATGCTTTGCATACGGGGAAGTAGGCCACTTCGCTAACCAGTGCCCGAAGAGAGGCCCAGGACAGCAAGGTAACGTGCCCAAGCAGAACCAGCGACCAAACGGAGGGGACAACCAAGGGAACCGTGGACCGCTGAACTATGCTCATGGCCACGTTAACCATGTCACTGCTGAGGAAGCACAACAGGCTGAGGACGTCGCAATTGGTATGTTCCTTGCCAACTCCAACCCAGCCACCATTTTATTTGATTCCGGAGAATCACATTCCTTCATATCGTCCAAATATGTTGCCAAACATCATCTACCCGTATCCCACTTAGAATGTGCTATGTTAGTTAATTCTCCTGGAGGAGAAATGAGGACTAGTATAGTATGTCCTAAGGTAAGCCTTAAAATAAGAGGGGTAGACTTCCTTGCCAAACTTATTGTCTTGGACTCCCACGGAATTGACATCATACTTGGAATGGACTGGTTAAGCAAGCACAATGGAGTAATCCAATGCGCTGAGAGAAGCGTGCAGTTGACAAATGAACACGGTATCCGTGTCAAGTTTGAGTCAGCCCAGCAAGCAACCGAACGGGCGGATTTGAACCATGTTGAAGGAGTAGCATTGGACAACATTCCAGTCATTCAGAAATTTTTGGACGAACTTCCAGGTATGCCACCTGACCGGGACATCGAGTTTGCCATAGATTTGGTACCTGGAACTGCACCCATAGCTAAGAGACCATATAGGATGCCCGTCAACGAGTTAGTTGAACTAAAGAAGCAAATTCAAGAACAGTTGGAGAAGGGTTTTATCCGTCCAAGTTCGTCACCATGGGTAGCCTCGGTACTCTTTGTGGACAAGAAGGACGGAACCCAAAGAATGTGCATGGACTACAGGTCTCTCAACGAGGTGACAATCAAGAATAAATACCCTCTGCCCCGTATAGAGGACCTGTTCGATCAAATGAAAGGAGCCCAAGTGTTCTCCAAGATTGATCTTCGGTCGGGATATTTCCAGCTGAAGATTAAGCCCTCTGATATACCTAAGACAACCTTTCGGACGCGGTATGGTTCATATGAATATACCGTTATGTCTTTTGGATTGACGAATGCACCCGCATACTTCATGTACCTTATGAATAAGGTTTTCATGGAGTACTTTGACAAGTTCGTTGTGGTTTTCATCGACGACATTATGGTGTATTCAAAAAGTAAGGAGGAGCATGAAGAACATCTGAGATTGACCTTGCAGAAGTTGCGCGAGCATCAGTTGTATGCCAAGCTCAACAAGTGTCAATTTTGGCTAAAAGAAATATCCTTCCTAGGCCACATCATCTCCAAAGAAGGGGTATCAGTTGATTCTGGAAAGGTGAGAGATGTTCTAAAGTGGAACCAACCAAAGAGCGTGAGGGATATTCGAAGTTTCCTTGAGATGGCAGGATACTATCGGCGCTTCATTAAAAACTTCTCTAAGATAGCAAAACCTATGACGGAGTTGTTAATGAAGGGGAAGGTCTTTCAATGGACACAAGCCTGCCAAGAAAGTTTTGAGGAACTCAAGAAAAGGCTAACCACATCACCAGTTCTGGTATTGCCAGAGGTAAGCAAGAGCTTTGACATATATTGTGACGCATCCAGACAAGGGCTCGGGTGTGTACTCATGCAGGAAGGACAAGTGGTAGCCTATGCCTCACGACAATTAAAGAAGCACGAGCTTAACTATCCTACGCATGATTTGGAGTTAGCAGCAGTGGTGCATGCATTGAAGATTTGGAGACATTATATCCTTGGTCATCGATGTGAGATCTATACGGATCATAAAAGCCCCAAGCAATGGACGAGGGAATCAAGGAGATCAAGGAAAGAATCCGACAAGGGATAGAGAAGGATTTCAAGGAGGATAAAAAGGGTACGCTTTGGCTAGGAAAAAGGATTTGTGTGCCAAACATAAGACACCTTCACGACATGATATTGAAGGAGGCACAAGATTCACCCTATTCCATACATCCAGGGAGCACCAAAATGTACAAGGACTTGAAAACTTTCTATTGGTGGGATGGTATGAAGAGGGATATAGCCGAATACGTTGCCCTATGCGACACATGCCAACGGGTAAAAGCCGAACATCAAAAACCCGCTGGATTGTTGCAACCTTTGAAAATACCTGAATGGAAATGGGAGGACATCAGTATGGACTTTATTGTCGGATTGCCAAGAACTCAGTCAGGATACGACTCCATCTGGGTCATTGTGGACCGGTTGACGAAAACCGCCCATTTTCTTCCGGTAAAAACCAGTTACAACGTTACACAGTTGGCAGAATTGTACATGGAGCAGATCGTGTGCCGTCATGGAGTTCCAAAGAGGATAGTCTCAAACCGAGGTTCTCAGTTTACCTCTAGATTCTGGAGGAAGCTGCAGAAAGCCATGGGTACACGACTGGATTTTAGCTCCGCCTATCACCCACAAACAGATGGGCAAACCGAGAGGACGAACCAAATTTTGGAGGATATGCTGAGAGCTTGCGCCTTGAAACGTGGGCGTAGTTGGGATAGGAGTTTACCGTATGCCGAGTTCTCCTATAACAACAGCTATCAAGCTAGCTTGAAGATGTCGCCTTTCGAAGCCTTATATGGCAGACGGTGTAGAACGCCGCTGTTCTGGAACGAGACTGGAGAGAACCAGGTGTTTGGACCCGAAGTACTACAAGAGGCTGAAAAGCAAGTCCAAACGATATGGGAAAACTTAAAGGCTGCTCAGTCACGACAGAAAGGCTATGCAGACAATAGGCGTAGGAAGTTGACCTTTGAAGTAGGAGACTTCGTATACCTTAAGGTACCGTCTATCCGAGGCCAACGACGTTTTAACGTCAAAAGCAAACTAGCGCCTCGCTACATCAGACCATTTAAGATTTTGGACAAGCGAGGAGAAGTAGCCTATCAACTAGAGCTCCCAAACCACCTCTCCGACGTACATGACGTGTTTCATGTATCCCAGGTCAAGAAGTGCTTGAGAATGCCAGAGGAACAAGTGTCAATGGGAGAACTTGAACTTCAAGAGGACCTGACTTACGCAAAACACCCTATCCGAATCTTGGACGTAAAGGAAAGGGTCACCCGAAACAGGGTGATTCGATGGTGCAAGGTACAATGGAGCCATCACACTGAAGCTGAAGCCACATGGGAGCGTGAAGAGGATATTAAGGCTGAATTCCCCTATCTATTTTCTACTAACGAATCTCGAGGGCGAGATTGAATTTAAGGGGGGTAGATTTGTGACACCCTCATCTCGGGTGTCAGCATATGTTCATGTTTTATGAAGAAGAAAAACATTTTAAGAAAAGAAGGAACAGAGACAAGTACCAAAAGGATGGCCAACAAAGCTCTCCGAGAGCACCGAAGGCAACTTCCACGGCCAGCAGACCACGTGGCGTGTTCGGAGCTCATCCCCGAGAAATTTGGGAGAGGTCCGCCGCTAAACTAGCTACGTGGCAGGCTCGGGGGGGGGGTCACCTCCGCAATTGAAAAGAGGTCCGACCCTGTGGGACACGTGCTGCCACGGAGATAGCCTCTGCGGAAGAAGCAAAGACATTTTTTATAGGACACGTGTCGCCACCGGAGCTTGTCTCCGGAAGGTCCGTCGCAGCTAAACACGTGTCGACCTCGGGGCATGTCCCTGAGGAAAGGAGAGCGGAAAGACCGGCACCCACACGTGGCGTGCACGGAGCTCACCTCCGAAGAAGAGGGGGGGGTCTCGATCGATTGACACGCGGCACAACCGGAGCTCGTCTCTGCGGACGAGGAGATACCAGGCCCGGAGGACACGTGGAGCTTCCGGAGCTCATCATCACAGAGGTAACGAGTTCTGGGGCGGCTGTTATGCGTAAGGACACCGGTACGCAACAGAAACCGATCTAAAATCCACGATGATTACCAAAGATGAGACGTTAGGATCCAACAAAGATCTGAATAAGACTCTTATTCAGGATACAATCAGATTAGGACTCTTCTCTTCCTGATTATAAATGGAACCCAAAACCTCTGGCCGAAACCACAAACTTCTCTTTCAACTCCTGAGCCGACGACTTAGAGCCCTATCCCTAACTCGCCGAGCAAAACATCACCAAAGCGCAACAAGGGAGATCATCGGAGGAGAACCAAGCGGTCTGAGGAGGACCCTGAAGACAAGAAGAGCGTGAGGTAGGACTTCAATACCACCTTACGACATCAGTGTGTTCATCTCTTTGCATCTGTTCTTCGATTCCTTTCGAACAGAAGCCTTTTCGTGGGCAGAACACTCGATGATCAGTTTGAGCTAAAAGACAAGATCATCGCCACGTTCATCTTTGATCCGAACACCTCTGACCATGCAAGCCATGTAAGAACAACAGATCAATCTAATAAAACTAATCGTAGGATAGTATGCATGTGCATCATCGCATCTAGTTTAGGGTTTGTGCATGATATTGATTGCTATGAATTTTGTATGCACGTGAATCCTACATAGCAGGACAAACTCAGGAAGCTGTCTACGACGAGCTGCAGCAACAAGGTTTTGAGAATCAAGAACAACCGGAACCGCAAGAACAAGGCAAGTGCTCCTTGACCATGTTGATCCTATGTTTTGGGTAAAACTATTTTGTTTTGCGAAAAGGTGTGTGTGCTGAGTCAAACATGATGGGAAACCTTTTTTTTATAGGAGTTTACTAGTTTTGGTTGAACCACCCTTGTCGCCTGGGAAGTTTATGAGTCGGGTATGGTTTTTGCTTTATGCTTCGCTGAGTCTATGGGATTGGGAAGCGAGATAGATGTGTCTAGCTAACTGCACTTGTAAATGATAATGAGAAACTGATGATGTTAATGAACATGGATCGGAGGGAGATCTAGGCAAGCTTGGGTTTGTGAATGAGGTAGCATAAGATGGTGGTTTTACTTGCCGTAGATCTAAGGACCGGTTCATGCATGCACATGCCAGGATAACAGTGCCACCACAAGGCCAAATATGGGTGCGGCTTAGCTGAGTAATTAGGAAAGTTGCTAGAGTGTTATGGACTGTGGAAGGCGCGGGGAATGGGAGTCGAGTGAGGACTGCCCTGGGAACTGCATGGCACAAGAGGGGGCCCGTGGGTGGGAGAATTGGAGATTCTAGCCTGCCGGTGAAACCTTAGTGAGTCCATACATCTAGTAACCCCTTTGTAAAGGCTATTTTGTGATCTCTTGGCCATACACCGACGGTTGTGTACTGGTAAAATGGAGGTTCTGCAGTCGCCGACGGGTGACGAAATCACAAACTTGTGGGTAAAGAGGTACAAACTCTGCAGAGTTATTAAAACTATCATGATAGCCGAGCTTACGGTCACGAGCACCTGGTTAAACTGCCATGATTAGATGGGATGGTTACCGGAATGGTTATTGGGAAGGTTCTTGGTTATGGTTATTGGTTATGGTTTGGGACTGTTGAGTCCGGGAGGTGATATGATTGTATGACTGATGGGTCATGATATGAGATTGGTCTCGGTGCGAGACGCGGTTGTTTTATGAGGTGAGATGGTAGCGAATACGAGGAGGTATTCGTGAGTATGAATAAAAGATTGGTTAATGTTCGGATGGTACACGGGAAGTGATGGAGGTATGTTAGTAATTTAATACATGTTGGGATTACATTTAAACTTAAGTTGTTGTTTTATCATGATTTTACAGAACTGCTTTTCTGCAAATAAACCTTTTATACCTACCTTGTTTATGAGCTGCATATCATGTGTTTTCCCGCACTTGCTGAGTACATCATTGTACTCAAACTTGCATTATTATTTTTTCATCAACAGCAAGAGAAGACTACTATGAAGACCGAGTAGAGCATTATGGCGTGTGATCTGTTCTCAACCTTGCCTGTGGAGGGAGTAGAGATGGAGCCACTTCTGCTTAGTTTTGCTTTCGCATTAGTTTTTGCTTCCGCATTTAAATAAGGACTTCCGCTGTATAGAAATAAGACTTCCGCTGTGAGCATGAGTCCAAGAGTCATGAGGTGTTGTAATAAACCCTGTTATTCGTGGTAATATATAATCTGAATTTAGTTTGTGGAAAGTATGTGTATGTGTGATGCACATCCTGGGCACACATATACATTAGTTCTTGGTTCCGTGGCTTTCCACAGAATTGAGGGCGTCACAACATCCGAGCCCTTGTCTGGATGCGTCACAATATATGTCAAAGCTCTTGCTTACGTCTGGCAATACCAGAACTGGTGCTGTGGTTAGCCTTTTCTTGAGTTCCTCAAAACTTTCTTGGCAGGATTGTGTCCATTGAAAGACTTTTCCCTTCATTAGCAACTCCGTCATAGGTTTTGCTATCTTAGAGAAGTCTTTAATGAAGCGCCGATAGTATCCTGCCATCGCAAGTAAACTCCGAATATCCCTCACGCTCTTCGGTTGGTCCCACTTTAGAACATCTCTCACCTTTCCAGGATCAACCGATACCCCTTCCTTGGAGATAATGTGGCCTAGGAAGGATATTTCCTTTAGCCAAAATTGACACTTCTTGAGCGTGGCATACAATTGATGCTCACGCAACTTCTGCAAGGTCAATCTCAGATGTCCTTCATGCTCCTCCTCACTTTTTGAATACACCATAATGTCATCGATGAAAACTACGACGAACTAGTCCAAGTATTCCAGGAAAACCTTGTTCATAAGGTACATGAAGTATGCGGGTGCATTCGTCAATCCAAAAGACATAACGGTATATTCATATGAACCATACCGTGTCCAAAAGGCTGTCTTAGGTATATCGGAGGGCTTAATCTTCAGCTGGAAGTATCCCGACCGAAGATCAATCTTGGAGAACACTCGGGCTCCTTTCATTTGATCGAACAGGTCCTCTATACGGGGCAGAGGGTATTTGTTCTTGATTGTTGCCTCGTTGAGAGACCTATAGTCCACGCACATCCTTTGGGTCCCATCCTTCTTTTCCACGAAGAGTACCGGAGCTCCCCATGGTGACGAGCTTGGACGGATAAAACCCTTCTCCAACTGTTCTTGAATTTGCTTCTTGAGTTCAACTAACTCGTTGATGGGCATCCTATATGGTCTCTTAGCTATAGGTGCAGTTCCGGGTACCAAATCTATGGCAAACTCGATGTCCCGGTCAGGTGGCATTCCCGGAAGCTCTTCCGGGAACACGTACGAAAATTCCTGAACCACTAGAATGCTGTCTAATGTTGTTCCTTCGACATGGTTCAAATCTGCCCGTTCGGTTGCTTGCTGGGCTGACTCAAACTCGACACGGATACCATGTTCGTTTGTCAACTGCACGCTTCTCTCATCACATTGGATTACTCCATTGTGCTTGCTTAACCAATCCATTCCGAGTATGATGTCAATCCCGTGGGAGTCCAAAACAATAAGGTTGGCAAGGAAGTCTACCCCCCTTATTTTAAGGCTTACTTTAGGGCATACTACATTAGTCCTCATTTCTCCTCCGGGAGAATCAACTAACATAGCACATTCTAAGTGGGATACGGGTAGATGATGTTTGGCAACATATTTGGATGATATGAAGGAATGTGATGCTCCGGAGTCAAATAAAATGGTGGCTGGGTTGGAGTTGGCAAGGAACATACCAATGACGACGTCCTCAGCCTGTTGTGCTTCCTCAGCAGTGACATAGTTAACGTGGCCACGAGCATAGTTCTGCGGTCCATGGTTCCCTTGGTTGTCCCCTCTGTTTGGTCGCTGGTTTTGCTTGGGCACGTTACCTTGCTGTCCAGGGCCTCTCCTCGGGCACTAGTTAGCGAAGTGGCCTACTTCCCCGCATGCAAAGCATGCCCTGTTGCCTACGGCAGCAGGTACGTTGGAGCGGGGGTTTTGAACAGGAGCGCCATTGTTAGGCCGGGGTGCAGGAGGCATGGGCACACGAGGTGCCGGTGCAACGAACCGTTGCTGTGGTGGCTGACCAGGGCGGTACGTAGGAGTGGTCGATCCATACTACGGTGCAGGGGGCATGTACCTAGGTCGTACGTTGATCCCTTGGGGCTGGTATGGCATCTTCCTCTTGCACTCTTGCTCGATCTCCCAGATCTTGTTTTCAACCACAATAGCCTTATCAACCAGCTTCTGGAAGCTTACGTAGTCATTGTTGAGGAGCTGAACTTGGATCTCATTGTTCAACCCTCTCATGAATAGGTACTGCTTCCTCTGATCTGAGTTGACATCTTCGGGGGCATACCGAGACAGTTGTATGAACTTGTTGAGATATTCATTCACACTCTTCTGTCCTTGGCGGATACCTTCAAACTCCTGCCTCTTGAGCATCATTACCCCAGCAGGGATGTAGTGAGAGCAGAAACTTTCCTTGAACTCAGTCCAAGTGATTGTCTCCGGGTTGGCATGGGCGTTGCTCAAGGCATCCCACCAGTCAGCAGCAGCTCCCGTAAGTTGGTGCGATGTGAAGAGAACCTTCTCTCGGTCGTTGCACTGAACAATGGCGAGCTTCTCCTCCATGGATTTCAACCAATCATCGGCCTCCATTGGATCACTTGCTTGAGCAAAGGTGGGTGGTCGAGTCCTCATGAATTCTCCCGACCTGTTATGAGCCGGCGGTGGTGGTGGCGGTGGTGCCGGAACGGGGTTTTGGTTGGCCTGCAACTGACCCAAAGTTTGGATCATGGTTTGCATAAGCTGGTTTTGCATGGCCATCAACCTTTCCAGATGGTTTTCACCAGCTCCGGGGTTAGCAGGAACTTCCTCGTGGTCATCTTCCTGGACGTTCCTTCGGCTGGCGTTTCCTCTCACCATCTGTGAGAGAGAACGAAATAGAATAGAAGGTTAGAAGGTTCGGTAGGTCCCTTCAACTATATGCATCAAGGTGAGTTGGACTATATATATTAGCCCTTATGAGGATGTGGTCAAGTGCCGAAGCATTTCACACCTCTTTCTTCTTACGTATGGATATGGACAACGTTTTTGAGACGTCCCACAACTCACACTAAGCACACAATCACAAATAATCATTACCAGGGCCCACACAACTCCTATTCAAGGATGGTTTCCTATGTCAAGGTGGGTTTAAAGGCCAATCTAAGCTATTCACCTTAGAATGCTTCCTTTGGTCAGCATGGCTTAGCTACCTGTGACTCCTATTTAGGGTGTAACTTGCTGTCAACCCGTGGTCCTAATGTCAATCTAAGGTTTCTATCTAGGCGTGTAACCTACTGTCATCCTGTGGCTCTGATACCAATCTGTGACGCCCTCAATTCTGTGGGAAAACCACGGAACCGAGAACTAATGCATATGTGTGCCCAGGATGTTCAACACACATACACATACGTTCCACAAACTGAATTCAGATTATATATTACCACGAATAACAGAGTTTATTACAATACCTCATGAGTCTTGGACTCATGCTCACAGCAGAAGCCTTATTTCTATGCAGCGGAAGTCTTTATTTTAATGCGGAAGCAAAACTAAGCAGAAGTGGCTCCATCTCTACTTCTTTCACAGGCAAGGTTGAGAATAGATCACACGCCATAATGCTCCACTTGGTCTTCATAGTAGCCTTCTCTTGCTGTTGATGATGAAATAATAATGCAAGTTTGAGTACAATGATGTACTCAGCAAGTTCGGGAAAACACATGATATGCAGCTCATAAACAAGGTAGGTATAAAAAGGCTTATTTGCAGAAAAGCAGATTTATAAAACCATGATAAAACAGCAACTTATCTTTAGATGAACGTAATCCCAGCACGTATTAAATTACCAACATACCTCCATCACTTTCCAGGTTCCACCCGAACATTAACCAACCTCATTCCTACTCACGAACACCTCCTCGTATTCGCTACCATCTCACGAATACCTCCCCGTATTCGCTATCATCTCAAAACAGCTTCGTCTCACACCGAGACCAAACTCGTTGCCATGACTCTACAGTCATGCAACCATCATATCACCCAGACTCAATAGTCCCAACAACCAAACCATAACCAAACCAAGAACCATAACTGATAACCATAATCATCCCAATAACCATCCCAACTAATCATGGCAGTTTAGCCAGGTGCTCGTGACCGTAAGCTCGGCTATCATGATAGTTTTAATAACTCTGCATAGTTTGCACCTCTTTACCCACAAGTTTGTGATTTCGTCACCCGTCGGTGACTGCAGAACCTCCATTATACCAGTACACAACCGTCGGTGTATGGTCAAGAGATCACAAAATAGCCTTTACAAAGGGGTTACTAGATGTATGGACTCACTAAGGTTTCACCGGCAGGCTAGAATCTCCAATTCTCCCACCCACGGGCCCCCTCTTGTGCCATGCAGTCCCCAGGGCGGTCCTCACTCGACTCCCCTTCCTAGCGCCTTCCACAGTCCATAATACTCTAGCAACTTACCTAATTACTCAGCTAAGCCGCACCCATACTTGGCCTTGTGGTGGCACTGTTATCCTGGCATGTGCATGCATGAACCGGTCCTTAGATCTACGGCAAGCAAAACCACCATCTCATGCTACCTCATTCACAAACCCAGGCTTGCCTAGATCTCCTTCCGATCCATATTCATTAACCTCATTAGTTACTTATTATCAGTACGAGTGCAGTTAGCTAGACACATCTATCTCGCTTCCCAATCCCATAGACTCAGCGAAGCATAAAGCAAAAACCATACCTGACTTATAAACTTCCCAGGCGACAAGGGTGATTTAATCAAAACTAGTAAACTCCTATAAAAGGGCTTCCCATCATGCTTGACTCAGCACACACACCTTTTTGCAAAACAAAAACATTTTCACCCAAAACATAGGATCAATATGGTCAAGGAGCACTTACCTTGTTCTTGCGGTTCCGGTTGTTCTTGATTCTCAAAACCTTGTTGCTGCAGCTCGTCGTAGACAGCTCCCTGGACCCGTCCTGTTATGTAGGATTCACGCGCATACAAGATTCACAACAATCAATATCATGCGCAAACCTTAAACTAGATGTGATGATGCACATGCATGCTATCTCATGATTAGTTTTATTAGATTGGTGTGCTCTTGCATGGCTTGCATGGGCAGAGGTGTTCGGATCAAAGGTGGACGTGGCGATGATCTTGCCTTTAGATCAAACTGATCATCAAGTGATCTGCCCACGAGAAGGCTTCCGTCCCAAAGGAATTGAAAGACAGATGCAAAGGGATGAACACAATGATGTCGTAAGGTGGTATTGAAGTCCTACCTCAGGTTGATCTAAAGAAAGATCATTGCCACGTCCACCTTTGATCCGAACACCTCTGTCCATGCACGCCATACAAGAACACACCAATCTAATAAAAATCATAGGATAGCATGCATATGCATCATCGCATCTAGTTTAAGGGTTGTGCACGATATTGATTGCTGTGAATCCTGTATGCACGTGATCCTGCCTAGCAGAACAAGCTCGGGGAGCTGTCTACGACGAACTACAAATATAAGGTTTTGGGATTCAAGAGCAACCGGAACCGCAAGAACAAGGCAAGTGCTCCTTGACCATATTGATCCTATGTTTTGGGTAAAACTGTTTTGTTTTGCGAAAAGGTGTGCGTACTGAGTCAAACATGATGGGAACCCCTTTTATAGGAGTTTACTAGTTTTGGTTGAACCACCCTTGTCGTCTGGAAAGTTTATGAGTCGGGTATGGTTTTTGCTTTATGCTTCGCTGAGTCCATGGGATTGGGAAGCGAGATAGATGTGTCTAGCTAACTGCACTCGTAATGATAATGAGGAACTGATGTTAATAATGAACATGGATCGGAGGGAGATCTAGGCAAGACTGGGTTTGTGAATGAGGTAGCATGAGATGGTGGTTTACTTGCCATAGATCTAAGGACCGGTTAGTGCATGCACATGCCAGGATAACAGTGCCACCACAAGGCCAAGTATGGGTGCGGCTTAGCTAAGTAATTAGGTAAGTTGCTAGAATGTTATGGACTGTGGAAGGCGCGGGGAATGGGAGTCGAGTGAGGACTGCCCTGGGAACTGCATAGCACAAGAGGGGGCCCGTGGGTGGGAGAATTCGAGATTCTAGCCTGCCGGTGAAACCTTAGTGAGTCCATACATCTAGTAACCCCTTTGTAAAGGCTATTTTGTGATCTCTTGACCATACACCGACGGTTGTGTACTGGTATAATGGAGGTTCTGCAGTCGCCGACGGGTGACGAAATCACAAACTTGTGGGTAAAGAGGTGCAAACTCTGCAGAGTCTAAAACTATCATGATAGCCGAGCTTATGGTCACGAGCACCTGGTTAAACTGCCGGTTTGGTTTGGTTATGGTTGGGACTGTTGAGTCCGGGTGATATGATGGTTGCATGACTGTTGAGTCATGGCAACGAGTTTGTCTCGGTGTGAGACGAAGTTGTTTTGAGATGGTAGCGAATACGGGGAGTTATTCGTGAGATGGTAGCGAATACGAGGAGGTATTCGTGAGTAAGAATGAGGTTGGTTAATGTTCGGGTGGAACATGGAAAGCGATGGAGGTATGTTGGTAATTTAATCCATGCTAGGATTACATTCATCTAAAGTTAAGTTGCTGTTTTATCATGGTTTTATAAATCTGCTTTTCTGCAAATAAGCCTTTTTATGCCTACCTTGTTTATGAGCTGCATATCATGTGTTTTCCCGCACTTGCTGAGTACATCATTATACTCAAACTTGCATTATTATTTCATCATCAGTAGCAGGAGAAGCCTACTATGAAGACCAAGTGGAGCATTACGGCGTGTGATCTGTTCTCAACCTTGCCTGTGGCGGGAGTAGAGATGGAGCCACTTCTGCTTAGATTTGCTTCCGCATTAGCTAAATTGCTTCCGTTTTAGAATAAATACTTCCGCTGTGGGCATGAGTCCAAGACTCATGCCGTATTGTAATAAACTCTGTTATTCGTGGTAATATATAATCTGAACTCAGTTTGTGGAACATATGTGTATGTGTGATGAACATCCTGGGCACACATATGCATTAGTTCTCATTTCCGTGGTTTTTCCACAGAATTGAGGGTGTACAGATTGGTATCAGAGCCACGGGTTCACAGTAGGTTACACGACTAGATAGAAACCTTAGATTGGTAATTGAGCCCCGGGTTAACAGCAAGTTACACCCCTAATTAGGAGTCACAGGTAGCTAAGCCACGCTGACCAAAGGAAGCGTCCTAGGGTGAATAACTTAGATTGGCCTTGAAACCACCTTGGCATAGGGAACCATCCTTGAATAGGAGTTGTGTGGGCCCTTGTGATGATTATTTGTGATTGTGTGCTTAGTGTGAGTTGTGGGACGTCTCAAAACGTTGTCCATATCCACACGTAAGAAGAAAGAGGTATGAGATGTCCCGGCACTTGCTCACATCCTCATATGGGCTAATATATACATAGTCCAACTCACCTTGATGCATATAGTTGGAGGGTGATAGGAGGATGAGTCCCGATCTTTTGAGAGGTAGGGTAAACTTGATTGGGTGGAGATCTCGACGTTGATGATCCAAGGCTCCGAACGAATGAAACCCCGCAATCACTACACCACTGCTCCGTTGGTTATCACCCGTGTCATACGAATGACCTCGCCACGAAGGCTTATCCCTGCAAGCGCAATCAAGAACACAAGCAAGAACAGAGAAGTTGCAATCAAAACTGAATTGATCACGAATTTGGGGTCTCACAACCGATGATCGGCGACACTGTTCAATGACAGATTGTAACTAAGCAAAACCCAGCTGTTTGTGACAGCGGCTAGGGGGTATAAAGGAGGTGGAGGACGACCAGGGGGTGCTGGGGTCGTGACCTAACCCTAATACACGTACATAATGGACTTGGACTCGATACAAGGCCCAATGGCCCAACTAGGTGATGCAACACCCTGACAGACTCTAAACTTTATATTGTTTCGAAGTTTCCCATCGACTCCGAGATAATTTTGACGTGGGGCCAGTTCTATTGGAGAGTTTATCCTCTCAGCTTTCCGAGCATATGTAGAACGTCAAAAACGGAGTCCTTATGCCTCCTGTGCATCCATTTTAAGGTGGACTGCTCCTGGGCCCGAGTTGGACTCGAGTTTGAGTTGGGCTCGGTCTCTAACTTCTTGTTGGCGTATTTTCTGGTCCTCCACGCCTCCAAACCCCTCTCCATGTATCTCCATGTCCTCTCCATGGTTTCTAATCATAATTAATCCATTAGGTAGCAACATACTCTCAAAATTCACATATAAAGAATTGTTTAGGAACGAGATCACCTCTAAATTCAATTTTCGTGCTCGAGCTCTAGTAATTGGACCTTGCATGTCTACCATGTGAGTGTTGTGTATATCTGCAGGAGTGATGTCCACATCATCCTCCTCCTCTTGCATTGGAGTCGTCCTCGACTCAAGCTCATCTTCTTCTCCCAAGTATGGCTTCAAATCTGAAATGTTAAATGTGGGACTAACCCCAAACTCGGGAGGCAACTCAAGTTTATATGCATTGTCATTTATCTTCATAAGAACCTTAAAAGGTCCAGCAGCACGTGGCATGAGTTTGGACTTTCTCAAATCCGGGAACCTATCTTTTCTCAAATGAACCCACACCAAATCACCGGGTTCCAATTTTACCTCCTTCCTACCTTTACTAGCAGCAATGCGATACTTTTCATTCATTTTTTCAATTTGTAACTTAGTAGTTTCATGCAACTTAAGAATAAATTCAGAATGTTGTGTAGCATCTAAGTTCACAATTTCAGTATGTGGTAAAGGTAGCAAATCAATTGGAGCATGAGGATTGAAACCGTAGACTACCATAAACGGACTTAACTTGGTTGTCGAGTGAATAGACCTGTTATAAGCAAACTCAATATGTGGCAAACACTCCCCCCACAACCTCAAATTGTCTTTCAAAACAGCCCGCAACATAGTAGATAAGGTACAATTAACTACCTCCGTTTGCCCATCAGTTTGTGGCTGACAAGTAGTAGAAAACAGCAACTTTGTTCCCAATTTATACCACAAAGTTAACCAAAAGTGACTCAAAAACTTAGCATCCCTATCAGAAACAATAGTATTGGGAACACCATGCAAACGCACAACCTCATTAAAGAACAAATCAGCAACATGTGAAGCATTATCGGTCTTGTGGCAGGGTATAAAATGAGCCATTTTAGAGAAACGATCAACAACCACAAAGACACTATCCCTCCCCCTCTTTGTTCTAGGCAATCTTAAAACAAAGTCAATAGAAATATCCTCCCAAGGTGCACTAGGAACCGTAAGAGGCATATAAAGACCATGTGGGTTAAGTCGAGACTTAGCTTTGTTGCATGTCGTGCAACGTGAAACGTAGCGCTCCACATCACGCCTCATTCGTGGCCAAAAGAAGTGAGCGGCCAGCACATCCTCTTTCTTTTTAACACCAAAATGTCCCATCAAACCACCTCCATGCGCTTCCTGCAACAACAAAAGACGAACGGAGCTAGCTGGAACACACATCTTGTTAGCATGGTAGAGAAGGCCTTCACGCAGCAGGAATTTTTGCCACATTCTTCCCTCTCTACAATTTTCAAAGGCATCTTTGAAGTCCAAATCAGTAGCATATAACCTCTTTATGGTTTCCAATCCAAAGATTTTATGAGAAAGTTGGGATAGTATGGTATAACGTCTAGATAAAGCAACGACAATCACATTGTCTTTGCCTTTCTTATGTTTAATGATGTAAGGAAATGATTCTATGAACTCAATCCATTTAGCATGACGTTTGTTCAGATTAACTTGTCCTTTAAGATATTTCAAAGACTCATGATCTGAATGTATGACAAATTCTTTAGACCATAGGTAATGTTGCCAAGTTTGCAAGACACACACTAAAGCATAAAGTTCTTTGTCATATGTAGAATAATTCAGCAAAGGCCCATGCAATTTTTCACTAAAGAAGGCAACAGGTTTACCTCCTTGAATTAGCACTCCTCCAATGCCGATGCCGCTCGCGTCACATTCAAGCTCGAAGGTCTTCTCAAAATCAGGAAGTTGCAGCAATGGTGCTTGTGTGAGCTTCGACTTGAGAACATCAAAAGCTTGTTGTTGTGCTGGTCCCCATCGAAACGACACTCCATGCTTTGTCAACTCGTGGAGAGGTGCCGCAATGGTGCTGAAATCCCGCACGAAACGCTGGTAGAAACCTGCGAGACCAAGAAAACTCCGAACCTGTGTGACCGTAGTCGGAAGTGGCCAGCTCGTGATGGCAACAATCTTTGCCTCGTCCACCTCAATGCCCTGCGAAGTAACAACATACCCAAGAAAAGACACACGATCGGTGCAAAAGGTGCACTTCTCAAGGTTACCATATAAA
Organism: Neostapfia colusana; assembly: GCA_030760725.1. Lineage (NCBI taxonomy): Eukaryota > Viridiplantae > Streptophyta > Magnoliopsida > Poales > Poaceae > Neostapfia > Neostapfia colusana. The sequence continues at coordinate 104,060,069 of JASWHV010000006.1, forward strand.
CGTGCATCGCGCAAGACATTAAAAACAGCACGCAAATGTTCAAGATGCTCATCATATGGCTTGCTGTAAATAAGGATATCATCAAAGTAAACCACCACAAATTTACCAATGAAAGCATGTAAAACCTCATTCATCAACCTCATGAAAGTGCTGGGCGCATTAGTTAAACCAAATGGCATGACTAACCATTCATAAAGTCCGAATTTAGTTTTAAAAGCAGTTTTCCATTCATCACCTAAAGCCATATGAATCTGATGATACCCACTACGCAAATCAATCTTGGAGAAAATAACAGAACCACTCAACTCATCAAGCATGTCACCCAATCTAGGAATAGGATAGCGATAACGAATGGTAATGTTGTTGATGGCTCTACAATCAACACACATGCGCCAAGTGCCATCTTTTTTTGGAACCAAAAGAACAGGAACAGAACAAGGACTAAGACTCTCACGAATGTACCCGCCGTCCAGAAGATCTTGGACTTGTCGCTGAATTTCCTTAGTCTCGTCGGGGTTGGTCCTGTAGGCAGCACGGTTTGGCAAGCTCGCCCCTAGAACCAAATCAATCTTGTGCTCAATGCCTCGCACAGATGGTAATCCATGGGGTATCTCTGATGGAAAATGTGACGCCCTCAATTCTGTGGAAAACCACGGAACCGAGAACTAATGCATATGTGTGCCCAGGATGTTCATCACACATACACATACGTTCCACAAACTGAATTCAGATTATATATTACCACGAATAACAGGGTTTATTACAAATCCTCATGAGTCTTGGACTCATGCTCACAGCGGAAGTCTTATTTCTATGCAGCGGAAATCTTATTTAAAGGCGGAAGCAAAAACTAATGCGGAAGCAAAGCTAAGCAGAAGTGGCTCCATCTTTAATCCTTCCACAGGCAAGGTTGAGAACAGATCACACGCCATAATGCTCTACTTGATCTTCATAGTAGCCTTCTCTTGCTGTTGATAAAGAAATAATAATGCAAGTTTGAGCACAATGATGTACTCAGCAAGTGCGGGAATAACACATGATATGCAGCTCATAAACAAGGTAGGTATAAAAGGCTTATTTGCAGAAAAGCAAAATTTATAAGATCATGATAAAATCAGCAACTTAACTTTAGATGAATGTAGTCCCAGCATGTATTAAATTACCAACATACCTCCATCACTTCCCTTGTTCCATCCGAACATTAACCAATCCTCTACTCATACTCACGAATACCTCCTCGTATTCGCTACCATCTCGTCTCATAAAACAACCTCGTCTCGCACCGAGACCAATCTCATGTTATGACCCATCAGTCATGCAACCATCTCATCATCCAGACTTAACAATTCCAAACCAAACCATAACCGATAACCATAACCAAAAACCTTCCCAATAACCATTCCAAAATCCATCCCAATAACCATTCCAAAATCCATCCCAATAACCATCCCATCTAATCATGGCAGTTTAGCCAGGTGCTCGTATCCGTAAGCTCGGCTATCATGATAGTTTTAATAACTCTGCAGAGTTTGTACCTCTTTACCCACAAGTTTGTGATTTCGTCACCCGTCGGCGACTGCAGAACCTCCATTATACCAGTACACATCCTTCGGTGTATGGTCAAGAGATTACAAAATAGCCTTTACAAAGGGGTTACTAGATGTATGGACTCACTAAGGTTTCACCGGCAGGCTAGAATCTCCAATTCTCCCACCCACGGGCCCCCTCTTGTGCCATGCAGTTCCCAGGGCAGTCCTCACTCGACTCCCATTCCCCGCGCCTTCCACAGTCCATAACACCCTAGCAACTTACCTAATTACTCAGCTAAGCCGCACCCATACTTGGCCTTGTGGTGGCACTGTTATCCTGGCATGTGCATGCATGAACCGGTCCATAGATCTACGGCAAGTAAAACCACCATCTCATGCTACCTCATTCACAAACCCAGGCTTGCCTAGATCTCCCTCCGATCCATGTCCATTATTAACATCAGTTTCTCATTATCATTCCGAGTGCAGTCAGCTAGACACATCTATCTCGCTTCCCAATCCCATGGACTCAGCGAAGCATAAAGCAAAAACCATACCCGACTCATAACTTCCCTGGCGACAAGGATGGTTTAATCAAAACTAGTAAACTCCTATAAAAAGGGTTTCCCATCATTTCGACTCAGCACACACACACCTTTTCGCAAAACAAAACAGTTTTACTCAAACATAGGATCAACATGGTCAAGGAGCACTTGCCTTGTTCTTGCGGTTCCGGTTGTTCTTGATTCTTAAAACCTTGTTGCTGCAGCTCGTCGTAGACAGCTTCCTGAGTTTGTCCTGCTATGTAGGATTCACGTGCACACAATTTCACACCAATCAATATTATGCACAAACCCTAAACTAGATGCGATGATGCACATGCAGACTATCCTACGATTTTTTTTATTAGATTGGTGTGCCCTTGCATGGTTTGCATGGACAGAGGTGTTTGGATCAAAGGTGGTCGTGGCGATGATCTTGCCTTTAGATCAAACTGATCATCGAGTAATCTGCCCACGAGAAAGCTTCTGTTCGAAAGGAATTGAAGAACAGATGCAAGAGATGAACAACATGATGTCGTAAGGTGGTATTGAAGTCCTACCTCACGTTCTTCTTGTCTTCGGGTCCTCCTCAGACCGCTTGGTTCTCCTCCGATGATCTCCCTTGTTGTGCTTTCGGTGATGTTTTGCTCGGCGAGTTAGGGCTAGAGCGCTAAGTCGTCGGCTCAGGAGTTGAAAGAGAAGTTCGTGGTTTCGGCCAGAGGTTTTGGGTTCTATTTATAATCGGGAAGAGAAGAGTCCTAATCTGATTGGATCCCGAATAAGAGTCTTATTCAGATCTTTGTTAGATCCTGACGTCTTATCTTCGGTAACATCGTGGAATTTAGATCGGTTTCCGTTGCGTACCGATATCTTCATGTGTAAAAATCGCTCCAGACTCGTTACCTCCGCGGTAATGAGCTCCGGAAGCTCCACGTGTCCTTCCGAGCCTGGTATCTCTTCTCCCGCAGAGACGAGCTCCGGTTGTGCCATGTGTCACGAGCGATACCTCCCTCTTCTTCGGAGACGAGCTCCGCGCACGCCACGTGTTTTGCGACGGACCTTCCGGTGATAAGCTCCGGTGGCGACACGTGTTCGATAGACCCGGACTTCTCTCTGAGATGAGCTCCGAGATTGACACGTGTCCTATGAAAAATGCCTTTGCTTCTTCCGCAGAGGCTAGCTCCGCGGGCAGCACATGTCCCACAGGGTCGGACCTCTTTCCAATCACGGAGGTGACCCCCGAGCCTGCCACGTAGCCTAGTTTAGCGTCGGACCTCTCCCAAATCTCTCGGGGATGAGCTCCGAACACGCCACGTGGTCTGCTGGCCGTGGAAGTTGCGTTTCGGTGTTCTCGGAGAGCTTTATTGGCCATCCTCTTGATACTTGTCTCTGTTCCTCCTTTTCTTAAAATGTTTTTCTTCTTCATAAAACATGATCATATGCTGATACCCGAGATGAGGGTGTTACAAATCTACCCCCCTTAAATTGAATCTCGTCCTCGAGATTCGTTAGTAGAAAATAGATGGGGAAATTCTGTCTTAATGTCCTCTTCGCGTTCCCATGTGGCTTCAGCTTCAGTATGATGACTCCATTGTACCTTGCACCATCGAATCACCTTGTTTCGGGTGACCTTTTCCTTTACGTCCAAGATTCGGACAGGGTGTTCTGCGTAAGTCAGGTCCTCTTGAAGGTTAAGTTCTCCCATTGACACTTGTTCCTCTGGTATTCTCAAGCACTTCTTGAGCTGGGATACATGAAACACGTCATGTACGTCGGAGAGGTGGTTTGGGAGCTCTAGTTGGTAGGCTACTTCCCCTCGCTTACCAAAAATCTTAAATGGTCCGATGTAGCGAGGCGCTAGTTTGCCTCTGACGTTAAAACGTCGTTGGCCTCGGATAGGCGATACCTTAAGGTATACGAAGTCTCCAACTTCAAAGGTCAACTTTCTACGCCTATTGTCCGCATAGCCTTTCTGTCGTGACTGAGCAGCCTTTAAGTTCTCCCGTATCGTTTGGACATGCTTTTCAGCCTCTTGTAGTACTTCGGGTCCAAACACCTGGTTCTCTCCAGTCTCGTTCCAGAACAGCGGCGTTCTACACCGTCTACCATACAAGGCTTCGAAAGGCGACATCTTCAAGCTAGCTTGATAGCTGTTGTTATAGGAGAACTCGGCATACGGTAAACTCCTATCCCAACTACGCCCACATTTCAAGGCGCAAGCTCTCAACATGTCTTCCAAAATTTGGTTCGTCCTTTCGGTTTGTCCATCTGTTTGTGGGTGGTAGGCAGAGCTAAAATCCAGTCGTGTACCCATGGCTTTCTGCAACTTCCTCCAGAATCTAGAGGTAAACTGAGAACCTCGATCTGAGATTATCCTCTTTGGAACTCCATGACGGCACACGATCTGCTCCATGTACAATTCTGCCAGCTGTGTAACGTTGTAGCTTGTCTTTACCGGAAGAAAATGGGCGGTCTTCGTCAACCGGTCCACAATGACCCAGATGGAGTCGTATCCTGACTGAGTTCGTGGCAATCCGACAATGAAGTCCATACTGATGTCCTCCCATTTCCATTCAGGTATTTTCAAGGGTTGCAACAATCCAGCGGGTTTTCGATGTTCGGCTTTTACCCGTTGGCATGTGTCGCATAGGGCAACGTACTCGGCTATATCCCTTTTCATACCATCCCACCAATAGCAAGTTTTCATATCCTTGTACATTTTGGTGCTCCCTGGATGTATGGAATAGGGTGAGTCGTGTGCCTCCTTCAATATCATGTCGCGAAGATGTTTTATGTTTGGCACACAAATCCTTTTTCCTAGCCAAAGCGTACCCTTTTTATCCTCCTTGAAATCCTTTTCTATCTCTTGTCGGATTCTTTCTTTGATCTCCTTAATCCCCTCGTCCGTTGCTTGTCCCTTTCTTATTTCTTGCTCCAATGAGGAGTGGATTTCCATCATTTCTATGTTATTCAAGAATCCGAGGTGTAACCGTTCGAACTCCTTACGTAGTTCGGGTGGTAGCTCCCGAACTGTGAGTTGGTGGCATGCTCCCTTTCTGCTCAATGCGTCAGCTACTATATTGGCCTTCCCGGGGTGGTAATTGATTCCTACATCATAATCCTTGATGAGTTCTAACCATCGACGTTGCCTCAAATTCAAGTCCGTTTGTGTAAATATGTACTTGAGGCTTTTATGATCTGTATAGATCTCACATCGATGACCAAGGATATAATGCCTCCAAATCTTCAATGCATGCACTACCGCTGCTAACTCCAAATCATGAGTAGGATAGTTAAGCTCATGCTTCTTTAATTGTCGTGAGGCATAGGCTACCACTTGCCCTTCCTGCATGAGCACACATCCGAGCCCTTGTCTGGATGCGTCACAATATATATCGAAGCTCTTGCTTACGTCTGGCAATACCAGAACTGGTGCTGTGGTTAGCCTTTTCTTGAGTTCCTCAAAACTTTCTTGGCAGGCTTGTGTCCATTGAAAGACTTTTCCCTTCATTAGCAACTCCGTCATAGGTTTTGCTATCTTAGAGAAGTATTTAATGAAGCGCCGATAGTATCCTGCCATCCCAAGGAAACTCCGAATATCCCTCACGCTCTTCGGTTGGTCCCACTTCAGAACATCTCTCACCTTTCCAGGATCAACCGATACCCCTTCCTTGGAGATGATGTGGCCTAGGAAGGATATTTCCCTTAGCCAAAATTGACACTTGTTGAGCTTGGCATACAACTGATGCTCGCGCAACTTCTGCAAGGTCAATCTCAGATGTTCTTCATGCTCCTCCTTACTTTTTGAATACACCATAATGTCGTCGATGAAAACTACGACGAACTTGTCCAAGTACTCCATGAAAACCTTATTCATAAGGTACATGAAGTATGCGGGTGCATTCGTCAATCCAAAAGACATAACGGTATATTCATATATGAACCATACCGCGTCCGAAAGGCTGTCTTAGGTATATCGGAGGGCTTAATCTTCAGCTGGAAATATCCCGACCGAAGATCAATCTTGGAGAACACTTGGGCTCCTTTCATTTGATCGAACAGGTCCTCTATGCGGGGCAGAGGGTATTTATTCTTGATTGTTACCTCGTTGAGAGACCTGTAGTCCACGCACATTCTTTGGGTTCCGTCCTTCTTGTCCACGAAGAGTACCGGGGCTCCCCATGGTGACGAACTTGGACGGATAAAACCCTTCTCCAACTGTTCTTGAATTTGCTTCTTGAGTTCAACTAACTCGTTAACGGGCATCCTATATGGTCTCTTAGCTATGGGTGCAGTTCCAGGTACCGATTCTATGGCAAACTCAATGTCCCGGTCAGGTGGCATACCTGGAAGTTCTTCCGGGAACACATCCGAAAATTCCTGAACCACTGGAATTTTGTCCAATGCTACTCCTTCAACATGGTTCAGGTTCGCCTGTTCGGTCGCTTGCTGGGCTGACTCAAACTCGACACAGATACCGTGTTCGTTCGTCAACTGCACGCTTCTCTCAGCACATTGGATTACCCCATTGTGCTTGCTTAACCAGTCCATTCCGAGTATGATGTCAATTCCGTGGGAGTCCAGAACAATAAGGTTGGCAAGGAAGTCTACCCCCCTTATTTTAAGGCTTACTTTAGGACATACTATATTAGTCCTCATTTCTCCTCCGGGAGAATTAACTAACATAGCACCTTCTAAGCGGGATACGGGTAGATGATGCTTGGCAACATATTTGGATGATATGAAGGAATGCGATGCTCCGGAATCAAATAAAATGGTGGCTGGGTTGGAGTTGGCAAGGAACATACCAATTGCGACGTCCTCAGCCTGTTGTGCTTCCTCAGCAGTGACATGGTTAACATGGCCACGAGCATAGTTCTGCGGTCCACGGTTCCCTTGGTTGTCCCCTCCGTTTGGTCGCTGATTCTGCTTGGGCACGTTACCTTGCTGTCCAGGGCCTCTCTTCGGGCACTGGTTAGCAAAGTGGCCTACTTCCCCGCATGCAAAGCATGCCCTGTTGCCTACGGCAGCAGGTACGTTGGGGCGGGGGTTTTGAACAGGAGCGCCATTGTTAGACCGGGGCGCAGGAGGCATGGGCACACGAGGTGCCGGTGCAACGAGCCGTTGCTGTGGTGGCTGACCAGGACGGTACGTAGGGGCGGTCGATCCATACTGCGGTGCAGGGGGCATGTATCTAGGTCGTACGTTGCTCCCTTGGGGCTGGTATGGGATCTTCCTTTTGCACTCGCGCTCGATCTCTCGGATCTTGTTTTCCACCACAATAGCCTTATCAACCAGCTTCTGGAAGCTTACGTAGTCATTGTTGAGGAGCTGAACTTGGGTCTCATTGTTCAACCCTCTCATGAACAGGTACTGCTTCCTCTGATCTGAGTTGACATCTTCGGGGGCATACCGGGACAGTTGTATGAACTTGTTGAGGTATTCGTTCACACTCTTCTGCCCTTGGCGGAGACCTTCAAACTCCTGCCTCTTGAGCATTATTACGCCAACAGGGATGTAGTGGGAGCGGAAACTTTCCTTGAACTCAGTCCAAGTGATAGTCTCCGGGTTGGCATGGGCGTTGCTCAAGGCATCCCACCAGTCTGCAGCTGCTCCCATCAGTTGGTGCGACGCAAAGAGAACCTTCTCTCGGTCGTTGCACTGTACAATGGCAAGCTTCTTCTCCATGGATTTCAACCAATCATCGGCCTCCATTGGATCGTTTGCTTGAGCAAAGGTGGGCGGTCGAGTCCTCATGAACTCTCCCAACCTGTTATGGGCCGGCGGTGGTGGTGGCGGTGGTGCCGGAACGGGGTGCTGGTTGGCCTGCAACTGACCCAAAGTTTGGATCATGGTTTGCATAAGCTGGTTTTGCATGGCCATCAACCTTTCTAGGTTGTTTTCGCCAGCTCCGGGGTTAGCAGGAACTTCTTCGTGGTCATCTTCCTAGACGTTCCTTCGGCTGGCGTTTCCTCTCACCATCTGTGAGAGAGAACGAAATAGAATAGAAGGTTAGAAAGTTAGGTCGGTCCTTTCAACTATATGCATCAAGGGGAGTTTGGACTATATATATTAGTCCTTATGAGGATGTGATCAAGTGCCGAAGCATTTCACTCCTCTTTCTTCTTACGTGTGGATATGGGCAACGTTGTTGAGGCGTCCCACAACTCACACTAAGCACATATTCACAAATAATCATCACAAGGGCCCACTCAACTCCTATTCAAGGATGGTTTCCTATGTCAAGGTGGTTTCAAGGCCAATCTAAGCTATTCATCCTAGGATGCTTCCTTTGGTCCGCGTAGCTTCTATTTAGGGGTATAACTTGCTGTTAACCCGTGATTCTAATATCAACCCAAGGTTTCTATCTAGGCGTGTAACCTACTGTCAACCTGTGGCTCTGATACCAATCTGTGACGCCCTCAATTCTGTGGAAAACCACGGAACCGAGAACTAATGCATATGTGTGCCCAGGATGTTCATCACACATACACATACGTTCCACAAACTGAATTCAGATTATATATTACCACGAATAACAGGGTTTATTACAAATCCTCATGAGTCTTGGACTCATGCTCACAGCGGAAGTCTTATTTCTATGCAGCGGAAATCTTATTTAAAGGCGGAAGCAAAAACTAATGTGGAAGCAAAGCTAAGCAGAAGTGGCTCCATCTTTAATCCTTCCACAGGCAAGATTGAGAACAGATCACACGCCATAATGCTCTACTTGATCTTCATAGTAGCCTTCTCTTGCTGTTGATAAAGAAATAATAATGCAAGTTTGAGCACAATGATGTACTCAGCAAGTGCGGGAATAACACATGATATGCAGCTCATAAACAAGGTAGGTATAAAAGGCTTATTTGCAGAAAAGCAAAATTTATAAGATCATGATAAAATCAGCAACTTAACTTTAGATGAATGTAGTCCCAGCATGTATTAAATTACCAACATACCTCCATCACTTCCCTTGTTCCATCCTAACATTAACCAATCCTCTACTCATAGTCACGAATACCTCCTCGTATTCGCTACCATCTCGTCTCATAAAACAACCTCGTCTCGCACCGAGACCAATCTCATGTTATGACCCATCAGTCATGCAACCATCTCATCATCCAGACTTAACAATTCCAAACCAAACCATAACCGATAACCATAACCAAAAACCTTCCCAATAACCATTCCAAAATCCATCCCAATAACCATTCCAAAATCCATCCCAATAACCATCCCATCTAATCATGGCAGTTTAGCCAGGTGCTCGTATCCGTAAGCTCGGCTATCATGATAGTTTTAATAACTCTGCAGAGTTTGTACCTCTTTACCCACAAGTTTGTGATTTCGTCACCCGTCGGCGACTGCAGAACCTCCATTATACCAGTACACATCCGTCGGTGTATGGTCAAGAGATCACAAAATAGCCTTTACAAAGGGGTTACTAGATGTATGGACTCACTAAGGTTTCACCGGCAGGCTAGAATCTCCAATTCTCCTACCCACGGGCCCCCTCTTGTGCCATGCAGTTCCCAGGGCAGTCCTCACTCAACTCCCATTCCCCGCGCCTTCCACAGTCCATAACACCCTAGCAACTTACCTAATTACTCAGCTAAGCCGCACCCATACTTGGCCTTGTGGTGGCACTGTTATCCTGGCATGTGCATGCATGAACCGGTCCTTAGATCTACGGCAAGTAAAACCACCATATCATGCTACCTCATTCACAAACCCAGGCTTGCCTAGATCTCCCTCCGATCCATGTCCATTATTAACATCAGTTTCTCATTATCATTCCGAGTGCAGTTAGCTAGACACATCTATCTCGCTTCCCAATCCCATGGACTCAGCGAAGCATAAAGCAAAAACCATACCCGACTCATAACTTCCCTGGTGACAAGGATGGTTTAATCAAAACTAGTAGACTCCTATAAAAAGGGTTTCCCATCATTTCGACTCAGCACACACACACCTTTTCGCAAAACAAAACAGTTTTACTCAAACATAGGATCAACATGGTCAAGGAGCACTTGCCTTGTTCTTGCGGTTCCGGTTGTTCTTGATTCTCAAAACCTTGTTGCTGCAGCTCGTCGTAGACAGCTTCCTGAGTTTGTCCTGCTATGTAGGATTCACGTGCCCACAATTTTACAGCAATCAATATTATGCACAAACCCTAAACTAGATGCGATGATGCACATGCAGACTATCCTACGATTTTTTTATTAGATTGGTGTGCCCTTGCATGGCTTGCATGGACAGAGGTGTTTGGATCAAAGGTGGTCGTGGCGATGATCTTGCCTTTAGATCAAACTGATCATCGAGTAATCTGCCCACGAGAAAGCTTCTGTTCGAAAGGAATTGAAGAACAGATGCAAGAGATGAACAACATGATGTCGTAAGGTGGTATTGAAGTCCTACCTCACGTTCTTCTTGTCTTCGGGTCCTCCTCAGACCGCTTGGTTCTCCTCCGATGATCTCCCTTGTTGTGCTTTCGGTGATGTTTTGCTCGGCGAGTTAGGGCTAGAGCGCTAAGTCGTCGGCTCAGGAGTTGAAAGAGAAGTTCATAGTTTCGGCCAGAGGTTTTGGGTTCTATTTATAATCGGGAAGAGAAGAGTCCTAATCTGATTGGATCCCGAATAAGAGTCTTATTCAGATCTTTGTTAGATCCTGACGTCTTATCTTCGGTAACATCGTGGAATTTAGATCGGTTTCCGTTGCGTACCGATATCTTCATGTGTAAAAATCGCTCCAGACTCGTTACCTCCACGGTAATGAGCTCCGGAAGCTCCACGTGTCCTTCCGAGCCTGGTATCTCTTCTCCCGCAGAGACGAGCTCCGGTTGTGCCACGTGTCACGAGCGAGACCTCCCTCTTCTTCGGAGACGAGCTCCGCGCACGCCACGTGTTTTGCGACGGACCTTCCGGTGATAAGCTCCTGTGGCGACACGTGTTCGATAGACCCGGACTTCTCTCTGAGATGAGCTCCGAGATTGACATGTGTCCTATGAAAAATGCCTTTGCTTCTTCCGCAGAGGCTAGCTCCGCGGGCAGCACATGTCCCACAGGGTCGGACCTCTTTCCAATCACGGAGGTGACCCCCGAGCCTGCCACGTAGCCTAGTTTAGCGTCGGACCTCTCCCAAATCTCTCGGGGATGAGCTCCGAACGCGCCACGTGGTCTGCTGGCCGTGGAAGTTGCGTTTCGGTGTTCTCGGAGAGCTTTATTGGCCATCCTCTTGATACTTGTCTCTGTTCCTCCTTTTCTTAAAATGTTTTTCTTCTTCATAAAACATGATCATATGCTGATACCCGAGATGAGGGTGTTACAGAAAAACATCCATATATTCCTGTAAAAGTTTAGCAACAGCAGGTGACAAGACAATGGATGTATCCTCAATGGAATATAAAGCATGTTTGCACACTAAAGCATAGCAAGTTCCATTAGAGGCATATAAATCATCAAGATCAGATTTAGTTGCAAGCAAAATAGGATTTTTCAACTTAATAGGTTGCTGAATTTCAGAATTGAAAACACCCTTTTGCTTAGCATTATTATTTTTCTCCTGCTCAAATTGTACAATTTCAGTGGGACTCATAGGAAGCAACACAATTTTCTTGCCCTTATGCATGAGAGTATACTTATTAGATCGACCATGATGAATAGCATCAGTATTAAACTTCCAAGGACGTCCCAACAAAAGAGAACAAGCATCCATAGGTACCACATCAAAATCAGCAAAATCATAATAAGAACCAATGGAGAAATGTATCCTTGCTGTTTGTGTTACCTTATCCTTACCATTGTTGTTAAACCATTGAATGTGATAAGGGTGGGGATGCTCCCGTGTTGTCAAGCCAAGCTTCTTGACCACCTCAACATTCACCAAATTGTTGCAGCTACCACCATCAATGATGGTATGTACACGGCAGTCCTTGACGATGAGAAACTTGTTGAAAAGGTTGTGACGTTGGCGGTTGTTGTCCTCTCGAACCGTGGCACTCAAAGCTCGCTGCACAATCAAAGTCCTATAGTTGTTTGTCGTAGATGTACCAAGAACCTCCTCAGCACCATCATCCGAACCTGAAATGTTAGTTGCAATAATATTTTCATCTTCAATATCAGAAGCAATAACACACCCACCATCAGCAGTGGCAATGATCGCCCGTTTGCTGGGGCAATCTAGTTGCATATGGCCAAGTCCCTGGCAGCGGTGGCACTTGATGTCGGAGCTGTGACTTGTCGAAGTGTTGGGTGCAGCCGTCTTTGCTGCAACACCTGGAGGCATCTGGGACTTGCTGTTATCTTGTCCCCATGATGTAGAAGGTGCGATGCTGCTGCGTACAACACCCGTGGAGGGTGGTGTAGAAGCACGTAAGCTCGAGGAGGGCGCTGCTTTGGATGGCACCGGAAATTGTCGTGGCGTGAAGGTGTTGTTCTGCCGCTGCTGTTGATGACCCTGCACTTCTTTTTCTGCTAACATAGCAAGTTGAAATAAACGTTGAATAGAATGATATTCCTTGTAGTCAACTATGTCCTGGATCTCACGCCGCAAGCCCCCATAAAACCTAACAATTTGGTCTCCCTGATCCTCAACTACCCCACAACGAAGCATACCTTTCTGCAACTCTTGGTAGTACTCTTGGACAGTCATGTCACCCTGATCAAAGCGTTGCAATTTCTTAAGAAGATCACGTCTATATGAAGGAGGAACAAACCTAGCGCGCATCTCTTCTTTTAACGCAGCCCATGTCTGTGGTGCATTACGTGTATTGACAAGTTCATTCCACCAAATTATAGCAAAACCTTTAAACTCACTAGTGGCTTGTCTAACTCTATGTCGCTCAGGAACAAGATGAGAGCTAAATTTTTGTTCTACAGTCATCTCCCAATCCAAGTAAGTCTCAGCATCATAAGATCCATAAAATGTTGGAATAGAAAACTTAATCTTTGCATAAGGATCATTATCTTGTTCGGGAGCATGAGGACGAGGTCTACCTCCCATACCTTGATGATTTCGTCGAGGGCGACGACGCTGCTGTGCATCAACCTCATCGTTATTGAAGTCATCCTCTGTGTCGTAGTGAGCATGTGCATCACCATCACGGATGATAGAGGGTGTAGCTTGTTGGGGAAGACGAGTCTCCATCTCGTCCAACCGTGTGGTCAGACCAGAAACACTTGTATGGAGCCTCGGAAAGGTGGCTGTTGTAGTGGTCTGGTAATTGTTGAAAGCTTCGGTCATTGCACGCATCATGTCCTTTAGTTCCATATGGGACACACACTCATCATCATCCGGAGGTGTAGAACCAGAGGTCTTATCCATAGGCTTCTTTCCTGTCATTATTAGTACAAAACAGAAACGAAGACAAAAAGATCGTGAAGAACCCTATTACTACGCTCTCCGAAGTGGGTGGAAAATCGATCAGTAAGATGCGTCTTACCCCACTCTTACAAGTTTCTTACTAGCACTGCAGGTGGGCCAACGGTGACCGGTGTGAAGCAAGCAGAGAGTGGGTGTGATTGCAAAGGTTACCTGTTCTGCTCGAGAGAAGGTGGAGCTTCGAAGGCTCAAATGCAGTATATGTATGTGGCACACAAGTTAGTAACAGATAGCAATGCTGAATAAGTGTCCAAAGAATTTCACCTAGTTGCTGGCCTAAGAATGTATTAGAACAGTTGTGGCAACAAGCAAGGACAAGGATGAATAATGATGAACAACAAGGATAATATCAGCAAGTATCCAACACTCGCACAGAAATAGCACATCCCTTAGCCTCCTGTTTTTGTCTTGAAGAACTAGTAGAAATCAAAATCTTTTCTTTCTCTCTTTTTTGATATTTTTTCTCAACCAGGGGCACAAGCATAGAAACAGCACCAAATATTAGCTCAAACCGATGAAAGATGAGATCGGCACAAATTCAGGAGCGATTGGAAAAACTGGTGCTAGAACTTCTGAGTTCGAAACGAGGGCCTGCTTAATTTTTTAATTTTTTTCGAAAACGCCGTATGTGGACTTTTTCGAGACCTTTCTAGGAAAAAAATGCGCCTCAATCGGAGTTATGAGCGAAAAGTTATGCCCATTTTAAGGAGGATACCCCGAATCAGGTTTTGGTGGTGGTGGAAACTGCAACAGAAACGAATCGCTGGATAGAATTTTTTTGTAGATTGGTTTTTTGTAGATGGCAGCGGATGGAAGAAACAAAACTGAATCAAAACAAATCTAAACCAGCAACCAGACTCAACCTAGGACACGAACTCAGAACTACGGACTCCGAAACTAAATTGTGCAAAAGGTTGAGCGGGGGTTGTAGGTCAGGGAAACTAAAATTTTTTTTTGTGGCTTTTTGTGGACGATAGAACTAAAACAAAATAAATCTATAGGGCACACAAGTATACCTCACGGTGAACCTGGAAATCTGATACCAATTGATAGGAGGATGAGTCCCGATCTTCCGAGAGGTAGGGTAAACTTGATTGGGTGGAGATCTCGACGTTGATGATCCAAGGCTCCGAACGAACGAAACCCGGCAATCACTACACCACTGCTCCGTTGGTTATCACCCGTGTCACACGAATGACCTCGCCACGAAGGCTTATCCCTGCAAGCACAATCAAGAACACAAGCAAGAACAGAGAAGTTGCAATCAAAACTGAATTGATCACGAATTTGGGGTCTCACAACCGATGATCGGCAACACTGTTCAATGACAGATTGTAACTAAGCAAAACCCAGTTGTTTGTGACGGCGGTTAGGGGGTATAAAGGAGGTGGAGGACGACCAGGGGGTGCTGGGGTCGTGACCTAACCCTAATACACGTACATAATGGACTTGGACTCGATACAAGGCCCAATGGCCCAACTAGGTGATGCAACACCCTGACAGACTCTAAACTTTATATTGTTTCAAAGTTTCTCATCGACTCCGAGGGAATTTTGATGCGGGGCCAGTTCCATTGGAAAGTTTATCCTCTCAGCTTTCCGTGCATATGTAGAACGTCAAAAACGGAGTCTGTATGCCTCCTGTGCATCCATTTTAAGGTGGACTGCTCCTGGGCCCGAGTTGGACTCGAGTTTGAGTTGGGCTCGGTCTCTAACTTCTTGTTGGCGTATTTTCTGGTCCTCCACGCCTCCAAACCCCTCTCCATGTATCTCCATGTCCTCTCCATGGTTTCTAATCATAATTAATCCATTAGGTAGCAACATACTCTCAAAATTCACATATAAAGAATTGTTCAGGAACGAGCTCACCTCTAAATTCAATTTTCGTGCTCGAGCTCAAGTAATTGGACCTTGCATGTCTACCATGTGAGTGTTGTGTATATCTGCAGGAGTGATGTCCACATCAGAGGGAATCTACCTAACCTTCTAGATATTCTATTTTATTTCGATCCCTCTCACAGATGGTGAGAGGAAACGCCGGCCGAAGGAACGTCCAGGAGGATGACCATGATGAAGTTCCTGCTAACCCATGAGCTGGCGAAAACCATCTGGAAAGGTTGATGGCCATGGAAAAACAGCTTATGCAAACCATGATCCAAACTTTGGGTCAGTTGCAGGCCAACCAAAACCCCGTTCCGGCACCGCCGCCACCACCACCGCCGGCTCATAACAGGTTGGGAGAGTTCATGAGGACTCAACCACCCACCTTTACTCAAGCTAGTGATCCCATGGAGGCCGATGATTGGTTAAAATCCATGGAGAAAAAGCTTGCCATTGTTCAGTGCAATGACCAAGAGAAGGTTCTCTTCGCATCGCACCAACTTACAGGAGCCGCTGCTGACTGGTGGGATGCCCTGAGCAACGCTCATGCCAACCCGGAGACAATCACTTGGACTGAGTTCAAGGAAAGTTTCCGCTCTCACTACATCCCTGTCGGTGTAATGATGCTCAAAAGGCAGGAGTTCGATGGTCTCCGTCAAGGACAGAAAAGTGTGAATGAGTATCTCAACAAGTTCATACAACTGTCCCGGTATGCCCCCGAAGATATCAACTCAGACCAAAGGAAGCAGTACATGTTTATGAGAGGGTTGAACAATGAGATCCAGGTTCAGCACCTCAACAATGACTATGAAAGCTTCCAGAAGCTGGTTGACAAGGCCATAGTGGTTGAAAACAAGATCCGAGAGATCGAGCGAGAGTGCAAGAGGAAGATGCCATACCAGCCCCAAGGGAGCAACGTACGACCTAGGTACATGCCCCCTGCACCGCAGTATGGATCGACCACTCCTGCGTACCGCCCTGGTCAGCCACCACAGCAACAATTCGTTGCACCGGCACCTCGTGTGCCCATGCCTCCTGCGCCCCGACCTAACAATGGCGCCCCTGTTCAAAACCCCCGCCCCAACGTACCTGCTGCCGTAAGCAACAGGGCATGCTTTGCATGTGGGGAAATAGGACACTTCGCGAACCAGTGCCCGAGGAGAGGCCCTGGACAGCAAGGTAACGTGGCCAAGCAGAACCCGCGACCGAACGGAGGAGACAATCAAGGGAACCGTAGACAGCAGACCTATGCTCGCGGCCACGTGAACCATGTCACTACCGAGGAAGTCGTAATTGGTATGTTCCTTGCCAACTCCAACCCAGCCACCATCTTATTTGATTCTGGAGCCTCGCATTCCTTCATATCATCTAAATACGTTGCCAAACATCATCTACCCGTATCCCACTTAGAATGTGCTATGTTAGTTAATTCTCCCGGAGGAGAAATGAGGACTAATATAGTATGTCCTAAAGTAATCCTTAAAATAAGGGGGGTAGACTTTCTCGCCAACCTTATTGTCTTGGACTCCCAAGGGATTGACATCATACTCGGAATGGATTGGCTAAGCAAGCACAACGGAGTAATCCAATGTGCTGAAAGGAGCATGCAGTTGACAAACGAGCACGGTATTCATGTCGAGTTTGAGTCAGCCCAGAAAACGACCGAACGGGCAAATTTGAACCACGTCGAAGGAGCAACATTGGACAGCATTCCAGTGGTTCAGGAATTTTCGGACGTATTCCCGGAAGAGCTTCCAGGTATGCCACCTGACCGGGACATCGAGTTTTCCATAGAGTTGGTACCCGGAACTGCACCCATAGCCAAGAGACCTTATAGGATGCCCGTCAACGAGCTAGTTGAACTCAAGAAGCAAATTCAAGAACAGTTGGAGAAGGGTTTTATCCGTCCAAGCTCGTCACCATGGGGAGCTCCGGTGCTCTTCGTAGACAAGAAGGATGGAACCCAAAAGATGTGCGTGGACTATAGGTCTCTCAATGAGGTAACCATCAAGAACAAATACCCTCTGCCCCGTATAGAGGACCTGTTCGACCAAATGAAAGGAGCCCGAGTGTTCTCCAAGATTGATCTTCGGTCGGGATACTTCCAGCTGAAGATTAAGCCCTCCGATATACCTAATACAGCCTTTCGGACACGGTATGGTTCGTATGAATATACCGTTATGTCTTTTGGGTTGACAAATGCACCCGCATACTTCATGTACCTGATGAACAAGGTTTTCATGGAGTACTTGGACAAGTTCGTCGTGGTTTTCATCGATGACATTATGGTGTATTCAAAAAGTGAGGAGGAGCATGAAAAACATCTGAGATTGACCCTGCAGAAGTTGCGTGAGCATAAATTGTATGCCAAGCTCAACAAGTGTCAATTTTGGCTAAAGGAAATATCTTTCCTAGGCCACATTATCTCCAAGGAAGGGGTATCGGTTGATCCTGGAAAGGTGAGAGATGTTCTGAAGTGGGACCAACCGAAGAGCGTGAGGGATATTCGGAGTTTCCTTGGGATGGTAGGATACTATCGGCGCTTCATTAAAGACTTCTTTAAGATAGCAAAACCTATGACGGAGTTGCTAATGAAGGTAAAAGTCTTTCAATGGACACCGGCCTGTCAAGAAAGTTTTGAGGAACTCAAGAAAAGGCTAACCACATCACCAGTTCTGGTATTGCCAGACGTAAGCAAGAGCTTTGACATATATTGTGACGCATCCAGACAAGGGCTCGGATGTGTGCTCATGCAGGAAGGACAAGTGGTAGCCTATGCCTCACGGCAATTAAAGAAGCACGAGCTTAACTATCCTACACATGACTTGGAGTTAGCGGCAGTAGTGCATGCATTGAAGATTTGGAGACATTATATCCTTGGTCATCGATGTGAGATCTATACGGATCATAAAAGCCTCAAGTACATATTCACACAAATGGACTTGAATTTGAGGCAACATCGATGGTTAGAACTCATCAAGGATTATGATGTTGGAATCAACTACCACCCCGGGAAGGCCAATGTAGTAGCTGATGCATTGAGCAGAAAGGGAGCATGTTACCAACTCACGGTTCAGGAGCTACCACCCGAACTACGTAAGGAGTTCGAACGGTTACACCTCGGATTCTTGAATAAAATGGAAATAATAGAGATTCACTCCTCATTGGAGCAAGAAATAAGAGAGGGCCAAGCAACGGACGAGGAGATCAAGGAGATCAAGGAAAGAATCCGACAAGGAATAGAGAAGGATTTCAAGGAGGATGAAAAGGGTACGCTTTGGCTAGGAAAAAGGATTTGTGTGCCGAACATAAGACACCTCTGCGACATCATATTGAAGGAGGCACATGATTCCCCCTATTCCATACATCCCGGAAGCACCAAAATGTACAAGGACTTGAAAACTTGTTATTGGTGGGATGGTATGAAGAGGGATATAGCCGAATACGTTGCCCTATGCGACACATGCCAACAGGTGAAGGCCGAACATAAAAAACCCGTTGGATTGTTGCAACCTTTGAAAATACCTAAATGGAAGTGGGAGGACATCAGTATGGATTTCATCGTCGGATTGCCACGTACTCAGTCGGGATACGACTGCATCTAGGTCATTGTGGACCGATTGACGAAAACCGCCCATTTTCTCCCTGTAAAGGCCAGTTACAACGTTGCACAATTAGCCGAGTTGTACATAGAACAGATCGTGTGCCGTCATGGAGTCCCGAAGAGGATAGTTTCAGATCAAGGTTCTCAGTTTACCTCTAGGTTCTGGAGGAAGCTGCAGAAAGCCATGGGTACACGACTGGATTTTAGCTCCGCCTATCACCCACAAACAGATGGACAAACCGAAAGGACAAAGCAAATTTTGGAGGACATGTTGAGAGCTTGCGCCTTGAAACGTGGGCATAGTTGGGATAGGAGTTTACCGTATGCCGAGTTCTCCAATAACAACAGCTATCAAGCTAGTTTGAAGATGTCGCCTTTCGAAGCATTATATGGTAGACGGTGTAGAACGCCGCAGTTCTGGAACGAAACCGGAGAGAACCAGGTGTTTGGACCCAAAGTACTACAAGAAGCCAAAAAGCAAGTCCAAACGGTACGGGAGAACTTAAAAGCCGCTCAGTCACGACAGAAAGGCTATGCGTACAATAGGCGTAGGAAGTTGACCTTTGAAGTAGGAGACTTCGTATATATTAAGGTGTCGCCTATCCGAGGCCAATGACGTTTCAACGTCAAAGGCAAGCTAGCACCTCACTACATCGGACCATTTAAGATTCTGGATAAGCGAGGAGAAGTAGCCTATCAACTAGAACTCCCAACCCACCTCTCCGATGTACATGACGTGTTTCATGTATCCCAACTCAAGAAGTGCTTGAGAGTACCATAGGAACAAGTATCAATGGGAGAGCTTGAACTTCAAAAGGACCTGACTTATGCGGAACACCCTGTCCGAATTTTGGACGTTAAGGAAAGGGTCACCCGGAACAAAGTAATTCGATGGTGCAAGGTCCAATGGAGCCATCACACCAAAGCTGAAGCCACATGGGAACGTGAAGAGGATATCAAGGCAGAATTTCCCCATCTATTTTCTACTAACGAATCTCGAGGGCGAGATTCAATTTAAGGGGGGTAGATTTGTGACACCCTCATCTCGGGTGTCAGCATATGTTCATGTTTTATGAAGAGGAAACATTTTAAGAAAAGAAGGAACAGAGAAAAATATCAAAAGGATAGCCAATAAGAGCCGAATCCAGCTCTCAGAAATCGCCGAAGACAACTTACCGCGGCTGCTGGCCACGTGGCGTGTTCGGAGCTCGTCCCTGTGAGGTGGGGAGAGGTCCGCCGCTAAAATAGCTACGTGGCAGGTTCTGGACTCATCTCTGCGAGAGGGGAGAGGTCCGATCCTGTGGGACACGTGTTGCCCACGGAGCTAGCCTCTGCGGAAGAAGCAAAGGCATTTCCGCAGGACACATGTCATCCTCGGAGCAAGTCCTCGCAGAAGTCAGAGGACCAGTCGCGCGGGATACGTGTCGATCTCGGAGCCCATCTCCGAGAGGTCCTGTTCTATTGGACACGCGTCGTCACCAGAGCTTATCTCCGGGACGTCTGTCGCTGCTGGACACGTGTCGACCTTGGGGCATGTCCCTAAAGAAAGAAGAGAGGAAAGACCGGCGCCAACACATGGCGTGCACGGAGCTCACCTCCAAAGGAGGGGGAGGTCTCGGTCGATTGACACGCAACACAACCGAAGCTCGTCCCTGCGGAGAAGGAGATACCAGGCCCCGGAAGGACACGTGGAGCCTCCGGAGCTCATCGCCGCGAAGGTAACGAGTTCTGGAGCAGCTGTTACGCGTAAGAATACCGATACGTAAAGGAAACCGACCTGAATTCCACAACGTTACCGCACCAAATCAACTAAAAGATAAGAGAGGATCCAACGACGATCTGAATAAGACTCTTATTCGGGATACAATCAGATTAGGACTCTTCTCTTCCCGATTATAAATAGAACGCAGAACCTCTGGCCGAAACCACAGATTTCTTTTCCAACTCCTGAGCTGACGACTTAGAAGCCATAGCCCTAACTCGCCGAGTAAACCATCGCCGAAGCGCAATAAGGGAGATCATCGAAGACTGAGAGGAACGTAAGGTAGGCCCCAATACCACCTTACGATATCGTTGTGTTTTCTTTGCATCTGTTCTTTGATTCCTTTCGAACAGAAGCCTTCTCGTGGACAGATCACTTGATGATCAGGTTGATCTAAAGACAAGATCATTGCCACGTCCACCTTTGATCCGAACACCTCTGTCCATGCAAGCCATGCAAGAACACACCAGTCTAATAAAAATCATAGGATAGCATGCATATGCATCATCGCATCTAGTTTAAGGGTTGTGCACGATATTGATTGCTGTGAATCCTGTATGCACGTGATCCTGCCTAGCAGAACAAGCTCGGGGAGCTGTCTACGATGAACTACAACAATAAGGTTTTGGGATTCAAGAGCAACCGGAACCGCAAGAACAAGGCAAGTGCTCCTTGACCATATTGATCCTATGTTTTGGGTAAAACTGTTTTGTTTTACGAAAAGGTGTGCGTACTGAGTCAAACATGATGGGAAACCATTTTATAGGAGTTTACTAGTTTTGGTTGAACCACACTTGTCGCCTGGGAAGTTTATGAGTCGGGTATGGTTTTTGCTTTATGCTTAGCTGAGTCCATGGGATTGGGAAGCGAGATAGATGTGTCTAGCTAACTGCACTCGTAATGATAATGAGGAACTGATGTTAATAATGAACATGGATCGGAGGGAGATCTAGGCAAGACTGGGTTTGTGAATGAGGTAGCATGAGATGGTGGTTTACTTGCCATAGATCTAAGGACCGGTTCATGCATGCACATGCCAGGATAACAGTGCCACCACAAGGCCAAGTATGGGTGCGGCTTAGCTGAGTAATTAGGTAAGTTGCTAGAATGTTATGGACTGTGGATGGCGCTAGGAATGGGAGTCGAGTGAGGACTGCCCTGGGAACTGCATGGCACAAGAGGGGGCCCGTGGGTGGGAGAATTGGAGATTCTAGCCTGCCGGTGAAACCTTAGTGACTCCATACATCTAGTAACCCCTTTGTAAAGGCTATTTTGTGATCTCTTGCCCATACACCGACAGTTGTGTACTGGTATAATGGAGGTTCTGCAGTTGCCGACGGGGTGACAAAATCACAAACTTGTGGGTAAAGAGGTGCAAACTCTGCAGAGTCTAAAACTATCATGACAGCCGAGCTTACAGTCACGAGCACCTGGCTAAACTGCCATGATTAGTTGGGATGGTTATTGGGAAGGTTCTTGGTTTGGTTTGGTTATGGTTGGGACTGTTGAGTCCGGGTGATATGATGGTTGCATGACTGTTGAGTCATGGCAACGAGTTTGGTCTCAGTGTGAGACGAAGTTGTTTTGAGATGGTAGCGAATACGGGGAGGTATTCGTGAGATGGTAGCGAATACGAGGAGGTATTTGTGAGTAAGAATGAGGTTGGTTAATGTTCGGGTGTGTCGAAGTGTGCGGTCGACACTTCCCCCGGGCCTGCACTGGGCAGCCCGCGGAGGTTCTTTTTTCAGAGGGGCTAGTTCCTAGCGGAGAGCTTGCGCGGATGGAACGAGTTAGTAAGAGCTTGACACGGCGAGTTTTACGTGGTTCAGGCCGCCGGAGCGTAAAACCCTACGTCCACGGCGAGCTATGGAGCTTGCTGTATTGCTTGCTGCTCAGGGCCGGAGGCCTGAGCTTGGGGGTGAGTTACAGCTTGAGAGTGTATGGCTAGCGTATGAGTTGCAAAATGCGAACCCTTGCTATCGACGCCTACCCGAGCCTTTTATAGTCCAAGACTCGGGCGGCTTACAAGGGGAGCCGGGGCCCGACAGGTGGCCCAAGGAAGATTGTCTATTATCTACCGTATCTGCAGTTATGCCGGTAGTTGTCTCTAGTTGAAGGCTTCTGAGTCTTCATCTTGCCGCCCTGCCCATGCCGCATGCCAGTCGTAGCGGTTGATGACGGCGCAGGCGGCATGGGTTGTCTTGTCGCGGTGTTTATTGGCTGACAGGTTCTGACACCGCGCGTCAGTCTGTGATGCGACTGGGCGCAACGGCACCTGACAGACGCGTGCTCCGCGTTTCCGCGTCTTGGGAAGACGCGGGCCTTGAATACCTTGTACGGGCAAGGTATGGGGCGTATTTACGCCCACTGCCTATCACTCGGGGCAGGCAGCGTTGCTCTGCTGCCACGTGGCGGGCCCGGAGCTCTTCTCAGAGAAGAGAAGGGTCAGTCCCGCGGGGCACGTGGAGCCTCCGGACCTCTCTCCGCGGAGGGAGAGGCTCGGCTTCTGCTGGCCACGTGGCGGGCTCGGAGCTCTCCTCTAAGGAGAGGGAGGTCCGGCCCCGCCGGACACGCGGCGCCTTCGGACCTCTCTCCCGCGGAGGGGGAGGTCCGACTTCTGTATGCCACGCGGCGGGCCCGGAGCTCTCCTCTGAGGAGAGGGACGTCCGGCCCCGCCGGACGCGTGGCGCCTTCGGAGCTCTCCCTGCGGAGAAGGGCGAGTTCCTTAGGCATTTTACCCTGTGCGCGGGGGTACCCCATATCTCAGGTACCGACAGTGGCCACCGGGCCCATCTCGGGGGAGATAGCGAGCCCGAGGTGGGACCTCCGTCTCTTCCGATCCGCGCACTTCCTCTAAGTCCCGAATTGACCGCTGCTGGAGCACGAATGGCCACGGGATCGTGGGAGCGTGCACTCACTTGATGGTTGCTTTTACTGCGACGGCTCCCAAGACTGCAACTTCTGCACGTTGCGGCGCTTTCTTCGGGAACCGCCGAAGTGCCTTGCCGGCTCATCTTCTTAGGAGACTGACTCCTTGCTCCCACTGCTTCAGTTAGGCGGCTTGGGCCCACCCGTCATCGGCATTCGGTCTAGGAACCGAAGCGGTTGCCGGCGCAGGATATTCGAAGAGTTCCGAATCGCTTGGGATTGCTCCCGGGAAGGTGCTAAATGAAACCTCCATGTGGGTACATTCCTCTTATAAGGCTTCCTGCTCCTGCGCTTCCCTCAGGTCCTGCAGTCTTGTCTTCTTCCATGGCTCTTAACCCACCTTATTGGGGGAAGAATTGCTCTCAGCTCCCTCCAGTGGTTGCGTCTATGCCAAGCCTAGGACTCAGGGAGCCTGCCTGCCCTACCCCGGAGGGTGGTGGAGTCTTCAAAGGAACTGCTGAAGCATCGAAGCGAATTCCAGGCGGCAGGGTCTCCAAGAACACCGCTGCATGCTGCGGAGAGGGCCTCAGGAGCTCCCTTGATGACTCCAGCTTTTGCGCAGGTGATGAGGGTTGGGGGCTCCAGGAGCACCCTTGACGACACCGGCCTTTGCGCAGGTGATGAGGGAACTTCAGGAGAAGGAAACCGCCGATGCACCGTGGAGAATCCCAGGCGGTAGAGTCTCCAAGAAGACCGCTGAATACTGCGGAGGGGGCCTCAGGAGCTCCCGTGGTGTCACTGGTTTTTGTGCCGGTGATGAGGGAGGCGATGCCTGCGCTCTGGTCATAGAGCGAGAGAGTTCCGCCAGGGCTGAAGCCTGGCGACGCGGCCGTTGTTGCAACTTCTGGATTCTGGTCGTGTCGGGAGACCCTTGGGGCTTGTTTCTTTCTTCTTATCGAGTCTGTAGTTCAGCTCATGGAGCCTTGCTTAATTTGACTCTCTTGGATATTTGTGTCTGTGATGCTTTTCCTCTCCTTCTTGGCTTTGCCTGACTGAGTCCTTAGCTCTGCAAGGTTCTCAGAGGCCATTTCCAATCTCGGAGCCTTGCACAGACACCCTCCCCAGGTCCTAACCGTGTTAGGGGCCCCCGGAGGTCTCCGGATCTCGCCCTATGGGGAGCTCCAGATCTGCCTGCCATGTGGCGGGTCCGGAGCTCCTTCCTAAGAGGCGGGAGCTCCGGCCATGTTGGACACGTAGGGCTTTCGGAGCCCTCCCACCGAGGGGGAGGTCCGGCTTCCGCCCACCACGTGGTGAGCCCGGAGCCCTCCTCAAGGGAGGAGAGAGTTCCGGGCCCGCTGGACACGTGGGGCCCCCGGGTCCCGCCCCTGCTGGAGGGGCAGGTCCCGGTGCTTCCAGTCCCAGGCCGGAGTAGCTGGTAGCTCCTTTCCCCCCGCTTCATGCAGTCCCTGTTGCCGTAACCTGGAGGTCCTGCACACAGGCAGAGGAAATGTAATTCTCCTTGGGGGCTCCCCCTCCCTTATCTCATAGTCTTATTTGACTTACAGCCCCTAACCATGTGTTTGGTGTTTGGGGACTTGTAAAGAGGGGGAGCTGAGCGCATGGCAACCATGCACTGCAAGGGTGATTAAAAAACTCAATTCACAATTTAAATGAGTACAAGGAAAGAGCAAAGTAGAGCAGATTTCTTTTCGCACAACTTTCCATAGGAGGAAGTCAGGCTAAACATGGAGGCCACGACCCACCCCATTAAGAGGGGAAGCAAGGCTCTACGCGCTTGGAGTCGGAACCAGGCAAAGCTGAACGTAGTCCTGGACCGTCCCCTGGGGTTTAGCTGCTCCGAGCGCTGCTCCTGGACACTATGGAGTTTATTACGAAAAGAAAGTACTGTCCTATTTTTGCTCTAGGGGTAGAACTTACGGAGGTGCTCTATGTTCCAAGGGTTCGGGAGCAGGTCCCCATCCTCGGTGGAAAGGCGCGCACACCCGGGGCGGCATACTTTTGCTACTCGGAAGGGGCCTTCCCAACTAGGGGAGAGTTTGTGGGTCCCTTCATGAGAAAGTATGCGCCGCAACACCAGATCACCTTCCTGCAGCTCCCGGGCACGCACAGACCTTTGGTGGTAGCGCCGAAGCGCTTGTCTGTACCGCGCATTACGGAGTGTCGCATGTAATCGGACCTCGTCGACGAGGTCGATTTCTCCACGCCGGAGGTTGTCCTGCGTGGCTTCGTCGTAAGCCCGGACACGGTGAGACTTCATGGTGATTTCTGGGGGAAGTACAGCTTCAGCCCCGTACATCATGAAGAAGGGTGTCTCCCCGGTGGCCCGGCTCTGGGATGTCCGGTTGGCCCATAGTGTGCTCGGAAGCTCATCTACCCAATTGGCACCATGTTTCTTCAGGCTGGCGAAGGTGCGAGTCTTAAGGCCCCGGAGAATCTCCGCGTTGGCCCTCTCAACTTGCCCATTGCTCCTCGGGTGGGCGACAGAGGCATAGCATACCTTAATACCAAGGTCCTCACAGTAGTCTTGGAACGCTGCGCTGGTGAACTGGGTCCCGTTGTCGGTGATGATCCTGTTTGGGACCCCGAACCGGCAGACAATGGACTTGATGAATTTTACTGCGGATTGTTTGTTGATGGTGACAACTGGTGTAGCTTCCGGCCACTTGGTGAACTTGTCGATAGCGACATAGAGGTACCGGAATCCCCCGACGGTTCTGGGGAATGGTCCCAGGATGTCCAGCCCCCATACGGCAAACGGCCACGAGGGCGGGATCATCTGTACCGCCTGAGCCGGTGTATGGATCTGCTTGGCGTGGAACTGGCACGCCTTGCAGCTCTCGACCAGCTTGACGGCATCCTGGAGTGCTATCGGCCAGTAGAAGCCATGCCGGAAGGCTTTACCGACAAGCGTGCATGAGGAAGAATGACTTCCACATTCGCCTCCATGGATCTCAGCGAGCAAGTCGCAGCCTTCCCCCTGGGTTATGCACCGCAATAGGATGTGGTTGGCGCCACGCCGGTAGAGATCCCCCTCTACCAGCGCGTACCTCTTAGCCATACGCACAATCCGTTCAGCGGTTGCATGTTCATCAGGGAGGATATTGTCTTTCAAGTAGTCCCGGATCTCCGTGATCCATGCATCGGGTCTGACTTGAGCTTCTGGATCTTGAGCGCTGGGTTGCACGGAGTCCCCAGTGACGCTTACGATCCTTGGCGGCATCCATGGCTGCAGGGCCGCCGGGACCGCCAGCTTCGAGGTGCTGGTCAAGCCCCCTTCCCCCGGCTCTGCGGGCCGGGCTGTGGGCCGCAGCAACGTCCTCTCGAAAACTCCCTCAGGCGCAGGGGCTCCGGTGGAAGCTTTCGTTGAAAGGTTGTCGGCTGCGGCATTACCAGCGCGCGGTACGTGGTGCAGGTCCAAGGCGAGGAATTCTTTCTCCAACATCTGCACGTGAAGCAGATACGCAGCTAGCTGTGGGTCGTTGCAGGAGCATTCGCCCTTGACTTGCTTGATGACCAGCTGGGAGTCGCCCTGTGCCAACAACTGGCGAGCGCCTAAAGACATGGCTGTCTGCAGGCCAAAGATGAGTGCCTCATACTCCGCCATGTTGTTGGTTGCCTTGAAATTGAGACGCACCATATACCCAAACTGTTCCCACGATGGCATGAGGAGAAGTACGCCGGCACCGGCCCCCTGCTTTCGCGAGGAGCCGTCGAAGAAGAGTGTCCAGTGGGGTTTGGTGAAGACCGGGGCTTTAGGCTCTAGCTCTCCGCCTTCATGGCCCCCTGGGTCAGTCTTCGTTGGTGTCCACTCCGCCACAAAGTCAGCCAGTGCTTGGCTCTTAACTGCATGAAGTGGGAGGAAGTCCAGCTCAAACTCCGCCAGCTCCGTCGCCCATTTAGCAACGTTGCCAGTCGCATGGGGGCTGTGAAGAATTGTCTTCAGCGGATACGAGGTGACTACTGAGACCCGGTGGGCCTAGAAGTAGTGGCGGAGCTTCCTGGAGGCCACGAGCACCGCATACAGCAGCTTGTGGACTTCTAGGTACCTTGTCTTGGCCTCATGAAGTACTTCACTGATGTAATAGACAAGCCTCTGTATGGTTCGGACCCTCTCCCTTAGGCTTGGGAGCTCCTCGTCCATTGGCCTCGGCTCGCTGGAGGTGGGTGGACCCACGGGGGCCTCCGGGAACTGGGACCCGGAGGCCCTCAAGCTTTCTTGATCATCCGGGAGCTCCGGGGGGTCTCGAGGGACCTCCGGGAGATCCCAATTGGACCCTGGAGATTTATCTTGGGGGTCCGGGAGGCCATCCTGGGACTCCGGGAGGTCGTCTTGGACCTTCAGGGGGTCCGGGAGTCCGTCTTGGCCCTGTGGGCCCCCCTGGTGTCTGTCTTCTGCTACCGGAGCAGGTTGCGACGGTGAGAGGTCTGGCCGCTCTGCGACGAGGACCATACTCACCACTTCAGTTGTCGCCGCGATGTAGAGCAGCAGGTGCTCTCCGGGCTCAGGAGCTACCATGATAGGCAGGGTTGTCAGGAGTCGCTTCAACTCCTGGAAAGCCTCTTCTGCTTCGTCAGTCCAGGCAAAGGGGCCTGACTTGCGCAGGAGCTTAAAGAAAGGGAGTGCCCGCTCTGCTAGCCTCGGTATAAACTGACTCAGCGCGGCTAGACATCCCGTGAGTTTCTGGACATCCTTGATGCGGGCAGGGGGCCGCATCAAGTCGATGGCCTTGATCTTCTCTGGGTTGGCCTCAATCCCTCGGTGCGAGACCAGGAACCCTAAGAGCTTCCCAGAGGACACACCGAACACACATTTATCCGAGTTTAGCTTGGTGCGCGTAGAGCGCAACTTGTCAAAGACTAAAGCTAGGTTATCTAGTAGGGATGAACCCTGCTTGACCTTGACAACTATGTCATCGACATACACCTCAACCAGGTCTCTTATTAACTCCCCAAAGGTTTTGTGCATTGCCCGCACAAAGGTGGGGAGTGCATTCTTTAGGCCGTAAGGCATAGACACATAGCAATAAAGGCCGTCTACTGTGATGAAGGAGGCGTGCTCCTCGTCCTCCCTAGACATGGGGATCTGATGGAAACCCGAGTAGGCGTCTAGGAAGCACAGCATATCACAGCCTGACGTTGAGTCTACTATTTGATCTATTCTGGGGAGAGGGAATGGATCTTTAGGACATGCCTTATTGAGACTGGTGTAGTCGATGCACATCCGGAGCTTCCCGCCGGCCTTCTGGACAACGACGGGGTTCGCCAACCATCGAGGGTGGTGGACCTCCCGTATGAAGCCAGCGTCCAGCAGCTTCTTGACTTCTTCACGGATTAAGTTCTGCCGCTCGATGGACTGCTTGCGAGGCTTCTGTTGAACCGGCCGGGCGTCGGGGAAGACTTTCAAGTGGTGCTCGATCACCTCCCTGGGGATCCCCGGCATCTGTGACGGCTGCCATGCAAACACGTCAACGTTGTGCCGGAGGAAGGTGACGAGTGCGCCTTCCTATTTGCTATCCAGGCCCCCGGCTACCCGGGTGGTCTGGGTAGCTTCGGCGCCGACTTGGACGACCTTTAAGGGGACGCCGCCCTCGTCGAGAGGTTGCACTCAGGGTGCTGTGGTGGAAGCACGGTGACGTGCACTCGGGCGGAGCTGGTCCGGCTCCGTATTGCCGGGGGCTGATGCCCCAGCTGTTGTGAGTGCTTGGAGCTTCTCCAGGGCCGACACTGCAGCAGTGCGGTCCCCACGAATCCTGAGAACGCCCGTCGGAGTTGGCATCTTCAGGACGAGGTAGCCGTAGTGGGCTACAGCCATGAACCGATACAGGGCTGGCCTGCCGATTATGGCGTTGAAGGGGAGGTCTATCTCCGCTACGTCGAACAGAATGTACTCTGTTCGATAGCTGTCCGGAGCCCCGAAGGTCACCGGGAGACTAATGTTGCCGTAGGGGATAACCTGTCCCGGCCCTACCCCTGAGAACAGGCTCGACGGGGTGAGCTTGGCCATCGGGACCTGCAGCTTTTGGAAAGCTGCACGGCTGATGAGGTTCAGCCCAGCCCCTCCATCTACCAAAACGTGGTACATTCTCACGTTGGCGATGGTAGGGGCCACCAGGAGCGGTAGTTGGCCGGCCCCAGCCATGTTCCTGGGGCAGTCGGTGGCGTCAAAGCTGATGGGGGTGCCCATCCACTTAAGGTGCGGTGCAGCACTCGGGAGTGGCGCCACTGACGCTACCGCTCGGCGCAGAGTCTTGACTGCGCTTCGGAATGAGGGGTCGGCGGACCCGCCGTATATGACGTAGAGCTTCTTCCGACGCTCGTCGTCGCTGGAGTCGGAGTCCTCACGATTGCATGCTGCCTTCACGACACACTGAGGCTCCTGGATCTCCTCTGGGTGGTCGATGTTGTCTGGAACATCCACCCCCTGCCCATCTTCCTTTGGGTGGAAGGGCAGGGCATCAGCCCGCTGCCGCTTCCCCTTGCGGAAGCGCTCTGCGAGCCTCCGGATCTCCCGGCACTCGGCAGTAGTGTGGCGACAGCTGCCGTGCACGGGGCACATGTTGTCCTGGCTATCTTCCGGGGTCGGTGACTTTCGCTGCCTCTTGTCAGGGCGCGGCCCCCGAGTCCCACTGAGCGTCGCCGCAGTGACAGCTTGGGTCACGGCCGGCGGTCTTATATTGCTTCTGCCCCGGCTCTTGGTCTTCTTGCTGCCTCCATAGGGAGTAGGACCAGATCCGGGCAGCCCTCCTGACTCGGAGGATGGCTGTGAGTGCCAGTTCCGTCCCTCGGCTGCCCTGGCGCACTTGTCCGCCAGGCTGAAGAGCTCAGAGGCATCGCGGACCTCCCTGGTCGCGAGTTTCTCAAGCATCTTCTTGTCTCGGACGCCTTGTCGAAACGCCACCACCACAGAAGCATTTTGAATGTGTGGGATGGTGTTCCACACCTGGGAGAACCGCTGGATGAAAGAGCGCAGCGACTCCCCAGGTTGTTGTTGGATGGCGTGGAGGTCAAGCTCCGTGCCAGGCCGGGTGTAGGAACTGCCGAAGTTGGCTATGAACTGTCGGCAAAGTTCTCCCCAGGAAGTTATGGAACCCTGGGGGAGGTTCATGAGCCAAGACCGAGCTGGGCCAGTCAAGGCGACAGGGAAGTAATTGGCCATGACGGCTTCATTCCCTCCTGCGGCAAGCACGGCGGTGGAATAGATCTGGAGGAATTCCGCCGGGTTGACACTACTGTCGTACTTCTCGGGCAGGAGCGGCCGAAACTTGCGCGGCCATTTCGCGAAGCGAAGGTGGGGCGCGAGGGCCGCACACCCTGCTTCTGTCGCCGCAGGTTCTGATGCCGCGAACGCTTGGTTCGCACTGTGCACCGCATGCCCCGGCATGGGCAAGGCTGCACCATAGGCCGGGGGCGACATATGCAGGACGTACGGCTGTGGCATATTCTGCACGGCACAGGCCTGGGGCAGAGGTCGCGTGGCGACGGTCTGCTCTTCAGGCTGGGTCGAGGCCGACGTCATGCTGTCGTCAGCCTCTTGGTGGCGACGCCTTTCTCGGCGCCGCTCGAGGTACACCTGGGCATCTTGACCCAGGTGACACCGTTCCAGCTCTGTCCTCAGATCTGTTGACTGGGGGCTGGTAGAGCTGGAGTCTGCCGTCTGCTCGCCATCCAACGGTGCGCGCATCAGCGACACGACCGATTGGCCAGAGCGTCGCCCCCGCCGAGGTCGAGGGCTTGCGGCGGCGACGACGAGACGATCTACCTCTCGGATCCACTGCCGGGTCGCTGCCTGAGGCGCGTCCCCAGCGGGCGGATTGTACAGTAGCGCTCTCGCCGCAGCTAGCGCGCCCCCACTGGGCACGCCGAGCGCTACTGGAGACTTGAAGCTGGTTGGAGCCTGAATTGCCGGGGTCGGCGCTGCCAGAGCCGGTTGCTGGCTCCCAGCTCGTACAGACACACTCTGTCCCGAGTGTGTCGACATGTACCCCCCCTGGTCTCGGTCTGCCGCAGAGGCGAGGGGGGAGAGTTTGCCGCTGAAGGAAGCTTGGTCATCTTCATCGGCGGAAACTCGTCGCGCTAGGGGAAAAGCCCCCTACCTGGCGCGCCAAATGTCGAAGTGTGCGGTCGACACTTCCCCCGGGCCTGCACTGGGCAGCCCGCGGAGGTTCTTTTTTCGGAGGGGCTAGTTCCTAGCGGAGATCTTGCGCGGATGGAACGAGTTAGTAAGAGCTTGACACGGCGAGTTTTACGTGGTTCAGGCCGCCGGAGCGTAAAACCCTACGTCCACGGCGAGCTATGGAGCTCACTGTATTGCTTGCTGCTCAGGGCCGGAGGCCTGAGCTTGGGGGTGAGTTACAGCTTGAGAGTGTATGGCTAGCGTATGAGTTGCAAAATGCGAACCCTTGCTATCGACGCCTACCCGAGCCTTTTATAGTCCAAGACTCGGGCGGCTTACAAGGGGAGCCGGGGCCCGACAGGTGGCCCCGGGAAGATTGTCTATTATCTACCGTATCTGCAGTTATGCCGGTAGTTGTCTCTGGTCGAAGGCTTCTGAGTCTTCATCTTGCCGCCCTGCCCATGCCGCATGCCAGTCGTAGCGGTTGATGACGGCGCAGGCGGCATGGGTTGTCTTGTCGCGGTGTTTATTGGCTGACAGGGTCTGACACCGCGTGTCAGTCTGTGATGCGACTGGGCGCAACGGCACCTGACAGACGCGTGCTCCGAGTTTCCGCGTCTTGGGAAGACGCGGGCCTTGAATACCTTGTACGGGCAAGGTATGGGGCGTATTTACGCCCGCTGCCTATCACTCGGGGCAGGCAGCGTTGCTCTGCTGCCACATGGCGGGCCCGGAGCCCTTCTCAGAGAAGAGAAGGGTCAGTCCCGCGGGGCACGTGGAGCCTCCGGACCTCTCTCCGCGGAGGGAGAGGCTCGGCTTCTGCTGGCCACGTGGCGGGCCCGGAGCTCTCCTCTAAGGAGAGGGAGGTCCGGCCCCGCTGGACACGCGGCGCCTTCGGACCTCTCTCCCGCGGAGGGGGAGGTCCGGCTTCTGTATGCCACGCGGCGGGCCCGGAGCTCTCCTCTGAGGAGAGGGACGTCCGGCCCCGCCGGACGCGTGGCACCTTCGGAGCTCTCCCTGCGGAGAAGGGCGAGTTCCTTAGGCATTCTACCCTGTGCGCGGGGGTACCCCATATCTCAGGTACCGACAGGGTGGAACATGGAAAGCGATGGAGGTATGTTGGTAATTTAATCCATGCTGGGATTACATTCATCTAAAGTTAAG
Source organism: Neostapfia colusana (assembly GCA_030760725.1). NCBI lineage: Eukaryota > Viridiplantae > Streptophyta > Magnoliopsida > Poales > Poaceae > Neostapfia > Neostapfia colusana. The sequence goes on from JASWHV010000006.1 coordinate 104,092,931, forward strand.
TTGCTGTTTTATCATGATTTTTTAAATCTGCTTTTCTGCAAATAAGCCTTTTTATGCCTACCTTGTTTATGAGCTGCATATCATGTGTTTTCCCGCACTTGCTGAGTACATCATTGTACTCAAACTTGCATTATTATTTCATCATCAGTAGCAGGAGAAGCCTACTATGAAGACCAAGTGGAGCATTACGGCGTGTGATCTGTTCTCAACCTTGCCTATGGAGGGAGTAGAGATAGAGCCACTTTTGCTTAGATTTGCTTCCGCATTAGCTAAATTGCTTCCGCTTTAGAATAAAGACTTCCGCTGTGAGCATGAGTCCAAGACTCATGAGGTATTGCAATAAACTCTGTTATTCGTGGTAATATGTAATCTGAATTCAGTTTGTGGAACATATGTGTATGTGTGATGAACATCCTGGTCACACATATGCATTAGTTCTCATTTCCGTGTGTCGAAGTGTGCGGTCGACACTTCCCCCGGGCCTGCACTGGGTAGCCCGCGGAGGTTCTTTTTTCGGAGGGGCTAGTTCATAGCGGAGAGCTTGCGCGGATGGAACGAGTTAGTAAGAGCTTGACACGGCGAGTTTTACGTGGTTCGGGCCGCCGGAGCGTAAAACCCTACGTCCACGGCGAGCTATGGAGCTCGCTGTATTGCTTGCTGCTTAGGGCCGGAGGCCTGAGCTTGGGGGTGAGTTACAGCTTGAGAGTGTATGGCTAGCGTATGAGTTACAAAATGCGAACCCTTGCTATCGACGCCTACCCGAGCCTTTTATAGTCTAAGACTCGGGCGGCTTACAAGGGGAGCCGGGACCCGACAGGAAGTCCCCGGAAGATTGTCTATTATCTACCGTATCTGCAGTTATGCCGGTAGTTGTCTCTGGTCGAAGGCTTCTGAGTCTTCATCTTGCCGCCCTGCCCAAGCCGCATGCCAGTCGTAGCGGTTGATGACGGTGCAGGCGGCATGGGTTGTCTTGTCGCGGTGTTTATTGGCTGACAGGTTCTGACACCGCGCGTCAGTCTGTGACGCGACTGGGCGCAACGGCACCTGACAGAAGCGTGCTCCGCGTCTCCGCGTCTTGGGAAGACGCGGGCCTTGAATACCTTGTACGGGCAAGGTATGGGGCGTATTTATGCCCGCTGCCTATCGCTCGGGGCAGGCAGCGTCGCTCTGCTGCCACGTGGCGGGCCCGGAGCCCTTCTCAGAGAAGAGAAGGGTCAGTCCCGTGGGGCACGTGGAGCCTCCGGACCTCTTTCCGCGGAGGGAGAGGCTCGGCTTCTGCTGGCCACGTGGCAGGCCCGGAGCTCTCCTCTAAGGAGAGGGAGGTCCGGCCCCGCTGGACACGCGGCGTCTTCGGACCTCTCTCCCGCGGAGGGGGAGGTCCGGCTTCTGTATGCCACGTGGCGGGCCCGGAGCTCTCCTCTGAGGAGAGGGAGGTCCGGCCCCGCCGGACGCGTGGCGCCTTCGGAGCTCTCCCTGTGGAGAAGGGCGAGTTCCTTAGGCATTTTACCCTGTGCGCGGGGGTACCCCATATCTCAGGTACCGACAGTGGCCCCCGGGCCCATCTCGAGGGAGATAGCGAGCCCGAGGTGGGACCTCCATCTCTTCCGGTCCGCGCACTTTCTCTAAGTCCCGAATTGACCGCTGCCGGAGCACGAACAACCACGGGATCGTGGGAGCGTGCGCTCACTTGATGGTTGCTTTTACTGCGGCGGTTCCCAAGACTGCCACTTCTGCACGTTGCGGCGCTTTCTTCGGGAACCGCCGAAGTGCCTTGCCGGCTCATCTTCTTAGGAGACTGACTCCTTGCCCCCACCGCTTCAGTTAGGCGGCTTGGGCCCACCCGTCATCGGCATTCGGTCTAGGAACCGAAGCGGTTGCCGGCGCGGGATATTCGAAGAGTTCCGAATCGCTTGGAATTGCACCGGGAAGCTTTTTAGAGGGGGTCTTACCCACATTGCAGCTTCCCTTCCACTTCTCAGCGTTTCTTCTCAGACTCTTGTGCTTTTGCTCTCTCGCCTTTGAGTTCTCCCTTGCCATGGCTTCCAACCCGCTGCCAGAGAAGAAACGCGCTCGATCTCCTCCAGCAACGGCGTCGGTGCCAAGTCGGGATTCTGGGGTGCCTGAAACTCCCTCCGGTGGCGACTCGAAGAGGCCCCGGGTTGATGCGCTGGGGGAAGCCTCTGGGGCGTCCCCTGTTCCGCCAGTCCAAGCGACTGCGGAGCGGCCGTCAGCGACGGTAGCGGGCTCTGGAAGTCCTACCCTGGCTCGGAAGTCAGGGTTCAGAGCCCGCTGGAGTGTCCGCGCTTCCCGGCCTTCCCCGTCTTGCGGGGAATCTGTGTCGCTGCGCTCGGAGCCAGGGGCAACTGCCGCGGCCCCCAGGCCAGCGCGAACTTCTCCTGTTCCGGTGTGCCCGGATTCCGCGGCGGCGTCGTCTCTTCCTGCCGAGACGGCCACCGCGGCCCCCGAGCCAGCGCAGGTTGACCCTGCACTAGGCGGCCTGGACTCTTCTCCAGCACCGCCTTCCCCGGCTCGTCCCTCTCCTCAGGTCAAGGAGCCAGAAGCTGAAGAGAGCCCGGCTGGCCTGGCTGCCAGAGCCGCGGAGCCAGCTTCTCCTGATCGGCGTCTCGTCTCGGCTGCTGGTGCGTCGGCTCTTCCTGAGGACGAGGTAATGGAGGAGGTCGGGGGGACTGCCCTAGCCTCTGTTGCTCCATTGCCTCTGGCGGACGCCTTCGCGCTTGCCGAGTCGAGCATCCGGCAGGTCTTGGCTGCACTAGGGCGCGAGCGGGAGGAGTATACGGTTGAACGGGACCGCCTCCTCATCTGGGGGAACCTTTTGCGGGAGAGGACCGCGAAGGTTAAGAGTGAGCTCGACTCCAGGCGGGAGTTGCTCGACTTCAGGGAAGCGCTCGTCGACCGGATGAAGCGGGCTGTCGACCGCATGGACACCCAATCGCGGCGGATCAACAGGGAGGCCCTGGAGGCACACGCCCGGGCTGAAGAGAGCCTCTCTGCTGCTGTGGAGATACGGCAGCGGTTGGAGCTCCGTGAACTCGCCGTTGAGGAACGAGAGCGTTCCATGGCAGCTGAGGCGGAGAGGGTCGCCGCGCAGCTGGCTGCGGGCGAGGATGACCTTCGAGCTCGGATGGAGAAGCTGGAGATCCTGAAAGCAGACCTTGACTTGAGGGAGGAACAGGTCTCCCGTGATTGCCGGGCGGTCTTGGACCGGGAGCTGACCGCCGACTTCAAGGCCGCTGAGTTGGAGCGGCTCGCCAAGACTCTCCACCTTCGGGAGAGCTCCCTGGCGGCCAAGGAGAAGGAATTCTCCGAGAGGAACCTGGAGGCTCTGCAGGCGGTCCGCCGCGAGGTGGAGGAGCTCTCAGCCTTGCGGTCCTCCGAGGCTCTTGCGGTCTCAAGCTTCGTGGATCGAGCGGGGTCCGCCCTGATCCCTCTTGGCTTCAGTCCGGTGAGGGCCGCGACTCCCGCATTGAAGGTGGCGGAGGTGATCCCTGCGTTGGAGTCGATCGGTGCCAAGCTGGACAGACTCAACTCGGTGGTCGCCAGCGAGCTTGAGGCCGAGGGCCGCGACTTAGCTTTAGAGGTCGCCTCGCATGTGCTGGCATGCTTCAAGAGCCGCGATCCCTCTTTTTTGCTAGAGCCAGCGAGAGAGGGCCCAGCCGCGGAGCGGGAGGAAGCTGCCAGGGCTGAAGTCGAGGATGTGGCCGCCCTTGTAGCCGCAAGGTTCTGGCGAGAGCCGGGAGGTCCTTAGGACTTGTTTCTCCCGTTTTATCGAGTCTGTAGTCCAGCTCATGGAGCCTTGCTTAATTTGACTCTCTTGGATATTTGTGTCTGTGATGCTTTTTTCTCTCCTTCTTGGCTTTGCCTGGCTGAGTCCTTAGCTCCGCAAGGTACTCAGAGGCCATTTCCAATCTCAAAGCTTTGCACAGACACCCTCCCCGGGACCTAACCGTGTTAGGGGCCCCCGGAGGTCTCCGGATCTCGCCCTATGGGGAGCTCCAGATCTGCCTGCCACGTGGCAGGTCCGGAGCTCCTTCCTAAGAGGCGGGAGCTCCGACCTTGTTGGACACGTAGGGCTTTCGGAGCCCTCCCACCGAGGGGGAGGTCCGGCTTCCGCCCACCACGTGGCGAGCCCGGAGCCCTCCTCAAGGGAGGAGAGAGTTTCGGGCCCGCTGGACACATGGGGCCCCCGGGTCCCACCCCTGCTGGAGGGGCAGGTCCCGGTCCTTCCAGTCCCAGGCCGGAGTAGCTGGTAGCTCCTTTCCCCCCGCTTCATGCAGTCCCTGTTGCCGTAACCTGGAGGTCCTGCACACAGGCAGAGGAAACATAATTCTCCTCGGGGGGTCCTCCCCTCCCGTCTCCTAGTCTTATCCGTCTTACGACCCTGATCCGCTATACGGGGCGTGGGCAATTTTGTGCACGAGGCGCCGGAGCTCCGGCTCCCTCCGAGGTCCGGGTACGGCCGTCCGATCCCTAGTACCGGGCCATGCGCTGGGGAAGCAGAGTGCACACGCTTTGGGTTCATGACCAGGCAAAGCGGACGTACTCCCCTGGACCTCCGGAGGGCAGGATGCGCATGCTTTGGGCTCTGGGCCGGCTAAGCTGGATACGCACCCTGGACCCCCCATGCACAACGCTGGCCTTTCCTGGAGGTAACCAACTGGCACCGCAACACCTGACTGGGGGAGGCCCGAGAGACTCACTCGGCCATCGGCAGGAGTCTCAAGCGCAGCCGCCTTGGGTAGGATAGCAAATGCCGACTATGGATGAGCGCAGGAGAGGGGGAGCTAGATGTACGATGAACATACAGAGATAGTGCGATCATAAAAATTAATGCATAATTTAAATGAGCGCATGAGAGAGAGCTAAGTAGAACAGGGCTCTGTATTCGTACCCATAGGTGGAATTCTGGCTGTACAGGGAGGCAATGTTCCGCCTTGTCTTCAAGGGAAGCAAGACTCTACGCGCTTAGGGTCGGAACCAGGCTAAACTGGACGTAGTCCTGTACCGTCCCTTGAGACTTAGCTGCCCCAAGAGCTGTTCCTAAATTCTATGGGATTTTTTACAGAAGGGAATAACCCTGTCCTACTGATGCTCAGGAAGTAGGACTTACAGTGTTGCTCCATGGCAAGGATTTTTGGGAACGGATACCACTCTCGGTTGAAAGGCATGTGTACCTGGGGCGGCAGCTTTCGTGATTCGGAAGGGACCTTCCCTTCTGGGGGAGAGCTTATGGGTCCTTCTTGGAATTGAGCGTGCCGCTTCACCAGGTTGCCCTCCTGCAGGCCCCCGACGCGTTTGGTTCTTTGGCGGTAGTGCTTAGAGCATTAGCCGAGACCGTGCGTTGCGGGGTGTTCGCTGCAGCCGAGTCTTGTCGATGAGGTTGTAATCTTCGCGCTGGATCAGGTCCTGCGCGGCTTCTCCTGGGGGCCCCCGGGGAGTTCTCCCCTTCTGGCTAAGGCCTTCAAGGGGTAGGTAGGCCCGGGCTCGTCTTGGATGACCTAAGGAGTCTTCCCCTTCTGGCAAGGCCTTCAAGGGGTTGACAGACCTTAGGCGGCCCTCGAGAGGTATGTTCGAGGCACGGAGGCGCGCCGCAGTTGGCTAACGCCCTGGCCTGTCACCGTCGGAACTGGAGTCCTCACCGTCATGCACTGTCTTTATGACACGCTGAGGCTCCTGGAACCCCACCTGGTGGGTAGCAGTGACTGGGGCATCGACCTTCTGTTTGCCATCCCTCTGAGGGTAGGGCGGCGCTTCAGCCCTCTGCTGTCTCCCTTTGCGGAAGCGCTCTGCGAGCCTCTGGATCTCCCAGCACTCGGCAGCAGTATGGTTGCAGGTGCCATGCACGGGGCATAGCCCGCCTTGGCCACTGTCTGGGGCCGGTGATTGCCGCTGCCTTTTGTCGGGGCGTGGCCCCCGAGCTCCACTGGTCGTCGCAGCTGCGACGACGGGGGCCGTGAATGGTGACTTCATCTTGCCACCCCCCTGTTCTTGGTCTTCTTGCCACCCCCATAGGCAGCAGCACCGGACCCGGGCTGTCCTCCTGACTCGGAGGTCGGCAGAGCGTGCCAGTTCCGCCCTTAAGCTGCTCTGGCGCACTTGTCCGCCAGGCTGAAGAGCTCCGAGACGTCGCAGACCTCTCTTGTCGCGAGCTTCTCAAGCATTTTCTCGTCCCGGACACCCTGTTGGAACGCCACCACCACTGAGGCACTTTGGATATGCGGGATGTGTTGCGTACCTGAGAGAACCGCTGGATGAAAGAGCGCAGCAACTCCCCAGGTTGTTGCGTGACGGCGTGGAGGTCAAGCTCCGTGCCAGGACGGGTGTAAGAGCTGCCGAAGTTGGCGACGAACTGCCGTCAGAGCACTCCCCAGGAGGTTATGGACCCCTGAGGTAGATTCATGAGCCAAGACCGAGCTGGGCCGGTCAAGGCGACGGGGAAGTAGTTGGCCATGACAGCCTCGTCCCCTCCTGCAGCAAGTACGGCGGTGGAGTAGATCTGGAGGAACTCCGCTGGGTTGACGCTACCGTCGTACTTCTCGGGCAGATGCGGGCGAAACTTGCGTGGCCACCTTGCGAAGCGAAGGTGGGGTGCAAGGGCCGCACATCCTGCACCTGCTGCTGCAGGTACTGGCGCTGCGAACATTTGGTTCGCACCTGGCACCGCGTATCCCGGCATGGGCAAGGCTGCACCATAGGCCGGGGCCGCTACTTGCGGCACATATAGCTGTGGCATATGCTGCGCAGCATATGCCTGAGGCAGGGCTCGCGTGGCGAAGGCCTTCCCTTCTGGTTGTGTCGAGGCCGACGACATGCTGTCGCCTGCCTCATGGCTGCAACGCCTCTCTTGGCGTCGCTCGAGGTACACCCGGGCGTCCTGGCCCAAGTGGCACCGTTCCAGTTTCCTTCGCAGGTCCGTCGACAGGAGCCTGGAGGAGCTGGAATCTGCCGTCAGCCCGTCAACCGTGGGTGTGCGCGTCAGCGACACAGCCGGTTGTCCTGGGCGCCGTCCTCGCCGAAACCGAGGGTTCGCGGCGGCGACGACGAGGCGGTCCACCTCACGGACCCATTGCTGGGTCGCTGAATGGGGTGCATCCCCCGCAGGTGGGTTGCGCAGCAGCGCTCTTGCTGCAGCTAGTGCACCTCCATGGTGTACGCTCAGCGCTGCAGAAGATCTCACACTGGTCTGGGCCTGCATAGCCGGAGTCGGCGTTGCCGGAGTCGGCTGCTGGCTACCAGCTTGTGCTGACACACTCCGTCCTGAGTGTGTCGACATGTACTCCCCAGTGGTCACGGTTCGCCGTGAATGCGGAGGGGGAGAGTTTGCCGCTGAAGGAAGCTTGGTCATCTTCGTCGGCGGAAACTCGTCGCGCTAGGAGAAAAGCCCCCTATCTGGCGCGCCAAATGTCGAAGTGTGCGGTCGACACTTCCCCCGGGCCTGCACTGGGCAGCCCGCGGAGGTTCTTTTTTCGGAGGGGCTAGTTCCTAGCGGAGAGCTTGCGCGGATGGAACGAGTTAGTAAGAGCTTGACACGGTGAGTTTTACGTGGTTCAGGCCGCCGGAGCGTAAAACCCTACGTCCACGGCGAGCTATGGAGCTCGCTGTATTGCTTGCTGCTCAGGGCCGGAGGCCTGAGCTTGGGGGTGAGTTACAGCTTGAGAGTGTATGGCTAGCGTATGAGTTGCAAAATGCGAACCCTTGCTATCGACGCCTACCCGAGCCTTTTATAGTCTAAGACTCGGGCGGCTTACAAGGGGAGCTGGGACCCGACAGGTGGTCCCCGGAAGATTGTCTATTATCTACCGTATCTGCAGTTATGCCGGTAGTTGTCTCTGGTCGAAGGCTTCTGAGTCTTCATCTTGCCGCCCTGCCCATGCCGCATGCCAGTGGTAGCGGTTGATGACGGCGCAGGCGGCATGGGTTGTCTTGTCGCGGTGTTTATTGGCTGACAGGTTCTGACACCGCGTGTCAGTCTGTGATGCGACTGGGCGCAACGGCACCTGGCAGAAGCGTGCTCCGCGTCTCCGCGTCTTGGGAAGACGCAGGGCTTGAATACCTTGTACGGGCAAGGTATGGGGCGTATTTATGCCCGCTGCCTATCGCTCGGGGCAGGCAGCGTCGCTCTGCTGCCACGTGGCGGGCCCGGAGCCCTTCTCAGAGAAGAGAAGGGTCAGTGCCGCGGGGCACGTGGAGCCTCCGGACCTCTCTCCGCGGAGGGAGAGGCTCGACTTCTGCTGGCCACGTGGCGGGCCCGGAGCTCTCCTCTAAGGAGAGGGAGGTCCGGCCCCGCTGGACACGCGGCGTCTTCGGACCTCTCTCCCGCAGAGGGGGAGGTCCGGCTTCTGTATGCCACGTGGCGGGCCCGGAGCTCTCCTCTGAGGAGAGGGAGGTCCGGCCCCGCCGGACGCGTGGCGCCTTCGGAGCTCTCCCTGCGGAGAAGGGCGAGTTCCTTAGGCATTTTACCCTGTGCGCAGGGGTACCCCATATATCAGGTACCGACACCGTGGTTTTTCCACATAATTGAGGGCGTCACATATACCCTGCGGGCTTGGAGTCAGCGTGGGCATTCACGCTCGCGCCGACCTCGAGCCCGCCGCCGCCGCCCCACGCCGCCGCCACACCGGCCCCTGCCGCCACGGCCGTTGCCGCCCCTGCCCAGCCGTCGCCCCAGCCCATGGCCTCGGAGGTCGCCGCCGCCGCCCCATGCCACCGCCGCACCGGCCCCTGCCGCGGTGGCCGCTGCCACCCCTGCCCAGCCATCGCCCCCGCCCGCGGCCTCGGAGGTCGCCGACCGAGCCTCACCGGCCCCGGCCTCGCCGCCCGCCGCCTCCGGAGCCCCAGCCTCGCCGCCCCCGGCTTCCCGCGGACCGCCGACGCCGTCGACGTTGTCGAACCGAATCAAGTATTTTTTTAGTTTTTGTAATTAGTTGTTAGTTAGATTAGATAAATTTTTAAATACTTAATCAATTTGTATGTTTTTAGTAGATAATTTTTTTAATTGTTAATTATTTGGTTTAATCTAGTAATTGGTTCTGATTTTAGTTATTTAATTTAGTTAATTAATTGATTAGTTGTTTAATTGATTGAATAGTTGTTTAAATTAGTTAATTTAGTAATTGATTGATTTTAGTTATTTAATTTATTTAATTTTTGCTTTACTCCCCGGCCTCGCCGCCACCGGCCCCCGCCGTCGCCACTAGTAATTTCAAGGTGGCGTCTAGGCATCCAGCCGCTGTCGCATCCGCTGCAAGGCGCCGCCGGCCCCTCGCGCTGCCACCGCCGACGCCTCACGCCCCTTCGCGCCCTCTTTGAGTCATTTTTTTAATAATTATGTTTTGTTTATTAATTACATGCGTGAAAATTGTTTGAAATTTGAGTGTCAATTATTCACTTCACAACGTTTGAAAAACAAGTACCTCAAGCGGCACTAGGAGTACCAGTCGGGGCCGTTTAGGAGGGCCTCAGACACATACTTGACGGAGGAGCAGTACGCAAAGATAAGTTGTTTGTGTTCAATTATTTCAATACCTAGTTATGTAAATGGTATGTCTATGACATAATAAATATTTGCAGGCCAATATTTCCTGGCTAGAGGATCGGCTTGAAGCATGCCGAGCTCTCTGTCGGATGTGGGCTAGCGATGCTTTCATCGCTAAGTCGAGGAGGGCTCGTGGATGCAGAGGTTCCGATTCAAAGCACTCCTATGGCCTCGATGGCCATGTGCGTTTGGCTAAATGCATGGTAAGAATAATGATCCTTCTTGTATATGTTCATAATACAATTATCATACTAACACATATCTACATGAGCGTGGGACCGGTCAGGTACCAACCGTCGCTCAAGTCTGTAGGCTCTGAGCCTCACTACCGACAGAGGATGGCTTCTGAGCCGCCACATGTTCGATGGTGCCGGACCCAACCTCCCGCTAGGGAGGGCTCCAGCACTGCCACATGTCCGGAACCTCAGAGCCACGTCTTTTGCCAAAGAGAGCTCCGGAGGTGCCACGTGTCCTACGGCTCCGGGCTCGACCTCGAGCATGGGAGAGCTCTAGTGCTGCCACGTGGGCAACAACTCCAGGCGTCCCTTCCCGCCATGGAGGGCTCCGGCACTGCCACGTGTCCGGTGTCTCCTAGCCACGTATTTTGCCGGAGAGAGCTCCAGAGGAGCCACGTGTCCTACGGCTTCGGGCCCAACCTCCAACATGGGAGGGCTCCGATCTGCCACGTGGGCAACAACTCTAGGCGCCCCTTCCCGCCAAGGAGGGCTCCAGTGCGGCCACGTGCATGACAACTTCGGACCTCCTCACCTGCTAGGGAGAGCCCCAGCGTTGCCACGTGTCCAACGACTCCGGACCCCTCGCTACTTCGCAAGCCAGATCCGGTGGCGACGCTTGTCCCGGGGGCCAGCCACCTGGACGCCGCGCCGACAAGCAACGGGCAGATAGCCAGGGAGTAAAGAGGAAGGTGTGTTGTCCTATCGCACATTTAAAGTTCGCATATTCCCCAGGAAAGCAATCCAGCGTATTCCGGTACAGGCGTGTGTGGCAGCAGAGACCAGTCACGTGGCGCTGTGATGGCAGCAACAGTGCGGCGCCGTGTGACAAGACATATTCCTACCGCCTTCGTCAGGCAGCACTTAAGGATGGAGATGCGACAAGGTGACGCTCCCTACGGCTTCATCAAGTACGCTACTACTAGCAATGGGCGTTCGAGCCGTAGTAGGGGTTGCTACCCATACCGGGGCCGCCTGTCAGGCCCCGAGCCCACTTGTAAGGCTGTCTGGCCTTGAGCTATAAAAGGACCAGACACCGAACGGGCAAAAGGATCCCGATTCTGATTCGGACCCCGAACTCATTCAACACTAACACTTGTAAGCTCTCAAGCTCGAGCCACGCTCGGACTCCAGAAAAGAACCACCAACACTTTGTGGACGTAGGGTATTACGCTCAGGTGGCCCGAACCACGTAAATCTTTGTGTTCATCTCGCAATCGTGCTGTGATGCTCAAAACCACTAAGCCCCTCCTAAAAAAGAACCTCCATGGGCTGCTCCAGAGAGGACCGGGGGAAGTGTCGCAGAAAACACTTCGACATTTGGCGCGCCAGGTAGCGGTCTTCTGGTTTTTGAAGTTGTTCGTGTAGCTCACGATGGTGAACATCCAGTCTCTCGGAGGCTGTTCCCGCCCCTCGCGCCGCCAGCAGCAGAGGGAGTAGGAATCCTCATCCCGTTCTAGAACGGGACCAACTGCACCGGTGGCAGTCCCTACAGCGACGGTGCCCGCTGCCACCCAGCGGCCTTCGGTTGCGACGGTGTCGCAAGCACTGACCGAAGCCAGCCCAGAGAGTGCGCTATTGGCAGATCGCGCGCTCCTTCACAACCCCCAGAGCGCGGGAGCTTCCCTGTCCGCTGCAGAGCAGTGGCGCAACGACGTCTACCACCTGGTCATCGCTGCGCTCAACTCGTCGTGCCACCGGAGACAGAGACCAGAGACAGTACAGCTGCCAACCCGTACCCTAACGATGGATTACAGGATGGCAGCAACCCACTCGACGGCGACGTCCAGGCTCTCCACCGCAGATCTCAGAGCCGAGCTGGACCGCCGCCGTCGGAAGGAGGATGGTCGCATCACCATCGAGCGACAGCGCGAGCGGCGTCGCAACCTCGAGGAGGAGTATGGTACCCCTGGTGCCATGCTTCCCATCTACGCGGGCCAGAACCCCGTCTCCCCAGGCTCAGTGGGAGGCTGCATAGCTCTGGCACCACACCTTTGTATGGCGGTGTGGCCACGTAAGTTCCGGCAGCATTTGCGGAGAAGTTTGATGGGACAGTCAACCCCGTCGAGTTCCTACAGATCTACTCCACGGCCATCCTAGCTGCAGTAGGGGATGAGGCCATCATGGCCAACTATTTTCCCATGGCCTTGACCGTGTCAGCCTGGTCAAGGCTCAATAACTTGCCCCAGGAGTCTATATCCTCCTAGGAAGAGTTGTGCCGTCAGTTCACGGCCAACTTCGAGAGTTCCTACACCCGACCGAGCACGGAGGTCGACCTCCACGCCCTGCAAGAGCAACCAGGAGAGTCCCTGTGCTCCTTCATCCAGCATTTCTCACAGGTTAGGAACACCATACCCTATATCTCAAACGCCTCTGTGGTAGTTGCCTTCACGCACGGTGCAAGAGATAAGAAGATGCTCGAGAAGTTGGCCACGCGCGACGTGCAGGATCTCTTAGAGCTCTTCAGCTTGGCGGACAAGTGCGCCAGGGCCGCAACTCGCACACACCGCCTGGCAAGGGGAAGGCCAGTGAGTCCTCAACTGGAGCCACAATGCAGAGCAGCAGCAAGAAGAAGAAAAAGGCCGGCGGCAAGGACAAGCCGCTGGCCGGAGCCCCCACTTAAGCAGCAGTAGCAGCTGCAGGGGGCCAGGGGCCACGTATCGACAAGAGCTCGTGACAGCCGTGCAACAGCGACGACGGCAACCAGGGGTTCCCAGTCCACAACTCCAAACGGTACAGCGCCAGCGAGTGACGGGAGATCAAGAAGCTACCGGAGCGCTTCCCGGAGCTCCAACAGCAGTGCCAGGATGGCGCACCCTTCCGCCAGCGGGAGGGCAAGCAAAAGGCTGACCTGGAGGTCAGCAATGGTCGAGAGATGGAGTTCCAAGGCACCAAGCGAGCGTTGAAGGTCATCTATGGTCAAGAAGAGGGCCACGACTCTGACTACAGCCCAGACGAGCTTCGAAAGACGCTCCATGTGATGTACGGGGGGTCATGGGACATCATGTCCTGTTGAGACATCAAGACCCTCTGACGGGAGGTCGTGGCAGCAGCCCCGTCCCTCAAGCCTGCTCCCTACCGCAAGTGGATGGATACGTAGATTAGCTTCACCGCCTCCGACTGCCCGAAACATGGCAGGAGCCGGGCAGCGGACGCTCATCATGTCCCCAACCATAGCCAACTTGAAGCTCTACCACGTGCTGGTCGATGAAGGAGTGGGCCTCAATCTCATCAGTCTTGCAGCCTTCCAGAAGCTGCAGATCCCGATTGGAAAACTAGCCCCATCACGACCATTCTCTGGAGTGGGTCCGGGGTTCATCCTTCCCCAAGATGTTCCGGACCCCTCCGGGAGGGTCTGGACCACTCAGCGACCGGTCTACTACATCAGCGAGGTCCTCCACGATGCGAAGACAAGGTATTCGGAGGTCCACAAACTGCTCAACGTGGTGCTGATCGCATCAAGGAAGCTCTGCCACTACTTCCAAGCTCACAAGGTCTCGGTGGTAACGAACTACCCACTGAAGACGGTGCTCCACAGCCCCAACGCAACGGGGAACATAGCAAAGTGGGCAGCTGAGCTCGCGGGGTTCGACCTCGGCTTCCTGCCGCCCCACGCCGTCAAGATCCAGGCACTAGCGGACTTCGTGGCGGAATGGACCCTGTCTTCATGCCACCCAGGGGGCCAAGACGACGACGACCCGGAGCCCAGACCCCCGGTGTTCACCGGACCCCACTAGACACTCTACTTTGACGGCTTCTCGCGCAAGCAAGGTGCTGGAGCGGGGGTCCTGCTCATCTCGCCAGCGGGAGAGCAGTTCAAGTACATGGTGCACCTCGACTTCAAGGCTACGAACAACATAGAGAAGTACAAAGCCCTCATATTTGGGATGAGTACTGCCCTGTCTTTAGGCGTGCGGCATATGCTAGTCAAAGGAGACTCCCAACTCGTCATCAAACAGGTCAAGCATGGGTGCTCCTGTAATGATCCTCAGCTGGCTGCCTATCTTCTCCATGTGCAGCAGATGGAGAAGGAGTTTCATGCCTTGGAGTTGTGCCATATCCCCCGCACCAACAACGTGGTGGCAGACATCCTTTCAATGAAAGCCTCTACATGGGCTCCGGTCCCCGAATGTGTCTTTGAAAGGAATCTGCTACGTCCAACAATCTCGCCTGCCGAACCAGGCGAAGGGGGCGAGTCCAGCACCTCGAGGCTGGCGGTGCCGGCGTACCTGCAACCATGGCGCCCACCACGGATCGTATGCGTCACTAGGGACTCCGTGCAACCCGGCGCCCAAGATCCATAAGCTCAAGTAGGACCTGATGCATGGATCACGGATGTCCGGACCTACTTAAAGGACAATATCCTTCTCGGTGAACATGTATCCGCTGAACGGATCATTCGCATGGCTAAGAGATACACACTGGTAGATGGGGATCTCTACCGGCGTGGCGCCAACAGCGTCCTATTGCGGTGCATAACCCGGGAGGAGGGCTGCGACCTGCTAACAGAGATCCATGGAGGCGAGTGCGGCAACCACGCTTCATCCCGCACGCTGGTCGGTAAAGCCTTCCGGCATGGCCTCTACTGGCTGACAGTTCTCCTGAATGCCGTCGATCTGGTCAAGAGATGCAAGGCGTGCCGGTTCCACGCCAAGCAGATCCAAACACCGGCGCAGAAGCTGTAGATGATCCCGCCCTCATTGCCATTCGCAGTATGGGGGCTGGACATCCTGGGGCCATTCCCTAGAGCCGTCGGAGGGTACTGGTACCTCTTGGTCGCCGTAGACAAGTTCACCAAGTGGTCGGAAGCAACCCATGTGGTCACCATAAACAAGCAGTCTGCAGTAAAATTCATTGTCGGTACCCTCGATACGGGGTACCCCCGCGCACAGGGGAAAATGCCTAAGGACCTCGACCTTCTCCGCAGGGAGAGCTCCGAAGGCGCCACGTGTCCAGCGGGGCCGGACCTCCCTCTCCTCAGAGGAGAGCTCCGGACTCACCATGTGGCAAACTGAGCCAGACCTCCCCCCTCCGTGGGGAGAGCTCCGAAGGCGCCACGTGTCCCGCGGGGCCGGACCTCCCTCTCCTCAGAGGAGAGCTCCGGGCCCGCCACGTGGCCGACAGAGCAACGCTGCCTGCCCCCGCGCGGTAGGCAACAGGGGTAAAGACGCACCATACCTTGCCCGTACAAGGTATTCAAGGCCCGCGCCTTTTCAAGGCGCGGAGACGCGGTGCACGCCTCTGTCAGGTGCCGTTGCACCCAGTCACGTCGCAGACTGGCGCGCCATGTCAGAAGCCTGACCACCAATAAACACAGCGACAAGACATCCCCTGCCGCCCCTGCCATCATCAACCACTACGACTAGCTTGCGGCATGGGCAGGGCGGCAGAACGAAGACTCGAAAGCCTTCACCAGAGATAACTACCGGCATAACTGCAGATATGGTAGATGGCAGGCAATCTCCCCGGGACCACCTGTCGGGTCCCGGGCCCACCTTGTAAGCCGCTCGAGCCTTGGACTATAAAAGGCTCGGGTAGGCAACGTTAGCAAGGGTTCGAACTCTGTTGACTCGCACTCTAGACATTACTCACCCTCAAGCTCAGCACTCCAGTTCTGAGCAGCAAGCAATACAGCGAGCACCTCTGCTCACCGTGGACGTAGGGTTTTACGCTCCGGCGGTCTGAACCACGTAAAACTCCCCGTGTCAAGCTTCTCCCTCAATCGTCCCTACGCTGAAGCTCTCCGCGAGTGACTAGCCCCTCCGAAAAAGAACCTCCGCGGGCTGCCCAGTGCAGGCCCGGGGGAAGTGTCGGCTACACACTTCGACATTTGGCGCGCTAGGAAGGGGGGCTTTTCCCTTGCGCGATGAGCTTCTGCCGACGAAGATGAAGAAGCTTCCTTAAGCGGCAAGCTCTCCTCCCCCTCGTTCACGACGGAGTGTGTCGGCGCAAGCTGGAAGCCAGCAGCCGACTCCGGCAGCGCCGACTCCGGCAACACAGGCTCCAACAAGTGTGAGATCCTCTGCAGCGCTGAGCGTCCCCCACGGGGGCGCGCTGGCCGCAGCAAGAGCGCAACTACACAATCCACCTGCTGGTGAGGACTCCATAAAGACGGTGCACAACGGTGAGGACTCCAGCTCCAGTGACGACGAGCCAGGGCAGTAGCCGACTACAGCTGCCCCGAGAGATCAGTGGAGGCTGCACTGCTGCGATATCAGCCTTGGAGAAGCTCCAAGCAGTTGCAGCAGCCCAAGCACCATCCCCGGCGGTGCAGAACCGGGCCAGCTCCACCCGAGCGCACGTCTCTGTGCCTCGGACTCACCTCCTGGGGGCCGCCCAGGATCTGTCAACCTCTTGACGGCCTTAGCCAGAAGGGGAAAACGTCTTGGCTCTCCTAACAAGAGTCCGTATCCTCCTACCTCTTGACGGCCTTAGCCAGAAGGGGAAGGTACCCCGGGGCTCCCGGGAGAAGCCACGCAGGACCCGCTCCAGCGTGATGATATCAACCTCGTCGGCGAGGCACAATTGCAGGTAACACCCCACAACGCACGGCCCGGCTGGTGCTCTACACTACCGCCAAAGGACCAAACGCGTCAAGGACCTGCAAGAAGGCAACCTGGTGCCACGGCACACACTTTCCCGCGAAGGACCTATAAACTCTCCCCCATCCGGGAAGGTCCCTTCCGTGTTATGAAAGTTGCCGTCCCAGGTACACACGCCTTTCAACCAAGGATGGGATCTGTTCCCGAATCCTTGGAGCATGGAACATCACAGTAAGTTCTACCTCCTGAGCATTAGTAGAACAGGGCTTTACCTATCTGTAATAAATCCCATGGAGTCCAGGAACAGTGCTCAGAGCGGCTAAGCCTCAGGGGACGGTCCAGGACTACGTCCAGCTTGGCCTGGTTCCAACCCCGAGTGCGTAGAGTCTTGCTTCCCTTCTTAATCGGGCGGGTCGTTGCCTCCGTGTACAGCCTGCCTTCCTCCTATGGGCTTTTACACAGAAACCTGTTCTACCTCGCTCTCACTTATGTGCTCATTTAAATTACGCATTAATTTTTATGACCGCACTTTCTATGTATGCTCACCGTACATTTAGCTCCCCTTTCCCGCGCTCATCCATAGTCAGCATTTGCTATCCTACCGAAGGCGGTTGCGCTTGAGGCACCTGCCGATGGCCAGGGGGCCTCTCGGGCCTCCCCCAGTCAGGTGTTGCGGTGCCAGTTGGTCACCTCCAGGAAAGGCCTGCGCCGTGCATGGGGGGTCCAGGGTGCGTATCCTGCTCAGCCGGCTCTGTACCCAAAGCGTGCGCACCCTGTCCTCCGGAGGTCCAGGGGAGTACAGCCGCTTCACCTGGTTCCGTACCCAAAGCCTGTGCACCCTGCTTCCCCGATGTACGTTCTGGTACTAGGGGCCGGACGGTCGTACCCGAACCTTGGAGGGAGCCGGAGCCCCGGTGCCTCGCGCACAGAATTGTCGAAGCCCCGTATACCGGACTAGGACCGTAAGCCGAATAAGACTAAGAGACGGGGAGGGGAGAACTCCTCGAGGAGAATTACACTTCCTCTACCTGTGTGCAGGACCTCCAGGTTCTAGCTACGAGGACCGCATGAAGGGGGGAGCAAGGAGCTATCGACTACTCCAGTGCCAGACCGGAGGATCCGGGTTTTGCCCTTTCTGCAGGGACGAGTCCCGAAGGCCCCACGTGTCCAGCGGGGCCGGAGCCCCCCTCTCCTCAGAAGGAGCTTCTGGCCCGCCACGTGGACGGCAGAAGCCGGACCTCCCCCTCCGAGGGGAGAGCTCCGAAGGCTCCACGTGTCCCACGGGGCCGGACCTCTCTCTCCTCAGAGAGGAGCTCCGGGCCCGCCACGTGGCCGGCAGATCCGGACCTCCCCATTCTCATGGGGTGAGTTCCGGAGACCCCCGGGGCCCTTAATACAATAAGGACCCGGGGAAGGTGTCAGTGCCGAGCTTCGAGATTGGTGAAGGCCTCTGAGTACCTTGCGGAGCTATGGGCTCGGCCAGGCAAAACCAAGAAGAAGACAAGCGCAACAGACACAAAAAGTCACAAGAGTCTATTTATTTATGGCTCCATGAGCTGGGCTACAGACTCAATAAAAAAAGAGATACAAGACCTAGGGTTCCCCTGGTTCACGCCGGAACCTAGAGGCTACAAGGGCGGCCACGTCCCCGACTTCAGCCCTGGCGGTCTCCTCTCGCTCCGCGGCAGGGCCCTGTCTCGCTGGCTCCAGTGAGAAGGAAGGGTCCCGGCTCCTGAAGCATGCCAGCACGTGCGTGGCAACCTCCACGGCCAGGCCCTGACCCTCTGCCTTGAGCTCGCCGGCGACCACCGCATCTAGCCTGCTCAGCCTGGCGCCGATTGACTCCAGCGCGGGGATCACTTCAGCCACCTTCAGCGCAGGGGCCGCCGTCTTCACCGGGCTGAAGCCAAGGGGGACCAAGGCGGACCCTGCCTGGTCGACAAAGCTCGAGACCGCACGGGCCTCGGAGGACCGCAAGGCCAAGAGCTCCTCTACCTCGCGGCGAACTGCCAGCAGGGCGTCGTGGCTTCCCTCGGAGAATTCCTTCTCCTTTGCCGCCAGGGAGCTTTCCCGAAGGCGGAGAGTCTGGGCAAGCCGCTCCAGCTCTGAAGCCCGGAAGTCGGCAGCCAACTCCCGATCCAGGATAGCCTGGCGCTCCCGGGAGACCTGCTCCTCCCTTGTGGCAAGGTCTGCCTTCCGGGCCTCTAGCTCCGTAGCCCGGGCTCGCAGGTCTCCCTCGCCCGCCGCCAGCCGCGCAGCGACCCTCTCCGCCTCGGCCGCCACGGAGCGCTCCTGATCCTCAATGGCGCGCCAGCCTCTGCCACACCTCCTCCAGGGCAGAGAAGTTCTCCTCGGCCCGGGCATGCGCCTCAAGGGCCTCCCTGTGGAGCCGCCGCATCTCGGAGTCCAGACGGTCGACAACCCGCTTCTGTCGGTCGAGGAGCGCCTCCATGATATCAAGCGACTCCCGCCTGGAGTCGAGCTCCCCATTGACCTTCACGGTCCGCTCCCGCAAAAGGTTCCCCCAGATGAGGAGGCCATCTCTCTCAACCACCTGCTCCTCTCGCTCACGACCGAGCGTGGCCAAGACCTATCGGACGCTCGTCTAGGCGAGCACGAGAGTGTCTGCCAGGGGCAGCAGAGGCCGGAGCGGCGCCCCTGACCTCCTCCATCACGTCGTCTTCAAGAGAAGACGACGCACCGGCAACCGGGATGAGGCGCTGGTCAGGAGAAGCCGACGCCGGGACTTCGACAGCCGGACCCGCCGTCACCGACAGCGGGCTCCTTAGCCGGTGGAGAGGGACGAGTGGAGGGAGCCGACGCTGCCATAGAAGCCGGGCCGCCTGGTACAGGAGGAACCTGCGCTGGCTTTGGGGCCGCGGCAACCGTCTGGCTTCCGAGCGCTGCGGCGCTGACTCCCCCTCAGTCGGGGATGGCCGAGAAACACGAGCACTCCAACGGGCTCTGAATCCTGGCTTCCGAGCCGGGGTAGGACCACTAGAGCCCACCGTCACCGCCGATGGCTGCCCCGCAGTCGCCCGGACTGACGGAGCAGGGGATGCTTCTGAAGCCCCCCTCAGCCCGTCAGCAGTTTCCTTGGAGACTCCACCGCCTGAAGCCCTCCTCGACGCGCCATCATTTTCCTTGGAGACTCCACCGCCTGAGGAGGGAGGACGCGACGCCCGGGAGCCTTCAGCCCGTCGTCGCTCAAGAGGAGTCCCGTCGGGATGATGAGCCCGAGACCTCTTGGGGTCGCCACCTGACGGGGCGCCACCTCCAGAAGCAGGGCGTGCAGGCGCCCTGGATCCTTGGCTTGGCACAGACGCCACCGCCAAAGGGGATCGAGCGCGCTTCTTCTCGGGAGGCGGGTTGGAAGCCACAGCAGAAGACAAAGGTGCAAGAACTCAAGGAAGGTGCAAGCGCTGGGAAGTGCGAAGGGAAGCCGCAATGCGGGTAAGATCCCCTTTTAAAACTTCCCAGGTGAGATTAAAAGTGATTCGAATCTCTTCGAATACGCTGCTTGGGCAACCGCTTCGGCTCCAAGACCAAGCGTCGATGACAAGTGGACCCAAGTCGTCCAGCTGAGGCGGTGGGCCAAGAAGTCAGTCTCCAAAGAAGACAAGCCGACAAGGCGCTTCGGTAGTTCCCAAAAAAAGCGCGGTGACGTGCAGAAGTGGCGGCCTTGGGAACTGCCGCAGTAAAAGCAACCATCAAGTGGGCGCACGCTCCCACGATTGTTCGTGCTCCGGCCACGGTCAATGCGGGGCTTAGAGAAAGTGCGCGGAGTGGAAGAGACGGAGGCCCCACCTCGGGCTCGCTATCTCCCCCGAGATGGGCCCGGGGGCCACTGTCGGTACCCTCGATACGGGGTACCCCCGCGCACAGGGGGAAATGCCTAAGGACCTCGCCCTTCTCCGCAGGGAGAGCTCTGAAGGCGCCACGTGTCCAGCGGGGCCGGACCTCCCTCTCCTCAGAGGAGAGCTCCGGACTCGCCACGTGGCCAACTGAGCCGGACCTCCCCACTCCGTTGGGAGAGCTCTGAAGGCGCCACGTGTCCCACGGGGCCAGACCTCCCTCTCCTCAGAGGAGAGCTCCGGGCCCGCCACGTGGCTGGCAGAGCAACGTTGCCTGCCCCCGCGCGGTAGGCAGCAGGGGTAAAGACGCGCCATACCTTTCCTGTACAAGGTATTCAAGGCCCGCGCCTTCCCAAGGCGCGGAGACGCGGTGCACGCCTCTGTCAGGTGCCGTTGCGCCCAATCACGTCGCAGACTGGCGCGCCATGTCAGAAGCCTGACTGCCAATAAACACAGCGACAAGACATCCCCTGCCGCCCCTGCCATCATCAACCACTACGACTAGCTTGCGGCATGGGCAGGGCGGCAGAACGAAGACTCGAAAGCTTTCGCCAGAGACAACTACCGGCATAACTGCAGATACGGTAGATGGCAGGCAATCTCCCCGGGACCACCTGTCGGGTCCCGGGCCCACCTTGTAAGCCGCTCGAGCCTTGGACTATAAAAGGCTCGGGTAGGAACCGTTAGCAAGGGTTTGAACTCTGTTGACTCGCACTCTAGACATTACTCACCCTCAAGCTCAGGACTCCGGTTCTGAGCAGCAAACAATACAGCGAGCACCTCTGCTCACCGTGGACGTAGGGTTTTACGCTCCGGCGGCCTGAACCACGTAAAACTCCCCGTGTCAAGCTTCTCCCTCAATCGTCCCTACGCTGAAGCTCTCCGCGAGTGACTAGCCCCTCTGAAAAGAACCTCCGCGGGCTGCCCAGTGCTGCCTCGGCACGGCCCAGGAAGTCCCAGATTGCTGGACCTCAGCCGTGCGCAAAGCCTGGAGCTCTTGAAGCTCACGCCGTGCCGCTGCTAGGACTGCTGCGTCACTTTTAGAGAGTTTTTTCTCCCTGGCAGCCAACGCTGCCTCCCGTTCATCAAGCTCACAGGCACGGCGCTGCAGTCCCTTCTCGAATTCTGCAGCCAGGAGGTCCTGGCGCTCCTTCATCTGCCTCTCTCACTCCTTGTTCAGAGAGGCCTGCTGGCGGTCTAAGTCGTTGGCCTGAGACTTCAGCTCGGCCTGCTCCCGCTGCAAGCGCATGATTCCACCTCCTTCTCCACTAGCTCGCGCTCGCCTACTGCGATCTCATGGCTAGCCAGCTTTAGCCGTAGCTCTTCCATGGCTGCGAGGCGAGCATTGGCCTTCTGGTGGGTCTCGGTGGCTTCTGCCCAAAGCTGATTGGTCTTTTTATCCAACTGATCAACAAGGTACCGCTGCCAGATGGTCAGTCTCTGCTCCTCCCGCAAGCGAACCTCCTTCTCCTCCAACCTCCTCCGTGTCTCCCGGGTCCGAAAGTTGAGCAACCTTTCCCAACCCACCGAGGCGCTCCTCCTACTGCTGAAGGGCTTCTCGCTCCTGGTCCAACGCCAGCTGAACTTGGTGGAGGCCTGCGTGAGCCGAGGCCATGGCCTCAGACAAGAGGACCCGCTCGACACGTGCCGGAGGCTCCTAGGCATCATCTTCTGAGATGTCGATGACCGTCAGAGTAGGCCCCAAGACGCAGGGACCCAGGGAAGTTTTGGATTGGTCCTTGGAGGGAGGTTGGTGAGTTTCTGGCTGGGAGTGCTATCATTTGGGGTAGGGGCCGCAACATCTGACGAACCCTCATCGACGGTAGAAGCGGGCTCATCGCCATGTGCCGGCGGAGCCTCGTCAGCCTTGGCTGACCCGGAACCAGGCCCCGGAGCTTGGACCGATGAAGGTTCCTGGCTGGGGTCCTCTGCACCACGGGCCGCCGGGGAGACACCTTCAGAAGAGGCAGGTGGCGTGGACATCGTCGGCGCTGGAGGGTCCACACCCTGGACTGGAATAGTCCCAGAAGCCGCCGGCGGATCGCTCAACACCATGGGCACCGTAGCGCTCCCAGGAGCACCTGCGGAGGGAACCCGACGCAAAGAACACGGTCAGCAGACAACATCAAAGCATAACCAAAAGCAGCAAGGGTTGGCCTCGGATGATCTACCTCGGGCTGGCGAAGCTCCATGAAGCGGCTCGGAAACGGTTGACCGGGCCTTCGGAGCCACCAGACCCCCCAGTTGTAGCCAGCCTCTTCGTTGATGGCGGAGGCGGTGGAGCTGCAGGAGTTCCCTCTGCGGGCTTAGATGTAGGACCGTCTGTGCTGCCTCCGGTCACGTCCTCGAGTTCAACTTCAGGTGCGTTTGGGGCCACCGCAGGCGCCACGGGGCTGGATGCCAAGGTAAAGCTCCCGTCTGCATGCATCAACCTCCGCTTCTTCCCGGGGGAGCTAGACTGGGGGGCCATCGGTGCCTTCCCCTTTCCCTTGTCCAGGCTTGGAGCAGAGGGGTTCGGAGCCGCGGAGCTCGGCGCGGCAGTGGTTGGAGCAGCGGGGGCCGGAGCGGAGGAAGCAGCCCTTTCGTCGCTCGCTCCTGTCACCCAAAGGATCACTACTCCTTGAGAAGCGTCGCCAACCTGCAGGGGAGCGACGTCGATGTCGTCCAACGTTGGCATCGTCCTCAAGAGCTTCGACCTCACCTCCTGGTCCATGAAGATGGGTAAGCACGACGCCGGTGGGTTGACGAGATTGTCGGAGACGCCGTCGATTATAACATCGACGCACAGCCTCACCAACATTGTGTCCAGGAGCTCCGTCTTCAAATTGGTCCAGGTGCCATGCTTCAGGCAAGTGTACATCCAGGCCGCGCGGCAACGGTACTAGAGGAGAGCGATGCGCCGGCCCAGGAAGTCGGCCAACACCATCGGCGAAGACAACCCCCGGTCCGCCAGGAGCTTAATCCTCGCGAGCACAGGGGAGTAGGCACTCTGAAGGTCGGGCATCTTCTCCCAGCAGGTCCGCCTGCTCGAGGGGGGGGGAGTCGGCAGATCCAGCCGATCGTGGACATCGATCTTCACGATGACCCAATCATCCCTCCAGTTCTCCCACTTGTTGGGGGAGAAGGGGGAGATGTACGTCGCCGTAGACCTTGTGTGATGGTGGAAGTAGTAGGCGCCCAGGAAGCTCGAGTTCCTCCCCGACGACCGCAGGACGAAGAACGAACGGAACAGCCGCACCGACGACCGCACTTCCACGAACATCTCGCAGAGGTGGACAAAGATTGACACCAACACGAGGGAGTGCGGCGTCAGGTGCTGTAACTAGAGCCCGCAGAACTCCAGCATGGTCAGGAAGAAGGAAGAAGCGGGGAAGGCGAGTCCTGCCAGCATGTACCCTGTGAAGATGACGACTTCACTGGGCTGAAGGTCTACGAGTGGGAGGGATCCGCAACGAATCCTCCCATTGTATTGAGGCGCCTTCCAACCAATCAGGTGCCTCACACGCTCCACATTGCCAGCGCTTCGGAGACGAGGCTCTCGTAGGTTCGTCACCATTGGAGCAAGAAGAGAAAGCAAGGAGGCAGGGCGACTCAAGCAAAAGGAAGGAAGGAGAGGCGCAAGGAAGCAAATGAAGGAGGAGACTCTTTCCGGCCGCAGAGGATCTCTTTATTTGCCCCTGACTCTTCGGAAACCGCCAAGTGCGACGTGCCAGACAAATCGCGCCCGCATCGGCTAATACCGCCAAGGGAAGAGGCGCCAGGCCCACTTGGCAGACAGTGTGGGCGAAAAGCACTATGATTTCAATAGATAAAAGCGGTTCCCCGAGAAAGAGACACATGTCCGTGCAGCAGTAGAGTGTCTTCATCTCAGTTGACTGAAGCAAGATCAGAAGACCACCACGCGGGATTTTTGACGGAGGCCCCATCCGCAAGAGCCTTCGTCTGTGTCTAGATGAGCCAAGGGGCCACTGTCGGTACCCTCAAGACTGGGTACCCCCGCGTGTAAGAGCAAAATAAGACTTACATCAGCATGTATGCAGAAGACAGGGACCTAGCCTGCAGGCTGGGCCCAATTGCCAGCTAGGGAGCACTAATGAGAAGGTGCATGCCCTAGGCCTCGGGTCCGACCACCTACTACGGAGGGCTCCGAGGCTGCCATGTGTCTGCAGGCTCTGAGCCTCACTATCGGCCAAGGATGGCTCTGGAGCTGCCACGTGTCCGATGGTGCCAGACCCGACCTCCCACTACCACGTGTCCGGAACCTCCGAGCCACGTCTTACGCTAGAGAGAGCTCCGGAGGTGCCACGTGTCCTACGGCTCCGAGCCCGACCTCCATCATGAGAGGGCTCCGGTGCTACCACCTGGGAAACAACTCCATGCGTCCCTTCTCGCTAGGGACGACTCTGACACTGCCACGTGTTCGGAACCTCCGAGCCACGTCTTTCGCTAGAGAGAGCTCCGGAGGAGCCACGTGTCCGACGGCTCCGGGCCCAACCTCCAGCATGGGAGGGCTCCGGTGCTGCCACATGGGCAACAACTCCAGGCGTCCCTTCCCACCAAGGAGGGCTCCAGTGCGGCCACGTGAATGACAGCTCCGTACCTCCCCACCTGCCAGGGAGAGCTCTGGCGTTGCCACGTGTCCAACGACTCCGGACCCCTCGCTACTCCGCAAGACAGCTCCGGTGGTGACGCGTGTCCCGGGGGCCAGCCACCTAGACGCCGCGCTGACAAGCAACAGGCAGATAGCCAAGGAGTAAAGAGGAAGATGTGTTGTCCTATCGCGCATTTAAAGTTCACATGTTCCCCAGGCAAGCAATCCAGCGTATCCTGATACAGGCATGCCTAGCAGCAGAGACCAGTCGCGCGACGCTCTTTGGCAGCAATAGTGCGGCGCTGCAGGACAAGGCGTATTCTTACCACCTTCGTTAGGCAACACTTAAGGATGGCGATGAGACAAGGCGACACGCCCTACGGCTTCATCAAGTATGCTACTACTAGCAATGGGCGTTCGAGCCGTAGTCGGTGTTGCTGTGACACCCTCATCTCTGGTGTCAACACATATTCGTGTTTTATGAAGAGAAAACATTTTAAGAAAAATAGGAACAGAGAAAATTATCAAAAGGATAGCCAATAAGAGCCGAACTCAGCTCTCAGATAGCGCCGAAGACAACTTCCACGGCCGCTGGCCACGTGGCGTGTTTGGAGCTCATCCCTGCAAAGTGGGGAGAGGCCGCCGCTAAGCTGGCTACGTGGCAAGCTCGGGGCTCACCCACACAAACAGGAGAGGTCCGACCCTGTGGGACACGTGTCGCCCACGGAGCTAGCATCTGCGGAAGAAGCAAAGGCATTTCTGCAGGACACGTGCCGACCTCGGAGCACGTCTCTGAGGAAAGAAGGAAAGACTGGCACTAACACGTGGCGTGTGCGGAGCCACCTCCGAGTAAGAGAGGAGGTCCCGACCGCCAGGATACGTGGCGCACGCGGAGCTCACCTCCGAAGGAAAAAGGGAGGTCTCGCTCGATTGACACGCGGCACAACCGGAGCTCGTCTCTGCGGAGAAGGAGATACCAGGCCCCGGAAGACACGTGGAGCTTCCGGAGCTCATCACCGCGGAGGTAACGAGTTCTGGAGCGGTTTTTACGCGTAAGGATACCGGTACGTAAAGGAAAACCGACCTGAATTCCATGATGTTACTAAAGATAAGACGTTAGGATCCAACAACGATCTGAATTGGACTCATATTCAGGATACAATCAGATTAGGACTCTTCTCTTCCCGATTATAAATAGAACCCAGAACCTCTGGCCGAAACCACAAACTTCTTTTTCAACTCCTGAGCCGACGACTTAGAGCCCTAGCCCTATCTCGCCGATTAAACCATCGCTGAAACCCAGCAAGGAAGATCGCCGGAGGAAAGCCAGAAGGGTCTGAGGAGGACCTCAAAACCGAGAAGAACGTGAGGTAGGAATCCTATACCACCTTATGACATCGTCGTGTTTTCTTTGCATCTGTTCTTTGATTCCTTTCGAACAGAAGCCTTCTCGTGGACAGATCACTTGTAGATCAGGTTGATCTAAAGACAAGATCATCGCCACGTCCACCTTTGATCCGAACACCTCTGCCCATGCAAGCCATGCAAGAACACGAACAAACCAATCTAATAAAAACTAATCATAGGAAAGCATGCATGTGCATCATCGCATCTAGTCTAAAGGTTTGTGCATGATATTGATTATTCTGAATCTTGTATGCACGTGATCTGACCTAGCAGGACAAGCTCAGGGAGCTGTCTACGACGAGCTGCAGCAACAAGGTTTTGAGATCCAAGAACCCCCGGAACCGCAAGAACAAGGCAAGTGCTCCTTGACCATATTGATCCTATGTTTTGGGTGAAACTGTTTTGTTTTTGCGAAAAGGTGTGTGTGCTGAGTCAAACATGATGGGAAACCCTTTTATAGAAGTTTACTAGTATTGGTTAAACCACCCTTGTCGCCAGGGACGTTTATGAGGCGGGTATGGTTTTTGCTTTATGCTTCGCTGAGTCTACGGGATTGGGAAGCGAGATAGATGTGTCTAGCTAACTGCACTCGTAATGATAATGAGAAACGAATGATGTTAATAAACGTGGATCGGAGGGAGATCCAGGCAAGCCTGGGTTTGTGAATGAGGTAGCATGAGATGGTGGTTTACTTGCCGTAGATCTAAGGACCGGTTCATGCATGCACATGCCAGGATAACAGTGCCACCACAAGGCCAAGTATGGGTGCGGCTTAGCTGAGTAATTAGGTAAGTTGCTAGAGTGTTATGGACTGTGGAAGGCGCGGGGAATGGGAGTCGATTGAGGATTTCCCTGGGAACTGCATGGCACAAGAGGGGGCCCGTGGGTGGGAGAATTGGAGATTCTAGCCTGCCGGT
The DNA here is from genome assembly GCA_030760725.1 of Neostapfia colusana. Classification (NCBI taxonomy): domain Eukaryota; kingdom Viridiplantae; phylum Streptophyta; class Magnoliopsida; order Poales; family Poaceae; genus Neostapfia; species Neostapfia colusana. The sequence continues at coordinate 104,120,028 of JASWHV010000006.1, forward strand.
GAAACCTTAGTGAGTCCATACATCTAGTAACCCCTTTGTAAAGGCTATTTTGTGATCTCTTGACCATACACCAACGGTTGTGTACTGGTATAATGGAGGTTCTGTAGTCGCCGACGGGTGACGAAATCACAAACTTGTGGGTAAAGAGGTACAAACTCTGCAGAGTTTCTAAAACTATCATGATAGCCGAGCTTACGGTCACGAGCGCCTGGCTAAACTACCATGATTAGTTGGGATGGTTCTTTGTTATGGTTATTATTTTTGGTTATGGTTTGGTGTTGGGACTGTTGAGTTCGGGTGTTAAGATGGTTGCATGACTGTTGAGTCACGACAACAAAATTGGTCTCGATGTGAGACGAAGTTGTTATGAGATGAGATGGTAGCGAATACGAGAAGGTATTTGTGAGATGGTAGCGAATACGAGGAGGTATTCGTGAGTAAGAATGAAGATGGTTAATGTTCGGATGGAACGCGGGAAGTGATGGAGGTATGTTGGTAATTTAATACATGCTGAGATTACATTCATCTAAAGTTAAGCTGCTGTTTTATCATGGTTTTATAAATCTGCTTTCTCCAAATGAGCCTTTTTATACCTACCTTGTTATGAGCTACATATCATGTTTCCCCGCACTTGCTGAGTATATCATTGTACTCAAACTTGTATTATTATCTCCTCATCAGCAGCAGGAGAAGACTACTATGAAGACCAAGTGGAGCATTAGGGCGTGTGATCTGTTCTCAACCTTGCCTGTGGAGGGAGTAGAGATGGAGCCACTTCTGCTTAGATTTGCTTCCGCATTAGTTAAATTGCTTCCGCATTAGAATAAAGACTTCCGCTGCGTAGAAATAAAGACTTCCACTGTGAGCATGAGTCCAAGACTCATGAGACATTGTAATAAACTCTGTTATTCGTGGTAATATATATTCTGAATTCAGTTTGTGGATCATACGTGTATGTGTGATGAACATCCTGGGCACACATATGCATTAGTTCTCGGTTCCGTGGTATTCCACAGAATTGAGGGCGTCACAGTTGCTACCCATACCGGTGCCGCCTGTCAGGCCCCGAGCCCACTTGTAAGGCTGTGTGGTCTTGAGGTATAAAAGGACCAGACAGCCAATGGGCAAAAGGATCTCGATCCCGATTCCGACCCCCAAACTCATACAACTCTAACACTTGTAAGCTCTCAAGCTCGAGCCACGCTCGGACTCCAATAAAGAACAACCAACACTCCGTGGACATAGGGTATTACGCTCAGGCGGCCTGAACCACGTAAATCTATGTTTTCATCTCGCTATTGTGCTACGACGCTCAAAACCACTAAGCCCCTCCTAAAAAGAACCTCCATGGACCGCTCTAGAGCGAACAGGGCGAAGTGTCACAGAAAACACTTCGACAGTTACTAATGCTATTGTTGTTACTAATACGCAATTTTACTGCTTTTGTGAAAAGTATGAGTGAGAGGCCGTGAAGATACATGGGGAAGCGTATGATTGGGAAAACGCGCCATTCGACCCTCAATCCGTTTAAGCTAGCGGAGGTGGGAAGGCACATGGACGGTTAGTTGGTCATTTTGTTTGTTTCTTTAAAATATTGCTTCTTCTAATTATTATTCTTTTATACTTTTATAGGTTCGGCATTTTCAAGGGAGTTGTCGACTCAAGGGTAGCACGACCTTCGATCGTCACTCCATCTACCGAAGGTTCCTCCATTGGACAGACAAGTCGTCGTCTCTCCCAGATCGAGATAAAGGAGCTTCTGATGGAGAGAGACGAGATCCGGAGAGAGAGAGAGGAGCTCCAGAGGGAGAGGGATCTAGCACGGGCCGCACAGGTGCAGCAGACCGCCTACATGGCAAACTGCATGTCTCAGATGTAGACGGCAGTGGAGGTAAGTAATTCAATATAAATTAATTTAAATTCATATCATTGTATTAGTATATTTGTTTTAATATTTTGCAATTACAGGCCTTAGCTTGACAGAGTGAGCAGCAGATCCCAATCCCTACGTGGCAGCCATTAGAGTTGGCCCCGCCACAAGTGCTCCCACCACATGGACTTTCAGATATCCAGATAATGTGTTTTTTATTTGCTATTTTTTAATCTAAGAAAACTTAGTGTAGTTGAGGGGAGAGAGGGAGAGTGAGAGTGAGGGGGGAGAGGGAGGGAGTGAGAGTAAGAGATAGTGGTGGAGAGGTGTGACACCCTCATCTCTGGTTTCTGCATGTATTCATACTATATGTAGAGAAAAACATTTTAAAGAAAGTGGGAACAAAGAAATCATCAAATAGATAGCCAGTAAGAGCCGAATCCAGTTCACACAGAGCACCGAAGACAACTTCCGCGGCTTGCTGACCACGTGGCGTGTTCGGAGCTCATCCCTGCGAAGTGGGGAGAGGTCTGCCGCTGAACTGGCTACGTGGCAGGCTCGGGGCTCATCTCCGCAGAGGGGGAGAGATCCGACCCTGTGGGACATGTGTTGCCCTGAGCTAGCCTCTACGGAAGAAGCAAAGGCCTTTATGCAGGACACATGTCACCTTCAGAGCTAGTCACCATGGAAATCAGAGGATCAGTCGCGCGGGATACGTGTCGATCTTGGAGCTCAACTCCAAGAGGTCCGGTTCTATCGAACACGTGTCGCCACTGGAGCTTATCTCCGAGAGGTCCGTCGCTGCTGGACACGTGTTAACCCCGGAGCTCGTCTCAGATAAGAAAGGAAAGTCTGGCGCTACTTGACACGTGGCGTACGCGGAGCTCACCTCCGAAGGAGAGGGAAGTCTCGCTCGTTTGACACGCGGCACAACCGGAGCCGTCTCTGCGGAAAGGGAGAGACCAGGACCCGGTGGACACGTGGAACCTCTGGAGCTCATCACCGAGGAGGTAACGAGTTCTAGGAACGGTTTTTGGATTCTGTACGCGTAGAAATAGCGGTACGGAGAAGAAACCGACCCGGATTCCACAATGATGCCGCACCAAATCAACTAAAGATAAGTTGTAGGATTCAACAACAAATTTGAACAGGACTCTTATTCAGGATAAAATCAGATTAGGACTCTTCTCTTCCCAATTATAAATAGAGCCCAGAACCTCTGGCCGAAACCACAAACTTCTTTTCCAACTCCTGAGCCGACGACTTAAAGCCCTAGTCCTAACCCACCGAGTAAACCATCGCCGGAGTGAAGCAAGGAAGATCGCCGGAGGAAAGCCCAACGATCTGAGGAGGACCTCGAGACAGAGAAGAACGTAAGGTAGGTCTCCAATACCACCTTACGACATCGTTGTGTTTTCTTTGCATCTGTTCTTTGATTCCTTTTGAACAGAAGCCTTCTCGTGGACAGATCACTTGATGATCAGGTTGATCTAAAGACAAGATCATCGCCAAGTCCACCTTTGATCCGAACATCCATGCAAGCCATGCAAGACACCGTGCAAACCAATCTAATAAAACTAATTATAGGATAGCATGCATCTGCATCATCGCATCTAGTTTAAGGTTTGTGCATGATATTGATTGCTGTGAATCTTGTATGCATGAAATTAGCAGGACAAGCTCAGGGAGCTGTCTACGACGAGCTGCAGCAACAAGGTTTTGAGATCCAGGAACAACCGGAACCGCAAGAACAAGGCAAGTGCTCCTTGACCATATTGATCCTATGTTTTGGGTAAAACTGTTTTGATTTGTGAAAAGGTGTGCGTGTTGAGTCAAACATGATGGGAAACCCTTTTTTATAGGAGTTGACTAGTTTTGGTTAAACCACCCTTGTCGCCAGGGAAGTTTATGAGTCGGGTATGGTTTTTACTTTTATGCTTCACTGAGTCTATGGGATTGGGAAGCGAGATAGATGAGTCTAGCTAACTGCACTCGTAATGATAATGAGAAACTGATGATGTTAATGAATATTGATCGGAGGGAGATCTAGGCAAGCCTGGGTTTGTGAATGAGGTAGTATGAGATGGTGGTTTACTTGCCGTAGATCTAAGGACCGGTTCATGCATGCACATGCCAGGATAACAGTGCCACCACAAGGCAAAGTATGAGTGCGGCTTAGCTGAGTAATTAGGTAAGTTGCTAGAGTGTTATGGACTGTGGAAGGCGCGGGGAACGGGAGTCGAGTGAGGACTGCCCTGGGAACTGCATGGCACAAGAGGGGGCCTGTGGGTGGGAGAATTGGAGATTCTAGCCTGCCGGTGAAACCTTAGTGAGTCCATACATCTAGTAGCCCCTTTGTAAACGCTGTTTTGTGATCTCTTGACTATACACCGACGGTTGTGTACTGGTATAATGGAGGTTCTGCAGTCGCCGACGGGTGACGAAATCACAAACTTGTGGGTAAAGAGGTGCAAACTCTGCAGAGTCTAAAACTATCATGATAGCCGAGCTTACGGTCACGAGCGCCTGGCCAACTGCCATGATTAGTTGGGATGGTTATTGGGATGGTTATGGGATGGTTATGGGATGGTTATTGGGATGGTTCTTGGTTATGGTTATCGATTTTGGTTTTGGGACTGTTGAATCCGGGTGATAAGATGGTTGCATGAATGTTGAGTCATTGCAACAAGATTGGTCTCGGTGTGAGACAAAGTTGTTTATGAGATAAGATGGTAGCGAATACGAGAAGGTATTCATGAGATGGTAGCGAATACGAGGAGGTATTCGTGAGCAAGAATGAAGTTGATTAATGTTCGGGTGGAACATGGAAAGTGATGGAGGTATGTAGGTAACTTAATACATGCTGGGATTACATTCATCTAAAGTTAAGTTGTTGTTTTATCATGGTTTTACAAATCTGCTTTTCTGCGAATGAGCCTTTTTATACCCACCTTGTTATGAGCTACATATCATGTTTTTCCCGCACTTGCTGAGTACATCATTGTACTCAAACTTGCATTATTATTTCATCATCAGCAGCAGGAGAACCCTACTATGAAGACCAAGTGGAGCATTAAGGCGTGTAATCTATTCTCAACCTTGCCTGTGGAGGGAGTAGAGATGGAGCCACTTCTGCTTAGATTTGCTTCCGCATTAGTTATATCGCTTCCGCATTAGAATAAAGACTTCCGCTGCATAGAAATAAGGACTTCCGTTGTGAGTATGAGTCCAAGACTCATGAGACATTGTAATAAACTTTGTTATTCGTGGTTATATATATTCTGAATTCAGTTTGTGGAATATATGTGTATGTGTGATGAACATCCTGGGCACACATATGCATTAGTTCTCGGTTCCGTGGTTTTCCACAGAATTGAGGGCGTCACAGATTGGTATCAGAGCCACGGGTTGACAGTAGGTTACACGCCTAGATGGAAACCTCAGATTGATATTAGAGCCACGGGTTAACAGTAGGTTACACACCTAAATAAGAATCATAGATTGGTATTGGACACAGATTGGTAGTTAAGCAACGCTGACCAAAAGAAGCACCCTAGGACACTTAGATTGGCTTTAATACTACCTTGGCATAGGAAACCAGCCTTGAATAGGAGTTGTATGAGCCCTTGCAATGATTCATTGTGATTGAGTGCTTAGTGTGAGTTGTGGGACGTCCCCAAAACGTTGTCCATATCCACACGTAAGTAGAAAGAGGTGTCAGATGTTTCGGCACTTGTTCACATCCTCATATGGGCTAGTATATATATATATATATATATATATATATATATATATATATATATATATATATATATATATATATAGTCCAACTCACCTTGATGGCATATAGTTGACGAGACCTACCTAACCTTCTAACCTTCTATTCTATTTCGTCCTCTCTCACAGATGGTGAGGGGAAACGCCGGCCGAAGGAACCTCCGTGACAACCAAGAGGATGACCACGATGAGGTTCCTGTTAACCCCGGAGCTGGCGAGAACAACCTGAAAAGGTTGATGGCCATGCAAAACCAGCTTATGCAAACCATGATCCAAACTTTGGGTCAGTTGCAGGCCAACAACAACCCCGTTCCGGCACCACCGCCACCACCACCGCCGGCTCACAACAGACTGGGAGAGTTCATGAGGACTCGGCCACCTACCTTTGCCCAAGCTAGTGACCCCATGGAGGCCGATGATTGGTTGAAATCCATGGAGAAGAAGCTTGCCATTGTTCAGTGCAATGACAGAGAGAAGGTTCTCTTTGCGTCGCACCAACTGATGGGAGCTGCCGCTGACTGGTGGGATGCCCTATGCAACGCCCATGTCGACCCGGAGACAATCACTTGGACTGAGTTCAAGGAGAGTTTCCGCTCTCATTACATCCCTGCTGGTGTAATGATGCTCAAGAGACAGGAATTTGAAGGTCTCCGCCAAGGACATAGAAGTGTGAATGAGTACCTCAACAAGTTCACGCAAATGTCCCGGTATGCCCCCGAGGATGTCAACTCAGACTAGAGGAAACAATACCTGTTCATGAGAGGGTTGAACAATGAGATCTAGGTTCAGCTCCTCAACAATGGCTACGTAAGCTTCCAGAAGCTGGTTGACAAGGCTATTGTGGTCGAAAGCAAGATCAAAGAGATCGAGCGAGAGGGCAAGAGGAAGACGCCAAATCAGCCCCAAGGGAGCAACGTACAACCTCGGTACATGACCCCAGCTGCACCGCAGTATGGATCAACCACTCCTGTATACTGCCCTGGTCAGCCACCACAGCAACAATTCGTTGCACCAGCACCTCGCGTGCCCATGCCTCCTGCGCTCCGACCTAACAATGGCGCTCCTGTTCAAAACCCCCGCCCCAACGTACCTGCTGCCGTAGGCAACAGGGCATGCTTTGCATGCGGAGAAATAGGACACTTCGCAAACCAGTGCCCGAGGAGAGGCCCTGGACAGCAAGGCAACGTGCCCAAGCAGAACCCACGACTGAACGGAGGGGACAATCAAGGACACCGTGGACAGCAGAACTATGCTCGCGGCAACGTGAACCATGTCTCTGCTGAGGAAGCACAACAGGCTGAGGACGTCGTAATTGGTATGTTCCTTGCCAACTCCAACCCAGCCACCATCTTATATGATTCTAGAGCATCACATTCCTTCATATCATCCAAGTACGTTGCCAAGTATAATCTACCCATATCACACTTAGAATGTGCTATGTTAGTAAATTCTCCCGGAGGAGAAATGAGGACTAATATAGTATGTCCGAAAGTAAGCCTTAAAATAAGGGGGGTAGACTTCCTTGCCAACCTTATTATATTGAATTCCTAAGGGATTGACATTATACTCGGGATGGATTGGTTAAGCAAGCACAACGGAGTAATCCAATGTGCTGAAAGGAGCGTGCAGTTGACAAATGAGCACGGTATTCGTGTCGAGTTTGAGTCAGCCCAGCAAACAACCGAACAGGCAATTTTGAACCACGTCGACGGAACAACATTGGACAGCATTCCAGTGGTTCAGGAATGTAGGATCGAAGAGTACATGAAAAGCTACCAGAGGCGGGGGGTGAATGGTAGATTAAAACTTTTCGCAGCGGAAACAACAAAAACCCCTCAGCAAAAATCAATCGGTTAAAGAAACCGTGTGTGCAAGTGTTTTCAAACGTGTTCAACCATGACAAATCAAGTAGAGAGGTAGAGAATCAAGTCATGGATCTAATGCAACAAGAATCACTTGAAAACACGAAGTAAAACTTGAGATACGATAAAAACATTAAACGAAGATCAATCTGTTCTACCTGATATAAAACAGATCTGCAACGCTGCAAAGAAACTCGTGTATATCGAAAACTACAGATCCGAAGCTCGTGAAAATTTCACAGATGATAGATAATTGAGTTGTGAAGACAACCCAAAAAGAATCACGTCAATCGGATCTGTAAAACTCGAGTTATGAACGAAACACCGAAGCAACGTCGGTCTGTCCAGAAACTCGGCGAGAAAGACTTGACAAAAAACAAGTCGGACGAACAAGGCACAAAAGCTCCTCAAAACTATGAACTTTATTCAATAGAAACATAAGAGGAACAGCCCAAAGTTCTCTACACACGAGAGCTCTGACCTCTCTTGCTTTTATAGCCAGCCCTCAGGCTAAACAATCCAATCTAGGACTCCTACTCCTAATTGGACTCGTATCCTAACTTACCATAACTGCTCAGGACTCTCCTATTCGCAGATAGAAGCAATCGTGAGACTTCCAAACACCTTAGGAATGTCCTAAACATTCCTAAAACAACTCAACTTCGTGCCTAGCACGAAATCCTATCATAACCAACTCAAATCTTCCATATTTGAGCCATATCCGACTCAGCCTCAGCCTGAGTACGCAATCCAGCCGGTTGGACCTTTCCGACCAATTCTTTACGTCCACTTCTCTTCATCACGCCTTGGAACAATGTTGCCACGTCCATGCACTCCTTGCACACGTGCAAACACCTTCCAACGACGTACACGCAACCTTCATATGCACTGCCCTTGATCCAAACATGCTGTGCGACCTCCCGATCAACTCAACCACAGCTCCTCCCGAACTTGGTTGTTGGAACCTCATCTCCTCCCTGAGACTAGTCCAAGGATCCCGTCACCAGCCATGTCTTGAACTCAAGCAACACCTGCACATGAATAAACAACCAATTCTTCCGAGCACAAGTCCTCGACTTGACTCACGTTAGTTCGAAAACCACAATACCTTACATGAGCACGTCACATAAGCATGTTGCAAACCATATCAAATGATAACAGACATAACCATCAAAACACACCAAAAACTTAGCAAATTAATACTAAGCAAACCTTCCCATAAAGCAGGTTTGAAACATTGCGAGTTAAAAGCAAAAACAAGACGCTGCAGTTCTACGAGTTGAACTTCACGGGAGCTCCCTAAAAACAAGCTCCGGACCTCACAGAACCTCTCCGGACCTTGCAGGAGCTCTCCGGACCTTGCGTTGGACCTTGCCAACACTTGGCGGACCTAACAAAGAACTTGTCAGACCTTGCCACAGAAGAATGTTTTGGCAATATTCAAAACTTTGAATGTTAATGCTAACTTTTATCCTAATTGCCAATGTATTCGGCACACATAGGTCTCACAATCTTCCCCTTGATGAATGCATTGGCAACACCAATTAAAATCCGAACATTGGCTTATGAAAAGTTTTGAAAAGCTTTGAAAACTCATTTCTCCCCCTTTATTAATTTCTCCCCATTTTTTAAAATCAGAGAAGGAAGAAAGTGTATAACATATGCAAAGTGTAAAAAAAATCTCTCCTTACACATATTTCTCCACCTTTGACAATGTATTCAGCAAGGTTCAAAAGAGAAATTTTTAAATGTTATGAGCATATTATAACATATACATACAAAACAAAGCTCATCCAAGTCATACTATCAGGTTACTTACACTATCACATCAATGAGATACATAAAGTAGTGTAAGCCATGCTAGAGATCAAATGTATTTTTCAGTTTAAGCAAGTCATGATCTCCCTTACTCAACTATTTCAAAACCTGAAAACATGACACTTGTTGCTGCATTTTTATTATTCATAATCATTTAAGGCACAAAGTTGATCATATGATATTTGCAAGAGATTATATGCCGCATCAGCCTTATTCTAACCAACCAAGCCAAGCCTATGTCATTTGACAATCAGAAGCTTAAGGACATGGTTTTAGTCATACACAATTCCTTCCAAGTTCATATCTTAGTGCAATGATAAGCAATCTCAAAAGAAGAAGTGCGATGCATGCATATTCTCTTGATCTTTTCTCAATTTTTTATTTGAAAACTCAACATGTGAGCTGATCACTTGATTAATTTTTTTGATTAAAAGCACTTGTGAGCACGCAACAAGTTCAAAACAGCAAGAAAGTTTGATCATGACCAGATTTAGTGTAAGTAATTATTCCAATTACTAGTCATGGCAAAAACTACAAAATGTATAACACGAGTAATGTAGTAAGAACTTTCAGCCTGTAAAAGGAATCACAAAGTCATATATGTATGAAATACTATGCTCATATTATTTTAGTTTCAGATTCACACATAGACTTCCAAAGTTTCAAAAACTCCCCCTCAATTTAAGCCATGAGGATGCATAACCCCTATTTCACTACGAATGAAACAAAAACGAGTGAAATCCAAAGGTTTTGTAAAAATATCAGCCAATTGTTGTTCTGTATCGACATGGTGAAGCACAATGTTTCCTTTTTCAACATTATCACGAAGAAAGTGATACCTAATGTCAATGTGCTTAGTTCTAGAGTGTTTCACGGGGTTTTTAGCAATAAAAATTGCACTAGTGTTATCACAAAACAGTGGAACACTATCTAAATCAACCCCATAGTCCTTAAGTGTTTGAACAATCCAAAGAATTTGTGAGCAAGCGCTAGCCGCAGCTACATATTCAGATTCGGCCGTGGATTGTGCAACTGAACTTTGTTTTCTAGAGGACCAAGCAACAAGTGAATTACCAAGAAAATGACAAGCACCCGAATTACTTTTCCTATCAATCCTACAACCCCCAAAATCAGCATCCGAAAAAGCTTTCAAAGAAACGGTTGAGGAAGAAGGAAGAAAAATGTCAAATTCTTGAGTTCCATGTAGGTACCTGAGAATCCTTTTGATGGCTTGGCGATGTGAAGCACGTGGAGAAGTTTGAAAACGTGCACAAAGACATACGCTGAATTGTATGTCCGGTCTTGACGCCGTGAGTTACAAAAGTGATCCAATCATACTTCTGTATTCCTTTTTATCGACCGGGTCACCATCTTCGTCAAGTTCAAGTGTTGTTGCTGTTCCCATTGGTGTCCGAAGAGGCTTGCATTTGTCCATGTTGAAGCGCTTAAGAAGGTCCTTTGTATACTTAGTTTGATGCACAAAAGTTCCTTCTTTTGTTTGCTTGATTTGCAGCCCCAAAAAGTATGTGAGTTCTCCCATCATACTCATCTCAAATTCTGAACTCATCATAGCTGAAAACTTGGACACGAGATCATAAGAAGCACAACCAAAGATAATATCATCCACATACATTTGAACGAATAAGGAGTCATTGCCATGCTTAAGTACAAAAAGAGTTCTATCAACCTTGCCCATGGTAAACCCCTTTTCAAGTAAGAATGTTTTTAACCTATCATACCATGCTCTAGGGACTTGTTTTAGACCGTACAAGGCTTTGGACAGTTTGTAAACATGATTAGGAAAATTTGGATTTTTAAAACCCGGTGGCTGCTTAACATAAACCTCCTCCTCTATGTAGCCATTAAGAAAAGCACTTTTAACATCCATTTGATATAACTTGAAACCTTTAGATGCAGCAAATGCTAATAAAATTCTTATAGCTTCTAATCTAGCAACAGGAGTAAATGTTTCATCAAAATCTGGACCTTCAATTTGAGTGAAACCTTGAGCAACCAACCTAGCTTTATTCCTAACCACAACCCCATCCTCACTTTGCTTATTTTTAAATACCCATTTAGTTCCAATTAATGTGTGACCTTGAGGTGGAGGTACAAGTTTCCAAACATTATTTCTTTCAAAATTTTCTAACTCTTCTTGCATGGCATTAATCCAAGATTCATTAGTGAGTGCGTGTGATATATCCTTGGGTTCAAAAGAAGCAACAAAAGCAGAATGAGCATGAGAGTTTGGATCGCAAAATCTGGACCGAGTGACTCGTTCATGCAAGCTTCCAATGATTTGTTGTGGAGGATGACTTTTGAGTACTCGGAGGGGAGTAGACACTTCACAAGCACCTTCTTCTTCATGTTCGGACCTTTGATTAGGAGAGCTTGTTGATTGAGGAAGGTCCGAACCAGCAGTAGTGACTGTTGGTGCTGGTTGTGGTGCAAAATCAGCAGCTTGATCGTTATTTACTTCCGAGTTTTCGGGCAGCAGCACCACTTCTTCATCTTCTTCAATAAAAATACTCTCCCCCTGCGGATATGGATCCGGTCCTGCAATATCGGAGCTAGTACTTGGGCTAGCTTCATCAAAAGAAACCTCGCAAGTCTCCACAATTTTGTTAGTGTCAAGTAAAAGCACACGGTAGCCTCTAGTATGAGATGGATAACCAAGAAACATGCCATCAACAGATCTAGCTTCAAATTTATCAAGATTACCATGTTTCTTAACAAAGCATTTGCAACCAAAAACCCTAAAGTGTGTAACACTAGGGCTATGTCCAAACCAGAGCTCATATGGGGTTTTTCCAAGCTTAGCACGCAAGAAAACACGATTTGAGACATAACAAGCGGTTGCAATTGCATCAGCCCAAAATTTCCTAGGAGTTTGATATTCATCAAGCACAGTCCTAGCCATCTCAACTAAGGTCCTGTTCTTTCTTTCTACGACACCATTTTGTTGTGGTACATAGGGTGAAGAGTATTGATGATCTATTCCATTTTCAGCACAAAAGTGATCAAAGGATTGGTTTTTAAATTCAGTTCCGTTATCACTTCTAATTGCTTTTAATGATCCTGGGTGATCAATAGATAATCTAAGAATTAAAGTTCTAAAATGACTAAAAGCTTCATTCTTAGATGCCATAAAATAAACCCAAGAATATCTGAAATAATCATCAACAATCACAAGCACATACCATTTACCTCCGAAGGATTGAACACGTGCCGGACCTATTGTGTCAAGATGTAAAAGTTGTCCCGGTTCAGCTGTCATGGTTACTGTGAGAGGAGCATGTGAACCTGCAACAAACTTAGCATGTCTACAAGAAGAGCACACAATATCATTGTCCTTTTTAAGCTTCGGCAGCCCACGTATGCGATCGAGAGCACTAACACGAGTGAGATGATCAAAGCCTATGTGACCAAGTCTACGATGCCAAAAATATAGATCCTTTGTATCATTAGCAACTAGACACCGATGCTTAGAAGTTGATAAATCAAAATCAGCTTTAAAAACTCTTCCAAACCTAGACATGTTAAACAAAAGCTCACCTTTTGAATCTATAACCTTGCAGCAATTTTTAGCAAAGCTAACCTCTAGATTTTTATCTAGCAATTGTGAAACCGAAAGCAAGTTGTATTTCAAATTTTTAACAAGTGCCACATCTTTCAAAGTGTAGAGATTGTTTACTCTAACCGAACATTTAGCAATTATGGGAGTAGAAGAGTTATCGGCGAAAGTAACATTTTCTACACGTGACACAAAAGAGAGAGAGGAGAACCATTCTTTGCTACTGGTCATGTGGCGTGAGCAACCTGAATCCACAATCCAAATGTTCTCCTTCCTCAAACGTGAAACCTACACAGCAGCACAATACGTCGATGACTCAATACTGGGGTTAGTTAAAAAGACTTTTAGGAATCCAGTACTGAGTCACACGACGTCCAGCAGGAATAACACGCGAAAGCTGAGAAGGTACAGCAGGTTTATGAGCCAAACATCGAAAATTTTTGTTCCCAACTACTGACTTAGAAGATGTGTTATATGTAGCACAAAAAACAGTAGGTCCGGGAGCAAGTTTTTGACTCATTACAGCAGGTTGCAAGCTCTGAACATTCGGTCTAGCAGATTTTGCTTGGTTGTTATGTGATCTAGCAAGTATTCTTTGTTTCTTATCGTGTTTAGCTAGTCTATAACAAAAATCCATGACATGACCATCTCTACCACAGTAGGTACAATGAAAAATAACCTTATTATCATGTCTAGATGAGCAAGCAACACGTTTATTAGAACCCGAATGGGACAATACTCCTGCAGATTTGAAAATCACCTCTTTTTGTCTAGGAGCTGTTTGAATCAAACCGCTTCCTAATGACTTTATAACTTTAGGTGGGTGTGCCTTAGCATGAGCATGAGAATTAAAACCTAAACCAGTTTTATCATTACAAGACTTGGAAGAATTCAGCAGCAAGTTTAGGTTCTTATTTGCATTAGAAAACCGATCTAGTGTCCTATGCATGTCATCAAGTTTATTGGACAGATCAAAGCAGTTTTCACATGAAGTTTTTCCTTTTAGTTTGCAATTTGAACAATGTTTAACTTCATGCACACGTAAAGCATTGTTCAAAATAGAAATCTCATTCATAGCATCATTTAGTTTCTTATTCAGATCATCACATGAAGAACAATGCAAATCAATTGTAGAACAACAAGCATCTTTCAAATTTTTATCATTAAGTGCAGCAAGCTCTTTGTTCTTTTCAATTTCAAGTTCATGTTTATCAAGTGTAGATGCGTGTGCACTTCTTAAAGAGGATAATTGTTCATAAATCAAATCACATGAGGAACAAGAATCATCACTAGGAATCAAAGTTTTTAAACGATTAATTTCACATTCTAGTGATTCAATTTTAACAGCATTGTTCCTAAGTTTTTTATCCTTTTTCTGTCGGATGTGGGCTAGCGATGCCGAGCTCTCTGTCGGATGTGGGCTAGCGATGCTTTCATCGCTAAGTCGAGGAGGGCTCGTGGATGCAGAGGTTCCGATTCAAAGCACTCCTATGGCCTCGATGGCCATGTGCGTTTGGCTAAATGCATGGTAAGAATAATGATCCTTCTTGTATATGTTCATAATACAATTATCATACTAACACATATCTACATGAGCGTGGGACCGGTCAGGTACCAACCGTCGCTCAAGTCTGTAGGCTCTGAGCCTCACTACCGGCAGAGGATGGCTTCTGAGCCGCCACGTGTTCGATGGTGCCGGACCCAACCTCCCGCTAGGGAGGGCTCCAGCACTGCCACATGTCCGGAACCTCAGAGCCACGTCTTTTGCCAAAGAGAGCTCCAGAGGTGCCACGTGTCCTACGGCTCCGGGCTCGACCTCGAGCATGGGAGAGCTCTAGTGCTGCCACGTGGGCAACAACTCCAGGCGTCCCTTCCCGCCATGGAGGGCTCCGGCACTGCCACGTGTCCGGTGTCTCCTAGCCACGTATTTTGCCGGAGAGAGCTCCAGAGGAGCCACGTGTCCTACGGCTTCGGGCCCAACCTCCAACATGGGAGGGCTCCGATCTGCCACGTGGGCAACAACTCTAGGCGCCCCTTCCCGCCAAGGAGGGCTCTAGTGCGGCCACGTGCATGACAACTTCGGACCTCCTCACCTGCTAGGGAGAGCTCCAGCGTTGCCACGTGTCCAACGACTCCGGACCCCTCGCTACTTTGCAAGCCAGATCCGGTGGCGACGCTTGTCCCGGGGGCCAGCCACCTGGACGCCGCGCTGACAAGCAACGGGCAGATAGCCAGGGAGTAAAGAGGAAGGTGTGTTGTCCTATCGCACATTTAAAGTTCGCATATTCCCCAGGAAAGCAATCCAGCGTATTCCGGTACAGGCGTGTGTGGCAGCAGAGACCAGTCACGTGGCGCTGTGATGGCAGCAACAGTGCGGCGCCGTGTGACAAGACATATTCCTACCGCCTTCGTCAGGCAGCACTTAAGGATGGAGATGCGACAAGGTGACGCTCCCTACGGCTTCATCAAGTACGCTACTACTAGCAATGGGCGTTCGAGCCGTAGTAGGGGTTGCTACCCATACCGGGGCCGCCTGTCAGGCCCCGAGCCCACTTGTAAGGCTGTCTGGCCTTGAGCTATAAAAGGACCAGACACCGAACGGGCAAAAGGATCCCGATTCTGATTCGGATCCCGAACTCATTCAACACTAACACTTGTAAGCTCTCAAGCTCGAGCCACGCTCGGACTCCAGAAAAGAACCACCAACACTTTGTGGACGTAGGGTATTACGCTCAGGTGGCCCGAACCACGTAAATCTTCGTGTTCATCTCGCAATCGTGCTGTGATGCTCAAAACCACTAAGCCCCTCCTAAAAAAGAACCTCCATGGGCTGCTCCAGAGAGGACCGGGGGAAGTGTCGCAGAAAACACTTCGACATTTGGCGCGCCAGGTAGCGGTCTTCTGGTTTTTGAAGTTGTTCGTGTAGCTCACGATGGTGAACATCCAGTCTCTCGGAGGCTGTTCCCGCCCCTCGCGCCGCCAGCAGCAGAGGGAGTAGGAATCCTCATCCCGTTCTAGAACGGGACCAACTGCACCGGTGGCAGTCCCTACAGCGACGGTGCCCGCTGCCACCCAGCGGCCTTTGGTTGCGACGGTGTCGCAAGCACTGACCGAAGCCAGCCCAGAGAGTGCGCTATTGGCAGCTCGCGTGCTCCTTCACAACCCCCAGAGCGCGGGAGCTTCCCTGTCCGCTGCAGAGCAGTGGCGCAATGACGTCTACCACCTGGTCATCGCTGCGCTCAACTCGTCGTGCCACCGGAGACAGAGACCATAGACAGTACAGCTGCCAACCCGTACCCTAACGATGGATTACAGGATGGCAGCAACCCACTCGACGGCGACGTCCAGGCTCTCCACCACAGATCTCAGAGCCGAGCTGGACCGCCGCCGTCGGAAGGAGGATGGTCGCATCACCATCGAGCGACAGCGCGAGCGGCGTCGCAACCTCGAGGAGGAGTATGGTACCCCTGGTGCCATGCTTCCCATCTACGCGGGCCAGAACCCCGTCTCCCCAGGCTCAGTGGGAGGCTGCATAGCTCTGGCACCACACCTTTGTATGGCGGTGTGGCCACGTAAGTTCCGGCAGCATTTGCGGAGAAGTTTGATGGGACAGTCAACCCCGTCGAGTTCCTACAGATCTACTCCACGGCCATCCTAGCTGCAGTAGGGGATGAGGCCATCATGGCCAACTATTTTCCCATGGCCTTGACCGTGTCAGCCTGGTCAAGGCTCAATAACTTGCCCCAGGAGTCTATATCCTCCTAGGAAGAGTTGTGCCGTCAGTTCACGGCCAACTTCGAGAGTTCCTACACCCGACCGAGCACGGAGGTCGACCTCCACGCCCTGCAAGAGCAACCAGGAGAGTCCCTGTGCTCCTTCATCCAGCATTTCTCACAGGTTAGGAACACCATACCCTGTATCTCAAACGCCTCTGTGGTAGTTGCCTTCACGCACGGTGCAAGAGATAAGAAGATGCTCGAGAAGTTGGCCACGCGCGACGTGCAGGATCTCTTAGAGCTCTTCAGCTTGGCGGACAAGTGCGCCAGGGCCGCAACTCGCACACACCGCCTGGCAAGGGGAAGGCCAGTGAGTCCTCAACTGGAGCCACAACGCAGAGCAGCAGCAAGAAGAAGAAAAAGGCCGGCGGCAAGGACAAGCCGCTGGCCGGAGCCCCCACTTAAGCAGCAGTAGCAGCTGCAGGGGGGCCAGGGGCCACGTATCGACAAGAGCTCGTGACAGCCGTGCAACAGCGACGACGGCAACCAGGGGTTCCCAGTCCACAACTCCAAATGGTACAGCGCCAGCGAGTGACGGGAGATCAAGAAGCTAGCGGAGCGCTTCCCGGAGCTCCAACAGCAGCGCCAGGATGGCGCACCCTTCCGCCAGCGGGAGGGCAAGCAAAAGGCTGACCTGGAGGTCAGCAATGGTCGAGAGATGGAGTTCCAAGGCACCAAGCGAGCGTTGAAGGTCATCTATGGTCAAGAAGAGGGCCACGACTCTGACTACAGCCCAGACGAGCTTCGAAAGACGCTCCATGTGATGTACGGGGGGTCATGGGACATCATGTCCTGTTGAGACATCAAGACCCTCCGACGGGAGGTCGTGGCAGTAGCCCCGTCCCTCAAGCCTATCCCTACCGCAAGTGGATGGATACGTAGATTAGCTTCACCGCCTACGACTGCCCGAAACATGGCAGGAGCCGGGCAGCGGACGCTCATCATCTCCCCAACCATAGCCAACTTGAAGCTCTACCACGTGCTGGTCGATGGAGGAGTGGGCCTCAATCTCATCAGTCTTGCAGCCTTCCAGAAGCTGCAGATCCCGATTGGAAAACTAGCCCGATCACGACCATTCTCTGGAGTGGGTCCGGGGTTCATCCTTCCCCAAGATGTTCCGGACCCCTCCGGGAGGGTCCGGACCACTCAGCGACCGGTCTACTACATCAGCGAGGTCCTCCACGATGCGAAGACAAGGTATTCGGAGGTTCACAAACTGCTCTACGTGGTGCTGATCGCATCAAGGAAGCTCTGCCACTACTTCCAAGCTCACAAGGTCTCGGTGGTAACGAACTACCCACTGAAGACGGTGCTCCACAGCCCCAACGCAACGGGGAACATAGCAAAGTGGGCAGCTGAGCGGGCGGGGTTCGACCTCGGCTTCCTGCCGCCCCACGCCGTCAAGATCCAGGCACTAGCAGACTTCGTGGCAGAATGGACCCTGTCTTCATGCCACCCAGGGGGCCAAGACGACGACGACCCGGAGCCCAGACCCCCGGTGTTCACCGGACCCCACTGGACACTCTACTTTGACGGCTTCTCGCGCAAGCAAGGTGCTGGAGCGGGGGTCCTGCTCATCTCGCCAGCGGGAGAGCAGTCAAGTACATGGTGCACCTCGACTTCAAGGCTACGAACAACATAGAGAAGTACAAAGCCCTCATATTTGGGATGAGTACTGCCCTGTCTTTAGGCGTGCGGCATATGCTAGTCAAAGGAGACTCCCAACTCGTCATCAAACAGGTCAAGCATGGGTGCTCCTGTAATGATCCTCAGCTGGCTGCCTATCTTCTCCATGTGCAGCAGATGGAGAAGGAGTTTCATGCCTTGGAGTTGTGCCATATCCCCCGCACCAACAACGTGGTGGAAGACAACCTTTCAATGAAAGCCTCTACATGGGCTCCGGTCCCCGAATGTGTCTTTGAAAGGAATCTGCTACGTCCAACAATCTCGCCTGCCGAACCAGGCGAAGGGGGCGAGTCCAGCACCTCGAGGCTGGCGGTGCCGGCGTACCTGCAACCATGGCGCCCACCACGGATCGTATGCGTCACTAGGGACTCCGTGCAACCCGGCGCCCAAGATCCATAAGCTCATGTAGGACCTGATGCATGGATCACGGATGTCCGGACCTACTTAAAGGACAATATCCTTCTCGGTGAACATGTATCCGCTGAACGGATCATTCGCATGGCTAAAAGATACACACTGGTAGATGGGGATCTCTACCGGCATGGCGCCAACAGCGTCCTATTGCGGTGCATAACCCGGGAGGAGGGCTGCGACCTGCTAACAGAGATCCATGGAGGCGAGTGCGGCAACCACGCTTCATCCCGCACGCTGGTCGGTAAAGCCTTCCGGCATGGCCTCTACTGGCTGACAGTTCTCCTGAATGCCGTCGATCTGGTCAAGAGATGCAAGGCGTGCCGGTTCCACGCCAAGCAGATCCAAACACCGGCGCAGAAGCTGTAGATGATCCCGCCCTCATTGCCATTCGCAGTATGGGGGCTGGACATCCTGGGGCCATTCCCTAGAGCCATCGGAGGGTACTGGTACCTCTTGGTCGCCGTAGACAAGTTCACCAAGTGGTCGGAAGCAACCCATGTGGTCACCATAAACAAGCAGTCTGCAGTAAAATTCATTGTCGGTACCCTCGATACGGGGTACCCCCGCGCACAGGGGAAAATGCCTAAGGACCTCGACCTTCTCTGCAGGGAGAGCTCCGAAGGCACCACGTGTCCAGCAGGGCCGGACCTCCCTCTCCTCAGAGGAGAGCTCCGGACTCACCACGTGGCAAACTGAGCCAGACCTCCCCCCTCCGTGGGGAGAGCTCCGAAGGCGCCACGTGTCCCGCGGGGCCGGACCTCCCTCTCCTCAGAGGAGAGCTCCGGGCCCGCCACGTGGCCGACAGAGCAACGCTGCCTGCCCCCGGGCGGTAGGAAACAGGGGTAAAGACGCACCATACCTTGCCCGTACAAGGTATTCAAGGCCCGCGCCTTCCCAAGGCGCGGAGACGCGGTGCACGCCTCTGTCAGGTGCCGTTGCACCCAGTCACGTCGCAGACTGGCGCGCCATGTCAGAAGCCTGACCACCAATAAACACAGCGACAAGACATCACCTGCCGCCCCTGCCATCATCAACCACTACGACTAGCTTGCGGCATGGGCAGGGAGGCAGAACGAAGACTCGAAAGCCTTCACCAGAGATAACTACCGGCATAACTGCAGATATGGTAGATGGCAGGCAATCTCCCCGGGACCACCTGTCGGGTCCCGGGCCCACCTTGTAAGCCGCTCGAGCCTTGGACTATAGAAGGCTCGGGTAAGCAACGTTAGCAAGGGTTCGAACTCTGTTGACTCGCACTCTAGACATTACTCACCCTCAAGCTCAGGACTCCAGTTCTGAGCAGCAAGCAATACAGCGAGCACCTCTGCTCACCGTAGACATAGGGTTTTACGCTCCGGCGGTCTGAACCACGTGAAACTCCCCGTGTCAAGCTTCTCCCTCAATCGTCCCTACGCTGAAGCTCTCCGCGAGTGACTAGCCCCTCCGAAAAAGAACCTCCGCGGGCTGCCCAGTGCAGGCCCGGGGGAAGTGTCGGCTACACACTTCGACATTTGGCGCGCTAGGAAGGGGGGCTTTTCCCTTGCGCAATGAGCTTCTGCCGACGAAGATGAAGAAGCTTCCTTAAGCGGCAAGCTCTCCTCCCCCTCGTTCACGACGGAGTGTGTCGGCGCAAGCTGGAAGCCAGCAGCCGACTCCGGCAGCGCCGACTCCGTCAACACAGGCTCCAACAAGCGTGAGATCCTCTGCAGCGCTGAGCGTCCCCCACGGGGGCGCGCTGGCCGCAGCAAGAGCGCAACTGCGCAATCCACCTGCTGGGGACGCGCCTCAGTCAGCAACCCAGCAGTGGATTCGCGAGGTAGACCGTCTCGTCGTCGCCGCCGCTAACCCTCGGATTCGGCGGGGACGACGCCCTGGCTAACCGGCTGTGTCGCTGACGCGCACGCCAACGGTTGACGGGCAGACGGCGGATTCCAGCTCCACCAGGCTCCCATCGACGGACCTGAGGATGGAGCTGGAGCGATGCCACTTGGGCAAAGATGCCCGAGTGTTCATTGAGCGACGACCGTCGTCCGCCGTCCTTGCTGCAGGAGGGGACGAGGCCGTCATGGCCAACTACTTCCCCGTCGCCTTGACCGGCCCAGCCCGGTCTTGGCTCATGAACATCCCCCAGGGTTCCATAACCTCTTGGGGAGAACTCTGCCGGCAGTTCACTGCTAACTTCCGCAGCTCCTACACCCGGCCCGGCACGGAGCTTGACCTCCACGCCATCCAGCAACAACCAGGAGAGACGCTGCGCTCCTTCATCCAGCGGTTATCGCAGGTACGGAACACCATCCCGCACATCCAAAATGCTTCTGTGGTGGTGGCGTTCCAACAGGGTGTACGGGACAAGAAGATGCTTGAGAAGCTCGCAACCAGAGAGGTTCGCGACGTCTCAGAGCTCTTCAGCCTGGCGGACAAGTGCGCCAGGGCATCAGAAGGGCGGAACTGGTACTCACTGCCAACCTCCGAGTCAGGAGGACAGCCCGGATCTGGCGCTGCTTCCTATGGAAGCGGCAAGAAGATCAAGAATCGGGGCGGTGGCAAGATGAAGCCACCGGCCGCTGCTCCCGTTGCTGCAGCAGCAGCACCCAGTGGAGCTTGGGGGCCACGCCCCGACAAAAGGCAGCGACAGTCGCCAGCTCCAGAAGGAGACCAAGGCGAGCGATGCCCCGTGCATGGCACCAGCTACCATACTGCTGCTGACTGCCGGGACATCCAGAGGCTCGCAGAGCGCTTCCGCAAAGGGAGGCAGCTACGAGCTGATGCTCCGCCCTTCCGTCAAAGGGAGGGCAAGCTGAAGGTTGACGCCTCAGTCAACGTCGGCCACCAGGTGGGGTTTCAGGAGCCTCAGCGCACCATAAAGACGGTGCACAACGGTGAGGACTCCAGCTCCAGTGACGACGAGCCAGGGCAGTAGCCGACTACGGCTGCCCCGAGAGATCAGTGGAGGCTGCACTGCTGCGATATCAGCCTTGGAGAAGCTCCAAGCAGTTGCAGCAGCCCAAGCACCATCCCCGGCGGTGCAGAACCGGGCCAGCTCCACCCGAGCGCACGTCTCTGTGCCTCGGACTCACCTCCTGGGGGCCGCCCAGGATCTGTCAACCTCTTGACGGCCTTAGCCAGAAGGGGAAAAACGTCTTGGCTCTCCTAACAAGAGTCCGTATCCTCCTACCTCTTGACGGCCTTAGCCAGAAGGGGAAGGTACCCCGGGGCTCCCGGGAGAAGCCACGCAGGACCCGCTCCAGCGTGATGATATCAACCTCGTCGGCGAGGCACAATTGCAGGTAACACCCCACAACGCACGGCCCGGCTGGTGCTCTAGCACTACCGCCAAAGGACCAAACGCGTCAAGGACCTGCAAGAAGGCAACCTGGTGCCACGGCACACACTTTCCCGCGAAGGACCTATAAACTCTCCCCCAGCCAGGAAGGTCCCTTCCGTGTTACGAAAGTTGCCGTCCCAGGTACACACGCCTTTCAACCAAGGATGGGATCTGTTCCCGAATCCTTGGAGCATGGAACATCACAGTAAGTTCTACCTCCTGAGCATTAGTAGAACAGGGCTTTACCTATCTGTAATAAATCCCATGGAGTCCAGGAACAGTGCTCGGAGCGGCTAAGCCTCAGGGGACGGTCCAGGACTACGTCCAGCTTGGCCTGCTTCCAACCCCGAGTGCGTAGAGTCTTGCTTCCCTTCTTAATGGGGCGGGTCGTTGCCTCCGTGTACAGCCTGCCTTCCTCCTATGGGCTTTTACACAGAAACCTGTTCTACCTCGCTCTCACTTATGTGCTCATTTAAATTACGCATTAATTTTTATGACCGCACTTTCTATGTATGCTCACCGTACATTTAGCTCCCCTTTCCCGCGCTCATCCATAGTCAGCATTTGCTATCCTACCGAAGGCGGTTGCGCTTGAGGCACCTGCCGATGGCCAGGGGGCCTCTCGGGCCTCCCCCAGTCAGGTGTTGCGGTGCCAGTTGGTCACCTCCAGGAAAGGCCTGCGCCGTGCATGGGGGGTCCAGGGTGCGTATCCCGCTCAGCCGGCTCTGTACCCAAAGTGTGCGCACCCTGTCCTCCGGAGGTCCAGGGGAGTACAGCCGCTTCACCTGGTTCCGTACCCAAAGCCTGTGCACCCTGCTTCCCCGACGTACGTTCTGGTACTAGGGGCCGGACGGTCATACCCGAACCTTGGAGGGAGCCGGAGCCCCGGTGCCTCGCGCACAGAATTGTCCAAGCCCCGTATACCGGACTAGGACCGTAAGCCGAATAAGACTAAGAGACGGGGAGGGGAGAACTCCTCGAGGAGAATTACACTTCCTCTACCTGTGTGCAGGACCTCCAGGTTCTAGCTACGAGGACCGCATGAAGGAAGGAGCTATCGACTACTCCAGTGCCAGACCGGAGGATCCGGGTTTTGCCCTTTCTGCAGGGACGAGTCCCGAAGGCCCCACGTGTCCAGCGGGGCCGGAGCCCCCCTCTCCTCAGAAGGAGCTTCTGGCCCGCCACGTGGCCGGCAGAAGCCGGACCTCCCCCTCCGAGGGGAGAGCTCCGAAGGCTCCACGTGTCCCACGGGGCCGGACCTCTCTCTCCTCAGAGAGGAGCTCCGAGCCCACCACGTGGCCGGAAGATCCGGACCTCCCCATTCTCATGGGGTGAGTTCCGGAGACCCCCGGGGCCCTTAATACAATAATAACCCGGGGAAGGTGTCAGTGCCGAGCTTCGAGATTGGTGAAGGCCTCTGAGTACCTTGCGGAGCTATGGGCTCGGCCAGGCAAAACCAAGAAGAAGACAAGCGCAACAGACACAAAAAGTCACACGAGTCTATTTATTCATGGCTCCATGAGCTGGGCTACAGACTCAATAAAAAAAGAGATACAAGACCTAGGGTTCCCCTGGTTCGCGCCGGAACCTAGAGGCTACAAGGGCAGCCACGTCCCCGACTTCAGCCCTGTCGGTCTCCTCTCGCTCCGTGGCAGGGCCCTGTCTCGCTGGCTCCAGTGAGAAGGAAGGGTCCCGGCTCCTGAAGCATGCCAGCACGTGCGTGGCAACCTCCACGGCCAGGCCTCGACCCTCTGCCTTGAGCTCGCCGGCGACCACCGCATCTAGCCTGCTCAGCCTGGCGCTGATTGACTCCAGCGCGGGGATCACTTCAGCCACCTTCAGCGCAGGGACCGCCGTCTTCACCGGGCTGAAGCCAAGGGGGACCAAGGCGGACTCTGCCTGGTCGACAAAGCTCGAGACCGCACGGGCCTCGGAGGACCGCAAGGCCAAGAGCTCCTCTACCTCGCGGCGAACTGCCAGCAGGGCGTCGTGGCTTCCCTCGGAGAATTCCTTCTCCTTTGCCGCCAGGGAGCTTTCCCGAAGGCGGAGAGTCTGGGCAAGCCGCTCCAGCTCTGAAGCCCGGAAGTCGGCAGCCAACTCCCGATCCAGGATAGCCTGGCGCTCCCGAGAGACCTGCTCCTCCCTTGTGGCAAGGTCTGCCTTCCGGGCCTCTAGCTCCGTAGCCCGGGCTCGCAGGTCTCCCTCGCCCGCCGCCAGCCGCGCAGCGACCCTCTCCGCCTCGGCCGCCACGGAGCGCTCCTGATCCTCAATGGCGCGCCAGCCTCTGCCACACCTCCTCCAGGGCAGAGAAGTTCTCCTCGACCCGGGCATGCGCCTCAAGGGCCTCCCTGTGGAGCCGCCGCATCTCGGAGTCCAGACGGTCGACAACCCGCTTCTGTCGGTCGAGGAGCGCCTCCATGATATCAAGCGACTCCCGCCTGGAGTCGAGCTCCCCATTGACCTTCACGGTCCGCTCCCTCAAAAGGTTCCCCCAGATGAGGAGGCCATCTCTCTCAACCACCTGCTCCTCTCGCTCACGACCGAGCGTGGCCAAGACCTATCGGACGCTCGTCTAGGCGAGCACGAGAGTGTCTGCCAGGGGCAGCAGAGGCCGGAGCGGCGCCCCCGACCTCCTCCATCACGTCATCTTCAAGAGAAGATGACGCACCGGCAACCGGGATGAGGCGCTGGTCAGGAGAAGCCGACGCCGGGACTTCGACAGCCGGACCCGCCGTCACCGACAGCGGGCTCCTTAGCCGGTGGAGAGGGACGAGTGGAGGGAGCCGACGCTGCCATAGAAGCCGGGCCGCCTGGTACAGGAGGAACCTGCGCTGGCTTTGGGGCCGCGGCAACCGTCTGGCTTCCGAGCGCTGCGGCGCTGACTCCCCCTCAGTCGGGGATGGCCGAGAAACACGAGCACTCCAACGGGCTCTGAATCCTGGCTTCCGAGCCGGGGTAGGACCACTAGAGCCCACCGTCACCGCCGATGGCTGCCCCGCAGTCGCCCGGACTGACGGAGCAGGGGATGCTTCTGATGCCCCCCTCGGCCCGTCAGCAGTTTCCTTGGAGACTCCACCGCCTGAAGCCCTCCTCGACGCGCCATCATTTTCCTTGGAGACTCCACCGCCTGAGGAGGGAGGACGCGACGCCCGGGAGCCTTCAGCCCGTCGTCGCTCAAGAGGAGTCCCGTAGGGATGATGAGCCCGAGACCTCTTGGGGTCGCCACCTGACGGGGCGCCACCTCCAGAAGCAGGTCGTGCAGGCGCCCTGGATCCTTGGCTTGGCACAGACGCCGCTGCCGAAGGGGATCGAGCGCGCTTCTTCTCAGGAGGCGGATTGGAAGCCACAGCAGAAGACAAAGGTGCAAGAACTCAAGGAAGGTGCAAGCGCTGGGAAGTGCAAAGGGAAGCCGCAATGCGGGTAAGATCCCCTTTTAAAACTTCCCAGGTGAGATTAAAAGCGATTCGAATCTCTTCGAATACGCTGCTTGGGCAACCGCTTCGGCTTCAAGACCAAGCGTCGATGACAAGTGGACCCAAGTCGTCCAGCTGAGGCGGTGGGCCAAGAAGTCAGTCTCCCAAGAAGACAAGCCGACAAGGCGCTTCGGTGGTTCCCAAAAAAAGCGCGGTGACGTGCAGAAGTGGCGGCCTTGGGAACTGCCGCAGTAAAAGCAACCATCAAGTGGGCGCACGCTCCCACGATCCCACGATTGTTCGTGCTCCGGCCACGGTCAATGCGGGGCTTAGAGAAAGTGCGCGGAGTGGAAGAGACGGAGGCCCCACCTCGGGCTCGCTATCTCCCCCGAGATGGGCCCGGGGGCCACTATCGGTACCCTCGATACGGGGTACCCCCGCGCACAGGGGGAAATGCCTAAGGACCTCGCCCTTCTCCACAGGGAGAGCTCTGAAGGCGCCACGTGTCCAGCGGGGCCGGACCTCCCTCTCCTCAGAGGAGAGCTCCGGACTCACCACGTGGCCAACTGAGCCGGACCTCCCCACTCCGTGGGGAGAGCTCTGAAGGCGCCACGTGTCCCACGGGGCCGGACCTCCCTCTCCTCAGAGGAGAGCTCCGGGCCCGCCACGTGGCTGGCAGAGCAACGTTGCCTGCCCCCGCGCGGTAGGCAGCAGGGGTAAAGACGCGCCATACCTTGCCTGTACAAGGTATTCAAGGCCCGCGCCTTCCCAAGGCGCGGAGACGCGGTGCACGCCTCTGTCAGGTGCCATTGCGCCCAGTCACGTCGCAGACTGGCACGCCATGTCAGAAGCCTGACTGCCAATAAACACAGCGACAAGACATCCCCTGCCGCCCCTGCCATCATCAACCACTACGACTAGCTTGCGGCATGGGCAGGGCGGCAGAACGAAGACTCGAAAGCTTTCGCCAGAGACAACTACCGGCATAACTGCAGATACGGTAGATGGAAAGCAATCTCCCCGGGACCACCTGTCGGGTCCCGGGCCCACCTTGTAAGCCGCTCGAGCCTTGGACTATAAAAGGCTCGGGTAGGAACCGTTAGCAAGGGTTCGAACTCTGTTGACTCGCACTCTAGACATTACTCACCCTCAAGCTCAGGACTCCGGTTCTGAGCAGCAAACAATACAGCGAGCACCTCTGCTCACCGTGGACGTAGGGTTTTACGCTCCGGCGGCCTGAACCACGTAAAACTCCCCGTGTCAAGCTTCTCCCTCAATCGTCCCTACGCTGAAGCTCTCCGCGAGTGACTAGCCCCTCTGAAAAAGAACCTCCGCGGGCTGCCCAGTGCTGCCTCGGCACGGCCCAGGAAGTCCCAGATTGCTGGACCTCAGCCGTGCGCAAAGCCTGGAGCTCTTGAAGCTCACGCCGTGCCGCTGCTAGGACTGCTGCGTCACTTTTAGAGAGTTTTTTCTCCCTGGCAGCCAACGCTGCCTCCCGTTCATCAAGCTCACAGGCACGGCGCTGCAGTCCCTCCTCGTGGAGCGAAGCATCAAATTCTGCAGCCAGGAGGTCCTGGCGCTCCTTCATCTGCCTCTCTCACTCCTTGTTCAGAGAGGGCTGCTGGCGGTCTAAGTTGTTGGCCTGAGACTTCAGCTCGGCCTGCTCCCGCTGCAAGCGCATGATTCCACCTCCTTCTCCACTAGCTCGCGCTCGCCTACTGCGATCTCATGGCTAGCCAGCTTTAGCCGTAGCTCTTCCATGGCTGTGAGGCGAGCATTGGCCTTCTGGTGGGTCTCGGTGGCTTCTGCCCAAAGCTGATTGGTCTTTTTATCCAACTGATCAACAAGGTACCGCTGCCAGATGGTCAGTCTCTGCTCCTCCCGCAAGCGAACCTCCTTCTCCTCCAACCTCCTCCGTGTCTCCCGGGTCCGAAAGTTGAGCAACCTTTCCCAACCCACCGAGGCGCTCCTCCTACTGCTGAAGGGCTTCTCGCTCCTGGTCCAACGCCAGCTGAACTTGGTGGAGGCCTGCGTGAGCCGAGGCCATGGCCTCAGACAAGAGGACCCGCTCGACACGTGCCGGAGGCTCCTAGGCATCATCTTCTGAGATGTCGATGACCGTCAGAGTAGGCCCCAAGACGCAGGGACCCAGGGAAGTTTTGGATTGGTCCTTGGAGGGAGGTTGGTGAGTTTCTGGCTGGGAGTGCTATCATTTGGGGTAGGGGCTGCAACATCTGACGAACCCTCATCGACGGTAGAAGCGGGCTCGTCGCCATGTGCCGGCGGAGCCTCGTCAGCCTTGGCTGACCCGGAACCAGGCCCCGGAGCTTGGACCGATGAAGGTTCCTGGCTGGGGTCCTCTGCACCACGGGCCGCCGGGGAGACACCTTCAGAAGAGGCAGGTGGCGTGGACATCGTCGGCGCTGGAGGGTCCACACCCTGGACTGGAATAGTCCCAGAAGCCGCCGGCGGATCGCTCAACACCATGGGCACCGTAGCGCTCCCAGGAGCACCTGCGGAGGGAACCCGACGCAAAGAACACGGTCAGCAGACAACATCAAAGCATAACCAAAAGCAGCAAGGGTTGGCCTCGGATGATCTACCTCGGGCTGGCGAAGCTCCATGAAGCGGCTCGGAAACGGTTGACCGGGCCTTCGGAGCCACCAGACCCCCCAGTTGTAGCCAGCCTCTTCGTTGATGGCGGAGGCGGTGGAGCTGCAGGAGTTCCCTCTGCGGGCTTAGATGTAGGACCGGCTGTGCTGCCTCCGGTCACGTCCTCGAGTTCAACTTCAGGTGCGTTTGGGGCCACCGCAGGCGCCACGGGGCCGGATGCCAAGGTAAAGCTCCCGTCTGCATGCATCAACCTCCGCTTCTTCCCGGGGGAGCTATACTGGGGGGCCATCGGTGCCTTCCCCTTTCCCTTGTCCAGGCTTGGAGCAGAGGGGTTCGGAGCCGCGGAGCTCGGCGCGGCAGTGGTTGGAGCAGCGGGGGCCGGAGCGGAGGAAGCAGCCCTTTCGTCGCTCGCTCCTGTCACCCAAAGGATCACTACTCCTTGAGAAGCGTCGCCAACCTGCAGGGGAGCGACGTCGATGTCGTCCAACGTTGGCATCGTCCTCAAGAGCTTCGACCTCACCTCCTGGTCCATGAAGATGGGTAAGCACGACGCCGGTGGGTTGACGAGATTGTCGGAGACGCCGTCTATTATAACATCGACGCACAGCCTCGCCAACATTGTGTCCAGGAGCTCCGTCTTCAAATTGGTCCAGGTGCCATGCTTCAGGCAAGTGTACATCCAGGCCGCGCGGCAACGGTACTAGAGGAGAGCGATGCGCCGGCCCAGGAAGTCGGCCAACACCATCGGCGAAGACAACCCCCGGTCCGCCAGGAGCTTAATCCTCGCGAGCACAGGGGAGTAGGCACTCTGAAGGTCGGGCATCTTCTCCCAGCAGGTCCGCCTGCTCGAGGGGGGGGGGAAGTCGGCAGATCCAGCCGATCGTGGACATCGATCTTCACGATGACCCAGTCATCCCTCCAGTTCTCCCACTTGTTGGGGGAGAAGGGGGAGATGTACGTCGCCGTAGATCTTGTGTGATGGTGGAAGTAGTAGGCGCCCAGGAAGCTCGAGTTCCTCCCCGACGACCGCAGGACGAAGAACGAACGGAACAGCCGCACCGACGACCGCACTTCCACGAACATCTCGCAGAGGTGGACAAAGATTGACACCAACACGAGGGAGTGCGGCGTCAGGTGCTGTAACTAGAGCCCGCAGAACTCCAGCATGGTCAGGAAGAAGGAAGAATCGGGGAAGGTGAGTCCTGCCAGCATGTACCCTGTGAAGATGACGACTTCACTGGGCTGAAGGTCTACGAGTGGGAGGGATCCGCAACGAATCCTCCCATTGTATTGAGGCGCCTTCCAACCAATCAGGTGCCTCACACGCTCCACATTGCCAGCGCTTCGGAGACGAGGCTCTCGTAGGTTCGTCACCATTGGAGCAAGAAGAGAAAGCAAGGAGGCAGGGCGACTGAAGCAAAAGGAAGGAAGGAGAGGCGCAAGGAAGCAAATGAAGGAGGAGACTCTTTCCGGCCGCAGAGGATCTCTTTATTTGCCCCTGACTCTTCGGAAACCGCCAAGTGCGACGTGCCAGACAAATCGCGCCCGCATCGGCTAATACCGCCAAGGGAAGAGGCGCCAGGCCCACTTGGCAGACAGTGTGGGCGAAAAGCACTATGATTTCAATAGATAAAAGCGGTTCCCCGAGAAAGAGACACATGTCCGTGCAGCAGTAGAGTGTCTTCATCTCAGTTGACTGAAGCAAGATCAGAAGACCACCACGCGGGATTTTTGATGGAGGCCCCATCCGCAAGAGCCTTCGTCTGTGTCTAGATGAGCCAAGGGGCCACTGTCGGTACCCTCAAGACTGGGTACCCCCGCGTGTAAGAGCAAAATAAGACTTACGTCAGCATGTATGCAGAAGACAGGGACCTAGCCTGCAGGCTGGGCCCAATTGCCAGCTAGGGAGCACTAATGAGAAGGTGCCTGCCCTAGGCCTCGGGTCCGACCACCTACTACGGAGGGCTCCGAGGCTGCCATGTGTCTGCAGGCTCTGAGCCTCACTATCGGCCAAGGATGGCTCTGGAGCTGCCACGTGTCCGATGGTGCCAGACCCGACCTCCCACCAGGAAGGGCTCCAGCACTACCACGTGTCCGGAACCTCCGAGCCACGTCTTACGCTAGAGAGAGCTCCGGAGGTGCCACGTGTCCTACGGCTCCGAGCCCGACCACCATCATGAGAGGGCTCCGGTGCTACCACCTGGGAAACAACTCCATGCGTCCCTTCTCGCTAGGGACGACTCCGACACTGCCACGTGTTCGGAACCTCCGAGCCACGTCTTTCGCTAGAGAGAGCTCCGGAGGAGCCACGTGTCCGACGGCTCCGGGCCCAAGCTCCAGCATGGGAGGGCTCCGGTGCTGCCACATGGGCAACAACTCCAGGCGTCCCTTCCCACCAAGGAGGGCTCCAGTGCGGCCACGTGAATGACAGCTCCGTACCTCCCCACCTGCCAGGGAGAGCTCTGGCGTTGCCACGTGTCCAACGACTCCGGACCCCTCGCTACTCCGCAAGACAGCTCCAGTGGTGACGCGTGTCCCGGGGGCCAGCCACCTAGACGCCGCGCTGACAAGCAACAGGCAGATAGCCAAGGAGTAAAGAGGAAGATGTGTTGTCCTATCGCGCATTTAAAGTTCGCATGTTCCCCAGGCAAGCAATCCAGCGTATCCTGATACAGGCATGCCTAGCAGCAGAGACCAGTCGCGCGACGCTCTTTGGCAGCAATAGTGCGGCGCTGCAGGACAAGGTGTATTCTTACCACCTTCGTTAGGCAACACTTAAGGATGGCGATGAGACAAGGCGACGCGCCCTACAGCTTCATCAAGTATGCTACTACTAGCAATGGGCGTTCGAGCCGTAGTCGGTGTTGCTGTGACACCCTCATCTCTGGTGTCAACACATATTCATGTTTTATGAAGAGAAAACATTTTAAGAAAAATAGGAACAGAGAAAATTATCAAAAGGATAGCCGATAAGAGCCGAACTCAGCTCTCAGAGAGCACCGAAGACAACTTCCGCGGCCGCTGGCCACGTGGCGTGTTTGGAGCTCATCCCTGCAAAGTGGGGAGAGGCCGCCGCTAAGCTGGCTACGTGGCAAGCTCGGGGCTCATCCCCGCAAACGGGAGAGGTCCGACCCTGTGGGACACGTGTCGCCCACGGAGCTAGCATCTGCGGAAGAAGCAAAGGCATTTCTGCAGGACACGTGTCGACCTCGGAGCACGTCTCTGAGGAAAGAAGGAAAGACTGACACTAACACGTGGCGTGTGCGGAGCCACCTCCGAGTAAGAGAGGAGGTCCCGACCGCCAGGATACGTGGCGCACGCGGAGCTCACCTCCGAAGGAAAAAGGGAGGTCTCGCTCGATTGACACGCGGCACAACCGGAGCTCGTCTCTGCGGAGAAGGAGATACCAGGCCCCGGAAGACACGTGGAGCTTCCGGAGCTCATCACCGCGGAGGTAACGAGTTCTGGAGCGGTTTTTACGCGTAAGGATACCGGTACGTAAAGGAAAACCGACCTGAATTCCACGATGTTACTAAAGATAAGACGTTAGGATCCAACAACGATCTGAATTGGACTCATATTCAGGATACAATCAGATTAGGACTCTTCTCTTCCCGATTATAAATAGAACCCAGAACCTCTGGCCGAAACCACAAACTTCTTTTTCAACTCCTGAGCCGACGACTTAGAGCCCTAGCCCTATCTCGCCGATTAA
Source organism: Neostapfia colusana (assembly GCA_030760725.1). Classification (NCBI taxonomy): domain Eukaryota; kingdom Viridiplantae; phylum Streptophyta; class Magnoliopsida; order Poales; family Poaceae; genus Neostapfia; species Neostapfia colusana. The sequence continues at coordinate 104,151,871 of JASWHV010000006.1, forward strand.
ACCATCGCCGAAACCCAGCAAGGAAGATCGCCGGAGGAAAGCCAGAAGGGTCTGAGGAGGACCTCAAAACCGAGAAGAACGTGAGGTAGGAATCCTATACCACCTTATGACATCGTCGTGTTTTCTTTGCATCTGTTCTTTGATTCCTTTCGAACAGAAGCCTTCTCGTGGACAGATCACTTGTAGATCAGGTTGATCTAAAGACAAGATCATCGCCACGTCCACCTTTGATCCGAACACCTCTGCCCATGCAAGCCATGCAAGAACACGAACAAACCGATCTAATAAAAACTAATCATAGGAAAGCATGCATGTGCATCATCGCATCTAGTCTAAAGGTTTGTGCATGATATTGATTGTTCTGAATCTTGTATGCACGTGATCTGACCTAGCAGGACAAGCTCAGGGAGCTGTCTACGACGAGCTGCAGCAACAAGGTTTTGAGATCCAAGAACCCCCGGAACCGCAAGAACAAGGCAAGTGCTCCTTGACCATATTGATCCTATGTTTTGGGTGAAACTGTTTTGTTTTTGCGAAAAGGTGTGTGTGCTGAGTCAAACATGATGGGAAACCCTTTTATAGGAGTTTACTAGTATTGGTTAAACCACCCTTGTCGCCAGGGACGTTTATGAGTCGGGTATGGTTTTTGCTTTATGCTTCGCTGAGTCTACGGGATTGGGAAGCGAGATAGATGTGTCTAGCTAACTGCACTCGTAATGATAATGAGAAACGAATGATGTTAATAAACGTGGATCGGAGGGAGATCCAGGCAAGCCTGGGTTTGTGAATGAGGTAGCATGAGATGGTGGTTTACTTGCCGTAGATCTAAGGACCGGTTCATGCATGCACATGCCAGGATAACAGTGCCACCACAAGGCCAAGTATGGGTGCGGCTTAGCTGAGTAATTAGGTAAGTTGCTAGAGTGTTATGGAGTGTGGAAGGCGCGGGGAATGGAAGTCGATTGAGGATTTCCCTGGGAACTGCATGGCACAAGAGGGGGCCCGTGGGTGGGAGAATTGGAGATTCTAGCCTGCCGGTGAAACCTTAGTGAGTCCATACATCTAGTAACCCCTTTGTAAAGGCTATTTTGTGATCTCTTGACCATACACCAACGGTTGTGTACTGGTATAATGGAGGTTCTGTAGTTGCCGACGGGTGACGAAATCACAAACTTGTGGGTAAAGAGGTACAAACTCTGCAGAGTTTCTAAAACTATCATGATAGCCGAGCTTACGGTCACGAGCGCCTAGCTAAACTGCCATGATTAGTTGGGATGGTTCTTGGTTATGGTTATTATTTTTGGTTATGGTTTGGTGTTGGGACTGTTGAGTTCGGGTGTTAAGATGGTTGCATGACTGTTGAGTCACGACAACGAAATTGGTCTCGGTGTGAGACGAAGTTGTTATGAGATGAGATGGTAGCGAATACGAGAAGGTATTTGTGAGATGGTAGCGAATACGAGGAGGTATTCGTGAGTAAGAATGAAGATGGTTAATGTTCGGATGGAACGCGGGAAGTGATGGAGGTATGTTGGTAATTTAATACATGCTGAGATTACATTCATCTAAAGTTAAGCTGCTATTTTATCATGGTTTTATAAATCTGCTTTCTCCAAATGAGCCTTTTTATACCTACCTTGTTATGAGCTACATATCATGTTTCCCCGCACTTGCTGAGTATATCATTGTACTCAAACTTGTATTATTATCTCCTCATCAGCAGCAGGAGAAGACTACTATGAAGACCAAGTGGAGCATTAGGGCGTGTGATCTGTTCTCAACCTTGCCTGTGGAGGGAGTAGAGATGGAGCCACTTCTGCTTAGATTTGCTTCCGCATTAGTTAAATTGCTTCCGCATTAGAATAAAGACTTCCGCTGCGTAGAAATAAAGACTTCCACTGTGAGCATGAGTCCAAGACTCATGAGACATTGTAATAAACTCTGTTATTCGTGGTAATATATATTCTGAATTCAGTTTGTGGATCATACGTGTATGTGTGATGAACATCCTGGGCACACATATGCATTAGTTCTCGGTTCCGTGGTATTCCACAGAATTGAGGGCGTCACAGTTGCTACCCATACCGGTGCCGCCTGTCAGGCCCCGAGCCCACTTGTAAGGCTGTGTGGTCTTGAGGTATAAAAGGACCAGACAGCCAATGGGCAAAAGGATCTCGATCCCGATTCCGACCCCCAAACTCATACAACTCTAACACTTGTAAGCTCTCAAGCTCGAGCCACGCTCGGACTCCAATAAAGAACAACCAACACTCCGTGGACATAGGGTATTACGCTCAGGCGGCCTGAACCACGTAAATCTATGTTTTCATCTCGCTATTGTGCTACGACGCTCAAAACCACTAAGCCCCTCCTAAAAAGAACCTCCATGGGCCGCTCTAGAGCGAACAGGGCGAAGTGTCACAGAAAACACTTCGACAGTTACTAATGCTATTGTTGTTACTAATACGCAATTTTACTGCTTTTGTGAAAAGTATGTGTGAGAGGCCGTGAAGATACATGGGGAAGCGTATGATTGGGAAAACGCGCCATTCGACCCTCAATCCGTTTACGCTAGCGGAGGTGGGAAGGCACATGGACGGTTAGTTGGTCATTTTGTTTGTTTCTTTAAAATATTGCTTCTTCTAATTATTATTCTTTTATACTTTTGTAGGTTCGGCATTTTCAAGGGAGTTGTCGACTCAAGGGTAGCACGACCTTCGATCGTCACTCCATCTACCGAAGGTTCCTCCATTGGACAGACAAGTCGTCGTCTCTCCCAGATCGAGATAAAGGAGCTTCTGATGGAGAGAGACGAGATCCGGAGAGAGAGGAGCTCCAGAGGGAGAGGGATCTAGCACGGGCCGCACAGGTGCAGCAGACCGCCTACATGGCAAACTGCATGTCTCAGATGTAGACGGCAGTGGAGGTAAGTAATTCAATATAAATTAATTTAAATTCATATCATTGTATTAGTATATTTGTTTTAATATTTTGCAATTACAGGCCTTAGCTTGACAGAGTGAGCAGCAGATCCCAATCCCTACGTGGCAGCCGTTAGAGTTGGCCCCGCCACAAGTGCTCCCACCACATGGACTTTCAGATATCCAGATAATGTGTTTTTTATTTGCTATTTTTTAATCTAAGAAAACTTAGTGTAGTTGAGGGGAGAGAGGGAGAGTGAGAGTGAGGGGGGAGAGGGAGGGAGTGAGAGTAAGAGATAGTGGTGGAGAGGTGTGACACCCTCATCTCTGGTTTCTGCATGTATTCATACTATATGTAGAGAAAAACATTTTAAAGAAAGTGGGAACAAAGAAATCATCAAATAGATAGCCAGTAAGAGCCGAATCCAGTTCACACAGAGCACCGAAGACAACTTCCGCGGCTTGCTGACCACGTGGCGTGTTCGGAGCTCATCCCTGCGAAGTGGGGAGAGGTCCGCCGCTGAACTGGCTACGTGGCAGGCTCGGGGCTCATCTCCGCAAAGGGGGAGAGGTCCGACCCTGTGGGACATGTGTTGCCCTGAGCTAGCCTCTACGGAAGAAGCAAAGGCCTTTATGCAGGACACATGTCACCTTCGGAGCTAGTCACCATGGAAATCAGAGGATCAGTCGCGCGGGATACGTGTCGATCTCGGAGCTCAACTCCAAGAGGTCCGGTTCTATCGAACACGTGTCGCCACTGGAGGTTATCTCCGAGAGGTCCGTCGCTGCTGGACACGTGTTAACCCCGGAGCTCGTCTCAGATAAGAAAGGAAAGTCTGGCGCTACTTGACACGTGGCGTACGCGGAGCTCACCTCCGAAGGAGAGGGAAGTCTCGCTCGTTTGACACGCGGCACAACCGGAGCCGTCTCTGCGGAAAGGGAGAGACCAGGACCCGGTGGACACGTGGAACCTCTGGAGCTCATCACCGAGGAGGTAACGAGTTCTAGGAACGGTTTTTGGATTCTGTACGCGTAGAAATACCGGTACGGAGAAGAAACTGACCCGGATTCCACAATGATGCCGCACCAAATCAACTAAAGATAAGTTGTAGGATTCAACAACAAATTTGAACAGGACTCTTATTCGGGATAAAATCAGATTAGGACTCTTCTCTTCCCAATTATAAATAGAGCCCAGAACCTCTGGCCGAAACCACAAACTTCTTTTCCAACTCCTGAGCCGACGACTTAAAGCCCTAGTCCTAACCCGCCGAGTAAACCATCGCCGGAGTGAAGCAAGGAAGATCGCCGGAGGAAAGCCCAACGATCTGAGGAGGACCTCGAGACAGAGAAGAACGTAAGGTAGGTCTCCAATACCACCTTACGACATCGTTGTGTTTTCTTTGCATCTGTTCTTTGATTCCTTTTGAACAGAAGCCTTCTCGTGGACAGATCACTTGATGATCTGGTTGATCTAAAGACAAGATCATCGCCAAGTCCACCTTTGATCCGAACATCCATGCAAGCCATGCAAGACACCGTGCAAACCAATCTAATAAAACTAATTATAGGATAGCATGCATCTGCATCATCGCATCTAGTTTAAGGTTTGTGCATGATATTGATTACTGTGAATATTGTATGCATGAGATTAGCAGGACAAGCTCAGGGAGCTGTCTACGACGAGCTGCAGCAACAAGGTTTTGAGATCCAGGAACAACCGGAACCGCAAGAACAAGGCAAGTGCTCCTTGACCATATTGATCCTATGTTTTGGGTAAAACTGTTTTGATTTGTGAAAAGGTGTGCGTGTTGAGTCAAACATGATGGGAAACCCTTTTTTATAGGAGTTGACTAGTTTTGGTTAAACCACCCTTGTTGCCAGGGAAGTTTATGAGTCGGGTATGGTTTTTACTTTTATGCTTCACTGAGTCTATGGGATTGGGAAGCGAGATAGATGAGTCTAGCTAACTGCACTCGTAATGATAATGAGAAACTGATGATGTTAATGAACATTGATCGGAGGGAGATCTAGGCAAGCCTGGGTTTGTGAATGAGGTAGTATGAGATGGTGGTTTACTTGCCGTAGATCTAAGGACCGGTTCATGCATGCACATGCCAGGATAACAGTGCCACCACAAGGCAAAGTATGGGTGCGGCTTAGCTGAGTAATTAGGTAAGTTGCTAGAGTGTTATGGACTGTGGAAGGCGCGGGGAACGGGAGTCGAGTGAGGACTGCCCTGGGAACTGCATGGCACAAGAGGGGGCCCGTGGGTGGGAGAATTGGAGATTCTAGCCTGCCGGTGAAACCCTAGTGAGTCCATACATCTAGTAGCCCCTTTGTAAACGCTGTTTTGTGATCTCTTGACTATACACCGACGGTTGTGTACTGGTATAATGGAGGTTCTGCAGTCGCCGACGGGTGACGAAATCACAAACTTGTGGGTAAAGAGGTGCAAACTCTGCAGAGTCTAAAACTATCATGATAGCCGAGCTTACGGTCACGAGCGCCTGGCCAACTGCCATGATTAGTTGGGATGGTTATTGCGATGGTTATGGGATGGTTATGGGATGGTTATTGGGATGGTTCTTGGTTATGGTTATCGATTTTGGTTTTGGGACTGTTGAGTCCGGGTGATAAGATGGTTGCATGAATGTTGAGTCATTGCAACAAGATTGGTCTCGGTGTGAGACAAAGTTGTTTATGAGATAAGATGGTAGCGAATACGAGAAGGTATTCATGAGATGGTAGCGAATACGAGGAGGTATTCGTGAGCAAGAATGAAGTTGATTAATATTCGGGTGGAACATGGAAAGTGATGGAGGTATGTAGGTAACTTAATACATGCTGGGATTACATTCATCTAAAGTTAAGTTGTTGTTTTATCATGGTTTTACAAATCTGCTTTTCTGCGAATGAGCCTTTTTATACCCACCTTGTTATGAGCTACATATCATGTTTTTCCCGCACTTGCTGAGTACATCATTGTACTCAAACTTGCATTATTATTTCATCATCAGCAGCAGGAGAACCCTACTATGAAGACCAAGTGGAGCATTAAGGCGTGTAATCTATTCTCAACCTTGCCTGTGGAGGGAGTAGAGATGGAGCCACTTCTGCTTAGATTTGCTTCCGCATTAGTTATATCGCTTCCGCATTAGAATAAAGACTTCCTCTGCATAGAAATAAGGACTTCCGTTGTGAGTATGAGTCCAAGACTCATGAGACATTGTAATAAACTTTGTTATTCGTGGTTATATATATTCTGAATTCAGTTTGTGGAATATATGTGTATGTGTGATGAACATCCTGGGCACACATATGCATTAGTTCTCGGTTCCGTGGTTTTCCACAGAATTGAGGGCGTCACAGATTGGTATCAGAGCCACGGGTTGACAGTAGGTTACACGCCTAGATAGAAACCTCAGATTGATATTAGAGCCACGGGTTAACAGTAGGTTACACACCTAAATAAGAATCATAGATTGGTATTGGACACAGATTGGTAGTTAAGCAACGCTGACCAAAGGAAGCACCCTAGGACGCTTAGATTGGCTTTAATACTACCTTGGCATAGGAAACCAGCCTTGAATAGGAGTTGTATGAGCCCTTGCAATGATTCATTGTGATTGAGTGCTTAGTGTGAGTTGTGGGACGTCACCAAAACGTTGTCCATATCCACACGTAAGTAGAAAGAGGTGTCAGATGTTTCGGCACTTGTTCACATCCTCATATGGGCTAGTATATATATATATATATATATATAGTCCAACTCACCTTGATGGCATATAGTTGACGAGACCTACCTAACCTTCTATTCTATTTCGTCCTCTCTCACAGATGGTGAGGGGAAACGTCGGCCGAAGGAACCTCCGTGACAACCAAGAGGATGACCACGATGAGGTTCCTGTTAACCCCGGAGCTGGCGAGAACAACCTGAAAAGGTTGATGGCCATGCAAAACCAGCTTATGCAAACCATGATCCAAACTTTGGGTCAGTTGCAGGCCAACAACAACCCCATTCCGGCAGCACCGCCACCACCACCGCCGGCTCACAACAGACTGGGAGAGTTCATGAGGACTCGACCACCTACCTTTGCCCAAGCTAGTGACCCCATGGAGGCCGATGATTGGTTGAAATCCATGGAGAAGAAGCTTGCCATTGTTCAGTGCAATGACCGAGAGAAGGTTCTCTTTGCGTCGCACCAACTGATGGGAGCTGCCGCTGACTGGTGGGATGCCCTATGCAATGCCCATGTCGACCCGGAGACAATCACTTGGACTGAGTTCAAGGAGAGTTTCCGCTCTCATTACATCCCTGCTGGTGTAATGATGCTCAAGAGACAGGAATTTGAAGGTCTCCGCCAAGGACATAGAAGTGTGAATGAGTACCTCAACAAGTTCACGCAAATGTCCCGGTATGCCCCCGAGGATGTCAACTCAGACTAGAAGAAACAATACCTGTTCATGAGAGGGTTGAACAATGAGATCTAGGTTCAGCTCCTCAACAATGGCTACGTAAGCTTCCAGAAGCTGGTTGACAAGGCTATTGTGGTCGAAAGCAAGATCAAAGAGATCAAGCGAGATGGCAAGAGGAAGACGCCAAATCAGCCCCAAGGGAGCAACGTACAACCTCGGTACATGACCCCAGCTGCACCGCAGTATGGATCAACCACTCCTGTATACTGCCCTGGTCAGCCACCACAGCAACAATTCGTTGCACCAGCACCTCGCGTGCCCATGCCTCCTGCGCTCCGACCTAACAATGGCGCTCCTGTTCAAAACCCCCGCCCCAACGTACCTGCTGCCGTAGGCAACGGGGCATGCTTTGCATGCGGAGAAATAGGACACTTCGCAAACCAGTGCCCGAGGAGAGGCCCTGGACAGCAAGGCAACGTGCCCAAGCAGAACCCGCGACTGAACGGAGGGGACAATCAAGGACACCGTGGACAGCAGAACTATGCTCGCGGCAACGTGAACCATGTCTCTGCTGAGGAAGCACAACAGGCTGAGGACGTCGTAATTGGTATGTTCCTTGCCAACTCCAACCCAGCCACCATCTTATATGATTCTAGAGCATCACATTCCTTCATATCATCCAAGTACGTTGCCAAGTATAATCTACCCATATCACACTTGGAATGTGCTATGTTAGTAAATTCTCCCGGAGGAGAAATGAGGACTAATATAGTATGTCCGAAAGTAAGCCTTAAAATACGGGGGGTAGACTTCCTTGCCAACCTTATTATCTTAAATTCCTAAGGGATTGACATTATACTCGGGATGGATTGGTTAAGCAAGCACAACGGAGTAATCCAATGTGCTGAAAGGAGCGTGCAGTTGACAAACGAGCACGGTATTCGTGTCGAGTTTGAGTCAGCCCAGCAAACAACCGAACAGACAATTTTGAACCACGTCGACGGAACAACATTGGACAGCATTCCAGTGGTTCAGGAATGTAGGATCGAAGAGTACATGAAAAGCTACCAGAGGGGGGTGAATGGTAGATTAAAACTTTTCGCAGCGGAAACAACAAAAACCCCTCAGCAAAAATCAATCGGTTAAAGAAACCATGTGTGCAAGTGTTTTCAAACGTGTTCAACCATGACAAATCAAGTAGAGAGGTAGAGAATCAAGTCATGGATCTAATGCAACAAGAATCACTTGAAAACACGAAGTAAAACTTGAGATACGATCAAAACATTAAACGAAGATCAATCTGTTCTACCTGATATAAAACAGATCTGCAACGCTGCAAAGAAACTCGTGTATCTCGAAAACTACAGATCCGAAGCTCGTGACAATTTCACAGATGATAGATAATTGAGTTGTGAAGACAACCCAAAAAGAATCACGTCAATCGGATCTGTAAAACTCGAGTTATGAACGAAATACCCAAGCAACGTTGGTCTGTCCAGAAACTCGGCGAGAAAGACTTGACAAAAAACAAGTCGGACGAACAAGGCACAAAAGCTCCTCAAAACTATGAACTTTATTCAATAGAAACATAAGAGGAACAGCCCAAAGTTCTCTACACACGAGAGCTCTGGCCTCCCTTGCTTTTATAGCCAGCCCTCAGGCTAAACAATCCAATCTAGGACTCCTACTCCTAATTGGACTCGTATCCTAACTTACCATAACTGCTCAGGACTCTCCTATTCGCAGATAGAAGCAATCGTGAGACTTTCAAACACCTTAGGAATGTCCTAAACATTCCTAAAACAACTCAACTTCGTGCCTAGCACGAAATCCTATCATAACCAACTCAAATCTTCCATATTTGAGCCATATCCGACTCAGCCTCAGCCTGAGTACGCAATCCAGCCTGTTGGACCTTTCCGACCAATTCTTTACGTCCACTTCTCTTCATCACGCCTTGGAACAATGTTGCCACGTCCATGCACTCCTTGCACACGTGCAAACACCTTCCAACGACGTACACGCAACCTTCATATGCACTGCCCTTGATCCAAACATGCTGTGCGACCTCCCGATCAACTCAACCACAACTCCTCCCGAACTTGGTTGTTGGAACCTCATCTCCTCCCTGAGACTAGTCCAAGGATCCCGTCACCAGCCATGTCTTGAACTCAAGCAACACCTGCACATGAATAAACAACCAATTCTTCCGAGCACAAGTCCTCGACTTGACTCACGTTAGTTCGAAAACCACAATACCTTACATGAGCACGTCACAAGCATGTTGCAAACCATATCAAATGATAACAGCCATAACCATCAAAACACACCAAAAACTTAGCAAATTAATACTAAGCAAACCTTCCCATAAAGCAAGTTTGAAACATTGCGAGTTAAAAGCAAAAACAAGACGCTGCAGTTCTACGAGTTGAACTTCACGGGAGCTCCCTAAAAACAAGCTCCGGACCTCACAGAACCTCTCCGGACCTTGCAGGAGCTCTCCGGACCTTGCGTTGGACCTTGCCAACACTTGGCGGACCTAACAAAGAACTTGTCAGACCTTGCCACAGAAGAATGTTTTGGCAATATTCAAAACTTTGAATGTTAATGCTAACTTTTATCCTAATTGCCAATGTATTCGGCACACATAGGTCTCACAATCTTCCCCTTGATGAATGCATTGGCAACACCAATTAAAATCCGAACATTGGCTTATGAAAAGTTTTGAAAAGCTTTGAAAACTCATTTCTCCCCCTTTATTAATTTCTCCCCATTTTTTAAAATCAGAGAAGGAAGAAAGTGTATAACATATGCAAAGTGTAAAAAAAATCTCTCCTTACACATATTTCTCCACCTTTGACAATGTATTCAGCAAGGTTCAAAAAAGAAATTTTTAAATGTTATGAGCATATTATAACATATACATACAAAACAAAGCTCATCCAAGTCATACTATCAGGTTACTTACACTATCACATCAATGAGATACATAAAGTAGTGTAAGCCATGCTAGAGATCAAATGTATTTTTCAGTTTAAGCAAGTCATGATCTCCCTTACTCAACTATTTCAAAACCTGAAAACATGACACTTGTTGCTGCATTTTTATTATTCATAATCATTTAAGGCACAAAGTTGATCATATGATATTTGCAAGAGATTATATGCCGCATCAGCCTTATTCTAACCAACCAAGCCAAGCCTATGTCATTTGACAATCAGAAGCTTAAGGACATGGTTTTAGTCATACACAATTCCTTCCAAGTTCATATCTTAGTGCAATGATAAGCAATCTCAAAGGAAGAAGTGCGATGCATGCATATTCTCTTGATCTTTTCTCAATTTTTTATTTGAAAACTCAACATGTGAGCTGATCACTTGATTAATTTTTTTGATTAAAAGCACTTGTGAGCACGCAACAAGTTCAAAACAGCAAGAAAGTTTGATCATGACCAGATTTAGTGTAAGTAATTATTCCAATTACTAGTCATGGCAAAAACTACAAAATGTATAACACGAGTAATGTAGTAAGAACTTTCAGCCTGTAAAAGGAATCACAAAGTCATATATGTATGAAATACTATGCTCATATTATTTTAGTTTCAGATTCACACATAGACTTCCAAAGTTTCAAAAACTCCCCCTCAATTTAAGCCATGAGGATGCATAACCCCTATTTCACTACGAATGAAACAAAAACGAGTGAAATCCAAAGGTTTTGTAAAAATATCAGCCAATTGTTGTTCTGTATCGACATGGTGAAGCACAATGTTTCCTTTTTCAACATTATCACGAAGAAAGTGATACCTAATGTCAATGTGCTTAGTTCTAGAGTGTTTCACGGGGTTTTTAGCAATAAAAATTGCACTAGTGTTATCACAAAACAGTGGAACACTATCTAAATCAACCCCATAGTCCTTAAGTGTTTGAACAATCCAAAGAATTTGTGAGCAAGCGCTAGCCGCAGCTACATATTCAGATTCGGCCGTGGATTGTGCAACTGAACTTTGTTTTCTAGAGGACCAAGCAACAAGTGAATTACCAAGAAAATGACAAGCACCCGAATTACTTTTCCTATCAATCCTACAACCCCCAAAATCAGCATCCGAAAAAGCTTTCAAAGAAACGGTTGAGGAAGAAGGAAGAAAAATGTCAAATTCTTGAGTTCCATGTAGGTACCTGAGAATCCTTTTGATGGCTTGGCGATGTGAAGCACGTGGAGAAGTTTGAAAACGTGCACAAAGACATACGCTGAATTGTATGTCCGGTCTTGACGCCGTGAGTTACAAAAGTGATCCAATCATACTTCTGTATTCCTTTTTATCGACCGGGTCACCATCTTCGTCCAGTTCAAGTGTTGTTGCTGTTCCCATTGGTGTCCGAAGAGGCTTGCATTTGTCCATGTTGAAGCGCTTAAGAAGGTCCTTTGTATACTTAGTTTGATGCACAAAAGTTCCTTCTTTTGTTTGCTTGATTTGCAGCCCCAAAAAGTATGTGAGTTCTCCCATCATACTCATCTCAAATTCTGAACTCATCATAGCTGAAAACTTGGACACGAGATCATGAGAAGCACAACCAAAGATAATATCATCCACATACACTTGAACGAATAAGGAGTCATTGCCATGCTTAAGTACAAAAAGAGTTCTATCAACCTTGCCCATGGTAAACCCCTTTTCAAGTAAGAATGTTTTTAACCTATCATACCATGCTCTAGGGACTTGTTTTAGACCGTACAAGGCTTTGGACAGTTTGTAAACATGATTAGGAAAATTTGGATTTTCAAAACCCGGTGGCTGCTTAACATAAACCTCCTCCTCTATGTAGCCATTAAGAAAAGCACTTTTAACATCCATTTGATATAACTTGAAACCTTTAGATGCAGCAAATGCTAATAAAATTCTTATAGCTTCTAATCTAGCAACAGGAGCAAATGTTTCATCAAAATCTAGACCTTCAATTTGAGTGAAACCTTGAGCAACCAACCTAGCTTTATTCCTAACCACAACCCCATCCTCACTTTGCTTATTTTTAAATACCCATTTAGTTCCAATTAATGTGTGACCTTGAGGTGGAGGTACAAGTTTCCAAACATTATTTCTTTCAAAATTTTCTAACTCTTCTTGCATGGCATTAATCCAAGATTCATTAGTGAGTGCGTGTGATATATCCTTGGGTTCAAAAGAAGCAACAAAAGCAGAATGAGCATGAGAGTTTGGATCGCAAAACCTGGACCGAGTGACTCGTTCATGCAAGCTTCCAATGATTTGTTGTGGAGGATGACTTTTGAGTACTCGGAGGGGAGTAGACACTTCACAAGCACCTTCTTCTTCATGTTCGGACCTTTGATTAGGAGAGCTTGTTGATTGAGGAAGGTCCGAACCAGCAGTAGTGACTGTTGGTGCTGGTTGTGGTGCAAAATCAGCAGCTTGATCGTTATTTACTTCCGAGTTTTCGGGCAGCAGCACCACTTCTTCATCTTCTTCAATAAAAATACTCTCCCCCTGCGGATATGGATCCGGTCCTGCAATATCGGAGCTAGTACTTGGGCTAGCTTCATCAAAAGAAACCTCGCAAGTCTCCACAATTTTGTTAGTGTCAAGTAAAAGCACACGGTAGCCTCTAGTATGAGATGGATAACCAAGAAACATGCCATCAACAGATCTAGCTTCAAATTTATCAAGATTACCATGTTTCTTAACAAAGCATTTGCAACCAAAAACCCTAAAGTGTGTAACACTAGGGCTATGTCCAAACCGGAGCTCATATGGGGTTTTTCCAAGCTTAGCACGCAAGAAAACACGATTTGAGACATAACAAGCGGTTGCAATTGCATCAGCCCAAAATTTCCTAGGAGTTTGATATTCATCAAGCACAGTCCTAGCCATCTCAACTAAGGTCCTGTTCTTTCTTTCTACGACACCATTTTGTTGTGGTACATAGGGTGAAGAGTATTGATGATCTATTCCATTTTCAGCACAAAAGTGATCAAAGGATTGGTTTTTAAATTCAGTTCCGTTATCACTTCTAATTGCTGTTAATGATCCTGGGTGATCAATAGATAATCTAAGAAATAAAGTTCTAAAATGACTAAAAGCTTCATTCTTAGATGCCATAAAATAAACCCAAGAATATCTGAAATAATCATCAACAATCACAAGCACATACCATTTACCTCCGAAGGATTGAACACGTGCCGGACCTACTGTGTCAAGATGTAAAAGTTGTCCCGGTTCAGCTGTCATGGTTATTGTGAGAGGAGCATGTGAACCTGCAACAAACTTAGCATGTCTACAAGAAGAGCACACAATATCATTGTCCTTTTTAAGCTTCGGCAGCCCACGTATGCGATCGAGAGCACTAACACGAGTGAGATGATCAAAGCCTATGTGACCAAGTCTACGATGCCAAAAATATAGATCCTTTGTATCATTAGCAACTAGACACCGATGCTTAGAAGTTGACAAATCAAAATCAGCTTTAAAAACTCTTCCAAACCTAGACATGTTAAACAAAAGCTCACCTTTTGAATCTATAACCTTGCAGCAATTTTTAGCAAAGCTAACCTCTAGATTTTTATCTAGCAATTGTGAAACCGAAAGCAAGTTGTATTTCAAATTTTTAACAAGTGCCACATCTTTCAAAGTGTAGAGATTGTTTACTCTAACCGAACCTTTAGCAATTATGGGAGTAGAAGAGTTATTGGCGAAAGTAACATTTTCTACACGTGACACAAAAGAGAGAGAGGAGAACCATTCTTTGTTACTGGTCATGTGGCGTGAGCAACCTGAATCCATAATCCAAATGTTCTCCTTCCTCAAACGTGAAACCTACACAGCAGCACAATACGTCGATGACTCAATTCTGGGGTTAGTTAAAAGACTTTTAGGAATCCAGTACTGAGTCACACGACGTCCAGCAGGAATAACACGCGAAAGCTGAGAAGGTACAGCAGGTTTATGAGCCAAACATCAAAAATTTTTGTTCCCAACTACTGACTTAGAAGATGTGTTATATGTAGCACAAAAAACAGTAGGTCCGGGAGCAAGTTTTTGACTCATTACAGCAGGTTGCAAGCTCTGAACATTCGGTCTAGCAGATTTTGCTTGGTTGTTATGTGATCTAGCAAGTATTCTTTGTTTCTTATCGTGTTTAGCTAGTCTATAACAAAAATCCATGACATGACCATCTCTACCACAGTAGGTACAATGAAAAATAAACTTATTATCATGTCTAGATGAGCAAGAAACACGTTTATTAGAACCCGAATGGGACAATACTCCTGCAGATTTGAAAATCACCTCTTTTTGTCTAGGAGCTGTTTGAATCAAACCGCTTCCTAATGACTTTATAACTTTAGGTGGGTGTGCCTTAGCATGAGCATGAGAATTAAAACCTAAACCAGTTTTATCATTACAAGACTTGGAAGAATTCAGCAGCATGTTTAGGTTCTTATTTGCATTAGAAAACCGATCTAGTGTCCTATGCATGTCATCAAGTTTATTGGACAGATCAAAGCAGTTTTCACATGAAGTTTTTCCTTTTAGTTTGCAATTTGAACAATGTTTAACTTCATGCACACGTAAAGCATTGTTCAAAATAGAAATCTCATTCATAGCATCATTTAGTTTCTTATTCAGATCATCACATGAAGAACAATGCAAATCAATTGTAGAACAACAAGCATCTTTCAAATTTTTATCATTAAGTGCAGCAAGCTCTTTGTTCTTTTCAATTTCAAGTTCAAGTTTATCAAGTGTAGATGCGTGTGCACTTCATAAAGAGGATAATTGTTCATAAATCAAATCACATGAGGAACAAGAATCATCACTAGGAATCAAAGTTTTTAAACGATTAATTTCAGATTCTAGTGATTCAATTTTAACAGCATTGTTCCTAAGTTTTTTATCCTTTTTCTTTAATATAACAGTGGCACGAGAAATAGCATCACACATTTCTTCGCAAGTGGGACATACCTCTTCATCGTCGCTGTTGTGTTCTGCCTCCTCGGAGCTTGAACTTGACTTGCTCGCCATGCAGCACATATTTGCCATAGCTTCTTCATCTTCATCACTACCGGTATCCACATCACTTGAGCCGAAATCTTGAAGTGCAGAGATCATACTATGCACTATGTTGCGCATTGATAAATCTTTCTTCTTATTATTCTTTGCAAATGATTTCTTCGGCCTTGTTTGCTTTTCTTCACGTGAAGTCGGACCTGAAAGGTTAGGGCACTCCGTACGAAAATGTCCTGTCTTACCACATTCAAAACATCGTCGAGGTCCGGAGCTTCCTCTCCTTCTAGTTCTCACATTTTGCAATGCTTTTGAGAACCGAGTAGAGATGAGTGCAAGCTCCTCCTCTGGAAACTCTTCAATCTGTTCAAGGGTTAGAGAGGACAGCAAAGAGAGTGCACCACTAGATGATGATTGACTAGAACTAGACATGTCACGTTGCGAAACAAATGCAATAGACTTGTTGGGGTTTTTACATGAGATGATGTCAATTTCATGAGTTTTCAATTTAGAATAAAGCACGTCTAAAGTAAGAGAACTCATGACAGTAGATTCACGAATAGATGTAACTTTCATCTCCCAAATTGACATATCTAATGCTCCTAACAATTGTCTAGTATTTTCAGCATCTGAAAAGTTAACATTGACACTACGCAAGTTGCTGAGAATTTTATTAAAGCGAGCAAAAAGGTCGTCAATTGACTCACCGGGTTGCATCTCAAAACGCATGTATTCTTTCTTGAACATATCTTGCCTTACCTCCTTGATCGTATTGGATCCTTCATGGTAGTCAGAAAGAGCTTTCCAAACATCATATGCAGATCGGAGGTGTGCAACACGGTCGAAGTCGCTTTGAGTCAATCCTTGGATGATCAAGTTGTGAGCCTTGTTGTTGTTGTCAACATCTCTCATGTTCGCAGCCGTAACTTGATCGTTGGGTGGTACATCGAAGTTTTGGTAGACCTTTTCCCATATGGCGAAGCCTTGCGCCTGTATGTAGGCCTCCATCCGCGCCTTCCAAACCTGAAAATCGATGCCATTGAACACACAAGGTTTTGCGGAGTACTTCTCCATGATGGTTAGCCAAAACACGTGCAAATCACAAAGATTAGAGCACCTTGGCTCTGATACCAATTGTAGGACCGAAGAGCACGTGAAAAGCTACCAGAGGGGGGGTGAATGGTAGATTAAAACTTTTCGCAGCGGAAACAACAAAAACCCCTCAGCAAAAATCAATCGGTTAAAGAAACCGTGTGTGCAAGTGTTTTCAAACGTGTTCAACCGTAACAAATCAAGTAGAGAGGTAGATAATCAAGTCACGGATCTAATGCAACAAGAATCACTTGAAAACACGTAGTAAAACTTGAGATACGATCAAAACATTAAACGAAGATCAATCTGTTCTACCCGATATAAAACAGATCTGCAACGCTGCAAAGAAACTCGTGTATCTCAAAAACTACAGATCCGAAGCTCGTGAAAATTTCACAGATGATAGATAATTGAGTTGTGATGACAAATAAAAAAGAATCACGTCAATCGGATCTGTAAAATTCGAGTTATGAACGAAACACCGAAGCAACGTCGGTCTGTCCAGAAACTCGGCGAGAAAGACTTGACGAAAAACAAGTCGGACGAACAAGGCACAAAAGCTACTCGAAACTATGAACTTTATTCAATAGAAACACAAGAGGAACAGCCCAAAGTTCTCTACACACGAAATGTAAGGGCCTCAGTTTTTGACACCCATTTGCAGTGTTCATCCCCACACCACACACCTCATTTGAGGAAAAATGATGAACACAAATAAAGAGCAAGTAACAATTATCAACATGCTCATTAGGGAACAAACTCACACATTGCAAAAGTGGTACTTCCCACATGTGATATAGATGGGCTGGACATATGAAAACTCCTACACTTTGCCAAGGATGTCCATGCCAAGTTTCACCCAAATTCAAAACATTTTTGAGGTCATCTTGGGTGTAGATAGGAAAGGGGCAGTTTGAAAACATATTCAAATTCAAACTGTTTTCACCCACTGAATTTAAAAGTGGAAGGCATATTCTTGCTCAGCACATTTTTGTGAGCTCACACACCAATTTTCACTCCATTTGGAGTTGATCTTGACATGAGCTAAGGGGGAGAAATTCAAACTTTATTTGAATTTCAAACTGCACTTGTGCTGAAATTCATTCAAACCAAACCTCATTTGAACTTTGATCAATTCAAATGGCTCTTGGGTGAATAATTTGAGTTGCCAAGGGTAGAATAGGGTTCACTGTTTACCACAGCTGTTAGGAATAAATTTCAGAGGTTAAAAGAGGAGTGGGACCCACATGTCAGCCTCAGCCTCAAAGCAAACCGACTGAACCACAGTTCAGTCGGTTCCCGGCTGTTGTGCGCGCGCGCCACCGAAGGGGCCGGCCGGCGCCAGCTCCTGCTGCGTGCCCCAAGCCGGAGGCCAGCCGGCTGAGCTATTTATTCCCTCCCCGGCGTGCCTCAGTCACCATTTCCCCGAGCTACCGACGTGCGCGACTGCTTTTCCCACTGCCATCGCCGCCGCTCGAGTTCCTGCTTGATCAAGCCGATCGCAGCTCCCTCTTTCCATTCCAAGGTCCCAGCAAGGTACTAGCAACCATCCTCCATCCTTCCCATTGATAGAAATCGATTGAAACCGAGTGATATCGGCTGTGCCGAAAGATCAAACTCGGAACTGGAAACCGCCGCACCTCGGGCTCTCGTGGACAGCCCAACCTGGGCGTTGTCACGCCCGAGCCAAGGCACCCTTGGACGCGCAAGTGATCGGTGCTGCTCATCCCCGAGCCACAGCTCGAGTGGTTGCTCACCGGCGGCGAATTTCCACTTTTCCCCTTTCTGTGTGCAGAACGACCCTCGGGTACGATTCTGTTTAATTCGTGCTCTAGAAAGGATTAGAGGGCCTCAGGCCACTCCCACACGAACTAGACACGGTGACGCACAAGTTGCCTTCACAACTCTGGGCCGGAGAACTTCTGTGCCCGGCGTAATTCAAGGTCTACTAATGGCGGAACGCACGGGGGGTATCGGGCGCACGGTGAGGACCTATTTCGGGCCTTCCCCGAGCTGCCCCGAGTTCATGTCGACCTTCTCTGAGGTCCACTGATGCTCCCCGACCGGTTTCCCAAGTAGCTGAGGCACTAGGAGCATCAGCCGACATGGCCGAAGTCGTTCCGATATGGCGGCTCGTCGCCGACCATGCTCCGGCCGTTGTCATGAGCAGCTGACCCTCGGATCATGTTCCCCAAGTAAAAGTAGGCAGGGGCGGCCAGAATCAAGAAGTTTGAAGCTGTACAGCAGCCGGCGGCGAGCTCTCCGGCGAGGTCCCTCGGCGGCGGAGCGCGGGTGTCGCGAGGTTGAAGAAGGGGGTGGACCCCAGCTGTCAGCGGCCGATATTTTGAATCGGGATCCGGCTGCGGCCGGGATCGGGTGTGCTGGCGCGCAAAAGCCTTGTGGGCCGCGGTGTGCTGTCGCTTCGGCGTGCGACGCGTGTCTCCTGGGCCCACGCGCGAGTTTAAACTTTTCCCCGATTTTCAGATTTCCTTCAAACTTCAAATCCTTATAACTTTGGCTAGAAAGCTCCAAATTGAGTGAACCAAATTTTGCTGGATTCAGCTCTTTGAGTACTTTCCAGAAAATCAAGTGTCACTTCATGAGATTCCTTAATTCTCCAGAATTAATTCCTTAAAGTTTAAACTGTTAGGAATTTTAACTGGAGAATCATTTGGAGGAAAATCCTGAAATTTTGCTGAGATGTTCACCAAAATATCCTTGAACTACCATAAAAATTTCAGATCCATTTGAGCTCATTTAGTCCACCTAATGGTGTGATTAGTAAAACTGTTCCAGAGAAAATAGAAAATGTTCAGAAACATTTTCAGAATTTTCTCTGAAATTGTTTAGCTCATATCTTTAGTTAGAGACTTCCAAATTAAGTGAGACCAATTCCATTAGAACCCTCTGAAAATCTAGTTTTCAGAAAGTCATAGTTTGTTTCATGAAAATACCTAGAACACCCTAAAAGCCTTTAATTAAGGTCAAGGACATAATTATTTGTGGAGGGCTCAAATGAGCTTTGCTGCAACTAAAACTTGACCAAGTCTCTGTTTAGGTTGTAACCAAGCCACAGTAAAAGTTTCACAGTCATTAGGTCTATCTAGTAAAGGTTATAGACTTCACAACTTCAAAGTTAATACAAAAGCATTTAATTAATACATACATTGTTCTTATCATGTAGTCGCTAAGGTCGAGGAGGAACCCGAAGTCCTAGACTTCGTTACTCCGGAGGAACAGCTAGCCTACGACCAAGAGCAGCAAGGCAAGCCCCGGTTTGCATTAACCATTTTATAAATTTTTATTGTTTTGAGCACATACTTGTTTTCTTTATGTTGTGCATCAGAGTCTTGTTTGGAAACCCCACTGCATAGCCAAGAAAACCATGGGTTGGGGTTTAGGATTGCAAACCCCGTTAGCCACTGCATTGCTAGGATAGAGTAGGATTCGGTACAAGTCGAGTAGTTGGAACTACTCGCGAGAATAGGCTAGAGGCACATTGCTCGGGTAGAGATAGCACATGATACACATGGCAAGAAAATGAGACCGAGCGGAGAGTAAGGGCAGCAGGACTTTGGGGCCTGTGTGCTGTAGCTCCGCTTGTGTCGATTGAGGACCGAGCCGTGTGCGGGCCTGTTGAACAAGCTAGAACAGTACCGAAGACCTACCGGCTATATGGGAACCGGGAAACTGATGTAACTCGGGTAGCTGGGTATTGAGGCATTGCCCGTCGTTCAGAGGGTAGGTTGAGAGCTCGAGGTGTAAATCAGCTGGCGGCACAGAGATGCGCGTGCAGGGACCTCTTGCTCGGGACGATGGGACCGGTTCAATATTTGGCTAACGGGTGAAAGGTAGTCGCGTACGGCGTCCGTGATGGTTGTTGTAGGCAACATCGAGTACGGGCGTACGTGACGGGTTGTTCGGGTAACCCTGCAGGTGTAAATCGATTATAATCGCCGTCCCTCGCGGTCAGTGAGTACCACTTGTTCACTGTACCGTGACGTAGAAAGAACAGGCTAGTTACATGTTAAAATGTTGCTGATTGAAAGTTGGATATTGATTGTTAATGATATGTTGTAGCTTAGTGCTAACTAAAGTTCTTTTCAACTTTGGGCAAAGTACATGAGAGAAATGCGTTTCTTGTTTGATTGCGGCTCTCTCATGTGCCTTAGCGTAAAGTTCTCCACAACCTGCTGCTAAAACTTGAAAGTAAGGTTCTACTAATTAGGCGAGTCCTTGCAAATGATTTTTACCTCATGCAACCCATCACCCTCATGTAGAAGTTTCATGTTTAGGTGAGACGGGTCAGACTTGCTGAGCCTTCGTGCTCACTGCTTGTGTTTGAAGCTTTTGCAGGGTTCTATGAGGAAGGGACTCCCGAAGAGGAGACGGAACCCCAGGAGGGGAACCCCGTCGAGTGGGAGTCGTGCACGCCGCAGAGTTAGTGTGCGAGTGTGCTAGCAAGGACACGTTCGAGGGCTGAACGTGCACTTGATGCTTAGTCTACGCCCGCGAGTGTGGACTAAACTTATTTTGATGTAAACATGTTAATAAACTTGTTTATGTAATAAAGCTTCCGCTTCCGCTTTGTACCTTTGACGTGTGTTATACGGTGTTGTGCAACGCAGCACCCCTCAGCGTGATCCTGGCTCGACAGGACCAGTGGGGTCGTGTCAGCGTGGTATCAGAGCTCGCTTGAGGTTTAACACAGTACAAAGGTCTTCTTTTTCAAAAATCCAGTGAGGAACGAGTTAGTAGCCCGTATAAGGATGTTATTAGTATATAGAAAGTGGCTTATTAACTTATTTGTTATGTCGGAAAATCGTGCATCTCGGGACGTTCATGTCTTGGGGGGTGCACGTAAGCGCTGTCCACCAGTGCGCACAAGCTGAAGGGTGGAGCCCCACGGGTGGCAGGTAACCCGACCCGCTTTGATATCCTCTACGACTCTTCATGTCGTTTGGGGTATTCGAGCAACGTCTGTCCCTGGCGTGCGTGGTGCAACATGGGAGACCCCGTCACGTGGTCTGAAACGTGAACACGTAACTCAAGGCGTGTTTGGCTTGAGAACATCCGGGCGAGTGATGACAGCCGGGTGTACAAACTGTATGGATTCCGGGCTCGGTGTGCAGCCGAGTCTGATGATTGTTTGAGTTTCTGCAGGTAGCCTTACCACGAAACGGTAGACGTGTAGCATCCGTGTGCGAGTGACGAGTAGTGCCACTGAACTAACGAAGCCGGCTAAATCCGGTATAGGTTTTTCCTTTGTGAGGACGTAGTACCGACATAATCTGGTGACGCCTCGACGTCACACCCAACTAAATGAACAACTTCATTTAAAAACTTGAAGGTTTTGATCCAAAGTAGTAAAACTTGATGTAACTCCTTCCCTTGAACAGGATATTCAAAGTTAATAAATTTTCAACTTATAGGATGTTAAGGACAGAGCACTCTGTTTTCAGCTAAATCAAGGCTGAAGTTAATCAGAGGTTAGAGGTTGAGTTCTTTCGAGGTTGGGGTCGTATGATACATTTCTGGAAAGCTTTGGAGGAGCTTTACAACTTTTCTGTTGAGTTCCAGAGGTGTTTCATCCCTTAACCACTCGAAAAATGCAGTAGAGTTGAAACTGTCCAGAAAACAGGACGGAGCAAAGACTCTCTGTAGACTCTCTGTAAATTAAGCATAACTTCCTGCATAAAAATCCAAAAATAGAAAATGAGGTGGTTCTGGGAAGCTTATGAGATGGGTTACAACTTTGTAACAGAAAGTTTTGTCAGATTAGGAACAGAATTAACTGGAATTCTTGGATCAAATCAGTACCTAAGGCAGGGAGGTGCTGTCCAATTGTTCCCAGAAATTCTGTTAACTTTGACATCTCATAACTTTTGAACCAGAGCAGATCTTAGGCCAACCAAATACTTTCTGGAAAGCTATTGAAGTTAACTTTAACTTTGATGTTGAGCTCCAGGACTGGTTTTGCTTTTAACCTGGCCTAAATCAGATTGATATGGAAACTGGTCAGGGCTGTCATGGGAACAGCAGATCAGCAGTCAAATTTGTTTAAAAATTTGAACTATGTTTCCAAGTGTTAAGGGTTCAATGACATATCTTATGTTATAACTCAATGGTTTACTGTTTAAATAAATATTTGACATTTCTCAAATATATTTTTACAGATGGCAGCAGATAAACGGTTGGAGAACGGGTGGGTAGTTTCCCACTGCTCTGACCGTAGCGGCTACCCGGGAGCATTGTGGCTAATGCTCCAATATTTCGGGTACAACCAGATGCCGCAATACTTCGCCAAGGAAGAAGGCGAAGAGGGGAACAAGACGTGGACGATCCATGTCGAGGTTCCTGCAGGGCCTACGCCACCCGGTTGGGTGCCATTCACCGTCACGGTGAGAGGAAGACAACCGGAAGGGATGTGGCAAGTGGCAGCCCGTGACACTATGTCACGTTTCTGCCAACTACACGTACAGGCTATGGAGGGAACTCCATACGCACTCGTTCCGGTGGAGGGACGAGCTCAGCATGTGTGGGAAGAGAGGTACCTAGAGGCAACAAACCCGAGTTGCCCAAGGTACAACCCCGCGGAGGCAAATCTCAGCCTCCAAATGAGGGCGGGAAACGCTGTGATGGACAGCCAAGCTGTTCATACGGAGCATCTCGCCACCAAGCTCAAGGAGAGCACAAGCCGTGGAGATCATTTTGAGAGTGCTCACAGTGCACTCCGCAATGTGCTCCTTCCGACGATCAAGCGACTGAATGAACAACACAATCAGTTGCGTCGTCTGAAGAAGGCAAAGAAGAAGAGCCGTGTTGACATTGCGGCGTTGCAAGAGCTGGTGCAGACCCTAACCCAGCAGAATGAGGACCTTGCTCAAGAGCGGGACGACGCTATTGAGGAAGGACAAGGCTGGGAAGAGGACTACAACCAGGCTATGGACGAGGTGCATGCATTGCAGGACCTCGTGCCCCCGGTATTGGGCGTACCGGTAGTCTTGGGTCTTCCAGCCATGGGAGAACCTGGAATGGGAGAAGAGGTGGTAGACCCCGAGCCACCAGCAGAGGTACCGGAGGAGGACGACCCACAGGAGGTCGAGTTCTACTCCGAGTAGGGGGTTACGGTTGCCAAGTAGGGCAGCTAGGGTAGCGTAACCCAACTTTTGTAATCGGTGACATGTCGTGTAGACAGTAGCGTATGTATAGGTAGTGACGACATGAGCACGACTTCTCGGAGATCCGAGAATAATGTATCTTGTATAAAGTTTATGCTTTATCAATATATGTGAATGTTGTGCAAGTTAATCATGCGTCGCTTCAATACTTACTCCTGTTTATGGAATTTTGAGTAAGACATGTGCTAATTGCTGCTGTGTTGAATTTCAGAATGACGCGTACTCGTGCCAACCCCGATGTTGGAGGTACTAGCCAAGGGGGAGAGACCTCCCAACCACCTCCCGAGGACTCCTCGGGACAGCAGCAGCAACAGCAACAGCAAACACCGCCACCGCCACTGCCAACGGTTACATTGGCCGACATTGTCGCGGCAATGGCGGGTTCACATCAGCAGCATACAGAGCTGCTGCAAACGTTAATTGCGAATACGTCTCGCCCAGAGAGACGTCAAGATCGTGAGGAGCGCCAACAGAGCTCCTACTCTGACTTCCTGGCGACTCATCCCCCTGTATTCTCAAGGGCGGATGAACCACTTGACGCGGACAACTGGCTCCGCGCCATAGAGATGAAGTTCGGGCTGCTCCAAATCAGCGAGCAGCGCAAGACTCAGTTCGCGGTCCAGCAGCTCCAAGGATCCGCGAGCGCGTGGTGGGCCAACTTTTGTGCTTCACAACCCACCGACCGAGTGATGACCTGGGCGGAGTTCCGGACGGCCTTCCGGGCCTATCATATACCGCCCGGTTTGATGAAGAGGAAGACGCAGGAATTCCTACACCTGCAACAAGGGAGCCGGAACGCGCTGGAGTACTCCAGAGCGTTCAACGATCTCGCACTCTACGCGTCGTATCACGCAGATACGGACGAGAAGCGGCGGGACCACTTTTACCAGGGGCTTAACCCGCTCCTGAAGGACAAGCTGGCGATGTTCAATCGCGACAGCCTCAACGACATAATTGATGCTGCGATTGTTCAGGAAAACTCCGGCAAGGAGTTGGCGGCGGCAGAGCGAAAGCGAAGCGCGCCGCAGAGCAGCGGAGAAGGAGGCGGTCCTTCTCAGAAGTTTCGGATGGTGAATCGCCCACCATCAGGTCCGCGCTGGCAGCCACCACAGCGGTCGATGCCGTTCCGCGGTCGGCCGTATTCTTCACCGGCATTCCGGCCGGCACTGCCAGTACCACCGCAACAACAACAGCAGCAGCGGGCGATGCCGCGTGCGTTTGCACCTCCGCAACGCATGCCGGGCTTTCGTCCACCAAGTACTCCACCAGTAGCGGCCACATGTTACAAGTGTGGTCGTCCAGGACACTTCGCGAGCAGTTGCCCGGAGAGGCAAGGCGGCGGAGTGGTACCACAGTTTCCGGGGAGGAATCAACCCCGGAACCCTACTAATGCGCGGCGGGCAAACCCTAGGCCCGGTACTGTCCACCAGCTTGCCATTGAGGACGTGCCGGAGGGCGAGCCAATCCTTGCGGGTATGTTCCAACTCCACCAGCATCCCGCTATAGTACTATTTGATTCAGGCGCCACGCATAATTTTATTAGCCAAGCTTTCATTGCTAAACACAGCTTGCCAATACTACCCACCGATAGTCCATATTTAATTTGTTCACCGGGTGGGAAGATTTCAGCAAGCGTAATGGTCTCCAAAGCACCATTATGCTTAGCGGGTAGAGTGTACCCCACGTCTCTCATTATCTTAGAGGGACAGAAGGTCGATGTCATCCTAGGGATGTCGTGGTTAAACCGCCACGGCGCTGTTTTCGACACCGTCCTCCGAGTCGTGCACTTAAACTCAGGAGTGCACGGTTCTCACTCATTATTTCTGGACAGTCCAGAAATAAAACTTCCAAGTGTCTATCAAGCCACAACCATCAGATTGGAAGACATTCCAGTGGTCCGAGAATTCCCTGATGTATTCCCGGATGATTTGCCGGGGATGCCACCCGATAGAGAGGTGGAGTTCAAGATTGAACTTGCACCGGGAACCATGCCAATATCCCGAAGGCCGTACAAGATGGCGCCCAAGGAGTTGGCTGAACTGAAGACTCAGCTCACGGACCTTCTGGAGAAGGGTTTTATTAGGCCGAGCTCCTCGCCATGGGGCTGTTCGGCATTATTTGTCAAAAAGAAGGATGAAACGTTGCGGCTTTGCGTGGACTACCGTCCATTAAATGCCGTAACCATCAAGAACAAGTACCCGTTGCCACGGATCGACATGTTGTTTGATCAGTTGGTCGAAGCAAAGGTCTTTTCCAAGATGGATTTAAGATCCGGGTACCATCAGATTAAGATCAGGGCTGAGGACATTCCAAAGACAGCTTTTTCGACAAGGTACGGACTTTATGAGTACCTGGTCATGTCCTTTGGCCTCACCAATGCTCCAGCTCACTTCATGTACTTAATGAACTCGGTGTTCATGCCGGAGCTGGACAAGTTTGTCGTGGTCTTCATCGACGACATCCTGGTATATTCCAAGTCGGAGGAAGATCACAAGAAACATCTGCGTATAGTCTTGCAACGGCTGCGGGATCACAAGTTATACGCAAAGTTCAGCAAATGCGAGTTTTGGATATCGCAAGTGCCTTTCCTCGGGCATATCATCTCAGCGGAGGGTATCGCTGTGGACCCGAGCAAAATCACGCAAGTGCTGAATTGGAAATCCCCGAGAACTGTTCATGAGGTACGGAGTTTCCTCGGACTCGCGGGATATTATCGGAGGTTCATTCCGAACTTCTCGAAGATTGCCAAGCCAATGACAGAGCTGCTGAAGAAGGCTACCAAATATGTTTGGAGTCCAGCATGTGAAGCAGCATTCAAGGCTTTAGTCAAGCACCTGACATCAGCACCGGTTTTGGCACAGCCAGACACAACAAAACCGTTCGATGTGTACTGCGATGCATCCGGCATTGGGCTCGGATGTGTGTTGATGCAAGACCAAAGGGTGGTCGCGTATGGGTCACGGCAGCTTAGGAATCATGAGCAAAATTATCCAACTCACGACTTGGAGCTCGCTGCCGTGGTACTTGCACTGAAAATGTGGAGGCACTACCTACTCGGTAACCTCGTACATTTATATACCGACCACAAAAGCCTCAAGTACATATTCACTCAGAAGGAGCTGAACATGAGGCAACGAAGATGGTTAGAACTGATAAAGGATTACGAGATAGAGATCCATTATCATCCGGGCAAGGCAAACGTTGTGGCAGACGCGCTAAGCCGCAAGTCACACGTCAATAATCTGACCATCACACCGTTGGAAGAGAGCGAACCACCACTACATGTGATTCCACATGGAGCTCTCTACAACCTAGCTTTGATCCCCACCATCCGTGAAGAGATAGCGGCAGCCCAGAAGAATGACAAGGGCATATCACATTTGCGGAGACGTGTAGACAGTGGGGAGTTGAAATGTTTCCGGAAGGACGGAGACGGCGTCCTATGGTTCAAGGACCGGATCGTCGTACCCCGAAACCCGGAGTTACGGAAGAAAATCTTTGATGAGGCTCACTTATCAAAGTTTTCTATTCACCCCGGCAGCAACAAGATGTATCAAGAACTCAGAAGCAAGTTTTGGTGGACACGGATGAAGCGAGAGACTGCAAAATACGTGTCCGAGTGTGATACATGTCGACGGGTGAAGGCAGACCACATGCGGAAACCGGGACTGCTGCAACCACTGGGCATTCCTGCCTGGAAGTGGGAGGACGTGAGCATGGATTTCGTCATCGGTTTACCCACCACCTTACAGAAACATGATTCTGTGTGGGTGATCGTCGATCGGCTCACCAAAGTTGCCCATTTCATCCCGGTCAACACCAACTACAACGCCAAGAAGTACGCTGAACTGTACATCTCACGGATCCTATGCTTATACGGCGTACCCCGTACTATCGTATCGGACCGGGGCACTTTATTTGTGTCCCGTTTTTGGGAGCAGCTCCACGCTGCCTTGGGAACGAAGCTGATCCGTAGTTCAGCCTACCACCCGCAGACGGATGGGCAAACGGAGCGGGTAAATCAAATCTTAGAAGACATGCTACGAGCTTGCGCTATCGACCACGGCAAGAACTGGGATGATCACTTGCCGTTAGCCGAGTTCCCGTACAACAATGGGTACCAAGCCAGCATCAAGATGGCGCCCTACGAGGCGCTATACGGGAGAAAATGCCGCACACCATTGAATTGGTGTGAGTCTGGCGAGAGGGTTACCTTCGGGATTGATCTTGTCAACAACGCGGAAGAAAAGGTTCGATTAATTCAAGCGAACCTAAAAGCCGCTCAATCCCGACAGAAACAGTATGCGGACCGGAGAAGGCGTCCGTTACAATTCGAAGCTGGAGACCACGTATATCTACGAGTGTCTCCAATGAAGGGCGTAAACAGATTTGGGGTGAGAGGAAAGTTAGCACCCCGATTCATCGGTCCATTCCAGATTACCGAAAGATGTGGATCGGTGGCATACCGGCTAAGATTACCAGAAGCACTTTCCGGTGTGCACGACGTCTTTCACATTTCCCAGCTGAGGAAGTGTCTCAAGCTATCAACTACCGTTCAGCTGGAAGACATTGAAGAACTGCAACCGGATCTCACCTATCGGGAGGAACCGGTGCAGATTATTGATGAAAAGGCCCGAACCACACGCAACCGTACGTTGTGGTTCTACAAGGTTCTGTGGAGTAATCACTCCATGGATGAAGCGACATGGGAGAGCGAAGAATTCCTTCGCACTAACTACCCCGACTTTCTCACGTCGCATATCCGGTAATTTTTCCACCGTCCTCTCTCTCATTTTCACCTTATAATCTCGGGACGAGATTCTTTTAAGGGGGGAGGAATGTAAGGGCCTCAGTTTTTGACACCCATTTGCAGTGTTCATCCCCACACCACACACCTCATTTGAGGAAAAATGATGAACACAAATAAAGAGCAAGTAACAATTATCAACATGCTCATTAGGGAACAAACTCACACATTTCAAAAGTGGTACTTCCCACATGTGATATAGATGGGCTGGACATATGAAAACTCCTACACTTTGCCAAGGATGTCCATGCCAAGTTTCACCCAAATTCAAAACATTTTTGAGGTCATCTTGGGTGTAGATAGGAAAGGGGCAGTTTGAAAACATATTCAAATTCAAACTGTTTTCACCCACTGAATTTAAAAGTGGAAGGCATATTCTTGCTCAGCACATTTTTGTGAGCTCACACACCAATTTTCACTCCATTTGGAGTTGATCTTGACATGAGCTAAGGGGGAGAAATTCAAACTTTATTTGAATTTCAAACTGCACTTGTGCTGAAATTCATTCAAACCAAACCTCATTTGAACTTTGATCAATTCAAATGGCTCTTGGGTGAATAATTTGAGTTGCCAAGGGTAGAATAGGGTTCACTGTTTACCACAGCTGTTAGGAATAAATTTCAGAGGTTAAAAGAGGAGTGGGACCCACATGTCAGCCTCAGCCTCAAAGCAAACCGACTGAACCACAGTTCAGTCGGTTCCCGGCTGTTGTGCGCGCGCGCCACCGAAGGGGCCGGCCGGCGCCAGCTCCTGCTGCGTGCCCCAAGCCGGAGGCCAGCCGGCCGAGCTATTTATTCCCTCCCCGGCGTGCCTCAGTCACCATTTCCCCGAGCTACCGACGTGCGCGACTGCTTTTCCCACTGCCATCGCCGCCGCTCGAGTTCCTGCTTGATCAAGCCGATCGCAGCTCCCTCTTTCCATTCCAAGGTCCCAGCAAGGTACTAGCAACCATCCTCCATCCTTCCCATTGATAGAAATCGATTGAAACCGAGTGATATCGGCTGTGCCGAAAGATCAAACTCGGAACTGGAAACCGCCGCACCTCGGGCTCTCGTGGACAGCCCAACCTGGGCGTTGTCACGCCCGAGCCAAGGCACCCTTGGACGCGCAAGTGATCGGTGCTGCTCATCCCCGAGCCACAGCTCGAGTGGTTGCTCACCGGCGGCGAATTTCCACTTTTCCCCTTTCTGTGTGCAGAACGACCCTCGGGTACGATTCTGTTTAATTCGTGCTCTAGAAAGGATTAGAGGGCCTCAGGCCACTCCCACACGAACTAGACACGGTGACGCACAAGTTGCCTTCACAACTCTGGGCCGGAGAACTTCTGTGCCCGGCGTAATTCAAGGTCTACTAATGGCGGAACGCACGGGGGGTATCGGGCGCACGGTGAGGACCTATTTCGGGCCTTCCCCGAGCTGCCCCGAGTTCATGTCGACCTTCTCTGAGGTCCACTGATGCTCCCCGACCGGTTTCCCAAGTAGCTGAGGCACTAGGAGCATCAGCCGACATGGCCGAAGTCGTTCCGATATGGCGGCTCGTCGCCGACCATGCTCCGGCCGTTGTCATGAGCAGCTGACCCTCGGATCATGTTCCCCAAGTAAAAGTAGGCAGGGGCGGCCAGAATCAAGAAGTTTGAAGCTGTACAGCAGCCGGCGGCGAGCTCTCCGGCGAGGTCCCTCGGCGGCGGAGCGCGGGTGTCGCGAGGTTGAAGAAGGGGGTGGACCCCAGCTGTCAGCGGCCGATATTTTGAATCGGGATCCGGCTGCGGCCGGGATCGGGTGTGCTGGCGCGCAAAAGCCTTGTGGGCCGCGGTGTGCTGTCGCTTCGGCGTGCGACGCGTGTCTCCTGGGCCCACGCGCGAGTTTAAACTTTTCCCCGATTTTCAGATTTCCTTCAAACTTCAAATCCTTATAACTTTGGCTAGAAAGCTCCAAATTGAGTGAACCAAATTTTGCTGGATTCAGCTCTTTGAGTACTTTCCAGAAAATCAAGTGTCACTTCATGAGATTCCTTAATTCTCCAGAATTAATTCCTTAAAGTTTAAACTGTTAGGAATTTTAACTGGAGAATCATTTGGAGGAAAATCCTGAAATTTTGCTGAGATGTTCACCAAAATATCCTTGAACTACCATAAAAATTTCAGATCCATTTGAGCTCATTTAGTCCACCTAATGGTGTGATTAGTAAAACTGTTCCAGAGAAAATAGAAAATGTTCAGAAACATTTTCAGAATTTTCTCTGAAATTGTTTAGCTCATATCTTTAGTTAGAGACTTCCAAATTAAGTGAGACCAATTCCATTAGAACCCTCTGAAAATCTAGTTTTCAGAAAGTCATAGTTTGTTTCATGAAAATACCTAGAACACCCTAAAAGCCTTTAATTAAGGTCAAGGACATAATTATTTGTGGAGGGCTCAAATGAGCTTTGCTGCAACTAAAACTTGACCAAGTCTCTGTTTAGGTTGTAACCAAGCCACAGTAAAAGTTTCACAGTCATTAGGTCTATCTAGTAAAGGTTATAGACTTCACAACTTCAAAGTTAATACAAAAGCATTTAATTAATACATACATTGTTCTTATCATGTAGTCGCTAAGGTCGAGGAGGAACCCGAAGTCCTAGACTTCGTTACTCCGGAGGAACAGCTAGCCTACGACCAAGAGCAGCAAGGCAAGCCCCGGTTTGCATTAACCATTTTATAAATTTTTATTGTTTTGAGCACATACTTGTTTTCTTTATGTTGTGCATCAGAGTCTTGTTTGGAAACCCCACTGCATAGCCAAGAAAACCATGGGTTGGGGTTTAGGATTGCAAACCCCGTTAGCCACTGCATTGCTAGGATAGAGTAGGATTCGGTACAAGTCGAGTAGTTGGAACTACTCGCGAGAATAGGCTAGAGGCACATTGCTCGGGTAGAGATAGCACATGATACACATGGCAAGAAAATGAGACCGAGCGGAGAGTAAGGGCAGCAGGACTTTGGGGCCTGTGTGCTGTAGCTCCGCTTGTGTCGATTGAGGACCGAGCCGTGTGCGGGCCTGTTGAACAAGCTAGAACAGTACCGAAGACCTACCGGCTATATGGGAACCGGGAAACTGATGTAACTCGGGTAGCTGGGTATTGAGGCATTGCCCGTCGTTCAGAGGGTAGGTTGAGAGCTCGAGGTGTAAATCAGCTGGCGGCACAGAGATGCGCGTGCAGGGACCTCTTGCTCGGGACGATGGGACCGGTTCAATATTTGGCTAACGGGTGAAAGGTAGTCGCGTACGGCGTCCGTGATGGTTGTTGTAGGCAACATCGAGTACGGGCGTACGTGACGGGTTGTTCGGGTAACCCTGCAGGTGTAAATCGATTATAATCGCCGTCCCTCGCGGTCAGTGAGTACCACTTGTTCACTGTACCGTGACGTAGAAAGAACAGGCTAGTTACATGTTAAAATGTTGCTGATTGAAAGTTGGATATTGATTGTTAATGATATGTTGTAGCTTAGTGCTAACTAAAGTTCTTTTCAACTTTGGGCAAAGTACATGAGAGAAATGCGTTTCTTGTTTGATTGCGGCTCTCTCATGTGCCTTAGCGTAAAGTTCTCCACAACCTGCTGCTAAAACTTGAAAGTAAGGTTCTACTAATTAGGCGAGTCCTTGCAAATGATTTTTACCTCATGCAACCCATCACCCTCATGTAGAAGTTTCATGTTTAGGTGAGACGGGTCAGACTTGCTGAGCCTTCGTGCTCACTGCTTGTGTTTGAAGCTTTTGCAGGGTTCTATGAGGAAGGGACTCCCGAAGAGGAGACGGAACCCCAGGAGGGGAACCCCGTCGAGTGGGAGTCGTGCACGCCGCAGAGTTAGTGTGCGAGTGTGCTAGCAAGGACACGTTCGAGGGCTGAACGTGCACTTGATGCTTAGTCTACGCCCGCGAGTGTGGACTAAACTTATTTTGATGTAAACATGTTAATAAACTTGTTTATGTAATAAAGCTTCCGCTTCCGCTTTGTACCTTTGACGTGTGTTATACGGTGTTGTGCAACGCAGCACCCCTCAGCGTGATCCTGGCTCGACAGGACCAGTGGGGTCGTGTCACGAAAGCTCTGGCCTCCCTTGGTTTTATAGCCAGCCCTCAGGCTGAACAATCCAATCTAGGACTCCTACTCCTAATTGGACTCGTATCCTAACTTACCATAACTGCTCAGGACTCTCCTATTCGCAGATAGAAGCAATCGTGAGACTTCCAACACCTTAGGAACGTCCTAAACATTCCTAAAAGAACTCAACTTCGTGCCTAGCACGAAATCCTATCATAACCAACTCAAATCTTTCATATTTGAGCCATATCCGACTCAGCCTCAGCCTGAGTACGCAATCCAGCCGGTTGGACCTTTCCGACCAATTCTTTACGTCCACTTCTCTTCATCACGCCTTGGAACAATGTTGCCACGTCCATGCACTCCTTGCACACGTGCAAACACCTTCCAACGACGTACACACAACCTTCATATGCACTGCCCTTGATCCAAACATGCTGCGCGACCTCCCGATCAACTCAACCACAGCTCCTCCCGAACTTGGTTGTTGGAACCTCATCTCCTCCCTGAGACTAGTCCAAGGATCCCGTCACCAGCCATGTCTTGAACTCAAGCAACACCTGCACATGAATAAACAACCAATTCTTCCGAGCACAAGTCCTCGACTTGACTCACGTTAGTTCGAAAACCACAACACCTTACATGAGCACGTCACATAAGCATGTTACAAACCATATCAAATGATAACAGCCATAACCATCAAAACACACCCAAAAACTTAGCAAACTAATACTAAGCAAACCTTCCCATAAAGCAAGTTTGAAACATTGCGAGTTAAAAGCAAAAACAAGACGCTGCAGTTCTACGAGTTGAACTTCACGGGAGCTCCCTAAAAACAAGCTCCACACCTCACAGAAGCTCTCCGGACCTTGCAGGAGCTCTCCGGACCTTGCGTCGGACCTTGCCAACACTTGGCGGACCTAACAAAGAACTTGTCGGACCTTGCCACAGAAGAATGTTTTGACAATATTCAAAACTTTGAATGTTAATGCTAACTTTTATCCTAATTGCCAATGTATTCGGCACACATAGGTCTCAGAAGGAATTTTCGGACGTATTCCCGGAAGAGCTTCCAGGTATGCCACCTGACCGGGACATTGAGTTTGCCATAGATTTGGTACCCGGAACTGCACCCATAGCCAAGAGACCCTATAGGATGCCTGTCAATGAACTAGTAGAACTCAAGAAGCAAATTCAAGAACAGTTGGAGAAGGGTTTTATACGTCCAAGCTCGTCACCATGGGGAGCTCCTGTGCTCTTTGTAGACAAGAATGATGGAACCCAAAGGATGTGCGTGGACTATAGGTCTCTCAATGAGGTGACAATCAAGAACAAATACCCTCTGCCCCGTATAGAGAACCTGTTCGACCAAATGAAAGGAGCCCGAGTGTTCTCCAAGATTGATTTTCGGTCGGGATATTTCCAACTGAAGATTAAGCCCTCCGATGTACCCAAGACAGCCTTTCAAACACGGTATGGTTCGTACGAATATACCGTCATGTCTTTTGGGTTGACAAATGCACACGCATACTTCATGTACCTTATGAACAAGGTTTTCAT
Organism: Neostapfia colusana; assembly: GCA_030760725.1. Classification (NCBI taxonomy): domain Eukaryota; kingdom Viridiplantae; phylum Streptophyta; class Magnoliopsida; order Poales; family Poaceae; genus Neostapfia; species Neostapfia colusana. Next base: position 104,185,948 of record JASWHV010000006.1, read on the forward strand.
GGAGTACTTGGACAAGTTCGTCGTGGTTTTCATCGACGACATTATGGTGTATTCAAAAAGTGAGGAGGAGCATGAAGAACATTTGAAATTGACCTTGCAGAAATTGTGTGAGCATCAATTGTATGCCAAGCTTAACAAGTGTCAATTTTGGATAAAGGAAATATCTTTCCTAGGCCACATTATCTCCGAGGAAGGGGTATCGGTTGAACTCGGAAAAGTGAGAGATGTTCTAAAGTGGGACCAACCGCAGAGCGTGAGGGATATTCGGAGTTTTCTTGGGATGGCTGGATACTATCGACGCTTCATTAAAGACTTCTCTAAGATAGCAAAGCCTATGATGGAGTTGCTAATGAAGGGAAAGGTCTTCCAATGGACACCAGTCTGCCAAGGAAGTTTTGAGGAACTCAATAAAAGGCTAACCACAACACCGGTTCTGGTATTGCCAGACGTAAGCAAGATCTTTGACATATATTGTGACGCATCCAGACAGGGGCTCGGATGTGTGCTCATGCAAAAAGGACAAGTGGTAGCCTATGCCTCACGACAATTAAAGAAGCACGAGCTCAATTATCCCACACATGACTTGGAGCTAGCAGCAGTAGTGCATGCATTGAAGATTTGGAGACATTATATCCTTGGTCATCGATGTGAGATCTATACGGATCATAAAAGCCTCAAGTACATATTTACACAAACGGACTTGAATCTGAGGCAACGTCGATGGTTGGAACTCATCAAGGATTACGATGTTGGAATCAACTACCACCCCGGGAAGGCCAATGTAGTAGCTGATGCATTGAGCCGAAAGGGAGCATGTCACCAACTAACGGTTCGGGAGCTTCCACCCGAACTACGTAAGGAGTTCGAACGGTTACACCTCGGATTCTTGAACAACATGGAAATAATGGAGATCCACTTCTCATTGGAGAAAGAGATAAGAGATGGCCAAGCAACGGATGAGGAGATCAAGGATATCAAGGAAAGAATCCGACAAGGAATAGAGAGGGATTTCAAAAAAGATGAGAAGGATACGCTTTGGCTAGGAAAAAGGATTTGTGTGCCTAACACAAAACACCTCCGCGACATGATACTGAAGGAGGCACATGATTCACCCTATTCCATAAATACCGGAAGTACCAAAATGTACAAGGACTTGAAAACTTGTTATTGGTGGGATGGTATGAAGAGGGATATAGCCGAATACGTTGCCCTATGCGACATATGCCAACGGGTGAAGGCCGAACATCAAAGACCCGCTGGATTGTTGCAACCCTTGAAGGTACCAGAGTGGAAGTGGGAGGACATCAGTATGGATTTCATCGTCGGATTGCCACGTACTCAGTCGGGTTACGACTCCATCTTGGTTATCGTGGACCAATTGATGAAAACCGCCCATTTTCTCCCCGTAAGGGCCAATTACAACGTTGCACAATTAGCCGAGTTGTACATGGAGCAGATCGTGTGCCGTCACGGAGTCCCGAGGAGGATAGTCTCAGATTGAGGTTCTCAGTTTACCTCTAGATTCTGGAGGAAGTTACAAAAAACTATGGGTACACGACTGGATTTTAGCTCCGCCTATCACCCACAAACTGATGGACAAACCGAAAGGACAAACCAAATTTTGGAAGACATGTTGAGATCTTGCGCCTTGAAACGTGTGCGTAGTTGGGATAGGAGTTTACCGTACGCCGAATTCTCCTATAACAACAGCTATCAAGCTAGCTTGAAGATGTCTCCTTTCGAAGCATTATATGGTAGGCGGTGTAGAACGCCACTATTCTGGAACGAGACCGGAGAGAACCAGGTGTTTGGACCCGAAGTACTACAAGAAGCTGAAAAGCATGTCCAAACGGCACGGGAGAACTTAAAGGCTGCTCAGTCACGACAGAAAGGCTATGCGGACAATAGGCGTAGGAAGTTGACCTTTGAAGTAGGAGACTTCGTATACCTTAAGGTATCGCCTATCCGAGGCCAACGACGTTTCAACGTCAAAGGCAAGCTAGCACCTCGCTACATCGGACCATTTAATATTTTGGACAATCGAGGAGAAGTAGCCTATCAATTAGAGCTCCCAACCAACCTCTCCGACGTACATGACGTGTTTCATGTATCACAGCTCAAGAAATGCTTAAGAGTACCAGAGGAGCAAGTATCAATGGGAGAGCTTGAACTTCAAGAGGACCTGACTTATGCGGAACACCCTGTCTGAATATTGGACGTAAAGGAAAGGGTCACCCGGAACAAGGTGATTCGATGGTGCAAGGTACAATAGAGCCATCACACCGAAGCTGAAGCCACATGGGAGCGTGAAGAGGATATCAAGGCAGAATTTCCCCATCTATTCTCTACTAACGAATCTCGAGGGAGAGATTCAATTTAAGGGGGGTAGATTTGTGACACCCTCATCTCTGGTTTCTGCATGTATTCATACTTCATGTAGAGATAAACATTTTAAAGAAAGTGGGAACAAAGAAATCATCAAATAGATAGCCAATAAGAGCCGAATCCAGTTCACAGAGAGCACCGAAGACAATTTCCGCGGCTCGCTGACCACGTGGCGTGTTCGGAGCTCATCCTTGCGAAGTGGGGAGAGGTCCGCCGCTGAACTGGCTACGTGACAGGCTCGGGGCTCATCTCCGCAAAGGGGGAGAGGTCCGACCCTGTGGGACACGTGTTGCCCTGAGCTAGCATCTGCGGAAGAAGCAAAGGCCTTTCCGCAGGACACATGTGACCTTCGGACCTAGTCACCGCGGAAATCAGAGGACCAGTTGCGCGGGATACGTGTCGATCTCGGAGCTCAACTCCGAGAGGTCCGGTTCTATCGAACACGTGTCGCCACCGGAGCTTATCTCCGGGAGGTCCGTCGCTGCTGGACACGTGTTAACCCCGGAGATCGTCTCTAAGAAGAAAGGAAAGTCTGGCGCTACTTGACACGTAGCGTACGTGGAGCTCACCTCCGAAGGATAGGGAAGTCTCGCTCGTTTGACACGCGGCACAACCGGAGCCGTCTCTGCGGAAAGGAAGAGACCAGGACCCGGTTGTGACGCCCTCAATTCTGTGGAAAACCACGGAACCGAGAACTAATGCATATGTGTGCCCAGGATGTTCATCACACATACACATACGTTCCACAAACTGAAATCAGATTATATATTACCACGAATAACATAGTTTATTACAATAACCTCATGAGTCTTGGACTCATGCTTACAGCGGAAGTCTTTGTTCTATGCAGCGGAAGTCCTTATTTAAATGCGGAAGCAAAAACTAATGCGGAAGCAAACTTAGGAGAAGTGGCTCCATCCCTACTCCCTCCACAGGCAAGGTTGAGAACAGATCACACGCCATAATGCTCTACTCGGTCTTCATAGTAGTCCTCTCTTGCTGTTTGATGAAGAAATAATAATGCAAGTTTGAGTACAATGATGTACTCAGCAAGTGCGGGAAAACACATGATATGCAGCTCATAAACAAGGTAGGTGATAAAAGGTTTATTTGCAGAAAAGCAGTTCTGTAAAAACCATGATAAAACAACAACTTAAGTTTAAATGTAATCTCAACATGTATTAAATTACCAACATACCTCCATCACTTCCCGTGTTCCATCTGAACATTAACCAATCTTTTATTCATACTCACGAATACCTCCTCGTATTCGCTACCATCTCACCTCATAAAACAACCTCGTCTCGCACCGAGACCAATCTCATATCATGACCCACCAGTCATGCAACCCTTTCATCATCCAGACTTAACAATTCCAAACCAAACCATAACCAAACCCATAATCATAACCAAAAACCTTTCCAATAACCATTCCAGTAACCATTCCAATCTAATCATGGCAGTTTAGCCAGGTGCTCATGACCGTAAGCTCGGCTATCATGATAGTTTTAATAACTCTGCAGAAATTGCACCTCTTTACCCACAAGTTTGTGATTTCGTCACCCGTCGGCGACTGCAGAACCTCCATTATACCAGTACACAACCGTCGGTGTATGGTCAAGAGATCATAAAATAGCCTTTACAAAGGGGTTACTAGATGTATGGACTCACTAAGGTTTCACCGGCAGGCTAGAATCTCCAATTCTCCCACCCACGGGCCCCCTCTTGTGCCATGCAGTTCCTAGGGCAGTCCTCACTCGACTCCCATTCCCCGCGCCTTCCATAGTCCATAACATCCTAGCAACCTACCTAATTACTCAGCTAAGCCGCACCCATACTTGGCCTTGTGGTGGCACTGTTATCCTGACATGTGCATGCATGAACCGGTCCTTAGATCTACGGCAAGCAAAACCACCATCTCATTCTACCTCATTCACAAACCCAGGCTTGCCTAGATCTCCCTCCAATCCATGTTCATTATTAACATCAGTTTCCCCTTATTATTATGAGTGCAGTTAGCTAAACACATCTATCTCGCTTCCCAATCCCATAGACTCAGCGAAGCATAAAGCAAAAACCATACCCGACTCATAAACTTCCCAGGCGACAAGGATGGTTTAATCAAAACTAGTAAACTCCTATAAAAGGGTTTCCCATCATGTTTGACTCAGCACACACACCTTTTCGCAAAACAAAATAGTTTTACCCAAAACATAGGATCAACATGGTCAAGGAGCACTTGCCTTGTTCTTGCGGTTCCGGTTGTTCTTGATTCTCAAAACCTTGTTGCTGCAGCTCGTCGTAGACAGCTTCCTGAGTTTGTCCTGCTATGTAGGATTCACGTGCACACAAATTCACAGCAATCAATATTATGCACAAACCCTAAACTAGATGCGATGATGCACATGCATACTATACTACGATTAGTTCTATTAGATTGATCTGATGTTCTTGCATGGCTTGCATGGTCAGAGGTGTTCAGATCAAAGATGAACGTGGCGATGATCTTGTCTTTAGATCAAACTGATCATCGAGTGTTCTGCCCACGAAAACGCTTCTGTTCGAAAGGAATCGAAGAACAGATGCAAAGAGATGAACAACATGATGTCGTAAGGTGGTATTGAAGTCCTACCTCACGTTCTTCTTGTCTTCGGGGTCCTCCTTAGACCGCTTGGTTCTCCTCCGATGATCTCCCTTGTTGTGCATTCGGCGATGTTTTGCTCGGCGAGTTAGGGCTAGGGCTCTAAGTCGTCGGCTTAGGAGTTGAAAGAGAAGTTTGTGGTTTCAGCCAGAGGTTTTGGGTTCTATTTATAATCGGGAAGAGAAGAGTCCTAATCTGATTGGATCCCGAATAAGAGTCTTACTCAGATCTATGTTAGATCCTGACGTCTTATCTTCGGTTAACCATTGTGGATTCTAGATCGGTTTCTGTTGCGTACCGGTGTCCTTGCGCGTAACAGCCGCTCCAGAACTCGTTACCTCCGTGATGATGAGCTCCAGAAGCTCCACGTGTCCTCCGGGCCTGGCATCTCCTCGTCCGCAGAGACGAGCTCCGGTTGTGCCGCGTGTCAATCGATCGAGACCCCCCTCTTCTTCGGAGGTGAGCTCCGCGCACGCTGCGTGTGGGTGCCGGTCTTTCCGCTCTCCTTTCCTCAGGGACATGCCTCGAGGTCGACACGTGTTTAGCTGCGACGGACCTTCCGGAGATAAGCTCTGGTGGCGACACGTGTTCGATAGACCCGGACTTCCCTGAGATGAGCTCCATGATTGACACGTATCCCGCGCGACAGGTCCTCTTATTTCCGCGAGGACTAGCTCCGAGGATGACACGTGTCCTATAAAGAAAATGCCTTTGCTTCTTCCGCAGAGGCTAGCTCCGCGGGCAGCACGTGTCCCACAGGGTCGGGCCTCTTTCAAATTGCGGAGGTGACCCCCGAGCCTGCCACGTAGCTAGTTTAGCGGCGGACCTCTCCCAATTTCTCGGGGATGCGCTCTGAACACGCCACGTGATCTGCTGGCCGTGGAAATTGCCTTCGGTGCTCTCGGAGAGCTTTATTGGCTATCCTTTTGGTACTTGTCTCTGTTTCTACTCTTCTTAAAATATTTTTCTTCTTCACATGCTGACACCCGAGATGAGGGTGTCACACCGGTGGACACGTGGAACCTCCGGAGCTCATCACCGAGGAGGTAACGAGTTCTAGGAACGGTTTTTGGATTATGTACGCGTAGAAATACCGGTACGGAGAAGAAAACGACCCGGATTCCACAATGATGCCGCACCAAATCAACTAAAGATAAGTTGTAGGATTCGACAACAAATTTGAACAGGACTCTTATTTGGGATAAAATCAGATTAGGACTCTTCTCTTCCCGATTATAAATAGAGCCCAGAACCTCTGGCCGAAACCACAAACTTCTTTTCCAACTCCTGAGCCGACGACTTAAAGCCCTAGTCCTAACCTGCCGAGTAAACCATCGCCGGAGTGCAGCAAGGAAGATCGCCGGAGGAAAGCCCAATGATCTGAGGAAGACCTCGAGACAGAGAAGAACGTAAGGTAGGTCTCCAATACCACCTTACGACATCGTTGTGTTTTCTTTGCATCTGTTCTTTGATTCCTTTCGAACAGAAGCCTTCTCGTGGACAGATCACGTGATGATCAGGTTGATCTGAAGACAAGATCATCGCCACGTCCACCTTTGATCTGAACATCCATGCAAGCCATGCAAGACCCCGTGCAAACCAATCTAATAAAACTAATTATAGGATAGCATGCATCTGCATCATCGCATCTAGTTTAAGGTTTGTGCATGATATTGATTGCTGTGAATCTTGTATGCACGTGATCCTACATAGCAAGACAAGCTCAGGGAGCTGTCTACAACGAGCTGCAGCAACAAGGTTTTGAGATCCAGGAACAACCGGAACCATAAGAACAAGGCAAGTGCTCCTCGACCATATTGATCCTATGTTTTGGGTAAAACTGTTTTGATTTGCGAAAAGGTGTGCGTGCTGAGTCAAACATGATGGGAAACCCTTTTTATAGGAGTTGACTAGTTTTGGTTAAACCACCCTTGTCGCCAGGGAAGTTTATGAGTCGGGTATGGTTTTTACTTTTATGCTTCGCTGAGTCTATGGGATTGGGAAGCGAGATAGATGAGTCTAGCTAACTGCACTCGTAACGGTAATGAGAAACTAATGATGTTAATGAACATGGATCGGAGGGAGATCTAGGCAAGCCTGGGTTTGTGAATGAGGTAGTATGAGATGGTGGTTTACTTGCCGTAGATCTAAGGACCTATTCATGCATGCACATGCCAGGATAACAGTGCCACCACAAGGCCAAGTATGGGTGCGGCTTAGCTGAGTAATTAGGTAAGTTGCTAGAGTGTTATGGACTGTGAAAGGGGCGGGGAACGGGAGTCGAGTGAGGACTGCCCTGGGAACTGCATGGCACAAGAGGGGGCCCGTGGGTGGGAGAATTGAAGATTCTAGCCTGCCGGTGAAACCTTAGTGAGTCCATACATCTAGTAGCCCCTTTGTAAAGGCTATTTTGTGATCTCTTGACCATACACCGACGGTTGTGTACTGGTATAATGGAGGTTCTGCAGTCGCCGACGGGTGACGAAATCATAAACTTGTGGTTAAAGAGGTGCAAACTTTGCAGAGTCTAAAACTATCATGATAGCCGAGCTTACGGTCACGAGCGTCTGGCCAACTGCCATGATTAGTTGGGATGGTTATTGGGATGGTTATTGGGATGGTTATGGGATGGTTATTGGGATGGTTCTTGGTTATGGTTATCGATTTTGGTTTTGGGACTGTTGAGTCCGGGTGATAAGATGGTTGCATGACTGTTGAGTCATGGCAACGAGATTGGTCTCGGTGTGAGACAAAGTTGTTTATGAGATAAGATGGTAGCGAATACGAGAAGGTATTCATGAGATGGTAGCAAATACGAGGAGGTATTCGTGAGCAAGAATGAAGTTGGTTAATGTTCGGGTGGAACATGGAAAGTGATGGAGGTATGTTGGTAACTTAATACATGTTGGGACGCCTTTTAGAAAGAGCCGCTAAATTAAATTCTCTTTTAGGCGAAGGGAGTATGACCGCTTTACCAATAGTGGAGACTCAATCTGGAGACGTTTCTTCCTATATTCCTACTAATGTAATCTCCATTACAGATGGACAAATATTCTTATCTGCGGATCTATTCAATGCCGGAATTCGACCTGCTATTAATGTGGGTATTTCTGTTTCCAGAGTAGGATCCGCAGCTCAAATTAAAGCCATGAAACAAGTAGCTGGCAAATCAAAATTGGAACTAGCTCAATTTGCAGAGTTACAAGCCTTTGCACAATTCGCCTCTGCTCTCGATAAAACAAGTCAGAATCAATTGGCAAGGGGTCGACCGCTTTGTCTGAGTCAGTCCTACGATCCCTTCCGGCTGAGACACGAATCCTAGCCTATCTGAGTCGCAGAATGAAGGGCTCTTCAGAAGGCGCCACCCAAGTCTCCTTTGAGACTTTGGAGTCAGGAATGATTTTTCCAAGGAAGGCGGATTTTCTTCGTTCCGCAGCACGAACAGGGTGTACAGAAGATCGATGTGCCATCTTTCTAACCACGTTCATTTGTTGTATGATCAGTAGGGAAGGGAGCCTTTGATAAAGGGACCCCCAACCAAGAAATCTACTGTCTCAGAGCGACAGTCAAGCTCGTATCGCGGAACTAGAACATTTCTTTGATTGATAGGTCGGATAGGAAGCAGGCAAGCAAACCAAGTTATAGGTTTGGAAGTTAGAACTCGGAAAGGTTATCCTGTGACTACCTTTGAAGTCTTTGGGTAGGAAGCCCCTAAGATAATAAGTTGTAGTGGGTGTCCTCTTTCCAGATGCGAAAGGCTTCTTTCTCTCTACTCTTTATAGTGGAGATGCTAAAAACAAATGATTGAAACCTGCTTGCCCTTCTGATTTATTCCTTGCTGGCACTACGCTGACCGAGGGAGGGTTCTGATGAATATTGGTCATCACGCGTGGACTTCTCTTCAGGCCTCATTTTCCCTTATAGATTGCACACCGGCCTTCGCCCTTTATCTGGCGCGAGCTGACCAGAGGAGAAGAAGGTGCGGAATCAGCCTGAGAATCTTCTGCTAATCAGTAAAAATCCTCTTTTGTTCTACCGCTCAGAAAGGAATTGTTGGTTCTAGCTCAGTCACTAGTAAGGAAAGGAGCAGATCATCCCGGTATCCCAGCAGAAGGGCTCTGCGGGATAAGCGAGCAAGCGGCATAGGGTCAAGTTGAAGAGTCACCCTTGCTTTCGTCAGAAGTCATTCCTTCTTTCGACACTGGGTAAAGACAAGAAGGCGGCTTTTTTTCGGTAAAGAAAGAACCGACGGGAGAGAAGATGGCCTAGCTCGCGGGGAGAACTACTGATCTGGTTATCCCCCCGGCGGTGCCCGGGCGGGCCTCGGTTCAATATTGCTGATTCTACCTAGACATGGCTCAAAACGAAGGGGTAAGGCCAAGTGTTCTAAAAACTAAACTCTCAGTTCGGAGCACGGTCTTCCGTTAGGTCCTTTACGGACGACGAAAGCCCCTTGGCTATACTCTACTCTTCGCCGCTCTCATTACAGCGGCACCTGTTAAAGTGGCGGCAAGAAAGAAAAGACCAAAAAGAAGGTTTTTTAATACCTCTGACGAACCGAACCAAGCAGTCTGATCATCCTTGCCCGCCAGCAGATGTAGTCACCATCATAGGTACTCAAGATATTGTGTTTGGAGAGGTAGATAGATAGGACGTAGTCTTGCTCGATCAGGACTCTTGCTTTATTTGATTCGGGAGTATCAACTAATTTCATTTAAATGGCTGGGAAAGAAATCAACTAATTGGTAGCCCGCTTGGTACTAAGAGGTTCCTTGCCCTTCTTCCATTTGGGAAAGTGATATTTTTTTGATTTGCTGGCAGGGAAGTATGTTTGTAGGTCAAAGTTGGAATTAGAATCGGGGAACTCGGTAAAGTAGCTTTCATAGCTTTCACATATTTGTGAGCCCCTCTTTAGCAGAAAGACGTATATTCCTTGCTCATTATCAGACAATCACTTATTCCCAAACCTCGTGTGGGGCTAATCGTTTTCATTTATGGCTAAATCCTCATCCCCGCTAATATGCCGAGTGTACCCGCAGCAATATGATGCGAAGCAATTCCTCCCGGAACGAAAGGATCAAAACCTTCTGCACCCCACGCAGGATTTACAGCTTGTACTTTTCCTGTTAGTCCATAAGGATCGGACACCCATATCCCAGGACCATACAAACCGGTTACATGAAATGCACCAAAGCCAAAACAAGCCACCCCTGCAAGAAATAAATGAATTCCAAAGATCTTGGGCAAATCCAAAGAAGGTTTTCCCGTCCGATCATCACAGAATATTGCTAGGTCCCAATATACCAAATGCCAGATAGCTGCCAAGAAACACAAGCCAGAAAACACAATATGCGCACCTGCCACACCTTCATAACTCCAAATACCCGGATTTGTTACAGTTCCTCCTGAAATACTCCAACCACCCCACGAATCGGTTATTCCTAAACGAGTCATGAAGGGGATGACGAACATACCTTGTCTCCACATTGGATCCAGAACAGGATCAGAGGGATCAAAAACCGCTAATTCGTATAAAGCCATCGAGCCAGCCCAACCAGAAACTAGAGCTGTATGCATTATATGCACCGCAAGCAATCGACCTGGATCATTCAATACGACAGTATGAACACGATACCAAGGCAAACCCATGGAAATACCCCTTTAGCAAAGAAAAATAGACACGATGTCGTTTTATTTTATCGCATTGGAAAAGACTATCCATATCCTATGTACCTAACCCTTCTAGGGGATTCTGTGTCAGAAAGCGTGAATATTTATTTCATTCCATTAAAATAAGAAGCCAATTCTGTTTGTAAGAAAAAAGAGAAGCAGATCTGGCACGGCACCAATGGAACAGCGGAACAGGTATCTTTTAGCAAAGCAAAGGGAAAGGAGGTATCATACCAAGGGGTTGAAGAAAGGGTTTAACCAGCAGATTCGCATATCTTTTTCCAATGGCTTCCCGCATCCCTAGTTTTTTCACTCCTGGTTTCGGGTAACGGATATGGGTTCGGCCCCCTTCCCTTGGCAAGCATAAGAACCATTCGTATACGTTAGGAGCAGAAGTTGACGTGGGTATACTCTTCATTTCATCCTTTTCATTGAATCCCCTATCCTATTATCCAGCAACGCAGATCGCCCCTCCGCCCCGGATGTAGCCATTTGAGTGGTGAACCGGGTAACCGTAGCGATAAGATGGAATTCTTAGCTTCTTGCGCTGGTTCGATTCCGGCTCGCAACTGTCTCAAAGCCAAGATTCTATTCATATGCCAGCTTACAGGCCGACAAAAGTTCTCAATGATCATTCTCTTTTTTATTTTCTTAGAAAAGTCTAGGTTACTCCGTTCTGTACAATCTTTCTATATTATGCACCTAAATCTTTGTTAATCAACAAGGAAGGAGACGAAAACCCCGAGTTATGTCATACCACATGAGTGGATATATAGAAAAGGAATCCAAATCTGCCGAATCGCTCATGTTATGATCTTCTACATCCTAGGTCTCCGTGTTCCGTCATCTGGCTTATGTTCTTCATGTAGCATTCAGATCGAATGACTCTATGAAATTACGTCGATACTTCCACATATTATGGGTAACGTAGGAGACATCCCTATTTTCACCCGGGGTCTTAATTACCACTGCTTAGCTTTCAATTCGCCTCTGACCATCAAATTAAATGTGAATAACCCGTCCTCCTCTCTTTGAAACAAGGGGCGCTTCCGGTTCTGTGCGTGCTTCAAAATTGTTGTTAAAAAGCGTCTGACTGAATGATGTAGGCTCCGCGATCTTCAACCAAAATAAAGTGACCAAAAGACACAATTGCATCGGTCCAATGAGACATGGAAGCACCAGTAGATATTGAAAGAAATACTATTGATCGGTACAAGGCCCGTTTGGTTGCTAAAACGTTTAAGCAACGTTATGGTATTGACTACGAAGAGACTTTCAGTCTTGTAGTCAAGGCGGCCACAATTAGACTAATATTGTCACTTGCAGTCTCTGTAATGTGGACCATCTGGGGGAGCCGAAACAGCTACAACCATGGCGATGTCAAGTACCAGCCGTTGAGGTCTGTTGAATTGGTTGATGAGCTCATTAAATCTCTGGAGATTCCAGCTCAGGAGGAAGCCGCCCCATCGGCTGTGGTTCAGAAGTGGGCTCGACCTGCTTTGGGATGGATGAAACTGAACACTGATGGAGCACTGAACGTGAAATACATGGTTGAGTAATCTTTCCAAGTAGTGTAAGGAGTGTGGAACATAAGAAAATATTTATCGCAATTCTTCTTCCACCACTTTGGATTGCCCCCATCAAAGATAGGAAAATCTGGCCTATTGGGTGCCGATCCACTCGATCCTATGCTATGCATTTGTGACCAAGGCGAGGTAAGATCATGAATACAAGATGGTGATGAGTCATGCCAAGTTTGTGGAGTGTTGCTCGTACCCTCATTGCATGTTTTAAAATAGGGCATACTGCCTGTGATTTACTATTGACTTCCAAGTCGACACGAGATTCTATTTCTTTCTCTCTACACTATGTACTTACTTTTCCGGCTATGCGAGAGAGATACTTTTGAATTGGTCTATAGGCACAATTTAGCAAGTAACATGGTTGCTGTCACAATTCCTCTCAATGGGAAAACTTTCATTTCTATCCTCTCCGGATATTCTGATAGCAGTTTTCCTCCTTCCACACGCCCCCCTCTAAGGGGAACATCTGCTCATGTCGCGATGGTTCGTATGGTTTGGTGAATCAGGCATCCATCTTGGATTTTGATTCTCTCCAGGAGGTAAGTCCCTTGTCAATGATGGAGCTTAGGAGCCTTTTGGGTTTTTGTGTTGGAGTGAGTGCGGACTGCATTGCATAAATATACCTGTCTTCATCTTCCTTCTGCATCACTATCTAAAGTTAAGTTGTTGTTTTATCATAATTTTACAAATCTGCTTTTCTGCGAATGAGCCTTTTTATACCTACCTTGTTATGAGCTACATATCGTGTTTTTCCCGCACTTGCTGAGTACATCATTGTACTCAAACTTGCATTATTATTTCATTATCAGCAGCAGGAGAAGCCTACTATGAAGACCAAGTGGAGCATTAAGGCGTGTGATCTATTCTCAACCTTGCCTGTGGATGGAGTAGAGATGGAGCCACTTCTGCTTAGATTTGCTTCCGCATTAGTTAAATCGCTTCCGCATTAGAATAAAGACTTCCACTGCATAGAAATAAGGACTTCCGCTGTGAGTATGAGTCCAAGACTCATGAGACATTGTAATAAACTCTGTTATTAGTGGTTATATATATTCTGAATTCAGTTTGTGGAATATATGTGTATGTGTGATGAACATCCTGGGCACACATATGCATTAGTTCTCGGTTCCGTGGTTTTCCACAGAATTGAGGGCGTCACAAGAGGGGGGAGAGGGAGAGGGAGAGAGAGTGAGAGTGAAATGGGAAAGTGGGAGGGAGAGAGACACAGTGCTAGAGAGAGGGGGTGAGAGAGAGAGGGGGAGTCGTAGAGAGATGGGGAGAGAGAAGGCAAGGGAGAAAGCGAGACTGTGGGGGAGGGAGAGGAAGAGAGAGTGAGAGTAGGGGGAGAGAGAGAGTGAGAGTAAGGGGGGAGAGTCGTAGAAACTCAAACTCACTTTATCTATTTATTTACATTGTAGAGATCGGCAACGGAGGCTTAAACTCCACTGCCACAGGTACTGGCACCTAGAGGCGGCCGCAGAGACGGATTCTTCGGCTCCGGAGCGAGTGGAAGGGGTAGTGTTAAGTGAGTAGATCCCCTTTTTGTTCAATATTTTGAATGTTTTATATTTTGGATGTGTATATAAACTGTTTTGTAAGCTGACCATCGTGTCATGGTATCTGTTTTCTATTTAAAAAAAACTAAAAATCTTATTTACGACGGCTAGATATACAGGGTCCACGCCGTCGTAAGTAAGGTGTCCAGCCCACCACATGGCATGGGAATGAGCGACAGCCAGTTGTTTACGACGGCTAGGAACGACCGTAGTAAGTTAGTTATTTACGACCAATTATTGGAAACGGCCAGAAACCATCGTAAATAACCGAAAACCGTCGTAAATAAGTTATTTACGATGGTTTTCTCTAATTTATGACGGTTTCTCGCTGTTGTAAATTGATCAGTTTACTATAGTGTAGGCCCCATCCCGATGGTTCTTCGCCTACCTCAGTCCTCAACCATCGGCTTCACCTTCACCTTGCGATCCAATCTATCTGCGCACATCGAGAAGAAGAAATTATTTGTTGGAGCGGCACATCCTACAAACTCGGGAGATGGAAGCATCCAATCGAACTGCTAGAGCAGATTATACAAAAATCCCTATTCGCGGGTGTGTATTTCTAGATTTTGGTTAATGACTACTCTCTCCGTTCTTTTTATTTGACGTGATTTTTTATCTTTAAACTAATTGGTATCAAATAAAAATAAACGGAGGGGATAATAAATAGCCGTCTGTACAATTTTATTAGAAGAATTGCATCCCACTAATTCCAAGGATTATCCGTACTTGGTAGATCTTCAATCTAATATTATCGTAGTACTCCCTCCGTTTCGAATTATTTGACGCTAGCTAGTTCAATTTTAAGCTAACCAGCGTCAAATAATTTAAAATAGAGGGAGTACTTTACTTTACCCGTATTTATGAACAGAGGAAGTAGAGTTTGCCAAATGGGACAGAACCAAAACGTGCCTGCCCACATGATGTGTGGAGACGGCGGGGTTAGATAGATGCACGACTAGTTGTAGTGAGTGGTAGGATAGATAGACGTGAACGAGCGCCACCCACGGTGCGATGCCCGACTGCCCGCATGAGCTGTGGCCCAGGGCTGCGCGCGCGTCATGAAGAAACGGAGCCCTGCGCGTCTGCAGCACCGTGTCCACGCGGCGGAGGCGGGAGAAACAAAAGCGAGGTATGAAAGGAGAGAAGCGCGCGCGCCAAGGGCCCCACCTATGATTGAGTGGCCGGTGGCGCGCCCCTTCTGCCTGATCCAATGCATCATCAGACCGAGTTCGATTCCTGCGCGGCGCTGGCGATCGACCCCAACCGCCGCTGTCGCGCGCGTGCTCGCAACTTCAACGTCGACTAACGTTTTCGCACGTTCTCTAACTAGGCTTTAAGAGAGGTATCGTATGTAACAACAAGCCCGTTTGCCGCACATCCTGCTCCCGTTGCTGCAGGTGTTGGTGCCGCGAACGCTTGGTTCACTGCTGGCACTGTGTACCCCGGTATGGGCAAGGCTGCGCCATAGACCGGGGGCACCGTTTGCAGGGCATATGGCTGGGGCATATGCTGCGCGGCGTATGCCTGGGGAAGAGATCACATGGCGAAAGTCTGCGCCTCAGGCAGGGTTGAGGCAGATGTCATGCTGTCGCCGGCCTCTTGGTTGCGATGCCTTTCTCGTCGTCGCTCAATGAACACTCGGCCATCTTTGCCCAAGTGGCATCGCTCTAGCTCCATCCTCAGGTCCATCGATGGGAGCCTGGTGGAGCTGGAATCCACCATCTGCCCGTCAACCGTTGGCGTGCGCGTCAGCGACACAGCCGGTTGGCCGGGGCGTCGTCCTCGCCGAATCCGAGGGTTAGCGGCGGCGACGAAGAGACGGTCTACCTCGCGAATCCACTGCTGGGTCGCTGACTGAGGCGCGTCCCCAGCAGGTGGATTGCGCAGTAGTGCTCTTGCTGCAGCTAGCGCGCCCCCGTGGGGGATGCTCAGCGCTGCAGAGGATCTCACGCTTGCTGGAGCCTGCGTTGCCGGAGTCGGCGCTGCCGGAGTCGGCTGCTGGCTTCCAGCCTGCGCCGACACACTCCGTCCAGAGTGTGTCGAGACGTAGTCCCCGCTTGTCACGGTCCGTCGTGAATGCGGGGGAGGAGAGCTTGCCGCTGAAAGAAGCTTCCTCATCTTCGTCGGCAAAAGCTCGTCGCGCAAGGGAAAAGCCCCCTTCCTGGCGCGTCAAATGTCGAAGTGTGTAGCCGACACTTCCCCCGGGCCTGCACTGAGCAGCCCACGGAGGTTCTTTTTCGGAGGGGCTAGTCACTCGCGGAGAGCTTCAGCGTAGGGACGATTGAGGGAGAAGCTTGATACGGGGAGTTTTACGTGGTTCAGGCCGCCGGAGCGTAAAACCCTACGTCCACGGTGAGCAGAGGTGCTCGTTGTATTGCTTGCTGCTCAGAACCGGAGTTCTGAGCTTGAGGGTGAGTAATGTCTAGAGTGCGAGTCAACAGAGTTCAAACCCTTGCTAACGTTGTGTAAGGGCCTCAGTTTTGGCACACATTTGAAGTGTTCATCACCACACCACACACCTCATTTGAGGAAAGATGATGAACATAAATGGAGAGCATGTAACCACCATCAACATGCTCATTAGAGAACAAACTCACATATTACAAAATTGATATTTCCCACATGTGAGATAGGTGGGCTGGACTTATGAAAACTCCTACACATTGTTAAGGATGTCCATGCCAAGTTTCACCCAAATTCAAAACCTTTTTGAGGTCATTTTGGGTATAGATAGAAAGAGGACAGTTTGAAACCACATTCAAATTCAAACTGTTTTTATCCCATGAATTTAAAAATGGGAGGCATATTCTTATTCAGCACATTTTTGTGAGCTCACACACCAATTTTCACTCCATTTGGAGTTGATCTTGACATGAGCTAAGTGGGACGAATTCAAACTTTATTTGGATTCAACACTGAACTTGTGCTGAAATTCACTCAAACCGAACCCAATTTGAATTCTATTCAATTCAAATGGCTCAGGGGTGAATAATTTGAATCACCAGGGGTATTATGGGGCTCACTGTTTACAACAGTGATTAGGAGTAAATTTCAGAGGTTAAAACCCCGGGTGGGACCCACATGTCCTAGAGGGGAGAAGGAGAAACTTGCACCCAAAGTCAGAGTCTCGGTGGGAAATTCCACCGAGCAGCTGTCGGCTGTGCCACCGAGCAGCTACCGGCGCCACCAGCTGCTTCCCTCTCCGCGCGCTGGCGCCCAGGGTGGCTGGCTCGTGCCCCCACGTGACCGGCACCGCCTCAGCCAAGCAGGAGTCGGCCGGCTTTATCTTCTCGCAGGCAAACCCTAGCAGCGGCACTGTTTCTCGCCGCAGCTCTCTGCTCAATCGGGAAAACCAGCAAAACCATCTCCTCCTCCGTCCCTGAGCTGCTAGACAGCCACCTGAGCTCGCACTCCACCTCTCCAACGCCAGAAACCTCGAGCTCCGACCTCCTTTGCCCAAAGACGATCGCCACCGCGGCGACCTAGCCTCAGCCGAGAGTCAGGCGCCCGTGGGCAGCGTTCCACAGGCGTCTTCACGGTCCAGCGAGAGAGGCAACAGGAGCGCACGACCACCGTGCTGCTCTCCTCCAAGTTTGGAAGCCAACCGTGAAGAATCCGCAGAGAATTTCCAGTTTTTTCTCCGGCAACCGTAAACCGAGCTTCCGGTACGGCTTCTTTAAATTCAAGCTCTATGATCTTTCGGAGGTCATCAAATCTTGCACATAGACGCTGGACTAGCCGGCGATCAAGTTCTTTTCTGCATCCGTAGCGTGAAACTGTCTAGGAGTGACGAATTTCGAGCTCGATCGAGGGCGGTCATGGCGGGCACGGTCGGTCACACAGTGCCGACCGACTTGCCGCCATCCCTGAACCCTTTTGACACCTTGTCGAGCTTCCTAGAGGTACACTGATGCTGTAGGGCCGTTTGTTCGAGGTGTTGGCGGGTTTAGAAACCACGGTCGACGGTGTTGAACCTCAACCGAGGCCGCGGCACGTCACCGAGCTATTTCCGGTCACCCCCAGCCCGACCTGTCACCCCCGACGTGTTCCTCGACGTCGACAACCCCCTAGCGGCGAGTTACAGACCATGGGAGGTCCGGCAGCGGCGAGCCGGCGAGCCCCGAGTCTGCTCCGGCGAGGTCGGCGGCGCAGGCGCGAGAGAACGGCGGGAGGAAGACGAAGCAGGCTGGCCCACGTGTCAGCGGCTGAAGAATTTAAATCGGGATCGGGTGTGGCCAGGGATCGGCTGTGCTGGCGCGCAAATACCCTGTGGTATCTCCGGTGTGCCGGACACCTCCACGCTCGACACGTGTGGTATCTCTGGTGTGCAGGACACCTCCGCGCTCGACACGTGTGGTATCCCTGGTGTGCTGGACACCTCCGCGCTTGACACGTGTCCCCGCGGGCCCCGAGAGTTTAAACTTTTCCCCCGATTTTCAGAATTCTTCCAAACTTCAAATCCTCATAACTTTGGCTAGAAAGCTCCAAATTGGGTGAACCGAATTTTGTTGGATTCAGCTCTCTGAGCACTTTGCAGCAATACCAAATTCAGCTCGTGAGAGTGAATAGTTTTCCAGAATTAAATCCCTAAAATTTAAACTGTTGGGAATTTTATCTGGAGAACTACTTTATAAAAAATTCTGAAATTTGGCTGAAAGGTTCATTGGAAAATCCCTGAATCCCAGTAAAATTTTCAGACTCATCCAAGTTCATTTAGTTACCCTAATTGGGTGATTAAAGGAACTGCCCAGAGAAAATAGAAAAAATGTACAGAAACATTTTTCAGATTTTCTCCAATCTTAATTAGGACATAACTTTCTGTAGAATTCTTCAAATGACATGAAACCAACTCCATTAGAACCATCCTAAATTCTTGTTTCCAGAAAGTAATGGTGGGAGACATGAAAAACCCTGGAATTACTTATAGGCTCAATTATTGACCAAAGAGGCTTTTATTTGTACTAGGTTCAATTGAACTTTGTTTCAAATAAAACTTGGTCACAACTCTGGTTAGGACCCTACCAATCCACCATAAAAATTTCAGAACCAAAGTGGAGGGCTAGCTAGAGTTATTAACAATTATGTATTTAAGTTCACACATTGCATTTAAATTTACATGTAGTATTGTATTCAACGTGTAGCCATTGAAGAAGAGACCCCGGAAGTGCTGAATTTCCTTCTTCCAGACGAAGAACTAACTACTGACCAGCAGCAACAAGGCAAGCCACAGTTTGCATTAACCCTTTTATAAGTTTTCTTTTGTTCACACGAGTCATATGAAGTATGTATGTGCATTAGGTGTAGGATGAATGGAACCCCACTTGCATAACCAAAGGTTCCTAAAAGAGTGAGGGTAGTGTCTAGGACTTCGAGTAGACAGGCTATGCTTAATGAGTCATAGGACTTCGGTACAAGTCGAGTAGTTGGAATCTACTCGCGAGATAGGCTTGGGACACTGACGGAGCAGGGGACGCTCCAGAAGCTTCCCTCGGCGCATCAGCAGGTTCCCCAGAGACTCCACCACTTAAGGAAGGAGGGCACGATGTCTGGGAACCTTCGGCCTGTTGCCGCTTAAGAGGGGTCCCGTCGGAATAATCAGCCCGGGACCTCTTCGTATGGCCACCGGAAGGAGTGCCATCTCCAGAAGTAGGAGGTACAGGCACCCTAGATCCCCGGCTTGGCACAGATGCCGCCACTGGAGGAGATCGAGCACGCTTCTTCTCTGGGGGCGGGATGGAAGCCATGGCGAGGGAGGGCTCAAAGACAAGAAGACAAAGGCACAAGAGTCTGAGGAAAAGCGCTGGGAAGTGCGAAGGGAAGCCGCAATATGGGTAAGATCCCCTTTTAAAACTTCCCTGATGCGATTCCAAACGACTCAAAACTCTTCGAGTACACCGCATCGGCAACCGCATCAGCTCCAAGACCGAGCGCAGATGACGAGTGGGTCCAAGCTGCCCAGCTGAAGCGGTGGGTCAAGGAGTCATCCTCCCAAGAAGACGAGCCGGCAAGGCACTCTGGCGGTTCCCAAAGAAAGCGCCGCAACGTGCAGAAGTGGCAGTCTTGGGAACCGCCGCAGTAAAAGCAATCATCAAGTGGGCGCACGCTCCCACAATCCCGCGACTGTTCGTGCTCCGGCAAGCGGTCAATGCAGGATTTAGAGAAAGTGCGCGGAACAGAAGAGATGGAGGCCCCACCTCGGGCTCGCTATCTCCCCCGAGATGGGCCCGGGGGCCACTGTCGGTACCCGCGATATGGGGTACCCCTGCGCACAGGGGAAAATGCCTAAGGATCTCGCCCTTCTCCGCAGGGAGAGCTCCGAAGGCGCCACGTGTCCAGCGGGGCCGGACCTCCCTCTCCTCAGAGGAGAGCTCCGGGCCCGCCACGTGGCCAACAGCAGCCAGACCTCCCCTCCATGGGGAGGGCTCCGAAGGCACCACGTGTCCCGCGGGGCCGGACCTCCCCCTCCTCAGAGGAGAGCTCCGGGCCCGCCACGTGGCCGACAGAAGCCGGACCTCCCCTTCCGCGGGGAGTGGTCCGAAGGCTCCACGTATCCTACGGTACCGGACCTCCCTCTCCTCAGAGGGGAGCTCCGGGCTCGCCACGTGTCCAGCAGAACAGCGCTGCCTGCCCCCGAGCGGTAGGCAGCGGGCGTAAAGACGCACCATACCTTGCCTGTACAAGGTATTCAAGGCCTGCGCCTTCCCAAGACGCGGAGACACGGAGCACGCCTCTGTCAGGTGCCGTTGCGCCCAGTCGCATCACAGACTGGCGCGCGGTGTCAGAACCTGCCAGCCAATAAACACAGCGACAAGACATCCCCTGCCGCTCCCGCCGTCATCAACCACTACGACTAGCATGCGGCATGGACAGGGCGGCAAGACGAAGACTCAAAAGCCTTCGCCAGAGACAACTACCGACATAACTGCAGATACGATAGTCGGCAGGCAATCTCCCCGGGACCACCTGTCGGGTCCCGGGCCCCCCCTTGTAAGCCACACGAGCCTGGGAATATAAAAGGCTCGGGTAGGCGACGTTAGCAAGGGTTCGCACTCCAGAAACTTGCACCCTAGACATCACTCACCCTCAAGCTCAGGACTCCGGTTCTGAGCAACAAGCAATACAGCGAGCACCTCTGCTCACCGTGGACGTAGGGTTTTACGCTCCGGCGGCCCGAACCACGTAAAACTCACCGTGTCAAGCTCCTCCCTAACTCGTCCCTATGCTTAAGCTCTCCGCAAGCGACTAGCGCCTCTGAAAAAGAACCTCCGCGGGCTGCCCAGAGCAGGTCCGGGGGAAGTGTCGACCACACACTTCGACAAGCACCATAGGATTAGCATGCATATGCACTATTGCATCTTGAGTAAAGTTTGTGCATGATGATTGATCTCTATAAATCTTGTATATGCGTGATCGTGAGTAGAAGGACAAGCTCAGGGAGCTATCTACGCCAAGCTACAACAACAAGACTTCGAGATCCATGAGCAACAGAAGCCGCAGGAACAAGGCAAGTGCCCCTTGACCATATTGATCCCATGTTTTTGAAAATGTTTGATTTGCGAAAACTGTGTATGCTTGAGTCAAACTTGATGGGAAACACTTTATTAGGAGTTTACTAGTTTTGTGAACCATCCTTGTCGCCAGGGAAAGTTGATGAGTCGGGTATGGTCATTTTTGCTTTTTGCTTCGCTAATTCTACGGGATATGGGAAGCGATAGAATGTGTCTAGCTAACTGCACTCATATTTGTAATGATAATGAGAACTTGATGATAATGAACATGAATCGGAGGGAGATCTAGGCAAGCTTGGTTTTGTGGAAGTAGTAGAATGAGATGGTAGTTTACTTGCCGTAGATCTAAGGACAGGTTCATGCCAGCACATGCCGGGATGACAGTGCTACCACAAGGCCAAATATAGGTGCGGCTTAGCTGACTAATTAGGTAAGTTGCTAGATTGTTATAGACTGTGGAAGGAGCGGGGAATGGGAGTCGAGAGAGGACTGCCCTAGGAACTGCATGGCACAAGAGGAGGCCCGTAGGTGGGAGAATGGTGATTCGAGCCTGCTGGTGAAACCTTAGTGAGCCCATACATCTAGTAACCCCTTTGTAAAGGCTATTTTGTGATCTCTTGGCCATAAACCGATGGTTATGTACTGGTATAATGGAGGTTCTGCAGTCGCCAACGGGTGACGAAATCACAAACTTGTGGGTAAAGTGGTGCAAACTCTGCAGAGTATAAAACTATCATGATAGCCGAGCTTACGGTCACAAGCGCCTGGCCAACTCACATGATTAGATGGGATGGTATTTGGTTTGGTATTGGTTTGGACTTTGGATTTGGTTTTGGGACTGTTGAGTCTTGGTGATGAGATTGGTTTCATGACTGTTGAGTCATGATAATGAGCTTTGGTCTCGGTTATGAGATGGAAATTGAATATGAAATGAGATGATAATGAATACGAGATGGTATTCATGAGCATAAGAAAGAGTTGAGAAAGATGAATTTTCTAATGAGACATGAAAAGAGGTGGAACATGATGGAGGTACATTGATGTTTTAATTGAATAAATGTTGGGATTACATTCACTTGAAGCTAGTTGCTGTTTATCATGTTTTGTGAAATAAACTTCGCTTTCTGCAATGAGTCTTTTTATACCTACTTGTTGGAAGCTACATATCATATTTTCCCGCACTTGCTGAGTACGTCATGTACTCAAACTTGCATTATTACTTCATCATCAGCAACAGGAGAGGAGTACTTCGAAGAGCATGTGGAGTACTAGGCGTGTGATCTACTGTCAACTTGCCTGTGGGGATGGAGTAGGACATGGAGCCGCTGCCGTGCTTAGTTTGCTCCCACAATAGTTTAGAAGACTTCCGCAGCTAGATTAAAGACTTCCGCTGTTAGAATGAGTTAGAAATTCATGAGACAGTGCAATAAAACCCTATTCATTCATGGTTATCTATCTGAATTCGGTTTGTGGAATACATGTGTATGTGTGATGAACATCCTGCGCACACATATGCATCAGCTAGGGTTCCGTGGTGTTCTACGGAATTTGGGCATCACAGATTGGTATCAGAGCTACCACGGTTGACTGTTGGTCATAATCCTAGGTAGAAATCACAGATTGGTATTAGAAGCCACGCTGACATAGGACGCAGGCCTAGGCCTAGTCACATATTAGCATTAGAGCCACTGTGACCATAGGATGCAAGTCTAGAATGCATAGATTGGCATCACAACCACCTTGACCGTAGGATGCAAACCTAGAATGCATAGATTGGCATCAGAACCACCTTGGCCATAGGATGCAAGCCTAGGAGAAGTCACAGAATGATCACAGATTGGTATCATAGGTATCACCTCAAACCACATTGACTATAGGATGAAGTCACAGATTGGTATCACCCGAAAGACACATAGGACCCCCATTGAATAAGCTTGAATAGGAGTTGTGTGAAACTTTTGTGATGATTGCTTGTGATTGTGTGCTTAGTGTGAGTTGTGGGATGTATCAGCGTTGTCCATATGCATACATAGTAGAGAGATGTGAGATGCTTCGGCATGCGTTCACATCCTCATATAGGATGATATATAGTCCATCCACCTTGATGCATATAGTTGGGGGGGGAATCCATCTAAACTTCTAACCTCTATTCTATCCAACTCTCTCTCACAGATGGTGAGAGAAAATGCCGACCGACAAAGGAGGAATGTCCGTGGCAACCAAGAGGATGACCACGTCGAAGTTCCTGAAAATGTCAACCCCGAGGCTGGTGGAAACAACCTTGAAAGGTTGATGGCTATGCAGAACCAGCTTATGCAAATTATGATCCAAACTTTGGGTCAGCTGCAGGCCAACAACAATAACCCCGTTCCTGCACCCCCACCACCACCACCGCCACCACTGCCGGCTCACAACCGATTGGGAGAGTTCATGAGGACTCGACCACCCACTTTTGCACAAGCTAATGATCCCATGGAGGCTGATGATTGGTTGAAGTCCATGGAGAAGAAGCTTGCCATAGTTCAGTGCAATGACCGAGAGAAAGTTCTCTTTGCATCGCACTAACTTATGGGAGCAGCCTATGACTGGTGGGACGCTCTATGCAACGCTCATGTCAACCAGGAGACTATCACTTTGACTGAGTTCAAGGAGAGTTTCCGCTCTCATTACATCCCTGCTGGTGTCATGATGCTCAAAAGTTAAGAGTTCGAAGGTCTACGCCAAGGCAGGAAGAGCGTGAATGTATACCTCAACAAGTTCACGCAACTGTCAAGGTATGCCCCCGAGGATGTCAACTCGGACCAACGGAAGAAGTACTTGTTAATGAGAGGGTTGAACAATGAGATCCAACTTCAACTTCTCAACAATGACTATGCAAACTTCCATAAGCTAGTTGACAAAGCCATAGTGGTTGAGAGCAAGATCCGATAGATCGAGCAAGAGGGCAAGAGAAAGATGCCTTACCAGCCACAAGGGAGCAATGTACATCCCCGGTACATGCCCCCAGCTGTACCACAGTATGGCTCGTCCACATCTACTTTTCACCCTAATCAGCCACCACAGCAACGTCCTACCATGCAAGCACCTCGTGTGTCTTTGCCTTCGGCGCCTCATCCCAATATGGGCGCCTACGCTCAAAACCCCCGCCCCAACGTCCCCGCCGTCTTGGGCAACAAGGCATGCTTTGCATTTGGAGAAACAGGACACTTCATGAGTCAGTGCCCAAGGAAAGGTCCTGGACAACCAAGCAGCGTGCCCAAGCAGAACCCACCGCCGAACGGAGGAGCTACGCAAGGCAACCGTGGACAGCAGAACTACGCTCGCGGCAACGTGAATCATGTCTCTGCTGAGGAAGCGCAACAGGCTGAGGACGTCGTGATTGGTATGTTCCTTGCCAACTCCAACCCAGCCATCATTTTATTTGACACCGGAGCATCGCATTCATTCATAACATCCAAGTATGTTCCATGTATAATCAACTCATATCACACTTGAAATATACTATGTTGGTTAATTCTCTCGGTGGAGAGATGAGGACTAATATAGTATGTCCGAAAGTAAACCTTAAAATAAGGGGGGTAGACTTCCTTGCCAACCTCATTGTCTTGGATTCCCAAGGGCTTGATATAATACTTGGAATGGATTGGTTAAGCAAGCACAACGGAGTAATTCAAGAAGTGCTTGAGAGTTCCAGAAGAACAAGTACCGATGGATGAACTTGAACTTCAAGAGGATCCAACCTATGTAGAGCAACCTGTCTGAATTTTGGACGTGAAGGAAAGGGTCACGAGGAACAAAGTGATCCGTTGGTGCAAGGTTCAATGGAGCCATCACACGGAAGCCGAAGCTATATGGGAGCGTGAGGAAGACCTCAAGGCAGAGTTCTCTCATCTATTCTCCACTCTATCGAATCTCGAGGGTGAGATTCAATTTAAGGGGTGTAGGTTTGTAACACCCTCAATTTTGTAATCATGCATGCATTCATATTTCGTAGAGAAACATTTTAAAATAAGTAGAAACAGAGAAGGGATCAGAAAGATAGCTAAAAAGTGCCAGTTCCAGTTCGCCGAGGAGCGTTGTAGACACTTCCCGCGGCCTGCTGGCCACGTGGCGTGTTTGGAGCTCATCCCTGCGTTGTGGGGAGAGGTCTGGCACCGCCATTAACGTGGCAAGCTTGGAGCTAGCCTCTATGGAAGGGGCGATGTCAGTACCCTCAATATGGGGTACCCCTGCGCACAGGGCAAACTGCCTAAGGACCCCGCCCTTCTCCTCAGGGAGAGCTCCGAAGGCGCCACGTGTCCAGCGGGGCCGGACGTCCCTCTCCTCAGAGGAAAGCTCCGAGCCCGCCATGTGGCCAACTGAGCCGGACCTCCCCCCTCCGCGGGGAGAGCTCCGAAGGCTCCACGTGTCCAGCGGGGCCGGACCTCCCTCTCCTCAGAGGAGAGCTCCGAGCCCGCCATGTACCCCGGGGCTCCCGTAAGAAGCCGCGCAGGACCAGCTCAGGCGTGAAGGTATCGACCTCGTCAACGAGGCACGATCTCAAGCAACGCTCCACAACGCACGGTCCCGGCTGGTGCTCCGGTGCTACCGCCAAAGGACCAAGCGCGTCTGGGAGCTACAAGAAGGCGACCTGGTGCCGCGGCGCACACTTTCTCGCGAAGGACCTATAAACTCTCCCCCAGCCAGGAAGGTCCCTTCCGAGTCATGAAAGTTTCCGCCCCAGGTACATACGCCTCTCCTCCGAGGATGGGATCCGCTCCCGAACCCTTGGAACGTGGAACATCATAGTAAGTTCTATCCTCAGAGCATTAGTAGAACAGGCCTTGTCCTTTCTGTAATAGATCCCATAGGCTCCAGGAACAGTGCTCGGAGCAGCTAAGCCTCAGGGGACGGTCCAGGACTACGTTCAGCTTGGCCTGGTTCTGACCCCAAGCGCGTAGAGTCTTGCTTCCCTTCTTAATGGGGTGGGTCGTTGCCTCCATGTTCAGCCTGCCTTCCTCCTATGGGCATTTACACAGAAACCTGTTCTACCATGCTCTTACTTATGTGCTTATTTAAATTACGCATTAATTTCTATAACCGCACTTTCCATGTATGCTCACCGTACATTTAGCTCCCCTTTCCCGCTCTCATCCATAGTCAGCATTTGCTATCCTACCGAAGGCGGTTGCGCTTGAGGCACCTGCCGATGGCCACGGGGCGTTTCGGGCCTCCCCCAGTCAGGTGTTGCGGTGCCAGTTGGTCACCTCCAGGAAAGGTCTGCGCTGTCCATGGGGGGTCCAGGGTGCGTAGCCTGCTTTGCCTGGTTCCGACTCAAAGCGTGTGCGCCCTGTCCTTCGGAGGTCCAGGGGAGTACAGCCGCTTTGCCTGGTTCCATACCGAAAGCCTGTACACTCTGCCTCCCTGGCGTTACGTCCGGTACTAGGGGCCGTATGGTCGTACCTTGACCTCGGAGGGAGCCGGACCCCCGGCGCCTCGCGCACAGAATTGCCCAAGCCCCGTATATCGGACCAGGACCGTAAGCCAAATAAGACTAGGAGACGGGGAAGGGAAAGCCCTCGAGGAGAATTACGCTTCCTCAACCTGTGTGCAGGACCTTCAGGTTTCAGCTACGAGAACTGCACAGGGGAGGGCCGGAGCTATCGACTACTCCAGCGCAAGGCCGGAGGATCCAGGTCTCGCCCCTTCCGCAGGGGCGAGCCCAGAAGGCCCCACGTGTACTAGCGAGACCGGAGCTCTCCTCTCCTAAGGGGATGGCCCCAGGCCCGCCACGTGGCCGGCAGTGCCGGACCCCGCTCCCTCCGGTGGGACGGGCTCCGAAGGCTCCACGTGTCCCGCGGGGTCGGGCCACCCTATCCTCCGAGGAGCTCCGGGCCTGCCACGTGGTCAGCAGATCCGGTCTCCCCCCGTCCTCACGGGGCGAGCTCCGAAGACCCCCTGGGACCTTAGCACAATAAGGACCCTAGGAAGGTGTCTGTGTAAGACTTCAAGATTGGTGAGGACCTCGAGTACCTTGCAGAGCTAAGGACTCGGGCAGACCAAGCCAAGAAGAAGATAAAAGAACACAAACACAGGAAACAACAAGGGTCTATTCATTCAAGGCTCCATGAGCTGGACTACAGACTCGACAAAAGAAAAAGAAAAGATACAAGCCCTAGAATTCCCCTGGCTCACGCCGGAACCTAGAGGCTACAAGGGCGGCCACATCCCCGACTTCAGCCCTGGCAGCTCCTTCCCGCTCCGCGGCGGGGCCCTGCCTCACTGGCTCCAGAGAGAGGGAGGGATCCCGGCTCAAGAAGCACGCCAGCACGTGCGTAGCAACCTCCATCGCTAGGCCCCGTCCCTCCGCCTCGAGCTCACTGGCGACCGCTGCTTCAAGCCTGTCCAGCTTGTTGCCAATAGACTCGAGCGCAGGGATCACCTCGGCCACCTTCTGCGCTGGAGCCACTGCCCTCACCGGGCTGAAACCAAGGGGGACCAGGGCGGACCCTGCCTGGTCGACGAAGTTCCAAACCGCTCGGGCATCGGTGGACCACGAGGCCTGGAGCTCCTCCATCTCGCGGCGGGCTGCCAACAAGGCGTCATGACCCTCCTCGGAGAATTCCTTCTCCTTGGCCGCCAGAGATACTTCCCGGAGCTGGAGACTCTGGGCAAGCCGCTCCAGCTCCGAAGCCCGGAAGTCGGCAGCCAGCTCCCGATCCAGGACTGCCTGGCGCTCCTGGGAGACTTTCTCCTCCCTCGTGGCCAGATCTGCCTTCCGGGTCTCCAGCTCCTTAGCTCGGGCCCTCAGGTCGCCCTCGCCAGCCGTCAGCTGCACGGTGACCTTCCTCGCTTCAGCCGCAACAGCTTGCTCCCGGTCCGCGAGGGCACGCTCGCGTTGTGCCAGCTTCAGCCGCACCTCCTCCAAGGCAGAGAAGTTCGCCTCGACCCGGGCATGTGCCTCGCGGGTCTCCTGGTGGAGCCGTCGATCGACGACCTTCTTCTGACGGTCAAGGAGCGCCTCCATGACATCGAGTGACATCCGCCTCGAGTCAAGCTCCGCCCTGATCTCCTCGGTCCGCTCCTTCATTAGGCGCCCCCAGCTGAGGAGGCGATCCCTCTCTCCTGCCTGCTCCTCCCGTTCACGGCCGAGCGCGGCCAAGACCTGCCGTACGATCGTCTGGGCGAGCTTAAAAGTGTCCACCAGGGGCAGCGGGGCGGCAGAGGCCGAAGCCCCGCCCCCGACCTCCTCCATCACGTCGTCATCAGGAGGAGCTGACGCTTCGGTGACCGGGATGAGGCGCTGATCAGGAGAAGCCAGCACTGGAGCGGGGCCGCTCCCGGCGCACTCCGGTTCACTGCCCGCCGTAGGGCCCGTGGCAGCTTTCCCCGCTTCGACAACAGAAGGCGGGACACCGCCAGCCGGTCCCACTGAACCTTCAGCAACAGCCGGCTCCCGAGCTGGTGAAGGTGGATGAGCGGGAGTTGTCGCCGCTGCCGCAGGAGCCGGACCGGCCGGCGCAGGAGGAGCCTGCACCTGCTTGGGGGCCGCCGGAGCCGCTTCAGCTTCCGGGCATTGCGGCACAGATCCCACGTCAGTCGGGGATGGCCGGGAAACGGAGACGTTACCGGTACTCGATGAGTCCCTGCAAACATGGGAGGCTCTCGGGTTAAGAGAAGAAGAAAAGAATGCAGGCTCTGGAACCCGGTAGACGACACTTAACGAGGGACACGAGCGCTCCAACAGGCTCTGAACCCCGGCTTCCGAGCCGGGGTAGGTCCACTAGAGCCCGCCGTCGCCACCGGGGGCTGCCCCGCAGTCACCCGGACTGGCGAAGCAGGGGACACTTCCAAAGCCCCCCTAGACATCGATCCAGTTCCTGTGGCACGGGGCGCCTGCGCCCCCTCATGAGACCGGGTGCTGCTCCGCCCAGCACCGCCTTCTGCTGAGCCAGCAGCAGGGATGCTCGCAGACCGGGGCGCCTGAGCCCTTGGCTCGCCCCTGGGCATCGAAGCGCCAGTGCTCCCCCTCAGAGCTCCACCTCCTGAGGAAGGAGGATGCGACGCCCGGGGACCTTCAGGCCGTTGCCGCTCGAGTGGGGTCTCGCCGGAATGGGAAGCCCGAGACCTCTTTGTAGGATCGAAGAGCACGTGAAAAGATACCAGAGGGGGATGAATGGTAGATTAAAACTTTTCGCAGCGGAAACAACAAAAACCCCTCAGCAAAAAATAAATCAGTTAAAGAAACCGTGTGTGCAAGTGTTTTCAAACGTGTTCAACCATGACAAATTAAGTAGAGAGGTAGAGAATCAAGTCACGGATCTAATGCAACAAGAATCACTTGAAAACACGAAGTAAAACTTGAGATACGATCAAAACATTAAACGAAGATCAATCTGTTCTACCCGATATAAAACAGATCTGCAACGCTGCAAAGAAACTCGTGTATCTCAAAAACTACAGATCCGAAGCTCGTGAAAATTTCACAGATGATAGATAATTGAGTTGTGAAGACAACCCAAAAAGAATCACGTCAATCGGATCTGTAAAACTCGAGTTATGAATGAAACACCGAAGCAAGAAAGTTCAATCATGACCAGATTTAGTGTAAGTAATTATTCCAATTACTAGTCATGGCAAAAACTACAAAATGTATAACATGAGTAATGTAGTAAGAACTTTCAGCCTGTAAAAGGAATCCACAAAGTCATATATGTATGAAATACTATGCTCATATTATTTTAGTTTCAGATTCACACATAGACTTTCAAAGTTTCAAAAACTCACCCTCAATCATGAGGATGCATAACCCCTATTTCACTACGAATGAAACAAAAACGAGTGAAATCCAAAGGTTTTGTAAAAATATCAGCCAATTGTTGTTCGGTATCGACATGGTGAAGCAAAATGTTTCCTTTTTCAACCTTATCACGAAGAAAGTGATACCTAATATCAATGTACTTAGTTCTAGAGTGTTTCACGGGGTTTTTAGCAATACAAATTGCACTAGTGTTATCACAAAACAGCGGAACACTATCTAAATCAACCCCATAGTCCTTAAGTGTTTGAACAATCCAAAGAATTTGTGAGCAAGCGCTAGCCGCAGCTACATATTCAGATTCGGCCGTGGATTGTGCAACTGAACTTTGTTTTCTAGAGGACCAAGCAACAACTGAATTACCAAGAAAATGACAAGCACCCGAAGTACTTTTCCTATCAATCCTACAACCCCCAAAATCAGCATCCGAAAAAGCTTTCAAAGAAACGGTTGAGGAAGAAGGAAGAAAAATGCCAAATTATTGAGTTCCATGTAGGTACCTGAGAATCCTTTTGATGGCTTGGCGATGTGAAGCACGTGGAGAAGCTTTAAAACGTGCACAAAGACATACGCTGAATTGTATGTCCGTTCTTGACGCCGTGAGATACAAAAGTGATCCAATCATACTTCTGTATTCTTTTTTATCGACCGGGTCACCATCTTCGTCAAGTTCAAGTGTTGTTGCTGTTTCCATTGGTGTCCGAATAGGGTTGCATTTGTCCATGTTGAAGCGCTTAAGAAGGTCCTTTGTATACTTAGTTTGATGCACAAAAGTTCCTTCTTTTGTTTGCTTGATTTGCAGCACCAAAATGTATGTGAGTTCTCCTATCATACTCATCTCAAATTATGAACTCATCATAGCTGAAAACTTGGACACGAGATCATGAGAAGCACAACCAAAGATAATATCATCCACATACACTTGAACGAATAATGAGTCATTGCCATGCTTAAGTACAAAAAGAGTTTTATCAACCTTGCCCATGGTAAACCCCTTTTCAAGTAAGAATGTTTTTAACCTATCATACCATGCTCTAGGGGCTTGTTTTAGACTGTACAAGGCTTTGAACAGTTTGTAAACATGATTAGGAAAATTTGGATTTTCAAAACCCGGTGGCTGCTTAACATAAACCTCCTCCTCTATGTAGCCATTAAGAAAAGCACTTTTAACATCCATTTGATATAACTTGAAACCTTTATATGCAGCAAATGCTAATAAAATTCTTATAGCTTCTAATCTAGCAACAGGAGCAAATGTTTCATCAAAATCTAGACCTTCAATTTGAGTGAAACCTTGAGCAACCAACCTAGCTTTATTCCTAACCACAACCCCGTCCTCACTTTGCTTATTTTTAAATACCCATTTAGTTCCAATTAATGTGTGACCTTGAGGTGGAGGTACAAGTTTCCAAGCATTATATCTTTCAAAATTTTCTAACTCTTCTTGCATGGCATTAATCCAAGATTCATTAGTGAGTGCGTGTGATATATCCTTGGGTTCAAAAGAAGCAACAAAATCAGAATGAGCATGAGAGATTGGATCGCAAAACCTGGACCGAGTGACTCGTTCATGCAAGCTTCCAATGATTTGTTGTGGAGGATGACTTTTGAGTACTCGGAGGGGAGTAGACACTTCACAAGCACCTTCTTCTTCATGTTCGGACCTTTGATTAGGAGAGCTTGTTAATTGAGGAAGGTCCGAACCAGCAGTAGTGACTGTTGGTGCTGGTTGTGGTGCAAAATCAGCAGCTTGATCGTTATTTACCTCCGAGTTTTCGGGCAGCAGCACCACTTCTTCATCTTTCAATAAAAATACTCTCCCCCTGCGGATATGGATCCGGACCTGCAATATCAGAGCTAGTACTTGGGCTAGCTTCATCAAAAGAAACCTCGCAAGTCTCCGCAATTTTGTTAGTGTCAAGTAAAAGCACACGGTAGCCTCTAGTATGAGATGGATAACCAAGAAACATGCCATCAACAGATCTAGCTTCAAATTTATCAAGATTACCATGTTTCTTAACAAAGCATTTGCAACCAATAACCCTAAAGTGTGTAACACTAGGCCTATGTCCAAACCGGAGCTCATATGGGGTTTTTCCAAGCTTAGCACGCAAGAAAACACGATTTGAGACATAACAAGCGGTTGCAATTGCATCAGCCCAAAATTTTCTAGGAGTTTGATATTCATCAAGCATAGTCCTAGCCATCTCAACTAAGGTCCTGTTCTTTCTTTCTACGACACCATTTTGTTGTGGTACATAGGGTGAAGAGTATTGATGATCTATTCCATTTTCAGCACAAAAGTGATCAAAGGATTGGTTTTTAAATTCAGTTCCGTTATCACTTCTAATTGCTTTTAATGATCCTGGGTGATCAATAGATAATCTAAGAAATAAAGTTCTAAAATGACTAAAATCTTCATTCTTAGATGCCATAAAATAAACCCAAGAATATCTGGAATAATCATCAACAATCACAAGCACATACCATTTACCTCCGAAGGATTGAACACGTGCCGGACCTACTGTGTCAAGATGTAAAAGTTGTCCCGGTTCAGCTGTCATGGTCATTGTGAGAGGAGCATGTGAACCGGCAACAAACTTAGCATGTCTACAAGAAGAGCACACAATATCATTGTCCTTTTTAAGCTTCGACAGCCCACGTATGCGATCGAGAGCACTAACACGAGTGAGATGATCAAAGCCTATGTGACCAAGTCTACGATGCCAAAAATATAGATCCTTTGTATCATTAGCAACTAGACACCGATGCTTAGAAGTTGACAAATCAAAATCAGCTTTAAAAACTCTTCCAAACCTAGACATGTTAAACAAAAGCTCACCTTTTGAATCTACAACCTTGCAGCAATTTTTAGCAAAGCTAACCTCTAGATTTTCATCTAGCAATTGTGAAACCGAAAGCAAGTTGTATTTCAAATTTTTAACAAGTGCCACATCTTTCAAAGTGTAGAGATTGTTTACTCTAACCGAACCTTTAGCAATTATGGGAGTAGAAGAGTTATCGGCGAAAGTAACATTTTCTACACGTGACACAAAAGAGAGAGAGGAGAACCATTCTTTGTTACCGGTCATGTGGCGTGAGCAACCTGAATCCACAATCCAAATGTTCTCCTTCCTCAAACGTGAAACGTACACAGCAGCACAATACGTCGATGACTCAATACTGGGGTTAGTTAAAAGACTTTTAGGAATCCAGTACTGAGTCACACGACGTCCAGCAGGAATAACACGCGAAAGCTGAGAAGGTACAGCAGGTTTATGAGCCAAACATCGAAAATTTTTGTTCCCAACTACTGACTTAGAAGATGTGTTATATGTAGCACAAAAAACAGTAGGTTCGGGAGCAAGTTTTTGACTCATTACAGCAGGTTGCAAGCTCCGAACATTCGGTCTAGCAGATTTTGCTTGGTTGTTATGTGATCTAGCAAGTATTCTTTGTTTCTTATCGTGTTTAGCTAGTCTATAACAAAAATCCATGACATGACCATCTCTACCACAGTAGGTACAATGAAAAATAACCTTATTATCATGTCTAGATGAGCAAGCAACACGTTTATTAGAACCCGAATGGGACAGTACTCCTGCAGATTTGAAAATCACCTCTTTTATCTAGGAGCTGTTTGAATCAAACCGCTTCCTAATGACTTTACAACTTTAGGTGGGTGTGCCTTAGCATGAGCATGAGAATTAAAACCTAAACCAGTTTTATCATTACAAGACTTGGAAGAATTCAGCAGCAAGTTTAGGTTCTTATTTGCATTAGAAAACCTATCTAGTGTCCTATGCATGTCATCAAGTTTATTGGACAGATCAAAGCAGTTTTCACATGAAGTTTTTCCTTTTAGTTTGCAATTTGAACAATATTTAACTTCATGCACACGTAAAGCATTGTTCAAAATAGAAATCTCATTCATAGCATCATTTAGTTTCTTATTCAGATCATCACATGAAGAACAATGCAAATCAATTGTAGAACAACAAGCATCTTTCAAATTTTTATCATTAAGTGCAGCAAGCTCTTTGTTCTTTTCAATTTCAAGTTCAAGTTTATCAAGTGTAGATGCGTGTGCACTTCTTAAAGAGGATAATTGTTCATAAATCAAATCACATGAGGAACAAGAATCATCACTAGGAATCAAAGTTTTTAAATGATTA
Organism: Neostapfia colusana; assembly: GCA_030760725.1. Taxonomy (NCBI): domain Eukaryota; kingdom Viridiplantae; phylum Streptophyta; class Magnoliopsida; order Poales; family Poaceae; genus Neostapfia; species Neostapfia colusana. The sequence goes on from JASWHV010000006.1 coordinate 104,220,266, forward strand.
ATTTCAGATTCTAGTGATTCAATTTTAACAGCATTGTTCCTAAGCTTTTTATCCTTTTTCTTTAATATAACAGTGGCAGAGAAATAGCATCACACATTTCTTCGCAATTGGGACATACCTCTTCATCGTCGCTGTTTTGTTCTGCCTCCTCGGAGCTTGAACTTGACTTGCTCGCCATGCAGCACATATTTGCCATAGCTTCTTCATCTTCATCACTACCGGTGTCCACATCACTTGAGCCGAAATCTTGAAGTGCAGAGATCATACTATGCACTATGTTGCGCATTGATAAATCTTTCTTCTTCTTATTCTCTGCAAACGATTTCTTCGGCCTTGTTTGCTTTTCTTCACGTGAAGTCGGACCTGAAAGGTTAGGGCACTCCGTACGAAAATGTCCTGTATTACCACATTCAAAACGTCGTCGAGGTCCGGAGCTTCCTCTCCTTCTAGTTCTCACATTTTGCAATGCTTTTGAGAACCGAGTAGAGATGAGTGCAAGCTCCTCCTCTGGAAACTCTTCAATCTGTTCAAGGGTTAGAGAGGACAGCAAAGAGAGTGCGCCACTAGATGATGATTGACTAGAACTAGACATGTCACGTTGCGAAACAAATGCAATAGACTTGTTGGGGTTTTTACGTAAGATGATGTCAATTTCATGAGTTTTCAATTTAGAATAAAGCACGTCTAAAGTAAGAGAACTCATGACAGTAGATTCACGAATAGATGTAACTTTCATCTCCCAAATTGACATATCTAATGCTCCTAACAATTGTCTAGCATTTTCAGCATCTGAAAAGTTAACATTGACACTACGCAAGTTGCTGAGAATTTTATTAAAGCGAGCAAAAAGGTCGTCAATTGACTCACCGGGTTGCATCTCAAAACGCATGTATTCTTTCTTGAACATATCTTGCCTTACCTCCTTGATCGTATTGAATCCTTCATGGTAGTCACAAAGAGCTTTCCAAACATCATATGCAGATCGGAGGTGTGCAACACGGTCAAAGTCGCTTTGAGTCAATCCTTGGATGATCAAGTTGCGAGCCTTGTTGTTGTTATCAACATCTCTCATGTTCGCAGCCGTAACTTGATCGTTGGGTGGTACATCGAAGTTCCGGTAGACCTTTTCCCATATGGCGAAGCCTTGCGCCTGTATGTAGGCCTCCATCCGCGCCTTCCAAACCTGAAAATCGATGCCATTGAACACACAAGGTTTTGCGGAGTACTTCTCCATGATGGTTAGTCAAAACACGTGCAAATCACAAAGATTAGAGCACCTTGGCTCTGATACCAATTGTAGGATCGAAGAGCACGTGAAAAGCTACCAGAGGGGGGTGAATGGTAGATTAAAACTTTTCGCAGCGGAAACAACAAAAACCCCTCAGCAAAAAATCAATCGATTAAAGAAACCGTGTGTGCAAGTGTTTTAAAATGTGTTCAACCGTGACAAATCAAGTAGAGAGGTATAGAATCAAGTCACGGATCTAATGCAACAAGAATCACTTGAAAACACGAAGTAAAACTTGAGATACGATCAAAACATTAAACAAAGATCAATCTGTTCTACCCGATATAAAACAGATCTGCAACGCTGCAAAGAAACTCGTGTATATCAAAAACTACAGATCCGAAGCTCGTGAAAATTTCACAGATGATAGATAATTGAGTTGTGAAGACAACCCAAAAAGAATCACGTCAATCGGATCTGTAAAACTCGAGTTATGAACGAAACACCGAAGCAACGTCGGTCTGTCCAGAAACTCGGCGAGAAAGACTTGACGAAAAACAAGTCGGACGAACAAGGCACAAAAGCTCCTCGAAACTGTGAACTTTATTCAATAGAAACACAAGAGGAACAGCCCAAAGTTCTCTACCCACGAGAGCTCTGGCCTCCCTTGCTTTTATAGCCAGCCCTCAGGCTAATCAATCCAATCTAGTACTCCTACTCCTAATTTACCATAACTACTCAGGACTCTCCTATTCGCAGATAGAATGTGACGCCCTCAATTCTGTGGAAAACCACGGAACCGAGAACTAATGCATATGTGTGCCCAGGATGTTTATCACACATACACATACGTTCCACAAACTGAATTCAGATTATATATTACCACGAATAACAGAGTTTATTACAGCACCTCATGAGTCTTGGACTCATGCTCACAGCGGAAGTCCTTATTTCTACGCAGCGGAATTCTTATTTAAATGCGGAAGCAAAAACTAATGCGGAAGCAAAACTAAGCAGAAGTGGCTCCATCTCTATTCCCTCCACAGGCAAGGTTGAGAACAGATCACACGCCATAATGCTCTACTCGGTCTTCATAGTAGCCTTCTCTTGCTGTTGATGAAGAAATAAAAATGCAAGTTTGAGCACAATGATGTACTCAGCAAGTGCGGAAATAACACATGATATGCAACTTATAAACAAGGTAGGTATAAAAGGCTCATTTGCAGAAAAGCAAATTTATAAAACCATCGATAAAACAGCAACTTAACTTTAGATGAATGTAGTCTCAGCATGTGTTAAATTACCAACATACCTCCATCACTTCCCGTGTTCCATCCGAACATTAACCAATCCTTTACTCATACTCACGAATACCTCCTCGTATTCGCTACCATCTCACCTCATAAAACAACCTTGTCTCGCACTGAGACCAATCTCATGTCATGACCCAACAGTCATGCAACCATCTCATCATCCAGACTTAACAGTTCCAAACCAATAACCATAACCGAGAACCTTCCCAATAACCATTCCAATATTCATCTCAACTAATCATGGCAGTTTAGCCAGGTACTCGTAACCGTAAGCTCAGCTATCATGATAGTTTTAGACTCTGTAGAGTTTGCACCTCTTTACCCACAAGTTTGTGATTTCGTCACCCGTCGGCGACTAAAGAACCTCCATTATACCAGTACACAACCATCGGTGTATGGTCAAGAGATCACAAAATAGCCTTTACAAAGGGGTTACTAGATGTATGGACTCACTAAGGTTTCACCGGCAGGCTAGAATCTCCAATTCTCCCACCCACGGGCCCCCTCTTGTGCCATGCAGTTCCCAGGGCAGTCCTCACTCGACTCCCATTCCCCGCGCCTTCCACAGTCCATAACACTCTAGCAACTTACCTAATTACTCAGCTAAGCCGCACCCATACTTGGCCTTGTGGTGGCACTGTTATCCTGGCATGTGCATGCATGAACCGGTCCTTAGATCTATGGCAAGCAAAACCACCATCTCATGCTACCTCATTCACAAACCCAGGCTTGCCTAGATCTCCCTCCGATCCATGTTCATTATTAACATCAGTTTCCCCTTATTATTATGAGTGCAGTTAGCTAGACACATCTATCTCGCTTCCCAATTCCATGGACTCAGCGAAGCATAAAACAAAAACCATACCCGACTCATAAAACTTCCCAGGTGACAAGGGTGGTTTAACCAAAACTAGTAAAATCCTATAAAAAAGGGTTTTCCCATCATGTTTGACTCAGCACACACACTTTTCGCAAAACAAAATAGTTCTACCCAAAACATAGGATCAACATGGTCAAGGAGCACTTGCCTTGTTCTTGCGGTTCTGGCTGTTCTGGATTCTCAAAACCTTGTTGCTGCAGCTTGTCGTAGACAGCTTCCTGAACCTGTCCTGCTATGTAGGATTTACGTGCATACAAGATTCACAGCAATCAATATCATTCACAAAACCCTAAACTAGATGCGATGATGTACATGCATGCTATCCTATGATTAGATTGATTTGTACGTGTTCTTGCATGGCTTGCATGGTCAGAGGTGTTCGGATCAAAGGTGGTCGTGGCGATGATCTTGTTTTTAGATCAAACTGATCATCGAGTGATCTGTCCACGAAAAGGCTTCTGTTCGAAAGGAATCGAAGAACAGATGCAAAGAGATGAACAACATGATGTCGTAAGGTGGTATTGAAGTCCTACCTCACGTTCTTCTTGTCTTCGAGGTCCTCCTCAGACCACTCGGTTCTTCTCCGATGATCTCCCTTGTTGCGCTTCGGCGATGTTTTGCTCGGCGAGTTAGGGCTAGAGCGCTAAGTCGTCGGCTCAGGAGTTGAAAGAGAAGTTCGTGGTTTCGGCCAGAGGTTCTGGGTTCTATTTATAATCGGGAAGAGAAGAGTCCTAATTTGATTAGATTCCGAATAGAAGTTTTATTCAGATCTTGTTGGATCCTGACGTCTTATCTTGGGTAACATTGCGGAGTTTGGATCGGTTTTCGTTGCGTATTGGTATCTTTACGCGAAAAAACCACTCCAGACTCGTTACCTCCGTGATGATGAGCTCCGGAAGCTCCACGTGTCCTTCCGAGCCTGGTATCTCTTCATCCGCAGAGACGAGCTCCGGTTGTGCCGCGTGTCATTCGATCAAGACCTCCCTCTTCTTCGGAGACGAGCTCCGCGCATGCCACGTGTGGGTACCGGTCTTTCCGCTCTCCTTTCCTCAGGGACATGCCCCGAGGTCGACACGTGTTTAGCTGCGACGGACCTTCCGGTGATAAGCTCCGGTGGCGACACATGTTCAATAGATCCGGACTTCTCTGAGATGAGCTCCGAGATTGACACGTATCCCCCGCGACTGGTCCTCTTATTTCCGCGAGGACTAGCTCCGTGGATGACACGTGTCCTATGAAAAATGCCTTTGCTTCTTCCGCAGAGGCTATCTCCGCGGGCAGCACGTGTCCCACAGGGTCGGACCTCTTTCCAATTGCGGAGGTGACCCCCGAGCCTGCCACGTATCCAGTTTAGCGTCGGACCTCTCCAATCTCTTCGGGGATGAGTTCCGAACACACCACGTGGTCTGCTGGTCGTGAAAGTTGCTTTCGGTGCTCTCAGAAAGCTTTACTGGCTATCCTTTTGATACTTGTTTCTGTTCCCTCTTTTCTAAAAATGTTCTTCTTCTTCGTAAACATGAACATATGCTGACACCCGAGATGAGGGTGTCACAAATCTACCCCCCTTAAATTGAATCTCGCCCTCGAGATTCGTTAGTAGAAAATAGATAGGGGAATTCAGCCTTAATATCCTCTTCACGCTCCCATGTGGCTTCAGCTTTAGTGTGATGGCTACATTGTACCTTGCACCATCGGATCACTTTGTTTCGGGTGACCCTTTCTTTTACGTCCAAGATTCGGATAGGGTGTTCTGCGTAAGTCAGGTCCTCTTGAAGTTTAAGTTCTCCCATTGATACTTGTTCCTCTGGCATTCTCAAGCACTTCTTGAGCTGAGATACATGAAACACGTCATGTACGTCGGAGAGGTGGTTTGGGAGCTCTAGTTGATAGGCTACTTCTCCTCGCTTGTCCAAAATCTTAAATGGTCCGATGTAGCGAGGCACTAGTTTGCCTTTGATGTTAAAATGTCGTTGGCCTCGGATAGGCGATACCTTAAGGTATACGAAGTCTCCAACTTCAAAGGTCAACTCCCTACGCCTATTGTCCGCATAGCCTTTCTGTCGTGACTGAGCAGCCTTTAAGTTTTCCCGTATCATTTGGACTTGCTTTTCAGCCTCTTGTAGTACTTCGGGTCCAAACACCTGGTTCTCTCCAGTCTCGTTCCAGAACAGTGGCGTTCTACACCGTCTACCATATAAGGCTTCGAAAGGCGACATCTTCAAGCTAGCTTGATAGCTGTTGTTATAGGAGAACTCTGCATACGGTAAACTCCTATCCCAACTACGCCCACGTTTCAAGGCGCAAGCTCTCAACATGTCTTCCAAAATTTGGTTCGTCCTTTCGGTTTTCCCATCTGTTTGTGGGTGATAGGCAGAGCTAAAATCTAGTCGTGTACCCACGGCTTTCTGCAGCTTCCTCCAGAATCTAGAGGTAAACTGAGAACCTCGATCCGAGACTATCCTCTTTGGAACTCCATGACGGCACACGATCTGCTCCATGTACAACTCTGCCAACTGTGTAACGTTGTAACTGGCCTTTACCGGAAGAAAATGGGCGGTTTTCGTCAACCGGTCAATAATGACCCAGATGGAGTCGTATCCTGACTGAGTTCTTGGCAATCCGTCAATAAAGTCCATACTGATGTCCTCCCATTTCCATTCAGGTATTTTCAAAGGTTGCAACAATCCAGCGGGTTTTTGATGTTCGGCTTTTACCCGTTGACATGTGTCGCATAGGGCAACGTATTCGGCTATATCCCTTTTCATACCATCCCACCAATAGCAAGTTTTCAAGTCCTTGTACATTTTGGTGCTCCCCGGATGTATGGAATAGGGTGAATCATGTGCCTCCCTTAATATCATGTCGCGAAGGTGTCTTAGGTTTGGCACACAAATCCTTTTTCCTAGCCAAAGTGTACCCTTTTCATCCTCTTTGAAATCCTTCTCTATCCCCTGTCGGATTCTTTCCTTGATTTCCTTGATCCCCTCGTCCGTTGCTTGTCCCTTTCTTATTTCTTGCTCCAATGAGGAGTGGATCTCCATCATTTCCATGCTATTCAAGAATCCGAGGTGTAACCGTTCGAACTCCTTTCGAAGTTCGGGTGGTAGCTCCCGAACCGTGAGGTTGTGGCATGCTCCCTTTCTGCTCAATGCGTCAGCGACCACATTGGCCTTCCCGGGGTGGTAGTTGATTCCCACATCATAATCCTTTATAAGTTCTAACCATCGACGTTGCCTCAAATTCAAGTCCGTTTGTGTAAATATATACTTGAGGCTTTTATGATCCGTATAGATCTCACATCGATGACCAAGGATATAATGTCTCCAAATCTTCAATGCATGCACCACTGCTGCTAACTCCCAATCATGTATAGGATAGTTAAGCTCGTGCTTCTTTAATTGTCGTGAGGCATAGGCTACCACTTGTCCTTCCTGCATGAGTACACACCCGAGCCCTTGTCTGGATGCGTCACAATATATGTTAAAGCTCTTGCTTACGTCTGGCAATACCAGAACTGGTGCTGTGGTTAGCCTTTTCTTGAGTTCCTCAAAACTTTCTTGGCAGGCTTGTGTCCATTGAAAGATCTTCCCCTTCGTTAGCAACTCCGTCATAGGTTTCGCTATTTTAGAGAAGTCTTTAATGAAGCGCCGATAGTATCCTGCCATCCCAAGGAAACTCCGAACATCCCTCACGCTCTTCGGTTGGTCCCATTTCAGAACATCTCTCACCTTTCCAGGATCAACTGATACCCCTTCCTTGGAGATGATGTGGCCTAGGAAAGATATTTCCTTAAGCCAAAATTGACACTTGTTGAGCTTGGCATACAACTGATGCTCACGCAACTTCTGCAATGTCAATCTCAGATGTTCTTCATGCTCCTCCTTACTTTTTGAATACACCATAATGTCATCGATGAAAACCACGACGAACTTGTCCAAGTACTCCATGAAAACCTTATTCATAAGGTACATGAAGTATGCGGGTGCCTTCGTTAATCCAAAGGACATAACAGTATATTCATATGAACCATACCGCGTCCGAAAGGCTGTCTTAGGTATATCGGAGGGCTTAATCTTCAGCTGGAAATATCCCGACCGAAGATCAATCTTGGAGAACACTTGGGCTCCTTTCATTTGATCGAACAGGTCCTCTATACGGGGCAGAGGGTATTTATTCTTGATTGTTACTTCGTTGAGAGACCTGTAGTCCACGCACATTCTTTGGGTTCCGTCCTTCTTGTCCACGAAAAGTACCGGGGCTCCCCATGGTGACGAACTTGGCCGGATAAAACCCTTCTCCAACTGTTCTTGAATTTGCTTCTTTAGTTCAACTAACTCGTTGACGGGCATCCTATACGGTCTCTTAGCTATGGGTGCAGTTCCAGGTACCAAATCTATGGCAAACTCAATATCCCGGTCAGGTGGCATACCTGGAAGTTCTTCCGGGAACACATCCGAAAATTCCTGAACCACTGGAATGTTGTCCAATGCTACTCCTTCAACATGGTTCAGATCCGCTCGTTCGGTCACCTGCGGGGCTGACTCAAACTCGACACGGATACCGTGTTCGTTTGTCAACTGCACGCTTCTCTCAGCGCATTGGATTACTCCATTGTGCTTGCTTAACCAGTCCATTCCGAGTATGATGTCAATTCCATGGGAGTCCAAGACAATAAGGTTGGCAAGGAAATCTACCCCCCTTATTTTAAGGCTTACCTTAGGACATACTATACTAGTCCTCATTTCTCCTCCGGGAGAATTAACTAACATAGCACATTCTAGGTGGGATACGGGTAGATGATGTTTGGCAACATATTTGGATGATATGAAGGAATGCGATGCTCCGGAATCAAATAAAATGGTGGCTGGGTTGGAGTTGGCAAGGAACATACCAATTGCGACGTCCTCAGCCTGTTGTGCTTCCTCAGCAGTGACATGGTTAACGTGGCCACGAGCATAGTTCTGCGGTCCACGGTTCCCTTGGTTGTCTCCTCCGTTTGGTCGCTGGTTCTGCTTGGGCACGTTACCTTGCTGTCCAGGGCCTCTCTTCGGGCACTGGTTAGCGAAGTGGCCTACTTCCCCGCATGCAAAGCATGCCCTGTTGCCTACGGCAGCAGGTACGTTGGGGCGGGGGTTTTGAACAGGAGCGCCATTGTTAGGCCGGAGCGCAGGAGGCATGGGCACACGAGGTGCCGGTGCAACGGGCCGTAGCTGTGGTGGCTGACCAGGGCGGTACGTAGGAGTGGTCGATCCATACTGCGGTGCAGGGCGCATGTATCTAGGTCGTACGTTGCTCCCTTGGGGCTGGTATGGGATCTTCCTTTTGCACTCGCGCTCGATCTCTCGGATCTTGTTTTCAACCACAATAGCCTTATCAACTAGCTTCTGGAAGCTTACGTAGTCATTGTTGAGGGGCTGAACCTGGATCTCATTGTTCAACCCTCTCATGAACAGGTACTGCTTCCTTTGATCTGAGTTGACATCTTCGGGGGCATATCGGGACAGTTGTATGAACTTGTTGAGATACTCGTTCACACTTTTCTGCCCTTGGCGGAGACCTTCAAACTCCTGCCTCTTGATCATCATTACACCAACAGGGATGTAGTGGGAGCGGAAACTTTCCTTGAACTCAGTCCAAGTGATTGTCTCCGGGTTGGCATGGGCGTTGCTCAAGGCATCCCACCAGTCAGCAGCTGCTCCCATCAGTTGGTGCGATGCAAAGAGAACCTTCTCTCGGTCGTTGCACTGAACAATGGCAAGCTTCTTCTCCATGGATTTCAACCAATCATCGGCCTCCGTTGGATCGCTTGCTTGAGCAAAGGTGGGTGGTCGAGTCCTCATGAACTCTCCCAGCCTGTTATGAGCCGGTGGTGGTGGTGGCGGTGGTGCCGGAACGGGGTGTTAGTTGGCCTGCAACTGACCCAAAGTTTGGATCATGGTTTGCATAAGCTGGTTTTGCATGGCCATCAACCTTTCTAGGTTGTTTTCGCCAGCTCCGGGGTTAGCAGGAACTTTCTCGTGGTCATCTTCCTGGACGTTCCTTCGGCTGGCGTTTCCTCTCACCATCTGTGAGGGGGAACGAAATAGAATAGAAGGTTAGATAGGTCCTTTCTACTATATGCATCAAGGTGAGTTGGACTATATATATTAGTCCTTATGAGGATGTGATCAAGTGCCGAAGCATTTCACTCCTCTTTCTTCTTACGTGTGGATATGGACAACGTGTTTGAGACGTCCAACAACTCACACTAAGCAAATATTCACAAATAATCATAACAATGGCCCACTCAACTCCTATTCAAGGATGGTTCCCTATGCCAAGGTGGTTTCAAGGCCAATCTAAGCTATTCATCCTAGGATGATTCCCTTGGTCAGTGTGGCTTAGCTACCTATGACTTCTATTCAGGGGTGTAACTTGCTGTCCACCCGTGGCTCTAATATCAATCTAAGGCTTCTATCTTAGGCGTGTAACCTACTGTCAACCCGTGGCTCTGATACCAATCTGTGACGCCCTCAATTCTGTGGAAAACCATGGAACCGAGAACTAATGCATATGTGTGCCCAGGATGTTTATCACACATACACATATGTTCCACAAACTGAATTCAGATTATATATTACCACGAATAACAGAGTTTATTACAGCACCTCATGAGTCTTGGACTCATGCTCACAGCGGAAGTCCTTATTTCTACGCAGCGGAATTCTTATTTAAATGCGGAAGCAAAACTAAGCAGAAGTGGCTCCATCTCTATTCCCTCCACAGGCAAGGTTGAGAACAGATCACACGCCATAATGCTCTACTCGGTCTTCATAGTAGCCTTCTCTTGCTGTTGATGAAGAAATAAAAATGCAAGTTTGAGCACAATGATGTACTCAGCAAGTGCGGAAATAACACATGATATGCAGCTTATAAACAAGGTAGGTATAAAAGGCTCATTTGCAGAAAAGCAAATTTATAAAACCATCGATAAAACAGCAACTTAACTTTAGATGAATGTAGTCTCAGCATGTGTTAAATTACCAACATACCTCCATCACTTCCCATGTTCCATCCGAACATTAACCAATCCTTTACTCATACTCACGAATACCTCCTCGTATTCGCTACCATCTCACCTCATAAAACAACCTTGTCTCGCACTGAGAACAATCTCATGTCATGACCCAACAGTCATGCAACCATCTCATCATCCAGACTTAACAGTTCCAAACCAATAACCATAACCGAGAACCTTCCCAATAACCATTCCAATAATCATCCCAACTAATCATGGCAGTTTAGCCAGGTACTCGTAACCGTAAGCTCGGCTATCATGATAGTTTTAGACTCTGCAGAGTTTGCACCTCTTTACCCACAAGTTTGTGATTTCGTCACCCGTCGGCGACTGCAGAACCTCCATTATACCAGTACACAACCGTCGGTGTATGGTCAAGAGATCACAAAATAGCCTTTACAAAGGGGTTACTAGATGTATGGACTCACTAAGGTTTCACCGGCAGGCTAGAATCTCCAATTCTCCCACCCACGGGCCCCCTCTTGTGCCATGCAGTTCCCAGGGCAGTCCTCACTCGACTCCCATTCCCCGCGCCTTCCACAGTCCATAACACTCTAGCAACTTACCTAATTACTCAGCTAAGCCGCACCTATACTTGGCCTTGTGGTGGCACTGTTATCCTGGCATGTGCATGCATGAACCGGTCCTTAGATCTATGGCAAGCAAAACCACCATCTCATGCTACCTCATTCACAAACCCAGTCTTGCCTAGATCTCCCTCCGATCCATGTTCATTATTAACATCAGTTTCCCCTTATTGTTATGAGTGCAGTTAGCTAGACACATCTATCTCGCTTCCCAATCCCATGGACTCAGCGAAGCATAAAACAAAAACCATACCCGACTCATAAAACTTCCCAGGTGACAAGGGTGGTTTAACCAAAACTAGTAAACTCCTATAAAAAAGGGTTTTCCCATCATGTTTGACTCAGCACACACACCTTTTCGCAAAACAAAATAGTTCTACCCAAAACATAGGATCAACATGGTCAAGGAGCACTTGCCTTGTTCTTGCGGTTCTGGTTGTTCTGGATTCTCAAAACCTTGTTGCTGCAGCTTGTCGTAGACAGCTTCCTGAACCTGTCCTGCTATGTAGGATTTACGTGCATACAAGATTCACAGCAATCAATATCATTCACAAAACCCTAAACTAGATGCGATGATGTACATGCATGCTATCCTATGATTAGATTGATTTGTACGTGTTCTTGCATGGCTTGCATGGTCAGAGGTGTTCGGATCAAAGGTGGTCGTGGCGATGATCTTGTTTTTAGATCAAACTGATCATCGAGTGATCTGTCCACGAAAAGGCTTCTGTTCGAAAGGAATCGAAGAACAGATGCAAAGAGATGAACAACATGATGTCGTAAGGTGGTATTGAAGTCCTACCTCACGTTCTTCTTGTCTTCGAGGTCCTCCTCAGACCACTCGGTTCTTCTCCGATGATCTCCCTTGTTGCGCTTCGGCGATGTTTTGCTCGGTGAGTTAGGGCTAGAGCGCTAAGTCGTCGGCTCAGGAGTTGAAAGAGAAGTTCTTGGTTTCGGCCAGAGGTTTTGGGTTCTATTTATAATCGGGAAGAGAAGAGTCCTAATCTGATTGGATTCCGAATAGAAGTTTTATTCAGATCTTGTTGGATCCTGACGTCTTATCTTGGGTAACATTGCGGAGTTTGGATCGGTTTTCGTTGCGTATTGGTATCTTTACGCGTAAAAACCACTCCAGACTCGTTACCTCCGTGATGATGAGCTCCGGAAGCTCCACGTGTCCTTCCGAGCCTGGTATCTCTTCATCCGCAGAGACGAGCTCCGGTTGTGCCGCGTGTCATTCGATCAAGACCTCCCTCTTCTTCGGAGACGAGCTCCGCGCACGCCACGTGTGGGTACCGGTCTTTCCGCTCTCCTTTCCTCAGGGACATGCCCCGAGGTCGACACGTGTTTAGCTGCGACGGACCTTCCGGTGATAAGCTCCGGTGGCGACACGTGTTCAATAGATCCGGACTTCTCTGAGATGAGCTCCGAGATTGACACGTATCCCCCGTGACTGGTCCTCTTATTTCCGCGAGGACTAGCTCCGTGGATGACGCGTGTCCTATGAAAAATGCCTTTGCTTCTTCCGCAGAGGCTATCTCCGCGGGCAGCACGTGTCCCACAGGGTCGGACCTCTTTCCAATTGCGGAGGTGACCCCCGAGCCTGCCACGTATCCAGTTTAGCGTCGGACCTCTCCAATCTCTTCGGGGATGAGTTCCGAACACACCACGTGGTCTGCTGGTCGTGAAAGTTGCTTTCGGTGCTCTCAGAAAGCTTTACTGGCTATCCTTTTGATACTTGTTTCTGTTCCCTCTTTTCTAAAAATGTTCTTCTTCTTCGTAAACATTAACATATGCTGACACCCGAGATGAGGGTGTCACATAGAAGCAATCGTGAGACTTCCAAACACCTTAGGAACGTCCTAAACATTCCTAAAACAACTCAACTTCGTGCCTAGCACGAAATCCTATCATAACCAACTCAAATCTTCCATATTTGGGCCATATCCGACTCAGCCTCAGCCTGAGTACGCAATCCAACCGGTTGGACCTTTCCGACCAATTCTTTACGTCCACTTCTCTTCATCACACCTTGGAACAATGTTGCCACGTCCATGCACTCCTTGCACACGTGCAAACACCTTCCAACTACGTACACGCAACCTTCATATGCACTGCCCTTGATCCAAACATGCTGCATGACCTCCCGATCAACTCAACCACAGCTCCTCCCAAACTTGGTTGTTGGAACCTCATCTCCTCCCTGAGACTAGTCCAAGGATCCCGTCACCAGCCATGTCTTGAACTCAAGCAACACCTGCACATGAATAAACAACCAATTCTTCCGAGCACAAGTCCTCGACTTGACTCACGTTAGTTCGAAAACCACAACACCTTACATGAGCACGTCACATAAGCATGTTGCAAACCATATCAAATGATAACAGCCATAACCACCAAAACACACCAAAAACTTAGCAAATTAATACTAAGCAAACCTTCCCATAAAGCAAGTTTGAAACATTGCGAGTTAAAAGCAAAAACAAGACGCTGCAGATCTACGAGTTGAACTTCACGGGAGCTCCCTAAAAACAAGCTACGGACCTCACAGAAGCTCTCCGGACCTTGCCAACACTTGGCGGACCTAACAAAGAACTTGTCGGACCTTGCCACAGAAGAATGTTTTGGCAATATTCAAAACTTTGAATGTTAATGCTAACTTTTATCCTAATTGCCAATGTATTCAGCACACATAGGTCTCACACTCTTGGAGTCGCCACCAGATGAGCTGACGTCTCAAGGCGAAGGACGCGCGGGTACCCAGGTTCCCTGACTTGGCGCAAACGCTGCCGCCTGAGGGGACCGGGCACGCTTCTTCTCCGGAGGCAAGTTGGAAGCCATGGCAGATGGAAGCTCAAGAACAGGGAAGAAAAGGGCGCAAGAGCTCAAGGAAACAAGGAAGATGCAAGCCTAGGGAAGTGCGAAGGGAAGCCGCGATGCGGGTGAGATCCCCTTTTAAACTTCCCAGGCGCGATTCAAAGCGATTTGAAACTCTTCGAATACGCCGCTTGGACAACCGCTTCAGCTCCAAAACCGAGCGTCGATGACAAGTGGACCCAAGCCGTCCAGCTGAAGTAGTGGGCCAAGAAGTCAGTCTCTCAAGAATATGAGCCGGCAGGACGCTTCGGCGGTTCCCGAAAAGGCGCTATGACGTGCGGAAGTGGCAGCCTTGGGAACCGCTGCAGTAAAAGCAGCCATCAAGTGGGGCACACGCTCCCACAATCCCGCGACTGTTCGTGCCCCGGCAATGGTCAATACAGGTCTTCGAGAAGGTGCGCAGAGTGGAAGAGACGGGGGCCCCACCTCGGGCTCGTTATCTCCCCCGAAATGGGCCCAGGGGCCACTGTCGGTACCCTCAATATGGGGTACCCCTGCGCACAGGGCAAACTACCTAAGGACCTCGCCCTTCTACGTGGGGAGAGCTCCGAAGGAGCCACGTGTCAAGCGGGGCCGGACGTCCCTCTCCTCAGAGGAAAGCTCCGGGCCCGCCACGTGGCCAACTGAGCCGGACCTCCCCCTCCGCGGGGAGAGCTCCGAAGGCTCCACGTGTCCAGCGGGGCCGGACCTCCCTCTCCTTATAGGAGAGCTCCGAGCCCGCCACGTGGCCAGCAGAGCTGGACCTCCCCCCTCCGCGGGGAGAGCTCCGAAGGCTCCACGTGTCAAGCGGGGCCGGACCTCCCTCTCCTCAGAGGAGAACTCCGGGCCCGCCACGTGTCCTGCAGAGCCGGACCTCCCCCTCCGTGGGGAGAGATCCGAAGGCTTCACGTGTCCAGCAGGGCCGGACCTCCCTCTCCTCAGAGGAGAGCTCCGGGCCCGCGACGTGGCCAGCAGAGCAGCGCTGCCCGCCCCCGCGCGGTAGGCAGCAAGAGTAAAGACGTGCCATACCTTGCCCGTACCAGGTATTCAAGACCCGTGCCTTCCGAAGGCGCGGAGACGCGGAGCACGCCTCTGTCAGGTGCCGTTGCGCCCAATCACATCGTAGTGAAGACTGGCGCACCGCGTCAGAGGCTGTACGCCAATAAACACGGTGACAAGACATCCCCTGCCGCCCCTGCCATCATCAACCACTACGACTAGCTTGCGGCATGGGCAGGGTGGCAGAACGAAGACTCGGAAGCCCTCGCCAGAGACAACTACCGGCGTAACTCCAGATACGGTAGATGGCAGGCAATCTCCCCGGGACCACCTGTCGGGTCCCAGGCCCACCTTGTAAGTCACCTGAGCCTTGGACTATAAAAGGCTCGGGTAGGCAACGTTAGCAAGGGTTCGCCTTTTACACACTCTCACGCAGGGTTCGCTCCTGAGCATCAAGCAATTCAACGAGCATCTCTGCTCACCGTGGACGTAGGGTTTTACGCTCCGGCGGCCTGAACCACGTAAAAATCCCTGTGTTAAGCTTCTCCTTCAATCGTGCCTAACGTGTAAGCTCTCTGTGAGTGACTAGCCCTTCCGAAAAAGAACCTCCGTGGGCTGCCCAGAGCAGGCCCGGGGGAAGTGTCGGCTACACACTTCGACAGGCAAGGTCCGACCCGCTGGACGCGTCGCCTCCGGGGCTTGTCTCTACGGAGAAGCGAAGTCCAGCCCCGCAGGACAGGTGTCGCCATCGGAGCCAGTCGCAGCGGGGAAGTAAGGCCCAACCCGCTGGACACGTGTCGCTCTCGGAACTCACTTTCAAGAGGTCCGACACCATCGGACACGTGTCACCTCCGGAGCTCACCTCCGGGAGGTCCAACGCTGATGGACACGTGTCAACCTCAGAGCTCGTCTCTGAGGAGAAAGGAGAATTGACGCTGCTGGACACGTGGCACACCCGGAGCCCACCTCCGAGGAGAGGGGAGGTCCGGCACTGACACGTGACGCACGCGGAGCTCGCCTCTGAGGGAGAGGGGAGGTCCTGCCCGCCAAGACACGTGGCGCACGCGGAGCTCGCCTCTGGGCAGAGGGGAGGTCCCGCCCGCCTGACACGCGGCACAACCGGAGCTTGTCTCTGCGGAAAAGGGAGCCCGGCCTCTGCTGGACACGTGGAGCCTCCGGAGCTTATCCCTGCGGGAGGATGAGATCCTTAAGCGGTTTCCCCCTGTACACGAGTACCCGGTACTGAGGAAACCGACACAAATTCTTTCTCGTCGAATCCTGCAACCAAATCAATTGAAGATAAGTTGTTAAGATCCAAAACAAATCAAATAGGACTCTTATTTGAAATCCAATCAGATTAGGACTCTTCTTTTCCCGATTATAAATAGAACCCGAAACACCCCTTGATCGTAACATCTTTTCCAAGCCGACAACTTAGAGGCCCTAGCCCCCAAACTCGCCGAGCTAAACCCCTTTTCCGGAGTACAACCACCGGAGAGAACGCCGACGAACCCCGACACAATCACCGTAATAGAGCCAACGATCTGTTTTGCTGCCATTGCTAGAAGGAAGGTTCCGAAGGAAGTAAGGTAGGTCTCCATTACCACCTTACGACGTCATCGCGTTTTCTTTGCATCTGTTTCTTAGAACAGAAGCTTTCTCGTGGACAGATCACGTGTTGATCGGTTTGATCTTGATCCTGAGTCCAGATCATCACCACGTCCACACTTGATCCCTATACCTTTGTTCATCGTAAAACGCCATGCAAATCCATTGGACCATGCAAGAACACGTACAAACTGATCTAATAAAACAGCACCATAGGATTAGCATGCATATGCACCATTGCATCTTGAGTAAAGTTTGTACATGATGATTGATCTCTGTAAATCTTGTATATGCATGATCGTGAGTAGAAGGACATGCTCAGGGAGCTATCTACGCCGAGCTACAACAACAAGATATTGAGATCCCCTCGCAGGATAGCGCCAGGCCTACCACGTGGCCCAGGAGGACGGACCTCGCCCCATCCGCAAGGGTGAGCTCCCAAGGCTCCACGTGTCCAGCAGGGCCGGAGCTCCCCTCTCCTCAGAGGTGAGCTCCGGGCCCGACACGTGGCCAGCAGAGCAGCGCTGTCCTCCCAGCGCGGTAGGCAGCGGGACTAAAGGCGTGCCATGCCTTTACCGTACAAAACATTCAAGACCCGCGCCTTCCCAAGACGCGGAGGCGCGGCGCAGGCCAGCCAGGCGCCACTGTGACCAGTCACAGTCAAGACAGGCGCACAGTGTCAGAAGCTGCAGACCATGGAAGGCAGCGACAAGACACGGACAAGACATGCCCTACCGCCTCTGCCATCACAAACGGATGCACACTACACCTAGCCTGCGGCATGGGCAGGATGGCAGGACGAGGACCTCGACGCCAGCGCCAAGACATAGAAGCTGGTAGGAAATCACCCGGGGCCACCTGTCGGGTCCTCGGGGCCCACCTTGTAAGCCGCCCAAGCCTTGGACTATAAAAGGCTCAGGTAGGCAACGTTACAAGGGGTTCGAACTCGGCTGAGTTCATCTCCCTCGAGGCCATCCTCATACTCAAGGAAACCAGTGCTCCGAGCACTCCCATGGACGTAGGGTTTTACGCTCCGGCGGCCCGAACCACGTAAATTCCCGTGTTAACCATCTCCTTCCTTCGTCCACTCCGGCGAGACCCTCGCAAGAGGACTAGCCCCGCATAAAAAAGAACCTCCGTGGGCTGCCCAGAGCAGGCCTGGGGGAAAGTGTCGACTGCAGACGCTTTGACATTTGGCGCGCCAGGTAGGGGGCTTTTCGCTCTCCAACGAGTCTACGCTAACGAAGATGACCAAGCCTCCGTCAGCGGCAAGCTCTTCGCCCTGACGTTCCCGGCGAACTCCATCAATCTCAAGATCTGCCGCGGCGTAGAGTGCCACTTGAGCAAGTGCACTAGCCGCCGCAGAAGCGCTCCTGGACAGTCCACCTGCTGAATACGCTCCCCAGGGGGCCACCCAGTAGTGTATCCGCGACGTTAACTACCTCGTCGCTACTGCCACCAACCCTCTGCTACGGCGGAGACGACGCCCTGCTCAACCAGATGTGTCGCTGTCGCGCACACCAATGATTGATGGGCGGATGGCAGACTCACGCTCTGCCAGGCTCCCAACAGTGGACCTGAGGATAGAGATGGAGCGACGTCGCTCGGGAGAAGACGCTCGCATCACCATCGAGTGACAGCGGCAAAGCGTCGCACGCAAGAGGCCGACTACAGAATGTCGACCGCCTCGACTCAACCTGGGCCGCAGGTGTTCGCCATGCAATCTCCGCCCCAGGCATACGCCATGCAGCATATGCAACAACCATATGTCCTGCAGATGGTGGCCCCGGTGTATGGCGCACCTTTGCCCATGCCGGGGTACACCATGCCAGCAGCCGTCCAAGGGTTCGCGGCACCAAGACCTGCAACATCAGCGACCGGATGTGTGGCCCTGGCTCCACACCTCCGCTTCGCAGTGTGGCCACGCAAGTTCCAGCCACACCTGCCGGAGAAGTACGATGGAAGCATCAACCCGGCAGAATTCCTGCAGGTCTACTCTACTACCATCCTAGCGGCAGGAGGGGATGAAGCGGTCATGGCCAACTACTTCCCCGTCGCCTTGACCGGCCCAGCGAGGTCATGGTTCATGAACCTGCCCCAGGGTTCCATAACCTCCTGGGCGGAGCTATGCAGGCAGTTCACGGCGAACTTCAGCTGCTCCTACATGCACCCCGGCACGGAGCTAGATCTCCACGCTGTGCAACAACAACCGGGAGAACCTCTGCGCTCCTTCATCCAGCGGTTCTCCCAAGTACACAACACCATCCCCCACATCCCGGATGCATCAGTCGTGGTCGCATTCCGACAGGGTGTGAGGGACAAGAAGATGCTCGAGAAGTTGGCCACCAGAGAGGTGCAAGACGTCTCAGAGCTCTTCAGCCTGGTAGACAAGCGTGCCAGAGCAGAGGAAGGGTGTCACTGGCACGCACAGCCAGCCTCCGAAGCCGGAAGACAGCCCGAAGATGGTGGAATTCAAGCTACTCCCGACCACGTCAGACAGTCAAGAGCCAAGCACCGACTGACTTCGTGGTCAGGAGGACGCCACCACCAAGCATCCCGGGGGGGGCTGAAGGTGGAGAACTGGAGCCCTGAGCACCTTTCTTCACCGAGCCCCACTGGGCGTTCTACCTTGACGGCGTGCTGCTCCTCATGCCAATGGGGGAGCGGTTTGGGTACTTTGGACCTGTGCCATGTACTGTGCGCCGACGACACCGTCACCAACAACCTGTCAATGAAGGCCTCCACCGGAGCCCCGGAGCTCCAAGGAGCCTTTGAAGGGACGTTGCCGCGACTCACAACCCGGAATGCCGACCGGGTGAAGGGGACGAGACCAGCACCTCGAAGCTGGCGGTCCCGGCGGCCATGCAGCCATGGTGCCAGCCAAAGGATCATATGCGCCATGGGGACTCCGTGCTACCCAGCGCCCAAGATCCAGAAGCTCAAGTAGCCCCGATGCATGGACCACGGAGGTCCGGGACTTCTTGAAAGACAACATCCTTCCTTATGAACGTGCATCCGCTGAACGGATTGTGCGGATGGCTAAGTGCTACGCGCTAGTATCTTTACTGGCGTGGCGCCACGGTATCCTATTGCGGTGCATAACCCAGGAGGAAGGCTGTGACCCGCTCGCAGTAATCCATGGCGGCGAGTGCTGGGAAGCTCATCTTCCCACACGCTGGTCAGTTAAGCCATCCGGCATGGCTCCTACCGATCGAGAGCCACCTGGACGCCGTCAAGCCGGTTAGGAGATGCAAGGCGTGCCAGGTCCACGCCGAGCAGACCCACACAACTGGAGCAGACGCTGCACCCAGATCCGTCAGGGGATACCGGCTCCTCTATGTCGGGGGCCAGCCGGACTTCCCAGGGCCGGGTCGCAGGAATTACCCTTATACATGGTATGCAGGGCCGAAGCCATGCTTGCCCCAAGATCGCCATGGCCCGCTCTGCGTGAGGACATCTACCTCATCGCCGAGGCAAGATGGCAAGCAACGCTCCGGATCGCATGGAACCAGCGGGAGCCCCAGCGCTACCACCGCCGGCCCGTGCATGGGAGCATGAGGCAGGCACTCCGGCCTTACCTCTGTAAGTCCTACTACACTTACTCAAGTGTTCATTTAAATTATGCATTAATTTATATGATCACCTCCCTGAGCTCTAGATAGTGTACGCCCTCCGTACACTCGGCTCCCCTTCCCTATTCTCATGCCTAGTCGATATTTGCTATCTTGCCGATTGCGGTCACGTTTAGGGTACCTGTCGATGGCTTGGGGGCCTCTCGGACCTCCCCTAGTTAGGGCATCGTGACGCCAGTTGGCCTCCTCCAGGAAAAGACCTACGCCAAATTGGGAGGTCCGGTCCTGCACCCAAAGCATGCGCACTCTGCCTCCCCAGCGCTACGGTCTGAGTACTAGGGGCCGGACGGTTACACCTTAACTACGGCGGGAGCCAGACCTCCCGGACCAAAGGCACTGGATTGCCCTAAGCCCCGTACACTGGCCCGGGACTGTAAGCCAAATAAGACTAAGAGGCAGGGAAAGGAGGACCTCTGAGCAGTACCGGATCTCACCCCCTCAGCGGGGGTGAGCACCAAAGCCGGACCTTGCGCCCTACACTGGGATGAGGTCCGATGCCGGATGACACCCCTATCGCAGGGGCGATCTCCAAAGCCAGTCGCCACCCCCAGGAGTGAACACCGAAGCCGGACATTGCGCCCTACACTTGGCTGAGGTACGATGCCGGACGACACCCCTATCGCAGGGGCGATCTCCGAAGCCGGTCGCCACCCCCAGGGGTGAACACCAAAGCCGGACCTTGTGCCCTACACTGGGCTGAGATCCGATGCCGGACGACACCCCTATCGCAGGGGCGATCTCCGAAGCCGGTCGCCACCCCCAGGGGTGAACACCGAAGCCGGACCTTGCGCCCTACACTGGGCTGAGGTCCGATGCCGGACGACACCCCTATCGCAGGGGCGATCTCCGAAGCCGGTCGCCACCCCCAGGGGTGAACACCGAAGCCGGACCTTGCGCCCTACACTGGGCTGAGGTCCGATGCCGGACGACACCCCTATTGCAAGGGCGATCTCCGAAGCCGGTCGCCACCCCCAGGGGTGAACACCAAAGCCGGACCTTGCGCCCTACACTGGGCTGAGGTCCGATGCCGGACCTCGCCTTCTCCTCAGAGGCGAGCCCCTATGCCGGCCCTCGCCATCTCCTCAGAGGCGAGCCCCGATGCCGGACCTCACCCTCTCCTCGGAGGCTGAGTTACAAAGACCTCCGGACCTCACGCCCACCGCTGGCCTGAGCTCCGATGCCGGCCCTCGCCCTCTCCTCAGAGGCGAGTCCCGATGCTGGACTACCCCTCTTCTCAGAGGTGGAGCTCCGATGACCTTCCGAACCTCCCCTATTCTGAGAGGCAGAGCTCCGATGACCTTCCGGACCTCCCCTCTCCTCAGAGGCTGAGTTCCGATGACTTCCGGCCCTCGCCCTCTCCTCAGAGGCAAGCCCCGATGCCGGACCTCCCCTATTCTCAGAGGCAAAGCTCCGATGACCTTCCGGAGCTCCCCTCTTCTGAGAGGCAGAGCTCCGATGACTTTCCGGACCTCCACTCTCCTCGGAGGTTGAGTTTCGATGACTTCCGGTCCTCGCGCCCTCTGTAGGCCTGAGCTCCGATGACCTCCCGGACCTCCCCTCTTCTCAGAGGCTAAGCTCCGATGCCGGACCTCACGCCGTCCGCTGGCCTGAGCTCCGATGACCTCCCGGACTTACCCTCTTCTCAGAGGCTGAGCTCCGATGCCGGACCTCACGCCCTCCGCTGGCCTGAACTTCGATGACCTCCGGGACCTCCCCTCTTCTCAGAGGCTGAGCTCCGATGCCAGACCTCACCCCCTCGGCAGGGGTGACCTCTAATGCCGGTCTACACCCCCTCCACGGGGGTGAGCACCAAAGTCGGACCTCTACCTCTCCTCAGAGGCGAGCTCCGAAGCCGGACCTCCCCCTTTCACAAGGGCTGAGCTCAGATGCCAGGCTTCACCCTCTCCTCAGAGGCTGAACTCCGAAGCCATCGAGACCCTGCCAGCGCAGGGAGTACTCAAGACAAGAAGGTGCGCGGGAAGAAGAAGGCCCCACCTCGGGCTCTTTACCTCCCCCGAGATGGGCCCGGGGGCCACTGTCGGTACCCTCAATACCGGGTACCCCCGTGCACAGCGTGAAAACCGCCTAAGGACCTCGCCCCCTTCGCAGAGGCGAGCTCTGAAGGAGCCACATGTCCAGCGGGGCCGGAGCTCCCCTCCCGTCGGAGGATAGCGCCGGGCCTGCCACGTGGCCCAGGAGGACGGACCTCGCCCCCTCCACGGGGGTGAGCTTCGAAGGCTCCACGTGTCCAGCGGGGCCGGAGCTCCCCTCTCCTCAGAGGTGAGCTCCAGGCCCGACACGTGGCCAGCAGAGCAGCGCTGTCCGCCCAGCGCGGTAGGCAGCGGGAGTAAAGGCGTGCTATGCCTTTACCGTACAAAGCATTCAAGACCCGCACCTTCCCATGACGCGGAGGCGCGGCGCACGCCAGCCAGGCGCCACTGTGACCAGTCACAGTCAAGACAGGCGCACAGTGTCAGAAGCTGCAGACACCATTGAAGGCAGCGACAAGACACAGACAAGACATGCCCTACCGCTCTGCCATCACCAACAGCTGCACGCTACACCTAGCCTGCGGCATGGACAGGGTGGCAGGACGAGGACCTCGATGCCAGCGCCAAGACATAGAAGCTGGTAGGAAATCACCCTGGGGCCACCTGTCGGGTCCCCGGGGCCGACCTTGTAAGCCGCCCAAGCCTTGGACTATAAAAGGCTCGGGTAGGCAACGTTACAAGGGGTTCAAACTCGGCTGAGTTCACCTCCCTCAAGGCCATCCTCATACTCAAGGAAACCAGTGCTCCGAGCACTCCCGTGGACGTAGGGTTTTACGCTCTGGCGGCCCGAACCACGTAAATCCTGAAGGGGGCGAGGTCCGCCACTAAACTGGCTACGTGGCAGGCTCGGGGCTCGTCTCTGCGGAAGGGGCGAGGTCCGACCCTGTGGGACATGTGTTGCCCCCGGAGATAGCCTCTGCGGAGGAGCAAAGCCAGCCCCACAGGACACGTGTCGCCTTCGGAGCTAGTAACTGCGGAAGAGAGAGAACCAGCCGCGTAGGACATGTGTCGCTCTCGGAGCACACCTCCGAGAGGTCCAGCCCCGCTAGACACGTGTCGCTCTCAGAACTCACTTCCGAGAGGTCCGACACCGCGGGATATGTGTCGCTCTCGGAGCTAACCTCCAAGAGGTCCGGTCCTATTTGACACGTGTCACCTCCGGAGCTCGCCTCCGAGAAGTCTGACACTACCGGACACGTGTCACCTCCGGAGCTCATCTCCGGGAGGTCCGACGCTGATGGACACGTGGCGCACGCGGAGCTCGCCTCTGAGGGAGAGGGAGGTCCCGCCCGCCAGGACACATGGCGCATGCGGAGCTCACCTCCGAAGAGAGGGGAGATCTCGCCCGCCTGACACGCGGCACAACCGGAGTTCGCCTCTGCGGAAAGGAAGCCCAGGCCCCTGCTGGACACGTGGAGCCTCTGGAGCTTATCCCTGCGGAAGGACGTGATTTTGAAGCGGTTTTTCTCTGAACATGAGTACCCATTACGGAGGAAACCGACATGAATTTTACATTACTACCGCACCAAATCAATTGAAGATAAGTTGTTAAGATTCAAAAGCAATTTGAATAGGACTCTTATTCGAATTCCGATCAGAGTAGGACTCTTCGTTTCCCTCTTATAAATAGAACCCAGAACCTTTGGCCGCAACCACGTACTTCTTTTCCACCTCCCGAGTCGACGACTTGGAGCCCTAGCCCCCAACTCGCCAAGCTAAACCCCTTCGCCGGAGTTTGACGACCGGAGAGACCGCCGACGAGCCCAGACACGATCGCCATCGCTGGAGGAGAGCCGACGATCTGTTTTTCTGGAGGAAGGACTCGAAGGAAGTAAGGTAGGTCTCCAATACCACCTTACGACATCATCGCAGTTTCTTTGCATCTGTTCTTTGATCCCTTCGAACAGAAGCTTTTTCGTGGACAGATCACGTGTTGATCAGTTTGATCTAGATCTTGAGTCCAGATCATCACCACATTTGATCCCTACACTTCTGTTCATCGTAAAACCCCATGCAAACCCGTGCAAGCCATGCAAGAACACGAACAATCTGATCTAATAAAACAGCACCATAGGATTAGCATGCATATGCACCATTGCATCTTGAGTAAAGTTTGTGCATGGTAATTGATTGCTGTGAACCTTGTATATGCGTGATCATGAGTAGAAGGACAAGCTCAGGGAGCTATCTACGATGAGTCACAACACCAAGACTTCAAGATCCCAGAGCAACAGAAGCTACAGGAACAAAGAAAGTGCCCCTTGACCATATTGATCCCATGTTTTTGGAAAACTGTTTTGTTTGCGAAAACGTGTGTGTGCTTGAGTCAACATGATGGGAAACCCTTTCATAGGAGTTTACTAGTTTTGTTAACCACCCTTGTCGCCCGGAAAGTAAATGCGTCGGATATGGTCGTTTTGCTTTTATGCTTCGCTGAGTCCACGGGATATGGGAAGCGATAAAATCTGTCTAGCTACTGCACTCATACGAATAAAGATAATGAGAACTTGATGTTGATAATGAACATGAATCGGAGGGAGATCTAGGCATGCTTGGTTTGTTGATGAGGTAGAATGAGATGGTGGTTTACTTGCCGTAGATCTAAGGACCGGTTCATGCCAGCCATGCCAGGATAACAGTGCCACCACAAGGCCAAATGTTGGTGCGGCTTAGCTGACTAATTAGGTAAGTTGCTAGATTGTTATGGACCGTGGAAGGCGTGGGGAATGAGAGTCAAGAGAGGACTGCCCTGGGAACTACATGGCACAAGAGGGGGCCTGTAGGTGGGAGAATGGAGATTCTAGCCTGCTGGTAAAACCTTAGTGAGTCCATACATCTAGTAGCCCCTTTGTAAAGGCTATTTTGTGATCTCTTGGCCATACACCGACGGTTGTGTAGTAGTATAATGGAGGTTCTGCAGTCGCCAACGAGTGATGAAATCACAAACTTGTGGGTAAAGTGGTGCCACCTCTGCAGAGTGTAAAACTATCATGATAGTCGTGCTTCCGGTCACAAGCGCCTGGACAACTCACATGATTAGATGGGATGGTTATTGGGATGGTTATTGGGATGGTTTTTGGGATGGTATTGGTTTGGTCTTTGGATTTGGTTTTCGGGACTGTTGAGTCCGGGTCATGAGATTGGTTTCAAGACTGTTGAGTCTTGGTGATGAGATTGGTTTCGTGACTGTTGAGTCGTGATAATGAGATTTGGTCTCGGTTATGAGACGGAATTGAATATGAGATGAGATGGTAGTGAATACGAGATGGTATTCATGAGCATGTGAAAAGTTGAGAAATATAAATGTTTGGATATGATATGAAAGGTGGTGAATCATGATGGAGGTATTTTGATGTTTAAGTACATGTTGGGATTACATTCACTTAAAGCTAGTTGCTGTTTTTATCGTGTTTTGAGAAATAAACTCGCTTTCTGCAATAAGCCTTTTTATACCTACCTTGTTGTAAGCTACATGTGATACTTTCTGCACTTGCTGTGTACGTCATGTACTCACCCTTGCATTATCATAGATCATCAGCAATAGGATAGGAGTACTATGAAGACCACGTGGAGTATTAGGCGTGTAATCTACCCTCAACCTTGACTGTGGAGTAGAGATGGAGCCGCTGCTGCTGCTTAGTTTGCTTCCGCTTTAGTTTAGAAAATTTCCGCTGCTAGAATAAGACTTCTGTTGCTAAGATAAGACTTCCGCTGCAATAAAGATTGATGTAATAAAGTACTTGAATCTATTCATTCGTGGTTATATACATTCTGAATTCAGTTTGTGGATTATATGTGTATGTGTGATGAACATCCTGGGCACACATATGCATCAATCCAGGTTCCGTGGTTTTCCACAGAACCGGGGCATCACAGATTGGTATCAGAGCAATGGTTGATCGTAGGTCACATGCCTAGATAGGTCTGTCGAAGTGTGTAGCCGACACTTCCCCCGGGCCTGCTCTGGGCAGCCCGCGGAAGTTCTTTTTCGGAGGGGCTAGTAACTCACGGAGAGCTTCTGCGTTAGGGACGATTGAGGGAGAAGCTTGACACGGGGATTTTTACGTGGTTCAGGCTGCCGGAGCGTAAAACCCTACGTCCACGGTGAGCAGAGTTGCTCGCTGTATTGCTTGCTGCTCAGAACCGGAGTCCTGAGCTTCAGGGTGTGAGATGTCGAATGGCTAGAGTGCGAGGGTGCGTAAGAGGCGAACAAACCCTTGCTGACGTTGCCTACCCGGGCCTTTTATAGTCCAAGGCTCGAGCGGCTTACAAGGTGGGCCCGGGACCTGACAGGTGGTCCCGGGGAGATTGCCTGCCATCTACCGTATCTGCAGTTACGCCGGTAGTTGTCTCTGGCGAGGGCTTCCGAGTCTTCGTTCTGCCGCCCTGCCCATGCCGCAAGCTAGTCGTAGTGGTTGATGATGGCAGGGGCGGCAGGGGATGTCTTGTCGCTGTGTTTATTGGCGGGCAGGCTCTGACACAGCCCGCCAGTCTGCGATGTGACTGGGCGCAATGGCACCTGACAGAAGCGTGCTCCGCGTCTCCGCGCCTTGGGAAGGCGCGGGTCTTGAATACCTTGTACGGGCAAGGTATGGCGCGTATTTACTCTTGCTGCCTACCGTGCGGGGGCAGGCAGCACTATTCTGCTGGCCACGTGGCAGACCCGGAGCTCTCCTCTGAGGAGAGGGAGGTCCGGCCCCGCAGGACACGTGGAGCCTTCGGAGCTCTCCCCGCGGAGGGGGG
This sequence comes from Neostapfia colusana, assembly GCA_030760725.1. NCBI lineage: Eukaryota > Viridiplantae > Streptophyta > Magnoliopsida > Poales > Poaceae > Neostapfia > Neostapfia colusana. The sequence goes on from JASWHV010000006.1 coordinate 104,247,220, forward strand.
AGGTTCGGCTTCTGCTGACCACGTGGCGGGCCCGGAGCTCTCCTCTGAGGAGAGGGAGGTCCGGCCCCGCAGTACACGTGGAGCCTCTGGAGCTCTCCCCGTGGAGGGGGGAGGTCCGGCTCAGTTGGCCACGTGGCGGGTCCGGAGCTCTCCTCTGAGGAGAGGGAGGCCCGGCCCCGCTTGACACATGGCGCCCTCGGAGCTCTCCCTGCGGAAAAGGGTGAGGTCCTTAGGCATTTTCCCGTGTGCGCGGGGGTACCCCGTATTGAGGGTACCGACAAGGTCACAGATTGGTATCAAGCTGCCACGGTTGAATGTAGATCACAAGCCTAGATAGAAATTACAGATTGGTTTTAGAAGCCACGGTTGACTGTAGGTCACAAGCCTAGATTGATCACAGATTGGTAGCTGAACCACGGTTGACTGTAGGACGCAAGCCTAGTCGCAGATTGGTATTAGGAGCCACGCTGAACATAGGATGCAAGCCTAGGTAGAATGCATAGATTGGCATTAGAACCCCATTGACCATAGGACAAAGTCACAGATTGGTAGTCACAGATTGGTATTATCGAAGTGTGTAGCCGACACTTCCCCCGGGCCTGCTCTGGGCAGCCTGCGGAGGTTCTTTTTCGGAGGGGCTAGTCACTCACGGAGAGCTTCAGCGTTAGGGACGATTGAGGAAGAAGCTTGACACGGGGATTTTACGTGATTCAGGCCACCGGAGCGTAAAACCCTACGTCCACGGTGAGCAGAGCTGCTCGCTGTATTGCTTGCTGCTCAGAACCGGAGTCCTGAGCTTGAGGGTGTAAGATGTCGAATGGCTAGAGTGCAAGGGTGCGTAAGAGGCGAACCCCTGCTAACTTTGCCTACACGAGCCTTTTATAGTCCAAGGCTCGAGCGACTTACAAGGTGGGCCCGAGACCCGACAGGTGGTCCCGGAGAGATTGCCTGCCATCTACCGTATCTGCAGTTACGCCGGTTGTCGGTACCCGTGATGTGGAGTACCCCCGTGCACAGGGGAAAATGCCTAAGGATCTCGCCCTTCTCCCCAGGGAGAGCTCCGAAGGCGCCACGCGTCCGGCGGGGCCGGACCACCCTCTCCTCAGAGGAGAGCTCCGGGCTCGCCACGTGGCCTGCAGAAGCCGGACCTCCCCCTCCGCGGGAGAGAGGTCTGAAGGTGCCACGTGTCCAGCGGGGCCGGACCTCCCTCTTCTCAGAGAGGAGCTCCGGGCTTGCCACGTGGCCGACAGAAGCCGGACCTCCCCTCCGTGGGGAGAGGTCCGAAGGCTCCACGTGTCCTGCAGGGCCGGACCCCCCATCTCCTCTGAGGAGGGCTCTGGGCCCGCCATGTGGCCAGTAGAACGGCGCTGCCTGCCCCCGAGCAGTAGGAAGCGGGCGTAAAGACGCCCCATACCTTGCCCGTACAAGGTATTCAAGGCCCGCGTCTTCCCAAGATGCGGAGACGCGGAGCACGCCTCTGTCAGGTGCCGTTGCGCCCAGTCGCATCACAGACTGGCGCGCAGTGTCAGAGCCTGCCAGCCAATAAACGCAGCGACAAGACATCCCATGCCGCCCCCGCCGTCATCAACCACCACGGCTAGCATGCGGCATGGGCAGGGCGGCAAGACGAAGACTCAGAAGCCTTCGCCAGAGACAACTACCGGCATAACTGCAGATACGGTAGATGACAGACAATCTCCGCGGGACCACCTGTCGGGTCCCGGGCCCCCTTGTAAGCCACCCGAGTCTTGGACTATAAAAGGCTTGCGTAGGCGACGTTAGCAAGGGTTCGCACTCCAGCCATCTGCACCCTGGGTTTATACTCCCGCAACTCATACGCTAGACATCAGTCATCCCCAAGCTCAGGACTCCGGTTCTGAGCAGCAAGCAATACAGCGAGCTCCATAGCTCGCCGTGGACGTAGGGTTTTACGCTCCGGCGGCCTGAACCACGTAAAACTCGCCGTGTCAAGCTCTTCCTAACTCGTCCATATGCTCAAGCTCTCCGCAAGTGACTAGGCCCACCGAAAAAAGAATCCGCGGGCTGCCCAGTGCAGGCCCGGGGGAAGTGTCGACCGAACACTTCGACATTTGGCGCGCCAGGTAGGGGCTTTCCCTTGCGCGACGAGTTTCCGCCGACAAAGATAACCAAGCTTCCTTCAGCGGCAAACTCTCCTCCCCCACGTTCACGGCGAACCGTGACCAGGGGGGAGTACATGTCGACACACTCAGGACGGAGTGTGTCGGCGCAAGCTGGGAGCCAGCAGCCGGCTCTGGCAGCGCCGACCCCGGCAATGCAGGCTCCAACCAGCGTCAGGTCTTCAGTAGCGCTGGGCGTACCCGGCGGGGGTGCGCTAGATGCAGCAAGAGCGCGACTGCACAATCCGCCTGCTGGGGACGCACCTCAGGGAGCGACCCAGCAGTGGATTCTCGAGGTATACCGTCTCGTCGTCGCCGCCGCAAACCCTCGACTTCGGCGGGGACGACGCTCCGGCCAACCGGCTGTGTCGCTGATGCGCACGCCAATGGTTGGCGAGCAGACGGCAGATTCCAGTTCCACCAGGCTCCAGTCGACGGATCTGAGGACAGAGCTGGAGCGGTGTCACTTGGGCCAAGATTCCCGGGTATACCTCGAGCAACGTCGAGAAAGGCGTCGCAACCAAGAGGCTGGCGACAGCGTGACGTCGGCCTCGACCCACCCTGAAGAGCAGACTTTCGCCACGCGATCTCTGCCCCAGGCTTACGCCGCGCAGAATATGCCACAGTCATATGTCCTGCAAACGGCGCCCCCGGCCTATGGCGCAGCCTTGCCCATACCGGGGTACACTGTGCCAGGTGCGAACCAAGCGTTCGCGGCACCAATACCTGCGGCAACAGGAGCAGGATGTGCGGCCCTTGCACCCCACCTTCGCTTCGCGAGGTGGCCGCACAAGTTTCGGACGCACCTGCCCGAGAAGTACGACGGCAGCATCAACCAAGCGGAGTTCCTCCAGATCTACTCCACCGCCGTACTTGCCGCAGGAGGGAATGAGGCCGTCATGGCCAATTACTTCCCTGTCGCATTGACCGGTCCAGCTCGGTCTTGGCTCATGAACCTCCCCCAGGGTTCCATAACTTCCTGGGGAGAGCTCTGCCGGCAGTTCATCGCCAACTTCGGCAGTTCCTACACCCGGCCTGGCACGGAGCTCGACCTCCACGCCATCCAGCAACAACCGGGGGAGTCGCTGCGCTCCTTCATCCAGCGGTTCTCCCAGGTGCGGAACACCATCCCACACATCTAAAATGCTTCTGTGGTGGTGGCGTTCCGGCAAGGCGTCCAGGACAAGAGGATGCTCGAGAAGCTCGCGACCAGAGAGGTCCGCGATGTCTCCGAGCTCTTCAGCCTGGCAGACAAGTGCGCCAGAGCAGCCGAAGGGCGAAACTGGCACTCACTGCCGACCTCCGAGTCAGGAGGACAGCCCGGATCTGGCCCTACTCCCTATGGAGGCAGCAAGAAGGCCAAGAACCGAGGCAGAGGCAAGATAGAATCACCGACCGCAGCTCCAGTCGCCGCAGCAGCGGCACTCAGTGGGGCTCGGGGGCCGCGCCCCGACAAGAAGCAGCGAAGGTCACCAATCCCAGAAGGTGATCAAGACAAGACATGCCCCGTGCACGGCAGCTGTTGCCACACTACTGCCGAGTGCCGGGAGATCCGGAAGCTCGCAGAGCGCTTCCGCAAAGGGAAGCAGCAGCGGACTGATGCCCCACCCGTCTGTCAAAGGGAGGGCAAGCAGGAGGTCGACGTCCCGAACAGCGCTGACCACCAAGTGGAGTTCCAGGAGCCTCAGCGCGCCGTGAAGGCGGTACACAACCATGAGGACTCCATCTCCAGCGACGATGAGTGTCAAAAGAAGCTCTACGTCATATACGGCGGGTCCGCCGACCCCTCGTCTCGAAGCACAGTCAAGACTCTGCGCTGAGCGGTAGCGTCGGTGGCTCCACTCCAAAGTGTCGCACCGCACCTCAAGTGGATGGGAACCCCCATCAGCTTTGACGCCACCGACTGCCCCAGGAACATGGCTGGGGCCGGCCAACTACCGCTCTTGGTAGCTCCGACCATCGCCAATGTGAGGATGTACTACGTTTTGGTAGATGGTGGAGCTGGGCTGAACCTCATCAGCCGTGCAGCTTTCCAGAAGCTGCAGATCCCGATGGCCAAGCTCACCCCGTCAAGCCCGTTCTCAGGGGTAGAGCCGGGACAGGTCGTTCCCTACGGCAACATCAGCCTCCCGGTGACCTTCGGAGCTCCGGACAGCTATCGGACAGAATACATTCTGTTCGACGTAGCGGAGATCGACCTCCCCTTCAACGCCATAATTGGCAGGCCAGCGCTGTACCGATTCATGGCAGTAGCCCACTACGGCTACCTCTTCCTAAAGATGCCTACACCAATGGGCGTCCTCAGGATTCATGGAGACCGCACTGCTGCAGTGTCGGCCTTAGAGAAACTCCAAGCGCTCGCAACAGCTGGGGCACCAGCCCCTAGCAGTGCAGAGCCGGACCAGCTCCACCCAAGTGCACGCCACCGTGCCTCCGCCACAGCACCCCGGGTGCAACCCCTCGACGTGGGTGGCGTCCCCTTAAAGGTCGTCTAAGTCGGCGCCGAAGCCACCCAGACCATCCGGGTAGCCGGGGGCCTGGATAGCAAATAGGAAGGCTCGCTCGTCACCTTCCTCCGGCACAACGTTGACGTGTTTGCATGGCAGCCGTCACAGATGCCGGGGATCCCCAGGGAGGTGATCGAGCACCACTTAAAAGTCTTCCCCGACGTCCGGCCAGTTCAACAGAAGCCCCGCAAGCAGTCCATCGAGCGGCAAAACTTCATTCGTGAAGAAATCAAGAAGCTGCTGGACGCTGGCTTCATAGGGAAGTCCACCACCCCCGGTGGTTGGCGAACCCCGTCGTTGTCCCGAAGGCCGGCGGGAAGCTCCGGATGTGCATCGACTACACCAGTCTCAATAAGGCATGTCCCAAAGATCCATTCCCTCTCCCTAGAATAGATCAAATAGTAGACTCAACATCAGGCTGTGATATGCTGTGCTTCCTAGACGCCTACTCAGGTTTCCATCAGATCCCTATGTCTAGGGAGGATGAAGAGCACACCTCCTTCATCACAGTAGATGGCCTTTATTGTTATGTGTCTATGCCTTACGGCCTAAAGAATGCTATCCCCACCTTTGTGCGAGCGATGCACAAAACCATTGGGGAGTTAATAAGAGACTTAGTTGAGGTGTACGTCGATGACATCGTTGTCAAGGTCAAGCAGGGTTCATCTTTGTTAGATAACCTAGCCTTAGTTTTTGACAAATTGCGCTCTACGCGCACCAAGCTGAACCCCGACAAATGTGTGTTCGGTGTGTCCTCTGGGAAGCTCTTAGGATTCCTGGTCTCGCACCGGGGGATTGAGGCCAACCCAGAGAAGATCAAGGCCATCGACTTGATGCGGCCTCCTGCCCCCGTCAAAGATGTCCAGAAACTCACGGGATGCCTAGCCACGCTGAGTCGGTTTATACCGAGGCTAGCAGAGCGGGCACTCCCTTTCTTTAAGCTCCTGCGCAAGTCTGGCCCATTTGCCTGGACTGACGAAGCAGAAGAGGCTTTCCAGGAGTTGAAGCGGCTCCTGACGACCCTGCCTATCATGGTAGCCCCAGAGCCCGGAGAGCACCTGTTGCTCTACATCGCGGCAACAACTGAGGTGGTGAGTATGGTCCTCGTCGCAGAGCGGCCGGACCTCTCACCTTCACGACCAGCTCCGGCAGCAGAAGACAGACGCCAGGAGGCCCCGCAGGACCAAGACGGTCTCTCGGACCTCCAAGGCAACCTCCCGGAGGCCCAGGTCGGCCTCCCGGAGGTCCAGGGCGGTCTCCCGGACCCCCAAGATAAACCCCCGGGGGTCCTGTGGGACCCCCCGGGGGCCCAACGGGACCTCCCGAAGATCCCTCAAGGCCCTCCAGAGCTCCCGGAGAACCAGCGGGGCCCCTCGGAGAGCCAAGATAGCTTAAGGGCCTCCGGGTTCCAACTCCCGGAGGCCCCCGTGGGTCCACTCACCTCCAGCGGGCCAGGGCCAATGGATGAAGACCTCCCAGACCTAAGAGAGAGGGTTAGAACAATCCAGAGGCCTGTCTACTACATCAGCGAAGTACTTCATGATGCCAAGACAAGGTACCTAGAAGTCCACAAGCTGCTGTATGCGGTGCTCGTGGCCTCCAGGAAGCTCCACCATTACTTCCAGGCCCACCGGGTCTCGGTAGTCACCTCCTATCCGCTGAAGACGATTCTTCACAGCCCCCATGCGACTGGCAACGTTGCTAAATGGGCGGCGGAGCTGGCGGAGTTCGAGCTGGACTTCCTTCCACGCCATGCAGTCAAAATCCAACCACTGGCCGACTTTGTGGCAGAGTGGACACCAACGAAGACTGACCCAGGGGGCCACGAAGACGGTGAACCAGAGCACCAAGCTCCGGTCTTCACCGAGCCCCACTGGACGCTTTTCTTCGACGGCTCTTCGCGAAAGCAGGGGGCCGGTGCCGGCTTACTGCTCCTCATGCCATCGGGGGAACAGTTTGGGTACATGGTGCGTCTCAATTTCAAGGCAACCAACAACATGGCAGAGTATGAAGCACTCATCTTTGGCCTGCAGACAGCCCTGTCTTTAGGCGCTCGCCAGTTGTTGGCACAGGGCGACTCCCAGCTGGTTATCAAGCAAGTCAAGGGCGAATGCTCCTGCAATGACCCACAGCTAGCTGCTTATCTGCTTCAGGTGCAGATGTTGGAGAAAGACTTCCTCGCCTTGGACCTGCGCCACGTACCGTGCGCTGGCAATGCCGCAGCTGATGACCTTTCAACGAAGGCTTCCACCGGAGCTCCCATGCCCGAAGGAGTTTTCGAGAGGACATTGCTGTGGCCCACAGCCCGGCCCGCTGAGCCAGGTGAAAGGGGCTTGACCAGCACCTCGAAGCTGGCGCTCCCGGCGGCCCTGCAGCCATGGATGCCGCCAAGGATCGTAAGCGTCACTGGGGACTCCGTGCAACCCAGCGCTCAAGATCCAGAAGCTCAAGTCAGACCCGATGCATGGATCACGGAGATCCGGGACTACTTGAAAGACAACATCCTCCCTGATGAACATGCAACCGCTGAACGGATCGTGCGTATGGCTAAGAGATACGCGCTGGTAGAGGGGGATCTCTACCGGCGCGGCGCCAACCACATCCTATTGCGGTGCATAACCCAGGGGGAAGGCTGCGACTTGCTCGCTGAGATCCATGGAGGCGAATGTGGAAGTCACTCTTCCTCACGCATGCTTGTCGGTAAAGCCTTCCGGCATGGCTTCTACTGGCCGACAGCACTCCAGGATGCCGTCAAGCTGGTCGAGAGCTGCAAGGCTTGCCAGTTCCACGCCAAGCAGATCCATACACCGGCTCAGGCGGTACAGATGATCCCACCCTCATGGCCGTTTGCCGTATGGGGGCTGGACATCTTGGGACCATTTCCCAGAACCATCGGGGGATTCCGGTACCTCTATGTCGCCATCGACAAGTTCACCAAGTGGCCGGAAGTCACATCAGTTGTCACCATCAACAAGCAATCCGCAGTAAAGTTCATCAAGTCTATTGTCTGCCAGTTTGGGGTCCCGAACAGAATCATCACCGACAACGGGACTCAGTTCACCAGCGCAGCCTTCCAAGACTACTGCAAAGACCTCGGCATTCAGGTGTGCTATGCCTCTGTTGCCCATCCAAAGAGCAATGGGCAAGTCGAGAGGGCCAACGCGGAGATTCTCCAGGGCCTTAAGACCCGCACCTACGCCAGTCTGAAGAAACATGGTGCCAATTGGGTGGATGAGCTTCCGAGCACACTATGGGCTAACCGGACATCCCAGAGCCGGGCCACCGGAGAGACACCCTTCTTCATGGTGTATGGGGCTGAAGCTGTACTTCCCCCAGAGATCACCATGAAGTCTCACTGTGTCCGGGCTTACGACGAAGCTGCGCAGGACAACCTCCGGCGTGGAGAAATCGACCTCGTCGACGAGGTCCGATTGCATGCAGCACTCCGTAACGCACGGTACAGACAAGCGCTTCGTCGCTACCACCAGAGATCTGTGCGTGCCCGGGAGCTGCAGGAAGGTGACCTGGTGCCGCGGCGCATACTTTCTCGCGAAGGGACCCACAAACTCTCCCCTAGTTGGGAAGGTCCCTTCCGAGTCGCAAAAGTGTGCCGCCCCGGGTGCTTACGCCTTTCCACCGAGGATGGGGACCTGCTCCCAAACCCTTGGAACATAGAACACCTCCGTAAGTTCTACCCCTAGAGCAAAGATAGGACAGTCTCTTCTTTTCATAATAAATTCCATAGAGTCCAGGAACAGCGCTCAGAGCAACTAAGCCCCAGGGGATGGTACTGGACTACGTTCAGCTTTGCCTGGTTCCGACTCCAAGCGCGTAGAGTCTTGCTTCCCTTCTTAATGGGGCGGGTCGTGGCCTCCATGTTTAGCCTGCCTTCCTCCTGTAGAAAATTATACGAAAAGAAACCTGTTCTACTTTGCTCTTTCCTCGTACTCATTTAAATTATGTACTAAGTTTTTTATGACTACTCTTACGGTGCATGGCCGTCATGCGCTCAGCTCCCTCTTCTCATTCTCACCTCTAGTCGGCATTTGATGCCCTACCAGAGGCGGTTGCATCGGAGGTACCTAACGATAGTTGAAGGGGCTCCGAGCCCCTGGCACTTCGCGCACTACAGTCCCCAAGCACCATGCATATGGTTAGGGACCGTGAGCCAAATAAGACTATGAGATAAAGGAGGGGGAGCCCCCAAGGAGAATTACGTTTCCTTACTTGTGTGCAGGACCTCTCGGCCTCAAATCCCTACAGGAGTGTTGTCGGAGCACCTGACCAATGGGACGCCCCTACCAGGGGGCCACTACAGGATCACGCAAGACCAGAACTCCAAGGCAAGACCGAAGCATCCACGGGTCCAGCGGGACCGGATCTCCCCCCCTCTGAGGGGAGGGGTCCGAAGACCCCACGTGTCCCACGGGGCCGGACCTCCCTCTCCTCAGAGGAGAGCTCCGGGCCCGCCACGTGGCCGGCTGATCCGGGCCTCCCCATCCTCATGAGGCGGGCCCCAAAGACCTCCGGGGCCCTTAATACAGTAAGGACCCGGGGAAGGTGCGGGAGCAGAACGTCGAGATTGGTGAAGGCCTCTGAGCACCTTGCGGAGCTAAGGGCTCGGCCAGGCAAAACCAAGAAGAAGACAGAAAACATTGCAGGCACGAAGCGTCGTAAGAGTTCATGTATTCATGGCTCCATGAGCTGGACTACAAACTCGATAAAAAAGAAAGAAACAAGCCCCAGGGTTCCCTAGGCACGACCAGAGCCTAGAAGTTGCAAGAACGGCCACGTCATCAGGCTTCAGCCCTGGCGGCGTTCTCCCGCTCCGTGACCCGGGTGCAGGAATCACCTCGGTCACCACCAGCGCAAGGGCCGGTATCATCAAGGATGCTCTTGAAGCCCCTTCCGCTGCTTCAGTGGTTTCCTTGGAGACATCCCTCATCACCAGCGCAAAGGCCGGTGTCATCAAGGGTGCTCTTGAAGCCCCCTCCGCAGCTTCAGCGGTCTTCTTGGAGACTCTGCCGCCTGGAGTCCTCCTTGGTGCTTCAGCAGTTTCCTTGGAGACTCCTCCGCCTGAAGCCGCCTCGGCATATTAGCAGTTTCTTTGAAGACTCCACCATCTGAGAAGGGACGCAACGCCAGAGAACTTTCAGCCTGCCATCGCCTAGGAACAGTCCCATCGGGAGGACAAACCTGAGACCTCTTGGAGGCGCCACCTCCAGAGGCAAGGCATGCAAGCTCCCTAGGTCCCAGACTTGGTGCAGACGCCGTCGCCGGAGGACATCGAGAGCGATCCCCCCAAAGGCGGGTTAGAAGCCATGGAAGAAGACAAGGCCGCAGAGACTCAAGGAAGGTGCAAGGGCTGGAAGCCTTATAAGGGGAGCATGCCCACGTTGCGGCTTCCCTTCGCACTTTCCAGGTACGATTCAAAGCGATTCGAAACTCTTCGAATACGCCGCATCGGCAACCGCTTCGGCTCCGAGACAGAGTGTCAATGGCAAGTGGACCCAAGCCGCCCAGCTGAAGCGGTGGGTCAAGGAGTCAGCCTCCCAAGAAGACGAGCCAGCAAGGCGCTCCGGCGATTCCCGAAGAAAGCGCCGCAACATGCAGAAGTGGCGGCCTAGGGAACCGCCGCAGTAAAAGCAACCATCAAGTGGGCGCACGCTCCCACGACCCCGCGACTGTTTATGCTCCGGCAGCGGTCAATGCGGGGCTTAGAGAAAGTGTGCGGATCCGAAGAGACGGAGGTCCCACCTAGGGCTCGTTATCTCCCCCGAGATGGGCCCGGGGGCCATTGTCGGTACCCGTGATGTGGGGTACCCCCGCGCACAGGGGAAAATGCCTAAGGATCTCGCCCTTCCCCGCAGGGAGAGCTCCGAAGGCGCCACGCGTCCGGCGGGGCCGGACCACCCTCTCCTCAGAGGAGAGCTCCGGGCTCGCCACGTGGCCTGCAGAAGGCAGACCTCCCCCTCCGCGGGAGAGAGGTCCGAAGGTGCCACGTGTCCAGCGGGGCCGGACCTCCCTCTCCTCAGAGAGGAGCTCCGGGCTTGCCACGTAGCCGACAGAAGCCGGACCTCCCCTCCGCGGGGAGAGGTCCAAAGGATCCACGTGTCCTGCGGGGCCGGACCCCCCCTCTCCTCTGAGGAGGGCTCCGGGCCCGCCACGTGGCCAGCAGAACGGCGCTGCCTGCCCCCGAGCGGTAGGAAGCGGGCGTAAAGACGCCCCATACCTTGCCCGTACAAGGTATTCAAGGCCCGCGTCTTCCCAAGACGCGGAGACGCGGAGCACGCCTCTGTCAGGTGCCATTGCGCCCGGTCGCATCACAGACTGGAGCGCAGTGTCAGAGCCTGCCAGCCAATAAACACAGCGACAAGACATCCCATGCCACCCCCGCCATCATCAACCACCACGGCTAGCATGTGGCATGGGCAGGGCGGCAAGACGAAGACTCAGAAGCCTTCGCCAGAGACAACTACCGGCACAACTGCAGATACGGTAGATGACAGACAATCTCCCCGGGACCACCTGTCGGGTCCTGGGCCCCCCTTGTAAGCCACCCGAGTCTTGGACTATAAAAGGCTCAGGTAGGCAACGTTAGCAAGGGTTCACACTCCAGCCATCTGCACCTTGGGTTCGCACTGCCGCAACTCATACGCTAGACATCAGTCATCCCCAAGATCAGGACTCCGGTTCTGAGCAGCAAGCAATACAGCGAGCTCCATAGCTTGCCGTGGACGTAGGGTTTTACGCTCCGGCAGCCTGAACCACGTAAAACTCACCGTGTCAAGCTCTTCCTAACTCGTCCATACGCTCAAGCTCTCCGCAAGTGACTAGCCCCACCGAAAAAAGAACCTCCCCGGGCTGCCCAGTGCAGGCCCAGGGGAAGTGTCGACCGAACACTTCGACACCGGTAGTTGTATCTGGCGAGGGCTTCCAAGTCTTCGTTCTGCCACCCTGCCCATGCCGCAAGCTAGTCGTAGTGGTTGATGATGGCAGGGGCGGCAGGGGATGTCTTGTCGCCGTGTTTATTGGCGGGCAGGCTCTGACACGGTGCGCCAGTCTGAGATGTGACTGGGCGCAACGGCACCTGACAGAGGCGTTCTCCGCGTCTCCGTGCCATGGGAAGGCGCGGGTCTTGAATACCTTGTACAGGCAAGGTACGACACGTCTTTACTCTTGCTGCCTACCGCGCGGGGGCAGGCAGCGCTGCTCTGATGGCCACGTGGTGGGCCCGGAGCTCTCCTCTGAGGAGAGGGAGGTCCTGCCCCGCGGGACACGTGGAGCCTTCGGAGCTCTTCCCGTGGAGTGGGGAGGTCTGGCTTCTGCTGGCCACATGGCGGGCCTGGAGCTCTCCTCTGAGGAGAGGGAGGTCCAGCCCCGCAGGACACGTGGAGCCTCCTGAGCTCTCCCCGCGGAGGGGAGAGGTCCAGCTTAGTTGACCACGTGGCGGGTCCGGAGCTCTGCTCTGAGGAGAGGGAGGTCCGGCCCCGCTGGACACATGGTGCCTTCGGAGCTCCCCCTGCGGAGAAGGGCGAGGTCCTTAGGCATTTCCCCCTGTGCGCGGGGGTACCCCGTATTGAGGGTACAGACAGTGGCTCCCGGGCCCATCTCGGGGAGATAGCGAGCCCGAGGTGGGGCCACCATCTCTTCCATTCCGCGTACCTTCTCTAAGACCCGCATTGACCGTTGCCGGAGCACGAACAGTCGCGGGATCGTGGGAGCGTGTGCCCCACTTGATGGTTGCTTTTACTGCGGCGGTTCCCAAGGCTGCCACTTCTGCACGTCGCAGCGCTTTTTCGGGAACCGCCGAAATGTCTTGCCGGCTCATCTCCTTGGGAGACTGACTTCTTGGCCCACCGCTTCAGCTGGATGGCTTGGGTCCACTTGTCATCGACACTTGGTCTTGGAGCCGAAGCGGTTGCCCAAGCGGCGTATTCGAAGAGTTTTGAATCGCTTTGAATCGCACCTGGGAAGTTTAAAAGGGGATCTTACCCGCATCGCGGCTTCCCTTCGCACTTCCCAGCGCTTGCATCTTCCTTGAGTTCTTGCGCCCTTGTCTTCCCTTTCCTTGAGCTTTCTCCTTCCATGGCTTCCAACCTGCCTCCGTCGCGTCTCGCTCGGTTGGCCGAGCTCGGACCAGTGCGCAGGCTGCTGGTCTGGCACGCGGAGGAGCAGAAGAGCCGGCTCCGCCAGGGATCTCTCCCCCTGCTCCTGGAGAAGGGGGAAATGGTCTTCTTCACTGCCTATGCCCTGGCGGGGTTTGTCCCGCCAATTTATTCCTTCTTCATCACGCTGCTGGAGACGTACGGTCTCCAGCTCCACCACCTTTCCCCCAACTCCTTCGTGATGGCCGCCATCTTCGTCCATTTCTATGAGATGTTCGTGGGGGTGCACGCTTCAGCGACACTCTTCTGCTACTTCTTTGTGTTGCGGACGACCGGGCGCAGTTCGAAGACTCAGCTGGGGGCGTACTACTTCCAACATCGCTGCAAGGATCCGAAGGCCTCTGAGTACCTTCTACCTTTCGGTGCGTCGAGGTGGGAAAACTGGAGGGAGAACTGGGTGATCGTGCAGATCGACAAGCACGATCGCCTGCAGCTCCCAACTGCTGGCCCAACCACCGAGCGTTGCTTCTGGGAGGAGATCCTGAGGTTGGAGCAGTAGTACACACCGGTCTTGGAGCGGATCCGGTTCCTGGCAAACGAGGGGCTGACGTCCCTGATGGTGCTGGTGGATTTCTTGTCGCGCCGTATTGCGCCCTTGCAGCAACGCAACCGCCCGGCGTGGTACTACACCGGCGAGCTCGACTGCACCAGGTTGGAAAGGGGTCTCGGCTCCGATCCTTCTGATGAAGAGCTGTACGAGATGGTGGCCAAGGTGAGCAGCGACTACGTCACCGGCGGCGACCTCGCCTTCCCGGCCTCTGGCACTCCCCTCTTCTTGGAGCCACAGAGAAGGGCGGAGCTGCTGCGGAAGATGCCGAATCTCGACGACATTGGGATCGCTGTTTGTCAGGTTGGGGATGCCCTCTGGGGCATCTCGATTCCCGGGATCGAGCGCTCTGGATCGGAGCGCGAGGCATCTGTCGCTGTCCAACCCGCACCGAGGGCCGGCGGGGCTCAGACCGCTGACAAGGGGAAGGGAAAGGAGACGGCGCCCGGGGCTTCTTCTGTGGGCGGGTTCACCCCCTGTGGTGGCGGAGGCAGCACCTGCTCGTCCTCCTTCGCCAGCCCGGAAGTCCGGTGCTGAGGCTGGAGGGGCTGCTGTGGGCGCAGCTGCTGGCTCCCCTGGGTCAGCGTCTTGACTCAGCTGCCGAGGCACCCGCACCTTCACCGGTCGTGGAAGCGACGGGGGAGGTCAGGGGCGCGGCTCCTGCCCCCGCCGCCCCGCTGCCTATATGGGATGCCTTGGGGCGTGCTCAGGCTGGCGTCCGACAGGTCCAGGCTGCCTTTGAGCGGGAGCGGGAGGTGCTGGCTGGAGAGAGGGAGCGCCTCCTTAGCTGGGAGCATCTCCTGCAGCAGCGGACCCAGGAGGCTAAGGCAGAGCTCGACTCAAGGCAGTCGAGGCTTGACGCCATGGGGGCTCTGCTCGACGCTCAGAAGAGGGCTGTCGGCCGCCTGGGCTCAGAGACCCAGCGGCTCCGCGCTACTTTCCGCGAAGCTCAGGCCAAGGCCGAAGCACGCTCCACTGCCGTGGAGGAGTTGCGGTTGCAGGTAGCTCGCCGAGAGTGCACCATCGCAGATCGGGAGCGTGCCGTGGCAGCCGAGGAGGAGAAGGTCGCCGCACGGCTAGAGGCCAGAGAGGGCGAGCTGAGGGCCCGGGCCGAGGAGCTGGAGCTCCGCGAGTCGGCTGCTGCCTCGAGGGAGGAGAAATCCTCCCGGGAGCGCCAGGCGGCGCTGGATCGCGAGCTAGCGGCCTGCCAAGAGGTGGAGAAGCTCCAGGCTTCGCGGTCTGTCGAGGCCCGGGCAGCCTGGAGCTTTGTTACTGAGGCGGGGTCCGCCTTGGTTCCCCTTGGTTTCAGCCCGGTGTGGACGGAGGCTCCAGCGTAGGAGGTGTCTGGGGCAATCCCGGCGCTTGAGTCCATCGGTGCCAAGCTGGGCCGGCTCGAAGCGGTGATCGCCGACGAGCTTGAGGTGGAGGGACGAGGCCTGGCGAAGGAGGTCGCCACACATGTGCTGGCGTGCTTCCGGATCCAAGACCCCTCCTTCTCTCTGGAGCCAGTGCGACTAGGCCCCACCGTCGAGCGGGAGGAAGCTGCCAGGGCTGAGGTCGGGGCATGGCCGCCCTCGTGGCCTCTAGGTTCCAGCGGGAGTCCGGGGACTCTTAGGCAGCCGCCCCCGCGGCCAAAAGTCCCTGTATCTCTTCTCTTTCTTTTTTTTTTACTTTTGTTGAGTCTGTAGTCCAGCTCATGGAGCTTTGAATGAATAGACTCTCGTTATTTTCCGTGTCTGTATATTTTTATCTTCTCCTTGGCTTGGCCTGGCCGAGTCCTTAGCTCCGCAAGGTACTCAGAGGTCTTCACCAACCTTGAAGTCTTGTACAGACACCTTCCTCGGGTCCTTATTGTATCAAGGGTCCAAGGGATCTTCGGAGCTCGCCCCGTGAGAACGGGGAGGTCCATATCCGCCGGCCACATGGCGGGCCCGGAGCTCTCCTCTGAGAAGATGGAGGTCCGACCCCGTGGGACACATGGGGCCTTCGGAGCTCACCCCTGCGGAGGGGGCGAGGCCCGACTCTGCCTGCCACGTGGCGGACTCGGAGCTACCTTCTGAGGAGAGGGGGCTCCAGCCCCGCCGGACACGTGGGGCTTAAGGAGCCCGCCCCTGCGGAGGGGGCGAGGTCCGGATCCTTTGGTCTTGTGTTGGAGCTCCGGTCTTGGGCGGTCCCGTAGTGGCCCCCTGGTAGGTGTGACCAATTGTTTGGGCGCTCCTACCATACTCCTGCGGGGAGCTAAGGCCGGGAGGTCCTGCACACAAGTAAGGGAAACGTAATTCTCCTTGGGACTCCCCCTTCCCTATGTCATAGTCTTATTTGGCTTACGATCCTGATCCGGTGTATCGGGCTTGGGAACTTCAGTGCGCAAAGTGCCGGGGGCTCGAGGCCCCCTGGCCATCGGCAGGTACCTCAAACGCGACCGTCTTCGGTAGGATAGCAAATGCCGACTAGAGGTGAGAATGGGAAAAGGAAGCTGAGTGCATGGCGAGCATACACAGGAAGTGTGGTCATAAAAATTAATGCGTAATTTAAATGAGCACAAGGGAAGAGCAAAGTAGGACAGGTTTCTTTCCATATAAATTTTCATAGGAGGAAGGCAGGCTAAACATAGAGGCAACGACCCGCCCCATTAAGAAGGGAAGCAAAACTCTACGCGCTTAGGGTCGGAACCAGGACAAGCTGAACGTAGTCCTAGACCGTTTCCTGAGACTTAGCTGCTCCGAGCGCTGTTCCTGAACTCTATGGAATCTATTACAGAAAGAAGAGACTGTCCTATTATTGCTCTAGGGGTAGAACTTACGGAGGTGTTCCATGTTCCAAGGGTTCGGGAGCGGATCCCCATCCTCGGTGGAAGGCGTACGCACCCGGGGCAGATAACTTTTGTGACTCGGAAGGGACCTTCCCAGCTGGGGAGAGTCTATCGGTCCCTTCACGAGAAAGTATGTGCCGCAACACCAGGTCGCCTTCCTGCAGCTCCCGAACACGCACAGACCTTTGGTGGTAGCGCCGGAGCGCTTGTCGGTACCGTGCGTTGCAGAGTGCTGCATGTAATCGAGCCTCGTTGACAAGGTCAATGTCTTCACGCCGGAGGTTGTCCTGCGCGGCTTCGTCGTAAGCTCGGACACGGAGGGACCCCATGGTTATCTCTGGGGGAAGCACAGCCTCGGCCCCATACACCATGAGGAAGGGTATCTCTCCGGTGGTCCGGCTCTGGGATGTCCGGTTAGCCCATAGTGTGCTCGGAAGCTCGTCCACCCACTTGGCACCATGTTTCTTCAAGCCGGCATAGGTGCGAGTCTTGAGGCCCCAAAGAATCTCGGCGTTGGCCCTCTCAACTTGCCCATTGCTTTTTGGGTGAGCAACGGAGGCATAGCACACCTGGATGTCGAGGTCTTCACAGTATTCTTGGAACGCTGCGCTGGTGAACTGGGTCCCATTGTCAGTGATGATTCTGTTCGGGACCTCGAACCGGCAGACGATCGACTTGATGAACTTTACTGTGGATTGCTTGTTGATGGTGACGGCTGGTGTGGCTTCTGGTCACTTGGTGAACTTGTCGATGGCGACGTAGAGGTACCGGAATCCCCCGACGGCTCTGGGGAATGGTCCCAGGATGTCCAACCCCCATACGGCGAACGGCCATGAGGGCGGGATCATCTGAATCGCATGAGCCGGTGTGTGGATCTGCTTGGCGTGGAACTGGCACGCCTTGCAGCTCTCGACCAGCTTGACGGCATCCTGGAGTGCTGTCGGCCAGTAGAAGCCATGCCAGAAGGCTTTACCGACGAGCGTGCATGAGGAAGAGTGACTCCCACATTCGCCTCCATGGATCTCAGCGAGGAAGTCGCAGCCTTCCCCCCTGGGTTATGCACCACAATAGGACGTGGTTGGCGCCACACCGGTAAAGATCCCCTTCTACCAGCATGTACCTTTTAGCCATGCACACGATCCGTTCAGCGGATACACGTTAATCAGGGAGGATGTTGTCTTTCAAGTAGTCCCGGATCTCCGTGATCCATGCATCGGGTCTGACTTGAGCTTCTGGATCTTGAGTGCTGGGTTGCACGGAGTCCCCAGTGATGCTTACGATCCTTGGCGGCGTCCATGGCTGCAGGGCAACCGGGACCTCCAGCTTCGAGGTGCTGGTCAAGTCCCCTTCGCCCGGCTCGGCAGGCCGGGCTGTGGGCCACAGCAATGTCCTCTTGAAGACTCCTTCGGTCACAGGGGCTCCGGTGGAGGCCTTCGTTGAGAGGTCGTCAGCTGCGGCATTGCCAGCGCGCGGTACATGGCGCAGGTCCAAGGCGAGGAAGTCTTTCTCCAACATCTGCACGTGGAGCAGATAAGCAGCTAGCTGTGGGTCATTGCAGGAGCATTCACCCTTAACTTGCTTGATGACTAGCTGGGAGTCGCCCTGTGGCAACAACTGGCGAGCGCCCGGAGACAGGGCTGTCTTTAGGGCAAAGATGAGTGCTTCATACTCTGCCATGTTGTTGGTTGCCTTGAAATTGAGACGCACCATGTACCCAAACTGCTCCCCCGATGGCATGAGAAGCAGTACGCCGGCACCGTCCCCCTGCTTTCGCGAGGAGCCATCGAAGAAGAGCGTCCAGTGAGGCCCGGTGAAGACCAGAGCTCGGTGCTTCGGTTCACCGTCTTCGTGGCCCCCTGGGTCAGCCTTCGTTGGCGTCCACTCGGCCACGAAGTCAGCCAGTGCTTGGCTCTTGACTGCATGGCGAGGAAGGAAGTCCAGCTCAAATTCCGCCAGTTCCGCTGCCCATTTAGCGACATTGCCGGTCGCGTGGGGGCTGTGAAGGATTGCCTTCAGCGGGTAGGAGGTGACCACTGAGATCCGGTGGGCTTGAAAGTAGTGGCAGAGCTTCCTGGATGCCACGAGCACTGCATACAGAAGCTTGTGGACCTCCAGTTACCTTGTCTTGGCATCGTGGAGGACTTCGCTGATGTAGTAGACAGGTCTCTGGATGGTCCGGACCCTCCCTCCCGGGCCTGAGATATCCTCATCCATTGGCTCAGGCCTACCGGAGGTAGGTGGGTCCGGGGGAGCCTCCGTGAGCTGGGACTCGAAGGCTCCTAGGCCGTCTTGGACCTCCGGGAGATCCCGCTGGTTTTCCAGGTGGTCATCCTGGACCCTCGGGAGGACGTCTTGTCCTCCTTAGAGGTTCTTTTTGGTCTCCGGGGGGTTACCCCGGAGCTCCGGGTGGTCCTGTTGGACCTCCGGGAGGTTGTCTTGGAGGTCCGGGAGGTTGTCTTGGACCTCCGGGGTCTCCTGGTGCTTGTCTTCTGCTATCGGAGCAGGCTGTGGTGACGAGAGGTCCGGCCGCTCTGCGATGAGGACTATGCTCACCACTTCAGTTGTTGCCACGATGTAGAGCAACAAATGCTCTTCGGGCTCGGGGGCTACCATGATGGGTAGGGTCGTGAGGAGTTGCTTCAACTCCTGGAAAGCTTCTTCTTCTTCGTCGGTCCAAGCAAATGGACCGGATTTGTGCAGCAGCTTAAAGAAGCGGAGCGCTCGCTCTGCTAGCCTCGGTATAAACCGACTCAGAGCAGCTAGGCATCCCGTGAGTTTATGGACTTCTTTGATGCGGGCGGGAGGCCGCATCAGGTCAATGGCCTTGATCTTCTCTGGGTTGGCCTCAATTTCTCGGTGTGAGACCAGGAATCCTAGGAGCTTCCCAGAGGATACGCCGAACACACACTTGTTGGGGTTCAGCTTGGTGCGCGTGGAGCGCAGTTTGTCAAAGACTAGGGCCAGGTTATCTAACAAGGATGAACTCTGCCTGACCTTGACAACGATGTCATCGACATACACCTCGACTAGGTCTCTTACTAGCTCTCCAAAGGTTTTGTGCATTGCACGTACAAAGGTGGGAAGAGCATTCTTTAAGACATAAGGCATACAGACATAACAATACAGGTCGTCTACTGTGATGAAGGAAGTGTGCTCTTCATCTTCTCTAGACATAGGGATCTGATGGAAACCCGAGTAGGCGTCTAGGAAGCACAGCATATCACAGCCTGATGTCGAGTCTACTATTTGATCTATTCTAGGGAGAGGGAATGGATCTTTGGGACATGCCTTATTGAGACTGGTGTAGTTGATGCACATCCGGAGCTTCCCGCCGGCCTTCGGGACGACGACGGGGTTCGCCAACCACCGGGGGTGGTGGACTTCCCGTATGAAGCCAGCGTCCAGCAATTTCTTGATTTCTTCTCGGATGAAGTTCTGCTGCTCAATAGACTGCTTGTGAGGCTTCTGTTGGACTGGCCGGGCGTCGGGGAAGATCATCAAATGGTGCTCGATCACCTCCCTAGGGATCCCCGGCATCTCCGATGGCTGCCATGCAAACACGTCGATGTTGTGCCGGAGGAAGGTGATGAGCGCGCCTTCCTATTTGCTATCCAGGCCCCCGGCTACCCGGGTGGTCTGGGCAGCATCGGCGCCGACTTGGACGACCTTCAGGGGGACGTCGCCCTCGTCGAGGGGTTGCACACGGGGTGCTGTGGTAGAGGCACGGTGGCGTGCACTCGGGTGGAGCCGGTCCGGTTCTGCACTGCCAGGGGCTGGTGCTCTAGCTGTTGCAAGTGCCTGGAGCTTTTCCAAGGCTGACACAGCAGCAGTGCGGTCTCCACGAATCCTGAGGACGCCTGTTGGTGTAGGCATCTTCAAGACAAGGTAGCCGTAGTGGGCTACTGCCATGAATCGGTACAGGGCTGGCCTGCTGATTATGGCGTTGAAGGGGAGGTCGATCTCCGCCACGTCGAACAGAATGTACTCTGTCCGATAGCTGTCCGGTGCCCCAAAGGTCACCGGAAGGCTGATGTTGCCATAGGGAACGACCTGTACCGGCCCTACCCCTGAGAACGGGCTCGATGGGGTGAGCTTGGCCATCGGGATCTGCAGCTTCTGGAAAGCTGTGCGGCTGATGAGGTTCAGCCCAGCCCCGCCATCTACCAGAACGTGGTACATCCTCACGTTGGCGATGGTGGGTGCTACCAAGAGCAGTAGTTGGCCGGCCCCAGCCATGTTCCTGGGGCAGTCGATGGCATCAAAGCTGATGGGGGTTCCCATCCACTTGAGGTGCAGCGCGGCACTTGGAAGGGGAGCCACCGACGCTACCGCTCGGCGTAGAGTCTTAACCGCGCTTCGGGACAAGGGGTCAGTGGACCCGCCGTAGATGACGTAGAGCATCTTCCGGTGCTCGTCATCGCTGGAGCTGGAGTCCTGATGGTTGCGCACCGCCTTCACGGCGCGCTGAGGCTCCTGGAACTCCACTTGATGGTCGGTGTTGTCTTGAGTGTCGACCTTCTGCTTGCCCTCCTTTTGATGGAAGGGAGAGGCATTAGCTCGCAGTTGCTTCCCCTTGCGGAAGCGCTCCGTGAGCCTCTGAATCTCCCGGCACTCAGCAGCAGTATGGTAACTGGTGTCGTGCACGGGGCACGGCTCGCCTTGGTCACCATCTGGAGCTGGTGACTGACGCTGCCTCTTGTCGGGGCGTGGCCCCCGAGCTCCACTGGGTGCTGCTGCTGCAGCAACGGGAGCCGCGGTCGGTGGCTTCATCTTGCCAACGCCCCGGTTCTTGATCTTCTTGCTGCTTCCATGGGAAGCGGTGCCAGATCCGGGCTGTCCTCCTGACTCAGAGGCTGGCAGTGAGTGCCAGTTCCGCCCTTCTGCTGCCCTGGCGCACTTGTCCGCCAGGCTGAAGAGCTCTGAGATGTCGCGAACCTCTCTGGTCGCGAGCTTCTCAAGCATCTTGTTGTCCCGTACACCCTGCCGGAACGCCACCACCACAGAAGCATTTTGAATATGTGAGATGGTGTTCCGCACCTGGGAGAACCGCTGGATGAAGGAGCGCAGCATCTCTCCAGGTTGTTAATGGATGGCGTGGACGTCCAGCTCCGTGCCAGGCCGGGTGTAGGAGCTGCCGAAGTTAGCAGTGAACTGCCAGCAGAGCTCTCCCCAGGAGGTTATGGAACTCTGGGGGAGATTCATGAGCCAAGACGGGCTGGGACGGTCAAGGCGACGGGGAAGTAGTTGGCCATGATGGCCTCGTCCCCTCCTGCAGCAAGTATGGCGGTGGAGTAGATCTGGAGGAACTCCGCCGGGTTGACGCTGCCATCGTACTTCTCAGGCAGGTGCGGCCGGAACTTGCGCGGCCACTTCGCGAAGCGAAGGTGTGGCGCCAGGGCCGCACATCCTGCTCCTGTTGCTGCAGGCGTTGGTGCCGCGAACGCTTGGTTCGCTGCTGGCACTGTGTACCCCGGTACGGGCAAGGCTGCGCCATAAACCGGGGGCACCATTTGCAGGGCATATGACTGGGGCATATGCTGCGTGGCGTATGCCTGGGGCAGAGATCGCATGGCGAACGTCTGCACCTCAGGCTGGGTTGAGGCAGTCGACATGCTGTCGCCGGCCTCCTGGTTGCAACGCCTTTCTCGTCGTCGCTCAATGAACACTTGGACATCTTTGCCCAAGTGGCATCGTTCCAGCTCTGCCCTCAGATCCGCCGATGGGAGCCTGGTGGAGCGGGAATCTGCCGTCTGCCCGTCAACCGTTGGCGTGCGCATCAGTGTAAGGGCCTCAGTTTTTGACACACATTTGCAGTGTTCATCACCACACCACACACCTCATTTGAGGAAGGATGATGAACACAAATGAAGAGCAAGTAACAATTATCAACATGCTCATTAGAGAACAAACTCACACATTGCCAAAGTAGTATTTCACACATGTGATATAAGGGAGCTGGACATATGAAAAACTCCTACATATTGCTAAGGATGTCCATGCCAAGTTTCACCCAAATTAAAAACCTTTTTGAGGTTATTTGGGGTATAGATAGAAAGAGGGCAGTTTGAAACCATATTCAGATTCAGACTGTTTGTATCCCATGAATTTAAAATTGTGAGGCATATTCCTACTCAGCACATTTTTGTGAGCTCACACACCAATTTTCACTCCATTTGGAGTTGATCTTGACATGAGCTAAGTGGGACAAATTCAAACTTTATTTGAATTCAAAACTGAACTTATGCTGAGATTCACTCAAACCAAACCCCGTTTGAATCCTATTCAATTCTAATGGCTCAGGGGTGAATAATTTCAATCACCAGGGGTATTATGGGGCTCACTGTTTACAACAGTGATTAGGAGTAAATTTCAGAGGTTAAAACCCCGGGTGGGACCCACATGTCATAGAGGGAAGAAGGAGAAACTTGCAATCAAAGTCAGAGTCTCGGTGGGAAATTCCACCGAGCAGCTGTCGGCTGTGCCACCGAGCAGCTACCGGCGCCTCCAGCTGCTTCCCTATCCGCGCGCTGGCGCCCATGGCGGCTTTCTCGCGCCCCCACGCGACCGGCACCGTCTCCACTGAGCAGGAGTCGGCCGGCTTTATCTTCTCGCGGGCAAACCCGAGCAGCGGCATTGTTTCTCGCCGCAGCTCTCTGCTCAATCGGGAAAACCAGCAAAACCATCTCCTCCTTCATTTCCGAGCTGCTAGACGGCCACCTGAGGTTGCACTACACCTCCCCAACACCAGAAACCCCGAGTTCCGACCTCCCTTGCCCAAGAGCGATCGCCACAGCGGCGACTCAACCACAGCCGAAGGTCAGGCGCCCGTGGACAACGTTCCACAGGCGTTTACACGGTCCAGCAAGAGAGGCAACAGGAGCGCGCGACCACCGTGCTGCTGTCCTCCAAGTTTGGAAGCAAACCGTGAAGAATCCACAGAGAATTTCTAGTTTTTGCTCCGGCGACCGTAACCCGAGCTTCCGGTACGGTTTCTTTAAATTCTCGCTCTATGATCTTTCGGAGGTCATCAAATCTTGCACATAGATGCTGGACTAGCCGGCGATCAAGTTCTTTTCTGCATCCGTAGCGTGAAACTGGCTAGGAGTGACGAATTTCGAGCTCGATCGAGGGCGGTCATGGCGGGCACGATCAGTCACACGGTGCCGACCGACTTGCCGCCATCCCTGAACCCTTTTGACACCTTGTCGAGCTTCCTAGAGGTACACTGATGCTGTAGGGCCGTTTGTTCGAGGTGTTGGCGGGTTAGAACCCACGGTCGACGGTGCCGAACCTCCACCGAGGCCGCGGCACGTCGCCGAGCTATTTCCGGTCACCCCCAGCCTGACCTGACACCACCGACGTGTTCCTCGACGTCGACAACCCTCTGGCGGTGAGTTTCAGACCATGGGAGGTCCAGAAGCGGCAAGCCGGCGAGCCCCGAGTCTGCTCCGGCGAGGTCGGCGGCGCGGGCGCGAGAGAACGGCGGGAGGAAGACGAAGCCGGCTGGCCCATGTGTCAGTGGCTGAAGAATTTAAATCGGGATCGGGTGTGGCCCGGGATCGACTGTGCTGACGCGCAAATACCCTGTGAGCTCCGGTGTGCCGGACACCTCCGTGCTCGACACGTGTGGTATCCCCGGTGTGCCGGACACCTCCGCGCTCGACATGTGTCCCCGCGGGCCCCGAGAGTTTAAACTTTTCCCCAATTTTCAGAATTCTTCCAAACTTCAAATCCTCATAACTTTGGCTAGAAAGCTCCAAATTGAGTTAAGCAAATTTCGCTGGATTCAGCTCTCTGAGTACTTTCCAGCAAATCAAGTTTCACTTCATGAAATTCCTTATTTCTCCAGAATTAATTCCTCAAAATTTAAACTGTTTGGAATTTTAACTGGAGAATCCTTTGGAGGAAAATCCTGAAATTTTGCTGGGATGTTCACCAAAATATCCCTGAACTACCATAAAAATTTCAGATCCATTTGATCTCTTTTGATCCACCTAATGGTGTGATTAGTGAAACTGTTCCAGAGAAAATAGAAAATGTTCAAAAACATTTTCAGAATTTTCTCTGAAATTGTTTAGCTCATATCTTTAGTTAGGAACTTCCCAATTAAGTGAGACCAACTCCATTAGAACCCTCTGAAAATCTAGTTTTCAGAAAGTCATAGTTTGTTTCATGAAAATCCCTAGAACACCCTAAGAGTTCCAATTAAGGTCAAGCACATAATTAGTTGTGGAGGGCTCAAATGAGCTTTGCTGCAACTAAAACTTGACCAAGTCTCTGTTTAGGTTGTAACCAAGCCACAGTAAGAGTTTCACAGTCATTAGGTCTGTCTAGCAAGGGTTATAGACTTTACAACTTCAAACTCAATACAAATGCATTTAAATTGATACATATATTGCTTCTATCATGTAGTCGCTAAGGTCGAGGAGGAACCCGAAGTCCTAGACTTCGTTACTCCGGAGGAACAGCTAGCGTACGACCAAGAGCAGCAAGGCAAGCTCCGGTTTGCATTAACATTTTTACAAATTTTTTATGTTTTGAGCACATACTTGTTTACTTTATTCTTTGCATTAGAGTCTTGTTTGGAGACCCAACTGCATAGCCAAGAAAACCATGGGTTATGTTTAATATTTCAAACCCCGTTAGCTATTGCAATGCTAAGATAGTGTAGGATTCGGTACAAGTCGAGTAGTTGGAACTACTCGCGAGCATAGGCTAGAGGCACTCGACTCGGGTAGTGATAGCACATGAAACACATAGCAAGAAAATGAGACCAAGCGGAGGGTAAGGGCAGCAGGACTTTGGGGCCTGTGTGCTGTAGCTCCGCTTGTGTCGATTGAGGACCGAGCCGTGTGCGGGCCTGTTGAACAAGCTAGAACAGTATCGAAGACCTACCGGCTATATGGGAACCGGGAAACTGATGTAACTGGGTAGCTGGGTGTTGAGGCATTGCTGGTCGTTCAGAGGGTAGGTTGAGAGCTCGAGGTGTAAATCGGCTGGCGGCACTGAGATGCGCGTGCAGAGACCTCTTGCTCGGGACGATTGGACCGGTTCAACATTTGGCTAACGGGTGAAAGGTAGTCGCGTACAGCGTCCGTGATGGTTGTTGTAGGCAACATCGAGTACGGGCGTACGTGCCGAGTTGTTCGGGTAACCCTGCAGGTGTAAATCGATTATAATCGCCGTCCCTCGCGGTCACTGAGTACCACTTGTTCACTGTACCGTGACGTAGAAAGAACAGGCTAGTTACATGTTAAAATGTTGCTGATTGAAAGATGGACTTGATTGCTAATGAATTGCTGTAGTTTAGAGCTAACTAAAGTTCATTTCAACTTTGGGCAAAGTACATGAGAGAAATGCGTTTCTTGTTTGATTGCAGCTCTCTCATGTGCCTTAGCGTAAGGTTCTCCACAACCTGCTGCTAAAACTTGAAAGTAAGGTTCTACTAATTAGGCGAGTCCATGCAAATGATTTTTACCTCATAAAAACCATCACCCCTCATGTAGAAGTTCCATGTTTAGGTGAGACGGGTCAGACTTGCTGAGCCTTCGTGCTCACTGCTTGTGTTTGAAGATTTTGTAGGGTTCTATGAGGAAGGGACTCCCAAAGAGGAGACGGAACCCCAGGAGGGGAATCCCGTCGAGTGGGAGTCATGCACGCCGCAGAGTTAGTGGGCGTGTGTGCTAGCAAGGACACGTTCAAGGGCTGAACGTGGACTTGATGCGTAGTCTACGCCCGTGAGTGTAGACTGGACTTATTTTGATGTAAACATGTTCATAAACTTGTTTATGTAATAAAATTTCGCTTTCGCTTTGTACCTTTGACGCGTGTTATCCGGTGTTGTGCAACGCAGCACCCCTCAGTGTGATCCTGGCTCGACAAGACCAATGGGGTCGTGTCAGCGCTGGTATCAGAGCTTGCTTGAGGTTTAACACAGTACAAAGGTCATTTTTTTCAAAAATCCAGTGAGGAACGAGTTAGTAGACCATATAAGGATGTTATTAGTGTATAGAAAGTGGCATACTAAAACTATTTGTCTATGTCGGAAAATCGTGTATCTCGGGACGTTATGTCTTGGGGGGTACACGTAAGCGCTGTCCACCAGTGCACACAAGCTGAAGGGTGGAGCCCCACGGGTGGCAGGTAACCCGACCCGCTTTGATATCCTCTACGACTCTTCATGTCGTTTGGGGTATTCGAGCAACGTCTGTCCCTGGCGTGCGTGGTGCAACTTGGGAGACCCCGTCACGTGGTCTGAAACGTGAACACGTAGCTCAAGGCGTGGTTGGCTTGAGAACATCCGGGCGAGTGATGACGGCCGGGTGTATGAACTGTATGGATTACGGGCTCGGTGTGCAGCCGAGTCTGACGATTGATTGAGTTTCTGCAGGTAGCCTGACTACGAAACGGTAGACGTGTAGCATCCGTGTGCGAGTGACGTTTAGTGCCACTGAATTAAAGAAGCCGGCTAAGTCCGGTATAGATTTTTCTTTGTGAGGACGTAGTACCGACATAATCTGGTGACGCATCGACGTCACACCCCAACTAAATGAACAACTTCATTTAAAACTTGAAGGTTTTGATTCAAAGCAGTAAAACTTGATGTAACTCCTTCCCTTGAACAGGACATTCAAAGTTAACAAGTTTTCAACTTATAGGTTGTTAAGGACAGAGCACTCTGTTTTCAGCTGAATCAAGGCTGGAGTTGATCAGAGGGTAGTGGGTGAGTTCTTTCGAGGTTGGGGTCATATGATACATTTCTGGAAAGCTTTGGAAGAGCTTTACAACTCTTCTGTTGAGGTCCAGAGGTGTTTCATCCCTTAATCACTCGAGAAATGCAGTAGAGTTGAGACTGTCCAGAAAACAGGACAGAGTAAAGACTCTCTGTAAATTAAGCATAACTTCCTGCATAAAAATCCAAAAATAGAAAATGAGGTAGTTCTGGAAATCTTATGAGATGGGTTACAACTTTGTAACAGAAAGTTTTATCGTATTAGGAACAGAATTACCTGGGATTCTTGGATCAAATCAGTACCTAAAGCAGGGAGGTGCTGTCCAGATTTCTCCAGAAATTCTGTTAACTTTGACATCTCATAACTTTTGAACCAAGACAGATTTTAGGCCAAGCAAATACTTTCTGGAAAGCTATTGAAGTTAGCTTTGACTTTGATGTTGAGCTCCAGATCTAGTTTTGCGTTTAACATGGTCTAAATCAGGTTGAAATGGAAACTGGTCAGGGCTGTCATGGGAACAGCAGATCAGCAGTCAAATTTGTTTAAAATTTGAACTATGTTTCCAAGTTTTATGGGTTCAATGACATGTTTTATGTTAGAACTCAGAGGTTTACTGTTTAAATAAATATTTGACATTTCTCAAATATATTTTTACAGATGACAGCGGATAATCAATTGGGGAACGGGTGGGTGATGTCCCACTGTTCTCACCGTAGCGGCTACCCGGAAGCATTGTGGCAAATGCTCCAATATTTCGGGTACGACCAGAGGCTGCAGTACTTCGCCAAGGAAGAAGGCGAAGAGGGGAACAAGACGTGGACGATCCATGTCGAAGTCCCTGCAGTACCTACGCCACCCGGTTGGGTGCTGTTCACCATCATGGTGAAAGGAAGACAACCGGAAGGGATGTGGCAAGTGGCAGCCCGTGACACTATGTCACGTTTCTGCCAACTACACGTGCAGGCTATGGAGGGCACTCCATACGAGCTCGTTCCGGTGGAGGGACAGGCTCAGTATGTGTCGGAAGAGAGGTACCTGGAGGCAACGGACCCGAGTTGCCCAAGGTACAACCCCGCGGAGGCAAATCTCAGCCTCCAGATGAGGGCGGGAAATGCCGTGATGGACAGCCAAGCTGTTCATACGGAGCATCTCGCCACAAAGCTCAAGGAGAGCACGAGCCGTGGAGACCATTTCGAGAGTGCTCACAGCGCACTCTGCAATGTGCTCCTTCCGACGACCAAGCGACTGAATGAACAGCACAATCAGTTGCATCGTCTGAAGAAGGCGAAGAGAAAAAGCCGCGTCGACATCGCGGCGTTGCAAGAACTGGTACAAAATCGGACCCAGCAGAACGAGGAACTTACTCAAGAGCGGGACGACGCTATTGAGAAAGGGCAAGGCTGGGAAGAAGATTATAACCAGGCTATGGACGAGGTGCATGCCTTGCAGGACCTCGTACCTCCGGTATTGGGTATACCGGTGGTCTTGGGTCTTCCAGCAATGGGAGAACCCGGGATGGGAGAAGAGGTGGTAGATCCAGAGCCACCAGCGGAGGTGCCGGAGGAGGACGACCCACAGGAGGTCGAGTTC
This sequence comes from Neostapfia colusana, assembly GCA_030760725.1. Lineage (NCBI taxonomy): Eukaryota > Viridiplantae > Streptophyta > Magnoliopsida > Poales > Poaceae > Neostapfia > Neostapfia colusana. The sequence continues at coordinate 104,275,715 of JASWHV010000006.1, forward strand.
TACTCCGAGTAAGGGGTTACAGTTGCCATGTAGGGCAGCCAGGGTAGAGTTTACCCTACGTCTCTCATAATCTTAGAGGGACAAAAGGTCGATGTCATTCTAGGGATGTCGTGGTTAACCCGCCACGGCGCTGTTTTAGACACCGTCCTTCGAGTCGTGCACTTAAACTCAGAAGTGCACGGGTCTCACTCAATATTTCTGGACAGTCCAGAAATAAAACTTCCAAGTGTCTATCAAACCACAACTAGTAGATTGGAAGATATTCCAGTAGTCCGAGAGTTCCCTGACGTGTTCCCGGATGATTTACCAGGAATGCCACCCGATAGAGAGGTGGAGTTCAAGATTGAACTTGCACTGGGAACCATGCCAATATCCCGAAGGCTGTACAAGATGGCGCCCAAGGAGTTGGCTGAACTGAAGACTCAACTCACGGACCTTCTGGAGAAGGGTTTTATTAGGCCGAGCTCCTCGCCGTGGGGCTGTTCGGCATTATTTGTCAAGAAGAAGGATGAGACGTTACGGCTATGCGTGGACTATCGTCCATTAAATGCCGTAACCATCAAGAACAAGTACCCGTTGCCACGGATCGACATGTTGTTTGATCAGTTGGTCGAAGCAAAGATCTTTTCCAAGATGGATTTAAGATCCGGGTACCATCAGATTAAGATAAGGGCTGAGGACATTCCGAAGACGGCTTTCTCGACGAGGTACGGACTTTATGAGTACCTGGTTATGTCCTTCGGCCTCACCAATGCTCCAGCTCACTTCATGTACTTGATGAACTCGGTATTCATGCCGGAGCTGGACTAGTTTGTCGTGGTCTTCATCGACGACATTTTGGTATATTCCAAGTCGGAAGAAGATCACAAGAAACATCTGCGTATAGTCTTACAACGGCTGCGGGATCACAAGCTATACGCGAAATTCAGCAAATGCGAGTTCTGGATATCGCAAGTGCCTTTCCTCGGGCATATCATCTCATCGGAGGGTATCGCTGTAGACCCGAGCAAGATCACTCAAGTGCTGAATCGGAAATCCTCGAGAACTGTTCACGAGGTACGGAGTTTCCTCGGACTCGCGGGATATTATCGGAGGTTCATTCCGAACTTCTCAAAGATTGCCAAGCCAATGACAGAGCTGCTGAGGAAGGCTACCAAATATGTTTGGAGTCCAACATGTGAAGCAGCATTCAAGGCTTTAGTCAAGCACCTGACATCAGCACCGGTTTTAGCGCAGCCAGACACAACAAAACCGTTCGATGTGTACTGCGATGCATCCGCCATTGGGCTCGGATGTGTGCTGATGCAAGACCGAAGAGTGGTCGCGTATGGATCACTACAGCTTAGAAACCATGAGCAAAATTATCTAACTCACGACTTGGAGCTCGCTGCCGTGGTACTTGCACTGAAGATGTGGAGGCACTACCTACTCGGTAACCTCGTACATTTATATACCGACCACAAAAGCCTCAAGTACATATTCACTCAGAAGGAGCTGAACATGAGGCAACGAAGATGGTTAGAACTGATAAAGGATTACGAAATAGAGATCCATTATCATCCGGGCAAAGCAAACGTAGTGGCAGATGCGCTGAGCCGCAAGTCACACGTCAATAATCTGACCATCACACCTTTGGAAGAGAACGAACCACCAGTACATGTGATTCCACACGGAGCTCTCTACAACCTAGCTTTGATCCCCACCATCCGTGAAGAGATAGTGGCAGCCCAGAAAAATGACAAGGGCATGTCACATTTGCGGAGACGTGTAGACAGTGGGGAGCTGAAATGTTTCCGGAAGGACGGAGACGGCATCCTATGGTTCAAGGACCGGATCGTCGTACCCCGTAACCCGGAGTTACGGAAGAAAATCTTTGATGAGGCTCACTTGTCAAAGTTTTCTATTCACCCCGGCAGCAACAAAATGTATCAAGAACTCAGAAGCAAGTTTTGGTGGACACGGATGAAGTGTGAGACTGCAAAATACGTGTCCGAGTGTGATACATGTCGAAGGGTGAAGGCAGACCACATGCGGATACCGGGACTGCTACAACCACTGGGCATTCCTGCCTGGAAGTGGGAGGATGTGAGCATGGACTTCATCGTCGGTTTACCCACCACCTTGCAGAAACATGATTCTGTGTGGGTGATCGTCGATCGGCTCACCAAAGTTGCCCATTTCATCCCGGTCAACACAAACTACAACGCCAAGAAGTACGCTGAACTATACATCTCACGGATCCTATGCTTGTACGGCGTACCCCGTACCATCATATCGGATCGGGGCACTTTATTTGTGTCCCGTTTTTGGGAGCAGCTGCACGCTGACTTGGTGACGAAGCTGATCCATAGTTCAGCCTACCACCCGCAGACGGATGGGCAAACGGAGCGGGTAAATCAGATCTTGGAAGACATGCTACGAGCTTGCGCTATCAACCACGGCAAGAATTGGGATGATCACTTGCCGTTAGCCGAGTTCTCGTACAATAATGGGTACCAAGCCAGCATCAAGATGGCACCTTACGAGGCGCTATACGGTAGGAAATGCCGCACACCATTGAATTGGTGTGAGTCTGGCGAAAGGGTTACCTTCGGGATTGACCTTGTCAACAACGCAGAAGAAAAGGTTCGACTAATTCAAGCAAACCTAAAAGTCGCTCAATCCCGTCAGAAACAGTATGCGGACCGGAGAAGACGCCCATTACAATTCGAAGTTGGAGATCATGTATACCTACGGGTGTCTCCAATGAAGGGCGTAAACAGATTTGGGGTGAGAGGAAAGTTGGCACCCCGATTCACGGTCCATTCCAGATTACCGAAAGATGTGGATCAGTGGCATACCGGCTGAAATTACCAGAAGCACTTTCCGGTGTGCACGACGTCTTTCACATTTCCCAGCTGAGGAAGTGTCTCAAGCTATCAACTACCGTTCAGCTGCAAGACATTGAAGAACTGCAACCGGATCTCACCTATCGGGAGGAACCGGTGCAGATTATTGATGAAAAGGCCCGAACCACACGCAACCGTACGTTGTGGTTCTACAAGGTTCTGTGGAGTAATCACTCCATGGACGAAGCGACATGGGAGAGCGAAGAATTTCTTCGCGCTAACTACCCCGACTTTTTTACGTCGCATATCCGGTAATTTTCCACCGTCCTCTCTCTCATTTCACCTTATAATCTCGGGACGAGATTCTTTTAAGGGGGGAGGAATGTAAGGGCCTCAGTTTTTGACACACATTTGCAGTGTTCATCACCACACCACACACCTCATTTGAGGAAGGATGATGAACACAAATGAAGAGCAAGTGACAATTATCAACATGCTCATTAGAGAACAAACTCACACATTGCCAAAGTAGTATTTCACACATGTGATATAAGGGAGCTGGACATATGAAAAAAATTCCTACATATTGCTAAGGATGTCCATGCCAAGTTTCACCCAAATTCAAAACCTTTTTAAGGTTATTTGGGGTATAGATAGAAAGAGGGCAGTTTGAAACCATATTCAGATTCAGACTGTTTGTATCCCATGAATTTAAAATTGGGAGGCATATTCCTACTCAGCACATTTTTGTGAGCTCACACACCAATTTTCACTCCATTTGGAGTTGATCTTGACATGAGCTAAGTGGGACAAATTCAAACTTTATTTGAATTCAAAACTGAACTTATGCTGAGATTCACTCAAACCAAACCCCATTTGAATCCTATTCAATTCGAATGGCTCAGGGGTGAATAATTTGAATCACCAGGGGTATTATGGGGCTCACTGTTTACAACAGTGATTAGGAGTAAATTTCAGATGTTAAAACCCCGGGTGGGACCCACATGTCATAGAGGGAAGAAGGAGAAACTTGCAACCAAAGTCAGAGTCTTGGTGGGAAATTCCACCGAGCAGCTGTCGGCTGTGCCACCGAGCAGCTACCGGCGCCACCAGCTGCTTCCCTATCCGCGCGCTGGCGCCCAGGGCGGCTTTCTCGCGCCCCCACGCGACCGGCACCGCCTCCACTGAGCAGGAGTCGGTCGGCTTTATCTTCTCGCGGGCAAACCCGAGCAGCGGCATTGTTTCTCGCCGCAGCTCTCTGCTCAATCGGGAAAACCAGCAAAACCATCTCCTCCTTCGTTTCCGAGCTGCTAGACGGCCACCTGAGGTCGCACTACACCTCCCCAACACCAGAAACCCCGAGTTCCGACCTCCCTTGCCCAAGAGCGAAGGTCAGGCGCCCATGGACAACGTTCCACAGGCGTTTACACGGTCCAGCAAGAGAGGCAACAGGAGCGCGACCACCGTGCTGCTCTCCTCCAAGTTTGGAAGCAAACCGTGAAGAATCCACAGAGAATTTCTAGTTTTTGCTCCGGCGACCGTAACCCGAGCTTCCGGTACGGTTTCTTTAAATTCTCGCTCTATGATCTTTCGGAGGTCATCAAATCTTGCACATAGACGCTGGACTAGCCGGCGATCAAGTTCTTTTCTGCATCCGTAGCGTGAAACTGGCTAGGAGTGACGAATTTCGAGCTCGATCGAGGGCGGTCATGGCGGGCACGATCGGTCACACGGTGCCGACCGACTTGCCGCCATCCCTGAACCCTTTTGACACCTTGTCGAGCTTCCTAGAGGTACACTGATGCTGTAGGGCCGTTTGTTCGAGGTGTTGGCGGGTTAGAACCCACGGTCGATGGTGCCGAACCTCCACCGAGGCTGCGGCACGTCGCCGAGCTATTTCCGGTCACCCCCAGCCCGACCTGACACCACCGACGTGTTCCTCGACGTCGACAACCCCCTGGCGGCGAGTTTCAGACCATGGGAGGTACGGAAGCGCCGAGCCGGCGAGCCCCGAGTCTGCTCCGGCGAGGTCGGCGGCGCGGGCGCGAGAGAACGGCGGGAGGAAGACGAAGCCGGCTGGCCCACGTGTCAGTGGCTGAAGAATTTAAATCGGGATCGGGTGTGGCCGGGGATGGACTGTGCTGGCGCGCAAATACCCTGTGAGCTCCGGTGTGCCGGACACCTCCGCGCTTGACACGTGTGGTATCCCCGGTGTGCCGGACACCTCCGCGCTCGACACGTGTCCCCGCGGGCCCCGAGAGTTTAAACTTTTCCCCGATTTTCAGAATTCTTCCAAACTTCAAATCCTCATAACTTTGGCTAGAAAGCTCCAAATTGAGTGAACCAAATTTCGCTGGATTCAGCTCTCTGAGTACTTTCCAGCAAATCAAGTTTCACTTCATGAAATTCCCTATTTCTCCAGAATTAATTCCTCAAAATTTAAACTGTTTGGAATTTTAACTGGAGAATCCTTTGGAGGAAAATCCTGAAATTTTGCTGGGATGTTCACCAAAATATCCCTGAACTACCATAAAAATTTCAGATCCATTTGAGCTCCTTTGATCCACCTAATGGTGTGATTAGTGAAACTGTTCCAGAGAAAATAGAAAATGTTCAGAAACATTTTCAGAATTTTCTCTGAAATTGTTTAGCTCATATCTTTAGTTAGGAACTTCCCAATTAAGTGAGACCAACTCCATTAGAACCCTCTGAAAATCTAGTTTTCAGAAAGTCATAGTTTGTTTCATGAAAATCCCTAGAACACCCTAAGAGTTCCAATTATGGTCAAGGACATAATTAGTTGTGGAGGGCTCAAATGAGCTTTGCTGCAACTAAAACTTGACCAAGTCTCTGTTTAGGTTGTAACCAAGCCACAGTAAGAGTTTCACAGTCATTAGGTCTGTCTAGCAAGGGTTATAGACTTTACAACTTCAAACTCTATACAAATGCATTTAAATTGATACATATATTGCTTCTATCATGTAGTCGCTAAGGTCGAGGAGGAACCCGAAGTCCTAGACTTCGTTACTCCGGAGGAACAGCTAGCCTACGACCAAGAGCAGCAAGGCAAGCTCCGGTTTGTATTAACCTTTTTACAAAGTTTTAATGTTTTGAGCACATACTTGTTTACTTTATTCTTTGCATTAGAGTCTTGTTTGGAGACCCAACTGCATAGCCAATAAAACCATGGGTTAGGTTTAAGATTTCAAACCCCGTTAGCTATTGCAATGCTAAGATAGTGTAGGATTCGGTACAAGTCGAGTAGTTGGAACTACTCATGAGCATAGGCTAGAGGCACTCGACTCGGGTAGTGATAGCACATGAAACACATAGCAAGAAAATGAGACTAAGCAGAGGGTAAGGGCAGCAGGACTTTGGGGCCTGTGTGCTGTAGCTCCGCTTGTGTCGATTGAGGACCGAGCCGTGTGCGGGCCTGTTGAACAAGCTAGAACAGTACCGAAGACCTACCGGCTATATGGGAACTGGGAAACTGATGTAACTCGGGTAGCTGGGTGTTGAGGCATAGCTGGTCGTTCAGAGGGTAGGTTGAGAGCTCGAGGTGTAAATCGGCTGGCGGCACTGAGATGCGCGTGCAGAGACCTCTTGCTCGGGACGATTGGACCGGTTCAACATTCGGCTAACGGGTGAAAGGTAGTCGCGTACGGCGTCCGTGATGGTTGTTCTAGGCAACATCGAGTACGGGCGTACGTGACGGGTTGTTCGGGTAACCCTGCAGGTGTAAATCGATTATAATCGCCGTCCCTCGCGGTCAGTGAGTACCACTTGTTCACTGTACCGTGACGTATAAAGAACAGGCTAGTTACATGTTAAAATGTTGCTGATTGAAAGATGGACTTGATTGCTAATGAATTGCTGTAGTTTAGAGCTAACTAAAGTTCATTTCAACTTTGGGCAAAGTACATGAGAGAAATGTGTTTCTTGTATGATTGCGGCTCTCTCATGTGCCTTAGCGTAAGGTTCTCCACAACCTGCTGCTAAAACTTGAAAGTAAGGTTCTACTAATTAGGCGAGTCCATGCAAATGATTTTTAACTCATAGAAACCATCACCCCTCATGTAGAAGTTCCATGTTTAGGTGAGACGGGTCAGACTTGCTGAGCCTTCGTGCTCACTGCTTGTGTTTGAAGCTTTTGCAGGGTTCTATGAGGAAGGGACTCCCGAAGAGGAGACGGAACCCCAGGAGGGGAATCCCGTCGAGTGGGAGTCGTGCACGCCGCAGAGTTAGTGGGCGTGTGTGCTAGCAAGGACACGTTCAAGGGCTGAACATGGACTTGATGCGTAGTCTACGCCCGTAAGTGTAGACTGGACTTATTTTGATGTAAATATGTTCATAAACTTGTTTATGTAATAAAATTTCGCTTCCGCTTTGTACCTTTGACGTGTGTTATCCGGTGCTGTGCAACGCAGCACCCCTCAGCGTGATCCTGGCTCGACAAGACCAATGGGGTTGTGTCAGTCAGCGACACAGCCGGTTGGCCGGGACGTCGTCCCCGCCGAAGTCGAGGGTTTGCGGCGGAGACGACGAGACGGTCTACATCGCGAATCCACTGCTGCATCGCTGACTGAGGCGCGTCCCCAGCAGGTGGATTGCGCAGTAGCGCTCTTGCTGCAGCTAGCACGCCCCCGTGGGAGACGCTCAGCGCTGCAGAGGATCTCACGCTCGCTGGAGCCTGCGCTGCCGGAGTCAGCTGCTGGCTTCCAGCTTGCGCCGACACACTCCGTCCAGAGTGTGTCGAGACGTAGTCCCCGCTAGTCACCGTTCGTCATGAACGTGGGTGGGGAGAGCGTGCCGCTGAAGGAAGCTTCGTCATCTTCGCCGGCAGAAGCTCGTCGCGTAAGGGAAAAGCCCCCTACCTGGCGCGCCAAATGTCGAAATGTGTAGCCGACACTTCCCTCGGGCCTGCTCTGGGAAGCCCGCGGAGGTTCTTTTTCAGAGGGGCTAGTCACTCACGGACAGCTTCAGCGTTAGGGACGATTGAGGGAGAAGCTTGACACAGGGATTTTACGTGGTTCAGGCAGCAGAGCTGCTTGCTGTATTGCTTGCTGCTCAGAACTGGAGTCCTGAGCTTGAGGGTGTAAGATGTCGAATGGCTAGAGTGCGAGGTTGCGTAAGAGGTGAACCGCTGCTAACGTTGCCTACCCGAGCTTTTTATAGTCCAAGGCTCAAGCGGCTTACAAGGTGGGCCCCGGACCTGACAGGTGGTCCCGGGGAGATTGCTTGCCATCTACCGTATCTGCAGTTACGCCTGTAGTTGTCTCTGGCGAGGGCTTCCAAGTCTTCGTTCTGCCGCCCTGCCCATGCCGCAAGCTAGTTGTAGTGGTTGATGATGGCAGGGGCAGCAGGGGATGTCTTGTCGCCATGTTTATTGGCGGGCAGGCTCTGACACGGCGCGCCAGTCTGCGATGTGACTGGGTGCAACGGCACCTGACAGAGGCGTGCTCCGCGTCTCCGTGCCTTGGGAAGGCGCGGGTCTTGAATACCTTGTACATGCAAGATATGGCGCGTCTTTACTCTTGCTGCCTACCGCAAGGAGAGGGAGGTCCAGCCCCACGGGACACGTGGAGCCTTCGGAGCTCTCCCCGCGGAGGGGGGAGGTCCGGCTTTTGCTGGCCACGTGGCGAGCCCGGAGCTCTCCTCTGAGGAGAGGGAGGTCCGGCCCTGCCGGACACGTGGAGCCTCCGGAGCTCTCCCCGCAGAGGGGAGAGGTCCGGCTTAGTTGTCCACGTGGCGGGTCCGGAGCTCTCTTCTGAGGAGAGGGAGGTCCGGCCCCACTGGACACATGGCGCCTTCGGAGCTCTCCCTGCGGAGAAGGGCGAGGTCCTTAGGCATTTCCCCCTGTGCGCGGGGGTACCCCGTATTGAAGATACCGACAGGTATCACCCCAAACCACATAGGACCCCCATTGAGTAAGCCTTGAATAGGAGTTGTGTGCTGAACTTTTGTGATGATTGTTGTGCTTGAGTGCTTAGTGTGAGTTGTAGGACGTTTCAGCATTGTCCATATCTACACATAGTAGAGATGTGAGATGCTTCGGCACTTGTTCACATCCTCATATAGGATGATATATAGTCCATTCAGCTTGATGCATATAGTTGGAGGGATCACTCTATACTTCTAACCTCTATTCTACTCAACTCTCCCTCAGCAGATGGTTAGAGGAAACCTCGGCCGTCAAGGGAGGAACGTCCGTGGCAACCAAGAGGATGACCACGTTGAGGTTCCTGAGAATGACAACCCCGGAGCTGGTGCAAACAACCTGGAACGGTTGATGGCCATGGAAAACCAGCTTATGCAAACTATGATCCAAATTTCGGGTCAGCTGCAAGCCAACTGTGACACCCTCAATTTCGAAATCTGCATGCATTCATATTTTGTATAGAGAAAACATTTTTAAAGAAGTGGAAACAGAAAAAGAATAAAAAAGATAGCCAAAAAGAGCCAAATCCAATCCACAGAGAGCGCCGAAGACAATTCCCGCGGCCCGCTGGCCACGTGGCGCCTTCGGAGCTCATCCCCGCAAAAAGGGGAGAGGTCCGCCACTAACTGGCTATGTGGCAGGCTCGGGGCTCGTCTCTGCGGAAGGGGCAAGGTCCGACCCCATGGGACACGTGTTGCCCCCGGAGCTAGCCTCTGCGGAGGAGCGAGGCCAGCCCTGCAGGACACGTGTCGCCTTCGGAGCTAGTCACTGTTGGAAAAGAGAGGACCAGCCGCGCAGGACACGTGTTGCTCTCGGAGCTCACTTCCGAGAGGTCCGACCCACGGGACACATGTCTCTCTCGGAGCTCGCCTCCAGGAGGTCCGACGCTACCGGACACGTGTCACCTTCGGAGCTCGCCTCCGGGAGGTCCGACGCTGACAGACACGTGTCGACCTCGGAGCTCGTCTCTGAGGAGAAAGGAAGTCTGACGCTACTTGACACGTAGCATTCTCGGAGCTCACCTCCGAAGAGAGGGGAGGTCCAGAACGGACACGTGGCACTATCGGATCTCACCTTCGAAGAGAGGGGAGGTCCGGAATTGATACATGGCACACTCGAAGCCACCTTCGAAGAGAGGGGAGGTCCGGCACTGACATGTGGCGCATGCGGAGCTCGCCTCTAAGGAGAGGGAGGTCTCGCCCGCCTGACACGCGGCACAACCGGAGCTTGTCTCTGCGGAAAAGGGAGCCCAGGTTCCTGCAGGACACGTGGAGCCTCCGGAGCTCATCACCGTGAAGGTGACGAGATCTGAAGCAGTTTTTGCTTCTGTACGCACGGGAATACCGACACGGAAGGAAACCGACACGAATTCCACGTTGCTACCGCACCAAATCAATTGAAGATAAGTTGTTAAGATTGAAAAACAATTTGAATAGGACTCTTATTCAAATTCCGATCAGAGTAGGACTCTTCGTTTCCGGATTATAAATAGAACCCGAAACAACCCCTTGGCCGCAACATCTTTTCTAAGCCAACAACTTAGAAGCCCTAGCCCCAAACTCGCCGAGCTAAACGCCTTCGCCGGAGTTTGACCGCCGGAGAGACCACCGACAAGCCCAGACACGATCGCCTTTGCCAGAAGAGAGCCCCGACGATATGTTATTGCTAGGAGGAAGGACCTGAAGGAAGCAAGGTAGGTTTCCAATACCACCTTACGACATCATCGTGTTTTCTTTGCATCTGTTCTTCGGTCCTTTCGAACAGAAGCTTTTTCGTGGACAGATCACGTGTTGATCGGTCTGATCTGATCAAGGTCAAGATCATTTCCACATCCACATTTGATCTTTACACCTCTGTTCATCGTAAAACCCCATGCAAACCCATGCAAGCCATGCAAGAACACGTACAACTAAACAGCATCATAGGATTAACATGCATATGCATCATTGCATCTTAAAGTAGAGTTTGTGCATGATAATTGATTGCTATGAATCTTGTATGTGCGTGATCGCGTATAGAAGGACAACAGCAAGAATTTGAGCAACAGGAACCGCAAGAACAAGGCAAGTGCCCCTTTACCATATTGATCCCATGTTTTTTGAAAACTGTTTTTTTGCGAAAAGGTGTGTGTGCTTGAGTCAACTTGATGGGAAACCCTTTCTTAGGAGTTTATTAGTTTGTTAACCACCCTTTTCACCGGGAAAGTTAATGAGTCGGGTATGGTTTTTGCTTTAATGCTTCGCTGAGTCCATGGGATACGGGAAGCGTGATAGATGTGTCTAGCTAACTGCACTCGTATGAATAATGAGAAAACTGATGTTGTTAATGAACATGAATCGGAGGGAGATCTAGGCAAGCTTGGTTTGTGAATGAGGTGGAATGATAAGGTGGTTACTTGTCGTAGATCTAAGGACCGGTTCATGCGAGCCATACCAGGATAACAGTGCCACCACAAGGCCAAGTATAGGTGCGGCTTAGCTGACTAATGAGGTAAGTTGCTAGATTGTTATGGACCGTGGAAGGCGCGGGGAATGGGAGTCGAGGGAGGACTGCCCTGGGAACTGCATGGCACAAGAGGGGGCCCGTGGGTGGGAGAATTGGAGATTCTAGCCTGCCGGTGAAACCTTAGTGAGTCCATACATCTAGTAGCCCCTTTGTAATGGCTATTTTGTGATCTCTTGGCCATACACCAACAGTTGTGTACTGGTATAATGGAGGTTCTACAGTCGCCGACGGGTGACGAAATCACAAACTTGTGGGTGAAGTGGTACAAACTCCGCAGAGTCAAAAACTATCATGATAGCCGAGCTTACGGTCATGAGCACCTGGACAACCCACATGATTAGTTGGGATGGTTTTGGATGGTTTGGTTTTGGTTATGGTTTGGTCTTTTGTGACGCCCTCAATTGTGGGAAAAACCACGGAACCGAGAACTAATGCATATGTGTGCCCAGGATGTTCATCACACATACACATATGTTCCACAAACTGAATTCGGATTATATATTACCACGAATAACAGAGTTTATTACTATATCTCATGAGTCTTGGACTCATGCTTACAGCGGAAGTCTTTGTTTCTATGCAGCGGAAGTCTTTATTCTAATGCGGAAGCAATTTAACTAATGCGGAAGCAAATCTAAGCAGAAGTGGCTCCATCTCTTCTCCCTCCACAAGCAAGGTTGAGAACAGATCACACGCCTTAATGCTCCACTTGGTCTTCATAGTAGTCTTCTCTTGCTGCTGCTGATGAAATAATAATGCAAGTTTGAGTACAATGATGTACTCAGCAAGTATGGGAAAAACACGATATGTAGCTCATAACAAGGTAGGTATAAAAAGGGCTCATTTGCAGAAAAGCAAAGTTATCAAAACCACGATAAAACAACATCCTACTTTAGGTGAATGTAATCCCAGCATGTATTAAATTACCAACATATCTCCATCACTTTCCATGTTCCACCCGAACATTAACCAACTTCATTCTGGCTCACAAATACCTCCTCGTATTTGCTACTATCTCACGAATACATTCTCTTATTCGCTACCATCTCATCTCATAAACGACTTTTCCTCACACCGAGACCAATCTCGTTGTCATGACTCAACAGTCATGCAACCATCTTGTCACCTGGACTCAACAATCCCAAAACCAAACCATAACCATAATTAATAACCATAACCAAGAACCATCCCAATAACCATCCCAACTAATCATGGCAGATGGCCAGGTGCTCGTGACCGTAAGCTCAGCTATCATGATAGTTTTAGACTCTGCAGAGTTTGCACCTCTTTACCCACAAGTCTGTGATTTCGTCACCCGTCGGCGACTGCAGAACCTCCATTATACCAGTACACAACCGTCGGTGTATGGCCAAGAGATCACAAAATAGCCTTTACAAAGGGGCTACTAGATGTATGGACTCACTAAGGTTTCACTGGCAGGCTAGAATCTCCAATTCTCCCACCCACGGGCCCCCTCTTGTGCCATGCAGTTCCCAGGGCAGTCCTCACTCGACTCCCATTCCCCGTGCCTTCCACAGTCCATAACACTCTAGCAACTTACCTAATTACTCAGCTAAGCCGCACCCATACTTGGCCTTGTGGTGGCACTGTTATCCTGGCATGTGCATGCATGAACCGGTCCATAGATCTACGGCAAGTAAACCATCATATCATGCTACCTCATTCACAAAACCAGTATTGCCTGGATCTCCCTCCGATCCATGTTCAATAACAACATCAGTTTCTCATTATCATTACGAGTGCAGTTAGCTAGACACATCTATCTCGCTTCCCAATCCCATGGACTCAGCGAAGCATAAAAGTAAAAACCATACCCGACTCATAAACATCCCTGGCGACAAGGTTGGTTTAACCAAAGCTAGTAAACTCCTATAAAAAGGGTTTCCCATCGTGTTTGACTCATCACATACACCCTTTTGCAAAACAAATCAGTTTTACCAAAACCATAGGATCAATATGGTCAAGGAGTACTTGCCTTGTTCTTGCAGTTCTGGTTGTTTTTGGATCTCAAAACCTTGTTGCTGCAGCTCGTCGTAGACAGCTCCCTTAGTTTGTCCCGCTATGTAGGATCACGTGCACACAAGATTCACAGCAATCAATATCATGCACAAACCTTAAACTAGATGCGATGATGCATATGCATGCTATCCTATGATCAGTTTTATTAGATTGGTTTGCACGTGTTCTTGCATGGCTTGCATGGATTTTATGATGAACAGAGGTGTTCGGATCAAAGGTGGATGTGGCGATGATCTTGTCTTTAGATCAACCTGATCATCAAGTGATCTGTCCACGAGAAGGCTTCTGTTCGAAAGGAACCAAAGAACAGATGCAAAGAAACCACAACGATGTCGTAAGGTGCTATTGGAGACCTACCTTACGTTCTTCTTGGTTTCGAGGTCCTCCTCAGATCGTTGGGCTTTCCTCCGGTGATCTTCCTTGCCGCGCTTCGGCGATGGTTTACTCGGCGGTTTGGGACTAGGGCTCTAAGTCGTCGGCTCAGGAGTTGGAAAAGAAGTTTGTAGTTTTGGCCAGAGGTTCTGGGTTCTATTTATAATCGGGAAGAGAAGAGTCCTAATCTGATTGTATCCCAAATAAGAGTCCTATTCAGATCGTCGTTGGATCCTAACATCTTATCTTTAGTTGATTTTGTGCGGTAACATTGTGGAATTAAGGTCGGTTTCCTTTACGTACCGGTATTCTTACGCGTACAGATTCCAAAATCGCTTCAGAACCCGTCACCTTCGCAGTGATGAGCTCCGGAAGCTCCACGTGTCCACCGGGCCTGGTCTCTCCCTTTCCGCAGAGACGGGCTCCGGTTGTGCCGCGTGTCAAACGAGCGAGACCTCCCTTTTCCTTCGGAGGCGAGCTCCGCGTGCGCCACGTATCCTGGCGGTCGGGACCTCCTCCCTTACTCGGAGGTGGCTCCGCGCACGCCACGTGTTAGTGCCGGTCTTTCCTTCTTTCCTCAGAGACGTGCTCCAAGGTTGACAGGTGTCCAACAGTGTCGGGCCTCCCGGAGATAAGCTCCGGTGACGATATGTGTTTAATGGAACCGGACTTCTCGGAGGTGAGCTCCCAGATCGACACGTATCCCGCGCGACCAGTCCTCTGATTTCCATGATGACTAGCTCCGGGGGCAACACGTGTCTCACAGGGTCGGACCTCTCCTCCTTTGCGGAGATGAGCCCTGAGCCTGCCACGTAGCCAGCTTAGCGGCGGACTTCTCCCCACTTCACAGGGATGAGCTCCGTACAGGCCACGTGGCCAGCGGGCCGCGGAAGTTGTCTTCGGCGCTCTCTGTGAACTGGATTCGGCTCTTACTGGCTATCTATTTGATAATTTCTCTGTTCCCACTTCTTTTAAAATGTTTTTCTCTACATGAAATATGAATACATGCAGAAACCAGAGATGACGGTGTCACAAATCTACCCCCCTTAAATTGAATCTCACCCTCGAGATTCGTTAGTAGAGAATAGATGGGGAAATTCTGCCTTGATATCCTCTTTCACGCTCCCATGTGGCTTCAGCTTCGGTGTGATGGCTCCATTATACCTTGCACCATTGAATCACCTTGTTCCGGGTGAACCTTTCCTCTACGTCCAAGATTCGGACAGGGTGTTCCGCATAAGTCAGGTCCTCTTGAAGTTCAAGCCCTCCTATTGATACTTGCTCCTCTGGTACTCTCAAGCACTTCTTGAGCTGGGATACATGAAACACATCATGTACGTCGGAGAGGTGGGTTGGGAGCTCTAGTTGATAGGCTACTTCTCCTCGCTTGTCCAAAATCTTAAATGGTCCGATGTAGCAAGGTGCTAGCTTGCCTTTGACGTTGAAACTTCTTTGGCTCGGATAGGCGATACCTTAAGGTATATGAAGTCTCCTACTTCAAAGGTCAATTTCCTACGCCTATGTCCGCATAGCCTTTCTGTCGTGACTGAGCAGCCTTTAAGTTCTCCCGTACCATTTGGACTTGCTTTTCAGCTTCTTGTAGTACTTCGGGGCCAAACACCTGGTTCTCTCCGGTCTCGTTCCAAAACAGCGGTGTTCTACACCGTCTACCATATAATGCTTCGAAAGGTGACATCTTCAAGCTAGCTTGATAGCTGTTGTTATAGGAGAATTCGGCATACGGTAAACTCTTATCCCAACTACGCCCACGTTTTAAGGCGCAAGATCTCAACATGTCCTACAAAATTTGGTTTGTCCTTTCAGTTTGTCCATCAGTTTGTGGGTGATAGGCAGAGCCAAAATCCAGTAGTGTACCCATGGCTTTCTGCAGCTTCCTCCAGAATCTAGAGGTAAACTGAGAACCTCGATCTGAGACTATCCTCCTCGGAACTCCGTGACGGCACACGATCTGCTCCACGTACAACTCGGCTAATTGTGCAATGTTGTAATTGGCCCTTACAGGGAGAAAATGGGCGGTTTTCGTCAATTGGTCCACGATAACCCAGATGGAGTTGTAACCCGACTGAGTACGTGGCAATCCGACGATGAAATCCATACTGATGTCTTTCCACTTCCACTCTGGTACCTTCAAAGGTTGCAACAATCCAGCGGGTTTTTGATGTTCGGCCTTCACCCGTTGGCATGTGTCGCATAGGGCAACGTATTCGGCTATATCCCTCTTCATACCATCCCACCAATAACAAGTTTTCAAGTACTTGTACATTTTGGTACTTCCGGGATGTATAGAATAGGGTGAATCATGTGCCTCCTTCAATATCATGTCGCGGAGGTGTTTTATGTTAGGCACACAAATCCTTTTTCCTGGCCAAAGCGTACCCTTCTCATCTTCTTTGAAATCCTTCTCTATTCCTTGTCGGATTTTTTCCTTGATCTCCTTGATCTCCTCATCCGTTGCTTGGCCATCTCTTATCTCTTGCTCCAATGAGGAGTGGATCTCCATTATTTCCATGTTGTTAAAGAATCCGTGGTGTAACCGTTCAAACTCCTTACGTAGTTCGGGTGGTAGCTCCTGAACCGTGAGTTGGTGACGTGCTCCCTTTCGGCTTAATGCATCAGCTACTACGTTGGCCTTCCTGGAGTGGTAGTTGATTCCAACATCGTAATCCTTGATGAGTTCCAACCATCGACGTTGCCTCAAATTCAAGTCCGTTTGTGTAAATATGTACTTGAGGCTTTTATGATCCGTATAGATCTCACATCGATGACCAAGGATATAATGTCTCCAAATCTTCAATGCATGCACTACTGCTGCTAGCTCCAAGTTATGTGTAGGATAATTAAGCTCGTGCTTCTTTAATTGCCGTGAGGCATAGGCTACCACTTGTCCTTCTTGCATGAGCACACATCCGAGCCCCTGTCTGGATGCGTCACAATATATGTCAAAGCTTTTGCTTACGTCTGGCAATACCAGAAGCGGTGCTGTGGTTAGCCTTTTCTTGAGTTCCTCAAAACTTCCTTGGCATGCTGGTGTCCATTGGAAGACCTTTCCCTTCATTAGCAACTCCGTCATAGGCTTTGCTATCTTAGAGAAGTCTTTAATGAAGCGTCGATAGTATCCAGCCATCCCAAGAAAACTCCAATATCCCTCACGCTCTGCAGTTGGTCCCACTTCAGAATATCACTCACTTTTCCGGGATCAACCGATACCCCTTCCTTGGAGATAATGTGGCCAAGGAAAGATATTTCCTTTAGCCAAAATTGACACTTGTTAAGCTTGGCATACAATTGATGCTCACGCAATTTCTGCAAGGTCAATTTGAAATGTTCTTCATGCTCCTCCTCACTTTTTGAATACACCATAATGTCGTCGATGAAAACCACGACGAACTTGTCCAAGTACTCCATGAAAACCTTGTTCATAAGGTACATGAAGTATGCGGGTGCATTTGTCAACCCAAAAGACATGACGGTATATTCATACGAACCATACCATGTTCGAAAGGTTGTCTTGGGTATATCGGAGGGCTTAATCTTCAGCTGGAAGTATCCCGACCGAAGATCAATCTTGGAGAACACTCGGGCTCCTTTCATTTGGTCGAATAGGTCCTCTATACGGGGCAGAGGGTATTTGTTCTTGATTGTTACCTCGTTGAGAGACCTATAGTCCACACACATCCTTTGGGTTCCATCCTTCTTGTCTACAAAGAGCACCGGAGCTCCCCATGGTGACGAGCTTGGACTTATAAAACCCTTCTCCATCTGTTCTTGAATTTGCTTCTTGAGTTCTACTAGTTCATTGACGGGCATCCTATAGTGTCTCTTGGCTATGGGTGCAGTTCCGGGTACCAAATCTATGGCAAACTCAATGTCCCGGTCAGGTGGCATACCTGGAGGCTCTTCCGGGAACACGTCCGAAAATTCCTGAACCACTGGAATGCTGTCCAATGTTGTTCCTTCGACGTGGTTCAAAATTGCCCCTTCGGTTGTTTTCTGGGCTGACTCAAACTCGACACGAATACCGTGCTTGTTTGTCAACTGCATGCTCCTTTCAGCACATTGGATTTGTCCATTGTGCTTGCTTAACCAATCCATCCCGAGTATTATGTCAATCCCTTGGGAGTCCAAGACAATAAGGTTGGTGTCGGTACCCTCGATATGGGGTACCCCCGCGCAGAGGAGAAAATGCCTAAGGATCTCGCCCTTCTCCGCAGGGAGAGCTCCGAAGGCACCACGTGTCCAGCGGGGCCGGACCTCCCTCTCCTCAGAGGAGAGCTCCGGACCCGCCACGTGGCCAGCAGCAGCCGGACCTCCCCCCTCCGCCGGGAGAGCTCCGAAGGCGCCACGTGTCCCGCGGGGCCGGACCTCCCTCTCCTCAGAGGAGAGCTCCGGGCCCACCACATGGCCGGCAGAAGCCGGACCTCCCCCCTCCACGGGGAGAGCTCTGAAGGCTCCACGTGTCCCACGGGGCCGGATCTCCCTCTCCTCAGAGGAGAGCTCCGGGCCCGCCACGTGGCCAGCAGGACAACGCCGCCTGCCCCCGCGCGGTAGGCGGCGGGCGTAAAGACGCGCCATACCTTGCCCGTACATGGTATTCAAGGCCCGCACCTTCCCAAGACGCGGAGCACGCATCTGTCAGGTGCCGTTGCGCCCAGTCACATCGCAGACTGGCACGCCTTGTCAGAGCCTGCCCGCCAATAAACACAGCGACAAGACATCCCCTGCCGCCCCTGCCGTCATCAACCACTACGACTAGCTTGCGGCATGGGCAGGGCGGTAGAACGAAGACTCGGAAGCCTTCGCCAGAGACAACTACCGGCATAACTGCAGATACGGCAGTCGGCAAGCAATCTCCCCGGGACCACCTGTCGGGTCCCAGGCCCACCTTGTAAGGCACTCGAGCCTTGGACTATAAAAGGCTTGGGTAGACAACGTTAGCAAGGGTTCAAACTCTGTGAACTCGCACCCTAGACATCACTCACCCTCAAGCTCAGAACTCCGGTTCTGAGCAACAAGCAATACAGCGAGCACCTCTGCTCACCGTGGACATAGGGTTTTACGCTCCGGCGGCCTGAACCACGTAAAACTCGCCGTGTCAAGCTTCTTCTTCACTTGTCCCTAATGCTTAAGCTCTCCGCAAGCGACTAGCCCCTCCGAAAAAGAATCTCTACGGGCTGCCCAGAGCAGGTCCGGGGGAAGTATCGACCACACACTTCGACATTTGGCGCGCCAGGAAGGGGCTTTTCCCTTGCGCGACGAGCTTTTGCCGGCGAAGATGACAAGGCTTCCTTCAGTGGCAAGCTCTCCTCCCCCGCGTTCACGACGGACCGTGACTAGTGGGGAATACGTGTCGACACACTCTGGACGGAGTGTGTCGGTGCAAGCTGGAAGCCAGCAGCCGACTCCGGCAACGCCGACTCCGGCGACGCAGGCTCCAGCTAGCGTGAGATCTTCTGCAGCGCTGAGCATCCCCCACGGGGGCGCGCTAGCTGCAGCAAGAGCGCTACTGTGCAATCCACCTGCTGGGGACGCGCCTCAGTCAGCGACCCAGCAGTGGATTCGCGAGGTAGACCGTCTCGTCATCGCCGCCGCAAAACCCTCGACTTCAGCGGGGACGACGCTCCGGCCAACCGGCCGTGTCGCTGACGCGCACGCCAACGGTTGACGGGCAGACGGCGGATTCCAGCTCCACCAGGCTCCCATCGACGGACCTGAGGATAGAGCTGGAACGATGCCACTTGGGCCAATATGTCGGAGTGTTCCTCGAGCGACGACGAGAAAGGCGTCGCAGCCAAGAGGTTGGCGACAGCATGACGTCTGCCTCGACCCTGCTTGAGGCGCAGACTTTCGCCACGCAATATCTGTCCCAGGCATACGCCACACAGCATATGCCACAGCCATATGCCCTGCAAACGGTGCCCCCGGTCTATGGTGCAGCCTTGCCCATACCGGGGTACACTGTGCCAGCAGCGAACCAAGCGTCCGCGGCACCAACGCCTGCAGCAACAGGAGCAGGATGTGCGGCCCTGGCGCCCCACCTTCACTTCGCGAGGTGGCCGCGCAAGTTTCAGCCACACCTGCCCGAGAAGTACGACGGCAGCATCAACCCGGCGGATTTCCTTCAGATCTACTCCACCGCCGTCCTTGCTGCAGGAGGGGACGAGGCCGTCATGGCCAACTACTTCCCCGTCGCCTTGACTGGCCCACCCCGGTCTTGGCTCATGAACCTCCCCCAGGGTTCCATAACCTCCTGGGGAGAGCTCTGCCGGCAGTTCACCGCCAACTTCGGCAGCTCCTACACCCGGCCTGGCACGTAGCTCGACCTCCACGCCATCCAGCAACAGCCTGGAGAGACGCTGCGCTCCTTCATCCAGCGGTTCTCCCAGATACGGAACACCATCCCGCACATTCAAAATGCTTCTGTGGTGGTGGCGTTCTGGCAGGGCGTCCGGGACAAGAAGATGCTTGAGAAGCTCGCGACCAGAGAGGTCCGTGATGTCTCAGAGCTCTTCGGCCTGGCGGACAAGTGCGCCAGGGCAGCAGAAGGGCGGAACTGGCACTCCCTGCCAGCCTCCGAGTCAGGAGGACAGCCCGGATCTGGCGCTGCTTCCTATGGAAGCGGCAAGAAGATCAAGAACCGGGGCGGTGGCAAGATGAAGTCACCGGCCGTGAATCCCGTTGCCGCAGCAGCGGCACCCAGTGGAGCTCGGGGGCCGCGCCCCGACAAAAGGCAGCGACAGTCACCAGCTCCAGAAGGAGACCAAGGTGAGCTATGCCCCGTGCACGGCAGCAGTCGCCATACTGCCGCCGAGTGTTGGGACATCCAGAGGCTCGCGGAGCGCTTCCGCAAAGGGAGGGAGCTACGAGCTGATACTCCGCCTTTCCCTCAAAGGGAGGGCAAGCAGAAGGTCGACGCCTCAGTCAGCGTCGGCCACCAGGTGGGGTTTCAGGAGCCTCAGCGCATCATAAAGACAGTGCACAACGGTGAGGACTCCAGCTCCGGTGATGACGAGCCGGGACAGTAGCCAACTATGGCTGCCCCGAAGGGTCAGTGGAGGCTGCACTGCTGCGACGTCAACCCTGGAGAATCTCCAAGTAGCTGCAGCAGCCCAAGCACCAGCCCTGACGGTGCACAACCGGGCCAGCTCCACCCGAGTGCACGTCTTTGTGCCTCGGCCTTACCTCCTGGGGGCCGCCCAGGGCTAGTCAACCTCTTCACGGCCTTAGCCAGAAGGGAAAAGACGCCTTGGGTCTCCCAAGAAGATTCCGGGTCCCCCTACCCCTTGAAGGCCTTAGCCAGAAGGGGAGGGTACCCCGGGGCTCCCGGGAGAAGCCGTGCAGGACCCGTTCAGCGCGAAGATAACGACCTCACCTGAGTGCATGTCTCTGTGCCTCGGCCTTACCTCCTGGGGGCCACCAGGGTCTGTCAACCTCTTGACGGCCTTAGCCAGAAGGGGAAAGACGCCTTGGGCTCCCAAGAACAGTCCCGGTTCTCCTACCCCTTGAAGGCCTTAGCCAGAAGGGGAGGGTACAGCGGGGCTCCCGGGAGAAGCTGCGCAGGATCCGCTCCAGCGAGAAGTTAACGATCTCGTCAACGGGGCATGGCTGCAGGTGACACCCCACAATGCACGGCCTCGGCTGGTGCTCTAGCACTACCGCTAAAGGACCAAGCGCGTCAGGGACCTGCAAGAAGGCAACCTGGTGCTGCGGCACACACTTTCCCGTGAAGGACCTATAAATGCTCCCCAGCCGGGAAGGTCCCTTCCGAGTCACGAAAGTTGCCGTCCCAGGTACACATGCCTTTCAGCCAAGGAGGGGATCCGTTCCCGAACCCTTAGCATGGAACAGCACAGTAAGTTCTACCTCCTGAAGCATTAGTAGAACAGGGCCATACCCTTCTGTAACAAATCCCATAGAGTCTAGAAACAGTGCTCGGAGCAGCTAAGTCTCAGGGGACGGTGCAGGACTACGTCCAGCTTGGCCTGGTTCCGACCCTAAGCGCATAGAGTCTTGCTTCCCTTCTTATTGAGGCGGGTCGTTGCCTCCATGTACAGCCTGACTTCCTCCTATGGGCATTTACACAGAAACCTGTTCTACTTTGCTCTCTCTCATGTGCTCATTTAAATTACGCATTAATTTTTATGACCGCACTTTCTATGTATGCTCACCGTACGTTTAGCTCCCCTTTTCCCTCGCTCATCCATAGTCAGCATTTGCTACCCTTCTGAAGGTGGTTGTGCTTGAGGAACCTGCCGATGGCCAGGGGGCCTCTCGGGCCTCCCCCAGTCAGGTGTTGTGATGCCAGTTGGTCACCTCCAGGAAAGGCCTGCGTCGTGCATGGGGGGTCCAGGGTGCGTATCCCGCTCAGCCGGCTCAGTACCCAAAGCGTGCGCACCCTGCCCTCCAGAGGTCTAGGGGAGTACAGCCACTTTGCCTGGTTCCATACCCAAAGCCTGTGCACTCTACTTCCCCGGCTTACGGTCCGGAACTAGGCGTCGGACGGTCGTACCTGGACCTAGGAGGGAGCCGGAGCCCCGGTGCCTCGCGCACAGAATTGCCCAAGCTCCGTATACCGGACCAGGCCCATAAGCCGAATAAGACTAAGAGACGGGAAAGGGAGGACCCCCCAAGGAGAATTACGTTTCCACTACCAGTGTGCAGGACCTCCAGGTTAAAGCTACGGGGGCTGCATGGGGTGGGGGGCAAGGAGCTGCCGGCTACTCCAGCGCAAGACCGGAAGATCCAGGTTTCGCCCCTTCAACGGACGAGGCCCGAAGGCCACACGTGTCCAGCGGGGCTGGTGTGACGCCCTCAATTCTGTGGAAAACCACGGAACTGAGAACTAATGCATATGTGTGCCCTGGATGTTCATCACACATACACATACTTTCCACAAACTGAATTCAGATTATATATATTACCACGAATAACAGAGTTTATTACAACACCTCATGAGTCTTGGACTCATGCTCACAGCGGAAGTCCCTATTTAAATGCGGAAGAAAAACTAAGCAGAAGTGGCTCCATCTCTACTCCCTCCACAGGCAAGGTTGAGAATAGATCACACGCCGTAATGCTCCACTTGATCTTCATAGTAGGCTTCTCCTGCTGCTGAGGATGAAGTAATAATGCAAGGTTGAGTACAATGATGTACTCAGCAAGTGCGGGAAAACACATGATATGCAACTCATAAACAAGGTAGGCATAAAAGGTTTATTTGCAGAAAAGCAGATTTATAAAACCGTGATAAAACAGCAACTTAACTCTAGATGTATGTAGTCCCAGCATGTATTAAATTACTAACATACCTCCATCACTTCCCGTGTTCCATCCAAACATTAACCAATCCTTTACCCATACTCACGAATACCTCCTCGTATTCGCTACCATCTCACCTCATGAAACAACCTTGTCTCGCACCGAGACCAATCTCATATCATGACCCACCAGTCATGCAACCCTTTCATCATCCAGACTTAACAATTCCAAACCAAACCATAACCAAACCCATAACCATAACCGAGAACCTTCCCGATAACCATTCCAGTAACCATCCCATCTAATCATGGCAGTTTAGCCAGGTGCTCGTGACCGTAAGCTCGGCTATCATGATAGTTTTAGACTCTGCAGAGTTTGTACCTCTTTACCCACAAGTTTGTGATTTCGTCACCCGTCGGCGACTGCAGAACCTCGATTTTACCAGTACACATCCGTCGGTGTATGGCCAAGAGATCACAAAATAGCCTTTACAAAGGGGTTACTAGATGTATGGACTCACTAAGGTTTCACCGGCAGGCTAGAATCTCCAATTCTCCCACCCACGGGCCCCCTCTTGTGCCATGCAGTTCCCAGGGCAGTCCTCACTCGACTCCCATTCCCTGCGCCTTCCACAGTCCATAACACTCTAGCAACTTACCTAATTACTCAGCTAAGCCACACCCATATTTGGCCTTGTGGTGGCACTGTTATCCTGGCATGTGCATGCATGAACCGGTCCTTAGATCCACGGCAAGTAAAACCACCATCTCATGCTACCACTTTCACAAACCCAGGCTTGCCTAGATCTCCCTCCGATCCATGTTCATTATCATTAGTTTTCTCATTATCATTACGAGTGCAGTTAGCTAGACACATCTATCTTGCTTCCCAATCCCATAGACTCAGCGAAGCATAAAGCAAAAACCATACCCGACTCATAAAATTCCCAGGCGACAAGGGTGGTTTAACCAAAACTAGTAAACTCCTACATAAAGGTTTCCCATCATGTTTGACTCAGCACACACACCTTTTCGCAAAACAAAATAGTTTTACCCAAAGCATAGGATCAACATGGTCAAGGAGCACTTGCCTTGTTCTTGCGGTTCCGGTTGTTCTCGATTCTCAAAACCCTGTTGCTGCAGCTCGTCGTAGACAGCTTCCTAAGCTTGTCCTTCTATGTAGGATTCACGTGCATACAAGATTCACAGCAATCAATATCATGTGCAAACCTTAAACTAGATGCGATGATGCACATGCATGCTATCCTATGATTTTTATTAGATCGGTGTGCCCTTGCATGGCTTGCATGGACAGAGGTGTTCGGATCAAAGGTGGTCGTGGCGATGATCTTGTCTTTAGATCAAACTGATCATCGAGTGATCTGCCCACGAGAAAGCTTCTGTTCGAAAGGAATTGAAGAACAGATGCAAGAGATGAACACCATGATGTCGTAAGGTGGTATTGAAGTCCTACCTCACGCTCTTCTTGACTTCGAGGTCCTCCTCAGACCACTCGGTTCTTCTCCGATGATCTCCCTTGTTGCGCTTCGGCGATGTTTTGCTCAGCGATTTAGGGCTAGGGCGCTAAGTCGTCGGCTCAGGAGTTGAAAGAGAAGTTCGTAGTTTTGGCCAGAGGTTTTGGGTTCTATTTATAATCAGGAAGAGAAGAGTCCTAATCTGATTGGATCCCGAATAAGAGTCTTATTCAGATCTTTGTTCGATCCTGACGTCTTATCTTCGGTAACCATCGTGGATTTTAGATCGGTTTCTGTTGCGTACCGGTGTCCTTACGCGTAACAACTGCTCCAGAACTCGTTACCTCCGTGATGATGAGCTCCGTAAGCTCCACGTGTCCTCCGGGCCTGGTATCTCCTCATCCGCAGAGACGAGCTCCGGTTGTGCCACGTGTCAATCGATCGAGACCTCCCTCTTCTTCGGAGATGAGCTCCGCGCACGCCACGTGTGGGTGCCGGTCTTTCAGCTCTCCTTTCCTCAGGGACATGCCCCGAGGTCGACACGTGTTTAGCTGCGACGGACCTTCCGGTGATAAGCTCCGGTGGCGACATGTGTTCGATAGATCCGGACTTCTCTGAGATGAGCTCCGAGATTGACACGTATCCCCCGCGACTGGCCCTCTTATTTCCGGGAGGACTAGCTCCGGGAATGACACGTGTCCTATGAAAAATGCCTTTGCTTCTTCCGCAGAGGCTATCTCCGCGGGCAGCACGTGTCCCACAGGGTCGGACCTCTTTTCAATTGCGGAGGTGACCCCCGAGCCTGCCACGTAGCTACTTTAACGGCGGACCTCTCCCAAATTTCTCGGGGATGAGCTCCGAACGCGCCACGTGGTCTGCTGGCCGTGGAAGTTGCCTTCGGTGTTCTCGGAGAGCTTTATTGGCTATCCTTTTGATACTTGTCTCTGTTCCTTCTTTTCTTAAAATGTTTTTCTTCTTCATAAAACATGAACATATGCTGACACCAGAGATGAGGGTGTCACAGCCGGAGCTCCCGCCTTCTCAGGAGGGGCTCCGGACCCGCCACGTGGTCGGCAGAAGCCGGACCTCCCCCTCCGGGGGGCCAGCTCCGAAGGCTCCACGTGTCCCACGGGGCCGGACCTCCCTCTCCTCAGAGGGGGGCTCCGGACCCGCCACGTGGCCGGCAGAAGCCGGACCTCCCCCTTCTGGGGGGGGGAGCTCCGAAGGCTCCACGTGTCCCACGGGGCCGAACCTCCCTCTCCTCAGAGGGCATCTCCGGGCCCGCCATGTGGCCGGCAGATCCGGACCTCCCCATCCTCATGGGGCGAGCTCTAGAGACCTCCGGGGCCCTTAATACAAGAAGGACCCGGGGAGGGTGTCTGTGCAGAGCTTCGAGATTGGTTAAGGCCTCTGAGTACCTTGCGGAGCTAAGGACTCGGCCAGGCAAAGCCAAGAAGAAGACAAGCATAACAGGCGCAAAAGGTCACAAGAGTCTATTTATTCATGGCTCCATGAGCTGGATTACAGACTCAATAAAAAGAAAAAGGGGGAAATACAAGCCCTAGGGTCCCCCTGGGTCGCGCCGGAACCTGGAGGCTACAAGGGCGGCCACATCCCCGACTTCAGCCCTGGCTGTCTCCTCCCGCTCCGTGGCAGGACCCTCTCTCGCTGGCTCCAGTGAGAAAGAAGGGTCTCGGCTTCTGAAGCATGCCAACACATGCGTGGCAACCTCCAAGGCCAGGCCCCATTCCTCTACCTCAAGCTCGCTGGCGACCACCGCGTCTAGCCTGCTCAGCTTGGCGCCGATTGACTCCAGCACGGGGATCACTTCAGCCACGTTCAGCGCAGGAGCCGTAGCCTTCACCGGGCTGAAGCCAAGAGAGACCAAGGCGGACCCCGCCTGGTCAACGAAGCTCGAGACTGCACGGGCCTCGGAGGACCGCGAGGCCAAGAGCTCCTCTACCTCGCGGCGGGCTGCCCGCAGGGCGTCGCGGCTTCCCTCAGAGAATTCCTTCTCCTAGGCTGCCAGGGAGCTTTCCCGAAGGCGTAGAGTCTGGGCAAGCCGCTCCAACTCTGAAGCCTAGAAGTCGACAGCCAACTCCCAATCCAGGATCGCCCGGCATTCCCGGGAGACCTGCTCTTCCCTCATGGCAAGGTCTGCCTTCCGGGCCTCTAGCTCCCTGGCCCGAGCTCGCAGGTCGCCCTCGCCTGCCGCCAGCCGCGCAGCGACCCTCTCCGCCTCGGCCACCACGGAGCGCTCCTGGTCCTCAACGGCACGCTTATGGCGCTCCAGCCTCTGCCATACCTCCTCCACAGCAGAGAGGCTCTCCTCGGCCCGGGCATGCGCCTCAAGGGCCTCCCTGTGGAGCCGCCGTATCTCGGAGTCCAGACGGTCAATAGCCCGCTTCTGCCGGTCGAGGAGCGCTTCCATGATGTCAAGCGACTCCCGCCTGGAGTCGAGCTTGCCCTTGACCTTCGCGGTCCGCTCCCGCAAAAGGTTCCCCTAGGTGAGGAGGCGATCCCTCTTGACCGCCTGCTCCTCTCGCTCACGACCAAGCGCGGCCAAGACCTGCCGGACGCTCACTTGGGCGTGCACGAGGGCATCCGCCAGGGGCAGTGGGGCAGCAGAGGCCGGAGCAAAGCCCCCGACCTCCTCCATCACATCGTCATCAAGAGAAGACGACGCACCGGCGACCGGGATGAGACGCCGGTCAGGAGAAGCCGGCACCAGAACTTCGACAGCCGGACCCGCCAAACCCTCACTGACAGCTGGCTCCTCAGCCGGTGGAGAGGGATGAGTGGAGGGAGTCGACGCTGAAATAAAAGCTGGGCCACCTGGTACAGGGCGAGCCCGCGCTGGCTTGGGGGCTGCGGCAGCTGTCCCGGATTCCGAACGCTGTGGCGTGGACTCCCCATCAGTCGGAGACGGCCGAGAAACGCGAGCACTCCAACGGGCTCTGAACCCCGGCTTCCGAGCCTGGGTAGGACCACTAGAGCCTGCAGTCGCCGCCGACGGCCGCTCCGCAGTCGCCCGGACTTATGGAGAAGGGGATGCTCCTGAAGCTCCCCTCGACACATCAGCAGTCTCCTTGGAGACTCCACCGCCTGAGGAGGGAGGACACGACGCCCGGGAACCTTCAGCCTTTCTTCGCTCAAGAGGAGTCCCATCGGGATGATGATCCCGAGACCTCTTGGGGTCGCCACCGGACGGAGTGCCATCTCTAGATGCAGGGCGTGCAGGCGCCCTGGATCCCTGACTCGGCGCAGACGCCGTCACCGGAGGAGATCGAGCGCGTTTCTTCTCTGGAGGCGGGTTGGAAGCCATGGCAGAATACAAAGGCGCAAGAGTTCAAGAAAAGTGCAAGCGCTGGGAAGTGCGAAGGGAAGTCGCGATGCGGGTAATATCCCCTTTTAAAAACTTCCCAGGTGCGATTCAAAGCGATTCGAAACTCTTCGAATACGCCGCATGGGCAACCGCTTTGGCCCCAAGGCCGAGCTCCGATGACAAGTGGACCCAAGTCGTCCAGCTGAAGCGGTGGCCCAAGAAGTCAGTCTCCCAAGGAGACGGGACGGCAAGGCGCTTCAGCGGTTCCCGAAAAGAGCGCCGCAACATGCAGAAGTGGCAGCCTTTGGAACCGCCGCAGTAAAAGCAACCATCAAGTGGGCGCACGCTCCCACGATCCCGCGACTGTTCGTTCTCTGGCAACGGTCAACGCGGGACTTAGAGAAAGTGCGCGGAACAGAAGAAACGGAGGCCCCACCTCGGGCTCGCTATCTCCCCCGAGATGGGCCCGAGGGCCACTGTCGGTACCCTCGATATGGGGTACCCCCGCGCACAGGGGAAAATGCCTAAGGATCTCGCCCTTCTCCGCAGGGAGAGCTCCGAAGGCGCTACGTGTCCAGCGGGGCCGGACCTCCCTCTCCTCAGAGGAGAGCTCCGGACCCGCCACGTGGCCAGCAGCAGCCGGACCTCCCCCTCCGTGGGGAGAGCTCCGAAGGCACCACGTGTCCCGCGGGGCCGGACCTCCCTCTCCTCAGAGGAGAGCTCCGGGCCCGCCACGTGGCTGGCAGAAGCCGGACCTCCCCCCTCTGCGGGGAGAGCTCCAAAGGCTCCACGTGTCCCACGGGGCCGGACCTCCCTCTCCTCAGAGGAGAGCTCTGGGCCCGCCACGTGGCCAGCAGGACAACGCTGCCTGCCCCTTCACGGTAGGCGGCTGGCGTAAAGATGCGCCATACCTTGCCCATACATTGTATTCAAGGCCTGCACCTTCCCAAGACGTGGAGACGCGGAGCACGCCTCTGTCAGGTGCCGTTGCACCCAGTCACATCGCAGACTGGCGCGCCGTGTCAGAACCTGCCCGCCAATAAACACAGCGACAAGACATCCCCTGCCGCCCCTGCCGTCATCAACCACTACGACTAGCTTGCGGCATGGGCAGGGCGGCAGAACAAAGACTCGGAAGCCTTCGCCAGAGACAACTACCGGCATAACTGTAGATACGGCAGTCGGCAAGCAATCTCCCCGGGACCACCTGTCGGGTCTCGGGACCACCTTGTAAGCCACTCGAGCCTTGGACTATAAAAGGCTCGGGTAGACAATGTTAGCAAGGGTTCGAACTCTGTGAACTCGCACCCTAGACATCACTCACCCTCAAGCTCAGAACTCCGGTTCTGAGCAACAAGCAATACAGCGAGCACCTCTGCTCACCGTGGACGTAGGGTTTTACGCTCCGGCGGCCTGAACCATGTAAAACTCGCCGTGTCAAGCTTTTCCCTCACTAGTCCCTAACGCTTAAGCTCTCCGCAAGCGACTAGCCCCTCCGAAGAAGAACCTCCGCGGGCTGCCCAGAGCAGGTCCGGCGGAAGTGTCGACCACACACTTCGACAGTTGGCAAGGAAGTCTACCCCCCTTATTTTAAGGCTTACTTTCGGACATACTATATTAGTCCTCATTTCTCCTCCATGAGAATTTACTAACATAGCACATTCTAAGTGGGATACGGGTAGATGATGTTTGTCAACATATTTGGATGATATGAAGGAATGTGATGCTCCAGAATCAAATAAGATGGTGGCTGGGTTGGAGTTGGCAAGGAACATACCAATTATGATGTCCTCAACCTGTTGTGCTTCCTCAGCAGAGACATGGTTCACGTTGCCGCGAGCATAGTTCTGCTGTCCACGGTTTCCTTGATTGTCCCCTCCGTTCAGTCATGGGTTCTGCTTGGGCACGTTGCCTTGCTGTCCAGGGCCTCTCCTCGGGCACTGGTTCGTGAAGTGTCCTATTTCTCCGCATGCAAAGCATGCCCTGTTGCCTACGGCAGAAGGTATGATGGGGTGGGGGTTTTGAACAGGAGCACCATTGTTAGGTCGGGGCGCAGGAGGCATGGGCACGCGAGGTGCCGGTGCAACGAGTTGTTGCTGTGGTGGCTGACCAGGGCGGTATGCAGGAGTGGTTGACCTATACTGTGGTGTGGCTGGGGGCATGTACCGAGGTCGTACGTTGCTCCCTTCGGGCTGGTATTGCATCTTCCTCTTGCAGTCTCGCTCAATCTCTTTGATCTTGCTTTCGACCACTATAGCCTTGTCAACCAGCTTCTGAAAGCTTACGTAGTCATTGTTGAGGAGCTGAACCTGGATCTCATTGTTCAACCCTCTCATGAACAGGTACTGCTTCCTCTGGTATGAGTTGACATCCTCGGGGGCATACCGGGACAGTTGCGTGAACTTGTTGAGGTACTCATTCACACTTCTCTGTCCTTGGCGGAGACCTTCAAATTCCTGTCTGTCGAAGTGTGCGGTCGACACTTCCCCCGGGCCTGCACTGGGCAGCCCGCGGAGGTTCTTTTTTCGGAGGGGCTAGTCCCTAGCGGAGAGCTTGCGCAGATGGAACGAGTTAGTAAGAGCTTGACACGGCGAGTTTTACGTGGTTCAGGTCGCCGGAGCGTAAAACCCTACGTCCACGGAGAGCTATGGAGCTCGCTGTATTGCTTGCTGCTCAGGGCCGGAGGCCTGAGCTTGGGGTGAGTTACAGCTTGAGAGTGTATGGCTAGCGTATGAGTTGCAAAATGCAAACCCAGGGGTGCGGATGGCTAGAGTCCGACCCCCTGCTAACGTCGCCTACCTGAGCCTTTTATAGTCCAAGACTCGAGTGGCTTACAAGGGGGGCCCGGGACCCGACAGGTGGCCCCGGGGTGATTTTCTACCAGCTATTATGTCTTGGCGCTGCCGTCGAAGTCCTCGTCCTGCTGCCCTACCCATGCCGCAGGCTAAGTGTAGCGTGTAGTCGTTGGCGATGGCTGGGGCGGCAGGGCGTGTTTTGTCCGGTCTTGTCGCTGCCTTCAATGGCCTGCAGCTTCAGACACTGTACACCTGTCCTGGCTGTGACTGGTCACAGCGCCTCCTGACAGGCGTGCGCTGCGCTTATTGGCTGGCAGGTTCTGACACCGTGCGCCAGTCTGTGATGCGACTGGGCGCAATGGTACCTGACAGAGGCGTGCTTCGCGTCTCCGCATCTTGGGAATATATGGGCCTTGAATACCTTGTACGGGCAAGGTATGGGGCGTCTTTACGCCCGCCGCCTACCGCTCGGGAGCAGGCAGCGCTCTTCTGCTAGCCACGTGGCAGGCCCGGAGCCCTCCTCAGAGGAGAGGGGGGTCTGGCCCCGCCGGACACGTGGAGCCTTCGGACCTCTCCCCGCGGAGGGGGAGGTCCGGCTTCCGTTGGTCACGTGGCAAGCCCGGAGCTTTCCTCTGAGGAGAGGGAGGTCCGGCCCTGCTGGACACGTGGCACCCTCGAGCCTCTCTCCCGCGGAGGGGGGAGGTCCGGCTAATGTATGCCACATGGCGGGCCCAGAGCTTTCCTCTGAGGAGAGGGAGGTCCGGCCCCGCCAGATGCGTGGCGCCTTCGGAGCTCTCCCTGCGGAGAAGGGCGAGATCCTTATGCATTTACCCCTGTGCGCGGGGGTACCCCATATCGCGGGTACCGACAGTGGCCCCCGGGCTCTCCTCGGGGGAGGTAACGAGCCCGAGGTGAGGCCTTCTCCTACCCGCGCACTTTCTTGTCTTGAGTACTCCCTGTGCTGGCAGGGTCTTGACGGCTTCGGAGTTCAGCCTCTTAGGAGAGGGTGAAGCCTGGCATCGGAGCTCGGCCTGGCTGTGGGGGCGGAGGTCCGGAAGTCATCGGAGCTCAGGTCCACGAAGGGCGTGAGGTCCGGCATCAGGGCTCGCCTCTGAAAGGAGGGCGAGGGCTGGCATCGGAGCTCGTCCCAGCTGTGGGGGCGGAGGTCCGGAAGTCATCGGAACTCAGGCCAGCGAAGGGCGTGAGGTCCGGCATCAGCGCTCGCCTCTGAAAGGAGGGCGAGGGCTGGCCTCGGAGCTCGGCCCAGCTATGGGGGCGGAGTCCGGAAGTCATCTGAGCTCAGGCCAGCGAAGGGCGTGAGGTCCGGCATCAGCGCTCGCCTCTGAAAGGAGGGCGAGGGTTGGCCTCGGAGCTCGGCCTGGCTGTGGAGGCGGAGTCCGGAAGTCATCGGAGCTCAGGCCAGCGAAGGGCGTGAGGTCCGGCATCAGCGCTCGCCTCTGAAAGGAGGGCGAGGGTTGGCCTCGGAGCTCGGCCTGGCTGTGGAGGCGGAGTCCTGAAGTCATCGGAGCTCAGGCCAGCGAAGGGCGTGAGGTCCGGCATCAGCGCTCGCCTCTGAAAGGAGTGCGAGGGCTGGCCTCGGAGCTCGGCCTGGCTGTGGAGGCGGAGTCCGGAAGTCATCGGAGCTCAGGCCAGCGAAGGGCGTCAGGTCCGGCATCAGCGCTCGCCTCTGAGAGGAGGGCGAGGGCTGGCCTCGGAGCTCGGCCCAGCTGTGGGGGCGGAGGTCCGGAACTGCTCAGTGGTCCCCCCTTTCCTATCCCTTAGCCTCATTTGGCTTACTGTCCCAGGCCGGAATACGGGGCTTGGGTAATCCAGTGCACTTGGTCCCGGAGGTCTGGCCCCAGCCCCAGTCAGGGTGTAACCGCCCGGCCCCCTGGTACTCAGACCGTAGCGCCGGGAGGCAGAGTGCGCATGCTTTTGGTGCAAGACCGGGCAAAGCAAGGCTCCTGACCCCCCGTTCTAGCGTAGGTCTTTTCTCGGAGGAGACCAACTGGCGGTGCAGTACCCTTATAGAGGGAGATCCAAAAGGCCACCGGGCCTCTGGCAGGTACCCCAAGCACTACCGCCTTCGGCAGGCCGGCAAATATCGACTATGCATGAGAGCAGGAAAGAGGAACCGAGTGTACAATGGACGCACATTGTCTAGAGCGTGGGGAGGTGTTCATATAAATTAATGCGTAATTTAAATAAACACCTAAGTAAGCATGGTGAACTTACTGGGGTGGCGTCGGAGCGCCTGTCTTCACGCAGAGCGGGTCATGCGTGGCTTCGTCGTACGCCGGACACGAGGGGACCCCCATGGCTATATCAGAGGGAAGCATGGCTTCGGCCCTGTATACCATGTGGAAGGGTAGTTCCCGTGACCCGGCCCTGGGAAGTCCGGCTGGCCCTCGACATGGAGGAGCCGGTATCCCCCGACGGCTCTGAGTGCGCGTCTGCACCGGTTGTGTGGGTCTGCTTGGCGTGGACTTGGCACGCATTGCATCCCTAACCGGTTTGATGGCGTCTAGGTGGCTCTCGGTCAGTAGGAGCCATGCCGGGTGGCTTATCTGACCAACGCGCGGGACGATGAGCGTTCCCAGCACTCGCCTCCTTGGACTACTGCGAGCTAGTCGCAGCCTTCCTCCTGGGTTATGCACCGCAATAGGATGTCGAGGCGCCACGCCAGTAAAGATACCAGCGCGTAGCACTTAGCCATCCGCACCACCCGTTCAGCGGATGCACGTTCATCAGGAAGGATGTCCTTCAAGGAGTCCCGGACCTCCGTGGTCCATGCATCGGGACTACTTGAGCTTCTGGATCTTGAGCGCTGGGTTGCACGGAGTCCCCAGTGACTCTTACGATCCTTTGGCGGCATCCAGGGCCGCCGGGACTGCCTAGCTTCGTGGCACTGGTTCAGCCCCCTTTGCCCGGCTCGGCGGGCCGGGCTGTGGACCGCAGCAACGTCCTCTCGAAGACTCCTTCGTGCACGGGGGCTCCAATGGAGATCTTCGTTGAGAAGTTGTCAGCTGCGGCCGTGCCAGCGCGCGGTTCATGGCGCAGGTCCAAGGCGAGGAATTCTTTCTCCAACATCCGCACGTGAAGCAGATAAGCAGCTAGCTGTGGGTCATTGCAAGGGCATTCACCCTTAACTTGCTTGATAACTAGCTGGGAGTCGCCCTGTGCCAACAACTGGCGAGCGCCCAAAGACAGGACTGTCTTTTAGGCAAAAGATGAGTGCTTCATACTCAGCCAAGTTGTTGGTTGCCTTGGAATTGAAACGCACCATGTACCCAGACTGCTCCCCCGATGGCATGAGAAGCAGTACGCCGGCACCGGCCCCCTGCTTTCGCGAGGAGCCGTCGAAGAAGAGCGTCCAGTGAGGCCCGGTGAAGACTGGGGCTCAGTACTTTGGTTCACCGTCTTCGCGGCCCCCTGGGTCAGCCTTCGTTGGCGTCCACTCAGCCACGAAGTCAGCCAATGCTTTGCTCTTTGCTGTCTGACGTGGTCGGGACCTCAGCTTGAACTCCACCGTCTTCGGGCTGTCTTCCGGCTTCGGAAGCTGGCAGTGAGTGCCAGCTCCGCCCACCGGCTGCTCTGGCGCACTTGTCCGCCAGGCTGAAGTGCTCAGAGGCATCGCAGACCTCTTTGGCCGCAAGCTTCTCAAGCATCTTCTCGTCTCGGACACTGTCGAAGTGCCACCACCATAGAAGCACTTTGAATATGCGGGATGGTGTTGCGTACCTGGGAGAACCGCTGGATGAAGGAGTGCAGCGACTCCCCAGGTTGTTACATGATGGCTTGGAGGTCAAGCTCCGTGCCGGGACGGTTGTAGGAGCTGCCGAAGTTGGCGATGAACTGCCGGCAGAGCTCTCCCCAGGAAGTCATGGAACCCCGAGGGAGGTTCATGAGCCACGACCGGGTCGGGCCGGTCAAGGCGACGGGGAAGTAGTTGGCCATGACGGCCTCATCGCCTCCTGCGGCAAGTACGGCGGTGGAGTAGATCTGAAGGAACTCCGCCGGGTTGACGCTGCTGTCAAACTTTTCGGGCAGGTGCGGCCAAAACCGGAGCCTGGTGTAGCTGGAATCTGCCGTGTGTTCACCAACCATTGGCGTGCGCATCAGCGACACGGCCGGTTGGCCGGAGCGTTGTCCCCGCCGAAGTTGAGGGTTTGCGGCGGCGACGACGAAACGGTCTACCTCGCGAATCCACTGCTGGGTCGCTGCCTGAGGCGCGTCCCCAGCAGGCGGATTGAGTAGCAGCGCTCTTGCTGCGGCTAGCGCACCCCCGCCGGGTACGCCCAGCGCTACTGAAGACCTGACGCTGGTCGGAGCCTGCATTGCCGGGGTCGGCGCTGCCAGAGCCGGTTGCTGGCTCCCAGTGCAGGTATTGGTGCCGCGAACGCTTGGTTCGCCGCTGGCACAGTGTGCCCCGGTATGGGCAAGGCTGCTCCATAGACCGGGGACGCCGTTTGCGGGGCATATGGTTGTGGCATATGCTGCGCGGCGTATGCCTGGGGCAGAGCTCGCGTGGCGAAGATCTGCCCTTCAGGCTGGGTCGAGGCCGACGTCATACTGTCGCCAGCCTCTTAGTTGCGACGCCTTTCTCGACGTCGCTCGAAGAACACTCGGGCATCTTGGCCCAAGTGGCATCGCTCCGGCTCTGCCCCCAGGTCCGTCGACGGAAGCCTGGTGGAGCCGGAGTCTGCCGTCTGCTTGCCAACCATTGGCGTGCGCGTCAGCGGCACGGCCGGTTGGCCGGAGCGTCGTCCCCGCCGAAGTCGAGGGTTTGTGGCGGCGACGACGAGACGGTCTATCTCTCGAATCCACTGCTGGGTCGCTGCCTGAGGCGCGTCCCCAGCAGGCAGATTGCGCAGTAGCGCTCTTGCTGCGGCTGGCGCACCCCTGCCGGGTACGCCCAGCGCTACTGAAGACCTGACGCTGGTTGGAGCCTGCATTGCCGGGGTCGGCGCTGCCAGAGCCGGTTGCTGGCTCCCAGTGCAGGTACTGGTGTCGCGAACGCTTGGTTGCGCCTGACACAGTGTACCCCGGTATGGGCAAGGTTGCGCCATAGGCCGTGGACGCCGCTTGCAGAGCACATGGTTGTGGCTTATGCTGTGCGGCGTACGCCTGGGGCAGAGCTCACGTAGCGAAGGTCTGCCCTCCAGGCTGGGTCGAGGCCGACGTCATGTTGTCCCCAGCCTCTTGAGTGCGACGCCTTTCTCGACGTCGCTCGAGGAACACTCGGGCATCTTGGCCCAAGTGGCACCGTTCCAGCTCTGTCCTCAGGTCTGTTGACGGAAGCTTGGTGGAGCTGGAACCAGCCGTCTGCCCGTCAACCATTGGCGTGCGCGTCAGCGACACAGCCGGTTGGTCGGAGCGTCGTCCCCGCCGAAGTCAATGGTTTGCGGCGGCGACGACAAGACGGTCTACCTCGCGAATCCACTGCTGGGTCGCTGCCTGAGGCGCGTCCCCAGCAGGCGGATTGTGCAGTAGCGCCCTTGCTGCGGCTAGCGCACCCCCACCGGGTATGCCCGACGCTACTGAAGGCCTGACGCTGGATGGAGCCTGCATTGCCGGGGTCGGCGCTGCCAGAGCCGGTTGCTGGCTCCCAGCTTGCCCTGACACACTCCGTCCTGAGTGTGTCATCATATACTCTCCCCTGGTCACGGTTTGCCGCGGGCGCAGGGGGGGAGAGTTTGCCGCTGAAGGAAGCTTGGTCATCTTCGTCGGCGGAAACTCGTCGCGCTAGGAGAAAATGCCCCCTTCCTGGCGCGCCAAATGTCGAAGTGTGCGGTCGACACTTCCCCCGGGCCTGCACTGGGCAGCCCGCGGAGGTTCTTTTTTCGGAGGGGCTAGTCCCTAGGGGAGAGCTTGCGCAGATGGAACGAGTTAGTAAGAGCTTGACACGGCGAGTTTTACGTGGTTCAGGCCGCCGGAGCGTAAAACCCTACGTCCACGGCGAGCTATGGAGCTCGCTGTATTGCTTGCTGCTCAGGGCCGGACGCCTGAGCTTGGGGTGAGTTACAGCTTGAGAGTGTATGGCTAGCGTATGAGTTGCAAAATGCGAACCCAGGGGTGCGGATGGCTAGAGTCCGACCCCCTGCTAACGTCGCCTACCTGAGCCTTTTATAGTCCAAGACTCGAGTGGCTTACAAGGGGGGCCCGGGACCCGACAGGTGGCCCCGGGGTGATTTCCTACCAGTTATTATGTCTTGGCGCTGCCGTCGAAGTCCTCGTCCTGCTGCCCTACCCATTCCGCAGGCTAAGGGTAGCGTGTAGTCGTTGGCGATGGCTGGGCGGCAGGGCGTGTCTTGTCCGGTCTTGTTGCTGCGTTCAGTGGCCTGCAGCTTCAAACACTGTATGCCTGTCCTGGCTGTGACTGGTCACAGCGCCTCCTGACAGGCGTGCACTGCACTTATTGGCTGGCAGGTTCTGACACCGTGCGCCAGTCTGTGATGCGACTGGGCGCAACGGTACCTGACAGAGGCGTGCTCCGCGTCTCCGCGTCTTGGGAATACACGGGCCTTGAATACCTTGTACGGGCAAGGTATGGGGCGTCTTTACGCCCGCCGCCTACCGCTCGGGAGCAGGCAGCGCTCTTCTGCTAGCCACGTGGCGGGCCCGGAGCCCTCCTCAGAGGAGAGGGGGGTCTGGCCCCGCAGGACACGTGGAGCCTTCGGACCTCTCCCCGCGGAGGGGGAGGTCCGGCTTCCGTTGGCCACGTGGCAAGCCCGGAGCTCTCCTCTGAGGAGAGGGAGGTCTGGCCCTGCTGGACACGCAGCACCCTCGGACCTCTCTCCCGCGGAGGGGGGAGGTCTGGCTAATGTATGCCACGTGGCGGGCCCGGAGCTTTCCTCTGAGGAGAGGGAGGTCTGGCCCCGCCAGATGCGTGGCGCCTTCGGAGCTCTCCCTGCGGAGAAGGGCGAGATCCTTATGCATTTTCCCCTGTGCGCGGGGGTACCCCATATCGCGGGTACCGACACTGTCTCTTGAGCATCATTACGCCAGCAGGGATGTAATGAGAGTGGAAACTCTCCTTGAACTCAGTCCAAGTGATTGTCTCCGGGTTGACATGGGCGTTGCATAGGGCATCCCACCAGTCAGTGGCAGCTCCCATAAGTTGGTGCGACGCAAAGAGTACCTTCTCTCGGTCATTGCACTGAACAATGGCAAGCTTCTTCTCCATGGATTTCAACCAATCATCGGCCTCCATGGGATCACTAGCTTGAGCAAAGGTGGGTGGCCGAGTGCTCATGAACTCTCCCAGTCTGTTGTGAGCCGGCGGTGGTGGTGGCGGTGGTGCTGGAACGGGGTTGTTGTTGGCCTGCAACTGACCCAAAGTTTGGATCATGGTTTGCATAAGCTGGTTTTGCATGGCCATCAACCTTTTCAGGTTGTTCTCGCCAGCTCCGGGGTTAACAGGAACTTCATCATGGTCATCCTCTTGGTTGTCACGGATGTTCCTTTGGCCGGCGTTTCCCCTCACCATCTGTGAGAGAGGACGAAATAGAATAGAAGGTTAGAAGGTTAGGTAGGTCCCTTCAACTATATTCATCAAGGTGAGTTGGACTGTATATATATACTAGCCCATATGAGGCTGTGAACAAGTGCCGAAACATCTCACACCTCTTTCTACTTACGTGTGGATATGGACAACGTTTGGGGACGTCCCACAACTCACACTAAGCACACAATCACAAACAATCATTGCAAGGGCTCATACAACTCCTATTCAAGGCTGATTTCCTATGCCAAGGTAGTTTTAAAGCCAATCTAAGCGTCCTAGGGGCTTCCTTTGGTCAGCGTGGCATAACTACCAATCTGTGTCTAATACCAATCTATGATTCCTATATAGTGTGTAACCTACTGTTAACCCGTGGCTCTAATATCAATCTGAGGTTTCTATCTAGGCGTGTAACCTACTGTCAACCCGTGGCTCTGATACCAATCTGTGACGCCCTCAATTCTGTGGAAAAACCACGGAACCGAGAACTAATGCATATGTGTCCCAGGATGTTCATCACACGTACACATATGTTCCACAAACTGAATTCAGATTATATATTACCACGAATAACAGAGTTTATTACAATATCTCATGAGTCTTGGACTCATGCTTACATCAGAAGTCTTTGTTTCTATGCAGCGGAAGTCTTTATTCTAATGCGGAAGCAAATCTAAGCAGAAGTGGCTCCATCTCTTCTCCCTCCACAGGCAAGGTTTAGAACAGATCACACGCCTTAATGCTCCACTTAGTCTTCATAGTAGTCTTCTCTTGCTGCTGATGATGAAATAATAATGCAAGTTTGAGTACAATGATGTACCCAGCAAGTGCGGAAAAAACACGATATGTAGCTCATAACAAGGTAGGTATAAAAAGGGCTCATTTGCAGAAAAGCAAAGTTATCAAAACCACGATAAAACAACATCCTACTTTAGGTAAATGTAATCCCAGCATGTATTAAATTACTAACATACCTCCATCACTTTCCATGTTCCACCCGAACATTAACCAACTTCATTCTGGCTCATAAATACCTCCTCGTATTTGCTACCATCTCACGAATACCTTCTCGTATTCGCTACCATCTCATCTCATAAACGACTTTGCCTCACACCGAGACCAATCTCGTTGTCATGACTCAACAGTCATGCAACCATCTTGTCACCCGGACTCAACAATCCCAAAACCAAACCATAACCTTAATCAATAACCATAACCAAGAACCATCCCAATAACCATCCCAACTAATCATGGCAGTTGGCCAGGCGCTCGTGACCGTAAGCTCGGCTATCATGATAGTTTGACTCTGCAGAGTTCGCACCTCTTTACCCACAAGTTTGTGATTTCGTCACCCGTCGGCGAATGCAGAACCTCCATTATACCAGTACACAACCGTCGGTGTATGGCCAAGAGATCACAAAATAGCCTTTACAAAGGGGCTACTAGATGTATGGACTCAGTAAGGTTTCACCGGCAGGCTAGAATATCCAATTCTCCCACCCACAGCCCCCTCTTGTGCCATGCAGTTCCCAGGGCAGTCCTCACTCGACTCCCATTCCCCGCGCCTTCCACAGTCCATAACACTCTAGTAACTTACCTAATTACTCAGCTAAGCCGCATCCATACTTGGCCTTGTGGTGGCACTGTTATCCTGGCATGTGCATGCATGAACCGGTACTTAGATCTATGGCAAGGAAACCACCATCTCATGCTACCTCATTCGCAAACCCAATCTTTCCTAGATCTCCCTCTGATCCATGTTCATTAACAACATCAGCTTCTCATTATCATTACGAGTGCAGTTAGCTAGACACATCTATCTCGCTTCCCAATCCCATGGACTCAGCGAAGCATAAAAGTAAAAACCATACCCGACTCATAAACATCCCTGGCGACAAGGTTGGTTTAACCAAAGCTAGTAAACTCCTATAAAAAGGGTTTCCCATCGTGTTTGACTCAGCACATACACCCTTTTGCAAAACAAATCAGTTTTACCCAAAACATAGGATCAATATGGTCAAGGAGCACTTGCCTTGTTCTTGCCGTTCCGGTTGTTCTTGGATCTCAAAACCTTGTTGCTGCAGCTCGTCGTAGACAGCTCTCTGAGTTTGTCCCGCAATGTAGGATCACGTGCACACAAGATTCACAGCAATCCATATCATGCACAAACCTTAAACTAGATGCGATGATGCATATGCATGCTATCCTATGTTTAGTTTTACTAGATTGGTTTGCACGTGTTCTTGCATGGCTTGCATGGATTTTATGATGAACAGAGGTGTTTAGATCAAAGGTGGATGTGGCGATGATCTTGTCTTTAGATCAACCTGATCATCAAGTGATCTCTCCACGAGAAGGCTTCTGTTCGAAAGGAACCAAAAAACAGATGCAAAGAAAACACAACGATGTCGTAAGGTGGTATTGGAGACCTACCTTACGTTCTTCTCGGTTTCGAGGTCCTCCTCAGATCGTTGGGATTTCCTCTGGCGATCTTCCTTGCCGCGCTTCGGCAATGGTTTACTCGGTGGTTTGGGACTAGGGCTCTAAGTCGTCGGCTCAGGAGTTGGAAAAGAAGTTTGTGGTTTCGGCCAGAGGTTCTGGGTTGTATTTATAATCGGGAAGAGAAGAGTCCTAATCTGATTGTATCCCAAATAAGAGTCCTATTCAGATCGTCGTTGGATCCTTACATCTTATCTTTAGTTGATTTGGTGCAGTAACTTTGTGGAATTCAGGTCTGTCGAAGTGTTTGGTCGACACTTCCCCCGGGCCTGCACTGGGCAGCCCGCGGAGGTTCTTTTTTCGGTGGGGCTAGTTCCTAGCGGAGAGCTTGCGCAGATGGAACAAGTTAGTAAGAGCTTGACACGGCGAGTTTTACGTGGTTCAGGCCGCCGGAGCGTAAAACCCTACGTCCACGGCGAGCTATGGAGCTCGCTGTATTGCTTGCTGCTCAGGACCGGAGGCCTGAGCTCGGGGGTGAGTTACAGCTTGAGAGTGTATGGCTAGCGTATGAGTTGCAAAATGCGAACCCTTGCTATCGACGTCTACCCGAGCCTTTTATAGTCCAAGACTCGGGCGGCTTACAAGGGGAGCCGGGACCCGACAGGTGGTCCCGGGAAGATTGTCTATTATCTACCGTATCTGCAGTTATGCCGGTAGTTGCCTCTGGTCGAAGGATTCTGAGTCTTCATCTTGCCGCCCTGCCCATGCCGCATGCTAGTCGTAGTGGTTGATGACGGTGCAGGCGGCATGGGATGTCTTGTCGCGGCATTTAGTGGCTGGCAGGTTCTGACACCACGCGCCAGTATGTGATGCGACTGGGCGCAACGGCACCTGACAGACGCGTGCTCCGCGTTTCCGCGTCTAGGGAAGACGCGGGCCTTGAATACCTTGTACGGGCAAGGTGTGGGGCGCCTTTACGCCCGCTGCCTACCGCTCGGGGGCAGGCAGCACCGTTCTTCTGGCCACGTGGCGGGTCCGGAGCCCTTCTCTGAGGAGAGAAGGGTCCGGCCTGCGGGGCACGTGGAGCCTCCGGACCTCTCCCCGCGGAGGGGGAGGTCCAGCTTCTGTATGCCACGTGGCGGGCCCGGAGCTCTCCTCTGAGGAGAGGGAGGTCCGGCCCCGCTGGACACGTGGCGTCTTCGGACCTGTCTCCTGCGGATGGGGAGGTCCGGCTTCTGTATGCCACGTGGCAGGCCCGGAGCTCTCCTCTGAGGAGAGGGAGGTCCGGCCCCGCCGGACGCGTGGCGCCTTCGGAGCTCTCCCTGCGGAGAAGGGCGAGTACCTTAGGCATTTTACCCTGTGCGCGGGGGTACCCCATATCTCAGGTACCGACAGTGGCCCCCGGGCCCATCTCGGGGGAGATAGCGAGCCCGAGGTGGGACCTCCGTCTCTTCCGATCCGCGCACTTCCTCTAAGTCTCGAATTGACCGCTGCCGGAGCACGAACGGCCACGGGATCGTGGGAACGTGCGCTCACTTGATGGTTGCTTTTACTGCGGCGGTTCCCAAGACTGCCGCTTCTGCACGTTGCGGCGCTTTCTTCGGGAACCGCCGAAGTGCCTTGCCGGCTCATCTTCTCAGGAGACTGACTCCTTGACCCCACCGCTTTAGTTAGGCGGCTTGGGCCCACCTCTCATCGGCACTCGGTTTAGGAACCGAAGCGGTCACCGACGCGGGGTATCCGAAGAGTTCCGAATCGCTTGGGATTGCACCCGGGAAGGTGCTAAATGAAACCTCCATGTGGGTACATTCCTCTTATAAGGCTTCCTGCCCCTGCGCTTCCCTCAGGTCCTGCAGTCTTGTCTTCTTCCATGGCTCTCAACCCGCCTTATGGGGGGAAGAATTGCTCTCAGCTCCCTCCAGCGGTTGCGTCTGCACCAAGCCTGGGACTCACGGAGCCTGCCTGCCCTGCCCCTGAGGGTGGTGGAGTCTTCAAAGGAACCGCTGAAGCATCGAAGAGAATCCCAGGCGGCAGGGTCTCCAAGAACACCGCTGAATGCTGCGGAGAGGGCCTCATGAGCACCCTTGACGACACCGGCTTTTGGGCAGGTGATGAGGGAACTTCAGGAGAAGGAAACCGCTGATGCACCATGGAGAATCCCAGACGGTA
This sequence comes from Neostapfia colusana, assembly GCA_030760725.1. Taxonomy (NCBI): domain Eukaryota; kingdom Viridiplantae; phylum Streptophyta; class Magnoliopsida; order Poales; family Poaceae; genus Neostapfia; species Neostapfia colusana. The sequence goes on from JASWHV010000006.1 coordinate 104,318,380, forward strand.
GAGTCTCCAAGAAGACCGCTGAATACTGCGGAGGGGGCCTCAGGAGCTCCCGTGGTGTCACTGGTTTTTGTGCCGGTGATGAGGGAGGCGATTGCTGCGCTCTGGTCATAGAGCGAGAGAGTTCCGCCAGGGCTGAAGCCTGGCGACGCGGCCATTGTTGCAACTTCTGGATTCTGGTCGTGTTGGGAGACCCTTGGGGCTTGTTTCTTTCTTCTTATCGAGTCTGTAGTCCAGCTCATGGAGCCTTGCTTAATTTGACTCTCTTGGATATTTGTGTCTATGATGCTTTTCCTCTCCTTCTTGGCTTTGCCTGACTGAGTCCTTAGCTCCGCAAGGTACTCAGAGGCCATCTCCAATCTCGGAGCCTTGCACAGACACCCTCCCCGGGTCCTAACCGTGTTAGGGGCCCCCGGAGGTCTCCGGATCTCGCCCTATGGGGAGCTCCAAATCTGCCTGCCACGTGGCTGGTCTGGAGCTCCTCCTCAAGAGACGGGAGCTCTGGCCATGTTGGACACGTAGGGCTTTCGGGGCCCTCCCACCGGGGGGGGGGGGGGAGGTCCGGTTTCCGCCTGCCACGTGGCGAGCCCGGAGCCCTCCTCAAGAGGGGAGAGAGTTCCGGGCCTGCTGGACACGTGGGGCCTCCGGGTCCCGCCCCTACTGGAGGGGCAGGTCCCGGTCTTTCCAGTCCTAGGCCGGAGTATTTGGTAGCTCCTTCCCCCCTGCTTCATGCAGCCCCTGTCGCCGTAACCTGGAGGTCCTGCACACAGGCAGAGGAAACATAATTCTCCTCGGGGGGTCCTCCCCTCCCGTCTCCTAGTCTTATCCGTCTTACGATCCTGATCCGCTATACGGGGCTTGGGCAATTCTATGCACGAGGCGCCGGAGCTCCGGCTCCCTCCAAGGTCCGGGTACGGCCGTCCGATCCCTAGTACCGGGCCATGCGCTGGGGAAGCAGAGTGCACGTGCTTTGGGTTCAGGACCAGGCAAAGCGGTCGTACTCCCCTGGACCTCCGGAAGGCAGGATGCGCATGCTTTGAGCTCTGGGCTGGCTAAGCTGGATACGCACCCTGGACCCCCCATGCACAACGCAGGCCTTTCCTGGAGGTAACCAACTGGCACCGCAACACCTGACTGGGGGAGGCCCGAGAGACTCACTTGGCCATCGGCAGGTGCCTCAAGCACAGCCGCCTTCGGTAGGATAGCGAATGCCGACTATGGATGAGCGCAGGAGAGGGGGAGCTAGATGTATGATGAACATACAGAGATAGTGCGATCATAAAAGTTAATGCATAATTTAAATGAGCGCATGAGAGAGAGCTAAGTAGAACAGGTCTCTGTATTCGTGCCCATAGGTGGAATTCTGGCTGTACATGGAGGCAATGTTCCGCCTTGTCTACAATGGAAGCAAGACTCTATGCGCTTAGGGTCGGAACCAGGCTAAACTAGACGTAGTCCTGTACCGTCCCTTGAGACTTAGCTACCCCAAGCTCTATTCCTAAATTCTATGGGATCTATTACAGAAGAGAATAACCCTGTTCTACCGATGCTCAGGAAGTAGAACTTACAGAGTTTCTTCATGGCAAGGATTTTTTGGGAACGGATCCCACTCTCGGTTGAAAGGCATGTGTACCTGGGGCGGCAGCTTTCATGATTCGGAAGGGACCCTCCCTGCTGGGGGAGAGCTTATGGGTCCTTCTTGGAATAGAGCGTGCCGCTTCACCAGGTTGCCCTCTTGCGGGCCCCCGACGCGTTTGGTTCTTTGGCGGTAGTGCTTAGAGCATTAGCCGAGACCGTGCGTTGTGGGGTGTTCCCTGCAAGCCGAGTCTTGTCGAGGTTGTTATCTTCGTGCTGGATCAGGTCCTGCGCGGCTTCTCTTGGGGGCCCCCGGGGAGTTCCCCCCTTCTGGCTAAGGCCTTCAAGGGGTAGGTAGGCCCGGGATCGTCTTGGATGACCTAAGGCGTCTTCCCCTTCTGGCAAGGCCTTCAAGGGGTTGACAGACCTTAGGCGGCCCCCAAGAGGTGTGTTTGAGGCACGGAGGCGCGCCGCTGTTGGCTAACGCCCTGGCCCGTCACCGTCGGAACTGGAGTCCTCACCGTCATGCACTGTCTTTATGACACGCTGAGGCTCCAGGAACCCCACCTGGTGGGCAGCGGTGACTGGGGCATCGGCCTTCTGTTTGCCATCCCTCTGAGGGTAGGGCGGTGCTTCAGCCCTCTGCTGTCTTCCTTTGCGGAAGCGCTCTGCAAGCTTCTGGATCTCCCAACACTCGGCCGCAGTATGGTTGTCGGTGCCATGCACAGGGCATAGCCCGCCCTGGTCACTGTCAGGGATCGGTGATTGCCGTTGCCTTTTGTCGGGGCGTGGCCCCCGAGCTCCACTGGTCGTCGCAGCTGCGGCGACGGGGGCCATGAATGGTGACTTCATCTTGCCACTCCCCCGGTTCTTGGTCTTCTTGCCGCCCCCGTAGGCAGCAGCACCGGACCCGGGCTGTCCTCCTGACTCGGAGGTCGGCAGGGCGTGCCAGTTCCGCCCTTCAGCTGCCCTGGCGCACTTGTCCGCCAGGCTGAAGAGCTCCGAGACGTCGCGGACCTCTCTAGTCGCGAGCTTCTCAAGCATTTTCACGTCCCGGACACCCTGTCGGAACGCCACCACCACAGAGGCACTTTGGATATGCGGGATGGTGTTGCGTACCTGAGAGAACCGCTGGATGAAAGAACGCAGCGACTCCCCAGGTTGTTGCTTGACGGCGTGGAGGTCAAGCTCCGTGCCGGGATGGGTGTAGGAGCTGCCGAAGTTGGCGACGAACTGCTGGCAGAGCTCTCCCCAGGAGGTTATGGACCCTGAGGTAGATTCATGAGCCAAGACCGAGCTGGGCCGGTCAAGGCGACGGGGAAGTTTTTGGCCATGACAGCCTCGTCCCCTCCTGCGGCAAGTACGGCGGTGGAGTAGATCTGGAGGAACTCCGCTGGGTTGACACTGCCGTCGTACTTCTCGGGCAGGTGCGGGCGAAACTTGCGTGGCCATCTTGCGAAGCGAAGGTGGGGTGCAAGGGCCGCACATCCTGCACCTGCTGCTGCAGGTACAGGCGCTGCGAACGCTTGGTTCGCACTTGGCACCGCGTATCCCAGCATGGGCAAGGCTGCACCATAGACCGGGACCGCTGCTTGCGGCGCATATAGTTGTGGCATATGCTGCGCAGCATATGCCTGAGGCAGGGCTCGCGTGGCGAAGGCCTGCCCTTCTGGTTGTGTCGAGGCCGATGACATGCTGTCGCCTGCCTCATGGTTGCGACGCCTTTCTCGGCGTCGCTCGAGGTACACCCGGGCATCCTGGCCCAAGTGGCACCGTTCCAGTTCCCTTCGCAGGTCCGTCGACAGGAGCCTGGAGGAGCTGGAATCCGCCGTTAGCCCGTCAACCGTGGGTGTGCGCGTCAGCGACACAGCCGGTTGTCCTGGACGCCGTCCTCGCCGAAACCGAGGGCTCGCGGCGGCGACGACAAGGCGGTCCACCTCGCGGACCCATTGCTGGGTCGCTGAATGGGGCGCATCCCCCGCAGGTGGGTTGCGCAGCAGCGCTCTTGCTGCAGCTAGCGCACCTCCATGGTGTACGCTCAGCGCTGCAGAAGATCTCACACTGGTCGGAGCCTGCATAGCCGGAGTCGGCGTTGCCGGAGTCGGCTGCTGGCTACCCGCTTGTGCCGACACACTCCGTCCTGAGTGTGTCGACATGTACTCCCCAGTGGTCACGGTTCGCCGTGAACGCGGAGGGGGAGAGTTTGCCGCTGAAGGAAGCTTGGTCATCTTCGTTGGCGGAAACTCGTCGCGCTAGGAGAAAAGCCCTCTACCTGGCGCGCCAAATGTCGAAGTGTTCGGTCGACACTTCCCCCGGGCCTGCACTGGGCAGCCCGCGGAGGTTCTTTTTTCGGTGGGGCTAGTTCCTAGCGGAGAGCTTGCGCAGATGGAATGAGTTAGTAAGAGCTTGACACGGCGAGTTTTACGTGGTTCAGGCTGCCGGAGCGTAAAACCCTACGTCCACGGCGAGCTATGGAGCTCGCTGTATTGCTTGCTGCTCAGGACCGGAGGCCTGAGCTCGGGGGTGAGTTACAGCTTGAGAGTGTATGGCTAGCGTATGAGTTGCAAAATGCGAACCCTTGCTATCGACGCCTACCCGAGCCTTTTATAGTCCAAGACTCGGGCGGCTTACAAGGGGAGCCGGGACCCGACAGGTGGTCCCGGGAAGATTGTCTATTATCTACCGTATCTGCAGTTATGCCGGTAGTTGCCTCTGGTCGAAGGCTTCTGAGTCTTCATCTTGCCGCCCTGCCCATGCCGCATGCTAGTCGTAGTGGTTGATGACGGCGCAGGCGGCATGGGATGTCTTGTCACGGCATTTAGTGGCTGGCAGGTTCTGACACCGCGCGCCAGTCTGTGATGCGACTGGGCGCAACGGCACCTGGCAGACGCGTGCTCCGCGTTTCCGCGTCTTGGGAAGACGCGGGCCTTGAATACCTTGTACGGGCAAGGTGTGGGGCGCCTTTACGCCCGCTGCCTACCGCTCGGGGGCAGGCAGCACCATTCTTCTGGCCCCGTGGCGGGTCCGGAGCCCTTCTCTGAGGAGAGAAGGGTCCGACCTGCGGGGCACGTGGAGCCTCCGGACCTCTCCCCGCGGAGGGGGAGGTCCAGCTTCTGTATGCCACGTGGCGGGCCCGGAGCTCTCCTCTGAGGAGAGGGAGGTCCGGCCCCGCTGGACACGTGGCGTCTTCGGACCTCTCTCCCGCGGAGGGGGAGGTCCGGCTTCTGTATGCCACGTGGCGGGCCCGGAGCTCTCCTCTGAGGAGAGGGAGGTCCGGCCCCGCCGGACGCGTGGCGCCTTCGGAGCTCTCCCTGCGGAGAAGGGCGAGTACCTTAGGCATTTTACCCTGTGCGCGGGGGTACCCCATATCTCAGGTACCGACAAGGTCGGTTTCCTTTACGTACCGGTTTTGTTACGCGTACAGATTCCAAAATCGCTTCAGAACCTGTCACGTCCGCGGTGATGAGCTCCGGAAGCTCCACGTGTCCACCGGGCCTGGTCTCTCCCTTTCCGCAGAGACGGGCTCCGGTTGTGCCGCGTGTCAAACGAGTGAGACCTCCCTTTTCCTTCGGAGGCGAGCTCCGCGTGCGCCACGTATCCTGGCGGTCGGGACCTCCTCTCTTACTTGGAGGTGGCTCCACGCACGCCACGTGTTAGTGCCAGTCTTTCCTTCTTTCCTCAGAGACATGCTCCAAGGTTGACACGTGTCCAACAGTGTCGGGCCTCCCGGAGATAAGCTCCGGTGACGATATGTGTTTAATGGAACCGGACTTCTCGGAGGTGAGCTCCCAGATCGACACGTATCCCGCGCGACCAGTCCTCTGATTTCCATGATGACTAGCTCCGGGGGCAACACGTGTCCCACAGGGTCGGACCTCTCCTCCTTTGCGGAGATGAGCCCCGAGCCTGCCACGTAGCCAGCTTAGTGGCGGACTTCTCCCCACTTCGCAGGGATGAGCTCCGAACACGCCACGTGGCCAGCGGGCCGCGGAAATTGTCTTCGGCGCTCTCTGTGAACTGGATTCAGCTCTTACTGGCTATCTATTTAATAATTTCTCTGTTCCCACTTCTTTTAAAATGTTTTTCTCTACATGAAATATGAATACATGCAGAAACCAGAGATGAGGGTGTCACATCTTTGGATTTGGTTTTCGGGACTATTGAGTCTGGGTAATGAGATTAGTTGCATGACTGTTGAGTCATGGCAATGAGATTTGGTCTCGGAATGAGACAAAATTGAATATGAGACGAAATGGTAGTGAATTCGAGATGATATTCATGAGATGGTAGTGAATACGAGATGGTATTCATGAGCAAAGTTGAGAAAGATTAATGTCTGGTTGAGACATGTAAAGAGATGAATCATAATGGAGGTACATTAATGTTTAAATACATGTTGGGATTACATTCACTTAAAACTAAGTTGCTGTTTTATTCGTGTTTTGAGAAATAAACTTTGCTTTCTGCAATGAGCCTTTTTATACCTTCATTGCTGTGAGCTACATATCATATTTTCCCGCACTTGCTGAGTACATCATGTACTCAAACTTGCATTATTACTTCATCATCAGCAACAGGAGAGGAGTACTATGAAGACCACGTGAAGTAATAGGCGTGTAATCTGTCCTCAACCTTGCCTGTGGAGTAGGAGATGGATCCGCTGTTGCTGCTTAGTTGCTTCCACGATAGATAGAAGATTTCCGCTGCTAGAATAAAGACTTCCGCTGCTAGAATAAGACTTACGCTGCTAGATTAAAACTTCCGCTGCTAGCATGAGTTTGAGACTCATGAGACAATGTAATAAAACCCTGTTATTTGTGGTATTATTTTGAAATTCAGTTTGTGGATGATATGTGTATGTGTGATGAATATCCTGGGCACACATACGCATCAGTCTCAGTTCCGAGAGGTTTTCTCTCAGAACAGGGACGTCACACCACCAACAACAACAACCCCGTTCCTGCACCACCGCCACCACTGCCGGCTCACAACAGGCTGGGAGAGTTCATGAGTACTCGACCGCCTACTTTCTCTCAAGATAATGACCCCATGGAGGCCGATGACTGGTTGAAGTCCATGGAGAAGAAGCTTGCCATAGTTCAGTGCAATGATCGGGAGAAAGTTCTCTTCGCATCGCACCAACTTATGGGAGCAGCCGCTGACTGGTGGGACGCCCTTTGTAACGCTCATGTCAACCAGGACACTATCACTTGGACTGGGTTCAAGGAGAGTTTCCGCTCTCATTATATCCCTGCTGGTGTCATGATGCTAAAAAGGCAAGAGTTCAAAGGTCTCCGCCAAGGCAAGAAAAGCGTGAATGAGTACCTCAACAAGTTCACGCAGCTGTCAAGGTATGCCCCCGAAGATGTCAACTCGGACCAATGGAAGCAGTACTTGTTCATGAGAGGGTTGAACAATGAGATCCAAGTTCATCTTCTCAACAATGACTATGCAAACTTCCAGAAGCTGGTTGACAAAGCTATAGTGGTTGAGAGCAAGATCCGAGAGATCGAGAAAGAGGGCAAACAAAAGATGCCATACCAGCCACAAGGGAGCAATGTACGCCCCCGGTACATGCCCCCAGCTGCACCACAGTATGGATCATCCGCTCCTACTTTTCGCCCTAATCAACCACCACAGCAACGTCCTGCCATGCAAGCACCTCATGTGCCTTTGCCTTCTGTGCCCCGTCCAAACACGGGCGCCTATGTTTAAAACCCCCGTCCCAACGTACCTGCTGTCATGGGCAACAAGGCATGCTTTGCATGCGGAGAGACGGGACACTTTGTGAGCCAGTGCCCGAAGAGAGGTCCTGGACAACCAAGCAACGTGCCCAAGCAGAACCCACGGCCGAACGGAGGAGCCAATCAAGGAAACTGTGGACAGCAGAACTACGCTCGCGGCAACGTGAACCATGTCTCTGCTGAGGAAGCGCAACAGGCTGAGGACGTCGTGATTGGTATGTTCCTTACCAACTCCAATCCAGCCACCATTCTATTTGATTCCGGAGCATCACATTCATTTATATCATCCAAGTATGTTGCCAAGTATAATCTACCCATATCACACTTGAAATATACTATGTTGGTTAATTCTCCCGGTGGAGAGATGAGGACTAATATAGTATGTCCGAAAGTAAACCTTAAAATAAGGGGGGTAGACTTTCTTGCCAACCTCATTGTCTTGGATTCCTGTAACACCCCAAAATTTTGATTCAAAACCCTAAATCATGTTAAGAGGGGAATTTAAAAATTTTTGGACGTGTTGCATGTTTTGCAAAAAATCAAATTCAAACTGGAATTCAAATTAAACTCAAATCAGAAAAGAAATAGAAAAAGAAACAGAGAAAACAGAAAAAAAACCGGCCAGTGGGCCGAAATCCACCAGCCGGCCCACCCAGCCCCCGCGCCAGCCCGCAGACGCGCGCGCTGCTTCCTCACACTGACAGGCGGGGCCCACCCAATCGTCGTCTACCTCGCGACAGCGCCGGACTCCCTCGCACCCGAATCAAAACCGATCGGGATTTCGGCGTATCCCTGCTGAATTCTGTTCGTAGGCGACGCGGACATGATCTAAACCACCCCGCTGCCCTCCCCCGTCTATAAAAACCCCGGCCTCGTTCTGTTTTTCCCACGCGATCGGCTGTTTTTACTCCGGTGAGAACCGAGACTTCTCCGGCGAATTCTGGCCGGTCTAAGCTCAGAAATTCTGATCTAACTCGCTAGTCTTGATCCACCGCCTCCGGGGAACCTTGCAGGTGCAGAAAACTCGGTGACTTGCAGTGTAAACACAGCGCCGACGAGCCTCGCCGTGGTTTCACCTCGGACCTCGTCGCCGATCACTTTCCAGGACATCCGAGCTCAAGAAAACCCCCGAGGTGAGATCCCCGACCTCCCCTCCACCGATCTATGCCATAAAATCACAGTTCTAGGGAGAATTCTCGAAGATCCGAAAGTCTCCGGCGAGATCGCCGCTTCCCGCCGCCGTGCGCCGCCGGCAGCGCCGCCCGCGCTCGATCAGAGCGACGTGGCCGCTTGTGCGCCGTTTATTTTAAATCGCACGGTAGGGTTTAAATCCCCGCGTACCGGTTCGATGTTATAATCTCGGCCGTCGGTTTAAAATCGGACGGTCCATGTCAGCCCCGCGTTATAAAGACTGGAAATCTTACGTGCTACCCCCTGGGGTTCTCGGGAAATAAGAGCTAGCCCCGGAAACTTCTGATCTAGCCCCTGGAACTCCAGAAAATCATGTAAATTCATTTAAAAATCAGTTTTAGCCCCTGGACTTAATAAAAATTAGGAAAAACACCTCTGATAAGTGTAGCTAGACCCCTGGAAATTCTGAAAATAATATTATAGACCCTGTAATGGGGTGAGTTTACCTTTTTAGCCCTGTTTAGTATTTAAACTAGGAAATTGAATATGTGGCTAGTGTTTAAAAATTAAAAAGTGGGACAAACATATTGTCATAATTAAATTAAAAACTTTCTCAGTATTTAGAAAACTTTGGAGTGAGATAAAAACATATTTTGGGCTGAATTGAATCTGTTTAATTTATTATTCACATTTAGGGACACATTTTTAAGTAAAGAATAGTTCTAGAAAATAGGGAAAATAATTGTGAAATATTTTACATCAGAGGCAAAGGTCAAAATATGTTATTAAATTACTTAGGACCAGAACCTATTCTGTTTAGATGATGTGTCTTACTATTTTCATAATAAAGTACACATTTATGCATAAGAAAATAAATCTGAAAATATAGCAACTAGTAAATGATAAATGGAGTTACTGAAATCCAAAGAGTTCAGTTTAGGGTTGGTAGAAATTATGAAGACACATATGGAGAAGGAAAATACCTTTCATGCTTATTTGGTAGTAAAAAGGTGTAGTAGTTGAATATAAGGAATTTATTTAAATTGAGAACTCATATATATATAGTATGTAAGTATAAATGTGAACACAAAAGTAGGAATCATATACACATGATTAAAAGTGCATGCAAGCCACAAATCAACACACATACAGTAACCACAACACGCATAATGGTGAATGACTTTCATAAATATGAATGTGTGGTTTGTATGAAGTGGAAGTGTGAACTATGTATTATGGATTGTTGTTTTTCTTTTGCTATGTGTGATGGTATGATGTAGAACCTGCTCAAGAGCAAGTTGTTCCTTTCCAAGATCAGGACTACCCATTTCAAGAGCAGCAGGAAGGAGGCAAGTGTCCTTGACCACTTTGATCCTATGCTAGGATGTGTAGCTAGAATTATTTGCATTGTCAATTGAAATATGAAACCCATGCTAGGAAGTTTCCCTAGAATTGCATTACCTTGTTTCCTTGTAGCTTGGGTTGGGATTTATTTTATCATGTCATTTATTATTATGCATATGCTTAGCCATGCTTAGAATGGGATATGAGATCATCAGTTTATTTTACCATACTCTTGAATGAGATATTGTGAGTTATGTAGAGGTAGGGATCAAGGCAAGTTGGATGTTTTGGTTGTGTGCTGGGTGCACGAGACTCGGGTTTGTGTTTAGTACTTGCCTGGATCCTAAGGACCGGTTCATGGAGCATGTAACCTGGCTTTACAGTGCCAACCACATGCTGAGATGGGGCAGCTTGGCCAATTAATTAGGTGTATCCCCGGCGTAGTATGGGTGTGTTGGATGGTGCGGGGAATAGGTGTCAGCTGGACTACCATATGAACCACAAGGCTCAAGAGGGGGCCACTGCAGCGGGGTTGGAGCCTCTTGTATGCTGTTAGTGGTGAAACCTCAGTGGGCCCACGCTCGTCGGGAATCCCTTTGTAAAGGCTTCGTAGTGATCTCCTGGCTACACACCTGGGAAGTGTGAATGTGGTTCGTAGCCACTGGCATAATGGAGGTTCTTTTAGTCCACCCGACAACGGGGGATGAAATCACTACATGTGGGTACAGTGGTACAAACTCTGCAGAGTCAAAACTGTCATGACAGCCGTGCTCACGGTCAAGAGTGGCTTGGACTTATTCATGATTAGAGGATTGATGGTTTTGGAAGTTGTGGATGTTAAGCGGGGAGCTTAACATTTGAAAATGATGTTATGGTTATTGGATTATGATGATGGGATGGGAGATTGGGACCATTTCACTTGTGTAGTAATGTAGGTGCTTAATAAGCTAAGGTGATAGGTATTAAGTGCGTAGTGCTTTAACCATGAGTTCAACCTCTCCTTGATCTAGCCATGCATGATATAATTTTCCCACACTTGCTGAGTACCATTGGTACTCAACCTTGCATATTTTGTTGGTTTATATTGCTGCTAAGGTCAAGGTAATGAGGTGGTATATAATGACCAAGACTTTGGACCCGAAGAAGGTTTCTAGGTTCATGGAGACCCCAGGGCAACGCCTGCAATGGAGCCCACAAGAATAATATTCCGCTGCTAGTTTATTTACTTGTGATGAACTTTTTATTGTCCAACGAGACATTTGCTATGTAAGACTTATTTATATTCGACACCTGGCTTGTAATAAATGATGCTTCACTATTTGTCATCACATGTATGAGAAAATGATCCTGGCATACATGTGATATTCACTTGGTTGTTCTTCGGAAAAACCGGGTGTGACAGAAGTGGTATCAGAGCCAAGGTTGCCCGTAGGAACGTGGACCTAGGTAGAAATGGACGTATTTAAGGACCTTATTTTCTTAAAAACTACTTTTACAAGGTGTGTGTTGAAAAGTGTTATTTAATGAGTCACTTTCTTCATCTTATCCCAACTTTCATTCAAAATAGGATTTTTGTTTGAGAGTTTATCTAACCTAATTTTAAATTCTTTCTGTTTTAGATGGTTCGCATGATTCGCACCGCTCGCAAGTCCACAGGAGGGAGAGTTCCCGTAGTTGCCCTTGCCGAGAGAGAGGAGAGCCGTCCGGTGACGTACCTTTCCTACGGATTGGCAGTAGGAGGCTTGTTCCTCCGTCTTCGGCGTATGCTCGAAGCCGCCGGCAATACGGGCAAGCTAATCATCCACTATAACTCCACCAGGACCATCCGTGAGAAGAGGGAAGAATGGAGTTCGGAGATGAGGATTATACACGAAAATCAGCTGCTTAAGATCCACCACCCTCCAGCTTGTAGAGCGACACAGGTCGATGCGGAGAAGGATGTCACCTGGGAGGCCATCACCTGCCAGAGTCACATCTATCGTCGCCACCTGGACAAGACTGAGTACATGTATGTCCTCCAACGTGAGAGTGGTACCACGGAGTACAAGTACCCGCCGGTGCAGCAAGGGACTTCCCATGAGCACATGGACTTGTGCTTGGAGGATGCTGCTATGCTCAGCACTCGACTGCAGGAGTGTCAACAAGAGCTTCAGGATGTCCGGGACACACTGAAGGAAACGGAGGCGTTGCTGCGAGCCTGCTTGAGGGCGAGAGAAAGAGGAGATGGGAATGAACTGTATGTCACTTCGTGAATGATACATGGACTCCTGGCTCCCCGGATCGCCGAGCGATCAGGCGTCGTCGCACTTCTCCACCAGCAGCCTCCCCACCCAAAGCAGAGTCAGAAGGAAGCCGAAATGATGAGGAAGATCCCGAGGAGCCAGCTCAAGAAAACGAGTAGTGTAGAGTCCTTCCCTTAGTTAGCAAGATGTCGAATAGTCGAGTCATTAAGTTAAGTTAATGGTGTGTTAATGCTTGGTGTGTGACGTGAGTTGTGGAAGCCATGAGCAATTGTCCACAGCCTCGTCTTTAGATTGTTTTGCTTTGGTGTGAGAATCCACGTGAAATAATATTGCATTTATTTTTGTGTGAGAAATGAACCCTCAGAAAAATATAACAAAGCCTCAACACTTCAAAGTACAAACAAATGAAAGTAGTAAGATGATACTACATGCTTTCAAATTAACATTGGTTGATTCTGCCAGATGGCCGGAAGAGGAAAAGGACATTGTCGAAGTGTTCGGTCGACACTTCCCCCAGGCCTGCACTGGGCAGCCCGCGGAGGTTCTTTTTTCGGTGGGGCTAGTTCCTAGCGGAGAGCTTGCGCAGATGGAACGAGTTAGTAAGAGCTTGACACGACAAGTTTTACGTGGTTCAGGCCGCCGGAGCGTAAAACCCTACGTCCACGGCGAGCTATGGAGCTCGCTGTATTGCTTGCTGCTCAGGACAGGAGGCCTGAGCTCGGGGGTGAGTTACAGCTTGAGAGTGTATGGCTAGCGTATGAGTTGCAAAATGCGAACCCTTGCTATCGACGCCTACCCGAGCCTTTTATAGTCCAAGACTCGGGCGTCTTACAAGGGGAGCCGAGACCCGACAGGTGGTCCCGGGAAGATTGTCTATTATCTACCGTATCTGCAGTTATGCCGGTAGTTGCCTCTGGTCGAAGGCTTCTGAGTCTTCATCTTGCCGCCCTGCCCATGCCGCATGCTAGTCGTAGTGGTTGATGACGGCGCAGGCGGCATGGGATGTCTTGTCGCGGCATTTAGTGGCTGGCAGGTTCTGACACCGCGCGCCAGTCTGTGATGCGACTGGGCGCAACGGCACCTGACAGACGCGTGCTCCGCGTTTCCGCGTCTTGGGAAGACGCGGGCCTTGAATACCTTGTACGGGCAAGGTGTGGGGCGCCTTTACGCCCGCTGCCTACCGCTCGGGGGCAGGCAGCACCATTCTTCTGGCCCCGTGGCGGGTCCGGAGCCCTTCTCTGAGGAGAGAAGGGTCCGGCCTGCGGGGCACGTGGAGCCTCCGGACCTCTCCCCACGGAGGGGGAGGTCCAGCTTCTGTATGCCACGTGGCGGGCCCGGAGCTCTCCTCTGAGGAGAGGGAGGTCCGGCCCCGCTGGACACGTGGCGTCTTCGGACCTCTCTCCCGCGGAGGGGGAGGTCCGGCTTCTGTATGCCACGTGGCGGGCCCGGAGCTCTCCTCTGAGGAGAGGGAGGTCCGGCCCCGCCGGACGCGTGGCGCCTTCGGAGCTCTCCCTGCGGAGAAGGGCGAGTACCTTAGGCATTTTACCCTGTGCGCGGGGTACCCCATATCTCAGGTACCGACAGACGTGCTGCCAACCCCGCCAACAACAACGATGAGGCATGCAACCTTCATCTTTCTGGAAGCCAGGACCGGGGTGGTCAGGTCGCCGTGAAGGAGTTGATACCCTCCACCAAATGCTGGAGAATCAAAATCAGCTCATCCAGAACTTGACTCAAGTGGTGGCCAACTTGCATCAAGTTCCACCTCCACAATCTGCACCACGCCAACCAAGGTTGAGTGAGTTTCTAGGAACTCAACCTCCAAAGTTCGCAAGTGCTGCTGAACCTGTGGAGGCAGATGATTGGCTGAAGACCATTGAAAGTAAGATGAGGATCATTCAGTGTCAAGGGTATGAGAGGGTGCTGTTTGCCTCTCATCAATTGCATGGACCTGCTGCTGATTGGTGGACCGCCTACATGGCTGCCCATCATGACCCTGAGAACATCACTTGGGAAGAGTTCAAGCGTAGCTTCCGCAACCATTACATCCCAAGAGGTGAACTCAAAAATAAGAGGAAGGGGTTTTTTGGACTGCAGCAGGGAAACATGACGGTGAGGGAATACCCCACTAAATTTACTCAACTATCCCGTTATGCCCCACGGGACATAGAGACTGATGAACAGAAACAGGATTGTTTCGTGGAAGGACTTACCGCAGAGATGCAGTGTGCAATGTCCTCAAATGAGTATGAAAGCTTCCAAAAGATGGTGGACAGAGCATTTGTGGTAGAAAGGAAGCTAAAGGCCTTGGAAACTGAGAATAAGAGGAAGGTCGGGTGGTCACATCAAGCCTCAGGGAGCAACACCTGCCCACGTCTGATGCAGCAACCTGCAGGGCAGACGAACCGTGCTGCGGTACCCTACTCAGCACCAAGAGGGTACAACCCGAACTACAGGCCTCCGGCAGCACCAGCACAGCCACAACGTCAGTTTGTACAACAGCCTCGCCCTGCATATCCACCTCGACCAGCAGTGCAAGGACCCCCGAACCAACCCCAAGACAACAAAGGCCAGGCACCTAAGGTTGGGGTGCAATGTTTTAACTGTGGTGAAGTGGGGCACTATGCCCATAAGTGCCCAAAGAAGAAGCCCGCGCAGCCACAACAACAGAATGTGATGCGAGGACGGGTGAACCACGTCACTATGGAGGAAGTGCAAGAGGCACCCGACGTGGTAGTTGGTAAGTTTCCTGCTAATTTACACCTTGCAACCCTGCTGTTTGATTCTGGTGCTACCCACTCGTTCATTGCTCAAGGGTTTGTTAAGAAGCATGACCTAGCAACAACACAAATGAACCATATGCTAGCTGTAAACTCTCCCGGGGGAGAAATAAGGACAAGACAAGTGTGTCCCAAAGTGAACCTAGATATTAATGGGGTAGTATTTACTGCTAACCTCATAGTGATAGATTCACAAGGGATAGATATTATTTTGGGTACGGATTGGTTGACCAAACATAAAGGAATCATCCATTGTTCGACCAGAACGGTGGAACTAACTCACCCTAGTGGCACAAGAGTAAAGTTCATAACAATACACGAGCCTAGGAGGGACATTAAATTAAATCAAGTTGAGGTGAAAGTTGAGGAAATCAGAACCATCAGGGAATATCCAGATATATTTCCGGAGGAGTTGCCAGGTATGCCTCCCGATCGTGAAGTGGAATTCGCAATTGAGCTAGTACCTGGAACAGCCCCGATATACAAGAGACCTTATCTGATGGACTCCAAGCAGCTAGAAGAACTCAAGGATCATTTAAGAGAATTGACGGAGAAGGGGTATATTCGTCCCAGTTCCTCACCATTGGGAGCTCCGGTGATATTTGTGCCCAAGAAGGACGGAACCCAAAGGTTATGCGTGGATTACCGTGCCTTGAATGAGGTAACCATCAAGAACAAGTACCCATTACCCCGCATTGAAGACTTGTTTGATCAGTTGAGGGGAGCTTGTGTGTTCTCGAAAATTGATCTCAGGTCGGGATACCACCAACTCAAGATAAGGCAATCTGATATTCCAAAGATAGCTTTCGTATCTCGGTACGGACTGTATGAATACACCGTCATGCCTTTCGGGCTAACTAATGCCCCGGCATACTTCATGTACCTCATGAACAAGGTATTCATGGAATATCTAGACAAATTTGTGGTGGTTTTCATAGATGACATTCTCGTCTTCTCCAAAGATGAAGAGGAACATGAGAAACATCTAAGGTTGGTGTTGCAAAGGCTGAGGGAACACCAACTTTATGCCAAGTTGAGCAAGTATGAGTTTTGGCTGAAGAGAGTTCCCTTCTTAGGACACATAATCTCGGAGGGAGGAATCTCCGTAGATCCTGCCAAAATCGAAGATATACAGAAGTGGAAGACCCCTGAAAATGTCGGGGAAGTTCGAAGCTCCTTGGGATTGGATGGATACTATCGACGGTTTATTGAAGGATTCTCCAAGATCTCGAGACCTCTCACTAAACTGTTGGAGAAGGGAATCGCATTCGCATGGACGCCGCAGTGCGAGAAGAGTTTTCAGGAGTTAAAGGAAAGATTGACAACAGCCCCAGTGCTGGTTATGCCAGATATGCAAAAGAGCTTTACGGTGTACTGCGATGCCTCTGGAAACGGGTTGGGATGTGTTCTCATGCAAGAAGGGCACGTCGTGGCTTATGCATCCCGACAGCTCCGGAAGCACGAGAAGAACTATCCTACACATGACCTAGAACTAGCCGCAGTGGTACACGCGTTGAAAATTTGGCGGCACTATTTGATGGGGAAGAGGATCGAGATATATACGGATCATAAGAGTTTGAAGTACATTTTCACACAGCCAGACCTCAACCTCAGACAAAGGAGATGGTTAGAGTTAATCAATGACTTTGATGTGGGCATCAACTATCATCCCGGGAAAGCAAACGTCGTGGCCGATGCTTTGAGTCGGAAAGTGCAGGTCAATAAGTTGAGCTTGAAAGACATGCCTGCAGAATTGAAGAACGAGGTTATGAGGCTCAATCTATGCCTAGTAAATAGTGGTGAAGCCATCGCCATGGAAGTGGACTCCACACTCGAGCGAGACATACGCGAGGGTCAAAAGAATGACGAGAAGATACGAGAGATCAGACAACTCATCAAGGAAAATAAAGCTCCTGGTTTTAGAGAGAATGAACAAGGAACGGTGTGGCACGGGAAAAGAATTTGTGTGCCAGAAGTAAAGGAGATCCGTGAATTGATTTTGAAGGAGGCTCATGATTCTGACTATTCCATTCATCCTGGAAGTACGAAGATGTACCAGGACCTCAAGAGCAGGTATTGGTGGTATGGCATGAAGCGAGATGTCGCGGAACATGTTGCCCTATGTGACACATGTCAGTTGGTGAAAGCAGAACATCAACGACCCGCAGGATTATTGCAACCACTCAAAGTGCCTGAATGGAAATGGGAAGAAATCAGCATGGATTTCATCGTGGGATTGCCTAGGACCCAATCAGGATATGATTCAATATGGGTCATCATTGATAGGCTAACCAAGGTAGCTCATTTCATCCCCGTGAAAGAAAGCTACAACGGATCCAAATTGGCATCGTTGTACATGTCAAGGATCGTGTGTTACCATGGAGTGCCAAAGAAGATAGTGACGGATCGAGGCACACAGTTCACCTCAAGATTCTGGCAGAAGTTGCACGAAACCATGGGAACCCATCTGAACTTTAGTTCTGCCTATCATCCCCAAACTGATGGGCAGACGGAAAGAACCAATCAGATCCTTGAAGATATGCTAAGGGCATGTGCACTCAAAAACAATAGGAGTTGGGACAAGAACTTACCGTATGCGGAGTTTTCCTATAACAACATCTATCAAGCTAGTATGAAGATGTCACCGTTTGAAGCCTTGTACGGGAGAAAGTGCAAAACTCCCCTATTTTGGAACCAAACAGGGGAAAGTAAAGTGTTTGGTCCAGAAGTACTACAAGAAGCCGAGGCGAAGGTGAGGGAAATTCGCAATAACTTGAGGATAGCACAGACACGCCAAAAGAGCTATGCCGATGTACGAAGAAGAGAGCTCGTTTTCAACGTGGGGGACTATGTCTATCTCAAGGTGTCCCCTATCAGAGGACTTCATCGGTTCAAGGTGAAAGGGAAGTTGGCACCTCGATACATCGGACCCTTTCAAGTTTTGGAGAGGAAAGGTGAAGTGGCGTATCAACTAGAGTTACCGGCTCATCTATCGGATGTGCACGATGTATTCCATGTGTCACAACTCAAGAAATGCCTGAGGACGCCTCAAGAGGTGTTACCCATGAATGAAGTGGATGTAGCTGAGGATTTGTCTTATGCCGAGCAACCATACAAGATTTTGGAGACAATGGAACGCCTCACCAGAAATAAAAGAATCCGGATGTGCAAGGTGCAGTGGAAGCATCACTCAGAAGAGGAAGCCACCTGGGAGCGGGAAGATGAGCTCAAGGCACAATTTCCGGAATTGTTTTCTTAGAAACACCAATCTCGAGGACGAGATTTCTTTTAAGGGAAGTAGAGCTGTAACACCCCAAAATTTTGATTCAAAACCCTAAATCATGTTAAGAGGGGAATTTAAAAATTTTTGGACGTGTTGCATGTTTTGCAAAAATTCAAATTCAAACTGGAATTCAAATTAAACTCAAATCAGAAAAGAAATAGAAAAAGAAAAAGAGAAAACAGAAAAAAACCGGCCAGTGGGCCGAAACCCACCAGCCGGCCCACCCAGCCCCCGCGCCAGCCCGCAGCCGCGCGCGCTGCTTCCTCACACTGACAGGCGGGGCCCACCCGATCGTCGTCTACCTCACGACAGCGCCGGACTCCCTCGCACCCGAATCAAAACCGATCGGGATTTCGGCGTATCCCCGCTGAATTCTGTTCGTAGGCGACGCGGACATGATCTAAACCACCCCGCCGCCCTCCCCCGTCTATAAAAACCCCGGCCTCGTTCTGTTTTTCCCACGCGATCGGCTGTTTTTACTCCGGTGAGAACCGAGACTTCTCCGGCGAATTCTAGTCGGTCTAAGCTCGGAAATTCCGATCTAACTCGCTGGTCTTGATCCACCGCCTCCGGGGAACCTTGCAGATGCAGAAAACTCGGTGACTTGCGGTGTAAACACAGCGCCGACGAGCCTCGCCGTGGTTTCACCTCGGACCTCGTCGCCGATCACTTTCCAGGACCTCCGAGCTCAAGAAAACCCCCGAGGTGAGATCCCCGACCTCCCCTCCACCGATCTATGCCATAAAATCACAGTTCTAGGGAGAATTCTCGAAGATCCGAAAGTCTCCGGCGAGATCGCCGCTTCCCGCCGCCGTGCGCCGCTGGCAGCGCCGCCCGCGCTCGATCAGAGCGACGTGGCCGCTTGTGCGCCGTTTATTTTAAATCGCACGGTAGGGTTTAAATCCCCGCGTACCGGTTCGATGTTATAATCTCGGCCGTCGGTTTAAAATTGGACGGTCCACGTCAGCCCCGCGTTATAAAGACTGGAAATCTTACGTGCTACCCCCTGGGGTTCTCGGGAAATAAGAGCTAGCCCCGGAAACTTCTGATCTAGCCCCTGGAACTCCAGAAAATCATGTAAATTCATTTAAAAATCAGTTTTAGCCCCTGGACTTAATAAAAATTAGGAAAAACACCTCTGATAAGTGTAGCTAGACCCCTGGAAATTCTGAAAATAATATTATAGACCCTGTAATGGGGTGAGTTTACCTTTTTAGCCCTGTTTAGTATTTAAACTAGGAAATTGAATATGTGGCTAGTGTTTAAAAATTAAAAAGTGGGACAAACATATTGTCATAATTAAATTAAAAACTTTCTCAGTATTTAGAAAACTTTGGAGTGAGATAAAAACATATTTTGGGCTGAATTGAATCTGTTTAATTTATTATTCACATTTAGGGACACATTTTTAAGTAAAGAATAGTTCTAGAAAATAGGGAAAATAATTGTGAAATATTTTACATCAGAGGCAAAGGTCAAAATATGTTATTAAATTACTTAGGACCAGAACCTATTCTGTTTAGATGATGTGTCTTACTATTTTCATAATAAAGTACACATTTATGCATAAGAAAATAAATCTGAAAATATAGCAACTAGTAAATGATAAATGGAGTTACTAAAATCCAAAGAGTTCAGTTTAGGGTTGGTAGAAATTATGAAGACACATATGGAGAAGGAAAATACCTTTCATGCTTATTTGGTAGTAAAAAGGTGTAGTAGTTGAATATAAGGAATTTATTTAAATTGAGAACTCATATATATATAGTATGTAAGTATAAATGTGAACACAAAAGTAGGAATCATATACACATGATTAAAAGTGCATGCAAGCCACAAATCAACACACATACAGTAACCACAACACACATAATGGTGAATGACTTTCATAAATATGAATGTGTGGTTTGTATGAAGTGGAAGTGTGAACTATGTATTATGGATTGTTGTTTTTCTTTTGCTATGTGTGATGGTATGATGTAGAACCTGCTCAAGAGCAAGTTGTTCCTTTCCAAGATCAGGACTACCCATTTCAAGAGCAGCAGGAAGGAGGCAAGTGTCCTTGACCACTTTGATCCTATGCTAGGATGTGTAGCTAGAATTATTTGCATTGTCAATTGAAATATGAAACCCATGCTAGGAAGTTTCCCTAGAATTGCATTACCTTGTTTCCTTGTAGCTTGGGTTGGGATTTATTTTATCATGTCATTTATTATTATGCATATGCTTAGCCATGCTTAGAATGGGATATGAGATCATCAGTTTATTTTACCATACTCTTGAATGAGATATTGTGAGTTATGTAGAGGTAGGGATCAAGGCAAGTTGGATGTTTTGGTTGTGTGCTGGGTGCACGAGACTCGGGTTTGTGTTTAGTACTTGCCTGGATCCTAAGGACCGGTTCATGGAGCATGTAACCTGGCTTTACAGTGCCAACCACATGCTGAGATGGGGCAGCTTGGCCAATTAATTAGGTGTATCCCCGGCGTAGTATGGGTGTGTTGGATGGTGCGGGGAATAGGTGTCAGCTGGACTACCATATGAACCGCAAGGCTCAAGAGGGGGCCACTACAGCGGGGTTGGAGCCTCTTGTATGCTGTTAGGGGTGAAACCTCAGTGGGCCCACGCTCGTCGGGAATCCCTTTGTAAAGGCTTCGTAGTGATCTCCTGGCTACACACCTGGGAAGTGTGAATATGGTTCGTAGCCACTGGCATAATGGAGGTTCTTTTAGTCCACCCGGCAACGGGGGATGAAATCACTACATGTGGGTACAGTGGTACAAACTCTGCAGAGTCAAAACTGTCATGACAGTCGTGCTCACGGTCAAGAGCGGCTTGGACTTATTCATGGTTAGAGGATTGATGGTTTTGGAAGTTGTGGATGTTAAGCGGGGAGCTTAACATTTGAAAATGATGTTATGGTTATTGGATTATGATGATGGGATGGGAGATTGGGACCATTTCACTTGTGTAGTAATGTAGGTGCTTAATAAGCTAAGGTGATAGGTATTAAGTGCGTAGTGCTTTAACCATGAGTTCAACCTCTCCTTGATCTAGCCATGCATGATATAATTTTGCCACACTTGCTGAGTACCATTGGTACTCAATCTTGCATATTTTGTTGGTTTATATTGCTGCTCAGGTCAAGGTAATGAGGTGGTATATAATGACCAAGACTTTGGACCCGAAGAAGGTTTCTAGGTTCATGGAGACCCCCAGGCAACGCCTGCAATGGAGCCCACAAGAATAATATTCCGCTGCTAGTTTATTTACTTGTGATGAACTTTTTATTGTCCAACGAGACATTTGCTATGTAAGACTTATTTATATTCGACACCTGGCTTGTAATAAATGATGCTTCACTATTTGTCATCACATGTATGAGAAAATGATCCAGGCATACATGTGATATTCACTTGGTTGTTCTTCAGAAAAACCGGGTGTGACAATTCCCAAGGGTTTGACATAATACTCGGAATGGATTGGTTAAGCAAGCAAAACGGAGTAATCCAATGTGCTGAGAGAAGTATGCAGTTGACAAACGAGCACGGTACCCTTATTGAGTTCGAGTCAGCCCAACCGGCAACCGAGAAGGCAACGTTGAACCACGTCGAAGAAGCAACCCTGGAAAGCATTCTGGTGGTTCAAGAATTCTCGGACGTGTTCCCGGAAGAACTTCCAGGTATGCCACCTGACCGGGACATTGGGTTTTCCATTGACTTGGTACCTGGAATTGCACCTATAGCAAAGAGACCCTATAGGATGCCCGTTAATGAACTAGTGGAACTCAAGAAGCAAATCCAGGAACAGTTAGAGAAGGGATTTATACGCCCAAGCTCGTCACCATGGGGAGCCCCCGTGCTCTTCGTAGACAAGAAGGATGGGACCCAGAGGATGTGTGTGGACTATAGGTCTCTCAACGAGGTGACGATCAAGAACAAATACCCTCTGGCCCGTATAGAGGACATGTTCAACCAGATGAAAGGAGCCTGAGTGTTCTCCAAGATTAATCTTCGGTCGGGATACTTCCAGCTGAAGATTAGGCCCTCCGATATACCCAAGACTGCCTTTCGAACACGGTATGGTTCGTATGAATATACCGTCATGTCTTTTGGGTTAACAAATGCACCCTCATATTTCATGTACCTCATGAACAAGGTCTTCATGGAGTACTTGGATAAATTCGTCGTGGTTTTCATCGACGACATCATGGTGTATTAGAAAAGTGAGGAGGAACATGAAGAACATTTGAGATTGACATTGCAAAAGCTGCGAGAGCATCAATTGTATGCCAAGCTCAACAAGTGTCAATTCTGGCTAAAGGAGATATCATTCCTAGGCTACATTATCTCCGAGGAAGAAGTATCGGTTGATCCCAGAAAAGTGGGAGATGTTCTGAAGTGGAACCAACCGCAAAACGTGAGGGATATTCAGAGTTTTCTTGGGATGGCTGGATACTACCGATGTTTCATCAAGGACTTCTCCAAAATAGCAAAGCCTATGACGGAGTTGCTAATGAAGGGGAAGGCGTTCCAGTGGACCCCAGCATGCCAAGAAAGCTTTGAGGAGCTCAAGAAAAGGCTAACCACAGCACCGGTTTTGTTATTGCCGGACGTGAGCAAGAGCTTTGACATATATTGTGACGCATCCAGACAAGGGCTTGGATGTGTGCTCATGCAAGAGGGACAAGTGGTAGCCTATGCGTCGAGACAACTCAAGAAACACGAGCTGAATTACCCTACACATGACTCGGAGCTCGCAGTCGTGGTGCATGCATTAAATATTTGGAGACATTATATCCTTGGCCACCGATGTGAGATCTATACGGATCATAAAAGCCTCAAGTACATATTCACCCAACGGATTTGAATTTGAGGCAACATCGATGGTTGGAGCTTATGGTTGGAGCTTATCAAGGATTATGATGTTGGAATCAACTATCACCCAGGAAAGGCCAATGTAGTAGCCGATGCATTGAGCCAGAAGGGAGCATGTCAACAACTCACGGCTCGGGAGCTACTACCCGAGCTGCACAAGGAGTTCGAACGGTTACATTTTGGATTTTTGAACGAGATAGAAGTGATGGAACTCCACTCTTCATTGGAACAAGAGATAAGAGATGGCCAAGCTACAGATGAGGAGATCAAGGAGATCAAGGAAAGGATCCGACAAAGAATAGAAAAGGATTTCAAGGAAGACGAGAAGGGTACGCTTTGGCTAGGAAAAAGGATTTGTGTGCCTAACGTGAAGCACATCCGTGAAACAATATTAAACGAGGCACATGACTCACCTTATTTCATACATCCCAGAAGTACAAAGATGTACAAGGACCTGAAAACTTGTTATTGGTGGGATGGTATGAAAAGTGACATAGCCGAGTATGTTGCCTTATGCGACACATGCCAACGGGTGAAGGCTGAACATCAAAGACCCGCTGGACTGTTGCAACCCTTAAAGCTACCCGAGTGGAAGTGGGAAGACATCAGTATGGATTTCATCGTCGGATTACCACGTACTCGATCGGGTTACGACTCCATCTGGGTTATCGTGGACTGATTGACGAAAACAGCTCATTTTCTTCCTGTTAGAACCACGTACCACGTGACAGATCTAGCCGAGCTGTATATGGAGCAAATCGTGTGCCGTCATGGAGTCTCAAAGAGGATAGTCTCAGATTGGGGTTCTCAGTTTACCTCTAGGTTCTGGAGGAAACTGCATGAAACTATGGGTACATGACTGGATTTTAGCTCCGCCTACCACCCGCAGACTGATGGACAAACAGAAAGGACAAAGCAAATTTTGGAGGACATGTTGAGAGCTTGCGCCTTGAAACATGGGCGTAGTTGGGATAGGAGCTTGCCGTACGCTGAGTTCTCCTATAACAACAGCTATCAAGCCAGCTTGAAGATGTCACCTTTCGAAGCATTGTACGGTAGACGGTGTAGAACACCGCTGTTTTGGAACAAGACCGGAGAGAACCAAGTGTTTGGACCTGAAGTGCTACAAGAGGCTCAGAAGCAAGTCCAAACCATAGGGAGAACTTGAAGGCTGCTCAGTAACAACAGAAAGGCTATGCAGATCATAGGTGAAGGAAGTTGACTTTCGAAGAAGGAGACTTCGTATACCTTAAGGTATCGCCTATCCGAGGCCAACGATGTTTCAACGTCAAAGGCAATCTTGCACCTCGCTACATTGGGCCATTCAAGATTTTGGGCAAGCGAGGAGAAGTAGCCTATTAACTAGAGCTACTGATGCACCTCTCCAACGTGCATGACGTGTTTCACGTATCCCAGCTCAGGAAGTGCTTGAGGTTACCGGAAGATCAAATACCAATGGATGAACTTGAACTTCAAGAGGATCTGACCTATGCAGAGAACCCTGTCCAAATTTTGGACATAAGGGAAAGGGTCACGAGGAACAAGGTTATCCGTTGGTGCAAGGTACAATGGAGCCATCACACGGAAGCCGAAGCTACATGGGAGCGTGAAGAAGACCTCAAAGCAGAATTTCCTCATCTACTCTCCACTATCGAATCTCGAGGGCAAGATTCAATTTAAGGGGGTAGGTTTTTGACACCCTCAATTTCGATTTATGCATGCATTCATATTTCATTTTAAAGAAAGTTGAAACAGAGAAAGAATAAAAAAGATAGCCAAAAGGAGCCAATTCCAGTTCGCCGATGAGCGCTGTAGACGATTCCCGCGGCCCGCTGGCCACGTGGCACCTTCGGAGCTCATCCCCGCGAAGGGGGAGAGTTCTGCCGCTAAACTGGCTACGTGGCAGGCTCGGGGCTTGTCTCTGCGGAAGGGGCGAGGTCTGACCCCGTGGGACACGTGTTGCCCCCGGAGCTAGCCTCTGCGGAGGAGCGAGGCCAGCCACGCAGGACACATGTCGCCTTCGGAGCTAGTCACTGCGGGAGAGAGAGGACCAGCCGCGTGGGACACGTGTCGCTCTCGGAGCACACCTCCGAGAGGTCCGGCCCCCCTAGACACGTGTCTCTCTCGGAACTCACTTCCGAGAGGTCCGAAACCACTTGACACGTGTCGCTCTCGGAGCTAACCTCCGAGAGGTCCGGTCCTATTGGACACGTGTCACCTCCGGAGCTCGCCTCCGAGAGGTCCGACACTATCGGACACGTGTCACCTCCGGAGCTCATCTCCGGGAGGTCCGATGCTGATGGACACGTGTCGACCTCGAAGCTCACCTCTGGGAGGTCCGACGCTATTGGACATGTGTCGAACTCGGAGCTCGTCTCTGAGGAGAAAGGAAGATTCAGCGCTGCTTGACACGTGGCACTCTCGGAGCTCACCTTCGAAGAGAGGGGAAGTATGGCACTGACACGTGGCGTACGCGGAACTCGCCTCTGTTGAGAGGGGAGGTCCCGACCCACCAGACACGTGGCGCACGCGGAGCTCGCCTCTGAGGGAGAGGGAGGTCCCGCCCGTTAGGACACGTGGCGCACGCGGAGCTCACCTCCGAAGAGAGGGGAGGTCTCGCCCACCTGACACGCGGCATAACCGGAGCCCACCTCTGCGGAAAAGGGAAGCCCAGGCCCCCGCTGGACACGTGGAGCCTCCGGAGCTTATCCCTGCGGAAGGACGCGATTCTGAAGTGGTTTTCCTCTGAACGTGAGTACCCGTTACGGAGGAAACCGACATGAATTCCACGTTACTACCGCACCAAATCAATTGAAGATAAGTTGTTAAGATTCAAAAGCAATTTGAATAGGACTCTTATTCGAATTCTGATCAGAGTAGGACTCTTTGTTTCCCTCTTATAAATAGAACCCAGAACCTTTGGCCGCAACCACGTACTTCTTTTCCACCTCCCGAGTTGACGACTTGGAGCCCTAGCCCCCAACTCGCCAAGCTAAACCCCTTCGCCGGAGTTTGACCACCGGAGAGACCGCCGATGAGCCCAGACACGATTGCCATCGCCGGAGGAGAGCCGACGATCTGTTTTTCTGGAGGAAGGACTCGAAGGAAGTAAGGTAGATCTCCAATACCACCTTATGACATCATCACGGTTTCTTTGCATCTGTTCTTCGATCCCTTCGAACAGAAGCTTTTTCGTGGACAGATCACGTGTTGATCTAGATATTGAGTCCAGATCATCACCATATTTGATCCCTACACTTCTGTTCATCGTAAAACCCCATGCAAACCGATGCAAGCCATGCAAGAACACGAACAAACTGATCTAATAAAACAGCACCATAGGATTAGCATGCATATGCATCATTGCATCTTGAGTAAAGTTTGTGCATGATAATTGATTTCTGTGAACCTTGTATATGCGTGATTGTGAGTAGAAGGACAAGCTCAGGGAGCTATCTACGACGAGCCACAACACCAAGACTTCGAGATCCCAGAGCAACAGAAGCCACAGGAACAAGGCAAGTGTCCCTTGACCATATTGATCCCATGTTTTTGGAAAACTGTTTTGTTTGCGAGAACGTGTGTGTGCTTGAGTCAACATGATGGGAAACCCTATCATAGGAGTTTACTAGTTTTGTTAACCACCCTTGTCGCCGGGAAAGTAAATGCGTCGGGTATGGTCGTTTTGCTTTTATGCTTCGCTGAGTCCACGGGATATGGGAAGCGGTAGAATGTGGCTAGCTACTGCACTCATATGAATAAAGATAATGAGAACTTGATGTTGATAATGAACATGAATCGGAGGGAGATCTAGGCAAGCTTGGTTTATGGATGAGGTAGAATGAGATGGTGGTTTACCTGCCGTAGATCTAAGGACCGGTTCATGCCAGCCATGCCAGGATAACAGTGCCACTACAAGGCCAAATATTGGTGCGGCTTAGCTGACTAATGAGGTAAGCTGCTATATTGTTATGGACCGTGGAAGGCGCGGGGAATGGGAGTTCAGAGAGGACTGCCCTGGGAATTGCATGGCACAAGAGGGGGCCCGTAGGTGGGAGAATGGAGATTCTAGCCTGCTGGTGAAACCTTAGTGAGTCCATACATCTAGTAGCCCCTTTGTAAAGGCTATTTTGTGATCTCTTGGCCATACACCGACGGTTGTGTACTGGTATAATGGAGGTTCTGCAGTTGCCGACGGGTGACGAAATCACAAACTTGTGGGTAAAGTGGTGCCACCTCTGCAGAGTGTAAAACTATCATGATAGCCGTGCTTCCGGTCACAAGCACCTGGACAACTCACATGATTATATGGGATGGTTATTGGGATGGTATTGGTTTGGTCTTTGGATTTGGTTTTCGGAACTGTTGAGTCCGGGTAATGAGATTGGTTTCAAGACTGTTGAGTCTTGGTGATGAGATTGGTTTCATGACTGTTGAGTCGTGATAATGAGATTTGGTCTCGGTTATGAGACGGAATTGAATATGAGATGAGATGGTAGTGAATACGAGATGGTATTCATGAGCATGTGAAAAGTTGAGAAAGATAAATGTTTGGATGTGATATGAAAGGTGGTGAATCATGATGGAGGTATATTGATGTTTAAGTACATGTTGGGATTACATTCACTTAAAGCTAGTTGCTGTTTTTATCGTGTTTTGAGAAATAAACTTGCTTTCTGCAATAAGCCTTTTTATACCTACCTTGTTGTAAGCTACATGTGATACTTTCTGCACTTGCTGAGTACGTCATGTACTCACCCTTGCATTATCAAACATCATCAGAAACAGGAGAGGAGTACTATGAAGACCACGTGGAGTATTAGGCGTGTAATCTACCCTCAACCTTGCCTGTGGAGTAGAGATGGAGCCCTTGCTGCTGCTTAGTTTGCTTCCGCTATAGTTTAGAAGATTTCTGCTGCTAGAATAAGACTTCCTCTGCTAAGATTAGACTTCCTCTGCAATAAAGATTGATGTAATAAAGTACTTGAATCTATTCATTCGTGGTTATATATATTCTGAATTCAGTTTGTGGATTATATGTGTACGTGTGATGAACATCCTGGGCACACATATGCATCAGTCCAGGTTCCATGGTTTTCCACAGAACCGGGGCGTCACATGAAACCTTAGTGAGTCCATACATCTAGTAACCCCTTTGTAAAGGCTATTTTGTGATCTCTTGTCCATACACCGATGGTTGTGTACTGGTATAATGGAGGTTCTGCATTAGCCGACGGGTGACGAAATCACAAACTTGTGGGTAAAGTGGTGCAAACTCTGCAGAGTATAAAACTATCATGATAGCCGAGGTTACGGTCACAAGTGCCTGGCCAACTCACATGATTAGATGGGATGGTTATTGGGATGGTATTTGGTTTAATATTGGTTTGGACTTTGGATTTGGTTTCGGGACTGTTGAGTCTTGGTGATAAAATTGGTTTCATGACTGTTGAGTCATGATAATAAGCTTTGGTCTTGGTTATGAGATGGAAATTGAATATGAAATGAGATGATAATGAATACGAGATGATATTCATGAGCATAAGAAAGAGTTGAGAAAGATGAATTGTCTGATGAGACATGAAAAGAAGTGGAACATGATGGAGTTACGTTGATGTTTTAATTGAATAAATGTTGGGATTACATTCACTTGAAGCTAGTTGCTGTTTATCATGTTTTGTGAAATAAACTTTTCTTTCTGCAATGAGCCTTTTTATACCTACCTTGTTGGAAGCTACATATCATATTTTCCCGCACTTGCTGAGTACGTCATATACTCAAACTTTCATTATTACTTCATCATCAGCAACAGGAGAGGAGTACTTCGAAGAGCATGTGGAGTACTAGGCGTGTGATCTACCGTCAACTTGCCTGTGGGGATGGAGTAGGAGATGGAGCCACTGCCGTGCTTAGTTTGCTCCAGCAATAGTTTAGAAGACTTCCGCTGCTAGATTAAAGACTTCGGCTGTTAGAATGAGTTAGAAATTCATGAGGCAATGTAATAAAACCCTATTCATTCGTGGTTATATATATTCTGAATTCAGTTTGTGGAATACATGTGTATGTGTGATGAACATCCTGGGCACACATATGCATTAGCTAGGGTTCCGTGGTGTTCTACGGGATCCGGGCGTCACAGTACCGTACCGGAAGGTTGGTTTGAGCGTGCCGGAGAAGAATTCCCGAATTCGCTCTTGGTCGTCCACGGCATGGCTTGAGCTTGGGAGGAGAGTAGCATGGTGCCTCGGCGCGTCCAAGGGCGCCGGTACATGGCCGTGACAAGCGCTAGACTCAGCTGTCCACGGGAGCCTCCTCATCGGTTCTCGTTCGACCACCGCGCGGACATGGTGTTCCCGGAATAGGGAGGCCAAACATCGGTTGGTGGTGTGTTGAGGAGGGAGAGGCCCTGGTGCCATTTTGCTACTCACTAGCTTCTGTTCACGTTCATTTGAGCCGGCTGCCGATCGAGCGGTGATGGCGGCGGTGGCTCTGTTCAGGTGCGCGAGAGGAGAAGAAGCCCTGGTATTTGTGGTTCGTGAGAAAAGAGTGACACGGATCGAGCTGCTGTTAACCTCGAAGCAGTCCACGGAGGAGCGTCAGCTGCTGAGGAGGTGTCTCTGTTGCCCCCTCGGTGTCGCCCGGAGCTGTCTCGAGCTGCCTCGGCTCTGTCTCGGTGACCAGCGAGTAGAGAAGTGAAGACTGAACACTGAGATCTTTTTGGGCATATGACAAGTGGGTCCCATTATCCCCCTTATCTCTCCAACTTCTCTCAAATTTGGAACATGATCAAATTCAGTTTTGTGGGGCTACAATCTGAACCCAATTTGGATACTTGAGCAAGTTCCATCCAAATTTAAATTTGTATTTGAATCCATTGTACATTTAAGTCTATTTGGAAAAATGGATAGCAAATATTTTCACAAATTCATGAGACTTTGCCTACCCCCTAATTTGGACCTAAGGAATTCAAATATGAAACTTTATTTTTGGTTCGTCTGCTGCAAATGAGGTTTTGATCACAACATTTTGCATTCCTATTGTTGCCCTCATTTGAAATTTGAGTTTGAACAAATTGGAGTTTAAAAATCTGAATTTCATTCCCCCTTGCACATGAGAGCTTACACATGGGTTTTAAATTAACTTTGTCCCCCAATACTCAATATATCCTAGGCTAGAGTGGTGGGACACTCATGTGTGTCATCACATGTGGAAAAATTTAAACAAGTCCAAATTTTCATAACTTGAAACCAAATGGTTTTCAAACTTCAGTCCTTTTTTATTCAAAGTTTTGGGACCTTTACAAAGCACAACCCAACTGGGGGCTTATTACTTCCAGCACCGAGGGAGGCACTCCCCACCCTACATCGCGCCCTTCACTCCCGTGAAGTGGGAGCACTAGAGGGAGTACTGGGTGATTGCCCAGACTGACGTCCACGACCGCCTGG
Source organism: Neostapfia colusana (assembly GCA_030760725.1). Classification (NCBI taxonomy): domain Eukaryota; kingdom Viridiplantae; phylum Streptophyta; class Magnoliopsida; order Poales; family Poaceae; genus Neostapfia; species Neostapfia colusana. The sequence continues at coordinate 104,348,799 of JASWHV010000006.1, forward strand.
AGCTGCTAGGTGGCCCTCCAATGACCGAGGTGGCCGTTGGGGATGAGATCCCCGGCCTGCAGGATCCCTACACGCCGGTGCTGGAGAGGATCAGGTACTTGGCGGAGCCAGGCCTGACCTCGCTGATGGTCCTGGCTGACTTCCTGTCCCGCCGGATCGCTCCTCTCCAACAGCGTGTCTGGGCTGCTTGGCAGTACACCTGGGAGGGCGACATGACCCAGTTGGAGCACGGAGCAGGGTCGTTGCCGGATCAGGAGATGCTGGAGGTGGTGCTGCAGAAGCTCTCCTGTGACCCGATTACCGACGACTCCATCACCCTGCCGGCGAGCTGCCAGCCCGTCTACCTCAACCCACAGGCACGGTCGAGGCTGCTGAAGGAACTGTCAATGCTGGACGACATCGATGTGGCAGCGTGGTAGATTGGAGATCCCTCGTGGGATATCGAGATCCCCTGAGCAGACGGCGCCGGTGGCCAGGCAGGGCCTGCGCCGCACTACCTCCCAATCAGGGGGAGGGAGTCGGCAGGGAGGCCTGTGCCTGTGGCGCACCCTCGTTCGCCATCCAAGGATGCCCCAGAGCCAGGCAGGGCATCAAAGAGGAAGTTGGCCCGTCCTGACGGAAGCTTCGTCTCTGGCTCCTAGGCGAGGGGTTCCCAAGCTTCCCGTGATCCTGCACTGGGCTCGGCGACTGGCACCGGGGGCAGATCTGGAGCTGCTGCTGCCGGAGCAGTCCCGACGGCCACGGGGAGGGCGTCTGGTGCTGCTGGAGATTCTCGGCGGGCCCCAGCAATGTCGTCGGCTTCTTAGCCGTCGAGGGCCGTCCCAGGTCAAGGCGCATCTTCAGCATCGAGGTCCTCAGCAGGGAAGGCTCCTGATGTGGTGTCTTCATCAATGAAGACCCCCGAGGCTGCGCCAGCTCCGAAGCCGGTGGAGGCGACCTCGGCGTCGGTGGGGGCAAGTGGCTCGAGCCCCCCGCATAAGAAGCTCCGTGCGGAGTGGAACTTCCAGTCCTCTAGGTACAGCTCAACCTCACAGGGCTGTGTATTGAGCCACTGGATGGCGTAGTTGATGCTTGATGCCTCTTTTTGCAGGGCTCCTCAGCAGAGCACCTCTGCTCGTCCTCCACCGCAGCAGTCCGGGAGCCAGAGCTCCCTGTCCGCTGAAGCTCCAACACCAGCAGTAGTGTCTAAGCCTGTACCTGAGGCAGCTCCGGATGTCGGCACCCTGGCCCCCGAGGCCAGCCAACCAGCGGGCACGGACGCCTCTGGTAGCAATGCGGCTGCTGCTGGGTGGGCTGCTAGTCCACCTCCTCTCCCTTCGCAAGTTGCCATGATGGCAACCCCACCAGTGGGCGAAGAGCCAGAAGGTGTCGAGGCAGTACCTCGCCTGACTATGCCGAAGGCTGTTCTGGTCCCCAGGGCCACAGGGCCATCCGCTCTAGTATGGACCAGGTGCAAGACGCATTCGAGCAAGAGTGGGCCGAACTAAGGTCCGAGCGGGAGCGCCTCCAGGACTGCGACAATCTACTGAAGGCGCGGATCCAGTCCACCAGGGCGAAGGCTTGAGCTCGGGAGGAGCGGCTTGAGGCTCGGATGGAGGTGCTGAAGGAGACAGAGGCCGTCGTCGCGGCTCTCCAAAGGAATGTTGTGAACCTCCAGGCTGAAGCCGAGAGCCACCGCCGATGCACGTCTCGCAGCCCTGATGGAGCTCCGAGAGGCACTCGTTTGTCAGGAGGAGGAGGCGGAGGCGAGGGAGAGGGAGATCTCCGACCGTCTGGCTGCCTATGAGGAGGAGCAGAGGCGCCTGGAGCAGCGACTCCAGGGCGTCCATGAGAGGGAGGTCTCCACTGCGTCCAGGGAGTCTGACCTGGAGGAGCGGGCTGCATGGCTGGCCACCAGGGAGCAGCCCTGGTTGCTCTGGAGCAGGGGCTAGCTGCTCGGGAACAGGAGCTGGCGAGGAGGAGTTTGGCGGGGGAGCTGGCTTCTTCCGTCAAGGAGGTCAAAGATCTCTGGGCTTCTCGTACCGCTGAGGCAGAGAAGGTCTGGAACCTCCTTGGCCACGCATGGGCGGCTCTGGAACCCTTCGAATAAAGCCCCTCGCGCCCCGGAGGGCCGGTCCAGGAGGTGAGCCAGGTGCTCCCTGCCTTGGACTCAGTCAGAAAGAAGCTCCTGACGCTAGAGAATGTCGTGCGGGAGCATCTGGAGGCCGAAGGCAAAGCTCTGGCTCAGATGGTGGCAGGGCATGTGGTCACCTGCCTTCGGAGCTGCGACCCCAACATCTCCCTGGAACCTGTGGTGCAGGGCCACAACGCAGAGCTGTCAGGGGAAGCGAAGTTTTCCATGTAGGAAGCCGCCGGACTTGTAGCTGCTAGGTTCCAGCGCGGATAGCTCCTAGGTCTTCCGCTTGCCTTGTATACTCCTGTGTATGACAGAGCTCTGCTGTTATTGAAGACTTTTTGTTTCAAGTTTCATGTTGTCTTGAGTTGTTGATGTAGACTTCGGACCCTTGGCAGTGCAAAGGTCCAGAATGACTTAGCCGATGTGGATAGCTCTTTGCCGATGTCTCGAGCTTGCTCCTCCGGGTCCTTAGCAGCGTAAGGACCCAGGGCGCTCCGGCAGTGTGGCTACCACTCCTTTCGGGTCCTCGGCGGCGTAAGGACGCGAGGGAAGTTTGGCCCTTATCTTCAGCTTGTCGTAGCTGGTGCTCCGAGTCTTCTGCTTGCTGCTGCAGCGGTCCGACGTACTGCCCGCGTGGTTCACTGTGATGGCCCCCTGGTAGGTTTGTCCCTTGTGTTGGGGCGCACCTACCATTGGATGAGGCAGGATGTCAGCATCGGGCCCCCTGGGAGGTCTGAAACGCCAGGGATCTGTGTCCACCTGCAATCATGGCAGAAAAAGGGAGTAGTCGTGCTCTCTGGTCACGTTTCCTTGTTTGGTAGCTTTGTTGTGGCTTATGGTCCTTAGTTAAGCTGCGGGCCTTGGGTAATTCGATGTGGGTCATCCGGGCTATGGTTAAAGTCTTGCCCAAGGGTATGAGCTATCCGGTTCCCCGGTACCGAGCCGTAGCGCTGGAGGGGCAGGGTATGCACGCTAGGGGTACGGAACCAGGCATAGTAGGCTACGCCCCTGGACCTCCCTCTAGCGTAAGCTTTTCGGAGGAGGGCCGTTAGGCGCCATAGGGCCCCCAGACAATGCGACAACAATAGATCCTTTAAGTTACGGTCAAGACTTTGCTTGGGGGTATGAGCCATCCGGCTCCCCGGTACCGAGCTGTAGCGCTGGAGAGGCAGAGTACACACGCTAGGGGTATGGAACCAGGCATAGCAGGCTACTCCCCTGGACCTCCCGCTGGCGTAAGCTTTTTGGGGGAGGGACCATTCGGCGCCATAGGGCTCCCGAGCAATGAGACAACCGCAAGAACCCGGGTACACCACAGATACTTCAAGCAGACCTGCCTGCATAAGTGTCGAAGTGTGTGGTCGACACTTCCCCCGGACCTGCTCTGGGCAGCCCGCGGAGGTTCTTTTTCGGAGGGGCTAGTCGCTTGCGGAGAGCTTCAGCGTTAGGGACGAGTGAGGGAGAAGCTTGACACCGCAAGTTTTACGTGGTTCGGGCCGCCGGAGCGTAAAACCCTACATCCACGGTGAGCAGAGGTGCTCGCTGTATTCCTTGTTGCTCAGAACCGGAGTCCTGAACTTGAGGGTGAGTGATGCCTAGGATGCGAGTTCACAGAGTTCGAACCCTTGCTAACGTCGCCTACCCGACCCTTTTATAGTCCAAGGCTCGAGCGGCTTACAAGGGGGGGGGGCCTGGGACCCGACAGGTGGTCCCGGGGAGATTGCCTGCCGACTATCGTATCTGCAGTTATGTCGGTAGTTGTCTCTAGCGAAGGCTTCCGAGTCTTCGTTCTGCTGCCCAGCCGCGGCAGGGGATGTCTTGTCGCTGTGTTTATTGGCTGGCAGGTTCTGACACGGCGCGCCAGTCTGCGATGCGACTGGGCGCAACGGCACCTGACAGAGGCGTGCTCCGTGTCTTCGCGTCTTGGGAAGGCGCGGGCCTTGAATACCTTGTACGGGCAAGGTATGGTGCGTCTTTATGCCTGCTGCCTACCGCGCGGGGGCAGGCAGCGCCGTCCTGCTGGCCACGTGGCGAGCCCGGAGCTCTCCTCTGAGGAGAAGGAGGTCCGGCCCCGCGGGACACGTGGAGCCTTCGGACCTCTCCCCGCGGAGGGGGGAGGTCCGGCTTCTGTAGGCCACGTGGCGGGCCCGGAGCTCTCCTCTGAGGAGAGGGAGCTCCAGCCCCGCGGGACACGTGGCGCCTTCGGAGCTCTCCGGGCGGAGGTGGGAGGTCCGGCTGCTGTTGGCCACGGGGCGGGCCCGGAGCTCTCCTCTGAGGAGAGGGAGGTCCGGCCCCGCTGGACATGTGGCACCTTCGGAGCTCTCCCTGCGGAGAAGGGCGAGATCCTTAGCATTTTCCCCTGTGCGCGGGGGTACCCCATATTGAGGGTACCGACAGTGGCCCCCCAGGCCCATCTCGGGGGAGATAGTGAGCCCGAGGTGGGGCCTCCGTCTCTTCTGTTCCGCGCACTTTCTCTAAGTCCCGCATTGACCACTGCCGGAGCACGAACAGTCAGGGGATCGTGGGAGCGTGCGCCCACTTGATGGTTGCTTTTACTGCGGCGGTTCCCAAGGCTGCCACTTCTGCATGTTGCGGCGCTTTCTTCGAGAACCGCCGAAGCACCTTGCCAGCTCGTCTTCTTGGGAGACTGACTCCTTGACCCACCGCTTTAGCTGGACGGCTTGGGGCCACCTGTCATCGGCGCTCGGTCTTGGAGCCGAAGCGGTTGCCCATGCGGTGTATTCGAAGAGTTTCGAATCGCTTCGAATCGTTCCTGGAAAGTTTTAAAGGGGATCTTACCCGCATCGTGGCTTCCCTTCGCACTTCCCAGCGCTTGCACTTTCCTTGAACTCTTGCACCTTTGTCTTCCTGTCCTTGAGCTCTCCCCCGCCATGGCTTCCAACCTGCTCCCGACGCGTCTCGTTCGTTCCGCCGAGCTTGGGCCAGTGTGCAGGCTGCTGGGCTGGCACAAGGAGGAACAGAAACGCCGGCTCCGCCGGGGATCTCTCCCCCTGCTCATGGAAAAGGGGGAGATGGTCTTCTTTACTGCTTACGCCCTGGCGGGGTTCGTCCCGCCAATTTCTTCCTTCTTCGTCACATTGCTGGAGACGTATGGTCTCCAGCTCCACCACCTCTCTCCCAACTCCTTCGCAATGGCCGCTGTCTTCGTCCATTTCTGTGATATGTTTGTGGGGGTGCACGCTTCAGTGACGCTCTTCCGCTACTTCTTCGTGTTGCGGACGACCGGGCGCGGCTCGAAGACCCAGATGGGAGCGTACTATTTCCAGCATCGCTGCAAGGACCTAAAGGTCTCTGGGTACCTTCTACCTTTCAGTGCGTCGAGGTGGGAAAACTGGAGGGAGAGCTGGGTGGTAGTGCAGACCGACGAGCATGATCGCCTGCAGCTCCCAACCGCTGGCCCAACCACCGAGCGTCGCTTCTGGGAGGAGGTCCCAGAGTTGGAGCAGGAGTACGCACCGGTCTTGGAGCGGATCCAGTTCTTGGACAACGAGGGGCTAACGTCCCTGATGGTGCTAATGGATTTCATGTCGCGCCGTATTGCGCCCTTGCAGCAGCACAGTCGCCCAGCATGGTACTACACTGGTGAGCAGGACTGTACCAGGTTGGAGAGGGGTCTCGGCTCTGATCCTTCCCATGAGGAGCTGTACGAGATGGTGGGCAAGGTGAGCGGCGACTTCATCCCCAGTGGCGACCCCGCCTTCCCGTCCTCTGCCACTCCCCTCTTCTTAGAGCCGCAGAGGAGGTCAGAGCTACTGTGGAAGATGCCAAACCTTGACGACATCGGGCCGTCAGGTTGGGGATACCTTCCGGGGCATCTCGATCCCGGGAACCGAGCGCTCCGGATCGGAGCGCGAGGCGTCTGTCGCTGCCCACCCCGCCCCAAGGGCTGGCGGAACTCAAGCCGCCGACAACAGGAAGGGGAAGGAGCCGGCCCCCGGGAAGCCGGAGAAGAAACGCGCCCGGTCTTCTCCGAGGGCGCCGCCTGCGTCGAGTCAGGGAGCCGGTGCACCCTTGCACCCATCTCCCGGAGGCGCTGGTCCATCGAGTGGCGACCCGAAGAGACCCCGGGTGTCCCACTCCAGCGGATCTCTTCCCGAACAGCGGCAGTCCGAAGAACCCCAAGTGTCCCGCCATCCTTCCAAAGGCGGAGGGGCTTCTAGGATGGACGCCGGTGGGGCGACGCCGGGGAGTGTGCCAGGGGTCCAGACGCCAGCAGCCCGCGACCGTCCCAGCTGCAGGTCCTGGCGGTTCAACTGCGGCCCAGAGGCCCGGGCTACAAGCCCGTTGGAGCGCTCATGTCGCCCAGTAAGTGTTGCTCTTTCTGGCTTGTAGTAGTAGGCACGGTGGCGTGCACTCGGGTGGAGCCGATCTGGTTCTGCACTGCCAGGGGCTGGTGCTCTAGCTGTTGCAAGCGCTTGGAGCTTTTCCAAGGCTGACACTGCAGCAGTGCGGTCTCCACGAATTGTAAGGGACTCAGTTTTTGACATATATTTGAAGTGTTCATCACCATACACACACACCTCATTTGAGGAAAGATGATGAACACAAATGAAGAGCAAGTAACCACCATCAACATGCTCATTAGAAAAACAAACTCACATATTGCAAAAGTGGTATTTCCCACATGTGATATAGAGGGGATGGACATATGAAAACTCCTACACATTGCTAAGGATGTCCATGCCAAGTTTCACCCAAATTCAAAACCTTTTTGAGGTCATTTTGGGTATAGCTAGAAAGAGGGCAGTTTGAAACCATATTCAAATTCAAACTGTTTTTATCCCATGAATTTAAAAGTGGGAGGCATATTCCTATTCAGCACATTTTTGTGAGCTCACACACCAAATTTCACTCCATTTGGAGTTGATCTTGACATGAGCTAAGTGGGACAAATTCAAACTTTATTTGAATTCAAAACTGAAGTTGTGCTGAAATTCATTCAAACCAAACCCCATTTGAATTCTAACCAATTCAAATGGCTCATGGGTGAATAATTTGAATCACCATGGGTATCTTGGGACTCACTCTTTACAACAGTGATTAGGAGTAAATTTCAGAGGTTAAAATTGGAAGTGGGACCCACATGTCAGCCACTGAAGGAGATCAACCGAGTGGACTTTCAGTACTCGGGTCCCCGAGCTTCTCCCGAGAGCGCCACCGGGGGGAGGCCGCAGCGCCACCACCTGCTTGCCGCCCACGGTCGCTGAACCGACTCCCAGGGCCCTTATCTAGGCGTCCGAGCAGCCGCCGGTGCTCCCCATCCCTACCCCGACGCGCTCTCGCCCAACAGACTGAAACTCCTCGCCGCCCGAGTGAGTTTTCGGTCCCTCATCGCCCGGCCGATCCAGTGACCCTCTCGGCGATCTGAGACCAGCACCGGGTGCGCCAAGCCATCTTCAACACCTTCGCATCGGTTCCAGACCCTGCGCAGCCTTCCCTGAGCTCCACCGTGGCGATCCTTTCTCTGCCGGTTCAGCTCGAGTCGCCGCTACGGGAACCGTCCTTCCGGCCACCACAGCCCACCGTTCACGGAGCTGTGAACAGCAAGGAGGTTCGTCTTCAACACCTCTTTCTTTCCTGCAAGCTCCGGCGGCGTGACAAGCGCTGCTCAAGCCGGAATTTCATGTTTTCACGGCGGTGTGCAAAAGTGAGGTCTGCACCGATCCGAGGAATTCGTAAGCCACACTGCATCACTCATCCTTTTATGGAGAGGATCACTTCTAGTAGCCCGTGCGGATCCATAGGAGCAAGAACCACGAAGAACCGTGGAGGGAAACCGCTGTTCTTCGAGTTTCAGTAGAAATCCTGATTTCCGGCCTAGGTCGCATGGTGACAGCCCAACACAGCCCTTCCCGAGCTCCGTAGAGCTCATGTCGACCTTTCCTATGGTCCACTGATGCTCGACGACCCTTAGCTCGATCGGGTTAGGTGCTAGGGAGGACGGGCAACTCGGCCGAAGTTCGCCCGAGGCTGCTGCTCGTCGCCGACCATGTGGCGACCATTTTCATGGCAAGCTGGCCCAAAAATCCTGTTCCCCAAGAGAAAATAGGCAGAGGCGGCGAAAATCGTGAAGTTTGGAGCTCTACCGAAGCTGCCGGCGAGCTCTCCGGCGAGATACCCCGGCGGCAGAGCGCGGGCGTCGCGAGGTTGAAGAAGGGGTGGACCCCAGCTGTCAGCGACCGATGTTTTAAATCGGGATCGGGTGTGCTGGCGTGCAAAAACCTTGTGGGCCGCGGTGTGCTGCCGCCTCGGCGCTCAACACGTGTCCCTGCGGGCCCTGGCCGATTTAAACTTTTCCCCCGAATTTCAGATTTCTTCCAAACTTCAAATCCTTATAACTTTGGCTAGAAAGCTCCAAATCGAGTGAACCAAATTTTGTTGGATTCAGCTCTCTGAGCACTTTCCAGAAAATCAAGTTTCACTTCATGCAAATCCTTATTTCTCCAGAGTTAATTTCTCAAAGTTTAAACTGTTTGGAATTTTAACTGGAGAATCCTTTGGAGGAAAATTCTGAAATTTTGCTAGGATGTTCACCAAAATATCCTTGAACTACCATAAAACTTTCAGATCCATTTGAGCTCGTTTTGTCCAACTAATTGTGTGATTAGTGAAACTGTTCCAGAGAAAATAGAAAATGTTCAGAAACATTTTCAGAATTTTCTCTGAAATTGTTTAGCTCACATCTTTAGTTAGGAACCTTCAAATTAAGTGAGACCAACTCCATTAGAACCCTCTGAAAATTTAGTTTCAAAAAGTCATAGTTTGTTTCATGAAAACCCTTAGAACACGCTAAAAGCCTTCAATTAAGGTCAAGTGCATAATTAATTGCGGAGGGCTCAAATGAGCTTTGCTGCAACTAAAACTTAACCAAGTCTCTGTTTAGGTTGTAACCAAGCCACAGTAAAAGTTTCACAGCCATTGGGTCTGTCTAGTGATAGTTATAGACTTCACAACTTCAAACTTAATACAAATGCATTTAAATTGATACATGTACTTCTGCTATCATGTAGTCGCTAAGGTCGAGGAGGAACCCGAAGTCCTAGACTTTGTTACTCCGGAGGAACAGCTAGCCTACGACCAAGAGCAGCAAGGCAAGCTCCGATTTGCATTAACCTTTTTACAACTTTTTATTGTTTTGAGCACATACCTGAATACTATTATTCTTTATATTGGAGTCTTATTTGGAAACCCAATTGCATAGCCAAGAAAACCATGGGTTGGGTTTAGGATTGCAAAACCCCGTTAGCTACTGCAAAGCTAAGTTAGGGTAGGATTCGGTTCAAGTTGAGTAGTTGGAACTACTCGCGAGCATAGGCTAGAGGCACTCGACTCGGGTAGAGATAGAACATGATACACATGGCAAGAAAGATGAGACCGAGCGGAGAGTAAGGGCAGCAGGATATTGGGGCCTGTGTGCTATAGCTCCGTTTGTGTCGATTGAGGACCGAGCCATGTGCGGGCCTTTTGAACAAGCTAGAACAGTACCAAAGACCTACCGGCTATATGGGAACCGGGAAACCGATGTAACTCGGATAGCTGGGTGTTGAGGCATAGCTGGTCGTTCAGAGGGTAGGTTGAGAGCTCGAGGTCGGCTGGCGGGACGATTGGACCGGTTCAACATTTGGCTAACGGGTGAAAGGTAGTTGCGTACGGCGTCCATGATGGTTGTTGTAGGCAACATCAAGTACGGGCGTACGTGACGGGTTGTTCGGGTAACCCTGCAGGTGTAAATCGATTATAATCGCCGTCCCTCGCGGTCAGTGAGTACCACTTGTTCACTGTACCGTGACGTAGAAAGAACAGGCTAGTTACATGTTAAAATGCTGCTGATTGAAAGATGGACTCTATTGCTAATGATTTGCTGTAGTTTAGAGCTAACTAAAGTGCTTTTCAACTTTGGGCAAAGTACATGAGAGAAATGCGTTTCTTGTTTGATTGCGGCTCTCTCATGTGCCTTAGCGTAAGGTTCTCTACAACCTGCTGCTAAAACTTGAAAGTAAGGTTCTACTAATTAGGCGAGTCCTCGCAAATGATTTTTACCTCATGTCACCCATCACCCCTCATGTAGAAGTTCCATGTTTACGAGAGACGGGTCAGTCTTGCTGAGCCTTCGTGCTCACTGCTTGTGTTTGAAGCTTTTGCAGGGTTCTATGAGGAAGGGACTCCCGAAGAGGAGACGGAATCCCAGGAGGGGAACCCCGTCGAGTGGGAGTCGTGCACGCCGCAGAGTTAGTGTGCGTGTGTGCTAGCAAGGACACGTTCAAGGGCTGAACGTGGACTTGATGCGTAGTCTACGCCCGCGAGTGTAGACTGGACTTATTTTGATGTAAACATGTTCATAAACTTGTTTATGTAATAAAATTTCGCTTCCGCTTTGTACCTTTGACGTGTGTTATACGGTGCTGTGCAACGCAGCACCCCTCAGCGTGATCCTGGCTCGACAAGACCGTGGGGTCGTGTCAGCGCTGGTATCAGAGCTCGCTTGAGGTTTAACACAGTACAAAGGTCATCTTTTTCAAAAATCCAGTGAGGAACGAGTTAGTAGCCCGTATAAGGATGTTATTAGCATATATAAAGTGGCATACTAACCTACTTGTCTATGTCGGAAAATCGTGTATCTCGGGACGTTTATGTCTTGGGGGGTACACGTAAGCCGGCTAAGTCCTGTTTTCTGGACAGTTTCAACTCTACTGCATTTTTCGATTGGTTAAGGGATGAAACACCTCTGGACCTTAACAGAAAAGTTGTAAAGCTCTTCCAAAGCTTTCCAGAAATGTATCATAAGACCCCAACCTCGAAAGAACTCAACCTCTAACCTCTGATTAACTTCAGCCTTGATTCAGCTGAAACAGAGTGCTCTGTTCTTAACAACCTATAAGTTGAAAACTTGTTAACTTTGAATATCCTGTTCAAGGGAAGGAGTTACATCAAGTTTTACTACTTTAGATCAAAACCTTCAAGTTTTAAATGAAGTTGTTCATTTAATGGGGTGTGACGTTGATGCGTCACCAGATTATGTCGGTACTACGTCCTCACAAAGAAAAACCTACACCCGACTTAGCCGGCTTCGTTATTCAGTGGCACTAAATGTCACTCGCACACGGATACTACACATCTACCGTTTTGTGGTCAGGCTACCTGCAGAAATTCAAACAATCGTCAGACTCGGCTGCACACCGAGTCCGGAATCCATACAGTTCGTACACCCGGCCGTCATCACTCGCCCGGATGTTCTCAAGCCAAACACGCCTGAGGACGCCTGTTGGTGTAGGCATCTTCAAGACGAGGTAGCCGTAGTGGGCTACTGCCATGAATCCGTACCGGGCTGCCCTGCCAATTATGGCGTTGAAGGGGAGGTCGATCTACGCCACATCGAACAGAATGTACTCTGTCCGATAGCTATCCGGTGCCCCAAAGGTCACCGGAAGGCTGATGCTGCCATAGGGAATGACCTGTCCCGGCCCTACCCCTGAGAACGGGCTCGATGGAGTGAGCTTGGTCATCGGGATCTGCAGCTTCTGGAAAGCTGCGCGACTGATGAGGTTCAGTCCAGCCCCGCCATCCACCAAAACATGTTACATCCTCACGTTGGCGATGGTGGGACCCACCAAGAGCGGTAGTTGGCCGGCCCCAGCCATGTTCCTGGGGCAGTCAGTGGCATCGAAGCTGATGGGGGTTCCCATCCACTTGAGGTGCGGCGCGGCACTCGGGAGGGGAGCCACCGACGCTACCGGTCGGCGCAGGGTCTTAACCGCGCTTCGGGATGAGGGGTCAGCGGACCCACTATAGATGACGTAGAGCATCTTCCGGCGCTCGTCATCACTGGAGCTGGAGTCCTCATGGTTGCGCACCGCCTTCACGGCGCGCTGAGGCTCCTGGAACCCCACCTGTTGGTCGACGTTGTCTGGGGCGTCGACCTTCTGCTTGCCCTCCCTTTGATGGTAGGGTGGGGCATCAGCTCGAAGCTGCTTCCCTTTTCGGAAGCGCTCCGCGAGCTTCTGGATCTCCCGGCACTCGGCAGCAGTATGGTAACTGGTGCCGTGCACGGGGCATAGCTCGCCTTGGTCACCATCTGGAGCTGGTGACTGTAACTGCCTCTTGTCGGGGCGCGGCCCCCGAGCCCCACTGGGTGCCGCTGCTGCGGCAACGGGAGCCGTGGCCGGCGGTTTCATCTTGCCACCGCCCCGGTTCTTGATCTTCTTGCCGCTTCCATAGGAAGCAGCGCCAGATCCAGGCTGTCCTCCTGACCCGGAGGCTGGCGGGGAGTGCCAGTTCCGCCCTTCTGCTGCTCAGGCGCACTTGTCCGCCAGGCTGAAGAGCTCTGAGACATCGCGGACCTCTCTGGTCGCGAGCTTCTCGAGCATCTTCTTGTCCCGGACGCCTTGCCGGAACGCCACCACCACATAAGCATTTTGGATATGTGGCATGGTGTTCCGTACCTGGGAGAACCGCTGGATGAAAGAGCGCAGCGATCCCCTAGGTTGTTGCTGGATGGCATGGAGATCGAGCTCCGTGCCAGGCCGGGTGTAGGAACTGCCGAAGTTGGCGGTGAACTGCCGGCAGAGCTCTCCCCAGGAAGTTATGGAACCCTGGGGGAGGTTCATGAGCCAAGACCGGGCTGGGCCGGTCAAGGCGACAGGGAAGTAGTTGGCCATGACGGCCTCGTCCCCTCCTGCCGCAAGGACGGCGGTGGAGTAGATCTGGAGGAACTCCGCCAGGTTGACGCTGCCGTCGTACTTCTCGGGCAGGTGCGGCCGAAACTTGCGTGGCCACCTCACGAAGTGAAGGTGGGGCGCCAGGGCCGCACATCCTGCTCCTGTTGCTGCAGGCGTTGGTGCCGCGAACGCTTGGTTCGCTGCTGGCACTGTGTACCCCGGTATGGTCAAGGCTGAGCCATAGACCGGGGGCGCCGTTTGCAGGGCATATGGCTGTGGCATATGCTGCGTGGCGTATCCTTGGGGCAGAGATCGCGTGGCGAAGGTCTGCGCCTCAGGCAGGGTCGAGGCTGACGTTATGCTGTCGCCGGCCTCTTGGTTGCGACGCCTTTCTCATCGTCGCTCGAGGAATACTCGGGCATCTTGGCCCAAGGGGCATCGTTCCAGCTCTGTCCTCAGGTCCGTCAATGGGAGCCTGGTGGAGCTGGAGTCCGCCGTCTGCCCGTCAACCGTTGGCGTGCGCGTCAGCGACACAGCCGTTGGCCGGGGCGTCGTCCCCGCCGAAGTCGAGGGTTTGCGGCGGCGACGACAAGACGGTCTACTTCGCGAATCCACTGCTGGGTCGCTGCCTGAGGCGCGTCCACAGCAGGTGGATTGCGCAGTTGCGCCCTTGCTGCAGCTAGCGCGCCCCCGTGGGGAACGCTCAGCACTGCAGAAGATCTCACGCTAGCTGGAGCCTGCATTGCCGGGGTCGGGGTTGCCGGAGTCGGCTGCTGGCTTCCATCTTGCGCCGACACACTCCGTCCTGAGTGTGTCGACACGTATTCCCCGCTAGTCACGGTCCGTCGTGAATGCGGGGGAGGAGAGCTTGCCGCTGAAGGAAGCTTCGTCATCTTCGTCGGCAGAAGCTCGTTGCGCAAGGGAAAAGCCCCCTACCTGGCGCGCCAAATGTCGAAGTGTGTGGTCGACACTTCCCCTGGACCTGCTCTGGGCAGCCCGCGGAGGTTCTTTTTCGGAGGGGCTAGTCGCTTGCGGAGAGCTTCAGCGTTAGGGACGAGTGAGGGAGAAGCTTGACACGGCGAGTTTTACGTGGTTCGGGCCGTCGGACCGTAAAACCCTACGTCCACGGTGAGCAAAGGTGCTCACTGAATTGCTTGTTGCTCAGAACCGGAGTCCTGAGCTTGAGGGTGAGTGATGCCTAGGATGCGAGTTTACAGAGTTCGAACCCTTGCTAAGTCGCCTACCCGAGCCTTTTATAGTCCAAGGCTCGAGCGGCTTACAAGGGGGGGGGGGGGCCGGGACCCGACAGGTGGTCCCGGGGAGATTGCCTGCCGACTATCGTATCTGCAGTTATGTCGATAGTTGTCTCTAGCGAAGGCTTCCGAGTCTTTGTTCTTCCGCCCTGCCCATGCCGCAAGCTAGTCATAGTGGTTGGTGACGGCGGGGGCGGCAGGGGATGTCTTGTCGCTGTGTTTATTGGCTGGCAGGTTCTGACACGGCGCGCCAGTCTGCGATGCGACTGGGCGCAATGGCACCTGACAGAGGCACGCTCCCCGTCTTCGCGTCTTGGGAAGGCGCGGGCCTTGAATACCTTGTACGGGCAAGGTATGGTGCGTCTTTACGCCTGCTGCCTACCGCGCGGGGGCAGGCAGCGCCGTCCTGCTGGCCACGTGGCGAGCCCGGAGCTCTCCTCTGAGGAGAGGGAGGTCCGTCCCCACGGGACACGTGGAGCCTTCGGACCTCTCCCTACGGAGGGGGGAGATCCGGCTTCTGTCGGCCACGTGGCGGGCCCGGAGCTCTCCTCTGAGGAGAGAGAGGTCCGGCCCAACGGGACACGTGGCGCATTCGGAGCTCTCCCAGCGGAGGGGGGAGGTCCGGCTGCTGTTGGCCACGGGGCGGGCCCGGAGCTCTCCTCTGAGGAGGGGAGGTCCGGCCCCGCTGGACACATGGCGCCTTCAGAGCTCTCCCTGCGGAGAAGGGCGAGATCCTTAGGAATTTTCCCCTGTGCGCGGGGGTACCCCATATCAAGGGTACCGACAATAAGGATAGCATAGCCCTCGCTACGGTTGGACACAAGGAAAAGTGATTGGCCACACGGCCGGAGCGGTATGGAAAGAAAGCACAAACAGTATGGGGGCAATGTCCAGGGTCCGGTTACTTCTCTTCTCCGTAGGTGTGTCCTTTCTGGCCCCCAAGTATTCAGTTGTAGCGCAGGGAAGGCAGGATGTGCATGCTAGGGGTACAGAACAAAGCATAGCAGGCTACACACCCTGGACCTCACGTGGGCATTAACCTTTCAGCAAGGAGGCCTTACAGTGGCACAAGACCTAGGACAAGTGTGTAGGACAGGCTCTAGGCATGCCATTTATAGTTGAGATGCTCGAGGAAGCACAAACTGTAAACAAGGTACGCAGAATAGGATAATTTTTTCTTATCTCTGGCTTCCTTCGGGTGATAGGAGGGAACTGGCCGTGCAAGAAGGCAGCGACCCACCCCGGATGACAAGATTAGCGGGACCCCTCCGGGGCTTAGCTGTTCTAAGCGTTGTCCCTAGACCTATGACACCCTTACAAGAAAGAGAAAAAGAATAAAATACCCTACTACTGTGCTAAGGGTAGAACTTACAGAGGTGTTCTATGTCCTGTGGTCGGGGTAGAGGTACCCATCCCCTAGCTGGAGGAGGGTTTGTCACCCCTCCTCGAGAAAGTAGTAGCCGAGGCACCATGTGGCCCTACCTTGGGCTGTCTACTCTGTGCGTACCATTGCCGGAGAGTTTTGTGATGTAACGCATTTTGAGGAGCCTCTAGCCATGTTGCCTCGTCGACGAGGTCGGTTTCTTCACGCAGGAGCTGGTCCTGCGTGGCTTCGTCATATGTCTAGACGTTGGGTGAGCCCTTGGTATGTTCTGGGGGGAGGGCGGCCTCGACTCCCTACACCAGTGTAAGAGGGTGTTTCCCTTGTCGCATGACGGGGGGGGGGGGGGCACACCTGGTTAGGCGTGGAGCGTCTTGTGTCACTCGCTGTCAGCGCTGGAGTCGGAGTGGTCGTAGATGACTTTCAACGCCCTCTCGGCGCCTTGATACTCCATATCCTACTCAGTGTTGGCCTCTGGTTTGGCCTTTTGTTTGCCCTCTCACTGGCGGGAAGGTGCACCGAGTTGGCGTGGCCGCCACTGTTGCAGCTCAGGTAAATGTTCCGTGAGCTTCTTGATCTCACGGCAATCGCTAGCGCCGTGGCGGTCGGTGTTGCGCACCCGGCACCACTGGCCGTCGTCTCTAGCGGACAATGGTCATGGGCGCTTGTCAGACCGCGGGGCTCGGCCCCCACCAGCCGCTGGTAGAGCAGCAGAGGGTGCCCCAGACAGAGGCTTGTTCCTGCCTCTGGTCTTTTTCTTCTTGCTGCTGCGCGGAGCAGCAGCCTCGCCAGCACTCCCCGCCGTGGAGGCAGGTCGTGAGTGCCAGTCTTGGCCTTCCGCTGCCCTGGCACATTTGTCGGCCAGGCTGAAGAGCTCGGAGACGTCTTGCACGTCGTGTGTGGCTAACTTCTCGAGCATCTTCTTGTCGCGGATGCCTTGACGGAAGGCGACGACGACGGAGGCGTTGGAGATGCGCAGGGATGGTGTTCCTGACTTAGGAAAACCGCTGGATGAAGGATTGCAGCGACTCCCCATCACGCTGATGCACGGCGTTGAGGTTGAGCTCGGTGCCAGGTCGCGTGTAGGAACTCCCAAAGTTGGCTGTGAACTTCCAGCACAACTCTTCCCAGAACGTCATGGAGCCTGGGGGAAGGTTCATGAGCCATGACCAGGTTGTGCCGATCAGGGCGACGGGGAAGTAGTTGGCCATGACGGCCTCATCCCCTCCTACAGCTAAGATTGGGCTGGAGTAGATCTGCAGGAACTCGGTGGGATTAACTATCCCTCTGTATTTTTCTAGCAAGTGGTGCCGGAACTTGGGTGGCCAGACCACCATACGAAGGTGCAGGGCGAGCGCCATGCAGCCTCCTACTGCCCCCGGAGAGGCAGGAGTAGGCGGAGCGCGGCCTGCTGGTATGGCGCTTGGAGAGCGGTACTCTCCTTCAGGGTTGCGACGCCTCTCGCGGCGTCGCTCGATGGTGATGCGACCATCTTCACTTGCAAGGCGACGGTTCAGCTCGATCCTGAGGTCAGCTGTGGCCGCAGCGTGCTGGGCTGATGCCTCACGGGCCACCATTGGCGTACGCGACTCGGCCAGCGTGGGTTCGGCCTGCTGTCTCCTGTAGGCAGGAGAGTTCATGACTGCAGTGACAAGATGGTCGACATCATGTCGCCACTGTTCTGCCACCTCGGGGGTGGCACCCTCGCCCGGAGGATTGTGGAGCAGAGCGCTTGCTGCAGCCAACACACTCTCTGGGATCAGTGGTGGTGGAGCTGTCGTCACCGTTGGAGTAGAGGGCTGCCGAGAGGAAGAGGCCTCTGGCGGCAAAAGCGCCGGCGGTACTACGTCAATACGGTCACCGGCTTGTCCTGACCTGGGTGCCGGAGGCACCACAGGGACGCCAGCATTCTAGCCGCTGATTTGGCCGGATTTGGGTGTTGGTGGCGCCGCTGGTACGCCAGCCGTCCGATCGGCGGCCTGGCCAGACCTGCCTGCTCTTGAGTGGGAGGTGACTTCATCATCTCCCGTCTGGAGACGACGGCGAGCTGAGCGAGTAGGCTCGCCTTGGGAGGTGATGATCACCATGGTCACGAGGAGAGCGTGGAAAGCCCCCCCTTCCTGGCGCGCCAAATGTCAGAGTGTGAGCTGCGACACTCCTCCCGGCCTGCTCGAAAGCAGCCCGCGAGGTTCTTTTTGCGGAGGGGGCTTGGCGCCCTACGCGACCTGGGCTCGAGGGAGCGGATGAACTCCGAGATTACGTGGTTCATGCCGCTGGAGCATAATACTCTACGTCCACGGGAGTGCTTGTTCTATTGCTTGAGCGTGAGTGCTTGTGCGCTGTGGAATCGAGAATGCGAACCGGGAACCCTCTGCAGGGTGGTCACCCCGGTCCTTTTATAGTTCAAGGCCGGGGTGGTTACATTGAGGCTTGGGGCCCAACAGGTGGCCCCAGGGCTACATGAACCCTATACATGATCTAGGGCTTTGTCCGAGTAGAGTGGCCGGTAGGGGAGTTAAGTCGCCATCCGGCGCGCTGAGCACCCCTGACCGCGTATCAGGTGATGATGAAGATGTCGTCTTGTCGCCGCGTCTTCCCGCCCTGCTTGGGCTGCTTCGTGCCGTTGGGCGGCACTGTACTGCTGTCATGCCTTGCCGTCCTGTCTTGTCACCGTAATGGCGAATGGGCAAAGGAAGGAGGCGTGCGCAGTGTGCCATGCTTATGGGGAAGGCGCGAGCCTTGAATGAGAAGATGGACAATGCACTTCCTTCTTGACTTCGTTGACCCATGGCCCACGATGGATCGTGGGGCACGTGGCGGCTCTGGAGGTCTTATCGATGGGCTTGGTTCCAGGGGACACGTGGCAGCTCCGAACCTCACCTCAGCGGGGAGGCTCGGGCCAGAGCCCAGGGCACGTGTCTGCACCGGAGCCGTCCTCAGCGGGGAGGCGGCTCGGAGCCTGGGGACACATGGCAGCTCCGGACCTCACCTCAGCGGGGAGGCTTGGACCGGAGCCCAGAGCACGTGTCAGCACTGGAGCTGTCCTCAGCAGGGAGGCGGCTCAGAGCCAGGGGACACATGGCAGCCCCGGACCTCACCTCAGCTGGGAGGCTTAGGCCAGAGCCCAGGACACCTGTCAGCCCCGGTACTGTCCTCTTCGGAGAGGTGGCTCGGAGCCAGGGGACATGTGGTAGCTCCATACCTTACCTCAGCGGGGAGGCTCGGACCGGAGCCCAGGGCACGTGTATGACGGACTGAAATCCGTACGCCCAAGATCTCAGAGGGTGGTGCCGCTCGATGTGACACCTGACAGCACACATCATAAGACAAAACATTGTATTACATGGAAAAAAACAAACTGAATATGTACAAAGTAGTACACACCTTCAGTTTACAACTAAGTACAGAGTTTATAAATGCGGAAGCTAAATTTTTACAACTCACGCCCATCTAACTAGCAAAAGTCGGTTGTCCAGCCCTATGAACAACCCACACTAGCTCCACTCCTCAGCTCAGCGCGGCGTGTACGGCTCCCACTCAGCCGTGGTCGCTGATGGAGGGTAGCCCTTGCCGGTGGACCCGTACCCCGAGTCCGTGGGGTAATCCTCACCTGCAAACACTCATAGCAGCAACCGTGAGCACGATGGCTCAGCAAGGCTTAAACGACTCACCTACACATGAAACTCTATATGCAGGTCATACGAAGATGGGATGGCACATTGCAGCAAACGTACACGCCTACGAGTTCATCCTTACTTCATCTTTTAGCCACAAGTTAACAGTTCATGAATCTGAAATTTAGTAAACGATATTTGGTGGCACACATGTAGCAATACAATTTATACATATCAGCAGAATTGAATCACAATATTCCATAATTTATCTACGTCACGACGCAGTGAACAAGCGGTACTCATCATCGTGAGGGACGGCGAATCGACTCGATATACACCTGCAGGGATACCCGAATAGCACGTCACGTACGCCCACATGCGGAGCTGCACACAGCACGCTCACCCCGTGTCGTACGGGACAACCTTTCACCCAACAGCCCAAACGTCGAACCTGTCGCACCGAAACGAGCAGGAGGTTTCCTACACGGAGCATCTCTCTATGCCCGTTAGCAGATTTACACCTGGCTGCCCTCAACCTACACCTATAAATCGGTGTGCTTGCCTCGACGCCCAGAGGTTTAGATTACATCGGTTTATCGGGGCCCATATATCTGATATGCCTTCAGTACGTTCAAAACTTGTTCAGCGGGGCCGCACACGGATCGGTCCTCAATCGACACGGACAGGGATGCACCCACAAGACTTCCTCTTGCTGCGCCCTAGCCCCTGCCTAGTCTCATTTTCTTACTAAAGTGATCTCACATCACTCGAACCAATCCCGTGTGTCCCGACACCTATACTCGCGAGTAGATTCCAACTACTCGACTTGTACTGAAGTTCTATGAACATTAAGCACAGCCTGACTACTCAATGACTTAGACACTACCCTCACTCTTGTAGGAATAATCTGGTTATACACTTGGGGTTTCATCCATTCTACACCTAATGCACATACATACCTCATGCTAAGTATACACAAAGCAAAACTTTGTAAAAACTTGTTAATGCAAACCGGGGCTTGCCTTGTTGCTGCTGGTCAGAAGTTAGTGTCTTGTCCGGAAGGAGAAAATCCAGCACTTCCGGGGTTTCCTCGCCTTCAGCGACTACACGTAAGCAATGTACTATATGTCAATTTAAATGCAATGTGTTAACTTGAGTGTGTAAAGACTATAACTCTAGCTAGCCCTCCCCTTTGGCTTTGAAATTTTTATGGTACCTTGGTAGGGTTCTAAACAGATATTTGACCAAGTTTCATTTTAAACAAAGTTCATTTAAGCTCTGTACAAATAAAAGTTTATTTGGTCATTACTAGAGCCGCTAAGGATTTCCAGAGATTTTCATGGCTCAAACCATTACTTTCTGGAAACTAGAGTTTGAGATGGTTCTCATGGAGTTGGTTTCATGTCATTTGAAGAATCCTAGATAAAGTTATGCCCTTAACAAGATTTGAGAAAATCTGAAAATGTTTCTGTACATTTTTCAATTTTCTCAGGGCAGTTCCCTTAATCACACCATTAGGGGAACTAAATGAACTTGGATGGATCTGAAATATTTTCTATGACTCAAGGATTTTCAAATGAACATCCCAGCAAAATTTCAGAATTTTCCATAAAAGAATTCTCCAGATAAAATTCCCAACAATTTAAATTTGAGGGAATTAATTCTGGAAAATGAATAAGTTTCATGAGAAGAAACTTGTTTTGCTGGAGAGTAATCGAGGATATGAATCCAAAAAAATTTGGTTCACTCAATTTGGAACTTCCTAGTCAGAGATATGGATTTTACAAGTTTGGAGAAATTCTCTGAAAAGGTCTCTGTTATTTTTTCTATTTTTCAGAGACATAGAAGATTGAAAGCATATTTGGCCAATCA
Source organism: Neostapfia colusana (assembly GCA_030760725.1). Lineage (NCBI taxonomy): Eukaryota > Viridiplantae > Streptophyta > Magnoliopsida > Poales > Poaceae > Neostapfia > Neostapfia colusana. The sequence goes on from JASWHV010000006.1 coordinate 104,369,711, forward strand.
AATGGAATCCAATGCCTCTGAAATTTTTACTTGAGTTCAAGGATTTTTGCAAGAATGTCCTGCCCAAATTTGAGAATTTTCCAATACGCAGAACTCCTGTAAAAATTCCTACAAGATGTTCCTTAATTGAATTAATGAGCCAGATCTAGGGATTTTCATACCAATTGGGATGCACCCCTAGATAGTACTCTCTGAGAGGAATCCAAAAAAGTTGGTTTGACAATTGTTTGACACTTCTACCCAAAGTTATGGCTCTTCAAAGTTTAAACCGAATTAGGGAAGATCTGGAAATGTTTAAACACCTACTGCGGGCCTCACATGACAGATTCCTCTTCCACCTCGCGCCAACAGGGGCTGGTGGCGGCGTGCGGCGGTGAGCGCCGGTGATGTCCACGAAACCCACCTTTCCGGCCTTCCCTTGCCCCCAAACTCACCGCCTCCCCCTTTTGGACCACGGCCAACTCATCCCCGGGTTCAACCGAGGGCTCAGTCCCCAGAAACCCCTCGGCGACGGGGGGCGCCGGCGGCTAACCTTCGGCGGTCGCACTCCCTCCACAGTGGCTCATTTGCTTCGGTTCTTCTTCCTAGAGCACCGTGGTGGCATCCTAAGCACCGGCATGAGCTCAAATTAGCTCAAAAGTGGCTGTAAATAGGGGCTCATCGGCGACCTAGGGTGAAAATCGGTGCCGGCTCAAAATTCTCGAAGAACAGCACCTACACTTGATGATTTTCGATGCTTTTTGATCCTAAAGGAGTGTGGGAGGGTGTAGATCATGTCTATAGCTCAGTACAAGTGATGATAGAGGCATCACCACGAATTTTGAAGATTGGTGAGGCTTGGTCCTACGGATACCGACGCAACAAACGGAGAAATTCTCCGCCGACGATGCACGAGAGAAGATGAGGTCGGCATGGATGTTTTCAGCACCTTGGAGCGGACCTTTTTCATCTAGGGCACCGGCCACGACAGAGCCTCTAGCGCTCGGACGCTGGGGAGCAGCGAGGTCGGGCGCTTGTGCAAGTTGCGTCGGTTGTGTGCGGAGGAAGTGAACACTGCGAGGGGAAAAACTGGTCACAGCAGAGCACCGGTTGCTTCACTCGGTCTCCTTCCCTAGCGAGCAGAAGGTGGCGCTCGGCCCATGTTGGTTGGCCAACGTTGCCGGGAGGTGGCGCGCGCTACCGACTCCAGGGGTCGGTTTGCATTTTCGTGAGACTGACCGGTGGGGTCCACCACCCCAATTCCTCCCCCTCACTGTGATTTAGGATTCCGACACGGATTTGTCCGAAAATTTCCAAAAATTGGTGTGTAGACCAAAATAAGTGTGAGGAACACAATGGAACACTCGAATTTGAATTTTGGTGAAGTCGGAATTAGGAACTGAGATTTAAATTCAAATTCAAATTTTTCTCCCGTTTTAATTCCAACGACTAGTAAATCCTTTTCAAATGCTCCGAAAATTTGCCGGGCTACCTGTGGATGTGTGAAGAACTAAATGGTAGCTTTAGATCTTCGTGTTCGGGACTTTTGCAATGTAAAAGTCCCAAAAACATGAATGCAAAGAAACGGATTTTTGAACGTCGTTGTGTTTCTGGTTCATAAAAAATGGGACTTACAAAAATTTTCTTGCATGGGATGGTGTACATGTGGTTCAACAACATGGGCTCAAAGATTCATTTGGGTTGAACCAATGTTAAGTTAAACCATGTGTAAATCATACATGTGCATGAGAAAGAATTAAAAGAAAATCTTTAGAATCAAAGGCTCCCCTCAAATAACCGCCAAACTTTTGAATACACATGGAACATCATACATTGGCAGTTGAGGAGATTTATGTGGCAAACTTATAAGTTTAGGGCGAGCTAAAAAGGGGTTAATTGATATCATTTGCAAATATTTGATGAATTCAAATTTGAAAGGTAAAGATCAAACTGAACTTGTGAGGTTCAGACTAGGACCAAAAAGTGACCAAGTTTGGGCTATGAGTAAACCAAACTTGTTCACTAAAATCAAAAGTGGTCATTTCAAAAATGGAATAGAAACTGAGGTTGCAAACATTCTAAGTGTAGCAACCAAATTTAAAAGTTGATTCCATATTGGAAATCCTCAGCTCCAAATTATGAGGAAGGCGAAATTTAGAAAATTTGGAGTTACTTTTATATTTATGTTAAATGGGCTTTGAATTTAATTGGAATTTGAACGCAAATTCAAAACTGAGGTAAACTTTGTCAATTTTCCCAAATGATTTCAAATTTGAGCTCCTCATGACTGAAGTTTGCACTATGCCAAATTTGGAAGATCTTTTCGGGGAGAAGAGCAGTGGAACCCACTTGTCATTTAGAGGGAAGACTTACAAACGAAGTCATGTTTCTCTGCTCTCGGTTCCCACTCAAACCGACTGAAACAGCTGAACGGGGCTCCGGCGCAATACACTCCCGAAGCCTCAGGCGCCACCTCCTGTTTCCCTCGAGTTTGCTCGTTCTGATCACCTCACCACGAGTGCAACAAGGCTATTTCTCCACTCCCAGCTCGTGCTCTCGGCCTCTGTTCTGCTCTCACACGCGAAAGCGAGCCGCTGGCGCCGCCTCTGTTCTTCTCGATCACAAACCGGTGTTGCTCCTCCTTTGCTCGAGTGATTCACAGAAAAAGTGAGCGCCAACACATGCTTTAGGTAATCCCATCTCTACTTCACAGCCTCGTCGCTTCGGTTGATCACAGTTCGACGATCGCCGTCGAGGCCGAGGTGCAAACGGCGGAAACTGAAGTCGGGCCACCGTGGACAGAGTGCCACGACCACCCTCTCCCCCAACTCGCTGCACAAGAAAGGTGTGCCATACTTCCTAGATCGTGCAGCTGCAGTCCTTATAGCAAATGATCGACCGAGTGGGGAGAATTTCCAAGTTTCCCGAAATCTAGTGCATGCGGGTAGGGCTCGGTCTACCCCAAAATTTGAGTTGCACGATCCACCAAAGCTCAAGCAAGCTTGCACACAGCTTCTACACTTCCTAGCGGCCGTCCTCAAAGAAGAACCGAGCGAAAACATCTAGGATCGACCGAGTTCTAGCCATTTTTCGTGCCGCCTGGAGAAATCGTCTCGGGTCACCGTGGAGCTCGATGTTCCCGGCCTTTTCACGGGGTGTGGAGTCAATTTTCAGCATCCTCGAGCGGCCATCGTGCTCTCCGAGAAATTCCCGACCGTTTTTATGCGGTGTAGAAAGTTTCTGACCACGCCGGAACCATAGCGGCCGCTGCCGCCGTCGCGCACTACTTTCCGGTGACCTTCGTCCGCCAGCGACCCCACCGACGATCTCAGCGTGTCTAAAAACGTGGGGGTGGCAAGTTTCAGCTCGGCCAGCGACCGGGAACCTCAGTCCGGCGACCCTCGCCGGCGCACGCCACCACTAACCACTGTTTGGTGCGAGGAAGAAGATGAACTGACATGTGGGGCCCGCGTTAGAGTTTAAACATTTCCAGAATTTTCCTAATTCGGTTTAAACTTTGAAGAGCCATAACTTTGTGTAGGAATGTCCAAAAATTGTCAAATAAATTTTGTTGGATTCCTCTCCGAGAGTACTATCAAAGGGTGCAGCCCATTATTTATGAAAATCCCTGGATTTGGCTCATTAATTCATATAAGGTAAACTTTGTAGGATTTATTCCAGGAGTTTTGTTATTTGGAAAATTCTCAATTTTGGGCAGGACATCCTTCCAAATATACTTGAACTCCAGGAAAATATTTCAGAGACATTGGACCTCATTTGCTTGGCCAAATGAGGTGTTAATTCTTTATGTCTCTGAAAATTGGAAAAATAGAACAGAGCTCATTTTCAGTTTCTCCCCAATTCTTGTAAAGGTCATATAATGGTATAGGAACCTACAAATTTAGTGATTCAAATTGGGTTAGATTCATATTGAAAAACTCTATCCAAATATGCAACCCAATTTGTATGAAAGTCATTATTTATTTCTGGAAAATTCTTTAAACCTTTTCAGCAAAAGAATTTTAGAGGGAGTTTGATTCATCGAAAAATCCTCAAATTTTGCCAGAATATTCTTTAGGATGTTAATTAACTCCTGTAAAATTTCAGCTCTTTTGGAGTTGATTTGCTTAGGATAATTAAGATTCTAAGTGGCTGTGTTCAAATGAATACAGAAACATTTTCAGAGAATTTCCAAAACTTGGAAATTCAATTCTGGGCAATTCTTAGCTCCAAACATCCTAGCAAAATCCATGCATACTCCATGAGCTATGTTTGAAATTGTGGTTCACTTGGATTTGCATGAAAGTGAAAATTTATTCAGAATTAATTCCTTTTTGCCTAAATGCTTAGGGAATTGTTCTGATTGATCTACACATTGAAAAATTCTGAATTTTGGTCCAGATTACTTTATTGTGACAAGGAACTCACAAGATAATTTTCAGCTCCATTGGAGCTCTGGATAATCACTGTTCTGTTTAACCTCTTAGATGAGTAACACACAAGTGATGAAATGCACTTATCACTTGATCATGTTGCTTAACCCCAAACCCAAACCACTAGCACCAGTGTCATTTTAAATTCTTAAACAGAGTTCTGGTTCTAAACTTGTCATTAGAACTTGATAGCAAAAACTTTACAATTAAACATACATGCATATTCATAACGTGTAGCATCTATGTGAAGATTGTGAAGCAATCGAAGTGGAGATCAAAGAGGGAGGAAAGCAATTGATCAAGCCTCAAGTGGTCTTCACTAACTGAATATATACTTAGTAACCTGCAGAACCAAGGCAAGCTCCGGTTTGCATTGAAGTTATTTTATAAAGTTTTACTTTTGTTCACAATTATGGTTTAGAGTTTTTATGTGCATTAGGTCAGGAATGTTTTATACACCAAATGCATGACCAAAGAAACCCTCGAGTTAAGGGTACAAGACGTATCCCCGCTGTAGAATAATGCCGTGCCAAATAGGTTATGACATCCGGTAGAAGTCGAGTAGTTGGAATCTACTCGCGAGCTATAGTTCGGGATCACAAGGGTATGATTTAAAGAGGCAAACTAAAGTTTATGTTTTCAAAGATGAGACTGGGCAGGAGAGTTAGGCAGCGACAAGACGAGGTCTTGGTCGAGTAGCTCTGCCTGTGTCGGTTAACGACCGAGGCGTGTGCAGCCCCGCTGAGCAAGTATTGAGTTGTGTACCGGATGCTTACTGCTATATGGGACCTAGGAAACCGATGTACCAGGTTAACTGGATTGTAGAGGCATAACACATCATCCCGTTAGACCTATGAGCCCGAGACGGCGCGATCGGGTGTCCTGCGAAAGGTTGCCACATACGACATAATGAAGGACGCCAGATTTGGGTCTTCAGAGGCGGGCGTATGTGTCGAGTTATCTGAACAGTGTTTGATTCGAATCACCGTCCCTCGTGGTTATGAGTACTGCTTGCTCACTGCGCTGTGACATAATAATCGAGTTGTGTGAGAACAGTTTGCAAAGTTTTAATTGCTGCTATGAGAATTGGAATTGCATGAAAACCATGTATGAAGTAGAGGTAGAGCACATTAAAGTTATTTTCCACCTTGGACAAGTAACATTGGAATGAAGTGTTTCTTGTTTGATTGTGGATTTCCAATGTTGCTCGGCGCAAGGTTCACTACTGTGATGGCTAAAATCTGAAAGTTAAGGATGAACTTGTAGGTGAGTTTTTTTGCAACTTACATGTTTAGGTCTTAAGTTACTTTCATGTAGAGTTGCATGCTTTAGGAGAGACGGTTAAGTCTTGCTGAACCTTTGTACTCACTCTTGCTATATGAGTGGTTTTGCAGGTCAACATAGACGCTTATGAAGAAGGTTGTCCGGTGAGACTCAGAGACTTCCGCGTCATGTAACACATGGAGAATCCCAGCCGCTGCAATGTCTTCGTGTTGCTAGCGAGAGGAGTCCGCGGGCTGGACCTCTTCTCGATGGCTCATTAGTTATTCGACGTGAGCTGTTTATAGACTTCCGCTGTAGCTATTTTATGTAAATTATTTACAAAGAACATTTGTAAGCTCCCGCTTTTCATTTATATAATACAGTTTTCCTTATATGTGTGCTGTTGGGTGCTGCATAACACGGCACCACCCAATGCGATTCCCGGGCGAGTGGCAAGGACCCGTGACACGGGTGTCGGGGTCCCCGCAGCGTGGTATCAGAGCTGCATCGGTAATAGTGCACGGAATAAGGATCGTATTACGACAAAAACTTAGGATACGGTGAGGATTCGCTAGTATGCCCAAATAAGGACTATATTAGTATAGTTACTTAAAGTGGCATGACTAACATTTGTGTTATAATTCTGAATTTTGATTATGTAACGACACACCTACGCTCAGGTAAGCATGGTAAGGAACGCCACCGAAAGCAGTTCAATTTCAGTTAGCTCCCCTGACGAGGAATGTGGTTCAGTGATAGGTCTCACAGCTTGGTGTGAGACGTCAATGTGAAACTCCTGGACTCTTCATGTTCCTGAGTTCATATAAAACACTTGTCCCTGGCGTGCATTAGGCAAGAAAGTGGAAACCCCATCGTGTGGTCGGTAACACGATAGTGCGTTCTTCTGGAAATAGCCTAGGAGAACCTACGCAGCTTGTCATCAGCGTGCTCTGCAGGGCAGTAGGTGGTATTTGTTGGGTTGATAAAATTCCCAACCGTGATGACCCGTTCGCGTTCTACTCGGGTTCCCCGTCGTGTAGTGTGAAAACACGATCACGTACCTTGAGACGTGGCTTAACTCAAGGACGGCGATATGGCAATGATACGGGCATATGTATTTACTTTCGAATATGGACCTGCCTGAAATGACAACAACCTTTAAGTGCATCACTATTGAGTGTTCTTCTGCAGGTACTAACCACGTATGTATTCCGTGTAGTACACGTGTGCGAGAGACTGGTTAGTGCCACAATTGAGACGTATATGCCGGTATAGTCCGGTTAGGATTTTCTTTTGGTGAGGCTACGTAGTACCGACATGGTTCTTACGGTGCATCGACACCGTACTGCACTTAATAATCTCTTCCCTATGAAGAAATGATTCATGAACTAACTTTCAACTAAAAATGGAAGTTTAAAACAAATATTAGTTACTGAACTCTTATTTTGAGCTAAGATTCAAATGAGAGAATGACTAGGCTTCAAAGATTTCAAAAACAGAGTGCTCTGTTTCTGGGAGGAATTCTTGCTGGACTTTGACAGATCAGAACTCTGAGTAGATTTTACCAATTAAGGTATATGATACAGTTCTCGAAATATTTTTAAGTTCTCTACAACTTATCTGTAGACCTCCATAGCAAAATCACACGTTGAGTTGGTGAAAAGTCCACTTGAAGGCAAACTGTCCAGAACCAGGACAGCAGCAAAACCTCTCTGGACCTTTCTGTTTTTAAGCCATAACTTTCTGTAGAAAAATCCCTAAGAAGCCTATGATACACCGTTGGAAAGGTTACGAAATGTGCAACATTGTTGTAGTTAAAAGCTTGTTCAGATTCTTATTTTATTTGTATATACAACTGTGATGAAAATAGCCACATATAAAGGAGATGCTGGCAAATTTTGTCCAGGAATTCTGTCAACTTTGTAAAATCATAACTGCTGATCCAGAAATGATCTAGAGGCATATGAGTACTCTTTGGAAAGATACTGAAGTTAACTTTGACTTTGGTATTAACTTGAGTTATGACAATGCTATTAAACGGATCAAAATCTGGGTTAGGACAGACGGGTCTGCTCTGTACAGCAAAGAGGGTTAGTTAGGTCTACGACACGGAAGTGACTAAACCCGAGGATATTCTGGTGGTATGTGAATACCGATGTGTTTCTGATGAGTTACCGGGCAGACCGCCCGAACGGGACGTCAAGTTTAAGATTGAACTGGCGCTGGAAACAACACCGATTTCACAGAAGCCGTATAAGATGGCACCCAATGAACTAGCGGGGTTGAAGGAGCAACTAAGTGAACTCATGAGCAAAGGTTTTATACGACCAAGCTCATCACCTTGGGGATGCTCTGCGCTGTTCATTAAGAAGAACGACGAGACACTAAGATTAAGTGCTGGTTATCGTTTGCTCAATGTCGTCACTATAAAGAACAAGTACCCTGCTCCGCATCGATAGTATTCGATAAATTAAGTTGGTGCAATGGTATTCTCGAAGATGGTTGGAGCTCATAAAAGCTTATGAAAGCGAGATCCACTACCATCCGGGAAAAGTGAACGCGGTGACCGACACGCTTAGTCGGAAAGCCCACGTCCACAACTTGGCGATTGTGGAGTTACAAGAAGAAAAACCCAATCTCGTGTCATTCCGTATGGAGTACTTTATAACATTGCTCTCATTCCAAAAATCCGAGAGGAGATTGTTGAGACTCAAAGGAGAGACAAGGGTATGACTCACATACGGAGAAGAATAGACAACGGAGAGATGAGGTGTCTCAGGAAGGACAATAAGGGTACTCTATGGTGTAAAGACCGTATAGTTATACCTCGTAATATGAAGCTCTACGGCCGGAAATGTCGCACAACGCTGAGCTGGTGTGAGTACGGAAAAAGAGTACTGCTCGGGGTTGATTAGTCAACAAAGCCGATGACCGAGTTCAGGCAATAGAAGTGAACTTGAAGGCAGCATAATCCCGATAGAAAAGCTATGATGATCAAAGGCATAGACCGTTGCATTTCGACGGTGGCGAACACGTTTATCTTCGTATGTCTCCGATGAAAGAAATTCACCAGTTTGATGTAAAAGGGGAGATTTTGCTTCCCGAGCTTTAGATCCATTTGCTATTGTGGAGAAGTGCGGACCCGTAGCCTACCGGCTAGAACTACCGGCAAGCCTTGCTGGTGTTCACAACATATTTCCTGTGTCACAGCTACGGGAGTGCCTCAAAGTTACCACTACTATCCGCACCGAAGAAATTGACAAGTGGAGACTGGACCTTACATATGTTGAGTGACCGGTTCAGACTATCGATGAAAGGATCTGGAACTTTTACCGTCGGACAGCTTGGAATTATCTCTCCAGTCTCGTTCTTATTTTGGAATCTCGGGACGAGATTCTTTTTAAGGGGGCAGGAATGTAAAAGTCCCAAAAACGTGAATGCAAAGAAACAGATGTTTGAACGTCGTTGTGTTTCTGGTTCATGAAAAATGGGACTTACAAAAATTTCCTTGCACGGGATGGTGTACATGTGGTTCAACTGTGGGGACCACCCCGTGGTTCACCCACTCCAAGATCGCATAGGGTGGTGCCGTGCGATGCGGCACCCAACAGCACACACGAAAAGATTAGAGAACAACATACAAACTTTTATTTGATATAAAGCAGCGGAAGTCTTTTATAAAATATAACTATACAGCAGAAGTAATGTACATTAGTAGCCTCTCATCCTAACTATGCAAAAGTGCAGCCGTCCAGCTAAACGCTAGCAGCAAGGAACCGGAGAATCACGGCGGCGTGCAGGGCTCCAGCTCGGCCGTGTACCCCAACGGGGGCAGCGCCTCGTCCTCGGAACCTTCCTCATAACTCTCACCTGCACACAGCTCAAATATTGCAACCGTGAGCACGAAGGCTCAGCAAGTCTTAACCGTCAACCCTAGGCATGGAACTCTATGTGCAAGGATGTGTAAGGTAGGAAAGGACTTTGCAATAAAGACACGCCTATAAGTTGATCCTTACTTTCAGTTTTTATAGCAGCAGATTTATGTGCCTTAGGCAGCCCTCACATCGGAAGTTCAAAATCAAACAAGAAACGTTTTCCTCCGATGTAGTGATGCCCAAAGCGGAAAGTAAACTTAATTAGCTCTACATCTACAGCAGTTATGGTTTCCAAAACATTAATATATCATCACAGCATATTATCATTCAAATGGCTTACTTCACTTCTTACTACGTCACGAAACGGTGATCAAGCGGTACTCAAATAACCGCGAGGGACGGTGATTGCAAGCAGGAGACACCTGGACAACACGTTGCATACACCCACTTTCAGAAGCGTGATTCCACACCCCTTCCTACTCTGTTGTATGCAACAACCTTTCAAAGGCAACCCAAACACCGAACCGGTCCATCCGTAACGGGCAGGAGGTCCCCGCGTGGAGCGTGACTGTGCCCACCGGCAGATTTACACCTTGCTACCCTCAACCCACTCCTATTTACGGTTGGGTAAGCCTCGGCACCCAGCTTAACCATTTACATCGGTTTCCTTCTTATGTCAGTATGCCATCCGGTACTGTTCGATACTTGTTCAGCAGGCCCGCACATGACTCGGTCCTCAATCGACACCAACAGGGCTACGCACGTGAGAGCTCCGCTCACTGCTTCCTATCCCCCCTGCTGGGTCTCATTTTCTCCACTTTTAAGCCATTTTCTATTCTGACCAAACTGTGTGATAAACCTTACCTCGCGAGTAGATTCCAATTACTCGACTTCTACCGAGATCCTAAGCATATTAGCAGGGCCTTGCCTACTCGTCGGCTCTGTAAGCTACCCAACCCTTCATAGGATTTAAAAGGTTATGCAAGTGGGGTTTCAATCACCTTAACTCTAATGCAAACATTCACCCTAGACGTAGGTGATACAAATAAAAAGATTTATAAAAGGTACTTAAGTGCAAACCGGGGCTTGCCTGGTTGCGAGTTAAATGAGAAGTCAGCTTCTGGTGGGAGGACGTCTAAGGGCTCCGGTGCATCCTCAACTTCGGTCACTAAATGAAATGTAACAAAGTGTGTATAAATATTAAGGAATTATAAGAATTAAACTTCTATTCATAGCTACTGCTATTTAGGATCCTTATTTGGCTTTGGGATTTTTACAGTGGATACTAGACTCTCTAAGGATGACTTGAGCCAAATTTGGAGACATGTCATTGCACAATGTAGTCTTTAAAATTCCTACAAGTACAATGCTTCTCTGAATCTTTGAGCCCAAATAAGGAGCTTTGACATAGCTAATAATGGAAGATCTGATTAGGGTAAGTCTCCATGGTTCTAACAAAATTTGTTTCACCATTTTTGGAGCTACCATCAGAGAGATATGAATTTTTGAAGTTGGGCCAGAGTTCTGAAAATTTTCTGTTTAAATTTGAATTTCAAAATAAAGGCTGAACTTTGGAAGGCAGTTTAGCCTACCAAATGAACTCCAATGAATCTCAAATTTTTACTGGAGATCAGTTACTATGAGGAGGATTTGCTGTCCAAATTTCGGAATATTTCATAAAGAATTGCTCCTGTAATAAATCCCTAAATTATTTACTAAAAACAATTATACAGAAATTCCTGGGCATTTCCATAGCAAGAAATTTGTTCCTATGTGAAGTAATCCTCCTAAGGATTCAAACAAAATTTGTCTCACCCTTTTTGAAGTTTTCTACACAAAGTTATGAGTCTTCAAAGTTTGAAGTGTATTAGGAAATTCTGGAAATGTTTAAATCCTGTCTGTGGACCCCACCTGCGACGTTATCCACTCAGCTGGCGGCAACACTCAGGCCACAGGGTTATTCCTGCGCAGCCGCACCGGATCCAGCGCCACAGGCCGATCCCCGCGCGTATACAGAGGCTGACCGGTGGGACCCGACCCTCCTTCGTCTTCCTCGCGCTGCCCGTGTCTCCCGCGGCGGCGCACGCCGGCGAGGCTCGCCGGGACGGGGTTCCCGTGGTCCAAACTTCATCAAACCCGCCGCTTGTGAGTTCTACACCGTGCTGAACACGATGGTGGGGTCGGGAGCCGATGACAACGGCCGGAAAGGTGCTTGCACCAGCGACCATGTCGACCCTTACTTCGGTGACCTCGTTCTCCCTCAACAGTGGGTCTTTTGGGCTAGGGTTTGCTCCAAAAGCACTAGTGTCACATGGACAACATCGACCCATAGCCCTCTCTCCATGAAAACCACCGGAGAGGGGACCTCACCGGCGACCCGAGCACGCAAAACGCCGGTGGCGACAAAAACTCGATGAACTCCTTCAGTTCTTGATGGTTTCCGGCGCCGTTTGAGCGAGAAGGATCGCATGGATCTAACAAAGCTTCTCCTAGACCAGAATGAGCACTAGCTATCGCAGCACGAAGAATTGGATTGTAGACCGAGAGGTGTTGCTATGAACTAGGGTTTGGTAAAACCCGAAGTTCTCACTACCCAATTGATCAATCGTCCTGAGGCTTTCGGTAATACGATCTACGGACAACAACACACCTTTCTTGTGCAGGGAAGGGGCGGTGAAACTGGCCGTAAAGTGCTGTCCATGGTGAACCGAACGTTGTTCCGCCGAACACCTCCGATCGCCGGCGCCAATCTTTGTTTTATGCGTAGCACTCTCTTGCGCTTCTTTTTGCTGTTTGGGGCTCGATCATCCGAGCTCGGGCGAGCGTGGGCGAGGGAGGAACAGTGACGGTGCTGAGGCGGTTTCTCGCGGGAGAGAACGAAAGGAGCGGCGAGTTACCGAGGGAGTTGAAGACCGACTTCGTTGCTGCGACCGGGGGGTGATGAAGCGGCTGGCGATCGAGGAACCAGGAGGTGGCGCGGTGGAATTCCTCGGGAGGGGGTTTCACCCGGCGCTGGCGGCCTCTCGGCGATCAGCCGATGAAAACAGAGGCGGTAGGTCTGTTGGGAGGATGACTGCTGGGCCCCACCTCCCTCTCTTTTAATCCAATTTTTCTCTGATATTTTACCCCAGCAACTCAACATTTAAGGCTAGACTTTCACCCCAAGCAAGGTTTGAATTTTCTGAATTCAAATGGTTTGAATTCTGGTGTAAAATTTGGATGTGCTTTGATCATTTGAATTTGAAAAGGAGTTTGAATTCTCCACTTTGTATTGCCTCAAAAATATAGCAAACCAGCTCCAAAATTTCCAATTTTTGGCATGGCTGCTCATTCAAAGGTGGAGAACACATTTGTGAAACCCAATTTTCAAATTGAGGGAATTGGGATTTGAATCTGAATATGAAATTCAGATTAGAGGGCTTTTCCTTTTAATCCCAAACAAATATGAAAGCTCCTCCAAATGAGCTGAAATTTGGAAGGTTAAATATTTGGACTATGGAAATCCAAGCTGTGCATTTAGATACCCATGTTTGGAAGTTTTGGGAAGTCTAAACCCTCACTTTGAACTTACACCATTAAAATACAAAGTTTTATTTCCCCTCATTTTTCATAAGTGTACATGAGCTGACTTTTCTTGCTACCACTTTTGGGGATTTTACATCCCTCCCCCCTTAAAAAGAATCTCATCCCGAGATTCCAAAGGAAAAGAAAAGTGGGGAAAACTTTACCGGGTATATGATGATAGCAAGTCCGGATAATACGTTCGTAGATAATCCTCGCTTTCCCATGTCGCCTCATCAGTGGTATGGTTACTCCACAAGACCTTGTAGAACCATAAGGTCCGGTTTCTTGTGGCACGAGTCTTTTCATCGATGATCCGGATGGGATACTCCGTGTACGTGAGGTCCGGTTGGAGAACTTCTATGTCTTCTTGGCGGATTTCAGCGGAGGGTTTGAGACACTTCCTCAGCTGAGAGATGTGGAAGACGTTGTGAACGCCTGCGAGCGACGCCGGTAAATCCAAGCGATAGGCCATGGGTCCGCATTTTTCAATGACGGTGAACAGACCAATGAACCGCGGCGCAAGTTTACCCTTCACTCCGAAACGGTGAACTCCCTTCATCGGAGACACACGGACATACACATGGTCCCCGATGTCGAAGTGGAGGGGGCGGCGTCTTTTATCCGCATAGCTCCTCTGACGAGATTGAGAAGTGTGACACCCTCATCTCGGGTGTCAGCATATGTTCATGTGTTAGGAAGAAGAAAACATTTTAAGAAAAGATGGAACAATGACAAATACCAAAAGGATAGCCAATAAAGCTCTCAGAAGAGCACCGAAGGCAACTTCCGCGGGCAACCGGCCACGTGGCTTGTTCGGAGCTCATCCCTGCGGAGTAAAGAGAGGTCCGCTGCTGAAAGAGCTACGTGGCAGGTTCGGGGCTCGTCGCCACAAAGGGGAGAAGTCCGATCCTGTGGGACACGTGTTGCCCACGGAGCTAGCCTCTGCAGAGGAAGCAAAGGCATTTCCACAAGACACGTGTCATCCTCGGAGCTAGTCCTTGCGGAAATCAGAGGACCCGTCGCGCGGGATACGTGTCGATCTCGGAGCTCATCTCAGAGGAATCCGGATCTATCGAACACGTGTCGCCACCGGAGCTTATCTCCGGGAGGTCCGTCGCTGCTGGACACGTGTCGACCGCGGGGCACGTCCCTGAGGAAAGAAGAATGGGCAGACCGGCGCCAACACGTGGCGTGCGCGGAGCTCACCTCCGAAGAAGAGGGAGGTCTCGCTCGTGACAAGCGGCACAACCGAAGCTCGTCTCTGCGGGAGAAGAGATACCAGGCCCGGAAGGACACGTGGAGCTTCCGGAGCTCATCGCCGCAAGGGTAACGAGTTCTGGAGCAGTTTTTACGCGTAAATATACCGGTACGCAACAGAAACCGATTTAAACTCCATGATGTTACCAAAAATAAGACATCAGGATCCAACAAAGATCTGAATAAGACTCTTATTCGGGATCCAATCAGATTAGGACTCTTCTCTTCCCGATTATAAATAGAACCCAAAACCTCTGGTCGAAACCACAAACTTCTCTTTCAACTCCTGAGACGACGACTTAGAGCCCTAGCCCTAACTCGCTGAGCAAAACATCGCCGAAGCGTAACAAGGGAGATCATCGGAGAAGAACCAAGCGGTCTGAGGAGGACCTCGAAGACAAGAAGTGCGTGAGGTAGGACTTCAATACCACCTTACGACATCATTGTGTTCGTCTCTTGCATCTATTCTTCAATTCCTTTCGAACAGAAGCCTTCTCGTGGGCAGATCACTCGATGATCAGTTTGATCTAAAGACAAGATCATCGCCACGTCCACCTTTGATCCGAACACCTCTGTCCATGCAAGCCATGCAAGAGCACACTAATCTAATAACAATCATAGGATAGCATGCATGTGCATCATCGCATCTAGTTTAAGGTTTGCACATGATATTGATTGCTGTGAATCTTGTATGCACGTGACCCTACATAGCAGGACAAGCTCAGGAAGCTGTCTACGAAGAACTGCAGCAACCAGGTTTTGAGATCCAAGAACAACCGGAACCGCAAGTACAAGGCAAGTGCTCCTTGACCATGTTGATCCTATGTTTTGGGTAAAACTGTTTTGTTTTGCGAAAAGTTGTGCGTACTGAGTGAAACATGATGGGAAACCCTTTTATAGGAGTTTACTAGTTTTGATTAAACCACCCTTGTCGCCTGTGAAGTTTATGAGTCGGGTATGGTTTTTGTTTTATGCTTCGCTGAGTCCATGGGATTGGGAAGCGAGATAGATATGTCTAGCTAACTGCACTCGTAATGATAATGAGAAACTGATGTTAATAATGAACATGGATCGGAGGGAGATCTAGGCAAGCCTGGGTTTGTGAATGAGGTAGCATGAAATGGTGGTTTTACTTGCCGTAGATCTAAGGACCGGTTCATGCATGCACATGCCAGGATAACAGGGCCACCACAAGGCCAAATATGGGTGCAGCTTAGCTGAGTAATTAGGTAAGTTGCTAGAGTGTTATGGACGGTGGAAGGTGTGGGGAATGGGAGTCGAGTGAGGACTGCCCTGGGAACTGCATGGCACAAGAGGGGGCCCGTGGGTGGGAGAATTGGAGATTCTAGCCTGCCGGTGAAACCTTAGTGAGTCCATACATCTAGTAACCCCTTTGTAAAGGCTGTTTTGTGATCTCTTGACCATACACCGACGGATGTGTACTGGTATAATGGAGGTTCTGCAGTCGCCGACGGGTGACGAAATCACAAACTTGTGGGTAAAGAGGTGCAAACTCTGCAGAGTTATTAAAACTATCATGATAGCCGAGCTTACGGTCACGAGCACCTGGCTAAACTGCCATGATTAGTTGGGATGGTTTTTCAGGATGGTTATTGGGAAGGTTCTCGGTTATGGTTATTGGTTTGGATCTGTTGAGTTTGGATGATGAGATGGGTGTATAACTGTTGGGACATGACACGAGATTGCTCTCGGTGTGAGACGAAGTTGTTTTACAAGGTGAGATGGTAGCGAATACGAGGAGGTATTCGTGAGTATGAATAAAGGATTGGTTAATGTTTGGATGGAACACGGGAAGTGATGGAGGTATGTTGGTAATTTAATTCATGCTGGGATTACATTCATCTAAAGTTAAGTTGCTGTTTTATCATGGTTTTACAAATCTTCTTTTCTGCAAATAAGCCTTTTATGCCTACCTTGTTCATGAGCTGCATATCATGTGTTTTTCCGCACTTGCTGAGTACATCATTGTACTCAACCTTGCATTATTACTTCATCATCAGCTGTAGGAGAAGCCTACTATGAAGATCAAGTGGAGCAATATGGCGTGTGATCTGTTCTCAACCTTGCCTGTGGAGGGAGTAGAGATGGAGCCACTTCTGATTAGTTTTGCTTCCGCAATAAACTAGAGATTTCCGCTGCATAGAAATAAGACTTCTGCTGTAAGCATGAGTCCAATACTCATGAGACGTTGTAATAAACTCTGTTATTCGTGGCTATATATATTCTGAATTCAGTTTGTGAAATATATGTATATGTGTGATGAACATCCTGGGCACACATATGCATTAGTTCTCGGTTCCGTGGTTTTTCCCACAGAATTGAGGGCGTCACAGATTGGTATCAGAGCCACGGGTTGACAGTAGGTTACACCCCTAGATAGAAAGCCTTAGATAGATAATAGAGCTACGGGTTAACCCCCAAGAAGGAGTTACAAGCGCCCTAGGGTGAATAGCTTAGATTGGCCTTTAAAACCACCTTGACCTAGGAAACCATCCTTGAATAGGAGTTGTGTGGGCCCTGGTAATGATTGTTTGTGATTGTGTGCTTAGTGTGGGTTGTGGGACGTCTCAAAAACGTTGTCCATATCCACACGTAAGAACAAAGAGGTGTGAGATGTTTCGGCACTTGCTCACATCCTCATAAGGGCTAATATATATAGTCCAACTCACCTTGATGCATATAGTTGAAAGGACCTACCTAACCTTCTAACCTTCTATTCTATTTCGTTCTCCCTCACAGATGGTGAGAGGAAACGCCAGCCGAAGGAACGTCCAGGAAGATGACCACGAGGAAGTTCCTGCTAACCCCGGAGCTGGCGAGAACAACCTAGAAAGGTTGATGGCCATGCAAAACCAGCTTATGCAAACCATGATCGAAACTTTGGGTCTGTTGCAGGCCAACCAAAACCCCGTTCCGGCACCACCGCCACCACCACCGCCGGCTCATAACAGGTTGGGAGAGTTCATGAGGACTCAACCACCCACCTTTGCTCAAACTAGTGACCCCATGGAGGCCGATGATTGGTTGAAATCCATGGAGAAGAAGCTCGCCATTGTTCAGTGCAACGACCGATAGAAGGTTCTCTTTGCGTCGCACCAACTTATGGGAGCTGCCGCTGACTGGTGGGATGCCTTGAGCAACGCCCATGCCAACCCGGAGACAATCACTTGGACTCAGTTCAAGGAAAGTTTTCGCTCTCACTACATCCCTGTTGGTGTAATGATGCTCAAGAGGCAGGAGTTTGAAGGTCTCCGCCAAGGACAGAAAAGTGTGAATGAATATCTCAACAAGTTTATACAACTGTCCCAGTATGCCCCCGAAGATGTCAACTCAGATCAGAGGAAGCAGTACCTATTCATGAGAGGGTTGAACAATGAGATCCAAGTTCAGCTCCTCAACAATGACTACGTAAGCTTCCAGAAGCTGGTTGATAAGGCTATTGTGGTTGAAAACAAGATCCGAAAGATCGAGCGAGAGTGCAAGAGGAAGATGCCATACCATCCCCAAGGGAGCAACGTACGACCTAGGTATATGCCCCCTGCACCGCAGTATGGATCGTCCACTCCTGCGTACCGCCCTGGTCAGCCACCACAGCAACGATTCGTTGCACCGGCACCTCGTGTGCCCATGCCTCCTGCGCCCCGTCCTAACAATGGCGCCCCTGTTCAAAACCCCCGCCCCAACGTACCTGCTGCCATAGGCAACAGGGCATGCTTTGCATGCGGGGAAGTAGGCCATTTCGCTAACTAGTGCCCGAGGAGAGGCCCTGGACAGCAAGGTAACATGCCCAAGCAGAACCAGCGACCAAACGGAGGGGACAATCAAGGGAACCGTGGACCGCAGAACTATGCTCGTGGCCACGTAAACCATGTCACTGCTGAGGAAGCACAACAGGCTGAGGACATCGCAATTGGTATGTTCCATGCCAACTCCAACCCAGTCACCATTTTATTTGATTCTGGAGCATCACATTCCTTCATATCATCCAAATATGTTGCCAAACATCATCTACCTGTATCCCACTTAGAATGTGCTATGTTAGTTAATTCTCCCGGAGAAGAAACGAGGACTAATGTAGTAGGCCCTAAAGTAAGCCTTAAAATAAGGGGGGTAGACTTCCTTGCCAACCTTATTGTTTTGGACTCCCACAGGATTGACATCATACTCGGAATGGATTGGTTAAGCAAGCACAATGGAGTAATCCAATTGTGAGGACCCCGCCGTCCCGATCACTCACGGGGACGGGACACCTCGCCTGGGAATCGCATTGGGTGGTGCCGTGCGATGCGGCACCCAACAGCACACATAATAAAGCATCATATTACATAAAACAAGCGGAAGCTTACAAAGTGTTGATTTTACAAATACTTCTCAAAATAAACTACAGCGGAAGACTATTACAACTCACGTCTCATACCTAGGCTAAGCATCAGAGAAGGTGTCCAGCCCGCTGACCCTTCTCGCTAGCAACACTGTCATAATAGCAGCGGCAGGGGTTGCCATGAGTTCACCACTCGGGAAGTTCCGAGTCTCATTGGGCACCCGTACATCTCAGCGTACAGTTATTACCTGCAAAACAACTTGTGCAGTATCTGTGAGCACGAAGCTCAGCAAGACTGACCCGTCACCCTAGCCATGAAACTCTACATGATAGAAATAGAGGGCTGATTACAGAGGTTTGCACAAACGATGATATTGAGCTAAAGGAGAGTCCTTACTTCAGGTTTTAAGCAACTTTTATAACCCTCGCGCAACTTACATCGAGACTCCACAATCAAACAAGAAACGCTTCATATCGATGTCACTTGCCCGAGGTGAAAGTAACTTTAGTGAGCTACCCTGGACTCATACTGACCTTGTGCCATCAACGTCGAGACTCTACAATCAAACAAGAAACGCTTTGCCTCGACGCTTCTAGCCCAAGGTGGAAATTAAATTTAGTGAAGTGTTGATCGTTCCTCATCTCCATTATGAGGATTACCCACGAAGCATATTAAATGTTTTTCCCGGTTTATTACAACGTCACGACTCAGTGTACAAGTATGCTCACTACCGCGAGCGACGGTGATTGCAATCAAAAACACCCGGCTGACACGACACGTACGCCCGTACTCGACGTTGCACACAGCAACCATCACTGACGTCGTACGTGGCCACCTTTCACACGACACCCAAATGTTGAACCGGTCCCACCGACTGGGATTAAGTCTCTCTACGGCAAACCCTCGTAGAGCCGGCTCCTCTATCCTTTCAGCATCGGCATCAGACGGTGAGGTATGCCTCGACACCCAGGTTAACATGTTACATCGGTTTCCTGGGTCCCATATTGCCAGTATGCATCCGGTACACATCTCAAACTTGTCCAGCGGGGCCGCACACGAGAACGGGCCTTAATCGACTCAGACATAGACTAGGCTCACAGGACCACGTCCTTGACCTTCCATCCACTGCCCGGTCTCCATTCCCAACTATGAGGATCAATTCCCAACTCTTCCGATTGATCCCCTTAACCCCATTTCACGAGTAGGAATCTGCCTACTCGAGTTATGCCTCTTTTAATCCACTTTTATTGAGAACAACAGTTATAATTTAATTGATAACATATCCTACATTAAACTCCAGGGTTTTCTGGGGCATGCATTTGGAGTTTCATACCATCTAGACGTAATGCAATAAATAAAATACTAGACGTATGAAGTGAATACAAATAAAAACTTGTAAATTTGATGCAAACCGGGGCTTGCCTTTGTTTTGCAGGTGACTTATATATATATGCAGTTAGTGAAGACCACTTGGTGCTTGATCAACCTCTTTCCTCTTTCCTTGATTTCTACGCCGATGACTTCAACTCCTCCACGTAGATACTACACGTGATGAATATGCATATCGTTTAATTGTAAAGACTTTGCTACAAGTCCTAATAACAAGTTTTCAAAAACTGGAACTCTGTTTAAGAATTTAAAATGACACTGGTGCTAGTGGTTTAGGTTTGGGTCTAAGCATATGATTAAAGGCTAAGTGGTTTTTCCCCCTCTTCTATATTGATCACTTAAGGAGGTTAAAAAGAACAGGGGTGACCCAGGGCTCCAATGGGGCTGAGAATTTTCATGTGAGTTCCTTGTCACAAGAAAGTCCTCTGGCCCAAAAATTAGCACTTTTCATTGAGTGGTTTGCTCAGCATAATTTTCTAAGCAATTAAGCAAAGAAGAATTAATTCTGAGATCCCACCCATGTTCATGCAAAAATTAGTGAACCACAATTTCAATTATAGCTCATAGAGTTTGCATGAATTTTCCTAGCATTTTTGGAGCTATGGAATAGCTAGAACTGAATTTCCAAGTTTTGGAAATTCTCTGAAATTGTTTTCTGTATTCATTTGAATACAGAAACTTAAAATCAGAATTAACCTAACTAAATCAACTCCAAATAAGTTGAGAATTTTACAGGTGTTCATTAATACCATAAAGACTTTTCTGGCAAAATTTGAGGATTTTTAAATTAACCAAACTCCCTCTAAAATTCTTTTGCTAGAAAGCTTTAAAGAATTTTACAGAATTAAATATAGGGTTTCATACAAATTGGGTTCTACATTTGGATAGTACTCTATCAGAGGAATCCAACAAAATTTGTTTCAAAATTTTTGGATTCTCCTACCCAAAGTTGTAGCTATTCAAAGTTTGAACTGAAAACTGAAATTCCCCAAAATGTTCAAATACTGGCTGTGGGTCCGGGGACAGGTGTCACGCGTCGGGGCAAGCCACACGGGGCTACTGAGTATTTCCCGCGCCTCCACACGCGATCCCCGTGCCACAGCCGATCAGAACCCCGACTCCCGGTCGCTGACAGGCGGGACCCGCCGGGTCGTCTTCTACCTCTGGCCCCCGCGCCTGCGCGCCGCCGGGCTCGCCGGAGTTCGACGGATTCCGGCCTCCCGGCCATCCCCCGAGCTCTCCCTCGCCGCTAGGGCCTTATTTCACGTGCTGAACACGATGGAACCCTCTTCCCCGGCTGGCGATGGCTCTAACCTAGCTGTCCACGGCGCGGCGGCTCTGGACCGGTTCGGCAACGTCGCCCGGTCATCCTAGCCTACCCAGACCTCGGTGGAACGGCGCTACAGCACCAGTGGACTATGGGGATGCTCGACCTAGCCTCAAAACTGCTCGGGACCGGCGGCTAACGGTGTCTCACCGTGCACCCGAAACCTCCTCCGCGTTTGAGGTCGGAACTTTTGGATTTCATGCGGTCTACGTGCATCTTTCCAACTAGGGTTGTGAAGGACTACTAATCGCCGTTTAGTGGCGGTCCTGTGTGCAAAGTTTCACGTCCTAAGAACGAGAGGGACCATCGAATTTGGTATTACCGTATCAGAAGGTCGGATGGTGCCCGACGGCGATCTTTTCCCAAATTCGAGCCCGGTAGATCATCTCATGGCTTGAGCCTCGGGGACGAGCATCAGGGGCTCCCAGCGCATCCGAGGGTGCTCTAGCTCGGGCCTGAGAAGCTCTCGGTGGGGCTGTCCACGTGAGACCAGCTTCGGTTCTCCGCCGGACAGCTCTGTTTTCTCGGCGCCGTTTGCCGAATTGTGCGCGTCACAAGCTAGGGCCTTTGGTGTTGCGGGGCTGGTGTGGTAGAGCAGGCACAGGCGCTGCTTTTCTGTACTGCCGGTGCGCACAACCGAGGCTTGGTTGAGGCCGGCGATCGGGGAGAAAGGAGTGCGGCGGTGAGCGCCGATTGCTGTTTGCGCGTGGGAAGAACAGCTAGCGCGCGATCAAAATGAAGACGGCAATGTGCTGCAGCCGGTTTCCGGGGTAAGGAGCAAGCCAGCGCGAAATGGGAGCAGGAGGTGGAGCCTCGGTCGACGGGGGCGGTAGCTCGGTGTCGCCCGCGGGTGAAATCCCGGTGGAGTGAGGAACAGAGAGAAAACTTAAGTGCTAAGTCTACCCCTTCCTATGACATGTGGGACCCACAATTCAGTACCTCTTTTCCTCAAAATATCTCCAAAGTTTGACAATTATCCAACCCAATTGTTTGAAAATTGGAAACTGAGCTCATTTGAATAGTTTGGACAAATTCCATCCAAATTCAAATGTTTATTTGAATTCTTTGCACATTTGACTCCATTTATAAAAATGGGTAGCAAACCTTTTCAAAAATTAATGAAACTTTGCCTCCCCACTAATTTGGACCTAAGGAATCCAAATATGGCACTTGATCCTTGTGTTAGCTGCTGCAAACAATAGTTTGGACACAACAGTTTTGAATTTCCATTGTGTCCTCCCCTCACTTGAAGTTTGAATCTACATTTAGTTCATCACTAATTTTTAAACCCTTCCATTGCACTTGAGCTCTTCATTTCTGTGATTTTAATCCACATGAGGTCCATCCATGCAATAGCCCTAAGTTTGTTTAGAAGAATCTCACCTATGTTATCATATGTGGGAAAAAGTTTCAACTAAGCCCCTTTTTCATACACATGACTCCAACATTTGTGCAAACTCATGTTTCTTTGTATTCACATTTTTGAGACCTTTACAATCCTCCCCGCTTAAAAGAATCTCGTCCCGAGATTACAACAGAAAGATGAGGCGGAAGGTAATTACAACAACTACGACAAAAGTTCCGGATAGTTCTTGTGGAGGAAATCTTCACTCTCCCAAGTCGCTTCTTCCGGTGTGTGATTACTACACAGGACTTTGTAAAATTTCGAAGCCCGATTTCGAGTGATCCGGCTCTTTTCGTCGATAATCTTGATGGGCTTCTCGGTGTAGGTGAGGTCCGGTTGCAATATTTCCATGTGTCCCGAAAGGATATCCATCGGCTTCTTCAAACACTTTCTCAAGTGCGAGACATGGAAGATGTCGTGGATGCCCGATAAGGATGGTGGCAGCTCCAAACGGTAGGCTACCGGCCCACACCGTTCTGTAATAAGGAACGGACCCACAAAGCGAGGAGCTAGCTTTCCCTTGACCCCGAATCGATGAATTCCCTTCATCGGGGATACTCGGAGATAGACGTGATCTCCGACTTCAAAACTCAAGGGTCGGCGTCGCTGGTCCGCATAGCTCTTCTGGCGAGATTGAGCGGCCCTGAGGTTCTCTTGAATCAGCTGGACTCGCTCTTCGGCATATTTTACAAGATCAATGCCGAAAATCACCCTCTCGCCAGATTCACACCAATTGAGTGGTCTGCGGCACTTCCTGCCATAAAGTGCTTCGTATGGTGCCATTTTAATACTGGATTGGTAACCATTGTTGTAAGAGAACTCTGCTAATGGCAAATGGTTATCCCAGTTCTTTCCATGATCTATGGCACATGCCCTCAGCATATCTTCCAAAATTTGGTTCACCCTCTCCGTTTGACCGTCCGTCTGAGGGTGGTATGCTGAGCTTCTGATTAACTTTGTTCCCAGAGATTCATGTAGTTGCTCCCAGAAACGAGCAACAAATATTGAACCTCGGTCTGATATGATGGTCTTGGGGACTCCATGCAAGCACACAATTCTGGAGAGATACAACTCTGCATATTGTTTAGTATGGAATCCCGTATTCACTGGGATGAAGTGGGCTGATTTGGTTAAGCGATCGACAATCACCCAAATGGAGTCATGCTTTCTGGACGTGAGAGGCAGTCCGACAATAAAGTCCATGCTGATGTCCTCCCACTTCCATGCTGGAACGCTTAATGGTTGCAGCATTCCCGCTTTCTTTATGTGGTCAGCCTTGACTCGCCGACACGTATCACATTCAGATACATATTTGGCAATTTCTCGCTTCATCCGAGTCCACCAAAATTTTGTTTTAAGATCTTGATACATCTTATTGCTCCCTGGATGTATCGAGTACTTGGACATGTGAGCTTCGTCCAAGATCTTCTTTCTTAGCTTCAGGTTCCGGGGTACCACGATACGGTCGTTAAACCATAACACGCCTTGATCATCTTCCCGGAAACATTTCATCTTATCCTCTTTAATCCTTGCTCGTATATTCCGCATCCCTCTATCCTTCTTCTGGGCTTGTACAATCTCCTCTCTAATGGTAGGCACAAGAGCAAGATTATACAACGCCCCATACGGAATCACCCGCAAGCTTGGTTCTTCCTCCTCCTCCGGGACAACTGACAAGTTATTAACGTGGGACTTACGACTGAGTGCATCAGCCACCACGTTAGCCTTGCCCGGATGGTAATGGATCTCGAGCTCATAGTCTTTAATTAATTCCAGCCATCTCCGCTGCCTCATATTAATATCCTTCTGAGTGAATATATATTTGAGGCTCTTGTGGTCGGTGTAGAGGTGCACTAAATTTCCAAGTAAATAGTGCCTCCACATCTTCAACGCAAGCACCACCGCAGCAAGCTCTAGGTCATGAGTGGGGTAGTGCTGCTCATGGTTGCGGAGTTGACGAGACCCATACGCGATCACGCGTCTATCTTGCATTAAGACGCAGCCAAGTCCAATGCCTGAGGCATCGCAATAAACATCAAATGGCTTTGTTGTATCCGGTTGGGCTAACACCAGTGCCGTTTGTGAGATGTTTCTTTAGAGTTTGAAATGCCTCTTCACAAGCCTCTGTCCACACATACTTGCTGTTCTTCTTTAATAACTCCGTCATTGGTTTAGCCACCTTCGAGAAACTGGGAATAAATCTCCGATAGTAACCCGCTAGCCCCAGAAAACTGCGGATTTGATGAACAGATGTTGGAGACTCCCACTTCAAGACTTGCTCAATTTTAGTTGGATCCACGGCCACACCCTCTGCTGAAATAATGTGGCCTAAGAATGGTACCTTGCTGATCCAAAATTCACACTTGCTGAATTTGGCATACAGCTTATGTTCCCGTAACCGTTGGAGCACAATATGAAGATGTTTGGTGTGCTCCTCCTCCGATTTGGAGTATACGAGAATGTCGTCGATGAAAACCACGACGAACTGATCCAACTCTGGCATGAATACAGAATTCATGAGATACATGAAATGTGCGGGTGCATTTGTTAGCCCGAAAGACATGACTAGATACTCATAGAGCCCGTATCTAGTCGAAAAGGCCGTCTTCGGTATATCCTCCACTCTGATCTTTATCTGATGATAACCAGACCGTAAGTCCATCTTGGAGAATACCTTGGCACCCACCAACTGATCAAACAATATATCAATCCGCGGCAACGGATATTTATTTTTGATCGTCACTGCATTCAGAGGCCGATAATCCACACATAATCGAAGTGACTCATCCTTTTTCTTCACAAAGAGGGCTGAACAGCCCCATGGCGATGAGCTTGGTCGGATGAACCCTTTGTCCATTAAGTCCTTTAGCTGTTCCTTTAGTTCCGCTAATTCCTTCGGAGACATTTTGTACGGCCTCCGAGATATTGGTGTGGTTCCCGGTGCTAACTCGATCTTGAATACCACCTCCCTCTCAGGCGGCATCCCTGGGTGATCGTCGGGAAACACATCTGGGTACTCACGGACCACTGGAATATCCTCCAGTTTCGTGGTCACACTGTGGTACACCACGGGATTTTTAGAATCCACGGCTTCAAGTATGAGCGTTTGGAGACCGTAGATTGGAGAGTCCAAACTAACAATCCGTGGACCAATATCAAGAACAGCCCCGTGGTAGTTCATCCACGCCATTCCTAGAATCACGTCGATCTTCTGTGCCTCTAATACAATGAGGGTGGTGGGGTATAAGTTTCCACCTAAGCACAAGGGTGCTTTGATCACTACTTCATTAGCAGCTATATTTCCACCCGGTGAGCGGATAAGGTAGTGATCCTTCGCTGTAGAGGTGGAGAGCTCAGCTTTACACACAAACAACCTGCTGATGAAATTGTGTGTAGCTCCAGAGCCAAATAAAATTAACACGGGCAGTCCATTGAGGGTGAACATTCCCGCTAGTACAGGTGCCCCATCTGGCACATCCTCTAGAGCGGTATGATAAATGCACCCGGATTTTGGTGCCGTTCCCTGAAGCTGAGCACGGGGTTGATTTATATCCTGCTTTGGTGTAGTTTCTTTGTGGCGTATCCTTTCTGGACACTTCCTGCTGATGTGACCCAAATAACCGCACGTGAAGCACGGTTTCTCAGCCGGTTCCTGGTTGCTCTGTGCATGGACATTAGTGGTATTCTGCTGCGGCAAGAACACTTGAGGAGCAGAATAACGTGGCTGCCTATACCGTTGTTGCAGCTGTCCGAATTCAGAGTATTGGAACAAAGACCGGAATATTGCTGGAGTCATCGAGCCGGCTGCATCAGCTGACAGTTCAAGGTACTGTCTACCACCCTGTATTTCTGCAGAGCACCACTGCTACTCTCCGGTGGTAAATGGTTCTTTCTTTTCTCAGCCTGAACTTCCCGTTGAGCATCTTCAACCATGATGGCAGCACTCATCAATTCGTTGAAGTTCTTTCGGTCAGCTAAAACGAGTCTCTCCTTTAGCTTGGGATTGAGGCTGCGGAAGAACCACTCACATTTTTGTGCTTCGGTGTTCACATGTTGAGGCGCATACTGTGCCAACTTGTTGAACACTCGCGAATGCTCGTATGCACCCCTCCCTCCTTGTTTTAAGGCCAGGAACTCCTCGAGTTTCCGCTGAATTATTCCGGACGGAACATGATACGCCAGAAACGCCTTCCGGAATTCTGCCCATGAAACGTCATGTCCATCTGGTAAGGAGGCGAGTTGATTTGCCCACCATGCACTGGCGGGCCCGTGAAGTTGTTGCGCTGCGTATAAAACCTTCTGCTGTTCGGTGCATTGAAGCAATCCGAACTTAGACTCAATGGTACGGATCCAGCTATCCGCCACCAGAGGATCCTCAGATTCAATGAAAACCGGTGGTTGAGTTGCCAAGAACTCAACATAGGAATTCAGTTGCGGTTGGCGCAAGTCTTCGTCTTGACATCCCCCTTGACGGGATGTATTCATCACTAGGGTGCGGAGCAAGTCGGTTCGCTCATCGCTTGCACCCGTCATGGTGACCAGAATGTCCGCCATTGTGACCGTGGGTGAAGGTCCTGGTGAAGGCTGCTGTTGCGGAGCTCGCTGCTCCCGCTGTGGAGAGTTATCACCACCACCACCACTGGAACCACCCACCTCACTCATGGAACGAGTTCGCACCATTCTGCAATTGCACGAGTTCATTATCAGTTCAACACTATCACTTGATTTATTCCATAAACAAAGTAGTGCAACACTGATAATGAAACCTCAACATGCAAGCAAAATGATTTAAGCGCAAACTGATGTATCCAACAGCACGGATTTACAAGCCGACTGATTGGTCTTCAAACAGATCAGATTCTGCAGTTAAAAGCACTTTCATAACTCAAGTTGAATATCAAAGTTAAAGTTAACTTTAATATCTTTCCAACGAGTATTCAAAGGCCTCCTAGGGATTTTTCTACAGGAAGTTATGGCTCAAAAACAGAAAGGTTCAGAGAGGCTTTGTTACCGTCCTGGTTCTGAACAGTTTGCCTTCAACTGAACTTTTCACCAACTTATTCTGTGATTTTGCTCTGGAGGTCTACAAGAAAGTTGTAGAACACTTGAAACTCTTTCCAGAACCGTATCATACACCTTAATTGGTTAAAACTACTCAGAGTTATGCTCTGTAAAAATCCAGCAAGAATTTCTGCTAGAAACAGAGCACTCTGTTTTTGAAATCTTTGAAACCTAGACACTCTCTCATTTGAATCTTAGTTCAACATAAGAGTTCAGTAACTAATATTTGTTTCAAACTTCCATTTTTAGTTGAAAGTTAGCTCATGACTCATTTCTTCATAGGGAAGGAGTTATTAAGTGTAGTACGGTGTCGATGCACCGTAAGAAGTATGTCGGTACTACGTTCCTCACCAAAAGAGAATCCTAAACCGGCTTATACCGGCATATACGTATGATCAGTGGCACTAAGACGGTCTCTCGCACACGTGTACTACACGGAATACTACGTGGTTGTTACCTGCAGAAGAACACTCAATAGTGGTGCACTCAAAGGTTGTTTCATTTCAGGCAGTTCCATATTTGAAAGTAAATACAAATGCCCGTATCATTGTCATATGGCCGTCCTTGAGTTAAGTCACGTCTCAAGGTACGTGATCGTGTTTCAACACCACACGACGGGGAACCCGAGTATGTCATTAACGGGTCGGCACGATTGGGAATGTTATCAACCCAACGGATACCACCTACTGCCCTGCAGGGCACGCCGATGGCAAGCGCTGCGTATGTCCTCCTGGGCTACTCCCAGACAAACACACTCTCGCGTTATTGACCACGCGATGGGGTCTCCACTTACTTGCCTAATGCACGCTAGGGATCAGCGTTTCATATGAGCTCAGGAACATGATAAGTTCAAGAGTTTCATATTAACATCTCACACCAAGCTGTGAGATCTAGCCCTGAACCACTTTCCTCATCAGGGGAGCTAACCGAAATTGAACCGCTTTCGGTGGCGTTCCTTACCAGGCTTACCTGAGCGTAGGTGCATCGTTGCATAAGGAAAATTCAGAATTATAACAAATATGTTAGTCATGCCACTTTAAGTAACTATACTACTATAGTCCTTATATGGGCCTAATACCGTTTCCTCACCGTATCCTAAGTTTTTGTTGTAATACGATCCTTATTCAGTGCGCTATTACCAATGCGGCTCTGATACCACGCTGTGAGGACCCCGCCGTCCCGATCACTCACGGGGACGGGACACCTCGCCCGGGAATCGCATTGGGTGGTGCCGTGCGATGCGGCACCCAACAGCACACATAATAAAGCATCATATTACATAAAACAAGCGGAAGCTTACAAAGTGTTGATTTTACAAATACTTCTCAAAATAAACTACAGCGGAAGACTATTACAACTCACGTCTCATACCTAGGCTAAGCATCAGAGAAGGTGTCCAGCCCGCTGACCCTTCTCGCTAGCAACACTGTCATAATAGCAGCGGCAGGGGTTGCCATGAGTTCACCACTCGGGAAGTTCCGAGTCTCATTGGGCACCCGTACATCTCAGCGTACAGTTATTACCTGCAAAACAACTTGTGCAGTATCTGTGAGCACGAAGCTCAGCAAGACTGACCCGTCACCCTAGCCATGAAACTCTACATGATAGAAATAGAGGGCTGATTACAGAGGTTTGCACAAATGATGATTTTGAGCTAAAGGAGAGTCCTTACTTCAGGTTTTAAGCAACTTTTATAACCCTCGCGCAACTTACATCGAGACTCCACAATCAAACAAGAAACGCTTCATATCGATGTCACTTGCCCGAGGTGAAAGTAACTTTAGTGAGCTACCCTGGACTCATACTGACCTTGTGCCATCAACGTCGAGACTCTACAATCAAACAAGAAACGCTTTGCCTCGACACTTCTAGCCCAAGGTGGAAATTAAATTTAGTGAAGTGTTGATCGTTCCTCATCTCCATTATGAGGATTACCCACGAAGCATATTAAATGATTTTCCCGGTTTATTACAACGTCACGACTCAGTGTACAAGTATGCTCACTACCGCGAGCGACGGTGATTGCAATCAAAAACACCCGGCTGACACGACACGTACGCCCGTACTCGACGTTGCACACAGCAACCATCACTGACGTCGTACGTGGCCACCTTTCACACGACACCCAAATGTCGAACCGGTCCCACCGACTGGGATTAAGTCTCTCTACGGCAAACCCTCGTAGAGCCGACTCCTCTATCCTTTCAGCATCGGCATCAGACGGTGAGGTATGCCTCGACACCCAGGTTAACATGTTACATCGGTTTCCTGGGTCCCATATTGCCAGTATGCATCCGGTACACATCTCAAACTTGTCCAGCGGGGCCGCACACGAGAACGGGCCTTAATCGACTCAGACATAGACTAGGCTCACAGGACCACGTCCTTGACCTTCCATCCACTGCCAGGTCTCCATTCCCAACTATGAGGATCAATTCCCAACTCTTCCGATTGATCCCCTTAATCCCATTTCACGAGTAGGAATCTGCCTACTCGAGTTATATCTCTTTTAATCCACTTTTATTGAGAACAACAGTTATAATTTAATTGATAACATATCCTACATTAAACTCCAGGGTTTTCTGGGGCATGCATTTGGAGTTTCATACCATCTAGACGTAATGCAATAAATAAAATACTAGACGTATGAAGTGAATACAAATAAAAACTTGTAAATTTGATGCAAACCGGGGCTTGCCTTTGTTTTGCAGGTGACTTATATATATATGCAGTTAGTGAAGACCACTTGGTGCTTGATCAACCTCTTTCCTCTTTCCTTGATTTCTACGCCGATGACTTCAACTCCTCCACGTAGATACTACACGTGATGAATATGCATATCATTTAATTGTAAAGACTTTGCTACAAGTCCTAATAACAAGTTTTCAAAAACTGGAACTCTGTTTAAGAATTTAAAATGACACTGGTGCTAGTGGTTTAGGTTTGGGTCTAAGCATATGATTAAAGGCTAAGTGGTTTTCCCCCTCTTCTATATTGATCACTTAAGGAGGTTAAAAAGAACAGGGGTGACCCAGGGCTCCAATGGGGCTGAGAATTTTCATGTGAGTTTGTCACAAGAAAGTC
The DNA here is from genome assembly GCA_030760725.1 of Neostapfia colusana. NCBI lineage: Eukaryota > Viridiplantae > Streptophyta > Magnoliopsida > Poales > Poaceae > Neostapfia > Neostapfia colusana. The sequence continues at coordinate 104,400,691 of JASWHV010000006.1, forward strand.
CTCTGGCCCAAAAATTAGCACTTTTCATTGAGTGGTTTGCTCAGCATAATTTTCTAAGCAATTAAGCAAAGAAGAATTAATTCTGAGATCCCACCCATTTTCATGCAAAAATTAGTGAACCACAATTTCAATTATAGCTCATAGAGTTTGCATGAATTTTCCTAGCATTTTTGGAGCTAAGGAATAGCTAGAACTGAATTTCCAAGTTTTGGAAATTCTCTGAAATTGTTTTCTGTATTCATTTGAATACAGAAACTTAAAATCAGAATTAACCTAACTAAATCAACTCCAAATGAGTTGAGAATTTTACAGGTGTTCACTAATACCATAAAGACTATTCTGGAAAAATTTGAGGATTTTTGGATTAACCAAACTCCCTCTAAAATTCTTTTGCTAGAAAGCTTTAAAGAATTTTACAGAATTAAATAAAGGGTTTCGTACAAATTGGGTTCTACATTTGGATAGTACTCTATCAGAGGAATCCAACAAAATTTGTTTCAAAATTTTTGGATTTTCCTACCCAAAGTTGTAGCTATTCAAAGTTTGAACTGAAAACTGAAATTCCCCAAAATGTTCAAATACTGGCTGTGGGTCCGGGGACAGGTGTCACGCGTCGGGGCAAGCCACACGGGGCTACTGAGTATTTCCTGCGCCTCCACACGCGATCCCCACGCCACAGCCGATCAGAACCCCGACTCCCGGTCGCTGACAGGCGGGACCCGCCGGGTCGTCTTCTACCTCTGGCCCCCGCGCCCGCGCGCCGCCGGGCTCGCCGGAGTTCGACGGATTCCGGCCTCCCGGCCATCCCCCGAGCTCTCCCTCACCGCTAGGGCCTTATTTCACGTGCTGAACACGATGGAACCCTCTTCCCCGGCTGGCGATGGCTCTAACCTAGCTGTCCACGGCGCGGCGGCTCTGGACCGGTTCGGCAACGTCGCCCGGTCATCCTAGCCTACCCAGACCTCGGTGGAACGGCGCTACAGCACCAGTGGACTATGGGGATGCTCGACCTAGCCTCAAAACTGCTCGGGACCGGCGGCTAACGGTGTCTCACCGTGCACCCGAAACCTCCTCCGCGTTTGAGGTCGGAACTTTTGTATTTCATGCGGTCTACGTGCATCTTTCCAACTAAGGTTGTGAAGGACTACTAATCGCCGTTTAGTGGCGGTCCTGTGTGCAAAGTTTCACGGCCTAAGAACGAGAGGGACCGTCGAATTTGGTATTACCGTATCAGAAGGTCGGATGGTGCCCGACGGCGATCTTTTCCCAAATTCGAGCCCGGTAGATCATCTCATGGCTTGAGCCTCGGGGACGAGCATCAGGGGCTCCCAGCGCATCCGAGGGTGCTCTAGCTCGGGCCTGAGAAGCTCTCGGTGGGGCTGTCCACGTGAGACCAGCTTCGGTTCTCCGCCGGACAGCTCTGTTTTCTCGGCGCCGTTTGCCGAATTGTGCGCGTCACAGGCTAGGGCCTTTGGTGTTGCGGGGCTGGTGTGGTAGAGCAGGCACAGGCGCTGCTTTTCTGTACTGCCGGTGCGCACAACCGAGGCTTGGTTGAGGCCGGCGATCGGGGAGAAAGGAGTGCGGCGGTGAGCGCCGATTGCTGTTTGCGCGTGGGAAGAACAGCTAGCGCGCGATCAAAATGAAGACAGCAACGTGCTGCAGCCGGTTTCCGGGGTAAGGAGCAGGCCAGCACGAAATGGGAGCAGGAGGTGGAGCCTCGGTCGACGGGGGCGGTAGCTCAGTGTCGCCCGCGGGTGAAATCCCGGTGGAGTGAGGAACAGAGAGAAAACTTAAGTGCTAAGTCTACCCCTTCCTATGACATGTGGGACCCACAATTCAGTACCTCTTTTCCTCAAAATATCTCCAAAGTTTGACAATTATCCAACCCAATTGTTTGAAAATTGGAAACTGAGGTCATTTGAATAGTTTGGACAAATTCCATCCAAATTCAAATGTTTATTTGAATTCTTTGCACATTTGACTCCATTTATAAAAATGGGTAGCAAACCTTTTCAAAAATTAATGAAACTTTGCCTCCCCACTAATTTGGACCTAAGGAATCCAAATATGGCACTTGATCCTTGTGTTAGCTGCTGCAAACAATAGTTTGGACACAACAGTTTTGAATTTCCATTGTGTCCTCCCCTCACTTGAAGTTTGAATCTACATTTAGTTCATCACTAATTTTTAAACCCTTCCATTGCACTTGAGCTCTTCATTTCTGTGGTTTTAATCCACATGAGGTCCATCCATGCAATAGCCCTAAGTTTGTTTAGAAGAATCTCACCTATGTTATCATATGTGGGAAAAAGTTTCAACTAAGCCCCTTTTTCATACACATGACTCCAACATTTGTGCAAACTCATGTTTCTTTGCATTCACATTTTTGAGACCTTTACACCAATGTGCTGAAAGAAGCGTGCAGCTGACAAACAAACACGGTATCCGTGTCGAGTTCGAGTCAGCCCAGCAAACAACCGAACGGGCAGATTTGAACCACGCCGAAGGAACAACGTTGGACAGCATTCCAGTGGTTCAAGAATTTTCGGACGTGTTCCCGAAAGAGCTTCCAGGAATGCCACCTGACCGGGACATCGAGTTTGCCATAGATTTGGTACCCGGAACTGCACCTATAGCTAAGAGACCATATAGGATGCCCGTCAACGAGTTAGTTGAACTCAAGAAGCAAATTCAAGAACAGTTGGAGAAGGGTTTTATCCGTCCAAGCTCGTCACCATGGGGAGCTCCGGTACTCTTCGTGGACAAGAAGGACGGAACCCAAAGAATGTGTGTGGACTACAGGTCTCTCAACGAGGTGACAATAAAGAATAAATACCCTCTGCCCCGTATAGAGGACCTGTTCGACCAAATGAAAGGAGCCCGAGTGTTCTCCAAGATTGATCTTCGGTCGGGATACTTCCAGCTGAAGATTAAGCCCTCCGATATACCTAAGACAGCCTTTCGGACACGGTATGGTTCGTATGAATATACCGTTATGTCTTTTGGATTGATGAATGCACCCGCATACTTCATGTACCTTATGAACAAGGTTTTCATGGAGTACTTGGACAAGTTCGTCGTGGTTTTCATCGACGACATTATGGTGTATTCAAAAAGTAAGGAGGAGCATGAAGAACATCTGAGATTGACCTTGCAGAAGTTGCGTGAGCATCAGTTGTATGCCAAGCTCAACAAGTGTCAATTTTGGCTAAAGGAAATATCTTTCCTAGGCCACATCATCTCCAAGGAAGGGGTATCGGTTGATCCTGGAAAGGTGAGAGATGTTCTGATGTGGGACCAACCGAAGAGCGTGAGGGATATTCAAAGTTTCCTTGGAATGGCAGGATACTATCGGCGCTTCATTAAAGACTTCTCTAAAATAGCAAAACCTATGACGGAGTTGCTAATGAAGGGAAAAGTCTTTCAATGGATACCAGCTTGCCAAGAAAGTGTTGAGGAACTCAAGAAAAGGCTAACCACAGCACTAGTTCTGGTATTGCCAGACGTAAGCAAGAGCTTCGACATATATTGTGAGGCATCCAAACAAGGGATCGGATGTGTACTCATGCAGGAGGGACAAGTGGTAGCCTATGCCTCACGACAATTAAAGAAGCATGAGCTTAACTATCGTACACATGATTTGGAGTTAGCAGCAGTGGTGCATGCATTGAAGATTTGGAGACATTATATCCTTGGTCATCGATGTGAGATCTATACGGATCATAAAAGCCTTAAGTACATATTTACACAAACTGACTTGAATTTGAGGCAACGTCGATGGTTAGAACTCATCAAGGATTATGATGTGGGAACCAACTACCATCCCGGGAAGGCCAATGTAGTAGCTGACGCATTGAGCAGAAAGGGAGCATGCCACCAACTCACGGTTCAGGAGCTACCACCCGAACTACGAAAGGAGTTTGAACGGTTACACCTTGGATTCTTGAATAACGTGGAGATAATAGAGATCCACTCCCCATTGGAGCAAGAAATAAGAGAGGGCCAAGCAACGGACGAGGGGATCAAGGAGATCAAGGAAAGAATCCGACAAGAGATAGAGAAGGATTTCAAGGAGGATGAAAAGGGTACGCTTTGGCTAGGAAAAAGGATTTGTGTGCCAAACCTAAGACACCTTCGCGACATGATATTAAAGGAGGCACATGATTCACCCTATTCCATACATCCAGGGAGCACCAAAATGTACAAGGATTTGAAAACTTGCTATTGGTGGGATGGTATGAAGAGGGATATAGACGAATACATTGCCCTATGCGACACATGCCAACGGGTAAAAGCCGAACATCAAAAACCTGCTGGATTGCTGCAACCTTTGAGAATACCCGAATGGAAATGGGAGGACATCAGTATGGACTTCATTGTCGGATTACCACGTACTCAGTCAGGATACGATTCCATCTAGGTCATTGTGAACCGGTTGACGAAAACCGCCCATTTTCTTCCGGTAAAGACCAGTTACAACGTTGCACAATTGGCAGAGTTGTACATGGGGCAGATCGTGTGCCGTCACGGAGTTCCGAAAAGGATAGTCTCAGATCGAGGTTCTCAGTTTACCTCTAGATTCTGGAGGAAGCTGCAGAAAGCCATGAGTACACGACTGGATTTTAGCTCCGCATATCACCCAAAAACAGATGGGCAAACTGAAAGGACGAACCAAATTTTGGAGGACATGTTGAGAGCTTGCGCCTTGAAACGTGGACGTAGTTGGGATAGGAGTTTACCGTATGCCGAGTTCTCCTATAACAACAGCTATCAAGCTAGCTTGAAGATGTCGCCTTTTGAAGCCTTATATGGTAGACGGTGTTGAACGCCACTGTTCTGGAACGAGACTGGAGAGAACCAGGTGTTTGGACCCGAAGTACTACAAGAGGCTGAAAAACAAGTCCAAACGATACGGGAGAACTTAAAGGCTGCTCAGTCACGACAGAAAGGCTATGCGGACAATAGGCGTAGGAAGTTGACCTTTGAAGTAGGAGACTTCGTATACCTTATGGTATCGCCTATCCGAGGCCAACGACGTTTCAACGTCAAAGGCAAGCTAGCACCTCGCTACATCGTACCCTTTAAGATTTTGAACAAGCGAGGTGAAGTAGCCTATCAACTAGAGCTCCCAAACCACCTCTCCGACGTACATGACGTGTTTCATGTATCCCAGCTCAAGAAGTGCTTGAGAGTACCAGAGAAACAAGTGTCAATGGGAGAACTTGAACTTCAAGAGGACCTGACTTACGTAGAACACCCTGTCGGAATCTTGGACGTAAAGGAAAGGGTCACCCGAAACAAGGTGATTCGATGGTGCAAGGTACAATGGTGCCATCACACTGAAGCTGAAGCCACATGGGAGCGTGAAGAGGATATCAAGGCAGAATTTCCCCATCTATTTTCTACTAACGAATCTCGAGGGCGAGATTCAAATTAAGGGGGGTAGATTTGTGACACCCTCATCTCGGGTGTCAGCATATGTTCATGTGTTAGGAAGAAGAAAACATTTTAAGAAAAGATGGAACAATGACAAATACCAAAAGGATAGCCAATAAAGCTCTCAGAAGAGCACCGAAGGCAACTTCCGCGGCCAACCGGCCACGTGGCTTGTTCGGAGCTCATCCCTGCGGAGTAAAGAGAGGTCCGCTGCTGAAAGAGCTACGTGGCAGGTTCGGGGCTCGTCGCCACAAAGGGGAGAGGTCCGATCCTGTGGGACACGTGTTGCCCACGGAGCTAGCCTCTGCAGAGGAAGCAAAGGCATTTCCGCAAGACACGTGTCATCCTCGGAGCTAGTCCTCGCGGAAATCAGAGGACCCGTCGCGCGGGATACGTGTCGATCTCGGAGCTCATCTCAGAGGAATCCGGATCTATCAAACACGTGTCGCCACCGGAGCTTATCCCCGGGAGGTCTGTCGCTGCTGAACACGTGTCGACCGCGGGGCACGTCCCTGAGGACAGAAGAAGGGGAAGACCGGCGCCAACACGTGGCGTGCGCGGAGCTCACCTCCGAAGAAGAGGGAGGTCTCGCTCGTGACAAGCGGCACAACCGAAGCTCGTCTCTGCGTGAGAAGAGATACCAGGCCCGGAAGGACACGTGGAGCTTCCGGAGCTCATCGCCGCAAGGGTAACGAGTTCTGGAGCAGTTTTTACGCGTAAAGATACCGGTACGCAACAGAAACCGATTTAAACTCCACAGTGTTACCAAAAATAAGACGTCAGGATCCAACAAAGATCTGAATAAGACTCTTATTCGGGATCCAATCAGATTAGGACTCTTCTCTTCCCGATTATAAATAGAACCCAAAACCTCTGGTCGAAACCACAAACTTCTCTTTCAACTCCTGAGACGACGACTTAGAGCCCTAGCCCTAACTCGCTGAGCAAAACATCGCCGAAGTGTAACAAGGGAGATCATCGGAGAAGAACCAAGCGGTCTGAGGAGGACCTCGAAGACAAGAAGAGCGTGAGGTAGGACTTCAATACCACCTTACGACATCATTGTGTTCGTCTCTTGCATCTGTTCTTCAATTCCTTTCGAACAGAAGCCTTCTCGTGGGAAGATCACTCGATGATCAGTTTGATCTAAAGACAAGATCATCGCCACGTCCACCTTTGATCCGAACACCTCTGTCCATGCAAGCCATGCAAGAGCACACCAATCTAATAACAATCATAGGATAGCATGCATGTGCATCATCGCATCTAGTTTAAGGTTTGAGCATGATATTGATTGCTGTGAATCTTGTATGCACGTGACCCTACATAGCAGGACAAGCTCAGGAAGCTGTCTACGAAGAACTGCAGCAACCAGGTTTTGAGATCCAAGAACAACCGGAACCACAAGTACAAGGCAAGTGCTCCTTTACCATGTTGATCCTATGTTTTGGGTAAAACTGTTTTGTTCTGCGAAAAGGTGTGCGTACTGAGTCAAACATGATGGGAAACCCTTTTATAGGAGTTTACTAGTTTTGATTAAACCACCCTTGTCGCCTGGGAAGTTTATGAGTCGGGTATGGTTTTTGTTTTATGCTTCGCTGAGTCCATGGGATTGGGAAGCGAGATAGATATGTCTAGCTAACTGCACTCGTAATGATAATGAGAAACTGATGTTAATAATCAACATGGATCGGAGGGAGATCTAGGCAAGCCTGTGTTTGTGAATGAGGTAGCATGAAATAGTGGTTTTACTTGCCGTAGATCTAAGGACCGGTTCATGCATGCACATGCCAGGATAACAGGGCCACCGAAAGGCCAAATATGGGTGCGGCTTAGCTGAGTAATTGTAACACCCCAAATTTTTAGTCAAAACCCAAAATTTTGATTTAAAACCCTAAACCATGTTCAGAGGGGAATTTAGAAATTTTTGGACGTATTGCATGTTTTGCAAAAATTCAAATTCAAACTGGAATTCAAATTATACCCAAAACAGAAAAGAAATGGAAAAAGAAAAGGGAATCGGAAAAAAAACTGGCCAGTGGGCCGAAACCGCCGACCGGCCCAGCAAACCCCGCGCCAGCCCGCCCCCGCGCGCGCCGCGCTGCCCCTCGCTGACGGGCGGGACCCACATGTCATCCCTAACCCCGCGACCCCGGACTCTCTCCCGCGCGCGCGATCGCAACCGATCGGGAAACCCGTCCCCGCAGCCGAATTCTGGTCCCAGCGGACTCCAACTCGATCACAACAGACCCACCGCCCTCCCCCGGCTATAAAAACCCCAGCTCCGATCAGTTTTCCGCACGCGATCGCCGATTTTACTCCGGTGAGCACCGAGACTTCGCCGGTGAATTCTGGCCGATCTAAGCTCGGAAACTCTGATCTAACTCGCTGGTCTTGATCCACCGCCTCCGGGGAACTTTGCAGGTGCAGAAAACTCGGAGAGTTACGGTGCAAACACAACGCCGACGAGCTTCGCCGTGGTTTTGCCTCGGACCTCGCCGCCGAGCAGTTTCCAGGACCCCCGAGCTCGAGAAAACCCCCGAGGTGAGATCCCTGACCTCCCCTCTACCGATCTATGCCATAAGATCACAGTTTTAGGCAGAATTCTCGAAGATCCGAAACTTTCCGGCGAGATCGCCGCTTCCCGCCGCCGTGCGCCGCCGGCAGCGCCGCCCGCGCTCGATCAGAGCGACGTGGCCGCTTGTGCGCCGTTTATTTTAAATCGCACGGTAGACTTTAAATCCCCGCGTACCGGTTCGATGTTATAATCTCAGCCGTCGGTTTAGAATCGGACGGTCCACGTCGACCCCGCGTTATAAAGGCTGGAATTCTTACGTGCTACCCCCTGGGGTTCCCTGGAATTGAGAGCTAGCCCCGGAAACTTCAGATCTAGCCCCTGGAACTCCAGAAAATCGTGTAAATTCATTTAAAAATCAGTTTTAGCCCCTGGACTTAATAAAAATTAGGAAAAACACCTCTGATAAGTGTAGCTAGACCCCTGGAAATTATGAAAATAATATTATAGACCCTGTAATGGGGTGAATTCATTATTTTAACCCTGTTTAGTAATTAATCTAGAAAATTGAATATGTAACTAGTGTTTAAAAATTAAAAAGTGGGACAAACATAATTGTCAAAATTAATTAAAAACTTTCTCAGTACTTAGAAAACTTTGGAGTGAGATAAAAATATAGTTTTGGGTTGAAATAAATCTGTTTCATCTATTATTTACATTTAGGGACACATTTTTAAGTAAATAATAGTTATAGAAAAATAGGGAAAATAATTATGAAATAGTCTACATCAGAAGCCAAGGTTAAAATATGTTATTAAATTATTTAGGACCAGAACCTATACTGTTTAGGTGATGTATATTACTAATTTCATAATGAAATACACAATTATGCATAGGAATATAAATCTGAAAATATAGCAACTAGTTACTGATAAATGGAGTTTTTAAAATACAAAGAATTTAGTTTAGAGTTGGTAGAAATTCTGAAGGCACATATGGAGAAGAAAAATACTTTTCATACACATTTGGTAGTAAAAAGGTGTAGTAGTTTAATATAAGGAATTTATTTAAAACTGAAACACAACACATATAATGGTAAATGAATTTCATAAATGTGAATGTGTGGTTTGTATGAAGTGTAAGTGTGAACTATGTCTTATGGATTGCTGTTTTTCTTTTGCTATGTGTGATGATATGAAGTAGAACCTGTTATTCATTTCCAAGATCAGGACTACCCATTTCAAGAGCAGCAAGAAGGAGGCAAGTGTCCTTGACCACTTTGATCCTATGCTAGGATGTGTAGATAGAATTATTTGCATTGTCAAGTTAAATATGAAACCCATGCTAGGAAGTTTCCCTAGAATTGCATTACCTTGTTTCCTTGAAGATTGGGTTGGGATTTATTTTGTCATGTCATTTATACACATGCATATGCTTAGCCATGCTTAGAATGGGATATTTGGGAAATGAGATCATCAGTTTATATTACCATACTCTTGAATGAGACATTGTGAGTTATGTAGAGGTAGGGATCAAAGCAAGTTGGATGTTTTGGTTGTGTGCTGGGTGCACGAGACTTGGGTTTGTGTTTAGTACTTGCCTGGATCCTAAGGACCGGTTCATGGAGCATGTAACCCGGCTTTACAGTGCCAACCACATGCTGAGATGGGGCAGCTTGGCCAATTAATTAGGTGTATCCCCGGCGTAGTATGGGTGTGTTGGATGGTGCGGGGAGTAGGTGTCAGCTGGACTACCATATGAACCGCAAGGCTCAAGAGGGGGCCACTGCAGCGGGGTTGGAGCCTCTTGTATGCTGTTAGGGGTGAAACCTCAGTGGGCCCACGCTCGTCGGGAATCCCTTTGTAAAGGCTTCGTAGTGATCTCCTGGCTGCACACCTGGGAAGTGTGAATGTGGATCGTAGCCACTGGCATAATGGAGGTTCTTTTAGTCCACCCGGCAACGGGGGATGAAATCACTACTTGTGGGTACAGTGGTACAAACTCTGCAGAGTCAAAACTGTCTTGACAGCCGTGCTCACGGTTAAGAGCGGCCTGGACTTATTCATGATTAGAGGATTGATGGTTTTGGAAGTTAAGCGGGAAGCTTAACATTGGAAATGATGTTATGGTTATTGGATTATGATGATGGGATGGGAGATTGGGACCATTTCACCTGTGTAGTAATGTAAGTGCTTAATAAGCTAAGGTGATAGGTATTAATTGCGTAGTGCTTTAACCATGAGTTCAACCTTTCCTTGTTCTAGCCATGCATGATATAATTTTCCCACACTTGCTGAGTACCATTGGTACTCAACCTTGCATATTTGTTGGTTTATATTGCTGCTCAGGTCAAGATAATGAGGTGGTGTATAATGACCAAGATTTTGGACCCGAGGAAGTTTTTTGGTTCATGAAGACCCCCGGGCAACGCCTGTGATGGAGCCCTAAAGAATAATATTCCGCTGCTAGTTTATTTACTTGTGATGAAGCATTAGTGTCCATTGAGACATTTGCGATGTAAGACTTATTTATATTCGATACCTGGCTTGTAATAAATGATGCTTCACTATTTGTCATCACATGTATGAGAAAATGATCCTGGCATACATGTGATATTCACTTGGTTGTTTCTTCGGAAAAACCGGGTGTGACAGAGGTGGTATCAGAGCCAAGGTTGCCCGTAGGAACGTGGACCTAGGTAGAAATGGACGTATTTAAGGGCCCTATTTTCTTAAAAACTATTTTCCAAGGTGTGGGTGGAAAAGTGTTATTAAAAGGAGTCATTTTCTTCATCTTACCCCAACTTCCATTCAAAATAGGATTTTTGTTTGAAATTTTATCTAACCTAATTCTAAATCCTTTTTAGATGGTTCGCATGATTCGCACCGCTCGCAAGTCCACAGGAGGGAGAGTTCCCGTGGTTGCCCTTGCCGAAAGAGAGGAGAGTCGTCCAGTGACGTACCTTTCCTACGGATTGGCAGTAAGAGACTTGTTGCGCCGTCTTCGGCGTATGCTCGAAGCCGCCGGCAATACGGGCAAGCTAATCATCCACTATAACTCCACCAGGACCATCCGTGAGAAGAGGGAAGAATGGAGTTCGGAGATGAGGATTATACACGAGAATCAGCTGCTTAAGATTCACCACTCCCCAGCTTGTCGAGCAACACAAGTTGATGCGGAGAAAGATGTCACCTGGGAGGCCATCACCTGCCAGAGTCACATCTATCGTCGCCACTTGGACAAAACTGAGTACATGTATGTCCTCCAACGTGAGAGTGGTACCACGGAGTACAAGTACCCACCGGTGCAGCAAGGGACTTCCCATGAGCACATGGACTTGTGCTTGGAGGATGCTGCTATGCTCAGCACTCGACTGCAGGAGTGTCAACAAGAGCTTCAGGATGTCCGAGACACCCTGAAGGAAACGGAGGCATTGCTGCGAGCTTGCTTAAAGGCGAGAGAAAGAGGAGATGGAAATGAACTGTGTGTCACTGTGAGTGATCCATGGACTCCTGACTCCCCGGATCGCCGAGCGATCAAGCGTCGTCGCACTTCTCCACCAGCAGCCTCCCCACCCAAAGCAGAGTCAGAAGGTAGCCGAAATGAGGAGGAAGATCCCGAGGAGCCAGCTCAAGAGGACGATTAGTATGGAGTCTTTCCCCTAGCTAGCAAGAGGTCGAGTAGTCGAGTCGTTACGTAGTTAATGGTGTGATAATGCTTGGTGTGTGACGTGAGTTGTGGAAGCCATGAGCAATTGTCCACAGCCTCGTCTTCAGATTGTTTTGCTTTGGTGTGTGAACCCACAGGAAATAATAGTGCATTTATTTGGTGTGAGATATAAACCCTCGTAAAATTTTTAACAAAGCCTCAACACCTCAAAGTACCAACAAATGAAAGTAGTAAGATGATACTAAATGGTATCAAATTAACATTTGTTGATTCTGCCAGATGGCCGGAAGAGGAAAAGGACGTGCTGCCAACCCCGCCAACAACAATGATGAGGCATGCAACCCTCATCTTTCTGGAGGCCAGGACAGGGGTGGTCGCTGTGATGAAGTTGACCCTCTCCACCAAATGCTGGAGAATCAAAATCAGCTTATCCAGAACTTGACTCAAGTGGTGGCCAACTTGCATCAAGTTCCACCTCCACAAGCTGCACCACGCCAACCAAGGTTGAGTGAGTTTCTAGGAACTCAACCTCCAAAGTTTGCAAGTGCTGCTGAACCTCTGGAGGCAGATGATTGGCTGAAGACCATTGAAAGTAATATGAGGATTATACAATGCCAAGGGTATGAGAGGGTGCTGTTTGCCTCTCATCAATTGCAGGGACCTGCTGCTGATTGGTGGACCGCCTACGTGGCCGCCCATCATGACCCTGAGAACATCACTTGGGAAGAGTTCAAGCGTAGCTTCCGCAACCACTACATCCCAAGAGGTGAACTCAAAAACAAGAGGAAAGAGTTTCTGGGACTGCAGCAGGGAAACATGACGGTGAGGGAATACCTCACTAAATTTACTCAACTGTCCCGTTATGCTCCACGAGACATAGAGACAGATGAGCAGAAACAAGATTGTTTCGTGGAAGGACTTACCGCAGAGATGCAGTGTGCCATGTCCTCCAATGAGTATGAAAGTTTTCAAAAGATGGTGGACAGAGCATTTGTGGTAGAAAGGAATCTAAAGGCCCTAGAAAATGAGAATAAAAGGAAGGCCGGGTGGTCACATCAAGCCTCAGGGAGCAACACCCGCCCACGTATGATGCAGCAACCTACGGGGCAGATGAGCCGTGCTGCGGTACCCTATTCAGCACAAGAGGGTACAACCCAAACTACAGGCCACCCGCAGCACCAGCACAGCCGCAACGTCAGTTTGTGCAGCAGCCTCGCCCCGCATATCCACCTCGACCAGCAGTGCAAGGACCCCCAAACCAACCCCAAGACAACAAAGGCCAAGCACCTAAGGTTGGGGTGCAATGTTTCAGCTGTGGTGAAGTGGGGCACTATGCCCATAAGTGCCCGAAGAAGAAGCCTGCGCCGCCCCAACAGCAAAATGTAGTGAGAGGACGGGTGAACCACGTCACTATGGAGGAAGCACAAGAGGCACCCGACGTGGTAGTTGGTAAGTTTCCTGCCAATTTACACCTTGCAACTCTGCTGTTTGATTCTGGTGCTACCCACTCGTTCATTGCTCAAGGGTTTGTTAAGAAGCATGACCTAGCAACCACACAATTGAACCATATGCTAGCCGTAAACTCTCCAGGTGGAGAAATAAGGACAAGACAAGTGTGTCCCAAAGTGAGCCTAGACATTAATGGGGTAGTATTTACGGCTAACCTCATAGTGATAGATTCACAAGGGATAGATATTATTTTGGGTATGGATTGGTTGACCAAACATAAAGGAATCATCCATTGTTCGACCAGAACGGTGGAACTAACTCACCCCAGTGGCACCAAAGTAAAGTTCATAACGATACACGAGCCTAGGAGGGACATTAAATTAAGTCAAGTGGAGGTGAAAGTTGAGGAAATCAGGACTATCAGGGAATATCCAGATGTTTTTCCGGAGGAATTGCCAGGAATGCCTCCCGACCGTGACGTGGAATTCGCAATTGAGCTAGTACCGGGAACAGCCCCGATATACAAGAGACCTTATCGAATGGACTCCAAGCAGCTAGAAGAGCTCAAGGATCATTTGAGAGAATTGATGGAGAAGGGGTATATTCGCCCTAGTTCCTCACCATGGGGAGCTCCGGTGATATTTGTGCCTAAGAAGGATGGAACCCAAAGGTTATGCGTGGATTACCATGCCTTGAATGAGGTAACCATCAAAAACAAGTACCCATTGCCTCGCATTGAAGACTTGTTCGATCAGTTGAGGGGAGCTTGTGTGTTCTCAAAAATTGATCTCAGGTCGGGGTACCACCAACTCAAGATAAGGCAATCAGATATTCCCAAGACAGCTTTCGTATCTCGGTACGGACTGTATGAATACACCGTCATGCCTTTTGGGCTAACCAATGCCCCGGCATATTTCATGTACCTCATGAACAAGGTATTCATGGAATATCTGGACAAATTTGTGGTGGTTTTCATAGATGATATTCTCGTCTTCTCCCAAGATGAAGAAGAACATGAGAAACATCTAAGGTTGGTGTTACAGAGGCTGAGAGAACACCAACTATATGCCAAGTTGAGCAAGTGTGAGTTTTGGCTGAAGAGAGTTCCCTTTTTAGGACATATAATCTCGGAGGGAGGAATCTCCGTAGATCCTGCCAAAATCGAGGATATCCAGAAGTGGAAGACCCCTGAAAATGTCGGGGAAGTTCGAAGCTTTTTGGGATTGGCTGGATACTATCGACGGTTTATTGAGGGATTCTCCAAGATCTCGAGACCTCTCACCAAACTGTTGGAAAAGGGAATCGCATTCACCTGGACGCCACAGTGCGAGACGAGCTTTCAGGAGCTAAAGAAGAGATTGACAACATCCCCAGTGCTGGTTATGCCAGATATGCAGAAGAATTTCACGGTGTACTGCGATGCCTCTGGAAATGGGTTGGGATGTGTTCTCATGCAAGAAGGACATGTCGTGGCTTATGCATCCCGGCAGCTTCGGAAGCACGAGAAGAACTATCCTACACATGATCTAGAACTAGCTGCAGTGGTACACGCGTTGAAAATTTGGCGGCACTATTTGATGGGGAAGAGGACAGAGATATATACGGATCATAAGAGTTTGAAGTACATATTCACACAACCAGATCTCAACCCCAGACAAAGGAGATGGTTAGAGCTGATCAATGACTTTGATGTGGGCATCAACTATCATCCTGGGAAAGCAAACGTCGTGGCCGATGCTCTAAGTCGGAAAGTGCAGGTCAATAAGTTGAGCTTGAAGGACATGCCTGCAGAATTGAAGGACGAGGTTATAAGGCTCAATCTATGTCTAGTAAATAGTGGTGAAGCCATCGCCATGGAAGTGGACTCCACACTCGAGCAAGACATACGCGAGGGCCAAAAGAATGATGGGAAGATACAAGAGATCAGACAGCTCATCAAGGAAAATAAAGCTCCTGGTTTTAGAGAGGATGAACAGGGAACGGTGTGGCACGGGAAAAGGATATGTGTACCAGAAGTAAAGGAGATCCGTGAATTGATTTTAAAGGAGGCTCATGATTCCGACTATTCCATTCATCCTGGGAGTACGAAGATGTACCAGGATCTCAAAAGCAGGTATTGGTGGTATGGCATGAAGCGAGATGTCGCGGAACATGTTGCCCTGTGTGACACATGTCAGTTGGTGAAAGCAGAACATCAACGGCCCGCGGGATTATTGCAACCACTTAAAGTGCCTGAATGGAAATGGGAAGAAATCAGCATGGATTTTGTCGTGGGATTGCCTAGGACCCAATCCGGGTATGATTCAATATGGGTCATTATTGATAGGCTAACCAAGGTAGCTCATTTCATCCCTGTGAAAGAAAGCTACAGCGGATCCAAGTTGGCAGAATTGTACATGTCAAGGATTGTGTGTTACCATGGAGTGCCAAAGAAGATAGTGTCGGACCGAGGGACACAGTTCACCTCGAGGTTTTGGCAGAAGTTGCATGAAACCATGGGAACCCATTTGAACTTCAGCTCTGCCTATCATCCCCAAACTGACGGGCAGACGGAGAGAACCAATCAGATCCTTGAAGATATGTTAAGGGCATGTGCACTCAAAAACAATAGGAGTTGGGACAAGAACTTACCGTATGCTGAGTTTTCTTATAACAACAGCTATCAAGCTAGTATGAAGATGTCACCGTTTGAAGCTTTGTATGGAAGAAAGTGCAGAACTCCCCTATTTTGGAACCAAATAGGAGAAAGTAAAGTGTTTGGTCCAGAAGTGTTACAAGAAGCCGAGGCGAAGGTGAGGGAGATTCGCAACAACTTGAGGATAGCACAAACACGCCAGAAGAGTTATGCTGATGTACGAAGAAGAGAACTCGTTTTCAACGTGGGAGACTATGTTTATCTCAAGGTGTCCCCTATCAGAGGACTCCGTAGGTTCAAGGTGAAAGGGAAGTTGTCACCTCGATACATCGGACCCTTTCAGGTTTTGGAAAGGAAAGGCGAAGTGGCGTACCAACTAGAGTTACCGGCTCATCTATCGGACGTGCATGATGTATTCCATGTGTCACAACTCAAGAAATGCCTGAGGACACCTGAAGAGGTGTTACCCATGAATGAAGTAGATGTAGCTGAAGATTTGTCTTATGCCGAGCAACCATATAAGATTTTGGAGACAATGGAACGCCTCACCAGAAACAAGAGAATCCGGATGTGCAAGGTGCAGTGGAAGCATCACTCAGAAGAGGAAGCTACCTGGGAACGGGAAGATGAGCTCAAGGCACAATTTCCGGAATTGTTTTCTTAGAAACACCAATCTCGAGGACGAGATTTCTTTTAAGGGGGGTAGAGCTGTAACACCCCAAATTTTTAGTCAAAACCCAAAATTTTGATTTAAAACCCTAAACCATGTTCAGAGGGGAATTTAGAAATTTTTGGACGTATTGCATGTTTTGCAAAAATTCAAATTCAAACTGGAATTCAAATTATACCCAAAACAGAAAAGAAATGGAAAAAGAAAAGGGAATCGGAAAAAAAACTGGCCAGTGGGCCGAAACCGCCGACCGGCCCAGCAAACCCCGCGCCAGCCCGCCCCCGCGCGCGCCGCGCTGCCCCTCGCTGACGGGCGGGACCCACATGTCATCCCTAACCCCGCGACCCCGGACTCTCTCCCGCGCGCGCGATCGCAACCGATCGGGAAACCCGTCCCCGCAGCCGAATTCTGGTCCCAGCGGACTCCAACTCGATCACAACAGACCCACCGCCCTCCCCCGGCTATAAAAACCCCAGCTCCGATCAGTTTTCCACACGCGATCGCCGATTTTACTCCGGTGAGCACCGAGACTTCGCCGGTGAATTCTGGCCGATCTAAGCTCGGAAACTCTGATCTAACTCGCTGGTCTTGATCCACCGCCTCCGGGGAACTTTGCAGGTGCAGAAAACTCGGAGAGTTACGGTGCAAACACAACGCCGACGAGCTTCGCCGTGGTTTTGCCTCGGACCTCGCCGCCGAGCAGTTTCCAGGACCCCCGAGCTCGAGAAAACCCCCGAGGTGAGATCCCTGACCTCCCCTCTACCGATCTATGCCATAAGATCACAGTTTTAGGCAGAATTCTCGAAGATCCGAAACTTTCCGGCGAGATCGCCGCTTCCCGCCGCCGTGCGCCGCCGGCAGCGCCGCCCGCGCTCGATCAGAGCGACGTGGCCGCTTGTGCGCCGTTTATTTTAAATCGCACGGTAGACTTTAAATCCCCGCGTACCGGTTCGATGTTATAATCTCAGCCGTCGGTTTAGAATCGGACGGTCCACGTCGACCCCGCGTTATAAAGGCTGGAATTCTTACGTGCTACCCCCTGGGGTTCCCTGGAATTGAGAGCTAGCCCCGGAAACTTCAGATCTAGCCCCTGGAACTCCAGAAAATCGTGTAAATTCATTTAAAAATCAGTTTTAGCCCCTGGACTTAATAAAAATTAGGAAAAACACCTCTGATAAGTGTAGCTAGACCCCTGGAAATTATGAAAATAATATTATAGACCCTGTAATGGGGTGAATTCATTATTTTAACCCTGTTTAGTAATTAATCTAGAAAATTGAATATGTAACTAGTGTTTAAAAATTAAAAAGTGGGACAAACATAATTGTCAAAATTAATTAAAAACTTTCTCAGTACTTAGAAAACTTTGGAGTGAGATAAAAATATAGTTTTGGGTTGAAATAAATCTGTTTCATCTATTATTTACATTTAGGGACACATTTTTAAGTAAATAATAGTTATAGAAAAATAGGGAAAATAATTATGAAATAGTCTACATCAGAAGCCAAGGTTAAAATATGTTATTAAATTATTTAGGACCAGAACCTATACTGTTTAGGTGATGTATATTACTAATTTCATAATGAAATACACAATTATGCATAGGAATATAAATCTGAAAATATAGCAACTAGTAACTGATAAATGGAGTTTTTAAAATACAAAGAATTTAGTTTAGAGTTGGTAGAAATTCTGAAGGCACATATGGAGAAGAAAAATACTTTTCATACACATTTGGTAGTAAAAAGGTGTAGTAGTTTAATATAAGGAATTTATTTAAAACTGAAACACAACACATATAATGGTAAATGAATTTCATAAATGTGAATGTGTGGTTTGTATGAAGTGTAAGTGTGAACTATGTCTTATGGATTGCTGTTTTTCTTTTGCTATGTGTGATGATATGAAGTAGAACCTGTTCAAGAACACGTTATTCATTTCCAAGATCAGGACTACCCATTTCAAGAGCAGCAAGAAGGAGGCAAGTGTCCTTGACCACTTTGATCCTATGCTAGGATGTGTAGATAGAATTATTTGCATTGTCAAGTTAAATATGAAACCCATGCTAGGAAGTTTCCCTAGAATTGCATTACCTTGTTTCCTTGAAGATTGGGTTGGGATTTATTTTGTCATGTCATTTATACACATGCATATGCTTAGCCATGCTTAGAATGGGATATTTGGGAAATGAGATCATCAGTTTATATTACCATACTCTTGAATGAGACATTGTGAGTTATGTAGAGGTAGGGATCAAGGCAAGTTGGATGTTTTGGTTGTGTGCTGGGTGCACGAGACTTGGGTTTGTGTTTAGTACTTGCCTGGATCCTAAGGACCGGTTCATGGAGCATGTAACCCGGCTTTACAGTGCCAACCACATGCTGAGATGGGGCAGCTTGGCCAATTAATTAGGTGTACCCCCGGCGTAGTATGGGTGTGTTGGATGGTGCGGGGAGTAGGTGTCAGCTGGACTACCATATGAACCGCAAGGCTCAAGAGGGGGCCACTGCAGCGGGGTTGGAGCCTCTTGTATGCTGTTAGGGGTAAAACCTCAGTGGGCCCACGCTCGTCAGGAATCCCTTTGTAAAGGCTTCGTAGTGATCTCCTGGCTGCACACCTGGGAAGTGTGAATGTGGATCGTAGCCACTGGCATAATGGAGATTCTTTTAGTCCACCCGGCAACGGGGGATGAAATCACTACTTGTGGGTACAGTGGTACAAACTCTGCAGAGTCAAAACTGTCTTGACAGCCGTGCTCACGGTTAAGAGCGGCCTGGACTTATTCATGATTAGAGGATTGATGGTTTTGGAAGTTAAGCGGGGAGCTTAACATTGGAAATGATGTTATGGTTATTGGATTATGATGATGGGATGGGAGATTGGGACCATTTCACCTGTGTAGTAATGTAAGTGCTTAATAAGCTAAGGTGATAGGTATTAATTGCGTAGTGCTTTAACCATGAGTTCAACCTTTCCTTGTTCTAGCCATGCATGATATAATTTTCCCACACTTGCTGAGTACCATTGGTACTCAACCTTGCATATTTGTTGGTTTATATTGCTGCTCAGGTCAAGATAATGAGGTGGTGTATAATGACCAAGATTTTGGACCCGAGGAAGGTTTTTAGGTTCATGAAGACCCCCGGGCAACGCCTGTGATGGAGCCCTAAAGAATAATATTCCGCTGCTAGTTTATTTACTTGTGATGAAGCATTAGTGTCCATTGAGACATTTGCGATGTAAGACTTATTTATATTCGATACCTGGCTTGTAATAAATGATGCTTCACTATTTGTCATCACATGTATGAGAAAATGATCCTGGCATACATGTGATATTCACTTGGTTGTTTCTTCGGAAAAACCGGGTGTGACAGTAATTAGGTAAGTTGCTAGAGTGTTATGGACTGTGGAAGGTGCGGGGAATGGGAGTCGAGTGAGGACTGCCCTGGGAACTGCATGGCACAAGAGGGGGCCCGTGGGTGGGAGAATTGGAGATTCTAGCCTGCCGGTGAAACCTTAGTGAGTCCATACATCTAGTAACACCTTTGTAAAGGCTATTTTGTGATCTCTTGATCATACACCGACGGATGTGTACTGGTATAATGGAGGTTCTGCAGTCGCCGACGGGTGACAAAATCACAAACTTGTGGGTAAAGAGGTGCAAACTCTGCAGAGTTATTAAAACTATCATGATAGCTGAGCTTACGGTCACGAGCACCTGGCTAAACTGCCATGATTAGTTGGGATGGTTTTTCGGGATGGTTATTGGGAAGGTTCTCGGTTATGGTTATTGGTTTGGAACTGTTGAGTTTGGATGATGAGATGGTTGTATAACTGTTGGGACATGACACGAGATTGGTCTCGGTGTGAGACGAAGTTGTTTTACGAGGTGAGATGGTAGCGAATACGAGGAGGTATTCGTGAGTATGAATAAAGGATTGGTTAATGTTTGGATGGAACACGGGAAGTGATGGAGGTATGTTGGTAATTTAATTCATTCTGGGATTACATTCATCTAAAGTTAAGTTGCTGTTTTATCATGGTTTTACAAATCTGCTTTTCTGCAAATAAGCCTTTTATGCCTACCTTGTTTATGAGCTGCATATCATGTGTTTTTCCGCACTTGCTGAGTACATCATTGTACTCAACCTTGCATTATTACTTCATCATCAGCAGCAGGAGAAGCCTACTATGAAGATCAAGTGGAGCAATATGGCGTGTGATCTGTTCTCAACCTTGCCTGTGGAGGGAGTAGAGATGGAGCCACTTCTGATTAGTTTTGCTTCCGCAATAAACTAGAGATTTCCGCTGCATAGAAATAAGACTTCCGCTTTAAGCATGAGTCCAAGACTCATGAGACGTTGTAATAAACTCTGTTATTCGTGGAGCAATATGGCGTGTGATCTGTTCTCAACCTTGCCTGTGGAGGGAGTAGAGATGGAGCCACTTCTGATTAGTTTTGCTTCCGCAATAAACTAGAGATTTCCGCTGCATAGAAATAAGACTTCCGCTTTAAGCATGAGTCCAAGACTCATGAGACGTTGTAATAAACTCTGTTATTCGTGGCTCTGAATTCAGTTTGTGAAATATATGTATATGTGTGATGAACATCCTGGGCACACATATGCATTAGGTCTCGGTTCCGTGGTTTTTCCCACAGAATTGAGGGCGTCACAAGAAGCCTTGAGATTGGCTTGTATTACTCGCACTCGTTCTTCAGCCTCATTCACAAGTTCAATGCCGTAGATCACTCGCTCGCCGGACTCGCACCAGTTGAGAGGTGTGCGACATTTCCGGCCGTAGAGAGCTTCATACGGCGCCATCTTGATGCTAGCTTGATAGCCATTGTTGTAAGAAAACTCCGCCAATGGCAAATGATCATCCCAATTCTTGCCGTGGTGGATGGCACAAGCGCGTAGCATGTCTTCAAGCACTTGATTCACCCGTTCAGTTTGACCATCCGTCTGCGGGTGATACGCGGAGCTTCGGATCAGTTTGGTCCCCAACGATGCGTGCAGCTGTTCCCAAAACCGAGAAACAAACAGCGCACCGCTATCTGAAATAATGGAGCGGGGAACACCGTGCAAGCATAAAATTCTTGCAATATAAAGTTCCGCATATTGCTTGGCCACGTAACTGGTATGTACGGGAATGAAATGAGCCGACTTGGTTAGTCGATCGAATATCACCCAAATTGAGTCATGTTTGTGAGACGTGAGAGGTAATCCGACTATGAAGTCCATGCTGATATCCTCCCACTTCCACGCCGGAATGTTCAACGGTTGCAGCTGTCCGGCTTTACGCATATGGTCAGCTTTCACACGCCGACACATATCACATTCGGATACGTACTTTGCGATTTCTCTTTTCATCCGTGTCCACCAAAACCTTGTTTTCAGATCTTGGTACATTTTGTTACTGCCCGGATGAATAGAATGCTTGGACAAATGAGCTTCGTCCAAGATTTTCCTCCGAAGCTTCATGTCACGGGGTACAACTATACGGTCTTTAAACCATAGTGTGCCATTATAATCTATTCGGAAGCATTTCATTTCGCCTTTCTTCATCCTTCTCCGAATGTGCGACATTCCCACATCTTTCTTCTGTGCTTCCATAATCTCCTCTCGTATTGTAGGGACGAGAGCAAGATTATACAATGCCCCATATGGAACCAAGTACAGATTCGGCTCCTCTTCTTCAGGTGGGGTGATGGACAGATTGTTGACATGAGATTTGCGGCTCAAGGCGTCGGCAACAACGTTTGCCTTACCGGGATGGTAGTGAATCTCGATCTCATAGTCTTTGATCAGTTCTAACCATCTCCGTTGCCGCATATTCAACTCCTTTTGAGTGAATATATATTTCAAACTCTTGTGGTCGGTGTACAGGTGCACTAAGTTCCCAAGCAAATAGTGCCTCCACATTTTCAATGCCAACACCACAGCAGCGAGCACAAGATCATGAGTCTGATAGTGCTGCTCATGGTTACGAAGTTGACGTGAGCCGTAGGCGACCACTCTTCCTCCTTGCATCAATACACAGCCAAGCCCGATGCCAGACGCATCACAATATACGTCGAAGGGCTTGGTTGTATCCGGTTGAGCTAACACCGGGGCTGTTGTAAGATGCTTCACTAATGCTTGGAAAGCTTATTCACAAGCTGAGCTCCAAACATATTTAATCCCCTTATTCAACAGTTCAGTCGTCGGTTTAGCAAGCTTGGAGAAGTTCGGTATGAACCTCTGATAATATCCTGCTAACCCGAGGAAACTTCTGACTTCATGGACTGATGTGGGGGATTTCCATTCAGCACTTGTTCGATTTTGCTTGGATCAACTGCAATACCTTCTGCAGAAATAATATGACCAAGGAAGGGCACTTGGCTGATCCAAAACTCGCACTTGCTGAACTTAGCATAAAGCTTATGGTCTCTTAATCGTTGAAGTACGATATGCAAGTGTTTGGCGTGTTCTTCTTCAGACTTGGAGTAAACCAAGATGTCATCTATGAACACCACCACAAACTTGTCCAACTCCGGCATGAACACTGAGTTCATGAGATACATGAAGTGTGCCGGGGCGTTGGTGAGACCAAAGGACATGACGAGGTATTCATACAACCCATATCTCATCGAGAAGGCCGTCTTTGGAATATCCTCCGCTCGGATCTTGATTTGATATATCCTGAGCGAAGATCCATCTTCGAAAATACACTTGCACCCACAAGTTGATCGAAGAGAATATCGATGCGGGGCAGTGGATATTTATTCTTAATGGTGACGGTGTTGAGAGGTCGGTAGTCCACACACAACCTCAAAGTTTCATCCTTCTTCTTCACAAACAGCGCCAAGCATCCCCATGGCGAGGAACTCGGTCGAATGAAACCCTTCTTCATTAGATCGTTGAGCTGCTCCTTCAGTTCAGCCAGCTCGTTCGGAGCCATCTTGTATGGTCTTCGTGAGATCGGTGTCGTCCCAGGTACAAGTTCAATCTTGAACTCGGCATCTCTTTCGGGTGGCATGCCTGGAAGATCATACGGAAAGACATTCGGGTATTCATGGACCACACGAATATCCTCAAGTTTTGTGGCTTCCGTGTTATATGTAGCTGGAGCTTCTTGAACCGAACGGTCAAGAATAAGAACATGTGGTCCATGAAGTGGAGAGTTTAAATGAACCACACGTGGAATGATGTCAAGAACAGCACCATGGCGATGTAGCCATGACATTCCTAAAATGACATCAACGCTGTTGAAACTGAGGTGCACGCGGGACCATCCTTTGCTGTTGCTGTTGCTGTGGTGGATACGTCGGTAGGAAGCCCGGCGCATTATATTGCCGACCGCGAAACTGAGGCGGTCGCGCCGGTGGCTGCCATCTCTGACCAGATGGTGAGCGATACACCACGCGGTATTTCTGTGGCGTCCCACCACTGCTTCTCATCAGCGCGCTGCATTTCCTCTTATCAGAACCGCGCTCGCGCTGAGCTTTCTCTTGTAGAATCGCGGCATTAACGAGGTCGTTGAATGTGCCGCGATTGCTTTGGGCGAGATGGACCTTCATCTTTGAATTCAGGCCCTGGAAGAAAGCGTTGCGCTTGTTGTCTTCTGTCCCCACAAATCCTGGCGCATACTGCGCCAGCCGGTTGAATAACCTGGAGTACTCATGAGCACTCCTCTCGCCTTGCCGTAACACCAGGAACTCCTGGAGCTTCATTTCCATCACACCGGGAGGTATGTGATAGGCGCGGAACGCCTCCCGGAACTCCGTCCATATGACGGCATGGCCAGCCGGTAAGGAGGCGATGTAGTTCGCCCACCATGTACCGGCTTCTCCTTGAAGCTGTTGCGCTGCATACAGCGCCTTCTGGTGTTCGGTGCATCGTAGCAGCCCGAACTTTGCCTCTAGAGTGCGGATAAAGCTGTCCGCCTCCAAAGGTTCTTCGGCCTCCGTGAAGACCGGTGGATGGGTCGCCATGAATTCTGAATACAAACTTTGTTGGGGTTGGCGTTGCCCATTGTCTTGGCGTCCTCCCGGATGGGATGCATTTTGCTGGACTAGCATCCGCAGCAACTCGGTTTGCTCGTCGCGCGAGCAGAGCACTGTGGCGAGAACCTCCGCCAGGTTTCTTGGAATTTCTGGCGGTGGAGGAGGTGGTTGCTTCTGCGTCGTGGTTTGCTCCGGAGGTGGAGACTCATCACCACGAACCTGACTCGGACCTCCCTCCTCTTGCGTTGAACGTGTCCGAACCATTCTGCATTCATACCATTCAAACGATCAGCACATGTGGGTTTAGCTCATCCAGTCTATACAATAGTAATGCGAGAATGGAATAAACAGTACACATAACAGTCACACATGTGGATAAAGTATAAACTTTATGCAACATATACATCCCTGGACCATGTCCCATGATAGAGTTCCAAAGTATTGAACTTTAGGGGTTTAAAAGTTCATTTCGACCATCGGGGTCGCCACGGGATGTTAAGTTTGTTAGTATGCATAATTTCTCGCTATTGCACTGGACCCAAACATGTACCCGCTCGAAACGATATGTCGAATGCATACACTTTTCAACTCCAACTCGCTGTTTTACAACAGCCACTGAACGTCGAATTGTGAAACTAAGTGTTTTGGTTGAAACACTTTAACATGATGTTCACTGTTCAGCTTCTGGTCCAGCTGACCAGTCTAGATAATTCAACAGTTTTGACCTCTATAGAGGCAAAATCTGGACTAGTGCTCAACAACAAAGTTGTAGCACACTTCCTGCACTTTCCAACGATGTCTTACTTGACCCTTAGAAATTTTTCTACAGGGGGTTGTGGTTGAAATACAGAAAATTTTCAGAGAGCATTTTGGTCTGCCCTGTTTCTGGACAGTGCCTACTCATCTGAGATTTTCATCCCATTGGAGGGAGATTTTGCTCTGGAGCTCTACAGAAACGTTGTATAGGACTTCAAAACCTTTCCAGAAGGTTATCCCACACCTCCATTGGTTCAACCAATCTTAAGTTATGCCCTGTTCAAGTTGAGCAAAATTTCTGCCGAAAACAGGGGAGATTATTCCTAAGTTTTTGAGACTGAATCTATACTCCCAATTGACTCTTAGTTCAATATAGGAGTTTTACTAACCCCTAAATGGATTCCTAAACTTCATTTTGACTCTTTTCTTTGAAAATAAACTTTTATGCAGTCGGTACTACGTTTCCTTACCAAAGAAAAATCCTAAACCGGTATTCCGGCTTATACGTGTCAAATGGTGGACTAAAAATGTCACTCACAAACGGTTTCTATACGTCATGCACTAACGTGGTTAGTGTACCTGCAGAAAAACAAACAATAACTGTGCACCCAAAGGTTTTAACATTGCAGGCAGTTCCATATCATAGTAAAAACATACGGTCCGTATCATTGCCATACGGATCGTCCTTGAGTCAAGCCACGTCTCAAGGTACATGGTCGTGTTTTCACACCACACGACGGGGAACCCGAGTAGAGCGCGAACGGGTCGTCACGGTTGGGAATTTTATCAACCCAACGGATACCACCTACTGCCTCATGACCGTTGAGGCACACCGATGGTGAGCGCTGCGTATGGCCCTTGGAACATTGAACGTTCAAGAGTTGCATACTATCGTGTTGCTTACCACACGATGGGGTATTCTCACTTTTTCCTAAAGCACACTGGAGAACAACGTTTTCATATGCTCTCAGAACCATGAAGAGGTTCAGAGACTCATATTCACTACCGTGCCAAGCCACGGTATATCATTCCATACTATTACTCGTATGGCGAGTTACCGCAACTGATCCGCCTGCGGTGGCGTACCTTACCTCTTACCTGACGTCAGAGTGTCATTACAGAATGTATAACAAGTATGTTAGCTTTTCCACCATAATATCTACTACTATCATAGACCTTATGTGGGCTTAATGACTAATCCTCACTCGACTACATCTAAATTTTCAAAATAGACTCTTTTCGAGCGTGCTATTCCCAATGCGGCTCTGATACCACGTCTGTGGAGACCACCCCGTGGTTCACCCACTCCAAGATCGCATAGGGTGGTGCCGTGCGATGCGGCCCCCAACAGCACACACGAAAATATTAGAGAACAACATACAAACTTTTATTTGATATAAAGCAGTGGAAGTCTTTTATAAAATATAACTATACAGCGGAAGTAATGTACATTAGTAGCCTCTCAGCCTAACTATGCAAAAGTGCAGCCGTCCAGCCCGGGAACGCTACACGCTAGCAGCAAGGAACCGGAGAATCACGGTGGCGTGCAGGGCTCCAGCTCGGCCGTGTACCTCGACGGGGGCAGCGCCTCGTCCTCGGAACCTTCCTCATAACTGTCACCTGCACACAGCTCAAATATTGCAACCGTGAGCACGAAGGCTCAGCAAGTCTTAACCGTCAACCCTAGGCATGGAACTCTACGTGCAAGGATGTGTAAGGTAGGAAAGGACTTTGCAATAAAGACACGCCTATAAGTTGATCCTTACTTTCAGTTTTTATAGCAGCAGATTCATGTGCCTTAGGCAGCCCTCACATCGGAAGTCCACAATCAAACAAGAAACGCTTTCCTCCGATGTGGTAATGCCCAAAGCGGAAAGTAAACTTAATTAGCTCTACATCTACAGCAGTTATGGTTTCCGAAACATTAATATATCATCACAGCATATTATCATTCAAATGGCTTACTTCACTTCTTACTACGTCACGAAACAGTGAACAAGCGGTACTCAAATAACCGCGAGGGACGGTGATTGCAATCAGGAGACACCCGGACAACACGTTGCATACACTCACTTTCAGAAGCGTGATTCCACACCCCTTCCTACTCTGTTGTATGCAACAACCTTTCAAAGGCAACCCAAACACCAAACCGGTCCATCTGTAACGGGCAGGAGGTCCCCGCGTGTAGCGTGACTGTGCCCACCGGCAGATTTACACCTTGCTACCCTCAACCCACTCCTATTTACGGTTGGGTAAGCCTCGGCACCCAGGTTAACCATTTACATCGGTTTCCTGCTTATGTCAGTATGCCATCCAGTACTGTTCGATACTTGTTCAGCAGGCCCGCACACGACTCGGTTCTCAATCGACACCAACAGGGCTACGCACGTGAGACCTCCGCTCACTGCTTCCTATCCCCCCTGCTGAGTCTCATTTTCTCCACTTTTAAGCCATTTTCTATTCTGACCAAACCGTGTGGTAAACCTTACCTCGCGAGTAGATTCCAACTACTCGACTTCTACCGAGATCCTAAGCATATTAGCAGGGCCTTGCCTACTCGTCGGCTCTGTAAGCTACCCAACCCTTCATAGGATTTAAAAGGTTATGCAAGTGGGGTTTCAATCACCTTAACTCTAATGCAAACATTCACCCTAGACGTAGGTGATACAAATAAAAAGATTTATAAAAGGTACTTAAGTGCAAACCGGGGCTTGCCTGGTTGCGAGTTAAATGAGAAGTCAGCTTCTGGTGGGAGGACGTCCAAGGGCTCCGGTGCGTCCTCAACTTCGGTCACTAAATGAAATGTAACAAAGTATGTATAAATATTAAGGAATTATAAGAATTAAACTTCTATTCATAGCTACTGCTATTTAGGATCCTTATTTGGCTTTGGGATTTTTACAGTGGATACTAGACTCTCTAAGGATGACTTGAGCCAAATTTGGAGACATGTCATTGCACAATGTAGTCTTTAAAATTCCTACAAGTACAATGCTTCTCTGAATCTTTGAGCCCAAATCAGGAGCTTTGACATAGCTAATAGTGGAAGATCTGATTAGGGTAAGTCTCCATGATTCTAACAAAATCTGTTTCACCATTTTTGGAGCTACCATCAGAGAGATATGAATTTTTGAAGTTGGGCCAGAGTTCTGAAAATTTTCTGTTTAAATTTGAATTTCCAAATAAAGGCTGAACTCTGGAAGGCAATTTAGCCTACCAAATGAACTCCAATGAAGCTCAAATTTTACTGGAGATCAGTTACTATGAGGAGGATTTGCTGTCCAAATTTCGGAATATTTCATAAAGAATTGCTCCTGTAATAAATCCCTAGAGGATTTACTAAAAAAAATTCTACAGAAATTCCTGGGCATTTTCATAGCAAGCAATTTGTTCCTCTGTGAAGTACTCCTCCTAAGGATTCGAACAAAATTTGTCTCACCCTTTTTGGAGTTTTCTACACAAAGTTATGAGTCTCCAAAGTTTGAACTGTATTAGCAAATTCTGGAAATGTTTAAATCCTGTCTGTGGACCCCACCCGCGACGTTATCCACTCAGCTGACGGCAACACCGACTCCACGGGGTTATTCCCGCGCAGCCGCACCGGATCCGGCGCCACAGGCCGATCCCCGCGCGTATACAGAGGCTGACCGGTGGGACCCGGCCCTCCTTCCTCTTCCTCGCGCTGCCCGCGTCTCCCGCGGCGGCGCACGCCGGCGAGGCTCACCGGGACGGGGTTCCCGTGGTCCAAACTTCATCAAACCCGCCGCCTGTGAGTTCTACACCATGCTGAACACGATGGTGGGGTCGGGAGCCGATGACAACGGCCGGAAAGGTGCTTGCACTGGCGACCATGTCGGCCCTTACTTCGGTGACCTCGTTCTCCCTCAACAGTGGGTCTTTCGGGCTAGGAGTTTGCTCCAAAAGCACTAGTGTCACATGGACAACATCGACCCGTAGCCCTCTCCCAATGAAAGCCACCGGAGATGGGACCTCACCGGCGACCCGAGCCCGCAAAATGCCGGCGGCGACAAAAACTCGAAGAACTCCTTTAGTTCTTGATGGTTTCCGGCGCCGTTTGAGCGAGAAGGATCGCAGGGATCTAACAATGCTTCTCCTAGACCAGAATGAGATCTAGCTATCACAGCACGAAGAATTGGATTGTAGACCAAGAGGTGTTGCTATGAACTAGGGTTTGGTAAAACCCGAAATTCTCACTACCCGATTGATCAATCGTCCCGAGGCTTTCGGTAATACGACCTACGGACAATAATGCACCTTTCTTGTGCAGGGAAGGGGCGGTGAAACTGGCCGTAATGCACTGTCCACGGTGAACCGAACGTGGTTCCGCCGAGCACCTCCGATCGCCGGCGCCTATCTTTGGTTTATGCGTAGCACGAGCTAGAAAGCTTAGGGGAAAGAACGGTGAAGGCTGGAGCACTCTCTTGCGCTTCTTTTTGCTGTTTGGGGCTCGATCATCTGAGCTTGGGCGAGCGTGGGCGAGGGAGGAACAGCGACGGCGCTGAGGCGATTTCTCGCGGGAGAGAATGAAAGGAGCGGCGAGTTATCGAGGGAAACGAAGACCGACTTCGTTGCTGCGACCGGGGGGTGATGAAGCGGCTGGTGATCGAGGAACCAGGAGGTGGCGCGGTGGAATTCCTCGGGAGCGGGTTTCACCGGGCGCTGGCGGCCTCTCGGCGATCAGCCGATGAAAACAGAGGCGGTAGCTCTGTTTGGAGGCTGACTGCTGGGCCCCACCTCCCTCTCTTTTAATCCAATTTTTCTCTGATATTTTACCCCAGCAACTCAACATTTAAGGCTAGACTTTCACCCCAAGCAAGGTTTGAATTTTCTGAATTCAAATGGTTTGAATTCTGGTGTAAAATTTTATGTGCTTTGATCATTTGAATTTGAAAAGGAGTTTGAATTCTCCACTTGGTATTGCATCAAAAATATAGCAAACCAGCTCCAAAATTTCCAATTTTTGGCATGGCTGATCATTCAAAGGTGGAGAACACATTTGTGAAACCCAATTTTCAAATTGAGGGAATTGGGATTTAAAACTGAATTTGAAATTCAGATTAGAGGGCTTTTCCTTTTGATCCCAAACAAATATGAAAACTCCTCCAAATGAGCTGAAATTTGGAACGTTAAATATTTGGACTATGGAAATCCAAGCTGTGCATTTAGATCCCCATGTTTGGAAGTTTTGGGAAGTCTAAACCCTCACTTTGAACATACACCATTAAAATTCAAAGTTTTATTTCCCCTCATTTTTCATAAGTGTACATGAGCTGACTTTTCTTGCTACCACTTTTGGGATTTTACATCAACAACATGGGCTCAAAGATTCATTTGAATGGATTGAAGCAATGTTAAGTTAAACCCATGTGTAAATCATACATGTGCATGAGAAAGAATTAAAAGAAGATCTTTAGACTCAAAGGCTCCCCTCAAATTGCCGCCAAACTTTTGAATACACATGGAACATCATACATTGGCAATTGAGGAGATTTATGTGGCAAACTTCTAAGTTTAGGGTGGGCTAAAAGGGGTTAATTGATATCATTTGCAAATTTTTGCTGAATTCAAATTTTAAAGGCAAAGATCAAACTGAACTTGTGAGGTTCAGACTAGGACCAAAAAGTGACCAAGTATGTGCTATGAGCAAACCAAACTTGTTCACTAAAATCATAAGTGGTCATTTCAAAAATGGAATACATACTGAGGTTGCAAACATTCTAAGTGTAGCAACCAAATTTAAAAGTTGATTCCATATTTGAAATCCTTAGCTCCAAATTATGAGGAAGGCAAATTTGACAAGGAGTTACTTTGATATGTATGTTAAAGGGGCTTTGAATTTAATTGGAATTTGAATGCAAATTCGAACTGAGGTAAACTTTGTCAATTTGCCCAAACGATTTCAAATTTGAGCTCCTCATGACTGAAGTTTGCACTATGCCAAATTTGGAAGATCTTTTAGGGGAGAAGAGCAGTGGGACCCACTTGTCATTTAGAGGGAAGACTTACACACGAAGTCATGTTTCTCTGCTCTCGGTTCCCACTCAAACCGACTGAAACAGCTGACCGGGGCTCCGGCGCAATCCACTCCCGAAGCCTCAGGCGCCACGTCCTGTTTCCCTTGAGTTTTCTTGTTCTGATCACCTCACCACGAGTGCAACAGGGCTATTTCGCCACTCCCAGCTCGTGCTCTCGGCCTCTGTTCTGCTCTCACGCGGGAAAGCGAGCCGCCGGCGCTGCCTCTGTTCTTCTCGATCACAAACCGGCATTGCTCCTCCTTTGCTCGAGTGATTCACAGTAAAAGTGAGCGCCAACACGTGCTTTAGGTACTCCGATCGCTACTTCGCAGCCTCGTTGTTTCGGTTTATCACAGTTCGAAAATCGCCGCCGAGGCCGAGGTGCAAACAGCGGAAACCGAAGTCGGGCCACCGTGGACAAAGCGCCACGGCCACCCTCTCCCCCAATTCGCTGCACAAGAAAGGTGTGACATACTCCCTAGATTGTGTAGCTGCAGTCCTTATAGCAAATGATCGACCAAGTGGGGAGAATTTCCAAGTTTCCCGAAACCTAGTGCATGCGGGTAGGGCTCGGTCTACCCCAAAACTCGAGTTGCACGATCCACCAAAGCTCAAGCAAGCTTGCACACAGATTCTACACTTCCTAGCGTCCGTCCTCGAAGAAGAACCGAGCGAAAACATCTAGGATCGACCGAGTTGTAGCAATTTTTCATGCCGCCATGGAGAAATCGTCTCGGGTCACCATGGAGCTCGATGTTGCCGGCCTTTTCACAGGGTGTGGAGTCCATTTTCAGCATGCTCGAGCGGCCACAGTGCTCTCCGAGCAATTCCCGACCATTTTTATGCGGTGTAGAAGGTTTCTGACCATGCCAGAACCCTAGCGGCCGCTGCCGCCGTCGCGCACTACTTTCCGGTGATCTTCGTCCACCGGCGACCCCACTGAAGATCTCAGCGTGTCTAAAAACGTGGGGGCGGCAAGTTTCAGCTCGGCCAGCGGCCGGGAACCTCAGTCCGGTGACCCTCGCCGGCGCACGCCACCGCTACCCTCTGTTTGGCGCGAGGAAGAAGATGAACTGATGTATGGGGCCCGCAGCAGAGTTTAAACATTTCCAGAATTTTCCTAATTTGGTTTAAACTTTGAATAGCCATAACTTTTTGTAGGAATGTCCAAAAATTGTCAAATAATTTTTTTTGGATTCCTCTCAGAGATTACTATCCAGGGGTGCATCCCAATATTTATGAAAATCCCTAGATTTGGCTCATTAATTTATATAAGGAAAACTTTGTAAGATTTATTCCAGGAGTTTTGTTATTTGGAAAATTCTCAATTTTTGGAAGGACATCCTTCCAAATATACTTGTACTCAAGTAAAAATTTCAGAGGCATTGGACCTCATTTGCTTGGCCAAATAAGGTGTTAATTCTTTATGTCTGAAAATTGGAAAAATAGAACAGAGCTCATTTTCAGTTTCTCCCCAATTCTTGTAAAGGTAATATCTTGGTATAGGAACCTAAAAAATTAGTGATTCAAATTGTGTTAGATTCATATTGAAAAACTCTATCCAAATATGCAACCCAATTTGTATGAAAGTCATTATTTATTTCTTGAAAATTGTTTAAAGCTTTTCAGCAAAATAATTTTAGAGGGAGTTTGGTTCGTCCAAAAATCCCAAAACTTTGCCAGAATATTCTTTAGGATGTTAATTAACTCCTGTAATAATTTCTGCTATTTTGGATTTGATTTGGTTAGGATAATTAAGATTCTAATTGGCTGTGTTCAAATGAATACAGAAACATTTTCAGAGAATTTCCAAAACTTGGAAATTCAATTCTGGGCAATTCTTAGCTCCAAAGATCCTAGGAAAATTCATGCATGCTCCCTGAGTTATGTTTGAAATTTTGTTTCACTTGGATTTGCATGAAATTGCAAATTTATTCAGAATTAATTCCTTTTTTCCTAAATGCTTAGGGAATTGTTCTGAGTGATCTACTCATTGAAAAATTCTTAATTTTTGTCCAGAATACTTTATTGTGACAAGGAGCTCACAAGAAAATTTTCAGCTCCATTGGAGCTCTGGATAACCACTGTTCTGTTTAACCTCTTAGATGAGTAACACACAAGTGATGAAATGCACTTATCACTTGATCATGTTGCTTAACCCCAAACCCAAACCACTAGCACCAGTGTCATTTTAAATTCTTAAACATAGTTCTGGTTTTAAACTTTTCATTAGAACTTGATAGCAAAATCTTTACAATTAACCATACATGCATATTCATAACGTGTAGCATCTACGTGAAGATTGTGAAGCAATCGAAGTGGAGATCAAAGAGGGAGGAAAGAGAGTGATCAAGCCTCAAGTGGTCTTC
Organism: Neostapfia colusana; assembly: GCA_030760725.1. Taxonomy (NCBI): domain Eukaryota; kingdom Viridiplantae; phylum Streptophyta; class Magnoliopsida; order Poales; family Poaceae; genus Neostapfia; species Neostapfia colusana. The sequence goes on from JASWHV010000006.1 coordinate 104,434,214, forward strand.
ACTAACTGAATATATACTTAGTAACCTGCAGAACCAAGGCAAGCTCCAGTTTGCATTTAAGCTATTTTATAAAGTTTTACTTTGTTCACAATTATGGTTTAGAGTTTGTATCTACATTAGGTCAGGAATGTTTTATACACCAAATGCATGACTAAAGAAACCCTCGAGTTATGGGTAGAATACGTATCCCCGCTGTAGAATAATGCCTTGCTAAATAGGTTATGACATCCGGTAGAAGTCGAGTAGTTGGAATCTACTCGCGAGCTATAGTTCGGGATCACACGGGTATGATTTAAAGAGGCAAACTAAAGTTTATGTTTTCAAAGATGAGACCGGGCAGGGGGGTTAGGCAGCGACAAGACGAGGTCTTGGTAGAGTAGCTCTGCCTTTGTCGGTTAAGGGCCGAGGTGTGTGCAGCTCCGCTGAGCAAGTATTGAGTATTGTACCGGATGCTTACTGCTATATGGGACCCAGGAAACTGATGTACCAGGTTAACTGGATTGTAGAGTCATAACACATCGTCTCGTTAGACCTAGGAGCCCGAGACGGTGCGACCGGTTCTACAGTTGGGTGTCCTGCGAAAGGTTGCCACATACGATGTAATGAAGGATGCCAGATTTGGGTCTTCAGAGGCGGGCGTATTTGTCGAGTTATTCGGGCAGTGTTTGATTCGAATCACCATCCCTCGTGGTTATGTGTACTGCTTGCTCACTGCGCTGTGACGTAATAATAAAGTTGTGTGAGAACAGTTTGCAAAGTTTTAATTGCTTCTATGAGAATTGGAATTGCATGAAAACCATGTATGAAGTAGAGGTAGAGCAAATTAAAGTTATTTTCCACCTTGGACAAGTAACATTGGAATGAAGTGTTTCTTGTTTGATTGTGGATTTCCAATGTTGTTCGGTGCAAGGTTCACCAGTGTGATGGCTAAAATCTGAAAGTTAAGGATGAACTTGTAGGCGAGTCTTTTTGCAATATACATGTTTAGGTCTTAAGTTACATTCATGTAGAGTTGCATGCGTTAGGAGAGACGGTTAAGTCTTGCAAGCCTTTGTGCTCACTCTTGCTATATGAGTGGTTTTGCAGGTTAACATAGACGCTTATGAAGAATGTTGTCCTGTGAAACTCAGAGACTTCCGAGTCACGTAACACATGGAGAATCCCAGCCACTGCAATATCTTCGTGTTGCTAGCGAGAGGAGTCCGCGGGCTGGACCTCTTCTCGAGGGCTCATTAGTTATTCGACGTGAGCTGTTTATATATTTCCGCTGTAGCTATTTTATGTAAATTATTTACAAAGAACATTTGTAAGCTTCCTCTTTTGATTTATGTAATACAGTTTTCCTTATATGTGTGCTGCTGGGTGACGCATAACACGGCACCACCCAATATGATTCCCAGGCGAGCGGCACGGCCCCGTGACACGGGTGTCGGGGTCCCCCGCATGCAAGTTCAAGTTTATACTTGGAGCTCACACTTTTAAATTCAAAAGTTTAAATTCCCTCACCTTTTCTCAGTGTGAATTTCAGCTTCACTTGCTATACTTTTTTTGTGATTTCACATCCCTTCCCCCTTAAAAGAATCTCGTCCCAAGATTACAAAAGAAGAGACAAAGATATGAGAGGATTTACCCGTGATGAGACACCATGAAATCCGGGTAGTTTGAGCGAAGGAACTCCTCGCTCTCCCACATTGCTTCTTCAGCGGTGTGGTTGCTCCACTGTATCTTGTAGAACCACAGCGTTCGGTTACATGTGGTCCGAGCCTTCTCATCAATAATCGCTTCCGTATATTCAGCATATGTCAAATCTGGTTGTAGCTCGCCAATGTCTTCGGTGGGCACAGCAGCCGTATACTTTAGACATTTCCGTAGTTGTGACACATGGAAAACGTCGTGAACACCAGCGAGAGATGCCGGTAGTTCCAGTCTATACGCCACTGGTCCACACTTCTCGGTGATAGCATGGGGTCCAATAAATCTGGGAGCGAGTTTCCCCTTCACGCTGAATTGGTGCACGCCTTTCATCGGAGATACATGGAGGTACACGTGTTCCTTGACGTCAAAGTGTAGCGGCCTACGCCTCTTATCAGCGTAACTTTTCTGCTGGGATTGAGCGGCCTTCAAGTTGGCTTGAATCATCTGAACGCGCTCTTCGGCGTCGTTCACCACATCAACCCCGAACGTGACCCTTTCACTGGACTCGCACCAGTTCAATGGGGTGCGGCATTTGCGACCATAGAGAGCCTCATGTGGTGCCATCTTGATACTCGCTTGATAGCCATTGTTGTACGAGAATTCCGCCAACAGTAGATGATCATCCCAATTTCTACCGTGGTGGATGGCACACGCTCTCAACATGTTTTTCAATACTTGGTTCACCCTCTCAGTTTTCCCATCTGTCTGAGGGTGATAAGCGGAGCTTCTAATCAGTTTAGTACCCAATGCAGAGAGCAACTGCTCCCAGAAATGAGCCACAAACAGTGCCCCTCGATCTGAGATTATGGTCCTGGGTATCTCATGCAAGCATAGAATTCTTGCAATGTACAACTCCGCATACTTGCTGGCATGGTAACGTGTATGCACGGGAATGAAGTGAGCCGACTTGGTTAAGCGGTCAACGATTACCCAAATAGAATCATGCTTGTTGAAAGTTAGGGGTAATCCCACAATGAAATCCATGCTCACATATTCCTACTTCCATGCTGGAATTTTCAGGGGTTGTAACAGCCCTGATTTTTGCATGTGATCCACTTTCACTCGTCTACACGTATCACACTCGGATATGTACCTAGCCACTTCCCGCTTCATCCGTGTCCGCCAAAATTTTCTTTTCAAATCTTGGTACATTTTGTTGCTGCCCGGATGAATGAAGAATTTAGACAAGTGAGCTTCATCAAGGATCTTATTTCTCTGTTCCATATTCCGGGCTACGACTATGCGGTCGTTGAACCACAGCATCCCCTCATCATCTTTCCGGAAACATTTTATATCCCTGCTGTCTATCCGTCTCTGGAGATGTGCCATGCCCTTGTCAACTTTCTGAGCTGCAATGATATCCTCCCTAATTGTAGGGATGAGAGCAAGGTTGTAGAGTGATCCATAACAAACCAAGTATAAACTCGGCTCTTCCTCTTCCATCGGTGTAATGGTAAGGTTATGGACATGTGATTTCCGACTCAGCGTGTCGGCAACCACATTCGCCTTGCTGGGGTGGTAATGAATCTCAACCTCATAATATTTTATTAGTTCTAACCACCTCCTTTGCCTCATATTCAGCTCCTTCTGGGTGAACATATATTTTAAGCTCTTGTGGTCGGTGTAGAGATGCACCAAATTCCCCAGTAGATAGTGCCTCCACATTTTTAGCGCCAATACCACAGCAGCGAGCTCAAGATCATGAGTCGGATAGTACTGCTCATGGTTTCGAAGTTGGCGTGAGCCATACGCGACCACACGTCCTTCTTGCATCAACACGCAGCCGAGCCCGATACCGGACGCATCACAATACACGCCGAAAGGCTTGGTCGTATCCGGTTGAGCTAAGACCGGGGCTGTTGTGAGATGCTTCACCAATGCTTGGAATGCTCCTTCACATGCTGCATTCCAAATATATTTTGTTCCCTTATTCAATAATTCTGTCGTCGGCTTAGCAAGCTTGGAGAAGCTTGGGATGAATCTCCGGTAATATCCCGCTAAGCCGAGGAAGTTTCTAACTTCATGGATAGAGGTCGGAGCTTTCCATTTCAGCACTTGTTCAATTTTACTTGGGACAACCGCAATGCCTTCCGCTGAGATGATATGTCCCAAAAATGGCACTTGGCTGATCCGAAACTCACATTTGCTGAACTTGGCATAGAGCTTATGGTCCTGCAATTGTTGAAGAACGATTTTCAAGTGTTCGGCGTGTTCTTCTTCTGTCTTGGAGTAAACCAAGATATCATCAATGAACACCACAACGAACTTGTCCAGCTCCGGCATGAACACAGAGTTCATGAGATACATGAATTGTGCCAGAGCATTAGTGAGACCAAAAGACATGAAGAGATATTCGTATAATCCATATCTCGTCGAGAAGGCCGTCTTCGGAATATCCTCCGCCCGGATTTTTATTTGATGATACCCAGAGCGAAGGTCCATCTTCGAGAACACACTTGCACCAACAAGCTGATCAAAGAGAATGTCAATGCGGGGCAGTGGATATTTGTTCTTAATTGAGCAGCCGGTAATCCACACACAGCCTCAAGGTATAATCTTTCTTCTTGACGAACAGCGCCGAGCATCCCCAAGACGAGGAACTCGGTCTAATGAAACCCTTGCTCAACAAATCATTGAGCTGTTCTTTCAACTCAGCCAGCTCGTTCGGAGCCATTTTGTATGGTCTTCGTGATATGGGAGTAGTCCCGGGTGCAAGTTCAATCTTGAACTCTACCTCCCGTTCCGGTGGCATGCCCGGGAGATCATCCGGAAACACGTCAGGGTATTCCCGGACTACGGGGATGTCCTCTAACTTGAGAGCTTCAGTGTTATAAGTTGCTGAAACTTCCGGGACAGGGTTGTCTAATACCATTGAATGCGGACGGTGGAATGGAGAATTCAAATGAACCGTCCGTGATAGAGTTTCCAGGACAGCGCCATGGTAGCGTAACCATGACATCCCTAAGATTGCATCAATCTTCTGTCCCGTAAGGATTATCAAGGTGGTGGGACATATCTTCCCACCTAAGCACAGTGGTGCTTTTGGAATCATCATATTTGCTGAAATCTTCCCTCCCGGTGAGCAGATCATATATGAGCAATCGGTTGGGAAGACTTGCAGTTGATGCTTAGCCACATAGGATGCACTTATGAAACTGTGGGTTGTACCCAAATCAAATAATATGATGATTGCTTGATCGTTGAGAGTGAACGTACCCGCCAGCACGTTTTCTCCCTCCGTGGCGTCCTCATTGTCGAGGTTGCGAACGCCCCCATTTCGCTGACCTCATTCTTGACCGGAGGTCGGCCTCGAGCACTGCCCTGATATTGGGCTTGCCCGCTGCTCTGCTGCCCCTGGGGACAGTCCTTCGAGAAATGGCCCGCCTTGCCACACATATAGCAGGTGTAGCGAGGCGGTCCTCCGCTGATCGGCGGACGGAAACCCGGACGCGTTGTGGCAATGGAAACGCCCGGGGTACCATCTGCTGCTGCTGTTACGGTCGTGGTGGTGGCATCAGCAGTCGGAATGGGGGTGGCTGAAATGAACGACCCCCAAACTGCTGAGGTCATGCCGGTGGATGCCACTGCTGACCGGATGGTGTCCGATACACCATGCGGTATTTTTGAGGAGCTCCACCCCTGCTGCTGGGTGGAGCGCTGCACTTTTGCTGCTCAGCCGCCAATTCCCGCTGAGCATCTTCCTTCATGATCACGGCATTGACGAGGTCGTTGAAAGTGCCGCGATTGCATTGTACGAGATGCGTCTTCATCTCGGGATTTAACCCCCGATAGAACTGCTCTCGCTTCTTCTCCTCGGTGGAGACATAATCCGACGCATACTGCGCCAGATGGTTGAAGGCACAGGAGTAGTCGTGGGCACTCCTCCCACACTGCTTCAGCTCCAAGAACTCTTGGAACTTCCTCTTCATTATCCCGGGAGGGATATGGTAGGCGCGGAACGCCTCCCAGAATTCTTCCCACTCCACGGCGTGGTCAGCGGGCAGTGAGGCGACATAGTTTGCCCACCATGCACCAGCGGCACCGTGAAGCTTCTGCGCCGTGAAGAGAGTCTTCTGCCGCTCCGTGCATTGGAGCAGCCTGAACTTGGACTCGATCGTCCGCAGCTAGTTGTCGGCCTCTAGTGGTTCTACTGCTTCGGTGAACACAGGAGGATGTGTACTCATGAAATCCGAGTATGTCGTAGGGTGGGGCTCACGAGGCCCCCTCTCTTGACGCCCCTCCATCCTGGGACGTATTCTGCACGTTCGTGCGGAGCAGATCGGCCTGCTCCTCACGATTACCCACCAGTGCCGCAATCACATCCGCTAGTGTAAGCGGAGGCGGCAGGGGTGGTTGTTGCTGCGGGGTGCTGTTGTAGGCAGGTGGTTCGGAGTCATCACCCCCCTGCTGACTAGAGCCACCAATCTCATGCGTGGCCTGAGTACGAACCATCTGCAACCATACGACAATTGAAATCAGTCTCACAACATACTTCATGCAGTCCAATAAAATAGGCATAAAAACATAATGACAGTAAACATGCGATACATCTCGTAATAGATAATGTAATAACTTTGCACAAGCTACACCATTACCAGACCAAATACAAACTAGTTACATCCAACTTAATGGACTTCCTCTTTGGAAGTTCATCTCAACTAGATTTGGTCACTACGAGACGTTGATATCGCTTTGTCATCATGTATACTACCATTTTATCTTCAATACGACACAAACATGGTCTCTAGCAAAAGAAGCTTGAGTAGGAATTTTACTCAAATCTTTCACTAGTTGAAGATAACAACTCATAATTATGTGCTACCCCATGGAAAGTAATCAAACTCCCTAGGGTACAACAATCTCTCAAATGAGTTCAACTGTCCATCCCTCTGCCTAGAATGACCAGTTTCTACATATCCAACATTTTGACCTGGTACATGGCATTTTCATAACTCAAGTTGCATACCAGAGTTAAATTTAACTTCAGTAGTTTTCCAACGAGTATTTATTTGCCCTCAGATCAGCTCTGGTTAAAAAGTTATGATAAATCAAAGTAAACAGAATTTCTGGAAGAATTTCAACAGCACCTCCTTTGGAAGTTGCTGTTTTCAACTCTAAATTCCACTGAATTCCGTGCTGCAATTGCGGAAACTCTGAATTACAAACATGTAACAAATCTCCTACCTTTCCAAAAATGTATCATATGATAATTTTAGATTTTTCTACAGGAAGTTATGCTTGAAAAACAGAACAGTCCAGAGAGTTTTTTAATCTGTCCTGGTTCTGGACAGTTTACAATCATCTGGAGTTTCAACCAGTTTAAGTTGTGATTCTGCTCTGGAAGTCTACAATGAAGTTGTATATCACTTAAACCTCTTTCTAGAACTATATCCCACATCTCCATTGGCTAAATAATCTGTGAGTTATGCTCTGTTAAAGTTCAGAAAACTTGCTGCTGAAACAGAGCACCCTGTTTTTCAATCCCTTTGAGCTAAACTAATCACTTGTTGAATTTTTCCTCCCCAACCAGGGTCCTAAATATTGAAACTTGGTTATTTTAATTCCTTGTTACCATTATCTTCAATGCAAATGTCTATTATATGTCGGTACTACGTTCCTCACAAAAAGAAAAATCCTAACCAGATTATAATGGCATATACGTCTCAATTGTGGCACTAAATGGTCTCTCGCACACGTGTACTACATGGGATACGTACGTGGTTAGTACCTGCAGAAGAAGACTCAATAGTGATGCACTCAAAGGTTGTTGTCATTTCAGGCAGGTCCATATTTGAAAGTAAATACATACGCCCGTATCATTGTCATACGGCCGTCCTTGAGTTAAGCCACGTCTCAAGGTACATGATCGTGTTTTCACACCACACGATGGGGAACCCGAGTAGAGCGCGAACGGGTCATCACAGTTGGGAATTTTATCAACCCAACAGATACCCCCACGCACAGGACAAAACCGCCTAAGGACCTCGCCACCTCCGCAGGGGTGAGCTCCGAGGGCGCCACGTGTCCAGCGGGGCCGGAGCTCCCCCTCTTCTCAGAGGAGAGCTCTGGGTCCGCCACGTGGCCGGAAGAGCCGGACCTCCCCCCTCTGCGGGGGTGAGCTCCGAAGGCTCCACGTGTCCAGCGGGGTCGGACCTCCTCTCTCCTCAGAGGTGAGCTCCGGGCCCGCCACATGGCAAGCAGAGCCGGACCTCCCCCTTCCGCGGGGGTGAGCTCCGAAGGCTCCACGTGTCCAGCGGGGCCGGACCTCCCCTCTCCTCAAAGGTGAGCTCCGGGCCCGCCACGTGGCCAGCAGAGCCGGACCTCCCCCTCCGCGGGGGTGAGCTCCGAAGGCTCCATGTGTCCAGCGGGGCCGGACCTCCCCTCTCCTCAGAGGTGAGCTCCGGGCCCACCACGTGGCCAGCAGAGCAACGCTGCCCGCCCAGCGCGGTAGGCAGCAGGAGTAAAAGCGTGCCATGCCTTTACCTATGACACCCTCGCCTCGGGTGTCAACATATGTTCATGTGTTATGAAGAAGAAAAACATTTTAAGAAAAGATGGAACAATGACAAATATCAAAAGGATAGCCAATAAAGCCCTCAGAGAGCACCTAAGGCAACTTCCGCAGCCAGCAGGCCACATGGCGTGTTCGGAGCTCGTCCCTGCGAGGTGAAGAGAGGTTCGCCGCTAAATTGGCTACGTGGAAGGCTCGGGGGTCACCTCCGCAATTGGAAAAAGGTTCGACCCTGTGGTACACGTGTTGCCCACGGAGCTAGCCTCTGCGGAAGAAGCAAAGGCATTTTTCGTAGGACACATGTCATCCTCGGAGCTAGTCCTCGTGGAAATCAGAGGACCCGTCACCGGGATACGTGTCGATCTCGGAGCTCATCTCAGAGGAATCCGGATCTATCGAACACGTGTCGCCACTGGAGCTTATCTCCGGGAGGTCTTTCGTTGCTAGACACGTGTCGACCTCGGAGCATGTTTCTGAGGAGGGAAGAGAGGGAAGACCGGCGCCGACACGTGGTGTGCACGGAGCTCACCTCCAAAGGAGGGGGAGGTCTCGGTCGATTGACACGTGGCACAACCGGAGCTCGTCCCTGCGGAGAAGTAGATACCAGGCCCCGGAAGGACACGTGGAGCCTCCGGAGCTCATCACCACGAAGGTAACGAGTCTGGAGCGATTTTTACGCGTAAAGATACCGGTACGCAACAGAAACCGATCTAAATTTCCACGATGTTACTAAAGATAGGACGTTAACAAAGATCTGAATAAGACTCTTATTCGGAATCGAATCAGATTAGGACTCTTCTCTTCCCGATTATAAATAGAACCCAAAACCTCTGGCCGAAACCACAAACTTCTCTTTCAACTCCTGAGCCGACGACTTAGAGCCCTAGCCCTAACTCGCCGAGCAAAACGTCGCCGAAGCATAACAAGGGAGATCATCGGATAAGAACCAAGCGGTCTGAGGAGGACCTCGAAGACAAGAAGAGCGTGAGGTAGGACTTCAATACCACCTTACGACATCATTGTGTTCATCTCTTGCATCTGTTCTTCAATTCCTTTCGAACAGAAGCCTTCTCGTGGGCAGATCACTCGATGATCAGTTTGATCTAAAGACAAGATCATCGCCATGTCCACCTTTGATCCGAACATCTCTGCCCATGCAAGCCATGCAAGAGCACACCAATCTAATAAAAATCATAGGATAGCATGCATGTGCATCATCGCATCTAGTTTAAGGTTTGCGCATGATATTGATTGCTGTGAATCTTGTATGCACGTGAATCCTACATAGCAGGACAGGTTCAGGGAGCTGTCTACGACGAGCTGCAGCAACAAGGTTTTGAGAATCAAGAACAACCGGAACCGCTAGTACAAGGCAAGTGCTCCTTGACCATGTTGATCCTATGTTTCGGGTAAAACTGTTTTGTTTTGCGAAAAGGTGTGCGTACTGAGTCAAACATGATGGGAAACCCTTTTATAGGAGTTTACTAGTTTTGATTAAACCACCCTTGTTGCCTGGGAAGTTTATGAGTCGGGTATGGTTTTGCTTTATGCTTCGCTTAGTCTATGGGATTGGGAAGCGAGATAGATGTGTCTAGCTAACTGCACTCGTACTGATAATAAGTAACTGATGAGGTTAATGAACATGGATCAGAGGGAGATCTAGGCAAGCCTGGGTTTGTGAATGAGGTAGCATGAGATGGTGGTTTTACTTGCCGTAGATCTAAGGACCGGTTCATGCATGCACATGCCAGGATAACAGTGCCACCACAAGGCCAAGTATGGGTGCGGCTTAGCTGAGTAATTAGGTAAGTTGCTAGGCTGTTATGGACTGTGGAAGGCGCGGGGAATGGGAGTCGAGTGAGGACTGCCCTGGGAACTGCATGGCACAAGAGGGGGCCCGTGGGTGGGAGAATTGGAGATTCTAGCCTGCCGGTGAAACCTTAGTGAGTCCATACATCTAGTAACCCCTTTGTAAAGGCTATTTTGTGATCTCTTGACCATACACCGACGGTTGTGTACTGGTATAATGGAGGTTCTGCAGTCACCGACGGGTGACGAAATCACAAACTTGTGGGTAAAGAGGTGCAAACTTTGCAGAGTTATTAAAACTATCATGATAGCCGAGCTTACGGTTACGAGCACCTGGCTAAACTGCCATGATTAGTTGGGATGGATATTGGGATGGATATTGGGATGGTTATTGGAATGGTTATTGGGAAGGTTCTTGGTTATGGTTATTGGTTTGGTTTGAAACTGTTGGGTCCAGGTGATAGGATGGTTGCAGGACTGTTGAGTCATGGCAGCGAAACTGGTCTCGGTGTGAGACAAGGTTGTTTATGAGATAAGATGGTAGCGAATACGTGAAGGTATTCGTGAGATGGTAGCAAATACGAGGAGGTATTCGTGAATAAGAATGAGGTTGGTTAATGTTCGGGTGGAACATGGAAAGCAATGGAGGTATGTTGGTAATTTAATACATGCTGGGATTGCATTCATCAAAAGTTAAGTTGCTGTTTTATCATGGTTTTATAAATCTGCTTTTCTGCAAATAAGCCTTTTTATACCTACCTTGTTTATGAGCTGCATATCATGTGTTTTCCCGCACTTGCTGAGTACATCATTGTACTCAAACTTGCATTATTATTTCTTCATCAACAGCAAGAGAAGGCTACTATGAAGACCAAGTAGAGCATTATGGCGTGTGATCTATTCTCAACCTTGCCTGTGGAGGGAGTAGAGATGGAGCCACTTCTGCTTAGTTTTGCTTCCGCATTAGTTTTTGCTTCCGCATTAAAATAAAGACTTCCGCTGCATAGAAATAAGACTTCCGCTGTAAGCATGAGTCCAAGACTCATGAGACGTTGCAATAAACTCTGTTATTCGTGGTTATATATATTCTGAATTCAGTTTGTGAAATATATGTATATGTGTGATGAACATCCTGGGCACACATATGCATTAGTTCTTGGTTCCGTGGTTTTCCCACAGAATTGAGGGTGTCACATTACCGTACCAGACATTCAAGACCCGTGCCTTCCCAAGACGCGGAGACGCGGAGTATGCCTATGTAAGGAGGTGCTGCGCCCAGTCACATCACAGTGAAGATAGGTGCGCCGCGTCAGAGGCTGTACACCAATAAACACAGCGACAAGACGTGCCCTGCCGACCCTGCCATCATCAACTGCTACGCCTAGCTTGCGGCACGGGCAGGGCGCGACAGGACGAAGACTAAGAAACTACCGCCAGAGACAGCTACCAGCATTCACTACGAGATACGGTAGATGGTAGGAAATCACCCCGGGGCCACCTGTCAGGTCCCAGGGCCCCCTCTGTAAGCCGCCCGAACCTTGAACTATAAAAGGCTCAGGTAGGCAACGTTATAAGGGGTTCAAGCATTTTTAGGTTCGAACTCCCGTGATTTCAGCTCCCTCCAGACATCTAGGGCAACTCAGCTCATCCCCAAGCTTAGAACTCCGGTTCTAAGCGCCAAGCAATACAACGAGCAACTCTGCTCCCGTGGACGTAGGGTTTTATGCTCCAGCGGCCCGAACCACGTAAAAATCCTTGTGTTAATCATCTCCTTCTGTCGGTACCCTCGATACGGGGTACCCCCGCGCACAGGGGGAAATGCCTAAGCACCTCGCCCTTCTCCGCAGGGAGAGCTCCGAAGGCGCCACGTGTCCAGCTCTGAAATTTACAACAGTGATTAGGAGTAAATTTCAGAGGTTAAAAACCCGGGTGGGACCCACATGTCATATAGGGGAGAAGGAGAAACTTGCACCCAAAGTCAGAGTCTCGGTGGGAAATTCCACCGAGCAGCTGTCGGCTGTGCCACCGAGCAACTACCGGTGCCACCAGCTGCTTCCCTCTCCCCGCGCTGGCGCCCAGGGCGGCTGGCTCGTGCCCCCACGCGACCGGCACCACCTCAGCCGAGCAGGAGTCGGCCGGCTTTATCTTCTCGCGGGCAAACCCGAGCAGCGGCATTGTTTCTCGCCACAGCTCTCTGCTCAGTCGGGAAAACCAGCAAAATCATTTCCTCCTTCGTCCCTGAGCTGCTAGACAGACACCTGAGGTCGCACTCTACCTCCCCAACGCCAGAAACCCCGAGCTCCGACCTCCTTTGCCCAAAGACGATCGCCACCGCGGTGACCTAGCCTCAGCCGAGAGTCAGGCGCCCGTGGGCAGCGTTCCACAGGCGTTTTCACGGTCCAGCGAGAGAGGCAACAGGAGTGTGCGACCACCGTGCGGCTCTCCTCCAAGTTTGGAAGCCAACCGTGAAGAATCCGCAGAGAATTTCTAGTCTTTGCTCCGGCGACCGTAACCCAAGCTTCCGGTACGGTTTCTTTAAATTCTCGCTCTATAATCTTTCGGAGGTCATCAAATCTTGCACATAGACGCTGGACTAGCCGGCGATCAAGTTCTTTTCTGCATCCGTAGCGTGAAACTGTCTAGGAGTGACGAATTTCGAGCTCGATCGAGGGCGGTCATGGCGGGCACGATCGGTCACACGGTGCCGACCGACTTGCCGCCATCCCTGAACCCTTTTGACACCTTGTCGAGCTTCCTAGAGGTACACGGATGCTGTAGGGCCGTTTGTTCGAGGTGTTGGCGGGTTTAGAAACCACGGTCGACGGTGTCGAACCTCAACCGAGGCAGCGTCATGTCGCCGAGCTATTTCCGGTCACCCCCAGCCCGACCTGACACCACCGACGTGTTCCTCGACGTTGACAACCCCCTGGCGGCGAGTTTCAGCCCCTGGGAGGTCCGGCAGCGGCGAGCCGGCGAGCCCCGAGCCTGCTCCGGCGAGGTCGGCAGCGCGGGCGCGAGAGAACGGCGGGAGGAAGACGAAGCCGGCTGGCCCGCGTGCCAGCGGCTGAAGAATTTAAATCGGGATCGGGTGTGGCCGGGGATCGGCTGTGCTGGCGCGCAAATACCCTGTGAGCTCCGGTGTGCCGGACACCTCAGCGCTCGACACGTGTGGTACCCCCGATGTGCCGGACACCTCCGCGCTCGACACGTGTCCCCGTGGGCCCGAGAGTTTAAACTTTTCCCCCGACTTTCAGAATTCTTCCAAACTTCAAATCCTCATAACTTTGGCTAGAAAGCTCCAAATCGAGTGAACCAAATTTTGTTGGATTTAGCTCTCTGAGCACTTTCCAACGATACCAAATTAAGCTCATGAAAGTGAATAGTTTTCCAGAATTAAATCCCTAAAGTTTAAACCGTTGGGAATTTTATCTGGAGAACTACTTTATGAAAAAATCTGAAATTTGGCTGAGAGGTTCATTGGAAAATCCCTAAATTCCAGTAAAAATTTTCAGACTCATCCAAGTTCATTTAGTTACCCTAATGTGGTGATTAAGAGAACTGCCCTGAGAAAATAGAAAAATGTACAGAAACATTTTTCAGATTTTCTCAAAGCTTAATGAGGGCATAACTTTCTGTAGAATTCTTCAAATGACATGAAACCAACCCCATTAGAACCATCTTAAAGTCTAGTTTCCAGAAAGTAATGGTTGGAGCCATGAAAACCCCTGGAATTATTCAGAGGCTCAAATAATGACCAAATGGGCTTTTATTTGTACAAGGTTCAAATGAACTTTGTTTCAAATAAAACTTGGTCAAGACTCTGGTTAGGACCCTACCAAGCCACAATAAAAATTTCAGAACCAAAGGGAAGGGCTAGCTAGAGTTATTAGCAATTGTGTATTCAAGTTCACACATTGCATTTAAATTAACATGTAGTATTTCATAAACGTGTAGTCACTGAAGAAGAAACTCCGGAAGTGCTGGACTTCCCCCTTCCGGAAGAAGAGCTAACTACTGACCAGCAGCAACAAGGCAAGCCCCGGTTTGCATTAACCTTTTTATAAGTTTTATTTTGTTTACACGTGTCATATAAGGTATGATTGTGCATTAGGTGTAGGATGGATGGAACCCCACTTGCATAACCAGAAATCTTCCCTAAGAGTGAGGGCAGTGTCTAAGATCTCGAGTAGACAGGCTATGCTTAATAATTCATAAGGCTTCGGTACAAGTCGAGTAGTTGGAATCTACTCGCGAGATAGGATTGGGACACACGGGTTCGGTTGAGTGATGTGAGATCACATTAGTAATGAAAATGAGACTGGGCAGGGGCTAGGGCGCAGCAAGAGGGAGTCTTGTGTGCGCAGCCCTGTCCGTGTCGATTGAGGACCGAGCCGTGTGCGGCCCACGCTGATCAAGTTTGAACGTACCGAAGGCATATCGGATATATGGGCCCCGATAAACCGATGTAGCCTAAACCTCTGGGCGTCGAGGCATAGCACACCGATTTATAGGTGTAGGTTTAGGGCAGCAAGGTGGAAATCTGCCAACGGGCATAGAGAGATGCTCCATGTGGGGAACCTCCTGCTCGTTTCGGTGCGACCGGTTCGACGTTTGGGCTGTTGGGTGAAAGGTTGTCCCGTACGACATCGAGTGAGTGTGCTGTGCAGCTCCACGGGTGGGCGTACGTGACGTGCTCTTTGGGTTTCCCTGCAGGTGTATATCGAGTTGATTCGCCGTCCCTCGCGGTGAAGAGTACCACTTGGTCACTGAGTCGTGACGTAGATTAATGGATGAAACATGTTGATTCAATATTGCTGATTGATATAATTGTATTGCTACATGTGTGCCACCAAATACTGCTTACTAAATTTCAGATTTCATGAACTGTTAACTTGTTGCTAAAAGATGAACTAAGGATGAACTTGTAGGCGTGTCCTTTTGCTGAAATGTTACTATCCTATGTCCATGGTACCCCTCATGTAGAGTTTCATGCTTAGGTGAGTCGGTTACGCCTTGCTGAGCCTTCGTGCTCACGGTTGCTGCTTAAGTGTTTTTCAGGTGAGGAGCCACCCACGGACTCGGAGTACGAGTCCACCGGCGAGGGTTACCCTCCGTCGGGGACCACGGCTGAGTGGGAGCCGTACACGCCGCGCTGAGCTGAGGAGTGCAGCTAGTGTGGGTTGCCCTAGGGCTGGGCAACCAACTTTTGCTAGATAGGCGGGCGTGAGTTGTATAGTGTAGACTTCCGCTGTGTAACATAAACAATAGTTGTAACTGAAGTTTGTACCTGTTTGTACAGTTTCAGTTGTTTTTCCCATGTAATATATTATGTTCTTATGACGTGTGCTGTCGGGTGTCGCATCGCGCGGCACCACCCTCTGCGATCCTGGATGAGCGGATTCCGGTCCGCCACAGCCTGGTATCAGAGCTGCAATGGGGATAGCACAGTACGTAAGGACTGTATTACGGGAAAACTTAGGTATACGGTGAGGATTCGGTAGTTGCCCAAGTAAGGACTATATTAGCATAGTTACTTAAAGTGGCAAAGACTAACTTATATGTTATAATTCTGAATTTTAATTATTGTAACGACGCACCTACGCTCTGGTAAGTATGGTAAGGAACGCCACCGAAAGCGGTTCAATTTCGGTTAGCTCCCCCTGACGAGGAACGTGGTTCAGGGATTGATCTCACAGCTTGGTGTGAGACGTCAATATGAACCTCTTGGACTCTTCATGTTCCTGAGTTCATATGAAACGCTGATCCCTAGCGTGCATTAGGCAAGTAAGTGGAGACCCCATCGCGTGGTCAGTAACGCGAGAGTGTGTTCGTCTGGAAATAGCCCAGGAGGACATACGCAGCGCTTGCCATCGGCGTGCCCTGCAGGGCAGTAGGTGGTATCTGTTGGGTTGATAACATTCCCAACCGTGACGACCCGTTCATGACATACTCGGGTTCCCCGTCGTGTGGTGTTGAAACACGATCACGTACCTTGAGATGTGACCTAACTCAAGGACGGCCGTATGACAATGATATGGGCGTTTGTATTTACTTTCGAATATGGAACTTCCTGGAATGAAAAACCCTTGACTGTACCATTATTGTGTGGTTTTCTGCAGGTACTAACCACGTATGTATCCGTGTAGTAAACGTGTGCGAGAGACCGTTTAGTGCCACACTTGAGACGTATATGCCGGTATGATCCGGTTAGGATTTTCTTTTGTGAGGAACGTAGTACCGAGATATTGTAGGCATATGCATGAAAATAATGGTAACAAGGAATTAAAATCTATAGGTTCAACATTTAGGACCCTGGTTAGGTATAAGAATGGGATAGTGGTAAGTGTAGTTCCAAGAAGACTGAAAAACAGAGTGCTCTGTTTTGGACAGCAAGTTTGCTGGTCTTCCACAGGGCATAACTCACAGGTATTTTAGCCCAGATAAGTGTGCTATATAGTTCTGAAAAGGTATTTCAGTACTCTACAACTTTGTTGTAGACTTCCAGAGCTGAAACACACCTTAAGATGGCTTAAATTCCAGAGGAATGGAAACTGTCCAGAACCAGGACAGAGTAAAACATTCTCTGAACTGTTCTGTTTTTCAAACATAATTCCCAGTAGAAAAATCTAAAAGTGGCACATAATAAATCCTTAGAAAGAGTAGAAGATGTGTGACATCTTTGCAATTCAAAGTTTCTGAAATTTCAGCACAGATTTCAGTGGAAACCAGGGTTGAAAACAACCACTTCCAAGGGAGGTGCTGTTAAAATTCTTCCAGAAATTCTGCTGAATTTGAATTGGCATAACTTTTTAACCAAAGCTGGTCTGAGGGCAAACGAGTACTCGTTGTAAAGATACTGAAGTTAACTTTAACTTTGGTATTCAACTTGAGTCATGAAAATGCCCGGAACCAGATCAAAACTTGGAATAGGTAGAAACTGGTCATTCTGACATAAGAATGACAGTCGAACTCATTGAAAAGGGTGTTGTACCCTAAGGGTGGTATACGTGATGACAACGCGATAGTAATGTCTCGTGGTGGCCAAACCTAGTTATGGTGAGCTTCCAAAGTGGAGGTTCATCAAGTTGGATTAAACTAGCTTGTGTTTGGTCTGGTAATGGTGTAGCTTGTGCAAAGTTGTTACACTATCTACTTACGAGATGTATCGCATGTTTTTGTTGTCATTATGTTTTACACCTATTTCATTTGGACTGCATGCACTCTCTTGCGGGACTGATGTTATTGCCGTATGGTTGCAGATGGTTAATACTAGGACCACGCACGAGGTTGGTGGCTCTAGCCAACAGGGAGGTGATGACTCCCAGCCACCGGCCTACGACAGTACCCCGCAGCAGCAGCCACCACCGCCGCCTCCGCTTACTCTAGCGGATGTGATAGCGGCACTGGTGGGATGTCATGAGGAGCAGACCGACCTGCTCCGCACGATCGTGCAGAATACGTTCCAGGCGGGAGGACGTCAAGAGCGAGGGCCTCGTGAGCCCCGCGAAGTGTCGTACTCGGATTTCATGAGTACGCACCCTCCAGTGTTCACCGAAGCTGAAGAACCACTGGAGGCTGACAACTGGCTTCGGACCATCGAGTCCAAGTTTGGGCTGCTCCAGTGTACGGAGCGGCAAAAGACCCTATTCGCAGCACAGCAGCTCCACGGTGCCGCTGGTGCGTGGTGGGCAAATTATGTCGCCTCACGTCCGGCTGGCCATGCCGTGGAATGGCAAGAGTTCCGGGAGGCGTTCCGCGCCTACCACATTCCCCCCGGAATCATGAAGAGGAAGTTCCAAGAATTCTTGGAGCTGAAGCAGGGCGGGAGGAGTGCCCATGACTACTCCCGTGCCTTCAACCATCTGGCGCAATATGCGTCAGACTACATCTCCACCGAGGAGAAAAAGCGGGAACACTTCTATCGGGGGTTACACCCCGAAATGAAGACCCATCTCGTTCAGTGGAACCGCGGCACCTTCAACGACCTAGTCAATGCCACAATCATGCAAGAGGACGCTCAGCGGGAGTTAACAGCTGAGCAGAGGAAGCGCAGCGCTCCACCCAGCGGTGGGAGTGGCGCGCCTCAGAAGTACCGTATGGTGTATCGGACACCATCCGGGCAGCAGTGGCGTCCACCGGCGCGACTTCAACAGTTCAGGGGATGTTCGTTCCAAGCACCCCCGTTCCGTCCGCTGATGCCCCCACCAAGACAGCAACAGCAGCAGCAGACGGTACCCCGGGCGTTTCCACCGCCACAACGTGCCCCGGGTTTCCGTCCACCGATCAGCGGGGGACCGCCCCGTTTCACCTGCTTCACGTGTGGCCAGGCGGGCCACTTCGCGAAGGACTGTCCCCAGGGGCAGCAGAGCAGCGGGCAAGCCCAGTCCCAGGGCGGTGCTCGAGGCCGACCTCCGGTGAAGAAGGTTGGTCAGCGGACTGGAGGCGTCCGCAACCTCGACAATGAGGACGCCCCAGAGGGAGACAACGTGCTGGCGGGTACGTTTACTCTCAACCATCAAGCCATCGTCATATTGTTTGATTCTGGTGCAACCCACAGCTTTATAAGTGCATCTTATGTGGCTAAACACCAATTGCAAGTCTTCCCAACCGACTGCACTTATATGATCTGCTCACCGGGAGGGAAGATTTCAGCTAATATGATGATTCCAAAGGCACCTCTGTGCTTAGGTGGGAAATTATATCCCACCACCTTGATAATCCTTATGGGACAAAAGATTGATGCAATCTTAGGGATGTCATGGCTACGATACCATGGCGTTGTCCTAGAGACTCGGACACGAACAGTTCACTTAAATTACCCATTCCACCGTCCGCATTCCATGGTATTAGACACGCCAGTCCGGGAAGTTTTAGCAATTAATAATGCTAAAGCTCTCAAGTTAGAAGACATCCCCGTAGTCCGGGAGTATCCTGATGTGTTCCCGGATGATCTTCCGGGCATGCCACCTGAGCGGGATGTCGAGTTCAAGATTGAACTTGCACCCGGGACTACGCCTATATCACGGAGACCATACAAAATGGCTCCAAATGAGCTGGCGGAACTGAAAGAACAGCTCAATGATCTGTTGAGCAAGGGTTTCATTAGGCCGAGTTCCTCGCCTTGGGGATGCTCGGCGCTATTCGTGAAGAAGAAGGATGAGACCCTGAGGCTGTGTGTGGATTACCGGCCGCTCAACGCCGTCACCATCAAGAATAAGTACCCACTGCCCCGCATCGACATATTGTTTGATCAACTTGTGGGTGCAAGTGTGTTCTCCAAGATGGACCTTCGCTCTGGATATCACCAGATAAAGATCCGGGCGGAGGATATCCCGAAGACGGCCTTCTCAACGAGATATGGATTATATGAATATCTCGTCATGTCCTTTGGTCTCACAAATGCTCCAGCCCATTTCATGTATCTCATGAACTCGGTGTTCATGCCGGAGCTGGACAAGATCGTGGTAGTGTTCATCGACGATATCTTGGTTTACTCCAAGACAGAAGCCGAACATGCCGAGCACTTGCGGATCGTTCTTCAACGATTGCGAGACCACAAGCTTTACGCCAAGTTCAGCAAATGCGAGTTTTGGATCAGCCAAGTGCCATTCTTGGGACATATCATCTCAGCGGAAGGCATTGCAGTTGAACCAAGCAAGATATAGCAAGTGCTGAAATGGAAAGCTCCCACTTCAGTCCATGAAGTTAGAAGCTTCCTCGGGCTAGCGGGATACTATCGGAGATTCATTCCAAGTTTCACCAAGCTCGCTAAGCCGATGACAGAATTATTGAAGAAAGGGACAAAATATGTTTGGAACACGGCGTGTGAAGGAGCATTCCAAACATTGGTGAAGCAACTCACAACAGCCCCGGTGTTAGCTCAGCCGGATACAACAAAGCCCTTCGACGTGTATTGTGACGCGTCCGGTATTGGGCTTGGCTGCGTGTTGATGCAGGAAGGACGTGTGGTCGCGTATGGCTCACGCCAACTTCGGAACCATGAGCAGCATTATCCGACTCATGACCTTGAGCTTGCTGCCGTGGTGTTGGCACTAAAAATGTGGAGGCACTATCTCCTGGGGAATTTGGTGCATCTCTACACCGACCACAAGAGCTTGAAATACATTTTCACCCAGAAGGAGCTGAACATGAGGCAACGGAGGTGGTTAGAATTAATCAAGGACTATGAGATGGAGATTCACTTCCACCCCGGCAAGGCAAATGTGGTTGCCGACGCGCTGAGTCGGAAATCACATGTCCATCACCTCACCATTACACCGGTGGAGGAGGAAGAGCCAAGTTTATACTTGGTTCCTTATGGATCGCTGTACAACCTTGCCCTCATCCCTACTATTAGGGAGGACATCATTGCAGCTCAGAAAAATGATAAAGGCATGGCACATCTCCGGAGACGGATTGACAATGGGGGGATCAAATGTTTCCAGAAAGATAATGAGGGGACGCTGTGGTTTAATGACCGCATAGTCGTACCCCGGGATATGGAGTTGAGAAAGAAGATCCTCGATGAAGCTCACTTGTCTAAATACTCCATTCATCCGGGCAGCAACAAGATGTACCAAGATTTGAAACAGAAATTTTGGTGGACACGGATGAAGCGGGAAGTAGCGAAGTACGTATCCGAGTGTGATACATGCCGACGAGTGAAGGCTGATCACATGAAGAAATCAGGGATGTTGCAACCCCTGAAGATTCCGGCATGGAAATGGGAAGATGTGAGCAAGGATTTCATTGTGGGATTACCCCTAACATCCAACAAGAATGACTCCATATGGGTAATCGTTGATCGGTTAACCAAGACGGCTCACTTCATTCCGGTGAATACACGTTACAATGCCGGCAAATACGCGGAGCTATACATAGCGAAGATTCTATGCCTATAAGGGGTACCCAAGACCATTGTCTCAGATCGAGGTGCATTATTTGTATCTCGCTTTTGGGAGCAGCTACACGCTGCATTGGGTACTAAGTTGATCAGGAGCTCCGCTTACCACCCTCAGACCGATGGGCAAACAGAGAGGGTAAACCAAGTATTAGAAGACATGTTGAGAGCATGTGTCATCCACCATGGTAGGAACTGGGATGATCACCTACCATTGGCGGAGTTCTCGTACAACAACGGTTATCAGGCGAGTATCAAGATGGCACCCTACGAAGCTCTCTATGGTCGTAAATGCCGCACCCCATTAAATTGGTGCGAGTCTGGTGAAAGGGTCACATTCGGGGTTGATGTGGTGAACGACGCCGAAGAGCGCGTTCGGGCGATTCAAGCCAATTTGAAGGCCGCTCAATCCCGGCAGAAGAGCTACGCTGATAAGAGGCGTAGGCCGTTGCACTTTGACGTTGGGGAACACGTGTACCTCCGCGTGTCTCCGACGAAGGGCGTGCACCGGTTCGGTGTGAAGGGGAAGCTCGCTCCCCGTTTTATTGGACCCTACGCTATCACCGAGAAGTGTGGACCAGCAGCGTATCGATTGGAGCTACCGGCATCCCTGGCTGGTGTCCATGATGTTTTCCATGTTTCGCAACTGCGAAAATATTTGAAGCATACAGCTGCTGTTCCTACCGAAGACATTGGCGAGCTGAAACCGGATTTAACATATGATGAATATCCGGTGGAAATTCTTGATGAGAAAGCCCGAACCACGCGTAGCAGAACGTTGTGGTTCTACAAGATCCTCTGGAGTAACCACACCGTGGAAGAAGCGACGTGGGAGAGCGAGGAATTCCTTCGTTCAAATTACCCGGAGTTCATGGATTCTCAACACGAGTAAGTCCCTACTACATCGCTATCTCTTCTTTTGTAATCTCGGGACGAGATTCTTTTAAGGTTGGAGGAATGTAAGGGCCTCAGTTTTGGCACACATTTGAAGTGTTCATCACCACACCACACCAATTTTCACTCCATTCGGAGTTGATCTTGACATGAGCTAAGTGGCACGAATTCAAACTTTATTTGAATCCAAAACTGAACTTGTGCTGAAATTCACTCAAACCGAACCCAATTTGAATTCTATTCAATTCAAATGGCTCAGGGGTGAATAATTTGAATCACCAGGGGTATTATGGGGCTCACTGTTTACAACAGTGATTAGGAGTAAATTTCAGAGGATAAAACCCCGGGTGGGACCCACATGTCATAGAGGGGAGAAGGAGAAACTTGCACCCAAAGTCAGAGTCTCGGTGGGAAATTCCACCGAGCAGCTGTCGGCTGTGCCACCGAGCAGCTACCGGTGCCACCAGCTGCTTCCCTCTCCGCGTGCTGGCGCCCAGGGCGGCTGGCTCGCGCCCCCACGCGACCGGCACCGCCTCAGCTGAGCAGGAGTCGGCCGGCTTTATCTTCTCGCGGGCAAACCCGAGCAGCGGCATTGTTTCTCGCCACAGCTCTCTGCTCAGTCGGGAAAACCAGCAAAATCATTTCCTCCTTCGTCCCTGAGCTGCTAGACAGCCACCTGAGGTCGCACTCTACCTCCCCAACGCCAGAAACCCCGAGCTCCGACCTCCTTTGCCCAAAGAAGATCGCCACCGCGGCGACCTAGCCTCAGCCGAGAGTCAGGCGCCCGTGGGCAGCGTTCCACAGGCGTTTTCACGGTCCAGCGAGAGAGGCAACAGGAGCGCGCGACCACCGTGCGGCTCTCCTCCAAGTTTGGAAGCCAACCGTGAAGAATCCGCAGAGAATTTCTAGTCTTTGCTTCGGCGACCGTAACCCAAGCTTCGGGTACGGTTTCTTTAAATTCTCGCTCTATAATCTTTCGGAGGTCATCAAATCTTGCACATAGACGCTGTACTAGCCGGCGATCAAGTTCTTTTCTGCATCCGTAGCGTGAAACTGTCTAGGAGTGACAAATTTCGAGCTCGATCGAGGGCGGTCATGGCGGGCACGATCGGTCACACGGTGCCGACCGACTTGCCGCCATCCCTGAACCCTTTTGACACCTTGTCGAGCTTCCTAGGGGTACACGGATTCTGTAGGGCCATTTGTTCGAGGTGTTGGCGGGTTTAGAAACCACGGTCGACGGTGTCGAACCTCAACCGAGGCAGCGGCACGTCGCCGAGCTATTTCCGGTCACCCCCAGCCTGACCTGACACCAGCGACGTGTTCCTCGACGTCGACAACCCCCTGGCGACGAGTTTCAGCCCCTGGGAGGTCCGGCAGCGGCGAGCCGGCGAGCCCCGAGCCTGCTCCAGCGAGGTCGGCGGCGCGGGCGCGAGAGAACGGCGGGAGGAAGACGAAGCCGGCTGGCCCGCGTGCCAGCGGCTGAAGAATTTAAATCGGGATCAGGTGTGGCCGGGGATCGACTGTGCTGGCGCGCAAATACCCTGTGAGCTCCGGTGTGCCTGACACCTCCGCGCTCGACACGTGTGGTACCCCCGGTGTGCCAGACACCTCCGCGCTCGACACGTGTCCCCGCGGGCCCCGAGAGTTTAAACTTTTCCCTGACTTTCAGAATTCTTCCAAACTTCAAATCCTCATAACTTTGGCTAGAAAGCTCCAAATCGAGTGAACCAAATTTTGTTAGATTTAGCTCTCTGAGCACTTTCCAACGATACCAAATTAAGCTCATGAAAGTGAATAGTTTTCCAGAATTAAATCCCTAAAGTTTAAACCGTTGGGAATTTTATCTGGAGAACTACTTTATGAAAAATTCTGAAATTTGGCTGAGGTTCATTGGAAAATCCCTAAATCCCAGTAAAAATTTTCAGACTCATCCAAATTCATTTAGTTACCCTAATGGGGTGATTAAGAGAACTGCCCTGAGAAAATACAAAAATGTACAGAAACATTTTTCAGATTTTCTCAAAGCTTAATGAGGGCATAACTTTCTGTAGAATTCTTCAAATGACATGAAACTAACCCCATTAGAACCATCTTAAAGTCTAGTTTCCATAAAGTAATGGTTGGAGCCATGAAAACCCCTGGAATTATTCAGAGGCTCGAATAATGACCAAATGGGCTTTTATTTGTACAAAGTTCAAATGAACTTTGTTTCAAATAAAACTTGGTCAAGACTCTGGTTAGGACCCTACCAAGCCACAATAAAAATTTCAGAACCAAAGGGAAGGGCTAGCTAGAGTTATTAGCAATTGTGTATTCAAGTTCACACATTGCATTTAAATTAACATGTAGTATTTCGTAAACGTGTAGTCACTGAAGAAGAGACTCCGGAAGTGCTGGACTTCCTCCTTCCGGAAGAAGAGCTAACTACTGACCAGAAGCAACAAGGCAAGCCCCGGTTTGCATTAACCTTTTTATAAGTTTTATTTTGTTTACACGTGTCATATAAGGTATGATTGTGCATTAGGTGTAGGATGGATGGAACCCCACTTGCATAACCAGAAATTTTCCCTAAGAGTGAGGGCAGTGTCTAAGATCTCGAGTAGACAGGCTATGCTTAATAATTCATAAGACTTCGGTACAAGTCGAGTAGTTGGAATCTACTCGCGAGATAGGATTGGGACACACGGGTTCGGTTGAGTGATGTGAGATCACGTTAGTAATGAAAATGAGACTGGGCAGGGGCTAGGGCGCAGCAAGAGGGAGTCTTGTGTGCGCAGCCCTGTCCGTGTCAATTGAGGACCGAGCCGTGTGCGGCCCACGCTGATCAAGTTTGAACGTACCGAAGGCATATCGGATATATGGGCCCCGATAAACCGATGTAGCCTAAACCTCCGGGCGTTGAGGCATAGCACACCGATTTATAGGTGTAGGTTGAGGGCAGCAAGGTCGAAATCTGCCAACGGGCATAGAGAGATGCTCCGTGTGGGGAACCTCCTGCTCGTTTCGGTGCGACCGGTTCGACGTTTGGGCTGTTGGGTGAAAGGTTGTCCTGTACGACATCGAGTGAGCGTGCTGTGCAGCTCCACGGGTGGGCGTACGTGACGTGCTCTTTGGGTTTCCCTGCAGGTGTATATCGAGTCGATTCGCCGTCCCTCGCGGTGAAGAGTACCACTTGGTCACTGAGTCGTGACGTAGATTAATGGATGAAACATGTTGATTCAATATTGCTGGTTGATATAATTGTATTGCTACATGTGTGCCACCAAATACTGCTTACTAAATTTCAGATTTCATGAACTGTTAACTTGTTGCTAAAAGATGAACTAAGGATGAACTTGTAGGCGTGTCCTTTTGCTGAAATGTTACTATCCTATGTCCATGGTACCCCTCATGTAGATTTTCATGCTTAGGTGAGTCGGTTAAGCCTTGCTGAGCCTTCATGCTCACGGTTGCTGCTTAAGTGTTTTTCAGGTGAGGAGCCACCCACGGACTCGGAGTACGAGTCCACCGGCGAGGGTTACACTCCGTCGGGGACCACGGCTGAGTGGGAGCCGTACACGCCGTGCTGAGCTGAGGAGTGCAGCTAGTGTGGGTTGCCCTAGGGATGGGCAACCAACTTTTGCTAGATAGGCGGGCGTGAGTTGTATAGTGTATACTTCCGCTGTGTAACATAAACAATAGTTGTAACTGAAGTTTGTACCTGTTTGTACAGTTTCAGTTGTTTTTCCCATGTAATATATTATGTTCTTATGACGTGTGCTGTTGGGTGTCGCATCGCGCGGCACCACCCTCTGCGATCCTGGATGAGCGGATTCCGGTCCGCCACATCGGAAGCCTTCGCCATAGACAACTACCGGCATAACTGCAGATACGGTAGATGGCAGGCAATCTCACCGGGACCACCTGTCGGGTCCTGGGCCCACCTTGTAAGCTGCACGAGCCTTGGACTATAAAAGGCTTGGGTAGACGACGTTAGCAAGGGTTCGGCTCTTACGCACCCTCTCACTCTAGCCATTCGACATCTCACACCCTCAAGCTCAGGACTCCGGTTCTAAGCAGCAAGCAATACAGCGAGCAACTCTGCTCACCGTGGACGTAGGGTTTTACGCTCCGGCGGCCTGAACCACGTAAAAACCCCCGTGTCAAACTTCTCCCTCAATCGTCCCTAACGCCAAAGCTCTCCGCGAGTGACTAGCCCCTCCGAAAAAGAACCTCCGCGGGCTGCCCAGAGCAGGCCCGGGCGAAGTGTCGGCTACACACTTCGACATTTGGCGCACCAGGAAGGGGGCTTTTCCCTTACGCGACGAGCTTTAGCCGGCGAAGATGACTGTAAGGGCCTCAGTTTTTAACACATGTTTAAAGTGTTCATCACCACACCACACACCTCATTTGAAGCAAGTTGATGAACACAAATGAAGAGCAAGTAAACACCATCAACATGCTCATTAGAGAACAAACTCACATATTGCAAAAGTGGCATTTTCCACATGTGATATAGATGGGCTGGGCATATGAAAACTCTTACACATTGCTAGGGGTGTCCATGCCAAGTTTCACCCAAATTCAAAACCCTTTTGAGGTCATTTTGGGTATAGCTAGAGAGAGGGCAGTTTGAACTGAAATGCAAATTCAAACTGTTTTTATCCCATGAATTCAAAAGTGGGAGGCATATTCTTATTCAGCACATTTTTGTGAGCTCACACACCAATTTTCACTCCATTTGGAGTTGATCTTGACATGAGCTAAGTGGGGCAAATTCAAACTTTATTTGAATTTCAAACTGAACATGTGCTGAAATTCATTCAAATCAAACCCAATTTGAATCCTAACCAATTCAAATAGCTCAAAGGTTGATAATTCAAATCACCAGGGGCTTTGTGGGGATTACTGTTTACAACAGTGAATTGGAGTTAATTTCAGAGGTTAAAATTGGAAGTGGGACCCACATGTCAGCCACTACTCCAAATCAAACCGACTGAAAACCCAGCTCGGGTTCTTGCGCCGGACTGAGCAGCCGCCACGGCGAGGAATCGATCGGGACACAACCTGCTTGCCGCCCTGACTTGCTGAACCGCCTCACAGCCCCCTTATCTACGCCGTCGCCCTGATCGGAGTGAGCACCACACACTCTGCTGCTTCCTCGCACCAGAAACGCGCCATCGCTGCCGATCACTCGGAGCTGATAAAGGAAGCGTGATCACAGCCTCCCCGTCCCCTCCAGAGCTACGGCAAGGTACTAGGAACCTTCCTCCTTCTTCCCCGTGGCTAGAATTCAGCTAAAACCGGTCGATCTTGGCTATACCGAGAGTTTAATTCAGTGACCTAACGCCGCCGCACTTCGGGCTCCCGTGGACAGCCCAACCAGGGAGTTGTCTTGCCCGAGCCAAGGCACCCTTGGACGCGCTGGTGACCAGTGCTGCTCACCCCCGAGCCACAGCCCGAGTGCTTGCTCACCGGCGGCGAATTTCCAGTTTTCCCCTTTCTGGGTTTAGAACGACCTTCGGGTGCGGTTCTGTCGAATTCTTACTCTAGGGAGGATTAGAGGGCCTCAATCCGCTCTCACATACACTAGACACGGTAACGCACAAGTTGCCTTCACAACCTCTGGCCGGAGAACCTCTGTACCCGGTGTATTTCAAAGTTTACCGATGGCGGAGCAAGCGGGAGGCATCGGGCGCACGGTGAGGACCTACTTCGAGCCTTCCCCGAGCTGCTCCAAGCTCATGTCGACCTTCCCTGAGGTCCACTGATGCTCCCCGACCGGTTGCTCGAGTAGTTGAGGTGCTAGGGAAGTCGGCCGACACGGCCGAAGTCTTTCTGAAGCCGCCGCTCGTGGCCGACCATGTGTCGGTCGTTGTCATGACGAGCTGAGCCCAGAATCCTGTTCCCCGAGTGAAAATAGGCAGAGGCAGCCAAAATCGTGAAGTTTGGAGCTTTACAGAAGCTGCCGGCGAGCTCTCCGGCGAGGTACCGCGGCGGCAGAGCGCGGGCGGCGAGAGGTAGACGAAGGGGGTGGGCCCCAGCTGTCAGCGGCAGATATTTTAAATCGGGATCGGGCTGCGGCCGGGATCTGGTGTGCTGGCGCGCAAAGACCCTGTGGGCTGCAGTGTGCTGTCGCCTCCGCGCCTAACACGTGTGCCCGCGGGCCCGGCAGATTTAAACTTTTTCCCGATTTTCAGATTTCATTCAAACTTCAAAGCCTCATAACTTTGGCTAGAAAGCTCAAAATCGAGTGAACCCAATTTTGTTGGATTCAGCTCTATGAGCACTTTCCATAAAATCAAGTTTCACTTCATGAAAATCCTTATTTCTCCATAATTAATTCCTCAAAATTTAAACTGTTTGGGATTTTAACTGGAGAATCCTTTGGAGGAAAATCCTGAAATTTTGCTGGAGTGTTCACCAAAATATACCTGAACTACCATAAAAATTTCAGATCCATTTGAGCTAATTTGATCCACCTAATGGTGTGATTAGTGAAACTGTTCCAGAGAAAATAGAAAATGTTCAGAAACATTTTCAGAATTTTCTCTGAAATTGTTTAGCTCATATCTTTAGTTAGGAACCTTCAAATTAAGTGAGAGCAACTCCATTGGAACCCTCTGAAAATCTAGTTTTCAGAAAGTCATAGTTTGTTTCATGAAAATCCTTAGAACACCCTACAAGCATTCAATCAAGGTCAAGTACATAATTAATTGTGGAGGGCTCAAATGAGCTTTGCTGCAACTAAAACTTGACCAAGTTTGTGTTTAGGTTATAACCAAGCCACAGAAAAAGTTTCACAGTCATTGGGTTTGTCTAATAAGAGTTATAGACTTCACAAGTTTAAATTCAATCAAATGCATTTAAATTAATCCATATACTTGTATATCATGTAGTCGCTAAGGTCGAGGAGGAACCCGAAGTCCTAGACTTCGTTACTCCGGAGGAACAGCTAGCCTACGACCAAGAGCAGCAAGGCAAGCTCTGGTTTGCATTAACCGTTTTACAAATTTTTATTGTTTTGAGCACTTGCTTGAGTATTATGATTCCTTGCATTAGAGTCTTGATTGGAAACCCAATTGCATAGCCAAGAAAACCATAGGTTGGGTTTAGGATTGCAAACCCCGTTAGCTACTGCAAAGCTAAGTTAGGGTAGGATTCGGTACAAGTCGAGTAGTTGGAACCACTCGCGAGCATAGGCTAGAGGCACTCGACTCGGGTAGAAATAGCACATGATACACATGGCAGGAAAATGAGACCGAGCGGAGAATAAGGGCAGCAGGACTTTGGGGCCTGTGTGCTATAGCTCCGCTTGTGTCGATTGAGGACCGAGCCGTGTGCGGGCCTGTTGAACAAGCTAGAACAGTACCGAAGACCTACCGGCTATATGGGAACCGGGAAACCGATGTAACTCGGGTAGCTGGGTATTGAGGCATTGCCCGTCGTTCAGAGGGTAGGTTGAAAGCTCGAGGTGTAAATCGTCTGGCGGCACTGAGATGCGTGTGCAGAGACCTCTTGCTCGGGACGATGGGACCGGTTCAATATTTGGCTGACGGGCGAAAGGTAGTTGCGTACGGCGTCCGTGATGGTTGTTGTAGGCAACATCAAGTACGGGCGTACGTGACGGGTTGTTCGGGTAACCCTTCAGGTGTAAATGGATTATAATCGCCGTCCCTCACGGTCAGTGAGTACCACTTGTTCACTGTACCATGACGTAGAAAGAACAGGCTAGTTACATGTTAAAATGTTGCTGATTGAAAGATGGACTTGATTGATAATGATTTGCTGTAGTTTAGAGCTAACTAAAGTTCTTTTCAACTTTGGGCAAAGTACGTGAGAGAAACGCGTTTCTTGTTTGATTGCGGCTCTCTCATGTGCCTTAGCGTAAGGTTTTCCACAATCTGCTGCTAAAACTTGAAAGTAAGGTTCCACTAATTAGGCGAGTCCTTGCAAATGATTTTTACCCCATGTAACCTATCAACCCTCATGTAGAAGTTTCATGTTTAGGAGAGACGGGTCAGTCTTGCTGAGCCTTCGTGCTCACTGCTTGTGTTTGAAGCTTTTGCAGGGTTCTATGAGGAAGGGACTTCCGAGGAGGAGACGGAACCCTAGGAGGGGAACCCCGTCGAGTGGGAGTCGTGCACGCCGCAGAGTTAGTGTGCGTGTGTGCTAGCAAGGACACGTTCAAGGGCTGGACATGGACTTGATGCGTAGTCTACGCCTGTGAGTGTAGACTGGACTTATTTTGATGTACAAATATTCATAAACCACTTTATGTAATAAAAGTTTTGCTTCCGCTTTGTACCTTTGATGTGTGTTATCCAGTGCTGTGCAACGCAGCACCCCTCAGCATGATCCTGGCTCGACAAGACCGTGGGGTTGTGTCAGCGTTGGTATCAGAGCTCGCTTGAGGTTTAACGCACTACAAAGGTCATCTTTTTCAAAAAAAAATCCAGTGAGGAACGAGTTAGTAGCCCATATAAGGATGTTATTAGTATATAGAAAGTGGCATACTAACCTATTTGTCTATGTCAGAAAATCGTGTATCTCGGGACGTTTATGTCTTGGGGGGTGCACGTAAGCGCTGTCCACCAGTGCGCACAAGCTGAAGGGTGGAGCCCCACGGGTGGCAGGTAACCTGACCCGCTTTAGTATCCTCTACGACTCTTCATGTTGTTTGGGGTATTCGAGCAACGTCTGTCCCTGGCGTGCGTGGTGCAATTTGGGAGACGCCGTCACGTGGTCTGAAACGTGAACACATAACTCAAGGCGTGTTTGGCTTGAGAACATCCGGGCGAGTGATGACGGCCTGGTGTACGAACTGTATGGATACCGGGCTCGGTGTGCAGCCGAGTCTGACGATTGTTTGAGTTTTCTGCAGGTAGTCTAACCACGAAACGGTAGACGTGTAGCATCCGTGTGCGAGAGACGCTTAGTGCCACTGAACTAACGAAGCCGGCTAAGTCCGGTATAGGTTTTTCTTTGTGAGGACGTAGTACCGACATGATCTGGTGATGCATCGACGTCACACCCCACTAAATGAACAACTTCATTGTAAAACTTGAAGGTTTTGATCCAAAGCAGTAAAACTTGAGGTAACTTCTTCCCTTAATTAGGATATTCAAAGTTAACAAGTTTTCAACTTCTAGGTTGTTAAGGACAGAGCACTCTGTTTTCAGCTGAATTAAGGCTGAAGTTAATCAGAAGTTAGAGGTTGAGTTCTTTCGAGGTTAGGGGCATATGATACATTTCTGGAAAGCTTTGGAAGCGTTTTACAACCTTTCTGTTGAGGTCCAGAGGTGTTTCATTCCATAACCAATAGAAAAATGCAGTGGAGTTGAAACTGTTCAGAAAACAGGGCAGGGCAAAGACTCTCTGTAAACTCTCTGTAAATTGAGCATAACTTCCTGCATAAAATTCTAAAAATAGAAAATGAGGCAGTTAAGGAAAGCTTATGAGATGGGTTACAACTTTGTAACATAAAGTTTTGTCAGATTAGGAACAGAATTAACTGGAATTCTTGGATCAAAGCAGTACCTAAAGCAGGGAGGTGCTGTACAATTTTCTCCAGAAATTCTGTTAACTTTAACCTCTCATAACTTCTGAACCAGGACAGATCTTAGGCCAAGCAAATACTTTCTGGAAATCTATTGAAGTTAGCTTTAACTTTGTTGTTGATCTCCAGAATTGGTTTTGCCTTTAACATGGCCTAAATCAGGTTGAGATGGAAACTGATCAGGGCTGTCATGTTGAACAGCAGATCAGCAGGCAAATTTGCTTCAAAATTTGAACTATGTTTCCAAGTTTTATGGGTTCAATGACATGTCTTATGTTATAACTCAATGGTTTACTGTTTAAATAAATATTTGACATTTCTCAAATATATTTTTACAGATGACAACAGATAAGCAGTTGGAGAACGGGTGGGTGGTGTCCCACTGTTCTCACCGCAACGGGTATCCGGAAACATTGAGGCAGATGCTTCAATATTTCGGATACAACGAGATGCTGCAGTACTTCACCAAGGAAGAAGGTGAGGAGGGGAACAAGGCGTGGACAATCCATGTCGAAGTCCCTGCAGGACCTACACCACCCGGTTGGGTGCTGTTCACCGTCACGGTGAGAGGTAGACAACCGGAAGGGATGTGACAAGTGGCAGCCCGTGACACCATGTCACGTTTCTGCCAACTACACGTGAGAGCGATGGAGGGAACTCCACACGTGCTCGTTCCGGTGGAGGGACGGGCTCATCATGTGTGGGACGGGAGGTACCGGGAGGCAATAGACCCAAGTTTCCCAAGGTACAACCCCGCGGAGGCAAACCTTAGCCTCCAGATGAGGGCGGGAAACGCCGTGATGGACAGCCAAGCTGTTCATACGAAGCATCTCGCAGCAAATCTCAAGGAGAGCACAAGTCGTGGAGACCATTTCGAGAGTGCTCACAGCGCACTCCGCAATGTGCTCCTTCCGACGAGCAAGCGACTGAATGAACAGCATAATCAGTTGCATCGTCTGAAGAAGGCGAAGAAGAAAAGCCGTGTCGACATCGCGGCGTTGCAAGAGCTGGTGCAGACTTTAACCCAGCAGAATGAGGACCTTGCTCAAGAGCGGGACGACGCTATTGAGGAAGGGCAAGGCTGGGAAGAAGACTACAACCAAGCCATGGACGAGGTGCATGCTTTGCAGGACCTCGTACCTCCGGTATCGGGCATACCGGTAGTCTTGGGCCTTGCAGCAATGGGAGAACCCGAGATGGGAGAAGAGGTGGTAGATCCAGATCCACCAGCAGAGGTACCGGAGGAGGAAGACCCGCAGGAAGTTGAGTTCTACTCCGACTAGGGGGTTACAGTTGCCAAGTAGGACAGCTAGGGTAGTGTAACCCAACTTTTGTAATCGGTGACATGTCGTGTAGGCAGTAGCGTATGTATAGGTAGTGACGACATGAGCACGACTTCTCGGAGACCCGAGAATAATGTATCTTGTATAAAGTTTATGCTTTATCAATATATGTGAATGTTGTGCAATTATTCATGTGTCACTTCAATACCTACTGTTGCATATGGAATTTTAAGTATGACATGTGCTAATCGCTGGTGTTTTGAATTTCAGAATGACGTGTACTCGTGCCAACCCGTATGTTGGGGGTACTAGCCAGGGGGGAGAGACCTCCCAACAGCCTCCCGAGGACTCCTCGGGACAGCAGAAGCAGCAGCAACAGCAAACACCGCCACCGCCACTGCCAACGGTTACATTGGCCGACATTGTCGCGGCAATGGCGGGTTCTCATCAGCAGCACACGGAGTTGCTGCAAACTCTTATTACTAATACGTCTCGACCAGAGAGACGTCAAGACCGTGAGGAGCGTCAACAGAGCTCCTACTCCGACTTCCTGGCGACTCATCCCCCGGTATTCTCAGGGGCGGATGAACCTCTTGACGCGGACAACTGGCTCCGCACAATAGAGATGAAGTTCGAGCTGCTCCAGATAAGCGAGCAGCGCAAGACTCAGTTCGCGGTCCAGCAGCTCCAAGGATCCGCGAGCGCATGGTGGGCAAACTTTTGTGATTCACAGCCCACCGACCGAGTTATGACCTGGACAGAGTTCCGGACGGCCTTCAGGGCCTATCACATACCGCCAGGTCTGATGAAAAGGAAGACGCAGGAGTTTCTACACCTGCAGCAAGGGAGCCGAAACACACTGGAATACTCCAGGGCGTTCAACGATCTCGCGCTCTACGCGTCGTATCACGCAGATACCGATGAGAAGCGGCGGGACCACTTTTACCAGGGGCTTAACCCACTCCTGAAGGACAAATTGGCGATGTTCAATCGCGGCAGCCTCAACGGCATCATTGACGCTGCGATTGTTCAGGAGGACTCCGGCAAGGAGTTGGCGGTGGCGGAGAGAAAGCGAAGCGCGCCGCAAAGCAACGGAGGAGGCGGTCCTTCTCAGAAGTTTCGGATGGTGAATCGCCCACCATCAGGTCCACGCTGGCAGCCACCCCAGATGTCGATGCCTTTCCGCAGTCGGCCGTACTCTTCACCAGCGTTCAGGCCGGCACTGCCAGCAACACCTCCGCAACAACAACAGCAGCAGCGGGCGATGCCGCGTGCATATGCACCTCAGCAGCGCATGCCGGACTTTCGTCCCCCGAGCGCTACACCAGCAGCGGCCACATGTTACAAGTGTGGTCGTCCAGGACACTTCGCGAGCAGTTGCCCGGAGAGGCAAGGCGGCGGAGTTAGACCACAGTTTCCGGGGAGAAATCAACCCCGGAACCCTACTAATGCGCGGCGGGCAAACCCTAGGCCCGGCACCGTCCACCAGCTTGCAATAGAGGACGTGCCGGAGGGTGAGCCAATCCTTGCGGGTATGTTCCGACTCCACCAGCATCCCGCCATAGTACTATTTGATTCAGGCGCCACGCATAATTTTATTAGCCAAGCTTTCATTGCTAAACACAGCTTGCAAATACTACCCACCGATAGTCCATATTTAATTTGTTCACCGGGTGGGAAGATTTCAGCAAGCGTAATGGTTTCCAAAGCACCATTATGCTTTGCGGGTAGAGTGTACCCCACGTCTCTCATTATCTTAGAGGGACAGAAGGTCGATGTCATCCTAGGGATGTCGTGGTTAACCCGCCACGGCGCTGTTTTAGACACCGTCCTTCGAGTCGTGCACTTAAACTCAGAAGTGCACGGGTCTCACTCATTATTTCTGGACAGTCCAGAAATAAAACTTCCAAGTGTCTATCAAGCTACAATCATCAGATTGGAACATATTCCAGTGGTCTGAGAGTTCCCTGATGTATTCCCGGACGATTTGCCGGGGATGCCGCTCGATAGAGAGGTGGAGTTCAAGATTGAACTTGCACCGGGAACCATGCCAATATCCCGAAGGCCGTACAAGATGGCGCCCAAGGAGTTGGCTGAACTGAAGACTCAGCTCACGGACCTCCTGGAGAAGGGTTTTATTAGGCCGAGCTCCTCGCCATGGGGCTGTTTGGCATTATTTGTAAAGAAGAAGGATGAGACGTTGCGGCTTTGCGTGGACTATCGTCCATTAAATGCCGTAACCATAAAAAATAAGTACCCGTTGCCACGGATCGACATGTTGTTTGATCAGTTGGTCGAAGCAAAGATCTTTTCCAAGATGGACTTAAGATCCGGGTACCATCAGATTAAGATAAGGGCTGAGGATATTCCGAAGACGACTTTCTCGACGAGGTACGGACTTTATGAGTACCTGGTCATGTCCTTCGGCCTCACCAATGCTCCAGCTCACTTCATGTACTTGATGAACTCGGTATTCATGCCGGATCTGGACAAGTTTGTCGTGGTCTTCATCGACGACATCCTGGTATATTCCAAGTCATAGGAAGATCACAAGAAACATCTGTGTATAGTCTTGCAACGGCTGCGGGATCACAAGCTATACGCGAAATTCAGCAAATGCGAGTGCTGGATATCACAAGTGCCTTTCCTCGGGCATATCATCTCAGCGGAGGGTATCGCTGTAGACCCGAGCAAGATCCCTCAAGTGCTGAATTGGAAATCCCCGAGAACGGTTCACGAGGTACGGAGTTTCCTCGGACTCGCGGGATATTATCGGAGGTTCATTCCGAACTTCTCGAAGATTGCCAAGCCTATGACGGAGCTGCTGAAGAAGGCTACCAAATATGTTTGGAGTCCAGCATGTGAAGCAGCATTCAAGGCCTTAGTCAAGCACCTGACATCAGCACCGGTTTTGGCGCAGCCAGACGCAACAAAACCGTTCGATGTGTACTGCGATGCATCCGGCATTGGGCTCGGATGTGTGCTGATGCAAGACCAAAGAGTGGTCGCGTATCGATCACGGCAGCTTAGAAACCATGAGCAGAATTATCCAACCCACGACTTGGAGCTCTCTGCCGTGGTATTTGCACTGAAAATGTGGAGGCACTACCTACTCGGTAACCTCGTACATTTGTATACCGACCACAAAAGCCTGAAGTACATATTCACTCAGAAGGAGCTGAACATGAGGCAGCGAAGATGGTTAGAACTGATAAAGGATTACGAAATAGAGATCCATTATGACCCGGGTAAGGCAAACGTAGTGGCAGATGCACTGAGCCGCAAGTCACATGTCAACAATCTGACCATCACACCGTTGGAAGAGAGCGAACCACCACTACATGTGATTCCACACGGAGCTCTCTACAACCTAGCTTTGATCCCCACCATCCGTGAAGAAATAGCGGCAGCTCGGAAACATGACAAGGGCATGTCGCATTTGCGGAGACGTGTAGACAGTGGGGAGCTGAAATGTTTCCGGAAGGACGGAGACGGCATCCTATGGTTCAAGAACCGGATCATCGTACCTCGTAACCCGGAGCTACGGAAGAAATTTTTTGATGAGGCTCACTTATCAAAATTTTCTATTCACCCCGGCAGCAACAAAATGTATCAAGAACTCAGAAGCAAGTTTTGGTGGACACGGATGAAGCGGGAGATCGCGAAGTACGTGTCCGAGTGTGATACATGTCGAAGGGTGAAGGCAGACCATATGCGGAAACCGGGACTGCTACAACCACTGGGCGTTCCTGCCTGGAAGTGGGAGGACGTGAGCATGGATTTCATCGTCGGTTTACCCACCACTTTGCAGAAACATGATTATGTGTGGGTGATCGTCGATCGGCTCACCAAAGTTGCCCATTTCATCCCGGTCAACACCAACTACAACGCCAAGAAGTACGCTGAACTGTACATCTCACGGATCCTATGCTTGTACGGCGTACCCCGTACCATCATATCGGATCGGGGCACTTTATTTGTGTCCCGTTTTTGGGAGCAGCTGCACGCTGCCTTGGAGACGAAGCTGATCCGTAGTTCAGCGTACCACCCGCAGACGGATGGGAAAACCGAGCGGGTAAATCAGATCTTAGAAGACATGCTACGAGCTTGCGCTATTAACCACGGCAAGAACTGGGATGATCACTTTCCGTTAGCCGAGTTCTCGTACAACAATGGGTACCAAGCCAGCATCAAAATGGTGCCCTACGAGGCGCTATACGGAAGAAAATACAGCACACCACTGAATTGGTGTGAGTCTGGCGAAAGGGTTACCTTCGGGATTGACCTTGTCAACAACGCGGAAGAAAAGGTTCGACTGATTCAAGAGAACCTAAAAACCGCACAATCCCGTGAGAAACAGTATGCGGACCGGAGAAGACGCCCATTACAATTCGAAGTCGGGGATCATGTATATCTACGTGTGTCTCCAATGAAGGGCGTAAACAGATTTGGGGTGAGAGGAAAGTTTGCACCCCGATTCATCGGTCCATTCCAGATTGCCGAAAGATGTGGATCAGTATCATACCGGATGAAATTACCAGAAGAACTTTCCGGTGGGCACAACGTCTTTCACATTTCCCAGCTGAGGAAGTGTCTCAAGCTATCAACTACCGTTCAGCTGGAAGGCATTGAAGAACTGCAACCGGATATCACCAATCGGGAGGAACCGGTTCAGATTATTGACGAAAAGGCCCGAACCACACGCAACCGTACGTTGTGGTTCTACAAAGTTTTATGGAGTAATCACTCCGTGGACGAAGCGACATGGGAGAGCGAAGAATTTCTTCGCACTAACTACCCCGACTTCTTCAAGTCGCATATCCGGTAATTTTCCACCGTCCTCTCTCTCATTTTCACCTTATAATCTCGGGACGAGATTCTTTTAAGGGGGGAGGAATGTAAGGGTCTCAGTTTTTAACACATGTTTAAAGTGTTCATCACCACACCACACACCTCATTTGAAGCAAGTTGATGAACACAAATGAAGAGCAAGTAACCACCATCAACATGCTCAATAGAGAACAAACTCACATATTGCAAAGTTGACACGACCCCATTGGTCTTGTCGAGCCAGGATCACGCTGAGGGGTACTGCGTTGCACAGCACCGGATAACACACGTCAAAGGTACAAAGCGGAAGCGAAATTTTATTACATAAACAAGTTATGAACTTGTTTACATCAAAATAAGTTCAGTATACACTCGCGGGCGTAGACTAAGCATCAAGTGCACGTTCAGCCCTCGAACGTGTCCTTGCTAGCACACACGCACACTAACTCTGCGGCGTGCACGACTCCCACTCAACGGGGTTCCCCTCCTGGGGTTCCGTCTCCTCCTCGGGAGTCCCTTCCTCATAGAACCCTGCAAAAGCTTCAAACACAAGCAGTGAGCACGAAGGCTCAGCAAGTCTGACCCGTCTCACCTAAACATGGAACTTCTACATGAGGGATGGTGGGTTACATGAGGTAAAAGTCATTGCAAGGACTCGCCTAATTAGTAGAACCTTACTTTCAAGTTTTAGCAGCAGGTTGTGGAGAACCTTACGCTAAGGCACATGAGAGAGCCGCAATCAAACAAGAAACGCATTTCTCTCATGTACTTTGCCCAAAGTTAAAAAGAACTTTAGTTAGCTCTAAACTACAACAACCATTAACAAGCAAGGTCCATCTTTCACTCAGCAGCATTTTAACATGTAACTAGCATGTTCTTTCTACGTCACAGTCCAGTGAACAAGTGGTACTCACTGACCGCGAGGGACGGCGATTATAATCGATTTACGCCTGCAGGGTTACCCGAACAACCCGTCACGTACGCCCGTACTCGATGTTGCCTACAACAACCATCACGGACGCCGTACGCAACTACCTTTCGCCCGTCAGCCAAATATTGAACCGGTCCCATCGTCCTGAGCAAGAGGTCTCTGCACGCGCATCTCCGTGCCGCCAGCCGATTTACAGCTCAAGCTCTCAACCTACCCTCTGAACGACGGGCAATGCCTAAATACCCAGCTACCCGAGTTACATCAGTTTCCCGGTTCCCATATAGCCGGTAGGTCTTCGGTACTGTTCTAGCTTGTTCAACAGGCCCGCACACGGCTCGGTCCTCAATCGACACAAGCGGAGCTATAGAACACAGGCCCCAAAGTCCTGCT
This sequence comes from Neostapfia colusana, assembly GCA_030760725.1. Classification (NCBI taxonomy): domain Eukaryota; kingdom Viridiplantae; phylum Streptophyta; class Magnoliopsida; order Poales; family Poaceae; genus Neostapfia; species Neostapfia colusana. The sequence continues at coordinate 104,472,998 of JASWHV010000006.1, forward strand.
GCCCTTACCCTCCGCTCGGTCTCATTTTCTTGCCATGTGTTTCATGTGCTATCACTACCCGAGTCGAATGCCTCTAGCCTATGCTCGCGAGTAGTTCCAACTACTCGACTTGTACCGAATCCTACACTATCTTAGCATTGCAGTAGCTAACGGGGTTTGCAATCCTAAACCCAACCCATGGTTTTCTTGGCTATGCAGTTGAGTTCCCAAACAAGACTCTAATGCAAGAAATAAAGTAAACAAGTATGTGCTCTAAATAATAAAATTTTGTAAAAAGGTTAATACAAACCGGAGCTTGCCTTGCTGCTCTTGGTCGTAGGCTAGCTGCTCCTCCGGAGTTACAAAGTATAGGACTTCGGGTTCCTCCTCGACCTTAGCGACTACATGATATAAGAGGTACATGTATTAATTTGAATGCATTTGTATTAAGTTTGAATTAGTGAAGCTTATAAGTCCCACTAGACAGACTCTATGACTGTGAAACTTTTATCATGGTTTGGTTACAACCTAAACAGAGACTTGGTCAAGTTTTAGTTGCAGCAAAGCTCATTTGAGCCCTCCACAATTAATTATGTACTTGACCTTAATTAAAGGCTTTTAGGGTGTTCTAAGGATTTTCATGAAACAAACTATGACTTTCTGAAAACTAGATTTTCGGAGGGTTCTAATGGAGTTGGTCTCACTTAATTTGAATGTTTCTAGCTAAAGATATGAGCTAAACAATTTCAGAGAAAATCCTGAAAATGTTTCTGAACATTTTCTATTTTCTCTGGAACAGTTTCACTAATCACACCATTAGGTGGATCAAATGAGCTCGAATGGATCTGAAATTTTTATTGTAGTTCAGGGATATTTTGGTTAACATGCCAGCAAAATTTCAGGATTTTCCTCCAAAGGATTCTCCAGTTAAAATTCCAAACAGTTTAAACTTTGAGGAATTAATTCTGGAGAATTAAGGAATTTCATGAAGTGAAACTTGACTTGCTGGAAAGTTCTAAGAGAGCTGAATCCAGCAAAATTTGGTTCACTCAATTTGGAGCTTTCTAGCCAAAGTTATGAGGATTTTGAAGTTTGAAGGAAATCTGAAAATCGGGGAAAAGTTTAGACTCGCGAGTGGGCCCCGGGGACACGTGTCGAGCGCGGAGGTGTCCGGCACACCGGAGATACCACACGTGTCGAGCGCGGAGGTGTCCGGCACACCGGAGCTCACAGGGTATTTGCGCGCCAGCACAGCCGATCCCCGGCCACACCCGATCCCGATTTAAATTCTTCAGCCGCTGACACGTGGGCCAGCCGGCTTCGTCTTCCTCCCGCCGTTCTCTCGCGCCCGCGCCGCCGACCTCGCCGGAGCAGACTCGGGGCTCGCCGGCTCGCCGCTGCCGGACGTCCCATGGTCTGAAACTCGCCGCCAGGGGGTTGTCGACGTCGAGGAACACGTCGGTGGTGTCAGGTCGGTCTGGGGATGACCGGAAATAGCTCGGCGACGTGCCGCGGCCTCGGTTGAGGTTTGGCGCCGTCGACCGTGGGTTCTAACCCGCCAACACCTCGAATAAACGGTCCTACAGAATCAGTGTACCTCTAGGAAGCTCGACAAGGTGTCAAAAAGGTTCAGGGATGGCGGCAAGTCGGTCAGCACCGTGTGACCGATCGTGCCCGCCATGACCGCCCTCGATCGAGCTCGAAATTCGTCACTCCTAGACAGTTTCACGCTACAGATGCAGAAAAGAACTTGATCGCCGGCTAGTCCAGCGTCTATGTGCAAGATTTGATAATCTCCGAAAGATCATAGAGCGAGAATTTAAAGAAACCGTACCGGAAGCTCGGTTTACGGTCGCCGGAGCAAAAACTGGAAATTCTCTGTGGATTCTTCACGGTTTGCTTCCAAACTTGGAGGAGAGCAGCACGGTGGTTGCGCGCTCCTGACTCTCGGCTGAGGCTAGGTCGCCGCGGTGGCGATCGTTTTCGGGCAAAGGAGGTCGGAGCTCGGGGTTTCTGGCGTTGGGGAGGTGGAGTGCGACCTCAGGTGGCTGTCTAGCAGTTCAGGGACGAAGGAGGAGATGGTTTTGCTGGTTTTCCCGATTGAGCAGAGAGCTGCGGCGAGAAACAATGCCGCTGCTCGGGTTTGCCCGCGAGAAGATAAAGCCGGCCGACTCCTGCTCGGCTGAGGCGGTGCCGGTCGCGTGGGGGCGCGAGCAAGCCTCCCTGGGCGCCAGCGTGCGGAGAGGAAAGCAGCTGGTGGCGTCGGTAGATGCTCGGTGGCACAGCCGACAGCTGCTCGGTGGAATTTCCCACCGAGACTCTGACTTTGGGTGCAAGTTTCTCCTTCTTCCCTCTATGACATGTGGGTCCCACCCGGGGTTTTAACTTCTGAAATTTACTCCTAATCACTGTTGTAAACAGTGAGCCTCATAATACCCCTGGTGATTCAAATTATTCACCCCTGAGCCATTTGAATTAAATAGAATTCAAATTGGGTTTGGTTTGAGTGAATCTCAGCACAAGTTCAGTTTTGAATTCAAATAAAGTTTGAATTCGTCCCACTTAGCTCATGTCAAGATCAACTCCAAATGGAGTGAAAATTGGTGTGTGAGCTCACAAAAATGTGCTGAATAAGAATATGCCTCCCACTTTTAAATTCATGGGATAAAAACAGTTTGAATTTGAATGTGGTTTCAAACTGCCCTCTTTCTATCTATACCCAAAATGACCTCAAAAAGGTTTTGAATTTGGGTGAAACTTGGCATGGACATCATTAGCAATGTGTAGGAGTTTTCATATGTCCAGCCCACCTATAACACATGTGGGAAATACCACTCTTGCAATGTGTGAGTTTGTTCTCTAATGAGCATGTTGATGGTGGTTACTCGCTCTTCATTTGTGTTCATCATCTTTCCTCAAATGAAGTGTGTGGTGTGGTGATGAACACTTCAATTATGTGTCAAAAACTGAGGCCCTTACATTCCTCCCCCCTTAAAAGAATCTCGTCCCGAGATTATAAGGTGAAAATGAGAGAGAGGACGGTGGAAAATTACTGGATATGCAACGTGAAAAAGTTGGGGTAGTTAGCACGAAGAAATTCTTCGCTCTCCCATGACGCTTCGTCCATGGAGTGATTACTCCATATAACCTTGTAGAACCACAACGTACGGTTGCGTGTGGTTCGGGCCTTTTCATCGATAACCTGCACCGGTTCCTCCCGATAAGTGAGATCCGGTTGCAGCTCTTCGATATCCTCCAGCTGAACGGTAGTTGATAGCTTAAGACACTTCCTCAACTGGGCAATGTGAAAGACATCGTGCACTCCAGAAAGTGCTTCTGGTAATTTCAGCCGGTATGCCACTGATCCACATCTTTCAGTAATCTGGAATGGACCGATGAATCGGGGTGTCAACTTTCCTCTCACCCCAAATCTGTTTACGCCCTTCATTGGAGACACCCGTAGGTATACGTGATCTCCAACTTCGAATTGTAACGGGCACCTTCTCCGGTCCGCATACTGTTTTTGACGGGATTGGGCGGCTTTTAGGTTCGCTTGAATCAGTCGAACCTGCTCTTCCGCGTTGTTGACAAGGTCAATCCCGAAGGTAACCCTTTCGCCAGACTCACACCAGTTTAATGGTGTGCGGCATTTCCGCCCGTATAGCGCCTCGTAGGGCGCCATCTTGATACTGGCTTGGTACCCATTGTTGTACGAGAACTCGGCTAACGGCAAGTGATCATCCCAATTCTTGCCGTGGTTGATAGCGCAAGCTCGTAGCATGTCTTCTAAGATCTGATTTACCCGCTCCGTCTGCCCATCCGTCTGCGGGTGGTATGCTGAACTACGGATCAGCTTCATCCCCAAGGCAGCGTGCAGCTGCTCCCAAAAACGGGACACAAATAAAGTGTCCCGGTCCGATATGATGGTACGGGGTACGCCGTACAAGCATAGGATCCGTGAGATGTACAGTTCAGCATACTTATTGGCGTTGTAGTTGGTGTTGACCGGGATGAAATGGGCAACTTTGGTGAGCCGATCGACGATCACCCACACAGAATCATGTTTCTGCAAGGTGGTGGGTAAACCGACGACGAAGTCCATGCTCACATCCTCCCACTTCCAGGCAGGAATGCCCAGTGGTTGCAGCAGTCCCGGTTTCCGCATGTGGTCTGCCTTCACCCTTCAACATGTATCACACTCGGACACGTATTTTGCAGTCTCTCGCTTCATCCGTGTCCATTAAAACTTGCTTCTGAGTTCTTGATACATTTTGTTGCTGCCGGGGTGAATAGAAAACTTTGATAAGTGAGCCTCATCAAAGATTTTCTTCCGTAATTCCGGGTTACATGGTACGACGATCCAGTCCTTGAACCATAGGACGCCGTCTCCGTCCTTCCGGAAACATTTCAGTTCCCCACTGTCTACACGTCTCCGCAAATGTGACATGCCCTTGTCGTTCTTCTGGGCTGCCGCTATTTCTTCACGGATGGTGGGGATCAAAGCTAGGTTGTAGAGAGCTCCGTGTGGAATCACATGTAGTGGTGGTTCGCTCTCTTCCAACGGTGTGATGGTCAGATTATTGACGTGTGACTTGCGGCTCAGCGCATCTGCTACTACGTTTGCCTTGCCCGGATGATAATGGATCTCTATTTCGTAATCCTTTATCAGTTCTAACCATCTTCGTTGCCTAATGTTCAGCTCCTTTTGAGTGAATATGTACTTGAGGCTTTTGTGGTCAGTATATAAATGTACGAGGTTACCGAGTATGTAGTGCCTCCACATTTTCAGTGCATGTACCACGGCAGCGAGCTCCAAGTCGTGAGTTGGATAATTTTGCTCATGGTTTCTAAGCTGCCGTGATCCATACGCGACCACTCTTCGGTCTTGCATCAGCACACATCCGAGCCCAATGCCGGATGCATCACAGTACACATCGAACGGTTTTGTTGTGTCTGGCTGCGCCAATACCGGTGCTGATGTCAGGTGCTTAACTAAAGCCTCGAATGCTGCTTCACATGTTGGACTCCAAACATATTTGGTAGCCTTCTTCAGCAGCTCTGTCATTGGCTTGGCAATCTTCGAGAAGTTCGGAATGAACCTCCGATAATATCCCGCGAGTCCGAGGAAACTCCACACCTCGTGAACAGTTCTCGGGGATTTTCAATTCAGCACTTGAGTGATCTTGCTCGGGTCCACAGCGATACCCTCCGCTGAAATGATATGCCCGAGGAAAGGCACTTGCGATATCCAAAACTCGCATTTGCTGAATTTTGCGTATAACTTGTGATCCCGCAGCCGTTGCAAGACTATATGCAGATGCTTCTTGTGATCTTCCTCCGACTTTGAATATACTAGGATGTCGTCGATGAAGACCATGACAAACTTATCCAGCTCCGGCATGAATACCGAGTTCATCAAGTACATGAAGTGAGCTGGAGCATTGGTGAGGCCGAAGGACATGACCAGGTACTCATAAAGTCCGTACCTCATCGAGAAAGCCGTCTTCGGAATGTCCTCATCCCTTATCTTAATCTGATGGTACCCGGATCTTAAGTCCATTTTGGTAAAGATCTTTGCTTCGACCAACTGATCAAACAACATGTCGATCCGTGGTAACGGGTACTTGTTCTTGATGGTTACGGCATTTAATGGACGATAGTCCACGCAAAGCCTCAACGTCTCATCCTTCTTCTTGACAAATAACGCCGAACAGCCCCATGGTGAGGAGCTCGGCCTAATAAAACCCTTCTCCAGAAGGTCCGTGAGCTGAGTCTTCAGTTCAGCCAACTACTTGGGCGCCATCTTGTACGGCCTTCGTGATATTGGCATGGTTCCTGGTGCAAGTTCAATCTTGAACTCCACCTCTCTATCAGGTGGCATCCCCGGCAAATCATCCGGGAATACGTCAGGGAACTCTCGGACCACTGGAATATCTTCCAATCTGATAGTTGTGGCTTGATAGACACTTGGAAGTTTTATTTCTGGACTGTCCAGAACTAATGAGTGAGACCCGTGCACTTCTGAGTTTAAGTGCACGACTTGAAGGACGGTGTCTAAAACAGCACCATGGCGGGTTAACCACGACATCCCTAGGATGACATCGACCTTCTGTCCCTCTAAGATAATGAGAGACGTGGGGTACACTCTACCCGCTAAGCATAATGGTGCTTTGGAAACCATTACGCTTGCTGAAATCTTCCCACCCGGTGAACAAATTAAATATGGACTATCGGTGGGTAGTATTGGCAAGCTGTGTTTAGCAATGAAAGCTTGGCTAATAAAATTATGCGTGGCGCCTGAATCAAACAATACTATAGCGGGATGCTGGTGGAGTTGGAACATACCCGCAAGGATTGGCTCGCCCTCCGGCACGTCCCCAATGGCAAGTTGGTGGACGGTGCCGGGCCTAGGGTTTGCCCGCCGCGCATTAGTAGGGTTCCAGGGTTGATTCCTCTCCGGAAACTGTGGTGCCACTCCGCCGCCTTGCCTCTCCGGGCAACTGCTCGCGAAGTGTCCTGGACGAACACACTTGTAACATGTGGCCGCTGCTGGTGTAGTGCTCGGGGGACGAAAGCCCGGCATGCGTTGCTGAGGTGCAAACGCACGCGGCATCGCCCGCTGCTGCTGTTGTTGTTGCGGTGGTACTGGCAGTGCCGGCCTGAATGCCGGTGAAGAGTACGGTCGACTGCGGAACGGCATCGACCGCTGTGGTGGCTGCCAGCGTGGACCTGATGGTGGGCGATTCACCATCCGAAACTTCTGAGAAGGACCGCCTCCTTCTCCGCTGCTTTGCGGCGCGCTTCGCTTTCACTCCGCCGCCGCTAACTCGTTGCCGGAGTCCTCCTGAACAATCGCAGCATCGATGATGTCGTTAAGGCTGCCGCGATTGAACATCACCAACTTGTCCTTCAGGAGCGGGTTAAGCCCCTGGTAAAAGTGGTCCCGCCGCTTCTCGTCGGTATCGGCATGATACGACGCATATAGCGCGAGATCGTTAAACGCCCTGGAGTATTCCAGCGCGTTCCGGCTCCCTTGTTGCAGGTGTAAGAACTCCTGTGTCTTCCTCTTCATTAACCCTGGCGGTATATGATAGGCCCTGAAGGCCGTCCGAAACTCTGTCCAGGTCATCACTCGGTCGGTGGGCTGTGAAGCACAGAAGTTGGCCCACCACGCGCTCGCGGATCCTTGGAGCTGCTGGACCGCGAACTGAGTCTTGCGCTGCTCGCTGATCTGGAGCAGCCCGAACTTCATCTCTATGGCGCGGAGCCAGTTGTCCGCGTCAAGTGGTTCATCCGCCCTTGAGAATACCGGGGGATGAGTAGCCAGGAAGTCGGAGTAGGAGCTCTGTTGGCGCTCCTCACGATCTTGATGTCTCTCTAGGAGACACGTATTGGCAATAAGAGTTTGCAGCAACTCCGTGTGCTGCTGATGTGATCCCGCCATTGCCGCGACGATGTCGGCCAATGTAACCGTTGGCAGTGGCGGTGGCGGTGTTTGCTGTTGCTGTTGCTGCTGCTGTCCCGAGGAGTCCTCGGGAGGCGGTTGGGAGGTCTCTCCCCCTTGACTGGTACCCCCAACATCCGGGTTGGCACGAGTACGCGTCATTCTGAAATTCAAAACAGCAGCAATTAGCACATGTCTTACTTAAAATTCCATATGTAACAGTAGGTATGTGGGACGCGCCCGCGGCCCGGGAATCGCAGTGGGTGGTGCCGTGCGATGCGGCACCCAATAGCATGCACGAAAAGACGATAAGAACATAACGACACCATTTTGTTACTCAAGATAATTTCTTTTACAACATAATATACACACGCAGCGGAAATTTAAATTTGCTGGACAAACTACTCACTCTCGACCCTAACTACGCCGAAGAGAAGTCGTTCAGCCCATGAACGCTTCCTACTAGCTTCACCAAAGAAAGGCAGCGGCGAGGTTTCCGATGAGTTGAACGAACCGTGAGGTTCGTCATCTCACCGAACAACCCTCTTCATAGCAGGCATCCTGCTACCTGCAAAAACAACTCAGAAGCAACCGTGAGCACTAAGGCTCAACAAGACTTACCCGTCACTCCTAAACATGCAACTCTACATGCAGAGGTAGTAAGAAAGTAGGCATAGGAATTTGCAAAATGCATCATGACTAAACTTGATCCTTATATTCAGATTCTTATAGCCTTCATTTTAGTGGTCCTCGCGCCTCACAACATCGGAAGTCCACAATCAAACAAGAAACGCTTATCCCGATGTTGCTAGCCTAAGGTGGAAATAAAATTTAGTTGGCTCTATATCTACTTCAGTCAAGGTTCCAATACAGTGATTAATCCACAAACAGCAAGTTAAGAGACTTAGTTCATCTTTTTACTAAGTCACGGCGCAGTGGGCAAGTATGCTCAATCCTCTTCCGCGAGCGACGGTGATTCGAATCAATAACAACCCGGAATACACGACACATACACCCGCCTCGAAAGACTCTCTCAAGAGCTCTTTCTTACGTTGTATGCAGCAACCTTTCACACGACACCCCGACATAGAAAAACGCTTCGCGCCGAGCAGGATGATCCTCTACGCGGACACGTCGAAGTTGCCCGCTAAAGGATTTACACCTCCCACCTTCTCAACGCCATTCCCACGCGAAGGATGAGTTTCTATATCACGGTCCATCGTGTTACATCGGTTTCATGGGTCCCATACCCCACTATATATCCGGTACAGCTCAATCTTGTCCAGCAGGGCCGCATACATACGGTCCTTAACCGACACGGACGGGGCTACAACCAACCTCCACATTTGCCTTACCATCCCGGTCCAGGCCAAATGTGGTCTCAAGCATTGTCACACCCATCGCAGGTCGAGACCAACCTTGAGCGTTCCATCCTACAGGAACATCCCCGTCCCCATCTCATATTCATGAGGGTGCTCTTATCATTTATCTCTCGCGAGTAACTTCATTACTCGAACTTTCTCGCGAGTAGCTTTTTACTACTCGACTTCTACCGAGCTAGCTACAACATTAGCCTAGCATCTACAACGAGGCAAAACCTACACTAAACCTTCTAATGAGGGATGTAATAGGCATGCAAGTGGGTTTCAATCATCCTAGACATAATGCACTCAAGTCTAATAAACATGATGTGATGTAAAGCAAAATTTAAAACGGTAACGATATGCAAACCGGGGCTTGCCTTGCTCAACGGTTTTGTTAGAAGCTAGAAATTAGTCTTCCTCCGGAGAATCCGCCAAACTCGTCACGAGATGGAGATCCTTGCTGTAGAGTCGGACCCTCGTCGAACGTCAACGTCACGTGAGCTATTATATTGCAATGCACATATATTTCAAAAGCAATTTAGAAACTGTTTCAAAACTGTTGTACAGTTAACTCACACATAAAAGAGATAAACAACAGCAAGGTTTCTGTTGTTGGATCTAAACCTTAGAGATGATGAAATCTAGGTGAAAAGAGATACTAGTAATCACCATGTGATTATGTCCATTATATGAACACTTAACCTAAAAGATGGTAGCTCAAGTTCCAAAGGTCCAATGAAGCTGAGAATTTAACCACAGCCTCTATGGAAGGTATTCAGGCAGTGTGCAAAAATTGAGCTCATGAAATGGCTTCATGTGAGCACAACAAATCCTTATGTGGTTTTCACTAATTTGCCTTTACCCCCTAGATATTAAGCTTTCCTATGCTGAAAAGTAGACTTTTTGTGAAGTACAAAATGTCCTGAGTCCATAGGAATTGGTTTTACCATTTTTGGAGTTTCCTACATGGAGATATGGATTTTTCAAAGAATGGTGAAAAGCTGAAATTGTCTCTGTTTATTTTCCTATTTTTCAGAGACATAAGGAATGAACACATTATTTGACCAAGAAAATTAGGTCCAATGCCTCTGAAATTTTTACTGGAGTTCAAGGGATTTTGGAAGAATGTCCTGTCAAAATTTGGGAATTTTCCAATAAACAGAACTCCTGTAAAAATTCAGACAAGATTTTTCTTAAATGAATTAATGAGCCAAATCCAGGGATTTTCATAAACATTGGCCTGCACCCCTGGATAGTACTCTTTGAGAGGAATCCAACAAAATTTGTTTCACAATTTTTGGACATTCCTACACAAAGTTATGGCTCTCCAAAGTTTGAACTAGAGTGGGAAAATCTGGAAAACGTTTAAATGCTGACAGTGGGTCCCACTTGTCATCCCTAACCTCCAGCCACGCGCCAAAACAGAGCAGTGGCGGCTGCCTCCGGTGAGGTCGCCGGAAATGAGCTTCCCGGCCACCTCCGGACCCCCTGCTGGCCGCCCCCCCCCCCCATTTTCCACCCTGCTGAACTCATTGGTGAGGTCCCCGGCGGCTGAAACTCGCCGGAAAGCAGTGCGCACCGGCCACAGTTAACCCTAGAGCTCCGGCGAGGTCTTGCACGGTGAATTCTCCACCAAATGGTCGGTTCTTGGGCTCTACAGCACCAGGGGAACATCTAGAAGACCGGCATGAGGTTTAAACCAGCTGGAGATGGCTCTAAACCCATCGGCACCGTGCACCCGATAGGGTCCAGCGGCAAAGCCTCTAAAAGAGCTCGGACTGCTCACTCTACACTCAATTTCTTGGTCTAAAATCGATGGAGGAGGTGTGCTAGGAAGTTAACAACCTGTGTATGAAGTTTGAGACCCAACAAACATGAATTGAGAACGAATTTTACAATTCTTTACCTCAAGGTCCGTTTCTGCCGCCCGGGAGAAAAACTTGAAATTCTCCCTCTGTGATCAATGGCTGGGGCTGAGCTTTGGAGGTGAGAAACTAGACTTGTTGGTGCACAGATGGGGTGGCTTGCTTGGGCGTGATCCCTGCTGGTTTGTGCTGTCCACGGTGTCCAGTCCCAGCTTCTTCAGTCTCAGTTCGGGACAGTGGGAGCTTTGCCGTTTCTAGGCGCCGGTGAGCTCAGGACTGTGGGGTAAAGTGGCTGGACGGCTAGAGCAGGGGTATGCGATGATCTTTGCTTTGGAGACCTCGATCATTCGTCGCTCAGGTGGCTGTGTAGAATCGAGAGAAGGAGGGGCGCTGTTCTGCTCGGGAGGACGAACAGAGAGCGGGAGCTCGGTTGGGAGAAGGCAAAATGGTGTTGCTGCCCTCATGGGCGTGGATTAGGACGGCAAAAGATCAAAGCAGGAGGTGGCATCGGCAGAGAATCGGGAGGAGCTGCTGTCAAGCTCTCCGTCGCTGAAGAACAGAGCAGAGTCGGTCTCATTCTTGTGAGACTGACCGGTGGGGTCCACAGCCCCAATTTTGCTTCTTATCACCCAATTCGATTTAAAATAGCAAATGAGCTCCAATTGTGATCAAACTTGGAGGATAGGCCAAAAGAATTATGAGGAACTCAAATCTGAAATCAGATTTTGAAATTGAGTATGTTTGGTTCAAAATTCAAATTTAAGTTTGAATTTGAACGTGACCTCATTTAATCCTCGGAATAAATAGTATATGAAACCTAAAATTCTCCAAACTTGAAACTTAGGCTCTTGAATACATGAGAAATGCATCTATGCTCTCACATATAGGCCTTTGTACAATCTGAATAAGAATCCTTCCAAAAGAATTCAAATTGCATTTAAATTTCCTCCACTCTACTCATAGAGAAGGTGCATATGAGTTAGAGTTTTAGGAGTGTAATTATTTCCCCTAGGTTAACATGTGTTGAGCATGGGCTAGAGAAAATTTTTAACTCCCTCACATGTCCATATGTGTGTTCCTCATTTCATGTGACACAATTATAGTCTTTTGTTGCCTTAACTTTGTTTTATGAGCTGACATCAAACTTTACAAAAGTTAGGGCTGTTACATTCCTCCCCCCTTAAAAGAATCTCGTCCCGAGATTACAAAAAGAAAGAAGAAGGGAGAATGACTACTGGACATATGGTACAAACAAGTCGGGAAAATTTAAACGGAGAAAATCCTCGCTTTCCCACGTGGCTTCATCAGCGGTGTGGTTGCTCCACAAGACTTTGTAAAATTGCAATGTCCGATTTCTTGTGGCGCGAGTCTTCTCGTCAATAATCTGTATCGGATACTCCGAATAAGTGAGATCCGGTTGAATATCCTCAATGTTCTCCATATGAACTGCGGTTGGGTACTTAAGACATTTCCGCAGCTGAGAGACGTGGAAAACATTGTGAATGCCCGAAAGTGACGCCGGTAGCTCCAGACGATAGGCCACGGGTCCGCATATCTCAGTGACAGCAAACGGCCCGATGAATCGCGGAGAAAGCTTTCCCTTCACTCCAAACCGATGAACCCCTTTCATCGGAGAGACACGAAGATACACATGGTCCCCGATGTCGAAGTGAAGAGGTCGACGTCGTTTGTCTGCATAACTCTTCTGCCGAGATTGAGCAGCCCTTAAATTGGCTTGAATCACTCGCACTCGTTCCTCGGCTTCATTCACCAGATCAATCCCGTAGACCACTCTCTCGCCGGACTCACACCAATTTAGTGGTGTGCGGCACTTCCGGCCATAAAGAGCTTCGTACGGGGCCATCTTGATGCTGGATTGATAACCGTTATTATATGAGAATTCTGCTAACGGTAGATGGTCATCCCAATTCTTCCCATGATTGATGACACATGCCCGTAGCATATCCTCCAGAATCTGATTTATCCTCTCCGTTTGACCATCAGTTTGCGGATGATACGCTGAACTCCGAATTAACTTGGTTCCCAAGGAAGCATGCAGTTGCTCCCAAAATCTGGATACGAACAACGCACCTCGGTCAGACACGATGGTGCGGGGAACCCCGTGTAAACACACGATTCTCGAGATGAACAGCTCCGCATACTTCTTTGCCACATATTTAGTATGGACTGGAATAAAATGAGCGGTCTTGGTCAAACGATCGACGATTACCCAAATAGAATCATGCTTGTTGCTGGTCATGGGTAAACCGACGATGAAGTCCATACTTATGTCTTCCCACTTCCATGCTGGAACCTTCAGCGGTTGAAGTGGTCCGGCTTTCCTCATATGGTCGGCTTTAACCCGCCGACACGTATCACACTCGGATACGTACTTCGCAATCTCTCTTTTCATCCGTGTCCACCAGAACTTAGATTTCAAGTCCTGGTACATCTTATTGCTTCCTGGATGAATGGAGTACTTGGATAAATGTGCTTCATCTAGTATCTTCCTCCGCAATTTCATGTTCCGGGGTACAACTATACGGTTGTTAAACCATAGAGTACCCTCTCCATCTTTGTGGAACATCTTCAACTCACCGCTGTCCACTCTCCTCCGGATATGAGACATACCTCTGTCTCTCTTCTGAGCCTCTACAATCTCATCTCGGATTGTAGGAATAAGAGCGAGGTTGAACAGCGATCCGTAGGGAACTAAGCGCAGGCTTGGTTCTCCTTCTTCATGTGCAGCCATGGCTAAGTGGTGAATGTGAGCTTTCCGACTAAGTGCGTCGGCAACCACATTCGCTTTACCAGGATGGTAATGAATTTCAAGTTCATAGTCCTTGATCAATTCTAGCCATCTTCGCTGCCTCATATTCAGCTCCTTCTGTGTGAAGATGTACTTCAAGCTTTTGTGGTCAGTGTAGAGATGTACTAGATTGCCTAGTAGATAATGTCTCCACATTTTCAATGCTAAGACCACTGCAGCTAGTTCAAGGTCGTGCGTCGGGTAATTCTGCTCATGACCCCTGAGTTGTCGGGATCCATACGCGACCACACGTCCTTCTTGCATCAACACACAACCCAAACCGATGCCGGATGCATCACAATAGACATCAAAAGGCTTCGTGGTGTCCGGCTGGGCCAAAACTGGAGCTGTAGTGAGATGCTTCACTAATGTTTGAAAAGCTTGTTCACATGAATCGCTCCAATCATATTTGGTGCTTTTCTTCAAAAGCTCCGTCATAGGTTTAGCGACTTTGGAGAAGTTAGGAATGAATCTCCGGTAATAACCCGCTAACCCAAGGAAACTCCTCACTTCATGAACAGATATTGGAGATTTCCAATTCAGCACTTGCTCGATTTTACTTGGGTCCACAGCGATGCCTTCCGCCGAAATAATATGCCCAAGAAACGGCACTTTGCTGATCCAAAACTCACATTTACTGAACTTTGCATATAGCTTGTGATCCCTCAAGCGTTGGAGTACAATATGCAAATGTTCAGCATGTTCTTCTTCTGACTTTGAATAGACCAAAATGTCATCGATGAAAACCACGACGAACTTGTCTAACTCCGGCATGAACACAGAGTTCATGAGATACATAAAATGAGCCGGAGCATTGGTCAATCCAAAGGACATGACAAGATATTCATAAAGACCATATCTTGTTGAGAACGCCGTCTTAGGTACATCTTCTGCCCGGATCTTTATCTGGTGATACCCGGACCGAAGATCCATCTTGGAAAATACCTTAGCACCCACTAGTTGATCGAACAAAATGTCAATGCGCGGTAGTGGATACTTATTCTTGATAGTGACAGCATTCAGTGGACGATAATCTACGCATAGTCTCAAAGTCTCGTCCTTCTTCTTCACGAAGAGTGCGGAACAGCCCCAAGGTGATGAACTTGGGCGTATAAAACCTTTGTCCATGAGGTCATTAAGCTGCTCCTTCAATTCTGCTAGCTCCTTCGGTGCCATTTTATATGGTCGCCGAGAAATAGGTGTTGTTCCCGGTGCTAGTTCAATCTTGAACTCTACATCACGTTCGGGCGGCATGCCCGGCAAGTCTTCGGGAAACACATCTGGATATTCACATACCACTGGAATATCCTCAAGTTTAGGAGCTTCAATCTGATGCACTGCTGCAACTTGTTGTGATGGATCCACAAGATTCAATGTGTTGCAACCGTGTATTGGGGAATTCAGTTGGACAGTTCGAGAGCTGATGTCAAAGATAGCTCCATAATGTGTCAACCATGACATCCCCAAGATAATATCAATCCTTTGGCCTTTGAGTATGATAAGGCTCGCAGGATAGATATTTCCACCCAAACATAAAGGCGCCCGTGAGACCATTTCATCTGTTGATATCTTGCCTCCGGGTGAGCTGATATGAAACGGATGCTTAACTGTGCTAAATGGAAGATTATTCTTCAGCACATAGTCTCTGCTAATAAAATTGTGAGTGGCTCCGGAATCAAACAACACAAAAGTGGGTTGTTCATGTAACGTGAACATGCCCGCCAAAACTGGTTCGCCTTTTGCAATGTCCTCAATAGCAGTGTAATTAACCCTGCCAGCTTTTGAAAGATTCTTCTGTGAAGGTTCGCGATGCTGATCTGAGCATGGACGAGGCAACACATAAGTGTGGCTCTGCTCAGCTCCATGAGGGTTTCGTGTTGTAGAAATCTTCAGCTCTCTACTAACACGAGGTGGAGATAATTCGTGCGTAGCTGGTTGTGGTAGGGTTGCACGAATAATTTCTGCCCGCTGTTGTTGAGGTGGAGGCTCATAAGTGATCAACTCCAGCCGTGGTTGTGAGAGTTGCACCACAGGCTGAATTTGTTGCCTAACTGGCGAGTGATACCGCACTCGATAGTTCGGACGAACCTCGATGTCACTGTCCGGCGGTATACTTCTTTTCAGTTCCGCTTCGCAACGAAGATGCATGTCTTCCTTAATGATCGCGGCATTTACCAACTCATTGTAAATACCGTTATTGAACAAGGTCACTTGTTCTCTAAGTTCGACATTCAAACCTCGGAAGAAATACTCGCACTTCAACGCTTCTGAGTCAACCATATGAGTTGCGTATTGCATCAAGTCTTCAAACTCTTTGAAGTACTCGTACGCACTCCTTTCGCCTTGCTTTAACTCCAGAAAGTCTTGATACTTTGTTCGTAGAATTCCCGAACAAATGTGACGTGCCCGGAAAACATTCCGGAATTCATCCCACGTCACTCGATGACCTTCTGGAAGAGTAGCGATGTACTCCGCCCACCAAGCTCCAGCAGCTCCGTGGAGTTGTTGAGCGGCAAATAGGGTCTTCTGATATTCATCGCACTCAAGCGTATCGAACTTGGCTTCAATACGTTGAAGCCAATGAGCCGACTCCAACGGTTCTTTCGCTTCCGAGAAAACCGGTGGTTGTCTTGCTAGAAAATCCAGATAAGTGCTTGGCGGAGGATTTTGCTGTAGTGTCTCCTGTCGTATGCTTTGTCGCACCAACAGATCCAGAGACTCAGCCATCTTTGCCAAGATTTCCGCCAATCCGGTTGATGATGTCGGCACTTCTTGTCGTGGCGAATTACTTTCGCCGTGACTCGACTCACCAACCTCACTCCTGGAATGAGCATGATCCATGCTGCAAGAGTGAGCAATTTACGGTTAAAATTCAAAGTTTAAACTCAACTTGAATTGAAAACGTAACCGTAAAAGCACCACATCAATATTGCAGCATTACACAAGCTAACTAGGGTTCGACAATACTGAAATCTATCAAATGTGAGCAAGTTTGTCCAAACCCTTAATTCCAACAGTAGGACAAACTGAAAAATAACTCAAGAATATGTTATGGAGCTTAGAGAAGTCTAAGACATCCCTGTCCACAACAAGTCTCAAGCTAAATGACAATAAGTACTACTCTGTTCAGAATGACCAATAGGTCTTAATCCAAGAATTTGAATATGACAATGGCAATTTCATGTCTCAAGTTGAATATCAAAGTTATAGTTAACTTTAATATCTTTCCAACGAGTAGTCATTTGCCTTCATATCAGTTCTGGATCAAAAGTTGTGATATTTCAAAGTTAACAGAAATCTGGGAAAAATTTGACAGCACCTCCTTTGAAAGTGGCTGGTTTTGTCCGCAAGATTTCATACAACTAAACTCCAAATCTGGAGAAACTTTGAACTACAAAGTCATAGTATATATCACAAGCTTTCCCACGGTGTATTACTTGACCCTTAGAAGATTTTCTACAGAAAGTTATGGTCGAAATACAGAAATTTCCAGAGAGCAATTTGTGCCTGCCCTGGTTTTGGACAGTTCACACTCATCTGAGAATTTCATCCATTTGGAGGGTGATTCTGGTCTGGAGTTCTAATGAAGAGTTGTAGAATACTTCAATAGCTTTCCAGAAATGTATCACTCACCTCCATTGGTTCAACCAAACACAAGTTATGTCCTGTTCAATATCAGCAAAATTCTGCCGAAAACAGGGGAGGTTATTCCTAAGTCTTTGTGAAGAAATCTATACCCCCAATTGACTCTTAGTTCAATATAGGAGTTCATCACCCCCTAATAGAATCCTAGACTCCAAATTTACTCTTTTTCTTTTCAAACCTTCATTTTCATGCAGTTCAAAACACATCACGGTACTACGTTGCCTCACCAAATTAAAATCCTAACCGGCTTTATACCGGCTTATACGTCTAAAGTGGTGGCACTAAAATGATCACTCACAAACGTTTTCTACACGACATGTTCTAACGTGGTTAAGGTACCTGCAGAAAATCACTCAATAATGATGCACACATTGGTTTATCATTTCAGGCAGGTCCATATCATAGTAAAAACATACGCCCCGTATCATTGCCATACGGGCCGTCCTTGAGTCAAGCCACATCTCAAGGTACATGATCGGGTTATTCACCACCCGACGGGGGCTCCACACCTTTGCAATAAAGCACACCGGTGGAACAGCGCTTTCATAAGCCTCATAGGACATGAAGAGTCCTAGAGAACATACTTCGTGTTACAAACCACACGATGGGGTCTCCTCCTCTTGCCCCTGGGTTTGCGCACTGGAGGCTAGTGCATTTCATATGTCTCTAAGACATGAAGAGTCTTAGAAAACATATTCACTTCCTGTCCATTGCTGAACGGGACATCCCACACTACTTTCCTCGTATGGGTGAGCTAACCGAAATTGATCCGCTTTCGGTGGCGTTCCTTACCATTCTTACCTCCACGTAGGTGCGTCGTTACTGAATTTAAATACTGAAGAGTAACACACTGTTAGATTGCCACCTTAAGTACTATACTAATAATACTCCTTATGTGGGCATACTATACGTTCCTCACTCGTATACCTCTAAGTTTTCAAAAATATTCTCTTTTCATGCGTGCTATTCCCAATGCGGCTCTGATACCACGACTGTGGGACGCGCCCGCGGCCCGGGAATCGCAGTGGGTGGTGCCGTGCGATGCGGCACCCAATAGCATGCACGAAAAGACGATAAGAACATAACGACACCATTTTGTTACTCAAGATAATTTCTTTTACAACATAATATACACACGCAGCGGAAATTTAAATTTGCTGGACAAACTACTCACTCTCGACCCTAACTACGCCGAAGAGAAGTCGTTCAGCCCATGAACGCTTCCTACTAGCTTCACCAAAGAAAGGCAGCGGCGAGGTTTCCGATGAGTTGAACGAACCGTGAGGTTCGTCATCTCACCGAACAACCCTCTTCATAGCAGGCATCCTGCTACCTGCAAAAACAACTCAGAAGCAACCGTGAGCACTAAGGCTCAACAAGACTTACCCGTCACTCCTAAACATGCAACTCTACATGCAGAGGTAGTAAGAAAGTAGGCATAGGAATTTGCAAAATGCATCATGACTAAACTTGATCCTTATATTCAGATTCTTATAGCCTTCATTTTAGTGGTCCTCGCGCCTCACAACATCGGAAGTCCACAATCAAACAAGAAACGCTTATCCCGATGTTGCTAGCCTAAGGTGGAAATGAAATTTAGTTGGCTCTATATCTACTTCAGTCAAGGTTCCAATACAGTGATTAATCCACAAACAGCAAGTTAAGAGACTTAGTTCATCTTTTTACTAAGTCACGGCGCAGTGGGCAAGTATGCTCAATCCTCTTCCGCGAGCGACGGTGATTCGAATCAATAACAACCCGGAATACACGACACATACACCCGCCTCGAAAGACTCTCTCAAGAGCTCTTTCTTACGTTGTATGCAGCAACCTTTCACACGACACCCCGACATAGAAAAACGCTTCGCGCCGAGCAGGATGGTCCTCTACGCGGACACGTCGAAGTTGCCCGCTAAAGGATTTACACCTCCCACCTTCTCAACGCCATTCCCACGCGAAGGATGAGTTTCTATATCACGGTCCATCGTGTTACATCGGTTTCATGGGTCCCATACCCCACTATATATCCGGTACAGCTCAATCTTGTCCAGCAGGGCCGCATACATACGGTCCTTAACCGACACGGACGGGGCTACAACCAACCTCCACATTTGCCTTACCATCCCGGTCCAGGCCAAATGTGGTCTCAAGCATTGTCACACCCATCGCAGGTCGAGACCAACCTTGAGCGTTCCATCCTACAGGAACATCCCCGTCCCCATCTCATATTCATGAGGGTGCTCTTATCATTTATCTCTCGCGAGTAACTTCATTACTCGAACTTTCTCGCGAGTAGCTTTTTACTACTCGACTTCTACCGAGCTAGCTACAACATTAGCCTAGCATCTACAACGAGGCAAAACCTACACTAAACCTTCTAATGAGGGATGTAATAGGCATGCAAGTGGGTTTCAATCATCCTAGACATAATGCACTCAAGTCTAATAAACATGATGTGATGTAAAGCAAAATTTAAAACGGTAACGATATGCAAACCGGGGCTTGCCTTGCTCAACGGTTTTGTTAGAAGCTAGAAATTAGTCTTCCTCCGGAGAATCCGCCAAACTCGTCACGAGATGGAGATCCTTGCTGTAGAGTCGGACCCTCGTCGAACGTCAACGTCACGTGAGCTATTATATTGCAATGCACATATATTTCAAAAGCAATTTAGAAACTGTTTCAAAACTGTTGTACAGTTAACTCACACATAAAAGAGATAAACAACAGCAAGGTTTCTGTTGTTGGATCTAAACCTTAGAGATGATGAAATCTAGGTGAAAAGAGATACTAGTAATCACCATGTGATTATGTCCATTATATGAACACTTAACCTAAAAGATGGTAGCTCAAGTTCCAAAGGTCCAATGAAGCTGAGAATTTAACCACAGCCTCTATGGAAGGTATTCAGGCAGTGTGCAAAAATTGAGCTCATGAAATGGCTTCATGTGAGCACAACAAATCCTTATGTGGTTTTCACTAATTTGCCTTTACCCCCTAGATATTAAGCTTTCCTATGCTGAAAAGTAGACTTTTTGTGAAGTACAAAATGTCCTGAGTCCATAGGAATTGGTTTTACCATTTTTGGAGTTTCCTACATGGAGATATGGATTTTTCAAAGAATGGTGAAAAGCTGAAATTGTCTCTGTTTATTTTCCTATTTTTCAGAGACATAAGGAATGAACACATTATTTGACCAAGAAAATTAGGTCCAATGCCTCTGAAATTTTTACTGGAGTTCAAGGAATTTTGGAAGAATGTCCTGTCAAAATTTGGGAATTTTCCAATAAACAGAACTCCTGTAAAAATTCAGACAAGATTTTTCTTAAATGAATTAATGAGCCAAATCCAGGGATTTTCATAAACATTGGCCTGCACCCCTGGATAGTACTCTTTGAGAGGAATCCAACAAAATTTGTTTCACAATTTTTGGACATTCCTACACAAAGTTATGGCTCTCCAAAGTTTGAACTAGAGTGGGAAAATCTGGAAAACGTTTAAATGCTGACAGTGGGTCCCACTTGTCATCCCTAACCTCCAGCCACGCGCCAAAACAGAGCAGTGGCGGCTGCCTCCGGTGAGGTCGCCGGAAATGAGCTTCCCGGCCACCTCCGGACCCCCTGCTGGCCGCCCCCCCCCCCATTTTCCACCCTGCTGAACTCATTGGTGAGGTCCCCGGCGGCTGAAACTCGCCGGAAAGCAGTGCGCACCGGCCACAGTTAACCCTAGAGCTCCGGCGAGGTCTTGCACGGTGAATTCTCCACCAAATGGTCGGTTCTTGGGCTCTACAGCACCAGGGGAACATCTAGAAGACCGGCATGAGGTTTAAACCAGCTGGAGATGGCTCTAAACCCATCGGCACCGTGCACCCGATAGGGTCCAGCGGCAAAGCCTCTAAAAGAGCTCGGACTGCTCACTCTACACTCAATTTCTTGGTCTAAAATCGATGGAGGAGGTGTGCTAGGAAGTTAACAACCTGTGTATGAAGTTTGAGACCCAACAAACATGAATTGAGAACGAATTTTACAATTCTTTACCTCAAGGTCCGTTTCTGCCGCCCGGGAGAAAAACTTGAAATTCTCCCTCTGTGATCAATGGCTGGGGCTGAGCTTTGGAGGTGAGAAACTAGACTTGTTGGTGCACAGATGGGGTGGCTTGCTTGGGCGTGATCCCTGCTGGTTTGTGCTGTCCACGGTGTCCAGTCCCAGCTTCTTCAGTCTCAGTTCGGGACAGTGGGAGCTTTGCCGTTTCTAGGCGCCGGTGAGCTCAGGACTGTGGGGTAAAGTGGCTGGACGGCTAGAGCAGGGGTATGCGATGATCTTTGCTTTGGAGACCTCGATCATTCGTCGCTCAGGTGGCTGTGTAGAATCGAGAGAAGGAGGGGCGCTGTTCTGCTCGGGAGGACGAACAGAGAGCGGGAGCTCGGTTGGGAGAAGGCAAAATGGTGTTGCTGCCCTCATGGGCGTGGATTAGGACGGCAAAAGATCAAAGCAGGAGGTAGCATCGGCAGAGAATCGGGAGGAGCTGCTGTCAAGCTCTCCGTCGCTGAAGAACAGAGCAGAGTCGGTCTCATTCTTGTGAGACTGACCGGTGGGGTCCACAGCCCCAATTTTGCTTCTTATCACCCAATTCGATTTAAAATAGCAAATGAGCTCCAATTGTGATCAAACTTGGAGGATAGGCCAAAAGAATTATGAGGAACTCAAATCTGAAATCAGATTTTGAAATTGAGTATGTTTGGTTCAAAATTCAAATTTAAGTTTGAATTTGAACGTGACCTCATTTAATCCTCGGAATAAATAGTATATGAAACCTAAAATTCTCCAAACTTGAAACTTAGGCTCTTGAATACATGAGAAATGCATCTATGCTCTCACATATAGGCCTTTGTACAATCTGAATAAGAATCCTTCCAAAAGAATTCAAATTGCATTTAAATTTCCTCCACTCTACTCATAGAGAAGGTGCATATGAGTTAGAGTTTTAGGAGTGTAATTATTTCCCCTAGGTTAACATGTGTTGAGCATGGGCTAGAGAAAATTTTTAACTCCCTCACATGTCCATATGTGTGTTCCTCATTTCATGTGACACAATTATAGTCTTTTGTTGCCTTAACTTTGTTTTATGAGCTGACATCAAACTTTACAAAAGTTAGGGCTGTTACAAGGTATTGAAGTGACACATGAATAATTTGCACAACATTCACATATATTGATAAAGCATAAACTTTATACAAGATACATTATTCTCGGGTTTCCGAGAAGTCGTGCTCATGTCGTCACTGTCTATACATCCGCTACTGTCTACACGACATGTCACCGATTACAAAATTTGGGCTACACTACCCTGGCTGCCCTACATGGCAACTGTAACCCCCTACTCGGAGTAGAACTCGACCTCCTGCGGGTCGTCCTCCTCCTGTACCTCTGCTGGTGGCTCTGGATCTACCACCTCTTCTCCCATCCCGGGTTCTCCCATTGCTGGAAGACCCAAGACCACCGGTATGCCCAATACCGGAGGTACGAGGTCCTGCAAAGCATGCACCTCGTCCATTGCCTGGTTGTAATCTTCTTCCCAGCCTTGACCTTCCTCCATAGCGTCATCTCGCTCTTGAGCAAGGTCCTCGTTCTGCTGGGTCAGATTCTGTACCAGTTCTTGCAATGCCGCGATGTCAACACGGCTCTTTTTCCTTGCCTTCTTCAGACGATGCAACTGATTGTGCTGTTCATTCAGTCGCTTGATCGTCGGAAGGAGCACATTGCGCAGTGCGCTGTGAGCACTCTCGAAATGGTCTCCACGGCTCATGCTCTCCTTGAGTTTTGTGGCGAGATGCTCCGTATGAACATCTTGGCTGTCCATCACGGCGTTTCCCGCCCTCATCTGGAGGCTAAGGTTTGCCTCCGCGGGGTTGTACCTTGGGCAACTCGGGTCCGTTGCCTCCTGGTACCTCCCTTCCCACACATGCTGAGCCCGTCCCTCCACCGGAACGAGCGTGTATGGAGTGTCCTCCATAGCCTGCACGTGTAGTTGGCAGAAACGTGACATGGTTTCACGGGCTGCCACTTGCCACATCCCTTCCGGTTGTCTTCCTCTCACCGTGACGGTGAACGGCACCCAACCGGGTGGCGTAGGTCCTGCAGGGACTTCGACATGGATCATCCACGTCTTGTTCCCCTCTTCGCCTTCTTCCTTGGCGAAGTTTTGCGGCATCTGGTTGTACCCGAAATATTGGAGCATTTGCCATAATGCTTCCGGGTAGCCGCTACGGTGAGAACAGTGGGACACCACCCACCCGTTCTCCAACTGTTTATCTGCTGTCATCTGTAAAAATATATTTGATAAATGTCAAATATTTATATAAACAGTAAACCTCTGAGTTATAACATAAGACATGTCATTGAACCCATAAAATTGGGAAACATAGTTCAAATTTTTAAACAAATTTGACTGTTGATCTGCTGTTCCCATGACAGCCCTGACCAGTTCCCATATCAACCTGATTTAGTCCATGCTAAATGCAAAACCAGTTCTGGAGCTCAACATCAAAGTTAAAGCTAACTTCAATAGATTTCCAGAAAGTATTTGCTTGGCCTAAGATCTGTCCTGGTTCAAAAGTTATGAGATGTCAAAGTTAACAGAATTTCTGGAGAAAATTGGACAGCACCTCCCTGCTTTAGGTACTGATTTGATCCAAAAATCCCAGTTAATTCTGTTCCAAATCTGACAAAACTTTATGTTACAAAGTTGTAACCTATCTCATAAGCTTTCCAGAACTACCTCATTTTCTATTTTTTGATTTTTAAGCAGGACGTTGTGCTTAACTTACAGAGAGTCTTTGCTCTGCCCTGTTTTCTGGACAGTTTCAACTCTACTGCATTTTTCGAGTGGTTAAGGGATGAAACACCTCTGGACCTCAACAGAAGAGTTGTAAAGCTCTTCCAAAGATTTCCAGAAATGTATCATACGACCCCAATCTCGAAAGAACTCAACCTCTAACCTCTGATTAACTTCAGCCTTGATTCAGCTGAAAACAGAGTGCTCTGTCCTTAACAACCTATAAGTTGAAAACTTGTTAACTTTGAACATCCTAATTATGGGAAGAGGGTACAGCAAAGTTTTACTGCTTTGGATCAAAACCTTCCAGTTTTTACAATGAAGTTGTTCATTTAGTTGGGTGGGACGTCGATGCGTCACCAGAGCATGTCGGTACTACGTCCTCACAAAGGAAAAACCTATACCGGACTTAGCCGGCTTCGTTAATTCAGTGGCACTAAACGTCACTCGCACACGGATGTTACACGTCTACCTTTTCGTGGTCAGGCTACCTGCAGAAACTCAAACAATCATCAGACTCGGCTGCACACCGAGCCCGGAATCCATACAGTTCGTACACCCGGCCGTCATCACTCGCCCGGATGTTCTCAAGCCAAACACGCCTTGAGCTATGTGTTCACGTTTCAGACCACGTGACGGGGTCTCCCAAATTGCACCACGCACGCCAGGGACAGACGTTGCTCGAATACCCCAAACGACATGAAGAGTCGTAGAGGATACCAAAGCGGGTCGGGTTACCTGCCACCCGTGGGGCTCCACCCTTCAGCTTGTGCGCACTGGTGGACAGCGCTTACGTGTACCCCCCAAGACATAAACGTCCTGAGATACATGATTTTCCGACATAAAAAATAGGTTAATATGCCACTTTCTATACACTAATAACATCCTTATATGGGCTACTAACTCGTTCCTCACTGGATTTTTGAAAAAGATGACCTTTGTAGTGTGTTAAACCTCAAGCCAGCTCTGATACCAACGCTGACACGACCCCATTGGTCTTGTCGAGCCAGGATCACGCTGAGGGGTACTGCGTTGCACAGCACCGGATAACACACGTCAAAGGTATAAAGCGGAAGCGAAATTTTATTACATAAACAAGTTATGAACATGTTTACATCAAAATAAGTTCAGTCTACACTCGCGGGCATAGACTAGGCATCAAGTGCACGTTCAGCCCTCGAACGTGTCCTTGCTAGCACACACGCACACTAACTCTGCGGCGTGCACGACTCCCACTCGACGGGGTTCCCCTCCTGGGGTTCCGTCTCCTCCTCGGGAGTCCCTTCCTCATAGAACCCTGCAAAAGCTTCAAACACAAGCAGTGAGCACGAAGGCTCAGCAAGTCTGACCCATCTCACCTAAACATGGAACTTCTACATGAGGGATGGTGGGTTACATGAGGTAAAAATCATTGCAAGGACTCGCCTAATTAGTAGAACCTTACTTTCAATTTTTAGCAGCAGGTTGTGGAGAACCTTACGCTAAGGCACATGAGAGAGCCGCAATCAAACAAGAAATGCATTTCTCTCTTGTACTTTGCCCAAAGTTAAAAAGAACTTTAGTTATCTCTAAACTACAACAACCATTAACAAGCAAGGTCCATCTTTCAATCAGCAGCATTTTAACATGTAACTAGCCTGTTCTTTCTACGTCACGGTACAGTGAACACGTGGTACTCACTGACCGCGAGGGGCGGCGATTATAATCGATTTATACCTGCAGGGTTACCCGAACAACCCGTCACGTACGCCCGTACTCGATGTTGCCTACAACAACCATCACGGACGCTCGGTCTCATTTTCTTGCCATGTGTTTCATGTGCTATCACTACCCGAGTCGAGTGCCTCTAGCCTATGCTCGCGAGTAGTTCCAACTACTCGACTTGTACCAAATTCTACACTATCTTAGCATTGCAGTAGCTAACGGGGTTTGCAATCCTAAACCCAACCCATGGTTTTCTTGGCTATGCAGTTGAGTTCCCAAACAAGACTCTAATGCAAGGAATAAAGTAAACAAGTATGTGCTCAAAACAATAAAATTTTGTAAAAGGTTAATGCAAACCGGAGCTTGCCTTGCTGCTCTTGGTCGTAGGCTAGCTGCTCCTCCGGACTTACAAAGTCTAGGACTTCGGCTTCCTCCTCGACCTTAGCGACTACATGATATAAGAGGTACATGTATTAATTTGAATGCATTTGTATTAAGTTTGAATTTGTGAAGCTTATAAGTCCCACTAGAAAGACTCTATTACTGTGAAACTTTTATCGTGGTTTGGTTACAATCTAAACAGAGACTTGGTCAAGTTTTAGTTGCAGCAAAGCTCATTTGAGCCCTCCACAATTAATTATGTACTTGACCTTAATTAAAGGCTTTTAGGGTGTTCTAAGGATTTTCATGAAACAAACTATGACTTTCTGAAAAATAGATTTTTGGAGGGTTCTAATGGAGTTGGCCTCACTTAATTTGAATGTTTCTAGCTAAAGATATGAGCTAAACAATTACAGAGAAAATCCTGAAAATGTTTCTGAACATTTTCTGTTTTCTCTGGAACAGTTTCACTAATCACACCATTAGGTGGATTAAATGGGCTCAAATGGATCTGAAATTTTTATGGTAGTTCAGGGATATTTTGGTGAACATCCCAGCAAAATTTCAGGATTTTCCTCCAAAGCATTCTCCAGTTAAAATTCCAAACAGTTTAAACTTTGAGGAATTAATTCTGGAGAATTAAGGAATTTCATGAAATGAAACTTGACTTGCTGGAAAGTTATCAGAGAGCTGGATCCAGAAAAATTTGGTTCACTCAATTTGGAGTTTTCTAGCCAAAGTTATGAGGATTTGAAGTTTGAAGGAAATCTGAAAATCGGGGAAAAGTTTAGACTCGCGAGTGGGCCCCGGGGACACGCGTCGAGCGCGGAGGTGTCCGGCACACCGGAGATACCACACGTGTCGAGCGCGGAGGTGTCCAGCACACCGGAGCTCACAGGGTATTTGCGCGCCAGCACAGCCGATCCCCGGCCACACCCGATCCCGATTTAAATTCTTCAGCCGCTGACACGTGGGCCAGCCGGCTTCGTCTTCCTCCCGCCGTTCTCTCGCGCCCGCGCCGACCTCGCCGGAGCAGACTCGGGGCTCGCCGGCTCGCCGCTGCCGGACCTCCCATGGTCTGAAACTCGCCGAAAGGGGGTTGTCCCGTCGAGGAACACGTCGGTGGTGTCAGGTCGGGCTGGGGATGACCGGAAATAGCTCGGCGACGTGCCACGGCCTCGGTTGAGGTTCGGCGCCGTCGACCGTGGGTTCTAACCCGCCAACACCTCGAACAAACGGTCCTACAGCATCAGTGTACCTCTAGGAAGCTCGACAAGGTGTCAAAAGGGTTCAGGTATAGCGGCAAGTCGGTCGGCACCGTGTGACCGATCGTGCCCGCCATGACCGCCCTCGATCGATCTCGAAATTCGTCACTCCTAGACAGTTTCACGCTACGGATGCAGAAAAGAACTTGATCGCCGGCTAGTCCAGCGTCTATGTGCAAGATTTGATAACCTCCGAAAGATCATAGAGCGAGAATGTAAAGAAACCGTACCGGAAGCTCGGTTTACGGTCGCCGGAGCAAAAACTGGAAATTCTCTGTGGATTCTTCACGGTTTGCTTCCAAACTTGGAGGAGAGCAGCACGGTGGTCGCGCGCTCCTGTTGCCTCTCTCGCTGGACCGTGAAAACGCCTGTGGAATGCTGCCCACGGGTGTGACGCCCTCAATTCTGTGGAAAACCACGGAATCGAGAACTAATGCATATGTGTGCCCAGGATGTTCATCACACATACACATACGTTCCACAAACTGAATTCAGATTATATATTACCACGAATAACATAGTTTATTACAACACCTCATGAGTCTTGGACTCATGCCCACAGCGGAAGTCCTTATTTCTACGCAGCGGAAATCTTCATTTAAATGCGGAAGCAAAAACTAATGCGGAAGCAAAACTAAGCAGAAGTGGCTCCATCTCTACTCCCTCCACAGGCAAGGTTGAGAACAGATCACACGCCATAATGCTCTACTCGGTCTTCATAGTAGTCTTCTCTTGCTGTTGATGAAGAAATAATAATGCAAGTTTGAGTACAATGATGTACTCAGCAAGTGCGGGAATAACACGTGACATGCAGCTCATAAAAAAGGTAGGCATAAAAGGTTTATTTGCAGAAAAGCAGATTTATAAAACCGTGGTAAAACAGCAACTTAACTTTAGATGAATGTATTCCCAGCATGTATGAAATTACAAACATACCTCCATCACTTCCCGTGTTCCATCCAAACATTAACCCATCCTTTACTCATACTCACGAATACCTCCTCGTATTCGCTACCATCTCATAAAACAACCTCGTCTCGCACCGAGACCAATCTCATGTCATGACCCATTAGTCATGCATCCATCTCATCTCCCGAACTCACAGTCCCAAACCAAACCATAACCAAACCAATAACTATAACCAAGAACCTTCCCAATAACCATTCCAGCAACCATCCCATCTAATCATGGCAGTTTAACCAGGTGCTCGTGACCATAAGCTCGGCTATCATGATAGTTTTTATAACTCTGCAGAGTTTGCACCTCTTTACCCACAAGTTTGTGATTTCGTCACCCGTGGGCGACTGCAGAATCTCCATTATACCAGTACACAACCGTCGGTGTATGGTCAAGAGATCACAAAATAGCCTTTACAAAGGGGTTACTAGATGTATGGACTCACTAAGGTTTCACCGGCAGGCTAGAATCTCCAATTCTCCCACCCACGGGCCCCCTCTTGTGCCATGCAGTTCCCAGGGCAGTCCTCACTCGACGCCCATTCCCCGCGCCTTCCACAGTCCATAACACTCTAGCAACTTACCTAATTACTCAGCTAAGCCGCACCCATACTTGGCCTTGTGGTGGCACTGTTATCCTGGCATGTGCATGCATGAACCGGTCCTTAGATCTATGGCAAGTAAAACCACCATTCCATGCTACCTCATTCACAAACCCAAGCTTGCCTAGATCTCCCTCCGATTCATGTTCATTAACCTCATCAGTTACTTATTATTAGTACGAGTGCAGTTAGCTAGACACATCTATCTCGCTTCCCAATCCCATGGACTCAGCGAAGCATAAAACGAAAACCATACCCGACTCATAAAACTTCCCGGGTGACAAGGGTGGTTTAACCAAAACTAGTAAACTCCTATAAAAAGGTTTTCCCATCATGTTTGACTCAGCACACACACCTTTTCGCAAAACAAAATAGTTTTACCCAAAACATAGGATCAACATGGTCAAGGAGCACTTGCCATGTTCTTGCGGTTCCGGTTGTTCTTGATTCTCAAATCCTTGTTGCTGCAGCCCGTCGTAGACAGCTCCCTGAGCTTGTTCTGCTATGTAGGATTCACGTGCATACAAAATTCACAGCAATCAATATCATGCACAAACCCTAAACTAGATCCGATGATGCTCATGCATGCTATCCTATGATTTTTATTAGATTGGTGTGCCCTTGCATGGCTTGCATGGACAGAGGTGTTTGGTTCAAAGGTGGTCGTGGCGATGATCTTGTTTTTAGATCAAACTGATCATCAAGTGATCTGCCCACGAGAGAGCTTCTGTTCGAAAGGAATTGCAAGAGATGAACACCATGATGTCGTAAGGTGGT
Source organism: Neostapfia colusana (assembly GCA_030760725.1). Lineage (NCBI taxonomy): Eukaryota > Viridiplantae > Streptophyta > Magnoliopsida > Poales > Poaceae > Neostapfia > Neostapfia colusana. The sequence goes on from JASWHV010000006.1 coordinate 104,502,620, forward strand.
ATTGAAGTCCTACCTCACGCTCTTCTTGACTTTGAGGTTCTCCTCAGACCACTCGGTTCTTCTCCGATGATCTCCCTTGTTGCGCTTCGGCGATGTTTTGCTCGGTGAGTTAGGGCTAGAGCGCTAAGTCGTCGGCTTAGGAGTTGAAAGAGAAGTTCGTGATTTCGGCCAGAGGTTTTGGGTTCTATTTATAATCGGGAAGAGAAGAGTGCTAATCTGATTGGATCCCGAATAAGAGTCTTATTCAGATCTTTGTTAGATCCTGACGTCTTATCTTCAGTAACCATTGTGTATTTTTAGATCGGTTTCTGTAGCGTACCGGTGTCCTTACGCGTAACAGCTGCTTCAGAACTCGTTACCTCCGTGATGATGAGCTCCGGAAGCTCCACATGTCCTCCGGGCCTGGTATCTCCTCATCCGCGGAGACGAGCTCCGGTTGTGCCGCGTGTCAATCGATCAAGACCTCCCTCTTCTTCGGAGACGAGCTCCGCGCACGCCACGTGTGGGTGCCGGTCTTTCCGCTCTCCTTTCCTTAGGGACATGCCCCGAGGTCGACACGTGTTTAGCTGCGACGGACCTTCCGGTGATAAGCTCCGGTGGCGACACGTGTTTGATAGATCCGAACTTCTCTGAGATGAGCTCCGAGATTGACACGTATCCCCCGCAACTGGTCCTCTTATTTCCGCGAGGACTAGCTCCATGTATGACACGTGTCCTATGAAAAATGCCTTTGCTTCTTCCGCAGAGGCTATCTCCGCGGGCAGTACGTGTCCCACAGGGTCGGACCTCTTTCCAATTGTGGAGGTGACCCCCGAGCCTGCCATGTATCCAGTTTAGCGTCGGACCTCTCCCTATCTCTCGGGAATGAGTTCCGAACACACCACGTGGTCTGCTGGTCGTGGAAGTTGTCTTCGGCGCTCTCAGAGAGCTTTACTGGCTATCCTTTTGATACTTGTTTCTGTTCCCTCTTTTCTAAAAATGTTTTTCTTCTTCATAAACATGAACATATGCTGACACCCGAGATGAGGGTGTCACAAATCTACCCCCCCTTAAATTGAATCTCGCCCTCGAGATTCGTTAGTAGAAAATAGATAGGGGAATTCAGCCTTAATATCCTCTTCCCGCTCCCATGTGGCTTCAGCTTCAGTGTGATGGCTCCATTGTACCTTGCACCATCGAATTACCTTGTTTCGGGTGACCCTTTCCTTTACGTCCAAGATTCGGATAGGGTGTTCTGCGTAAGTCAGGTCCTCTTGAAGTTTAAGTTCTCTCATTGACACTTGTTCCTCTGGTATTCTCAAGCACTTCTTGAGCTGAGATACATGAAACACGTCATGTACGTCGGAGAGGTGGTTTGGGAGCTCTAGTTGATAGGCTACTTCTCCTCGCTTATCCAAAATCTTAAATGGTCCGATGTAGCGAGGCGCTAGTTTGCCTTTGACGTTAAAACGTCGTTGGCCTCGGATAGGCGATACCTTAAGGTATACGAAGCCTCCAACCTCAAAGGTCAACTTCCTACGCCTATTGTCCGCATAGCCTTTCTGTCGTGACTGAGCAGCCTTTAGGTTCTCCCGTATCGTTTGGACTTGCTTTTCAGCCTCTTGTAGTACTTCGGGTCCAAACACCTGGTTCTCTCCAGTCTCGTTCCAGAACAGTGGCGTTCTACACCGTCTACCATATAAGGCTTCGAAAGGCGACATCTTCAAGCTAGCTTGATAGCTGTTGTTATATGAGAACTCTGCATACGGTAAACTCCTATCCCAACTATGCCCATGTTTCAAGGCGCAAGCTCTCAACATGTCCTCCAAAATTTGGTTCGTCCTTTCGGTTTGCCCATCTGTTTGTGGGTGATAGGCAGAGCTAAAATCTAGTCGTGTACCCATGGCTTTCTGCAGCTTCCTCCAGAATCTAGAGGTAAACTGAGAACCTCGATCTGAGACTATCCTCTTCGGAACTCCATGACGGCACACGATCTGCTCCATGTACAACTCTGCCAACTGTGTAACGTTGTAACTGGCCTTTACCGGAAGAAAATGGGCGGTTTTTGTCAACCGGTCCACAATGACCCAGATGGAGTCGTATCCTGACTGAGTTCTTGGCAATCCGACAATAAAGTCCATACTGATGTCCTCCCATTTCCATTCAGGTATTTTTAAAGGTTGCAACAACCCAGCGGGTTTTTGATGTTCGGCTTTTACCCGTTGGCATGTGTCGCATAGGGCAACGTGTTCGGCTATATCTCTCTTCATACCATCCCACCAATAGCAAGTTTTCATGTCCTTGTACATTTTGGTGCTCCCTGGATGTATGGAATAGGGTGAATCATGTACCTCCTTCAATATCATGTCGCGAAGGTGTCCTAGGTTTGGCACACAAATCCTTTTCCCTAGCCAAAGCGTACCCTTTTCATCCTCTTTGAAATCCTTCTCTATCCCTTGTCGGATTCTTTCCTTGATTTCCTTGATCCCCTCGTCTGTTGCTTGTCCCTTTCTTATTTCTTGCTCCAATGAGGAGTGGATCTCCATCATTTCCATGTTATTCAAGAATCCGAGGTGTAACCGTTCGAACTCCTTACGTAGTTCGGGTGGTAGCTCCCGAACCGTGAGTTGGTGGCATGCTCCCTTTCTGCTCAATGCGTCAGCGACCACATTGGCCTTCCCGGGGTGGTAGTTGATTCCCACATCATAATCCTTGATGAGTTCTAACCATCGACATTGCCTCAAATTCAAGTCCGTTTGTGTAAATATATACTTGAGGCTTTTATGATCTGTATAGATCTCACATCGATGACCAGGATATAATGTCTCCAAATCTTCAATGCATGCACCACTGCTGCTAACTCCAAATCATGAGTAGGATAGTTAAGCTCATGCTTCTTTAATTGTCGTGAGGCATAGGCTACCACTTGTCCTTCCTGCATGAGTACACACCCGAGCCCTTGTCTGGATGCGTCACAATATATGTCAAAGCTCTTGCTTACGTCTGGCAATACCAGAACTGGTGCTGTGGTTAGCCTTTTCTTGAGTTCCTCAAAACTTTCTTGGCAGGCTTGTGTCCATCGAAAGACTTTTCCCTTCATTAGCAACTCCGTCATAGGTTTTGCTATTTTAGAGAAGTCTTTAATGAAGCGCCGGTAGTATCCTGCCATCCCAAGGAAACTCCGAATATCCCTCACGCTCCTCAGTTGGTCCCACTTTAGAACATCTCTCACCTTTCCAGGATCAACTGATACCCCTTCCTTGGAGATGATGTGGCCTAGGAAGGATATTTCCCTTAGCCAAAATTGACACTTGTTGAGCTTGGCATACAACTGATGCTCTCGCAACTTCTGCAAGGTCAATCTCAGATGTTCTTCATGCTCCTCCTTACTTTTTGAATACACCATAATGTCGTCGATGAAATCCACGACGAACTTGTCCAAGTACTCCATGAAAACCTTATTCATAAGGTACATGAAGTATGCGGGTGCATTCGTCAATCCAAAAGACATAACGGTATATTCATATGAACCATACCGTGTCCGAAAGGCTGTCTTAGGTATATCGGAGGGCTTAATCTTCAGCTGGAAATATCCCGACCGAAGATCAATCTTGGAGAACACTTGGGCTCCTTTCATTTGATCGAACAGGTCCTCTATACGGGGCAGAGGGTATTTATTCTTGATTGTTACCTCATTGAGAGACCTGTAGTCCACGCACATTCTTTGGGTTCCGTCCTTCTTGTCCACGAAGAGTACCGGAGCTCCCCAGGGTGACGAGCTTGGACGGATAAAACCCTTCTCCAACTGTTCTTGAATTTGCTTCTTTAGTTCAACTAACTCATTGACGGGCATCCTATATGGTCTCTTAGCTATGGGTGCAGTTCCAGGTACCAAATCTATGGCAAACTCAATATCCCGGTCAGGTGGCATACCTGGAAGTTCTTCCGGGAACACATCCGAAAATTCCTGAACCACTGGAATATTGTCCAATGCTACTCCTTCAACATGGTTCAGATCCACCCGTTCGGTCGCTTGCGGGGCTGACTCAAACTCGACATGGATACCGTGTTCGTTTGTCAATTGCACGCTTCTCTCAGCGCATTGGATTACTCCATTGTGCTTGCTTAACCAGTCCATTCCGAGTATGATGTCAATTCCGTGGGAGTCCAAGACAATAAGGTTGGCAAGAAAGTCTACCCCCCTTATTTTAAGGCTTACCTTAGGACATACTATACTAGTCCTCATTTCTCCTCCGGGAGAATTAACTAACATAGCACATTCTAGGTGGGATATGGGTAGATGATGTTTGGCAACATATTTGGATGATATGAAGGAATGCGATGCTCCAGAATCAAATAAAATGGTGGCTGGGTTGGAGTTGGCAAGGAACATACCAATTGTGACGTCCTCAGCCTGTTGTGCTTCCTCAGCAGTGACATGGTTAACGTGGCCACGAGCATAGTTCTGTGGTCCTCGGTTCCCTTGGTTGTCCCCTCCATTTGGTCGCTGATTCTGCTTGGGCACGTTACCTTGCTGTCCAGGGCCTCTCTTCGGGCACTGGTTAGCGAAGTGGCCTGCTTCCCCGCATGCAAAGCATGCCCTGTTGCCTACGGCAGCAGGTACGTTGGGGCGGGGGTTTTGAACAGGAGCGCCATTGTTAGGCCGGGGTGTAGGAGGCATGGGCACTCGAGGTGCCAGTGCAACGGGCCGTTGCTGTGGTGGCTGACCAGGGTGGTACGTAGGAGTGGTCGATCCATACTGCGGTGCAGGGGTCATGTATCTAGGTCGTACGTTGCTCCCTTGGGGCTGGTATGGGATCTTCCTTTTGCACTCGCGCTCGATCTCTCGGATCTTGTTCTCCACCACGATAGCCTTATCAACCAGCTTCTGGAAGCTTACGTAGTCATTGTTGAGGAGCTGAACTTGGATCTCATTGTTCAACCCTCTCATGAACAGGTACTGCTTCCTCTGATCTGAGTTGACATCTTCGGGGGCATACCGGGACATTTGTATGAACTTGTTGAGATATTCGTTCACACTTTTCTGCCCTTGGCGGAGACCTTCAAACTCCTGCCTCTTGAGCATCATTACGCCAACAGGGATGTAGTGGGAGCGGAAATTTTCCTTGAACTCAGTCCAAGTGATTGTCTCTGGGTTGGCATGGGCGTTGCTCAAGGCATCCCACCAGTCAGCAGCTGCTCCCATCAGTTGGTGCGATGCAAAGAGAACCTTCTCTCGGTCGTTGCACTGAACAATGGAAAGCTTCTTCTCCATGGATTTCAACCAATCATCGGCCTCCATTGGATCGCTTGCTTGGGCAAAGGTGGGTGGTCGAGTCCTCATGAACTCTCCCAGCCTGTTATGAGCCGGCGGTGGTGGTGGCGGTGGTGCCGGAACAGGGTGTTGGTTGGCCTGCAACTGACCCAAAGTTTGGATCATGGTTTGCATAAGCTGGTTTTGCATGGCCATCAACCTTTCTAGGTTGTTTTCACCAGCTCCGGGGTTAGCAGGAACTTCCTCGTGGTCATCTTCCTGGACGTTCCTTCGGCTGGCGTTTCCTCTCACCATCTGTGAGGGGGAACGAAATAGAATAGAAGGTTAGAAGGTTAGGTAGGTCCTTTCAACTATATGCGTCAAGGGGAGTTGGACTATATATATTAGTCCTTATGAGGATGTGATCAAGTGCCGAAGCATTTCACTCCTCTTTCTTCTTACGTGTGGATATGGACAACGTTTTTAAGACGTCCCACAACTTACACTAAGCACATATTCACAAATAATCATTACAAGGGCCCACTCAACTCCTATTCAAGGATGGTTTCCTATGTCAAGGTGGTTTCAAGGCCAATCTAGGCTATTCACCCCAGGATGCTTCCTTTGGTCCGCGTAGCTTCTATTTAGGGGTATAACTTGCTGTCAACCCGTGGCTCTAATACCAATCTAAGGCTTCTATCTTTAGGCGTGTAACCTACTGTCAACCCGTGGCTCTGATACCAATCTGTGACGCCCTCAATTCTGTGGAAAACCACGGAATCGAGAACTAATGCATATGTGTGCCCAGTATGTTCATCACACATACACATACAGTCCACAAACTGAATTCAGATTATATATTACCACGAATAACATAGTTTATTACAACACCTCATGAGTCTTGGACTCATGCCCACAGCGGAAGTCCTTATTTCTACGCAGCGGAAATCTTCATTTAAATGCGGAAGCAAAAACTAATGCGGAAGCAAAACTAAGCAGAAGTGGCTCCATCTCTACTCGCTCCACAGGCAAGGTTGAGAACAGATCACACGCCATAATGCTCTACTCGGTCTTCATAGTAGTCTTCTCTTGCTGTTTATGAAGAAATAATAATGCAAGTTTGAGTACAATGATGTACTCAGCAAGTGCGGGAATAACACATGACATGCAGCTCATAAACAAGGTAGGCATAAAAGGTTTATTTGCAGAAAAGCAGATTTATAAAACCGTGGTAAAACAGAAACTTAACTTTAGATGAATGTATTCCCAGCATGTATGAAATTACCAACATACCTCCATCACTTCCCGTGTTCCATCCAAACATTAACCCATCCTTTACTCATGCTCACGAATACCTCCTCGTATTCGCTACCATCTCATCTCATAAAACAACCTCGTCTCGCACCGAGACCAATCTCATGTCATGACCCATTAGTCATGCATCCATCTCATCTCCCGAACTCACAGTCCCAAACCAAACCATAACCAAACCAATAACTATAACCAAGAACCTTCCCAATAACCATTCCAGTAACCATCCCATCTAATCATGGCAGTTTAACCAGGTGCTCGTGACCGTAAGCTCAGCTATCATGATAGTTTTTATAACTCTGCAGAGTTTGCACCTCTTTACCCACAAGTTTGTGATTTCGTCACCCGTCTGCGACTGCAGAACCTCCATTATACCAGTACACAACCGTCGGTGTATGGTCAAGAGATCACAAAATAGCCTTTACAAAGGGGTTACTATATGTATGAACTCACTAAGGTTTCACCGGCAGGCTAGAATCTCCAATTCTCCCACCCACGGGCCCCCTCTTGTGCCATGCAGTTCCCAGGGCAGTCCTCACTCGACTCCCATTCCCCGCGCCTTCCACAGTCCATAACACTCTAGCAACTTACCTAATTACTCAGCTAAGCCGCACCCATACTTGGCCTTGTGGTGGCACTGTTATCTTGGCATGTGCATGCATGAACCGGTCCTTAGATCTATGGCAAGTAAAACCACCATCCCATGCTACCTCATTCACAAACCCAAGCTTGCCTAGATCTCCCTCCGATCCATGTTCATTAACCTCATCAGTTTCTTATTATTAGTAGGAGTGCAGTTAGCTAGACACATCTATCTCGCTTCCCAATCCCATGGACTCAGCGAAGCATAAAACGAAAACCATACCCGACTCATAAAACTTCCCGAGTGACAAGGGTGGTTTAACCAAAACTAGTAAACTCCTATAAAAAGGTTTTCCCATCATGTTTGAATCAGCACACACACCTTTTCGCAAAACAAAATAGTTTTACCCAAAACATAGGATCAACATGGTGAAGGAGCACTTGCCTTGTTCTTGCGGTTCCGGTTGTTCTTGATTTTCAAATCCTTGTTGCTGCAGCCCGTCGTAGACAGCTCCCTGAGCTTGTTCTGCTATGTAGGATTCACGTGCATACAAAATTCACAACAATCAATATCATGCACAAACCCTAAACTAGATGCGATGATGCTCATGCATGCTATCCTATGATTTTTATTAGATTGGTGTGCCCTTGCATGGCTTGCATGGACAGAGGTGTTTGGTTCAAAGGTGGTCGTGGCGATGATCTTGTTTTTAGATCAAACTGATAATCAAGTGATCTGCCCACGAGAGAGCTTCTGTTCGAAAGGAATTGCAAGAGATGAACACCATGATGTCGTAAGGTGGTATTGAAGTCCTACCTCACGCCCTTCTTGACTTTGAGGTTCTCCTCAGACCACTCGGTTCTTCTCCGATGATCTCCCTTGTTGCGCTTCGGCGATGTTTTGCTCGGCGAGTTAGGGCTAGAGTGCTAAGTCGTCGGCTTAGGAGTTGAAAGAGAAGTTCGTGATTTCGGCCAGAGGTTTTGGGTTCTATTTATAATCGGGAAGAGAAGAGTCCTAATATGATTGGATCCCGAATAAGAGTCTTATTCAGATCTTTGTTAGATCCTGACGTCTTATCTTCGGTAACCATTGTGTATTTTTAGATCGGTTTCTGTAGCGTACCGGTGTCCTTACGCGTAACAGCTGCTTCAGAACTCGTTACCTCCGTGATGATGAGCTCCGGAAGCTCCACGTGTCCTCCGGGCCTGGTATCTCCTCATCCGCGGAGACGAGCTCCGGTTGTGCCGCGTGTCAATCGATCAAGACCTCCCTCTTCTTCGGAGACGAGCTCCGCGCACGCCACGTGTGGGTGCCGGTCTTTCCGCTCTCCTTTCCTTAGGGACATGCCCCGAGGTCGACACGTGTTTAGCTGCGACGGACCTTCCGGTGATAAGCTCCGGTGGCGACACGTGTTTGATAGATCCGGACTTCTCTGAGATGAGCTCCGAGATTGACACGTATCCCCCGCAAGTGGTCCTCTTATTTCCGCGAGGACTAGCTCCGTGGATGACACGTGTCCTATGAAAAATGCCTTTGCTTCTTCCGCAGAGGCTATCTCCGCGGGCAGTACGTGTCCCACAGGGTCGGACCTCTTTCCAATTGCGGAGGTGACCCCCGAGCCTGCCACGTATCCAGTTTAGCGTCGGACCTCTCCCTATCTCTCGGGAATGAGTTCCGAACACACCACGTGGTCTGCTGGTCGTGGAAGTTGCCTTCGGCGCTCTCAGAGAGCTTTATTGGCTATCCTTTTGATACTTGTTTCTGTTCCCTCTTTTCTAAAAATGTTTTTCTTCTTCATAAACATGAACATATGCTGACACCCGAGATGAGGGTGTCACAACGGGTGCCTGACACTCGGCTGAGGCTAGGTCGCCGCAGTGGCGATCGTTTTCGGGCAAAGGAGATTGGAGCTCGGGGTTTCTGGCGTTGGGGAGGTGGAGTGCGACCTCAGGTGGCTGTCTAGCAGTTCAGGGACGAAGGAGGAGATGGTTTTGCTGGTTTTCCCGATTGAGCAGAGAGCTGCGGCGAGAAACAATGCCGCTGCTCGGGTTTGCCCGCGAGAAGATAAAGCCGGCCGACTCCTGCTCGGCTGAGGCGGTGCCGGTCACGGGGGGGGGGGGGCACGAGCAAGCCGCCCTGGGCACCAGCGCGCGGAGAGGAAAGCAGCTGGTGGCGCCGGTAGCTGCTCGGTGGCACAGCCGACAGCTGCTCGGTGGAATTTCCCACCGAGACTCTGACTTTGGGTGCAAGTTTCTCCTTCTTCCCTCTATGACATGTGGGTCCCACCCGGGGTTTTAACCTCTGAAATTTACTCCTAATCACTGTTGTAAACAGTGAGCCCCATAATACCCCCGGTGATTCAAATTATTCACCCCTGAGCCATTTGAATTAAATAGAATTCAAATTGGGTTTGGTTTGAGTGAATCTCAGCACAAGTTCAGTTTTGAATTCAAATAAAGTTTGAATTCGTCCCACTTAGCTCATGTCAAGATCAACTCCAAATGGAGTGAAAATTGGTGTGTGAGCTCACAAAAATGTGCTGAATAAGAATATGCCTCCCACTTTTAAATTCATGGGATAAAAACAGTTTGAATTTGAATGTGGTTTCAAACTGCCCTCTTTCTATCTATACCCAAAATGACCTCAAAAAGGTTTTGAATTTGGGTGAAACTTGGCATGGACATCATTAGCAATGTGTAGGAGTTTTCATATGTCCAGCTAACCTATAACACATGTGGGAAATACCACTTTTGCAATGTGTGAGTTTGTTCTCTGATGAGCATGTTGATGGTGGTTACTCGCTCTTCATTTGTGTTCATCATCTTTCCTCAAATGAAGTGTGTGGTGTGGTGATGAACACTTCAATTATGTGTCAAAAACTGAGGCCCTTACAAAAGTGGCATTTTCCACATGTGATATAGATGGGATGGGCATATGAAAACTCCTACACATTGCTAGGGATGTCCATGCCAAGTTTCACCCAAATTCAAAACCCTTTTGAGGTCATTTTGGGTATAGCTAGAGAGAGGGCAGTTTGAACTCAAATGCAAATTCAAACTGTTTTTATCCCATGAATTCAAAAGTGGAAGGCATATTCTTATTCAGCACATTTTTGTGAGCTCACACACCAATTTTCACTCCATTTGGAGTGATCATGACATGAGCTAAGTGGGGCAAATTCAAACTTTATTTGAATTTCAAACTGAACATGTGCTGAAATTCATTTAAACCAAACCCAATTTTAATCCTAACCAATTCAAATGGCTCAAAGGTTGATAATTCAAATCACCAGGGGCTTTGTGGGGATTACTGTTTACAACAGTGAATTGGAGTTAATTTCAGAGGTTAAAATTGGAAGTGGGACCCACATGTCAGCCACTACTCCAAATCAAAACCGACTGAAAACCCAGCTCGGGTTCTTGAACCGGACTGAGCAGCCGCCACGGCGAGGAATCGATCGGGACACCACCTGCTTGCCGCCCCGACTTGCTGAACCGCCTCGCAGCCCCCTTATCTACGCCGTCGCCCTGATCGGAGTGAGCACCGCACACTCTGCTGCTTCCTCGCACCAGAAACGCGCCATCGCTGCCGATCACTCGGAGCTGATCAAGGAAGCGTGATCACAGCCTCCCCGTCCCCTCCAGAGCTACGGCAAGGTACTAGGAACCTTCCTCCTTCTTCCCCGTGGCTAGAATTCAGCTGAAACCGATCGATCTCGGCTATACCGAGAGTTTAATTCAGTGACCTAACGCTGCCGCACTTCGGGCTCCCGTGGACAGCCCAACCGGGGAGTTGTCACACCCGAGCCAAGGCACCCTTGGACGCGCTGGTGACCGGTGCTGCTCACCCCCGAGCCACAGCCTGAGTGCTTGCTCACCAGCGCCGAATATCCAGTTTTCCCCTTTCTGGGTGCAGAACGACCTTCGGGTGCGGTTCTGTCAAATTCTTACTCTAGGGAGGATTAGAGGGCCTCAATCCGCTCTTACATACACTAGACACGGTAACGCACAAGTTGCCTTCACAACCTCTGGCCGGAGAACCTCTGTACCCGGTGTATTTTGAAGTTTACCGACGGCGGAGCAAGCGGGAGGCATCGGGCGCACGGTGAGGACCTACTTTGAGCCTTCCCCGAGCTGCTCCAAGCTCATGTCGACCTTCCCTGAGGTCCACTGATGCTCTCCGACCGGTTGCTCGAGTAGTTGAGGTGCTAGGGAAGTCGGCCGACACGGCCGAAGTCTTTCTGAAGCCGCCGCTCATCGCCGACCATGTGCCGGTCGTTGTCATGACGAGCTGAGCCCAGAATCCTGTTCCCCGAGTGAAAATAGGCAGAGGCGGCCAAAATCGAGAAGTTTGGAGCTTTACAGAAGCTGCCGGCGAGCTCTCCGGCGAGGTACCCCGGCGGCAGAGCGCGGGCGGCGAGAGGTAGACGAAGGGGGTGGGCCCCAGCTGTCAGCGGCAGATATTTTAAATCGGGATCGGGCTGCGGCCGGCATCTGGTGTGCTGGCGCGCAAAGACCCTTTGGGCTGCAGTGTGCTGTCGCCTCCGCGCCTAACACGTGTCCCCGCGGGCCCCGGCAGATTTAAACTTTTTCCCCGATTTTCAGATTTTATTCAAACTTCAAAGCCTCATAACTTTGGCTAGAAAGCTCCAAATCGAGTGAACCAAATTTTTTTGGATTCAGCTCTATGAGAACTTTCCAGAAAATCAAGTTTCACTTCATGAAAATCCTTATTTCTCCAGAATTAATTCCTCAAATTTTAAACTGTTTGGAATTTTAACTGGAGAATCCTTTGGAGAAAAATCCTGACATTTTTCTGGAATGTTCACCAAAATATACCTGAACTACCATAAAAATTTCAGATCCATTTGAGCTCACTTGATCCACCTAATGGTGTGATTAGTGAAACCGTTCCAGAGAAAATAGAAAATGTTCAGAAAAATTTTCAGAATTTTCTCTGAAATTGTTTAGCTCATATCTTTAGTTAGGAACCTTCAAATTAAGTGAGACCAACTCCATTGGAACCCTCTGAAAATCTAGTTTTCAGAAAGTCATAGTTTGTTTCATTAAAATCCTTAGAACACCCTACAAGCCTTCAATCAAGGTCAAGTACATAATTAATTGTGGAGGGCTCAAATGAGCTTTGCTGCAACTAAAACTTGACCAAGTTTGTGTTTAGGTTGTAATCAAGCCACAGAAAAAGTTTCACAGTCATTGGGTTTAACTAATAAGAGTTATAGACTTCACAAGTTTAAATTCAATCAAATGCATTTAAATTATTCCATATACTTGTATATCATGTAGTCGCTAAGGTCGAGGAGGAACCCGAAGTCCTAGACTTCGTTACTCCGGAGGAACAGCTAGCCTACGACCAAGAGCAGAAAGGCAAGCTTCGGTTTGCATTAACCGTTTTACAAATTTTTATTGTTTTGAGCACTTGCTTGAGTATTATGATTCCTTGCATTAGAGTCTTGATTGGAAACCCAATTGCATAACCAAGAAAACCATGGGTTGGGTTTAGGATTGCAAAGCCCTTTAGCTACTGCAAAGCTAAGTTAGGGTAGAATTCGGTACAAGTCGAGTAGTTGGAACTACTCGCGAGCATAGGCTAGAGGCACTCGACTCGGGTAGAAATAGCACATGATACACATGGCAAGAAAATGAGACCGTTCGGAGAGTAAGGGCAGCAGGACTTTGGGGCCTGTGTGCTATAGCTCCGCTTGTGTCGATTGAGGACCGAGCCGTGTGCGGGCCTGTTGAACAAGCTAGAACAGTACCGAAGACCTACCGGCTATATGGGAACCGGGAAACCGATGCAACTCGGGTAGCTGGGTATTGAGGCATTGCCCGTCGTTCAGAGGGTAGGTTGAGAGCTCGAGGTGTAAATCGGCTGGCGACACTGAGATGTGCGTGCAGAGACCTCTTGCTCGGGACGATGGGACCGGTTCAATATTTGGCTGACGGGCGAAAGGTAGTTGGTACGGCGTCCGTGATGGTTGTTGTAGGCAACATCGAGTACGGGCGTACGTGACGGGTTGTTCGAAAACCCTGCAGGTGTAAATCGATTATAATCGCCGTCCCTCGCGGTCAGTGAGTACCACTTGTTCACTGTACCGAGACGTAGAAAGAACAGGCTAGTTGCATGTTAAAATGTTGTTGATTGAAAGATGGACTTGATGGCTAATGATTTGCTGTAGTTTAGAGCTAACTAAAGTTCTTTTCAACTTCGGGCAAAGTACATGAGAGAAATGCGTTTCTTGTTTGATTATGGCTCTCTCATGTGCCTTAGCGTAAGGTTTTCCACAACCTGCTGCTAAAACTTAAAAGTAAGGTTCCACTAATTAGGCGAGTCCTTGCAAATGATTGTTACCCCATGTAACCTATCAACCCTCATGCAGAAGTTCCATGTTTAGGAGAGAAGGGTCAGTCTTGCTGAGCCTTCGTGCTCACTGCTTGTGTTTGAAGCTTTTGCAGGGTTCTATGAGGGAGGGACTCCCGAGGAGGAGATGGAACCCCAGGAGGGGAACCCCGTCGAGTGGGAGTCGTGCACGCCACAGAGTTAGTGTGCGTGTGTGCTAGCAAGGACACTGTCGAAGTGTGCGGTCGACACTTCCCCCGGGCCTGCACTGGGCAGCCCGCGGAGGTTCTTTTTTTGGAAGGGCTAGTTCCTAGCAGAGAGCTTGCGTGGATGGAACGAGTTAGTAAGAGCTTGACACGGCGAGTTTTACGTGGTTCAGGCCGCCGGAGCGTAAAACCCTACGTCCACGGCGAGCTACGGAGCTCGCTGTATTGCTTGCTGCTCTGTAAGGGCCTCAGTTTTTGACACCCATTTGCAGTGTTCATCCCCACACCACACACCTCATTTGAGGAAAAATGATGAACACAAATAAAGAGCAAGTAACAATTATCAACATGCTCATTAGGGAACAAACTCACACATTGCAAAAGTGGTACTTCCCACATGTGATATAGATGGGCTGGACATATGAAAACTCCTACACTTTGCCAAGGATGTCCATGCCAAGTTTCACCCAAATTCAAAACATTTTTGAGGTCATCTTGGGTGTAGATAGGAAAGGGGCAGTTTGAAAACATATTCAAATTCAAACTGTTTTCACCCACTGAATTTAAAAGTGGAAGGCATATTCTTGCTCAGCACATTTTTGTGAGCTCACACACCAATTTTCACTCCATTTGGAGTTGATCTTGACATGAGCTAAGGGGGAGAAATTCAAACTTTATTTGAATTTCAAACTGCACTTGTGCTGAAATTCATTCAAACCAAACCTCATTTGAACTTTGATCAATTCAAATGGCTCTTGGGTGAATAATTTGAGTTGCCAAGGGTAGAATAGGGTTCACTGTTTACCACAGCTGTTAGGAATAAATTTCAGAGGTTAAAAGAGGAGTGGGACCCACATGTCAGCCTCAGCCTCAAAGCAAACCGACTGAACCACAGTTCAGTCGGTTCCCGGCTGTTGTGCGCGCGCGCCACCGAAGGGGCCGGCCGGCGCCAGCTCCTGCTGCGTGCCCCAAGCCGGAGGCCAGCCGGCCGAGCTATTTATTCCCTCCCCGGCGTGCCTCAGTCACCATTTCCCCGAGCTACCGACGTGCGCGACTGCTTTTCCCACTGCCATCGCCGCCGCTCGAGTTCCTGCTTGATCAAGCCGATCGCAGCTCCCTCTTTCCATTCCAAGGTCCCAGCAAGGTACTAGCAACCATCCTCCATCCTTCCCATTGATAGAAATCGATTGAAACCGAGTGATATCGGCTGTGCCGAAAGATCAAACTCGGAACTGGAAACCGCCGCACCTCGGGCTCTCGTGGACAGCCCAACCTGGGCGTTGTCACGCCCGAGCCAAGGCACCCTTGGACGCGCAAGTGATCGGTGCTGCTCATCCCCGAGCCACAGCTCGAGTGGTTGCTCACCGGCGGCGAATTTCCACTTTTCCCCTTTCTGTGTGCAGAACGACCCTCGGGTACGATTCTGTTTAATTCGTGCTCTAGAAAGGATTAGAGGGCCTCAGGCCACTCCCACACGAACTAGACACGGTGACGCACAAGTTGCCTTCACAACTCTGGGCCGGAGAACTTCTGTGCCCGGCGTAATTCAAGGTCTACTAATGGCGGAACGCACGGGGGGTATCGGGCGCACGGTGAGGACCTATTTCGGGCCTTCCCCGAGCTGCCCCGAGTTCATGTCGACCTTCTCTGAGGTCCACTGATGCTCCCCGACCGGTTTCCCAAGTAGCTGAGGCACTAGGAGCATCAGCCGACATGGCCGAAGTCGTTCCGATATGGCGGCTCGTCGCCGACCATGCTCCGGCCGTTGTCATGAGCAGCTGACCCTCGGATCATGTTCCCCAAGTAAAAGTAGGCAGGGGCGGCCAGAATCAAGAAGTTTGAAGCTGTACAGCAGCCGGCGGCGAGCTCTCCGGCGAGGTCCCTCGGCGGCGGAGCGCGGGTGTCGCGAGGTTGAAGAAGGGGGTGGACCCCAGCTGTCAGCGGCCGATATTTTGAATCGGGATCCGGCTGCGGCCGGGATCGGGTGTGCTGGCGCGCAAAAGCCTTGTGGGCCGCGGTGTGCTGTCGCTTCGGCGTGCGACGCGTGTCTCCTGGGCCCACGCGCGAGTTTAAACTTTTCCCCGATTTTCAGATTTCCTTCAAACTTCAAATCCTTATAACTTTGGCTAGAAAGCTCCAAATTGAGTGAACCAAATTTTGCTGGATTCAGCTCTTTGAGTACTTTCCAGAAAATCAAGTGTCACTTCATGAGATTCCTTAATTCTCCAGAATTAATTCCTTAAAGTTTAAACTGTTAGGAATTTTAACTGGAGAATCATTTGGAGGAAAATCCTGAAATTTTGCTGAGATGTTCACCAAAATATCCTTGAACTACCATAAAAATTTCAGATCCATTTGAGCTCATTTAGTCCACCTAATGGTGTGATTAGTAAAACTGTTCCAGAGAAAATAGAAAATGTTCAGAAACATTTTCAGAATTTTCTCTGAAATTGTTTAGCTCATATCTTTAGTTAGAGACTTCCAAATTAAGTGAGACCAATTCCATTAGAACCCTCTGAAAATCTAGTTTTCAGAAAGTCATAGTTTGTTTCATGAAAATACCTAGAACACCCTAAAAGCCTTTAATTAAGGTCAAGGACATAATTATTTGTGGAGGGCTCAAATGAGCTTTGCTGCAACTAAAACTTGACCAAGTCTCTGTTTAGGTTGTAACCAAGCCACAGTAAAAGTTTCACAGTCATTAGGTCTATCTAGTAAAGGTTATAGACTTCACAACTTCAAAGTTAATACAAAAGCATTTAATTAATACATACATTGTTCTTATCATGTAGTCGCTAAGGTCGAGGAGGAACCCGAAGTCCTAGACTTCGTTACTCCGGAGGAACAGCTAGCCTACGACCAAGAGCAGCAAGGCAAGCCCCGGTTTGCATTAACCATTTTATAAATTTTTATTGTTTTGAGCACATACTTGTTTTCTTTATGT
Organism: Neostapfia colusana; assembly: GCA_030760725.1. Classification (NCBI taxonomy): domain Eukaryota; kingdom Viridiplantae; phylum Streptophyta; class Magnoliopsida; order Poales; family Poaceae; genus Neostapfia; species Neostapfia colusana. The sequence goes on from JASWHV010000006.1 coordinate 104,519,254, forward strand.
TGTGCATCAGAGTCTTGTTTGGAAACCCCACTGCATAGCCAAGAAAACCATGGGTTGGGGTTTAGGATTGCAAACCCCGTTAGCCACTGCATTGCTAGGATAGAGTAGGATTCGGTACAAGTCGAGTAGTTGGAACTACTCGCGAGAATAGGCTAGAGGCACATTGCTCGGGTAGAGATAGCACATGATACACATGGCAAGAAAATGAGACCGAGCGGAGAGTAAGGGCAGCAGGACTTTGGGGCCTGTGTGCTGTAGCTCCGCTTGTGTCGATTGAGGACCGAGCCGTGTGCGGGCCTGTTGAACAAGCTAGAACAGTACCGAAGACCTACCGGCTATATGGGAACCGGGAAACTGATGTAACTCGGGTAGCTGGGTATTGAGGCATTGCCCGTCGTTCAGAGGGTAGGTTGAGAGCTCGAGGTGTAAATCAGCTGGCGGCACAGAGATGCGCGTGCAGGGACCTCTTGCTCGGGACGATGGGACCGGTTCAATATTTGGCTAACGGGTGAAAGGTAGTCGCGTACGGCGTCCGTGATGGTTGTTGTAGGCAACATCGAGTACGGGCGTACGTGACGGGTTGTTCGGGTAACCCTGCAGGTGTAAATCGATTATAATCGCCGTCCCTCGCGGTCAGTGAGTACCACTTGTTCACTGTACCGTGACGTAGAAAGAACAGGCTAGTTACATGTTAAAATGTTGCTGATTGAAAGTTGGATATTGATTGTTAATGATATGTTGTAGCTTAGTGCTAACTAAAGTTCTTTTCAACTTTGGGCAAAGTACATGAGAGAAATGCGTTTCTTGTTTGATTGCGGCTCTCTCATGTGCCTTAGCGTAAAGTTCTCCACAACCTGCTGCTAAAACTTGAAAGTAAGGTTCTACTAATTAGGCGAGTCCTTGCAAATGATTTTTACCTCATGCAACCCATCACCCTCATGTAGAAGTTTCATGTTTAGGTGAGACGGGTCAGACTTGCTGAGCCTTCGTGCTCACTGCTTGTGTTTGAAGCTTTTGCAGGGTTCTATGAGGAAGGGACTCCCGAAGAGGAGACGGAACCCCAGGAGGGGAACCCCGTCGAGTGGGAGTCGTGCACGCCGCAGAGTTAGTGTGCGAGTGTGCTAGCAAGGACACGTTCGAGGGCTGAACGTGCACTTGATGCTTAGTCTACGCCCGCGAGTGTGGACTAAACTTATTTTGATGTAAACATGTTAATAAACTTGTTTATGTAATAAAGCTTCCGCTTCCGCTTTGTACCTTTGACGTGTGTTATACGGTGTTGTGCAACGCAGCACCCCTCAGCGTGATCCTGGCTCGACAGGACCAGTGGGGTCGTGTCAGCGTGGTATCAGAGCTCGCTTGAGGTTTAACACAGTACAAAGGTCTTCTTTTTCAAAAATCCAGTGAGGAACGAGTTAGTAGCCCGTATAAGGATGTTATTAGTATATAGAAAGTGGCTTATTAACTTATTTGTTATGTCGGAAAATCGTGCATCTCGGGACGTTCATGTCTTGGGGGGTGCACGTAAGCGCTGTCCACCAGTGCGCACAAGCTGAAGGGTGGAGCCCCACGGGTGGCAGGTAACCCGACCCGCTTTGATATCCTCTACGACTCTTCATGTCGTTTGGGGTATTCGAGCAACGTCTGTCCCTGGCGTGCGTGGTGCAACATGGGAGACCCCGTCACGTGGTCTGAAACGTGAACACGTAACTCAAGGCGTGTTTGGCTTGAGAACATCCGGGCGAGTGATGACGGCCGGGTGTACAAACTGTATGGATTCCGGGCTCGGTGTGCAGCCGAGTCTGATGATTGTTTGAGTTTCTGCAGGTAGCCTTACCACGAAACGGTAGACGTGTAGCATCCGTGTGCGAGTGACGAGTAGTGCCACTGAACTAACGAAGCCGGCTAAATCCGGTATAGGTTTTTCCTTTGTGAGGACGTAGTACCGACATAATCTGGTGACGCCTCGACGTCACACCCAACTAAATGAACAACTTCATTTAAAAACTTGAAGGTTTTGATCCAAAGTAGTAAAACTTGATGTAACTCCTTCCCTTGAACAGGATATTCAAAGTTAATAAATTTTCAACTTATAGGATGTTAAGGACAGAGCACTCTGTTTTCAGCTAAATCAAGGCTGAAGTTAATCAGAGGTTAGAGGTTGAGTTCTTTCGAGGTTGGGGTCGTATGATACATTTCTGGAAAGCTTTGGAGGAGCTTTACAACTTTTCTGTTGAGTTCCAGAGGTGTTTCATCCCTTAACCACTCGAAAAATGCAGTAGAGTTGAAACTGTCCAGAAAACAGGACGGAGCAAAGACTCTCTGTAGACTCTCTGTAAATTAAGCATAACTTCCTGCATAAAAATCCAAAAATAGAAAATGAGGTGGTTCTGGGAAGCTTATGAGATGGGTTACAACTTTGTAACAGAAAGTTTTGTCAGATTAGGAACAGAATTAACTGGAATTCTTGGATCAAATCAGTACCTAAGGCAGGGAGGTGCTGTCCAATTGTTCCCAGAAATTCTGTTAACTTTGACATCTCATAACTTTTGAACCAGAGCAGATCTTAGGCCAACCAAATACTTTCTGGAAAGCTATTGAAGTTAACTTTAACTTTGATGTTGAGCTCCAGGACTGGTTTTGCTTTTAACCTGGCCTAAATCAGATTGATATGGAAACTGGTCAGGGCTGTCATGGGAACAGCAGATCAGCAGTCAAATTTGTTTAAAAATTTGAACTATGTTTCCAAGTGTTAAGGGTTCAATGACATATCTTATGTTATAACTCAATGGTTTACTGTTTAAATAAATATTTGACATTTCTCAAATATATTTTTACAGATGGCAGCAGATAAACGGTTGGAGAACGGGTGGGTAGTTTCCCACTGCTCTGACCGTAGCGGCTACCCGGGAGCATTGTGGCTAATGCTCCAATATTTCGGGTACAACCAGATGCCGCAATACTTCGCCAAGGAAGAAGGCGAAGAGGGGAACAAGACGTGGACGATCCATGTCGAGGTTCCTGCAGGGCCTACGCCACCCGGTTGGGTGCCATTCACCGTCACGGTGAGAGGAAGACAACCGGAAGGGATGTGGCAAGTGGCAGCCCGTGACACTATGTCACGTTTCTGCCAACTACACGTACAGGCTATGGAGGGAACTCCATACGCACTCGTTCCGGTGGAGGGACGAGCTCAGCATGTGTGGGAAGAGAGGTACCTAGAGGCAACAAACCCGAGTTGCCCAAGGTACAACCCCGCGGAGGCAAATCTCAGCCTCCAAATGAGGGCGGGAAACGCTGTGATGGACAGCCAAGCTGTTCATACGGAGCATCTCGCCACCAAGCTCAAGGAGAGCACAAGCCGTGGAGATCATTTTGAGAGTGCTCACAGTGCACTCCGCAATGTGCTCCTTCCGACGATCAAGCGACTGAATGAACAACACAATCAGTTGCGTCGTCTGAAGAAGGCAAAGAAGAAGAGCCATGTTGACATTGCGGCGTTGCAAGAGCTGGTGCAGACCCTAACCCAGCAGAATGAGGACCTTGCTCAAGAGCGGGACGACGCTATTGAGGAAGGACAAGGCTGGGAAGAGGACTACAACCAGGCTATGGACGAGGTGCATGCATTGCAGGACCTCGTGCCCCCGGTATTGGGCGTACCGGTAGTCTTGGGTCTTCCAGCCATGGGAGAACCTGGAATGGGAGAAGAGGTGGTAGACCCCGAGCCACCAGCAGAGGTACCGGAGGAGGACGACCCACAGGAGGTCGAGTTCTACTCCGAGTAGGGGGTTACGGTTGCCAAGTAGGGCAGCTAGGGTAGCGTAACCCAACTTTTGTAATCGGTGACATGTCGTGTAGACGGTAGCGTATGTATAGGTAGTGACGGCATGAGCACGACTTCTCGGAGATCCGAGAATAATGTATCTTGTATAAAGTTTATGCTTTATCAATATATGTGAATGTTGTGCAAGTTAATCATGCGTCGCTTCGATACTTACTCCTGTTTATGGAATTTTGAGTAAGACATGTGCTAATTGCTGCTGTGTTGAATTTCAGAATGACGCGTACTCGTGCCAACCCCGATGTTGGAGGTACTAGCCAAGGGGGAGAGACCTCCCAACCACCTCCCGAGGACTCCTCGGGACAGCAGCAGCAACAACAACAGCAAACACCGCCACCGCCACTGCCAACGGTTACATTGGCCGACATTGTCGCGGCAATGGCGGGTTCACATCAGCAGCATACAGAGCTGCTGCAAACGTTAATTGCGAATACGTCTCGCCCGGAGAGACGTCAAGATCGCGAGGAGCGCCAACAGAGTTCCTACTCCGACTTCCTGGCGACTCATCCCCCTGTATTCTCAAGGGCGGATGAACCACTTGACGCGGACAACTGGCTCCGCGCCATAGAGATGAAGTTCGGGCTGCTCCAAATCAGCGAGCAGCGCAAGACTCAGTTCGCGGTCCAGCAGCTCCAAGGATCCGCGAGCGCGTGGTGGGCCAACTTTTGTGCTTCACAACCCACCGACCGAGTGATGACCTGGGCGGAGTTCCGGACGGCCTTCCGGGCCTATCATATACCGCCCGGTTTGATGAAGAGAAAGACGCAGGAATTCCTACACCTGCAACAAGGGAGCCGGAACGCGCTGGAGTACTCCAGAGCGTTCAACGATCTCGCACTCTACGCGTCGTATCACGCAGATACGGACGAGAAGCGGCGGGACCACTTTTACCAGGGGCTTAACCCGCTCCTGAAGGACAAGCTGGCGATGTTCAATCGCGGCAGCCTCAACGACATAATTGATGCTGCGATTGTTCAGGAAGACTCCGGCAAGGAGTTGGCGGCGGCAGAGCGAAAGCGAAGCGCGCCGCAGAGCAGCGGAGAAGGAGGCGGTCCTTCTCAGAAGTTTCGGATGGTGAATCGCCCACCATCAGGTCCGCGCTGGCAGCCACCACAGCGGTCGATGCCGTTCCGCGGTCGGCCGTATTCTTCACCGGCATTCCGGCCGGCACTGCCAGCACCACCGCAACAACAACAGCAGCAGCGGGCGATGCCGCGTGCGTTTGCACCTCCGCAACGCATGCCGGGCTTTCGTCCACCAAGTACTCCACCAGCAGCGGCCACATGTTACAAGTGTGGTCGTCCAGGACACTTCGCGAGCAGTTGCCCGGAGAGGCAAGGCGGCGGAGTGGTACCACAGTTTCCGGGGAGGAATCAACCCCGGAACCCTACTAATGCGCGGCGGGCAAACCCTAGGCCCGGTACTGTCCACCAGCTTGCCATTGAGGACGTGCCGGAGGGCGAGCCAATCCTTGCGGGTATGTTCCAACTCCACCAGCATCCCGCTATAGTACTATTTGATTCAGGCGCCACGCATAATTTTATTAGCCAAGCTTTCATTGCTAAACACAGCTTGCCAATACTACCCACCGATAGTCCATATTTAATTTGTTCACCGGGTGGGAAGATTTCAGCAAGCGTAATGGTCTCCAAAGCACCATTATGCTTAGCGGGTAGAGTGTACCCCACGTCTCTCATTATCTTAGAGGGACAGAAGGTCGATGTCATCCTAGGGATGTCGTGGTTAAACCGCCACGGCGCTGTTTTAGACACCGTCCTCCGAGTCGTGCACTTAAACTCAGAAGTGCACGGTTCTCACTCATTATTTCTGGACAGTCCAGAAATAAAACTTCCAAGTGTCTATCAAGCCACAACCATCAGATTGGAAGACATTCCAGTGGTCCGAGAATTCCCTGATGTATTCCCGGATGATTTGCCGGGGATGCCACCCGATAGAGAGGTGGAGTTCAAGATTGAACTTGCACCGGGAACCATGCCAATATCCCGAAGGCCGTACAAGATGGCGCCCAAGGAGTTGGCTGAACTGAAGACTCAGCTCACGGACCTTCTGGAGAAGGGTTTTATTAGGCCGAGCTCCTCGCCATGGGGCTGTTCGGCATTATTTGTCAAAAAGAAGGATGAAACGTTGCGGCTTTGCGTGGACTACCGTCCATTAAATGCCGTAACCATCAAGAACAAGTACCCGTTGCCACGGATCGACATGTTGTTTGATCAGTTGGTCGAAGCAAAGGTCTTTTCCAAGATGGATTTAAGATCCGGGTACCATCAGATTAAGATCAGGGCTGAGGACATTCCAAAGACAGCTTTTTCGACAAGGTACGGACTTTATGAGTACCTGGTCATGTCCTTTGGCCTCACCAATGCTCCAGCTCACTTCATGTACTTAATGAACTCGGTGTTCATGCCGGAGCTGGACAAGTTTGTCGTGGTCTTCATCGACGACATCCTGGTATATTCCAAGTCGGAGGAAGATCACAAGAAACATCTGCGTATAGTCTTGCAACGGCTGCGGGATCACAAGTTATACGCAAAGTTCAGCAAATGCGAGTTTTGGATATCGCAAGTGCCTTTCCTCGGGCATATCATCTCAGCGGAGGGTATCGCTGTGGACCCGAGCAAAATCACGCAAGTGCTGAATTGGAAATCCCCGAGAACTGTTCATGAGGTACGGAGTTTCCTCGGACTCGCGGGATATTATCGGAGGTTCATTCCGAACTTCTCGAAGATTGCCAAGCCAATGACAGAGCTGCTGAAGAAGGCTACCAAATATGTTTGGAGTCCAGCATGTGAAGCAGCATTCAAGGCTTTAGTCAAGCACCTGACATCAGCACCGGTTTTGGCGCAGCCAGACACAACAAAACCGTTCGATGTGTACTGCGATGCATCCGGCATTGGGCTCGGATGTGTGTTGATGCAAGACCGAAGGGTGGTCGCGTATGGGTCACGGCAGCTTAGGAATCATGAGCAAAATTATCCAACTCACGACTTGGAGCTCGCTGCCGTGGTACTTGCACTGAAAATGTGGAGGCACTACCTACTCGGTAACCTCGTACATTTATATACCGACCACAAAAGCCTCAAGTACATATTCACTCAGAAGGAGCTGAACATGAGGCAACGAAGATGGTTAGAACTGATAAAGGATTACGAGATAGAGATCCATTATCATCCGGGCAAGGCAAACGTTGTGGCAGACGCGCTAAGCCGCAAGTCACACGTCAATAATCTGACCATCACACCGTTGGAAGAGAGCGAACCACCACTACATGTGATTCCACATGGAGCTCTCTACAACCTAGCTTTGATCCCCACCATCCGTGAAGAGATAGCGGCAGCCCAGAAGAATGACAAGGGCATATCACATTTGCGGAGACGTGTAGACAGTGGGGAGTTGAAATGTTTCCGGAAGGACGGAGACGGCGTCCTATGGTTCAAGGACCGGATCGTCGTACCCCGAAACCCGGAGTTACGGAAGAAAATCTTTGATGAGGCTCACTTATCAAAGTTTTCTATTCACCCCGGCAGCAACAAGATGTATCAAGAACTCAGAAGCAAGTTTTGGTGGACACGGATGAAGCGAGAGACTGCAAAATACGTGTCCGAGTGTGATACATGTCGACGGGTGAAGGCAGACCACATGCGGAAACCGGGACTGCTGCAACCACTGGGCATTCCTGCCTGGAAGTGGGAGGACGTGAGCATGGATTTCGTCGTCGGTTTACCCACCACCTTACAGAAACATGATTCTGTGTGGGTGATCGTCGATCGGCTCACCAAAGTTGCCCATTTCATCCCGGTCAACACCAACTACAACGCCAAGAAGTACGCTGAACTGTACATCTCACGGATCCTATGCTTATACGGCGTACCCCGTACTATCGTATCGGACCGGGGCACTTTATTTGTGTCCCGTTTTTGGGAGCAGCTCCACGCTGCCTTGGGGACGAAGCTGATCCGTAGTTCAGCCTACCACCCGCAGACGGATGGGCAAACGGAGCGGGTAAATCAAATCTTAGAAGACATGCTACGAGCTTGCGCTATCGACCACGGCAAGAACTGGGATGATCACTTGCCGTTAGCCGAGTTCTCGTACAACAATGGGTACCAAGCCAGCATCAAGATGGCGCCCTACGAGGCGCTATACGGGAGAAAATGCCGCACACCATTGAATTGGTGTGAGTCTGGCGAGAGGGTTACCTTCGGGATTGATCTTGTCAACAACGCGGAAGAAAAGGTTCGATTAATTCAAGCGAACCTAAAAGCCGCTCAATCCCGACAGAAACAGTATGCGGACCGGAGAAGGCGTCCGTTACAATTCGAAGCTGGAGACCACGTATATCTACGAGTGTCTCCAATGAAGGGCGTAAACAGATTTGGGGTGAGAGGAAAGTTAGCACCCCGATTCATCGGTCCATTCCAGATTACCGAAAGATGTGGATCGGTGGCATACCGGCTAAGATTACCAGAAGCACTTTCCGGTGTGCACGACGTCTTTCACATTTCCCAGCTGAGGAAGTGTCTCAAGCTATCAACTACCGTTCAGCTGGAAGACATTGAAGAACTGCAACCGGATCTCACCTATCGGGAGGAACCGGTGCAGATTATTGATGAAAAGGCCCGAACCACACGCAACCGTACGTTGTGGTTCTACAAGGTTCTGTGGAGTAATCACTCCATGGATGAAGCGACATGGGAGAGCGAAGAATTCCTTCGCACTAACTACCCCGACTTTCTCACGTCGCATATCCGGTAATTTTTCCACCGTCCTCTCTCTCATTTTCACCTTATAATCTCGGGACGAGATTCTTTTAAGGGGGGAGGAATGTAAGGGCCTCAGTTTTTGACACCCATTTGCAGTGTTCATCCCCACACCACACACCTCATTTGAGGAAAAATGATGAACACAAATAAAGAGCAAGTAACAATTATCAACATGCTCATTAGGGAACAAACTCACACATTGCAAAAGTGGTACTTCCCACATGTGATATAGATGGGCTGGACATATGAAAACTCCTACACTTTGCCAAGGATGTCCATGCCAAGTTTCACCCAAATTCAAAACATTTTTGAGGTCATCTTGGGTGTAGATAGGAAAGGGGCAGTTTGAAAACATATTCAAATTCAAACTGTTTTCACCCACTGAATTTAAAAGTGGAAGGCATATTCTTGCTCAGCACATTTTTGTGAGCTCACACACCAATTTTCACTCCATTTGGAGTTGATCTTGACATGAGCTAAGGGGGAGAAATTCAAACTTTATTTGAATTTCAAACTGCACTTGTGCTGAAATTCATTCAAACCAAACCTCATTTGAACTTTGATCAATTCAAATGGCTCTTGGGTGAATAATTTGAGTTGCCAAGGGTAGAATAGGGTTCACTGTTTACCACAGCTGTTAGGAATAAATTTCAGAGGTTAAAAGAGGAGTGGGACCCACATGTCAGCCTCAGCCTCAAAGCAAACCGACTGAACCACAGTTCAGTCGGTTCCCGGCTGTTGTGCGCGCGCGCCACCGAAGGGGCCGGCCGGCGCCAGCTCCTGCTGCGTGCCCCAAGCCGGAGGCCAGCCGGCCGAGCTATTTATTCCCTCCCCGGCGTGCCTCAGTCACCATTTCCCCGAGCTACCGACGTGCGCGACTGCTTTTCCCACTGCCATCGCCGCCGCTCGAGTTCCTGCTTGATCAAGCCGATCGCAGCTCCCTCTTTCCATTCCAAGGTCCCAGCAAGGTACTAGCAACCATCCTCCATCCTTCCCATTGATAGAAATCGATTGAAACCGAGTGATATCGGCTGTGCCGAAAGATCAAACTCGGAACTGGAAACCGCCGCACCTCGGGCTCTCGTGGACAGCCCAACCTGGGCGTTGTCACGCCCGAGCCAAGGCACCCTTGGACGCGCAAGTGATCGGTGCTGCTCATCCCCGAGCCACAGCTCGAGTGGTTGCTCACCGGCGGCGAATTTCCACTTTTCCCCTTTCTGTGTGCAGAACGACCCTCGGGTACGATTCTGTTTAATTCGTGCTCTAGAAAGGATTAGAGGGCCTCAGGCCACTCCCACACGAACTAGACACGGTGACGCACAAGTTGCCTTCACAACTCTGGGCCGGAGAACTTCTGTGCCCGGCGTAATTCAAGGTCTACTAATGGCGGAACGCACGGGGGGTATCGGGCGCACGGTGAGGACCTATTTCGGGCCTTCCCCGAGCTGCCCCGAGTTCATGTCGACCTTCTCTGAGGTCCACTGATGCTCCCCGACCGGTTTCCCAAGTAGCTGAGGCACTAGGAGCATCAGCCGACATGGCCGAAGTCGTTCCGATATGGCGGCTCGTCGCCGACCATGCTCCGGCCGTTGTCATGAGCAGCTGACCCTCGGATCATGTTCCCCAAGTAAAAGTAGGCAGGGGCGGCCAGAATCAAGAAGTTTGAAGCTGTACAGCAGCCGGCGGCGAGCTCTCCGGCGAGGTCCCTCGGCGGCGGAGCGCGGGTGTCGCGAGGTTGAAGAAGGGGGTGGACCCCAGCTGTCAGCGGCCGATATTTTGAATCGGGATCCGGCTGCGGCCGGGATCGGGTGTGCTGGCGCGCAAAAGCCTTGTGGGCCGCGGTGTGCTGTCGCTTCGGCGTGCGACGCGTGTCTCCTGGGCCCACGCGCGAGTTTAAACTTTTCCCCGATTTTCAGATTTCCTTCAAACTTCAAATCCTTATAACTTTGGCTAGAAAGCTCCAAATTGAGTGAACCAAATTTTGCTGGATTCAGCTCTTTGAGTACTTTCCAGAAAATCAAGTGTCACTTCATGAGATTCCTTAATTCTCCAGAATTAATTCCTTAAAGTTTAAACTGTTAGGAATTTTAACTGGAGAATCATTTGGAGGAAAATCCTGAAATTTTGCTGAGATGTTCACCAAAATATCCTTGAACTACCATAAAAATTTCAGATCCATTTGAGCTCATTTAGTCCACCTAATGGTGTGATTAGTAAAACTGTTCCAGAGAAAATAGAAAATGTTCAGAAACATTTTCAGAATTTTCTCTGAAATTGTTTAGCTCATATCTTTAGTTAGAGACTTCCAAATTAAGTGAGACCAATTCCATTAGAACCCTCTGAAAATCTAGTTTTCAGAAAGTCATAGTTTGTTTCATGAAAATACCTAGAACACCCTAAAAGCCTTTAATTAAGGTCAAGGACATAATTATTTGTGGAGGGCTCAAATGAGCTTTGCTGCAACTAAAACTTGACCAAGTCTCTGTTTAGGTTGTAACCAAGCCACAGTAAAAGTTTCACAGTCATTAGGTCTATCTAGTAAAGGTTATAGACTTCACAACTTCAAAGTTAATACAAAAGCATTTAATTAATACATACATTGTTCTTATCATGTAGTCGCTAAGGTCGAGGAGGAACCCGAAGTCCTAGACTTCGTTACTCCGGAGGAACAGCTAGCCTACGACCAAGAGCAGCAAGGCAAGCCCCGGTTTGCATTAACCATTTTATAAATTTTTATTGTTTTGAGCACATACTTGTTTTCTTTATGTTGTGCATCAGAGTCTTGTTTGGAAACCCCACTGCATAGCCAAGAAAACCATGGGTTGGGGTTTAGGATTGCAAACCCCGTTAGCCACTGCATTGCTAGGATAGAGTAGGATTCGGTACAAGTCGAGTAGTTGGAACTACTCGCGAGAATAGGCTAGAGGCACATTGCTCGGGTAGAGATAGCACATGATACACATGGCAAGAAAATGAGACCGAGCGGAGAGTAAGGGCAGCAGGACTTTGGGGCCTGTGTGCTGTAGCTCCGCTTGTGTCGATTGAGGACCGAGCCGTGTGCGGGCCTGTTGAACAAGCTAGAACAGTACCGAAGACCTACCGGCTATATGGGAACCGGGAAACTGATGTAACTCGGGTAGCTGGGTATTGAGGCATTGCCCGTCGTTCAGAGGGTAGGTTGAGAGCTCGAGGTGTAAATCAGCTGGCGGCACAGAGATGCGCGTGCAGGGACCTCTTGCTCGGGACGATGGGACCGGTTCAATATTTGGCTAACGGGTGAAAGGTAGTCGCGTACGGCGTCCGTGATGGTTGTTGTAGGCAACATCGAGTACGGGCGTACGTGACGGGTTGTTCGGGTAACCCTGCAGGTGTAAATCGATTATAATCGCCGTCCCTCGCGGTCAGTGAGTACCACTTGTTCACTGTACCGTGACGTAGAAAGAACAGGCTAGTTACATGTTAAAATGTTGCTGATTGAAAGTTGGATATTGATTGTTAATGATATGTTGTAGCTTAGTGCTAACTAAAGTTCTTTTCAACTTTGGGCAAAGTACATGAGAGAAATGCGTTTCTTGTTTGATTGCGGCTCTCTCATGTGCCTTAGCGTAAAGTTCTCCACAACCTGCTGCTAAAACTTGAAAGTAAGGTTCTACTAATTAGGCGAGTCCTTGCAAATGATTTTTACCTCATGCAACCCATCACCCTCATGTAGAAGTTTCATGTTTAGGTGAGACGGGTCAGACTTGCTGAGCCTTCGTGCTCACTGCTTGTGTTTGAAGCTTTTGCAGGGTTCTATGAGGAAGGGACTCCCGAAGAGGAGACGGAACCCCAGGAGGGGAACCCCGTCGAGTGGGAGTCGTGCACGCCGCAGAGTTAGTGTGCGAGTGTGCTAGCAAGGACACGTTCGAGGGCTGAACGTGCACTTGATGCTTAGTCTACGCCCGCGAGTGTGGACTAAACTTATTTTGATGTAAACATGTTAATAAACTTGTTTATGTAATAAAGCTTCCGCTTCCGCTTTGTACCTTTGACGTGTGTTATACGGTGTTGTGCAACGCAGCACCCCTCAGCGTGATCCTGGCTCGACAGGACCAGTGGGGTCGTGTCATGCTCAGGGCCAGAGGCCTGAGCTTGGGGGTGATTTACAGCTTGAGAGTGTATGGCTAGCGTATGAGTTGCAAAATGTGAACCCTTGCTATCGACGCCTACCCGAGCCTTTTATAGTCCAAGACTCGGGTGGCTTACAAGGGGAGCCGGGACCTGACAGGTGGTCCCGGGAAGATTGTCTATTATCTACCGTATCTGCAGTTATGCCGGTAGTTGTCTCTGGTCGAAGGCTTCTGAGTCTTCATCTTGCTGCCCTGCCCATGCCGCATGCCAGTCGTAGCGGTTGATGACGGCGCAGGCGGCATGGGTTGTCTTGTCGCGGTGTTTATTGGCTGACAGGTTCTGACACCGCGCGCCAGTCTGTGATGCGACTGGGTGCAACGGCACCTGACAGACGCGTGCTCCGCGTTTCTGCGTCTTGGGAAGACGCGGGCCTTGAATACCTTGTACGGGCAAGGTATGGGGCGTATTTACGCCCGCTGCCTATCACTCGGGGCAGGCAGCGTTGCTCTGCTTCCATGTGGCGGGCCCGGAGCTCTCCTCTGAGGAGCGGGAGGTCCGGCCCCGCTGGACACGCGGCGCCTTCGGACCTCTCTCCCGCGGAGGGGGAGGTCCGGCTTCTGCTGGCCACGTGGCGGGCCCGGAGCTCTCCTCTGAGGAGTGAGAGGTCCGGCCCCGCTGGGCACGCGGCGCCTTCGGACCTCTCTCCCGCGGAGGGGGAGGTCCGGCTTCTGTATGCCACGTGGCGGTCCCGGAGCTCTCCTCTGAGGAGAGGGAGGTCCGACCCCGCCGGACGCGTGGCGCCTTTGGAGCTCTCCCTGCGGAGAAGGGCGAGTTCCTTAGGCATTTTACCCTGTGCGCGGGGGTACCCCATATCTCAGGTACCGACAGTGGCCCCCGGGCCCAACTCGGGGGAGATAGCGAGCCCGAGGTGGGACCTCCGTCCCTTCCGGTCCGCGCACTTTCTCTAAGTCCCGAATTGACCGCTGCCGGAGCACGAACAGCCACGGGATCGTGGGAGCGTGCGCTCACTTGATGGTTGCTTTTACTGCGGCGGTTCCCAAGACTGCCACCTTTGCGGCGCTTTCTTCGGGAACCGCTGAAGTGCCTTGCTGGCTCATCTTCTCAGGAGACTGACTCCTCGACCCACCGCTTCAGTTGGGCGGCTTGGGCCCACCCGTCATCGGCACTCGGTCTAGGAACCGAAGCGGTTACCGGTGCGGGATATTCGAAGAGTTCCGAATCGCTTGGAATTGCACCGGGAAGCTTTTTAGAGGTGGTCTTACCCACATTGCAGCTTCCCTTCGCATTTCTCAGCGTTTCTTCTCGGACTCTTGTGCTTTTGCTCTCTTGCCTTTGAGTTCTCCCTTGCCATGGCTTCCAACCCGCTGTCAGAGAAGAAACGCGCTCGATCTGCTCCAGCAACGGCGTCGGTGCCAAGTCGGGCTTCTGGGGTGCCTGACACTCCCTCCGGTGGCGACTCGAAGAGGCCCCGGGTTGATGCGCTGGGGGAAGCCTCTGGGGCGTCCCCTGTTCCGCCAGTCCAAGCGACTGCGGAGCGGCCGTCGGCGACGGTAGCGGGCTCTGGAAGTCCTACCCCGGCTCGGAAGTCGGGGTTCAGAGCCCGCTGGAGTGTCCGCGCTTCCCGGCCTTCCCCGTCTTGCGGGGAATCTGTGCCGCTGCGCTCGGAGCCAGGGGCAACTGCCGCGGCCCCCAGGCCAGCGCGAACTTCTCCTGTTCCGGTGTGCCCGGATTCCGCGGCGGCGTCGTCTCTTCCTGCCGAGACGGCCACCGCGGCCCCCCAGCCAGCGCAGGTTGACCCTGCACTAGGCGGCCTGGCCTCTTCTCCAGCACCGCCTTCCCCGGCTCGTCCCTCTCCTATGGTCAAGGAGCCAGAAGCTGAAGAGAGCCCGGCTGGCCTGGCTGCCAGAGCCGCGGAGCCAGCTTCTCCTGATCGGCGTCTCGTCTCGGCTGCTGGTGCGTCGGCTCTTCCTGAGGACGAGGTAATGGAGGAGATCGGGGGGACTGCCCCAGCCTCTGTTGCTCCATTGCCTCTGGCGGACGCCTTCGCGCTTGCTGAGTCGAGCGTCCGGCAGATCTTGGCTGCACTAGGGCGCGAGCGGGAGGAGTATACGGTTGAACGGGACCGCCTCCTCATCTGGGGGAACCTTTTGCGGGAGAGGACCGCGAAGGTTAAGAGTGAGCTCGACTCCAGGCGGGAGTTGCTCGACTTCAGGGAAGCGCTCGTTGACCGGATGAAGCGGGCTGTCGACCGCATGGACACCCAATCGCGGCGGATCAACAGGGAGGCCCTGGAGGCACACGCCCGGACCGAGGAGAGCCTCTCTGCTGCTGTGGAGATACGGCAGCGGTTGGAGCGCCGTGAACTCGTCGTTGAGGAACGGGAGCGTTCCATGGCAGCTGAGGCAGAGAGGGTCGCCGCGCAGCTGGCTGCGGGCGAGGATGACCTTCGAGCTCGGATGGAGGAGCTGGAGATCCTGAAAGCAGACCTTGACTTGAGGGAGGAACAGGTCTCCCGTGATCGCTGGGCGGTCTTGGACCGGGAGCTGACCGCCGACTTCAAGGCCGCTGAGTTGGAGTGGCTCGCCAAGACTCTTCACCTTCGGGAGAGCTCTCTGGCGGCCAAGGAGAAGGAATTCTCCGAGAGGAACCTGGAGGCTCTGCAGGCGGCCCGCCGTGAGGTGGAGGAGCTCTCAGCCTTGCGGTCCTCCGAGGCTCTTGCGGTCTCAAGCTTCGTGGATCGAGCGGGGTCCGCCCTGATCCCTCTTGGCTTCAGTCCGGTGAGGGCCGCGACTCCCGCACTGAAGGTGGCGGAGGTGATCCCTGCGTTGGAGTCGATCGGTGCCAAGCTGGACAGACTCGACTCAGTGGTCGCCAGCGAGCTTGAGGCAGAGGGTCGCGGCTTAGCTTTAGAGGTCGCCTCGCATGTGCTGGCATGCTTCAAGAGCCGCGATCCCTCTTTTTTGCTAGAGCCAGCGAGAGAGGGCCCAGCCGCGGAGCGGGAGGAAGCTGCCAGGGCTGAAGTCGAGGATGTGGCCGCCCTTGTAGCCGCAAGGTTCCGGCGAGAGCCGGGAGGTCCTTAGGACTTGTTTCCCCCTTTTTATCGAGTCTGTAGTCCAGCTCATGGAGCCTTGCTTAATTTGACTCTCTTGGATACTTGTGTCTGTGATGCTTTTTCTCTCCTTCTTGGCTTTGCCTGGCTGAGTCCTTAGCTCCGCAAGGTACTCAGAGGCCATTTCCAATCTCGGAGCCTTGCACAGACACCTTCCCCGGGTCCTAACCGTGTTAGGGGCCCCCGGAGGTCTCCGGATTTCGCCCTATGGGGAGCTCCAGATCTGCCTGCCACGTGGCGGGTCCGGAGCTCCTTCCTAAGAGGCGGGAGCTCCGGCCATGTTGGACACGTAGGGCTTTCGGAGCCCTCCCACCGAGGGGGAGGTCCGGCTTCCGCCCACCACGTGGCGAACCCAGAGCCCTCCTCAAGGGAGGAGAGAGTTCCGGGCCCGCTGGACACGTGGGGCCCCCGGGTCTCGCTCCTGCTGGAGCGGCGGGTCCCGGTCCTTCCAGTCCCAGGCCGGAGTAGCTGGTAGCTCCTTTACCCCCGCTTCATGCAGTCCCTGTTGCCGTAACCTGGAGGTCCTGCACACAAGCAGAGGAAACGTAATTCTCCTCGGGGGGGTCCTCCCCTCCCGTCTCCTAGTCTTATCCGTCTTACGACCCTGATCCGCTATACGGGGCCTGGGCAATTCTGTGCACGAGGCGCCAGAGCTCCGGCTCCCTCCGAGGTCCGGGTACGGCCGTCCGATCCCTAGTACCGGGCCATGCGCTGGGGAAGCAGAGTGCACGCGCTTTGGGTTCATGACCAGGCAAAGCGGACGTACTCCCCTGGACCTCCGGAGGGCAGGATGCGCATGCTTTGGGCTCTGGGCCGGCTAAGCTGGATACGCACCCTGGATCCCCCATGCACAACGCTGGCCTTTCCTGGAGGTAACCAACTGGCACCGCAACACCTGACTGGGGGAGGCCCGAGAGACTCACTCAGCCATCGGCAGGTGCCTCAAGCGCAGCCGCCTTCGGTAGGATAGCAGATGCTGACTATAGATGAGCGCAGGAGAGGGGGAGCTAGATGTACGATGAACATACAGAGATAGTGCGATCATAAAAATTAATGCATAATTAAATGAGCGCATGAGAGAGAGCTAAGTAGAACAGGGCTCTGTATTCGTACCCATAGGTGGAATTCTGGCTGTACAGGGAGGCAATGTTCCGCCTTGTCTTCAAGGGAAGCAAGACTCTACGCGCTTAGGGTCGGAACCGGGCTAAACTGGACGTAGTCCTGTACCGTCCCTTGAGACTTAGCTGCCCCAAGTGCTGTTCCTAAATTCTATGGGATCTTTTACAGAAGGGAATAACCCTGTCCTACTGATGCTCAGGAAGTAGGACTTATAGTGTTGCTCTATTGCAAGGATTTTTGGGAACGGATCCCACTCTCGGTTGAAAGGCATGTGTACCTGGGGCGGCAGCTTTCGTGATTCGGAAGGGACCTTCCCTGCTGGGGGAGAGCTTACGGGTCCTTCTTGGAATAGAGCGTGCCGCTTCACCAGGTTGCCCTCCTGAAGGCCCCCGACGCGTTTGGTTCTTTGGCGGTAGTGCTTAGAGCATTAGCCGAGACCATGCGTTGCGGGGTGTTCGCTGCAGCCGAGTCTTTTCGATGAGGTTGTAATCTTCGCGCTGGATCAGGTCCTGCACGGCTTCTCCTGGGGGCCCCCGGGGAGTTCTCCCCTTCTGGCTAAGGCCTTCAAGGGGTAGGTAGGCCCGGGCTCGTCTTGGATGACCTAAGGCGTCTTCCCCTTCTGGCAAGGCCTTCAAGGGGTTGACAGACCTTAGGCGGCCCCCGAGAGGTATGTTCGAAGCACGGAGGCGCGCCGCAGTTGGCTAACGCCCTGGCCTGTCACCGTCGGAACTGGAGTCCTCACCGTCATGCACTGTCTTTATGACACACTGAGGCTCCTGGAACCCCACCTGGTGGGTAGCAGTGACTGGGGCATCGACCTTCTGTTTGCCATCCCTCTGAGGGTAGGGCAGCGCTTCAGCCCTCTGCTGTCTCCCTTTGCGGAAGCGCTCTGCGAGCCTCTGGATCTCCCAGCACTCGGCAGCAGTATGGTTGCAGGCGCCATGCACGGGGCATAGCCCGCCTTGGCCACTGTCTGGGGCCGGTGATTGCCGCTGCCTCTTGTCGGGGCGTGGCCCCCGAGCTCCACTGGTCGTCGCAGCTGCGGCGACGGGGGCCGTGAATGGTGACTTCATCTTTCCACTCCCCCGGTTCTTGGTCTTCTTGCCACCCCCATAGGCAGCAGCACCGGACCCGGGCTGCCCTCCTGACTCGGAGGTCGGCAGAGCATGCCAGTTCCGCCCTTCAGCTGCTCTGGCGCACTTGTCCGCCAGGCTGAAGAGCTCCGAGACATCACGGACCTCTCTGGTCGCGAGCTTCTCAAGCATTTTCTCGTCCCGGACACCCTGTCAGAACGCCACCACCACTGAGGCACTTTGGATATGCGGGATGGTGTTGTGTACCTGAGAGAACCGCTGGATGAAAGAGCGCAGAGACTCCCCAGGTTGTTGCTTGACGGCGTGGAGGTCAAGCTCCGTGCCGGGACGGGTGTAGGAGCTGCCGAAGTTGGCGACGAACTGCCAGCAGAGCTCACCCCAGGAGGTTATGGACCCCTGAGGTAGATTCATGAGCCAAGACCGGGCTGGGCCGGTCAATGCGACGGGGAAGTAGTTGGCCATGACAGCCTCGTCCCCTCCTGCAGCAAGTACGGCGGTGGAGTAGATCTGGAGGAACTCCGCTGGGTTGACGCTACCGTCGTACTTCTCGGGCAGATGCGGGCGAAACTTGCGTGGCCACCTTGCGAAGCGAAGGTGGGGTGCAAGGGCCGCACATCCTGCACCTGCTGCTGCAGGTACTGGCGCTGCGAACGTTTGGTTCGCACCAGGCACCGCGTATCCCGGCATGGGAAAGGCTGCACCATAGGCCGGGGCCGCTACTTGCGGCGCATATAGCTGTGGCATATGCTGCGCAGCATATGCCTGAGGCAGGGCTCGCATGGCGAAGGCCTGCCCTTCTGGTTGTGTCGAGGCCGACGACATGCTGTCGCCTGCCTCATGGCTGCGACGCCTCTCTCGGCGTCGCTCGAGGTACACCCGGGCGTCCTGGCCCAAGTGGCACCGTTCCAGTTTCCTTCGCAGGTCCGTCGACAGGAGCCTGGAGGAGCTGGAATCCGCCGTTAGCCCGTCAACCGTGGGTGTGCGCGTCAGCGACACAGCCGGTTGTCCTGGGCGCCGTCCTCGCCGAAACCAAGGGTTCACGGCGGCGATGACGAGGCGATCCACCTCACGGACCCATTGCTGGTTCGCTGAATGGGGCGCATCCCCCACAGGTGGGTTGCGCAGCAGCGCTCTTGCTGCAGCTAGCGCACCTCCATGGTGTACGCTCAGCGCTGCAGAAGATCTCACACTGGTCTGGGCCTGCATAGCCGGAGTCGGCGTTGCCGGAGTCGGCTGCTGGCTACCAGCTTGTGCCGACACACTCCGTCCTGAGTGTGTCGACATGTACTCCCCAGTGGTCACGGTTCGCCGTGAACGCGGAGGGGGAGAGTTTGCCGCTGAAGGAAGCTTGGTCATCTTCGTCGGCGGAAACTCGTCGCGCTAGGAGAAAAGCCCCCTACCTGGCGCGCCAAATGTCGAAGTGTGCGGTCGACACTTCCCCCGGGCCTGCACTGGGCAGCCCGCGGAGGTTCTTTTTTCGGAGGGGCTAGTTCCTAGCGGAGAGCTTGCGCGGATGGAACGAGTTAGTAAGAGCTTGACACGGCGAGTTTTACGTGGTTCAGGCCGCCGGAGCGTAAAACCCTACGTCCACGGCGAGCTACGGAGCTCGCTGTATTGCTTGCTGCTCAGGGCCGGAGGCCTGAGCTTGGGGGTGAGTTACAGCTTGAGAGTGTATGGCTAGCGTATGAGTTGCAAAATGCGAACCCTTGCTATCGACGCCTACCCGAGCCTTTTATAGTCCAAGACTCGGGCGGCTTACAAGGGGAGCCGGGACCCGACAGGTGGTCCCGGGAAGATTATTATCTACCATATCTGCAGTTATGCCGATAGTTGTCTCTGGTCGAAGGCTTCTGAGTCTTCATCTTGCCGCCCTGCCCATGCCGCATGCCAGTCGTAGCGGTTGATGACGGCGCAGGCGGCATGGGTTGTCTTGTCGCGGTGTTTATTAGCTGACAGGTTCTGACACCGCGCGCCAGTCTGTGATGCGACTGGGCGCAACGGCACCTGACAGACGCGTGCTCCGTGTTTCCGCATCTTGGGAAGACGCGGGCCTTGAATACCTTGTACGGGCAAGGTATGGGGCGTATTTACGCCCGCTGCCTATCACTCGGGGCAGGCAGCGTCGCTCTGCTGCCACGTGGCGGGCCCGGAGCTCTCCTCTGAGGAGCGGGAGGTCCGGCCCCGCTGGACACGCGGCGCCTTCGGACCTCTCTCCCGCGGAGGGGGAGGTCCGGCTTCTGCTGGCCACGTGGCGGGCCCGGAGCTCTCCTCTGAGGAGTGGGAGGTCCGGCCCCGCTGGGCACGCGGCGCCTTCGGACCTCTCTCCCGCGGAGGGTGAGGTCCGGCTTCTGTATGCCATGTGGCGGGCCCGGAGCTCTCCTCTGAGGAGAGGGAGGTCCTGCCCCGCCGGACGCGTGGCGCCTTCGGAGCTCTCCCTGCGGAGAAGGGCGAGTTCCTTAGGCATTTTACCCTGTGCGCGGGGGTACCCCATACCTCAGGTACCGACAGACACGTTCAAGGGCTGGACGTGGACTTGATGCGTAGTCTACGCCCGTGAGTGTAGACTGACTTATTTTGATGTACAAATGTTCATAAACCACTTTATGTAATAAAAGTTTTGCTTCCGCTTTGTACCTTTGATGTGTGTTATCCGGTGCTGTGCAACGCAGCACCCCTCAGCGTGATCCTGGCTCGACAAGGCCGTGGGGTCGTGTCAATGACGAAGCTTCCTTCAGCGGCAAGCTCTCCCCACCCACGTTCACGATGAATGGTGACTAGCGGGGACTACGTCTCGACACACTCTGGACGGAGTGTGTCGGCGCAAGCTGGAAGCCAGCAGCCGACTCCGGCAGCGCCGACCCCGGCAGCGCAGGCTCCAGCGAGCGTGAGGTCCTCTGCAGCGCTGAGCGTCTCCCACAGGGGCGCGCTAGCTGCAGCAAGAGCGCTACTGCACAATCCTCCTGCTGGGGACGCGCCTCAGTCAGCGACCCAGCAGTGGATTCGCGAGGTAGACCGTCTCGTCGTCGCCGCCGCAAACCCTCGACTTCGACGGGGACGATGTCCCGGCCAACCGGCTGTGTCGATGACGCGCACGCCAATGGTTGACGGGCAGACGGCGGATTCCCGCTCCACCAGGCTCCCATCGACGGACCTGAGGTCGGAGCTGGAACGATGTCACTTGGGTAAAGATGCCCGAGTGTTCATTGAGCGACGATGAGAAAGGTGTCGCAATCAGGAGGCCGGCGACAGCATGTCGACTGCCTCAACCCAGCCTGAGGTGCAGACGTTTGCCACGCGATCTCTGCCCCAGGCATACGCCACGCAGCATATGCCCCAGCCATATGCCCTGCAAATGGCGCCCCCGGTCTATAGCGCAGCCTTGCCCATACCGGGGTACGCAGTGCCAGAAGCGAACCAAGCGTTCGCGGCACCAACGCCTGCAGCAACAGGAGCAGGATGTGCGGCACTGGCGCCACACCTTCGCTTCGCGAGGTGTCCGCGCAAGTTTCGGCCGCACCTGCCCGAGAAGTACGACGGCAGTGTCAACCCGGCGGAGTTCCTCCAAATCTACTCCACCGCCATCCTTGCTGCAGGAGGGGACGAGGCCGTCATGGCCAACTACTTCCCCAACGCCTTGACCGGCCCAGCCCGTTCTTGGCTCATGAACCTCCCCCAGGGTTCCATAACCTCTTGGGGAGAGCTCTGCCGGCAGTTCACTGCTAACTTCGGCAGCTCCTACACCCGGCCTGGCACGGAGCTCGACCTCCACGCCATCCAGCAACAACCTGGAGAAACGCTGTGCTCCTTCATCCAGCGGTTCTCCCAGGTACGGAACACCATCCCGCATATCCAAAATGCTTCTGTGGTGGTGGCGTTCCGGCAGGGTGTACAGGACAAGAAGATACTTGAGAAGCTCGCGACCAGGGAGGTTCACGACGTCTCAGAGCTCTTCAGCCTGGCGGACAAGTGCGCCAGGGCAGCAGAAGGGCGGAACTGGCACTCACTGCCTGCCTCCGAGTCAGGAGGACAGCCCGGATCTGGCGCTGCTTCCCATGGAAGCGGCAAGAAGATCAAGAACCGGGGCGGTGGCAAGATGAAGCCACCGACCGCGGCTCCCGTTGCTGCAGCAGCAGCACCCAGTGGAGCTCGGGGGCCACGCCCCGACAAAAGGCCGCGACAGTCACCAGCTCCAGATGGTGACCAAGGCGAGCCATGCCCCGTGCACGGCACCAGTTACCATACTGCTGCTGAGTGCCGGGAGATTCAGAAGCTCGCAGAGCGCTTCCGCAAAGGGAAGCAGCTGCGAGCTGATGCCCCACCCTTCCGTCAAAGGGAGGGCAAGCAGAAGGTCGATGCCCCAGACAACGTCGACCACCAAGTGGAGTTCCAGGAGTCTCAGCACGCCGTGAAGGCGGTGCGTAACCATGAGGACTCCAGCTCCAGCGGTGATGAGCGCTGGAAGATGCTCTACGTCATTTACGGCGGGTCCGCTGACCCCTCGTCCCAAAGCGCGGTTAAGACTCTGCGCCGAGCGGTAGCGTCGGTGGCTCCCCTCCCAAGTGCCGCGCCGCACCTCAAGTGGATGGGAACCCCCATCAGCTTCGATGCCACCGACTGCCCCAGGAACATGGCTGGGGCTGGCCAACTACTGCTCTTGGTAGCGCCCACCATCGCCAACGTGAGGATGTACCACGTTCTGGTAGATGGCGGGGCTGGGCTGAACCTCATCAGCCGCGCAGCTTTCCAGAAGCTGCAGATCCCGATGGCCAAGCTCACCCCATCGAGCCCGTTCTCAGGGGTAGGGCCGGGACAAGTCATTCCCTACGGCAACATAAGCCTTCCGGTGACCTTTGGGGCACCGGACAGCTATCGGACAGAGTACATTCTGTTCGACGTGGCGGAGATCGACCTCCCCTTCAACGCCATAATCGGAAGGCCAGCCCTGTACCGATTCATGGCAGTAGCCCACTACGGCTACCTCGTTCTGAAGATGCCTACACCAACAGGCGTTCTCAGGATTCATGGAGACCGCACTGCTGCAGTGTCAGCCTTGGAAAAGCTCCAGGCACTTGCAACAGCTCGAGCACCAGCCCCTGGCAGTGCAGAACCGGACCGGCTCCACCCGAGTGCACGCCACCGTGCCTCTACCGCAGCACCCCGTGTGCAATCCCTCGACGAGGGCGACGTCCCCCTGAAGGTCGTCCAAGTCAGCGCCGATGCTGCCTAGACCACCCAGGTAGCCGGGGGCCTGGATAGCAAATAGGAAGTCGCGCTCATCACCTTCCTCCGGCACAATGTTGACGTGTTTGCATGGCAGCCGTCACAGATGCCGGGGATCCCTAGGGAGGTGATTGAGCACCACTTGAAGGACTTCCCCGATGCCCGGCCAGTCCAACAGAAGCCTCGCAAGCAGTCCATCGAGCGGCAGAACTTCATCCGAGAAGAAATCAAGAAGCTGCTGGACGCTGGCTTCATACGGGAAGTCCACCACCCCCGGTGGTTGGCGAACCCCGTCGTTGTCCCGAAGGCCGGCGGGAAGCTCCGGATGTGCATCGACTACACCAGTCTCAATAAGGCAAGTCCCAAAGATCCATTCCCTCTCCCTAGAATAGATCAAATAGTAGACTCGACATCAGGCTGTGATATGTTGTGCTTCCTAGACACCTACTCGGGTTTCCATCAGATCCCTATGTCTAGAGAAGATTAAGAGCACACCTCCTTCATCACAGTAGACAGCCTGTATTGTTATGTATCTATGCCTTATGGCTTAAAGAATGCTCTTCCCACCTTTGTACGTGCAATGCACAAAACCTTTGGAGAGTTAATAAGAGACCTAGTCGAGGTGTATGTTGATGACATCGTTGTCAAGGACAGGCAGAGTTCATCCTTGTTAGATAACCTGGCCTTAGTCTTTGACAAACTGCACTCCACGCGCACCAAGCTGAACCCCGACAAGTGTGTGTTCGGCGTATCCTCTGGAATCTCTTAGGATTCCTGGTCTCACACCAAGGAATTGAGGCCAACCCAGACAAGATCAAGGCCATCGACCTGATGCGGCCTCCCGCCCGCATCAAAAAAGTCCAGAAACTCACGGGATGCCCAGCCGCGCTGAGTCAGTTTATACCGAGGCTAGCAGAGCGAGTGCTCCCCTTCTTTAAGCTCCTGCGCAAATCCGGTCCATTTGCTTGGACCGACGAAGCAGAAGAAGCTTTCCAGGAGTTGGAGCAACTCCTGACGACCCTACCCATCATGGTAGCCCCCGAGCCCGAAGAGCATTTGTTGCTCTACATCGCGGCAACAACTGAAGTGGTGAACATGATCCTCGTCGCAGAGCGGCCGGGCCTCTCGTCACCACAGCCTGCTCTGATAGCAGAAGACAAGCACCAGGAGACTCTGGAGGTCCAAGACGGCCTCCAGGACCTCCAAGACAACCTCCCGGAGGTCCAAGACGGCCTCCCGGACCTCCAAGACAACCTCCCGGAGCTCCCGGAAAACCAGCGGGATCTCCCGGAGGTCCAAGGAAGCCTAGGAGCCTTCGAGTCAAAGCTCCCGGAAGCTCCCCTGGACCCACCTACCTCCGGTAGTCCTGAGCCAATGGATGAAGACATCTCTGGCCCGGGAGGGAGGGTCCGGACCATCCAGAGGCCTGTCTACTACATCAGCAAAGTCCTCCACGATGCCAAGACAAGGTACTTGGAGGTCCACAAGCTGCTGTATGCAGTGCTCGTGGCATCCAGGAAGCTCCGCCACTACTTTCAAGCCCACCGGATCTCGGTGGTCACCTCCTATCCGCTGAAGGCGATCCCTCATAGCCCTCACGCGACCGGCAATGTCGCTAAATGAGCAGCGGAACTGGCAGAGTTTGAGTTGGACTTCCTTCCTCGCCATGCAGTCAAGAGCCAAGCACTGGCTGACTTCGTGGCTGAGTGGACGCCAACGAAGGCTGACCCAGGGGGCCATGAAGACGGTGAACCAAAGCACCGAGCTTCGGTCTTCACCGGGCCTCACTGGGCGCTCTTATTTGACGGCTCCTCGTGAAAGCAGGGGGCCGGTGCCGGCGTACTGCTTCTCATGCCATCGGGGGAGCAGTTTGGGTACATGGTGCGTCTCAACTTCAAGGCAACCAACAACATGGCAGAGTATGAAGCACTCATCTTTGGCCTAAAGACAGCCCTGTCTCTGGGCGCTCGCCAGTTGTTGGCACAGGGCGACTCCCAGCTAGTCATCAAGCAAGTTAAGGGTGAATGCTCCTGCAATGACCCACAGCTAGCTGCTTATCTGCTCCACGTGCAGATGTTGGAGAAAGACTTCCTCGCCTTGGACCTGCACCATGTACCGCCCGCTGGCAATGCCGCAGCTGACGACCTCTCAACGAAGGCCTCCACCGGAGCCCCTGTGCCCGAAGGAGTCTTCGAGAGGACGTTTCTTTGGCCCACAGCCCGGCCTGCCGAGCCGGGCGAAGGGGGCTGGACCAGCACCTCGAAGCTGGCGGTCCCGGCGGCCCTGCAGCCATGGACGCCGCCAAGGATCGTAAGCGTCACTGGGGACTCCGTGCAACCCAGCGCTCAAGATCCAGAAGCTCAAGTCAGACCCGATGCATGGATCACGGAGATCCGAGACTACATGAAAGACAACATCCTTCCTGATGAACGTGTATCCGCTGAACGGATCGTGCACATGGCTAAGAGGTACGCGCTGGTAGAAGGGGATCTCTACCGACGTGGCGCCAACCACGTCCTATTGCGGTGCATAACACAGAGGGAAGGCTGCGACTTGCTCTCTGAGATCCATGGAGGCGAATGTGGGAGTCACTCTTCCTCACGCACGCTTGTCGGTAAAGCCTTCCGGCATGGCTTCTACTGGCCGACAGCACTCCAGGATGCCGTCAAGCTGGTCGAGAGCTGCAAGGCGTGCCAGTTCCACGCCAAGCAGATCCATACACCGGCTCAGGCGGTGCAGATGATCCCGCCCTCATGGCCGTTCGCCGTATGGGGGTTGGACATCCTGGGACCATTCCCCAGAGCCGTCGGGGGATTCCGATACCTCTACATCGCCATCGACAAGTTCACCAAGTGGCCAGAAGCCACACCCATCATCACCATCAACAAGCAATCCACAGTAAAGTTCATCAAGTCGATCGTATGCCGGTTCGGGGTCCCCAACAGAATCATCACTGACAACGGGACCCAGTTCACCAGCGCAGCGTTCCAAAAATACTGCGAAGACCTCGGCATCCAGGTGTGCTATGCCTTCGTTGCTCACCCAAAGAGCAATGGACAAGTTGAGAGGGCCAACGCCGAGATTCTTTGGGGCCTCAAGACCCGCACCTATGCTGGCTTGAAGAAACATGGCGCCAAGTGGGTGGACAAGATTCCGAGCACACTATGGGCTAACCAGACATCCCAGAGTCGGACCACTGGAGAGACACCCATCTTCATGGTGTACGGGGTCGAGGCTGTGCTTCCCCCAGAGATCACCATGGGGTCCCTCCGTGTCCGAGCTTACAACGAAGCTGCGCAGGACAACCTCCGGCGTGAAGACATCGACCTTGTCGATGAGGCTCGATTACATGCAGCACTCCGCAACGCACGGTACCGACAAGTGCTCCGGCACTACCACCAAAGGTCTGTGCATGTCCGGGAGCTGCAGGAAGGTGACCTGGTGTTGCGGCGCATACTTTCTCACGAAGGGACCGACAAACTCTCCCCCAGCTGGGAAGGTCCCTTCCGAGTCACAAAAGTATACCGCCCCGGGTGCGTACGCCTTTCCACCGAGGATGGGGACCCACTCCCAAACCCTTGGAACATAGAACACCTCAGTAAGTTCTACCCCTAGAGCAATAATAGGACAGTCTCTTCTTTTTGTAATAGATTCCATAGAGTCCAGGAACAGCGCTCGGAGCAGCTAAGTCTCAGGGGACGGTCCAGGACTACATTCAGCTTGGCCTGGTTCCGACCCTAAGCGCGTAGAGTCTTGCTTCCCTTCTTAATGGGGCGGGTCGTTGCCTCCATGTTTAGCCTGCCTTCCTCCTATGGAAATTTATATGGAAAGAAACCTGTCCTACTTTGCTCTTCCCTTGTGCTCATTTAAATTACGTATTAATTTTAATGACCGCACTTCCTGTGTATGCTCACCATGCACTCAGCTTCCTTTTCCCATTCTCACCTCTAGTCGGCATTTGCTTTCCTACCAAAGGCGGTCGCGTTTGAGGTACCTGCCGATGGCCAGGGGGCCTCGAGCTCCCGGCACTTCGCGCACTGAAGTTCCCAAGCACCGTACACCGGATCAGGATCGTAAGCCAAATAAGACTATGAGATAGGGAAGGGGGAGCCCCAAGGAGAATTACATTTCCCTTACTTGTGTGCAGGACCTCCCGGCCTTAGCTCCCCGCAGGAGTATGATAGGAGCGCCCAAACAATTGGCCACACCTACCAGGGGGCCACTACAGGACCGCACAAGACCGGAGCTCCAATGCAAGACCGAAGGATCCGGACCTCGTCCCCTCCGCAGGGGCGGGCTCCAGGGACCCCACGTGTCCGGCGGGGTCGGAGCCCCCCTCTCCTCAGCAGGTAGCTCCGGGCCCGCCACGTGGCCGGCAGAGCCGGGCCTCGCCCCCGCCGTAGGGATGAGCTCCGAAGGCCCCATGTGTCCCGCGGGGTCGGACCTCCGACTCCACATGGTCGGCAGATCCGGACCTCCCTGTTCTCATGGGGCAAGTTCCGGAGACCTCCGGGGCCCTTAACACAATAAGGACCCGGGGAAGGTGTCTGTGCAGGGCTTCAAGACTGGTGAAGGCCTCTGAGTGCCTTGCGGAGCTAAGGGCTCGGTCAGGCCAAGCCAAAGAAGACGAAAGCACACAGACGCAGAAAATAACAAAAGTCTATTCATTCAAGGCTCCATGAGCTGGACTACAGACTCAACAAAAAGTAAAGAGAAAAGGGAAAGAGATACAGGGCCTTTTGGCCACGGGGGCGGCTGCCTAAGAGTCCCCAGACTCCTGCTGGAACCTAGAGGCCACGAGGGCGGCCATGTCCCTGACCTCGGCCCTGGAAGCTTCTTGCCGCTCGACGGCGGGCCCTAGTCGGACTGGCTCTAGAGAGAAGGAAGGGTCTTGGCTCCGGAAGCACGCCAGCACATGCGTGGCGACCTCCTTCGCCAGGCCTCGTCCCTCCACCTCAAGCTCGTCGGCGATCACCGCTTCGAGCCAGCCCAGCTTGGCGCCGATGGACTCAAGCGCCGGGATTGCCCCAGACACCTCCTGCGCTGGAGCCTCCGTCCGCACCGGGCTGAAACCAAGAGGAACCAAGGCGGACCCCGCCTCAGTAACAAAGCTCCAGACTGCCCGGGCATCGATAGACCGCGAAGCCTGGAGCTTCTCTACCTCTTGGCGGGCCGCCAGCTCGTGATCCAGCGCCGCCTGGCGCTCCCCGGAGGATTGCTCCTCCCTCGCGGCAGCAGCCGACTCACGGAGCTCCAGCTCCTTGGCCCGAGCCCTCAGCTCGCCCTCTCTGGCCTCCAGCCGTGCGGTGACCTTATCCTCCTCGGCCGCCACGGCACGCTCCCGATCGGCGACGGCGCACTCTCAGCGAACTACCTGCAGCCGCAACTCCTCCACGGCAGTAGAGCGCACTTCGGCCTTGGCCTGAGCTTCGTGGAAAGTAGCGCGGAGCCACCGGGTATCTGAGTCCAGGCGGCCGAAGGCTTTCCTCTGAGCGTCGAGCAGAGCACCCATGGCGTCAAGCCTCGACGGCCTCGAGTCGAGCTCTGCCTTAGCCTCCTGGGTCCGCTGCTGCAGGAGATGCTCCCAGCTAAGGAGGCGCTCCCTCTCTCCAGCCAGCACCTCCCGCTCCCGCTCAAAGGCGGCCTGGATCTGTCGGACGCCAGCCTGAGCACGCCCCAAGGCATCCCATATGGGCAGCGGGGCGGCGGGGGCAGGAGTCGCACCCCTGACCTCCCCCGTCGCATCCACGACCGGTGAAGGTGCTGGTGCCTCGGCAACTGAGGCGAGACGCTGACCCGGGGGAGCCAGGGAGCCAGCATTTGCACCCACAGCAGCCCCTCCAGCCTCAGCACCGGACTTCCGGGCTGGCGAAGGAGGACGACCAGCTGCTGCCGCAGCCACCGCAGAGGGCGAACCCGCTGGCACGGAAGAAGCCCCCACCGACTTGGGGGCCATCGGAACCACCGCAGTTCCAGGATGCTGTGGCGCAGAGCCTCCGCCAACTGGAGATGGCCGGGGAATAGGCTCGCCCCCGGCAGCCAGTGAGTCCCTGCAGGCAAAGGAAGCTCTCAGGCTAAGAGAGGAGAAGGGAACGCTACTTCTACAAGCCAGAAAGAGCAACACTTACTGGGCGACGTGAGCGCTCCAACGGGTTTGGAGCCCCGGCCTCTGGACTGGGGCAAAACCGCCAGGACCTGCAGCCGGAACGCTCGCTGGCTGTGGCGTCTGAGCCCCCGGCACACTCCCGGGCGTCGCCCCACCGGCGTCCTTCCTGGAAGCCCCCCTCCCCCCCCCTCCCCGCCTGAGGAAGGGTGGCGGGACGCTTGGTGTTCCTCGGACCGCCGCTGTCCGAGAAGAGACCCGCCGGAGTGGGATACCCGGGTCTCTTTGGGTCACCACTCGACGAACCAGCGCCTCCAGGAGATGGGCGCAAGGATGCCCCGGTCCCCTGGCTCGGCGCAAGCGATGCCCTCGGAGGAGACCGGGCACGTTTCATCTCTGGCTGCCCGGGGGCCGGCTCCTTTCCCTTCCCCTTGTTGGCGGCCTGAGTCCCGCCGGCCCTCGGTGCGGGTTGGACAGCGACAGACGCCTTGCGCTCTGATCCGGAGCGCTCGATACTGGGAATCGAGATGCCCCGGAGGGCATCCCCAACCTGACGAATGGCGATCCCAATGTTGTCGAGATTCGGCATATTCCACAGCAGCTCCGCCCTTCTCTGCGGCTCCAAGAAGAGGGGAGTGCCAGAGGCCGGGAAGGCGAGGTCGCCGCCGGTGACGTAGTCGCTGCTCACCTTGGCCACCATCTCGTACAGCTCTTCATCGGAAGGATCGGAGCCGAGACCCCTCTCCAACCTGGTGCAGTCGAGCTTGCCGGTGTAGTACCATGTCGGGCGGTTGCGTTGCTGCAAGGGTGCAATACGGCGCGACAAGAAATCCACCAGCACCATCAGGGACGTCAGCCCCTCGTTGGCCAGGAACCAGATCCGCTCCAAGACCGGTGCGTACTCCTGCTCCAGCTCCGGGATCTCCTCCCAGAAGCGACGCTCAGTGGTTGGGCCAGCAGTTGGGAGCTGCAGGCGATCGTGCTCGTCGGTCTGCACGATCACCCAGTTCTCCCTCCAGTTTTCCCACCTCGACGCACCAAAAGGTAGAAGGTACCCAGAGGCCTTCGGATCCTTGCAGCGATGCTGGAAGTAGTACGCGCCCAGCTGAGTCTTCGAGCTGCGCCCGGTCATCCGCAACACGAAGAAGTAGCGGAAGAGCGTCGCTGAAGCGTGCACCCCCATGAACATCTCGCAGAAATGGACGAAGATGGCGGCCATCGCGAAGGAGTTGGGCGAAAGGTGGTGGAGCTGGAGACCGTACGTCTCCAGCAGCATGACGAAGAAGGAAGAAATTAGCGGGACGAACCCCGCCATGCGTAGGCAGTGAAGAAGACCATCTCCCCCTTCTCCAGGAGCAGGGGGAGAGATCCCTGGCGGAGCCGGCGTTTCTGCTCCTCCGCGTGCCAGCCCAGCAGCCTGCGCACTGGTCCGAGCTCGGCCGACCGAGCGAGACGCGACGGAGGATGGTTGGAAGCCATGGCAGGAGAGAGCTCAAGAACAGGGACAAAAAGGCGCAAGAACTCAAGGAAGGTGCAAGTGCTGGGAAGTGTGAAGGGAAGCCACGATGCGGGTAAGATCCCATTTTAAAACTTCCCACGTGCGATTCAAAGCGATTCGAAACTCTTCGAATACGCCGCTTGTGCAACCGCTTCGGCTCCAAGACCAAGCGTCGATGACAAGTGGACCCAAGTTGTCCAGCTGAAGCGGTGGGCCAAGAAGTCAGTCTCCCAAGGAGACAAGCCGGCAAGACGCTTCAGCGGTTCCCAAAAAAAGCGTTGCGACGTGCAGAAGTGGAAGCCTTGGGAACCGCCGCAGTAAAAGCAACCATCAAGTGGGCACACGCTCCCACGATCCCGCGACTGTTCGTGCTCCGGCAACGGTCAATGCAGGACTTAGAGAAGGTACGCGGAATGGAAGAGACGGAGGCCCCACCTCGGGCTCGCTATCTCCCCCGAGATGGGCCCGGGGGCCACTGTCGGTACCCTCGATACGGGGTACCCCCGCGCACAGGAGGAAATGCCTAAGTACCTCGCCCTTCTCCGCAAGGAGAGCTCTGAAGGCGCCATGTGTCCAGCGGGGCCGGACCTCCCTCTCCTCAGAGGAGAGCTCCGGACCCGCCACATGGCCAACTGAGCCGGACCTCCCCCCTCCGTGGGGAGAGCTCCGGAGGCTCCGCGTGTCCTGCGGGTCGGACCTCCCTCTCCTCAGAGGAGAGCTCTGAGCCCGCCACGTGGCCAGCGGAAGCCGGACCTCCCCCCTCCGCGGGGAGAGCTCCGAAGGCTCCACGTGACCCGCGGGGATGGACCTCCCTCTCCTCAGAGGAGAGCTCCGGGCCCGCCACGTGGCCAGCAGAGCAACGCTGCCTGCCCCCGCGCGGTAGGCAGCAAGAGTAAAGACGCGCCATACCTTGCCCGTACAAGGTATTCAAGGCCCGCGCCTTGAGACACGGAGCACGCCTCTGTCAGGTGCTGTTGCGCCCAGTCACATCGCGGACTGGCGCGCCGTGTCAGAGCCTGCCCGCCAATAAACACAGCGACAATACATCCCATGCCGCCCCTGCCATCATCAACCACTACGACTAGCTTGCAGCCTGGGCAGGGCGGCAGAACGAAGACTCGGAAGCCTTCGCCAGAGACAACTACCGGCATAACTGCAGATACGGTAGATGGCAGGCAATTTCCCCGGGACCACCTGTCG
The DNA here is from genome assembly GCA_030760725.1 of Neostapfia colusana. Taxonomy (NCBI): domain Eukaryota; kingdom Viridiplantae; phylum Streptophyta; class Magnoliopsida; order Poales; family Poaceae; genus Neostapfia; species Neostapfia colusana. The sequence continues at coordinate 104,551,350 of JASWHV010000006.1, forward strand.
GGTCCCGGGCCCACCTTGTAAGCCGCACGAGCCTTGGACTATAAAAGGCTCGGGTAGGCGACGTTAGCAAGGGTTCGGCTCTTACGCACCCTCGCACTCTATCCATTCAACATCTCACACCCTCAAGCTCAGGACTCCGGTTCTGAGCAGCAAGCAATACAGCGAGCAACTCTGCTCACCGTGGACGTAGGGTTTTACGCTCCGGCGGCCTGAACCACGTAAAAACCCCCGTGTCAAGCTTCTCCCTCAATCATCCCTAATGCTGAAGCTCTCCGCGAGTGACTAGCCCCTCCGAAAAAGAACCTCCACGGGCTGCCTAGAGCAGGTCCGGGGGAAGTGTCGGCTACACACTTCGACACCTTCCTTCGTCCAACACGCGCGACCCTCGCGAGAGGACTAGCCCCTTCGAAAAAGAACCTCCGCGGGCTGCCCAGAGCAGGCCCGGGGGAAGTGTCGACCGCAGACGCTTCGACATTTGGCATGCCAGGTAGGAGGCTTTTCCCTCTTGCGACGGGTATACGCCGACGAAGATGACCAAGCTTCCTTCGGCGGCAAGCTCTCCTCGCCCTCGTTCCCGGCGAACGATGACCATCAAGGCTTACGTCTTGATGCACTCAGGGAGGAGTGTGTCGGGACAGCCCGGAAGCCCGCAGCGAACTCCAACAACACGGACTCCTGCAAGCCCAAGATCTGCTGCGGCGCAGAGTGCTACTCAAGGGAGTGCACTAGCTGCAGCATTGGCGCTTCTGCACCATCCACCTGCTGTGGACGCTCCCCAGGGGGCCACCCAGCAGTGGATCCGTGACGTCGACCACCTTGTCGTCGCCGCCGTCAACCGTCCGCTGCGGCGGGGAAGACGCCCCGGTCAACCAGATGTGTCGCTGTCGCGCAAGCCAATGGTTGACGGGCAGACGGCAGACTCCCGCTCTACCGGGCTCCCAACGGTGGACCTGAGGTCAGAGCTGGAGTGACGTCACCTGGGCGAGTATGCCCGCGTGACCATCGAGCGACGGTGGGAAAGGCGTCGCAACCACGAGGCCGACTACAGCATGTCGACCGCCTCAACTCACCCTGGGCCGCAGACGTTTGCCACGCGACCTCTGCCCCAAGCGTACGCCGCGCAGCATATGCAGCAGCCATATGCCTTGCAGGTGGCGCCCCCGGTATATGGTGCACCATTCCCATGCCGGAGCACACTGTGCCAGCAGCGTACCAAGGGTTCGAGGCACCAGGATCTGCAGCGGCAGGAGCGGGGTGTGAGGCCCTGGCGCCCCACCTTCGCTTCACAAGGTGGCCACACAAGTTCCGGCCACACCTGCCGGAGAAGTATGACGGAAGCCTCAACCCGGCGGAGTTTCTGCAGATCTACTCCACTGCCATCCTCGCGGCAGGAGGGGATGAGGCCGTCATGGCCAACTACTTCCCCGTCGCCTTGACCGGCCCAGTACGGTCATGGCTCATGAACCTCCCCGAGGGTTCCATAACCTCCTGGGGAGAGCTGTGCCGACAGTTAATGGCGAACTTCGGCAGCTCCTACACTGACGGGACCCCGCCGTCCCGATCACTCACGGGAACAGGGCACCTTGCCCGGGAATCGCATTGGGTGGTGCCGTGTTATGCGGCACCGAACAGCACACATATAAGGAACCCTGTATTTCATAAATCAAAAGCGGAAGCTTACAACTGTTCTTTGTAAATACTTTGCATAAAGTAGCTACAGCGGAAGTCTATAAACAGCTCACGTCAAATATCTAAGAAGCACTCGAGAAGAGGTCCAGCCCGCGGACTCCTCTCGCTAGCAACACGAAGACATGGCAGCGGCTAGGTTCTCCGAGTGTGACATGACTCGGAAGTTCCCGAGTCTCACCGGACAACCTTCTTTATAGCGTCGAGGTTTACCTGCAAAACCACTTATATAGAAAGAGTGAGCACAAAGGCTCAGCAAGACTTAACCATCTCTCCTAAGGCATGAAACTCTACATGAAAGTAACCTAAGACTTAAGCCTGTCATGTGCGAAAAGACTCGCCTACGAGTTCATCCTTAACTTTCAGGTTTTAGCCATAATAGTAGTGACCTTGCGCCTAGCAACATTGGAACTCCACAATCAAACAAGAAACGCTTTGTTCCAATGTTACTTGTCCCAAGGTGGAAAATAACTTTAGTTTGATCTATCTCTACTTCAAACATGGTTTTCATGCAATTTACAATTATCATAACAGCATTTAAAACTTTGCAAACTATTTCCACACAACTTGATTACTACGTCACAACACAGGGAGCAAGCGGTAATCAATAACCACGATGGACGGTGATTCGAATCAAATACTACCCGGATAACTCAACACATACGCCCGCCTCTGAAGACCCAACTCTGGCGTCCTTCATTACGTCGTATGTGGCAACCTTTCTCAGAACACTAGACTGTAGAACCGGTCGCGCCATCTCGGGCTCATAGGTCTAACGAGATGATGTGGTATGCCTCTACAACCCAGTGAACCTGGTACATCGGTTTCCTGATTCCCATATGTCAGTAAGCATCTGTCGGTACCCGCGATATGGGGTACCCCCGCGCACAGGGGAAAATGCCTAAGGATCTTGCCCTTCTCCGCAGGGAAAGCTCCGAAGGCGCCACGTGTCCAGTGGGGCCGGACCTCCCTCTCCTCAGAGGAAAGCTCCGGGCTCGCCACGTGGCCTACAGCAGCCAGACCTCCCCCCTCCGTGGGGAGAGCTCCGAAGGTGCCACATGTCCCACGGGGCCGGACGTCCCTCTCCTCAGAGGAAAGCTCCGGGCCCGCCACGTGGCCGACAGAAGCCGGACCTCCCCCTCCGCAGGGAGAGGTCCGAAGGCTCCACGTGTCCTGTGGGGCCGGACCTCCCTCTCCACCGAGGAGGGCTCCGGGCCCGCCACGTGTCCAGCAGAACAGCGCTGCCTGCCCCCCCGCGGTAGGCAGCGGGCGTAAAGACGCCCCATACCTTGCCCGTACAAGGTATTCAAGGCCCGCACCTTCCCAAGACGCGGAGCACGCCTCTGTCAGGTGCCGCTGCGCCCAGTCACATCACAGACTGGCGCGCGGTGTCAGAGCCTGCCAGCCAATAAACGCAGCGACAAGACATCCCATGCCGCCCCCGCCGTCATCAACCACTACGACTAGCATGCGGCATGGGCAGGGCTGCAAGACGAAGACTCAGAAGCCTTTGCCAGAGACAACTACCGGCATAACTGCAGATTTGGTAGATAACAGTCAATCTCCCCGGGGCCACCTGTCGGGTCTCGGGCCCCCCTTGTAAGCCACCCGAGTCTTGGACTATAAAAGGCTCAGGTAGGCAACGTCACCAGGGGTTCGCACTCTCGCAACTCATACGTTAGACTTCAGTCATCCCCAAGCTCAGGACTCCGGTTCTGAGCAACAAGCCATACAGCGAACTCCATAGCTCGCCGTGGACGTAGGGTTTTACGCTCCGGCGGCCTGAACCACGTAAAACTCACCGTGTCAAGCTCTTACTAACTTGTCCATACGCTCAAGCTCTCCGCAAGTGACTAGCCCCACCGAAAAAAGAACCTCCGCATGCTGCCCAGTGCAGGCCCGGGGGAAGTGTCGACCGAACACTTCAACATTTGGCGCGCCAGGTAGGGGGCTTTCCCTTGCGCGACGAGTTTCCGCCGACGAAGATGACCAAGCTTCCTTCAGCGGCAAACTCTCCTCCCTCACGTTCGCGGCCGAACTATGACAAGGCGGGAGTACATGTCGACACACTCAGGACGGAGTGTGTCGGCGCAAGCTGGGAGCCAGCAGCCGGCTCTGGCAGCGCCGACCCCGGCTATGCAGGCTCCAACCAGCGTCAGGTCTTCAGTAGCGCTGGGCGTACCCGGCGGGGGTGCGCTAGCTGCAGCAAGAGCGCTACTGCACAATCCGCCTGCTGGGGACGCGGCTCAGGCAGCGACCCAGCAGTGGATTCGCGAGGTAGACCGTCTCGTCGTCGCCGCCGCAAACCCTCGACTTCGGCGGGGACGACGCTACAGCCAACCGGCTGTGTCGCTGATGCGCACGCCAATGGTTGACGAGCAGACGGCAGATTCCAGCTCCACCAGGCTCCAGTCGACGGATCTGAGGACAGAGCTGGAACGGTGTCACTTGGGCCAAGGTGCCCGGGTATACCTCGAGCAACATCGAGAAAGGCGTCGCAACCAAGAGGCTGGCGACAAACTCTCCTCCCCCGCGTTCGCGGCGAACCGTGACCAGGGGGGAGTACATGTCGACACACTCAGGACGGAGTGTGTCGGCGCAAGCTGGGAGCCAGCAGCCGGCTCTGGCAGCGCCGACCCCGGCAATGCAGGCTCCGACCAGCATGAGATCTTCTGCAGCGATAAGCGAACCCCACAGGGGTGCGCTAGCTGCAGCAAGAGCGCTACTGCGCAACCCACCTGCTGGGGACGCACCTCATTCAGTAACCCAGCAGTGGATACGCGAGGTAGACCGCCTCGTCGTCGCCGCTGCAAACCCTCGACTTCGGTGGGGACGACGCTCCGGTGAACCGGCTGAGTCGCTGATGCGCACGCCAACGGTTGACGGGCAGACGGCAGACTCCAGCTCCACCAGGCTTCCGTCGACGGATCTGAGGGCAGAGCTGGAGCGATGCCACTTGGGCCAAGATGCCCGAGTGTTCCTCGAGCGACGTCGAGAAAGGCGTCGCATCCAAGAGGCTGGCGACAGCATGACGTCGGCCTCGACCGAGCCTGAAGGGCAGATCTTCGCCACGCGAGCTCTGCTCCAGGCGTACGCCGCGCAGCATATGCCACAATCATATGCCCTGCAAACGGCGCCCTCGGTCTATTTAGCAGCCTTGCCCATACCGGGGTACACTGTGCCAGCGGCGAACCAAGCGTTCGCGGCGCCAACACCTGCAGCAACAGGAGCTGGATGTGCGGCCCTGGCGCCCCACCTTCGCTTCGCGAGGTGGCCGCGCAAGTTTCGGCCGCACCTGCCCGAAAAGTTCGACAGCAGCGTCAACCCGGCGGAGTTCCTCCAGATCTACTCCACCGCCGTACTTGCCGCAGGAGGGGATGAGGCCGTCATGGCCAACTACTTCCCCGTTGCCTTGATTGGCCCAGCCCGGTCTTGGCTCATGAACCTCCCTCAGGGTTCCATAACTTCCTGGGGAGAGCTCTGCCGGCAGTTCATCGCCAACTTCGGCAGCTCCTACACCCGTCCCGGCACGGAGCTTGACCTCCACGCCATCAAGCAACAACCTGGGGAATCACTGCGCTCCTTCATCCAGCGGTTCTCCCAGGTACGCAACACCATCCCCCACATCCCGAATGCATCAGCAGTGCTCCCATTCCGACAAGGTGTGAGGGACGAGAAGATGCTTGAGAAGCTTGCGACCAGAGGGGTCTGCGATGCCTCTGAACTCTTCAGCCTGGCGGACAAGTGCGCCAGAGCAGCTGAAGGGTGGAATTGGCACTCACTGCCAGCTTCCGAAGCCGGAAGACAGCCCGAAGACGGCGGAGTTCAAGCCGAGCTTCCGACCACGTCAAACAGCCAAGAGCCAAGCACTGGCTGACTTCGTGCCTGAGTGGACGCCAACGAAGGATGACCCAGGGGGCCGCGAAGGAGGTGAACCAAAGTACCGAGCTCCGGTCTTCACCGGGCCTCACTGGACGCTCTTCTTCGACGGCTCCTCGCGAAAGCAGGGGGCCGGTGCCGGCGTACTGCTTCTCACGCCATCAGGGGAGCAGTCTGGGTACATGGTGCGTCTCAATTCCAAGGCAACCAACAACTTGGCAGAGTATGAAGCACTCATCTTTGGCCTAAAAGACAGTCCTGTCTCTGGGCGCTCGCCAGTTGTTGGCGCAGGGAGACTCCCAGCTAGTTATCAAGCAAGTTAAGGGTGAATGCCTCTGCAATGACCCACAGCTAGCGTCTTATCTGCTCCACGTGCAGATGTTGGAGAAAGACTTCCTCGCCTTGGACCTGCGCCATGTACCACGCGCTGGCAAGGCCGCAGCTGACGACCTCTCAACGAAGGCCTCCCTCGGAGCCCCTGTGCCCGAAGGAGTCTTCGAGAGGACGTTGCTGCGGTCCACAGCCCGGCCCACCGAGCCGGGCGAAGGGGGCTGAACCAGTGCCTCGAAGCTAGGCAGTCCCGGTGGCCCTGCAGCCATGGATGCCGACAAAGGATCGTAAGCGTCACTGGGGACTCCGAGCAACCAAGGGCTCAAGATCCAGAAGCTCAAGTAGTCCCGATGCATGGACCACGGAGGTTCAGGACTCCTTGAAGGACATCCTTCCTGATGAACGTGCATTCGCTGAACGGGTGGTGCAGATGGCTAAGTGCTACGCGCTGGTATCTTTACTGGCGTGGCGCCATGACATCCTATTGCGGTGCATAATCCAGGAGGAAGGCTGCGAATAGCTCACAGTAGTCCAAGGAGGCGAGTGCTGGGAACGCTCATCGTCCCGCACGCTGGTCGGTTAAGCCACCCGGCATGGCTCCTACTGACCGAGAGCCACCTGGACGCCATCAAACCGGTTAGGGATGCAATGCGTGCCAGGTCCACGCCAAGCAGACCCACACAACCGGTGCAGACACGCACCCAGAGCCGTCGGGGGATACCAGCTCCTCCATGTCGAGGGCCAGCCGGACTTCCCAGGGCCGGGTCACGGGAACTACCCTTCCACATGGTATGCAGGGCCGAAGCCATGCTTCCCCCTGAGATCGCCATGGGGGTCCCCCCGTGTCCGGCGTACGACGAAGCCATGCATGACCCGCTCTGTGTGAAGACAGGCGCTCCGACGCTACCCCAGTAAGTTCACCATGCTTACTTAGGTGTTCATTTAAATTACGCATTAATTTATATGAACACCTCCCCACGCTCTAGAAAGTGTGCGTCCATTGTACACTTGGTTCCTCTTTCCTGCTCTCATGCATAGTCGATATTTGCCGTCCTGCTGAAAACGGTAGTGCTTGGGGTACCTGCCAGAGGCCCGGTGGCCTTTTGGATCTCCCCCTGTAAGGGTACTGTACCGCCAGTTGGTCTCCTCCGAGAAAAGACCTACGCTAGACCGGGGGGTCAGGAGCCTTGCTTTGCCCAGTCTTGCACCCAAAGCATGCGCACTCTGCCCCCCAGCGCTACGGTCTGAGTACCAGGGGGCCGGACGGTTACACCCTGACTGGGGCTGGGGCCAGACCTCCGGGACCAAGTGCACTGGATTACCCAAGCCCCGTATTCCGGCCTGGGACAGTAAGCCAAATGAGACTAAGGGACAGGAAAGGGGGGACCACTGAGCAGTGTCGGACTTCGCCCTCCTTTCAGAGGCGAGTGCTGATTCCGGACCTCACGCCCTTCATGGCATGAGCTCCGATGACTTCCGGACCTCCGCCCCCGCAGCTGGGCTGAGCTCCGAGGTCAGCCCCCGCCCTCCTTTCAGAGGCGAGCGCTGATGCCGGACCTCACGCCCTTCGTTGGCCTGAGCTCCGATGACTTCCGGACTCCGCCTCCACAGCCAGGCCGAGCTCCGAGGCCAGCCCTCGCCCTCCTTTCAGAGGCGAGCGCTGATGCCGGACCTCACGCCCTTCGCTGGCCTGAGCTCCGATGACTCCCGGACCTTCGCCCCCACGGCTGGGCCAAGTTCCGAGGCCAGCCCTCGCCCTCCTTTCAGAGGCGAGCGCTGATGCCGGACCTCACGCCCTTCGCTGGCCTGAGCTCCGATGACCTCCGGACCTCACGCCCTTCGCTGGCCTGAGCTCCGATGACTTCCGGATCTCCGCCCCCACAGCTGGGCCGAGCTCCGATGCCAGCTCTCGCCCTACTTTCAGAGGCGAGCTCTGATGCCGGACCTCACGCCCTTCGTGGACCTGAGCTCCGATGACTTCCAGACCTCCGCCCCCACAGCCGGGCCGAGCTCCGATGCCAGGCTTCACCCTCTCCTAAGAGGCTGAACTCCGAAGCCGTCAAGACCCTGCCAGCACAAGGAGTACTCAAGACAAGAAAGTGTGCGGGTAGGAGAAGGCCTCACCTCGGGCTCGTTATCTCCCCCGAGGAGAGCCCGGGGGCCACTGTCGGTACCCGCGATATGGGGTACCCCCGCGCACAGGGGAAAATGCCTAAGGATCTCGCCCTTCTCCGCAGGGAAAGCTCCGAAGGCGCCACGTGTCCAGTGGGGCCGGACCTCCCTCTCCTCAGATGAGAGCTCCGGGCTCGCCACGTGGCCTACAGCAGCCAGACCTCCCCCCTCCGTGGGGAGAGCTCCGAAGGTGCCACATGTCCCGCGGGGCTGGACCTCCCTCTCCTCAGAGGAGAGCTCCGGGCCCGCCACGTGGCCGGCAGAAGCCGGACCTCCCCCTCCGCAGGGAGAGGTCCGAAGGCTCCACGTGTCCTGTGGGGCCGGACCTCCCTCTCCACTGAGGAGGGCTCCAGGCCCGCCACGTGTCCAGCAGAACAGCGCTTCCTGCCCCCGAGCGGTAGGCAGCGGGCGTAAAGACGCCCCATACCTTGCCCGTACAAGGTATTCGTGGCCCGCGCCTTCCCAAGACGCGGAGACGCGGAGCACGCCTCTGTCAGGTGCCGCTGCGCCCAGTCACATCACAGACTGGCGCGTGGTGTCAGAGCCTGCCAGCCAATAAACGCAGCGACAAGACATCCCATGCCGCCCCCGCCATCATCAACCACTACGACTAGCATGCGGCATGGGCAGGGCTGCAAGACGAAGACTCCGGTTCTGAGCAACAAGCAATACAGCGAGCTCCGTAGCTCGCCGTGGACGTAGGGTTTTACGCTCCGGCGGCCTGAACCACGTATAACTCGCCGTGTCAAGCTCTTACTAACTCGTCCATACGCTCAAGCTCTCCGCAAGTGACTAGCCCCACCGAAAAAAGAACCTCCGCGGGCTGCCCAGTGCAGGCCCGGGGGAAGTGTCGACCGAACACTTCGACAGCATCCGGTACACAACTCAATACCTGCTCCTGGGTGCCGCACATGCATCGGTCCTAAACCGACACAGACAGAGCTACTCGACCAAGACCTCGTCTTGTCGCTGCCTAACCATCCTGCCCGGTCTCATCTTTAGAAATGTAAACTTTAGTTTGCCCTTGTGACGCCCTCAATTCTGTGGGAAAAACCACGGAACCGAGAAATAATGCATATGTGTGCCCAGGATGTTCATCACACATATACATATATTTCACAAACTGAATTCAGAATATATATAGCCACGAATAACAGAGTTTATTACAACGTCTCATGAGTCTTGGACTCATGCTTACAGAGGAAGTCTTATTTCTATGCAGCGGAAATCTCTACTTTATTGCGGAAGCAAAACTAATCAGAAGTGGCTCCATCTCTACTCCCTCCACAGGCAAGGTTGAGAACAGATCACACGCCATATTGCTCCACTTGATCTTCATAGTAGGCTTCTCCTTCTGCTCATGATGAAGTAATAATGCAAGGTTGAGTACAATGATGTACTCAGCAAGTGCAGAAAAACACATGATATGCAGCTCATAAACAAGGTAGGCTTAAAAGGCTTATTTGCAGAAAAGCAGATTTGTATAACCATGATAAAACAGCAACTTAACTTTAGATGAATGTAATCCCAGCATGAATTAAATTACCAACATACCTCCATCACTTCCAGTGTTCCATCCAAACATTAACCAATCCTTTATTCATACTCACGAATACCTCCTCGTATTCGCTACCATCTCACCTCGTAAAACAACTTCGTCTCACACCGAGACCAATCTCGTGTCATGTCCCAACAGTTATACAACCATCTCATCATCCAAACTCAACAGTTCCAAACCAATAACCATAACCGAGAACCTTCCCAATAACCATCCCGAAAAACCATCCCAACTAATCATGGCAGTTTAGCCAGGTGCTCGTGACCGTAAGCTCGGCTATCATGATAGTTTTAATAACTCTGCAGAGTTTGCACCTCTTTACCCACAAGTTTGTGATTTCGTCACCCATTGGCGACTGCAGAACCTCCATTATACCAGTACACATCCGTCGGTGTATGTTCAAGAGATCACAAAATAGCCTTTACAAAGGGGTTACTAGATGTATGGACTCACTAAGGTTTCACCGGCAGGCTAGAATCTCCAATTCTCCCACCCACGGGCCCCCTCTTGTGCCATGCAGTTCCCAGGGCAGTCCTCACTCGACTCCCATTCCCCGCGCCTTCCACAGTCCATAACACTCTAGCAACTTACCTAATTACTCAGCTAAGCCGCACCCATATTTGGCTTTGTGGTGGCACTGTTATCCTGGCATGTGCATGCATGAACCGGTCCTTAGATCTACGGCAAGTAAAACCACCATTTCATGCTACCTCATTCACAAACCCAGGCTTGCCTAGATCTCCCTCCGATCCATGTTCATTATTAACATCAGTTTCTCATTATCATTACGAGTGCAGTTAGCTAGACATATCTATCTCGCTTCCCAATCCCATGGACTCAGCGAAGCATAAAACAAAAACCATACCCGACTCATAAACTTCCCAGGTGACAAGGGTGGTTTAATCAAAACTAGTAAACTCCTATAAAAGGGTTTCCCATCATGTTTGACTCAGTACGCACACCTTTTCGCAAAACAAAATAGTTTTACCCAAAACATAGGATCAACATGGTCAAGGAGCACTTGCCTTGTACTTGCGGTTCCGGTTGTTCTTGGATCTCAAAACCTGGTTGCTGCAGTTCGTCGTAGACAGCTTCCTGAGTTTGTCCTTCTATGTAGGGTCACGTGCATACAAGGTTCACAGCAATCAATATCATGCACAAACCTTAAACTAGATGCGATGATGCACATGCATGCTATCCCATGATTGTTATTAGATTGGTGTGCTCTTGCATGGCTTGCATGGACAGAGGTGTTCAGATCAAAGGTGGACGTGGCAATGATCTTGTCTTTAGATCATACTGATCATCGAGTGATCTGCCCACGAGAAGGCTTCTGTTCGAAAGGAATTGAAGAACAGATGCAAGAGACGAAAACAATGATGCCGTAAGGTGGTATTGAAGTCCTACCTCACGCTCTTCTTGTCTTCAAGGTCCTCCTCAGACCGCTTGGTTCTTCTCCGATGATCTCCCTTGTTACGCTTCGGCGATGTTTTGCTCGGCGAGTTAGGGCTAGGGATCTAAGTCGTCGGCTCAGGAGTTGAAAGAGAAGTTTGTGGTTTCGGCCAGAGGTTTTGGGTTCTATTTATAATCGGGAAGAGAAGAGTCCTAATCTGATTGGATCCCAAATAAGAGTCTTATTCAGATCCTTGTTGGATCCTGACGTCTTATTTTTGGTAACATCGTGGAGTTTAAATAGGTTTCTGTTGCGTACCGGTATCTTTACGCGTAAAAACTGCTCCAGAACATGTTACCCTTGCGGCGATGAGATCCGGAAGCTCCATGTGTCCTTCCGGGCCTGGTATCTCTTCTCCCGCAGAGACGAGCTTTGGTTGTGCCGCGTGTCACGAGCGAGACCTCCCTCTTCTTCGGAGGTGAGCTCCGCGCACGCCACGTGTTGGCGCCGGTCTTCCCCTTCTTCTTTCCTCAGGGACGTGCCCCGCGGTCGACATGTGTCCAGCAGCGACAGACCTCCCGGAGTTAAGCTCCGGTGGCGACACGTGTTCGATAGATCCGGATTCCTCTGAGATGAGCTCCGAGATCGACACGTATCCCGCGCGATGGGTCCTCTGATTTCCGCGAGGACTAGCTCCGAGGATGACACGTGTCTTGCGGAAATGCCTTTGCTTCCTCTGCAGAGGCTAGCTCCGTGGCACGAGCACCCTAGCCCGCCAAAAGTTCGGCGGACTCACTCTAAAGCAGCAGTGGAGGTTAGGCTAACTCGGCATGGCCTCAAACTGGCTCGGAAACGGCGGCAAGTGGGGGTTCACCGTGCGCCCGAGGGTCCCCGCCATGGCCGCCGATGGAAGAACTCGAAATTAGCTGCCCCTACTCACTGCTAAGCTAGGGTTGCGAAGGAAAAAGGTTCCCTATCCTCTCTAGCTCCTGTGTGCGCAAAATTAACAACTTTAACCGATATTTAAGCAGTGATTTTTGAAACTCTTACCCGCGGTTAGGTTTCCCTCGTCCGAGAGGAAAACTTGAAATTCCCGAGCTATGTTGCACAGCACGAGCTGAAACTCAGGGGAGAGCAGCGTGAAGTCCCAGCGCGTCTAGGCGGGTGCTTGCTCGGCCGTGAAAAGCCTCGGTATGAGCTTCCCACGGTGACCCAAGTTGCCTTTTTGCCAGTGAGCTTCAGTATCTCGCGTTGATCGTTGAATTGGGCGCCCCACGAGCCAGGAATGTCGGAGCCGAGCTGTGGAGGATCTTGTACACTCGCTAGCGCTCCCTTTTTGTGTGGACGGCTCAAGCAACCGGGCGCGCGAGCTGGTGGGCAACTGAAGGAAGCAGAGGCGTCGCCGGTGGCTGATTTTTGGGCGCGGGAGCAGAAGAAAGCCGCGAGCACGAATGAAGAACATCGTGTTTGCCTCGGCGGGAAGGATAGGTGCCGGGTGAACCGCCTCTGGCGCCCGCACGTGGGAGGGGGCAGCTCGAGCAGGAGGTGGCGGTAACGCCCGCGGTGGTGTTCTGTGATCGACTCGATCGAGCTCGGGTCTGAACCAAGCCAAAAGGTTTGCTTCGGTTGAAAGTCTCCTCCATCTTCAGTCCATGACATGTGGGTCCCACAGCTCCTCTCTGCTCCCAAAAGATCTCCAATTTTGGACACATTGCAAATTCAGCTGTGAGGGATCCAAATTCAAAAGCCATTTTGCCATTTGACAATTTGTGCCACAGTTTCAAGTTTAAATTCAAATTTGGATGAAATTTACAAGTCCCTTGGATATTTATATCAAAGCCTCTCCAAATTTGCTCAAAACTTGGCTCCCTCATAATTTGGACCTGAGGAATTCAAATATGTCCTCTGATCTTTGAGTTGGCTATTGCAAATCCAACTTTTTCAACAACAGTTTGAATCTCCACCTTTTGAGAATGGCCTTAATCTTTTTCAAGTGACCCTCTTAGTTCAAACTGAATTTAGAGTTTTATTGCACATGCCAACACTATCATGAGTAAAAAAAGTTTTTGTAAGTCCCATTTCCTGTATAAACTCAACTTTATTCATAGCTCAAGTTTTCTATTAACAAGTTTTGGGACTTTTACATTCCTCCCCCCTTAAAAAGAATCTCGTCCCGAGATTCATGATTAAGGACAACATGGAGAGGACAACTACTCAACATAAGCTGTCGAAGTGTTCAGTCGACACTTCCCCCGGGCGTGCACTGGGCAGCCCGCGGAGGTTCTTTTTTCGGTGGGGCTAGTCTCTAGCGGAGAGCTTGCGCAGATGGACGAGTTAGTAAGAGCTTGACACGGCGAGTTTTACGTGGTTCAGGCCGCCGGAGCGTAAAACCCTACGTCCACGGCGATCTATGGAGCTCGCTGTATTGCTTGCCGCTCAGGACCGGAGGCCTGAGCTCGGGGGTGAGTTACAGCTTGAGAGTGTATGGCTAGCGTATGAGTTGCAAAGTGCGAACCCTTACTATCGTCGCCTACCCGAGCCTTTTATAGTCCAAGACTCGGGCAGCTTACAAGGGGGGCCGGGACCCGACAGGTGGTCCCGGGAAGATTGTCTATTATCTACCGTATCTGCAGTTATGCCGGTAGTTGTCTCTGGTCGAAGGCTTCTGAGTCTTCGTCTTGCAGCCCTGCCCATGCCGCATGCTAGTCGTAGTGGTTGATGACGGCGGGGGCGGCATGGGATGTCTTGTCGCTGCGTTTATTGGCTGGCAGGCTCAGACACCGCGCGCCAGTCTGTGACGCGACTGGGCGCAACGACACCTGACAGAGGCGTGCTCCGCGTGCCCGCGTCTTGGGAAGGCGCGGGCCTTGAATACCTTGTACGGGCAAGGTATGGGGCGTCTTTACGCCCGCTGCCTACCGCTCGGGGGCAGGCAGCGCTGTTCTGCTGGACACGTGGCGGGCCCGGAGCCCTCCCCAGTGGAGAGGGAGGTCCGGCCCTGCAGGACACGTGGAGCCTTCGGACCTCTCCCCGCGGAGGGGGAGGTACGGCTTCTGCCGGCCATGTGGCGGGCCCGGAGCTCTCCTCTGAGGAGAGGGAGGTTCAGCCCCGCGGGACACGTGGCACCTTCGGAGCTCTTCCCTCGGAGGGGGGAGGTCTGGGTGCTGTAGGCCACGTGGCGAGCCCGGAGCTCTCCTCTGAGGAGAGGGAGGTCTGGCCCCACTGGACACGTGGCACCTCCGGAGCTTTCCCTGCAGAGAAGGGTGAGATCCTTAGGCATTTTCCCCTGTGCGCGGGGGTACCCCATATCGTGGGTACCGACAGTGGCCCCCAGGCTCTCCTCGGAGGAGGTAACGAGCCCGAGGTGAGGCCTTCTCCTACCCGCGCACTTTCTTGTCTTGAGTACTCCCTGTGCTGGCAAGGTCTTGACGGCTTCGGAGTTCAGCCTCTTAGGAGAGGGTGAAGCCTGGCATCAGAGCTCGGCCCGGCTGTGGGGGCGGAGGTCCGGAAGTCATCGGAGCACAGGTCCACGAAGGGCGTGAGGTCCGGCATCAGGGCTCGCCTCTGAAAGGAGGGCGAGGGCTGGCATCGGAGCTCGGCCCAGCTGCGGGGGCAGAGGTCCGAAGTCATCGGAGCTCAGGCCAGCGAAGGGCGTGAGGTCCGGAGGTCATCGGAGCTCAGGCCAGCGAAGGGCGTGAGGTCCGGCATCAGCGCTCGCCTCTGAAAGGAGGGCGAGGGCTGGCCTCGGAACTTGGCCCAGCCGTGGGGGCGAAGGTCCGGAAGTCATCGGAGCTCAGGCCAGCGAAGGGCGTGAGGTCCGGCATCAGCGCTCGCCTCTGGAAGGAGGGCGAGGGCTGGCCTCGGAGCTTGGCTTGGCTATGGAGGCGGAGTCCGGAAGTCATCGGAGCTCAGGCCAGCGAAGGGCGTGAGGTCCGGCATCAGCGCTCGCCTCTGAAAAGAGGGCGAGGGCTGGCCTCGGAGCTCAGCCCAGCTGTGGGGGCGGAGGTCCGGAACTGCTCAGTGGTCCCCCCTTTCCTGTCCCTTAGTCTCATTTGGCTTACTATCCCAGGCCGGAATACGGGGCTTGGGTAATCCAGTGCACTTGGTCCCGGAGGTCTGGCCCCAGCCCCAGTCAGGGTGTAACCGCCCGGCCCCCTGGTACTCAGACCGTAGCGCCGGGGGGCAGAGTGCGCATGCTTTGGGTGCAAGACCGGGCAACGCAAGGCTCCTTACCCCCCGGTCTAGCGTAGGTCTTTTCTCGGAGGAGACCAACTGGCGGTACAGTACCCTTACAGGGGGAGACCCAGAAGGCCACCGGGCATAGCGTAGGTCTTTTCTCGGAGGAGACAAACTGGCGGTATAGAACCCTTACAGGGGGAGATCAAGAAGGCCACCGGGCCTCTGGCAGGTACCCCAAGCACTACCGCCTTCGGCAGGACGGCAAATATCGACTATGCATGAGAGCAGGAAAGAGGAACCGAGTGTACAATGGACGCACACTGTCTAGAGCGTGGGGAGGTGTTCATATAAATTAATGCGTAATTTAAATAAACACCAAAGTAAGCATGGTGAACTTACTGGGGTGGCGTCGGACCGCCTGTCTTCACGCAGAGCGGGTCATGCGTGGCTTCGTCGTACGCCCGACACGGGGGACCCCCATGGCGATCTCAGGGGGAAGCACGGCTTTGGCCCCGCATACCATGTGGAAGGGTAGTTCCCGTGACCTGGCCCTGGGAAGTCCGGCTGACCCTCGACATGGAGGAGCCGGTATCCCCCGACGGCTTTGGGTGCGCGTCTGCACCGGTTGTGTGGGTCTGCTTGGCGTGGACCTGGCACGCATTGCATCCCTAACCGGTTTGACGGCGTCCAGGTGGCTCTCGGTCAGTAGGAGCCATGTCGGGTGGCTTAACCGACCAGTGTGCGGGACGATGAGCGTTCCCAGCACTCGCCTCCTTGGACTACTGCGAGCTATTTGCAGCCTTCCTCGTGGGTTATGCACCGCAATAGGATGTCGTGGCGCCACGCCAGTAAAGATACCAGCGCGTAGCACTTAGCCATCCGCACCACCCGTTCAGCGAATGCACGTTCATCAGGAAGGATGTCCTTCAAGGAGTCACGAAGCTCCGTGGTCCATGCATCGGGACTACTTGAGCTTCTGGATCTTGAGCCCTGGGTTGCACGGAGTCCCCAGTGACGCTTACGATCCTTTGGCGGCATCCATGGCTGCCGGGACTGCCTAGTTTCGAGGCACTGGTTCAGCCCCCTTCGCCCGGCTGGGCGGGCCGGGCTGTGGACCGCAGCAACGTCCTCTCGAAGACTCCTTCGGGCGCAGGGGCTCCGATGGAGGCCTTCGTTGAGAGGTCGTCAGCTGTGGCCTTGCCAGCACGTGGTACATGGCGCAGGTCCAAGGCGAGGAAGTCTTTCTCCAACATCCGCACGTGGAGCAGATAAGCATCTAGCTGTGGGTCATTGCAGGGGCATTCACCCTTAACTTGCTTGATAACTAGCTGGGAGTCGCCCTGCGCCAACAACTGGGGAGCGCCCAGAGACAGGACTGTCTTTTAGGCCAAAGATGAGTGCTTCATACTCTGCCAAGTTGTTGGTTGCCTTGGAATTGAGACGCACCATGTACCCAGACTGCTCCCCCGATGGCATGAGAAGCAGTACGCTGGCACCGGCCCCCTGCTTTCGCGAGGAGCCGTCGAAGAAGAGCATCCAGTGAGGCCCGGTGAAGACCGGAGCTCGGTACTTTGGTTCACCGTCTTCGCGGCCCCCTGGGTCAGCCTTCGTTGACGTCCACAAAGCCACGAAGTCAACCAGTGCTTGGCTCTTGGCTGTCTGACGTGGTCGGGAGCTCAGCTTGAACTCCGCCGTCTTTGGGCTGTCTTCCAGCTTCGGAAGCTGGCAGTGAGTGCCAGCTCCGCCCTCCGGCTGCTCTGGTGCACTTGTCCGCCAGGCTGAAGAGCTCGGAGGCATCGCAGACCTCTCTGGTTGCAAGCCTCTCAAGCATCTTCTTGTCCTGGACACTGTCGAAGTGCCGCCACCACAGAAGCACTTTGAATATGCGGAATGGTGTTGCGTACCTGGGAGAACCGCTGGATGAAGGAGCGCAGCGACTCCCCAGGTTGTTGCTTGATGGCTTGGAAGTCAAGCTCTGAGCCGGGACGGGTGTAGGAGCTGCCGAAGTTGGTGATGAACTGCCGGCAGAGCTCTCCCCAGGAAGTTATGGAACCCTGAGGGAGGTTCATTAGACAAGACCGGGCTGGGCCGGTCAAGGCGACGGGGAAGTAGTTTGGCCATGACGGCCTCGTCCCCTCCTGAGGCAAGTACGGCGGTGGAGTGGATCCGGAGGAACCCCGCCGGGTTGACGCTGCCGTCGTACTTCCCGGGCAGGTGCGGCCGAAACTTGCGCGGCCACCTCGTGAAGCGGAGGTGGGGCTCCAGGGCCGTACATCCTGCCCCTGTTGCTGCAGGTGTTGGTGCCGCGAACGCTTGGTTCGCCGCTGGCACAGTGTACCCCGGTATAGGCAAGGCTGCGCCATAGACCGGGGGCGCCGTTTGCAGGACATATGGCTGTGGCATATGCTGCGTGGCGTATGTCTGGGGCAGAGTTCGCGTGGCGAAAGTCTGCGCCTCAGGCAGGGTTGAGGCAGTCGTCATGCTGACACCGGCCTCTTGGCTGCGACGCCTTTCTCGTCGCCGCTCGAGGAACACTCGGGCGTCTTGGCCCAGGTGGCATCGTTCCAGCTCAGTCCTCAGGTCCGTCGACGGAAGCCTGGTGGAGCTGGAATCCGCCGTCTGTCCGTCAACCGTTGGCGTGCGCGTCAGCGACACAGCCGGTTGGACGGAGTGTTGTCCCCGCCGAAGTCAAGGGTTTGCGGCGGCGACGAAAAGACGGTCTACCTCGCGAATCCACTGCTGGGTCGCTGCCTGAGGCGCGTCCCCAGCAGGCGGATTGTGCAGTAGCGCTCTTGTTGCGGCTAGCGCACCCCCGCCGGGTACGCCCAGCGCTACTGAAGACCTAACGCTGGTTGGAGCCTGCATTGTCGGGGTCGGCGCTGCCAGAGCCGGTTGCTGGCTCCCAGTGCAGGTACTGGTGCCACGAACGCTTGGTTGCGCCTGGCACAGTGTACCCCGGTATGGGCAAGGTTGCGCCATAGGCCGGGGACGCCGCTTGCAGAGCACATGGTTGTGGCTTATGCTGTGCGGCGTACGCCTGGGGCAGAGCTCACGTAGCGAAGGTCTGCCCTCCAGGCTGGGTCGAGGCCGGCGTCATGTTGTCACCAGCCTCTTGAGTGCGACGCCTTTCTCGACGTCGCTCAAGGAACACTCGGGCATCATGGCCCAAGTGGCACCGTTCCAGCTCTGTCCTCAGGTCCATCGACGGAAGCCTGGTGAAGCTGGAGTCCGCCGTCTGCTCGCCAACCATTGGCGTGCGCATCAGCGACACAGCCGGTTGGCCGGCGTTGTCCCCGCCGAAGTCGAGGGTTTGCGGCGGCGACGACGAGACGGTCTATCTCGCAAATCCACTGCTGGGTCGCTGCCTGAGGCGCGTCCCCAGCAGGCGGATTGTGCAGTAGCGCTCTTGCTGCGGCTGGCGCACCCCCGCCGGGTACGCCCAGCGCTACTGAAGACCTGACGCTGGTTGGAGCCTGCATTGCCGGGGTCGGCGCTGCCATAGCCGGTTGCTGGCTCCCAGTGCAGGTACTGGTGCCGCGAACGCTTGGTTGCGCCTGACACAGTGTATCCCGGTATGGGCAAGGTTGCGCCATAGGCCGGGGACGCCGCTTGCAGAGCACATGGTTGTGGCTTATGCTGCGTGGCATATGCCTGAGGCAGGGCTCGCGTGGTGAAGACCTGCCCTCCAGGTTGTGTCGAGGCCGACGACATGCTGTCGCCAGCTTCATGGTTGCGACGCCTTTCTCGACGTCGCTCGAGGTACACCCGGGCATCCTGGCCCAAGTGGCACCGTTCCAGCTCCCTTCTCAGGTCCATCGACGGGAGCCTGGAGGAGCTGGAATCCGCCGTTTGCCCGTCAACCGTGGGCGTGCGCGTCAGCGACACAGCCGGTTGTCCTGGGCGCCGTCCTCGCCGAAACCGAGGGCTCGCGGCGGCGACGATGAGGCGGTCCACCTTGCGGACCCATTGCTGGGTCGGTGAATGGGGCGCATCCCCCGCAGGTGGGTTGCGCAGCAGTGCTCTTGCTGCAGCTAGCGCACCCCCATGGTGTACGCTCAGCGCTGCAGAAGATCTCACACTGGTCGGAGCCTGCATCGCCGGAGTCGGCTGCTGGCTACCAGCTTGTGCCGACACACTCCGTCCTGAGTGTGTCGACATGTACTCCCCACTGGTCACGGTTCGCCGTGAATGCGGAGGGGGAGAGTTTGCCGCTGAAGGAAGCTTGGTCATCTTCGTCGGCGGAAACTCGTCGCGCTAGGAGAAAAGCCCCCCTACCTGGCGCGCCAATTGTCGAAGTGTTCAGTCGACACTTCCCCCGGGCCTGCACTGGGCAGCCCGCGGAGGTTCTTTTTTCGGTGGGGCTAGTCTCTAGCGGAGAGCTTGCGCAGATGGACGAGTTAGTAAGAGCTTGACACGGCGAGTTTTA
Organism: Neostapfia colusana; assembly: GCA_030760725.1. Classification (NCBI taxonomy): domain Eukaryota; kingdom Viridiplantae; phylum Streptophyta; class Magnoliopsida; order Poales; family Poaceae; genus Neostapfia; species Neostapfia colusana. The sequence goes on from JASWHV010000006.1 coordinate 104,570,973, forward strand.
CGTGGTTCAGGCCGCCGGAGCATAAAACCCTACGTCCACGGCGAGCTATGGAGCTCGCTGTATTGCTTGCCGCTCAGGACCGGAGGCCTGAGCTCGGGGGTGAGTTACAGATTGAGAGTGTATGGCTAGCGTATGAGTTGCAAAGTGCGAACCCTTGCTATCGTCGCCTACCCGAGCCTTTTATAGTCCAAGACTCGGGCAGCTTACAAGGGGGGCCGGGACCCGACAGGTGGTCCTGGGAAGATTGTCTATTATCTACCATATCTGCAGTTATGCCGGTAGTTGTCTCTGGTCGAAGGCTTCTGAGTCTTCGTCTTGCAGCCCTGCCCATGCCGCATGCTAGTCGTAGTGATTGATGACGGCGGGGGCGGCATGGGATGTCTTGTCGCTGCGTTTATTGGCTGGCAGGCTCGGACACCGCGCGCCAGTCTGTGACGCGACTGGGCGCAACGGCACCTGACAGAGGCGTGCTCCGCGTCTACGCGTCTTGGGAAGGCGCGGGCCTTGAATACCTTGTACGGGCAAGGTATGGGGCGTCTTTACGCCCGCTGCCTACCGCTCGGGGGCAGCCAGCGCTGTTCTGCTGGACACGTGGCGGGCCCGGAGCCCTCCCCAGTGGAGAGGGAGGTCCGGTCCCGCAGGACACGTGGAGCCTTCGGACCTCTCCCCTCGGAGGGGGAGGTCCGGCTTCTGCCGGCCATGTGGCGGGCCCGGAGCTATCCTCTGAGGAGAGGGAGGTTCAGCCCCGCGGGACACGTGGCACCTTCGGAGCTCTTCCCTCGGAGGGGGGAGGTCTGGGTGCTGTAGGCCACGTGGCGAGCCCGGAGCTCTCCTCTGAGGAGAGGGAGGTCCGGCCCCACTGGACACGTGGCACCTCCGGAGCTTTCCCTGCAGAGAAGGGTGAGATCCTTAGGCATTTCCCGCTGTGTGCGGGGGTACCCCATATCGTGGGTACCGACATAAGCCTCTAACAACTCCAGATGATTGCGTTGCAAATACTCCTCGCTTTCCCATGTAGCTTCGTCGGATGTGTGATTTTCCCATAGCACCTTGAAAAATTGCAGCGTACGGTTTCTGGTCTCGCGAGTCTTTTCATCAATTATCCCGGTTGGACGTTCAACATAAGTAAGGTCCGGCTTCAAATCTTCTATGACCTCCGTGAGAATCTCCGTTGGAACTTTCAAACACTTCCGCAACTGAGATATGTGGAAGACGTTATAAACTCCGGCTAAGGATGCCGGCAGCTCCAAACGGTAGGCCACGGGTCCACACCTTTCAATGATGACGAAGGGACCAATGAAACGCGGAGCTAATTTCCCTTTCACTCCGAATCGGTGAATGCCCTTCATAGGAGATACGCGGAGGTATACGTGGTCCCCAACTTGAAATTCCAGAGGACGACGCCTCTTATCTGCATAGCTCTTTTGTCTAGACTGAGCGGCTTTAAGATTTTCCTGAATAAGCCTCACTCGCTCTTCAGCTTCATTTACGAGATCAATCCCGTAAATAACTCTCTTGCCGGATTCACACCAGTTCATGGGTGTGCAGCACTTCCGGCCGTAGAGAGCTTCATAAGGCGCCATTTTGATACTTGAGTGATACCCGTTGTTATATGAGAACTCTGCCAACGGTAAGTGATCATTCCAGCTCTTACCGTGGTGGATGGCACATGCTCTCAGCATATCTTAAAGTATTTGATTCACCCTCTCAGTTTGCCCATCGGTTTGAGGGTGATACGCGGAGCTTCGAATCAATTTGGTTCCCAAGGATGCGTGTAGCTGCTCCCAGAAACAAGCAACAAACAACGCGCCTCGATCGGAGATGATCGTCCGGGGAACTCCATGTAGGCACATGATCCGTGCTATGTATAACTCCGCATACTGCTTGGCGGTGTATCTGGTATGCACGGGGATGAAGCGTGCCGATTTGGTCAACCGGTCCATGATTACCCAAATCGAGTCATGGTGGTGGGAGGTCATCGGCAACCCAACGGTGAAATCCATACTCAAGTCTTCCCACTTCCATGCCGGTATCTGTAGCGGTTGCAGCAGGCCCGACTTCTTTACGTGGTCGGCCTTAATTCTTCGACACGTATCACATTCTGAAACGTATTTTGCAACTTCACGTTTCATACGTGTCCACCAAAACTTCTTCCAGAGGTCTTGGTACATTTTATTGCTGCCCGGGTGAATAGAAAATTTGGATAAGTGAGCCTCATCCAAAATTTTCTTCCGCAGCCTCATATCACGGGGTACGACTATCCGGTCCTTGAACCATAGGGTGTCTTCATCATCTGACCGGAAACATTTCATCTCCCCGTTCTTCAACCTCCTTTTGATATGATCCATGCCCTTGTCTTTCTTTTGAGCTTCCATAACCTCCTCTCTTATTGTGGGTATGAGAGCTAGATTATGTAGATCTCCATATGGAACCAAGTAGAGACTTGGTTCTTCCTCTTCTATCGGCGTAATGGTCAGGTTATGAATATGAGACTTCCGGCTGAGTGCATCGGCAACCACATTTGCCTTGCCCGGATGATAATGAATTTCAATCTCATAGTCCTTGATCAGCTCCAACCATCGCCTTTGCCGCATATTCAACTCTTTCTGAGTGAATGTGTATTTCAAACTTTTATGGTCGGTGTAGAGATGAACCAGATTTCCCAATAGGTAATGTCTCCACATCTTCAAAGCTAATACCACGGCAGCAAGCTCGAGATCATGAGTTGGATAATGTTGCTCATGATTCCGTAATTGCCGTGATCCATATGCGACCACGCGTCCTCCTTGCATGAGTACACAACCAAGTCCGACGCCGGACGCATCACAATAAACATCAAAAGGCTTGGTTGTATCCGGTTGAGCTAGAACCGGGGCTGTTGTGAGGTGTTTCACCAACGCTTGAAAAGCTTCCTCACATGGCTTGCTCTAATCATATTTGATGCCCTTTTTCAGTAGCTCAGTCATAGGTTTGGAGATTTTTGAGAAGCCCTGGATGAACCTCCGATAATATACCGACAAACCCAAGAAGCTACGAACTTCATGGACTAATGTTGGAGACTTCCACTTCAGCACTTGTTCAATCTTGCTTGGATCAACAGCAATGCCTTCCGCTGAAATAATATGTCCAAGAAATGGCACTTGGTTGATCCAGAATTCACATTTACTAAACTTTGCATAGAGTTTGTGATCTCTCAGTCGTTGGAGCACAATATGCAAATGTTTAGCGTGTTCCTCTTCAGATTTGGAATAGACCAAGATGTCGTCGATGAATACCACGACGAACTGATCCAACTCCGGCATGAACAACGAGTTCATAAGGTACATAAAGTGAGCCGGAGCATTGGTCAACCCAAATGACATGACAAGATACTCATAGAGTCCGTATCTTGTCGAGAATGCTGTTTTCGGGATATCTTCCGCTCGGATCTTGATTTGATGATATCCCGACCTTAAGTCCATCTTGGAGAAGACTTTAGCACCCACTAGCTGATCGAAAAGAATATCAATTCTTGGTAGTGGATACTTATTCTTTATTGTTACAGCATTTAAAAGGACGATAATCGACGCATAGCCTCAGCGTCTCATCCTTCTTCTTCACAAATAAAGCTGAGCAACCCCATGGTGATGAACTTGGACGAATGAACCCCTTGTTCATCAGATCTTTGAGTTGCTCCTTCAATTCTGCTAATTCACTCGGAGCCATTTTGTATGGTCTCCAAGAGATCAGCGTGGTTCCCGGTATCAACTCTATTTTGAACTCCACCTCGCGCTCAGGTGGTAAGCCTGGAAGATCTTCGGGAAACACGTCCGGATATTCACGGACTACCGGAATGTCTTATAACTTGCAAGACTCGGCATTACATACTTCCGGGTCTTTGGAAACCGCTTCGCCGAGGTACAATGTTTGACGCCCGTGAAGTGGAGAGTCCAAGTGAACACTCCTATTCTCGATGTCCAGGACCGCCTTATGGAAGGTCAACCATGATATTCCCAATATGGCATTGATTCCTTGGTCTTCGAGAATGATGAGGGTGGTAGGATAAATTTTTCCACCCAAGCAAAGTGGTGCTCGAGAGACGACTTCATTAGTGGATATGTCTCCACCTGGCGAACGAATAAGGTATGACCCTTTGGTGATAGTGGTGGATATTTGGTCCCGGATTACCGTTGCCCGGCTAATGAAGTTATGTGTTGCACCAGAGTCGAACAAAATGACAACCGGCTTGTCATTTAAGGTGAACCTGCCAGCAAGAACAGGTCCTCCCTTTGGCAGATCATCGACTGACACATAATTAACTGTCCCTACTTTGGACATAGCTTTTCTTGGCTGTCCAAGATCACTCCTGGGAACTGGACCCGCAGACACATTGTTGCTGCTCGGTTCAGTTGTTTCATTGACGTTGAGCTCATTGTCAACATGAAGTGGGACAGCACTTGGTTCAGCTGAGAAATCACCTTGATCATCTTCAACCTTTTGAGGGAAAAAGTATTCTGGTGCACCTTGTTGATACTGAGGTGCATAAGAAATAAGTTACTGCTGCGGTGGAGGTGAATAAGACCTCTGTGGAGTATACGAGTTGTCATACTCCAGGAATGACTGCACTCTTTGTGGAACCTCTCGACCAGAAGGTGAACGAATTACCCACCCATACTTCTGAGGTAGATGATTGCCTTCATCCTGTGATGAGTCCCTCTCCCTCTTTTCTTTAAGGTAGAGGTTGGAATAATATTCCTGAGTGATAGCACAGCTCACAAACTCATCAAAATTCTCTTGGCTAACTTGAGCCAATTCACATCGCAGCCGAGCGGTCAGCCCTCGGTAAAAGTGATAACCCTTCATGGCTGGTGACTTCACATAGTCAGGGACATATTGAGCTAAGCGATTGAATTCCTTCGCATACTCAATAACACTCATGTCACCTTGCTTTAGGTTCCAGAATTCATCATGGCTTGTTTGCATTATGCCCGCAGGAATGAAACGAGCACGAAACGCAGACTGGAACTCCGCCCATGTGACACGATGCCCTGCTGGTTGGACAGCAAGGTACTCTGCCCACCATGCTCCAGCAAAACCGTGAATCTGCTGAGCGGCAAATAGAGTCTTCGAGAATTCATCACATTGAATCAATCCGAACTTGGACTCAATGACACGTAACCAGTGATTTGCTTCACAATGGTCAGCCGCCTCGGAGAATACCGGCGGTTGTGTCGCCAAGAAATCCAGATACGTGCTCTGAGTTGGCATGTGACGTTGAGCTTCTCGATTTATGCCTTACTGAACTAGAGTTTGGAGAGTTTCATTCATCTTTACCATAATTTCAGCCAATCCGGTTGGCGATGGATCTTGTGATGAAGTCGAGTCATTCCCACCTCGACTTGAACCTCCAATCTCCATTCGAGAGTGTGCGCGTACCATACTGCACGAAACAAAATTTTGAGTCAATCAAAATTCTATCTCAGTAGTAAGTAAATATAAGTAAAACATGAACATGTCATGAACTTTATGAAAGCATAACCACATTCATGTTTAAACAAATCTTAAGTACGCTAAACTAATCAGCGGGACTACCCTGACCAGTTCACACAAACTCCAAATTTTACTCAAGTTATCTACATATTTTTGACTTGATTTCAATACCAAAGTTTTAGTAAACTTCAGTATCTTTCCAACGAGTACTTATATGCTCCTTATGGATTTTTCTACAGGAAGTTATGGGTTCTGAACAGTTTTCCCTCAACTGGACTTTTCACCCACTTAACTTATGATTTTGCTCTGGAGGTCTACAACGAAGTTGTAGAGCACTTGAAACTTTTTCCAGAACTGTACCATACACCTTAATTGGTTCAAACTACTCAGAGTTATGCTCTGTTAAAGTCCAGCAAGAATTTCTGCCAGAAACAGAGCACTCTGTTTTTGAAATCTTTGAAACCTAGACCTTCTCTCATTTGAATCTTAGCTCAAAATAAGAGTTCAATAACTAATACTTGTTTCAAACTTCCATTTTTAGTTGCAAGTTAGTCCATGAATCATTTCTTCATAGGGAAGAGGATTATATGTTTAGTACGGTGACGATGCACCGTAAGAATCATGTCGGTACTACGTTACCTCACCAAAAGAAAATCCTAAACCGGATTATACCGGCATATCCGTTTTATCAGTGGCACTAAGAAGGTCTCTCGCACACGTGTACTACACAGGATACGTACGTGGTTAGTACCTGCAGAAAAACACTCAATAGTGGTGCACTGAAAGGTTTGTTCCATTTCAGGCAGTTCCATAATTGAAAGTAAATACAAACGCCCGTATCATTGTCATACGGCCGTCCTTGACTTAAGTCACGTCTCAAGGTACGTGATTGTGTTTCAACACCACACGACGGGGAACCCGAGTATGTCATGAACGGGTCGTCACGGTTGGGAACGTTATCAACCCAACGGATACCACCTACTGCCCGGCAGGGCACGCCGATGGCAAGCGCTGCGTATGTCCTCCTGGGCTATTTCCAGATGAACACACTATCGCGTTACTGACCACACGATGGGGTCTCCACTTATTTGCCTAATGCACGCTAGGGATCAGCATTTCATATGAACTCAGGAACATGAAGAGTTCAAGAGTTTCATATTAACATCTCACACCAAGCTGTGAGATCTAACCTTGAACCACTTTCCTCGTCAGGGGAGCTAACCGAAATTGAACCGCTTTCGGTGGTGTTTCTTACCATTCTTACCTGAACATAGGTGCGTCGTTACATAATAAAAATTCAGAATTATAACAAGTAAGTTAGCAATGCCACTTTAAGTAACTATACTACTATAGTCCTTATGTGGGCCTAATATCGTTTCCTCACCGTATCCTAAGTTTTTGTCATAATACAATCCTTATTCCATGCGCTATTACCAATGCGGCTCTGATACCACGCTGATGGGACCCCGCCGTCCTAATCACTCATGGGAACGGGGCACCTTGCCCGGGAATCGCATTGGGTGGTGCCGTGTTATGCGGCACCGAACAGCACACATATAAGGAACCCTGTATTACATAAATCAAAAGCGGAAGCTTACAACTGTTCTTTGTAAATACTTTGCATAAAGTAGCTACAGCGGAAGTCTATAAACAGCTCACGTCAAATATCTAAGAAGCACTCGAGAAGAGGTCCAGCCCGCGGACTCCTCTTGCTAGCAACACGAAGACATGGCAGCGGCTAGGTTCTCCGAGTGTGACATGACCCGGAAGTTCCCGAGTCTCACCGGACAACCTTATTTATAGCGTCGAGGTTTACCTGCAAAACCACTTATATAGCAAGAGTGAGCACAAAGGCTCAGCAAGACTTAGCCGTCTCTCCTAAGGCATGAAACTCTACATGAAAGTAACCTAAGACTTAAGCCTGTCATGTGCGAAAAGACTCGCCTACGAGTTCATCCTTAACTTTCAGGTTTTAGCCATAATATTAGTGACCTTGCGCCTAGCAACATTGGAACTCCACAATCAAACAAGAAACGCTTTGTTCCAATGTTACTTGTCCCAAGGTGGAAAATAACTTTAGTTTGCTCTATCTCTACTTCAAACATGGTTTTCATGCAATTTACAATTATCATAACAGCATTTAAAACTTTGCAAACTATTTCCACACAACTTGATTACTACGTCACAACACAGGGAGCAAGCGGTAATCAATAACCGCGATGGACGGTGATTCGAATCAAACACTACCCGGATAACTCGACACATACGCCCGCCTCTGAAGACCCAACTCTGGCGTCCTTCATTACGTCGTATGTGGCAACCTTTCTCAGGACACTAGACTGTAGACCGGTCGCGCCGTCTCGGGCTCATAGGTCTAACGAGACGATGTGGTATGCCTCTACAACCCAGTGAACCTGGTACATCGGTTTCCTGATTCCCATATGTCAGTAAGCATCCGGTACACAACTCAATACCTGCTCCTGGGTGCCGCACACGCATCGGTCCTTAACTGACACAGGCAGAGCTACTCGACCAAGACCTCGTCTTGTCGCTGCCTAACCATCCTGCCCGGTCTCATCTTTGGAAATGTAAACTTTAGTTTGCCCTCTTTTTCCATCTACACCCAGGTAGGCCCGTCTATAGCTCGCGAGTAGATTTCAACTACTCGACTTCTACCGGATGTCCTACGCTATTTAGCATGGCCTTATCCTACAGCGATGACCCAATTCTACCCTTGACCTCAGGGTTCATGTTTGGTTATGCAAGTGGAGTATAAAACATCCTTGACCTAATGCACATACAAACTCTGACCAATAGTAGTGAACAAAGGGAAAACTTTAAAAACAACTTAAGTGCAAACCGGGGCTTGCCTTGGTTTTGCAGGCGACTAAAGTCAGATAAGATGAAGTTAGTTGCTGATGATGACTTGAAGCTTAATCCCTGCCTTCTTGCTCCTTGATCAAATCTTCACTTATCCACGTTTAATCACTACACGTTATGAATATGCATACATGTTTAATTATAAGATTTTTGTTAACAAGTGCTAAAGGCAAGTTTAAAACTGGAACTCTGTTTAAGAATTTAAAATGACACTGGGGGTGATGGTTTGGGTGTGTGTCTAAGCACTATCATCAAGTGAGAAGTGAGGTTCATTACTTGGGTGGTGATCACCTAATTGGTTGAACAGAGCACTACTGATCCAGGGCTCCAATGGAGCTGGAAATTTTTCTTGTGAGCTCCTTGTAACAAGAAAGTCCTCTGGACTAAAATTCAGAATATTTCACTAAGTGGATCACCCAGAACAATTCCCTAAGCATTTAGGCAAAGAGGAATTAATTCTGAATAAATTTGCACTTTCATGCACATCCAAGTGAACCATAATTTCACACATTGCTCAGGGAGCATGCATGAATATTTCTAAGATTTTTGGAGCTAAGGAATGCCCAGAACTGAATTTCCATGTTTTGGAAATTTTCTGAAAATGTTTCTGTATTCATTTGAATACAGAAACCTTAAATCAGATTTACCCTAACTAAATCAACTCCAAATGAGCTGAAACTTTTACAGGAGTCCCCTAACATCCTATATAATATTCTGGCAAAATTTGGGAATCTCTGGATGAACCAAACTCCCTCAAAAATTCTTTTCCTGAAAAGATTTAAATAATTTTCCAGCATTTTCTATCGATTTTCATGCAAATTGGGTTGCATATTTGGATAGGGTTTTTCATCCTGAATCCAAGCCAATTTGAATCACTAAATTTGGAGCTTCCTTGCAAAAGTTATGAGGTTCTAAAGTTTGAACTAAATCTGGAATTCAAATTAAATCAAGAAACATTAGAACTCTGACTGTGGGTCCCTCCTACATGTGTCGGCTGCTGGAATCACGCCACACAGGGCCACAGGACCTTTCCCGCGCCACCACACTGGATCCCGGGGCCGCAGCTGATCAGCAGTTTAAACCCTCCATCGCTGACACGCGGGGCCCGCCGGTCCTTCTTCCTCCTCGGGCCGTCTTCTTTCCCGCGCCGCCCCCTCGCCGGAAACTCGTCGGGGCTCGCCGGAGTCGGCTTCCCGTCCGTCTCCCGGCTCGGTACTCGCCGCCTGGGGGTTTTCAGCCACGAGGAATTCAATGGTGCGGTGCTTTCGGGCTGCCGGCGACCGGAAACCGGTCGGTGACGTGCGCACACCTCGGTGAGACTTCAGCGCCGTGGCACGAGCACCCTAGCCCGCCAAAAGTTCGGTGGACTCGCTCTAAAGCAGTAGTGGAGGTTAGGATAATTCGGCACGGCCTCAAACTGGCTCGGAAACGGCGGCAAGTGGGGGTTCACCGTGCGCCCGAGGGTCCCCGCCATGGCCGCCGATGGAAGAACTCGAAATTAGCTGCCCCTACTCACTGCTAAGCTAGGGTTGCGAAGGAAAAAGGTTCCCTATCCTCTCTAGCTCCTGTGTGCACAAAATGAACAACTTTAACTGATAATTAAGCGTTGATTTTTGAAACTCTTACCCACGGTTAGGTTTCCCTCGTCCGAGAGGAAAACTTGAAATTCCCGAGCTATGTTGCACAGCTCGAGCTGAAACTCGGGGGAGAGCAGCATGAAGTCCCGGCGCATCTCGGCGGGTGCTTGCTCGGCCGTGAAAAGCCTCGGTATGAGCTGCCCACGGTGACCCAAGTTGCCTTTTCGCTGGTGAGCTTCAGTATCTCGCGTTGATCGTTGAATTGGGCGCCCCACGAGCCAGGAATGTCGGAGCCGAGCTGTGGAGGATCTTGTACACTCGCTAGCGCTCCCTTTTTGTGTGTACGGCTCGAGCAACCGGGCACGCGAGCTGGTGGACAACTGAAGGAAGCAGAGGCATCCCCGGCTGCTGCTTTTCGGGTGTGGGAGCAGAAGAAAGCCGCGAGGACGAGTGAAGAACTTCGTGTTTGCCTCGGTGAGAAGGATAAGCGCCGGGTGAACCCCCTCTGGCGCCCACGCATGGGGGGGGCAGCTCGAGCAGGAGGTGGCGGTAACGCCCGTGGTGGCGTTCTGTGATCGACTCGATCGAGCTCGGGTCTGAACCGAGCCAAAATGTTTGCTTCGGTTGAAAGTCTCCTCCATCTTCAGTCCATGACATGTGGGTCCCACAGCTCCTCTCTGCTCCCAAAAGATCTCCAATTTTGGACACATTGCAAATTCAGCTGTGAGGGATCCAAATTCAAAAGCCATTTTGCCATTTGACAATTTGTGCCACAGTTTCAAGTTTAAATTCAAATTTGGATGAAATTTACAAGTCCCTTGGATATTGTCGAAGTGTGCGATCGACACTTCCCCCGGGCCTGCACTGGGCAGCCCGCGGAGGTTCTTTTTTCGGTGGGGCTAGTCTCCTAGCGGAAAGCTTGCGCGGATGGACGAGTTAGCGAGAGCTTGACACGGCGAGTTTTACGTGGTTCAGGCTGCCGGAGCGTAAAACCCTACGTCCACGGCGAGCTCTGGAGCTCGCTGTATTGCTTGCTGCTCAGGGCCGGAGGCCTGAGCTTGGGGGTGAGTTACAGCTTGAGAGTGTATGGCTAGCGTATGAGTTGCAAAGTGTGAACCCTTGCTATCGACGCCTACCCGAGCCTTTTATAGTCCAAGACTCGGGCGTCTTACAAGGGGAGCCAGGACCCGACAGGTGGTCCTGGGAAGATTGTCTATTATCTACCGTATCTGTAGTTACGCCGGCAGTTGCCTCTGGTCGAAGGCTTCTGAGTCTTCCATCTTGCCGCCCTGCCCATGCCGCATACTAGTCGTAGTGGTTGATGACGGCGCAGGCGGCATGGGATGTCTTGTCGCGGCGTTTATTAGCTGGCAGGTTCTGACACCGCGTGTCAGTCTGTGATGCGACTGGGCGCAACGGCACCTGACAGACGCGTGCTCCGCGTTTCCGCGTCTTGGGAAGACGCGGGTCTTGAATACCTTGTACGGGCAAGGTGTGGGGCGCCTTTACGCCCGCCGCCTACCGCTCGGGGGCAGGCAGCACCGTTCTTCTGGCCACGTGGCGGGTCCGGAGCCCTTCTCTGAGGCGAGAAGGGCCCGGCCTGTGGGGCACGTGGAGCCTCCGGACCTCTCCCCGCGGAGGGGGAGGTCCAGCCTCTGTATGCCACGTGGCGGGCCCGGAGCTCTCTTCTGCGGAGAGGGAGGTCCGGCCCCGCTGGACGCGTGGCGTCTTCGGACCTCTCTCCCGCGGAGGGGGAGGTCCGGCTTCTGTATGCCACGTGGCGGGCCCGGAGCTCTCCTCTGAGGAGAGGGAGGTCCGGCCCCGTCGGACGCGTGGCGCCTTCGGAGCTCTCCCTGCGGGGAAGGGCGAGTACCTTAGGCATTTTACCCTGTGCGCGGGGGTACCCCATATCTCAGGTACCGACAGTGGCCCCCGGGCCCATCTCGGGGGAGATAGCGAGCCCGAGGTGGGACCTCCGTCTCTTCCGATCTGCGCACTTTCTCTAAGTCCCGAATTGACCGCTGCCGGAGCACGAACGGCCGCGGGGTCGTGAGAGCGTGCGCTCACTTGATGATTGCTTTTACTGCGGCGGTTCCCAAGGCTGCCACTTCTGCACGTTGCGGCGCTTTCTTCGGGAACCGCCGAAGTGCCTTGCCGGCTCATCTTCTCAGGAGACTGACTCCTTGACCCCACCGCTTTAGTTAAGCGGCTTGGGCCCACCCGTCATCGGCATTCGGTCTAGGAACCGAAGCGGCTGCCGGTGCGGGATATTCGAAGAGTTCCGAATCGCTTGGAATTGCACCGGGAAGCTTTTTAGAGGGGGTCTTACCCTCATTGCAGCTTCCCTTCGCACTTCTGAGCATTTCTTCTCGGACTCTTGTGCTTTTGAGTTCTCCCTTGCCATGGCTTCCAACCCGCTGCCAGAGAAGAAACGCGCTCGATCTCCTCCAGCAACGGCGTCGGTGCCAAGTCAGGATTCTGGGGTGCCTGACACTCCCTCCGGTGGCGACTCGAAGAGGCCCCGGGTTGACGCGCTGGGGGAAGCTGCTGGGGCGTCCCCTGCTCCGCCAGTCCAAGCGACTGCGGGGCTGCCGTCAGTGACGATAGCGGGCTCTGGGAGTCCTACCCCGGCTCGGAAGTCGGGGTTCAGAGCTCGCTGGAGTGTCCGCGCTTCCCGGCCTTCCCCGTCTTGTGGGGAATCTGTGCCGCAGCGTTCGGAGCCAGGGGCAACTGCCGCGGCCCCCAGGCCAGCGCGAACTTCTCCTGTTCCGGTGTGCCCGGACTCCGCGGCGGCGTCGTCTCTTCCTGCCGAGACGGCCACCGCGGCCCCCAAGCCGGCGCAGGTCGACCCTGCACTAGGCGGCCCCGCCTTTTCTCCAGCACCGCCTTCCCCGGTTCGCCCCTCTCCCCAGATCAAGAAGCCAGAATCTGAAGAGAGCCCGGCAGGCCTGGCTGCCAGAGCCTCGGAGCCAGCTTCACCTGATCGGCGTCTCGTCTCAGTTTCTGGTGCGCCAACTCTTCCTGAGGAAGAGGTAATGGAGGAGGTCGGGGGGACTGCCCCGGCCTCTGTTGCTCCATTGCCTCTGGCCGATGCCTTCGCGCTTGCCGAGACAAGCGTTCGGCAGGTCTTGGCTGCATTAGGGCGCGAGCGGGAGGAGTATACGGATGAACGGGATCGCCTCCTCACCTGGGGGAACCTTTTGCAGGAGAGGACCGCAAAGGTTAAGAGTGAGCTCGACTCCAGGCAGGAGTTGCTCGACTTCAGGGAAGCGCTCGTCGACCGGATGAAGCGGGCTGTTGACCGCATGGACACCCAGTCGCGGCGGATCAACAGGGAGGCCCTGGAGGCACACGCCCGGGCCAAAGAGAGCCTCTCTGCTGCTGTGGAAATACGGCAACGGTTGGAGCGCCGTGAACTCGCCGTTGAGGAGCGGGAGCGTTTCGTGGCAGCTGAGGCAGAGAGGGTCGCCGTGCAGCTAGTCGCGGGCGAGGATGACCTCCGAGCTCGGATGGAGGAGCTGGAGATTCTGAAGGCAGACCTCGACTTGAGGGAGGAACAGGTCTCCCATGATCGCCGGGCGGTCTTGGACCGGGAGTTGACCGCCGGCTTCAAGGCCGCTGAGCTGGAGCGGCTAGCCAAGACTCTCCACCTTCGGGAGAGTTCCCTGGCGGCCAAGGAGAAGGAATTCTCCGAGAGGAACCTGGAGGCTCTGCAGGCGGCCCGCCGCGAGGTGGAGGAGCTCTCAACCTTGCGGTCCTCCGAGGCTCTTGCGGTCTCAAGCTTCGTGGATCGAGCGGGGTCCGCCCTGATCCCTCTTGGCTTCAGTCCGGTGAGGGCCGCGACTCCCGCATTGAAGGTGGCAGAGGTGATCCCTGCGTTAGAGTCGATCGGCGCCAAGCTGGACAGACTCGACTCGGTGGTCGCCAGCGAGCTTGAGGCCAAGGGCCGCGGCTTAGCATTAGAGGTCGCTTCGCATGTGCTGGCATGCTTCAAGAGCCGCGACCCCTCTTTTTCGCTAGAGCCAGCGAGAGAGGGCCCAGCCGCGGAGCAGGAGGAAGCTGCCAGGGCTGAAGTCGAGGATGTGGCCGCGCTCGTAGCCGCAAGGTTCCGGCGAGAGCCGGGAGGTCCTTAGGACTTGTTTCTCCCTTTTTTATCGAGTCTGTAGTCCAGCTCATGGAGCCTTGCCTAATTTGACTCTCTTGGAAACTTGTGTCTGTGATGCTTTTTCTCTCCTTGGCTTTGCCTGGCTGAGTCCTTAGCTCCGCAAGGTACTCAGAGGCCATTTCCAATCTCGGAGCTTCGCACAGACACCCTCCCCGGGTCCTAACCGTGTTAGGGGCCCCCGGAGGTCTCCGAACCTCGCCCTATGGGGGGCTCCAAATCTGCCTGCCACGTGGTGGGTCCGGAGCTCCTCCTCAAGAGACGGGAGCTCCGGCCATGTTGGGCACGTAGGGCTTTTGGAGCCCTCCCACTGAGGGGGGAGGTCCGGTTCCTTCCCGCCACGTGGCGAGCCCGGAGCCCTCCTCAAGGAAGGAGAGAGTTCCGGGCCCGCTGGACACGTGGGGCCCCCAGGCCCCGCCCCTGCTGGAGGGGCAGGTCCCGGTCCTTCCAGTCCCAGGCCGGTGTAGCTGGTAGCTCCTTTCCCCCCGCTTCATGCAGTCCCTGTTGCCGTAACCTGGAGGTCCTGCACACAGGCAGAGGAAACGTAATTCTCCTCGGGGGGTCCTCCCCTCCCGTCTCCTAGTCTTATCCGTCTTATGGTCCTGACCCGCTATACGGGGCTTGGGCAATTCTGTGCACGAGGCGCCGGAGCTCCGGCTCCCTCCGAGGTCCGGGTACGGCCGTCCGATCCCTAGTACCGGGCCATGCGCTGGGGAAGCAGAGTGCACGCGCTTTGGGTTCATGACCAGGCAAAGCGGACGTACTCCCCTGGACCTCCGGAGGGCAGGATGCGCATGCTTTGGGCTCTGGGCTGGCTAAGCTGGATACGCACCCTGGACCCCCCATGCACAACGCTGGCCTTTCCTGGAGGTGACCAACTGGCACCGCAACACCTGACTGGGGGAGGCCCGAGAGACTCATTCGGCCATCGGCAGGTGCCTCAAGCGCAGCCGCCTTCGGTAGGATAGCAAATGCCGACTATGGATGAGCGCAGGAGAGGGGGAGCTAGATGTACGATGAACATACAGAGAGTGCGATCATAAAAATTAATGCATAATTTAAATGAGCGCATGAGAGAGAGCTAAGTAGAACAGGTCTCTGTATTCGTGCCCATAGGTGGAATTCTGGCTGTACATGGGGGCAATGTTCCGCCTCGTCTACAAGGGAAGCAAGACTCTACGCGCTTAGGGTCGGAACCAGGCTAAACTGGACGTAGTCCTGTACCGTCCCTCGAGACTTAGCTACCCCAAGCTCTGTTCCTAAATTCTATGGGGTCTATTACAGAAGTGAATAACCCTGTTCTACCGATGCTCAGTAAGTAGGACTTACAGTGTTGCTTCATGGCAAGGATTCTTTGGGAATGGATCCCACTCTCGGTTGAAAGGCATGTGTACCTGGGGCGGCAGCTTTCATGATTCGGAAGGGACCTTCCCTGCTGGGGGAGAGCTTATGGGTCCTTCTTGGAATATAGCGTGCCGCTTCACCAGGTTGTCCTCTTGCAGGCCCCCGTCGCGTTTGGTTCTTTGGCGGTAGTGCTTAGAGCATTAGCCGGAACCGTGCGTTGTGGGGTGTTCCCTGCAAGCCGAGTCTTGTCTAGGTTGTTATCTTCACGCTGGATCAGGTCGTGCGCGGCTTCTCTCGGGGGCCCCCGGGGAGTTCTCCCCTTCTGGCTAAGGCCTTCAAGGGGTAGGTAGACCCGGGCTCGTCTTGGATGACCTAAGGCGTCTTCCCCTTCTGGCAAGGCCTTCAAGGGGTTAACGGACCTTAGGCGGCCCCCGAGAGGTATGTTCGAGGCACGGAGGCGAGCTGTAGTTGGCTAACGCCTAGGCCCGTCACCGTCGGAACTGGAATCCTCACCGTCATGCACTGTCTTTATGACACGCTGAGGCTCCTGGAACCCCACCTGGTGGGCAGCGGTGACTGGGGCATCGGCCTTCTGTTTGCCATCCCTCTGAGGGTAGGGCGGTGCTTCAGCCCTCTGCTGTCTTCCATTGCGGAAGCGCTCTGCGAGCCTCTGGATCTCCCAGCACTCAGCAGCAGTATGGTTGCAGGCGCCATGCACGGGGCATAGCCCGCCTTGGCTACTGTCTGGAACCGGTGATTGCCGCTGCCTCTTGTCGGGGCGTGGCCCCCGAGCTCCACTGGTCGTCGCAGCTGCGGCGACGGGGGCCGTGAATGGTGACTTCATCTTTCCACTCCCCCGGTTCTTGGTCTTCTTGCCACCCCCATAGGCAGCAGCACCAGACCCGGGCTGCCCTCCTGACTCGGAGGTCGGCAGTGCATGCCAGTTCCGCCCTTCAGCCGCTCTGGCGCACTTGTCCGCCAGGCTAAAGAGCTCTGAGACGTCGCGGACCTCTCTGGTCGCGAGCTTCTCAAGCATTTTCTCGTCCCAGACACCCTGTCGGAACGCCACCACCACAGAGGCACTTTGGATATGCGGGATGGTGTTGCGTACCTGAGAGAACCGCTGGATGAAAGAACGCAGCGACTCCCCAGGTTGTTGCTTGACGGCGTGGAGGTCAAGCTCCGTGCCGGGACGGGTGTAGGAGCTGCCGAAGTTGGCGACGAACTGCCGGCAGAGCTCACCCCAGGAGGTTATGGACCCCTGAGGCAGATTCATGAGCCAAGACCGGGCTGGGCCGGTCAAGGCGACGGGGAAGTAGTTGGCCATGACAGCCTCGTCCCCTCCTGCGGCAAGTACGGCGGTGGAGTAGATCTGGAGGAACTCCGCTGGGTTGACGCTGCCGTCGTACTTCTCGGGCAGGTGCGGGCGGAACTTGCGTGGCCACCTTGCGAAGCGAAGGTGGGGTGCAAGGGCCGCACATCCTGCACCTGCTGCCGCAGGTATAGGCGCTGCGAACGCTTGGTTCGCACCTGGCGCTGCGTATCCCAGCATGGGCAAGGCTGCACCATAGACCGAGGCCGCTACTTGCGGCGCATATGGTTGTGGCATATGCTGCGCAGCATATGCCTGTGGCGGGGCTCGCATGGCGAAGACCTGCCCTTCTGGTTGTGTTGAGGCCGACGACATGCTGTCGCCTGCCTCATGGTTGCGACGCCTTTCTCGGCGTCGCTCGAGGTACACCCGGGCGTCCTGCCCCAAGTGGCACCGTTCCAGTTCCCTTCGCAGGTCCGTCGACAGGAGCCTGGAGGAGCTGGAATCCGCCGTTAGCCCGTCAACTGTGGGTAGGCGCGTCAGCGACACAGCCGGTTGCCCTGGGCGCCGTCCTCGCCGAAACCGAGGGTTTGCGGCGGCGACGACGAGGCGGTCCACCTCGCGGACCCATTGCTGGGTCGCTGAATGGGGCGCATCCCCCGCAGGCGGGTTGCGAAGCAGCGCTCTTGCTGCAGCTAGCGCACCTCCATGGTGTACGCTCAGCGCTGCAGAAGACCTCACGCTGGTCGGGGCCTGCATAGCCGGAGTCGGCGTTGCCGGAGTCGGCTGCTGGCTGCCCGCTTGTGCCGACACACTCCGTCCTGAGTGTGTCGACATGTACTCCCCAGTGGTCACGGTTCGCAGTGAACGCGGAGGGGGAGAGTTTGCCGTTGAAGGAAGCTTGGTCATCTTCGTCGGCGGAAACTCGTCGCACTAGGGGAAAAGCCCCCTACCTGGCGCGCCAAATGTCGAAGTGTGCGATCGACACTTCCCCCGGGCCTGCACTGGGCAGCCCGCGGAGGTTCTTTTTTCGGCGGGGCTAGTCTCCTAGCGGAAAGCTTGCGCGGATGGACGAGTTAGCGAGAGCTTGACACGGCGAGTTTTACGTGGTTCAGGCCGCCGGAGCGTAAAACCCTACGTCCACGGCGAGCTCTGGAGCTCGCTGTATTGCTTGCTGCTCAGGGCCGGAGGCCTGAGCTTGGGGGTGAGTTATAGCTTGAGAGTGTATGGCTAGTGTCGGTACCTGAGATATGGGGTACCCCCGCGCACAGGGTAAAATGCCTAAGGTGCTCGCCCTTCTCCGCAGGGAAAGCTCCGAAGGCGCCACGCGTCTGGCGGGGCCGGACCTCCCTCTCCTCAGAGGAGAGCTCCGGGCCCGCCACGTGGCATGCAGAAGCCGGACCTCCCCCTCCGCGGGAGAGAGGTCCGAAGACGCCACGCGTCCAGCGAGGCCGGACCTCCCTCCCCTCAGAGGTGAGCTCCGGGCCCGCCACGTGGCATGCAGAAGCCGGACCTCCCCCTCCGCGGGAGAGAGGTCCGAAGACGCCACGCGTCCAGCGGGGCCGGACCTCCCTCTCCTCAGAGGTGAGCTCCGGACCTGCCTCGTGGCTAGAAGAACGGTGCTGCCTGCCCCCGAGCGGTAGGCAGCGGGCGTAAAGGCGCCCCCACCTTGCCCGTACAAGGTATTCAAGGCCCGCGTCTTCCCAAGACGTGGAAACGCTGAGCACGCGCCTGTCAGGTGCCGTTGCGTCCAGTCGCATCACAGACTGGCGCGCGGTGTCAGAACCTGACAGGTAATAAACGCCGCGACAAGACATCCCGTGCCGCCTGCGCCGCCATCAACCACTACGACTGGCGCACGGCATGGGCAGGGCGGCAAAAGGAAGACTCAGAAGCCTTCGACCGGAGGCAACCACCGGCATAACTACAGATACGGTAGATAATAGACAATCTTCCCGGGACCACCTGTCGGGTCCCGGCTTCCCTTGTAAGCCGCCCGAGCCTTGGGCTATAAAAGGCTCGGGTAGGCGTCGATAGCAAGGGTTCGCATTCTGCAACTCATACGCTAGCCATACACTCTCAAGTTGTAACTCACCCCCGAGCTCAGGCCCCCGGCCCTGAGCAGCAAGCAATACAGCGAGCTCCATAGCTCGCCGTGGACGTAGGGTTTTACGCTCCGGTGGCCTGAACCACGTAAAACTTCCTGTGTCAAGCTCTCACTAACTCGTCCATCCGCGCAAGCTCTCCGCTAGGAACTAGCCCCTCCAAAAAAAGAACCTCCGCGGGCTGCCCAGTGCAGGCCCGGGGGAAGTGTCGATCGCACACTTCGACAGCTAGCGTATGAGTTGCAAAGTGCGAACCCTTGCTATCGACGCCTACCCGAGCCTTTTATAGTCCAAGACTCGGGCGGCTTACAAGGGGAGCCGGGACCCGACAGGTGGTCCCGGGAAGATTGTCTATTATCTACCATATCTGTAGTTACGCCGGCAGTTGCCTCTGGTCGAAGGCTTCTGAGTCTTCCATCTTGCCGCCCTGCCCATGCCGCATACTAGTCGTAGTGGTTGATGACGGCGCAGGCGGCATGGGATGTCTTGTCGCGGCGTTTATTAGCTGGCAGGTTCTGACACCGTGCGTCAGTCTGTGATGCGACTGGGCGCAACGGCACCTGACAGACGCGTGCTCCGCGTTTCCGCGTCTTGGGAAGACGCGGGTCTTGAATACCTTGTACGGGCAAGGTGTGGGGCGCCTTTACGCCCGCCGCCTACCGCTCGGGGGCAGACAGCACCGTTCTTCTAGCCACGTGGCGGGTCCGGAGCCCTTCTCTGAGGCGAGAAGGGCCCGGCCTGTGGGGCACGTGGAGCCTCCGGACCTCTCCCCGCGGAGGGGGAGGTCCAGCCTCTGTATGCCACGTGGCGGGCCCGGAGCTCTCTTCTGCGGAGAGGGAGGTCCGGCCCCGCTGGACGCGTGGCGTCTTCGGACCTCTCTCTCGCGGAGGGGGAGGTCCGGCTTCTGTATGCCACGTGGCGGGCCCGGAGCTCTCCTCTAAGGAGAGGGAGGTCCGGCCCCGTCGGGCGCGTGGCGCCTTCGGAGCTCTCCCTGCGGAGAAGGGCGAGTACCTTAGGCATTTTACCCTGTGCGCGGGGGTACCCCATATCTCAGGTACCGACAGATATTTATATCAAAGCCTCTCCAAATTTGCTCAAAACTTGGCTCCCTCATAATTTGGACCTGAGGAATTCAAATATGTCCTCTGATCTTTGAGTTGGCTATTGCAAATCCAACTTTTTCAACAACAGTTTGAATCTCCACCTTTTGAGAATGGCCTTCATCTTTTTGAAGTGACCCTCTTAGTTCAAACTGAATTTAGAGTTTTATCGCACATGCCAACACTATCATGAGTAAACAAAAGTTTTTGTAAGTCCCATTTCCTGTATAAACTCAACTTTATTCATAGCTCAAGTTTTCTATTAACAAGTTTTGGGACTTTTACATACACCCGTCCTGGCATGGAGCAGGACCTCCACGCCATCCGACAGCAACCGGGGCAATCGCTGCGCTCCTTCATCTAGCGGTTCTCCCAAGTGTGCAGCACCATCCCCCACATACATAATGCATCAGTGGTGGTTGCATTCTGACAGGGTGTGCGGGACGAGAAGATGCTCGAGAAGTTGGCCACCAGGGAGGTGCGCGACGTCTCGGAGCTCTTCAGCCTGGCGGACAAGTGCGCCAGGGCAGCAGAAGGGCGCAACTGGCACTCACAGCCAGCCTCCGAAGCAGGAGAACAGCCCGGAGCTAGCGTTGTGTCCCAAGTGAGCAGCAAGAAGAGCAAGAAGAAAGGCGCTGGCAAGATCAAGCCACCGGCTGGAGCTCCCGTCGCTGCGACTGTAGCACCCGGCGGAGCTCGGGGGCCACGCCCCGAAAAGAGGCCACGGCAATCACCCGACGGCGGTGACCAAAGACAGCCGTGCCCGGTGCACAACACCAGGAGCCACACTGCTGGTGAGTGCCGGGAGATCAAGAAGCTCGCGGAGCGCTTCCGCGAGGGGAAGCAACCGCGTGCGGATGCTCCTCCATTTCGCCAGAGGGAGGGCAAGCAGAAGGTCGACCCCCAGGACGTCGGCGACCAAGAGATGGGGTACAAGGAGCCCAAGCGCACTCTGAAGGAGGTCCATCACCGTGGGGACTCCAGCTCCGGCGAAGACGAGCACTGGAAGGCGCTCCACGTCATCTACGGTGGGTCCTCGGACCCCTCATCCCGGAACACAGTCAAGACCCTGCACCGAGCAGTGGCGTCGGTGGCTCCTACCCCAAGCGCAGCGTCGCACCTCAAGTTGGTAGGGACCCCCATCACCTTCGACGCCACCGACTGCCCCAAGAACATGGCTGGAGCCGGACAGCTACCACTCTTGGTAGCTCCCACCATCGCCAACGTGATGATGTACCACGTCCTGGTGGATGGCGGGGCCGGCCTCAACCTCATCAGCAGTGCAGCCTTCCAGAAGTTGCAGATTCCGATGGCCAAGCTCTCCCCGTCGAGCCCGTTCTCAGTGGTAGGGCCGGGACAAGTTGTCCCATATGGCAACATCAGCCTTCCAGTGACCTTCGGAGCAGCGGACAACTATCGGACAGAATACATTCTGTTCGACGTGGCAGAGGTCGATCTCCCCTTCAACGCCATCATCGACAGGCCGGCCCTGTACCGATTCATGGCAGTAGCCCACTACGGCTACCTCATCCTGAAGATGCCTACACCAACCAGCATCCTCAGGATCCGTGGAGACCACACTGCCACAGTGTCAGCCTTGGAGAAGCTCCAAGCACTTGCGATAGCCCGAGCACCTTCCCTTGGCGGTGCAGAACCGGGCCATCTCCACCCGAGTGCACGCCATCGTGCCTTGACCTCTGCACCCCGAGTGCAACCCCTCGACGAAGGCGACGTCCCCCTGAAGGTCGTCCAAGTCGGCGCCGAAGCTGCCCAGACCACCCGGATAGCCGGGGGCCTGGACAGCAAATAGGAAGGTGCGCTCATCACATTCCTCCGGGACAACGTCGACGTGTTTGCATGGCAACCGTCACATATGCCCAGGATCCCTAGGGAGGTGATCGAGCACCATCTGAAGATCTTCCCCGACGCTCGGCCGATCCAGCAGAAGCCTCGGAAGCAGTCCATCGAGCGGCAGAACTTCATCCGTGAAGAAATCAAGAAGCTGCTGGATGCTGGCATCATACGGGAGGTCCACCACCCTCGGTGGTTGGTGAACCCTGTTGTCATCCTGAAGGCCGGCGGGAAGCTCCGGATGTGCATCGACTACACCAGTCTCAATAAGGCATGCCCCAAAGATCCATTCCCTCTCCCTAGAATAGATCAAATTGTAGACTCTACATCAGGCTGCGATATGTTATGCTTCCTAGATGCCTACTCAGGTTTCCACCAAACACCAATGTCTAGAGAAGATGAAGAACACCAAGCTTCCTAGATCAAATTGTAGACGGCCTGTATTGTTATGTCTCCATGCCTTATGGTTTGAAAAACGCTCTCCCTACCTTTGTACACGCTATGCACAAAACATTTGGAGAGCTAATCCGAGACTTAGTTGAGGTGTATGTCGATGACATCGTTGTCAAAGTAAAACAGAGCTCATCCTTGTTAGATAACTAGCTCTAGTCTTTGACAAGCTGCGCACCACACGCACTAAGATAAACCTTCGGTGTATCCTCTAGAAAGCTCCTTGGATTCCTGGTCTCACACCGAGGGATCGAGGCCAATCCAGAGAAGATCAAGGCCATCGAGCTGATGCAGCCCCCGGCCCGCATCAAGGATGTCCAGAAGCTCACGGGATGTCTAGCTGCGCTCAGTCGGTTCATACCAAGGCTAGCTGACCGGGCTCTTCCCTTCTTCAAGCTCCTG
Organism: Neostapfia colusana; assembly: GCA_030760725.1. Taxonomy (NCBI): domain Eukaryota; kingdom Viridiplantae; phylum Streptophyta; class Magnoliopsida; order Poales; family Poaceae; genus Neostapfia; species Neostapfia colusana. The sequence goes on from JASWHV010000006.1 coordinate 104,593,625, forward strand.
CGCAAAGCCGATCCATTTGTTTGGACCGAAGACGCAGAAGAGGCATTCCAGGAGTTGAAGCAGCTCCTGATGACGCTGCCCATCATGGTAGCCCCTGATCCCGGTGAGCACCTACTGCTCTACATCGCGGCGACGACAGAAGTGGTGAGCATGGTCCTAGTCACAGAGCGGCCGGACCCCTCGTCACTGCAGCCTGCTCCAGCAGCAGAAGTCAAGCTACAAGGCTGTATGGATCCCATGGGGGGCCCCGACAGCCAGGAGACCCCGGAGGTCCAAGGGGACCTCCTGGAAATCCAAGACAACCTCCCGAAGGTCCAAGGGGACCTCCCGGGAGTCCAAGACAACCTCCCGGAGGTCAAAGGGGATCTCCCGGAGATCCAAGATGACCTCCCGAAGGTTCAAGAAAACCTCCCGGAGGTCCAGGGAGACCTCCCGGAGGTCCAAGACAGCCGAGAAGTCTCCGGGTCCCATCTCCCGGAGGCTGCCCCGGACCTGGGGACCTCCTGTCGGTCGGTGCCAATGGAGGAAGACATCCCGGGTCCCCAGGGAGGATCCGGACCATCCAGAGGCCCGTCTACTACATCAGCGAAGTCCTCCACGACGCCAAGACAAGGTACCTGCAGGTCCATAAGATGCTGTATACAGTGCTCGTGGCGTCCAGGAAGCTCCGGCACTACTTCCAAGCCCACCGGATCTCGGTGGTCACCTCCTACCCGCTGAGGACCATCCTCCACAGCTCCAACGCGACTAGCGACGTCGCCAAGTGGGCAGCAGAGCTGGCGGAGTTCGAGCTGGACTTCCTACCACGTCACGCGGTCAAGAGTCAAGCGCTGGCTGACTTCGTGGCCGAGTGGACGCCATCACCAACCAACCCAGGGGGCACCGAAGGTGGCGAATCGGAGCCCAGAGCACCGGTCTTCACCGAGCCCCACTGGACGCTCTACTTCGATGGCTCCTCGCGGAAGCAGGGGGCCGGAGCCGGCGTACTGCTCCTCATGGCATTGGGGTAGCAGTTCAAGTACATGGTGCGTCTCAACTTCAAGGCAACCAACAACATGGCCAAGTATGAAGCTCTCATATTTGGCCTGATGATGGCGCTGTACATCGGCGTCCGCCAGTTGCTGGTCAAGGGCGACTCCCAGCTGATCATCAAGCAAGTCAAGGGTGAATGCTCCTGCAACGACCCACAACTGGCTGCCTACCTCCTCCACGTACAGATGCTGGAGAAGGACTTTGATGCCTTGGACCTGTGCCATATACCGCGCGCCGACAAAACCGTGGCCAACGACCTGTCAACGAAGGCCTCCACCAGAGCCCCGGTGCCCGAAGGAGCCTTCGAGAGGACATTGCCACGTCCCACAGCCTGACCTGCCGAGCCGGGCGAAGGAGGCGAGACCAGCACCTCGAAGCTGGCGGTCCCGGCGGCCCTGCAACCATGGTGCCCGCCAAGGATCGTATGCGCCACTGGGGACTCCGTGCTACCCGGCGCCCAAGATCCAGAAGCTCAAGTCCGTCCCGATGCATGGATCACGGAGGTCCAGGACTACTTGAAAGACAACATCCTTCCTGATGAACATGTATCCGCTGAACGGATTGTGCGGATGGCTAAGAGATACATGCTGGTAGAAGGGGATCTCTACCGGCGTGGTGCAAACGGCATCCTATTGCAGTGCATAACCCAGGAGAAAGGCTGTGGCCTGCTCGCAGAAATCCACGGAGGCGAGTGCGGGAGCCACGCTTCCTCACGCACGCTGGTCGGGAAAGCCTTCCGGCATGGCTTCTACTGGCCGACAGCTCTCCTGGATGCCGTCAAGCTGGTAAGAGATGCAAGGCGTGCCAATTCCATGCCAAACAGATCCACACACCGGCGCAGACGCTGCAGATGATCCCACCCTCGTGGCCGTTCGCGGTATGAGGGTTGGACATCCTGACGCCCTTCCCCAAATCTGTCGGGGGATTCTGGTACCTCTACGTCGCCATCGACAAGTTCACCAAGTGGCCGAAAGCTGCACCAGTCATCACCATCAACAAGCAATCCGCAGTCAAGTTCATCAAGTCGATCGTATGCAGGTTCGGGGTCTCGAACAGAATCATCACCGACAACGGGACCCAGTTCACCAGCGCAGCGTTCCAAGAGTACTGCGAAGACCTTGGCATCCAGGTGTGCTATGCCTCTGTCGCTCATCCAAAGAGCAATGGGCAAGTCGAGAGGGCCAACACCGAGATCCTTCGGGGCCTCAAGACTCGCACTTATGCCAGCTTGGAGAAACATGGTGCCAAGTGGGTGGACGAGCTTCCGTGCGCACTGTGGGCTAGCCAGACATCTTAGAGCGGGGCCACAGGGGCGACACCCTTCTTCATGGTCTACGGGGCCGAAGTCGTGCTTCCCCCAGAGGTCACCATGGGGTCCCCCCGCGTCCGAGCTTACGACGAAGCCACGCAGGACCAGCTCCGGCGCGAGGACATCGACCTCGTCGACGAGGCAAGATGGCAAGCAACGCTCCGCAATGCACGGTACCGACAGGCGCTCCGGCGCTACCACCAGAGGTCTGTGCATGTCCAGGAGCTCAAAGAAGGCGACCTGGTGTTGCGGCGCATACTTTCTCGAGAAGGGACCAACAAACTCTCCCCCAGCTGGGAAGGTCCCTTCCGAGTCACGAAAGTTTGCCGCCCCGGGTGCGTGCGCCTTTCCACCAAGGACGGGGACCTGCTCCCAAACCGTTGGAACATAGAACATCTCCGTAAGTTCTATCCTTAGAGCAGTAGTAGGACAGGTTTTCTCTTCTTTCTGTAATAGATCCCATAGAGCCCAGGAACAGCGCTCGGAGCAACTAAGTCCCAAGGGGCGATCCAGGACTACGTCCAGCTTGGCCTAGTTCCGTACCCTAAGCGCGTAGGCCCTGCCCCCCATCATAATGGGGTGGGTCGTTGCCTCCATGTACAGCCTGTCTTCCTCCAATGGATGTTTATGTATGGAAAGAACCCTGTCCTACCACGCTCTCTCATGTGTTCATTTAAATTATGCATGTCGAAGTGTGCGATCGACACTTCCCCCGGGCCTGCACTGGGCAGCCCGCGGAGGTTCTTTTTTCGGAGGGGCTAGTTCCTAGCGGAGAGCTTGCGCGGAAGAACGAGTTGGTGAGAGCTTGACACAGGAAGTTTTACGTGGTTCAGGCCGCCGGAGCGTAAAACCCTACGTCCACGGCGAGCTATGGAGCTCGCTGTATTGCTTGCTGCTCGAGGCCGGGGGCCTGAGCTCGGGGATGAGTTACAGCTTGAGAGTGTATGGCTAGCGTATGAGTTGCAGAATCCGAACCCCTGCTATCGACGCCTACCCGAGCCTTTTATAGTCCAAGGCTCGGGCGGCTTACAAGGGAAGCCGGGACCCGATAGGTAGTCCCGGGAAGATTGTCTATTATCTACCGTATCTGTAGTTATACCGGTGGTTGCCTCCGGCCGAAGGCTTCTGAGTCTTCCTTTTGCCGCCCTGCCCATGCCGTGCGCCAGTCGTAGTGGTTGATGGCGGCGCAGGCGGCATGGGATGTCCTGTCGCGGCGTTTATTACCTGTCAGGTTCTGACACCGCGCGCCAGTCTGCGATGCAACTGGACGCAACGGCACCTGACAGGCGCGTGCTCCGCGTTTCCGCGTCTTGGGAAGACGCGGGCCTTGAATTCCTTGTACTGGCAAGGTGAGGGGCGCCCTTACGCCCGCTGCCTACCGCCCGGGGGCAGGCAGCACCGTTCTCCCAGCCACGTGGCGGGTCCGGAGCTCACCTCTGAGGAGAGGGAGGTCCGGCCCCGCTGGATGCGTGGCGCCTTCGGACCTCTCTCCCGCGGAGGGGGAGGTTCGGCTTCTGCATGCCATGTGGCAGGCCCGGAGCTCACCTCTGAGGGGAGGGAGGTCCGGCCTCGCTGGACGCGTGGCGTCTTCGGACCTCTCTCCTGCGGAGGGGGAGGTCCGGCTTCTGCATGCCACATGGCGGGCCCGGAGCTCTTCTCTGAGGAGAGGGAGGTCCGTCCCCGCCAGACGCGTGGCGCCTTCGGAGCTTTCCCTGCGGAGAAGGGCGAGCACCTTAGGCATTTTACCCTGTGCGCGGGGGTACCCCATATCTCAGGTACCGACAGTGGCCCCCGGGCCCATCTCGGGGGAGATAGCGAGCCCGAGGTGGGACCTCCGTCTCTTCCAATCCGCGCACTTTCTCTAAGTCCCGACTTGACCTCTGCTGGAGCACGAACGGCCGCGGGTCGTGAGAGCGTGCGCCCACTTGATGATTGCTTTTACTTCGGTGGTTCCCAAGGCTGCCACTTCTGCACGTTGCGGCGCTTTCTTCGGGAACCGCCGAAGGGCCTTGCCGGCTCATCTTCTTAGGAGACTGACTCCTTGACCCCACCGCTTTAGCTAAGCGGCTTGGGCCCAGCTTTCATTGGCGCCCAGTCTCGGAGCCGGCGAGGTTGCCGATGCGATGTTTCCGGAGGTTTTCGAATTACCTCGAACCATCCCTGGAAAGTTTTAAAAGGTGATCTCACCCGCATCGCGGCTTCCCTTCGCATTGCACTCGTACTTCCCTTGAACTCTTGCGCCACGGCTCTCCTGCCCTTGCGCCTTCTTTCGCTATGGCTTCCAACTTGCTTCCGACGCGCCTCGTTCGTTCCTCCAAGCTCGGGCCAGTGCGCAGGCTGCTTGGCTGGCGCTCGGAAGAGCAGAAGCATCGGCTCCGCCGAGGATCTCTCCCCCTGGTCCTCGGAAAGGGGGAGATGGTCTTCTTTACCGCTTATGCTCTGGCGGGGTTCGTTCCGCCGATTTCTTCCTTCTTCGTCACCCTGCTGGAGACAAACGGTCTCCAACTCCACCATCTCTCCCCCAACTCCCTCGCAATGGCGGCAGTTTTTGTCCACTTCTGCGAGATGTTCGTGGGGGTGCACGCCTCCGTGACGCTCTTCCGCCACTTCTTTGTGCTGCGTACGACCGGACGCGGCTCAAAGACTCAGATGGGGGCGTATTACTTCCAGCATCGCTGCAAAGACCCCAAGGTCTCCGGATACCTTCTGCCCTTCAGCGCATCAAGGTGGGAGAACTGGAGGGAGAGCTGGGTGGTAGTGCAGGCGGATGAGCACGATCGCCTAGAACTCCCAACCGCCAGCCCAACCACCGATCGCCGCTTCTGGGAGGAGATCCCTGAGCTGGAGCAGGAGTACACTCCGGTCTTGGAGCGGATCCGGTTCTTGGCCAACGAGGGGCTGACATCTCTGATGGTGCTGATGGACTTCATGTCACGCCGCATTGCTCCCTTGCAGCAACGCAGCCGCCCAGCGTGGTACTACACCGGTGAACAGGACTGTACCAGGCTGGAGAGAGGCCCCAACTCTGTCCCTTCCGACGAGGAGCTGGAGGAGATGGTGAGCAAGGTGAGCGGTGACTATATTCCCAGCGGCGTCCCCGTCCTTCCGCCTTCTGCCACTCCCCTCTACTTGGAGCCTCAGAGGAGGTCAGAGCTCCTGCGGAAGATGCCGAACCTTGATGATATCGGGATTGCCGTTCATCAGGTCGGGGATGCCTTCCGGGGTATCACCATTCCAGGAACCGAGCACCCCGAATCAGGGCATGAGGCATCCACTGCTGCCAAACCTTCCCCCAGAGCCGACGGAACCCAAGCCGCCGATAAAGGGAAAGGTAAAGAGCCGGCCCCCGGGCATCTAGAGAAAAAACGCGCTTGGTCTCCTCCAAGGGTGCCGCCTGTGCCAATCCAGGGTGCCGGAGCTACCTTGCTTCCATCTCCCGGGGGTGCTGGTCCATCGGGTGCCGACCCGAAGAGGTCCCGAGTGTCCCTCCCCGGCGGGTCTCTCCCTAGACAGCAGCCGTCCGAATCAGCCCAAGTATCTCGCCATCCTCTCTCGAGCGGCGGGGCTCCCAGGACGGATGTTGGTGGGGCGACGCCGGCGAGCGCGCCGGAGGTCCAGGCGTCCCATTCCGCGACCGTTCCAGCCGCTGGTCCTGGTAGTTCAGCTACAGCCCAGAGGCCAGTGCAGCAAGCTCGCTGGAGCGCTCTTGCCGCTCAGTAAGTGTTATTATTTCTGACTTATAGGGGTAGAGCTCCTGCCTCTTCTCTTATTCTGAGTGCCTCTTCTTCTTTGCAGGGACCGACCGGCTGCCAGGGGCGGGCCTCTTATCCGGCCGCCTTCAACCAGCGGGGGCTCCGCGCCTCGGCACTTGGGGGCCGCGGCGGCCCCCATAGCTCCCAAATCGACGGGGGCAGTGGCCTCAGTGGCCGCATCTGCTCCTACCCGCCCTCCTTCACCAGCCCAGAAGCCAGGTCTTGAGACCGGGAGGGCCGCTGTAGGTGTGCTTGCTGGCCCCCTGGCCTGCTCAGGACAGCGCCCCCCCGTAGCTGCCGAGGCGCCGGCGCTCCCGCCGGTCTTGGACTCGTCCGGGGGGTCCAGCGGCGCAACTCCCGCTCCCCCTGCTCCGGTACCCGTGTGGGACGCCATGGAGCGTGCCCAGACCAGCTCCCGGCAGCTCCAATCTGCCTTTGAGCAGGAGCGGAAGGCATTGTCCGGCGAGAGGGACCGCCTTCTCAGCTGGCAGCAGCGGGCCCGGGCGGACCTCGACTCAAGGCAGTCAAGGCTTGAGGCCATGAGTGCTCTGCTTGGCGCCCAGAAGAAGGCCATTAGCCGCTTGGAGCTAGAGGCCCAGCGAGTTCGTGCCACCTACCGCGAGGCCCTGGCCAAAGCTGAAGCCAAAGCCAAGGAGTGTTCCGCCGCCGCGGAGGAGTTGCAGCTGCAGGTAGCCCGTCGGGAGCATGCCGTCGCTGATCGGGAACGCGCTGCTGCGGACGAGGAGGAGAAGACCACCGCTCGGCTGAAGGCCAAGGTGGAGGAGCTAAGGGCTCGGACTGAGGAGTTGGAGCTCCGTGAGTCGGCTGTCGCCGCGAGGGAGGAGCAATCTTCCAAGGAGCTTCAGGCGGCGATGGATCGCGAGCTAGCGGCCCGTCAAGAGGTAGAGAGGCTCCAGTCCCTGCGGACTGCCGAGGCCCAGGCGGTCTGGTGCTTCATTGCTAAGGCGGGATCCGCCTTAGCTCCCCTTGGTTTTAGCCCTGTGCAGGTGGAGAGCCCAGCACGGCCGGTGTCCGAAGCGACCCCAGCCCTTGAGTCTCTCGGCGACGAGCTAGGTCGGCTCGAATCAGTGATCGCCGACGAGCTGGAAGCGGAAGGTCGGGGTCTTGCGAAGGAGGTTGCGATGCACGTTCTGTCGTGCTTTGTTAGCCGAGATCCTTCCTTTTCCCTGGGGCCGGTCCGTTTAGGACCCATCGCCGACCAGGAGGAAGCTGCCCAGGCCGAAGTCGAGGACTTAGCTGCCCTCGTGGCCTCTAGGTTTCATCGGGAGTCCGGGGACCCCTAGGCACCCGCCCTTGTGTCCACAAGGCCCTGTACTTCCTTTCTTTATTTTTGTTGAGTCTGTAGCCCAGCTCGTGGAGCCTTTGTATGGACAGACTCCTGTTTCTTTTTGTGTCTGCATGCCCTAGTCTTCTTCTTGGCCTTTCCTGACCGAGCCCTTAGCTCCGCAAGGGCTCGGAGGCCTTGACCAATCTCGAAGCTCTGCATGGACACCTTGTCCGGGTCCCCACTGTATACGAAGGGTTCCGGAGGTCTCCAGGACCCGCCTCACGAGATCGGAGGGGGGCCCGAGCTTGTTGGTCACGTGGCAGGCCCGGAGCTCCTGCCTGAGAGGAGGTCCGGGCTCACAAAGCACGTGGAGGTCCCGGGCCTCTCCCCGCAGAGGGAGGGGGGGAGGTCCGACTTCTGTAGACCACGCGGCGGTCCCGGAGCTCCCCCCGAAGAGGTGGGAGGTCCGGCTGTGGGAGCTCCGGCCCTGCCGGACACGTGGGGCCTTCGGACCCTACCCCTGTGAGGGCTAGCCCTTTGATCTTTCCTTAGGGTTTTTGGCCTACCGCGATCCCGTAGCGGCCCCCTGGTAGGTGCGTTCTATTGGGTGGATGCGCCTACCATACTCCTGCGGGGAGCTGAGGCTGAGAAATCCTGCACATAAGGAAAAAGTAATTCTCCTTGGGGGCTCCCCCCTCTATTCCTTAGTCATATCTGCAGCAAATTCCGACTAAGGATGAAAATGAGAAGAGGGAGTTGAACGCATAGTGAGCACGCATTAGTAGGGTAATCATAGAAATTTAACAAGTAAATTAAATGAGTACCAAAGAAGAGCAACGCAGGGTGGGCTTCTTTTCATATAAATTTCCATACGGGGGAAGGGGGGCCGCATATGTAGGCCACGACCCACCTCAAGGGAAGCAAGACTCTGCGCGCTTGGGGTCGGAACCAGGCGAAACTGAACGTAGTCCTGGACCGTCCCCTGAGGCTTAGTTGCTCCAAGCCCGGTTCACGGGCTTTTATGGAAATTACTACGAAAAGAAGGGCCTGCCCTATTGTTGCTCTAGGGGTAGAACTTACAGCGGTGTTCCGTGTTCCGAAGGTTCGGGAGCGGGTCCCTGTCTTTGGTTCTGGGGAATGGTCCCAGGCCCGGGATGTCCAGCCCCAGTACGGCAAATGGCCATGCGGACTGGATCATCCGTACCGTCCAAGCCGGTGTATGGATCTGCTTGGCATGGAACAGGCATGCCTAGCAGCTCTCGACCAGCTCGACGGCATCCTGGAGTGTTGCCGGCTAGTAGAAGCCACGCCGAAAGGCTTTACCGACAAGCGTGCATGAGGAAGAATGACTCCCACATTCGCCTCCATGGATCTCAGCGAACAAGTCGCAGCCTTCCCCCTGGGTTATGCACCGCAATAGGATGTGGTTGGCGCCACGTCGGTAGAGATCCCCCTCTACCGCCATGTGTCTCTTAGCCACACGCGCCATCCGTTCAGCGGATACACGTTCATCAGGGAGGATATTGTCTTTCAAGTAGTCCCGGACCTCCGTGATCCATGCATCGGGTCTGACTTGAGCATTTGGATCTTGAGCGCTGGGTTGCACGGAGTCCCCAGTGTCGCTTATGATCCTTGGCGGCGCTCATGGCCGCCGGGACCGCCAGCTTCGAGGTGCTGGTCTAGCCCCCTTCGCCCGGCTCGGCGGGCCGGGCTGTGGGTCGCGGCATCGTCCTCTCGAGGCCCCCTTCAAGCACAGGGGCTCCGGTGGCAGTGGGGGCCCTCGTTGAAAGGTCGTCAGCTGCGGCCTTGCTAACGCGCGGTACGTGGTGCAGGTCCAAGGCGAGGGGGTCTGTCTCCGCCGTCTTGGTTGATAACCAGACTGGGGATTGCCCTGAGCCAACGACTAGCGAGAAGGATAAGCACTCCATACTCCGCTATGGTGTTGGCTGCCTTGGAATTGAAACGGGACATATACCCAGACTGCTCCCCCGATGGCATGAGGAACAGTACGCTAGCATCGGCCCCCTGCTTTCGCGGGGAGCCGTGGACGAACGTCATTTGATGGGTCCTGATGAAGGTCAGGGCTCATGGTCCTGTTTCATCGTCTTCATGGCCCCCTGAGCGTGCGTCTACTTCAGCCACAAGTGAACTAATGCTCGGTTAATGTCTGTATGGCGGGAAAGGGGAACCTAGATCAAACTTCAGTAGCTCCGCCGCCCATTTGGCGGCATCGCCCGCCGCATGGAGCTGTGAGGGATAGCTTTAAGTCTGGGGAGATCGCCGGGTGCCCGACGCTCGGGGGTCCTCAGGCTGCTTTGGACCTCGCGGGAAGCTCCGCTGTCGTCCCGGGGGCTCCGGGAGGTCGTGTCAGGGATCCGAGGTCTGGTCTCCTGGTGCTTGCTTCTTGGTAGCGGAACAGGTTACTGTGGTGTGGGGTTAAAGCCATTGCGCGAAAACCAGAAATTCGCGGGACCCCCTAGCTATGCCGGGTCGGCTTACGCCGGGATTAGTAGGTAGGGGGCGCCCTTCAACTACTTCAGACTCAGGGGTCTGATGGGAGCCCTAGCAAGCATTTGGGAAGCGCAGCATATCACAGCCTGTTATCGAGTCTACTATTTGCTCTATCAGCCAAAGAGAAAATAGGTCTTTAGGACATGCCTTATTGAGACTGGTGCAGTGGATGCGCTTCCGGAGCTTCTCGCCGGCCCTCGGGATAATAACACGGTTTGCCAAGCGCCGGGAGCGGCGGACCCTCCGTCTCGTCGGACGGCTGGACGTCGGGAAAGACCTTTAAGTAATGCTCCATCACCTCCCTGGGGATCTCTGGCCTCGGTGATGGCTGTCATGCAGCACATCGACCTCATGCTGGAGGGGGGCAACGAGCGCGCCTTCCTATATGCTACCCTGGCCCCCGGCTACCCGGGTGGCCTGGGTGGCACCGGCGCTGATTCGGATGAGCCTTGTGGGGGCGTCGTCCTCAACAAGGGGTTGCACGCGGGGTGCGGCGGTAGAGGCACGGTGGCGTGCACTTGGGTGGAGCTGGTTTGGTCCTGTACTGCCGAGGGCTGGCGCTCTAGTTGCTGTAAGCGCCCGAAGCCCTTCCAAGGCTAATACTGCGGCCACACGGTCTCCACAAACCCTGGGGACGCCTGTCGGTGTAGGCATCTTAAAGACAAGGTAGCCGTAGTGGGCTATTGCCATGAATCGGTACAGGGCTGGCCTACCGATTATGGCATTGAAGGGGAGGTCAGTCTCGGCCACGTCGACCAGAATGTACTTCGTCCGGTAGCTGCCCGGTGCCCCAAAGGTCACCGGGAGGCTGATGCGGCCGCAGGAAACGACCTGTCCCGGCCCTACCCCTGAGAACGGGCTTGATGGGGCGAGCTTGGCCATCGGGATCTGCAGCTTCTGGGAGGCTGCGTGACTGATGAGGTTCAGTCCAGCCCCACCATCCACCAAAACGTGGTACATCTTCATGTTGGCGACGGTAAGGGCCACCATGAGCGGTAGTTGGCCGGCCCCAGCCATGTTCCTGGGGCAGTCGGTGTCATTGGAGCTGATGGGGGTTCCCATCCACCGACGCTACCGCTCGTCGCAGGTCTTAGCCATGCTTCTGGACAGGGGGGTCAGCGGACCCGCCGAAGACGTCACAGGGCATCTTCCAGTGCTCGTCATCACTGGAGATGGAGCTTCCATGATTGCGCGCTGCCTTTGCGGCGCGCCGGAGCTCCTGGAAATCCACCTGGCGGTCGTCGCCGTCTCGGGCCTCGACCTTCCGGTTGCCCTCCCTTACTATAGGATGGGGTGTCAGCTAGGGGCTGCTTCCCCTTCTGGAAGCGCCCCGCGAGCTTCTGGATTTCCCGGCCTCTGGAGGAATTCCGCCGGGTTGATGCTGCCGTCGTACTTCTCAGGCGAGAGTGGCCGAAACTTGCACGGCCATTTTGTGAAGCGAAGGCGGGGCACGAGGGCCGCACACCCCGCTTCTGTTGCCGCAGGTTCTAATGCCGCGAATGCTTGGTTCGCGCCGAGCACCGCATGCTTCCGGCGGCCATACATAGGACATAAGACTGTGGCATATTGAGTAGCAGCGCTCTTCGCTGCAGCTAGCGCACCCTCACTAGGTACACCCAGCGCTACGGAAAACCTGACACTGGTCGGAGCCCGCATTGCCGGGGTCGGCGCTGCCAGAGCCGGTTACTGGCTCCCAGTGCAGGTATCGGCGCCGCGAACGCCTGGTCGGAGCCCGCATTGCCGGGGTCGGCGCTGCCAGAGCCGGTTACTGGCTCCCAGTGCAGGTATCGGCACCGTTTGCAGGGCATATGGTTGTGACATATACTGCGCGACGTATGCCTGGGGCAGAGCCCGCGTAGCGAAGATCTGCCCTTCAGGCTGGGTTGAGGCCGACGTCATATTGTCGCCAGCCTCTTGAGTGTGACGCCTTTCTTGACGTCGCTCGAGGAACACTCGGGCATCTTGGCCTAAGCGACACTGTTCCAGCTCTGTCCCCAGGTCCTTCGACGGAAGCTTAGTGGAGCTGGAACTTCCTCGTCTGGTCGTCAACCGTTGGCGTGCGCGTCAGCGACGCAGCTGATTGGTCGGAGCGTCATCCCCGCCGAAGTCAATGGTTTGCGATGGCGACGACAAGACGGTTTACCTCGTGAATCCACTGCTGGGTCGCCGCCTGAGGCGCGTCCCCAGCAGGCGGATTGCGCAGTAGCGCCCTTGCTGAGACTAGCGCACCCTCACCGGGTACGCCCGGCGCTACTGAAGGTCTGACGCTGGATGGAGCCTGCATTGCCGGGGTCGGCGCTGCCAGAGCCGGTTGCTGGCTCCCAGCTTGCCTCGTCACACTCCGTCCTGAGTGTGTCACCATGTACTCTCCCCTGTGGTCACGGTTCGCCGTGACCACGGAGAGGAGAGTTTGCCACTGAAGGAAGCTTAGTCATCTTCGTTGGCGGAAACTCGTCGCGCTAGGGGAAAAGCCCCCTACCTGGCGCGCCAAATGTCGAAGTGTGCGATCGACACTTCCCCCGGGCCTGCACTGGGCAGCCCACGGAGGTTCTTTTTTCGGAGGGGCTAGTTCCTAGCGGAGAGCTTGCGCGGAAGAACGAGATGGTGAGAGCTTGACACAGGAAGTTTTACGTGGTTCAGGCCGCCGGAGCGTAAAACCCTACGTCCATGGCGAGCTATGGAGCTCGCTGTATTGCTTGCTGCTCGAGGCCGGGGGCCTGAGCTCGGGGGTGAGTTACAGCTTGAGAGTGTATGGCTAGCGTATGAGTTGCAGAATCCGAACCCCTGCTATCGACGCCTACCCGAGCCTTTTATAGTCCAAGGCTCAGGCGGCTTACAAGGGAAGCCGGGACCCGACAGGTGGTCCCGGGAAGATTGTCTATTATCTACCGTATCTGTAGTTATACCGGTGGTTGCCTCTGGCCGAAGGCTTCGGAGTCTTCCTTTTGCCGCCCTGCCCATGCCGTGCGCCAGTCGTAGTGGTTGATGGCGGCGCAGGCGGCATGGGATGTCCTGTCGCGGCGTTTATTACCTGTTAGGTTCTGACACCGCGCGCCAGTCTGCGATGCGACTGGACGCAACGGCACCTGACAGGCGCGTGCTCCGCGTTTCCGCGTATTGGTAAGACGCGGGCCTTGAATTCCTTGTACTGGCAAGGTGAGGGGCGCCCTTACGCCCGCTGCCTACCGCCCGGGGGCAGGCAGCACCGTTCTCCCAGCCACGTGGCGGGTCCGGAGCTCACCTCTGAGGAGAGGGAGGTGCGGCCCCGCTGGACGCGTGGCACCTTCGGACCTCTCTCCCGCGGAGGGGGAGGTCCGGCTTCTGCATGCCATGTGGCGGGCCCGGAGCTCACCTCTGAGGGGAGGGAGGTCCGGCCTCGCTGGACGCGTGGCGTCTTCGGACCTCTCTCCCGCGGAGGGGGAGGTCCGGCTTCTGCATGCCACATGGCGGGCCCGGAGCTCTCCTCTGAGGAGAGGGAGGTCCGGCCCCGCCAGACGCGTGGCGCCTTCGGAGCTTTCCCTGCGGAGAAGGGCGAGCACCTTAGGCATTTTACCCTGTGCGCGGGGGTACCCCATATCTCAGGTACCGACAATGCAATTAATTTTTATGATCACCTCCTCATGCTCACAGGCAGTGTATGCCCATCGTACACTCAGCTCTCCTTTCCCACTCTCATACCTAGTCGACATTTGCTATCCTGCCGAAGACGGTCGTGCTTGAGGTACCTGCCAAAGGCGAGAGGGCCTTTCAGACCTCCCCAGTCAGGTACTGTGATGTCAGTTGTTCACCTCTAGGAAAAACCTATGCCGGCCTGGGAGGTCCAAGGTGCGTAGCCTGCTTTGCCTAGTTCCGTACCCAAAGCATGCGCACTCAGCCTCCCGGAGGTCCAGGGTGTGCAGCCTTCTTTGCCTGGTTCCGTACCCAAAGTGTGTGCACTCTGCCTCCACAGCGCTACGGTCTACTACTAGGGGCCGGACGGTTGCACCCTGACCTCGGAGGGAGCCGGACCTCCAGTTTCGGGCGCACTGAATTACCAAAACACCGCATACCAGTCCGGGACTGTAAGCCAAATAAGACTAAGAGAGACAGGGAAGGGAGAGCCCTCGAGCAGAATTACCATTTCCCTACTTGTGTGCAGGACCTCCTGAGAGGCCTCCCGGACCTCCGGAGCTAGAGCCCCAACACCGGCGTGCTCCGAATGGTCAAGGGGGGCCTGTCCTTAGCTCCCCCATAGGAATGTGGTAGGTGTGCCCACTGCATTGGCCACACCTACCAGGGGGCCACTACGGGGACTGCACAAGGCAAGACCGGAGCACCCGGCAGCATTGAAGTCCTAAGGCTTCTCAAGGCCGGAGCTCCCGACTCCAACCTAAGACCAGAAGAGCCGGACCTCGCCCCCCCCCCTGCGGGGGCGAGCTCTGAAGGTGCCACGTGTCCAGCAGGGCCGGTGCTCTCCTCTCCTCAGAAGAGAGCTCCGGGCCTGCCACATGGCCGGAAGGGCCGGACCTCCCCCCTACGCGGGGGTGAGCTCCGAAGACACCTTGGGTCCTTATGTCAACAAGGGCCCAAGGGAGGTGCCTGTGCAACGGTTTGAGATCAGTGGAGACCTCCTGGGTCCTTACGGAGCTAAGGGCTCAGGCAGGGCAAGCCAAGAAAAGAAAGCAACAAGCACAGGCACAGAAGACAACAAGTCTGTTCATTCAAAAGCTCCACGAGCTGGTCTACAGACAGAAAACACAAAATACAAGGCCCTCCAGCTAAAAGGGCGAGTGCCTAGGAGTCCCCAGCCTCCCGCTGGAACCTAGATGCGACAAGGGCGGCAACGTCTCCGACTCCGGCCCTAGCGACCTCCTCCCGCTCGATGATGGGGCCCTGCACCACCGGCCCCAGAGAGACGGAGGAGTACCAGCTCCGGAAGCACGTCAGCACGTGCGCGGCGACCTCCTTTGCCAAGCTCCTCCCCTCGGCCTCGAGCTCATCGGTGATCACGGCCTCCAGCCTCTCCAGCTTGGCGCCAATGGACTCAAGTGCCGGGAGCGCCTCGACCACCTCTTGCGCCGGTGCCCCCGTCCGCATGGGGCTGAAGCCAAGAGGCACCAGAGCAAACTCCGCCTAGCCGACGAAGTCCCAGACTGCTCGGGCCTCGACGGTCCGCAAAGTTTGGAGCTGCTCCACCTCCTGATGAGCCGCTAGCAGGGCGCCAGGACCTTCCAATGCAAACCTCCTCTCCTTCGCCGCGAAGTCCCGGGCGAGCCTCTCCAACTCCGACGCCCGGAAGTCAGCAACAAGCTCCCGGTCCAGCACCACTTGGCGGTCCCGGGCGACCTGCTCCTCCCTTCCGGCCAAGGAAGCCTCCCGGAGTTCCAGCTCTCCGGCCCTGGCCTTCAGGTCGCCTTCGCCTGCCTCTAGCTGCTCGGCGACTTCCTTCTCCTTGGCCGCCACGGCGCGCTCCGGCTCCGCAACAGCGCACTCACGGTGCACCAGCTGCAGCCGCATCTCTTCGTTGGCGTCGGAGCGGGCCCGGACACTGTCATAGGCCTCACGGGCCTCCTGCATGATCCGTCGGATCTCGGTGTCCAGGCGGTCGACGGCTTTCTTCTGCACGTCGAGGAGCTTCTCCTCGGCGTCGAGCCTCTCCCTCTTTGCGCCGAGCTCCTCCTCGACCTCCCTGATCCGCAGCTTCAAGAGCCGTCCCCATCCACGGAGGCGGTCTCTCTCATCCGCCAAGGCCTCCTGCTCGCGCTCAAGCGTAGCCTGGACCTGCCGGACACCAGACTGGGCAAGCTCCAGTGCGTCTGACAGGGACACCAGGGCGGTGGAGGCCGAAGCCGCGCCGCAGATCTCCTCCATGATGTCGTCATTCGATGGAGGAGACGTCGGCACAGAAGCCTCCACGGAAACCGCGACGATGCGCCGATCAGGAGAAGACGACGTTGAGGCAGGGCCAGTCCCGATGCGCCCCTGCTCGTCGCCCACCTGAGGACCGGCATCAGCTCCCCCTGCATAAACACCCGAAGGTTGGCCGCCACCAGCCTGCTCCGCTGAGTCTCTATCAGCAACCAGCTCCCGAGCTGGCGAAGGAGGAGGAGCAGGCACCGCCGCCGTCGCCGCAGGAGCCGATCCTGCCGGGCCAGAAGGAGGAGACATCTGGACCTGCACGGGGGCCGGTGAAGCTGCCACGGTGTCCTGACGCTGTGGCACTGTGTCACACCCGGTTTTTCCGAAGAACAACCAAGTGAATATCACATGTATGCCAGGATCATTTTCTCATACATGTGATGACAAATAGTGAAGCATCATTTATTACAAGCCAGGTGTCGAATATAAATAAGTCTTACATAGCAAATGTCTCGATGGACAATAATAAGTCATCACAAATAAATAAACTAGCAGCGGAATATTATTCTTGAGGGCTCCATCACAGGCGTTGCCCGGGGGTCTCCAATAGAAACCTTCTTCGGGTCTAAAGTCTTGGTCATTATATACCACCTCATTTTCCTGACCTGAGCAGCAATATAAACCAACAAATATGCAAGGTTGAGTACCAATGGTACTCAGCAAGTGTGGGAAAATTATATCATGCATGGCTAGAACAAGGAGAGGTTGAACTCATGGTTAAAGCACTACGCAATTAATACCTATCACCTTAGCTTATTAAGCACCTACATTACTACACAGGTGAAATGGTCCAAATCTCCCATCCCATCATCATAATCCAATAACCATAACATCATTTCCAATGTTAAGCTCCCCGCTTAACATCCACAACTTCCAAAACCATCACTCCTCTAATCATGAATAAGTCCAAGCCGCTCTTGACCGTGAGCACGGCTGTCATGACAGTTTTGACTCTGCAGAGTTTGTACCACTGTACCCACATGTAGTGATTTCATCCCCCGTTGCCGGGTGGACTAAAAGAACCTCCATTATGCCAGTGGCTACGAACCACACTCACACTTCCCAGGTGTGTAGCCAGGAGATCACTACGAAGCCTTTACAAAGGGATTCCCGACGAGCGTGGGCCCACTGAGGTTTCACCCCTAACAGCATACAAGAGGCTCCAACCCCGCTGCAGTGGCCCCCTCTTGAGCCTTGCGGTTCATATGGTAGTCCAGCTGACACCTACTCCCCGCACCATCCAACACACCCATACTACGCCGGGGATACACCTAATTAATTGGCCAAGCTGCCCCATCTCAGCATGTGGTTGGCACTGTAAAGCCAGGTTACATGCTCCATGAACCGGTCCTTAGGATCCAGGCAAGTACTAAACACAAACCCGAGTCTCGTGCACCCAGCACACAACCAAAACATCCAACTTGCCTTGATCCCTACCTCTACATAACTCACAATATCTCATTCAAGAGTATGGTAAAATAAACTGATGATCTCATATCCCAAATATCCCATTCTAAGCATGGCTAAGCATATGCATAATAATAAATGACATGATAAAATAAATCCCAACCCAAGCTACAAGGAAACAAGGTAATGCAATTCTAGGGAAACTTCCTAGCATGGGTTTCATATTTCAATTGACAATGCAAATAATTCTATCTACACATCCTAGCATAGGATCAAAGTGGTCAAGGACACTTGCCTCCTTCTTGCTGCTCTTGAAATGGGTAGTCCTGATCTTGGAAAGGAATAACTTGATCTTGAGCAGGTTCTACATCATACCATCACACATAGCAAAAGAAAAACAACAATCCATAAGACATAGTTCACACTCCCACTTCATACAAACCACACATTCACATTTATGAAAGTCATTCACCATTATATGTGTTGTGGTTACTCTATGTGTGTTGATTTGTGGCTTGCATACACTTTTAATCATGTGTATATGATTCCTACTTTGGTGTTCACATTTATACTTACATACTATATATATATATATGAGTTTCCAATTTAAATAAATTCCTTATATTCAACTACTACACCTTTTCACTACCAAGTATGTATGAAAAGTATTTTTCTTCTCCATATGTGCCTTTAGAATTTCTACCAACTTTAAACTGAACTCTTTGGATTTTAGAAACTCCATTTATCATTTACTAGTTGCTATATTTTCAGATTTTATTTTCCTATACATAAATGTGTTCTTTATTATGAAATTAGTAATGCACATCATCTAAACAGAATAGGTTCTGGTCCTAAATAACTTAATAACATATTTTGACCTTTGCCTCTGATGTAAACTATTTCACAATTATTTTCCCTATTTTCTAAGACTATTCATTACTTAAAATGTGTCCCTAAATGTGAATAATAAATTAAACAGATTCAATTCAGCCCAAAATATGTTTTTATCTCACTCCAAAGTTTTCTAAATACTGAGAAAGTTTTTAATTTAATTATGACAATATGTTTGTCCCACTTTTTAATTTTTAAACACTAGCCACATATTCAATTTCCTAATTTAAATACTAAACAGGGCTAAAAAGGTAAACTCACCCCATTACAGGGTCTATAATATTATTTTCAGAATTTCCAGGGGTCTAGCTACACTTATCAGAGGTGTTTTTCCTAATTTTTATTAAGTCCAGGGGCTAAAACTGATTTTTAAATGAATTTACATTATTTTCTGGAGTTCCAGGGGCTAGATCAGAAGTTTCCGGGGCTAGCTCTTATTTCCCGAGAACCCCAGGGGGTAGCACGTAAGATTTCCAGTCTTTATAACGCGGGGCTGAATTGGACCGTCCGATTTTAAACCGACGGCTGAGATTATAACGTCGAACCGGTACGCGGGGGTTTAAACCCTACCGTGCGATTTAGAATAAACGGCGCACAAGCGGCCACGTCGCTCTGATCGAGCGCGGGCGGCGCTGCCGGCGGCGGGAAGCGGCGATCTCGCCGGAGACTTTCGGATCTTCGGCAATTCTCCCTAGAACTGTGATTTTATGGCATAGATCGGTGGAGGGGAGGTCGGGGATCTCACCTCGGGGGTTTTCTTGAGCTCGGAGGTCCTGGAAGGTAATCGGCGACGAGGTCCGAGGCGAAACCACGGCGAAGCTTGTCGGCGCTGTGTTTACACCGCAAGTCACCGAGTTTTCTGCACCTGCAAGGTTCCCCGGAGGCGGTGGATCAAGACCAGCGAGTTAGATCGGAATTTCCGAGCTTAGATCGGCCAGAATTCGCCGGAGAAGTCTCGGTTCTCACCGGAGAAAAATTGGCGGATCGCGTGGGAAAAACAGAACGAGGCCGGGGTTTGTAAAGACGGGGGAGGCCGGCGGGGTGGTTTAGATCATGTCCGCGTCGCCTACGAACAGAATTCAGCGGGGATACGCTGAAATCCCGATCGGTTTTGATTCGGGTGCGAGTGAGTCCGGCGCTGTCGCGAGGTAGACGACGATCGGGTGGGCCCCGCCTGTCTGTGTGAGGAAGCAGCGCGCGCGGCTGCGGGCTGGCGCGGACGCTGGCTGGGCCGGCTGGTGGGTTTCGGCCCACTGGCCGGTTTTTTCTGTTTTCTCTTTTTCTTTTTCTATTTTTTTCTGATTTGAGTTTAATTTGAATTCCAGTTTGAATTTGAATTTTTGCAAAACATGCAACACGTCCAAAAAATTTTAATTTCCCCTCTTAACATGATTTAGGGTTTTGAATCAAAATTTTGGGGTGTTACACACTGGGCCCCTGCCAACCGGAGGTGGCCGGGGAATAGACGTGTCCCTGGCAGCCGACAAATCCCTGCAAACACAGGAGCTCTCAAGACAAGAAAAGAAGAATCAAAGTACGCAAGTACTAAGACCCGGTGAGTGCAAACTTACCGAGGACTGCGAGCATTCCAGCGGGCATGAAGCCCTGGCTTCCGAGCCAGGGCAGGGCCACCAGAGCCTGCCGTCGCCGTCGGGGCCTGCGCCGAAGGCACCTGGACTGGCGGAGCAGGGGGTGCTCCTGGAGCCCCCCCCAGGAGATGGAGCAGCGGAGCTCCCACCGGCAGCACCTCTGGCGCCGCTTGTCGTACCAGCCTCTGAAGCACCTGAAGCCCGGGGCGCCTACGGCCCTGGATGAGTCCCAGCTGCGCTCCCTCCGGCACCGCCGCTTGCAGAGCCTGCAGCAGGGACACTTGATGACCTGGCCACCTGAGCCCCTGGCTCAGCCCCAGACACTGTGGCACCGGCTTCCCTCCTCAGAGCTCCACCCGTGGAAGGAGGGTGGGATGCCCAGGACTCCTCTGTCCGTCGCTGTCCAAGGGGAGTTCCGTCGGCGCGGAAGACCCGAGGCCTCTTTGGGTCACCGCCCGACGAGCCGACGCCCCCTGATGAAGAGCGTGGGGGCACCCCGGTCCCCTGACTCGGCGCGATCGACCGGGAGCGCTTCCTCTTCAGTGAACTGGAGGTCGGCGCCTTGCCTTTCCTCCTGTCGAAAGTCCGAGCTCTGTCGCCCCTCGCGCAGGTTGGGCATCGGCCGACACCTCGCGCTGCTCTCTGGAGCGGTCAACTTCGGAGATCGAGATCCCCCGGGAAGCATCACCGACCTGACGAACGGCAAGGCCAATATCGTCCGAGGTCGGCAGCTCCCGCAGTAGCTTCGACCTCCACAACGGCTCCAAGAAGAGGGGCAGGCAGGAAGCAGGAACTATGAGGGAGCGGTCATCAAGGAAGTCGCTGCTTACCCTCATCAGCATCTCCCTCAGCAGTTCGTCGGATGGGTCAGAGCCTAAACCCGTCTCCAGCCTGGTGCAGTCGTGTATGCCGGTGTAGTACCACGTCGGGCGATTGCGCTGCTGCAGCGGCGCAAGGCGACGCGACAAGAAGTCCGCCAGCACCATCAGGGATGTCAGCCCCTACTCCGCCAGGAACTGGATCCACTCCAGAACTGGCGCGTACTTGAGGGGGCCCGATCCCGATCACGGGGTCGTGCCACCTTTCCCGAGGAATCGCATTTGGTGGTGCCGTGTTATGCGGCACCCAACAGCACACATATAAGGAACACACTATTACATAAATCAAAAGCGGAAAGTTACAATTATTCTTTGTAAATAATTTACACAAATTAGCTACAGCGGAAGTCTATAACCAGCTTACGTTGAATAACTATGAAGCACCGAGAAGAGGTCCAGCCCGCGGACTCCTCTCGCTAGCAACACGAAGACAAGGCAGCAGCTAGGTTCTCCAAGTGTGACATGACTTGGAAGTTTCCGAGTCTCACCGGACAATCCTCTTTATAGCGTTGAAGTTTACCTGCAAAACCACTTATATAGCAAGAGTGAGCACAAGGGCTCAGCAAGACTTAACCGTCTCTCCTAAGGCATGCAACTCTACATGAGGGTAACCTAAGACCTAATCCTGTACTTTGCGAAAAAGACTCGCCTACGAGTTCATCCTTAATTTTCACATTTTTAGCCATAATAGTAGTGACCTTGCGCCCAGCAGCATTGGAACTCCACAATCAAACAAGAAACGCTTCATTCCAATGTTACTTGCCCCAAGGTAGAAAATAACTTTAGTTAGCTCTATCTCTACTTCAAACATGGTTTTCATGCAACTTAACATCATCATAGCAGCAATTATACTTTTGCAAACTGTTTCCACACAAGTTGATTAACTACGTCACAACATGGGAGCAAGCGGTACTCAATAACCGCGAGGGACGGTGATTCGAATCAAACACTACCCAGATAACTCGACACATACGCCCGCCTCTGAAGACCCAACTCTGGCGTCCTTCATTACGTCGTATGTGGCAACCTTTCTCAGGACACTAAACTGTAGAACCGGTCGCTCCGTCTCGGGCTCATAGGTCTAACGAGACGATGTGGTATGCCTCTACAATCCAGTGAACCTGGTACATCGGTTTCCTGGTTCCCATATATCAGTAAGCATCCGATACACAACTCAATACTTGCTCCTGGACGCGGCATACGCATCGGTCCTTAACCGACACAGGCAGAGCTACTCGACCAAGACCTCGTCTTGTCGCAGCCTAACCCCTATGCCCGGTCTCATCTTTAGAAGTGTAAACTTTAGTTTGCGTCCTTCCCCAACCACACTTATGATATTCTAAACTATAGCTCGCGAGTAGTTTCCAACTACTCGTCTTCTACCGGATGCCCTAGTCTATTTAGCATGGCCTTATTCTACATCGATGACACAATTCTACCCTCGACCTCAGGGTTCATTTTTGGTTATGCAAGTGGGGTATAAAACATCCTTGACCTAATGCACATACAAACTAAGACCCATAGTAGTGAACAAAGTAAAAACTTTAGAAAATAACTTAAGTGCAAACCGGGGCTTGCCTTGATTTTGCAGGTGACTAAAGTCAGTTGAGAGAAAGTCAGTTTCTGATGTATTGAAGTTCACTCCTGCCCTTCTTGTTCCTTGATCCAAGTTCACCTCCTCCTTCTTCACTTTTCACGTTTAATCACTACACGTTAGGAATATGCATACAGGTTCAATTATAAAACTTTTTGCTAACAAATGCTAAAGCCAAGTTTAAAACTGGAACTCTGTTCAAGAATTTAAATTGACACTGGGGTGGTGGTTTAAGTGTGTGTTTGACCACTATCATCAAGTGAGAAGTGAGGTTCATCACTTGGGTGGGGGATCAACTAATGGTTGAACAGAACACTAATGATCCAGGGCTCCAATGGAGCTTGGAATTTTCTTGGGAGTTCCTTGTCACAAGAAAGTCCTCTGGACCGAAATTCAGAACATTTCACTAAGTGGATCTCCCAGAACAATTCCCTAAGCATTTAAGCAAAAAGGAATTAATTCTGATTAAATTTGCACTTTCATGCAAATTCAAGTGAACTATAATTTTCTACATAGCTCAGAGAGTATGCCTGAATTTTCCTAGGATTTTTGGAGCTAAGGAATGGCTAGAACTGAATTTCCAAGTTTTGGAAATTCTCTGAAAATGTTTCTGTATTTATTGGAATACAGAAACTTGAAGTTAGAATTACCCTAACTAAATCAACTCCAAATGAGCTTAAACTTTTACAGGGGTCTCCAAAAATCCTAAAGAATATCCTGGAAAAATTTGGGCAATTTTGGATGAACCAAACTCCCTCTAAAATTCTTTTGCTGAAAAGCTTTAACGAATTTTCCAGAATTTTCTATGGGTTTTCACGCAAATTGGGTTGCATATTTGGATAGAGCATTTCATCCTGAATCCAACCCAATTTGAATTACTAAATTTGGAGCTTCCTAGCAAAAGTTATGCATTCTACAAGTTTGAACAACTCTCTGTTTGATTTTAAACAGCACAGTCACACGTGGGGCCCACGGGTCAGGTGCTTCTTCAACCTCCCGCCAGAGCCCGCGGGTGCACACCGGCTGAAAACTTGGCATGGCTCATTATCCCTCATTTCTCCACCAAATGAGCTCCGGTTTCGCCCTACATGCTCCTGGGAACGTGGCACAGCTGCCGGGTAAGGTTTCCTCGCGTGAAAACGGCTGTAGGTGGGTCAGCACCGGCGGGGCGGCTCAGGAGCTCGACATGGGCGCGTTCCTGCGTGTCCAAGGCATCTCCCGGCGAGCTACGATGTCCTACAGCATCCCTATGGGTCTAGGAACATGGAACGGAGATCAAATCGTGCAGAACATGGCTGCAAACTAGTCGTCACCGTGGACCGTGGCAGTTTTGGCCGCCGGCGACGATTTCTCATCGCCCGGGGCATAGGGTGGTCGGTTTGCTTCGTGCTTCGGCGTGGAAGGGCGCTAGGAACCCTAGTAGCTGTGGTCTGAATTGTAGAACGAACAATCAATCGATTGGAGCTAATTTCAGAAATTTGCTGAGGTCGGTCCTTCACGTGCGCCGGCGCCAAAAACAAAATTCCGGCTAGCCGGCGTCGGGGGAGAGCAGGGGGACGATAGGATGAGGATCAGTACCTCCGGGCGCACCTCTGTGGCCTCTTGAGCACGCCGGAGAGGCGCTGGGCTGGCCGGGAGAGAGGGAGCAGTGGAGCTGTTGGTGATATGCCCAAGAGGCAATCATAACAGTTCGGATAAAGGCCTGATGGATATTTGATCCATATGAAATTAGGGTACTAATGGGTCTGTGGCCTAAAAGCCCATTAGCGCGCCTATAAATATGAGGGGTAGGGTTAGGGACAGAGGACTCCACTAGATAGCAGTCCCAGCCGCCGCCCCTCACAGGTCAGCCGCCGAAACCCCTGCCGCGCGCACGGTGCTAGCACACCGACGCACGGCATTCCTCCCTGTACGTGTGGACTCCGTGGAGGCGCTGCTGTTACTGCTGCGCTGATCGGCTACGACGCACATCTACGATCCGCTGCGCTGCGCGTCTAGTGGTAACGATCCATGACCTTCTTACTCGCATGTTTCCTGGGTGATACGGTTGAATTGCTAGAGTAGCGCATCCCTATTTCCCTACAGTGGTACCAGAGCCGACTTGCGTAGTTTTTGGTCTGGATCTTAGATGATATCTACTGCAGACAAGTTCATATGATGAATTTTTATAGTTCGGCTTTTGGGGTTTGGAATTGGTTAGAGTAGATTGCCATCATATGACTAAAGGATTAGTTCGTGATCCTTCTCTGCTGTGTGCGCAACCTGTCCCTACCGGCTGGAATCACCATCGGGACTAATAGTGTACATAGCTAATAGATTGAGCCAACAGATCACGGTCATGTGTCGCGATCTTCTCGTGGATAACCAGTCACAATGAAAATTGAGGCATTCTGAATGGCTCAGATTCGGGTTGATCTGATCAACTCGATGAGATTTTCATAGTGATTTCATAGATGCGATAGTGACATCATTAAGTTGTTTCGCGATAGACATCGTTCTACGCTTAACTTGTTTTTGCAGGGACTGATGTGAATGGTATGGCCTAAATATGATGTGATAATCTGTGTGTAAAATTCGTGCAGCCTGCGTGTTGCAAATTTAACACAACCGGGTTGAGGTTGTCACATATTTGTATAACGACCTACATGTCGCCCTGTGATGCCTGATCTCTCATGTAATTTATTTGATAGCTATTAGATGTATTAGCTTCTTTTATATTCATTGAGAAACCTCAAGCATGATGGCGATGGTGATCACCATAAGAAGGGAGACATGGCGGTGTAGATCATGATGGAACCATGGTGATGGAGACCACTATGATCCTAAAGGCCATACTATTCACATATATGATATGATCGTATGCCTGTGATGTTTTACTATTCTTTTCATGCTTTTCATATGGTGGATGTTTTGTCATGATAGAATAGCTTCCCTCGGAAAAGTTGAGTATTTGATGCCATTTACCTATAGCTGCACCTATGTTGTTTTGATCGTTGTATGGTAGGTTTGCCAAAGCAAAATACCGTCATCTATCATAATGAATAGGGTGAATGTTGGACATTCACATGCATAGTATTGGTTTACTCAACAAAGCTATCAAAACGGTTTTGGGCTTTATGGCATAGTGTTGGGAGCCGGGGCATTGGATGTCACCCAACAAACAAGAATCATATAGAGATATGATTAACAATGGTTGTTTGCCTATGTCACTAATTTTCTAGCAGTGAAGCCAAAGCTCACTAGGAATTAGTGAATATGGATCTTGGACCACTATATGTCGTTAGAGGGAGGACGATGCTCATATAGTGGTGGTGTCTTTTATTAAACTGTTAATAAAAGATTGGCACATAACATAGTGCTAAAACCATGCATATTTATTTTCTATTGTAGATCATGTCTGCTAGTAACAATTCTGGTTTCAATTTGCGATCTGTGCTTGAGAAAGAAAAGCTCAATGGAGCTAACTTTATTGATTGGTACCGCAACCTGAGAATTGTTCTCAGGCAAGAGAAAATTGAGTATGTTCTTGAGCAACCATACCCCAATGACCTCCCCGATGATGCAAATGCCGCAACTCGCAGGACTTATGAGAAGCACTGCGATGATGCGCTTAATGCAAGCTGCCTCATGCTTGCAACAATGTCCCCTGATCTACAGAAACAATATGAGCATGCAGATGCTTATTCTATGATTCAGGGACTACGTGGAATGTTTGAGAACCAAGCAAGGGCTGAGAGGTACAACATCTCAAAGTCCTTGTTCTCATGCAAGCTGGTAGAAGGTAGCCCGATCAGTCCCCATGTAATCAAGATGATTGGTTACATTGAGACTTGTCACACCCGGTTTTTCCGAAGAACAACCAAGTGAATATCACATGTATGCCAGGATCATTTTCTCATACATGTGATGACAAATAGTGAAGCATCATTTATTACAAGCCAGGGGTGGAATATAAATAAGTCTTACATAGCAAATGTCTCGATGGACAATAATAAGTTCATCACAAGTAAATAAACTAGCAGCGGAATATTATTCTTCAGGGCTCCGTCACAGGCGTTGCCCGGGGGTCTCCATGAACCTAGAAACCTTCTTCGGGTCCAAAGTCTTGGTCATTATACACCACCTCATTATCTTGACCTGAGCAGCAATATAAACCAACAAAATATGCAAGGTTGAGTACCAGTGGTACTCAGCAAGTGTGGGAAAATTATATCATGCATGGCTAGAACAAGGAGGGGTTGAACTCATGGTTAAAGCACTACGCAATTAATACCTATCACCTTAGCTTATTAAGCACCTACATTACTACACAGGTGAAATGATCCCAATCTCCCATCCCATCATCATAATCCAATGACCATAACATCATTTCCAATGTTAAGCTCCCCGCTTAACATCAAAAACTTCCAAAACCATCACTCCTCTAATCATGAATAAGTCCAAGCCGCTCTTGACCGTGAGCACGGCTGTCATGACAGTTTTGACTCTGCAGAGTTTGTACCACTGTACCCACATGTAGTGATTTCATCCCCCGTTGCCGGGTGGACTAAAAGAACCTCCATTATGCCAGTGGCCACGAACCACATTCACACTTCCCAGGCGTGTAGCCAGGAGATCACTACGAAGCCTTTACAAAGGGATTCCCGACGAGCGTGGGCCCACTGAGGTTTCACCCCTAACAGCATACAAGAGGCTCCAACCCCGCTGCAGTGGCCCCCTCTTGAGCCTTGCAGTTCATATGGTAGTCCACCTGACACCTACTCCCCGCACCATCCAACACACCCATACTACGCCGGGGATACACCTAATTAATTGGCCAAGCTGCCCCATCTCATCATGTGGTTGGCACTGTAAAGCCAGGTTACATGCTCCATGAACCGGTCCTTAGGATCCAGGCAAGTACTAAACACAAACCCGAGTCTCGTGCACCCAGCACACAACCAAAACATCCAACTTGCCTTGATCCCTACCTCTACATAACTCACAATATCTCATTCAAGAGTATGGTAAAATAAACTGATGATCTCATATCCCAAATATCCCATTCTAAGCATGGCTAAGCATATGCATAATAAAAAATGACATGATAAAAAAATCCCAACCCAAGCTACAAAGAAACAAGGTAATGCAATTCTAGGGAAACTTCCTAGCATGGGTTTCATATTTTCAATTGACAATGCAAATAATTCTATCTACACATACTAGTATAGGATCAAAGTGGTCAAGGACACTTGCCTCCTTCTTGCTGCTCTTGAAATGGGTAGTCCTGATCTTGGAAAGGAATAACTTGCTCTTGAGCAGGTTCTATATCATACCATCACACATAGCAAAAGAAAAACAACAATCCATAAGACATGGTTCACACTTCCACTTCATACAAACCACACATTCATATTTATGAAAGTCATTCTCATTTCTATGTGTTGTGGTTACTCTATGTGTGTTGATTTGTGGCTTGCATGCACTTTTGATCATATGTATATGATTCCTACTTTTGTGTTCACATTTGTACTTACATACTATATATATATATATGAGTTTCCAATTTAAATAAATTCCTTATATTCAACTACTACACCTTTTTACTACCAAGTATGTATGAAAGGTATTTTTCTTCTCCATATGTGCCTTCAAAATTTCTACCAACCCTAAACTGAATTCTTTGGATTTTAGAAACTCTATTTATCATTTACTAGTTGCTACATTTTCAGATTTATTTTCCTATGCATAAATGTGTACTTTATTATGAAAATAGTAATACACATCATCTAGACAGAATAGGTTCTGGTCCTAAATAATTTAATAACATATTTTGACCTTTGCCTCAGATGTAAACTATTTCACAATTATTTTCCCTATTTTCTAAAACTATTCATTACTTAAAAATGTGTCCCTACATGTGAATAATAAATTAAACAGATTCAACTCAGCCCAAAATATGTTTTTATCTCACTCCAAAGTTTTTCTAAATACTGAGATAGTTTTTAATTTAATTTTGACAATATGTTTGTCCCACTTTTTAATTTTTAAACACTAGCCACATATTCAAATTCCCAAATTAAATACTAAACAGGGCTAAAAAGTTAAACTTACCCCACTATAGGGTCTATAATATTATTTTAAGAATTTTCAGGGGTCTAGCTACTCATAACAGAGGTGTTTTTCCTAATTTTTATTAAGTCCAGGGGCTAAAACTGATTTTTAAATGAATTTACATGATTTTCTGGAGATCCAGGGGCTAGATCAGAAGTTTCCAGGGCTAGCTCTTATTTCCCGAGAACCCCAGGGGGTAGCACGTAAGATTTCCAGTCTTTATTATGTGGGGCTGACGTGGACCGTCCGATTTTAAACCGACGGCCGAGATTATAACATCGAACCGGTACGCGGGGGTTTAAACCCTACCGTGCGATTTAAAATAAACGGCGCACAAGCGGCCACGTCACTCTGATTGAGCGCGGGCGGCGCTGCCGGCGGCGGGAAACGGCGATCTCGCCGGAGACTTTCGGATCTTCGAGAATTCTTCCTAGAACTGTGATTTTATGGTATAGATCGGTGGAGGGGAGGTCGGAGATCTCACCTCGGGGGTTTTCATGAGCTCGGAGGTCCTGGAAAGTGATCGGCGACGAGGTCCGAGGCGAAACCACGGCGAAGCTCGTCGGCGCTGTGTTTACACCGCAAGTCACCGAGTTTTCTGCACCTGCAAGGTTCCTCGGAGGCGGTGGATCAAGACCAGCGAGTTAGATCGGAATTTCCGAGCTTAGATCGGCCAGAATTCGCCGGAGAAGTCTCGGTTCTCACAGGAGGAAAATCGGCGGATCGCGTGGAAAAACAGAACGAGGCTGGGGTTTTTATAGACGGGGGAGGGCGGCGGGGCGGTTTAGATCAAGTCCGCGTCGCCTACGAACAGAATTCAGCGGGGATACGCCGAAATCCCGAGCGGTTTTGATTCGGGTGAGAGGGAGTCCGACGCGGGCGCGAGGTAGACGACGATCTGGTGGGTCCCACCGGTCAGCGGAAGGAAGCGGCGCGCGCGGCTGCCGGCTGGCGCGGGCTCTGGCTGGGCCGGTTGGTGGGTTTCGGCCCACTGGCCGGTTTTTTTCTGTTTTCTCTTTTTCTTTTTTCTATTTCTTTTCTGATTTGAGTTTAATTTGAATTCCAGTTTGAATTTGAATTTTTGCAAAACATGCAACACGTCCAAAAAATTTTAAATCCCCCTCTTAACAGGATTTAGTGTTTTGAATCAAAATTTTGGGGTGTTACAGCTCTACCCCCCTTAAAAGAAATCTCGTCCTCGAGATTGGTGTTTCTAAGAAAACAATTCCGGAAATTGTGCCTTGAGCTCATCTTCCCGCTCCCAGGTGGCTTCCTCTTCTGAGTGATGCTTCCACTGCACCTTGCACATCCGGATTCTTTTATTTCTGGTGAGGCATTCCATTGTCTCCAAAATCTTGTATGGTTGCTCGGCATAAGACAAATCCTCAGCTACGTCCACTTCATTCATGGGTAACACCTCTTTAGGCGTCCTCAGGCATTTCTTGAGTTGTGACACATGGAACACATCGTGCACATCCGATAGACGAGCCGGTAATTCTAGTTGATACGCCACTTCGCCTTTCCTCTCCAAAACTTGAAAGGGTCCGATGTATCGAGGTGACAACTTCCCTTTCACCTTAAACCGACGAAGTCCTCTGATAGGGGACACCTTGAGATAGACATAGTCTCCCACGTTGAAAACAAGCTCTCTTCTTTGTACATCGGCATAGCTCTTTTGGCGTGTTTGTGCTATCCTCAAGTTGTTGTGAATTTCCCTCACCTTCGCCTCGTCTTCTTGTAGTACCTATGGACCAAACACTTTACTTTCCCCTGTTTGATTCCAAAATAGGGGAGTTCTGCACTTCCTCCCATACAAAGCTTCAAACGGTGACATCTTCATACTAGCTTGATAGCTGTTGTTATAGGAAAACTCCGCATATGGTAAGTTCTTGTCCCAACTCCGATTGTTTTCGAGTGCACATGCCCTTAGCATATCTTCAAGGATCTGATTGGTTCTTTCCGTCTGCCCATCAGTTTGGGGATGATAGGCAGAACTAAAGTTCAGATGGGTTCCCATGGTTTCATGCAACTTTTGCTAGAATCTTGAGGTGAATTGTGTCCCTCGATCCGACACAATCTTCTTTGGCACTCCATGGTAACACACGATCCTTGACATGTACAATTCTGCCAATTTGGATCCGCTGTAGCTTTCTTTCACGGGGATGAAATGAGCTACCTTGGTTAGCCTGTCAATGATGACCCATATCGAATCATATCCTGATTGGGTCCTAGGCAATCCCACGATGAAATCCATGCTGATTTCTTCCCATTTCCATTCAGGCACTTTGAGTGGTTGCAATAATCCCGCGGGTCGTTGATGTTCTGCTTTCACCAACTGACATGTGTCACATAGGGCAACATGTTCCGCGACATCTCGCTTCATACCATACCACCAATACCTGCTCTTAAGATCCTGATACATTTTCGTACTCCCAGGATGAATGGAATAGTCAGAATCATGAGCCTCCTTCAAAATCAATTCACGGATCTCCTTTACTTCAGGCACACAGATCCTTTTCCCGTGCCACACCGTACCTTGTTCATCCTCTCTGAAACCAGGAGCTTTATTTTCCTTGATGAGTTGCCTGATTTCTTGTATCTTCTCATCATTCTTTTGACCCTCGCGTATGTCTCGCTCTAGTGTGGAGTCCATTTCCATGGCGATGGCTTCACCACTATTTACTAGACATAGATTGAGCCTTATAACCTCGTCCTTCAATTCTGCAGGCATGTCTTTTAAGCTCAACTTATTGACTTGCACTTTTCGACTTAAAGCATCGGCCACGACGTTTGCTTTCCCAGGATGATAGTTGATGCCCACATCAAAGTCATTGATTAGCTCTAACCATCTCCTTTGTCTGAGGTTGAGATCTGGCTGTGTGAAAATGTACTTCAAACTCTTATGATCCGTATATATCTCTGTCCTCTTCCCCATCAAATAGTGCCGCCAAATTTTCAATGCGTGTACCACTGCGGCTAGTTCTAGGTCATGTGTAGGATAGTTCTTATCATGCTTCCGAAGCTGCCGGAATGCATATGCCACGACATGCCCTTCTTGCATGAGAACACATCCCAACCCGTTTCCAGAGGCATCGCAGTACACCGTAAAGTTCTTTTGCATATCTGGCATAACGAGCACTGGGGCTGTTGTCAATCTTTTCTTTATCTCCTGAAAGCTCGTCTCGCACTGGGGCGTCCAGGTGAATGTGATTCCCTTCTCCAACAGTTTGGTGAGAGGTCTCGAGATCTTTGAGAATCCCTCAATAAACCGTCAATAGTATCCAGCCAATCCAAAGAAGCTTCGAACTTCCCCGACATTTTCAGGGGTCTTCCACTCCTGTATATCCTCGATTTTGGCAGGATCCACGGAGATTCCTCCCTCCGAGATTATATGTCCTAGGAAGGGAACTCTCTTCAGCCAAAACTCACACTTACTCAACTTGGCATATAGTTGGTGTTCTCTTAGCCTCTGCAACACCAACCTTAGATGTTTCTCATGTTCTTCTTCATCTTTGGAGAAGACGAGAATGTCATCTATGAAAACCACCACAAATTTGTCCAGATATTCCATGAATACCTTGTTCATGAGATACATGAAGTATGCCGGGGCATTAGTTAGCCCGAAAGGCATGACGGTGTATTCATACAGTCCGTACCGAGATACGAAAGCTGTCTTGGGAATTATCAGATTGCCTTATCTTGAGTTGGTGGTATCCCGACCTGAGATCAATTTTCGAGAACACACAAGCGCCTCTCAACTGATCAAACAAGTCTTCAATGCGGGGTAATGGGTACTTGTTCTTGATGGTTACCTCATTCAAAGCACGGTAATCCACGCATAACCTTTGGGTTCCGTCCTTCTTGGGCACAAATATCACCGGAGCTCCCCATCGTGAGGAACTAGGACGAATATACCCCTTCTCCGACAATTCTCTCAAATGATCCTTGAGTTCTTCCAGCTGCTTGGAGTCCATCCGATAAGGTCTTTTGTAAATCGAGGCTGTTCCAGGTACTAGCTCAATTGCGAATTCCACTTCACGATCGGGAGGCATACCTGGCAACTCCTCCGGAAAAACATCTGGATATTCCCTGATGGTCCTGATTTCCTCAACTTTCACCTCAACTTGATTTAATTTAATGTCCCTCCTAGGCTCGTGTATTGTTATGAACTTTACTCTTGTGCCACTAGGGTGCGTTAGTTCCACCGTTCTGGTCGAACAATGGATGATTCCGTTATGTTTTGTCAACCAATCCATACCCAAGATAATATCTATCCCTTGTGAATCTATCACTATGAGGTTAGCAGTAAATACCACCCCATTAATGTCTAGGTTCACTTTGGGACACACTTGTCTTGTCCTTATTTCTCCACCTGGAGAGTTTACAGCTAGCATATGGTTCATTTGTGTGGTTGCTAGGTCATGCTTCTTAACAAACCCTTGAGCAATGAACGAGTGGGTAGCACCAGAATCAAACAGCAGGGTTGCAAGGTGTAAATTGGCAGGAAACTTACCAACTACCACGTCGGGTGCTTCCTGTGCTTCCTCCATAGTGACGTGGTTCACCCGTCCTCTCATTACATTCTGCTGTTGTGGCTGCGCAGGCTTCTTCTTTGGGCATTTATGGGCGTAGTGCCCCACTTCACCACACCTAAAACATTGCACCCCAACCTTAGGTGTCTGGCCTTTATTGTCTTAGGGTTGGTTTGGGGGTCCTTGCACTGCTGGTCGAGGTGGATATGCGGGGCGAGGCTGCTGCACAAACTGACGTTGCGGCTGTGCTGGTGCTGCCGGAGGCCTGTAGTTCGGGTTGTACCCTCTTGGTGCTGAGTAGGGTACCGCAGCACGGTTCGTCTGCCCTGCTGGTTGCTGCATCAGACGTGGGCGAGTGTTGCTCCCTGAGGCTTGATGTGACCACCCGGCCTTCCTCTTGTTCTCATTTTCCAAGGCCTTCAGCTTCCTTTCTACCACAAACGCTCTGTCCACCATCTTTTGGAAGCTTTCATACTCATTTGAGGACATTGCACACTGCATTTCTGCGGTAAGTCCTTCCACGAAACAATATTGTTTCTGCTCATCAGTCTCTATGTCCCGTGGGGCATAACGGGATAGTTGAGTAAATTTAGTGAGGTATTCCCTCACCGTCATGTTTCCCTGCTGCAGTCCCAAAAACTCCTTCCTCTTGTTTTTGAGTTCACCTCTTGGTATGTAATGGTTGCGGAAGCTATGCTTGAACTCTTCCCAAGTGATGTTCTCAGGGTCATGATGGGCGGCCACGTAGGCGGTCCACCAATCAGCAGCAGGTCCATGTAATTGATGAGAGGCAAACAGTACCCTCTCATACCCTTGGCACTGGATGATCCTTATCTTGCTTTCAATGGTCTTCAGCCAATCATCTGCCTCCAGAGGTTCAGCAGCAC
Source organism: Neostapfia colusana (assembly GCA_030760725.1). Taxonomy (NCBI): domain Eukaryota; kingdom Viridiplantae; phylum Streptophyta; class Magnoliopsida; order Poales; family Poaceae; genus Neostapfia; species Neostapfia colusana. The sequence continues at coordinate 104,627,286 of JASWHV010000006.1, forward strand.
TTGCAAACTTTGGAGGTTGAGTTCCTAGAAACTCACTCAACCTTGGTTGGCGTGGTGCAGCTTGTGGAGGTGGAACTTGATGCAAGTTGGCCACCACTTGAATCAAGTTCTGGATGAGCTGATTCTGATTCTCCAGCATTTGGTGGAGGGGATCAACTCCTTCACGGCGACCACCCCGGTCCTGGCCTCCAGAAAGATGAGGGTTGCATGCCTCATCGTTGTTGTTGGCGGGGTTGGCAGCACGTCCTTTTCCTCTTCCGGCCATCTGGCAGAATCAACCGATGTTAATTTGAAAGCATTTAGTATCATCTTACTACTTTCATTTGTTTGTACTTTGAAGTGTTGAGGCTTTGTTATACTTTTACGAGGGTTCATATCTCACACCAAATAAATGCACTATTATTTCGTGTGGGTTCACACACCAAAGCAAAACAATCTGAAGACGAGGCTGTGGACAATTGCTCATGGCTTCCACAACTCACATCACACACCAAGCATTAAAACACCATTAACTTAACGTAACGACTCGACTATTCGACATCTTGCTAACTAAGGGAAGGACTCTACACTACTCGTTTTCTTGAGATGGCTCCTTGGGATCTTCCTCATCATTTCGGCTGCCTTCTGACTCTGCTTTGGGTGGGGAGGCTGCTGGTGGAGAAGTGCGACGACGCCTGATCGCCCGGCGATCTGGGGAGTCAGGAGTCCATGTATCATTCACGGTGACACACAGTTCATTCCCATCTCCTCTTTCTCTCGCCCTTAAGCAGGCTTGCAACAACGCCTCCGTTTCCTTCAGGGTGTCTCGGACATCCTGAAGCTCTTGTTGACACTCCTGCAGTCGAGTGCTGAGCATAGAAGCATCTTCCAAGCACAAGTCCATGTGCTCATGGGAAGTCCCTTGCTGCACCGGCGGGTACTTGTACTCCGTGGTACCACTCTCACGCTGGAGGACGTACATGTACTCAGTTTTGTCCAAGTGGCGACGATAGATGTGACTCTGGCAGGTGATGGCCTCCCAGGTGACATCTTTCTCCGCATCGACCTGTGTCGCTCTACAAGCTGGAGAGTGGTGAATCTTAAGCAGCTGATTTTCGTGTATTATCCTCATCTTTGAACTCCATTCTTCCCTCTTCTCACGGATGGTCCTGGTGGAGTTATAGTGGATCATTAGCTTCCCCGTATGGCCGGCGGCTTCGAGCATACGCTGAAGACGGCGCAATAAGCCTCCTACTGCCAATCCGTAGGAAAGGTACATCACCGGACGGCTCTCCTCTCTCTCGGCAAGGGCAACTACGGGAACTCTCCCTCCTGTGGACTTGCGAGCGGCACGAATCATGCGAACCATCTAAAACAAAAAGAATTTAAACTTAGGTTAGATAAACTCTTAAACAAAAATCCTATTTTGAATGAAAGTTGGGGTAAGATGAAGAAAGTGACTCATTTAAATAATACTTTTCAATCCACACCTTTGTAAAATAGTTTTTAAGAAAATAGGGCCCTTAAATACGTCCATTTCTACCTAGGTCCACGTTCCTACGGGCACCTTGGCTCTGATACCACTTCTGTCACACCCGGTTTTTCCGAAGAACAACCAAGTGAATATCAAATGTATGCCAGGATCATTTTCTCATACATGTGATGACAAATAGTGAAGCATCATTTATTACAAGCCAGGTGTCGAATATAAATAAGTCTTACATAGCAAATGTCTCGATGGACAATAATAAGTTCATCACAAGTAAATAAACTAGCAGCGAAATATTATTCTTGAGGGCTCCGTCACAGGCGTTGCCCGGGGGTCTCCATGAACCTAGAAACCTTCTTCGGGTCCAAAGTCTTGGTCATTATACACCACCTCATTATCTTGACCTGAGCAGCAATATAAACCAACAAAATATGCAAGGTTGAGTACCAATGGTACTCAGCAAGTGTGGGAAAATTATATCATGCATGGCTAGAACAAGGAGGGGTTGAACTCACGGTTAAAGCACTACGCAATTAATACCTATCACCTTAGCTTATTAAGCACCTACATTACTACACAGGTGAAATGATCCCAATCTCCCATCCCATCATCATAATCCAATAACCATAACATCATTTCCAATGTTAAGCTCCCCGCTTAACATCAAAAACTTCCAAAACCATCACTCCTCTAATCATGAATAAGTCCAAGCCGCTCTTGACCGTGAGCACGGATGTCATGACAGTTTTGACTCTGCAGAGTTTGTACCACTGTACCCACATGTAGTGATTTCATCCCCCGTTGCCGGGTGGACTAAAAGAACCTCCATTATGCCAGTGGCCACGAACCACATTTACACTTCCCAGGTGTGTAGCCAGGAGATCACTACGAAGCCTTTACAAAGGGATTCCCGACAAGCGTGGGCCCACTGAGGTTTCACCCCTAACAGCATACAAGAGGCTCCAACCCCGCTGCAGTGGCCCCCTCTTGAGCCTTGCGGTTCATATGGTAGTCCAGCTGACACCTACTCCCCGCACCATCCAACACACCCATACTACGCCGGGGATACACCTAATTAATTGGCCAAGCTGCCCCATCTCAGCATGTGGTTGGCACTGTAAAGCCAGGTTACATGCTCCATGAACCGGTCCTTAGGATCCAGGCAAGTACTAAACACAAACCCGAGTCTCGCACCCAGCACACAACCAAAACATCCAGCTTGCCTTGATCCCTACCTCTACATAACTCACAATATCTCATTCAAGAGTATGGTAAAATAAACTGATGATCTCATATCCCAAATATCCCATTCTAAGCATGGCTAAGCATATGCATAATCATAAGTGAAATGATAAAATCAATCCCAACCCAAGCTACAAGGAAACAAGGTAATGCAATTCTAGGGAAACTTCCTAGCATGGGTTTCATATTTTCAATTGACAATGCAAATAATTCTATCTACACATCCTAGTATAGGATCAAAGTGGTCAAGGACACTTGCCTCCTTCTTGCTGCTCTTGAAATGGGTAGTCCTGATCTTGGAAAGGAATAACTTGCTCTCGAGCAGGTTCTATATCATACCATCACACATAGCAAAAGAAAAACAACAATTCATAAGACATGGTTCACACTTCCACTTCATACAAACCACACATTCATATTTATGAAAGTCATTCTCATTTCTATGTGTTGTGGTTACTCTATGTGTGTTGATTTGTGGATTGCATGCACTTTTGATCATATGTATATGATTCCTACTTTTGTGTTCACATTTATACTTACATACTATATATATATATATATATATATATGAGTTTCCAATTTAAATAAATTCCTTATATTCAACTACTACACCTTTTTACTACCAAGTATGTATGAAAGGTATTTTTCTTCTCCCTATGTGCCTTCAGAATTTCTACCAACCCTAAACTGAATTCTTTGGATTTTAGAAACTCCATTTATCATTTACTAGTTGCTACATTTTAAGATTTATTTTCCTATGCATAAATGTGTACTTTATTATGAAAATAGTAATACACATCATCTAAACAGAATAGGCTCTGGTCCTAAATAATTTAATAACATATTTTGACCTTTGCCTCAGATGTAAACTATTTCACAATTATTTTCCCTATTTTCTAAAACTATTCATTACTTAAAAATGTGTCCTTACATGTGAATAATAAATTAAACAGATTCAACTCAGCCCAAAATATGTTTTTATCTCACTCCAAAGTTTTTCTAAATACTGAGAAAGTTTTTAATATAATTTTGACAATATGTTTGTCCCACTTTTTAATTTTTAAACACTAGCCACATATTCAATTTCCCAAATTAAATACTAAACAGGGCTAAAAAGTTAAACTTACCCCACTACAGGGTCTATAATATTATTTTAAGAATTTTCAGGGGTCTAGCTACTCATAACAGAGGTGTTTTCCTAACTTTTATTAAGTCCAGGGGCTAAAACTGATTTTTAAATGAATTTACATGATTTTCTGGAGATCCAGGGGCTAGATCAGAAGTTTCCGGGGCTAGCTCTTATTTCCCGAGAACCCCAGGGGGTAGCACGTAAGATTTCCAGTCTTTATAACGCGGGGCTGACGTGGACCGTCCGATTTTAAACCGACGGCCGAGATTATAACATCGAACCGGTACGCGGGGGTTTAAACCCTACCGTGCGATTTAAAATAAACGGCGCACAAGCGGCCACGTCGCTCTGATCGAGCGCGGACGGCGCTGCCGGCGGCGCACGGCGGCGGGAAACGGCGATCTCGCCGGAGACTTTCGGATCTTCGAGAATTCTTCCTAGAACTGTGATTTTATGGTATAGATCGGTGGAGGGGAGGTCGGAGATCTCACCTCGGGGGTTTTCTTGAGCTCGGAGGTCCTAGAAAGTGATCGGCGACGAGGTCCGAGGCGAAACCACGGCGAAGCTCGTCGGCGCTGTGTTTACACCACAAGTCACCGAGTTTTCTGCACCTGCAAGGTTCCCCGGAGGCGGTGGATCAAGACCAGCGAGTTAGATCGGAATTTCCGAGCTTAGATCGGCCAGAATTCGCCGGAGAAGTCTCGGTTCTCACCGGAGGAAAATCGGTGGATCGCGTGGGAAAAACAGAACGAGGCCGGGGTTTTTATAGACGGGGGAGGGCGGCGGGCGGTTTAGATCAAGGCCGCGTCGCCTACGAACAGAATTCAGCGGGGATACGCCGAAATCCCGAGCGGTTTTGATTCGGGTGAGAGGGAGTCCGGCGCGGGCGCGAGGTAGACGACGATCTGGTGGGTCCCACCGGTCAGCGGAAGGAAGCGGCGCGCGCGGCTGCGGGCTGGCGCGGGCGCTGGCTGGGCCGGTTGGTGGGTTTCGGCCCACTGGCCGGTTTTTTCTGTTTTCTCTTTTTCTTTTTTCTATTTCTTTTCTGATTTGAGTTTAATTTGAATTCCAGTTTGAATTTGAATTTTTGCAAAACATGCAACACGTCCAGAAATTTTTAAATCCCCCTCTTAACAGGATTTAGGGTTTTGAATCAAAATTTTGGGGTGTTACAAGACTTTGGACAAACTTGGTTCTGAACTCAAGGATGACCTGGCTATTGACGTTATTCTCCAGTCACTCCCACCGAGCTATGAGCCATTTATATTGAATTATCAAATGAATGGCATGGAGAAAACGTTGGTTGAATTGCATGGGATGCTTAAAACAGCCGAGGAAAGCATTAAGAAAAACACCACTCATGTGATGATGGTTCAAAAGGAGAATAAAAAGAGGAAGCGTGTGATGCATCCTAAAGGCAAGGGAAATGTTCCCAATGAGTCTTCAAGCTCAAAGCCAAAGGGCAAATCAGGCCCTTCTCCTAATGATGAATGCTTCCACTGTCATGCTAAGGGGCATTGGTCTAGGAACTACAAGAAGTACTTGGAGGATAAGAAGAAGAAAGGGAGTGAGACTTCCACTTCAGGTATAAATGTTATAGAAATCAATATTGCTACATCTTCTAGTGAATCATGGGTATTTGATACCGGATCAATGATTCAAACTTGCAAATCGTTGCAGGGTCTAAGTGAGACTAGAAGATTTGGAAAAGGCGAGTTGGATGTTCGGGTCGGCAATGGAGCAAAGGTTGCTATCATAGCTGTCGAAACTTATCACTTGTCATTACCCTCAGGATTAGTTTTGGAATTAAATAATTGTTATTGCATTCCTTCTTTGAGCAAGAACATTATATCTTCTTCATGTTTGGAAGAAGTTAATGGTTATGAGATTATAATAAAGAACAAATTTTGTTCTATTTATTATAATAATATTTTATATGCTCAATGTCCATTAGTGAATGGATTATATGTTCTTAATCTTGAGGATAAAACAGTCTATAACATTAATACAAAAAGGGCTCGACGAAATGATCTAAATCCCACTTTTATTTGGCATTGTCGCTTAGGTCATATAAATGAGAAACGCATTGAGAAACTCCATAAAGATGGTTTGTTAAGTTCATTTGATTTTGAACCACTTGACACATGCGAGTCTTGTTTGCTTGGGAAGATGACCAAAGCACCCTTCACTGGTCAAAGTGAGAGGGCAAGTGACTTGTTGGGACTAATACATACTGATGTATGTGGACCAATGAGTTTGGTAGCTAGAGGTGGTTTTCAGTATTTCCTTACTTTTACCGATGACTTTAGTAGATATGGATATGTCTATCTAATGAGGCACAAGTCTGAATCTTTTGAAAAGTTTAAAGAATTTCAGAATGAAGTACAAAATCGGTTGGGCAAGACAATTAAACTTCTACGATCTGATCGTGGGGGTGAATATTTGAGCCATGAATTTTATGATCATTTAAAACAATGTGGAATTGTTCCACAGTTGACTCCACCTGGAACGCCCCAATGGAATGGGGTGTCCGAGCGAAGGAACCGAACCTTGTTAGACATGGTTAGGTCGATGATGAGCCAGACTGATCTTCCACTATCCTTTTGGGGTTAATGCTCTTGAAACTGCTGCGTTTAGACTAAACAGAGTCCCAACTAAGTCTATTGAGAAGACACCATATGAGATGTGGACCGGAAAACGTCCCGGATTGTCTTTCCTCAAAGTTTGGGGATGTGATGCTTATGTCAAACGTTTGACGTCACACAAACTTACTCCCAAATCAGACAAATGCTTCTTTGTGGGATATCCTAGGGAAACCAAAGGATATTATTTTTATAATAAAACGGAGGGTAAAGTGTTTACTGCTCGCAATGGTGTCTTCTTGGAGAAAGAGTTTCTCTCAAAAGGAGTTAGTGGGAGCAAGGTGCATCTTGAAGAAATTCAAGAAATATCTGAAAATGTTTCGGCACCCTCTAATCCTATACAGGATGTACAAGATGTTGTACAACCACTTCATGAAACACCAGCCCCATGAAGGTCTACAAGAGTACGTCGTGCAACTGAAAAGTTGACACTCCTAACCACGGAACCACAGGACATGGTATTGTTGGACAATAATGAGCCTGTGACCTACACTGAAGCAACAATGGGACCCGACTCTGAGAAATGGCTTGGAGCCATGGAATCCGAAATAGAATCCATGCATGAGAATCAAGTTTGGAACTTGGTTGATCCAATCGATGGTGTGAGACCGATCGATTGCAAATGGATTTTCAAGAAAAAGACTGATATGGATGGAAAAGTTCACATCTATAAAGCACGATTGGTGGCGAAAGGTTTCAAACAAATTCAAGGTGTTGATTATGATGAAACATTTTCGCCCGTCTCTATGCTAAAGTCTGTTCGGATTCTCCTAGCAATTGCTGCATATTTTGATTATGAAATATGGCAGATGGATGTCAAAACAGCCTTTCTTAATGGGAGTCTGACTGAGGATGTGTACATGACACAACCTGAGGGTTTTGTCGATCCTAAAAATGCTAGAAAAATATGCAAAATTCAAAAGTCCATCTATGGATTGAAGCAAGCATCTCGGAGTTGGAATCTACATTTTGATGAAGTGGTCAAAGGGTTTGGTTTCATCAAGAACGTAGAAGAACCTTGTATTTACAAGAAGGTTAGTGGGAGTGCACTTATATTTCTGGTCCTATATGTAGATGACATATTGTTGATCGGAAATGACATTCCAGTACTAGATGCTGTTAAATCCTCATTAAAGAAAAGTTTCTTAATGAAGGATTTAGGAGAGGCAGCGTACATTTTGGGCATAAAGATCTATAGAGATAGATCTAAAAGGTTAATTGGATTAAGCCAAGACACATATATTGACAAGATATTGAATCGGTTCAATATGCAAGATTCTAAGAAAGGTTTCTTGCCAATGTCACATGGCATCACTTTAAGCAAAAGTCAGTGTCCTTCGACGCCTGATGAGCAAAAGAGGATGAGAGCGATTCCTTATGCTTCGGCTATTGGATCTATCATGTATGCCATGTTGTGTACACGCCCAGATGTATCCTATGCTCTAAGTGTTACGAGCAGGTATCAATCAGATTATGGTGAGGCTCATTGGACAGTTGTCAAAAACATTCTTAAGTACTTGAGAAGAACTAAGGATGTATTCCTAGTGTTTGGAGGTGAAGAAGAGCTCGTTGTAAGAGGTTACACCGACGCTAGCTTCCAAACAGACAAGGATGACTCTAGATCGCAATCCGGTTTTGTGTTCTGCCTCAATGGAGGGGTAGTGAGCTGGAAAAGTTCCAAGCAAGACACAGTAGCAGATTCAACGACGGAGGCGGAGTATATTGCAGCTTCTGAAGCTGCAAAGGAAGCTGTTTGGATCAGAAAATTTGTTTCTGAGTTGGGTGTTGTTCCTAGTGCGTCCGGACCTGTGGATCTCTATTGTGACAATAATGGAGACATTGCATAGGCAAAGGAGCCTAGATCACACAAAAGATCCAAACATATACTACGACGCTATCATCTGATTCGAGAGATTATCGACCGAGGTGATGTGAATATATGCAAGGTGCATACGGATTTGAATATGGCAGATCCGTTGAAGAAGCCTCTTCCACAATCAAAGCATGAGACGCACACGAGATCTATGGGTATTAGATACTTACATCAGTGATCCTAGTGTGTAGTGGGAGACATGTGTCATAGCTATGTTTATGTACTATTTGAGTAACTATTATTCACATTGATCATCAAGTATGTGACTTGTTCGTGAGACTCTTTGTTAATTATAATGTTACTCAAAATGATCCCTAGTATACATCATTATATGAGATAATGATAGTACGCAGACTAGCACATGTATTAATTGATGATCACGTTTCACGGATCATAGATATGGAGATATCAAATTAATAATGTGAACACATGTTAGTGAACATGGTGTTGGATAGACCCATTCCGAGACACTGTTGGGATTGTTATTTACATATGTGCCATCAGTTGGTCTTGAGTGATACACCTGCTAGATTCTTTGACCTGAGATCGCCATTGTTTCTCACTATGTGTAGTTGTGCACTTTGAAACTATCAAACGCTACTCCGTAACTGGGTGGTCATAAAAAATAGTCTTCAGGTGCATGATGAAGCATGAAATGAGATGTGTGCGAATCAAGATGGGATTTGCCCCTCCTAAATAACAGGAGAGATATCTCTGGGCCCCTCGAGATAGTTGTCTTGAAAGTGCATGGCCATGCCAAAATGATTAAAGAGTTAATCATTATGACTAAAAGTTAGTCATAGATTGAATCCACTATTTGATCGAGTGAATGGTCGAGCTATCACAAGGATGGCACGTATCTCGCCTTGAGCTTGACTGGTATCGTGTGGCAAAGGAATTAGCATGTGAATGCATCTAGGTTCAGCCGATATGATCTTTATGTACATTCGGGAGTCAGTATGTCCTGCTAGGTACCTCTACTGACTTGTGTTTGAAAACAGTTTTCATTCATAACCGACTATACATGAACCTAACGGGTCACACACTTAAGGGGATGGAATATTGAAAAACTTGGCTATATGATTGTCTCTAGTGCAAGTGGGAGATTGTTGGTGATATGCCCAAGAGGCAATCATAACAATTCGGATAAAGGCCTGATGGATATTTGATCCATATGAAATTAGGGTACTAATGGGCCTGTGACCTAAAAGCCCATTAGCGCGCCTATAAATATGAGGAGTAGGGTTAGGGACAGAGGACTCCACTAGATAGCAGTCCCAGCCGCCGCCCCTCACAGGTCAGCCGCCGAAACCCCTGCCGCGCGCACGGTGCTAGCACACCGACGCACGGCGTTCCTCCCTGTACGTGTGGACTCCGTGGAGGCGCTGCTGTTACTGCTGCGCTGATCGGCTACGACGCGCATCTATGATCCGCTGCGCTGCGCGTCTAGTGATAACGATCCATGACCTTCTTACTCGCATGTTTCCTGGGTGATACGGTCGAATTGCTAGAGTAGCGCATCCCTATTTCCCTACAGGAGCAGCGCCGGTGAGGGAAAACACACGTTGCAGCTGCTGATCGTGAGGAGCAAAACCAACACGGTTGGCTCAGCTGTGTGGGGTAATATCAGTGCCTGAGCAGCTCGCCAGCATGAAGAATTCAGGCAGGAGGTGGAGCTTTGGGGCGTGGAGCAGCAGCTGGGTGTCAGCCGGAGGCAGGGCCTCGGTGGAGTGAGGAACAGAGAGCAAATACTTAGGGATTAAGTCTACTCATTCCTATGACATGTGGGGTCCACCCCTCTTCTTATCCCCCAAAACTCTCACAAATATCTCCAAATTTTGGCACCCTGCAAATTCAGCTATGAGATACTCAAATCCAAAGGCCAATTGGAAATTTGGAAATTTTTACTTCAGTTTCAAATTTGAATTCAGATTTCAATGACAATTCACAAGTAGCTTTGATACGCATATCAAAGCACCTCCAAATTTGCTCAAAATTTGCCTTCTTCATAATTTGAAACTGGGGAGTTTGAATATGCCCTCTGATCTAGGAGTTGGTCATTGCAAATACATCTTTTTAAACATCAGTTTGCATTTTCCTCTTTGGAGATGACCCCTCCTCTTTTGGAAGTGACCCTCTTAATTCAAACTGAATTCAAAGTTTTTATTGCTCATGCCAACACTTTCATGAGTAAACAAAAGTTTTTTGTAAGTCTCATTTCTTGCATATAAACTCGACTTTATTCATAGCTTAAGTTTTCTATTCACAAGTTTTGGGACTTTACATTCCTCCCCCCTTAAAAAGAATCTCGTCCCGAGATTCATGATTAAGGACAACGTGGAGAGGACAGTTACTCAACATACGCCTCTAATAACTCCGGATGATTGCGTTGTAAATACTCCTCGCTTTCCCATGTAGCTTCGTCGGACGTGTGATTTTCCCATAGCGCCTTGAAAAATCGCAGCGCCCGGCTTCTGGTTTCGCGAGTCTTTTCATCAACTATCCGGGTTGGACGTTCAACATAAGTGAGGTCCGGCTTCAAATATGTTATGTCTCCCGTGAGGATTTCCGCTGGAACTTTCAAACACTTCCGCAACTGGGATATGTGGAAGATGTTATGCACTCCGGCTAAGGCTGCCGGTAGCTCCAAACGGTATGCCACGGGTCCACATCTTTCAATGATGACGAAGGGACTGATAAAGCGCGGAGCTAATTTTCCTTTCACTCCAAATCGGTGAATGCCCTTCATCGGAGATACGCGGAGGTACACGTGGTCCCCAACATGGAAATCCATAGGACGACGTCTCTTATCCGCATAGCTCTTTTGTCTGGACTGAGCGGCTTTAAGATTTTCCTGAATAAGCCTCACCCGCTCTTCTGCTTCATTTACGAGATCAATCCCGTAAATAACTCTCTCGCCGGATTCACACCAGTTCAATGGTGTGCGGCACTTCCGGCCGTAGAGAGCTTCATAAGGCGCCATTCTGATACTTGATTGATACCCGTTGTTATATGAGAACTCCGCCAACGGTAAGTGATCATCCCAGCTCTTACCGTGGTGGATGACACATGCTCTCAGCATATCTTCAAGTATTTGATTCACCCTCTCAGTTTGTCCATCGGTTTGAGGGTGATACGCGGAGCTTCGAATCAATTTAGTTCCCAAGGATGTGTGTAGCTGTTCCCAGAAACGGGATACGAACAGCTATCCTCTGTCGGAGACAATGGTACGGGGAACTCCGTGCAGGCATAAGATTCGTGCTATGTATAACTCCGCATACTGCTTGGCGCTGTAGCTGGTATGCACCAGAATGAAACGTGCCGATTTGGTCAATCGATCAACGATTACCCAAATTGAGTCATGGTGGTGGGAGGTCATCGGCAATCCAACGATGAAATCCATACTCAAGTCTTCCCACTTCCATGCCGGTATTTGTAGCGGTTGCAGCAGGCCCGACTTCTTCACATGGTCGGCCTTAACTCTTCGACACGTATCACATTCTGAAACATATTTTGCAACTTCACGTTTCATACGTGTCCACCAAAACTTCTTCCGGAGGTCTTGGTACATTTTATTGCTGCCAGGATGAATAGAAAATTTGGATAAGTGAGCCTCATCCAAAATTTTCTTCCGCAGCCTCATATCACGGGGTACGACTATCCGGTCCTTGAACCACAAGGTATCTTCATCATCTAACCAGAAACATTTCATCTCCCCGTTCTTCAACCTCCTTTTGATATGATCCATGCCCTTGTCTTTCTTTTGAGCTTCCATAACCTCCTCTCTTATTGTGGGTATGAGAGCTAGATTATGTAAAGCTCCATATGGAACCAAGTAGAGACTTGGTTCTTCCTCTTCTATCGGCGTGATGGTTAGGTTATGGATATGAGACTTCCGGCTGAGTGCATCGGAAACCACATTTGCCTTGCCCGGATGATAATGAATTTCAATCTCATAGTCCTTGATCAGCTCCAACCATCGCCGTTGCCGCATATTCAACTCTTTCTAAGTGAATATGTACTTCGAACTCTTGTGGTCGGTGTAGAGATGAACCAGATTTCCCAATAGGTAATGTCTCCACATCTTCAAAGCTAATACTACGGCAGCAAGCTCGAGATCATGAGTTGGATAATGTTGCTCATGATTCCGTAATTTCCGTGATCCATATGCGACCACACGTCCTCCTTGCATGAGTACACAACCAAGTCCGTTGCTGGACGCATCACAATAAACATCAAAAGGCTTGGTTGTATCCGGTTGAGCTAGAACCGGGGCTGTTGTGAGGTGTTTCACCAATGCTTGAAAAGCTTCCTCACATGGTTTGCTCCAATCATATTTGATGCCCTTTTTCAGTAGCTCCGTCATAGGTTTGGAGATTTTTGAGAAGCTTGGGATGAACCTCCGGTAATATCCCGCCAAACCCAAGAAGCTACGAACTTCATGGACTGATGTTGGAGACTTCCATTTCAGCACTTGATCAATCTTGCTTGGATCAACAGCAATGCCTTCCGCTGAAATAATATGTCCAAGAAACGGCACTTGGTTGATCCAGAATTCACATTTACTAAACTTTGCATAGAGCTTGTGATCTCTCAAGCGTTGAAGCACAATATGCAAATGTTTAGCGTGTTCCTCTTCAGATTTGGAATAGACCAAGATGTCGTTGATGAATACCACGACGAACTGATCCAGCTCCGGCATGAACACCGAGTTCATAAGGTACATAAAGTGGGCCGGAGCATTGGTCAACCCAAATGACATGACAAGATACTCATAGAGTCCGTATCTTGTCGAGAATGCTGTTTTCGGGACATCTTCCGCTCGAATCTTGATTTGATGATATCCCGACCTTAAGTCCATCTTAGAAAAGACTTTAGCACCCACTAGCTGATCGAAGAGGATATCAATTCTTGGTAGTGGATACTTGTTCTTTATGGTCACAGCATTCAAAGGACGATAATCGACGCATAGCCTCAGCGTCTCATCCTTCTTCTTCACAAACAAAGCTGAGCAACCCCATGGTGATGAACTTGGACGAATAAACCCCTTGTCCATCAGATCTTTGAGTTGCTCCTTCAGCTCGGCTAATTCATTCGGAGCCATTTTGTATGGTCTCCGAGAGATTGGCGTAGTTCCCGGCATCAACTCTATTTTGAATTCCACCTCGCGCTCAGGTGGTAAGCCTGGAAGATCTTCGGGAAACACGTCCGGATATTCACGGACTACCGGAATGTCTTCTAACTTGCACACCTCGGCATTACATACTTCCGGGCCTTTAGAAATCGCTTCGCCGAGGTACAATGTTTGACGTCCGTGAAGTGGAGAGTCCAAGTGAACACTCCTGTTCTCGAAGTCCAGAACAGCCTTGTGGAAGGTCAACCATGATATTCCCAATATGGCATTGATTCCTTGGTCTTCGAGAATGATGAGGGTGGTAGGATAAATATTTCCACCCAAACAAAGTGGTGCTCGAGAGACGACTTCATTAGTGGATATGTCTCCACCTAGCGAATGAATAAGGTATGAACCTTTTGTGACAGTGGTGGAGATCTGATCCCGGATTACCGTTGCCTGGCTAATGAAGTTATGTGTTGCACCAGAGTCGAATAAAATGACAACCGGCTTGTCATTTAAGGTGAACCTGCCAGCCAGAACCGGTCCTCCCTTTGGCAGATCATCGACTGACACATAATTAACCGTCCCCACTTTTTCCATAGCTTTTCTTGGCTGTCCAAGATTACTTTTTGAAACTGGACCCGCAGACATAGCGTTGCTGCTTGGTTCAATCGCTTCATTGATGTTGAGCTCATTGTCAATATAAAGTGGGACAGCACGTGGTTCAGCTGAGAAATCACCTTGTTCATTTTCAGCCTCTTGAGGGTAATAATATTCTAGTGCACCTTGTGGATACGGAGGTGCATAAGAAATAAGTTGCTGCTGTGGTGGAGGTGAAGAAGACCTCTGTGGAGTAGAAGAGTCGTCCCATTCCCAGAATGATTGCACCTCTTGTGGAATCTCTCGACCGGAAGGTGAACGGATTACCAACCGATACTTCTGAGGTAGACGGTTGTCTTCATCTTGTGATGAGTCCCTCTCCCTCTTTTCTTTGAGGTAGAGGTTGGAATAATATTCTTGAGCGATAGCACAGCTCACAAACTCATCAAAATTCTCTTGGCTAACTTGAGCCAATTCACATCGCAGCCTAGCAGTCAGCCCTCGATAAAAATGATACCCCCTCATGGATGGTGACTTCACATAGTCAGGGACATATTGAGCTAAGCGATTGAATTCCTTCGCATACTCAATAACACTCCTGTCCCCTTGCTTCAGACTCCAGAACTCATCATGACTTGTCTGCATTATGCCGGCAGGGATGAAACGAGCACGGAATGCAGCTTGGAATTCCGCCCATGTGACACGATGCCCTGCTGATTGAACAGCAAGGTACTCTGCCCACCATGCTCCAGCAAAACCGTGAAGCTGCTGAGCGGCATATAGAGTCTTCGAGAATTCATCACATTGGATCAACCCAAGCTTGGACTCAATGACACGTAACCAGTGATTTGCTTCACAATGGTCAGCCGCCTCAGAGAATACCGGCGGTTGTGTCGCCAAGAAATCCAGATACGTGCTCTGGGTTGGCATATGACATTGAGCTTCTCGATCTATGCCTTGCTGAACTAGAGTTTGGAGAGTTTCATTCATCTTTGCCATAATTCCAGCCAATCCGGTTGGCGATGGCTCTTGTGATGAAGTCGAGTCGTTCCCACCTCGACTTGAACCTCCAAGCTCCATTTGAGAACGTGTGCGTACCATACTGCACGAAACAAAATTTTGAGTCAATCAAAATTCTATCTCAGTAGTAAGTAAAGATAAGTAACACATGAACATGTCATGAACTTCATGAAAGCATAACCACATTCATGTTTAAACCAATCTTATGTACGCCAAGCTAATCAGCGGGACTACCCTGACCAGCTCACACAAACTCCAAATTTTACTCAAGTTATCAACAGATTCTTGACTTGAGTTCAATTATCAAAGTTTTAGTAAACTTTAGTAGCTTTCCAACAAGTACTTATGTGCTCCTTAAGGATTTTTCTACAGGAAGTTATGGCTTAAAAACAGAAAGGTCCAGAGAGGTTTCTGGTACTGTCCTGGTTCTGAACAGTTTGCCTTCAACTGGGCTTTTCACCAATTTAACGTGTGATTCTGCTCTTGAGGTCTACAAATAAATTGTAGAGCACTTGAAAATCTTTCCAGAACTGTATCATACACCTTAATTGGTTAAATATACTCAGAGTTATGCTCTGTCAAATCCAGCAAACATTTCTGCCAGAAACAGAGCACTCTGTTTTTGAAAACTTTGACACCTAGTTATACTCATTTGAATCTTAGCTCAAAATAAGACTTCAATAACTAATATTTGTTTCAAACTTCCATTTTTAGTTGAAAGTTAGCTCATGAATTATTTCTTAATAGGGAAGAGGTTATTAAGTGTAGTACGATGTCGATGCACCGTAAGAACATGTCGGTACTACGTTGCCTCACCAAAAGAAAATCCTAAACCGGATTATACCGGCATATACGTATTATCAGTGGCACTAAGACGGTCTCTCGCACACGTGTACTACACGGGATACGTACGTGGTTATTACCTGCAGAAAAACACTCAATAATGGTGCACTCAAAGGTTTGTTTCATTTCAGGCAGTTCCATATTTAAAAGTAAATACAAACGCCCGTATCATTGCCATACGGCCGTCCTTGAGTTAAGTCACGTCTCAAGGTACGTGATCGTGTTTCAACACCACACGACGGGGAACCCGAGTATGTCATGAATGGGTCGTCATGGTTGGGAATGTTATCAACCCAACAGATACCACCTACTGCCCTGCAGGGCACGCCGATGGCAAGCGCTGCATATGTCCTCCTGGGCTATTTCCAGATGAACACACTCTCGCGTTACTGACCACGCGATGGGGTCTCCACTTACTTGCCTAATTCACGCTAGGGATCAGCGTTTCATATGAACTCAGGAACATGAAGAGTCCAAGAGTTCATATTGACGTCTCACACAAAGCTGTGAGACCTATCCCTGAACCACTTTCCTCGTCAGGGGAGCTAACCGAAATTGAACCGCTTTCGGTGGCGTTCCTTACCATTCTTACCTGAACGTAGGTGTGTCGTTACATAATGAAAATTCAGAATCAAAACACATATGTTAGTCTTGCCACTTTATGTAACTATACTACTATAGTCCTTATGTGGGCCTAATATCGTTTCCTCACCGTATCCTAAGTTTTTGTCACAATACCATCCTTATTCCATGCGCTATTACCAATGCGGCTCTGATACCATGCTGAGGGGGCCCGATCCCGATCACGGGGTCGTGCCGCCTTTCCCGAGGAATCGCATTGGGTGGTGCCGTGTTATGCGGCACCCAACAGCACACATATAAGGAACACAGTATTACATAAATCAAAAGCGGAAAGTTACAATTATTCTTTGTAAATAATTTACACAAATTAGCTACAGCGGAAGTCTATAACCAGCTCACGTTGAATAACTATGAAGCACCGAGAAGAGGTCCAGCCCGCGGACTCCTCTCGCTAGCAACACGAAGACAAGGCAGCGGCTAGGTTCTCCAAGTGTGACATGACTCGGAAGTTTCCGAGTCTCACCGGACAACCCTCTTTATAGCGTCGAAGTTTACCTGCAAAACCACTTATATAGCAAGAGTGAGCACAAGGGCTCAGCAAGACTTAACCGTCTCTCCTAAGGCATGCAACTCTACATGAGGGTAACCTAAGACCTAATCCTGTACTTTGTGAAAAAGACTCGCCTACGAGTTCATCCTTAACTTTCACATTTTTAGCCATAATAGTAGTGACCTTGCGCCCAGCAACATTGGAACTCCACAATCAAACAAGAAACGCTTCATTCCAATGTTACTTGCCCCAAGGTAGAAAATAACTTTAGTTAGCTCTATCTCTACTTCAAACATGGTTTTCATGCAACTTAACATCATCATAGCAGCAATTATACTTTTGCAAACTGTTTCCACACAAGTTGATTAACTACGTCACAACATGGGAGCAAGCGGTACTCAATAACCGCGAGGGACGGTGATTCGAATCAAACACTACCCGGATAACTCGACACATGCGCCCGCCTCTGAAGACCCAACTCTGGCGTCCTTCATTACGTCGTATGTGGCAACCTTTCTCAGGACACTAAACTGTAGAACCGGTCGCGCCGTCTCGGGCTCATAGGTCTAACGAGACGATGTGGTATGCCTCTACAATCCAGTGAACCTGGTACATCGGTTTCCTGATTCCCATATATCAGTAAGCATCCGGTACACAACTCAATACTTGCTCCTGGACGCGGCATACGCATCGGTCCTTAACCGACACAGGCAGAGCTACTCGACCAAGACCTCGTCTTGTCGCAGCCTAACCCCTCTGCCCGGTCTCATCTTTAGAAGTGTAAACTTTAGTTTGCGTCCTTCCCCAACCACACTTATGATATTCTAAACTATAGCTCGCGAGTAGTTTCCAACTACTCGTCTTCTACCGGATGCCCTAGTCTATTTAGCATGGCCTTATTCTACATCGACGACACAATTCTACCCTCGACCTAAGGGTTCATTTTTGGTTATGCAAGTGGGGTATAAAACATCCTTGACCTAATGCACATACAAACTAAGACCCATAGTAGTGAACAAAGTAAAAACTTTAGAAAATAACTTAAGTGTAAACCGGGGCTTGCCTTGGTTTTGCAGGTGACTAAAGTCAGTTGAGAGAAAGTCAGTTTATGATGTATTGAAGTTCACTCCTGCCCTTCTTGTTCCTTGATCCAAGTTCACCTCCTCCTTCTTCACTTTCCACGTTTAATCACTACACGTTAGGAATATGCATACAGGTTCAATTATAAAACTTTTTGCTAACAAATGCTAAAGCCAAGTTTAAAACTGGAACTCTGTTCAAGAATTTAAATTGACACTGGGGTGGTGGTTTAAGTGTGTGTTTGACCACTATCATCAAGTGAGAAGTGAGGTTCATCACTTGGGTGGGGGATCAACTAATGGTTGAACAGAACACTAATGATCCAGGGCTCCAATGGAGCTTGGAATTTTCTTGGGAGTTCCTTGTCACAAGAAAGTCCTCTGGACCGAAATTCAGAACATTTCACTAAGTGGATCTCCCAGAACAATTCCCTAAGCATTTAAGCAAAAGGGAATTAATTCTGATTAAATTTGCACTTTCATGCAAATACAAGTGAACTATAATTTTCTACATAGCTCAGAGAGTATGCCTGAATTTTTCTAGGATTTCTGGAGCCAAGGAATGGCTAGAACTGAATTTCCAAGTTTTGGAAATTCTCTGAAAATGTTTCTGTATTTATTGGAATACAGAAACTTGAAGTTAGAATTACCCTAAATAAATCAACTCCAAATAATCTGAAACTTTTACAGGTGTTTCCAAAAATCCTAAAGAATATCCTGGCAAAATTTGGGCAATTTTGGATAAACCAAACTCCCTCTAAAATTCTTTTGCTGAAAAGCTTTAAAGAATTTTCCAGAATTTTCTATGGGTTTTCATGCAAATTGGGTTGCATATTTGGATAGAGCATTTCATACTGAATCCAATCCAATTTGAATTACTAAATTTGGAGCTTCCTAGCAAAAGTTATGCATTCTACAAGTTTGAACAACTCTCTGTTTGATTTTAAACAGCACAGTCACACGTGGGGCCCACGGGTCAGGTGCTTCTCCAACCTCCCGCCAGAGCCCGCGGGTGCACACCGGCTGAAAACTTGGGATGGCTCGTTCTCCCTCATTTATCCACCAAATGAGCTCCGGTTTCGCCCTACATTCTCCTGGGAACGTGGCGCAGCTGCCGGGCAAGGTTTCCCCGCGTGAAAACGGCTGTAGGTGGGTCGGCACCGGCGGGGCGGCTCGGGAGCTCGACATGGACGCGTTCCTGCGTGTCCAAGGCATCTCCCGGCGAGCTACGATGTCCTACAGCATCCCTATGGGTCTAGGAACATGGAACGGAGATCAAATCGTGCAGAACATGGCTGCAAACTAGTCGTCACCGTGGACCGTGGCAGTTTTAGCCGCCGGCGACGATTTCTCGTCGCCCGGGGCATAGGGTGGTCGGTTTGCTTCGTGCTTCGGTGTGGAAGGGCGCTAGGAACCCTAGTAGCTGTGGTCTGAATTGTAGAACGAACAATCAATCGATTGGAGCTAATTTCAGAAATTTGCTGAGGTCGGTCCTTCACGTGCGCCGGCGCCAAAAACGAAATTCCGGCTAGCCGGCGTCGGGGGAGAGCAGGGGGACGACAGGATGAGGATCAGTACCTCCTGGCGCACCTCTGTGGCCTCTTGAGCACGCCGGAGAGGCGCTGGGCTGGCCGGGAGAGAGGGAGCAGTGGAGCAGCGCCGGTGAGGGAAAACACACGTTGCAGCTGCTGATCGTGAGGAGGAAAACCAACACGGTTGGCTCAGCTGTGTGGGGTAATATCAGTGCCTGAGCAGCTCGCCAGCGTGAAGAATTCAGGCAGGAGGTGGAGCTTTGGGACGTGGAGCAGCAGCTGGGTGTCAGCCGGAGGCAGGGCCTCGGTGGAGTGAGGAACAGAGAGCAAATACTTAGGGATTAAGTCTACTCATTCCTATGACATGTGGGGTCCACCCCTCTTCTTATCCCCCAAAACTCTCACAAATATCTCCAAATTTTGGCACCTTGCAAATTCAGCTATGAGGTACTCAAATCCAAAGGCCAATTGGAAATTTGGAAATTTTTACTTCAGTTTCAAATTTGAATTCAGATTTCAATGACAATTCACAAGTAGCTTTGATACACACATCAAAGCACCTCCAAATTTGCTCAAAATTTGCCTTCTTCATAATTTGAAACTGGGGAGTTTGAATATGCCCTCTGATCTATGAGTTGGTCATTGCAAATACAACTTTTTAAACATCAGTTTGCATTTTCCTCTTTGGAGATGACCCCTCCTCTTTTGGAAGTGACCCTCTTAATTCAAACTGAATTCAAAGTTTTTATTGCTCATGCCAACACTTTCATGAGTAAACAAAAGTTTTTTGTAAGTATCATTTCTTGCATATAAACTCAACTTTATTCATAGCTTAAGTTTTCTATTCACAAGTTTTGGGACTTTACAGTACTCCGGCTCCAGCTCCGGGCTCTCCTCCCAGAAGCGGCGCCCGGTGGATGGAGCATCAGTCGGCAACTGGAGGCGATCGTGCTCATTGGTCTTCACGATCACCCAGTCATCCCTCCAGCCTTCCCACCTCGAGGCGCTGAAGGGCAGAAGGTACCTGGAGACCTTCGGATCCTTGCAGCGGTGCTGGAAGTAGTAGGCTCCCAGTTGATTCCTCGAGCCACGCCCGGTCGTCCGCAGCAAGAAGAAGTGATGGAAGAGCATCACAGAAGCACGCACCCCCACGAACATCTCGCGGAAGTGCACGAAGACGGCAGCCAGAGCGAAGGAGTTCTGGGAGAGGTGATGAAGCTGGAGACCGTAAGTCTCCAGAAGAGTCACGAAGAAGGAAGAAATCGGCGGGACAAACCCCGCCAAGACGTAGGCGGCGAAGAGGACGGTCTCCCCTCTCTCCAGACGCAATGGGAGAGATCCCCACCGAAGACAACGCCTCTGCTCTTCCGCGTGCCATCCCAGCAGCTTGCGCACCGACCCAGGGTCTTTTGTCCGAGCGATGCGCGGCGGAGGCAGGCTGGAAGCCATCGAAGATGAAGGGGCAAGAACTTGGAAGGCAGAGAAGGCTTGGGCACATGGAAGAATCCAGAAGGCTCAGGCGTAGGGAGATGTGCAAAGGGAAGCATGCGATGCAGAAGGAATCCCCTTTAAACTTCCCAGAGGCGATTCAAAACGCTTCATATGCGCCTCTCGGGGCTGACACCCCAGGTCCAAGCCCCAGCGACGATGACAAGTGGGCCCAAGCCGTCCTGCAGAAGCGGTGGGCCAGGAAGTCAGCCACTCAAGCGGGCAACCCGGAGGTTCCTGGCAAGGCGCTGCGACGTGCAGTAATGGCAGCCTTGGGAACCGCCGCAGTAAAAGCAACTTTCAAAGCAAGAGTCAAGTCCCCATGACCTTCCGTTGCCCAAGCGACGGTCCAAAGAAGTTTGAAGAAAGTGCGTGGGATAGAAAAGGTGAAGGCCCCACCTCGGGTTCGTTATCTCCCCCAAGATGGGCCCGGGGGCCACTGTCAGTACCCTCAATACCGGGTAACCCCACGCACAGGACAAAAACGCCTAAGGACCTCGCCCCCTCCGCAGGGGTGAGCTCCAAGGGCGCCACGTGTCCAGCGGGGCCGGAGCTCCCCCTCTCCACAGAGGAGAGCTCTGGGTCCGCCACGTGGCCGGAAGATCCGGACCTCCCCCCTCCGCGGGGGTGAGCTCCGAAGGCTCCACGTGTCCAGCGGGGCCGGACCTCCCCTCTCCTCAGAGGTGAGCTCTGGGCCCACCATGTGGCAAGCAGAGCCGGACCTCCCCCTTCCGCGGGGGTGAGCTCCAAAGGCTCCACGTGTCCAGCGGGGCCGGACCTCCCCTCTCCTCAGAGGTGAGCTCCGGGCCCGCCACGTGGCCAGCAGAGCCGGACCTCCCCCCTCCACGTGACTATAACTCTAGCTAGCCCTCCCCTTTGGCTCTGAAATTTTTATGGTACCTTGTTAGGATTCTAAACAGAGATTTGACCAATTTTCATTTGAAACAAAGTTCATTTGAGCTCTGTACAAATAAAAGTTGATTTGGTCATTACTAGAGCCTCTAAGGATTTCCAGAGATTTTCATGGCTCAAACTATTACTTTCTGGAAACTAGAGTTTGATATGGTTCTAATGGAGTTGGTTTCATGTCATTTGAAGAATCCTAGAGAAAGTTATGCCCTTAACAAGATTTGAGAAAATCTGAAAATGTTTCTGTACATTTTTCCATTTTCTCAGGGCAGTTCATTTAATCACACCACTAGGGGGACTAAATGAACTTGGATGGATCTGAAATTGTTCCTGTGACTCAAGGATTTTACAATGAACATCCCAGCCAAATTTCATAATTTTCCATAAAAGAATTCTGCAGATAAAATTCCCAACAGTTTAAAATTGAGGGAATTAATTCTGGAAAATGAATAAGTTTCATGAGCTGAAACTTGTTTTGTTGGATATTAATCGAGTATATGAATCCGACAAAATTTGGTTCCCTCAATTTGGAGCTTCCTAGTCAGAGATATGGATTTTACAAGTTTGGAGAAATTCTCTGAAAAGGTCTCTGTTATTTTTTCTATTTTTCAGAGACATAGAATATTGAAACCACATTTGGCCAAGCAATTGGAATCCAATGCCTCTGAAATTTTTACTAGAGTTCAAAGATATTTGGAAGAATGTTCTGTCCAAATTTGGGAATTTTCAAATACACTGAACTCCTGTAAAAATTCCTACAAGATTTTCCTTAATTGAATTTTCCAATACACTGAACCAATTGGTATGCACTCTAGGTAGTACTCTCTGACAGGAATCCAAAAAAATTGGTTTGACAATTTTTTGACACTCCTACCCAAAGTTATGGCTCTTCAAAGTTTAAACTGAATTAGGGAAAATCTGGAAATGTTTAAACACGTACTGCAGGCCCCACATGACAGATTCCTCTTCCACCTCGCGCCAATAGGGGCTGGTGGCGGCATGCGGCGGTGAGTGCCGGTGAGGTCCATGAAACCCGCGTTCCCGGCCTTCCCTTGCCCCCAAACTCGCCGCCTCTCCCTTTTGGACCACAGCCAACTCATCCTGGGTTCAACTGAGGGCCTCGGTCCCCAGAAACCCCTCGGCGACGGGAGGCGGTGGCAGCTAACCTTCGGCAGCGTCGCACTCCCTCCACAGTGGCTCATTTGCTTCGGTTTTTCTTCCTAGAGCACTGTGGTGGCATCCTAAGCACCGGCATGAGCTCAAATCAGCTCAAAAGTGGCTGTAAATAGGGGCTCATCGGCGACCTAGGGTGAAAATCGGTGCCGGCTTAAAATTGTAAGGGCCTAAGTTTTTGCACACATCCAAAGTGTTCATCACACCACACACACCTCATTTGAGGACAACTTATGAACATATTTGAAGAGCAAGTAACCACAATCAATATGGTCATGAGAGGATGAACTCACAAAATGCAAAAGTGGTATTTCCCACATGCATCACATATGGGCCGAGCATATGAAAAACTCCTACACCTTGCTAGGAATGCTTATGCCAAATTTCACCCAAATTCAAAACCTTTTTGAGGTATATTTGGGAATAATAAGAAAAAGGCTAGTTTGAACTCAAATTCAAACTCAAACTCCTTTCATCCCATGAATTTAAAAGTGGGATGCATATTCACACTCAGCACATTTTTGTGAGCTCACACACCAATTTCCACTCCATTTGGAGTTGATCTTGACATGAGCTAATTTTAGCAAATTCAAATTCAATTTTAATTTCAAACTGAATATGTGCTGAAAATATATTCAAACACTTCACAATTTGAATTCTATCAAGTTTAAACAGGCATTTGGTAGATCATTCAAATTTCAAAGGGTATTATTGGGACTACTGTTTAGAGCAGTGGGAGAAAGTTAATTTCAGAGGTTAAAATGGAAGTGGGTCCTACTTGTCAGCCTCACTAGCAATTTAACCGACTGAAGAACTGAGCTTCGGTTTCTTGCGCTCGACAGAGCGGGCGCCACGGCGAGAAACGGCGAGGACAGCAGCTGGTTGCCGCCTCTGGACACCGAACCGCCTCGTTGCCCTCTTATTCTCGCGCCCGAGCCGTCCCAGCTTCATCTCACCGCTGACAAGACGCCCTCCCACACAGAAACTTCGATACACCTCGCCGCTCTTCCGAGCTCGCGGCTCCACCATCGCCCGGCCAAACCCGTGGTTGTCACGGTGATCTGAGACCACAACCGAGTGCGCCAAGCCTTACTTGACGTTCTCGCACCGATTCCAGACCGTGATCGACCCTCCTCGAGCTCCACCATGACATTCTTTCCTCCTCGGTTCAACCCGAGCCACCGTCACAAGAACGACCCGTCCGGTCACCACAGCCCACCTTTCTCCGAGCTTTGAATAGCAAAGAGGTTCGCCCTCGATCCCTCTTTCATTACCGCAAGCTCCGGCGGCGTGACATAAGCTACCAACGCCGGAATTTCACGATTTTGCGCCGGTGTACAAAAGAGACAGCTGGACCGATTCGCAAAATTCATGATACACACCGCACCACTCATCACCTAACATAGAGAACCACTTCTAGACGTCCGTGCGAGTCCATAGGATCCAAAACTTTGAAGAACCATTGGGTGTAGCCACTGTTCTTCGAGTTTTACTAGGATTTCTGGTTTCCGACCTAGGTCGCACGGTGACAGCCTAGTTACGGCCGTTTCCGAGCTCCTTGGAGTTCATGTCGATCTTCCCTAGAGTGCACTGATGCTCTGCGACCTTTTGCTCGATTGGTTGGGGTACTAGGAAGTCTGGCCGACATGGCCGAAGTTCTTCCGAAGCCGCCGCTCGTCGTCGGCCATGTTCCGGTGGTTGTCATGTCGAGCTAAGTCCAGCACCGTGTTCCCCGTGGGGGATTAGGCAGAGGTGGCAAAAATCGTGGAGTTTGGCATACAGCAAAGCCCCTCCGGCGAGCACTCCGGCGAGGGGGGAGGCGGCCGAGCGCGGAGGTCAGGAGGTAGATGAGGCCCCCGGACCCACGTGTCAGCGGCCAGATATTTAAACCGGGGATCAGCGGTGGCACCGGATCTGATGTGGCTGTGCGCAAAATACTCCGTAGCCCCGTGTGTCAGCCGCTGGGAAAGTGACACGTAGCCCCGGTCCCACACGCAGCGATTTAAACTTTTTCCCGATTTTCAGATTTAGTTCAAACTTCAAACCCACATTACATTGGCTAGACAACTCCAAATCAAGTGAACCAAATTTTGTTGGATTCAGCTCTCTGAGTACTTTCCAACAAATCAAGTTTCACTTTATGAAAATCCTTATTTCTCCAGAATTAATTCTTCAAAGTTTAAACTGTTTAGAATTTTAACTGGAGAACCCTATGTAGAAAAATTCTGAATTTGGCCAGGATGTTTACCATAAGATCCTTGAGCTGCCATAAAAATTTCAGATCCATTAGAGCTCATTTAATACACATAATGGTGTGATTAATAAAACTGTTCCAGAGAAAATAGAAAATGTCCAGAAACATTTTCAGAATTTCCCTTAAATTGTTTAGCTCATATCTTTAGCTAGGAACCTTCAAAATAAGTGAAACCAACTCCATTAGAACACTCTGAAAATCTAGTTTTCATAAAATCATGGCTTGCTCCATAAAAATCCCTAGAACACCCTAAGATCTCAAATTAAGGCCAAGTACACAATTATTTGTGGAGAGCTAATGAGCTTTGCTGCCAATGAAACTTGGCCAAGTCTCTGTTTAGGTTGTATACAAACCACAGTAAAAATTTCAGAGTCATTGGGCCTGTCTAGTAAGACTTATAGTCCTCACAACTTTAACTTCAATTGAAATGCATTCAAATTAATATGTATTTATCTCATGTAGTCGCTAAGGTTGAGGAGGAACCCAAAGTCTTAGACTTCATCACTCCAGAGGAACAGCTAGCCTACGACCAATAGCAGCAAAGCAAGCTCCGGTTTGCATTAACCATTTTTACAAATTTTACTGTTTTGAGAACGTACTTTGAGCACCCAATTTAATTTTTGCATTAGAGTCTTGTTTGAAAACCCAAATGCATAGCCAAGAAAGCCCTGGGTTAGGCTTAGGTTTGTAAACCTCGATTAGCTACTGCAATGCTAAGATAGTGTAGGATTCGGTACAAGTCGAGTAGTTGGAACTGCTCGCGAGAATAGGCTAGAGGCACACTACTCGGGTAAAGGTAGCAAATGAAACACATGGCAAGAAAAATGAGACCGAGCGAAGAGTAAGGGCAGCAGGACGTTGGGTCCTGGGTGCCATAGCTCCACTTGTGTCGATTGAGGACCTAGCCATGTGCGGGCCTGTTGAACAAGCTAAAACAGTACCGAAGACCTACCGGATATATGGGAACCGGAAAACTGATGTAACTCGGGTAGCTGGGTGTTGAGGCATAGCTGGTCGTTCAGAGGGTAGGTTGAGAGCTTGAGGTGTAAATCGGCTGGTGGCACTGCAGATGCGCGCGCAGAGACCTCTTGCTCAGGACGATTGGACCGGCTCAACCTTTGGCTGACGGTTGAAAGATGGTTGCGTACGACGTCTGTGATGGTTGTTGTAGGCAACATAGAGTACGGGCGTACATGACGGGTTATTCGGGTAACCCTGCAGGTGTAAATTGATTATAATTGCTGTTCCTCGCGGTCAGTGAGTACCACTTGTTCACTGTACCGTGACATAGAAAGAACAGGCTAGATACATGTTAAAAGTTTGCTGATTTGAAGGATGGACCTTGATTGTTAATGAAGTGCTATAGTTTAGAGCTAATTAAAGTTCTTTTCAACCTTGGGCAAAGTACATGAAAGAAATGTGTTTCTTGTTTGATTGCGGCTTTCTTATGTGCCTTAGCGTGGGGTTCTCCACAATTTGCTGCTAAAACTTGAAAGTAAGATTCAAATAATTAGGCGAGTCCTTTGCAACTTACATTCCCAATTACACATGATCCAGCATGTAGAAGTTTCATGTATAGGAAAGACGGGTCAGACTTGCTGAGCCATCATGCTCACTGCTTGTGTTTGAAGATTTTGCGGGGTGTTATAAGGAAGGGACTCACGAGGAGGAGACGGAACCCCAAGAGGGAAACCCCGTCGAGTGGGAGTCATGCACGCCGCCGTGTTAGTGTGCGTGTGTGCTAGCAGGGACATGTTCACGGGCTGAACGTGAACTCGATGCGTAGTCTACGCCCGTGAGTGTAGACTGAACATATTTTGTTGTACAAATGTTCAGAAACTCGTTTATGTAGTAAAACTTTGCTTCCGCTTTGTATCATTTCATGTGCGTTATCCAGTGTTGTGCAACGCAGCACCCCTCAGCGTGATTATGGCTCGACGAGGCCGTCAGGCGCTGTCAGCGTGGTATCAGAGCTCGCTTGAGGTTTAACGCATTAAAAGGTCATATTTTTCAAAAAGCCGGTGAGGAACGAGTGAGTAGCCCATATAAGGATGTTATTAGTGTATAGAAAGTGGCAATACTAACATATTTGCTTATGTCAGAAAATCATCCATCTCGGGACGTCATATGTCTTGGGGGGTGCATGTAAGCGTTGTCCACCAGTGCGCACAAGCTGAAGGGTGGAGCCCCACGGGTGGCAGGTAACCCGGCCCGCTTTAATATCCTCTATGACTTTTCAT
Organism: Neostapfia colusana; assembly: GCA_030760725.1. Lineage (NCBI taxonomy): Eukaryota > Viridiplantae > Streptophyta > Magnoliopsida > Poales > Poaceae > Neostapfia > Neostapfia colusana. The sequence continues at coordinate 104,655,026 of JASWHV010000006.1, forward strand.
GTCGTTTGAGATATTTGAGCAACGCCCTTCCCTGGCATGCTACGGGCAAGTTTGGGAGACCCCGTCACATGGTCAGTAACATGAACACGTAGCTCAAGTTGTGCTTGGCTTAAGAACACCCATGCAAGTGATGACGGATGGGTGTATGAACTGTATTGATACCGGGCTTGGTGTGCAGCCGAGTCTGATGATTGTGTGAGTTATTTGCAGGTAGTTTAACCACGAATCGGTAGACGAGTAGCATCCGTGTGCGAGAGATGTTTAGTGCCACTGAACTAACGAAGCCGGCTAAGTCCAGTATAGGTTTTTCTTTGTGAGGAACGTAGTACCAACATGAACTGGTGACGCTTCGACGTCACACCCCACTAAATGAGCAACATCATTGTAAAACTTGAAAGTTTTAATCCAGAGCACTAAAACTTTTAGATAACTTCTTCCCTTAATCAGTATATTCAAGGTTAATAAGTTTTCAACTTATAGGATACTAAGGACAGTCCCCTGTTTTCAGTTGAAATAAGGCTGGAGTTAAACAGAGGTTAGAGGTTGAGTTCTTTCGAGGTTGGGGTCATATGATACATTTCTGGAAAGCTTTGGAAGAGTTTTACAACTTTTCTATTGATGTACAGAGGTGTTTCATCTAGGGATGGCAATGGGTGCCCATTACCCGTTTACCCGCGGATATCTGACCCGATGGGTACGGGTTCGGGTATAAATTTAGATCCACGGGTACGGGTTCGGGTAACGGATAGAATCCAATGGATATTTCTTATCGGGTAAAAAAATTCCATACCCATATCCGTATACCCGAACCCGTTCTATGACATGTGAGTCCAATACAACATCATATAAATACATCTAGTTCTAGGGTTTTCTCCTCTTCTTTCCAGCTCCCTAGCTCCCTGTGCAGCGCCGCATCTCGAGTCCTCCCGATGCTTTGTATTTTATTTAAGCTGCAATTGTTCTGTTGTTAGGAGTTTGTCAATTATGCTAATTTCTGTTTGTGTTATGTGTTGAACATGTTCTTTTATGTGCGTACGTTTGTGTTATGTTTGTTATGTGTTAAAGTGTTGTAGAAGTCTATATGCAATGTACCTTTTTATTAAAGGTTTTTGGGTAACGGATATACCTGCGGATAAAAAATATCCGCGGGTAACGGATATGGATAATCTTTTATACCCGCTACGAGTAACGGGTACGGGTTCGGGTACCGTGACACCCTCATTTTCGGGTTCTGCATGTATTCATGTTTCAAGTAGAAAAAATTACTTTTAAAATAAGTTGAAACCAAGAAAGAATCAAAAAGTTAGCCAAAAAGAACAAATTCCAGTTTACAGAGAGCGCCGAAGACAACTCCCGCGGCTCGCTGCCCACGTGGCGTCTTCGGGGCTCATCTCCGCAAATGGGGAGAGATCCGCCACTAAACTGGCTACGTGGCAGGCTCGGGGCTCATCCCCGCAAAAGGGGGAGAGGTCCGACCCTGTGGGACACGTGTTGCCCCCGGAGCTAGCCTCTGCGGAGAAGCGAGGCCAGTCCCGCAGGACACGTGTCGGCTGCGGAGCTATTCACCGCGGAAAGGAGAGGACCCGTCGCGTGGGACGCGTGTTGCTCTCGGAGCTCACCTCCGAGAGGTCCGGCCCCGTGAGACACATGTCGCTCTCGGAGCTCACCTCCGAGAGGTCCGGTCCTATTGGACACGTGTCACCTCCGGAGCTCACCTCCATGAGGTCCGACACTACCGGACACGTGTCACCTCCAGAGGTCATCTCCGGGAGGTCCGCCACTGTTGGACACGTGTCAACCTCGGAGCTCGTCTCTGAGGAGAAAGGAAGTCTGGCGCTGTTAGGACACGTGGCACATCCGGAGCCACCACCGAAGAGAGGGGAGGTCCGGACCCGACACGTGGCGTTCGCGGAGCTCGCCTCTGTTGAGAGAGGAGGTCCCGACCCACTAGACACGTGGCACACGCGGAGCTCGTCTCTGGAGAGAGGGGAGGTTCCCGCTCGCCAGGACACGTGGCGCAAGTGGAGCTCACCTCTGATGATGAGGGAGGTCTCGCCTGCCTGACACGTGTCACAACCGGAGCCCGCCTCTGCGGAAAAGGGAGCCCAGGTTCCCATAGGACACGTGGAGCCTCCGGAGCTCATCACCACGTAAGGACGTGATTTTGAAGCGGTTTTTCTTTGATACACGCAGGAATCCCCGGTACTGAGGAAACCGACACGATTTCCACAATGTTACCACACCGAATCAATCTAAGATAAGTTGTTAAGATCTAAAAACAATTTGAATAGGACTCTTATTCGAATTCCGATCAGATTAGGACACTTCTCTTCCCGATTATAAATAGAACCCAGAACCTTTGGCCGCAACCACGTACTTCTTTTCCACCTCCTGAGCCGACAACTTAGAGCCCTAGCCCCAGCTCGCCGAGTAAACCCCTTCGCCGGGGTTCAGTCACCGGAGATCGCCGGAAGAGAGCCCCGACGATCTTTATTTCTAGGAGAAGGACCCCGAGACCAAGAAGAACATAAGGTAGGTCTCCAATACCACCTTACGACATCATTGCGTTTTCTTTGCATCTGTTCTTCGATTCCTTTTGAACAGAAGCTTTTTCGTGGACAGATCACATGTTGATCGGTTTGATCTAAAGCCAAGATCATCGCCACGTCCACAATTGATCTTTACACCTCTGTTCATTGTAAAACCCATGCAAACGTACAAGGACACGTACAACCGATCTAATAAAAGCCGCACCGTAGGATTTACATGCATATGCATCATCGCATCTGGTTAAAGTTTGTGCATAATATTGATTGATGTGAATCTTGTATGTGTGTGATCGTGTATAGAAGGACAAGTTCAGGGAGCTATCTACGACGAGCTGCAACAACAAGGTTTCAAGATCCAAGAGCAACCGGAACTGCAAGATCAAGGCAAGTGCCCCTTGACCATATTGATCCTATGTTTTGGAAAACTGTTTTGTTTGTGAAAAGGTGTGTGTGCTGAGTCAAATTAATGGGAAACCCTTTCATAGGAGTTTACTCGTTTTGATAGCCACCCTTGTAGCCAGGGAAGTTAATGAGTCGGGTATGGTTTTTTTTACTTTTATGCTTTGCTGAGTCCATGGGATTGTGGGAAGTGAGATAGATGTGTCTAGCTAACTGCACTCGTAAGAATATTGAGAAACTGATGTTGTTAATGAACATGGATCAGAGTGAGATCTAGGCAAGCCTGGGTTTGTGAATGAGATAGAATGAGATGGTGGTTTACTTGCCGTAGATCTAAGGACCGGTTCATGCGAGCACATGCCAGGATAACTGTGCCACCACAAGGCCAAGTATGGGTGCGGCTTAGCCGTGTAATTAGGTAAGTTGCTAGATTGTTATGGACCGTGGAAGGTGTCACACCCGGTTTCTCCGAAGAACAACCGAGTGAATATCACATGTATGCCAGGATCATTTTCTCATACATGTGACGACAAATAGTGAAGCATCATTTATTACAAGCCAAGTATCGAATATAAATAAGTCTTACATAACACATGTCTCGTTGGACAATAATAAGTTCATAACATATAAATAAAATAGCAGCGGAATATTATTCTTGTGGGCTCCGTCACAGGCGTTGCCCGGGGGACTCCATGAACCTAGAAACCTTCTTCGGGTCCGAAGTTTTGATCGTTAAACACCACATCATCCCCTTGACCTGAGCAGCAATTTAAACCAACAAATATGCAAGTTTGAGTACCGTTGGTACTCAGCAAGTGTGGGAAAGTTATGTCATGCATAGCTAGAGCAAGGAGAAGTTGAACTCATGGTTAAAGCACTACGCAATTAATACCTACCACCTTAGCTTATTAAGCACCTACATTACTACACAGGTGAAATGGTCCCAATCTCCCATCCCATCATCATAATGAAATAACCATAACATCATTTCCAATGTTAAGCTCCCCGCTTAACATCCACAACTTCCAAAGTCATCATCCTCTAATCATGAATAAGTCCAAGCCGCTCTTGACCGTGAGCACGGCTGTCATGACAGTTTTGACTCTGCAGAGTTTGCACCACTGTACCCACATGTAGTGATTTCATCCCACGTTGCCGGGTGGACTAAAAGAACCTCCATTATGCCAGTGGCCACGAACCACATTCACACTTCCCAGGTGTGTAGCCAGGAGATCACTACGAAGCCTTTACAAAGGGATTCCCGACGAGCGTGGGCCCACTGAGGTTTCACCCCTAACAGTATACAAGAGGCTCCAACCCCGCTGCAGTGGCCCCCTCTTGAGCCTTGCAGTTCATACGGTAGTCCAGCTGACACCTATTTCCCGCACCATCCAACACATCCATACTACACCGGGGATACACCTAATTAATTGGCCAAGCTGCCCCATCTCAGCATGTGGTTGGCACGGTAAAGCCAGGTTACATGCTCCATGAACCGGTGCTTAGGATCCAGGCAAGAACTAAACACAAACCCGAGTCTCGTGCACCCAGCACCAACCAAATCATCCAACTTGCCTCGATCCCTACCTCTACATAACTCATAATGTCTCATTCAAGAGTAAGGTAAACAAGTTGATGATCTCATATCCCACTTATCCCACTCTAAGCATGGCTAAGCATAAGTAATATGAATGAATGACACAATAAAATGAATCCCAACCCAAGCTACAAGGAAACAAGATAATGCAATTCTAGGGAAACTTCCTATCATGGGTTTCATATTTCAATTGACAATGCAAATAATTCTATCTACACATCCTAGCATAGGATCAAAGTGGTCAAGGACACTTGCCTTCTTCATGCTGCTCTGGGAATGGATAGTCCTGATCTTGGAAGGGAAGAACTTGCTCTGGGGCTGGTTCTATTCATGTCAACACACATAGCAAAAGACAACAACAATCCATAAGTCATAGTTCACACTTTCACTTCACACATACATACATATGATAGTCATTCACATTTCCAGGTGTTGTGGTTACTATACATGTGTTGATTTTTGGTCTACATGCACTTTTAAACATATTTGTATGATTTCTAACTTTTGTATTCAGATTTTCTGTTTGCTCACTATATATGAATTTCCAATTTAAACAACTTCTTTAATACACTCTTTTGCTACCAAGTTTGCATGGAAGGTAACTTCCTACTTCACATGAGTTTTCAGGTCTTCTACCAATCCTAAACTGAAGTCTTTGGACTTGGAGACTTCATTTATCATTTTTCTAGTCATGCATTCCCATTTTCCTATATTTTCAGATTTATTTTCTATGCCTAAATGTGAACTTTATTATAAAAATAGTAAGACACCTAATCTAAACAGAATAGGTTCTGATCTAAAATATTAAATAATATATTTTTGAACTTCTCCTCTGAGGTGAACTAATTTAAATTCATTTTTCCAATTTTCAGAATTATTTCCTAGCCTAAAATATGTTTCTATACTAATAAATATGAACAATCAACTGGACAGATTCATTTCAGCTTAAAGTATACTTTTAACTCATTCTAAAGTTTTCCAAGTGCTAGGAGAGTTTAAATTTGAATTTATAATGTGTTTGTCTCACCTTTTAAATTTTAAATCATAATCTAATCAAATTCCTAAATTTAATATCATATAGGGTTAAAAAGGTAAACTCACCCCACTACAGGGTCTATTATATTATTTCATAAATTTCCAGGGGTCTAACAACACATAACAGAGGGGTTTTCCTAATTTTTATTAAGTCCAGGGGCTAAAACTGATTTTTAAATGAATTTACATGAATTTCTGAAGTTTCAGGGGCTAGATCAGAAGTTTCCGGGACTAGCTCGTGTTTTCCGAGATCCCCAGGGGGTAGCGCGTAAGAATCCCGTCCTTTATAACGCGGGGCTGACGTGGACCGTCCGATTTAAAACAGACGGCTGAGATTATAACGTCGAACCGGTATGCGGGGGTTTCAATTCTACCGTGCGATTTAAAATAGACGGCGCACAAGCGGCCACGTCGCTCTGACCGAGCGCGGGCGGCGCTGCCCGGCGGCTCATGGCGGCGGGAGGCGGCGATCTCGCCGGAAAACTTCGGATATTCGTCTATTCTTCCTAAAACTGGGATTTCATGGTGTAGATCGGTAGAGGGGAGGTCGGGGATCTCACCTCGGGGTTTTTCTTGAGCTCGGAGGTCCTGGAAGGCGGTCGGCGACGAGGTCCGAGATGGAACAGCGGCGATGCTCGTCGGAGCTGTGTCTAGGGCGAAATCTACTGAGTTTTCTGCTCCTGCGTGATTCCCCGGAGGCGGTGGAACAAGATCAGCGGGTTAGATCAGAAATCCCGAGCGAAGATCGAGAGAAATTGGCCGGAGAAACTCTGGTTATCACCGGGAGGAAAAACAGCTGATCGTGGGGGGAAAACGGGACGATGCTGGCGTTTTTACAGACGAGGGAGGGCGGCGGGTTTGTTTAGATCGAGTTTGAGTCGTCTGGGACCGGGAGTCGGGCTGAGGGACGCGGAATTCCGGGTTGGTTACGATCGCGTGCGCGGAAGAGTCCGGCGGTTGGCGCGAGCGGGAGGTCGGGGATGACAGGCGGGCCCCGCGTGTCAGTGAGAGGGAGAGGGGGGCGCGCGGCTGCGGGCTGGCGCGAGGTGGGTGGGCCGGCTAGTAGGTTTCGGCCCACTGGCCGGGGGGTTTTGTTTTTTCCTTTTTCTTTTTCTTTTTCTTTTCAGTTTTGAGTTGAATTTGAATTCCAATTTGAATTTGAATTTCTGCACCACATGCAATACGTCCAAAAAATTTTTAAATTCTCCTCTTAACAGGTTTTGGGGTGTTACAGCTCTACCCCCCTTAAAAGAAATCTCGTCCTCGAGATTGGTGGTTCTAGGAAAACAATTCCGGAAACTGTGCCTTAAGCTCGTCTTCTCGCTCCCAGGTGGCTTCCTCTTCCGAGTGATGCTTCCACTGCACCTTGCACATCCGGATTCTTTTATTTCTTGTGAGGCGTTCCATTGTCTCCAAAATTTTGAATGGTTGCTCGGCATAAGACAGATCCTCAGCTAAGTCAACCTCGTTCATGGGTAACATCTCTTCAGGCGTCCTCAGACATTTCTTGAGCTGTGACACATGAAATACATCATGCACGTCCGATAGGTGAGCCGGCAGTTCTAGTTGATATGCCACTTCGCCTTTCCTCTCCAGAACTTGAAAGGGTCCGATGTATCGAGGTGATAACTTCCCTTTCACCTTGAACCGACGAAGTCCTCGAGTAGGGGACACCTTGAGGTAGACATAGTCCCCCACGTCGAAAACTAGCTCTCTTCTCCGTACATCGGCATAGCTCTTTTGTCGTGTTTGTGCTATCCTCAAGTTGTTGCGGATTTCCCTCACTTTTGCCTCGGCATCTTGTTGTACCTCGGGTCCAAACACTTTACTTTCCCCCGCTTGGTTCCAGAATAGTGGGGTTCTGCACTTTCTCCCATGCAAAGCTTTGAACGGTGACATCTTCATACTAGCCTGATAGCTGTTGTTATAGGAGAACTCTGCATACGGTAGGTTCTTATCCCAACTCCGATTGTTTTTTAGTGCACACGCTCTCAGCATGTCCACAAGGATCTGATTGGTTCTTTCCGTCTGCCCGTCAGTCTGGGGATGATAGGCAGAACTAATGTTCAGATGAGTTCCCATGGTTTCATGCAACTTCTGCCAGAACCTTGAGGTGAACTGTGTCCCTCGATCTGACACTATCTTCTTTGGCACTCCATGGAAACACACGATCCTTGACATGTATAATTCTGCCAATTTGGATCCACTGTAGCTTTCTTTCACGGGAATGAAATGAGCTACCTTGGTTAGCCTGTCGATAATGACCCATATTGAATCATATCCTGATTGGGTTCTAGGAAATCCCACTATGAAATCCATACCGATTTCTTCCCATTTCCATTCAGGCACTTTGAGTGGTTGCAATAATCCCGCGGGTCGTTGATGTTCTGCTTTCACCAACTGACATGTGTCACATAGGGCAACATGTTCCGCGACATCTCTCTTCAAGCCATACCACCAATACCTGCTCTTGAGGTCATGGTACATCTTCGTACTCCCAGGATGAATGGAATAGTCTGAATCATGAGCCTCCTTCAAAATCAATTCACGGATCTCCTTTACTTCAGGCACACAGATTCTTTTCCCGTGTCACACCGTACCTTGTTCATCCTCTCTGAAACCAGGGGCTTTATTTTCCTTGATGAGTTGTGGGATTTCTTGTATCTTCTCATCATTCTTTTGACCATCGTGTATGTCTTGCTCTAAGGTGGAGTCCACTTCCATGGCAATGGCTTCACCACTATTCACCAGACATAGGTTGAGTTTTATAACCTCTTCCTTCAATTCTGTAGGCATGTCCTTCAAGCTCAACCTATTGACTTGCACCTTCCGGCTTAAAGCATCTGCCACGACGTTCGCTTTCCCAGGATGATAGTTGATGCCCACATCAAAGTCGTTGATTAGCTCTAACCATCTCCTTTGTTTGAGGTTGAGATCTGGCTGTGTGAAAATGTACTTTAAGATCTTATGATCCGTATATATCTCTGTCCTCTTCCCCATCAAGTAATGCCGCCAAATCTTCAACGCGTGTACTACTGCAGCTAGCTCTAGGTCATGTGTAGGATAGTTCTTCTCATGTTTCCGGAGCTGCCAGGATGCGTAAGCCACGACATGCCCCTCTTGCATGAGAACACATCCCAACCCGTTTCTAGAGGCATCGCAGTACACCGAAAAGTTCTTCTGCATATCTGGCATAACTAGCACTGGGGCTGTTGTCAATCTTTTCTTTAGTTCCTGGAAACTCGTCTCGCACTGCGGCGTCCATGTGAATGTGACTCCCTTTTCCAACAGTTTGGTGAGGGGTCTCGAGATCTTGGAGAAACCCTCGATAAACCGTCGATAATACCCAGCCAATCCCAAGAAGCTTAGAACTTCCCCGACATTCTCAGGGGTCTTCCATTTCTGTACATCCTCAATCTTGGCGGGGTCTACGGAGATTCCTCCCTCCGAGATTATATGTCCTAAGAAGGGAACTCTCTTCAGCCAAAACTCACACTTGCTTAACTTGGCATATAGTTGGTGTTCTCTCAGCTTCTGCAATACCAACCTTAGATGTTTCTCATGTTCTTCTTCATCTTTGGAGAAGACGAGAATGTCATCTATGAAAACCACCACAAATTTGTCCAGATATTCCATGAATACCTTGTTCATGAGATACATGAAGTATGTCGGGGCATTAGTTAGCCCGAAAGGCATGACGGTGTATTCATACAGTCCGTACCGAGATACGAAAGCTGTCTTGGGAATATCAGTTTGCCTTATCTTAATTTGGTGGTATCCCGACCTGAGATCAATTTTTGAGAACACACAAGCTCCACTCAACTGATCAAACAAGTCTTTAATGCAGGGTAATGGGTACTTGTTCTTGATGGTTACTTCATTCAAGGCACGGTAGTCTACGCATAACCTTTGGGTTCCGTCCTTCTTGGGCACAAATATCACTGGAGCTCCCCATGGTGAGGAACTAGGACGAATGTACCCCTTCTCTGTCAACTCTCTTAAATGATCCTTGAGTTCGCCCAGCTGCTTGGACTCCATCCGATAAGGTCTCTTGTATATCGGAGCTATCCCAGGCACTAGCTCAATCGCAAATTCCACTTCACGATCGGGAGGCATACCTGGCAACTCCTCCGGAAAAATGTCTGGATATTCCCTGATAATCCTGATCTTCTCCACTTTCCCCTCAACTTGATTTAATTTAATGTCCCTCCTAGGCTCTTGTATTGTTATGAACTTTACTCTTGTGCCACTGGGGTGAGTTAGTTCCACCGTTCTGGTCGAACAATGGATGATTCCCTTATGTTTTGGTCAACCAATCCATGCCCATAATAATATCTATCCCTTGTGAATATATCACTATGAGGTTGGCAGTAAATACTACCCCATTAATGTTTAGATTCACCTTGGGACACACTTGTCGTGTCCTTATTTCTCCACCTGGAGAGTGTACTGCTAGCATATGGTTCATTTGTGTTGTTGCTAGATCATGCTTCTTAACAAACCCTTGGGGAATGAACGAGTGGGTAGCACCAGAATCGAACAACAGGGTTGCAATGTGTAAATTGGCAGAAAACTTACCAACTACCACGTCAGGTGCCTCTTGCGCTTCCTCCATGGTCACGTGGTTCACCCGCCCTCGCATCACATTCTGCTGTTGCGGCTGCACGGGCTTCTTCTTTGGGCACTTATGGGCGTAGTGCCCCACTTCACCACAGTTGAAGCATTGCACCCCAACTTTAGGTGCCTGGCCTTTGTTGTCTTGGGGTTGGTTCGGGGGTCCTTGTACTGCTGGTCGAGGTTGATATGCGGGGCGAGGCTGCTGTACAAACTGACATTGTGGCTGTGTTGGTGTTGACGGAGGCCTGAAATTCGGATTGTACCCTCTCTGCGCGGAGTAGGGTACCGCAGCACGACTCGTCTGCCCTGCGGGTTGCTGCATCAGACGTGGGCGGGTGTTGCTACCCGAGGCTTGGTGTGACCATCCCGCCTTCCTCTTGTTTTCATTCTCCAAGGCATTTAGCTTCCTTTCTACAACAAATGCCCTGTCCACCATCTTTTGGAAGCTTTCATACTCATTGGAGGACATTGCACACTGCATTTCTGCTGTAAGTCCTTCCACAAAGCAGTCATGTTTCTGCTCATCAGTCTCGATGTCCCGTGGTGCATAACGGGATAGTTGGGTGAATTTAGTGAGGTACTCCCTCACAGTCATGTTTCCTTGCTGCAGCCCCAAGAACTCCTTCCTCTTGTTTTTGAGTGCACCCCTTGGTATGTAATGGTTGCGGAAACTGCGCTTGAACTCTTCCCAAGTGATGTTCTCAGGGTCATGATGGGCGGCTACGTAAGCAGTCCACCAATCAGCAGCAGGTCCATGCAATTGGTGAGAGGCAAACAGGACCCTCTCATATCCTTGGCATTGTATGGTCCTCATCTTGCTCTCAATGGTCTTTAGCAAATCATCTGCCTCCAGAGGTTCAGCAGCACTTGCAAACTTGGGAGGTTGAGTCCCTAGAAACTCACTCAACCTTGGTTGGCGTGGTGCAGCTTGTGGAGGTGGAGCTTGGTGCAAGTTGGCCACCACTTGAGTCAGGCTCTGGATGAGCTGATTCTGATTTTCAAGCATTTGGTGGATGGGATCAACTCCTTCATGGCGACCATCCTTGTCTTGTCCTCCAGAAATTTGAGGGTTGCCGGCCTCATCGTTGTTGTTGGCGGGGTTGGCAGCACGACCCTTTCCTCTTCCGGCCATCTATCATGATCAACCAGATGTTAACTTAAAGCATTACGTATTAACTTCCCAATTTGCTTGTTTTAAACTTAAAATTTTGAGACCTTATTAGATTTATATTTTCTGAGGGTTTCATATCTCACACGAAATAAATGCACTCTTTATTCATAGGGGTTCATACATCAAAGCAAAACAATCCTGAAGACGAGGTTGTGGACAATTGTCCATGACTTCCACAACTCACGTCACACACCAAATATAATCACACCCTTAACTAAGGTAACGACTCGACTACTCGACATCTGCTAAACTAAAGGAAAGGACTCTACACCACTGGTTTCACTGAGCTGGCTCCTCGGGATCTTCCTCATTATTGCGGCTGCCCTCTAACTCCGCTTTGGGTGGGGAAGCTGCTGGTGCGCAAGTGCGGCGACGCCTGCTTGCCCGGCGGTCTGGGGAGTCAGGAGTCCATGTGTCATTCAAGGTGACACATAGTTCATTCCCATCCCCTCTTTCTCTCGCCCTCAAGCTGGCTCGAAGCAACGCCTCAGTCTCCTTCAGTGTGTCACGTACATCCTGAAGCTCCTGCTGACACTCCTGCAGTCGAGTGCTGAGCATAGCAGCATCCTCCAAGCACAAGTCCATGTGCTCATGGGAAGTCCCTTGCTGCACTGGCGGGTACTTGTACTCCGTTGTACCACTCTCACGCTGGAGGACATACATGTACTCAGTCCTGTCCAGGTGGCGACGATAGATGTGACTCTGGCAGGTGATTGCCTCCCAGGTGACATCCTTCTCCGCATCGACCTGTGTCGCTCGACAAGCTGGAGAGCGGTGGATCTTGAGCAGCCGATTTTCGTGGATAATCCTCATTTCTGAACTCCATTCTTCCCGCTTCTCATGGATGGTTTGGGTGGAGCTGTAGTGTATGATTAGCTTGCCCATATTGCCGGCGGCTTGGAGCATGCGTCGAAGACGGCGCAACAAGCCTCCTACTGCCAATCCGTAGGAGAGATACGTCACCGAACGGTTCTCCTCTCTCAGGGAAAGGGCAACTACGGGAACTCTCCCTCCGGTGGACTTGCGAGCGGTGCGGATCATGCGAACCATCTAAAACATAAAGCATTTAAACTTAAGTTAGATAAGATTTTAAACAAAAATCCTATTTTGAATAAAAGTTGAGGTAAGATGAAGAGAGTGACCCCATTAAATAACACTTTTCAACCCACACCTTGTAAAAATAGTTTTTAAGAAAATAGGGTCCTTAAATACGTCCATTTCTACCTAGGTCCACGTTCCTACGGGCAACCTTGGCTCTGATACCACTTCTGTCACACCCGGTTTCTCCGAAGAACAACCGAGTGAATATCACATGTATGCCAGGACCATTTTCTCATACATGTGATGACAAATAGTGAAGCATCATTTATTACAAGCCAGGTATCGAATATAAATAAGTCTTACATAACACATGTCTCGTTGGACAATAATAAGTTCATAACATATAAATAAAATAGCAGCGGAATATTATTCTTTTGGGCTCCGTCACAGGCGTTGCCCAGGGGACTCCATGAACCTAGAAACCTTCTTCGGGTCCGAAGTCTTGATCGTTAAACACCACATCATCCCCTTGACCTGAGCAGCAATTTAAACCAACAAATATGCAAGTTTGAGTACCGTTGGTACTCAGCAAGTGTGGGAAAGTTATGTCATGCATAGCTAGAGCAAGGAGAGGTTGAACTCATGGTTAAAGCACTACGCAATTAATATCTACCACCTTAGCTTATTAAGCACCTACATTACTACACAGGTGAAATGGTCCCAATCTCCCATCCCATCATCATAATCAAATAACCATAACATCATTTCCAATGTTAAGCTCCCCGCTTAACATCCACAACTTCCAAAGTCATCATCCTCTAATCATGAATAAGTCCAAGCCGCTCTTGACCGTGAGCACGGCTGTCATGACAGTTTTGACTCTGTAGAGTTTGCACCACTGTACCCACATGTAGTGATTTCATCCCCCGTTGCCGGGTGGACTAAAAGAACCGCCATTATGCCAGTGGCCACAAACCACATTCACACTTCCCAGGTGTGTAGCCAGGAGATCACTACGAAGCCTTTACAAAGGGATTCCCGACGAGCGTGGGCCCACTGAGGTTTCACCCCTAACAGCATACAAGAGGCTCCAACCCCGCTGCAGTGGCCCCCTCTTGAGCCTTGCGGTTCATACGGTAGTCCAGCTTACACCTATTTCCCGCACCATCCAACACACCCATACTACGCCGGGGATACACCTAATTATTTGGCCAAGCTGCCCCATCTCAGCATGTGGTTGGCACGGTAAAGCCAGGTTACATGCTCCATGAACCGGTCCTTAGGATCCAGGCAAGTACTAAACACAAACCCGAGTCTCGTGCACCCAGCACCAACCAAATCATCCAACTTGCCTCGATCCCTACCTCTACATAACTCATAATGTCTCATTCAAGAGTAAGGTAAACAAGTTGATGATCTCATATCCCACTTATCCCACTCTAAGCATGGCTAAGCATAAGTAATATGAATGAATGACACAATAAAATAAATCCCAACCCAAGCTACAATGAAACAAGATAATGCAATTCTAGAGGAAAACTTCCTATCATGGGTTTCACATTTCAATTAACAATGCAAATAATTCTATCTACACATCCTAGCATAGGATCAAAGTGGTCAAGGACACTTGCCTTCTTCCTGCTGCTCTAGGAATGGATAGTCCTGATCTTGGAAGGGAAGAACTTGCTCTGGGGCAGGTTCTATTCATGTCAACACACATAGCAAAAGACAACAACAATCCATAAGGCATAGTTCACACTTTCACTTCACACATACATACATATGATAGTCATTCACATTTCCAGGTGTTGTGGTTACTCTACATGTGTTGATTTTTGGTCTACATGCACTTTTAAACATATGTATATGATTTCTAACTTTTGTATTCAGATTTTCTGTTTGCTCACTATATATGAATTTCCAATTTAAACAACTTCTTTAATACACTCTTTTGCTACCAAGTTTGCATGGAAGGTAACTTCCTACTTCAAATGAGTTTTCAGGTCTTCTATCAATCCTAAAATGAAGTCTTTGGACTTGGAGACTTCATTTATCATTTTTCTAGTCATGCATTCCTATTTTCCTATATTTTCAGATTTATTTTCTATGCCTAAATGTGAACTTTATTATGAAAATAGTAAGACACCTCATCTAAACAGAATAGGTTCTGATCTAAAATATTAAATAATATATTTTTGAACTTCTCCTCTGAGGTGAACTAATTTAAATTTATTTTTCCAATTTTCAAAATTATTTCCTAGCCTAAAATATGTTTCTATACTAATAAATATGAACAATCAACTGGACAGATTCATTTCAGCTTAAAATCTACTTTTAACTCATTCTAAAGTTTTCCAAGTGCTAGGAGAGTTTAAATTTGAATTAACAATGTGTTTGTCTCACCTTTTAAATTTTAAATCATAATCACATAATCAAATTCCTAAATTTAATATCATATAGGGTTAAAAAGGTAAACTCACCCCACTACAGGGTCTATTATATTATTTCATAAATCTCCAGGGGTCTAACAACACATAACAGAGGGGTTTTCCTAATTTTTATTAAGTCCAGGGGCTAAAACTGATTTTTAAATGAATTTACATGAATTTCTGAAGTTCCAGGGGCTAGATCAGAAGTTTCCGGGGCTAGCTCGTGTTTTCTGAGATCACCAGGGGGTAGCGCATAAGAATACCATCCTTTATAACGCGGGGCTGACGTGGATCGTCCGATTTAAAACAGATGGCCGAGATTATAACGTCGAACCGGTACGCGGGGGTTTCAATTCTACCGTGCGATTTAAAATAGACGGCGCACAAGCGGCCACGTCGCTCTGACCGAGCGCGGGAGGCGCTGCCCGGCGGCGCACGGCGGCAGGAGGCAGCGATCTCGTCGGAAAACTTTGGATCTTTGTCTATTCTTCCTAAAACTGGGATTTCATGGTGTAGATCGGTAGAGGGGAGGTCGGGGATCTCACCTCGGGGTTTTTCTTGAGCTCGGAGGTCCTGGAAGGCGGTCGGCGACGAGGTCCGAGATGGAACAGCGGCGATGCTCGTCGGAGCTGTGTCTAGGGCGAAATCTACCGAGTTTTCTGCTCCTGCGTGATTCCCCGGAGGCGGTGGAACAAGATCAGTGGGTTAGATCAGAAATCCCGAGCGAAGATCGAGAGAAATTGGCCGGAGAAACTCTGGTTCTCACCGGGAGGAAAAACAGCTGATCGTGGGGGAAAAACGGGACGATGCCGGCATTTTTATAGACGAGGGAGGGCGGCGGGTTTGTTTAGATCGAGTTTGAGTCGTCTGGGACCAGGAGTCGGGCTGAGGGACGCGGAATTCCGGATTGGTTACGATCGCGCGCGCGGAAGAGTCCGGCGGTTGGTGCGAGCGGGAGGTCGGGGATGACAGGCGGGCCCCGCGTGTCAGTGAGAGGGAGAGGAGGGCGCGCGGCTGCGGGCTGGCGCGAGGTGGGTGGGTCGGCTGGTGGGTTTCGGCCCACTGGCCGGGGGGTTTTTTTCCTTTTTCTTTTTCTTTTTCTATTTGAGTTTTGAGTTGAATTTGAATTTCTGCACCACATGCAATACGTCCAAAAATTTTTTAAATTCCTTTCTTAACAGGTTTTGGGGTGTTACAGAAGGCGCGGGGAATGGGAGTCGATTGAGGACTGCCTTGTGAATTGCATGGCACAAGAGGGGTCCCGTGGGTGGGAGAATTGGAGAGCCTGCCGGTGAAATCTTAGTGAGTCCATACATCTAGTAACCCCTTTGTAAAGGCTATTTTGTGATTCCTTAACCATACACCGACGGTTGTGTACTGGTATAACGGAGGTTCTGCAGTCGTCGACGGGTGACGAAATCACAAACTTGTGGGTAAAGAGGTGCAAACTCTGCAGAATCTAAAACTATCATGATAGCCGAGCTTACGGTCATGAGCGCCTGGCCAACTTCCATGATTAGTTGGTATGGTTTTTGGGATGGTTATGGTTTGGTTTTTTGGGACTGTTGAGTCTAGGTGATAAGATTGGTTGCATGACTGTTGAGTCATGGCAACGAGATTGGTCTCGGTGTGAGACAAAATTGTTTATGAGATGAAATGGTAGTGAATACGAGATAGTATTCGTGAGATGGTAGTGAATACGAGAAGGTATTCATGAGCAAAGTTGAGAAAGATTAATGTCTGGTTGAGACATACAAAGTGAGGAAACATAATGGAGGTATGTTGGTATTTTAATACATGTTGGAATTACATTCACTTAAAGCTGAGTTGTTGTTTTTATCATGTCTTTGAGAAATAACTTTGCTTTCTGCAATGAGCCTTTTTATACCTTCCTTGCTGTGAGCTACATATCATATTTTCCCGCACTTGCTGAGTACATCATTGTACTCAAACTTGCATTATTACTTCATCATCAGCTACAGGAGAAGATTACTATGAAGACCAAGTGGAGCCTTAGGCGTGTAATCTATCCTCAACCTTGACTGTGGGGATGGAGAAGAGATGGAGCCGCTGCTGCTGCTTAGATTGCTTCCGCACTAGTTAGAATAAAGACTTCCGCTGCAAGATTTAGACTTCCGCTGCTAGCATGAGTCCAAGACTCATGAGACTTTGTAATAAACCCTGTTATTCGTGGTAATTTATATTCTGTTTTCAGATTGTGGAGCATATGTATATGTGTGATGAACATCCTGGGCACACATATGCATCAGTTTTCGGTTTCGTGGTTTTCCATAGAATTGAGCGCGTCACAGATTGGTATCAGAGCCACGGGTTGACGGTAGGTTACACGCCTAGATAGAAAACACAAGTCTGTATCAGACACAAATTGGTATCAACCTACCACGGGTTGATCGTAGATCACACAGCCAGATAGGTCACAGAATTAATGTGCCATGCCTAGTCACAGACTGGTACAATCCACAGATTTGTACCAAGTTACCACGGTTGACCGTAGGTCACAAATCTAGAATGATCACAGATTGGTTATAGAGCCGTTGACCCTAGGACGCACCCCAAGTAACAGATTGGTATTGGAAGCCATGCTGACCATAGGATGCAAGCCTAGGATGCATAGATTGGCATTGGAACCACCTTGACATAGGATGCAAGCCTAGGAGAAGCCATAGTTGGATCACAGATTGGTATCACCCCAAACCACCTTGACATAGGGTGAAGCCACAAATTGGTATTCACCCTAAGCCACATAGGACCCCCATTGAATAAGCCCCGAATAGGGGTTATGTGAGCCTTTGTGATGATTGTTTGTGATTGTGTGCTTAGTGCGAGTTGTGGGACGTCTCAAGCGTTGTCCATATCCACACATAAGTGGAAAGAGGTGTGTGATGCTTCGGCACTTGTTCACATCCTCATATGGGCTAATATATATAGTCCAATCCACCTTGATGCATATAGTTAGGAGGGATCCATCTAACTTTCTAACCTCCATTCTATTCCATTCTCTCTCACAGATGGTGAGATGAAACGCCGGCCGCCAAGGAAGGAACGTCCGTGGCAACCAAGAGGAGGGCCACGATGAAGTTCCTGTTAACCCTGGAGCTGGTGAAAACAACATGGAACGGTTGATGGCCATGTAGAATCAGCTTATACAGACCATGATCCAAACTTTGGGTCACCTGCAGGCCAACAACAACAACCCTGTTCCGGCACCACCACCACCACCGCCGGCTCATAACAAGCTGGGAGAGTTCATGAGGACTCGACCACCCACTTTTGCTCAAGCGAATGACCCCATGGAGGCCGACGACTAGTTGAAATCCATGGAGAAGAAGCTTGCCATAGTTCAGTGCAACGACAGAGAGAAAATTCTCTTGCGTCGCACCAACTCATGGGAGCTGCCGCTAACTGGTGGGATGTCCTGTGCAACGCTCATGTCGACCCGGAGACGATCACTTGGACTGAGTTCAAGGAGAGTTTCTGATCTCATTACATCCCTGCTGGTGTAATGATGCTTCAGAGACAGGAGTTCGAAGGTCTCCGCCAAGGACAGAAAAGTGTGAATGAGTACCTCAACAAGTTCACGCAACTGTCCCGGTATGCCCCCGAAGATGTCAACTCAGACCAGAGGAAGCAGTACATGTTCATGAGAGGGTTGAACGATGAGATCCAGGTTCAACTCCTCAACAATGACTATTCTAACTTCCAGAAGCTGGTTGACAAGTCCATAGTGGTTGAAAGCAAGATCCGAGAGATCGAGCGAGAGGGCAAGAGGAAGATGCCATACCAGCCACAAAGGAGCAACGTACAATCTCGGTACATTGCCCCCAGCTGCACCGCAGTATGGATCAACCGTTCCTGCATACCGCGCTACTCAGCCACCACAGCAACGACCCGTTGCACAAGCACCTCGTGTGCCTTTGCCTCCAGCGCCCATCCTAACGTGGGTGCTCCTGTTCAAAACCCCCGCCCCAACGTACCTGCTGCCATGGGCAACAGGGCATGATTTGCATGCGGGGAGACGGGACACTTTGCGAGCCAGAGCCCGAGGAGAGGTCCTGGACAGCAAGGAAACCGTGGATAGCAGAACTATGCTCGCGGCAACGTGAACCATGTCTCTGCTGAGGAAGCGCAACAGGCTAAAGACGCCATAATTGGTATGTTCCTTGCCAACTCCAATCCAGCCACCATCTTATTTGATTCTGGAGCATCACATTCCTTTATATTGTAAAATCTCTAAAAAGTGGTAGCAAGAAAAATTCAGCTCATGTACACTTAGGAAAAATGAGGGGAATTTAAACTTTGAATTATAACGGTGTAGGTTCAAAGTGAGAATTTAAATTTACCAAAAAAACTTCCAAACATGGAGATCTAAATTCATGACTTGGATCTTCATAGCCCAAATATTTACCCTTCCAAATTTCAGTTCATTTGGAGGAGTTTCAATATTTGTTTGGGATTAAAAGGAGAAAACCCTCTAATCTGAATTTGAAATTCAGTTTCAAATTTGAGTTTTCTCAATTTGCAAATTTGGTTCCATAAATGTGTTCCTTACATTTGAATTAACAGCCATGCCAAAAATCAGAAATTTTGGGCCTGGTTTGCTATATTTTTGGAGCAAGGCAAAGGGGAGGATTCAAATGCATTTCAAATTCAAATGATCAAACAAAATTCAAATTCTACACCAGAATTCAAACAATTTGAATTCAGCATATTCAAACTATGACTCTGAGGTGAAGCAAAGCCTGTATGTTTGAGTAGCTGTGGAGAAATATTAGTGGAAAAAGTTGACTGAGAATTGAGGGGATGGGGTCCACATGTCAGTCACCCAATTTCCTTCACCGCCTCTGTTTTTCCTTTGGTCAAACAGCTAGCGAACGCCAGCGCCGGTTGCGACCAACTCCCACTGATTTCCACCGCGCCACCTCCTGCTCAGGCGATCAGCACGCCGAGAAGGATATTTCACCGCCCTGGTGCCCACGTGAACGTTGCCTCACTCGCACATTCGACCCTCTGCTCAGCTCGAGTAGCCTCGACCGCCGCTCGGTTGCTCCGCGCCGCCCGTCCGTCACCGATGCAACTCCGGCGTTGTCACGGCCGGTTGAGGTCATAGGAAGGTGTGCAAGGCTCTCTAGTTCCTCCCTGAAGACAGTCCATAACGTTCCCCCGAGCCGATCCCGAAAACTGTGCATAGTTCGTCGTTCCACATTCAAACTTTGCTGTCACGATGCTGCACCGTCGACCAGTCGCCTCAGACTCGTTCACGTTCAACCAACCGGTGTTCTAGGTGCGTTGTCGACCCTTCTTGTTGTCCTCCCGATTTGGAGCTAGGTCGACCGGAATTTGAAGTTTGTCACCGGCGGTTTCTTGGAACCGAGGCGAAAGAAACGGGAAATTCCTCAGCCATATTGGGTTAGGGTTCACAAGAGTCTAGGCATAGGTTCTCCAAGCCATGACGACCCTTCTCGAGCAAACGGCAAGCAAAACCATGCAGATTCCGAAGGGTTCTCTGTGTTTTCCCTCACGGCGGTGAAGAACCACTTCAGTCGCACGGTGAGCTTATGTTTCCGTCCGTTTTCCGAGGGATCAGGGTAGTGTTCCGGGTTCCCCATGTCACGGTGGTGCTGTATGACCAAACCGCGGTCGGTTTCCGGGCTCGCCGGGTGAGTACCATGTCGCCGGAGTCGCCCGAGTTGCTGCCACCGTCGGGGAGGTATTTCCGGCCATTTAGCGCCGCCACCGAGCTCACCAGAGTGTTCCTCATCGGGTTTTGGGCACAGGCGGCGAGGATTGAGCCGTCTAAGGCACGGGGCAGCTGTTCCGGCGAGGCACAGTCGTTCCTCCGGCGAGGAGGCCGGCCGGGCGCGAGGTAGACGAAGGTGAAGGCCTGCCCCACCTGTCAGTGGCACTGGTTAGGCGCCAGATCAGGGTGCGGCTCAGGATCTGCTGTGGCTGCGCGGGTTAACTCCATAGCCCCCGATGTTGCCGCAATTTCACTGGTCCGGTTTAAAACGGTGGGCCCAGACACAATTATTTGAAGTTTCTGTTAGGGAAATAATTCCAGGAATTAGCTGGTCTTTGCAAGACCATAACTTTGTGTAGAAAACTCCAAAAAGAGTGAGACCAATTTTGTTGGAATCCTCATGAGGAGTACTTCACAGAGAAAGAAATTGCTTACTATGAAAATGCCCAGGATTTTCTGTAGAATTGTTTTTAGTAAATCCTTAGGGATTTATTACAGGAGCAATTCTTTATGAAATATTCCCAAATTTGGGGCAGCTAGTCCTTTTCATAGTTACTGATCTCCAGTAAAAATTTGGGCTTCATTGGAGTTCATTTGCTAGGCTAAACTGCCTTCCCAAGTTCAGCCTTTATTTGAAAATTCCAATTTAAACAGAAACTATTCCAGAACTCCTGTTCAACTTCAAAAATTCATCTCTCTCTGTTGGTAGCTCCAAAAATGGTGAAACAAATTTTGTTAGAGCCATGGAGACTTACCCTAATCAGATATTCCACTGTTAGCTATGTCAAAGCTCCTGATTTGGGCTCAAAACTCAGAGAAGCCTTGTATTTGTGGGAATTTTGGAGACCACAATGTGCAGTGACATTTCTCCAAATTTTGCTCAGATCATCCTTAGAGTGACTAGTCTTCACTGTAAAAATCCCAAAGCCAATTGAGGATCCTAAATAGCAGTAGCTATGAATAGAAGTTTGCTTCTTATAAGTCTTAAATACTTATACATATATTTTGTTACATTTCATAATAGTGACCGAAGTTGAGGATACGCCGGAGCCTTTGGACGTCCTGCCACCTGAAGTTGACTTCACATCTAACTCGCAACCAGGCAAGCCCCGGTTTGCACTTAAGTACCTTTTATAAAGCTTTTTATTTGTATCACTTACGTCTAGGGTGAATGTCTGCATTAGAGTTAGGGTGATTGAAACCCCACTTGCATAACCTTTCAAATCCTATGGAGGGTTGGGTAGCTTACAGACTCGATGAGTAGAGAATGTCATGCTAATATGCTTAGGATCTCGGTAGAAGTTGAGTAGTTGGAATCTACTCGCGAGGTAAGGTTTTATCACACGGTTTGGTCAGAATAGAAAATGGCTTAAAAGTGGAGAAAATGAGACCCAGCAGAGGGATAGGAAGCAGTGAGTGGAGGTCTCACATGCGTAGCCCTGTTGGTGTCGATTGAAGACCGAGTCGTGTGCGGGCCTGATGAACAAGTATCGAACAGTACCGGATGGCATACTGACATAAGCAGGAAACCGATGTAATTGGTTAACCTGGGTGCCGAGGCTTACCCAACCGTAAATAGGAGTGGGTTGAGGGTAGCAAGGTGTAAATCTGCTGGTGGGCACAGTCACGCTCCACGTGGGGACCTCCTGCCCGTTACGGATGGACCGGTTCGGTGTTTGGGTTGCCTTTGAAAGGTTGTTGCATACAACAGAGTAGGAAGGGGTGTGGAATCACGCTTCTGAAAGTGGGTGTATGCAACGTGTTGTCCGCGTGTCTCCTGATTGCAATCACCGTCCCTCGCGGTTATTTGAGTACCGCTTGTTCACTGTTTTGTGACGTACTAAGAAGTAAAGTAAGCCAGTTGAATGATAATATGCTGTGATGATAGATTAATGTTTTGGAAACCATGTCTGCTGTAGATGTAGAGCTAATTAAGTTTACTTCCCGCTTTGGGCATCACCACATCGGAGGAAAGTGTTTCTTGTTTGATTGTGGACTTCCGATGTGAGGGCTGCCTAAGGCACATGAATCTGCTGCTATAAAACTGAAAGTAAGGATCAACTTATAGGCGTGTCTTTGACGCAAAGTCATTTTTCCTATCTTACATATCCCTGCATGTAGAGTTCCATGCCTAGGCTAGACGGTTAGGCCTTGCTGAGCCATCGTGCTCACGGTTGCAATATTTGAGCTGTGTGCAGGTGAGAGTTATGAGGAGGGATCCGAGGACGAGGCGATGCCCCCGTCGGGGTACACGGCCGAGCTGGAGCCCTGCATGCCGCCGTGAATCTCCGGTTCCATGCTGCTAGTGTGTAGCGTCCCCGGGCTGGACGGCTGCACTTTTGCATAGTTAGGATGAGAGGCTACTTATGTAAATTACTTCCGCTGTTAATTAAGCTTTGTAAAAGACTTCCGCTGTTTTATATCAAATAAAAGTTGTATGTTGTTCTTAATTCTTTTTGTGTGTGTTGTTGGGTGCCGCATCGTACGGCACCACCCTATGCGATCCTGGAGTGGGTGCACCACGGGGTGGTCCGCACATATATCATCCAAGTATATTGCCAAGCATAATCTACCCATAACACACTTGAAATATACTATGTTGGTTAATTCTCTCGGTGGAGAGATGATGACTAATATAGTATGTCCAAGGGTAAACCTTAATTTAAGGGGGGTAGACTTCCTTGCCAACCTCATTGTCTTGGATTCCCAAGGGCCTGACATAATACTCGGAATGGATTGGCCAAGTAAGCACAACGGAGTAATACAATGTGCCGAAAGGAGCGTGTAGTTTACAAACGAGCACGGAACTCATATCGAGTTTGAGTCAGCCCAACCAACAGCCGAGAAGGCAGAATTTCCTCATCTATTCTCTACTAACAAATCTCGAGGGCGAGATTCAATTTAAGGGGGGTAGATTTGTGACACCCTCATTTTCGGGTTCTGCATGTATTCATGTTTCAAGTAGAAAAAACACTTTTAAAATAAGTTGAAACCGAGAAGAATAAAAAAGTTAGCAAAAAAGAGCAAATTCCAGTTTACAGAGAGCGCCGAAGACTACTCCCGCGGCTCGCTGGCCACGTGGCGTGTTCGGAGCTCATCTCCGCAAATGGGGAGAGGTCCGCCACAAAACTGGCTATGTGGTAGGCTCGGGGCTCATCCCCGCAAAAGGAGGAGAGGTCCGACTCCATGGGACACGTGTTGCCCCCGGAGCTAGCCTCTGCGGAGAAGCGAGGCCAGTCCCGCAGGACACGTGTCGGCTGCGGAGATATTCACCGCAGAAAGGAGAGGACTTGTCGCGTGGGACGCGTGTCACTCTCGGAGCTCACCTCTGAGAGGTCCGGCCCTGCCAGACACGTGTCGCTCTCGGAGCTCACCTCCGAGAGGTCCGGTCCTATTGGACACGTGTCACCTCCGGAGCTCACCTCCGGGAGGTCTGACACTACCGGACACGTGTCACCTCCGGAGCTCATCTCTGAGAGGTCCGCCACTGTTGGACACGTGTCAACCTCGAAGCTCGTCTCTGAGGAGAAAGGAAGTCTGGCGCTGTTAGGACACGTGGCACATCCGGAGCCACCTCCGAAGAGAGGGGAGGTCCAGAACTGACACGTGGCGTTCACGGAGCTCGCCTCTGTTGAGAGAGGAGGTCCCGACCCACCAGACACGTGGCGCACACGGAGCTCGTCTCTGGAGAGAGGGGAGGTTCTCGCCTGCCAGGGCACGTGGCGCAAGCGGAGCTCACCTCTGAGGAAGAGGGAGGTCTCGCCAGCCAGACACGCGGCACAACCGGAGCCCGCCTCTGCGGAAAAGAGAGCACAGTTTCCCACAGGACACGTGGAGCCTCCGGAGCTCATCACCGCGTACAGACGCGATTCTGAAGCGGTTTTTCTTCGGTAAGCGCGGGAATCCCCGGTACTGAGGAAACCGACACGATTTCCACAATGTTATTGCATCGAATCAATCTAAGATAAGTTGTTGAGATCTAAAAACAATTTGAATAGGACTCTTATTCGAATTCTGATCAGATTAGGACTCTTCTCTTCCCGATTATAAATAGAACCCAGAACCTTTGGCCGCAACCATGTACTTCTTTTCCACCTCCTGAGCCAACAACTTAGAGCCCTAGCCCCAGCTCACCGAGTAAACCCCTTCACCAGAGTTCAGTCCGCTGGAGATCGCCGGAAGAGAGCCCCGATGATCTGTCTTGCTAGGAGAAGGACCCTGAGACCAAGAAGAACGTAAGGTAGGTCTCCAGTACCACCTTATGACATCATTGCATTTTCTTTGCATCTGTTCTTTGATTCCTTTCGAACAGAAGCTTTTTCGTGGACAGATCACGTGTTGATCGGTTTGATCTAAAGCCAAGATCATCGCCACGTCCACAATTGATCTTTACACCTCTGTTCATCGTAAAACCCATACAAACGTACAAGGACACGTACAACCAATCTAATAAAAGTTGCACCGTAGGATTTACATGCATATGCATCATCGCATCTGGTTAAAGTTTGTGCATAATATTGATTGTTGTGAATCTTGTATGTGCGTGATCGTGTATAGAAGGACAAGCTCAGGGAGTTGTCTACGACGAGATGCAACAACAAGGTTTCGAGATCCAAGAGCAACCGGAACCTCAAGAACAAGGCAAGTGCCCCTTGACCATATTGATCCTATGTTTTGGAAAACTGTTTTGTTTGTGAAAAGGTGTGTGTGCTGAGTCAAATTGATGGGAAACACTTTCATAGGAGTTTACTAGTTTTTATAGCTACCCTTGTATCCAGGGAAGTTAATGAGTCGGGTAAGGTTTTTTTACTTTTATGCTTTGTTGAGTCCATGGGATTATGGCAAGCGAGATAGATGTGTCTAGCTAACTGCACTCGTAAGAATATTGAGAAACTGATGTTGTTAATGAACATGGATCGGAGGGAGATCTAGGCAAGCCTGGGTTTGTGAATGAGGTAGAATGAGATGGTGGTTTAATTGCTGTAGATCTAAGGACCGGTTCATGCGAGCACATTCCAGGATAATAGTGCCACCACAAGGCCAAGTATGGGCGCGGCTTAGCTGAGTAATTAGGTAAGTTGCTAGATTGTTATGGACCGTGGAAGGCGCGGGGAATGGGAGTCGAGTGAGGACTGCCCTGGGAACTGCATGGCACAAGAGGGGGCCCGCGGGTGGGAGAACTGGAGATTCTAGCCTACCGGTGAAACCTTAGTGAGTCCATACATCTAGTAACCCCTTTGTAAAGGCTATTTTGTGATTCCTTGACCATACACCGACGGTTGTGTACTAGTATAATGGAGGTTCTGCAGTCGCCGAAGGGTGACGAAATCACAAACTTGTGGGTAAAGAGGTGCAAACTCTGCAGAGTCTAAAACTATCATGATAGCTGAGCTTACGGTCACGAGCGCCTGGCCAACTTCCATGATTAGTTGGTATGGTTTTTGGGATGGTTATGGTTTGGTTTTTTGGGACTATTGAGTCTGGGTGATAAGATTGGTTGCATGACTGTTGAGTCATGGCAACAAGATTGGTCTCGGTGTGAGACAGAATTGTTTATGAGATAAAATGGTAGCGAATACGAGATGGTATTCGTGATATGTTAGCAAATACGAGAAGGTATTCGTGAGCAAAGTTGAGAAAGATTAATGTCCGGTTGAGACATGGAAAGTGAGGAAACATAATGGAGGTATGTTGGTATTTTAATACATGTTGAGATTACATTCACTTAAAGCTGAGTTGTTGTTTTTATCATGTCTTTGAGAAATAACTTTGCTTTCTGCAATGAGCCTTTTTATACCTTCCTTGCTATGAGCTACATATCATAATTTCTTGCACTTGCTGAGTACATCATTGTAATCAAACTTGCATTATTACTTCATCATCAGCTACAGGAGAAGATTACTATGAAGACCAAGTGGGGCCTTAGGCGTGTAATCTGTCCTCAACCTTGCCTGTGGGGCTGGAGAAGAGATGGAGCCGCTGCTGCTGCTTAGATTGCTTCCGCACTAGTTAGAATAAAGACTTCCGCTGCTAGATTTAGACTTCCGCTGCTAGCATGAGTCCAAGACTCATGAGACTTTGTAATAAACCCTGTTATTTGTGGTGATATATATTCTGAATTCAGTTTGTGAAACATATGTATATGTGTGATGAACATCCTGGGCACACATATGCATCAGTTCTCGGTTCCGTGGTTTTCCACAGAATTGAGGGCGTCACAGGTACGGATTTTATCCAGCGGGTACAGATAACTAAGAGTAATATCCGTGGGTTTTTTACCCGTTGCCATCCCTAGTTTCATCCCTTAACCAGTCGAAAAATGCAGTAGAGTTGAAATTGTCCAGAAAACAGGGCAGAGTAAACACTCTCTGTAACTCTCCGTAAATTGAGCATAACTTCCTGCACAAAATTCTAAAAATAGAAAATGAGGTAGTTATGAAAATTTCATGAGATTGGTTACAACTTTGTAACATAAAGTTTTGTCAAATTTGGTGTAGAATTAACTGGAATTCCTGGATCAAATCAGTACCTCAAGCAGGGAGGTGCTGTCCAATTTTCTCCAGAAACTCTATCAACTTTGACATCTCATAACTTTTGAACCATGACAGATATTAGGCCAAGTAAATACTTTCTGGAAAGCTATTGAAGTTAGCTTTAACTTTGATGTTGAGCTCCAGAATTGGTTTTGCATTTAGCATGGTCTAAATCAGGTTGAAATGGGAACTGGTCAGGGCTGTTAATTTGGGCAGCAGACCAGCAATCAAATTTGTTCTAAGTTTGAGTTGTGTTTCCAAGTTTTATGAGTTCAATGACATGTTTTATGTTATAACTCAATGATTTACTGTTAAAAAAATATTTGACATTTTTCAAATATGTTTCTACAGATGACAGCGGACAACCAACTGGAGAACGGGTGGGTGGTATCCCACTGTTCTCACCACAGCGGTTATCCGAAAGTGTTGAGGCAAATGCTTCAATATTTCGGATACGTCGAGAGGCCGCAGTACTTCGCCAAGGAAGAAGGCGAGGAGGGGAACAAGACGTGGACAATCCATGTTGAAGTTCCTGCAGGATCCATGCCACCCGGTTGGGCGCTGTTCACCGTTACGGTGAGGGGCAGACAACTGGAGAAAATGTGGCAAGTGGCAACTCGCGACACCATGTCGCGTTTCTGCCAACTACACGTGAGATCTATGGAGGGCACTCCATACATGCTCGTTCCGGTGGAGGTACGAGCTAATCATGTGTGGGGGAAAGGTACATGGAGGCAACAGATCCGGATTGCCCAAGGTACAACCCCGCGGAGGCAAACCCCAGCCTCCAGTTGAGGGCAGGAAGAGCCGTGATGGACAGCCAAGCTGTTCATACGGATTGTCTTGCCGTGAACTCAGGGAGAGCACCAGCCGTGGAGACCATTTCGAGAGTGCTTACAGCGCACTCCGCAATGTTCTCCTTCCAACGATAAAGCGACTGAACGAACAACATAATCAGTTGCATCGTCTGAAGAAGGCAAAGAAGAAAAGCTGTGTCGACATCACGGCTTTGCAACAGCAAGTGCAAGCCTTGACCCAGCAAAATGAAGTCCTCACTCAAGAGCGTGATGACGCTATTGAGAAAGGGCAAGTCTAGGAAGAGGACTACAACCAGGCCATGGACGAGGTGCATGCGTTGCAGGACCTCGTACCTCCGGTAATGGGTCTACCGATGGTAGGTGCCGTACCCGTGGTTTTGGGTCTCCCGGTGATGGGGGAACCTGAACCAGAAGAGGAGGTCATGGACCCGGAGCCACCAGTAGAGGTAGCAGAGGAGGAAGACCCACAGGAGGTCGAGTTCTACTCCGAGTAGTGGGTTACCGCTGCATAGTAGGACAGCGAGGGTGGTGTAAGAAAAACTTTTGTAATCGGTGACATGTCGTATAGACAGTAGTATATGTATAGGTAGTGACGACATGAGCACGACTTCTCGGGGACTCGAGCATAATGTATCTTGTATAATGTTTATGCTTTATCAATATATTTGAAGGATGGACCTTGATTGTTAATGAAGTGCTATAGTTTAGAGCTAATTAAAGTTCTTTTCAACTTTGGGCAAAGTACATGAGAGAAATGCGTTTCTTGTTTGATTGCGGCTCTCTCATGTGCCTTAGCGTGAGGTTCTCCACAATTTGCTGCTAAAACTTGAAAGTAAAATTCAAATAATTAAGCGAGTCATTTGCAACTTACATTCCCAATTACGCATGATCCAGCATGTAGAAGTTTCATGTATAGGAAAGACGGGTCAGACTTGTTGAGCTATCGTGCTCACTGCTTGTGTTTGAAGCTTTTGCAGGGTGTTATGAGGAAGGTACTCCTGAGGAGGATACGGAACCCCAAGAGGGAAATCCCGTCGAGTGGGAGTCGTGCACGCCGCCGTGTTAGTGTGTGTGCGTGCTAGCAAGGACACGTTCACGGGCTGAACGTGAACTCGATGCGTAGTCTACGCCCGTGAGTGTAGACCGAACATATTTTGTTGTAAAAAAGTTCATAAACCTGTTTATGTAATAAAACTTTGCTTCCGCTTTGTACCTTTGATGTGTGTTATCCGGTGATGTGCAACGCAGCACCCCTCAGCGTGATCCTGGCTCGACGAGGCCGTGAGTCCCTGTCAAAAATTCTCGAAGAACAGCGCCTACACTTGATGATTTTCGATGTTTTTTTATCCTAAAGGAGAGTGGGAGGGTGTAGATCATGTCTATAGCTCGGTACAAGTGATGGTAGAGGCATCACCGCGAATTTTGAAGATTGGTGAGGCTCGGTCCTACGGATACCGATGCAATAAATGGAGAAATTCTCCACCGACGACGCACGAGAGAAGGTGAGGTCGGCATGGATGTTTTCAGCACCTTGGAGCGGACCTTTTTCGTGTAGGGCGTCGGCCACGACAGAGCCCCTAGCGCTCGGACGCCGGGGAGCAGCGAGGTCGGGCGCTTGTGCGAGTTGCGTCGGTTGTGTGAGGAGGAAGTGACCACTACGAGGGGGAAAACAGGTCACGGCAGAGCACCGGTTGGTTCACTCGGTCTCCTTCCCTAGCGAGCAGAAGGTGGTGCTCGGCCCACGTTGGTTGGCCGACGTTGCCGGTGGCGCGCGCTACCGACTCCAGGGGTCGGTTTGCATTTTTGTGAGAATAACCGGTGGGGTCCACCACCCCAATTCCTCTCCCTCTCTGTGCTAAAGGATTCCCACACGGATTTTGTCCGAAAATTTCCAAAATTGGAGGGTAGACCAAAATAAGTGTGAGGAACACAATGGAACTCTCGAATGTGAATTTCGGTGAAGTCAGAATTTGGAACTGAGATTTAAATTCAAATTCGAATTTTCTCCCGTTTTAATTCCAACGACTAGTAAATCCTTTTCAAATGCTCCAAAAATTTGCGGGGCTACCCGTGGATGTGTGAAGAACTAAATGGTAGCTTTAGATCTCATTGTTCGGGACTTTTGCAAGTTCAAGTTTAGACTTGTAGCTCACACTTTTAAATTCAAAAGTTCAAATTCCCTCACCTTTTCTCGGTGTGAATTTCAGCTCCACTTGTTAGACTTTTTTTGGGATTTCACAACGTGTCAGCTCCGGAGCTCAAGTGCACGTGACAGCCCCAGGACTGACCATGGTGCCTAGGGCACGTGGCTTATGCTGGGGCCCGCCTCAGCAGGGATGCGGGGCCCAGGCTGTCTTTTACCAACTACGCGGGGTATCCGATCTGTAGGATACAGACAGCAGGGTACGGTCGTATGTTAGTCGCATGGACTTTTCTTTAGACCGTTCCATTATCTGGGGTGACAATGAGCACTCATTCATATCATTTCTTATACATCTCGTTTTATGCCGACCACGACTCTGCTTCAACCTCAAATAATCAGGACCTCTTTCAAATTTTGGTCCAGAATCATTGGCCAATGTACCAAAAATTCGGTAACCAAATATGTCTGTGTGCCAGGTTGCCTTCAAAGTCTTCTTCAAAATGTACCGTGAGACATATATGGTTGGAGATAATTGACTCCGACTGCAGAAAACAATGACATGAGAACAAGCCCTATGGAGGAGCCTTGGCTTCATAGAAGTAAATATGGCCGAGTTCTCACGAAGAATGCACTCGTGCACAGTCCGTTCATTCGTGGCGCAACGTCTGCCTCTGTCTCTGCATGTGATCTCGAACCTATTCTGCAAAGCTCCTGTTTGTTTGACACTACGTAAATGAGCCTTCTTAATCTTCTCGTCCATATAGTCACAAACAAATTTTGAGAAGTCTAAATTAGGATCAGCCATAAGTAGAGAAGCTTTTTCAAAACGGTCACGAAAGTACTTAATCGTTCCATTCAAGATTCCTTCAACAATGCCAACCAATGGTAAAACTCTTGACCCACGTAGGACGAAGTTGTAGACCTATAGGAAACTTGCATTAATTTGTAGTACTACTAACTTTATAGATAACTAAAAATAGCACAAACAGTTACATACCTCGGCTAAATTAGTTGTCATAATTCCATACCTAGCACCCTGTGTGTCATATAACAACGACCATTTCTCTTTCAGCTTATTATGAATCAATGCGAGAAACGTTTGATAGATGATCCAGCCCTACGAGAAATATTATGTTCGGTTGATGGAACAGTAGAGAGTGGTCTAGAGGTATCTTCATTATTATCCCGTCCAAGTACCTTCTCGGTTTGTTTCTTTGTCAGCTCATCAATACGATGCCACAAAGCATTAAACTTCTTCTCTTGATTCTGACTACAGAGACGCTTAAACATGTTCAGCAGTTGTTTGTTCTTGAAGTGATTGTAAAAATTTGCACCCAAGTGCCTCATACACCACCTTGATTCAATACCTGACCAAACTGGTGGGAGACAACTTTTAGCGCAACCGTATTTGATATTCGTTATTGCCTTCAACACACCAACGTGACGATCATGTATATGAATACATTTTCTCGGCCTTACACTACATCAACTCTAACCCGTTTGAGAAACCAGTACCAACTATCAGCAACTCTCCACAAATGCAAAGGCCACGGGTAAAATTTAATTATCGGCATCAACTCCGATAGTTGTACGAATTTGACATTTGTACTTTCCGGTTAGGAACGTACCATCCATACACAGAATGAGCCTACAATATCAAAATGTGATTATGCATTGACCTAGTGAAAAGAATGCACGGTGAAGAATAAGTTTCCAAGTAAGCAGGGGTTTAGAACATCCACGGTATCAACAGCCGTGCCAACATTCCGACTTATGATGGTATGTGGTAACTTTGAAAGATTATCGTAAGATGCTTCATAAATACCAAATCTTGCCTCAATAACCTTCTGTTTCACTTTCCAAGATTTGGAGTAGCTTATTGTATACTTAAAATCTTACTCAATTGTGTTGATAATATATTTTGGCTCAAAAGAAATATTATCAACCACACGAGCATATATGTGATTTGCAACAAACTGAGATGTAAGGGCAGTATTGCATTTCTCAAGATGTTGCAACTCGCACGCATGATCAATCACAATAGAACACTTCCAAATGCTACTCCATTTATCTACATATCCGCAAACACGAAAGGGGCAAGTTGTTGATAAGCATGCAACATCATAAAGTTTCTTAGTGGATCGAGAAAACTTAAATGATCTCTTCAATAAAAGGGACCAATATTTAACAACATCTTGCAATGCTTCTTTACTTTTGAAAAGAGACATCACTGTTATTGTATTGTCGTGGTAATCCAACGGTAAATGATACCCTCAAGTGACTCTTAAGTTTTCAAAATTTACATTACTCCAATTAGCAGAGATTGAAGGTTGATATTCATCGTCGGATGAATCATATTCAAGCACGTTACTATGATCCGTATCCTCAACAATCATCTGTTGAACTATATGTTCAACATGCTCTCCTTCATCAGCTTGACCAGTTGCCCCACCGATAATAGTATGTGTCACTTCATTATCATTTTCTTCTTCCGCATCAGCACCATCATTATCTTCCTCATCAACAACTTCCTCCCACGTCTCGGCGACTACTTCCTTGGCTTCAACCCTAACCAGAAGTATTAAAGGCCACACATATTATAGAGCCTTTGCAACATAAGTACGCCAAACAGGTATTCTCTTTAGCGGCAGTAGTTCTCAAAAGTATTCCTCTGTTGCACGGCTGATAACTCCGTTTATCTTCAACTCATATTCATCCTCACT
The DNA here is from genome assembly GCA_030760725.1 of Neostapfia colusana. Taxonomy (NCBI): domain Eukaryota; kingdom Viridiplantae; phylum Streptophyta; class Magnoliopsida; order Poales; family Poaceae; genus Neostapfia; species Neostapfia colusana. The sequence goes on from JASWHV010000006.1 coordinate 104,687,839, forward strand.
CAACTTAAAAACTTTCAGCAACTATCTATAAACACCCATAAATATTTGTTCCGTTAAACTATATATTCCTCACTTTACAAAAAGGAGTCCTGATAGATCTACCCCACTTGAATTATAATTAATTTCTCCATCTCCATAAAATATTTGAAATTCTACTTTGTTGTACATATCAAGCATACGTATATATGAAATTTAATAATTACAAACATAGAAGTATAAATACATAAAGTACAATAAATTAAAAACATAAATAGAAATACGCAAAATATAATCTAAATATGAAAATATAAAATACTTTTTATTTAACATTAGCATACAATAGTAGTATTATAGAAATATAACTACAGAAATTGAAAACTGATATGTAATGTAAAGAATATAAAAACTAAGCTATAAAAACTAAGCTATAAGGGGTGTTTTTGTGAATTTTTTAAATTTTTTATACTAAAATGATGAAAAATCAAACTTAGTGGGTTATATGTAAAAATGTAAAAAAATAAACTAACACTACAGGAAACGTGGCACCTTACGACGGCCACTGTTATTTATGACGGCTAGCCATCATAAGTAAATTAACTTACGACGGACGCCTTGGGCCGTCGTAAGTAGACTAACTTACGACGGCTACGGGCCCATGGCCGTCGTAAGTTAATGGACCATCGTAAGATAACCGTAACTTACGACGGCCGCAACCATATGTCGTCGTAAGTTACACCACCATCGTAAAATAAGCGTAACTTACGACGGCCGTAACCTAAGCCGCCGTAAGTTACGCGACCGTCGTAAGTACGTGGTTTTAACCGCCGCCCAGGCCCGGGCTTGGGCTAATTAGCCCGAGCCCGAGCACACACAGCGCCGCCGCCGCCGCTCTCTTGCCGCCGCCCCCGCCGCCCAGCCGCCGCCCAGCCGCCCCCGACGCGCCCAGCGCCGCCCCAGCCGCCCCGGGCCGCCCCGGCGCCGCCCGAGCCGCCCCGGCCCCGCCCCGAGCCGCCGTCTCTGTCGCCGCAGTCGCCAAGTAATTTTTTAGTTTTTGTGATTAGTTGTTAGTTAGATTAGATAAAAATTTTATTACTTAATCAATTTGTATGTATTTAGTAGATAATTAGTTTAGTTGTTAATTATTTGGTTTAAATTAGTAATTGTTTCTGATTTTAGTTATTTAATTTAGTTAATTGATTGATTAGTTGTTTAAGCACATTGTTTTTACTTTACCCCCGGTCCCGCTGCCAGCAGCCCCCGCCGTCGCCGACAGCGTACCGACGCCTAGGCGTCCAGTCGGTGGCGGGGGGATGCCTGGGCGGCTCGCCTCGCCTGGCCGAGCGTCGCCGATGCCGGCGCTGCCTCCGCCCGCCGCCGTCGCTGCAAGGCGTCGCCGGCCCCCCGCCGTGCTCTGGAGAGGAGAGGGGGAGGGGATGAAATTGAGTGTATTAGGGTTGTGGACCTTTTTTCAAGACCCTTATAAAATGTGTGGATCGTCGGATTAGATCCGACGGTCGTGGACACTTGGGCTGCTCAGCTCGAGCCCGAGAGCCAGACTATCAGCCCGAGCCCGAGCTAGACTCTCAGCCCTGCCCCGGGCTGACCTCCGCCGCCACCTCCATCACCGCCTCGCCGCCACCTCCATTCTACATCTCACGGGCCGAGCGCGCGGCCCACTCATGCCCGCGCCTCGCCCCCGCAGCCGCCGCCCCAAGCCCCGCCTGGCCGCCCGTGCTTGTGCCGAGCCCCAGCCGCGCCTCGGCCGCCGCCGCTCGCCCAGCCCCGCCTGGAGCCCCGCCTTGCTGCGACGCCCGACCCGCCTCGCCCGGCCTCTGGTCGCCGCGCCGCATGGATCCCCTGCTCGCCGCGCCGCCAGGCCCCTGCTCGCCTGGCCGAGCGTCGCCGATGTCGGCGCTGCCTCCGCCCGCCGTCGTTGCTGCAAGGCACCGCCGGCCCCCCTCCGTGATCTGGAGAGGAGAGAGGGAGGGGGATGAAAATGAGTGTATTAGGGTTGTGGGCCATTTTTCAAGACCCTTATAAAATGTGTAGATTGTCGGATTAGATCCGACGGTCGTGGGCACTTGGGCTGCTCAGCTCGAGCCTGAGAGCCAGACTCTCAGCCCGAGCCCGAGCTAGACTCTCATCCCTGCCCCGGACTGACCTCCGCTGCCACCTCCATCGCCGCCCCGCCGCCACCTCCACTCTACATCTCACGGGCCGCGCGCGCGGCCCACTGATGCCCGCGCCTCGCCCCCGCAGCCGTCGCCGTCCCGCCCCAAGCCCCGCCTGGTCGCCCGTGCTCGCGCCGAGCCCCGGCCGCGCCTCGGCCGCCGCCGCTCGCCTCGCCCCGCCTCGAGCCCCGCCTTGCTGCGCCGCCTGACCCACCTCGCCCGGCCCCTGGTCGCCGCGCCGCCTGGAGCCCCTGCTCGCCACGCCGCCCGGCCCCTGCTCGCCTGGCCGAGCGTCGCCGATGCCGGCGCCGCCGGCCCCCCGCCGTGCTCTGGAAAGGAGAGAGGAGGGGGATGAAAATGAGTGTATTAGGGTTGTGGGACGTTTTTCAAGACCCTTATAACACACGTGGATCGTCGGACGAGATCCGACGGTCGTGGGCACTTGGGCTGCTCAGCTCGAGCCCGAGAGCCAGACTCTTAGCCGAGCCCGAGCTAGACTCTCAGCCCTGCCCCGGGCTGACCTCCGCCACCACCTCCATCGCCGCCCCGCCGCCACCTCCACTCTACATCTTACAGGCCGCGTGCGCGGCCCACTCATGCCCGCACCTCGCCCCCGCAGCCGCTGCCGTCCCGCCCCAAGCCCCGCCTGGCCGCCCGTGCTCGCGCCGAGCCCTGACCGCGCCTCGGCCGCCGCTGCTCGCCCCGCCCCGCCTCGAGCCCCGCCTTGCTGCGCCGCCTGACCCGCCTCGCCCGGCCCCTGGTCGCCGCGCCGCCTGGAGCCCCTGCTCGGCGCCGCCCGGCCCCTGCTCGCCTCGCTGAGCGTCGCCGATGACGGCGCCGCCTCCGCCCGCCGCCGTCACTGCAAGGCGCCGCCGGCCCCCCGCCGTGCTCTGGAGAGGATAGAGGGAGGGGGATGAAAATGAGTGTATTATGGTTGTGGTCCGTTTTTCAAGACCCTTATAAAACGCGTGGATCGTAGGATTAGATCCGACGGTCGTGGGCACTTGGGCTGCTCAGCTCGAGCCCGAGAGCCAGACTCTCAGCCCGAGCTAGACTCTCAGGGCTGCCCCGGGCTGACCTCCGCCGCCACCTCCACTCTACATCTCACGGCCGCGCGCGAGGCCCACTCATGCCCGCGCCTCGCCCCCGCAGTCGCCGCTGTCCCGCCCCAAGCCCCGCCCGGCCGCCCGTGCTCGCGCCGAGCCCCGGTCGCGCCTCGGCCGCCGCCGTTCGCCCCGCCCCGCCTCGAGCCCCGCCTTGCTGCGCCACCCGACCCGCCTCGCCCGGACCCTGGTCGCCGCGCCGCCTGGAGCCCCTGCTCGCCGTGCCGCCTCCCGACGCTGTGTCGTATGTGTGACCCGACACCGTGTGTATGTGTGACCCGATACCGTGTTTATGTGTGATTACATGTTTAATTTGATCTTAGTTGATTAATTGTTTAATTAGTATTGTAATTGATTATTGTTGAATTAATACTTTGATTGATTGCGTGATTAGTTACTATATGTAAATAAATGGGTTTCGGCCCGGTCCGGCCTGACACGACCCATTTAGGGTCTGTCACGGCCCATTTAGTGGTAATGTATTAGTCGAGACAGGCACGGAGGACAGCAAGCTCCCGCGCGTGGATGGCGGGCCCCGACGGGGCGGTTTCATCTTTGACCCACTTACGACGGGGCATAACGTACGACGGCTAACACTAAAGGTGTCGTAAGATAATGGCAGGACCCAACGGGGCATAAATTAGGACGGCTGACCCACTTCTTTGTCTCTCTCTCATTCTTTCCTTCTCTCTCATTCTTTCCTCTCTCTCTTTTAAATGACTCAAAAATGAAAGATTGACGTAAACCTATACAACATGCGTCACCCGTTTCGAACCGGCCCGTCTCACATGTCTTACGCATCTGAGGCGTGGAGGTTCAGAATTGTCCCTTTTTAGACAGCCTGGGAGTGACCGAGGGGGCGTGGCTTGTGATGAGACGCGGGTTTAGATCTAGACGAGGTTTCGGCGGCATAACCCTGTTGTTCTCTGCTGCACCATTTTCGGGCGTGCAGTGGAGAACATATAGGGGTTATGCTGCCAAAATTTCGTTCGGATCCAGACCACGCGTCTCGTCATGAGCACGCTCCGCTCGGTCACTCTTGGGTGGGTTTAGGACCTATCCTTTCCAATAGATGTAGGGCCGTGACATAAATAAATTATAAAGTGACTATAATTTCCTTGACATTAAACAGCAGATTCAAACATGGGTGAGGACCGTAGTTGGATGTATACCGGTTGGAAGAACAGTTCTGATGGTCACTCGGATGAGTGGTTCGCCAAGACAGAAGCTTTTGTAGATCGAGATTTTTCATTGTCAAAGATCGATAAGGTGCGGTGCCCATGTACGAAATGTCGGAATGCCAAGTTTTTGGATAAAATGACTGTCTCGATACACTTGTGTCAAAACGGTTCACGCCATATTATGAGGTGTGGACCTTCCATGGCGAGACAACTTCTAAAACTGTACAAGAAGTGGAAGAGGAAAATGATGATAACACGGGGGTTGATAGGATGGATGAGATGCTTGAAGCTATACAACCAGAGTTTACGGAGGATCCTCCTACAACGGAGGTTGAAGCGTTCTTCAAGATTCTCAAAGCTTCAGAAGAGCCGCTGCATGAACACACTGAAGTGACCCTCCTCACTTTCATGATTAGACTTATGGCAATTAAGTCTAAGTACTTCTTTTCTAATAACTGCTACAACGACCTCATCAAATTGATCAGTGACATCCTTCCACAGCCTCATAAAGTACCTAAAGATATGTATCAGGTGAAGAAATTGCTTTCCGGTCTTGGTATGAAATATGAGAAGATTGATGTGTGTCCAGATAATTGCATGCTTTTCTGGAAAGAGCATGCAAAAGAGAAGAAATGCTTAAAATATGGTGAATCAAGGTTTGTCGAAGTTGTTAATAACGATGGTGATAATGTGATGACAGAAGTCACACGTAAGAAACTTCGTTACTTACCCGTGACACCTCGGTTGAAGCGGTTGTTTCTATCAAAAAGAACGGCCAGACACATGAGATGACACAAGGAAGGTGTACGTGAGAACAATGCAGTCATGATACACCCGGCCGACGGTGAGGCATGGAAGACGCTTGACCGGTTCGATTCAGACTTTAGTCGTGATGCGAGAAATGTTCGCATCGGGTTGGCGACAGATGGGTTCTCGCCGTTCAGTACAAATGCCACACCATACTCCTGTTGGCCTGTCTTTGTTATTCCGTACAACCTACCACCACCTCTTTGCATGAAGTACGAGTTCATGTTCCTTAGCCTCATTATACCTGGGCCGGATCATCCTGGGCCACGTCTCAACGTGATGTTGAAACCGCTGATCGAAGAATTGAAAATGTTGTGGACAGGAGTCGAAGCGTACGACTGTTACAAAAAGCAGAAATTCAACCTTCGAGATGCTTATTTATGGTCCGTCCATGATTTCCCGGCATACGGTATGTTTTCTGGATGGAGCACTCACGGTAGTTTGACTTGTCCGATATGTGCTTCTGACACGGATTGTTTTCGACTTACTCATGGAGGAAAGATATGCTACTTCGATTGTCACAGACGTTGGCTGCCTCCGAATCACATGTTTAGGCAACAGAGAAATGTCTTTGAAAAAGACACCGTTGTCACTAAAGGACCACCGAAACGTCTAAACGGATCTGAAATATCTGATATGCTGGACAAACTGGTGCCAGATAAAGGACGTCCTGGTTATTTTATCGGTTATGGAGAGGATCACAATTGGACTCATATATGTGGACTATGGGAGCTACCATATGTGAAGTTGTTGATAGTAATGCATAACGTTGATATAATGCATCAAGAGCGTAATATGGCCGAATGTATTATAAGCACAGGCATGGACATGACGAGCAAAACGAAAGACAATATTAAGGCACGAAAGGACCTGGCAGAGCTTTATAACCGTCCAACTCTTGAGCTCTCTAAAAGTGGTGCTAAACCACGTGCTTCTTTCTGTCTTCGACCTAATGAAAAGAAAGAAGTACTCAAATGGTTGAAAATTTTGAAATTCCCAGATGGTTACGCAGCTAGTCTGAAACGAGCCATGAATATCAAAACGGGAAAGATGACAGGGTTGAAGAGTCATGATTATCACATAATTATGGAAAGACTTGTACCTGTTATGTTTCGGTGCTATTTTGATGATGCGGTATGGAGGGTGCTAGCCGAGCTTAGTCACTTCTATAGACAGCTCTGTGCAAAAGAAATCACGATAGAGATGATGCGTAAATTGGAGAAGGAGATACCGGTACTATTATGTAAGATGGAAAACAAATTTTCTCCAGGGTTCTTCAATCCAATGCAACATCTCCTCATCCATCTTCCATTTGAAGCTAAAGTTGGAGGTCCCGTTCAATATAGGTGGATGTATCATATTGAAAGAGCACTAAGATATTTGAAACCAATGGTTCCTAACAGGGCAAAGGTAGAAGGATGCATCGCCGAAGCATTTACTCTTAAAGAAGTAGGATATTTTTCAATTGTTTACTTTGCAGAGGAAAACAATGTCAACACTTCAGCAATGCGGTACAATGTAGATGAGCAACCTCCTTTTAGCGATCTCTCTATTTTTGCAACAAGAGGCACTACTGTTGGTAGTTCCACTTCCTACAACTCTACCGCAGAAGAAAGGAGTGTTGCTTTCCTTTACATATACGCGAATATAGATGAGATGGACAAATATTTCGAGTAAGTGTTTGTCTTACATTTATACTAATCGGCGTATTTCGTAACACATCTATTCTAAAAAGTTTTCTTCTCGTACAGTGAATTCCACAAGCAAAATTGGACACATATGCATCAACCTACGAGCAAACAAGAAGAAGTGATGCGACAGGAAGGAATAAACGGAGGACCTAATTTCCTATCCTGGTTTCGAGATCATGTAACATTTTCTCGTTAACTTAGCAATATTTACAAAGTATTCTTATAACTTACGAGTATTTACAAAGTGTTCTTATAACAGTGCATGAAAGATGCCCACGTCCATGAAGATTTGCGACAACTATCCTATGGATTGATTAAAGTTAGGAGCTATGGTCGATATGACAGCAATGGCTACCGATTCCGTACAACTCAATTTGAATCTCTTCATCCTCTCGCGGCAACATCTAATACCGAAGTTGTGACGAGGGCAGACGACTCTCAAGGACGTGAAACTAATTATTATGGAATCATTAATAAAATCCTTGAATTTGCTTTTGCCGGGAATAAGGATCTTCAAGTAGTATTCTTTGACTGTGATTGGTTTGATATCAATCATGGAACTCGACTAAACCAATTTGGCATGGTGGAAGTCAAACACAACGAACGGCTACGAGGATACGATTCATTTGTTCTTGCGCACCAAGTGGAGCAAGTGTATTATCTATCTTATCCATGCAAAAAACTCAAAGCTTGGTGGGTTGTACATAAGGTTAATCCTCGTGAGCAGTTATACACTCCAGAATATGATGGTTACCATGATACTGATGAGGTTGACGAGGTTTACCAAGAAGAAAAGTTGCCAGGCTCGTTTATCATCGAGCCTGGTGTAGGACTCGATGACTTAGTTGGAGACGCTCAAGATGTCGAGACTTCTGATATGCGTAAACGAAAACGAAATCCAGTTCAGACGCTCACGAAAGAAGATCGATGGTCTGGTTTAAGGAGTAGGGTACATGATCATGACATTGATGAATTTTGAAATTGATGATGTAACGTTTTCTTCACTAACTTAACATGAATTTTGTCGTCATCAAAGGGGAGCGGCAATATTTATCAATTATTCCTTGCAACAGGATGTCGTCATCAAAGGGGAGCGGGAAAAAGGGGACACGAGGGTTCCTCAGTCGGTCACGGGACCTCTTCTCAGGTAGCTCGTCAGGTGCGAGCAGACGCTCTCAGCTGATGAGGCACCTACGAGACTTTGCGGGCCGACCTCTAGCCTTAGAGCGCACAGAGGTAAATTTCAGTTGTCAATCACGTTATTTTAAATTCCACTTATAAATAATTTATTCTTATTGTCAATCCTTTAATTTTGCAGTCTGACTCACAGTCGTTAGATTCAGAGTCAGAGGTTAGGACGCCGCCACAGGCTAGCCAGCCCTCGAAGCCGGCTACCCTACCTTCGGAGGCGGCGAGCGTGGAGCCTTCGGGCTCTAGTGGTGATCAGCCTTCCGGGTCACCGGACGTGGTGCCCGCGCAGAGACGACGGACGAGGAGGACCCGCTTTGCGGCTCCTCCTCCTGTTCCTCGTGAGCGGGTCACTATTCGTCCAGTTGGAGACAGGTAAAAAAATCATATACTTGGTACATATTTCATGATGTCTACAGATACTTACTGAGATAACAAATTTTGCAGATCTTGGTACGACTGTTCGTTCACAGGCCAGGGACACCACAGGCAGGTTAACGGTGTCATCGGGGCTTTAGTGCGTTTGCACTATCCCGGTGTCATCGATAGTGTCCCTGCTTTGTTGTGGGACGACTACGCTCGTGTCTCGCACGAGGTGCACGGCACTCTTCAGGGGCCATGTGGAACGATTTTATGGTAAGTTTAAATGTTTACATTCTTCAACTCTTTTAAATTGTTAATGCATATTGATTAAATGTTTGTTTCCTTAAAGCTGAGGTACCAGTTAGAGGAAACGAGCGAGAGCATGATGGAGCACGCGACACTGGTGTTCCACACAAACGCTCGGAAGCTCGTGACGCAGGCGTTGTCGTACGCCCGCATACAGGCCATTAACGACTACCAGAAACGGCACCAGCAGCAGCAGGAACGGGGTCCCTTTAGAAGGGACTCCGACACGTACTTGACCGAGGATCAATACGCAGAGGTAAGTTCTAATTGTTAAAAAAACTCAATAGTTACTTATGTTAACAGTTAATGATATACTACATATGTGCAGGTTAGTATTTCCTGGTTAGAGGGTCAACCCGACGCATACCGAGCTCTCTGTCGGTATTGGGCTAGCGATGACTTCAAAGCTAAGTCCATGAGGGCTCGAGGATGCAGAGGGTCCGACGGGAAGCACACATGTGGTGCCGATGGTCATTTACGTTTGGCTAAACGCATGGTAAGTGTATTATAAGTTCATTTATGTGTTCATAACATATTTATCCTACTAACACGCATCTACAGGAGCGAGAGACCATCCAGGAGCCTAACACGGTCGAGGTTTGGAAGAGAGGTCACAGGGGAAGTGACCCGTCGCAGCCGGGGCAGTGCAGTCAGGTCGCGACCGATCAATTGGTAAGTTTACCGAATTATTCAATTTAATTATAACTAATATTATTATTGACACACTAACACCATTTCTATGTTTTTTAGGAAAAGTACGGGCAGGAAGCCATCAAAATACACGGTGAAGGGTACGATTGGGAAAACACGTCAATCGACACTCAAGCCATGTATGCAAGCGGCGGCGGAAAGGCCCATGGCCGGTGAGTTGGTTTCTTTGATTTAGATTTTCTAATCTTCCTTCTTTTACTTATTATTTTTCTTTATTTTGTAGTTTTGCCATTTTTGATCGAGTTTTCGACTCGAGGTCGGCGCGACCTGCGAGAGGCACTTCATCGACGCAGGCTTCGTCGGTTGGTCCGTCGAGTGGCCGTCTCTCGCAGAGGAACATGGAGTTCTGTGCCATGCAAGAGAGGTTGACGCAGACCCAGGAGGAGCTCAACAGGACGAGGGTCATCCAGAGTACCAAGCTAACTACATGGCCGAGATGTAGGCAACGGTGGAGGTAAGTAATTTAGATTACTGTAGTTTGTCGTCATAACATTTCAGTAACACATATGTTCTAATATTTTTTCAATTATAGGCCTTAGCTCGACAGAACGGCCAACAAATCACGATTCTTGCGTGGCAGCCGCCACAGGTGACTCCGTCACAGGAGCCCGCAGCCCAGGTGCCTCCGGTTCAGGTAATAAACTCTTTAATATTGTATTTTTTCTAACATAAGGAGAGAAGGAGATGTAGAGTGGTACAGAAGGGAGAGAGGGAGTGCGAGAGAGAGTGAGAGTGAGATGGAGAGATCGAGTGTTGCAATAGAGGGAGAGAGAGAGTGCGAGAGAGGGTGTGAGTGAGAATAACATAAAGAGGGGACGAATAGTACAGAGAGAGGAAGAGAGTGAGAAAAAAGAGAAAGGCATTGATATCTAAATCCAAACCGTCGTAACTACGCATGTGTTTTATAGGGTTCGGCGACGGAGGCCTCTACTCCATCGCCACAGCTACCGGTTCCAAGAGAGACGCGTGGAGATGATATCTTCGGCTCCGGAGGTAGTCGAGAGGGTAGTGTGTAGCCAGTTTGTAATTTGTATTGTGTGTGATGCATATGAACTATTTTATAACTGTTTACTCATAATTGTTTGTTCTGTGAGTTGGCCATCGTGCCAGGTTAGTGTGTTTCTGTTTTTTAAAAAAAAATTACAAATATAACTTAGGACGGCTACTGCCCAGAACCGTCGTAAGTTAGCCGCTGTTACTTCCGACGGCCACCAGAACCGTCGTAAGTTAGCCTCTGTTACTTACTACGGTTCTGGTGACCGTCGTAAGTTAGCCTCTGTTACTTACGACGGTCATCAGAACCGTCGTAAGTAACGTGCCTTGGGCCACCACGTGGCCTGGGCCGTTACTTACGACGGATGCGCGACGCCGTCGTAAGTTATGTTATTTACGACGGTAACCGTCGTAAGTTACGTTATTTACGATCTAGTAATTACATCGGCTCTATACCGTCGTAAGTAAAGAAATACTGTCGTAAGTAGCTAACTTACGACGGTTTATGGCTTAATTACGACGGCCTTAACCGTCGTAAGTTTCTCGAATCCCTGTAGTGTAAAAACTAAGATAAAACTATATTTAAACTAATCTAAACATAAATTCAAACTAACCTAAATCCTAAAATTCAAACTAAACTAAACCTAAAAGTCTAAAACTAAACCTAAACATAAAAGTAAAACTAAATTTAAAATAAGCTAAAAGTTTTTTAACAAAACTTAAAACTAACATAAAACTATATTTAAACTAACCTAAATATAAATTCAAACTAATCTAAATCCTAACTCTAACCCAAAATTCAGACTAAACTAAACACTAAACCCTAACCTGAACATAAAAGTCCAAAACTAAATTCAAACTAAGCTAAATCTTAAAAACAAACTAAAAACTAACATAAAACTATATTTAAAGTTATCTAAACCTAAATTTTAACTAACCTAAAATCCTAACACTAAATTCAAACTAAACTAAACCCTAAACTACGTTCAAACTAAACTAAATGTAATTATACAATTCAAAATTAATCTAAGCGTAATTAAAGTAACTAGATTTAAAAATTCTAATTATATTTCAAAATTTATACCTTCTAGTTTTTCTTTTTTCTTTTCTTTTTTTTTCTTTTCTTTTCTTCTCTTTTCTTCTCTTCCTCTTACTCTCTTGTGATGGTTTGAATTAATGGGGACATGCCGGGGTGGCAACCCAGCCGGGCACTTATATAAAAGAACATGTCATCCACCTCGTGTACGACAGCACACGTCGGTCTAACGGTCCCGTGACCGTTGAGCCGACGTGGGTCGGTATCGTCCGTGCCGTGGACGACTTCGCCCTGTCGTCCACGGCACGGACGACATGTTGTGCACGTTGACAAATCATCCACCTCGTGAACGACAGGGTGACTATTTTAGTAAAAAAAATTCTAGATGCTATTAATATTAAATGGCTAATGAACAGTGCTAAAATAAAAGAAATCGTCACGTCCCAGCTCCCCCATCCATCGAAACCAACTGAGATCCCTAACATGTTGTATTGATCGTGCAAAAAAAGAAGTTTCATTCCCGACGTGATACATCTCAAGCGGCAAGAGTCATCCACAGCTGCAACCTACGACGAAACTAGCTACCACCACGAAACAAAAAACGGAAATAATCTGGACGCGTTATTCTTTTAGCGCGCCTCGGCATACGGCGAGCTCGTGGGTCACGCGCGGGGGCCCGGGCCGGGAAGCCCGCCGTCGCCACCGCCGCCGCACGCGTGCCTGACGAGCGTGGCGAAGAGCGCGCGGAACGGGGGCGCGTGCAGCACGCCGCGGAGGCACCGGTCGCCGACCGCTCGTAGGGCGCCGCAGCAGGCCTTGCCGCCGGCGTCGTCGCCGGCGGACGGTGACGCGAGCGACCAGAGGACGTCGGCGACGCAGCGCTCGGCATCGTGCACCGCGCTCAAGCAGTCCGCGACCGCCGCGGGGTTACCACGGGGGAACGGGAACGGGAGATGGGGCTGGCCGCCGGCGCCGGGGAACGGGAACGGGAGTTCGGGCATCAGGCCGCCGCCGCCGCCTGCTACGGTCGCCGGCGGCTCGGCGCCGTCGCCGACGGCGGGGGAGCCGGGGAGAGCTACCGAGGCCGTGGAGGCGGTGCAGAGGAGTAGCAGGAGCTGGGACGCGAGGAGGCCGGTCGCGATCGTTGCAGCCATTGCTTCCTGTATGTGTGTTCCTTTGGACCAGCGCTCGACGATGGATCCACACAGCTTTTTGCTCAATCGTGTGTGCAGCTGCGTCGTCGTGCTGTAAGCTATATAGGGGGATCGGAGGTTACAGACTTACAGGAACGGACCAACTGATAAAGCGAACAAGTAAACTTGTCAGGTCGAATTGTATTCATTGGAGTTATTCTCGCCCTGAGTGAATGTAGTGTGTTACTGCTTCCACGTGTACATGGATTTACTTGAATTCACTTGGACGTTACCACGACGCTACTTGTAGTCAATGAATATACCTCCTTCGAACGGATGGCATTGCGCGGCGATTATGGTGTTGCCTCCGTGCCAAGGCTTATGCGTCGTGTGTGCAGCTGCGTGTCTCCTAATTAAGTCGGTGATTATACGATTATCCTCCTAATTGATCACTAATTACATGTTCCGCAACATTTTTCTTTCTATTTTCTTCTGTGCCATGGTGTGTATCAGTTCTACTGTTTTCTCTCACGCTGATCAGCACCACTGATTTTTCTTGATCTATCGTTTAGTTCTTGCCAAATAGGGGTGTGGTCCAGTCCAGCTAGTCGACGGCGTTTGATAGTCCCCGCGCGACGTTGGGATACAGCTGCCTACCACGCGCTCGGGCCCAGGCTATAAGCAGCTACCTCATGCAGATCCTACAAGGAAATCAGTGACATTACGATTACGACGACAGCACACACAAGCCTACAAGAAAATCTCGTCTACCGATCCGCCGAGCGCCAGTCGTTTTTTTCTTCAGAAAAGCAAGGTTCATGCACGTACAGAGTCAAAGAGCAGAGCCGAAACGCCAAGTGTTTCACTGCAACGAATGCAAAGCAGGCGCTACAGCTGGCCGATCCCGTGTCGCCGGCGTGGCGCCTGGCCAACTTGGGCGGCAGCATACATCTCTCTGCTCCCGTCCCGGCGGGCGCAGCCCACAGGATGGCCGACGACGAAGCGGGGGAGGAGGAAGACGACGCATGCGGCCATAAGTAAGCGGCCGGAGTGCCGGACAAAACGGCCCGGGCCAGTTGCCTCTGCTCTGTTGCCCGCTAAGTAAGCGGCGACCCCAGTCCCTCTCCCCGACACGCGGGACCCGTCTCCGCGCTTCACCTCCTCCCGGGTTTATAAGCGGCCCCCTCGCCTCCCCTGTCCTTCGTCACCGGCCTTGCTCGATCCATCTCTATCTCTAAAACCTCCCTCGCTCTCTCTCTCTACCTACCGAGCTGCGCGTGACGGCGTGTGGTGTTCGTCGGGCGCCGCGTCGCGTCGCGTCGACAGGAAGAAGAAGCCGGGAGAGGAGCTGTCCGCGATGGCGAAGGGCGGGCTGAGCAAGCTGCGGTGCATGATCAGGCGGTGGCACTCATCCGGCCGCATCGCCCGCGACGAGGACGACCACGACCACGGCCACGGCGACCGCGCGGGAGAAGCGGGGCGCGCGGCGTCGTCGTTCCACGGCGCGGACGCGGTGCCCAAGGGTCTGCACCCGGTGTACGTCGGTAGGTCGCGGCGCCGGTACCTCGTTGCCGAGGGGCTCGTGGGCCACCCGCTGTTCCGGACCCTAGTCGATCGCGCGGGCGGCGCCGCGCCCGGCGGCGGCACGGTGGTCGGGTGCGAGGTCGTGCTGTTCGAGCACATGCTCTGGATGCTCGAGAACGCCGACCCGCAGCCGGAGTCCCTCGACGAGCTCGTCGAGTACTACGCCTGCTGAGGGCGCCGCCCTACCCCCCGCGGTCCCGGCCATGACGGCGCCACCGCGCTGGAGCCGGACAGCTACGACCGGTAAACCAATCCACAAATCCGTGTGTTTTGAGTGAGTAGGGGAACGAACAGTCGTTATGCGCAGGGTGTGGAAGCGAGACGACAATCTTCGGAGACGCGCTTGGGGTCGCTTCTTTTCGTCCTCGGCCGTCGAAGCTAATCAATTGAAGAGCGATTACCAGCTTAATTACCGTTCCCATTGTTATTACCGGCGCAATCTCTAAGCGCCGTTGAATTCATCGGATTCTTCTCTAATTCCTTCATCATGTAATAGATATTTGATTCTGATTTTTTCTCTCCTGATAAGATATCTGGCTCTGCAGAGCCTGGACAAGTGTATCCATGTACATTTGCAAGGTAAAAAAAATTGGCCTTCCGTGTTCTTGCCCTGTCGCTGCCTTATCCGCGCGCGAACAGTTGTCTGCCAAAACACCAGCTGCTGTGACAACGACGAGTGTTTACCCGGGCAGATACAGAGGGGGCGCACGTTGGCGTGCGAGCTTCGGAGTCCTGCCTGGCATGGGTCCGGCCGGCTGTCTCTGATTAAGCTGCTGTAGTGCTGTCCCTTCGATTAGCAATGGCCAGCCAGTCGTCTATGTTCATCCGCGGCCGTCCGATCATGTGATGGACCGTCCAGACGATGGTCAACCGGACGCACGAACGGCCAAAACCTCTCTCTCTCGTCCCGAGGCTTCCTGCATGCTCGCAATCGCATGGAAGCTCGTCAGGATGTTGCATGCCAGCTTCTTCTCTCTTTCTTGGTTGTCAGCAGCGACTGGTTGTCCGCGGTCCGCACCTACTTCCTCAAGGTCTTCAAAATCCCCAAGTGGGCGATCAAACATATGGATCCTATCGAAGGGATTTCTTATGGAAGAGGACCGATCAGCAAAAATAACATAACACACGATGCCTCGTTAGATAGGAGGTTTGCACCAGGCCAATAAAATGGGGGGCTTGGGAATAAAGAATCTGGAGAAATTCAACATGGCCCTGAGATTACGATGGCTTTGGCTACAATGGGGCGAGGAAACGTGCCTCTGCAAGCTTCTTCTATAGCACAGTGACAAAGGCGACTGAGAATTATTTTTCAGGCCCACCTCAATATCGATTAGAAATGGAGAAGACACCCCGTTTCGGGAGCCCGCTGGTTGCATGGCATGGCTCTAAAGGACCTGGCACCAAACTTATATCTCCAAGCGAGACGCAGAACAAAGATCGGTAAAGGCATAACTCACCAACTATGCCTGGATTAGCAACATCAGGAAGTTTGACACTGAAGTCCTGCTTGATGAGTATGTCCTTCTATATTCCCTCGTATCCGAAGTGGTTCCAACACAAAACAAAGATAAGATTCAATGGAAATGGATACACAGTCAAGTCTGCTTATGAAGTACAGTTCATCAGAGCAAATTCCAGCCCCTTTGCTCTGTTATTTGCCAAGCTAAGACCGAACCCAAGTGCAAGTTCTATGCTTGGCTGGCATAGAAAAAAAAGGCTCCTACAGTGGACAATCTCATCAAGAAACACATCCCGGGTGATCCAACCTGTTCGCTCTGCCTCGCCTCGGTAGAGACCGCGGATCATTTGTTGACAGGATGTACCTTCTCGATTGCAGCCTAGGAGGACATCATGCACAGGTTGCACATCCTTCCTCCATTGGAGACTATGCTGCATGCAGGCGTTACACACTGCTTGCAAATGGTTGCATCGCTAACAGCCAGGAGTGCAAGGCGTAAATTGGCCGTCTCGAAGTGTTTTCTGCGACACTTCCCCCGGTAAACTCTGGAGCAGCCCGCGGAGGTTCTTTTTTACGAGGAACTTAGTGGTTTTGAGCGTCGTAGCATGATGGCGAGATGAACACGAATATTTACGTGCTTTGGGCTGCCTGAGCGTAATACCATACGTCCACGGAGTGTTGGTTGTTCTTTGTTACCTGAGTTTAAGGGTGGCTCGAGCTTGCAAGCTTACAATGGTGTTCAAATGGCGTTTGTGTTTGAGCTAGAATGGAATTCGACTAGAGTCCCCTTTTGTCTGTTGGCTACTTGGACTTTTTATAGTTCAAGGCCAAGCAACCTTACATGTAGGTCCGGAGCCTGGCTGGTGGCCCGCTATGGGCATCTTACTGTACTTCGGGTATTCTGCTCCCTGCTAGTAGTAGCGCACTTGATCGCGTCGTGGAGCACGTCGTCCTGTCACGTAGGCTTCCTTAAATGTTGTCTGATGAAGGCGGTAGGAGTGCGTCTTGTCCCGCGGCGCTGCACTGTAGCTCCGTGAGGGCGCCGCGCGACTGGTCTCTGCTGCCAGGCACGCCTGTATCGGGATACGCTAGATTGTTTTCCTGAGGAACATTGTAAAGGTCCCAAAATTATGAATACAAAGAAACACTTGTTTGCAAAGTTTTGTTTCATGTGTATGAAATTTGGGACTTGTTAAAACTTTTCCCCACATGTGATAACACACATGAGGATTTTGCTTCACACAAGTCAAATGTTTATTTGAGAACTTGGAACCCCAGAGGGGTCTAAAACAAGGATGGGAAGTTCCCATATGTGTGAGAAAACAAAAATCAGATTTGGAACAATTTGTTCAAACAAAAATTCAAATAAGAAAAACACAATGGAATTAAAAACTGTTGTGCTAAAAATCTCATTTGCAGTAGCCAAAATAAAAATCAGATTTCATATTTGAATTCCTTGAGTCCAAATTAGGGGGTGTGAAAAGTTTCATGATTTATGGAAATAGTTTGCAAACCCATTTTTCAAAAGGGACTTTAAAAGACAAAGAATTCAAATGCATATTTGGATTTGGATGAAACTTGCCCAATTATTCAAATGCAGTTTAATTTTCAACTCCACACAGTTGAATTTCATCATTTGCAGATTGTTGATATATTTTGGAGAGATAAGGAGGAGATGGGACCCACATGTCATAGGTACCAAAATATCTACACAAAAGAGATGGGTCTCTGTTTTGCTGCCTTCAGGAGAGCGACAGCAGCTGCTGCTCGGGACAGCACGCCCGCAGCTGGTCGGCCGCCCCCGCAACCGACTCCAGCGCCGATACAGCCCCCCCTCCCCCCAAGCGTCCTCATCCATCCACAACGTGCTCTCCCTCTGCTCACGGACCGAGCACAGAGGCTTTTCTTCTTCCCTCGCGCCCTGAGCAACACCAGCGCCGCCGCCGTCGTTTGCTCGACAGCCGGCCCAAACGGGCGCAAACAGCAGCTAGTCAGTAACCGGATAGCACCGGCGCAGCTCCCTCTCCCTCCTCACCGCGTCCCTGACCGGTGATCGGCTCTCCAACCCCGGGAGCAACGCGGTCGCGCGAAGGCCGAATAGGACCTGATAAGGAGGCTTCCGTGGGCAGCCCAACCGGGCGCTTGTCACGGCTAAGTACCAGCGCCTCTGGATGCGCCAAGGCACCCTGCTGCTCCCCTCCAAAGATCAGACCGTGCCATGCATCGCCGGGAGTGAATTTTGAAAAGTTGCTCCGGCGTACTCCATCTGACCTTCCGGCACGGTAATCCCGAATTCCTTCCCAATTCTCAATCTTTGTTCGTCAAAGTTTGCACGAAGGGCCCAAAGCGATAGGCGATCCTTTGCCCTTCACGGTTCTAGCCTAAAACTGCACATAGACCGAGTATTTCATGGGTTTCTACCGGCGACCGAACCGAGGGACCGCAGTCGCACGGTGAAGGCATGTTTGCCATCATTCTCGAACGTTTTTGAGGCTAGGCCGAGCTCCCCCATCGTTCACTGGTGCTGTAGCACCATTTTGTCGAACTGTTGGTGCACTAGGATGGCCGGCCGACGTCGCCAATGAAGTGTCGGGCTGCCGCAGCGTCGCTAGCTACCATAGAGGTTTTACCGGCTCGGGGAGACCTTACCATCGTGCTCAGCAGGGCAGGTTAGGCTCTGGCGGCGAGCAAGGGCTCGAGCAGAGGCCGGGAGATCGAGTTCCGGCGATCTCCGGCGAGGGCGGCGGCGCGGGCACCCGGAGCGCGGGAACTGACCCGAGGTAGAAGAAGGGGTCGGCGGGCCCAGTCGTCAGTGAGAGAGAGTTTAAAACCCTGATCCTCTATGGCTGTGGGATCCCGTGTGACTGCACAGAGGAATATGTGTGGCCCCGTGTGCCTTTGGTTCTGTAAGTGACACGTGCCCCGTGGCCCACAGTCAGGTTTAAACTTTTCCCCGGATTTATTCAAATCCCAGATTTTTCCCTAAACTTTAGAAGAGCATAACTTTTGCTAGGAACCTCCAAATTTAGTGATTCAAATTGGGTTAGATTCAGATTGACAAACTCTATCCAAATATGCAACCCAATTTGTATTAAAGTCTTTATTTAATTCTGGAAAATTCTTTAAATCTTTTCAGCAAAAGAATTTTAGAGGGAGTTTGGTTTATCCAAAAATCCTCAAATTTTGCCAGAATATTCTATAGGGTGTTATTAGACTCCTGTAAAAGTTTCAGCTCATTTGGAGTTGAATTGATCAAGGTAATTCAGATTGTAAGTTCCTGTATTCAAATGAATACAGAAACATTTTCAGAGAATTTCCAAAGCTTGTAAATTCAGTTCTGGGAAATTCTTAGCTCCAAAAATCCTAGGAAAAATTTATGTAGACTCTATGAACTATAATTGAAATTTTGGTTCACTGAGTTTGACATGAACATGGATGTTACCTCAGAATTAATTCATCTTTGACCAAACACTTAGAGAATTATTCTGAATAAACCATTCCTTGAAATGTGCTAAATTTTGGTCCAGAGAACTTTCTTGTGACAAGGAACTCACATGAAAATTCTCAGCTCCATTAGAGCTCTGGATCACCACTGTCATGTGTGACCTCTTAAGGTGATCAACACTTAAGTGGGAAGAAGCACTCAACACTTGATCTTAGTGTTTAAGCCCAACCCAAACCACTAGCACCAGTGTCATTTTAAATTCTTAAACAAAGTTCCAGTTTTAAAATGGTCATTAGATCTTATGAGCAAAAGCTTTTCAATTAAATACATATGCATGATCATAACGTGTAGCATATACGTGAAGAAGGTGAGGAGGACTTGAAGTGAAGATCAAGGAGGGAGGAGAACAAGTGATCAAGCTCCAAGTGATCGTCACTAACTGATTGTAACAGTAGTCACCTGCAAAACAGGCAAGCCCCGGTTTGCATTTGAACCGTTTTATAAAGCATTTTCATTTGTAGAAATCATAGCTTTGCATCGTTGCTTGCATTACGTCTAGATGATATTGAAAACCCCACTTGCATGACCAGAAACACCTAAGAGAGAAAGGGTAGAATAGCAACTCCTCGAGGGAATTTGGCTACGCTAATGTTAGTAGGAAAGGTCCGATAGAAGTCGAGTGGTTGGAATCTACTCGCGAGTTTAGGGCTGGTTTACTCGGGACGGGTCCGAATTAGAAAAGATGAGGAAAGTTCACACTTAAGAAATGGAGACCGGGCAGGGAGGTTTAGATGCAGAAGGTTGCAGGCCGTGCGTGCATAGCCCTGCCTGTGTCGGTTAAGGCCCGTCCGTGCTTGGCCCTGTTGGACAAGTTTGAGTTGTGTACCGGACACATACTGGCTATATGGGACCCAGGAAACCGATGTACCTTGGGAGATCCATAGTGGAACTTTTCCAACTGCCTTAGGCTTTCGGCGTCAGGGTAGCAGGAGGTAACTCGCTCAAGAACATACCATAGCGGGTATGTACCTTGAGGGAGCTTGCATACTCGGGGCAGTTGGACTGCGTCCAATGTGGAAGATCTTGGGAAAGGTGGCCGCGTACAACGTCAGTCGAGGTTGCTGCCGGCAACTCGGAGTACGGGTGTACGTGTCGTGTAGTCCGGGCGTGTACTGATTCGAATCACCGTCGCTCGCGGTTATATGAGCATACTTGCCCACTGCGTCTTGACGTAGTAACAACTGGAATTGTTTATCTTTGACTTGATAAGACTGTGCTAGAACTTGTATTGCAACCATGATTGAATTAGAGATAGGCTCATTAAAGTTTACTTTCACTTTGTGCAAGGAGCTTCGCAACAAAGCGTTTCTTGTTTGATTGTGGAGTTGCGATGCTTTTCGGCTCAAGGTTTGCACAATGAGGCTTAAAATCTGAAAGTTAAGGATCGACTTTAGGCGAGTCCTTTATGCAAATCTAGCCAACCCAATTGCAACCGTCGTGCATGTAGAGTTTCTTGCTTAGGAGAGACGGGTCAGACTTGCTGAGCCTATGTGCTCACGCTTGCTATATAAGTGGTTTTGCAGGTTAACAACGATGCTGAAAAGAAGGTTGCCCGGTGAGACTCGGGGACTCCCGAGTCAGGTAACACATGGAGAACCCAGCCGCTGCTGCTTGTCTTCGTGTTGCTAGCGAGAGAAGTCCGCGGGCTGGACTTCATCTCGAGTGCTCTTAGTTTTTCGACGTGAGTTGGTATAGACTTCCGCTGTAGTTACTTGATGTAAAGTATTTACAAAGAAAAACTTTTAATCTTCCGCTATTGTTTTATGTAATACATTGTTCCTCATATGTGTGCTGTTGGGTGCCGCACAACACGACACCACCCAATGCGATTCCCGGGCGAGTGGCCTGTCTCGGTTGAGCGGGTCGCGTCAAACATGCGGACTTTAAATGCGCGATAGGACAGCACACCTTCCTCTTTACTCCTTGTCTATCTGCCCGTTGCTTGTCGGCACGACGTCCATGTGGCAGGCCCTCGGGACACGCGTCGTCACCGGAGCTATCTTGCGGAGTAGCGAGGGGTCCGGAGTCGTTGGACACGTGGCAACGCCAGAGCTCTCCCTGGCAGGAGGGGAGGTATGGAGCTTTCATGCACGTGGCCGCACCGGAGCCCTCTTTGGCGAGAAGGGACGTCTAGAGTTGTTGCCTACGTGGCAGCACCGGAGCCCTCCCATGCTGGAGGTCGGGCCCGGAGTCGTAGGACACGTGGCACCTTCGGAGCTCTCTCCGACGAAAGACGTGGATCGGAGGTTCCGGACACGTGGCAGTGTCGTAGTCCTCCCTGGCAGGAAGTCGGGTCCGACACCATCGGACACGTGGCGGCTCCGGAGCCATCCTCGGCTGGTAGCGAGACTCAGAGCATGCAGACACGTGGCAGCCTCGAAGCCCTCCTTTGCAGGTGGTAGGACCTGAGGCCTAGGACACACGCCTTCTCATGAGTGCTCCCTAGCTGGCGGTTGGGCCCAGCCTGCAGGCCGGGTCCCTGTCTTCTGCATATGTGCTGACGTATGTCTTCTTTTGCTCTTACATGCGGGGTACCCGGTCTTGAGAGTACCGATAGTGGCCCCTGGGCCCATCTAGACAAAGACGAAGGCTCTTGCGGATGGGGCCTCCGTCAAAAATCCCGTGTGGTAGTCTTCTGATCTTGCTTGAAGTGCTCAAATGTTTGGGGACGCCTGCCAAAACGGCGCAAGACACCAGCTCCGGACCCTTCGTGAGACGCCAGCCTTGGGGGTCCGAGAGTGCTCCCCTGGGAAAGCTGGTGTTCAGAACCAACCCCCCGGACCAGAGCCCTATGGCCTGCACAAACACTAGAAGAAAGGGGTAACCGTGCCGTGTAGTTGTATTTTCCCTGTTTGCTGGCCCCATTATGGATTATGGTCCTCTGCTAAGCTACGGGACCTGGGCAATTCAATGTAGTAGTGTCTAGGCCATGGTTACCATCCTTCCTAGGGTGGTGTGCCATTCGAGCCCACAACACTTGGCTGCTGCGCTGAAGAGGTAGAGTGTGCACGCTTAGGGTACACGACTAGGCTAAGTAGGCTACACACTCTGGACCTCCCGCTGGCATGGCACTCCGAAGGGGGGGTGTCCTTCTGGTGCCACGGGACCGAGCAGGAAGGTAACCAAGGGGGTCCGGAGACAACACAGGTGCCTCAGGCGTTTCCACCTTGTAGCAGGATGGCATAATTTTTGCCAAGAGCGAGACAGAGAAATACAACTATGTACACGTCGAGAGGCACACAAAAATATACGCAAGCTTAAAAGGAAAGCTGCAAAAATATAGACGTGCATAAGGTAGGGCAAGAGTTTTCTTTATCATGGTGCTACATAGGAGGAGTCAGGCTGTACAGGAGTTTAACGACCCACTCCGGGATGACAAGGGTAGCCGGACCCCCACCTGGAGTTTAGTTGATCCGACCACTGGTCCTAGGCACTATGGCCCTTTTACAGAAAAAGACTGCCCTACCCTAAGATACAGGTAAAACTTATAGAGGTGTTCAATATTCCAAGGATTCGGAATGGGGTCGCCATCCTTCGAACACCATCTCGGGGGAGTCAGCGAGCCCGCAGGTGGGGCCTCCATCTCTCCCGCATGGCGGTTTTGAACCTGCAATTGTGTTGGGCCACACCTACCACTGGATGAGACTGGACGTCAGCATCGGGTCCCCTAGGAGGTCTGGGATGTCAAGGACCTGTCCGGACCTGCAGACATGGCAGAAAAAAGGAGTAGTCATGCTCTCCGGTCACCCTTCCCTGTTTGGTGGCTTTACTGTGGCTTACGGTCCTCAGCTGAGCTACGGGGCTTGGTTATTTCGATGTGAGTCGTCTAGGCTATGGTTGAAGCCTTGCTCAGGGGTATGAGCCGTCCGGTTCCCTGGTACTGAGCTGTAGCGCTGGAGAGGCAGGGTGTGCACGCTAGGGCTACAAAACCAGGCATAGCAGGCTACACACCTTGGACCTCCCACTGGCGTAAGCCTTTCAGGGGAGGGACCATTTGGCGCCATAGGGCCCCAAGCAATGAGACAACCACGGGACCCTGGGCACACCATAGGCACCTCAAGCCAACCCGCCCACAGAAGGATAACACAGCTTTTGCTATGGTTGAACACAGGAAAAGTGACTGGCCACACGGCCAGTGCAGTATGAAAATAAAGCACGAAAAGAGTATTGGGGCAATGTCTGGGGTCCAGTTACTTTTCTTGTCCGTAGGCGTGTTCTTTCTGGCTCCTAAGTACTCAGTTGTAGCGCAAGTGAGGCAGGATGTGCATGCTAGGGGTACGGAACCAGGCATAGCAGGCTACACACCCTGGACCTCCCACGGGCGTTAACCTTTCAGCGAGGAGACCTTCCAGCGCCATGAGACATAGGACAAGTACGTAGGACAGGCTCCGGACATGCCATTTACAGTTGATATGAATGAGTAAGCACAAATTGTAACGAAGGTACGCAGGGTAGGATAGATTTTTCTTATTTTGGCTTCCTTCGGGTGATAGGAGGAAACATATCGTGCAAGAAGGCAGCGACCCACCCCGGGTGACAAGAGTAGCAGGACCCCTCCGGAGCTTAGCTGTTCTAAGCGTTGTTCCTAGACACTATGACACCTTTATAAAGAAAGAGAAAAAACAAATACCCTACCACTGCTCTAAGGATAGAACTTACAGAGGTGTTCTATGTTCTGTGGATTGGGTAGAGATACCCATCGCCTGCGGCTAGGCGGGTGCACCTAAGGCGGCATAGTTGTGCGGGTCGGGGGGACCCTCCCAGCTAGGGGAGGGTTCGTCACCCCCTCCTCAAAAAATTATTAGCCGAGGCATCATGTGGCCCTACCTTGGGCTGTCTACTTTGCGCGTACCATTGCTAGAGCGTTCTGCAGTGTGGCGCATTTTGAACAGTCTCTAGCCACATTATCTCGTCGATGAGGTTGATTTTTTCACACAGAAGCTGGTTCTGCGTGGCTTCGTCGTATGTTCTTAGGATAGGGCGGCCTCGGCCCCCTACACCAATGTAAGAGGGTGTTTTCCCTTATCGCACGACGGAGGGGGGAACGCCTGCTTAGGCGTAGAGCGTCTTGCGTCACTCATTGTGGTCGCTGGAGTCGGAGTCAGAATGGTCGTAGACGACTTTCAACGCCCTCTCGGCGTCTTGATACTCCATACCCTGCTCAGTGTCGGCATCAGATTTGGCCTTTTGTTTGCCCTCCCGTTGACGGGAGGGTGCACCATCTTGGCGCGGCCGTTGTTGTTGCAGCTCACGGAAGCGTTCCGCGAGCCTCTTGATCTCACGGCAATCGTTAGCGCCATGGCTACCGGTGTTGTGCACCCGGCACCACTGACCATCGTCGCCAGCGGACGACGGTCGGGGGCGCTTGTCTGGGCTCGGGGCTCGGCCCCCACCGGCCGCAACTAGAGCAGGAGTGGGTGCCCCGGCCAGAGGCTTGTTCCTACCGCCAGTCTTGTTCTTCTTGTCGTTGCTCTGCGCCGCGGCTCCATTGGCAGACTTACTTGCCCTCCCCTTGCTAGACAGTGTGTGCTAGTTGCGGCCCTCTGCTGCCGTGGTGCACTTGTCCATCAAGCCGAAGAGCTCTGAGACGTCCTGCACATCGTGCGTGGCCAACTTCTTGAGCATCTTCTTATCTCTTACACCTTGCCTGAAGGCAACTACCACAGAGACGTTCGAGGTACGGGGTATGGTGTTCCTAACCTCAGAGAAACGCTGGATGAAGGAGCGCAGTGACTCTCCTGGTTGCTGTTGCAGGGCGTGGAGGTCGACCTCCGTGCCCGGTTGGATGTAGGAACTCCTGAAGTTGGTCGTGAATTGACGACACAACTCTTCCCAGGAGGATATAGACTCCTGGGCCAAGTTCATGAGCCATGACCGGGCTGACCCGATCAAGGCCACGGGGAAATAGTTGTCCATGATGGCCTCATCCCCTCCTGCACCTAGGATGGCCGTGGAGTAGATTTACAGGAACTCGACGGGGTTGACTGTCCCGTCGAACTTCTTCGGCAAATGCGGCCGGAACTTACGCGACCACACCGCCATACGAAGGTGTAGCGCCAGAGCCATGCAGCCTCCCACTGATCCTGGGGGGACGGGGTTCTGGCCCGCGTAGATGGCGCCATGGCGCTCAGGGTAGCATACTCCTCCTCGAGGTTGCGACGCCATCAGACACGTGGCAGCTTCGGAGCCATCCTCGGCCGGTAGCGAGGCTCAGAGCCCGCAGACACGTGGGAGTCTCGAAGCCCTCCTTAGCAAGTGGTTGGACCCGAGGCCTAGGACATGTGCATTCTCATGAGTGCTCCCTAGCTGGCGGTTGGGCCCAGCCTGCAGGCCGGATCCCTGTCTTCTTTTGCTCTTACACGCGGGGTACCCGGTCTTGAGGGTACCGACAGGCCGAATTCATCTTATTCTTCTGTTGGAACGTTTGGAAAGAACCAAACAAACAAATTTTTGAACAACAAACTTTCTCCTCTCAGCAGGTTGTCGCCTTCACTTGTCAAGACATCAACACGTTCTCAAACGCTTTTCTCTGTGGGAGTGTTGACCCATGATGTTCCTCCGGTTCTCGAGGTATGCTCGAGGATGGTCTGACATAAACGTCGGATTAGACGATGTATCTTAGGCTGCAATCTCATTTCTCCTTAAGGAATGGCAGCGCTCCTGCCCTCTATTTTTCAAAAAAAAAGCAGCGACTGGTCTAAGGCTTCTTCTTTTCTCGCAATGATTCGGCCGCTAATTAAGTAAGAAATCGTCGCTTGACTCGAACAGGATCACCAAAAACCTGCAGTCACGCACACTACTCTAATCCACTGGCCTTCAGGGACAAAACTAATCGGAAAGGTTTAGAGACTGACAGCTAGGTTGCCTCTTAAAGGATGGCACGACTGATGATGAAGCGAGTTCCGGCCAGCCAGCCAGCCCAGCAGGCCAGAGGCGAGTTAAGTAGTGCTCACTGGTTGTTTGTTTGAGGCAGCTGGCTTGGTTATGTATGGTTTTGATCAGCTGGCTCACCACGAAATTAAAGCCAACTGAAACGAAGGTGTTCAATGGTACTCGTAGTGTGTTCTGCCTTTTCTGCAGATGTACTGTAGCTTGGTAGGAGAATATGGCAACATTTTTTTTCGATTATTTGACTTTTACTTTGGGAGCCCAGGAAGGTTGTTGGCTGCTGGTACCATGCCGACTGCCTGTATACTAATGCTGCCTAATCCAACCAACCAGGTCTTGGTGTTTCGGAACTCTGTAAGATGAATATAAACAAGTTCAGTTTAATGTAAGAACATTCATGCCATACGATCGTGTAACTCCATCCGTAATCCATGCACGGATTTACTATAATATATTGAAATATTGCCTACACGATGAGTTCAGCTCAAGTTGCTGTTAACGACAGTGACCTCGTTCGGTTCAGTACAGCCTCGATCTGTTCTGTGTAAGCTAACGAAAAACCCTGTCTGGTCTACTAAGATCCTGTTTAGTAAGGATTATGAAACGAGTTTTGCTTTAGATTATAGCAAATTATGATATAATCCCTATCAAACACCTAAAACTCAGAGTAAATTATGCTCATGACAGTGATATTTGTTTTGTAATTTGTACTAGAAAGAAGCTATAACCCATGAGTTGCAAATACTAGTTTTTTATAGCTTATGGGTGACAAGTAGGAGAAGCTAAAGCTGTTTTGCCAAACAATTTTGCTAGAAGAAAATATATTATGGAGATAAGCTGTGACACATCAGATAAACTATTTTGACCCATAATTCAAAGCTAAAGCTGTACTCCCTCCGTTTTAAATTATTTGACGCTGGTTAGCTGAATTTTAAACTAACAGTATCAAAATGTTTCGAAACGGAGGGAGTATTTTATAATAAAAGATAATGCCAAACAGGCTGTCAATAACCTTCCACGAGGCGGTGCTAACATCTGCGTGCAGATCGACGTCGCCCGTCCGCGATTGAAGAACGAAGGCGTGTCGCTTTGGCGGCTAATAATGCCGCATCATGTCCTAAGCAATATCTGTAAAGCACGCTCGATCACCACCACCCAAAGAAGAAGAAGACCTGTGGCACTGTAACAAAGGACCCTTTCTTCTTATTTCTGTGAGGACGGAGGAACCCTAAACTCGATGCAGTCGGCTCTTCTGATCATGCCAATTGTTTAGGGTCCCTTTAGTTTGGAGACTGTTATGGTCGTCCCAACCAACAAACTATTATATGCGCAGCAAGAACTAACAAATCAAATATATTACTATTATCAACAATTCAACGAGGCCTAATACTCACGTTGTTCTTAAATTGTTATTGTTAAGGTAAAAAACCTAACTTAAAATTGAATTAAAATTATTTTTCTGACAACAACAATTTAAGAACAGAGTGAGTGTTATATTATATTAGAAATCTCAATTTATTCTTGCCACTCATAGTACCGTTTTATTCTTTACTGATTGTATTATTAATGGCTGGTAATTTACGAATCTATATTTAAATATTTCAGGTTAATTTTTAATAACAACAGTAAGACTCGACAATAATTTTTTGCTAACCCACACCCACCAGAAGACAACTTTGTAGTCCCAGAAAATTTTTTGCTCCTCAACTAGAGGTGGGAACTCGGGGCGTCTCAAATTCTGATAATCCATGAGGATTTCTTCTTCGAGTAAGCAAAATTCTGATAATCCATGCATGAGGTTTCGTCGGTACAGTCCGGATCCGGGTAGGTGGGAGGTTGTTTGGATTCAGACCCATGATCGGTTGCCTGGTTCATCGATGCACTGAGGTTGTATCGGATGTGGAATAGTTATCCCTTATGACGGACGTGCAATGCGCCACTTGTTGGTTCGCGCCGGAATCACGGGCTCACCCCACGATGGACACCAAGGGATGAGCGTGACAATCGACGTGCCGTGACGTGACGCGACACCGAGGGGTGTATGTGATTCGTGGTTGTTCTTCCATTGGCTTTCCCGAATCGGCAGATTATACAACTACATGTGATCCGTCGGCTTCTCGCCGCCGTCTTGTCCTGCCAAACACAGACACGACAGGACCAGCTGGCAGGCGCCGGACCAGTGCACACGTCGCTTACGTATTGATGAGCTCCTCATGTCCACGTTTCGTGCGCGCTGATCGATCAAGAGCCCTCTGTTTTGGGGAAAACCGTGTGCGGCCGTGCACGCTGGACAGTACTGTAGTAAGTAATGAGGAAGAGTCTACCCGTTTCCTCAATAAAAAACAAAGTCTGAGCCTCTGCTCGAGTTCTTGCGAAGCATATGTCTGGGGTCCGGTGGACTCATCAGCGTGCGACACTGTCGTGGTTTCTCGCGGTGCACCGAATGCACGATCGAATCAAATGCCGCCTCGTTCATTTCACCACCTCCCGGCCGGCGCCTGGCGCCTGGCGCCGGCAACGGGTCACAAACCGCTAGTCCGTTCACCCGTTTACAGAAAAGCTTCCGACTACGGCCGGGCGCTCTCAGCAGGCGTAGTACTCGACGAGCTCTTCGAGGGACGACTCCGGCTTCGGGTCGGCGTTCTCGAGCATCCACAGCATGTGCTCGAACAGCACGACCTCGCACCCGACCGCCGTGCCGCAGCCGGGACCGCCGCCGCCGGCGGCGCGGTCGGCGAGGGTCCGGAACAGTGGGTGGCCCACGAGCTCCTCGGCGACGAGGTACCGGCGCCGCGACCTGCCGACGTACACCGGGTGCAGGCCCTTGGGCACCTCGTCCGCGCGTCCCGCGTCGTCGGCCCCCCCTCCGCCGTGGCCGTCCTCGTCGCGGGAGATGCGGCTGGACGAGTGCCACCTCCGGATCATGCACCGCAGCTTGCTCAGCCCGCCTTTCGCCATTGCCCGCGGCTTCTTCCTTCGAAGGCACGAGGTACCGAACAAACACCACTACACACGCACGCACCTACGCACAGCTCAACAAGTAGAGAGAGGGAGAGAGGTTTCAGAACGAGGAAGGCAGGGGAGGCGACGAGGCTGCTTATATAACCTGGCGGGAGGCGGTGAAGTGGGAAGATGGACCCCGAATGTCGGTGAGGCATGCCAGAACTGGCGGAGGCCGTTTCGTCCGTAGCGGATGGGCCATGCCGGCGTCAGAGACCTTCGTTTATATCACCCAGGGCCGTTCTGTCAAACTTACCACCTTAACTCTGAATTTGTACTCTTCTTTTATGTTTCTTACTCAGAGTATCTAGGATACTCTCTTTTCCTTTCTTCTGTTTTTACCTTCTGCATGATCCCCTTGAGCTATTGATCTTTTGCAAATTGACATAGCTAGTGATAGCGAGATAATCACGTGATATATTGCACCTAGCTATGAAGTAGGGGTTTGATCCAAGGTTACCAAATCAACTGATGGGTTTATGAAAGCATGACCGGTTGGATTGGAACGGAGTCATGCTTAATTGATGCTAGAATCAACAAAATCAAATCATCTACATGTGTCTAATGGTTAAGCGAAGTATAACACACAACAATCAACGGCATATTGAAAAAACTATGTACTGCAAGAATAATCCCACCATATTCTCTATCGCAGAACACTTCCCCAATTGAAAGCGAAGGCTTTTAAGAAGTCCAAAGTGGTTAAGATAACGAGACTGGTGATCATAGCAATATATATAAAACGTCACGAAACTTTGATGCTCCATGCGTGCAACACAAAACCATTCGACGGTTGAATTCTGTGCGGCTGTCAGTGATGCAAACCATAAGTCTACATGGTACATCAATGTTTTTTTTTATGAGTTGTCGTGTGCAGTACCTTTAGCCCATTCCGTTCTATCACAATAGCATGTACCCACCACACTAAAAAACCGAGCACCTTCCGAAGATTCTAAGATAATGCAGCTTGAAATTCTAGTCATTCTGATCCATCAGACAAAAACGATTTTATCACCTATGACAGTGACAGGCATGTGCATGTGAGTTGGGTGCGTGCTAGCGCATCCATCCTGCAAAAATCCGTTCCCCTGGTCTTGTTACTTTGATGCTCGCCGGGCGTGGAGCAACGGAATGTGTTAGTTTTTTCTGTCAATGATTTGCCTTGTTGATCCGCCGGAGCTAGGAGATTTGATCCAGATGCATGCGCCGCGGCCCTGTACTGTCCGTCGGCGTGAAATGGTCATGGGAATCTTGCGGGATATATTACATCTCCCGCCCCTGTGTGTAGGGATGAAAACGGACGGATATGGACGGATAACATGCTTTTTCTTATCTATATTCATATTAAAAATTTTGGAAACAGATTGAATCGGATGTTGTCGAAAACGGATATGGTATTGGATATGTCGGATGTATCGGAAACGGATTCATCAGATCAGAAAATTATGGATATCGGACGAAATTCGGATATTTATTTCGGAAAACACTTCACAACACTAACATATAATTCATAGTTCATACATTTAATTCAAAATACATCCACATCAAATTCATACATAATTCGTACATAAAACTTGAGACACATAAATCGTTCATACATAATACATATATGGGCGTCCGGGGTGGTAGGCCGTCGGGGGCGGAGCGTTGGGGATGAACTGGCGAAGCGTCGGGGCCTCAGAGGCCGGCTAGGTGTCGGGGCGGCGGGGGCTTGGAGGCCGGCTGGGCGTCGGGGCAGGCGGGCCGACGGGGGCTCGGAGGCCGACTGGGCGTCGGGGGCGGCGGCCGGCGGTGCGTCGGGGCGGCGCCGCGGCTGGACGGCGGGGGCTCCAGACTCGGGAGTCGGGCCGGCGCCACGGCTGGACGGCGGGGGCTTGAGACTCGGGAGTCGGGCAACGGCCGATGCGCCGGCGAGCGTCAGGGGCGGAGGTCGGGGATGGTGGCTGGGCCGGGGCGAGGCGTAGGTGGACCGGGTCGGGGCGTCAGGGACGGTGTCGGCGAGCCGGCGACAACCGGGGCGGATGGCGGCTGGGCCGGCCGTGGCGCTATGCAGCAAACCCTAGTCGGGCTCGGGATGTCGAGCAGGAGGAGGACTGGAGGAGGTATCGGGACTCCGCACGCCGCTTGGGCCTCGGGGTAGGGGAGGTGGCTGGCTGCGGGGTGGGGCCGCAGGGAAGGGTTTTGTTAGGTCGGATATATCTCGGATATTGTTCGGATATATCCGACGCAATATGGATATCCGACAAAACGGACGGATTCTGATGAAAACCGTATCCGATCCGATATCCGATTTCAAATATCCGAATCTATATGCGTATCCAAAAAAAATATGTCCAAAATAAATATGGATCGGATATCTTCGAAAACGGTTGCGGACGGATCGGAAAATACCCGATCCGTTTTCATCCCTACCTGTGCGGGCAGTTAGTGAGGGAGTTCGAGCGGCGAACTATGTTTGATAAATTTCGACGATACTTCTCCGTTTACAAACTGCTAATTACATAACGTGCTCAATAATTATTCACACGAGTGGAATTTTTTGCCATGATCTAATGAATTCATTGAGGATCATTTTGTTGGAGTTGTTTGTCAAACATAGATAAAAACGTAATAACAGACTTTGTTGGTTATAGGAATTATTTGAGTTTGATTTTTTTATGAAATATTTAAGTTTGATTTCTCTTTGTGATCAGTGATGAAGCTAAAATTTATAATAATTTAGAGGTTACATACAACAATGTAGAGGTCAGAAAACATTTTTCATCATTTAAAAAATAGTGCAGTGGGTTATGTTCTAGGTAATCAAATCTATGCTTTTTTACAGGTTTTTCTTGTTACAGAGACAGGCGAATTGTACAAGGCTCACGCAACAGTACACTGTGAAATTCATGCAAGATAGCTTCACGTTCACCGGTGCAAATAGTGCTCGACTCAGTTTTGACTGGAAGAATCGGCCAACATGCTCTGAACTAGACGTTTCATGGTAGTTGTGAACAGTGACTGAATTTCTACTTGAGCTGACTGCGTCTGTCCAACGTCGTTCGTCGAGGTACACGTCCGAGATTGCACCAATCAAGGTGACTAGATTGCGAATTGCAAGTCTTTGTCCTCCTCATTTTTTTGTCATTCCGGTTTACTTCTAATAATATTAAGTTTGACACACAATTCAGTAGTAGGTGTTGATCGATGGTGCGTCGCTTTTGCATCCGTCCACCTGTCCTTGGGGGGCCTGAGTTCGTGGTAGTTGGCTCTCTAACATCTGAACTCGCCTTCCAAATTAAACTCTAAAGTTCAGATCGATTAAAAAAATCTTTTCAAGGCCCAACCTCCTTAAGAAAATCTTCTGAACACACAAGTGCGAGACACATATACAACTTCAGACTCAGAGGGGTGCCAACAAATCAAGTTTTTCTCCATCCTCCAAGAGGTACCAGATACAAAGGCACCAAAATCATCTATCTCCATCAGGCAAGGGCAGGATCATTACCTCCGTCTCATGTCGCCGTTCGTTCCCTCCGGAGCCGGAGACGATCCTTCTGCCCGTAAGGCCGTTGGATGCAGCAAATTGGACGGCTTAACATATGGTAACTCTTTTTTTTTTCTGGTATCTGTTGGAGGATGGGAAAAAAGGCTCAAATAGAATAGAGCATCGTCTTGTTCGAATGCACGCTTCAGTGTATTTTAATCACATCAACTACTGGTAATCATTTGATGAAGCAACAGTAGGGCAACTATGGCCATACTCCTCCATTCCTCTCCAAGCTAATACTCGTCTCTGTAATGATCTACAAAGGTTTCAACCAGTGCCCTATTAGATCCCCTCTCCCTGACCTCCAATCCAAAAAATATTCATGAGATTTTCACATTGTTCTACGAATAGATACCACAAGACAGGTTAAAGGTAGCTACGTCGTCAGATTTAAAGAACATACTGTACTCGATGTTTGGCAAACCAGGAGTCGGGATCTGGTTCCTATGAAGGACACGCGTAAACGTTGCAATCGTGAGCAGGCACCAGACCGATGGCTCAACCACACCTCAAATTTTAGAAAGGGTTGGTACTGTGCCGATTAAAGAAAACTTGCATAGGACATGTTTGTCTCGTTTAAATTTTCGTTTTGGCCCCATCGGTGATTACAAAATGCACAGGGCCGCGCGTTTTTTTAGCGGCCATGCATGGAATATCGACGAGAAATTGAGCTAGAAGAATACATGCTCTCTCTCTCTCTCTCTCTCTCTCTCTCTGTTTAGAACAAGTTAAAGACTGGATTAGTTGGCGGCACGGCCCCAGGCAAGGATAGGGACAGACAGCTAGCAAAAACGAGTAGAAGAGCATCATAAGGAAAAAAGGGAATTGGGTCCGAAGCATTCAGCGAAACCCTGGCTGACGCAACGTGTGCCTGATTTTATAAGGGACCACTGCATTTTGCCCCCTCCCCACCCCCCCACCCCCCAATTTCGCCTTCTTTAAATTTGGAACTTCATGCTGCCCTGTTCTATCTTCACAAAAAAGTTAGCACTGTTCTGGTAGGAGGCGTGTAAACCGTGTTAAATCCACGGCCAGAAGACGTAAGAAATATTCTAACAATGTATAGGACTCAAGCCGTATACGAGTGATGCGTGAGTCCAGTAATCCAGTCAGATGGGAGGGAGGACATGCAACAATACTAGAGCAAGGGCCACTTGGTTTGGACGGCTGGTGAGTGATGACACCTCGGGCTGGCAATTTTCCCGCTGGGTACCGGCTATGTAACCCCGTTTGGTTGCGGGTCAGGGCTATGGTGAATTTTTCCCCGCGTAGGTCCATATGGATCTGAAATAACTTGGACCATCTAAAAATTTACAGCCCAGCAGGCAGCAGCCTACCACCCCACCAGTCCAACAGTCTACTAGAGTGTGTTAAATCTGAAGTATTACTCTTATGAAGAGAATGATACTAGGAGTTAGGAAATTTTTCTTGTTTCATTCCACACACAATGCCATGCCCAACCTAGAAGTTGGGGTTACATATTTATAGGTAAGGCAGCCAAGCATATACCTAGATGCTAGTCTAAGATGTTGTCCTACCAAAGGACTAAGATGTTGTCCTCTTGGTCTAAAATGTTGTCCTACCAAAGGACTAAGATGCTGTCCTACCAAAGGACTAATATGCTGTCCTACTAAAGGACTAAGATGCTGTCCTCTTGGTCTAAGATGTTGTCCTACCAAAGGACTAAGATGTTGTCCTGCTAAGGACTGAAATGCTGTCCTAACTAGGGGCCACATAGACCAAGAGTACAAGACTTATTCCTTCATTCTCCCCCTAAGTCTTGTGCGTTGTCTTGTGGGAGAGTTGGACCATCCTGATCCTGGAGCAAAGCTCAAGCAACGTGATCCTCCCAAGGGGCTTGGTGAGCAGGTCTGCAAGCTGGTCCTTGGTGTTGATGTAGCACGCCTTGATGCTCCCTTCCTCCAAGCAGCCTCGGAGGAAGTGGTACCTCACCTGTATGTGCTTGCTCCGTTCATGAAAGACAGAGTTCTTTGCTAGAGCCAGAGCGGACTTGTAGTCCACCCTGAGTTCCACCGCTCCGGTGTCTTTGCCGAGGAGATCACCAAGCAGTCGAACTAGTCAGAGCGCCTGAGTTGAAGCAGTAGAGGCCGCTATGTACTCGGCCTCGCAGCTGGACAGGGCCACCACCTGCTGCTTGACCGACTGCCAGCTAACGAGGCACTTGCTGAGGAAGAAGAGAATCCCGCTCGTGCTCTTGCTAGTGTCGATGTCTCCGGCGTGGTCGCTGTCGCTGTACCCGACAAGGTGTGCCTCCCCAGGGCACCTCGGGTAGTAGAGACCGTGGTCGAGAGTGCCCGCAACGTAGCGGATGATCCTCTTCACAACCTGCTGGTGCTCCGTCGTCGGTCGCTACATGAACCGACTAACGTAGCTGACAGAGAATGCAAAGTCCGGCCGTGTGTGCGCGAGGTAGCGAAGGCTCCCCACAATACGCCGATACTGCGTGGCGTCCACCTCCTTCGTCGTGCTGTTGCGGCTCAACTTCAGTCTCTCCTCTATGGGAGTGAGAGCTGGGTTGCAGTCTGCGAGCCCAACCAGCTCAACAATGAGCTTGGCATAGGCAGTCTGTCGAAGCATGATCCCGGAGTCGGCCTGGTGCACCTCGATCTCCAGGTAGAAGGAGAGAGATCTCAGGTCACTCATCTGGAAGGTGGCTTTCATCGCTTCCTTGAATGCTGCCACCTTCGCATCCTTGGTGTCGGTGATCACCAAGTCGTTGACGTAGACACCCACCAGTAGGGCATTTCCTCCATTGCCCCGCCGGTAGATGGCCGCCTCGTGCGGGCTTTGCTCGAAGCCCATCCCCTTGAGCGTGGAGTCCAACTTGGCATTCCACGCCCTTGGTGCCTGTCGCGGGCCATAGAGGGCCTTGCGCAGGTGCAACACGTTGCCCTCCTTGCTAGGAATCGTAAATCCCGGCGGCTGGTGCACATAGACCTCCTCCTTTATATCGCCGTTAAGAAACGCCAACTTGACATCCATGTGTTGAACCCGCCAGCCTCCCTGAGCAGCCAGCGCAAGGAGGAGTCACACAGATTCCATCCGCGCCACGGGCGCAAAGGCATCGTCAAAGTCGATCCCCTCCTGTTGCACGAAACCACGTGCCACCAAGCGAGCCTTATGCTTGACGATGGCGCCGGCTTCATCCCTCTTCAGCTTGAACACCCACTTAAGGGTGATCGCGCGGTGACCATGAGGGAGGTCAACAAGCTGCCAGGTGCGGTTGTTCTCAACCGCATCCATCTCCCACTGCATCCAGCACGCCATGCCGCGTGTCTCTCAGCCTCCGCGAAAGACTGAGGCTCGCCGTCGTTGCACGCAAGATGCAACTGTGCCTCCAGATCGCGAGAGACCAGTCCCGGCATCGACTGGTCACCGAGAAGATCCTCCATCGTACGATACCGCAACGGCTCGCCATCGTGGTATGCATCTATGCGCTCCTCGTCGTGGGAGAGCGGAATAACGAACTGCACCGGTTTGTGCTCGACACGAGCTGGTGTCGGAGTGGACGTACCCGGAGGGATGACAGTCGGTGCTGGAGTGCGTGGGGTCACCGAATGTGGTGGTGGAGAGGTCATCGCAGCCGAGGTCGTGACTGGGGAGCTGTCGGTACCCTCAATACCGGGTACCCCCGCACACAGGGTGAAACCGCCTAAGGACCTTGCCCCCTCCGCAGGGGCAAACTCCGAAGGCACCACGTGTCCGGCAGGGCCGAAGCTCCCGCCTCCTCAGAAGGGGCTCTGGACCCGCCATGTGGCCCAGAAGGCCGGACCTCGCCCCCTCCGCCGGGGCGAGCTCCGAAGGAGCCACGTGTCCAGTAGGGCCGGAGCTTCCCTACCCTCGGAGGATAGCTCCGGGCCTGCCACGTGGCGCAGAAGGCCGGACCTCGCCCCCTCCGTCGGGGCGAGCTCCGAAGTAGCCACGTGTCCAGTAGGGCCGGAGCTTCCCTCCCCTCGGAGGATAGCTCCGGGCCTGCCACGTGACCTAGAAGGTCGGACCTCGCCCCCTTCGAGGGGGTGAGTTCCGAAGGCTCCACGTGTCCGACGGGGCCAGAGCACCTCCTCTCCTCAGAGGAGAGCTCCGGGCCCGACACGTGGCCAGCACAGCACCGCTGTATGCCAGTGCGGTAGGCAGCAGGAGTAAAAGTGTGCCATGCCTTTACCGTACAAGGCATTCAAGACCCGCGCCTTCCCAAGACGCGGAGGCGCGGCGCACGCTAGGCAGGCGCCACTGTGACTAGTCACAGTCAAGACAGGCACACAGTGTCAGAAGCTGCAGTCCATTGAAGGCAGCGACAAGACACAGACAAGACATGCCCTACCGCCCTGCCATCACCAACGGTTGCACGCTACACCTAGCCTGCAGCATGGACAGGGTGGCAGGACGAGGATCTCGACGCCAGCTCCAAGATATAGAAGCTGGTAGGAAATCACCCCGGGACCACCTGTCGGGTCCCCGGGGCACCCCTTGTAAGCCACTCGAGCCTTGGACTATAAAAGGCTCGGGTAGACAACGTTAGCAAGGGTTCGAACTCTATGAACTCGCATCCTAGGCATTACTCACCCTCAAGCTCAGGACTCCGGTTCTGAGCAACAAGCAATACAGCGAGCACCTCTGCTCACCGTGGACGTAGGGTTTTACGCTCCGGCGGCCTGAACCACGTAAAACTCGCTGTGTCAAGCTTCTCCCTCACTCGTCCCTAACGCTTAAGCTCTCCGTAAGCGACTAGCCCCTCCGAAAAAGAACCTCCGCGGGCTGCCCAGAGCAGGTCCGGGGGAAGTGTCGACCACACACTTCGACATTTGGCGCACCAGGTAGGGGGCTTTTCCCTTGCGCGACGAGCTTACGCCGACGAAGATGACGAAGCTTCCTTCAGCGGCAAGCTCTCCTCGCCCACGTTCTCGATGAACGGTGACCAGCGAGAACTACGTCTCGGCACACTCAGCACGGAGTGTGTCGGTGCAAGCTGGAAGCCAGCAGCCAACTCCGGCAACACGAACTCCATCAACCTCATGGTCTACCGCGGCGCAGACTGCTGCTCAAGCAAGCGCGCTAGCCGTCGCAGAAGCGCTCCTGGACAATCCGCCTGCTGAAGACGCCCTCCAGGGGGCCACCCAGCAGTGGATCCGCGACGTCAACGACTTCGATGCTGCTGCCATCAATTCTCCGCTCCAGATCGCGTGATACCGACAGACGCCCTGGCACCACCGGTCCGTGCATGGGAGCCCAAGACAGGCGTTCCGACGCTACTCCAGTAAGTTCACCATGCTTACTTAGGTGTTTATTTAAATTACACATTAATTTATATGATCACCTCCCCACGCTCTAGACAGTGTACATCCATTGTACACTCGGTTCCTCTTTCCTTCTCTTACGCATAGTCGATATTTGCCATCCTGCCGAAGGCGGTAGTGCTTGGGGTACCAGCCAGAGGCCCGGGGGCCTTTTGGACCTCCCCTGTAAGGGTACTGTAACGCCAGTTGGTCTCCTCCAGGAAAAGACCTACGCCAGACCGGGGGGTCAGGAGCCTTGCTTTGCCCGGTCCTTCACCCAAAGCATGCGCACTCTGCCCCCCAGCGCTACGGTCTGAGTACTAGGGGGCCGGACGGTTACACCGTGACTAGGGTTGGGGGCCAGACCTTCGGGACCAAGTGCACTGGATTACCCAAGCCCCGTATCCCGGCCCGGGACAGTAAGCCAAATGAGACTAAGGGACAGGAAAGGGAGGCCCCCTGAGCAGCGCCGGACCTCACCCCCTCAGCAGGGATGAGCTCCGAAGCTGGACCATGCGCCCTTACACTAGGCTAAGGTCTGATGCCGGACGACACACCTATCGCAGGTGTGATCTCCGAAGCCGGTCGCCACCCCACAGGTGTGAACACCGAAGCCGGACCATGCGCCCTACACTAGGCTCAGGTCCGATGCCGGACGACACACCTATCGCAGGTGTGATCTCCGAAGCCGGTCGCCACCCACAGGGGTGAACACCGAAGCCGGACCATGCGCCCTACACTGGGCTAAGGTCCGATGCCGGACGACACACCTATCGCAGGTGTGATCTCCGAAGCCGGTCGCCACCCCACATGGGTGAACACCGAAGCCGGACCTTGTGCCCTACACTGGGCTAAGGTCCGATGCCGGACGACACACCTATCGCAGGTGTGATCTCCGAAGCCGGTCGCCACCCCACAGGGGTGAACACCGAAGCCGGACCATGCGCCCTACACTGGGCTAAGGTCTGATGCCGGACGACACCCCTATCGCAGGGGCGATCTCCGAAGCCGGTCGCCACCCCACAGGGGTGAACACCGAAGCCGTACCTTGCGCCCTACACTGGGCTGAGGTCCGATGCCGGACGACACCCCTATCGCAGGGGTGATCTCCGAAGCCGGTCGCCACCCCACAGGGGTGAACATCGAAGCCGGACCTTGCGCCCTACACTGGGCTGAGGTCCGATGCCGGTCGACACCCCTATCACAGGGGCGATCTCCGAAGCCGATCACGTGTCCAGCGGGGCCGGAGCTCCCCTCCCCTCGGAGGATAGCCCCGAGCCTGCCACGTGGCCTAGGATGCCGGACCTCACGCCCTCCGTGGGCCCGAGCTCTGATGACTTCCGGACCTCCGCCCCCACAGCTGGGCCGAGCTCCGATGTTAGCCCTCGCCCTCCTTTCAGAGGCGAGCCCTGATGCCGGACCTCATGCCCTCCGTGGGCCTGAGCTCCGATGACTTCTGGACCTCCGCCCACACAGCTGGGCCGAGCTCCGATGCCAGCCCTCGCCTCCTTTCAGAGGCGAGCCCTGATGTCGGACCTCACGCCCTCCGTGGGCCTGAGCTCCGATGACTTCCGGACCTCCGCCCCCACAGTTGGGCCGAGCTCCGATGCCAGCCCTCGCCCTCCTTTCAGAGGCGAGCCCTGATGCCGGACCTCACGCCCTCCGTGGGCCTGAGCTCCGATGACTTCCGGACCTCCGCCCCCACAGCTGGGCCGAGCTCCGATGCCAGCCCTCACCCTCCGTTCAGAGGCGAGCCATGATGCCGGACCTCACGCCCTCTGTGGGCCTGAGCTCCGATGACTTCCGGACCTCCGCCCCACAGCTGGGCCGAGCTCCGATGCCAGCCCTCGCCCTACTTTCAGAGGTGAGCCCTGATGCCGGACCTCACGCCCTCCATGGGCCTGAGCTCCGATGACTTCCGGACGTCCGCCCCCATAGTTGGGCCGAGCTCCGATGCCAGCCCTCGCCCTCCTTTCAGAGGCGAGCCCTGATGCCGGACCTCACGCCCTCCGTGGGCCTGAGCTCCGATGACTTCCGGACCTCCGCCCCCACAGCTGGGCCGAGCTCCAATGCCAGCCCTCGCCCTCCTTTTAGAGGCGGGCCCTGATGCCGGACCTCACGCCCTCCGTGGGCCTAAGCTCCGATGACCTCCGGACCTCCGCCCCCACGGCAGGGCTGAGCTGCGATGCCAGGGTTCACCCTCTCCTCAGAAGCTGAACTCCGAAGCCGTCGAGACCCTATCAGCACAGGGAATACTCAAGACAAGGAAGTGCGCGGAAAGAAGAAGGCCCCATCCCGGGATCGTTACCTCCCCCAAGGTGGGCCCGGGGGCCACTGTCGGTACCCTCAATACCGGGTACCCCCGCGCACAGAGTGAAACCGCCTAAGGACCTCGCCCCCTCCGTAGGGGCAAGATCCGAAGGCACCACGTGTCCGGCAGGGCCGGAGCTCCCGCCTCCTCAGGAGGGGCTCCGGACCCGCCACGTGGCCCAGAAGGCCGGACCTCGCCCCCTCCGCCGGGGCGAGCTCCGAAGGAGCCACGTGTCCAGTAGGGCCGGAGCTTCCCTCCCCTCGGAGGATAGCTCCGGGCCTGCCACGTGGCGCGGAAGGCCAGACCTCGCCCCCTCCGCCGGGGCGAGCTCCGAAGTAGCCACGTGTCCAGTAGGGCCGGAGCTTCCCTCCCCTCGGAGGATAGCTCCGGGCCTGCCATGTGGCCTAGAAGGCCGGACCTCGCCCCCTCCGCGGGGGTGAGTTCCGAAGGCTCCACGTGTCCGACGGGGCCAGAGCACCTCCTCTCCTCAGAGGAGAGCTCCGGGCCTGACACGTGGCCAGCAGAGCAGCGGTGTCCGCCCAATGCGGTAGGCAGTAGGAGTAAAGGCGCGCCATGCCTATACCGTACAAGGCATTCAAGACCCGCGCCTTCTCAAGACACGGAGGCGCGGCGCATGCCAGGCAGTCGCCACTGTGACCAGTCACAGTCAAGACAGGCACACAGTGTCAGAAGCTGCAGTCCATTGAAGGCAGCGACAAGACACAAACAAGACATGCCCTACCGTCCCTGCCATCACCAACGGCTGCACACTACACCTAGTCTGCAGCATGGACAGGGTGGCAGGATTAGGATCTCCACGCCAGCGCCAAGACATAGAAGCTGGTAGAAAATCACTCCGGGACCACCTGTGGGGTCCCCGAGGCCCCCCTTGTAAGCCACTCGAGCCTTGGACTATAAAAGGCTCGGGTAGGCAACGTTAGCAAGGGTTCGAACTCTGTGAACTCGCATCCTAGGCATTACTCACCCTCAAGCTCGGGACTCCGATTCTGAGCAACAAGAAATACAGCGAGCACCTCTGCTCACCGTGGACGTAGGGTTTTACGCTCCGGCGGCCTGAACCACGTAAAACTCGCCGTGTCAAGCTTCTCCCTCACTCGTCCCTAACGCTTAAGCTTTCCGTAAGCGACTAGCCCCTCCGAAAAAGAACCTCCGCGGGCTGCCCAGAGCAGGTCCGGGGGAAGTGTCGACCACACACTTCGACAGGAGCGTGTCGCTGAAGTTGGTGGAGAAGAGCTGCCTACTCCCCCAGTTGCCTTGAAGTGGACGTACTCGACGATGAAGTTGTCGTGTGTCGGAGTCGAGCCGTCGTCTACTGCCTTGTCCCATGCTCATCCTCGCCCTTCATTGAACACTACATCACGTGCCGTGCGCACGCGTTGTGTTCCTGGGTTGAGAATGCGGTAGGCCTTCGAGCCCTCCGCGTAGCCAATGAACAGCCCTGGAGTGCTCCTGTCGTCAAGCTTGCTGATGTGGCCAAGCTCCATGGCGAATGCTAGGCAGCCGAAGACCCGCAGGTGAGAGATTGTCGGCTTGCGCCCATGCCAAGCCTCGTACAGCGTCCTGCCGTTGAGAGCCTTGGTGGGCGAGCGGTTTAGGATGTAGACCGCCGTCACCACCGCCTCTCCCCAGAAGATAGCCGACATTCCCCTCTGCTTGAGGAGGGCCCGAGCCATCCCCACAACCGTCTAGTTGCCTCGCTCGATGACGCCGTTCTGCTGCGGGCTGTACGGCGCGGAGTGTGGCGTTGAACACCCTCATCCGTGCAGTACGACGCGAATTCAGCACGCGCAGCACGTGCAGCTTGCGGCCGCACTCTGCCTCCGCAATGTCCTGTGGTGCCTGATGGCGTTCGCAGCCTCTCCCTTGCTGCCGAGGACCATCACCCACATGTAGCGGGAGAGGTCATCGACAAGCAGCAGGAAGTAACGTCGTCATCCCGGTGTAGCCGGTGTCACCGGGCCACATAAGTCTCCGTGCATGAGGTCGAGCCGCTCCTTGGCTCGGAAGCTCGAATGCTGGGGAAAGGGGAGCCGCCTCTGCTTTGTCACTACGCAGACATCGCAGAAATGCTCCACATGGTCAAGGCACGGCAGGCCCCGTACCATCTCCTTGGCACTGAGCCGCTTCAGGGCCTTGAAGTGAAGGTGCCCAAAGCGCTCATGCCACTGCCATGCCTCGTCATCCCGGCGAGCAGCAAGGCAGAGAGGTTGTGCTACCTGCACGTTAAGGACGTAGAGTCGATTGGTGCCTCTGGTTACCATGGCAAGAAGGCGACGATGGCGATCCCAAATCCTCATGACTCCGTCCTTGATCTCCACGCGCGAACCGTTCTCATCCAGCTGGCCCAGGCTGATGATAGAGTTCCTCAACGTGGGGATGTAGTAGACACCGACGAGCAGCCTGTGCTCACCAGACTCGACGGAGAGGATGACGGAGTCGATGCCCTTGATCTCCACACCAGAGGCGTCCCCAAACTTGATGGAGCCCTGAACATTGGGGCCGAACTCAGTGAAGAACTCCCGTCGACCAGTCATGTGATGGGTGGCACCGGCATCGAGGCACCACCCGTCAGTCTTGTCATTGCTGGAGCCATCACCGAGAAAGGCGTGTGCTCTCGGCTCATCGATGTGGAGGAGAGCTGCTGCGGCCGATGCCACTGGAGGTGGCTCGATGCTTGCATGTGCCAGGAGCAGAGCCGGCTCCTCCTCCTCCACCTGTGCGACGTGGGCCTGGCCACGTCGTTGCTGCCGACACTCCCTGGCCCAATGACCAAGCTTGCCACAGTTGTGGCAGGTGTCGTCTCGTGCTAGCTTCCGGTTGCCGGCGGCACCGCTTTGGGTGCCTCCGTGGGTGCCCCCCTCGGCACGTATTTGCGCCCTAGCTTGGGCACCTCCGCGCCCCTTGCTTGGCTTGCCGCGCTTGTGGCCGCCTTTCGAGGAGGAGGGCTCCCCCTTCTTCCCGTCACCTTGGCAGGCCTCCCACTGCTCCCGAGTGAGATGTAGCTTCCCGCCGATGGTGATAGGCCCCGAGAGAGGCTGAGATTTGTCGCTGTCGATGACCTTGAGGCGCCCTATCACCTCTTCGATCGACATCGTGGAGAGGTCCAGCAGAGACTTGATCGAGCGAGCGATCTGCTTGTACTTCTCGGGGATGCAACGGAAGAGCTTCTCGACGGCTTTCTCCTTGTTATAGGTGTCGTTGCCGAACTGCACCATATTCTGCAATAGTGTGTTGAGACGGTTGAGACGGAGAGCAAAGTCATCAACATCCTCACCTGGTTTGAAAGTTAGGTTCTCCCACTCCTTGCGGAGTGCCTGCAGTGTGGTCTTGCGGGCGCAGTCGCTGTCGATGCGTGCCGCAGCGGTGGCATCCCAGGCTTCCTTGGCAGTCCGCTTATTGGAAAGCGAGAACTGCATCTCGGGCGGTACTGCAGCAATGAGAGCATCCAGCGTCCGTCGATCCTCGTAGTAGTCGACGTCGCCGTACCGGACTGGTTCCCACAAGTGCCGCACTTGGAGCCGTATCCTCATCACCGCGGCCCACTCGACGTAGTTTGT
This sequence comes from Neostapfia colusana, assembly GCA_030760725.1. Lineage (NCBI taxonomy): Eukaryota > Viridiplantae > Streptophyta > Magnoliopsida > Poales > Poaceae > Neostapfia > Neostapfia colusana. The sequence goes on from JASWHV010000006.1 coordinate 104,731,649, forward strand.
CTTGGTGAGGGTAGGTCACCCACCGCCGGGACCAACGTCCCTGACAACGGCTTGGATCCCATGGTGACCATGGTACCTGTTCGGGGAGGGAGAGTCGCGCCGCCTGTAAATGCCTCGATCTTCATCGACCCAACCACCCCTGCTGGGAGCGTCGCAAGCGCGTCCGCGCCCGTCTGGGCTGCAGCTGCCGCGCTCATGGGGGTGCGCGTCTGCCCACTGTGGCATCTGTGGTCGTGCTACCTTCCTCGCCAGCCTGAGATCTTCGTTGGTGCCACCGTCGGTAGAAACAGAGCCTCTGTCGCTACCGCTACGCAGAGCCTCAAGCTCTGTTGCAGCCGCACGCGCTGCATCCGCAGACGCTGCTGCTTCTACTTCCGCCTTTGCCGCTGCCAGTTCCGCCGCCGCCAGCCTCGCCGCCCTCGCTGCAGCCTCTGCCGCTGCTCGCTCGCGTTCTTCTGCCGCGGCGACCTTGGCCTCCTGCCGATGTCACGCGCTCGAAGCGACCGAGTGCTGAGACTGTCCTTCGGACATGGTACGCTAGTGGGGGAGTGCTGTGTGGGGAAGAGGCTGTCTCAGACAAGCTGTTGCTTGTCTGTGCAGAAGAGGAGGAATGAGTTAAAACAACCGGTGTTATTGCTGCCGGCTGAAGACGAAGAGAGGCGTGGGAAGGAGATGAGCAGGAAATGTCTAGTCTACAGGATAGAACGGCTCTGATACCACTTTTTAGAATCTGAAGTATTACTCTCATGGAGAGGATGACACTAGGAGTTGGGAAATTTTTCTTGTTTCATTCCACACACAATGCCATGCCCAACCTAGAGGTTGGGGTTACATATTTATAGCTAAGGCAGCCAAGCATATACCTAGATGCTAGTCTAAGATGATGTCCTACCAAAGGACTAAGATGTTGTCCTCTTGGTCTAAGATGCTGTCCTACCAAAGGACTAAGATGCTGTCCTACCAAAGGACTAATATGCTGTCCTACTAAAGGACTAAGATGCTGTCCTCTTGGTCTAAGATGTTGTCCTACCAAAGGACTAAGATGTTGTCCTGCTAAGGACTGAAATGCTGTCCTAACTAGGGGCCACACAGACCAAGAGTACAAAACTTATTCCTTCAGAGTGTATCTCCCCTCAAACCCCATTACCCCAAACAATTGGTCACTCCCCACTCCTCGCCTGCACCGCCGCCATCGGCGGCCCCGCCTGTGCATGCCCTCGGCCGGGTTCACACCGCCGCGTCCTCGGCCCTCGCCTAGTTGCCCGCCACGCTCGCGCACCTCGCTCACCGGCATCTGCTTGCCACCGTTCGTTTGCCGCGGTGCGTGAATCCATCGGCGAAGGGACGGGACGAACTTGTGTTGCCGGGCCGAATGACACCTCTCGTCCATGGGGACGACACCATGACAGCGACAGGATCCACGACTAAGACAGGAGCCAGAACAATCGGCAGGAAACAGGCGACTTGGACGGCGGTTCAGACGTGAACCAGTACCAAAACAAGAAGCTTGCTTTGCATTTGGCAGTTCCAGCGCGCGATCAAGCGAAACCTTGTCCCGGTACAACACTGTCTATCGCAGGCCTCACTTCTTCATGTCCCGCTCCCAGCTCGCTGGTGGATCTAGCGAATTACTAATGGAACGATCGATCAGACCAACTGAGTGGGACGCTCATGCGGGCGCTTACCCGGATAGGAAATCACATGTCCTTGCTTTTTGTTGCTTGTCCAGGCTGGCGTGTCCCTGTTCCCTCTGTTTGTCTTTTTCTTTAACAATGTGTGGGGGCTCTCTAGAATTATAGACTAGCGCCACATACCAACACTAGTCTTTTCTGCGCACCTTGTCCTTCCTCGTGCCTAAATTTCTTCGGACCAAGCACGCTTAACCCCGCAGTGCTTTGCTGGTGGACTTTCAGAAAAGAAGGTATACCTTGATGGTATGAGTATTCTATCAATCCTATTAAGCCGGGAGCTAGGATATCACATAATCCACCCCCCTTAGAAGACCGACGTCCTCGTCCATCAACGCTAAGACAGAAACATCCCCTCTTAGCCACGTCCGTACGTTCAATACTGGCATACGCGTACCGTACGTCCTGTTAATGGCATATGTACCATACCGTGTCCCACACAGAGGACTCACGCGTCATGCGTACGTACCTACGTCACTGACCCGTACGCTACCGTATCCATCTCACTGACCCATACGCACCCGTGAAACTGCGAGGGTCGGCTTTGATACCATTTGTGGTGGCTCTCTAGGATCATAGACTAGCCCCACAGACCAACATTAGTCTTTTCTGCGCACTTTATCCTAACTCGTGCGCACCCGGAAAAGCTTCCCGATCGGTCACTCATCCCCAAATTTCTCCAGGCCAAGCACACTTAACCCCGGAGTCCTTTGCAGGAGGGCTTCCAGAAAAGAAGGTATACTTTGATGGTATGAGTATTCTATCTATCCTATTAAGCCGGGAGCCAGGATATCACACAGTGCCCTCGTTCCATGAGGCTGATGCAGGCTGCAACGTGCGTGCGTTCCGTGTAAGCACGTACAAAATACAATCTCCTCACATGACAATGACTCCTCTTGCCAGTGAAAGTTTGGCCTGCAACAATCAGGGATTGTGGTCACCTTCTCTAAATCGAAATATGGCCATTTTATTAATCAAGGAATGCTCATTCCGAAGTGGAGTGCACGTATAATCCTTTACATACTAAAACATCGTTATTTGATACGCAAATCTCATTTGGAACTCACAACAACAACATGTTCCAAATTCGCAGTTGTTACCATAGGTAAAGCTTAAAGTTTTAGCATTACATATGGATATGGTACCAAAAAAACTGATTAAGTTCCACAAAAATAAAAAAAATCCACAAACAACACTCAAGCATACACAAGAAAGCATAAATATATAACTCAAACTGTGCACAACCAAGGTAGCTAATAAAAACAGTGCATGCACTTATTTTACAATATCTTACGGCACTGATGAGTAAATACAATGAAGTAGGTAGTCCTGATTCCATTCCGGTCTTTTTTTCATGTGCACATCAAACCTGCAAAACCTACAATGTTTTCATAAAAGATATTTGTGTAGAAGAAAAGAGGAAACCCCAAAACATATAAAAATGCGTGATAGAATAACTATAAATGATAAGTACTAAAAATGTCTTACCAATTATTGGTTCCACAAGGCACAACCACATACAACGAGATCCTTCTGTAAGCGCTAGCTCATAAGAGGTGGTCATAAATGTCCCACATATTGATCTTAACTGCCACATCCTCGCTAACATCACATTGGAAAATTGGAGGAATATGCACATTTGCTATCTCTTTGACTCTAGGTTGGTCATTTTTGATCTCATCATCAGCAACAGGAATAGCTAAGGGAAGATTAGGCAAGGCATTGCTTGAAGCAGGAGTAACTCTGGCACCTTCGTTTCTTTCTATCACAGCTAATGGGAAATCAAATGCAGGTTCATTGAATACTAACATGTCAAAACTTGGTGAGAAAGAACCAGACACAATGGTTGTAGAATTATTTCCATTGAAGTTCACCACTGAGAACAAGTCCTCATTTGAATTATGAAAGCCCAAAGGTTGATTGTTGTTTGACTTCTCTCCTGGAAAAAGCACCATTTGCCTTGGAGTAGAAACTTGTTTTGGCGTGGTGTTCAACATATCAGGTGGTGTCGCTTCGTTGGGGAAATTGACCCTAGCCTTTTTGCCTCGAATCTTGCGGGCCTCAGCATCATATGCCCGTGCTGCATCTTCAGGTGTTTTAAATGTGCCCAACCAAACACGGGTACCCTTACTAGGGTCACGAATTTCAGCGGCCCATTTGCCCCAAGGGCGTCGACGGATCCCCCTATATGGGTTCTTTCGCTTCCTCTTTGGCCTTATAATGGTAGAATCATCATCTTGGGTAGGTTTACCGTTAAGTATATCATTTGTATACAAAATCAAATACACAATATTAGTAACTTCATTTTAAATGGAGAGATGCAAGTATTTATGTGGTAGCTAATTATCGGATAGCCATCTATATATGTTGATGGCTAGGAATGTATGACTATTGTTAATTGCTAACAAAATGAACTACTGAAATTGCAAGGCTTTAAAAATAAAAGTTTTCCTTTATACCTAATCATATTGTCAAGGAGAACTTGAAAATTGTAATCTATTTTTGGTTAAATAGATGAAAGGAGTTACAATAGTAAATATAACAATGACTTAGCTTTATAAGGAACAAGCCAACCGTTGATTGAAGCTAATCATTCATTCATTTTAGATGTACGGCGATGGTATTATTATCATTATTATTACTAGTACTATTATTGAGGAATGGCCTTATATTGGACTAGGGTATAGATAGCCAATGTTCTATACAAGCCAACTCGAATCTTGTTTACTTGGCTAGTGCAACTCTCAAACATTGACACTATTGACAAAATAGAATCTCTTATAGCTAGCAAGTTTTCTCCTTTTTATTTTGTTTGAACTATGTGAAACAGGACCAAGTTGTCCCATAATCAATTGATGAATATCCTTAAATCTAAATTGTGCCCATGTTCATCAATATCAAGAGAAGAAAGGTAATATCATATATATTCTCTCACAGGATCAGGAATATATATTGTGAAGGGTCGAACCTATTCTTTCAAATACAAGAAAGACCTAATATTTTCATACTACTAAACTCATAGTAAAGAAAAAAGCTAAATAATATAAGGAAATAAGCATAAACTTCTAAGATCAATCTCCACTCCGTTTTGCCAATCAACAATCCTATAATAAACTAAGAATTTCCTAACAAAAGATAGAATTCACCACCCTTACATGAAAAATAAAAACTTAGAGGAATTAAACAGAGATATTCTTGACTTTCCAACGAACATGCTTGTGACAAATGTTCATGGCTTAGTTTAATCACTTACCTTTATTTGGAGTTGTGATTATGTTGTGCTCTTTAGTTGGACGTGTGACATCCATGAGACTACCCTTGCATAGCGCCATAAACTCATCGTTGCTCTCATCCATTTCATCAAAAGCCTTTGAGAATGCTTGAAATTCAGCTTCGAAGTCATCCTCATCCTCATATGACTCCTTCATCCTCCTTCGCCCCCTTGCACCACTGTTATTGCTCTTCTTATGTTGCTTTCTCTTCTTCTCCATCTCTATAAGAGGCTTAGTTAAGATTGTAGATACCGGTGGATTGATGGTTAAGCCAGGAAAGATCAAGCTGTCGCACATCATGGCACTTAGTTTAACACCCTTGGAACTATTTGGACACGATTGTGTTCCGATGGCACTAGAGAATGAAGGGGAGGCTTAATTTTTAAGCCACAAAAGACCAAACCATGACACATCATGGCACCTAGTTTAACAACCTGGAACAATTTGGACGTGACTGTGTTCTGGTGCCACGCGAGAATGGTGGAGAGGGTGACTTGATGGTTAAGCCAGAAAAGAAAAACTACGGTAGATTGTGGCACCTAGTTTAAACGCATTTACATATTTGGACGCGACCGTGCTCTGGTGCCACTGGAGGATGAAATGTAGGTTGGCTTGATGGTTATGCTAGAAAAGACCAAACCGCGACACATCGTGGCACCTAGTTTAATACTCTGGAACTATTTGGATGCAACTACATTCTGGTGCCACTGGAGAATAAAGTGGTTTGATGTATTTATAGCCGTCAATGGAAGAGTGACTCATTTTTGTAGAAAAGAGAATGTATTTCAATATTCTGATATGTACATAAGGTTGAAGTATTTTTTACCTTTAGTTGTGTTCTCTAACTTTTTTGTACATCCTTTTTTATGAGAAAGGCAGGTGTTTTGCCAATTCAGTAAATAATTTGTACGCCTATTTACTGAATGCTAGCATCATAGATATTTTTAGAACCCAAAATATTGCTAAATCCTAGCGCAATAGGCATTTCTAGAACCTAAAAAGTTGCTGTTGCGGGAAGAAATGGAATGTGCAGCGGGGTCACGCAAAACTGCAGGTGTTTCGGGCGTTATTCATGCATGAGAGAAATATATTTCTTACACGACAATTCTTTAATTGGAAACAGCTGCTTCCGTTTTGTCCAGCTTTTGATTTGGTGTTTTTTGAAGAGCGGGCCTGGCAAGGCGATCATGCTTGAAGTGCGTTGCTTCCACTTTTATTTTTTTTCTTGTTAGTCCTACGTACTCAAGTTTGTTTGATTAGCGCATCCCCTTTTTATAGCTACCTTGGAGCAAGGGTGGTACGCGTGAGTAGAGGTGGGAGATGGGCCGGGCCAAATTCGGGCGGGCCGAAGCCCGACGGGCTGGCACGGCCCAGGCACGAAAATGGCCCGAAATAGATTCGGGCCGGGCTAGCCCGACACGGGATTTCGGGCCGTGCCGTGCCCGGGTTCGGAGGCTTCGGGCGGCCCGGCCCGAAATTGAGTTTTGGGCCGTGCTCGGGCCGACCCGGCCCGAAATTGGCCCATCGGTCCGAAAAGGCCCATTTGCCCAAAAAGGCCTGAAATGCCCGAAAAAACCCAAAATTTTTTAAAATTTTCTCTTGATTTTTCTGATTTATTTGAAATTTTTATGGAATTTTCCTGATTTTTTATGGATTTTTTTTATTTTTTTTTGTTTTACAGATTTTTTGTATTTTTTATCTACAGATTTTTTTGAATTTTTTCGATTTTATAGATTTTTTTATATATTTTTGAGTTATTTAGTTTTTTTCTGTTATTGGGTCGTGCTTGGGCCGGGCCCGTCCCGAAATAGACCCGCCGTGCCTGGGCCGCCGGTTTGGTAATTCGGGCCGACCGGCCCGGCCCGAAAAGGCCCAGCGTGCTTTCGGGCCGTGGGCCGAATCGGCCCGAAGCACGAAAATTTCGGGCCGTGCCGGTCCGGCCCGACTCCCACCTCTACGCGTGAGGGGTGAGTTATAGCTACCGGTGCCACAGTTTGGATTTCTCGGCGCGCGACGATCAAGTAAGCAAGCTCACTGCAAGCAGGATGATATAGAAGCTACGAGGAGCGCATGAAGTCCATGTCTGAAAATTGTACTGTTACCCGAAGATAGGTTCAAAAAAATAACTCAATTGCCATTTGTTCACATTGTGGCAGCATCAAGATTCAAGAAACAACGTGTCGTCCTGAAACCTAGACCACGCGTCGCGCGGCGTGACGGCATTGGACGGACAAGAGAACGGGGGTGCGGAAGCAGGCGAAGCCACGAGCAGCAGCAGTCTGGATACGAGGTGGAGGAGGAGGAGCGGGCCACCTTTGGGGCGCGGTAAAGCAACGGCCGGACACGAGGAAGGGAATACCACGGTAGTTGAGAGAGAGAGAGAGAGAGATAGGGGGATGAGCTGCTACCGTTCTTCGGGCACGGGCCAATCTGGGCCGTGTTCCTCGAACTGTACCGACACAGACGAAGAAGGGGATGCTGGGCCGGCTCCATCCGGACTGGACGTAACCCCTCGCGTTTCCGAGTCACCTGCACTCTGCACTCTGCAGCGAACGCGCGAGATCATCTCGCCTCCGCAACGCGTATCTCGCCTTCTGTGCACATCAGGAGGAGCACAGGCACATACGTAGACTTGTAGGCGGCAGACACTTTCGGGTTCCGGCTCGGGCAGCAGAGGAGGCCTGAGGTCTGTCCCGTCTCGGAGTCGACGTCGGTGACGCTCCAGGACAAAGGAATCTCCGCTCCCCCGCCGCGCACGGGAACCGACACGAGAGAGAAATCCAACGGATGGATCCACGCCACGCGGTGCCGCTCGTACCCGGCGCCGGGCCGTTAGCGGAGAGGGCGACGCCGAAACGAGAGCGAGCCAGAGCGAGGGAGATGGCCTCGGGTCCTGCGCCGCTAGTTCCCAAGGTTTAAGCTTTCCTTTCAATGTTAAACACTTTCATGCGTATGGAGTTTCCACGCCGGACACCGGCATCCCCAGCCATCAACGCGGTCAAGCAGGATGAACGAGTATAACTGACACGATGCTGGCGTTGACAGCAGCATTCTCTGCGTAACCGCGAGCTCTGATGGATGATAGTCGTCGTCGTCGTCGCCGGCACTGTGCACCGCACCGCCGGCTGACATCACGGTCGTCCCTCTGCTTTGCTTTGCATCGTTTACGGCGAAGCCTTTTGACAAAGCGCCGCTCCGGCTCTGCCCCTGCTCCCCGGTCGTCCTCTCGGCGTCACCTGCTTTCCCTCCGTTTTCGTTCCGGAAATTGAATACGTGAATTCAATTCAAAGCAGGACCGGATGCTGCTGCTGCAAGTACACGCTGCCCCCCCCCCCCCCCCCCCCCCCGCGCGCTTCAGGCACCGGAGCCTCATCGCTCACGTCATCGCACGCCCATGTGAACTCAGGCGAGGACCATCAGATCGCTGAGACCGTGGATGCACACGCACTGTCAAACCAGTTGAACACCTCTCCCACTGCAAAACCACGAAATTGGAGTGCTTCAGGAAAAAGAAAGATAAAAAAAAAGAAGGGGGGGGGAGAGGAAGATGACCTTGAGAACTCTTATAAGCTCGAGTTCTTCCAGGTTTCCAGTTACAGCTCAATTAGCGATAATACAGCTCTTGCGCGACGTGTACTACAGCTAACATCGACCTTCATACTGCTACTACTAATACCTTAACACTGAGACTGTGTTCAGTTCACAGTTCACTGGATCAATCCACCTGCTCCTCCTCAGCGCCGGCTTGATCGGAGGTCCAGCTCATTTCACTGCAATGGCGCCTGCACTGTCACCACGATCGGGCTCCTCACGGCGTGCCTCCCGTTGCTCCACGTCAGCGCCCCGCTCCGGACCAGCGAGCTCCCGGGCTCCATCTTCCTGGCCGGCGCCACCGCGGCCTCCACCCGCACCGTGAAGCTCAGCTTCTGCCCGTCGCGCCGGAACGCCAGCTGCCTGGGCCGCACGGTCACGTTGCAGCCGTCAGGCGCCCTGACCTCCGCGCGGTACACCGCGCGGCCGCCGCCGCCCACGTTGGTCGCCGTCCGGATGAAGTGGGTCCTCATCGTCGCCTTGGCCGCGCCGTCGGCGAGGACGAACGTGGCGGACAGGGACGGGTAGTTGAGGTTCCCCGCGTGCCCGGCGCGCCGCGCGCCGCGGCAGTCCGCCTTCCGCCGCGTGACGGCGCGGATGTTCTGCTCAGTGTAGTTGAGGTTGCAGAGGAAGTTGACGTACTCCGCGGGCGCGATGTCGTAGACGAGGCCAGGGTCCATGGCGCGCATCGGGTCCACGTGCCCGGCGCCGAAGTCGAACACGTCGGCCACCGCGCCGGTGGACTCGTCGGTCATGGTGCCGTTGCTGTTGTCCTTGATGTAGGCGGTGGTCATCAGAGCCGACTTGATCGCGGCGGGGCTCCACGTGGGGTGCGCGGCCTTGAGCAGCGCGGCGAGGCCAGAGACGTGCGGGCAGGCCATGGACGTGCCCGAAAGGATGTTGAATTCAGTCCGGCGACCGTCCGATGGAATGCCGGCCGGGCCGACGCCGTTGGGCCACGCGGCGAGGATGTTCAGGCCGGGGGCAATCAGGTCCGGCTTCAGTACCTCCGGGGACTGGGGGTTCGGGCCACGCGCTGAGAACGCGGCAACCACCGGCGCCGGGTGCACGCCCAGGTGGGTGCCTTCGAACAGGATGGTGCCCGTGGCCGGTCTCTGTTTAGTGGATGATGCAATGTACTTACGGAGCTTGTCGCCTGCGGCCGCGCCGACGGCGGTTGCAGGAAGGACGTGGCAGTCGGCAACGAGACCCTCTCCATCGAATGCTCCGTTGGCCAGCACCATCCCGACGCCGCCCGCGCGGTGAACCACGTCCCCCTTGGCGGCGCGCGAGTTGACGCCACGGTCGCACACCACGATCTTGCCGCGCACCACGGCCGGGTCAAGAGAGCCGTCGAGGCACATGGACGCCGAGTAGCCGTCAGACGCGGACGCGCCGCTGCTTGACCCGCCGTACACCAGCTCGTACATCTTGCCGGGTTCGAGCGCGGGGCCGCCGTACACGCTCACGCCGTCGAGCACCTGGCCGTCGCCGAGGCGCACGTTAGCCGGGAATGCGCGGTCCATTGACCCCGCTCCGACGGTGGCCATCCAAGGCGCTACATTGGTGACCGTGAGGCCGCCTGGGCCGCCGTTGCCAGCCGAGGCCGACACAACGATTCCGGCCTCGGTGGCACCAAACGCCCCAATGGCGATGGCGTCGAGGTAGTAGGGCACGACGACGCCGCCGACGCTGAGCGAGACGACGTCGACGCCGTCGGCGACGGCGGCGTCGAACGCCGCGAGGATGTCGGAGTCGAAGCAGCCGCCAACCCAGCAGACCTTGTACGCCGCGAGGCGCGCCTTGGGCGCCATCCCGGCGGCCACGCCGCGCGCGTAGCCGAGCGTGGAGGCCGGGAAGACGTACCGCCCCGCGGCGATGGAGGCGGTGTGCGTCCCGTGGCCGTCGGTGTCGAGCGGCGACCGGACCTCGGCCGTCTCGTTCATGCTGCCGGAGGTGGCCTCGTAGCCCTTGGAGAAGAACCTGGCGCCGACGAGCTTGCGGTTGCAAGAGCTGGGCGGGAACCCGGGCCCCGACGCGCAGAGCCCGCGCCAGCGGGGCGGGACTGGTCCCAGCCCGCGGTCGTGGAAGCTGCGGTGGGCGGGGGAGATGCCGGTGTCGACGACGGCAATGACGAGGTCGGCCCCGAAGTCGGAGTCGGCCAGCAGCGCGGAAGGCGGGGAGGAGAGGAGGCCGAGGAACCTCGGCGAGCGCGTGGTGGCGAGGCGGCGCACGCGCTCCGGCACCACGGCGGCCACCCCGGGCGCCACCGCCAGCGCGTCGGCGGCCGCGGGGGTCATCCGGGCGGAGAACCCGTGAAACGCGGCGGAGTAGGTGTGGATCAGCGGGCCGCCCTCCGGCCACACCGCACCGCCGTCGCCGGCCGCCAGCACCGCCGCCTCGTACCAGTGCGCGTGCGTCGGGTAGACCGACGGCTTGGCGTCGGCGTCCACCCGCACGATGTACGTCCGCTCCTCCCCTCCTCCCCCTGCAGAAACGCCGGCCGCAGTTGCGAGAACCAGCAGCAGGAGCAGCAGCGCCATTCCGCGGCGCCGGATCGGGGCTGCGGCAACGAAGGGGCAAAGCGCGAGTGGGCGTGCGCGCCTCCTGCTTCGGGGTAAAGAAGACGAGACGAGGGGGATGCTGCGGTGGTGGAGGGAGCAGAGGAGGTGGCCAGGGCAGATGCGGTGTCGCCGCGGTGGTGTACGGAGAGGGAGCAGTGGTGGTTGTACGCGGCGTGGGCCACCTCTTGGTTGTACGTGTGGCCGTGCGTAGCCGGGGACGCTGCTTGTCACGGGTGGGGCAGGTAATTTCTTGGAATGGCAGAAGTAGATTCTCATCGTGTAATTTCGAAGATTTTTTCCTACTGTTTTATATGAAATATTTTAAAATAAAAGGAGTGTTATTTTATACTCGCTCTGCTCTGAAATAAATAACGTTTAGAATAAATTAAATTTTATGTTTTAAACATCATTTATTTCAGAATAGAAAGAGCAGGAGTTACATGCGCAGCTCTGGCTATGTCACAACTGCGTATATGTGCCCGAGGCTGCTATACATACGCGTGCCTACGATGTGTAGCCATAGAAGGCAGGGAAAAGCTAAAAGCCGCCACTACTGAGACTGCTCGCACTCGTGGACCTCTATATTAGACCTCTAAAAGAATATTTCTACCCTTTTACAGTCACCTCTAAAAGATTCCTACCTTTACAGTTCAATTCTCTGCACTCATTCACCTCTAAATCAGACCTCTATATCAATTGTTTTATACTACAACTAACTCATATTTTATATTATTTTATGTAACTAAATTTATGTTAATGCTATAACTTATAGAAAATAACTAATTTTTTTATTCATTCTTTTTTCTTCTTTTTTACATTTCCCTCTGTTCTTTTTTTTCTTTTTCCCTTTCCTTTTCCCTCATTTCTTTTTCTTCTTTTCCTTTTTTTTTCTCTTTTTCCTTCTCTTTTTTCTTTTTTTTTCTTTCCTTTCTTCTTTCTTTTTTTTTCTGTTCTTCTTCTAGCGCTGTATTGCGCCTCTGCATTTGGAGGCTTCCTGTACACGCCGCCATCTCCCCGGAATCGCGGTACCCGCGCGCCCGCTGGAATTGCAGGCGCGGCGCGGGTACAGCTCCCCGCTGCGAGCAGCCTGAGAACGCCGGCCCCGAACGACCTCTCGATAGACGACAACAGGGCCCCTCCGTGCCCAGAGCGTCAAAGGTACAGTGAATTCACCATATCTGCAATGCATCACATAACTTTTTTCAAATGCACATCATAGAACTGATTTCAAGCGCTTCAACGCTTAGCTAAGATCAAGATCAATGCATGACAGGAAAATTTGGACCTTCCCCATACAGTAGAAACCTTGCTAAGTGCACTAGAGAGGCTGGCAGTTTGGTCAGTTCACGAGACCGTGAAAGAAAATCTCAAATCCATGGATCACATGAGAGGCCAGACAGACTAAACTAATTGGCACCATGTGTACATATCTCGCTCCCCGGAATGCCTTTCCCGTGGACCTGCTCCCGTTGCTAGCTCGCTGCTTCAACAGCAGAATTCAAAGCCAAACCTGCAATAGTCAGATCAGCACTACCAGAAAACAACTGTCATCAAGTTACTCGACGTACGTAATTAATTCCATTAGCTTTCCTGCGCTGTATAAAGTGTAAACCTACTGCTACCCAGAACAGCAATCGGGGTCAGAATTACACACGTCGTTAAATGCTTGTTAACAGTGCAATGGCCACAACGTACGGAACAGGAATGTGGAACTGTAGGCATTCACTTCTGTACTATTATGATTGAGGTACAACAAGCTTTAGAACAAGACAATGGAAAATTGGGGAACATGTTAATTTGATTGCATTTTATTTCCAAGGTTTGCAATGTATGAGACTACGAGATAATGCGCTATTGTAGCAACAGAAAGGCTTGTAGCAGCATTAAACGAGGATAATCCCCAAGCAATGTTCTCAGCTTAGAATAAAAGTGAGCTCGAATTCAGTTCAAAGACAAAGTAACCTGAATAGTGACTCCCAAAGTGACCTATTTCTTGAGCATTTGCACAGAAGATTGGTTTTAATTAAATTATATACTTATCGACTAAAATCAAGGTCTTAATGCCAAGTTGTCTGTCAACCTGACAAGTCAGAATTTTTCCCAACCAACGAACAACAAAATTTTAAGCACTGTCGTAGTAGCTTAGATCAAATCAGATCAAGGATTATTATGACCACACCACACGTTAAACGTTACCTGTTAACTAAGACCAGGAAAGAAATAAACAGCATGACAACATTATACAAGTTGGGGAAGAGGAAAAAGATCACAAGATCCACAGTTCACGTGTGGCTGCAGATAAACTATTCAAACTAGCAGAATCCATACCTACGTCATGCACCAGGACAGCTGTCATGTATCAGCTCCCATCTCTTGCCGCATCCATAGCAGAACTCAAATCCGCACCTGAATCAAATGGCGGAAACGAACTATGAAATGGGAATTGGGGATCCGAGCTGCAATGATCACACAGTGCGAGCTCAAATCTCTCGAAATGATGCATTTTTAACCTGCAGGCGATGTGCAGGCAGCCATGCGACAACTCGACGTAGAACCTGCACCGCGGGCACCGCTTCCACTTGCCCTCCCGTGCGGCCTCCACCAGCAGCAGGTCCTCCCGGCCGCGCTCCCCCTCGCCAAGCCGCTGGAACTCGTCGCAGGTCACGCCGGCATGCCACGGCACCCCGCACCGGGCGCAGAACAGCCGCCTGCACCCGTGGCACTCGGACTGCGTGACGCACCCACCCTCGCCGCCGCCGTCGTCGTCGTCTTCCGCCACCATCATCTCGGAGCAGTCCGGGAACGGGCAGTAGGTGCGCCGCGCGCCGAGGAACAAGGACTCGCAGAGCGCGGCGCACCACCGCTCGAACACGTCGGAAGGGAGGGCCCCGCGGCAGAGCTCCGGGTCCAGCGCGGCGCCGCAGGACGCGTCAGGGCACCGCACGGTGCCGCCGCCGGACTCGACCTTGGCGCGGACGTGGCCGGCCAGGCACGCACGGCAGAAGGCGTGAGCGCAGGCGGCGCCGCCGCGGTGGGCCTCTGAGGGCGCCATGGGTTCCATGCAGATGCTGCAGGTTTGGTTGCGCTGCCGCTGCGCCCCGTCGACTCCCGCCATTGGCGTGCGCGGTGCGCAGCCGTAGGGAGGGCAGGGGCGGTCAGGTGACGAGTTTTCCTTTGCAGGGAAAATTGAGTGAAGGATCTCCACGACTTCTTTGGCAGGATCACATGCCAGTCAGTCAATCCGTTGGTTTCTTTGGGTTCACTTAGGATGCCAAAGGGCACCTTTCATGGGAAGTGTGTCAAGCTGGACGCCTCGATAGGAAGGAGAGAAAAATGATAAATGCTGAGAGTTTCAGGAGCATTTTTACCACGGTTCCAAACTAATCTCTCCAAAAATCCTGAAAGGAAATTGATTGCTCGCTCCCAAATTAAGCATGGTTTTTTATTTAATCTCACATTAGTAGAGATATTAAGATCAAATTTCTATGTGGAGGAGGTTATCACGCGGTAGGGTGCGTGTGTCCTACGACTCCTACCTCGTACAGTCCCTCACCCGTCCTCAACCACTCCGGCGGCTACATGTGATGGCCTGTGGTCATCAGCGCACGATCGCCGAGGCGTGAGTGAGTCGAACTGGCCGCCGAGGAGCACTCGGGCGTTTGCACGAAGGGGATAGGTGATCTCGAGTGTTTTGGTTTTCTATTTCTGTTCGAGATGGCCTCTCCGGATCCACCTGTCTCTCTCATATAGTCACTCCTTTACAACCCGTGTAGCACACTGAATACAAGTCTCAACACCCACGACATCCCAAGTATACCGCTAAGTACTCTGTGGTCCACCGGTCGTCACATCTCCCCCCTCGCCAGAACATGCTTGTCCTCAAGCATGAATCTCCGGAAAACGCTTCAGCAAGACGTAACAGTCTTCCCATGTCACCTCATTCGGCGCCAACCCGGACTAGCGAACGAGAACTTGAGGAACCGCTTGACCCCCTTTCTTCACCAGGCGCCGATCAATCACAGCAATAGGCTTCACCTCTTCCGGCTCGAGAGTGGCAGTAATTGGCAACTCAGAAAATACCAGCCGATAATCTGGGGTAAATGATTTCAGTTGGGACACATGGAAGACCGGGTGCACCATCGAGCCTTCCGGTAGATCAAGTTTGTGTGCCACCTTACCTACACGCTGCACCACCTTGTAAGGGCCAAAATATTTGAGCGCCAACATGGGAAACTTCCTGTTGACCACCGTCGTCTGAGCATAAGGTTATAACTTGAGAAGTACTAGTTCCCCACCTGAAATTCCCGTTCTGTTCTGACTTTATCAGCCTGCCGCTTCATCCGGTTTTGAGCTGCTAACAAGTGTTGCTTCAGAATCCCAATCTGTTCATTTCTATCACTCAACATTTCAGCTATAGAAACCTTTGTCTCAGCCGGCAAAACTGGCATTGCCAACGGGTCAGGGTCATAACCATATAACACTTTGGAGGGAGAACACCCCAGCAAAGCATGATAAGAGCTATTGTACCACAACTCGGCCAATGGCAACCACCGTTTCCATTTCTACGGATCAGCATGTACTGCACAGCGCAAGTAGATCTCAAGACATTGATTTACTCGTTCGCTTTGGCCGTCCGTTTGTAGATGGTATGCCGTCGTCAACAACAACTTTGTTCCCAACAGCCCAAATAACTGGTGTTGGTACCCTCAACATGGGGTACCCCCGCGCACAGGGGAAAATCGTCTAAGGACTTCGCCCCTTCCACAGGGGCGAACTCCTAGGGCATCCAAGTCGGACCTCCCTTCTCCGCAGGGAGAGCTCCGAAGGCTCCACGTGTCCTACGGGGCCGGACCTCCCTCTCCTCAGAGGAGAGCTCCGGGCCCGCCACGTGGCCAACCCTCCGCGGGGAGAGCTCCGAAGGATCCACATGTCTGCGGGGCCGGACCTCCCTCTCCTCAGAGGAGAGCTCCGGGCCCGCCACGTGGCCAGCAGAGCCGGACCTCCCCCCTCCCGGGGAGAGCTCCGAAGGCTCCACGTGTCCTACGGGGCTGGACCTCCCTCTCCTCAGAGGAGAGCTCCGGGCCCGCCATGTGGCCAGCAGAGCCGGGCCTCTCCCTCCGCGGGGAGAGCTCCGAAGGCTCCACGTGTCCAGCGGGGCCGGACCTCCCTCTCCTCAGAGGAGAGCTCCAGGCCCGCCATGTGGCAGCAAGCAACGCTGTCTACCCGGCGCGGTAGGCAGCAGGAGTAAAGCCACACCATGCCTTGCTCGTACAAGGTATTCAAGACCCGCGCCTTCCCAAGACGCAGTATTGAAGATCCGCGCCTTCCCAAGACGCGGAGACGCGGGGCACGCTCCTGCCAGGAGGCGTTGCGGCCAGTCACATCACAGTGAAGACAGTCGCGCAATGTCAGAAGATGTACACCAATAAACGCAGCGACAAGACATCCCCTGCCGCCCCTGCCATCATCAACCACTACGCCCAGCTTGTGGCGTGGGTAGGGCGGCAGGTCGGAGGCTCAGAAGTGTGACACCGTCAATTCTGTGGGAAAACCACGGAACCGAGGACTAATGCATATGTGTGCCCAGGATGTTCATCACACATATACATATATTCCACAAACCGAATTCAGAATATATATAACCATGAATAACAGAGTTTAGTACAATGTCCATGAGTCTTGGACTCATGCTTACAGCGGAAGCCTTATTTCTATGCAGCGGAAGTGATTTAACTAATGCGGAAGCAAATCTAAGCAGAAGTGGCTCCATCTCTACTCCCTCCACAGGCAAGGTTGAGAACAGATCACACGCCGTAATGCTCCACTTGGTCTTCATAGTAAGCTTCCCCTGCTGCTGATAATGAACTAATAATGCAAGTTTGAGTACAATGATGTACTCAGCAAGTGCGGGAAAACACATGATATGCAGCTCATAACAAGGTAGGTATAAAAAGGCTCATTTGCAGAAAAGCAAATTTATAAAATCATGATAAAACAACAACTTAACTTTAGATGAATGTAATCCCAACATGAACTAAATTACCCACATACCTTCATCCCTTTCCGTGTTCCATCCGAACATTAACCAACCTTTATTCACACTCACGAATACCTCCTTGTATTCGCTACCATTTCACGAATACCCTCCCGTATTCGCTACCATTTCAAAACAACTTCGTCTCACACCGAGACCAAACTCGTTGCCATGACTCAACAGTCATGCAACCATCTCATTACCCAGACTCAACAGTCCCAACACCCAAACCATAACCAAATCCATAACCAAGAACCTTCCCAATAACCATCCCAACTAATCATGGCAGTTTAGCCAGGTGCTCATGACCGTAAGCTCGGCTATCATGATAGTTTTAGACTCTGCAGAGTTTGCACCTCTTTACCCACAAGTTTGTGATTTCGTCACCCGTCGGCGACTGCAGAACCTCCATTATACCAGTACACATCCGTCGGTGCATGGTCAAGAGATCACAAAATAGCCTTTACAAAGGGGTTACTAGATGTATGGACTCACTAAGGTTTCACCGGCAGGCTAGAATCTCCAATTCTCCCACCCACGGGCCCCCTCTTGTGCCATGCAGTTCCCAGGGCAGTCCTCACCCGACTCGCATTCCCCGCGCCTTCCACAGTCCATAACACTCTAGCAACTTACCTAATTACTCAGCTAAGCCGCACCCGTACATGGCCTTGTGGTGGCACTGTTATCCTGGCATGTGCACGCATGAACCGGTCCTTAGGTCTATGGCAAGTAAACCACCATCTCATGCTACCTCATTCACAAACCCAGTCTTGCATAGATCTCCCTCCGATCCATGTTCATTATTAACATTAGTTCCTCATTATCATTACGAGTGCAGTTAGCTAGACACATCTATCTCGCTTCCCAATCCCATGGACTCGGCGAAGCATAAAGCAAAAACCATACCCGACTCATAAACTTCCCAGGCGACAAGGGTGGTTCAACCAAAACTAGTAAACTCCTATAGAGGGTTTCTCATGATGTTTGACTCAGTACGCACACCTTTTCGCAAAACGAAACAGTTTTACCCAAAACATAGATCAACATGGTCAAGGAGCACTTGCCTTGTTCTTGTGGTTCTGGTTGCTCTTGAATCCCAAAACCTGGTTGCTGCAGTTCGTTGTAGACAGCTCCCTGAACTTGTCCTGCTAGGTAGGATCACGTGCATACAAGATTCACAACAATCAATATCATGCACAAACCATAAACTAGATGCGATGATGCACATGCATGCCATCCTATGATCAATTTTATTAGATTGGTTTATTCATGCATGGCTTGTATGGACAGAGGTGTTCGGATCAAAGGTGGACGTGGCAATGATCTTGATTTTAGATCAACCTGATCATCAAGTGATCTGTCCACGAGAAGGCTTATGTTCGAAAGGAATCAAAGAACAGATGCAAAGAAAACACAACGATGTCGTAAGGCAGTATGGGGCCTACCTTACGTTTCCTCTCGGCTTTTGAGGTCCTCCTCAGACCGCTGTGCTTTCCTCTGGCGATCTTCCTTGTCGCGCTTCGGCGATGGTTTACTCGGCGAGTTGGGGCTAGGGCTCTAAGTCGTCGGCTCAGGAGTTGGAAAAGAAGTTTGTGGTTTCGGCCAGGGGTTCTGGGTTCTATTTATAATCGGGAAGCGAAGAGTCCTAATCTGTTTGTATCCCGAATAAGAGTCTTATTCAGATTGTCGTTGGATCCTATCATCTTATCTTTAGTTGATTTGGTAAGGTAACGTTGTGGAATTCAGGTCGGTTTCCTTTACGTACCAGTATTCTTACGCGTAACAGCCGCTACAGAACTCGTTACCTTCGCGGCGATGAGCTCCGGAGGCTCCACGTGTCCTTCCGGGGCCTGGTATCTCCTTCTCCGTAGAGACGAGCTCCGGTTGTGCCGCGTGTCAATCGACCGAGACCTCCCCCTCCTTTGGAGGTGAGCTCCGCGCACGCCACGTCTTTCCTTCCTTCTTTGTCCAGGGACATGCCCTGAGGTTGACACGTGTCCAGCAGCGACGGACCTCCCGGAGATAAGCTTCGGAGGCGACGCGTGTCCAATAGAACAGGACCTCTCGGAGACGGACTCCGAGATCGACACGTATCCGTGCGACTGGTCCTCTGACTTCTGCGAGGACTAGCTCCGAGGATTGCACGTGTCCAGCGGAAATGCCTTTGCTTCTTCCGCAGAGGCTAGCTCCGTGGGCAACACGTGTCCCATAGGATCGGACCTCTCCCCTTTGCGGAGAGGAGCCCCGATCCTGCCACGTAGCCAGCTTGGCGACGGCCTCTCCCCATTTCGCAGGGATGAGCTCCGAACACGCCACGTGGCCAGCGGCCGCGGTAAGTTGTCTTCGGTGCTTCCTTGGAGCTGATTCGGCTCTCATTGGCTATCCTTTTGATATTTTTCTCTGTCCCTACTTTTCTTAAATTGTTTCCTCTTTATAAAACATGAACATATGCTGACACCCGAGATGAGGGTGTCACAAATCTACCCCCCTTAAATTGAATCTCGCCCTCGAGATCCGTTAGTAGAAAATAGATGGGGAAATTCTGCCTTGATATCCTCTTCACGCTCCCATGTGGCTTCAGCTTCGGTGTGATGGCTCCATTGTACCTTGCACCATCGAATCACCTTGTTCCGGGTGACCTTTTCCTTTACGTCCAAGATTCGGACGGGGTGTTCCGCGTAAGTCAGGTCCTTTTGAAGTACAAGCTCTCCCATTGATACTTGCTCCTCTGGTATTCTCAAGCACTTCTTGAGCTGGGATACATGAAACACGTCATGTACGTCGGAGAGGTGGGTTGGGAGCTCTAGTTGATAGGCTACTTCTCCTCGCTTATCCAGAATCTTAAATTGTCCGATGTAGCGCTGTGCTAGCTTGCCTTTGGCCTCGGATAGGTGACACCTAAAGATATACGAAGTCTCCTACTTCGAAGGTCAACTTCCTACGCCTATTGTCCGCATAGCCTTTCTGTCGTGACTGAGCGGCTTTTAAGTTCTCCCGTACCGTTTGGACTTGCTTTTTGGCTTCTTGTAGCACTTCTGGTCCAAACACCTGGTTCTCTCCGATCTCGTTCCAGAACAGTGGCGTTCTACACCGCCTACCGTATAATGCTTCGAAAGGCGACATCTTCAAGCTAGCTTGATAGCTGTTGTTATAGGAGAATTCAGCATACGGTAAACTCCTATCCCAACTACGCCCACGTTTCAAGGCGCAAGCTCTCAACATGTCCTCCAAAATTTGGTTTGTCCTTTCGGTTTGTCCATCTGTTTGTGGGTGATAGGCGGAGCTAAAATCCAGTCGTGTACCTATGGCTTTCTGCAGCTTCCTCCAGAACCTAGAGGTAAACTGAGAACCTTGATCTGAGACTATCCTCCTCGGAACTCCGTGACGGCACACGATTTGCTCCATGTACAACTCTGCCAATTGTGCAACGTTGTAACTGGTCTTTACAGGGAGAAAATGGGCGGTTTTCGTCAATCGGTCCACAATGACCTAGATGGAGTCGTATCCTGACTGAGTACGTGGCAATCCAACGATGAAATCCATACTGATGTCCTCCCACTTCCATTCGGGTATTTTCAAAGGTTGCAACAATCCAGCGGATTTTTGATGTTCAGCCTTCACCCGTTGGCATGTGTCGCATAGGGCAACGTATTCAGCTATATCCCTCTTCATACCATCCCACCAATAACAAGTTTTCAAGTCCTTGTACATTTTGGTGCTTCCGGGATGTATGGAATAGGGGGAATCATGTGCCTCCTTCAATATCATGTCGTGGAGGTGTCTTATGTTTGGCACACAAATCGTTTTTCCTAGCCAAAGCGTACCCTTTTCGTCCTCCGTGAAATCCTTCTCTATTCCTTGTCGGATTCTTTCCTTGATCTCCTTGATCTCCTCGTCCGTTGCTTGGCCCTCTCTTATTTCACGCTCCAATGAGGAGTGGATCTCTATTATTTCCATGTTATTCAAGAATCCGAGGTGTAACCGTTCGAACTCCTTACATAGTTCGGGTGGTAGCTCCCGAACCGCGAGTTGGTGACATGCTCCCTTTCTGCTCAATGCATCAGCTACTACATTGGCCTTCCCGGGGTGGTAGTTGATCCCAACATCATAATCCTTGATGAGTTCTAGCCATTGACGTTGCCTCAAATTCAAGTCCGTTTGTGTGAATATGTACTTGAGGCTTTTATGATCCGTATAGATCTCACATCGATGACCAATGATATAATGTCTCCAAATCTTCAATGCATGCACCACTGCTGCTAGCTCCAAGTCATGCGTAGGATAATTAAGCTCGTGCTTCTTTAATTGCCGTGAGGCATAGGCTACCACTTGTCCTCCCTGCATGAGCACACATCCGAGCCCTTGTCTGAATGCGTCACAATATATGTCAAAGCTCTTGCTTACGTCTGGCAATACCAGAACTGGTGCTGTGGTTAGGCTTTTCTTGAGTTCCTCAAAACTTTCTTGGCAGGCTGGTGTCCATTGAAAGACTTTTCCTTTCATTAGCAACTCCGTCATAGGTTTTGCTACCTTAGAGAAGTCTTTAATGAAGCGTCGATAGTATCCTGCCATCCCAAGGAAACTCCGAATATCCCTCACGCTCTTCGGTTGGTCCCACTTCAGAACATCTCTCACCTTTCTAGGATCAACCGATACCCCTTCCTTGGAGATAATGTGGCCTAGGAAAGATATTTCCTTTAGCCAAAATTGACACTTGTTGAGTTTGGCATACAATTGATGCTCACGCAACTTCTGCAAGGTCAATCTCAGATGTTCTTCATGCTCCTCCTCACTTTTTGAATACACCATAATGTCGTCGATAAAAACCACGACGAACTTGTCCAAGTACTCCATGAAGACCTTGTTCATAAGGTACATGAAGTATGCGGGTGCATTTGTCAACCCAAACGACATAACAGTATATTCATACGAACCATACCGTGTCCGAAAGGCTGTCTTAGGTATATCGGAGGGCTTAATCTTCAGCTGGAAGTATCCCGACCGAAGATCAATCTTGGAGAACACTCGGGCTCCTTTCATTTGGTCGAACAGGTCCTCTATACGGGGCAGAGGGTATTTGTTCTTGATGGTTACTTCGTTGAGAGACCTATAGTCCACGCACATCCTTTGGGTTCCATCCTTCTTGTCTACGAAGAGCACCGGAGCTCCCCATGGTGACGAGCTTGGACGGATAAAACCCTTTTCCAACTGTTCTTGAATTTGCTTCTTGAGTTCAACTAGCTCGTTGACGGGCATCCTATAGGGTCTCTTGGCTATGGGTGTAGTTCCGGGTACCAAATCTATGGCAAACTCGATGTCCCGGTTAGGTGGCATACCTGGAAGCTCTTCCGGGAATACGTCCGAAAATTCCTGAACCACTGGAATGCTGTCCAATGTTGTTCCTTCGACCTTATTCAAATTCTCCCGTTCGGTTGTTTGCTGGGCTGTCTCAAACTCGACACGAATACCGTGATCGTTTGTCAACTGCACACTCCTTTCAGCACATTGTATTACCCCGTTGTGCTTGCTTAGCCAATCCATTCCGAGTATGATGTCAATCCCTTGGGAGTCCAAGACAATAAGGTTGGCAAGGAAGTCTACCCCCCTTATTTTAAGGCTTACTTTAGGACATACTATATTAGTCCTCATTTCTCCTCCGGGAGAATTAACTAACATAGCACATTCTAAATGGAATACGGGTAAATGATGTTTGGCAACATATTTGGACGATATGAAGGAATGCGTTGCTCCAGAATCAAATAAGATGGTGACTGGGTTGGAGTTGGCAAGGAACATACCAATTACGACGTCCTCAGCCTGTTGTGCTTCCTCGGTAGTGACATGGTTCACGTGGCCGCGAGTATGATTCTGCTGTCCACGGTTCCCTTGATTGTCTCCTCCGTTCGGTCGCGGGTTCTGTTTGGGCACGTTACCTTGCTGTCCAGGGCCTCTCCTCGGGCACTGGTTCGCGAAGTGGCCTACTTCCCCGCATGCAAAGCATGCCCTGTTGCCTACGGCAGCAGGTACGTTGGGGCGGGGGTTTTGAACAGGGGCGCCATTGTTGGGTCGGGGCGCAGGAGGCATGGGCACACGAGGTGCCGGTGCAACGAATTGTTGCTGTGGTGGCTGACCAGGGCGGTACGCAGGAGTGGTCGATCCATACTGCGGTGCAGGGGGCATGTACCTGGGTCGTACGTTGCTCCCTTGGGGCTGGTATGGCATCTTCCTCTTGCACTCTCGCTCGATCTCTCGGATCTTGTTTTCAACCACTATGGCCTTATCAACCATCTTCTGGAAGCTTACGTAGTCATTGTTGAGGAGCTGAACCTAGATCTCATTGTTCAACCCTCTCATGAACAGGTACTGCTTCCTCTGATCTGAGTTGACATCTTCGGGGGCATACCGGGACAGTTGTATGAACTTGTTGAGATACTCATTCACACTTTTCTGCCCTTGGTGGAGACCTTCGAACTCCTGCCTTTTGAGCATCATTACACCAGCAGGGATGTAGTGAGAGCGGAAACTTTCCTTGAACTCAGTCCAAGTAATTGTCTCCGGGTTGGCATGAGCGTTGCTCAGGGCATCCCACCAGTCAGCAGCGGCTCCCGTAAGTTGGTGCGACGCAAAGAGAACCTTCTCTCGGTCATTGCATTGAACAATGGCAAACTTTTTCTCCATGGATTTGAACCAGTCATCGGCCTCCATGGGATCACTAGCTTGAGCAAAGGTGGGTGGTCGAGTCCTCATGAACTCTCCCAACCTATTATGAGCCGGCGGTGGTGGTGGCGGTGGTGCCGGAACGGGGTTTTGGTTGGCCTGCAACTGACCCAAAGTTTGGATCATGGTTTACATAAGCTGGTTTTGCATGGCCATCAACCTTTCCAGATGGTTTTTGCCAGCTCCTGGGTTAGCAGGAACTTCATCATGGTCATCCTCCTGGACGTTCCTTCGGCCGGCGTTTCCTCTCACCATCTGTGAGAGAGATCGAAATAGAATATAATGTTAGAAGGTTAGGTAGATCCCCTCTAACTATATGCATCAAGGTGAGTTGGACTATGTATATATTAGCCCATATGAGAATGTGAGCAAGTGCCGAGACATCTCACACCTCTTTCTTCTTACGTGTGGATATGGACAATGTTTTTGAGACGTCCCATATCTTCACACTAAGCACACAATCACAAATAATCATCACAAGGGCCCACACAACTCCTATTCAAGGATGGTTTCCTATGTTAAGGTAGGTTTTAAGGCCAGTCTAAGCTATTCACCCTAGGGTGCTTCCTTTGGTCAGCGTGGCTTAACTACCTGTGACTCCTATTTAGGGGTGTAACTTGCTGTTAACCCGTGGCTCTAATATCAATCTAAGGTTTCTATCTAGGTGTGTAACCTACTGTCAACCCGTGGCTCTGATACCAATCTGTGACGCCCTCAATTCTGTGGGAAAACCACGGAACTGAGAACTAATGCATATGTGTGCCCAGGATGTTCATCACACATATACATATATTCCACAAACCGAATTCGGAATATATATAACCACGAATAACAGAGTTTAGTACAATGTCCATGAGTCTTGGACTCATGCTTACAGCGGAAGCCTTATTTCTATGCAGCGGAAGTGATTTAACTAATGCGGAAGCAAATCTAAGCAGAAGTGGCTCCATCTCTACTCCCTCCACAGGCAAGGTTGAGAACAGATCACACGCCGTAATGCTCCACTTGGTCTTCATAGTAAGCTTCCCCTGCTGCTGATAATGAAGTAATAATGCAAGTTTGAGTACAATGATGTACTCAGCAAGTGCAGGAAAACACATGATATGCAACTCATAACAAGGTAGGTATAAAAAGGCTCATTTGCAGAAAAGAAAATTTATAAAATCATGATAAAACAACAACTTAACTTTAGATGAATGTAATCCCAACATGAACTAAATTACCCACATACCTTCATCCCTTTCCGTGTTCCATCCGAACATTAACCAACCTTTATTCACACTCACGAATACCTCCTTGTATTCGCTACCATTTCACGAATACCCTCCCGTATTCGCTACCATTTCAAAACAACTTCGTCTCACACCGAGACCAAACTCGTTGCCATGACTCAACAGTCATGCAACCATCTCATTACCCAAACTCAACAGTCCCAACAACCAAACCATAACCAAATCCATAACCAAGAACCTTTCCAATAACCATCCCAACTAATCATGGCAGTTTAGCCAGGTGCTCATGACCGTAAGCTCGGCTATCATGATAGTTTTAGACTCTGCAAAGTTTGCACCTCTTTACCCACAAGTTTGTGATTCGTCACCCGTCGGCGACTGCAGAACCTCCATTATACCAGTACACATCCGTCGGTGCATGGTCAAGAGATCACAAAATAGCCTTTACAAAGGGGTTACTAGATGTATGGACTCACTAAGGTTTCAACGGCAGGCTAGAATCTCCAATTCTCCCACCGACGGCCCCCTCTTGTGCCATGCAGTTCCCAGGGCAGTCCTCACTCGACTCCCATTCCCTGTGCCTTCCACAATCCATAACACTCTAGCAACTTACCTAATTACTCAGCTAAGCCGCACCCATACTTGGCCTTGTGGTGGCACTGTTATCCTGGCATGTGCACGCATGAACCGGTCCTTAGATCTATGGTAAGTAAACCACCATCTCATGCTACCTCATTCACAAACCCAGTCTTGCATAGATCTCCCTCCGATCAATGTTCATTATTAACATTAGTTCCTCATTATCATTATGAGTGCAGTTAGCTAGACACATCTATCTCGCTTCCCAATCCCATGGACTCGGCGAAGCATAAAGCAAAAACCATACCCGACTCATAAACTTCCCAGGCGACAAGGGTGGTTCAACCAAAACTAGTAAACTCCTATAGAAGGGTTTCTCATCATGTTTGACTCAGTATGCACACCTTTTCGCAAAATGAAAAGTTTTACCCAAAACATAGGATCAACATGGTCAAGGAGCACTTGCCTTGTTCTTGCGGTTCCGGTTGCTCTTGAATCCCAAAACCTGGTTGCTGCAATTCATTGTAGACAGCTCCCTGAGCTTGTCCTGCTAGGTAGGATCACGCGCATACAAGATTCACAGCAATCAATATCATGCACAAACCTTAAACTAGATGCGATGATGCACATGCATGCCATCCTATGATCAATTTTATTAGATTGGTTTGTTCATGCATGGCTTGTATGGACAGAGGTGTTCGGATCAAAGGTGGACGTGGCAATGATCTTGATTTTAGATCAACCTGATCATCAAGTGATCTG
Source organism: Neostapfia colusana (assembly GCA_030760725.1). NCBI lineage: Eukaryota > Viridiplantae > Streptophyta > Magnoliopsida > Poales > Poaceae > Neostapfia > Neostapfia colusana. The sequence continues at coordinate 104,758,088 of JASWHV010000006.1, forward strand.
TCCACGAGAAGGCTTCTGTTTGAAAGGAATCAAAGAACAGATGCAAAGAAAACACAACGATATCGTAAGGCGGTATTGGGGCCTATCTTACGTTTCCTCTCGGCTTTCGAGGTCCTCCTCAGACCGCTGTGCTTTCCTCCAGCGATCTTCCTTGTCGCGCTTCGGCGATGGTTTACTCAGCGAGTTGGGGCTAGGGCTCTAAGTCGTCGGCTCAGGAGTTGGAAAAGAAGTTTGTGGTTTCGGCCAGAGGTTCTGGGTTCTATTTATAATTGGGAAGAGAAGAGTCCTAATCTGTTTGTATCCCGAATAAGAGTCTTATTCAGATCATCGTTGGATCCTATCATCTTATCTTTAGTTGATTTGGTAAGGTAACGTTGTGGAATTCAGGTCGGTTTCCTTTACGTGCCAGTATTCTTACGTGTAACAGCCGCTACAGAACTCGTTACCTTCGCGGCGATGAGCTCCGGAGGCTCCACGTGTCCTTCCGGGGCCTGGTATCTCCTTCTCCGCAGAGACGAGCTCCGGTTGTGCTGCGTGTCAACCGACCGAGACCTCCCCCTCCTTTGGAGGTGAGCTCCGTGCACGCCACGTCTTTCCTTCCTTCTTTGTCCAGGGACATGCCCTGAGGTCGACACGTGTCCAACAGCGACGGACCTCCTGGAGATAAGCTTCAGAGGCGACGCGTGTCCAATAGAACAAGACCTCTCGGAGATGGGCTCCGAGATCGACACGTATCCGTGCGACTGGTCCTCTGACTTCTGCGAGGACTAGCTCCAAGGATGACACATGTCCAGCGGAAATGCCTTTGCTTCTTCCGTAGAGGCTAGCTCCGTGGGCAACACGTGTCCCACAGGATCGGACCTCTCCCCTTTGCGGAGACGAGCCCCGAGCCTGCCACGTAGCCAGCTTGGCGACAGCCTCTCCCCACTTCGCAGGGATGAGCTCCGAACACGCCACGTGGCCAGCGGCCGCGGTAAGTTGTCTTCCGTGCTTCCTGAGAGCTGATCTGGCTCTTATTGGCTATCCTTTTGATATTTTTCTCTGTCCCTACTTTTCTTAAAGTGTTTCCTCTTTATAAAACATGAACATATGCTAACACCCGAGATGAGGGTGTCACAAGAAGCCCTTGCCAGAGACAACTACCGGCGTTATTGTAGATACGGTAGATGGCAGAGATCACCTCGGGACCACCTGTCGGGTCCCGGGGCCCACTTTGTAAGCCGCCCACGCCTTGGACTATAAAAGGCTCGGGTAGGCAACATTACAAAGGGGTCGCCCTCACGCAAGTTCGCACCCTGATTCTAGCATTCTAGCACTCAGCTCATCCTCAAGTCAGGACTCTGGTTCTGAGCACCAAGCAATACAACGAGCACCTCTGCTCACCGTAGACGTAGGGTATTACGCTCCTGCGGCCCGAACCACGTAAAAAACCCTTGTGTTCATCTATTTCCTTCATCCAGTACAGCGAGACTCACACGCAGGGGGACTAGCCCCTCCGAAAAAGAACCTCTGCGGGCTTCCCAGTGCAGGCCCGGGGGAAGTGTCGACAGCTACACTTCGACATTTGGCGCGACAGGTAGGGGGCTTTTCCCTCTCGCGTCCAGTCTTCGCTCACGAAGATAACCAAGCTTCCGTCCGCGGCAAGCTCTCCTCGCCCTCGTTCCCGGCGAACGGTGACCAGCGAGGCTTATGTCTTGACGCACTCAGGGAGGAGTGTGTCAGGACAAGCTGGAAGCCAGCAGCCGACTCCGGCAACACGAACTCCAGCAAGCCTAAGATCTGCTGCAGCGCCGAGTGTCTCCCATGGCAGCGCACTAGCTGCAGCACGAGCGCTTCTACGCAATCCACCTGCTGGGGATGCGCCTCAGGCAGCGACCCAGCAGTGGATTCACGACGTAGACCATCTCATTGTCGCCACTGCCAACCCTCAGCTATGGCGGGGACGACGCCCCAGTCAACCGGATGTGTCGTTGTCTCGCACGCCAACGGTTGATGGGCAGACGGCAGACTCCCGCTCCACCAGGCTCCCATCTGCAGACCTGAGGTCGGAGCTGGAACGACGTCACCTGGGCGAAGATGCCCGCGTGGCCATCGAGCGATGACGAGAAAGGCGTCGCAACCAAGAGGCCAGCGACAGCATGTCGACCGCCTCGACCCAGCCTGGGCCGCATACGTTCTCTATGCGGATCTCTGCCCTAGGCATACGCCACACAACATATGCCTCAGCCATATGCCCTGCAAATGGCGCCCCCGATTTATGGCGCACCTTTGCCCATGCCAGGGTACACGGTGCCAACAGCGGACCAAGCGCTCGAGGCACCGACACCTGCAGCAACAGGAGCAGGGTGTGCAGCTTTGGCGCCACACCTTCGCTTCGCGAAGTGGCTGCACAAGTTCCGGCCACACCTGCCAGAGAAGTACGACGGCAGCATTAACCCAGCGGAGTTCCTCCAGATCTACTCCACCGCCATCCTTGCTGCAGGAGGGGATGAGGCCGTCATGGCCATCTACTTCCCCGTCGCCTTGACCGGCCCAGAACGGTCTTGGCTCATGAATCTTCCCCAGGGTTTCATAACCTCCTGGGGAGAGCTCTGCCGGCAGTTCACCGCCAACTTTAGCAGCTCCTACACCCGAAAAGGCACGGAGCTTGACCTCCACGCTATCCAGCAACAACCCGGAGAGTCGCTGCGCTCCTTCATCCAGCGGTTCTCCCAGGTACGGAACACCATCCCACATATCCAGAATGCTTCTGTGGTGATGGCGTTCCGGCAGGGTGTAAGGGACAAAAAGATGCTCGAGAAGCTCGCCACCAGAGAGGTGTGCGACGTCTCGGAGCTCTTCAGCCTGGTGGACAAGTGCGCCAGAGCGACGGAAGGGCGTAACTGGCACTCACAGCCAGCCTCCGAAGCTGGGGGGGGGACAGCCCGGACCAAGTGCTGCTCCCCATGGGAGCAGCAAGAAGGTCAAGAAGGCCAGCAGAAAGATCATGCTGCCGACCGGAGCTCCTGTTGCTGCTGCTGCAGCACCTACTGGAGCTCGGGGGCCACGCCCCAACAAGAGGCCACGTCAGTCACCAGCCCCAAGCGGTGACCACAGCGAGCCGTGCCCCGTGCACAACACCATCAGCCATACTGCTGCTGAGTGCCGGGAGATCCAGATGCGTGCGCAGCGCTTCCGCAAGGGGAAGCAACCGCGGACGGACGCCCCACCCTTCCGTCAGAGGGAGGGCAAGCAAAAGGTCGACTCCTGCGACAACGTCGACCAACAGATGGAGTTCCAGGAGCCCCAGCGCGCCCTGAAGACGGTCCATCACCGCGAGGGCTCCACCTACAGCGACGACGAGCGCCGGAAGGCGCTCCACGTCATCTACGGAGGATCCTCGGACCCCTCGTCCCAGAATGCAGTGACACGACCCCACGGTCTTGTCGAGCAAGGATCACGCTGAGGGGTGCTGCGTTGCACAGCACCGGATAACACATATCAAAGGTACAAAGTGGAAGCAAAGTTTTATTACATAAACAGGTTTATGAACTTTTTTACAACAAAATATGTTCGGTCTACACTCACGGGCGTAGACTACGCATCGAGTTCACGTTCAGCCCGTGAACGTGTCCTTGCTAGCACGCACGCACACTAACACGGCGGCGTGCACGACTCCCACTCGACGGGGTTCCCCTCCTGGGGTTCCGTCTCCTCCTCGGGAGTCCCTTCCTCATAGAACCCTGCAAAAGCTTCAAACACAAGCAGTGAGCACGAAGGCTCAGCAAGACTAACCCGTCTCTCCTAGCCATGAAACTTCTACATGAGGGGTAATGGGTACATGGGGTAAAATAAATTGCAAGGACTCGCCTAATTAGTGGAACCTTACTTTCAAGTTTTAGCAGCAGGTTGTGGAGAACCTTACGCTAAGGGACATGAGAGAGCTGCAATCAAACAAGAAAAACATTTCTCTCACGTACTTTGCCCAAAGTTGAAAGGAACTTTAGTAAGCTCTAAACTACCACAAATCATTAACAATCAAAGTCCATCTTTCAATCACCAATATTTTAATATGTAACTAGCCTGTTCTTTCTACGTCACGGTACAGTGAACAAGTGGTACTCACTGACCGCGAGGGACGGCGATTATAATCGATTTACACCTGCAGGGTTACCCGAATAACCCGTCACATATGCCCGTACTCGACGTTGCCTACAACAACCATCACGGACGCCGTACGCAACCACCTTTCACCCGTTAGCCAAATGTTGAACCGGTCCAATCGTCCCGAGCAAGAGGCCTCTGCACGCGCATCTCAGTGCCACCAGCCGATTTACACCTCGAGCTCTCAACTTACCCTCTGAAAGACCAGCTATGCCTCAACACCCAGCTACCCGAGTTACATCGGTTTCCCGGTTCCCATATAGCCGGTAGGTCTTCGGTACTGTTCTAGCTTGTTCAACAGGCCCGGACACGGCTCGGTCCTCAATTGACACAAGCGGAGCTATAGCACACAGGCCCCAAAGTCCTGCTGCCCTTACTCTCCGCTCGATCTCATTTTCTTGCCATGTGTTTCATGTGCTATCTCTACCCGAGTCGAGTGCCTCTAGCCTATTCTCGCGAGTAGTTCCAACTACTCGACTTGTACCGAATCCTACTCTATATTAGCAATGTAGTGGCTAACGAGGTTTTCAATCCTAATCCCAACCCATGGTTTTCTTGACTATGCATTTGGGTTTCAATCAAGACTCTAATGCAAGAAATACATGATGCTCAAAGAAAGTGCTCAAAACAATAAAAATTTGTAAAGAGGTTAATGCAAACTGGAGCTTGCCTTGCTGCTCTTGGTCGTAGGCTAGCTGCTCTTCCAGAGTAACGAAGTCTAAGACTTCGGGTTCCTCCTCAACCTTAGCGACTACATGATATAATGAGTACATGTATTAATTTAAATGCATTTGAATTGAATTTAAACTCGTGAAGTTTATAAGTATTACTAGACAGACCCAATGACTCTGAAATTGTTACTGTGGTTTGGTTACAACCTAAACAGAGACTTGGCCAAGTTTTAGTTGCAGCAAAGCTCATTTGAGCTCTCCACAAATAATTATGTACTTGACCTTAATTGGAGCTCTTATGGTGTTCTAGGGATTTTCATGGAGCAAGCCATGACTTTCTGAAAACTATAAATTCAGAGGGTTCTTATGGAATTGGTCTCACTTAATTTGAAGGTTCCTAGCTAGAGATATGAGCTAAACAATTTCAGAGAAATTCTGAAAATGTTTCTGAACATTTTCCATTTTCTCTGGAACAGTTTTATTAATCATACCATTAGGTGGATCAAATGAGCTCAAATGGATCTCAAATTTTTATGGTATCTCAGGAATATTTTGGTGAACATCCTGGCAAAATTTCAGAATTTTCTTCCAAAGGGTTCTCTAGTTAAAATTCTAAACAGATTAAATTTGGAGAATTAATTCTGGAGAAGTAGGGTTTTTTTATGAAGTGGAACTTGATTTTCTGGAAAGTACTCAGAGAGATGAATCCAACAAAATTTGGTTCACTCGATTTGGAGTTTCCTAGCCAAAGTTATGAGGATTTGAAGTTTGAACTAAATATGAAAATTGGGGAAAAGTTCAAATCTGCGGGTGGGTCCACGGGGACACGTGTTGCGCGCTGGAGCGACGGCACACCGGGGTCCATGGAGTTTTTGTGCGCCAGCACACCGGATCCAAGCCGCATACTGATCCCGGATTTAAAATCCGAGCCGCTGACACGTGGGCCACCCGGCTTCGTCTACCTCCAGACTCGCCGGCAGCCTCTGTGGTGCTCCAAACTTCATGATTCTGGCCGCCCCTGCCTAAGTCCACTCGGGGAACACGGTTCTGGGCTCAGTTTGTCATGAAAATGGCCGGCACACGGTCGGCGACGAGCGGCAGCTTCGGAAGAACTTCGGCCGTGTCGGCTGACCTCCCTAGCACCTTAACCGACCGAGCAAACATCCAGAAAGCATCAGTGGTCCCTCAGGAACCTCGGCATGGGCTCGAAGCAGCTTGGGGGAGGTCCGAAGTAGGCTCCCACCGTGCGCCCGATGCTTTCCGCAGGATCCGCCGTCGGCAAGCTTCGAAATACGCCGGGTACAGGGGTTCTCAGGCTAAGGGTTGTGAAGGAAACTTGTGCGCTACCAAGTCTAGTCTATGTAGGAACGGATTGAGACTCTCTACACATTCCTAGAGCGTGAATTTGACAGAACAGCACCCGAAGGTCGGTCTGTACTGAGAAAGGGGAAAACTTGAAATTCACCGCCGGCGTTCAAGCCCTCGGGCTGTGGCTCGGGGGTGAGCAGCACCGGTCCCTAACGTGTCCAGGGACGCCTTAGTTCGGGCGTGACAACCTCCCGGTTGGGCTGTCCACGGGAGCCCGAAGTGCGGCGGATGTAGGTCACTGAACGGAACTCTCGGTATAGCCGAGATCACCCGAGTTCCGCCGATTTCTAGCGACGGGGAAGGAGAAGGGAAGTCCCTAGTACCTTGTCGTAGCTTTGGAGGGAGCGGGGAGGCTGTGATCGTGACTCCCCGATTGGTTCCAAGCAGCGGAGGGCAGAGCGTCGGCGCCACGTTCTTGTGAGAGGAAAAACAGCGAGGGGGCTTCGGCAGAGGCGTGGAGCGCCTTAAGAAGGCTCAGCACCGACCTGGCTCGCGCGTGGGCGAGCAGCTGGTGGCGCGACGGCCTCCCCTCGGTGGCGCCCTCGGAGGCGGCTCGGGGACCCGAGTGCTGAAGTCTCAGTCGGTTGAATTGTTTCAGTGGCTGACAAGTGGGTCCCACTTCCTTTTTAACCTCTGAACTTAACTCTCTATTACTGTGTAAACAGTAATACCCACAATGCCCATGGTGATTTGAAATATCTACCCCTGAGCAATTTGAATTGGTTAGAATTCAAATTGGTTTTGGTTTGACTAAATTTTCAGCACATATTCAGTTTGTAATTCAAATAAAGTTTGAATTTACTAAACTTAGCTCATGTCAAGATCAACTCCAAATGGAGTGAAAATTTGTGTGTGAGCTCACAAAAATGTGCTGAGTGAGAATATGCTTCCCATTTTTGAATTCATGGGATAAAAACAGTTTGAATTTGAATTTGAGTTCAAACCACCCTCTTTCTAGCTATACCCAAAAGTACCTCAAAAAGGTTTTGAATTTGGGTGAAACTTGGCATGGATATTCCTAGAAAGGTGTAGGAGTTTTCATATGCCCAGCCCCTAGATGATGCATGTGGGAAATACCACTTTTGCATTTTGTGAGTTTGTTCTCTAATGAGCATGTTGATGGTGGTTACTTGCTCTTCAAATGTGTTCATTAACTTTCTTCAAATGAGGTGTATGTGTGGTGATGAACACTTTAAACATGTGTCAAAAACTGAGGCCTTTACATTCCTCCCCCTTAAAAGAATTTCGTCCCAAGATTATAAGGTGAAAATGAGAGAGAGGATGGTGGAAAATTACCGGATATGCGACGTGAAAAAGTCGGGGTAGTTAGCGCGAAGAAATCCTTCGCTCTCCCATGTCGCTTCGTCCATGGAGTGATTACTCCACAGAACTTTGTAGAACCACAACGTACGGTTGCGTGTGGTTCGGGCCTTTTCATCAATAACCTGAACCGGTTCCTCCTCATAGGTGAGATCCGGTTTCAGTTCTTCTATGTCCTCCAGCTGAATGGTAGTTGATAGCTTAAGACATTTCCTCAGCTGGGAAATATGAAAGACGTCGTGCACACCGGAAAGTGCTTCTGGTAATTTCAGCCGGTATGCTACTGATCCACATCTTTCGGTAATCTGAAATGGACCGATGAATCAGGGTGCCAACTTTCCTCTCACCCGGAATCTGTTTACGCCCTTCATTGAAGACACACGTAAGTATACGTGATCCCCGACTTCGAACTGTAATGGGCGTCTTCTCCGGTCCGCATACTATTTCTGTCGGGATTGGGCGGCTTTTAGGTTCGCTTGAATCAGCCGAACCTTCTCCTCCGCGTTGTTGACAAGATCAATCCCGAAGGTAACCCTTTCGCCAGACTCACACCAATTTAGTGGTGTGCGGCATTTCCTCCCGTATAGCGCCTCGTAAGGCGCCATCTTGATGCTGGCTTGGTATCCATTGTTGTACGAGAACTCGGCTAACGGCAAGTGATCATCCCAATTCCTGCCGTGATTGATAGCGCAAGCTCGTAGCATGTCTTTTAGAATCCGATTTACCGGCTCAGTTTGCCCATCCGTCTGTGGGTGGTATGCTGAACTACGGATCAGTTTCGTCCCCAATGCAGCATGTAGCTGCTCCCAAAAACGGGACACAAATAAAGTGCCCTGATCCGATATAATGGTACAGGGTACGCCGTACAAGCATAGGATCCGTGAGATATACTTTCGATACCCTCAATATGGGGTACCCCCGCGCACAGGAGAAAATGCCTAAGGACCTCGCCCTTCTCCACAGGGAGAGCTCTGAAGGCGCCACGTGTCCAGCGGGGCCGTGTCGGTACCCGCGATATGGGGTACCTCCGCGCACAGGGGAAAATGCCTGAGGATCTCGCCCTTCTCCGCAGGGAGAGCTCCGAAGGCGCCACGTGCCCAGCGGGGCCGGACCTCCCTCTCCTCAGAGGGGAGCCCCGGACTCGCCACGTGGCCTGCAGAAGCTGGACCTCCCCCTCCGCGGGAGAAAGGTCCGAAGGCGCCACGTGTCCAGCAGGGCCGGACCTCCCTCTCCTCAGAGGAGAGCTTCGGGCCCGCCATGTGGCCGACAGAAGCCGGACCTCCCCCACCGCGGGGAGAGGTCCGAAGGCTCCACGTGTCCTGCGGGGCCGGACCTCCCTCTCCCCTGAGGAGGGCTTCGGGCCCGCCACGCGCCCAGCAGAAGAGCGCTGCCTGCCCTCGAGCGGTAGGCAGCGGGCGTAAAGACACCCCATACCTTGCCCGTACAAGGTATTCAAGGCCCGCGCCTTCCCAAGACGCGGAGACACGGAGCACGCCTCTGTCAGGTGCCATTGCGCCCAGTCACATCACAGACTGGCGCGCAGTGTCAGAACCTGCCAGCCAATAAACACAGCGACAAGACATCCCCTGCCGCCTCCGCCGTCATCAACCACTACGACTAGCATGCGGCATGGGCAGGTCGGCAAGACGAAGACTGAGAAGCCTTCGCCAGAGACAACTACCAACATAACTGTAGATACGATAGTCTGCAGGCAATCTCCCCGGGACCACCTGTCGGGTCCCGGGCCCCCCTTGTAAGCCACACGAGCCTTGGATTATAAAAGGCTCGGGTAGGCGACGATAGCGGGGGTTCACACTCTAGCCATTCGCACCCTGGGTTCGCATTCTAGCAATTCACACCCTGGGTTCTGAGCAACAGGCAATACAGCGAGCACCTCTGCTCGCCGTGGACGTAGGGTTTTACGCTCCGGCAGCCCGAACCACGTAAAACTCGCCGTGTCAAGCTCCTCCCTAACTCATCCCTATGCTCAAGCTCTCCGCAAGTGACTAGCCCCTCCGAAAAAGAACCTCCGCGGGCTGCCCAGTGCAGATCCGGGGGAAGTGTGGACCACACACTTCGACATTTGGCGTGCCAGGAAGGGGGTTTTCCCTTGCGCGACGAGCTTCTGCCAACGAAGATGACCAAGCTTCCTTCAGCGGCAAACTCTCCTCCCCCGCGTTCACGACGGACCGTGACCAGTGGGGAGTACGTGTCGACACACTCAGGACGGAGTGTGTCGGCGCAAGCTGGTAGCCAGCAGCCGACTCCGGCAATGCCGACTCCGGCAATGCAGGCTCCAACCAGCATGAGATCTTCTGCAGCGCTGAGCGTTCCCTACGGGGATGCGCTAGCGGCAGCAAGAGCGCTACTGCACAATCCGCCTGCTGGGGACGCGCCTCAGGCAGCGACCCAGCAGTGGATTCGCGAGGTAGACCGCCTCGTCGTCGCCGCCGCAAACCCTCAGCTCCGGCGGGGACGACGCTCTGGCCAACCGGCTGTGTCGCTGACGCGCACGCCAACGGTTGACGGGCAGACGGCGGACTCCAACTCCAACAGGCTTCCGTCGACGGACCTGAGGACAGAGCTGGAACGGTGCCACTTGGGCCAGGATGCCCAGGTGTACCTCGAGCGACGTCGAGAAAGGTGTCGCAACTAAGAGGCTGGCGACAACATGACGTCGGCCTCGACCCAGCCTGAAGAGCAGATCTTCGCCACGCGATCTCTACCCCAGGCATATGCCACACAGCATATGCCACAACCATATGCCCTGCAAACGGCGCCCCCGGTCTATGGCGCAGCCTTGCCCATACCAGGGTACACCATGCCAACGGCGAACCAAGCGTTCGTGGCACCAACACCTGCGGCAACAAGGGCAGGATGTGCGGCCCTGGCACCCCACCTTCGCTTCGCGAGGTGGCCGCGCAAGTTTCGGCCGCACCTGCCCGAGAAGTGCGACGACAGCGTCAACCCGGCGGAGTTTCTCCAGATCTACTCCACCGCCGTACTTGCCGCAGGAGGGGATGAGGCCGTCATGGCCAACTACTTCCCCGTCGCCTTGACCGGCCCAACCCGGTCTTGGCTCATGAACCTCCCCCAGGGTTCCATAACTTCCTGGGGAGAGCTCTGCCGGCAGTTCACCGCCAACTTCGGCAGTTCCTACACCCGGCCTGGCACGGAGCTCGACCTCCATGCCATCCAGCAACAACCTGCGGAGTCGCTGCGCTCCTTCATCCAGCGGTTCTCCCAGGTGAGGAACACCATCCCGCACATCCAGAACGCTTCTGTGGTGGTGGCGTTCCGGCAAGGCGTTCGGGATAAGAAGATGCTCGAGAAGCTCGCGACTAGAGAGGTCCGCGACGTCTCAGAGCTCTTCAGCCTGGCGGACAAGTGCGCCAGAGCAGCCGAAGGGCGGAACTGGCACTCACTACCAGCTTCCGAGCCAGGGGGGCAGCCAGGATCTGGCGCCGCTTCCTATGGAAGCTGCAAGAAGATCAAGAACAGGGGCGATGGAAATATGAACCCGCCGGCCGCAGCCCCCGTTGCCGCAGCAGCGGCACCCAGTGGAGCTCGGGGGCCGCGCCCTGACAAAAGGCCGCGACAGTCACTGGCTCCAGACGGGGGCCAGGGTGAGCTATGCCCCGTGCACGGCACCAGTTACCATACTGCTGCAGAGTGCCGGGAAATCCAGAAGCTCGCAGAGCGCTTCCGGAAAGGGAAGCAGCTTCTAGCTGATGCCCTGCCCTACCGTCAAAGGGAGGGCAAGCAGAAGGTCGACGCCCCAGACGATGTCGACCACCAGGTGGAGTTCCAGGAGCCTCAGCGCGCCGTGAAGGCGGTGCGCAATCATGAGAGCTCCAGCTCCAGTGATGACGAGCGCCGGAAGATGCTCTACGCCATCTATGGTGGGTCCACTGACCCCTCATCCCGAAGCGCGGTTAAGACCTTGCGCCGAGCGGTAGCGTCGGTGGCTCCCCTCCCGAGTGCCGCACCGCACCTCAGGTGGATGGGAATCCCCATCAGCTTCGATGCCACCGACTGCCCCAGGAACATGGCTGGGGCCGACCAACTACCGCTCTTGGTGGCCCCCACCATCGCCAACGTGAGGATGTACCACGTTTTGGTGGATGGCGTGGCTGGACTGAACCTCATCAGTCGCGCAGCTTTCCAGAAGCTGCAGATCCCGATGGCCAAGCTCACCCCATCGAGCCCGTTCTCAGGGGTAGGGCCGGGACAGGTCGTTCCCTACGGCCACATCAGCCTCCCGGTGACCTTTGGGGCACCGGACAGCTATCGGATAGAGTACATTCCCGGGTAGCCGGGGGCCTGGATAGCAAATAGGAAGGCGCGCTCGTCACCTTCCTCCGGCACAATGTCGACGTGTTTGCATGGAAGCCATCGCAGATGCCGGGGATCCCTAGGGAGGTGATCGAGCACCATCTAAAGGTCTTCCCCAACGCCCGGCCAGTCCAACAGAAGCCCCGCAAGCAGTCCATCGAGCGGCAAAACTTCATCCGCGAAAAAATCAAGAAGCTGCTGGACGCTGGCTTCATACGGGAAGTCCACCACCCCCGGTGGTTGGCGAACCCTGTTGTTGTCCCGAAGGCTGGCGGGAAGCTTCGGATGTGCATCGACTACACCAGTCTCAATAAGGCATGTTCTAAAGATCCATTCCCTCTCCCTAGAATAGATCAAATAGTAGACTTGACATCAGGCTGCAATATGCTGTGCTTCCTAGACGCTTAGTCGGGTTTCCATCAGATCCCTATGTCTAGAGAAGATGAAGAGCACACCTTCTTCATCACAGTAGGCGGTCTGTACTGTTATGTCTCTATGCCTTATGGCCTAAAGAACGCTCTCCCTACCTTCGTACGTGCAATGCACAAAACCTTCCGGGAGCTGATAAGAGACTTAGTTGAGGTGTATGTCGATGACATTGTTGTTAAGGTCAGGCAGAGTTCATCCCTACTAGATAATCTGGCCTTAGTCTTCGATAAACTGCGCTCTACGCGTACCAAGCTGAACCCCGACAAGTGTGTGTTCGGTGTATCCTCTGGAAAACTCTTAGGATTCCTGGTCTCACACCGAGGAATTGAGGCTAACCCAGAGAAGATCAAAGCCATCGACTTGATGTAGCCCCCCGCCCGCATCAAGGAAGTCCAGAAACTCACGGGATGTCTAGCCGCGCTGAGTCGGTTTATACCGAGGTTAGCAGAGCGAGCGCTCCCCTTCTTTAAGCTCCTGCGCAAATCCGGCCCATTTGCTTGGACCGATGAAGCAGAAGAAGCTTTCCAGGAGCTGAAGCAACTCCTGACGACCCTACCTGTAATGGTAGCCCCCGAGCCCGAAGAGCATCTGTTGCTCTACATCGCGGCGACGGCTGAAGTGGTGAGTATGGTCCTCGTCGCAGAGCGGCCAGACCCCTCATCGCCACAGCCTGCTCTGGTAGCGGGAGACAGGCGCCAGGAAACCCCGGAGGTCCAAGACAACCCCTCGGGTCTCCGAGGCAACCCCCGGAGGTCCAAAACGGACCCTCAGACCCCCAAAACAACCTCCCGGAGGACTAGCAGGACCTCCCAGAGGTGCAACAGGACCCCCCGGAGGTCCAACGGAACCTCCCGGATGTCCAACGGACCTCCCGGAGCTCCTGGGAAATCAGCGGGACCTCCCGGAGGTCCAAGACGGCCCGGGAGCCTTCGAGTATCAGCTCCCAGCGGCCTCCCTGGGCCCACCCACCTCCCGCGGGCCTGAGCCCATGGATGAAGATATCTATGACCTGGGAGGGAGGGTCCGGACCATCCAGAGGCCTGTCTACTACATCAGCAAGGTCCACCATGACGCCAAGACAAGGTACCTGGAGGTCCATAAGATGCTGTATGCAGTACTCGTGGCGTCCAGGAAGCTCCGCCACTACTTCCAAGCCCACCGGGTCTCGGTGGTCACCTCCTATTCGCTGAAGGCTGTCCTCCACAGCCCCCATGCGACTAGCAATGTCGCCAAGTGGGCAGCGGAGCTGGCGGAGTTTGAGCTGGACTTCCTTCCTCATCACGCAGTCAAGAGCCAAGCACTGGCTGACTTCGTGGCTGAGTGGACGCCAACGAAGGCTGACCCAGGGGGCCATGAAGACGGTGAACCAGGGCCCTGAGCTCCGGCCTTCACCGGGCCTTACTGGACGCTCTTCTTCGACGGCTCCTCACGAAAGCAGGGGGCCGGTGCTGGCGTACTGCTTCTCATGCCATCAGGGGAGCAGTTTGGGTATATGGTGCGTCTCAATTTCAAGGCAACCAACAACATGGCAGAGTATGAAGCACTCATATTTGGCCTAAAGACAGCCCTGTCTCTCGGCGCTCACCAGTTGTTGGCACAGGGCGACTCCCAGCTAGTTATCAAGCAAGTTAAGGGTGAATGCTCCTGCAATGACCCACAGCTAGCTGCTTATATGCTCCATGTGCAGATGTTGGAGAAAGACTTCCTCGCCTTGGACCTGCGCCACGTACCGCGTGCTGGCAATGCCGCAGCTGACGACCTCTCAACGAAGGCCTCCACAGGAGCCCCTGCGCCCGAAGGAGTCTTCGAGAGGACGTTGCTGCGGCCCACAGCCCGGCCCGCCAAGCCAGGCGAAGGGGGCTGGACCAGCACCTCGAAGCTGGCGGTCCCGGTGGCCCTGCAGCCATGGACGCCGCCAAGGATCGTAAGCGTCACTGGGGACTCCGTGCAACCCAGCGCTCAAGATCCAGACGCTCAAGTCAGACCCGATGCATGGATCACGGAGATCCGGGACTACTTGAAAGACAATATCCTCCCTGATGAACGTGTATCCGCTGAACAGATCGCGCGCATGGCTAAGATATACGCGTTGGTAGAAGGGGATCTCTACCGACGTGGCGCCAACCACGTCCTATTGCGGTGCATAACCCAGGGGGAAGGCTGCAACTTGCTCGCTGAGATCCATGGAGGCGAATGTGGGAGTCACTCTTCCTCATGCACGCTCGTCGGTAAAGCCTTCCGGCATGGCTTCTACTGGCCGACAACACTCCAGGATGCCGTCAAGCTGGTCGAGAGCTGCAAGGCGTGCCAGTTCCACGCCAAGCAGATCCATACACCGGCTCAGACGGTACAGATGATCCCGCCCTCATGGCCGTTTGCCGTATGGGGGCTGGACATCCTGGGACCATTCCCTAGAGCCGTCGGTGGATTCTGGTACCTCTATGTCACCATCGACAAGTTCACCAAGTGGCCGGAAGCCACACCAGTCACCACCATCAACAAGCAATCCGCAGTAAAGTTCATCAAGACGATTGTCTGCCGGTTCGGGGTCCCAAACAGGATCATCACCGACAATAGGACCCAATTCATATGTGCAGCGTTCCAAGACTACTGCGGAGACCTCGGCATACAGGTGTGCTATGCCTCTGTTGCTCACCCAAAGAGCAATGGGCAAGTTGAGAGGGCCAACGCCGAGATTCTTAGGGGCCTCAAGACTCGCACATATGCCAACCTGAAGAAACATGGTGCCAATTGGATGGATGAGCTTCCGAACACACTATGGGCTAACCAGACATCCCAGAGCCGGGCCACCGGAGAGACACCCTTCTTCATGGTGTATGGGGCCAAAGCCGTGCTTCCTCCAGAGATCACCATGAAGTCTCACCGTGTCCGGGCTTACGACGAAGCCGCGCAGGACAACCTCCGGCGAGGAGAAATCGACCTCGTCGACGAGGTCCGATTGCATGCAGCACTCCGTAATGCATGGTACAGACAAGCGCTTCGCCGCTACCAACAGAGGTCTGTACGTGCCCGGGGGCTGCAGGAAGGCGACCTGGTGCTGCGACGCATACTTTCTCGTGAAGGAACCCACAAACTCTCCCCCAGTTGGGAAGGTCCCTTCCGAGTCACAAAAGTGTGCCGTCCCGGGTGCGTACGCCTTTCCACCGAGGATGGGGACCCGCTCCCGAACCCTTGGAACATAGAACACCTCCGTAAGTTCTACCCCTAGAGCAACAATAGGAAAAACTCTTCTTTTTGTAATAGATTCCATAAAGTCCAGGAACAGTGCTCGGAGCAGCTAAGCCTCAGGGGACGGTCCAGGACTACGTTCAGCTTCGTCTGGTTCCGACCCCAAGCGCGTAGAGTCTTGCTTCCCTTCTTAATGGGGCGGGTCGTGGCCTCCATGTTTAGCCTGCCTTCCTCCTATGGAAATTTATATGAAAAGAAACCTGTCCTACGTTGCTCTTCCTTGGTGCTCATTTAATTTACGTATTAAATTTTTATGACTGCACCTCTGGCGCATGCTCACCATGCACTCAGCTCCCTCTTCTCATTCTCACCTTTAGTCGGCATTTGCTGCCCTACCAAAGGGGGTTACATTGGAGGTACCTGCCGATAGCCAGGGGGACCCCGAGCTCCCGGCACTTCGCGCACGGCAGTCCCCAAGCACCGTATAAGTGGATGGGTACCGTAAGCCAAATAAGACTATGAGATAAAGGAGGGGGAGCCCCCAAGGAGAATTACGTTTCCCTTACTTGTGTGCAGGACCTCTCGGCCTCAGCTCCCCGCAGGAGTATGGTAGGTACATCCATCCGATGGAACGCACCTACCAGGGGGCCGCTACGGGATCGCGCAAGACCGAAACTCCAAGGTAAGACCAAAGAACCCAAACCTCACCACTTCTGCAGGGGCGAGACCCGAAGGTCCCACGTGTCCAGCGGGACCGAACCTCCCTCTCCTTGGGGGGGAGCTCCGGGCCCGCCATGTGGCCTACAGAAGCCGGACCTCCTCCCTCCGCGGGGAGAGGCCCGAAGGCTCCACGTGCCCCGCAAGCCCGGACCTCCCTCTCCTCAGAGGGGAGCTCTGGGCCCGCCACGTGGCTAGCAGGCCCGGACCCCCCATTCTCATGGGGCGGGTCCTGGAGACCTCCGAGGCCCCCCCATTCTCATGTGGCGGGTCCTGGAGACCTCCGGGGCCCTTAATATAGTAAGGACCCGGGGAAGGTGTCTATGCAGAGCTTCGAGATTGGTCAAGGCCTCTGAGTACCTTGCGGAGCTAAGGACTCGGCCAAGTAAAACCAGGAAGAAGACTAAGACATGCAGACACGGAAGAAAACAGGAGTCTGTTCATACAAGGCTCCATGAGCTGGGCTACAGACTCAACAAAAATAAAAAAGGAGGTACAGGGCCTTGTGGCCACGGGGGCAGATGCCTAAGAGTCCCCGGACTTCCGTTGGAACCTAGAGGCCACAAGGGCGGCCACATCCTCGACCTCGGCCCTGGCAGCTTCCTCCCGCTCGGCAACGGGTCCTAGACGGACTGGCTCTAGAGAGAAGGAAGGGTCTCGGCTCCGGAGGCACGCCAGTACGTGCATAGCGACCTCCTTCACCAGGCCCCATCCTTCCACCTCAAGCTCGTCGGCGATCACCGCTTCGAGCTGGCCCAGCTTGTCGCCGATGGACTCAAGTGCCAGGATTGCTTCGAACATCTCCTGCGCCAGAGCCTCCATCTGCACCGGGCTGAAACCAAGAGGAGCCAAGGCGGACCCTACCTTGGCAATAAAGCCCCAGACCGCCTGGGCCTTGGTAGACCGCGAAGACTGGAGCTTCTCTACCTCTTGGCGAGCCGCCAGCTCGCGATCCAACGCCGCCTGGCGCTCCTGGGAGAACTGCTCCTCCCTCGCGGCAACAGCCGACTCACGGAGCTCCAGCTCCTCGGTCTGAGCCCTCAGCTCGCCCTCTTTGGCCTTCAGCCGTGCGGCGATCTTATCCTCCTCGGCCGCTGCAGCACATTCCCGATCGGCGATGGCGCACTCTCGACGAGCTACCTGCAGCCGCAACTTCTCCGCGGCAGCAGAACGCGCCTCGGCTTTGGCTTCAACATGGGCCAGGGCCTCGCGGTAGGAAGCACGAAGCCGCCGGGTCTCTGACTCCAGGCGGCTAATGGCCTTCTTCTGAGTGTCAAGCAGAGCACTCATGGCCTCAAGTCTTGACTGCCTCGAGTCAAGATCCGCCCTAGCCTCCTGGGCCCGCTGCTGCCAGCTAAGAAGGCGTTCCCTCTCTCCGGCCAGCGCCCCCGCTCCCGCTCGAAGGCGGCCTGGAACTGTCGGGCGCTGGTCTGGACACGCCCCAGGGCATCCCACATGGGCGCCGGGACAGAGGGGACAGGAGTCACGCCCCTGACCCCCCTGTCGAGTCTAAGACCGGAGGAGGCGCCGGTGTCTCAGCAACCGGAGTGGGACGCTGTCCTAAGGGAGCCAGGGGGCCAGCAGGCGCACCTACAGCGGCCCTCCCAGTCTCAGGGCTGGATTTCTGGGCTGGTGAAGGAGGGCGGACAGGTGCGGATACGGCCACCGCGGAGGGTGAACTAGCCGGCATAGAGGAAGCCCCCGCCGACTTGGGGGCCATGGGAGCCACCGCGGTTCCCAGATGCTGAGGCGCGGAGCCTTCGCCAGTTGGAGATGGCCGAGTAAGAGGCCCGCCCTCGGCGGCCCGACGGACCCTGCAAGAAAAGAAAGCTCTCAGGCTAAGAGAGGGGACGAGAATGCTGCTCCTACAAGCCAGAAGGAGCAACACTTACTGGGCGACATGAGCGCTCCAACGGGCTTGTAGCCCCGGCCTCTAGGCCGTAGTTGAACCGCCAGGACCTGCGGCTAGAACGGTCATGGGACGTGGCGTCTGGACCCCTGGCACACTCCCCGGCGTCACCCCACCAGCATCCGTCCTAGAAGCCCCTCCGCTTGAGGAAGGATGACGAGGCGCTTGGGGTTCTCGGACTGCCGCTGTCCGGAAAGAGACCCGCTGGGGTGGGACACCCGGGGCCTCTTCTGGTCGCCACCCGATGGACCAGCACCCCCGGGAGATGGGTGCAAGGGTGCTCCGGCTCCCTGACTCGGCGCAGGCGGCACCCTCGGAGGAGACCGGGCGCGTTTCTTCTCTGGATGCCCGGGGGCCGGCTCCTTCCCCTTCCCCTTGTCGGCGGCTTGAGTTCCGTCGGCTCTTGGGACGGGTTGGGCAGCAACAGACGCCTCGCGCCCTGATCCGGAGCGCTCGGTTCCTGGGATCGAGATACCCCGGAAGGCATCCCCAACCTGCCGAACAGCGATCCCGATGTCGTCGAGGTTCGGCATCTTCCGCAGGAGCTCTAACCTCCTCTGCGGCTCCAAGAAGAGAGGGGTGGCAGAGGACGGAAGGGCAGGGTCGCCACTGGGAATGAAGTCACCGCTCACCTTGCCCACCATCTCGTACAGCTCCTCGTCGGAAGGACCAGAGCCGGGGCCCCTCTCCAGCCTGGTACAGTCCTGCTCGCTAGTGTAGTACCACGCTGGGTGACTGCGCTGCTGCAAGGGTGCAATACGGCGCGACATGAAGTCCATCAGCACCATCAGGGATGTTAGCCCCTCGTTGGCCAAGAACCGGATCCGCTCCAAGACTGGGGCGTACTCCTGTTCCAACTCTGGGACCTCCTCCCAGAAGCGACGCTCGGTGGTTGGGCCAGCGGTCGGGAGTTGTAGGCGATCGTGCTCGTCGGTCTGCACTACCACCCAGCTCTCCCTCCAGTTTTCCCACCTTGACGCGCTGAAAGGCAGAAGGTACCCAGAGACCTTTGGGTCCTTGCAACAATGCTAGAAGTAGTACGCCCCCATTTGGGTCTTCGAGCCGCGTCCAATCGTCCGCAACACAAAGAAGTAGTGAAAGAGTGTCACAGAAGCGTGCACCCCCACGAACATCTCGCAGAAGTTGACGAAGACAGCGGCCATTGCGAAGGAGTTGGGAGAGAGGTGGTGGAGCTGGAGCCCATACGTCTCCAGCAATGTGACAAATAAGGAAGAAATTGGCGGGACGAACCCTGCCAGAGCATAGGCAGTAAAGAAGATCATCTCCCCCTTCTCCAGGAGCAGGGGGAGAGATCCCCGGCGGAGCCGGCGTTTCTGTTCCTCCGTGTGCCAGCCCAGCAGCCTGCGCACTGGCCCAAGCTCGGCAGAACGAACGAGGCGCGTCGGGAGCAAGTTGGAAGCCATGGCGGGGGAGAGCTCAAGGACAGGAAGTGAATGTGGCCTAGAGGGGGGGGGGGTGAATAGGCCTTTAAAAGATTCCTGCACACTTAATAGAGTTATCAGAAACTTGATTGACCGGACTAGTCCGGTTGTGTGGGCGGACTAGTCCGGTGTGCTGAATTATGTGAGTTAATTAAGTGTGTTTCAGAAATTGAATCTTTCAGCAGCGGAATGAGAACAACAGTTTTTATAAATTAATTTTATTGTATGATTGCACGTGCAAACTTATAAGAAACTCAAATGATGATTAGCAAACTAGTGATCTAATGTATCAAAATGTAAAGTAAATGAGAGATAAAAGACAAGAATTTTTACCGAGGTTCGATCTCACCAAGAGATCTACGTCCTCATTGAGTAAGCTCACACAGAGCCGGGTTCCTAACCCTTTCCCTCTTCAAGTCACAACAAAGGCCGACTTGACTCCACTATCACGGGCAATCACTGAGTTAAGGCGAAGAAAGGCTATAATTGTGTCACATGAAATGATGAACACACAAATGGACATGTGAGGGAGTTAAAAATTTCCTCTAGCCCATGCTCAACACATGTTAACCTAGGGGAAAGAATTAGACTCCCAAAAACTCTAACTCATGTGCACCTTCTCTATGAGTAGAGTGGAGGAAATTTAAATGCAATTTGAATTCTTTTGAAAGGATTCCTATTCAGATTGTACAAAGGCCTATATGTGAGAGCATAGATGCATTTCTCCTGTATTCAAGAGCCTAAGTTTTAAATTTGGAGAATTTTAGGTTTCATATACTATTTATTCCGAGGATTAAATGAGGGCACGTTCAAATTCAAACTTAAATTTGAATTTCGAACCAAACATACTCAATTTCAAAATCTGATTTCAGATTTGAGTTCCTCATAATTCTTTTAACCAATCCTCCAAGTTTGATCAAATTTGGAGCTCGTTTGCTAATTTAAATTGAAATGGGGGATAAGAGGGAGAGTTGTGGCTGTGGACCCCACATGTCATACACCACAATTGAACAGCAGACTCTATTTCCTCCCGGAGGCACACACGCTCGACAGCAGCAGCTGGGCACGCTCGGTGGCTCAGCTCCAGCTCCTGCTTGCTTGCTCGATCTGATCCTCCCCACAGCGAGTGCAACAGGGCTACTTTGCTTCCTCCCCGTGCTGCCTCGTTCCCGTGCATCTGCTCCCGAGAAGAAAAACAGCAGCCACCTTCCCTCTGTTTTCTCTGATCGCCCCAGCAAACCAGCAGCCTTTGCTCGAGCTCCCCACAGCAAAAGCCTTCGCCCATGAGTGCTCTGGCCGGCTAGCACCCTTCCTCCGCTGTTCCATGCTTGCTGGCGCCTAGAAACAGCAAAGCTTCTGCTGCTCATGAGTTGAAACTGAAGGAGCTGGAATTGGACGCCGTGGACAGCCCAAACCAGAAGGGATCACGCTCAAGCAAGCCACCCCATCTGTGCACCAACAAGTCTAGTTTCTCATCTCCAAAGCTCAGCCCAGGCCATTGATCACAGAGGGAGAATTTCAAGTTTTTCTCCCGGGCGGCAGAAACGGACCTTGAGGTAAAGAATTGTAAAATTCGTTCTCAATTCATGTTTGTTGGGTCTCAAACTTCACACACAGGTTGTTAACTGCCTAGCACACCTCCTCCATCGATTTTAGACCAAGAAATTGAGTGTAGAGTGAGCAGTCCGAGCTCTTTTAGAGGGTATGCCGCTGGACCCTATCGGGTGCACGGTGCCGATAGGTTTAGAGCCATCTCCAGCTGGTTTAGACCTTATGCCGGTCTTCTACATGATACCCTGGTGCTGTAGAGCCCAAGAACCGACCATTTGGTGGAGAATTGACCGTGCAAGACCTCGCCGGAGCTCTAGGGTTTGCTGTGGCCGGTGCGCCCTATTTTCCGGCGAGTTTCAGCCGCCGGGGACCTCACCAACGTGTTCAGCGTGGGGAAATACGGTGGGGCGGCCAGCAGGGGGTCTGGAGGTGGCTGGGAACTTGTTTTCCGGCGACCTCGCCGGAGTGGGCCGCCACTGCCCTGTTGGGCGCGAGTCTGGAGGTTAGGGATGACAGGTGGGACCCACTGTCAGCATTTAAACAATTTCCAGATTTTCCCACTCTAGTTCAAACTTTGGAGAGCCATAACTTTGTGTAGGAGTGTCCAAAAATTGTGAAACAAATTTTTTTGGATTCCTATCAAAGAGTACTATCCAGGGGTGCAGACCAATGTTTATGAAAATCCATGAATTTGGCTCATTAATTCATTTAAGAAAAATCTTATCTGAATTTTTACAGGAGTTCTGTTTATTGGAAAATTCCCAAATTTGTACAGGACATTGTTCCAAAATTCCTTGAACTTCAGTAAAAATTTCAGAGGCATTGGACCTCATTTTCTTGGTCAAATGATGTGTTCATTCCTTATGTCTCTGAAAAATGGGAAAAGGAACAGAGACAATTTCAGCTTTTCCCCATTCTTTGTAAAATCCATATCTCCATGTAGGAAACTCCAAAAATGGTAAAACCAATTCCTATGGACTCAGGACATTTTTTACTTCACAAAAAGTCTACTTTGCAGCATAGGAAAGCTTAATATCTAGGGGGTAAAGGCAGATTAGTGAAAACCACATAAGGATTTGTTGTGCTCACATGAAGCCATTTCATGAGCTCAATTTTTTCACACTGCATGAATACCTTCCATAGAGGCTGTGGTTAAATTCTCAGCTTCATTGGGCCTCTGGAACTTGAGCTACCATCTTTTAGGTTTAAGTGTTCATATAATGGACTTAATCACATGGTGATTATTAGTATCTCTTTTCCCCCTAGCTTTCATCATCTCTAAGGTTGTAGATCCAACAGCAGAAACCTTGCTGTTGTTTATCTCTCTTATGCGTGAGTTAACTTGTACAAAAGCTTTGAATCATTTTCTAAATTGCTTTTGAATACATGTGCATAAATCATCTTAATAGCACGTGACGTCGACGTTCGACGAGGACTCGACTCTGCATCGAGGATCTCCATCTCGTGACGAGTTTGGCGGATTCTCTGGAGGAAGACTAACTCCTAGCTTCTAACAAAACCGTTGAGCAAGGCAAGCCCCGGTTTGCATATCGTTACCGTTTTAAATTTTACTTTACTTCACATCATGTTTAGTAGACTTGAGTGCATTATGTCTAGGATGATTGAAACCCACTTGCATGCCTATTACATCCCTCATTAGAAGGTTTAGTGTAGGCTTTGCCTCGTTGTAGATGCTAGGCTAATGTTGTAGCTAGCTCGGTAGAAGTCGAGTAGTAAAAAGATACTCGCAAGAAAGTTCGAGTAATGGAGTTACTCGCGAGAGATAAATGATAAGAGCACCCTCATGAATATGAGATGGGGACGGGGATGTTCCTGTAGGATGGAGCGCTCAAGGTTGGTCTCGACCTGCGATGGGTGTGACAATGCTTGAGACCACATTTGGCCTGGACCGGAATGGTAAGGCAAATGTGGAGGTTGGTTGTAGCCCCGTCCGTGTCGGTTAAGGACCGTATGTATGCGGCCCTGCTGGACAAGATTGAGCTGTACCGGATATATAGTGGGGTATGGGACCCATGAAACCGATGTAACTCGATGGACCGTGATATAGAAACTCATCCTTTGCGTGGGAATGGCGTTGAGAAGGCGGGAGGTGTAAATCCTTTAGCGGGCAACTTCGACGTGTCCGCGTAGAGGACCATCCTGCTCGGCGCGAAGCGTTTTTCTATGTCGGGGTGTCGTGTGAAAGGTTGCTGCATACAACGTAAGAAAGAGCTCTTGAGAGAGTCTTTCGAGGCGGGTGTATGTGTCGTGTATTCCGGGTTGTTATTGATTCGAATCACTGTCGCTCGCGGAAGAGGATTGAGCATACTTGCCCACTGCGCCGTGACTTAGTAAGAAGAGGAACTAAGTCTCTTAACTTGCTGTTTGTGGATTAATCACTGTATTGGAACCTTGACTGAAGTAGTTATAGAGCCAACTAAATTTCATTTCCACCTTAGGCAAGCAACATCGGGATAAGCGTTTCTTGTTTGATTGTGGACTTCCGATGTTGTGAGGCGTGAGGACCACTAAAATGAAGGCTATAAGAATCTGAATATAAGGATCAAGTTTAGTCAAGATGCATTTTGCAAATTCCTATGCCTACTCTTTTACTACCCCTGCATGTAGAGTTGCATGTTTAGGAGTGACGGGTAAGTCTTATTGAGCCTTAGTGCTCACGGTTGCTTCTGAGTTGTTTTTGCAGGTAGCAGGATGCCTGCTATGAAGAGGGTTGTTCGGTGAGACGATGAACCTCACGGTTTGTTCAACTCATCGGAAACCTAGCCGCTGCCTTTCTTTGGTGAAGCTAGTAGGAAGCGTTCACGGGCTGAACGACTTCTCTTCGGCGTAGTTAGGGTCGAGAGTGAGTAGTTTGTCCAGCAAATTTTAATTTCCGCTGCGTGTGTACATTATGTTGAAAAAGAAATTACCTTGAGTAACAAAATGGTTCCGTTATGTTCTTATCGTCTTTTCGTGCATGCTGTTGGGTGCCGCATCGCACGGCACCACCCACTGCGATTCCCGGGCCGGGCCCTCACAGACGTGGTATCAGAGCCGCATTGGGAATAGCATGCATGAAAAGAGCATATTTTTGAAAGCTTAGGAGTATACGAGTGAGGAACGTATAGTATGCCCACATAAGGATTATTATTAGCATAGTACTTAAGGTGGCAAGCTAACAGTGTGTTATCATTCAGTATTTCAATTATGTAACGACACACCTACATGAAGGTAAGAATGGTAAGGAACGCCACCAAAAGCGGATCAATTTCGGTTAGCTCACCCATACGAGGAAAGTAGTGTGAATGTCCCGTTCAGCAATGGACGGGAAGTGAATATGTTTTCTAAGACTCTTCATGTCTTAGAGACATATGAATGGCACTAGCCTCCAGTGCGCAAACCCAGGGGCAAGAGGAGGAGACCCCATCGTGTGGTTTGTAACACGAAGTAATTTCTCTAGGACTCTTCATGTCCTATGAGGCTTACGAAAGCGCTGTTCCACCGGTGTGCTTTATTGCAAAGGTGTGGAGCCCCCGTCGGGTGGTGAATAACCCGATCATGTACCTTGAGACGTGGCTTGACTCAAGGACGGCCCGTATGGCAATGATACGGGGCGTATGTTTTTACTATGATATGGACCTGCCTGAAATGATAAACCAATGTGTGCATCATTATTGAGTGGTTTTCTGCAGGTACCTTAACCACGTTAGTACATGTGTAGAAAACGTTTGTGAGTGATCGTTTTAGTGCCACCACTTGAGATGTATAAGCCGGTATAAAGCCGGCTAGGATTTTAATTTGGTAAGGCAACGTAGTACCGTGATGTGTTTTGAACTGCATGAAAATGAAGGTTTGAAAAGAAAAAGGGTTAATTTGGAGTCTAGGATTCTATTAGGGGGTGATGAACTCCTATATTGAACTAAGAGTCAATTGGGAGTATAGATTTATTCACAAAGACTTAGGAATAAACCTCCCCTGTTTCCGGCAGAATCTTTGCTGAAGTTGAACAGGACATAACTTTTGTTTGGTTGAACCAACGGAGGTGTGCGATATATTTCTGGAAAGCTATTGATGTCTTCTATAACTCTTCAGTAGAACTCCAGATCAGAATCACCCTCCAAATGGATGAAATTCTCAGAGGAGTGTAAACTTCCCAAAAACAGGGCAGACACAAATTGCTCTCTGGAAATTTATGTACTTAGACCATAAGTTTCTGTAGAAAAATTTCTAAGGGTCATGTAATTCACCGTGGAAAGCTTGTTATATATGCTATGACTTTGTAGTTCAAAGTTTCTCCAGATTTGGAGTTTAAAGTGACGAAATCTTGCGGACAAAACAGCCACTTTCAAAGGAGGTGCTGTCGAAATTGTTCAAGATTTCTGTTAACTTTGAAATATCACAATTTTTGATCCAGAACATATATTAAGGCAAATGAATACTCGTTGGAAAGATATTAAAGTTATCTATAACTTTGATATTCAACTTGAGACATGAAATTGCCATTGTCATATTCAAATTCTGGGATTAAGACCTATTGGTCATTCTGAACAGAGTAGTACTTATTGCCATTCAACTTGAGACTTGTTGTGGACAGGGATGTTTTACACTTCTCTAAGCTCCATAACATATTCTTGAGTTATTTTTCAGTTTGTCCTACCGTTGGAATTAAGGGTTTGGACAAACTTGCTCACATTTGATAGATTTCAGTATTGTCGAACCCTAGTTAGCTTGTGTAATGCTGCAATGTTGATGTGATGATTTTACGGTTATGTTTTCAATTCAAGTTGAGTTTAAACTTTGAATTTTAACCGTAAATTGCTCACTCTTGCAGCATGGGTCGTGCTCATTCAAGGAGTGAGGTTGGTGAGTCGAGTCACGGCGAAAGTAATTCGCCACGACAAGAAGTGCCGACATCATCAACCAGATTGGCGGAAATCTTGGCAAAGATGGCTGAGTCTCTGGATCTGTTGGTGCGACAAAGCATACGACAGGAGACACTACAGCAAAATCCTCCGCCAAGCACTTATCTGGATTTTCTAGCAAGACAACCACCGGTTTTCTCGGAAGCAAAAGAACCGTTGGAGTCGGCTCATTGGCTCCAGTGTATTGAAGCCAAGTTCGATACGCTTGAGTGCGATGAATATCAGAAGACTTTATTTGCCGCTCAACAACTCCACGGAGCTGCTGGAGCTTGGTGGGCGGAGTACATCGCTGCTCTTCCTGAAGGTCATCGAGTGACGTGGGATGAATTTTGGAATGTTTTCCGGTCACATCACATTTGTTCGGGAATTCTTCGAACAAAGTATCAAGACTTTCTGGAATTAAAGCAAGGAGAAAGGAGTGCGTACGAGTACTTCAAGGAGTTTGAAGACTTGATGCAATACGCAACTCATATGGTTGACTCAGAAGCGTTGAAGTGCGAGTATTTCTTCTGAGGTTTGAATGTCGAACTTAAGGAACAAGTGACCTTGTTCAATAACGGTATTTACAATGAGTTGGTAAATGCCGCTATCATTAAGGAAGACATGCATCTTCGTTGCGAAGCGGAACTGAAAAGAAGTATACCGCCGGACAGTGACATCGAGGTTCGTCCGAACTATCGAGTGCGGTATTACTCGCCAGTTAGGCAACAAATTCAGCCTGTGGTGCAACTCTCACAACCACGGCTGGAGTTGATCACTTATGAGCCTCCACCTCAACAGCAGCGGACAGAAATTATTCGTGCAACCCTACCGCAACCAGCTACGCACGAGTTATCTCCACCTCGTGTTAGTAGAGAGCTGAGGATTTCTACAACACGAAACCGTCGTGGAGCTGAGCAGAGTCACACTCGTGTGTTGCCTCGTCAATACTCAGATCAGCATCATGAACCTTCACAGAAGAATCTTTCAAAAGCTGGCATGGTTAATTATACTGCTATTGAGGACATTGCAAAAGGCGAACCAGTTTTGGCGGGCATGTTCACTTTACATGAACAGCCCACTTTCGTGTTGTTTGATTCCGGAGCCACCCACAATTTTATTAGCAGAGACTATGTGCTGAAGAATAATCTTCCATTCAGCACAGTTAAGTATCCGTTTCATATCAGCTCACCCGGAGGCAAGATATCAACAGATGAGATGGTCTCTCGGGCACCTTTATGTTTGGGTGGAAACATCTATCCTGCGAGCCTTATCATACCCAAAGGCCAAAGGATTGATATTATCTTGGGGATGTCATGGTTGACACATTATGGAGCTATCTTTGACATCAGCTCTCGAACTGTCCAACTGAATTCCCCAATACACGGTTGCAACACATTGAATCTTGTGGATCCATCAGAACAAGTTGCAGCAGTGCATCAGATTGAAGCTCCTAAAATTGAGGATATTCCAGTGGTATGTGAATATCCAGATGTGTTTCCCGAAGACTTGCCGGGCATGCCGCCCGAACGTGATGTA
Organism: Neostapfia colusana; assembly: GCA_030760725.1. NCBI lineage: Eukaryota > Viridiplantae > Streptophyta > Magnoliopsida > Poales > Poaceae > Neostapfia > Neostapfia colusana. Next base: position 104,785,602 of record JASWHV010000006.1, read on the forward strand.
GAGTTCAAGATTGAACTAGCACCGGGAACAACACCTATTTCTCGGCGACCATATAAAATGGCACCGAAGGAGCTAGCAGAATTGAAGGAGCAGCTTAATGACCTCATGGACAAATGTTTTATACGCCCAAGTTCATCACCTTGGGGCTGTTCCGCACTCTTCGTGAAGAAGAAGGACGAAACTTTGAGACTATGTGTAGATTATCGTCCACTGAATGCTGTCACTATCAAAAATAAGTATCCACTACCGCGCATCGATATTTTGTTCGATCAACTGGTGGGTGCTAAGGTATTCTCAAAGATGGATCTTCGGTCCGGGTATCACCAGATAAAGATCCGGGCAGAAGACGTACCTAAGACGGCGTTCTCGACAAGATATGGTCTTTATGAATATCTTGTCATGTCCTTTGGGTTGACCAATGCTCCGGCTCATTTTATGTATCTCATGAACTCTGTGTTCATGCCGGAGTTAGACAAGTTCGTCGTGGTTTTCATCGACGACATCTTGGTCTATTCAAAGTCAGAAGAAGAACATGCTGAACATTTGCGTATTGTACTCCAACGCTTGAGAGATCACAAGCTATATGCAAAGTTCAGTAAATGTGAGTTTTGGATCAGCAAAGTGCCGTTTCTTGGGCATATTATTTCAGCCGAAGGCATCGCTGTGGACCCAAGTAAAATCGAGCAAGTGCTGAATTGGAAATCTCCAACATCTGTTCATGAAGTGAGGAGTTTCCTAGGTTTAGCGGGCTATTACCGGAGATTCATTCCAAACTTCTCCAAAGTCGCTAAACCTATGACGGAGCTGTTGAAGAAAAGCACCAAGTATGATTGGAGCAATTCATGCGAACAAGCTTTTCAAACTTTAGTGAAGTATCTCACTACAGCTCCAGTTTTGGCCCAGCCAGACACTACGAAGCCGTTTGATGTCTATTGTGATGCATCCGGCATCGGTTTGGGTTGTGTGTTGATGCAAGAAGGACGTGTGGTCGCGTATGGATCCCGACAACTCAGGGGTCATGAGCAGAATTACCCGACGCACGACCTTGAACTAGCTGCAGTGGTCTTAGCGTTGAAAATGTGGAGACATTATCTACTGGGCAATCTAGTACATCTCTACACTGACCACAAAAGCTTGAAGTACATCTTCACACAGAAGGAACTAAATATGAGGCAGCGAAGATGGCTCGAATTGATCAAGGACTATGAACTTGAAATTCATTACCATCCGGGCAAAGCGAATGTGGTTGCCGACGCACTTAGTCGGAAAGCCCACGTTCACCATTTAGCCATGGCTGCACATGAAGAAGGAGAACCAAGCCTGCGCTTAGTTCCCTACGGATCGCTGTTCAACCTCGCTCTTATTCCTACAATCCGAGATGAGATTGTAGAGGCTCAGAAGAGAGACAGAGGTATGTCTCACATCCGGAGGAGAGTGGACAGCGGTGAATTGAAGATGTTCCGCAAAGATGAAGAGGGTACTATATGGTTTAACAACCGCATAGTGGTACCCCGAAACATGAAATTGCGAAGGAAGATATTGGATGAAGCACATTTATCCAAGTACTCCATTCATCCGGGAAGCAACAAGATGTACCAGGACTTAAAATCTAAGTTCTGGTGGACACGGATGAAAAGAGAGATTGCGAAATACGTATCCGAGTGTGATACGTGTCGGCGGGTTAAAGCCGACCATATGAGGAAAGCCGGACCACTTCAACCGCTGAAGGTTCCAGCATGGAAGTGGGAAGACATAAGTATGGCCTTCATCGTCGGTTTACCCATGACCAGCAACAAGCATGATTCTATTTGGGTAATCGTCGATCGTTTGACCAAGACAGCACATTTTATTCCAGTCCATACCAAATATGTGGCAAAGAAGTATGCGGAGCTGTTCATCTCGAGAATCGTGTGTTTACACGGGGTTCCCCGCACCATCGTGTCTGATCGAGGTGCGTTGTTCGTATCCAGATTTTGGGAGCAACTGCATGCTTCCTTAGGAACCAAGTTAATCAGGAGTTCAGCGTATCATCCGCAAACTGATGGTCAAACAGAGAGAGTAAATCAGATTCTGGAGGATATGCTACGGGCATGTGTCATCAATCATGGGAAGAATTGGGATGACTATCTACCGTTAGCAGAATTCTCATATAACAACGGTTATCAATCCAGCATCAAGATGGCCCCGTATGAAGCTCTTTATGGCCGGAAGTGCCGCACACCACTGAATTGGTGTGAGTCCGGCGAGAGAGTAGTCTACGGGATTGATCTTGTGAATGAAGCCGAGGAATGAGTGCGAGTGATTCAAGCCAACTTAAAGGCTGCTCAATCTCGGCAGAAAAGTTATGCAGACAAAAGACGTCGACCTCTTCACTTCGACATCGGGGACCACGTTTATCTTCGTGTCTCTCCGATGAAAGGAGTTCATCGTTTTGGAGTGAAGGGAAAGCTTGCTCCACGATTCATCGGGCCGTTTGCTGTCACTGAGGTATGCGGACCCGTGGCCTATCGTCTGGAGCTACCCGCGTCACTTTCGGGTATTCACAATGTTTTCCATGTCTCTCAACTGCGGAAATGTCTTAAGTACCCGACCGCGGTTCATATGGGGAACATTGAGGATCTTCAACCGGATCTCACCTATTCTGAGTATCCGATACAGATTATTGACGAGAAGACTCGCGCCTCAAGAAATCGGACATTGCGATTTTACAAAGTCTTGTGGAGCAACCACACCGCTGATGAAGCCACATGGGAAAGCGAGGAATTTCTCCGTTTAAATTTTCCCGACTTGTTTGTACCATATGTCCAGTAGTCACTCTCCCTTCTTCTTTCTTTTTGTAATCTCGGGACGAGATTCTTTTAAGGGGGGAGGAATGTAACAGCCCTAGCTTTTGTAAAGTTTGGTTTCAACTTATAAAACAAAGTTAAGGCGAAGAAAGGCTATAATTGTGTCACATGAAATGATGAACACACAAATGGACATGTGAGGGAGTTAAAAATTTCCTCTAGCCCATGCTCAACACATGTTAACCTAGGGGAAAGAATTAGACTCCCAAAAACTCTAACTCATGTGCACCTTCTCTATGAGTAGAGTGGAGGAAATTTAAATGCAATTTGAATTCTTTTGAAAGGATTCCTATTCAGATTGTACAAAGGCCTATATGTGAGAGCATAGATGCATTTCTCCTGTATTCAAGAGCCTAAGTTTTAAATTTGGAGAATTTTAGGTTTCATATACTATTTATTCCGAGGATTAAATGAGGGCACGTTCAAATTCAAACTTAAATTTGAATTTCGAACCAAACATACTCAATTTCAGAATCTGATTTCAGATTTGAGTTCCTCATAATTATTTTAACCTATCCTCCAAGTTTGATCAAATTCGTAGCTCGTTTGCTAATTTAAATTGAAATGGGGGATAAGAGGGAGAATTGTGGCTGTGGACCCCACATGTCATACACCACAATTGAACAGCAGACTCTATTTCCTCCCGGAGGCACACACGCTCGACAGCAGCAGCTGGGCACACTCGGTGGCTCAGCTCCAGCTCCTGCTTGCTTGCTCGATCTGATCCTCCCCACAGCGAGTGCAACAGGGCTACTTTGCTTCCTCCCCGTGCTGCCTCGTTCCCGTGCATCTGCTCCCGAGAAGAAAAACAGCAGCCACCTTCCCTCTGTTTTCTCTGATCGCCCCAGCAAACCAGCAGCCTTTGCTCGAGCTCCCCACAGCAAAAGCCTTCGCCCATGAGTGCTCTGGCCGGCTAGCACCCTTCCTCCGCTGTTCCATGCTTGCTGGCGCCTAGAAACAGCAAAGCTTCTGCTGCTCACGAGTTGAAACTGAAGGAGCTGGAACTGGACGCCGTGGACAGCCCAAACCAGAAGGGATCACGCTCAAGCAAGCCACCCCATCTGTGCACCAACAAGTCTAGTTTCTCACCTCCAAAGCTCAGCCCAGGCCATTGATCACAGAGGGAGAATTTCAAGTTTTTCTCCCGGGCGGCAGAAACGGACCTTGAAGTAAAGAATTGTAAAATTCGTTCTCAATTCATGTTTGTTGGGTCTCAAACTTCACACACAGGTTTTTAACTGCCTAGCACACATCCTCCATCGATTTTAGACCAAGAAATTGAGTGTAGAGTGAGCAGTCCGAGCTCTTTTAGAGGGTATGCCGCTGGACCCTATCGGGTGCACGGTGCCGATAGGTTTAGAGCCATCTCCAGCTGGTTTAGACCTTATGCCGGTCTTCTACATGATACCCTGGTGCTGTAGAGCCCAAGAACCGACCATTTGGTGGAGAATTCACCGTGCAAGACCTCGCCGGAGCTCTAGGGTATGCTGTGGCCGGTGCGCCCTATTTTCCGGTGAGTTTCAGCCGCCGGGGACCTCACCAACGTGTTCAGCGTGGGGAAATACGGGGGGGCGGCCAGCAGGGGGTCTGGAGGTGGTGGGGAACTTGTTTTCCGGCGACCTCGCCGGAGTGGGCCGCCACTGCCCTGTTGGGCGCGAGTCTTGAGGTTAGGGATGACAGGTGGGACCCACTGTCAGCATTTAAACAATTTCCATATTTTCCCACTCTAGTTCAAACTTTGGAGAGCCATAACTTTGTGTAGGAGTGTCCAAAAATTGTGAAACAAATTTTGTTGGATTCCTATCAAAGAGTACTATCCAGGGGTGCAGACCAATGTTTATGAAAATCCATGAATTTGGCTCATTAATTCAATTAAGAAAAATCTTATCTGAATTTTTACAGGAGTTGTGTTTATTGGAAAATTCCCAAATTTGGACAGGACATTGTTCCAAAATTCCTCGAACTTCAGTAAAAATTTCAGAGGCATTGGACCTCATTTTATTGGTCAAATGATGTGTTCATTCCTTATGTCTCTGAAAAATGGGAAAAGGAACAGAGACAATTTCAGCTTTTCCCCATTCTTTGTAAAATCCATATCTCCATGTAGGAAACTCCAAAAATGGTAAAACCAATTCCTATGGACTCAGGACATTTTGTACTTCAAAAAAAGTCTACTTTGCAGCATAGGAAAGCTTAATATCTAGGGGGTAAAGGCAGATTAGTGAAAACCACATAAGGATTTGTTGTGCTCACATGAAGCCATTTCATGAGCTCAATTTTTGCACACTGCATAAATACCTTCCATAGAGGCTGTGGTTAAATTCTCAGCTTCATTGGGCCTCTGGAACTTGAGCTACCATCTTTTAGGTTTAAGTGTTCATATAATGGACTTAATCACATGGTGATTATTAGTATCTCTTTTCCCCCTAGCTTTCATCATCTCTAAGGTTGTAGATCCAACAGCAGAAACCTTGCTGTTGTTTATCTCTCTTATGCGTGAGTTAACTTGTACAAAAGCTTTGAATCATTTTCTAAATTGCTTTTGAATACATGTGCATAAATCATCTTAATAGCACGTGACGTCGACGTTCGACGAGGACTCGACTCTGCAGCGAGGATCTCCATCTCGTGACGAGTTTGGCGGATTCTCTGGAGGAAGACTAACTCCTAGCTTCTAACAAAACCGTTGAGCAAGGCAAGCCCCGGTTTGCATATCGTTACCGTTATAAATTTTACTTTTCTTCACATCATGTTTAGTAGACTTGAGTGCATTATGTCTAGGATGATTGAAACCTACTTGCATGCCTATTACATCCCTCATTATAAGGTTTAGTGTAGGCTTTGCCTCGTTGTAGATGCTAGGCTAATGTTGTAGCTAGCTCGGTAGAAGTCGAGTAGTAAAAAGCTACTCGCGAGAAAGTTCGAGTAATGGAGTTACTCGCGAGAGATAAATGATAAGAGCACCCTCATGAATATGAGATGGGGACGGGGATGTTCCTGTAGGATGGAGCGCTCAAGGTTGGTCTCGACCTGCGATGGGTGTGACAATGCTTGAGACCACATTTGGCCTGGACCGGAATGGTAAGGCAAATGTGGAGGTTGGTTGTAGCCCCGTCCGTGTCGGTTAAGGACCGTATGTATGCGGCCCTGCTGGACAAGATTGAGCTGTACCGGATATATAGTGGGGTATGGGACCCATGAAACCGATGTAACTCGATGGACCGTGATATAGAAACTCATCCTTTGCGTGGGAATGGCGTTGAGAAGGCGGGAGGTGTAAATCCTTTAGCGGGCAACTTCGACGTGTCCGCGTAGAGGACCATCCTGCTCGGCGCGAAGCGTTTTTCTATGTCGGGGTGTCGTGTGAAAGGTTGCTGCATACAACGTAAGAAAGAGCTCTTGAGAGAGTCTTTCGAGGCGGGTGTATGTGTCGTGTATTCCGGGTTGTTATTGATTCGAATCACTGTCGCTCGCGGAAGAGGATTGAGCATACTTGCCCACTGCGCCGTGACTTAGTAAGAAGAGGAACTAAGTCTCTTAACTTGCTGTTTGTGGATTAATCACTGTATTGGAACCTTGACTGAAGTAGTTATAGAGCCAACTAAATTTCATTTCCACCTTAGGCAAGCAACATCGGGATAAGCGTTTCTTGTTTGATTGTGGACTTCCGATGTTGTGAGGTGTGAGGACCACTAAAATGAAGGCTATAAGAATCTGAATATAAGGATCAAGTTTAGTCAAGATGCATTTTGCAAATTCCTATGCCTACTCTTTTACTACCCCTGCATGTAGAGTTGCATGTTTAGGAGTGACGGGTAAGTCTTATTGAGCCTTAGTGCTCACGGTTGCTTCTGAGTTGTTTTTGCAGGTAGCAGGATGCCTGCTATGAAGAGGGTTGTTCGGTGAGACGATGAACCTCACGGTTTGTTCAACTCATCGGAAACCTAGCCGCTGCCTTTCTTTGGTGAAGCTAGTAGGAAGCGTTCACGGGCTGAACGACTTCTCTTCGGCGTAGTTAGGGTCGAGAGTGAGTAGTTTGTCCAGCAAATTTTAATTTCCGCTGCGTGTGTACACTATGTTGAAAAAGAAATTACCTTGAGTAACAAAATGGTTCCGTTATGTTCTTATCATCTTTTCGTGCATGCTGTTGGGTGCCGCATCGCACGGCACCACCCACTGCGATTCCCGGGCCGGGCCCTCGCAAACTCTCTCCTTGGCCCTCCTCACTTTCTCGCGTTGAACGTCTTCATCAATGTGAAAAGAGCTGTCATCCGAGCCTGAAGACATTGTGCCTGATAAGGAGTTCACGGATTAGATAAGAATGAATCAAGGATTCAAGGTAATGTAGGGATTCAGATGACAGGGACCGGACTAGTCCGCACCTGAGAACCGGACTAGTCCGCCCCGACATAAGAACCCTAGCATTTTGATCAAAAAAATCTATCTAAGGATGCAAAAGAGTAGAAAAGTGGTGGGAATATATCTCTAAGGCCAATGTATACCCTTGGAATCAAAGGAAACAAGCTAGAACGAGGAAAGTTGAGAATTTGGTTTTGGGGAGAAATTTACCAAGATTTGAAGATCCGCGTCGAAGAAGTAGAAATCAGTCCGGATGAATCCGGAGGAGGGAATCCACTTGTCAAGGGGAGGATTTCCCACGGAGAAAATCTCGATTTTGAGGGTTCAACCCAAAAATCACTTTGGGGGCTAGGGTTTGAAAGAGGAGAGGGAGATCAAGTCTAATGAGGGGTGAGGGAGAGGTCTGGGCCGGCCAAGGGCTTATATATGCGATGGACCGGACTAGTCCGGTCTATGTGGCGGACTAGTCCGAGCCCCTTGAAATGACCTAACCAGTTTCGTCTGTCCGGACTAGTCCGGTTGAAAATCGGACTAGTACGTTTCCAACAGACCTGATACATATATAGATGATTAATAGTGATCCAAGGACAATAATTTTGCAAATAGTCTTGGTGATTACGACCAGTAGGCAATCAGCAATCAAACAATGGTCATAATCCATAAGATTTCTTCATTAAAATAGTTTTCTGAGTAGAAAAGGAGAAGAGGAACATTTTTAACAATACAAAGGAACATTTTAAGTTGCAACCAGGTATGCAATGTTTCAAGCCACATTTCGAGAGTCAAGAATGTTTAGCTCATTTCTTAGTTCACAAAACCTTTTCTCATCTAATGGTTTGGTAAAAATATCCGCAAGTTGTTTTTCAGTCCTAACATGTAAAATAGCAATGTCACCTTTTAATGAATGATCTCTAAGAAAGTGATGACGGATATCTATGTGCTTAGTTCTTGAGTGCTCTACAGGGTTGTGTGCAATTTTTATAGCACTTTCATTATCGCATAGAAGCGGGATATGACTTAGATTGTAGCCGTAGTCCCTAAGAGTCTGTCGCATCCAAAGTAGTTGCGCACAACAACTACCGGCTGCAACATACTCCACTTCCGCTGTGGAAAGAGCAATGGAGTTCTGCTTTTTAGATGACCAAGAAACTAGGGACCTACCAAGAAATTGACAAGTCCCCGACGTGCTCTTTCTATCGACTTTGCATCCTGCATAGTCGGCGTCGGAATACCCTATCAAGTTAAACTTGGATCCTTTGGGATACCAAAGGCCCAAGTTGGGTGTGTGCACAAGGTACCTTAGGATTCTTTTTACAGCAATTAAGTGACACTCTTTAGGTGCGGCTTGAAACCTTGCACACATGCAAACACTAAGCATAATATCTGGCCTAGATGCACATAAATAAAGTAAGGAGCCAATCATGGACCGATATACCTTTTGGTCCACATTTGGACCGTCTTCATTGAGGTTGAGATGTCCGTTGATGGCCATGGGTGTCTTGATGGGCTTGGCTTTGTCCATATTGAATTTCTTGAGAATGTCTTGTGTATATTTAGTTTGGCTTATAAATGTACCTTATCTCAGTTGCTTCACTTGAAATCCCAAGAAGAACTTCAATTCACCCATCATTGACATCTCGAACCTGTCTGTCATTATTTTGCTAAATTCTTCACATAAGGACTTGTTAGTGGATCCAAAGATAATGTCATCAACATAAATTTGACATACGAATAAATGATCATCAAAATGTTTAGTAAAGAGTGTATAGTCAGCTTTACCAATTTTGAATCTATTTTGAGTCAGAAAATCTCTAAGGCACTCATACCAGGCTCGAGGAGCCTGTTTTAGGCCATAGAGAGCCTTACGCAGTTTATAGACATGGTTGGGATACTCCTGATCTTCGAACCCCGGTGGCTGATCCACATAGACTTCCTCCTTTATCGGACCATTAAGGAAGGCACTCTTGACGTCCATTTGATACAACTTAAAATTATGGTGAGTAGCATATGCCAATAAAATGCGAATGGACTCAAGTCTAGCTACAGGAGCGAAAGTTTCATCGAAGTCCAAACCTTCCACCTGAGAATAACCTTTGGCCACCAACCTCGCTTTATTTCTTGTCACTACTCCATGTTCATCTTGCTTGTTCCGAAAGACCCATTTGGTTCCAACGATGTTCGCCCTTGGTCTTTCCACCAGCTCCTACACTTCATTTCTTTTGAAGTTGTTCAGCTCCTCTTGCATCGCAATCACCCAGTCTGGATCCCTTAAGGCTTCTTGTACCCTGTATGGCTCCAGAAAAGACACAAAAGAATAGTGTTCACAAAAATTTGCAATTTGAGATCTAGTAGTTACTCCCTTAGCAATATCTCCAATGATATTGTTGACAGGTTGGTCTCTTTGCACACACTGATGTACTCTTGGGTGTGGAATTTGTATAGTTGCTTGTTCTTCATTGTCTTCATGTGTCATGTCTCCCCCTAGATCATTGCTTCCATGATCATCTTGATCTTCTTGACCTTCCTCAACCTGATCTTGTGTAGGAGCTTCCCCTTGATCATTGCTTCCTTGTTGAAATTCGTCTTATGTTTCCTCTCGTGGTAGGATATCACCAAGTGCCATTTTCTTCAGCGCTTCACATGGAGCTTCCTCCTTATGTAGCATAAACTTATCGACTTGCTCCACTTGTGAGCCGTTAGTTTCATCGAACACTACATCACGTGCTACTTCAACAAGGCCGGACACCTTGTTGAAGACACGATAGGCGCAGACATTCGATTCATATCCGAGCAAGAATCCTTCATCGGACTTGGAAGCGAACTTCGAGGCCCTTGGTTTCTTGTTCAGAATAAAACATTTGCAACCAAAAATTTTGAAATAAGAAACATTAGGCTTTTTACCCGTGAGAAGCTCATATGGAGTTTTCTTCAGTAGTCAATGAAGGTACAACCGATTTGTGGCATGACAAGCGGTGTTCACCGCTTCTGCCCAAAATCGGTCTGACGTGTTGTATTCATCTAACATTGTTCTCGCCATTTTGATCAGTGTTCTTTCGGCCACCCCGTTCTGTTGAGGAGAGTAGGGTGCCGAGAATTCATGCTTTATACCTTCTTCATTGAGATATTCTTCAACTTGGGTGTTCTTGAATTCTGTCCCATTGTCACTTCTGATATTCTTTACGGTTGATGAGAATTCATTCTGAGCTCTTTTCAAGAACTTCTTGAGGATTCCCTGAGTTTCTGATTTATCATACAAGAAAAATACTCAGGTAAATCTTGAAAAATCACCAACAATTACTAAACCGTATTTGTTACCGCCGATGCTGATGTACGCAATTGGACCAAAGAGATCCATGTGGAGAAGTTCCAGCGGTCTAGCGGTGGTCATCACATTCTTGGCGGGGTGTGGTGCTCCAACCTGTTTTCCTGCTTGACAAGCGCTGCACGGCCTGTCTTTTTCAAAAACCACATCCTTAAGACCACGGATGTGACCACCTTTTAGAAGTTTCTACAGATTTCTCATTCCAACATGGGCTAGCCGTCTATGCCACAACCATCCCATGTTGGTCTTAGCAACCAAGCAAGTGTTGAGTTCGGCTTTATCTTTGTTGAAGTCAACAAGATAAAGCTTTCCCTTCAACAATCCCTTGAATGCAATCGAGCCATCGCTTCTTCTAAAGACGGTCACACCCTCATTAGTGAATAAACAGTTGTAACCTTTGTCGCATAGTTGAGATATTGATAAAAGATTATAATCTAGAGAGTCTACGTGTAAAACATTAGATAAGGTGTGTTGAGAGGATATTTCAATGTTACCACTACCAAGGACCTTTCCTTGGCTGTTGTCTCCAAAGTATATACCTTCACTTGGATCCTTGTTGCACTCGTACTTCACAAACATACCTCTCTCTCCGGTCATATGATTTGTGCATCCGCTATCTAGCACCCACTTAGATCCGCCGGAGGAGTAAGCCTGCAAAATAGAATTATTCCTTGGTTTTAGGTACCCAAGCTTGCTTGGGTCCTCTCAGGTTAGTCACAAGAGTCTTGGGCATCCACACACAAGTTTTTAAGTTCTTGTGGCGTGGCCCTGTATAGTTAGCAATGACTTTTCCATACTTGTTTTTCATGAGAACATAAGAAGCATCAAATGTACGGAACAGTGTTTGTAACTCAGATTCATGGGATTTTTCTTTAACAAAAGTGATTCTATTCTTAGCATGATTAGGAGTAGACATGTGTTTGTTCCTGTCAAAACCAAGACCATCTTTGACATTGGGAGGTCTAGTGATCATATATGCACTTCGTGCATATTTGATCTTCTCCTTATCAAAGATGCCGTTTTGAGAAGAATGCATGTCATGAGAGGTTGAAGCATTAGAAATTACATTCTTCTTACTAGAGCAAGTGCAGGTTCTTATTGTTGTCGAACTCATGTCTTTGGAGGAAGAGCTCTTGGAGGAAGAGGAGTCACTTTGTTTGAGCGACTCAACTTGCACCTCAAGGATTTTGTTAACTTTTGACAAGTTAGCAAGTTCTTCCTTGATTGCAATGTGCGAGTCCTCTAACTTTGAGTAAGTTTCCTTACTCAAGGCTAGCTCTAACTCAAGTGACTCATTCTTCTCTCTTTCAAGCTCAAGAAGCTTTTCAACTTCTTGATATCTCTTCCTCTCACGGATGAGCATATCTTCTTGTCGGTTGACAAGTTCCTCCTTTTCAAAGATTTCGTTCGACAACATTTCCATTTTCTTTAAAGCAATTTTACTTAGCCCTCTAAACATTTCTTCATTATCACTAGAGCTATCAAAGTCATCAATGGAGGAATTTAGTACAGAAGGAGTAAGTCGAACCTTTTTCTTGCCTTCCTTAGCCATAAGACAAGTGTGGTTGTTCATGTCCCGTCCTCCCATGTTCGGAAAGAGTGTGGCTCTCATAGTTGGTTTCTTGACTGCGATAGTGGCCATCTCTTCTTCTTCATCGGAGGAGGACTCGTCGTTTGAGTCCCACTCCTTCCCAATGTGAGCTTGATGGACTTGTATTCTTTTTCTGAAAATTTTCTTTTCTTGAGATCTTGTTTCCTTCTTCTTTTTATTTTCTTCATAAGTACAATCCCCCATGAAGTGACCATACTCTCCGCAGTTGTATCAAGTGCGTCGAGCCTTGGATTTTCCTTTATCCTTGCTTTTGCCTTCATGAGAATTGTTGCCGTGTCTTCTCTTCATCATGCGTTTGAACTTTTTGATGAAGAGTACCATTTATTCGTCATCAAGATCGGTGCTCTCGTCGCTTGTATCTCCATCGTCTTGGTCTTCACGAGTTTCTTTGAGTTTGGGTCTGCACGTTGCTTTGAGAGCAACTTCTTTCTTTTTGGATGAGGTGAGTTTGGCTAAGTCTTTGACGTATTGGGCTTCTTTCTCCATCATTTCATGATTTATGATCTTCCCTAGTAATTCATCGGGAGTCATTTTGTGAAAACCGGGGCTCTCTCTGATCATTGAGCAAAGTGTGACATTTCTTGGCATAAAGGCTCTAATCATTCTTTTGACCACTTCGTGATCTGTCCATTTCTTACTTCCATAAGCATGAATTTTGTTGATGAGTGCTTTCATCCGGTTGTACATGTCTTGAGGTGATTCGCCTTATTCAATAGCAAATCTCCCCATCTCTCCTTCAAGCATTTCGATTTTGGCTTCACGAACTGACCTATTTCCTTCGTGAGCTGTCTTGAGGGTACCCCAGATTTCTTTTACACTTTCTAACCCATCGATCTTGGTGAATTCCTCTCTGCTTAGTGATGATGTGATCACGGCGACGGCTTGTGCGTTTCTGTGAATCTCTTGTTCTTGTTCTGGAGTGAGTTCATCATCCGTGTCCGGAATATCTATGCCTGTGCAAACAATGTGCCATAGACTAGGGTTTAGAGATATCAAATGCATCTTCATGTTGTACTTCCACATGGTATAGTCACTTCCGTCAAACTGTGGAGGCCTTCCCATAGGAATCGAAAGATAGTGATTGTTTGAATTGAGACGGTTGTAGTTGTAAGGATACCGGGAGTAGTCGTGATGACCACTCCCAGTCGTCTTTTCTTCTTCTTTTCCCTTTTGTGCTAGCAGTTTCTTTCTCAGGAGTGCTTTTAGCTGCCTCACTTCTTCATCATCATGTGGGCTGTCTTTCAGCACATCAAAGGCTTTAGCTTCTTGCTCCTCCTCATTGATGTTCATCTTTGGGATGTCGTCGTTCTCCTCAGAGGCCATGATCTCTCCGAGATGTGAGTCTCTTTGATGGAGAACCTTGCTCTGATACCAATTGAATGTGGCCTAGAGGGGGGGTGAATAGGCCTTTAAAAGATTCCTGCACACTTAATAGAGTTATCAGAAACTTGATTGACCGAACTAGTCCGGTTGTGTGGGCGGACTAGTCTGGTGTGCTGAATTATGTGAGTTAATTAAGTGTGTTTCAGAAATTGAATCTTTCAGCAGCGGAATGAGAACAACAGTTTTTATAAATTAAGCTTATTGTATGAATGCACGTGCAAACTTATAAGAAACTCAAATGATGATTAGCAAACTAGTGATCTAATGTATCAAAGTGTAAAGTAAATGAGAGACAAAAGACACGAATTTTTACCGAGGTTCGATCTCACCAAGTGATCTACGTCCTCGTTGAGGAAGCTCACACAGAGCCGGGTTCCTAACCCTTTCCCTCTTCAAGTCACCACAAAGGCCGACTTGACTCCACTATCACGGGCAATCACTGAGTTTGTGGGGCTACCTCACAAGTTGAGGGCTCCCACGAGAATTACAATAAGAACGTGATCAAATACACTCAAAAATAGTACAATGCAGAATATGAGTGTAGAAAGATCAAACCCCAAGAGCTCACAACGAAAGAACGACGATCTCCAAATCCCGAATCCAAGTGTTCAATTGATTTTGATCTTTTTGCACTTTAGATGTGTGGGGAGATGTGTTTTGGGCTCTTGGGACAAGGTGGCGGCGCTAGGGTTTGTGTTTGCTGCAGTATTAGTCGTGTGTTTTTTGAGAAAAAACGAAGGACCTCTTTTTATAGGGTTTCCAAAAAAATTACCGTTGTTAAACCTAATACTGGACTAGTCCGGACTTGTCCGGTCACAGTGAATCATGATGTCTAGAAGGTCTGGCGGACTAGTCTGGTGTGCACAAGGACTAGTCCGTTTTGGGAATAGAGAGTTTGGCGGACTAGTCCGGTCCATGATCGGACTAGTCCGGCCTCCAGTGATAGGAGGTTCCAGAAAGTCTTGCGGACTAGTCCGGTGTGCACGCGGACTAGTTCGTTTAGCGAATAGAGAGTTTGGCGGACTGGTCCGGTCCAAGATCGGACTAGTCCGGTGCACTGTGAAGAGTTTGGATAATTTTAAAACCCTATACCATGCGCAAAGTCGTGAGCTCTTGGAGTGTGTCTTTCATACACACCCTATACACTTAAATTCTAATTAATTCTTCTAAATTTCCATCAAGGTATTCTTCTTTTGGACACCACTTCATTTTCACCTTTTTGTGTGCACCGAGCTGTTTCACTTTGTTTATCCTGCAATCATCTCAATAGTTTCATTAGGATCTCATATGTTCGTCATCAATTAGCCAAAACCCACAAGGGATATCCTAGATGCACTTACAGGAAGGCCAAGGCACAAGAGTTCAAGGAAAGAACGAGCACTAGGAAATGCGAAGGGAAGCCGCGATGCGGGTGAGATCCCCTTTTAAAACTTTCTAGGAACGATTCAAGGTGATTCGAAAACCTTCGAATACACCACATCGGCGACCGCATTGGCTCTGAACCGAGCGCCGATGACAGGTGGACCCAAGTCGCCCAGCTGAAGCGGTGGGTCAAGGAGTCAGTCTCCCAAGAAGACGAGCCGGCAAGGCGCTTTGGCGGTTCCAGAAGAAAGCACCGTGGCGTACAGAAGTGGCAGCCTTGGGAACCGCCGCAGTAAAGGCAACCATCAAGTGGGCGCACGCTCCCACGATCCCGCGACTGTTCGTGCTCCGGCAGCGGTCAATACGGGACTTAGAGAAAGTGCGCGAGACAGGAGAGATGTAGGTCCCACCTCGGGCTCGCTATCTCCCCCGAGATGGGCCTGGGGGCCACTGTCGGGACCCGCGATATGGGGTACCTCCGCGCACAGGGGAAAATGCCTGAGGATCTCGCCCTTCTCCGCAGGGAGAGCTCCGAAGGCGCCACGTGCCCAGCGTGGCCGGACCTCCTTCTCCTCAGAGGGGAGCCCCGGACTCGCCACGTGGCCTGCAGAAGCTGGACCTCCCCCCTCCGCAGGAGAAAGGTCCGAAGGCGCCACGTGTCCAGCGGGGCCGAACCTCCCTCTCCTCAGAGGAGAGCTCTGGGCCCCCCACGTGGCCGACAGAAGCCGGACCTCCCCCTCCGCGGGGAGAGGTCCGAAGGCTCCACGTGTCCTGCGGGGCCGGACCTCCCTCTCCCTTGAGGAGGGCTCCGGGCCCGCGACGTGCCCAGTAGAAGAGCGCTGCCTGCCCTCGAGCGGTAGGCAGCGGGCGTAAAGATGCCCCATACCTTGCCCGTACAAGGTATTCAAGGCCCACGCCTTCCCAAGACGCGGAGACGCGAATCACGCCTCTGTCAGGTGCCATTGCACCCAGTCACATCGCAGACTGGCGCGCCGTGTCAGAGCCTGCCTGCCAATAAACACAGCGACAAGACATCCCCTGCCGCCCCTGCCATCATCAACCACTACGACTAGCTTACGGGATGGGCAGGACGGAAGAACGAAGACTCGGAAGCCTTCGCCAGAGACAACTACCGGCATAACTGCAGATATGGTAGATGGCAGGAAATCTCCCCAAGACCACCTGTCGGGTCCCGGGCCCACCTTGTAAGCCGCTCGAGCCTTGGACTATAAAAGGCTCGGGTAGGCAATGTTAGCAGGGGTTGGAACTCTGTTGACTCGCACTCTGGACATCACTCACCCTCAAGCTCAGGACTCCGGTTCTGAGCAGCAAGCAATACAGCGAGCACCTCTGCTCACCGTGGACGTAGGGTTTTACGCTCTGGCGGCCTGAACCACGTAAAACTCCCCGTGTCAAGCTTCTCCCTCAATCGTCCCTACGCTGAAGCTCTCCGCGAGTGACTAGCCCCTCCGAAAAAGAACCTCCGCAGGCTGCCCAGTGCAGGCCCGGGGGAAGTGTCGGCTACACACTTCGACATTTGGCGCGCCAGGTAGGGGGCTTTTCCCTTGTGCGACGAGCTTTTGCCAGCGAAGATGACGAAGCTTCCTTCAGCGGAAAGCTCTCCTCCCCCGCGTTCACGACGGACAGTGACTAGCGGGGACTACGTCTCGACACACTCTGGATAGAGTGTGTCGGCGCAAGCTGGAAGCCAGCAGCCGACTCCGGCAGCACCGACTCCGGCAACGCAGGCTCCAGCGAGCGTGAGATCCTCTGCAGAGCTGAGCGTCCCCCACGGGGGCGCGCTAGCTGCGGCAAGAGCGCTACTGCGCAATCCACCTGATGGGGACGCGCCTCAGTCAGCGACCCAGCAGTGGATTCGCGAGGTAGACCGTCTCGTCGTCACCGCCGCAAACCCTCGACTTCGGCGGGGACGACGCCCCGGCCAACCGGCTGTGTCGCTGGCGCGCACACCAACGGTTGACGGGCAGACGGCAGATTCCAGCTCCACCAGGCTCCCATCGACGGACCTGAGGACAGAGCTTGAACGATACCACTTGGGCAAGGATGCCCGAGTGTTCATTGAGCGACGTCAGGAAAGGCGTCGCAACCAAGAGGCCGCCAACAGCATGACGTCTGCCTCAACCCTGCCTGAGGCGCAGACGTTCGCTACGCAATCTCTGCCCCAGGCATACGCCGCACAGCATGTGCCCCAGCCATATGCCCTGCAAGCGGTGCCCCCGGTCTATGGCGCAGCCTTGCCCATACCGGGGTACACAGTGCCAGCAGCGAACCAAGCGTTCGCGGCACCAACGCCTGCAGCAACAGGAGCAGGATGTGCAGCCCTGGCGCCACACCTTCGCTTTGCGAGGTGGCCGCGCAAGTTTCAGCCGCACCTGCCTGAGAAGTACGACGGCAGCGTCAACCCGGCGGAGTTCCTCCAGATCTACTAGACCGCCGTCCTTGCTGCAGGAGGGGATGAGGCCGTCATGGCCAACTACTTCCCCGTCGCCTTGACCGGCCCGGCCCGGTCTTGGCACATGAACCTCCCCCAGGGTTCCATAACCTCCTGGGGAGAGCTCTGCCGGAAGTTTACTGCTAACTTCGGCAGCTCCTACACCCGGCCTGGCACGGAGCTCGACCTCCACGCTGTCCAGCAACAACCTGGAGAGACGCTGCGCTCCTTCATCCAGCAGTTCTCCTAGGTACGGAACACCATCCCGCATATCCAAAATGCTTCTGTGGTGGTGGCGTTCCGGCAGGGTGTATGGGACAAGAAGATGCTTGAGAAGCTCACGACCTAAGAGGTTTGCGACATCTCAGAGCTCTTCAGCCTGGCGGACAAGTGCGCTAGGGCAGCTGAAGGGTGGAATTGGCACTCTCTGCCAGCCTCCGAGTCAGGAGGACAGCCTGGATCTGGCGCTGCTTCCTATGGAGGCGGCAAGAAGATCAAGAACCGGGGTGGTGGCAAGATGAAACCACCGGCTGCGGCTCCCATTGCTGCTGCAGCAGCACCCAGTGGGGCTCAAGGGCCACGCCCCGACAAAAGGCAGCGACAGTCACCAGCTCCAGAGGGGGACCAAGGTGAACTGTGCCCCGTGCACGGCACCAGCTACCATACTGCCGCTGAGTGCCGGGACATCCAGAGGCTCGCAGAGCGCTTCCGCAAAGGGAGGCAGCTGCGAGATGATGCCCCGCCCTTCCGTCAAAAGGAGGGCAAGCATAAGGTCGATGCCCCAGACAACGTCGGCCACCAGGTGGGGTTTCAGGAGCCTCAGCGCGCCATAAAGATGGTGCACAACGGTGAGGACTCCAGCTCCAGTGACGACGAGCCGGGGCAGTAGCCAACTACGGCTGCCCCGAAAGATCCGTGGGGACTGCACTGCTGCGATATCAGCCTTGGAGAAGCTCCAAGCAGTTGCAGCAGCCCAAGCACCAGCCCGGCGGTGCAGAACCGGGCCAGCTCCACCCGAGTTCACGCCTCTGTGCCTCGGCCTCACCTCCCGGGGGCCGCCCAGGATCTGTCGACCTCTTGACGCCCTTAGCCAGAAGGGGAAAGACATCTTGGGTCTCCCAAGAAGAGTCTGGGTCCTCCTGCCTCTTGACGGCCTTAGCCAGAAGAGGAAGGTACCCCGGGGCTCTCTGAAGAAGCCGCGCTGGACCTGCTCCAACGTAAAGATATCTACCTCGTCGGCGAGGCACGAGTGCAGGTAACACCCCACAACGCACGGTCTGGCTGGTGCTCTAGCACTACCGCCAAAGGACCAAGCGCGTCAGGGACCTGCAAGAAGGCAACCTAGTGCCGCGGCACACACTTTCCGGCGAAGGACCTATAAACTCTCCCCCAGCCGGGAAGGTCCCTTCCGAGTCACGAAAGTTGCCGTCCCAGGTACACATGCCTTTCAACCAAGGATGGGATCCGTTCCTGAACCCTTGGAGCATGGAACATCATAGTAAGTTCTACCTCCTGAGCATTAGTAGAACAGGCCTTTACCTTTCTGTAATAAATCCCATAGAGTCCAGGAACAGCGCTCGGAGCAGCTAAGCCTTAGGGGACGGTCCAGGATTATGTCCAGCTTGGCCTGGTTCCGACCCCAAGCGCGTAGATGTCACACCCGGTTTATCCGAAGAACCACCGAGTGAATATCACATGTATGCCAGGATCATTTTCTCATACATGTGATGACAAATAGTGAAGCATCATTTATTACAAGCCAGGTGTCGAATATAAATAAGTCTTACATAGCAAATGTCTCGATGGACAATAATAAGTTCATCACAAGTAAATAAACTAGCAGCGGAATAATTATTCTCGTGGGCTCCGTCACAGGCGTTGCCCGGGGGACTCCATGAACCTAAAAACCTTCTTCGGGTCCAAAGTCTTGATCATTATACACCACCTCATTATCTTGACCTGAGCAGCAATATAAACCAACAAACATGCAAGGTTGAGTACCAATGGTACTCAGCAAGTGTGGGAAAATTTTGTCATGCATGGCTAGAGCAAGGAGAGGTTGAACTCATGGTTAAAGCACTACGCAATTAATACCTATCACCTTAGCTTATTAAGCACCTACGTTACTACATAGATGAAATGATCCCAATCTCCCATCCCATCATCATAATCAAATAACCATAATATCATTTCCAATGTTAAGCTCCTCGCTTAACATCCACAACTTCCAAAGCCACCATTCTCTAATCATGAATAAGTCCAAGCCGCTCTTGACCGTGAGCACGGCTGTCATGACAGTTTTGACTCTGCAGAGTTTGCACCACTATACCCACATGTAGTGATTTCATCCCCCGTTGCCGGGTGGACTAAAAGAACCTCCATTATGCCAGTGGCTACGAACCACATTCACACTTCCCAGGTGTGTAGCCAGGAGATTACCACGAAGCCTTTACAAAGGGATTCCCGACGAGCGTGGGCCCACTGAGGTTTCACCCCTAACAGCATACAAGAGGCTCCAACCCCGCTGCAGTGGCCCCCTCTTGAGCCTTGCGGTTCATATGGTAGTCCAGCTGACACCTACTCCCCGCACCATCCAACACACCCATACTACGCCGAGGATACACCTAATTAATTGGCCAAGCTGCCCCATCTCAGCATGTGGTTGGCACAGTAAAGCCAGGTTACATGCTCCATGAACCGGTCCTTAGGATCCAGGCAAGTACTAAACACAAACCTGAGTCTCGTGCACCCAGCACCAACCAAATCATCCAACTTGCCTTGATCCCTACCTCTACATACTCATAACATCTCATTCAAAAGTATGGTAAAATAAACTGATGATCTCATATCCCAAATATCCCATTCTAAGCATGGCTAAGCATATGCATAATAATAAATGACATGATAAGATGAATCCCAACCCAAGCTACAAGGAAACAAGGTAATGCAATTCTAGGGAGACATCCTAGCATGGGTTTCATATTTTCAATTGACAATGCAAATAATTCTATCTACACATCCTAGTATAGGATCAAAGTGGTCAAGGACACTTGCCTCCTTCCTGCTGCTCTTGGAATGGGTAGTCCTCATCTTGGAAAGGAAGAACTTGCTCTGGAGCAGGTTCTACTCATACCATCACACATAGCAAAAGAAAATAACAAGTCATAAGACATAGTTCACACTTCCACTTCATACAAACCACACATTCACATGTATGAAAACCATTCACAATTCTATGTGTTGTGGTTACTCTATGTGTGTTGATTTTTGGATTACATGCACTTTTAAACATGTGTATATGATTTCTACTTTTGTATTCACATTTATGTTTGCATACTATATATGAGTTTCCAATTTAAATAAATTCCTTACATTCAATTACTACACCCTTTTAGCTACCAAGTATGCATGTAAGATATTTTCCTACTCCATATGTGTCTTCAGATCTTCTACCAACCCTAAACTGAATTCTTTGGATTTTAGAAACTTCATTTATCATTTTCTAGTTATTCATACCTAGCTTACTATATTTTCAGATTTATTTCCTATGCCTAAATGTGAACTTTATTATGAAAATAGAAAGACACCTCATCTAAACAGAATAGGTTTTGGGTCTAAAATATTAATAATATATTTTTGAACTTCTCCTCTGATGTGAACTATTTTACATTTATTTTACAAAATTTCAGAATTATTCTCTACTTAAAAATATGTCCCTATATCTAATAAATGTGAATAATCAATTAAACAGATTCATTTCAGCCAAAAATCTATTTTTATCTCACTCCAAGGTTTTCCAAGTACTAGGAAAGTTTTTAATTTGAATTGACAATATGTTTGTCCCATCTTTTAAATTTTAAATACTAACCACATATTCAATTTCCTATATTTAATATCAAATAGGGTTAAAAAGGTAAACTCACCCCACTACAGGGTCTATAATATTATTTTAAGAATTTTCAGGGATCTAGATACACATAACAGAGGGGTTTTTCCTAATTTTTATTAAGTCCAGGGGTCAAAACTGATTTTTAAATGAATTTACATGATTTTCTGAACTTCCAGGGGCTAGATCAGAAGTTTCCGGGGCTAGCTCTTATTTTCCGAGAACCCCAGGGGGTAGCACGTAAGAATCCCGGCCTTTATAACGCGGGGCTGACGTGGACCGTCCGATTTAAAACAGACGGCTGAGATTATAACATCGAACCAGTACGCGGGGATTTAAACTCTACCGTGCGATTTAAAATAGACGGCGCACAAGCGGCCACGTCGCTCTGATCGAGCGCGGGCGGCGCTGCCCGGCGGCGCACGGCGGCGATCTCGCCGGAGAGTTTTCGATCTTCGTCAATTCTTCCTAAAACTATGATTTTATGGCATAGATCGGTGGAGGGGAGGTCGGGGATCTCACCTCGAGGGTTTTCTTGAGCTCGGAGGTCCCGAAAAGCGATCAACGACGAGGTCCGAGGTGAATTCACGACGAGGCTCGTCGGCGCTGTGTTTGAACCGCAAACCACCGAGTTTTCTGCACCTGCAAGGTTCCCCGGAGGCGGTGGATCAAGACCAGCGAGTTAGATCAGAATTCCCGAGCGTAGATCGAGCAGAATTCGCCGGAGAAGCTCGGGTTCTCACCGGAAGGAAAATCGGCGAATCGTGGGGAAAAACGGGACGATGCCGGGGTTTTTATAGATGGGGGAGGGCGGCATTCGGTTGTGATCGAGTTTGCGTCATCCACGAACGAAATTCGGCTGGGATACGCGAGGATCCGGGGCGGTTTCGATTCGGGGGTGAGAAGAGTCCGGCCGAGCGCGGGCGCGAGCGCGAGGAGGAAGAAGGGTTGGCGGGCCCCGCGTGTCAGTGGGAAAGAGGGGGGGCGCGCGGCTGCGGGCTGGCGCGGGGTTAGTGGGCCGGCTGGTGGGTTTCGGCCCACTGGCCGGGGAGGTTTATTTTTTCCTTTTTTTTCTTTTTCATTTCTGTTTTGAGTTTAATTTGAATTGCAGTTTGAATTTGAATTTTTGCAACACATGCAATACATCCAAAAAATTTTAAATTCCCCTCTTAACAGGATTTTGGGGTGTTACAGCTCTACCCCCCTTAAAATAAATCTCGTCCTCGAGATTGGTGTTTCTAAGAAAACAATTCCGGAAATTGTGCCTTAAGCTCATCTTCTCGCTCCTAGGTGGCTTCCTCTTCCGAGTGATGCTTCCACTGCACCTTGCACATCCGGATTCTTTTATTTCTTGTGAGGCGTTCCATTGTCTCTAAAATCTTGGATGGCTGCTCGGCATAAGACAGATCCTCAGCTACTTCAACCTCATTCATGGGTAGCATCTCTTCAGGTGTCCTCAGACATTTCTTGAGCTGTGACACATGGAATACATCGTGCACATCCGATAGGCGAGCCGGTAATTCTAGCTGATACGCCACTTCGCCTTTCCTCTCCAGAACTTGAAAGGGTCCGATGTATCGAGGTGACAACTTCCCTTTCACCTTGAACCGACGAAGTCCTCGGATAGGGGACACCTTGAGATAGACATAGTCTCCCACGTTGAAAATGAGCTCTCTTCTCCGAACATCGGCATAGCTCTTTTGTCGTGTCTGTGCTATTGTCAAGTTGTTGCGGATTTCCCGCACTTTCGCCTCGGCTTCTTGCAGTACCTCGGGTCCAAACACTTTACTTTCCCCTGTTTGGTTCCAAAATAGTGGAGTTCTGCACTTCCTCCCATACAAAGCTTCGAACGGTGACATCTTCATACTAGCCTCTGCATACGGTAAGTTCTTGTCCCAACTCCGATTGTTTTTGAGTGCACACGCTCTCAGCATATCCTCAAGAATCTGATTGGTTCTTTCCGTCTGCCCGTCAGTTTAGGGATGATAGGCAGAGCTGAAATTCAGATGGTTTCCCATGGTTTCATGCAACTTCTGCCAGAACCTTGAGGTGAACTGTGTCCCTCGATCCGACACAATCTTCTTTGGCACTCCATGGTAACACACGATCCTTGACATGTACAACTCTGCCAATTTGGATCCGCTGTAGCTTTCTTTCACGGGGATGAAATGAGCTACCTTGGTTAGCCTGTCGATGATGACCCATATTGAATCATATCCTGATTGGGTCCTAGGCAATCCCACTATGAAATCCATGCCGATTTCTTCCCATTTCCATTCAGGCACTTTGAGTGGTTGCAATAATCTCACGGGTCGTTGATGTTCTACTTTCACCAACTGACATGTGTCACATAGGGCAACATGTTCCGCGACATCTCGCTTCATGCCATACCACCAATACCTGCTCTTGAGGTCCTGGTACATCTTCGTACTCCCAGGATGAATGGAATAGTCGGAATCGTGAGCCTCCTTCAAAATCAATTCACGGATCTCCTTCACTTCAGGCACACAGATTCTTTTCTCGTGCCACACCGTACCTTGTTCATCCTCTCTGAAACCAGGGGCTTTATTTTCCTTGATGAGTTGTCTGATTTCTTGTATCTTCTCGTCATTCTTTTGACCATCACGTATGTCTTGCTCTAGTGTGGAGTCCATTTCCATGGCGATGGCTTCACCACTATTCACCAGACATAGATTGAGTCTTATAACATCGCCCTTCGATTCCGTAGGCATGTCTTTCAAGCTCAACCTATTGACCTGCACTTTCTGGCTTAGAGCATCCGCCACGACATTCGCTTTCCCAGGATGATAGTTGATTCCCACATCAAAGTCGTTGATTAGCTCTAACCATCTTCTTTGTCTGAGGTTGAGATCTGGCTGTGTGAAAATGTACTTTAAACTCTTATGATCCGTATATATTTCTGTCCTCTTCCCCATCAAGTAATGCCGCCAAATTTTCAACGCGTGTACCACTGCGGCTAGTTCTAGGTCATGAGTAGGATAGTTTTTCTCGTGCTTCCGGAGCTGCCGGGATGCATAAGCCACGACATGCCCTTCTTGCATGAGAACACATCCCAACCCGTTTCCAGAGGCATCGCAGTACACCGTAAAGTTCTTCTGCATATCTGGCATAACTAGCACTGGGGCTGTTGTCAATCTTTTCTTTAACTCCTGAAAACTCGTCTCGCACTGCGGCATCCATTTGAATGTGATTCCCTTCTCCAACAGTTTGGTGAGTGGTCTCGAGATCTTGGAGAAACCCTCGATAAACCGTCGATAATACCCAACCAATCCCAAGAAGCTTCGAACTTCCCCGACATTTTCAGGGGTCTTCCACTTCTGTATATCCTCAATTTTGGTGGGATCTACGGAGATTCCTCCCTCCGAGATTATATGTCCTAAGAAGGGAACCCTCTTCAGTCAAAACTCACACTTGCTCAACTTGGCATATAGTTGGTGTTCTCTCAGCCTCTGCAACACCAACCTTAGATGTTTCTCATGTTCCTCTTCATATTTGGAGAAAACGAGAATGTCATCTTTGAAAACCACCACAAATTTGTCCAGATATTCCATGAATACCTTGTTCATGAGATACATGAAGTATGCCGGGGCATTAGTTAGCCCGAAAGGCATAACAGTGTATTCATACAGTCCGTACCAAGATACGAAAGCTGTCTTGGGAATATCAGATTGCCTTATCTTAAGTTGGTGGTATCCCGACCTGAGATCAATTTTCGAGAACACACAAGCTCCCCTCAACTGATCAAACAAGTCTTCGATGCGGGGTAATGGGTACTTATTCTTGATGGTTACCTCATTCAAGGCACGGTAGTCCACGCATAACCTCTGGGTTCCGTCCTTCTTGGGCACAAATATGACTGGAGCTCCCCATGGTGAGGAACTAGGACGAATATACCCCTTCGCCGTCAATTCTCTCAAATGATCCTTGAGTTCTCCCAGCTGCTTGGAGTCCATCCGATAAGGTCTCTTGTATATCGGAGCTGTTCCAGGCACTAGCTCAATTGTGAATTCCACTTCACGATCGGGAGGCATACCTGGCAACTCCTCCGGAAAAACATCGGGATATTCCCTGATGGTCCTGATCTCCTCCACTTTCACCTCAACTTGATTTATTTTAACGTCCCTTCTAGGCTCTTGTATTGTTATAAACTTTACTTTTGTGCCACTAGGGTGCGTTAGTTCCACCGTTCTGGTCGAACAATGGATGATTCCCTTATGTTTGGTCAACCAGTCCATGCCCAAAATAATATCAATCCCTTGGGAATCAATAACTATGAGGTTGGCAGTAAATACCACCCCATTAATGTCTAGATTCACCTTGGGACACACTTGTCTTGTCCTTATTTCTCCACCTGGAGAGTTTACTGCTAGCATATGGTTCATTTGTGTTGTTGCTAGATCATGCTTCTTAACAAACCCTTGAGCAATGAACGAGTGGGTAGCACCAGAACCAAACAGCAGGGTTGCAATGTGTAAATTGGCAGGAAACTTACCAACTACCACGTCAGGTGCCTCTTGTGATTCCTCCATGGTCACGTGGTTCACCCGTCCTCGCATTACATTCTGCTGTTGCGGCTACGCGGGCTTCTTCTTTGGGCACTTATGGGCATAGTGCCCCACTTCACCACAGTTAAAACATTGCACTCCAACCTTAGGTGCCTGGCCTTTGTTGTCTTGGGGTTGGTTTGGGGGTCCTTGCACTGCTGGTCGAGGTTGATATGTAGGGCGAGGCTGCTGTACAAATTGACGTTGTAGTGGTGCTGGTGCTTCCGGAGGCCTGAAGTTCGGGTTGTACCTTCTCGGTGCTGAGTAGGGTACCGCAGCACGGCTCGTCTGCCCTGCGGTTTGCTGCATCAGACGTGGGCGGGTGTTGCTACCCGAGGCTTGATGTGACCACCCGGCCTTCCTCTTGTTCTCATTTTCCAAGGCCTTCAGCTTCCTTTCTACCACAAACGCTCTGTCCACCATCTTTTGGAAGCTTTCATACTCATTGGAGGACATTGCGCACTGCATTTCTGCGGTAAGTCCTTCCACGAAACAATCTTGTTTCTGCTCATCAGTCTCTGTGTCCCGTGGGGCATAACGGGAGAGTTGAGTAAATTTAGTGAGGTATTCCCTCACAGTCATGTTACCTTGCTGCAACCCCCAAAACTCCTTCCTCTTGTTTTGAGTTCACCCCTTGGTATGTAATGGTTGCGGAAGCTACGCTTGAACTCTTCCCAAGTGATGTTCTCAGGGTCATGATGGGCGGCCACGTAGGCGGTCCACCAATCAGCAGCAGGTCCATGCAATTGATGAGAGGCAAACAGCACCCTCTCATACCCATGGCACTGTATGATCCTCATCTTGCTCTCAATGGTCTTTAGCCAATCATCTGCCTCCAGAGGTTCAGCAGCACTTGCAAACTTTGGAGGTTGAGTTCCTAGAAACTCACTCAACCTTGGTTGGCATGGTGCAGCTTGTGGAGGTGGAACTTGATGCAAGTTGGCCACCACTTGAGTCAAGTTCTGGATGAGCTGATTTTGATTCTCAAGCATTTGGTGGAGGGGATCAACTCCTTCACGGTGACCACCCCTGTCTTGGCCTCTAGAAAGATGAGGGTTGCAGGCCTCATCGTTGTTGTTGGCGGGGTTGGCAGCACGACCTTTTCCTCTTCCGGCCATCTAGCATGATCAACCCAATGTTAATTTAAAGTATTACGTATTATCTCACTACTTTCACTTGTTTGTACTTTGAAGTGTTGAAGCTTTGTTATACTTTTCTGAGGGTTCATATCTCACACAAAAATAAATGCACTATTATTTCATGTGGGTTCAAACACCAAAGCAAAACAATCTGAAGACGAGGCTATGGACAATTGCTCATGGCTTCCACAACTCACGTCACACACCAAGCATTAACACACCATTAACTAACGTAACGACTCGACTATTCGACATCTTGCTAAGTAAGGGAAAAACTCTACACTACTCGTATCACTGAGCTGGCTCCTCGGGATCTTCCTCATTATTGCGGCTGCCTTCTGACTCCGCTTTGGGTGGGGAGGCTGCTGGTGGAGAAGTGCGACGACGCCTGATCGCCCGGTGATCTGGGGAGTCAGGAGTCCATGTATCATTCACGATGACACACAGTTCATTCCCATCTCCTCTTTCTCTCGCCCTCAAGCAGGCTCGAAGCAACGCCTCCGTTTCCTTTAGGGTGTCCCGAACATCCTGAAGCTCTTGCTGACACTCCTGCAGTCGAGTGCTGAGCATAGCAGCATCCTCCAAGCACAAGTCCATGTGCTCATGGGAAGTCCCTTGCTGCACTGGCGGGTACTTATACTCCGTTGTACCACTCTCGCGCTGGAGGACATACATGTACTCAGTCCTGTCCAGGTGTCGATGATAGATGTGACTCTGGCAGGTGATGGCCTCCCAGGTGACATCCTTCTCCGCATCGACCAGTGTCGCTCGACAAGCTGGAGAGCGGTGGATCTTGAGCAGCTGATTTTCGTGGATAATCCTCATCTCTGAACTCCATTCTTCCCTCTTCTCACGGATGGTCCTGGTGGAGCTGTAGTGTATGATTAGCTTTCCCGTATTGCCGGCGGCTTGGAGCATACGTCGAAGACGGCGCAACAAGCCTCCTACTGCCAATCCGTAGGAAAGGTACGTCACCGGACGGCTCTCCTCTCTTTGGGCAAGGGCAACTACGGGAACTCTCCCTCCTGTGGACTTGCGAGCGGTGCGAATCATGCGAACCATCTAAAACAAAAAGCATTTAAACTTAGGTTAGATAAACTTTTAAACAAAAATCCTATTTTGAATGAAAGTTGGGGTAAGATGAAGAAAGTGACTCCATTGAATAACAATTTTCCACACACACCTTGTAAAATAGTTTTTAAGAAAATAGGGCCCTTAAATACGTCCATTTCTACCTAGGTCCACGTTCCTACGGGCAACCTTGGCTCTGATACCACTTCTGTCACACCCGGTTTATCCGAAGAACCACCGAGCGAATATCACATGTATGCCAGGATCATTTTCTCATACATGTGATGACAAATAGTGAAGCATCATTTATTACAAGCCAGGTGTCGAATATAAATAAGTCTTACATAGCAAATGTCTCGATGGACAATAATAAGTTCATCACAAGTAAATAAACTAGCAGCGGAATAATTATTCTCGTGGGCTCCGTCACAGGCGTTGCCTGGGGGACTCCATGAACCTAAAAACCTTCTTCGGGTCCAAAGTCTTGATCATTATACACCACCTCATTATCTTGACCTGAGAAGCAATATAAACAAACAAACATGCAAGGTTGAGTATGTGACGCCCTCAATTCTGTGGAAAACCACGGAACCGAGAACTAATGCATATGTGTGCCCAGGATGTTTATCACACATACACATACGTTCCAAAACTGAATTCAGATTATATATTACCACGAATAACATAGTTTATTACAACACCTCATGAGTCTTGGACTCATGCTCACAGCGGAAGCCCTTATTTCTACGCAGCGGAAATCTTATTCAAATGCGGAAGCAAAAACTAATGCGGAAGCAAAACTAAGCATGAATGGCTCCATCTCTATTCCCTCCACAGGCAAGTTTGAGAACAGATCACACGCCATAATGCTCTACTCGGTCTTCATAGTAGTCTTCTCTTGCTGTTGATGAAGAAATAATAATGCAAGTTTGAGCACAATGATGTACTCAGCAAGTGCGGGAATAACACATGATATGCAGCTCATAAACAAGGTAGGTATAAAAGGCTTATTTGCATAAAAGCAAATTTATAAAATCATGATAAAACAGCAACTTAACTTTAGATGAATGTAGTCCCAGCATGTATTAAATTACCAGCATACCTTCATCACTTCCCGTGTTCCATCCGAACATTAACCAATCTTTTATTCATACTCACGAATACCTCCTCGTATTCGCTACTATTTCACCTCATAAAACAACCTTGTCTCGCACTGAGACCAATCTCATGTCATGACCCACCAGTCATGCAACCATCTCATCTCCCGGACTCAACAGTCTCAAACCAAACCATAATCAATGACCATAACCAAGAACCTTCCCAACAACCATTCCCGTAACCATCCCAGTAAACATCCCATCTAATCATGGCAGTTTAGCCAGGTGCTTGTAACCGTAAGCTCGGCTATCATGATAGTTTTAATAACTCTGCAGAGTTTGCACCTCTTTACCCACAAGTTTGTGATTTCGTCACCCGTCGGCGACTGCAGAACCTCCATTATACCAGTACACAACCGTCGGTGTATGGTCAAGAGATCACAAAATAGCCTTTACAAAGGGGTTACTAGATGTATGGACTCACTAAGCTTTCACCGGCAGGCTAGAATCTCCAATTCTCCCACCCACGGGCCCCCTCTTGTGCCATGCAGTTCCCAGGGCAGTCCTCACTCGACTCCCATTCCCCGCGCCTTCCACAGTCCATAACACTCTAGCAACTTACCTAATTACTCAGCTAAGCCGCACCCATACTTGGCCTTGTGGTGGCACTGTTATCCTGGCATGTGCATGCATGAACCGGTCCTTAGATCTACGGCAAGCAAAACCACCCTCTCATGCTACCTCATTCACAAACCCAGGCTTGCCTAGATCTCCCTCCGATCCATGTTCATTAACCTCATCAATTACTTATTATCAGTACAAGTGCAGTTAGCTAGACACATCTATCTCGCTTCCCAATCCCATGGACTCAGCGAAGCATAAAGCAAAAATCATACCCGACTCATAAAACTTCCCAGGTGACAAGGATGGTTTAACCAAAACTAGTAAACTCCTATAAAAGGGTTTTCCCATCATGTTTGACTCAGCACACACACCTTTTCGCAAAACAAAATAGTTTTACCCAAAACATAGGATCAACATGGTCGAGGAGCACTTGCCTTGTTCTTGCGGTTCCGGTTGTTCTTGATTCTCAAAACCTTGTTGCTGCAGTTCGTCGTAGACAGCTTCCTGAACCTGTCCTGCTATTGTAGGATTTACGTGCATACAAGATTCACAGCAATCAATATCATGCACAAAACCCTAAACTAGATGCGATGATGCACATGCATGCTATCCTATGATTAGATTGATCTGTACGTGTTCTTGCATGGCTTGCATGGTCAGAGGTATTCGGATCAAAGGTGGTCGTGGCGATGATCTTGTTTTTAGATCAAACTGATCATCAAGTGATCTGTCCACGAAAAGGCTTCTTTTCGAAAGGAATCGAAGAACAGATGCAAAGAGGTTAACAACATGATGTCGTAAGGTGGTATTGAAGTCCTACCTCACGCTCTTCTTGACTTTGAGGTCCTCCTCAGACCACTCGGTTCTTTCTCCGATGATCTCCCTTGTTGCGCTTCGGCGATGTTTTGCTCGGCGAGTTAGGGCTAGAGCGCTAAGTCGTCTGCTCAGGAGTTGAAAGAGAGGTTAGTGGTTTCGGCCAGAGGTTTTGGGTTCTATTTATAATCGGGAAGAGAAGAGTCCTAATCTGATTGGATCCCGAATAAGAGTCTTATTCAGATCTTTGTTGGATCCTGACGTCTTATCTTCGGTAAGGATCGTGGATTTTAGATCGGTTCCCGTTGCGTACCGGTGTCCTTACGCGTAACAGCCGCTCCAAAACTCGTTACCTCCGTGTCGATGAGCTCCAGAGGCTCCACGAGTCCTCCGGGCCTGGTATCTCCTCATCCGTAGAGACGAGCTCCGGTTGTGCCGCGTGTCAATCAATCGAGACCTAACTCTTCTTCGGAGACGAGCACCCAGCACCAACCAAATCATCCAACTTGCCTTGATCCCTACCTCTACATACTCATAACATCTCATTCAAAAGTATGGTAAAATAAACTGATGATCTCATATCCCAAATATCCCATTCTAAGCATGGCCAAGCATATGCATAATAATAAATGACATGATAAGATGAATCCCAACCCAAGCTACAAGGAAACAAGGTAATGCAATTCTAGGGAAACATCCTAGCATGGGTTTCATATTTTCAATTGACAATGCAAATAATTCTATCTACACATCCTAGTATAGGATCAAAGTGGTCAAGGACACTTGCCTCCTTCCCGCTGCTCTTGGAATGGGTAGTCCTGATCTTGGAAAGGAAGAACTTGCTCTGGAGCAGGTTCTACTCATACCATCACACATAGCAAAAGAAAACAACAAGTCATAAGACATAGTTCACACTTCCACTTCATACAAACCACACATTCACATTTATGAAAACCATTCACAATTCTATGTGTTGTGGTTACTCTATATGTGTTGATTTTTGGCTTACATGCACTTTTAAACATGTGTATATGATTTCTACTTTTGTATTCACATTTATGTTTGCATACTATATATGAGTTTCCAATTTAAATAAATTCCTTACATTCAATTACTACACCCTTTTAGCTACCAAGTACGCATGTAAGGTATTTTCCTACTCCACATGTGTCTTCAGATCTTCTACCAACCCTAAACTGAATTCTTTGGATTTTAGAAACTTCATTTATCATTTTCTAGTTATTCATTCCTAGCTTACTATATTTTCAGATTTATTTCCTATGCCTAAATGTGAACTTTATTATGAAAATAGTAAGACACCTCATCTAAACAGAATAGGTTTTGGGTCTAAAATATTAAATAATATATTTTTGAACTTCTCTGATGTGAACTATTTTACATTTATTTTACAAATTTTCAGAATTATTCTCTACTTAAAAATATGTCCCTATATCTAATAAATGTGAATAATCAATTAAACAGATTCATTTCAGCCAAAAATCTATTTTTATCTCACTCCAAGGTTTTCCAAGTACTAGGAAAGTTTTTAATTTGAATTGACAATATGTTTGTCCCATCTTTTAAATTTTAAATACTAACCACATATTCAATTTCCTAAATTTAATATCAAATAGGGTTAAAAAGGTAAACTCACCCCACTACAGGGTCTATAATATTATTTTAAGAATTTTCAGGGGTCTAGCTACACATAACAGAGGGGTTTTTCCTAATTTTTATTAAGTCCAGGGGTCAAAACTGATTTTTAAATGAATTTACATGATTTTCTAAACTTCCAGGGGCTAGATCAGAAGTTTCCGGGGCTAACTCTTATTTTCCGAGAACCCCAGGGGGTAGCACGTAAGAACCCCGGCCTTTATAACGCGGGGTTGACGTGGACCGTCCGATTTAAAACAGACGGCTGAGATTATAACATCGAACCGGTACGCGGGGATTTAAACTCTACCGTGCGATTTAAAATAGACGGCGCACAAGCGGCCACGTCGCTCTGATCGAGCGAGGGCGGCGCTGCCCGGCGGCGCACGGCGGCGGAAGGCGGCGATCTCGCCGGAGAGTTTCGGATCTTCGTCAATTCTTCCTAAAACTGTGATTTTATGGCATAGATCGGTGGAGGGGAGGTCGGGGATCTCACCTCGGGGGTTTTCTTGAGCTCGGAGGTCCTGAAAAGCGATCGGCTACGAGGTACGAGGTGAATTCACGGCGAGGCTCGTCGGCGCTGTGTTTGAACCGCAAACCACCGAGTTTTCTGCACCTGCAAGGTTCCCCGGAGGCGGTGGATCAAGACCAGCGAGTTAGATCAGAATTCCCGAGCGTAGATCGAGCAGAATTCGCCGGAGAAGCTCGGGTTCTCACCGTAAGGAAAATCGGCGAATCGTGGGGAAAAACGGGACGATGCCGTGGTTTTTATAGACGGGGGAGGGCGGCGTTCGGTTCTGATCGAGTTTGCGTCGTCCACGAACAAAATTCGGCTGGGATACGCGAGGATCCGGGGCGGTTTCGATTCGGGGGTGAGAAGAGTCCGGCCTAGCGCGGGCGCGAGCGCGAGGAGGAAGAAGGGTTGGCGGGCCCCGCTTGTCAGTGGGAAAGAGGGGGGCGCGCGGCTGCGGGCTGGCGCGGGGGTTAGTGGGCCGGCTGGTGGGTTTCGGCCCACTGGCCGGGGAGGTTTATTTTTCCTTTTCTTTTTCTTTTTCATTTCTGTTTTGAGTTTAATTTGAATTCCAGTTTGAATTTGAATTTTTGCAACACATGCAATACGCCCAAAATTTTTTAAATTCCCCTCTTAACAGGATTTTGGGGTGTTACAGTAGAGTCTTGCTTCCCTTCTTAATGGGGCGGGTCGTTGCCTCCATGTACAGCCTGCCTTCCTCCTATGGGCATTTACACAGAAACTTGTTCTACCTCGCTCTCACTTATGTGCTCATTTAAATTACGCATTAATTTTTATGACCGCACTTTCTATGTATGCTCACCGTACATTTAGCTCCCCTTTCCCGCTCTCATCCATAGTCAGCATTTGCTATCCTACCAAAGGCGGTTGCGCTTGAGGCACCTGCCGATGGATAGGGGGCCTCTCGGGCCTCCCCCAGTCAGGTGTTGCGGTGCCAGTTGGTCACCTCCAGGAAAGGCCTGAGCCATGCATGGGGGTTCCAGGGTGCGTATCCCGCTTAGCCGACTCTGTACCCAAAGCATGCGCATCCTGCCCTCCGGAGGTCCAGGGGAGTACAGCCGCTTTGCCTGGTTCCGTACCCAAAGCCTGTGCACTCTGCTTCCCCGGCGTATGGTCCGGTACTAGGGGCCGGACGGTCGTACCCTGACCTCGGAGGGAGCCGGAGCCCCAGTGCCTCGCGCACAAAATTGCCCAAGCCCCGTATACCGGACTAGGACCGTAAGCCGAATAAGACTAAGAGACGGGGAGGGGTGAACCCCCCAAGGAGAATTACGCTTCCTCTACTTGTGTGCAGGACCTCTAGGTTCTAGCTACGGGGACCGCGTGAAGGGGGGAACATGGAGCTATCGACTACTCTAGCGCAAGACAAGAGGATCCGGGTTTCACCCCTTCCGCAGGGACGAGTCCCGAAGGCCCCACGTGTCCAGCAGGGCCAGATGTGACACCCTCATCTCGGGTGTCAGCATATGTTCATGCTTTATGAAAAGGAAACATTTTAAGAAAAGAAGGAACAGAGAAAAATATCAAAAGGATAGCCAATAAGAGCCGAACCCAGCTCTCAGAAAGCGCCAAAGACAACTTACCGCGGCCGCTGGCCACGTGGCGTGTTCGGAGCTCGTCCCTGCGAGGTGGGGAGAGGTCCGCCGCTAAAATAGCTACGTGGCAGGTTCGGGACTCGTCTCCACAAAGGGGAGAGGTCCGATCCTGTGGGACACGTGTTGCCCACGGAGCTAGCCTCTGCGGAAGAAGCAAAGGCATTTCCACAAGCCACGTGTCATCCTCGGAGCTAGTCCTCGCGGAAATTAGAGGACCAGTCGCGCGGGATACGTGTCGATCTCGGAGCCCACCTCCGAGAGGTCCTGTTCTTTTGGACACGCGTCATCACCGGAGCTTATCTCCGGGAGGTCTGTCGCTGCTGGACACGTGTCTACCTCGGGGCATGTCCCTGAAGAAAGAAGAGAGGAAAGAGCGGCGCCAACACGTGGCGTGCACGGAGCTCACCAACAAAGGAGGGGGGGGGGGGGAGGTCTCGGTCGATTGACACGCGGCACAACCGGAGCTCGTCTCTGCGGAGAAGGAGATACCAGGCCCCGGAAGGACACATAGAGCCTCCGGAGCTCATCGCCGCGAAGGTAACGAGTTCTGGAGCGGCTGTTACACGTAAGAATACCTGTACGTAAAGGAAACCTATCTGAATTCCACAACGTTACCGCACCAAATCAACTAAAGATAAGATGATAAGGATCCAACGATGATCTGAATAAGACTCTTATTCGGGATACAATAAGATTAGGACTCTTCTCTTTCCGATTATAAATAGAAACCAGAACCTCTGGCCGAAACCACAAACTTCTTTTCCAACTCCTGAGCCGATGACTTAGAGCCCTAGCCCTAACTCGCCAAGTAAACCATCGCCGAAGCGCAACAAGGAAGATCGCCGGAGGAAAGCACAGCGGTCTGAGGAGGACCTCGAAGGCCGAAAGGAACGTAAGGTAGGCCCCAATACCGCCTTACGATATGGTTGCGTTTTCCTTGCATCTGTTCTTTGATTCCTTACGAACAGAAGCCTTCTCGTGGATAGATCACTTGATGATCAGGTTGATCTAAAGACAAGATCATTGCCACGTCCACCTTTGATCCGAACACCTCTGTCCATGCAAGCCATGCAAAAACACGAACAAACCAATCTAATAAAATTAATCATGGGATAGCATGCATGTGCATCATTGCATCTAGTTTAAGGTTTGTGCATGATATTGATTGCTGTGAATCTTATATGCACGTGATCCTACCTAGCAGAACAAGCTCGGGGAGCTGTCTACGACGAACTGCAGCAACCAGGTTTTGGGATTCAAGAACAACCGGAACCGCAAGAACAAGGCAAGTGCTCCTTGACCATATTGATCCTATGTTTTGGGTAAAACTATTTTGTTTGCGAAAAGGTGTGTGCTGAGTCAAAGATGATGGGAAACCTTTTATAGGAGTTTACTAGTTTTGGTTAAACCACCCTTGTCGTCTGGGAAGTTTATGAGTCGGGTATGGTTTTCGCTTTATGCTTCGCTGAGTCTATGGGATTGGGAAGCGAGATAGATGTGTCTAGCTAACTTCACTCGTATTGATAATAAGAAACTGATGTTTATAATGGACATGGATCGGAGGGAGATCTAGGCAAGCCTGGGTTTGTGAATGAGGTAGCATGAGATGGTGGTTTTCTTGCCATAGATCTAAGGACCGGTTCATGCATGCACATGCCAGGATAACAGTGCCACCACAAGGCCAAGTATGGGTGCGGCTTAGCTGAGTAATTAGGTAAGTTGCTAGAGTGTTATGGACTGTGGAAGGCACGGGGAATGGGAGTCGAGTGAGGACTGCCCTGGGAACTGCATGGCACAAGAGGGGGCCCGTGGGTGGGAGAATTGGAGATTCTAGCCTGCCGGTGAAACCTTAGTGAGTCCATACATCTAGTAACCCCTTTGTAAAGGCTATTTTGTGATCTCTTGACCATACACTGACAGATGTGTACTGGTATAATGGAGGTTCTGCAGTCGCCGACGGGTGACGAAATCACAAACTTGTGGGTAAAGAGGTGCAAACTCTGCAGAGTTATTAAAACTATCATGATAGCCGAGCTTACGGTCACGAGCACCTGACTAAACTGCCATGATTAGTTGGGATGGTTAAAGGGAAGGTTCTTGGTTATGGATTTGGTTATGGTTTGGTTGTTGGGACTGTTGAGTCCGGGTAATGAGATGGTTGCATGACTGTGGAGTCGTGATATGAGATTGGTCTCGGTGTGAGACGAGGTTGTTTTATGAGATGAGATGGTAGCGAATACGGGAAGGTATTCGTGAGATGGTAGCGAATACGAGGAGGTATTCGTGAGTGTCGATAAAGGTTGGTTAATGTTCGGATGGAACACGGAAAGGGATGGAGGTATGTTGGTAATTTAATTCATGCTGGAATTACTTTCATCTAAAGTTAAGTTGCTGTTTTATCATGGTTTATAAATCTGCTTTTCTGCAAATAGGCCTTTTTATACCTACCTTGTTTATGAGCTGCATATCATGTGTTTTCCCGCACTTGCTGAGTACATCATTGTACTCAAACTTGCATTATTATTTCATCATCAGCAGCAGGAGAAGCCTACTATGAAGACCAAGTTGAGCATTATGGCGTGTGATCTGTTCTCAACCTTGCCTGTGGAGGGAGTAGAGATGGAGCCACTTCTGATTAGATTTGCTTCCGCATTAGCTAAATTGCTTCCGCTTTAGAATAAAGACTTCCGCTGTGAGCATGAGTCCAAGACTCATGAGGTATTGTAATAAACTCTGTTATTCATGGTAATATAT
Organism: Neostapfia colusana; assembly: GCA_030760725.1. NCBI lineage: Eukaryota > Viridiplantae > Streptophyta > Magnoliopsida > Poales > Poaceae > Neostapfia > Neostapfia colusana. Next base: position 104,822,667 of record JASWHV010000006.1, read on the forward strand.
AATCTGAATTCAGTTTGTAGAACGTATGTGTATGTGTGATGAACATCCTGGGCACACATATGCATTAGTTCTCGGTTCCGTGGTTTTTCCCACAGAATTGAAGGCGTCACAGATTGGTATCAGAGCCATGGGTTGACAGTAGGTTACACGCCTAGATAGAAACCTTAGATTTATATTAGAGCCACGGGTTAACAGCAAGTTACACCCCTGAATAGGAGTCATAGGTAGCTAAGCCACGCTGACCAAAGGGAGCATCCTAGGGTGAATAGCTTAGATTGGCCTTTAAACCCACCTCGACATAGGAAACCATTCTTGAATAGGAGTTGTGTGGGCCCTTGTGATGGTTATTTGTGATTGTGTGCTTAGTGTGACGTTGTGGGATGTCTCAAAACATTGTCCATATCCACACGTAAGAAGAAAGAAGTGTGAGATGTCTTGGCACTTGCTCACATCCTCATATGGGCTAATATATACATAGTCCAACTCACCTTGATGCATATAGTTAGAGGGAATCTACCTAACCTTCTAACATCCTATTCTATTTCGATCTCTCTCACAGATGGTGAGAGGAAACACTGGCCGAAGGAACGTCCAGGAGGATGACCATGATGAAGTTCCTGCTAACCCAGGAGCTGGCAAAAACCATCTGGAAAGGTTGATGGCCATGCAAAACCAGCTTATGCAAACCATGATCCAAACCTTGGGTCAGTTGCAGGCCAACCAAAACCCCGTTCCGGCACCACCGCCGCCACCACCGCCGGCTCATAACAGGTTGGGAGAGTTCATGAGGACTCGACCACCCACCTTTGCTCAAGCTAGTGATCCCATGGAGGCCGATGATTGGTTAAAATCCGTGGAGAAAAAGCTTGCCATTGTTCAGTGCAATGACCGAGAGAAAGTTCTCTTCGCGTCGCACCAACTTATGGGAGCCGCTGCTGACTGGTGGGATGCCTTGAGCAACGCCCATGCCAACCCGGAGACAATTACTTGGACCGAGTTCAAGGAAAGTTTCCGCTCTCACTATATCCCTGCTGGTGTAATGATGCTCAAAAGGCAGGAGTTCGAAGGTCTCCACCAAGGGCAGAAAAGTCTGAATGAGTATCTCAACAAGTTCATACAACTGTCTCGGTATGCCCCCGAAGATGTCAACTCAGATCAGAGGAAGCAGTACCTGTTCATCAGAGGGTTGAACAATGAGATCCAGGTTCAGCTCCTCAACAATGACTACGTAAGCTTCCAGAAGCTGGTTGACAAGGCCATAGTGGTTGAAAATAAGATCCAAGAGATCGAGCGAGAGTGCAAGAGGAAGATGCCATACCAGCCCCAAGGGAGCAACGTACGACCCAGGTACATGCCCCCTGCACCGCAGTATGGATCGACCACTCCTGCGTAACGCCCTGGTCAGCCACCACAGCAATAATTTGTTGCACCGGCACCTCGTGTGCCCATGCCTCCTGCGCCCCGACCTAACAATGGCGCCCCTGTTCAAAACCCCTGCCCCAACGCACCTGCTGCCGTAGGCAACAGGGCATGCTTTGCATGCGGGGAGGTAGGCCACTTCGCGAACCAGTGCCCGAGGAGAGGCCCTGGACAGCAAGGTAACGTGCCCAAGCAGAACCCGCGACCGAACGGAGGAGACAATCAAGGGAACCGTGGACAGCAGAACTATGCTCGGGGCCACGTGAACCATGTCACTACCGAGGAAGCACAACAGGCTGAGGACGTCGTAATTGGTATGTTCTTTGCCAACTCCAACCCAGCCACCATCTTATTTGACTCTGGAGCATCGCATTCCTTCATATCATCCAAATACGTTGCCAAACATCATCTACCCGTATCCCACTTAGAATGTGCTATGTTAGTTAATTCTCCCGGAGGAGAAATGAGGACTAATATAGTATGTCCTAAAGTAAGCCTTAAAATAAGGGGGGTAGACTTCCTTGCCAACCTTATTGTCTTGGACTCCCAAGGGATTGACATCATACTAGGAATAGATTGGCTAAGCAAGCACAACGGAGTAATCCAATGTGCTGAAAGGAGCGTGCAGTTGACAAACAAACACAGTATTCGTGTCGAGTTTGAGTCAGCCCAGCAAACAATCGAACGGGCAAGTTTGAACCACGTCGAAGGAACAACATTGGACAACATTCTAGTGGTTCAGAAATATTCGGACGTGTTCCCGGAAGAGCCTCCAGGTAAGCCACCCGACCGGGACATTGAGTTTGCCATAGAGTTGGTACCCGGAACTGCACCCATAGCCAAGAGACCCTATAGGATGCCCGTCAACGAGCTAGTCGAACTCAAGAAGCAAATTCAAGAACAGTTGGAAAAGGGTTTTATACGTCCAAGCTCATCACCATGGGGAGCTCCGGTGCTCTTCGTAGACAAGAAGGATGGGACCCAAAGGATGTGCGTGGACTACAGGTCTCTCAACGAGGTAACAATCAAGAACAAATACCCTCTGCCCCGTATAGAGGACCTGTTCGACCAAATGAAAGGAGCCCGAGTGTTCTTCAAGATTGATCTTCGGTTGGGATACTTCCAGCTGAATATTAAGCCCTCCGATATACCTAAGACAGCCTTTCGGACACGGTATGGTTTGTATGAATATACCGTTATGTCGTTTGGGTTGACAAATGCACCCGCATACTTCATGTACCTTATGAACAAGATCTTCATGGAGTACTTGGACAAGTTCGTCGTGGTTTTCATCGACGACATTATGGTGTATTCAAAAAGTGAGGAGGAGCATGAAGAACATCTGAGATTGACCTTGCAGAAGTTGCATGAGCATCAATTATATGCCAAGCTCAACAAGTGTCAATTTTGGCTAAAGAAAATATCTTTTCTAGGCCACATTATCTCCGAGGAAGGGGTATCGGTTGATCCTGGAAAGGTGAGAGATGTTCTCTAGAGGGACCAACCGAAGAGCGTGAGGGATATTCGGAGTTTCCTTGGGATGGCAGGATACTATCGGCATTTCATTAAAGACTTCTCTAAGATAGCAAAACCTATGATGGAGTTGCTAATGAAGGGAAAGGTCTTTCAATGGACACCAGCCTGCCAAGGAAGTTTTGAGGAACTCAAGAAAAGGCTAACCACAGCACCGGTTCTGGTATTGCCAGACGTAAGCAAGAGCTTTGACATATATTGCGACACATCCAGACAGGGGCTCAGATGTGTGCTCATGCAGGAAGGACAAGTGGTAGCCTATGCCTCACGGCAATTAAAGAAGCACAAGCTTAATTATCCTACGCATGACTTGGAGCTAGCAGCAGTGGTGCATGCATTGAAGATTTGGAGACATTATATCCTTGGTCATCAATGTGAGATCTATACGGATCATAAAAGCCTCCACTACATATTCACACAAACGTACTTGAATTTGAGGCAATGTCGATGGTTAGAACTCATCAAGGATTATGATGTTGGAATCAACTACCACCCCGGGAAGGCCAATGTAGTAGCTGATGCATTAAGCAGAAAAAGAGCATGTCTCCAACTCACGGTTCAGGAGCTACCACCCAAACTACGTAAGGAGTTCAAACGGTTACACCTCGGATTCTTGAATAACATGGAAATAATAGAGATCCACTCCTCATTGGAACAAGAAATAAGAGAGGGCCAAGCAACAGATGAGGGGATCAAGGAGATCAAGGAAAGAATCCGACAAGGAATAGAGAAAGATTTCAGGGAGGATGAGAAGGGTACGCTTTGGCTAGGAAAAAGGATTTGTGTGCCAAACATAAGACACCTCCGCGACATGATATTGAAGGAGGCACATGATTCCCCCTATTCCATACATCCCGGAAGCACCAAAATGTACAAGGACTTGAAAACTTGTTATTGGTGGGATGGTATGAAGAAGGATATAGCCGAATACATTGCCCTATGCAACACATGCCAACGGGTGAAGGCCAAACATAAAAAACCCGCTGGATTGTTGCAACCTTTGAAAATACTCGAATGGAAGTGGGAGGACATCAGTATGGATTTCATCGTCGGATTGCCACGTACTCAGTCAGGATACGACTCCATCTGGGTCATTGTGGACCGATTGACAAAAACCGCCCATTTTCTCCCTGTAAAGACCAGTTACAACGTTGCACAATTGGCAGAGTTGTACATGGAACAGATCGTGTGCCGTCATGGAGTCCCAAAGAGGATAGTCTCAGATCAAGGTTCTCAGTTTACCTCTAGGTTCTGGAGGAAGCTGCAGAAAGCCATGGGTACACGACTGGATTTTAGCTCCGCCTATCACCCACAAACTGATGGGCAAACTGAAAGGACAAACCAAATTCTTGAAGACATGTTGAGAGCTTGCGCCTTAAAACGTGGGCGTAGTTGGGATAGGAGTTTACCGTATGCCGAATTCTCCTATAACAACAGCTATCAAGCTAGCTTGAAGATGTCGCCTTTCGAAGCATTATATGGTACGCGGTGTAGAACGCCACTGTTCTGGAACGAGATCGGAGAGAACCAGGTGTTTGGACCAGAAGTGCTACAAGAAGCTGAAAAGCAAGTCCAAACAGTATGGGAGAACTTAAAAGCCGCTCAGTCACGACAGAAAGGCTATGCGGACAATAGGCGAAGGAAGTTGACTTTTGAAGTAGGAGACTTCGTATACCTTAAGGTATCACCTATCCGAGGCCAACGACGTTTCAACGTCAAAGGCAAGCTAGCACCTCGCTACATCGGACCATTTAAGATTCTGGATAAGCGAGGAGAAGTAGCCTATCAACTAGAGCTCCCAACCCACCTCTCCGACGTACATGACGTGTTTCATGTATCCCTGCTCAAGAAGTGCTTGAGAGCACCAGAGGAACAAGTACCAATGGGAGAGCTTGAACTTCAAAAGGCCTTGTCGAAGTGTTCAGTCGACACTTCCCCCGGGCCTGCACTGGGCAGCCCGTGGAGGTTCTTTTTTCGGTGGGGCTAGTTCCTAGCGGAGAGCTTGCGCAGATGGGCGAGTTAGTAAGAGCTTGACACGGCGAGTTTTACGTGGTTCAGGCCGCCGGAGCGTAAAACCCTACGTCCACGGCGAGCTATGGAGCTCGCTGTATTGCTTGCTGCTCATGGACGGAGTCCTGAGCTTGGGGGTGAGTTACAGCTTGAGAGCGTATGGCTAGTGTATGAGTTGCAAAGTTCAAACCCTTGCTATCGTCGCCTGCCCGAGCCTTTTATAGTCCAAGACTCGGGCGGCTTATAAGGGGAGCCGGGACCCGACAGGTGGTCCAGGGAAGATTGTCTATTATCTACCGTATCTGCAGTTATGCCGGTAGTTGTCTCTGGTCGAAGGCTTCTGAGTCTTCATCTTGCCGCCCTGCCCATGCCGCATGCTAGTCGTAGTGGTTGATGACGGCGCAGGCGGCATGGGATGTCTTGTCGCGGTGTTTATTAGCTGGCAGGTTCTGACACCGCGCGCCAGTCTGTGATGTGATTGGGCGCAACGGCACCTTACAGAGGCGTGCTCCGCGTCTCCACGTCTTTGGAAGACGCGGGCCTTGAATACCTTGTACGGGCAAGGTATGGGGCGTCTTTACGCCCGCTGCCTATCGCTCAGGGGCAGGCAGCGCCGTTCTGCTGCCACGTGGCGGGCCCGGAGCCCTTCTCAGAGGAGAGGAGGGCCCGGTCCACGGGGCACGTGGAGCCTCCGGACCTCTCCCCGCAGAGGGGGAGGCTCGGCTTCAGTTGGCCACGTGGCAGGCCCGGAGGTCTCCTATGAGGAGAGGGAGGTCCGGCCCCGCTGGACGCGTGGCGCCTTCGGACCTCTCTCCCACGGAGGGGGAGGTACGGCTTCTGTATGCCACATGGCAGGCCCGGAGCTCTCCTCTGAGGCGAGGGCCGGCCCCGCCGGACGCGTGGCGCCTTCGGAGCTCTCCCTACGGAGAAGGGCGAGTTCCTTAGGCATTTTACCCTGTGCGCGGGGGTACCCCATATCTCAGGTACCGACAGTGGCCCCCGGGCCCATCTCGGGGGAGATAGCGAGCTCGAGGTGGGACCTTCATCTCTTCCGATCCGCGCACTTTCTCTAAGTCCCGAATTGACCGCTGCCGGAGCACGAACGGCCGCGGGATCGTGGGAGCGTGCGCTCACTTGATGGTTGCTTTTACTGCGGCGGTTCCCTAGACTGCCACTTCTGCACGTTGCAGCGCTTTCTTCGGGAACTGCCGAAGTGCCTTGCCGGCTCATCTTCTCAGGAGACTGACTCCTTGACCCACCGCTTCAGTTGGGCGGCTTGGGTCCACCCATCATCGGCACTCGGTCTAGGAGCCAAGGCGGTTGCCGATGCGGTGTATTCGAAGAGTTCCGAATCGCTTGGAATTGCACCCGGGATGTTTTTAGAGGGGGTCTTACCCACATTGCGGCTTCCCTTCGCACTTCTCTGCGTTTCTTCTCGGACTCTTGTGCTTTTGCTCTCTTGCCCTTGAGTTCTCCCTCGCCATGGCTTCCAACCCGCCACCAGAGAAGAAGCGCGCTCGATCTCCTCCAGCAGCGGCGTCTGTGCCAAGTCGGGAATCTGGGATGCCTGGCACTCCCTCCGGTGGCGACTCGAAGAGGCCCTGGGCTGATGCGCTGGGGGAAGCTTCTGGGGCGTCCCCTGTTCCGCCAGTTCAAGTGACTGCGGAGCGGCCGTCAGTGACGGTAGCGGGCTCTGGGAGTCCTACCCTGGCTCGGAAGTCAGGGTTCAGAGCCCGCTGGAGTGTCCGCGCTTCCCGGCCATCCCCGACTTGCGGGGAGTCAGTGCCGTTACGCTCGGAGCCGGGGGCAACTGCCGCGGCCCCCAGGCCAGCGCGAACTTCTCCTGTTCTGGTGTGCCCGGACTCCGCGGCGTCGTCGTCTCTTCCTGCCGAGACGGCCACCGCGGCCCCCAAGCCAGCGCAGGTCGACCCTGCACCGGGCTGCCCGGCCTTTACTCCAGCGCCGCCTTCCCCGGCTCGCCCCCCTCCACAGGTCAAGGAGCCAGAAGTTGAAGAGAGCCCGGCAGGTCCGGCTGCCAGAGCTTCGGCGCCAGCTTCTCCTGATCGGCGTCTCGTCTCGGTTGCTGGTGCGTCGACTCCTCTTGAGGACGAGGTAATGGAGGAGGTCGGGGGGACTGTCCCGGCCTCTGTTGCTCCATTGCCCCTGGCGGATGCCTTCGCACTTGCCGAGACGAGCGTTCGGCAGGTCTTGGCTGCACTAGGTCGCGAGCGGGAGGAGTATATGGTTGAACGGGATCGCCTCCTCACCTGGGGGAACCTTTTGCGGGAGAGGACCGTGAAGGTTAAGAGCGAGCTCGACTCCAGGCGGGAGTTGCTCGACTTCAGGGAAGTGCTCCTCGATCGGATGAAGCGGGCTGTTGACCGCATAGACACCCAATCGCGGCGGATCAACAGGGAGGCCCTGGAAGGAGAGCCTCTCTGCTGCTGTGGAGATACGGCAGCAGTTGGAGCGCCGTGAACTCGCCGTTGAGGAACGGGAGCGTTCCACGGCAGCTGAGGCGGAGAGGGTCGCCGCGCAGCTGGCGGCGGGCGAGGATGACCTTCGAGCTCGGATCGAGGAGCTGGAGATCCTGAAGGCAGACCTCGACTTGAGGGAGGAACAGGTCTCCCGTGATCGCCGGGCGGTCTTGGACCGGGAGTTGACCGCCAACTTCAAGGCTGGTGAGTTGGAGCGGCTCGACAAGACTCTCCATCTTCGGGAGAGCTCCCTGGCGGCCAAGGAGAAGGAATTCTCCGAGAGGAACCTGGAGGCTCTGCAGGCGGCCCGTCGCGAGGTGGAGGAGCTTTCGGCCTTGCGGTCCTCCGAGGCTCTTGCGGTCTCGAGCTTCGTGGATCGAGCGGGGTCCGCCCTGATCCCTCTTGGCTTCAGTCCGGTGAGGGCCGCGGCCCCTGCGTTGGAGGTGATCCCCGCGCTGGAGTCGATCGGCGCCAAGCTAGACAGGCTAGACTCGGTGGTCGCCAGCGAGCTTGAGGCCGAGGGACGCGGCCTAGCCTTAGAGGTCGCCTCACATGTGCTGGCATGCTTTAAGAGCCGCGACCCCTCTTTCTACTAGAACCAGCGAGAGAGGGCCCAGCCGCAGAGCGGGAGCAAGCTGCCAGGGCAGAAGTCGAGGATGTGGCCGCCTTTGTAGCCGCAAGGTTCCGGCGGGAGCCGGGAGGTCCTTAGGACTTGTTTCTCCCTTTTTATCGAGTCTGTAGTCCAGCTCATGGAGCCTCGCTTAGTTCGACTCTTTTAGGTACCTGTGTCTGTGATGCTTTTTCTCTCCTTCTTGGCTTTGCCTGACTGAGTCCTTAGCTCCGCAAGGTACTCAGAGGCCATCTCCAATCTCGGAGCTCCGCATAGACACCTTCCCCGGGTCCTAACCGTGTTAGGGGCCCCCAGGGGTCTCCGGATCTCGCCCCATGGGGAGCTCCAAATCTGCTCGCCACGTGGCGGGTCCGGAGCCCCTCCTTAAGAGGCGGGAGCTCCGGCCATGCTGGACACTTAGGGCTTTCGGAGCCCTCCCACCGGGGGGGAGGTCCAGTTTCCGCCTGCCACGTGGCGAGCCCGGAGCCCTCCCCAAGGGAGGCGAGAGCTCCGGGCCCGCTGGACACGTGGGGCCCTCGGGTCCCGCCCCTGCTGGAGGGGCAGGTCCCGGTCCTTCCAGTCCTAGGCCGGAGTAGTTGGTAGCTCCTTTCCCCCTGCTTCATGCAGTCCCTGTTGCCGTAACCTGGAGGTCCTGCACACAGGCAGAGGAAACGTAATTCTCCTCGGGGGGTCCTCCCCTCCCGTCTCCTAGTCTTATCCGTCTTACGATCCTGATCCGTTATACGGGGCTTGGGCAATTGTGTGCACGAGGCACTGGAGCTCCGGCTCCCTCCGAGGTCCGGGTACGGCCGTCCGATCCCTAGTACCGGGCCATGCGCTGGGGAAGCAGAGTGCACGTGCTTTGGGTTCATGACCAGGCAAAGCAGTTGTACTCCCCTGTACCTCCGGAGGGCAGGATGCGCATGCTTTGGGCTCATGGCCTGCTAAGCTGGATACGCACCCTGGACCCCCCATGCACAACGCAGGCCTTTCCTGGAGGTAACCAACTGGCACCGCAACACCTGACTGGGGGAGGCCCGAGAGACTCACTCGGCCATCGGCAGGTGTCTCAAGCGCAGCCGCCTTCGGTAGGATAGCGAATGCCGACTATGGATGAGCGCAGGAGAGGGGGAGCTAGATGTACGATGAACATACAAAGATAGTGCGATCATAAAAATTAATGCATAATTTAAATGAGCGCATGAGAGAGAGCTAAGTAGAACATGTCTCTGTATTCGTGCCCATAGATGGAATTCTGGCTGTACATGGAGGCAATATTCCGCCTCGTCTACAAGGGAAGCAACACTCTACGCGCTTAGGGTCGGAACCAGGCTAAACTGGACGTAGTCCTGTACCGTCCCTTGAGATTTAGCTGCCCCAAGCTCTGTTCCCAAATCCTATGGGATTCATTACAGAAGAGAATAACCCTGTTCTACTGATGCTCGGGAAGTAGGACTTACAGTGTTGCTTCATGGCAATAGTCTTTTGGGAACGGATCCCACACTCGGTTGAAACGCATGTGTACCTGGGGCGGCAGCTTTCATGATTCTGAAGGGACCTTCCCTGCTGGGGGAGAGTTTATGGGTCCTTTTTGGAATAGAGCGTGCCGCGACACCAGGTTGCCCTCCTGCAGGTCCCCGATGCGTTCGGTTCTTTGGCAGTAGTGCTTAGAGCATCAGCCGAGACCGCACGTTGTGGGGTGTTACCTGCAGCCGAGTCTCGTCGAAGAGGTTGTCATCTTCGCGCTGGATCAGGTCCTGCACGGCTTCTCCTGGGGGCCCCCGGGGAGTTCTCCCCTTCTGGCTAAGGCCTTCAAGGGGTAGGTGGACCCGGGCTCGTCTTGGATGACCCAAGGCGTCTTCCCCTTCTGGCAAGGCCTTCAAGGGGTTAACAGATGTTGGGCGGCCCCCGGGAGGTATGCCCGAAGCACGGAGGCGTGCCGCAGTTGGCTACCGCCCTGGCCCGTCACCGTCAGAGCTGGAGTCCTCGCCGTTATGCACTGTCTTTATGACGCGCTGAGGCTCCTGGAACCCCACCTGATGGGTGGCAGTGACTAGGGCATCGACCTTCTGTTTGCCATCCCTCTGAGGGTAAGGCGGTGCTTCAGCTCTCTGCTGTCTTCCTTTGCGGAAGCGCTCTGCGAGCCTCTGGATATCCTAGCACTCGGCAGCAGTATGGTTGCCGGCGCCATGCACGGGGCATAGTCCGCCCTGGTCACTGTCTGGGGCTGGTGACTGCCGCTGCCTTTTGTCGGGGCGTGGCCCCCGAGCTCCACTAGCCGTCGCTGCTGCGGCGACGGGAGCCGCGAACGATGACTTCATCTTGCCACTCCCCCGGTTCTTGGCCTTCTTGCCACCCCCATAGGCAGCAGCACCAGACCCGGGTTGTCCACCTGGCTCGGAGGTCGGCAGAGAGTGCCAGTTCCGCCCTTCAGCTGCTCTGGCGCATTTGTCCGCCAGACTGAAGAGCTCAGAGACGTCGCGGACCTCTCTGGTCGCGAGCTTCTCAAGTATTACTCGTCCCGGACACCCTGACGGAACGCCACCACCACAGAAGCACTTTGAATATGCGGGATGGTGTTGCGTACCTGGGAGAACCGCTGGATGAAAGAGCGCAGCGACTCCCCAGGCTGTTGCTTGACGGCGTGGAGGTCAAGCTCCGTGCCGGGACGGGTGTAGGAGCTGCCGAAGTTGGCGACGAACTGTCGGCAGAGCTCTCCCCAGGAAGTTATGGACCCCTGAGGTAGATTCATGAGCCAAGACCGAGCTGGGCCGGTCAAGGCGACGGGGAAGTAGTTGGCCATGACAGCCTCATCACCTCCTGCGGCAAGTACGGTGGTGGAGTAGATCTGGAGGAACTCCGCTGGGTTGACGCTACTGTCGTACTTCTCAGGCAGGTGCGGGCGAAACTTGCGTGACCACCTCGCGAAGCGAAGGTGGGGTGCAAGAGCTGCACATCCTGCTCCTGCCGCCGCAGGTATTGGCAGTGCGAACGCTTGGTTCGCACTTGGCACCGTGTATCCCGGCATGGGCAAGGCTGCACCATAGACCAGGGGCGCTGCTTGCGGCGCTTATGGTTGTGGCATATGCTGCGCGGCATATGCCTGGGGCAGGGCTCGCATGGCGAAGACCTGCCCTTCAGGTTGTGTCGATGCCGACGACATGCTGTCACCAGCCTCATGGTTGCGACGCCTTTCTCGACGTCGCTCGAGGTACACCCGGGCATCCTGGCCCAAGTGGCACCGTTCCAGCTCCCTTCTCAGGTCCGTCGACAGGAGCCTGGAGGAGCTGGAATCCACCGTTAGCCCGTCAACCGTGGGCGTGCGCGTCAGCGACACAGCCGGTTGTCCTGGGCGCCGTCCTCGCCAAAACCGAGGGTTCACGGCGGCGACGACGAGGCGGTCCACCTCGCGGACCCATTGCTGGGTCGCCGAATGGGGCGCATCCCCCACAGGTGGGTTGCACAGCAGCGCTCTTGCTGCAGCTAGCACACTTCCATGGTGTACGCTCAGCGCTGCAGAAGATCTCACACTCTTCGGAGCCTGCATCGCCGGAGTTGGCGTTGCCGGAGTCGGCTGCTGGCTACCAGCTTGTGCCGACACACTCCGTCCCGAGTGTGTCGACATGTACTCCCCAGTGGTCACGATTCGCCGTGAACGCGGAGGGGGAGAGTTTGCCGCTGAAGGAAGCTTGGTCATCTTCGTCGGCGGAAACTCGTCGCGCTAGGAGAAAAGCCCCCTACCTAGCGCGCCAAAATGTCGAAGTGTTCAGTCGACACTTCCCCCGGGCCTGCACTGGGCAGCCCGCGGATGTTCTTTTTTCGGTGGGGCTAGTTCCTAGCGGAGAGCTTGCGCAGATGGACGAGTTAGTAAGAGCTTGACACGGCGAGTTTTACGTGGTTCAGGCCGCCGGAGCGTAAAACCCTACGTCCACGGCGAGCTATGGAGCTCGCTGTATTGCTTGCTCCTCAGGGCCGGAGTCCTGAGCTTGGGGGTGAGTTACAGCTTGAGAGCGTATGGCTAGTGTATGAGTTGCAAAGTGCGAACCCTTGCTATCGTCGCCGGCCCGATCCTTTTATAGTCCAAGACTCGGGCGGCTTACAAGGGGAGCCGGGACCCGACAGGTGGTCCCGGGAAGATTGTCTATTATCTACCGTATCTGCAGTTATGCCGGTAGTTGTCTCTGGTCGAAGGCTTATGAGTCTTCATCTTGCCGCCCTGCCCATGCCGCATGCTAGTCGTAGTGGTTGATGACGGCGCAGGCGGCATGGGATGTCTTGTCGCGGTGTTTATTAGCTGGCAGGTTCTGACACCGCGCGCCAGTCTGTGATGTGACTGGGCGCAACGGCACCTGACAGAGGCGTGCTCCGCGTCTCCGCGTCTTGGGAAGACGCGGGCCTTGAATACCTTGTACGGGCAAGGTATGGGGCGTCTTTACGCCCGCTGCCTATCGCTCAGGGGCAGGCAGCGCCGTTCTGCTGCCACGTGGCGGGCCCGGAGCCCTTCTCAGAGGAGAGGAGGGCCCGGTCCGCGGGGCACGTGGAGCCGCCGGACCTCTCCCCGCGGAGGGGGAGGCTCGGCTTCAGTTGGCCACGTGGCAGGCCCGGAGCTCTCCTCTGAGGAGAGGGAGGTCCGGCCCCGCTGGACACGTGGCGCCTTCGGACCTCTCTCCCACGGAGGGGGAGGTCCGGCTTCTGTATGCCACGTGGCGGGCCCGGAGCTCTCCTCTGAGGAGAGGGAGGTCCGGCCCCGCCGGACGCGTGGCGCCTCAGAGCTCTCCCTGCGGAGAAGGGCGAGTTCCTTAGGTATTTTACCCTGTGCGCGGGGGTACCCCATATCTCAGGTACCGACAGACCTGACTTATGCGGAACACCCTGTCCGAATCTTGGACGTAAAGGAAAGGGTCACCCGGAACAAGGTGATTCGATGGTGCAAGGTACAATGGAGCCATCACACCAAAGCTGAAGCCACATGGGAGCATGAAGAGGATATCAAGGCAGAATTTCCCCATCAATTTTCTATTAACGAATCTCGAGGGCGAGATTGAATTTAAGGGGGGTAGATTTGTGACACCCTCATCTCGGGTGTCAGCATATGTTCATGCTTTATGAAAAGGAAACATTTTAAGAAAAGAAGGAACAGAGAAAAATATCAAAAGGATAGCCAATAAGAGCCGAACCCAGCTCTCAGAAAGCGCCAAAGACAACTTACCGCGGCCGCTGGCCACGTGGCGTGTTCGGAGATCGTCCCTGCGAGGTGGGGAGAGGTCCGCCGCTAAAATAGCTACGTGGCAGGTTCGGGACTCATCTCCGCAAAGGGGAGAGGTCCGATCCTGTGGGACACGTGTTGCCCACGGAGCTAGCCTCTGCGGAAGAAGCAAAGGCAATTCCGCAAGACACGTGTCATCCTCGGAGCTAGTCCTCGCGGAAATCAGAGGACCAGTCGCGCGGGATACGTGTCGATCTCGGAGCCCACCTCCAAGAGGTCCTGTTCTATTGGACACGCGTCGTCACCGGAGCTTATCTCTGGGAGGTCTGTCGCTGCTGGACACGTGTCGACCTCGGGGCATGTCCCTGAAGAAAGAAGAGAGGAAAGACCGGCGCCAACACGTGGCGTGCGCGGAGCTCACCTCCAAAGGAGGGGGGGAGGTCTCGGTCGATTGACACGCGGCACAACCGGAGCTCGTCTCTGTGGAGAAGGAGATACCAGGCCCCGGAAGGACACGTGGAGCCTCCGGAGCTCATCGCCGCGAAGGTAACGAGTTCTGGAGCGGCTGTTACGCGTAAGAATACCTGTACGTAAAGGAAACCGATCTGAATTCCACAACATTAGCACACCAAATCAACTAAAGATAAGATGATAAGGATCCAACGACGATCTGAATAAGACTCTTATTCGGGATACAATCAGATTAGGACTCTTCTCTTTCCGATTATAAATAGAAACCAGAACCTCTGGCCGAAACCACAAACTTCTTTTCCAACTCCTGAGCCGACGACTTAGAGCCCTAGCCCTAACTCGCCGAGTAAACCATCGCCGAAGGGCAACAAGGAAGATCGCTGGAGGAAAGCACAGCGGTCTGAGGAGGACCTCGAAGGCCGAAAGGAACGCAAGGTAGGCCCCAATACCGCCTTACAATATCGTTGCGTTTTCCTTGCATCTGTTCTTTGTTTCCTTACGAACAGAAGCCTTCTCGTGGATAGATCACTTGATGATCAGGTTGATCTAAAGACAAGATCATTGCCACGTCCACCTTTGATCCGAACACCTCTGTCCATGCAAGCCATGCAAAAACACGAACAGACCAATCTAATAAAATTAATCATAGGATAGCATGCATGTGCATCATCGCATCTAGTTTAAGGTTTGTGCATGATATTGATTGCTGTGAATCTTGTATGCACGTGATCCTACCCAGCAGAACAAGCTCGGGGAGCTGTCTACGACGAACTGCAGCAACCAGGTTTTGGGATTCAAGAACAACCGGAACCGCAAGAACAAGGCAAGTGCTCCTTGACCATATTGATCTTATGTTTTGGGTAAAACTATTTTGTTTGCGAAAAGGTGTGTGTGCTGAGTCAAACATGATGGGAAACCTTTTATAGGAGTTTACTAGTTTTGGTTAAACCACCCTTGTCGCCTGGGAAGTTTATGAGTCGGGTATGGTTTTTGCTTTATGCTTCGCTGAGTCTATGGGATTGGGAAGCGAGATAGATGTGTCTAGCTAACTGCACTCGTATTGATAATAAGAAACTGATGTTTATAATGGACATGGATCGGAGGGAGATCTAGGCAAGCCTGGGTTTGTGAATGAGGTAGCATGAGATGGTGGTTTTACTTGCCATAGATCTAAGGACCGGTTCATGCATGCACATGCCAGGATAATAGTGCCACCACAAGGCCAAGTATGGGTGCGGCTTAGCAGAGTAATTAGGTAAGTTGCTAGAGTGTTATGGACTGTGGAAGGCGCGGGGAATGGGAGTCGAGTGAGGACTGTCCTGGGAACTGCATGGCACAAGAGGGGGCCCGTGGGTGGGAGAATTGGAGATTCTAGCCTGCCGGTGAAACCTTAGTGAGTCCATACATCTAGTAACCCCTTTGTAAAGGCTATTTTGTGATCTCTTGACCATACACTGACGGATGTGTACTGGTATAATGTAGGTTCTGCAGTCGCCGACGGGTGACGAAATCACAAACTTGTGGGTAAAGAGGTGCAAACTCTGCAGAGTTATTAAAACTATCATGATAGCCGAGCTTATGGTCACGAGAACCTGGCTAAACTGCCATGATTAGTTGGGATGGTTAAAGGGAAGGTTCTTGGTTATGGATTTGGTTATGGTTTGGTTGTTGGGACTGTTGAGTCCGGGTAATGAGATGGCTGCATGACTGTGGAGTCGTGACATGAGATTGGTCTCGGTGTGAGACGAGGTTGTTTTATGAGATGAGATGGTAGCGAATACGGAAAGGTATTCGTGAGATGGTAGCGAATACGAGGAGGTATTCGTGAGTGTGGATAAAGGTTGGTTAATGTTCGGATGGAACATAGAAAGGGATGGAGGTATGTTGGTAATTTAATTCATGCTGGGATTACTTTCATCTAAAGTTAAGTTGCTGTTTTATCATGGTTTATAAATCTGCTTTTCTGCAAATAGGCCTTTTTATACCTACCTTGTTTATGAGCTGCATATCATGTGTTTTCCCGCACTTTCTGAGTACATCATTGTACTCAAACTTGCATTATTATTTCATCAGCAGCAGCAGGAGAAGCCTACTATGAAGACCAAGTTGAGCATTATGGCGTGTGATCTGTTCTCAACCTTGCCTGTGGAGGGAGTAGAGATGGAGCCACTTCTTCTTAGATTTGCTTCTGCATTAGCTAAATTGCTTCCGCTTTAGAATAAAGACTTCCGCTGTGAGCATGAGTCCAAGACTCATGAGGTATTGTAATAAACTCTGTTATTCGTGGTAATATATAATCTGAATTCAGTTTGTCGAACGTATGTGTATGTGTGATGAACATCCTGGGCACACATATGCATTAGTTCTCGGTTCCGTGGTTTTTCCCACAGAATTGAGGGCGTCACACCAGACCTCCCTCTCCTCAGAGGAGAGCTCCGGGCCCGCCATGTGGACGGCAGAAGCCGGACCTCCCCTTCCTGGGGAGAGCTCCGAAGGCTCCACGTGTCCCACAGGGCCGGACCTCCCTCTCCTCAGGGGGGAGCTCCAGGCCCGCCACGTGGTCGGCAGATACGAACCTCCTCGTTCTCATGGGGCGAGTTCCGGAGACCTCCGGGGCCCTTGTACTTAATACAATAAGGACCCGGGGAAGGTGTCTGTGCAGAGCTTAGAGATTGGTGAAGGCCTATGAGTACCTTGCGGAGCTAAGGGCTCGGCCAGGCAAAACCAAGAAGGAGACAAAAGCACGCAGACACGAAAAGTCGCAAGAGTCTATTTAATCAAGGCTCCATGAGCTGGACTACAGACTCGGTAAAAGAAAAAAAGATATAAGTCCTAGGTTCCCCTGGCTCGCGCCGGAACCTAGAGGCTACAACTTCAGCCCTGGCGGTTTCCTCCCGCTCCGCGGCAGGGCCCTGTCTTGCTGGCTCTAGTGAGAAGGAAGGGTCCCAACTCGTGAAGCATGCCAACACGTGCGTCGCAACCTCCACGGCCAGGCCCCGACCCTCTGCCTCGAGCTCGCCGGCGACCACTGCATCTAGCCTGCTCAGCTTGGCGCCGATTGACTCGAGCGCGGGGATCACCTCGGCCACCTTCAGCACAGGGGCCGCCGTCTTCACCGGGCTGAAGCCAAGGGGGACTAGGGCGGACCCTGCCTGGTCGACGAAGCTCGAAACTGCACGGGCCTCGGAAGATCGCGAGGCCAAGAGCTCCTCTACCTCGCGACGGGCTGCCAACAGGGCGTCGTGGCTCCCCTCGGAGAATTCCTTCTCCTTGGCTGCCAGGGAGCTTTCCCAAAGGCAGAGAGTCTAGGCAAGCCGCTCCAACTCTGAAACCCAGAAGTCAGCAGCCAGCTCCCGATCCAGGATCGCCTGGCGCTCCCGGGAGACCTGCTCCTCCCTTGTGTCAAGGTCTGCCTTCCGGGCCTCTAGCTCCGTAGCCCGGGCTCGCAGGTTGCCCTCGCCCGCCGTCAGCCGCACGGCGACTCTCTCCGCCTCGGCCGCCACGGAGCGCTCCTGATCCGCAATGGCGCGCTCACGGCACGCCAGCCTCTGCCGCACCTCCTCCAGGGCAAAGTTCTCCTAGGCCCGGGCATGCGCCTCGAGGGCCTCCTTGTGAGCCGCCGTGTCTCGGTGTCCAGATGGTCGACGGCCCGCTTCTGTCGGTCGAGGAGCGCCTCCATGATATCAAGCGACTCCCGCCTGGAGTCGAGCTCCCCCTTAACCTTCACGGTCCGCTCCCGCAAAAGGTTCCCCCAGGTGAGGAGGCGATCCCTCTCAACCACCTGCTCCTCTCGCTCACAACCGAGCGCGGCCAAGACCTGCCAGACGCTCGTCTGGGCGAGCACGAGAGCGTCTGCCAGGGGCAGTGGGGCCGCAGAGGCCGGAGCAGCATACGCGACCTCCTCCATCACGTCGTCTTCAAGAGAAGACGACACACCGGCGACACGGACGAGACGTCGGTTAGGAGAAGTCGGTGCCGGGACGGACTCGCTCTCATCACGCCCTGGTTCGATGCCCCCCGTAAGGCCGGTGGCAGTTCCATCCGCTCCGGCAACAGGAGGCGGGACTTCGACAGCCGGACCTGCCGAACCCTCACCGACAGCTAGCTCCCGAGCCAGTGAAGAAGGACAACTGGAGGGAGTCGACGCTGCCATAGAAGCCGGGCCGACTGGTACAGGAGGAACTTGCGCTGGCTTGGGGGCCGCGGCAACCGACTCGGCAAGAGGAGTCAACGCAGCCATAGAATCCGGGCTGACCGGTACAGGAGGAACTTGCGCTGGCTTGGGGGCCGCGGCAGCCGACCCGGCTTCCGAGCGCTGCGGCACAGACCCCGCATCAGTCGGGGATGACCGAGAAACACGAGCACTCCAATGGGATCTGAACCCCGGCTTTTGTGCCGGGGTAGGACCACTAGAGCCCGCTGTCGCCGTCGATGGCTGCCCCGCAGTCGCCCCGGCTGACGGAGCAGGGGATGCTTCTGAAGCCCCCCTCGACGCGTCAGCAGTTTCCTTGGAGACTCCACCGCCTGAAGCCCCCCTTGACGCGTCAACAGTTTCCTTGGAGACTCCACCGCCTGAGGAGGGAGGACGCGATGCCTGGGAACCATCAGCCCGTCGTCGATCAAGAGGAGTCCCGTCGGGATGATGAGCCCGAGACCTCTTGGGGTCGCCACCGGACGGGGCGCCATCCCTAGAAACAGGCCGTGCAGGCGCCCTGGATCCCTGACTCGACGTAGACGCCGCTGCCGGAGGAGATCGAGTGCGCTTCTTCTCCGGAGGCGGGTTGGAAGCCATGGCAGAAGGCAAAGGCGCAAGAACTCAGGGAAGGTGCAAACGCTGGGAAGTGTGAAGGGAAGCCGCAATGCGGGTAAGATCCCCTTTTAAAACTTCCCAGGTGCGATTCAAAGCGATTCAAAACTCTTCGAATACGCCGCTTGGGCAACCGCTTCGGCTCCAAGACCAAGCCTCGATGACAAGTGGACCCAAGTCGTCCAACTGAAGCACTGGGTCAAGAAGTCAGTCTCCCAAGGAGACGAGCCGACAAGGCGCTTTGGCGGTTCCCGAAAAAAGCGCCGCCACGCGCAGAAGTGGCAGCCTTGGGAACCGCCGCGGTAAAAGCAACCATCAACTGGGCGCAAGCTCCCACGATCCCGTGACTGTTCGTGCTCCGGTAAACGTTCAATGCGGGACTTAGAGAAAGTGCGCGGAGTGGAAGAGACGGAGGCCCCACCTCGGGCTCGTTATCTCCCCCGAGATGGGCCCGGGGGGCCACTGTCGGTACCCTTGATATGGGGTACCCCCGCGCACAGGAGAAAATGCCTAAGGACCTCGCCCTTCTCCGCAGGGAGAGCTCCGAAGGCGCCACGTGTCCAGCGAGGCCGGACCTCCCTCTTCTTAGAGGAGAGCACCGGACCCACCACGTGGCCAACTGAGCCAGACCTCCCCCCTCCATGGGGAGAGCTCCGAAGGCTCCACGTGTCCTGCGGGGCCGGACCTCCCTCTCCTCAGAGGAGAGCTTCGGGCCCGCCACGTGGCCAGCAGAGCAACGTTGCCTGCCCCCGTGCGGTGGGCAGCAGGCGTAAAGACGCGCCATACCTTGCCCATACAAGGTATTCATGGCCCGCGCCTTCCCATGACGCGGAGACGCAGAGCACGCCTTTGTCAGGTGCCGTTGCACCCAGTCACATCGCAGACTACCGGCATAACTGCAGATACGGTAGATGGCAGGAAATCTCCCCGGGACCACCTATCGGGTCCCGGGCCCACCTTGTAAGCCGCTCGAGTCTTGGACTATAAAAGGCTCAGGTAGGCAACGTTAGCAGGGGTTGGAACTCTGTTGACTCGCACTCTGGACATCACTCACCCTCAAGCTCAGGACTCCGGTTCTGAGCAGCAAGCAATACAGCGAGCACCTCTGCTCACCGTGGACGTAGGGTTTTACGCTCCGGCGGCCTGAACCACGTAAAACTCCCCGTGTCAAGCTTCTCCCTCAATCGTCCCTACGCTGAAGCTCTCCGCGAGTGACTAGCCCCTCCGAAAAAGAACCTCCGCGGGCTGCCCAGTGCAGGCCCGGGGGAAGTGTCGGCTACACATTTCGACATATACAGTTCAGCATACTTCTTGGCATTGTAGTTGGTGTTGACCGGGATGAAATGGGCAACTTTGGTGAGCCGGTCGACGTCACCCACACAGAACCATGTTTCTGAAAAGTAGTGGGTAAACCGACGATGAAGTCCATGCTCACATCCTCCCACTTCCAGGCAGGAACTCCCAGTGGTTGTAGCAGTCCCGGTTTCCGCATATGATCTGCCTTCACCCTTCGACATGTATCACACTCGGACACGTACTTGGCGATCTCCCGCTTCATCTGTGTCCACCAAAACTTGCTTCTAAGTTCTTGATACATTTTGTTGCTGCCGGGGTGAATAGAAATTTTTGACAAGTGAGCCTCATCAAAAATTTTGTTCCGTAACTCCGGGTTACGGGGTACGACGATCCGGTCCTTGAACCATAGGACGCCGTCTCTGTCTTTCCGGAAACATTTCAACTCCCCACTGTCTATATGAAAGTGCAACTAGGGTATCCCTTGTGGGTTTTGGAGAATTGATGACAAGCATATGAGATCCTAATGAAATGATTGCAGGACAAACTAAGTGAACTAGCTCGGTGCACACAAAAAGGTGAAAAATAAAGTGCTGCCCGAAAAGGAAGACTTTAGTGGAATTTAGAAGAGCAAATTAGATGTAAATGTATAGGGTGTGTGTGAGAGACACATCCCAAGAGCTCATAACTTTTCGTAAGGGTAAGGGGCTAATAATCAGCTAAAATCCACTGGACACCGGACTAGTCCGTCCATGGACCGGACTAGTCCGGTCAGCTTACTGGAATGCAACCGGACAAGTCTGGTTTTATACCTTACTAGTCTGCTCATGTCTCTGTTGTCCTCTTTAGAAGACTGCGGACTAGTCCATCCATGCAACAGGACTAGTCCGCTGAACTTTCTGGAACCCCACTTCACATAGCACCGGACAAGTCCGGTTTTAGACCGGACTAGTCCGGTTAACCCACTGGAAGTAGACCGGACAAGTCCGATCATATACTGGACTAGTCCGGTATTAGGTTTTACAATGGCAAACTTTTTGGAAACCATATAAATGGGTGATCTACGGCCTCCCAACAGAAAACACGACTAATACTGCAGCAAACACCAACCCTAGCGCCGCCACCTTGTCCCAAGAGCCCAAAACACATCTCCCCACACATCTAAAGTGCAAAAAGATCAAAATCAATTGAACACTTGGATTCGGGATTGGGAGATCGTCGTTCTTTCGTTGTGAGCTCTTGGGGTTTGATCTTTCTACACTCATATTCTGCATTGTACTATTTTCGAGTGTATTTGATCACGTTCTTATTGTAATTCTCGTGGGAGCCCTCAACTTGTGAGGTAGCCCCACAAACTCAGTGATTGCCCGTGATAGTGGAGTCAAGTCGGCCTTTGTGGTGACTTGAAGAGGGAAAGGGTTAGGAACCCGGCTCTGTGTGAGCTTCCTCAACGAGGACGTAGATCTCTTGGTGAGATCGAACCTCGGTAAAAATTCGTGTCTTTTGTCTCTCATTTACTTTACATTTTGATACATTAGATCACTAGTTTGCTAATCATCATTTGAGTTTCTTATAAGTTTGCACGTGCATTCATATAATAAACTTAATTTATAAAAACTGTTGTCTCATTCCGCTGCTGAAAGATTCAATTTCTGAAACACACTTAATTAACTCACATAATTCAGCACACCAGACTAGTCCGCCCACACAACCAGACTAGTCCGGTCAATCAAGTTTCTGATAACTCTACTAAGTGTGCAGGAATCTTTTAAAGGCCTATTCACCCCCCCTCTAGGCCACATTCAATTGGTATCAGAGCAAGGTTCTCCATCAAAGAGACTCACATCTCGGAGAGATCATGGCCTCTGAGAAGAACAACGACATCCCAAAGATGAACATCAATGAGGAGGAGCAAGAAGCTAAAGCCTTCAATGTGCTGAAAGACAGCCCACATGATGATGAAGAAGTGAGGCAACTAAAAGCACTCCTGAGAAAGAAACTGCTAGGACAAAAGGGAAAAGAAGAAGAGAAGACGACTGGGAGTGGTCATCACGACTACTCCCGGTATCCTTACAACTACAACCGTCTCAATTCAAACAATCACTATCTTTCGATTCCTATGGGAAGGCCTCCACAGTTTGACGGAAGTGACTATACCATGTGGAAGTACAACATGAAGATGCATCTGATATCTCTGAACCCTAGTCTGTGGCACATTGTTTGCACAGGCATAGATATTCCGGACACGGATGATGAACTCACTCCAGAACAAGAACAAGAGATTCACAGAAACGCACAAGCCGTCGCCGTGATCACATCATCACTAAGCAGAGAGGAATTCACCAAGATCGATGGGTTAGAAAGTGCAAAAGAAATCCGGGGTACCCTCAAGACAGCTCACGAAGGAAATAGGTCAGTTCGTGAAGCCAAAATCGAAATGCTTGAAGGAGAGTTGGGGAGATTTGCTATTGAAGAAGGCGAATCACCTCAAGACATGTACAACCGGATGAAAGCACTCATCAACAAAATTCATGCTTATGGAAGTAAGAAATGGACAGATCACGAAGTGGTCAAAAGAATGATTCGAGCCTTTATGCCAAGAAATGTCACACTTTGCTCAATGATCAGAGAGAGCCCCGGTTTTCACAAAATGACTCCCGATGAATTACTAGGGAAGATCATAAATCATGAAATGATGGAGAAAAAAGCCCAATACGTCAAAGACTTAGCCGAACTCACCTTATCCAAAAAGAAAGAAGTTGCTCTCAAAGCAACGTGCAGACCCAAACTCAAAGAAACTCGTGAAGACCAAGACGATGGAGATACAAGCGACGAGAGCACCGATCTTGATGACGAAGAAATGGTACTCTTCATCAAAAAGTTCAAACGCATGATGAAGAGAAGACACGGCAACAATTCACATGAAGGCAAAAGCAAGGATAAAGGAAAATCCAAGGCTCGACGCACTTGCTACAACTGCAGAGAGTATGGTCACTTCATGGTGGACTGTACTTATGAAGAAAACAAAAAGAAGAAGGAAACAAGATCTCAAGAAAAGAAAATTTTCAGAAAAAGAAGACAAGTCCATCAAGCTCACATTGTGAAGGAGTGGGACTCAAACGATGAGTCCTCCTCCGATGAAGAAGAAGAGATGGCCACTATCGCAGTCAAGAAACCAACTATGAGAGCCACACTCTTTCCGAACATGGGAGGACGGGACATGAACAACCACACTTGTCTTATGGCTAAGGAAGGCAAGAAAAAGGTTCGACTTACTCCTCCTGTACTAAATTCCTCCATTGATGACTTTGATAGCTCTAGTGATAATGAAGAAATGTTTAGAGGGCTAAGTAAAATTGCTTTAAAGAAAATGGAAATGTTGTCGAACGAAATCTTTGAAAAGGAGGAACTTGTCAACCGACAAGAAGATATGCTCATCCGTGAGAGGAAGAGATATCAAGAAGTTGAAAAGCTTCTTGAGCTTGAAAGAGAGAAGAATGAGTCACTTGAGTTAGAGCTAGCCTTGAGTAAGGAAACTTACTCAAAGTTAGAGGACTCGCACATTGCAATCAAGGAAGAACTTGCTAACTTGTCAAAAGTTAACAAAATCCTTGAGGTGCAAGTTGAGTCGCTCAAACAAAGTGACTCCTCTTCCTCCAAGAGCTCGTCCTCCAAAGACATGAGTTCGGCAACAATAAGAACCTGCACTTGCTCTAGTAAGAAGAATGTAATTTCTAATGCTTCAACCTCTCATGACATGCATTCTTCTCAAAATGGCATCTTTGATAAGGAGAAGATCAAATATGCACGAAGTGCATATATGATCACTAGACCTCCCAATGTCAAAGATGGTCTTGGTTTTGACAGGAACAAACACATGTCTACTCCTAATCATGCTAAGAATAGAATCACTTTTGTTAAAGAAAAATCCCATGAATCTGAGTTACAAACACTGTTCCGTACATTTGATGCTTCTTATGTTCTCATGGAAAACAAGTATGGAAAAGTCATTGCTAAATATAGAGGGCCACGCCACAAGAACTTAAAAACTTGTGTGTGGGTGCCCAAGACTCTTGTGACTAACCTGAGAGGACCCAAGCAAGCCTGGGTACCTAAAACCAAGGAATAATTCTATTTTGTAGGCTTACTCCTCCGGCGGATCTAAGTGGGTGCTAGATAGCGGATGCACAAATCATATGACCGGAGAGAGAGGTATGTTTGTGGAGTACGAGTGCAACAAGGATCCAAGTGAAGGTATATACTTTGGAGACAACAGCCAAGGAAAGGTCCTTGGTAGTGGTAACATTGAAATATCCTCTCAACACACCTTATCTAATGTTTTACACGTAGACTCTCTAGATTATAATCTTTTATCAATATCTCAACTATGCGACAAAGGTTACAACTGTTTATTCACTAATGATGGTGTGACCGTCTTTATAAGAAGCGATGGCTCGATTGCATTCAAGGGATTGTTGAAGGGAAAGCTTTTTCTTGTTGACTTCAACAAAGATAAAGCCGAACTCAACACTTGCTTGGTTGCTAAGACCAACATGGGATGGCTGTGGCATAGACGGCTAGCCCATGTTGGAATGAGAAATCTGTAGAAACTTCTAAAAGGTGGTCACATCCGTGGTCTTAAGGATGTGGTTTTTGAAAAAGACAGGCCGTGCAGCGCTTGTCAAGCAGGAAAACAGGTTGGAGCACGACACCCCGCCAAGAATGTGATGACCACCGCTAGACCGCTGGAACTTCTCCACATGGATCTCTTTGGTCCAATTGCGTACATCAGCATCGGCGGTAACAAATACGGTTTAGTAATTGTTGATGATTTTTAAAGATTTACCTGGGTATTTTTCTTGTATGATAAATCAGAAACTCAGGGAATCCTCAAGAAGTTCTTGAAAAGAGCTCAGAATGAATTCTCATCAACCGTAAAGAATATCAGAAGTGACAATGGGACAGAATTCAAGAACACCCAAGTTGAAGAATATCTCAATGAAGAAGGTATAAAGCATGAATTCTCGGCACCCTACTCTCCTCAACAGAACAGGGTGGCCGAAAGGAAGAACAGAACATTGATCAAAATGGCGAGAATAATGTTGGATGAATACAAGACGTCAGACCGATTTTGGGCAGAAGCGGTGAACACCGCTTGTCATGCAACAAATCGGTTGTACCTTCATCGACTACTGAAGAAAACTCCATATGAGCTTCTCACGGGTAAAAAGCCTAATGTTTCTTATTTCAAAGTTTTTGGTTGCAAATGTTTTATTCTGAACAAGAAACCAAGGGCCTCGAAGTTCGCTTCGAAGTCCGATGAAGGATTCTTGCTCGGATATGAATCGAATGCCTACGCCTATCGTGTCTTCAACAAGGTGTCCGGCCTTGTTGAAGTAGCACGTGACGTAGTGTTCGATGAAACTAACGGCTCACAAGTGGAGCAAGTCGATAAGTTTATGCTACATAAGGAGGAAGCTCCATGTGAAGCGCTGAAGAAAATGGCACTTGGTGATATCCTACCACGAGAGGAAACACAAGACGAATTTCAACAAGGAAGCAATGATCAAGGGGGAGCTCCTACACAAGATTAGGTTGAGGAAGGTCAAGAAGATCAAGATGATCATGGAAGCAATGATCTAGGGGGAGACATGACACATGAAGACAATGAAGAACAAGCAACTATACAAATTCCACACCCAAGAGTACATCAGTGTTGTCAAAGAGACCATCCTGTCAACAATATCATTGGAGATATTGCTAAGGGAGTAACTACTAGATCTCAAATTGTAAATTTTTGTGAACACTATTCTTTTGTGTCTTTTCTGGAGCCATACAGGGTAGAAGAAGCCTTAAGGGATCCAGACTGGGTGATTGC
Organism: Neostapfia colusana; assembly: GCA_030760725.1. NCBI lineage: Eukaryota > Viridiplantae > Streptophyta > Magnoliopsida > Poales > Poaceae > Neostapfia > Neostapfia colusana. The sequence continues at coordinate 104,848,371 of JASWHV010000006.1, forward strand.
GATGCAAGAGGAGCCGAACAACTTCAAAAGAAATGAAGTGTGGGAGCTGGTGAAAAGACCAAGGGCGAACATCGTTGGAACCAAATGGGTCTTTTGGAACAAGCAATATGAACATGGAGTAGTGACAAGAAATAAAGCGAGGTTGGTGGCCAAAGGTTATTCTCAGGTGGAAGGTTTGGACTTCGATGAAACTTTCGCTCCTGTAGCTAGACTTGAGTCCATTCGCATTTTATTGGCATATGCTACTCACCATAATTTTAAGTTGTATCAAATGGACGTCAAGAGTGCCTTCCTCAATGGTCCGATAAAGGAGGAAGTCTATGTGGAGCAGCCACCGGGGTTCGAAGATCAGGAGTATCCCAACCATGTCTATAAACTGCGTAAGGCTCTCTATGGCCTCAAACAGGCTCCTCGAGCCTGGTATGAGTGCCTTAGAGATTTTCTGACTCAAAATGGATTCAAAATTGGTAAAGCGGACTATACACTCTTTACTAAACATTTTGATGATCATTTATTCGTATGTCAAATTTATATTGATGACATTATCTTTGGATCCACTAACAAGTCCTTCTGTGAAGAATTTAGCAAAATAATGACAGACAGGTTCGAGATGTCAATGATGGGTGAATTGAAGTTCTTCTTGGGATTTCAAGTGAAGCAACTGAGAGAAGGTACATTTATAAGCCAAACTAAATATACATAAGACATTCTCAAGAAATTCAATATGGACAAAGCCAAGCCCATGAAGACACCCATGGCCATCAACGGACATCTCGACCTCAATGAAGACGGTCCAAATGTGGACCAAAAGGTATATCGGTCCATGATTGGCTCCTTACTTTATTTATGTGCATCTAGGCCAGATATTATGCTTAGTGTTTGCATGTGTGCAAGGTTTCAAGCCACACCTAAAGAGTGTCACTTAATTGCTGTAAAAAGAATCCTAAGGTACCTTGTGCACACACCCAACTTGGGCCTTTGGTATCCCAAAGGATCCAAGTTTAACTTGATAGGGTATTCCGACGCCGACTATGCAGGATGCAAAGTCGATAGAAAGAGCACGTCAGGGACTTGTCAATTCCTTGGTAGGTCCCTAGTTTCTTGGTCATCTAAAAAGCAGAACTCCATTGCTATTTCCACAGCGGAAGCGGAGTATGTTGCAGCCGGTAGTTGTTGTGCGCAACTACTTTGGATGCGACAGACTCTTAGGGACTACGGCTACAATCTAAGCCATATCCTGCTTCTATGCGATAATGAAAGTGCTATAAAAATTGCACACAACCCTGTAGAGCACTCAAGAACTAAGCACATAGATATCCGTCATCACTTTCTTAGAGATCATTCATTAAAAGGTGACATTGCTATTTCACATGTTAGGACTGAAAAACAACTTGCGGATATTTTTACCAAACCATTAGATGAGAAAAGGTTTTATGAACTAAGAAATGAGCTAAACATTCTTGACTCTCGAAATGTGGCTTGAAACATTGCATACCTGGTTGCAACTTAAAATGTTTCTTTGTATTGTTAAAAATGCTCCTCCTCTCCTTTTCTACTCAGAAAACTATTTTAATGAAGAAATCTTGTGGATTATGACCGTTGTTTGATTGCTGATTGCCTACTGGTCGTAATCACCAAGACTATTTGCAAAATTATTGTCCTTGGATCACTATTAATCATCTATATATGTATCAGGTCTGTTGGAAACGGACTAGTCCAATTTTCAACCGGACTAGTCCGGACAGACGAAACTGGTTAGGTCATTTCAAGGGGCTCGGACTAGTTCGCCACATAGACCGGACTAGTCCGGTCCATCGCATATATAAGCCCTTGGCCAGACCAGACCTCTCCCTCACCCCTCATTAGACTTGCTCTCCCTCTCCTCTTCCAAACCCTAGCCCCCAAAGTGATTTTCGGGTTGAACCCTCAAAATCGAGATTTTCTCCGTGGGAAATCCTCCCCTTGACGAGTGGATTCCCTCCTCCGGATTCATCTGGACTGATTTCTACTTCTTCGACGCGGATCTTCAAATCTTGGCAGAATGTCTTCAGGCTCAGATGACAGCTCTTTTCACATTAATGAAGGTCATAAGCAAGAAGAGGAAATTCAATGTGTTTGAGTACATCTACAATGACATTGTCAACATTTCTATCAATCCCATCCGGTCTTGCGGCTATGCACCCTACATAATGTTCATGATTGAGAAAGTGACAGGATTGGAGTTCGTAAAGGATGTGGCTCACACTAGACTTAGGACCCAAAAGCCTACTATATATTCTGCCCCTTCTGCTCCTGCCTCACCCGGAGAAGAAAGAAGATCCAAAAGATCTCAAGAGGAGCCAAGATCTGAGGCTGCAGCTACCACTCATGCAACCTTCTCTACTAGGGAATCCTCAAGTGGCATCTTCAAAATGCTATCTTCTATCTTTGCCTCTTGCCGCAAAATTGAAGTTAAGCAACATGAAGAGAGATTGGCCAGGAAGAAGCATCAAATATATGTAAAAGCCAACATCCAAGCCATCTGTGCCAAACTAGAAATTGAGCCACAAGGGTCACTTGAGGTTTCTGAGGACTCAGCTGAAGACTTCACTGAAATGCCAACTTTCACCGACCAAGAGTTGAGCTCCCTTGGGTTTGGTAGTGGTTCAGCTGCTAACCCTCTACATGGTCAAGATGATGAAGATCAAGGTGGAGATGAATATGAAGATGAAGATAGGACTGAGAGTGAAAGTGGCAACGGCGATGAGTGACTCCAATCGATTTTTCTCTTTTTGGTGCCTTGATGCCAAAGGGGGAGAGATTATCTAGAATAAGCTATTAAGGACTTGTGATCGAGGACTTGTACTTATTTTTTTTAAAAAACTATTGTAATTTGACTATTTACCTTATGTGTGATGCTTTTATCTATGGTTGATCAGCTGCTAACCCTTTTATCTATGTGTGATGCTTTTATCTTTTATCCTCATTCATCACATTTTTGTTGATCACACATTTGTTAGGCACCCCACCATAAGGTGTGTGTATATGAGAGAAGTTTTTCTCGTAAGTTATTCATTATTCTCATATATGCACACGTTATGAAAAATCAATTTTTTCTCTTAATTGTGATATCTCAAATGGTTGTCATCAATCACCAAAAAGGGGGAGATTGAAAGTGCAACTAGGGTATCCCTTGTGGGTTTTGGAGAATTGATGACAAGCATATGAGATCCTAATGAAATGATTGCAGGACAAACTAAGTGAACTAGCTCGGTGCACACAAAAAGGTGAAAAATAAAGTGCTGCCTGAAAAGGAAGACTTTAGTGGAATTTAGAAGAGCAAATTAGATGTAAATGTATAGGGTGTGTGTGAGAGACACATCCCAAGAGATCATAACTTTTCGTAAGGGTAAGGGGCTAATAATCAACTAAAATCCACTGGACACCGGACTAGTCCGTCCATGGACCGGACTAGTCCGGTCAGCTTACTGGAATGCAACCGGACAAGTCCGGTTTTATACCGGACTAGTCCGCTCATGTCTCTGTTGTCCTCTTTAGAAGACTGCGGACTAGTCCATCCATACGACAGGACTAGTCCGCTGAACTTTCTGGAACCCCACTGACCGCACAGGTCCGATCATATACCGGACTAGTCCGGTATTAGGTTTTACAACGGCAACCTTTTTGGAAACCATATAAATGGGTGATCCACGGCCTCCCAACAGAAAAACACGACTAATACTGCAGCAAACACAAACCCTAGCGCCGCCACCTTGTCCCAAGAGCCCAAAACACATCTCCCCACACATCTAAAGTGCAAAAAGATCAAAATCAATTGAACACTTGGATTCGGGATTGGGAGATCGTCGTTGTTTCGTTGTGAGCTCTTGGGGTTTGATCTTTCTACACTCATATTCTGCATTGTACTATTTTCGAGTGTATTTGATCACATTCTTATTGTAATTCTCGTGGGAGCCCTCAACTTGTGAGGTAGCCCCACAAACTCAGTGATTGCCCGTGATAGTGGAGTCAAGTCGGCCTTTGTGGTGACTTGAAGAGGGAAAGGGTTAGGAACCCGGCTCTGTGTGAGCTTCCTCAACGAGGACGTAGATCTCTTGGTGAGATCGAACCTCGGTAAAAATTCGTGTCTTTTGTCTCTCATTTACTTTACATTTTGATACATTAGATCACTAGTTTGCTAATCATCATTTGAGTTTCTTATAAGTTTGCACGTGCATTCATACAATAAACTTAATTTATAAAAACTGTTGTTCTCATTCCGCTGCTGAAAGATTCAATTTCTGAAACACACTTAATTAACTCACATAATTCAGCACACCGGACTAGTCCGCCCACACAACTGGACTAGTCCGGTCAATCAAGTTTCTGATAACTCTATTAAGTGTGCAGGAATCTTTTAAAGGCCTATTCACCCCCCTCTAGGCCACATTCACTATACGCCTCCGTAAATGCGACATACCCTTGTCATGTTTTTGAGCTGCCGATATCTCTTCACGGATGGTGGGGATCAAAGCTAAGTTGTGATGGTTCGCTCTCTTCCAACGGTGTGATGGTCAGGTTTTTGACGTGTGACTTGCGGCTCAGCGCATCCGCCTCTACGTTTGCTTTGCCGGGGTGATAATCGTAATCCTTTATCAGCTCTAACCATCTTCGCTGCCTCATGTTCAGCTCCTTCTGAGTGAATATGTACTTGAGGCTTTTGTGGTCGGTATATAAATGTACGAGGTTACCGAGTAGGTAGTGCCTCCACATTTTAAGTGCAAGTACCATGGCAGCGAGCTCCAAGTCGTTAGTTGGATAATTCTGCTCATGGTTTCTGAGATGCCGTGACCCATACGCGACCACCCTTCGGTCTTGCATCAGCACACATCCGAGCCCAATGCCGGATGCATCGCAGTACACATCGAATGGTTTTGTTGTGTCTGGCTGCGCCAAAACCGGTGCTGATGTTAGGTGCTCGACTAAAGCCTTTGTCGGTACCCGCGATATGGGGTACCCCCGCGCACAGGGGAAAATGACTAAGGATCTTGCCCTTCTCCGCAGGGGGAGCTCCGAAGGCGCCACGCGTCCGGCGGGGCCGGACCTCCCTCTCATCAGAGGAGAGCTCCGGGCTCTCCACGTGGCCTGCAGAAGCCGGACCTTCCCCTCCGCGGGATAGAGGTCCGAAGGCGCCACGTGTCCAGCGGGGCCGGACCTCCCTCTCTTCAGAGGAGAGCTCCGGGCTCGCCATGTGGCCTGCAGAAGCCGGACCTCCCCCTACGCGGGAGAGAGGTCCGAAGGCGCCACGTGTCCAGCGGGGCCGGACCTCCCTCTCCTCAGAGGAGAGCTCCGGGCCCACTACGTGGCCGTCAGAAGCCAGACCTCCCCCTCCGCGGGGAGAGGTCCGAAGGCTCCACGTGTCCTGCGGGGCCGGACCTCCCTCTTCTCTGAGGAGGGCTCCGGGCCCGCCACGTGTCCAGCAGAAGAGCGCTGCCTGCCCCCGAGCGGTAGGCAGCGGGCGTAAAGACGCCCCATACCTTGCCCGTACAAGGTATTCAAGGCCCGCGCCTTCCCAAGACGTGGAGACGCGGAGCACGCCTCTGTCAGGTGTCGTTGCGCCAGGTCGCATCACAGACTGGCGCACGGTGTCAGAACCTGCCAGCCAATAAACACAGCGACAAGACATCCCCTGCCGCCCCCGCCATCATCAACCACTACGACTAGCAGGCGGCATGGGCAGGGCGGCAAGACGAAGACTCAAAAGCCTTCGCCAGAGACAACTACCGACGTAACTGCAGATACGATAGTCGGCAGGCAATCTCCCCGGGACCACCTGCCGGGTCCCGGGCCCCCCTTGTAAGCCACCTGAGCCTTCGACTATAAAAGGCTCGGGTAGGCAACGTTAGCAAGGGTCCGCACTCTAGCCATTCACACCCTCAGGACTTCGGTTCTGAGCAACAAGCAATGCAGCGAGCACCCCAGCTCGCCGTGGACGTAGGGTTTTACGCTCCGGCGGCCCGAACCACGTAAAACTCGCCGTGTCAAGCTCCTCCTTAACTCGTCCCTACGCTCAAGCTCTCCGCAAGTGACTAGCCCCTCCGAAAAAGAACCTCCGCGGGCTGCCCAGTGCAGATCCGGGGGAAGTGTCGACCACACACTTCGACATTTGGCGCGCCAGGTAGGGGGCTTTTCCCTTGCGCGACGAGTTTCCGCCGACGAAGATGACCAATCTTCCTTCAGCGCAAACTCTCCTCCCCCGCACTCACGGCGAACCGTGACCTGCGGGGAGTACGTGTCGACACACTCAGGACGGAGTGTGTCGGCGCAAGCTAGTAGCCAGCAGCCGATTCCGGCGACGCCGACTCCGGTAATGCAGGCTCCAACCAGCGTCAGATCTTCTGCAGTGCTGAGCGTACCCCACGGGGGTGCGCTAGCTGCAGCAAGAGCACTACTGCACAATCCGCCTGCTGGGGACGCGCCTCAGGCAGCGACCCAGCGGTGGATTCGCGAGGTAGACCGTCTCGTCGTCGCCGCCGCAAACCCTCGACTTCGGCGGGGACAACGCTCCGGCCAACTGGCAGTGTCGCTGATGCGCACGCCAACGGTTGACAGACAGACGGCGGATTCCAGCTCCACCAGGCTTCAGTCGACGGACCTAAGGACAGAGCTGAAACGGTGCCACTTGGGCCAGGATGCCCGGGTGTATCTCAAGCGACGTCGAGAAAGGCGTCACAACCAAGAGGTTGGCGACAGCATGACGTCAGTCTCGACCCAGCCTGAGGCGCAGACCTTTGCCACGCGATCTCTGCCCCAGGCGTACGCCGCGCAGCATATGCCACAGCTATATGCCCTGCAAACGGCGCCCCCAGTCTATGGCGCAGCCTTGCCCATACCGGAGTACACTGTGCCAATGGTGAACCAAGCGTTCGCGGCACCAACGCCTGCAGCAGCAGGGGCAGGGTGTGCGGCCCTGGCGCCCCACCTTCGCTTCGCAAGGTGGCCGCGCAAGTTTCGGCTGCACCTGCCCGAGAAGTACGACGGCAGCGTCAACCCGGCGGAGTTTCTCCAGATCTACTCCACCGCCGTACTTGCCACAGGAGGGGATGAGGCCGTCATGGCCAACTACTTCCCCGTCGCCTTGACCGGCCCAGCCCTGTCTTGGCTCATGAACCTCCCCCAGGGTTCCATAACTTCATGGGGAGAGCTCTGCCGGCAGTTCACTGCCAACTTCGGCAGTTCCTACACCCGGCCTGGCACGGAACTCGACCTCCATGCCATCCAGCAACAGCCTGGGGAGTCGCTGCGTTCCTTCATCCAGCGGTTCTCCCAGGTGCGGAACACCATCCCACACATCCAGAACGCTTCTCTGGTGGTGGCGTTCCGGCAAGGCGTTCGGGACAAGAAGATGCTTGAGAAGCTCGCGACTAGAGAGGTCCGCGACGTCTCAGAGCTCTTCAGCCTGGCGGAAAAGTGCGCCAGAGCAGCCGAAGGGCGAAACTGGCACTCTCTACCAGCCTCCGAGCCAGGGGGGCAGCCAGGATCTGGCGCCGCTTCCTATGGAAGCGGCGGGAAGATCAGGAACAGGGGCGGTGGCAAGATGAAACCGCCGTCTGCGGCCCCCGTTGCTGCAGCAGCAGCACCCAGTGGAGCTCGGGGACCACGCCCCGACAAGAGGCCACGACAGTCACCGGCTCCAGACGGGGGCCAGGGCGAGCTATGCCCCGTGCACGGCACCAGTTACCATACTGCTGCCGAGTGCCGGGAAATCCAGAAGCTCGCGGAGCACTTCCCGAAAGGGAATCAGCTTTTAACTGATGTCCCACCCTACCGTCGAAGGGAGGGCAAATATAAGGTCGACGCCCCAGACGACGTCGACCACCAGGTGGAGTTCCAGGAGCCTCAGCGCGCCGTGAAGGCGGTGCGGAATCATGAGAGCTCCAGCTCCAGTGGTGACGAACGCCAGAAGATGCTCTACGTCATCTATGGTGGGTCCGCTGACCCCTCGTCCCGAAGCGCAGTTAAGACCTTGCGCCGAGCGGTAGCGTCGGTGGCTCCCCTCCCGAGTGCAGCACCGCACCTCAGGTGGATGGGAACCCCCATCAGCTTCGATGCCACCGACTGCCCCAGGAACATGGCTGGGGCCGGCCAACTACCGCTCTTGGTGGCCCCCACCATCACCAACGTGAGGATGTACCACGTTTTGGTGGATGGCGGGGCTCGACTGAACCTCATCAGTCGCGCAGCTTTCCAGAAGCTGCAGATCCCGATGGCCAAGCTCACCCCATCGAGCCCGTTCTCAGGGGTATGGCCGGGACAGGTCGTTCCCTACGGCCACATCAGCCTCCCGGTGACCATTGGGGCACCGGACAGCTATCGGACAGAGTACATTCTGTTCGACGTGGCGGAGATCGACCTCCCCTACAACGCCATAATTGGCAGGCCAGCCCTGTACCGATTCATGGCAGTAGCCCACTACGGCTACCTTGTCTTGAAGATGCCTACACCAACAGGCGTCCTCAGGATTCGTGGAGACCGTCCTGCCGCAGTGTCAGCCTTGGAAAAGCTCCAAGCGCTTACAACAGCTAGAGCACCAACCCCAGGCAGTGCAGAACCAAACCGGCTCCACCCGAGTGCACGCCACCGTGCCTCTACCACAGCACCCCGTGTGCAACCCCTCGACGAGGGCGACACCCCCTTTAGGCTCGTCCAAATCGGTGCCGATGCCACCCAGACCACCCGGGTAGCCGGGGGCCTGGATAGCAAATAGGAAGGCGCGCTCGTCACCTTCCTCCGGCACAATGTCGATGTGTTTGCATAGCAGCCGTCGCAGATGCCGGGGATCCCTAGGGAGGTGATCGGGCACCACCAAAAGGTCTCCCCCGACGCCCAGCTAGTCCAACAGAAGCCCCGCAAGCAGTCCATCGAGCGGCAAAGCTTCATCCGCGAAGAAATCAAGAAGCTGCTGGACGCTGGCTTCATACGGGAAGTCCACCACCCTCGGTGGATGGCGAACCCTGTTGTTGTCCCGAAGGCCGGCGGGAAGCTCCGGACGTGCATCGACTACACCAGTCTCAATAAGGCATGTCCTAAAGATCCATTCCCTCTCCCTAGAATAGATCAAATAGTAGGCTCGACGTCAGGCTGCGATATGCTGTGCTTCCTAGACACTTACTTGGGTTTCCATCAGGTCCCTATGTCTAGAGAAGATGAAGAGCACACCTCCTTCATCACAGTAGGCAGTCTGTACTGTTATGTCTCTATGCCTTATAGCCTAAAAAACACCCTCCCTGCCTTCGTACGTGCAATGCACAAAGCCTTCGGGGAGCTGATAAGAGACTTAGTTGAGGTGTATGTCGATGACATTGTTGTTAAGGTCAGGCAGAGTTCATCCCTACTAGATAACCTGGCCTTAGTCTTCGATAAACTGCGCTCTACGCGTACCAAGCTGAACCCCGGCAAGTGTGTGTTCGGTGTATCCTCTGGAAAACTCTTAGGATTCCTGGTCTCACACCGAGGAATTGAGGCTAACCCAGAGAAGATCAAAGCCATCGACTTGTGGCGGCCCCCCGCCCGCATCAAAGAAGTCCAGAAACTCACGGGATGCCTAGCCGCGCTGAGTCGGTTTATACCGAGGTTAGCAGAGCGAGCGCTCCCCTTCTTTAAGCTTCTGCACAAATCCGGCCCATTCGCTTGGACCGACGAAGCAGAAGAAGCTCTCCAGGAGCTGAAGCAACTCCTGACGACCCTACCCGTAATGGTACCCCCCGAGCCCGAAGAGCATCTGTTGCTCTACATCGTGGCGACCGCTGAAGTGGTGAGTATGGTCCTCGTCGCAGAGCGGCCTGACCCCTCATCGCCACAGCCTGCTCCGGTATCGGGGGACAGGCGCCAGGAAGCCCCGGAGGTCCAAGACGACCCCCCGGGTCTCCGAGGCAACCCCCCGGAGGTCCGAAACGGACCCCCGGACCCCCAAAACAACCTCCCGGAGGACCAGCAGGACCTCCCGGAGGTGCAACGGGACCCCCCGGAGGTCCAACGGAACCTCCCGGATGTCCAACGGGACCTCCTGGAGCTCCCGGGAAATCAGCGGGATCTCCCGGAGGTCCAAGACAGCCCGGGAGCCTTCGAGTATCAGCTCCCGGCAGCCTCCCCGGGCCCACCCACCTCCCGCAGGCCTGAGCCATGGATGAAGATATCTCTGACCTGGGAGGGAGGGTCCAGAACATCCAGAGGCCTGTCAACTACATCAGCGAGGCCCTCCATGACGCCAAGACAAGGTACCTGGAGGTCCATAAGCTGCCGTATGCAGCGCTCGTGTCGTCCAGGAAGCTCCGCCACTACTTCCAAGCCCACCGGGTCTCGGTGGTCACCTCCTATCCACTGAAGGCTGTCCCCCACAGCCCCCACGCGCGACTGGCAATGTCGCCAAATGGGCAGCGGAGCTGGTGGAGTTTGAGCTGGACTTCCTTCCTCGTCACGCAGTCAAGAGCCAAGCACTGGCTGACTTCGTGGCTGAGTGGACGCCAACGAAGGCTGACCCAGGGGGCCATGAAGACGGTAAAACAGGGCCCCGAGCTCCGGCCTTCACCGAGCCTTACTGGATGCTCTTCTTCGATGGCTCCTCGTGAAAGCAGGGGGCCGGTGCTGGCGTACTGCTTCTCATGCCATCGGGGGAGCAGTCTGGGTATATGGTGCGTCTCAATTTCAAGGGAACCAACAACATGGCAGTGTATGAAGCAGTCATCTTTGGCCTAAAGACAGCCTTGTCTCTAGGCGCTCACCAGTTGTTGGCACAGGGCGACTCCCAGCTAGTAGTCGAGCAAGTTAAGGCTGAATGCTCTTGCAATGACCCACAGCTAGCTGCTTATCTGCTCTATGTGCGGATGTTGGAGAAAGACTTCCTCGCCTTGGACCTGCGCCACGTACCGCGCGCTGGCAAGGCCGCAGCTGATGACCTGTCAACGAAGGCCTCCACCAGAGCCCCTGTGCCCGAAGGAGTCTTCGAGAGGACGTTGCTGCGGCCCACAGCCCGGCCCGCCGAGCCGGGCGAAGGGGGCTAGACCAGCACCTCGAAGCTGGCGGTCCTGGCGGCCCTGCAGCCATGGACGCCGCCAAGGATCGTAAGCGTCACTGGGGACTCCGTGCAACCCAGCGCTCAAGATCCAGATGCTCAAGTCAGACCCGATGCATGGATCACGGAGATCCGGGACTACATGAAAGACAATATCCTCCCTGATGAACGTGTATCCGCTGAACGGATCGTGCACATGGCTAAGAGATACGCGTTGGTAGAAGGGGATCTCTACCGACGTGGCGCCAACCGCGTCCTATTGCGGTGCATAACCCAGGGGGAAGGCTGCGACTTGCTCGCTGAGATCCATGGAGGCGAATGTGGGAGTCACTCTTCCTCACGCATGCTTGTCGGTAAAGCCTTCCGGCATGGCTTCTACTAGCCGACAGCACTCCAGGATGCCGTCAAGCTGGTCGAGAGCTGCAAGGCGTGCCTGTTCCACGCCAAGCAGATCCATACACCGGCTTGGACGGTACAGATGATCCCGGTCACATGGCCATTTGCCGTATGGGGGCTGGACATCCTGGTACCATTCCCAGAGCCGAGGATGGGGACCCGCTCCCGAACCCTTGGATCGCAGAACACCTCCGTAAGTTCTACCCCTAGAGCAACAATAGGACAGACTCCTCTTTTTGTAATAAATTCCATAAAGTCCAGGAGCAGTGCTCGGAGCAGCTAAGCCTCAGGGGACGGTACATGACTACGTTCAGCTTCGCCTGGTTCCAACCCCAAGCGCGTAGAGTCTTGCTTCCCTTGTTAATGGGGTGGGTCGTGGCCTCCATGTTTAGCCTGCCTTCCTCCTATGGAAATTTCTATGAAAAGAAACCTGTCCTACGTTGCTCTTCCTTGGTGCTCATTTAATTTAAGTATTAAATTTTTATGACTGCACTTCTGGCACATGCTCACCATGCGCTCATCTCCCTCTTCTCATTCTCACCTTTAGTCGGCATTTTCTGCCCTACCAAAGGCGGTTGCGTTGGAGGTACCTGCCGATAGCTAGGGGGACCACGAGCTCCCAGCACTTCGCGCACGGTAGTCCCCAAGCACCGTATAAGTGGATGGGGACCGTAAGCCAAATAAGACTATGAGATAGAGGAGGGGGAGCCCCCAAGGAGAATTACGTTTCCCTTACTTGTGTGCAGGACCTCTCGGCCTCAGCTCCCCACAGGAGTATGGTAGGTACACCCATCCAATGGAACGCACCTACCAGGGGGCCACTACGGGATCGCGCAAGACCGAAACCCCAAGGTAAGACCAAAGAACCTAGACCTCACCACTTCCGCAGGGGGGAGACCCGAAGGTCCCACGTGTCCAGCGGGCGGGACCTCCATCTCCTTGAGGGGGAGCTCCGGGCCTGCCACGTGGCCTACAGAAGCCGGACCTCTTCCCTCCGTGGGGAGAGGTCCGAAAGCTCCACGTGCCCCGCAAGCCCGGACCTCCCCTCAGAGGGGAGCTCCGGGCCCGCCACGTGGCTAGCAGGCCCGGACCCCCCTCATTCTCATGGGGCGGGTCCTGGAGAGCTCCGGGGCCCTTAATATAGTAAGGACCCAGGGAAGGTGTCTATGCAGAGCTTCGAGATTGGTAAAGGCCTCTGAGTACCTTGCGGATCTAAGGACTCGACCAGGTAAAACCAGGAAGAAGACTAAGACATGCAGACATAGAAGGAAACAAGAGTCTGTTCATACAAGGCTTCATGAGCTGGGCTACAGACTCAACAAAAATAAAAAAGGAGGTACAGGGCCTTGTGGCCACGGGGGCAGATGCCTAAGAGTCCCCGGACTCCCGTTGGAACCTAGAGGCCACAAGGGCGGCCACGTCCTCGACCCCGGCCCTGGCAGCTTCCTACCGCTCGGCAACGGGTCCTAGACGGACTGGCTCCAGGGAAAAGGAAGGGTCTTGGCTCCGGAAGCACGCCAGTACGTGCATAGCGACCTCCTTCGCCAGGCCCCGTCCTTCCACTTCAAGCTCGTCGGCAATCACCGCTTCGAGCCAGCCCAGCTTGTCGCCGATGGACTCAAGTGCCGGGATTGCTTCGGACACCTCCTGCGCCGGAGCCTCCATCCGCATCGGGCTGAAACCAAGAGGAGCCAAGGCGGACCCCGCCTTGGCAATAAAGCCCCAGACCGCCTGGGCCTCGGTAGACCGCAAAGACTGGAGCTTCTCTACCTCTTGGCGAGCCGCCAGCTTGCGATCCAACGCCGCCTGGCGCTCCTGAGAGAACTGCTCCTCCCTCGCGGCAGCAGCCGACTCACAGAGCTCCAGCTCCTCAGTCCGAGCCCCCAGCTCGGCCTCTTTGGCTTTCAGCCGTGCGGCGATCTTCTCCTCCTCGGCCGCTGCGGCGTGTTCCCGATCGGCGACGGCGCACTCTCGACGAGCTACCTGCAGCCGCAACTCCTCCGCGGTGGCAGAACGCTCCTCGGCTTTGGCTTCAACATGAGCCAGGGCCTCGCGGTAGGAAGCACGAAGCCGCCGGGTCTCTGACTCCAGCCGGCTAATGGCCTTCTTCTGAGTGTCAAGCAGAACACTCATGGCCTCAAGTCTTGACTGCCTCGAGTCATGATCCGCCCTAGCCTCCTGGGCCCGCTGCTGCCAGCTGAGAAGGCGTTCCCTCTCTCCGGCCAGCGCCCCCCGCTCCTGCTCGAAGGCGGCCTGGAGCTGTCGGGCGCTGGTCTGGACACGCCCCAAGGCATCCCACACGGGCGCCGGGACAGAGGGGACAGGAGTCACGCCCCTGACCCCCCTGTCGAGTCTAAGACCGGCGGAGGCGCCGGTGCCTCAGCAACCGGAGTGGGACGCTGTCCTAAGGGAGCCAGAGGGCCAGCAGGTGCACCTACAGCGGCCCTCCCAGTCTCAGAACCGGATTTCTGGGCTGGTGAAGGAGGGCGGACAGGGGCGGATGCGGCCACCACGGAGGGTGAACTCGCCGGCACAGAGGAAGCCCCCGTCGATTTGGGGGCCGTAGGAGCCACCGCGGTTCCTAGATGCTGAGGCGCGGAGCCTCCGCCAGTTGGAGACGGCCGGGTAAGAGGCCCGCCCCCGGCAGCCGGTCGGTCCCTGCAAGGAAAGAAAGCTCTCAGGCTAAGAGAGGGGATGAGAACGCTGCTCCTACAAGCCAGAAGGAGCAACACTTACTGGGCGACATGAGCGCTCCAACGGGCTTGTAGCCCCGGCCTCAGGGCCATAGTTGAACCGCCAGGACCTGCGGCCGGAACGGTTGTGGGGCGTGGCGTCTGGACCCCCGGCACACTCCCCGGCGTCGCCCCACCAGCGTCCGCCCTAGAAGCCCCTCCGCTTGAAAAAGGATGACGAGGCGCTTGGGGTTCTTCGGACTGCCGCTGCCCGGGAAGAGACCCGCTGGGGTGGGACACCCGGGGCCTCTTCGGGTCACGACCCGATGGACCAGCACCCCCGGGAGATGGGTGCAAGGGTGCTCCGGCTCCCTGACTTGGCGCAGGCGGCGCCCTCGGAGGAGACCGGGCGCGGTTCTTCTCTAGAAGCCCGGGGGCCGGCTCCTTCCCCTTCCCCTTGTCGGCGGCTTGAGTTCCGTCGGCTCTTGGGACGGGTTGGGCAGCAACAGACGCCTCGCGCCCCAATCCGGAGCGCTCGGGTCCTGGGATCGAGATACCCCGGAAGGCATCCCCAACCTGCCGGACGGCAATCCTGATGTCGTCGAGGTTCGGCATCTTCCGCAGGAGCTCTGACCTCCTCTGTGGCTCCAAGAAGAGGGGGGTGGCAGAGGGCAGAAGGGCGGGGTCGCCACTGGGAATGTAGTCACCGCTCACGTTGCCCATCATCTCGTACAGCTCCTCGTCGGAAGGATCAGAGCCGGGGCCCCTCTCCAGCCTGGTACAGTCCTGCTCACCAGTATAGTACCACGCTGGGCGACTGCGCTGCTGCAAGGGCGCAATACGGCGCGACATGAAGTCCATCAGCACCATCAGGGACGTCAGCCCCTCGTTGGCCAAGAACCGGATCCGCTCCAAGACCGAGGCGTACTCCTGCTCCAGCTCAGGGATCTCCTCCCAGAAGCGACGATCGGTGGTTGGGCCAGCGGTCGGGAGTTGTAGGCGATCGTGCTCGTCGGTCTGCACTACCACCCAGCTCTCCCTCCAGTTTTCCCACCTTGATGCGCTGAAGGGCAGAAGGTACCCAGAGACCTTTGGGTCCTTGCAGCGATGCTGGAAGTAGTACGCCCCCATCTGGGTCTTCGAGCCGCGCCCAGTCGTCCGCAACACAAAGAAGTAGCGGAAGAGCGTCACAGAAGCGTGCACTCCCACAAACGTCTCGCAGAAGTGGACGAAGACAGCAGCCATTGCGAAGGAGTTGGGAGAGAGATGGTGGAGTTGGAGCCCATACGTCTCCAGCAGTGTGACAAAGAAGGAAGAAATTGGCGGGACAAACCCCGCCAGAGCATAGGCAGTGAAGAAGACCATCTCCCCCTTTTCCAGGATCAGGGGGAGAGATCCCCGGTGGAGCCGGCGTTTCTGTTCCTCCGTGCGCAACCCCAGCAGCCTGCGCACTGGCCCAAGCTCGGCGGAACGAACGAGGCGCGTCGGGAGCAAGTTGGAAGCCATGGCGGGGGAGAGCTCAAGGACAGGAAGGCCAAGGCGCAAGAGTTCAAGGGAAGAACGAGCACTAGGAAATACGAAGGGAAGCTGCGGTGCGGGTGAGATCCCCTTTTAAAACTTTCCAGGAACGATTCGAGGTGATTCGAAAACCTTTGAATACATCGCATTGGCGACCGCATTGGCTCCGAGACCAGGCGCCGATGACAGGTGGACCCAAGCCGCCCAGCTGAAGCGGTGGGTCAAGGAGTCAGTCTCCCAAGAAGACGAGCCGGTAAGGCGCTTCGGCGGTTCCGGAAGAAAGCGCCGCGACGTACAGAAGTGGCAGCCTTGGGAACCGCCGTAGTAAAGGCAACCATCAAGTGGGCGCACGCTCCCACGATCCCGTGACTGTTCGTGCTCTGGCAGCAGTCAATGCGGGACTTAGAGAAAGTGCGCGGAACAGGGGCTCGCTATCTCCCCCGAGATGGGCCCGGGAGCCACTGTCGGTACCCGCGATATGGGGTACCCCCGCGCACAGGGGAAAATGCCTAAGGATCTCGCCCTTCTCCGCAGGGGGAGCTCCGAAGGCGCCACGCATCCGGCGGGGCCGGACCTCCCTCTCCTCAGAGGAGAGCTCCGGGCTCGCCACGTGGCCTGCAGAAACCGGACCTCCCCCTCCGCGGGAGAGAGGTCCGAAGGCGCCGCGTGTCCAGCGGGGCCGGACCTTCCTCTCCTCAGAGGAGAGCTCCGGGCTCGCCATGTGGCCTGCAGAAGCCGGACCTCCCCCTCCGCGGGAGAGAGGTCCGAAGGCGCCACGTGTCCAGCGGGGCCGGACCTCCCTCTCCTCAGAGGAGAGCTCCGGGCCCGCCATGTGGCAGTCAGAAGCCGGACCTCCCCCTCCGCGGGGAGAGGTCCGAAGGCTCCATGTGTCCTGCAGGGCCGGACCTCCCTCTTCTCTGAGGAGGGCTCCGGGCCCGCCACGTGTCCAGCAGAAGAGCGCTGCCTGCCCCCGAGCGGTAGGCAGCGGGCGTAAAAACGCCCCATACCTTGCCCGTACAAGGTATTCAAGGCCCGCGCCTTCCCAAGACGCGGAGCACGCCTCTGTCAGGTGCCATTGCGCCAGGTCGCATCACAGACTGGCGCACGGTGTCAGAACCTGCCAGCCAATAAACACAGCGACAAGACATCCCCTGCCGCCCCCGCCGTCATGAACCACTACGACTAGCAGGCGGCATGGGCACGGTGGCAAGACGAAGACTCAGAAGCCTTCGCCAGAGACAACTACCGACGTAACTGCGGATACGATAGTCGGCAGGCAATCTCCCCGGGACCACCTGTCGGGTCCCGGCCCCCCCTTGTAAGCCACACGAGCCTTCGACTATAAAAGGCTTGGGTAGGCAACGTTAGCAAGGGTTCGCACTCTAGCCATTCACACCCTCAGGACTCCGGTTCTGAGCAACAAGCAATACAGCGAGCACCCCAGCTCGCCGTGGACGTAGGGTTTTACGCTCCGGCGGCACGAACCACGTAAAACTCGCCGTGTCAAGCTCCTCCTTAACTCGTCCCTACGCTCAAGCTCTCCGCAAGTGACTAGCCCCTCCGAAAAAGAACCTCCGCGGGCTGCCCAGTGCAGATCCGGGGGAAGTGTCGACCACACACTTCGACAGCCTTGAATGCTGCTTCACACGCTGGACTCCAAACATATTTGGTAGCCTTCTTCAGCAGTTCCGTCATAGGCTTGGCAATCTTCGAGAAGTTCGGGATGAACCTGTGATAATATCCCGCGAGCCCGAGGAAACTCCGTACCTCGTGAACAGTTCTCGGGTATTTCCAATTCAACACTTGTGTGATCTTACTCGGGTCTACCGCGATACCCTTCGCTGAGATGATATGCCCGAGAAAAGGCACTTGCGATATCCAGAATTTGCACTTGCTGAATTTCGCGTATAGATTGTGATCCCGCAGCCGTTGCAAGACTATACGCAGATGCTTCTTGTGATCTTCCTCCGACTTGGAATATACCAGTATGTCGTTGATGAAGACCACGACAAACTTGTCCAGCTCCGGCATGAATACCGAGTTCATCAAATACATGGGGTGAGCTGGAGCATTGGTGAGGCCGAAGGACATGACCAGGTACTCATAAAGTCCGTACCTCGTCGAGAACGCTGTCTTCGGAATATCCTCAGCCCGTATAATCTGATGGTACCCGGATCTTAAGTCCATCTTGGAAAAGATCTTTGCTTCGACCAACTGATCAAACAACATGTCGATCCATGGCAACGGATACTTGTTCTTGATGGTTACGACATTTAATGGACGATAGTCCACGCAAAGCCGCAACGTTTCATCTTTCTTCTTAACAAATAATGCCGAACAGCCCCATGGCGAGGAGCTCGGCCTAATAAAACCCTTCTCCAGCAGATCCGTTAGTTGAGTCTTCAGTTCAGCCAATTCCTTGGACGCCATCTTGTACGGCCTTCGGGATATTGGCATGGTTCCCGGTGCAAGTTCAATCTTGAACTCCACCTCTCTATCGGGCGACATCCCCGGTAAATCATCCGGGAACACGTCAGGGAACTCTCGGACCACTGGAATGTCTTTCAATCTGATGGTTGCGGATTGATAGATGCTTGTAAGTTTTATTTCTGGACTGTCCAGAAATAAGGAATGAGATTCGTGCACTTCTGAGTTCAAGTGCACAATTCGGAGGACGGTGTCTAAAACAGCGCCGTGGCGGGTTAACCACGACATCCCTAAGGTGACATCGACCTTCTGTCCCTCTAAGATTATGAGAGACGTAGGGTATACTCTACCCTCTAAGCATAATGGCGCTTTTGGGACCATCATGCTTGCTGAAATTTTCTCACCCGGTGAACAAATCAAATATGGACTATCGGTGGGTAGTATTGGCAAGCTGTATTTAGCAATGAAAGCTTGGCTAATAAAGCTATGCGTGGCGCCTGAATCAAATAATACTATGGCGGGATGCTGGTGGAGTTGGAACATACCCGCAAGGATCGGCTCTCCTTCCGGCACGTCCTCTATGGCAAGTTGGTGGACAGTGCCGGGCCTAGGGTTTGCCCGCCGTGCATTAGTAGGATTCCGGGGCTGATTCCTCCCCGGAAGTTGCGGTGCCACTCCGCTGCTTTGCCTCTCCAGACAACTGCTGGCGAAGTGTCCTTGACGACAACATTTGTAGCATGTGGCCGCTGCTTGGCCTGTGCTTGGGGGACAAAAGCCCGGCATGCGCTGCTGAGGTGCATACGCATGCGGCATCGCCCGCTGTTGCTGATGTTGTTGCGGAGGTGGTACTGGCAGCGCCGGCCTGAATGCCGGTGAAGAATACGGCCTACTGCAAAATGGCATCGGCCTTTGTGGTGTCTGCCAGCGTGGACCCGATGGTGGGCGACTCACCATCCAAAATTTCTGAGAAGGACCGCCTCCTTCTCCGCTGCTTTGCGGCGCGCTTCACTTTCTTTCCGCCGCCGCTAACTCCTTGCCGGAGTCCTCCTGAACAATCGCAGCATCAATTATGTCATTGAGGCTGCCGCGATTGAACATCACCAGTTTGTCCTTCAGGAGCGGGTTAAGCCCCTGGTAGAAGTGGTCCCACCGCTTCTCGTCTATTGGCGTGATACGACGCGTAAAGCGTGAGATCGTTGAACGCCCTGGAGTATTCCAGCGCGTTCCGGCTCCCTTGCTGCAGGTGTAGAAATTCCTGCGTCTTCCTCTTCATGATACCCGGCGGTATGTGATAGGCCCTGAAGGCCGTCCGGAACTCCGCCCAGGTCATAACTCGGTTGGTGGGCTGTGAAGAACAATAGTTCACCCACCATGCGCTCGCGGATCCCTGGAGCTGTTGGACCGCGAACTGAGTCTTGCGCTGCTCACTCACTTGGAGCAGCCCGAACTTCATCTCCATCTTGCTGAGCCAGTTGTCCGCATCGATGGGTTCATCCGTCCTTGAGAATACCAGGGGATGAGTCGCTAGAAAGTCGAAGTAGGAGCTCTGTTGACGCTCCTCACGATCTTGACGCCTCTCTGGTCGAGACGTATTGGCAATGAGGGTCTGCAGAAACTCCGTATGCTGCTGATGAGAGCCCGCCATTGCTGCTACAATATCCGCCAAAGTAACCGTTGGCGGTGGCGGTTGTTGCTGTGGTTGCTGCTGCTGTTGCTGTCCCGAGGAGTCCTCGGGAGGCTGTTGGGAGGTTTCTCCCCCTTGACTATAACCCCCAACTTCCGGGTTGGCACGAGTACGAGTCATTCTGAAATTTAAAACTGCAGCGATCAGCACATGTCATACTTAAGAATTCCATATGAAACAGTAGGTATTTGAAGTGACGCATGAATAACTTGCACAACATTCACATATATTGATAAAGCATAAACTTTATACAAGATACATTATTCTCGGGTCTCCGAGAAGTCGTGCTCATGTCGTCACTACCTATACATACGCTACTGCCTACAAGACATGTCACTGGTTACAAAAGTTTGGGTCACACTATTCCGGTTGCCCTACTTGGCAACGGTAACCCCCTACTCGGAGTAGAACTCGACCTCCTGTGGGTTGTCCTCCTCCAGTACCTCTGCTGGTGGCTCCGGATCTACAACCCCCTCTCCTATCTCGGGTTCTCCCATTGCCGGAAGACCCAAGACCACCGGTATGCCCAATACCGGAGGTACGAGGTCCTGCAACGCGTGAACCTCGTCCATGGCCTGGTTGTAGTCTTCTTCCCAGCCTTGCCCTTCCTCAATAGCATCGTCCCACTCTTGAGTAAGGACCTCGTTCTTCTGGGTCAGAGCCTGCACTTGCTCTTGCAACGCCGCGATGTCAACACGGCTTTTCTTCCTTGCCTTCTTCAGACTATGCAACTGATTATATTGTTCGTTCAGTCGCTTAATCGTCGGAAGGAGCACATTGCAGAGTGTGCTGTGAGCACTCTCAAAATGGTCTCCACGGCTTGTGCTCTCCTTGAGTTTTGCAGCAAGACAATCCGTGTGATCAGCTTGGCTGTTCATCACAGTCTTTCCTGCTTTCAATTGGAGGCTGAGGTTCGCCTCCACGGGGTTGTACCTTGGACAACCCGGATCGGTTGCCTCCATGTACCTCCCTTCCCACACGTGATTAGCCCGTCCCTCCACCGGAACGAGCGCGTATGGAGTTCCCTCCATAGCCCTCACATGTAGTTGGCAGAAACGCGACATGGCGTCGCGCGCTGCCACTTGCCACCTTCCCTCTGGTTGTCTACCTCTCACCGTGACGGTGAACGGCGCCCAACCGGGTGGCGTAGGTCCTGCAGGAACCTCGACATGGATTGTCCACGTCTTGTTCCCCTCCTCGCCTTCTTCCTTGGCGAAGTACTGCGGCATCTGGTTGTACCCGAAATATTGAAGCATCTGCCTCAATGCTTCTGGATAGCCGCTGTGGTGAGAACAGTGAGATTCCACCCACCCGTTCTCGAACTGTTTATCCGCTGTCATCTGTAAACACATATTTGAGAAATGTCAGATATTTATTTGAACAGTAAACCATTGAGTTATAACATAAAACATGTCATTGAACTCATAAGACTTGGAACTATAGTTCAAATTTAAACAAATTTGACTGCTGATCTGCTGTCCAATATGACAGCCCTGAGCAGTTTCCATTTCAACCTGATTTAGGCCATGCTAAAGAAAAACCAATTCTGGAGCTCAGCATCAAAGTTAAAGCTAACTTCAATAGCTTTCCAGAAAGTATTTGCTTGGCCTAAAATCTGTCCTTGTTCAAAAGTTATGAGATATCAAAGTTAAAAGAATTTCTAGAGAAAATTGGACAGCACCTCCCTGCTTGAGGTACTGATTTGATCCAAGAATTCCAGTTAATTCTACTCCCAATCTGACATAACTTTCTGTTACAAAGTTGTAACCCATCTCATATAATTTTCAGAACTACCTCATTTTCTATTTTTAGATTTTTATGCAGGAAGTGTTTACAGAGAGTGTTTGCTCTGTCCTATTTTCTGGACAGTTTCAACTCTACTGCATTTTTCGATTGGTTAAGGGATGAAACACCTCTGGGCCTCAACAGAAAAGTTGTAAATCTCTTCCAAAGATTTACAGACATGTATCATATGACCCCAACCTCGAAAGAACTCAACCTATAACCCTTGATTAACTTCAGCCTTAATTTAGCTGAAAACAGGGTGCTGTGTCCTTAGCAACCTATAAGTTGAAAACTTGTTAACTTTGAATATCCTGATTAAGGGAAGAGGTTACAGCAAGTTTAATGTTCTATATTAAAACCTTCAAGTTTTTACCATGAAGTTGATCATTTAGTGGTGTGTGACATCGATGTGTCACCATATCATGTCGGTACTACGTCCTCACAAAGAAAAACCTATACCGGACTTAGCCGGCTTCGTTAGTTCAGTGGCACTAAACGTCTCTCACACACGGATGCTACACGTCTACCATTTCGTGGTTAGACTACCTGCAAATAACTCACACAATCGTCAGACTCAGCTGCACACCGAGCCCGGTATCCATACAGTTCGTACACCCGGTCGTCATCACTCGCCCGGATGTTCTCAAGCCAAACACGCCTTGAGCTACGTGTTCACGTTACTGACCACGTGATGGGGTCTCCCAAATTGCACCACGCACGCCAGGGATAGACGTTGCTCGAATACCCCAAACGACATGAAGAGTCGTAGAGGATATTAAAGCGGGTCGGGTTACCGGCCACCCGTGGGGCTCCACCCTTCAGCTTGTGCGCACTGGTGGACAGCACTTACGTACACCCCCCAAGGACATAAACCGTCCCGAGATGCACGATTTTCTGACATAAGCAAATAGGTTAGTATGCGACTTTATATACACTAATAACATCCTTATATGGTCTACTAACTCGTTCCTCACTGGATTTTTTTGAAAAAGATGACCTTTTAAGTGCGTTAAACCTCAAGCGAGCTCTGATACCAACACTGACACAACCCCACGGTCTTGTCGAGCCAGAATCACGCTGAGGGGTGCTCCGTTGCACAACACCGGATAACACACATCAAAGGTACAAAGAGGAAGCACAGTTTTATTACGTAAACAGGTTTATGAACTTTTTTACAACAAAATATGTTCAGTCTACACTCACGGGCGTAGACTACGCATCGAGTTCACGTTCAGCCCATGAACGTGTCCTTGCTAGCACGCACGCACACTAACACGGCGGCGTGCACGACTCCCACTCGACGGGGTTCCCCTCCTGGGGTTCCATCTCCTCCTCGGGAGTCCCTTCCTCATAGAACCCTGCAAAAGCTTCAAACACAAGCAGTGAGCACGAAGGCTCAGCAAGACTGACCCGTCTCTCCTAGCCATGAAACTTCTACATGAGGGGTAATGGGTACATGGGGTAAAATAAGTTGCAAGGACTCGCCTAATTAGTGGAACCTTACTTTCAAGTTTTAGCAGCACGTTGTGGAGAACCTTACGCTAAGGCACATGAGAGAGCTGCAATCAAACAAGAAACGCATTTCTCTCATGTACTTTGCTCAAAGTTGAAAGGAACTTTAATTAGCTCTAAACTACCACAAATCATTAACAATCAAAGTACACCTTTCAATCACCAACATTTTAATATGTAACTAGCCTGTTCTTTCTACGTCACGGTACAGTGAACAAGTGGTACTCACTGACCGCGAGGGACGGTGATTATAATAGATTTACACCTGCAGGGTTATCCGAATAACCCGTCACATACGCCCGTACTCGACGTTGCCTACAGCAACCATCACGGACGCCGTACGCAACCACCTTTCACCCGTTAGCCAAATGTTGAACCGGTCCAATCGTCCCGAGCAAGAGGCCTCTGCACGCGCGTCTCAGTGCCGCCAGCCGATTTACACCTTGAGCTCTCAACTTACCCTATGAACGACCAGCTATGCCTCAACACCCAGCTACCCGAGTTACATCAGTTTCCCGGTTCCCATATAGCCAGTAGGTCTTCGGTACTGTTCTAGCTTGTTCAACAGGCCCGCACATGGCTCGGTCCTCAATCAACACAAGCGGAGCTATAGCACACAGGCCCCAAAGTCCTGCTGCCCTTACTCTCCGCTCGGTCTCATTTTCTTGCCATGTGTTTCATGTGCTATCTCTACCCGAGTCGAGTGCCTCTAGCCTATTCTCGCGAGTAGTTCCAACTACTCGACTTGTACCGAATCTGACTCTATCTTAGCAATGTAGTGGCTAACGAGGTTTTCAATACTAATCCCAACCCATGGTTTTCTTGGCTATGCATTTGGGTTTCAATCAAGACTCTAATGCAAGAAATACGTGATGCTCAAAGAAAGTGCTCAAAACAATAAAAAATTGTAAAGAGGTTAATGCAAACCGGAGCTTGCCTTGCTGCTCTTGGTCGTAGGCTAGATGCTCTTCTGGAGTAACGAAGTCTAAGACTTCGGGTTCCTCCTCAACCTTAGCGACTACATGATATAATGAGTACATGTATTAATTTAAATGCATTTGAATTGAATTTAAACTCGTGAAGTTTATAAGTCTTACGAGACAGACCCAATGACTCTGAAATTTTTACTGTGGTTTGGTTACAACCTAAACAGAGACTTGGTCAAGTTTTAGTTGCAGCAAAGCTCATTTGAGCTCTCCACAAATAATTATGTACTTGACCTTAATTGGAGCTCTTATGGTGTTCTAGGGATTTTCCTGGAGCAAGCCATGACTTTCTGAAAACTAGATTTTCAGAGGGTTCTTATGGAATTGGTCTCACTTAATTTGAAGGTTCCTAGCTAGAGATATGAGCTAAACAATTTCAGAGAAATTCTGAAAATGTTTCCGAACATTTTCCATTTTCTCTGGAACAGTTTTATTAATCATACAATTAGGTGGATCATATGAGCTCAAATAGATCTGAAATTTTTATTATCTCAGGAATATTTTGGTGAACATCCTGGCAAAATTTCAGAATTTTCCTCCAAAGGGTTCTCCAGTTAAAATTCTAAACAGTTTAAATTTAGAGAATTAATTCTGGAGAAGTAGGGATTTTCATGAAGTGGAACTTGATTTGCTGGAAAGTACTCAGATAGATGAATCCAACAAAATTTGGTTCACTCGATTTGGAGTTTCCTAGCCAAAGTTATGAGGATTTGAAGTTTGAACTAAATCTGAAGATCAGGGAAAAGTTCAAATCTGCGGGTGGGTCCACGGGGACTCGTGTTGGCGCTGGAGCGACGGCACACCAGGGTCCACGGAGTTTTTGCGCACCAGCACACCGGATCCAAGCCGCAGACTGATCCCGGATTTAAAATCCGAGCCGCTGACACGTGGGCCACCCGGCTTCGTCTACCTCCAGACTCCCGCGTTCGGCCGCCGCGATGCCTCGCCAGAGAGCTCGCCGGCAGCCTCTGTGGTGCTCCAAACTTCATGATTCTGGCCGCCCCTGCCTAAGTCCACTCGGGGAACACGGTTTTGGGCTCAGTTCGTCATGAAAATGGCCGGCACACGGTCGGCGACGAGCGGCAGCTTCGGAAGAACTTCGGCCGTGTCGGCCGACCTCCCTAGCACCTTAACCGACCGAGCAAACATCCGGAAAGCATCAGTGGTCCCTCAGGAACCTCGGCATGGGCTCGAAGCAGCTTGGGGGAGGTCCGAAGTACGCTCCCACCGTGCGCCCGATGCTTCCCGCAAGATCCGCCGTTGGCAAGCTTCGAAATACGCCGGGTACAGGGGTTCTCAGGCTAAGGGTTGTGAAGGCAACTTGTGCGCTACCAAGTCTAGTCTATGTAGGAACGGATTGAGACTCTCTACACATTCCTAGAGCGTGAATTTGACAGAACCGCACCCGAAGGTCGGTCTGTACCGAGAAAGGGGAAAACTGGAAATTCACCGCCGGCGTTCAAGCCCTCGGGCTGTGGCTCGGGGGTGAGCAGCACAGGTCCCTAACGCGTCCAGGGACGCCTTAGTTCGGGCGTGACAACCTCCCGGTTGGGCTGTCCATGGGAGCCCGAAGTGCGGCGGATGTAGGTCACTGAACGGAACTCTCGGTATAGCCGAGATCACCCGAGTTCCGCCGATTTCTAGCGACGGGGAAGGAGAAGGGAAGTCCCTAGTACCTTGTCGTAGCTTTGGAGGGAGCGGGGAGGCTGTGATCGTGACTCCCCGATCGGTTCCGAGCAGCGGAGGGCAGAGCGTCGGCGCCGCGTTCTTGTGAGAGGAAAAACAGTGAGGGGGCTTCGGCAGAGGCGTGGAGCGCCTTAAGAAGGCTCAGCACCGACCTGGCTCGCGCGTGGGCAAGCAGCTAGTGGCACCCTCGGAGGCGGCTCGGGGACCCGAGTGCTGAAGTCTCAGTCGGTTGAATTGTTTCAGTGGCTGACATGTGGGTCCCACTTCCTTTTTAACTTCTGAACTTAACTCTCTATTACTGTTGTAAACAGTAACCCCCACAATGCCCATGGTGATTTGAAATATCTACCCCTGAGCCATTTGAATTGGTTAGAATTCAAATTGGTTTTAGTTTGACTAAATTTTCAGCACATATTCAGTTTGTAATTCAAATAAAGTTTGAATTTGCTAAACTTAGCTCATGTCAAGATCAACTCCAAATGGAGTGAAAATTGGTGTGTGAGCTCACAAAAATGTGCTGAGTGAGAATATGCTTCCCATTTTTGAATTCATGGGATAAAAACAGTTTGAATTTGAATTTGAGTTCAAACCACCCTCTTTCTAGCTATACCCAAAAGTACATCAAAAAGGTTTTAAATTTGGGTGAAACTTGGCATGGATATTCCTAGCAAGGTGTAGGAGTTTTCATATGCCCAGCCCCTAGATGATGCATGTGGGAAATACCACTTTTGCATTTTGTGAGTTTGTTCTCTAATGAGCATGTTGATGGTGGTTACTTGCTCTTCAAATGTGTTCATCAACTTTCTTCAAATGAGGTGTGTGTGTGGTGATGAACACTTTAAACATGTGTCAAAAACTGAGGCCTTTACACGCAGTCAAGACTCTGCGTCGAGCTGTGGCGTCGGTGGCCCCTACCCCGTGCGCGACACCGCACCACAATTGGGTGGGGACTCCCATCACCTTCGACGCCACCGGCTGCCCCAAGAACATGGCTGGGGCCGGGCAGCTACCACTCTTGGTAGCTCCCACCATCGCCAACGTGAAGATGTACCACGTCCTGGTGGATGGCGGGGCCGGCCTCAACCTCGTCACCCGTGCAGCCTTCCTAAAGCTGCAGATCCCGATGGCCAAGCTCGCCCCCTCGAGCCCGTTCTAAGGGGTAGGGCCGGGACAAGTCGTCCCATACGGCAACATCAGCCTACCGGTGACCTTCGGAGCATCGGACAACTACCGAACAGAGTACATTCTGTTCGACGTGGCGGAGGTCGACCTCCCCTTAACCGCCATCATCGGCAGGCCAGCCCTGTACCGGTTCATGGCGGTAGCCCACTACGGCTACCTCGTATTGAAGATGCCTACACCAACAGGCGTCCTCAAGATCTGTGGAGACCGCACTGCTGCAGTGTCAGCCTTGGAGAAGCTCCAAGCACTTGCAGCAGCCCGAGCACCAGCCCCTGGCGGTGCAGAATTGGGCCAGCTCCACCCGAGTGCACGGCACCGTACCTCAACCTATGCACCCTGAGTGCAGCCCCATGACGAGGACGACGTCCCCCTGAAGGTCGTCCAAGTCGGCGCCGAAGCTGCCCAGACCACACAGATTGCCAGGGGCCTGGATAGCAAATAGGAAGGCGAGCTCATCACCTTTCTCCGGCACAACGTCGACGTGTTTGCATGGCAACCGTCGCAGATGACGGGGATCCCTAGGGAGGTGATCGAGCACCATCTGAAAATCTTCCCCGACGCCCGGCCTATCCAACAGAAGCCCCGGAAGCAGTCCATCGAGCGGCAGAACTTCATCCGTGAAGAAATCAAGAAGCTGCTGGACGCTGGCTTCATACGGGAAGTCCACCACCCCCGGTGGCTGGCGAACCCCGTCGTCATCCTAAAGGCCGGCGGGAAGCTCCGGATGTGCATCGACTACACCAGTCTCAATAAGGCATGTCCCAAAGATCCATTCCCTCTCCCTAGAATAGATCAAATAGTAGACTCTACATCAGGATGCGATATGTTATGCTTCCTAGATGCCTACTCAGGCTTCCACCAAATCCCTATGTCTAGAGAAGATGAAGAACATACCGCATTTATCACAGTAGACGGCCTGTATTGTTATGTCTCCATGCCTTATGGTCTAAAGAACACTCTCCCCACCTTTATTCGTGCTATGCACAAAACCTTTGGAGAGCTAATAAGAGACTTAGTCGAGGTGTATGTCGATGACATCGTTGTCAAAGTTAGACAGAGCTCATCATTATTAGATAACCTAGCTCTAGTGTTTGACAAACTGCGCTCCACACGCAAGAAGCTGAACCCAAATAAGTGTGTGTTCGGCGTATCCTCTGGGAAGTGTAAAAGCCCAAGAAAAGAGACTTGCCAAAATTTTTCATCACCTCACAACACCACAGCTTTTGTTGTGGATAATTTGTGAAGACTTGTGAAGAGCAAGTAACCTCCATCAAAAGGGTGATTAGAGGGGAAAGCCCTAACTTTCACAAAGTAGGATTTCTACACATGAACATGAGAGGTTGAGCTCACCCCTAGAACTTGAAAAGTCTTGAGAAGGTTCAGGCCAAATCTCATGCAAATCCAACACTTTTTGAGGCACTTTTGGAGGCATTTGAAAAAGAGGCCAATTTGAATGTAAATTCAAATTGCAGCAACTTTCATCACTTAAATTCAAAAGTTGGCTTCATATTCAAACTCAGCACATTTTTCTGAGTTATTCCACCAATTTTCATCCCCATTGGAGTTCATCTTGTCGGGAGCTAAATTTGCAAGAATTCAAAACTGAATTTGAATTTCAGTTCAAATGTGAAGCAAATTTAGCCAAACAAATTTCAAATTTGGGAAACCAAATTCAAACTATGACTTGGTGATTAAGTCTCACAGTTAATGGTGAGTAGCTGGGATCTTTGCAGTAGAAATTTGGAAAAAAAATTAAGGGAGGGATGGGACCCACTGGTCAGTGTCCCAGCTTCACTGAACCGACTCAACCCGAGGCCACGGCGACTGTCGGGCGCTCAGAGAGCCGACAGCGCGATCGTTTACTGCCACCTCACGGTGAAAAACGCGGCTACAAGGTCCAGCACACGAGCTACCCCATCCATTCTCTTCATTTCCGAGTAAACCCAGCTCCCACCGCGCGAGAAGAACTGGTTCCGCTCACGAGCTGTTGCCGCCGTTCTCTGATCACCGACCACCGGCCGATCCCGGCGGTATCACGCGCCACCCCCAGAGAAGAAAAGGTGCGCCCGCGTGTGAGGAAGCTGTGAGAGGAAACCGTTCACCGTTTCATGCAGGGTAGAGAGAGAATTCCGAGTTTTCCCCCACGGTGCACCTTAGGGTTAGAAATCGGTCGCCGGAGAAATTCATTGCACCAGAGCAACTGCTGGTCGAGCTGCAGCTCACACACGTTCTAGGAACCCGTGCGCATCTCTCCGAGCAGAAAACCGCAGGAGCAACTGTTCCAAACCCTAGTTTCACCGGTAACAGTCCAGCGGAAGGGAGGGTCGCAGGTGAGGTCTAGGTTGCCGGCCGTTTAGGGCCCAACAAAGGTCATGCCGAGCTTCCCGAGGTCTCCCTGAGCATGGAGACGCGATTAGCGCGCGAAGGAGGTGGTCAGGAGGGTGGGAATGCGTTGCCGAGGTAGCACAGAGGCATAGAGCTCGTCGCCGGTGAGCTACGGCGGTTAGCCGGTGGCGGCATGGTGTCCAGCGTGTTCAGCATCCAAAATTATGTGGGGGCGGCGAGTCTCACCGTCGCCGGCGAGCTAGATCGCCGGGAACGCCGACCTCGCCGGAGCTCCGGGAGCTCGGGCGGCGGCGTCGGGAGGTAGACGAAGGCGTGGGCCCCATGTGTCAGCCGCTGAGTTAAGCGAGCGTGAGCGCGGTTAGTTCAAATTAAACCAGGCGGGCCCCGCTGTCAGCCTCGGATTAAACGCGGGAAAGGATTTTCTGTAGGAAAAACATATTCAGGGATCAGCCCAAACTTTAGAAATTCATAACTTTGGCTAGGAAGCTCCAAGTTCAGTGAACCAAATTTTGCTGAACTCATAATTTTGAGTACTTTCCAGAAATACCAATTTCAGCTCATGAAACTAAATAGTTTTCCAGAATTAATTCCCAAAATTTTAAATTGTTAGGAATTTTATCTGGAGAACTACTTTATGAAAAATTCTGAAATTTTACTGAGAGGTTCACTGGAAAATCCTTGAGTCACAGTAAAAATTTCAGACTCATACGAGTTCATTTAGTTCCCTAATGGTGTGATTAAATGAACTGCCCTGAGAAAATAGAAAAATGTATAGAAACATTTTTCAGATTTTCCCAAATCTTGTTTAGGGCATAACTTCCTCTAGAATTCATAAAATGACATGAAACCAATTCCATTAGAACTATCTTAAATCCTAGTTTCCAGAAGTAATGGTTGGGGCCATGAAAACCCCTGGAATTACTTAGAGACTCTAATATTGATCAAATAGGCTTTTATTTGTACAAAGCTCAAATGAACTTTGTTTCAAATGAAACTTGGTCAAGACTCTGGTTAGAACCATACCAAGCAACCATAAAAATTTTAGAGCCAAAGGGGAGGGCTAGCTAGAGTTATAGTAATTATTTATTCAAGTTTACACATTGCAATTGAATTGACATGTAGTGTCTCGTTAACGTGTAGTCGCTGAAGGCGAGGAGACTCCGGAAGTGCTCGACTTCCTTCTTCCGGACGAAGACCTAACCACTGACCAGCAGCAACAAGGCAAGCCCCGATTTGCATTAACCCTTTTATAAAGTTTTGCTTTGTTTACATGTCTAGTGTGAAGTATGGATGTGCATTAGGTGTAGGATGGATGAAACCCAAATGCATAACCAGATGGTTCCTAAAAGAGTGAGGGTAGTGTCTAAGTCCTCGAGTAGACAGGCTCTGCTTAATGATTCATAGAACTTCGGTACAAGTCGAGTAGTTGGAATCTACTCGCGAGTTTAGGCTTGGGACACATGGGATTGGTTCGAGTGATGTGAGATCACTTTAGTAATGAAAATGAGACTAGGCAGGGGCTAGGGCGCAGCAAGAGGAAGTCTTGTGTGCACAGCCCTGTCCGTGTCGATTGAGGACCGGTCCGTGTGCGGCCCAAGCTGATCAAGTTTGAACGTACCGAAGGCATATCGGATATATGGGCCCCGATAAACCGATGTAACCTAAACCTCCGGGCGTCGAGGCATAACGCACCAATTTATAGGTGTAGGCTGAGGGCAGCAAGGTGGAAATCTGCTAATGGGCATAGAGAGATGCTACGTGTAGGGAACTCCTGCTCATTTCGGGGCGACCGGTTCGACGTTTGGGCTGTTGGGTGAAAGGTTGTCACGGCATCGAGTGAGCGTTCTGTGCAGCTCCACGGGTGGGCGGACATGCTTTTTGGGTCTCCCTGCAGGTGTATATAGAGTCGATTCGCCGTCCCTCACGGTGAAGAGTACCACTTGGTCACTGAGCCGTGACGTAGGCTAATGTATGAAATGTGATGATTCAATATTGCTGTTATGAAATAATTGTATTGTTACATGTGTGCCACCAAATATTGCTTACTAAATTTCAGATTCATGAACTGTTAACTTGTAGCTAAAAGATGAACTAAGGACAAACTATAGGCGTGTCCGTTTGCTGAAATATTACCATCCCATGTTCATTGTACCCTACATGTAGAGTTTCAT
Source organism: Neostapfia colusana (assembly GCA_030760725.1). NCBI lineage: Eukaryota > Viridiplantae > Streptophyta > Magnoliopsida > Poales > Poaceae > Neostapfia > Neostapfia colusana. Next base: position 104,879,786 of record JASWHV010000006.1, read on the forward strand.
GCCTAGGTGAGTCGGTTAAGTCTTGTTGAGCCATCGTGCTCACGGTTGCTGCTTAAGTGTTTTTCAGGTGAGGAGCCACCCACGGACTCGGGTTACGAGTCCACCATCGAGGGCTACCCTCCGTCGGGGACCACGGCTGAGTGGGATCCGTACACGCCGCGCTGAGCTGAGGAGTGCAGCTAGTGTAGGTTGCCCTAGGGCTGGGCAACCGACTTTTGCCAGATAGGCGGGTGTGAGTTGTACAAATTAGACTTCCGTTGTGTAATAAAGACACTAGTTTGTAACTGAGTATTGTACTAGTTTGTACAGTTTCAGTTTGTTTTCTATGTAACATAATGTATCCTTATGATGTGTGCTGTCGGGTATCGCATCGTGCGGAACCACCCTCTGTGATCCTGGATGAGCGGATCCCGGTCCGCCACAGCCTGGTATCAGAGCCGCATTGGTGATAGCACAGTAATTAAGGACTGTATTACGGGGAAAACTTAGGTTTACGGTGAGGACTCGGTAGTTTTTCCATGTAAGGACTATATTAGCATAGTTACATAAAGTGGCAAGACTAACATGTGTGTTATAATTCTGAATTTTAATTATGTAACGACACACCTACGCTCTTGTAAGAATGGTAAGGGACGCCACCGAAAGTGGTTCAATTTCGGTTAGCTCCCCTGACGAGGAACGTGGTTCAGGGATAGGTCTCACAGCTTGGTGTGAGACGTCAATATTAACTCTTGGACTCTTCGTGTTCCTGAGTTCATATGAAACGCTGATCCCTAGCGTGCATTAGGCAAGTCAGTGGAGACTCCATCGCGTGGTCAGTAACGCGAGAGTGTGTTCGTCTGGAAATAGCCCAGGAGGACATACGCAGCGCTTGCCATCGGCGTGCCCTGCAGGGCAGTAGATGGTATCCGTTGGGTTGATAACATTCCCAACCGTGATGACCCGTTCATGATATACTCGGGTTCCCCGTCGTGTGGTGTTGAAACACGATCACGTACCTTGAGACGTGACTTGACTCAAGGACGGCCGTATGACAATGATACGGGCGTTTGCATTTACTTTCAAATATGGATCTGCCTGAAATGGAAATAACCATTGAGTGCACCATTATTGTGTGGTCTTCTGCAGGTACTAACCACGTATGTATTCCGTATAGTAAACGTGTGTGAGAGACCGGTTAGTGCCACACTTGTGATGTATATGCCGGTATAATCCGGTTAGGATTTTTTTGTGAGGAACGTAATACCGACATATCATAGGCATGTGCATGAAAGATAATAATAACAAGGAATTAAAATCACTAAGTTTCAACAATTAGGATCCTGGTCGGGTAGAAAAATGTGATAGTTAATCAGGGTAGTTCCAAGGGATTGAAAAACAGAGTGCTCTGTTTTGGGCAGCAAGTTTGCTGAACTTTGACAGGGTATAACTCACATATTATTTAGCCATTGGAGGTGTAGAATATAGTTCTGGAAAGGTGTGTAAGTAACCTACAACTTTGTTGTAGACTCCCAGAGCTGAATCATACCTTAAGATGGCTTAAATCCCAGAGGATTGTAAACTGTCCAGAACCAGGACAGATTTAAAACACTCTCTGGACTGTTCTGTTTTTCACGTATGACTTCCTGTAGAAAAATCTAAAATTATCATATGACACATCTTTGGAAAGGTTAGGAAAGGTGTTGCATCTTTGTAATTCAAAGTTTCTGAAATTTCAGCACAGAACTCAGTGGAAACCAGAGTTGAAAACAGCAACTTTCAAGGGAGATGCTGTTGAAATTCTTCCAGAAATTCTGTTGACTTTGAATTACCATAACTTTTAAAAAAGAGCTTATCTGAGGGCAAATAAATACTCGTTGGGAAGAAACTGAAGTTAAATTTAACCTTGGTATTCAACTTGAGTCATGAAAATGCCCAGAACCAGATCAAAATCTTGGGTATGTAGAAACTGGTCATGCTGACAGAGGGATGACAGTTGAACTCATTTGAGAGATTGTTGTACCCTAGGGGGTTTAAGTACTTCCAATGGGGTAGAACATACTCATGAGTGGTTATCTTCAACTAGTGAAAGATTGATTATCTGCCTTACTCAAGTTTCTTTTGCTAGAGGCCATGTTTGTGTCATATTGAAGATAAAAGGGTGGTATACAAGATGACAAAGCGATAGTAACGTCTCGTAGTGACCAAACCTAGTTGTGGTGAGCTTCCAAAGGGGAGGTTCATCAAGTTGGATTTAACTAGCTTGTATTTGGTCTGGTAATGGTGTAGCTTGTGCAAAGTTATTACATTATCCGTCTACGAGATATATCTCATGTTTTAATGTCATTATGTTTTACGCCTATTTTATTGGACTGCATGAAATTTGTTGCGGGACTGATGTTTATTGTTGTATGGTTGCAGATGGTTTGCACTCGGACCACGCATGAGATTGGTGGCTCTAGTCAGCGGGGAGGCGATGACTCCCAGCCACCTTCCTACGGCAGCACCCCACAGCAGCAACCACCACCGCCGCCTCCGCTTACCCTAGCGGATGTGATAGCGGCAGTGGTGAGTGGTCGTGAGGAGCAGACCGACCTGCTCCGCACGATCGTGCAGAATACGTCCCAGGCGGGGGGGGGGGGGCATCAAGAGAGGGGGCCTCGTGAGCCCCGTGAGGTGACGTACTCGGACTTCATGAGTATGCACCCTCCGATGTTCACAGAAGCCGCAGAACCACTGGAGGCCGATAACTGGCTGCAGGCAATCGAGTCCGAATTCAGGCTGCTCCAATGTATGCATCGGCAAAAGACTCTGTTCGCGGCGCAGCAGCTTCACGGTGCCGCTGGTGCATGGTGGGCGAACTATGTTGCCTCACGTCCGTCTGTCCATGCCGTGGAGTGGGAGGAATTCAGGGAGGCGTTCCGCGCCTATCATATCCGTCCCGGGATAATGAAGAGGAAGTTCCAAGAATTCTTGGAACTGAAACAGGGCGGGAGGAGTGCCCATGACTACTCCCGTGCCTTCAACCATCTGGCGCAATTTGTGTCAGACTACATCTCCACCGAGGAGAAGAAGCGGGAGCACTTCTATCGGGGGTTACACCCCGAGATGAAGACACATCTCGTTCAATGGAATCGCGGCACCTTCAACGACCTCGTCAATGCCACGATTATGCAAGAGGACGCTCAGGGGGAGTTGGCAGTTGAGCAGCGGAAGTGCAGCACTCCACCCAGCAGTGGGGGTGGCGCCCCCAGAAGTACCGCATGGTGTATCGGACACCATCCAGACAGCAGTGGCATCCACAGGCGCGACCCCAACCGTTCGGGGGCCGTTGTTTTCAGTCACCCCCGTTCCGACCGCCAATGCCACCACCGCGACCGCAACAGCAGCAGCAGACGACACCCCGGACGTTTCCACCGCCACAACGTGCCCCGGGTTTCTGTCCGTCGATCAGCGGAGGACTGCCCCGCTACACTTGTTTCACGTGTGGCCAGGCGGGCCATTTCGTGAAGGACTGTCCCCAGGGACAGCAAAGCAGCGGGCAAGCCAAGTTTCAGGGCAGTGCTCGAGGCTGACCTCCGGTCAAGAAGGTTGGTCAGCGGACTGGGGGCGTTCGCAACCTCGACAATGAGGACACCCCAGAGGGAGACAACGTGCTGGCGGTACGTTCACTCTCAACGACCAAGCAATCATAATTTTATTTGATTCTGGTGCAACCCACAGTTTTATATGTGCATCCTATGTGGCTAAGCGTCAAATGCAAGTCTTCCCAACCGATTGCACATATATGATCTGCTCACCGGGAGGGAAGATTTCAGCAAATATGATGATTCCAAAAGCACCTCTGTGCTTAGGTGGGAAGTTATATCCCACCACCTTGATAATCCTTACAGGGCAAAAGATTGATGCAATCTTAGGGATGTCATGGTTACGCTACCATGGCGCTGTACTGGACACTCGGACACAGACGGTTCATTTGAATTCTCCATTCCACCGTCCGCACTCCATGGTGTTAGACAATCCAGTCCGGGAAGTTTCAGAAATTAATAATGCTGAAGCTCTCAAGTTAGAGGACATCCCTGTAGTCCGGGAGTACCCCGATGTGTTTCCGTATGATCTTCCGGGCATGCCACCTGAGCGGGATGTCAAGTTCAAGATTGAACTTGCACCCGGGACTACGCCCATATCACGGAGACCATACAAGATGGCTCCGAACGAGCTGGCTGAACTGAAAGAACAGCTCAATGATTTTTTGAGCAAAGGTTTCATTAGGCCGAGTTCCTCGCCTTGGGGATGCTCGGCGCTGTTCATGAAGATGAAGGATGAAACCTTGAGGCTGTGTGTGGACTACAGGCCGCTCAACGCCGTCACCATCAAGAATAAGTACCCACTGCCCCGCATTGACATTTTGTTTGATCAAATTGTGGGTGCAAGTGTGTTCCCCAAGATGGACCTTCGCTCTGGATATCATCAGATAAAGATCCGGGCGGAGGATATCTCAAAGACGGCCTTCTCGACGAGATATGGCTTATACGAATATCTCGTCATGTCTTTTGGTCTCACAAATGCTCCAGCACATTTCATGTATCTCATGAACTCAGTGTTCATGCCGGAACTGGATAAGTTCGTAGTGGTGTTCATTGATGATATCTTCGTTTACTCCAAGACAGAAGCAGAACACGCCGAACACTTGAGAATCGTTCTTCAACGATTGCGAGACCACAAGCTCTACGCCAATTTCAGCAAATGCGAGTTTTGGATCAGCCAAGTGCCATTCTTGGGACATATCATCTCAGCAGAAGGCATTGCGGTTGACCCGAGCAAAATAGAGCAAGTGCTGAAATGGAAAGCTCCCACTTCAGTCCATGAAGTCAGAAGCTTCCTCTGGTTAGCGGGATACTATCGGAGATTCATTCCAAGCTTCTCCAAGCTTGCTAAGCCGAAGACAGAATTGCTGAAGAAGGGAACAAAATATGTTTGGAACACGGCGTGTGAAGGAGCGTTCCAAGCATTAGTGAAGCATCTCACAACAGCCCCGGTTTTAGCTCAACCGGATACAACCAAGCCCTTCGACGTGTATTGTGACGCGTCTGGTATTGGGCTCGGCTGTGTGTTGATGCAGGAAGGACGTGTGGTCGCATATGGCTCACGACAACTTCGGAACTGTTGGTACCTGCGATATGGGTACCCCCGCGCACAGGGGAAAATACCTAAGGAACTCGCCCTTCTCCGCACGGAGAGCTCCGAAGGCGCCACGCGTCCAGCGGGGCCGGACCTCCCTCTCCTCAGAGGAGAGCTCCGGGCTCGCCATGTGGCCTGCAGAAGCCGGACCTCCCCCCTCCGCGGGAGAGAGGTCCGAAGGCGCCACGTGTCCAGCGGGGCCGGACCTCCCTCTCCTCAGAGGAGAGCTCCGGGCCCGCCACGTGGCCGACAGAAGCCGGACCTCCCCCTCCGTGGGGAGAGGTCGGAGAGCTCCACGTGTCCTGCGGGGCCGGACCTCCCTCTTCTCTTAGGAGGACTCCGGGCCCGCCACGTGTCCAGCAGAAGAGCGCTGCCTGCCCCCGAGCGGTAGGCAGCGGGCGTAAGGACGCCCCATACCTTGCCCGTACAAGGTATTCAAGGCCCGCGCCTTCCCAAGACGCGGAGATGTGGAGCACGCCTCTGTCAGGTGCCGTTGCGCCCAGTCGCATCACAGACTGGCGCGCGGTGTCAGAGCCTGCCAGCCAATAAACGCAGCGACAAGACATCCCATGCCGCCTCCGCCGTCATCATCCACTACAACTAGCATGCGGCATGGGCAGGGCGGCAAGACGAAGACTCACAAGCCTTCGCCAGAGACAACTACCGACATAACTGCAGATACGGTAGTCTGCAGACAATCTCCCCGGGACCACCTGTCGGGTCCCGGGCCCCCCTTGTAAGCCACTCGAGCCTTCGACTATAAAAGGCTCGGGTAGGCAACGTTAGCAGGGGTTCGCACTCTAGCCCTTCGCACCCAAGGTGTAACTCATCCTCAAGCTCAGGACTCCGGTTCTGAGCAACAAGCAATATAGCGAGCTCCTCAGCTCGCCGTGGACGTAGGGTTTTACGCTCCGGCGGCCTGAACCACGTAAAACTCGCTGTGTCAAGCTCTTCCTAACTCGTCCATACGCTCAAGCTCTCCGCAAGTGACTAGCCCCTCCGAAAAAGAACCTCCGCGGGCTGCCCAGTGCAGGTCCGGGGGAAGTGTCGACCGCACACTTCGACATTTGGCGCGCCAGGTAGGGGGCTCTTCCCTTGCGCGACGAGTTTCCGACGACGAAGATGACCAAGCTTCCTTCAGCGGCAAACTCTCCTCCTCCGCGTTCACGGCGAACCGTGACCAGCGGGGAGTACATGTCGACGCACTCAGGACGGAGTGTGTCGGCACAAGCTGGTAGCCAGCAGCCGACTCCGGCAACACCGACTCCGGCAATGCAGGCTCCGACCAGCGTGAGATCTTCTGCAGCCATAAGCGAACCCCACAGGGGTGCGCTAGCTGCAGCAAGAGCGCTACTGCGCAACCCACCTGCTAGGGACGCACCTCATTCAGCAGCCCAGCAGTGGATACGCAAGGTAGACCGTCTCGTCATCGCTGCCGCAAACCCTCGACTTCGGCAGGGACGACGCTCCGGTCAACCGGCTGTGTCGCTGACACGCACGCCAATGGTTGACGGGCAGACGGCGGCCTCCAGCTCCACCAGGCTTCCGTCAGTGGACCTGAGGGCAGAGCTGGAGCGATGCCACTTGGGCCAAAATGCCCGAGTGTTCCTCGAGCGACGTCGAGAAAGGCGTCGCATCCAAGGGGCTGGCGACAGCATGACGTCGGCCTCGACCCAGCCTGAAGAGCAGATCTTCGCCACGCGGACTCTGCCCCAGGCATACGCCGCGCAGCATATGCCGCAGCCATATGCTTTGCAAACGGCATCACCAGTCTTTGGCGCAGCCTTGCCCATACCGGGGTACACTGTGCCAGGTGCGAACCAAGCGTTCGTGGCACCAATACCTGCGGCAACAGGAGCAGGATGTGCGGCCCTTGCACCCCACCTTCGCTTCGCGAGGTGGCCGCGCAAGTTTCGGCCGCACCTGCCCGAGAAGTACGACGGCAGCGTCAACCCAGCGGAGTTTCTCCAGATCTACTCCACCGCCGTACTTGCTGCAGGAGGGGATGAGGCCGTCATGGCCAACTATTTCCCCGTCGTCTTGACCGGCCCAGCCCGGTCTTGGCTCATGAACCTACCCCAGGATTCCATAACCTCCTGGGGAGAGCTCTGCCGGCAGTTCGTCGCCAACTTCGGCAGTTCCTACACCCGGCCTGGCATGGAGCTCGACCTTCACGCCATCCAGCAACAACCAGGGGAGTCGCTGCGCTCCTTCATCCAGCGGTTCTCCCAGGTGCGGAACACCATCCCACACATCCAGAATGCTTCTGTGGTGGTGGCGTTCCGACAAGGCATTCGGGACAAGAAGATGCTCGAGAAGCTCGCGACTAGGGAGGTCCGCGACGTCTCGGAGCTCTTCAGCCTGGCGGACAAGTGTGCCATAGCGGCCGAAGGGCGGAGCTGGCACTCACTGCCAGCCTCCGAGCCAGGGGGTCAGACAGGATCTGGCGCCGCTTCTTATGGAAGCGGCAGGAAGATCAAGAACAGGGGCGGTGGCAAGATGAAACCGCCAGCCGCGGCCCCCGTTGCCGCAGCAGCGGCGCCCAGTGGGGCTCGGGGGCCGCACCCCGACAAAAGGCCGTGACAATCACCGGCTCCAGACGGAGGCCAGGGCGAGCTATGCCCCGTGCACGGCACCAGTTACCACACTGCTGCCGAGTGCCGGGAAATCCAGAAGCTCGCGGAGCGCTTCCGGAATGGGAAGCAGCTTCTAGCTGATGCCCCACCCTACCGTCAAAGGGAGGGCAAGCAGAAGGTCGACGCCCCAGACGACGTCGACCACCAGGTGGGGTTCCAGGAGCTTCAGCGCGCCGTGAAGGCGGTGCACAATCATGAGAGCTCCAGCTCCAGTGATGACGAGCACTGGAAGATGCTCTACGTCATCTACGGTGGGTCCGCTGACCCCTCGTCCCGAAGCGCGGCTAAGGCCTTGCGCCGAGCGGTAGCGTCGGTGGCTCCCCTCCCGAGTGCAGCACCGCACCTCAGGTGGATGGGAACCCCCATCAGCTTCGATGCCACCGACTGCCCCAGGAACATGGCTGGGGCCGGCCAACTACCGCTCTTGGTGGCCCCCACCATCGCCAACGTGAGGATGTACCACGTTTTGGTGGATGGCGGAGCTGGACTGAACCTCATCAGTCGCGCAGCTTTCCAGAAGCTGCAGATCCCAATGACCAAGCTCACCCCATCGAGCCCGTTCTTAGGGGTAGGGCCGGGACAGGTCGTTCCCTACGGCCACATCAGCCTCCTGGTGACCTTTGGGGCACCGGACAGCTATCGGACAGAGTACATTCTGTTCGACGTGGCCGAGATCGACCTCCCCTTCAACGCCATAATTGGCAGGCCAGCCCTGTACCGATTCATGGCAGTAGCCCACTACGGCTACCTTGTCTTGAAGATGCCTACACCAACAGGCGTCCTCAAGGTTCGTGGAGACCGTACTGCCGCAGTGTTAGCCTTGGAAAAGCTCCAAGCGCTTACAACAGCTAGAGCACCAAACTCAGGCAGTGCAGAACCAAACCGGCTCCACCCGAGTGCACGCCACCGTGCCTCTACCACAGCACCCCATGTGCAACCCCTTGACGAGGACGACGTCCCCTTGAGGCTCGTCCGAACCAGCGCCGGTGCCACCCAGACCACCCGGGTAGCCGGGGGCCTGGATAGCAAGTAGGAAGGCGCGCTCGTTACCTCCCTCCGGCACAATGTCGATGTGTTTGCATGGCAGCCGTCGCAGATGGCAGAGATCCCTAGGGAGGTGATTGGGCACTACCTAAAGGTCTTCCCTGACGCCCGGCCAGTCCGACAGAAGCCCCTCAAGCAGTCCACCGAGCAGTAAAGCCTCATCCGCGAAGAAATCAAGAAGCTGCTGGACGCTGGCTTCGTACGGAAAGTCCGCCACCCCCGGTGCTTGGCGAACCCTGTTGTTGTCCCAAAGGCCGGCGGGAAGCTCCGGATGTGCATCGACTACACCAGTCTCAATAAGGCATGTCCCAAAGATCTATTTCCTCTCCCTATAATAGATCAAATAGTAAACTCGACGTCAGGCTGCGATATGCTGTGCTCCCTAGATGCTTACTCGGGTTTCCACCAGATCCCTATATCTAGAGAAGATGAAGAGCACACCTCCTTCATCACAGTAGTCGGTCTGTACTGTTATGCCTCTATGCCTTATGGTCTAAGGGACGCTCTCCCTACCTTCGTACGTGCAATTCACAAGACCTTCGGAGAGCTAATGAGAGACTAAGTTGAGGTGTATGTCGATGACATTGTTGTTAAGGTCAGGCAGAGTTCATCCCTGCTAGATAACCTGGCCTTAGTCTTCGTCTTTCCGATAAGTGTGAGTTTGGTGTATCCTCTAGAAAACCCTTAGAATTCCTGGCCTCACACCGAGGAACTGAGGCTAACCCAGAGAAGATCAAAGCCATCGGCTCGAGGCAGCCCCCTGCCCGCATCAAAGAAGTCCCGAAACTCACGGGATGCCTAGCTGCGCTGAGTCGGTTTATACCGAGGTTAGCAAAGCGAACGCTCCTCTTCTCTAAGCTCCTATGCAAATCCGGCCCATTCGCTTGGACCGACGAAGCGGAGGAAGCCCCCAGGAGCTGAAGCAGCTCCTGATGACCCTACCCATAATGGTAGCCCCCGAGCCCGAAGAGCATCTGTTGCTCTACATCGCGGCGACGGCTACAGTGGTGAGTATGGTCCTCGCCGCAGAGCGGCCGGACCCCTCATCGCCACAACCTGCTCCGGTATCGGGAAGCAGGCGCCAAGGAAACCCCGGAGGTCCGAGACGACCCCCCGGGTCTCCGAGGCAACCCCCCGGAGGTCCAAAACGGACCCCGGACCCCCGACACAACCTCCCGGAGGACCAGCAAGACCTCCCGGAGGTGCAACGGGACCCCCCGTAGGTCCAACAGAACCTCCCGGATGTCCAACGGGACCCCCCGGAGCTCCCGGGAAATCAGCGGGACCTCCCGGAGGTCCAAGACAGCCTGGGGGCCTCCGAGTATAAGCTCCCGGCAGCCTCCCCGGGCCCGCGGGAGGTTCTGTCTACTTCATCAGCGAGGTCCTCCATGACGCCAAGACAAGGTACCTGGAGGTACATAAGCTGCTGTATGCAGTGCTCGTGGCGTCCAGGAACCTCCGACACTGCTGCCAAGCACACCGGGCCTCGGTGGTCACCTCCTACCCGCTGAAGGCTATCCTCCACAGCCCCCACGCGACGGACGATGCCGCCAAATGGGCAGCGGAGCTGATGGAGTTTGAGCTAGGCTTCCTCCCTCGCCACGCAGTCAACAGCCAAGCACTAGCTGACTTCGTGGCTGAAGTGGACGCCAACGCAGGCTGACCCAGGGGGCCATGAACACGGTGAACCAGGACCCCGAGCTCTGGCCATCACCGGGCCTTACTGGATGCTCTTCTTCGACGGCTCCTTGCAAAAGCAGGGGGGCGGTGCTGGCATACTGCTCCTCATGCCATCGGGGGAGCAGTCTGGGTATATGGTGCGTCTTAATTGCAAGGCAACCAACAACATGGCAGAGTATTAAGCACTCATCCTTGGCCTAAAGACAGCCCTATCTCTAGGCGCTCGCCAGTTGTTGGCACAGGGCGACTCCCAGCTAGTTATCAAGCAAGTTAAGGGTGAATGCTCCGGCAGTGACCCACAGCTAGCTGCTCATCTGCTTTATGTGCAGATGGTGGAGAAAGACTTCCTCGCCTTGGACCTGCGCCACGTACCGCGCGCTAGCAAGGACGCAGCTGACGACCTCTCAACGAAGACCCCCACCGGAGCCCCTGTGCCCGAAGGAGGCTTCGAGAGGACGTTGCCGCGGCCCACAGCCCAGCCCGCCAAGCCGGGCGAAGGGGGATAGACCAGCACCTCGAAGCTGGTGGTCCCGGCGGCCATGGACGCCGCTAAGGATCCTAAGCGTCACTGGGGACTCCGTGCAACCCAGCGCTCAAGATCCAGACGCTCAAGTCAGACCCGATGCATGGATCACGGAGATCCGGGACTACTTGAAAGACAATATCCTCCCTGATGAACGTGTATCCGCTGAACGGATCGCGCGTATGGCTAAGAGACACGTGATGGTAGAAGGGGATCTCTACCGACGCGGCGCCAACCGCGTCCTATTGCGGTGCATAACCCAGGGGGAAGGCTGCGACTTGCTCGCTGAGATCCATGGAGGCGAATGTGGGAGTCACTCTTCCTCACGCACACTTGTCGGTAAAGCCTTCCGGCATGGCTTCTACTAGCCGACAACACTCCAGGATGCCGTCAAGCTGGTCGAGAACTGCAAGGAGTGCCTGTTCCACGCCAAGCAGATCCATACACCGGCTTGGACGGTACAGATGATCCCGCCCACATGACCATTTGCCGTACGGGGGCTGGACATCTTGGGACCTGGGACCATTCCCCGGAACCGAGGGTGGGGACCCGCTCCCGAACCCTCGGAACACAGAACACCTCCGTAAGTTCTACTCCTAGAGCAACAATAGGACAGACTCTTCTTTTTATAATAAATTCCATAAAGTCCAGGAACAGTGCTCGGAGCAGCTAAGCCTCAGGGGACGGTCCAGGACTACATTCAGCTTCGCCTGGTTCTGACCCCAAGCGCGTAGAGTCTTGCTTCCCTTGAGGCGGGTCGTGGCCTCCATACTTAGCCTGCCTTCCTCCTATGGAAATATATATGAAAAGAAACCTGTCCTACGTTGCTCTTCTTTGGTGCTCATTTAATTTACTTATTAAATTTTTATGACTGCACTACTAGCGCATGCTCACCATGCGCTCAGCTCCCTCTTCTCATTCTCACCTTTAGTCGGCATTTGCTGCCCTACCAAAGGCGGTTGCGTTGGAGGTACCGGCCAATAGCCAGGGGGGCCCCGAGCCCCCGGCACTTCGCGCACGGTAGTCCCCAAGCACCGTATAAGTGGACGGGGACCGTAAGCCAAATAAGACTATGAGATAGAGGAGGGGGAGCCCCCAAGGAGAATTACGTTTCCCTTATTTGTGTGCAGGACCTCTCGGCCTCAGCTCCCCGCAGGAGTATGGTAGGCACATCCATCCAATGGAACGCACCTACCAGGGGGCCGCTACGGGATCGCGCAAGACTGAAACCCCAAGGTAAGATCAAAGAACCTAGACCTCACCGCTTCCGCAGGGGCGAGGCCCGAAGGTCCAACATGTCCAAGCAGGGCCGTACCATCCACCTCCTTGAGGGGGAGCTCCAGGCTCGCCACGTGGCCTACAGAAGCCGAACCTCCCCCGCCCCCCCCCCCCCCCCCCCCCGCGGGGAGAGGTCCGAGGGCTCCACGTGCCCCGCAAGCCCGGACCTCCCCTTAGAGGGGAGCACTGGGCCCGCCGCGTGGCCAACAGGCCCGGACCCCCCCCCCATTCTCATGAGACGGGTCCGGGAGACCTCCGGAGGCCTTAATATACAGTAAGGACCCGGAGAAGGTGTCTATGCAGAGCTTCGAGATTGGTCAAGGCCTCCGAGTACCTTGCGGAGCTAAGGACTCGGCCAGGAAAAAGACTAGGTAATGCAGACACAGAAGGAAACAGGAGTCTGTTCATACAAGGCTCCACGAGCTGGGCTACAGACTCAACAAAAATAAAAAAGGAGGTACAGGGCCTTGTGGCCACGGGGGCAGATGCCTAAGAGTCCCCGGACTCCCAATGAAACCTAGAGGCCACAAGGGCAGCCACGTCCTCGACCTCGGCCCTGGCAGCTTCCTCCCGCTCGGCAACGGGTCCTAGACGGACTGGCCCCAGAGAAAAGGAAGGGTCTTGGCTCCGGAAGCACGCCAGTACGTGCATAGCGACCTCCCTTGCCAGGCCCCGTCCTTCCACTTCAAGCTCGTCGGCGATCACCGCTTTGAGCCGACCCAGCTTGTCACCAATGGACTCAAGTGCTGGGATCGCTTCGGACATCTGCCGCGCCGGAGCCTCCATCTGCACAGGGCTGAAACCAAGAGGAGGCAAGGCGGACTCCGCCTTGGCAATGAAGCCCCAGATTGCCTGGGCCTCGGCAGACCGCAAAGACTGAAGCTTCTCTACCTCTTGGCGAGCCGCCAGCTCGCGATCCATCACCGCCTGGCGCTCCTGGGAGAACTGCTCCTCCCTCGCGGCAACAGCCGACTCACGGAGCTCCAGCTCCTCGGTCCGAGCCCTTAGCTCCCCCACTTTGGCTCTCAGCCGGGCGGTGGTCTTCTCCTCCTCGGCCACTGCAGCGCGTTCCTGATCGGCGACGGCGCACTCTCGACGAGCTACCTGCAGCTGCAACTCCTCCGCGGCGGCGGAACGCTCCTCGGCTTTGGCTTCAACATGGGCCAGGGTCTCGCGGTTGGAAGCACGGAGCCGCCGGGTCTCTGACTCCAAGCGGCTAATGGCCTTCTTCTGAGTGTCAAGCAGAACACTCATGGCCTCAAGCCTTGACTGCCTCGAGTCAAGATCCGCCCTAGCCTCCTGGGCCCGCTGCTGCCAGCTGAGAAGGCATTCCCTCTCGCCGGCCAGCGCCCCCCGCTCCTGCTCAAAGGCGGACTGGAGCTGCCGGGCGCTGGCCTGGACACGCCCCAGGGCATCCCACACGGGCGCCAGGACAGAGGGGGCAGGAGTCACGCCCCTGACCCCCCTGTCGAGTCTAACCAGCGGAGGCGCCGGTGCCTCGGCAACCGGAGTGGGACGCTGTCCTAAGGAAGCCAGGGGGCCAGCAGGCGCACCTACAGTGGCCCTCCCAGTCTCAGGACCGGATTTCTGGGCTGGTGAAGGAGGGCGGACAGGAGCGGGTGCGGCCACCACGGAGGGTGAACTCGCCGGCACAGAGGAAGCCCCCATCGACTTGGGGGCCATGGGAGCCACCACGGTTCCCAGATGCTGAGGTGCGGAGCCTCCGTCAGTTGAAGACGGCCGGGTAAGAGGCCTGCCCCCGGCAGCTGGTCGGTCCCTGCAAGAGAAGAAAGCGCCGCAACGTGCAGAAGTGGCAGTCTTGGGAACCGCCGCAGTAAAAGCAACCATCAAGCGGGCGCACGCTCCCACGATCCCGCGACTGTTCGTGCTCCGGCAGCGGTCAATGCGGGACTTAGATAAAGTGCGCGGATCAGAAGAGACGGAGGTCCCGCCTCGGGCTCGCTATCTCCCCCGAGATGGGCCCGGGGGCCACTGTCGGTACCCGCGATATGGGGTACCCCCGCGCACAGGGGAAAATGCCTAAGGAACTTGCCCTTCTCCGCAGGGAGAGCTCCGAAGGCGCCACGCGTCCGGCAGGGCCGGACCTCCCTCTCCTCAGAGGAGAGCTCCGGGCTCCCCACGTGGCCTGCAGAAGCCGGACCTCCCCCCTCCGCGGGAGAGAGGTCCGAAGGCGCCACGTGTCCAGCGGGGCCGGACCTCCCTCTCCTCAGAGGAGAGCTCCGGGCCCGCCATGTGGCCGACAGAAGCTGGACCTCCCCCTCCGGGGGGAGAGGTCCGAGAGCTCCATGTGTCCTGCGGGGCCGGACCTCCCTCTTCTCTTAGGAGGGCTCCGGGCCCGCCACGTGTCCAGCAGAAGAGCGCTGCCTGCCCCTGAGCGGTAGGCAGCGGGCGTAAAGACGCCCCATACCTTGCCCGTACAAGGTATTCAAGGCCCGCGCCTTCCCAAGATGCGGAGACGTGGAGCACGCCTCTGTCAGGTGCCGTTGCGCCCAGTCGCATCACAGACTGGCGCTCGGTGTCAGAGCCTGCCATCAAATAAACGCAGCGACAAGACATCCCATGCCGTCTCCGCCGTCATCAACCACTACAACTAGCATGCGGCATGGGAAGGGCGGCAAGACGAAGACTCAGAAGCCTTCGCCAGAGATAACTACCGACATAACTGCGGATACGGTAGTCTGCAGACAATCTCCCCGGGAGCACCTGTCGGGTCCCGGGCCCCCCTTGTAAGCCACTCGAGCCTTGGACTATAAAAGGCTCGGGTAGGCAACGTTAGCAGGGGTTCACACTCTAGCCATTCGCACCCAAGGTGTAACTCATCCTCAAGCTCAGGACTCCGGTTCTGAGCAACAAGCAATACAGCGAGCTCCTCAGCTCGCCGTGGACGTAGGGTTTTACGCTCCGGCGGCCTGAACCACGTAAAATTCGCCGTGTCAAGCTCTTCCTAACTCGTCCATACGCTCAAGCTCTCCGCAAGTGACTAGCCCCTCCGAAAAAGAACCTCCGTGGGCTGCCCAGTGCAGGTAAGGGGGAAGTGTCGACCACACACTTCGACAGGAACCATGAGCAGCATTACCCAACTCATGATCTTGAGCTTGTTGCTGTTTTTTTGGCGTTAAAAATGTGGAGGCACTATCTCCTGGAGGATTTGGTGCATCTCTACACCGACCACAAGAGCTTAAAGTACATTTTCACCCAGTATGAGGCAAAGGAGGTGGTTAGAACTAATCAAAGACTATGAGATTGAGATTCACTACCACCCCGGCAAGGCGAATGTGGTTGCCAACGCACTGAGTCAGAAGTCACATGTCCATAACCTCACCATTACACCGATGGAGGAGGAAGAGCCGAGTTTATACTTGGTTCCTTATGGATCACTTTACAACCTTGCCCTTATCCCTACTATTAGGGAGGACATCATTGCAGCTCAGAAGATTGATAAGGGCATGGCACATCTCCGGAGACGGATAGAAAATGGGGAGATCAAATGTTTCCGGAAGGATGATGAGGGGACGCTGTGGTTCAAAGACCGCATAGTCGTACCCTGGGATATGGAGCTGAGGAGAAAAATCCTTGATGAAGCTCACTTGTCTAAATACTCTATTCATCCGGGCAGCAACAAGATGTACCAGGATTTGAAAAAGAAATTTTGGTGGACACGGATGAAGCGGGAAGTGGCTAAGTACGTATCCGAGTGTGATACCTGTAGATGAGTGAAAGCTGACCATATGAGGAAATCAGGGCTGTTGCAACCCCTGAAAATCCCAGCATGGAAATAGGAAGATGTGAGCATGGATTTTATTTTGGGATTACTCCTGACTTCCAACAAGCATGATTCCATTTGGGTGATCGTTGACCGGTTAACCAAGTCGGCTCACTTCATTCCTGTGCATACACATTTCCATGCCAACAGATATGCGGAGTTATATATTGCAAGGATCTTATGCTTGCATGGAGTACCCAAGACCATAGTCTCAGACCAAGGTGCATTATTTGTATCTCGCTTTTGGGAGCAGTTGCACGCTGCTTTGGGTACTAAGCTGATTGGAAGCTCCGCCTATCACCCTCAGACAGACGGGCAAACAGAGAGGGTGAACCAAGTACTGGAAGATATGTTGAGAGCATGTGCTATCCACCACGGTAGGAACTGGGATGATCACCTACCGTTGGCGGAATTCTCGTACAATAATGGATATCAGGCGAGTATCAAGATGGCACCCTATGAAGCTCTCTACGGTCGCAAGTGCCACACCCCATTAAACTGGTGCGAGTCCGGTGAAAGGGTCACATTCGGGGTTGATGTGGTGAACGACGCCGAAGAGCGTGTTTGGACGATTCAAGCCAATTTGAAGGCCGCTAAATCCCGGTAGAAAAGCTACGCTGATAAGAGGCGTATACCACTGCACTTTGACGTCGGAGAACACGTGTACCTCCGTGTGTCTCCGATGAAAGGCGTGCACCGGTTCGGTGTAAAGGGGAAACTCGTTCCCCGTTTCATTGGACCCTATGCTATCACCGAGAAGTGCGGACCAGCGGCGTATAGGCTGGAGCTACCGGCATCTCTTGCTGGTCTTCACGACGTTTTCCATGTTTCACAACTGCGAAAATGTCTGAAGCATACAGCCGCTGTTCCTACCGAAGACATCGGCGAGTTGCAACCGTATTTGACGTACGATGAATATCCGGTGGCAATTATTGATGAGAAAGCCTGGACCACGCGTAGCCGAACGTTGTGGTTCTACAAGATACTCTGGAGCAACCACACCGCCGAAGAAGCGACGTGGGAGAGCGAGGAATTCTTTCGCTCAAATTACCCGGAGTTCATGGCGTCTCAGCACGGGTGAGTTCCTATTACATTGCTGTCTCTTCTTTTGTAATCTCGGGACGAGATTCTTTTAAGGGGGGAGGGATGTAAAAGCCCAAGAAAAGGGACTTGCAAAATTTTTTCATCACCTCACAACACCACAGCTTTTGTTGTGGATAATTTGTGAAGACTTGTGAAGAGCAAGTAACCTCCATCAAAAGGGTGATTAGAGGGGAAAGCCCTAACTTTCACAAAGTAGGATTTTGCACATGAACATGAGAGGTTGAGCTCACCCCTAGAACTTGAAAAGTCTTGGGAAGGTTCAGGCCAAATCTCATGCAAATCCAACACTTTTTGAGGCACTTTTGGAGGCATTTGAAAAAGAGGCCAATTTGAATGTAAATTCAAATTGCAGCAACTTTCATCACTTAAATTCAAAAGTTGGCTTCATATTCAAACTCAGCACATTTTTCTGAGTTAGTCCACCAATTTTCATCCCCATTGGAGTTCATCTTGTCGGGAGCTAAATTTGCAAGAATTCAAAACTGAATTTGAATTTCAGTTCAAATGTGAAGCAAATTTAGCCAAACAAATTTCAAATTTGGGAAACCAAATTCAAACTATGACTTGGTGATTAAGTCTCACAGTTAATGGTGATGGGAATTGGAAAAAGGAATTGAGGGAGGGATGGGACCCACTGGTCAGTGTTCCAGCTTCACTGAACCGACTCAACCCGAGGCCACGATGACCGTCGGGTGCTCAGAGAGCCGACAGCGCGATCGTTTACCACCACCTTACGGTGAAAAATGCGGCTACAAGGTCCAGCACACGAGCTACCCCATCCATTCTCTTCGTTTCCGAGTAAACCCAGCTCCCACCACGCGAGAAGAACTGGTTCCGCTCATGAGCTGTTGCCGCCGTTCTCTGATCACCGACGACCGGCCGATCCCGGCGGTATCACGCGCCACCCCCAGAGAAGAAAAGGTGCGCCCGCGTGGGAGGAAGCCGTGAGAGGAAACCGTTCACCGTTTCATGCAGGGTAGAGAGAGAATTCCGAGTTTTCCCCCACGGTGCACCTTAGGGTTAGAAATCGGTCGCCGGCGAAATTCGTTGCACCAGAGCAACCGCCGGTCGAGCTGCAGCTCACACACGTTCTAGGCACCCGTGCACGTCTCTCCGAGCAGAAAACCACAGGAGCAACCGTTCCAAACCCTAGTTTCACCGGTAACAGTCCAGCAGAAGGGAGGGTCGCCGGTGAGGTCTAGGTTGCCGGCCGTTTAGTGCCCAACCAAGGTTATGCCGAGCTTCCCGAGGTCTCCCTGAGCGTGGTGACGCGATTAGCGCGCGAAGGAGGTGGTCAGGAGGGCGGGAACGCGTTGCGGAGGTAGCACAGAGGCATAGAGCTCGTCGCCGGCGAGCTACGGCGGTTAGCCGGCGGCGGCATGGTGTCCAGCATGTTTAGCGTCCAAAATTATGTGGGGACAGTGAGTCCCACCGTCGCCGGCGAGCTAGATCGCCGGGAACGCCGACCTCGCCGGAGCTCCGAAAGCTCAGGCGGCGGCGTCGAGAGGTAGACGAAGGCGCGGGCCCCACATGTCAGCCGCTGAGTTAAGCGCGCGCGAGCGCGGTTAGTTCAAATTAAACTGGGCGGGCCCGGCTGTCAGCCTCGGATTAAGCGCGGGAAAGGATTTTATGTAGGAAAAAATTCAGGGATCAGCCCAAAATTTAGAAATTCATAAATTTGGCTAGGAAGCTCCAAGTTCAGTGAACCAAATTTTACTGAACTCAGAATTTTGAGTACTTTCCAGAAATACCAATTTCAGCTGATGAAACTAAATAGTTTTCCAGAATTAATTCCCTAAATTTAAACTGTTAGGAATTTTATCTGGAGAACTACTTTATGAAAAATTCTAAAATTAGGCTGAGAGGTTCACTCAAAAATCCTTGAGTCACAGTAAAAATTTCAGACACTTCCGAGTTCATTTAGTTCCCCTAATGGTGTGATTAAATGAACTGCCCTGAGAAAATAGAAAAATGTACAGAAACATTTTTCAGATTTTCCCAAATCTTGTTTAGGGCATAACTTCCTCTAGAATTCGTCAAATGACATGATACCAATTCCATTAGAACTATATTAAATCCTAGTTTCCATAAAGTAATGGTTGGGGCCATGAAAACCCCTGGAATTACATAGAGACTCTAATATTGATCAAATAGGCTTTTATTTGTACAAAGCTCAAATGAACTTTGTTTCAAATGAAACTTGGTCAAGTCTCTTGTTAGAACCATACCAAGCCACCATAAAAATTTCAGAGCCAAAGGGGAGGGCTACCTAGAGTTATAGTAATTATTTATTCAAGTTTACACATTGCAATTGAATTGACATGTAGTGTCTCGTTAACGTGTAGTCGCTGAAGGCGAGGAGACTCCGGAAGTGCTCGACTTCCTTCTTCCGGACGAAAACCTAACCACTGACCAGCAGCAACAAGCAAGCCCCGGTTTGCATTAACCCTTTTATAAAGTTTTGCTTTGTTTACATGTCTAGTGTGAAGTATGGATGTGCATTAGGTGTAGGATGGATGAAACCCAAATGCATAACCAGATGGTTCCTAAAAGAGTGAGGGTAGTGTCTAAGTCCTCGAGTAGACAGGCTATGCTTAATGATTCATAGAACTTTGATACAAGTCGAGTAGTTGGAATCTACTCGCAAGTTTAGGCTTGGGACACACGGGATTGGTTCGAGTGATGTGAGATCACTTTAGTAATGAAAATGAGACTAGGCAGGGGCTAGGGCACAGAAAGAGGAAGTCTTGTGTGCGCAGCCCTGTCCGTGTCGATTGAGGACCGATCCGTGTGCGGCCCACGCTGATCAAGTTTGAACGTACCGAAGGCATATCGGATATATGGGCCCCGATAAACCGATGTAACCTAAACCTCCGGGCGTCGAGGCATAACGCACCGATTTATAGGTGTAGGCTGAGGGCAGCAAGGTGGAAATCTGCTAACGGGCATAGAGAGATGCTCCATGTAGGGAACCTCCTGGTCATTTCGGTGCGACCGGTTCGACGTTTGGGCTGTTGGGTGAAAGGTTGTCCCTTACGGCATCGAGTGAGCATGCTGTGCAGCTCCACAGGTGGGCGGACGTGCTTTTTGGGTCTCCCTTCAGGTGTATATCGAGTCGATTCACCGTCCCTCGCGGTGAAGAGTACCACTTGGTCACTGAGTCGTGACGTAGGCTAATGTATGAAATGTGATGATTCAATATTGCTGTTATGAAATAATTGTATTGTTACATGTGTGCCACCAAATATTGCTTACTAAATTTCAGCTTCATGAACTATTAACTTGTAGCTAAAAGATGAACTAAGGATAAACTATAGGCGTGTCCGTTTGCTGAAATTTTACCGTCCCATGTTTATTGTACCCTACATGTAGAGTTTCATGCCTAGGTGAGTCGGTTAAGTCTTGTTGAGCCATCGTGCTCACGGTTGCTGCTTAAGTGTTTTTCAGGTGAGGAGCCACCCACGGACTCGGGTTACGAGTCACCGGCGAGGGCTACCCTCCGTCGGGGACCACGGCTGAGTGGGAGCCGTACACGCCGCGCTGAGCTGAGGAGTGCAGCTAGTGTGGGTTGCTCTAGGGCTGGGCAACCGACTTTTGCCAGATAGGCGGGCGTGAGATGTACAAATTAGACTTCCGTTGTGTAATAAAGACATTAGTTTGTAACTGAGTATTGTACTAGTTTGTACAGTTTCAGTTTGTTTTCTATGTAATACAATGTATCCTTATGATGTGTGCTGTCAGGTATCGCATCGTGCGGCACCACCCTCTGCGATCCTGGATGAGCGGGTCCTGGTCCGCCACAGCCTGGTATCAGAGCTGCATTGGGGATAGCACAGTAATTAAGGACTGTATTACGGGGAAAACTTAGGTTTACGGTGAGGATTCGGTAGTTTTTCCAAGGACTATATTAGCATAGTTACTTAAAGTGGCAAGACTAACATATGTGTTATAATTCTGAATTTTAATTATGTAACGACGCACCTACGCTCTGGTAAGAATGGTAAGGGACGCCACCGAAAGCGGTTCAATTTCTGTTAGCTCCCCTGACGAGGAACGTGGTTTAGGGATAGGTCTCACAGCTTGGTGTGAGACGTCAATATTAACTCTTGGACTCTTCATGTTCCTGAGTTCATATGAAACGCTGATCCCTAGTGTGCATTAGGCAAGTCAGTGGAGAACCCATCGCGTGGTCAGTAACGCGAGAGTGTGTTCGTCTAGAAATAGCCCAGGAGGCCATACGCAGCGCTTGCCATCGGCGTGCCCTGCAGGGCAGTAGGTGGTATCCGTTGGGTTGATAACATTCCCAAATGTGATGACCCGTTCATGATATACTCGGGTTCCCCGTCGTGTGGTGTTGAGACACGATCACGTACCTTGAGACGTGACTTGACTCAAGGACGGCCGTATGACAATGATACGGGCGTTTGTATTTACTTTCAAATATGGATCTGCCTGAAATGGAAATAACCATTGAGTGCACCATTATTGTGTGGTCTTCTGCAGGTACTAACCACATATGTATTCCGTATAGTAAACGTGTGCGAGAGACCGGTTAGTGCCACACTTGTGACGTATATGCCGGTATAATCCGGTTAGGATTTTTTTTGTGAGGAACGTAATACCGACATATCATAGGCATGTGCATGAAAGATAATAATAACAAGAAATTAAATTCACTAAGTTTCAACAACTAGGATCCTGGTCGGCTAGAAAAATGTGATAGTTAATCAGGGTAGTTCCAAGGGATTGAAAAACAGAGTGCTCTGTTTTGGGCAGCAAGTTTGCTGAACTTTGACAGGGCATAACTCACAGATTATTTAGCCAATGGAGGTGTAGGATATAGTTATGGAAAGGTGTGTAAGTACCCTACAACTTCGTTGTAGACTCCCAGAGCTGAATCACACCTCAAGATGGCTTAAATCCCAGAGGATTGTAAACTGTCCAGAACCAGGACAGATTTAAAACACTCTCTGGACTGTTCTGTTTTTCAAGTATAACTTCCTGTAGAAAAATCTAAAATTATCATATGAAACATATTTGGAAAGTTTAGTAAAGGTGTTGCATCTTTGTAATTCAAAGCTTCTGAAATTTCAGCACAGAACTCAGTGGAAACCAGAGTTGAAAACAGCAACTTGCAAGGGAGATGCTGTTGAAATTCTTCCAGAAATTCTGTTGACTTTGAATTACCATAACTTTTAACAAGAGCTGATCTGAGGGAAAATAAATACTCGTTGGGAATATACTGAAACCTTGGTATTCACCTTGAGTCATGAAAATGCCCAGAACCAGATCAAAATCTTGGGTATGTAGAAACTGGTCATGCTGACAGAGGGATGACAGTTGAACTCATTTGAGAGATTGTTGTACCCTAGGGGGTTTAAGTACTTCCAATGGGGTAGAACATACTCATGAGTGGTTATCTTCAACTAGTGAAAGATTGAGTATATGCCTTACTGAAGTTTATTTTGCTAGAGGCCATGTTTGTGTCATATTGAAGATAAAAGGGTGGTATATGTGATGACAAAGCGTTAGTAAAGTCTCATAGTGACCAAACCTAGTTGTGGTGAGCTTTCAAAGGGGAGGTTCATCAAGTTGGATTTAACTAGCTTGTATTTGGTCTGGTAGTGGTGTAGCTTGTGCAAAGTTATTACATTATCCGTATACGAGATGTATCACATGTTTTAATGTCATTATGTTTTACGCCTATTTTATTGGACTGCATGAAATATGTTGTGGGACTGATGTTTATTGTCGTATGGTTGCAGATGGTTCACACTCAGACCACGCATGAGATTGGTGGCTCTAGCCAGCGGGAGGCGATGACTCCCAGCCACCTGCCTACGACAGCACCCCGCAGCAGCAACCACCACCACCGCCTCCGCTTACCCTAGCGGATGTGATAGCGGCACTGGTTGGTGGTCGTGAGGAGCAGACCAACCTGCTCCGCACGATCGTGCAGAATATGTCTCGGGCAGGGGGGCATCAAGAGAGGGGGCCTTGTGAGCCCCGTGAGGTGACGTACTCGGACTTCATGAGTACGCACCCTCCGGTGTTCACAGAAGCCGCAGAACCACTGGAGGCCGACAACTGGCTGCGGGCAATCGAGTCCAAATTCGGGCTGCTCCAATGTACGGAGCGGCAAAAGACTCAGTTCGCGGCGCAGCAGCTTCACGATGCCACTGGTGCGTGGTGGGCGAACTATGTCGCCTCACATCCGGCTGTCCATGCCATGGAGTGGGAGGAATTCAGGGAGGTGTTCCGCGCCTATCATATCCCTCCCGGGATAATGAAGAGGAAGTTCCAAGAATTCTTGGAACTGAAACAGAGCGGGAGGAGTGCCCATGACCACTCCCGTGCCTTCAACCATCTGGCGCAATATGCGTCAGACTACATCTCCACCGAGGAGAAGAAGTGGGAGCACTTCTATCGGGGGTTACACCCCGAGATGAAGACACATCTCGTTCAATGGAATCGCGGCACCTTCAATGACCTCGTCAATGCCGCGATTATGCAAGAGGACGCTCAGCGGGAGTTGGCAGCTGAGAAGCGGAAGCGCAGCACTCCACCCAGCAGTGGAGGTGGCGCTCCCCAGAAGTACCGCATGGTGTATCGGACACCATCCGGACAGCAGTGGCATCCACCGGCGCGACCCCAACCGTTCGGGGGCCGTTCTTTTCAGTCACCCCCGTTCCGACCGCCGATGCCACCACCGCGACCGCAACAGCAGCAGCAGACGACACCCCGGGCGTTTCCACCGCCACAACGCGCCCCGGGTTTCTGTCCGTCGATCAGCGGAGGACTGCCCCGCTACACTTGTTTCACGTGTGGCCAGACGGGCCATTTCGCGAAGGACTGTCCCCAGGGACAGCAAAGCAGCGGGCAAGCCCAGTTCCAGGGCGGTGCTCGAGGCCGACCTCCGGTCAACAAGGTTGGTCAGCGGATTGGGGGCGTTCGCAACCTCGACAATGAGGACGCCCCAGAGGGAGACAACGTGCTGGCGGGTACGTTCACTCTCAATGACCAAGCAATCATCTTTTTATTCGATTTTGGTGCAACCCACAGTTTTATAAGTGCATCCTATGTGGCTAAGCGTCAAATGCAAGTCTTCCCAACCAATTGCACATATATGATCTGCTCACCGGGAGGGAACATTTCAGCAAATATGATGATTCCAAAAGCACCTCTGTGCTTAGGTGGGAAGTTATATCCCACCACCTTGATAATCCTTACGGGGCAAAAGATTGATGCAATCTTAGGGATCTCATGGTTACACTACCATGGCGCTGTCCTGGACACTCGGACATGGACGGTTCATTTGAATTCTCCTTTCCACCGTCCGCACTCCATGGTGTTAGGCAATCCTGTCCGGGAAGTTTCAGAAATTAATAATGCTGAAGCTATCAAGTTAGAGGACATCCCTGTAGTCCGGGAGTACCCCGATGTGTTTCCGGATGATCTTCTGGGCATGCCACCTGAGCGGGATGTCGAGTTCAAGATTGAACTTGCACCCGGGACTACTCCCATATCACAGAGACCATACAAGATGGCTCCGAGCGAGCTGGCTGAACAGAAAGAACAGCTCAATGATTTGTTGAGCAAAGGTTTCATTAGGCCGAGTTCGTCGCCTTGGGGATGCTCGGCGCTGTTCATGAAGAAGAAGGATGAAACCTTGATGCTGTTTGTGGACTACCGGCCGTTCAACGCCGTCACCATCAAGAATAAGTACCCACTGCCCTGCATTGACGTTTTGTTTGAACAACTTGTGGGTGCAAGTGTGTTCTCCAAAATGGACCTTTGCTCTGGATATCATCAGATAAAGATCCGGACGGAGGATATTCCAAAGACGGCCTTCTCGACGAGATATGGCTTATACAAATATCTCGTCATGTCTTTTGGTCTCACAAATGCTCCCGCACATTTCATGTATCTCATGAACTCCGTGTTCATGCCGGAACTGGATAAGTTCGTAGTGGTGTTCATTGATGATATCTTGGTTTACTCCAAGACAGAAGCGGAACACGCCGAACACTTGAGAATCGTTCTTCAACGATTGCGAGACCACAAGATCTACGCCAAGTTCAGTAAATGCGAGTTTTGGATCAGCCAAGTGCCATTCTTGGGACATATCATCTCAGCAGAAGGCTTTGCGGTTGACCCGAGCAAAATAGAGCAAGTGCTGAAATGGAAAGCTCCCACTTCAGTCCATGAAGTCAGAAGCTTCCTCGGGTTAGCAGGATACTATCGGAGATTCATTCCAAGCTTCTCCAAGCTTGCTAAGCCGATGACAGAATTGCTGAAGAAGAGAACAAAATATGTTTGGAACACGGCGTGTGAAGGATCGTTCCAAGCATTAGTGAAGCATCTCACAACAGCCCCGGTTTTAGCTCAACCGGATACAACCAAGCCCTTCGATGTGTATTGTGACGTGTCCGGTATTGGGCTCATCTGCGTGTTGATGCAGGAAGGACGTGTGGTCGCATATGGCTCACGCCAACTTCGGAACCATGAGCAGCATTATCCAACTCATGATCTTGAGCTTGCTGCTGTGGTTTTGGCGTTAAAAATGTGGAGGCACTATCTCCTGGGGAATTTGGTGCATCTCTACACCGACCACAAGAGATTGAAGTACATTTTCACCCAGTATGAGGCAAAGGAGGTGGTTAGAACTAATCAAAGACTATGAGATTGAGATTCACTACCACCCCGGCAATGCGAATGTGGTTGCCGACGCACTGAGTCGGAAGTCACATGTCCATAACCTTACCATTACACCGATGGAGGAGGAAGAGCCGAGTTTATACTTGGTTCCTTATGGATCGCTTTACAACCTTGCCCTTATCCCTACTATTAGGGAGGACATCATTGCAGCTCAGAAGATTGATAAGGGCATGGCACATCTCCGGAGACGGATAGAAAATGGGGAGATCAAATGTTTCCGGAAGGATGATAAGGGGACGCTGTGGTTCAAAGACCGCATAGTCGTACCCCAGGATATGGAGCTGAGGAAATAAATCCTTGATGAAGCTCACTTGTCTAAATACTCCATTCATCCGGGAAGCAACAAGATGTACCAGGATTTGAAAATGAAATTCTGGTGGACACGGATGAAGCGGGAAGTGGCTAAGTACGTACCCGAGTGTGATACGTGTAGACGAGTGAAAGCTGATCATATGAGGAAATCAGGGCTGTTGCAACCCCTGAAAATCCCAGCATGGAAATGGGAAGATGTGAGCATGGATTTCATTGTGGGATTACCCCTGACTTCCAACAAGCATGATTCCATTTGGGTGATCGTTGACCGGTTAACCAAGTCGGCTCACTTCATTCCTGTGCATACACATTTCCATGCCAACAGATATGCGGAGTTATATATTGCAAGGATCTTATGCTTGCATGGAGTACTCAAGACCATAGTCTCAGACCGAGGTGCATTATTCGTATCTCGCTTTTGGGAGCAGTTGCACGCTGCTTTGGGTACTAAGCTGATTGGAAGCTCCGCCTATCACCCTCAGACAGACGGGCAAACAGAGAGGGTGAACCAAGTACTGGAAGATATGTTGAGAGCATGTGCCATCCACCACGTAGGAACTGGGATGATCACCTACCGTTGGCGAAATTCTCGTATAGTAATGGATATCAGGCGAGTATCAAGATGGAACCCTATGAAGCTCTCTACAGTCGCAAGTGCCGCACCCCATTAAACTGGTGCGAGTCCGGTGAAAGGGTCACATTCGGGGTTGATGTGGTGAACGACGCCGAAGAGCGCGTTCGGACGATTCAAGCCAACTTGAAGGCCGCTCAATCCCGGCAGAAAAGCTACGCTGATAAGAGGCGTAGACCGCTGCACTTTGACGTTGGAGAACACGTGTACCTCCGTGTGTCTCCGATGAAAGGCGTGCACCGGTTTGATGTAAAGGGGAAACTTGCTCCCCGTTTCATTGGACCCTATGCTATCACCGAGAAGTGCGGACCAGCGGCGTATAGGCTGGAGCTACCGGCATGTCTTGCTGGTGTTCACGACGTTTTCCATGTTTCACAACTGCGAAAATTTCTGAAGCATACAGCCGCTGTTTCTACCGAAGACATCGGCGAGTTGCAACCGGATTTGACGTACGATGAATATACGGTGGCAATTATTGATGAGAAAGCCCGGACCACGCGTAGCCGAACGTTGTGGTTCTACAAGATACTCTGGAGCAACCACACTGCCGAAGAAGCGACGTGGGAGAGCGAGGAATTCCTTCGCTCAAATTACCTGGAGTTCATGGCGTCTCAGCACGGGTGAGTTCCTATTACATCGCTGTCTCTTCTTTTGTAATCTCGGGACGAGATTCTTTGAAGCGGGGAGGGATGTAAAAGCCCAAGAAATGGGACTTGCAAAAATTTTTCATCACCTCACAACACCACAGCTTTTGTTGTGGATAATTTGTGAAGACTTGTGAAGAACATGTAACCTCCATCAAAAGGGTGATTAGAGGAGAAAGCCCTAACTTTCACAAAGTAGGATTTCTACACATAAACATGATAGGTTGAGCTCACCCCTAGAACTTGAAAAGTCTTGGGAATGTTCAGGCCAAATCTCATGCAAATCTAACACTTTTTGAGGCACTTTTGGAGGCATTTGAAAAAGAGGCCAATTTGAATGTAAATTCAAATTGCAGCAACTTTCATCACTTAAATTGAAATGTTGGCTTCATATTCAAACTCAGCACAATTTTCTGAGTTAGTCCACCAATTTTCATCCCCATTGGAGTTCATCTTGTCGGGAGCTAAATTTGCAAGAATTCAAAACTGAATTTGAATTTCAGTTTGTGAGACCTATGTGTGCTGAATACATTGGCAATTAGGATAAAAGTTAGCATTAACATTCAAAGTTTTGAATATTGCCAAAACATTCTTCTGTGGCAAGGTCCGACAAGTTCTTTGTTAGGTCCGCCAAGTGTTGGCAAGGTCCGGAGAGCTCCTGCAAGGTCCGGAAAGCTTCTGTGAGGTCCGGAGCTTGTTTTTAGGGAGCTCCCGTGAAGTTCAACTCGTAGAACTGCAGCATATTGTTTTTGCTTTTAACTCGCAATGTTTCAAACTTGCTTTATGGGAAGGTTTGCTTAGTATTAATTTGCTAAGTTTTTGGTGTGTTTTGGTGGTTATGGCTGTTATCATTTGATATGGTTTGCAACATGCCTATGTGACGTGCTCATGTAAGGTGTTGTGGTTTTTGAACTAACGTGAGTCAAGTCGAGGACTTGTGCTCGGAAGAATTGGTTGTTTATTCATGTGCAGGTGTTGCTTGAGTTCAATACATGGCTGGTGATGGGATCCTTGGACTAGTCTCAGGGAGGAGATGAGGTTCCAACAACCAAGTTCGGGAGGAGCTGTGGTTGAGTTGATCAGGAGGTCGCGCAGCATGTTTGGATCAAGGGGAGTGCATATGAAGGTTGCGTGTACGTCGTTGGAAGGTGTTTGCACGTGTGCAAGGAGTGCATGGACGTGGCAACATTGTTCCAAGGCGTGATGAAGAGAAGTGGACGTAAAGAAGTGGTCGGAAAGGTCCAACCGACTAGGTTATGGACTCAGGCTGCAGCTGAGTCGTGTTTGACTCAAATATGGAAAGTTTTGAGTTGGTTATGATAGGATTTCGTGTGGGTCACGAATTTGAGTTGTTTTAGGAATGTTTGGGACGTTACTAAGGTGTTTGGAAGTCTTAAGATTGCTTCTATCTGCGTATAGAAGAGTCTTGAGCAGTATTGGAAAGTTACAGTTTGAATCCAAGTAGGAGTAGGAGTCCTAGTTTGAATTGGATTGGCCATAGAGCTGGTTACATAAGCAAGGGAGGCCAGAGCTCGTGGTGCACGACTTTGAGCTGTTCCTCTTGTGTTTCTATTGAATAAAGTTCATAGTTTCGAGGAGCTTTTGTGCCTTGTTCGTCCGATTTGTTTTTCGTCAAGTCTTTCTCGCTGAGTTTCTGGACAGACCGACGTTGCTTCGGTGATTCATTCATAACTCGAGTTTTACAGATCCGATTGATGTAATTCTTTTCGGGTTGTCTTCACAACTCAATTATCTATCATTTGTGAAATTTTCACGAGTTTCGGATCTGTAGTTTTTGAGATACACAAGTTTCTTTGCAGCGTTGCAGATCTGTTTTATATCGGGTAGAACAGATTGATCTTCGTTTAATGTTTTGATCGTATCTTAAGTTTTACTTCGTGTTTTCAAGTGATTCTTGTTGCATTAGATCCGTGACTTGATTCTCTACCTCTCTACTTGATTTTTCACGGTTGAACATGTTTGAAAACACTTGCACACACGGTTTCTTTAAGCGATTGATTTTTTGCTGAGTGGTTTTTGTTGTTTCCGCTGCGAAAAGTTTTAATCTACCATTCACCCCTCCTCTGGTAGCTTTTCACGTGCTCTTCGATCCTACAATTGGTATCAGAGCCAAGGTGCTCTAATTTTTGTGATTTGCATGTGTTTTGACTAACCATCATGGAGAAGTACTCCGCAAAACCTTGTGTGTTCAATGGCATCGATTTTCAGGTTTGGAAGGCACGGATGGAGGCCTACATACAGGCGCAAGGCTTTGCCATATGGGAAAAGGTCTACCGGAACTTCGATGTACCACCCAATGATCAAGTTACGGCTGCGAACATGAGAGATGTTGACAACAACAACAAGGCTCGCAACTTGATCATCCAAGGATTTACTCAAAGCGACTTCGACCGTGTTGCACACCTCCGATCTGCATATGATGTTTGGAAAGCTCTTTGTGACTACCATGAAGGATCCAATACGATCAAGGAGGTAAGGCAAGATATGTTCAAGAAAGAATACATGCGTTTTGAGATGCAACCCGGTGAGTCAATTGATGACCTTTTTGCTCGTTTTAATAAAATTCTCAGCAACTTGCGTAGTGTCAATGTTAACTTTTCAGATGCTGAAAATGCTAGACAATTGTTAGGAGCATTAGATATGTAAATTTGGGAGATGAAAGTTACATCTATTCGTGAATCTACTGTCATGAGTTCTCTTACTTTAGACGTGCTTTATTCTAAATTGAAAACTCATGAAATTGACATCATCTCACGTAAAAACCCCAACAAGTCTATTGCATTTGTTTCGCAACGTGACATGTCTAGTTCTAGTCAATCATCATCTAGTGGTGCACTCTCTTTTCTGTCCTCTCTAACCCTTGAAAAGATTGAAGAGTTTCCAGAGGAGGAGCTTGCACTCATCTCTACTCGGTTCTCAAAAGCATTGCAAAATGTGAGAACTAGAAGGAGAGGAAGCTCCGGACCTCAACGATGTTTTGAATGTGGTAAGACAGGACATTTTCGTACGGAGTGCCCTAACCTTTCAGGTCTGACTTCACGTGAAGAAAAGCAAAACAAGGTCGAAGAAATCGTTTGCAAAGAATAAGAAGAAGAAAGATTTATCAATGCGCAACATAGTGCATAGTATGATCTCTGCACTTTAAGATTTCGGCTCAAGTGATGTGGACACCGGTAGTGATGAAGATGAAGAAGCTATGGCAAATATGTGCTGCATGGCGAGCAAGTCAAGTTCAAGCTCCGAGGAGGCAGAACACAACAGCGACGATGAAGAGGTATGTCCCACTTGCGAAGAAATGTGTGATGCTATTTCTCGTGCCACTGTTATATTAAATAAAAAGGATAAAAAACTTAGGAACAATGCTGTTAAAATTGAATCACTAGAATCTGAAATTAATCGTTTAAAAACTTTGATTCCTAGTGATGATTCTTGTTCCTCATGTGATTTGATTTATGAATAATTATCCTCTTTAAGAAGTGCACACGCATCTACACTTGATAAACTTGAACTTGAAATTGAAAAGAACAAAGAGCTTGCTGCACTTAATGATAAAAATTTGAAAGATGCTTGTTGTTCTACAATTGATTTGCATTGTTCTTCATGTGATGATCTGAATAAGAAACTAAATGATGCTATGAATGAGATTTCTATTTTGAACAATGCTTTACGTGTGCATGAAGTTAAATATTGTTCAAATTGCAAACTAAAAGGAAAAACTTCATGTGAAAACTGCTTTGATCTGTCCAATAAACTTGATGACGTGCATAGGACACTAGATCGGTTTTCTAATGCAAATAAGAACCTAAACTTGCTGCTGAATTCTTCCAAGTCTTGTAATGATAAAACTGGTTTAGGTTTTAATTCTCATGCTCATGCTAAGGCACACCCACTGTGACACCCTCATCTCAGGTGTCAGCATATGCTCGTGTCCTATGAAAAGGAAACATTTTCATGAAAAATAGGAACATAGAAAATTATCAAAAGAATAGCCAATAAAGCCTTCAGAGAGCGCCGAAGGCAACTTCCACGGCCAGCAGGCCACGTGGCGTGATCGGGGCTCATCCCTGCAAAATGGGGGGGAGGCTGCCGCCAAGCTGGCTACGTGGCAGGCTCGGGGGACACCTCCGCAATTGGAAAAAAGGTTCGACCCTGTGGGACACGTGTTGCCCACGGAGCTAGCCTCTGCGGAAGAAGCAAAGGCATTTCCGCAGGACACATGTCATCCCAGGAGCTAGTCCTCGCGGAAATAAGAGGGCCAGTCGCGGGGGATACGTGTCAATCTCGGAGCTCATCTCAGAGAAGTTCGGATCTATCGAACACGTGTCGCCACTGGAGCTTATCACCGGAAGGTCCATCGCAGCTAAACATGTGTCGACCTTGGGGCATGTCCCTGAGGAAAGGAGAGCGGAAAAAACCGGCACCCACACGTAGCGTGCGCGGAGCTCGTCTCCGAAGAAGAGGGAGGTCTCGCTCGTGACACGCGGCACAACCGGAGCTCGTCCCTGCGGGAGAAGAGATACCAGGCTCGGAAGGACACGTGGAGCTTCCGGAGCTCTTCACCACGGAGGTAACGAGTCTGGAGCGGTTTTTACGCGTAAAGATACCGGT
Source organism: Neostapfia colusana (assembly GCA_030760725.1). Classification (NCBI taxonomy): domain Eukaryota; kingdom Viridiplantae; phylum Streptophyta; class Magnoliopsida; order Poales; family Poaceae; genus Neostapfia; species Neostapfia colusana. Next base: position 104,911,929 of record JASWHV010000006.1, read on the forward strand.
ACGCAACGGAAACCGATCTAAACTCCACAATGTTACCGAAGATAAGACGTCAGGATCTAACAAGAATCTGAGTAAGACTCTTATTCGGGATCCAATCAGATTAGGACTCTTCTCTTCCTAATTATAAATAGAACCCAAAACCTCTGGCCGAAACCACAAACTTCTCTTTCAACTCCTGAGCCGACGACTTAGAGCCCTAGCCCTAACTCGCCGAGCAAAACATCGCCGAAGCACAACAAGGGAGATCATCGGAGGAGAACCAAGCGGTCTAAGGAGGACCTCGAAGACAAGAAGAGCGTGAGGTAGGACTTCAATACCACCTTACGACATCATGGTGTTCATCTCTTGCATCTGTTCTTCAATTCCTTTCGAACAGAAGCTTTCTCGTGGGCAGAACACTCGATGATCAGTTTGATCTAAAGACAAGATCATCGCTACGTCCACTTTTGATCCGAACACCTCTGCCCATGCAAACCATGCAAGAGCACGACAATCTAATAACAATCATAGGATAGCATGCATGTGCATCATCGCATCTAGTTTAAGGTTTGAACATGATATTGATTGCTGTGAATCTTGTATGCGCGTAAATCCTACATAGCAGGACAGATCCAGGAAGCTGTCTACGACGAGCTGCAGCAACAAGGTTTTGAGAATCAAGAACAACCGGAACCGCAAGAACAAGGCAAGTGCTCCTTGACCATATTGATCCTATGTTTTGGGTAAAACTGTTTTGATTTGCGAAAAGGTGTGCATACTGAGTCAAACATGATGGGAAACCCTTTTATAGGAGTTTACTAGTTTTGATTAAACCGCCCTTGTCGCCTGGGAAGTTTATGAGTCGGGTATGGTTTTTGCTTTATGCTTTGCTAAGTCCATGGGATTGGGAAGCGAGATACATAGCTAACTGCACTCGTATGGATAAATAGAAACTGATGTTAATAATGAACATAGATGGGGGGGAGATCTAGGCAAGCCTGGGTTCGTGAATGTGGTAGCATGAGATGGTGGTTTTGCTTGCCGTAGATCTAAGGACCGGTTCATGCATGCACATGCCAGGATAACAGTGCCACCACAAGGCCAAGTATGGGTGCGGCTTAGCTGAGTAATTAGGTAAGTTGCTAGAGTGTTATGGACTGTGGAAGGCGCGGGGAATGGGAGTCGAGTGAGGACTGCCCTGGGAACTGCATGGCACAAGAGGGGGCCCGTGGGTGGGAGAATTGGAGATTCTAGCCTGCCGGTGAAACCTTAGTGAGTCCATACATCTAGTAACCCCTTTGTAAAGGCTATTTTGTGATCTCTTGACCATACACCGACGGTTGTGTACTGGTATAATGGAGGTTCTGCAGTCGCCGACGGGTGACGAAATCACAAACTTGTGGGTAAAGAGGTGCAAATTCTGCAGAGTTATTTAAACTATCATGATAGCCGAGCTTACGGTCACAAGCACCTGGCTAAACTGCCATGATTAGATGGGATGTTTACTGGGATGGTTATTGGAATGGTTAGTGGGAAGGTTCTTGGTTATGGATTTTGATTATGGTTTGTTTTGGGACTGTAGAGTCCGGGAGATGAGATGGTTGCATGACTGGTGGGTCATGACATGAGATTGGTCTCAGTACGAGACGAGGTTGTTTTATGAGATGAGATGGTAGCGAATACGAGGAGGTATTCGTGAGTATGAGTAAAGGATTGGTTAATGTTCGGATGGAACACGGGAGGTGATAGAGGTATGTTGGTAATTTAGTACATGCTGGGACTACATTCATCTAAAGTGAAGTTGTTGTTTTATCATGATTTTACAAATTTGCTTCTCTGGAAATAAGCCTTTTTATACCTACCCTGTTTATGAGCTGCATATCATGTGTTATTCCCGCACTTGCTGAGTACATCATTGTGCTCAAACTTGCATTATTATTTCTTTATCAACAGCAAGAGAAGACTACTATGAAGACCGATTAGAGCATTATGGCGTGTGATCTGTTCTCAACCTTGCCTGTGGAGGGAGTAGAGATGGAGCCACTTCTGCTTAGTTTTGCTTCCGCATTAGTTTTTGCTTCCGCATTTAAATAAGGACTTCCGCTGCATAGAAATAAGACTTCCGCTGTAAGCATGAGTCCAAGACTCATGAGGTGATTGTAATAAACTCTGTTATTCGTGGTAATATATAATCTGAATTCAGTTTGTGGAATTGTATGTGTATGTGTGATGAACATCCTGGGCACACATATGCATTAGTTCTCGGTTCCGTGGTTTTCCATAGAATTGAGGGCGTCACAGATTGGTATCAGAGCCACGGGTTGACAGTAGGTTATACGGCTAGATAGAAACCTTAGATTGATATTAGAGCCACGGGTTAACAGCAAGTTACACCCCTTAATAGGAGTCATAGGTAGCTAAGCCACACTGACCAAAGGAAGCATCCTAGGGTGAATAACTTAGATTGGCCTTGAAACCACCTTGGCATAGGGAACCATCCTTGAATAGGAGTTGAGTGGGCCCTTGTGATGATTATTTGTGAATATGTGCTTAGTGTGAGTGGTGGGACGTCTCAAAAACGTTGTCCATATCCACACATAAGAAGAAGGAGGTGTGAGATGTTTCGGCACTTGCTCACATCCTCATAGGGACTAATATATATAGTCCAACTCATCTTGATGCATATAGTTGAAAGGACCTACCTAACCTTCTATTCTAATTCGTTCTCTCTCACAGATGGTGAGGGGAAACGCCAGCCGAAGGAACGTCCAGGAAGATGACCACGAGGAAGTTCCTGCTAACCCCGGAGCTGGCGAAAACAACCTAGAAAGGTTAATGGCCATGCAAAACCAGCTGATGCAAACCATGATCCAAACTTTGGGTCAGTTGCAGGCCAACCAACACCCCGTTCCGGCACCACTGCCACCATCACCGCCGGCTCATAACAGGTTGGGAGAGTTCATGAGGACTCGACCACCCACCTTTGCCCAAGCAAGTGATCCAATGGAGGCCGATGATTGGTTGAAATCCATGGAGAAGAAGCTTGCCATTGTTCAGTGCAACGACCGAGAGAAGGTTCTCTTTGCGTTGCACCAACTGATGGGAGCAGCTGCTGACTGGTGGGATGCCTTGAGCAACGCCCATGCCAACCCGGAGACAATCACTTGGACTGAGTTCAAGGAAAGTTTCCGCTCCCACTAAATCCCTGTTGGCATAATGATGCTCAAGAGGCAGGAGTTTGAAGGTCTCCGCCAAGGGCAGAAAAGTATGAACGAATACCTCAACAAGTTCATACAACTGTCCCGGTATGCCCCCGAAGATGTCAACTCAGATCAGAGGAAGCAGTACCTGTTCATGAGAGGGTTGAACAATGAGATCCAAGTTCAGCTCCTCAACAATGACTACGTAAGCTTCCAGAAGCTGGTTGATAAGGCTATTTTGGTGGAAAACAAGATCCGAGAAATCGAGCGAGAGTGCAAAAGGAAGATGCCGTACCAGCCCCAAGGGAGCAACGTACGACCTAGGTACATGCCCCCTGCACCGCAGTATGGATCGACCACTCCTACGAACCGCCCTGGTCAGCCACCACAGCAACGGTTCGTTGCACTGGCACCTCGTGTGCCCATGCCTCCTGCGCCCCGGCCTAACAATGGCGCTCCTGTTCAAAACCCCCGCCCCAACGTACCTGCTGCCGTAGGCAACAGGGCATGCTTTGCATGCGGGGAAGTGGGCCACTTTGCTAACCAGTGCCAGAATCGAGGCCCTGGACAGCAAGGTAACGTGCCCAAGCAGAACCAGCGACCAAACGGAAGGGACAACCAAGGGAACCGTGGACCGCAGAACTATGCTCGTGGCCACGTTAACCATGTCACTGCTGAGGAAGCACAACAGGATGAGGACGTCGCAATTGGTATGTTCCTTGCCAACTCCAACCCGGCCACCATTTTATTTGATTCCGGAGCATCACATTCCTTCGAATCATCCAAATATGTTGCCAAACATCATCCACCCGTATCCCACTTAGAATGTGCTATGTTAGTTAATTCTCCCGGAGGAGAAATGAGGACTAATATAGTATGTCCTAAAGTAAGCCTTAAAATAAGGGGGGTAGACTTCCTTGCCAACCTTATTGTCTTGGACTTCCACGGAATTGACATCATACTCGGAATGGACTGGTTAAGCAAGCACAAAGGAGTAATCCAATGCGCTGAGAAAAGCGTGCAGTTGACAAACGAACACGGTATCCGTGTCGAGTTTGAGTCAGCCCAGCAAGCAACCGAACGGGCAGATTTGAACCATGTTGAAGGAGTAGCATTGGACAACATTCCAGTGGTTCAGGAATATTCGGATGTATTCCCGGAAGAACTTCCAGGTATGCCACCTGACCGGGACATCGAGTTTGCCATAGATTTGGTACCTGGAACTGCACCTATAGCTAAGAGACCATATAGGATGCCCGTCAACGAGTTAGTCGAACTCAAGAAGCAAATTCAAGAACTGTTGGAGAAGGGTTTTATCCGTCCAAGCTCGTCACCATGGGGAGCTCCGGTACTCTTCGTGGACAAGAAGGACGGAACCCAAAGAATGTGCGTGGACTACAGGTCTCTCAACGAGGTAACAATCAAGAATAAATACCCTCTGCCCCGTATAGATGACCTGTTCGATCAAATGAAAGGAGCCCAAGTGTTCTCCAAGATTGATCTTCGGTCGGGATATTTCCAGCTGAAGATTAAGCCCTCCGATATACCTAAGACAGCCTTTTGGACGTGGTATGGTTCATATGAATATACCGTTATGTCTTTTGGATTGACGAATGCACCCGCATACTTCATGTACCTTATGAACAAGGTTTTCATGGAGTACTTGGATAAGTTCGTCGTGGTTTTCATCGACGACATTATGGTGTATTCAAAAAGTGAGGAGGAGCATGAAGAACATCTGAGATTGACCTTGCAGAAGCTGTGCAAGCATCAATTGTATGCCAAGCTCAACAAGTGTCCATTTTGGCTTAAGGAAATATCTTTCCTAGGCCACATCATCTCCAAGGAAGGGGTATCGGTTGATCCTGGAAAGGTGAGAGATGTTCTAAAGTGGGACCAACCGAAGAACGTGAGGGATATTTGAAGTTTCCTTGGGATGGCAGGATACTATCGGCGCTTCATTAAAGACTTCTCCAAGATAGCAAAACCTATGACGGAGTTGTTAATGAAGGGGAAAGTCTTTCAATGGACACAAGCCTGCCAAGAAAGTTTTGAGGAGCTCAAGAAAAGGCTAACCACAGCACCGGTTCTGGTATTACCAGACGTAAGCAAGAGTTTTGACATATATTGTGACGCATCCAGACAAGGGCTCGGATGTGTACTCATGCAGGAAGGACAAGTGGTAGCCTATGCCTCACGACAATTAAAGAAGCACGAGCTTAACTATCCTACGCACAACTTGGAGTTAGCAGCAGTGGTGCATGCATTGAAGATTTGGAGACATTATATCCTTGGTCATCGATGTGAGATCTATACGGATCATAAAAGCCTCAAGTACATATTTACACAAACGGACTTGAATTTGAGGCAACGTCGATGGTTAGAACTTATAAAGGATTATGATGTGGGAATCAACTACCACCCCGGGAAGGCCAATGTAGTAGCTGACGCATTGAGCAGAAAAGGAGCATGCCACCAACTCACGGTTCGGGAGCTACCACCCGAACTACGTAAGGAGTTCGAACGGTTACACCTCGGATTCTTGAATAACATGGAAATAATGGAGATCCACTCCTCATTGGAGCAAGAAATAAGGAAGGGCCAAGAAACAGACGAGAAGATCAAGGAGATCAAGGAAAGAATCCGACAAGGGATAGAGAAGGATTTCAAAGAGGATAAAAAGGGTACGCTTCGGCTAGGAAAAAGGATTTGTGTGCCAAACCTAAGACACCTTCGCGACATGATATTAAGTGAGGCACATGATTCACCCTATTCCATACATCCAGGGAGCACCAAAATGTACAAGGACTTGAAAACTTTCTATTGGTGGGATGGTATGAAGAGGGATATAGCCGAACACGTTGCCCTATGCGACACATGCCAACGGGTGAAAGCCGAACATCAAAAACCCGCTGGATTGTTGCAACCGTTGAAAATACCTGAATGGAAATGGGAGGACATCAGTATGGACTTCATCATCGGATTGCCACGTACTCAGTCAGGATATGACTCCATCTGAGTCATTGTGGACCGGTTAACGAAAACCGCCCATTTTCTTCCGGTAAAGACCAGTTACAACGTTAACTCCGCCTATGTTGTAATGACATAGCCGGTCCCAAGCCCGGGTAAAGGAGGAGCGGGTTGTGATAGGCTTGGCGAGCCAACAACTTACACTTAGCCATTCTCATGGAAATGAAACCCAATAGAAATTCGTTGGGGCGTAACCCTCTTAGCGACGCGCCATATCGGAACCCGGGTATGGTGTTAAGTGGGCAAGGGCCGGGACGCCACCGCCTTAGTGGCGCGCCATATCGGAACCCGGATATGGTGTTAAATGAGCAAGGGCCGGATCGCCACCACCTTAGTGGCGCGCTACATCATCGCCCGGATGTAGTGATAAGTGAGCAAGGGTCTTTGCATCTTACTCGACGGGTGCAAAGCGTAAGGAAGCTAGCCGAGGAACATAGATTTCGGGTGGGTAGTTGGAATGTAGGATCCTTGACGGGGAAGCTACGTGAGTTAGTAGATGTTGCCATTAGGAGACGAGTAAATATCCTTTGTGTACAAGAGACTAGATGGGCGGGTCAAAAGGCGAGAGAAGTCGATAATACCGGTTTCAAGCTTTGGTATTCTGGGTCGGCTGGGACTAGGAATGGCGTAGGTGTTCTAATAGATAAGAGTCTTAAGGATGGAGTAGTGGATGTTCAAAGACGAGGGGATAGGATCATCTTAATCAAGATAGTAATTGGGGACATTGTCTTGAACGTCATTAGTGCTTATGCCCCACAAGTTGGGCTCAACATGAGTGCCAAGAGGCAATTTTGGGAGGAATTGGAGGATATAGTTAGTAGTGTAGTGTACCAATAACCGAGAAACTCCTCATAGGGGGAGATCTCAATGGTCATGTGGGTGCAACTAATCTAGGATTTGAGGGAGTACATGGAGGTTTTGGATGCGGCGATAGAAATCAAGAGGGTAAGGACATCCTAGACTTTGCCGTAGCCTATGATCTGTTGATAGCTAACACCCTCTTTAGGAAGAGGCAATCTCACCTAGTGACCTTTAGTAGTGCCCAACACTCTAGCCAGATTGACTTTATCCTCACTAGGAGAAAGGATAGACGGGAGTGTCTTGATTGTAAGGTGATCCCAGGGGAGTGTGTTGTGACACAACATAAGCTTGTGGTAGCTGACTTTCGCTTCCATACATGCTCTTTGGGGACAAAGGTGTCAAAATCACAAGAACAAAGTGGTGGAAGTTGAAGGGAGAATCACAAGAATCCTTTAAAAATAGGGTGATCACAGAAGGACCCTGGGCAGAAAATGGAGATGCAGATAGTATGTGGATGAAGATGGCAACTTGCATTAGGAAGGTAGCTAGTGAGGTGTTCGGTGTGACAAAGGGAAAGAAACTTGTAGATAAAGACACTTGGTGGTGGAATGAGGATGTACAAAAGTCCATTAAGGAGAAGAAGGAGTGTTACAAGAGTTGGCATAATGATAGAAGCGCAAGCAACATGCTTAAGTACAAAGAGGTGAAGAAGAATGCAAAGCGGGCTGTGAGTAAGGCAAGAGGACAGACCTATGATAAGTTATATGAGAGACTAGAGACAAAAGAAGGTGAAAAGGACATATACAAGCTAGCAAAAATCCGCGAGAGAAAGATGAGGGATCTCAATCAAGTTAAATGCATCAAAGATGAGACTGACCGCATTCTAGTGAAGGATGAAGAGATTAAGAATAGATGGCGTGATTACTTTATTGGGCTATTCAATGATGGGAATGGGAGCACTATGGTTGAGTTGGATGACTCCTTTGATGACTATAACAGGTGGTTCGTGCGTAGGATACAAGAGTTTGAGGTTAAGGAGGCCTTAAAAAGGATGAAAGGAGGAAAGGCCCTCGGCCCTGACGATGTCCCTATTGAGGTGTGGAGATGTCTTGGGGACGTGGCAATAGTATGGCTCACAAAGCTATTCAACCACATTTTTCGGTCAAACAAGATGCCTGAAGAATGGAGGAAAAGTATATTAGTACCTATCTTCAAAAATAAAGGAGATATTCAAAGTTGTACTAATTATCGAGGCATTAAGCTTATGAGTCATACTATGAAGCTTTGGGAGAGAGTGATTGAACACCGCCTGAGGAAAGTGACCAATGTCACTAAAAACCAGTTTGGTTTTATGTCTGGGAGGTCTACAATGGAGGCGATTTTCTTGCTTCGTCAGCTTATGGAGAGATATAGGGAGCAGAAGAAGGACTTGCATATAGTGTTCATCGACTTGGAGAAGGCGTACGACAAGATACCTAGGTCAGTCATGTGGTGGGCACTAGAGAAACATAAAGTGCCAACAAAGTACATAACCCTTATCAAGGATGTGTACAATAATGTTAGGACAAGTGTGCGCGTAAGTGATAGTGAGACTGATGCATTTCCTATCACGGTAGGACTACATCAAGGATCAGCTTTGAGCCCATACATCTTTTCCTTGGTGATGGATGGGGTGTCGAAGGATATACAAGGGGATATCCCTTGGTGCATGCTCTTTGCTGATGATGTAGTGTTGGTAGATGGAACTAGAGATGGTGTTGATAAGAAATTAGAGTTATGGAGACAAACCATAGAGTCCAAGGGGTTTAGACTTAGTAGGACCAAAACCGAGTATATGAGGTGTGACTTTAGTGGTGTTGGTCGTGAAGAGGAAAATGTTATTCTACAAGGACAAATAGTACCTAGAAGGGACTCTTTACGATACTTAGGATCAATGTTACAAAGCAATGGCGATATTGATGAGGATGTTTGCCACAGGATCAAGGTAGGGTGGATGAAATGGCGACAAGCCTCTGGAATCCTATGTGATAGGAAAGTCCCACAAAAGCTAAAAGGGAAGTTCTATAGGATGGTGATCAGACCCGCGATGCTCTATGGGGCGGAATGTTGGCCAACTAAACGACAACATGTCCAACAAATGAGTGTCGCAGAGATGCGCATGCTATGGTGGATGTGCGGGCACACGAGAAGAGACCGAATAAGGAATGAGGTGATTCGAGATAAGGTAGGGGTGGCGCCGATTGAAGAGAAGTTAGTCCAACATCGACTTAGGTGGTTTGGACATATCCAACGGAGACCTCCAGAAGCACCGGTTAACAGTGGGATTTTAAGAGGTAGAGAAAATATTAGGAGGGGTAGAGGACGGCCAAGGTTGACCTGGGAGGAGGCGGTAAAACGAGATTTGAGAGATTGGAATGTATCCAGAGACTTAGCTCATGATAGGACCGCATGGAAAGTAGCAATCCATGTGCCAGAATCGTAGTCTTGTTTTTTTTTCTTTTCTTTTTCTTTTTTTTCTTTTTTTTTTTCTTTTTTCTTTTTTCTTTTCTCTTTTCTCTTTTCTTTTTTTCTTTTCTCTTTTCTCTTTTCTTTTTCTTTCTTTTTTTCTTTTTTTTTTCTTTTTTTTTTCTTTTTTTCTTTTTTACTTTTTTTTTCTTTTTTTCTTTCTTTTTTTCCTTTTTTTCTTTTTTCCTTGTTCTTATAACTCTTCCTCTCTTTTACTTCATTGATATTGGGTTTCATGTCCAGCCGACCCCAACAGGCTTGGGATAAAGGCTTGGTTGTTGTTGTTGTTGTTGTTGTTGTAAAGACCAGTTACAACGTTGCACAATTGGCAGAATTGTACATGGAGCAGATCGTGTGCCGTCACGGAGTTCCGAAGAGGATAGTCTCAGATCGAGGTTCTTAGTTTACCTCTAGATTCTGGAGGAAGCTGCAGAAAGCCATGGGTACACGACTGGATTTTAGCTCCGCCTATCACCCACAAACAGATGGGCAAACCGAAAGGACGAACCAAATTTTGGAGGACATGTTGAGAGCTTGCGCCTTGAAACGTGGGCGTAGTTGGGATAGGAGTTTACCGTATGCTGAGTTCTCCTATAACAACAGCTATCAAGCTAGCTTGAAGATGTCGCCTTTCGAAGCCTTATATGGTAGACGGTGTAGAACGCCACTGTTCTGGAACGAAACTGGAGAGAATCAGGTGTTTGGACCCGAAGTACTACAAGAAGCTGAAAAGCAAGTCCAAACGATACGGGAAAACTTAAAGGCTGCTCAGTCACGACAGAAAGGTTATGCGGACAATAGGCGTAGGAAGTTGACCTTTGAAGTAGGAGACTTCGTATACCTTAAGGTGTCACCTATCCGAGGCCAACGACGTTTTAACGTCAAAGGCAAGCTAGCACCTCGCTACATCGGACCATTTAAGATTCTGGACAAGCGAGGAGAAGTAGCCTATCAACTAGAGCTCCCAAACCACCTCTCCGACGTACATGACGTGTTTCATGTATCCCAGCTCAAGAAGTGCTTGAGAATGCCAGAGGAACAAGTGTCAATAGGAGAACTTGAACTTCAAGAGGACCTGACTTACGCAGAACACCCTGTCCGAATCTTGGACGTAAAGGAAAGGGTCACCCGAAACAAGGTGATTCGATGGTGCAAGGTACAATGGAGCCATCACACTGAAGCTGAAGCCACATGGGAGCGAGAAGAGGATATCAAGGCAGAATTTCCCCATCTATTTTCTACTAACGAATCTCGAGGGCGAGATTCAATTTAAGGGGGGTAGATTTGTGACACCCTCATCTCGGGTGTCAGCATATGCTCGTGTCCTATGAAAAGGAAACATTTTAATGAAAAATAGGAACAGACAAAATTATCAAAAGAATAGCCAATAAAGCCTTCAGAGAGCGCCGAAGGCAACTTCCACGGCCAGCAGGCCACGTGGCGTGATCGGGGCTCATCCCTGCAAAATGGGGGGGAGGCCGCCGCCAAGCTGGCTACGTGGCAGGCTCGGGGGACACCTCCGCAATTGGAAAAAAGGTTCGACCCTGTGGGACACGTGTTGCCCACGGAGCTAGCCTCTGCGGAAGAAGCAAAGGCATTTCCGCAGGACACATGTCATCCCCGGAGCTAGTCCTCGCAGAAATAAGAGGGCCAGTCGCGGGGGATACGTGTCAATCTCGGAGCTCATCTCAGAGAAGTCCGGATCTATCGAACACGTGTCGCCACCGGAGCTTATCACCGGAAGGTCCGTCACAGCTAAACACGTGTCGACCTCGGGGCATGTCCCTGAGGAAAGGAGAGCGGAAAAACCGGCACCCACACGTAGCGTGCGCGGAGCTCGTCTCCGAAGAAGAGGGAGGTCTCGCTCGTGACACGCGGCACAACCGGAGCTCGTCCCTGCGGGAGAAGAGATACCAGGCTTGGAAGGACACGTGGAGCTTCCGGAGCTCTTCACCACGGAGGTAACGAGTCTGGAGCGGTTTTTACGCGTAAAGATACCGGTACGCAACGGAAACCGATCTAAACTCCACAATGTTACCGAAGATAAGACGTCAGGATCTAACAAGAATCTGAGTAAGACTCTTATTCGGGATCCAATCAGATTAGGACTCTTCTCTTCCTAATTATAAATAGAACCCAAAACCTCTGGCCGAAACCATGAACTTCTCTTTCAACTCCTGAGCCGACGACTTAGAGCCCTAGCCCTAACTCGCCGAGCAAAACATCGCCGAAGCACAACAAGGGAGATCATCGGAGGAGAACCAAGCGGTCTAAGGAGGACCTCGAAGACAAGAAGAGCGTGAGGTAGGACTTTAATACCACCTTACGACATCATGGTGTTCATCTCTTGCATCTGTTCTTCAATTCCTTTCGAACAGAAGCTTTCTCGTGGGCAGAACACTCGATGATCAGTTTGATCTAAAGACAAGATCATCGCTACGTCCACTTTTGATCCGAACACCTCTGCCCATGCAAACCATGCAAGAGCACGACAATCTAATAACAATCATAGGATAGCATGCATGTGCATCATCGCATCTAGTTTAAGGTTTGAACATGATATTGATTGCTGTGAATCTTGTATGCGCGTAAATCCTACATAGCAGGAAAGATCCAGGAAGCTGTCTACGACGAGCTGCAGCAACAAGGTTTTGAGAATCAAGAACAACCGGAACCGCAAGAACAAGGCAAGTGCTCCTTGACCATGTTGATCCTATGTTTTGGGTAAAACTGTTTTGATTTGCGAAAAGGTGTGCGTACTGAGTCAAACATGATGGGAAACCCTTTTATAGGAGTTTACTAGTTTTGATTAAACCACCCTTGTCGCCTGGGAAGTTTATGAGTCGGGTATGGTTTTTGCTTTATGCTTCGCTGAGTCCATGGGATTGGGAAGCGAGATACATAGCTAACTGCACTCGTATTGATAAAAAGAAACTGATGTTAATAATGAACATGGATCGGGGGGGGGGGGGGGGGAGATCTAGGCAAGCCTGGGTTTGTGAATGTGGTAGCATGAGATGGTGGTTTTGCTTTCCGTAGATCTAAGGACCGGTTCAAGCATGCACATGCCAGGATAACAGTGCCACCACAAGGCCAAGTATGGGTGCGGCTTAGCTGAGTAATTAGGTAAGTTGCTAGAGTGTTATGGACTGTGGAAGGCGCGGGGAATGGGAGTCGAGTGAGGACTGCCCTGGGAACTGCATGGCACAAGAGGGGGCCTGTGGGTGGGAGAATTGGAGATTCTATCCTGCCGGTGAAACCTTAGTGAGTCCATACATCTAGTAACCCCTTTGTAAAGGCTATTTTGTGATCTCTTGACCATACACCGACGGTTGTGTACTGGTATAATGGAGGTTCTGCAGTCGCCGACGGGTGACAAAATCACAAACTTGTGGGTAAAGAGGTGCAAATTCTGCAGAGTTATTTAAACTATCATGATAGCCGAGCTTACGGTCACAAGCACCTGGCTAAACTGCCATGATTAGATGGGATGTTTACTGGGATGGTTATTGGAATGGTTATTGGGAAGGTTCTTGATTATGGATTTTGATTATGGTTTGTTTTGGGACTGTGGAGTCCGGGAGATGAGATGGTTGCATGACTGGTGGGTCATGACATGAGATTGGTCTCGGTACGAGACGAGGTTGTTTTATGAGATGAGATGGTAGCGAATACGAGGAGGTATTCGTGAGTATGAGTAAAGGATTGGTTAATGTTCGGATGGAACACGGGAGGTGATGGAGGTATGTTGGTAATTTAGTACATGCTGGGACTACATTCATCTAAAGTGAAGTTGCTGTTTTATCATGATTTTACAAATTTGCTTCTCTGCAAATAAGCCTTTTTATACCTACCTTGTTTATGAGCTGCATATCATGTGTTATTCCCGCACTTGCTGAGTACATCATTGTGCTCAAACTTGCATTATTATTTCTTTATCAACAACAAGAGAAGACTACTATGAAGACCGAGTAGAGCATTATGGCGTGTGATCTGTTCTCAACCTTGCCTGTGGAGGGAGTAGAGATGGAGCCACTTCTGCTTAGTTTTGCTTCCGCATTAGTTTTTGCTTCCGCATTTAAATAAGGACTTCCGCTGCATAGAAATAAGACTTCCACTGTAAGCATGAGTCCAAGACTCATGAGGTGATTGTAATAAACTCTGTTATTCATGGTAATATATAATCAGAATTCAGTTTGTGGAATTGTATGTGTATGTGTGATGAACATCCTGGGCACACATATGCATTAGTTCTCGGTTCCGTGGTTTTCCACAGAATTGAGGGCGTCACACCCACCTAAAGTTGTAAAGTCATTAGGAAGCGGTTTGATTCAAACAGCTCCTAGACAAAAAGAGGTGATTTTCAAATCTGCAGGAGTACTGTCCCATTCGGGTTCTAATAAACGTGTTGCTTGCTCATCTAGACATGATAATAAGGTTATTTTTCATTGTACCTACTGTGGTAGAGATGGTCATGTCATGGATTTTTGTTATAGACTAGCTAAACACGATAAGAAACAAAGAATACTTGCTAGATCACATAACAACCAAGCAAAATCTGCTAGACCGAATGTTCAGAGCTTGCAACCTGCTGTAATGAGTCTAAAACTTGCTTCCGGACCTACTGTTTTTTGTGCTACATATAACACATCTTCTAAGTCAGTAGTTGGCAACAAAATTTTTCGATGTTTGGCTCATAAACCTGCTGTACCTTCTCAGCTTTCGCGTGTTATTCCTGCTGGACGTCGTGTGACTCAGTACTGGATTCCTAAAAGTATTTTAACTAACCCCAGTATTGAGTCATCGACGTATTGTGCTGCTGTGTAGGTTTCACGTTTGAGGAAGGAGAACATTTGGATTGTGGATTCAGGTTGCTTACGCCACATGACCGGTAACAAAGAATGGTTTCCTCTCTCTCTTTTGTGTCATGTGTAGAAAATGTTACTTTTGCCGATAACTCTTCTACTCCCATAATTGCTAAAGGTTCGGTTAGAGTAAACAATCTCTACACTTTGAAAGATGTGGCACTTGTTAAATATTTGAAATACAACTTGCTTTAGGTTTCACAATTGCTAGATGAAAATCTAGAGGTTAGCTTTGCTAAAAATTGCTGCAAGGTTGTAGATTCAAAAGGTGAGCTTTTGTTTAACATGTCTAGGTTTGGAAGAGTTTTTAAAGCTGATTTTGATTTGTCAACTTCTAAGCATCGGTGTCTAGTTGCTAATGATACAAAGGATCTATATTTTTGGCATCGTAGACTTGGTCACATAGGCTTTGATCATCTCACTCGTGTTAGTGCTCTCGATCGCATACGTGGGCTGCCGAAGCTTAAAAAGGACAATGATATTGTGTGCTCTTCTTGTAGACATGCTAAGTTTGTTGCAGGTTCACATGCTCCTCTCACAATGACCATGATAGCTGAACCGGGACAACTTTTACATCTTGACATAGTAGGTCCGGTACGTGTTCAATCCTTCGGAGGTAAATGGTATGTGCTTGTGATTGTTGATGATTATTCCAGATATTCTTGGGTTTATTTTATGGCATCTAAGAATGAAGCTTTTAGTCATTTTAGAACTTTATTTCTTAGATTATCTATTGATCACCCAGGATCATTAAAAGCAATTAGAAGTGATAACGGAACTGAATTTAAAAACCAATCCTTTGATCACTTTTGTGCTGAAAATGGAATAGATCATCAATACTCTTCACCCTATGTACCACAACAAAATGGTGTCGTAGAAAGAAAGAACAGGACCTTAGTTGAGATGGCTAGGACTATGCTTGATGAATATCAAACTCCTAGGAAATTTTGGGCTGATGCAATTGCAACCGCTTGTTATGTCTCAAATCGTGTTTTCTTGCGTGCTAAGCTTGGAAAAACCCCATATGAGCTCCGGTTTGGACATAAGCCTAGTGTTACACACTTTAGGGTTTTTGGTTGCAAATGCTTTGTTAAGAAACATGGTAATCTTGATAAATTTGAAGCTAGATCTGTTGATGGCATGTTTCTTGGTTATCCATCTCATACTAGAGGCTACCGTGTGCTTTTACTTGACACTAACAAAATTGTGGAGACTTGCGAGGTTTCTTTTGATGAAGCTAGCCCAAGTACTAGCTCCGATATTGCAGGTCCGGATCCATATCCGCAGGGGGAGAGTATTTTTATTGAAGAAGATGAAGAAGTGGTGCTGCTGCCCGAAAACTCGGAAGTAAATAACGATCAAGTTGCTGATTTTGCACCACAACCAGCACCAACAGTCACTACTGCTGGTTCGGACCTTCCTCAATCAACAAACTCTCATGCTCATTCTGCTTTTGTTGCTTCTTTTGAACCCAAGGATATATCACACGCACTCACTAATGAATCTTGGATTAATGCCATGCAAGAAGAGTTAGAAAATTTTGAAAGAAATAATGTTTGGAAACTTGTACCTCCACCTCAAGGTCACACATTAATTGGAACTAAATGGGTATTTAAAAATAAGCAAAGTGAGGATGGGGTTGTGGTTAGGAATAAAGCTAGGTTGGTTGCTCAAGGTTTCACTCAAATTGAAGGTCTAGATTTTGATGAAACATTTGCTCTTGTTGCTAGATTAAAAGCTATAAGAATTTTATTAGCATTTGCTGCATCTAAAGGTTTCAAGTTATATCAAATGGATGTTAAAAGTGCTTTTCTTAATGGCTACATAGAGGAGGAGGTTTATGTTAAGCAGCCACCGGGTTTTGAAAATCCAAATTTTCCTAATCATGTTTACAAACTGTCCAAAGCCTTGTACGGTCTAAAACAAGCCCCTAGAGCATGGTATGATAGGTTAAAAACATTCTTACTTGAAAAGGGGTTTACCATGGGCAAGGTTGATAAAACTCTTTTTGTACTTAAGCATGGCAATGACTCATTATTCGTTCAAGTGTATGTGGATGATATTATCTTTGGTTGTGCTTCTCATGATCTCGTGTCCAAGTTTTCAGCTATGATGAGTTCAGAATTTGAGATGAGTATGATGGGAGAACTCACATACTTTTTGGGGCTGCAAATCAAGCAAACAAAAGAGGGAACTTTTGTGCATCAAACTAAGTATACAAAGGACCTTCTTAAGTGCTTCAACATGGACAAATGCAAGCCTCTTCGGACACCAATGGGAACAGAAACAACACTTGAACTTGACAAAGATGGTGACCCGGTCGATAAAAAAGAATACAGAAGTATGAGTGGATCACTTTTGTATCTCACGGCGTCAAGACCGGACATACAATTCAGCGTATGTCTTTGTGCACGTTTTCAAGCTTCTCCACGTGCTTCACATCGCCAAGCCATCAAAAGGATTCTCAGGTACCTACATGGAACTCAAGAATTTGGCATTTTTCTTCCTTCTTCCTCAACCGTTTCTTTGAAAGTTTTTTCGGATGCTGATTTTGGGGGTTGTAGGATTGATAGGAAAAGTACTTCGGGTGCTTGTCATTTTCTTGGTAATTCACTTGTTGCTTGGTCCTCTAGAAAACAAAGTTCAGTTGCACAATCCACGGCCGAATCTGAATATGTAGCTGCGGCTAGCGCTTGCTCACAAATTCTTTGGATTGTTCAAACACTTAAGGACTATGGGGTTGATTTAGATAGTGTTCCACTGTTTTGTGATAACACTAGTGCAATTTGTATTGCTAAAAACCCCGTGAAACACTCTAGAACTAAGCACATTGACATTAGGTATCACTTTCTTCGTGATAATGTTGAAAAAGGAAACATTGTGCTTCACCATGTCGATACCGAACAACAATTGGCTGATATTTTTACAAAACCTTTGGATTTCACTCGTTTTTGTTTCATTCGTAGTGAAATAGGGGTTATGCATCCTCATGGCTTAAATTGAGGGGGAGTTTTTGAAACTTTGAAAGTCTATGTGTGAATCTGAAACTAAAATAATATGAGCATAGTATTTCATACATATATGACTTTATGATTCCTTTTACAGGCTGAAAGTTCTTACTACATTACTCATGTTATACATTTTGTTGTTTTTGCCATGACTAGTAATTGGAATAATTACTTACACTAAATCTGGTCATGATCAAACTTTCTTGCTGTTTTGAACTTGTTGCGTGCTCACAAGTGCTTTTAATCATAAAAAATTAATCAAGTGATCAGCTCACATGTTGAGTTTTCAAATAAAAAATTGAGAAAAGATCAAGAGAATATGCATGCATCGCACTTCTTCTTTTGAGATTGCTTATCATTGCACTAAGATATGAACTTGGAAGGAATTGTGTATGACTAAAACCATGTCCTTAAGCTTCTGATTGTCAAATGACATAGGCTTGGCTTGGTTGGTTAGAATAAGGCTGATGCGGCATATAATCTCTTGCAAATATCATATGATCAACTTTGTGCCTTAAATGATTATGAATAATAAAAATGCAGCAACAAGTGTCATGTTTTCAGGTTTTGAAATAGTTGAGTAAGGGAGATCATGACTTGCTTAAACTGAAAAATACATTTGATCTCTAGCATGGCTTACACTACTTTATGTATCTCATTGATGTGATAGTGTAAGTAACCTGATAGTATGACTTGGATGAGCTTTGTTTTGTATGTATATGTTATAATATGCTCATAACATTTAAAAAGTTCTCCTTTGAACCTTGCTGAATACATTGTCAAAGGGGGAGAAATATGTATAAGGAGAGATTTTTTTTACACTTTGCATATGTTATACACTTTCTTCCTTCTCTGATTTTAAAAAATGGGGAGAAATTAATAAAGGGGGAGAAATGAGTTTTCAAAGCTTTTCAAAACTTTTCATAAGCCAATGTTCGGATTTTAATTGGTGTTGCCAATGCATTCATCAAGGGGGAGATTGTGAGACCTATGTGTGCTGAATACATTGGCAATTAGGATAAAAGTTAGCATTAACATTCAAAGTTTTGAATATTGCCAAAACATTCTTCTGTGGCAAGGTCCGACAAGTTCTTTGTTAGGTCCGCCAAGTGTTGGCAAGGTCCGGAGAGCTCCTGCAAGGTCTGGAGAGCTTCTATGAGGTCCAGAGCTTGTTTTTAGGGAGCTCCCGTGAAGTTCAACTCGTAGAACTGCAGCGTCTTGTTTTTGCTTTTAACTCGCAATGTTTCAAACTTGCTTTATGGGAAGGTTTGCTTAGTATTAATTTGCTAAGTTTTTGGTGTGTTTTGGTGGTTATGGCTGTTATCATTTGATATGGTTTGCAACATGCTTATGTGACGTGCTCGTGTAAGGTGTTGTGGTTTTCGAACTAACGTGAGTCAAGTCGAGGACTTGTGCTCGGAAGAATTGGTTGTTTATTCATGTGCAGGTGTTGCTTGAGTTCAATACATGGCTGGTGACGGGATCCTTGGACTAGTCTCAGGGAGGAGATGAGGTTCCAACAACCAAGTTCGGGAGGAGCTGTGGTTGAGTTGATCGGGAGGTCGCACAACATGTTTGGATGAAGGGCAGTGCATATGAAGGTTGCGTGTACGTCGTTGGAAGGTATTTGCACGTGTGCAAGGAGTGCATGGACGTGGCAACATTGTTCCGAGGCGTGATGAAGAGAAGTGGACGTAAAGAATTGGTCGGAAAGGTCCAACCGACTAGGTTATGGACTCAGGCTGCGGCTGAGTCGTGTTTGACTCAAATATGGAAAGTTTTGAGTTGGTTATGATAGGATTTCGTGTGGGTCACGAATTTGAGTTGTTTTAGAAATGTTTGGGACGTTCCTAAGGTGTTTGGAAGTCTTAAGATTGCTTCTATCTGCGTATAGAAGAGTCTTGAGCAGTATTGGAAAGTTACAGTTTGAATCCAAGTAGGAGTAGGAGTCCTAGTTTCAATTGGATTGGCCATAGAGCTGGTTATATAAGCAAGGGAGGCCAGAGCTTGTGGTGCACGACTTTGGGCTGTTCCTATTGTGTTTCTATTAAATAAAGTTCATAGTTTCGAGGAGCTTTTGTGCCTTGTTCGTCCGATTTGTTTTTCGTCAAGTCTTTCTCGCCGAGTTTCTGGACAGACCGACGTTGCTTTGGTGTTTCGTTCATAACTCGAGTTTTACAGATCCGATTGACGTGATTCTTTTTGGGTTGTCTTCACAACTCAATTATCTATCATCTGTGAAATTTTCACGAGCTTCGAATCTGTAGTTTTTGAGATACACGAGTTTCTTTGCAGCATTGCAGATCTGTTTTATATCGGGTAGAACAGATTGATCTTCGTTTAATGTTTTGATCGTATCTCAAGTTTTACTTCGTGTTTTCAAGTGATTCTTGTTGCATTAGATCCGTGACTTGATTCTCTACCTCTCTACTTGATTTTTCACGGTTGAACACGTTTGAAAACACTTGCACACACGGTTTCTTTAACCGATTGATTTTTCGCTGAGGGGTTTTTGTTGTTTCCGCTGCGAAAAGTTTTAATCTACCATTCACCCCCCCTCTGGTAGCTTTTCACGTGCTCTTCCATCCTACACAGTTCAAATGTGAAGAAAATTTAGCCAAACAAATTTCAAATTTGGGAAACCAAATTCAAACTATGACTTGGTGATTAAGTCTCAGTTAATGGTGAGTAGCTGGGATCTTTGCAGTAGAAATTTGGAAAAAGAAATTGAGGGAGGGATGGGACCCACTGGTCAGTGTCCCAGCTTCACTGAACCGACTCAACCCGAGGCCACGCGACCGTCGGGCACTCAGAGAGCCAACAGCGAGATCGTTTACCGCCACCTCACGGTGAAAAACGCGGCTACAAGGTCCAGCACACGAGCTACCCCATCCATTCTCTTCGTTTCCGAGTAAACCCAGCTCCCACCACGCGAGAAGAACTGGTTCTGCTCACGAGCTGTTGCCACCGTTCTCTGATCACCGACGACCGGCCGATCCCGGCAGTATCACGCGCCACCCCCAGAGAAGAAAAGGTGCGCCCGCGTGTGAGGAAGCCGTGAGAGGAAACCGTTCACTGTTTCATGCAGGGTAGAGAGAGAATTCCGAGTTTTCCCCCACGGTGCACCTTAGGGTTAGAAATCGGTCGCCAGCGAAATTCGTTGCACCAGAGCAACCGCTGGTCGAGCTGCAGCTCACACACGTTCTAGGCACCTGTGCGCGTCTCTCCGAGCAGAAAACCGCAGGAGCAACCGTTCCAAACCCTAGTTTCACCGGTAACAGTCCAGCGGAAGGGAGGGTCACCATTGAGGTCTAGGTTGCCGGCCGTTTAGGGCCCAACCAAGGTCATGCCGAGCTTCCCAAGGTCTCCCTGAGCGTGGTGACGTGATTAGCTCGCGAAGGAGGTGATCAGGAGGGCGGGAACGCGTTGCCGAGGTAGCAGAGAGGCATAGAGCTCGTCGCCGGCGAGCTACGGTGGTTAGCCGGCGGCGGCATGGTGTCCAGCGTGTTCAGCGTCTGAAATTATGTGGGGGGCGGCGAGTCTCACCGTCGCCGGCGAGGTAGATCGCCGGGAATGCCGACCTCGCCGGAGCTCCGGGAGCTCGGGCGGCGGCGTCGGGAGGTAGGCGAAGGCACGGGCCCCACATATCAGCCGCTGAGTTAAGCGCGCGCGAGCGCGCTTAGTTCAAATTAAACCAGGCGGGCCCCGCTGCCAGCCTCGGATTAAGCGCGGGAAAGGATTTTCTGTAGGAAAAAAATTCAGGGATAAGCCCAAACTTTAGAAATTCATAACTTTTGCTAGGAAGCTCCAAGTTCAGTGAACCAAATTTTGCTGAACTCAGAATTTTGAGTACTTTCTAGCAATACCAATTTCAGCTCATGAAACTAAATAGTTTTCCAGAATTAATTCCCTAAATTTAAACTGTTAGGAATTTTATCTGGAGAACTACTTTATGAAAAATTATGAAATTTGGCTGAGAGGTTCAATGGAAAATACTGGAGTCACAGTAAAAATTTCAGACTCATCCGAGTTCATTTAGTTCCCCTAATGGTGTGATTAAATAAACTGCCCTGAGAAAATAGAAAAATGTGCAGAAACATTTTTCAGATTTTCCCAAATCTTGTTTAGGGCATAACTTCCTATAGAATTCTTCAAATGACATGAAACCAATTCCATTAGAACTATCTTAAATCCTAGTTTCCAGAAAGTAATGGTTGGGGCCATGAAAACCCCTGGAATTACTTAGAGACTCTAATATTGATCAAATAGGATTTTATTTGTATAAAGCTCAAATGAACTTTGTTTCAAATGAAACTTGTTCAAGACTCTGGTTAGAACCATACCAAGCCACCATAAAAATTTCAGAGCGAAAGGGGAGGGCTAGCTAGAGTTATAGTAATTATTTATTCAAGTTTACACATTGCAATTGAATTGACATGTAGTGTCTCGTTAACGTGTAGTCGCTGAAGGCGAGGAGACTCCGGAAGTGCTTGACTTCCTTCTTCTGGACGAAGACCTAACCACTGACCAGCAGCAACAAGGCAAGCCCCGGTTTGCATTAACCCTTTTATAAAGTTTTGCTTTGTTTACATGTCTAGTGTGAAGTATGGATGTGCATTAGGTGTAGGATGGATGAAACCCAAATGCATAACCAGATGGTTCCTAAAAGAGTGAGGGTAGTGTCTAAGTCCTCGAGTAGACAGGCTACGCTTAATGATTCATAGAACATCGGTACAAGTCGAGTAGTTGGAATCTACTAGCGAGTTTAGGCTTGGGACACACAGGATTGGTTCGAGTGATGTGAGATCACTTTAGTAATGAAAATGAGACTAGGCAGGGGCTAGGGCGCAGCAAGAGGAAGTCTTGTGTGCGCAGCCCTGTCCGTGTCGATTGAGGACCGATCCATGTGCGGCCCACGCTGATCAAGTTTGAACGTACCGAAGGCATATCGGATATATGGGCCCCGATAAACCGATGTAACCTAAACCTCCGGGCATCGAGGCATAACGCACCGATTTATAGGTGTAGGCTGAGGGCAGCAAGGTGGAAATCTGCTAATGGGCATAGAGAGATGCTCCGTGTAGGGAACCTCCTGCTCGTTTCGGTGCGACCGGTTCGACGTTTGGGCTGTTGGGTGAAAGGTTGTCCCGTACGGCATTATGTGAGCGTGCTGTGCAGCTCCACGGGTGGGCATACGTGACACACTTTTTGGTCTCCCTGCAGGTTTATATCGAGTCGATTCGCCGTCCCTCGTGGTGAAGAGTACCACTTGGTCACTGAGTCGTGATGTAGGCTAATGTATGAAATGTGATGATTCAATATTGCTGTTATGAAATAATTGTATTGTTACATGTGTGCCACCAAATATTGCTTACTAAATTTCAGATTCATGAACTGTTAACTTGTATCTAAAAGATGAACTAAGGATAAACTATAGGTGTGTCCGTTTGCTGAAAATTTACCGTCCCATGTTCATTGTACCCTACATGTAGAGTTTCATGCCTAGGTGAGTCGGTTAAGTCTTGTTGAGCCATCGTGCTCACGGTTGCTGCTTAAGTATTTTTCAGGTGAGGAGCCACCCACGAACTCGGGTTACGAGTCCACCGGAGAGGGCTACCCTACGTCGGGGACCACGGCTGAGTGGGAGCCGTACACGTCGCGCTGAGCTGAGGAGTGCAGCTAGTGTGGGTTGCCCTAGGGCTGGGCAACCGACTTTTGCTAGATAGGCGGGCGTGAGTTGTACAAATTAGACTTGTGCTGTGTAATAAAGACACTAGTTTGTAACTGAGTATTGTACTAGTTTGTACAGTTTCAGTTTGTTTTGTATGTAATACAATGTATCCTTATGATGTGTGTGTGCTGTCGGGTGTCACATCGTGCGGCAACACCCTCTGTGATTCTGGATGAGCGGATCCCGGTCCGCCACAGGAAGCTCCTAGGGTTCCTGGTCTCACACCGAGGGATCAAAGCCAACCTAGAGAAGATCAAGGCCATCGAGTTGATGCGGCCCCCGGCCCACATCAAAGATGTCCAGAAGCTCACGGGATGCCTAGCCGCACTGAGTCGGTTCATAGCGAGGCTAGCAGAGCGGGCACTTCCCTTCTTCAAGCTCCTGCACATCTGGTCCATTTTCTTGGACCGACGAAGCAGAAGAAGCATTCCAGGAGTTGAAGCAGCTCCTGATGACCCTACCCATCATGGTAGCCCCCGACCCCGGAGAGCACCTGCTGCTCTACATCGCGGCGACAACAGAGGTGGTGAGCATGGTCCTTTTCGCAGAGCGGCCGGACCCCTCATCGCTGCGACCAGCTCCAGCAGCTGATGACAAGCCTCAAGGCTGCCCAGGCCCCATGGGGCCCCGACAGCCAGGAGTTCTCGGGAGCTCTAGACGACCTCCCGACGCTCCAAGACAACCTCCTGGAGGTCCAAGGGGACCTCCCAGAGGTCCAAGCCAGCTTCCCGGAGGTCCAAGGGGACCTCCCAGTAGATCAAGACAGCCTCCCGGAGGTCCAGCAGGACCTCCCGGTGGTTCAAGACCACCTCCCAGAGGTCCAAGGGGACCTCCCGGTGGTCCAAGACGGCCTTGAAGCCCCCGGGTCCCAGCTCCTGGAGGCTCCCCTGGACCCGTCTACCCCCTGTCGGCCTGAGCCAATGGAGGAAGACATCTCAGGCCCCAGGGGGAGGGTCCGGACCATCCCGAGGCTAGTCTACTACATCAGTGAAGTCCTCCACGACACCAATACAAGGTACCTAGAGGTCCATAAGCTGTTGTATGCAGTGCTCATGGCGTACATGAAGCTCCGGCACTACTTTCAAGCCCACCGGATCTCGGTGGTCACCTCCTTCCCGCTGAAGACCATCCTTCACAGCCCCAACGCGACTGGCAACGTCGCTAAGTGGGCAGCAGAGTTGGCAGAGTTCGAGCTGGACTTCCTCCCTCGCCACGCAATCAAAAGCCAAGCGCTGGCTGACTTCGTGGCCGAGTGGAAGCCATCGCCAGCCAACCCAGGGGGCCCCGAAGATGGTGAACCAAATCCCCGAGCTCTGGTCTTCACCAAGCCCCACTGGACTCTCTTCTTTGACGGCTCCTCGCGAAAGCAGGGGGCCGGTGCTGGCGTACTGCTTCTCATGCCATCGGGGGAGCAGTTCAGGTACATGGTGCGCCTCAAGTTCAAGGCAACCAAGAACATGGCGGAGTATGAAGCACTCATCTTCGGCCTGAAGACAGCGCTGTCTCTCGGCGCTCGCTAGTTGTTGGCACAGGGTGACTCCCAGCTAGTCATCAATCAAGTCAAGGGTGAATGGTCCTGCAACGACCCGCAGCTAGCTGCCTATCTGCTCTATGTGCAGATGCTAGAGAAAGACTTCCTCGTCTTGGACCTGTGCCATGTACCGCGCGCCAGCAACGCCGCGGCCGATGACCTCTCAACGAAGGCTTCAACCGGCGCCCCGGCGCCCGAAGGAATCTTCGAGAGGACGTTGCTGCGGCCCACAGCTTGGCCCGCCGAGCCGGGCGAAGGGGGCGGGACCAACACCTCGAAGCTGGCGGTCCCAGCGGCCTTGCTACAATGGACGCCGCCAAGGATTGTAAGCGTCATTGGGGACTCCGTGCTACCCAGCGCTCAAGATCCAGAAGCTCAAGTCAGACCAGATGCATGGATCACAGAGATCCGGGACTACTTTAAAGACAACATCCTCCATGATGAACGTGTATCTGCTGAACGGATCGTGTGCATGGCTAAAAGATACGCGCTGGTAGAAGGGGATCTCTACCGGCGTGGTGCCAACCACGTCCTATTGCGGTGCATAACCCAGGGGAAGGCTGCGACTTGCTCGCAGAGATCCATGGAGGCGAATGTGGGAGTCACTCTTCCTCACGCATGCTTGTCGGTAAAGCCTTCCGGCATGGCTTCTACTGGCCGACAGCACTCCAGGATGCCATCAAGCTGGTCAAGAGCTGCAAGGCGTGCCAGTTTCATGCCAAGCAGATCCACACACTGGCTCAGACGCTGTAGATGATCCCGCCCTAGTGGCCATTCGCGTTATGGGGGTTGGACATCTTGGGGCCATTCCCCAAAGCCGTCGGGGGATTCCGGTACCTCTACGTCGCTATCGACAAGTTCACCAAGTGGACGGAAGCTACACCCGTCATCAACATCAATAAGCAATCCGCAGTCAAGTTCATCAAGTCGATCGTCTGCAGGTTCGGGGTCCCAAACAGAATCATCACTGACAATGGGACCCAGTTCACCAACGCAACGTTCCAAGACTACTGCGGAGACCTGGGCATCCAGGTGTGCTATGCTTCCATTGCTCATCCAAGGAGCAACGGGCAAGTCGATAGGGCCAACGCCGAAATCCTTCGAGGCCTCAAGACTCGCACCTATGCCAGCTTGAAGAAGCATGGCACCAAGTGGGTGCACAAGCTTCCGAGCACACTGTGGGTTAACCGGACATCCCAGAGCCGGGCCACCGGGGAGACACCCTTCTTCATGGTGTACGGGGCCGAAGCCGTGCTTCCCCCAGAGATCACCTTGGGGTCTCCCCACGTCCGAGCTTACGACGAAGCCACGCAGGACCAGCTCCGGTGTGAAGACATCGACCTCGTCGACGAGGCTCGATTACAAGCAACGCTCCGTAACGCACGGTACCGGCAGGCGCATCGGCGCAACCACCAAAGGACCGTGCGTGTCCGGGAGCTCAAAGAAGGCGACCTGGTGCTGCGGCGCACACTTTCTCGCAAAGGGACCGACAAACTTTCCCCCAGCTGGGAAGGTCCCTTCCGCGTCACGAAAGTCTGCCGCCCCGGGTCCGTACGCCTCTCCACTGAGGATGGGGATCTGCTCCCGAACCCTTGGAACATGGAACACCTCCGTAAGTTCTACCCCTAGAGCATTGGTAGCACATGTCTTTTCCTTTCTGTAATAGATCCCATAGAGTCCAGGAACAGCGCTCGGAGCAACTAAGTCCCAGGGGATGGTCTAGGACTACGTTTCAGCTTGGCCTGGTTCCGACCCTAAGCGCGTAGGATCTTGCTTCCCTTCTTAATGGGGCAGTTAGTTGCCTCCATGTTTAGCCTGCCTTCCTCTTATGGGCATTTATACAGAAAGAATCCGGTTCTACCACGCTCTTACTTATGTGTTCATTTAAATTACGATTAATTTTTACGATCACTTTCACATCAACCCAGTGTATGCTCATCATACACTTAGCTCTCTCTTCCCACTCTCATCCCTAGTCGGCATTTGCTATCCTACAGAAGGCGGTCGCTCTTGAGGTACCTGCCGATGGCTAGGGGGGCCTCTCGGGCCTCACCCTGTCAGGTGCTGCGACGCCAGTTGGTCACCTCTAGGAAAAACCTACGTTGTGCATGGGGGGTCCAGGGTGCGTAGCCTGCTTTGCCTAGTTCCGACCCAAAGCGTGCGCACCCTGCCCTTCGGAGGTCTAGGGGAGTACAGCCTGCTTTACCTGGTTCCGTACCGAAAGCCTGTGCACTCTGCCTCCCCAGCATTACGGTCCAGTACTAGGGGTCGGACGGTCGTACCCTGACCTCGAAGGGAGCCGGACGCCCGGCGCCGGGCGCGCTGAATTGCCCAAGCCCCGTATACCGGAACAGGACCGTAAGCCAAATAAGACTAAGAGACAGGGAAGGGAGAGCCCCCGAGGAGAATTACGGTTCCCCTACTTGTGTGCAGGACATCCTGTCCTTACATCCCCCGCTGGAATATGGTAGGTGTGCCCAAACAATTGGCCACACCTACCAGGGGCCACTACGGGGACCGCGCAAGGAAGGACCGGAGCTCCCGACTACTCCAACTCAAGATCGGAGGAACCGGACCCCTGTGACGCCCTCAATTCTGTGGAAAAACCACGGAACCGAGAACTAATGCATATGTGTGCCCAGGATGTTGATCACACATACACATACGTTCCACAAACTGAATTCAGATTATATATTACCACGAATAACAGAGTCTATTACAATACCTCATGAGTCTTTGACTCATGCTCACAGCGGAAGCCTTTATTCTAAAGCGGAAGCAATTTAGCTAATGCGGAAGCAAATCTATGCAGAAGTGGCTCCATCTCTACTCCCTCCACAGGCAAGGTTGATGTGACGCCCTCAATTCTGTGGAAAACCACGGAACCGAGAACTAATGCATATGTGTGCTCAGGATGTTCATCACACATACACATACGTTCCACAAACTGAATTCAGATTATATATTACCACGAATAACATAGTTTATTACAGCACCTCATGAGTCTTGGACTCATGCTCACAGCGGAAGTCCTTATTTCTACGCAGCGGAAATCTTATTGAAATGCGGAAGCAAAAACTAATGTGGAAGCAAAACTAAGCAGAAGTGGCTCCATCTCTATTCCTTGCACAGGCAAGGTTGAGAACAGATCACACGCCATAATGCTCTACTCGGTCTTCATAGTAGCCTTCTCTTGCTGTTGATGAAGAAATAATAATGCAAGTTTGAGCACAATGATGTACTCAGCAAGTGCGGGAATAACACAAGATATGCAGCTCATAAACAAGGTAGGTATAAAAGGCTTATTTGCAGAAAAGCAAATTTATAAAATCATGATAAAACAGCAACTTAACTTTAGATGAATGTAGTCCCAGCATGTATTAAATTACCAACATACCTCCATCACTTCCCGTGTTCCATCCGAACATTAACCAATCCTTTACTCATACTCACGAATACCTCCTCGTATTCGCTACCATCTCATCTCATAAAACAACCTCGTCTCACACCGAGACCAATCTCATGTAATGACCCATCAGTCATGCAACCATCTCATCTCCCGGACTCACAGTCCCAAACCCAACCATAATCAATGACCATAACCAAGAACCTTCCCAACAACTATTCCCGTAACCATCCCAGTAAACATCCCATCTAATCATGGCAGTTTAGCCAGGTGCTCGTAACCGTAAGCTCGGCTATCATGATAATTTTAATAACTCTGCAGAGTTTGCACCACTTTACCCACAAGTTTGTGATTTCGTCACCCGTCGGCGACTGCAGAACCTCCATTATACCAGTACACATCCGTCGGTGTATGGTCAAGAGATCACAAAATAGCCTTTACAAAGGGGTTACTAGATGTATGGACTCACTAAGGTTTCACCAGCAGGCTAGAATCTCCAATTCTCCCACCCACGGGCCCCCTCTTGTGCCATGCAGTTCCCAGGGCAGTCCTCACTCGACTCCCATTCCCCGCGCCTTCCACAGTCCATAACACCCTAGCAACTTACCTAATTACTCAGCTAAGCCGCACCCATACTTGGCCTTGGGGTGGCACTGTTATCCTGGCATGTGCATGCATGAACCGGTCCTTAGATCTACGGCAAGTAAAACCACCATCTCATGCTACCTCATTCACAAACCCAGGCTTGCCTAGATCTCCCTCCGATCCATGTTCATTATTAACATCAGTTTCTCATTATTATTATGAGTGCAGTTAGCTAGACACATCTATCTCGCTTCCCAATCCCATGGACTCAGCGAAGCATAAAACAAAAACCATACCCAACTCATAAACTTCCCAGGCGACAAGGATGGTTTAATCAAAACTAGTAAACTCCTATAAAAAGGGTTTTCCCATCATGTTTGACTCAGCACACACACCTTTTCGCAAAACAAAATAGTTTTTCCCAAAAACATAGGATCAACATGGTCAAGGAGCACTTGCCTTGTTCTTGCGGTTCCGGTTGTTCTTGATTCTCAAAACCTGATTGCTGTAGTTCGTCGTAGACAGCTTCCTGAACCTGTCCTGCTATGTAGGATTCACGTGCATACAAGATTCACAGCAATCAATATCATGCACAAAACCCTAAACTAGATGCGATGATGCACATGCATGCTATCCTATGATTAGTTTCATTAGATTGATCTGTACGTATTCTTGCATGGCTTGCATGGTCATAGGTGTTAGGATCAAAGGTGGTCGTGGCGATGATCTTGTTTTTAGATCAAACTGATCATCGAGTGATCTGTCCACGAAAAGGCTTCTGTTCAAAAGGAATTGAAGAACAGATGCAAGAGATGAACACCATGATGTCGTAAGGTGGTATTGAAATCCTACCTCACGCTCTTCTTGTCTTCGAGGTCCTCCTCAGACCACTCGGTTCTTCTCCGATGATCTCCCTTGTTGCGCTTCGGCGATGTTTTGCTTGGCGAGTTAGGGCTAGAGCGCTAAGTCGTCGGCTCAGGAGTTGAAAGAGAAGTTCGTGGTTTCGGCCAGAAGTTTTGGGTTCTATTTATAATCGGGAAGAGAAGAGTCCTAATCTAATTGGATCCCGACTAAAAGTCTTATTCAGATCTGTGTTAGATCCTGATGTCTTATCTTTGGTAACATTGTGGAGTTTGGATCGGTTTTCGTTGCGTACTGGTATCTTCTCGCGTAAAAACCGCTCCAGACTCATTACCTCCGTGATGATGAGCTCCGGAAGCTCCACGTGTCCTTCCGAGCCTGATATCTCTTCTCCCACAGAGATGAGCTCCGGTCGTGCCGCGTGTCACGAGCGAGACCTCCCTCTTCTTCGGAGACGAGCTCCGCGCACGCCACGTGTGGGCGCCGGTCTTTCCACCTTTTCCTTC
Organism: Neostapfia colusana; assembly: GCA_030760725.1. NCBI lineage: Eukaryota > Viridiplantae > Streptophyta > Magnoliopsida > Poales > Poaceae > Neostapfia > Neostapfia colusana. The sequence continues at coordinate 104,941,937 of JASWHV010000006.1, forward strand.
CCTCAGGGACATGCCCCGAGGTCGACACGTGTCCAGCAGCGACGGACCTCCGGAGATAAGCTCCGGTGGCGACACGTGTTCAATAGATCCGGACTTCTCGGAGATGAGCTCCGAGATTGACACGTATCCCCCACAACTGTTCCTCTTATTTCCGCGAGGACTAGCTCCGTGGATGACGCGTGTCCTATGAAAAATGCCTTTGCTTCTTCCGCAGAGGCTTTCTCCGCGGCAGCACGTGTCCCACAGGGTCGGACCTCTTTCCAAATGCGGAGGTGACCCCCGAGCCTGCCACGTATCCAGTTTTAGCGTCGGACCTCTCCCTATCTCTCGAAAATGAGTTCCGAACATACCACGTGGTCTGTTGGTCGTGGAAGTTGCTTTCGGCGCTCTCGGAGAGCTTTACTGGCTATCCTTTTGATACTTGTTTCTGTTCCCTCTTTTCTAAAAATGTTTTTCTTCTTCATAAACATGAACATATGCTGACACCCGAGATGAGGGTGTCACAAATCTACCCCCTTAAATTGAATCTCGCCCTCGAGATTCGTTAGCAGAAAATAGATAGGGGAATTCAGCCTTGATATCCTCTTCACGCTCCCATGTGGCTTCAGCTTCAGTGTGATGGCTCCATTGTACCTTGCACCATCGAATTACCTTGTTTCGGGTGACCCTTTCCTTTACGTCCAAGATTCGGATAGGGTGTTCTGCGTAAGTCAGGTCCTCTTGAAGTTTAAGTTCTCCCATTGACACTTGTTCCTCTGGTATTCTTAAGCACTTCTTGAGCTGAGATACATGAAATACGTCATGTACGTCGGAGAGGTGGTTTGGGAGCTCTAGTTGATAGGCTACTTCTCCTCGCTTACCCAAAATCTTAAATGGTCCGATGTAGCGAGGCGCTAGTTTGCCTTTGACGTTAAAACGTCGTTGGCCTCGGATAGGCGATACCTTAAGGTATACGAAGTCTCCAACTTCAAAGGTCAACTTTCTACGCCTATTGTCCGCATAGCCTTTCTGTCGTGACTGAGCAGCCTTTATGTTCTCCCGTATCGTTTGGACTTGCTTTTCAGCCTCTTGTAGTACTTCGGGTCCAAACACCTGGTTCTCTCCGGTCTCGTTCCAGAACAGTAGCGTTCTACACCGTCTACCATATAAGGCTTCGAAAGGCGACATCTTCAAGCTAGCTTGATAGCTGTTGTTATAGGAGAACTCTGCATACGGTAAACTCCTATCCCAACTACGCCCACGTTTCAAGGCGCAAGCTCTCAACATGTCTTCCAAAATTTGGTTCGTCCTTTCGGTTTGCCCATCTGTTTGTGGGTGATAGGCAGAGCTAAAATCTAGTCGTGTACCCATGGCTTTCTGCAGCTTCCTCCAGAATCTAGAGATAAACTGAGAACCTCGATCTGAGACTATCCTCTTCGGAACTCCATGATGGCACACGATCTGCTCCATGTACAATTCTGCCAATTGTGCAACGTTGTAACTGGTCTTTACAGGAAGAAAATGGGCGGTTTTCGTCAACCGGTCCACAATGACCCAGATGGAATCGTATCCTGACTGAGTTCGTGGCAATCCGACAATAAAGTCCATACTGATGTCCTCCCATTTCCATTCAGGTATTTTCAAAGGTTGCAACAATCCAGCGGGTTTTTGATGTTCGGCTTTTACCCGTTGGCATGTGTCGCATAGGGCAACGTGTTCGGCTATATCCCTCTTCATACCATCCCACCAATAGCAAGTTTTCAAGTCCTTGTACATTTTGGTGCTCCCTGGATGTATGGAATAGGGTGAATCATGTGCCTCCTTCAATATCATGTCGCGAAGGTGTCTTAGGTTTGGCACACAAATCCTTTTTCCTAGCCAAAGCGTACCCTTTTCATCCTCTTTGAAATCCTTCTCTACCCCTTGTCGAATTCTTTACTTGATCTCCTTGATCCCCTCGTCCGTTGCTTGTCCCTTTCTTATTTCTTGTTCCAATGAGGAGTGGATCTCCATCATTTCCATGTTATTCAAGAATCCGAGGTGTAACCGTTCGAACTCCTTACGTAGTTCGGGTGGTAGCTCCCGAACCGTGAGTTTGTGGCATGCTCCCTTTCTGCTCAGTGCGTCAGCGACTACATTGGCCTTCCCGGGATGGTAGTTGATTCCCACATCATAATCCTTGATGAGTTCTAACCATCGACGTTGCCTCAAATTCAAGTCCGTTTGTGTAAATATGTACTTGAGGCTTTTATGATCCGTATAGATCTCACATCGATGACCAAGGATATAATGTCTCCAAATCTTCAATGCATGCACCACTGCTGCTAACTCCAAATCATGTGTAGGATAGTTAAGCTCGTGCTTCTTTAATTGTCGTGAGGCATAGGCTACCACTTGTCCTTTCTGCATGAGCACACACCCGAGCCCTTGTCTGGATGCGTCACAATATATGTCAAAGCTCTTGCTTATGTCTGGCAATACCAGAACTGGTGCTGTGGTTAGCCTTTTCTTGAGTTCCTCAAAACTTTCTTGGCAGGCCTGTGTCCATTGAAAGACTTTTCCCTTCATTAGCAACTCTGTCATAGGTTTTGCTATTTTAGAGAAGTCTTTAATGAAGCGCCGGTAGTATCCTGCCATCCCAAGGAAACTCCGAATATCTCTCACGCTCTTCGGTTGGTCCCACTTCAGAACATCTCTCACCTTTCCAGGATCAACCGATACCCCTTCCTTGGAGATGATGTGGCCTAGGAAAGATATTTTCTTAAGCCAAAATTGACACTTGTTGAGCTTGGCATACAACTGATGCTAACGCAACTTCTGCAAGGTCAATCTCAGATGTTCTTCATGCTCCTCCTTACTTTTTTGAATACACCATAATGTCGTCGATGAAAACCACGACGAACTTGTCCAAATACTCCATGAAAACCTTATTCATAAGGTACATGAAGTATGCGGGTGCATTCGTCAATCCAAAAGACATAACGGTATATTCATATGAACCATACCGCGTCCGAAAGGCTGTCTTAGGTATATCGGAGGGCTTAATCTTCAGCTGGAAATATCCCGACCGAAGATCAATCTTGGAGAACACTTGGGCTCCTTTCATTTGATCAAACAGGTCCTCTATACGGGGCAGAGGGTATTTATTCTTGATTGTTACCTCGTTGAGAGACCTGTAGTCCACGCACATTCTCTGGGTTCCGTCCTTCTTGTCCACGAAGAGTACCGGGGCTCCCCATGGTGACGAACTTGGCCGGATAAAACCCTTCTCCAACTGTTCTTGAATTTGCTTCTTTAGTTCAACTAACTCGTTGATGGGCATCCTATATGGTCTCTTAGCTATGGGTGCAGTTCCAGGTACCAAATCTATGGCAAACTCAATATCCCGGTCAGGTGGCATACCTGGAAGTTCTTCCGGTAACACATCCGAAAATTCCTGAACCACTGGAATGTTGTCCAATGCTACCCCTTCAATATGGTTCAGATCCGCTCGTTCGGTCGCTTGCGGGGCTGACTCAAACTCAACACGGATACCGTGTTCGTTTGTCAATTGCACGCTTCTCTCAGCGCATTGGATTACTCCATTGTGCTTGCTTAACCAGTCCATTCCGAGTATGATGTCAATCCCGTGGGAATCCAAGACAATAAGGTTGGCAAGGAAGTCTACCCCCCTTATTTTAAGGCTTACCTTAGGACATACTATACTAGTCCTCATTTCTCCTCCGGGAGAATTAACTAACATAGCACATTCTAGGTGGGATATGGGTAGATGATGTTTGGCAACGTACTTGGATGATATGAAGAAATGCGATGCTCCGGAATCAAATAAAATAGTGGCTGGGTTGGAGTTGACAAGGAACATACCAATTGCGACGTCCTCAGCCTGTTGTGCTTCCTCAGCAGTGACATGGTTAACGTGGCCACGAGCATAGTTCTGCGGTCCACGGTTCCCTTGGTTGTCCCCTCCGTTTGGTCGCTGATTCTGCTTGGGCACGTTACCTTGCTGTCCAGGGCCTCTCTTCGGGCACTGGTTAGCGAAGTGGCCTACTTCCCCGCATGCAAAGCATGCCCTGTTGCCTACGGCAGCAGGTACGTTGGGGCGGGGGTTTTGAACAGGAGCGCCATTGTTAGGCCGGGGCGCAGGAGGCATGGGCACACGAGGTGCCGGTGCAACGGGCCGTTGCTGTGGTGGCTGACCAGGGCGGTACGTAGGAGTGGTCGATCCATACTGCGGTGCAGGGGGCATGTATCTAGGTCATACGTTGCTCCCTTGGGGCTGGTATGGGATCTTCCTTTTGCACTCGCGCTCGATCTCTCGGATCTTGTTTTCCACCACAATAGCCTTATCAACCAGCTTCTGGAAGCTTACGTAGTCATTGTTGAGGAGCTGAACTTGGATCTCATTGTTCAACCCTCTCATGAACAGGTACTGCTTCCTCTGATCTGAGTTGACATCTTCGGGGGCATACCGGGACAGTTGTATGAACTTGTTGAGATATTCGTTCACACTTTTCTGCCCTTGGCGGAGACCTTCAAACTCCTGCCTCTTCAGCATCATTACACCAACAGGGATGTAGTGGGAGCGGAAACTTTCCTTGAACTCAGTCGAAGTGATTGTCTCCGGGTTGGCATGGGCGTTGCTCAAGGCATCCCACCAGTCAGCAGCTGCTCCCATCAGTTGGTGCGACGCAAAGAGAACCTTCTCTCGGTCGTTGCACTGAACAATGGCAAGCTTTTTCTCCATGGATTTCAACCAATCATCGGCCTCCATTGGATCGCTTGCTTGAGCAAAGGTGGGTAGTCGAGTCCTCATGAATTCTCCCAACCTGTTATGAGCCGGCGGTGGTGGCGGCGGTGGTGCCGGAACAGGGTGTTGGTTGGCCTGCAACTGACCCAAAGTTTGGATCATGGTTTGCATAAGCAGGTTTTGCATGGCCATCAACCTTTCTAGGTTGTTTTCGCCAGCTCCGGGGTTAGCAGGAACTTCCTCGTGGTCATCTTCCTGGACGTTCCTTTGGCTGGCGTTTCCTCTCACCATCTGTGAGGGGGAACGAAATAGAATAGAAGGTTAGAAGGTTAGGTAGGTCCTTTCAACCATATGCATCAAGGGGAGTTGGACTATATATATTAGTCCTTATGAGGATGTGATCAAGTGCCGAAACATTTCACTCCTCTTTCTTCTTACGTGTGGATATGGACAACATTTTTAAGACGTCCCACAACTCACACTAAGCACATATTCACAAATAATCATCACAAGGGCCCACTCAACTCCTATTCAAGGATGGTTTCCTATGTCAAGGTGGTTTCAAGGCCAATCTAGGCTATTCACTCTAGGATGCTTCCTTTGGTCCGCGTAGCTTCTATTTAGGGGTATAACTTGCTGTTAACCCGTGATTCTAATATCAATCTAAGGTTTCTATCTAGGCGTGTAACCTACTGTCAACCCGTGGCTCTGATACCAATATGTGACGCCCTCAATTCTGTGGAAAACCACGGAACCGAGAACTAATGCATATGTGTGCCTAGGATGTTCATCACACATACACATACGTTCCACAAACTGAATTCAGATTATATATTACCACGAATAACATAGTTTATTACAGCACCTCATGAGTCTTGGACTCATGCTCACAGCGGAAGTCCTTATTTCTACGCAGCAGAAATCTTATTCAAATGCGGAAGCAAAAACTAATGCGGAAGCAAAACTAAGCAGAAGTGGCTCCATCTCTATTCCTTCCACAGGCAAGGTTGAGAACAGATCACACGCCATAATGCTCTACTCGGTCTTCATAGTAGTCTTCTCTTGCTGTTGATGAAGAAATAATAATGCAAGTTTGAGCACAATGATGTACTCAGCAAGTGCGGGAATAACACATGATATGCAGCTCATAAACAAGGTAGGTATAAAAGGCTTATTTGTAGAAAAGAAAATTTATAAAATCATGATAAAACAGCAACTTAACTTTAGATGAATGTAGTCCCAGCATGTATTAAATTAACAACATACCTCCATCACTTCCCGTGTTCCATCCGAACATTAACCAATCCTTTACTCATACTCACGAATACCTCCTCGTATTCGCTACCATCTCATCTCATAAAACAACCTCGTCTCGCACCGAGACCAATCTCATGTTATGACCCATCAGTCATGCAACCATCTCATCTCCCGGACTCACAGTCCCAAACCCAACCATAATCAATGACCATAACCAAGAACCTTCCCAACAACCATTCCCGTAACCATCCCAGTAAACATCCCATCTAATCATGGCAGTTTAGCCAGGTGCTCGTAACCATAAGCTCGGCTATCATGATAGTTTTAATAACTCTGCAGAGTTTGCACCTCTTTACCCACAAGTTTGTGATTTCGTTACCCGTCGGCGACTGCAGAACCTCCATTATACCAGTACACATCCGTCGGTGTATGGTCAAGAGATCACAAATAGCTTTTACAAAGGGGTTACTAGATGTATGGACTCACTAAGGTTTCACCGGCAGGCTAGAATCTCCAATTCTCCCACCCACGGGACCCCTCTTGTGCCATGCAGTTCCCAGGGCAGTCCTCACTCGACTCCCATTCCCCGCGCCTTCCACAGTCCATAATACCCTAGCAACCTACCTAATTACTCAGCTAAGCCGCACCCATACTTGGCCTTGTGGTGGCACTGTTATCCTGGCATGTGCATGCATGAACCGGTCCTTAGATCTACGGCAAGTAAAACCACCATCTCATGCTACCTCATTCACAAACCCAGGCTTGCCTAGATCTCCCTCCGATCCATTTTCATTATTAACATCAGTTTCTCATTATTATTATGAGTGCAGTTAGCTAGACACATCTATCTCGCTTCCCAATCCCATGGACTCAGCGAAGCATAAAACAAAAACCATACCCAACTCATAAACTTCCCAGGCGACAAGGATGGTTTAATCAAAACTAGTAAACTCCTATAAAAAGGGTTTTCCCATCATGTTTGACTCAGCACACACACCTTTTCGCAAAACAAAATAGTTTTTCCCAAAAACATAGGATCAACATGGTCAAGGAGCACTTGCCTTGTTCTTGCGGTTCCGGTTGTTCTTGATTCTCAAAACCTGATTGCTGTAGTTCGTCGTAGACAGCTTCCTGAACCTGTCCTGCTATGTAGGATTCACGTGCATACAAGATTCACAGCAATCAATATCATGCACAAAACCCTAAACTAGATGCGATGATGCACATGCATGCTATCCTATGATTAGTTTCATTAGATTGATCTGTACGTATTCTTGCATGGCTTGCATGGTCAGAGGTGTTAGGATCAAAGGTGGTCGTGGCGATGATCTTGTTTTTAGATCAAACTGATCATCGAGTAATCTGTCCATGAAAAGGCTTCTGTTCGAAAGGAATTGAAGAACAGATGCAAGAGATGAACACCATGATGTCGTAAGGTGGTATTGAAGTCCTACCTCACGCTCTTCTTGTCTTCGAGGTCCTCCTCAGATCACTCGGTTCTTCTCCGATGATCTCCCTTGTTGCGCTTCGGCGATGTTTTGCTTGGCGAGTTAGGGCTAGAGCGCTAAGTCGTCGGCTCAGGAGTTGAAAGAGAAGTTCGTGGTTTCGGCCAGAGGTTTTGGGTTCTATTTATAATCGGGAAGAGAAGAGTCCTAATCTAATTGGATCCCGACTAAAAGTCTTATTCAGATCTGTGTTAGATCCTGACGTCTTATCTTTGGTAACATTGTGGAGTTTGGATTGGTTTTCGTTGCATACTGGTATCTTCTCGCGTAAAAACCGCTCCAGACTCGTTACCTCCGTGATGATGAGCTCCGGAAGCTCCACGTGTCCTTCCGAGCCTGGTGTCTCTTCTCCCACAGAGACGAGCTCCGGTCGTGCCGCGTGTCACGAGCGAGACCTCCCTCTTCTTTGGAGACGAGCTTCGCGCACGCCACGTGTGGGCGCCGGTCTTTCCGCCTTTTCCTTCCTTCAGGGACATGCCCCGAGGTCGACACGTGTCCAGCAGCGACGGACCTCCGGAGATAAGCTCCGGTGGCGACACGTGTTCAATAGATCCGGACTTCTCGGAGATGAGCTCCGAGATTGACACGTATCCCCCGCAACTGGTCCTCTTATTTCCGCGAGGACTAGCTCCGTGGATGACGCATGTCCTATGAAAAATGCCTTTGCTTCTTCCGCAGAGGCTTTCTCCGCGGCAGCACGTGTCCCACAGGGTCAGACCTCTTTCCAAATGCGGAGGTGACCCCCGAGCCTGCCACGTATCCAGTTTTAGCGTCGGACCTCTCCCTATCTCTCGGGAATGAGTTCCGAACACACCACGTGGTCTGTTGGTCGTGGAAGTTGCTTTCGGCGCTCTCGGAGAGCTTTACTGGCTATCCTTTTGATACTTGTTTCTGTTCCCTCTTTTCTAAAAATGTTTTTCTTCTTCATAAATATGAACATATGCTGACACCCGAGATGAGGGTGTCACAGTTGAGAACAGATCACACGCCGTAATGCTCCACTTGGTCTTCATAGTAGGCTTCTCCTACTGCTGATGATGAAATAATAATGCAAGTTTGAGTACAATGATGTACTCAGCAAGTGCGGCAAAACACATGATATGCAGCTCATAAACAAGGTAGGTATAAAAAGGCTTATTTGCAGAAAAGCATATTTATAAAACCATGATAAAACAGCAACTTAACTTTAGATGAATGTAATCCCAGCATGTATTAAATTACCAACATACCTCCATCGCTTTCCATGTTCATTCTTACTCACGAATACCACCTCGTATTCGCTACCATCTCACGAATACCTTCTCGTATTCGCTACCATCACATCTCATAACAACATCGTCTCACACCGAGACCAATTTCGTTGTCGTGACTCAACAGTCACACAACCATTGCATCATCCAGACTCAATAGTCCCAAAACCAAACCACAACCATAACCAATAACCATAACCAAGAACCATCCCAACTAATCATGGCAGTTTAGCCAGGTGCTCGTGACCGTAAGCTCGGCTATCATGATAGTTTTAGACTCTGTAGAGTTTGCACCACTTTACCCACAAGTTTGTGATTTCGTCACCCGTCGGCGACTGCAGAACCTCCATTATACCAGTACACAACCATCCGTGTATGGTCAAGAGATCACAAAATAGCCTTTACAAAGGGGTTACTAGATGTATGGACTAACTAAGATTTCACCGGAAGGCTAGAATCTCCAATTCTCCCACCCACGGGCCCCCTCTTGTGCCATGCAGTTCCCAGGACAGTCCTCACTCGACTCCCATTCCCCGCGCCTTCCACAGTCCATAACACTCTAGCAACTTACCTAATTACTCAGCTAAGCCGCACCCATACTTGGCCTTGTGGTGGCACTGTTATCCTGGCATGTGCATGCATGAACCGGTCCTTAGATCTATGGCAAGTAAATCACCATCTCATGCTACCTCATTCACTAACCCAGTCTTGCCTAGATCTCCCTCGGATCCATGTTCATTTAACATCATCAGTTTCTCATTATCATTACGAGTGCAGTTAGCTAGACACATCTATCTCGCTTCCCAATCCCATAGACTTAGCGAAGCATAAAACAAAACCATACCCGACTCATAAACTTCCCAGGCGACAAGGGTGGTTTAACCAAAACTAGTAAACTCCTATAAAAGGGTTTCCCATCACGTTTGACTCAGCACACACACCTTTCCGCAAAACAAAATAGTTTTACCAAAACATAGGATCAACATGGTCAAGGAGCACTTGCCTTGTTCTTGCGGTTCCGGCTGTTCTTGAATCCCAAAACCTTGTTGCTGCAGTTCGTCGTAGAAAGCTCCCCGAGCTTGTTCTGCTAGGTAGTATCACGTGCATACGAGATTCACAACAATCAATATCATGCACAAACCTTAAACTAGATGCAATGATGCACATGCATGCTATCCTATGATTAATTTTATTAGATTGGTCTGTACGTGTTTTTGCATGGCTTGCATGGACAGAGATGTTCGGATCAAAGGTGGATGTGGCGATGATCTTGTCTTTAGATCAACCGGATCATCAAGTGATCTATCCACGAGAAGGCTTCTGGAAGGAATCAAAGAACAGATGCAAGGAGAATACAACGATGTCGTAAGGTGGTGTCGGAGTCCTACCTTACGCCCTTCTTGGTTTTCGAGGTCCTCCTCACACCGCTCGGTTCTCCTCTGATGATCTCCCTTGTTGCGCTTCGGCGATGGTTTACTCGGCGAGTTAGGGCTAGGGCTCTAAGTCATCGGCTCAGGAGTTGGAAAAGAAGTTTGTGGTTTCGGCCAGAGGTTCTGGGTTCTATTTATAATCGGGAAGAGAAGAGTCCTAATATGATTGTATCCCGAGTAAGAGTCTTATTCAGATCATTGTTGGATCCTATCATCTTATCTTTAGTTGATTTGGTGCGGTAACGTTGTCGAATTCAGGCCGGTTTCCTTTAAGTACTGGTATTCTTACGTGTAACAGCCGCTCCAGAACTCGTTATCTTCGCGGCGATGAGCTCCGGAGGCTCCACGTGTCCTTCCGGGGCCTGATATCTCCTTCTCTGCAGAGATGAGCTCCGTTGTGCCGCGTGTCAACTAGCGAGACCTCCCCCTCCTTTGAAGGTGAGCTCCACGCACGCCACGTGTTGGCGCCGGTCTTTCCTCTCTTCTTTCTTCAGGGACATGCCCCGAGGTCGACACGTGTCCAGCAGCGACAGACCTCCCGGAGATACGCTCCGGTGACGACGCATGTCCAATAGAACAGGACCTCCCGGAGATAAGCTCCGGTGATGACGCGTGTCCAATAGAACAGGACCTCTCGGAGGTGGGCTCCGAGATCGATACGTATCCCGCGCGACTGGTCCTCTGATTTCAACGAGGACTCCCTCCGAGGATGACACGTGTTCTGCGGAAATGCCTTTGCTTCTTCCACATAAGCTCCGTGGGCAACACGTGTCCCACAGGATCGGACCTCTCCCCTTTGCGGAGACGAGCCCCGAGCCTGCCACGTAGCCAGCTTGGCGGCGGCCTCTCCCCACTTCGCAGGGATGAGCTCCGAACACGCCACGTAGCCAGCGGCCGCGCTAAGTTGTCTTCGGCGCTTTCCGAGAGCTGGATTCAGCTCTTATTGGCTATCCTTTTGATATTTTTCTCTGTCCCTACTTTTCTTAAAGTGTTTCCTCTTCATAAAACATGAACATATGCTGACACCCGAGATGAGGGTGTCACAAATCTACCCCCCTTAAATTGAATCTCGCCCTCGAGATTCGTTAGTAGAAAATAGATGGGGAAATTCTGCCTTGATATCCTCTTCACACTCCCATGTGGCTTCAGCTTTGGTGTGATGGCTCCATGGTACCTTGCACCATCGAATTACTTTGTTTCTGGTGACTCTTTCCTTCACGTCCAAGATTCGGACAGGGTGTTCCGCATAAGTCAGGTCCTTTTGAAGTTCAAGCTCTCCCATTAATACTTGTTCCTCTGGTACTCTCAAGCACTTCTTGAGCTGGGATACATGAAACACGTCATGTACGTCGGAGAGGTGGGTTGGGAGCTCTAGTTGATAGGCTACTTCTCCTCGCTTATCCAGAATCTTAAATGGTCCGATGTAGCGAGGGGCTAGCTTGCCTTTGACGTTGAAACGTCGTTGGCCTCGGATAGGCGACACCTTAAGATATACGAAGTGTCCTACTTCGAAGGTCAACTTCCTTCACCTATTGTCCGCATAGCCTTTCTGTCATGACTGAGCAGCTTTTAAGTTCTCCCGTACCGTTTGGACTTGCTTTTCGGCTTCTTGTAGTACTTCGGGTCCAAACACCTGGTTCTCTCCGATCTCGTTCCAGAACAGTGCCGTTCTACACCGTCTACCATATAATGCTTCGAAAGGCGACATCTTCAAGCTAGCTTGATAGCTGTTGTTATAGGAGAATTCAGCATACGGTAAACTCCTATCCCAACTACGCCCACGTTTCAAGGCGCAAGCTCTCAACATGTCCTCCAAAATTTGGTTTGTCCTTTCGGTTTGTTCATCTGTTTGTGGGTGGTAGGCGGAGCTAAAATCCAGTCGTGTACCCATGGCTTTCTGCAGCTTACTCCAGAATCTAGAGGTAAACTGAGAACCTCGATCTGAGACTATCCTCCCCGGAACTCCGTGACGGCACACGATCTGCTCCATGTACAACTATGCCTATTGTGCAACGTTGTAACTGGTCTTTACAGGGAGAAAATGGGCGGTTTTCGTCAATCGGTCCACAATGACCCAGATGGAGTCGTATCCCGACTGAGTACGTGGCAATCCGACGATGAAATCCATACTGATGTCCTCCCACTTCCATTCGGGTATTTTCAAAGGTTGCAACAACCCAGCGGGTTTTTGATATTCGGCCTTCACCCGTTGGCATGTGTCGCATAGGGCAACGTATTCGGCTATATCCCTCTTCATACCATCCCACCAATAACAAGTTTTCAAGTCCTTGTACATTTTGGTGCTTCCGGGATGTATGGAATAGGGGGAATCATGTGCCTCCTTCAATTATCATGTCGCGAAGGTGTCTTATGTTCGGCACACAAATCCTTTTTCCTATCCAAAGCGTACCCTTTTCATCCTCCTTGAAATCCTTCTCTATTGCTTGTTAGATTCTTTCCTTGATCTCCTTGATCTCCTCGTCCATTGCTTGGCCCTCTCTTATTTCTTGCTCCAATGAGGAGTGGATCTCTATTATTTCCATGTTATTCAAGAATCCGAGGTGTAACCGTTCGAACTCCTTACGTAGTTCGGGTGGTAGCTCCCGAACCGTGAGTTGGTGACATGCTCCCTTTCTGCTCAATGCATCAGCTACTACATTGGCCTTCCCGGGGTGGTAGTTGATTCCAACATCATAATCCTTGATGAGTTCTAACCATCGACGTTGCCTCAAATTCAAGTCCGTTTGTGTGAATATGTACTTGAGGCTTTTATGATCTGTATAGATCTCACGTCGATGACCAAGGATATAATGTCTCCAAATCTTCAATGCATGCACCACTGCTGCTAGCTCCAAGTCATGTGTAGGATAATTAAGCTCGTGCTTCTTAAATTGCCGTGAGGCATAGGCTACCACTTGTCCTTCCTGCATGAGCACACATTCGAGCCCCTGTCTGGATGCGTCACAATATATGTCAAAGCTCTTGCTTACGTCTGGCAATATCAGAACCGGTGCTGTGGTTAGCCTTTTCTTGAGTTCCTCAAAACTTTCTTGGCAGGCTGGTGTCCATTGAAAGACCTTTCCCTTCATTAGCAACCCCGTCATAGGTTTTGCTATTTTAGAGAAGTCTTTAATGATGCGTCGATAGTATCCAGCCATCCCAAGAAAACTCTGAATATCCCTTACGCTCTTCTGTTGGTCCCACTTCAGAACATCTCTCACCTTTCTTGGATCAACCGATACCCCTTCCTTGGAGATAATGTGGCCTAAGAAAGATATTTCCTTTAGCCAAAATTGACACTTGTTGAGCTTGGCATACAATTGATGCTCACGCAACTTCTGCAAGGTCAATCTCAGATGTTCTTCATGCTCCTCCTCACTTTTTGAATACACCATAATGTCATCGATGAAAACCACGATGAACTTGTCCAAGTACTCCATGAAGACCTTGTTCATAAGGTACATGAAGTACGCGGGTGCATTTGTCAACCCAAACGACATAACGGTATATTCATACGAACCATACCGTGTCCGAACGGCTGTCTTAGGTATATCGGAGGGCTTAATCTTCAGCTGGAAGTATCCCAACCGAAGATCAATCTTGGAGAACACTCGGGCTCCTTTCATTTGGTCGAACAGGTCCTCTATACGGGGCAGAGGGTATTTGTTCTTGATTGTTACCTCGTTGAGAGACCTATAGTCCACGCACATCCTTTGGGTTCCATCCTTCTTGTCTACGAAGAGCACCGGAGCTCCCCATGGTGACGAGCTTGGACGGATAAAACCCTTTTCCAACTGTTCTTGAATTTGCATCTTGAGTTCAACTAGCTCGTTGACGGGCATCCTATAGGGTCTCTTGGCTATGGGTGCAGTTCCGGGTACCAAATCGATGGCAAACTCGATGTCCCGGTCAGGTGGCATACCTGGAAGCTCTTCCGGGAACACGTCCGAAAATCCCTGAACCACTGGAATGCTGTCCAATGTTGTTCCTTCGACCTTATTCAAATTCGCCCATTCGGTTGTTTGCTGGGCTGACTCAAACTCGACACGAATACCGTGCTCGTTTGTGAACTGCACGCTCCTTTCAGCACATTGGATTACTCCATTGTGCTTGCTTAGCCAATCCATTCCGAGTATGATGTCAATCCCTTGGGAGTCCAAGACAATAAGGTTGGCAAGGAAGTTTACCCCCCTTATTTTAAGGCTTACTTTAGTACATACTATATTAGTCCTTATTTCTCATTCGGGAGAATTAACTAACATAGCACATTCTAAGTGGGATACGGGTAGATGATGTTTGGCCACGTATTTGGATGATATGAAGGAATGTGATGCTCCAGAATCAAATAAGATGGTGGCTGGGTTGGAGTTGGCAATGAACATACCAATTACGACGTCCTCAGCCTGTTGTGCTTCCTCGGCAGTGACATGGTTCACGTGGCCTCGAGCATAGTTCTGCTGTCCACGGTTCCCTTGATTGTCTCCTCCGTTCGGTCGCGGGTTCTGTTTGGGCACGTTACCTTGCTGTCCAGGGCCTCTCCTCGGGCACTGGTTCGCGAAGTGGCCTACTTCCCCGCATGCAAAGCATGCCCTGTTGCCTACGGCAGCAGGTGCGTTGGTTTTGTACAGGGGCGCCATTGTTAGTTCGGGGCGCAGGAGGCATGGGCACACGAGGTGCCGGTGCAACGAATTGTTGCTGTGGTGGCTGACCAGGGCGGTACACAGGAGTGGTCAATCCATACTGCGGTGCAGGGGGCATGTACCTAGGTCGTACGTTGCTCCCTTGGGGCTGGTATGGCATCTTCCTCTTGCACTCTCGCTCGATCTCTTGAATCTTGTTCTCTACCACTATGGCCTTGTCAACCAGCTTCTGGAAGCTTACGTAGTCATTGTTGAGGAGCTGAACCTGGATCTCATTGTTCAACCCTCTCATGAACAGGTATTGCTTCCTCTGATCTGAGTTGACATCTTCGGGGGCATACCGGGACAGTTGTATGAACTTGTTGAGATACTCATTCACACTTTTCTGCCCTTGGCGGAGACCTTCGAACTCCTGCCTTTTGAGCATCATTACACCAGCAGGGATGTAGTGAGAGCGGAAACTTTCCTTGAACTCAGTCCAAGTGATTGTCTCCGGGTTGGCATGAGCGTTGCTTAGGGCATCCCACCAGTCAGCGGCGGCTCCTGTAAGTTGGTGCGATGCGAAGAGAACCTTCTCTCGGTCATTGCACTGAACAATGGCAAGCTTTTTCTCCATGGATTTTAACCAATCATCGGCCTCCATGGGATCACTAGCTTGAACAAAGGTGGGTGGTCGAGTCCTCATGACTCTCCCAACCTATTATGAGCCGGCGGTGGTGGTGGCAGCGGTGCCGGAACAGGGTTTTTGTTGGCCTGCAACTGACCCAAAGTTTGGATCATGGTTTGCATAAGCTGGTTTTGCACGGCCATCAACCTTTCCAGATGGTTTTCGCCAGCTCCTAGGTTAGCAGGAACTTCATCATGGTCATCCTCCTGGACGTTCCTTCGACCGGCGTTTCCTCTCACCATCTGTGAGAGAGATCGAAATAGAATAGAATGTTAGAAGGTTAGGTAGATTTCCTCCAACTATATGCATCAAGCTGAGTTGGACTATGTATATATTAGCCCATATGAGGATGTGAGCAAGTGCCTAGACATCTCACACCTCTTTCTTCTTACGTGTGGATATGGACAACATTTTGAGACGTCCCACAACTCACACTAAGCACACAATCACAAATAATCATCACAAGGGCCCAAACAACTCCTATTCAAGGATGGTTCCCTATACCAAGGTGGTTTCAAGGCCAATCTAAGCTATTCACCCTAGGAAGCTTTCTTTAGTCAGTGTGGCTTAGCTACCTATGACTCCTATTTAGGGGTGTAACTTGCAGTTAACCCGTGGCTCTAATATCAATCTAAGGTTTCTATCTAGGCGTGTACCCTACTGTCAACCCGTGGCTCTGATACCAATCTGTGATGACACGACCCCACGGTCTTGTCGAGCCAGGATCACGCTGAGGGGTGCTGCGTTGCACAGCACCGGATAACACACATCAAAGGTACAAAGCGGAAGCAAAATTTTTTTACATAAACTGGTTTATGAACATGTTTACATAAAAATAAGTCTAGTCTACACTCACGGGCGTAGACTACGCATCAAGTCCCCGTTGAGCCCTTGAACGTGTCCTTGCTAGCACACACGCACACTAACCCTGCGGCGTGCACGACTCCCACTCGACGGGGTTCCCCTCCTGGGGTTCCGTCTCCTCCTCGGGAGTCCCTTCCTCATAGAACCCTGCAAAAGCTTCAAACACAAGCAGTGAGCACGAAGGCTCAGCAAGTCTGACCCGTCTCACCTAAACATGGAACTTCTACATGAGGGGTGTTGGGTTACATGAGGTAAAAATCATTTGCAAGGACTCGCCTAATTAGTAGAACCTTACTTTCAAGTTTTAGCAGCAGGTTGTGGAGAACCTTACGCTAAGGAACATGAGAGAGCCGCAATCAAACAAGAAACGCATTTCTCTCATGTACTTTTCCCAAAGTTGAAAAGAACTTTAGTTCGCTCTAGACTACAGCAAATCATTAGCAATCAAGTCCATCTTTCAATCAGCAACATTTTAACATGCAGCTAGCCTGTTCTTTCTACGTCACGGTACAGTGAACAAGTGGTACTCACTGACCGCGAGGGACGGCGCTTATAATCGATTTACACCTGCAGGGTTACCCGAACAACCCGTCACGTACGCCCGTACTCGATGTTGCCTACAACAACCATCACGGACGCCGTACGCAACCACCTTTCGCCCGTCAGCTAAATATTGAACCGGTCCCATCATCCCGAGCAAGAGGTCTCTGCACGCGCATCTCCGTGCCGCCAGCCGATTTACACCTCAAGCTCTCAACCTACCCTCTGAACGACGGGCAATGCCTCAATACCCAGCTACCCGAGTTACATCAGTTTCCCTGTTCCCATATAGCCGGTAGGTCTTCGGTACTGTTCTAGCTTGTTCAACAGGCCCGCACATGGCTCGGTCCTCAATCGACACAAGCGGAGCTACAGCACACAGGCCCCAAAGTCCTGCCGCCCTTACTCTCCGCTCAGTCTCATTTTTCTTGCCATGTGTATCATGTGCTATCTCTACCCGAGTCGAGTGCCTCTAGCCTATGCTCGCGAGTAGTTCCAACTACTTGGCTTGTACCGAATCCTACACTATCTTAGCATTGCAATAGCTAACGGGGTTTAAAATCCTAAGCCCAACCCATGGTTTTCTTGGCTATGCAGTTGGGTTTCCAAACAAGACTCTAATGCAAAGAATAAAGTAATCAAGTATGTGCTCAAAACAATAAAAACTTGTAAAAAGGTTAATGCAAACCGGAGCTTGCCTTGCTGCTCTTGGTCGTAGGCTAGCTGTTCCTCTGGAGTAACGAAGTCTAGGACTTCGGGTTCCTCCTCGACCTTAGCGACTACATGACAGAAGCAATACATGTATTAATATAAATGCAGTTGTATTAACTTTTAACTTGTGAAGTCTATAACTCTTACTAGACAAGCCCAATGACTGTGGAATTTTTACTGTGGCTTGGTTACAACCTAAACAGAGATTTTTGGTCAAGTTTTAGTTGCAGCAAAGCTCAATTGAGCCCTCCACAATTAATTATGTCCTTGACCTTAATTGATGGCTATTAGGATGTTCTAAGGATTTTCATGAAACAAACTATGAATTTCTGAAAACTAGATTTTCAGAGGGTTCTAATGGAGTTTGTCTCACTTAATTTGAAGGTTCCTAGCTAAAGATATGAGCTAAACAATTCCAGGGGAAATTCTGAAAATGTTTCTGAACATTTTGTAATTTCTCTGGAACAGTTTCACTAATCACACCATTAGGTGGATCAAATGAGCTCAAATGGGTCTGAAATTTTTATGGTAGTTCAGGGATATTTTGGTGAACATTCCAGCAAAATTTCAGGATTTTCCTCCAAAGGATTCAGGGATGGCCTCCGAAAGCTCGACAAGGTGTCAAAAGGGTTCAGGGATGGCGGCAAGTCGGTCGGCACCGTGTGACCGATCGTGCCCGCCATGACCGCCCTCGATCGAGCTCGAAATTCGTCACTCCTAGACAGTTTCACGCCATGGGTGCAGAAAAGAACTTGATCGCCGGCTAGTCCAGCGTCTATGTGCAAGATTTGATGACCTCCGAAAGATCATAGAGCGAGAATTTAAAGAAACCATACCGGAAGCTCGGTTTACGGTCGCCGGAGAAAAAACTGAGAATTCACCGGCGAGAGTTCACGGTGTGGCTTGAGCTTCAGGTGGAAGCAGCGTGGAGTCCCTGCGCTCCTGTTTCCGCCCTTGCTCGGCCGTGGAAGTGGCTGTAGTGTGCTGCCCACGTCAGGCCGAGCGCCGTCCTTCAGCTAAACTGCGGCGGTCGTCGTTGATCACGGGAACAGGGGCCGAAACCCGGTGGTTCAGGTGTTGGGAGGGTGGTGCTCGAGCTCAGGATGTTGCCTGGCAACTCGGAGAGGCGAGGACACGATTTTTTGCTGTGTTTTCCTGATCGACCGAGAGCTCGGGAAGGAAAGGAATGGCACCGCCCAGTGTCGCTCACGGGGATAAGAAGGCACCCGGTCTTCACCCCGTTGAGGCGGTGACGGTCACGTGGGGGCGCGAGCAGGCCACCTAAGCGCCAGCGCGCGTAGAGGGGAAGCAGCTGGTGGCGCCGGTGGCTGCTCGGTGGCACAGCCGACAGCTGCTCGGTGGAATTTTCCACCGAGGCTGTGACTTTGTGTGCAAGTTTTGCCTCCTTCTCTCTATGACATGTGGGTCCCACCCGGGGTTTTAACCTCTGAACTTTACTCCTAATCACTGTTGCAAACAGTGAGCCCCAAAATACCCCTGGCTATTCAAATTATTCACCCATGAGCCATTTGAATTGAGTAGAATTCAAATTGGGTTTGGTTTGAATGAATTTCAGCACAAGTTCAGTTTTGAATTCAAATAAAGTGTGAATTTGTCCCACTTAGCTCATGTCAAGATCAACTCCAAATGGAGTGAAAATTGGTGTGTGAGCTTACAAAAATGTGCTGAATAAGAATATGCCTTCCACTTTTGAATTCATGGGATAAAAACAGTTTGAATTTGAATATGGTTTCAAACTGCCCTCTTTCTAACTATACCCAAAATGACCTCAAAAAGGTTTTGAATTTGGGTGAAACTTGGCATGGACATCCTTAGCAATGTGTAGGAGTTTTCATATGTCAAGCCCACCTATATCACATGTGGGAAATACCACTTTTGCAATATGTGAGTTTGTTCTCTAATGAGCATGTTGATGGTGGTTACTTGCTCTTCATTTGTGTTCATCAACTTTCCTCAAATAAGGTGTGTGGTGTGGTGATGAACACTTCAAATGTGTGTCAAAAACTGAGGCCCTTACATTCCTCCCCCCTTAAAAGAATCTTGTCCCGAGATTATAAGGTGAAATTGAGAGAGAGGACGGTGGAAAATTACCGGAGTTGCGTGTCAACTAGCGAGACCTCCCCCTTCTTAGGAGGTGAGCTCCGCGCACGCCACGTGTTGGCGCCGGTCTTTCCTCTCTTCTTTCTTCAGGGACATGCCCCGAGGTCGACACATGTCCAGCAGCGACAGACCTCCCGGAGATAAGCTCCGGTGACGACTCGTGTCCAATAGAACAGGACCTCTCGGAGATAAGCTCCGGTGACGACGCGTGTCCAATAGAACAGGACCTCTCGGAGGTGGGCTCCGAGATCGATACGTATCCCGCGTGACTGGTCCTCTGATTTCCGCGAGGACTAGCTCCAAGGATGACACGTGTCCTGTGGAAATGCCTTTGCTTCTTCCACAGAGGCTAGCTCCGTGGGCAACATGTGTCCCACAGGATCGGACCTCTCCCCTTTGCGGAGACGAGCCCCGAGCCTGCCACGTAGCCAGCTTGGCGGCGTCCTCTCCCCACTTCGCAGGGATGAGCTCTGAACACGCCACGTGGCCAGCGGCCGCGGTAAGTTGTCTTCGGCGCTTTCCAAGAGCTGGATTCGGCTCTTATTGGCTATCCTTTTGATATTTTTCTCTGTCCCTACTTTTCTTAAAGTGCTCCCTCTTCATAAAACATGAACATATGCTGACACCCAAGATGAGGGTGTCACAACCCCGCCCCCTCCGCAGGGGCAGGCTCCGAAGGCCCCACGTGTCCGGCGGGTCCGGAGCTCCCCTCTCCTCAGAGGATAGCCCCAGGCCCGCCATGTGGCCTGCAGAGCCGGACCTCGCCCCCTCCGCAGGGGCGAGCTCTGAAGGCTCCACTTGTCCAGCAGGGCCGGACCTCCCTCTCCTCAGAGGAAAGCTCCGGGCCCGCCACATGGCCAGCAGAGCCGGACCTCCCCCATCCTCACGGGGCGAGCTCCGGAGACCCCTTGGGTTCTTAAGTCAGCTAGGACCTAAGGAAGGTGTCTGTGCAAAGCTTCAAGATCGGCGAAAGAACCCCCGAAGCCCTTGCGGAGCTAAGGGCTCAGGCAGGCCTAGCCAAGAAGAGGTCAAAAGCACAAGACACAAAAATGCAAAAGTCCATTCATTCATTGAAAGCTCCATGAGATGGACTACAGACTCAACAAAAACAAAAAGGTACAAGCCCTTCGGCCACAAGGGCGACTGTCTAGGAGTCCCCGGACTCCCGCTGGAACCTAGACGCGACGAGAGCGGCGACGTCCCCGACTTCGGCCCTGGCGGCTTCTTCCCGCTCCACGACGGGGCCCTGCCTCACCGGCTCCAGAGAGAGGGAGGGATCCCGGTTCTGGAAGCATCCCAGCACATGCGTCGTGACCTCCTTCGCCAAGCTCCGTCCCTCCGCCTCAAGCTCGTCGGCGACCACAGCCTCGAGCATATCCAGCTTGGCGCCGATAGACTCGAGTGCCAGAATCACATCGGCCACCTCTTGCGCCGGAGCCCCCATCCTCACGGGGCTGAAGCCGAGGGGTACCAGGGCGGACCCCGCCTGGCCGATGAAGCTCCAGACCGCTCGGACCTCGACGGACCGCGAAGCCTGGAGCTTCTCCACCTCCTGGTGGGCTGCCAGTAGGGCGCCGGGCCCCTCCTCGGAGAACTTCTTCTCCTTGGCCGAGAGGGAATTCTCTCGGAGCTCGAGGTCCCTGGCGAGCCGCTCCAACTCTGACGCCCGGAAGTCGGCCGCCAGCTCCCGCTCCAGCGCCGCCTGGCGCTCCCGGGAGCCCTGCTCCTCCCTCGGCCAGAGCTTCCTCCCGAAGCTCCAGCTCTCCGGCCGGGCCTTCAAGCCGCCCTCACCGGCCTCCAGCTTCTCGGCGACCTTCTTTTCCTCGGTCGCCACGCCGCGCTCCCGATCCGCAATAGCGCACTCACGACGCGCCAGCTGCAGCCGCAGCTCCTCCAGAGCATCGGAGCGTGCCTGGGCCCTGGCATGAGCTTCGCGGGTTTCTTGGAAGAGCCACCGGGTCTTGGAGTCCAGGCGGTCGATGGCCTTCTTCTGAAGGTCAAGGAGCGCCTCCATGGCATCGAGCCTCGACCGCCTCGAGTCGAGCTCCGCCTTAACCTCCTGAGTCTGCTGCTTCAGGAGCTGCCCCCAGCTGAGGAGGCGGTTCCTCTCCCCTGCCAGCACCTCCCGCTCTCGCTCTAGGGCAGCCTGGACCTGCAGGACGCTCGCCTGGGCAAGCTCCAAGGCGTCCGCTAGGGGCAGCGGGGCGGCAGAGGCCGAAGCCGCGCCCCCGACCTCCTCCATCACGTCGTCATCCGGTGGAGGAGATGTTGGCATCTCAGCGACCAGGATGAGGCTCCGATCTGGAGAGGCCGGAGGACCCACAGCTGCTCCTTCCGCCTCAGCACCGGAGGGCTGGACGCCGCCAGCCGATTCCGCCGAGCCCTCGACAGCCGCTGACTTCCGAGCTGGTGAAGGGGGATGAACGGGCGCCGCCACCGCCGCAGGAGCTGGTCCCTCCGGCACAGAAGAAGCCTGCACCGACTTGGGGGCTGGAAAAGCCGCCGCAGCTTCCGGACGCTGCGGCGCAGATCCTCCGCTGGTCGGAGATGGTCGGGGAACAGACTTGTCCCCGGCAGCCGATGAGTCCCTACGACCATGGGAAGCTCTCAGGCTAAGAAAGGAAGAAAAGAACGCAGGTCCTAAAATCCGGTAAGAGCATCACTTACCGAGGGACGCGCACGCTCCTATGGGCATGGAGCCCCGGCTTCCGTACCGGGGCAGATCCACCGGAGCCTGTCGTCGCCGTCGGGGCCTGCGCCGCAGGCACCCGGACCGGCGGAACAGGGGGTGCTCCCGGAGCCCCCCTAGGAGGCGGAGCAGAAGGGCTCCCGCCGGAAGCGCCTCTGGTGCCGCTCGCCGATCCATCCCCTAAAGCCCGGGGCACCTGCGTCCCAGGATGAGTCCTAGCGCTGCTCCCTCTGGCGCCACCGCTTGATGAGCCTGCAGCCGGGACGCTCGTTGGCCGGGGCGCCTGAGCCCTCGGCTCACCCCCGGGCATCGCAGCACCGGAGTCCCCCCTTGGAGCTCCTCTGCCTGAGGAAGGAGGGCGGGACGCCCGGGGCTCCTCAGACTGCCGCTGTCCGAGAGGAGCCCTGTCGGTGCGGAAGACCCGAGGCCTCTTGGGGTCGCTGCCCGATGAACCGATGCCTCCAGAAGATGGGTGCAGGGGTACCCCTGTCCCCTGGCTCGGCACAAATGACGCCCTCGGAGGGGACCGGGCGCGCTTCTTCTCCGGCAACCCCGAGGCCGGCTCTTTGCCCTTCCCCTTGTCGGTGATCCGAGCTCCGTCAACCTTCGGCGCGGGATGGGCAACAGGCGATGCCTCGCGCACCCGTCCGAAACGCTCAACCCTGGGGATCGATATTCCCCGGAAGGCGTCCCCAACCTGACGCACAGCGATCCCGATGTCGTCAAGGTTTGGCATCTTCTGCAGTAACTCCGCACTCCGCTGCGGCTCCAAGAAGAGTGGGATGCAGGAAGCTGGGACAGTGAGGGCGCCGCCATCGATGAAGTCGCTGCTCACCCTTGCCACCATCTCATACAGCAGCTCCCCAGACGGATCAGAACCAAGACCCGTCCCCAACCTGGTGCAGTCGTGCTCGCCGGTGTAGTACCATGTCGGACGACTGCGCTGCTGCAGGGGCGCAATATGGTGTGACAGGAAATCTGCTAGCACCATCAGGGACGTCAGCCCCTGGTTGGCCAGAAACTGGATCCGCTCCAAGACTGGCGCGTACTCCGGCTCCAGCTCTGGGATCTCCTCCCAGAAGCGACGCTCGGTGGTCGGGCCGTCAGTTGGCAGCTGAAGGCGATCATGCTCGTCGGTCTTCACGATCACCCAATCCTCCTTCCAGCCTTCCCACCTTGCCGCGCTGAAAGGCAGAAGGTACCCAGAGACCTTCGGGTCCTTGCAGCGATGCTGGAAGTAGTATGCCCTCAGCTGGTTCTTCGAGCCACGCCCGGTCGTCCGCAGCACGAAGAAGTAGCGAAAGAGCGTCGCTGAAGCGTGCACTCCCACGAACATTTCGCAGAAGTGCACGAAGACGGAGGCCATCGCGAAGGAATTGGGGGAGAGGTGTTGAAGCTGGAGACCGTACGTCTCCAGCAACGTCACAAAGAAAGAGGAGATCGGCGGGATGAACCCCGCCAAGGCGTAGGCGGTGAAGAAGACCGCCTCCCCCTTCTCCAAGAACAGGGGGAGAGATCCCCGCCGGAGCCAGCGTTTCTGCTCCTCCGCGTGCCAGCCCAGCAGCTTGGGCACTGGCCCAAGCTCAGCCGATCGGGTAAGGCGCGGCGGAGGCAGGTTGGAAGCCATCGGCGGCGGAAGCACAAGACTTGGAAGATGAAGGCGCAAGAGCTCGGAGAAACAAGGAGGGCTCGAGTGCAGGGAAGTTTGCCAAGGGAAGCCTGCGATGCAGATGAGATCCCCTTTTGAACTTCCCAGAAGCAATTCGAAGCGATTCAAAACGCTTCGTCTGCGCCGCTCAGAGCAACCGCCTCGGGGCCAAGCCCCAGAGTCCTTGACAAGCGGGCCCAGGTCGCCCTACAGAAGCAGTGGACCGGGCAGTTGGCCCCCCAGGGGGAGAACCCGGCGGTTCCTGACAAGGCGCTGCGACGTGTGCTGCGACGTGCAGTAGTGGCAGCCTTGGGAACCGCTGCAGTAAAAGCAGCCATCAAGCAGGGCTCATGCCCCCACAATCCCACGACTGTTCGAACTCCAGCAACGGTCAAAGGGAGTCGCCGAGAAGGTGCGCGGGGTAGAAGAGACGGAGGACCCACCTCGGGCTCGCTATCTCCCCCGAGATGTGCCCGGGGGCCACCGTCGGTACCCTCAATATGGGATACCCCCGCGCACAGGGGAAAATCGTCTAAGGACTTCGCCCCTTCCACAGGGGCGAACTCCTAGGGCATCCAAGCCGGACCTCCCTTCTCCGCAGGGAGAGCTCCGAAGGCTCCACGTGTCCTACGGGGCCGGACCTCCCTCTCCTTAGAGGAGAGCTCCGGGCCCGCCATGTGGCCAGCAGAGCCTGACCTCCCCCCTCCGTGGGGAGAGCTCCGAAGGCTCCACGTGTCCTGCAGGGCCGGACCTCCCTCTCCTTAGAGGAGAGCTCCGGGCCCGCCACGTGGCCAGCAGAGCCGGACCTCCCCCTCCGTGGGGAGAGCTCCGAAGGCTCCACGTGTCCTACGGGGCCGGACCTCCCTCTCCTCAGAGGAGAGCTCCGGGCCCGCCATGTGGCCAGCAGAGCCGGACCTCCCCCTCCGCGGGGAGAGCTCCGAAGGCTTCACGTGTCGAGCGGGGCCGGACCTCCCTTTCCTCAGAGGAGAGCTCCGGGCCCGCCACGTGTCAGCAAGCAGCACTGTCTGCCCGACGCGGTAGGCAGCAGGAGTAAAGCCGCACCATGCCTTGCTCGTACAAGGTATTCAAGACCCGCGCCTTCCCAAGACGCAGTATTGAAGACCCGCGCCTTCTCAATACGCGGAGACACGGGGCACGATCCTGCTAGGAGGCGTTACGCCCAGTCACATCACAGTGAAGACAGGCGCGCAATGTCAGAAGCTGTACACTAATAAACGCAGCGACAAGACATCCCCTGCCGCCCCTGCCATCATCAACCACTACGCCAAGCTTGCGGCGTGGGTAGGGCAGCAGGTCGGAGGCTCAGAAGCCCTTGCCAGAGACAACTACCGGCATTAATGCAGATATGGTAGATGCCAGAGATCACCCCGGGACCACCTGTTTGGTCCCGGGGCCCACTTTGTAAGCCGCCCAAGCCTTGGACTATAAAAGGCTCAGGTAGGCAACGTTATAAAGGGGTCGCTCTCACGCAAGTTCGCACCCTGATTCTAGCATTCTAGCACTGAGCTCATCCTCAAGCTCAGGACTCTGGTTCTGAGCACCAAGCAATACAACGAGCACCTCTGCTCACCGTGGACGTAGGGTATTCGCTCCGGCAGCCCGAACCACGTAAAAAACCCTTGTGTTCATCTGTTTCCTTCGTCCAGTACAGCGAGACTCATGCGCAGGGGGACTAGCCCCTCCGAAAAAGAACCTCCACGGGATGCCCAGTGCAGGCCCGGGGGAAGTGTCGACAGCTACACTTCGACAACTGTTTCCACAGGTGGCTCGTAAATTTTTTGTCTCGGTCCGATAGCATTGATCTCGGCAAGCCATGTAGCTTAATTACATTGTCACAGAAAACCTGAACCACCTGCAAGGCTGTAAAAGGATGTTTCAACGGAAGAAAATAGGCATACTTTGAAAAACGATCAACGACCACCAATATGGTGTTATACCCCTCGGACCTAGGTAGACCCTTAATGAAATCCGTCGTAATATCTTTCCAAGCTCCTGTAGGAATGGGTAGTGGCTGTAACAACCCAGGTGGATGCACCCGTTCGCTCTTGGCTTGCTGACAGACGCCACACTGCTGAACAAAATCAGTAACATCTTGCTTTAAACCTTTCCAGTAAAACAGCCGCTTAACCCGCTGATACGTTCCTTGGATACCCGAATGCCCACCAATGGAACTGTCATGCAAAGCAGCTATCAATCTTGTCTTAATGGCCGAATTTTGACTCACATAAATTTGTTCACCCTTCCAAATTATACCCTGATGCAGAGAGAACCCGTGCTCATCCGGGCTACACAATACCAGTTTGGACAGTAATGACTGAGCATCCGAATCAATGGTATATGAGTTCAACATCTCCTGAATCCAAAGTGGAGTGACTGCAGTCACTGCAAAGACATTGGGGCAGTGTCCTGTCCAGGATAAAGCATCATAGGCCTTGTTCTCCTTGCCCTGTCGATACAACACTTTAAAATTCAGCCCCATTAACTTCGACATGGCTCTCTTCTGCAGGTCGGACTGAAGCTGCTGGTTTCCCACAAAACTCAAGCTTCGATGATCAGTACGTATAATAAAATCACCCCTCTGCAAATACGGTCTCCATCGGTCCACCGCCATGATCAAAGCCAGAAATTTCTTTTTATAGATAGATAAACTGTGATGCCTTTCTGCGAGGGCCTTGCTCATAAACACCAAAGGTCGCCCATTCTGCATCAGGACCGCCCCAAGTCCATTGTCACTTGCATCTGTTTTGATGACAAATGGTTCATCAAAATTTGGTAAAGCTAACACCAGAGTCGACACCATAGCAGGGGTGGACTTAGGATATTATTGAAGGGTATGCCAAAAAATTTACATGCAATTCGGTAAAATTATTATTAATTCAGTAAATAATGAATTTTTTATAACATAATTCAGTATAAAATAAATAACATGATAAGTCTTAAATTGAACAAAATATAATATAAATAATTCAAATATGATAATGATAATTCAAAAATATATACGCATCAGGTAGACTTAAATACCATTTTTCTGATTTTTTAGTCGCCGCTTTCTGAATGACATGAATGTATTGATTATATCATCCTCATCCACTTGGAACAAAATATCACACACAATGAATGTGATTAGACAATCCAAAAGACTATCACCCAACTTATTTCTTAACTTTGTTTTCACCACAACCATTGCAGAAAATACCCTTTCAACACTTGCTGATACACAAACAAATTATTGATAAGAATGCACGGAACATGAACACGAATAATTTATCCAATCACAACAAATAAAAATATGTAGACCGTGACTAGCTTGAAAATATTGCTTACCGTGAAAAAGAGTAAAGAAATTTGGCGAATAGAATTGCGTGTGCGAAAGGCTGGGCTACCGATCAACAATTGTGAGGTGCAAGATACAACCATGTGAGATGCGATCTTGATACCCCAACCGCGAGTTTGCGATCAGTATGCTGAGTCGCCATCACGCAAATTTATAAAAACCAGAACACCAGGGCGATGTCTACACGGTCTAGCCGAAGTTCTGCTCTGGTGTCGCTTGTGTGTTGTGTGCGCAGGTGGACAGGGCATGAGTATTTTATTCCTATCGCTGTCGACCGGCAGCAGTATCAGTATCAGCTTGTATTTTTGTTGGCGTGATTTGCGGCTGCCGATTCGCTTCCTTAACTCTGCTTCGTTGGCAGATTAACCAGCTTGCTCCCGTTTCACGTTACAATCTGTGACTTGATAGGCCTGGGGACAGGGTATGCCAGGGCCCACCGGCATACCCTGTGGGTCTGCCCATGCACCATAGCCCTCTTTAACGCCTCAAAAGCTGACTGTGCCTGAGAAGTCCACTGAAAATTCTTCTTTTTCAACAGATGTGTAAGGGGTCGAGCTATCACCCCATAGTTGCGCACAAATTTCTGATAATATCCGATTAACCCGAGAAAGGCACGTAACTCTGATAGTTGTTGGTGTTGGCCACTTCTCCATGACCATGTCTTGGTCGGGTCAGCGGACACGCCGTCAGTAGAAATAATATGGCCAAGGTAGATCAATTCAGTCTTGGCAAAGGTGCATTTTGATCTCTTGATATAAAACTGATGTGCACGTAATGTCTCCAGTACCAAATGAATATGCTCCAAATGCAAGGTAAGTGTAGGACTATATATCAAAACATCATCAATAAAAACAAGAACGAACCTGCAAATATAGGGCGCCAATATCGAGTTCATCGTGCACTGAAATGAGGCTGGAGCGTTTGTCAAGCCGAATGGCATCACCTTCCATTGATAATGTCCATTGTGTCTTGAAAGCCGTCTTATATTCCTCGCCCACCTTCATTCTGATTTGATGGTATCCAGCACGCATGTCTAGGCTAGAAAAGAATTTTGTTCTAGACAGTTCATCCAAAATTTCATCTACCAACGGCATTGGGAACCGATTTTTTAGAGTCAGGTCGTTTAGCTTACGGTAATTAACATAAAACCTCCACGTACCGTCTTTCTTTTGTACCAGCAGAACAAGAGAGGCGAACAGCCTCACGCTGTGTTCAATTAAACCTGACAATAACAAGTTCTGCATTTGCTTTTCAATTTTGGTCTTGTGTAGTGGGGAATAGAGATAAGGTTTAGAGTTAATCGGTATGGCACCCGGTTTCAGGGGTATAGAATGGTCAAAGGGTCGATGCGGCGGTAGACACTGCAGATCAGCGAAAACATTCTCAAAATCCTTCAATACCTAGTTACTTGCAATTCAGGGACACTCTGGTGCTCTGAAATGTTGCTGTGGTTACAAGATTCAACCACTGTCAATGACCAAATTTCATTCCCTTTGATCCATTTGCTAAATTCAGCCGACGATAGCTCCGGCACAGTGGTCTGATGTGTATGTTTAACTCCGGTGAGCATAACTGGAACTCCTATTTGCTAAAATTGTAAGGTTTTTTCCTTCCAATCACACACCATCGGACTGTGTTTTGTCAACCAGTCGAAGCCTAAAATGGCATCATATGCACCAATAGGCAAGACCCGCATGCTCGAAGAGAAGGTATGCCCATTGCTCCACCACTGCACCTTGGGGACTTGGGTGTCACTTAGCAACTCTTGTCCATTCGCTACTTGCACCTTAATCGGATTACAAGGAATCACCTGCAAATTGGCCCTGGAGACGAAATTAGAACTGATGAGCGTGGCTGAGCGGCCCGAATCCACCAAGAGTAAAAATATGTGGTCCTGAACCAGGCCTCTCAAATGCAGGTTGTCTTCCCCTTCGGTGCCAGTAATAGCATGCAATGAGAGGTCGTTGTTCTCCTGTACTTTCTTATCCCCCTGCTCCAACTGCAACAATACCTCATCTGATAATGTCATTCCCAGCTCTTCCGTGGATAAGGTATTCAACTGAACCTGCACCCTTTTTGAGCATTTGGCTAGGTGTCCGGGTTCATATTTCTCTTCACACACATAGCATAATCCATGCAGCCGACGGTAATCCCGGAGTTGCCTTTCCTTCAACATTTCCCCTCCGCACACATTATGTTTGCTATCACCACGCCAATTCATATTACTTTTCAATGTCCACTGCATCTTTCTCGGCTTGGACCTTTGCTGCTCCTGAATATCCACCTGCAACCTTGCAAGTAAGATCGCCCTGCTTACTGTCACTGGAACATGTGACATTACCGCGTGCTGAATATCCCTCTTTAACCCCTTCACAAACTGTGTAGCATAAAACACCTCATCAAGGTCCGGATTATGCATCAAAGTGGCATAGGGCAGATCATCGAATTGTTCAATATATTCCTCCAGTCCCCCTTGCTGCCTCAGATGCAGTAAATCATGCATCGATTTCTGATATTCAAAGGACCCAAACTTCTCCTTGACAGCCACCACAAACTGGTCCCAACTACCAAAGCCTTCAGTTAATTTGTACACCTGAAGCCATCTAGCTTCCCCCCTTCCATATGCAGTGAAGCGGCTCGGATCCAATAGGATTCATGAACATTGAACAGAGAAAAGTAATCCAAACACTTGTCAAGCCATATGGAGGGATTCTCACCTAGAAATTTGGGAAGGACATCTTCATCAAATTTCTCTCGCCTCCTCCCCCTTCATCCCTTCTCTGCCTCTGATAATCGGCCGCCCCTCGGTTCACCAAATGGTGTCCTCCCTCGCCCATGTCATGCATCGGCGGCCTCCCTCTTTCTATTCCCCGATTACGCTCCTCCGGCACCCTCTCCATAACTTCCGCCGGCCGCTCCAGTGTCAGCGCAGTTACCTTCTTCCCCGTCTCCAAAATTTGATAGAACAACATGTCACGCTTCTTCCCTGCTTGCTCGGTGACCGATGCCGCCAGCGCTTGTTGACCGAGAAGTTGCTTCTGAACTCCCTCCACTCCATTAAGCCTCCTCGAAATCGAGTCCAGTGTCTCGAACATCTTCGCTCATCGGTCGCTCTCCTCCTGCGCCGCGCTCGCCATCGCCTCCAGAATAAGCCGCGACTGCACCTAGGGCTTCATTGGCGTCGTTTTGCTGGATGACGACCCGAACCAACCGAATCGGCAAAGGTTTCTTGACCACACTCTTCGCTCGCCAATCGGGATTTTACGGCTTGAAATTGCCGCGCACTCCCAGCTTCACCGCCGCCACCAGAAGAGGACCGCCCGCGGACAACGCGGACCAACTGGAGTCGTGCACTGCAGCAACCGGGTCAATGAAATCCTAGCCGCCGCCCCTGCACTTACCGACCAGGTTTTTACGGCCCAAGGTTGCCGCCGACGCCCGTCTTACACCGCCGTCAAGGAGGAACCAGCTCTGATTACCAATTGTGATGGCCCATGCCCATCAACGCGCGATCGCCGAGGCGTGAGCTAGTCGAACTGGTCGCCGAGGAGCACACGGGCGTTTGCGCGAAAGGGATAGGTGATCTCGAGTGTTTTGGTTTTTTATTTCTGTTTGAGATGGCCTCTCCGGGACCACCTGTGTCTCTCATATAGTCACTCCTTTACAACCCGTGTAGCACTCTGAATACAAGTCACAACACCCACGACATCCCAAGTATACCGCTAAGTACTCTATGGTCCACCGGTCGTCACACTACACATGCCGTGTTTGCCCACACTCAAGCATCTTCGTTGTTGTTGTCGCTCGCCGCACCA
Organism: Neostapfia colusana; assembly: GCA_030760725.1. Lineage (NCBI taxonomy): Eukaryota > Viridiplantae > Streptophyta > Magnoliopsida > Poales > Poaceae > Neostapfia > Neostapfia colusana. The sequence goes on from JASWHV010000006.1 coordinate 104,973,155, forward strand.
TCCCCTCCATCACCCGCCACCACCTCAGGCGCCCGGCGACGCCGCTAGGCTCGTACCTGTCGCTCTGCCTCGCCTTTGCCACTGAATTCTCCAACCTGTTACCTTCCCCTCACTGTATCACTACAGCAATATGATTCACTTACGACGGCCAAAGCCGTCGTAAGTAAGGTGTAAACCGTTGTAATTAGCTTAATTACGACGGTTTACCCCTAATTACAACGGTTCCCAGCCGTCGTCAGGATTTGGTCGTAACTTACGTTACTTACGACGGACACTGTCGTAAGTTACGCAACTTAGGCGGCCCTTAGACGTCGTATGTAAGCGCCTGGGCCACGTGGTGGGCCGGGCCATACAACTTATGACGGCCTGAATCCAGCCGTCGCAAGTAACATGATTACTTACGACTAGGGATGGCAACGTGTAAAAACCCGCAGATATTACTCTGGGTTACCCGTACCCACTAGATAAAATCCGTACCCAAACCCGTACCCATTACCCGCAACGGGTATAAAAGATTATCCGTACCCATTAGCCGCTGATATTTTTTATCCGCGGGTATATCCGTTACCCGAAAACCTTTAATAAAAAGGTATATTGCATATAGATTTCTGCAACACTTCAACACATAACAAAACATGTTCAACACATAACACAAACAACGCACATAAAAGAACATGTTCAACACATAACACAAATATAAATTAGCACAATTGACAAACTCCTGACAAAAAAACAATTGCAGTTTAAATAAAATACAAAGCATTGGAGGACACGGGATGCGGCGCTGCGCAGGGAGCCAGGGAGCTAGAAAGAAGAGGAGAAAACCCTAGAACTAGATGTATTTATATGATGTTGTATTGGACGCACATGTCAGAGAACGGGTTCGGGTATACGGATATGGGTATGAAATTTTTTACCCGATAAGAAATATCCATTGGATTCTACCCGTTACCCGAACCCGTACCCGTGGATCTAAATTTATACCCGAACCTGTACCCATCGGGTTGGATATCCGCGGGTAAACGGGTAATGGGCACGCGTTTCCATACCTACTTACGATGGCCACGACCCAGGCCGTCGTAAGTTACTTGGGCTTACTTATGACGACTACAATAGTTGTCGTAAGTTAGCCAGGCTAACTTACAACGGCTTGTATACAAGCCGTCGTAAGTTATGGTTTTAATTTCTTTTTAAAAAACAGAAACTAGCTACCCTGGCACAGTTGTCAGCTGAGACAAATAACCCAGTTATATAACACAAACGAAAAACACAATACATAATCAATGGTTCATTCATAAAGCCCAAAGAATTCTAAAAACTGCTAACGGCTACACACTCCCCTCACATCTACTTCAGGAGCCGTGAACATCGTCTTCGCGTGTCTTCCAATGCCGGTACCTGTGAAGATGGAGTCTGCGACTCTGTCGGTGAACTCTGCAAAGTAAATAAAAGTTAGACATATCTCTCTCCCTTCCTATTCCTCTCTTTCTTTCTCTATCTCCCTCTTACCTCCCCCCTCTTTCTGTCGCTCTCGTTGTCCCTCACCCCATCCGCCTCTCCCTTCTCTCTCTCTCTCCCTTATTCTCTCTCTCTTTCGCTCTCGGTACTCCTCTTTCACTATCTCTGTCGCTCTCGTTGTCCCTCTCCCCATCCCCCTCTCCCTTCTCTCTCTCTCCCTCATTCTCTCTCTCTCTTTCACTCTCTCTACTCCTCTTTCAGTACTCTCTCCATCCCTCTTTCTCTCTTTCACTATCCCCCTCTCTCTCCCCTCTTTTACTCTCTCTCTCCCCCTCTCTCCCCCCCGCTCTCTCTCTCCCTCTCCCCATCCCTCTATCTCTTTCACTATCTCTCCCCTCTATCTCTATCTCTTTATCTCCCTCCCTGTATTAAATAATATTAAAGATTTACACAGTGCCGGGGGTACCTGTGCTGGGGGCGGCTGTGACGAGGGCGACTGTGACGGCTGCGGCCACGCAGGAAATGTGATCTCCTGGCCACTCTGTCGAGCTAAGGCCTGTCATTGCAACATATTAGACCACATGTATTACTGAAATGCTACAAATTTAAACTACAGTAATTTAAATTACTTACCTCCACCGCTGCCTGCATCTGGGCCATGAGGTTGGCCTCGTACTCCTAGACGACTCTCGTCCTATCGAGCTCCTCTTTGGTCCGCGCAAGCCTATCCTTCATGGCACGGAACTCCAAGTCTCTCTGCGAGAGACGGCCACTCGACGGCCCAATGGACGAAGCCTTCGTCGATGGAGTACCTCTCGAAGGTCGCGCCACCCTCGAGTTGACAACTCCATCAAAAATGGCAAACCTACAAAAGATAGAAAAATAATAAGTACAAGAAGGAAGTTTTAAAAAATAAAACAGTTGACCAATTCACCGTCCATGGGTCTTCTCGCCGCCGCTTGCGTACATGGCTCTAGGATCGATTGGCGCGTTTTCCCAATCATAGCCTTCGCAGTGTATCTTCTTCACCTTGTGCATGTACTTTTCCTAAAAAACAAAAAAATGATGTGGCATGTCAGTAATAGCATTACTTATAATTGAATTGATGAATTTTAAAAACTCACCAGTCAGACGGTCGTGACCTGACTACACTGCCCAGGTGGGAATAGTCACTTCCCCTGTGATCTCTCATCCAAACCTCATCGGTGTCGGATCCTGACCGGTCTCTCGCTCCTGTAGATACGTGTTAGTTGAAGAAATATATTATGAACACATAAACGAACTTAAAATAGACCTACCATGCGTTTAGCCATACGCACATAGCCATCACCGCTGTAGTTGTGCTGGCCATCTGTCCCTCTGCAGGCTCGACTCCTCATGGAATTACTGATGAAGTCCTGGCTAGCCCAGTACCCACAAAGAGCTCGGTACGCATCGGACTGGCTCTCTAACCAGCTAATACTAACTTGCACATATTTAGTATTTCATCAATACTGTTAACATAAGTAATTATTAGAAATAGTTAACAATAATAACTTACCTCCGCGTACTGCTCCTCCTACAACTACACATACAAACAAAGCAAATATACATCATTCAGACTTGCTTACATTCACTATATTATGATATTAGATTATTTTTTTTGAAGAAGAATCGGGTTAAGTGGCCTTTGTGTGTGGGTGAGATCTGGTCTAAGGCCAATCAAGTGGTTGCTTGGTATTAGGCTCAAATCAGCGAGAGTGAATGAGGAGAGGTTGGCTAGAGAGTAAGAAATTGAACGCCGATGCTATGGCTCACTCGATTAATATGCCGATTTCGGGTAGGGGATATAGGAAGTAGGGCAACTTCATGGAAGGGAGGCCACACCGCGGGGTGGTCACGGCCAAACCCGAGGAGAGGGGGGATGACTCGGGAAGAAGAGTGGAGGTTGGGGTGCTCACCTTGATCACGGCTTGGCGGGGCTCGGCAGGGAGGGTTCTTCATCGGAGACTGATGTTGGGGGAAGACGTGAATGCCGATGCTCAATGCGGCAGGGGGAAGTGAGTCTCTGAGCCCCTTTTAAAGATGAAGGGGAAGGGATAGGGATGGAGGAAGGGGAGGTAGGTGAGGTGCAATTAATTCATGTTCCGGAAGCATCTCGTGGAGTGGATAAGGATGGGGGAGGAAGAGATATGTGAGGGGTGGTTCTATAAGCTTCTTGCGGAATGGATAAGGATGGAGGAGGAAGGGGTATGTGTGGGATGATTCCGGAAGCTTCTCGTGAAGTGGATAAGGATAGATGAGGGAGTGGTGAGGGGTGATTCCGGAAGCTTCTTGTGGAATGGATAAGGATGAAGGAGGAAGAGGTGAGTGGTGTGCGGTTCTAGAAGTTTCTCGTAGAATGGATGGGGATGGGGGAGGAAGAGGGAAAGGGGTTTCTCATTAGGAAAAATTAGAGGGGTGGCCGGCCCAGTTTCAATGAAAGGCATATCTGAGATCGGCCAAGAGAGTGCGTAATATGCCTGGTGGTTAATTCTATAACCATGATTTATTAGCTTACGAAAAATGGGGCGTTACAAACCTACCCCACTAAGGATGAATCTCATCCTCGATATTCGAATAGTCTGCAAAGAGATGGAGAAACTCTGTCCGCAATGCATCTTCTCTTTCCCATGTAGCTTCGGCCTCTGAGTTCCTGCTCCACTGGACCCGAAAAAGCGGATGGTGTTTCTCCATGTCCTTCGGGTGACGATCTCCAAGATCTTTACTGGCACCTCTTGGTAGAGCAGATCATCTTGCAGGTCTAGGGTTTCTTGTGCCACCTGTTCCTCGGGAACCCGTAGGCATTTTCATAGGTGTGACATGTGGAAGACGTTGTGCACACCTGACATCTCTTCGGGTATCTGGATCTCATATGCCACTGATCCTACCCTCTTTAGGACTGAAAAAGGACCGATGTACCATGGTGCTAACTTTCCACGTACTTGGATCTGCGTGTGCCCCAAATAGGAGATACTTTAAGGTACACATGATCTCCAGCTTGGAAACTAAGTTCACGCCTCCTCTTATCCGCGTAGCTTTTCTGATGTGATTGGGCGGCCTTGAAATTCGCTCGAATCTCTACTACCTTGTCCTCTGCTGCCAAGATGAAGTATGGTTGCTCCACAATGCGGTCCCCAACTTCTGACCACATGAGGGGGGTTCGACGCTTTCTTCCATAGAGGGTTTCATACGGTGACATCTTGATGCTGGCATGATAATTGTTGTTGTATGAGAACTCGGCATACGCTAAACTCTCTTCCCAATCCTTGTCGTAGGTGAGAACAGCGGCCCCCAACATGTCTTCCAAGATTTGGTTGATCCTCTCCATCTGACCATCCGCCTGAGGGTGATATGCTGAATTAAAGTCCAACTTGGTACCTAGTGCCTTTTGAAGACTCCTCCAAAACCTTGACGTAAACTGAGTACATCGATCTGAGACTATCCTCGAGGGTACTCCATGTAGTTTCACAATATGGTCTATGTACAACTTGGCCAGCTGTGACACCCGGTTCCGAAAATAGAACCAAGTGAATGCATATGTGTGCCCAGGATGTTCATCACACATACACATGTAATCCATAAAATGAATTCAGAATGTAACCACGAATAAATAGTGTTTAACTTTATTACAATGACTCAAGGTCTCACTCATGAATCTCTAACTTATTCTTGCAGCGGAAGTCTCTATACGACAGCAGAAATAACTAAACAGTAGGCTCCAATCTTCATCTCCACAGGCATGTTGACGGTAGTTCGCACGCCTAGTACTCCACATGGTCCTCGAATTACTCATCTCCTCTAGCTGATGTTTATATGGTAGTGCAAGGGTGAGTACATGACGTACTCAGCAAGTGCGAGAAAAGTATGACATGTAGCTTACAACAAGATATGGAATAAAAAGGCTCATTGCAGCAAGCAAATTTTATTTCACAAACATGATAAAAACAGCAACTATTTCTAGGTGAAATTTATCCCATCATAATCAAGTAATCAGCAACATTCTCTCATCATAATTCACCATTTATCAAGTCTTATCCAGCCATTAATCTTTCTCAAGTTCATCTCATACTCATAAATATTCATAACCATCTCATATTCATATGACCGAAACCAAACTCATTTTCATGACTCAAAACGGTCCCAAAACCAATCCCAATGACCATACCATAACCATACCGAATAACCATCCAAAGTTTTCCCTCTAATCATGGAAGTTGGCTAGGTGCTTGTGACCGGAAGCATGGCTATCATGATAGTTTTACACTCTGCAGAGGTGGCACCACTTTACCCACAAGTTTGTGATTTCGTCACCCGTTGGCAACTGCAGAACCTCCATTATACCAGTACACAACCGTCGATGTATGGCCAAGAAATCACAAAATAGCCTTTACAAAGGGGCTACTAGATGTACGGACCCACTGAGATTTCACTGGCAGGCTCGAATCACCATTCTCCCACCCACGGGCCCCCTCTTGTGCCATGCAGGGCAGTCCTCCTCTCGACATCCATTCCCCGCGCCATCAACCGGTCAATAACAAGCTAGTAATTAGTCAGCTAAGCCACACCTATATTTGGCCTTGTGGTGGCACTATTTTCCTAGCATGTGCTAGCATGAACCGATCCTTAGATCTACGGCAAGTAAACCACCATCTCATTCAGCAACATCCACGAACCAATCTTGCCTAAATCTCCCCGATTCCATGCTCATTATCATCATCAAGTTCTCATCATCATTATTCATATGAGTTCAGTAGCTAAACATGTTTTAATTCACCTTCCCGTATCCCGTAGATTAAGCAACGCAAAAAGGAAAAACGACCATACCTGACTCATCAACTTTCCCGGCGACAAGGATGGTTAACAAAACTAGTGAACTCCTATAAAAGAGTGTCCCATCAAGTTGACTCAAGCATACGAGTTTTTACAATCAAAACAGTTTCGAAACATGGGATCAATATGGTCAAGGGGCACTTGCTGAACTTAGCATACAATTGATGCTCTCGCAGTTTCTGCAATGTTAACCTCAAGTGTTCTTCATGTTCTTCCTCGTTTTTTGAATACACCATGATGTCATCGATGAAAACCATGATGAACTTGTCCAAGTACTCCATGAAGACCTTATTCATGAGGTACATAAAGTACGCAGGTGCATTCGTTAACCCAAAAGATATAACGGTATATTCATACGAACCATACCGTGTTCGAAATGCAGTTTTGGGTATGTCAGAGGGCTTAATTTTCAGATGGAAGTATCCTGACCGAAGATCAATCTTGGAGAAAATTCGGACACCTTTCATTTGGTCGAACATGTCCTCTTTACGAGGCAGCGGGTATTTATTCTTGATTGTCACCTCATTGAGACCTATAATCCACACACATCCTTTGGGTCCCATCCTTCTTGTCTACGAAGAGCACGGGGGCTCCTCATGGTGATGAGCTTGGGCATATAAAACCCTTTTCTAGCTGCTCCTGAATTTGTTTTTTGAGCTCCACTAGTTCATTAGCGGGCATCCTATACGGCCTCTTCGCTATAGGTGCAGTTCCGGCTACTAAATCAATGGCAAATTCAATGTCCCAGTCTGGTGGCATACCTGGAAGTTCTTCCGGGAACACATCTGAATATTCTTGAACCACCGGAATGCTTTCCAATGTTGCTTCTTCGACGTGGTTCAGCGTTGCCTTCTCGGTTGCCGGTTGGGCTGACTCAAACTCAATACGAGTACCATGCTCACTTGTCAACTGCACGATCCTCTCAGCACATTGAATCACTCCGTTGTGCTTGCTTAACCAATCCATTCCACGTATTATGTCAATCCCTTGGGAATCCAAGACAATAAGGTTGGCAAGAAAGTCTACCCTCCTTATTTTAATGCCTACTCTCGGAATAGAATTCTGAATTGAAAGAAGAGATTTCCCAACTATATGCATCAAGGTGTATGAACTAAGCAACTTCTTTTATTAATTTCAGCTTATATGAGGATGTGAACACGTGACGAAGCATCTCACATCTCTCCACTATGTGTGGATGTGGACATTCGCCGAAGCGTCCCACAACTCACACCAAGCTCACAAACACAAGCGATCATCATAAAAATTTCTGCACACCACTCTTATTTGACTTACTGCGATCTAAACGTTCCTATTACAGCTTTACTCAATGGAAACCTAAACTTAATCGTGAGAACTGGTGCTATTCTCGTGGTGTGACGGGGGTGGTCCATACATGGGTGCACGCCATGGTGAGTCGGCAGTCCATGTAGGGATATATGACACTGGTGCTCCATTTGTTCCCGCGTTGGCACGAGTCTCCTCTTGTTTCTCCAGCAAATACAGCTTCTTGCGGAGGTAACAGATATCTTCTTGTGCGCTTGAATAGCGGTTTACTAACTCCACGAGCAACCTCTGAGACTTGTCAGCAGCTTGTGGGTTGGAAAGAGCTCCTACATGGGGTCCAATGATCTCCCTTGTACCACTCTTCCGATATGGGTGCAGCTCAAAAGTGGTGTCCTCAAGCTGCTCATGGAAGGCGTAGCACAGTCCGGTGGGTGCATCCCAAGAAGCATCATCGATAGCTTCTGCCCTTGTAGCTCTCCATGTGAGTGCGAAGTGCCGAGTGACAACTCTACCATTAGATAGGATGGTTACCTCAGCCTTCCACTCTTCATGTCCGAGACGAGGGACTTTCTTGAGAAGATATTCCGGGTATAGGCTGCAGAAATCCAGAAATTCTTTGAGCTCCTTGGATACGTGTCCTCCTTCCATTCCGTCGGACCGAAATTCTTGAACTTAATGGTTGGCCCATTCATCACCTTCATTATTGGTCTCAGCAAGGGGTGGCTCCTCTTCAGATTCATCTCCTCCCGACATAGCTTCATAAGGCTCCATGGGGTGTAAGCCCGCGTGAAATTCCTCCTGAGGTGTGTACCAATGCCGTTCTTGTGGATCATCCTCAATATCGTCTTTGAATGGTTCCACCTCTTCCGGATCCTCTTCCTCATGTATAGAGCTATTGACTTCATCTTCATAATGAGGTTCCATCTTCACCACCTCCCAATATGGTCCATCGGACACCTCAATGGGGTTAAGTGCACTCCCAAGTGGTGGTGGACGAGTCCTTATGCGTGCTGTGCTCCTAATCATCGACATCTATAAATAAGACATGAGAAACTTTAGAGAAGAAGAAAATAACTCCAAAACTTCAGAAGCTATGAAGCAAGAAAGCAAAAGTGTTGCTATCCAAAAGAAGAGAAAAAAGAGGGGCTGAAAATAGCACTTTGCGGTAACTGAATTGACAAGTAAATTGCAGCAGCAAGCAATTTTCGAAAATAGCAGTTTAGAAAATCTGGTACCAATCTGTGACACCCAATTCCAAAAATAGAACCAAGTGAATGTATATGTGTTCCCAGGATGTTCATCACACATACACATGTAATCCACAACATGTATTCAGAGTATAACCACGAGTAAATAGTGTTTAAGTGTGACACCCACATTTTCGAGTTCTGCATGTATTCATGTTTCATGTAGAAAAACACTTTTAAAATAAGTTGAAACCAAGAAAGAATAAAAAAGATAGCTAAAAAGAGCAAATTCCAGTTCACAGAGAGCACCGAAGACAACTCCCGCAGCCCGCTGACCACGTGGCACGTTCGGAGCTCATCCCCGCAAAGGGGGAGAGGTCCGCCGCCAAACTGGCTACGTGGCAGGCTCGGGGCTCATCCCCGCAAAGGGTGAGAGGTCTGATCCCGTGAGACATGTGTTGCCCCCGGATCTAGCCTCTGCAAAGGAGCGAGGCCAGTCCCGCAGGACACGGGTCGGCTGTGGAGCTATTCACTGCGGAAAAGAGAGGACCAGCCGCGCAGGACACGTGTCGCTCTCGGAGCTCACCTCCGAGAGGTCCGACCCTGCTAGACACGTGTCGCTCTCGGAACTCACTTCTGAGAGGTCCGGTCCTATTGGACACGTGTCACCTCCGGAGCTCACCTTCGGGAGGTCCGACACTACCGGACACGTGTCACCTCCGGAGCTCATCTCCGGAAGGTCCGACGCTGACAGGTGTCACCTCCGGAGCTCATCTCCGGAAGGTCCGATGCTGATGGACACGTGTCAACCTCGGAGCTCACCTCCGAGCAGAAAGGAAGTACTGCGCTACTTGACATGTGGCATTCTCGGAGCTCACCTCCGAAGAGAGGGGGAGGTCCGAAAATGACACATGGCACACGTGGAGCCACCTCCGAAGAGAGAGGGAGGTCCCGACCCACCAGACATGTGGTGCACGCGGATCTTGCCTATGGAGAGAGGGAGGTCCCGCCGCCAGGACACGTGGCGCAAGCGGAGCTCACCTCTGAGGAAGAGGGAGGTCTCGCCGCCTGATACACGGCACAACTGGAGCTTGTCTCTACGGAAAAAGGGAGCCCAGGTTCTTGCAGGACACGTGGAACCTCCGGAGCTCATCACCGCGAGGGTGACGAGATTTGAAGCAGTTTTTCTTCTGTACGTGTAGGAATACCGGTACGGGAGGAAACTGACACGAATTCCACGTTCCTACCGCACCAAATCAACTAAAGATAAGTTGTTAAGATTCAAAAACAATTTGAATAGGACTCTTATTCAAATTCCGATCAGATTAGGACTCTTCTCTTCCCGATTATAAATAGAACCGAAAACCTTTGGCCGCAACCACATACTTCTTTCCACCTCCTGAGCCGACAACTTAGAGCCCTAGCCCCAGCTCGCCAAGCTAAACCCCTTCGCCAGAGTTCAGTCGCCGAAGATCGCCGGAACAGAGCCTTGACGATCTATCTCGCTAGGAGAAGGACCCCGAGACCAAGAAGAACGTAAGGTAGGTCTCCAATACCACCTTACGACATCATCGCATTTTCTTTGCATCTGTTCGTCGATTCCTTTCGAACAGAAGCTTTTTGTGGACAAATCACGTGTTGATCGGTCTGATCTAGATCTTAAGTCAAGATCATCGCCACATCCACAATTGATCTTTACACCTCTGTTCATCGTAAAAGCCATGCAAACATGCAAAAACACGTACAAACCGATCTAATAAAAAAACTGCATCATAGGATTTGCATGCATATGCATCATCGCATCTGGTTAAAGTTTGTGCATGGTATTGATTGCTATGAATCTTGTATGTGCGCGATCGCGTATAGAAGGACAATCTCAGGGAGCTGTCTACGACGAGCTGCAACAACAAGATTTCGAGATCCAAGAGCAACTGGAACCGCAAGAAAAAGGCAAGTGCCCTTGACCATATTGATCCCATATTTTGGAAAACTGTTTTGTTTGCGAAAAGGTGTGTGTGCTGAGTCAATATGATGGGCAACCCTTTCATAGGAGTTACTAGTTTTGTTAAACCACCCTTGTTGCCAGGGAAGTTTATGAGTCAGATATGGTTTTTGCTTTTATGCTTCGCTGAGTCCATGGGATACGGGAAGCGAGATAGATGTGTCTAGCTAACTGCACTCGTAAGAATAATGAGAAAATTGATGTTGTTAATGAACATGGATCGGAGGGAGATCTAGGCAAGCATGGGTTTGTGAATGAGGTAGAATGAGATGGTGCTTTACTTGCCATAGATCTAAGGACCGGTTCATGCCAGCCATGCCAGGATAACAGTGCCACCACAAGGCCAAGTATGGGTGCAGCTTAGCTGAGTAATTAGGTAAGCTACTAGATTGTTATGGACCGTGGAAGGCACGGGGAATGGGAGTTGGGTGAGGACTGCCCTGGAAACTGCATGGCACAAGAGGGGGCCCGTGGGTGGGAGAATTGGAGATTCTAGCCTGCCGGTGAAACCTTAGTGAGTTATGGTTTGGTTTTGGTTTGGTTTTTGGGACTGTTGAGTCCGGGTGATAAGATTGGTTGCGTGACTGTTGAGTCGTGGCAACGAGATTTGGTCGGAATGAGACAAAATTGAATGGTAGCGAATACGAGATGGTATTCGTGAGATGGTAGCAAATACGAGATGGTATTCGTGAGATGGTAGTGAATACGAGATGGTATTCATGAGAAAAGTTGATTAATGTATGGTTGAAACATGGAAACGGATGAATCATAATGGAGGTATGTTGGTATTTTAAATACATGTTGGGATTACATTCACTTAAAGTTGAGTTGCTGTTTTTATCATGTTTTGAGAAATAAACTTTGCTTTCTGCGATGAGCCTTTTTATACCTTCCTTGCTGTGAGCTACATATTATATTTTCCCGCACTTGCTGAGTACATCATTGTACTCAAACTTGCATTATTACTTCATCATCAGCAACAGGAGAAGAATACTATGAAGACCCCGTGGAGGATTAGGCGTGTAATCTGTCCTCAACCTTGCCTGTGGGGATGGAGTAGAGATGGAGATGCTGCTGCTCAGATTGCTTCCACATTAGTTTAGAAGACTTCCGCTGCTAGATTAGACTTCCGCTGCTAAGATAAGATTTCCACTGCTAGAATGAGTCCAAGACTCATATTGTAATAAACCGTGTTATTCGTGGTAATATATATTCTGAATTCAGTTTGTGGATGATATGTGTATGTTTGATGAACATCCTGGGCACACATATGCATCAGTTCCAGGTTCCGTGGTTTTCCACAGAACCAGGGCGTCACAGATTGGTATCAGAGCCACGGTTGACGGTAGGTTACACGCTTAGATAGAAAACACAACTTGGTATCAACCTGCCACGGGTTGATCGTAGATCATACACCTAGATAGGTCACAGATTGATATTAGAATTGCCATGTCTAGTCACAGAATTGGTACAATCCACAGATTGGTACCAAGCTACCACGGTTGACTGTAGGCCACAAACCTAGAATGATCACAGATTGGTTATAGAGCCACGTTGACTGTAGGACGCACCCCAAGTAACAAATTGGTATTAGCAGCCACGCTGACCATAGGATGCAAGCCTAGGATGCATTGGTATTGGAACCACCTTGACATAGGATGCAAGCCTAGAAGAAGCCATAGTTGGATCACAGATTGGTATCACCCCAAACTGACACGACCCCACTGGTCCTGTCGAGCCAGGATCACGCTGAGGGGTGCTGCGTTGCACAACACCGTATAACACACGTCAAAGGTACAAAGCGGAAGCGGAAGCTTTATTACATAAACAATTTTATTAACATGTTTACATCAAAATAAGTTTAGTCCACACTCGCGGGCGTAGACTAAGCATCAAGTGCACGTTCAGCCCTCGAACGTGTCCTTGCTAGCACACTCGCACACTAACTCTGCGGCGTGCACGACTCCCACTCGACGGGGTTCCCCTCCTGGGGTTCCGTCTCCTCTTCGGGAGTCCCTTCCTCATAGAACCCTGCAAAAGCTTCAAACACAAGCAGTGAGCACGAAGGCTCAGCAAGTCTGACCCGTCTCACCTAAACATGAAACTTCTACATGAGGGTGATGGGTTGCATGAGGTAAAAATCATTTGCAAGGACTCGCCTAATTAGTAGAACCTTACTTTCAAGTTTTAGCAGCAGGTTGTGGAGAACTTTACGCTAAGGCACATGAGAGAGCCGCAATCAAACAAGAAACGCATTTCTCTCATGTACTTTGCCCAAAGTTGAAAAGAACTTTAGTTAGCACTAAGCTACAACATATCATTAACAATCAATATCCAACTTTCAATCAGCAACATTTTAACATGTAACTAGCCTGTTCTTTCTACGTCACGGTACAGTGAACAAGTGGTACTCACTGACCGCGAGGGACGGCGATTATAATCGATTTACACCTGCAGGGTTACCCGAACAACCCGTCACGTACGCCCGTACTCGATGTTGCCTACAACAACCATCACGGACGCCGTACGCGACTACCTTTCACCCGTTAGCCAAATATTGAACCGGTCCCATCGTCCCGAGCAAGAGGTCCCTGCACGCGCATCTCTGTGCCGCCAGCTGATTTACACCTCGAGCTCTCAACCTACCCTCTGAACGACGGGCAATGCCTCAATACCCAGCTACCCGAGTTACATCAGTTTCCCGGTTCCCATATAGCCGGTAGGTCTTCGGTACTGTTCTAGCTTGTTCAACAGGCCCGCACACGGCTCGGTCCTCAATCGACACAAGCGGAGCTACAGCACACAGGCCCCAAAGTCCTGCTGCCCTTACTCTCCGCTCGGTCTCATTTTCTTGCCATGTGTATCATGTGCTATCTCTACCCGAGCAATGTGCCTCTAGCCTATTCTCGCGAGTAGTTCCAACTACTCGACTTGTACCGAATCCTACTCTATCCTAGCAATGCAGTGGCTAACGGGGTTTGCAATCCTAAACCCCAACCCATGGTTTTCTTGGCTATGCAGTGGGGTTTCCAAACAAGACTCTGATGCACAACATAAAGAAAACAAGTATGTGCTCAAAACAATAAAAATTTATAAAATGGTTAATGCAAACCGGGGCTTGCCTTGCTGCTCTTGGTCGTAGGCTAGCTGTTCCTCCGGAGTAACGAAGTCTAGGACTTCGGGTTCCTCCTCGACCTTAGCGACTACATGATAAGAACAATGTATGTATTAATTAAATGCTTTTGTATTAACTTTGAAGTTGTGAAGTCTATAACCTTTACTAGATAGACCTAATGACTGTGAAACTTTTACTGTGGCTTGGTTACAACCTAAACAGAGACTTGGTCAAGTTTTAGTTGCAGCAAAGCTCATTTGAGCCCTCCACAAATAATTATGTCCTTGACCTTAATTAAAGGCTTTTAGGGTGTTCTAGGTATTTTCATGAAACAAACTATGACTTTCTGAAAACTAGATTTTCAGAGGGTTCTAATGGAATTGGTCTCACTTAATTTGGAAGTCTCTAACTAAAGATATGAGCTAAACAATTTCAGAGAAAATTCTGAAAATGTTTCTGAACATTTTCTATTTTCTCTGGAACAGTTTTACTAATCACACCATTAGGTGGACTAAATGAGCTCAAATGGATCTGAAATTTTTATGGTAGTTCAAGGATATTTTGGTGAACATCTCAGCAAAATTTCAGGATTTTCCTCCAAATGATTCTCCAGTTAAAATTCCTAACAGTTTAAACTTTAAGGAATTAATTCTGGAGAATTAAGGAATCTCATGAAGTGACACTTGATTTTCTGGAAAGTACTCAAAGAGCTGAATCCAGCAAAATTTGGTTCACTCAATTTGGAGCTTTCTAGCCAAAGTTATAAGGATTTGAAGTTTGAAGGAAATCTGAAAATCGGGGAAAAGTTTAAACTCGCGCGTGGGCCCAGGGGACACGCGTCGCACGCCTAGGCGATGGCACACCGCGGCCCACAAGGATTTTGTGCGCCAGCACACCCGATCCCGGCCATAGCCGGATCCCGATTCAAAATATCGGCCGCTGACAGCTGGGGTCCACCCCCTTCTTCAACCTCGCGACACCCGCGCTCCGCCGCCGAGGGACCTCGCCGGAGAGCTCGCCGCCGGCTGCTGTACAGCTTCAAACTTCTTGATTCTGGCCGCCCCTGCCTACTTTTACTTGGGGAACATGATCCGAGGGTCAGCTGCTCATGACAACGGCCGGAGCATGGTCGGCGACGAGCCGCCATATCGGAACGACTTCGGCCATGTCGGCTGATGCTCCTAGTGCCTCAGCTACTTGGGAAACCGGTCGGGGAGCATCAGTGGACCTCAGAGAAGGTCGACATGAACTCGGGGCAGCTCGGGGAAGGCCCGAAATAGGTCCTCACCGTGCGCCCGATACCCCCCGTGCGTTCCGCCATTAGTAGACCTTGAATTACGCCGGGCACAGAAGTTCTCCGGCCCAGAGTTGTGAAGGCAACTTGTGCGTCACCGTGTCTAGTTCGTGTGGGAGTGGCCTGAGGCCCTCTAATCCTTTCTAGAGCACGAATTAAACAGAATCGTACCCGAGGGTCGTTCTGCACACAGAAAGGGGAAAAGTGGAAATTCGCCGCCGGTGAGCAACCACTCGAGCTGTGGCTCGGGGATGAGCAGCACCGATCACTTGCGCGTCCAAGGGTGCCTTGGCTCGGGCGTGACAACGCCCAGGTTGGGCTGTCCACGAGAGCCCGAGGTGCGGCGGTTTCCAGTTCCGAGTTTGATCTTTCGGCACAGCCGATATCACTCGGTTTCAATCGATTTCTATCAATGGGAAGGATGGAGGATGGTTGCTAGTACCTTGCTGGGACCTTGGAATGGAAAGAGGGAGCTGCGATCGGCTTGATCAAGCAGGAACTCGAGCGGCGGCGATGGCAGTGGGAAAAGCAGTCGCGCACGTCGGTAGCTCGGGGAAATGGTGACTGAGGCACGCCGGGGAGGGAATAAATAGCTCGGCCGGCTGGCCTCCGGCTTGGGGCACGCAGCAGGAGCTGGCGCCGGCCGGCCCCTTCGGTGGCGCGCGCGCACAACAGCCGGGAACCGACTGAACTGTGGTTCAGTCGGTTTGCTTTGAGGCTGAGGCTGACATGTGGGTCCCACTCCTCTTTTAACCTCTGAAATTTATTCCTAACAGCTGTGGTAAACAGTGAACCCTATTCTACCCTTGGCAACTCAAATTATTCACCCAAGAGCCATTTGAATTGATCAAAGTTCAAATGAGGTTTGGTTTGAATGAATTTCAGCACAAGTGCAGTTTGAAATTCAAATAAAGTTTGAATTTCTCCCCCTTAGCTCATGTCAAGATCAACTCCAAATGGAGTGAAAATTGGTGTGTGAGCTCACAAAAATGTGCTGAGCAAGAATATGCCTTCCACTTTTAAATTCAGTGGGTGAAAACAGTTTGAATTTGAATATGTTTTCAAACTGCCCCTTTCCTATCTACACCCAAGATGACCTCAAAAATGTTTTGAATTTGGGTGAAACTTGGCATGGACATCCTTGGCAAAGTGTAGGAGTTTTCATATGTCCAGCCCATCTATATCACATGTGGGAAGTACCACTTTTGCAATGTGTGAGTTTGTTCCCTAATGAGCATGTTGATAATTGTTACTTGCTCTTTATTTGTGTTCATCATTTTTCCTCAAATGAGGTGTGTGGTGTGGGGATGAACACTGCAAATGGGTGTCAAAAACTGAGGCCCTTACATTCCTCCCCCCTTAAAAGAATCTCGTCCCGAGATTATAAGGTGAAAATGAGAGAGAGGACGGTGGAAAAATTACCGGATATGCGACGTGAGAAAGTCGGGGTAGTTAGTGCGAAGGAATTCTTCGCTCTCCCATGTCGCTTCATCCATGGAGTGATTACTCCACAGAACCTTGTAGAACCACAACGTACGGTTGCGTGTGGTTCGGGCCTTTTCATCAATAATCTGCACCGGTTCAGATCTGCATAGGTGAGATCCGGTTGCAGTTCTTCAATGTCTTCCAGCTGAACGGTAGTTGATAGCTTGAGACACTTCCTCAGCTGGGAAATGTGAAAGACGTCGTGCACACCGGAAAGTGCTTCTGGTAATCTTAGCCGGTATGCCACCGATCCACATCTTTCGGTAATCTGGAATGGACCGATGAATCGGGGTGCTAACTTTCCTCTCACCCCAAATCTGTTTACGCCCTTCATTGGAGACACTCGTAGATATACGTGGTCTCCAGCTTCGAATTGTAACGGACGCCTTCTCCGGTCCGCATACTGTTTCTGTCGGGATTGAGCGGCTTTTAGGTTCGCTTGAATTAATCGAACCTTTTCTTCCGCGTTGTTGACAAGATCAATCCCGAAGGTAACCCTCTCGCCAGACTCACACCAATTCAATGGTGTGCGGCATTTTCTCCCGTATAGCGCCTCGTAGGGCGCCATCTTGATGCTGGCTTGGTACCCATTGTTGTACGAGAACTCGGCTAACGGCAAGTGATCATCCCAGTTCTTGCCGTGGTCGATAGCGCAAGCTCGTAGCATGTCTTCTAAGATTTGATTTACCCGCTCCGTTTGCCCATCCGTCTGCGGGTGGTAGGCTGAACTACGGATCAGCTTCGTCCCCAAGGCAGCGTGGAGCTGCTCCCAAAAACGGGACACAAATAAAGTGCCCCGGTCCGATACGATAGTACGGGGTACGCCGTATAAGCATAGGATCCGTGAGATGTACAGTTCAGCGTACTTCTTGGCGTTGTAGTTGGTGTTGACCGGGATGAAATGGGCAACTTTGGTGAGCCGATCGACGATCACCCACACAGAATCATGTTTCTGTAAGGTGGTGGGTAAACCGACGACGAAATCCATGCTCACGTCCTCCCACTTCCAGGCAGGAATGCCCAGTGGTTGCAGCAGTCCCGGTTTCCGCATGTGGTCTGCCTTCACCCGTCGACATGTATCACACTCGGACACGTATTTTGCAGTCTCTCGCTTCATCCGTGTCCACCAAAACTTGCTTCTGAGTTCTTGATACATCTTGTTGCTGCCGGGGTGAATAGAAAACTTTGATAAGTGAGCCTCATCAAAGATTTTCTTCCGTAACTCCGGGTTTCGGGGTACGGCGATCCGGTCCTTGAACCATAGGACGCCGTCTCCGTCCTTCCGGAAACATTTCAACTCCCCACTGTCTACACGTCTCCGCAAATGTGATATGCCCTTGTCATTCTTCTGGGCTGCCGCTATCTCTTCACGGATGGTGGGGATCAAAGCTAGGTTGTAGAGAGCTCCATGTGGAATCACATGTAGTGGTGGTTCGCTCTCTTCCAACGGTGTGATGGTCAGATTATTGACGTGTGACTTGCGGCTTAGCGCGTCTGCCACAACGTTTGCCTTGCCCGGATGATAATGGATCTCTATCTCGTAATCCTTTATCAGTTCTAACCATCTTCGTTGCCTCATGTTCAGCTCCTTCTGAGTGAATATGTACTTGAGGCTTTTGTGGTCGGTATATAAATGTACGAGGTTACCGAGTAGGTAGTGCCTCCACATTTTCAGTGCAAGTACCACGGCAGCGAGCTCCAAGTCGTGAGTTGGATAATTTTGCTCATGATTCCTAAGCTGCCGTGACCCATACGCGACCACCCTTCGGTCTTGCATCAACACACATCCGAGCCCAATGCCGGATGCATCGCAGTACACATCGAACGGTTTTGTTGTGTCTGGCTGCGCCAAAACCGGTGCTGATGTCAGGTGCTTGACTAAAGCCTTGAATGCTGCTTCACATGCTGGACTCCAAACATATTTGGTAGCCTTCTTCAGCAGCTCTGTCATTGGCTTGGCAATCTTCGAGAAGTTCGGAATGAACCTCCGATAATATCCCGCGAGTCCGAGGAAACTCCGTACCTCATGAACAGTTCTCGGGGATTTCCAATTCAGCACTTGCGTGATTTTGCTCTGGTCCACAGCGATACCCTCCGCTGAGATGATATGCCCGAGGAAAGGCACTTGCGATATCCAAAACTCGCATTTGCTGAACTTTGCGTATAACTTGTGATCCCGCAGCCGTTGCAAGACTATACGCAGATGTTTCTTGTGATCTTCCTCCGACTTGGAATATACCAGGATGTCGTCGATGAAGACCACGACAAACTTGTCCAGCTCCGGCATGAACACCGAGTTCATTAAGTACATGAAGTGAGCTGGAGCATTGGTGAGGCCAAAGGACATGACCAGGTACTCATAAAGTCCGTACCTTGTCGAAAAAGCTGTCTTTGGAATGTCCTCAGCCCTGATCTTAATCTGAT
The DNA here is from genome assembly GCA_030760725.1 of Neostapfia colusana. Taxonomy (NCBI): domain Eukaryota; kingdom Viridiplantae; phylum Streptophyta; class Magnoliopsida; order Poales; family Poaceae; genus Neostapfia; species Neostapfia colusana. Next base: position 104,992,255 of record JASWHV010000006.1, read on the forward strand.
GGTACCCGGATCTTAAATCCATCTTGGAAAAGACCTTTGCTTCGACCAACTGATCAAACAACATGTCGATCCGTGGCAACGGGTACTTGTTCTTGATGGTTACGGCATTTAATGGACGGTAGTCCACGCAAAGCCGCAACGTTTCATCCTTCTTTTTGACAAATAATGCCGAACAGCCCCATGGCGAGGAGCTCGGCCTAATAAAACCCTTCTCCAGAAGGTCCGTGAGCTGAGTCTTCAGTTCAGCCAACTCCTTGGGCGCCATCTTGTACGGCCTTCGGGATATTGGCATGGTTCCCGGTGCAAGTTCAATCTTGAACTCCACCTCTCTATCGGGTGGCATCCCCGGCAAATCATCCGGGAATACATCAGGGAATTCTCGGACCACTGGAATGTCTTCCAATCTGATGGTTGTGGCTTGATAGACACTTGGAAGTTTTATTTCTGGACTGTCCAGAAATAATGAGTGAGAACCGTGCACTCCTGAGTTTAAGTGCACGACTCGGAGGACGGTGTCTAAAACAGCGCCGTGGCGGTTTAACCACGACATCCCTAGGATGACATCGACCTTCTGTCCCTCTAAGATAATGAGAGACGTGGGGTACACTCTACCCGCTAAGCATAATGGTGCTTTGGAGACCATTACGCTTGCTGAAATCTTCCCACCCGGTGAACAAATTAAATATGGACTATCGGTGGGTAGTATTGGCAAGCTGTGTTTAGCAATGAAAGCTTGGCTAATAAAATTATGCGTGGCGCCTGAATCAAATAGTACTATAGCGGGATGCTGGTGGAGTTGGAACATACCCGCAAGGATTGGCTCGCCCTCCGGCACGTCCTCAATGGCAAGCTGGTGGACAGTACCGGGCCTAGGGTTTGCCCGCCGCGCATTAGTAGGGTTCCGGGGTTGATTCCTCCCCGGAAACTGTGGTACCACTCCGCCGCCTTGCCTCTCCGGGCAACTGCTCGCGAAGTGTCCTGGACGACCACACTTGTAACATGTGGCCGCTGCTGGTGGAGTACTTGGTGGACGAAAGCCCGGCATGCGTTGCGGAGGTGCAAACGCACGCGGCATCGCCCGCTGCTGCTGTTGTTGTTGCGGTGGTGCTGGCAGTGCCGGCCGGAATGCCGGTGAAGAATACGGCCGACCGCGGAACGGCATCGACCGCTGTGGTGGCTGCCAGCGCGGACCTGATGGTGGGCGATTCACCATCCGAAACTTCTGAGAAGGACCGCCTCCTTCTCCGCTGCTCTGCGGCGCGCTTCGCTTTCGCTCTGCCGCCGCCAACTCCTTGCCGGAGTCTTCCTGAACAATCGCAGCATCAATTATGTCGTTGAGGCTGCCGCGATTGAACATCGCCAGCTTGTCCTTCAGGAGCGGGTTAAGCCCCTGGTAAAAGTGGTCCCGCCGCTTCTCGTCCGTATCTGCGTGATACGACGCGTAGAGTGCGAGATCGTTGAACGCTCTGGAGTACTCCAGCGCGTTCCGGCTCCCTTGTTGCAGGTGTAGGAATTCCTGCGTCTTCCTCTTCATCAAACCGGGCGGTATATGATAGGCCCGGAAGGCCGTCCGGAACTCCGCCCAGGTCATCACTCGGTCGGTGAGTTGTGAAGCACAAAAGTTGGCCCACCACGCGCTCGCGGATCCTTGGAGCTGCTGGACCGCGAACTGAGTCTTGCGCTGCTCGCTGATTTGGAGCAGCCCGAACTTCATCTCTATGGCGCGGAGCCAGTTGTCCGCGTCAAGTGGTTCATCCGCCCTTGAGAATACAGGGGGATGAGTCGCCAGGAAGTCAGAGTAGGAGCTCTGTTGGCGCTCCTCACGATCTTGACGTCTCTCTGGGCGAGACGTATTCGCAATTAACGTTTGCAGCAGCTCTGTATGCTGCTGATGTGAACCCGCCATTGCCGCGACAATGTCGGCCAATGTAACCGTTGGCAGTGGCGGTGGCGGTGTTTGCTGTTGCTGTTGCTGCTGCTGTCCCGAGGAGTCCTCGGGAGGTGGTTGGGAGGTCTCTCCCCCTTGGCTAGTACCTCCAACATCGGGGTTGGCACGAGTACGCGTCATTCTGAAATTCAACACAGCAGCAATTAGCACATGTCTTACTCAAAATTCCATAAACAGGAGTAAGTATTGAAGCGACGCATGATTAACTTGCACAACATTCACATATATTGATAAAGCATAAACTTTATACAAGATACATTATTCTCGGATCTCCGAGAAGTCGTGCTCATGTCGTCACTACCTATACATACGCTACTGTCTACACGACATGTCACCGATTACAAAAGTTGGGTTACGCTACCCTAGCTGCCCTACTTGGCAACCGTAACCCCCTACTCGGAGTAGAACTCGACCTCCTGTGGGTCGTCCTCCTCCGGTACCTCTGCTGGTGGCTCGGGGTCTACCACCTCTTCTCCCATTCCAGGTTCTCCCATGGCTGGAAGACCCAAGACTACCGGTACGCCCAATACCGGGGGCACGAGGTCCTGCAATGCATGCACCTCGTCCATAGCCTGGTTGTAGTCCTCTTCCCAGCCTTGTCCTTCCTCAATAGCGTCGTCCCGCTCTTGAGCAAGGTCCTCATTCTGCTGGGTTAGGGTCTGCACCAGCTCTTGCAACGCTGCAATGTCAACACGGCTCTTCTTCTTTGCCTTCTTCAGACGACGCAACTGATTGTGTTGTTCATTCAGTCGCTTGATCGTCGGAAGGAGCACATTGCGGAGTGCACTGTGAGCACTCTCAAAATGATCTCCACGGCTTGTGCTCTCCTTGAGCTTGGTGGCGAGATGCTCCGTATGAACAGCTTGGCTGTCCATCACAGCGTTTCCCGCCCTCATTTGGAGGCTGAGATTTGCCTCCGCGGGGTTGTACCTTGGGCAACTCGGGTTTGTTGCCTCTAGGTACCTCTCTTCCCACACATGCTGAGCTCGTCCCTCCACTGGAACGAGTGCGTATGGAGTTCCCTCCATAGCCTGTACGTGTAGTTGGCAGAAACGTGACATAGTGTCACGGGCTGCCACTTGCCACATCCCTTCCGGTTGTCTTCCTCTCACCGTGACGGTGAATGGCACCCAACCGGGTGGCGTAGGCCCTGCAGGAACCTCGACATGGATCGTCCACGTCTTGTTCCCCTCTTCGCCTTCTTCCTTGGCGAAGTATTGCGGCATCTGGTTGTACCCGAAATATTGGAGCATTAGCCACAATGCTCCCGGGTAGCCGCTACGGTCAGAGCAGTGGGAAACTACCCACCCGTTCTCCAACCGTTTATCTGCTGCCATCTGTAAAAATATATTTGAGAAATGTCAAATATTTATTTAAACAGTAAACCATTGAGTTATAACATAAGATATGTCATTGAACCCTTAACACTTGGAAACATAGTTCAAATTTTTAAACAAATTTGACTGCTGATCTGCTGTTCCCATGACAGCCCTGACCAGTTTCCATATCAATCTGATTTAGGCCAGGTTAAAAGCAAAACCAGTCCTGGAGCTCAACATCAAAGTTAAAGTTAACTTCAATAGCTTTCCAGAAAGTATTTGGTTGGCCTAAGATCTGCTCTGGTTCAAAAGTTATGAGATGTCAAAGTTAACAGAATTTCTGGGAACAATTGGACAGCACCTCCCTGCCTTAGGTACTGATTTGATCCAAGAATTCCAGTTAATTCTGTTCCTAATCTGACAAAACTTTCTGTTACAAAGTTGTAACCCATCTCATAAGCTTCCCAGAACCACCTCATTTTCTATTTTTGGATTTTTATGCAGGAAGTTATGCTTAATTTACAGAGAGTCCACAGAGAGTCTTTGCTCCGTCCTGTTTTCTGGACAGTTTCAACTCTACTGCATTTTTCGAGTGGTTAAGGGATGAAACACCTCTGGAACTCAACAGAAAAGTTGTAAAGCTCCTCCAAAGCTTTCCAGAAATGTATCATACGACCCCAACCTCGAAAGAACTCAACCTCTAACCTCTGATTAACTTCAGCCTTGATTTAGCTGAAAACAGAGTGCTCTGTCCTTAACATCCTATAAGTTGAAAATTTATTAACTTTGAATATCCTGTTCAAGGGAAGGAGTTACATCAAGTTTTACTACTTTGGATCAAAACCTTCAAGTTTTTAAATGAAGTTGTTCATTTAGTTGGGTGTGACGTCGAGGCGTCACCAGATTATGTCGGTACTACGTCCTCACAAAGGAAAAACCTATACCGGATTTAGCCGGCTTCGTTAGTTCAGTGGCACTACTCGTCACTCGCACACGGATGCTACACGTCTACCGTTTCGTGGTAAGGCTACCTGCAGAAACTCAAACAATCATCAGACTCGGCTGCACACCGAGCCCGGAATCCATACAGTTTGTACACCCGGCCGTCATCACTCGCCCGGATGTTCTCAAGCCAAACACGCCTTGAGTTACGTGTTCACGTTTCAGACCACGTGACGGGGTCTCCCATGTTGCACCACGCACGCCAGGGACAGACGTTGCTCGAATACCCCAAACGACATGAAGAGTCGTAGAGGATATCAAAGCGGGTCGGGTTACCTGCCACCCGTGGGGCTCCACCCTTCAGCTTGTGCGCACTGGTGGACAGCGCTTACGTGCACCCCCCAAGACATGAACGTCCCGAGATGCACGATTTTCCGACATAACAAATAAGTTAATAAGCCACTTTCTATATACTAATAACATCCTTATACGGGCTACTAACTCGTTCCTCACTGGATTTTTGAAAAAGAAGACCTTTGTACTGTGTTAAACCTCAAGCGAGCTCTGATACCTCGCTGACACGACCCCACTGGTCCTGTCGAGCCAGGATCACGCTGAGGGGTGCTGCGTTGCACAACACCGTATAACACACGTCAAAGGTACAAAGCGGAAGCGGAAGCTTTATTACATAAACAATTTTATTAACATGTTTACATCAAAATAAGTTTAGTCCACACTCGCGGGCGTAGACTAAGCATCAAGTGCACGTTCAGCCCTCGAACGTGTCCTTGCTAGCACACTCGCACACTAACTCTGCGGCGTGCACGACTCCCACTCGACGGGGTTCCCCTCCTGGGGTTCCGTCTCCTCTTCGGGAGTCCCTTCCTCATAGAACCCTGCAAAAGCTTCAAACACAAGCAGTGAGCACGAAGGCTCAGCAAGTCTGACCCGTCTCACCTAAACATGAAACTTCTACATGAGGGTGATGGGTTGCATGAGGTAAAAATCATTTGCAAGGACTCGCCTAATTAGTAGAACCTTACTTTCAAGTTTTAGCAGCAGGTTGTGGAGAACTTTACGCTAAGGCACATGAGAGAGCCGCAATCAAACAAGAAACGCATTTCTCTCATGTACTTTGCCCAAAGTTGAAAAGAACTTTAGTTAGCACTAAGCTACAACATATCATTAACAATCAATATCCAACTTTCAATCAGCAACATTTTAACATGTAACTAGCCTGTTCTTTCTACGTCACGGTACAGTGAACAAGTGGTACTCACTGACCGCGAGGGACGGCGATTATAATCGATTTACACCTGCAGGGTTACCCGAACAACCCGTCACGTACGCCCGTACTCGATGTTGCCTACAACAACCATCACGGACGCCGTACGCGACTACCTTTCACCCGTTAGCCAAATATTGAACCGGTCCCATCGTCCCGAGCAAGAGGTCCCTGCACGCGCATCTCTGTGCCGCCAGCTGATTTACACCTCGAGCTCTCAACCTACCCTCTGAACGACGGGCAATGCCTCAATACCCAGCTACCCGAGTTACATCAGTTTCCCGGTTCCCATATAGCCGGTAGGTCTTCGGTACTGTTCTAGCTTGTTCAACAGGCCCGCACACGGCTCGGTCCTCAATCGACACAAGCGGAGCTACAGCACACAGGCCCCAAAGTCCTGCTGCCCTTACTCTCCGCTCGGTCTCATTTTCTTGCCATGTGTATCATGTGCTATCTCTACCCGAGCAATGTGCCTCTAGCCTATTCTCGCGAGTAGTTCCAACTACTCGACTTGTACCGAATCCTACTCTATCCTAGCAATGCAGTGGCTAACGGGGTTTGCAATCCTAAACCCCAACCCATGGTTTTCTTGGCTATGCAGTGGGGTTTCCAAACAAGACTCTGATGCACAACATAAAGAAAACAAGTATGTGCTCAAAACAATAAAAATTTATAAAATGGTTAATGCAAACCGGGGCTTGCCTTGCTGCTCTTGGTCGTAGGCTAGCTGTTCCTCCGGAGTAACGAAGTCTAGGACTTCGGGTTCCTCCTCGACCTTAGCGACTACATGATAAGAACAATGTATGTATTAATTAAATGCTTTTGTATTAACTTTGAAGTTGTGAAGTCTATAACCTTTACTAGATAGACCTAATGACTGTGAAACTTTTACTGTGGCTTGGTTACAACCTAAACAGAGACTTGGTCAAGTTTTAGTTGCAGCAAAGCTCATTTGAGCCCTCCACAAATAATTATGTCCTTGACCTTAATTAAAGGCTTTTAGGGTGTTCTAGGTATTTTCATGAAACAAACTATGACTTTCTGAAAACTAGATTTTCAGAGGGTTCTAATGGAATTGGTCTCACTTAATTTGGAAGTCTCTAACTAAAGATATGAGCTAAACAATTTCAGAGAAAATTCTGAAAATGTTTCTGAACATTTTCTATTTTCTCTGGAACAGTTTTACTAATCACACCATTAGGTGGACTAAATGAGCTCAAATGGATCTGAAATTTTTATGGTAGTTCAAGGATATTTTGGTGAACATCTCAGCAAAATTTCAGGATTTTCCTCCAAATGATTCTCCAGTTAAAATTCCTAACAGTTTAAACTTTAAGGAATTAATTCTGGAGAATTAAGGAATCTCATGAAGTGACACTTGATTTTCTGGAAAGTACTCAAAGAGCTGAATCCAGCAAAATTTGGTTCACTCAATTTGGAGCTTTCTAGCCAAAGTTATAAGGATTTGAAGTTTGAAGGAAATCTGAAAATCGGGGAAAAGTTTAAACTCGCGCGTGGGCCCAGGGGACACGCGTCGCACGCCTAGGCGATGGCACACCGCGGCCCACAAGGATTTTGCGCGCCAGCACACCCGATCCCGGCCATAGCCGGATCCCGATTCAAAATATCGGCCGCTGACAGCTGGGGTCCACCCCCTTCTTCAACCTCGCGACACCCGCGCTCCGCCGCCGAGGGACCTCGCCGGAGAGCTCGCCGCCGGCTGCTGTACAGCTTCAAACTTCTTGATTCTGGCCGCCCCTGCCTACTTTTACTTGGGGAACATGATCCGAGGGTCAGCTGCTCATGACAACGGCCGGAGCATGGTCGGCGACGAGCCGCCATATCGGAACGACTTCGGCCATGTCGGCTGATGCTCCTAGTGCCTCAGCTACTTGGGAAACCGGTCGGGGAGCATCAGTGGACCTCAGAGAAGGTCGACATGAACTCGGGGCAGCTCGGGGAAGGCCCGAAATAGGTCCTCACCGTGCGCCCGATACCCCCCGTGCGTTCCGCCATTAGTAGACCTTGAATTACGCCGGGCACAGAAGTTCTCCGGCCCAGAGTTGTGAAGGCAACTTGTGCGTCACCGTGTCTAGTTCGTGTGGGAGTGGCCTGAGGCCCTCTAATCCTTTCTAGAGCACGAATTAAACAGAATCGTACCCGAGGGTCGTTCTGCACACAGAAAGGGGAAAAGTGGAAATTCGCCGCCGGTGAGCAACCACTCGAGCTGTGGCTCGGGGATGAGCAGCACCGATCACTTGCGCGTCCAAGGGTGCCTTGGCTCGGGCGTGACAACGCCCAGGTTGGGCTGTCCACGAGAGCCCGAGGTGCGGCGGTTTCCAGTTCCGAGTTTGATCTTTCGGCACAGCCGATATCACTCGGTTTCAATCGATTTCTATCAATGGGAAGGATGGAGGATGGTTGCTAGTACCTTGCTGGGACCTTGGAATGGAAAGAGGGAGCTGCGATCGGCTTGATCAAGCAGGAACTCGAGCGGCGGCGATGGCAGTGGGAAAAGCAGTCGCGCACGTCGGTAGCTCGGGGAAATGGTGACTGAGGCACGCCGGGGAGGGAATAAATAGCTCGGCCGGCTGGCCTCCGGCTTGGGGCACGCAGCAGGAGCTGGCGCCGGCCGGCCCCTTCGGTGGCGCGCGCGCACAACAGCCGGGAACCGACTGAACTGTGGTTCAGTCGGTTTGCTTTGAGGCTGAGGCTGACATGTGGGTCCCACTCCTCTTTTAACCTCTGAAATTTATTCCTAACAGCTGTGGTAAACAGTGAACCCTATTCTACCCTTGGCAACTCAAATTATTCACCCAAGAGCCATTTGAATTGATCAAAGTTCAAATGAGGTTTGGTTTGAATGAATTTCAGCACAAGTGCAGTTTGAAATTCAAATAAAGTTTGAATTTCTCCCCCTTAGCTCATGTCAAGATCAACTCCAAATGGAGTGAAAATTGGTGTGTGAGCTCACAAAAATGTGCTGAGCAAGAATATGCCTTCCACTTTTAAATTCAGTGGGTGAAAACAGTTTGAATTTGAATATGTTTTCAAACTGCCCCTTTCCTATCTACACCCAAGATGACCTCAAAAATGTTTTGAATTTGGGTGAAACTTGGCATGGACATCCTTGGCAAAGTGTAGGAGTTTTCATATGTCCAGCCCATCTATATCACATGTGGGAAGTACCACTTTTGCAATGTGTGAGTTTGTTCCCTAATGAGCATGTTGATAATTGTTACTTGCTCTTTATTTGTGTTCATCATTTTTCCTCAAATGAGGTGTGTGGTGTGGGGATGAACACTGCAAATGGGTGTCAAAAACTGAGGCCCTTACACAAACCACCTTGACATAGTGTGAAGTCTGTAAAAGTCCCAAAACTTGTAAATAGAAAACTTGAGGTATGAATAAAGTTGAGTTTATATGCAAGAAATGGGACCTACAAAAAACTTTTGTATACTCATGAAAGGGTTGGCTTGTGCAATAAAACTTTGAATTCAGTTTGAACTAATAGGGTCACTTTAAAAAGATGAAGGCCATTTTCAAAAAAAGAGGGAATTCAAACTGTTGTTTGAAAAATTGTAATTGCAATGGCCAACTCAAGAATCAGAGGACATAATTAGATTCCTTAGGTCCAAATTAGTGGGTAAGCAAACTTTCATCAACTTTTGAAAAGATTTGCTACCCATTTTCCTAAATGGAGTTAAATTGCAAAGAATTCAAATAAACATTTGAATTTGGATAGAATTTGTCCAATTATTTAAATGCAGCTCAGTTTTCAACTCCCAACATTTGAATTGGTCACTTGCCAAATTTTGGAGATCTTTTGAGGGATAAGAGGGCACTGACTGGGGGGGCCCACATGTCATAGGTCAAATGTGACTTACACACTAAGTTTCTGTGCTGTGTTCACTTCACCGAGCAGGGCTGCAGCCGTGTGACACGGAGGGGCACCGGGAGCCACTTCCTGCTCGTCCCTCTCGCGCTGGCGAGCTGTTTCTCCTCTTCTTATCACCTCAATCACGTCCTGTTGCCCAAGCCATTGCTGTTTGTCGCCTCCTCGCGCAAACGTTCGACAGAGGCTGCTGCCTCCTTTGCTCATCGTCTCCCGGCCAGCCCAGCGCCACTCCGGCGTTCTCAAGAGGCCACAGAGGTGCACCAGGAGGTACTGATCCTCATCCTGTCGATCCCCTGCTCTTCCCCGACGCCGGCTAGCCGGAATTTCGTTTTTGGCGCCGGCGCACATGAAGGACCGACCTCAGCAAATTTCTGAAATTAGCTCCAATCGATTGATTGTTCGTTCTACAATTCAGACCACAGCTACTAGGGTTCCTAGCGCCCTTCCATGCTGAAGCACGAAGCAAACCGACCACTCTATGCCCCGGGCGACGAGAAATCATCGCCAGCGGCCAAAACTGCCACGGTCCACGGTGACGACTAGTTTGCAGCCATGTTCTGCACGATTTGATCTCTGTTCCATGTTCCTAGACCCATAGGGATGCGGTAGGACATCGTAGCTCGCGGGGAGATGCCTTGGACACGCGGGAACGTGTCCATGTCGAGCTCCCGAGCCGCCCCGCCAGTGCCGACCCACCTACAGCCGTTTTCACGCGGGGAAACCTTGCCCGGCAGCTGCGCCACGTTCCCAGGAGCATGTAGGGCGAAACCGGAGCTCATTTGGTGGAGAAATGAGGGAGAACGAGCCATGCCAAGTTTTCAGCCGGTGTGCACCCGCGGGCTCTGGCGGGAGGTTGAAGAAGCACCTGACCCGTGGGCCCCACGTGTGACTGTGCTGTTTAAAATCAAATAGAGAGTTGTTCAAACTTGTAAAATGCATAACTTTTTCTAGGAAGCTCCTAATTTAGTAATTCAAATTGGGTTGGATTCAGGATGAAATGCTCTCTCCAAATATGCAACCCAATTTGCATGAAAACCCATAGAAGATTCTGGAAAATTCTTTAAAACTTTTCAGCAAAAGAATTTTAGACGGAGTTTGGTTCATCCAAAATTCCCCAAATTTTGCCAGGATATTCTTTAGGATTTTAGGACACCCCTGTAAAAGTTTCAGCTCATTTGGAGTTGATTTAGTTGGGGTAATTCTAACTTCAAGTTTCTGTATTCCAATAAATACAGAAACATTTTCAGAGAATTTCAAAAACTTGGAAATTCAGTTCTAGCCATTCCTTAGCTCCAAAAATCCTAGGAAAATTCAGGCATACTCTCTGAGCTATGTATGAAATTATAGTTCACTTGAATTTGCATGAAAGTGCAAATTTAATCAGAATTAATTCCTTTTTTCTTAAATGCTTAGGGAATTGTTCTGGGAGATCCAATTAGTGAAATGTTCTGAATTTTGGTCCAGAGGACTTTCTTGTGACAAGGAACTCGCAAGAAAATTCCAAGCTCCATTGCAGCCCTGGATCATTAGTGTTCTGTTCAACCATTAGTTGATCCCCCACCCAAGTGATGAACCTCACTTCTCACTTGATGATAGTGCTCAAACACACACTTAATCCACCACCCCATTGTAAATTTAAATTCTTGAACAGAGTTCCAGTTTTAAACTTAGCTTTAGCATTTGTTAGCAAAAAGTTTTATAATTGAACATGTATGCATATTCCTAACGTGTAGTGATTAAACGTGTAAAGTGAAGAAGGAGGAGGTGAACTTGGATCAAGGAACAAGAAGGGCAGGAGTGAACTTCAATACATCAGAAACTGACTTTCTCTAAACTGACTTTAGTCACCTGCAAAACCAAGGCAAGCCCCGGTTTGCACTTAAGTTGTTTTTAAAGTTTTCCCTTTGTTCACTACATCTGGTCATGGTTTGTATGTGCATTAGGTCAAGGATGTTGATACTCCACTTGCATAACCAAACATGAACCCTGAGGTCAAGGGTAGCATTGTGTCATCGTTATAGAATAAGGCCGTGCTAAATAGGCTAGGACATCCGGTAGAAGACGAGTAGTTGGAATCTACTCGCGAGCTTTGTTTCAGGATCACATAAGTGGGGTTGGAAAGAGAGGCAAACTAAAGTTTACGTTTCTAAAGATGAGATCGGGCAGGAGAGTTAGGTAGCGACAAGACAAGGTCTTGGTCGAGTAGCTCTGCCCGTGTCGGTCAAGGACCGAAGCGTATGCAGCCCCGCTGAGCAATATTGAGTTGTGTACCGGATGCTTACTGATATATGGGAACCAGGAAACCGATGTACCAGGTTCACTAGATTGTAGAGGCATACCACATCGTCTCGTTAGACCTATGAGCCCGAGACGGCGTGACCGGTTCTACAGTTTAGTGTCCTGAGAAAGGTTGCCACATACGACGCAATGAAGGACGCCAGAGTTGGGTCTTCAGAGGCGGGCGTATGTGTCGAGTTATCCGGGTAGTGTTTGATTCGAATCACCGTCCCTCGTGGTTATGAGTACCGCTTGCTCACTGTGTTGTGACGTAGTAAGCAAGTTGTGTGAGAACAGTTTGCAAAAGTATAATTGCTGCTATGATTATGTTAAACTGCATGAGAACCTTGTTTGAAGTAGAGATAGAGCAAACTAAATTTATTTTTCACCTTGGGACAAGTAACATTGGAATGAAGCGTTTCTTGTTTGATTGTGGAGTTCCAATGTTGCTGGGCGCAAGGTCACGACTATTATGGCTAAAATCTGAAAGTTAAGGATGAACTCGTAGGCGAGTCTTTTCGCAAATGACAGGCTTAAGTCGTAGGTTACTTTCATGTAGAGTTTCATGTCTTAGGAGAGACGGTTAAGTCTTGCTGAGCCTTTGTGCTCACTCTTGCTATATAAGTGGTTTTGCAGGTTAACCTTGATGCTATAAAGAAGGTTGTCCGGTGAGACTCGGAAACTTCCGAGTCATGTCACACTTGGAGAACCTAGCCGCTGCCATGTCTCGTGTTGCTAGCGAGAGGAGTCCGCGGGCTGGATCTCTTCTCGGTGCTTCATAGTTATTCAACGTGAGCTGGTTATAGACTTCCGCTGTAGCTATTTTGTGTAAATTATTTACAAAGAATAATTGTAACCTTCCGCTTTCGATTTATGTAATATTGTGTTCCTTATATGTGTGCTGTTGGGTGCCGCATAACACGGCACCACCCAATGCGATTCCTCGGGCAAGGCGGCACGACCCTGTGATGGAGGTCGGGCCCCCTCAGCGTGGTATCAGAGCTGCATTGGTAATAGCGCACGGAATAAGGATGGTATTACGGCAAAAACTTAGGATACGGTGAGGAAACGATATTAGGCCCACATAAGGACTATAGTAGTGTAGTTACTTAAAGTGGCAAGAATAACATATGTGTTTTAATTCTGAACTTTCATTATGTAATGACGCACCTACGTTCTGGTAAGAATGGTAAGGAACGCCACCAAAAGTGGTTCAATTTCGGTTAGCTCCCCTGACGAGGAAAGTGGTTCAGGGCTAGGTCTCACAGCTTTGTGTGAGACGTCAATATGAAACTCTTGGACTCTTCATGTTCCTGAGTTCATATGAAACGCTGATCCCTAGCGTGCATTAGGCAAGTAAGTGGAGACCCCATCGCGTGGTCAGTAACGCGATAGTGTGTTCGTCTGGAAATAGCCCAGGAGGACATACGCAGCGCTTGCCATCGGTGTGCCCTGCAGGGCAGTAGGTGGTATCCGTTGAGTTGATAACATTCCCAACCGTGACGACCCGTTCATGACATACTAGGGTTCCCCGTCGTGTGGTGTTGAAACATGATCACGTGCTTTGAGATGTGGCTTAACTCAAGGACGGCGGTATGACAATGATACGGGCGTTTGTATTTACTTTCAAATATGGAACTGCCTGAGATGAAATAACCCTTGAGTGCACCACTATTGAGTGTTCTTCTGCAGGTACTAACCACATACTTATCCCGTGTAGTACACGTGTGCGAGAGACCGTCTTAGTGCCACTGATAAAACGGATATGCCGGTATAATCCGGTTTAGGATTTTCTTTTGGTGAGGCAACGTAATACCGACATGTTCTTACGGTGCATCGACACCGTACTACACATAATAACCTCGTCCCTACGAAGAAATGATTCATGAACTAACTTTCAACTAAAAATGGAAGTTTGAAACAAGTATTAGCTACTGAACTCTTATTTTGAGCTAAGATTCAAATGAGAGTATAATTAGGTGTCAAAGTTTTCAAAAAACAGAGTGCTCTGTTTCTGGCAGGAATTCTTTCTGGACTTCAACGGAGCATAACTATGAGTAGCTTTAACCAATTAAGGTGTATGATACAGTTCTGGAAAGATTTTCAAGTGCTCTACAATTTCTTTGTATACCTCCAGAGCAAAATCACAGTTTAAGTTGGTGAAAAGTCCAGTTGAAGGCAAACTGTTCAAGACCAGGACAGTAGCAAAAACCTCTCTGGACCTTTCTGTTTTTAAGCCATAACTTCCTGTAAAAAAATCTTTGAGAAGCCTATAAGTACTCATTGGAAAGATACTGAAGTTTACTAAAACTTTGGTATTGAACTCAAGTAAAGAATCTGTTGATAACTTGAGTAAAATTTGGAGTTTGTGTGAGCTGGTAAGGGTAGTCCCGCTGATTAGCTTAGCGTACATAAGATTTGTTTAAACATGAATGTGGTTATGCTTCCATAAAGTTCATGACATGTTCATGTTTTACTTATCTTTACTTACTACTGAGATAGAATTTTAATTGACTCAAAATTTTGTTTCGTGCAGTATGGTACGCACACATCCTCAAATGGAGATTGGAGGTTCCAGTGGAGGTGGGAATGACTCGACTTCATCACAAGAGCCATCGCCAACCGGATTGGCTGAAATTATGGCGAAGATGAATGAAACTCTCCAAACTCTAGTTCAGCAAGGCATAGATCGAGAAGCTCAACATCACATGCCAACCCAGAGCACGTATCTGGATTTCTTGGCGACACAACCGCCGGTATTCTCTGAGGCGGCTGACCATTGTGAAGCAAATCACTGGTTACGTGTCATTGAGTCCAAGTTTTGGTTGATCCGATGTGACGAATTCTCGAAGACTCTATATGCCGCTCAACAGCTTCACGGCTTTGCTGGAGCATGGTGGGCAGAGTACCTTGCTGTTCAACCAGCAGGGCATCGTGTCACATGGGCGGAGTTCCAGGCTGCATTTCGTGCTCGTTTCATCCCTGCGGGCATAATGCAAACCAGTCTGGATGAGTTCTGGAGTCTGAAGCAAGGGGACATGAGTGTTACTGAGTATGCGAAGGAATTTAATCGCTTAGCTCAATATGTCCCTGACTATGCGAAATCACCAGCCATGAAGGGTTATCATTTTTATCGAGGGCTGACCGCTAGGCTGCGATGTGAATTGGCTCAAGTTAGCCAAGAGAATTTTGATGAGTTCGTGAGCTGTGCTAATGCTCAAGAATATTATTCCAACCTTTACCTCAAAGAAAAGAGGGAGAGGGACTCATCACAAGATGAAGACAATCGTCTACCTCAGAAGTATCGGTTGGTAATCCGTTCACCTTCCGGTCGAGAGATTCCACAAGAGGTGCAATCATTCTGGGAGTGTGACGACTCTTCTACTCCACAGAGGTCATATTCACCTCCACCGCAGCAGAAAATTATTTCTTATGCACCTCAGTATCAACAAGGTGCATCAGAATATAATTTCCCTCAAGAGATTCAAGATGAACAAGGTGATTTCTCAGCTGAGCCAAGTGCTGTCCCACTTCAGCTTGACAATGATCTTAAGGTCAATAAAGCAACTGAACCAAGCAGCAACAATGTGTCTGCGGGTCCAGTTCCACAGAGCGATCTTGGGCAGCAAAGAAAAGCTATGTCCAAAGTGGGAACAGTCAATTATGTGTCAGTCGATGATCTGCCAAAGGGAGGACCTGTTCTTGCTGGCAGGTTCACCTTAAATGACAAGCCGGTTGTCATTTTATTCGACTCTAGTGCGACACATAACTTCATTAGCCGGGCAACGGTAATCCGGGATCAGATCTCCACCACTATTACCAAAGGTTCATACCTTATTCATTCGCCAGGTGGAGACATATCAACTAATGAAGTCGTTTCTCGAGCACCACTCTGCTTGGGTGGAAAAATTTATCCTACCACCCTCATCATTCTCGAAGACCAGGGAATCAATGCCATATTGGGAATATCATGGTTGACCTTCCATAAGGCTGTTCTGGACATCGAGAACAGGAGTGTTCACTTGGACTCTCCACTTCACGGGCGTCAAACGTTGTACCTCGGCGAAGCGGTTTCCAAAGAACCGGAAGTATGTAATGCTGAGGCTTGCAAGTTAGAAGACATTCCGGTAGTCCGTGAATATCCGAACGTGTTTCCCGAAGATCTTCCAGGCTTACCACCTGAGCGCGAGGTGGAATTCAAAATAGAGTTGATACCGGGAACCACGCCGATCTCTCGGAGACCATACAAAATGGCTCTGAATGAATTAGCGGAATTGAAGGAGCAACTCAAAGATCTGATGGACAAGGGGTTTATTCGTCCAAGTTCATCACCATGGGGTTGCTCAGCTTTGTTTGTGAAGAAGAAGGATGAGACGCTGAGGCTATGCGTCGACTATCGTCCTTTGAATGCTGTGACGATAAAGAACAAGTATCCACTACCAAGAATTGATATCCTCTTCGATCAGCTAGTGGGTGCTAAAGTCTTCTCTAAGATGGACTTAAGGTCGGGGTATCATCAAATTAAGATCCGAGCGGAAGATATCCCGAAAACAGCATTCTCGACAAGATATGGACTCTATGAGTATCTTGTCATGTCATTTGGGCTGACCAATGCTCCGGCCCACTTTATGTATCTTATGAACTCGGTGTTCATGCCGGAGCTGGATCAGTTCGTCGTGGTCTTCATCGACGACATCTTGGTCTATTCCAAATCTGAAGAGGAACACGCTAAACATTTGCATATTATGCTCCAACGCTTGAGAGATCACAAGCTCTATGCAAAATTTAGTAAATGTGAATTCTGGATCAACCAAGTGCCGTTTCTTGGACATATTATTTCAGCGGAAGGCATTGCTGTTGATCCAAGCAAGATTGAACAAGTGCTGAAGTGGAAGTCTCCAACATCAGTCCATGAAGTTCGTAGCTTTTTGGGTTTGGCGGGATATTATCGGAGGTTCATCCCGAGCTTCTCAAAAATCTCCAAACCTATGACGGAGCTACTGAAGAAGGGCATCAAATATGATTGGAGCAAGCCATGTGAGGAAGCTTTTCAAGCGTTGGTGAAACACCTCACAACAGCCCCGGTTCTAGCTCAACCGGATACAACCAAGCCTTTTGATGTTTATTGTGATGCGTCGGGCATCGGGCTTGGTTGTGTACTCATGCAAGGAGGACGTGTGGTCGCATATGGATCACGGCAATTACGGAATCATGAGCAACATTATCCAACTCATGATCTCGAGCTTGCTGCCGTGGTACTAGCTTCGAAGATGTGGAGACATTACCTATTGGGAAATCTGGTTCATCTCTACACCGACCACAAGAGTTTGAAGTACATATTCACTCAAAAGGAGTTGAATATGCGACAACGGCGATGGTTGGAGCTGATCAAGGACTATGAGATTGAAATTCATTATCATCCGGGCAAGGCAAATGTGGTTGCCAATGCACTCAGCCGGAAGTCTCATATCCATAACCTAACCATCACGCCGATAGAAGAGGAAGAACCAAGTCTCTACTTGGTTCCATATGGAGCTTTGCATAATCTAGCTCTCATACCCACAATAAGAGAGGAGGTTATGGCAGCTCAAAAGAAAGACAAGGGCATGGCTCATATCAGAGGGAGATTGAAGAACGGGGAAATGAAATGTTTCCGGTTAGATGATGAAGACACTCTATGGTTCAAG
The DNA here is from genome assembly GCA_030760725.1 of Neostapfia colusana. Classification (NCBI taxonomy): domain Eukaryota; kingdom Viridiplantae; phylum Streptophyta; class Magnoliopsida; order Poales; family Poaceae; genus Neostapfia; species Neostapfia colusana. The sequence goes on from JASWHV010000006.1 coordinate 105,009,611, forward strand.
GACCGGATAGTCGTACCCCGTGATATGAGGCTGCGGAAGAAAATTTTGGATGAGGCTCACTTATCCAAATTTTCTATTCATCCGGGCAGCAACAAGATGTACCAAGAATTGAAGACTAAATTCTGGTGGACCCGGATGAAGAGAGAAGTTGCTAAATACGTATCAGAATGTGATACGTGTCGGCGAGTTAAAGCCGACCACATGAAGAAAGCGGGAACCCTACAACCGCTAAGTGTTCCAGCATGGAAGTGGGAGGATATTAGTATGGACTTTATTGTTGGACTACCTTTCATGGCTAATAAGCATGACTCGGTTTGGGTAATCATGGATCATTTGACCAAGTCAGCCCATTTCATCCCGGTACATACGGGATACCATGCCAAGAAGTATGCGGAGCTATATATTGCAAGAATACTATGCCTACATGGATTCCCCGGACGATCATCTCCAATCGAGGCGCGCTGTTCGTTGCTCGTTTCTAGGAGCAGCTGCATGCCTGACTGGGGACCAAATTGATTAGAAGCTCTGCATATCACCCTCAAACCGATGGGCAAACGGCGAGGGTGAATCAAGTTCTCGAAGATATGCTTCGAGCATGTGCCATTCACCACGGTAAAGGATGGGACGATCATCTACCGTTGGCGGAATTCGCTTATAACAATGGGTATCAAGCGAGCATCAAAATGGCACCATATGAAGCTCTCTACGGCCGGAAGTGCCGCACACCCTTGAACTGGTGTGAATCTGGCGAGAGAGTGATTTACGAGGTTGACCTCGTAAATGAAGCGGAAGAGCGGGTAAGGCTTATTCAAGCAAATCTGAAAACCGCTCAGTCCAGACAAAAGAGCTATGCGGATAGGAGGCGTCGCCCTCTAGACTTCTATGTTGCGGACCACGTATACCTCCGCGTATCTCCTATGAAGGGCATTCACCGATTCGGAGTGAAAGGAAAATTAGCTCCGCGTTTTATCGGTCCCTTCGTCATCATGGAAAGATGTGGACCCGTGGCATACCGTTTGGAGCTGCCGGCAGCCTTAGCCGGAGTGCATAACGTCTTCCACATATCTCAGTTGCGGAAGTGTTTGAAAGTTCCAACGGAGATTCTCACAGGAGACATAGCAGATCTGAAGCCGGACCTCACTTATGTTGAGCAACCAACCCGGATAATTGATGAAAAGACTCGCGAGACCAGAAACCGGACGCTACGATTTTTCAAGGTACTATGGGAAAATCACACGTCCGACGAAGCTACATGGGAAAGCGAGGAGAATTTGCAGCGCAATCATCCGGAGTTGTTAGAGGCTTATATGTAGTAGTTGTCCTCTCCACCTTGTCCTTAATCATGAATCTCGGGACGAGATTCTTTTTTAAGGGGGGAGGAATGTAAAAGTCCCAAAACTTGTAAATAGAAAACTTGAGCTATGAATAAAGTTGAGTTTATATGCAAGAAATGGGACCTACAAAAAATTTTGTATACTCATGAAAGGGTTGGCTTGTGCAATAAAACTTTGAATTCAGTTTGAACTAATAGGGTCACTTTAAAAAGATGAAGGCCATTTTCAAAAAAGAGGGAATTCAAACTGTTGTTTGAAAAATTGTAATTGCAATGGCCAACTCAAGAATCAGAGGACATAATTAGATTCCTTAGGTCCAAATTAGTGGGTAAGCAAACTTTCATCAACTTTTGAAAAGATTTGCTACCCATTTTTCTAAATGGAGTTAAATATGCAAAGGATTCAAATAAACATTTGAATTTGGATAGAATTTGTCCAATTATTTAAATGCAGCTCAGTTTTCAACTCCCAACATTTGAATTGGTCACTTGCCAAATTTTGGAGATCTTTTGAGGGATAAGAGGGCACTGACTGGTGGGGCCCACATGTCATAGGTCAAATGTGACTTGCACACTAAGTTTCTGTGCTGTGTTCACTTCACCGAGCAGGGCTGCAGCCGTGTGACACGGAGGGGCACCGGGAGCCACCTCCTGCTCGTCCCTCTCATGCTGGCGAGCTGTTTCTCCTCTTCTTATCACCTCAATCACGTCCTGTTGCCCAAGCCATTGCTGTTTGTCGCCTCCTCGCGCAAACGTTTGACAGAGGCTGCTGCCTCCTTTGCTCATCGTCTCCCGGCCAGCCCAGCGCCTCTCCGGCGTGCTCAAGAGGCCACAGAGGTGCGCCAGGAGGTACTGATCCTCATACTGTCGATCCCCTGCTCTTCCCCGACGCCGGCTAGCCGGAATTTCGTTTTTGGCGCCGGCGCACGTGAAGGACCGACCTCAGCAAATTTCTAAAATTAGCTCCAATCGATTGATTGTTCGTTCTACAAATCAGACAACAGCTACTAGGGTTCCTAGCGCCCTTCCACGCTGAAGCACGAAGCAAACCGACCACTCTATGCCCCGGGCGACGAGAAATCGTCGCCGGCGGCCAAAACTGCCACGGTCCATGGTGACGACTAGTTTGCAGCCATGTTGTGCACGATTTGATCTCCGTTCCATGTTCCTAGACCCATAGGGATGCTGTAGGACATCGTAGCTCGCGGGGAGATGCCTTGGACACGCGGGAACGCGTCCATGTCGAGCTCCCGAGCCGCCCCGCCGGTGCCGACTCACCTACAGCCGTTTTCACGCGGGGAAACCTTGCCCGGCAGCTGCGCCACGTTCCCAGGAGCATGTAGGGCGAAACCAGAGCTTATTTGGTGGAGAAATGAGGGAGAACGAGCCATGCCAAGTTTTCAGCCGGTGTGCACCCGCGGGCTCTGGCGGGAGGTCGAAGAAGCACCTGACCCGTGGGCCTCACGTGTGACTGTGCTGTTTAAAATCAAACAGAGAGTTGTTCAAACTTGTAAAATGCATAACTTTTGCTAGGAAGCTCCAAATTTAGTAATTCAAATTGGTTTGGATTCAGGATGAAATGCTCTATCCAAATATGCAACCCAATTTGCATGAAAACCCATATAAAATTCTGGAAAATTCTTTAAAACATTTCAGAAAAAGAATTTTAGAGGGAGTTTGGTTCATCCAAAATTCCCCAAATTTTGCCAGGATATTCTTTAGGATTTTAGGAGACCTCTGTAAAAGTTTCAGCTCATTTGGAGTTGATTTAGTTGGGGTAATTCTAACTTCAAGTTTCTGTATTCCAATAAATACAGAAACATTTTCAGAGAATTTCCAAAACATGGAAATTCAGTTCTAGCCATTCCTTAGCTCCAAAAATCCTAGGAAAGTTCAGGCATAATCTCTGAGCTATGTATGAAATTATAGTTCACTTGAATTTGCATGAAAGTGCAAATTTAATCAGAATTAATTCCTTTTTGCTTAAATGCTTAGGGAATTGTTCTGGGAGATCCAATTAGTGAAATGTTCTGAATTTTGGTCCAGAGGACTTTCTTGTGACAAGGAACTCGCAAGAAAATTCCAAGCTCCATTGGAGCCCTGGATCATTAGTGTTCTATTCAACCATTAGTTGATCCCCCACCCAAGTGATGAACCTCACTTCTCACTTGATGATAGTGCTCAAACACACACTTAAACCACCACCCCAGTGTCAATTTAAATTCTTGAACAGAGTTCCAGTTTTAAACTTGGCTTTAGCATTTATTAGCAAAAAGTTTTATAATTGAACATGTATGCATATTCCTAACGTGTAGTGATTAAACGTGGAAAGTGATGAAGGAGGAGGTGAACTTGGATCAAGGAACAAGAACGGCAGGAGTGAACTTCAATACGTCAGAAACTGACTTTCTCTCAACTGACTTTAGTCACCTGCAAAACCAAGGCAAGCCCCGGTTTGCACTTAAGTTGTTTTTAAAGTTTTCCCTTTGTTCACTACATCTGGTCATGGTTTGTATGTGCATTAGGTCAAGGATGTTGATACTCCACTTGCATAACCAAACATGAACCCTGAGGTCAAGGATAGCATTGTGTCATCGTTATAGAATAAGGCCGTGCTAAATAGGCTAGGACATCCGGTAGAAGACGAGTAGTTGGAATCTACTCGCGAGCTTTGTTTCAGGATCACATAAGTGGGGTTGGAAAGAGAGGCAAACTAAAGTTTACGTTTCTAAAGATGAGATCGGGCAGGAGAGTTAGGTAGCGACAAGACAAGGTCTTGGTTGAGTAGCTCTGCCCGTGTCGGTCAAGGACCGAAGCGTATGCAGCCCCGCTGAGCAAGTATTGAGTTGTGTACCGGATGCTTACTGATATATGGGAACCAGGAAACCGATGTACCAGGTTCACTAGATTGTAGAGGCATACCACATCGTCTCGTTAGACCTATGAGCCCGAGACGGCGTGACCGGTTCTACAGTTTAGTGTCCTGAGAAAGGTTGCCACATACGACGTAATGAAGGACGCCAGAGTTGGGTCTTCAAAGGCGGGCGTATGTGTCGAGTTATCCGGGTAGTGTTTGATTCGAATCACCGTCCCTCACGGTTATGAGTACCGCTTGTGTCACACCCGGTTTTTCCGAAGAAACAACCAAGTGAATATCACATGTATGCCAGGATCATTTTCTCATACATGTGATGACAAATAGTGAAGCATCATTTATTACAAGCCAGGTATCGAATATAAATAAGTCTTACATCACAAATGTCTCAATGGACACTAATGCTTCATCACAAGTAAATAAACTAGCAGCGGATTATTATTCTTTAGGGCTCCATCACAGGCGTTGCCCGGGGGTCTTCATGAACCTAAAAACCTTCCTCGGGTCCAAAATCTTGGTCATTATACACCACCTCATTATCTTGACCTGAGCAGCAATATAAACCAACAAATATGCAAGGTTGAGTACCAATGGTACTCAGCAAGTGTGGGAAAATTATATCATGCGTGGCTAGAACAAGGAAAGGTTGAACTCATGGTTAAAGCACTACGCAATTAATACCTATCACCTTAGCTTATTAAGCACTTACATTACTACACAGGTGAAATGGTCCCAATCTCCCATCCCATCATCATAATCCAATAACCATAACATCATTTCCAATGTTAAGCTCCCCGCTTAACTTCCAAAACCATCAATCCTCTAATCATGAATAAGTCCAGGCCGCTCTTAACCGTGAGCACGGCTGTCAAGACAGTTTTGACTCTGCAGAGTTTGTACCACTGTACCCACAAGTAGTGATTTCATCCCCCGTTGCCGGGTGGACTAAAAGAACCTCCATTATGCCAGTGGCTACGATCCACATTCACACTTCCCAGGTGTGCAGCCAGGAGATCACTACGAAGCCTTTACAAAGGGATTCCCGACGAGCGTGGGCCCACTGAGGTTTCACCCCTAACAGCATACAAGAGGCTCCAACCCCGCTGCAGTGGCCCCCTCTTGAGCCTTGCGGTTCATATGGTAGTCCAGCTGACACCTACTCCCCGCACCATCCAACACACCCATACTACGCCGGGGATACACCTAATTAATTGGCCAAGCTGCCCCATCTCAGCATGTGGTTGGCACTGTAAAGCCGGGTTACATGCTCCATGAACCGGTCCTTAGGATCCAGGCAAGTACTAAACACAAACCCAAGTCTCGTGCACCCAGCACACAACCAAAACATCCAACTTGCCTTGATCCCTACCTCTCACAATGTCTCATTCAAGAGTATGGTAATATAAACTGATGATCTCATTTCCCAAATATCCCATTCTAAGCATGGCTAAGCATATGCATGTAAATAAATGACATGGTAAAATAAATCCCAACCCAAGCTACAAGGAAACAAGGTAATGCAAATCTAGGGAAACTTTCCTAGCATGGGTTTCATATTTCATTTGACAATGCAAATAATTCTATCTACATATCCTAGCATAGGATCAAAGTGGTCAAGGACACTTGCCTCCTTCTTGCTGCTCTTGAAATGGGTAGTCCTGATCTTGGAAATGAATAACTTGTTCTTGAACAGGTTCTACTTCATATCATCACACATAGCAAAAGAAAAACAACAATCCATAAGACATAGTTCACACTTACACTTCATACAAACCACACATTCACATTTATGAAATTCATTCACCATTATATGTGTTGTGTTTCAGTTTTAAATAAATTCCTTATATTAAACTACTACACCTTTTTACTACCAAATGTGTATGAAAAGTATTTTTCTTCTCCATATGTGCCTTCAGAATCTCTACCAACTCTAAACTAAATTCTTTGTATTTTAGAAACTCCATTTATCAGTTACTAGTTGCTATATTTTCAGATTTATATTCCTATGCATAATTGTGTATTTCATTATGAAATTAGTAATATACATCACCTAAACAGTATAGGTTCTGGTCCTAAATAATTTAATAACATATTTTAACCTTGGCTTCTGATGTAGACTATTTCATAATTATTTTCCCTATTTTTCTATAACTATTATTTACTTAAAAATGTGTCCCTAAATGTAAATAATAGATGAAACAGATTTATTTCAACCCAAAACTATATTTTTATCTCACTCCAAAGTTTTCTAAGTACTGAGAAAGTTTTTAATTAATTTTGACAATTATGTTTGTCCCACTTTTTAATTTTTAAACACTAGTTACATATTCAATTTTCTAGATTAATTACTAAACAGGGTTAAAATAATGAATTCACCCCATTACAGGGTCTATAATATTATTTTTATAATTTCCAGGGGTCTAGCTACATTTATCAGAGGTGTTTTTCCTAATTTCTATTAAGTCCAGGGGCTAAAACTGATTTTTAAATGAATTTACATGATTTTCTGGAGTTCCAGGGGCTAGATCTGAAGTTTTCGGGGCTAGCTCTCAATTCCAGAGAACCCCAGGGGGTAGCACGTAAGAATTCCAGCCTTTATAACGCGGGGTCGACGTGGACCGTCCGATTCTAAACCGACGGCTGAGATTATAACATCGAACCAGTACGCGGGGATTTAATGTCTACCGTGCGATTTAAAATAAACGGCGCACAAGCGGTCACGTCGCTCTGATCGAGCGCGGGCGGCGCTGCCGGCGGCGCACGGCGCTGCCGGCGGCGCACGGCGGCGGGAAGCGGCGATCTCGCCGGAAAGTTTCGGATCTTCGAGAATTCTGCCTAAAACTGTGATCTTATGGCATAGATCGGTAGAGGGGAGGTCAGGGATCTCACCTCGGGGGTTTTCTCGAGCTCGGGGGTCCTGGAAATTGTTCGGCGGCGAGGTCCGAGGCAAAACCACGGCGAGGCTCGTCGGCGCTGAATTTACACCGTAAGTCTTCGGGTTTTCTGCACCTGCAAAGTTCCCCGGAGGCGGTGGATCAAAACCAGCGAGTTAGATCAGAGTTTCCGAGCTTAGATCGGCCAGAATTCACCGGCGAAGTCTCGGTGCTCACCGGAGTGAAAATCGGCGATCGCGTGCGGAAAACTGATCGGAGCTGTGGTTTTTATAGCCGGGGGAGGGCGGTGGGTCTGTTGTGATCGAGTTGGAGTCCGCTGGGACCAGAATTCGGCTGCGGGGACGGGTTTCCCGATCGGTTGCGATCGCGCGCGCGGGAGAGAGTCCGGGGTCGCGGGGTTAGGGATGACATGTGGGTCCCGCCCGTCAGCGAGGGGCAGCGCGGCGCGCGCGGGGGCGGGCTGGCGCGGGGTTTGCTGGGCCGGTCGGCGGTTTCGGCCCACTGGCCAGTTTTTTTTCCGATTCCCTTTTCTTTTTCCATTTCTTTTCTGTTTTGGGTATAATTTGAATTCCAGTTTGAATTTGAATTTTTGCAAAACATGCAATACGTCCAAAAATTTCTAAATTCCCCTCTGAACATGGTTTAGGGTTTTAAATCAAAATTTTGGGTTTTGACTAAAAATTTGGGGTGTTACAGCTCTACCCCCCTTAAAAGAAATCTCGTCCTCGAGATTGGTGTTTCTAAGAAAACAATTCCGGAAATTGTGCCTTGAGCTCATCTTCCCGTTCCCAGGTAGCTTCCTCTTCTGAGTGATGCTTCCACTGCACCTTGCACATCCGGATTCTCTTGTTTCTGGTGAGGCGTTCCATTGTCTCCAAAATCTTGTATGGTTGCTCGGCATAAGACAAATCTTCAGCTACATCTACTTCATTCATGGGTAACACCTCTTCAGGCGTCCTCAAGCATTTCTTGAGTTGTGACACATGGAATACATCATGCACGTCCGATAGATGAGCTGGTAACTCTAGTTGGTACGCCACTTCGCCTTTCCTTTCCAAAACCTGAAAGGGTCCGATGTATCGAGGTGACAACTTCCCTTTCACCTTGAACCTACGGAGTCCTCTGATAGGGGACACCTTGAGATAAACATAGTCTCCCACGTTGAAAACGAGTTCTCTTCTTCGTACATCAACATAACTCTTCTGGCGTGTTTGTGCTATCCTCAAGTTGTTGCGAATCTCCCTCACCTTCGCCTCGGCTTCTTGTAACACTTCTGGACCAAACACTTTACTTTCTCCTGTTTGGTTCCAAAATAGGGGAGTTCTGCACTTCCTTCCATACAAAGCTTCAAACGGTGACATCTTCATACTAGCTTGATAGCTGTTGTTATAGGAAAACTCCGCATACTGTAAGTTCTTGTCCCAACTCCTATTGTTTTTGAGTGCACATGCCCTTAACATATCTTCAAGGATCTGATTGGTTCTGTCCGTCTGCCCGTCAGTTTGGGGATGATAGGCAGAGCTGAAGTTCAAATGGGTTCCCATGGTTTCATGCAACTTCTGCCAAAACCTCGAGGTGAACTGTGTCCCTCGGTCCGACACTATCTTCTTTGGCACTCCATGGTAACACACAATCCTTGACATGTACAATTCTGCCAACTTGGATCCGCTGTAGCTTTCTTTCACAGGGATGAAATGAGCTACCTTGGTTAGCCTATCAATAATGACCCATATTGAATCATACCCGGATTGTGTCCTAGGCAATCCCACGACAAAATCCATGCTGATTTCTTCCCATTTCCATTCAGGCACTTTAAGTGGTTGCAATAATCCCGCGGGTCGTTGATGTTCTGCTTTCACCAACTGACATGTGTCACACAGGGCAACATGTTCCGCGACATCTCGCTTCATGCCATACCACCAATACCTGCTTTTGAGATCCTGGTACATCTTCGTACTCCCAGGATGAATGGAATAGTCGGAATCATGAGCCTCCTTTAAAATCAATTCATGGATCTCCTTTACTTCTGGTACACAGATCCTTTTCCCGTGCCACACCGTTCCCTGTTCATCCTCTCTAAAACCAGGAGCTTTATTTTCCTTGATGAGCTGTCTGATCTCTTGTATCTTCTCATCATTCTTTTGGCCCTCGCGTATGTCTTGCTCGAGTGTGGAGTCCACTTACATGGCGATGGCTTCACCACTATTTACTAGACATAGATTGAGCCTTATAACCTCGTCCTTCAATTCTGCAGGCATGTCCTTCAAGCTCAACTTATTGACCTGCACTTTCCGACTTAGAGCATCGGCCACGACGTTTGCTTTCCCAGGATGATAGTTGATGCCCACATCAAAGTCATTGATCAGCTCTAACCATCTCCTTTGTCTGAGGTTGAGATCTGGTTGTGTGAATATGTACTTCAAACTCTTATGATCCGTATATATCTCTGTCCTCTTCCCCATCAAATAGTGCCGCCAAATTTTCAACGCGTGTACCACTGCAGCTAGTTCTAGATCATGTGTAGGATAGTTCTTCTCGTGCTTCCGAAGCTGCCGGGATGCATAAGCCACGACATGTCCTTCTTGCATGAGAACACATCCCAACCCATTTCCAGAGGCATCGCAGTACACTGTGAAATTCTTCTGCATATCTGGCATAACCAGCACTGGGGCTGTTGTCAATCTCTTCTTTAGCTCCTGAAAGCTCGTCTCGCACTGTGGCGTCCAGGTGAATGCGATTCCCTTTTCCAACAGTTTGGTGAGAGGTCTCGAGATCTTGGAGAATCCCTCAATAAACCGTCGATAGTATCCAGCCAATCCCAAAAAGCTTCGAACTTCCCCGACATTTTCAGGGGTCTTCCACTTCTGGATATCCTCGATTTTGGCGGGATCTACGGAGATTCCTCCCTCCGAGATTATATGTCCTAAAAAGGGAACTCTCTTCAGCCAAAACTCACACTTGCTCAACTTGGCATATAGTTGGTGTTCTCTCAGCCTCTGTAACACCAACCTTAGATGTTTCTCATGTTCTTCTTCATCTTGGGAGAAGACGAGAATATCATCTATGAAAACCACCACAAATTTGTCCAGATATTCCATGAATACCTTGTTCATGAGGTACATGAAATATGCCGGGGCATTGGTTAGCCCAAAAGGCATGACGGTGTATTCATACAGTCCGTACCGAGATACGAAAGCTGTCTTGGGAATATCTGATTGCCTTATCTTGAGTTGGTGGTACCCCGACCTGAGATCAATTTTTGAGAACACACAAGCTCCCCTCAACTGATCGAACAAGTCTTCAATGCGAGGCAATGGGTACTTGTTTTTGATGGTTACCTCATTCAAGGCACGGTAATCCACGCATAACCTTTGGGTTCCATCCTTCTTAGGCACAAATATCACCGGAGCTCCCCATGGTGAGGAACTAGGGCGAATATACCCCTTCTCCATCAATTCTCTCAAATGATCCTTGAGCTCTTCTAGCTGCTTGGAGTCCATTCGATAAGGTCTCTTGTATATCGGGGCTGTTCCCGGTACTAGCTCAATTGCGAATTCCACGTCACGGTCGGGAGGCATTCCTGGCAATTCCTCCGGAAAAACATCTGGATATTCCCTGATAGTCCTGATTTCCTCAACTTTCACCTCCACTTGACTTAATTTAATGTCCCTCCTAGGCTCGTGTATCGTTGTGAACTTTACTTTGGTGCCACTGGGGTGAGTTAGTTCCACCGTTCTGGTCGAACAATGGATGATTCCTTTATGTTTGGTCAACCAATCCATACCCAAAATAATATCTATCCCTTGTGAATCTCTCACTATGAGGTTAGCCGTAAATACTACCCCATTAATGTCTAGGCTCACTTTGGGACACACTTGTCTTGTCCTTATTTCTCCACCTGGAGAGTTTACGGCTAGCATATGGTTCAATTGTGTGGTTGCTAGGTCATGCTTCTTAACAAACCCTTGAGCAATGAACGAGTGGGTAGCACCAGAATCAAACAGCAGAGTTGCAAGGTGTAAATTGGCAGGAAACTTACCAACTACCATGTCGGGTGCCTCTTGTGCTTCCTCCATAGTGACGTGGTTCACCCGTCCTCTCACTACATTTTGCTGTTGGGGCGGCGCAGGCTTCTTCTTCGGGCACTTATGGGCATAGTGCCCCACTTCACCACAGCTGAAACATTGCACCCCAACCTTAGGTGCTTGGCCTTTGTTGTCTTGGGGTTGGTTTGGGGGTCCTTGCACTGCTGGTCGAGGTGGATATGCGGGGCGAGGCTGCTGCACAAACTGACGTTGCGGCTGTGCTGGTGCTGCGGGTGGCCTGTAGTTTGGGTTGTACCCTCTTGGTGCTGAATAGGGTACCGCAGCACGGCTCATCTGCCCCGTAGGTTGCTGCATCATACGTGGGCGGGTGTTGCTCCCTGAGGCTTGATGTGACCACCAGGCCTTCCTCTTATTCTCATTTTCTAGGGCCTTTAGCTTCCTTTCTACCACAAATGCTCTGTCCACCATCTTTTGAAAACTTTCATACTCATTGGAGGACATGGCACACTGCATCTCTGCGGTAAGTCCTTCCACGAAACAATCTTGTTTCTGCTCATCTGTCTCTATGTCTCGTGGAGCATAACGGGACAGTTGAGTAAATTTAGTGAGGTATTCCCTCACCGTCATGTTTCCCTGCTGCAGTCCCAGAAACTCTTTCCTCTTGTTTTTGAGTTCACCTCTTGGGATGTAGTGGTTGCGGAAGCTACGCTTGAACTCTTCCTAAGTGATGTTCTCAGGGTCATGATGGGCGGCCACGTAGGCGGTCCACCAATCAGCAGCAGGTCCCTGCAATTGATGAGAGGCAAACAGCACCCTCTCGTACCCTTGGCACTAGATTATCCTCATCTTACTTTCAATGGTCTTCAGCCAATCATCGGCCTCCAGAGGTTCAGCAGCACTTGCAAACTTTGGAGGTTGAGTTCCTAGAAATTCACTCAACCTTGGTTGGCGTGGTGCAGCTTGTGGAGGTGGAACTTGATGCAGGTTGGCCACCACTTGAGTTAAGTTCTGGATAGGCCGATTTTGATTCTCCAGCATTTGGTGGAGAGGATCAACTTCTTCACGGCGACCACCCCTGTCCTGGTCTCCAGAAAGATGAGGGTTGCATGCCTCATCATTGTTGTTGGCGGGGTTGGCAGCACGTCCTTTTCCTCTTCCAGCCATCTGGCAGAATCAACCAATGTCAATTTGAAATCATTTAGCATCATCTTACTACTTTCATTTGTTTGTACTTTGATGTGTTGAGGCTTTGTCATGCTTTTACGAGGGTTCATATCTCAAATAAATGCACTATTTTTTTCCTATGGGTTCACACACCAAAGCAAAACAATCTGGAGACGAGGCTGTGGACAATTGCTCATGGCTTCCACAACTCACGTCACACACCAAGCATTATCACACCATTAACTACGTAACGACTCGACTACTCGACCACTTGCTAGCTAGGGGAAAGACTCTACACTACTCGTCCTCTTGAGCTGGCTCCTCGGGATCTTCCTCCTCATTTCGGCTACCTTCCGACTCTGCTTTGGGTGGGGAGGCTGCTGGTGGAGAAGTGCGACGACGCCTGATTGCTCGGCGATCCGGGGAGTCGGGAGTCCATGGATCACTCACGGTGACACACAGTTCATTCCCATCTCCTCATTCTCTCGCCCTTAAGCAAGCTCGCAGCAACGCCTCCGTTTCCTTCAGGGTGTCTCGGACATCCTGAAGCTCTTGTTGACACTCCTGCAGTCGAGTGCTGAGCATAGCAGCATCCTCCAAGCACAAATCCATGTGCTCATGGGAAGTCCCTTGCTGCACCGGTGGGTACTTGTACTCCGTGGTACCACTCTCACGTTGGAGGACATACATGTACTCAGATTTGTCCAAGTGGCGACGATAGATGTGACTCTGGCAGGTGATGGCCTCCCAGGTGACATCTCTCTCCGCGTCAACTTGTGTTGCTCGACAAGCTGGAGAATGGTGGATCTTCAGCAGCTGATTCTCGTGTATAATCCTCATCTCCGAACTCCACTCTTCCCTCTTCTCACGGATGGTCCTGGTGGAGTTGTAGTGGATGATGAGCTTGCCCGTATTGCCTGCGGCTTCGAGCATACGTCGAAGACGGCGCAACAAGTCTCCTACTGCCAATCCGTAGGAAAGGTACGTCACTGGACGACTCTCCTCTCTTTCGGCAAGGGCAACTACGGGAACTCTCCCTCCTGTGGACTTACGAGCGGTGCGAATCATGCGAACCATCTAAAACAAAAGAATTTAAAATTAGGTTAGATAAATTCTCAAACAAAAATCTTATTTTGAATGAAAGTTGGGGTAAGATGAAGAAAATGACTCTTTTAATAACACTTTTCCACCCACACTTTGAAATTAGTTTTTTAAGCAAATAGGGCCCTTAAATACGTCCATTTCTACCTAGGTCCACGTTCCTACGGTCAACCTTGGCTCTGATACCACCTCTGTCACACCCGGTTTTTCCGAAGAAACAACCAAGTGAATATCACATGTATGCCAGGATCATTTTCTCATACATGTGATGACAAATAGTGAAGCATCATTTATTACAAGCCAGGTATCGAATATAAATAAGTCTTACATCGCAAATGTCTCAATGGACACTAATGCTTCATCACAAGTAAATAAACTAGCAGCGGAATATTATTCTTTAGGGCTCCATCACAGGCGTTGCCCGGGGGTCTTCATGAACCTAAAAACCTTCCTCGGGTCCAAAATCTTGGTCATTATACACCACCTCATTATCTTGACCTGAGCAGCAATATAAACCAACAAATATGCAAGGTTGAGTACCAATGGTACTCAGCAAGTGTGGGAAAATTATATCATGCATGGCTAGAACAAGGAAAGGTTGAACTCATGGTTAAAGCACTACGCAATTAATACCTATCACCTTAGCTTATTAAGCACTTACATTACTACACAGGTGAAATGGTCCCAATCTCCCATCCCATCATCATAATCCAATAACCATAACATCATTTCCAATGTTAAGCTCCCCGCTTAACTTCCAAAACCATCAATCCTCTAATAATGAATAAGTCCAGGCCGCTCTTAACCGTGAGCACGGCTGTCAAGACAGTTTTGACTCTGCAGAGTTTGTACCACTGTACCCACAAGTAGTGATTTCATCCCCCGTTGCCGGGTGGACTAAAAGAACCTCCATTATGCCAGTGGCTACGATCCACATTCACACTTCCCAGGTGTGCAGCCAGTAGATCACTACGAAGCCTTTACAAAGGGATTCCCGACGAGCGTGGGCCCACTGAGGTTTCACCCCTAACAGCATACAAGAGGCTCCAACCCCGCTGCAGTGGCCCCCTCTTGAGCCTTGCGGTTCATATGGTAGTCCAGCTGACACCTACTCCCCGCACCATCCAACACACCCATACTACGCCGGGGATACACCTAATTAATTGGCCAAGCTGCCCCATCTCAGCATGTGGTTGGCACTGTAAAGCCGGGTTACATGCTCCATGAACCGGTCCTTAGGATCCAGGCAAGTACTAAACACAAACCCAAGTCTCGTGCACCCAGCACACAACCAAAACATCCAACTTGCCTTGATCCCTACCTCTCACAATGTCTCATTCAAGAGTATGGTAATATAAACTGATGATCTCATTTCCCAAATATCCCATTCTAAGCATGGCTAAGCATATGCATGTAAATAAATGACATGGTAAAATAAATCCCAACCCAAGCTACAAGGAAACAAGGTAATGCAAATCTAGGGAAACTTTCCTAGCATGGGTTTCATATTTCATTTGACAATGCAAATAATTCTATCTACATATCCTAGCATAGGATCAAAGTGGTCAAGGACACTTGCCTCCTTCTTGCTGCTCTTGAAATGGGTAGTCCTGATCTTGGAAATGAATAACTTGTTCTTGAACAGGTTCTACTTCATATCATCACACATAGCAAAAGAAAAACAACAATCCATAAGACATAGTTCACACTTACACTTCATACAAACCACACATTCACATTTATGAAATTCATTCACCATTATATGTGTTGTGTTTCAGTTTTAAATAAATTCCTTATATTAAACTACTACACCTTTTTACTACCAAATGTGTATGAAAAGTATTTTTCTTCTCCATATGTGCCTTCAGAATCTCTACCAACTCTAAACTAAATTCTTTGTATTTTAGAAACTCTATTTATCAGTTACTAGTTGCTATATTTTCAGATTTATATTCCTATGCATAATTGTGTATTTCATTATGAAATTAGTAATATACATCACCAAAACAGTATAGGTTCTGGTCCTAAATAATTTAATAACATATTTTAACCTTGGCTTCTGATGTAGACTATTTCATAATTATTTTCCCTATTTTTCTATAACTATTATTTACTTAAAAATGTGTCCCTAAATGTAAATAATAGATGAAACAGATTTATTTCAACCCAAAACTATATTTTTATCTCACTCCAAAGTTTTCTAAGTACTGAGAAAGTTTTTAATTAATTTTGACAATTATGTTTGTCCCACTTTTTAATTTTTAAACACTAGTTACATATTCAATTTTCTAGATTAATTACTAAACAGGGTTAAAATAATGAATTCACCCCATTACAGGGTCTATAATATTATTTTTATAATTTCCAGGGGTCTAGCTACATTTATCAGAGGTGTTTTTCCTAATTTCTATTAAGTCCAGGGGCTAAAACTGATTTTTAAATGAATTTACATGATTTTCTGGAGTTCCAGGGGCTAGATCTGAAGTTTCCGGGGCTAGCTCTCAATTCCAGAGAACCCTAGGGGGTAGCACGTAAGAATTCCAGCCTTTATAACGCGGGGTCAACGTGGACCGTCCGATTCTAAACCGACGGCTGAGATTATAACATCGAACCGGTACGCGGGGATTTAAAGTCTACCGTGCGATTTAAAATAAACGGCGCACAAGCGGCCACGTCGCTCTGATCGAGCGCGGGCGGCGCTGCCGGCGGCGCACGGCGGCGGGAAGCGGCGATCTCGCCGGAAAGTTTCGGATCTTCGAGAATTCTGCCTAAAACTGTGATCTTATGGCATAGATCGGTAGAGGGGAGGTCAGGGATCTCACCTCGGGGGTTTTCTCGAGCTCGGGGGTCCTGGAAATTGTTCGGCGGCGAGGTCCGAGGCAAAACCACGGCGAGGCTCATCGGCGCTGAGTTTACACCGTAAGTCTTCGGGTTTTCTGCACCTGCAAAGTTCCCCGGAGGCGGTGGATCAAAACCAGCAAGTTAGATCAGAGTTTCCGAGCTTAGATCGGCCAGAATTCACCGGCGAAGTCTCGGTGCTCACCGGAGTGAAAATCGGCGATCGCGTGCGGAAAACTGATCGGAGCTGTGGTTTTTATAGCCGGGGGAGGGCGGTGGGTCTGTTGTGATCGAGTTGGAGTCCGCTGGGACCAGAATTCGGCTGCGGGGACGGGTTTCCCGATCGGTTGCGATCGCGCGCGCGGGAGAGAGTCCGGGGTCGCGGGGTTAGGGATGACATGTGGGTCCCGCCCGTCAGCGAGGGGCAGCGCGGCGCGCGCGGGGGCGGGCTGGCGCGGGGTTTGCTGGGCCGGTCGGCGGTTTCGGCCCACTGGCCAGTTTTTTTTCCGATTCCCTTTTCTTTTTCCATTTCTTTTCTGTTTTGGGTATAATTTGAATTCCAGTTTGAATTTGAATTTTTGCAAAACATGCAATACGTCCAAAAATTTCTAAATTCCCCTCTGAACATGGTTTAGGGTTTTAAATCAAAATTTTGGGTTTTGACTAAAAATTTGGGGTGTTACAGCTTGCTCACTTTGTTGTGACGTAGTAAGCAAGTTGTGTGAGAACAGTTTGCAAAAGTATAATTGCTGCTATGATTATGTTAAACTGCATGAGAACCTTGTTTGAAGTAGAAATAGATCAAACTAAATTTATTTTTCACCTTGGGACAAGTAACATTGGAATGAAGCGTTTCTTGTTTGATTGTGGAGTTCCAATGTTGCTGGGCGCAAGGTCACGACTATTATGGCTAAAATCTGAAAGCTAAGGATGAACTCGTAGGTGAGTCTTTTCGCAAATGACAGGCTTAAGTCGTAGGTTACTTTCATGTGGAGTTTCATGTCTTAGGAGAGACGGTTAAGTCTTGCTGAGCCTTTGTGCTCACTCTTGCTATATAAGTGGTTTTGCAGGTTAACCTCGATGCTATAAAGAAGGTTGTCCAGTGAGACTCGGAAACTTCCGAGTCATGTCACACTTGGAGAACCTAGCCGCTGCCATGTCTCGTGTTGCTAGCGAGAGGAGTCCGCGGGCTGGATCTCTTCTCGGTGCTTCATAGTTATTCAATGTGAGCTGGTTAAAGACTTCCGCTGTAGCTATTTTGTGTAAATTATTTACAAAGAATAATTGTAACCTTCCGCTTTTGATTTATGTAATACTGTGTTCCTTATATGTGTGCTGTTGGGTGCCGCATAACACGGCACCACCCAATGCGATTCCTCAGGCAAGGCGGCACGACCCTGTGATGGAGGTCGGGCCCCCTCAAAGTCACAGATTGGTATCACCCTAAACCACATAGGACTCCCATTGAATAAGCCTTGAATAGGAGTTGTGTGAGTCTTTGTGATGATTTTTTGTGATTGTGTGCTTAGTGTGAGTTGTGGGACGTTTCAGCGTTGTCCATATCCACACATAGTAGGGAGGTGTGAGATGCTTCGGTACTTGTTCACATCCTCATGTGGGCTAATATATATATAGTCCAATCCACCTTGATGCATATAGTTAGGGGGATCCATCTAACCTTCTAACCTCTATTCCATTTCGTTCTCTCTCACAGATGGTGAGAGGAAACATCGGCCGCCAAGGAAGGAACGTCCGTGGCAACCAAGAGGATGGCCACGATGAAGTTCCTATTAAACCCGGAGCTGGTGAAAACAACCTGGAACGGTTGATGGCGATGCAGAATCAGCTTATGCAGACCATGATCCAAACTTTGGGTCAGCTGCAGGCCAACAACAACAACCCTGTTTCGGCACCACCGCCACCACCACCGCCAGCTCATAACAGGCTAGGAGAGTTCATGAGGACTCGACCACCTACCTTTACTCAAGCTAACGACCCCATGGAGGCCGACGATTGGTTGAAGTCCATGGAGAAGAAGCTTGCCATCGTCCAGTGCAATGACCGAGAAAAATTTCTCTTCGCGTCACACCAACTCATGGGAGCTGCCGCTGACTGGTGGGATGCCCTGTGCAACGCTCATGTCGACCCGGAGACGATCACTTGGACTGAGTTCAAGAAAAGTTTCCACTCTCATTACATCCCTGCTGGTGTAATGATGCTCAAAAGGCAGGAGTTCGAGGGTCTCCACCAAGGACAGAAGAGCGTGAATGAGTACCTTAACAAGTTCACGCAGCTGTCATGGTACGCCCCTGAAGACGTCAACTCGGACCAACGGAAGCAGTACTTGTTCATGAGAGGGTTGAACAATGAGATCCAGGTTCAGCTCCTCAACAATGACTATGCTAACTTCCAGAAACTGGTTGACAAAGCCATAGTGGTTGAAAGCAAGATCCGAGAGATCGAGCAAGAAGGCAAGAGGAAGGTGCCATACCAGCCACAAGGGAGCAACGTACGCCCTCGGTACATGCCCCCAGCTGCACCATAGTATGGATCGACCGCTCTTGCATACCGCCCTAATCAGCCACCACAGCAACGACCCGTTGCACAAGCACCCCGTGTGCCTTTGCCTCCAGCGCCCCGTCCCAACATGGGCGCTCCTGTTCAAAACCCCCGCCCCAACGTACCTGCTGTCATGGGCAACAGGGCATGCTTTGCATGCGGGGAGACGGGACACTTTGCGAGCCAGTGCCCGAGGAGACGTCCTGGACAGAAAGGCAACGTGCCCAAGCAGAACCCACGGCCGAACGGAGGAGCCAGACAAGGAAACCGTGGACAGCAGAGCTACGCTCGCGGCAACGTGAACCATGTCTCTGCCGAGGAAGCGCAACAGGCTGAAGACGCCGTAATTGGTATGTTCCTTGCCAACTCCAACCCAGCCACCATTCTATTTGATTCTAAAGCATCACATTCCTTCATATCATCCAAGTATGTTGCCAAGCATAATCTACCCATATCACACTTGAAATATACTATGTTGGTTAATTCTCCCGGTGGAGAGATGATGACTAATATAGTATGTCCAAGGGTAAACCTTAATTTATGGGGGGTAGACTTCCTTGCTAACCTCATTGTCTTGGATTCCCAAGGGCTTGACATAATACTCGGAATGGATTGTCTAAGTAAGCACAACGGAGTAATCCAATGTGCTGAGAGGAGCGTGCAGTTGACCAACGAGCACGGTACCCGTATCGAGTTTGAGTCAGCCCAACAGGCAACCGAGAAGGCAACGTTGAACCATGTCGAAGAAGCAACCCTGGAAAACATTCCGGTGGTTCAAGAATTCTCAGACGTGTTCTCGGAAGAACTTCCAGGTATGTCACCTGACCGGGCCATTGAGTTTTCCATTGACCTAGTACCCGGAACCGCACCTATAGCAAAGAGACCATATAAGATGCCCGTCAATGAACTAGTGGAGCTCAAGAAGCAAATCCAGGAGCAGCAAGAGAAGGGTTTTATACGTCCAAGCTTGTCACCATTGGGAGCCCCTGTGCTCTTCGTAGACAAGAAGGATGGGACCCAAAGGATGTGTGTGGACTATAGGTCTCTCAATGAGGTGACGATCAAGAACAAGTACCCTCTGCCCCGTATAGAGGATCTGTTCGACCAGATGAAGGGAGCCCAAGTGTTCTCTAAGATTGATCTTCGGTCAGGATACTTCCAGCTGAAGATTAAGCCCTCCGATATACCCAAGACTGCCTTTCGAACACGGTATGGTTCGTATGAATATACCGTGATGTCTTTTGGGTTAACGAATGCACCCGCATACTTCATGTACCTCATGAACAAGGTTTTCATGGAGTACATGGATAAGTTCATCGTGGTTTTCATTGACGATATCATGGTGTATTTGAAAATCGAGGAGGAGCATGAAGAACATTTGAGATTGACATTGCAAAAGCTGCGGGAGCATCAATTATATGCCAAGCTTAGCAAATGTCAATATTGGCTAAAGGAAATATCTTTCCTAGGCCACATTATCTCCGAGAAAGGAGTATCAGTTGATCCCAGAAAAGTGGGAGATGTTCTGAAGTGGAACCAACTGCAAAACGGGAGGGATATTCGGAGTTTTCTTGGGATGGCTGGATACTACCGACGTTTCATCAAGGATTTCTCTAAGATAGCAAAGCCTATGACGGAGTTGCTAACGAAGGGAAAAGCCTTCCAATGGACACCAGCGTGCCAAGGAAGCTTTTAGGAGCTCAAGAAGAGGCTAACCACAGCGCCGGTTTTGATATTGCCGGACGTAAGCAAGAGCTTTGACATATATTGTGACGCATCCAGACAAGGGCTTGGATGTGTGCTCATGCAAGAGGGACAAGTGGTAGGCTATGCGTCGGGACAACTCAAGAAACACGAGCTCAATTACCCCACACATGACTTGGAACTCGCAGCCGTGGTGCATGCATTGAAGATTTGGAGACATTATATTCTTGGTCATCGATGTGAGATCTATACGGATCAAAAAAGCCTCAAGTACATATTCACCCAAACGGATTTGAATTTGAGGCAACGTCGATGGTTGGAACTTATCAAGGATTATGATGTTGGAATCAACTATCACACCCGGAAAGGCCAATGTAGTAGCCAATACATTGAGCCGGAAGGGAGCATGTCACTGTCGGTACCTTCGATACGGGGTACCCTCACGCACAGGGGGAAATGCCTAAGGACCTCGCCCTTCGCCGCAGGGAGAGCTCCGAAGGCGCCACGTGTCCAGCGGGGCCGGACCTCCCTCTCCTCAGAGGAGAGCTCCAGACTCGCCACGTGACCAACTGAGCCGGACCTCCCCCCTCCGTGGGGAGAGCTCCGAAGGCTCCACGTGTCCCGCGGGGCCGGGCCTCCCTCTCCTCAGAGGAGAGCTCCGGTCCCTCCACGTGGCCAGCAGAAGCCGGACCTCCCCCCTCCGCGGGGAGAGCTCCGAGGACTCCACGTGTCCAGCGGGGACCTCCCTCTTCTCAAAGCAGAGCTCCGGGCCCGCCACGTGGCCAGCAGAACAACACTGCCTGCCCCCACGCGGTAGGCAGCGGGCGTAAAGACACGCCATACCTTGCCCGTACAAGGTATTCAAGGCCCGCGCCTTCCCAAGACGCGGAGACGCGGATCATGCTTCTGTCAGGTGCCGTTGCGCCCAGTCATATCGCAGACTGGCGCGCCGTGTCAGAGCTTGCCCGCCAATAAACACAGCAACAAGACATCCCCTGCCGCCCCTGCCATCATCAACCACTACGACTAGCTTGCGGCATGGGCAGGGTGGCAGAACGAAGACTTGGAAGCCTTCACCAGAGACAACTACCGGCATAACTGCAGATACGGTAGTCGGCAGGCAATCTCCCTGGGACCACCTGTCGGGTCCCGGGCCCACCTTGTAAGCCACTCGAGCCTTGGACTATAAAAGGCTCGGGTAGGCAACGTTAGCAAGGGTTCGAAATCTGTGAACTCGCACTGCAGACATCACTCACCCTCAAGCTCAGGACTCTGGTTCTGAGCAACAAGCAATACAGCGAGCACCTCTGCTCACCGTGGACGTAGGGTTTTATGCTCCGGCGGCCTGAACCACGTAAAACTCCCCGTGTCAAGCTTCTCCTTCACTCGTCCCTAACGCTAAAGCTCTCCGCAAGAGTCTACCCCCTTCGAAAAAGAACCTCCGCGGGCTGCCCAGAGCAGGTCCGTGGGAAGTGTCGACCACACACTTCGACATTTGGCGCGCCAGGTAGGGGGATTTTCCCTTGCGCGATGAGCTTTTTCCGGCGAAGATGACCAAGCTTCCTTCAGCGCCAAGCTCTCCTCCCACGCGTTCACGATGGACCGTGACTAGCGGGGACTACGTCTCGACACACTCTGGACGGAGTATGTCGGCGCGAGCTGGAAGCCAGCAGCCGACTCCGGCAGCGCCGACTCCGGCAACGCAGGCTCCAGCGAGCGTGAGATCCTCTGCAGCGCTGAGCGTCCCTCACGGGGGCGCGCTAGCTGCAGCAAAAGCGCTACTGCACAATCCGCCTGCTGGGGACGCGCCTCAGTCAGCGACCCAGCGGTGGATTCGCGAGGTAGACCATCTCGTCCTCGCCGCCGCAAACCCTCGACTTTGGCGGGGACGACGCCCCGGCCAACCGGCTGTGTCGCTGACGCACACGCCAACGGTTGACGGGCAGACGGCAAATTCCAGCTCCACCAGGCTCCCATCGACGGACCTGAGGACAGAGCTGGAATGATGCCACTTGGGCCAAGATGCCCGAGTGTTCCTCGAGCGACGACGAGAAAGGCGTCGCAACCAAGAGGCCGGCGACAGCATGACGTCTGCCTCAACCCTGCCTGAGGCGCAGACTTTCGCCACGCGATCTCTGCCCCAGGTATACGCCACGCAGCATATGCCACAGCCATATGCCCTGCAAACGGCGCCCCCGGTCTATGGCGCAGCCTTACCCATACCGGGGTACACTGTGTCAGCAGCGAACCAAGCGTTCGCGGCACCAACGCCTGCGGCAACAGGAGCAGGATGTGCGGCCCTGACGCCCCACCTTCGCTTCGCGAGGTGGCCGCACAAGTTTCGGCCGCACCTGCCCGAGAAGTACGATGGCAGCGTCAACCCGGCGGAGTTCCTCCAGATCTACTCCACTGCCGTCCTTGCTGCAGGAGGGGACGAGGCCGTCATGGCCAACTAGTTCCCCGTCGCCCTGACCGGCCCAGCCCGGTCTTGGCTCATGAACCTCCCCCAGGGTTCCATAACCTCCTGGGGAGAGCTCTGCCAGCAGTTTACTGCTAACTTAGGCAGCTCCTACACCCGGCCTGGCACGGAGCTCGACCTCCACGCCGTCCAGCAACAACCTGGAGAATCGCTGCGCTCCTTCATCCAGCGGTTCTCCCAGGTACGGAATACCATTCCACATATCCAAAATGCTTCTGTGGTGGTGGCGTTCTGGCTGGGCATCCGGGCTCAAGAAGATGCTTGAGAAGCTCGTGACCAGAGAGGTCCGCGACGTCTCAGAGCTCTTCAGCCTGGCGGACAAGTGCGCCAGGGCAGTAGAAGGGCGGAACTGGCACTCTCTGCCAGCCTCCGAGTCAGGAGGACAGCCCAGATCTGGCGCTGCTTCCTATGGAAGCAGCAAGAAGATCAAGAACCGGGGCGGTGGCAAGATGAAGCCACCGGCCGAGGCTCCCGTTGCCGCAGCAGCGGCACCCAGTGGAGCTCGGGGGCCACGCCCCGACAAAAGGCAACGACAGTCACCAGCTCCAGATGGTGACCAAGGCGAGCTATGCCCCGTGCATGGCACCAGCCACCATACTGCTGCTGACTGCCGGGACATCCAGAGGCTCGCAGAGCACTTCCGCAAAGGGAGGCAGCTATGAGCTGATGCTCCGCCCTTCCGTCAAAGGGAGGGCAAGCAGAAGGTTGACGCCCCGGTCAGCGTCGGCCATCAGGTGGGGTTTCAGGAGCCTCAGCGCGCCATAAATACGGTGCACAATGGTGAGGACTCCTGCTCCAGTGACGACGAGCCAGGGCAGTAGCCGACTACGACTGCCCCGAAAAATCAGTGGAGACTGCACTGCTGCGGTATCAACCTTGGAGAAGCTCCAAGCAGTTGCAGCAGCCCAAGCACCAGCCCGACAGTGCAAAACCGGGCCAGCTCCACCCGAGTGCACGTCTCTATGCCTCGGCCTTACCTCCTGGGGGCCGCCCAGGGTCTGTCAACCTCTTGACGGCCTTAGCCAGAAGGGGAAAGACGTCTTGGGTCTCCCAAGAAGAGTCCGGATCCTCCTACCTCTTGACGGCCTTAGCCAGAAGGGGAAGGTACCCCGGGGCTCCCGGGAGAAGCCGCGTAGGACCCGCTCCAGCGTGAATATATCGACCTCGTCGACGAGGCACGACAGCAGGTGACACCCCACAACGCACGGCCTCGGCTGGTGCTCTAGCACTACCGCCAAAGGACCAAGCGCGTCAGGGACATGCAAAAAGGCAACCTGGTGCTGCGGCACGCACTTCCCCACGAAGGACCTATAAACTCTCCCCTAGCCAGGAAGGTCCCTTCCGAGTCACGAAAGTTGCCGTCCCAGGTACACATGCCTTTCAACCAAGGATGGGATCCGTTCCCGAACCCTTGGAGCATGGAACATCACAATAAGTTCTACCTCCTGAGCATTAGTAGAACAGGGCCATACCCTTTTGTAATAAATCCCATAGAGTCCAGGAACAACGCTCGGAGCAACTAAGTCTCAGGGGACGGTCAAGGACTACGTCCAGCTTGGCCTGGTTCTGACCCCAAGCGCGTAGAGTCTTGCTTCCCTTCTTAATGGGGCGGGTCGTTGCCTCCATGTACAGCCTGCCTTCCTCCTATGGGCATTTACACAGAAACCTGTTCTACCTCGCTCTCACTCATGTGCTCATTTAAATTACGCATTAATTTTTATGACCGCACTTTCTATGTATGCTCACGTACATTTAGCTCCCCTTTCCCGCGTTCATCCATAGTCAGCATTTGCTATCCTACCGAAGGCGGTTGCGCTTGAGGCAGCTGCCAATGGCCAAGGGGCCTCCGCCCCCCCCCCCCCAGTCAGGTGTTGCGATGCCAGTTGGTCACCTCCAGGAAAGGCATGCGCCGTGCATGGGGGGTCCAGGGTGCGTATCCCGCTCAGCCGGCTCTGTACCCAAAGCGTGCGCACCCTGCCTTCCGGAGGTCCAGGGGAGTACAGCCGCTTTGCCTCGTTCCGTACCCAAAGCCTGTGCACTCTGCTTCCCCGGCGTACGGTCCGGTACTAGGGGCCGGACGGTCATACCCGAACCTCGGAGGGAGCCGGAGCCCCGGTGCCTCACGCACAGAATTGCCCAAGCCCCGTATACCGGACTAGGACCGTAAGCCGAATAAGACTAAGAGACGGGGAGGGGAGACGCCCCCCCCCCCCCCCGAGGAGAATTACGCTTCCTCTACCTGTGTGCAGGACCTCCAGGTTATAGCTATGGGGGCTGCATGAAGGAAGGGGGGCAAGGAGCTATCGACTACTCCAGCGCAAGACCGGAGGAATCAGGTTTCGCCCCTTCTGCAGGGACAAGACCCGAAGGCCCCACGTGTCCAGCGGGGCCGGAGCTCCCCACTCCTCAGGAGGGGCTCCGGGCCTGCCACGTGGCCGGCAGAAGTCGGACCTCCCCCCGAGGGGAGGGCTCCGAAGGCTCCACGTGTCCCACGGGGCCAGACATCCCTCTCCTCAGAGGGGAGCTCCAGGCCCGCCACATGGCCGGCAGATCCGGACCTCCCCATTCTCATGGGGCGAACTACGGAGACCTCCGGGGCCCTTGATACAATAAGGACCCGGGGAAGGTGTCAGTGTAGAGCTTCGAGATTGGTGAAGGCCTCTGAGTACCTTGCGGAGCTAAGGGCTCGGCCAGGCGAAACCAAGAAGAAGACAAAAGCATAACAGTCACAAAAGGTCACAAGAGTATTTATTCATGGCTCCATGAGCTGGACTACAGACTCAATAAAAACAAAAAGCGAGAGATACAAGCCCTAGGGTCCCCCTGGCTCACGCCGGAACCTAGAGGCTACAAGGGCGGCCACATCCCCGACTTCAGCCCTGGCGGTCTCCTCCCGCTCCGTGGCAGGGCCCTGTCTCGCTAGCTCCAGTGAGAAAGAAGGGTCCCGGCTCCTGAAGCATGCCAACACATGTGTGGCAACCTCCACGGCCAGACCCCGTCACTCTGCCTCGAGCTCGCCGGCGACCACCGCGTCTAGCCTACTCAGCTTGGCGCCGATTGACTCCAGTGCGGGGATCACTTCAGCCACCTTCAGCGCAGGAGCCGCTGCCTTCACCGGGCTGAAGCCAAGGGGGACCAAGTCGGACCCTGCCTGGTCAACAAAGCTCGAGACCGCACGGGCCTCGGAAGACCACGAGACCAAGAGCTTCTCTACCTCGCGGCGGGCTGCCCGCAGGACGTCGCGGCTTCCCTCGGAGAATTCCTTCTCCTTGGCCGCCAGGGAGCTTTCCCAAAGGCGGAGAGTCTGGGCAAGCCGCTCCAACTCTGAAGCCCGGAAGTCGACAGCCAACTCCCGATCCAGGATCGCCTGGCGCTCCCGAGAGACCAGCTCTTCCCTCGTGGCATGGTCTGCCTTCCGGGCCTCTAGCTCCATGGCCCGAGCTCACAGGTCGCCCTCTCCGCCTCGGCCGCCACTGAGCGCTCCTGGTCCTCAACGGCGCGCTTACGGCGCACCAGCCTTTGCCGTACCTCCTCCAGGTTAGAGAAGTTCTCCTCGGCCGGGCATGAGCCTCAAGGGCCTCCCTGTGGAGCCGCCGTGTCTCGGAGTCCAGACGGTCGACAGCCCGCTTCTGTCGGTCAAGGAGCGCCTCCATGATGTCAAGCGACTCCCGCCTGGAGTCAAGCTCCCCCTTGACCTTCGCGGTCTGCTCTCGCAAAAGGTTCCCCCAGATGAGGAGGCGATCCCTCTCAACCACCTGCTCCTCTCGCTCGCGACCGAGCACGGCCAAGACCTGCCGGACGCTCATCTGGGCAAGCGCGAGAGCGTCTGCCAGGGACAGTGGGGCAGCAGAGGCCGGAGCGGCACCCCCGACCTCCTCCATCACGTCGTCTTCAACAGAAGACGACGCACCGGCAACCAGGATAAGGCGCCGGTCAGGAGAAGCTGACGCCGGGACTTCGACAGCCAGACCCGCCGAACCCTCACCGACAGCGGGCTCCTAAGCCGGTGGAGAGGGACGAGAGGAGGGAGTCGACGCTGCCGTAAGAGCCGAGACGCCTGGTATAGGAGGAACATGCCCTGGCTTGGGGGCCGCGGCAACCTTCTCGGCTTTCGACCGCTGTGGCGCAGACTCCCCATCAGTCGGGGATGCCCGAGAAACGCGAGCACTCCAACGGGCCCTGAACCCCGGCTTCTGAGCTAGGGTAGGACCACTAGAGCCTGCCGTCGCCGCCGACGGCTGCTCCGCAGTCGCTCGGACTGACGGAGCAGGGGATGCTCCTGAAGCTCCCCTCGACACATCAGCAGTCTCCTTGTAGACTCCACCGCCTGAAGCCCTCCTCGACGCATCAGTAGTTTCCTTGGAGACTCCACTGCCTGAAGCCTTCCTCAATGCATCAGCAGTTTCCTTGGAGACTCCACCGCCTGAGGAGGGAGGACGCGATGCCCAGGAACCTTCAGCCTGTCATCGCTCAAGAGGAGTCCCGTCGGGATGATGAGCCCGAGACCTCTTGGGGTCGCCACCGGATAGAGCGCCATCTCCAGAAGCAGGTCGTGCAGGCGCCCTGGTTCCCTGACTCGGCACAGACGCCGCCACCGGAGGAGATCGAGCGTGTTTCTTCTCTGTAGGCGGGTTGGAAGCCATGGCAGAAGACAAAGGCGCAAGAACTCACTGAAGGTGCAAAGCGCTGGGGAGTGCGAAGGGAAGCCGCAATGCGGGTAAGATCCCCTTTTAAAACTTCCCAGGTGCAATTCAAGGCGATTCGAAACTCTTCGAATACGCCGCATGGGCAACCGCTTCGGCTCCAAGACCGAGCGTCGATGACAAGTGGACCCAAGTCGTCCAGCTGAAGCAGTGGGCCAAAAAGTCAGTATCCCAAGGAGACGAGCCGGCAAGGCGCTTCGGCAGTTCCCAAAAAAAGCGCCGCAACGTGCAGAAGTGGCAGCCTTGGGAACTGCCGCAGTAAAAGCAACCATCAAGTGGGCGCACGCTCCCACGATCCCGTGACTTTTCGTGCTCCGGCAACGGTCAATGCGGGACTTAGAGAAAGTGCACGGAACGGAAGAGACGGAGGCCCCACCTCGGGCTCGCTATCTCCACCGAGATGGGCCCGGGGGCCACTGTCGGTACCCTCGATACGGGGTACCCTCGCGCACAGGGGGAAATGCCTAAGGACCTCGCCCTTCTCTGCAGGGAGAGCTCCGAAGGCGCCACGTGTCCAGCGGGGCCAGACCTCCCTCTCCTCAGAGGAGAGCTCCGGACTCACCACGTGACCAACTGAGACGGACCTCCCCCCTCCGTGGGGAGAGCTCCGAAGGCTCCACGTGTCCCGCGGGGCCGGGCCTCCCTATCCTCAGAGGAGAGCTCCGGGCCCACCACGTGTCCAGCAGAACAACGCTGCCTGCCCCCGCATGGTAGGCAGCGGGCATAAAGACATGCCATACCTTGCCCGTACAAGGTATTCAAGGCCCGTGCCTTCCCAAGACGCGGAGACGCGGAGCACGCTTCTGTCAGGTGCCGTTGCGCCCAGTCACATCGCAGACTGGCGCGCCGTGTCAGAGCCTGCCCGCCAATAAACACAGCAACAAGACCTCCCCTGCCGCCCCTGCTATCATCAACCACTACGACTAGCTTGCGGCATGGGCAGGGCGGCAGAACGAAGACTCGGAAGCCTTCGCCAGAGACAACTACCGGCATAACTGCAGATACGATAGTCGACAGGCAATCTCCCCGGGACCACCTGTCGGGTCCCGGGCCCACCTTGTAAGCCACTCGAGCCTTGGACTATAAAAGGCGCGGGTAGGCAACGTTAGCAAGGGTTCGAACTCTGTGAACTCACACTGCAGACATCACTCACCCTCAAGCTCAGGACTCCGGTTCTAAACAACAAGCAATACAGCGAGCACCTTTGCTCACCGTGGACGTAGGGTTTTACACTCCGGCGGCCTGAACCACGTAAAACTCCCCGTGTCAAGCTTCTCCTTCACTCGTCCCTAACGCTAAAGCTCTCCGCAAGAGTCTAGCCCCTCCGAAAATGAACCTCCGTGGACCGCCCAGAGCAGGTCCGGGGGAAGTGTCGACCACACTCTTTGACAGTCACCAACTTACGGTTCGGGAGCTACCACCCGAGCTACAAAAGGAGTTCGAACGGTTACATCTCGGTTTCTTGAACGAGATGGAAGTGATGGAACTCCACTCATCATTGGAACAAGAGATAAAGGATGGCCAAGCTGCGAATGAAGAGATCAAGGAGATCAAGGAAAGGATCCAACAAGGAATAGAAAAGGACTTCAACGAAGACGAGAAGGGTACACTTTGGCTAGGAAAAAGGATTTGTGTGCCTAACGTGAAGCACATCCGCGACACGATACTAAAGGAGGCACATGACTCACTTTATTCCATACATCCCGGAAGTACCAAGATGTACAAGGACCTAAAAACTTGGTATTGGTGGGATGATATGAAAAGGGACATAGCCGAGTATGTTGCCCTATGCGACACATGCCAACGGGTGTAGGCCGAACATCAAAGACCCGCTGGACCGTTGCAACCCTTGAAGGTACCCAAGTAGAAGTGGGAAGACATCAGTATGGATTTCATTGTCGGATTGCCACGTACTCGGTCGGGTTACGACTCCATCTGGGTTATCATGGACCGATTGATGAAAACCACTCATTTTCTTCCTGTTAAAACCACGTACCATGTGGCAGATCTAGCCGAGCTATACATGGAGCAAATTGTGTGCTGCCATGGAGTCACAAAGAGGATAGTCTCGGATCGGGGTTCTCAGTTTACCTCTAGATTTTGGAGGAAGCTGCAGAAGGCTATGGGTACACGACTGGATTTTAGCTCCGCCTACCACCCGCAAACTGATGGGCAAACCGAAACGACAAACCAAATTTTGGAGGACATGTTGAGAGATTGTGCCTTGAAACATGGGCGTAGTTGGGATAGGAGTTTACAGTACACTGAATTCTCCTATAACAACAGCTATCAAGCTAGCTTGAAGATGTCGCCTTTCGAAGCATTGTACGGTAGGCGGTGTAGAACGCCGCTGTTTTGGAACGAGACCGGAGAGAACCAAGTGTTTGGACCGGAAGTGCTGCAAGAAGCTGAGAAGCAAGTCCAAACGGTACAGGAGAACTTGAAGGCTGCTTAGTCATGTCAAAAGGGCTATGCGGACAATAGGCGAAGGAAATTGACTTTCGAAGTAGGAGACTTCGTATACCTTAAGGTATCGCCTATCCGTGGCCAACGACGTTTCAACGTCAAAGGCAAGCTAGCACCTCGCTACATCAGACCATTTAAGGTTTTGGACAAGCGAGGAGAAGTAGCCTATCAACTAGAGCTCCCAACACACCTCTCCGACGTACATGACGTGTTTCATGTGTCCCAGCTCAAGAAGTCCTTGAGAGTACCAGAAGAGCATGTACCGATGGATGAGCTTGAGCTTCAAGAGGATCTGACCTATGCAGAGCACCCTGTCCAAATTTTGGACGTAAAGGAAAGGGTCACAAGGAACAAGGTGATCTGTTGGTGCAAGGTACAATGGAGTCATCACACGGAAGCAGAAGCTACATGAGAGCGTGAGGAAGATATCAAGACAGAGTTTCCTCATCTCTTCTCTACTAACGAATCTCGAGGGCGAGATTCAATTTAAGGGGGGTAGATTTGTGATACCCTCATTTTCGGGTTCTGCATTTATTCATGTTTCATGTAGAAAACACTTTTAAAATAAGTTGAGACCAAGAAAGAATAAAAAAGATAGCCAAAAAGAGCAAATTCCAGTTCACGGAGAGCGCCGAAGACAACTCCCGTGGCTCGCTGACCACGTGGCGCGTTCGGATCTCGTCCCCGCAAAGGGGGAGAGGTCCGCCGCAAAACTGGCTACGTGGCAGGCTCGGGGCTCATCCCCGCAAAGGGGGAGAGGTCCGACCCCGTGAGACACGTGTTGCCCCCGGAGCTAGCCTCCGCAAAGGAGCGAGGCCAGTCCCGCAAGACACGTGTCGGTTGTGGAGCTATTCACTGCGGAAAAGAGAGGACCAGCCGCGCGGGACATGTGTCGCTCTTAGAGCTCACCTCCGAGAGGTCCGACCCCGCTAGACACGTGTCGCTCTCGGAACTCACTTCCGAGAGGTCCGGTCCTATTGGACATGTGTCACCTTCGGAGCTCACCTCCGGGAGGTCCGACACTACCGGACATGTGTCACCTCCGGAGCTCATCTCCGGAAGGTCCGACGCTGATGGACACGTGTCAACCTCGAAGCTCACCTCCGAGCAGAAAGGAAGTCCGGCGCTACTTGACTCGTGGCATTCTCGGAGCTCACCTCCGAAGAGAGGGGGAGGTCCAGAATTGACACATGGCACACACGGAGCCACCTCCGAAGAGAGGGGGAGGTCCTGACCCACCAGACACATGGCGCACACGGAGCTCGCCTCTGGAGAGAGGGAGGTCCTGCCCGCCAGGACACATGGCGCAAGCGGAGCTCACCTCTGAGGAAGAGGGAGGTCTCGCCCGCCTGATACGCGGCACAACCGGAGCTTGTCTATGCGGAAAAAGGAAGCCCAGGTTCCCGCAGGACACGTGGAGCTTCCAGAGCTCATCACCGCGAGGGTGACGAGATTTGAAGCAGTTTTTCTTCTGTACGCGTGGGAATACGGGTACGGGAGGAAACCGACACGAATTCCACGTTGCTACGCACCAAATCAACTAAATATAAGTTGTTAAGATTCAAAAATAATTTGAATAGGACTCTTATTCGAATTCCGATCAGATTAGAACTCTTCTCTTCCCGATTATAAATAGAACCGAAAACCTTTGTCCACAACAACGTACTTCTTTCCACCTCCTGAGCCGACAACTTAGAGCCCTAGCCCCAGCTCGCTGAGCTAAACCACTTCGCCGGAGTTCAGTCGCCGGAGATCGCCAGAAGAGAGCCTAGACGATCTGTCTTGCTAGGAGAAGGACCCCGAGACCAAGAAGAACGTAAGGTAGGTCTCCAATACCACCTTACGACATCATCGCATTTTCTTTGCATCTGTTCTTTGATTTCTTTCGAACAGAAGCTTTTTCGTGGACATATCATGTGTTGATCGGTCTGATCTAGATATTAAGTCAAGATCATCGCCACGTCCACAATTGATCTTTACACCTCTGTTCATCGTAAAAGCCATGCAAACGTGCAAAAACACGTACAAACCGATCTAATAAAAAAACTGCATCATAGGATTTGCATGCATATGCATCATCGCATCTGGTTAAAGTTTGTGCATGGTATTGATTGCTATGAATCTTGTATGTGCGTGATCACGTATAGAAGGACAAGCTCAGGGAGCTGTCTACGACGAGCTGCAACAACAAGGTTTCGAGATCCAAGAGCAACCCGAACCGCAAGGACAAGGCAAGTCCCCTTGACCATATTGATCCCATATTTTGGAAAACTGTTTTGTTTGCGAAAAGGTGTGTGTGCTGAGTCAATATGATGGGAAACCCTTTCATAGGAGTTTACTAGTTTTGTTAAACCACCCTTGTCGCTAGGGAAGTTTATGAGTCGGGTATGGTTTTTGCTTTTATGCTTCACTGAGTCCACAGGATACGGGAAGCGAGATAGATGTGTCTAGCTAACTACACTCGTAAGAATAATGAGAGTACTGATGTTGTTAACGAACATGGATCAGAGGGAGATCTAGGCATGCCTGGGTTTGTGAATGAGGTAGAATGAGATGGTGGTTTACTTGTTGTAGATCTAAGGACCGGTTCATGCCAGCCATGCCAGGATAACAGTGCCAGCACAAGGCCAAGTATGGGTGCGGCTTAGCTGAGTAATTAGATAAGTTACTAGATTGTTATGGACCGTGGAAGGCGCGGGGAATGGGAGTCGAGTGAGGACTGCCCTGGGAACTGCATGGCACAAGAGGGGGCCTGTGGGTGGGGGAATTGGAGATTCTAGCCTGCCGGTAAAACCTTAGTGAGTCCATTCATCTAGTAGCCCCTTTGTAAAGGCTATTTTGTGATCTCTTGGCCATACACCGACGGTTGTCTACTGGTATAGTTTAGGTTCTGCAGTCGCCGACGTGTGACGAAATCACAAACTTGTGGGTAAAGTGGTACAAACTCTGCAGAGTCTTAAAACTATCATGATAGCCGAGCTTACGGTCACGAGCGCCTGGACAACTCACATGAATAGTTGGGATGGTTTTTGGGATGGTTTTTGGTTATGGTTTGGTTTTTGTTTGGTTTTTGGGACTGTTGAGTCCGGGTGATAAGATTGGCTGCATGACTGTTGAGTCGTGCCAACGAGATTTGGTCGGAATGAGACAGAATTGAATGGTAGCGAATACGAGATGGTATTCATGAGATGGTTGCGAATATGAGATGGTATTCTTGAGATGATATTGAATACGAGATGGTATTCATGAGCAAAGTTGATTAATGTCTGGTTGAGACATGGAAACGGATGAATCATAATGGAGGTATGTTGGTATTTTAAATTCATGTTGGGATTACATTCACTTAAAGTTGAGTTGCTGTTTTTATCGTGTTTTGAGAAATAAACTTTGCTTTCTGCAATGAACCTTTTTATACCTTCCTTGCTGTGAGCTACATATCATATTTTCCCGCACTTGCTGAGTACATTATTGTACTCAAACTTACATTATTACTTCATCATCAGCAACACGACAAGAATACTATGAAGACCCCGTGGAGGATTAGGGGTGTAATCTGTCCTCAACCTTGCCTGTGGGGATGGAGTAGAGATGGAGCTGCTGCTGCTCAGATTGCTTCCGCATTAGTTTAGAAGACTTCCGCTGCTAGATTATACTTCCACTGCTAAGATAAGATTTCCGCTGCTAGAATGAGTCCAAGACTCATATTGTAATAAACCCTGTTATTCGTGGTAATATATATTCTGAATTCAGTTTGTGGATGATATGTGTATGTGTGATGAACATCCTGGGCACACATATGCATCGGTTCCAGGTTCCGTGGTTTTCCACAGAACCGGGGCGTCACAATAAGTACATTATTACAATGACTCAAAGTCTCACTCATGAATATCTAACTTATTCTTGCAGCGTAAGTCTCTAAGCAACAGCGGAAATAACTAAACAGCACGCTCCAATCTTCACCTCCACAGACATGTTGACGGCAGTTCGCACGCCTAGTACTCCACATGGTCCTCGAAGTACTCATCTCCTGTAGCTGATGTTTATGTGGTAATGCAAGGGTGAGTACATGTCATACTCAGCAAGTGCGGGAAAAATATGACATGTAGCTTATAACAAGGTAGGAAATAAAAAGGCTCATTGCAGCAAGCAAATTTTATTTCACAAACATGATAAAAACAGCGACTATTTCTAGGTGAAATTTATCCCATCATAATCAAGTAATTCAGCAACATTCTCTCATCATAATTCACCATTTATCAAGTCTCATCCAACCATTAATCTTTCTCAAGTTCATTTCATACTCATAAATACTCATAACCATCTCATATTCATATGACCGAAACCAAACTCATTTTCATGACTCAAAACAGTCCCAAAACCAATCCTAACGACCATACCATAACCATACCGAATAACCATCCCAAGTTTTCCCTCTAATCATGGAAGTTGGCCAGGTGCTTGTGACCGGAAGCACGGCTATCATGATAGTTTTACACTCTGCAGAGGTGGCACCACTTTACCCACAAGTTCGTGGTTTCATCACCCGTCGGCGACTGTAGAACCTCCATTATACCAGTACACAACCGTCGGTGTATGGCCAAGAGATCACAAAAAGCCTTTACAAAGGTGCTACTAGATGTACGGACTCACTGAAGTTTCACCGGCAGGCTCGAATCACCATTCTCCCACCCACG
Source organism: Neostapfia colusana (assembly GCA_030760725.1). Taxonomy (NCBI): domain Eukaryota; kingdom Viridiplantae; phylum Streptophyta; class Magnoliopsida; order Poales; family Poaceae; genus Neostapfia; species Neostapfia colusana. The sequence continues at coordinate 105,044,467 of JASWHV010000006.1, forward strand.
GGCCCCCTCTTGTGCCATGCAGTTCCCAGGGCAGTCCTCCTCGACTCCCATTCCCCGCACCATCCAACAGTCCGTAACAAGCTAGCAACACACCTAATTAGTCAGCTAAGCCGCACCCATATTTGGCCTTGTGGTGGCACTGTTTTCCTCGCATGTGCTGGCATGAACCGGTCCTTAGATCTACAGCAAGTAAACCACCATCTCATTCAGCAACACCCACGAACCAATCTTGCCTAGATCTTGACAGGGCCCCGATCGCCGCCCGTTCAGTCACGGGGACGGGTCACCTCGCCCGGGAATCGCATTGGGTGGTGCCGTGTTATGCGGCACCCAACAGCACACATATAAGGCACACTGTATTACATACATCAAAATCGGAAGCTTACAAATGTTCTTTGTAAATAATTTGCATAAAATAGCTACAGCGGAAGTCTATAAACAGCTCACATCGAATAACTAAGAAGCACCCGAGAAGAGGTCCAGCCCGCGGACTCCTCTCGCTAGCAACACGAAGACATGGCAGCGGATAGGTTCTCCTTGTGTAACATGACTCGGAAGTCTCCGAGTCTCACTGGACAACCTTCTTTATATGCGTCGATATTAACCTGCAAAACCACTCATATAGCAAGAGTGAGCACAAAGGCTCAGGAAGACTTAACCTTCTCTCCTAAGACATGCAACTCTACATGAAAGTAACTTAAGACCTAAACATATAAGTTGCAAAAAGACTCGCCTACGAGTTCATCCTTAACTTTCAGATTTTAGCCATAATAGTAGTGACCTTGCGCCCAGCAACATTGGAACTCCACAATCGAACAAGAAACGCTTCATTCCAATGTTACTTGTCCCAAGGTGGAAAATAACTTTAGTTTTCTCTATCTCTACTTCAAACAGGGTTTTCATGCAATTTACAATAATCATAGCAGCAATTAAAACTTTGCAAACTGTTTCCACACAACCTGATTACTACATCACAACATGGGAGCAAGCGGTACTCAATAACCGTGAGGGGCGGTGATTCGAATCAAACACTGCCCGGATATCTCAATACATACGCCCGCCTCTAAAGACCCAAATCTGGCGTCCTTCATTACGTCGTATGTGGCAACCTTTCGCAGGACACTCGACTGTAGAACCGGTCGCGCCGTCTCAGGCTCATAGGTCTAACGAGACGATGTGGTATGTATCTACAATGCAGTTAACCTGGTACATCGGTTTCCTGGGTCCCATATAGCAGTAAGCATCTGGTACACAACTCAATACTTGCTCCTGGATGTGGCACACGCATCGGTCCTTAACCGACACAGGCAGAGCTACTCGACCAAGACCTCATCTTGTCGTTGCCTACCCTCCTGCCCGGTCTCATCTTTAGAAATGTAAACTTTAGTTTGTCTCTTTTCCAACCACACTTATGCAATCCTAAACTATAGCTCGCGAGTAGATTCCAACTACTCGTCTTCTTCTGGATGTCCTAGCCTATTTAGCACGGCCTTATTCTACAGCAATGACACCTTTCTACCCTTGACCCCAGGGTTCATTTCGGTTATGCAAGTGGAGTATAAAACATCCTTGACCTAATGCACATACAAACTCTAACCATGGTAGTGAACAAAGTAAAAACTTTATAAAATAGCTTAAATGCAAACCGGAGCTTACCTTGGTTTTTCAGGTGACTAAAGTCAGATAATTATGAAGTTAGTTGCTGATGACTTGAAGCTTAATCACTGCCCTTATTGCTCCTTGATCGAAACTTCACTTCTCCTCCACTCTTCCACGTTTAATCACTACACGTTATGAACATGCATATAGGTTTAATTGTAAAACTTTTGCTAACAAGTTCTAAATACAAGTTTAAAACTGGAACTCTGTTTAAGAATTTAAAATGACACTGGTGCTAGTGGTTTGGGTTTAAGCACTATGATCAAATGATAAGTGTGTTTCATCACTTGTGTGTTGATCACTTAATGAAGTTGAACAGGACAGTGATGATCCAAAGCTCCAATGGAGCTGAAAATTTTCTTGTGAGTTCCTTGTCACAAGAAAGCAACCTGGACCAAAATTTAGCATTTTTCACTGAGTAGATCACTCATAACAATTCCCTAAGCATATAGGCAAAAAGGGATTAATTCTGAATAAATTTGCACTTTCATGCAAATTCAAGTGAACCACACTTTCAAACATAGCTCAGGGAGCATGCATGAATTTTCCTAGGATTTTTGGAGCTAAGAACTGCCCAGTAATGAATTTCCAAGTTTTGGAAATTCTCTGGAATTGTTTCTGTATTCATTTGAATACAGAAAATTAAAATCCGAATTATCCTAATTAAATCAACTCCAAATAAGATGAAACGTTTACAGAAGTCCACTAATATCCTAAAGAATATTCTGGCAAAGTTTGAGGATTTTTGGATGAACCAAACTCCCTCTAAAATTCTGTTACTGGAAAGCTTTAAAGAATTTTCGAGAATTAAATAATGATTTTCGTACAAATTGGGTAGCATATTTGGATATAGTTTTTAAATCTGAATCCGACCCAACTTGAATCAGTAAATTTGGAGCTTCCTAGCAAAATTTATGAGGTTCTAAAGTTTGAACTGAATTTGGAAATTCAAATAAACCTGGAAATGTTTAAACTCTGACCGTGGGTCCCAGGCACACGTGTCAACCGCTGAAACCAAGCCACACGGGCCACAGAATCTTTCCCGCGTTGCCACAGCCCGATCCGAGGCCACGGAAGATCTAACTTCCCTGCGACAGAGACTGACACATGGGCCAGCCCCCGTCTTCGTCTACCTCCAGCCACCCGCGCTCCCACGCCGCCAAGCTCGCCGGAGCTCTCACCGGGAGGGGGTTCCGGTGCCCGAAACTTCCCAATTTTTGCCGCCTCTACATTATTTCATGCAAGGAACATGTTGCTACCCTTGTCGCCAACCGGCAATCACCGGAAATAGCTTCGCGACGGCGACAATCTCTGTGGCAACTCCGGCGACGTCGCGAAGACGCTGTAATGCTCCAACCTTGCTTCGGTTAGCTCCTACAGCATTGTGACACCCCTATTCTGAGAGAGAACCTCTCGGAACTGAGACTGATGCGTATGTGTGCCCAGGATGTTCATCACACATACACATATAATCCACAAACTGAATTTCAAAATAATACCACAAATAACAGGGTTTATTACAAAGTCTCATGAGTCTTAGACTCATTCTAGCAGCGGAAGTCTTTATTCTAGCAGCGGAAGTCTTCTAAACTATTGCGGAAGCAACTAAGCAGCAGCAGCGGCTCCATCTCTACTCCACAGGCAAGGTTGAGGGCAGATTACACGCCTAATACTCCACGTGGTCTTCATAGTACTCTTCTCCTGCTGCTGATGATGTATGATAATGCAAGGGTGAGTACATGACGTACTCAGCAAGTGCGGAAAGTATGACATGCAGCTTACAACAAGGTAGTTATAAAAAGGATCATTGCAGAAAGTAAAGTTTATTTCACAAAACTGGATAAAAACAACAACTAGCTTTAAATGAATGTAATCCCAACATGTATTTAAACATCAACATACCTCCATCATGATTCACCACTTTTCACGTCTCAACCAGACATTTATCTTGCTCAACCTTTCACATGCTCATGAATACCATCTTGTATTCACTACCATCTCATCTCATATTCAATTCCGTCTCGTACTGAGACCAATGCTCATTGCCATGACTCAACAGTTACGCAACCAATCTCATTACCCGGACTCAACAGTCCCGAAACCATTTTCATTACCAGGACTCAACAGTACCGAAACCAATTCCAAAGACCAAACCAAAACCAAACCAATTTCCAACCAATTACCATCCCAATAACCATCCCATCTAATCATGCGGGTTGTCCAGGCGCTTATGACCGTAAGCTCGGCTATCATGATAGTTTTTTCACTCTGCAGATTTTGTACCACTTTACCCACAAGTTTTTGATTTCATCACCCATCGGCGACTGCAGAACCTCCATTATACTAGTACACAACCGTCGGTGTATGGTCAAGAGATCACAAAATAGCCTTTGCAAAGGGGCTACTAGATGTATGGACTCACTAAGGTTTCACCAGCAGGATAGAATCTCCAATTCTCCCACCTACTGGCCCCCTCTTGTGCCATGTAGTTCCCAGGGAAGTCCTCACTCGACTCCCACTCCCCGCGCCTTCCACGGTCCATAACAATCTAGCAACTTACGTAATTAGTCAGCTAAGCCGCACCCATATTTGGCCTTGTGGTGGCACTGTTATCCTGGCATAGCTCGCATGAACCGGTCCTTGGATCTACGGCAAGTAAACCACCATCTCATTCTACCACTTCCACAAAACCAAGCTTGCCTAGATCTCCCTCCGATTCATGTTCATTAACATCAAGTTCTCATTATCAATATTCTCATGAGTGCAGTAGCTAGACACATCCTATCGCTTACCATAATCCTGTGGACTCAGCGAAGCAAAAAGTAAAAACAACCATACCCGACTCATCAACTGTCCCGGCGACAAGGGTGGTTAACAAAACTAGTAAACTCCTATGAAAGGGTTTCAAATCAAGTTGACTCAAGCACACACACCTTTTCGCAAACAAAACAGTTTCAAAAACATGGGATCAATATGGTCAAGGGGCACTTGCCTTGTTCTTGTGGCTTCTGTTGCTCTTGGATCTCGAAGTCTTGGTGTTGTGGCTCGTCGTAGATAGCTCCCTAAGCTTGTCCTTCTACTCATGATCACACATATACAAGGTTCACATAAATCAATTATCATGCACAACTTTACTCAAGATGCAATGATGCATATGCATGCTAATCCTATGGTGCAGTTTAGTTTGTACGTTTTCTTGCATGTTTTAATAGCTTTGCATGGGATTTTACGATGAACAGAGGTGTAAAGATCAAATGTGGACGTTGCGATGATCTTGACTCCAGATCAAATCGATCAACACGTGATCTGTCCATGAAAAAGCTTTTGTTCGAAGGGATCAAAGAGAACAGATGCAAAGAAAAACACGATGACGTCGTAAGGTGGTAATGGAGACCTACCTTACTTCCTTCGGTCCTTTCTCTAGAAAAACAGATCGTCGGCTCTCCTCCGGCAATGGCGATCATGGTCCAGGCTCGTCGGCGGTCTTTCCGGTGGTCAAACTCCGGCGAAGGGGTTTAGCTCGGCGAGTTTGGGGGCTAGGGCTTCTAAGTTGTCGGCTTAGAAAAGATGTTACGACCAAGGGGTTGCTTCGGGTTCTATTTATAATCGGGAAACGAAGAGTCCTACTCTGATCGGAATTCGAATAAGAGTCCTATTCAAATTGTTTTTGAATCTTAACAACTTATCTTCAATTGATTTGGTGCAGTAGAAACGTGGAATTCGTGTCGGTATTCCCGTGCGTACAGAAGCAAAAACCGCTTCAGATCTCGTCACCTCCGCGGTGATGAGCTCCGGGGGCTCCACGTGTCCTGCGGGGACCTGGGCTCCCTTTTCCGTAGAGACAAGCTCCGGTTGTGCCGCGTGTCAGGCGGGCGAGACCTCCCTCTTCCTCAGAGGTGAGCTCTACGTGCGCCACACGTCCTGGCGGGTGGGACCTCCCCTCTCTCTAGAGAAGAGCTCCGAATGTGCCACGTGTCAGTGCCGGACCTCCCCTCTCTGCGGAGGTGAGCTCCGATAGTTCCACGTGTCCTAGCAGCGCCATACTTTCTTTCTGCTCAGGAATGAGCTCCGAGGTTGACACATGTCCAACAGTGATGGACCTCCCGGAGGTGAGCTCCGAGGTCGACACGTGTCCAACAGTGTCGGACCTCCCGAAGGTGAGCTCCGAAGGTGACACGTGTCCAATAGGATCGGACCTCCTGGAGGTGACACGTGTCCAGTAGGACCGGACCTCTTGGAGGTGTGCTCCGAGAGCAACACGTGTCCGCGCGGCTGGTCCTCTCTCTTCCGTAGTGACCAGCTCCGAGCCCGCCACGTAGCCAGTTAGCGGCGGACATCTCCCCCTTTTGCGGGGATGAGCTCCGGAGGCGCCACGTGGCCAGCGGGCCATGGGAAATGTCTTAGGCTCTTCTCGGTGGACTGGAATTTGCTCTTTTTGGCTATCTTTTTTATTCTTTCTCTGCTTCTACTTATTTTAAAATGTTTTCTCTATATAAAATATGAATGCATGCAGAAATCAAAATTGAGGGTATCACAAATCTACCCCCCTTAAATTGAATCTCGCCCTCGAGATTTGCTAGTGGAAAATAGATGAGGGAATTCTGCCTTGATGTCTTCTTCACGCTCCCATGTGGCTTCAGCTTCTGTGTGATGGCTCCATTGTACCTTGCACCAACGGATCACTTTGTTCCTCGTGACCCTTTCCTTTACGTCCAAAATTCAGACAGGGTGCTCTGCATAGGTCAGATCCTCTTGAAGTTCAAGTTCATCCATCGGTACTTGCTCTTCTGGTACTCTCAATGTGACGCCCTCAATTCTGTGGAAAACCACGGAACCGAGAACTAATGCATATGTGTGCCTAGGATGTTCATCACACATACACATATGCTCCACAAACTGATTTTAGATTATATATTACCACAATTAACAGAGTTTATTACAATATCTCATGAGTCTTGGACTCATGTTCACAGCGGAAGTCTTATTTCTATGCAGCGGAAGTCTTTATTCTAATGCGGAAGCAAATCTAAGCAGAAGTGGCTCCATCTCTACTCCCTCCGCAGGCAAGGTTGAGAATAGATCACACGTCCTAATGCTCCATTTGGTCTTCTGTCACACCCGATTTTTCCGAAGAACAACCAAGTGAATATCACATGTATGCCAGGATCATTTTCTCATACATGTGATGACAAATAGTGAAGCATCATTTATTACAAGCCAGGTGTCGAATATAAATAAGTCTTACATAGCAAATGTCTCGATGGACAATAATAAGTTCATCACTAGTAAATAAACTAGCAGCGGAAAATTATTCTTGTGGGCTCCGTTACAGGCGTTGCCCGGGGGTCTCCATGAACCTAGAAACCTTCTTCGGGTCCAAAGTCTTGGTCATTATACACCACCTCATTATCTTGACCTGAGCAGCAATATAAACCAACAAAATATGCAAGGTTGAGTACCAATGGTACTCAGCAAGTGTGGGAAAATTATATTATGCATGGCTAGAACAAGGGGAGGTTGAAATCATGGTTAAAGCACTACGCAATTAATACCTACCACCTTAGCTTATTAAGCACCTACATTACTACACAGGTGAAATGGTCCCAATCTCCCATCCCATCATCATAATCAAATAACCATAACATCATTTCCAATGTTAAGCTCCCCTCTTAACACTCACACCCTCCAAGGCCATCATACTCTAATCATGAATAAGTCCAAGCCGCTCTTGACCGTGAGCACGGCTGTCATGACAGTTTTGACTCTGCAGAGTTTGTACCACTGTACCCACATGTAGTGATTTCATCCCCCGTTGCCGGGTGGACTAAAAGAACCTCCATTATGCCAGTGGCTACGAACCACATTCACACTTCCCAGGTGTGTAGCCAGGAGATCACTATGAAGCCTTTACAAAGGGATTCCCGACGAGCGTGGGCCCACTGAGGTTTCACCCCTAACAGCATACAAGAGGCTCCAACCCCGCTGCAGTGGCCCCCTCTTGAGCCTTGCGGTTCATATGGTAGTCCAGCTGACACCTACTCCCCGCACCATCCAACACACCCATACTACGCCGGGGATACACCTAATTAATTGGCCAAGCTGCCCCATCTCAGCATGTGGTTGGCACTGTAAAGCCAGGTTACATGCTCCATGAACCGGTCCTTAGGATCCAGGCAAGTACTAAACACAAACCCGAGTCTCGTGCACCCAGCACACAACCAAAACGTCCAACTTGCCTTGATCCCTACCTCTACATAACTCACAATATCTAATTCAAGAGTATGGTAAAATAAACTGATGATCTCATATCCCAAATATCCCATTCTAAGCATGGCTAAGCATATGCATAATAATAAATGACATGATAAAATAAATCCCAACCCAAGCTACAAGGAAAACAAGGTAATGCAATTCTAGGGAAACTTCCTAGCATGGGTTTCATATTTTCAATTGACAATGCAAATAATTCTATCTACACATCCTAGTATAGGATCAAAGTGGTTAAGGACACTTGCCTCCTTCCTGCTGCTCTTGGAATGGGTAGTCCTGATCTTGGAAAGGGAGAACTTGCTCTGGAGCAGGTTCTACTCATACCATCACACATAGCAAAAGAAAACAACAAGTCATAAGACATAGTTCACACTTCCACTTCATACAAACCACACATTCACATTTATAAAAGTCATTCACAATTATATGTGTTGTGGCTACTCTATGTGTGTTGATTTTTGGCTTACATGCACTTTTAATCATGTGTATATGATTTCTACTTTTGTATTCACATTTATGTTTGCATACTATATATATGAGTTTCCAATTTAAATAAATTCCTTATATTCAATTACTACACCTTTTAGCTACCAAGTATGCATGAAAGGTATTTTCCTTCTCCATATGTGTCTTCAGAATTTTTACCAACCCTAAACGGAATTCTTTGGATTTTAGAAACTCCATTTATCATTTACTAGTTGCTATATTTCCATATTTATTTCCTATGCCTAAATGTGAACTTTATTATGAAAATAACAAGACACATCATCTAAACAGAATAGGTTCTGATCTAAAATATTTACTAATATATTTTTGACCTTTTCCTCTGATGTAAACTATTTTACAATTATTTTCCCTATTTTCCAGAACTATTCTTTACTTAAAAATGTGTCCCTAAATGTGAATAATAAATTAAACAGATTCACTTCAGCCCAAAATATATTTTTATCTCACTCCAAAGTTTTCTAAATACTGAGAAAGTTTTTAATTTAATTTTGACAATATGTTTGTCCCACTTTTTAAATTTTAAACACTAGCCACATATTCAATTTCCTAAATTAAATATTAAACAGGGCTAAAAAGGTAAAATCACCCCACTACAGGGTCTATAATATTATTTTAACAATTTTCAGGGGTCTAGCTATACATAACAGAGGAGTTTCTCCTAATTTTTATTAAGTCCAGGGGCTAAAACTGATTTTTAAATGAATTTACATGATTTTCTGAAGTTCCGAGGGCTAGATCAGAAGTTTCCGGGGCTAGCTCTTATTTCCCGAGAACCCCAGGGGGTAGCACGTAAGATTTCCAATCTTTATAACGCGGGGCTGATGTGGACCGTCCGATTTAAAACAAACGGCTGAGTTTATAACGCAGAACCGGTACGCGGGGATTTAAAGTCTACCGTGCGATTTAAAATAGACGGCGCACAAGCGGCCACGTCGCTCTGATCGAGCGCGGGCGGCGCTGCCCGGCGGCGCACGGCGGCGGGAGGCGGCGATCTCGCCAGAGACTTTCGGATCTTCGAGAATTCTTCCTAGAACTGTGATCTTATGGCATAGATCGGTGGAGGAGAGGTCGGGGATCTCACCTCGGGGGTTTTCTTGAGCTCGGAGGTCCTGGAAGGCGATCGGCGACGAGGTCCGAATTGAAACCACGGCGAGGCTCGTCGGCGCTGTGTTTGAACCGCAAGTCACCGAGTTTTCTGCACCTGCAGGGTTCCCCGGAGGCGGTGGATCAAGACCAGCGAGTTAGATCGGAATTTCCGAGCTTAGATCGGCCAGAATTCGCCGGAGAAGGCTCGGTTTCTCACCGGAGAAAAATCGGTGGATTGTGTGGGAAAAACAGAACGAGGCCGGGGTTTTTATAGACGGGGAAGGGCGGCGGGGTGGTTTAGATCGAGTTTGCGTCGCCCCCGATCAAAATTCGGCTGGGATTCGCAGAAATCCGGGTCGGTTTGGATTCGGGGTGAGAGAGTCCCGGCGCGGGCGCGAGGTAGAAGAAGGGCTGGCGGGCCCCGCCTGTCAGTGGGAGGAAGGGGGCGCGCGTGGCTGCGGGCTGGCGCGGTTGCTGGGTGGGCCGGCTGGTGGGTTTTGGCCCACTGGCCGGTTTTTTTTCTGTTTTCTTTTTTTCTTTTTCTATTTCTTTTCTGTTTTGAATTTAAATTGAATTCCAGTTTAAATTTAAATTGTTGAAAAACATGCAACACGTCCAAAAATTTTTAAATTCCCCTCTTAACATGATTTAGGGACTTAACAAGATTTTTGGTGTGTTACAGCTTCATAGTAGTCTTCTCCTGCTGCTGATGAGGAGATAATAATGCAAGTTTGAGTACAATGATGTACTCAGCAAGTGCGGGAAAAACATGATATGTAGCTCATAACAAGGTAGGTATAAAAAGGCTCTTTTGCAGAAAAGCAGCTTTATAAAACCATGATAAACAACAACTTAACTTTAAATGAATGTAATCCCAGCATGTATTAAATTACCAACATACCTCCATCACTTTCATGTTCCACCCGAACATTAACCAACTTCATTCATACTCACGAATACCTCCTCATATTTGCTACAATCTCAAGAATACCATCCCGTATTCGCTACCATCTCATCTCATAAACAACTTTGCCTCATACCGAGACCCATCTCATTGTCACGACTCAACAGTCATGCAACCATCTTGACACCCGGACTCATCAGTCCCAAAACCAAACCATAACCAAAACAATAACCATAACCAAGAACCATCCCAATAACCATCCCAACTAATCATGGCAGTTTAGCCAGGCGCTCGTGACCGTAAGCTCGGCTATCATGATAGTTTTAAGACTCTACAGAGTTTGCACCTCTTTACCCACAAGTTTGTGATTTTGTCACCCGTCGGCGACTGCAGAACCTCCATTATACCAGTACAGAACCATCGGTGTATGGTCAAGAGATCACAAAATAGCCTTTACAAAGGGGTTACTAGATGTATGGACTCACTAAGGTTTCACCGGCAGGCTAGAATCTCCAATTCTCCGACCCACGGGACCCTTCTTGTGCCATGCAGTTCCCATGGCAGTCCTCACTCAACTCCCATTCCCCGCGCCTTCCACAGTCCATAACACTCTAGCAACTTACCTAATTACTCAGCTAAGCCGCACCCATACCTGGCCTTGTGGTGGCACTGTTATCGTGGCATGTGCATGCATGAACCGGTCCTTAGATCTATGGCAAGTAAACCACCATCTCATGCTACCTCATTCACAAACCCGGTCTTTCCTAGATCTCCCTCCGATCCATTTTCACTAACAACATCAGCTTATCATTATCATTACGAGTGCAGTTAGCTAGACACATCTATCTCGCTTCCCAATCCCATAGACTCAGTGAAGCATAAAGCAAAAACCATACCCGACTCATAAACTTCCCTGGCGACAAGGGTGGTTTAACCAAAGCTAGTAAACTCCTATAAAAGGGTTTCCCATCATGTTTGACTCAGTACGCACACCTTTTCGCAAAACAAAACAGTTTTACCCAAAACATAGGATCAATATGGTCAAGGAGCACTTGCCTTGTTCTTGCGGTTCCGGTTGTTCTTGGATCTCAAAACCTTGTTGCTGCAGTTCGTCGTAGACAGCTCCCTGAGCTTGTCCTGCTATGTAGGATTACGTGCATACAAGATTCACAGCAATCAATATCATACACAACCTTAAACTAGATGCGATGATGCACATGCATGCTATCCTATGATTAGTTTTATTAGATTGGTTTGCACGTGTTATGGCTTGCATAGATTTTATGATGAACAGGGGTGTTCGGATCAAAGGTGGACGTGGCAATGATCTTGTCTTTTAGATCAACCTGATCATCAAGTGATCTGTCCACGAGAAGGCTTTTGTTCGAAAGGAATCAAAGAACAGATAGAAAACACAATGATGTCGTAAGGTGGTATTGGAGACCTACCCTACGTTCTTCTCGGTCTCGAGGTCCTCCTCAGATCGTCGAGCTTCCCTCCGGCGATCTTCCTTGCTGCGCTCCGGTCGATGGTTTACTCGGCGGTTTGGGAATAGAGCTCTAAGTTGTCGGCTCAGGAGTTGGAAAAGAAGTTTGTGGTTTCGGCCAGAGGTTCTGGGTTCTATTTATAATCAGGAAGAGAAGAGTCCTAGTCTGATTGCATCCCGAATAAGAGTCCTATTCAGATCGTTGTTAGATCCTAACATTTTATCTTTAATTGATTTGATGTGGAACTCAGGGCGGTTTCTGCTCCGGTATTTCTACGCGTACAGAATCCAAAAACCGTTCCTAGAACTCGTTACCTCCTCGGTGATGAGCTCCGGAGTCTCCACGTGTCCATCGGGCCTGGTCTCTCCTTTTCTGCGGAGACGAGCTCCGGTGGTGCCGCGTGTCAAGCGAGCAAGACTTCCCTCTTCTTCGGAAGTGAGCTCCGCGTGCGCCACATATCCTTGATATCCTCTTCACGCTACCATGTGTGACACGACCCCACGGTCTTGTCGAGCCAGGATCACGCTGAGGGGTGCTGCGTTGCACAGCACCAGATAACACACGTCAAAGGTACAAAGCGGAAGCAAAGTTTATATTACATAAAGTGGGTTATGAACATGTTTACATCAAAATAAGTCCAGTCTACACTCACAGGCGTAGACTACGCATCAAGTTCACGTTCAGCCCTTGAACGTGTCCTTGCTAGTACACACACACACACTAACTCTGCGTCGTGCACGACTCCCACTCGACGGAGTTCCCCTCCTGGGGTTCCGTCTCCTCTTTGGGAGTCCCTTCCTCATAGAACCCTGCAAAAGCTTCAAACACAAGCAGTGAGCACAAAGGCTCAGCAAGTCTGACCCGTCTCACCTAAACATGGAACTTCTACATGAGGGATTTGATAGGTACATGAGGTAAAAATAATTTGCAAAGGACTCGCCTAATTAGTGGAACCTTACTTTCAAGTTTTAGCAGCAGGTTGTGGAGAACCTTACGCTAAGGCACATGAGAGAGCCGCAATCAAACAAGAAACGCATTTCTCTCATGTACTTTGCCCAAAGTTGAAAGGAACTTTAGTTAGCTCTAAACTACAACAAACCATTAACAAGCAAAGTCCATCTTTCAATCAGCAACATTTTAACATGTAACTAGCCTGTTCTTTCTATGTCACGGTACAGTGAACAAGTGGTACTCACTGACCGCGAGGGACGGCGATTATAATCGATTTACACCTGCAGGGTTACCCGAATAACCCATCACGTACGCCCGTACTCGATGTTGCCTACAACAACCATCACCGACGCCATACGCAACTACCTTTCGCCCGTCAGCCAAATATTGAACCGGTCCCATCATCCCGAGCAAGTGGTCTCTGCACGCGCATCTCAGTGCCGCCAGCGGATTTACACCTCGAGCTCTCAACCTACCCTCTGAACGATGGGCAATGCCTCAATACCCAGCTACCCGAGTTACATCGATTTCCCGGTTCCCATATAGCCGTTAGGTCTTCGGTACTGTTCTAGCTTGTTCAACAGGCCCGCACACGGCTCGGTCCTCAATCGACACAAGCGGAGCTACAGCACACAGGCCCCAAAGTCCTGTTGCCCTTACTCTCCGCTCGGTCTCATCTTTCTTGCCATGTGTATCATGTGCTATATCTACCCGAGTCGAGTGCCTCTAGCCTATGCTCGCGAGTAGTTCCAACTACTCGACTTGTACCGAATCCTACCCTAACTAAGCTTTGCAGTAACTAACGGGGTTTTGCAATCCTAAACCCAACCCATGGTTTTCTTGGCTATGCAATTAGGTTTCCAAACAAGACTCTAATGCAAGAATGTACGATACTCAAGTAAGTGCTCAAAACAATAAAAATTTATAAAAAGGTTAATGCAAACCGGAGCTTGGCTGCTTTGTAGAGTAGTTGTATATAATAAAAGTTAGTAATCTTCAATCCCTTGATCTTTATGAACTCGTTCAACTGATCCATACATCAAGGGATGGCTCCGTCGAAGTCCTTCATCGTGAACCCTATCGACATGTATATGCAATTGTATTTTATAATGCAATTTAAGGACTTAGAGATTAAAACTTCTTGAGAACAGAGGCTGTGTAGATATCCTAGGATGAAGTGGTTGCCTCTGTGGTGCAAAGAACTCACAAAGAAACTGAATCTACCTTAGATGTTTCATTACATCCCCAGCTAAGTGTCTAATGACATATAAGATGAGCCCTAATGATTTGGACATAACTAAAGATCTTGATCTCCAATGACTTCGAAATTTTTACGGGAAGTCTTACACTACACAGGGATTTAGCTTGCCAATTTGCAGCTAAAGTGGAAGGAAATTGTGTCTCCCACAATTTCCACAGTAACCCTATGTTGTTCTTCACATCCAATAGAATGGAGAACCAGGATAGAGAGACTCAAGGCTCAATTTGGGTTGAAAATTTGCATGTGAATTCCTGGTCACATGAAAGTGCCCTGGACCAAAATGAACACTTTTCATTGAGGGTTTTATTCAAAATAATGCCCTAAGCAATTAAGCACAAAGAAATTAATTCTGAATTAACTCACATGTTCATGCCCAACTGAATGAACTACAATTTCACTTATAGTTCATAGAGGCTGCATAAATTTTCCTAGGATTTTTAGAGCTAAGAATTGCCCAGAAATGATTTTTCTAACTGTGGGACAGTTTCTGAAAAGTCTCTGTATTCATTGGAATACAGTACATTGAAATATGAATTCTCCAACATAATTCAACTCCAAATGAGCTAAGAGTTTTACAGGAGTTCAATAACATCCTAATGATTATTCTGGCAAAATTTGAGGATTTTTGGATAAACCAAACTCCCTCTAAAATTCTTTTGCTGAAAAGCTTTAAAGAATTTTCCAGAATTAAATAAGGACGTTCATACAAATTGGGTTGCATATTTGGATAGAGTTTGTCAAACTGAATATAACCCAATTTGAATAACTAAATTTGGAGGTTTCTACACAAAGATATGAGCTTCACATGAATTGGGAAAAATCTGAAAATGAGTTCTGTTCTATTTTCCAATTTTCAGAGACATAAGGAATTAACACCACATTTGACCAAGCAAATTAGGTCCAATGCCTCTAAAATTTTTACTGGAAGTCAAGTGTTTTTGGGGGAATCTCCTGACCAACTTTGGGAATTTTCCAATACACAGAACCCCTGGAACAATTCCTACAATATTTTTCTTTATATGAATTAATGAACCAAATCCAGGGATTTTCATAAATATTGGGCTACACCTCTGAATAGTACTCTTTGAGAGGAATCCACTAAAATTTGCTTCACAATTTTTGGACATTCCTACACAAAGTTATGGCTCTTCAAAGATTGAACTGGAAACTGAAAATCGCAAAAATGTTTAAAGGCTGACGGTGGGTCCAACCCGTCAGCCTTCTCCTTCAACCTCGCGCCAGAGGCCCGAGCGGCGGTGTCCTCCGGCGAGGTTCGCCGGAACCCAGTTTCCAGTCGCCTCTTGACCAAGTCCGCCCCCCCCCCCCCATAACTTTCGGTGCTGAACTCAGTTAGAGGGTCGCCGGCGGCCGAGGTTCGCCGGAAACTAGCCCGCACCGATCACAGAGAAGATTAGAACTCCGGCGAGGTCGGTTTCCGTCGTTCCTTCACCAAATGACCATCTCTCGGGCTCTAGAGCATCAGGGGGACTAGTAGAAGCCGGACATGGACTCTAACACCGGTGAAACGGCCGGCAACCTAGGGTTCCACGGAGACCCGAGGCGTTCTTCCATGGCGGCCCGAAAAACCGCAAGAACTCGGTCGTTTCTGGATCGTTTAGCCTGATTCTTGGTCGAGAGGGAGCACTAGGATGTGAGGAAGTTGTTTGCAAGCTCGCTAGGGCAGTAGTTATCCGAGCAACTCAAATTCTGGCGTAGACCGAGTTCTACTCAGATACACCACGTTTCGGGAGAACTGGAAATTCTCCGCACTCGGCTGATGGATCGTTGTACGGTTTGCAGCTACACGAGCTAGGGAAGATGACACACCTTTCTTGTGTAGAGGGGGAACGATGAAATGGTCTGTAGCTCGGTGTCCACGGTGAGCCGGTCGGAGTTCCGCCGTGAGCTTCGGTTCTTGGCGCTAAATCTCAAAATCACGCCGAATCGCAGCTTCCAACTCCGAGGTGCGCCGGTGAACAACTTGTGCACGCCCTTGCGCACCTTTTCTCTGTTGGAAGCTTCAGCTGGGGATGTGCGGTGGCGGCTGACGATCGGGAGATCGAGAGCGGCCAAGCTGTTGTGATCGTGGGCAAACTACCGAGGCGAGAAGGAAGAGGAGTAAGCGAACTCCTTCGGTGCACCCGCGGTGGAGTCGATCAGGTCGAGCGAGAGCGGCAAGCAGGAGCTGGCGCTGGGGAATAGCGGTAACGGCGGGCGCCGGCGCGCTGTCGGGCACGCGCTCGTCCGAGGGAAAAACAGAGGTGGTGCCCTGTGTTGAGAGGCTGACAGGTGGGGTCCACATCTCCCAAATTTTTTCCCCTCACTGTGCTTTAAGATTCCCACCTAAACATTGTCCAAATCTCCCCAAATTTGGAGGAGAGGCCAAACATGATGTGAAAATTTTGAATATGAAACCTGATTTCAAAATTGAGCACATTTGGCTCAGTTTCCAAATTCAAATTTGAATTTGAAAGTGCTCACAAATATTCCTCCAAATAAATGGTAGATGAGCTCCAAAATTCTCCAAACTTGGAATTTAAACTCTTGAAAACTTGAGGAATGCATTGGTGAATTCACTCGAATGCATTTAGACAATCTGATCATGAACCCCTTTTAAATGATTCAAATTTGTTTTAAATCTCCCTCACCTTCTATTCACATAGGGTGTACACATGAATGAGATTGGTGGAGTGCATTTCTTTCCTCATGTCAACTTGTGTTAAGCGTGGGCTAAAGGAGATTCTCAACTCCCTCATATGACCATTTTTGGGGTTCATTATTTCATGTGATACATGATCAAGAAATTCCCATGCCTTAACTTTGTTTTACAAGTTGAAATCAAACTCTTCCAAATTATCTCCACAGTTTGCAAATAAGGAAATGCTATTATGTGGAGTTAAAAACTGAACTGCCTTTGGATAATTGGGCACCATTCATCCAAATTCAAATAGGTATTTGAAATCATTACACCTTTAGGTTTATTTGGAAAAATGGGTAGCAAATATCTTCAAAATTTCATGAGATTTTGCTTACCCCCTTAATTTGGACCTAAAGAATTCAAATATGAAACCTGATCCTTGATTTAGCTGCTGCAAATGAGATTTTTAATATAACAGTTTTGAAAACCATTATGTTAATCTCATTTGAATTTTGAGTGGAACCAACTTGCTCCAAAATCTGAATTTAGCTCTCTCACACATATGGTTACTTCCCTACTTAGTGTCAAATCCCTTTTTGTCCCATGTTTTCAAATAACCAATGAACTTGTGTGGAGGGAGCTTTCATGTGTATTATCACATGTGAAAAAGTTTAAACAAGTCCCATTTTTCCTACATATGAACTAACATTGTGCAAACACAATTTTCTTTGTGTTCATATTTTTGGGACCTTTATATTCCTCCCCCCTTAAAAGAATCTCGTCCCGATTTTATAAGGTAAAAAAAATGAGAGAGAGGATGGTGGAAAAATCATAGGACGTATGACGTCAAAGGTCGGGATGATTGGCGCGAAGAGATCCATCGCTCTCCCATATCGCTTCAACCTTGGAGTAACAACTCCATAAAACTTTATAGAACCACAACGTATGGTGGCGTGTGGTTCGGTCCTTTATTTCGATGATCTGAACCAGTCCCTCCTAATATGTGGGATCTGGTTTCAGTTCCTCGATATTCCCTAGCTGGATGGTGGTTAAACACTTGAGACACTTCCTCAGCTGAGAATTATGGAAGATGTCATACACACCGGTGAATATTGTTGGTAATTCCAGCCGGTATGCAACGGAACCACATCTTTCCAAAACCTGGAATGGACCAATAAATCGGGGTGGATAGAAACTTTGACAAGTGAACCCCGTCCAAAATTTTACTTTCTAAATTCCGGGTTACGGGGTACGACAATTCTATCCTTAAACCACAGGATGTCGTCTCCGTCTTTCTGGAAATATTTCAACTCCCCACTATCTATATGTCCCCGCAAATGTGACATGCCCCGGTACTACTTCTGGGTTGCCACCCTTTCTTCATGGATGGTGGGGGTAAAAGCTAAATTGTAGAGAGCTCTAGGGGGAACCACACGTAATGGTTGGTCGCTCTCTCCAAACGGCGTGATGGTCAGATCGTTGACGTGTGACTTGCAGCTTAGCGCATTAGCCACTACGTTTGCCTTGCCCGGATGATAATGGATCTCTATTTCGTAATCCTTTATCAATTCTAACCATCTTCGCTGCCTCATGTTCAACTCCTTCTGAGTGAATCTGTACTTGAGGCTTTTGTGGTCGGTATACAAATGTACGAGGTTACCGAGTAGGTAGTGCCTCCACATTTTCAGTGCAAGTACCACGGCAGCGAGCTCCAAGTCGTGGGTTGGATAATTCTGCTCATGGTTTCTAAGCTGCCGTGATCCATACGAGACCACTCTTCGGTCTTGCATCAGCACACATCCGAGCCCAATGCCGGATGCATCGCAGTACACATCGAACGGTTTTGTTGTGTCTGGCTGCGCCAAAACAGGTGCTGATGTCAGGTGCTTGACTAAAGCCTTGAATGCTGCTTCACATGCTGGACTCCAAACATATGTGGTAGCCTTCTTCAGCAGCTCTGTCATAGGCTTGGCAATCTTCGAGAAGTTCAGGATGAACTTCCGATAATGTCCCACGAGTCCGAGGACACTCCGTACCTCGTGAACAGTTCTCGGGGACTTTCAGTGCAGCACTTGTGCGACCTTACTCGGGCCTACAGCGATGCCCTTGGCTGAGATGATATGCCCGAGAAAAAGTACTTTTGATATCTAGAATTCGCACTTGCTGAATTTCGCGTATAGCTTGTGATCCCGCAGCCGTTGCAAGACTATACGCAGATGTTTCTCGTGTTCTTCCTCCGACTTGGAATAAACCAGCAGGTCGTCGATGAAGGCCACGACAAACTTTTCCAGCTCCGGCATAAATACCGAGTTCATTAGATACATGAAGTGAGCTGGAGCGTTGGTGGAACCAAGGAACATGACAAGGTACTCATAAACACCGTACCTCGTCGAAAAGCTGTCTTTTAGAATATCCTTAGCCCGTATCTCAATATGATGGTACCCGGATCTTAAGTCTATCTGGGAAAAGATCCTTGCCTTGACCAACTGATCAAACAATATTTCGATCCGTGGTAACGGGTACTAGTTCTTGATTGTCACAGAGTTAAGCAGACGAGCACTACACAAAGTTGTAGTGTTTGGTGCTTCTCCTTTGCAAGCAATGCTGAATACCCCAAGGTAACGACTCAGTCATATAAAACCTTTGCTCATAGGGTTATTCAGCAGTGTCTTCCATCCTGCCCATTCATGGGGTGCCATTTTGTACGGCTTTCGCAAACTCGGTGGTGTTCCCGGCGCAAGTTTCATCTTGAACTCCACGTCCCGTTTGGGCGGTATGCCCGGTAATAATTGGGAAACACCCCTGAAATCTACGTACCACCGGACTGCCCTCTATCTAAACAGTTTCCAAGTGGTTCAATATTGCAATCTGTTGCCGACTGACGCCCAGAACTAATGTATGAAGACCGTACCGAGGGGAGTTTGAGCTTAATGGCTTAAAACTGATGTTGTAACCCGTTTTGTGGTAATTCAACCACGACATTCCCAAAATAATGTCAATCTTCAGACCCCAAGAGTAAGGAGGGTCGTGGGTTATAGTCTAACCCGCAAACAAAGAGGTGCTCGGAAAACAACATCACTTCTTGTAATGCTGCCCCGGCGAAGATATGAGGCATTACCTCTTTGCAAAAGTGGTTTGGAGCTGATGTTGAGCCACAAAAGATTGACTAACAAATCTAGTTGTGGCACCTAAGTCCAAGAGAATTAATACCGGTAGCCGATTCAGAGAAAACATCTCTGCTAACACGGCTTCTCCTTCTGTAACATCATCACTCAATGTGTAGTGAATGTTGCCCCTTGTCTGCCCTCTTTTCTGCAGATATTGGTACGGTATGAACATTTTTAATATGATGACCCGCACCCTTGAATTCCCTCCAGACAATACCTAGCAAAATGGTCCATCCGACTACAATTAGAGCACGGATGTCTCCGGCTCTTCTCTAACTTGTGGTTGGAAGGTAGATACATATAGCTGCAGCGATGGATTACAAACCACCGTCTGATGCTGCGGCTCTGGAGGTGGTGCAAGTTGTGGTACTTGACCAGCAATCAATCTCTAAGGAGTTAATCGTACAGGGGCCTACATATCACCGAATGGCGTTCGGGACACCAACATGTGCTTTTGGGGCACATAACTTGTACTAGCCTGCACGATATCACTCATTTTTCTCCTTTGTACAGAACAGACCTTGATGCACTAAATCTAGACTTTGATCCAGTTAGAAGAATTTTCATCACTCAAGTTGTATACCAAAGTTAAAGTTAACTCCAATATCTTTCCAACGAGTATTCACATGCTTCTATATCACTTCTGGATTAAGAGTTATGATTTTTCAAAGTTGAGAGAATTCCTGGATAAAATTTGCCAGCATCTCCTTTGTATGTGGCTGGTTTTATCACAGTTGTATATGCAAATACAATAGGAATCTGAACAAACTCTGAATTACAACAATGTTATTATCTCATAACCTTTCTAACAGTGTGACATATGACCCTTAAGGATTTTTCTACAGAATGTTATAAGTGTTTTACAGAAACATCCAGGGAGATTTGCATCTGTCCTGTTTTCTGAACAGTTTGCATTCAACTGGACATTCAACCAATTTGGCGTGTGATGTTGCTCTGGAGTTCTACAAAGAAGTTGTAGAGCAATTAAACCTTTCCAGAACTGTGTCATACACCTCCATTGGGTCAATCTTTTCAGAGTTATGCTCTACTTACAGAGAGTTTACAGAGAGCGTTTGCTCTGCCCTGTTTTCTGGACAGTTTCAACTCTACTGCATTTTTCGATTGGTTAAGGGATGTAACACCTCTGGACCTCCACAGAAGAGTTGTAAAGCTCTTCCAAATATTTCCAGAAATGTATCATATGACCCCCAACCTCGAAAGAACTCAACCTCTAACCTCTGATTAACTTCAGCCTTAATTCAGCTGAAAACAGAATGTTCTGTCCTTATCAACCTATAAGTGGAAAACTTGTTAACTTTGAATATCCTATTCAAGGGAAGAAGTTACATCAAGTTTTACTACTTTGAATAAAAACCTTCAAGTTTTAAATGAAGTTGTCCATTTAGTGGGGTGTGACGTCGATGCGTCACCAGATCATGTCGGTACTACGTCCTCACAACGAAAAACCTATACCGGACTTAACCGGCTTTGTTAATTCAGTGGCACTAAACGTCACTCGCACATGGATGCTACATGTCTACCATTTCGTGGTCAGACTACCTGGAGAAACTCAAACAATCGTCAGACTCGGCTGCACACCGAGCCCGATATCCATACAGTTCGTACACCCGGCCGTCATCACTCGCCCGGATGTTCTCAAGCCAAACACGCCTTGAGTTACGTGTTCACGTTTCAGACCACGTGACGGGGTCTCCCAAATTGCACCACGCACGCCAGGGACAGACTTTGCTCGAATACCCCAAACGACATGAAGAGTCGTAGAGGATATCAAAGTGGGTCGGGTTACCTGCCACCCGTGGGGCTCCACCCTTTATCTTGTGTGCACTGGTGGACAGTGCTTACGTGCACCCCCCAAGACATAAACGTCCCGAGATGCACGATTTTCCGACATAATCAAATAAGTTAATATGCCACTTTCTATATGCTAATAACATCCTTATACGGGCTACTAACTCGTTCCTCACTGGATTTTTGAAAAAGATGACCTTTTAGTGCGTTAAACCTCAAGCGAGCTATGATACCAATGCTGACACGACCCCACGGTCTTGTCGAGCCAGGATCACGCTGAGGGGTGCTGCGTAGCACATCACCGGATAATACACGTCAAAGGTACAAAGCGAAAGCAAAGTTTATATTACATAAAGTGGGTTATGAACATGTTTACATCAAAATAAGTCCAGTCTACACTCACGGGCGTAGACAACGCATCAAGTTCACGTTCAGCCCTTGAACGTGTCCTTGCTAGTACACACACACACTAACTCTGCGTCGTGCACGACTCCCACTCGACGGAGTTCCCCTCCTGGGGTTCCGTATCCTCTTCGGGAGTCCCTTCCTCATAGAACCCTGCAAAAGCTTCAAACACAAGCAGTGAGCACGAAGGCTCAGCAAGTCTGACCCGTCTCACCTAAACATGGAACTTCTACATGAGGGATTTGATAGGTACATGAGGTAAAAATAATTTGCAAAGGACTCGCCTAATTAGTGGAACCTTACTTTCAAGTTTTAGCAGCAGGTTGTGGAGAACCTTACGCTAAGGCACATGAGAGAGCCGCAATCAAACAAGAAACGCATTTCTCTCATGTACTTTGCCCAAAGTTGAAAGGAACTTTAGTTAGCTCTAAACTACAACAAACCATTAACAAGCAAAGTCCATCTTTCAATCAGCAACATTTTAACATGTAACTAGCCTGTTCTTTCTACGTCATGGTACAGTGAACAAGTGGTACTCACTGACCGCGAGGGACGGCGATTATAATCGACTTACACCTGCAGGGTTACCCGAATAACCCGTCACGTACGCCCGTACTCGATGTTGCCTACAACAACCATCACGGACGCCATACGCAACTACCTTTCGCCCGTCAGCCAAATATTCAACCGGTCCCATCGTCCCGAGCAAGAGGTCTCTGCACGCGCATCTCAGTGCCGCCAGCCGATTTACACCTCGAGCTCTCAACCTACCCTCTGAACGATGGGCAATGCCTCAATACCCAGCTACCCGAGTTACATCGGTTTCCCGATTCCCATATAGCCGGTAGGTCTTCGGTACTGTTCTAGCTTGTTCAACAGGCCCGCACACGGCTCGGTCCTCAATCGACACAAGCGGAGCTACAGCACACAGGCCCCAAAGTCCTGTTGCCCTTACTCTCCGCTCGGTCTCATCTTTCTTTCCATGTGTATCATGTGCTATCTCTACCCGAGTCGAGTGCCTCTAGCCTATGCTCGCGAGTAGTTCCAACTACTCGACTTGTACCGAATCCTACCCTAACTAAGCTTTGCAGTAACTAACGGGGTTTTGCAATCCTAAACCCAACCCATGGTTTTCTTGGCTATGCAATTAGGTTTCCAAACAAGACTCTAATGCAAGAATGTACGATACTCAAGTAAGTGCTCAAAACAATAAAAATTTATAAAAAGGTTAATGCAAACCGGAGCTTGCCTGCTTTGTAGAGTAGTTGTATATAATAGAAGTTAGTAATCTTCAATCCCTTGATCTTTCTGAACTCGTTCAACTGATCCATACGTCTAGGGATGGCTCCGTCGAAGTCCTTCATCGTGAACCCTATCGACATGTATATGCAATTGTATTTTATAATGCAATTTAAGGACTTAGAGATTAAAACTTCTTGAGAACAGAGGCTGTGTAGAGATCCTAGGATGAAGTGGTTGCCTCTGTGGTGCAAAGAACTCACAAAGAAACTAAATCTACCTTAGATGTTTCATTACATCCCCAGCTAAGCGTCTAATGACATATAAGATGAGCCCTAATGATTTGGACATAACTAAAGATCTTGATCTCCAATGACTTCAAAATTTTTACGGGAAGTCTTACACTACACAGGGATTTAGCTTGCCAAATTGCAGCTAAAGTGGAAGGAAATTGTGTCTCCCACAATTTCCACACTAACCCCATGTTGTTCTTCACATCCAATAGAATGGAGAACCAGGATAGGGAGACTCAAGGCTCAATTTGAGTTGAAAATTTGCATGTGAATTCCTGGTCACATGAAAGTGCCCTGGACCCAAATAAACACTTTTCATTGAGGGTTTTATTCAAAATAATGCCCTAAGCAATTAAGCACAAAGAAATTAATTCTGAATTAACTCACATGTTCATGCCCAACTGAATGAACTACAATTCCACTTATAGTTCATAGAGGCTGCATAAATTTTCCTAGGATTTTTAGAGCTAAGAATCGCCCAGAAATGATTTTTCTAACTCTGGGACAGTTTCTGAAAAGTCTCTTTACTCATTGGAATACAGTACATTGAAATCTGAATTCTCCAACATAATTCAACTCCAAATGAGCTGAGAGTTTTACAGGAGTTCAATAACATCCTAATGATTATTCTGGCAAAATTTGAGGATTTTTGGATAAACCAATCTCCCTCTAAAATTCCTTTGCTGAAAAGTTTAAAGAATTTTCCAGAATTAAATAAGGACTTTCATACAAATTGGGTTGCATATTTGGATAGAGTTTGTCAACCTGAATCTAACCCAATTTGAATCACTAAATTTGGAGGTTTCTACACAAAGATATGAGCTTCACATGAATTGGGAAAAATTTGAAAATGAGTTCTGTTCTATTTTCCAATTTTCAGAGACATAAGGAATTAACACCACATTTGACCAAGCAAACGAGGTCCAATGCCTCTAAAATTTTTACTGGAAGTCAAGTGTTTTTGGAGGAATCTCCTGCCTAACTTTGGGAATTTTCCAATACACAGAACCCCTGGAACAATTCCTACAATATTTTTCCTTATATGAATTAATGAGCCAAATCCAGGGATTTTCATAAATATTGGGCTACAGCCATGGATAGTACTCTTTGAGAGGAATCCAACAAAATTTATTTCACAATTTGTGGACATTCCTACACAAAGTTATGGCTCTTCAAAGATTGAACTAGAAACTGAAAATCCAAAAAATGTTTAAACGCTGACGGTGGGTCCCACCCGTCAGCCTTCTCCTTCAACCTCGCGCCAGAGGCCCGAGCGGCGGCGTCCTCCGGCGAGGTTTGCCGGAACCCAGTTTCCAGTCGCCTCCCGACCTCAAGTCCGCCGCCCCCCCATAACTTTCGGTGCTGAACTCAGTTAGAGGGTCGCCGGCGGCCGAGGTTCGCCGGAAACTAGCCCGCACCGATCACAGAGAAGATTAGAACTCCGGCGAGGTCAGTTTCCATCGTTCCTTCACCAAATGACCATCTCTCGGGCTCTAGAGCATCAGGGGGACTAGTAGAAGCTGGACATGGACTCTAACACCGGTGAAACGGCCGGCAACCTAGGGTTCCACGGAGACCCGAGGCGTTCTTCCATGGCGGCCCGAAAAACCGCAAGAACACGGCCGTTTCTGGATCGTTTAGCCTGATTCTTGGTCGATAGGGAGCGCTAGGATGTGAGGAAGATGTTTGCAAGCTCGCTAAGGCAATAGTTACCCGAGCAACTCAAATTACGGGGTAGACCGAGTTCTACCCGGATACACCACGTTTCGGGGGAACTGGAAATTCTCCTCACTCGGCTGATGGATCGTTGTACGGTTTGCAGCTACACGAGCTAGGGAAGATGACACACCTTTCTTGTGTAGAGGGGGAACGGTGAAATGGTCTGTAGCTCGGTGTCCACGGTGATCCAGTCGGAGTTCCGCCGTGAGCTTCGGTTCTTGGCGCCAAATCTCAAAATCACGCCGAATCGCAGCTCCCAACTCCGAGGTGCTCCGGTGAACAACTTGTGCACGCCCTTGCGCGCCTTTTCTGTGTTGGAAGCTTCAGCTGGGGAGGTGCGGTGGCGGCTGACGATCGGGAGATCGAGAGCGGCTGAGCTGTTGTGATCATGGGCAAACTACCGAGGCGAGAGGGAAGAGGAGTAAGCGAACTCCTTCGGTGCACCCGCGGTGGAGTCGATCAGGTCGAGCGAGAGCGGCAAGCAGGAGCTGGCGCTGGGGAATGGCGGTAACATCGGGCGCCGGCGCGCTGTCGGGTGCGCGCTCGTCCGAGGGAAAAACAGAGGCGGTGCCCTGTGTTGAGAGGCTGACAGGTGGGGTCCACATCTCCCAAAATTTTTTCCCTCACTGTGCTTTAAGATTCCCACCTAAACATTGTCCAAATCTCCCCAAATTTGGAGGAGAGGCCAAACATGATGTGAAAATTTTGAATGTGAAACCTGATTTCAAAATTGAGCACATTTGGCTCAGTTTCCAAATTCAAATTTGAATTTGAATGTGCTCACAAATATTCCTCCAAATAAATGGTAGATGAGCTCCAAAATTCTCCAAACTTGGAATTTAAACTCTTGAAAACTTGAGAAATGCATTGGTGAATTCACTCGAATGCATTTAGACAATCTGATCATGAACCCCTTTTAAATGATTCAAATTTGTTTTAAATCTCCCTCACCTTCTATTCACATAGGGTGTACACATGAATGAGATTGGTGGAGTGCATTTCTTTCCTCATGTCAACTTGTGTTAAGCATGGGCTAAAGGAGATTCTCAACTCCCTCATATGACCATTTTTGGGGTTCATTATTTCATGTGATACATGATCATGAAATTCCGATGCCTTAACTTTGTTTTACAAGTTGAAATCAAACTCTTCCAAATTATCTCTACAGTTTGCAAATAAGGAAATGCTATTATGTGGAGTTAAAAACTGAACTGCCTTTGGATAATTGGGCACCATTCATCCAAATTCAAATAGGTATTTGAATTCATTACACCTTTAGGTTTATTTGGAAAAATGGGTAGCAAATATATTCAAAATTTCATGAGATTTTGCCTACCCCCTTAATTTGGACCTAAAGAATTCAAATATGAAACCTGATCCTTGATTTAGCTGCTGCAAATGAGATTTTTAATATAACAGTTTTGAAAACCATTATGTTAATCTCATTTGAATTTTGAGTGGAACCAACTTGCTCCAAAATCTGAATTTAGCTCTCTCACACATATGGTTATTTCCCTACTTAGTGTCAAATCCCTTTTTGTCCCATGTTTTCAAATAACCATTGAACTTGTGTGGAGGGAGCTTTCATGTGTATTATCACATGTGAAAAAGTTTAAACAAGTCCCATTTTTCCTACATATGAACTAACTTTGTGCAAACACAATTTTCTTTGTGTTCATATTTTTGGGACCTTTACAATGTGGCTTCAGCTTCGGTGTGATGGCTCCATTGTACCTTGCACCATCGAATCACCTTGTTCCGGGTGACCCTTTCCTTTAGGTCCAAGATTCGGACAGGGTGTTCCGCATAAGTCAGATCCTCTTGAAGTTCAAGTTCTCCCATTGATACTTGCTCCTCTGGTGCTCTCAAACACTTCTTGAGCTGGGATACATGAAACACGTCATGTACATCGGAGAGGTTGGTTGGAAGCTCTAGTTGATAGGCTACTTCTCCTCGCTTGTTCAAAATCTTAAATGGTCCGATGTAGCGAGGTGCTAGCTTGCCTTTGACGTTGAAACGTCGTTGGCCTCGGATAGGCGATACCTTAAGGTATACAAAGTCTCCTACTTCAAAGGTCAACTTCCTACGCCTATTGTCCGCATAGCCTTTCTGTCGTGACTGAGCAGCCTTTAAGTTCTCCCGTACCGTTTGGACTTGCTTTTCAGCTTCTTGTAGTACTTCGGGTCATAACACCTGGTTTTCTCCGATCTCATTCCAGAACAGAGGCATTCTACACCGTATACCATATAATGCTTCGAAAGGCGACATCTTCAAGCTAGCTTGATAGATGTTGTTATAGGAGAATTCGGCGTACGGTAAACTCCTATCCCAACTACGCCCTCGTTTCAAGGCGCAAGCTCTCAACATGTCCTCCAAAATTTGGTTTGTCCTCTCGGTTTGTCCATCAGTTTGTGGGTGATAGGCGGAGCTAAAATCTAGTAGTGTACCCATGACTTTCTGCAGCTTCCTCCAGAATCTTGAGGTAAACTGAGAATCTCGATCTGAGACTATCCTCCTCGGAACTCCGTGACGGCACACGATCTGCTCCATGTACAACTCGGCTAATTGTGCCACGTTGTAATTGGCCCTTGTGACACCCTCATCTTGAGTGTCAGCATATGTTCATGCTTTATGAAGAGGAAACATTTTAAGAAAAGAAGGAACAGAGAAAAATATCAAAAGGATAGCCAATAAGAGCCGAACCCAGCTCTCAGAAAGCGCCGAAGACAACTTACCGCGGCCGCTGGCCACATGGCGTGTTCGGAGCTCGTCCCTGCGAGGTGGGGAGAGGTCCGCCGCTAAAATGGCTACGTGGCAGGTTCGGGACTCGTCTCCGCAAAGGGGAGAGGTCCGATCCTGTGGGACACGTGTTGCCCACGGAGCTAGCCTCTGCGGAAGAAGCAAAGGCATTTCCGCAAGACACGTGTGATCCTCGGAGCTAGTCCTCGCGGAAATCAGAGGACCAGTCGCGCGGGATACGTGTCAATCTCGGAGCCCACCTCCGAGAGGTCCTGTTCTATTGGACACGCGTCGTCACCGGAGCATATCTCCGGGAGGTCTGTCGCTGCTGGACACGTGTCGACCTCGGGGCATGTCCCTGAAGAAAGAAGAGAGGAAAGACCGGCGCCAACACGTGGCGTGCACGGAGCTCACCTCCAAAGGAGGGGGAGGTCTCGGTCGATTGACACGCGGCACAACCGGAGCTCGTCTCTGCGGAGAAGGAGATACCAGGCCCCGGAAGGACACGTGAAGCCTACGGAGCTCATCGCCGCGAAGGTAACAAGTTCTGGAGCGGCTGTTACGCGTAAGAATACCGGTACGTAAAGGAAACCGATCTGAATTCCACAACGTTACCACACCAAATTAACTAAAGATAAGATGATAGGATCCAACGACGATCTGAATAAGACTCTTATTCGGGATACAATCAGATTAGGACTCTTCTCTTCCCGATTATAAATAGAACCCAGAACCTCTGAACGAAACCACAAACTTCTTTTCCAACTCCTGAGCCGACGACTTAGAGCCCTAGCCCTAACTCGCCGAGTAAACCATCGCCGAAGCGCAACAAGGAAGATTGCTGGAGGAAAGCACAGCGGTCTGAGGAGGACCTCGAAGGCCGAAAGGAACATAAGGTAGGCCCCAATACCGCCTTACGATATCGTTGTGTCTTCTTTGCATCTGTTATTTGATTCCTTATGAACAGAAGGCTTCTCGTGGATAGATCACTTGATGATCAGGTTGACAAGATCATCGCCACGTCCACCTTTGATCCGAACACCTATGTCCATGCAAGCCATGCAAAAACACGAACAGACCAATCTAATAAAATTAATCATAGGATAGCATGCATGTGCATCATCACATCTAGTTTAAGGTTTGTGCATGATATTGATTGCTGTGAGTCTTGTATGCACGTGATCCTACCTAGCAGAACAAGCTCAGGGAGCTGTCTACGACGAACTGCAGCAACAAGGTTTTGGGATTCAAGAACAAGCGGAACCGCAAGAACAAGGCAAGTGCTCCTTGACCATATTGATCCTATGTTTTGGGGTAAAACTGTTTTGTTTTGCGAAAAGGTGTGTGTGCTGAGTCAAACATGATGGGAAGCCCTTTTATAGGAGTTTACTAGTTTTGGTTGAACCACCCTTGTCGCCTGGGAAGTTTATGAGTCGGGTATGGTTTTTGCTTTATGCTTCGCTGATTCCATGGGATTGGGAAGCGAGATAGATGTGTCTAGCTAAACTGCACTCGTAATGATAATGAGAAACTGATGTTAATAATGAACGTGGATCGGATGGAGATCTAGGCAAGACTGGGTTTGTGAATGAGGTAGCATGAGATGGTGGTTTACTTGCCATAGATCTAAGGACCGGTTCATGCATGCACATGCCAGGATAACAGTGCCACCACAAGGCCAAGTATGGGTGCGGCTTAGCTGAGTAATTAGGTAAGTTGCTAGAGTGTTATGGACTGTGGAAGGTGCGGGGAATGGGAGTCGAGTGAGGACTGCTCTAGGAACTGCATGGCACAAGAGGGGGCCCGTGGGTGGGAGAATTGGAGATTCTAGCCTGCCGGTGAAACCTTAGTGAGTCCATACATCTAGTAACCCCTTTGTAAAGGCTATTTTGTGATCTCTTGACCATACACCGACGGATGTGTACTGGTATAATGGAGGTTCTGCAGTCGCCGACGGGTGACGAAATCACAAACTTGTGGGTAAAGAGGTGCAAACTCTGCAGAGTTATTAAAACTATCATGATAGCCGAGCTTACGGTCACGAGCACCTGGCTAAACTGCCATGATTAGTTGGGATTGTTATTGGGAAGGTTATTGGTTAAGGTTATTGGTTTGGTTATGGTTTGGTTGTTGGGACTGTTGAGTCTGGGTGATAAGATGGTTGCATGACAGTTGAGTCATGGCAATGAGTTTGGTCTCGGTGTGAGACGAAGTTGTTTTAAGATGGTAGCGAATACGGGGAGGTATTCGTGAGATGGTTGCGAATACGAGGAGGTATTCATGAGTAAGAATGAACATGGAAAGCGATGGAGGTATGTTGGTAATTTAATACATGCTGGGATTACATTCATCCAAAGTTAAGTTGCTGTTTTATCATGGTTTTATAAATCTGTTTTTCTGCAAATAAGCCTTTTTATACCTACCTTGTTAATGAGCTGCATATCATATGTTTTCCGCACTTGCTGAGTACATCATTGTACTCAACCTTGCATTATTACTTCATCATCAGCAGCAGGAGAAGATTACTATGAAGACCACGTGGGGCATTGAGGCGTGTGATCTGTTCTCAACCTTGCCTGTGGAGGGAGTAGAGATGGAGCCACTTCTGCTTAGTTTTTCTTCCACATTAGTTTTTGCTTCCGCATTAGAATAAAGACTTCCGCTGCGTAGAAATATAGACTTCCGCTGTGAGCATGAGTCCAAGACTCATGAGGTATTGTAATAAACTCTGTTATTCGTGGTAATATATAATCTCAATTTAGTTTGTGGAACGTATGTGTATGTGTGATGAACATCCTGGGCACACATATGCATTAGTTCTCGGTTCTGTGGTTTTCCCACAGAATTGAGGCCGTCACACCCTTACAGGGAGAAAATGGGCGGTTTTCGTCAATCGGTCCATGATAACCCAGATGGAGTCGTAACCCGACTGAGTACGTGGCAATCCGACGATGAAGTCCATACTGATGTCTTCCCACTTCCACTCTGGTACCTTTAAAGGTTGCAACAATCTAGCGGGTCTTTGATGTTCGGCCTTTACCTGTTGGCATGTGTGGCATAGGGCAACGTATTCGGCTACATCCCTCTTCATACCATCCCACCAATAATAAGTTTTCAAGTCCTTGTACATTTTGGTGCTTCCGGGATGTATAGAATAGGGTGAATTATGTGCCTCCTTCAATATCATGTCGTGGAGGTGTTTTATGTTAGGCACACAAATCCTTTTTCCTATCCAAAGCGTACCCTTCTCATCTTCTTTGAAATCCTTCTCTATTCCTTGTCGGATTCTTTCCATGATCTCCTTGATCTCCTCATCTGTTGCTTGGCCATCTCTTATTTCTTGCTCCAATGAGGAGTGGATCTCCATTATTTCCATGTTGTTCAAGAATCCGAGGTGTAACCGTTCGAACTCCTTACGTAGTTCGGATGGTAGCTCCCGAACCGTGAGTTGGTGACATGCTCCCTTTCGGCTCAATGCATCAGCTACTATATTGGCCTTCCCGAGGTGGTAGTTGATTCCAACATCATAATCCTTGATGAGTTCCAACCATCGACGTTGCCTTAAATTCAAGTCCGTTTGTGTAAATATGTACTTGAGCCTTTTATGATCCGTATAGATCTCACATAGATGACCAAGGATATAGTGTCTCCAAATCTTCAATGCATGCACTACTGCTGCTAGCTCCAAGTCATGTGTAGGATAATTAAGCTCGTGCTTCTTTAATTGCCGTGAGGCATAGGCTACCACTTGTCCTCTTTGCATGAGCACACATCTAAGCCCCTGTCTGGATGCGTCACAATATATGTCAAAGCTCTTGCTCACGTCTGGCAATACCAGAACCGGTGCTGTGGTTAGCCTTTTCTTGAGCTCCTCAAAACTTCCTTGGCAGGATGGTGTCCATTGTAAGACCTTTCCCTTCATTAGCAACTCCGTCATAGGCTTTTCTATCTTAGAGAAGTCTTTAATGAAGCATCGATAGTATCCAGCCATCCCAAGAAAACTCCGAATATCCCTCACGCTCTGCGGTTGGTCCCACTTCAGAACATCTCTCACTTTCCCGGGATCAACCGATACCCCTTCCTTGGAGATAATTTGGCCTAGGAAAGATATTTCCTTTAGCCAAAATTGACACTTGTTAAGCTTGGCATACAATTGATGCTCACGCAATTTTTG
Organism: Neostapfia colusana; assembly: GCA_030760725.1. NCBI lineage: Eukaryota > Viridiplantae > Streptophyta > Magnoliopsida > Poales > Poaceae > Neostapfia > Neostapfia colusana. The sequence goes on from JASWHV010000006.1 coordinate 105,076,775, forward strand.
CAAGGTCAATTTCAAATGTTCTTCATGCTCCTCCTCACTTTTTGAATAGACCATAATGTCGTCGATGAAAACCACGACGAACTTGTCCAAGTACTCCATGAAAACCTTGTTCATAAGGTACATTAAGTATGCGGGTGCATTTGTCAACCCAAAAGACATGATGGTATATTCATACGAACCATATCGTGTTCGAAAGGCTGTCTTGGGTATATCGGAGGGCTTAATCTTCAGCTGGAAGTATCCCGACCGAAGATCAATCTTGTAGAACACTCGGGCTCCTTTCATTTTGTCGAATAGGTCCTCTATACGGGGCAGAGGGTACTTGTTCTTGATTGTTACCTCATTGAGAGACCTATAGTCCACGCACATCCTTTGGGTTCCATCCTTCTTGTCTACGAAGAGCACAGGAGCTCCCCATGGTGACGAGCTTGGACGTATAAAACCCTTCTCCAACTGCTCTTGAATTTGCTTCTTGAGTTCTACTAGTTCATTGACGGGCATCCTATAGGGTCTCTTGGCTATGGGTGCAGTTCCGGGTACCAGATCAATGGCAAACTCAATGTCCCGATCAGGGGGCATTCCTGGAAGCTCTTCCGGGAACACGTCCGAAAATTCCTGAACCACAGGAATGCTGTCCAATGTTGTTCCTTCGGTGTGGTTCAAATTTGCCTTTTCAGTGGTTTGTTGGGCTGACTCAAACTCGACACGGATGCCGTGCTCATTTGTCAACTGTACGCTTCTTTCAGCACATTGGATTACCCCGTTGTGCTTACTTAACCAATCCATCCCGAGTATGATGTCGATCCCTTGGGAGTCAAAGACAATAAGGTTGGCAAGGATGTCTACCCCCCTTATTTTAAGGTTTACCTTCGGACATACTATATTAGTCTTCATTTCTCCTCCGGGAGAATTTACTAACATAGCACGTTCTATGTGGGATACGGGTAGATGATGTTTGGCAACATATTTGGATGATATGAAGGAATGCGATGCTCCAGAATCAAATAAGATGGTGGCTGGGTTGGAGTTGGCAAGGAACATACCAATTACGACGTCCTCAGCCTGTTGTGCTTCCTCAGCAGAGACATGGTTCACGTGGCCATGAGCATAGTTCTGCTGTCCACGGTTTCCTTGATTGTCCCCTCCGTTTAGTCGCGGGTTCTGCTTGGGCACGTTACCTTGCTGTCCAGGGCCTCTCCTCAGGCACTGGTTCGCAAAGTGTCCTATTTCCCCGCATGCAAAGCATGCCCTGTTGCCTACGGCAGCAAGTACGTTGGGGCGGGGGTTTTGAACAGGAGCGCCATTGTTAGGTCGGGGCGCAGGAGGCATGGGCACACGAGGTGCCGATGCAACGAATTGTTGCTGTGGTGGCTGACCAGGGCGGTATGCAGGAGTGGTCGATCCATACTGTGGTGTAGGGGGCATGTACTGAGGTCGTACGTTGCTCCCTTCAGGCTGGTATGGCATCTTCCTCTTGCACTCTTGCTCGATCTCTCGGATCTTGTTTTCAACCACTATGGTCTTGTCAACCAGCTTCTGGAAGCTTACGTAGTCATTGTTGAGGAGCTGAACCTTGATCTCATTGTTCAACCCTCTCATGAACAGGTACTGCTTCGTCTGATCTGAGTTGACATCTTCGGGGGCATACCGGGACAGTTGTATGAACTTGTTGAGGTACTCATTCACGCTGTCGAAGTGTGTAGTCGACACTTCCCCCGGACCTTCTCTGGGCAGCACGCGGAGGTTCTTTTTCGGAGGGTCTAGACACTTGCGGAGAGCTTCAGTGTTAGGGACGAGTGAGGGAGAAGCTTGACACGGGGAGTTTTACGTGGTTCAGGCCGCCGGAGCGTAAAACCCTACGTCCACGGTGAGCAGAGGTGCTCGCTGTATTGTGTGCTGCTCAGAACCGGAGTCCTGAGCTTGAGGGTGAGTGATGTCTAGAGTGCAAGTTCACAGAGTTCAAACCCTTGCTAATGTTGCCTACCCGAGCCTTTTATAGTCCAAGGCTCGAGCGGCTTACAAGGTGGGTCCGGGACCCGACAGGTGGTCCCGTGGAGATTGCCTGCCATCTACGTATCTGCAGTTATGCCGGTAGTTGTCTCTAGTGAAAGTTTCCGAGTCTTCGTTCTGCCGCCCTGCCCATGCCGCAAGCTAGTCGTAGTGGTTGATGATGGCAGGGGCGGCAGGGGATGTCTTGTCGCTGTGTTTATTGGCGGGCAGGCTCTGACACGGCGTGCCAGTCTGTGATGTGACTGGGCGCAACGGCACCTGACAGAGACGTGCTCCGCGTCTCTGCGTCTTGGGAAGGTGCGGGCCTTGAAGATCTTGTACGGGCAAGGTATCGCACGTCTTTACGCCTGCTGCCTACCGCGCGGGGGCAGGCAGCGTTGCTCTGCTGGCCACGTGGCGGGCCCGGAGCTCTCCTCTGAGGAGAGGGAGGTCCGGCCCCGTGGGACACGTTGAGCCTTCGGACCTCTCCCCGCGGAGGGGGGAGGTCCGGCTGCTGCTGGCCACCTGGCGGGCCCGGAGCTCTCCTTTGAGGAGAGGGAGGTCCGGCCCCGCGGGATACGTGGAGCCTTCGGAGCTCTCCCCGCGGAGGGGGAGGTCCGGCTGCTGCTGGCCACGTGGTGGGTCCGGAGCTCTCCTCTGAGGAGAGGGAGGTCCGGCCCCGCTGGACACGTGGCGCCTTCGGAGCTCTCCCTGCGGAGAAGGGTGAGGTCCTTAGGCATTTTCCCCTGTGCGCGGGGGTACCCCATATCGAGGGTACCGACAGTGGCCCCCGGGCCCATCTCGGGGGAGATAGCGAGCCCGAGGTGGGGCCTCCGTCTCTTCCATTCCGCGCACCTTCTCTAAGTCCCGCATTGACCGTTGCCCGAGCACGAACAGTCGCGGGATCGTGGGAGCGTGAGCCCACTTGATGGTTGCTTTTACTGCGGCGGTTCCCAAGGCTGCCACTTTTGCACGTTGTGGTGCTTTCTTCAGGAACCGCCGAAGCGCCTTGCCGGCTCGTCCCCTTGGGAGACTGACTTCTTGGCCCACCGCTTCAGCTGGACGACTTGGGTCCACTTGTCATCGACGCTCGGCCTTGGAGCCGAAGCGGTTGCCCATGCGGCATATTTGAAGAGTTTCGAATCGCTTTGAATCGCACCTGGGAAGTTTTAAAAAGGGATCTTACCCGCATTGCGGCTTCCCTCCGCACTCCCCAGCGCTTTGCACCTTCCATGAGTTCTTGCGCCTTTGTCTTCTGCCATGGCTTCCAACCCGCCTCCAGAGAAGAAGCGCGCTCGATCTCCTCCGGTGGAGCGTCTGTGCCAAGTCAGGGAACCAGGGCGCCTGCACTCCCTGCTTCTGGAGATGGCGCCCCGTCCGGTGGCGACCCCAAGAGGTCTCGGGCTCATCATCCCGATGGGACTCCTCTTGAGCGACGACAGGCTGAAGGTTCCCGGGTGTCGCGTCTTCCCTCCTCAGACGGTGGAGTCTCCAAGGAAACTGCTGATGCGTTGAGGAAGGCTTCAGGCAGTGGAGTCTCCAAGGAAACTGCTGACGCGCCGAGGAGGGCTTCAGGCGGTGGAGTCTCCAAGGAGACTGCTGACGCGCCGAGGAGGGCTTCAGGCGGTAGAGTCTCCAAGGAGACTGCTGATGTGTTGAGGGGAGCTTCAGGAGCATCCCCTGCTCCGTCAGTCCGAGCGACTGTGGAGCAGCCATCGGCGGCGACGGCGGGCTCTAGTGGTCCTACCCCGGCTCGGAAGCTGGGGTTCAGAGCTCATTGGAGTGCTCGCGTTTCTCGGCCGTCCCCGACTGATGGGGAGTCTGCGCCACAGCGCTCGGAAGCCGAGACGGTTGCCGCGGCCCCCAAGCCTGCGCAGGCTCCTCCTGTACCAGGCGGCTCGGCTTCTATGGCAGCGTCGACTCCCTCCTCTCATCCCTCTCCACCGGCTCAGGAGCCCGCTGTCAGTGAGGGTTCGGCGGGTCCGGCTGTCGAAGTCCTGGCGCCGGCTTCTCCTGACCGGCGCCTCATCCCGGTTGCCGGTGCGTCGTCTTCCGTTGAAGACGACATGATGGAGGAGGTCAGGGGCGCCGCTCCGGCCTCTGCTGCCCCACTGCCCCTAGCAGACGCTCTCGCGCTCACCAAGACGAGCGTCCGGCAGGTCTTGGCCGCGCTCGGTCGCGAGCGAGAGGAGCAGGTGGTTGAGATGATCACCTCCTCATCTGGGGGAACCTTTTGCGGGAGCGGACCGCGAAGGTCAAGGGGGAGCTCGACTCCAGGCGAGAGTCGCTTGACATCATGGAGGCGCTCCTCGACCGACAGAAGCGGGCTGTCGACCGTCTGTGTAAGGGCCTCAGTTTTTAACACATGTTTAAAGTGTTCATCACCACACCACACACCTCATTTGGAGCAAGTTGATGAACACAAATGAAGAGCAAGTAACCACCATCAACATGCTCATTAGAGAACAAACTCACATATTGCAAAAGTGGTATTTCCCACATGTGATATAGAGGGGCTGGGCATATTAAAACTCCTACACATTGCTAAGGATGTCCATGCCAAGTTTCATCCAAATTCAAAACCTTTTTGAGGTCATTTTGGGTATAGCTAGAAAGAGGGCAGTTTGAAACCATATTCAAATTCAAACTGTTTTTATCCCATGAATTCAAAAGTGGGAGGCATATTCTTATTCAGCACATTTTTGTGAGCTCACACACCAATTTTCACTCCATTTGGAGTTGATCTTGACATGAGCTAAGTGGGGCAAATTCAAACTTTATTTGAATTTCAAACTGAACATGTGCTGAAATTCATTCAAACCAAACACAATTTGAATTCTAATCAATTCAAATGGCTTATGGGGGAATAATTTGAATCACCATGGGTATTTTGGGGCTCACTGTTTACAACAGTGATTAGGAATGAATTTCAGAGGTTAAAACCCCGGGTGGGCCCCACATGTCAGCCACAGAGAGGATTCAACCGACTGAGACTTTTCTCACTCGGGTCGCCGAGCCGCTGCTGCGATCGCCACCGAGGGGAGCCGCCGCGCCAGCAGCTGCTTGGTCACGCGCGGGCATGAGGTGGTTCAGAGCCTTCTTAAGGCGTTTCCCCCCTCCTCTGCCGAAGCTATCGCCGTTTCTTCCCCCGCAAGAACACAGCGCCGGCAAAGTCCTTCCGCCTAGCAAGGACACGTTCAAGGGCTGAACGTGAACTTGATGCGTAGTCTACGCCAGTGAGTGTGGACTGGACTTATTTTGATGTAAAAATGTTCATAAACCACTTTATGTAATAAAAGTTTTGCTTCCGCTTTGTACCTTTTGTAAGGGCCTCAGTTTTTGACACATATTTGAAGTGTTCATCACCACACCATACACCTCATATGAGGAAAGTTGATGAACACAAATGAAGAGCAAGTAACCACCATCAACATGCTCATTAGAAAAACAAACTCACATATTGCAAAAGTGGTATTTCCCACATGTGATATAGGTGGGCTGGACATATGAAAACTCCTACACATTGCTAAGGATGTCCATGCCAAGTTTCACCCAAATTCTAAACCTTTTTGAGGTCCTTTTGGGTATAGCTAGAAAGAGGACAGTTTGAAACCATATTCAAATTCAAACTGTTTTTATCCCATGAATTCAAAAGTGGGAGGCATATTCTTATTCAGCATATTTTTGTGAGCTCACACACAAATTTTCACTCCATTTGGAGTTGATCTTGACATGAGCTAAGTGGGACAAATTAAAACTTTATTTGAATTCAAAACTGAACTTGTGCTGAAATTCATTCAAACCAAACCCAATTTGAATTCTACTCAATTCAAATGGCACATGGGTGGATAATTTGAATCACCAAGGGTATTATGGGGCTCACTGTTTACAACAGTGATTAGGAGTAAATTTCAGAGGTTAAAACCCCGGGTGGGACCCACATGTCATAGAGAGGAGGAGGCAAAACTTGCACACAAAGTCACAGCCTCGGTGGGAAATTCCACCGAGCAGCTGTCGGCTGCGCCACCGAGCAGCCACCGGCGCCACCAGCTGCTTCCCCTCTACACGCGCTGGCGCCCAGGCGGCCTGCTCGCGCCCCCACGCGACCGTCACCGCCTCAGCGGGGTGAAGACCGGTTGCCTTCTTATCCCCGCGAGCGACACTGGGCGGCGCCATTCCTTTTCTTCCCGAGCTCTCGGTCGATCGGGAAAACACAGCAAACAATCGTGTCCTTGCCTCTCCGAGTTGCCAGGCAACATCCTGAGCTCGAGCACCACCCTCCCAACGCCTGAACCACCGGGTTTCGGCCCCTGTTCCCGTGATCAACGACGACCGCCGCAGTTTAGCTGAAGGACGGTGATCGGTCTCACGTGGGCAACACAATACAGCCACTTCCACGGCCGAGCAAGGGCGGCAAAAGGAGCGCACGGACTCCACGCTGCTTCCACCTGAAGCTCAAGCCACGCCGTGAACTCTCGCCGGCGAATTCTCAGTTTTTGCTCCGGCAACCTTAAACTGAGCTTCCGGTACGGTTTCTTCAAATTCTCGCTCTATGATCTTTCGGTGGTTATCAAATCTTGCACATAGACGCTGGACTAGCCGGCGATCAAGTTCCTTTCTGCATCCGTGATGTGAAACTGTCTAGGAGTGACGAATTCTGAGCTCGATCAAGAGCGGTCATGGCGGGCACGGTCGGTCACACGGGTGCCGAACTTCTTGCCGCCATCCCTGAACCCGTTTGACACCTTGTCGAGCTTCCTAGAGGTACACTGATGCTGTAGGACCATTTGTTCGAGGTGTTGGCAGGTTAGAACCCACGGTCGATGGCGCCAAACCTCAACCGAGGCCGCGGCACGTCGCCGGGCTATTTCCGGTCACCCCCAGCCCGACCTGACACCACCGACGTGTTCCTCGACGTCGACAACCCCCTGGCGGCGAGTTTCAAACCATGGGAGGTCCGGCAGCGGCGAGCCGGCGAGCTCCGGGTCTGCTTCGGCGAGGTCGGCGGCGCGGGCGCGAGAGAACGGCGGGAGGAAGACGAAGCCGGCTGGCCCACGTGTCAGCGGCTGAAGAATTTAAATTGGGATCGGGTGTGGCCGGGATCGGCTGTGCTGGCGCGCAAATACCCTGTGGGCCTCGGTGTGCCGGACACCTCCGCGCTCAACACGTGTCCCCGCGGGCCCCCGCGAGTTTAAACTTTTCCTCGATTTTCAGAATTCTTCCAAACTTCAAATCCTTATAACTTTGGCTAGAAAGCTCCAAATCGAGTGAACCACATTTTGTTGGATTCAGCTCCCTGAGCACTTTCCAGCAAATCAAGTTTCACTTCATGAAAATCCTTATTTCTCCAGAATTAATTCCTCAAAGTTTAAACTGCTTGGAATTTTAACTGGAGAATCCTTTGGAGGAAAATCCTGAAATTTTACTGGTATGTTCACCAAAATATCCCTGAACTACCATAAAAATTTCAGATCCATTTGAGCTCATTTGATCCACCTAATGGTGTGATTAGTGAAACTGTTCCAGAGAAAATAGAAAATGTTCAGAAACATTTTCAAAATTTTCTCTGAAATTGTTTAGCTCATATATTTAGTTAGGAACCTTCAAATTAAGTGAGACCAACTCCATTCGAACCCTCTGAAAATCTAGTTTTCAGAAAGTCATAGTTTGTTTCATGAAAATCATTAGAACACCCTAAAAGCCTTCAATTAAGGTCAAGAACATAATTAATTGTGGAGGGCTCAAATGAGCTTTGCTGCAACTAAAACTTGACCAAATCTCTGTTTAGGTTGTAACCAAGCCCCAATAAAAGTTTCACAGTCATTGGGTCTGTCTAGTAAGGGCTATAGACTTCACAAATTGAAATTCAATCAAATGCATTTAAATTAATACATATACTTGTATATCATGTAGTTGCTAAGGTCGAGGAGGAACCCAAAGTCCTAGACTTCGTTACTCCAGAGGAGCAGCTAGCCAACGACCAAGAGCAGCAAGGCAAGCTCCGGTTTGCATTAACCTTTTACAAGTTTTATTGTTTTGAGCACATACTTGATTCCTTTATTCTTTGCATTAGAGTCTGGTTTGGAAACCCAAGTGCATAGCCAAGAAAACCATGGGTTGGGTTTAGGATTGCAAAACCCCGTTACCTATTGCAAAGCTAAGATAGTGTAGGATTCGGTACAAGTCGAGTCGTTGGAACTACTCGCGAGCATAGGCTAGAGGCACTCGACTCGGGTAGAGATAGCACACGATACACATGGCAAGAAAAATGAGACCGAGCGGAGAGTAAGGGCAGCAGGACTTTGGGGCCTGTGTGCTGTAGCTCCGCTTGTGTCGATTGAGGACCGAGCCGTGTGCGGGCCTGTTGAATAAGCTAGAACAGTACCGAAGACCTACCGGCAATATGGGAACCGGAAAACTGATGTAACTCGGGTAGCTGGGTATTGAGGCATTGCCTGTCGTTCAGAGGGTAGGTTGAGAGCTTGAGGTGTAAATCGGCTGGCGGCACTGAGATGCGCGTGCAGAGACCTCTTGCTCGGGACGATGGGACCGGTTCAATATTTGGCTGACGGGCGAAAGATGGTAGCGTACGGCGTCCGTGATGGTTGTTGTAGGCAACATCGAGTACGGGCGTACGTGACGGGTTGTTCGGGTAACCCTGCAGGTGTAAATCGATTATAATCGCCGTCCCTCGCGGTCAGTGAGTACCACTTGTTCACTGTACCGTGACATAGAAAGAACAGGCTAGTTGCATGTTAAAATGTTGCTGATTGAAAGATGGACTTGATTGCTAATGACTTGCTGTAGTTTAGAGCTAACTAAAGTTCTTTTTGACTTTGGGCAAAGTACATGAGAGAAATGCGTTTCTTGTTTGATTGTGGCTCTCTCATGTGCCTTAGCGTAAGGTTCTCCACAACCTGCTGCTAAAACTTGAAAGTAAGGTTCTACTAATTAGGCGAGTCCTTGCAAATGATTTTTACCTCATGTAACCCATCACCCCTCATGTAGAAGTTTCATGTTTAGGTGAGACAGGTCAGACTTGCTGAGCCTTCGTGCTCACTGCTTGTGTTTGAAGCTTTTGCAGGGTTCTATGAGGAAGGGACTCCCGAAGAGGAGACGGAACCCCAGGAGGGGAACCCCGTCGAGTGGGAGTCGTGCACGCCGCAGAGTTAGAGTGCGTGTGTGCTAGCAAGGACACGTTCAAGGGCTGAACGTGAACTTGATGCGTAGTCTACGCCCGCGAGTGTAGACTGGACATATTTTGCTGTAAACATGTTCATAAACTTGTTTATGTAATAAAATTTCGCTTCCGCTTTGTACCTTTGACGTGTGTTATACGGTGCTGTGCAACGCAGCACCCCTCAGCGTGATCCTGGCTCGACAAGACCGGTGGGGTCGTGTCAGCCCTTTGATGTGTGTTATTCGGTGCTGTGCAACGCGCACCCATCAGCGTGACCCTGGCTCGACAAGACCGTGGGGTCGTGTCATGAGCGTTGGTATCAGAGCTCGCTTGAGGTTTAACGCACTACAAAGGTCATCTTTTTTAAAAATCCAGTGAGGAACAAGTTAGTAGCCCGTATAAGGATGTTATTAGCATATAGAAAGTGGCATACTAACCTATCTGTCTATGTCGGAAAATCGTGCATCTCGGGATGTTTATGTCTTGGAGGGTGCATGTAAGCGCTGTCCACCAGTGCGCACAAGCTGAAAGGGGGAGCCCCACGGGTGGCAGGTAACTCAACCCGCTTTGATATCCTCTGCGACTCTTAATGTCGTTTGGGGTATTCGAGCAACGTCTGTCCCTGGCGTGTGTGGTGCAATTTGGGAGACCCCGTCACGTGGTCTGAAACGTGAACACGTAGCTCAAGGCGTGTTTGGCTTGAGAACATCCGGGCGAGTGATGACGGCCGGATGTACGAACTGTACGGATGCCGGGCTCGGTGTGCAGCCGAGTCTGACGATTGCTTGAGTTTCTGCAGGTAGTCTAACCACAAAATGGTAGACGTGTAGTATCTGTGTGTGAGTGACGTTTAGTGCCACTGAATTAACGAAGCCGGCTAAGTCCGGTATAGGTTTTTCTTTGTGAGGACGTAGTACCGACATACTCTGGTGACGCATCGACGTCACCCCCCATTAAATGAACAACTTCATGGTAAAAACTGGAAGGTTTTTAATCCAAAGCAGTAAAACTTGATGTAACTCCTTCCCTTAATCAGAATATTCAAAGTTAACAAGTTTTCAACTTATAGGTTTTAAGGACAGAACACTCTGTTTTCAGCGGAATCAAAGCTGAAGTTAATCAGAGGTTAGGGGTTGAGTTCTTTCGAGGGTAGGGTCATATGATACATTTCTGGAAATCTTTGGAAGAGTTTTACAACTTTTCTGTTGAGGTCCAGAGGTGTTTCATCCCTTAACCAATCGAAAAATGCAGTAGAGTTGAAACTGTCCAGAAAACAGGGCAGAGCAAACACTCTCTGTAAACTCTCTGTAAATTGAGTATAACTTCCTGCATAAAAATCCATAAATAAAAAATGAGGTAGTTCTGGAAATCTTATGAGATGGGTTACAACTTTGTAACATAAAGTTTTATCAGATTAGGAACAGAATTAACTGGAATTCTTGGATCAAATCAGTACCTAAAGCAGGGAGGTGCTGTCCAGTTTTCTCCAGAAATTCTGTTAACTTTGACATCTCATAACTTTTGAACTAGGATAGATCATAGGCCAAGCAAATACTTTCTGGAAAGCTATTGAAGTTAGCTTTAACTTTGATGTTGAGCTCCAGAATTAGTTTTGCATCTAACATGGCCTAAATCAGGTTGAGATGGAAACTGATCAGGGCTGTCATGTGAACAGCAGATCAGCAGTCAAATTTGTTAAAATTTGAACTATGTTTCCAAGTTTTATGGGTTCAATGACATGTCTTATGTTATAACTCAATGGTTTACTGTTTAAATAAATATTTGACATTTCTCAAATATATTTTTACAGATGACAGCAGATAAGCAGTTGGAGAACGGGTGGGTGGTGTCCCACTGTTCTCACCGCAGCGGCTATCCGGAGGCATTGAGGCAGATGCTTCAATATTTCGGATACAACCAGATGCCACAGTACTTCGCCAAGGAAGAAGGCGAAGAGGGGAACAAGACGTAGACGATCCATGTCAAAGTCCCTGCAGGACCCACGCCACCCGGTTGGGTGCCGTTCACCGTCACGGTGAAAGGTAGACAGCCGGAAGGGATGTGGCAAGTGGCAGCCTGTGACACCATGTCACGTTTCTGCCAACTGCACGTGCAGGCTATGAAGGGCACTCCATACGCGCTCGTTCCGGTGGAGGGACGGGCTCAGCATGTGTGGGAAGAGAGGTACCGGGAGGCAACGGACCCGAGTTGCCCAAGGTACAGCCCTGCGGAGGCAAACCTTAGCCTCCAGATGAGGGCGGGAAACGCCGTGATGGACAGCCAAGCTGTTCATACGGAGCATCTCGCCGCAAATCTCAAGGAGAGCACAAGCCGTGGAGACCATTTCGAGAGTGCTCACAGCGAACTCCGCAATGTGCTCCTTCCGACGATCAAGCGACTGAATGAACAACATAATCAGTTGCATCGTCTGAAGAAGGCAAAGAAGAAGAGCCGTGTTGACATCGCGGCGTTACAAGAGCTGGTGCAGACCCTAACCCAGCAGAATGAGGACCTTACTCAAGAGCGGGACGACGCTATTGAGGAAGGGCAAGGCTGGGAAGAGGACTACAACCAGGCCATGGACGAGGTGCATGCATTGCAGGACCTCGTACCCCCGGTATTAGGCATACTGGTAGTCTTGGGCCTTCCAGCAATGGGAGAACCCGAGATGGGAGAAGAGATGGTGGATCCAGAGCCACCAGCAGAGGTACCGGAGGAGGACGACCCACAGTAGGTCGAGTTCTACTCCGAGTAGGGGATTACAGTTGCCAAGTAGGGCAGCTAGGGTAGAGTAACCCAACTTTCGTAATCGGTGACATGTCGTGTAGACAAGTAGCGTATGTATAGGTAGTGACGACATGAGCACGACTTCTCGGAGACCCGAGAATAATGTATCTTGTATAAAGTTTATGCTTTATCAATATATGTGAATGTTGTGCAAATTAATCATGTGTCACTTCAATACCTACTGTTACATATGGAATTTTAAGTAAGACATGTGCTAATCGCTGCTGTTTTGAATTTCAGAATGACGCGTACTCGTGCCAACCCTGATTTTGGGGGTACTAGCCAAGGGGGAGAGACCTCCCAACAGCCTCCCGAGGACTCCTCGGGACAGCAGCAGCAACAGAAGCAACAGCAACAGCAAACACCGCCACCGCCACTGCCAACGGTTACATTGGCCGACATCGTCGCGGCAATGGTGGGTTCACATCAGCAGCACACGGAGTTGCTGCAAACTCTCATTGCGAATACGTCTCGCCCAGAGAGACGTCAAGACCGGGAGGAGCATCAACAGAGCTCCTACTCTGACTTCCTGGCGACTCATCCCCCGGTATTCTCAAGGGTGGATGAACCTCTTGACGCGGACAACTGGCTCCGCGCAATAGAAATGAAGTTCGGGCTGCTCCAGATTAGTGAGCAGCTCAAGACTCAGTTCGCAGTCTAGCAGCTCCAAGGATCCGCGAGCGCGTGGTGGGCCAACTTCTGTGCTTCACAGCCCACCGACCGAGTGATGACCTGGACGGAGTTCTGGACGGCCTTCAGGGCCTATCACATACCGCCAGGCTTGATGAAGAGGAAGACGCAGGAGTTCCTGCACCTGCAGCAAGGGAGCCGGAACGCGCTGGAATACTCCAGGGCGTTCAACGATCTCGCGCTCTACGCGCCGTATCACGCAGATACTGACGAGAAGCGGCGGGACCATTTTTACCAGGGGCTTAACCCGCTCCTGAAGGACAAGTTGGCGATGTTCAATCGCGGCAGACTCAACGACATCATTGATGCTGCGATTGTTCAAGAGGACTCCGGCAAGGAGTTGGCGGCGGTGGAGCGGAAACGAAGCACACCGCAGAGCAGCGCAGAAGGAGGCGGTCCTTCTCAGAAGTTTCGGATGGTGAATCGCCCACCATCAGGTTCACGCTGGCAGCCACCCCAAAGGTCGATGCCTTTCCGCAGTCGGCCGTACTCTTCATCGGCATTCAGGCCGGCACTGCCAGTACCACCTCCACAACAACAGCAGCAGCGGGCGATGCCGCGTGCGTATGCACCTCAGCAATGCATGCCGGGCTTTCGTCCCCCGAGCACTACACCAGCAGCGGCCACATGTTACAAGTGTGGTCGTCCAGGACACTTCATGAGCAGTTGTCCGGAGAGGCAAGGCGGCGGAGTGGCACCGCAGTTTCCGGGGAGGAATCAACCCCGGAACCATACTAATGCGCGGCGGGGAAACCCTAGGCCCGGTACCTTCCACCAGCTTGCCATAGAGGACGTGCCGGAGGGCGAGCCAATCCTTGCGGGTATGTTCCAACTCCACCAGCATCCCGCTATAGTACTATTTGATTCAGGAGCCACGCATAATTTTATTAGCCAAGCTTTCATTGCCAAACACAGCTTGCAAATACTACCCACCGATAGTCCATATTTAATTTTTTCACCGGGTGGGAAGATTTCAGAAAGCGTAATGGTTTCCAAAGCACCATTATGCTTAGCGGGTAGAGTATACCCCACGTCCCTCATTATCTTAGAGGGACAAAAGGTCGATGTCATCCTAGGGATGTCATGGTTAACACACCACGGCGCTGTTTTAGACACCGTCCTTCGAGTCGTGCACTTAAACTCAGAAGTGCACGAGTCTCACTCATTATTTCTGGACAGTCCAGAAATAAAACTTCCAAGTGTCTATCAAGCCACAACTATCAGATTGGAAGATATTCCAGTAGTCCGAGAGTTCCCTTATGTGTTCCCGGATGATTTACCGGGAATGCCGCCCGATAGAGAGGTGGAGTTCAAGATTGAACTTGCACCGGGAACCATGCCAATATCCCGAAGGCCGTACAAGATGGCGCCCAAGGAGTTGGCTGAACTGAAGACTCAGCTCATGGACCTCCTGGAGAAGGGTTTTATTAGGCTGAGCTCCTTGCCATGGGGATGTTCGGCATTATTCGTAAAGAAGAAGGATGAGACGTTGCGGCTTTGCGTGGACTATCGTCCGTTAAATGCTGTAACCATAAAAAACAAGTACCCGTTGCCACGGATCGACATGTTGTTTGATCAGTTGGTCGAAGCAAAGATCTTTTCCAAGATGGACTTAAGATCCGGGTACCATCAGATTAAGATATGGGCTTAGGACATTCCGAAGACGTCTTTCTCGACGAGGTACGGACTTTATGAGTACCTGGTCATGTCCTTCGGCCTCACCAATGCTCCAGCTCACTTCATGTACTTGATGAACTCGGTATTCATGCCGGAGCTGGACAAGTTTGTCGTGGTCTTCATCGATGACATCCTGGTATATTCCAAGTCGGAGGAAGATCACAAGAAGCATCTGCGTATAGTCTTGCAACGGCTGCGGGATCATGAGTTATACGCGAAATTCAGCAAATACGAGTTTTGGATATCACAAGTGCCTTTTCTCGGGCATATCATCTCAGCGGAGGGTATCGCTGTAGACCCGAGCAAGATCACTCAAGTGCTGAATTGGAAATCCCCGAGAACTGTTCACGAGGTACGGAGTTTCCTCGGACTCGCGGGATATTATCGGAGGTTCATTCCAAACTTCTCGAAGATTGCCAAGCCTATGACGGAGCTGCTGAAGAAGGCTACCAAATATGTTTGGAGTGCAGCATGTGAAGCAGAATTCAAGGCTTTAGTCAAGCACCTGACATCAGCACCGGTTTTGGCGCAGCCAGACACAACAAAACCATTCGATGTGTACTGCAATGCATCCGGCATTGGGCTCGGATGTGTGCTGATGCAAGACCGAAGAGTGGTAGCGTATGGATCACGGTAGCTTAGAAACCATGAGCTGCCGTGGTACTTGCACTAAAAATGTGGAGGCACTATCTACTCGGTAACCTCATACATTTATATACCGACCACAAAAGCCTCAAGTACATATTCACTCAGAAGGAGCTGAACATGAGGCAGTGAAGATGGTTAGAATTGATAAAGGATTACGAAATAGAGATCCATTATCATCCGGGCAAGGCAAACGTAGTGGCAGATGCGCTGAGCCGCAAGTCACACGTCAACAATCTGACCATCACACCATTGGAAGAGAGCGAACCACCACTACATGTGATTCCACATGGAGCTCTCTACAACCTAGCTTTGATCCCCACCATCCGTGAAGAGATAGCGGTAGCTCAGAAACATGACAAGGGCATGTCGCATTTGCGGAGACGTGTAGACAGTGGGGAGTTAAAATGTTTCCGGAAGGACGGAGACGGCGTCCTATGGTTCAAGGACCGGATCGTCGTACCCCGTAACCCGGAATTACGGAAGAAAATTTTTGATGAGGCTCACTTATCAAAATTTCTATTCACCTCGGCAGCAACAAAATGTATCAAGAACTCAGAAGCAAGTTTTGGTGGACACGGATGAAGCGGGAGATCGCGAAGTACGTGTCCGAGTGTGATACATGTCGAAGGGTGAAGGCAGAACATATGCGGAAACCGGGACTGCTACAACCACTGGGCATTCCTGCCTGGAAGTGGGAGGATGTGAGCATGGACATCATCATCGGTTTACCCACGACCTTTCAGAAACATGATTCCGTGTAGGTGATCGTCGACCGGCTCACCAAGGTTGCCCATTTCATCCCGGTCAACACCAATTACAACGCCAAGAAGTACGCTGAACTATACATCTCACGGATCCTATGCTTGTACGGCGTACCCCGTACCATCATATCGGGTTGGGGCACTTTATTTGTGTCCCGTTTTTGGGAGCAGCTGCACGCTGCCTTGGGGACGAAGCTGATCCGTAGTTCAGCATACCACCCGCAGACGGATGGGTAAACGAAGCGGGTAAATCAGATCTTAGAAGACATGCTACGAGCTTGCGCTATCAACCACGGCAAGAATTGGGATGATCACTTGCCGTTAGCCGAGTTCTCGTACAACAATGGGTACCAAGCCAGCATAAAGATGGCGCCCTACGAGGCGCTATACGGAAGAAAATTCCGCACACCACTGAATTGGTGTGAGTCTAGCGAAAGGGTTACCTTCGGGATTGACCTTGTCAACAATGCGGAAGAAAAGGTTCGACTGATTCAAGCGAACCTAAAAGCCGCTCAATCCCGTCAGAAACAGTATGCGGACCGGAGAAGACGCCCATTACAATTCGAAGTTGGAGATCACGTATATCTACGGGTGTCTCCAATGAATGGCTGTGACGCCCTCAATTCTGTGGGAAAACCACGGAACCGAGAACTAATGCATATGTGTGCCCAGGATGTTGATCACACATACACATACGTTCCACAAACTGAATTCAGATTATATATTACCACGAATAACAGAGTCTATTACAGTACCTCATGAGTCTTGGACTCATGCTCACAGCGGAAGTCTTTATTCTAAAGCGGAAGCAATTTAGCTAATGCGGAAGCAAATCTAAGCAGAGGTGGCTCCATCTCTACTCCCTCCACAGGCAAGGTTGAGAACAGATCACACGCTGTAATGCTCCACTTGGTCTTCATAGTAGGCTTCTCCTGCTGCTGATGATGAAATAATAATGCAAGTTTGAGTACAATGATGTACTCAGCAAGTGCAGGAAAACACATGATATGCAGCTCATAAACAAGGTAGGTATAAAAAAGCTTATTTGCAGAAAAGCAGATTTATAAAACCATGATAAAACAGCAACTTAACTTTAGATGAATGTAATCCCAGCATGTATTAAATTACCAACATACCTCCATCGCTTTCCATGTTCATTCTTACTCACGAATACCTCCTCGTATTCACTACCATCTCATGAATACATTCTTGTATTCACTACCATCACATCTCATAACAACATCGTCTCACACGGAGACCAATTGCGTTGTCGTGACTCAACAGTCACACAACCATCGCATCATCCGGACTCAATAGTCCCAAAACCAAACCATAACCAATAACCATAACCAATAACCATAACCAAGAACCATCCCAACTAATCATGGCAGTTTAGCCAGGTGCTCGTGACCGTAAGCTCGGCTATCATGATAGTTTTAGACTCTGCAGAGTTTGCACCTCTTTACCCACAAGTTTGTGATTTCGTCACCCGTCGGCGACTGCACAACCTCCATTATACCAGTACACATCCGTCGGTGTATGGTCAAGAGATCACAAAATAGCCTTTACAAAGGGGTTACTAGATGTATGGACTCACTAAGGTTTCACCGGCAGGCTAGAATCTCCAATTCTCCCACCCACGGGCCCCCTCTTGTGCCATGCAGTTCCCAGGGCAGTCCTCACTCGACTCCCATTCCCCGCGCCTTCCACAGTCCATAACACTCTAGCAACTTACCTAATTACTCAGCTAAGCCGCACCCATACTTGGCCTTGTGGTGGCACTGTTATCCTGACATGTGCATGCATGAACCAGTCCTTAGATCTATGGCAAGTAAACCACCATCTCATGCTACCTCATTCACAAACCCAGTCTTGCCTAGATCTCCCTCCAATCCATGTTCATTTAACATCATCAGTTTCTCATTATCATTACGAGTGCAGTTAGCTAGACACATCTATCTCGCTTCCCAATCCCATAGACTCCGCGAAGCATAAAGCAAAAACCATACCCGACTCATAAACTTCCCAGGCGACAAGGCTGGTTTAACCAAAACTAGTAAACTCCTATAAAAAGGTTTCCCATCATGTTTGACTCAGCACACACACCTTTTCGCAAAACAAAATAGTTCTACCCAAAACATAGGATCAACATGGTCAAGGAGCACTTGCCTTGTTCTTGCGGTTCCGGTTGTTCTTGAATCCCAAAACCTTGTTGCTGCAGTTCGTCGTAGAAAGCTCCCCGAGCTTGTTCTGCTAGGTAGGATCACGTGCATACGAGATTCACAGCAATCAATATCATGCACAAACCTTAAACTAGATGCAATGATGCACATGCATGCTATCCTATGATTAATTTTATTAGATTGGTCTGTACGTGTTTTTGCATGGCTTGCATGGACAGAGATGTTCGGATCAAAGGTGGATATGGCGATGATCTTGTCTTTAGATCAACCGGATCATCAAGTGATCTATCCACGAGAAGGCTTCTGGAAGGAATCAAAGAACAGATGCAAGGAGAATACAACGATGCCGTAAGGTGGTGTTGGAGTCCTACCTTACACCCTTATTGGTTTTCGAGGTCCTCCTCAGACCGCTCGGTTCTCCTCCGATGATCTCCCTTGTTGCGCTTCGGCGATGGTTCACTCGGCGAGTTAGGGCTAGGGCTCTAAGTCGTCGGCTCAGGAGTTGGAAAAGAAGTTTGTGGTTTCGGCCAGAGGTTCTGGGTTCTATTTATAATCGGGAAGAGAAGAGTCCTAATCTGATTGTATCCCGAATAAGAGTCTTATTCAGATCATCGTTGGATCCTATCATCTTATCTTTAGTTGATTTGGTGCGGTAACATTGTGGAATTCAGGCCGGTTTCCTTTACGTACCGGTATTCTTACGCATAACAGCTGCTCCAGAACTCATTACCTTCACGGCGATGAGCTCCGGAGGCTCCACGTGTCCTTCCGGGGCCTGGTATCTCCTTCTCCGCAGAGACGAGCTCCGGTTGTGCCTCGTGTCACGAGCGAGACCTCCCCCTCCTTTGGAGGTGAGCTCCGCGCACGCCACGTGTTGGTGCTGGTCTTTCTTCTCTTCTTTCTTGAGGGACATGCCCCGAGGTCGACACGTGTCCAGCAGCGACAGACCTCCCGGAGATAAGCTCCGGTGACGACGCGTGTCCAATAGAACAGGACCTCTCGGAAATAAGCTCCGGTGACGACGTGTGTCCAATAGAACAGGACCTCTCGGAGGTGGGCTCCGAGATCGACACGTATCCCGCGTGACTGGTCCTCTGATTTCCGTGAGGACTAGCTCCGAGGATGACACGTGTCCTGTGGAAATGCCTTTGCTTCTTCCGCAGAGGCTAGCTCCGTGGGCAACACGTGTCCCACAGGATCGGACCTCTCCCTTTTGCGGAGACGAGCCCCGAGCCTGCCACGTAGCTATTTTAGCGGCGGACCTCTCCCCACTTCGCAGGGACGAGCTCCGAACTCGCCACGTGGCCAGCGGCCACGGTAAATTGTCTTCGGCGCTTTCTGAGAGCTGGATTCGGCTCTTATTGGCTATCCTTTTGATATTTTTCTCTGTCCCTACTTTTCTTAAAGTGTTTCCTCTTCATAAAACATGAACATATGCTGACACCCGAGATGAGGGTGTCACAAGGGCGTAAACAGATTTGGGGTGATAGGAAAGTTGGCACCCCGATTCATCGGTCCATTTCAGATTACCGAAAGATGTGGGTCAGTAGAATACCGACTGAAATTACCAGAAGCACTTTCCGGTGTGCACGACATCTTTCATATTTCCCAGCTGAGGAAGTGTCTTAAGCTATCAACTACCGTTCAGCTGGAAGACATTGAAGGATTGCAACCGGATCTCACCTATCGGGAGGAACTGGTTCAAATCATTGATGAAAAGGCCTGAACCACACACAACCGCACGTTGTGGTTCTACAAGGTTCTATGGAGTATTCACTCCGTGGACGAAGCGACATGGGAGAACGAAGGATTTCTTCGCGCTAACTACCCCGACTTTTTCACGTCGCATATCCGGTAATTTTCCACCGTCCTCTCTCTCATTTTCACCTTATAATCTCGGGATGATATTCTTTTAAGGGGGGAGGAATGTAAGGGCCTCAGTTTTTAACACATGTTTAAAGTGTTCATCACCACACCACACACCTCATTTGGAGCAAGTTGATGAACACAAATGAAGAGCAAGTAACCACCATCAACATGCTCATTAGAGAACAAACTCACATATTGCAAAAGTGGTATTTCCCACATGTGATATAGAGGGGATGGGCATATGAAAACTCCTACACATTGCTAAGGATGTCCATGCCAAGTTTCACCCAAATTCAAAACCTTTTTGAGGTCATTTCGGGTAAAGCTAGAAAGAGGGCAGTTTGAAACCATATTCAAATTCAAACTGTTTTTATCCCATGAATTCAAAAGTGGAAGGCATATTCTTATTCAGCACATTTTTGTGAGCTCACACACCAATTTTCACTCCATTTGGAGTTGATCTTGACATGAGCTAAGTGGGGCAAATTCAAACTTTATTTGAATATCAAACTGAACATGTGCTGAAATTCATTAAACCAAACCCAATTTGAATTCTAATCAATTCAAATGGCTTATGGGGGAATAATTTGAATCACCATGGGTATTTTGGGGCTCACTGTTTACAACAGTGATTAGGAGTGAATTTCAGAGGTTAAAACCCCGAGTGGGCCCCACATGTCAGCCACAGAGAGGATTCAACCGACTGAGACTTTTCTCACTCGGGTCGCCGAGCCGCCGCTGCGATCGCCACTGAGGGGATCCGCCGCGCCAGCAGCTGCTTGGTCACGCGCGGGCATGAGGCGGTTCAGAGCCTTCTTAAGGCATTTCCCCCCCCCTCCTCGGCCGAAGCTATCGCCGTTTCTTCCCCCGCAGGAACACAGCGCTGGCAAAGTTCTTCCGCCGCTTGGAACCGATCGGGAGCGCCGATCACAGCCTTCCAGTCCCCTCCAGAGCTACGGCAAGGTACTAGGAACCTTCCTCCTTCTTCCCCGTGGCTAGAATTCAGCTGAAACCGGTCGATCTCGGCTATACTGAGAGCTTAATTCACTGACCTAACGCCACCGCACTTCGGGCTCCCATGGACAGCCCAACCGGGGCGTTGTCACGCCCGATCCAAGGCACCTTGGACGCGCTGGTGACCGGTGCTGCTCACCCCCGAGCCACAGCCCGAGTGCTTGCTCACCGGCGGCGAATTTCCAGTTTTCCCATTTCTGGGTACAGAACGACCTTCGGGTGCGGTTCTGTCAAATTCTTACTATAGGAAGGATTAGAGGACCACAATCCGCTCTCACATAAACTAGACACGGTAGCGCACAAGTTGCCCTCACAACTTTTGGTCTAAGAACCTCTGCAACCGGCGTATTCCGAAGTTTACCGACGGCAGAATATGCGGGAGGCATCGGGCGCACGGTGAGGACCTACTTCGGGCCTCCCCCGAGCTGCCTCAAGCTTATGTCGACCTTCCCTGAGGTCCACTGATGCTTCCCGACCGGTTACTCGAGTAGTTGAGGTGCTAGGGAAGTCAGCCGACACGGCCGAAGTCTTTCCGAGGCGGCGGCTCGTCGCCGACCACGCACCGGCCATTGTCATGACGAGCTGACCCCAGAATCCTGTTCCCTGAGTGAAAGTAGGCAGGGGCGGCCAAGATCGTGAAGTTTGAAGCTCCACAGAAGCTGCCGGCGAGCTCTCCTGCGAGGTTCCCCGGCGGCAGAGCGCGGGCGGCGGGAGGTTGACGAAAGGGTGGACCCCAGCTGTCAGCGGGAGATAATTTAAATTGGGATCGGGCTGTGGCCGGGATCAGGTGTGCGGGCGCGCCAAAAACCCTGTGGGCCTCAGTGTGCTGTCGGCTCCGCGCTTAACATGTGTCCCCGCGGGCCCCGGCAGATTTAAACTTTTTCCCCGATTTTCAGATTTCATTCAAACTTCAAATCCTCATAACTTTGGCTAGAAAACTCCAAATCGAGTGAACCAAATTTTGTTGGATTCAGCTCTCTGAGTAATTTCCAGCAAATCAAGTTTCACTTCATGAAAATCCTTATTTATCCAGAATTAATTCCTCAAAGTTTAAACTGGTTGGAATTTTAACTGGAGAATCCTTTGGAGGAAAATCCTGAAATATTGCTGGAATGTTCACCAAAATATCCCTGAACTACCATAAAGATTTCAGATCCATTCGAGCTCATTTGATCCACCTAATGGTGTGATTAGTGGAACTGTTCCAAAGAAAATAGAAAATGTTCAGAAACATTTTCAGAATTTTCTCTGAAATTGTTTAGCTCATATCTTTAGTTAGCAACCTTCAAATTAAGTGAGACCAATTCCATTAGAACCCTATGAAAATCTAGTTTTCATAAAGTCATAGTTTGTTTTATGAAAATCCTTAGAACACCCTAAAAGCCTTCAATTAAGGTCAAGTGCATAATTAATTGTGGAGGGCTCAAATTAGCTTTACTGCAACTAAGACTTGACCAAGTCTCTGTTTAGGTTGTAACCAAGCCACAGTAGAAGTTTCACAGTCATAGAATCTGTCTAGTGGGACTTATAAGCTTCACAAGTTCAAACTTAATACAAATACATTTAAATTGATACATATGTTTCTTCTATCATGTAGTCGCTAAGGTCGAGGAGGAACCCGAAGTCCTAGACTTCATTACTCCGGAGGAACAGCTAGCCTACGACCAAGAGCAGCAAGGCAAGCTCCGGTTTGCATTAACCTTTTTACAAATTGTTATTGTTTTGAGCACATACTTGAATACTATTGTTCCTTGCATTAGAGTCTTGTTTGAAAACCCAAGTGCATAGCCAAGAAAACCATGGGTTGGGTTTAGGATTGCAAAAACCCGTTAGCTACTGCAAATCTAAGATAGTGTAGGATTCGGTACAAGTCGAGTAGTTGGAACTACTCGCGAGCATAGGCTAGAGGCACTTGACTTGGGTAGAGATAGCACATGATACCCATGGCAAGAAAAATGAGACCGAGCGGAGGATAAGGGCAACAGGACTTTGGGGCTTGTGTGCTGTAGCTCCGCTTGTGTCGATTGAGGACCGAGCCGTGTGCAGGCCTGTTGAATAAGCTAGAACAGTACCGAAGACCTACCGGCTATATGGGAACCGGGAAACTGATGTAACTCGGGTAGCTGGGTATTGAGGCATTGCCCGTCGTTCAGAGGGTAGGTTGAGAGCTTGAGGTGTAAATCGGCTGGCGGCACGGAGATGCGCGTGCAGAGACCTCTTGCTCGGGACGATGGGACCGGTTCAATATGTGACACCCTCATCCCGGGTGTCAGCATATGTTCATGTTTTATGAAGAAGAAAAACATTTTAAGAAAAGAAGGAACAGAGACAAGTATCAAAAGGATGGCCAATAAAGCTCTCCGAGAACACCGAAACGCAACTTCCACGGCCAGCAGACCACGTGGCGCGTTCGGAGCTCATCCCCGAGAGATTGGGAGAGGTCCGACGCTAAACTAGGCTACGTGGCAGACTTGGGGGTCACCTCCACAATTGGAAAGAGGTCCGACCCTGTGGGACACGTGCTGCCGCGGAGCTGGCCTCTGCGGAAGGAGCAAAGGCATTTTTTTCGGACACGTGTCAATCTCGGAGCTCATCTCAGAGAGAAGTCCGGGTCTATCGAACACGTGTCACCACCGGAGCTTATCACCGGAAGGTCCGTCGCAAAAACACGTGGCGTGCGCGGAGCTCGTCTCCGAAGAAGAGGGAGGACTCGCTCGTGACACATGGCACAACCGGAGCTCGTCTCTACGGATGAGGAGATACCAGGCCCGAAGGACACGTGGAGCTTCCGGAGCTCATCACCGCGGAGGTAACGAGTCTGAAGTGGTTCTTACGAGTAAAGATACCGGTGCGCAACGGAAACCGATCTAAAATCCACGATGTTACCGAAGATAAGACGTCAGGATCTAACAAAGATCTGAATAAGACTCTTTTTCGGGATCCAATCAGATTAGGACTCTTCTCTTCCCGATTATAAATAGAACCCAAAAACCTCCGGCCGAAACCACAAACTCCTTGTTGAACTCCTGAGCCGACGACTTAGAGCCCTAGCCCTAACTCGCCGAGCAAAACATCGCCGAAAGCACAACAAGGGAGATCATCGGAGGAGAACCAAGCGGTCTGAGGAGGACCCCGAAGTCAAGAAGAACGTGAGGTAGGACTTCAATACCACCTTACGACATCATGTTGTTCATCTCTTTGCATCTGTTCTTCGATTCCTTTCGAACAGAAGCGTTTTCGTGGGCAGAACACTCGATGATCAGATTGATCTAAAGACAAGATCATCGCCACGTTCATCTTTGATCTGAACACCTCTGACCATGCAAACCATGCAAGAATACGTACAGATCAATCTAATGAAACTAATCATAGGATAGCATGCATGTGCATCATCGCATCTAGTTTAGGGTTTTGTGCATGATATTGATTGCTGTGAATATTGTATGCACGTGAATCCTACAAAGCAGGACAAACTCAGGAAGATGTCTACGACGAGCTGCAGCAACAAGGTTTTGAGAATCAAGGACAACCGGAACCGCAAGAACAAGGCAAGTGCTCCTTGACCATGTTGATCCTATGTTTTGGGTAAAACTGTTTTATTTTGCGAAAAGGTGTGTGTGCTGAGTCAAACATGATGGGAAACCCTTTTTATAGGAGTTTACTAGTTTTGATTAAACCATCCTTGTCGCCCGGGAAGTTTATGAGTCGGGTATGGTTTTTGCTTATTGCTTCGCTGAGTTTATGGGATTGGGAAGCGAGATAGATGTGTCTAGCTAACTGCACTCGTACTGATAATAAGTAATTGATGAGGTTAATGAACATGGATCGGAGGGAGATCTAGGCAAGCCTGGGTTTGTGAATGAGGTAGTATGAGAACAGTGGTTTTGCTTGCCGCAGATCTAAGGACCGGTTCATGCATGCATATGCCAGGATAACAGTGCCACCACAAGGCCAAGTATGGGTGCGGCTTAGCTGAGTAATTAGGTAAGTTGCTAGGATGTTATGGACTATGGAAGGCGCGGGGAATGGGAGTCGAGTGAGGACTGCCCTGGGAACTGCATGGCACAAGAGGGGGCCCGTGGGTGGGAGAATTGGAGATTCTAGCCTGCCGGTGAAACCTTAGTGAGTCCATACATCTAGTAACCCCTTTGTAAAGGCTATTTTGTGATCTCTTGACCATACACCGGCGGTTGTGTACTGGTATAATGGAGGTTCTGCAGTCGCCGACGGGTGACGAAATCACAAACTTGTGGGTAAAGAGGTGCAAACTCTGCAGAGTTATTAAAACTATCATGATAGCCGAGCTTACGGTCACGAGCACCTGGCTAAACTGCCATGATTAGATGGGATGGTTATTAGAATGGTTATTGGGAAGGTTCTTGGTTATGATTATGGGTTTGGTTATGGTTTGGTTTGGAATTGTTAAGCCTGGAGGATGAAAGGGTTGCATGACTGGTGGGTCATGAAATGAGATTGGTCTCGGTGCGAGACGAGGTTGTTATATGAGATGAGATGGTAGCGAATATGAGGAGGTATTCGTGAGTATGAATAAAAGATTGGTTAATGTTCGGATGGAACACGGGGAGTGATGAAGGTATGTTGGTAATTCAATATATGCTGGGATTACATTCATCTAAAGTAAAGTTGCCGTTTTATCATGGTTTTACAAGATTGCTTTTCTGCAAATAAGCCCTTTTAAACCTACCTTGTTTATAAGCTGCATATCATGTGTTATTCCCGCACTTGCTGAGTACATCATTGTGCTCAAACTTGCATTATTATTTCTTCATCAACAGCAAGAGAAGACTACTATGAAGACCGAGTAGAGCATTATGGCGTGTGATCTGTTCTCAACCTTGCCTGTGGAAGGATTAAAGATGGAGCCACTTCTGCTTAGTTTTGCTTCCGCATTAGTTTTTGCTTCCGCAATTAATAAGATTTCCGCTGCATAGAAATAAGACTTCCGCTGTGAGCATGAGTCCAAGACTCATGAGGAATTGTAATAAACTCTGTTATTCGTGGTAATATATAATCTGAATTCAGTTTGTGGAACGTATGTGTATGTGTGATGAACATCCTGGGCATACATATGCATTAGTTCTCGGTTCCATGGTTTTCCACAGAATTGAGGGCGTCACACAATATTTGGCTAGCGGGTGAAAGGTGGTTGCGTACGGCGTCCGTGATGGTTGCTGTAGGAAACATCGAGTACGGGCGTACGTGACGGGTTATTCGGGTAACCCTGCAGGTGTAAATCGATTATAATTGCCGTTTCCCTCGCGGTCAGTGTGTACCACTTGTTCACTGTACCGTGACGTAGAAAGAATAGGCTAGTTACATGTTAAAATGTTGCTGATTGAAAGATGGACTTGTTTGTTAATGTTTTGCCATAGTTTAGAGCTAACTAGATTTCCTTTCAACTTTGGGCAAAGTACATGAGAGAAATGTGTTTCTTGTTTGATTGCGGCTCTCTCATGTGCCTTAGCGTATGGTTCTCCACAACCTGCTGCTAAAACTTGAAAGTAAGGTTCTACTAATTAGGCGAGTCCTTGCAAATGATTTTTACCTCATGTAACCCATCACCCCTCATGTAGAAGTTCCATGTTTAAGTGAGATGGGTCAGTCTTGCTGAGCCTTCGTGCTCACTGCTTGTGTTTGAAGCTTTTGCAGGGTTCTATGAGGAAGGGACTCCCGAGGAAGAGACGGAACCCCAGGAGGGGAACCCCGTCAAGTGGGAGTCGTGCACGCCGCAGAGTTAGTGTGCGTGTGTGCTAGCAAGGACACGTTCAAGGGCTGAACGTGAACTTGATGCGTAGTCTACGCCCGTGAGTGTGGACTGGACTTATTTTGATGTAAAAATGTTCATAAACCACTTTATGTAATAAAAGTTTTGCTTCCGCTTTGTACCTTTGATGTGTGTTATTCGGTGTTGTGCAACGCAGCACCCCTCAGCGTGATCCTGGCTCGACAAGACCGTGGGGTCGTGTCAGTCTGGACTCCGAGACGCGGCGGCTCCACAGGGAGGCCCTTGAGGCGCATGCTCGGGTCGAGGAGAACTTCTCTGCCCTGGAGGAGGTGCGGCAGAGGCTGGCACGCCGTGAGCGCGCCATTGCGGATCAGGAGCGCTTCGTGGCGGCTGAGGCAGAGAGAGTCGTCACGCGGCTGGAGGCGGGCGAGGGCGACCTGTGGGCCCGGGCTACGGAGCTAGAGGCCCGGAGGGCAGACCTTGCCTCGAGGGAGGAGCAGGTCTCCCGGGAGCGCCAGGCAATCCTGGATTGGGAGCTGGCTGCCGACTTCCGGGCTTCGGAGTTGGAGCACCTCGCCCGGAACCTCCGCCTTCGGGAAAGCTCTTCGGCGGCCAGGGAGAAGGAATTCTCTGAGGGGAGCCACAACGCCTTGCTGGCAGCCCGCCGCGAGGTAGAGGAGATTTTGGCCTCGCGGTCTTCCGAGGCCCGTGCGGTCTCGAGCTTCATCGACCAGGAAGGGTCCGCCCTGGTCCCCCTTGGCTTCAGCCCGGTGAAGACGGCGGCCCCTGCGCTGAAGGTGGCCCCCGCGCTCGAGTCAATCGGCGCCAAGCTGAACAGGCTAGATGCGGTGGTCGCCGGCGAGCTCGAGGCAGAGGGACGGGCCCTGGCCGTGGAGGTTGCCACACACGTGTTGCTATGCTTCAGGATCTGGGACCCTTCCTTCTCACTGGAGCCAGCGAGACAGGGCCCTGCCGCGGAGCGGGAGGAAACCGCCAGGGTTAAAGTTGGGGACGTGGCCGCCCTTGTAGCCTCTAGGTTCTGGCACGAACCAGGGGCAACCTAGGACTTGTATCTACCTTTTTTTATTGAGTCTGTAGTCCAGCTCATGGAGCTATGAATAAATAGACTCTTGTGACTTTTTGTGTCTGTTGCGCTCTTGTCTTCTTCTTGGTTTTGCCTGACCGAGCCCTTAGCTCCGCAAGGTACTCAGAGGCCTTCACCAATCTCGAAGCTCTGCACAGACACCTTCCCCGGGTCCTTATTGTATTAAGGGCCCCGGGGGTCTCCGGAACTCACCCCATAAGA
The DNA here is from genome assembly GCA_030760725.1 of Neostapfia colusana. Classification (NCBI taxonomy): domain Eukaryota; kingdom Viridiplantae; phylum Streptophyta; class Magnoliopsida; order Poales; family Poaceae; genus Neostapfia; species Neostapfia colusana. Next base: position 105,104,625 of record JASWHV010000006.1, read on the forward strand.
ATGGGGAGGTCCGGATCTGCCGACCACGTGGCGGGCTCGGAGCTCCCCTCTGAGGAGAGGTGGGGTCCGGCCCTGCGGGACACGTGGAGCCTTCAGAGCTCTCCCCGTGGAGGGGGAGGTACGGCTTCTGCCGGCCACATGGCGGGCCCGGAGATCCTCTTGAGGATAGGGGAGCTCCAACCCCGCTGGACACGTGGGGCCTTCGGGGCTCGTCCCTGTGGAAGGGGCGAAACCCGGATCCTCCGGTCTTGCGCTGGAGTAGTCGATAACTCCTTGTTCCCCACTTCACACGGTCCCCGTAGCTAGAACCGGGAGGTCCTGCACACAGGTAGAGGAAGCGTAATTCTCCTCGGGGGGATCACCCCTCCCCGTCCCTTAGTCTTATTCGGCTTACGGTCCTAGTCCGGTATACGGGGCTTGGGCAATTCTGTGCGTGAGGCACTGGGGCTCCGGCTCCCTCCGAGGTCAGGGTACGACCGTCCGGCCCCTAGTACCGGACCGTACGCCGGGGAAGCAGAGTGCACAGGCTTTGGGTACGGAACCAGGCAAAGCGGCTGTATCCCCTGGATCTCCGGAGGGCAGGATGCGCACACTTTGGGTATAGAGCCGGCTAAACGGGATACGCACCCTGGACCCCCCCATGCACGGCTCAGGCCTTTCCTGGAGGTGACCAACTGGCACCGCAACACCTGACTGGGGGAGGCCCGAGAGTCCCCCTGGTCATCGGCAGGTGCCTCAAGCGCAACCGCCTTCGGTAGGATAGCAAATGCTGACTATGGATGAGAGTGGGAAAGGGGAGCTAAATGTACGGTGAGCATACATAGAAAGTGTGGTCATAAAAATTAATGCGTTATTTAAATGAGCACATAAGAGAGAGCGAGGTAGAACAGGTTTCTGTGTAAATGCCCATAGGAGGAAGGCAGGCTGTACATGTAGGCAACGACCCGCCCCATTAAGAAGGGAAGCAAGACTCTACGCGCTTAGGGTCGTAACCAGGCCAAGCTGGACGTAGCTCTGGACCGTCCCCTGAGGCTTAGCTGCTCCGAGCGCTGTTCCTGGACTCTATGGGATTTATTACAGAAAAGTAAAGGCATGTTCCACTAATGCTAAGGGGGTAGAACTTACTGTGATGTTCCATGCTCCAAGGGTTCAGGGACGGATCCCATCCTTGGTTGAAAGGCGTGTGTACCTGGGACAGCAACTTTTGTGAGTCAGAAGGGACCTTCCCGGCTGGGGGAGAGTTTATAGGTCCTTCGCGGGAAAGTGTGTGCCACAGCACCAGGTTGCCTTCTCGCGGGTCCCTGACGCGCTTGGTCCTTTGGCGGTAGTGCTAGCGCACCAGCCGGGCCGTGCGTTGTGGGGTGTTACCTGCACTCGTGCCTCACCGACGAGGTAGATATCTTCACGCTGGAGCAGGTCCAGCACGGCTTCTCCCCGGAGCCACGGAGTACCTTCCCCTTCTGGCTAAGGCCGTCAAGAGGTAGGAGGACCCTGACTCTTCTTGGGAGACCCAAGATGTCTTTCCCCTTCTGGCTAAGGCCGTCAAGAGGTTGACAGATCCTGGGCGGCCCCCGGGAGGTGGGGCCAAGGCACAGAGACGTGCACTCGGGTGGATCAGGCCCGATTCTGCACCGCCGGGGCTGGTGCTTGGGCTGCTGCAACTGCTTGGAGCTTCTCCAAGGTTGATATCGCAGCAGTGCAGTCTCCACTGATTTTTCGGGGCGGCCGTAGTCGGCTACTGCCCCGGTTCGTCATCACTGGAGCTGGAGTCCTCACCGTTGTGCACCGTCTTTATGGCGCGCTGAGGCTCCTGAAACCCCACCTGGTGGCCGACGTTGTCTGGGGCGTCGACCATCTGCTTGCCCTCCCTTTGACGGAAGGGCGGGGCATCAGCTCGCAGCTGCCTCCCTTTGCGGAAGCGCTCTGCGAGCCTCTGGATGACCCGGCACTCAGCAGCAGTATGGTAGCTGGTGCCGTGCACGGGGCACAGTTCACCTTGGTTTCCCTCTGGAGCTGGTGACTGTCGCTGCCTTTTGTCGGGGCGTGGCCCCTGAGCCCCACTGGGTGCTGCTGCTGCAGCAACGGGAGGCGCAGCCGGTGGTTTCATCTTGCCACCGCCCCGGTTCTTGATCTTCTTGCCGCCTCCATAGGAAGCAGCGCCAGATCCGGGCTGTCCTCCTGACTCTGAGGCTGGCAGAGAGTGCCAGTTCCACCCTTCAGCTGCCCTGGCGCACTTGTCCGCCAGGCTGAAGAGCTCTGAGACGTCGTGAACCTCTCTGGTCGCGAGCTTCTCAAGCATCTTCTCGTCCCGGACACCCTGCCGGAACACCACCACCACAGAAGCACTTTGGATGTGCGGGATGGTGTTGTGTACCTGGGAGAACCGCTGGATGAAGGAGCGCAGCGTCTCTCCAGGTTGTTGCTGGACGGCGTGGAGGTCGAGCTCCGTGCCAGGCTGGGTGTAGGAGCTGCCAAAGTTAGCAGTAAACTGCCGGCAGAGCTCTCCCCAGGAGGTTATGGAACCCTGGGGGAGGTTCATGAGCCAAGACCGGGCTGGCCCGGTCAAGGCGATGGGAAAGTAGTTGGCCATGACGGCCTCGTCCCCTACTGCAGCAAGGACGGCGGTGGAGTAGATCTGGAGGAACTCCGCCGGGTTGACGCTGCCGTCGTACTTCTCAGGCAGGTGCGGTCAAAACTTGCGCGGCCACCTCGCGAAGCGAAGGTGTGGCGCCAGGGCCGCGCATCCTGCTCCTGTTGCTCCAGGCGTTGGTGCCGCGAACACTTGGTTCGCTGCTGGCACTGTGTACCCCGGTATGGGCAAGGCTGCACCATGGCTGGGGTATATGCTGCGTGGCGTATGCCTGGGGCAGAGATCGCGTGGCGAAAGTCTGCGCCTCAGGCAGGGTCAAGGCAGACGTCATGCTGTTGCCGGCCTCTTGGTTGCGACGCCTTTCTCGCTGTCGCTCAATGAACACTCGGGCATCCTTGCCCAAGTGACATCGTTCCAGCTCTGTCCTCAGGTCCGTCGATGGGAGCCTGGTGGAGCTGGAATCTGCCGTCTGCCCGTCAACCGTTGGCGTGCGCGTCAGCGACACAGCCGGTTGGCCGGAACGTCGTCCCTGCCGAAGTCGAGGGTTTGTGGCAGCGACAACGAGACGGTCTACCTCGTGAATCCACTGCTGGGTCGCTGACTGAGGCGCGTCCCCAGCAGGTAGATTGCGCAGTAGCGCTCTTGCTGCAGCTAGCGCGCCCCCGTGGGGGACGCTCAGCGCTGCAGAGGATCTCACGCTCGCTGGAGCCTGCGTTGCCAGAGTCGGCGCTGCCGGAGTCGGCTGCTGGCTTCCAGCTTGCGCCGACACACTCCGTCCAGAGTGTGTCGAGACGTAGTCCCCGCTAGTCACGGTCCGTCGTGAACGAGGGGGAGGAGAGCTTGCCGCTGAAGGAAGCTTGGTCATCTTCGCCGGCAAAAGCTCATCGCGCAAGGGAAAAGTCCCCTACCTGGCACGCCAAATGTCGAAGTGTGTAGTCGACACTTCCCCCGGACCTGCTCTGGGCAGCCCACAGAGATTCTTTTTCGGAGGGGCTAGAGACTTGCGGAGAGCTTCAGCGTTAGGGACGAGTGAGGGAGAAGCTTGACACGGGGAGTTTTACGTGGTTCAGGCCGCCGGAGCGTAAAACCCTACGTCCACGGTGAGCAGAGGTGCTGGCTGTATTGCGTGCTGCTCAGAACCGGAGTCCTGAGCTTGAGGTTGAGTGATGTCTAGAGTGTGAGTTCACAGAGTTTGAACCCTTGCTAACGTTGCCTACCCGAGCCTTTTATAGTCCAAGGCTCGAGCGGCTTACAAGGTGGGTCCGGGACCCGACAGGTGGTCCCGGGGAGATTGCCTGCCATCTACCGTATCTGCAGTTATGCCGGTAGTTGTCTCTGGCGAAGGCTTCCGAGTCTTCTTCTGCCGCCCTGCCCATGCCGCAAGCTAGTCGTAGTGGTTGATGATGGCAGTGGCGGCAGGGGATGTCTTGTCGCTGTGTTTATTGGCGGGCAGGCTCTGACACGGCGTGCCAGTCTGCGATGTGACTGGGCGCAACGGCACCTGACAGAGACGTGTTCCGCGTCTCCGCGTCTTGGGAAGGCGCGGGCCTTGAATACCTTGTACGGGCAAGGTATGGCGCATCTTTACGCCTTCTGCCTACCGCGCGGGGGCAGGCAGCGTTGCTCTGCTGGCCACGTGGTGGGCCCGGAGCTCTCCTATGAGGAGAGGGAGGTCCGGCCCCGTGGGACACGTTGAGCCTTCGGACCTCTCCCCGCGGAGGGGGGAGTTCCGGCTGCTGCTAGCCACGTGGCGGGCCCGGAGCTCTCCTCTGAGGAGAGGGAGGTCCGGCCCCGCGGGACACGTGGAGCCTTCGGAGCTCTCCCCGCGGAGGGGGGAGGTCCGGCTGCTGCTGGCCACGTGGCGGGTGCGGAGCTCTCCTCTGAGGAGAGGGAGGTCCGGCCCCGCTGGACACGTGGCGCCTTCGGAGCTCTCCCTGCAGAGAAGGGTGAGGTCCTTAGGCATTTTCCCCTGTGCGCGGGGGTACCCCATATCGATGGTACCGACACACGCTTTTCTGTCCTTGGCGGAGACCTTCGAACTCCTGCCTCTTGAGCATTATTACACCAGCAGGGATGTAATGAGCGCGGAAACTGTCCTTGAACTCAGTCCAAGTGATCGTCTCCGGGTCGGCATGAGCGTTGCTCAGGGCATCCCACCAGTCAGCAGCGGCTCCCGTAAGTTGGTGCGACGCGAAGAGAACTTTCTCTCGGTCATTGCACTGAACAATGGCAAGCTTCTTTTCCATGGATTTCAACCAGTCATCGGCCTTCATGGGATCACTAGATTGAGCAAAGGTGGGTGGTCGAGTCCTCATGAACTCTCCCAGTCTGTTGTGAGCCGGCGGTGGTGGTGGCGGTGGTGCCGGAATAGGGCTGTTGTTGGCCTGCAACTGACCTAAAGTTTGGATCATGGTTTGCATAAGCTGGTTTTGCATGGCCATCAACCTTTCCAGGTTGTTCTCGCCAGCTCCAGGGTTAACAGGAACTTCCTCGTGATTATCCTCTTGGTTGTCACGGACGTTTCTTCGGCCGGCGTTTCCTCTCACCATCTGTGAGAGAGATAGAATAGAATGTTATAAGGTTAGGTAGATTCCCTCAACTATATGCATCAAGGTGAGTTGGACCATATATATACTAGCCCATATGAGGATGTGAATGTGACACCCTCATCTCGGGTGTCAGCATATGTTCATGTTTTATGAAGAAGAAAAAAACATTTTATGAAAAGATGGAACAGAGACAAGTATCAAAAGGATGGCCAACAAAGCTCTCCGAGAGCACCGAAGGCAACTTCCACGACCAGCAGACCACGTGGCGTGTTCGGAGCTCATCCCCGAGAAATATGGGAGAGGTCCGCCGCTAAACTAGCTACGTGGCAGGCTCGGGGGTAACCTCCGCAATTGAAAAGAGGTCCGACCCTGTGGGACACGTGCTGCCCATGGAGATAGCCTCTGCGGAAGAAGCAAAGGCATTTTTCATAGGACACGTGTCATCCCCGGAGCTAGTCCTCGCGGAAATAAGAGGACCCGTAGCGCGAGATACGTGTCAATCACGGACCTCATCTCAGAGAAGTCCGGGTCTATCGAACACGTGTCGCCACCAGAGCTTATCTCCAGAAGGTCCGTCGCAGCTAAACACGTGTCGACCTAGGGGCATGTCCCTGAGGAAAGGAGAGCGGAAAGACCGGCACCCACACGTGGCGTGCGGAGCTCACCTCCAAAGAAGAGGGGGGTCTCGATCGATTGACACGCGGCACAACCGGAGCTCGTCTCTGCGGACGAGGAGATACCAGGCCCGGAGGACACGTGGAGCTTCCGGAGCTCATCATCACGGAGGTAACGAGTTCTGGGGCGGCTGTTATGCGTAAGGACACCGGTACGCAACGGAAACCAATCTAAAATCCAAGATGATTACCAAAGATGATACGTTAGGATCCAACAAAGATCTGAATAAGACTCTTATTTAGGATACAAGCAGATTAGGACTCTTCTCTTCCCGATTATAAATAGAACCCAAAACCTCTGGCCAAAACCACAAACTTCTCTTTCAACTCCTGAGCCGACGACTTAGAGCCCTAGCCCTAACTCGCCGAGCAAAACATCGCCAAAGCGCAACAAGGGAGATCATCGGAGGAGAACCAAGCGGTCTGAGGAGGACCCCGAGGACAAGAAGAGCGTGAGGTAGGACTTCAATACCACCTTACGACATCATTGTGTTCATCTCTTTGCATCTGTTCTTCGATTCCTTTCAAACAGAAGCCTTTTCGTGGGCAGAACACTCGATGATCAGTTTGATCTAAAGACAAGATCATCGCCACGTTCATCTTTGATCCGAACACCTCTGACCATGCAAGCCATGCAAGAACAACAGATCAATCTAATAAAACTAATCGTAGGATAGCATGCATGTGCATCATCGCATCTAGTTTAGGGTTTGTGCATGATATTGATTTCTGTGAATTTTGTATGCACGTGAATCCTACATAGCAGGACAAACTCAGGAAGCTGTCTACGACGAGCTGCAGTGACAAGATTTTGAGAATCAAGAACAACCGGAACCACAAGAACAAGGCAAGTGCTCCTTGACCATGTTGATCCTATGTTTTGGGTAAAACTATTTTGTTTTGCGAAAAGGTGTGTGTGCTGAGTCAAACATGATGGGAAACCTTTTTATAGGAGTTTACTAGTTTTGGTTAAACCACCCTTGTCGCCAGGGAAGTTTATGAGTCGGGTATGGTTTTTGTTTTTATGCTTCGCTGAGTCCATGGGATGGGGAAGCGAGATAGATGTGTCGAGCTAACTGCACTCGTACTGATAATAAGTAACTGATGAGGTTAATGAACATGGATCGGAGGGAGATCTAGGCAAGCTTCGGTTTGTGAATGAGGTAGCATGAGATGGTGGTTTTACTTGCCGTAGATCTAAGGACCGGTTCATGCATGCACATGCCAGGATAACAGTGCCACCACAAGGCCAAATATGGGTGCGGCTTAGCTGAGTAATTAGGTAAGTTGCTAGAGTGTTATGGACTGTGGAAGGCGCGGGGAATGGGAGTCGAGTGAGGACTGCCCTGGGAACTGCATGGCACAAGAGGGGGCCCGTGGGTGGGAGAATAGGAGATTCTAGCCTGCCAGTGAAACCTTAGTGAGTCCATACATCTAGTAACCCCTTTGTAAAGGCTATTTTGTGATCTCTTGGCCATACACCGACGGATGTGTACTGGTATAATGGAGGTTCTGCAGTCGCCGACGGGTGACGAAATCACAAGCTTGTGGGTAAAGAGGTGCAAACTCTGCAGAGTTATTAAAACTATCATGATAGCCGAGCTTACGGTCACGAGCACCTGGCTAAACTGCCATGATTAGATGGGATGGTTACTGGAATGGTTATTGGGAAGGTTCTTGGTTATGGTTATTGGTTATGGTTTGGTTTGGGACTGTTGAGTCCGGGAGGTGAGATGGTTGTATGACCGATGAGTCATATGAGATTGGTCTCGGTGCGAGACGAGGTTGTTTTATGAGGTGAGATGGAAGCGAATACGAGGAGGTATTCGTAAGTATGAATAAAATTAAATTGGTTAATGTTCAGATGGTACACGGGAAGTGATGGAGGTATGTTAGTAATTTAATACATGTTGGGATTACATTTAAACTTAAGTTGTTGTTTATCATGATTTTACAGAACTGCTTTTCTGCAAATAAACCTTTTATGCCTACCTTGTTTATGAGCTGCATATCATGTGTTTTTCCGCACTTGCTGAGTACATCATTGTACTCAAACTTGCATTTTTATTTCTTCATCAACAGCAAGAGAAGACTACCATGAAGACCGAGTAGAGCATTATGGTGTGTGATCTGTTCTCAACCTTGCCTGTGGAGGGAGTAGAGATGGAGCCACTTCTGCTTAGTTTTGCTTTCGCATTAGTTTTTGCTTCCGCATTTAAATAGGGACTTCCGCTGTATAGAAATAAGACTTCCGCTGTGAGCATGAGTCCAAGACTCATGAGGTGTTGTAATAAACTCTGTTATTCGTGGTAATATATAATCTGAATTCAGTTTGTGGAAAGTATGTGTATGTGTGATGAACATCATGGGCACACATATGCATTAGTTCTCGGTTCCATGACTTTCCACAGAATTGAGGGCGTCACAGATTGGTATCAGAGCCACGGGTTGATAGTAGGTTACACGCCTATATAGAAACCTTAGATTGATATTAGAGCCACGGGTTAACAGCAAGTTACACCCCTAAATAGAAGTCACAGGTAGCTAAGCCACGCTGACCAAAGGAAGCATCCTAGGGTGAATAGCCTAGATTGGCCTTTAAAACCACCTTGACATAGGAAACCATCCTTGAATAGGAGTTGAGTGGGCCCTTGTGATGATTATTTGTGAATATGTGCTTAGTGTGAGTTGTGGGACGTCTCAAAAATGTTGTCCATATACACACGTAAGAAGAAGGAGGTGTGAGATGTTTCGGCACTTGCTCACATCCTCATAAGGGCTAATATATATATAGTCCAACTCACCTTGATGCATATAGTTGAAAGGACCTACCTAACTTTCTAACCTTCTATTCTATTTCGTTCTCTCTCACAGATGGTGAGAGGAAACGCCAGCCGAAGGAACTTCCAGGAAGATGACCACGAGGAAGTTCCTGCTAACCCCGGAGCTGGCGAAAATAACCTAGAAAGGTTGATGGCCATGCAAAACCAGCTTATGCAAACCATGATCCAAACTTTGAGTCAGTTGCAGGCCAACCAACACCCCGTTCCGGCACCACCGCCACCACCACCGCCGGCTCATAACAGGTTGGGAGAGTTCATGAGGACTCGACCACCCACCGTTGCTCAAGCAAGTGATCTGTCACACCCGGTTTTTCCGAAGAACAACCAAGTGAATATCACATGTATGCCAGGATCATTTTCTCATACATGTGATGACAAATAGTGAAGCATCATTTATTACAAGCCAGGTGTCGAATATAAATAAGTCTTACATCGCAAATGTCTCGATGGACAATAATAACTTCATCACAAGTAAATAAACTAGCAGCGGAATATTATTCTTGAGGGCTCCGTCACAGGCGTTGCCCGGGGTCTTCATGAACCTAGAAACCTTCTTCGGGTCCAAAGTCTTGGTCATTATACACCACCTCATTATCTTGACCTGAGCAGCAATATAAACCAACAAATATGCAAGGTTGAGTACCAATGGTACTCAGCAAGTGTGGGAAAATTACATCATGCATGGCTAGATCAAGGAGAGGTTGAACTCATGGTTAAAGCACTACGCAATTAATACCTATCACCTTAGCTTATTAAGCACCTACATTACTACACAGGTGAAATGGTCCCAATCTCCCATCCCATCATCATAATTCAAAAACCCATAACATCATTTCCAATGTTAAGCTCCCCGCTTAACATTCACAACTTCCAAAACCATCAATCCTCTAATCATGAATAAGTCCAAGCCGCTCTTGACCGTGAGCACGGCTGTCATGACAGTTTTGACTTTGCAGAGTTCGTACCACTGTACCCACATGTAGTGATTTCATCCCCCGTTGCCAGGTGGACTAAAAGAACCTCCATTATGCCAGTGGCTACGAACCACATTCACACTTCCCAGGTGTGTAGCCAGGAGATCACTACGAAGCCTTTACAAAGGGATTCCCGACGAGCGTGGGCCCACTGAGGTTTCACCCCTAACAGCATACAAGAGGCTCCAACCCCGCTGCAGTGGCCCCCTCTTGAGCCTTGCGGTTCATATGGTAGTCCAGCTGACACCTACTCCCCGCACCATCCAACACACCCATACTACACTGTGGATACACCTAATTAATTGGCCAAGCTGCCCCATCTCAGCATGTGGTTGGCACTATAAAGCTAGGTTACATGCTCCATGAACCGGTCCTTAGGATCCAGGCAAGTACTAAACACAAACCCGAGTCTCGTGCACCCAGCACACAACCAAAACATCCAACTTGCCTTGATGCCTACCTCTACATTACTCACAATATCTCATTCAAGAGTATGGTAAAATAAACTGATGATCTCATATCCCAAATATCCCATTCTAAGCATGGCTAAGAATATGCATAATAATGAATGACATGATAAAATGAATCCCAACCCAAGCTACAAGGAAGCAAGGTAATCAATTCTAGGGAAACTTCCTAGCATGGGTTTCATATTTCATTGACAATGCAAATAATGCTAGCTACACATCCTAGCATAGGATCAAAGTGGTCAAGGACACTTGCCTCCTTCCTGCTGCTCTTGAAATGGGTAGTCCTGGTCTTGGAAAGGAATAACATGCTCTTGAGCAGGTTCTACATCATACCATCACACATAGCAAAAGAAAAACAACAATCCATAAGACATGGTTCACACTTCCACTTCATACAAACCACACATTCATATTCATGAAAGTCATTCTCATTTCTATGTGTTGTGGTTACTCTATGTGTGTTGATTTTGGCTTACATGCACTTTTAAACATGTGCATATGATTTCTACTTTTGTATTCATATTTATGTTTGTATATAATATATGAGTTTCCAATTTAAATAAATTCCTTATATTCAATTGATACACCTTTTAGCTACCAAGTGTGCATGAAAGGTATTTTTCTTCTCCATTTGTGTCTTCAGAATTTCTACCAACCCTAAACTGAATTCTTTGGATTTTAGAAACTCCATTTATCTTTTACTAGCTGCTATATTTTCAGATTTATTTTCCTATGCATAAATGTGTATTTTATTATGAAAATAGTAAGACACATCATCTAAACAGAATAGGTTCTGGTCCTAAATAATTTAATAACATATTTTGACCTTTGCCTCTGATGTAAACTATTTCACAATTATTTTCCCTATTTCCTAGAACTATTCTTTACTTAAAAATGTGTCCCTAAATGTGAATAATAAATTAAACAGATTCAATTCAGCCCAAAATATGTTTTTATCTCATTCCAAAGTTTCCGAAATACTGAGAAAGTCTTTAATTAAATTTTGACAATATGTTTGTCCCACTTTTTAATTTTTAAACACTAGCCACATATTCAATTTCCTAAATTAAATACTAAACAGGGCTAAAAAGGTAAACTCACCCCACTACAGGGTCTATAATATTATTTTCAGAATTTCCAGGGGTCTAGCTACACTTATCAGAGGAGTTTTTCTTAATTTTTATTAAGTCCAGGGGCTAAAACTGATTTTTAAATGAATTTACATAATTTTTTGAAGTTCCAGGGGTTAGATCAGAAGTTTCCGCGGCTAGCTCTTATTTCCCGAGAACCCCAGGGGGTAGCACGTAAGATTTCCAGTCTTTATAACGCGGGGCTGACGTGGACCGTCCGATTTTAAACCGACGGATGAGATTATAACGTCGAACCGGTACGCGGGGATTTAAACCCTACCGTGCGATTTAAAATAAACGGCGCACAAGCGGCCACGTCGCTCTGATCGAACGCGGGCGGCGCTGCCGGCGGCGCACGGCGGCGGGAAGCGGCGATCTCACCGGAGACTTTCGAATCTTCTAGAATTCTTCCTAGAACTGTGATTTTATGGCATAGATCGGTGGAGGGGAGGTCGGGGATCTCACCTCGGGGGTTTTCTTGAGCTCAGAGGTCCTCGAAGGTGATCGGTGACGAGGTCCGAGGTGAATTCACGGCGAGGCTCGTCAGCGCTGTGTTTACACCGCAAGTCACCGAGTTTTCTGCACCTGCAAGGTTCCCCGGAGGCGGTGGATCAAGACCAGCGAGTTAGATCGGAATTTCCGAGCTTAGATCGGCCAGAATTCGCCGGAGAAGTCTCGGTTCTCACCGGAGGAAAATCGGCGGATCGCGTGGGAGAAACAGAACGAGGCCGGGGTTTTTATAGACGGGGAAAGGCGGCGGGGTGGTTTAGATCAAGTCCGCGTCGCCTACGAACGGAATTCGGCGGGGATGCGCAGGAATCCGGGTCGGTTTTGATCCGGGGTGAGAGAATCCCGGCGCGGGCACGAGGTAGAAGAAGGGCTGGCAGGCCCCGCCTGTCAGTGGGAGGAAGCAGCGCGCGCGGCTGCGGGCTGGCGCGGCGCTGGTTGGGCCGGCTGGTGGGTTGCGGCCCACTGGCCGGTGTTTTTCTGTTTTCTCTTTTTCTTTGTCTATTTCTCTTCTGATTTGAGTTTAATTTGAATTCCAGTTTGAATTTGAATTTTTGCAAGACATGCAACACGTCCAAAAATTTTTAAATTTCCCTCTTAACATGATTTTAGGGTCTTAATAAAATTTTGGGGTGTTACAGCTCTACCCCCCTTAAAAGAAATCTCGTCCTCGAGATTGGTGGTTCTAAGAAAACAATTCCAGAAATTGTGCCTTTAGCTCATCTTCCCGTTCCCAGGTGGCTTCCTCTTCTGAGTGATGCTTCCACTGCACCTTGCACATCCGGATTCTTTTATTTCTAGTGAGGCGTTCCATTGTCTCCAAAATCATGTATGGTTGCTCGGCATAAGACAAATCCTCAGCTACGTCCACTTCATTCATGGGAAACACCTCCTCAGGCGTCCTCAGGCATTTCTTGAGTTGTGACACATGGAATACATCGTGCACATCCGATAGACGAGCCGGTAATTCTAGTTGATACGCCACTTCGCCTTTCCTCTCCAAAACTTGAAAGGGTCCGATGTATCGAGGTGACAACTTCCCTTTCACCTTGAACCGACGAAGTCCTCTGATAGGAGACACCTTGAGATAGACATAGTCCCCCACGTTGAAAATGAGCTCTCTTCTTCGCACATCGGCATAGCTCTTTTGGCGTGTCTGTGCTATCCTCAAGTTATTGCGAATTTCCCTCACCTTCGCCTCGGCTTCTTGTAGTACTTCGGGACCAAACACTTTACTTTCCCCTGTTTGGTTCCAAAATAGGGGAGTTCTGCACTTCCTCCCGTACAAAGCTTCAAACGGTGACATCTTCATACTAGCTTGATAGCTGTTGTTATAGGAAAACTCCGCATGCGGTAAGTTCTTGTCCCAACTCCTATTGTTTTTTAGTGCACATGCCCTCAGCATATCTTCAAGGATCTGATTGGTTCTCTCCATCTGCCCGTCGGTTTGGGGATGATAGGCAGAACTAAAGTTCAGATGGGTTCCCATGGTTTCGTGCAACTTCTGCCAGAACCTGGAGGTGAACTGTGTCCCTCGATCCGACACAATCTTCTTTGGCACTCCATGGTAACACACGATCCTGGACATGTACAACTCTGCCAATTTGGATCCGCTGTAGCTTTCTTTCACGGGGATGAAATGAGCTACCTTGGTTAGCCTATCAATGATGCCCCATATTGAATCATATCCTGATTGGGTTCTAGGCAATCCCACAATGAAATCCATGCTGATTTCTTCCCATTTCCATTCAGGCACTTTGAGTGGTTGCAATAATCCCACGGGTCGTTGATGTTCTGCTTTCACCAACTGACATGTGTTACATAGGGCAACATGTTCCGCGACATCTCGCTTCATGCCATACCACCAATACCTGCTTCTGAGGTCCTGGTACATCTTCGTACTCCCAGGATGAATGGAATAGTCAAAATCGTGAGCCTCCTTCAAAATCAATTCACGAATCTCCTTTACTTCAGGCACGCAGATTCTTTTCCCGTGCCACACCGTTCCTTGTTCATCCTCTCTAAAACCCGGAGCTTTATTTTCCTTGATGAGTTGTCTGATCTCTTGTATCTTCTCATCATTCTTTTGACCTTCGCGTATGTCTCGCTCTGGTGTGGAGTCCACTTCCATGGCGATGGCTTCACCACTATTTACTAGACATAGATTGAGCCTTATAACCTCGTCCTTCAATTCTGCAGGCATGTCCTTCAAGCTCAACTTATTTACCTGCACTTTCCGACTCAAAGCATCGGCCACGACGTTAGCTTTCCCAGGATGATAGTTGATGCCCACATCAAAGTCATTGATTAGCTCTAACCATCTCCTTTGTCTGAGGTTGAGATCTGGCTGTGTGAAAATGTACTTCAAACTCTTATGATCCGTATATATCTCGGTCCTCGTCCCCATCAAATAGTGCCGCCAAATTTTCAATGCGTGTACCACTGCGGCTAGTTCTAAGTCATGTGTAGGATGGTTTTTCTCGTGCTTCCGAAGCTTCTGGGATGCATATTCCACGACATGCCCCTCTTGCATGAGAACACATCCCAACCCGTTTCCAGAGGCATCGCAGTACATTGTGAAATTCTTCTGCATATATGGCATAACCAACACTGGGGCTGTTGTCAATCTTTTCTTTAGCTCCTGAAAACTCGTTTCGCACTGTGGCGTCCATGTGAATATGATTCCCTTCTCCAACAGTTTGGTGAGAGGTCTCGAGATCTTGGAGAATCCTTCAATAAACCGTCGATAGTATCCAGCCAATCCCAAGAAGCTTCGAACTTCCCCGACATTTTCAAGGGTTTTCCACTTCTGGATATCCTCGATTTTGGCGGGATCTACGGAGATTCCTCCCTCCGAGATTATATGTCCTAAGAAGAGAACTCTCTTCAGCCAAAACTCACACTTGCTCAACTTCGCATATAGTTGGTGTTCTCTCAGCCTCTGCAACACCAACCTTAGATGTTTCTCATGTTCTCCTTCATCTTTGGAGAAGACGAGAATGTCATCTATGAAAACCACCACAAATTTGTCCAGATATTCCATGAATACCTTGTTCATGAGATACATGAAGTATGCCGGGGCATTAGTTAGCCCGAAATGCATGACGGTGTATTCATACAGTCCGTACCGAGATACGAAAGCTGTCTTGGGAATATCAGTTTGCCTTATCTTTAGTTGGTGGTATCCCGACCTGAGATCAATTTTCGAGAACACACAAGCGCCCCTCAACTGATCAAACAAGTCTTCAATGCGGGGTAATGGGTACTTGTTCTTGATGGTTACCTCATTCAAGGCACGGTAATCCACGCATAACCTTTGGGTTCCGTCCTTCTTGGGCACAAATATCACCGGAGCTCCCCATGGTGAGGAACTAGGGCGAATATACCCCTTCTCCGTCAATTCTCTCAAATGATCCTTGAGTTCTTCTAGCTGCTTGGAGTCCATCCGATAAGGTCTTTTGTAAATCGGGGCTGTTTCAGGTACTAGCTCAATTGCGAATTCCACTTCACGATCGGGAGGCATACCTGGCAACTCCTCCGGAAAAACATCTGGATATTCCCTGATGGTCCTGATTTCCTCAACTTTCACCTCAACTTGATTTAATTTAATGTCCCTCCTAGGCTCGTGTATTGTTATGAACTTTACTCTTGTGCCACTAGGGTGAGTTAGTTCCACCGTTCTTGTCGAACAATGAATGATTCCCTTATGTTTGGTCAACCAATCCATACCCAAAATAATATCCATCCCTTGTGAATCTATCACTATGAGGTTAGCAGTAAATACTACCCCATTAATGTCTAGGTTCACTTTGGGACACACTTGTCTTGTCCTTATTTCTCCACCTGGAGAGTTTACAGCTAGCATATGGTTCATTTGTGTTGTTGCTAGGTCATGCTTCTTAATAAACCCTTGAGCAATGAACGAGTGGGTAGCACCAGAATCAAACAGCAGGGTTGCAATGTGTAAATTGGCAGGAAACTTACCAACTACCACGTCGGGTGCCTCCTGTGCTTCCTCCATAGTGACGTGGTTCACCCGTCCTCTCATTACATTCTGCTGTTGTGGCTGCGTGGGCTTCTTCTTTGGGCACTTATGGGCGTAATGCCCCACTTCTCCGCAGCTAAAACATTGCACCCCAACCTTAGGTGCCTGGCCTTTGCTGTCTTGGGGTTGGTTTGGGGGTCCTTGTACTGCTGGTCGAGGTGGATATGCAGGGCGAGGCTGCTGTACGAACTGACGTTGTGGCTGTATTGGTGCTGCCGGAGGCCTGTAGTTCGGGTTGTACCCTCTTGGTGCTGAGTAGGGTACCGCAGCACGGTTCGTCTGCCCTGCAGGTTGCTGCATCAGACGTGGGCGGGTGTTGCTCCCTGAGGCTTGATGTGACCACCCGACCTTCCTCTTATTCTCATTTTCCAAGGCCTTTAGCTTCCTTTCTACCACAAACGCTCTGTCCACCATCTTTTGGAAGCTTTCATACTCATTTGAGGACATTGCACACTGCATTTCTGCGGTAAGTCCCTCCACGAAACAATCTTGTTTCTGCTCATCAGTCTCTATGTCCCGTGGGGCATAACAGGATAGTTGAGTAAATTTAGTGAGGTATTCCCTCACCGTCATGTTTCCCTGCTGCAGTCCCAAAAACTCCTTCCTCTTGTTTTTGAGTTCACCTCTTGGGATGTAATGGTTGCGGAAGCCACGCTTGAACTCTTCCCAAGTGATGTTCTCAGGGTCATGATGGGCAGACACGTAGGCGGTCCACCAATCAGCAGCAGGTCCATGCAATTGATGAGAGGCAAACAGCACCCTCTCATACCCTTGGCACTGTATGATCCTCATCTTGCTTTCAATGGTCTTCAGCCAATCATCTGCCTCCAGAGGTTCAGCAGCACTTGCAAACTTTGGAGGTTGAGTTCCTAGAAACTCACTCAACCTTGGTTGGCGTGGTGCAGCTTGTGGAGGTGGAACTTGATGCAAGTTGGCCACCACTTGAGTCAAGTTCTGGATGAGCTGATTTTGATTCTCCAGCATTTGGTGGAGGGGATCAACTCCTTCACGGCGACCACCCCGGTCCTGGCCTCCAGAAAGATGAGGGTTGCATGCCTCATCGTTGTTGTTGGCGGGGTTGGCAGCACGTCCTTTTCCTCTTCCGGCCATCTGGCAGAATCAACCAATGTTAATTTGAAAGCATTTAGTATCATCTTACTACTTTCATTTGTTTGTACTTTGAAGTGTTGAGGCTTTGTTATACTTTTCTGCGGGTTCATTTCTCACACAAAAATGAATGCAATATTATTTCATGTGGGTTCACACACCAAAGCAAAACAATCTAAAGACGAGGCTGTGGACAATTGCTCATGGCTTCCACAACTCACGTCACACACCAAGCATTAACACACCATTAACTTAACTTAACGACTCGACTATTCAACATCTTGCTAACTAAGGGAAGGACTCTACACTACTCGTTTTCTTGAGCTGGCTCCTCGGGATCTTCCTCATCATTTCGGCTGCCTTCTGACTCTGCTTTGGGTGGGGAGGCTGCTGGTGGAGAAGTGCGACGACGCCTGATCGCTCGGCGAACTGGGGAGTCAGGAGTCCATGTATTATTCACGATGACACACAGTTCATTCCCATCTCCTCTTTCTCTTGCCCTCAAGCAGGCTCGCAGCAACGCCTCGGTTTCCTTCAGGGTGTCACGAACATCCTGAAGCTCCTGCTGACACTCCTGCAGTCGAGTGCTGAGCATAGCAGCATCCTCCAAGCACAAGTCCATGTGCTCATGGGAAGTCCCTTGCTGCACCGGCGGGTACTTGTACTCCGTGGTACCACTCTCACGCTGGAGGACATACATGTACTCAGTCCTGTCCAGGTGGCGACGATAGATGTGACTCTGGCAGGTGATGGCCTCCCAGGTGACATCCTTCTCCGCATCGACCTGTGTCGCTCTGCAAGCTGGAGAGCGGTGGATCTTAAGCAGCTGAATTTCGTGTATAATCCTCATCTCTGAACTCCATTCTTCTCTATTCTCACGGATGGTCCTGGTGGAGTTATAGTGGATGATTAGCTTGCCCGTATTGCCGGCGGCTTCGAGCATACGTCGAAGACGGCGCAACAAGCCTCCTACTGCCAATCCGTAGGAAAGGTACGTCACCGGACGGCTCTCCTCTCTTTCGGCAAGGGAAACTACGGGAACTCTCCCTCCTGTAGACTTGCGAGCAGTGCGAATCATGCGAACCATCTAAAAACAAAAAGCATTTAAACTTAGGTTAGATAAACTTTTAAACAAAAATCCTATTTTGAATGAAAATTGGGGTAAGATGAAGAAAGTGACTCATTAAATAACACTTTTCCACACACACCTTGTGAAAATAGTTTTTAAGAAAATAGGGCCCTTAAATCCGTCCATTTCTACCTAGGTCCACGTTCCTACGGGCAACCTTGGCTCTGATACCACTTCTGTCACACCCGGTTTTTCTGAAGAACAACCAAGTGAATATCACATGTATGCCAGGATCATTTTCTCATACATGTGATGACAAATAGTGAAGCATCAATTATTACAAGCCAGGTGTCGAATATAAATAAGTCTTACATCGCAAATGTCTCGATGGACAATAATAAGTTCATCACAAGTAAATAAACTAGCAGCGGAATATTATTCTTGAGGGCTCCGTCACAGGCGTTGCCCGGGGTCTTCATGAACCTAGAAACCTTCTTCGGGTCCAAAGTCTTGGTCATTATACACCACCTCATTATCTTGACCTGAGCAGCAATATAAACCAACAAATATGCAAGGTTGAGTACCAATGGTACTCAACAAGTGTGGGAAAATTACATCATGCATGGCTAGATCAAGGAGAGGTTGAACTCATGGTTAAAGCACTACGCAATTAATAACTATCACCTTAGCTTATTAAGCACCTACATTACTACACAGGTGAAATGGTCCCAATCTCCCATCCCATCATCATAATTCAAAAATCCATAACATCATTTCCAATGTTAAGCTTCCCGCTTAACATTCACAACTTCCAAAACCATCATATCTCTAATTATGAATAAGTCCAATCCGCTCTTGACCGTGAGCACGGCTGTCATGACAGTTTTGACTCTGCAGAGTTTGTACCACTGTACCCACATGTAGTGATTTCATCCCCCGTTGCCAGGTGGACTAAAAGAACCCCCATTATGCCAGTGGCTACGAACCACATTCACACTTCCCAGGTGTGTAGACAGGAGATCACTATGAAGCCTTTACAAAGGGATTCCCGACGAGCGTGGGCCCACTGAGGTTTCACCCTTAACAGCATACAAGAGGCTCCAACCCCGCTGCAGTGGCCCCCTCTTGAGCCTTGCGGTTCATATGGTAGTCCAGCTGACACCTATTCCCCGCACCATCGAACACACCCATACTACGCCGGGGATACACCTAATTAATTGGCCAAGCTGCCCCATCTCAGCATGTGGTTGGCACTGTAAAGCCAGGTTACATGCTCCATGAACCGGTCCTTAGGATCCAGGCAAGTACTAAACACAAACCCGAGTCTCGTGCACCCAGCACACAACCAAAACATCCAACTTGCCTTGATCCCTACCTCTACATAACTCACAATATCTCATTCAAGAGTATGGTAAAATAAACTGATGATCTCATATCCCAATTATCCCATTCTAAGCATGGCTAAGGATATGCATAATAATAAATGACATGATAAAATATATCCCAACCCAAGCTACAAGGAAACAAGGTAATGCAATTCTAGGGAAACTTCCTAACATGGGTTTCATATTTCATTTGACAATGCAAATAATTCTATCTACACATCCTAGCATAGGATCAAAGTGGTCAAGGACACTTGCCTCCTTCCTGCTGCTCTTGAAATGGGTAGTCCTGATCTTGGAAAGGAACAACTTGCTCTTGAGCAGGTTCTACATCATACCATCACACATAGCAAAAGAAAAACAACAATCCATAAGACATAGTTCACACTTCCACTTCATACAAACCACACATTCATATTTATGAAAGTCATTCACCATACATACTTGGTAGTTTAATGTAAGGAATTAATTAAAGAGTTCAGTTTAGGGTTGATAGAAGTTGTGAAGGCACATATGGAGAAGAAAAATACTTTCCATACATACTTGGTAGTTTAATGTAAGGAATTTATTTAAAACTGAAACACAACACATATAATGGTGAATGAAGTTCATAAATATGAATGTGTGGTTTGTATGAAGTAGAGGTGTGAACTATGTCTTATGATTGTTGTTTTTCTTTTGCTATGTGTGATGGTATGAAGTAGAACCTGTTCAAGAACAAGTTATTCATTTCCAAGATCAGGACTACCCATTTCAAGAGCAGCAAGAAGGAGGCAAGTGTCCTTGACCACTTTGATCCTATGCTAGGATGTGTAGATAGAATTATTTGCATTGTCAAATGAAATATGAAACCCATGCTAGGAAAGTTTCCCTAGAATTGCATTACCCTGTTTCCTTGTAGCTTGGGTTGGGATTTATTTTACCATGTCATATATTTACATGCATTTGCTTAGCCATGCTTAGAATGGGATATTTGGGACATGAGATCATCAGTTTATATTACCATACTCTTGAATGAGTTATTGTGAGTTATGTAGAGGTAGGGATCAAGGCAAGTTGGATGTTTTGGTTGTGTGCTGGGTGCACGAGACTTGGGTTTGTGTTTAGTACTTGCCTGGATCCTAAGGACCGGTTCATGGAGCATGTAACCCGGCTTTACAGTGCCAACCACATGCTGAGATGGGGCAGCTTGGCCAATTAATTAGGTGTATCCCTGGCGTAGTATGGGTGTGTTAGATGGTGCGGGGAGTAGGTGTCAGCTGGACTACCATATGAACCGCAAGGCTCAAGAGGGGGCCACTGCAGCGGGGTTGGAGCCTCTTGTATGCTGTTAGGGGTGAAACCTCAGTGGGCCCACGCTCGTCGGGAATCACTTTGTAAAGGCTTCGTAGTGATCTCCTGGCTGCACACCTGGGAAGTGTGAATGTGGATCGTAGCCACTGGCATAATGGAGGTTCTTTTAGTCCACCCGGCAACGGGGGATGAAATCACTACTTGTGGGTACAGTGGTACAAACTCTACACAGTCAAAACTGTCTTGACAGCCGTGCTCACGGTTAAGAGCGGCCTGGACTTATTCATGATTAGAGGATTGATGGTTTTGGAAGTTAAGCGGGGAGCTTAACATTGGAAATGATGTTATGGTTATTGGATTATGATAATGGGTTGGGAGATTGGGACCATTTTAACTCTGTAGTAATGTAGGTGCTTAATAAGCTAAGGTGATAGGTACTAATTGCGTAGTGCTTTAACCATGAGTTCAACCTCTCCTTGTTCTAGCCATGCATGATAAAATTTTCCCACACTTGCTGAGTACCATTGGTACTCAACCTTGCATATCTGTTGGTTTATATTGCTGCTCAGGTCAAGATAATGAGGTGGTGTATAATGACCAAGATTTTGGACCCGAGGAAGGTTTTTAGGTTCATGAAGACCCCCGGGCAACGCCTGTGATGGAGCCCTAATGAATAATATTCCGCTGCTAGTTTATTTACTTGTGATGAACTTATTATTGTCCATTGAGACATTTACTTTGTAAGACTTACTTATATTCGACACCTGGCTTGTAATAAATGATGCTTCACTATTTGTCATCACATGTATGAGAAAATGATCCTGGCATACATGTGATATTCACTTGGTTGTTCTTCGGAAAAACCGGGTGTGACAGAGGTGGTATCAGAGCCAAGGTTGCCCGTAGGAACGTGGACCTAGGTAGAAATGGACGTATTTAAGGGCCCTATTTTCTTAAAAACTATTTTCCAAGGTGTGGGTGGAAAAGTGTTATTAAAGGAGTCATTTTCTTCATCTTACCCCAACTTTCATTCAAAATAGGATTTTTGTTTGAGATTTTATCTAACCTAATTTTAAATTCTTTTTTTTTAGATGGTTCGCATGATTCGCACCGCTCGTAAGTCCACAGGAGGGAGAGTTCCCGTAGTTGCCCTTGCCGAAAGAGAGGAGAGTCGTCCAGTGACGTACCTTTCCTACGGATTGGCAGTAGGAGATTTGTTGCGCCGTCTTCGACGTATGCTCGAAGCCGCCGGCAATACGGGCAAGCTGATCATCCACTATAACTCCACCAGGACCATCCGTGAGAAGAGGGAAGAATGGAGTTCGGAGATGAGGATTATACACGAGAATCAGCTGCTTAAGATTCACCACTCTCCAGCTTGTCGAGCAACACAAGTTGACGCGGAGAAAGATGTCACCTGGGAGGCCATCACCTGCCAGAGTCACATCTATCGTCGCCACTTGGACAAAACTGAGTACATGTATGTCCTCCAACGTGAGAGTGGTACCACGGAGTACAAGTACCCACCGGTGCAGCAAGGGACTTCCCATGAGCACATGGACTTGTGCTTGGAGGATGCTGCTATGCTCAGCACTCGACTGCAGGAGTGTCAACAAGAGCTTCAGGACGTCCGAGACACTCTGAAGGAAACGGAGGCGTTGCTGCGAGCTTGCTTAAAGGCGAGAGAAAGAGGAGATGGGAATGAACTGTGTGTCACTGTGAGTGATCCATGGACTCCTGACTCCCCGGATCGCCGAGCAATCAGGCGTCGTCGCACTTCTCCACCAGAAGCCTCCCCACCCAGAGCAGAGTCAGAAGGTAGCCGAAATGAGGAGGAAGATCCCGAGGAGCCAGCTCAAGAGGACGAGTAGTGTAGAGTCTTTCCCCTAGCTAGCAAGAAGTCGAGTAGTCAAGTCGTTACGTAGTTAATGGTGTGATGATGCTTGGTGTGTGACGTGAGTTGTGGAAGCCATGAGCAATTGTCCACAGCCTCGTCTTCAGATTGTTTTGCTTTGGTGTGTGAACCCACAGGAAATAATAGTGCATTTATTTGGTGTGAGATATAAACCCTCGTAAAATTTTAACAAAGCCTCAACACTTCAAAGTACAAACAAATGAAAGTAGTAAGATGATGCTAAATGATTTCAAATTGACCTTGGTTGATTCTGCCAGATGGCCGGAAGAGGAAAAGGACGTGCTGCCAACCCCGCCAACAACAACGATGAGGCATGCAACCCTCATCTTTCTGGAGGCCAGGACAGGGGTGGTCGCCGTGAAGAAGTTGACCCTCTCCACCAAATGCTGGAGAATCAAAATCAGCTTATCCAGAACTTGACTCAAGTGGTGGCCAACTTGCATCAAGTTCCACCTCCACAAGCGGCACCACGCCAACCAAGGTTGAGTGAGTTTCTAGGAACTCAACCTCCAAAGTTTGCAAGTGCTGCTGAACCTCTGGAGGCAGATGATTGGCTGAAGACCATTGAAAGTAAGATGAGGATTATACAATGCCAAGGGTATGAGAGGGTGTTGTTTGCCTCTCATCAATTGCATGGACCTGCTGCTGATTGGTGGACCGCCTACGTGGCCGCCCATCATGACCCTGAGAACATCACTTGGGAAGAGTTCAAGCGTAGCTTCCGCAACCATTACATCCCAAGAGGTGAACTCAAAAACAAGAGGAAGGAGTTTCTGGGACTGCAGCAGGGAAACATGACGGTGAGGGAATACCTCACTAAATTTACTCAACTATCCCGTTATGCTCCACGAGACATAGAGACTGATGAGCAGAAACAAGATTGTTTCGTGGAAGGACTTACCGCAGAGATGCAGTGTGCAATGTCCTCCAATGAGTATGAAAGCTTTCAAAAGATGGTGGACAGAGCGTTTGTGGTGGAAAGGAAGCTAAAGGCCCTGGAAAATGAGAATAAGAGGAAGGCGGGGTGGTCACATCAAGCCTCAGGGAGCAACACCCGCCCACGTATGATGCAGCAACCTACGGGGCAGACGAGCCGTGCTGCGGTACCCTATTCAGCACCAAGAGGGTACAACCCAAACTACAGGCCTCCCGCAGCACCTGCACAGCCGCCACACGTCAGTTTGTGCAGCAGCCTCGCCCCGCATATCCACCTCGACCAGCAGTGCAAGGACCCCCGAACCAACCCCAAGACAACAAAGGCCAAACATCTAAGATTGGGGGTGCAATGTTTCAGCTGTGGTGAAGTGGGGCACTACGTCCATAAATGCCCAAAGAAGAAGCCTGCGCCGCCACAACAGCAGAATGTAGTGAGAGGACGGGTGAACCATGTCACTATGGAGGAAGCACAAGAGGCACCCGACGTGGTAGTTGGTAAGTTTCCTGCCAATTTACACCTTGCAACTTTGCTGTTTGATTCTGGTGCTACCCACTCGTTCATTGCTCAAGGGTTTGTTAAGAAGCATGACCTAGCAACCACACAAATGAACCATATGCTAGCGGTAAACTCTCCAGGTGGAGAAATAAGGACAAGACAGGTGTGTCCCAAAGTGAGCCTAGACATTAATGGGGTAGTATTTACGGCTAACCTCATAGTGATAGATTCACAAGGAATAGATATTATTTTGGGTATGGATTGGTTGACCAAACATAAAGGAATCATCCATTGTTCGACCAGAACGGTGGAACTAACTCACCCCAATGGCACAAGAGTAAAGTTCATAACGATACACGAGCCTAGGAGGGACATTAAATTAAATCAAGTGGAGGTGAAAGTTGAGGAAATCAGGACTATCAGGGAATATCCAGATGTTTTCCCGGAGGAATTGCCAGGCATGCCTCCCGACCGTGACGTGGAATTCGCAATTGAGCTAGTACCAGGAACAGCCCCGATATACAAGAGACCTTATCGAATGGACTCCAAGCAGCTAGAAGAGCTCAAGGATCATTTGAGAGAATTGACGGAGAAGGGGTATATTCGCCCTAGTTCCTCACCATGGGGAGCTCCGGTAATATTTGTGCCCAAGAAAGACGGAACCCAAAGGTTATGTGTGGATTACCGTGCCTTGAATGAGGTAACCATCAAAAACAAGTACCCATTACCCCGCATTGAAGACTTGTTTGATCAGTTGAGGGGAGCTTGTGTATTCTCGAAAATTGATCTCAGGTCGGGGTACCACCAACTCAAGGTAAGGCAATCAGATATTCCCAAGACAGCTTTCGTATCTCGGTACGGACTGTATGAATACACTGTCATGCCTTTCAGGCTAACCAATGCCCCGGCATATTTCATGTATCTCATGAACAAGGTATTCATGGAATATCTGGACAAATTTGTGGTGGTTTTCATAGATGATATTCTCGTCTTCTCCCAAGATGAAGAAGAACATGAGAAACATCTAAGGTTGGTGTTATAGAGGCTGAGAGAACACCAACTATATGCCAAGTTGAGCAAGTGTGAGTTTTGGCTGAAGAGAGTTCCCTTTTTAGGACATATAATCTCGGAGGGAGGAATCTCAGTCGATCCCGCCAAAATCGAGGATATCCAGAAGTGGAAGACCCCTGAAAATGTCGGGGAAGTTCGAAGCTTTTTGGGCTTGGCTGGATACTATCGACGGTTTATTGAGGGATTCTCCAAGATCTCGAGACCTCTCACCAAACTGTTGGAAAAGGGAATCACATTCACCTGGACGCCACAGTGCGAGACGAGCTTTCAGGAGCTAAAGAAGAGATTGACAACAGCCCCAGTGCTGGTTATGCCAGATATGCAGAAGAATTTCACAGTGTACTGCGATGCCTCTGGAAATGGGTTGGGATGTGTTCTCATGCAAGAAGGACATGTCGTGGCATATGCATCCCGGCAGCTTCGGAAGCATGAGAAGAACTATCCTACACATGACCTAGAACTAGCCGCAGTGGTACACGCGTTGAAAATTTGGCGGCACTATTTGATGGGGAAGAGGACAGAGATATATACGGATCATAAGAGTTTGAAGTACATATTCACACAGCCAGATCTCAATCTCCGACAAAGGAGATGGTTAGAGCTAATCAATGACTTTGATGTGGGCATCAACTATCATCCTGGGAAAGCAAACGTCGTGGCCGATGCTTTGAGTCGGAAAGTGCAGGTCAATAAGTTGAGTTTGAAGGACATGCCTGCAGAATTGAAGGACAAGGTTATAAGACTCAATCTATGTCTAGTAAATAGTGGTGAAGCCATCGCCATGGAAGTGGACTCCACACTCGAGCGAGACATACGCGAGGGCCAAAAGAATGATGAGAAGATACAAGAGATCCGACAGCTCATCAAGGAAAATAAAGCTCCTGGTTTTAGAGAGGATGAACAAGGAACGGTGTGGCACGGGAAAAGGATCTGTGTGCCAGAAGTAAAGGAGATCCGTGAATTGATTTTAAAGGAGGCTCACGATTCCGACTATTCCATTCATCCTGGGAGTACGAAGATGTACCAGGACCTCAAGAGCAGGTATTGGTGGTATGGCATGAAGCGAGATGTCGCGGAACATGTTGCCCTATGTGACACATGTCAGTTGGTGAAAGCAGAACATCAACGACCCGCGGGATTATTGCAACCACTCAAAGTACCTGAATGGAAGTGGGAAGAAATCAGCATGGATTTTGTCGTGGGATTGCCTAGGACCCAATCCGGGTATGATTCAATATGGGTCATTATTGATAGGCTAACCAAGGTAGCTCATTTCATCCCTGTGAAAGAAAGCTACAGCGGATCCAAATTGGCAGAATTGTACATGTCAAGGATTGTGTGTTACCATGGAGTGCCAAAGAAGATAGTGTCGGACCGAGGGACACAGTTCACACCAAGGTTTTGGCAGAAGTTGCATGAAACCATGGGAACCCATCTGAACTTCAGCTCTGCCTATCATCCCCAAACTGACTGGGCAGACGGAGAGAACCAATCAGATCCTTGAAGATATGTTAAGGGCATGTGCACTCAAAAACAATAGGAGTTGGGACAAGAACTTACCGTATGCGGAGTTTTCCTATAACAACAGTTATCAAGCTAGTATGAAGATGTCACCGTTTGAAGCTTTGTATGGAAGGAAGTGCAGAACTCCCCTATTTTGGAACCAAACAGGAGAAAGTAAAGTGTTTGTTCCAGAAGTGCTACAAGAAGCCGAGGCGAAGGTGAGGGAGATTCGCAACAACTTGAGGATAGCACAAACACGCCAAAAGAGCTATGCCGATGTACGAAGAAGAGAGCTCGTTTTCAACGTGGGAGACTATGTTTATCTCAAGGTGTCCCCTATCAGAGGACTTCGTCGGTTCAAGGTGAAAGGGAAGTTGGCACCTCGATACATCGGACCCTTTCAAGTTTTGGAAAGAAAAGGCGAAGTAGCGTACCAACTAGAGTTACCGGTTCATCTATCGGACGTGCACGATGTATTCCATGTGTCACAACTCAAGAAATGCCTGAGGACGCCTGAGGAGGTGTTACCCATGAATGAAGTGGATGTAGCCGAAGATTTGTCTTATGCCGAGCAACCATACAAGATTTTGGAGACAATGGAACGCCTCACCAGAAATAAAAGAATCCGGATGTGCAAGGTGCAGTGGAAGCATCACTCAGAAGAGGAAGCCACCTGGGAACGGGAAGATGAGCTCAAGGCACAATTTCCGGAATTGTTTTCTTAGAAACACCAATCTCGAGGACGAGATTTCTTTTAAGGGGGGTAGAGCTGTAACACCCCAAATTTTTATTCAAAACCCAAAACCATGTTCAGAGGGGAATTTAAAAATTTTTGGACGTATTGCATGTTTTGCAAAAATTCAAATTCAAACTGGAATTCAAATTATACTCAAAACAGAAAAGAAAAGGAAAAAGAAAAAGAGAAACGGGAAAAAAACCGGCCAGTGGGCCGAAACCCGCCAGCCGGCCCAGTTTCCCCGCGCCAGCCCGCCCCCGCGCGCGCCGCGCTCTCTCACACAGACAGGTGGGACCCGCCTGTCATCCCTAACCCCGCGACCCCGGACTTTTCCCCGAGCGCGCGCGATCTTAACCGCCCGGAAACCGCGTCCCTCAGCCCGAATTCTGATCCCGGAAGACTCAAACTCGATCACAACCAACTTACCGCCCTCCCCCGGCTATAAAAACCCCAGCTCCGATCAGTTTTTCTCACGCGATCGCCGATTTTCACTCCGGTGAGCACCGAGACTTCGCCGGTGAATTCTGGCCGATCTAAGCTCGGAAACTCTGATCTAACTCGCTGGTCTTGATCCACCGCCTCTGGGGAACTTTGCAGGTGCAGAAAACTCGGAGAGTTACGGTGTAAACGCAGCGCCGACGAGCTTCGCCGTGGTTTTCCCTCGGACCTCGCCGCCGATCACTTTCCAGGACCCCCGAGCTCGAGAAAACCCCCGAGGTGAGATCCCTGACCTCCCCTCTACCGATCTATGCCATAAGATCACAGTTTTAGTCAGAATTCTCGAGGATCCGAAACTTTTCGGCGAGATCGCCGCTTCCCGCCGCCGTGCGCCGCCGGCAGCGCCGCCCGCGCTCAATCAGAGCGACGTGGCTGCTTGTGCGCCGTTTATTTTAAATCGCACGGTAGACTTTAAATCCCCGCGTACCGGTTCGATGTTATAATCTCAGCCGTCGGTTTAAAATCGGACGGTCCACGTCAACCCCGCGTTATAAAGACCGGAATTCTTACGTGCTACCCCCTGGGGTTCTCTGGAATTGAGAGCTAGCCCCGGAAACTTCAGATCTAGCCCCTGGAACTCCAGAAAATCATGTAAATTCATTTAAAAGTCAGTTTTAGCCCCTGGACTTAATAGAAATTAGGAAAAACACCTCTGATAAGTGTAGCTAGACCCCTGGAAATTATGAAAATAATATTATAGACCCTGTAATGGGGTGAGTTCATTATTTTAGCCCTGTTTAGTATTTAATGTAGAAAATTGAATGTGTAACTAGTGTTTAAAAATTAAAAAAGTGGGACAAACATAATTGTCAAAATTAATTAAAGACTTTCTCAGTACTTAGAAAACTTTGGAGTGAGGTAAAAATATATTTTTGGACTGAAATGAATCTGTTTCATTTAATTATTCACATTATTTAGTATAAGGACACATTTTTAAGTAAAGAATAGTTATAGAAAAATAGGGAAAATAATTATGAAATAGTCTACATCAGAAGCCAAGGTCAAAATATGATTTTAAATTATTTAGGACCAGAACCTATTCTGTTTAGGTGATGTGTATTACTAATTTAATAATAAAATACACAATTATGCATAGGAATATAAATCTGAAAATATAGCAACTAGTAAATGATAAATGGAGTTTCTAAAATCCAAAGAGTTCAGTTTAGGGTTGATAGAAGTTGTGAAGGCACATATGGAGAAGAAAAATACTTTCCATACATACTTGGTAGTTTAATGTAAGGAATTTATTTAAAACTGAAACACAACACATATAATGGTGAATGAAGTTCATAAATATGAATGTGTGGTTTGTATGAAGTAGAGGTGTGAACTATGTCTTATGATTGTTGTTTTTCTTTTGCTATGTGTGATGGTATGAAGTAGAACCTGTTCAAGAACAAGTTATTCATTTCCAAGATCAGGACTACCCATTTCAAGAGCAGCAAGAAGGAGGCAAGTGTCCTTGACCACTTTGATCCTATGCTAGGATGTGTAGATAGAATTATTTGCATTGTCAAATGAAATATGAAACCCATGCTAGGAAAGTTTCCCTAGAATTGCATTACCCTGTTTCCTTGTAGCTTGGGTTGGGATTTATTTTACCATGTCATATATTTACATGCATTTGCTTAGCCATGCTTAGAATGGGATATTTGGGACATGAGATCATCAGTTTATATTACCATACTCTTGAATGAGTTATTGTGAGTTATGTAGAGGTAGGGATCAAGGCAAGTTGGATGTTTTGGTTGTGTGCTGGGTGCACGAGACTTGGGTTTGTGTTTAGTACTTGCCTGGATCCTAAGGACCGGTTCATGGAGCATGTAACCCGGCTTTACAGTGCCAACCACATGCTGAGATGGGGCAGCTTGGCCAATTAATTAGGTGTATCCCCGGCGTAGTATGGGTGTGTTAGATGGTGCGGGGAGTAGGTGTCAGCTGGACTACCATATGAACCGCAAGGCTCAAGAGGGGGCCACTGCAGCGGGGTTGGAGCCTCTTGTATGCTGTTAGGGGTGAAACCTCAGTGGGCCCACGCTCGTCGGGAATCCCTTTGTAAAGGCTTCGTAGTGATCTCCTGGCTGCACACCTGGGAAGTGTGAATGTGGATCGTAGCCACTGGCATAATGGAGGTTCTTTTAGTCCACCCGGCAACGGGGGATGAAATCACTACTTGTGGGTACAGTGGTACAAACTCTGCAGAGTCAAAATAGTCTTGACAGCCGTGCTCACGGTTAAGAGCGGCCTGGACTTATTCATGATTAGAGGATTGATGGTTTTGGAAGTTAAGCGGGGAGCTTAACATTGGAAATGATGTTATGGTTATTGGATTATGATAATGGGTTGGGAGATTGGGACCATTTTAACTCTGTAGTAATGTAGGTGCTTAATAAGCTAAGGTGATAGGTATTAATTGCGTAGTGCTTTAACCATGAGTTCAACCTCTCCTTGTTCTAGCCATGCATGATAAAATTTTCCCACACTTGCTGAGTACCATTGATACTCAACCTTGCATATCTGTTGGTTTATATTGCTGCTCAGGTCAAGATAATGAGGTGGTGTATAATGACCAAGATTTTGGATCCGAGGAAGGTTTTTAGGTTCATGAAGACCCCCGGGCAACGCCTGTGATGGAGCCCTAATGAATAATATTCCGCTGCTAGTTTATTTACTTGTGATGAACTTATTATTGCCCATCGAGAATTTACTTTGTAAGACTTACTTATATTCGACACCTGGCTTGTAATAAATGATGCTTCACTATTTGTCATCACATGTATGAGAAAATGATCCTGGCATACATGTGATATTCACTTGGTTGTTCTTCAGAAAAACCGGGTGTGACATGTCGCGAGGTAGACGACGATCGGGTGGGCCCCGCCTGTCAGTGTGAGGAAGCAGCACGCACGGCTGCGGGCTGGCGCGGGGCTGGGTGGGCCGGCTGGTGGGTTTCGGCCCACTGGCCGGTTTTTTTCTGTTTTCTCTTTTTTTCTATTTCTTTCCTGATTTGAGTTTAATTTGAATTCCAGTTTGAATTTGAATTTTTGCAAGACATGCAACACGTCCCAAAATTTTTAAATTCCCCTCTTAACATGATTTAGGGTTTTGAATCAAAATTTTGGGGTGTTACAGCTCTACCCCCCTTAAAAGAAATCTCGTCCTCGAGATTGGTGTTTCTAAGAAAACAATTCCGGAAATTGTGCCTTGAGCTCATCTTCCCGCTCCCAGGTGGCTTCCTCTTCTGAGTGATGCTTCCACTGCACCTTGCACATCCGGATTCTTTTATTTCTGGTGAGGCGTTCCATTGTCTCCAAAATCTTGTATGGTTGCTCGGCATAAGACAAATCCTTAGCTACATCCACTTCATTCATGGGTAACACCTCTTCAGGCGTCCTCAGGCATTTTTTGAGTTGTGACACATGGAATACATCGTGCACATCCGATAGATGAGCCGGTAACTCTAGTTGATACGCCACTTCGCCTTTCCTTTCCAAAACTTGAAAGGGTCCGATGTATCGAGGTGACAACTTCCCTTTCACCTTGAACCGACGAAGTCCTCAGATAGGGGACACCTTGAGATAGACATAGTCCCCCACGTTGAAAACGAGCTCTCTTCTTCGTACATCGGCATAGCTCTTTTGGCGTGTCTGTGCTATCCTCAAGTTATTGCAAATTTCCCTCACCTTCGCCTCGGCTTCTTGTAGTACTTATGGACCAAACACTTTACTTTCCCCTGTTTGGTTCCAAAATAGGGGAGTTCTGCACTTTCTCCCGTACAAGGCTTCAAACGGTGACATCTTCATACTAGCTTGATAGCTGTTGTTATAGGAAAACTACGCATACGGTAAGTTCTTGTCCCAACTCCTATTGTTTTTGAGTGCACATGCCCTTAGCATATCTTCAAGGATCTGATTGGTTCTTTCCGTCTGCCCATCAGTTTGGGGATGATAGGCAGAACTAAAGTTCAGATGGGTTCCCATGGTTTCGTGCAACTTCTGCCAGAATCTTGAGGTGAACTGTGTCCCTCGATCCGACACTATCTTCTTTGGCACTCCATGGTAACACACGATCCTTGACATGTACAGCTCTGCCAATTTGGATCCGCTGTAGCTTTCTTTCACGGGGATGAAATGAGCTACCTTGGTTAGCCTATCAATGATGACCCATATTGAATCATATCCTGATTGGGTCCTAGGCAATCCCACGATGAAATCCATGCTGATTTCTTCCCATTTCCATTCAGGTACTTTGAGTGGTTGCAATAATCCCGCGGGTCGTTGATGTTCTGCTTTCACCAACTGACATGTGTCACATAGGGCAACATGTTCCGCGACATCTCGCTTCATGCCATACCACCAATACCTGCTCTAGAGGTCCGGGTACATCTTCGTACTCCCAGGATGGATGGAATAGTCGGAATCGTGAGCCTCCTTCAAAATCAATTCACGGATCTCCTTTACTTCAGGCACACAGATCCTTTTTCCGTGCCACACCGTACCTTGTTCATCCTCTCTGAAACCAGGAGCTTTATTTTCCTTGATGAGTTGCCTGATCTCTTGTATCTTCTCGTCTTTCTTTTGACCCTCGCGGATGTCTCGCTCTAGGGTGGAGTCCACTTCCATGGCGATAGCTTCACCACTATTCACCAGACATAGATTGAGCCTTATAACCTCGTCCCTCAATTCTGCAGGCATGTCCTTCAAGCTCAACTTATTGACTTGCACTTTCCGACTTAAAGCATCGGCCACGACGTTTGCTTTCCCAGGATGGTAGTTGATGCCTACATCAAAGTCATTAATTAGCTCTAACCATCTCCTTTGTCTGAGGTTGAGATCTGGCTGTGTGAAAATGTACTTCAAACTCTTATGATCCGTATATATCTCAGTCCTCTTCCCCATCAAATAGTGCCGCCAAATTTTCAACGCGTGTACCACTGCGGCTAGTTCTAAGTCATGTGTAGGATAGTTTTTCTCGTGCTTCCGTAGCTGTCGGGATGCATAAGCCACGGCGTGCCCTTCTTGCATGAGAACACATCCCAACCCATTTCTAGAGGCATCGCAGTACACCGTAAAGCTCTTTTGCATATCTGGCATAACCAGCACTGGGGCTGTTGTCAATCTTTCCTTTAACTCCTGAAAACTCTTCTCGCACTGCGGCGTCCATGTGAATGTGATTCCCTTCTCCAACAGTTGAGTGAGAGGTCTCGAGATCTTAGAGAATCCTTCAATAAACCGTCAATAGTATCCAGCCAATCCCAAGAAGCTTCGAACTTCCCCGACATTTTCAGGGGTCTTCCACTTCTGTATATCCTCGATTTTGGCAGGATCCACGGAGATTCCTCCCTCCGAGATTATATGTCCTAAGAAGGGAACTCTCTTCAGCCAAAACTCACACTTGCTCAACTTGGCATATAGTTGGTGTTCTCTTAGCCTCTGCAACACCAACCTTAGATGTTTCTCATGTTCTTCTTCATCTTTGGAGAAGACGAGAATGTCATCTATGAAAACCACCACAAATTTGTCCAGATATTCCATGAATACCTTGTTCATGAGATACATGAAGTATGTCGGGGCATTAGTTAGCCCGAAAGGCATGACAGTGTATTCATACAGTCCGTACCGAGATACGAAAGCTGTCTTGGGAATATCAGATTGCCTTATCTTGAGTTGGTAGTATCCCGACCTGAGATCAATTTTCAAGAACACACAAGCTCCCCTCAACTGATCAAACAAGTCTTCAATGTGGGGTAATGGGTACTTGTTCTTGATGGTTACCTCATTCAAGGCACGGTAATCCACGCATAACCTTTGGGTTCCGTCCTTGTTGGGCACAAATATCACCGGAGCTCCCCATGGTGAGGAACTAGGACGAATATACCCCTTCTCCGTCAATTCTCTCAAATGATCCTTGAGTTCTTCTAGCTGCTTGGAGTCCATCTGATAAGGTCTCTTGTATATCGGGGCTGTTCCAGGCACTAGCTCAATTGCGAATTCCACTTCACGATCGGGAGGCATACCTGGCAACTCCTCCGGAAAAACGTCTGGATATTCCCTGATAATTCGGATCTCCTCCACTTTCACCTCAACTTGATTTAATTGAACATCCCTCCTAGGCTCTTGTATTGTTATAAACTTTACTTTTGTGCCACTAGGGTGCGTTAGTTCCACCGTTCTTGTCGAACAATGGATGATTCCTTTATGTTTTGTCAACCAATCCATACCCAAGATAATATCTATCCCTTGTGAATCTATCACTATGAGGTTAGCAGTAAATACCACCCCATTAATGTCTAGGTTCACTTTGGGACACACTTGTCTTGTCCTTATTTCTCCACCCGGAGAGTTTACGGCTAGCATATGGTTCATTTGTGTTGTTGCTAGATCATGCTTCTTAACAAACCCTTGAGCAATGAACGAGTGGGTAGCACCAGAACCAAACAGCAGGGTTGCAAGGTGTAAATTGGCAGGAAACTTACCAACTACCACGTCGGGTGCCTCTTGTGCTTCCTCCATAGTGACGTGGTTCACCCGTCCTCTTATCACATTCTGCTGTTGTGGCTGCGTGGGCTTCTTCTTTGGGCACTTATGGGCATAGTGCCCCACTTCACCACAGCTAAAACATTGCACCCCAACCTTAGGTGCCTGGCCTTTGTTGTCTTGGGGTTGGTTCGGGGGTCCTTGCACTTCTGGTCGAGGTGGATATGCAGGGCGAGGCTGTTGTACAAACTGACGTTGTGGCTGTGCTGGTGCTGCCGGAGGCCTGTAGTTCGGGTTGTACCCTCTTGGTGCTGAGTAGGGTACCGCAGCACGGTTCGTCTGCCCTGCTGGTTGCTGCATCAGACGGGGGCGGGTGTTGCTCCCTGAGGCTTGGTGTGACCACCCGACCTTCCTCTTGTTCTCATTTTCCAAGGCCTTCAGCTTCCTATCTACCACAAACGCTCTGTCCACCATCTTTTGAAAGCTTTCATACTCATTTGAGGACATTGCACACTGCATCTCTGCGGTAAGTCCTTCCACGAAACAATCCTGTTTCTGTTCATCAGTCTCTATGTCCCGTGGGGCATAGCGGGATAGTTGAGTAAATTTAGTGAGGTATTCCCTCACCGTCATGTTTCCCTGCTGCTGTCCCAAAAACTCCTTCCTCTTGTTTTTGAGTTCACCTCTTGGGATGTAATGGTTGCAGAAGCTACGCTTGAACTCTTCCCAAGTGATGTTCTCAGGGTCATGATGGGCAGCCACGTAGGCGGTCCACCAATCAGCAGCAGGTCCATGCAATTGATGAGAGGCAAACAGCACCCTCTCATACCCTTGACACTGAATGATCCTCATCTTACTTTCAATGGTCTTCAGCCAATCATTTTCCTCCAGAGGTTCAGCCGCACTTGCGAACTTTGGAGGTTGAGTTCCTAGAAACTCACTCAACCTTGGTTGGCGTGGTGCAGCTTGTGGAGGTGGAACTTGATGCAAGTTGGCCACCACTTGAGTCAAGTTATGGATGAGCTGATTTTGATTCTCCAGCATTTGGTGGAGGGTATCAACTCCTTCACGGCGACCACCCCGGTCCTGGCCTCCAGAAAGATGAGGGTTGAATGCCTCATCGTTGTTGTTGGCGGGGTTGGCAGCACATCCTTTTCCTCTTCCGGCCATCTGGCAGAATCAACCAATGTTAATTTGAAAGCATTTAGTATCATCTTACTACTTTCATTTGTTTGTACTTTGAAGTGTTGAGGCATTGTTATACTTCTACGAGGGTTCATATCTCACACCACATAAATGTACTATTATCTCATGTGGGTTCACACACCAAAGCAAAACAATCTGAAGACGAGGCTGTGGACAATTGCTCATGGCTTCCACAACTCATGTCACGCACCAAGCATTAACACACCATTAACTAATCGTAACGACTCGACTATTCGACATCTTGCTAACTAAGGGAAGGACGCTACACTACTCGTTTTCTTGAGCTGGCTCCTCGGGATCTTCCTCATCATTTCGGCTGCCTTCTGACTCTGCTTTGGGTGGGGAGGCTGCTGGTGGAGAAGTGCGACGACGTCTGATCGCTCGGCGATCCGGGGAGTCAGGAGTCCATGTATCATTCACAGTGACACACAGTTCATTCCCATCTCCTCTTTCTCTCGCCCTTAAGTAGGCTCGCAGCAACGCCTCCGTTTCCTTCAGGGTGTCTCAGACATCCTGAAGCTCCTGTTGACACTCCTGCAGTCGAGTGCTGAGCATAGAAGCATCCTCCATGCACAAGTCCATGTGCTCATGGGAAGTCCCTTGCTGCACCGGGGGGTACTTGTACTCCGTGGTACCACTCTCACGTTGGAGGACATACATGTACTCAGTCTTGTCCAGGTGGCGACGATAGATGTGACTCTGGCAGGTGATGGCCTCCCAGGTGACATCCTTCTCCGCATCGACCTGTGTTGCTCTACAAGCTGGAGAGTGGTGGATCTTAAGCAGCTGATTTTCGTGTATAATCCTCATCTCCGAACTCCAATCTTCCCTCTTCTCACGGGTGGTCCTGGTGGAGTTATAGTGGATGATTAGCTTGCCCATATTGCCGACGGATTCGAGCATACGCCGAAGACGGCGCAACAAGCCTCCTACTGCCAATCCATAGGAAAGGTGGACGGCTCTCCTCTCTTTCGGCAAGGGCAACTACGGGAACTCTCCCTCCTGTGGACTTGCGAGCGGTGCGAATCATGCGAACAATCTAAAACAAAAAGAATTTAAAATTAGGTTAGATAGACTCTCAAAAATCCTATTTTGAATGAATTTTGGGGGTAAGATGAAGAAAGTGACTCATTAAATAACACTTTTCAACACACACCTTGTAAAAATAGTTTTTAAGAAAATAAGGTCCTTAAATACGTCCATTTCTACCTAGGTCCACGTTCCTACGGGCAACCTTGGCTCTGATACCACTTCTGTCACACCCGGTTTTTCCGAAGAACAACCAAGTGAATATCACATGTATGCCAGGATCATTTTCTCATACATGTGATGACAAATAGTGAAGCATTATTTATTACAAGCCAGGTGTCGAATATAAATAAGTCTTAAATAGCAAATGTCTCGTTGGACAATAAAAAGTTCATCACAAGTAAATAAACTAGCAGCGGAATATTATTCTTGTGGGCTCCATTGCAGGCGTTGCCCGGGGGTCTCCATGAACCTAGAAACCTTCTTCGGGTCCAAAGTCTTGGTCATTATATACCACCTCATTACCTTGACCTGAGCAGCAATATAAACCAACAAAATATGCAAGGTTGAGTACCAATGGTACTCAGCAAGTGTGGGAAAATTATATCATGCATGGCTAGATCAAGGAGAGGTTGAACTCATGGTTAAAGCACTACGCACTTAATACCTATCACCTTAGCTTATTAAGCACCTACATTACTACACAAGTGAAATGGTCCCAATCTTCCATCCCATCATCATAATCCAATAACCATAACATCATTTCCAATGTTAAGCTCCCCGCTTAACATCCACAACTTCCAAAACCATCAATCCTCTAATCATGAATAAGTCCAAGCCGCTCTTGACCGTGAGCACGGCTGTCATGACAGTTTTGACTCTGCAGAGTTTGTACCACTGTACCCACATGTAGTGATTTCATCCCCCGTTGCCGGGTGGACTAAAAGAACCTCCATTATGCCAGTGGCTACGAACCACATTGACACTTCCCAGGTGTGTAGCCAGGAGATCACTACGAAGCCTTTACAAAGGGATTCCCGACGAGCGTGGGCCCACTGAGGTTTCACCCCTAACAGCATACAAGAGGTTCCAACCCCGCTGCATTGGCCCCCTCTTGAGCCTTGCGGTTCATATGGTAGTCCAGCTGACACCTATTCCCCGCACCATCCAACACACCCATACTACGCCGGGGATACACCTGATTAATTGGCCAAGCTGCCCCATCTCAGCATGTGGTTGGCACTGTAAAGCCAGGTTACATGCTCCATGAACTGGTCCTTAGGATCCAGGAAAGTACTAAACACAAATCCGAGTCTCGTGCACCCAGCACACAACCAAAACATCCAACTTGCCTTGATCCCTACCTCTACATAACTCACAATATCTCATTCAAGAGTATGGTAAAATAAACTGATGATCTCATATCCCAATTATCCCATTCTAAGCATGGCTAAGCATATGCATAATAATAAATGACATGATAAAACAAATCCCAACCCAAGCTACAAGGAAACAAAGTAATGCAATTCTAGGGAAACTTCCTAACATGGGTTTCATATTTCATTTGACAATGCAAATAATTCTATCTACACATCCTAGCATAGGATCAAAGTGGTCAAGGACACTTGCCTTTTTCTTGCTGCTCTTGAAATGGGTAGTCCTGATCTTGGAAAGGAACAACTTGCTCTTGAGCAGGTTCTACATCATGCCATCACACATAGCAAAAGAAAAACAACAATCCATAAGACATAGTTCACACTTCCACTTCATACAAACCACACATTCATATTTATGAAAGTCATTCACCATTATGTGTGTTGTGGTTACTCTATGTGTGTTGATTTGTGGCTTGCATGCACTTTTAATCATGTGTATATGATTCCTACTTTTGTGTTCACATTTATACTTACATACTATATATATGAGTTTCCAATTTAAATAAATTCCTTATATTCAACTACTACACCTTTTTACTACCAAATAAGCATGAAAGGTATTTTCCTTCTCCATATGTGTCTTCATAATTTCTACCAACCCTAAACTGAACTCTTTGGATTTTAGTAACTCCATTTATCATTTACTAGTTGCTATATTTTCAGATTTATTTTCTTATGCATAAATGTGTACTTTATTATGAAAATAGTAAGACACATCATCTAAACAGAATAGGTTCTGGTCCTAAGTAATTTAATAACATATTTTGACCTTTGTCTCTGATGTAAAATATTTCACAATTATTTTCCCTATTTTCTAGAACTATTCTTTACTTAAAAATGTGTCCCTAAATGTGAATAATAAATTAAACAGATTCAATTCAGCCCAAAATATGTTTTTATCTCACTCCAAAGTTTCCTAAATACTGAGAAAGTCTTTAGTTAAATTTTGACAATATGTTTGTCTCACTTTTTAATTTTTAAACACTAGCCACATATTCAATTTCCTAAATTAAATACTAAACAGGGCTAAAAAGTTAAACTTACCCCACTACAGGGTTTATAATATTATTTTAAGAATTTTCAGGGGTCTAGCTACTCATAACAGAGGTGTTTTTCCTAATTTTTATTAAGTCCAGGGGCTAAAACTGATTTTTAAATGAATTTACATGATTTTCTAGAGTTCCAGGGGCTAGATCAGAAGTTTCCGGGGCTAGCTCTTATTTCCCGAGAACCCCAGGGGGTAGCACGTAAGATTTCCAGTCTTTATAACGCGGGGCTGACGTGGACCGTCCGATTTTAAACCGACGGCCAAGATTATAACATCGAACCGGTACGCGGGGGTTTAAACCCTACCGTGCGAGTTAAAATAAACAGCGCACAAGCGCCACGTCGCTCTGATCGAGCGCGGGCAGCGCTGCCGGCGGCGCACGGCGGCGGGAAGCGGCGATCTCGCCGGAGACTTTTGGATCTTCGAGAATTCTCCCTAGAACTGTGATTTTATGGCATAGATCGGTGGAGGGGAGGTCGGGGATCTCACCTCGGGGGTTTTCTTGAGCTCGGAGGTCCTGGAAAGTGATCGGCGACGAGGTCCGAGGTGAAACCACGGCGAGGCTCGTCGGCGCTGTGTTTACACCGCAAGTCACCGAGTTTTCTGCACCTGCAAGGTTCCCCGGAGGTGGTGGATCAAGACCAGCGAGTTAGATCGGAATTTCCGAGCTTAGATCGGCCAGAATTCGTCGGAGAAGTCTCGGTTCTCACCGGAGTAAAAACAGCCGATCGCGTGGGAAAAACAGAACGAGGCCGGGGTTTTTATAGACGGGGGAGGGCGGCGGGGTGGTTTAGATCATGTCCGCGTCACCTACGAACCGAATTCAGCGGCGATACGCTGAAATCCCGATCGGTTTTGATTCGGATGCGAGGGAGTCCGGCGCTGTCGCGAGCTAGACGACGATCGGGTGGGCCCCGCCTGTCAGTGTGAGGAAGCAGCGCGCGCGGCTGCGGGCTGGCGCGGGGCTGGGTGGGCCGGCTGGTGGGTTTCGGCCCACTGGCTGGTTTATTTCTGTTTTCTCTTTTTTTATTTCTTTTCTGATTTGAGTTTAATTTGAATTCCAGTTTGAATTTGAATTTTTGCAAAACATGCAACACGTCCAAAAATTTTTAAGTTCCCCTCTTAACATGATTTAGGGTTTTGAATCAAAATTTTGGCGTGTTACAACACGTGCTGCCCACAGGGATAGCCTCTGCGGAAGAAGCAAAGGCATTTTTCATAGGACACGTGTCATCCCCAGAGCTAGTCCTCGTGGAAATAAGAGGACCCGTCGCGTGAGATACATGTCAATTACGGAGCTCATCTCAGAGAAGTCCGGGTCTATCGAACACGTGTCGCCACCGGAGCTTATCTCCGGAAGGTCCGTTGCAGCTAAACACGTGTCGACCTAGGGGCATGTCCCTGAGGAAAGGAGAGCGGAAAGACCGGCACCCACACGTGGCGTGAGCGGAGCTCACCTCCGAAGAAGAAGGGGGTCTCGATCGATTGACACGCGGCACAACCGGAGCTCGTCTCTGCAGACGAGGAGATACCAGGCCCGGAGGACACGTGGAGCTTCCGGAGTTCATCATCACGGAGGTAACGAGTTCTGGGGCGGCTGTTATGCGTAAGGACACCGGTACGCAACGGAAACTGATCTAAAATCCACGATGATTACCAAAGATGATACGTTAGGATCCAACAAAGATCTGAATAAGACTCTTATTCAGGATACAAGCAGATTAGGACTCTTCTCTTCCCGATTATAAATAGAACCCAAAACCTCTGGCAGAAACCACAAACTTCTCTTTCAACTCCTGAGCCGACGACTTAGAGCCCTAGCCCTAACTCGCCGAGCAAAACATCGCCAAAGCGCAACAAGGGAGATCATCGGAGGAGAACCAAGCGGTCTGAGGAGGACCCCGAAGACAAGAAGAGCGTGAGGTAGGACTTCAATACCACCTTACGACATCATTGTGTTCATCTCTTTGCATCTGTTCTTTGATTCCTTTCGAACAGAAGCCTTTTCGTGGGCAGAACACTCGATGATCAGTTTGATCTAAAGACAAGATCATCGCCACGTTCATCTTTGATCCGAACACCTCTGACCATGCAAGCCATGCAAGAACAACAGATCAATCTAATAAAACTAATCGTAGGATAGCATGCATGTGCATCATCGCATCTAGTTTAGGGTTTGTGCATGATATTGATTGCTGTGAATTTTGTATGCACGTGAATCCTACATAGCAGGACAAACTCAGGAAGCTGTCTACGACGAGCTGCAGCGACAAGATTTTGAGAATCAAGAACAACCGGAACCACAAGAACAAGGCAAGTGCTCCTTGACCATGTTGATCCTATGTTTTGGGTAAAACTATTTTGTTTTGCGAAAAGGTGTGTGTGCTGAGTCAAACATGATGGGAAACCTTTTTATAGGAGTTTACTAGTTTTGGTTAAACCACCCTTGTCGCCAGGGAAGTTTATGAGTCGGGTATGGTTTTTGTTTTTATGCTTCGCTGAGTCCATGGGATGGGGAAGCGAGATAGATGTGTCGAGCTAACTGCACTCGTACTGATAATAAGTAACTGATGAGGTTAATGAACATGGATCGGAGGGAGATCTAGGCAAGCCTGGGTTTGTGAATGAGGTAGCATGAGATGGTGGTTTTACTTGCCGTAGATCTAAGGACCGGTTCATGCATGCACATGCCAGGATAACAGTGCCACCACAAGGCCAAGTATGGGTGCGGCTTAGCTGAGTAATTAGGTAAGTTGCTAGAGTGTTATGGACTATGGAAGGCGCGGGGAATGGGAGTCGAGTGAGGACTGCCCTGGGAACTGCATGGCACAAGAGGGGGCCCGTGGGTGGGAGAATTGGAGATTCTAGCCTGCCGGTGAAACCTTAGTGAGTCCATACATCTAGTAACCCCTTTGTAAAGGCTATTTTGTGATCTCTTGGCCATACACCGACGGATGTGTACTGGTATAATGGAGGTTCTGCAGTCGCCGACGGGTGACGAAATCACAAACTTGTGGGTAAAGAGGTGCAAACTCTGCAGAGTTATTAAAACTATCATGATAGCCGAGCTTACGGTCACGAGCACCTGGCTAAACTGCCATGATTAGATGGGATGGTTACTGGAATGGTTATTGGGAAGGTTCTTGGTTATGGTTATTGGTTATGGTTTGGTTTGGGACTGTTGAGTCCGGGAGGTGAGATGGTTGTATGACTGATGAGTCATATGAGATTGGTCTCGGTGCGAGACGAGGTTGTTTTATGAGGTGAGATGGAAGCGAATACGAGGAGGTATTCGTAAGTATGAATAAAATTAGATTGGTTAATGTTCGGATGGTACACGGGAAGTGATGGAGGTATGTTAGTAATTTAATACATGTTGGGATTACATTTAAACTTAAGTTGTTGTTTATCATGATTTTACAGAACTGCTTTTCTGCAAATAAACCTTTTATGCCTACCTTGTTTATGACCTGCATATCATGTGTTTTTCCGCACTTGCTGAGTACATCATTGTACTCAAACTTGCATTATTATTTCTTCATCAACAGCAAGAGAAGACTACTATGAAGACCGAGTAGAGCATTATGGCGTGTGATCTGTTCTCAACCTTGCCTGTGGA
This sequence comes from Neostapfia colusana, assembly GCA_030760725.1. Lineage (NCBI taxonomy): Eukaryota > Viridiplantae > Streptophyta > Magnoliopsida > Poales > Poaceae > Neostapfia > Neostapfia colusana. Next base: position 105,147,230 of record JASWHV010000006.1, read on the forward strand.
GGGAGTAGATATGGAGCCACTTCTGCTTAGTTTTGCTTTCGTATTAGTTTTTGCTTCCGCATTTGAATAGGGACTTCCGCTGTATAGAAATAAGACTTCCGCTGTGAGCATGAGTCCAAGACTCATGAGGTGTTGTCATAAACTCTGTTATTCGTGGTAATATATAATCTGAATTCAGTTTGTGGAAAGTATGTGTATGTGTGATGAACATCCTGGGCACACATATGCATTAGTTCTCGGTTCCGTGGCTTTCCACAGAATTGAGGGCGTCACAGTGAACAAGTGCCGAAACATCTCACACCTCTTTCTACTTACGTGTGGATATGGACAACGTTTTGAGACGTCCCACAACTCACACTAAGCACATAATCACAAACAATCATTGCAAGGGCTCATACAACTCCTATTCAAGGTTGGTTTCCTATGCCAAGGTAGTTTTAAAGCCAATCTAAGCGTCCTAGGGTGCTTCCTTTGGTCAGCGTGGCTTGACTACCAATCTGTGTCTCCTATTTAGGGGTGTAACCTACTGTCGACCCGTGGCTATAATATCAATCTGAGGTTTCTATCTAGGCGTGTAACCTACTGTCAACCCGTGGCTCTGATACCAATCTGTGACGCACTCAATTCTGTGGAAAACCACGGAACCGAGAACTAATGCATATGTGTGCCCAGGATGTTCATCACACATACACATATGCTCCACAAACTGATTTCAGATTATATATTACCACGATTAACAGAGTTTATTACAATATCTCATGAGTCTTGGACTCATGTTCACAGCGGAAGTCTTATTTCTATGCAGCAGAAGTCTTTATTCTAATGCGGAAGCAAATCTAAGCAGAAGTGGCTCCATCTCTACTCCCTCCACAGGCAAGGTTGAGAATAGATCAAACGTCCTAATGCTCCACTTGGTCTTCGTAGTAGTCTTCTCCTGCTGCTGATGAGGAGATAATAATGCATGTTTGAGTACAATGATGTACTCAGCAAGTGCGGGAAAAACATGATATGTAGCTCATAACATGGTAGGTATAAAAAGGCTCATTTGCAGAAAAGCAGCTTTATAAAACCATGATAAACAGCAACTTAACTTTAAATGAATGTAATCCCAGCATGTATTAAATTACCAACGTACCTCCATCACTTTCCATGTTCCACCCGAACATTAACCAACTTCATTCATACTCACGAATACCTCCTCGTATTCGCTACCATCTCACGAATACCATCCCGTATTCGCTACCATCTCATCTCATAAACAACTTTGCCTCATACCGAGACCCATCTCATTGTCACGACTCAACAGTCATGCAACCATCTTGACACCCGGACTCATCAGTCCCAAAACAAAACCATAACCAAAACAATAACCATAACCAAGAACCATCCCAACTAATCATGGCAGTTTAGCCAGGCGCTCGTGACCGTAAGCTCGGCTATCATGATAGTTTTAAGACTCTGTAGAGTTTGCACCTCTTTGCCCACAAGTTTGTGATTTCGCCACCCGTCGGCGACTGCATAACCTCCATTATACCAGTACACAACCGTCGGTGTATGGTCAAGAGATCACAAAATAGCCTTTACAAAGGGGTTACTAGATGTATGGACTCACTAAGGTTTCACCGGCAGGCTAGAATCTCCAATTCTCCCACCCACGGGCCCCCTCTTGTGCCATGCAGTTCCCAGGGCAGTCCTCACTCGACTCCCATTCCCCGCACCTTCCACAGTCCATAACACTCTAACAACTTACCTAATTACTCAGCTAAGCCGCACCCATACTTGGCCTTGTGGTGGCACTGTTATCCTGGCATGTGCATGCATGAACCGGTCCTTAGATCTACGGCAAGTAAACCACCATCTCATGCTACCTCATTCACAAAACCGGTCTTGCCTAGATCTCCCTCCGATCCATGTTCATTAACAACATCAGCATATCAATATCATTACGAGTGCAGTTAGCTAGACACATCTATCTCGCTTCCCAATCCCATAGACTCAGCGAAGCATAAAGCAAAAACCATACCCTACTCATAAACTTCCCTGGCGACAAGGGTAGTTTAACCAAAGCTAGTAAACTCCTATAAAAGGGTTTCCCATCATGTTTGACTCAGTACGCACACCTTTTCGCAAAACAAAACAGTTTTACCCAAAACATAGGATCAATATGGTCAAGGAGCACTTGCCTTGTTCTTGCGGTTCCGGTTGTTCTTGGAACTCAAAACCTTGTTGCTGCAGTTCGTCGTAGACAGCTCCCTGAGCTTGTCCTGCTATGTAGGATTACGTGCATACAAGATTCACAGCAATCAATATCATACACAACCTTAAACTAGATGCGATGATGCACATGCATGCTATCCTATGATTAGTTTTATTAGATTGGTTTGCACGTATTATGGCTTGCATAGATTTTATGATGAACAGGGGTGTTCGGATCAAAGGTGGACGTGGCGATGATCTTGTCTTTTAGATCAACCTGATCATCAAGTGATCTGTCCACGAGAAGGCTTCTGTTTGAAAGGAATCAAAGAACAGATAGAAAACACAACGATGTCGTAAGGTGGTATTGGAGACCTACCTTACGTTCTTCTCGGTCTCGAGGTCCTCCTCAGATCGTTGAGCTTCCCTCCGGCGATCTTCCTTGCCGCGCTCCGGTCGATGGTTTACTCGGCGGTTTGGGGATAGAGCTCTAAGTTGCCGGCTCAGGAGTTGGAAAAGAAGTTTGTGGTTTCGGCCAGAGGTTCTGGGTTCTATTTATAATCGGGAAGAGAAGAGTCCTAATCTGATTGCATCCTGAATAAGAGTCTATCGAAGTGTGTGGTCGAGACTTCCCCCGGACCTTAACTGGGCAGCCCGCGGAGGTTCTTTTTCGGAGGGGCTAGTCACTTGCGGAGAGCTTAAGCGTATGGACGAATTAAGGAGAAGCTTGACACGGCGAGTTTTACGTGGTTCAGGCCGCCGGAGCGTAAAACCCTACGTCCACGGCGAGCTAAGGAGCTCGCTGTGTTGCTTGTTGCTCAGAACCGGAGTCCTGAGCTTGAGGATGAGTTATGTCTAGCGTATGAGTTGCGGGAGTGCGAACCCTTGCTAACGTCGCCTACCCGAGCCTTTTATAGTCCAAGGGCCGGGTGGCTTACAAGGGGGGTCCGGGACCCGACAGGTGGTCCCGGGGAGATTGCCTGCAGACTATGGTATCTGCAGTTATGTCGGTAGCTGTCTCTGGTGAAGGCTTCTGAGTCTTCGTCTTGCCGCCCTGCCCATGCCGCCTTCTAGTCGTAGTGGTTGATGACTGCGGAGGCGGCAGGGGATGTCTTGTCGCTGTGTTTATTGGCTGGCAGTTTCTGACACCGCGCGCCAGTCTGTGATGCGACTGGGCGCAACAGCACCTGACAGAGGCGTGCTCCGCGTCTCCGCGTCTTGGGAAGGCGCGGGCCTTGAATACCTTGTACGGGCAAGGTATGGGGCGTCTTTATGCCCGCTGCCTACCGCTCGGGGGCAGGTAGTGCTGTTCTGCTGGACACGTGGCGGGCCCGGAGCCCTCCTCACAGGAAAGGGGGGTCCGGCCCCGCAGGACACGTGGAGCCCTCGGACCTCTCCCCGCAGAGGGGGAGGTCCGACTTTTGTCGGCCACGTGGCGGGCCCGGAGCTCTCCTCTGAGGTGAGGGAGGTCTGGCCCCGCTGGACACGCGGCGCCTTCGGACCTCTCTCCCGCGGAGGGGGAGGTCCGGCTTCTGCAGGCCACGTGGTGAGCCCGGAGCTCTCCTCTGAGGAGAGGGAGGTCCGGACCCGCGGGACGTGTGGCGCCTTCGGAGCTCTCCCTGCGGAGATGGGTGAGATCCTTAGGCATTTTCCCCTGTGCGCGGGGGTACCCCATATCGCGGGTACCGACAGTGGCCCCCGGGCCCATCTCGGGGGAGATAGCGAGCCCGAGGTGGGACCTCCGTCTCTTCTGTTCCGTGCACTTTCTCTAAGTCCCGCATTGACCGCTGCCGGAGCACGAACAGTCGTGCGGGATCATGGGAGCGTGTGCCCACTTGACGGTTGCTTTTACTGCGGCGGTTCCCAAGACTGCCACTTCTGCACGTTGCAGCGCTTTCTTCGGGAACCGCCGGAGTGCCTTGCCGGCTCATCTTCTTCTTGGTTTTACCTGTCCGAGCCCTTAGCTCCGCAAGGTGCTCAGAGGCCTTCACCAATCTCGACGCTCTGCTCCGGCGCCTTCCCCGGGTCCTTACTGTATCAAGGGCCCCGGAGGTCTCCAGGGCCCGCCCCATGAGGATGGGGAGGCCCGGATCTGCCGGCCACGTGGCAGGCCCGGAGCTCTTCTCTAAGGAGACGGAGGTCCGCCCCCGCGGGACACGTGAGGCCTCTGGACCTCTCCCCTCAGAGGAGGGGGGGAGTTCCGGCTTCTGTTGGCCACGTGGCGGGCCCGGAGCTTCCCCCAGAGGAGAGGGAGGTCCGGTCCTGCTGGACACGTGGGCCCTTCGATCTTACCTTGGAGTTCCGGTCTTGCGTGATCCCGTAGTGGCCCCCCGGTAGGGGCATACTCCTGCAGGGAGTTAAGGCCGAGAGGTCCTGCACACAAGTAGGGGAAACGTAATTCTCCTTGGGGGCTACCCCTCCTTTATCTCATAGTCTTATTTGGCTTACGGTCCGTAACCATATGTACGGTGTTTGGGGACTACAGTGTGCGAAGTGCCGGGAGCCCGGGGGCCCCCTTGACCATCGGCAGGTACCTCCACGCTACCGCCTCTGGTAGGGCAGCAAATGCCGACTAGGGGTGAGAATGAGAAGAGGGAACTGAGCGCATGGCGGGCATACGCCGGAAGTGCAATCATAAAAAATTTAATACATAATTTTAAATGAGTACAAGGAAAGAGCAAAGTAGAACAGGTTTCTTTTCATATAATTTTCCACAGGAGGAAGGCAGGCTAAACATGGAGGCCACGACCCGCCCCATTAAGAAGGGAAGCAAGACTCTACGCGCTTGGAGTCGGAACCAGGCAAAGCTGAACGTAGTCCTGTACCGTCCCCTGGGGCTTAGCTGCTCCGAGCGCTGTTCCTGGACTCTATGGGATTTATTATGAAAAGAAGAGACTGTCCTATCTTTGCTCTAAGGGTAGAACTTACGGAGGTGTTCTATGTTCCAAGGGTTCGGGAGCAGGTCCCCATCCTCGGTGGAAAGGCGTACGCACCCGGGGCGGCACACTTTTGCGACTCGAAAGGGACCTTCCCAACTAGGGGAGAGTTTGTGGGTCCCTTCGTGAGAAAGTATGTGCCGCAGCACCAGGTCACCTTCCTGCAGCTCCCGGGCACGCACAGACCTCTGGTGGTAGAGACGGAGCGCTTGTCTGTACCGTGCGTTACGGAGAGCTGCATGCAATCGGGCCTCGTCGACGAGGTCGATTTCTCCACGCCGGAGCTTGTCCTGCGCGGCTTCGTCGTAAGCCCGGACATGGTGAGACTTCATGGTGATCTCTGGGGGAAGTACAGCTTCGGCCCCATACACCATGAAGAAGGGTGTCTCTCCTGTGGCCCGACTTTGGGATGTCCGGTTAGCCCATAGTGTGCTCGGAAGCTCATCCACCCAATTGGCACCATGTTTCTTCAGACTGGCATAGGTGCGGGTCTTAAGGCCCCGGAGAATCTCGACGTTGGCCCTCTCGACTTGCCCATTGCTTTTTGGGTGAGCAACAGAGGCATAGCACACCTGAATGCCGAGGTCTTTGCAGTAGTCTTGGAAGGCTGCGCTGGTGAACTGGGTCCCGTATTCGGTGATGATTCTGTTCGGGACCCCGAACCGGAAGACAATCGACTTGATGAACTTTACTGCAGATTGCTTGTTGATGGTGACAACTGGTGTGGCTTCCGGCCACTTGGTGAATTGTCCATGGCGACGTAGAGGTACAGGAATCCCCCAACGGTTCTGGGCAATGGTCCCAGGATGTCCAGCCCCCATACGGCAAACGGCCATGAGGGCGGGATCATCTGTACCGCCTGAGCCGGTGTATGGATATGCTTGGCGTGGAACTGGCACTCCTTGCAGCTCTCGACCAGCCTGACGGCATCCTGGAGTGCTGTCGGCCAGTAGAAGCCATGCCGGAAGGCTTTACCGACAAGCGTGCGTGAGGAAGAGTGACTCCCACATTCGCCTCCATGGATCTCAGCGAGCAAGTTGCAGCCTTCCCCCTGGGTTATGCACCGCAATAGGACATGGTTGGCGCCACGCCGGTAGAGATCCCCTTCTACCAGCGCGTATCTCTTAGCCATACGCACGATCCGTTCAGCGGTTGCATGTTCATCAGGGAGGATGTTGTCTTTCAAGTAGTCCCGGATCTCCGTGATCCATGCATCGGGTCTGACTTGAGCTTCTGGATCTTGAGCACTGGGTTGCACGGAGTCCCCAGTGACGCTTACGATCCTTGGCGGCATCCATGGCTGCAGGGCCGCCGGGACAGCCAGCTTCGAGGTGCTGGTCAAGCCCCCTTCGCCCGGCTCGGTGGGCCGGGCTGTGGGCCGCAGCAACGTCCTCTCGAAGACTCCTTCGGGCACAGGAGCTCCGGTGGAAGCCTTCATTGAAAGGTCGTCAGCTGTTGCATTGCCAGCGCGCGGTACGTGGCGCAGGTCCAAGGCGAGGAAGTCTTTCTCCAACATCTGCACGTGAAGCAGATAAGCAGCTAGCTGTGGGTCATTGCAGGAGCATTCGCCCTTGACTTGCTTGATGACCAGCTTGGAGTCGCCCTGTGCCAACAACTGGCGAGCGCCTAGAGACAGGGCTGTCTGTAGGCCAAAGATGAGTGCTTCATACTCTACCATGTTGTTGGTTGCCTTGAAATTGAGACGCACCATGTACCCAAACTGCTCCCCTGATGGCATGAGAAGCAGTACGCCGGCACCGGCCCCCTGCTTTCGCGAGGAGCCGTCGAAGAAGAGCGTCCAGTGGGGCTCGGTGAAGACCGGAGCTTGGTGCTCTGGTTCACCGTCTTCGTGGCCCCCTGGGTCAGTCTTCGTCGGTGTCCACTCCGCCACAAAGTCGGCCAGTGCTTGGCTTTTGAATGCATGGCGAGGAAGGAAATCCAGCTCGAACTCTGCCAGCTCCGCTGCCCATTTAGCGACATTGCCAGTCGCATGGGGGCTGTGAAGGATCGTCTTCAGCGGATAGGAGGTGATTACCGAGACCCGGTGGGCCTGAAAGTAGTGGCGGAGCTTCCTGGACGCCACAAGCACTGCATACAGCAGCTTGTGGACTTCTAGGTACCTTGTCTTGGCATCGTGAATTAGTTCACTGATGTAGTAGACAGGTCTCTGGATGGTTCGAACCCTCCCTCTTAGGTCTGGAAGGTCTTCATCCATCGGCCCTGGTCCGCCGAAGGTGAGTGGGTCCAGGGGGGCTTCCGGGAGTTGGAACACGGAAGCTCTTGAGCCGTCTTGGCCCTCCGGGGGCCCCGCTGGTTCTCCGGGGGCTCCGGAGGATTCTGCGGGATCTCCGGGGGGTCCGGCTGGACCCCCGGGGGGTCCCGCTGGACCCCCTGGGCGTTGTCTTGGTGGTCCGGGAGGCCGACCTGGACCTCCGGGAGGTTGTCTCGGAGGTCCGAGAATCTGTCTTGGTCCCGTGGGACCTCCTGCGTCTGTCCTCTGCTGCCGGAGCAGGCTGTGAAAGTGAGGGGTCCGGCCGCTCTGCGACGAGGACCATACTCACCACTTCAGTTGTTGCCGCGATGTAGAGCAACAGATGCTCTCCGGCTCTGGGGCTACCATGACAGGTAGGGTCGTCAGGAGTCGCTTCAACTCCTGGAAAGCCTCTTCTGCTTCGTCAGTCCAGGTAAATGGACCGGATTTGCGCAGGAACTTAAAGAAAGGAAGTGCCCGCTCTGCTAGCCTCGGTATAAACCGACTCAGCGCGGCTAGGCACCCCGTGAGTTTCTGGACATCTTTGATGCGGGCAGGAGGCCGCATCAAGTCGATGGCTTTGATCTTCTCTGGGTTGGCCTCAATCCCCCGGTGCGAGACCAGGAATCCTAAGAGCTTCCCAGAGGATACACCGAACACACATTTGTCGGGGTTCAGTTTGGTGCGTAGAGCGCAATTTGTCAAAAACTAAGGCTAGGTTATCTAACAAAGATGAACCCTGCCTGACCTTGACAACGATGTCATCGACGTACACCTCAACTAAGTCTCTTATTAACTCTCCAAAGGTTTTGTGCATTGCACGCACAAAGGTGGGGAGAGCATTCTTTAGGCCGTAAGGCATAGAGACATAACAATAGAGGCCATCTACTGTGATGAAGGAGGTGTGCTCTTCATCCTTCCTAGACATGGGGATCTGATGGAAACCCGAGTAGGCGTCTAGTAAGCACAGCATATCGCAGCCTGATGTTGAGTCTACTATTTGATCTATTTTAGGGAGAGGGAATGGATGTTTGGGACATGCCTTATTGAGACTGGTGTAGTCGATGCACATCCGGAGCTTCCCGCCGGCCTTCGGGACAACGACGGGGTCCACCAACCACCGGGGGTGGTGGACTTCCCGTATGAAGCCAGCGTCCAGCAGCTTCTTGATTTCTTCACGGATGAAGTTTTGCCGCTCGATGGACAGCTTGCGGGGCTTCTGTTGAACTGGCCGGGCGTCGGGGAAGACCTTTAAGTGGTGCTCGATCACCTCCCTAGGGATCCCCAGCATCTGTGACGGCTTCCATGCAAACACATCAATGTTGTGCCGGAGGAAGGTGACGAGCGCGCCTTCCTATTTGCTACTCAGGCCCCCGGCTACCCGGATGGTCTGGGTGGCTTCGGCGCCGACTTGGATGACCTTTAAAGGGACGTCGCCCTCGTCAAGGGGCTGCACCCGGGGTGCTGTGGCGATGGCATGGTGGCGTGCACTCGGGTGGAGCTGGTCTGGCTCTGCGCTGCCAGGGGCTGGTGCTCCAGCTGTTGCGAGCTCTTGGATTTTTTCCAAGGCCGACACTGCAGCAGTGCGGTCTCCACGAATCCTGAGGACGCCTGTTGGTGTAGGCATTTTCAGGACGAGGTAGCCGTAGTGGGCTACTGCCATGAATCGGTACAGGGCTGGCCTGCCAATTATGGTGTTGAAGGGGAGGTCGATCTCCGCTACGTCGAACAGAATGTATTCTGTCCGATAGCTGTCCTGAGCTCCAAAGGTCACCGGGAGGCTGATGTTGCCGTAGGGAACGACCTGTCCCGGCCCTACCCCTGAGAACGGGCTCGACGGGGTGAGCTTGGCCATGGGGATCTGCAGCTTCTGGAAAGCTGCACGGCTGATGAGGTTCAGCCCAGCTCCACCATCTACCAAAACGTGGTACATCCTCACGTTGGCGATGGTGGGAGCTACCAGGAGCGGTAGTTGGCCGGCCCCAGCCATGTTCCTGGGGCAGTCGGTGGCGTCAAAGCTGATGGGGGTTCCCATCCACTTGAGGTGCGGTGCGGCACTTGGGAGTTGAGCCACCGATGCTACCGCTCGGCGCAGAGTCTTGACTGCACTTCGGGACGAGGGGTCGGCAGACCCGCCGTATATGACGTAGAGCTTCTTTCGATGCTCATCATCGCTGGAGCTGGAGTCGTCATGGTTGCGCACCGCCTTCACGGCGCGCTGAGGCTCCTGGAACTCCACTTGGTGGTCGACGCTGTCTGGGACGTCGACCTTCTGTTTGCCCTCCCCTTGGCGGAAGGGTGGGACATCAGTCCGCTGCTGCTTCCCTTTGTGGAAGCACTCCGCGAGCTTCCGGATCTCCCGGCACTCGGCTGTAGTGTGGCGACAGCTGCCATGCACGGGGCATAGCTTGCCTTGGTCGCCTTCTGGGGCTGGTGACTGTCGCTGCCTCTTGTCGGGGCGCAGCCCCCGAGCTCCACTGGGTGCCGCTACTGCAGCGACGGGAGCTGCGGTCGGTGATTCCATCTTGCCTCTGCCTCGGTTCTTGGCCTTCTTGCTGCCTCCATAGGAAGCAGCACCAGATCCGGGATGTCCTCCTGACTCGGAGGTCGGCAGTGAGTTCCGCCCCTCGGCTGCTCTGGCGCACTTGTATGCCAGGCTGAAGAGCTCGGAGACATCGCGGACCTCTCTAGTCGCGAGCTTCTCAAGCATCTTCTTGTCCCGGACGCCTTGCCGGAACGCCACCACCACCGAAGCGTTCTGGATGTGTGGGATGGTATTCCGCACCTGGAAGAACCGCTGAATGAAGGAGCGCAGCGACTCTCCAGGCTGCTGCTGGATGGCGTGGAGGTCAAGCTCCGTGCCAGGACGGGTGTAGGAACTGCCGAAGTTGGCGATGAACTGCCGGCAGAGATCTCCCCAGGAAGTTATGGAACCCTTGGGGAGGTTCATGAGCCAAGACCGGGCTGGGCCGGTCAAGGCGACGGGGAAGTAGTTGGCCATGACGGCCTCATCCCCTCCTGCGGCAAGTACGGCGGTGGAGTAGATCTGGAGGAACTCCGCCGGGTTGACGCTGGCTTCGTACTTCTCTGGCAGGTGCGGCCGGAACTTGCGTGGCCACCTCGCGAAGCGAAGGTGGGGTGCCAGGGCCGCACATCCTGCCCCTGTTGCCGCAGGAGTTGGTGCCGCAAACGCTTAATTCGCCATCGGCACGGTGTATCCCGGTATGGGCAAAGCAGCTCCATAGACCGGGGGCGCCGTTCGCAGAGCATATGGCTGTGGCATATGCTGCACGGCGTATGCCAGGGGCAGAGTTCGCGTGGCGAAAGTCTGCTCTTCAGGTTGGGTCGAGGCCAACGTCACGCTGTCGCCAGTCTCCTGGTTGCGGCGCCTTTCTCGACGTCGCTCGAGGTACACCCGGGCATCCTGGCCCAAGTGACACTGCTCCAGCTCTGTCCTCAGGTCCGTCGACTGGAGCCTGGTGGAGCTGGAATCTGCCGTCTGTTCGTCAACCGTTGGCGTGCGCATCAGCGACACAGCCGGTTGTCCGGAACGTCGTTCCCGCCGAAGTCGAGGGTTTGCGGCGGCGACGAAGAGACGGTCTACCTCGCGAATCCACTGCTGGGTCGCTGCCTGAGGCGCGTCCCCAGCAGGCGGATTGCGCAGTAGTGCTCTTGCTGCAGCTAGCGCACCCCGTGGTGTACGCTCAGCGCTGCAGAAGATCTGACGCTGGTTGAAGCCTGCATCACCGGAGTCGGTGTTGCTGGAGTCGGCTGCTGGCTACCAGCTTGCGCCGACACACTCCGTCCTGAGTGCGTCGACATGTACTCCCCGCTGGTCATGGTTCGCCGTGAACGCGGAGGAGGAGAGTTTGCCGCTGAAGGAAGCTTGGTCATCCTCGTCGGCGGAAACTCGTCGCGCAAGGGAAAAGCCCCCTTCCTAGCGCGCCAAATGTCGAAGTGTGTGGTCGACACTTCCCCCGGACCTGCACTGGGCAGCCCACAGAGGTTCTTTTCTGGAGGGGCTAGTCACTTGCGGAGAGCTTTAGCGTATGGACGAATTAAGGAGAAGCTTGACACGGCGAGTTTTACGTGGTTCAGGCCGCCGGAGCGTAAAACCCTACGTCCACGGCGAGCTAAGGAGCTCGCTGTATTGCTTGTTGCTCAGAACCGGAGTCCTGAGCTTGAGGATGAGTTATGTCTAGCGTATGAGTTGCGGGAGTGCGAACCCTTGCTAACGTCGCCTACCTGAGCCTTTTATAGTCCAAGGCCCGGGTGGCTTACAAGGGGGGTCCGGGACCCGACAGGTGGTCCCAGGGAGATTGCCTGCAGACTATCGTATCCGCAGTTATGTCGGTAGCTGTCTCTGGCGAAGGCGTCTGAGTCTTCGTCTTGCCGCCCTGCCCATGCCGCCTGCTAGTCGTAGTGGTTGATGACGGCGTGGGCGGCAGGGGATGTCTTGTCGCTGTGTTTATTGGCTGGCAGGTTCTGACACCGCGCGCCAGTCTGTGATGCGACTGGGCGCAACGGCACCTGATAGGGGCGTGCTCCGCGTCTTGGGAAGGCGCGGGCCTTGAATACCTTGTACGGGCAAGGTATGGGACATCTTTACGCCCGCTGCCTACCGCTCGGGGGCAGGCAGTGCTGTTCTGCTGGACACGTGGTGGGCCCGGAGCCCTCCTCACAGGAGAGGGGGGTCCGGCCCCGCAGGACCCGTGGAGCCCTCGGACCTTTCCCCGTAGAGGGAGAGGTCCGACTTCTTTCGGCCACGTGGCGGGCCTGGAGCTCTCCTCTAAGGTGAGGGAGGTCCGGCCCCGCTGGACACGTGGCGCCTTCGGACCTCTCTCCCGCGGAGGGGGAGGTCCGGCTTCTGCAGACCACGTGGCGAGCCCGGAGCTCTCCTCTGAGGAGAGGGAGGTCCGGACCCGCCGGACGTGTGGCGCCTTCGGAGCTCTCCCTATGGAGAAGGGTGAGATCCTTAGGCATTTTCCCCTGTGCGCGGGGGTACCCCATATCGCGGGTACCGACAGAGTCCTATTCAGATCATTGTTAGATCCTAACATTTTATCTTTAATTGATTTGATGTGGAACTCAGGTCGGTTTCTGCTCCGGTATTTCTACGCGTACAGAATCCAAAAACCATTCCTAGAACTCGTTACCTCCTCGGTGATGAGCTCCAGAGTCTCCACATGTCCATCGGGCCTGGTCTCTCCTTTTCCGCGGAGACGAGCTCCGGTGGTGCTGCGTGTCAAGCGAGCAAGACTTCCCTCTTCTTCGGAAGTGAGCTCCGCGTGCGCCACGTATCCTGGCGGTCTGGACCTCCTCTCTTCTTTCCTCAGAGACGAGCTCCGAGGTAGGCACGTGTCCAACAGTGACGGACCTCCCGGAGATAAGCTCCGGTGGCGACATGTGTCCGATAGAACCGGACCTCTCGGAGGTGAGCTCCGAGATTGACACGTATCCCACGCCACTGATCCTCTGATTTCCGTGGTGACTAGCTCCGAAGGTGACATGTGTCCCACAGAAATGCCTTTGCTTCTTCCGCAGAGGCTAGCTTCGAGAGCAACACGTGTCCCATAGGGTCGGACCTCTCCCCTTTTGCGGAGATGAGCCCCGAACCTGCCACATAGCCATTTTAGCGGCGGACCTCTCCCCACTCTGCGGAGATGAGTTCCGAACACGCCACGTGGCCAGCGGCCGTGGTAAGTTGTCTTCGCTGCTTTCTGTGAACTGGATTCGGCTCTTACTGGCTATCTATTTGACAATTCCTCTGTTCCCACTTCCTTTAAAATGTTTTCTCTACATGAAATATGAGTACATGCAGAAACCAGAGATGAGGGTGTCACACTCAAGCACTTCTTGAGCTGGGATACATGAAACACGTCATGCACGTCAGAGAGGTGCGTTGGGAGCTCTAGTTGATAGGATACTTCTCCTCGCTTGTCCAAAATCTTAAATGGCCCGATGTAGCGAGGTGCTAACTTTCCTTTGACGTTGAAACGTCGTTGGCCTCAGATAGGCGATACCTTAAGGTATACGAAGTCTCTTACTTCGAAAGTCAATTTCCTTCGCCTATTGTCCGCATAGCCCTTTTGTCGTGACTGAGCAGCCTTCAAGTTCTTCCGTATCGTTTGGACTTGCTTCTCAGCTTCTTGTAGCACTTTGGGTCCAAACACTTGGTTCTCTCCGGTCTCGTTCCAAAACAACGGTGTTCTACACCGTCTACCGTACAATGCTTCGAAAGGTGACATCTTCAAGCTAGCTTGATAGCTGTTGTTATAGGAGAATTCGGCATACGGCAAACACCTATCCCAACTACGCCGATGTTTCAAGGCGCAAGCTCTCAACATGTCCTCCAAAATTTGGTTTGTCCTCTCGGTTTGCCCATCAGTCTGCGGGTGGTAAGCGGAGCTAAAATCCAGTCGTGTACCCATAGCCTCATGCAGTTTCCTCCAGAACCTAGAGGTAAACTGAGAACCCCGATCTGAGACTATCCTCTTCGGGACTCCATGGCGGCACACGATTTGCTCCATGTACAGCTCAGCTAGTTGTGCAACGTTGTACGCGGTCTTAACAGGAAGAAAATGGGCTGTTTTCGTCAATCGGTCCACGATAACCCAGATGGAGTCGTAACCCGACCGAGTACGTGGCAATCCGACGATGAAATCCATACTGATGTCTTCCCATTTCCACTCGGGTACCTTCAATGGTTGCAACAGTCCAGCGGGTCTTTGATGTTCGGCCTTCACCCGTTGGCATGTGTCGTATAGGGCAACATATTCAGCTATGTCCCTCTTCATACCATCCCACCAATAACAAGTCTTCAAGTCCTTGTACATCTTTGTACTTCCGGGACGTATGGAATAAGGTGAGTCATGTGCCTCTTTTAATATCATATTGTGGATGTGCTTCACATTAGGCACACAAATCCTTTTTCCTAGCCAAAGCGTACCCTTCTCGTCTTCTTTGAAGTCCTTTTCTATTCCTTGTTGGATCCTTTCCTTGATCTCCTTGATCTCCTCATCCATTGCTTGGCCATCTCTGATCTCTTGTTCCAGCGAAGAATGGAGTTCCATCACTTCCATCTCGTTCAAGAACCCGAGATGTAACTGTTCGAACTCCTTGCGCAGCTCGGGCGGTAGCTCCCGAACCGTGAGTTGGTGACATGCTCCCTTCTGGCTCAATGCATCGGCTACTACATTGGCCTTTCCGGGGTGATAGTTGATTCCAACATCATAATCCTTGATGAGCTCCAACCATCAAGGTTGCCTCAAATTCAAATCCGTTTGGGTGAATATGTACTTGAGGCTTTTATGATCCGTATAGATCTCACATCGGTGGCCAAGGATATAATGTCTCCAAATCTTCAATGCATGCACCACGGCTGCGAGTTCCAAGTCATGTGTGGGGTAATTCAGCTCGTGTTTCTTGAGCTGTCTTGACACATAGGCTACCACTTGTCCTTCTTGCATGAGCACACATCCAAGCCCTTGTCTTGATGCGTCACAATATATGTCAAAGCTCTTGCTTACGTCCGGTAATACCAAGACCGGTGCTGTGGTTAGCCTTTTCTTGAGCTCCTCAAAGCTTTCTTGGCACGCTGGTGTCCATTGGAAGGCTTTTCCCTTCGTTAGCAACTCCATCATAGGCTTTGCTATCTCAGAGAAGTCCTTGATGAACCGTCGGTAGTATCCAGCATCCCAAGAAAACTCCGAATATCCCTCACATTTTGCGGTTGGTTCCACTTCAGAACATCTCCCACTTTCCCGGGATCAACTGATACTCCTTCTTCGGAGATGATGTGGCCTAGGAACGATATCTCCTTTAGCCAAAATTGACACTTGCTGAGCTTGGCATACAATTGATGCTCTCGCAGCTTCTGCAATGTCAATCTCAAATGTTCTTCATGTTTTTCCTCACTTTTCGAATACACCATGATGTCGTCAATGAAAACCACGACGAACTTGTCCAAGTACTCCATGAATACCTTGTTCATGAGGTACATCAAGTATGCGGGTGCATTCGTTAACCCAAAAGACATAACGGTATATTCATACAAACCATACCGTGTTTGAAAGGCAGTCCTGGGTATATCGGAGGGCTTAATCTTCAGCTGGAAATTGAACCGCTTTCGGTGGCGTTCCTTACCATTCTTACCAGAACGTAGGTGCGTCGTTACATAATGAAAATTCAGAATTAAAACACATATGTTAGTCTTGCCACTTTAAGTAACTACATTACTACAGTCCTTATGTGATCCTAATATCGTTTCCTCACTGTATCCTAAGTTTTTATCGTAATACGATCCTTATTCCGTGCGCTATTACCAATGCGGCTCTGATACCACGCTGACGGGACCCCGCCGCCCCGATCAAACGCGTCACGGGGACGGGGCACCTTGCCCGGGAATCGCATTGGCTGGTGCCGTGTTATGCGGCACCCAACAGAACACATATAAGGAACAATGTATTACATAAATCAAAGCGGAAGCTTACAACTGTTCTTTGTAAATACTTTACATAAAATAGCTACAGCGGAAGTCTATAACCAGCTCACGTTGAATATCTAAGAAGCACTCGAGAAGAGGTCCAGCCAGCGGACTCCTCTCGCTAGCAACACGAAGACATGGCGGCGGCTAGGTTCCCCAAGTGTGACATGACTCGGAAGTTCCCGAGTCTCATCGGATAACCTTCTTTATAGCGTCGAGGTTTACCTGCAAAACCACTTATATAGCAAGAGTGAGCACAAAGGCTCAGCAAGACTTAACCGTCTCTCCTAAGACATGCAACTCTACATGAAAGTAACCTACGACTTAAACCTGTCATTTGCGAAAAGACTCGCCTACGAGTTCATCCTTAACTTTCAGATTTTGCCATAATAGTAGTGACCTTGCGCCCAGCAACATTGGAACTCCACAATCAAACAAGAAACGCTTCATTCCAATGTTACTTGTCCCAAGGTGGAAAAATAACTTTCGTTTGCTCTATCTATACTTCAAACAGGGTTTTCATACAACTTAACGTAATCATAACAGCAATTATACTTTTGCAAACTGTTTCCACACAAGTTGATTACTACGTCACAACATGGGAGCAAGCGGTACTTAATAACCGCGAGGGACGGTGATTCAAATCAAACACTACCCAGATAACTCGACACATACGCCCGCCTCTAAAGGCCCAACTCTGGCGTCCTTCATTACGTCGTATGTGGCAACCTTTCTCAGGACACTAAACTGTAGAACCGGTCGCGCCGTCTCGGGCTCATAGGTCTAACGAGACGATGTGGTATGCCTCTACAATCCAGTGAACTTGGTATATCGGTTTCCTGGTTCCCATATATCAGTAAGCATCCGGTACACAACTCAATACTTGCTCCTGGAAGCGGCATACGCATCGGTCCTTTACCGACACAGGCAGAGCTACTCGACCAAGACCTCGTCTTGTCGCTGCCTAACCCCTCTGCCTGGTCTCATCTTTAGAAATGTAAACTTTAGTTTGCTTCCTTTCCCAACCGCACTTATGATATTCTAAACTATAGCTCGCGAGTAAATTCCAACTACTCGTCGTCTACCGGATGTCCTAGCCTATTTAGCACGGCCTTATTCTACAACGATGAAACCATTCTACCCTTGATCCCAGGGTTCTTTTTGGTCATGCAAGTGGAGTATAAAATATCCTTGACCTAATGCACATACAAACTTTGACCCATAGTAGTGAACAAAGTAAAAACTTTAGAAAACAACTTAAATGCAAACCGGGGCTTGCCTTGGTTTTGCAGGTGACTAAAGTCAGATGATGTACGAAGTTAGCTTCTGATGACTTGAAACTCAATCCCTGCCTTCTTGCTCCTTGATCCAAGCTCAACTTCTCCTTCTTCACTTCCCACGTTTAATCACTACACGTTATGAATATGTATACATGTTTAATTACAAAACTTCTGCTAACAAGTTCTAAAGACAAGTTTAAAACTGGAACTCTGTTTAAGAATTTAAAATGACACTGGGGCTAGTGGTTTGGGTGTGTGTTTAAGCACTATCATCAAGTGAGAAGTGAGGTTAATCACTTGGGTGGTGATCACCTAATTGGTTGAACAGAACACTACTGATTCAGGGCTTTGAGCTGGAAATTTTCTTGAGAGTTCCTTGTCACAAGAAAGTCCTCTGGACCAAAATTCAGAATATTTCACTAAGTGGATCAGCCAGAACAATTCCCTAAGCATTTAGGCAAAGAGGAATTAATTCTGAATAAATTTGCACTTTGATGCAAATTCAAGTGAACTACAATTTCAAACATAGCTCAGAGAGTATGCCTGAATTTTACCTAGGATTTTTGGAGCTAAGGAATGCTCAGAACTGAATTTCCAAGTTTTTGAAATTCTCTGAAAATGTTTCTGTATTAATTTGAATACAGAAACATGAAATGAAATCTGAATTACCCAAACTAAATCAACTCCAAATGAGCTGAAACTTTTTCAGGATTTTCCTAATATCCTAAAGAATATTCTGGCCAAATTTGGGAATTTTTGGAGGAACCATACTCCCACTAAAATTCTTTTGCTGAAAAGATTTAAAGAATTTTCCAGACTTTTCTATTTATTTTCATGCAAATTGGATTGCATTTTTGGATAGCGAGTTTCATCCTGAATCCAACCCAATTTGAATCACTAAATTTGGAGCTTCCTAGCAAAAGTTATGAGGTTCCAAAGTTTGAACTGAATTTGTAATTCAAATTGAATCGGGAACAGTTTAAACTCTGACCGGCACACGTGTCAGTCCCTTGTTGCAGCCACACCATGGGCCACAGCTGCCCAGGCAGTAGCCGCAGCAGATCAGGTGGCCGCAGCAAATCCCAGTTGACCGCCACAGCCACTGACCAGTGGGGCCAGCGGCTTCTTCTTCCTCCCGCCCCCCTTTTTCCCGCGCGCTCCACCCCCTTTGCCGGCGCGGCGCTGACCTCGCCGGACTTGGCTTTCCGGCCATATCACGGCCTGACACTCGCCGCCCAGGGGTTTTCAGGAAAGAGCAACTCATCTAAGGGGTCAGCACAAGCTAACGACGCTTGGAACTAGGTCGGCGACGTGCGCACCCCTCGGTGAAGCTTCGGCGCCATGGCCCGAGCATCCTAGCCCGCCAAAGGTTCGGAGAATTTGCTCTAAAGCACCAGTGAGTCTTGGGGGTGCTCGGCCTTGGCTCAAACTGGATCGGTAATGGCTCGGGATGGGGCCTCACCGTGTGCCCGGCAGTTCCCTCCATGATCGCCGCTCGGAAAACTCGGAATTAGATGTAACCATTCGGTTCTAGGCTAGGTTTGCGAAGGAAATGGAGGCGCTAGCCAGTCTAGCTCTCGTATGCAAGATTTGGTGAACTACAAACACGAATTGCAATCAAATTTAATCACCTCGTACAGGAAGGTCGAATTGCGTCCTTTGAGAGAAAATCCCCGAATTGGCTCTCTGTGATTCACAGCTCAACTTGAGGCCCGGGGGCGAGTAGCACGGCTCACCCGCGCGTCCGGGGGTGTCCTTGCTTGGGCGTGACAGGGCCTTGTGTAGGATGTCCACAAGCTCCCCAACTCGCTGTGAGGTTAGGTCGCCACGGCGACGAGCCAATCTCGAGTCGGGAAGGCAGCAACTCGCTGGATTCTGTGCTTAGGAGGTGGAGGACGAGCTCACAGTGTGGGTTTCCGGCTTGTCTGGCCTCTGCGCGCTCGGTTTTCCCCGGTTCCTGGTCGATAGCCCGAGGCGGTAGCGTCCTCGGCTCTTTTGTCGTGCGAGGGGGTGAATGGCCGAGTGAGGGCCGGTTGGGGCAAAAGATCCCGCTGGAGCTCACAATCAGGTCGCCAGCGTGACTCCGGGAGCTGGAGGTGGCATCGCCCGTAGCTCTCGGTGGCGCATCGAGCTTGCTCGGCCACTCGGGTGAGAGCCGATACAAAGAAACTGCCTTAAGCAGTAAGTAATAATCCCCCTCTCAATGACAAGTGGGGCCCACCACTCCCCTCTGCCCCAAAAGATCTTCAATTTTTGGCCTAGTGCAAACTCAGCTCTGAGGAACTCAAATCCAAAAGTCATTTGGCAATTTGACAAGTTGTGCCTCAGTTTTAAGTTTAAATTCAAATTTGGATGAAATTTACAAGTTCCTTTGATATTCATATCAAAGCACCTCCAAATTTGCTCAAAACTTGCCATCTTCATAATTTGAACCTGGAGAGTTTGAATATGCCCTCTGATCTTTGAGTTGGCCACTGCAAATACAAATTTTCAAACAACAGTTTGAATTTCCTCTTTGGAAATGGTCTTCTTCTCTTTGAAGTAAATCCTTTGATTCAAACTGAATTTTTAAGTCCTCTTTTGTGATGACCCATCTGAATTTGGGTGAAACACTTTGGTTTGCTCCTAGCCCATGCTTGATCAACCTTGGTCCCAAGCTGAACCTCACAAGTTCAGTCTGACCATGCCCCTCCAATTTGAATTTGAAGGTGATCTCAAACAATGCTTTGAACAAATGGTATATGAGCTTAACCTCCCTCCCAATTTGGAACTTAAGCTCTTCAATACCTGAGGACTGCAATGATCATCTCATATATATGCTTTTAGACCATCTGAACATGAATGCTTTGCAAGGGTTCAAAAATGGGGTTTAAACTTCCCTCCCCTCTACTCATAGAGAATGTGCATATGAGTTAGATTTTTGGGAGTGAAATCCCTTTCTCGGGTTAACATGCGTTCAGTAGGAGCTAAAGAACATTTTAGCTTTCCCCACATGTCCATGTTTGAGTTTATCATTTCATGTGACATAACCCAAGTCATTCCCTTGCCTTAAGATGTTTGAATTCAGCATGAACTCAACATGATCATAGTCCATTCCCTTTTTAGCTCCCCCTCAAATCAGAAAGTTGCCACCATAATCTCCACAATTTCAAATGTATGAGGCTCCATGTGTGTTCAAAAGTTTGGCGGCAATCTGAGCTGAGGCTTTGGGTCTAAATACCTTATCTTCATTCTTTCTCATCCACCTGCATGATTACACATGAGTTTAGCTCCACCTTGGTCCAACACCTTCAAAGGCATGCTCGAACCCGTGTGGTTGCACCTCATGAATACCATCCCATGTAAGAAAGTTTTTGTAAGTCCCATTTTTCATGATCCAGAAACACGATGACGTTCAATCACCCGTTTCTTTGCATTCACGTTTTTGGGACTTTTACATTCCCCCCCTTAAAAGAATCTCGTCCCAAGATTCCAATAGGAGAACGAGACGGGAGAGATAATGCCAAGTGGTATGATGATAAAAACTCCGGATAGTTCATGCGGAGGTAATCTTTGCTCTCCACTTTGTTTCTCCCATGGTATGATTACCCCACAGCACCTGGTAAAATCTTAATATCCGATTCCAGGTGTTCCGGATTCTTCTCATCGATAGTCTGAACTGGTCGCGGTACGATCCGGCTTCAACTAGTCAAGTTCTTCGGTGTGGACGGCAATGGTAGCTTTAAGCCACTTCCATGGCTGTGACATATGAAATATGTCGTGAACACCAGCAAGGCTTGTCGGTAGTTCCAGCCGGTAAGCTACGGTTCCACACATCTCCGTGATAGCAAGTGGGTCTAAGGGTCGTGGAGCAAAATTCCCCCTTTACATCGGACCGGTGAATTCCTTTCATCGGAGACACGCAAAGACAATGTGTTCTCCACCGTCGAAATGCAATGGTCTATGCCTTTGACCCTCGTGACTTTTCTTTCGGAATTGAACAGACTCCAAGTTCGCTTCTATCGTTCGAACTCGGTCATCAGCTTTGTTGACTAACCAACCCGATCAGTACCCTTCTGCCGTACTCACACCACTTTAGTGGTATGCGACATTTCTGGCAGTCTAGAGCTTCATATTACGAGGTATCACTATATGGTCTTTAAACCATAGAGTACCCTCATTGTCCTTTATAGTGACGGCATTGAGTGAACGACAATCAACACTTAATCTTAGTGTCTCATCGTTCTTCTTAACGAACATTGCAGAGCAACCCCAAGGTGATGAGCTCGATCATATAAAACCTTTGTTCATCAGTTCACTTAGTTGCTCCTTCACTCCGCTAGTTCATTGGGTGCCATCTTATATAGCCTTCATGAAATCGGTGTTGTTTCCGGCGTCAGTTCAATCTTGAACTTGACGTCCCGTTAACCGGCATGCCCAGTAACTCATTGGAAACACATCGGTTCTTCACGTCCCACCGGACTATCCTCGAGTTTAATCACTTCCGTAGGATAGGCCTAACCAGTCCTCTTTTCTGTACAGGACGGACTCTTCTGTCCTCATCCAGATTCTTGATCCGTTGTACAGCATATTCATAACTCACGTTGAATACCAAAGTTAAAGTTAACTCCAGTATCTTTCCAACGAGTATTCATATGCCTTCGGATCATCTCTAGATTAACAGTTAGGATTGTTCCAAGTTGATAGAATTTCTGGATAAAATCTGCCAGCATGACCTTTGTATGTGGCTACTTTTATCACAGTTGTATATAAAAATACAATGAGAATCTGCGCAAACTCTGAACTACAACAATGTTGCACATTTCCTTACCTTTCCAACGGTGTATCATAGGCTCCTTAAGGATTTTTCTACAGGAAGTTATGGCTTAAAAATAGAAAGGTCCAGAGAGGTTTTTGGTACTGTCCTGCACTACAGGAATACGATTTATTTTCGTCGGCCAAAAACCCACGAAAATACACAAAAAACCCACGAAAATAATTATTTTCGTGGGTTTAGAACTTATTTTCGTGGGCCAAAGGCCCACGAAATTAAACTGTCGAAAATAAACCTATTTTCGTGGGTGGCCCACGAAAATAAATTTATTTTCGTCGGTCTTTTATGGCTCACGAAAATAACTATTTTCGTGGGCTTTCCCTAGCCCACGAAAATAATGCCTCAATATTTTCGTGGGCCAGCTTATTGGCCCACGAAAATACTGCCACAGTATTTTCATGGGCCAATTTTTTGTAGGCTTAAGGCTGGCCCACGAAAATACTGTAGCAGTATTTTCATGAGCCAACAAGCTGGCCCACGAAAATACATAACATAACAGTTTAAAAAACATGATTGTTGTTTTGTTTCGAGCACATAAATAAACAGATTAGTATTAGTAGCAACCACACTGCACATTTTCACTCTTCATATCAATATAACGCATTTTAACTCACAACACAAGTTTAATTCACAGTAAAACATCCATTACATACTTGATAACATATTAGAACTAACAACCAAGTTCAAATTCACATTAAAACATCCATTACATGTTTCTAACACATTGAAGGGGTCGACGGCGACGGGCAAGGGGCAAGCCGTTAATTACATCCATTTCATATTTCAATGGCTAGGAGGTTTCTACCAAAACTTCGGCCCCCAAGATTCTTAATGAAGCCCATCACGTAGAGGTTCTGTACTAAGAAAGTTGGCCACGTCAGTGTGTCTAGTAATGCACAATATATATACCTGCAACTGTAAAAGGGAAGTGAAAAATAACCAGTATTTGAAGTAAGGGACCCAACATTTATGGAAACAGTTGTTCTAGTCAAGATAGGCAGAAAGACATGTACTTCAAGTAATTTGAAGCAAGTTTTGATCCTTCAGCATATTTAGTTTCAAGATGCCGTTTCAACGTCCGCAATAGGGAGACATGTACAACATCCAACAAGTTATTCTGCACAATGCAATTGATGGCTGCAACAAAATCATCCAATCCAAATGGGCTCAAGAACAACTGCAAAAAATTGTGAAGCGGCAGAGAAGCAGTTTTAGGGCAGAATAATAATCCTTGGAAGCAAGACATATCTGACAAGTAGCAGGGAGAGAAACCAATATTTATGAACTACTGGAATAATTTGCAGAGATAACATTAAACTCTAAAATTAATGGCCTGTACTTACAATTTAGAGTAATGTCTGGGTAAGTTACAAGAGCAGGTTTGTCATGGTCACCATACACTGCAACAGATAAAGGTCCATGATTCGTTGGAATATGGTGTTCCTGAATGAACAAGAGAGAAGAAAGAGTCAAGATACAAAGTGAACAATTAAAAAAACTCATCACGGTGAAGTGGTGGTAAAGGGATTATTCTACAAGCGTTGCTTCTAGATAAAGGCCAGTAACACAAAATATAGAATGGACACAGATAGTTCCTCCACCATTACACAAGCAAGGGCTGTAATTACACTCGTCAAGAAAACAACAAGCCTAGGCAACCATACATTATTGTTCCTTTCCATCACAGGAAGAGAGATTACCAAATAAATATTGTACCAGGGATTTATTTGATTGCCAGCTCACAAGCGTACCATAGAACCTTAAACTTATGCTGACCAAACGAAACCAACCAAGGAAATAAAGAATTAGACAATCCAAGAGCCTCTGCATAAACAAACGCCACAAGGCGGTATTTCGGACACCAGAGCAGGAAAGAAGAGCATCAAATCATAATCATTACTGTTAAGATTGCATGCTTAAGGACATACACAAAAGCTGACATCATTTACCTTGCTCCGCGCAGGGGCCGCAGAGTGCTATTCCCGAGTCGCGCCACCCTCAGCCGCGTCCATCTCCTGGTAGCCCACCGAGGACGTCGTGACACGCTCTGTGAAGTCCTCGGCAGCCGCCTCAGAGCCCTCCACCGCGGCAGCAGGTCTCGCAGCGGTCGTGCTGGCATCGGCGACCTCCTTACCCATGTGACCAGCAGCCAGAGCTGGACACGATGCGGCTGGGATGTCAGGCGCCCAATCAGAAACCTTCTTGGGATGGACGGCGGGGGTCATGGAGCGGAGAGCGACGCACGGCGCGGATGCCGAGTGGAGCGTGGCCGCGGCACGGATCTTCGAGATGGGGGCTGCCGATCCGGCCCTTTTTCCTCACGGCGTCGGCGGCGCGTAGCCCGCGCGGGCAGACGGCTGGGGTTGGTCGGTGGTCAGGATCGGGCGGCGGCGGCGCCCGCAACATTATAGCGGCGGCGGCGAGGAGGAGGAGGTGGAGAGTGGTGGGGAGATGATGGGAGTGGGCAGGGCTCCTAACCGTATAGCCCAATTGATAAGTATTTTTGTGTGCTTCTTTCTTGCCCACGAAATTACAACTTATTTTCGTGTGCTTTGTTCCCTGCCCATGAAATTATTGTATTTTTTCGTGTGCTTTTTTCTGGCCCACGAAATTACAACATATTTTCGTGTGCTCTGTTTCCGGCCCACGAAATTACAACCTATTTTCGTGTGCTTTTTACTAGCCCACAAAGTTACATCCTATTTTCGTGTGTTTTTTCATGGCCCACGAAATTAGATCTTATTTTCATGTGCTTTGTTTCTGGCCCACGAAATTAGATCTTATTTTCGTGAGCACGGCCATGGCTCACGAAATTATGTTTATTTTCGTGAGGGCACACGAAAATACTTTTGGCCGACGAAAATAATACATTTTGTTGTAGTGCTGGTTCGGAACAGTTTGCCTTTAACTGGACTTTTCACCCATGTAACGTGTGATTCTGCTCTGTAGGCCTACAAGGAAGTTGTAGAGCACTTGAAAATCTTTCCAGAACTGTATCATATACCTTATTTGTGTCAAGATACTCAGAGTTATGCTCTGTTAAAATCCAGCAAGAATTTCTGCCAGAAACAGAGCACTCTGTTTTTGAAAACTTTGATACCTAGTTATACTCTCATTTGAATCTTAGCTCAAAATAAGAGTTCAGTAGTTACTACTTGTTTCAAACTTCCATTTTTAGTTGAAAGTTAGTTCATGAATCATTTCTTCATAGGGAAGAGGTTATTAAGTTTAGTGCGGTGTCGATGCACCGTAAGAAACATGTTGGTACTACGTAGCCTCTCCAAAAGAAAAATCCTAACCGGATTGCACCGGCATATACGTATTATCAGTGGCACTAAGAGGGTCTCTCGCACATGTATACTACACGGGATATGTACGTGGTTAGTACCTGCAGAAAGACACTCAATAGTGGTGCACTCAAAGGTTGTTTCATTTCAGGCAGTTCCATAATTGAAAGTAAATACAAACGCCCGTATCATTGTCATGCGGCCGTCATTGAGTCAAGTCACGTCTCAAGGTACGTGATCGTGTTTCAACACCACACGACGGGGAACCCGAGTATGTCATGAACGGGTCGTCACGGTTGGGAATGTTATCAACCCAACGGATACCACCTACTGCCCTGCAGGGCACGCCGATGGCAAGCGTTGCGTATGTCCTCCTGGGCTACTTCCAGACGAACACACTATCGCGTTACTGACCACGCGATGGGGTCTCCACTTACTTGCCTAATGCACGCTAGGGATCAGCGTTTCATATGAACTCAGGAACATGAAGAGTCCAAGAGTTTCATATTGACATCTCACACCAAGCTGTGAGATCTAGCCCTGAACCACTTTCCTCGTCAGGGGAGCTAACCGAAATTGAAACGCTTTCGGTGGCGTTCCATACCATTCTTACCAGAACGTAGGTGCGTCGTTACATAATGAAAATTCAGAATTAAAACACATATGTTAGTCTTGCCACTTTAAGTAACTACACTACTACAGTCCTTATGTGGGCCTAATATCGTTTCCTCACCGTATCCTAAGTTTTTGTCGTAATACGATCCTTATTCCGTGCGCTATTACCAATGCGGCTCTGATACCACGCTGACGGGACCCGCCGCCCCGATCAAACGCGTCACGGGGACGGGGCACCTTGCCCGAGAATCGCATTGGGTGGTGCCGTGTTATGCGGCACCCAACAGCACACATATAAGGAACAATGTATTACATAAATCAAAGCGGAAGCTTACAACTGTTCTTTGTAAATACTTTACATAAAATAGCTACAGCGGAAGTCTATAACCAGCTCACGTTGAATATCAAAGAAGCACTCGAGAAGAGGTCCAGCCCGCGGACTCCTCTCGCTAGCAACACGAAGACATGGCGGCGGCTAGGTTCTCCAAGTGTGACATGACTCGGAAGTTCCCGAGTCTCACTGGATAACCTTCTTTATAGCGTCGAGGTTTACCTGAAAAACCACTTATATAGCAAGAGTGAGCACAAAGGCTCAGCAAGACTTAACCGTCTCTCCTAAGACATGCAACTCTACATGAAAGTAACCTACGACTTAAACCTGTCATTTGCGAAAAGACTTGCCTACGAGTTTATCCTTAACTTTCAGATTTTTGCCATAATAGTAGTGACCTTGCGCCCAGCAACATTGGAACTCCACAATCAAACAAGAAACGCTTCATTCCAATGTTACTTGTCCCAAGGTGGAAAAATAACTTTAGTTTGCTCTATTTCTACTTCAAACAGGGTTTTCATGCAACTTAATGTAATCATAACAGCAATTATACTTTTGCAAACTGTTTCCACACAAGTTGATTACTACGTCACAACATGGGAGCAAGCGGTACTCAATAACCGTGAGAGATGGTGATTCGAATCAAACACTACCCGGATAACTCGACACATACGCCCGCCTCTGAAGACCCAACTCTGGCGTCCTTCATTACGTCGTATGTGGCAACCTTTCTCAGGACACTAAACTGTAGAACCGGTCGCGTCGTCTCAGGCTCATAGGTCTAACGAGACGATGTGGTATGCCTCTACAATCCAGTCAACCTGGTACATCGGTTTCCTGGTTCCCATATATCAGTAAGCATCCGGTACACAACTCAATACTTGCTCCTGGACGCGGCACACACATCGGTCCTTAACCGACACAGGCAGAGCTACTCGACCAAGACCTCGTCTTGTCGCTGCCTAACCCCTCTGCCTGGTCTCATCTTTAGAAATGTAAGCTTTAGTTTTCTTCCTTTCCCAACCACACTTATGATATTCTAAACTATAGCTCGCGAGTAGATTCCAACTACTCGTCTTCTACCCGATGTCCTAGCCTATTTAGCACGGCCTTATTCTACAACGATGAAACCATTCTACCCTTGATCCCAGGGTTCTTTTTGGTCATGCAAGTGGAGTATAAAACATCCTTGACCTAATGCACATACAAACTTTGACCCATAGTAGTGAACAAAGTAAAAACTTTAGAAAACATTTAAATGCAAATCGGGGCTTGCCTTGGTTTTGCAGGTGACTAAAGTCAGATGATGTATGAAGTTAGCTTCTGATGACTTGAAACTCAATGCCTGCCTTCTTGCTCCTTGATCCAAGCTCAACTTCTCCTTCTTCACTTCCCACGTTTAATCACTACACGTTATGAATATGTATACATGTTTAATTACAAAACTTTTGCTAACAAGTTCTAAAGACAAGTTTAAAACTGGAACTCTGTTGAAGAATTTAAAATGACACTGGGGCTAGTGGTTTGGGTGTGTGTTTAAGCACTATCATCAAGTGAGAAGTGAGGTTAATCACTTGGGTGGTGATCACCTAATTGGTTGAACAGAACACTACTGATCCAGGGCTCCAATGGAGCTGGAAATTTTCTTGTGAGTTCCTTGTCACAAGAAAGTCCTCTGGACCAAAATTCAGAATATTTCACTAAGTGGATAACCCAGAACAATTCCCTAAGCATTTAGGCAAAGAGGAATTAATTTTGAATAAATTTGCAATTTCATGCAAATTCAAGTGAACTACAATTTCAGACATAGCTCAGAGAGTATGCCTGAATTTTTCCTAGGATTTTTGGAGCTAAGGAATGCTCAGAACTGAATTTCTAAGTTTTGGAAATTCTCTGAAAATGTTTCTGTATTCATTTGAATACAGAAACTTGAAATCTGAATTACCCCAACTAAATCAACTCAAAATGCGCTGAAACTTTTACAGGAGTTTCCTAATATCCTAAAGAATATTCTGGCCAAATTTGGGAATTTTTGGATTAACCAAACTCCCTCTAAAATTCCTTTTCTTAAAAGCTTTAAAGAATTTTCCAGAATTTTCTGTTTGTTTTAATGCAAATTTGGTTGCATTTTTGGATAGGGATTTTCATCCTGAATCCAACCCAATTTGAATCACTAAATTTGGAGCTTCCTAGCAAAAGTTATGAGGTTCCAAAGTTTGAACTGAATTTGTAATTCAAATTGAATCGGGAACAGTTTAAACTCTGACCGGCGCACGTGTCAGTCCCTTGTTGCAGCCACACCATGGGCCACAGCTGCCCAGGCTGTAGCCGCAGCAGATCAGGTGGCCACAGAAAATCCCAGTCGACTGCCACAGCCACTGACCAGGGGGCCAGCGGCTTCTTCTTCCTCCCGCCCCGCTTTTTCCCGTGCGCTCCACCCCCTTTGCCGGCGCGGCGCTGACCTCGCCGGACTTGTCTTTCCGGCCATCTCATGGCCTGCTACTTGCCGCCCGGGGGTTTTCAGGGACGAGCAACTCATCTAAGGGGTCAGCACAAGCTAACGACGCTTGGAACTAGGTCGGCGACGTGCGCACCCCTCGGTGAAGCTTTGGCGCCGTGGCCCGAGCATCCTAGCCCGCCAAAGGTTCGGATAATTTGCTCTAAAGCACCAGTGAGTCATGGGGTGCTCGGCCTTGGCTCAAACTGGATCGGTAACGGCTCGGGATGGGGTCTCACCGTGTGCCCGGCGGTTCCCGCCATGATCGCCGCTCGGAAAACTCGGAATTAGCTGTAACCATTCGGTTCTAGGCTAGGTTTGCGAAGGAAATGGAGGCGCTAGCCAGTCTAGCTCCCGTATGCAAGATTTGGTGAACTACAAACACGAATTGCTATCGAATTTAATCACCTCGTACTGAAAGGTCGAATTGCATCCTCCGAGAGAAAATCCCCGAATTGGCTCTCTGTGATTCACAGCTCAACTTGAGGCCTGGGGGCGAGCAGCATGGCTCACCCGCGCGTCCGGGGGTGTCCTTGCTTGGGCGTGACAGGGCCTGGTGTAGGCTGTCCACGAGCTCCCCAACCCGCTGTGAGGTTAGGTCGCCACGGCGACGAGCCAATCTCGAGTCGGGAAGGCAGCAACTCGCTGGATTCTGTGCTTAGGAGGTGGAGGACAAGCTAACAGTGTGGGTTTCCGGCTTGGCTGGCCTCTGCGCGCTCGGTTTTCCCTGGTTCCTGGTCGATAGCCCGAGTGTAGGATCGAAGAGCACGTGAAAATCTACCAGATGGGGGTGAATGGTAGATTAAAACTTTTCGCAGCGAAAACAACAAAAACCCCTGAGCAAAAATCAATCGGTTAAAGAAACCGTGTGTGCAAGTGTTTTCAAACGTGTTCAACCGTGACAAATCAAGTAGAGAGGTAGAGAATCAAGTCATGGATCCGACGCAACAAGAATCACTTGAAAACACGAAGTAAAACTTGAGATACGATCAAAACATTAAACGAAGATCAATCTGTTCTACCCGATATAAAACAGATCTGCAACGCTGCAAAGAAACTCGTGTATCTCAAAAACTACAGATCCGAAGCTAGGGAAAATTTCACAGATGATAGATAATTGAGTTGTGAAGACAACCCAAAAAGAATCACGTTAATCGGATCTGTAAAACTCGAGTTATGAACGAAACACCGAAGCAACGTCGGTCTGTCCAGAAACTTGGCGAGAAAGACTTGACGAAAAACAAGTCGGACGAACAAGGCACAAAAGCTCCTCGAAACTATGAACTTTATTCAATAGAAACAAAAGAGGAACAGCCCAAAGTTCTCTACCCATGAGAGCTCTAGCCTCCCTTGCTTTTATAGCCAGCCCTCAGGCTAAACAATCCAATCTAGGACTCCTACTCCTAATTGGACTTGTATCCTAACTTACCATAACTGCTCAGGACTCTCCTATTCACAGATAGAAGCAATCGTGAGACTTCCAAACACCTTAGGAACGTTCTAAACATTGCTAAAACAACTCAACTTCGTGCCTAGCACGAAATCCTATCATAACCAACTCAAATCTTCCATATTTGAGCCATATCCGACTCAGCCTCAGCCTGAGTACGCAATCCAGCCGGTTGGACCATTCCGACCAATTCTTTACGTCCACTTCTCTTCATCACGCCTTGGAACAATGTTGCCACGTCCATGCACTCCTTGAACACGTGTAAACACCTTCCAACGACGTACACGCAACCTTCATATACACTGCCCTTGATCCAAACATGCTGCGTGACCTCCTGATCAACTCAACCACAGCTCCTCCCGAACTTGGTTGTTGGAACCTCATCTCCTCCCTGAGACTAGTCCAAGGATCCCGTCACCAGCCATGTCTTGAGCTCAAGCAACACCTGCACATGAATAAACAACCAATTCTTCTGAGCACAAGTCCTCGACTTGACTCACGTTAGTTCGAAAACCACAACACCTTACATGAGCACGTCACATAAGCATGTTGCAAACCATATCAAATGATAACAGCCATAACCACCAAAACACACCAAAAACTTAGCAAATTAATACTAAGCAAACCTTCCCATAAAGCAAGTTTGAAACATTGCGAGTTAAAAGCAAAAACAAGACGCTGCAGTTCTACGAGTTGAACTTCACAGGAGCTCCCTAAAAACAAGCTCCGGACCTCACAGAAGCTCTCCGGACCTTGCAGGAGCTCTTCGGACCTTGCGTCGGACCTTGCCAACACTTTGGCGGACCTAACAAAGAACTTGTCGGACCTTGCCACAGAAGAATGTTTTGGCAATATTCAAAACTTTGAATGTTAATGCTAACTTTTATCCTAATTGCTAATGTATTCAGCACACATAGGTCTCACAATCTCCCCCTTGATGAATGCATTGGCAACACCAATTAAAATCCGAACATTGGCTTATGAAAAGTTTTGAAAACTCATTTCTCCCCCTTTATTAATTTCTCCCCATTTTTTAAAATCAGAGAAGGAAGAAAGTGTATAACATATGCAAAGTGTAAAAAAATCTCTCCTTATACATATTTCTCCCCCTTTGACAATGTATTCAGCAAAGTTCAAAAGAGAAATTTTTAAATGTTATGAGCATATTATAACATATACATACAAAACAAAGATCATCCAAGTCATACTATCAAGTTACTTACACTATCACATCAATGAGATACATAAAGTAGTGTAAGCCATGCTAGAGATCAAATGTATTTTTCAGTTTAAGCAAGTCATGATCTCCCTTACTCAACTATTTCAAAACCTGAAAACATGACACTTGTTGCTGCATTTTTATTATTCATAATCATTTAAGGCACAAAGTTGATCATATGATATTTGCAAGAGATTATATGCCGCATCAGCCTTATTCTAACCAACCAAGCCAAGCCTATGTCATTTGACAATCAGAAGCTTAAGGACATGGTTTTAGTCATACACAATTCCTTCTAAGTTCATATCTTAGTGCAATGATAAGCAATCTCAAAAGAATAAGTGCGATGCATGCATATTCTCTTGATCTTTTCTCAATTTTTTATTTGAAAACTCAACATGTGAGCTGATCACTTGATTAATTTTTTATGATTAAAAGCACTTGTGAGCACGCAACAAGTTCAAAACAGCAAGAAAGTTTGATCATGACCAGGTTTAGTGTAAGTAATTATTCCAATTACTAGTCATGGCAAAAACTACAAAATGTATAACATGAGTAATGTAGTAAGAACTTTCAGCCTGTAAAAGGCATCACAAAGTCATATATGTATGAAATACTATGCTCATATTATTTTAGTTTCAGATTCACACATAGACTTTCAAAGTTTCAAAAACTCCCCCTCAATTTAAGCCATGAGGATGCATAACCCCTATTTCACTACGAATGAAACAAAAACGAGTGAAATCCAAAGGTTTTGTAAAATATCAGCCAATTGTTGTTCGGTATCAACATGGTGAAGCACAATGATTCCTTTTTCAACATTATCACGAAAAAAGTGATACCTAATGTCAATGTGCTTAGTTCTAGAGTGTTTCACGGGGTTTTTAGCAATACAAATTGCACTTAGTATTATCACAAAACAGTGGAACACTATCTAAATCAACCCCATAGCCCTTAAGTGTTTGAACAATCCAAAGAATTTGTGAGCAAGCGCTACCCAATATTCGGATTCGGCCGTGGATTGTGCAACTGAACTTTATTTTCTAGAGGACCAAGCAACAAGTGAATTACCAAGAAAATGACAAGCACCCGAAGTACTTTTCCTATCAATCCTACAACTCCCAAAATCAGCATCCGAAAAAGCTTTCAAAGAAACGGTTGAGGAAGAAGGAAGAAAAATGCCAAATTCTTGAGTTCCATGTAGGTACCTGAGAATCCTTTTGATGGCTTGGCGATGTGAAGCACGTGGAGAAGCTTGAAAACTTGCACAAAGACATACGCTGAATTGTATGTCCGGTCTTGACGCCGTGAGATACAAAAGTGATCCAATCATACTTCTGTATTCTTTTTTATCGACCGGGTCACCATCTTCGTCAAGTTCAAGTGTTGTTGCTGTTCCCATTGGTGTCCAAAGAGGCTTGCTTTTGTCCATGTTGAAGCACTTAAGAAGGTCCTTTGTATACTTAGTTTGATGCACAAAAGTCCCTTCTTTTGTTTGCATGATTTGCAGCCCCAAAAAGTATGTGAGTTCTCCCATCATACTCATCTCAAATTCTGAACTCATCATAGCTGAAAACTTGGACACGAGATCATGAGAAGCACAACCAAAGATAATATCATCCACATACACTCGAACGAATAATGAGTCATTGCCATGGTTAAGTACAAAAAGAGTTTTATCAACCTTGCCCATGGTAAACCCCTTTTCAAGTAAGAATGTTTTTAACCTATCATACCATGCTCTAGGGGCTTGTTTTAGACCGTACAAGGCTTTGGATAGTTTGTAAACATGATTAGGAAAATTTGGATTTTCAAAACCCGGTGGCTGCTTAACATAAACCTCCTCCTCTATGTAGCCATTAAGAAAAGCACTTTTAACATCCATTTGATATAACTTGAAACCTTTAGATGCAGCAAATGCTAATAAAATTCTTATAGCTTCTAATCTAGCAACAGGAGCAAATGTTTCATCAAAATCTAGACCTTCAATTTGAGTGAAACCTTGAGTAACCAACCTAGCTTTATTCCTAACCACAACCCCATCCTCACTTTGCTTATTTTTAAATACCCATTTAGTTCCAATTAATGTGTGACCTTGAGGTGGAGGTACAAGTTTCCAAACATTATTTCTTTCAAAATTTTCTAACTCTTCTTGCATGGCATTAATCCAAGATTCACTAGTGAGTGCGTGTGATATATCCTTGGGTTCAAAAGAAGCAACAAAAGCAGAATGAGCATGAGAGTTTGGATCGCAAAACCTGGACCGAGTGACTCGTTCATGCAAGCTTCCAATGATTTGCTGTGGAGGATGACTTTTGAGTACTCGGAGGGGAGTAGACACTTCACAAGCACCTTCTTCTTCATGTTCGGACCTTTGATTAGGAGAGCTTGTTGATTGAGGAAGGTCCGAACCAGCAGTAGTGACTGTTGGTGCTGGTTGTGGTGCAAAATCAGCAGCTTGATCGTTATTTACTTCCGAGTTTTCGGGCAGCAACACCACTTCTTCATCTTCTTCAATAAAAATACTCTCCCCCTGCGGATATGGATCTGGACCTGCAATATCGGAGCTAGTACTTGGGCTAGCTTCATCAAAAGAAACCACGCAAGTCTCCACAATTTTGTTAGTGTCAAGTAAAAGCACACGGTAGCCTCTAGTATGAGATGGATAACCAAGAAACATGCCATCAACAGATCTAGCTTCAAATTTATCAAGATTACCATGTTTCTTAACAAAGCATTTGCAACCAAAAACCCTAAAGTGTGTAACTCTAGGCCTATGTCCAAACCGGAGCTCACATGGGGTTTTTCCAAGCTTAGCACGCAAGAAAACACGATTTGAGACATAACAAGCGGTTGCAATTGCATCAGCCCAAAATTTCCTAGGAGTTTGATATTCATCAAGCATAGTCCTAGCCATCTCAACTAAGGTCATGTTCTTTCTTTCTACGACACCATTTTGTTGTGGTACATATGGTGAAGAGTATTGATGATCTATTCCATTTTCAGCACAGAAGTGATCAAAGGATTGGTTTTTAAATTCAGTTCCGTTATCACTTCTAATTGCTTTTAATGATCCTGGGTGATGAATAGATAATCTAAGAAATAAATTTCTAAAATGACTAAAAGCTTCATTCTTAGATGCCATAAAATAAACCCAAGAATATCTGGAATAATCATCAACAATCACAAGCACATACCATTTACCTCCGAAGGATTGAACACGTGCCGGACCTACTGTGTCAAGATGTAAAAGTTGTCCCGGTTCAGCTGTCAAGGTCATTGTGAGAGGAGCATGTGAACCTGCAACAAACTTAGCATGTCTACAAGAAGAGCACACAATATCATTGTCCTTTTTAAGCTTCGGCAGCCCACGTATGCGATCGACAGCACTAACACGAGTGAGATGATCAAAGCCTATGTGACCAAGTCTACGATGCCAAAAATATAGATCCTTTGTATCATTAGCAACTAGACACTGATGCTTAGAAGTTGACAAATCAAAATCAGCTTTAAAAACTCTTCCAAACCTAGACATGTTAAACAAAAGCTCACCTTTTGAATCTACAACCTTGCAGCAATTTTTAGCAAAGCTAACCTCTAGATTTTCATCTTGCAATTGTGAAACCGAAAGCAAGTTGTATTTCAAATTTTTAACAAGTGCCACATCTTTCAAAGTGTAGATATTGTTTAGTCTAACCGAACCTTTAGAAATTATGGGAGTAGAAAAGTTATCGGCGAAAGTAACATTTTCTACACGTGACACAAAAGAGAGAGATGAGAACCATTCTTTGTTACCGGTCATGTGGCGTGAGCAACCTGAATCCACAATCCAAATGTTCTCCTTCCTCAAACGTGAAACCTACACAGCAGCACAATACGTCGATGACTCAATACTAGGGTTAGTTAAAAGACTTTTAGGAATCCAGTACTGAGTCACACGACGTCCAGCAGGAATAACACGCGAAAGCTCAGAAGGTACAGCAGGTTTATGAGCCAAACATCGAAAATTTTAGTTCCCAACTACTGACTTAGAAGATGTGTTATATGTAGCACAAAAAACAGTAGGTCCGGGAGCAAGTTTTTGACTCATTACAGCAGGTTGCAAGCTCCGAACATTCGGTCTAGCAGATTTTGCTTGGTTGTTATGTGATCTAGCAAGTATTCTTTGTTTCTTATCGTGTTTAGCTAGTCTATAACAAAAATCCATGACATGAACATCTCTACCACAGTAGGTAGAATGAAAAATAACCTTATTATCATGTCTAGATGAGCAAGCAACACGTTTATTAGAACCCGAATGGGACAGTACTCCTGCAGATTTGAAAATCACCTCTTTTTGTCTAGGAGCTGTTTGAATCAAACCGCTTCCTAATGACTTTACAACTTTAGGTGGGTGTTCCTTAGCATGAGCATGAGAATTAAAACCTAAACCAGTTTTATCATTACAAGACTTGGAAGAATTCAGCAGCAAGTTTAGGTTCTTATTTGCATTAGAAAACCGATCTAGTGTCCTATGCATGTCATCAAGTTTATTGGACAGATCAAAGCAGTTTTCACATGAAGTTTTTCCTTTTAGTTTGTAATTTGAACAATATTTAACTTCATGCACACGTAAAGCATTGTTCAAAATAGAAATATCATTCATAGCATCATTTAGTTTCTTATTCAGATCATCACTTGAAGAACAATGCAAATCAATTGTAGAACAACAAGCATCTTTGAAATTTTTATCATTAAGTGCTGCAAGCTCTTTGTTCTTTTCAATTTCAAGTTCAAGTTTATCAAGTGTAGATGCGTGTGCACTTCTTAAAGAGGATAATTGTTCATAAATGAAATCACATGAGGAACAAGAATCATCACTAGGAATCAAAGTTTTTAAACGATTAATTTCAGATTCTAGTGATTCAATTTTAACAGCATTGTTCCTAAGTTTTTTATCCTTTTTATTTAATATAACAGTGGCACGAGAAATAGCATCACACACTTCTTCGCAAGTGGGACATACCTCTTCATCGTCGCTCTTGTGTTCTGCCTCCTCGGAGCTTGAACTTGGCTTGCTCGCCATGCAGCACATATTTGCCATAGCTTCTTCATCTTCATCAGTACCGGTGTCCACATCACTTGAGCCTAAATCTTGAAGTGCAGAGATCATACTATGCACTATGTTGCGCATTGATAAATCTTTCTTCTTCTTATTCTTTGCAAACGATTTCTTCGGCCTTGTTTGCTTTTCTTCACATGAAGTCGGACCTGAAAGGTTAGGGCACTCCATACGAAAATGTCCTGTCTTACCACATTCAAAACATCGTTGAGGTCCGGAGCTTCCTCTCCTTCTAGTTCTCACATTTTGCAATGCTTTTGAGAACCGAGTAGAGATGAGTGCAAGCTCCTCCTCTGGAAACTCTTCAATCTGTTCAAGGGTTAGAGAGGACAGCAAAGAGAGTGCACCACTAGATGATGATTGACTAGAACTAGACATGTTACATTGCGAAACAAATGCAATAGACTTGTTGGGGTTTTTACGTGAGATGATGTCAATTTCATGAGTTTTCAATTTAGAATAAAGCACGTCTAAAGTAAGAGAACTCATGACAGTAGATTCATGAATAGATGTAACTTTCATCTCCCAAATTGACATATCTAATGCTCCTAACAATTGTCTAGCATTTTCAGCATCTGAAAAGTTAACATTGACACTACGCAAGTTGCTGAGAATTTTATTAAAGCGAGCAAAAAGGTCATCAATTGACTCACCGGGTTGCATCTCAAAACGCATGTATTCTTTCTTCAACATATCTTGCCTTACCTCCTTGATCGTATTGGATCCTTCATGGTAGTCACAAAGAGCTTTCCAAACATCATATGCAGATCGGAGGTGTGCAACACGGTCGAAGTCGCTTTGAGTCAATCCTTGGATGATCAAGTTGCGAGCCTTGTTGTTGTTGTCAACATCTCTCATGTTCGCAGCCGTAACTTGATCGTTGGGTGGTACATCGAAGTTCTGGTAGACCTTTTTCCATATGGCGAAGCCTTGCGCCTGTATGTAGGCCTCCATCCGCACCTTCCAAACCTGAAAATCGA
Organism: Neostapfia colusana; assembly: GCA_030760725.1. Classification (NCBI taxonomy): domain Eukaryota; kingdom Viridiplantae; phylum Streptophyta; class Magnoliopsida; order Poales; family Poaceae; genus Neostapfia; species Neostapfia colusana. The sequence continues at coordinate 105,184,671 of JASWHV010000006.1, forward strand.
TGCCATTGAACACACAAGGTTTTGCGGAGTACTTCTCCATGATGGTTAGTCAAAACACGTGCAAATCACAAAGATTAGAGCACCTTGGCTCTGATACCAATTGTAGGATCGAAGAGCACGTGAAAAGCTACCAGAGGGGGGTGAATGGTAGATTAAAACTTTTCGCAGCGAAAACAACAAAAACCCCTCAGCAAAAATCAATTGGTTAAAGAAACCGTGTGTGCAAGTGTTTTCAAACGTGTTCAACCATGACAAATCAAGTAGAGAGGTAGAGAATCAAGTCACGGATCTAATGCAACAAGAATCACTTGAAAACACGAAGTAAAACTTGAGATACGATCAAAACATTAAACGAAGATCAATCTGTTCTACCCGATATAAAACAGATCTGCAACGCTGCAAAGAAACTCGTGTATATCAAAAACTACAGATCCGAAGCTCGTGAAAATTTCATAGATGATAGATAATTGAGTTGTGAAGACAACCCAAAAAGAATCACGTCAATCGGATCTGTAAAACTCGAGTTATGAACGAAACACCGAAGCAACGTCGGTCTGTCCAGAAACTCGGCGAGAAAGACTTGACGAAAAATAAGTCGGACGAAATAGGCACAAAAGCTCCTCGAAACTCTGAACTTTATTCAATAGAAACACAAGAGGAACAGCCCAAAGTTCTCTACCCATGAGAGATCTGGCCTCCCTTGCTTTTATAGCCAGCCCTCAGGCTAAACAATCCAATCTAGGACTCCTACTCCTAATTGGACTCATATCCTAACTTACCATAACTGCTCAGGACTCTCCTATTCGCAGATAGAAGCAATCGTGAGACTTCCAAACACCTTAGGAACGTTCTAAACATTCCTAAAACAACTCAACTTCGTGCCTAGCATGAAATCCTATCATAACCAACTCAAATCTTCCATATTTGAGCCACATCCGACTCAGCCTCAGCCTGAGTACGCAATCCAGCCGGTTGGACCTTTCCGACCAATTCTTTACGTCCACTTCTCTTCATCACGCCTTGGAACAATGTTGCCACGTCCATGCACTCCTTGCACACGTTCAAACACCTTCCAACGACGTACACGCAACCTTCATATGCACTGCCCTTGATCCAAACATGCTGCGCGACCTCCCGATCAACTCAACCACAGCTCCTCCCGAACTTGGTTGTTGGAACCTCATCTCCTCCCTGAGACTAGTCCAAGGATCCCGTCACCAGCCATGTATTGAACTCAAGCAACACCTGCACATGAATAAACAACCAATTCTTCCAAGCACAAGTCCTCGACTTGACTCACGTTAGTTCGAAAACCACAACACCTTACATGAGCACGTCACATAAGCATGTTGCAAACCATATCAAATGATAACAGCCATAACCACCAAAACACACCAAAAACTTAGCAAATTAATACTAAGCAAACCTTCCCATAAAGCAAGTTTGAAACATTGCGAGTTAAAAACAAAAACAAGACGCTGCAGTTCTACGAGTTGAACTTCACGGGAGCTCCCTAAAAACAAGCTCCGGACCTCACAGAAGCTCTCCGGACCTTGCAGGAGCTCTCCAAACCTTGCGTCGGACCTTGCCAACACTTGGCGGACCTAACAAAGAACTTGTCGGACCTTGCCACAGAAGAATGTTTTGGCAATATTCAAAACTTTGAATGTTAATGCTAACTTTTATCCTAATTGCCAATGTATTCAGCACACATAGGTCTCACACCGAGGCGGTAGCGTCCTCGGCTCTTTTGTCGTGCGAGGGGGTGAATGGCCGAGTGAGGGTCGGTTGGGGCAAAAGATCCCACTGGAGCTCGCAATCAGGTCGCCAGCGTGATTCTGGGAGCTGGAGGTGGCGTCGCCCGTAGCCCTCGGTGGCGCCTCGAGCTCGCTCGGCCACTCGGATGAGAGCTGATGCACAGAAACTGCCTTGAGCAGTAAGTAATAATCCCCCCTCTCAATGACAAGTGGGGCCCACCACTCCCCTCTGCCCAAAAGATCTTCAATTTTCGGCCTAGTGCAAACTCAGCTCTGAGGAACTAAAATCCAAAAGTTATTTGGCAATTTGACAAGTTGTGCCTCAGTTTTAAGTTTAAATTCAAATTTGGATGAAATTTACAAGTTCCTTTGATATTCATATCAAAGCACCTCCAAATTTGCTCAAAACTTGCCTTCTTCATAATTTGAACCTGGAGAGTTTGAATATACCCTCTGATCTTTAAGTTGGCCACTGCGAATACAAATTTTCAAACAACAGTTTGAATTTCCTCTTTGGAAATGGTCTTCTTCTCTTTGAAGTAAATCCTTCGATTCAAACTGAATTTTTAAGTCCTCTTTTGTGATGACCCATCTGAATTTGGGTGAAACACTTTGGTTTGCTCCTAGCCCTTGCTTGATCAACCTTGGTCCCAAGCTGAACCTCACAAGTTCAGTCTGACCATGCCCCTCCAATTTGAATTTGATGGTGATCTCAAACAATGCTTTGAACAAATGGTATATTAGCTTAACCTCCCTCCCAATTTGGAACTTAAGCTCTTCAATACCTGAGGACTGCAATGATCATCTCATATATATGCTTTTGGACCATCTGAACATGAAAGCTTTGCAAGGGTTCAAAAATGGGGTTTAAACTTCCCTCCCCTCTACTCAAAGAGAATGTGCATATGAGTTAGATTTTTGGGAGTGAAATCTCTTTCCCGGGTTAACATGTGTTCAGTAGGAGCTAAAGAACGTTTTAGCTTTCCCCACATGTCCATGGTTGAGTTTATCATTTCATGTGACATAACCCAAGTCATTCCCTTGCCTTAAGATGTTTGAATTCAGCATGAACTCAACATGATCATAGTCCATTCCCTTTTTGGCTCTCCCTCAAATCAGAAAGTTGCCACCATAATCTCCACAATTTCAAATGTATGAGGCTCCATGTGTGTTCAAAAGTTTGGCGGCAATCTGAGCTGAGGCTTTGGGGCTAAAGACCTTATCTTCATTCTTTCTCATCCACCTGCATGATTACACATGAGTTTAGCTCCACCTTGGTCCAACACCTTCAAAGGCATGCTCGAACCCGTGTGGTTGCACCTCATGAATACCATCCCATGTAAGAAAGTTTTTGTAAGTCCCATTTTTCATGAACCAGAAACACGATGACGTTCAATCATCCGTTTCTTTGCATTCACGTTTTTGGAACTTTTACATATACTTGGCAACATACTTGGATGATATGAATGAATGTGATGCTCCGGAATCAAATAAAATGGTGGCTGGGTTGGAGTTGGCAAGGAACATACCAATCACGACGTCCTCAGCCTGTTGCGCTTCCTCAGCAGAGACCTGGTTCATGTTGCCGCGAGTGTAGTTCTGCTGTCCACGGTTTCCTTGATTGGATCCTCCGTTCGCCGTGAGTTCTGTTTGGGCATGTTGCTTGGTGTTCCAGGACCTCTCTTCGGGCACTGGCTCGCAAAGTGTCCGGTCTCCCCGCATGCAAAGCATGCCTTGTTGCCCACGACAGCAGGTACGTTGGGGTGGGGGTTTTGAACAGGAGCGCCCATGTTGGGTCGGGGCGCAGGAGGCAAAGGCACACGAGGTGCTTGCATGGCAGGACGCTGCTGTGGTGGCTGATTTGGGCGAAACGATCCATACCGTGGTGCAGCTGGGGACATGTCACGAGGGCGTACGTTGCTCCCTTGTGGCTAGTATGGCATCTTTCTTTTGCCCTCTTGCTCGATCTCTCGGATCTTGCTTTCAACCACTATAGCCTTGTCAACAAGTTTCTGGAAGCTTGCGTATTCATTGTTGCGGAGCTGAACCTGGATCTCATTGTTCAACCCCCTCACGAACAAGTACTGCTTCCGTTGGTCTGAGTTGACATCTTCGGGGGCATACCGTGACAGTTGCCTGAACTTGTTGAGGTACTCATTCACGCTCTTCTTGCCTTGGCGGAGACCTTCAAACTCTTGTCTTTTGAGCATCATTACTCCAGCAGGGATGTAATGAGAGCGGAAACTCTCCTTGAACTCAGTCTAAGTAATATTCTCCGGGTCGACATGAGCGTTGCATAGAGCGTCCCACCAATCAGCGGCAGCTCCCATAAGTTGGTGCGATGCAAAGAGAACTTTCTCTCGGTCATTGCACTGAACTATGGCAAGCTTCTTCTCCATGGACTTCAACCAATCGTCGGCCTCCATGGGGTCATTAGCTTGTGCAAAAGTGGGTGGTCAAGTCCTCATGAACTCTCCCAATCGGTTGTGAGCCGGCGGTGGTGGCGATGGTGGTGGCGGTGGTGCAGGAACGGGGTTATTGTTGTTGACTTTCAGCTGACCCAAAGTTTGGATCATGGTTTGCATGAGATGATTCTGCAAGGCTATCAACCGTTCCAGGTTGTTTGCACCAGCTCTGGGGTTGTCATTCTCAGGGACCTCAACGTGGTCATCCTCTTGGTTGCCACGGACGTTCCTCCCTTAACGGCTGGCGTTTCCTCTCACCATCCGTGAGAGAGAGTTGAGTAGAATAGAGGTCAGAAGGTTAGATGGATCCCCTAACTATATGCATCATGATGGATGGGCTATATATATTAGCCTATATGGGGATGTGAACAAGTGCTGAAGCATCTCACATCTCTCTACTATGTGTGGATATGGACAACGTTGAAACGTCCCACAACTCACACTAAGCACTCAACCGCAACAATCATCACAAAAGTTCAGCACACAACTCCTATTCAAGGCTTACTCAATGGGGGTCCTATGTGGTTTGGGGTGGTACCAATCTGTGACCAATCTGTGGCTACTAATCTGTGACTTTGTCCTATGGTCAATGGGGTTCTAATGCCAATCTCTGCATACTACCTAGGTGTGACGCCCTCAATTCTGTGGAAAACCACGGAACCGAGAACTAATGCATATGTGTGCCCAGGATGTTCATCACACATACACATACGTTCCATAAACTGAATTCAGGTTATATATTACCACGAATAACAGGGTTTATTACAATATCTTATGAGTCTTGGACTCATGCTTACAGTGGAAGTCTTATTTCTATGCAGCGGAAGTCTTATTTTAATACGGAAGCAAAAACTAATGCGGAAGAAAAACTAAGCAGAAGTGGCTCCATCTCTACTCCTTCCACAGGCAAGGTTGAGAACAGATCACACGCCATAATGCTCTACTCGGTCCTCATAGTAGTCTTCTCTTGCTGTTGATGAAGAAATAATAATGCAAGTTTGAGTACAATGATGTACTCAGCAAGTGCGGGAATAACACATGATATGCAGCTCATAAACAAGGTAGGTGATAAAAAGCTTATTTGCAGAAAAGCAGATTTGTAAAAAAAACATGATAAACAGCAACTTAACTTTAGATGAATGTAATCCCAGTATGTATTAAATTACCAACATACCTCCATCGCTTTCCATGTTCCATCTGAACATTAACCAATCTTTTATTCATACTCACGAATACCTCCTCGTATTCGCTACCATCTTACCTCCACGTCTCGCACTGAGACCAATCCCATATCATGACCCACCAGTCATGCAACCCTTTCATCATCCAGACTTAACAATTCCAAACCAAACCATAACCAAACCCATAATCATAACCAAGAACCTTTCCAATAACCATTCCAATAACCATCCCATCTAATCATGGCAGTTTAGCCAGGTGCTCATGACCGTAAGCTCGGCTATCATGATAGTTTTAGACTCTGCAGAGTTTGTACCTCTTTACCCACAAGTTTGTGATTTCGTCACCCGTCGGTGACTGCAGAACCTCCATTATACCAGTACACAACCGTCAGTGTATGGTCAAGAGATCACAAAATAGCCTTTACAAAGGGGTTACTAGATGTATGGACTCACTAAGGTTTCATCGGCAGGCTAGAATCTCCAATTCTCCCACCCACGGGCCCCCTCTTGTGCCATGCAGTTCCCAGGGCAGTCCTCACTCGACTCCCATTCCCCGCACCTTCCACAGTCCATAACACTCTAGCAACTTACCTAATTACTCAGCTAAGCCGCACCCATACTTGGCCTTGTGGTGGCACTGTTATCCTGGCATGTGCATGCATGAACCGGTCCTTAGATCTATGGCAAGTAAAACCACCATCTCATGCTACCTCATACACAAACCCAGGCTTGTCTAGATCTCCCTCCGATCCATGTTCATTTAACCTCATTAGTTACTTATTATCAGTACGAGTGCAGTTAGCTCGGCACATTCATCTCGCTTCCCCATCCCATGGACTCAGCAAAGCATAAAAATAAAAACCATGCCCGACTTATAAACTTCCCAAGCGACAAGGATGGTTTAATCAAAACTAGTAAACTCCTATAAAAAGGGTTTCCCATCATGTTTTGACTCAGCACACACACCTTTTCGCAAAACAAAACAGTTTTACCCAAAACATAGGATCAACATGGTCAAGGAGCACTTGCCTTGTTCTTGCGGTTCCGGTTGTTCTTGATTCTCAAAACCTTGTTGCTGCAGCTCGTCGTAGACAGCTTCCTGAGTTTGTCCTGCTATGTAGGATTCACGTGCATACAAGATTCACAGCGATCAATATCATGCACAAACCCTAAACTAGATGCGATGATGCACATGCATGCTATACTACGATTAGTTTTATTAGATTGATTTGTACGTATTCTTGCATGGCTTGCATGGTCAGAGATGTTCGGATTAAAGGTGAACGTGGCGATGATCTTGTCTTTAGATCAAACTGATCATCGAGTGTTCTGCCCACGAAAAGGCTTCTGTTCGAAAGGAATCGAAGAACAGATGCAAAGATGAGCACAATGATGTCGTAAGGTGGTATCGAAGTCCTACCTCACGCTCTTCTTGTCTTCGGGGTCCTCCTTAGACCGCTTGGTTCTCCTCCGATGATCTCCCTTTGTCGTGCTTCGGCGATGTTTCGCTCGGCGAGTTAGGGCTAGGGCTCTAAGTCATCGGCTCAGGAGTTGAACGAGGAGTTTGTGGTTTCGGCCAGAGGTTTTGGGTTCTATTTATAATCGGGAAGTGAAGAGTCCTAATCTGATTGGATCCCGAATAAGAGTCTTATTCAGATCTTTGTTAGATCCTGACGTCTTACCTTCGGTAACCATCGTGGATTTTAGATCGGTTTCCGTTGCGCACCGGTATCTTTACTCGTAAGAACCGCTTCAGACTCGTTACCTCCGCGGTGATGAGCTCCGGAAGCTCCACGTGTCCTTCGGGCCTGGTATCTCCTCATCCGCGGAGACGAGCTCCGGTTGTGCCGCGTGTCAATCGATCAAGACCTCCTTCTTCTTCGGAGACGAGCTCCGCTCACGCCACGTGTGGGTGCTGGTCTTTCCGCTCTCCTTCCCTTAGGGACATGCCCCGAGGTCGACACGTGTTTAGCTGCGACGGACCTTCCGATGATAAGCTCCGGTGGCGACACGTATTCGATAGATCCTGACTTCTCTGAGATGAGCTCCGGAATTGACACGTATCCCCCGCGAATGGTCCTCTGATTTTCGGGAGGACTAGCTCCAAGGATGACATGTGTCCTATAAAAATGCCTTTGCTTCTTCCGCAGCGGCTAGCTCCGCGGTAGCACGTGTCCCATAGGGTCGGTCCTCTTTTCCAATTGCGGAGGTGACCCCCGAGCCTGCCACGTAGCTAGTTTAGCGGCGGACCTTTCCCAATTTCTCGGGGATGAGCTCCGAACGCGCCACGTGGTCTGCTGGCCGTGGAAATTGCCTTCGGTGCTCTCGGAGAGCTTTATTGGCTATCCTTTTGGTACTTGTCTCTGTTTCTACTCTTCTTAAAATGTTTTTTTCTTCTTCTTAAAATATGAACATATGCTGACACCCGAGGTGAGGGTGTTACAAATCTACCCCCCTTAAATTGAATCTCGCCCTCGAGATTCGTTAGTAGAAAATAGATGGGGAAATTCTGCCTTGATATCCTCTTCACGTTCCCATGTGTCTTCAGCTTCAGTGTGATGGCTCCATTGTACCTTGCACCATCGAATCACCTTGTTTCGGGTGACCCTTTCCTTCACGTCCAAGATTCGGACAGGGTGTTTTGCGTAAGTCAGGTCCTCTTGAAGGTTAAGTTCTCCCATTGACACTTGTTCCTCTGGTATTCTTAAGCACTTCTTGAGCTGGGATACATGAAACACGTCATGTACGTCGGAGAGGTGGTTTGGGAGCTCTAGTTGGTAGGCAACTTCTCCTCGCTTACCCAAAATCTTAAATGGTCCGATGTAGCGAGGCACTAGTTTGCCTTTGACGTTAAAACGTCGTTGGCCTCGGATAGGCGATACCTTAAGGTATACGAAGTCTCCAACTTCAATGGTCAACTTTCTACGTCTATCGTCCACATAGCCTTTTTGTCGTGACTGAGTAGCCTTTAAGTTCTCCCGTATCGTTTGGACTTGCTTTTCAGCCTCTTGTAGTACTTCAGGTCCAAACACCTGGTTTTCTCCAGTCTCGCTCCAGAACAGCGGCGTTCTACACCGTCTGCCATATAAGGCTTCGAAAGGTGACATCTTCAAGCTACCTTGATAGCTGTTGTTATAGGAGAACTCGGCATACGGTAAACTCCTATCCCAACTACGCCCACGTTTCAAGGCGCAAGCTCTCAGCATGTCCTCCAAAATTTGGTTTGTCCTCTCGGTTTGCCCATCTGTTTGTGGGTGATAGGCGGAGCTAAAATCCAGTCGTGTACCCATGGCTTTCTGCAACTTCCTCCAGAATCTAGAGGTAAACTGAGAACCTCGATCTGAGATTATCCTCTTCGGAATTCCATGACGGCACACGATCTGCTCCATGTACAACTCTGCCAACTGTGTAACGTTGTAACTGGTCTTTACCGGAAGAAAATGGGCGGTTTTCATCAACCGGTCCACAATGACCCAGATGGAGTCGTATCCTGACTGAGTTCGTGGCAATCCGACAATAAAGTCCATACTGAAGTCCTCCCATTTCCATCCAGGTATTTTCAAAGGTTGCAACAATCCAGCGGGTTTTTGATGTTCGGCTTTTACCCGTTGGCATGTGTCGCATAGGGCAACGTATTCGGCTATATCCCTCTTCATACCATCCCACCAATAGCAGGTTTTCAAATCCTTGTACATTTTGGTGCTCCCTGGATGTATGGAATAGGGTGAATCATGTGCCTCCTTCAATATCATGTCGAGAAGGTGTTTTATGTTTGGCACACAAATCCTTTTTCCTATCCAAAGCCTACCCTTTCCATCCTCCTTGAAATCCTTTTCTATCCCTTGTCGGATTCTTTTTTTGATCTCCTTGATCCCCTCGTCCGTTGCTTGTCCCTTTCTTATTTCTTGCTCCAATGAGGAGTGGATTTCCATCATTTCCATGTTATTCAAGAATCCGAGGTGTAACTGTTTGAACTCCTTACGTAGTTCGGGTGGTAGCTCCCGAACCGTGAGTTGGTGGCATGCTCCCTTTCTGCTCAATGCGTCAGCGACCACATTGGCCTTCCCGGGGTGGTAATTGATTCCTACATCATAATCCTTGATGAGTTCTAACCATCGACGTTGCCTCAAATTCAAGTCCGTTTGTGTAAATATGTACTTGAGGCTTTTATGATCTGTATAGATCTCACATCGATGACCAAGGATATAATGTCTCCAAATCTTCAATGCATGCACCACTGCTGCTAACTCCAAATCGTGTGTAGGATAGTTAAGCTCGTTCTTCTTTAATTGTCGTGAGGCATAGGCTACCACTTGTCCTTCCTGCATGAGTACACACCCGAGCCCTTGTCTGGATGCGTCACAATATATGTCAAAGCTCTTGCTTAAGTCTGGCAATACAAGAACTGGTGCTGTGGTTAGCCTTTTCTTGAGTTCCTCAAAACTTTCTTGGCAGGCTTGTGTCCATTGAAAGATCTTCCCCTTCGTTAGCAACTCCGTCATAGGTTTTGCTATTTTAGAGAAGTCTTTAATGAAGCGCCGATAGTATTCTGCCATCCCAAGGAAACTCCGAATATCCCTCACGCTCTTCGGTTGGTCCCACTTCAGAACATCTCTCACCTTTCTAGGATCAACCGATACCCCTTCCTTGGAGATGATGTGGCCTAGGAAGGATATTTCTTTTAGCCAAAATTGACATTTGTTGAGCTCGGCATACAACTGATGCTCTCGCAACTTCTGCATGGCCAATCTCAGATGTTCCTCATGCTCCTCCTCACTTTTTGAATACACCATAATGTCGTCGATGAAAACCACGACGAACTTATCCATGTACTCCATGAAAACCTTATTCATAAGGTACATGAAGTATGCGGGTGCATTCGTCAATCCAAAAGACATAACGGTATATTCATATGAACCATACCGCGTCCGAAAGGCTGTCTTAGGTATATCGGAGGGCTTAATCTTCAGCTGGAAATATCCCGACCGAAGATCAATCTTGGAGAACACTTGGGCTCCTTTCATTTGATCGAACAGGTCCTCTATACGGGGCAGAGGGTATTTATTCTTGATTGTTACCTCGTTGAGAGACCTGTAGTCCACGCACATTCTTTGGGTTCCGTCCTTCTTGTCCACAAAGAGTACCGGGGCTCCCCATGGTGACGAACTTGGACGGATAAAACCCTTCTCCAACTGTTCTTGAATTTGCTTCTTTAGTTCAACTAACTCATTTACGGGCATCCTATATGGTCTCTTAGCTATGGGTGCAGTTCCAGGTACCAAATCTATGGCAAACTCAATATCCCGGTCAGGTGGCATACCTGGAAGTTCTTCCGGGAACACATCCGAAAATTCCTGAACCACTGGAATGTTGTCCAATGCTACTCCTTCAACATGGTCCAGATCCGCCCGTTCGGTCGCTTGCGGGGCTGACTCAAACTCGACACGGATACCGTGTTCGTTTGTCAATTGCACGCTTCTCTCAGCGCATTGGATTACCCCATTGTGCTTGCTTAACCAGTCCATTCCGAGTATGATGTCAATTCCGTGGGAGTCCAAGACAATAAGGTTGGCAAGGAAGTCTACCCCCCTTATTTTAAGGCTTACCTTAGGACATACTATACTAGTCCTCATTTCTCCTCTGGGAGAATTAACTAACATAGCACATTCTAGGTGGGATACGGGTAGATGATGTTTGGCAACATATTTGGATGATATGAAGGAATGCGATGCTCCGGAATAAAATAAAATGGTGGCTGGGTTGGAGTTGGCAAGGAACATACCAATTGCGACGTCCTCAGCCTGTTGTGCTTCCTTAGCAGTGACATGGTTAACGTGGCCACGAGCATAGTTCTGCGTTCCACGGTTCCCTTGGTTGTCCCCTCCGTTTGGTCGCTGGTTCTGCTTGGCCACGTTACCTTGCTGTCCAGGGCCTCTCTTCAGGCACTGGTTAGCGAAGTGGCCTGCTTCCCCGCATGCAAAGCATGCCCTGTTGCCTACGGCAGCAGGTGCGTTGGGGTGGGGGTTTTGAACAGGAGCGCCATTGTTAGGCCGGGGCACAGGAGGCATGGGCACACGAGGTGCCGGTGCAACGAGCCGTTGCTGTGGTGGCTGACCAGGGCGGTACGTAGGAGCGGTCGATCCATACTGCGGTGCTGGGGGCATGTACCTAGGTCGTACGTTGCTCCCTTGTGGCTGGTATGGGATCTTCCTTTTGCACTCGCGCTCGATCTCTCAGATCTTGTTTTCCACCACAATAGCCTTATCAACCAGCTTCTGGAAGCTTACGTAGTCATTGTTGAGGAGCTGAACTTGGATCTCATTGTTCAACCCTCTCATGAACAGGTACTGCTTCCTCTGATCTGAGTTGACATCTTCGGGGGCATACCGGGACAGTTGTATGAACTTGTTGAGGTATTCGTTCACACTCTTCTGCCCTTGGCGGAGACCTTCAAACTCCTGCCTCTTGAGCATCATTACGCCAACAGGGATGTAGTGGGAGCGGAAACTTTCCTTTAACTCAGTCCAAGTGATTGTCTCCGGGTTGGCATGGGCGTTGCTCAAGGCATCCCACCAGTCAGCAGCTGCTCCCATCAGTTGGTGCGACGCAAAGAGAACCTTCTCTCGGTCGTTGCACTGTACAATGGCAAGCTTCTTCTCCATGGATTTCAACCAATCATCGGCCTCCATTGGATTGCTTGCTTGAGCAAAGGTGGGTGGTCGAGTCCTCATGAACTCTCCCAACCTGTTATGAGCCGGCGGTGGTGGTGGCGGTGGTGCCGGAACGGGGTGTTGGTTGGCCTGCAACTGACCCAAAGTTTGGATCATGGTTTGCATAAGCTGGTTTTGCATGGCCATCAACCTTTCTAGGTTGTTTTCGCCAGCTCCAGGGTTAGCAGGAACTTCTTCGTGGTCATCTTCCTGGACGTTCCTTCGACTGGCGTTTCCTCTCACCATCTGTGAGAGAGAACGAATTAGAATAGAAGGTTAGAAGTTTAGATAGGTCCTTTCAACTATATGCATCAAGGGGAGTTTGGACTATATATATTAGTCCTTATGAGGATGTGATCAAGTGCCGAAGCATGTCACTCCTCTTTCTTCTTATGTGTAGATATGGGCAACGCTGTTGAGACGCCCCACAACTCACACTAAGCACATATTCACAAATAATCATTACAAGGGCCCACTCAACTCCTATTCAAGGATGGTTTCCTATGTCAAGGTGGTTTCAAGGCCAATCTAAGCTATTCATCCTAGTATGCTTCCTTTGGTCCGCGTAGCTTCTATTTAGGGGTATAACTTGCTGTTAACCCGTGATTCTAATATCAACCTAAGGTTTCTATCTAGGCGTGTAACCTACTGTCAACCCGTGGCTCTGATACCAATCAGTGATGCCCTCAATTCTGTGGAAAACCACGGAACCGAGAACTAATGCATATGTGTGCCCAGGATGTTCATCACACATACACATACGTTCCACAAACTGAATTCAGGTTATATATTACCACGAATAACAGGGTTTATTACAATATCTTATGAGTCTTGGACTCATGCTTACAGCGGAAGTATTACTAATGCGGAAGAAAAACTAAGCAGAAGTGGCTCCATCTCTACTCCTTCCACAGGCAAGGTTGAGAACAGATCACACGCCATAATGCTCTACTCGGTCCTCATAGTAGTCTTCTCTTGCTGTTGATGAAGAAATAATAATGCAAGTTTGAGTACAATGATGTACTCAGCAAGTGCGGGAATAACACATGATATGCAGCTCATAAACAAGGTAGGTGATAAAAAGCTTATTTGCAGAAAAGCAGATTTGTAAAAAAAGCATGATAAACAGCAACTTAACTTTAGATGAATGTAATCCCAGTATGTATTAAATTACCAACATACCTCCATCGCTTTCCATGTTCCATCTGAACATTAACCAATCTTTTATTCATACTCACGAATACCTCCTCGTATTCGCTACCATCTTACCTCCACGTCTCGCACTGAGACCAATCCCATATCATGACCCACCAGTCATGCAACCCTTTCATCATCCAGACTTAACAATTCCAAACCAAACCATAACCAAACCCATAATCATAACCAAGAACCTTTCCAATAACCATTCCAATAACCATCCCATCTAATCATGGCAGTTTAGCCAGGTGCTCATGACCGTAAGCTCGGCTATCATGATAGTCTTAGACTCTGCAGAGTTTGTACCTCTTTACCCACAAGTTTGTGATTTCGTCACCCGTCGGTGACTGCAGAACCTCCATTATACCAGTACACAACCGTCGGTGTATGGTCAAGAGATCACAAAATAGCCTTTACAAAGGGGTTACTAGATGTATGGACTCACTAAGGTTTCACCGGCAGGCTAGAATCTCCAATTCTCCCACCCACGGGCCCCCTCTTGTGCCATGCAGTTCCCAGGGCAGTCCTCACTCGACTCCCATTCCCCGCACCTTCCACAGTCCATAACACTCTAGCAACTTACCTAATTACTCAGCTAAGCCGCACCCATACTTGGCCTTGTGGTGGCACTGTTATCCTGGCATGTGCATGCATGAACCGGTCCTTAGATCTATAGCAAGTAAAACCACCATCTCATGCTACCTCATACACAAACCCAGGCTTGCCTAGATCTCCCTCTGATCCATGTTCATTTAAACTCATTAGTTACTTATTATCAGTATGAGTGCAGTTAGCTCGGCACATTCATCTCGCTTCCCCATCCCATGGACTCAGCGAAGCATAAAAATAAAAACCATGCCCGACTTATAAACTTCCCAAGCGACAAGGATGGTTTAATCAAAACTAGTAAACTCCTATAAAAAGGGTTTCCCATCATGTTTTGACTCAGCACACACACCTTTTTGCAAACCAAAACAGTTTTACCCAAAACATAGGATCAACATGGTCAAGGAGCACTTGCCTTGTTCTTGCGGTTCCGGTTGTTCCTGATTCTCAAAACCTTGTTGCTGCAGCTCGTCGTAGACAGCTTCCTGAGTTTGTCCTGCTATGTAGGATTCACGTGCATACAAGATTCACAGCAATCAATATCATGCACAAACCCTAAACTAGATGCGATGATGCACATGCATGCTATACTACGATTAGTTTTATTAGATTGATTTGTACGTATTCTTGCATGGCTTGCATGGTCAGAGATGTTCGGATTAGAGGTGAACGTGGCGATGATCTTGTCTTTAGATCAAACTGATCATCGAGTGTTCTGCCCACGAAAATGCTTCTGTTCGAAAGGAATCGAAGAACAGATGCAAAGATGAGCACAATGATGTCGTAAGGTGGTATCGAAGTCCTACCTCACGCTCTTCTTGTCTTCGGGGTCCTCCTTAGACCGCTTGGTTCTCCTCCGATGATCTCCCTTTGTCGTGCTTCGGCGATGTTTCGCTCGGCGAGTTAGGGCTAGGGCTCTAAGTCATTGGCTCAGGAGTTGAACGAGGAGTTTGTGGTTTCGTCCGGAGGTTTTGGGTTCTATTTATAATCGGGAAGAGAAGAGTCCTAATCTGATTGGATCCCGAATAAGAGTCTTATTCAGATCTTTGTTAGATCCTGACGTCTTACCTTCGGTAACCATCATGGATTTTAGATCGGTTTCCGTTGCGCACCGGTATCTTTACTCGTAAGAACCGCTTCAGACTCATTACCTCCGCGGTGACGAGCTCCGGAAGGTCCACGTGTCCTTCGGGCCTGGTATCTCCTCATCCGCGGAGACGAGCTCCGGTTGTGCCGCGTGTCAATCGATCAAGACCTCCTTCTTCTTCGGAGACGAGCTCCGCTCACGCCACGTGTGGGTGCTGGTCTTTCCTCTCTCCTTCCCTTAGGGACATGCCCCGAGGTCGACACGTGTTTAGCTGCGACGGACCTTCCGATGATAAGCTCCGGTGGCGACACGTATTCGATAGATCCGGACTTCTCTGAGATGAGCTCCGGAATTGACACGTATCCCCCGCGAATGGTCATCTGATTTTCGGGAGGACTAGCTCCGAGGATGACATATGTCCTATAAAAATGCCTTTGCTTCTTCCGCAGCGGCTAGCTCCGCGGTAGCACGTGTCCCATAGGGTCGGTCCTCTTTTCCAATTGCGGAGGTGACCCCCGAGCCTGCCACGTAGCTAGTTTAGCAGCGGACCTTTCCCAATTTCTCGGGGATGAGCTCCGAACGCGCCACGTGGTCTGCTGGCCGTGGAAATTGCCTTCGGTGCTCTCGGAGAGCTTTATTGGCTATCCTTTTGGTACTTGTCTCTGTTTCTACTCTTCTTAAAATGTTTTTTTTCTTCTTCTTAAAATATGAACATATGCTGACACCCGAGGTGAGGGTGTTACACTAGGCTTGCATCCTATGTTCAGCGTGGCTCCTAATACCAATCTGCTACTAGGCTTGCGTCCTATAGTCAACCGTGGTTCAGCTACCAATCTGTGATCAATCTAGGCTTGTGACCTACAGTCAACCGTAGTAGCTTGATACCAATCTGTGAATTGTACCTGTCAAAGTGTGTAGCCGGCACTTCCCCCGGGCCTGCTCTGGGCAGCCCGCGGAGGTTCTTTTTTGGAGGGGCTAGTCACTCACAGAGAGCTTCAGCATTAGGGACGATTGAGGGACAAGCTTGACATGGGGATTTTTACGTGGTTCAGGCCGCCGGAGCGTAAAACCCTACGTCCACGGTCAGCAGAGTTGCTCGTTGTATTGCTTGTTGCTTAGAACCGGAGTCCTGAGCTTGTGAGTGTAAGATGTCGAATGGCTAGAGTGCGAACTCCTTCTAACGTTGCCTACCTTAGCCTTTTATAGTCCAAGGCTCGAGCGGCTTACAAGGTGGGCCTGGGACCCGACAAGTGATCCCGGGGAGATTGCTTGACATCTAACGTATCTGCAGTTGTGCCGGTAGTTGTCTCTGGCAAGGGCTTCCGAGTCTTTGTTATGCCGCCCTGCCCATCCCGCAAGCTAGTCGTAGTGGTTGATGATGGCAGGGGCGGCAGGGGATGTCTTGTCGCTGTGTTTATGGGCGGGCAGGTTCTGACGCGGTGCGCCAGTCTTCGATGTGACTGGGCACAACGGCACCTGACAGAGGCGTGCTCCGCGTCTCCGTGCCTTGGGAAGGCGCGGGTCTTGAATACCTTGTATGGGCAAGGAATGGCGCGTCTTTACTCTTGCTGCCTACCAAGCGGGGGCAGGCAGCACTGCTATGCTGACCACGTGGCGGGCCCGGAGCTCTCCTCTTAGGAGAGGGAGGCCCGGCCCTGCAGAACACGTGGAGACTTCGGAGCTCTCCCCGCGGAGGGGGGAGGTCCGGCTTCTGCTGGCCACGTGGCGGGCCCGGAGCTCTCCTCTGAGGAGAGGGAGGTCCGGCCCTGCAGGACACGTGGAGCCTCCGGAGCTCTCCCCGCGGAGGGGGGAGGTCCGGCTCAGTTGGCCATGTGGCGGGTCCGGAGCTCTCCTCTGAGGAGAGGGAGGTCCGGCCCCGCTGGACACATGGCGCCTTCGGAGCTGTGACGCCCTCAATTCTGTGGAAAACCACGGAACCGAGAACTAATGCATATGTGTGCCCAGGATGTTCATCACACATACACATACGCTCCACAAACTGAATTCAGATTATATATTACCACGAATAACTGAGTTTATTACAATGTCTCATGAGTATTGGACTCATGCTCACAGCGGAAGTCTTTATTCTAAAGCGGAAGCAATTTAGCTAATGCGGAACCAAATCTAAGCAGAAGTGGCTCCATCTCTACTCCCTCCACAGGCAAGGTTGAGAACAGATCACACGCCATAATGCTCCACGTGGTCTTCATAGTAGGCTTCTTCTGCTGCTGATGACGAAATAATAATGCAAGTTTGAGTACAATGATGTACTCAGCAAGTGCGGGAAAACACATGATATGCAGCTCATAAACAAGGTAGGTATAAAAGGGCTTATTTGCAGAAAAGCAGATTTATAAAACCATGATAAAACAGCAACTTAACTTTAGATGAATGTAATCCCAGCATGTATTAAATTACCAACATACCTCCATCGCTTTCCTTGTTCCACCCGAACATTAACCAACCTCATTCTTACTCACGAATACCTCCTCGTATTCGCTACCATCTCACGAATACCTCCCAGTATTCGCTACCATCTCAAAACAACTTCGTCTCACACCGAGACCAAACTCGTTGCCATGACTCAACAGTCATGCAACCATCTTATCATCCGGACTCAACAGTCCCAACAACCAGACCATAACAAACTCATTAACCATACCCATGAACCTTCATAACCATCCCAACTAATCATGGCAGTTTAGCCAGGTGCTCGTGACCGTAAGCTAAGCTATCATGATAGTTTTAGATGCTGCAGAGTTTGCACCTCTTTACCCACAAGTTTGTGATTTCGTCACCCGTCGGCGACTGCAGAACCTCCATTATACCAGTACACAACCGTCGGTGTATGGTCAAGAGATCACAAAATAGCCTTTACAAAGGGGTTACTAGATGTATGGACTCACTAAGGTTTCACAGGCAGGCTAGAATCTCCAATTCTCCCACCCACAGGCCCCCTCTTGTGCCATGCAGTTCCCAGGGCAGTCCTCACTCGACTCCCATTCCCCGCGCCTTCCACAGTCCATAACACTCTAGCAACTTACATAATTACTCAGCTAAGCCGCACCCATACTTGGCCTTGTGGTGGCACTGTTATCCTGGCATGTGCATGCATGAACCGGTCCTTAGATCTATGGCAAGTAAACCACCATCTAATACTACCTCATTCACAAACCCAGTCTTGCCTAGATCTCCCTCCGATCCATGTCCATTATTAACATCAGTTTCTTATTATCAATACGAGTGCAGTTAGCTAGACACATCTATCTCGCTTCCCAATCCCATAGACTTAGCGAAGCATAAAGCAAAAACCATACCCGACTCCTAAACTTCCCAGGCGACAAGGGTGGTTCAACAAAAACGAGTAAACTCCTATACAAAGGGTTTCCCATCATGTTTGACTCAGTACGCACACCTTTTCGGAAAACAAAACAGTTTTACCCAAAACATAGGATCAACATGGTCAAGGAACACTTGCCTTGTTCTTGCGGTTCCGGTTGTTCTAGAATCTCAAAACCTTGTTGCTGTAGTTCGTCGTAGACAGCTCCCCGAGCTTGTTCTGCTAGGTAGGATCACGTGCATACAAGATTCACAGCAATCAATATCATGCACAAACCTTAAACTAGATGGATGATGCACATGCATGCTATCCTATGATTAATTTTATTAGATTGGTCTGTTCTTGCAAGGCTTGCATTGACAGAGGTGTTCGGATCAAAGGTGGACGTGGCGATGATCTTGTCTTTAGATCAAACTGATCATCAAGTGATCTGTCCACGAGAAGGCTTCTGTTCGAAAGGAATCAAATAACAGATGCAAGGAAAACACAACGATATCGTAAGGTGGTATTGGGGCCTACCTTACGTTCCTTTCGGCCTTCGAGGTTCTCCTCAGACCGCTGGGCTTTCCTCCGGCGATCTTCCTCGCCGCGCTCCGGCGATGGCTTTTCTCGGCGAGTTGGAGCTAGGGCTCTAAGTCGTTGGCTCAGGAATTGGAAAAGAAGTTTGTGGTTTAGGCCAGAGGTTTTGGGTTCTATTTATAATTGGGAAGAGAAGAGTCCTAATCTGATTGTATCCCGATTATGAGTTCTATTCAGATCTTTGTTGGATCCTATCGTCTTATCTTTAGTAACATCGTGGAATTTAGATCGGTTTCTGTTGCGTACCGGTATCCTTACACGTAAAAACCGCTCCAGAACTTGTTACCTCCGCGGTGATGAGCTCCGGAAGCTCCACGTGTCCTCCAGGGGCCTGGTATCTCCTTTTCCGCAGATACGAGCTCCGGTTGTGCCGCGTGTCAAGCGAGCGAGACCTCCCTCTTCTTCGGAGGTAAGCTCCGCACACGCCACGTGTTGGCGCTGGTCTTCCCTCTCTTCTTTCTTCAGGGACGGGCTCTGAGGTCGACACGTGTCTAGCAGCGAAGGACCTCCCGGAGATAAGCTCCGGTGGCGACGCGTGTCCAATAGAACAGGACCTCTCAGAGATGGGCTCCGAGATCGACACGTATCCCGCGCGACTGGTCCTCTGATTTCCGCGAGGACTAGCTCCGAGGATGACACGTATCCAGCGGAAATGCCTATGCTTCTTCCGCAGAGGCTAGCTCCGTGGGCAACAAGTGTCCCACAGGATCGGACCTCTCCCCTTTGCGGAGACGAGCCCTGATAATGCCACGTAGCCAGCTTGGCGACGGCCTCTCCCCACTTCGCAGGGATGAGCTCCAGACACGCCACGTGGCCAGAGGCCGCGGTAAGTTGTGTTCGGTGCTTCTTGAGAGCTGGATTCGACTCTTATTGGCTATCCTTTTGATATTTTTCTCTGTCCCTACTTTACTTAATGTGTTTCCTCTTCATAAGACATGAACATAGGCTGACACCCGAGATGAGGGTGTCACAAATCTACCCCCCTTAAATTGAATCTCGCCCTCGAGATTCGTTAGTAGAAAATAGATGGGGAAATTCTGCCCTGATATCCTCTTCACGCTCCCATGTGGCTTCAGCTTCAGTGTGATGGCTCCATTGGACCTTGCACCATCGAATTACTTTGTTCCAGGTGACCCTTTCCTTTATGTCCAAAATTCGGACAGGGTGTTCCGCATAAGTCAGGTCCTTTTGATGTTCAAGCTCTCCCATTGATACTTGTTCCTCTGGTACTCTCAAGCACTTCTTGAGCTGGGATACATGAAACACGTCATGTACGTCAGAGAGGTGGGTTGGGAGCTCTAGTTGATAGGCTACTTCTCCTCGCTTATCCAGAATCTTAAATGATCCGACGTAGCGAGGTGCTAGTTTGCCTTTGACGTTGAAACATCGTTGGCCTAGGATAGGCGACACCTTAAGATATACGAAGTCTCCTACTTCGAAGTTCAACTTCCTACGCCTATTGTCCGCATAGCCTTTCTGTCGTGACTGAGTGGCTTTTAAGTTCTCCCATACAGTTTGGACTTGCTTTTCGGCTTCTTGTAGCACTTCGGGTCCAAACACCCGGTTTTCTCCGGTCTCGTTCCAGAACAGCGGCGTTCTACACCGTCTACCATATAATGCTTCGAAAGGCAACATCTTCAAGCTAGCTTGATAGCTGTTGTTATAGGAAAATTCGGCATACGGTAAACTCCTATCCCAACTATGCCCATGTTTCAAGGCGCAAGCTCTCAACATGTCCTCCAAAATTTGGTTTGTCCTCTCGGTTTGTCCATCTGTTTGTGGGTGATAGGCGGAGCTAAAATCCAGTCGTGTACCCATGGCTTTCTGCAGCTTCCTCCAGAATCTAGAGGTAAACATAGAACCTCGATCCGAGACTATCCTCCTCGGAACTCCGTGACGGCACACGATCTGCTCCATGTACAACTCTGCCAATTGTGCAACGTTGTAACTGGTCTTTACAGGGAGAAAATGGGCGGTTTTCGTCAATCGGTCCACAATGACCCAGATGGAGTCGTATCACGACTGAGTACGTGGCAATCCGACGATGAAATCCATACTGATTTCCTCCCACTTCCATTCGGGTATTTTCAAAGGTTGCAACAATCCAGCGGGTTTTTGATGTTCGGCCTTCACCCGTTGGCATGTGTTGCATAGGGCAACGTATTCGGCTATATCCCTCTTCATACCATCCCACCAATAACAAGTTTTCAAGTCCTTGTACATTTTGGTGCTTTCGGGATGTATGGAATAGGGGGAATCATGTGCCTCCTTCAATATCATGTCGAGGAGGTGTCTTATGTTCGGCACACAAATCCTTTTTCCTAGCCAGAGCGTACCCTTTTCGTCCTCCTTTAAATCCTTCTCTATTCCTTGTCGGATTCTTTCCTTGATCTCCTTGATCTCCTCGTCCGTTGCTTGGCCCTTTCTTATTTCTTGCTTTAATGAGGAGGGGATCTCTATTATTTCCATGCTATTCAAGAATCCGAGGTGTAACCGTTCGAACTCCTTACGTAGTTCGGGTGGTAGCTCCCGAACAGTGAGTTGGTGACATGCTCCCTTTCTGCTCAATGCATCAGCTACTACATTGGCCTTCCCGGGGTGGTAGTTGATTCCAACGTCATAATCCTTGATGAGTTCGAACCATCGACGTTGCCTCAAATTCAAGTCCGTTTGTGTAAATATGTACTTGAGGCTTTTATGATCCGTATAGATCTCACATCGATGACCAAGGATATAATGTCTCCAAATCTTCAATGCATGCACCACTGCGGCTAGCTCCAAGTCGTGCGTAGGATAGTTAAGCTCGTGCTTCTTTAATTGCCGTGAGGCATAGGCTACCACTTGTCCTCCCTGCATGAGCACACATCGAAGCCCTTGTCTGGATGCGTCACAATATATGTCAAAGCTCTTGCTTACGTCTGGCAATACAAGAACTGGTGCTATGGTTAGCCTTTTCTTGAGTTCCTCAAAATTTTCTTGGCAGGCTGGTGTCCATTGAAAGACCTTTCCCTTCATTAGCAACTCTTTCATAGGTTTTGCTATTTTAGAGAAGTCTTTAATGAAGCGTCGATAGTATCCTGCCATCATAAGGAAACTCCGAATATCCCTCACGCTCTTCGGTTGGTCCCACTTCAGAACATCTCTCACCTTTCCTGGATCAACCAATACCCCTTCCTTGGAGATAATGTGGCCTAGGAAGGATATTTCCTTTAGCCAAAATTGACAGTTGTTGAGCTTGGCATACAATTGATGCTCACGCAACTTCTGCAAGGTCAATCTCAGATGTTCTTCATGTTCCTCCTCACTTTTTGAATACACCATAATGTCGTCGATGAAAAACACGACGAACTTGTCCAAGTACTCCATGAAGACCTTGTTCATAAGGTACATGAAGTTAGCGGGTGCATTTGTCAAACCAAACGACATAACGGTATATTCATACGAACCATACCGTGTCCGAATAGCTGTCTTAGGTATATCGGAGGGCTTAATCTTCAGCTGGAAGTATCCCGACCGAAGATCAATCTTGGAGAACACTCGGGCTCCTTTCATTTGGTCGAACAGGTCCTCTATACGGGGCAGAGGGTATTTGTTCTTGATGGTTACTTCGTTGAGAGACCTATAGTCCACGCACATCCTTTGGGTTCCATCCTTCTTGTCTACGAAGAGCACCGGAGCTCCCCATGGTGACGAGCTTGGACGGATAAAACCCTTTTCCAACTGTTCTTGAATTTGCTTCTTGAGTTCAACTAGCTCGTTGACGGGCATCCTATAGGGTCTCTTGGCTATGGGTGCAGTTTCGGGTACCAAATATATGGCAAACTCGATGTCCCGGTCAGGTGGCATACCTGGAAGCTCTTCCGGGAACACGTCCGAAAATTCCTGAACCACTGGAATGCTGTCCAATGTTGTTCCTTCGACCTTATTCAAATTCGCCCGTTCGGTTGTTTGCTGGGCTGACTCAAACTCGACACGAATACCGTGCTCGTTTGCCAACTGCACGCTCCTTTCAGCACATTGGATTACTCCATTGTGCTTGCTTAGCCAATCCATTCCGAGTATGATGTCAATCCCTTGGGAGTCCAAGACAATAAGGTTGGCAAGGAAGTCTACCCCCTTATTTTAAGGCTTACTTTAGGACATACTATATTAGTCCTCATTTCTCCTCCGGGAGAATTAACTAACATAGCACATTCTAAGTGGGATACGGGTAGATGATGTTTGGCAACGTATTTGGATGATATGAAGGAATGCGATGCTCCAGAATCAAATAAGATGGTGGCTGGGTTGGAGTTGGCAAGGAACATACCAATGACGATGTCGTCAGCCTGTTGTGCTTCCTCGGCAGTGACATGTTTCACGTGGCCGTGAGCATAGTTCTGCTGTCCACGGTTCCCTTGATTGTCTCCTCCGTTCGGTCGCGGGTTCTGTTTGGACACGTTACCTTGCTGTCCCGGGCCTCTCCTCGGGCACTGGTTCGTGAAGTGGCCTACTTCCCCGCATGCAAAGCATGCCCTGTTGCCTACGGCAGCAGGTGCGTTGGGGCGGGGATTTTGAACAAGGGCGCCATTGTTAGGTCGGGGCGCAGGAGGCATGGGCACACTAGGTGCCGGTGCAACGAATTGTTGCTGTGGTGGCTGACCAGGGCGGTACGCAGGAGTGGTCGATCCATTCTGTGGTGCAGGGTGCATGGACCTAGGTCATACTTTGCTCCCTAGGGGCTGGTATGGCATCTTCCTCTTACATTCTCGCTCGATCTCTTGGTTCTTGTTCTCAACCACTATGGTCTTGTCAACCAGCTTCTGGAAGCTTACGTAGTCATTGTTGAGGAGCTGAACCTGGATCTCATTGTTCAACCCTCTCATGAACAGGTACTGCTTCCTTTGGTCTGAGTAGACATCTTCGGGGGCATACCGGGACAGTTGTATGAACTTGTTGAGATACTCGTTCACACTCTTCTGTCCTTGGCGGAGACCTTCAAACTCCTGCCTTTTGAGCATCATTACACCAGCAGGGATGTAGTGAGAGCGGAAACTTTTCTTGAACTCAGTCCAAGTGATTGTCTCCGGGTTGGCATGAGCGTTGCTCAGGGCATCCCACCAGTCAGCAGCGGCTCCCGTAAGTTGGTGCGACGCGAAGAGAACCTTCTCTCGGTCATTGCACTGAACAATGGCAAGCTTTTTCTCCATGGATTTTAACCAATCATCAGCCTCCATGGGATCACTAGCTTGAGCAAAGGTGGGTGGTCGAGTCCTCATGAACTCTCCCAGTCTGTTATGAGCCGGCGGTGGTGGTGGCGGCGGTGCCGGAACGGGGTTTTGGTTGGCCTGCAACTGACCCAAAGTTTGGATCATGGTTTGCATAAGCTGGTTTTGCATGGCCATCAACCTTTCCAGATGGTTTTCGCCAGCTCCTGGGTTAGCAGGAACTTCATCATGGTCATCCTCCTGGACGTTCCTTCGGCCGGCGTTTCCTCTCACCATCTGTGAGAGAGATCGAAATAGAATAGGATGTTAGAAGGTTAGGTAGATTCCTAAACTATATGCATCAAGGTGAGTTGGACTATGTATATATTAGCCCATATGAGGATGTGAGCAAGTGCCGAGACATCTCACACCTCTTTCTTCTTACGTGTGGATATGGACAACGTTTTGAGACGTCCCACATCTTCACACTAAGCACACAATCACAAATAATCATCACAAGGGCCCACACAACTCCTATTCAAGGATGGTTTCCTATGTCAAGTTGGGTTTCAAGGCCAATCTAAGCTATTCACCCTAGGATGCTTCCTTTGCTCAGCGTGGCTTAGCTTAGCTACCTGTGACTCCTATTTAGGGGTGTAACTTGCTGTTAACCCGTGGCTCTAATATCAATCTAAGGTTTCTATCTAGGCGTGTAACCTACTGTCAACCCGTGGCTCTGATACCAATCTGTGATGCCCTCAATTCTGTGGAAAACCACGGAACCGAGAACTAATGCATATGTGTGCCCAGGATGTTCATCACACATACACATACGTTCCACAAACTGAATTCAGATTATATATTACCACGAATAACAGAGTTTATTACAATGTCTCATGAGTCTTGGACTCATGCTCACAGCGGAAGTCTTTATTCTAAAGCGGAAGCAATTTAGCTAATGCGGAAGCAAATCTAAGCAGAAGTGGCTCCATCTCTACTCCCTCCACAGGCAAGGTTGAGAACAGATCACACGCCATAATGCTCCACGTGGTCTTCATAGTAGGCCTCTTCTGCTGCTGATGACGAAATAATAATGCAAGTTTGAGTACAATGATGTACTCAGCAAGTGCGGGAAAACACATGATATGCAGCTCATAAACAAGGTAGGTATAAAAGTGCTTATTTGCAGAAAAGCAGATTTATAAAACCATGATAAAACAACAACTTAACTTTAGATGAATGTAATCCCAGCATGTATTAAATTACCAACATACCTCCATCGCTTTCCATGTTCCACCCGAACATTAACCAACCTCATTCTTACTCACGAATACCTCCTCGTATTCGCTACCATCTCACGAATACCTCCCAGTATTCGCTACCATCTCAAAACAACTTCGTCTAACACCGAGACCAAACTCGTTGCCATGACTCAACAGTCATGCAACCATCTTATCACCCAGACTCAACAATCCCAACAACTAGACCATAACAAACTCATTAACCATACCCAAGAACCTTCCCAATAACCATCCCTACTAATCATGGCAGTTTAGCCAGGTGCTCGTGACCGTAAGCTCGGCTATCATGATAGTTTTAGACTCTGCAGAGTTTGCACCTCTTTACCCACAAGTTTGTGATTTCGTCACCCGTCGGCGACTGCAGAACCTCCATTATACCAGTACACAACTGTTGGTGTATGGTCAAGAGATCACAAAATAGCCTTTACAAAGGGGTTACTAGATGTATGGACTCACTAAGGTTTCACCGGCAGGCTAGAATCTCCAATTCTCCCACCCACGGGCCCCCTCTTGTGCCATGCAGATCCTAGGGCAGTCCAAACTCGACTCCCATTCCCCGTGCCTTCCACATTCCATAACACTCTAGCAACTTACCTAATTACTCAGCTAAGCCGCACCCATACTTGGCCTTGTGGTGGCACTGTTATCCTGGCATGTGCATGCATGAACCAGTCCTTAGATCTATGGCAAGTAAACCACCATCTCATACTACCTCTTTCACAAACCCAGTCTTGCCTAGATCTCCCTCCGATCCATGTCCATTATTAACATCAGTTTCTTATTATCAATACGAGTGCAGTTAGCTAGACACATCTATCTCGCTTCCCAATCCCATAGACTTAGCGAAGCATAAAGCAAAAACCATACCCGACTCCTAAACTTCCCAGGCGACAAGGGTGGTTCAACCAAAACTAGTAAACTCCTATAAAAAGGGTTTCCCATCATGTTTGACTCAGTATGCACACCTTTTCGCAAAACAAAACAGTTTTACCCAAAACATAGGATCAACATGGTCAAGGAGCACTTGCCTTGTTCTTGCGGTTCCGGTTGTTCTTGAATCTCAAAACCTTGTTGCTGTAGTTCGTCGTAGACAGCTCCCCGAGCTTGTTCTGCTAGGTAGGATCACGTGCATACAAGATTCACAGCAATCAATATCATGCACAAACCTTAAACTAGATGCGATGATGCACATGCATGCTATCCTATGATTAATTTTATTAGGTTGGTCTGTTCTTGCATGGCTTGCATGGACAGAGGTGTTCAGATCAAAGGTGGACGTTGCGATGATCTTGTCTTTAGATCAAACTGATCATCAAGTGATCTGTCCACGAGAAGGCTTCTGTTCGAAAGGAATCAAAGAACAGATGCAAGGAAAACACAATGATATCGTAAGGTGGTATTGGGGCCTACATTACGTTCCTTTCGGCCTTCGAGGTTGTCGAAGTGTTCAGTCGACACTTCCCCCGGGCCTGCACTGGGCAGCCCGCGGAGGTTCCTTTTTCGGTGGGGCTAGTCTCTAGCGGAGAGCTTGCGCAGATGGACGAGTTAGTAAGAGCTTGACACGGCGAGTTTTACGTGGTTCAGGCCGCCGGAGCGTAAAACCCTACGTCCACGGCGAGCTATGGAGCTCGCTGTATTGCTTGCTGCTCAGGGCCAGAGTCCTGAGCTTGGGGGTGAGTTACAGCTTGAGAGTGTATGGCTAGCGTATGAGTTGCAAAGTGCGAACCAACAGGGTTCCAACCCTTGCTAACGTTGCCTATCCGAGCCTTTTATAGTCCAAGACTCGCGTGGCTTACAAGGGGGGCCCGGGACCCGACAGGTGGTCCCGGGGAGATTGTCTATTATCCACCGTATGTGCAGTTATGCTGGTAGTTGTCTCTGGCGAAGGCTTCTGAGTCTTCGTCTTGCAGCCCTGCCCATGCCGCATGGGGGGTGGCATGGGATGTCTTGTCGCTGCGTTTATTGGCTGGCAGGCTCTGACACCGCGCGCCAGTCTGTGATGCGACTGGGCGCAACGGCACCTGACAGAGGCGTGCTCCGCGTCTTGGGAAGGCGCGGGCCTTGAATACCTTGTACGGGCAAGGTATGGGGCGTCTTTAGGCTCGCTGCCTTCCGCCTGGGGGCAGGCAGCGCTGTTCTGCTGGACACATGGCGGGCCCGGAGCCCTTCTCAGAGGAGAGGTGGGTCCGGCCCCGCGGGGCACGTGGAGCCTTCGGACCTCTCCCCGCGGAAGGGGAGGTTCGGCTTCTGTCGCCACGTGGCGGGCCTGGAGCTCTTCCCTGAGGAGAGGGAGGTCCGGCCCCGCTGGATACGTGGCACCTTCGGACCTCTCTCCCGTGGAGGGGGAGGTCCGGCCTCTGTATGCCACGTGGCGGGCCCGGAGCCCTCCTCTGTGGAGAGGGAGCTCCGGCTCCGCCGGACGTCATGGCGCCTTCGGAGCTCTCCCTGCGGAGAAGGGCGAGTTCCTTAGGCATTTTTCCCCTGTGCGCGGGGGTACCCCATATCGTGGGTACTGACAGTGGCCCCCGGGCCCATCTCGGGGGAGATAGCGAGCCCGAGGTGGGACCTCCGTCTCTTCTGATTCGCGCACTTTCTTGTCTTGAGTACTCCCTGTGCTAGCAGGGTCTTGACGGCTTCAGAGTTCAGCCTCTCAGGAGAGGGTGAAGCCTGGCATCGGAGCTCGGCCCGACTGTGGGGTCGGAGGTCCGGAAGTCATCGGAGCTCAGGTCCGCAGAGGGCGTGAGGTCCGGAGGTCATCGGAGCTCAGGCCAGCGAAGGGCGTGAGGTCCGGCATCAGCACTCGCCTCTGAAAGGAGGGCGGGGCTGGCCTCGGAACTTGACCCAGCCGTGGGGGCAAAGGTCCGGAAGACATCGGAGCTCAGGCCAGCGAAGGGCGTGAGGTCCGGCATCAGCGCTCGCCTCTGAAAGGAGGGCGAGGGCTGGCCTCGGAGCTCAACCTGGCTGTGGAGGTGGAGTCCAGAAATCATTGGAGCTCAGGCCAACGAAGGGCGTGAGGTCCGGCATCAGCGCTCGACTCTGAAAGGAGGGTGAGGGCTGGCCTCGGAGCTCGGCCCAGCTGCGGGGGCGGAGGTCCGGAGCTGCTCAGTGGTCCCCCCTTTCCTGTCCCTTAGTCTCATTTGGCTTACTGTCCCTGGCCGGAATGCGGGGCTTGGGTAATCCAGTGCACTTGGTCCCGGAGGTCTGGCCCCAGCCCCAGTCAGGGTGTAACCGTCCGGCCCCCTCGTACTCAGACCGTAGCGCCGGGAGGCAGATTGCGCATGCTTTGGGTTTAAGACCGGGCAAAGCAAGGCTCCTGACCCCCCGGTCTAGCGTAGGTCTTTTCTCGGAGGAGACCAACTGGCGGTACAGTACACTTATAGGGGGAGATCCAAAAGGCCACCGGGCCTCTGGCATGTACCCCAAGCACTACCGCATTCGGCAGGACAGCAAATATCGACTATGCATGAGAGCCGGAAAGAGGAGCCGAGTGTACAATGGACGCACACTGTCTAGAGCGTGGGGAGGTGTTCATATAAATTAATGTGTAATTTAAATAAACACCTAAGTAAGCATGGTGAACTTACTGGGTAACGTCGGAGCGCCTGTCTTCACGCAGAGTGGGTCATGCGTGGCTTTGTCGTACGCCGGACACGGGGGGACCCCCATGGCTATATCAGGGGAAGCATAGCTTCGGCCCCGCATACCATGTGGAAGGGTAGTTCCCGTGACCCGGCCCTGGGTAGTCCGGCTGGCCCTCGACATGGAGGAGCCGGTATCCCCCGACGGCTCTGGGTGCGCGTCTGCACCGGTTGTGTGGGTCTGCTTGGCGTGGACCTGGCACGCATTGCATCCCTAACCGGTTTGACGGCGTCCAGGTGGCTCTCGGTCAGTAGGAGCCATGCCGGGTGGCTTAACTGACCAACGTGCAGGACGATGAGCGTTCCCAGCACTCGCCTCCTTGGACTACTGCGAGCTAATCGCAGCCTTCCTCCTGGGTTATGCACCGCAATAGGATATCGTGGCGCCACGCCAGTAAAGATACCAGCGCGTAGCACTTAGCCATCCGCACCACCCGTTCAGCGGATGCATGTTCATCAGGAAGGATGTCCTTCAAGGAGTCCCGGACCTCCGTGGTCCATGCATCGGGACTACTTGAGCTTCTGGATCTTGAGCGCTGGGTTGCACGGAGTCCCCAGTGACTCTTACGATCCTTTGGCGGCATCCAGAGCCGCCGGGACTGCCTAGCTTCGAGGCACTGGTTCAGCCCCCTTCGCCCGGCTCGGCGGGCCGGGCTGTGGACCGCAGCAACGTCCTCTCGAAGACTCCTTCGTGCGCAGGGGCTCCGATGGAGGCTTTCGTTGAGAGGTCGTCAGCTGCGGCCGTGCAAGCGCGCGGTACATGGCGCAGGTCCAAGGCGAGGAATTCTTTCTCCAACATCCGCACGTGAAGCAGATAAGCAGCTAGCTGTGGGTCATTGCAGGGGCATTCACCCTTAACTTGCTTGATAACTAGTTGGGAGTCGCCCTGCGCCAACAACTGGCGAGCGCCCAGAGACAGGACTGTCTTTTAGGCCAAGGTTGAGTGCTTCATACTCTGCCAAGTTGTTGGTTGCCTTGGAATTGAGACACACCATGTACCCAGACTGCTCCCCCGATGGCATGAAAGCAGTACGCCGGCACCGGCCCCCTGCTTTCGCGAGGAGCCGTCAAAGAAGAGCGTCCAGTGGGACCCGGTGAAGACCGGAGCTCGGTACTTTGGTTCACCGTCTTCGCGGCCCCCTGGGTCAGCCTTCGTTGACGTCCACTCAGCCACGAAGTCAGCCAGTGCTTGGCTATTGGCTGTCTGACGTGGTCGGGAGCTCAGCTTGAACTCTGCCGTCTTCGGGCTGTCTTCCGGCTTCGGAAGCTGGCAGTGAGTGCCAGCTCCGCACTCCGGCTGCTCTGGCGCACTTGTCCTCCAGGCTGAAGGGCTCGGAGGCATCGCAGACCTCTCTGGTTGCAAGCCTCTCAAGCATCTTCTTGTCCTGGACACTGTCGAAGTGCCGCCACCACAGAAGCACTTTGAATATGCGGATTGGTGTTGCGTACCTGGGAGAACCGCTGGATGAAGGAGCGCAGCGACTCCCCAGGTTGTTGCTTGATGGCTTGGAGGTCAAGCTCCGTGCTGGGACGGTTGTAGGAGCTGCCTAAGTTGGCGATGAACTGCCGGCAGAGCTCTCCCCAGGAAGTTATGGAACCCTGAGGGAGGTTCATTAGCCAAGACCGGGCAGGGCCGGTCAAGGCAACGGGGAAGTAGTTTGGCCATGACGGCCTCATCCCCTCCTGCGGCAAGTACGTCGGTGGAGTAGACCTGGAGGAACCCCGCCGGGTTGATGCTGCCGTCGTACTTCTCGGGCAGGTGCGGCCGAAACTTGTGCGGCCACCTCGTGAAGCGGAGGTGAGGCTCCAGGGCCGTACATCCTGCCCCTGTTGCTGCAGGCGTTGGTGCCGCGAACGCTTGGTTCGCTGCTGGCACAGTGTACCCCGGTATGGGCAAGGCTGCGCCATAGACCGGGGGCGCCGTTTGCAGGACATATGGCTGTGGCATATGCTGCGTGGCGTATGTCTGGGGCAGAGTTCGCGTGGCGAAAGTCTGCGCCTCAGGCAGGGTTGAGGCAGTCGTCATGCTGACGCCGGCCTCTTGGCTGCGACGCCTTTCTCATCGCCGCTCGAGGAACACTCGGGCGTCTTGGCCCAGGTGGCATCGTTCCAGCTCAGTCCTCAGGTCCGTTGACGGAAGCCTGGTGGAGCTGGAATCCGCCGTTTGTCCATCAACCGTCAGCGTGCGTGTCAGCGACACAGCGGGTTGGCCGGAGCGTTGTCCCCGCCGAAGTCAAGGGTTTGCGGCGGCGATGACAAGACGGTCTACCTCGCGAATCCACTGTTGGGTCGCTGCCTGAGGCGCGTCCCCAGCAGGCGGATTGTGCAGTAGCACTCTTGCTGCGGCTAGCGCACCCCCGCCGGGTACGCCCAGCGCTACTGAAGACCTGACGCTGGTTGGAGCCTGCATTGCCGGGGTCGGCGCTGCCAGAGCCGGTTGCTGGCTCCCAGCGCAGGTACTGGTGTCGCGGATGCTTGGTTGCGCCTGACACAGTGTACCCCGGTATGGGCAAGGTTGCGCCACAGGCCGGGGACGCCGCTTGCAGAGCACATGGTTGTTGCTTATGCAGCGCGGCGTACGCCTGGGGCAGAGCTCGTGTGGTGAAGGTCTGCTCTCCAGGCTGTGTCGAGGCCGACGCCATGCGGTCGCCAGCCTCTTGAGTGCTACGCCTTTCTTGACGTTGCTCAAGGAACACTCGGGCATCTTGGCCCAAGTGGCATCGCTCCAGCTCTGCCCTCAGGTCCGTCGATGGAAACCTGGTGGAGCTGGGGTCCGCCGTCTGCCCGTCAACCGTTGGCATGCGCGTCAGCGACACAGCCGGTTGACCGGAGCGTCGTCCCTGCCGAAGTCGAGGGTTTGCGGCGGCGACGACGAGACGGTCTATCTCGCGAATCGACTGCTGGGTCGTTGCCTGAGGCGTGTCCCCAGCAGGCGGATTGCGCAGTAGAACTCTTGCTGCGGCTGGCGCACCCCCGCCGGGTACGCCCAGCGCTACTGAAGACCTGACGCTGGTTGGAGCCTGCATTGCAAGGGTCGGCGCTGCCAGAGCCTGTTGCTGGCTCCCAGCGCAGGTACTGGTGTCGCGGACGCTTGGTTGCGCCTAACACAGTGTACCCCGGTATGGGCAAGGTTGCGCCATAGGCTGGGGACGCCGCTTGCAGAGCACATGGTTGTGGCTTATGCAGCGCGGCGTATGCCTGGGGCAGAGCTCGCGTGGCGAAGGTCTGCCCTCCAGGCTGTGTCGAGGCTGACGCCATGCTGTCGCCAGCCTCTTGGTTGCGACGCCTTTCTCGACGTCGCTCGATGTACACCCGGGCATCCTGGCTAGAGTGGCACCGTTCCAGCTCCCTTCTCAGGTCCGTCGACTGGAGCCTGGAGGAGCTGGAATCCGCCGTCTGCCCGTCAACCGTTGGCGTGCGCGTCAGCGACACAGCCGGTTGACCGGGGTGTCGTCCTCGCCGAAACCGAGGGTTTGCGGCGGCGACAACGAGGCGGTCCACCTCGCGGACCCACTGTTGGGTCGCTGAATGGGGCGCATCCCCAGCTGGTGGGTTGCGCAGTAGTGCTCTTGCTGCAGCTAGCGCACCCCCATGGTGTGCGCTCAGCGCTGCAGAAGACCTCACGCCGGTCGGAGCCTGCATTGCCGGAGTCGGCGTTGCCGGAGTCGGCTGCTGGCTACCAGCTTGTGCCGACACACTCCGTCCTGAGTGTGTCGACATGTACTCCCCAGTGGTCACGGTTCGCCGTGAACGCGGAGGGGGAGAGTTTGCCGCTGAAGGAAGCTTGGTTATCTTCGTCGGCGGAAACTCGTCGCGCTAGGAGAAAGGCCCCCTACCTGGCGCGCCAAATGTCGAAGTGTTCAGTCGACACTTCCCCCGGGCCTGCACTGGGCAGCCCGCGGAGGTTCTTTTTTCGGTGGGGCTAGTCTCTAGCGGAGAGCTTGCGCAGATGGACGAGTTAGTAAGAGCTTGACACGGCGAGTTTTACGTGGTTCAGGCCGCCGGAGCGTAAAACCCTACGTCCACGGCGAGCTATGGAGCTCGCTGTATTGCTTGCTGCTCAGGGCCGGAGTCCTGAGCTTGGGGGTGAGTTACAGCTTGAGAGTGTATGGCTAGCGTATGAGTTGCAAAGTGCTAACCAACAGGGTTCCAACCCTTGCTAACGTTGCCTACCCGAGCCTTTTATAGTCCAAGACTCGGGTGGCTTACAAGGGGGGCCCGGGACCCGACAGGTGATCCGGGGGAGATTGTCTATTATCCACCGTATGTGCAGTTATGCTGGTAGTTGTCTCTGGCGAAGGCTTCTGAGTCTTCGTCTTGCAGCCCTGCCCATGCCGCATGCTAGTCGTAGTGGTTGATGACGGCGGGGGCGGCATGGGATGTCTTGTCGCTGCGTTTATTGGCTGGCAGGCTCTGACACCGCGCACCAGTCTGTGATGAGACTGGGCGCAACGGCACCTGACAGAGGCGTGCTCCGTGTCTCCGCGTCTTGGGAAGGCGCGGGCCTTGAATACCTTGTACGGGCAAGGTATGGGGCGTCTTTACGCTCGCTGCCTACCGCCCGGGGGCAGGCAGCGCTGTTCTGCTGGACACGTGGCGGGCCCGGAGCCCTTCTCAGAGGAGAGGTGGGTCCAGCCCCGCGGGGCACGTGGAGCCTTCGGACCTCTCCCCGCGGAAGGGGAGGTTCGGCTTCTGTCGCCACATGGCGGGCCCGGAGCTCTTCTCTGAGGAGAGAGAGGTCCGGCCCCGCCGGATACGTGGCACTTCGGACCTCTCTCCCGCGGAGGGGGAGGTCCGGCCTCTGTATGCCACGTGGCGGGCCCGGAGCCCTCCTCTGTGGAGAGGGAGGTCCGGCCCCGCCGGACGTCATGGCGCCTTCGGAGCTCTCCCTGCGGAGAAGGGCGAGTTCCTTAGGCATTTTTCCCCTGTGCGCGGGGGTACCCCATATCGTGGGTACCGACAGAGGTCCTCCTCAGACCGCTGGGCTTTCCTCCGGCGATCTTCCTCGCCGCGCTCCGGCGATGGCTTTTCTCGGTGAGTTGGGGCTAGGGCTCTAAGTCATCGGCTCAGGAATTGGTAAAGAAGTTTGTGGTTTCGGCCAGAGGTTTTGCGTTCTATTTATAATCGGGGAGAGAAGAGTCCAAATCTGATTGTATCCCGATTATGAGTTCTATTCAGATCTTTGTTGGATCCTATCATGTTATCTTTAGTAACAACGTGGAATTTAGATCGGTTTCTGTTGCGTACCGGTATCCTTACACGTAAAAACCGCTCCAGAACTTGTTACCTCCGCGGTGATGAGCTCCGGAAGCTCCACGTGTCCTCCGGGGGCCTGGTATCTCCTTTTCCGCAGAGACGAGCTCTGGTTGTGCCGCGTGTCAAGCGAGCGAGACCTCCCTCTTCTTCGGAGGTAAGCTCCGCACACGCCACGTGTTGGCGCCGGTCTTCCCTCTCTTCTTTCCTCAGGGACGGGCTCCGAGGTCGACACGTGTCCAGCAGCGACGGACCTCCCGGAGATAAGCTCCGGTGGCGATGCGTGTCCAATAGAACAGGACCTCTCGGAGATGGGCTCCGAGATCGACACGTATCCCGCGCGACTGGTCCTCTGATTTCCGCGAGGACTAGCTCCGAGGATGACACGTATCCAGCGGAAATGCCTTTCCTTCTTCCGCAGAGGCTAGCTCCATGGGCAACACGTGTCCCACAGGATCGGACCTCTCCCCTTTGCGGAGACGAGCCTCGAGCCTGCCACGTAGCCAGCTTGGCGACGGCCTCTCCCCACTTCGCAGGGATGAGCTCCGTACACGCCACGTGGCCAGCGGCCGCGGTAAGTTGTCTTCGGTGCTTCCTGGGAGCTGGATTCGACTCTTATTGGCTATCCTTTTGATATTTTTCTCTGTCCCTACTTTTCTTAAAGTGTTTCCTCTTCATAAGACATGAACATAGGCTGACACCCAAGATGAGGGTGTCACAGGAGCTCTCCCTGCGGAGAAGGGCGAGGTCCTTAGGCATTTTCCCCTGTGCGCGGGGGTACCCCGTATTGAGGGTACCGACAGTGGCCCCTAGGCCCATCTCGGGGGAGGTAGCGAGCCCGATGTGGGGCCCCGTCTCTTCCACTCCGCGCACCTTCTCTAAGACCCGCATTGACCATTGCCGGAGCATGAACAGTCGCGGGATCGTGGGAGCGTGTGCCCCACTTGATGGCTGCTTTTACTGCGGTGGTTCCCAACGCTGCCACTTCTGCACGTCACAGCGCCTTTTCGGGAACCGCCGAAGTGACTTTCCAGCTCGTCTCCTTGGGAGACTGGCTTCTTGGCCCACCGCTTCAGCTGGACGGCTTGGATCCACTTGTCATCGACGCTTGGTCTTGGAGCAGAAGCGGTGGTCCAAGCGGCGTATTCGAAGAGTTTTGAATCGCTTTGAATCGCGCCTGGGAAGTTTAAAAGGGGATCTTACCCACATCGCGGCTTCCCTTTGCACTTCCCAGCGCTTGCATCTTCCTTGAGTTCTTGCGCCCTTGTTTTCCCTGACCTTGAGCTTCCTCCTGCCATGGCTTCCAACCTGCCTCCATCACGTCTCGCTCGGTCGGCCAAGCTCGGGTCAGTGCGCAGGCTGCTGGGCTGGCACGTGGGGGAGCAGAAGTGCCGGCTCCGCCAGGGATCTCTCTCCCCGCTCCTGGAGAAGGGGAAAATGGTCTTCTTCACTGCCTATGCCATGGCGGGGTTTGTCCGGCCAATTTCTTCTTTCTTCGTCACGCTGCTGGAGACGTACGGTCTCCAGCACCACCACCTTTCCCCCAACTCCTTCGTGATGGCCACCATCTTCGTCCATTTCTGCGAGATGTTTGTGGGGGTGCACGCTTCAGTGACGCTCTTCCGCTACTTCTTCGTGTTGCGGATGACCGGGCGCAGTTCGAAGACCCAGCTGGGGGCGTACTACTACCAGCATCGCTGCAAGGATCCGAAGGCCTCTGGGTACCTTCTACCTTTCAGTGCGTCGAGGTGGGAAAACTGGAGGGAGAACTGGGTGATCGTGCAGACCGACGAGCATGATCGCCTGCAGCTCCCAACTGCCGGCCCGACCACCGAGCGTCGCTTCTGGGAGGAGACCTCGGAGCTGGAGCAGGAGTACGCACCGGTCTTGGAGCAGATCCGGTTCCTGGCCAACGAGGGGCTGACATCCCTGATGGTGCTGGTGGATTTCTTGTCGCGCCGTATTGCGCCCCTGCAGCAACGCAACCGCCCGGCGTGGTACTACACCGGTGAGCTCGACTGCACCAGGCTGGAGAGGGGTCTCGGCTCCGATCCTTCTGATGAAGAGCTGTACAAGATGGTGGGCAAGGTGAGCAGCGACTACGTCACCGGCGGCGACCTCACCTTCCCGGCCTCTGGCACTCCCCTCTTCTTGGAGCCGCATAGGAGGGTGGAGTTGCTGCGGAAGATGCTGAATCTTGATGACATCGGGATCGCCGTTCGTCAGGTTGGGGATGCCCTCCAGAGGATCTCGATTCCTGGAATCGAGCGCTCCGGGGCGGAGCGCGAGGCGTCTGTCACTGTCCAACCCGCACCAAGGGCCGACGGGGCTCAGACCGTCAACAAGGGGAAGGGAAAGGTGCAGGCCCCCGGGCAGCCAGAGAAGAAACGTGCCCGGTCTCCTCCGAGCGCGCCGCTTGCGCTGAGCCAGGGGGCCGGGGCACCCTTGCGCCCATCTCCCGGAGGCGCTGGTTCGTTGGGTGGCGACCCAAAGAGACCCCAGGTCTCCCACTCCGGTGGGTCTCTTCTCGGTCAGCGGCGGTCCGAGGAGCCCCAGGCGTCTCGCCACCCTTCCTCAGGCGGGGGGGGGGGGGGGCATCCAGGAAGGACGTCGGTGGGGCGACGCCCGGGAGTGTGCCGGGGGCTCAGACGCCACAGCCAGCGAGCGTTCCGGCTGCAGGTCCTGGCGGTTCTGCCCCGGCCCAGAGGCCGGGGCTCCAAGCCCGTTGGAGCGCTCACGCCGCCCAGTAAGTGTTGGTCCTTCTGGCTTGTAGAAGTAGCGTTCCTTTCTCCTTTCTTAGCCTGAGAGCTTCTTTTGTCAGCAGGGACTCACCGGCTGCCAGGGGCGAGCCTACTCCCCGACCATCTCCAGCCAGCGGAGGCTCTGTGCTGCAACATCCGGGAACTGCGGTGGTTCCGACGGCCCTCAAGTCGGTGGGGGCTTCTTCTGTGCCGGCGAGTTTGCCCCCCGCGGTGGCAGCGGCAGCACCTGCTCGTCCTCCTTCGCCAGCCCGGAAGTCCGGTGCTGAGGCTGGAGGGGCTGCTGTGGGCGCAGCTTCTGGCCCCCTGGCTCCCCCAGGTCAGTGCCTCGCCTCAGCTGCCGAGGCACCAGCACCTTCACCGGTCGTGGACGCGACGGGGGAGGTCAGGGGCGCGGCTCCTGTCCCCGCCGCCCCGCTGCCCATATGGGATGCCTTGGGGCATGCCCAGGCTGGCGTTCGGCAGGTCCAGGCCGCCTTTGAGCGGGAGCGGGAGGTGCTGGCTGGAGAGAGGGAGCGCCTCCTTAGTTGGGAGCATCTCCTGAAGCAGCGGACCCAGGAGGCCAAGGCAGAGCTCGACTCGAGGCAGTCGAGGCTCGATGCCATGGGGGCGCTGCTCGATGCTCAGAAGAGGGCGTCGACCGCCTGGGCTCAGAGACCCGGCGACTCCGAGCTACTTTCCATGAAGCTCAGGCCAGGGCCGAAGCGCGCTCCACTGCCGTGGAGGAGTTGCGGCTGCAGGTAACTCGATGAGAGTGTGCCGTCGCAGATCGGGAGCGTGCCATGGCGGCCGAGGAGGAGAAGGTCGCCACATGGCTGGAGGCCAGAGAGGGCGAGCTGAGGGCTCGGGCCGAGGAGCTGGAGCTCCACGAGTCGGCTGCTGCCGCGAGGGAGGAGCAATCCTCCCGGGAGCGCCAGGCGGCGCAGGATCGCGAGTTGGCAGCCCGCCAAGAGGTGGAGAAGCTCCAGGCTTCGTGGTCTGTTGAGGCCCGGGCGGTCTGGAGCTTTGTTACTGAGGCAGGGTCCGCCTTGGTTCCCCTCGGTTTCAGCCCGGTGCGTACGGAGACTCCAGCGCAGGAGGTGTCTGGGGCTATCCCGGCGCTTGAGTCCATCGGTGCCAAGCTGGGCAGGCTCGAAGCGGTGATTGCTGATAAGCTTGAGGTGGAGGGACGAGGCCTGGCGAAGGAGGTCGCCACGCATGTGCTGGCGTGCTTCCGGAGCCAAGACCCTTCCTTCTCTCTGGAGCCAGTGCGACTAGGCCCCGCCGTCAAGCGGGAGGAAGCTGCCAGGGCCGAGGTCAGGGACATGGCCACCCTTGTGGCCTCTAGGTTCCAGCGGGAGTCCGGGGACTCTTAGGCAGCCGCCCCCGCGGCCAAAAGGCCCTGTATCTCTTCTCCTTTTTTTGTTGAGTTTGTAGTCCAGCTCATGGAGCTTTGAATGAATAGACTCTTGTTATTTTCCGTGTCTGTATATTTTTATCTTCTCCTTGGCTTGGCCTGGCCGAGTACTTAGCTCCGCAAGGTACTC
The DNA here is from genome assembly GCA_030760725.1 of Neostapfia colusana. NCBI lineage: Eukaryota > Viridiplantae > Streptophyta > Magnoliopsida > Poales > Poaceae > Neostapfia > Neostapfia colusana. The sequence continues at coordinate 105,223,259 of JASWHV010000006.1, forward strand.
AGAGGTCTTCACCAACCTTGAAGTCTTGTACAGACACCTTCCTCGGGTCCTTATTGTATTAAGGGCCCAAGGGATCTTCGGAGCTCGCCCCGTGGGAATGAGGAGGTCCATATCCGCTGGCCACGTGGCGGGCCCGGAGCTCTCTTCTGAGAAGATGGAGATCCGACCCCGCGGGACACGTGGGGCCTTCGAAGCTCACCCCTGCGGAGGGGGCGAGGCCCGGCTCTGCCGGCCACGTGGCGGGCCCGGAGCTACCTTCTGAGGAGAGGGGGGCTCCGGCCCCGCCGGACACGTGGGGCCTCCGGAGACCGCCCCTGCGGAGGGGGCGAGGTCCAGATCCTTTGGTCTTGTGTTGGAACTCCGGTCTTGCGCGGTCCCGTAGTGGCCCCCTGGTAGGTGTGGCTAATTGTTTGGGCGCTCCTACCATACTCCTGCGGGGAGCTAAGGCCGAGAGGTCCTGCACACAATTAAGAGAAACGTAATTCTCCTTGGCCCCCCCCCCCTTCCCTATCTCATAGTCTTATTTGGCTTACAATCCTGATCCGGTATACTGGGCTTGGGAACTTCAGTGCGCGAAGTACCGGGGGCTCGAGGCCCCCTGGCCATCGGCAGGTACCTCAAACGCGACCGTCTTTGGTAGGATAGGAAATGCTGACTAGGGGTGTGTCGAAGTGTGCGATCGACACTTCCCCCGGGCCTGCACTGGGCATCCCGCGGAGGTTCTTTTTTCGGCGGGGCTAGTCTCCTAGCGGAAAGCTTGCGCGGATGGACGAGTTAGCGAGAGCTTGACACGGCGAGTTTTACATGGTTCAGGCCGCCGGAGCGTAAAACCCTACGTCCACGGCGAGCTACGGAGCTCGCTGTATTGCTTGCTGCTCAGGGCCGGAGGCCTGAGCTTGGGGGTGAGTTACAGCTTGAGAGTGTATGGCTAGCGTATTGTAAGGGCCTCAGTTTTTGACACCCATTTGCAGTGTTCATCCCCACACCACACACCTCATTTGAGGAAAAATGATGAACACAAATAAAGAGCAAGTAACAATTATCAACATGCTCATTAGGGAACAAACTCACACATTGCAAAAGTGGTACTTCCCACATGTGATATAGATGGGCTGGACATATGAAAACTCCTACACTTTGCCAAGGATGTCCATGCCAAGTTTCACCCAAATTCAAAACATTTTTGAGGTCATCTTGGGTGTAGATAGGAAAGGGGCAGTTTGAAAACATATTCAAATTCAAACTGTTTTCACCCACTGAATTTAAAAGTGGAAGGCATATTCTTGCTCAGCACATTTTTGTGAGCTCACACACCAATTTTCACTCCATTTGGAGTTGATCTTGACATGAGCTAAGGGGGAGAAATTCAAACTTTATTTGAATTTCAAACTGCACTTGTGCTGAAATTCATTCAAACCAAACCTCATTTGAACTTTGATCAATTCAAATGGCTCTTGGGTGAATAATTTGAGTTGCCAAGGGTAGAATAGGGTTCACTGTTTACCACAGCTGTTAGGAATAAATTTCAGAGGTTAAAAGAGGAGTGGGACCCACATGTCAGCCTCAGCCTCAAAGCAAACCGACTGAACCACAGTTCAGTCGGTTCCCGGCTGTTGTGCGCGCGCGCCACCGAAGGGGCCGGCCGGCGCCAGCTCCTGCTGCGTGCCCCAAGCCGGAGGCCAGCCGGCCGAGCTATTTATTCCCTCCCCGGCGTGCCTCAGTCACCATTTCCCCGAGCTACCGACGTGCGCGACTGCTTTTCCCACTGCCATCGCCGCCGCTCGAGTTCCTGCTTGATCAAGCCGATCGCAGCTCCCTCTTTCCATTCCAAGGTCCCAGCAAGGTACTAGCAACCATCCTCCATCCTTCCCATTGATAGAAATCGATTGAAACCGAGTGATATCGGCTGTGCCGAAAGATCAAACTCGGAACTGGAAACCGCCGCACCTCGGGCTCTCGTGGACAGCCCAACCTGGGCGTTGTCACGCCCGAGCCAAGGCACCCTTGGACGCGCAAGTGATCGGTGCTGCTCATCCCCGAGCCACAGCTCGAGTGGTTGCTCACCGGCGGCGAATTTCCACTTTTCCCCTTTCTGTGTGCAGAACGACCCTCGGGTACGATTCTGTTTAATTCGTGCTCTAGAAAGGATTAGAGGGCCTCAGGCCACTCCCACACGAACTAGACACGGTGACGCACAAGTTGCCTTCACAACTCTGGGCCGGAGAACTTCTGTGCCCGGCGTAATTCAAGGTCTACTAATGGCGGAACGCACGGGGGGTATCGGGCGCACGGTGAGGACCTATTTCGGGCCTTCCCCGAGCTGCCCCGAGTTCATGTCGACCTTCTCTGAGGTCCACTGATGCTCCCCGACCGGTTTCCCAAGTAGCTGAGGCACTAGGAGCATCAGCCGACATGGCCGAAGTCGTTCCGATATGGCGGCTCGTCGCCGACCATGCTCCGGCCGTTGTCATGAGCAGCTGACCCTCGGATCATGTTCCCCAAGTAAAAGTAGGCAGGGGCGGCCAGAATCAAGAAGTTTGAAGCTGTACAGCAGCCGGCGGCGAGCTCTCCGGCGAGGTCCCTCGGCGGCGGAGCGCGGGTGTCGCGAGGTTGAAGAAGGGGGTGGACCCCAGCTGTCAGCGGCCGATATTTTGAATCGGGATCCGGCTGCGGCCGGGATCGGGTGTGCTGGCGCGCAAAAGCCTTGTGGGCCGCGGTGTGCTGTCGCTTCGGCGTGCGACGCGTGTCTCCTGGGCCCACGCGCGAGTTTAAACTTTTCCCCGATTTTCAGATTTCCTTCAAACTTCAAATCCTTATAACTTTGGCTAGAAAGCTCCAAATTGAGTGAACCAAATTTTGCTGGATTCAGCTCTTTGAGTACTTTCCAGAAAATCAAGTGTCACTTCATGAGATTCCTTAATTCTCCAGAATTAATTCCTTAAAGTTTAAACTGTTAGGAATTTTAACTGGAGAATCATTTGGAGGAAAATCCTGAAATTTTGCTGAGATGTTCACCAAAATATCCTTGAACTACCATAAAAATTTCAGATCCATTTGAGCTCATTTAGTCCACCTAATGGTGTGATTAGTAAAACTGTTCCAGAGAAAATAGAAAATGTTCAGAAACATTTTCAGAATTTTCTCTGAAATTGTTTAGCTCATATCTTTAGTTAGAGACTTCCAAATTAAGTGAGACCAATTCCATTAGAACCCTCTGAAAATCTAGTTTTCAGAAAGTCATAGTTTGTTTCATGAAAATACCTAGAACACCCTAAAAGCCTTTAATTAAGGTCAAGGACATAATTATTTGTGGAGGGCTCAAATGAGCTTTGCTGCAACTAAAACTTGACCAAGTCTCTGTTTAGGTTGTAACCAAGCCACAGTAAAAGTTTCACAGTCATTAGGTCTATCTAGTAAAGGTTATAGACTTCACAACTTCAAAGTTAATACAAAAGCATTTAATTAATACATACATTGTTCTTATCATGTAGTCGCTAAGGTCGAGGAGGAACCCGAAGTCCTAGACTTCGTTACTCCGGAGGAACAGCTAGCCTACGACCAAGAGCAGCAAGGCAAGCCCCGGTTTGCATTAACCATTTTATAAATTTTTATTGTTTTGAGCACATACTTGTTTTCTTTATGTTGTGCATCAGAGTCTTGTTTGGAAACCCCACTGCATAGCCAAGAAAACCATGGGTTGGGGTTTAGGATTGCAAACCCCGTTAGCCACTGCATTGCTAGGATAGAGTAGGATTCGGTACAAGTCGAGTAGTTGGAACTACTCGCGAGAATAGGCTAGAGGCACATTGCTCGGGTAGAGATAGCACATGATACACATGGCAAGAAAATGAGACCGAGCGGAGAGTAAGGGCAGCAGGACTTTGGGGCCTGTGTGCTGTAGCTCCGCTTGTGTCGATTGAGGACCGAGCCGTGTGCGGGCCTGTTGAACAAGCTAGAACAGTACCGAAGACCTACCGGCTATATGGGAACCGGGAAACTGATGTAACTCGGGTAGCTGGGTATTGAGGCATTGCCCGTCGTTCAGAGGGTAGGTTGAGAGCTCGAGGTGTAAATCAGCTGGCGGCACAGAGATGCGCGTGCAGGGACCTCTTGCTCGGGACGATGGGACCGGTTCAATATTTGGCTAACGGGTGAAAGGTAGTCGCGTACGGCGTCCGTGATGGTTGTTGTAGGCAACATCGAGTACGGGCGTACGTGACGGGTTGTTCGGGTAACCCTGCAGGTGTAAATCGATTATAATCGCCGTCCCTCGCGGTCAGTGAGTACCACTTGTTCACTGTACCGTGACGTAGAAAGAACAGGCTAGTTACATGTTAAAATGTTGCTGATTGAAAGTTGGATATTGATTGTTAATGATATGTTGTAGCTTAGTGCTAACTAAAGTTCTTTTCAACTTTGGGCAAAGTACATGAGAGAAATGCGTTTCTTGTTTGATTGCGGCTCTCTCATGTGCCTTAGCGTAAAGTTCTCCACAACCTGCTGCTAAAACTTGAAAGTAAGGTTCTACTAATTAGGCGAGTCCTTGCAAATGATTTTTACCTCATGCAACCCATCACCCTCATGTAGAAGTTTCATGTTTAGGTGAGACGGGTCAGACTTGCTGAGCCTTCGTGCTCACTGCTTGTGTTTGAAGCTTTTGCAGGGTTCTATGAGGAAGGGACTCCCGAAGAGGAGACGGAACCCCAGGAGGGGAACCCCGTCGAGTGGGAGTCGTGCACGCCGCAGAGTTAGTGTGCGAGTGTGCTAGCAAGGACACGTTCGAGGGCTGAACGTGCACTTGATGCTTAGTCTACGCCCGCGAGTGTGGACTAAACTTATTTTGATGTAAACATGTTAATAAACTTGTTTATGTAATAAAGCTTCCGCTTCCGCTTTGTACCTTTGACGTGTGTTATACGGTGTTGTGCAACGCAGCACCCCTCAGCGTGATCCTGGCTCGACAGGACCAGTGGGGTCGTGTCAGCGTTTCTCAAATATATTTTTACAGATGGCAGCAGATAAACGGTTGGAGAACGGGTGGGTAGTTTCCCACTGCTCTGACCGTAGCGGCTACCCGGGAGCATTGTGGCTAATGCTCCAATATTTCGGGTACAACCAGATGCCGCAATACTTCGCCAAGGAAGAAGGCGAAGAGGGGAACAAGACGTGGACGATCCATGTCGAGGTTCCTGCAGGGCCTACGCCACCCGGTTGGGTGCCATTCACCGTCACGGTGAGAGCAAGACAACCGGAAGGGATGTGGCAAGTGGCAGCCCGTGACACTATGTCACGTTTCTGCCAACTACACGTACAGGCTATGGAGGGAACTCCATACGCACTCGTTCCGGTGGAGGGACGAGCTCAGCATGTGTGGGAAGAGAGGTACCTAGAGGCAACAAACCCGAGTTGCCCAAGGTACAACCCCGCGGAGGCAAATCTCAGCCTCCAAATGAGGGCGGGAAACGCTGTGATGGACAGCCAAGCTGTTCATACGGAGCATCTCGCCACCAAGCTCAAGGAGAGCACAAGCCGTGGAGATCATTTTGAGAGTGCTCACAGTGCACTCCGCAATGTGCTCCTTCCGACGATCAAGCGACTGAATGAACAACACAATCAGTTGCGTCGTCTGAAGAAGGCAAAGAAGAAGAGCCGTGTTGACATTGCGGCGTTGCAAGAGCTGGTGCAGACCCTAACCCAGCAGAATGAGGACCTTGCTCAAGAGCGGGACGACGCTATTGAGGAAGGACAAGGCTGGGAAGAGGACTACAACCAGGCTATGGACGAGGTGCATGCATTGCAGGACCTCGTGCCCCCGGTATTGGGCGTACCGGTAGTCTTGGGTCTTCCATCCATGGGAGAACCTGGAATGGGAGAAGAGGTGGTAGACCCCGAGCCACCAGCAGAGGTACCGGAGGAGGACGACCCACAGGAGGTCGAGTTCTACTCCGAGTAGGGGGTTACGGTTGCCAAGTAGGGCAGCTAGGGTAGCGTAACCCAACTTTTGTAATCGGTGACATGTCGTGTAGACAGTAGCGTATGTATAGGTAGTGACGACATGAGCACGACTTCTCGGAGATCCGAGAATAATGTATCTTGTATAAAGTTTATGCTTTATCAATATATGTGAATGTTGTGCAAGTTAATCATGCGTCGCTTCAATACTTACTCCTGTTTATGGAATTTTGAGTAAGACATGTGCTAATTGCTGCTGTGTTGAATTTCAGAATGACGCGTACTCGTGCCAACCCCGATGTTGGAGGTACTAGCCAAGGGGGAGAGACCTCCCAACCACCTCCCGAGGACTCCTCGGGACAGCAGCAGCAACAGCAACAGCAAACACCGCCACCGCCACTGCCAACGGTTACATTGGCCGACATTGTCGCGGCAATGGCGGGTTCACATCAGCAGCATACAGAGCTGCTGCAAACGTTAATTGCGAATACGTCTCGCCCAGAGAGACGTCAAGATCGTGAGGAGCGCCAACAGAGCTCCTACTCTGACTTCCTGGCGACTCATCCCCCTGTATTCTCAAGGGCGGATGAACCACTTGACGCGGACAACTGGCTCCGCGCCATAGAGATGAAGTTCGGGCTGCTCCAAATCAGCGAGCAGCGCAAGACTCAGTTCGCGGTCCAGCAGCTCCAAGGATCCGCGAGCGCGTGGTGGGCCAACTTTTGTGCTTCACAACCCACCGACCGAGTGATGACCTGGGCGGAGTTCCGGACGGCCTTCCGGGCCTATCATATACCGCCCGGTTTGATGAAGAGGAAGACGCAGGAATTCCTACACCTGCAACAAGGGAGCCGGAACGCGCTGGAGTACTCCAGAGCGTTCAACGATCTCGCACTCTACGCGTCGTATCACGCAGATACGGACGAGAAGCGGCGGGACCACTTTTACCAGGGGCTTAACCCGCTCCTGAAGGACAAGCTGGCGATGTTCAATCGCGGCAGCCTCAACGACATAATTGATGCTGCGATTGTTCAGGAAGACTCCGGCAAGGAGTTGGCGGCGGCAGAGCGAAAGCGAAGCGCGCCGCAGAGCAGCGGAGAAGGAGGCGGTCCTTCTCAGAAGTTTCGGATGGTGAATCGCCCACCATCAGGTCCGCGCTGGCAGCCACCACAGCGGTCGATGCCGTTCCGCGGTCGGCCGTATTCTTCACCGGCATTCCGGCCGGCACTGCCAGCACCACCGCAACAACAACAGCAGCAGCGGGCGATGCCGCGTGCGTTTGCACCTCCGCAACGCATGCCGGGCTTTCGTCCACCAAGTACTCCACCAGTAGCGGCCACATGTTACAAGTGTGGTCGTCCAGGACACTTCGCGAGCAGTTGCCCGGAGAGGCAAGGCGGCGGAGTGGTACCACAGTTTCCGGGGAGGAATCAACCCCGGAACCCTACTAATGCGCGGCGGGCAAACCCTAGGCCCGGTACTGTCCACCAGCTTGCCATTGAGGACGTGCCGGAGGGCGAGCCAATCCTTGCGGGTATGTTCCAACTCCACCAGCATCCCGCTATAGTACTATTTGATTCAGGCGCCACGCATAATTTTATTAGCCAAGCTTTCATTGCTAAACACAGCTTGCCAATACTACCCACCGATAGTCCATATTTAATTTGTTCACCGGGTGGGAAGATTTCAGCAAGCGTAATGGTCTCCAAAGCACCATTATGCTTAGCGGGTAGAGTGTACCCCACGTCTCTCATTATCTTAGAGGGACAGAAGGTCGATGTCATCCTAGGGATGTCGTGGTTAAACCGCCACGGCGCTGTTTTAGACACCGTCCTCCGAGTCGTGCACTTAAACTCAGGAGTGCACGGTTCTCACTCATTATTTCTGGACAGTCCAGAAATAAAACTTCCAAGTGTCTATCAAGCCACAACCATCAGATTGGAAGACATTCCAGTGGTCCGAGAATTCCCTGATGTATTCCCGGATGATTTGCCGGGGATGCCACCCGATAGAGAGGTGGAGTTCAAGATTGAACTTGCACCGGGAACCATGCCAATATCCCGAAGGCCGTACAAGATGGCGCCCAAGGAGTTGGCTGAACTGAAGACTCAGCTCACGGACCTTCTGGAGAAGGGTTTTATTAGGCCGAGCTCCTCGCCATGGGGCTGTTCGGCATTATTTGTCAAAAAGAAGGATGAAACGTTGCGGCTTTGCGTGGACTACCGTCCATTAAATGCCGTAACCATCAAGAACAAGTACCCGTTGCCACGGATCGACATGTTGTTTGATCAGTTGGTCGAAGCAAAGGTCTTTTCCAAGATGGATTTAAGATCCGGGTACCATCAGATTAAGATCAGGGCTGAGGACATTCCAAAGACAGCTTTTTCGACAAGGTACGGACTTTATGAGTACCTGGTCATGTCCTTTGGCCTCACCAATGCTCCAGCTCACTTCATGTACTTAATGAACTCGGTGTTCATGCCGGAGCTGGACAAGTTTGTCGTGGTCTTCATCGACGACATCCTGGTATATTCCAAGTCGGAGGAAGATCACAAGAAACATCTGCGTATAGTCTTGCAACGGCTGCGGGATCACAAGTTATACGCAAAGTTCAGCAAATGCGAGTTTTGGATATCGCAAGTGCCTTTCCTCGGGCATATCATCTCAGCGGAGGGTATCGCTGTGGACCCGAGCAAAATCACGCAAGTGCTGAATTGGAAATCCCCGAGAACTGTTCATGAGGTACGGAGTTTCCTCGGACTCGCGGGATATTATCGGAGGTTCATTCCGAACTTCTCGAAGATTGCCAAGCCAATGACAGAGCTGCTGAAGAAGGCTACCAAATATGTTTGGAGTCCAGCATGTGAAGCAGCATTCAAGGCTTTAGTCAAGCACCTGACATCAGCACCGGTTTTGGCGCAGCCAGACACAACAAAACCGTTCGATGTGTACTGCGATGCATCCGGCATTGGGCTCGGATGTGTGTTGATGCAAGACCAAAGGGTGGTCGCGTATGGGTCACGGCAGCTTAGGAATCATGAGCAAAATTATCCAACTCACGACTTGGAGCTCGCTGCCGTGGTACTTGCACTGAAAATGTGGAGGCACTACCTACTCGGTAACCTCGTACATTTATATACCGACCACAAAAGCCTCAAGTACATATTCACTCAGAAGGAGCTGAACATGAGGCAACGAAGATGGTTAGAACTGATAAAGGATTACGAGATAGAGATCCATTATCATCCGGGCAAGGCAAACGTTGTGGCAGACGCGCTAAGCCGCAAGTCACACGTCAATAATCTGACCATCACACCGTTGGAAGAGAGCGAACCACCACTACATGTGATTCCACATGGAGCTCTCTACAACCTAGCTTTGATCCCCACCATCCGTGAAGAGATAGCGGCAGCCCAGAAGAATGACAAGGGCATATCACATTTGCGGAGACGTGTAGACAGTGGGGAGTTGAAATGTTTCCGGAAGGACGGAGACGGCGTCCTATGGTTCAAGGACCGGATCGTCGTACCCCGAAACCCGGAGTTACGGAAGAAAATCTTTGATGAGGCTCACTTATCAAAGTTTTCTATTCACCCCGGCAGCAACAAGATGTATCAAGAACTCAGAAGCAAGTTTTGGTGGACACGGATGAAGCGAGAGACTGCAAAATACGTGTCCGAGTGTGATACATGTCGACGGGTGAAGGCAGACCACATGCGGAAACCGGGACTGCTGCAACCACTGGGCATTCCTGCCTGGAAGTGGGAGGACGTGAGCATGGATTTCGTCGTCGGTTTACCCACCACCTTACAGAAACATGATTCTGTGTGGGTGATCGTCGATCGGCTCACCAAAGTTGCCCATTTCATCCCGGTCAACACCAACTACAACGCCAAGAAGTACGCTGAACTGTACATCTCACGGATCCTATGCTTATACGGCGTACCCCGTACTATCGTATCGGACCGGGGCACTTTATTTGTGTCCCGTTTTTGGGAGCAGCTCCACGCTGCCTTGGGAACGAAGCTGATCCGTAGTTCAGCCTACCACCCGCAGACGGATGGGCAAACGGAGCGGGTAAATCAAATCTTAGAAGACATGCTACGAGCTTGCGCTATCGACCACGGCAAGAACTGGGATGATCACTTGCCGTTAGCCGAGTTCTCGTACAACAATGGGTACCAAGCCAGCATCAAGATGGCGCCCTACGAGGCGCTATACGGGAGAAAATGCCGCACACCATTGAATTGGTGTGAGTCTGGCGAGAGGGTTACCTTCGGGATTGATCTTGTCAACAACGCGGAAGAAAAGGTTCGATTAATTCAAGCGAACCTAAAAGCCGCTCAATCCCGACAGAAACAGTATGCGGACCGGAGAAGGCGTCCGTTACAATTCGAAGCTGGAGACCACGTATATCTACGAGTGTCTCCAATGAAGGGCGTAAACAGATTTGGGGTGAGAGGAAAGTTAGCACCCCGATTCATCGGTCCATTCCAGATTACCGAAAGATGTGGATCGGTGGCATACCGGCTAAGATTACCAGAAGCACTTTCCGGTGTGCACGACGTCTTTCACATTTCCCAGCTGAGGAAGTGTCTCAAGCTATCAACTACCGTTCAGCTGGAAGACATTGAAGAACTGCAACCGGATCTCACCTATCGGGAGGAACCGGTGCAGATTATTGATGAAAAGGCCCGAACCACACGCAACCGTACGTTGTGGTTCTACAAGGTTCTGTGGAGTAATCACTCCATGGATGAAGCGACATGGGAGAGCGAAGAATTCCTTCGCACTAACTACCCCGACTTTCTCACGTCGCATATCCGGTAATTTTTCCACCGTCCTCTCTCTCATTTTCACCTTATAATCTCGGGACGAGATTCTTTTAAGGGGGGAGGAATGTAAGGGCCTCAGTTTTTGACACCCATTTGCAGTGTTCATCCCCACACCACACACCTCATTTGAGGAAAAATGATGAACACAAATAAAGAGCAAGTAACAATTATCAACATGCTCATTAGGGAACAAACTCACACATTGCAAAAGTGGTACTTCCCACATGTGATATAGATGGGCTGGACATATGAAAACTCCTACACTTTGCCAAGGATGTCCATGCCAAGTTTCACCCAAATTCAAAACATTTTTGAGGTCATCTTGGGTGTAGATAGGAAAGGGGCAGTTTGAAAACATATTCAAATTCAAACTGTTTTCACCCACTGAATTTAAAAGTGGAAGGCATATTCTTGCTCAGCACATTTTTGTGAGCTCACACACCAATTTTCACTCCATTTGGAGTTGATCTTGACATGAGCTAAGGGGGAGAAATTCAAACTTTATTTGAATTTCAAACTGCACTTGTGCTGAAATTCATTCAAACCAAACCTCATTTGAACTTTGATCAATTCAAATGGCTCTTGGGTGAATAATTTGAGTTGCCAAGGGTAGAATAGGGTTCACTGTTTACCACAGCTGTTAGGAATAAATTTCAGAGGTTAAAAGAGGAGTGGGACCCACATGTCAGCCTCAGCCTCAAAGCAAACCGACTGAACCACAGTTCAGTCGGTTCCCGGCTGTTGTGCGCGCGCGCCACCGAAGGGGCCGGCCGGCGCCAGCTCCTGCTGCGTGCCCCAAGCCGGAGGCCAGCCGGCCGAGCTATTTATTCCCTCCCCGGCGTGCCTCAGTCACCATTTCCCCGAGCTACCGACGTGCGCGACTGCTTTTCCCACTGCCATCGCCGCCGCTCGAGTTCCTGCTTGATCAAGCCGATCGCAGCTCCCTCTTTCCATTCCAAGGTCCCAGCAAGGTACTAGCAACCATCCTCCATCCTTCCCATTGATAGAAATCGATTGAAACCGAGTGATATCGGCTGTGCCGAAAGATCAAACTCGGAACTGGAAACCGCCGCACCTCGGGCTCTCGTGGACAGCCCAACCTGGGCGTTGTCACGCCCGAGCCAAGGCACCCTTGGACGCGCAAGTGATCGGTGCTGCTCATCCCCGAGCCACAGCTCGAGTGGTTGCTCACCGGCGGCGAATTTCCACTTTTCCCCTTTCTGTGTGCAGAACGACCCTCGGGTACGATTCTGTTTAATTCGTGCTCTAGAAAGGATTAGAGGGCCTCAGGCCACTCCCACACGAACTAGACACGGTGACGCACAAGTTGCCTTCACAACTCTGGGCCGGAGAACTTCTGTGCCCGGCGTAATTCAAGGTCTACTAATGGCGGAACGCACGGGGGGTATCGGGCGCACGGTGAGGACCTATTTCGGGCCTTCCCCGAGCTGCCCCGAGTTCATGTCGACCTTCTCTGAGGTCCACTGATGCTCCCCGACCGGTTTCCCAAGTAGCTGAGGCACTAGGAGCATCAGCCGACATGGCCGAAGTCGTTCCGATATGGCGGCTCGTCGCCGACCATGCTCCGGCCGTTGTCATGAGCAGCTGACCCTCGGATCATGTTCCCCAAGTAAAAGTAGGCAGGGGCGGCCAGAATCAAGAAGTTTGAAGCTGTACAGCAGCCGGCGGCGAGCTCTCCGGCGAGGTCCCTCGGCGGCGGAGCGCGGGTGTCGCGAGGTTGAAGAAGGGGGTGGACCCCAGCTGTCAGCGGCCGATATTTTGAATCGGGATCCGGCTGCGGCCGGGATCGGGTGTGCTGGCGCGCAAAAGCCTTGTGGGCCGCGGTGTGCTGTCGCTTCGGCGTGCGACGCGTGTCTCCTGGGCCCACGCGCGAGTTTAAACTTTTCCCCGATTTTCAGATTTCCTTCAAACTTCAAATCCTTATAACTTTGGCTAGAAAGCTCCAAATTGAGTGAACCAAATTTTGCTGGATTCAGCTCTTTGAGTACTTTCCAGAAAATCAAGTGTCACTTCATGAGATTCCTTAATTCTCCAGAATTAATTCCTTAAAGTTTAAACTGTTAGGAATTTTAACTGGAGAATCATTTGGAGGAAAATCCTGAAATTTTGCTGAGATGTTCACCAAAATATCCTTGAACTACCATAAAAATTTCAGATCCATTTGAGCTCATTTAGTCCACCTAATGGTGTGATTAGTAAAACTGTTCCAGAGAAAATAGAAAATGTTCAGAAACATTTTCAGAATTTTCTCTGAAATTGTTTAGCTCATATCTTTAGTTAGAGACTTCCAAATTAAGTGAGACCAATTCCATTAGAACCCTCTGAAAATCTAGTTTTCAGAAAGTCATAGTTTGTTTCATGAAAATACCTAGAACACCCTAAAAGCCTTTAATTAAGGTCAAGGACATAATTATTTGTGGAGGGCTCAAATGAGCTTTGCTGCAACTAAAACTTGACCAAGTCTCTGTTTAGGTTGTAACCAAGCCACAGTAAAAGTTTCACAGTCATTAGGTCTATCTAGTAAAGGTTATAGACTTCACAACTTCAAAGTTAATACAAAAGCATTTAATTAATACATACATTGTTCTTATCATGTAGTCGCTAAGGTCGAGGAGGAACCCGAAGTCCTAGACTTCGTTACTCCGGAGGAACAGCTAGCCTACGACCAAGAGCAGCAAGGCAAGCCCCGGTTTGCATTAACCATTTTATAAATTTTTATTGTTTTGAGCACATACTTGTTTTCTTTATGTTGTGCATCAGAGTCTTGTTTGGAAACCCCACTGCATAGCCAAGAAAACCATGGGTTGGGGTTTAGGATTGCAAACCCCGTTAGCCACTGCATTGCTAGGATAGAGTAGGATTCGGTACAAGTCGAGTAGTTGGAACTACTCGCGAGAATAGGCTAGAGGCACATTGCTCGGGTAGAGATAGCACATGATACACATGGCAAGAAAATGAGACCGAGCGGAGAGTAAGGGCAGCAGGACTTTGGGGCCTGTGTGCTGTAGCTCCGCTTGTGTCGATTGAGGACCGAGCCGTGTGCGGGCCTGTTGAACAAGCTAGAACAGTACCGAAGACCTACCGGCTATATGGGAACCGGGAAACTGATGTAACTCGGGTAGCTGGGTATTGAGGCATTGCCCGTCGTTCAGAGGGTAGGTTGAGAGCTCGAGGTGTAAATCAGCTGGCGGCACAGAGATGCGCGTGCAGGGACCTCTTGCTCGGGACGATGGGACCGGTTCAATATTTGGCTAACGGGTGAAAGGTAGTCGCGTACGGCGTCCGTGATGGTTGTTGTAGGCAACATCGAGTACGGGCGTACGTGACGGGTTGTTCGGGTAACCCTGCAGGTGTAAATCGATTATAATCGCCGTCCCTCGCGGTCAGTGAGTACCACTTGTTCACTGTACCGTGACGTAGAAAGAACAGGCTAGTTACATGTTAAAATGTTGCTGATTGAAAGTTGGATATTGATTGTTAATGATATGTTGTAGCTTAGTGCTAACTAAAGTTCTTTTCAACTTTGGGCAAAGTACATGAGAGAAATGCGTTTCTTGTTTGATTGCGGCTCTCTCATGTGCCTTAGCGTAAAGTTCTCCACAACCTGCTGCTAAAACTTGAAAGTAAGGTTCTACTAATTAGGCGAGTCCTTGCAAATGATTTTTACCTCATGCAACCCATCACCCTCATGTAGAAGTTTCATGTTTAGGTGAGACGGGTCAGACTTGCTGAGCCTTCGTGCTCACTGCTTGTGTTTGAAGCTTTTGCAGGGTTCTATGAGGAAGGGACTCCCGAAGAGGAGACGGAACCCCAGGAGGGGAACCCCGTCGAGTGGGAGTCGTGCACGCCGCAGAGTTAGTGTGCGAGTGTGCTAGCAAGGACACGTTCGAGGGCTGAACGTGCACTTGATGCTTAGTCTACGCCCGCGAGTGTGGACTAAACTTATTTTGATGTAAACATGTTAATAAACTTGTTTATGTAATAAAGCTTCCGCTTCCGCTTTGTACCTTTGACGTGTGTTATACGGTGTTGTGCAACGCAGCACCCCTCAGCGTGATCCTGGCTCGACAGGACCAGTGGGGTCGTGTCACGTATGAGTTCAAAGTGCCAACCCGTGCTATCGACGCCTACCCGAACCTTTTATTGTCCAAGGCTCAGGCGGCTTACAAGGGAAGCCGGGACCCGACAGGTGGTCCCGGGAAGATTGTCTATTATCTACCGTATCTGTAGTTACGCCGGTGGTTGCCTCGGGTCGAAGGCTTCTGAGTCTCCATCTTGCCACCCTGCCCATGCCGCATGCTAGTCGTAGTGGTTGATGACGGCGCAGGCGGCATGGGATGTCTTGTCGCGGCATTTATTTAGCTGGCAGGTTCTGACGCCGCGCGCCAGTCTGTGATGCGACTGGGCACAACGGCTCCTGACAGACGCGTGCTCCGTGTTTCCGCGTCTTGGGAAGACGCGGGCCTTGAATACCTTGTACGGGCAAGGTGCGGGGCGCCTTTACGCCCGCCGCCTACCGCTCGGGGGCAGGCAGCACCGTTCTTCTGGCCACGTGGCGGGTCCGGAGCCCTTCTCTGAGGCGAGAGGGGTCCGGCCTGCGGGGCACGTGGAGCCTCCGGACCTCTCCCCGCGGAGGGGGAGGTCCAGCCTCTGTATGCCACGTGGCGGGCCCGGGGCTCTCCTCTGCGGAGAGGGAGGTCCGGCCTCGCCGGACGCGTGGCGTCTTTGGACCTCTCTCCCGCGGAGGGGGAGGTCCGGCTTCTGTATGCCATGTGGCAGGCCTGGAGCTCTCCTCGGAGGAGAGGGAGGTCCGGCCCCACCGGACGCGTGGCGCCTTCGGAGCTCTCCCTTCGGAGAAGGGCGAGTACCTTAGGCATTTTACCCTGTGCGCGGGGGTACCCCATATCTCAGGTACCGACAGTGGCCCCCGGGCCCATCTCGGGGGAGATAACGAGCCCGAGGTGGGACCTCCGTCTCTTCCGATCCGCGCACTTTCTCTAAGTCCCGAATTGGCCGCTGCCGGAGCACGAACGGCCACGGGGTCGTGAGAGCGTGCGCTCACTTGATGACTGCTTTTACTGCGGAGACGGGAGCCCCGACCATGTTGAACACGCAGGGCTTTCGGAGCTCTCCCACCGCGGGGGCATCCAGTTTCCGCCTGCCACGTGGCGAGCCCGGAGCCCTTCTCAAGGGAGGAGAGAGTTCCGGGCCTGCTGGACACGTGGGGCCCCTGGGTCCCGCCCCCTCTAGCCCTGGGTCGAAGTAGATGGTAGCTCTTTTCCCCCTACTTCATGCAGTCCCCGTTGCCGCAACCTGGAAGTCCTGCACACAGGTAGAGGAAACGTAAGTCTCCTTGGGGGCTCCCCCTCCCTTATCTCATAGTCTTATTTGACTTACAGCCCCAACCATATGCTTGATGCTTGGGGACTTGTAGAGAGGGGGAGCTGAGCACATGGCAACCATGTCCTGCAAGGGCGATAAAAAAGAACTCAATTCACAATTTAAATGAGTAAAAGGAAAGAGCAAAGTAGGGCAGACTTCTTTTCGTACAACCTTCCATAGGAGGAAGGCAGGCTAAACAAGGAGGCCACGACCCACCCCATTAAGAGGGGAAGCAAGACTCTACGCGCTTGGAGTCGGAACCAGGCAAAGTTGAACGTAGTCCTGGACCGTCCCCTGGGGTTTAGCTGCTCCGAGCGCTGCTCCTGGACTCTATGGGGTTCATTACGAAAAGAAAGTACTGTCCTATTTTTGCTCTTAAGGGTAGAACTTACGGAGGTGTTCTATGTTCCAAGGGTTCGGGAGCAGGTCCCCATCCTCGGTGGAAAGGCGCACACACCCGGGGCGGCATACTTTCACGACTCGGAAGGGGCCTTCCCAACTAGGGGAGAGTTTGTGGGCCCCTTCGCGAGAAAGTATGCGCCGCAACACCAGGTCACCTTCCTGCAGCTCCCGGGCACGCACAGACCTCTGGTGGTAGCGCCGAAGCGCCTGTCTGTACTGCGCGTTACGGAGTGCCGCATGTAATCGGACCTCGTCGACGAGGTCGATTTCTCCACGCCGGAGGTTGTCCTGCGTGGCTTCGTCGTAAGCCCGGACACGGTGAGACTTCATGGTGATTTCTGGAGGGAGTACAGCTTCAGCCCCGTACACCATGAAGAAGGGTGTGTGACAGGCTCTGATGCCATGTGAAACGGCTCAGATACCACGCTGAGACGGCCCCACGGGACCTCGTCGGGTGGTGCCGTGTTATGCGGCACCCAACAGCACACGGGTCGATGAACATACATCATATTACATAAATAGTTTGCGGAAGCGTACAAGAATGTTTTACAAATAAGTATATCAGAGTAAACTACAGCGGAAGACTATCACTCTCACGACTCATATCTACTAGCAACAAAGAAACGGTCCAGCCCGCGGACGTTTCTTACTAGCAACACGAACACAATCTGCAGCGGCGAGGATGCTCTTAGAGTAAGCACTCGGAGGTTCCCGAGTCTCATCGGCACCCCTTCTCATAATCAGCGAGTCAATTACCTGCAAAACAACTCGGATAGCATCCGTGAGCATAACGCTCAGCAAGACTTAACCGTCACCCTAAACATGAAACTCTAAGTGAGGTTATGAACCTAACATAGGATGGCATAAGCATAATTAACTCGCCTAAAAGTGAATCCTTACTTTCAAGTATTAATTGCAGCATTTTAAGTAACCCTGGGCACGCCACATCGGGAGTCCACAATCAAACAAGAAACGCTTTCCCCCGATGTAAATTGCTCATGGCATAAAAGAATCGAGTTTGCACTAGCCTATTCATCAAGTTCCAATGCAAAGGTAGGATAATATTTCATATCAAAATGATTAGTTCCTTTCTCATGCAAGTTCTTACTACGTCACGACTGTGAGAACAAGTATGCTCGGTCCGTTCCGCAAGCGACGGTGATTCGAATCAATAACACCCGGACTACACGACACGTACGCCCGTACTCGACGTTGCCTACAACAACCATCACTGACGTCGTACGTGGCAGCCTTTCCCCCGTTTCACCCCCGCTGAATCGATCAAGTCGCCCCGTACAGTAGCTACTCTCATGGTGCACCTTCCGACTTGAGATGTCATGAGAATATTCCCCACATACTGCACACCGGCCGTCCGCCTGAGGCGACCCGAAAAGTCCCAACGACAGCTTCCCGAGGTACATCGGTTTACTGGGTCCCATATAGCCAGCGTGAGTCCGGTACACAACTCAAACTTGTTCAACAGGGCCGCATACGGATCGGTCCTTGACCGACACGGACAGGTCTACAGCACCCAGGCCCCTATGTCCTGCTGCTCCTACAACCTTCCGGTCTCAATTTTAACTTGCTAATTCAATTACGAACCAATCCCGTATGCCCCTGTTGTTCCTAAATCTGTGAGTAGCATCTCACCACTCGACTTCTACCGAACCGTACTTAAGCATGGCAGTTCTACACGGTGAAAGACACCTACCCAATACTCCATGGGTCATTTGGCTATGCAAGAGGAGTATCAAACACTAGACCTAATGCACAGTTCAAATCTTAACCAAAGGTGAATACAAAATAAAAACTTAACAGCTGTTAAATGCAAACCGGAGCTTGCCTGTTTTGCAGGGTAGTCGTATATAAGCAGTTAGTATCCTTGCAGATCCACCCTTGACTCTCCGGAGCTTGATCCACTTCGATGAATCACTCCTTTGAGTCCCCTTCGTTGTAGTTCCTATTGAGATGCATATGCACATATTTTATAGAATGTAATGGAAAGAAGTTATAGAATTACTTTCTTAAGAACAGAGGTTGTGTGGAAAAGCCAAGCATGGCTTGGTTTGCCTCTGTTGTGCAAAGAGCAGAATTAAACTAATTTGACCTTAAGGCCCTTAGCTATACACTAACCCTTTTCTCTAATGAACATAATAGATAAGCTGAAAAGATTTGAGTGCAACTGCAGAACAAGAACTCCAATGGCCTCAAAACTTTTACAGCAGGTTCTATACTACCTAAGGATTTAGCTTGCCAAAATTGCAGCTAATGTGGGGTCATATTGTGTCCTCCATAATTCTCACAATATCTCTTATGTATTTTTCCCTTATACATAAGTATGGAGAATAAGAACAGGGAGTTCCAGGACTCATCTTGGGCTGATAATTTACATGTGAGTTCTTGATCACATGAGAGTCATCTGGTCCAAAATTCAGCCCTTTTACTTGGGTAGTTCTCCCAGAACAATTCTTTAAGCATTTGTACTCAATAGAATTAATTCTGTAGTAATGTGCATTTTCATGCCCAACTAAGTGAACTACAATTCCAAGTATGTCCCAGAGAGCTTGCCTAAATTTTCCTATGATTTTTGGAGCTATGGATTGCTCAGAACAGATTTTTGAAGTGGGAAACATCTTCTAAAAATGTTTCTGGACTCTTATGAACACAGCAGATTGTTTTTAGCAAATTCCTACTCAAATAATCTTCAAATGAGCTGAAAATTTCTATAAGGTCAATAATATGCTAAAGAATATTCTGGCAAAATTTGGGTATTTTTGGATAACCCAAACTCCCTCAATAATTCTTTTTCAGAAAACCTTCAAAGAATTTTCCAGAATATAATATTGACTTTCATAGAAATCTGGGTTCATATTTGGATAGAACTCAGAGAGATGAATCCAACCCAATTGGAATCACTCAAATTGGAGTTTTCCACAGGGAGATATGAATTTCTAAAGATTGAGCTAAGTCTGGAATTATTTTCCTATTGAAAATCCCACTGGGCCCGCTTATTTGAATTCCAACCAATCAGAACTGGGCCACACCGGGGCCACGGGGTTTTTCGCGCCAGCACACGGGATCCCGGCCACACCCGATCCCGGATTTGAATTCTGAGCTGCTGACAGGCGGGGCCCACGCTCCGTCTTCTTCCTCCGGCTTCCTCTCTCGCGCCCGCGCGCTCCCCCTCGCCGGAGTAACCGGAAGTTCGACGGAACGGCCTTCCCGGCCACCGCCGGAGCTACAACTCGCCGCCAGGGGGTTTAGGGCCTCGAGGAACAGGGCTGTGGGGTTTGCTAGGGCCGCCGACGACCGGAACATGGCCGGCGACGTGTAACTGCCTCTGTGGAAGTCCGGCAGCGTCGCCCGGGGTCTCCAGCCCTCAAAAGCTTGTGCCGACGAGCCCTACAGCACCAGCGCAGCTCTAGGAAGATCGGCATGACCTCAAAATGGCTCGGGAGCGGCTGTAAATAGGTTGTCGCCGTGCGACCGAATGGGTCCGCCATGAACACCTCTAGTCGAGCTCGAATTCCGTCGTGCTGAGGTGTTTTCATGCGCTGGATCCTAAAGGAGAAATGACCGCCGTCTAATCCAGCGTCCATGTGCCAAATTTGATGACTTAAGGAGGATCAGAGGGTAAGAATTTGAAAGAGTCATACCGGAAGCTCGGAATGGGGTCGCCGGAGCAAAACTTTGAAATTCGCCGGCGATGCTTCACGGTATGGCCTGAGCTTGGGCTGAGAGCAGCACCGCACCCGTGCGCGTCCGTAGGTGTGATCGCTCGGCCGTGGAACCCATTGTGGAGGGCTGTCCACGAGTGCCCGATCACTTCCTCGGCTTAGGTCGCCGCGGCGGCGGTTGTTCTCGGGCACTGGAGGCCGCAGCTTGCTGGCTTGTGGGTCAGGGAGGTGGAGGCCGAGCTCGCGGTGCTGTTTAGCAGGTCAGGGGAGGAAAGAGCGTGGTGGTTTCGCCGTTCTTCCGCTCGGACCGAGAGGCGGCGGGGAAGACGGTCGCTGGCCGTGCGCTTGCGAGGGGAGAAGAAGGGACGGCCTTTGCTTCGTCCAGGGGGGGTTTATCAGGTCGCAAAACCGCCTCTGGGCACCGTGTTTGGGGAAATGCAGCAGCTGGTGGCGCTGCCGAGCGCCCCCGTGGCTCCACGGTGGGAGCAGCTCTTGGCCCACGTGCTGCTCGACGATTTTCCCCACTGGGGCTGAGACTTAAGGTGCAAGGCTCCTCTTTTAGCTCTATGACATGTGGGTCCCACTCCACAGTTCCTCCCCAAATATCTTCTCAAGCTGATCCTCTTGATTCCCACAATTCTGAGTTTTAAAATGGGGGTTAGAATTTGAATCCTTCCAATTCAGTTTGAATTTGCTTTTCCAAATTTGAATTTGGTTGAAGTTTGCAAATTCTCCTCTTTAACTCCCTTTTGAGCCCACCCTATAAATGAAAAGTTTGTGAACAACTTTTCCTTATAATCCCAACTATAGGGCTGCATGTTTATTGAAAGTTTTTGGTCACTACATGTGTGAACTTTGAATTTAAAATCTGATTTTTAAACTTACATGCAAGGAGGTATTTAACTCCTTATTGGTCCAACACTTTTCAATAAAAAGGTGAACCTCATGTTGGATATTCATCCATGTTTTACCTTGCATGAAGAAAAATTTTAGCAAGTCCCATTTTTCCTGTCCTTGCCACACATATGAACTCAAACCATAGTTTTTATTCATACACATTTTTGGGACTTTTACATTCCTCCCCCCTTAAAAGAATCTCGTCCCGGGATTACAAAACAGGAACGAGACGGAAGAGGTAATTACAAACTGTACAAAGATAAAAATTCTGAGTAGTTGGTGCGGAGATAATCTTCACTTTCCCACGTCGCCTCTTCCGCGGTGTGGTTACTCCACAGCACCTTGAAAAATTTGATCGTCCGGTTCCGGGTTACCCGGGTCTTTTCATCCAAAATCTGGACCGGTCGCTCGGTGTAGGTCAGGTCCGGTTTCAATTCGTCGATGTCCTCAGTGCGAACAGCAGCGGTGAATTTGAGGCACTTCCGCAGCTGTGATACATGAAATACATCATGAATACCCGCTAGACTTGCTGGTAACTCCAGCCGGTAGGCTACGGGTCCGCACTTCTCCGTGATAGCAAAAGGACCAATAAAACGGGGAGCGAGCTTCCCTTTTACACCGAACCGGTGAATTCCCTTCATCGGGGATACACGAAGATAAACGTGTTCTCCGACGTCAAAATGTAATGGCCTACGCCTCTGATCCGCGTAGCTCTTCTGTCGGGATTGTGCAGCCTTTAAGTTCTCTTGTATCAACCGAACTCGGTCTTCGGCTTCGTTGACAAGATCAATCCCAAACAGAACTCTTTCGCCAGACTCACACCAATTCAGTGGTGTGCGACACTTCCGGCCATAGAGAGCTTCATACGGTGCCATTTTAATACTCGCTTGATAACCGTTGTTGTATGAAAACTCCGCCAGTGGTAGGTGATCGTCCCAATTCCTACCGTGGTGGATGGCACACGCTCTCAACATATCCTCAAGTACTTGATTCACCCTCTCAGTTTGTCCATCGGTTTGAGGGTGATATGCGGAGCTCCTAATCAGCTTAGTGCCCAACGAGGCATGCAGCTGCTCCCAAAAACGAGCAACAAACAGCGCACCTCGATCTGAAATGATGGTCTTCGGGACACCATGTGAGCAAATAATTCTGGAGATGAATAACTCCGCATATTGCCTTGCTCGATAATGAGTGTTCACCGGTATGAAATGAGCCGACTTTGTCAACCGGTCGACAATCACCCATATCAAGTCATGCTTCCTGGATGTGAGCGGTAATCCAACGATGAAGTCCATACTCACATCCTCCCATTTCCACGCCGGAATCTTCAAAGGTTGTAGCGGTCCGGCTTTCCGCATATGATCAGCCTTGACCCGTCTACACGTATCGCATTCGGATACGTATTTAGCAATCTCCCTCTTCATCCTCGTCCACCAAAATTTCTGTTTCAAATCTTGGTACATCTTGTTACTTCCGGGATGAATGGAAAACTTTGACAGGTGAGCTTCATCCAAGATCTTCTTCCGGAGTTTCATATTGCGCGGTACCACTATACGGTCGTTAAACCATATTGTACCGTTCTCATCCTTCCGGAAACATTTCACCTCTCCGTTGTCCAGTCTTCTCCGTATGTGAAACATACCTCTGTCTCTTCTTTGAGCCTCAACAATCTCTTCACGGATTGTTGGAATGAGCGCGAGATTATAAAGCGCGCCATACAGAATAACACGGAGGCTTGGTTCTTCATCTTCCAACTCAGCAACCGCTAAGTTGTGAATGTGGGCTTTCCGACTAAGCGCGTCGGCAACCACGTTGGCTTTTCCCGGGTGATAGTGGATCTCAATTTCATAATATTTTATGAGCTCCAACCATCTCCGTTGTCTCATATTCAGCTCCTTCTGTGTGAAGATATACTTCAGGCTCTTATGGTCGGTGTAGAGGTGAACAAGATTACCAAGTAGGTAATGCCTCCACATCTTTAACGCCAACACCACTGCAGCAAGCTCAAGATCGTGAGTTGGATAATGCTGCTCGTGGTTTCGCAGTTGACGAGACCCATAGGCGACCACACGCCCTTCTTGCATCAGAACGCAGCCGAGACCGATGCCGGATGCATCACAGTATACGTCGAATGGCTTCGTCGTGTCCGGCTGAGCAAGAACTGGAGCCGTTGTGAGATGTTTCACCAAAGTTTTGAATGCGGCTTCACATGCTACATTCCACATGTATTTAGTGCCCTTCTTCAGCAGCTCCGTCATTGGTTTAGCAATCTTTGAGAAGCTCGGAATAAACCTCCGATAATATCCTGCTAAACCTAGGAAACTTCGGACCTCGTGGACTGATTTGGGAGATTCCCACTTCAGCACTTGTTCAATCTTGCTGGGGTCCACGGCGATACCTTCTGCTGAAATAATATGGCCAAGGAAAGGCACTTGATCAATCCAAAATTCGCACTTGCTGAACTTGGCATACAATTGGTGCTCCCGTAACCGTTGTAGCACAGTACGCAGATGTTCAGCGTGCTCTTCTTCCGATTTGGAGTAAACCAATATGTCGTCGATGAATACCATGACGAACTTGTCTAACTCCGGCATGAACACAGAATTCATCAAATACATGAAGTGTGCCGGAGCGTTGGTTAATCCAAATGACATGACGAGGTACTCGTAGAGTCCGTATCTCGTCGAGAAAGCTGTCTTCGGTATGTCCTCCGGTCGGATCTTGATTTGATGATAGCCCGACCGAAGATCCATCTTCGAAAATACCTTTGCACCCATAAGTTGATCCAACAGGATGTCGATGCGAGGCAAAGGATACTTGTTCTTGATCGTGACAGCATTGAGAGGACGATAATCAACACATAGCCGTAGTGTTTCGTCCTTCTTCTTAACAAACAGCGCTGAGCAACCCCAAGGTGAAGAACTTGGTCGTATGAAACCCTTGCTCATGAGTTCATTCAGTTGCTCTTTCAACTCCGCTAGCTCGTTAGGTGCCATCTTGTAAGGCCTTCGTGAAATAGGCGTCGTTCCCGGCGCCAGTTCAATTTTGAACTCGACGTCCCGTTCGGGCGGCATGCCCGGTAAGTCATCGGGAAATACGTCGGGATAATCACGTACCACCGGAATATCTTCAAGCTTCAGCGCTTCCGTGTGGTAGGCCTCTACCATATCTGGATCTTCGCTGTCTAAAAACAGCGTGTGCTGTCCGTGAATCGGCGAGTCAATCTGGACAGTCCGGTTACCGATATTGAGAACGGCACCGTGACGATTTAACCAAGACATCCCCAATATAATGTCTATCTTCTGCCTATCCAACATAATCAGCGATGTTGGGTATATTTTTCCGCCCAAACACAAAGCTGCTCGGGACACAATCTGATTGGCAGAGATATTTCCTCCCGGTGAACGTATGAGAAAACTCGTTGTGGGAGTATTGGTGGATAATTGGTGCTGATCCATGCATGTTTTGCTGATAAAATTGTGGGTTGCACCTGAATCAAAAAGTACCAATACGGGCACGTCCTTGAGAGTAAACATGCCCGCTAACACCGGTGCTCCCTCCGGGACATCCTCAATCGCAAGATGTTGCACACTCCCGGATTGCAATGCTGTTATGTTGACTGGAGCAGGTGGTGGCATACCACCTGAGGATGATGGCTGTCTGGTGTTTACCAACTTCTCCCGTCATTCCTGCCTAAAATGCCCAAAACGGTGGCAATAAGAACACGGAGGTTTCCCCGGTTCTTCGTTGACTTGTGGTTGAGAAGTTGAGGCACTTGGCTGCAGCAATGATGCGACAGATGTCATTCGTTGCTGAGGCAAAGGTGTTGCTTCAAGACATGACTCTTGAGCAGGAAATCTGTACGGAGTTGATCTCCCTGGTGCTTGCCATATCTCATCGGATGGTGTGTGATACACCACACGGTATTTACGAGGAACGATTGGTGTGTCTTCTTGCACATCCTCCCGGTCCCTCTTCTCTGCTTGACACTCCAGTGTCGCTTGTTCTTGCAGCAGAGCAGCACTGATCAACTCGGTGTAACTGCCTTGATTGAACAAAGCTAACTTCTCTTTTAGTATGGCACTCAAGCCATAGAAAAAGTAGTCACACATTGCAGTTTCGCTCGTCGCATAAGCAGGAGCATATTGTGCCAGAAAGTTGAATCTTCGGACATAATCGAGGACACTCATGTCCCCCTGCTTCAAGTTTCTGAATTCTTGCTGTTGGGCCTTGATAAAATCCATAGGAATGTGACGAGCACGGAATGCTTCACGAAATTCCGTCCATTCCACTTGATGGCCTTCCGGAACGGTGGCGAGATACGCAAACCACCAATTTCCGGCGGCTCCATGGAGCTGTTGAGCTGCAAATGATGTCTTCTGATACTCGTCGCACTCAAACACTCCAAACTTCGACTCCATAACTCGAAGCCACTGATCAGCTTCCACTGGTTCATGGGCTTCCGTGAAGATTGGCGGTTGTGTCGCCAAGAAACCCAAGTAGGCGTTCCGAAGTGGAACGTCCTGTTGTGCACGCTGGAGTAAGCCCTGTTGTACCAAGGCTTGGAGTAGTCTTGTGTTCTCTTGACTTGACTCGACCATCTGAGCCATGACATCCGCCCATACCGTTGATGGCGGTGCCCGTGGTGGAGTCGAGTCATCATCTTCTTGACGAGAACTATCAACCCTACTCGGAGAATGAGTACGCACCATACTGCACAAAGATAATTTTTGAGGGGAGTCAAAACATGATCTCAGCAGTATGTGAAAGTATGTAAAACATGAACATGCTAAAACTTTATGAAAGCATAACAAAATTTCATGTTTACACATCTTTCTAAAGCCAACATATCCAGTCCCTCATTCGGTACAAAACAGACCTTTCAGTACTTAACCCAGAATTTGATCCAGTTACCAGCATTTTCATAACTCAAGTTGAATACCAAAGTTAAAGTTAACTTCAGTATATTTTCAACGAGTACTCACATGCCCCTAGATCATTTCTGGAACAAAAGTTAGGATTGTTCAAAGTTGACAGAATTTCTGGCTAAAATTTGCCAGCACCTCCTTTGTATGTGGCTGTTTTCATCACAGTTTTACATACAACTGGGGTACAATTCTGAACAAACTATGAACTACAAAATCGTTGCAAATTTCCTAACCTTTCCAACGGTGTATCATATGACCCTTAGAAATTTTTCTACAGACTGTGACGGCTAATTTACAGCAACATCCAGAGAAGTCTGCAGCTGCTCTGTTTTCTGAACAGTTTGCATTCATCTGGACGTTCAATCAAGTTGGTGTCGGATTTGGCTCTGGAGTTCTACAGAAAAGTTGTAGAGCACTTAATAAACTTTCCAGAACCGTATCAAACACCTCAATTGGGTCAAACTAATCAGAGTTACGCTCTGTGAACGTTCGGCAAAACTTCTGCCAGAACAGAGCACTCTGTTTTTGAGATCAA
Organism: Neostapfia colusana; assembly: GCA_030760725.1. Classification (NCBI taxonomy): domain Eukaryota; kingdom Viridiplantae; phylum Streptophyta; class Magnoliopsida; order Poales; family Poaceae; genus Neostapfia; species Neostapfia colusana. Next base: position 105,249,888 of record JASWHV010000006.1, read on the forward strand.
AAGAAGCCTAGTAATTCTCTTCTTTGAAACTTAGTTCAAATGAAGAGTTCAGTAACTAATATGTGCTTTATCACATCCATTTTTAGTTTGAAAGTTAGTCATGAATGATTTCTTCATAGGTAAGAATACTATCCAGTGTAGTACGGTGACTATGCACCGTAAGACATATGACGGTACTACGTTGCCTCACCAAAGAAAAACCTAACCGGATTACACCGGCATATACGTATCCTTAGGTGGCACTAAAACGGTCACTCGCAAACGTGTTCTACACGCACTAAGGTTTTCGTGGTTAGTTCCTGCATAAAACAAACTCAATCATCAGGTTCGGCTGCACACCGAACCCGGTATCCATAACAGTTGGTACACCCGGCCGTCATCACTCGCCCAGGTGTTCTCAAGCCAAACACGCCTTGAGCTACGTGTTCACGTTACTGACCACGTGACGGGGTCTCCCAAATTGCACCACGCACGCCAGGGAAGACGTTGCTCGAATACCCCAAACGACATGAAGAGTCGTAGAGGATACTAAAGCGGGTCGGGTTACCTGCCACCCGTGAGGCTCCACCCTTCAGCTTGTGCGCACTGGTGGACAGCGCATACATGCACCCCCCAAGACATAAACGTCCCTAGATGCACGATTTTCCGACATAACAAATAGGTTAGCTTGCCACCTTCATAATATGCTAATAGTAGTCCTTATGTGGGCCTAGTACCGTTATCTCACCGTATCCTAAGTTTTTGACATAATATGATGCTCAATCCGTGCTCTGTTCCCAACGCAGCTCTGATACCATGTGTGACAGGCTCTGATGCCATGTGAAACGGCTCAGATACCACGTTGAGACGGCCCCACGGGACCTCGTCGGGTGGTGCCGTGTTATGCGGCACCCAACAGCACACGGGTTGATGAACATACATCATATTACATAAATAGTTTGCGGAAGCGTACAAGAATGTTTTACAAATAAGTATATCAGAGTAAACTACAGCGGAAGACTATCACTCTCACGACTCATATCTACTAGCAACAAAGAAACGGTCCAGCCCGCGGACGTTTCTTACTAGCAACACGAAGACAATCTGCAGCGGCGAGGATGCTCTTAGAGTAAGCACTCGGAGGTTCCCGAGTCTCATCGGCACCCCTTCTCATAATCAGCGAGTCAATTACCTGCAAAACAACTCGGATAGCATCCGTGAGCATAACGCTCAGCAAGACTTAACCGTCACCCTAAACATGAAACTCTAAGTGAGGTTATGAACCTAACATAGGATGGCATAAGCATAAATAACTCGCCTAAAAGTGAATCCTTACTTTCAAGTATTAATTGCAGCATTTTAAGTAACCCTGGGCACGCCACATCGGGAGTCCACAATCAAACAAGAAACGCTTTCCCCAGATGTAAATTGCTCATGGCATAAAAGAATCGAGTTTGCACTAGCCTATTCATCAAGTTCCAATGCAAAGGTAGGATAATATTTCATATCAAAATGATTAGTTCCTTTCTCATGCAAGTTCTTACTACGTCACGACTGTGAGAACAAGTATGCTCGGTCCATTCCGCGAGCGACGGTGATTCGAATCAATAACACCCGGACTACACGACACGTACGCCCGTACTCGACGTTGCCTACAACAACCATCACTGACGTCATATGTGGCAGCCTTTTCCCCGTTTCACCCCGCTGAATCGATCAAGTCGCCCCGTACAGTAGCTACTCTCATGGTGCACCTTCCGACGTGAGATGTCATGAGAATATTCCCCACATACTGCACACCGGCCGTCCTCCTGAGGCGACCCGAAAAGTCCCAACGACAGCTTCCCGAGGTACATCGGTTTACTGGGTCCCATATAGCCAGCATGAGTCCGGTACACAACTCAAACTTGTTCAACAGAGCCGCATACGGATCGGTCCTTGACCGACACGGACAGGTCTACAGCACCCAGGCCCCTATGTCCTGCTGCTCCTACAACCTTCCGGTCTCAATTTTAACTTGCTAATTCAATTACGAACCAATCCCGTATGCCCCTGTTGTTCCTAAATCTGCGAGTAGCATCTCACCACTCGACTTCTACCGAACCGTACTTAAGCATGGCAGTTCTACACGGTGAAAGACACCTACCCAATACTCCATGGGTCATTTGGCTATGCAAGAGGAGTATCAAACACTAGACCTAATGCACAGTTCAAATCTTAACCAAAGGTGAATACAAAATAAAAACTTAACAGCTGTTAAATGCAAACCGGAGCTTGCCTGTTTTGCAGGGTAGTCGTATATAAGCAGTTAGTATCCTTGCAGATCCACCCTTGACTCTCCGGAGCTTGATCCACTTCGATGAATCACTCCTTTGAGTCCCCTTCGTTGTGGTTCCTATTGAGATGCATATGCACATATTTTATAGAATGTAATGGAAAGAAGTTATAGAATTACTTTCTTAAGAACAGAGGTTGTGTGGAAAAGCCAAGCATGGCTTGGTTTGCCTCTGTTGTGCAAAGAGCAGAATTAAACTAATTTGACCTTAAGGCCCTTAGCTATACACTAACCCTTTTCTCTAATGAACATAATAGATAAGCTGAAAAGATTTGAGTGCAACTGCAGAACAAGAACTCCAATGGCCTCAAAACTTTTACAGCAGGTTCTATACTACCTAAGGATTTAGCTTGCCAAAATTGCAGCTAATGTGGGGTCATATTGTGTCCTCCATAATTCTCACAATATCTCTTATGTATTTTTCCCTTATACATAAGTATGGAGAATAAGAACAGGGAGTTCCAGGACTCATCTTGGGCTGATAATTTACATGTGAGTTCTTGATCACATGAGAGTCATCTGGTCCAAAATTCAGCCCTTTTACTTGGGTAGTTCTCCCAGAACAATTCTTTAAGCATTTGTACTCAATAGAATTAATTCTGTAGTAATGTGCATTTTCATGCCCAACTAAGTGAACTACAATTCCAAGTATGTCCCAGAGAGCTTGCCTAAATTTTCCTATGATTTTTGGAGCTATGGATTGCTCAGAACAGATTTTTGAAGTGGGAAACATCTTCTAAAAATGTTTCTGGACTCTTATGAACACAGCAGATTGTTTTTAGCAAATTCCTACTCAAATAATCTTCAAATGAGCTGAAAATTTCTATAAGGTCAATAATATGCTAAAGAATATTCTGGCAAAATTTGGGTATTTTTGGATAACCCAAACTCCCTCAATAATTCTTTTTCAGAAAACCTTCAAAGAATTTTCCAGAATATAATATTGACTTTCATAGAAATCTGGGTTCATATTTGGATAGAACTCAGAGAGATGAATCCAACCCAATTGGAATCACTCAAATTGGAGTTTTCCACAGGGAGATATGAATTTCTAAAGATTGAGCTAAGTCTGGAATTATTTTCCTATTGAAAATCCCACTGGGCCCGCTTATTTGAATTCCAACCAATCAGAACTGGGCCACACCGGGGCCACGGGGTTTTTCGCGCCAGCACACGGGATCCCGGCCACACCCGATCCTGGATTCGAATTCTGAGCTGCTGACAGGCGGGGCCCACGCTCCGTCTTCTTCCTCCGGCTTCCTCTCTCGCGCCCGCGCGCTCCCCCTCGCCGGAGTAACCGGAAGTTCGACGGAACGGCCTTCCCGGCCACCGCCGGAGCTACAACTCGCCGCCAGGGGGTTTAGGGCCTCGAGGAACAGGGCTGTGGGGTTTGCTAGGGCCGCCGACGACCGGAACATGGCCGGCGACGTGTAACTGCCTCTGTGGAAGTCCGGCAGCGTCGCCCGGGGTCTCCAGCCCTCAAAAGCTTGTGCCGACGAGCCCTACAGCACCAGCGCAGCTCTAGGAAGATCGGCATGACCTCAAAATGGCTCGGGAGCGGCTGTAAATAGGTTGTCGCCGTGCGACCGAATGGGTCCGCCATGAACACCTCTAGTCGAGCTCGAATTCCGTCGTGCTGAGGTGTTTTCATGCGCTGGATCCTAAAGGAGAAATGACCGCCGTCTAATCCAGCGTCCATGTGCCAAATTTGATGACTTAAGGAGGATCAGAGGGTAAGAATTTGAAAGAGTCATACCGGAAGCTCGGAATGGGATCGCCGGAGCAAAACTTTGAAATTCGCCGGCGATGCTTCACGGTATGGCCTGAGCTTGGGCTGAGAGCAGCACCGCACCCGTGCGCGTCCGTAGGTGTGATCGCTCGGCCGTGGAACCCATTGTGGAGGGCTGTCCACGAGCGCCCGATCACTTCCTTGGCTTAGGTCGCCGCGGCGGCGGTTGTTCTCGGGCACTAGAGGCCGTAGCTCGCTGGCTTGTGGGTCAGGGAGGTGGAGGCCGAGCTCGCGGTGCTGTTTAGCAGGTCAGGGGAGGAAAGAGCGTGGTGGTTTCGCCGTTCTTCCGCTCGGACCGAGAGGCGGCGGGGAAGACGGTCGCTGGCCGTGCGCTCGCGAGGAGAGAAGAAGGGACGGCCTTTGCTTCGTCCAGGGGGGGTTTATCAGGTCGCAAAACCGCCTCTGGGCGCCGTGTTTTGGGAAATGCAGCAGCTGGTGGCGCTGCCGAGCGCCCCCGTGGCTCCACGGTGGGAGCAGCTCTTGGCCCACGTGCTGCTCGACGATTTTCCCCACTGGGGCTGAGACTTAAGGTGCAAGGCTCCTCTTTTAGCTCTATGACATGTGGGTCCCACTCCACAGTTCCTCCCCAAATATCTTCTCAAGCTGATCCTCTTGATTCCCACAATTCTGAGTTTTAAAATGGGGGTTAGAATTTGAATCCTTCCAATTCAGTTTGAATTTGCTTTTCCAAATTTGAATTTGGTTGAAGTTTGCAAATTCTCCTCTTTAACTCCCTTTTGAGCCCACCCTATAAATGAAAAGTTTGTGAACAACTTTTCCTTATAATCCCAACTATAGGGCTGCATGTTTATTCAAAGTTTTTGGTCACTACATGTGTGAACTTTGAATTTAAAATCTGATTTTTAAACTTACATGCAAGGAGGTATTTAACTCCTTATTGGTCCAACACTTTTCAATAAAAAGGTGAACCTCATGTTGGATATTCATCCATGTTTTACCTTGCATGAAGAAAAAATTTAGCAAGTCCCATTTTTCCTGTCCTTGCCACACATATGAACTCAAACCATAGTTTTTATTCATACACATTTTTGGGACTTTTACAGGGTGTCTCCCCGGTGGCCCGGCTCTGGGATGTCCGGTTAGCCCATAGTGTGCTCGGAAGTTCATCTACCCAATTGGCACCATGTTTCTTCAGGCGGGCGAAGGTACGAGTCTTGAGGCCCCGGAGAATCTCCGCATTGGCCCTCTCGACTTGCCCATTGCTCTTCGGGTGGGCGACAGAGGCATAGCATACCTGAATGCCAAGGTCCTCGCAGTAGTCTTGGAACGCTGCGCTGGTGAACTGGGTCCCATTGTCAGTGATGATCCTGTTTGGGACCCCGAACCGGCAGACAATAGAACTGATGAATTTTACTGCGGATTGTTTATTGATGGTGACAACTGGTGTAGCTTCCGGCCACTTGGTGAACTTGTCGATAGCGACATAGAGGTACCGGAACCCCCCGACGGTTCTGGGAAATGGTCCCAGGATGTCCAGCCCCCACACGGCAAACGGCCACGAGGGCGGGATCATCTGTACCACCTGAGCCGGTGTATGGATCTGCTTGGCGTGGAACTGGCACGCCTTGCAGCTCTCGACCAGCTTGACGGCATCCTGGAGTGCTGTCGGCCAGTAGAAGCCATGCCGGAAGGCTTTACCGACAAGCGTGCGTGAGGAAGAATGACTTCCACATTCGCCTCCATGGATCTCAGCGAGCAAGTCGCAGCCTTCCCCCTGGGTTATACACCGCAATAGGATGTGGTTGGCGCCACGCCGGTAGAGATCCCCCTCTACCAGCGCGTACCTCTTAGCCATACGCACAATCCGTTCAGCGGTTGCATGTTCATCAGGGAGGATATTGTCCTTCAATTAGTCCCGGATCTCCGTGATCCATGCATCGGGTCTGACTTGAGCTTCTGGATCTTGAGCGTTGGGTTGCACGGAGTCCCCAGTGACGCTTACGATCCTTGGCGGCGCCCACGGTTGTAGGGCCGCCGGGACCGCCAGCTTCGAGGTGCTGGCCAAGCCCCCTTCGCCCGGCTCGGCGGGCCGGGCTGTGGGCCGCAGCAACGTCCTCTCGAAGACTCCTTCGGGCGCAGGGGCTCCGGTGGAAGCCTTCGTTGAAAGGTCGTCGGCTGCGGTATTACCGGCGCGCGGTACGTGGTGCAGGTCCAAGGCGAGGAATTCTTTCTCCAACATCTGCACGTGAAGCAGATATGCAGCTAGCTGGGGGTCATTGCAGGAGCATTCGCCCTTAACTTGCTTGATGACCAGCTGGGAGTCGCCCTGTGTCAACAACTGGCGAGCGCCTAAAGACAGGGCTGTCTGCAGGCCATAGATGAGTGCTTCATACTCCGCCATGTTGTTGGTTGCCTTGAAATTGAGACGCACCATATACCCAAACTGTTCCCCCGATGGCATGAGGAGCAGTACGCCGGCTCCGGCCCCCTGCTTTCGTGAGGATCCGTCGAAGAAGAGTGTCCAGTGGGGTTCGGTGAAGACCGGAGCTTGGTGCTCCGGTTCTCCGCCCCCATGGCCCCCTGGGTCAGTCTCCGTTGGTGTCCACTCCGCCACAAAGTCAGCCAGTGCTTGGCTCTTGACTGCATGGCGTGGGAGGAAGTCCAGCTCAAACTTTGCCAGCTCCGCCGCCCATTTAGCAACGTTGCCAGTCGCATGGGGGCTGTGAAGAATTGTCTTCAGTGGATACGAGGTGACTACCGAGACCCGGTGGGCCTGGAAGTAATGGCGGAGCTTTCTTGAGGCCACGAGCACCGCATACAGCAGCTTGTGGACTTCCAGGTACCTTGTCTTGGCATCATGAAGTACTTCGCTGATGTAGTAGACGGGCCCCTGGACGGTTCGAACCCTCTTTCTCAGGCCTGGGAGGTCCTCGTCCATTGGCCCTGGCCCACTGGAGGTTGGTGGACCCACGGGGGCCTCCGGGAGCTGGGACCCGGAGGCCCTTAAGCTATCTTGATTGTCCGGGAGCTCCGGGGGGTCTTGGGGGACCTCTGGGAGGTCCCATTTGGCCCCCGGGGGGTCCCGCAGGGCCCCCGGGAGTTTATCTTGGAGGTCCGGGAGACTGCCCAGGATCTCCGGGAGGCCGACCTGGACCTCCGGGAGGTTGCCTTGGAGGCCCGGGAGACCGTCTTGGTCCTGCGGGGCCTCCTGGCGTCTGTCTTCTGCTACCGGAGCAGGTTGTGAAGATGAGGGGTCCGGCCGCTCTGCGACGAGGACCATACTTACTACTTCAGTTGTCGCCGCGATGTAGAGCAACAGGTGCTCTCCGGGCTCAGGGGATACCATGATTGGTATGGTCGTCAGGAGTCGCTTCAACTCCTGGAAAGCCTCTTCTGCTTCGTTAGTCCAGGCAAAAGGGCCTGACTTGCGCAGGAGCTTAAAGAAAGGGAGTGCCTGCTCTGCTAGCCTCGGTATAAACCGATTCAGCGCGGCTAGACATCCCGTGAGTTTCTGGACATCCTTGACGCGGGCAGGGGGCCGCATCAAGTCGATGGCCTTGATCTTCTCTGGGTTGGCCTCAATCCCTCGGTGCGAGACCAGGAACCCTAAGAGCTTCCCAGAGGACACGCCGAACACACGTTTATCTGGGTTCAGCTTGGTGCGCGTAGAGCGCAACTTGTCAAAGACTAAAGCTAGGTTATCTAGCAGGGACAGACCCTGCTTGACCTTGACAACTATGTCATCGACATACACCTCAACCAGGTCTCTTATTAACTCCCCAAAGGTTTTGTGCATTGCCCGCACAAAGGTGGGGAGTGCATTCTTTAGGCCGTAAGGCATAGACACATAGCAATAAAGGCTGTCTACTGTGATGAAGGAGGTGTGCTCCTCGTCCTCCCTAGACATGGGGATCTGATGGAAACCCGAGTAGGCGTCTAGGAAGCACAGCATATCACAGCCTGACGTTGAGTCTACTATTTGATCTATTCTAGGGAGAGGGAATGGATCTTTAGGACATGCCTTATTGAGACTGGTGTAGTCGATGCACATCCGGAGCTTCCCACCAGCCTTCGGGACAACGACGGGGTTCGCCAACCATCGGGGGTGGTGGACTTCCCGTATGAAGCCAGCGTCCAGCAGCTTCTTGACTTCTTCACGGATGAAGTTTTGCCGCTCGATGGACTGCTTGCGGGGCTTCTGTTGAACCGGCCGGGCGTCGGGGAAGACTTTCAAGTGGTGCTCGATCACCTTCCTGGGGATCCCCGGCATCTGTGACGGCTGCCATGCAAACACGTCGATGTTGTGCCGGAGGAAGGTGACGAGTGCGCCTTCCTATTTACTATCCAGGCCCCCGGCTACCCGGGTGGTCTGGGTAGCTTCGGCGCCGACTTGGATGACCTTTAAGGGGACGCCACCCTCATCGAGAGGTTGCACCCGGGGTGCTGTGGTGGAAGCACGGTGACATGCATTCGGGCGGAGCTGGTCCGGCCCCGTATTGCCGGGGGCTGATGCCCCAGCTGTTGCGAGTGCTTGGAGCTTCTCCAGGGCCGACACTGCAGCAGTGCGGTCCCCTCGAATCCTGAGAACACCTGTCGGTGTCGGTATCTTCAGGACAAGGTAGCCGTAATGGGCTACAGCCATGAACCGGTACAGGGCTGGCCTGCCGATTATGGCGTTGAAGGGGAGGTCTATCTCCGCTACGTCGAACAGAATGTACTCTGTTCGATAGCTGTCCGGAGCCCCGAAGGTCACCGGGAGACTAATGTTGCCGTAGGGGATAACCTGTCCCGGCCCTACCCCTGAGAACGGGCTCGACGGGGTGAGCTTGGCCATCGGGATTTGCAGCTTCTGGAAAGCTGCACGGCTGATGAGGTTCAGCCCAGCCCCTCCATCCACCAAAATGTGGTACATTCTCACGTTGGCGATGGTAGGGGCCACCAGGAGCGGTAGTTGGCCGGCCCCAGCCATGTTCCTGGGGCAGTCGGTGGCATCAAAGCTGATGGGGGTCCCCATCCACTTTAGGTGCGGTGCAGCACTTGGGAGTGGCGCCACCGACGCTACCGCTCGGCGCAGAGTCTTGACTGCGCTTCGGGACGAGGGGTCGGCAGACCCGCCGTATATGACGTAGAGCTTCTTCCGACGCTCATCGTCGCTGGAGCCGGAGTCCTTGTGATTGCGTGCCGCCTTCACGACACGCAGAGGCTCCTTGATCTCCTCTGGGTGGTTGATGTTGTCTGGAACATCCACCCTCTGCTCATCTTCCTTTGGACGGAAGGGCAGGGCATCAGCCCGCTGCCGCTTCTCCTTGCGGAAGCGCTCTGCGAGCCTTTGGATCTCCCGGCACTTGGCAGCAGTGTGGCGACAGCTGCCGTGCACGGGGCACATATTGTTTTTATCACCTTCTGGGATTGGTGATCTTCGCTGCTTCTTGTTGGGGCGCGGCCCCCGAGCCCCACCGAGCGTCGCTGCAGTGACGACTGGGGCTGCGGTTGGTGACTCTATCTTGCTTCTGCCTCGGTTCTTGGCCTTCCTGCTGCCTCCACAGGGAGTAGGACTGGATCCGGGCAGTCCCCCTGACTCGGAGGATGGCAGCGAGTGCCAGTTCCGTCCTTCGGCTGCTCTGGCGCATTTGTCTGCCAAGCTGAAGAGCTCTGAGACGTCGCGGACCTCCCTGGTCACGAGCTTCTCGAGCATCTTCCTGTCCCGGATGCCTTGCCGGAACGCCACCACCACAGAAGCATTTTGAATGTGTGGGATGGTGTTCCGCACCTGGGAGAACCGCTGGATGAAAGAGCGCAGCGACTCCCCAGGTTGCTGCTGGACGGCGTGGAGGTCGAGCTCCGTGCCAGGCCGGGTGTAGGAGCTGCCAAAGTTGGCTACGAACTGTCGGCAAAGCTCTCCCCAGGAGGTGACAGAACCCTGGGGGAGGTTCATGAGCCAAGACCGGGCTGGTCCGGTCAAGGCGACAGGGAAGTAATTGGCCATGACGGCTTCATTCCCTCCTGCGGCAAGTACGGCGGTGGAGTAGATCTGGAGGAACTCCGCCGGGTTGACGCTGCCGTCGTACTTCTCGGGCAGGTGTGGTCGAAACTTGCGCGGCCACCTCGCAAAGGGAAGATGGGGCGCGAGGGCTGCACACCCTGCTTCTGTCACCGCAGGTTCTGGTGACGCGAACGCTGGGTTCGCACTAGGCACAGTGTACCCTGGTACGGGCAAGGCTGCACCATAGGCCGGGGGCGCCATCTGCAGTACATATGACTGTGGCATATTCTGCACGGCGCAGGCCTGGGGCAGAAATCGCATGGCGAAGGTCTGCTCTTCAGGCTAGGTCGAGGCCGACGTCATGCTGTCGTCAGCCTCTTGGTAGCGACGCCTTTCTCGGCGTTGCTCGAGGTATACCCGGGCATCTTGACCCGAGCGACACCGCTCCAGCTCTGTCCTCAGATCGATCAGTTGAGGGCTGGCAGAGCTGGAGTCTGCCGTCTGTTCGTCAACCATCGGCGTGCGTATCAGCGACACGGCCGGCTGGTCAGAGTGTCATCTCCGCCGGAGTCGTGGGCTTGCGGCAGCGACGACAAGACGGTCTACCTCGAGAATCCACCGCTGGGTCGCTGCCTGAGGCGCGTCCCCAGCGGGCGGATTGTGCAGTAGCGCTCTTGCTGCAGCTAGCGCACCCCCTCCGGGTACGCCCGGCGCTACTGAAGATCTGACGCTGGTTGGAGCCTGCATTGCCGGGGTCGGCGCTGCCAGAGCCGGTTGCTGGCTCCCAGCTTGTACTGACACACTCCGTCCCGAGTGTGTTGGCTTGTACTCCGCCCTGGTCGCGGTTCGCCGCGGAGGCGGGGGAGGTGAGCTTGCCGCCGAAGGGAGCTTGGTCATCTTCGCCGGAGGAAACTCATCGCGCTAGGGGAAAAGCCCCCTACCTGGCGAGCCAAATGTCGAAGTGTGCGATCGACACTTCCCCCGGGCCTGCACTGGGCAGCCCGCGGAGGTTCTTTTTTCGGCGGGGCTAGTCTCCTAGCGGAAAGCTTGCGCAGATGGACGAGTTAGCGAGAGGTTGACACGGTGAGTTTTACGTGGTTCAGGCCGCCGGAGCATAAAACCCTACGTCCACGGCGAGCTACGGAGCTCGCTGTATTGCTTGCTGCTCAGGGCCGGAGGCCTGAGCTTGGGGGTGAGTTACAGCTTGAGAGTGTATGGCTAGCGTATGAGTTGCAAAGTGCCAACCCTTGCTATCGACGCCTACCCGAGCCTTTTATAGTCCAAGGCTCGGGCGGCTTACAAGGGAAGCCGGGACCCGACAGGTGGTCCCGGGAAGATTGTCTATTATCTACCGTATCTGTAGTTACGCCGGTGGTTGCCTCGGGTCGAAGGCTTCTGAGTCTCCATCTTGCCGCCCTGCCCATGCCGCATGCTAGTCGTAGTGGTTGATGACGGCGCAGGCGGCATGGGATGTCTTGTCGCGGCGTTTATTTAGCTGGCAGGTTCTGACGCCGCGCGCCAGTCTGTGATGCGACTGGGCGCAACGGCTCCTGACAGACGCGTGCTCCGCGTTTCCGCGTCTTGGGAAGACGCGGGCCTTGAATACCTTGTAAGGGCAAGGTGCGGGGCGCCTTTACGCCCGCCGCCTACCGCTCGGGGGCAGGCAGCACCGTTCTTCTGGCCACGTGGCGGGTCCGGAGCCCTTCTCTGAGGTGAGAGGGGTCCGGCCTGCGGGGCACGTGGAACCTCCGGACCTCTCCCCGCGGAGGGGGAGGTCCAGCCTCTGTATGCCACGTGGCGGGCCCGGGGCTCTCCTCTGCGGAGAGGGAGGTCCGGCCCCACTGGACGCGTGGCGTCTTCGGACCTCTCTCCCGCGGAGGGGGAGGTCCGGCTTCTGTATGCCACGTGGCGGGCCCGGAGCTCTCCTCGGAGGAGAGGGAGGTCCGGCCCCACCGGACGCATGGCGCCTTCGGAGCTCTCCCTGCGGAGAAGGGCGAGTACCTTAGGCATTTTACCCTGTGCGCGGGGGTACCCCATATCTCAGGTACCGACAGGGTGAGAATGGGAAAAGGAAGCTGATTGCATGGTGAGCATACACAGGAAGTGCGGTCATAAAAATTTATAGGTAATTTAAATGAGCATAAGGGAAGAGCAAAGCAGGACAGGTTTCTTTCCATATAAATTTCCATACGAGGAAGGCAGGCTAAACATGGAGGCAACGACCCGCCCCATTAAGAAGGGAAGCAAGACTCTACGCGCTTAGGGTCGGAACCAGGTCAAGCTGAACGTAGTCCTGGACCGTCCCCTGAGACTTAGCTGCTCCGAGCGCTGTTCCTGGACTCTATGGAATCCATTACAGAAAGAAAAGACTGCCCTACTGTTGCTCTATGGGTAGAACTTACGGAGGTGTTCTATGTTCCAAGGGTTTGGGAGCGGATTCCCATTGTCGGTGGAAAGGCGTACGCACCCAGGGCGGCAAACTTTCGTGACTCGGAAGGGACCTTGCCATCTGGGGGAGAGTTTGTCGGTCCCTTCGCGAGAAAGTACGTGCCGTAGAACCAGGTCGCCTTCTTGCAGCTCCCAGACATGCACGGACCTTTGGTGGTAGCGCCGGAGCGTTTGCCGGTACCGCGCGTTACGGTGCGCTGTGTGTAATCGAGCCTCGTCGACGAGGTCGATGTCTTTATGCCGGAGGTTGTCCTGCGTGGCTTCATCATAAGCTTGGACATGGAGAGACCCATGGTGATTTCTGGGGGAAGCACAACTTCGGCCCCGTATACCATGAAGAAGGGTGTCTCTTCGGTGGCCCGTCTTTGGGATGTCCGGTTAGCCCATAGTGTGCTCGGAAGATCGTCCACCCACTTGGCGCCATGTTTCTTCAAGCTGGCATAGGTGCGAGTCTTGAGGCCCTGAAGAATCTTGGCGTTGGCCCTCTCGACTTGCCCATTGCTCTTTGGGTGAGCAACAGAGGCATAGCACACCTGGATGCCAAGGTCTTGGCAGTATTCTTGGAACACTGCGCTGGTGAACTGGGTCCCGTTGTCGGTGATGATTCTGTTTGGGACCCCGAACCGGCAGACGATCGACTTGATGAACTTTACTGCGGATTGCTTGTTGATGGTGACAACGGGTGTGGCTTCTGGCCACTTGGTGAACTTGTCGACGGCAACGTAGAGGTACCGGAATCCCCCAACGGCTTTGGGGAATGGTCCCAGGATGTCCAACCCCCATACGGCGAACGGCCACGAGGGCAGGATCATCTGAACCGCCTGAGCCGGTGTGTGGATCTGCTTGGCGTGGAACTGGCACGCCTAGCAGCTCTCGACCAGCTTGACGGCATCCTGGAGTGCTGTCGGCCAGTAGAAGCCATGCCGGAAGGCTTTACCGACGAGCGTGCATGAGGAAGAGTGACTCCCACATTCGCCTCCATGGATCTCAGCGAGCAAGTCACAGCCTTCCCCCTGGGTTATGCACCATGATAGGACGTGGTTGGCGCCACGCCGGTAGAGATCCCCTTCTACCAGCGCGTACCTCTTAGCCATGCGCACGATCCGTTCAGCGGGATACACGTTCATCAGGGAGGATGTTGTCTTTCAAGTAGACCTGGATCTCCGTGATCCATGCATCGGGTCTGACCTGAGCTTCTGGATCTTGAGTGCTGGGTTACACGGAGTCCCCAGTGACGCTTACGATCCTCGGTGGCGTCCATGGCTGCAGGGCCGCCGGGACCGCCAGCTTCGAGGTGCTGGTCCAGCCCCCTTTGCCCGGCTCGGCGGGCCGGGCTGTGGGCCGCAGCAACATCCTCTCGAAGACTCCTTCGGGCACAGGAGCTCTGGTGGAGGCCTTCGTTGAGAGGTCGTCAGCTGCGGCATTGCCAGCGAGCAGTACATGGCGCAGGTCCAAGGCGAGGAAGTCTTTCTCCAACATCTGCACGTGGAGCAGATAAGCAGCTAGCTGTGGGTCATTGCAGGAGCATTCACCCTTAACTTGCTTGATGACTAGCTGGGAGTCGCCCTGTGCCAACAACTGGCGAGCGGCCAGAGACAGGGCTGTCTTTAGGCCAAAGATGAGTGCTTCATACTCTGCCATGTTGTTGGTTGCCTTGAAATTGAGACGCACCATGTACCCAAACTGCTCCCCCGATGGCATGAGAAAAAGTACGCTAATAAGTAACTGATAATAAGTAACTGATAATAAGTAACTGATAATAAGTAACTAATGAGGTTAAATGAACATGGATCGGAGGGAGATCTAGGCAAGCCTGGGTTTGTGTATGAGGTAGCATGAGATGGTGGTTTTACTTGCCATAGATCTAAGGACCGGTTCATGCATGCACATGCCAGGATAACAGTGCCACCACAAGGCCAAGTATGGGTGCGGCTTAGCTGAGTAATTAGGTAAGTTGCTAGAGTGTTATGGACTGTGGAAGGTGCGGGGAATGGGAGTCGAGTGAGGACTGCCCTGGGAACTGCATGGCACAAGAGGGGGCCCGTGGGTGGGAGAATTGGAGATTCTAGCCTGCCGGTGAAACCTTAGTGAGTCCATACATCTAGTAACCCATTTGTAAAGGCTATTTTGTGATCTCTTGACCATACACCGACGGTTGTGTACTGGTATAATGGAGATTCTGCAGTCACCGACGGGTGACGAAATCACAAACTTGTGGGTAAAGAGGTACAAACTCTGCAGAGTCTAAAACTATCATGATAGCCGAGCTTACGGTCATGAGGACCTGGCTAAACTGCCATGATTAGATGGGATGGTTATTGGAATGGTTATTGGAAAGGTTCTTGGTTATGATTATGGGTTTGGTTATGGTTTGGTTTGGAATTGTTAAGTCTGGATGATGAAAGGGTTGCATGACTGGTGGGTCATGATATGGGATTGGTCTCAGTGCGAGACGTGGAGGTAAGATGGTAGCGAATACGAGGAGGTATTCGTGAGTATGAATAAAAGATTGGTTAATGTTCAGATGGAACATGGAAAACGATGGAGGTATGTTGGTAATTTAATACATAATGGGATTACATTCATCTAAAGTTAAGTTGCTGTTTATCATGTTTTTTTACAAATCTGCTTTTCTGCAAATAAGCTTTTTATCACCTACCTTGTTTATGAGCTGCATATCATGTGTTATTCCCGCACTTGCTGAGTACATCATTGTACTCAAACTTGCATTATTATTTCTTCATCAACAGCAAGAGAAGACTACTATGAGGACCGAGTAGAGCATTATGGCGTGTGATCTGTTCTCAACCTTGCCTGTGGAAGGAGTAGAGATGGAGCCACTTCTGCTTAGTTTTTCTTCCGCATTAGTTTTTGCTTCCGCATTAAAATAAGACTTCCGCTGTAAGCATGAGTCCAAGACTCATAAGATATTGTAATAAACCCTGTTATTCGTGGTAATATATAACCTGAATTCAGTTTGTGGAACGTATGTATATGTGTGATGAACATCCTGGGCACACATATGCATTAGTTCTCTGTTCCGTAGTTTTCCACAGAATTGAGGGCGTCACAGATTGGTATCAGAGCCACGGGTTGACAGTAGGTTACACGCCTAGATAGAAACCTTAGGTTGATATTAGAATCACGGGTTAACAGCAAGTTATACCCCTAAATAGAAGCGATAGAAACCTTATTGTTCTGGACTCCCACGGAATTGACATCATACTCGGAATGGACTAGTTAAGCAAGCACAATGGGGTAATCCAATGTGCTGAGAGAAGCGTGCAGTTGACGAACGAACACGGTATCCGTGTCGAGTTCGAGCCAGCCCCGCAAGCAACCAAACGGGCGGATCTGAACCATGTCGAAGGAGTAACATTGGACAACATTCCAGTGGTTCAGGAATTTTCGGATGTATTCCCGGAAGAACTTCCAGGTATGTCACCTGACCGGGACATTGAGTTTGCCATAGATTTGGTACCTGGAACTGCACCCATAGCTAAGAGACCCTATAGGATGCCCGTTAACGAGTTAGTTGAACTCATGAAGCAAATTCAAGAACAGTTGGAGAAGGGTTTTATCCGTCCAAGTTCGTCACCATGGGGAGCCCCGGTACTCTTCGTGGACAAGAAGGACGGAACCCAAAGAATGTGCGTGGACTACAGGTCTCTCAACGAGGTAACAATCAAGAATAAATACCCTCTGCCCCGTATAGAGGACCTGTTCGATCAAATGAAAGGAGCCCAAGTGTTCTCCAAGATTGATCTTCGGTCGGGATATTTCCAGCTGAAGATTAAGCCCTCCGATATACCTAAGACAGCCTTTCGGACGCGGTATGGTTCATATGAATATACCGTTATGTCTTTTGGATTGACGAATGCACCCGCATACTTCATGTACCTTATGAATAAGGTTTTCATGGAGTACTTGGACAAGTTCGTCGTAGTTTTCATCGACGACATTATGGTGTATTCAAAAAGTAAGGAGGAGCATGAAGAACATCTGAAATTGACCTTGCAGAAGTTGCGCGAGCATCAGATGTATGCCAAGCTCAACAAGTGTCAATTTTGGCTAAGGGAAATATCCTTCCTAGGCCACATCATCTCCAAGGAAGGGGTATCGGTTGATCCTGGAAAGGTGAGAGATATTTTGAAGTGGGACCAACCGAGGAGCGTGAAGGATATTCGGAGTTTCCTTGGGGTGGCAGGATACTATCGGCGCTTCATTAAAGACTTCTCTAAGATAGCAAAACCTATGACGGAGTTGCTAATGAAGGGAAAGGTCTTTCAATGGACACAAGCCTGCCAAGAAAGTTTTGAGGAACTCAAGAAAAGGCTAACCACAGCACCGTTTCTGGTATTGCCAGACGTAAGCAAGAGCTTTGACATATATTGTGACGCATCCAGACAAGGGCTCGGATGTGTGCTCATGCAGGAAGGACAAGTGGTAGCCTATGCCTCACGACAATAAAAGAAGCATGAGCTTAACTATCCTACTCATGATTTGGAGTTAGCAGCAGTGGTGCACGCATTGAAGATTTGAAGACATTATATCCTTGGTCATCGATGTGAGATCTATACGGATCATAAAAGCCTCAAGTATATATTTACACAAACAGACTTGAATTTGAGGCAACGTCGATGGTTAGAACTCATCAAGGATTATGATGTGGGAATCAACTACCACCCCGGGAAGGCCAATGTAGTAGCTGACGCATTGAGCAGAAAGGGAGCATGCCACCTACTCACGGTTCGGAAGTTACCAACCGAACTACGTAAAGAGTTCGAACAGTTACACCTCGGATTCTTGAATAACATGGAAATAATGGAAATCCACTCCTCATTGGAGCAAGAAATAAGAAAGGGACAAGCAACGGACGAGGGGATTAAGGAGATCAAAGAAAGAATCCGACAAGGGATAGAAAAGGATTTCAAGGAGGATAAAAAGGGTACGCTTTGGCTAGGAAAAAGGATTTGTGTGCCAAACATAAAACACCTTCGCGACGTAATATTGAAGGAGGCACATGATTCACCCTATTCCATACACCCAGGGAGCACCAAAATGTACAAGGATTTGAAAACTTGCTATTGGTGGGATGGTATGAAGAGGGATATAGCCGAATACATTGCCCTATGCGACACATGCCAACGGGTAAAAGCCGAACATCAAAAACCCGCTGGATTGTTGCAACCCTTGAAAATACCTGAATGGAAATGGGAGGACATCAGTATGGACTTCATTGTCGGATTGCCACGAACTCAGTCGGGATACGACTCCATCTGGGTCATTGTGGACCGGTTGACGAAGACCGCCCATTTTCTTCCGGTAAAGACAAGTTACAACGTTACACAGCTGGCAGAATTGTACATGGAGCAGATCGTGTGCCGTCATGGAGTTCCAAAGAGGATAATCTCAGATCGAGGTTCTCAGTATACCTCTAGATTCTGGAGGAAGTTGCAGAAAGCCATGGGTACACGACTGGATTTTAGCTCTGCCTACCACCCACAAACAGATGGACAAACCGAAAGGACGAACCAAATTTTGGAAGACATGTTGAGAGCTTGCGCCTTGAAACGTGGGCGTAGTTGGGATAGGAGTTTACCGTATGCCGAGTTCTCCTATAACAACAGCTATCAAGATAGCTTGAAGATGTCGCCTTTCGAAGCCTTATATGGTAGACGGTGTAGAACGCCGCTGTTCTGGAACGAGACTGGAGAAAACCAGGTGTTTGGACCCGAAGTACTACAAGAGGCTGAAAAGCAAGTCCAAACGATACTGGAGAACTTAAAGGCTGCTCAGTCACGACAGAAAGGCTATGCGGACAATAGGCGTAGAAAGTTGACCTTAAGGTATCGCCTATCCGAGGCCAACGACGTTTTAACGTCAAAGACAAACTAGCGCCTCGCTACATCGGACCATTTAAGATTTTGGGTAAGCGAGGAGAAGTAGCCTATAAACTAGAGCTCCCAAACCACCTCTGCGACGTACATGACGTGTTTCATGTATCCCAGCTCAAGAAGTGCCTGAGAATACCAGAGGAACAAGTGTCAATGGGAGAACTTAACCTTCAAGAGGACCTGACTTACGCAGAACACCCTGTCCGAATCTTGGACGTGAAGGAAAGGGTCACCCGAAACAAGGTGATTCGATGGTGCAAGGTACAATGGAGCCATCACACTGAAGCTGAAGCCACATGGGAGCGAGAAGAGGATATCAAGGCAGAATTTCCCCATCTATTTTCTACTAACGAATCTCGAGGACAAGATTCAATTTAAGGGGGGTAGATTTGTGACACCCTCATCTCGGGTGTCAGCATATGAAGAAGAAAAACATTTTAAGAAAAGAAGGAACAGAGACAAGTATAAAAAGGATGGCCAATAAAACTCTCCGAGAACACCAAAACACAACTTCCACGGCCAGCAGACCACGTGGCGCGTTCGGAGCTCATCCCCGAGAGATTGGGAGAGGTACGACGCTAAACTAGGCTACGTGGCAGGACCGGGTGTCACCTCCGCAATTGGAAAGAGGTCCGACCCTGTGGGACACGTGCTGCCCGTGGAGATAGCCTCTGCGGAAGAAGCAAAGGCATTTTTCATAAGACACGTGTCGTCCACGGAGCTAGTCCTCGCGGAAATCAGAGGACCATCCGCGCGGGATACGTGTCAATCTCGGAGCTCATCTCAGAGAGAAGTCCGGGTCTATCGAACACGTGTCGCCACGGAGCTTATCACAGGAAGGTCCGTCGCAAAACACGTGGCGTGCGCGGAGCTCGTCTCCGAAGAAGTGGGAGGTCTCGCTCGTGACACATGGCACAACCAGAGCTCGTCTCTGTGGATGAGGAGATACCAGGCCCGAAGGACACGTGGAGCTTCCGGAGCTCATCACCGCGGAGGTAACGAGTCTGAAGCGGTTCTTACGTGTAAAGATACATGTGCGCAACGGAAACCGATCTAAAATCCACGATGGTTACCGAAGATAAGACGTCAGGATCTAACAAAGATCTGAATAAGACTCTTATTCGGGATCCAATCAGATTAGGACTCTTCTCTTCCCGATTATAAATAGAACCCAAAACCTCCGGCCGAAACCACAAACTCCTCGTTCAAACTCCTGAGCCGACGACTTAGAGCCCTAGCCCTAACTCGCCGAGCAAAACATCGCCGAAAGCACAACAAGGGAGATCATCGGAGGAGAACCAAGCGGTCTGAGGAGGACCCCGAAGACAAGAAGAACGTGAGGTAGGACTTCAATACCACCTTACGACATCATGTTGTTCATCTCTTTGCATCTGTTCTTCGATTCCTTTCGAACAGAAGCGTGTTCGTGGGCAGAACACTCGATGATCAGTTCAATCTAAAAACAACATCATCGCCACGTTCATCTTTGATCTGAACACCTCTGACCATGGAAGCCATGCAAGAACATCAAATCAATCTAATAGAACTAATCGTAGGATAGTATGCATGTGCATCATCACACCTAGTTTAGGGTTTGTGCATGATATTGATTGCTGTGAATTTGTGTGCACGTGAATCCTACATAGCAGGACAAGCTCAGGAAGCTGTGTACGACGAGCTGCAGCAACAAGGTTTTGAGAATCAAGGACAACCGGAACCGCAAGAACAAGGCAAGTGCTCCTTGACCATGTTGATCCTATGTTTTGGGTAAAACTATTTTGTTTTGCGAAAAGGTGTGTGTGCTGAGTCAAACATGATGGGAAACCCTTTTTATAGGAGTTTACTAGTTTTGGTTAAACCATCCTTGTCACCTGGGAAGTTTATGAGTCGGGTATGGTTTTTGTTTTATGCTCCGCTGAGTGCATGGGATCGGGAAGCGAGATAGATGTGTCTAGCTAACTGCACTTGTACTGATCATAAGTAACTGATGAGGTTAATGAACATGGATCGGAGGGAGATCTAGGCAAGCCTGGGTTTGTGAATGAGGTAGCTTGAGATGGTGGTTTACTTGCCGTAGATCTAAGGACCGGTTCATGCATGCACATGCCAGGATAACAGTGCCACCACAAGGCCAAGTATGGGTGCGGCTTAGCTGAGTAATTAGGTAAGTTGCTAGGGTCTTATGGACTGTGGAAGGCGCGGGGAATGGAAGTCGAGTGAGGACTGCCCTGGGAACTGCATGGCACAAGAGGGGGCCCGTGGGTGGGAGAATTGGAGATTCTAGCCTGCCGGTGAAACCTTAGTGAGTCCATACATCTAGTAACCCCTTTGTAAAGGCTATTTTGTGATCTCTTGACCATACACCGACGGCTGTGTACTGGTAAAATGGAGGTTCTGCAGTCGCCGACGGGTGACGAAATCACAAACTTGTGGGTAAAGAGGTACAAACTCTGCAGAATTGTTAAAAAACTATCATGATAGCCGAGCTTACGGTCATGAGCACCTGGCTAAACTGCCATGATTAGATGGGATGGTTATTGGAATGGTTATTGGGAAGGATTCTTGGTTATGATTATGGGTTTGGTTATGGTTTGGTTTGGAATTGTTAAGCCTGGATGATGAAAGGGTTGCATGACTGGTGGGTCATGAAATGAGAATTGGTCTCGGTGCGAGACGAGGTTGTTATATGAGATGAGATGGTAGCGAATACGAGGAGGTATTCGTGAGTATGAATAAAAGATTGGTTAATGTTCGGATGGAACACGGGGAGTGATGAAGGTATGTTGGTAATTCAATATATGCTGGGATTACATTTGTCGGTACCTGAGATATGGGGTACCCCCGCGCACAGGGTAAAATGCCTAAGGTACTCGCCCTTCTCCGCAGGGAGAGCTCCGAAGGCGCCACGCGTCCGGCGGGGCCGGACCTCCCTCTCCTCAGAGGAGAGCTCCGGGCCCGCCACGTGGCATACAGAAGCCGGACCTCCCCCTCCGCGGGAGAGAGGTCCGAAGACGCCACGCGACCAGCGGGGCCGGACCTCCCTCTCCGCAGAGGAGAGCTCCGGGCCCGCCACGTGGCATACAGAGGCCGGACCTCCCCCTCCGCGGGGAGAGATCCGGAGGCTCCACGTGCCCCGCAGGCCGGACCCTTCTCACCTCAGAGAAGGGCTCCGGACCCGCCACGTGGCCAGAAGAACGGTGCAGCCTGCCCCCGAGCGGTAGGCGGCGGGCGTAAAGGCGCTCCTCACCTTGCCCGTACAAGGTATTCAAGGCCCGCGTCTTCCCAAGACGCGGAAACGTGGAGCACGCGTCTGTCAGGTGCTGTTGCACCCAGTCGCATCACAGACTGGCGCGCAGTGTCAGAACCTGCCAGCCAATAAACGCTGCGACAAGACATCCCATGCCGCCTGCGCCGTCATCAACCACTACGACTAGCACGCGGCATGGGCAGGGCGGCAAGATGAAGACTCAGAAGCCTTTGACCAGAGGCAACCACCGGCATAACTACAGATACGGTAGATAATAGACAATCTCCCCGGGACCACCTGTCGGGTCCCGGCTTCCCTTGTAAGCCGCCCGAGCCTTGGACTATAAAAGGCTCGGGTAGGCGTCGATAGCGAGGGTTCGCACTTTGCAACTCATACGCTAGCCATACACTCTCAAGCTGTAACTCACCCCCAAGCTCAGGCCTCCGGCCCTGAGCAGCAAGCAATACAGCGAGCTCCATAGCTCGCCGTGGACGTAGGGTTTTACGCTCCGGCGGCCTGAACCATGTAAAACTCGCCGTGTCAAGCTCTCGCTAACTCGTCCATCCGTGCAAGCTTTCCGCTAGGAGACTAGCCCCGCCGAAAAAAGAACCTCCGCGGGCTGCCCAGTGCAGGCCTGGGGGAAGTGTCGATCGCACACTTCGACATTTGGCGCGCCAGGTAGGGGGCTTTTCCCCTAGCGCGACGAGTTTCCGCCGACGAAGATGACCAAGCTTCCTTCAGCGGCAAACTCTCCCCCTCCGCGGTCACGGCGAACCGTGACCACAGGGGAAAGTACATGATGACACACTCAGGACGGAGTGTGACAGGGCAAGCTGGGATCCAGCAACCGGCTCTGGCAGCGCCGACCCCGGCAATGCAGGCTCCATCCAGCGTCAGGCCTTTAGTAGCGCTGGGCGTACCCGGTGGGGGTGCGCTAGCCGCAGCAAGGGCGCTACTGCACAATCCGCCTGCTGGGGACGCGCCTCAGGCAGCGACCCAGCAGTGGATTCGCGAGGTAGACCGTCTTGTCGTCGCCGACGCAAACCATTGACTTTGGCGGGGATGACGCTCCAACCAACCGGCCGTGTCGCTGACGCGCACGCCAACGGTTGACGGCCAGACGGGGGAGTTCCGGCTCCACCAAGCTTCATTCGACGGACCTGAGGACAGAGCTGGAACGGTGTCGCTTAGGCCAAGATGCCCGAGTGTTCCTCGAGCAACGTCAAGAAGGGCGTCGCACTCAAGAGGCTGGCGACAACATGACGTCGGCATCGACCCAGCCTGAAGGGCAGATCTTCGCTACGCGAGCTCTGCCCCAGGCATACGTCGCGCAGCATATGCCACAACCATATGCCCTGCAAACGGCGTCCCCGGTCTATAGAGCGGCCTTGCCCATACCGGGGCATACTGTGCCAGCGGAGAACCAAGCGTTCACAGCGCCGATACCTGCACTGGGAGCCAGCAACCGGCTCTGGCAGCGCCGACCCCGGCAATGCAGGCTCCGACCAGCGTCAGGTTTTCAGTAGCGCTGGGTGTACCTAGTGAGGGTGCGCTAGCCGCAGCGAAGAGTGCTGCTGCTCAATATGCCACAGTATTATGTCCTACGTATGGCGGCCGGAGCATGCGGCGCTCAGCGCGAACCAAGCATTCGCGGCATCTGAACCTGCGGCGACAGAAGCAGGGTGTGCGGCCCTCACGCCCCGCCTTCGCTTCACAAAATGGCCACGCAAGTTTCGGCCGCTCTTGCCTGAGAAGTACGACGGCAGCATCAACCCGGCGGAATTCCTCCAGAGGCCGGGAAATCCAGAAGCTCGCGGGGCGCTTCCGGAAGGGGAAGCAGCCGCTAGCTAATGCCCCATCCTATAGTAAGGGAGGGCAACCAGAAGGTCGAGGCCAGAGACGGCGACGACCGCCAGGTGGAGTTTCAGGAGCTCCAGCGCGCCGTAAAGGCAGCGCGCAATCATGGGAGCTCCAGCTCCAGTGACGACGAGCACTGGAAGATGCCCTGTGTCATCTTTGGCGGGTCCGCTGACCCCCCTGTCCCGAAGCATGGCTAAGGCCTTGCGCCGAGCGGTAGCGTCGGTGGCTCCCCTCCCAGGTGCAGTACCACACCTCAGGTGGATGGGAACCCCCATAAGCTTCGATGACACCGACTGCCCCAGGAACATGGCTGGGGCCGGCCAACTACCGCTCGTGGTGGCCTTTACCATCGCCAACGTGAAGATGTACCACGTTTTGGTGGATGGTGGGGCTGGACTGAACCTCATCAGTCACGCAGCCTTCCAGAAGCTGCAGATCCCGATGGCCAAGCTCGCCCCATCAAGTCCGTTCTCAGGGGTAGGGCCGGGACAGGTCGTTCCCTACGGCCGCATCAGCCTCCCGGTGACCTTTGGGGCACCGGACAACTACCGGACAGAGTACATTCTGTTCGACGTGGCCGAGATTGCCATGATCGGTAGGCCAGCCCTGTACCGATTCATGGCAGTAGTCCACTACGGCTATCTTGTCTTGAAGATGCCTACACCAACAGGCGTCCTCAAGGGTTTGTGGAGACCGTGCTGCCGCAGCATTAGCCTTGGAAAGGCTTCAGGCGCTTACAGCAACTAGAGCGCCAGCCCTCAGCAGTACAGTACCAAACCAGCTCTTGATGAGGACGACGTGCACGCCACCGTGCCTCTACCACCGCACCCCGCGTGCAACCCCTTGATGAGGACGACGTCCCCACAAGGCTCGTCCGAATCAGCGCCGATGCCACCCAGACCACCCGGGTAGCCGGGGGCCTGGGTAGCATATAGGAAGGCGCGCTCGTTGCCCCCCTCCGGCATGAGGTCGATGTGTTGCATGACAGCCATCACCGAGGCCAGAGATCCCTAGGGAGGTGATGGAGCACTACTTAAATGTCTTTCCCGACGTCCAGCCGTCTGACGAGACGGAGAGTCCGCCGCTCCCGGCGCTTGGCAAACCGTGTTATTATCCCGAAGGCCAGCGAGAAGCTCCGGAAGCGCATCCACTACACCAGTCTCAATAAGGCATGCCCTAAAGACCTATTTTTTCTTCCTATGATAGAGCAAATGGTAGACTCGATACCAGGCTGTGATATGCTGCGCTTCCCAAATGCTTGCTAGGGCTCCCATCAGACCCCTGAGTCTGAAGTAGTTGAAGGGCGCCCTTTACCTGCTAATCCCGGCGTAAACCGACTCGGCATAGCTAGGGGTCCCGCAAATTCCCGGTCTTCGCACAATGGCTTTAACCCCATACCACAGTAACCTGTTTCGCTACCGAGAAGCAAGCACCAGAAGACCAGACCTCGGATCCCCGACATAACCTCCCGGAGGACCAGCAGGACCTCCCGGACCTCCCGGGACGTCAGCGGAGCTTCCCGCGAGGCCCAAAGCAGCCTGACGACCCCCGAGTGTCGGGCACCCAGCGATCCCCCTAGGCTAAAAGCTACCCCCCACAGCTCCACGCGGCGGGCGATGCCGCCAAATGGGCGGCGGAACTACTGATGTTTGATCTAGGTTCCCTTTCCCGTCATACAGACATTAACAAAGCATTAGTTCACTTGTGGCTGAAGTAGACGCACGCTCAGGGGGCCACGAAGACGATGAAACAGTACCCTGAGCCCAGACCTTCACCAGGCCTTATCGAATGATGTTCGTCGACGGCTCCTTGCGAAAGCAGGGGGCCGATGCTAGCGTACTGTTCCTCACGCCATCGGGGGAGCAGTCTGGGTATGTGGCGCGTTTCGATTCCAAGGCAACCAACAACATAGCAAAGTATGGAGTGCCCATCCTTCTCGCTAGTCGTTGGCTCAGGGCAATCCCCAGTCTGGTTAACAACCAAGACAGCGGAGACAGACCCCCTCGCCTTGGACCTGCACCACATACCGCGCGCTAGCAAGGCCGCAGCTGACGACCTTTCAACGAGGGCCCCCACTGCCACCGGAGCCACTGAGCCTGAAGGGGGCCTCGAGAGGACGTTGCCGCGACCCACAGCCCGGCCCGCCGAGCCGGGCGAAGGGGGCTAGACCAGCACCTCGAAGCTGGCAGTCCCGGCGGCCATGAGCGCCGCCAAGGATCATAAGCGTCACTGGGGACTCCGTGCAACCCAGCGCTCAAGATCCAGATGCTCAAGTCAGACCCGATGCATGGATCACGGAGGTCCGGGACTACTTGAAAGACAATATCCTCCCTGATGAACTTGTATCCGCTGAACAGATTGCGCGTATGGCTAAGAGACACATGGCGGTAGAGGGGGATCTCTACTGACGTGGCGCCAACCACATCCTATTGCGGTGCATAACCCAGGGGGAAGGCTGCGACTTGTTCGCTGAGATCCATGGAGGCGAATGTGGGAGTCATTCTTCCTCACGCACGCTTGTCGGTAAAGCCTTTCGGCATGGCTTCTACTATCCGGCAACACTCCAGGATGCCGTCGAGCTGGTCGAGAGCTGCTAAGCGTGCCTGTTCCACGCCAAGCAGATCCATACACCGGCTTGGACGGTACAGATGATCCAGCCCGCATGGCCATTCGCCGTACTGGGGCTGGACATCCCGGGCCTGGGACCATTCCCCAGAACCGAAGACAGGGACCCGCTCCCGAACCTTCGGAACACGGAACACCGCTGTAAGTTCTACCGCTAGAGCAACAATAGGGCAGGCCTTTCTTTTTGTAATAATTTCCATAAAAGTCCGTGAACAGGGCTTGGAGCAACTAAGCCTCAGGGGACGGTCCAGGACTACGTTCAGCATCACCTGGTTCCGACCCCAAGCGCGTAGAGTCTTGCTTCCCTTGAGGTGGGTCATGGCCTACATACGTGGCCCGCCTTCCCCCGTATGGAAATTTATATGAAAAGAAACCTATCCTACGTTGCTCTACTTTGGTACTCATTTAATTTACTTATTGAGTTTTTATGATTACCCTACTAACGCGTGCTCACTATGCATTCAACTCCCTCTTCTCATTCTCATCTTTAGTCGGAATTTGCTGCAGATACGACTAAGGAATAGAGGGGGGGAGCCCCCAAGGAGAATTACTTTTTCCTTACTTGTGTGCAGGACTTCTCAGCCTCAGCTCCCCGCAGGAGTATGGTAGGCGCATCCACCCAATAGAACGCACCTACCAGGGGGCCGCTACGGGATCGCGGTAGGCGAAAAACCCCAAGGTAAGATCAAAGGGCTAGCCCTCACAGGGGCGAGGTCCGAAGGCCCCACGTGTCCAGCAGGGCCGGACCTCCCACCTTTTTGAGGGGAGCTCCGGGGCCGCCGCGTGGCCTACAGAAGTCGGACCTCCCCCCTCTGCGAGGGGAGGCCCGGGGCCTCCACGTGCCCTGCAAGCCCGGACCTCCTCTCAGGTGGGAGCTCTGGGCCCGCCACGTGGCCAACAGGCTCGGACCCCCCTCCGGTCTCGTAAGGCGGGTCCGGGAGACCTCCGAAACCCTTACTATACAGTGGGGACCCGGACAAGGTGTCTATGCAGAGCTTCGAGATCGGTCAAGGCCTCCGAGTCCTTGCGGAGCTAAGGGCTCGGTCAGGAAAGGCCAAGAAGAAGACTAGGGCATGCAGACACGGAAAGAAACAGGAGTCTGTCCATACAAAGGCTCCACGAGCTGGGCTACAGACTCAACAAAAATAAAAAAGGAAGTACAGGGCCTTGTGGACACGAGGGCAGATCTCCCGATGAAACCTAGAGGCCACAAGGGCAGCTAAGTCCTCGACTTCGGCCCTGGCAGCTTCCTCCCGGTCGGCGATGGGTCCTAAATGGACTGGCCCCAGAGAAAAGGAAGGGTCTCGGCTAACGAAGCACGACAGAACGTGCATCGCAACCTCCTTCGCAAGGTCCCGACCTTCCGCTTCCAGCTCGTCGGCGATCACTGATTCGAGCCGACATAGCTCGTCGCCGAGAGACTCAAGGGCTGGGACCGCTTCGGACACCGGCCGTGCTGGGGTCTCCACCTGCACAGGGCTAAAACCAAGAGGAGCCAAGGCAGATCCCGCCTTAGCAATGAAGCACCAGACCGTCTGGGCCTCGGCAGTCCGCAAGGACTGGAGCCTCTCTGCCTCTTGGCGAGCCGCTAGCTCGCGATCCATCGCCGCCTGAAGCTCCTTGGAAGACTGTTCCTCCCTCGCGGCGACAGCCGACTCACGGAGCTCCAGCTCCTCAGTCCGAGCCCTTAGCTCCTCCACCTTGACCCTCAGCCGAGCGGTGGTCTTCTCCTCCAAGGCCGCAGCAGCGCGTTCCCGCTCAGCGACGGCGTGTTCCCGACGGGCTACCTGCAGCTGCAACTCCTCCGCGGCGGTGGAACACTCCTTGGCTTTGGCTTCAGCTTTGGCCAGAGCCTCGCGGCAGGAGGCACGAACCTGTTGGGCCTCTAACTCCAAGCGGCTAATGGCCTTCTTCTGGGTGCTAAGCAGAGCACTCATAGCCTCAAGCCTTGACTGCCTTGAGTCGAGGTCCGCTCGGGCCCGCTGCTGCCAGCTGAGAAGGCATTCCCTCTCGCCGGCCAATGCCTTCCGCTCCTGCTCAAAGGCAGATTGGAGCTGCCGGGTGCTGGTCTGGGCACGCTCCATGGCGTCCCACACGGGCACCGGAGCAGGGGGAGCAGGAGTTGCGCCGCTGGACCCCCCGGACGAGTCCAAGGCCGGCGGGAGCGCCAGCGCCTCAGCAGCTACGGTGGGGCGCTGTCCTAAGCAGGCCAGGGGGCCATCAGGCACACCTACAACAGCCCTCCCGGTCTCAAGACCTGGCTTCTGGGCTGGTGAAGGAGGGTGGGTAGGAGAAGATGCGGCCACTGCGGCCACTGCCCCCGCCGATTAGGGAGCTATGGGGGCCGCCGCGGTCCCCAGGTGCCGAGGCGCGGAGCCCTTGCTGGTTGAAGGCGGCCGGATAAGAGGCCCGCCCCTGGCAGCCGGTCGGTCCCTGCAAAGAAGAAGAAGCCCTCAGAATAAGAGAGGAGGCAGGAGCTCTGCTCCTATAAGTTAGAAAGGATAACACTTACTGGGCGGCATGAGCGCTCCAGCGAGCTTGCAGCACTGGCCTCTGGGCTGTAGCTGAACTGCCAGGACCAGCGGCTGGAACGGTCGCAGAGTGGGACGCCTGGACCTCCGGCGCGCTCGTCGGCGCCGCCCCACCAACATCCGTCCTGGGAGCCCCGCCGCTCGAGGGAAGATGGCGAGATACTTGGGCTGATTCGGACGGCAGCTGTCTGGGGAGAGACCCGCCGGGGGGGACACTCGGGACCTCTTCGGGTCGCCACCCGATGGACCAGCACCTCCGAGAGATGGAAGCAAAGTAGCTCCGGCACCCTGGCTTGGCACAGGCGGCACCCTCGGAGGAGACCGAGCGCGTTTCTTCTCTGAATGCCCGGGGGCCGGCTCTTTCCCTTTCCCTTTGTTGGCGGCTTGGGTTCCATCGGCTTTGGGGGAGGGATTGGCAGCAGCGGATGCCTCATGCCCTGATCTGGGGTGCTCGGTTCCTGGAACGGTAATACCCCGGAAGGCATCCCCGACCTGACGAACGGCAATCCCGATATCATCAAGATTCGGCATCTTCCGCAGGAGCTCTGACCTCCTCTGAGGCTCCAAGAAGAGGGGGGTGGCAGAAGGCGGAAAGGCGGGGACACCGCTGGGAATGTAGTCACCGCTCACCTTGCTCACCATATCCTCCAGCTCCTCGTCGGAAGGGACAGAGCCGGGGCCTCTCTCCAGCCTGGTACAGTCCTGCTCACCGGTATAGTACCACGCTGGGCGGCTGCGTTGCTGCAAGGGAGCAATGCGGCGAGAGACAAAGTCCATCAGCACCATTAGAGACGTCAGCCCCTCGTTGGCCAAGAACCGGATCCGCTCCAAGACCGGAGTGTACTCCTGCTCCAGCTCAGGGATCTCCTCCCAGAAGCGGCGATCGGTGGTCGGGCTGGCGGTTGGGAGTTGTAGGCGATCGTGCTCGTCGGTCTGCACTACCACCCAGCTCTCCCTCCAGTTCTCCCACCTTGATGCGCTGAAGGGCAGGAGGTATCCGGAAACCTTGGGGGTCTTTGCAGCGATGCTGGAAGTAATATGACCCCATCTGAGTCTTTGAGCCGCGTCCAGTCGTCCGCAGCACAAAGAAGTGGCGGAAGAGCGTCACGGAGGCGTGCACCCCCACGAACATCTCGCAGAAGTGGACAAAAACGGCCGCCATTGCGAAGGAGTTGGGGGAGAGATGGTGGAGCTGGAGACCGTATGTCTCCAGCAGGGTGACGAAGAAGGAAGAAATCGGCGGAACGAACCCCACCAGAGCATAAGCGGTGAAGAAGACTATCTCCCCCTTTTCCAAGACCAGGGGGAGAGATCCTCGGCGGAGCCGATGCTTCTGCTCTTCCGAGCGCCAGCCCAGCAGCCTGCGCACTGGCCCGAGCTCGGAGGAGCGAACGAGGCGCGTCGGAAGCAAGTTGGAAGCCATAGCGAAAGAAGGCGCAAGGGCAGGAGAGCCGGGGCGCAAGAGTTCAGGGGAAGTACGAGCGCAATGTGAAGGGAAGCCGCGATGCGGGTGAGATCCCCTTTTAAAACTTTCCAGGGATGGTTCGAGGTAATTTGAAAACCTCCGGAAACATCGCATCGGCGACCTCGTCGGCTCCGAGACTGGGCGCCGATGAAAGCTGGGCCCAAACCGCTTAGCTAAAGCGGTGGGGTCAAGGAGTCAGCCTCCTGAGAAGATGAGCCGGCAAGGCACTTCGGCGGTTCCCGAAGAAAGCGCCGCAACGTGCAGAAGTGGCAGCCTTGGGAACCGCCGCAGTAAAAGCAATCATCAAGTGAGCGCACGCTCTCACCACCCCACGGCCGTTCGTGCTCCGGCAGCGGCCAATTCGGGACTTAAAGAAAGTGCGCGGATCGGAAGAGACGGAGGTCCCACCTCGGGCTCGCTATCTCCCCCGAGATGGGCACGGGGGCCACTGTCGGTACCTGAGATATGGGGTACCCCCGCGCACAGGGTAAAATGCCTAAGGTACTCGCCCTTCTCCGCAGGGAGAGCTCCGAAGGCGCCACGCGTCCGGCGGGGCCGGACCTCCCTCTCCTCAGAGGAGAGCTCCGGGCCCGCCACGTGGCATACAGAAGCCGGACCTCCCCCTCCGCGGGAGAGAGGTCCGAAGACGCCACGCGACCAGTGGGGCCGGACCTCCCTCTCCGCAGAGGAGAGCTCCGGGCCCGCCACGTGGCATACAGAGGCCGGACCTCCCCCTCCGCGGGGAGAGGTCCGGAGGCTCCACGTGCCCCGCAGGCCGGACCCTTCTCACCTCAGAGAAGGTCTCCGGACCCGCCACGTGGCCAGAAGAACGGTGCAGCCTGCCCCCGAGCGGTAGGCGGCGGGCGTAAAGGCGCTCCTCACCTTGCCGTACAAGGTATTCAAGGCCCGCGTCTTCCCAAGACGCGGAAACGCGGAGCACGCGTCTGTCAGGTGCCGTTGCGCCCAGTCGCATCACAGACTGGCGCGCGGTGTCAGAACCTGCCAGCCAATAAACGCTGCGACAAGACATCCCATGCCGCCTGCGCCGTCATCAACCACTACGACTAGCACGCGGCATGGGCAGGGCGGCAAGATGAAGACTCAGAAGCCTTCGACCAGAGGCAACCACCGGCGTAACTACAGATACGGTAGATAATAGACAATCTCCCCGGGACCACCTGTCGGGTCCCGGCTTCCCTTGTAAGCCGCCCGAGCCTTGGACTATAAAAGGCTCGGGTAGGCGTCGATAGCGAGGGTTCGCACTTTGCAACTCATACGCTAGCCATACACTCTCAAGCTGTAACTCACCCCCAAGCTCAGGCCTCCGGCCCTGAGCAGCAAGCAATACAGCGAGCTCCATAGCTCGCCGTGGACGTAGGGTTTTACGCTCCGGTGGCCTGAACCACGTAAAACTCGCCGTGTCAAGCTCTCGTTTACTCATCCATCCGCGCAAGCTTTCCGCTAGGAGACTAGCCCCGCCGAAAAAAGAACCTCCGTGGGCTGCCCAGTGCAGGCCTGGGGGAAGTGTCGATCGCACACTTCGACAACATTCATCTAAAGTTAAGTTGCTGTTTTATCATGTTTTTTATAAATCTGCTTTTCTGCAAATAAGCCTTTTATTACCTACCTTGTTTATAAGCTGCATATCATTTGTTATTCCCGCACTTGCTGAGTACATCATTGTGCTCAAACTTGCATTGTTATTTCTTCATCACAGCAAGAGAAGACTACTATGAAGACCGAGTAGAACATTATGGCGTGTGATCTGTTCTCAACCTTGCCTGTGGAGGAGTAGAGATGGAGACACTTCTGCTTAGTTTTGCTTCCGCATTAGTTTTTGCTTCCGCATTTAATAAAATTTCCGCTGCATAGAAAAAAGACTTCCGCTGTAAGCATGAGTCCAAGACTCATGAGATATTGTAATAAACCCTGTTATTCGTGGTAATATATAATCTGAATTCAGTTTGTGGAACGTATGTGTATGTGTGATGAACATCCTGGGCACACATATGCATTAGTTCTCGGTTCCATGGTTTTCCACAGAATTGAGGGTGTCACATCGTGTGCCCATGCCTCCTGCGCCCCGGCCTAACAATGGCGCTCCTGTTCAAAACCCCCGCCCCAATGCACCTGCTGCCGTAGGCAACAGGGCATGCTTTGCATGCGGGGAAGCAGGCCACTTCGCTAACCAGTGCCCGAAGAGAGGCCCTGGACAGCAAGGTAACGTGCCCAAGCAGAACCAGCGACCAAACGGAGGGGACAACCAAGGGAACCGTGGACCGCAGAACTATGCTCGTGGCCACGTTAACCATGTCACTGCTGAGGAAGCACAACAGGCTGAGGACGTCGCAATTGGTATGTTCCTTGCCAACTCCATCCCAGCCACCATTTTATTTGATTCCGGAGCATCGCATTCCTTCATATCATCCAAATATGTTGCCAAACATCATCTACCCGTATCCCACCTAGAATGTGCTATGTTAGTTAATTCTCCCGGAGGAGAAATGAGGACTAGTATAGTATGTCCTAAGGTAAGCCTTAAAATAAGGGGGGTAGACTTCCTTGCCAACCTTATTGTCTTGGACTCCCACGGAATTGACATCATACTCGGAATGGACTGGTTAAGCAAGCACGATGGAGTAATCCAATGCGCTGAGAGAAACGTGCAATTGACAAACGAACACGGTACCTGTGTCGAGTTTGAGTCAGCCCCGCAAGCGACCGAACGGGCGGATCTGAACCATGTTGAAGGAGTAGCATTGGACAACATTCCAGTGGTTCAGGAATCTTTGGATGTGTTCCCGGAAGAACTTCCAGGTATGCCACCTGACCGGGATATTGAGTTTGCCATAGATTTGGTACCTGGAACTGCACCCATAGCTAAGAGACCATATAGGATGCCCGTCAACGAGTTAGTTGAACTAAAGAAGCAAATTGAAGAACAGTTGGAGAAGGGTTTTATCTGTCCAAGTTCGTCACCATGGGGAGCCCCGGTACTCTTCGTGGACAAGAAGGACGGAACCCAAAGAATGTGAGTGGACTACAGGTCTCTCAACGAGGTAACAATCAAGAATAAATACCCTCTGCCGCGTATAGAGGACCGGTTCGATCAAATGAAAGGAGCCCAAGTGTTCTCCAAGATTGATCTTCGGTCGGGATATTTCCAGCTGAAGATTAAGCCCTCCGATATACCTAAGACAGCCTTTCGGACGCGGTATGGTTCATATGAATATACCGTTATGTCTTTTGGATTGACAAATGCACCCGCATACTTCATGTACCTTATGAATAAGGTTTTCATGGAGTACTTGGACAAGTTCGTCGTGGTTTTCATCGACGACATTATGGTGTATTCAAAAAGTGAGGAGGAGCATGAGGAACATCTGAGATTGACCATGCAGAAGTTGCGAGAGCATCAGTTGTATGCCAAGCTCAACAAATGTCAATTTTGGCTAAAAGAAATATCCTTCCTAGGCCACATCATCTCCAAGGAAGGGCTATCGGTTGATCCTGGAAAGGTGAGAGATGTTCTGAAGTGGGACCAACCGAAGAGCGTGAGGGATATTCGGAGTTTCCTTGGGATGGCAGGATACTATCGGCGCTTCATTAAAGACTTCTCGAAAATAGCAAAACCTATGATGGAGTTGCTAACGAAGGGGAAGATCTTTCAATGGACACAAGCCTGCCAGGAACTCAAGAAAAGGCTAACCACAGCACCAGTTCTGGTATTGCCAGACGTAAGCAAGAGCTTTGACATATATTGTGACGCATCCAGACAAGGGCTCGGGTGTGTACTCATGCAGGAAGGACAAATGGTAGCCTATGCCTCACGACAATTAAAGAAGCACGAGCTTAACTATCCTACACACGATTTGGAGTTAGCAGCAGTGGTGCATGCATTGAAGATTTGGAGACATTATATCCTTGGTCATCGATGTGAGATCTATACAGATCATAAAAGCCTCAAGTACATATTTACACAAACAGACTTGAATTTGAGGCAACGTCGATGGTTAGAACTCATCAAGGATTATGATGTAGGAATCAATTACCACCCCGGGAAGGCCAATGTGGTCGCTGACGCATTGAGCAGAAAGGGAGCATGCCACCAACTCACGGTTCGGGAGCTACCACCCGAACTACGTAAGGAGTTCGAACAGTTACACCTCGGATTCTTGAATAACATGGAAATGATGGAAATCCACTCCTCATTGGAGCAAGAAATAAGAAAGGGACAAGCAACGGACGAGGGGATCAAGGAGATCAAAGAAAGAATCCGACAAGGGATAGAAAAGGATTTCAAGGAGGATGAAAAGGGTACGCTTTGGCTAGGAAAAAGGATTTGTGTGCCAAACATAAAACACCTTCTCGACATGATATTGAAGGAGGCACATGATTCACCCTATTCCATACATCCAGGGAGCACCAAAATGTACAAGGATTTGAAAACCTGCTATTGGTGGGATGGTATGAAGAGGGATATAGCCGAATACGTTGCCCTATGCGACACATGCCAACGGGTAAAAGCCGAACATCAAAAACCCGCTGGATTGTTGCAACCTTTGAAAATACCTGAATGGAAATGGGAGGACATCAGTATGGACTTTATTGTCGGATTGCCACAAACTCAGTCAGGATACGACTCCATCTGGGTCATTGTGGACCGGTTGATGAAAACCGCCAATTTTCTTCCGGTAAAGACTAGTTACAACGTTACACAGTTGGCAGAGTTGTACATGGAGCAGATCGTGTGCCGTCATGGAATTCCGAAGAGGATAATCTCAGATCGAGGTTCTCAGTTTACCTCTAGATTCTGGAGGAAGTTGCAGAAAGCCATGGGTACACGACTGGATTTTAGCTCCGCCTATCACTCACAAACAGATGGGCAAACCGAGAGGACAAACAAAATTTTGGAGGACATGCTGAGAGCTTGCGCCTTGAAACGTGGGCGTAGTTGGGATAGGAGTTTACCGTATGCCGAGTTCTCCTATAACAACAGCTATCAAGCTAGCTTGAAGATGTCGCCTTTCGAAGCCTTATATGGCAGACGGTGTAGAACGCCGCTGTTCTGGAGCGAGACTGGAGAAAACCAGGTGTTTGGACCCGAAGTACTACAAGAGGCTGAAAAGCAAGTCCAAACGATACGGGAGAACTTAAAGGCTGCTCAGTCACGACAGAAAGGCTATGCGGACAATAGATGTAGAAAGTTGACCTTTGAAGTTGGAGACTTCGTATACCTTAAGGTATCGCCTATCCGAGGCCAACAACGTTTTAACGTCAAAGGCAAACTAGCGCCTCGCTACATCGGACCATTTAAGATTTTGGGTAAGCGAGGAGAAGTAGTCTACCAACTAGAGCTCCCAAACCACCTCTCCGACGTACATGACGTGTTTCATGTATCCCAGCTCAAGAAGTGCTTAAGAATACCAGAGGAACAAGTGTCAATGGGAGAACTTAACCTTCAAGAGGACCTGACTTACGCAGAACACCCTGTCCGAATCTTGGACGTGAAGGAAAGGGTCACCCGAAACAAGGTGATTCGATGGTGCAAGGTACAATGGAGCCATCACACTGAAGCTGAAGCCACATGGGAACGTGAAGAGGATATCAAGGCAGAATTTCCCCATCTATTTTCTACTAACGAATCTCGAGGGCGAGATTCAATTTAAGGGGGGTAGATTTGTAACACCCTCACCTCGGGTGTCAGCTTATGTTCATATTTTAAGAAGAAGAAAAAAACATTTTAAGAAGAGTAGAAACAGAGACAAGTACCAAAAGGATAGCCAGTAAAGCTCTCCGAGAGCACCGAAGGCAATTTCCACGGCCAGCAGACCACGTGGCGCGTTCGGAGCTCATCCCCGAGAAATTGGGAAAGGTCCGCCGCTAAACTAGCTACGTGGCAGGCTCGGGGGTCACCTCCGCAATTGGAAAAGAGGACCGACCCTATGGGACACGTGCTACCGCGGAGCTAGCCGCTGCGGAAGAAGCAAAGGCATTTTTATAGGACACATGTCATCCTCGGAGCTAGTCCTCCCGAAAATCAGAGGACCATTCGCGGGGGATACGTGTCAATTCCGGAGCTCATCTCAGAGAAGTCAGGATCTATCGAATACGTGTCGCCACCGGAGCTTATCATTGGAAGGTCCGTCGCAGCTAAACACGTGTCGACCTCGGGGCATGTCCCTAAGGGAAGGAGAGCGGAAAGACCAGCACCCACACGTGGCGTGAGCGGAGCTCGTCTCCGAAGAAGAAGGAGGTCTTGATCGATTGACACGCGGCACAACCGGAGCTCGTCTCCGCGGATGAGGAGATACCAGGCCCGAAGGACACGTGGAGCTTCCAGAGCTCATCACCACGGAGGTAACGAGTCTGAAGCGGTTCTTACGAGTAAAGATACCGGTGCGCAACGGAAACCGATCTAAAATCCACGATGGTTACCGAAGGTAAGACGTCAGGATCTAACAAAGATCTGAATAAGACTCTTATTCGGGATCCAATCAGATTAGGACTCTTCTCTTCCCGATTATAAATAGAACCCAAAACCTCCGGTCGAAACCACAAACTCCTCGTTCAACTCCTGAGCCGACGACTTAGAGCCCTAGCCCTAACTCGCCGAGTGAAACATCGCCGAAGCACGACAAAGGAAGATCATCGGAGGAGAACCAAGCGGTCTAAGGAGGACCCCGAAGACAAGAAGAGCGTGAGGTAGGACTTCGATACCACCTTACGACATCATTGTGCTCATCTTTGCATCTGTTCTTCGATTCCTTTCGAACAGAAGCCTTTTCGTGGGCAGAACACTCGATGATCAGTTTGATCTAAAGACAAGATCATCGCCACGTTCACCTTTAATCCGAACATCTCTGACCATGCAAGCCATGCAAGAATACGTACAAATCAATCTAATAAAACTAATCGTAGTATAGCATGCATGTGCATCATCGCATCTAGTTTAGGGTTTGTGCATGATATTGATTGCTGTGAATCTTGTATGCACGTGAATCCTACATAGCAGGACAAACTCAGGAAGCTTTATACGACGAGCTGCAGCAACAAGGTTTTGAGAATCAAGAACAACCGGAACCGCAAGAACAAGGCAAGTGCTCCTTGACCATGTTGATCCTATGTTTTAGGTAAAACTGTTTTGTTTTGCGAAAAGGTGTGTGTGCTGAGTCAAAACATGATGGGAAACCCTTTTTATAGGAGTTTACTAGTTTTGATTAAACCATCCTTGTCGCTTGGGAAGTTTATAAGTCGGGCATGGTTTTTATTTTTATGCTTCGCTGAGTCCATGGGATGGGGAAGCGAGATGAATGTGCCGAGCTAACTGCACTCGTACTGATAATAAGTAACTAATGAGGTTAAATGAACATGGATCAGAGGGAGATCTAGGCAAGCCTGGGTTTGTGTATGAGGTAGCATGAGATGGAGGTTTTACTTGCCATAGATCTAAGGACCGGTTCATGCATGCACATGCCAGGATAACAGTGCCACCACAAGGCCAAGTATGGGTGCGGCTTAGCTGAGTAATTAGGTAAGTTGCTAGAGTGTTATGGACTGTGGAAGGTGCGGGGAATGGGAGTCGAGTGAGGACTGCCCGGGGAACTGCATGGCACAAGAGGGGGCCCGTGGGTGGGAGAATTGGAGATTCTAGCCTGCCGGTGAAACCTTAGTGAGTCCATACATCTAGTAACCCCTTTGTAAAGGCTATTTTGTGATCTCTTGACCATACACCGACGGTTGTGTACTGGTATAATGGAGGTTCTGCAGTCACCGACGGGTGACGAAATCACAAACTTGTGGGTAAAGAGGTACAAACTCTGCAGAGTCTAAAACTATCATGATAGCCGAGCTTACGGTCATGAGCACCTGACTAAACTGCCATGATTAGATGGGATGGTTATTGGAATGGTTATTGGAAAGGTTCTTGGTTATGATTATGGGTTTGGTTATGGTTTGGTTTGGAATTGTTAAGTCTGGATGATGAAAGGGTTGCATGACTGGTGGGTCATGATATGGGATTGGTCTCAGTGCGAGACGTGGAGGTAAGATGGTAGCGAATACGAGGAGGT
This sequence comes from Neostapfia colusana, assembly GCA_030760725.1. Classification (NCBI taxonomy): domain Eukaryota; kingdom Viridiplantae; phylum Streptophyta; class Magnoliopsida; order Poales; family Poaceae; genus Neostapfia; species Neostapfia colusana. The sequence goes on from JASWHV010000006.1 coordinate 105,288,080, forward strand.
ATTCGTGAGTATGAATAAAAGATTGGTTAATGTTCAGATGGAACATGGAAAGCGATGGAGGTATGTTGGTAATTTAATACATACTGGGATTACATTCATCTAAAGTTAAGTTGCTGTTTATCATGTTTTTTTTACAAATCTGCTTTTCTGCAAATAAGCTTTTTATCACCTACCTTGTTTATGAGCTGCATATCATGTGTTATTCCCGCACTTGCTGAGTACATCATTGTACTCAAACTTGCATTATTATTTCTTCATCAACAGCAAGAGAAGACTACTATGAGGACCGAGTAGAGCATTATGGCGTGTGATCTGTTCTCAACCTTGCATGTGAAAGGAGTAGAGATGGAGCCACTTCTGCTTAGTATTTCTTCCGCATTAGTTTTTGCTTCCGCATTAAAATAAGACTTCCGCTGCATAGAAATAAGACTTCCGCTGTAAGCATGAGTCCAAGACTCATAAGATATTGTAATAAACCCTGTTATTCGTGGTAATATATAACCTGAATTCAGTTTGTGGAACGTATGTGTATGTGTGATGAACATCCTGGGCACACATATGCATTAGTTCTCGGTTCCGTGGTTTTCCACAGAATTGAGGTCGTCACAGGGAGCCTGGTGGAGCGGGAGTCTGCCGTCTGCCCGTCAACTGTTGGCGTGCGCGCCAGCAACACAGCCAGTTGATTGGGGCATCGTCCCCGCCGAAGTCGAGGTTTGGCGGCGGCGACGACAAGACGGTCTACGTCGCGAATCCACTGCTGGGTCGCTGACTGAGGCGCGTCCCCAGCAGGTGGATTGCGCAGTAGCACTCTTGCTGCAGCTAGTGCGCCCCCGTGGGAGACGCTCAGCGTTGCAGAGGATCTCACGCTTGCTGGAGCCTGCGCTGCCGGAGTCGGCGCTGCCGGAGTCGGCTGCTGGCTTCCAGCTTGCGCCACGCGATCTGTGCCCCAGGCATACTCCATGCAGCATATGCCACAGCCATATGCCCTACAAACGGCATCCCAGGTCCATGGCGCAGCCTTGCCCATAACGGGGTACACTGTGCCAGCAGCGAACCAAGCATTCACGGCACCAACGCCTGCGGCAACAGGAGCAGGATGTGCGGCCCTGGCGCCCCACCTTCGCTTCGTGAGGTGGCCGCGCAAGTTTCGGCCGCACCTGCCCAAGAAATACGACGGCAGCGTCAACCCGGCGGAGTTCCTCCAGATCTACTCCACCTCCGTCCTTGCCACAGGAGGGGATGAGGCCATCATGGCCAACTACTTCCCCGTCGCCTTGACCGGCCCAGCCCGGTCTTGGCTCATGAACCTCCCTCAGGGTTCCATAACCTCCTGGGGAGAGCTCTGCCGGCAGTTCACTGCTAACTTCGGCAGCTCCTACACCCGGCCTGGCATGGAGTTTGACCTCCACGCCATCCAGCAACAACCTGGAGAGACGCTGCGCTTCTTCATCCAGCGGTTCTCCCAGGTGCGGAACACCATCCCGCATATCCAAAATGCTTCTGTGGTGGTGGCGTTCCGGCAGGGCGTCCGGGACAAGAAGATGCTTGAGAAGCTCATGACAAGAGAGGTCTGTGACGTCTCAGAGCTCTTCAGCCAGGCGGACAAATGCGCCAGAGCAGCAGAAGGGCGGAACTGGCACTCCCTGCCAGCCTCCGAGTCAGGAGGACAGCCCGGATCTGGTGCTGCTTCCTATGGAGGCAGCAAGAAGACCAAGAACCGGGACGGTGGCAATATGAAGCCACCGGCCGCGGCTCCCGTTGCCGCAGCAGCGGCACCCAGTGGAGCTCGGGGGCCGCGTCCCGACAAAAGGCAGCGACAGTCACCAGCTCCAGATGGTGACCAAGGCGAGCTATGCCCCGTGCATGGCACCAGCCAGCATACTGCCGCCGAGTGCTGGGACATCCAGAGGCTCACGGAGCGCTTCCGCAAAGGGAGGCAGCTACGAGCTGATGCTCCGCCCTTCCGTCAAAGGGAGGTCAAGCAGAAGGTCGAAGCCTCAGTCAGCGCCGGCCACCAGGTGGGGTTTCAGGAGCCTCAGCCCGTCATAAAGACGGTGCACAACGGTGAGGACTCCAGCTCCGGTGATGACGAGCCGGGGCAGTAGTCGACTGCGGCTGCCCCGAAAAGTTAGTGGAGACTGCACTGCTGCGTTATCAACCTTGGAGAAGCTCCAAGTAGTTGCAGCAGCCCAAGCACCAGCCCAACAGTGCAGAGCCGGGCCAGCTCCACCCGAGTGCACGTCTCTGTGCCTCGGCCTTACCTCCTGGGGACCGCCCAGGGTCTGTCAACCTCTTGACGGACTTAGCCAGAAGGGGAAAGACGCCTTGGGTCTCCCAAGAAGGGTCCGGGTACTCCTACCTCTTGACGGCCTTAGCCAGAAGGGGAGGGTACCCCGGGGCTCCCGGGAGAAGCCGCGCAGGACCCGCTCCAGCGTGAAGAAAGCGACCTCTCCCGAGTGCACATCACTGTGCCTCGACCTTACCTCCTGGGGGCCGACCAATGTCTGTCAACCTCTTGACGGCCTTAGCCAGAAGGGGAAAGATGCCTTGGGTCTCCCAAGAAGAGTTCGGGTCCTCCTACCCCTTGAAGGCCTTAGCCAGAAGGGGAGGGTACCCGGGGCTCCCGGGAGAAGCCGCGTAGGACCCGCTCCAGCGTGAAGATAACGGCCTCGTCGACGAGGCCCGGCTGCAGGTGACACCCCACAACGCACAGCCTAGGCTGGTGCTCTAGCATGACCGCCAAAGGACCAAGCGCGTCAGGGACCTGCAAGAAGGCAACCTGGTGCTGCGGCACACACTTTCCCGCGAAGGACCTATAAACGCTCCCCCAGCCGGGAAGGTCCCTTCCGAGTCATGAAAGTTGTCTTCCCAGGTACACATGCCTTTCAACCAAGGATGGGATCCGATCCCGAACCCTTAGCATGGAACAACACAGTAAGTTCTACCTTCTGAGCATTAGTAGAACAGGGCCATACCCTTCTGTAATAAGTCCCTTAGAGTCCAGGAACAGCGCTCGGAGCAGCTAAGTCACAGGGGACGGTCCAGGACTACGTCCAGCTTGGCCTGGTTCCGACCCTAAGCGCGTAGAGTCTTGCTTCCCTTCTTAATGGGGCGGGTCGTTGCCTCCATGTACAGCCTGCCTTCCTCCTATGGGCATTTACACAGAAACCTGTTCTACCTCGCTCTCTCTCATGTGCTCATTTAAATTACGCTTTAATTTTTATGACCGCACTTTCTATGTATGCTCACCGTACGTTTAGCTCCCCTTTTCCCGCGCTCATCCATAGTTAGCATTTGCTATCCTACCGAAGGCGGTTGCGCTTGAGGCACCTGCCGATGGCCAGGGGGCCTCTCGGGCCTCCCCCAGTCAGGTGTTGCGGTGCCAGTTGGTCACCTCCAGGAAAGCCCTGCGCCGTGCATGGGGGGTCCAGGGTGCGTATCCCGCTCAGCCGGCTCTGTACCCAAAGCGTGCGCACCCTGCCCTCCGGAGGTCCAGGGAAGTACAGCCGCTTTGCCTGGTTCCGTACCCAAAGCCTGTGCACTCTTCTTCCCCGGTGTACGGTCCGGTACTAGGGGCCGGACGGTCGTACCCGGACCTTGGAGGGAACCGGATCCCTGGTGCCTCGCGCACAGAATTGCCCAAGCCCCGTATACCGGACTACGACCGTAAGCCGAATAAGACTAAGAGACGGGGAGGGGAGGATCCCTCGAGAAGAATTACGTTTCCTCTACCTGTGTGCAGGACCTCCAAGTTATAGCTACAGGGGCTGCATGAGGTGGGGGGCAAGGAGCTATCGACTACTCCAGCGCAGGGCCGGAAGGTCCGGGTTTCGCCGCTTCAACAGGGACGAGGCCCGAAGGCCCCACATGTCCAGCGGGGCCATAGCTCCCGCCTCCTCTGGTGGGGCTCCGGGCCCACCACGTGGCCGGCAGAAGCCGGACCTCCCCCTCCGAGGGGAGAGCTCCGAAGGCGCAACGTGTCCCGCGGGGCCGGACCTCCCTCTCCTCAGTGGGGAGCTCCGGGCCCGCCACGTGGCCGGCAGATCCGGACCTCCCCATCCTCATGGGGCGAGCTCCGGAGACCTCCAGGGCCCTTAATACAATAAGGACCCGGGGAGGGTGTCTGTGCAGAGCTTCGAGATTGGTGAGGGCCTCTGAGTACCTTGCGGAGCTAAGGACTCGGCCAGGCGAAACCAAGAAGAAGACAAAAGCAACACAGGCACAAAAGGTCACAAGAGTCTATTTATTCATGGCTCCATGAGCTGGACTACAGACTCAATAAAAAAAAGAGGGAGATACAAGTTCTAGGGTCCCCCTGGCTCGTGCCAGAACCTAGAGGCTACAAGGGCAGCCACATCCCCGACTTCAGCCCTGGCGGTCTCCTCCCGCTCCGCGGCAGGGCCCAGCCCCGCTGGCTCCAGTGAGAAAGAAGGGTCCCGACTCCTGAAGCATGCCATCACATGCGTGGCAACCCCCACAGACAGGCCCCGTCCCTCTGCCTCGAGCTCACCGGCGACCACCACATCTAGCCTGCTCAGCTTGGCGCCGATTGACTCCAGCGCGGGGATCACTTCAGCCACCTTCGGCCCAGGAGCCGCCACCTTCACCGGGCTGAAGCCAAGGGGGACCAAGGCGGACCCCGCCTGGTCAACGAAGCTCGAGACCGCACAGGCCTCGAAAGACCGCGAGGCCAAGAGCTCCTCTACCTCGCGGCGAGCTGCCCGCAGGGCGTCGCAGCTTCCCTCGGACAATTCCTTCTCCTTGGCTGCCAGGGAGCTTTCCCGAAGGCGGAGAGTCTGGGCAAGCCGCTCCAACTCTAAAGCCCGGAAACCGACATCCAACTCCCGATCCAGGATCCCCTGGCATTCCCGGGTGACCTGCTCTTCCCTCATGGTAAGGTCTGCCTTCCGAGCCTCCAGCTCCCTGGCCCGAGCTCGCAGGTAGCCTTCGCCCACCGCCAGCCGCGCGGCGACCCTCTCCACCTCGGCCGCCACAGAGCGCTCCTGATCCTCAACGGCGCGCTTGCGGCGCGCCAGCCTCTGCCGTACCTCCTCGAGGGTAGAGAGGTTCTCCTCGGCATGGGCATGTGCATCAAGGGCCTCCCTGTGGAGCCGCCGCATCTCGAAGTCCAGACGGTCGACAGCCCGCTTCTGTCGGTCAAGGAGCGCCTCCATTATGTCGAGCGACTCCCGTCTGGTGTCGAGCTCACCCTTGACCTTCGCGGTCCGCTCCCGCAAAAGGTTCCCCCAGGTGAGGAGGCAATCCCTCTCAACCACCTGCTCCTCTCTCTCACGACCGAGCGCGGCCAAGACCTGCCGAACACTCGTCTGGGCGAGCGCGAGAGCATCTGCCATGGGCAGTGGGGCAGCAGAGGCTGGAGCGGCGCCCCCAACTTCCTCCATCATGTCGTCTTCAAGAGAAGACGACGCGCCGGCGACCGGGATGAGACGCCAGTCAGGAGAAGCCGGCACCGGGACATCGACAGCCGGACCCGCCGAACACTCACTGACAGCTGGCTCCTGAGCCGGTGGAGAGGGACGAGTGGAGGGGGTCGACGCTGAAATAGAAGCCAGGCCACCAGGTACAGGGCGAACCTGCGCTGGCTTGGGGGCCGCGGCAACTGTATCGGCAAGGGGAGCTGACGCTGCCATAGAATCCGGGCAGACCGGTACAGGAGAAACTCGCGTTGGCTTGGGGGCCGCAGCAGCTGTCCCGGTTTCCGAGCGTTGCGGCACAGACTCCCCATCAGTCGGGGACGGCCGAGAAACGTGAGAACTCCAACGGGCTCTGAACCCCGCTTCTGAGCCGGGGTAGGACCACTAGAGCCCGCCGTCACCGCCGATGGCTGCTCCACAGTCGCCAGGACTGACGGAGCAGGGGATGCTCCTGAAGCTCCCCTCGACACATCAGCAGTCTCCTTGGGGGATCCACCGCCTGAGGAGGGAGGACGCGACGCCCGGGAACCTTCAGCCTGTTGTCGCTCAAGAGGAGTCCCATCGGGATGATGAGCCCGAGACTACGCCACCGGACGGAGCGCCATCTCCAGAAGCAGGCCGTGCAGGCGCCCTGGTTCCCTGACTTGGCACAGACGCCGCCACCGGAGGAGATCGAGCGCGCTTCTTCTCTGGAGGAGGGTTGGAAGCCATGGCGGGGGAGAGCTCAAGGACAGGAAGACAACGGCGCAAGAGTTCAAGGAAGGTGCTGTGGCAGACCGGAATCCGCTCATCAAGGATCGCAGAGGGTGGTGCCGCGCGATGCGACACCTGACAGCACACGTCATAAGAACACATTATATTACATGGGAAAAACAAACTGAATGTACAAAGTAGTACACTTCTCAGTTACAAACTAGGGTCTTTATTACACAGTGGAAGTTTCTTTTGTACAACTCACGCCCACCTATCTAGCAAAAGTGGTTGCCCAGCCCTAGGGCAACCCACACTAGCTGCACTCCTCAGCTCAGCGTGGTGTGTACGGCTCCCACTCAGCCGTGGTCCCCGACGGAGGGTAACCCTCGCCGGTGGACTCGTACTCCGAGTCCGTGGGTGGCTCCTCACCTGAAGAACACTTAAGAAGCAACCCTGAGCACGAAGGCTCAGCAAGGCTTAACCGACTCACCTAAGCATGAAACTCTACATGAGGTATACCATGACATAGGATAGCAACGTTGCAGCAAATGGACACGCCTACAAGTTCATCCTTAGTTCATCTTTTAGCAACCAGTTAACAGTTCAGGAAGCGGAAATTTAGTAAGCCATATTTGGTGGCACACATGTAGCAATACAATTATGTCATAACAGCAATATGGAATCATAACATTTCATTCGTTAGTCTACGTTACGACGCAGTGAACAAGCGGTACTCGTCACCTCGAGGGACGGCGAATCGACTCGATATACACCTGCAGGGAAAACCCAAAGAGCACGTCACGTACGCCCACCCGTGGAGCTGCACAGCACGCTCACTCGATGTCGTACGGGACAACCTTTCACCCAACAGCCCAAACGTCGAACCGGTCGCACCGAAACGAGCAGGAGGTTCCCCACACGGAGCATCTCTCTATGCCCGTTAGCAGATTTCCACCTTGCTGCCCTCAGCCTACACCTATAAATAGGTGCGTTATGCCTCGATGCCCGGAGGTTTAGGCTACATCGGTTTATCGGTGCCCATATATCCGATATGCCTTCGGTACGTTCAATACTTGTTCAGCAGGGCCGCACACGGATCGGTCCTCAATCGACACGGGCAAGGCTGTGCACACAAGACTCACTCTTTCTGCGCCCTAGCCCCTGCCTAGTCTCATTTTTCATTACTAAAGTGATCTCACGACACTCAACCGAACCCGTGTGTCCCAAGCCTATCTCGCGAGTAGATTCCAACTACTCGACTTGTACCGAAGTCCTATGACTCATTAAGCATAGCCTGTCTACTCGAAGTCCTAGACACTACCCTCACTCTTTTAGGAACCTTTTGTTATGCAAGTGGGGTTCCATTCATCCTACACCTAATGCACATACATACTTCATATGACTCGTGTGAACAAAAGAAAACTTATAAAAGGGTTAATGCAAACCGGGGCTTGCCTTGTTGCTGCTGGTCAGTAGTTAGTTCTAGGTCTGGAAGAAGGAAATCCATCACTTCCGGGGTCTCTTCTTCAATGGCTACACGTTGAATACAATACTACATGTAAATTTAAATGCAATGTGTGAACTTAAATACATAATTGTTAATAACCCTAGCTAGCCCTCCCCTTTGGTTCTGAAATTTTTATGGTGGATTGGTAGGGTCCTAACCAGAGTTGTGACCAAGTTTTATTTGAAACAAAGTTCAATTGAACCTAGTACAAATAAAAGCCTCTTTGGTCAATAATTGAGCCTATAAGTAATTCCAGGGTTTTTCATGGATCCCACCATTACTTTCTGGAAACTAGAATTTATGATGGTTCTAATGGAGTTGGTTTGATGTCATTTGAAGAATTCTACAGAAAGTTATGTCCTAATTAAGATTGGAGAAAATCTGAAAAATGTTTCTGTACATTTTTCTATTTTCTCTGGGCAGTTCCCTTAATCACCCAATTAGGGTAACTAAATGAACTTGGATGAGTCTGAAAATTTTACTGGGATTCAGGGATTTTCCAATGAACCTTTCAGCCAAATTTCAGAATTTTTCATAAAGTAGTTCTCCAGATAAAATTCCCAACAGTTTAAACTTTAGGGATTTAATTCTGGAAAACTATTCACTTTCACGAGCTGAATTTGGTATTGCTGGAAAGTGCTCAGAGAGCTGAATCCAACAAAATTTGGTTCACCCGATTTGGAGCTTTCTAGCCAAAGTTATGAGGATTTGAAGTTTGGAAGAATTCTGAAAATCGGGGGAAAAGTTTAACTCTCAGGGGCCCGCGGGGACACGTGTCGAGCGCGGAGGTGTCCGGCACACCGGGGATACCACACGTGTCGAGCGCGGAGGTGTCCGGCACATCGGAGATACTGTAACACCCCAAAATTTTGATTCAAAGCCCTAAATCATGTTAAGAGGGGAATTTAAAAAATTTTGGACATGTTGCATGTTTTGCAAAAATTCAAATTCAAACTGGAATTCAAATTAAACTCAAATCAGAAAAGAAATAGAAAAAGAAAAAAGAGAAAACAGAAAAAAACCGGCCAGTGGGCCGAAACCCACCAGCCAGCCCAGCCAGCGCCCGCGCCAGCCCGCAGTCGCGCGCGCTGCTGCCTCACACTGACAGGCGGGACCCACCCGATCTTCGTCTACCTCGCGCCGCGCCGGACTCCCTCGCACCCGAATCAAAACCGATCGGGATTAGGCGTATCCCCGCTGAATTCTGTTCGTAGGCGACGCGGACATGATCTAAACCACCCCGCCGCCCTCCCCCGTCTATAAAAACCCCGGCCTCGTTCTGTTTTTCCCACGCGATCGCCGATTTTTCCTCCGGTGAGAACCGAGACTTCTCCGGCGAATTCTGGCCGATCTAAGCTCGGAAATTCCGATCTAACTCGCTGGTCTTGATCCACCGCCTCCGGGGAACCTTGCAGGTGCAGAAAACTCGGTGATTTGCGGTGTAAACGCAGCGCCGACGAGCTTCGCCGTGGTTTTGCCTCGGACCTCGACGTCGATCACCTTCCAGGACCTCCGAGCTCAAGAAAACCCCCGAGGTGAGATCCCCGACCTCCCCTCTACCGATCTATGCCATAAAATCACAGTTCTAGGAAGAATTCCCGAAGATCCAAAAGTTTCCGGCGAGATCGCCGCTTCCCGCCGCCGTGCGCCGCCGGCAGCGCCGCCCGCGCTCGATCAGAGCGACGTGGCCACTTGTGCGCCGTTTATTTTAAATCGCACGGTAGGGTTTAAACCCCCGCGTACCGGTTCGACGTTATAATCTCAGCCGTCGGTTTAAAATCGGACGGTCCACATCAGCCCCGCGTTATAAAGACTGGAATTCTTACGCGCTACCCCCTGGGGTTCTCGGGAAATAAGAGCTAGCCCCGGAAACTTCTGATCTAGCCCCTGGAACTTCAGAAAATCATGTAAATTCATTTAAAAATCAGTTTTAGCCCCTGGACTTAATAAAAATTAGGAAAAACACCTCTGATAAGTGTAGCTAGACCCCTGTAAATTCTGAAAATAATATTGTAGACCCTGTAATGGGGTGAGTTTACCTTTTTAGCCCTGTTTAGTATTTAAATTAGGAAATTGAATATGTGGCTAGTGTTTAAAAATTAAAAAAGTGGGACAAACATATTGTCATAATTAAATTAAAAACTTTCTCAGTATTTAGAAAACTTTGGAGTGAGATAAAAACATATTTTGGGCTGAATTGAATCTGTTTAATTTATTATTCATATTTAGGGACACATTTTTAAGTAATGAATAGTTTTAGAAAATAGGGAAAATAATTGTGAAATAATTTACATCAGAGGCAAAGGTCAAAATATGTTATTAAATTATTTAGGATCAGAACCTATTCTGTTTAGATGATGTATATTACTAATTTCATAATAAATAACACATTTATGTAGAGGAAAATAAATCTAAAATTATAGCAACTAGTAAATGATAAATGGAGTTTCTAAAAACCAAAGAATTCAGTTTAAGATTGGTAACAAGTCTAAAGGCACATATGGAGAAGAAAAATACTTTTCATACATACTTGGTAGTAAAAAGGTGTAGTAGTTGAATATAAGGAATTTATTTAAATTGGAAACTCACATATAAATAGTAGGTAAGTATAAGTGTGAACACAAAAGTAGGAATCATATACACATGATTAAAAGTGCATGCAAGCCACAACTCAACACACATAAAGTAACCACAACACATATAATGGTGAAGGACTTTCATAAATGTGAATGTATGGTTTGTATGAAGTAGAAGTGTGAACTATGTCTTATGATTGTTGTTTTTCTTTTGCTATGTGGGATGGTATGATGTAGAACCTGCTCAAGAGCAAGTTATTCCTTTCCAAGACCACGACTACCCATTTCAAGAGCAGCAAGAAGGAGGCAAGTGTCCTTGACCACTCTGATCCTATGCTAGGATGTGTAGCTAGAATTATTTGCATTGTCAATTGAAATATGAAACCCATGCTAGAAAGTTTCCCTAGAATTGCATTACCCTGTTTCCTTGTAGCTTGGGTTGGGATTTATTTTATCATGTCATTTATTATTATGCATATGCTTAGCCATGCTTAGAATGGGATATTTGGGATATGAGATCATCAGTTTATTTTACCATACTCTTGAATGAGATATTGTGAGATATGTAGAGGTAGGGATCAAGGCAAGTTGGATGTTTTAGTTGTGTGCTGGGTGCACGAGACTCGGGTTTGTGTTTAGTACTTGCCTGGATCCTAAGGACCGGTTCATGGAGCATGTAACCTGGCTTTACAGTGCCAACCACATGCTGAGATGGGGCAGCTTGGCCAATTAATTAGGTGTATCCCTGGCGTAGTATGGGTGTGTTGGATGGTGCGGGGAGTAGGTGTCAGCTGGACTACCATATGAACCGCAAGGCTCAAGAGGGGGCCACTGCAGCGGGGTTGGAGCCTCTTGTATGCTGTTAGGGGTGAAACCTCAGTGGGCCCACGCTCGTCGGGAATCCCTTTGTAAAGGCTTCGTAGTGATCTCCTAGCTACACACCTGGGAAGTGTGAATGTGGTTCGTAGCCACTGGGATAATGGAGGTTCTTTAGTCCACCCGGCATCGGGGGATGAAATCACTACATGTGGGTACAGTGGTACAAACTCTGCAGAGTCAAAACTGTCATGACAGCCGTGCTCACAGTCAAGAGCGGCTTGGACTTATTCATGATTAGAGGAGTGATGGTTTTGGAAGTTGTGAATGTTAAGCGGGGAGCTTAACATTGGAAATGATGTTATGGTTATTGGATTATGATGATGGGATGGGAGATTTGGACCATTTCACCTGTGTAGTAATGTAGGTGCTTAATAAGCTGAGGTGATAGGTATTAATTGCGTAGTGCTTTAACCATGAGTTCAACCTCTCCTTGTTCTAGCCATGGATGATATAATTTTCCCCACACTTGCTGAGTACCATTGGTACTCAACCTTGCATACTTTGTTGGTTTATATTGCTGCTCAGGTCAAGATAATGAGGTGGTGTATAATGACCAAGACTTTTGACCCGAAGATGGTTTCTAGGTTCATGGAGACCTCCGGGCAACGCCTGTGATGGAGCCCTCAAGAATAATTTTCCGCTGCTAGTTTATTTACTTCTGATGAACTTATTATTGTCCATCGAGACATTTACTTTGTAAGACTTACTTATATTCGACACCTGGCTTGTAATAAATGATGCTTCACTATTTGTCATCACATGTATGAGAAAATGATCCTGGCATACATGTGATATTCACTTGGTTGTTCTTCGGAAAAACCGGGTGTGACAGATACCACACGTGTCGAGCGTGGAGGTGTCCGGCACACCGGAGATACCACAGGGTATTTGCGCGCCAGCACAGCCGATCCCTGGCCACACCCGATCCCGATTTAAATTCTTCAGCCGCTGACACGTGGGCCAGCCGGCTTCGTCTTCCTCCCGCCGTTCTCTCGCGCCCGCACCGCCGACCTCGCCGGAGCAGACTCGGAGCTCGCCGGCTCGCCGCTGCCGGACCTCCCATGGTCTGTAACTCGCCGCTAGGGGGTTGTCGACGTCGAGGAACACGTCGGGGGTGACAGGTCGGGCTGGGGTGACCGGAAATAGCTCGGTGACGTGCCGCGGCCTCGGTTGAGGTTCGACACCGTCGACCGTGGTTTCTAAACCCGCCAACACCTCGAAAAAACGGCCCTACAGCATCAGTGTACCTCTAGGAAGCTCGACAAGGTGTCAAAAGGGTTCAGGGATGGCGGCAAGTCGGTCGGCACCGTGTGACCGACCGTGCCCGCCATGACCGCCCTCGATCGAGCTCGAAATTCGTCACTCCTAGACAGTTTCACGCTACGGATGCAGAAAAGAACTTGATCGCCGGCTAGTCCAGCGTCTATGTGCAAGATTTGATGACCTCCGAAAGATCATAGAGCGAGAATTTAAAGAAGCCATACCGGAAGCTCGGTTTACGGTTGCCGGAGCAAAAACTGGAAATTCTCTGCGGATTCATCACGGTTGGCTTCCAAACTTGGAGGAGAGCAGCACGGTGGTCGCGTGCTCCTGTTGCCTCTCTCGCTGGACCGTGAAGACGCCTGTGGAACGCTGCCCACGGGCGCCTGACTCTCGGCTGAGGCTAGGTCGCCGCGGTGGCGATCGTCTTTGGGCAAAGGAGGTCGGAGCTCGAGGTTTCTGGCGTTGGAGAGGTGGAGTGCGAGCTCAGGTGGCTGTCTAGCAGCTCAGGTACGGAGGAGGAGATGGTTTTGCTGGTTTTCCCGATTGAGCAGAGAGCTGCGGCGAGAAACAATGCCGCTGCTCGGGTTTGCCCGCGAGAAGATAAAGCCGGCCGACTTCTGCTCGGCTGAGGCGGTGCCGGTCGCGTGGGGGCGCGAGCCAGCCGCCCTGGGCGCCAGCGCGCGGAGGGGGAAGCAGCTGGTGGCGCCGGTAGCTGCTCGGTGGCACAGCCGACAGCTGCTCGGTGGAATTTCCCACCGAGACTCTGACTTTGGGTGCAAGTTTCTCCTTCTCCCCTCTACGACATGTGGGTCCCACCCGGGGTTTTAACCTCTGAAATTTACTCCTAATCACTGTTGTAAACAGTGAGCCCCATAATACTCCTGGTGAATCAAATTATTCACCCCTGAGCCATTTGAATTGAATAGAATTCAAATTGGGTTCGGTTTGAGTGAATTTCAGCACAAGTTCAGTGTTGAATCCAAATAAAGTTTGAATTCGTCCCACTTAGCTCATGTCAAGATCAACTCCAAATGGAGTGAAAATTGATGTGTGAGCTCACAAAAATGTGCTGAATAAGAATATGCCTCCCATTTTAAATTCATGGGATAAAAACAGTTTGAATTTGAATGTGGTTTCAAACTGTCCTCTTTCTATCTATACCCAAAATGACCTCAAAAAGGTTTTGAATTTGGGTGAAACTTGGCATGGACATCCTTAACAATGTGTAGGAGTTTTCATAAGTCCAGCCGACCTATCTCACATGTGGGAAATACCACTTTTGTAATATGTGAGTTTGTTCTCTAATGAGCATGTTGATGGTGGTTACATGCTCTCTATTTATGTTCATCATCTTTCCTCAAATGAGGTGTGTGGTGTGGTGATGAACACTTCAAATGTGTGCCAAAACTGAGGCCCTTACATTCCTCCCCCCTTAAAACAATCTCGTCCCGAGATTACAAAAGAAGAGATAGCGATGTAGTAGGGACTTACCCGTGTTGAGAAGCCTTGAACTCTGGGTAATTTGAGCGAAGGAATTCCTCGCTCTCCCACGTCGCTTCTTCCACGGTGTGGTTACTCCAGAGGATCTTGTAGAACCACCACGTTCTGCTACGCGTGGTTCGGGCTTTCTCACCAAGAATTTCCACCGGATACTCATCATATGTTAAATCCGGTTTCAGCTCGCCGATGTCTTCGGTAGGAACAGCAGCTGTATGCTTCAAACATTTTCGCAGTTGCGAAACATGGAAAACATCATGGACACCAGCCAGGGATGCCGGTAGCTCCAATCGATACGCTGCTGGTCCACACTTCTCGGTGATAGCGTAGGGTCCAATAAAACGGGGAGCGAGCTTCCTCTTCACACCGAACCGGTGCACGCCCTTCATCGGAGACACGCGGAGGTACACGTGTTCCCCAACATCAAATTTCAACGGCCTACGCCTCTTATCAGCGTAGCTCTTCTGCCGGGATTGAGCGGCCTTCAAATTGGCTTGAATTGTCCGAATGCGCTCTTCGGCGTCGTTCACCACATCAACCCCGAATGTGACCCTTTCACCGGACTCACACGAATTTAATGGGGTGCGGCATTTGCGACCGTAGAGAGCTTCGTAGGGTGCCATCTTGATACTCGCCTGATAACCGTTGTTGTACGAGAATTCCGCCAAAGGTAGGTGATCATCCCAGTTCCTACCATGGTGGATGGCACAAGCTCTCAACATGTCTTCTAATACTTGGTTCACCCACTCTGTTTGCCCATCTGTCTGAGGGTGATAAGCGGAGCTCCTGATCAACTTAGTACCCAATGCAGCGTGCAGCTGCTCCCAAAAGAGAGATACAAATAATGCACCCCGATCTGAGACGATGGTCTTGGGTACCCCGTATAGGCATAGAATCTTTGCTATGTATAGCTCCGCATATTTGCCGGCATTGTAACGTGCATTCACCGGGATGAAGTAAGCCGTCTTGGTTAGCCGATCAACGATTACCCATATGGAGTCATGCTTGTTGGATGTTAGGGGTAATCCCGCAATGAAATCCATGCTCACATCTTCCCATTTCCATGTCGGGATCTTCAGGGGTTGCAACAGCCCTGATTTCTTCATGTGATCAGCCTTCACTCGTCGGCACGTATCACACTCGGATACGTACTTCGCTACCTCCCGCTTCATCCGTGTCCACCAAAATTTCTTTTTCAAATCTTGGTACATCTTGTTGCTGCCCGGATGAATGGAGTACTTGGACAAGTGAGCTTCATCGAGGATCTTCTTTCTCAACTCCATATATCGGGGTACGACTATGCGGTCATTAAACCATAGCGTCCCCTCCTCATCTTTCTGGAAACATTTGATCTCCCCGTTTTCTATCCGTCTCCGGAGATGTACCATGCCTTTATCCGTCTTCTGAGCTGCAATGATGTCCTCCCTAATGGTAGGGATGAGGGCAAGGTTGTACAGCGATCCATAAGGAACCAAGTATGAACTTGGCTCTTCCTCCTCCACCGGTGTAATGGTGAGGTGATGGACATGTGATTTCTGACTCAGCGTGTCGGCAACCACATTCGCCTTGCCGGGATGGTAGTGGATATCAATCTCATAGTCCTTGATTAATTCTAACCACCTCCGTTGCCTCATGTTCAGCTCCTTCTGGGTGAAAATGTATTTCAAGCTCTTGTGGTCGGTGTAGAGATGCACCAAGTTCCCCAGTAGATAGTACCTCCACATTTTCAGCGCCAGAACCACTGCAGCAAGCTCAAGGTCATGAGTGGGATAATGCTGCTCATGGCCCCGAAGTTGGCGTGAGCCATAGGCGACCACACGTCCTTCTTGCATCAACACGCAGCCGAGCCCAATACCGGACGCGTCATAATACACGTCGAAGGGCTTTGTTGTATCTGGCTGAGCTAAGACCGGGGCTGTTGTGAGATGCTTCACCAATGTTCGGAATGCTCCTTCAGACGCCGTGTTCCAAACATATTTCGTCCCTTTCTTCAGCAATTCTGTCATCGGCTTAGCGAGCTTGGAGAAACTTGGAATGAATCTCCGGTAGTATCCCGCTAACCCGAGGAAACTTCTGACTTCATGAACTGAAGTGGGAGCTTTCCATTTCAGCACTTGCTCTATTTTGCTTGGGTCAACCGCAATGCCTTCAGCTGAGATGATATGTCCCAAGAATGGCACTTGGCTGATCCAAAACTCGCATTTTCTGAACTTGGCGTAGAGCTTGTGGTCTCGTAATCATTGCAGAACGACCCGCAAGTGTTCGGCATGTTCGGCTTCTGTCTTGGAGTAAACCAAGATATCATCGATGAACACTACCACGAACTTGTCCAGCTCCGGCATGAACACCGAGTTCATGAGATACATGAAGTGGGCTGGAGCATTTGTGAGACCAAAGGACATGACGAAATATTCATATAACCCATATCTCTTCGAGAAGGCCGTCTTCGGGATATCCTCCGCCCGGATCTTTATCTGGTGATATCCAGAGCGAAGGTCCATCTTGGAGAACACACTTGCACCCACAAGTTGATCAAACAATATGTCGATGCGGGGCAGTGGGTACTTATTTTGGATGGTGACGGCGTTGAGCGGCCGGTAGTCTACACACAGCCTCAGGGTTTCATCCTTCTTCTTCACAAACAGCACCGAGCATCCCCAAGGCGAGGAACTCGGCCTAATGAAACCCTTGCTCAACAGATCATTGAGCTGTTCTTTCAGTTCCGCCAGCTCATTTGGAGCCATCTTGTATGGTCTCCGTGATATGGGTGTAGTCCCGGGTGCGAGCTCGATCTTGAACTCGACATCCCGCTCAGGTGCCATGCCCGGTAGATCATCCGGGAACACGTCGGGATACTCCCGGACTACGGGGATGTCTTCTAACTTGAGAGCCTCAGCACTATTGATCGCTGAAACCTCTCTGACTGGATTATCTAATAGGAGGGACTGCGGACGGTGTAATGGGGAGTTGAGGTGAACCGTCCGTGTTAAAGTTTCCAGGACAGCGCCATGGTAGCTTAGCCATGACATTCCCAAGATTGCATCAATCTTCTGCCCCCCTAAGATAATCATAGTGGTGGGATATATCTTCCCACCTAAGCACAGTGGTGCTTTTGGAATCATCATATTAGCTGAAATCTTCCCTCCCGGTGAGCAGATCATATAAGTGCAGTCGGTTGGGAAGACTTGCAATTGATGTTTAGCAACAGAGGATGCACTTATAAAGCTGTGGGTTGCACCAGAATCAAATAATATGACGATGGCTTGATTGTTGAGAGTAAACGTACCCGCCAGCACGTTGTCTCCCTCCGGGGCGTCCTCATTGTCGAGGTTGCGGACGCCTCCAGTCCGCTGACCAACCTTCTTCACCGGAGGTCGGCCTCGAGCACCGCCCTGGAGCTGGGCTTGCCCGCTGCTCTGCTGCCCCTGGGGACAGTCCTTCGCGAAGTGGCCCGCCTGGCCACACGCGAAGCAGGTGAAACGGGGCGGTCCCCCGCTGATCGGTGGACGGAATCCCGGGGCGCGTTGTGGCGGTGGAAACGCCCGGGGTACTGTCTGCTGCTGCTGCTGCTGTCTTGGTGGTGGCATCGGCGGACGGAACGAGGGTGACTGGAAAGGATGTCCCCCGAACCGTTGAGGTCGCGCCGGTGGATGCCACTGCTGCCCTGATGGTGTCCGATACACCATACGGTACTTCTGTGGCGCGCCACCACCGCTGCTAGGTGGAGCGCTGCGCTTCCTCTGCTCAGATGCCAACTCCCGCTGAGCATCCTCTTGCATAATCGCGGCATTGACTAGGTCGTTGAACGTTCCGCGATTCCACTGAACAAGATGGGTCTTCATTTCGGGGTGTAACCCCCGATAGAAATGCTCCCTCTTCTTCTCTTCCGTGGAGATATAGTCTGACATGTATTGCGCCAGATGGTTGAAGGCACGGGAGTAGTCGTGGGCACTCCTCCCGCCCTGCTTCAGCTCCAAGAATTCTTGGAACTTCCTCTTCATGATCCCGGGAGGAATGTGGTAGGCGCGGAACGTCTCCCGGAACTCTTGCCATTCCACGGCATGGCCAGCCGGACGTGAGGCGACATAATTCGCCCACCACGCACCAGCGGCACCGTGGAGTTGCTGCGCTGCGAACAGAGTCTTCTGCTGCTCTGTACATTGGAGCAGCCCGAACTTGGACTCGATGGTCCACAGCCAGTTGTCCGCCTCCAGTGGTTCTTCGGCTTCGGTGAACACTGGAGGGTGCGTACTCATGAAATCCGAGTACGACACTTCGCGGGGCTCACGAGGCCCTCGCTCTTGACGTCCCCCCGCCTGGGACGTATTCTGCACGATCGTGCGGAGCAGGTCGGTCTGCTCCTCATGACCTCCCACCAGTGCCGCTATCACATCCGCTAGAGTAAGCAGAGGCGGCAGTGGTGGCTGCTGCTGCGGGGTGCTGTCGTAGGCCGGTGGCTGGGAGTCATCGCCTCCCCCTTGGCTAGAGCCACCAACCTTGTGCGTGGTCCTAGTGCGAACCATCTGTAACCATACGACAATAACATCAGTCCCGCAACAGATTGCATGCAGTCCAATAACAATAGGCGTAACGACATAATGACAATAAAACATGCGATACATCTCGTAAGTAGATAATGTAATAACTTTGCACAAGCTACACCATTATCAGACCAAATACAAACTAGTTGCATCCAACTTGATGAACCTCCACTTTGGAAGCTCACCATAACTAGGTTTGGTCACTACGAGACATTACTATCGCGTTGTCATCACGTATCCACCTGTAGGGTACAACACCCTCTCCAAAGAGTTCAACTGTCATTCTTCTGTCAGAATGACCAGTTTGTACCTATTCCAAATTTTGATCTGGTTCTGGGCATTTTCATGACTCAAGTTGAATACCAAAGTTAAAGTTAACTTCAGTATCTTTCCAACGAGTATTCAATTGCCCACAGATCAGCCTTGGTTAAAAAGTTATGCTAATTCAAAGTCAGCAGAATTTCTGGAAGAATTTTTAACAGCACCTCCCTTGGAAGTTGCTGTTTTCGATTCGAGTTTCCACTGAAATCTGTGCTGAAACTTCAGAAACTTTGAATTGCAAAGATATCACACATCTTCTACTCTTTCTAAGGATGTATTATATACTAATTTGGATTTTTCACCTGGGAGTTATGTTTGAAAAACAGAACAGCTCCGAGAACGTTTTACTCTGTCCTGGTTCTGGACAGTTTACATTCCTATGGATTTTAAGCCATCTTAAGGTGTGTTTCAGCTCTGGGAGTCTACAACAAAGTTGTAGAGTACTTCAATACCTTTCCAGAACTATATAGCACACCTCTCTCGGCTAAAAGACCTGTGAGTTGTGCTCTGTTGATGTTCGGCAACCGTGCTGCCCAAAACAGAGCACTCTGTTTTTCATCCCTTTAGCTATCCTGGTCCACTATCCCATTCTTATACCCAACCAGGGTCTTAATTGTTGAACCTAATGATTTTAGTTCATTGTTCTCAATATTTTCATGCATATGACTATAATATCTCGGTACTACGTTCCTCACAAAAGAAAATCCTAACCGGATCATACCGGCATATACGTCTCAAGTGTGGCACTAAACGGTCTCTCGCACACGTTTTCTACACAGATACATACTTGGTTAGTACCTGCAGAAGACCACACAATAATGGTGCACTCAATGGTTATTCATTTCAGGCAGTTCCATATTTGAAAGTAAATACAAACACCCGTATCATTGTCATACGGCCGTCCTTGAGCTAAGTCACGTCTCAAGGCACGTGATCGTGTTTCAACACCACACGACGGGGAACCCGAGTATGTCATGAACGGGTCGTCACGGTTGGGAATGTTATCAACCCAACAGATACCACCTACTGCCCTGCAGGGCACGCCGATGGCAAGCGCTGCGTATGTCCTCCTGGGCTATTTCCAGACGAACACACTCTCGCGTTACTGACCACGTGATGGGGTCTCCACTTACTTGCCTAATGCATGCTAGGGATCAGCGTTGCATATGAACTCAGGAACATGAAGAGTTCAAGAGTTTCATATTGACATCTCACACCAAGCTGTGAGACTCCATCCCTGAACCACGTTCCTCGTCAGGGGAGCTAACCGAAATTGAACCGCTTTCGGTGGCGTTCCTTACCATACTTACCAGAGCGTAGGTGCGTCGTTACATAATTAAAATTCAGAATTATAACACATAGGTTAGTATTTGCCACTTTAAGTAACTATACTAATATAGTCCTTACTTGGGCAGCTACCGATTCCTCACAGTAACCTATGTTTTCCCATAATGTAGTCCTTAAGTACTGAGCTATCCCCAATGCAGCTCTGATACCAGGCTGTGGCGGACCGGAATCCGCTCATCCAGGATCGTAGAGGGTGGTGCCGCGCGATGCGACACCCGACAGCACACGTCATAAGAACACATTATATTACATGGGAAAAACAAACTGAATGTACAAAGTAGTACACTTCTCAGTTACAAACTAGGGTCTTTATTACACAGTGGAAGTTTCTTTTGTACAACTCACGCCCGCCTATCTAGCAAAAGTGGTTGCCCAGCCCTAGGGCAACCCACACTAGCTGCACTCCTCAGCTCAGCGCGGCGTGTACGGCTCCCACTCAGCCGTGGTCCCCGACGGAGGGTGACCCTCGCTGGTGGACTCGTACTCCGAGTCCGTGGGTGGCTCCTCACCTGAAAAACACTTAAGCAGCAACCCTGAGCACGAAGGCTCAGCAAGGCTTAACCGACTCACCTAAGCATGAAACTCTACATGAGGTATACCATGACATAGGATAGCAACGTTGCAGCAAATGGACACGCCTACAAGTTCATCCTTAGTTCATCTTTTAGCAACCAGTTAACAGTTCAGGAAGCGGAAATTTAGTAAGCCATATTTGGTGGCACACATGTAGCAATACAATTATGTCATAACAGAAATATGGAATCATAACATTTCATTCGTTAGTCTATGTTACGACGCAGTGAACAAGCGGTACTCATCACCACGAGGGACGGCGAATCGACTCGATATACACCTGCAGGGAAAACCCAAAGAGCACGTCACGTACGCCCACCCGTGGAGCTGCACAGCACGCTCACTCGATGTCGTACGGGACAACCTTTCACCCAACAGCCCAAACGTCGAACCGGTCGCACCGAAACGAGCAGGAGGTTCCCCACACGGAGCATCTCTCTATGCCTGTTGGCAGATTTCCACCTTGCTGCCCTCAGCCTACACCTATAAATCGGTGCGTTATGCCTCGATGCCCGGAGGTTTAGGCTACATCGGTTTATCGGGGCCCATATATCCGATATGCCTTCGGTACGTTCAATACTTGTTCAGCAGGGCCGCACACGGATCGGTCCTCAATCGACACGGGCAAGGCTGTGCACACAAGACTCACTCTTGCTGCGCCCTAGCCCCTGCCTAGTCTCATTTTTCATTACTAAAGTGATCTCACGACACTCAACCGAACCCGTGTGTCCCAAGCCTATCTCGCGAGTAGATTCCAACTACTCGACTTGTACCGAAGTCCTATGACTCATTAAGCATAGCCTGTCTACTCGAAGTCCTAGACACTACCCTCACTCTTTTAGGAACCTTTGGTTATGCAAGTGGGGTTCCATTCATCCTACACCTAATGCACATAC
This sequence comes from Neostapfia colusana, assembly GCA_030760725.1. Taxonomy (NCBI): domain Eukaryota; kingdom Viridiplantae; phylum Streptophyta; class Magnoliopsida; order Poales; family Poaceae; genus Neostapfia; species Neostapfia colusana. The sequence continues at coordinate 105,309,608 of JASWHV010000006.1, forward strand.
ATACTTCATATGACTCGTGTGAACAAAAGAAAACTTATAAAAGGGTTAATGCAAACCGGGGCTTGCCTTGTTGCTGCTGGTCAGTAGTTAGTTCTTCGTCTGGAAGAAGGAAATCCAGCACTTCCGGGGTCTCTTCTTCAATGGCTACACGTTGAATACAATACTACATGTAAATTTAAATGCAATGTGTGAACTTAAATACATAATTGTTAATAACTCTAGCTAGCCCTCCCCTTTGGTTCTGAAATTTTTATGGTGGATTGGTAGGGTCCTAACAAGAGTTGTGACCAAGTTTTATTTGAAACAAAGTTCAATTGAACCTAGTACAAATAAAAGCCTCTTTGGTCAATAATTGAGCCTATAAGTAATTCCAGGGTTTTTCATGGCTCCCACCATTACTTTCTGGAAACTAGAATTTAGGATGGTTCTAATGGAGTTGGTTTCATTTCATTTGAAGAATTCTACAAAAGTTATGTCCTAATTAAGATTGGAGAAAATCTGAAAAATGTTTCTGTACATTTTTTCTATTTTCTCTGGGCAGTTTCCTTAATCACCCAATTAGGGTAACTAAATGAACTTGGATGAGTCTGAAAATTTTACTGGGATTCAGGGATTTTCCAATGAACCTTTCTGCCAAATTTCAGAATTTTTCATAAAGTAGTTCTCCAGATAAAATTCCCAACAGTTTAAATTTAGGGATTTAATTCTGGAAAACTATTCACTTTCACGAGCTGAATTTGGTATTGCTGGAAAATGCTCAGAGAGCTGAATCCAACAAAATTTGGTTCACCCGATTTGGAGCTTTCTAGCCAAAGTTATGAGGATTTGAAGTTTGGAGGAATTCTGAAAATCGGGGGAAAAGTTTAAACTCTCGGGGCCCGCGGGGACACGTGTCGAGCGCGGAGGTGTCCGGCACACCGGGGATACCACACGTGTCGAGCGCGGAGGTGTCCGGCACACCGGAGATACCACACGTGTCGAGCGTGGAGGTGTCCGGCACACCGGAGATACCACAGGGTATTTGCGCGCCAGCACAGCCAATCCCTGGCCACACCCGATCCTGATTTAAATTATTCAGCCGCTGACACGTGGGCCAGCCGGCTTTGTCTTCCTCCCGCCGTTCTCTCGTGCCCGCGCCACCGACCTCGCCGGAGCAGACTCGAGGCTCGCCGGCTCGCCGCTGGCGGACCTCCCATGGTCTGTAACTCGCCGCTAGGGGGTTGTCGACGTCGAGGAACACGTCGGGGGTAACAGGTCGGGCTGGGGGTGACCGGAAATAGCTCGGTGACGTGCCGCGGCCTCGGTTGAGGTTCGACACCGTCGACCGTGGTTTCTAAACCCGCCAACACCTTGAACAAACGGCCCTACAGCATCAGTGTACCTCTAGGAAGCTCGACAAGGTGTCAAAAGGGTTCAGGGATGACGGCAAGTCGGTCGGCACCGTGTGACCGACCGTGCCCACCATGACCGCCCTCGATCGAGCTCGAAATTCATCACTCCTAGACAGTTTCACGCTACGGATGCAGAAAAGAACTTGATCGCCGGCTAGTCCAGCGTCTATGTGCAAGATTTGATGACCTCCGAAAGATCATAGAGCGAGAATTTAAAGAAGCCGTACCGGAAGCTCGGTTTACGGTTGCCGGAGCAAAAACTGGAAATTCTCTGCGGATTCTTCACGGTTGGCTTCCAAACTTGGAGGAGAGCAGCACGGTGGTCGCGCGCTCCTGTTGCCTCTCTCGCTGGACCGTGAAGACGCCTGTGGAACGCTGCCCACGGGCGCCTGACTCTCGGCTGAGGCTAGGTCGCCGCGGTGGCGATCGTCTTTGGGCAAAGGAGGTCGGAGCTCGAGGTTTCTGGCGTTGGAGAGGTGGAGTGCGAGCTCAGGTGGCTGTCTAGCAGCTCAGGGACGGAGGAGGAGATGGTTTTGCTGGTTTTCCCGATTGAGCAGAGAGCTGCGGCGAGAAACAATGCCGCTGCTCGGGTTTGCCCGCGAGAAGATAAAGCCGGCCGACTTCTGCTCGGCTGAGGTGGTGCCGGTCGCGTGGGGGCGCGAGCCAGCCGCCCTGGGCGCCAGCGCGCGGAGAGGGAAGCAGCTGGTGGCGCCGGTAGCTGCTCGGTGGAATTTCCCACCGAGACTCTGACTTTGGGTGCAAGTTTTTCCTTCTCCCCTCTAGGACATGTGGGTCCCACCCGGGGTTTTAACCTCTGAAATTTACTCCTAATCACTGTTGTAAACAGTGAGCCCCATTGTCGAAGTGTTCGGTCGACACTTCCCCCGGGCTTGCACTGGGCAGCCCGCGGAGGTTCTTTTTTCGGAGGGGCTAGTCCCTAGCGGAGAGCTTGCGCAGATGGAACGAGTTAGTAAGAGCTTGACACGGCGAGTTTTACGTGGTTCAGGCCGCCGGAGCGTAAAACCCTACGTCCACGGCGAGCTATGGAGCTCGCTGTATTGCTTGCTGCTCTGGGCCGAGGCCTGAGCTTGGGGGTGAGTTACAGCTTGAGAGTGTATGGCTAGCGTATGAGTTGCAAAATGCGAACCCAGGGGTGCGGATGGCTAGAGTCCGCCCCTTGCTAACGTCGCCTACCCGAGCCTTTTATAGTCCAAGTCTCGGGTGGCTTACAAGGGGGCCGGGACCCGACAGGTGGTCCCGGGGAGATTGACTGATATCGACCGTATCTGCAGTTATGCCGGTAGTTGTCTCTGCCGAAGGCTTCTGAGTCTTCGTCTTGTAGCTCTGCCCATGCCGCATGCTAGTCGTAGTGTATGATGATGGTGGGGGCGGCATGGATGTCTTGTCGCTGCGTTTATTGGCTGGCAGGCTCTGACACTGCGCGCTAGTCTGTGACGCGACTGAGCGCAACGGCACCTGACAAAGGCGTGCTCCACGTCTCCGCGTCTTGGGAAGGCGCGGGCCTTGAATACCTTGTACGGGCAAGGTATGGGGCGTCTTTACGCCCGCTGCCTATCGCTCGGGGGCAGGCAGCGCCGTTCTGCTGGCCACGTGGCGGGCCCGGAGCCCTTCTCAGAAGAGAGGGTGGGCCGGCCCCGCAGGACACGTGGAGCCTTCGGACCTCTCCCCACGGAGGGGGAGGTTCGGCTTCTGTTGGCCATGTGGCGAGCCCGGAGCTCTTCTCTGAGGAGGGGGAGGTCCGGCCTCTCTGGACACGCGGCACCTTCGGACCTCTCTCCCGCGGAGGGGGAGGTCCGGCTTCTGTATGCCACGCGGTGGGCCCGGAGCTCTCCTCTGAGGAGAGGGAGGTCCGGCCCCGCTGGACGCGTGGCGCCTTCGGAGCTCTCCCTGCGGAGAAGGGCGAGATCCTTAGGCATTTTCCCCTGTGCGCGGGGGTACCCCATATCGAGGGTACCGACAGTGGCCCCCGGGCCCATCTCGGGGGAGATAGCGAGCCCGAGGTGGGACCTTCGTCTCTTCTGATCCGCGCACTTTCTTGTCTTGAGTACTCCCTGTGCTGGCAGGGTCTTGACGGATTCGGTGTTCAGCCTCTTAGGAGAGGGTGAAGCATGACATCGGAGCTCGGCCCGGCTGTGGGGGCAGAGGTCCGGAAGTCATCGGAGCTCAGGCCAGCGAGGGGCGTGAGGTCCGGCATCAGCGCTCGCCTCTGAAAAGGAGGGCGAGGGCTGGCCTCGTAGCTCGGTCTGGCTGTGGAGGCGGAGTCCGGAAGTCATCGGAGCTCAGGCCAGCGAAGGGCGTGAGGTCCGGCATCAGCGCTCGCCTCTGAAAGAAGGGCGAGAGCTGGCCTCGGAGCTCGGCCTGGCTGTGGAGGCGGAGTCCGGAAGTCATCGGAGCTCAGGCCAGCGAAGGGTGTGAGGTCCGGCATCAGCGTTCGCCTCTGAAAGAAGGGCGAGAGCTGGCCTCGGAGCTCGGCCTGGCTGTGGAGGCGGAGTCCGGAACTGCTCAGTGGTCCCCCCTTTCCTATCCCTTAGTCTCATTTGGCTTACTGTCCCAGGCCGGAATACGGGGCTTGGGTAATCCAGTGCACTTGGTCCCGGAGGTCTGGCCCCAGCCCCAGTCAGGGTGTAACCGCCCGGCCCCCTGGTACTCAGACCGTAGCGCCGGGAGGCAGAGTGCGCATGCTTTTGGTGCAAGACCGGGCAAAGCAAGGCTCCTGACCCCCCGTTCTAGCGTAGGTCTTTTCTCGGAGGAGACCAACTGGCGGTGCAGTACCCTTATAGAGGGAGATCCAAAAGGCCACCGGGCCTCTGGCAGGTACCCCAAGCACTACCGCCTTCGGCAGGACGGCAAATATCTACTATGCATGAGTGCAGGAAAGAGGAACCGAGTGTTCAATGGACGCACACTGTCTAGAGCGTGGGGAGGTGTTCATATAAATTAATGCGTAATTTAAATAAACACCTAAGTAAGCATGGTGAACTTACTGGGGTGGCGTCGGAGCGCCTGTCTTCACGCAGAGTGGGTCATGCGTGGCTTCGTCGTACGCCGGACACGGGGGGACCCCCATGGCTCTATCAGGGGGAAGCATGGCTTCGGCCCTGCATACCATGTGGAAGGGTAGTTCCCGTGACCCGGCCCTGGGAAGTCCGGCTGGCCCTCGACATGGAGGAGCCGGTATCCCCCGACGGCTCTGAGTGCGCGTCTGCACCGGTTGTGTGGGTCTGCTTGGCGTGGACTTGGCACGCATTGCATCCCTAACCGGTTTGACGGCGTCCAGGTGGCTCTCGGTCAGTAGGAGCCATGCCGGGTGGCTTATCTGTCCAACACGCTGGACGATGAGCGTTCCCAGCACTCGCCTCCTTGGACTACTGCGAGCTAGTCGCAGCCTTCCTCCTGGGTTATGCACCGTAATAGGATGTCGAGGCGCCGCACCAGTAAAGATACCAGCACGTAGCACTTAGCCATCCGCACCACCCGTTCAGCGGATGCACGTTCATCAGGAAGGATGTCCTTCAAGGAGTCCCGGACCTCCGTGGTCCATGCATCGGGACTACTTGAGCTTCTGGATCTTGAGTGCTGGGTTGCACGGAGTCCCCAGTGACTCTTACGATCCTTTGGCAGCATCCAGGGCCGCCGGGACTGCCTAGCTTCGTGGCACTAGTTCAGCCCCCTTCGCCCGGCTCGGCGGGCCGGGCTGTGGACCGCAGCAACGTCCTCTCGAAGACTCCTTCGTGCATGGGGGCTCCGATGGAGGTCTTCATTGAGAAGTTGTCAGCTGCGGCCGTGCCAGCGTGCGGTTCATGGCGCAGGTCCAAGGCGAGGAATTCTTTCTCCAACATCCGCATGTGAAGCAGATAAGCAGCTAGCTGTGGGTCATTGCAAGGGCATTCACCCTTAACTTGCTTGATAACTAGCTGGGAGTCACCCTGTGCCAACAACTGGCGAGCGCCCAAAGACAGGACTGTCTTTTAGGCCAAAGATGAGTGCTTCATACTCTGCCAAGTTGTTGGTTGCCTTGGAATTGAAACGCACCATGTACCCAGACTGCTCCCCCGATGGCATGAGAAGCAGTACGCCAGCACCGGCCCCCTGCTTTCGCGAGGAGCCGTCGAAGAAGAGCGTCCAGTGAGGCCCGGTGAAGACCGGAGCTCCGTACTTTGGTTCACCGTCTTCGCGGCCCCCTGGGTCAGCCTTCGTTGGTGTCCACTCAGCCACGAAGTCAGCCAGTGCTTGGCTCTTGGCTGTCTGACGTGGTCGGGAGCTCAGCTTGAACTCCGCCGTCTTCGGACTGTCTTCCGGCTTCGGAAGCTGGCAGTGAGTGCCAGCTCCGTCCACCGGCTGCTCTGGTGCACTTGTCCGCCAGGCTGAAGTGCTCAGAGGCATCGCAGACCTCTTTGGTCGCAAGCTTCTCAAGCATCTTCTCGTCTCGGACACTGTCGAAGTGCCACCACCATAGAAGCACTTTGAATATGCGGGATGGTGTTGCGTACCTCGGAGAACCGCTGAATGAAGGAGCGCAGCGACTCCCCAGGTTGTTACTTGATGGCTTGGAGGTCAAGCTCCGTGCCGGGACGGTTGTAGGAGCTGCCGAAGTTGGCGATGAACTGCCGGCAGAGCTCTCCCCAGGAAGTTATGGAACCCTGAGGGAGGTTCATGAGCCAAGACCGGGTCGGGCCGGTCAAGGCGACGGGGAAGTAGTTGGCCATGACGGCCTCATCCCCTCCTGCGGCAAGTACGGCGGTGGAGTAGATCTAAAGGAACTCCGCCAGGTTGACGCTGCTGTCGAACTTTTCGGGCAGGTGCGGCCAAAACCGGAGCCTGGTGTAGCTGGAATCTGCCGTGTGCTCACCAACCATTGGCGTGCGCATCAGCGACACGGCCGGTTGGCCGGAGCGTTGTCCCCGCCGAAGTCGAGGGTTTGCGGCGGCGACGACGAAACGGTCTACCTCGCGAATCCGCTGCTGGGTCGCTGCCTGAGGCGCGTCCCCAGCAGGCGGATTGAGTAGCAGCGCTCTTGCTGCGGCTAGGGCACCCCCGCCGGGTACGCCCAGCGCTACTGAAGACCTGACGCTGGTCGGAGCCTGCATTGCCGGGGTCGGCGCTGCCAGAGCCGGTTGCTGGCTCCCAGTGCAGGTATTGGTGCCGCGAACGCTTGGTTCGCCGCTGGCACAGTGTGCCACGGTATGGGCAAGGCTGCTCCATAGACCGGGGACGCCGTTTGCGGGGCATATGGTTGTGGCATATGCTGCACGGCGTATGCCTGGGGCAGAGCTCGCGTGGCGAAGATCTGCCCTTCAGGCTGGGTCGAGGCCGACGTCATACTGTCGTCAGCCTCTTAGTTGCGACGCCTTTCTCGACGTCGCTCGAAGAACACTCGGGCATCTTGGCCCAAGTGGCATCGCTCCGGATCTGCCCCCAGGTCCGTCGACGGAAGCCTGGTGGAGTTGGAGTCCGCCGTCTGCTCGCCAACCATTGGCGTGCGCGTCAGCGGCACGGCCGGTTGGCCGGAGCGTCGTCCCCGCTGAAGTCGAGGGTTTGCGGCGGCGACGACGAGACGGTCTATCTCTCGAATCCACTGCTGGGTCGCTGCCTGAGGCGCGTCCCCAGCAGGCAGATTGCGCAGTAGCGCTCTTGCTGCGGCTGGCGCACCCCCGCCGGGTACGCCCAGCGCTACTGAAGACCTGACGCTGGTTGGAGCCTGCATTGCCGGGGTCGGCGCTGCCAGAGCCGGTTGCTGGCTCCCAGTGCAGGTACTGGTGTCGCGAACGCTTGGTTGTGCCTGACACAGTGTACCCCGGTATGGGCAAGGTTGCGCCATAGGCCGGGGACGCCGCTTGCAGAGCACATGGTTGTGGCTTATGCTGTGCGGCGTACACCTGGGGCAGAGCTCACGTAGCGAAGGTCTGCCCTCCAGGCTGGGTCGAGGCTGACGTCATGTTGTCGCCAGCCTCTTGAGTGCGACGCCTTTCTCGACGTCGCTCGAGGAACACTCGGGCATCTTGGCCCAAGTGGCACCGTTCCAGCTCTGTCCTCAGGTCCGTCGACGGAAGCTTGGTGGAGCTGGAACCCGCCGTCTGCCCGTCAACCGTTGGCATGCACGTCAGCGACACAGCCGGTTGGTCGGAGCGTCGTCCCCGCCGAAGTCAATGGTTTGCGGCGGCGACGACAAGACGGTCTACCTCACAAATCCACTGCTGGGTCGCTGCCTGAGGCGCGTCCCCAGCAGGCGGATTGTGCAGTAGCGCCCTTGCTGCGGCTAGCGCACCCCCACCGGGTACGCCCGGCGCTACTGAAGGCCTGACGCTGGATGGAGCCTGCATTGCCGGGGTAGGCGCTGCCAGAGCCGGTTGCTGACTCCCAGCTTGCCCTGACACACTCCGTCCTGAGTGTGTCATCATATACTCTCCCCTGGTCACGGTTTGCCGTGGGCGCAGGGGGGGAGAGTTTGCCGCTGAAGGAAGCTTGGTCATCTTCGTCGGCGGAAACTCGTCGCGCTAGGAGAAAAGCCCCTACCTGGCGCGCCAAATGTCGAAGTGTTCGGTCGACACTTCCCCCGGGCCTGCACTAGGCAGCCCGCGGAGGTTCTTTTTTCAGAGGGGCTAGTCCCTAGCCGAGAGCTTGCGCAGATGGAACGAGTTAGTAAGAGCTTGACACGGCGAGTTTTACGTGGTTCAGGCCGCCGGAGCGTAAAACCCTACGTCCACGGCGAGCTATGGAGCTCGCTGTATTGCTTGCTGCTCTGGGCCGAGGCCTGAGCTTGGGGGTGAGTTACAGCTTGAGAGTTTATGGCTAGCGTATGAGTTGCAAAATGCGAACCCAGGGGTGCGGATGGCTAGAGTCCGCCCCTTGCTAACGTCGCCTACCCGAGCCTTTTATAGTCCAAGTCTCGGGTGGCTTACAAGTGGTGCCGGGACCCGACAGGTGGTCCCGAGGAGATTGACTGATATCAACCGTATCTGCAGTTATGCCGGTAGTTGTCTCTGCCGAAGGCTTCTGAGTCTTTGTCTTGTAGCTCTGCCCATGCCGCATGCTAGTCGTAGTGGAAGATGATGGTGGGGGCGGCATGGGATGTCTTGTCGCTGTGTTTATTGGCTGGCAGGCTCTGACACTGCGCGCCAGTCTGTGATGCGACTGGGCGCAACGGCACCTGACAAAGGCGTGCTCCGCGTCTTGGGAAGGCGCGGGCCTTGAATACCTTGTACGGGCAAGGTATGTGGCGTCTTTACGCCCGGTGCCTATCACTCGGGGGCAGGCAGCGCCGTTCTGCTGGCCACGTGGTGGGCCCGGAGCCCTTCTCAGAAGAGAGGGTGGGCCGGCCCCGTAGGACACGTGGAGCCTTCGGACCTATCCCCGCGGAGGGGGAGGTTCGGCTTCTGTTGGCCACGTGGCGAGCCCGGAGCTCCTCTCTGAGGAGGGGGAGGTCCGGCCTCTCTGGACAAGCGGCACCTTCGGACCTCTGTCCCGCGGAGGGGGAGGTCCGGCTTCTGTATGCCACGCGGTGGGCCCGGAGCTCTCCTCTGAGGAGAGGGAGGTCCGGCCCCGCTGGACGCGTGGCGCCTTCGGAGCTCTCCCTGCGGAGAAGGGCGATATCCTTAGGCATTTTCCCCTGTGCGCGGGGGTACCACATATCGAGGGTACCGACACCCATAATACCCCTGGTGATTCAAATTATTCACCCCTGAGCCATTTGAATTGAATAGAATTCAAATTGGGTTCGGTTTGAGTGAATTTCAGCACAAGTTCAGTGTTGAATCCAAATAAAGTTTGATTTCGTCCCACTTAGCTCATGTCAAGATCAACTCCAAATAGAGTGAAAATTGGTGTGTGAGCTCACAAAAATGTGCTGAATAAGAATATGCCTCCCATTTTTAAATTCATGGGAAAACAGTTTGAATTTGAACGTGGTTTCAAACTGTCCTCTTTCTATCTATACCCAAAATGACCTCAAAAAGGTTTTGAATTTGGGTGAAACTTGGCATGGACATCCTTAACAATGTGTAGGAGTTTTCATAAGTCCAGCCCACCTATCTCACATGTGGGAAATACCACTTTTGTAATATGTGAGTTTGTTCTCTAATGAGCATGTTGATGGTGGTTACATGCTCTCCATTTATGTTCATCATCTTTCCTCAAATGAGGTGTGTGGTGTGGTGATGAACACTTCAAATGTGTGCCAAAACTGAGGCCCTTACAGGTGCAAGCGCTGGGAAGTGCAAAGGGAAGTCGCGGTGCGGGTAAGATCCCCTTTTAAAACTTTCTAGGTACGATTCAAAGCGATTCGAAACTCTTCGAATACGCCGCATGGGCAACCGCTTTGGCTCCAAGACCGAGCGCCGATGACAAGTGGACCCAAGTCATCCAGCTGAAGCGGTGGGCCAAGAAGTCAGTCTCCCAAGTAGACGAGCCGGCAAGGCGCTTCGGCGGTTCCCGAAAAAAGCGCCGCAACGTGCAGAAGTGGCAGCCTTGGGAACCGCCGCAGTAAAAGCAACCACCATTGCCGGGAAGGAGTCGGCCAAGATTGCATAGGATGCGATCAAGTTGCGCAACGTTGGAGCCGAACGTGTGCGCAAGGCCAGGGCAAGCACATTGGGTCGGGTGTTTGATGCACTTAGATTCCACGATGGTGAAATGGTTGATGAGTTTGGTGTGCGTATGAGCCAGATCACATCTCAACTTGCGGCACTTTGGAGTGAACGTTCGGAGGAGGAGATTGTCCGGAAGTTCCTTCAGGCGGTACCACAAAAGTTTGAGCAGATTGTGGCCTCCATCGAGACATTGCTTGACTTAAGTGATATGTCCGTTGATGAGTTGATTGGTAGACTCAAGGGTGCAGAAGAAAGGCTTGGTGCAAGCACTTGGGAGGGCAACACACATGAGAAGTTGCATCTGAGTGAAGAAGAGTTGCTTGCAAGGTTGTCGACACGTCTCAAGATGTCCGGGGGAACATGACAGGAACGGCACAAAGACTCATTTGCACCGAGGAAAGATCATGGTCGAGGACGTGACCGTGGTCGGGGTAACCGTGGTGGTGGAAACTCAGGCCGTGGAGTGGCCAAAGATGAGTGCCGCTACTGTGGTAATAAAGGTCATTGGGCTAGAGAATGCAGGAAGAAAAAGAAGGATGAAGAGGTGAACACAGCTCAAGTTGATCATGAGTTTGAATCCAGCCTCTTGGTGGTGTGTGCCAACACCAAGGCTGATCAAGACATGTCCCTGGAGGAGGTATGCCTCAACAATGATATGTTACACGTTCAAGTAGGAGACTTGGAGGGAGGAGGCAGTACCCGGTGGATCCTGGACTCCGGTGCAACAAATCACATGACCGGGAAACAGGATGTGATCACAAAACTTGATAACACGGTGCATGGTACTGCGCATTTGGGAGATGGCTCATTGACAGAGATTGATGGCCAAGGAACTGTGGTGTTCCAAGGTAAGAGAGGTGGTCGAAAGGAGTTGGCTGGGGTCTACCTTATTCCTCAGCTCAAGGCAAACATCATCAGTCTTGGACAGGTTGAGGAGGAGGGACACCGAATCTTGATGGTGAATGGTTATGTCAAGTATTGGGATAAAGATGGAACCCCTGTGGCAATGGTGAAACGGGGAGTGAACCGGTTGTACACCATTGATATTAAGGTAGTGCAACCAAGGTGTCTCATGGCACAAGGGTGCAATGCAACATGGATGTGGCATGCAAGGATGGGGCACTTAAACTTTCGGAGTCTCAGAAGACTTGCCGAAGAGCAATATGTGTATGGATTGCCAACCATCACTCAAACTGAGGAGAAGTGTGATAGCTGTTTGGCTGGGAAACAAAGACATCAACCGTTCCCATGCATGGCAAAGTACCGAGCTGAGAAGAAACTTGAACTTGTGCATGGAGACCTCTGTGGACCAGTGAATCTAGCAACTCCAAGAGGCAGCAGGTTTTTCTCTCTTCTTGTGGATGACCTCAGTAGATACATGTGGGTGTTTTTGATCAGCACAAAGGATCAAGCTATGAGTATTTTCATGGGTTTTCAATCAATTGTTGAAGCTGAGGCAGGGAGGAAGATTGGAACTTTTCGCACAGATCATGGTGGAGAGTTCACAGCTCGGGCTTTTGTTGAGTATTGCACCAAAGAGGGTGTTCAACATCACTTGACAGCTCCATATTCTCCTGAGCAGAATGGTGTGGTGGAGAGAAGGAACCAAACTGTTATGGGAATGGCAAGAAGCATGTTGAAAGCAATGAATATGCCCGGTTGGTTCTGGGGGGAGGCAGTAACCACAGCAGTGTATGTGTTGAACCGATCTCCTACTCGGAGTGTTGAGAGAAAGACTCCATATGAGGTATGGCATGACAAGAAACCTAGTGTACATCATTTGCGCACTTTCGGTTGTGTGGCACACGTGAAACAGGGAAGCAAACGCCTTAGCAAACTTGAAGATCGAAGTATACCAATGGTCTTCATTGGATATGAGCAAGGAAGCAAGGCATGGAGGTTTTACAATCCAAACACGGAGAGTGTTCACGTGTCACATGATGCTGTGTTTGAAGAAAACCGCCCATGGAAGTGGGATGCAGCTGAGTCAAGTGAAATGGTGAATGATGAAGATATCTTTCGGGTAGAATACATCTTTCGTGATGAGAACCCTGGCGGAGTGAGTTCTTCCTCTTGTGACACAGGTCAAGGTGACAAAACCCCAGCTGAGGGAGTGTCTTCTATGACACAACTGAAGCAACAAGAATACAAGGATGTGGAGTTTGTGTCACCTCCTTCCATGTCACCAGAAATGGATAGTGAGCTAAAAGAAGCACCACTTCGTTATCGTTCCATGAGAAATATTCTTGAGTAGGTGCCAAATTGTGAACCAGAAGAAGGAGGAGTAGATGAACTGCTTGTTATCATAGGTGAAGAGCCATGCACAGCAGAAGAGGCCTTGAGGGTCAAGGAGTGGCGCATTGCCATGATTGAGGAGCTCACATCCATTGGAGAGAACAAAACATGGTTGTCGGTACCCACGATATGGGGTAGCCCCGCGCACAGGGGAAAATGCCTAAGGATCTCGCCCTTCTCCGCAGGGAGAGCTCCGAAGGCGCCACGTGTCCAGAGGGGCCGGACCTCCCTCTCCTCAGAGGAGAGCTCCGGGCCCGCCACGTGGCCAAAAGCAGCCGGACCTCCCCCCTCCGCGGGGAGAGCTCCGAAGGCGCCACGTGCCCGCGGGGCCGGACCTCCCTCTCCTCAGAGGAGAGCTCCGGGCCCGCCATGAGGCCGACAGAAGCCGGACCTCCTCCCTCCGCGGGGAGAGGTCCAAAGGCTCCACGTGTCCCGCGGGGCCAGACCTCCCTCTCCTCAGAGGTAAGCTCCGGGCCCACCACGTGGCCAGCAGGACGGCGCTGCCTGCCCCCGCACGGTAGGCAGCAGGCGTAAAGACACACCATACCTTTCCCGTACAAGGTATTCAAGGCCCGCGCCTTCCCAAGACGCGGAGACGCGAAGCACGCCTCTGTCAGGTGCCGTTGCGCCCAGTCGCATCGCAGACTGGCGCACCGTGTCAGAACCTGCCAGCCAATAAACACAGCGACAAGATATCCCCTGCCGCCCCCGCCGTCATCAACCACTACGACTAACTTGCGGCATGGGCAGGGCGGCAGAACGAAGACTCCAAAGCCTTCGTTGGAGACAACTACCGACATAACTGCAGATACAATAGTCGGCAGGCAATCTCCCCGGGACCACCTGTCGGGTCCCGGGCCCCCCTTTTAAGCCGCTCGAGCCTTGGACTATAAAAGGCTCGGGTAGGCAACGTTAGCAAGGGTCCGAACTCTGTGAACTCGCATTCTAGGAATCACTCACCCTCAAGCTCAGAACTCCGGTTCTGAGCAACAAGCAATACAGCGAGCACCTCTGCTCACCGTGGACGTAGGATTTTACGCTCCGGCGGCCTGAACCATGTAAAACTCGCCGTGTCAAGCTTCTCCCTCACTCGTCCCTTACGCTGAAGCTCTCCGCAAGTGACTAGCCCCTCCAAAAAAGAACCTCCGCGGGCTGCCCAGAGCAGGTCCGGGGGAAGTGTCGACCACACACTTTGACTTTTGGCACGCCAGGAAGGGGGCTTTTCCCTTGCGCGACGAGTTTCTGCCGACGAAGATGACGAAGCTTCCTTCAGCGGCAACCTCTCCTCCCCCGCGTTCACGACGGACCGTGACTAGCGGGAAATACGTGTCGACACACTCATGACGGAGTGTGTCGGAGCAAGCTGGAAGCCAGCAGCCGACTCCGGCAACGCCGACTCCGGCAATGCAGGCTCCAGCTAGCGTGAGATCTTCTGCAGCGCTGAGCGTTCCCCAAGGGGGCTTGCTAGCTGCAGCAAGAGCGCTATTGCGCAATCCACCTGCTGGGGACGCGCCTCAGTCAGCAACCCAGCGGTGTATTTGCGAGGTAGACCGTCTCGTCATCGCCGCCGCAAACCCTCGACTTCGGCGGGGACGACGCTCCGGCCAACCGGCTGTGTTGCTGACGCACGCGCCAACGGTTGACGGGCAGACGGCGGATTCCAGCTCCACCAGGCTCCCATCGACGGACCTGAGGACAGAGCTGGAACGATGCCACTTGGGCCAAGATGCCCGAGTGTTCGAGCGACGTCGAGAAAGGCGTCGCAACCAAGAGGCCAGAGACAGCATGACGTCAGCCTCGACCCTGCCTAAGGCGCAGACCTTCGCCACGCGATCTCTGCCCCAGGCATATGCCACGCAGCATATGCCACAGTCATATGCCCTGCAAACGGCGCCCCCGGTCTATGGTGCAGCCTTGCCCATACCAGGGTACACAGTGCCAGCACCGAACCAAGCGTTCGCGGCACCAACGCCTGCAGCAACAGGAGCAGGATGTGCGGCCCTAGCACCCCACCTTCGCTTCGCGAGGTGGCCGCGCAAGTTTCGGCCACATCTGCCTGATAAGTACGACGGCAGCGTCAACCCGGCGGAGTTCCTCCAGATCTACTCCACCGCCGTCCTTGCTGCAGGAGGGGATGAGGCCGTCATGGCCAACTACTTCCACGTCGCCTTGACTAGCCCAGCCCAGTCTTGGATCATGAACCTCCCCCAGGGTTCCATAACTTCCTGGGGAGAGCTCTGCCGGCAGTTCACCGCCAACTTCGGCAGTTCCTACACCCGGCCTGGCACGGAGCTCGACCTCCACGCCATCCAGCAACAACCTAGGGAGTCGCTGCGCTCCTTCATCCAGCGGTTCTCCCAGGTATGGAATACCATCCCACACATCCAAAATGCTTCTGTGGTGGTGGCATTCCGGCAAGGCGTCCGGGACAAGAAGATGCTTGAGAAGCTCGTGACCAGAGAGGTCCGCGACGTCTCAGAGCTCTTCAGCCTGGCGGACAAGTGCGCCAGAGCAGCAGAAGGGCGGAACTGGCACTCCCTGCCAGCCTCCGAGTCAGGAGGACAACCCGGATCTGGCGCTGCTTCCTATGGAAGCAGCAAGAAGACCAAGAACCAGGGCGGTGGTAAGATGAAGTCACCGGCCGTGGCTCCCGTTGCCGCAGCAGCGGCACCCAGTGGAGCTCGGGGGCCGCGCCCCGACAAAAGGCAGCGACAGTCACCAGCCCCAGAAGGTGACCAAGGCGAGCTATGCCCCGTGCACGGAAGCTGTCGCCATACTACTGCCGAGTGCCGGGAGATTCAGAAGCTCGCGGAGCGCTTCCGCAAAGGGAAGCAGCAGCGGACTGATGCCCCACCCTTCCGCAAAGGGAGGGCAAGCAGAAGGTCGATGCCCCAGACAGCGTCGACCACCAAGTGGAGTTCCAGGAGCCTCAGCGCGCCGTGAAGGCGGTGCGCAACCATGAGGACTCCAGGTCCAGCGATGATGAGCGTCGAAAGAAGCTCTACATTATATACGGCGGGTCCGCCGACCCCTCGTCCCGAAGCGCGGTTAAAACTCTGTGCCGAGCGGTAGCGTCGGTGGCTCCACTCCCAGGTGCCGCACCGCACCTCAAGTGGATGGGAACCCCCATCAGCTTCGATGCCACCGACTGCCCCAGGAACATGGCTGGGGCCGGCCAACTACCACTCTTGGTAGCACCCACCATCGCCAATGTGAGGATGTACCACGTTTTGGTAGATGGCGGAGCTTGGCTGAAGCTCATCAGCCGCGCAGCTTTCAGAAGCTGCAGATCCCGATGGCCAAGCTCACCCCGTCGAGCCCGTTCTCAGGGGTAGGGCCGGGACAAGTCGTCCCCTACGGTAATATCAGCCTTCCGGTGACCTTTGGGGCACCGGACAGCTATCGGACAGAGTACATTCTGTTCGACGTAGCGGAGATCGACCTCCCCTTCAACGCCATAATCGGCAGGCCAGCCCTGTACCGGTTCATGGCAGCAGCCCACTACGGCTACCTCGTCCTAAAGATGCCTACACCAACAGGCATCCTCAGGATTCGTGGGGACCGCACTGCTGCAGTGTCGGCCTTGGAAAAGCTCAAGGCACTTGCGACAGCACGAGCACCAGCCCCTGGCAGTGCGGAACCAGACCGGCTCCGCCCGAGTGCATGCCACCGTGCCTCTGCCGCTGCACCCCGTGTGTAACCACTCGACGAGGGCGACGTCCCACTGAAGGTCATCCAAGTCGGCGCCGACGCTTCCCAGACCACCTGGGTAGCCGGGGGCCTGGATAGTAAATAGGAAGGCGCGCTCATCACCTTCCTCCGGCACAACGTCGACGTGTTTGCACGGCAACAGTCGCAGATGCCGGGGATCCCTAGGGAGGTGATTGAGAACCACTTGAAGATCTTCCCCGAAGCCCGGCCAGTCCAACAGAAGCCTCGCTAGCAGTCCATCGAGCGGCAGAACTTCATCCGAGAAGAGATCAAGAAGCTGCTAGATGCTGGCTTCATACGGGAAGTCCACCACCCACGGTGGTTGGCGAACCCCATCGTTGTCCCGAAGGCCGGTGGGAAGCTCCGGGTGTGCATCGACTACACCAGTCTCAATAAGGCATGTCCCAAAGATCCGTTCCCTCTCCCCAGAATAGATCAAATAGTAGACTCGACATCAGGCTTTGATATGCTGTGCTTCCTAGACGCCTACTCGGGTTTCCATCAGATCCCCATGTCTAGAGAAGATGAAGAGCACACCTCCTTCATCACAGTAGATGGCCTGTATTGTTATGTCTCTATGCCTTATGGCCTAAAGAATGCTCTCCCCACCTTTGTACGTGCAATGCACAAAACCTTTGGAGAGTTAATAAGAGACTTAGTTGAGGTGTATGTCGATGACATCGTTGTCAAGGTCAGGCATAGTTCATCCTTGTTAGATAACCTAGCCTTAGTCTTTGACAAATTGTGCTCCACGCGCACCAAGCTGAACCCCGACAAATGTGTTCGGCGTATCCTCTGGGAAACTCTTAGGATTCCTAGTCTCGCACCGAGGAATTGAGGCCAACCCAGAGAAGATCAAGGCCATCGACATGATGCGGCCTCCTGCCCGCATCAAAGAAGTCCAGAAACTCACGGGATGCCTAGCCGCGCTGAGTTGGTTTATACCGAGACTAGCAGAGCGGGCGTTCCCCTTCTTTAAGCCCCTGCGCAAATCCGGTCCATTTGCCTTGACTGACGAAGCAGAAGAGGCTTTCCAGGAGTTGAAGCGACTCCTGACGACCCTACCTATCATGGTAGCCCCCGAGCCCGGAGAGCATCTGTTGCTCTACATCGCGGCGACAACTGAAGTGGTGAGTATGGTCCTCGTCGCAGAGCGGCCGGACCTCTCGTCATCACAGCCTGCTCCGGTAGCAGGAGACAGACGCCAGGAAACCCCGGAGGTCCAAGACGGCCTCCTGGACCTCCAAGACAACCTCCCGGAGGTTCAGGATGGCCTCCCGGACCTCCAAGACAACCTCCCGGGGTCCAAGGGGACCCCCCGGGGGCCCAACGGGACCTCCCGGAGATCCAGCGGGACCACCTGGAGCTCCCGGAAAACCAGCGGGACCTCCCGGAAGGCCAAGGTGGCTTAGGAGCCTTTGAGTTCCAACTCCCAGAAGCCCCCCTGGACAAACTCACCTCCGGCAGGCCTGATCCAATGGATGAAGACCCCTCTGACCTAAGAGAGAGGGTCCGAACCATCCAGAGGCCTGTCTACTACATCAGCGAAGTCCTCCACGACGCCAAGACAAGGTACCTGGAGGTCCACAAGCTGCTGTATGCAGTGCTCGTGGCGTCCAGGAAGCTCCGCCACTACTTTCAGGCCCACCGGGTCTCGGTAGTCACCTCCTATCCGCTGAAGACGATCCTTCACAGCCCCCATGCGACTGGCAACGTCGCTAAATGGGCAGCGGAGCTAGCGGAGTTCGAGCTGGACTTCCTTCCTAGCCATGCAGTCAAAACCCAAGTGCTGGCTGACTTCGTGGCTGAGTGGACACCAACGAAGGCTGACCCAGGGGGCCACAAAGACGGTGAACCAAAGCACCGAGCTCCGGTCTTCACCGAGCCTCACTGGACGCTCTTCTTTGACGGCTCCTCGCAAAAGCAGGGGGCCGGTGCCGGCGTACTGCTTCTCATGCCATCGGGGGAGCAGTTTGGGTACATGGTGCGTCTTAATTTCAAGGCAACCAACAACATGGCAGAGTATGAAGCACTCATCTTTGGCCTACAGACAGCCCTGTCTCTGGGCGCTCGCCAGTTGTTGGCACAGGGCGACTCCCAGCTGGTTATCAAGCAAGTTAAGGGCGAATGCTCCTGCAATGACCCGCAGCTAGCTGCTTATCTGCTCCACGTGCAGATGTTGGAGAAAGACTTCCTCGCCTTGGACCTGTGCCACGTACCGCGCGCTGGCAATGCCGCAGATGACGACCTTTCAACGAAGGCCTCCACCAGAGCCCCTGTGCCCAAAGGAGTCTTTGAGAGGACGTTGCTGCGGCCCACAGCCCGGCCCGCCAAGCCGGGCGAATGGGGCTGGACCAGCACCTCGAAGCTGGCGGTCCCGGCGGCCCTGCAGCCATGGACGCCGCCAAGGATCGTAAGCGTCACTGGGGACTCCGTACTACCCAGCGCTCAAGATCCAGAAGCTCAAGTGAGACCCGATGCATGGATCACGGAGATCCGGGACTACTTGAAAGACAACATCCTCCCTAATGAAAGTGTATCCGCTGAACGGATCGTGCGCATGGCTAAGAGATACGCGCTGGTAGAAGGGGATCTCTACTGGCGTGGCGCCAACCACGTCTGTTGAAGTGTGTGGTCGATACTTCCCCCGGATCTGCACTTAGCAGCCCGCGGAGGTTCTTTTTCGGAGGGGCTAGTCACTTGCGGAGAGCTTGAGCGTAGGGACGAGTTAGGGAGGGGCTTGACACGGTGAGTTTTACATGGTTCGGGCTGCCGGAGCGTAAAACCCTACGTCCACGGCGAGCTGAGGTGCTTGCTGTATTGCTTGTTGCTCAGAACCGGAGTCCTGAGCTTGAGGATGAGTTACGCCTAGGGTATGAGTTGCTGGAGTGTGAGCCCTTGCTAATGTCGCCTACCCGAGCCTTTTATAGTCCAAGGCTCGTGCGGCTTACAAGGGGGGGGGCCAGGACCCGACAGGGGGTCCCGGGGAGATTGCCTGCCGACTATCGTATCTGCAGTTATGTCGGTAGTTGTCTCTGGCGAAGGCTTCTGAGTCCTCGTCTTGCCGCCCTGCCCATGCCGCATGCTAGTCGTAGTGGTTGATGACGGCGGGTGCGGCAGGGGATGTCTTGTCGCTGTGTTTATTGGCTGGCAGGTTCTGACACCGCGCGCCGGTCTGTGATGCGATTGGGCGCAACGGCACCTGACAGAGGCGTGCTCCGCGTCTCCGCGTCTTGGAAAAGCGTGGGCCTTGAATACCTTGTACGGGCAAGGTATGGGGCGTCTTTACGCCCGCTGCCTACCGCTCGGGGGCAGGCAGCGCTCTTCTGCTGGACACGTGGCTGGGCCGGAGCCCTCCTCAGAGAAGACGGAGGTCCGGCCCCGCAGGACACGTGGAGCCTTCGGACCTCTCCCCGCGGAGGGGGAGGTCCGGCTTCTGTCGGCCTTGTGGCGGGCCCGGTGCTCTCCTCTGAGGAGAGGGAGGTCCAGCCCCGCTGGATACGTGGCGCCTTCGGACCTCTCCCCCACGGAGGGGGGGAGGTCCGGCTTCTGCAGGCCACGTGGCGAGCCCGGAGCTCTCCTCTGAGGAGAGGGAGGACCGGCCCCGCTGGATGCGTGGCGCCTTTGGAGCTCTCCCTGTGGAGAAGGGCGATATCCTCAGGCATTTTCCCCTGTGTGCGGGGGTAGCACATATCGTGGGTACCGACAGTGGCACCGGGCCCATCTCGGGGGAGATAGCGAGCCCGAGGTGGGACCTCCGTCTCTCCTGTCCCGCGCACTTTCTCTAAGTCCCGCATTGACCGCTGCCGGAGCATGAACAGTCGAGGGATCATGGGAGCGTGTGCCCACTTGATGGTTGCCTTTACTGCGGCGGTTCCCAAGGCTGCCACTTCTGTACGTCGCGGCACTTTCTTCTGGAACCGCCGAAGCGCCTTGCCGGCTCGTCTTCTTGGTAGGCTGACTCCTTGACCCACCGCTTCAGCTGGGCAGCTTGGACCCACCTGTCATCTGCTCTCGGTCTTGGAGCCGATGCGGTTGCCGATGCGGCGTATTCGAAGAGTTTCGAATCGCTTGGAATCACACCTGGGAAGTGCGAAACGAAGCCACCACGTGGGTTGGTTCCCTTTATAAGGCTTCCAGCACTTGTACCTTTGCTGAGTTTCTGCGACCTTGTCTTCTCCCATGGCTTCCAACCCGCCTTCGGAGGAGGATAGTTCTCGATTTCCTCTGGCGGCGGCTTCTGCACCAAGTCAGGGATCCAGGGAGCCTGCACGCCTTGCCTCTAGGGGTGACGCCTCCAAGAGGCCCCGGGTTTATCATCCCGACTGGACTCTTCTTGAGCGACGACTGGCTGAGGGTTCCCAGGCGTTGCGTCCTTTCTCCTCAAGTGGGGTCTCTAAAGAAACTGCTGATACGTCGAGGAGGCTTCAGGCGGAGGAGTCTCCAAGGAAGCTGCTGAAGCACCAAGGAGGACTTCAGGCGGCAGAGTCTCCAAGGAAACTGCTCAAGCGGCGGAGGGGGCTTCAGAAACATCCTTGATGACACCGGCCCTTGTGCTGGTGATGGCCGAGATGATCCCTGTGCTCGGGTCAGAGGAGTCTTCAGGGAAGTTGTGTCCTCTCTCCTCAGGCGGTGGAGTCTCCAAAGAAACTGCTGACACGCCGAGGAGGACTCCAGGCGGCAGAGTCTCCAAGGAAACTGCTGAAGCGGCGGAGGGGGTTTCAGAAGCATCCTTGATGACACCGGCCCTTGCGCTGGTGATGGCCGAGATGATCCCTGTGCTCAGGTCACGGAGTGGGAGAACGCCGCCAGGGCTGAAGTTGGGGACGTGGCCGTTCTCGCAGATTCTAGGTTCTGGACATGCCAGGTTTACCCTTGGGCTTGTTTCTTTCTTTTTTATCGAGTCTATAGCCCAGCTCATGGAGCCATGAATACATAGACTCTTACGACCCCTCGTGCCTGTGGTGCCCTTGTCTTCTTCTTGGTTTCGCCTGGCCGAGCCCTTAGCTCCGTAAGGTACTCATAGGCCTTCGCCAATCTCGAAGGTCGGCACAGACACCTTCCCCGGGTCCTTATTGTATTAAGGGCCCCGGAGGTCTCCGGAGCCCGCCCCATGAGGACGGGGTGATCCGGATCTGCTGGACACGTGGCGGGCCCGGAGCTCTCCTCTGAGGAGAGGGAGGTCCGGCCCCGCAGGACACGTGGAGCCTTCGGAGCTCTCCCCGCAGAAGGGGGGAGTTCCGGCTTCTGCCCGCCACGTGGCGGGTCCGGAGCCCCTCCTGAGGAGGCGGGAGCCCCGGCCCCGCTGGACATGTGGGGCCTCTGAGGCCCGCCCCTGTGGAGGGGGCGGGGTCCGGATCTCCCGGTTTTGCGCAATCCGTAGCGGCCCTCTGGTAGGCGTGGCCGACCGTCTGGGTACTCCTACCATACTCCTGCGGGAAGCCAAGGCCGGAGGTTCCTGCACACAAACAAGGGAAACGTAATTCTCCTTGGGGTTCCCCCCCTTTCCTATCTCATAGTCTTATTTGTCTTATGTCGGTACCTGAGATATGGGGTACCCCCGCGCAGAGGGTAAAATGCCTAAGGTACTCGCCCTTCTCCGCAGGGAGAGCTCCGAAGGCGCCACGCGTCCGGCGGGGCCGGACCTCCCTCTCCTCAGAGGAGAGCTCCGGGCCCGCCACGTGGCATACAGAAGCCGGACCTCCCCCTCCGCGGGAGAGAGGTCCGAAGACGCCACGCGTCCAGCGGGGCCGGACCTCCCTCTCCGCAGAGGAGAGCTCCGAGCCCGCCACGTGGCATTCAGAGGCCGGACCTCCCCCTCCGTGGGGAGAGGTCCGGAGGCTCCACGTGCCCCGCAGGCCGGACCCTTCTCACCTCACAGAAGGGCTCCGGACCCGCCACGTGGCCAGAAGAACGGTGCTGCCTGCCCCCGAGCGGTAGGCGGCGGGCGTAAAGGCGCTCCTCACCTTGCCCGTACAAGGTATTCAAGGCCCGCGTCTTCCCAAGACGCGGAAACGCGGAGCACACATCTGTCAGGTGCCGTTGCGCCCAGTCGCATCACAGACTGGCGCGCGGTGTCAGAACCTGCCAGCCAATAAACGCTGCGACAAGACATCCCATGCCGCCTGCGCCGTCATCAACCACTACGACTAGCATGCGGCATGGGCAGGGCGGCAAGATGAAGACTCAGAAGCCTTCGACCAGAGGCAGCTACCGGCGTAACTACAGATACGGTAGATAACAAGCAATCTTCCCGGGACTACCTGTCGGGTCCCGGCTCCCCTTGTAAGCCGCCCGAGTCTTGGACTATAAAAGGCTCGGGCAGGCGTCGATAGCAAGGGTTCGCACTTTGCAACTCATACGCTAGCCATACACTCTCAAGCTGTAACTCACCCCCAAGCTCAGGCCTCCGGTCCTGAGCAGCAAGCAATACAGCGAGCTCCGTAGCTCGCCGTGGACGTAGGGTTTTACGCTCCGGCGGCCTGAGCCACGTAAAACTCGCCGTGTCAAGCTCTCGCTAACTTGTCCATCCGCGCAAGCTTTCCGCTAGGAGACTAGCCCCGCCGAAAAAAGAACCTCCGCGGGCTGCCCAGTGCAGGCCCGGGGGAAGTGTCGATCGCACACTTCGACATTTGGCGCGCCAGGTAGGGGACTTTTCCCCTAGCGCGACGAGTTTCCGCCGACGAAGATGACCAAGCTTCCTTCAACGGCAAACTCTCCCCCTCCGCGTTCACGGCGATCCGTGACCACTGGGGAGTACATGTCGACACACTCAGGACGGAGTGTGTCGGCACAAGCGGGCAGCCAGCAGCCGACTCCGGCAACGCCGACTCCGGCTATGCAGGCCCCGACCAGCGTGAGGTCTTCTGCAGCGCTGAGCGTACACCATGAAGGTGCGCTAGCTGCAGCAAGAGCGCTGCTGCGCAACCCGCCTGCGGGGGATGCGCCCCATTCAGCGACCCAGCAATGGGTCCGCGAGGTGGACCGCCTCGTCGTCGCCGCCGTGAACCCTCGGTTTCGGCGAGGACGACGCCCAGGGCAACCGGCTGTGTCGCTGACGCGCACACCCACGGTTGACGGGCTAACGGAGGATTCCAGCTCCTCCAGGCTCCTGTCGACGGACCTGCGAAGGGAACTGGAATGGTGCCACTTGGGGCAGGACGCCCGGGTGTACCTCGAGCGACACCGAGAAAGGCGTCGCAACCAGGAGGCAGGCGACAGCATGTCGTCGGCCTCGACACAACCAGAAGGGCAGGTCTTCGCCATGCGAGCCCCACCACAGGCGTATGCTGCACAGCATATGCCACAACCATATGCGCCGCAAGTAGCGGCCCCGGTCTATGGTGCAGCCTTGCCCATGCCGGGATACGCAGCGCCAGGTGCGAACCAAGTGTTCGCAGCGCCTATACCTGCCGCAACAGGTGCAGGATGTGCGGCCCTTGCACCCATCTTCGCTTCGCAAGGTGGCCACGCAAGTTTCGCCCGCACCTGCCCGAGAAGTACGACGGCAGCGTCAACCCGGCGGAGTTCCTCCTGATCTACTCCACCGCCGTACTTGCCGCAGGAGGGGACGAGGCCGTCATGGACAACTACTTCCCCGTCGCCTTGACCGGCCCAGCCCGGTCTTGGCTCATGAATCTACCTCAGGGGTCCATAACCTCCTGGGGTGAGCTCTGCCGGCAGTTCGTCTCCAACTTCGGCAGTTCCGGCATGGAGCATGACCTCCACGCCGTCAAGCAACAACCTGGGGAGTCGCTGCGCTCTTTCATCCAGCGGTTCTCTCAGGTGCGCAACACCATCCCACATATCCAAAGCGCCTCTGTGGTAGTGGCGTTCCGACAGGGTGTCCGGGACGAGAAAATGCTCGAGAAGCTCGCGACCAGAGAGGTCCGCGACGTCTCGGAGCTCTTCAGCCTAGCGGACAAGTGCGCCAGAGCAGCTGAAGTGCGGAACTGGCACGCACTGCCGACCTCCGAGTCAGGAGGGCAGCCCGGGTCCGGTGCTGCTGCCTATGGGGGTGGCAAGAAGACCAAGAACCGGGGGGTGGCAAGATGAAGTCACCATTCACGGCCCCCGTCGCCGCAGCTGCGACAACCAGTGGAGCTCGGGGGCCACGCCCTGACAAAAGGCAGCGGCAGTCACCGGCCCCAGACAGTGACCAAGGCGGGCTATGGCCCGTGCATGGCCCCTGCAACCATACTGCTACCGAGTGCTGGGAGATCCAGAGGCTCGCAGAGCGCTTCCGCAAAGGAAGACAGCAGAGGGCTGAAGCACCGCCCTACCCTCAGAGGGATGGCAAACAGAAGGCCGACGCCCCAGTCACCGCTGCCCACCAGGTGGGGTTCCAGGAGCCTCAACGTGTCATAAAGACAGTGCATGGCGGTGAGGACTCCAGTTCCGACGGTGACGGGCCTGGGCGTTAGCCAACTACAGCACGCCTCCGTGCCTCGAACATACCTCTCGGGAGCCGCCTAAGGTCCGTCAACCCCTTGAAGGCCTTGCCAGAAGGGGAAGACGCCTTAGGTCATCCAAGGCGAGCCCGGGTCCACCTACCCCTTGAAGGCCTTAGCCAGAAGGGGAGAACTCCCCGGGGGCCCCCGAGAGAAGCCGCGCAGGGCCTGATCCAGCGTGAAGATAACAACCTCGACAAGACTCGGCTTGCAAGGAACACCCCACAACGCACGGTCTCGGCTAATGCTCTAAGCACTGCCGCCAAAGAACCAAACGCGACGGGGGCCCGCAAGAAGGCAACCTGGTGAAGTGGCACGCTATATTCCAAGAAGGACCCATAAGCTCTCCCCCAGCAGGGAAGGTCCCTTCCGAATCATGAGAGCTGCCTCCCCAGGTACACATGCCTTTCAACCGAGAGTGGGATCCATTCCCAAAAAATCCTTGCCATGAAGCAACACTGTAAGTCCTACTTACTGAGCATCGGTAGAACAGGGTTATCCACTTCTGTAATAAACCCCATAGAATTTAGGAACAGAGCTTGGGGTAGCTAAGTCTCAAGGGACGGTACAGGACTACGTCCAGTTTAGCCTGGTTCCGACCCTAAGCGCATAGAGTCTTGCTTCCCTTGTAGACGAGGCGGAACATTGCCCCCATGTACAGCCAGAATTCCACCTATGGGTATGAATACAGAGACCTGTTCTACTTAGCTCTCTCTCATGCGCTCATTTAAATTATGCATTAATTTTTATGATCGCACTACCTATGTATGTTCATCGTACATCTAGCTCCCCCTCTCCTGCGCTCATCCATAGTCGGCATTTGCTATCCTACCGAAGGCGGCTGCGCTTGAGGCACCTGCCGATGGCTGAGTGAGTCTCTCGGGCCTCCCGCAGTCAGGTGTTGCGGTGCCAGTTGGTCACCTCCAGGAAAGGCCAGTGTTGTGCATGGGGGGTCCAGGGTGCGTATCCAGCTTAGCCGGCCCAGAGCCCAAAGCATGCGCATCCTGCCCTCCGGAGGTCCAGGGGAGTACGTCCGCTTTGCCTGGTCATGAACCCAAAGCGCGTGCACTCTGCTTCCCCGGCGCATGGCCCGGTACTAGGGATCGGACGGCCGTACCCAGACCTCGGAGGGAGCCGGAGCTCCGGCGCCTCGTGCACAGAATTGCCCAAGCCCCGTATAGCGGGTCAGGACCATAAGACGAATAAGACTAAGAGACAGGAGGGGAGGACCCCCCGAGGAGAATTATGTTTCCTCTACCTGTGTGCAGGACCTCCAGGTTATGGCAACAGGGACTGCGTGAAGCGGGGGGAAAGGAGCTACCAGCTACTCCGGCCTGGGACTGGAAGGACCGGGACCTGCCCCTCCAGCAGGGGCGGGGCCCGGGGGCCCCACGTGTCCAGCGGGCCCGGAATTCTCTCCTTCCTTGAGGAGGGCTCCGGGCTCGCCACGTGGCAGGCAGGAACCGGACCTCCCCCCCCTTTCAGTGGGAGGGCTCCGGAAGCCCTACGTGTCCAACGTGGCCGGAGCTCCCATCTCTTGAGGAGGAGCTCCGGATCCGCCACGTGGCAGGGAGATTTGGAGCCCCCCATAGGGAGAGGTTCGGAGACCTCCGGGGGCCCCTAACACGGTTAGGACCCGGGGAGGGTGTCTGTGCGAAGCTCCGAGATTGGAAATGGCCTCTGAGTACCTTGTGGAGCTAAGGACTCAGCCAGGCAAAGCCAAGAAGGAGAGAAAAAGCATCACAGACACAAGTATCCAAGAGAGTCAAATTAAACAAGGCTCCATGAGCTGGACTACAGACTTGATAAGAAAGGGAGAAACAAGTCCTAAGGACCTCCCGGCTCTCGCCGGAACCTTGCGGCTACAAGGGCGGCCACATCCTCAACTTCAGCCCTGGCAGCTTCCTCCTGCTCCGTGGCTGGGCCCTCTCTCGCTGGCTCTAGCGAAAAAGAGGGGTCGCGGCTCTTCAAGCATGCCAGCACATGCGAAGCGACCTCTAAAGCTAAGCTGCGGCCCTCGGCCTCAAGCTCGCTGGCGACCACCGAGTCGAGCCTGTCCAGCTTGGCGCCGATCGACTCCAACGCAGGGATCACCTCTGCCACCTTCAGCGCGGGAGTCGCAGCCCTCACCGGACTGAAGCCAAGGGGGATCAGGGCGGACCCCGCTCGGTCCACGAAGCTTGAGACCGCAAGGGCCTCGGAGGACCGCAAGGCGGAGAGCTCCTCCACCTCGCGGCGGGCCGCCTGCAGAGCCTCCAGGTTCCTCTCGGAGAATTCCTTCTCCTCGGCCGCTAGGGAACTCTCCCGAAGGTGGAGAGTCTTGGCTAGCCGCTCCAACTCAGCGGCCTTGAAGCCGGCAGTCAACTCCCGGTCCAAGACCGCCCGGCGATCATGGGAGACCTGTTCCTCCCTCAAGTTAAGGTCTGCCTTCAGAATCTCCAGCTCCTCCATCCGAGATCGGAGGTCATCCTCGCCCGCGGCCAGCTGCGCGGCGACCCTCTCTGCCTCAGCTGCCACGGAACGCTCCCGCTCCTCAACGGCGAGTTCGCGGCGCTCCAACCGCTGCCGTATTTCCACAGCAGCAGAGAGGCTCTCTTCGGCCCGGGCGTGTGCCTCCAGGGCCTCCCTGTTGATCCGCCGCGACTGGGTGTCCATGCGGTCGACAGCCCGCTTCATCCGGTCGACGAGCGCTTCCCTGAAGTCGAGCAACTCCCGCCTGGAGTCGAGCTCACTCTTAACCTTCGCGGTCCTCTCCCGCAAAAGGTTCCCCCAGATGAGGAGGCGGTCCCGTTCAACCGTATGCTCCTCCCGCTCGCGCCCTAGTGCAGCCAAGACCTGCCGGACGCTCGACTCGGCAAGAGCGAAGGTGTCCGCCAGAGGCAATGGAGCAACAGAGGCTGGGGCATTCCCTCCGACCTCCTCCATTACCTCGTCCTCAGGAAGAGCCGACGCACCAGCAGCTGAGACGAGACGCCGATCAGGAGAAGCTGGCTCCGTTGCTCTGGCAGCCAGACCAGCCGGGCTCTTTTCAGCTTCTGGCTCCTTGACCTGAGGAGAGGGACGAGCTGGGGAAGGCGGTGCTGGAGAAGAAGCCAGACCGCCTAGTGCAGGATCAACCTGTGCTGGCTCGGGGGCCGCGGTTGCCGTCTCGGCAGGAAGAGACGACGCCGCCGCGGAATCCGGGCACACCGGAACAGGAGAAGTCCATGCTGGTCTGGGGGCCGCGGCAGTTGCCCCTGGCTCCGAGCGCATCGGCGCAGTTTCCCCGCAAGACGGGGAAGGCCGGGAAGCACGGACACTCCAGCGGGCTCTGAACCCCGACTTCTGAGCCGGGGTAGGACGTCCAGAGCCCGCAACCGTCGCCGACGACCGCTCCGCATTCGCTTGGACTGGCGGAACAGGGGACGCCCCAGAGGCTTCCTCCAGCGCATCAACCCGGGGCCTCTTCGAGTCACCACCGGAGGGGGTGTCAGGCACCCCAGAATCCCGACTTGGCACCGACGCCGTTGCTGGAGGAGATCAAGCGCGTTTCTTCTCTGGCAGCGGGTTGGAAGCCATGGCAAGGGAGGACTCAAAAGCACAAGACTCTGGGAAGAAATGCTGAGAAGTGCGAAGGGAAGCTGCAATGGGGGTAAGACCTCCTCTAAAAAGCTTCCCGGTGCAATTCCAAGCGATTCGGAACTCTTCGAATATCCCGCACCAGCAACCGCTTCGGTTCCTGGACCGAATGCCGATGACGGGTGGGCCCAAACCGCTTAGCTAAAGCGGTGGGGTCAAGGAGTCAGCCTCCTGAGAAGATGAGCCGGCAAGGCACTTCGGCGGTTCCCGAAGAAAGCGCCGCAACATGCAGAAGTGGCAGCCTTGGGAACCGCCGCAGTAAAAGCAATCATCAAGTGAGCGCACGCTCTCACGACCCAGCGGCCGTTCGTGCTCCGGCAGCGGCCAATTCGGGACTTAAAGAAAGTGCGCGGATCGGAAGAGACGGAGGTCCCACCTCGGGCTCGCTATCTCCCCCGAGATGGGCCCGGGGGCTACTGTCGGTACCTGAGATATGGGGTACCCCCGCGCACAGGGTAAAATGCCTAAGGTACTCGCCCTTCTCCGCAGGGAGAGCTCCGAAGGCGCCACGCGTCCGGCGGGGCCGGACCTCCCTCTCCTCAGAGGAGAGCTCCGGGCCCGCCACGTGGCATACAGAAGCCGGACCTCCCCCTCCGCGGGAGAGAGGTCCGAAGACGCCATGCGTCCAGCGGGGCCGGACCTCCCTCTCCGCAGAGGAGAGCTCCGAGCCTGCCACGTGGCATACAGAGGCCGGACCTCCCCCTCCGCGGGGAGAGGTCCGGAGGCTCCACGTGCCCTGCAGGCCGGACCCTTCCCACCTCAGAGAAAGGCTCCGGACCCGCCACATGGCCAGAAGAACGGTGCTGCCTGCCCCCGAGCGGTAGGCGGCGGGCGTAAAGGCGCTCCGCACCTTGCCCGTACAAGGTATTCAAGGCCCACGTCTTCCCAAGACGCGGAAACGCGGAGCACGCGTCTGTCAGGTGCCGTTGCGCCCAGTTGCATCACAGACTGGCGCGCGGTGTCAGAACCTTCTAGCTAATAAACGCTGCGACAAGACATCCCATGCCGCCTGCGCCGTCATCAACCACTACAACTAGCATGCGGCATGGGCAGGGCAGCAAGATGAAGACTCAGAAGCCTTCGACCAGAGGCAGCTACCTGCGTAACTACAGATACGGTAGATAACAAGCAATCTTCCCGGGACCACCTGTCGGGTCCCAGCTCCCCTTGTAAGCCGCCCGAGTCTTGGACTATAAAAGGCTCGGGCATGCGTCGATAGCAAGGGTTCGCACTTTGCAACTCATACGCTAGCCATACACTCTCAAGCTGTAACTCACCCCCAAGCTCAGGCCTCCGGTCCTGAGCAGCAAGCAATACAGCGAGCTCCGTAGCTCGCCGTGGACGTAGGGTTTTATGCTCCGGCGGCCTGAACCACATAAAACTCGCCGTGTCAAGCTCTCGCTAACTCGTCCATCCGCGCAAGCTTTCCGCTAGGAGACTAGCCCCGCCGAAAAAAGAACCTCCGTGGGCTGCCCAGTGCAGGCCCGGGGGAAGTGTCGATCGCACACTTCGACAGCTTACAAACCCGATTCGGTGCACGGTGCTTGGGAATTTCGGTGCACTACGTGCCGGGGGCTCGGGGCCCCCTGGCCATCGGCAGGTCTCCCAAGCGCGACCGCCCCAGGCAGGATAGCAAATGCCGACTAGAGTTGAGAATGGGAAAAAGGGGACTGGGTGTATGGCAAACATACCCAGGAAGTGCGGTCATAAAAATTAATACATAATTTGAATGAGCATAAAGAAAGAGCAAAGCAGGATAGGTTCTTTTCCTATAAATTTCCATATGCGGAAAACAGGCTAAACATGGAGGCCACGACCCGTCCCATTAAAAAGGTAAGCAAGACTCTACGCGCTTGGAGTCGGAACCAGGCAAAGCTGAACGTAGTCCTGGACCGTCCCCTGAGACTTAGCTGCTCCGAGCGCTGTTCCGGGACTCTATGGAATCTATCAGAAAGGAGAAACTGTCCTGCTACTGTTCTAGGGGTAGAACATACGGAGGTGTTCGATGTTCCAGTGGTTCGGGAGCGGATCCCCATCCTCGGTGGAAAGGTGTACGCACCCGGGGCGGCATACTTTTGTGACTCGGAAGGGACCTTCTCAACTAGGGGAGAGTTTGTGGGTCCCTTCGCGAGAAAGTATGCGCCGCAGCACCAGGTCGCCTTCCTGCAGCTCCCGGGCACGCACAGACCTCTGGTGGTAGCGGCGGAGCGCTTGTCTGTACCGTGCGTTACGGAGTGCTGCATGCAATCGGACCTCGTCGACGAGGTCGATGTCTCCACGCCGGAGGTTGTCCTGCGCGGCTTCGTCATAAGCCCGGACGCGGTGAGACTTCATGGTGATCTCTGGGGGAAGTACAGCTTCGGACCCATACACCATGAAGAAGGGTGTCTCTCCGGTGGCCCGGCTCTGGGATGTCCGGTTAGCCCATAGTGTGCTCGGAAGCTCATCCACCCAGTTGGCACCATGTTTCTTCAGGCTGGCATAGGTGCGAGTCTTAAGGCCCCGGAGAATCTCGGTGTTGGCCCTCTCGACTTGCCCATTGCTCTTTGGGTGAGCAACAGAGGCATAGCACACCTTAATGCCGAGGTCTTCGCAGTAGTCTTGGAAGGCTGCGCTGGTGAACTGGGTCCCGTCGTCGGTGATGATTCTGTTCGGGACGCCGAACCAGCAGACAATCGACTTGATGAACTTTACTGCGGATTGCTTGTTGATGGTGACAACTGGTGTGGCTTCCGGCCACTTGGTGAACTTGTCGATGGCGACATAGAGGTACCGGAATCCCCCGACGGCTCTGGGGAATGGTCCCAGGATGTCCAGCCCCCATACGGCAAACGGCCATGAGGGTGGGATCATCTGTACCGCCTGAGCCGGTGTATGGATCTGCTTGGCATGGAACTGGCACGCCTTGCAGCTCTCGACCAGCTTGACGGCATCCTGGAGTGCTGTCGGCCAGTAGAAGCCATGCCGGAAGGCTTTACCGACAAGCGTGCGTGAGGAAGAGTGACTCCCACATTCGCCTCCATGGATCTCAGCGAGCAAGTCGCAGCCTTCCCCCTGGGTTATGCACGACAATAGGACGTGGTTGGCGCCACGCCGGTAGAGATCCCCTTCTACCAGCGCGTATCTCTTAGCCATACGCACGATCCATTTAGCGGTTGCATGTTCATCAGGGAGGATGTTGTCTTTCAAGTAGTCCCGGATCTCCGTGATCCATGCATCGGGTCTGACTTGAGCTTCTGGATCTTGAGCGCTGGGTTGCACGGAGTCCCCAGTGACGCTTACGATCCTTGGCGGCATCCATGGCTGCAGGGCCGCCGGGACCGCTAGCTTTGAGGTGCTGGTCCAGCCCCCTTCGCCCGGCTCGGCAGGCCGGGCTGTGGGCTGCAGCAACGTCCTCTCGAAGACTCCTTCGGGCACAGGAGCTCCGGTGGAAGCCTTCGTTGAAAGGTCGTCAGCTGCGGCATTGCCAGCGCGCGGTACGTGGCGCAGGTCCATGGCGAGGAAGTCTTTCTCCAACATCTGCACGTGAAGCAGATAAGCAGCTAGCTGTGGGTCATTGCAGGAGCATTCGCCCTTAATGTGACACCCTCATCTCGGGTGTCAGCATATGTTCATGCTTAATGAAGAGGAAACATTTTAAGAAAAGAAGGAACAGAGAAAAATATCAAAGGAATAGCCAATGAGAGCCGAATCCAGCTTTCAGAAAGCGCCGAAGACAACTCACCGCGGCCGCTGGCCACGTGGCGTGTTCGGAGCTCATCCCTGCAAAGTAGGGAGAGGCCGCCGCCAAGCTGGCTACGTGGCAGGCTCGGGGCTCGTCTCCGCAAAGGGGAAAGGTCCGATCAAGTGGGACACGTGTTGGAAACGGAGCTAGCCTCTGCGGAAGAAGCAAAGGCATTTCCGCAGGACACGTGTCATCCCTGGAGCTAGTCCTCGCGGAAATCAGAGGACCTGTCGCGCGGGATACGTGTCGATCTCGGAGCCCACCTCCGAGAGGTCTGTCGCTGCTGGACACGTGTCGACCTCAGGGCATGTCCCTTAAGAGAGAAGAGAGGAAAGACCGGCGCCAACATGTGGCGTGCGTGGAGCTCACCTCCAAAGGAGGGGGAGGTCTCGTTCGATTGACACGCGGCACAACTGGAGCTCGTCTCTGCGGAGAAGGAGATACCAGGCCCCGGAAGGACACGTGGAGCCTCCGGAGCTCATCTCCGTGAAGGTAACGAGTTCTGAAACGGCTGATACGCGTAAGAATACCAGTACGTAAAGGAAACCAACCTGAATTCCACAACGTTACCGCACCAAATCACCTAAAGATAAGATGATAGGATCCAATGACGATCTGAATAAGACTCTTATTCGGGATACAATCAGATCAGGACTCTTCTCTTCCCGATTATAAATAGAACCCAGAACCTCTGGCCGGAACCACAAACTTCTTTTCCAACTCCTGAGCCGACGACTTAGAGCCCTAACCCTATCTCGCCGAGCAAACCATCGCTGAAGCGCAACAAGGGAGATCATCGGAGAAGAACCGAGCGGTCTGAGGAGGACCTCGAAGTCAAAAAGAACGTGAGGACAAGCTCAGGGAGCTGTCTACGACGAACTGCAGCAACCAGGTTTTGAGATTCAAGAACAACCGGAACCGCAAGAACAAGGCAAGTGCTCCTTGATCATATTGATCCTATATTTTTGATAGAACTGTTTTGTTTTGCAAAAAGGTGTGTGTGCTGAGTCAAACATGATGGGAAACCCTTTTTATAGGAGTTTACTAGTTTTGGTTAAACCACCCTTGTCGCCTGGGAAGTTTATGAATCGGGTATGGTTTTTGCTTTATACTTCGCTGAGTCTATGGGATTGGGAAGCGAGATAGATGTGTCTAGCTAACTGCACTCGTAATGATAATGAGAACCTGATGTTAATAATGGACATGGATCGGAGGGAGATCTAGGCAAGCCTATGTTTGTGAATGAGGTAGCATGAGATGGTGGTTTTACTTGCCGTAGATCTAAGGACCGGTTCATGCATGCACATGCCAGGATTACAGTGCCACCACAAGGCCAAGTATGGGTGCGGCTTAGCTGAGTAATTAGGTAAGTTGCTAGGGTGTTATGGACTGTGGAAGGCGCGGGGAATGGGAGTCGAGTGAGGACTGCCCTGGGAACTGCATGGCACAAGACGGGGCCCGTGGGTGGGAGAATTGGAGATTCTAGCCTGCCGGTGAAACCTCAGCGAGTCCATACATCTAGTAACCCCTTTGTAAAGGCTATTTTGTGATCTCTTGACCATACACCGACGGATGTGTACTGGTATAATGGAGGTTCTGCAGTCGCCGACGGGTGACGAAATCACAAACTTGTGGGTAAAGAGGTGCAAACTCTGCAGAGTCTAAAACTATCATGATAGCCGAGCTTACGGTCATGAGCGCCTGGCTAAACTGCCATGATTAGTTGGGATGGTTATTGGGAAGGTTCTTGGTTATGGTTAATGAGTTTGTTATGGTTTGGTTGTTGTGACTGTGGAGTCCGGGTGATAAGATGGTTGCATGACTGTTGAGTCATGGCAGCGAAACTGGTCTCGGTGTGAGACAAAGTTGTTTATGAGATAAGATGGTAGCGAATACGTGAAGGTATTCATGAGATGGTAGCGAATACGAGGAGGTATTCGTGAGTAAGAATGAGGTTGGTTAATGTTCGGGTGGAACATGGAAAGCGATGGAGGTATGTTGGTAATTTAATACATGCTGGGATTGCATTCATCTAAAGTTAAGTTGCTGTTTTATCATGGTTTTATAAATATGTTTTTCTGCAAATAAGCCTTTTTATACCTATCTTGTTTATGAGCTGCATATCATGTGTTTTCCCGCACTTGCTGAGTACATCATTGTACTAAAACTTGCATTATTATTTTCATCATCAGCAGCGGGAGAAGCCTACTATGGAGACCGAGTGGAGCATTACGGCGTGTGATCTGTTCTCAACCTTGCCTGTGGAGGGATTAGAGATGGAGCCACTTCTGCTTAGATTTGCTTCCGCATTAGCTAAATTGCTTACGCTTTAGAATAAAGACTTCCGCTGTGAGCATGAGTCCAAGACTCATGAGGTATTGTAATAAACTCTGTTATTCGTGGCAATATATAATCTGAATTCAGTTTGTGGAACGTATGTGTGTGTGATGAACATCCTGGGCACACATATGCATTTGTTCTCGGTTCCGTGGTTTTCCCACAGAATTGAGGGTGTCACAGATTGGTATCAGAGCCATGGGTTGACAGTAGGTTACACGCCTAGATAGAAACCTTAGATTGATATTAGAGCCACGGGTTAACAGCAAGTTACACCCCTAAATAGAAGTCACAGGTAGCTAAGCCACGCTGACCAAAGGAAGCATGCTAGGGTGAATAGCTTAGATTGGCCTTGAAACCACCTTGGTATAGGAAACCATCCTTGAATAGGAGCTGTATGAGCCCTTGCAATGATTGTGTGTGATTATATGCTTAATGTGAGTTGTGGGACGTTTCAAAAAACTGTTGTCCATATCCATACATAAGAAGAAAGAGGTGTGAAATGTTTCGGCACTTGATCGCATCCTCATATGGGCTAATATATACAGTCTAAACTCACCTTGATGCATATAGTTGAAGGGACTTATCTAACCTTCTAACCTTCTATTCTATTTCGTTCTCCCTCACAGATGGTGAGAGGAAACGCCAGCCGAAGGAACGTCCAGGATGATGACCACGAGGAAGTTCCTGCTAACCCCGGAGCTGGTGAAAACCATCTGGAAAGGTTGATGGCCATGCAAAACCAGCTTATGCAAACCATGATCCAAACATTGGGTCAGTTGCAGGCCAACCAAAACCCCGTTCCGGCACCACCGCCACCACCGCCGCCGGCTCATAACAGATTGGGAGAGTTCATGAGGACTCGACCACCTACCTTTACTCAAGCAAGCGACCCAATGGAGGCTGATGATTGGTTGAAATCCATGGAGAAGAAGCTCGCCATTGTTCAGTGCAACGACCGAGAGAAGGTTCTCTTCGCATCGCACCAACTTACGTGAGCCGCTGCTGACTGGTGGGATGCCTTGAGCAACGCCCATGCCAACCCGGAGACAATCACTTGGACTGAGTTCAAGGAAAGTTTCCGCTCTCACTACATCCCTGCTGGTATAATGATGCTCAAGAGGCAGGAGTCTGAAGGTCTCCGCCAAGGACAGAAGAGTGTGAACGAGTATCTCAATAAGTTCATACAACTGTCCCGGTACGCCCCCGAAGATGTCAACTCAGACCCGAGGAAGCAGTACCTGTTCATGAGAGGGTTGAACAATGAGATCCAGGTTCAGCTCCTCAACAATGACTACGTAAGCTTCTAGAAGCTGGTTGACAAGGCTATTGTGGTTGAAAACAAGATCCAAGAGATCGAGCGAGAGTGCAAGAGGAAGATGCCATACCAGCCCCAAGGTAGCAACGTACGACCTAGGTACATGCCCCCTGCCCCGCAGTATAGATCGACCACTCCTGCGTACCGCTCTGGTCAGCCACCACAGCAACAATTCGTTGCACTGGCACCTCGTGTGCCCATGCCTCCAGCGCCCCGACCTAACAGTGGTGCTCCTGTTCATAACCTCCGCCCCAACGTACCTGCTTCTGTAGGCAACAGAGCATGCTTTGCATGCGGGGAAATAGGCCACTTCGCTAACCAGTGCCCAAGGAGAGGCCCTGGACAGCAAGGTAACGTGCCCAAGCAGAACCAGCAACCAAACGGAGGGGACAACCAAGGGAAACGTGGACCGCAGAACTATGCTCGTGGCCACGTAAACCATGTCACTGCTGAGGAAGCACAACAGGCTGAGGACGTCGCAATTGGTATGTTCCTTGCCAACTCCAACCCAGCCACCATCTTATTTGATTCCGGAGCATCGCATTCCTTCATATCATCCAAATATGTTGCCAAACATCATCTACCCGTGTCCCACTTAGAATGTGCTATGTTAGTTAATTCTCCCGGAGGAGAAATGAGGACTAATATAGTATGTCCTAGAGTAAGTCTTAAAATAAGGGGGGTAGACTTCCTTGCCAACCTTATTGTCTTGGACTCCCACGAGATTGATATCATACTCGGAATCGATTGGTTAAGCAAGCACAATGGAGTAATCCAATGTGCTGAAAGAAGCGTGCAGTTGACAAACGAACACGGTATTCGTGTCGAGTTTCAGTCAGCCCAGCAACCAACCGAACAGGCAAATTTGAACTACGTCGAAGGAACAACATTGGACAACATTCCAGTGGTTCAGGAATTTTCGGACGTGTTCCTGAAAGAGCTTCCAGGAATGCCACCTGACCGGGACATCGAGTTTGCCATAGATTTGGTACCCAGAACTGCACCTATAGCTAAGAGACCATATAGGATGCCCGTCAACGAGCTAGTTGAACTCAAAAGGCAAATTCAAGAACAGTTGGAGAAGGGTTTTATCCGTCCAAGCTCGTCACCATGGGGAGCTCCGGTACTCTTCGTGGAAAAGAAGGATGGAACCCAAAGAATGTGCGTGGACTACAGGTCTCTCAACGAGGTGACAATCAAGAATAAATACCCTCTGCCCCGTATAGAGGACCTGTTCGATCAAATGAAAGGAGCCCGAGTATTCTCCAAGATTGATCTTCGGTCGGGATACTTCCAGCTGATGATTAAGCCCTCTGATATACCTAAGACAGCCTTTCGGACACGGTATGGTTCATATGAATATACCGTTATGTCTTTTGGATTGACGAATGCACCCGCATACTTCATGTACCTTATGAACAAGGTTTTCATGGAGTACTTGGACAAGTTCGTCGTGGTTTTCATCGACGACATTATGGTGTATTCAAAAAGTGAGGAGGAGCATGAAGAACATCTGAGATTGACCCTGCAGAAGTTGCGTGAGCATCAATTGTATGCCAAGCTCAACAAGTGTCCATTTTGGCTAAAGGAAATATCTTTCCTCGGCCACATTATCTCCAAGGAAGGGGTATCGGTTGATCCTGGAAAGGTGAGAGATGTTCTGAAGTGGGACCAACCGAAGAGCGTGAGGGATATTCGGAGTTTCCTTGGGATGGCAGGATACTATCGGCGCTTCATTAAAGACTTCTCTAAGATAGAAAAACCTATGACGGAGTTGCTAATGAAGGAAAAAAAACTTTCAATGGACACAAGCCTGCCAGGAAAGTTTCGAGGAACTCAAGAAAAGGCTAACCACAACACCAGTTCTGATATTGCCAGACGTAAGCAAGAGCTTTGACATATATTGTGACGCATCCAGACAAGGGCTCGGATGTGTACTCATGCAGGAAGGACAAGTGGTAGCCTATGCCTCACGACAATTAAAGAAGCACGAGCTTAACTATCCTACGCACGACTTGGAGCTAGCAGCAGTGGTGCATGCATTGAAGATTTGGAGACATTATATCCTTGGACATCGATGTGAGATTTATACAGATCATAAAAGCCTCAAGTACATATTTACACAAACGGACTTGAATTTGAAGCAACGTCGATGGTTAGAACTCATCAAGGATTATGATATGGGAATCAACTACCACCCCAGGAGGGCCAATGTAGTAGCGGACGCATTGAGCAGAAAGGGAGCATGTCACCAACTCACGGTTCGGGAGCTACCACCCGAACTACGGAAGGAGTTCGAACGATTACACCTCGGATTCTTGAATAACGCGCAGATAATGGAGATCTACTCCCCATTGGAGCAAGAAATAAGAGAGGGCCAATCAACGGACGAGGAAATCAAGGAGATCAAGGAAAGAATCCGACAAGGAATAGAGAAGGATTTCAAGGAGGATGAAAAGGGTACGCTTTGGCTAGGAAAGAGGATTTGTGTGCCGAACATAAGACACCTCCGCGACATGATATTGAAGGAGGCACATGATTCACCCTATTCCATACATCCAGGAAGCACCAAAATATACAAGGACTTGAAAACTTATTATTGGTGGGATGGTATGAAGAGGGATATAGCCGAATATGTTGCCCTATGCGACACATGCCAACGGGTAAAGGCCGAACATCAAAAACCCGCTGGATTGTTGCAACCTTTGAGAATCCCCGAATGGAAATGGGAGGACATCAGTATGGACTTCATCGTCGGATTACCGCGTACTCGGTCGGGATGCGACTCCATCAGGGTCATTGTGGACCGATTGACGAAAACTGCCCATTTTCTTCCGGTAAAGACCAGTTATAATGTTGCACAATTGGCAGAGTTGTACATGGAGCAGATCGTGTGCCGTCACGGAGTTCCGAAGAGGATAGTCTCAGATCGAGGTTCTCAGTTTACCTCTAGATTCTGGAGGAAGCTGCAGAAAACCATGGGTACACGACTGGATTGCAGCTCCGCCTACCACCCACAAATAGATGGACAAACCGAAAGGACGAACCAAATTTTGGAGGACATGTTGAGAGCTTGCGCCTTGAAACGTGGGTGTAGTTGGGATAGGAGTTTACCGTATGCCAAGTTCTCCTATAACAACAGCTATCAAGCTAGCTTAAAGATGTCGCCTTTCAAAGCCTTATATGGTAGACGGTGTAGAATGCCACTATTCTGGAACGAGACTGGAGAGAACCAGGTGTTTGGACCCGAAGTACTACAAGAAGCCGAAAAGCAGGTCCAAACGATACGGGAGAACTTAAAAGCTGTCCAGTCGCGACAGAAAGGTTATGCGGACAATAGGCGTAGGAAGTTGACCTTTGAAGTGGGAGACTTTGTATACCTTAAAATATCGCCTATCCGAGGCCAACGACGTTTCAACATCAAAGGCAAGCTAGCACCTCGCTACATCGGACCATTTAAGATTTTGGACAAGCGAGGAGAAGTAGCCTACCGACTAGAGCTCCCAAACCACCTCTACGACGTAAATGACGTGTTTCATGTATCCCAGCTCAAGAAGTGCTTGAGAATACCAGAGGAACAAGTGTCAATGGGAGAGCTTGAACTTCAAGAGGACCTGACTTACGCAGAATACCCTGTCCGAATTTTGGACGTAAAGGAAAGGGTCACCCGGAACAAGGTGATTCGATGGTGCAAGGTACAATGGAGTCACCACACCGAAGCTGAAGCCACATGGGAGCGTGAAGAAGATATCAAGGCAGAATTTCCCCATCTATTTTCTACAAACGAATCTCGAGGATGAGATTCAATTTAAGGGGGGTAGATTTGTGACACCCTCATCTCAGGTGTCAGCATATGTTCATGCTTAATGAAGAGGAAACATTTTAAGAAAAAAAGGAACAGAGAAAAATATCAAAGGAATAGCCAATGAGAGCCGAATCCAGCTTTCAGAAAGCGCTGAAGACAACTCACCGCGGCCGCTGGCCACGTGGCGTGTTCGGAGCTCATCCCTGCGAAGTAGGGAGAGGCCGCCGGCAAGCTGGCTACGTGGCAGGCTCGGGGCTCGTCTCCGCAAAGGGGAAAGGTCCGATCAAGTGGGACACGTGTTGGAAACGGAGCTAGCCTCTGAGGAAGAAGCAAAGGCATTTCTGCAGGACACGTGTCATCCCTGGAGCTAGTCCTCGCGGAAATCAGAGGACCTGTCGCGCGGGATACGTGTCGATCTCAGAGCCCACCTCCGAGAGGTCTGTCGCTGCTGGACACGTGTCGACCTCGGGGCATGTCTGTGACGCCCTCAATTCTGTGGAAAACCACGGAACCGAGAACTAATGCATATGTGTGCCCAGGATGTTCATCACACATACACATACGTTCCACAAACTGAATTCAGATTATATATTACCACGAATAACAGAGTTTATTACAACACCTCATGAGTCTTGGACTCATGCTCACAGCGGAAGTCTTTATTTTTACGCAGCGGAAATCTTTATTTAAATGCGGAAGTAAAAACTAATGCGGAAGCAAAACTAAGCAGAAGTGGCTCCATCTCTACTCCCTCCACAGGCAAGGTTGAGAAAAGATCACACGCCATAATGCTCTACTCGGTCTTCATAGTAGCCTTCTCTTGCTGTTGATGAAGAAATAATAATGCAAGTTTGAGTACAATGATGTACTCAGCAAGTGCGGGAAAACATATGATATGCAGATCATAAACAAGGTAGGTATAAAAAGGCTTATTTGCAGAAAAGCAGATTTATAAAACCATGATAAAACAGCAACTTAACTTTAGATGAATGCAATCCCAGCATGTATTAAATTACCAACATACCTCCATCGCTTTCCATGTTCCATCCAAACATTAAATAATCCTTTACCCATACTCACGAATACCTCCTCGTATTCGCTACCATCTCACCTCATGAAACAACCTCGTCTCGCACCGAGACCAATCTCATATGACTCATCAGTCATACAACCATCTCACCTCCCGAACTCAACAGTCCCAAACCAAACCATAACCAATAACCATAACCAAAAACCTTCCCAATAACCATTCCAGTAATCATCCCATCTAATCATGGCAGTTTAGCCAGGTGCTCGTGACTGTAAGCTCGGCTATCATGATAGTTTTAATAACTCTGCAGAGTTTGCACCTCTTTACCCACAAGTTTGTGATTTCATCACCCGTCGGCGACTGCAGAACCTCCATTATACCAGTACACAACCGTCGGTGTATGGTCAAGAGATCACAAAATAGCCTTTACAAAGGGGTTACTAGATGTATGGACTCACTAAGGTTTCACCGGCAGGCTAGAATCTCCAATTCTCCCACCCATGGGCCCCCTCTTGTGCCATGCAGTTCCCAGGGCAGTCCTCACTCGACTCCCATTCCCCGCGCCTTCCACTGTCCATAACACTCTAGCAACTTACCTAATTACTCAGCTAAGCCGCACCCATACTTGGCCTTGTGGTGGCACTGTTATCCTGGCATGTGGATGCATGAACCGGTCCTTAGATCTACGGCAAGTAAAACCACCATCTCATGCTACCTCATTCACAAACCCAGGCTTGCCTAGATCTCCCTCTGATCCATGTTCATTAACCTCATCAGTTACTTATTATCAGTACGAGTGCAGTTAGCTCGACACATCTATCTCGCTTCCCCATCCCATGGACTCAGCGAAGCATAAAAACAAAAACCATACCCGACTCATAAACTTCCCTGGCGACAAGGGTGGTTTAACCAAAACTATTAAACTCCTATAAAAAGGTTTCCCATCATGTTTGACTCAGCACACACACCTTTTCGCAAAACAAAATAGTTTTATCCAAAACATAGGATGAACATGGTCAAGGAGCACTTGCCTTGTTCTTGCGGTTCCGGTTGTTCTTGATTCTCAAAACCCTGTTGCTGCAGTTCGTCGTAGACAGCTTCCTGAGCTTGTCCTGCTATGTAGGATTCACATGCATACAAGATTCACAGCAATCAATATCATGCACAAACCCTAAACTAGATGCGATGATGCACATGCATGGTATCCTATGATTAGTTTCATTAGATTGATCTGTACGTGTTCTTGCATGGCTTGCATGGGCAGAGGTGTTCAGATCAAAGGTGGACGTGGTGATGATCTTGTCTTTAGATTAAACTGATCATCGAGTGATCTGCCCACGAGAAGGCTTCTGTTCGAAAGGAATTGAAGAACAGATGCAAAGAGATGAACAAAATGATGTCGTAAGGTGGTATTGATGTAAGGGCCTCAGTTTTTGACACCCATTTGCAGTGTTCATCCCCACACCACACACCTCATTTGAGGAAAAATGATGAACACAAATAAAGAGCAAGTAACAATTATCAACATGCTCATTAGGGAACAAACTCACACATTGCAAAAGTGGTACTTCCCACATGTGATATAGATGGGCTGGACATATGAAAACTCCTACACTTTGCCAAGGATGTCCATGCCAAGTTTCACCCAAATTCAAAACATTTTTGAGGTCATCTTGGGTGTAGATAGGAAAGGGGCAGT
The DNA here is from genome assembly GCA_030760725.1 of Neostapfia colusana. NCBI lineage: Eukaryota > Viridiplantae > Streptophyta > Magnoliopsida > Poales > Poaceae > Neostapfia > Neostapfia colusana. Next base: position 105,351,592 of record JASWHV010000006.1, read on the forward strand.
TTGAAAACATATTCAAATTCAAACTGTTTTCACCCACTGAATTTAAAAGTGGAAGGCATATTCTTGCTCAGCACATTTTTGTGAGCTCACACACCAATTTTCACTCCATTTGGAGTTGATCTTGACATGAGCTAAGGGGGAGAAATTCAAACTTTATTTGAATTTCAAACTGCACTTGTGCTGAAATTCATTCAAACCAAACCTCATTTGAACTTTGATCAATTCAAATGGCTCTTGGGTGAATAATTTGAGTTGCCAAGGGTAGAATAGGGTTCACTGTTTACCACAGCTGTTAGGAATAAATTTCAGAGGTTAAAAGAGGAGTGGGACCCACATGTCAGCCTCAGCCTCAAAGCAAACCGACTGAACCACAGTTCAGTCGGTTCCCGGCTGTTGTGCGCGCGCGCCACCGAAGGGGCCGGCCGGCGCCAGCTCCTGCTGCGTGCCCCAAGCCGGAGGCCAGCCGGCCGAGCTATTTATTCCCTCCCCGGCGTGCCTCAGTCACCATTTCCCCGAGCTACCGACGTGCGCGACTGCTTTTCCCACTGCCATCGCCGCCGCTCGAGTTCCTGCTTGATCAAGCCGATCGCAGCTCCCTCTTTCCATTCCAAGGTCCCAGCAAGGTACTAGCAACCATCCTCCATCCTTCCCATTGATAGAAATCGATTGAAACCGAGTGATATCGGCTGTGCCGAAAGATCAAACTCGGAACTGGAAACCGCCGCACCTCGGGCTCTCGTGGACAGCCCAACCTGGGCGTTGTCACGCCCGAGCCAAGGCACCCTTGGACGCGCAAGTGATCGGTGCTGCTCATCCCCGAGCCACAGCTCGAGTGGTTGCTCACCGGCGGCGAATTTCCACTTTTCCCCTTTCTGTGTGCAGAACGACCCTCGGGTACGATTCTGTTTAATTCGTGCTCTAGAAAGGATTAGAGGGCCTCAGGCCACTCCCACACGAACTAGACACGGTGACGCACAAGTTGCCTTCACAACTCTGGGCCGGAGAACTTCTGTGCCCGGCGTAATTCAAGGTCTACTAATGGCGGAACGCACGGGGGGTATCGGGCGCACGGTGAGGACCTATTTCGGGCCTTCCCCGAGCTGCCCCGAGTTCATGTCGACCTTCTCTGAGGTCCACTGATGCTCCCCGACCGGTTTCCCAAGTAGCTGAGGCACTAGGAGCATCAGCCGACATGGCCGAAGTCGTTCCGATATGGCGGCTCGTCGCCGACCATGCTCCGGCCGTTGTCATGAGCAGCTGACCCTCGGATCATGTTCCCCAAGTAAAAGTAGGCAGGGGCGGCCAGAATCAAGAAGTTTGAAGCTGTACAGCAGCCGGCGGCGAGCTCTCCGGCGAGGTCCCTCGGCGGCGGAGCGCGGGTGTCGCGAGGTTGAAGAAGGGGGTGGACCCCAGCTGTCAGCGGCCGATATTTTGAATCGGGATCCGGCTGCGGCCGGGATCGGGTGTGCTGGCGCGCAAAAGCCTTGTGGGCCGCGGTGTGCTGTCGCTTCGGCGTGCGACGCGTGTCTCCTGGGCCCACGCGCGAGTTTAAACTTTTCCCCGATTTTCAGATTTCCTTCAAACTTCAAATCCTTATAACTTTGGCTAGAAAGCTCCAAATTGAGTGAACCAAATTTTGCTGGATTCAGCTCTTTGAGTACTTTCCAGAAAATCAAGTGTCACTTCATGAGATTCCTTAATTCTCCACAATTAATTCCTTAAAGTTTAAACTGTTAGGAATTTTAACTGGAGAATCATTTGGAGGAAAATCCTGAAATTTTGCTGAGATGTTCACCAAAATATCCTTGAACTACCATAAAAATTTCAGATCCATTTGAGCTCATTTAGTCCACCTAATGGTGTGATTAGTAAAACTGTTCCAGAGAAAATAGAAAATGTTCAGAAACATTTTCAGAATTTTCTCTGAAATTGTTTAGCTCATATCTTTAGTTAGAGACTTCCAAATTAAGTGAGACCAATTCCATTAGAACCCTCTGAAAATCTAGTTTTCAGAAAGTCATAGTTTGTTTCATGAAAATACCTAGAACACCCTAAAAGCCTTTAATTAAGGTCAAGGACATAATTATTTGTGGAGGGCTCAAATGAGCTTTGCTGCAACTAAAACTTGACCAAGTCTCTGTTTAGGTTGTAACCAAGCCACAGTAAAAGTTTCACAGTCATTAGGTCTATCTAGTAAAGGTTATAGACTTCACAACTTCAAAGTTAATACAAAAGCATTTAATTAATACATACATTGTTCTTATCATGTAGTCGCTAAGGTCGAGGAGGAACCCGAAGTCCTAGACTTCGTTACTCCGGAGGAACAGCTAGCCTACGACCAAGAGCAGCAAGGCAAGCCCCGGTTTGCATTAACCATTTTATAAATTTTTATTGTTTTGAGCACATACTTGTTTTCTTTATGTTGTGCATCAGAGTCTTGTTTGGAAACCCCACTGCATAGCCAAGAAAACCATGGGTTGGGGTTTAGGATTGCAAACCCCGTTAGCCACTGCATTGCTAGGATAGAGTAGGATTCGGTACAAGTCGAGTAGTTGGAACTACTCGCGAGAATAGGCTAGAGGCACATTGCTCGGGTAGAGATAGCACATGATACACATGGCAAGAAAATGAGACCGAGCGGAGAGTAAGGGCAGCAGGACTTTGGGGCCTGTGTGCTGTAGCTCCGCTTGTGTCGATTGAGGACCGAGCCGTGTGCGGGCCTGTTGAACAAGCTAGAACAGTACCGAAGACCTACCGGCTATATGGGAACCGGGAAACTGATGTAACTCGGGTAGCTGGGTATTGAGGCATTGCCCGTCGTTCAGAGGGTAGGTTGAGAGCTCGAGGTGTAAATCAGCTGGCGGCACAGAGATGCGCGTGCAGGGACCTCTTGCTCGGGACGATGGGACCGGTTCAATATTTGGCTAACGGGTGAAAGGTAGTCGCGTACGGCGTCCGTGATGGTTGTTGTAGGCAACATCGAGTACGGGCGTACGTGACGGGTTGTTCGGGTAACCCTGCAGGTGTAAATCGATTATAATCGCCGTCCCTCGCGGTCAGTGAGTACCACTTGTTCACTGTACCGTGACGTAGAAAGAACAGGCTAGTTACATGTTAAAATGTTGCTGATTGAAAGTTGGATATTGATTGTTAATGATATGTTGTAGCTTAGTGCTAACTAAAGTTCTTTTCAACTTTGGGCAAAGTACATGAGAGAAATGCGTTTCTTGTTTGATTGCGGCTCTCTCATGTGCCTTAGCGTAAAGTTCTCCACAACCTGCTGCTAAAACTTGAAAGTAAGGTTCTACTAATTAGGCGAGTCCTTGCAAATGATTTTTACCTCATGCAACCCATCACCCTCATGTAGAAGTTTCATGTTTAGGTGAGACGGGTCAGACTTGCTGAGCCTTCGTGCTCACTGCTTGTGTTTGAAGCTTTTGCAGGGTTCTATGAGGAAGGGACTCCCGAAGAGGAGACGGAACCCCAGGAGGGGAACCCCGTCGAGTGGGAGTCGTGCACGCCGCAGAGTTAGTGTGCGAGTGTGCTAGCAAGGACACGTTCGAGGGCTGAACGTGCACTTGATGCTTAGTCTACGCCCGCGAGTGTGGACTAAACTTATTTTGATGTAAACATGTTAATAAACTTGTTTATGTAATAAAGCTTCCGCTTCCGCTTTGTACCTTTGACGTGTGTTATACGGTGTTGTGCAACGCAGCACCCCTCAGCGTGATCCTGGCTCGACAGGACCAGTGGGGTCGTGTCAGCGTGGTATCAGAGCTCGCTTGAGGTTTAACACAGTACAAAGGTCTTCTTTTTCAAAAATCCAGTGAGGAACGAGTTAGTAGCCCGTATAAGGATGTTATTAGTATATAGAAAGTGGCTTATTAACTTATTTGTTATGTCGGAAAATCGTGCATCTCGGGACGTTCATGTCTTGGGGGGTGCACGTAAGCGCTGTCCACCAGTGCGCACAAGCTGAAGGGTGGAGCCCCACGGGTGGCAGGTAACCCGACCCGCTTTGATATCCTCTACGACTCTTCATGTCGTTTGGGGTATTCGAGCAACGTCTGTCCCTGGCGTGCGTGGTGCAACATGGGAGACCCCGTCACGTGGTCTGAAACGTGAACACGTAACTCAAGGCGTGTTTGGCTTGAGAACATCCGGGCGAGTGATGACGGCCGGGTGTACAAACTGTATGGATTCCGGGCTCGGTGTGCAGCCGAGTCTGATGATTGTTTGAGTTTCTGCAGGTAGCCTTACCACGAAACGGTAGACGTGTAGCATCCGTGTGCGAGTGACGAGTAGTGCCACTGAACTAACGAAGCCGGCTAAATCCGGTATAGGTTTTTCCTTTGTGAGGACGTAGTACCGACATAATCTGGTGACGCCTCGACGTCACACCCAACTAAATGAACAACTTCATTTAAAAACTTGAAGGTTTTGATCCAAAGTAGTAAAACTTGATGTAACTCCTTCCCTTGAACAGGATATTCAAAGTTAATAAATTTTCAACTTATAGGATGTTAAGGACAGAGCACTCTGTTTTCAGCTAAATCAAGGCTGAAGTTAATCAGAGGTTAGAGGTTGAGTTCTTTCGAGGTTGGGGTCGTATGATACATTTCTGGAAAGCTTTGGAGGAGCTTTACAACTTTTCTGTTGAGTTCCAGAGGTGTTTCATCCCTTAACCACTCGAAAAATGCAGTAGAGTTGAAACTGTCCAGAAAACAGGACGGAGCAAAGACTCTCTGTAGACTCTCTGTAAATTAAGCATAACTTCCTGCATAAAAATCCAAAAATAGAAAATGAGGTGGTTCTGGGAAGCTTATGAGATGGGTTACAACTTTGTAACAGAAAGTTTTGTCAGATTAGGAACAGAATTAACTGGAATTCTTGGATCAAATCAGTACCTAAGGCAGGGAGGTGCTGTCCAATTGTTCCCAGAAATTCTGTTAACTTTGACATCTCATAACTTTTGAACCAGAGCAGATCTTAGGCCAACCAAATACTTTCTGGAAAGCTATTGAAGTTAACTTTAACTTTGATGTTGAGCTCCAGGACTGGTTTTGCTTTTAACCTGGCCTAAATCAGATTGATATGGAAACTGGTCAGGGCTGTCATGGGAACAGCAGATCAGCAGTCAAATTTGTTTAAAAATTTGAACTATGTTTCCAAGTGTTAAGGGTTCAATGACATATCTTATGTTATAACTCAATGGTTTACTGTTTAAATAAATATTTGACATTTCTCAAATATATTTTTACAGATGGCAGCAGATAAACGGTTGGAGAACGGGTGGGTAGTTTCCCACTGCTCTGACCGTAGCGGCTACCCGGGAGCATTGTGGCTAATGCTCCAATATTTCGGGTACAACCAGATGCCGCAATACTTCGCCAAGGAAGAAGGCGAAGAGGGGAACAAGACGTGGACGATCCATGTCGAGGTTCCTGCAGGGCCTACGCCACCCGGTTGGGTGCCATTCACCGTCACGGTGAGAGGAAGACAACCGGAAGGGATGTGGCAAGTGGCAGCCCGTGACACTATGTCACGTTTCTGCCAACTACACGTACAGGCTATGGAGGGAACTCCATACGCACTCGTTCCGGTGGAGGGACGAGCTCAGCATGTGTGGGAAGAGAGGTACCTAGAGGCAACAAACCCGAGTTGCCCAAGGTACAACCCCGCGGAGGCAAATCTCAGCCTCCAAATGAGGGCGGGAAACGCTGTGATGGACAGCCAAGCTGTTCATACGGAGCATCTCGCCACCAAGCTCAAGGAGAGCACAAGCCGTGGAGATCATTTTGAGAGTGCTCACAGTGCACTCCGCAATGTGCTCCTTCCGACGACCAAGCGACTGAATGAACAACACAATCAGTTGCGTCGTCTGAAGAAGGCAAAGAAGAAGAGCCGTGTTGACATTGCGGCGTTGCAAGAGCTGGTGCAGACCCTAACCCAGCAGAATGAGGACCTTGCTCAAGAGCGGGACGACGCTATTGAGGAAGGACAAGGCTGGGAAGAGGACTACAACCAGGCTATGGACGAGGTGCATGCATTGCAGGACCTCGTGCCCCCGGTATTGGGCGTACCGGTAGTCTTGGGTCTTCCAGCCATGGGAGAACCTGGAATGGGAGAAGAGGTGGTAGACCCCGAGCCACCAGCAGAGGTACCGGAGGAGGACGACCCACAGGAGGTCGAGTTCTACTCCGAGTAGGGGGTTACGGTTGCCAAGTAGGGCAGCTAGGGTAGCGTAACCCAACTTTTGTAATCGGTGACATGTCGTGTAGACAGTAGCGTATGTATAGGTAGTGACGACATGAGCACGACTTCTCGGAGATCCGAGAATAATGTATCTTGTATAAAGTTTATGCTTTATCAATATATGTGAATGTTGTGCAAGTTAATCATGCGTCGCTTCAATACTTACTCCTGTTTATGGAATTTTGAGTAAGACATGTGCTAATTGCTGCTGTGTTGAATTTCAGAATGACGCGTACTCGTGCCAACCCCGATGTTGGAGGTACTAGCCAAGGGGGAGAGACCTCCCAACCACCTCCCGAGGACTCCTCGGGACAGCAGCAGCAACAGCAACAGCAAACACCGCCACCGCCACTGCCAACGGTTACATTGGCCGACATTGTCGCGGCAATGGCGGGTTCACATCAGCAGCATACAGAGCTGCTGCAAACGTTAATTGCGAATACGTCTCGCCCAGAGAGACGTCAAGATCGTGAGGAGCGCCAACAGAGCTCCTACTCTGACTTCCTGGCGACTCATCCCCCTGTATTCTCAAGGGCGGATGAACCACTTGACGCGGACAACTGGCTCCGCGCCATAGAGATGAAGTTCGGGCTGCTCCAAATCAGCGAGCAGCGCAAGACTCAGTTCGCGGTCCAGCAGCTCCAAGGATCCGCGAGCGCGTGGTGGGCCAACTTTTGTGCTTCACAACCCACCGACCGAGTGATGACCTGGGCGGAGTTCCGGACGGCCTTCCGGGCCTATCATATACCGCCCGGTTTGATGAAGAGGAAGACGCAGGAATTCCTACACCTGCAACAAGGGAGCCGGAACGCGCTGGAGTACTCCAGAGCGTTCAACGATCTCGCACTCTACGCGTCGTATCACGCAGATACGGACGAGAAGCGGCGGGACCACTTTTACCAGGGGCTTAACCCGCTCCTGAAGGACAAGCTGGCGATGTTCAATCGCGGCAGCCTCAACGACATAATTGATGCTGCGATTGTTCAGGAAGACTCCGGCAAGGAGTTGGCGGCGGCAGAGCGAAAGCGAAGCGCGCCGCAGAGCAGCGGAGAAGGAGGCGGTCCTTCTCAGAAGTTTCGGATGGTGAATCGCCCACCATCAGGTCCGCGCTGGCAGCCACCACAGCGGTCGATGCCGTTCCGCGGTCGGCCGTATTCTTCACCGGCATTCCGGCCGGCACTGCCAGCACCACCGCAACAACAACAGCAGCAGCGGGCGATGCCGCGTGCGTTTGCACCTCCGCAACGCATGCCGGGCTTTCGTCCACCAAGTACTCCACCAGCAGCGGCCACATGTTACAAGTGTGGTCGTCCAGGATACTTCGCGAGCAGTTGCCCGGAGAGGCAAGGCGGCGGAGTGGTACCACAGTTTCCGGGGAGGAATCAACCCCGGAACCCTACTAATGCGCGGCGGGCAAACCCTAGGCCCGGTACTGTCCACCAGCTTGCCATTGAGGACGTGCCGGAGGGCGAGCCAATCCTTGCGGGTATGTTCCAACTCCACCAGCATCCCGCTATAGTACTATTTGATTCAGGCGCCACGCATAATTTTATTAGCCAAGCTTTCATTGCTAAACACAGCTTGCCAATACTACCCACCGATAGTCCATATTTAATTTGTTCACCGGGTGGGAAGATTTCAGCAAGCGTAATGGTCTCCAAAGCACCATTATGCTTAGCGGGTAGAGTGTACCCCACGTCTCTCATTATCTTAGAGGGACAGAAGGTCGATGTCATCCTAGGGATGTCGTGGTTAAACCGCCACGGCGCTGTTTTAGACACCGTCCTCCGAGTCGTGCACTTAAACTCAGGAGTGCACGGTTCTCACTCATTATTTCTGGACAGTCCAGAAATAAAACTTCCAAGTGTCTATCAAGCCACAACCATCAGATTGGAAGACATTCCAGTGGTCCGAGAATTCCCTGATGTATTCCCGGATGATTTGCCGGGGATGCCACCCGATAGAGAGGTGGAGTTCAAGATTGAACTTGCACCGGGAACCATGCCAATATCCCGAAGGCCGTACAAGATGGCGCCCAAGGAGTTGGCTGAACTGAAGACTCAGCTCACGGACCTTCTGGAGAAGGGTTTTATTAGGCCGAGCTCCTCGCCATGGGGCTGTTCGGCATTATTTGTCAAAAAGAAGGATGAAACGTTGCGGCTTTGCGTGGACTACCGTCCATTAAATGCCGTAACCATCAAGAACAAGTACCCGTTGCCACGGATCGACATGTTGTTTGATCAGTTGGTCGAAGCAAAGGTCTTTTCCAAGATGGATTTAAGATCCGGGTACCATCAGATTAAGATCAGGGCTGAGGACATTCCAAAGACAGCTTTTTCGACAAGGTACGGACTTTATGAGTACCTGGTCATGTCCTTTGGCCTCACCAATGCTCCAGCTCACTTCATGTACTTAATGAACTCGGTGTTCATGCCGGAGCTGGACAAGTTTGTCGTGGTCTTCATCGACGACATCCTGGTATATTCCAAGTCGGAGGAAGATCACAAGAAACATCTGCGTATAGTCTTGCAACGGCTGCGGGATCACAAGTTATACGCAAAGTTCAGCAAATGCGAGTTTTGGATATCGCAAGTGCCTTTCCTCGGGCATATCATCTCAGCGGAGGGTATCGCTGTGGACCCGAGCAAAATCACGCAAGTGCTGAATTGGAAATCCCCGAGAACTGTTCATGAGGTACGGAGTTTCCTCGGACTCGCGGGATATTATCGGAGGTTCATTCCGAACTTCTCGAAGATTGCCAAGCCAATGACAGAGCTGCTGAAGAAGGCTACCAAATATGTTTGGAGTCCAGCATGTGAAGCAGCATTCAAGGCTTTAGTCAAGCACCTGACATCAGCACCGGTTTTGGCGCAGCCAGACACAACAAAACCGTTCGATGTGTACTGCGATGCATCCGGCATTGGGCTCGGATGTGTGTTGATGCAAGACCAAAGGGTGGTCGCGTATGGGTCACGGCAGCTTAGGAATCATGAGCAAAATTATCCAACTCACGACTTGGAGCTCGCTGCCGTGGTACTTGCACTGAAAATGTGGAGGCACTACCTACTCGGTAACCTCGTACATTTATATACCGACCACAAAAGCCTCAAGTACATATTCACTCAGAAGGAGCTGAACATGAGGCAACGAAGATGGTTAGAACTGATAAAGGATTACGAGATAGAGATCCATTATCATCCGGGCAAGGCAAACGTTGTGGCAGACGCGATAAGCCGCAAGTCACACGTCAATAATCTGACCATCACACCGTTGGAAGAGAGCGAACCACCACTACATGTGATTCCACATGGAGCTCTCTACAACCTAGCTTTGATCCCCACCATCCGTGAAGAGATAGCGGCAGCCCAGAAGAATGACAAGGGCATATCACATTTGCGGAGACGTGTAGACAGTGGGGAGTTGAAATGTTTCCGGAAGGACGGAGACGGCGTCCTATGGTTCAAGGACCGGATCGTCGTACCCCGAAACCCGGAGTTACGGAAGAAAATCTTTGATGAGGCTCACTTATCAAAGTTTTCTATTCACCCCGGCAGCAACAAGATGTATCAAGAACTCAGAAGCAAGTTTTGGTGGACACGGATGAAGCGAGAGACTGCAAAATACGTGTCCGAGTGTGATACATGTCGACGGGTGAAGGCAGACCACATGCGGAAACCGGGACTGCTGCAACCACTGGGCATTCCTGCCTGGAAGTGGGAGGACGTGAGCATGGATTTCGTCGTCGGTTTACCCACCACCTTACAGAAACATGATTCTGGGTGGGTGATCGTCGATCGGCTCACCAAAGTTGCCCATTTCATCCCGGTCAACACCAACTACAACGCCAAGAAGTACGCTGAACTGTACATCTCACGGATCCTATGCTTATACGGCGTACCCCGTACTATCGTATCGGACCGGGGCACTTTATTTGTGTCCCGTTTTTGGGAGCAGCTCCACGCTGCCTTGGGAACGAAGCTGATCCGTAGTTCAGCCTACCACCCGCAGACGGATGGGCAAACGGAGCGGGTAAATCAAATCTTAGAAGACATGCTACGAGCTTGCGCTATCGACCACGGCAAGAACTGGGATGATCACTTGCCGTTAGCCGAGTTCTCGTACAACAATGGGTACCAAGCCAGCATCAAGATGGCGCCCTACGAGGCGCTATACGGGAGAAAATGCCGCACACCATTGAATTGGTGTGAGTCTGGCGAGAGGGTTACCTTCGGGATTGATCTTGTCAACAACGCGGAAGAAAAGGTTCGATTAATTCAAGCGAACCTAAAAGCCGCTCAATCCCGACAGAAACAGTATGCGGACCGGAGAAGGCGTCCGTTACAATTCGAAGCTGGAGACCACGTATATCTACGAGTGTCTCCAATGAAGGGCGTAAACAGATTTGGGGTGAGAGGAAAGTTAGCACCCCGATTCATCGGTCCATTCCAGATTACCGAAAGATGTGGATCGGTGGCATACCGGCTAAGATTACCAGAAGCACTTTCCGGTGTGCACGACGTCTTTCACATTTCCCAGCTGAGGAAGTGTCTCAAGCTATCAACTACCGTTCAGCTGGAAGACATTGAAGAACTGCAACCGGATCTCACCTATCGGGAGGAACCGGTGCAGATTATTGATGAAAAGGCCCGAACCACACGCAACCGTACGTTGTGGTTCTACAAGGTTCTGTGGAGTAATCACTCCATGGATGAAGCGACATGGGAGAGCGAAGAATTCCTTCGCACTAACTACCCCGACTTTCTCACGTCGCATATCCGGTAATTTTTCCACCGTCCTCTCTCTCATTTTCACCTTATAATCTCGGGACGAGATTCTTTTAAGGGGGGAGGAATGTAAGGGCCTCAGTTTTTGACACCCATTTGCAGTGTTCATCCCCACACCACACACCTCATTTGAGGAAAAATGATGAACACAAATAAAGAGCAAGTAACAATTATCAACATGCTCATTAGGGAACAAACTCACACATTGCAAAAGTGGTACTTCCCACATGTGATATAGATGGGCTGGACATATGAAAACTCCTACACTTTGCCAAGGATGTCCATGCCAAGTTTCACCCAAATTCAAAACATTTTTGAGGTCATCTTGGGTGTAGATAGGAAAGGGGCAGTTTGAAAACATATTCAAATTCAAACTGTTTTCACCCACTGAATTTAAAAGTGGAAGGCATATTCTTGCTCAGCACATTTTTGTGAGCTCACACACCAATTTTCACTCCATTTGGAGTTGATCTTGACATGAGCTAAGGGGGAGAAATTCAAACTTTATTTGAATTTCAAACTGCACTTGTGCTGAAATTCATTCAAACCAAACCTCATTTGAACTTTGATCAATTCAAATGGCTCTTGGGTGAATAATTTGAGTTGCCAAGGGTAGAATAGGGTTCACTGTTTACCACAGCTGTTAGGAATAAATTTCAGAGGTTAAAAGAGGAGTGGGACCCACATGTCAGCCTCAGCCTCAAAGCAAACCGACTGAACCACAGTTCAGTCGGTTCCCGGCTGTTGTGCGCGCGCGCCACCGAAGGGGCCGGCCGGCGCCAGCTCCTGCTGCGTGCCCCAAGCCGGAGGCCAGCCGGCCGAGCTATTTATTCCCTCCCCGGCGTGCCTCAGTCACCATTTCCCCGAGCTACCGACGTGCGCGACTGCTTTTCCCACTGCCATCGCCGCCGCTCGAGTTCCTGCTTGATCAAGCCGATCGCAGCTCCCTCTTTCCATTCCAAGGTCCCAGCAAGGTACTAGCAACCATCCTCCATCCTTCCCATTGATAGAAATCGATTGAAACCGAGTGATATCGGCTGTGCCGAAAGATCAAACTCGGAACTGGAAACCGCCGCACCTCGGGCTCTCGTGGACAGCCCAACCTGGGCGTTGTCACGCCCGAGCCAAGGCACCCTTGGACGCGCAAGTGATCGGTGCTGCTCATCCCCGAGCCACAGCTCGAGTGGTTGCTCACCGGCGGCGAATTTCCACTTTTCCCCTTTCTGTGTGCAGAACGACCCTCGGGTACGATTCTGTTTAATTCGTGCTCTAGAAAGGATTAGAGGGCCTCAGGCCACTCCCACACGAACTAGACACGGTGACGCACAAGTTGCCTTCACAACTCTGGGCCGGAGAACTTCTGTGCCCGGCGTAATTCAAGGTCTACTAATGGCGGAACGCACGGGGGGTATCGGGCGCACGGTGAGGACCTATTTCGGGCCTTCCCCGAGCTGCCCCGAGTTCATGTCGACCTTCTCTGAGGTCCACTGATGCTCCCCGACCGGTTTCCCAAGTAGCTGAGGCACTAGGAGCATCAGCCGACATGGCCGAAGTCGTTCCGATATGGCGGCTCGTCGCCGACCATGCTCCGGCCGTTGTCATGAGCAGCTGACCCTCGGATCATGTTCCCCAAGTAAAAGTAGGCAGGGGCGGCCAGAATCAAGAAGTTTGAAGCTGTACAGCAGCCGGCGGCGAGCTCTCCGGCGAGGTCCCTCGGCGGCGGAGCGCGGGTGTCGCGAGGTTGAAGAAGGGGGTGGACCCCAGCTGTCAGCGGCCGATATTTTGAATCGGGATCCGGCTGCGGCCGGGATCGGGTGTGCTGGCGCGCAAAAGCCTTGTGGGCCGCGGTGTGCTGTCGCTTCGGCGTGCGACGCGTGTCTCCTGGGCCCACGCGCGAGTTTAAACTTTTCCCCGATTTTCAGATTTCCTTCAAACTTCAAATCCTTATAACTTTGGCTAGAAAGCTCCAAATTGAGTGAACCAAATTTTGCTGGATTCAGCTCTTTGAGTACTTTCCAGAAAATCAAGTGTCACTTCATGAGATTCCTTAATTCTCCAGAATTAATTCCTTAAAGTTTAAACTGTTAGGAATTTTAACTGGAGAATCATTTGGAGGAAAATCCTGAAATTTTGCTGAGATGTTCACCAAAATATCCTTGAACTACCATAAAAATTTCAGATCCATTTGAGCTCATTTAGTCCACCTAATGGTGTGATTAGTAAAACTGTTCCAGAGAAAATAGAAAATGTTCAGAAACATTTTCAGAATTTTCTCTGAAATTGTTTAGCTCATATCTTTAGTTAGAGACTTCCAAATTAAGTGAGACCAATTCCATTAGAACCCTCTGAAAATCTAGTTTTCAGAAAGTCATAGTTTGTTTCATGAAAATACCTAGAACACCCTAAAAGCCTTTAATTAAGGTCAAGGACATAATTATTTGTGGAGGGCTCAAATGAGCTTTGCTGCAACTAAAACTTGACCAAGTCTCTGTTTAGGTTGTAACCAAGCCACAGTAAAAGTATCACAGTCATTAGGTCTATCTAGTAAAGGTTATAGACTTCACAACTTCAAAGTTAATACAAAAGCATTTAATTAATACATACATTGTTCTTATCATGTAGTCGCTAAGGTCGAGGAGGAACCCGAAGTCCTAGACTTCGTTACTCCAGAGGAACAGCTAGCCTACGACCAAGAGCAGCAAGGCAAGCCCCGGTTTGCATTAACCATTTTATAAATTTTTATTGTTTTGAGCACATACTTGTTTTCTTTATGTTGTGCATCAGAGTCTTGTTTGGAAACCCCACTGCATAGCCAAGAAAACCATGGGTTGGGGTTTAGGATTGCAAACCCCGTTAGCCACTGCATTGCTAGGATAGAGTAGGATTCGGTACAAGTCGAGTAGTTGGAACTACTCGCGAGAATAGGCTAGAGGCACATTGCTCGTGTAGAGATAGCACATGATACACATGGCAAGAAAATGAGACCGAGCGGAGAGTAAGGGCAGCAGGACTTTGGGGCCTGTGTGCTGTAGCTCCGCTTGTGTCGATTGAGGACCGAGCCGTGTGCGGGCCTGTTGAACAAGCTAGAACAGTACCGAAGACCTACCGGCTATATGGGAACCGGGAAACTGATGTAACTCGGGTAGCTGGGTATTGAGGCATTGCCCGTCGTTCAGAGGGTAGGTTGAGAGCTCGAGGTGTAAATCAGCTGGCGGCACAGAGATGCGCGTGCAGGGACCTCTTGCTCGGGACGATGGGACCGGTTCAATATTTGGCTAACGGGTGAAAGGTAGTCGCGTACGGCGTCCGTGATGGTTGTTGTAGGCAACATCGAGTACGGGCGTACGTGACGGGTTGTTCGGGTAACCCTGCAGGTGTAAATCGATTATAATCGCCGTCCCTCGCGGTCAGTGAGTACCACTTGTTCACTGTACCGTGACGTAGAAAGAACAGGCTAGTTACATGTTAAAATGTTGCTGATTGAAAGTTGGATATTGATTGTTAATGATATGTTGTAGCTTAGTGCTAACTAAAGTTCTTTTCAACTTTGGGCAAAGTACATGAGAGAAATGCGTTTCTTGTTTGATTGCGGCTCTCTCATGTGCCTTAGCGTAAAGTTCTCCACAACCTGCTGCTAAAACTTGAAAGTAAGGTTCTACTAATTAGGCGAGTCCTTGCAAATGATTTTTACCTCATGCAACCCATCACCCTCATGTAGAAGTTTCATGTTTAGGTGAGACGGGTCAGACTTGCTGAGCCTTCGTGCTCACTGCTTGTGTTTGAAGCTTTTGCAGGGTTCTATGAGGAAGGGACTCCCGAAGAGGAGACGGAACCCCAGGAGGGGAACCCCGTCGAGTGGGAGTTGTGCACGCCGCAGAGTTAGTGTGCGAGTGTGCTAGCAAGGACACGTTCGAGGGCTGAACGTGCACTTGATGCTTAGTCTACGCCCGCGAGTGTGGACTAAACTTATTTTGATGTAAACATGTTAATAAACTTGTTTATGTAATAAAGCTTCCGCTTCCGCTTTGTACCTTTGACGTGTGTTATACGGTGTTGTGCAACGCAGCACCCCTCAGCGTGATCCTGGCTCGACAGGACCAGTGGGGTCGTGTCAATTGAAGTCCTACCTCACGCTCTTCTTGTCTTCGGGGTCCTCCTCAGACCGCTTGGTTCTCCTCCGATGATCTCCCTTGTTGCGCTTTGGCGATGTTTTGCTCGGCGAGTTAGGGCTAGGGCTCTAAGTCGTCGGCTCAGGATTTGAAAGAGAAGTTTGTGGTTTCGGCCAGAGGTTTTGGGTTCTATTTATAATCGGGAAGAGAAGAGTCCTAATCGGATTGGATCCCGAATAAGAGTCTTATTCAGATCTTTGTTGGATCCTAACGTCTTATCTTTGGTAACATCGTGGAATTTAGATCGGTTTCTGTTGCGTACCGGTATCTTTACGCGTAAAAACCGCTCCAGAACTCGCTACCTCCGTGATGATGAGCTCCGGTTGTGCCACGTGTCAATCGATCGAGACCCCCCCTCTTCTTCGGAGGTGAGCTCCGTGCACGCCACGTGTGGGTGCCGGTCTTTCCGCCTTTCCTTCCCTCAGGGACATTTCCCGAGGTTGACACGTGTCCAGCAGCGACGGACCTCCGGAGATAAGCTCCGGTGGCGACATGTGTTCAATAGATCCGGACTTCTCGGAGATGGGTTCCGAGATCAACACGTATCCCGTGCGACTGGTCCCCTGACTTTTGCGAGGACTAGCTCCGAAGGTGACATGTGTCCCATGAAAAATGCCTTTGCTTCTTCCGCAGAGGCTAGCTCCACGGGCAACACGTGTCCCACAGGGTTGGACCTCTTTCCAATCGCGGAGATGACCCCCGAGCCTGCCACGTAGCCAGTTTAGAGGCGGACCTCTCCCAATTTCTCGGGGATGAGCTCCGAACACGCCACGTGGTCTGCTGGCCGTGGAAATTGCCTTCGGTGCTCTCGGAGAGCTTTGTTGGTCATCTTTTTGATACTTGTCTCTGTTCCTTCTTTTCTTAAAATGTTTTTCTTCTTCATAAAACATGAACATATGCTGACACCCGAGATGAGGGTGTCACAAATCTACCCCCCTTAAATTGAATCTCGCCCTCGAGATTTGTTAGTAGAAAATAGATAGGGGAATTCAGCCTTAATATCCTCTTCACGCTCCCATGGGCTTCAGCTTCAGTATGATGACTCCATTGTACCTTGCACCATCGAATCACTTTGTTTCGGGTGACCCTTTCCTTTACGTCCAAGATTCGGACAGGGTGTTCTGCGTAGGTCAGGTCTTCTTGAAGTTCAAGTTCTCCCATTGACACTTGTTCCTCTGGTACTCTCAAGCACTTCTTGAGCTGGGATACATGAAACACGTCATGTACGTCGCAGAGGTGGTTTGGGAGCTCTAGTTGATAGGCTACTTCTCCTTGCTTGTCCAAAATCTTAAATGGCCCAATGTAGCGAGGTGCTAGCTTGCCTTTGACGTTGAAACGTCGTTGGACTCGGATAGGCGATACCTTAAGGTATACAAAGTCTCCTACTTCAAAAGTCAACTTCCTTCGCCTATTGTACGCATAGCCTTTCTGTCGTGACTGAGCAGCCTTTAAGTTTTCCCGTATCGTTTGAACTTGCTTTTCAGCCTCTTGTAGTACTTCGGGTCCAAACACCTGGTTCTCTACAGTCTCGTTCCAGAACAGCGGCGTTCTGCACCGTCTGCCATATAAGGCTTCGAAAGGCGACATCTTCAAGCTAGCTTGATAGCTGTTGTTATAGGAGAACTCGGCATACGGTAAACTCCTATCCCAACTATGCCCACGTTTCAAGGCGCAAGCTCTCAACATGTCCTCCAAAATTTGGTTCGTCCTTTCGGTTTGCTCATCTGTTTGTGGGTGATAGGCGGAGCTAAAATCCAGTCGTGTACCCATGGCTTTCTGCAGCTTCCTCCAGAATCTAGAGGTAAACTGAGAACCTCGATCTGAGACTATCCTCTTCGTAAATCCATGTCGGCACACGATCTGCTCCATGTACAATTCTGCCAACTGTGTAACGTTGTAACTGGTCTTTACCGGAAGAAAATGGGCGGTTTTCGTCAACCGGTCCACAACGACCCAGATGGAGTTGTATCCTGACAATAAAGTCCGACAATAAAGTCCATACTGATGTCCTCCCATTTCCATTCAGGTATTTTCAAAGGTTGCAACAATCCAGCGGGTTTTTGATGTTCGGCTTTCACCCGTTGGCATGTGTCGCATAGGGCAACGTATTCGTCTATATCCCTCTTCATACCATCCCACCAATAGCAAGTTTTCAAGTCCTTGTACATTTTGGTGCTCCCTGGATGTATGGAATAGGGTGAATCATGTGCCTCCCTTAATATCATGTCGCGAAGGTGTCTTAGTTTTGGCACATAAATCCTTTTTCCTAGCCAAAGCGTACCCTTTTCATCCTCCTTGAAATCCTTCTCTATCCCTTGTCGGATTCTTTCCTTGATCTCCTTGAGCCCCTCGTCCGTTGCTTGGCCCTTTCTTATTTCTTGCTCCAATGAGGAGTGGATCTTCATTATCTCCACGTTATTCAAGAATCCGAGGTGTAATCGTTCGAACTCCTTTCGTAGTTCGGGTGGTAGCTCCCGAACTGTGAGTTGGTGGCATGCTCCCTTTCTGCTCAATGCGTCAGCTACTACATTGGCCTTCCCGGGGTGGTAATTGATTCCCACATCATAATCCTTGATGAGTTCTAACCATCGACATTGCCTCAAATTCAAGTCCGTTTGTGTAAAAATGTACTTGAGGCTTTTATGATCCGTATAGATCTCACATCGATTACCAAGGATATAATGTCTCCAAATCTTCAATGCATGCACCACTGCTGCTAACTCCAAATCATGCGTAGGATAGTTAAGCTCATGCTTCTTTAATTGTCATGAGGCATAGGCTACCACTTGTCCCTTCTGCATGAGTACACATCCGATCCCTTGTTTGGATGCGTCACAATATATGTCGAAGCTCTTGCTTACGTCTGGCAATACCAGGACTGGTGCTGCGGTTAGCCTTTTCTTGAGTTCCTCAAAACTTTCTAGGCAAGATGGTGCCCATTGAAAGACTTTTCCCTTCATTAGCAACTCCGTCATAGGTTTTGCTATCTTAGAGAAGTCTTTAATGAAGCACCGATACTATCCTGCCATTCCAAGGAAACTTCGAATATCCCTCACGCTCCTCGGTTGGTCCCACTTCAGAACATCTCTCACCTTTCCAGGATCAACCGATACCCCTTCCTTGGAGATGATGTGGCCTGGGAAAGATATTTCTTTTAGCCAAAATTGACACTTGTTGAGCTTGGCATACAACTGATGCTCGCGCAACTTCTGCAAGGTCAATCTCAGATGTTCTTCATGCTCCTCCTTACCTTTTGAATACACCATAATGTCATCGATGAAAACCACGACGAACTTGTCCAAGTACTCCATAAAAACCTTGTTCATAAGGTACATGAAGTACGCGGGTGCATTCATCAATCCAAAAGACATAACAGTATATTCATATGAACCATACCGTGTCCGAAAGGCTGTCTTAGGTATATCGGAGGGCTTAATCTTCAGCTGGAAATATCCCAACCGAAGATCAGTCTTGGAGAATACTTGGGCTCCATTCATTTGATCGAACAGGTCCTCTATACGGGGCAGAGGGTATTTATTCTTGATTGTCACCTCGTTGAGAGACCTGTAGTCCACGCACATTCTTTGGGTTCCGTCCTTCTTGTCCACGAAGAGTACCGGAGCTCCCCATGGTGACGAGCTTGGCCGGATAAAACCCTTCTCCAACGGTTCTTGAATTTGCTTCTTGAGTTCTACTAACTCGTTGACGGGCATCCTATATGGTCTCTTAGCTATGGGTGCAGTTCCAGGCACCAAATCTATGGCAAACTCGATGTCCCGGTCAGGTGGCATACCTGGAAGTTCTTCCAGAAACACGTCCGAAAATTCATGAACCACTGGAATGTTGTCCAATGCTATTCTTTCAGCATGGTTCAAATCGGCCCGTTCGGTTGCTTGCTGGGCTGACTCAAACTCGACACGGATACCGTGTTCGTTTGTCAACTGCATGCTTTTCTCAGCGCATTGGATTACTCCTTTGTGCTTGCTTAACCAGTCCATTCCGAGTATGATGTCAATTCCGTGGGAGTCCAAGACAATAAGGTTGGCAAGGAAGTCTACCCCCCTTATTTTAAGGCTTACTTTAGGACATACTATATTAGTCCTCATTTCTCCTCCGGGAAAATTAACTAACATAGCACATTCGAGGTGGGATACGGGTAGATGATGTTTGGCAACATATTCGGATGATATGAAGGAATGTGATGCTCCAGAATCAAATAAAATGGTGACTGGGTTGGAGTTGGCAAGGAACATACCAATTGCGACGTCCTCAGCCTGTTGTGCTTCCTCAGCAGTGACATGGTTAACGTGGGCACGAGCATAGTTCTGCGGTCCACGGTTCCCTTTGTTGTCCCCTCTGTTTGGTCTCTGGTTCTGCTTGGGCATGTTACCTTGCTGTCCAGGGCCTCTCTTCGGGCACTGGTTAGCGAAGTGGCCTACTTCCCTGCATGCAAAGCATGCCCTGTTGCCTACGGCAGCAGGTACGTTGGGGCAGGGGTTTTGAACAGGAGCGCCATTGTTAGGCCGGGGCGCAGGAGGCATGGGCACACGAGGTGCCGGTGTAACGAACCGTTGCTGTGGTGGCTGACCAGGGCAGTTCGTAGGAGTGGTCGATCCATACTGCGGTGCAGGGGGCATGTACCTAGGTCGTACGTTGCTCCCTTGGGGCTGGTATGGCATCTTCCTTTTGCACTCGCGCTCAATCTCTCGGATCTTGTTTTCCACCACAATAGCCTTATCAACCAGCTTTTGGAAACTTACGTAGTCATTGTTGAGGAGCTGAACTTGGATCTCATTGTTCAACCCTCTCATGAACAGGTACTGCTTCCTCTGATCTGAGTGGACATCTTCGGGGGCATACCGGGACAGTTGTATGAACTTGTTGAGATATTTGTTCACACTTTTCTGCCCTTGGCGGAGACCTTCAAACTCCTGCCTCTTGAGCATCATTACGTGAACAGGGATGTAGTGGGAGCGGAAACTTTCCTTGAACTCAGTCCAAGTGATTGTCTCCGGGTTGGCATGGGCGTTGCTCAAGGCATCCCACCAGTCAGCAGCTGCTCCCACCAGTTGGTGCGACGCAAAGAGAACCTTCTCTCGGTCGTTGCACTGAACAATGGCAAGCTTCTTCTCCATGGATTTCAACCAATCATCGGCCTCCATTGGATCGCTTGCTTGAGCAAAGGTGGGTGGTCGAGTCCTCATGAACTCTCCCAACCCGTGATTCTAATATCAATCTAAGGTTTCTATCTAGGCGTGTAACCTACTGTCAACCCGTGGCTCTGATACCAATCTGTGAAGCCCTCAATTCTGTGGAAAACCACGGAACCGAGAACTAATGCATATGTGTGCCCAGGATGTTCATCACACACACACATACGTTCCACAAACTGAATTCAGATTATATATTACCACGAATAACAGAGTTTATTACAACACCTCATGAGTCTTGGACTCATGCTCACAGCGGAAGTCTTTATTTCTACGCAGCGGAAATCTTTATTTAAATGCGGAAGCAAAAACTAATGCGGAAGCAAAACTAAGCAGAAGTGGCTCCATCTCTACTCCCTCCACAGGCAAGGTTGAGAACAGATCACACGCCATAATGCTCTACTCGGTCTTCATCGTAGCCTTCTCTTGCTGTTGATTAAGAAATAATAATGCAAGTTTGAGTACAATGATGTACTCAGCAAGTGCGGGAAAACACATGATATGCAGCTCATAAACAAGGTAGGTATAAAAAGGCTTATCTGCAGAAAAGCAGATTTATAAAACCATGATAAAACAGCAACTTAACTTTAGATGAATGCCATCCCAGCATGTATTAAATTACCAATATACCTCCATCGCTTTCCATGTTCCATCCAAACATTAACCAATCCTTTACCCATACTCACGAATACCTCCTCGTATTTGCTACCATCTCACCTCATGAAACAACCTCGTCTCGCACCGAGACCAATCTCATACGACTCATCAGTCATACAACCACCTCACCACCCGAACTCAACAGTCCCAAACCAAACCATAACCAATAACCATAACCAAAAACCTTCCCAATAACCATTCCAGTAACCATCCCATCTGTCGAAGTGTTCGGTCGACACTTCCCCCGGGCCTGCATTGGGCAGCCCGCGGAGGTTCTTTTTTCGGTGGGGCTAGTCCCTTGCGGAGAGCTTGCGCGGATGGACGAGTTAGTAAGAGCTTGACGCGGTGAGTTTTACGTGGTTCAGGCCGCCGGAGCGTAAAACCCTACGTCCACGGCGAGCTATGGAGCTCGCTGTATTGCTTGCTGCACAGGGCCGGAGTCCTGAGCTTGGGGGTGAGTTACAGCTTGGGAGTGTATGGCTAGCGTATGAGTTGCAGAGTGTGAACCCTTGCTATCGTCGCCTACCCGAGCCTTTTATAGTTCAAGGCTCGTGTGGCTTATAAGGGGGCCCAGGACCCGACAGGTGGTCCCGGGGAGATTGCCTACAGACTATCATATCCGTAGTTATGTCGGTTGTTGTCTCTGGCGAAGGCTTCTGAGTCTTCGTCTTGCCGCCCTGCCCATGCCGCATGCTAGTTGTAGTGGTTGATGACGGCGGGGGCGGCATGAGGTGTCTTGTCGCTGTGTTTATTGGCTGGCAGGCTCTGACACCGCGCGCCAATCTGAGATGCGACTGGGCGCAACGGCACCTGACAGAGGCGTGCTCCACGTCTCCGCGTCTTGGGAAGGCGTGGGTCTTGAATGCTTTGTACGGTAAAGGCATGGCGCGCCTTCACTCCTGCTGCCTACCGCGCCGGGCGGCAGCACTGCTCTGCTGGCCACGTGTCGGACCCGGAGCTCTCCTCTGAGCAGAGGGGGGGCTCCGGCTCCGCTGGACACGTGGAGCCTTCGGAGCTCACCCCCGTGGAGGGGGCGAGGTCCGGTCTTCCGGGCCACGTGGAAGGCTCGGACCTTTGAGGAGAGGAGAGCCCCGGCCCTGCCGGACACGTGGTGCCTTCGGAGCTCGCCGTTGCGGAGGGGGCGAGGTCCGGCCTCCTGGGCCACGCAGCAGGCCCGGAGCTATCCTCCGTGGGGAGGGGAGCTCCGGCCCCGCTGGACACGTGGCGCCTTCAAACCTCGCCCCTGCAGAGGGAGCGAGGTCCTTAGGAAGTTTTACCCTGTGTGCGGGGGTACCCGGTATTGAGGGTACCGACAGTGGCCCCCGGGCTCACCTCGGGGGAGGTAAAGAGCCCGAGGTGAGGCCTTCTCCTACCCGCACACTTTCTTGTCTTGAGTGCTCCCTGTGCTGGCAGGGTCTTGACGGCTTTGGAGTTCAGCCTCTGAGGAGAGGGTGAAGCCTGGCATCGGAGCTCACCTCTGAAAGGAGGGCGAGGGCTGGCGTCGAAGCTCGGCCCAGCCGTGGGGGCGGAGGTCCGGAAGTCATCGAAGCTCAGGCCAGCGAAGGGCGTGAGGTCCGGCATCAGCGCTCGCCTCTGAAAGGAGGGCGAGTGCTGGCCTCGGAGCTCGGCCCAGCTGCCGGGGGCGGAGGTCCGGAAGTCATCGGAGCTCAGGCCAGCGAAGGGCGTGAGGTCCAGAGGTCATCGGAGCTCAGGCCATCAAAGGGCGTGAGGTCCGGCATCAGCGCTCGCCTCTGAAAAGAGGGCGAGGGCTGGCCTCGGAGCTCGGCCCAGCTGTGGGAGCGGAGTCCGGCAGTCATCGGAGATCAGGCCAATGAAGGGCGTGAGTTCCGGCATCAGCGCTCGCCTCTGAAAAGAGGGCGAGGGCTGGCCTCGGAGCTCGGCCCAGCTTTGGGGGCGGAGGTCCGGAAGTCATCGGAGCTCAGGCCAATGAAGGGCGTGAGTTCTGGCATCAGCGCTCGCCTCTGAAAAGAGGGCGAGGGCTGGCCTCGGAGCTCGGCCCAGCTGTGGGGGCGGAGGTCCGGAAGTCATCGAAGCTCGGCCCAGCTGTGGGAGCGGAGTCTGGCAGTCATCGGAGCTCAGGCCAACGAAGGGCGTGAGGTCCGGCATCAGCGCTCGCCTCCGAAAAGACGGCGAGGGCTGGCCTCGGAGCTCGGCCCAGCTGTGGGGGCGGAGTCCGGCAGTCATCGGAGTTCAGGCCAATGAAGGGCGTGAGGTCCGGCATCAGCGCTCGCCTCTGAAAGGAGGGCGAGAGCTGGCCTCGGAGCTCGGCCTGGCTGTGGAGGCGGAGTCTGGCACTGCTCAGTGGTCCCCCCTTTCCTGTCCCTTAGTCTCATTTGGCTTACTGTCCCAGGCCAGAATACGGGGCTTGGGTAATCCAATGCACTTGGTCCCGGAGGTCTGGCCCCAGCCCCAGTCAGGGTGTAACCGTCCGGCGCCCTGGTACTCGGACCGTAGCGCCGGGGGGCAGAGTGCACATGCTTTGGGTGCAAGAGCGGGCAAAGCAAGGCTCCTGACCCCCCGGTCTAGCGTAGGTCTTTTCTCGGAGGAGACCAACTAGCGGTACAGTACCCTTACAGGGGGAGATCCAAAAGGCCACCGGGCCTCTGGCAGGTACCCCAAGCACTACCGCCTTCGGCAGGACGGCAAATATCGACTATGCATGAGAGCAGGAAAGAGGAACCGAGTGTACAATGGACGCACACTGTCTAGAGCGTGGGGAGGTGTTCATATAAATTAATGCGTAATTTAAATAAACACCTAAGTAAGCATGGTGAACTTACTGGGGGGTAGCGTCGGAGCGCCTGTCTTCACGCAGAGCGGGTCATGCGTGGCTTCGTCGTACGCCGGACACGGGGGGACCCCCATGGCGATCTCAGGGGGAAGCATGGCTTCGGCCCCACATACCATGTGGAAGGGTAGTTCCCGTGCCACTGCCTTGGGAAGTCCGACTGGCCCTCGACATGGAGGAGCCGGTATCCCCCGACGGCTCTGGGTGTGCGTCTGCACCGGTTGTGTGGGTCTGCTTGGCGTGGACCTGGCACGCATTGCACCCCTAACCGGTTTGACGGCGTCCAGGTGGCTCTCGGTCAGTAGGAGCCATGCCGGGTGGCTTAACCAACCAGCGTGCGGGACGATGAGCGTTCCCAGCACTCGCCTCCTTGGACTACTGCGAGCTAGTCGCAGCCTTCCTCCTGGGTTATGCACCGCAATAGCATGTCGTGGCGCCACGCCAATAAAGATACCAGCGCGCAGCACTTAGCCATCCGCACCACCCGTTCAGCGAATGAACGTTCATCAGGAAGGATGTTGAGCTTCTAGATCTTGAGCGTTGGGTTGCACGGAGTCCCCAGTGACGCTTACGATCCTTTGGCGGCATCCATGGCTGCAGGGCCGCCGGGACTGCCTAGCTTCGAGGCACTGGTTCAGCCCCCTTCGCCCGGCTCGGCGGGCCGGGCTGTGGACCGCAGCAACATCCTCTCGAAGACTCCTTCGGGCGCAGGGGCTCCGATGGAGGCCTTCGTTGAGAGGTCGTCAGCTGCGGCCTTGCCAGCGCGCGGTACATGGCGCAGGTCCAAGGCGAGGAAGTCTTTCTCCAACATCCGCACGTGGAGCAGATAAGCAGCTAGCTGTGGGTCATTGCAGGGGCATTCACCCTTAACTTGCTTGATAACTAGCTGGGAGTCGCCCTGCGCCAACAACATGTACCCAGACTGCTCCCCCGATGGCATGAGAAGCAGTACGCCGGCACCGGCCCCCTGCTTTCGCGAGGAGCCGTTGAAGAAGAGCGTCCAGTGAGGCCCGGTGAAGATCGGAGCTCGGTACTTTGGTTCACCGTCTTCGCGGCCCCCTGGGTCAGCCTTCGTTGGCGTCCACTCAGCCACGAAGTCAGCCAGTGCTTGGCTCTTGGCTGTCTGACGTGGTCGGGAGCTCAGCTTGAACTCCGCCGTCTTCGGGCTGTCTTCCAGCTTCAGAAGCTGGCAGTGAGTGCCAATTCCGCCCTTCGGCTGCTCTGGCGCTCTTGTCCGCCAGGCTGAAGAGCTCAGAAGCATCGCAGACCTCTCTGGTCGCAAGCTTCTCAAGCATCTTCTCGTCCCGGACACTGTCGAAGTGCCACCACCACAGAAGCACTTTGAATATGCGGGATGGTGTTGCGTACCTGGGAGAACCGCTGGATGAAGGAACACAGCGACTCCCAAGGTTGTTTCTTGATGGCTTGGAGGTCAAGTTCCGTGCCAGGACAGGTGTAGGAGCTGCCGAAGTTGGCGATGAACTGCCGGCAGAGCTCTCCCCAGGAAGTTATGGAACCCTGAGGGAGATTCATGAGCCAAGACCGGGCTGGGCCGGTCAGGCGACGGGGAAGTAGCTGGCCATGACAGCCTCATCCCCTCCTGCGGCAAGCACGGCGGTGGAGTAGATCTGGAGGAACTCCGCCGGGTTAACGTTGCCGTCGTACTTTTCGGGCAGGTGCGGCCGAAACTTGCGTGGCCATCTCGTGAAGCGAAGGTGGGGTGCAAGGGCCGCACATCCTGCTCCTGTTGCCGCAGGTATTGGTGCCGCGAACGCCTGGTTCGCACCTGGCACAGTGTACTCCGGCATGGGCAAGGCTGCGCCATATACCGGGGACGCCGTTTGTAGGGTATATGGTTGTGGCATATGCTGTGCGGCGTATGCCTGGGGCAGGGCTCGCGTGGCGAAGATCTGCCCTCCAGGCTGGGTCGAGGCCGACGTCACGCTGTCGACAGCCTCTTGGTTGCGACGCCTTTCTCGACATCGCTCAAGGTATACCCGGGCATCCTGGCCCAAGTGACACCATTCCAGCTCTGTCCTCAGATCCGTCGACTGGAACCTGGTGGAGCTGGAATCTGCCGTCTGCTCGCCAACCATTGGCGTGCGCATCAGCGACGCAGCCGGTTGGCCGGAGCGTCGTCCCCGCCGAAGTCGAGGGTTTGCGGCGGCGACGACGAGACGGTCTACCTCGCGAATCCACTGCTGGGTCGCAGCCTGAGGTGCATCCCCAGCAGGCGGATTGCGCAGTAGCGCTCTTGCTGCAGCTAGCGCACCCCCACGGGGTACGCCCAGCGCTACTGAAGACCTGACGCTGGTTGGAGCCTGCATTGCCGGGGTCGGCGCTGCCAGAGCCGGTTGCTGGCTCCCAGCTTGCGCCGACACACTCCGTCCTGAGTGTGTCGACATGTACTCCCCGCTGGTCACGGTTCGCCGCGAACGCGGGGGAGGAGAGTTTGCCGCTGAAGGAAGCTTGGTCATCTCCGTCGGCGGAAACTCGTCGCGCAAGGGAAAAGTCCCCTACCTGGCGTGCCAAATGTCGAAGTGTTCGGTCGACGCTTCCCCCGGGCCTGCACTGGGCAGCCCGCGGAGGTTCTTTTTTCGGTGGGGCTAGTCCCTTGTGGAGAGCTTGCGCGGATGGACGAGTTAGTAAGAGCTTGACGCGGTGAGTTTTACGTGGTTCAGGCCGCCGCAGCATAAAACCCTACGTCCACGGCGAGCTATGGAGCTCGCTGTATTGCTTGCTGCACAGGGCCGGAGTCCTGAGCTTGGGGGTGAGTTACAGCTTGGGAGTGTATGGCTAGCGTATGAGTTGCACAGTGCGAACCCTTGCTATCGTCGCCTACCCGAGCCTTTTATAGTTCAAGGCTCGTGTGGCTTACAAGGAGGCCCAGGACCCGACAGGTGGTCCCGGGGAGATTGCCTGCAGACTATCGTATCCGTAGTTATGTCAGTTGTTGTCTCTGGCGAAGGCTTCTGAGTCTTCGTCTTGCCGCCCTGTCCATGCCGCATGCTAGTCGTAGTGGTTGATGACGGCGGGGGCAGCATGGGATGTCTTGTCGCTGTGTTTATTGGCTGGCAGGCTCTGACACCGCGCGCCAGTCTGAGATGCGACTGGGCGCAACGGCACCTGACAGAGGCGTGCTCCGCGTCTCCGCGTCTTGGGAAGGCGCGGGTCTTGAATGCTTTGTACGGTAAAGGCATGGCGCGCCTTCACTCCTGCTGCCTACCGCGATGGGCGGCAGCACTGCTCTGCTGGCCACGTGTCGGACCCGGAGCTCTCCTCTGAGGAGAGGGGGGGGCTCCGGCTCCGCTGGACACGTGGAGCCTTCGGAGCTCACCCCCGCGGAGGGGCGAGGTCCGGTCTTCCGGGCCACGTGGCAGGCTCGGACCTTTGAGGAGAGGAGAGCCCCGGCCCTGCCGGACACGTGGTGCCTTCGGAGCTCGCCCTTGCGGAGGGGGCGAGGTCCGGCCTCCTGGGCCACGCGGCAGGCCCGGAGCTATCCTCCGTGGGGAGGGGATCTCTGGCCCCGCTGGACACGTGGCGCCTTCAAACCTCGCCCCTGCAGAGGGAGCGAGGTCCTTAGGAAGTTTTACCCTGTGCGCGGGGGTACCCGGTATTGAGGGTACCGACACCATCTAATCATGGCAGTTTAGCCAGGTGCTCGTGACCGTAAGATCGGCTATCATGATAGTTTTAATAACTCTGCAGAGTTTGCACCTCTTTACCCACAAGTTTGTGATTTCGTCACCCGTCGGCGACTCTAGAACCTCCATTATACCAGTACACAACCATCGGTGTATGGTCAAGAGATCACAAAATAGCCTTTACAAAAGGGTTACTAGATGTATGGACTCACTAAGGTTTCACCGGCAGGCTAGAATCTCCAATTCTCCCACCCACAGGCCCCCTCTTGTGCCATGCAGTTCCCAGGGCAGTCCTCACTCGACTCCCATTCCCCGCGCCTTCCACAGTCCATAACACTCTAGCAACTTACCTAATTACTCAGCTAAGCCGCACCCATACTTGGCCTTGTGGTGGCACTGTTATCCTGGCATGTGCATGCATGAACCGGTCCTTAGATCTACGGCAAGTAAAACCACCATCTCATGCTACCTCATTCACAAACCAAAGATTGCCTAGATCTCCCTCCGATCCATATTCATTAACCTCATCAGTTACTTAGTATCAGTACGAGTGCAGTTAGCTCGACACATCTATCTCGCTTCCCCATCCCATGGACTCAGCGAAGCATAAAAATAAAAACCATACCCGACTCATAAACTTCCCTGGCGACAAGGGTGGTTTAACCAAAACTAGTAAACTCCTATAAAAAGGTTTCCCATCATGTTTGACTCAGCACACACACCTTTTCGCAAAACAAAATAGTTTTACCCAAAACATAGGATCAACATGGTCAAGGAGCACTTGCCTTGTTCTTGCGGTTCCGGTTGTTCTTGATTCTCAAAACCCTGTTGCTGCAGTTCGTCGTAGACAGCTTCCTGAGCTTGTCCTGCTATGTAGGATTCACGTGCATACAAGATTCACAGCAATCAATATCATGCACAAACCATAAACTAGATGCGATGATGCACATGCATGCTATCCTATGATTAGTTTCATTAGATTGATCTGTACGTGTTCTTGCATGGCTTGCATGGGCAGAGGTCTTCGGATCAAAGGTGGACGTGGTGATGATCTTGTCTTTAGATCAAACTGATCATCGAGTGATCTGCCCACGAGAAGGCTTCTGTTCGAAAGGAATTGAAGAACAGATGCAAAGAGATGAACACAATGATGTCGTAAGTTGGTATTGAAGTCCTACCTCACGCTCTTCTTGTCTTCGGGGTCCTCCTCAGACCGCTTGGTTCTCCTCCGATGATCTCCCTTGTTGCGCTTTGGCGATGTTTTGCTCGGCGAGTTAGGGCTAGGGCTCTAAGTCGTCGGCTCAGGATTTGAAAGAGAAGTTTGTGGTTTCGGCCAGAGGTTTTGGGTTCTATTTATAATCGGGAAGAGAAGAGTCCTAATCAGATTGGATCCCGAATAAGAGTCTTATTCAGATCTTTGTTGGATCCTAACGTCTTATATTTGGTAACATCGTGGAATTTAGATCGGTTTCTGTTGCGTACCGGTATCTTTACGCGTAAAAACCGCTCCAGAACTCGCTACCTCCGTGATGATGAGCTCCGGAAGATCCACGTGTCCTCCGGGGCCTGGTATCTCCTCGTCCACAGAGACGAGCTCCGGTTGTGCCGCGTGTCAATCGATCGAGACCCCCCTCTTCTTCAGAGGTGAGCTCCGTGCACGCCACGTGTGGGTGCCGGTCTTTCCGCCTTTCCTTCCCTCAAGGACATGCCCCGAGGTTGACACGTGTCCAGCAGCGACGGACCTCCGGAGATAAGCTCCGGTGGCGGCACGTGTTCAATAGATCCGGACTTCTCGGAGATGGGTTTCGAGATCAACACGTATCCCGTGCAACTGGTCCCCTGACTTCCGCAAGGACTAGCTCCGAAGGTGACATGTGTCCCATGAAAAATGCCTTTGCTTCTTCCGCAGAGGCTAGCTCCACGGGCAACACGTGTCCCACAGGGTCGGACCTCTTTCCAATCGCGGAGATGTCCCCCGAGCCTGACACGTAGCCAGTTTAGAGGCGGACCTCTCCCAATTTCTCGGGGATGAGCTCCGAACACGCCACGTGGTCTGCAGGCCGTGGAAATTGCCTTCGGTGCTCTCGGAGAGCTTTGTTGGCCATCCTTTTGATACTTGTCTCTGTTCCTTCTTTTCTTAAAATGTTTTTCTTCTTCATAAAACATGAACATATGCTGACACCCGAGATGAGGGTGTCACAATGTCCCTGAAGAGATAAGAGAGGAAAGACCAGCGCCAACATGTGGCGTGCGCGGAGCTCACCTCCAAAGGAGGGGGAGGTCTCGGTCGATTGACACGCGGCACAACTGGAGCTCGTCTCTGCGGAGAAGGAGATACCAGGCCCCGGAAGGACACGTGGAGCCTCCGGAGCTCATCGCCGCGAAGGTAACGAGTTCTGGAACGGCTGATACGCGTAAGAATACCAGTACGTAAAGGAAACCGACCTGAATTCCACAACGTTACCGCACCAAATCACCTAAAGATAAGATGATAGGATCCAATGATGATCTGAATAAGACTCTTATTCAGGATACAATCAGATCAGGACTCTTCTCTTCCCGATTATAAATAGAACCCAGAACCTCTGGCCGGAACCACAAACTTCTTTTCCAACTCCTGAGCCGACGACTTAGAGCCCTAACCCTATCTCGCCGAGCAAACCATCGCTGAAGCGCAACAAGGGAGATCATCGGAGAAGAACCGAGCGGTCTGAGGAGGATCTCGAAGTCAAGAAGAACGTGAGGACAAGCTCAGGGAGCTGTCTACGACGAACTGCAGCAACCAGGTTTTGAGATTCAAGAACAACCGGAACCGCAAGAACAAGGCAAGTGCTCCTTGATCATATTGATCCTATATTTTGGATAGAACTGTTTTGTTTTGCAAGAAGGTGTGTGTGCTGAGTCAAACATGATGGGAAACCCTTTTTATAGGAGTTTGCTAGTTTTGGTTAAACCACCCTTGTCGCCTGGGAAGTTTATGAATCGGGTATGGTTTTTGCTTTATACTTCGCTGAGTCTATGGGATTGGGAAGCGAGATAGATGTGTCTAGCTAACTGCACTCGTAATGATAATGAGAAACTGATGTTAATAATGGACATGGATCGGAGGGAGATCTAGGCAAGCCTGGGTTTGTGAATGAGGTAGCATGAGATGGTGGTTTTACTTGCCGTAGATCTAAGAACCGGTTCATGCATGCACATGCCAGGATTACAGTGCCACCACAAGGCCAAGTATGGGTGCGGCTTAGCTGAGTAATTAGGTAAGTTGCTAGGGTGTTATGGACTGTGGAAGGCGCGGGGAATGGGAGTCGAGTGAGGACTGCCCTGGGAACTGCATGACACGACCCCATTGGTCCTGTCGAGCCAGGATCACGCTGAGGGGTGCTGCGTTGCACAGCACCGTATAACACACGTCAAAGGTACAAAGCGGAAGCGGAAGTTTATTACATAAACAGTTTTATGAACATGTTTACATCAAAATAAGTTTAGTCCACACTCGTGGGCGTAGACTACGTGACACGACCCCACTGGTCCTGTCGAGCCAGGATCACGCTGAGGGGTGCTGCGTTGCACAACACCGTATAACACACGTCAAAGGTACAAAGCGGAAGCGGAAGCTTTATTACATAAACAAGTTTATTAACATGTTTACATCAAAATAAGTTTAGTCCACACTCGCGGGCGTAGACTAAGCATCAAGTGCACGTTCAGCCCTCGAACGTGTCCTTGCTAGCACACTCGCACACTAACTCTGCGGCGTGCACGACTCCCACTCGACGGGGTTCCCCTCCTGGGGTTCCGTCTCCTCTTCGGGAGTCCCTTCCTCATAGAACCCTGCAAAAGCTTCAAACACAAGCAGTGAGCACGAAGGCTCAGCAAGTCTGACCCGTCTCACCTAAACATGAAACTTCTACATGAGGGTGATGGGTTGCATGAGGTAAAAATCATTTGCAAGGACTCGCCTAATTAGTAGAACCTTACTTTCAAGTTTTAGCAGCAGGTTGTGGAGAACTTTACGCTAAGGCACATGAGAGAGCCGCAATCAAACAAGAAACGCATTTCTCTCATGTACTTTGCCCAAAGTTGAAAAGAACTTTAGTTAGCACTAAGCTACAACATATCATTAACAATCAATATCCAACTTTCAATCAGCAACATTTTAACATGTAACTAGCCTGTTCTTTCTACGTCACGGTACAGTGAACAAGTGGTACTCACTGACCGCGAGGGACGGCGATTATAATCGATTTACACCTGCAGGGTTACCCGAACAACCCGTCACGTACGCCCGTACTCGATGTTGCCTACAACAACCATCACGGACGCCGTACGCGACTACCTTTCACCCGTTAGCCAAATATTGAACCGGTCCCATCGTCCCGAGCAAGAGGTCCCTGCACGCGCATCTCTGTGCCGCCAGCTGATTTACACCTCGAGCTCTCAACCTACCCTCTGAACGACGGGCAATGCCTCAATACCCAGCTACCCGAGTTACATCAGTTTCCCGGTTCCCATATAGCCGGTAGGTCTTCGGTACTGTTCTAGCTTGTTCAACAGGCCCGCACACGGCTCGGTCCTCAATCGACACAAGCGGAGCTACAGCACACAGGCCCCAAAGTCCTGCTGCCCTTACTCTCCGCTCGGTCTCATTTTCTTGCCATGTGTATCATGTGCTATCTCTACCCGAGCAATGTGCCTCTAGCCTATTCTCGCGAGTAGTTCCAACTACTCGACTTGTACCGAATCCTACTCTATCCTAGCAATGCAGTGGCTAACGGGGTTTGCAATCCTAAACCCCAACCCATGGTTTTCTTGGCTATGCAGTGGGGTTTCCAAACAAGACTCTGATGCACAACATAAAGAAAACAAGTATGTGCTCAAAACAATAAAAATTTATAAAATGGTTAATGCAAACCGGGGCTTGCCTTGCTGCTCTTGGTCGTAGGCTAGCTGTTCCTCCGGAGTAACGAAGTCTAGGACTTCGGGTTCCTCCTCGACCTTAGCGACTACATGATAAGAACAATGTATGTATTAATTAAATGCTTTTGTATTAACTTTGAAGTTGTGAAGTCTATAACCTTTACTAGATAGACCTAATGACTGTGAAACTTTTACTGTGGCTTGGTTACAACCTAAACAGAGACTTGGTCAAGTTTTAGTTGCAGCAAAGCTCATTTGAGCCCTCCACAAATAATTATGTCCTTGACCTTAATTAAAGGCTTTTAGGGTGTTCTAGGTATTTTCATGAAACAAACTATGACTTTCTGAAAACTAGATTTTCAGAGGGTTCTAATGGAATTGGTCTCACTTAATTTGGAAGTCTCTAACTAAAGATATGAGCTAAACAATTTCAGAGAAAATTCTGAAAATGTTTCTGAACATTTTCTATTTTCTCTGGAACAGTTTTACTAATCACACCATTAGGTGGACTAAATGAGCTCAAATGGATCTGAAATTTTTATGGTAGTTCAAGGATATTTTGGTGAACATCTCAGCAAAATTTCAGGATTTTCCTCCAAATGATTCTCCAGTTAAAATTCCTAACAGTTTAAACTTTAAGGAATTAATTCTGGAGAATTAAGGAATCTCATGAAGTGACACTTGATTTTCTGGAAAGTACTCAAAGAGCTGAATCCAGCAAAATTTGGTTCACTCAATTTGGAGCTTTCTAGCCAAAGTTATAAGGATTTGAAGTTTGAAGGAAATCTGAAAATCGGGGAAAAGTTTAAACTCGCGCGTGGGCCCAGGAGACACGCGTCGCACGCCGAAGCGACAGCACACCGCGGCCCACAAGGCTTTTGCGCGCCAGCACACCCGATCCCGGCCGCAGCCGGATCCCGATTCAAAATATCGGCCGCTGACAGCTGGGGTCCACCCCCTTCTTCAACCTCGCGACACCCGCGCTCCGCCGCCGAGGGACCTCGCCGGAGAGCTCGCCGCCGGCTGCTGCACAGCTTCAAACTTCTTGATTCTGGCCGCCCCTGCCTACTTTTACTTGGGGAACATGATCCGAGGGTCAGCTGCTCATGACAACGGCCGGAGCATGGTCGGCGACGAGCCGCCATATCGGAACGACTTCGGCCATGTCGGCTGATGCTCCTAGTGCCTCAGCTACTTGGGAAACCGGTCGGGGAGCATCAGTGGACCTCAGAGAAGGTCGACATGAACTCGGGGCAGCTCGGGGAAGGCCCGAAATAGGTCCTCACCGTGCGCCCGATACCCCCCGTGCGTTCCGCCATTAGTAGACCTTGAATTACGCCGGGCACAGAAGTTCTCCGGCCCAGAGTTGTGAAGGCAACTTGTGCGTCACCGTGTCTAGTTCGTGTGGGAGTGGCCTGAGGCCCTCTAATCCTTTCTAGAGCACGAATTAAACAGAATCGTACCCGAGGGTCGTTCTGCACACAGAAAGGGGAAAAGTGGAAATTCGCCGCCGGTGAGCAACCACTCGAGCTGTGGCTCGGGGATGAGCAGCACCGATCACTTGCGCGTCCAAGGGTGCCTTGGCTCGGGCGTGACAACGCCCAGGTTGGGCTGTCCACGAGACCCCGAGGTGCGGCGGTTTCCAGTTCCGAGTTTGATCTTTCGGCACAGCCGATATCACTCGGTTTCAATCGATTTCTATCAATGGGAAGGATGGAGGATGGTTGCTAGTACCTTGCTGGGACCTTGGAATGGAAAGAGGGAGCTGCGATCGGCTTGATCAAGCAGGAACTCGAGCGGCGGCGATGGCAGTGGGAAAAGCAGTCGCGCACGTCGGTAGCTCGGGGAAATGGTGACTGAGGCACGCCGGGGAGGGAATAAATAGCTCGGCCGGCTGGCCTCCGGCTTGGGGCACGCAGCAGGAGCTGGCGCCGGCCGGCCCCTTCGGTGGCGCGCGCGCACAACAGCCGGGAACCGACTGAACTGTGGTTCAGTCGGTTTGCTTTGAGGCTGAGGCTGACATGTGGGTCCCACTCCTCTTTTAACCTCTGAAATTTATTCCTAACAGCTGTGGTAAACAGTGAACCCTATTCTACCCTTGGCAACTCAAATTATTCACCCAAGAGCCATTTGAATTGATCAAAGTTCAAATGAGGTTTGGTTTGAATGAATTTCAGCACAAGTGCAGTTTGAAATTCAAATAAAGTTTGAATTTCTCCCCCTTAGCTCATGTCAAGATCAACTCCAAATGGAGTGAAAATTGGTGTGTGAGCTCACAAAAATGTGCTGAGCAAGAATATGCCTTCCACTTTTAAATTCAGTGGGTGAAAACAGTTTGAATTTGAATATGTTTTCAAACTGCCCCTTTCCTATCTACACCCAAGATGACCTCAAAAATGTTTTGAATTTGGGTGAAACTTGGCATGGACATCCTTGGCAAAGTGTAGGAGTTTTCATATGTCCAGCCCATCTATATCACATGTGGGAAGTACCACTTTTGCAATGTGTGAGTTTGTTCCCTAATGAGCATGTTGATAATTGTTACTTGCTCTTTATTTGTGTTCATCATTTTTCCTCAAATGAGGTGTGTGGTGTGGGGATGAACACTGCAAATGGGTGTCAAAAACTGAGGCCCTTACATTCCTCCCCCCTTAAAAGAATCTCGTCCCGAGATTATAAGGTGAAAATGAGAGAGAGGACGGTGGAAAAATTACCGGATATGCGACGTGAGAAAGTCGGGGTAGTTAGTGCGAAGGAATTCTTCGCTCTCCCATGTCGCTTCATCCATGGAGTGATTACTCCACAGAACCTTGTAGAACCACAACGTACGGTTGCGTGTGGTTCGGGCCTTTTCATCAATAATCTGCACCGGTTCCTCCCGATAGGTGAGATCCGGTTGCAGTTCTTCAATGTCTTCCAGCTGAACGGTAGTTGATAGCTTGAGACACTTCCTCAGCTGGGAAATGTGAAAGACGTCGTGCACACCGGAAAGTGCTTCTGGTAATCTTAGCCGGTATGCCACCGATCCACATCTTTCGGTAATCTGGAATGGACCGATGAATCGGGGTGCTAACTTTCCTCTCACCCCAAATCTGTTTACGCCCTTCATTGGAGACACTCGTAGATATACGTGGTCTCCAGCTTCGAATTGTAACGGACGCCTTCTCCGGTCCGCATACTGTTTCTGTCGGGATTGAGCGGCTTTTAGGTTCGCTTGAATTAATCGAACCTTTTCTTCCGCGTTGTTGACAAGATCAATCCCGAAGGTAACCCTCTCGCCAGACTCACACCAATTCAATGGTGTGCGGCATTTTCTCCCGTATAGCGCCTCGTAGGGCGCCATCTTGATGCTGGCTTGGTACCCATTGTTGTACGAGAACTCGGCTAACGGCAAGTGATCATCCCAGTTCTTGCCGTGGTCGATAGCGCAAGCTCGTAGCATGTCTTCTAAGATTTGATTTACCCGCTCCGTTTGCCCATCCGTCTGCGGGTGGTAGGCTGAACTACGGATCAGCTTCGTTCCCAAGGCAGCGTGGAGCTGCTCCCAAAAACGGGACACAAATAAAGTGCCCCGGTCCGATACGATAGTACGGGGTACGCCGTATAAGCATAGGATCCGTGAGATGTACAGTTCAGCGTACTTCTTGGCGTTGTAGTTGGTGTTGACCGGGATGAAATGGGCAACTTTGGTGAGCCGATCGACGATCACCCACACAGAATCATGTTTCTGTAAGGTGGTGGGTAAACCGACGACGAAATCCATGCTCACGTCCTCCCACTTCCAGGCAGGAATGCCCAGTGGTTGCAGCAGTCCCGGTTTCCGCATGTGGTCTGCCTTCACCCGTCGACATGTATCACACTCGGACACGTATTTTGCAGTCTCTCGCTTCATCCGTGTCCACCAAAACTTGCTTCTGAGTTCTTGATACATCTTGTTGCTGCCGGGGTGAATAGAAAACTTTGATAAGTGAGCCTCATCAAAGATTTTCTTCCGTAACTCCGGGTTTCGGGGTACGACGATCCGGTCCTTGAACCATAGGACGCCGTCTCCGTCCTTCCGGAAACATTTCAACTCCCCACTGTCTACACGTCTCCGCAAATGTGATATGCCCTTGTCATTCTTCTGGGCTGCCGCTATCTCTTCACGGATGGTGGGGATCAAAGCTAGGTTGTAGAGAGCTCCATGTGGAATCACATGTAGTGGTGGTTCGCTCTCTTCCAACGGTGTGATGGTCAGATTATTGACGTGTGACTTGCGGCTTAGCGCGTCTGCCACAACGTTTGCCTTGCCCGGATGATAATGGATCTCTATCTCGTAATCCTTTATCAGTTCTAACCATCTTCGTTGCCTCATGTTCAGCTCCTTCTGAGTGAATATGTACTTGAGGCTTTTGTGGTCGGTATATAAATGTACGAGGTTACCGAGTAGGTAGTGCCTCCACATTTTCAGTGCAAGTACCACGGCAGCGAGCTCCAAGTCGTGAGTTGGATAATTTTGCTCATGATTCCTAAGCTGCCGTGACCCATACGCGACCACCCTTTGGTCTTGCATCAACACACATCCGAGCCCAATGCCGGATGCATCGCAGTACACATCGAACGGTTTTGTTGTGTCTGGCTGCGCCAAAACCGGTGCTGATGTCAGGTGCTTGACTAAAGCCTTGAATGCTGCTTCACATGCTGGACTCCAAACATATTTGGTAGCCTTCTTCAGCAGCTCTGTCATTGGCTTGGCAATCTTCGAGAAGTTCGGAATGAACCTCCGATAATATCCCGCGAGTCCGAGGAAACTCCGTACCTCATGAACAGTTCTCGGGGATTTCCAATTCAGCACTTGCGTGATTTTGCTCGGGTCCACAGCGATACCCTCCGCTGAGATGATATGCCCGAGGAAAGGCACTTGCGATATCCAAAACTCGCATTTGCTGAACTTTGCGTATAACTTGTGATCCCGCAGCCGTTGCAAGACTATACGCAGATGTTTCTTGTGATCTTCCTCCGACTTGGAATATACCAGGATGTCGTCGATGAAGACCACGACAAACTTGTCCAGCTCCGGCATGAACACCGAGTTCATTAAGTACATGAAGTGAGCTGGAGCATTGGTGAGGCCAAAGGACATGACCAGGTACTCATAAAGTCCGTACCTTGTCGAAAAAGCTGTCTTTGGAATGTCCTCAGCCCTGATCTTAATCTGATGGTACCCGGATCTTAAATCCATCTTGGAAAAGACCTTTGCTTCGACCAACTGATCAAACAACATGTCGATCCGTGGCAACGGGTACTTGTTCTTGATGGTTACGGCATTTAATGGACGGTAGTCCACGCAAAGCCGCAACGTTTCATCCTTCTTTTTGACAAATAATGCCGAACAGCCCCATGGCGAGGAGCTCGGCCTAATAAAACCCTTCTCCAGAAGGTCCGTGAGCTGAGTCTTCAGTTCAGCCAACTCCTTGGGCGCCATCTTGTACGGCCTTCGGGATATTGGCATGGTTCCCGGTGCAAGTTCAATCTTGAACTCCACCTCTCTATCGGGTGGCATCCCCGGCAAATCATCCGGGAATACATCAGGGAATTCTCGGACCACTGGAATGTCTTCCAATCTGATGGTTGTGGCTTGATAGACACTTGGAAGTTTTATTTCTGGACTGTCCAGAAATAATGAGTGAGAACCGTGCACTCCTGAGTTTAAGTGCACGACTCGGAGGACGGTGTCTAAAACAGCGCCGTGGCGGTTTAACCACGACATCCCTAGGATGACATCGACCTTCTGTCCCTCTAAGATAATGAGAGACGTGGGGTACACTCTACCCGCTAAGCATAATGGTGCTTTGGAGACCATTACGCTTGCTGAAATCTTCCCACCCGGTGAACAAATTAAATATGGACTATCGGTGGGTAGTATTGGCAAGCTGTGTTTAGCAATGAAAGCTTGGCTAATAAAATTATGCGTGGCGCCTGAATCAAATAGTACTATAGCGGGATGCTGGTGGAGTTGGAACATACCCGCAAGGATTGGCTCGCCCTCCGGCACGTCCTCAATGGCAAGCTGGTGGACAGTACCGGGCCTAGGGTTTGCCCGCCGCGCATTAGTAGGGTTCCGGGGTTGATTCCTCCCCGGAAACTGTGGTACCACTCCGCCGCCTTGCCTCTCCGGGCAACTGCTCGCGAAGTGTCCTGGACGACCACACTTGTAACATGTGGCCGCTACTGGTGGAGTACTTGGTGGACGAAAGCCCGGCATGCGTTGCGGAGGTGCAAACGCACGCGGCATCGCCCGCTGCTGCTGTTGTTGTTGCGGTGGTGCTGGCAGTGCCGGCCGGAATGCCGGTGAAGAATACGGCCGACCGCGGAACGGCATCGACCGCTGTGGTGGCTGCCAGCGCGGACCTGATGGTGGGCGATTCACCATCCGAAACTTCTGAGAAGGACCGCCTCCTTCTCCGCTGCTCTGCGGCGCGCTTCGCTTTCGCTCTGCCGCCGCCAACTCCTTGCCGGAGTCTTCCTGAACAATCGCAGCATCAATTATGTCGTTGAGGCTGCCGCGATTGAACATCGCCAGCTTGTCCTTCAGGAGCGGGTTAAGCCCCTGGTAAAAGTGGTCCCGCCGCTTCTCGTCCGTATCTGCGTGATACGACGCGTAGAGTGCGAGATCGTTGAACGCTCTGGAGTACTCCAGCGCGTTCCGGCTCCCTTGTTGCAGGTGTAGGAATTCCTGCGTCTTCCTCTTCATCAAACCGGGCGGTATATGATAGGCCCGGAAGGCCGTCCGGAACTCCGCCCAGGTCATCACTCGGTCGGTGGGTTGTGAAGCACAAAAGTTGGCCCACCACGCGCTCGCGGATCCTTGGAGCTGCTGGACCGCGAACTGAGTCTTGCGCTGCTCGCTGATTTGGAGCAGCCCGAACTTCATCTCTATGGCGCGGAGCCAGTTGTCCGCGTCAAGTGGTTCATCCGCCCTTGAGAATACAGGGGGATGAGTCGCCAGGAAGTCAGAGTAGGAGCTCTGTTGGCGCTCCTCACGATCTTGACGTCTCTCTGGGCGAGACGTATTCGCAATTAACGTTTGCAGCAGCTCTGTATGCTGCTGATGTGAACCCGCCATTGCCGCGACAATGTCGGCCAATGTAACCGTTGGTAGTGGCGGTGGCGGTGTTTGCTGTTGCTGTTGCTGCTGCTGTCCCGAGGAGTCCTCGGGAGGTGGTTGGGAGGTCTCTCCCCCTTGGCTAGTACCTCCAACATCGGGGTTGGCACGAGTACGCGTCATTCTGAAATTCAACACAGCAGCAATTAGCACATGTCTTACTCAAAATTCCATAAACAGGAGTAAGTATTGAAGCGACGCATGATTAACTTGCACAACATTCACATATATTGATAAAGCATAAACTTTATACAAGATACATTATTCTCGGATCTCCGAGAAGTCGTGCTCATGTCGTCACTACCTATACATACGCTACTGTCTACACGACATGTCACCGATTACAAAAGTTGGGTTACGCTACCCTAGCTGCCCTACTTGGCAACCGTAACCCCCTACTCGGAGTAGAACTCGACCTCCTGTGGGTCGTCCTCCTCCGGTACCTCTGCTGGTGGCTCGGGGTCTACCACCTCTTCTCCCATTCCAGGTTCTCCCATGGCTGGAAGACCCAAGACTACCGGTACGCCCAATACCGGGGGCACGAGGTCCTGCAATGCATGCACCTCGTCCATAGCCTGGTTGTAGTCCTCTTCCCAGCCTTGTCCTTCCTCAATAGCGTCGTCCCGCTCTTGAGCAAGGTCCTCATTCTGCTGGGTTAGGGTCTGCACCAGCTCTTGCAACGCCGCAATGTCAACACGGCTCTTCTTCTTTGCCTTCTTCAGACGACGCAACTGATTGTGTTGTTCATTCAGTCGCTTGATCGTCGGAAGGAGCACATTGCGGAGTGCACTGTGAGCACTCTCAAAATGATCTCCACGGCTTGTGCTCTCCTTGAGCTTGGTGGCGAGATGCTCCGTATGAACAGCTTGGCTGTCCATCACAGCGTTTCCCGCCCTCATTTGGAGGCTGAGATTTGCCTCCGCGGGGTTGTACCTTGGGCAACTCGGGTTTGTTGCCTCTAGGTACCTCTCTTCCCACACATGCTGAGCTCGTCCCTCCACCGGAACGAGTGCGTATGGAGTTCCCTCCATAGCCTGTACGTGTAGTTGGCAGAAACGTGACATAGTGTCACGGGCTGCCACTTGCCACATCCCTTCCGGTTGTCTTCCTCTCACCGTGACGGTGAATGGCACCCAACCGGGTGGCGTAGGCCCTGCAGGAACCTCGACATGGATCGTCCACGTCTTGTTCCCCTCTTCGCCTTCTTCCTTGGCGAAGTATTGCGGCATCTGGTTGTACCCGAAATATTGGAGCATTAGCCACAATGCTCCCGGGTAGCCGCTACGGTCAGAGCAGTGGGAAACTACCCACCCGTTCTCCAACCGTTTATCTGCTGCCATCTGTAAAAATATATTTGAGAAATGTCAAATATTTATTTAAACAGTAAACCATTGAGTTATAACATAAGATATGTCATTGAACCCTTAACACTTGGAAACATAGTTCAAATTTTTAAACAAATTTGACTGCTGATCTGCTGTTCCCATGACAGCCCTGACCAGTTTCCATATCAATCTGATTTAGGCCAGGTTAAAAGCAAAACCAGTCCTGGAGCTCAACATCAAAGTTAAAGTTAACTTCAATAGCTTTCCAGAAAGTATTTGGTTGGCCTAAGATCTGCTCTGGTTCAAAAGTTATGAGATGTCAAAGTTAACAGAATTTCTGGGAACAATTGGACAGCACCTCCCTGCCTTAGGTACTGATTTGATCCAAGAATTCCAGTTAATTCTGTTCCTAATCTGACAAAACTTTCTGTTACAAAGTTGTAACCCATCTCATAAGCTTCCCAGAACCACCTCATTTTCTATTTTTGGATTTTTATGCAGGAAGTTATGCTTAATTTACAGAGAGTCTACAGAGAGTCTTTGCTCCGTCCTGTTTTCTGGACAGTTTCAACTCTACTGCATTTTTCGAGTGGTTAAGGGATGAAACACCTCTGGAACTCAACAGAAAAGTTGTAAAGCTCCTCCAAAGCTTTCCAGAAATGTATCATACGACCCCAACCTCGAAAGAACTCAACCTCTAACCTCTGATTAACTTCAGCCTTGATTTAGCTGAAAACAGAGTGCTCTGTCCTTAACATCCTATAAGTTGAAAATTTATTAACTTTGAATATCCTGTTCAAGGGAAGGAGTTACATCAAGTTTTACTACTTTGGATCAAAACCTTCAAGTTTTTAAATGAAGTTGTTCATTTAGTTGGGTGTGACGTCGAGGCGTCACCAGATTATGTCGGTACTACGTCCTCACAAAGGAAAAACCTATACCGGATTTAGCCGGCTTCGTTAGTTCAGTGGCACTACTCGTCACTCGCACACGGATGCTACACGTCTACCGTTTCGTGGTAAGGCTACCTGCAGAAACTCAAACAATCATCAGACTCGGCTGCACACCGAGCCCGGAATCCATACAGTTTGTACACCCGGCCGTCATCACTCGCCCGGATGTTCTCAAGCCAAACACGCCTTGAGTTACGTGTTCACGTTTCAGACCACGTGACGGGGTCTCCCATGTTGCACCACGCACGCCAGGGACAGACGTTGCTCGAATACCCCAAACGACATGAAGAGTCGTAGAGGATATCAAAGCGGGTCGGGTTACCTGCCACCCGTGGGGCTCCACCCTTCAGCTTGTGCGCACTGGTGGACAGCGCTTACGTGCACCCCCCAAGACATGAACGTCCCGAGATGCACGATTTTCCGACATAACAAATAAGTTAATAAGCCACTTTCTATATACTAATAACATCCTTATACGGGCTACTAACTCGTTCCTCACTGGATTTTTGAAAAAGAAGACCTTTGTACTGTGTTAAACCTCAAGCGAGCTCTGATACCACGCTGACACGACCCCACTGGTCCTGTCGAGCCAGGATCACGCTGAGGGGTGCTGCGTTGCACAACACCGTATAACACACGTCAAAGGTACAAAGCGGAAGCGGAAGCTTTATTACATAAACAAGTTTATTAACATGTTTACATCAAAATAAGTTTAGTCCACACTCGCGGGCGTAGACTAAGCATCAAGTGCACGTTCAGCCCTCGAACGTGTCCTTGCTAGCACACTCGCACACTAACTCTGCGGCGTGCACGACTCCCACTCGACGGGGTTCCCCTCCTGGGGTTCCGTCTCCTCTTCGGGAGTCCCTTCCTCATAGAACCCTGCAAAAGCTTCAAACACAAGCAGTGAGCACGAAGGCTCAGCAAGTCTGACCCGTCTCAC
Source organism: Neostapfia colusana (assembly GCA_030760725.1). Lineage (NCBI taxonomy): Eukaryota > Viridiplantae > Streptophyta > Magnoliopsida > Poales > Poaceae > Neostapfia > Neostapfia colusana. Next base: position 105,394,405 of record JASWHV010000006.1, read on the forward strand.
CTAAACATGAAACTTCTACATGAGGGTGATGGGTTGCATGAGGTAAAAATCATTTGCAAGGACTCGCCTAATTAGTAGAACCTTACTTTCAAGTTTTAGCAGCAGGTTGTGGAGAACTTTACGCTAAGGCACATGAGAGAGCCGCAATCAAACAAGAAACGCATTTCTCTCATGTACTTTGCCCAAAGTTGAAAAGAACTTTAGTTAGCACTAAGCTACAACATATCATTAACAATCAATATCCAACTTTCAATCAGCAACATTTTAACATGTAACTAGCCTGTTCTTTCTACGTCACGGTACAGTGAACAAGTGGTACTCACTGACCGCGAGGGACGGCGATTATAATCGATTTACACCTGCAGGGTTACCCGAACAACCCGTCACGTACGCCCGTACTCGATGTTGCCTACAACAACCATCACGGACGCCGTACGCGACTACCTTTCACCCGTTAGCCAAATATTGAACCGGTCCCATCGTCCCGAGCAAGAGGTCCCTGCACGCGCATCTCTGTGCCGCCAGCTGATTTACACCTCGAGCTCTCAACCTACCCTCTGAACGACGGGCAATGCCTCAATACCCAGCTACCCGAGTTACATCAGTTTCCCGGTTCCCATATAGCCGGTAGGTCTTCGGTACTGTTCTAGCTTGTTCAACAGGCCCGCACACGGCTCGGTCCTCAATCGACACAAGCGGAGCTACAGCACACAGGCCCCAAAGTCCTGCTGCCCTTACTCTCCGCTCGGTCTCATTTTCTTGCCATGTGTATCATGTGCTATCTCTACCCGAGCAATGTGCCTCTAGCCTATTCTCGCGAGTAGTTCCAACTACTCGACTTGTACCGAATCCTACTCTATCCTAGCAATGCAGTGGCTAACGGGGTTTGCAATCCTAAACCCCAACCCATGGTTTTCTTGGCTATGCAGTGGGGTTTCCAAACAAGACTCTGATGCACAACATAAAGAAAACAAGTATGTGCTCAAAACAATAAAAATTTATAAAATGGTTAATGCAAACCGGGGCTTGCCTTGCTGCTCTTGGTCGTAGGCTAGCTGTTCCTCCGGAGTAACGAAGTCTAGGACTTCGGGTTCCTCCTCGACCTTAGCGACTACATGATAAGAACAATGTATGTATTAATTAAATGCTTTTGTATTAACTTTGAAGTTGTGAAGTCTATAACCTTTACTAGATAGACCTAATGACTGTGAAACTTTTACTGTGGCTTGGTTACAACCTAAACAGAGACTTGGTCAAGTTTTAGTTGCAGCAAAGCTCATTTGAGCCCTCCACAAATAATTATGTCCTTGACCTTAATTAAAGGCTTTTAGGGTGTTCTAGGTATTTTCATGAAACAAACTATGACTTTCTGAAAACTAGATTTTCAGAGGGTTCTAATGGAATTGGTCTCACTTAATTTGGAAGTCTCTAACTAAAGATATGAGCTAAACAATTTCAGAGAAAATTCTGAAAATGTTTCTGAACATTTTCTATTTTCTCTGGAACAGTTTTACTAATCACACCATTAGGTGGACTAAATGAGCTCAAATGGATCTGAAATTTTTATGGTAGTTCAAGGATATTTTGGTGAACATCTCAGCAAAATTTCAGGATTTTCCTCCAAATGATTCTCCAGTTAAAATTCCTAACAGTTTAAACTTTAAGGAATTAATTCTGGAGAATTAAGGAATCTCATGAAGTGACACTTGATTTTCTGGAAAGTACTCAAAGAGCTGAATCCAGCAAAATTTGGTTCACTCAATTTGGAGCTTTCTAGCCAAAGTTATAAGGATTTGAAGTTTGAAGGAAATCTGAAAATCGGGGAAAAGTTTAAACTCGCGCGTGGGCCCAGGAGACACGCGTCGCACGCCGAAGCGACAGCACACCGCGGCCCACAAGGCTTTTGCGCGCCAGCACACCCGATCCCGGCCGCAGCCGGATCCCGATTCAAAATATCGGCCGCTGACAGCTGGGGTCCACCCCCTTCTTCAACCTCGCGACACCCGCGCTCCGCCGCCGAGGGACCTCGCCGGAGAGCTCGCCGCCGGCTGCTGTACAGCTTCAAACTTCTTGATTCTGGCCGCCCCTGCCTACTTTTACTTGGGGAACATGATCCGAGGGTCAGCTGCTCATGACAACGGCCGGAGCATGGTCGGCGACGAGCCGCCATATCGGAACGACTTCGGCCATGTCGGCTGATGCTCCTAGTGCCTCAGCTACTTGGGAAACCGGTCGGGGAGCATCAGTGGACCTCAGAGAAGGTCGACATGAACTCGGGGCAGCTCGGGGAAGGCCCGAAATAGGTCCTCACCGTGCGCCCGATACCCCCCGTGCGTTCCGCCATTAGTAGACCTTGAATTACGCCGGGCACAGAAGTTCTCCGGCCCAGAGTTGTGAAGGCAACTTGTGCGTCACCGTGTCTAGTTCGTGTGGGAGTGGCCTGAGGCCCTCTAATCCTTTCTAGAGCACGAATTAAACAGAATCGTACCCGAGGGTCGTTCTGCACACAGAAAGGGGAAAAGTGGAAATTCGCCGCCGGTGAGCAACCACTCGAGCTGTGGCTCGGGGATGAGCAGCACCGATCACTTGCGCGTCCAAGGGTGCCTTGGCTCGGGCGTGACAACGCCCAGGTTGGGCTGTCCACGAGAGCCCGAGGTGCGGCGGTTTCCAGTTCCAAGTTTGATCTTTCGGCACAGCCGATATCACTCGGTTTCAATCGATTTCTATCAATGGGAAGGATGGAGGATGGTTGCTAGTACCTTGCTGGGACCTTGGAATGGAAAGAGGGAGCTGCGATCGGCTTGATCAAGCAGGAACTCGAGCGGCGGCGATGGCAGTGGGAAAAGCAGTCGCGCACGTCGGTAGCTCGGGGAAATGGTGACTGAGGCACGCCGGGGAGGGAATAAATAGCTCGGCCGGCTGGCCTCCGGCTTGGGGCACGCAGCAGGAGCTGGCGCCGGCCGGCCCCTTCGGTGGCGCGCGCGCACAACAGCCGGGAACCGACTGAACTGTGGTTCAGTCGGTTTGCTTTGAGGCTGAGGCTGACATGTGGGTCCCACTCCTCTTTTAACCTCTGAAATTTATTCCTAACAGCTGTGGTAAACAGTGAACCCTATTCTACCCTTGGCAACTCAAATTATTCACCCAAGAGCCATTTGAATTGATCAAAGTTCAAATGAGGTTTGGTTTGAATGAATTTCAGCACAAGTGCAGTTTGAAATTCAAATAAAGTTTGAATTTCTCCCCCTTAGCTCATGTCAAGATCAACTCCAAATGGAGTGAAAATTGGTGTGTGAGCTCACAAAAATGTGCTGAGCAAGAATATGCCTTCCACTTTTAAATTCAGTGGGTGAAAACAGTTTGAATTTGAATATGTTTTCAAACTGCCCCTTTCCTATCTACACCCAAGATGACCTCAAAAATGTTTTGAATTTGGGTGAAACTTGGCATGGACATCCTTGGCAAAGTGTAGGAGTTTTCATATGTCCAGCCCATCTATATCACATGTGGGAAGTACCACTTTTGCAATGTGTGAGTTTGTTCCCTAATGAGCATGTTGATAATTGTTACTTGCTCTTTATTTGTGTTCATCATTTTTCCTCAAATGAGGTGTGTGGTGTGGGGATGAACACTGCAAATGGGTGTCAAAAACTGAGGCCCTTACACTACGCATCAAGTCACGTTCAGCCCTCGAACGTGTCCTTGCTAGCACACACACACACACTAACTCTGCGGCGTGCACGACTCCCACTCGACGGGGTTCCCCTCCTGGGGTTCCGTCTCATCTTCGGGAGTCCCTTCCTCATAGAACCCTGCAAAAGCTTCAAACACAAGCAGTGAGCACAAAGGCTCAGCAAGTCTGACCCGTCTCACCTAAACATGGAACTTCTACATGAGGGGTAATGGGTTGCATGATGTAAAAATCAATTGCAAGGACTCGCCTAATTAGTAGAACCTTACTTTCAAGTTTTAGCAGCAGGTTGTGGAGAACCTTACGCTAAGGCACATGAGAGAGCCGTAATCAAACAAGAAACGCATTTCTCTCATGTACTTTGCCCAAAGTTGAAAAGAACTTTAGTTAGCTCTAAGCTACAGCATATCATTAACAATCAATGTCCAGCTTTCAATCAGCAACATTTTAATATGTGACTAGCCTGTTCTTTCTACGTCACGGTACAGTGAACAAGTGGTACTCACTGACCGCGAGGGACGGTGATTATAATCGATTTACACCTGCAGGGTTACCCGAACAACCCGTCACGTACGCCCGTACTCGATGTTTCCTACAACAACCATCACGGACGCCGTACGCGACTACCTTTCACCCGTTAGCCAAATGTTGAACCGGTCCAATCGTCCGGAGCAAGAGGTCTCTGCACGCGCATCTCAGTGCCGCCAGCCAATTTACACCTCGAGCTCTCAACCTACCCTCTGAACGACCAGCTATGCCTCAACACCCAGCTACCCGAGTTACATCGGTTTCCCGGTTCCCATATAGCCGGTAGGTATTCGGTACTGTTCTCGCTTGTTCAACAGGCCCGCACACGGCTCGGTCCTCAATCGACACAAGCGGAGCTACAGCACACAGGCCCCAAAGTCCTGCTGCCCTTACTCTCCGCTCAGTCTCATTTTCTTGCCATGTGTATCATGTGCTACCTCTACCCGAGCAATGTGCCTCTAGCCTATTCTCGCGAGTAGTTCCAACTACTCGACTTGTACCGAATCCTACTCTATCTTAGCAATGCAGTGGCTAACGAGGTTTTCAATTCTAAACCCAAACCCATGGTTTTCTTGGCTATGCAGTTGGGTTTCCAATCAAGACTCTAATGCAAAAAAACAATATTCAAAGATGTGCTCAAAACAATAAACATTTGTAAAAAGGTTAATGCAAACCGGAGCTTGCCTTGCTGCTCTTAGTCGTAGGCTAGCTGTTCCTCCGGAGTAACGAAGTCTAGGACTTCGGGTTCCTCCTCGACCTTAGCGACTACATGATAAGAGCAATATATGTATCAATTTAAATGCATTTGTATTAACTTTGAAGTTGTGAGGTCTATAACCCTTGCTAGACAGACCTAATGACTGTGAAACTTTTACTGTGGCTTGGTTACAACTTAAACGGAGACTTGGTCAAGTTTTAGTTGCAGCAAAGCTCAATTGAGCCCTCCACAATTAATTATGTCCTTGACCTTAATTAAAGGCTTTTAGGGTGTTCTAAGGATTTTCATGAAACAAACTATGACTTTCTGAAAACTAGATTTTCAGAGGGTTCTAATGGATTTGGTCTCAATTAATTTGGGGGTTCCGAACTAAAGATATGAGCCAAACAATTTCAGAGAAAATTCTGAAAATGTTTCTGAACATTTTCTATTTTCTCTGGAACAGTTTCACTAATCACACCATTAGGTGGATTAAATGAGCTCAAATGGATCTGAAATTTTTACGGTAGTTCAAGGATATTTTGGTGAACATCTCAGCAAAATTTCAGGAGTTTCCTCCAAAGAATTCTCCAGTTAAAATTCCTAACATTTTAAACTTTGAGGAATTAATCCTGGAGAAATAAGGAATTTCATGAAGTGAAACTTGATTTTCTGGAAAGTACTCAGAGAGCTGAATCCAGAAAAATTTGGTTCACTCAATTTGGAGCTTTCTAGCCAAAGTTATGAGGATTTGAAGTTTGAAGGAAATCTGAAAATCGGGGAAAAGTTTAAACTCGCGCGTGGGCCCAGGGGACACGTGTCGCACGCCGAGGCGACAGCACACCGCGGCCCACAATGATTTTACGCGCCAGCACACCTGATCCCAGCCGCAGCCGGATCCCGATTCAAAATATCTCCCGCTGACAGCTGGGGTCCACCCCCCTTCTTCAACCTCGCGACACCCGCGCCCCGCCACCGAGGGATCTCGCCGGAGAGCTCGCTGCCGGCCGCTGTACAGCTCCAAACTTCTCGATTCTGGCTGACCCTGCCTACTTTTACTCGGGGAACAGGATTCTAGGGTCAGCTTCTCATGACAATGACCGGAGCATGGTCGGCGACGAGCCGCCACCTCGGAACAACTTCGACCATGTCGGCTGACCCCTCTAGCACCTCAGCTACTTGGGAAATCGGTCGGGGAGCATCAGTGGACCTCAGAGAAGGTCGACATGAGCTCGAGGCAGCTCGGGGAAGGCCCGAAATAGGTCCTCACCGTGCGCCCGATGCCGCCCGTTCGTTCCGCCATTAGTAGACCTCAAATTACGCCGGGCACAGAGGTTCTCGGGCCCAGAGTGGTGAAGGCAACTTGTGCGTTACCGTGTCTAGATCGTGTGAGAGCGGCTTGAGGCCCTCTAATCCTTTCTAGAGCATGAATTAAACAGAATCGTACCCGAAGGTCGTTCTGCACACAGAAAGGGGAAAAATGGAAATTCGCCGCCGGTGAGCAACCACTCGAGCTGTGGCTCGGGGATGAGCAGCACTGGTCACCCGCACGTCCAAGGGTGCCTTGGCTCGGGCGTGACAACGCCCTGGTTGGGCTGTCCACGAGAGCCTGAGGTGCGGCGGTTCCAAGTCCCGAATTTGATCTTTCGGCACAGCCGATATCAATCGGTTTCAACCGAATTCTAGCAACGGGGAGGACGGAGGAAGATCTCTAGTACCTTGCTGGGGCTCTGGAGTGGACGGAGGGAGCTGCGATCGGTGTTCTCCGATCAAGTCCGAGCTGCGGAAGTTTTCGGCCGGCGCTGAGTTCTTGCGGGGAAGAACGGCGGTGCCTCGGCCGAGGAGGGGGGCAGGCGCCTTAAGAAGGCTCTGCACCGCCTCACGCCTGCGCGTGGGCAAGCAGCTGCTGGCGCGGAGGCTGCCCTCGGTTGCGATCACCGCTGCGGCTCGGCGACCCGAGTGAAAAAGTCTCAGTCGGTTTGATCTGAGCAGTGGCTGACATGTGGGTCCCACCTCCAGTTTTAACCTCTTAAATTTACTCCTAATCACTGTTGTAAACAGTGAACCCCATACTACCCTTGGCAATTCAAATTATTCACCCATGAGCCATTTGAATTGATCAAAGTTCAAATGAGGTTTGGTTTGAATGAATTTCAGCACAAGTTCAGTTTGAAATTCAAATAAAGTTTGAATTTCTCCCCCTTAGCTCATGTCAAGATCAACTCCAAATGGAGTGAAAATTGGTGTGTGAGCTCACAAAAATGTGCTGAGTAAGAATATGCCTTCCACTTTTAAATTCATGGGATAAAACAGTTTGAATTTGAATATGGTTTTGAAACTGCCCTCTTCCTAACTCTACCCAAACTGACCTCAAATAGGTTTTGAATTTGGGTGAAACTTGGCATGGACATCCTTAGTAAAGTGTAGGAGTTTTCAATATGTCCAGCCCATCTATATCACATGTGGGAAATACCACTTTTGCAATGTGTGAGTTTGTTCTCTAATGAGCATGTGGATAATTGTTACTTGCTCTTCATTTGTGTTTATCATTCTTCCTCAAATGAGGTGTGTGGTGTGGTGATGAACACTGCAATTGTGTGTCAGAAACTGAGGCCCTTACATTCCTCCCCCCTTAAAAGAATCTCGTCCCGAGATTATAAGGTGAAAATAAGAGAGAGGACGGTGGAAAATTACCGGATATGCGACGTGAAAAAGACGGGGTAGTTAGTGCGAAGGAATTCTTCGCTCTCCCATGTCGCTTCGTCCATGGAGTGATTACTCCATAGAACCTTGTAGAACCACAACGTACGGTTGCGTGTGGTTCGGGCCTTTTCATCAATAATCTGCACCGGTTCCTCCCGATAGGTGAGATCCGGTTGCAGTTCTTCAATGTCTTCCAGCTGAACGGTAGTTGATAGCTTGAGACATTTCCTCAACTGGGAAACGTGAAAGACGTCGTGCACACCGGAAAGTGCTTCTGGTAACTTCAGCCGGTATGCCACTGATCCACATCTCTCGGTAATCTGAAATGGACCGATGAATCGGGGTGCCAACTTTCCTCTCACCCCAAATCTGTTTACGCCCTTCATTGGAGACACCCGTAGATATACGTGATCTCCAACTTCGAATTGTAATGGGCGCCTTCTCCGGTCCGCATACTGTTTCTGACGGGATTGAGCGGCTTTTAGGTTCGCTTGAATTAGTCGAACCTTTTCTTCCGCGTTGTTGACAAGGTCAATCCCGAAGGTAACCCTTTTGCCAGACTCACACCAGTTCAACGGTGTGCGGCATTTTCTTCCGTATAGCGCCTCGTAGGGCGCCATCTTGATGCTTGCTTGGTACCCATTGTTGTACGAGAACTCGTCTAATGGCAAGTGATCATCCCAATTCTTGCCGTGGTCGATAGCGCAAGCTCGTAGCATGTCTTCTAGAATCTGATTTACCCGCTCGGTTTGTCCATCCGTCTGCGGGTGGTAGGCTGAACTACGGATCAGCTTCGTCCCCAAGGCAGCGTGCAGCTGCTCCCAAAAACGGGACACAAATAAGGTGCCCTGATCCGATATGATAGTACGGGGTACGCCGTACAAGTATAGGATCCGTGAGATGTACAGTTCAGCGTACTTCTTGGCGTTGTAGTTGTTGTTGACCCGGATGAAATGGGCAACTTTGGTGAGCCGATCGACGATCACCCACACCGAATCATGTTTCTGTAAGGTGGTGGGTAAACCAACGACGAAATCCATGCTCACGTCCTCCCACTTCCAGGCAGGAATGCCCAGTGGTTGCAGCAGTCCCGGTTTCCGCATATGATCTGCCTTCACCCTTCGACATGTATCACACTCGGACACGTATTTTGCAACCTCGCGCTTCATCCGTGTCCACCAAAACTTTCTTCTGAGTTCTTGATACATTTTGTTGCTGCCGGGGTGAATAGAAAACTTTGATAAGTGAGCCTCATCAAAGATTTTCTTCCGTAATTCCGGTTTACGGGGTACGACGATCCGGTCCTTGAACCACAGAACGCCGTCTCCGTCCTTCCGGAAACATTTCAACTCCCCACTTTCTACACGTCTCCGCAAATGTGACATGCCCTTGTCATTCTTCTGGGCTGCCGCTATCTCTTCACGGATGGTGGGGATCAAAGCTAGGTTGTAGAGAGCTCCATGTGGAATCACATGGAGTGGTGGTTCGCTCTCTTCCAATGGTGTGATGGTCAGATTATTGACGTGTGACTTGCGGCTCAGCGCATCTGCCACTACGTTTGCTTTGCCCGGATGATAATGGATCTCTATTTTGTAATCCTTTATCAGTTCTAACCATCTTCGTTGCCTCATGTTCAGCTCCTTCTGAGTGAATATGTACTTGAGGCTTTTGTGGTCGGTATATAAATGTACGAGGTTACCGAGTAGGTAGTGCCTCCACATCTTCAGTGCAAGTACCACAGCAGCAAGCTCCAAGTCGTGAGTTGGATAATTTTGCTCATGGTTTCTAAGCTGCCGTGATCCATACGCGACTACTCTTCGGTCTTGCATCAGCACACACCCGAGCCCAATGCCGGATGCATCGCAGTACACATCGAACGGTTTTGTTGTGTCTGGCTGCGCCAAAACCGGTGCTGATGTCAGGTGCTTGACTAAAGCCTTGAATGCTGCTTCACATGTTGGACTCCAAACATATTTGGTAGCCTTCTTCAGCAGCTCCGTCATTGGCTTGGCAATCTTCGAGAAGTTCGGAATGAACCTCCGATAATATCCCGCGAGCCCGAGGAAACTCCGTACCTCGTGAACAGTTCTCGGGGATTTCCAATTCAGCACTTGAGTGATCTTGCTCGGGTCCACAGCGATACCCTCCGCTGAGATGATATGCCCGAGGAAAGGCACTTGCGATATCCAAAACTCGCATTTGCTGAATTTTGCGTATAACTTGTGATCCCGCAGCCATTGCAAGACTATACGCAGATGTTTCTTTTGATCTTCCTCCGACTTGGAATATACCAGGATGTCGTCGATGAAGACCACGGCAAACTTGTCCAGCTCCGGCATGAATACCGAGTTCATTAAGTACATGAAGTGAGCTGGAGCATTGGTGAGGCCGAAGGACATGACCAGGTACTCATAAAGTCCGTACCTCGTCGAGAAAGCCGTCTTCGGAATGTCCTCAGCCCTTATCTTAATCTGATGGTACCCGGATCTTAAATCCATCTTGGAAAAGATCTTTGCTTCGACCAACTGATCAAACAACATGTCGATCCGTGGCAACGGGTACTTGTTCTTGATGGTTACGGCATTTAATGGACGATAGTCCACGCAAAGCCGCAACGTCTCATCCTTGTTCTTGACAAATAATGCTGAACATCCCCATGGTGAGGAGCTCGGCCTAATAAAACCCTTCTCCAGAAGGTCCGTGAGCTGAGTCTTCAGTTCAGCCAACTCCTTGGGTGCCATCTTGTACGGCCTTCGGGATATTGGCATGGTTCCCGGTGTAAATTCAATCTTGAACTCCACCTCTCTATCGGGTGGCATCCCCGGCAAATCGTCCGGTAATACATCAGGGAACTCTCGGACCACCGGAATATCTTCCAATCTGATGGTTGTGGCTTGATAGACACTTGGAAGTTTTATTTCTGGACTGTCCAGAAATAATGAGTGAGACTTGTGCACTTCGGAGTTCAAGTGCACGACTCAGAGGACGCTGTCTAAAACAGCGCCGTGGCGGGTTAACCACGACATCCCTAAGATGACATCGACCTTTTGTCCCTCTAAAATTATGAGAGACGTAGGGTAAACTCTACCCTCTAAGCACAATGGCGCTTTTGGGACCATCATGCTTGCTGAAATCTTCCCACCCGGTGAACAGATCACATAAGGACTATCGGTGGGTAGTATTTGCAAGCTATACTTATCAATGAAAGCTTGGCTAATGAAGCTATGCGTGGCGCCTGAATCAAATAGTACTATAGCGGGATGCTGGTGGAGTTGGAACATACCCGTAAGGATTGGCTCGCCCTCCGGCACGTCCTCAATGGCAAGCTGGTGGACGGTGCCGGGCCTAGGGTTTGCCCGCCGCGCATTAGTAGGGTTCCGGGGTTGATTCCTCCCCGGAAACTGTGGTGCCACTCCGCCGCCTTGCCTCTCCGGGCAACTGCTCGCGAAGTGTCCTGGACGACCACACTTGTAACATGTGGCCGCTGCTGGTGGAGTGCTCGGTGGACGAAAGCCTGGCATGCGTTGCGGAGGTGCAAACGCACGTGGCATCGCCCGCTGCTGCTGTTGTTGTTGCGGTGGTACTGGCAGTGCCGGCCGCAATGCCGGTGAAGAGTACGGCCGACTGCGGAACGGCATCGACCGCTGTGGTGGCTGCCAGCGTGGACCTGATGGTGGGCGATTCACCATCCGAAACTTCTGAGAAGGACCGCCTCCTTCTCCGCTGCTCTGCGGCGCGTTCGCTTTCGCTCTGCCGCCGCCAACTCCTTGCCGGAGTCCTCCTGAACAATCGCAGCATCAATGATGTCGTTGAGGCTGCCGCGATTGAACATCGCCAATTTGTCCTTCAGGAGCGGGTTAAGCCCCTGGTAAAAATGGTCTCGCCGCTTCTCGTCTGTATCCGCGTGATACGACGCATATAGCGCGAGATCGTTAAACGCCCTGGAGTATTCCAGCACGTTCCGGCTCACTTGTTGCAGGTGTAGGAACTCCTGCGTCTTCCTCTTCATCAGACCGGGCGGTATATGATAGGCCCTGAAGGCCGTCCGGAACTCCGCCCAGGTCATCACTCGGTCGGTGGGCTGTGAAGCACAGAAGTTGGCCTACCACGCGCTCGCGGATCCTTGGAGCTGCTGGACCGCGAACTGAGTCTTGCGCTGCTCGCTGATTTGGAGCAGCCCGAACTTCATTTCTATGGCGCGGAGCCAGTTGTCCGCGTCAAGTGGTTCATCCGCCCTTGAGAATACCGGGGGATGAGTTGCCAGGAAGTCGGAGTAGGAGCTCTGTTGACGCTCCTCACGGTCCTGACGTCTCTCTGGGCAAGACGTATTCGCAATTAAAGTTTGCAGCAGCTCCGTGTGCTGCTGATGTGAACCCGCCATTGCCGCGACAATGTCGGCCAATGTAACCGTTGGCAGTGGCGGTGGCGGTGTTTGCTGTTGCTGTTGCTGCTGTTGCTGTTGCTGTTGTTGTCCCGAGGAGTCCTCGGGAGGTGGTTGGGAGGTCTCTCCCCCTTGACTGGTACCCCCAACGTCCGGGTTGGCACGAGTACACGTCATTCTGAAATTCAAAACAGCAGCGATTAGCACATGTCTTACTTAAAATTCCATAAGCAACAGTAGGTATTGAAGTGACACATGATTATTTGCACAACATTCACATATATTGATAAAGCATAAACTTTATACAAGATACATTATTCTCGGATCTCCGAGAAGTCGTGCTCATGTCGTCACTACCTATACATACGCTACTGTCTACACGACATGTCACCGATTACAAAAGTTGGGTTACGCTACCCTGGCTGCCCTACTTGGCAACCGTAACCCCCTACTCGGAGTAGAACTCGACCTCCTGGGGGTCGTCCTCCTCCGGTACCTCTGCTGGTGGCTCTGGATCTACCACCTCTTCTCCCATCCCGGGTTCTCCCATTGCTGGAAGACCCAAGACTACCGGTACGCCTAACACCGGGGGCACGAGGTCCTGCAAAGCATGCACCTCGTCCATAGCTTGGTTGTAGTCCTCTTCCCAGCCTTGTCCTTCCTCAATAGCGTCGTCCCGCTCCTGAGCAAGGTCCTCATTCTGCTGGGATAGGGTCTGCACCAGCTCTTGCAAAGCCGCGATGTCAACACGGCTCTTCTTCCATGCCTTCTTCAGACGACGCAACTGATTGTGTTGTTCATTCAGTCGCTTGATCGTCGGAAGGAGCACATTGCGGAGTGCGCTGTGAGCACTCTCGAAATGATCTCCACGGCTTGTGCTCTCCTTGATCTTTGTGGCGAGATGCTCCGTATGAACAGCTTGGCTGTCCATCACGGCGTTTCCCGCCCTCATCTGGAGGCCGAGATTTGCCTCCGCGGGGTTGTACCTTGGGCAACTGGGGTCCGTTGCCTCCAGGTAACTCTCTTCCCACACATGCTGAGCTCGTCCCTCCACCGGAACGAGTGCGTATGGAGTTCCCTCCATAGCCTGCACATGTAGTTGGCAGAAACGTGACATAGTGTCACGGGCTGCCACTTGCCACATCCCTTCCGGTGGTCTTCCTCTCACCGTGACGGTGAATGGCACCCAACCGGGTGGCGTAGGTCCTGCAGGAACCTCGACATGGATCGTCCACGTCTTGTTCCACTCCTCGCCTTCTTCCTTGGCGAAGTACTGCAGCATCTGACTATACCCGAAATATTGGAGCATTTGCCACAATGCTTCCGGGTAGCCACTACGGTCAGAACAGTGGGAAACTACCCACCCGTTCTCCAACTGTTTATCTGCTGCCATCTGTAAAATTATATTTGAGAAATGTCAAATATTTATTTAAACAGTAAACCATTGAGTTATAACATAAGATATGTCATTGAACCCATAAAACTTGGAAACATAGTTCAAATTTTAAACAAATTTGACTGCTGATCTGCTGTTCCCATGACAGCCCTGACCAGTTTCCATTTCAACCTGATTTAGGCCATGTTAAAAGAAAAACCAGTTCTGGAGCTCAACATCAAAGTTAAAGCTAACTCCAGTAGCTTTCCAGAAAGCATTTGCTTGGCCTAAAATTTGTCCTGGTTCAAAAGTTATGAGATGTCGAAGTTAACAGAATTTCTGGAAACAATTGGACAGCACCTCCCTGCCTTAGGTACTGATTTGATCCAAGAATCCCAGTTAATTCTATTCCTAATCTGACAAAACTTTCTGTTACAAAGATGTAACCCATCTCATAAGATTTCCAGAACTACCTCATTTTCTATTTTTGTATTTTTATGCAGGAAGTTATGCTTAATTTACAGAGAGTCTACAGAGAGTCTTTATTCTGTCCTGTTTTTCTGGATAGTTTCAACTCTACTGCATTTTTCGATTGGTTAAGGGATGAAACACCTCTGGAACTCAACAGAAAAGTTGTAAAGCTCTTCCAAAGCTTTACAGAAATTTATCATACGACCCCAACCTTGAAAGAACTCAACCTCTAACCTCTGATTAACTCCAACCTTGATTCAGCTGAAAACAGAGTGCTCTGTCCTTATCAACCTATAAGTTGAAAACTTGTTAACTTTGAATATCCTGTTCAAGGGAAGGAGTTACATCAAGTTTTACTACTTTGGATCAAAACCTTCAAGTTTTTAAATGAAGTTGTTTATTTAATGGGGTGTGACGTCGATGCGTCACCAAATTATGTCGGTACTACGTCCTCACAAAGGAAAAACCTATACCGGACTTAGCCGGCTTCGTTAGTTCAGTGGCACTACTCGTCACTCGCACACGGATGCTACACGTCTACCGTTTCGTGGTAAGGCTACCTGCAGAAACTCAAACAATCATCAGACTCGGCTGCACAACGAGCCCGGAATCCATACAGTTAGTACACCCGGCCGTCATCACTCGCCCGGATGTTCTCAAGCCAACCACGCCTTGAGCTACGTATTCACGTTTCAGACCACGTGACGGGGTCTCCCAAGTTGCACCACGCACGCCAGGGACAGACGTTGCTTGAACACCCCAAACGACATGAAGAGTCGTAGAGGATATTAAAGCGGGTCGGGTTATCTGCCACCCGTGGGGCTCCACCCTTCAGCTTGTGCGCACTGGTGGACAGCGCTTACGTGTACCCCCCCAAGACATAAACGTCCCGAGATACACGATTTTCCGACATTACAAATAGGTTAATATGCCACTTTCTATAGGCTAATAACATCCTTATACGGGCTACTAACTCGTTCCTCACTGGATTTTTGAAAAAGAAGACCTTTGTACTGTGTTAAACCTCAAGCGAGCTCTGATACCACGCAGACACGACCCCATTGGTCCTGTCGAGCCAGGATCACGCTGAGGGGTGCTGTGTTGTACAGCACCGTATAACACACGTCAAAGGTACAAAGCGGAAGCGGAAGTTTATTACATAAACAGTTTTATGAACATGTTTACATCAAAATAAGTTTAGTCCACACTCGCGGGCGTAGACTACGCATCAAGTCACGTTCAGCCCTCGAACGTGTCCTTGCTAGCACACACACACACACTAACTCTGCGGCGTGCACGACTCCCACTCGACGGGGTTCCCCTCCTGGGGTTCCGTCTCATCTTCGGGAGTCCCTTCCACATAGAACCCTGCAAAAGCTTCAAACACAAGCAGTGAGCACGAAGGCTCAGCAAGTCTGACCCGTGTCACCTAAACATGGAACTTCTACATGAGGGGTAATGGGTTGCATGAGGTAAAAATCAATTGCAAGGACTCGCCTAATTAGTAGAACCTTACTTTCAAGTTTTAGCAGCAGGTTGTGGAGAACCTTACGCTAAGGCACATGAGAGAGCCGCAATCAAACAAGAAACGAATTTCTCTCATGTACTTTGCCCAAAGTTGGAAAGAACTTTAGTTAGCTCTAAGCTACAGCATATCATTAACAATCAATGTCCAGCTTTCAATCAGCAACATTTTAATATGTGACTAGCCTGTTCTTTCTACGTCACGGTACAGTGAACAAGTGGTACTCACTGACCGCGAGGGACGGTGATTATAATCGATTTACACCTGCAGGGTTACCTGAACAACCCGTCACGTACGCCCGTACTCGATGTTGCCTACAACAACCATCACGGACGCCGTACGCGACTACCTTTCACCCGTTAGCCAAATGTTGAACCGGTCCAATCGTCCCGAGCAAGAGGTCTCTGCACGCGCATCTCAGTGCGGCCAGCCGATTTACACCTCGAGCTCTCAACCTACCCTCTGAACGACCAGCTATGCCTCAACACCCAGCTACCCGAGTTACATCGGTTTCCCGGTTCCCATATAGCCGGTAGGTCTTCGGTACTGTTCTAGCTTGTTCAACAGGCCCGCACACGGCTCGGTCCTCAATCAACACAAGTGGAGCTACAGCACACAGGCCCCAAAGTCCTGCTGCCCTTACTCTCCGTTCGGTCTCATTTTCTTGCCATGTGTATCATGTGCTACCTCTACCCGAGCAATGTGCCTCTAGCCTATTCTCGCGAGTAGTTCCAACTACTCGACTTGTACCGAATCCTACTCTATCTTAGCAATGCAGTGGCTAACGAGGTTTTCAATCCTAAACCCAAACCCATGGTTTTCTTGGCTATGCAGTTGGGTTTCCAATCAAGACTCTAATGCAAAAAAAAACAATATTCAAAGATGTGCTCAAAACAATAAACATTTGTAAAAAGGTTAATGCAAACCGGAGCTTGCCTTGCTGCTCTTGGTCGTAGGCTAGCTGTTCCTCCGGAGTAACGAAGTCTAGGACTTCGGGTTCCTCCTCGACCTTAGCGACTACATGATAAGAGCAATATATGTATCAATTTAAATGCATTTGTATTAACTTTGAAGTTGTGAGGTCTATAACCCTTGCTAGACAGACCTAATGACTGTGAAACTTTTACTGTGGCTTGGTTACAACTTAAACAGAGACTTGGTCAAGTTTTAGTTGCAGCAAAGCTCAATTGAGCCCTCCACAATTAATTATGTCCTTGACCTTAATTAAAGGCTTTTAGGGTGTTCTAAGGATTTTCATGAAACAAACTATGACTTTCTGAAAACTATATTTTCAGAGGGTTCTAATGGATTTGGTCTCACTTAATTTGGGGGTTCCTAACTAAAGATATGAGCCAAACAATTTCAGAGAAAATTCTGAAAATGTTTCTGAACATTTTCTATTTTCTCTGGAACAGTTTCACTAATTACACCATTAGGTGGATTAAATGAGCTCAAATGGATCTGAAATTTTTACGGTAGTTCAAGGATATTTTGGTGAACATCTCAGAAAAATTTCAGGATTTTCCTCCAAAGAATTCTCCAGTTAAAATTCCTAACAGTTTAAACTTTGAGGAATTAATCCTGGAGAAATAAGGAATTTCATGAAGTGAAACTTGATTTTCTGGAAAGTACTCAGAGATCTGAATCCAGCAAAATTTGGTTCACTCAATTTGGAGCTTTCTCGCCAAAGTTATGAGGATTTGAAGTTTGAAGGAAATCTGAAAATCGAGGAAAAGTTTAAACTCGCGCGTGGGCCCAGGGGACACGCGTCGCACGCCGAGGCGACAGCACACCGCGGCCCACAATGATTTTACGCGCCAGCACACCCGATCCCGACCGCAGCCGGATCCCGATTCAAAATATCTCCCGCTGACAGCTGGGGTCCACCCCCCTTCTTCAACCTCGCGACACCCGCGCCCCGCCGCCGAGGGATTTCGCCGGAGAGCTCGCCGCCGGCCGCTGTACAGCTCCAAACTTCTCGATTCTGGCCGCCCCTGCCTACTTTTACTCGGGGAACAGGATTCTAGGGTCAGCTGCTCATGACAATGACCGGAGCATGGTCGGCGACGAGCCGCCACCTCGGAACAACTTCGACCATGTCGGCTGACCCCTCTAGCACCTCAGCTACTTGGGAAATCGGTCGGAGAGCATCAGTGGACCTCAGAGAAGGTCGACATGAGCTCGAGGCAGCTCGGGAAAGGCCCGAAATAGGTCCTCACCGTGTGCCCGATGCCGCCCGTTTGTTCCGCCATTAGTAGACCTCAAATTACGCCGGGCACAGAGGTTCTCCGGCCCAGAGTGGTGAAGGCAACTTGTGCGTTACCGTGTCTAGATCGTGTGAGAGTGGCTTGAGGCCCTCTAATCTTTTCTAGAGCATGAATTAAACAGAATCGTACCCGAAGGTCGTTCTGCACACAGAAAGGGGAAAAATGGAAATTCGCCGCCGGTGAGCAACCACTCGAGCTGTGGCTCGGGGATGAGCAGCACCGGTCACCCGCACGTCCAAGGGTGCCTTGGCTCGGGCGTGACAACGCCCTGGTTGGGCTGTCCACGAGAGCCCGAGGTGCGGCGGTTCCAAGTCCCGAATTTGATCTTTCGGCACAGCCGATATCAATCGGTTTCAACCGAATTCTAGCAACGGGGAGGACGGAGGAAGATCTCTAGTACCTTGCTGGGGCTCTGGAGTGGACGGAGGGAGCTGCGATCGGCGTTCTCCGATCAAGTCCGAGCTGTGGAAGTTTTCGGCCGGCGCTGAGTTCTTGCGGGGAAGAACGGCGGTGCCTCGGCCGAGGAGGGGGGCAGGCGCCTTAAGAAGGCTCTGCACCGCCTCACGCCTGCGCGTGGACAAGCAGCTGCTGGCGCGGCGGCTGCCCTTGGTGGCGATCACCGCTGCGGCTCGGCGACCCGAGTGAAAAAGTCTCAGTCGGTTTGATCTGAGCAGTGGCTGACATGTGCGTCCCACCTCCAGTTTTAACCTCTGAAATTTACTCCTAATCACTGTTGTAAACAGTGAACCCCATACTACCCTTGGCAATTCAAATTATTCACCCATGAGCCATTTGAATTGATCAAAGTTCAAATGAGGTTTGGTTTGAATGAATTTCAGCACAAGTTCAGTTTGAAATTCAAATAAAGTTTGAATTTCTCCCCCTTAGCTAATGTCAAGATCAACTCCAAATGGAGTGAAAATTGGTGTGTGAGCTCACAAAAATGTGCTGAGTAAGAATATGCCTTCCACTTTTAAATTCATGGGATAAAAAACAGTTTGAATTTGAATATGGTTTCAAACTGCCCTCTTCCTAACTCTACCCAAACTGACCTCAAAAAGGTTTTGAATTTGGGTGAAACTTGGCATGGACATCCTTAGTAAAGTGTAGGAGTTTTCATATGTCAAGCCCATCTATATCACATGTGGGAAATACCACTTTTGCAATGTGTGAGTTTGTTCTCTAATGAGCATACTTGCTCTTCATTTGTGTTCATCATTCTTCCTCAAATAAGGTGTGTGGTGTGGTGATGAACACTGCAATTGTGTGTCAAAAACTGAGGCCCTTACACTGCATAGCACAAGAGGGGGCCCGTGGGTGGGAGAATTGGAGATTCTAGCCTGCCGGTGAAACCTCAGTGAGTCCATACATCTAGTAACCCCTTTGTAAAGGCTATTTTGTGATCTCTTGACCATACACCGACGGATGTGTACTGGTATAATGGAGGTTCTGCAGTCGCCGACAGGTGACGAAATCACAAACTTTTGGGTAAAGAGGTGCAAACTCTGCAGAGTCTAAAACTATCATGATAGCCGAGCTTACGGTCACGAGCGCCTGGCTAAACTGCCATGATTAGTTGGGATGGTTATTAGGAAGGTTCTTGGTTATGGTTAATGAGTTTGTTATGGTTTGGTTGTTGTGACTGTGGAGTCCGGGTGATAAGATGGTTGCATGACTGTTGAGTCATGGCAGCGAAACTGGTCTCGGTGTGAGACAAAGTTGTTTATGAGATAAGATGGTAGCGAATACGTGAAGGTATTGGTGAGATGGTAGCGAATACGAGGAGGTATTCGGGAGTAAGAATGAGGTTGGTTAATGTTCGGGTGGAACATGGAAAGCGATTGAGGTATGTTGGTAATTTAATAAATGCTGGGATTGCATTCATCTAAAGTTAAGTTGCTGTTTTATCATGGTTTTATAAATCTGTTATTCTGCAAATAAGCCTTTTTATACCTACCTTGTTTATGAGCTGCATATCATGTGTTTTCCCGCACTTGCTGAGTACATCATTGTACTCAAACTTGCATTATTATTTTCATCATCAGCAGCGGGAGAAGCCTACTATGAAGACCGAGTGGAGCATTACGGCGTGTGATCTGTTCTCAACCTTGCCTGTGGAGGGATTAGAGATGGAGCCACTTCTGCTTAGATTTTCTTCCGCATTAGCTAAATTGCTTCCGCTTTAGAATAAAGACTTCCGCTGTGAGCATGAGTCCAAGACTCATGAGGTATTGTAATAAACTCTGTTATTCATGGCAATATATAATCTGAATTCATCTTGTGGAACGTATGTGTATGTGTGATGAACATCCTGGGCACACATATGCATTAGTTCTCGGTTCCTTGGTTTTCCCACAGATTGAGGGCGTCACACTTAACTTGCTTGATAACCAGCTGGGAGTCGCCCTGTGCCAACAACTGGCGAGCGCCCAGAGACAGGGCTGTCTGTAGGCCAAAGATGAGTGCTTCATACTCTGCCATGTTGTTGGTTGCCTTGAAATTGAGACGCACCATGTACCCAAACTGCTCCCCCGATGGCATGAGAAGCAGTACGCCGGCACCGGCCCCCTGCTTTCGCGAGGAGCCGTCGAAGAAGAGCGTCCAGTGGGGCTCGGTGAGGACCGGAGCTCGGTGCTCTGGTTCACCGTCTTCGTGGCCCCCTGGGTCAGCCTTCGTTGGTGTCCACTCTGCCACGAAGTCAGCAAGCGCTTGGCTTTTGACTGCATGTCGAGGGAGGAAGTCCACCAGCTCCGCCGCCCATTTAGCGACGTTGCCAGTCGCATGGGGGCTGTGAAGGATCGTCTTGAGCGGATAGGGGGTGACTACTGAGACCCGGTGGGCCTGAAAGTAGTGGCGGAGCTTCCTGGACGCCACGAGCACTGCATACAGCAGCTTGTGGACTTCTAGATACCTTGTCTTGGCATCGTGAAGGACTTCGCTGATGTAGTAGACAGGCCTATGGATGGTTCGAACCCTCTCTCTTAGGTCTGAGAGGTCTTCATCCATTGGCCCTGGCCCGCTGGAGGTGAGTGGGTCCACGAGGACTTCTGGGAGTTGGGATTCGCAGGCTCTTAAGCCATCTTGGCCCTCCGGGGGGCCCCGCTGGTTCTCCGGGAGCTCCGGAAGGTCCTGCTGGATCTCCGGGAGGTCCCGTCGGGCCCCCGGGGGGCCCCACTGGACCCCCGGGAGGTTGTCTTGGAGGTCCGGGAGGCCGCTCTGGACCTCCGGGAGGTTGCCTTGGAGGTCCGGGAGGCCGTCTTGGACCTGCGGGGTTTCCTGGCGTCTGTCTTCTGCTGCCGGAGCAGGCTGTGAAGATGGGAGGTCCGGCCGCTCTGCGACGAGGACCATACTCACCACTTCAGTTGTCGCCGCGATGTAGAGCAACAGGTGCTCTCCGGGCTCGGGGGCTACCATGATAGGTAGGGTCATCAGGAGTCGCTTCAACTCCTGGAAAGCTTCCTCTGCTTCGTCAGTCCAGGCAAATGGACCGGATCTGTGCAGGAGCTTAAAGAAGAGAAGTGCCCGCTCTGCTAGTCTCGGTATAAACCGACAGCGTGGCTAGGCATCCCGTGAGTTTCTGGACATCTTTGACGCGGGCAGGAGGCCGCATCAAGTCGATGGCCTTGATCTTCTCTGGTTTGGCCTCAATTCCCCGGTGCGAGACCAGGAATCCTAAGAGCTTCCCAGAGGATACACCGAACATACATTTGTCGGGATTCAGCTTGGTGCGCGTAGAGCGCAATTTGTCAAAAACTAAGGCTAGGTTATCTAACAAAGATGAACCCTGCCTGACCTTGACAACGATGTCATCGACGTACACCTCAACTAAGTCTCTTATTAACTCTCCAAAGGTTTTGTGCATTGCACGTACAAAGGTGGGGAGAGCATTCTTTAGGCCATAAGGCATAGAGACATAACAATACAGGCCATCTACTGTGATGAAGGAGGTGTGCTATTCATCTTCTCTAGACATGGGGATCTGATGGAAACCCGAGTAGGCGTCTAGGAAGCACAGCATATCGCAGCCTGATGTCGAGTCTACTATTTGATCTATTCTAGGGAGAGGGAATGGATCTTTGGGACATGCCTTATTGAGAATGGTGTAGTCGATGCACATCCGGAGCTTCGCACCGGCCTTTGGGACAACGACGGGGTTCGCCAACAACCGGGGGTGGTGGACTTCCCGTATGAAGCCAGCGTCCAACAGCTTCTTGATTTCTTCGCGAATGAAGTTTTGCCGCTTGATGAACTGCTTGCGGGGCTTCTGTTGAACTGGCCGGGCGTCGGGGAAGACCTTTAAGTGGTGCTCGATCACCTCCCTAGGGATCCCTGGCATCTGTGATGGCTGCCATGCAAACACATCAATGTTGTGCCGGAGGATGGTGACGAGCGCGCCTTCCTATTTGCTATCCAGGCCCCCGGCTACCCGGGTGGTCTGGGTGGCTTCGGCACCGACTTGGACGACCTTTAAGGGGACGTCACCCTCGTCGAAGGGTTGCACCCGGGGTGCTGCAGTGGAGGCACGGTGGCATGCACTAGGGTGGAGCTGGTCTTGTTCTGCACTGCCAGGGGCTGGTGCTCCAGCTGTTGCAAGCGCTTGGAGTTTTTCGAAGGCCGACACTGCAGCAGTGCGGTCTCCACGAATCCTGAGGACGCCTGTTGGTGTAGGCATCTTCAGGACAAGGTAGCCGTAGTGGGCTACTGCCATGAATCGGTACAGGGCTGGCCTGCCAATTATGGTGTTGAAGGGGAGGTCGATCTCCGCTACGTCGAACAGAATGTATTCTGTCCGATAGCTGTCCGGAGCTCCGAAGGTCACCGGGAGGCTGATGTTGTCGTAGGGAACGACCTGTCCCGGCCCTACCTCTGAAATCCGGCTCGACGGGGTGAGCTTGGCCATCGGGATCTGCAGCTTCTGGAAAGCTGCATGGCTGATGAGGTTCAGCCCAGCTCCGCCATCTACCAAAACGTGGTACATCATCACGTTGGCGATGGTGGGTGCTACCAAGAGCGGTAGTTGGCCGGCCCCAGCCATGTTCCTGGGGCAGTCGGTGGCATCAAAGCTGATGGGAGTTCCCATCCACTTGAGGTGCGGTGCGGCACCTAGGAGTGGAGCCACCGACGGTACCGCTCGGCGCAGAGTCTTAACTGTGCTTCGGGACGAGGGGTCGGCGGACCCGCCGTATATGACGTAGAGCTTCTTTCGACACTCATCATCACTGGAGCTGGAGTCCTCATGGTTGTGCAGCGCCTTCACGGCGCGCTGAGGCTCCTGGAGCTCCACTTGGTGGTCGACGCTGTCTGGGGCGTGGACCTTCTGCTTGCCCTCCCTTTGGCGGAAGGGTGGAGCATCAGTCCGCTGCTGCTTCCCTTTGCGGAAGCGCTCCGCGAGCTTCTGGATCTCCCGGCATTCGGCAGTAGTATGGCGACAGCTGCCGTGCAAGGAGCATAGCTTGTCTTGGTCACCTTCTGGGGCTGGTGACTGTCGCTGCCTCTTGTCGGGGCGCGACCCCCGAGCTCCATTGGGTGCCGCTGCTGCGGCGACGGGGGCCGCGGCTGGCGATTCCATCTTGCCTCTGCCCCAGTTCTTAGCCTTCTTGCTGCTTCCATAGGAAGCAGTGCCAGACCCGGGCTGTTCTCCTGACTCGGAGGTCGGCAGTGAGTGCCAGTTCCGCCCTTCGGCTGCTCCGGCGCACTTGTCTGCCAGGCTGAAGAGCTTGGAGACATCGCGGACCTCCCTGGTCACGAGCTTCTCGAGCATCTTCTTGTCCCGAACGCCTTGCCGGAACGCCAAAACCACAGAAGCATTTTGGATGTGTGGGATGGTGTTCCGCACCTGGGAGAACCGCTGGATGAAGGAGCGCAGCGACTCCCCAGGTTGTTGCTGGATGGCGTGGAGGTCGAGCTCCGTGCCAGGCCGGGTGTAGGAACTGCCGAAGTTGGCGATGAACTGCCGGCAGAGCTCTCCCCAGGAAGTTATGGAGCCCTGGGGGAGGTTCATGAGCCAAGACCGGGCTGGGCCGGTCAAGGCGATGGGGAAGTAGTTGGCCATGACGGCCTCATCCCCTCCTGCGGCAAGTACGGCGGTGGAGTAGATCTGGAGAAACTCCGCCGGGTTGACGCTGCCGTCGTACTTCTCGGGCAGGTGCGGTTGAAACTTGCGTGGCCACCTCGCAAAGCGAAGGTGGGGCGCCAGGGCCGCACACCCTGCCCCTGCTGCTGCAGGCGTTGGTGCCGCGAACGCTTGGTTCGCCGCTGGCACAGTGTACCCCGGTATGGACAAGGCTGCACCATAGACCGGGGACGCCGTTTGCAGGGCATATGGCTGTGGCATATGCTGCACGGCGTATGCCTGGGGCAGAGATCACGTGGCAAAGGTCTGCGCCTCAGGCTGGGTCGAGGCTGACTTCATGCTGTCGCCAGCCTCTTGGTTGCGACGCCTTTCTCGACGTCGCTTGAGGTACACCCAGGCATCCTGGCCCAAGTGGCACCGTTCTAGCTCTGTCCTCAGGTCCATCGACGGAAGCCTGGTGGAGCTGGAGTCCGCTGTCTGCCCGTCAACCGTTGGCGTGCGCGTCAGCGACACCGTCGGTTGGCCGGAGTGTCGTCCCCGCTGAAGTCGAGGGTTTGCGGCGGCGACGACGAGACGGTCCACCTCGCGAATCCACTGTTGGGTCACCGAATAGGGTGCGTCCCCAGCAGGTGGATTGTGCAGTAGTGCTCTTGCTGCAGCTAGCGCACCCCCGTGGGGTATGCTCAGCGCTGCAGAAGATCTGACGCTGGTTGGAGCCTGCATTGCCGGAGTCGGCTGCTGGCTTCCAGCTTGCGCCGACACACTCCGTCCTGAGTGTGTCGACACGTACTCCCCGCTGGTCACGGTTCGCCGTGAACGCGGGGGAGGTGAGCTTGCCGCTGAAGGAAGCTTGGTCATCTTTGTCGGCGGAAACTCGTCGCGCAAGAGAAAAGCCCCCTACCTGGCGTGCCAAATGTCGAAGTGTGTGGTCGACACTTCCCCCGGATCTGCACTGGGCAGCCCGCGGAGGTTCTTTTTCGGAGGGGCTAGTCACTTGCGGAGAGCTTGAGCGTAGGGACGAGTTAGGGAGGAGCTTGACACGGCGAGTTTTACGTGGTTCGGGCCGCCGGATCGTAAAACCCTACGTCCACGGTGAGCTGAGGTGCTCGCTGTATAGCTTGTTGCTCAGAACCGGAGTCGTGAGCTTGAGGATGAGTTACGCCTAGGGTATGAGTTGCTGGAGTGCGAACCCTTGCTAACGTCGCCTACCCGAGCCTTTTATAGTCCAAGGCTCGCGCGGCTTACAAGGGGGGCCCGGGACCAGACAGGTGGTCCCGGGGAGATTGCCTGCCGACTATCTTATCTGCAGTTATGTCGGTAGTTGTCTCTGTCGAAGGCTTCTGAGTCCTCGTCTTGCCGCCCTGCCCATGCCGCATGCTAGTCGTAGTGGTTGATGACGGCGGGTGCGGCAGGGGATGTTTTGTCGCTGTGTTTATTGGCTGGCAGGTTCTGACACCGCGCGCCAGTCTGTGATGCGACTGGGCGCAACGGCACCTGACAGAGGCGTGCTCCGCGTCTCCGCGTCTTGGGAAGGACGGGCCTTGAATACCTTGTACGGGCAAGGTATGGGGCGTCTTTACGCCAGCTGCCTACCGCTCGGGGGCAGGCAGCACTCTTCTGCTGGACACGTGGTGGGCCCGGAGCCCTCCGCAGAGGAGAGGGAGGTCCGGCCCCGCAGGACACGTGGAGCCTTCGGACCTCTCCCCGCGGAGGGGGAGGTCCGGCTTCTGTTGGCCACGTGGCGGGCCCGGAGCTCTCCTCTAAGGAGAGGGAGGTCCGGCCCTGCTGGACACGTGGCGCCTTCAGACCTCTCCCCCGCGGAGGGCGGAGGTCTGGCTTCTGCAGGACACGTGGCGAGCCTGGAGCTCTCCTCTGAGGAGAGGGAGCACCGGCCCCGCTGGACGCGTGGCGCCTTCGGAGCTCTCCCTGCGGAGAAGGGCGAGATCCTCAGGCATTTTCCCCTGTGCGCGTGGGTACCCCATATCGCGGGTACCGACAACGTCCTATTGCGGTGCATAACCCAGGGGGAAGGCTGCGACTTGCTCGCTGAGATCCATGGAGGCGAATGTGGGAGTCACTCTTCCTCACGCACGCTTGTCGGTAAAGCCTTGCGGCATGGCTTCTACTGGCCGACAGCACTCCAGGATGCCATCAAGCTGGTCAAGAGCTGCAAGGCGTGCCAGTTCCATGCCAAGCAGATCCATACACCGGCTCAGGCGGTACAGATGATCCCGCCCTCATGACCGTTTGCCGTATGGGGGTTGGACATCCTGGGACCATTCCCCAGAGCCGTCGGGGGATTCTGGTACCTCTATGTCACCATCGACAAGTTCACCAAGTGGCCGGAAGCCACACCAGTTGTCACCATCAACAAGAAATCCGCAGTAAAGTTCATCAAGTCGATTGTCTGCCGGTTCGGGGTCCCGAACAGAATCATCACCGACAACGGGACCCAGTTCACCAGCGCAGTGTTACAAGACTACTGCGAAGACCTCGACATCAAGGTGTGCTATGCCTCTGTTGCTCACCCAAAGAGCAATGGGCAAGTCGAGAGGGCCAATGCCGAGATTCTTCGGGGCCTCAAGACCCGCACCTATGCCAGCCTGAAGAAACATGGTGCCAATTGGGTGGATGAGCTTCCGAGCACACTATGGGCTAACCGGACATCCCAGAGCCGGGCCACCGGAGAGACACCCTTCTTCATGGTGTATGGGGCCGAAGCTGTGCTTCCCCCATAGATCACCATGAAGTCTCACCGTGTCCAAGCTTACGACGAAGCCGCGCAGGACAACCTCCGGCGTGGAGACATCCACCTCGTCGACGAGTTCTGATTGCATGCAGGACTCCATAACGCACGGTACAGACAAGCGCTCTGCCGCTACCACCAGAGGTCTGCGTGTGTCTGGGAGCTGCAGGAAGGCGACCTGGTGCTGCGGCGCATACTTTCTCGCGAAGGGACCCACAAACTCTCCCCTAGTTGGGATGGTCCCTTCCGAGTCACGAAAGTGTGCCGCCCCGGGTGCGTACGCCTTTCCACCGAGGATGGGGATCCGCTCCCGAACCCCTGGAACATCGAACACCTCCGTAAGTTCTACCCTTAGAGCAATAGTAGGACAGTCTCTTATTTCTAATAGATCCCATAGAGTCCAGGAACAGCGCTCGGAGCAGCTAAGTCTCAGGGGATGGTCTAGGACTACGTTCAGCTTGGCCTGGTTCTGACCCTAAGAGCGTAGAGTCTTGCTTCCCTTTTAATGGGGCGGGTCGCTGCCTCCATGTTTAGCCTGGTTTCCTCCTATGGAAATTTATAGGGAAAGAACCTGTCCTACTTTGCTCTTCCCTTATGCTCATTTAAATTACGTATTAATTTTTATGACCGCACTTCCTGGGTATGTTCACCATACACTCAGTCCCCTTTTTCCCATTCTCACCTCTAGTCGGCATTTGCTATCCTGCATGGGGCGGTCGCGCTTGAGATACCTGCCGATGGCCAGGGGGCCCCGAGCCCCCGGCACGCCGCGCACTAAAATTCCCAAGCACCGTGCACCGGATCGGGATCATAAGCCAAATAAGACTATGAGATCGGAAAGGGGGGAGACCCAAGGAGAATTACATTTCCCTTGTTTGTGTGCAGGACCCTCCGGCCTTGGCTTCCCGCAGGAGTCTGGTAGGAGTACCGAAGCAGTTGGCCATGCCTACCAGGGGGCCGCTACGGACCGCGCAAAATTGAGAGATCCGGACCCCGCCCCCTCCGCAGGGGTGGGCCCCGGAGGCCCCACGTACC
Organism: Neostapfia colusana; assembly: GCA_030760725.1. Classification (NCBI taxonomy): domain Eukaryota; kingdom Viridiplantae; phylum Streptophyta; class Magnoliopsida; order Poales; family Poaceae; genus Neostapfia; species Neostapfia colusana. Next base: position 105,421,897 of record JASWHV010000006.1, read on the forward strand.
TGGCAGGGTCGGAGCCCCCCCCCCCCCCTGCTCAGAGGGTAGCTCCGGACCCGCCACGTGGCCGGCAGAGCAGGGTCTCGACCCATCCTCGGAGGGGAGCTCCGGGCCCGCCACGTGGCCAGCAGATCCGGACCTCCCCATCCTCATGGGGCGAGCTCCGGAGACCTCTGGGGCCCTTAACACAATAAGGACCCAAGGAAGGTGTCTGTGCAGAGCTTCGAGATTGGTGAAGGCCTCTGAGTACCTTGCGGAGCTAAGGGCTCGGCCAGGCAAAACCAAGAAGAAGATAGGCATAACAGGCACAAAAGGTCACAAGAGTCTATTTATTCATGACTCCATGAGCTGGACTACAGACTCGAAAAAAAACATAATAATAAATAGAAGAGTCCTAGGGTTCCCCTGGCACGTCCAGAACCTAGAAGCTACAAGAGCGGCCACGTCCCCGACTTCAGCCCTGGCGGTGTTCTCTCGCTCTGTGACCCGAGCGCGGGGATCACCTTGGCCACCACCAGCGCAAGAGCCGCTGTCATCAAGGATGCTTCTGAAGCCCCCCTCCCCGCCGCTTCAGAAGTTTCCTTGGAGACTCCACCGCCTGGAGTCCTCCTCGGCGCTTCAGCAGTTTCCTTTGAGACTCCTCCGACCCAAGCGCGGGGATCACCTCGGCCACCACCAGCGCAAGGGCCGCTGTCATCAAGGATGCTTCTGAAGCCCCCTCCGCCGCTTCAGCAGTTTCCTTGGAGACTCCTCCGCCTGAAGCCTCCTCGGTGTGTCAGCAATTTCTTTGGAGACTCCACCGCTTGAAGCCTTCCTCGATGTATCAAAAGTTTCCTCAGAGACTCCACTGCCTGAGGAGGGAGGACGCAGCGCCTGGGAACCTTTAGCCTGTCGTCGGTCAAGAAGAGTCCCGTCGGGATGATAAACCCGAGGCCTCTTGGAGGCGCCACCCCCAGAAGCAGGGCATGCTGGCTCCCTGGCTCCCTGACTTGGTGCAGACGCCGCTGCCGGAGGAAATCGAGCGCGCTCCTCCTCCGAAGGCGGGTTAGAAGCCATGGTAGAAGACAAGGTCGCAGGGACTCAAGGAAGGTGCAAGTGCTGGAAGTCTTATAAGGGGAATCTACCCACATTGCGGCTTCCCTTCGCACTTTCTAGGTACGATTCAAAGCGATTCGAAACTCTTCGAATACACCGCACAGGCAACCGCTTCGGCTCCAAGACTGAGCGCCGATGACAGGTGGACCCAAGCCGTCCAGCCGAAGCGGTGGGTCAAGGAGTCAGTCTCCCAAGAAGACGAGCCGGCAAGGCGCTTCGGCGGTTCCCGAAGAAAGCGCCGCAACATGCAGAAGTGGCAGCCTTGGGAACCGCCACAGTAAAAGCAACCATCAAGTGGGCGCACGCTCCCACGATCCCGCGACTGTTCGTGCTCCGGCAGCGGTCAATGCGGGACTTAGAGAAAGTGCGCGGAACAGAAGAGACGGAGGCCCCACCTCGGGCTCGCTATCTCCCCCGAGATGGGCCCGGGGGCCACTGTCGGTACCCACGATATGGGGTACCCCCGCGCACAGGGGAAAATGCCTAAGGATCTCGCCCTTCTCCGCAGGGAGAGCTCCGAAGGTGCCATGTGTCCAGTGGGCCGGACCTCCCTCTCCTCAGAGGAGAGCTCCGAGGCCGCCACATGGCCAAAAGCAGCCGGACCTCCCCCCTCCGCGGGGAGAGCTCCGAAGGCACCACGTGCCCGCGGGGCCAGACCTCCCTCTCCTCAGAGGAGAGCTTTGGGCCCGCCACGTGGCCGACAGAAGCCGGACCTCCTCCCTCCACGGGGAGAGGTCTGAAGGCTCCACGTGTCCCGCTGGGCCGGACCTCCCTCTCCTAAGAGGTAAGCTCTGGGCCCACCACGTGGCCAGCAGGACGGCGCTGCCTGCCCCCGCGCGGTAGGCAGCAGGCGTAAAGACGCACCATACCTTGCCCGTACAAGGTATTCAAGGCCCGCGCCTTCCCAAGACGCGGAGACGCGGAGCACGCCTCTGTCAGGTGCCGTTGCGCCCAGTCGCATTGCAGACTGGCGCACCGTGTCAGAACCTGCCAGCCAATAAACACAGCGACAAGACATCCCCTGCCGCCCCCGCCGTCATCAACCACTACGACTAGCTTGCGGCATGGGCAGGGCCGCAGAACGAAGACTCCGAAGCCTTCGTTGGAGACAACTACCGACATAACTGCAGATACGATAGTCGACAGGCAATCTCACCGGGACCACCTGTCGGGTCCCGGGCCCCCCTTGTAAGCTGCTCGAGCCTTGGACTATAAAAGGCTCGGGTAGGCAACGTTAGCAAGGGTTCAAACTCTGTGAACTCGCATCCTAGGCATCACTCACCCTCAAGCTCATAACTCCGGTTCTGAGCAACAAGCAATACAGCGAGCACCTCTGCTCACCGTGGACGTAGGGTTTTACGCTCTGGCGGCCTGAACCACATAAAACTCGCCGTGTCAAGCTTCTCCCTCACTCGTCCCTTACGCTGAAGCTCTCCACAAACGACTAGCCCCTCCAAAAAAGAACCTCCGCAGGCTGCCCAGAGCAGGTCCGGGGGAAGTGTCGACCACACACTTCGACAATGGTCATTGGTACAACTTCCGGAGGGTTATGGTGCCATTGGCTTGAAATGGGTTTTCAAGTTGAAGAAAGATGAACATGGGAATGTCATACGTCACAAAGCAAGGCTAGTTGCAAAGGGGTATGTGCAGAAGCAAGGAGTCAATTTTGAAGAAGTTTTTGCACCAGTTGCCAGGATGGAGTCTGTGAGGATTGTGTTAGCTGTTGCAGCTCATTTTGAGTGGCATGTTCAACACATGGATGTGAAGTCAGCCTTCTTGAATGGGAGTCTAGAAGAGGAGATCTATGTCACTAAACCTCCGGGTTTCATAGCTGAAGGCAAGGAGAAGTGGGTTTTAAGACTTCACAAGGCATTGTATGGCTTTAGACAAGCTCCTCGAGCATGGAACTGCAAACTTGATGAAAGTCTCAAGCAACTCGGTTTCACACAGTGCAAATCAGAACATGGCTTGTATACTAAGTTTGGAGGTGAGGCAAGGCTCATTGTGGGTGTGTATGTTGATGATTTACTGATTGTGGGAGAAAACAAGGAGGAAATCAGTCGGTTCAAGGAGAAAATGAAGGAGAAGTTTTGCATGAGTGACTTAGGAAGCTTGTCTTACTATCTTGGTATTGAAGTAAAGCAAGGAAGACATGGTATTGACTTGTGTCAAGGAGCCTATGCTGCAAAGTTGCTGGAAAGAAGTGGGATGATAAATTGTAATGGGTGTGCCACTCCCATGGAATCCCGGTTGAAGCTTACCAAGAGAAGTACAGCTCCACTCACTGATCCAACCACTTATCGCAGCATAATTGGTGGACTCAGGTATATTTTACATACTCGGCCTGATCTCAGTTTTGGTGTTGCGTATTTAAGTAGGTTCATGTCAGAACCTCAAGAAGAACACATGGTGGCTTTGAAACACTTACTTTGGTATGTGGCAGCTACAATGAGGTATGGCCTGTCTTACAACCGAGGTGAAGGAAGTTTTGAGTTAAGAGGCTATAGTGATAGTGATTTTGGGGGAGATGTGGATGACAGGAGAAGCACAACAGGAGTCATATTCTTCCTGAGTGAAAATCCTATCAGCTGGTTATCCCATAAGCAAAAGGCTGTGGCAAAGTCCACATGTGAAGCTGAGTATGGGGCTGGAGCAGCTGCAGCAAGTCAGGCTGTTTGGCTCAGGCATGTGCTAGAAGAGGTGACAAGAATTCAAGTACCTTCACCAGTGATTAAGATGGATAACACAGCAGCAATTGCTTTGGCAAAGAATCCAGTTTTGCATGATAGAAGTAAACACATTGACATCAAGTTTCATTTTGTCATAGAATGTGTTGATAGAGGAGAAGTCATCTTGGAGCATGTTGGGACAAAATATGAGCTTGCTGATATCCTCACAAAGTCACTGGAACGTACACATTTTCAGGAACTTCGTCAGAAGATTGGTGGTCAGGAGATCAAACCTCAGAAGTAGGGGGAGATTGTTGAGTACTTCTGAAGGTTTATCTGGTTTTAGTTTCCTTATGTTTCAAGGAAATAAAGCACACATGAGAAGAACCAGGGGTGTATGTCCTGAGTCACATGTGTTGCACCAAGTCCTAGTGTGTGTGAGGGTGTTTTTGATTTGTTTGAAACACAACCCGGGGGGTTTTTTTGGGCCATACGTGCATGGCACATGCATGTGCTGCATGTTTTTCAAATTTGTATGGTGCTAAACCCGGGCTGGGGTTGTTGAAAACTTGTGGCTTCCGGCTAATAAAAGGAGGGGAATGCGCTGGTGTTTGTTGAGCGCCGCCACAACTCATCCGAGCTGTCGGTACCTGAGATATGGGGTACCCCCGCGCACAGGGTAAAATGCCTAAGGAACTCGCCCTTCTCCGCAGGGAGAGCTCTGAAGGCGCCACGCGTCCGGCGGGGCCGGACCTCCCTCTCCTCAGAGGAGAGCTCCGGGCCCGCCACGTGGCATACAGAAGCCGGACCTCCCCCTCCGCGGGAGAGAGGTCCGAAGACGCCGCGTGTCCAGCGGGGCCGGACCTCCCTCTCCTCAGAGGAGAGCTCCGGGCCCGCCACGTGGCAACAGAACGGCGCTGCCCGCCTCCGAGCGATAGGCAGCGGGCGTAAAGACGCCCCATACCTTGCCCGTAAAAGGTATTCAAGGCCCGCGTCTTCCCGAGACGCGGAGACACGGAGCACGCTTCTGTCAGGTGCTGTTGCGTCCAGTCGCATCACAGACTGGCGCGTGGTGTCAGAACCTGCCAGCCAATAAACACCGCGACAAGACATCCCACGCCGCCTGCGCCGTCATCAACCACTACGACTAGCATGCGGCATGGGCTGGGCGGCAAGATGAAGACTCAGAAGCCTTCGACCAGAGGCAACTACCGGCATAACTGCAGATACGGTAAATGATAGACAATCTTCCCGGGACCACCTGTCGGGTCCCGGCCACCCTTGTAAGCTGCCCGAGTCTTGGATTATAAAAGGCTCGGGTAGGCGACGATAGCAGGGGTTCGCACTTTGCAACTCATACGCTAGCCATACACTCTCAAGCTGTAACTCACCCCCAAGCTCAGGCCTCCGGTCCTTAGCAGCAAGCAATACAGTGAGCTCCATAGCTCGCCGTGGACGTAGGGTTTTACGCTCCGGCGGCCTGAACCACGTAAAACTCGCCGTGTCAAGCTCTTACTAACTCGTCCATCTGCGCAAGCTCTCCGCTAGAGACTAGCCCCACTGAAAAAAGAACCTCCGCAGGCTGCCCAGTGCAGGCCCGGGGGAAGTGTCGACTGAACACTTCGACATTTGGCGCGCCAGGTAGGGGGCTTTTCTCCTAGCGCGACGAGTTTCCGCCGACGAAGATGACCAAGCTTCCTTCAGCGGTGAACTCTCCCCCCTCGCCTCTGCGGCAGACCGCGACCAGGGGGGGAGTACATGTCGACACACTCGGGACGGAGTGTGTCGGTACGAGCTGGGAGCCGGCAACCGGCTCTGGCAGCGCCGACCCCGGAAATGCAGGCTCCAACCAGCTTCAAGTCTCCAGTAGCGCTGGGCGTGCCCAGTGGGGGTGCGTTAGCTGTGGCGAGAGCGCTACTGTACAATCCGCCCGCTAGGGACGCGCCTCAGGCAGCGACCCGGCAGTGGATCCGCGAGGTAGACCGTCTAGTCATCGCCGCCGCAAACCCTCGACCTCGGCGGGGACGACGCTCTGGCCAATCGGTCGTGTCGCTGATGCGCGCATCATTGGATGGCGAGCAGACGGCAGACTCCAGCTCTACCAGCCCCCAATCAACAGATCTGAGGACAGAGCTGGAACGTTGTCACCTGGGTCAAGATGCCCGGGTATACCTCGAGCGGCGCCGAGAAAGGCGTCGCCACCAATAGGCTGATGACAGCATGACGTCGGCCTGGACCCAGCCTGAAGAGCAGACCTTCGCCACGCGATCTCTGCCCAGGTCTGTGCCGTGCAGAATATGCCACAGTCATATGTCCTGCATATGGCGCCCCCGGCCTATGGTGCAGCCTTGCCCATGCCGGGGCACGCGGTGCTCAGTGCGAACCAAGCGTTCGCGGCATCAGAACCTGCGGCGACAGAAGCAGGGTGTGCGGCCCTCGCGCCCCACCTTCGCTTCGCAAAGTGGCCGCGCAAGTTTCGGCCGCTCCTGCCCGAGAAGTAGGATGGCAGCATCAACCCGGCGGAATTCCTCCAGATCTACTCCACCGCCGTACTTGCCGCAGGAGGGAATGAAGCCGTCATGGCCAATTACTTCCCTGTCGCCTTGACTGGCCCAGCTCGGTCTTGGCTCATGAACCTCCCCCAGGGTTCCGTAACTTCCTGGGGAGAGTTTTGCCGACAGTTCATAGCCAACTTCGGCAGTTCCTACACCCGGCCTGGCACGGAGCTCGACCTCCACGCCATCCAACAACAACCTGGGGAGTCGCTGCGCTCTTTCATCCAGCAGTTCTCCCAGGTGCGGAACACCATCCCACACATTCAAAATGCTTCTGTGGTGGTGGCGTTCCGGCAAGGCGTCCGAGACAAGAAGATGCTTGAGAAACTCGTGACCAGGGAGGTCCGTGATGCCTCGGAGCTCTTCAGCTTGGCGGACAAGTGCGCCAGAGCAGCCGAAGGACGGAACTGGCACTCACAGCCATCCTCCGAGTCAGGAGGGCCGCCCGGATCTGGTCCTACTCCCTATGGAGGCAGCAGGAAGACCAAGAGCCGAGGCAGAAGCAAGATAAGACCGCCGGCCGCGACCCCAGTCGTCACTGCAGCGACGCTCAGTGGGGCTCGGGGGCCGCGCCCTGACAAGAGGCAGCGAAAGTCACCGACCCCGGAAGATAGCCAGGACAACATGTGCCCCGTGCATGGCAGCTGTCGCCACACTACTGCCGAGTGCCAGGAGATCCGAAGGCTCGCAGAGCGCTTCCGCAAAGGGAAGCGGCAGCGGGCTGATGCCCTGCCCTTCCGTCCAAAGGAAGACGAGCCGGGGGTGGATGTTCCAGACAACATCGACCACCCAGAGGAGATCCAGGAGTCTCAGCGTGTCGTGAAGGCGGCATGCAATCATGAGGACTCCGGCTCCAGCGACGATGAGCGTCGGAAGAAGCTCTACGTCATATACTGCGGGTCCGCCGACCCCTCGTCCCGAAGCGCAGTCAAGACTCTGCGCCGAGCGGTAGCGTCGGTGGCGCCACTCCCAAGTGCTGCACCGCACCTTAAGTGGATGGGGACCCCCATCAGCTTTGACGCCACTGACTGCCCCAGGAACATGGCTGGGGCCAGCCAACTACCGCTCCTGGTGGCCCCTACCATCGCCAACGTGAGAATTTACCACGTTTTGGTAGATGGAGGAGCTGGGCTGAACCTCATCAGCCGTGCAGCTTTCCAGAAGCTGCAGGTCCCGATGGCCAAGCTCACCCCGTCGAGCCTGTTCTCAGGGGTAGGGCCGGGACAGGTTATCCCCTACGGCAACATTAGTCTCCCGGTGACCTTCGGGGCTCCGGACAGCTATCGAACAGAGTACATTCTGTTCGACGTAGCGGAGATAGACCTCCCCTTCAACGCCATAATCGGCAGGCCAGCCCTGTACCGGTTCATGGCTGTAGCCCACTACGGCTACCTCGTCCTGAAGATGCCAACACAGACGGGCGTTCTCAGGATTCGTGGGGACCGCACTGCTGCAGTGTCGGCCCTGGAGAAGCTCCAAGCGCTCGCAACAGCTGGGGCATCAGCCCCCGGCAATACGGAGCCGGACCAGCTCCGCCCGAGCGCACGTCACCGTGCTTCCACCACAGCACCCCGGGTGCAACCTCTCGACGAGGGCGGCGTCCCCTTAAAGGTCATCCAAGTCGGCGCCGAAGCTACCCATACCACCCGGGTAGCCGGGGGCCTGGATAGCAAATAGGAAGGCGCGCTCGTCACCTTCCTCCGGCACAACGTCGACGTGTTTGCATGGCAGCCGTCACAGATGCCGGGGATCCCCAGGGAGGTGATCGAGCACCACTTGAAAGTCTTCCCCGACGCCCGGCCGGTTCAACAGAAGCCCCGCAAGCAGTCCATCAAGCGGCAAAACTTCATCCGTGAAGAAGTCAAGAAGTTGCTGGACGCTGGCTTCATACGGGAGGTCCACCACCCCTGATGGTTGGCAAACCTCGTCGTTGTCCCGAAGGCCGGCGGGAAGCTCCGGATGTGCATCGACTACACCAGTCTCAATAAGGCATGTCCCAAAGATCCATTCCCTCTCCCTAGAATAGATCAAATAGTAGACTCAACGTCAGGCTGTGATATGCTGTGCTTCCTAGACGCCTACTCGGGTTTCCATCAGATCCCCATGTCTAGGGAGGACGAGGAGCACACCTCCTTCATCACAGTAGACGGCCTTTATTGCAATGTGTCTATGCCTTACGGCCTAAAGAATGCACTCCCCACCTTTGTGCGGGCGATGCACAAAACCTTTGGGGAGTTAATAAGAGACCTAGTTGAGGTGTATGTCGATGACATAGTTGTCAAGGTCAAGCAGGGTTCATCCCTACTAGATAACCTAGCTTTAGTCTTTGACAAGTTGCGCTCTACGCGCACCAAGCTGAACCCAAATAAAGGAGTGTTCGGCGTGTCCTCTGGGAAGCTCTTAGGGTTCCTGGTCTCGCACCGAGGGATTGAGGCCAACCGAGAGAAGATCAAGGCCGTCGACTTGATGCGGCCCCCTGTCCACATCAAGGATGTTCAGAGACTCACGGGATGTCTAGCCGCGCTGAGTCGGTTTATACCGAGGCTAGCAGAGCGGGCACTCCCTTTCTTTAAGCTCCTGCGCAAGTCAGGCCCCTTTGCCTGGACTGACGAAGCAGAAGATGCTTTCCAGGAGTTGAAGCGACTCCTGACGACCCTACCTATCATGGTAGCCCCTGAGCCCGGGGAGCACTTGCTGCTCTACATTGCGGCGACAACAGAAGTGGTGAGTATGGTCCTCGTCGCGGAGCGGCCAGACCCCTCACCCTCGCATCCTGCTCCGGTAGCAGAAGACAGATGCCAGGGGGCCCCGCAGGGCCAAGACGGTCTCCCGGACCCCCTGGAGGTCCAAGTCGACTTCCTGGAGGCCCAGGACGGCCTCCCAGACCCCGAAGATAAATCTCCAGGGTCCAATTGGGATCTCCCAGAGGTCCCTCAAGACCCTGCGGAGCTCCCGGATGATCAAGAAAGCTTAAGGGCCTCCGGGTCCCAGTTCCCGGAGGCCCCCGTGGGTCCACCCACCTCCGGCGGGCCGGGGCCAATGGACGAGGAGCTCCCAAGCCTAAGAGAGAGAGTTCGAACCATACAGAGGCCTGTGTACTACATCAGCGAAGTACTTCATGATGCCAAAACAAGGTACTTAGAAGTCCACAAGCTGCTGTATGCGGTGCTCGTGGCCTCCAGGAAGCTCCGCCATTACTTCAAGGCCCACCGGGTCTCGATAGTCACCTCGTATCCGCTGAAGACAATTCTTCACAGCCCCCATGCGACTGGCAACGTTGCTAAATGGGCGGCGGAGCTGGCGGAGTTTGAGCTGGACTTCCTCCCACGCCATGCAGTCAAGAGCCAAGCACTGGCTAACTTTGTGGCGGAGTGGACACCAACGAAGACTGACCCAGGGGGCCATGAAGGCGGTGAGCCAGAGCCCCAAGCTCCGGTCTTCACCGAACCTCACTGGACACTTTTCTTCGACGGCTCCTTACGAAAGCAGGGGGCCAGTGCCGGCGTACTGCTCCTCATGCCATCGGGGGAACAGTTTGGGTATATGGTGCGTCTAAATTTCAAGGCAACCAACAACATGGCGGAGTATGAAGCACTCATCTTTGGCCTGCAGACAGCCCTGTCTTTAGGCGCTCGCCAGTTGTTGGCACAGGGCGACTCCCAACTGGTCATCAAGCAAGTCAAGGGCGAATGCTCCTGCAATGACCCACAGCTAGCTGCGTATCTGCTTCACGTACAGATGTTGGAGAAAGAATTCCTCGCCTTGGACCTGCATCACGTACCGCGCGCTGGTAATGCCGCAGCTGACAACCTTTCAACGAAGGCTTCCACCGGAGCCCCCGCGCCCGAAGGAGTTTTCGAGAGGACGTTGCTGCGGCCCACAGCCCAGCCCGCCGAGCCGGGCGAAGGGGGCTTGACCAGCACCTCGAAGCTGGCGGTCCCGGCGGCCCTACAGCCATGGATGCCGCCTAGGATCGTAAGCGTCACTGAGGACTCCGTGCAACCCAGCGCTCAAGATCCAGAAGCTCAAGTCAGACCCGATGCATGGATCACGGAGATCCGGGACTACTTGAAGGACAATATCCTCCCTGATGAACATGCAACCGCTGAACGGATTGTGCGTATGGCTAAGAGGTACGCGCTGGTAGAGGGGGATCTCTACCGGCGTGGCGCCAACCACATCCTATTGCGGTGTATAACCCAGGGGGAAGGCTGCGACTTGCTCGCTGAGATCCATGGAGGCGAATGTGGAAGTCATTCTTCCTCACGCACGCTTGTCGGTAAAGCCTTCCGGCATGGCTTCTACTGGCCGACAGCACTCCAGGATGCCGTCAAGCTGGTCGAGAGCTGCAAGGCGTGCCAGTTCCACGCCAAGCAGATCCATACACCGGCTCAGGCGGTACAGATGATCCCGCCCTCGTGGCCGTTTGCCGTATGGGGGCTGGACATCCTGGGACCATTTCCCAGAACCGTCGGGGGATTCCGGTACCTCTATGTCACCATCGACAAGTTCACCAAGTGGCCAGAAGCTACACCAGTTGTCACCATCAACAAACAATCCGCAGTAAAATTCATCAAGTCTATTGTCTGCCGGTTTGGGGTCCAAAACAGGATCATCACCGACAACGGGACCCAGTTCACAAGCGCAGCATTCAAAGACTACTGCGAGGACCTTGGTATTCAGGTATGCTATGCCTCTGTCGCCCACCCGACGAGCAATGGGCAAGTTGAGAGGGCCAACGCGGAGATTCTCCGGGGCCTTAAGACTCGCACCTTCGCCAGCCTGAAGAAATATGGTGCCAATTGGGTAGATGAGCTTCCGAGCACACTATGGGCTAACCGGACATCCCAGAGCCGGGCCACCGGGGAGACACCCTTCTTCATGGTGTATGGGGCTGAAGCTATACTTCCCCCAGAAATCACCATGAAGTCTCACCGTGTCCGGGCTTACGACGAAGCCACGCAGGACAACCTCCGGCGTGGAGAAATCGACCTCGTTGACGAGGTCCGATTACATGCAGCACTCCGTAACGCGCGGTACAGACAAGCGCTTCGGCGCTACCACCAGAGGTCTGTGCGTGCCCGGGAGCTGCAGGAAGGTGACCTGGTGTTGCGGCGCATACTTTCTCGCGAAGGGGCCCACAAACTCTCCCCTAGTTGGGAAGGCCCCTTCCGAGTCGCGAAAGTATGCCGCCCCGGGTGTGTGCGCCTTTCCACCGAGGATGGGGACCTGCTCCCGAACCCTTGGAACATAGAACACCTCCGTAAGTTCTACCCCTAGAGCAAAAATAGGACAGTACTTTCTTTTCGTAATAAACTCCATAGAGTCCAGGAGCAGCGCTCGGAGCAGCTAAACCCCAGGGGACGGTCCAGGACTACGTTCAGCTTTGCCTGGTTCCGACTCCAAGTGCGTAGAGTCTTGGTTCCCCTGTTAATGGGGTGGGTTGTGGCCTCCATGTTTAGCCTGCCTTCCTCCTATGGAAAGTTGTACGAAAAGAAGTCTGCTCTACTTTGCTCTTTCCTTGTACTCATTTAAATTGTGAATTAAGTTTTTTAATCACCCTTGCAGTGCATGGTTGCCATGTGCTCAGCTCCCCCTCTCTACAAGTCCCCAAGCACCAAGCATATGGTTAGGGGCTATAAGTCAAATAAGACTATTAGATAAGGGAGGGGGATCCCCCAAGGAGAATTACGTTTCCTCTACCTATGTGCAGGACCTCCAGGTTGCGGCAACAGGGTCTGCATGAAGCAGGGGGGAAAAGAGCTACCAACTACTTCGGCCTAGGATTGGAAGGACCGGGTCCCACCCCTTCAGCAGGGGCGGGACCCGAGGGCCCCACATGTCCAGCAGGCCCGGAACTCTCACCTCCCTTGAGGAGGGCTCCGGGCTCGCCACGTGGTAGGCGGAAACCGGACCTCCCCCCTCGGTGGGAGGGCTCCTAAAGCCCTACCTGTCCAGCATGGCCGGAGCTCCCGCCTCTTAAGGAGGAGCTCCGGACCCGCCACGTGGCAGGCAGATTTGGGGCTCCCCATAGGGCAAGATCCGGAAACCTCTGGGGTCCCCTAACACGGTTAGGACCCGGGGAGGGTGTCTGTGCAAAGCTCCGAGATTGGAGATGGCCTCTGCGTACCTTGCAGAGATGAGGACTCAGTCAGGCAAGCCCAAGAAGGAGAGAAAAAGCATCACAGTCACAAATATCTCAAAAGAGTCAAACTATGCGAGGCTCCATGAGCTGGACTACAGACTCGATAAAAAGGAAGAAACAAGTCCCAAGGGTCTCCCGACACGACCAGAATCCAGAAGATGCAACAACGGCCGCGTCACCAGGCTTCAGCCCTGGCGGAACTCTCTCGCTCTATGACCAGAGCACAGGAATCGCCTCCCTCATCACCGGCGCAAAAACCAGTGACACCACGGGAGCTCCTGAGGCCCCCTCCGCAGTATTCAGTGGTCTTCCTGGAGACTCTACCGTCTGGGATCCTCCATGGTGCATCGGCGGTTTCCTTCTCCTGAAGTTCCCTCATCACCTGCGCAAAAGCCGGTGTCGTCAAGGGTGCCCCTGGAGCCCCCATCCCTCATTACCTGCGCAAAAGCTGGAGTCATCAAGGGTGCTCCTGAGGCCCTCTCAGTATTCAGCGGTGTTCTTGGAGACTCTGCCGCCTGGGATTCTCCTCGGTGCTTCAGCGGTTCCTTTGAAGACTCTACCACCCTCGGGGCAGGGCAGGCAAGCTCCCTGAGTCCCAGGCTTGGTGCAGACGCAACCGCTGGAGGGAACCGAGAGCAATTCTTCCGCCATAAGGCGGGTTAAGAGCCATGGAAGAAGACAAGACTGCAGGCACCTGAGGGAGGCGCAGGGGCTGGAAGCCTTATAAGGGGAATGTACCCACATGGAGGTTTCATTTAACACCTTCCCGGGTGCTATCCCAAGCGATTCGGAACACTTCGGATACCCCGCGTCGGCGACCGCTTCGGTTCCTAGACCGAGTGCCGATGACGGGTGGGCCCAAGCCGCCTAGCTAAAGCGGTGGGGTCAAGGAGTCAGTCTTCTGAGAAGATGAGCCGGCAAGGCACTTCAGCGGTTCCCGAAGAAAGCGCCGCAACGTGCAGAAGTGGCAGTCTTGGGAACCGCCGCAGTGAAAGCAACCATCAAGTGAGCGCACGCTCCCACGATCCCGCGGCCGTTCGTGCTCCGGCAGCGGTCAATTCGGGACTTAGAGAAAGTGCGCGGGTTGAAAGAGACGGAGGTCCCACCTCGGGCTCGCTACCTCCCCCGAGATGGGCCCGGGGGCCACTGTCGGTACCTGAGATATGGGGTACCCCCACGCACAGGGTAAAATGCCTAAGGAACTCGCCCTTCTCCGCAGTGAGAGCTCTGAAGGCGCCACGCGTCCGGCGGGGCCGGACCTCCCTCTCCTCAGAGGAGAGCTCCGGGCCGGCCACGTGGCATATAGAAGCCGGACCTCCCCCTCCGCGGGAGAGAGGTCCGAAGACGCCGCGTGTCCAGCGGGGCCGGACCTCCCTCTCCTCAGAGGAGAGCTCCGGGCCCGCCACGTGTCAACAGAACGGCGCTGCCCGCCTCCGAGCGATAGGCAGCGGGCGTAAAGACGCCCCATACCTCCCGCGCCTTCCCGAGATGCGGAGACGCGGAGCACGCTTCTGTCAGGTGCCGTTGCGTCCAGTCGCATCACAGACTGGCGCGCGGTGTCAGAACCTGCCAGCCAATAAACACCGCGACAAGACATCCCACGCTGCCTGCGCCGTCATCAACCACTACGACTAGCATGCGGCATGGGCAGGGCGGCAAGATGAAGACTCAGAAGCCTTCGACCAGAGGCAACTACCGTCATAACTGCAGATACGGTAGATGATAGACAATCTTCCCGGGACCACCTGTCGGGTCCCGGCCCCCCTTGTAAGCTGCCCGAGTCTTGGATTATAAAAGGCTCGGGTAGGCGACGATAGCAGGGGTTCGCACTTTGCAACTCATACGCTAGCCATACACTCTCAAGCTGTAACTCAACCCCAAGCCCAGGCCTCCGGTCCTGAGCAGCAAGCAATACAGCGAGCTCCATAGCTCGCCGTGGACGTAGGGTTTTACGCTCCGGCGGCCTGAACCACGTAAAACTCGCCGTGTCAAGCTCTTACTAACTCGTCCATCTGCGCAAGCTCTCCGCTAGAGACTAGCCCCACCGAAAAAAGAACCTCTGCGGGCTGCCCAGTGCAGGCCCGGGGGAAGTGTCGACTGAACACTTCGACACGAGCCATTTTTCATTCGGTTCTCCACTTGTGTTTGGATCTACACCACACCTCTAGACTTCCAACACGATTTGCATCACAAATCAGTGAGAGTTCAGTGAACAAAACACCTAACAATCTTATCTAGACCTGTGACCTACAGTCAACCGTGGTATCTATAACCAATCTGTGACCTATCTAGCAGTGTGACCTACGATCAACCGTGACTCTGATACCAATCTGTGATGCCCCTGTTCTGAGAGAGAACCTCTCGGAACTGAGACTGATGCGTATGTGTGCTCAGGATGTTCATCACACATACACATATAATCCACAAACTGAATTTCAGGAAAATACCATGAATAATAGGGTTTATTACAAAGTCTCATGAGTCTTAGACTCATTCTAGCAGCGGAAGTCTTATCTTAGCAGCGGAAGTCTTATTCTAACAGCGGAAGTCTTTATTCTAGCAGCGGAAGTCTTCTAAAGTATTGCGGAAGCAACTAAGCAGAAGCACCGGCTCCATCTCTACTCCACAGGCAAGGTTGTGGGCAGATTACACGACTAATACTCCACGTGGTCTTCATAGTACTCTTCTCCTATTGCTGATGATGTATGATAATGAAAAGGTGAGTACATGACGTACTCAGCAAGTGCGAAAAGTATGACATGTAGTGTCGAAGTGTTCGGTCGACACTTCCCCCGGGCCTGCACTGGGCAGCCCGCGGAGGTTCTTTCTTTGGTGGGGCTAGTCGCTTGCGGAGAGCTTGAGCGTATGGACGAGTTAGGAAGAGCTTGACACGGCGAGTTTTACATGGTTCAGGCCGCCGGAGCGTAAAACCCTACTTCCACGGTGAGCTATGGAGCTCGCTGTATTGCTTGTTGCTCAGAACCGGAGTCTTGAGCTTGGGGGAGAGTTACACCTTGGGTGTGAATGGCTAGAGTGCGAACCCTTGCTAACGTTGCCTACCCGAGCCTTTTATAGTCCAAGACTCAGGTGGCTTACAAGGTGGGCCCGGGACCCGACAGGTGGTCCCGGAGAGATTGACTGTTATCTACCGTATCTGTAGTTATGCCGGTAGTTGTCTCTGGCAAAGGCTTCTGAGTCTTTGTCTTGCCGCCCTGCTTATGCCGCATGCTAGTCGTAGTTGTTGATGACGGCGGGGGCGGCATGGGATGTCTTGTCGCTGCGTTTATTGGCTGGCAGGCTCTGACACTGCACGCCAGTCTGTGATGCGACTGGGAGCAACGGCACCTGACAGAGGCGTGCTCCGCGTCTCCGCGTCTTGGGAAGGCGCGGGCCTTGAATACCTTGTACGGGCAAGGTATGGGGCGTCTTTACGCCCGCCGCCTACCGCTCGGGGGCAGGCAGCGCTCTTCTGCTGGACACGTGGCGGGCCCGGAGCCCTCCTCAGAGAAGAGGGAGGTCCGGCCCCGTAGGACACGTGGAGCCTTCGGACCTCTCCCCGCGGAGGGGGAGGTCCGGCTTCTATTGGCCACGTGACGAGCCCGGAGCTCCTCTCTGAGGAGAGGGAGGTCCGGCCCCATTGGACACGTGGCGCCTTCGGACCTCTCCCCGTGGAGGGGGAGGTCCGGCTTCTACAGGCCACGTGGCGAGCCCGGAGCTCTTCTCTGAGGAGAGGGAGGTCCAGCCCCGCCGGACGCGTGGCGCCTTCGGAGCTCTCCCTGCGGAGAAGGGCGAGTTCCTTAGGCATTTTCCCCTGTGCGCGGGGGTACCCCATATCGCGGGTACCGACATGTAGCTTACAACAAGGTAGTTATAAAAAGGCTTATTGTAGAAAGCAAAGTTTATTTCACGAAGCTGGACAAAAACAGCAACTAGCTTTAAATGAATATAGTCCCAACATGTATTTAAACATCAACATACCTCCATCATGATTCACCACTTTTCATGTCTCAACCAGACATTTATCTTGCTCAACCTTTCACATGCTCATGAATACCATCTTGTATTCACTACCTGGTGTGCCAGGTCCACGCCGAGCAGACCCACACAACCGGAGCAGACGCTGCACCCAGATCCGTCGGGGGATACCGGCTCCTCTATGTCGGGGGCCAGCCGGACATCCTAGGGCCAGGTCACGGGAATTACCCTTCTACATGGTATGCAGGGCCAAAGCCATGCTTCCCCCTGAGATCGCCATGGGGTCCCCCCGTGTCCGAGCGTACGATGAAGCCACGCATGACCCGCTCTGCGTGAGGACATCTACCTCGTCGACGAGGCAAGATGGGAAACAACGTTCCGGATCGCACAGCCTTGGCAGGGGCTCCAGCGCTATCACCGCCGGACCATGCATGGGAGCACGGGGCAGGCGCTCCGGCCCTACCTCTGTAAGTCCTACTACACTTACTCAGATGTTCATTTAAATTACGCATTAATTTATATGATCACCTCCCTGAGCTCTAGATAGTGTAGGCCCTCCGTACACTCGGCTCTCCTTCCCTGCTCTCATGCCTAGTCGACATTTGCTATCCTGCCGAGTGCGGTCGCGCTTAGGGTACCTGCTGATGGCCCGGGGGCCTCTCGGACCTCCCCCAGTAAGGGTAATGTGATGTCAGTCAGTCTCCTCTAGGAAAGGACCTACGCCAGAGCGGGAGGTCCAGGAGCCTTGCTTTGCCCGGTCCTGTACCCAAAGCATGCACACTCTGCCTCCCCAGTGCTACAGTCTGAGTACTAGGGGCCAGACGGTTACACCCTGACTACGGCGGGAGCCAGACCTCCGAGACCAAGGGCACCGGATTGCCCTAGCCTCGTACACTGGCCCGGGACAGTAAGCCAAATAAGACTAAGAGATAGGGAAGAGAGGACCTCTGAGCAGAGCCGAGCTCCAAAGCCGGACCTCCTCTCTTCTCAGAGGCGGAGCTCCGATGACCTCTGGACCTCACGCCCTCCGTGGGCCTGAGCTCCGATGCCGGCCCTCACCCTCTCCTCAGAGGCGAGCTCCGAAGCCGGACCTCACCCTCTCCTCAGAGGCTGAGCTCCGATGACCTCCGGACCTCACGCCCTCCGTGGGCCTGAGCTCCGATGCCGGCCCTCGCCCTCTCCTCAGAGGCAAGCTCCGAAGTCAGATGTGGCGGACCGGAATCTGCTCATCCAGGATCGCAGAGGGTGGTGCCGCGCGATGCAACACCCGACAGCACACGTCTTAAGAACATAATATATTACATGGGAAACAACTGAAACTGTACAAACAGGTACAAACTTCAGTTACACTATTGTTTACATTACACAGCAGAAGTCTACACTATACAACTCATGCCCGCCTATCTAGCAAAAGTCGGTTGCCCAGCCCTAAGGCAACCCACACTAGCTGCACGTCTCAGCTCAGCGCGGCGTGTACGGCTCCCACTCAGCCGTGGTCCCCGACGGAGGGTAACCCTCGCCGGTGGACTCGTACTCCGAGTCCGTGGGTGGCTCCTCACCTAAATAACACTTAAGCAGCAACCGTGAGCACGAAGGCTCAGCAAGGCTTAACCGACTCACCTAAGCATGAAACTCTACATGAGGTATACCAAGACATGGGATAGCACTGTTGCAGCAAACGGACGCGCCTACAAGTTCATCCTTAGTTCATCTTTTAGCAACAAGTTAACAGTTCATGAAATCTGAAATTTAGTAAGCAGTATTTGGTGGCACACATGTAGCAATACAATTATATCAACCAGCAATATTGAATCAACATGTTTCATCCATTAATCTACGTTACGACGCAGTGAACAAGCGGTACTCGTCACCGCGAGGGACGGCGAATCGACTCGATATACACCTGCAGGGAAAACCCAAAGAACACGTCACGTACGCCCACCCGTGGAGCTGCACAGCACGCTCACTCGATGTCGTACGGGACAACCTTTCACCCAACAGCCCAAACGTCGAACCGGTCGCACCGAAACGAGCAGGAGGTTCCCAACACGGAGCATCTCTCTATGCCCGTTGGCAGATTTCCACCTTGCTTCCCTCAACCTACACCTATAAATCGGTGTGCTATGCCTCGACGCCCGGAGATTTAGGCTACATCGGTTTATCGGGGCCCATATATCCGATATGCCTTCGGTACGTTCAATACTTGTTCAGCAGGGCCGCACACGGATCGGTCCTCAATCGACACGGACAGGGCTGCGCACACAAGACTTCCTCTTGCTGCGCCCTAGCCCCTGCCTAGTCTCATTTTCAGTACTATAGTGATCTCACATCACTCAACCGAACCCGTGTGTCCCAACCCTATCTCGCGAGTAGATTCCAACTACTCGACTTGTACCGAAGTCCTATGACTCATTAAGCGTAGCCTGTCTACTCGAGGTCCTTGACACTACCCTTACTCTTTTAGGAACCTCTGGTTATGCAAGTGGGGTTTCATTCATCCTATACCTAATGCACATACATACTTCACATGACTCATGTAAACAAAGAAAAATTTATAAAAGGGTTAATGCAAACCGGGGCTTGCCTTGTTGCTGCTGGTCAGGAGTTAGTTCTTCGTCCGGAAGAAGGAAGTCTAGCACTTCCGGAGTCTCTTCTTCAACGGCTACACGTTAATGAAATACTACATGTTAATTTAGATGCAAATGTGAGTTTTAGAGTAAGACTTCTACTATTAGTTATAAAACCAGCCTCTAACACCTGGAACTTTGTTTAAGAATTTAAATATGAACTGGTGTTGGTGGTTTGGCTTGGACTTAATCACATGGTTAAATGCTAAGTGGTTTTCCCCCTTTTCCATATTAATCCCTTAAGTGGTTAAACAGGACAGGGGTGATCTAGAGCTCCAATGGAGCTGAGAATTTTTGTGTGAGTTCCTTGTCACAAGAAAACTCTCTGGACCAAACATTAGCACTTTTCATGAAGTGGTTTGCTCAGAATAATTCTCTTGGCAAATCAGCAAGTAAGAATTTATTCTGAGGTAATACCCCTGTTCATGCTCAACATAATGAACTACAATTTCAATTATAGCTCATAGAGTTTGCATGAATTTTCCTAACATTTTTGGGGTTAAGATTTTCCCAGAACTGAATTTCCAAGTTTTGGAAATTCTCTGAAAATGTTTCTGTATTCAAATGAACACAGCACCTTCCAATTTGAATTGCTCTGACCAAATCAACTCCAAATGGTCTGAAACTTTTACAGGGGTTTACTAATGTCCTAAAGAACATTCTGGCAAAATTTGGGGATTTTTGGATGAACCAAACTCCCTCAAAAATTCTTTTGCTGAAAAGCTTTAAAGAATTTTCCAGAATTAATTAATGGGTTTCATACAAATTGGGTTGTATATCTGGACAGAGCTAGGCAAGATGAATCCAACCCAATTTGAATCACTAAATTTGGAGCTTCCTAGCAAAAGTTATGGAGCTCTAAAGTTTGAGGAATTTCTGGAATTCGAATTAACCGGGAAAAGTTCAAATTTCTGACAGCGGGCCCGGCTTCCACGTGTCATCACCTCGGCTGCGCCACACGGGGCCACAGGATTATCTTCCGCGTGTTCACAGCCGATCCGGTGTAACAGAAGATCCCCACACTGTGCCGCGAGGGACTGACGAGCGGGCCCGGCCGGCTCGTCTTCTTCCTCGCGCCCGCCCTTTTTCCCGCGCCGCCCCCTCGCCGGCACACCTTGGCAGCTCGCCGGAACTGGCTTCCCGACCGTCTCCCGGCCGGAAACTTGCCGCCTGGGCCTATTTTCGCGCGCTGAACACGCTGGTACCGCCTCCTCCGGTCGGCGGTGGCCCTAACCTAGCTGGCGACGGTGCAGCGGCTCGGACTCCCTTCAGTTATGGCGCCCGGCCATCGTAGCTCACCAAAACCTCGGTGGAAAGGCTCTACAGCACCGGGGGATCTCATGGAAGGTCGACAAGGACATGCTAGGGCTCGGGGAGAGCTCTAACCTAGTCATCACCGTGAGCCCGACCTTTCCCGCTATAACCGCGGCTGGAAAACCGGTAAATACGCCGGCTACAGCCAAAATTAAGCTAGGGTTGCGGAGCAAACTTGGGCGCCATCAAGTCTAGCTCCTGTGTGTGCAGTTTGATAAACTCTAAGCAATCATACATCGAGAATTTGTGGGTTTCTTACCTGAGGGTAGTTCTACACCGGTTGGAGATGTTTTGCGAAATTCGCCGGTGATGATCGGTCCCTGGTTCTAGGCTTCGGGGTCGAGAAGCGTGGAGTCTAGGCGCGTCCAAAACTGCTCCTTCTTGGTCGTGACAAGTCTTCTGCCGAGCTACCCACGGGAGCACCTTTGCTCGGTTCTTCCCGGTGGCCACGAAAACGTTGTTTTGCTCGGTTTGTAGTGGCTCAACTCGACCGGAAATGATGCGGGGAGTGCGTGGGAGGTCTGGGAATGCTGGTTTGCTGCGCTGCCGATGCTTTCGCACGAGCTGCGATCGCTCCGAGCGAGTTTTTGCGATGGCGGCGGCGTCTCGGTTCTTTGACGATGAGAGGGAAGGGTCGGCGTCTCGCGATGCCGTGGCTCGCTGAGCGCGGCTGGGAGTTAAGGCACCCCCACGAGGAGCTCGCCAGCGCATGAAATCCAGCAGGAGGTGGCGTCCGGCTCCCCCCAGCGGTGTCGCTCGGTGCTTCTCCCGGTAGAGTGCAACCCGATCACATTGCTTAGGGATTAAGCCAACTAAGTCCTATGACATGTGGGCCCCACTGGCCAGTGCCCTACCATATCTCAAAAGATCTCCAAAACTGGATAAATGATGAATTCAAATGTTGGAAATGTCAATCTGAGCTAAATTGGTATGGTTTGGCAAATCTCCCTCAAATTCAAATGTATATTTGAATTCTTGGCATATTTGGATCCTTTTGGGAAAAATGGGTAGCAAATCTTTTCAAAAATTATTGAAACTTTGTCTCCCCACTAAATTGAACCCAAGGAATCCAATTATGCCCTTTGCTCCTTGTTTTAGCTGCTGCAATCATGAATTTGAATGCAACAGTTTGAAATTTCCCTCCCATGTGTGATCATATGTGTATAAACCCTACTTTGTGAAATTGAAGACTTTCCCCTCTAATCACTCTTTTTATGGAGGTTACTTGCTCTTCACAACATTTCCTAAGGTGTCCACAATAAAAACTGTGGTGTTGTGCGGTTAAGAAAAAGTTTTTGCAAGTCCCTTTTCTTGGGCTTTTACATCCCTCCTCCCTTAAAAGAATCTCGTCCCGAGATTACCAAAAGAAGAGATAGCGATGTAATAGGGACTTACCCGTGTTGAGAAGCCATGAACTCCGTGTAATTTGAGCGAAGGAACTCCTCGCTCTCCCACGTCGCTTCTTCGGCGGTGTGGTTGCTCCAGAGTATTTTGTAGAACAACAACGTTCTGCTGCGTGTGGTCCTGGCTTTCTCATCAAGAATTCCCACCGGATACTCATCATATGTTAAATCCGGTTTCAGCTCGCCGATGTCTTCGGTAGGAACAGCAGCCGTATGCTTCAAACATTTTCGCAGCTGCGAAACATGAAAAACATCATGGACACCAGCAAGCGCTGCCGGTAACTCCAATCGATACGCCGCTGGTCCGCACTTCTCGGTGATAGCATAGGGTCCAATGAAACGGGGAGCGAGCTTCCCCTTCACACCGAACCGGTGCACGCCCTTCATCGGAGACACGCGTAGGTACACGTGTTCCCCAACGTCAAAGTGCAACGGCCTACGCCTCTTATCAGCGTAGCTCTTCTGCCGGGATTGAGCGGCTTTTAAATTGGCTTGAATTGTCCGAACGCTCTCTTCGGCGTCGTTCACCACATCAACCCCGAATGTGACCCTTTCACCGGACTCGCACCAATTTAATGGGGTGCGGCACTTGCGACCGTAGAGAGCTTCGTAGGGTGCCATTTTGATACTCGCCTGATAGCCGTTGTTGTACGAGAATTCCGCCAATGGTAGGTGATTATCCCAGTTCCTACCATGGTGGATGGCACATGCTCTCAACATGTCTTCCAGAACTTGATTCACCCTCTCTGTCTGGCCATCTGTTTGAGGGTGATAAGCGGAGCTCCTGATCAACTTAGTACCCAATGCAGCGTGTAGCTGCTCCCAAAAGCGAGATACAAATAATGCACCTCGATCTGAGACAATGGTCTTGGGTACCCCGTATAGGCATAGAATCTTCGCTATGTATAGCTCCGCATATTTGCCGGCATTGTAACGTGTATTTACCGGAATGAAGTGAGCCGTCTTGGTTAACCGATCAACGATTACCCATATGGAATCATGCTTGTTGGCTGTTAGGGGTAATCCCACAATGAAATCCATGCTCACATCTTCCCATTTCCATGCCGGGACCTTCAGGGGTTGCAACAGCCCTGATTTCTTCATGTGATCAGCCTTCACTCGTCGGCACGTATCACATTCGGATACGTACTTCGCTACCTCCCGCTTCATCCGTGTCCACCAAAATTTCTTTTTCAAATCTTGGTACATTTTGTTGCTACCCGGATGAATGGAGTATTTAGACAAGTGGGCTTCATCGAGGATTTTCTTCCTCAGTTCCACATCTCGGGGTACGACTATGCGGTCATTAAACCATAGCGTCCCCTCATCATCTTTCCGGAAACATTTGATCTCCCCATTGTCAATCCGTCTCCGGAGATGTGCCATGCCTTTATCATTTTTCTGAGCTGCAATGATGTCCTCCCTAATAGTAGGGACGAGGGCAAGGTTATACAGCGATCCATAAGGAACCAAGTATAAACTTGGCTCTTCCTCCTCCACCGGTGTAATGGTGAGGTGATGGACATGTGATTTCCGACTCAGCGCGTCGGCAACCACATTCGCCTTGCCGGGGTGGTAATAGATCTCAATCTCATAATCTTTGATCAGTTCTAACCACCTCCTCTGCCTCATGTTCAGCTCCTTCTGGGTGAAAATGTATTTCAAGCTCTTGTGGTCGGTGTAGAGATGCACCAAATTCCCCAGGAGATAGTGCCTCCACATTTTCAACGCCAAAACCACTGCAGCAAGATCCAGGTCATGAGTAGGATAATGCTGCTCATGGTTCCGAAGTTGGCGTGAGCCATAAGCGACCACACGTCCTTCCTGCATCAACACGCAGCCAAGCCCAATACCGGACGCGTCACAATACACGTCGAAGGGCTTTGTTGTATCCGGCTGAGCTAAGACCGGGGCTGTTGTGAGATGCTTCACCAATGCTTGGAAGGCTCCTTCACACACCGTGTTTCAAACATACTTCGTCCCCTTCTTCAGCAATTCTGTCATCGGTTTAGCGAGCTTGGAGAAACTAGGAATAAATCTCCGATAGTATCCCGCTAACCCGAGGAAGCTTCTGACTTATGAACTGAAGTGGGAGCTTTCCATTTCAGCACTTGCTCTATTTTACTTGGGTCAACCGCAATGCCTTCTGCGGAGATAATATGTTCCAAGAATGGCACTTGGCTGATACAAAACTCGCACTTACTGAATTTGGCGTAGAGCTTGTGGTCTCGCAATCATTGAAGAATGATCCACAAGTGTTTGGCATGTTCGGCTTCTGTCTTGGAGTAAACCAAGATGTCGTCGATGAACACTACCACGAACTTGTCCAGCTCCGGCATGAACACTGAGTTCATGAGATACATGAAATGGGCTGGAGCATTTGTGAGACCAAAGGACATGACGAGATATTCATATAATCCATATCTCGTTGAGAAGGCCGTCTTCGGGATATCCTCCGCCCGGATCTTTATCTGGTGATATCCAGAGCGAAGGTCCATCTTGGAGAACACACTTGCACCCACAAGTTGATCAAACAATATGTCGATGCGGGGCAGTGGGTACTTATTCTTGATGGTGACGGCGTTGAGCGGCCGGGAATCCACACACAGCCTCAGGGTTTCATCCTTCTTCTTCACGAACAACGCCGAGCATCCCCAAGGCGAGGAACTCGGCCTAATGAAACCCTTGCTCAACAGATCATTGAGCTGTTCTTTCAGTTCAGCCAGCTCATTTGGAGCCATCTTGTATGGTCTCCGTGATATGGGCGTAGTCCCGGGTGCGAGCTCGATCTTGAACTCGACATCCCGCTCAGGTGGCATGCCCGGAAGATCATCCGGGAACACGTCGGGATACTCCCGGACTACGGGGATGTCTTCTAACTTGATAACTTCAGCATTATTAATTGCTAAAACTTCCCGGACTGGCGTGTCTAACACCATGGAATGCGGACGGTGGAATGGAGAATTTAAGTGAACCGTCCGTGCCCGAGTCTCTAGGACAGCGCCATGGTATTGTAGCCATGGCATCCCTAAGATTGCATCAATCTTTTGTCCCATAAGGATTATCAAGGTGGTGGGATATAGTTTCCCACCTAAGCACAGAGGTGCCTTTGGAATCATCATATTAGCTGAAATCTTCCCTCCCGGTGAGCAAATCATATAAGTGCAGTCGGTTGGGAAGACTTGCAATTGATGTTTAGCCACATAGGACGCACTTATAAAGCTGTGGGTTGCACCAGAATCAAATAATATGACGATGGCTTGATTGTTGAGAGTAAACGTACCCGCCAGCACGTTGTCTCCCTCTGGGGCGTCCTCATTGTCGAGGTTGCGGACGCCTCCAGTCCACTGACCAACCTTCTTTACCAGAGGTCGGCCTCGAGCACCGCCCTGGAACTGGGCTTGCCCGCTGCTCTGCTGCCCCTGGGGACAGTCCTTCACGAAGTGGCCCGCCTGGCCACACGTGAAGCAGGTGAAACGGGGCGGTCCCCCGCTGATCGGTGGACGGAAACCCAGGGCGCGCTGTGGCGGTTGAAACGCCCGGGGTACCGTCTGCTGCTGCTGCTGTCTTGGTGGTGGCATCGGCGGACGGAACGGGGGTGCTTGGAACAAACGTCCCCCAAACTGTTGAGGTCGCGCCGGTGGACGCCACTGCTGCCCGGATGGTGTCCGATACACCATACGGTACTTCTGGGGAGCACCACTCCCACCGCTGGGTGGAGCGTTGCGCTTCCGCTGCTCAGCTGCCAACTCCCGCTGAGCATCCTCTTGCATGATCGCGGCATTGACTAAGTCGTTGAATGTGCCGCGGTTCCACTGTACGAGGTGGGTCTTCATTTCGGGGTGTAACCCCCGATAGAAGTGCTCCCTCTTCTTCTCTTCCGTGGAGATGTAGTCTGACGCATACTGCGCCAGATGGTTAAAGGCACAGGAGTAGTCGTGGGCACTCCTCCGGCCCTGCTTCAGTTCCAAAAATTCTTGGAACTTCCTCTTCATTATTCCGGGAGGGATGTGATAGGCGCGGAACGCCTCCCGGAACTCTTGCCATTCCACGGCATGGCCAGCCGGACGTGAGGCGACATAATTCACCCACCACGCACCAGCGGCACCATGGAGCTGCTGTGCTGCGAACAGAGTCTTCTGCCGCTCCGTACACTGGAGCAGCCCAAACTTGGACTCGATGGTCTGCAGCCAGTTGTCAGCCTCCAGTGGTTCTTCAGCTTCAGTGAACACTGGAGGGTGCGTACTCATGAAATCCGAGTACGACACTTCGCGGGGCTCACGAGGCCCTCGCTCTTGACGTCCTCCCACCTGGGACGTATTCTGCACGATCATGTGGAGCAGGTCGGTCTGCTCCTCACGACCTCCAACCAGTGCCGCTATCACATCCGCTAGAGTAAGCGGAGGCAGCGGTGGTGGCTGCTGCTGCGGGGTGCTGTCGTAGGCCGGTGGCTGGGAGTCATCGCCTCCACCTTTGCTAGAGCCACCAACCTCGTGCGTGGTCCTAGTGCGAACCATCTGCAACCATACGACAATAACATCAGTCCCGCAACAGAGTGCATGCAGTCTAAATGAAATAGGTGTAAAACATAATGACAATGAAAACATGCGATACATCTCATAAGTAAATAGTGTAATAACTTTGCACAAGCTATACCATTACCAGACCAAACACAAGCTAGTTTAATCCAACTTGATGAACCTCCACTTTGGACGCTCAACATAACTAGGTTTGGTCACTACGAGACATTACTATCGCGTTGTCATCACGTATACCACCCTTAGGGTACAACACCCTCTCCAAAGAGTTCAACTGTCATTCTTCTGTCAGAATGACCAGTTTCTACCTATTCCAAGTTTTGATCTGGTTCTGGGCATTTTCATGACTCAAGTTGATTACCAAAGTTAAAGTTAACTTCAGTATCTTTCCAACGAGTACTCATTTGCCCGCAGATCAGCTTTGATTAAAAAGTTATGCTAATTCAAAGTTAGCAGAATTTCTGGAAGAATTTCAACAGCACCTCCCTTGGAAGTGGCTGTTTTCAACCCTGATTTCCACTAAATTCTGTGCTGAAATTTCAGGAACTTTGAATTGCAAAGGTGTCACACATCTTCTACTCTTTTTAAGGATGTATTATATGACAATTTTAGATTTTTCTACTGGGAGTTATGTTTGAAAAACAGATCAGTTCAGAGGATGTTTCACTCTGCCCTGGTTCTGGACAGTTTACATTCCTCTGGGATTTTAGCCATCTTAAGGTGAGTTTTAGCTCTGGAAGTCTACAACAAAGTTGTAGAGTACTTAAATACCTTTTCCAGAGCTATATAGCACACCCCTCTGGGCTAAAAGACCGGTGAGTTATGCCCTGTTGAAGATCAGCAAACGTGCTGCCCAAAACAGAGCACTCTGTTTTTCAGTCTTTTTGGAACTACACTTACCACTATCCCATTCTTATACCCAACCAGGGTCTTAATTGTTGAACCTAATGATTTTAGTTCCCTTCTTTCAATATTTTCATGCATATGCCTACAATGTCTCGGTACTACGTTCCTCACCAAAGAAAATCCTAACCGGATCATACCGGCATATACGTCTCAAGTGTGGCACTAAACGGTCTCTCACACACGTTTTCTACATGGATACATACGTGGTTAGTACCTGCAGAAGACCACACAATAATGGTGCACTCAATTGTTATTCATTTCAGGCAGTTCCATATTTGAAAGTAAATACAAACGCCCGTATAATTGTCATATGGCCGTCCTTGAGCTAAGTCACGTCTCAAGGTACGTGATCGTGTTTCAACACCACACGACGTGGAATCCGAGTAGGTCATGAACGGGTCGTCACGGTTGGGAATGTTATCAACCCAACAGATACCACCTACTGCCCTGCAGGGCACGCCGATGGCAAGCGCTGCGTATGTCCTCCTGGGCTATTTCCAGACGAACACACTCTCGCGTTACTGACCACGCGATGGGGTCTCCACTTACTAGCCTAATGCACGCTAGGGATCAGCGTTTCATATGAACTCAGGAACATGAAGTGTTCAAGAGGTTCATATTGACGTCTCACACCAAGCTATGAGACAAATCCCTGAACCACGTTCCTCGTCAGGGAGAGCTAACCGAAATTGAACCGCTTTCGGTGGCGTTCCTTACCATACTTACCAGAGCGTAGGTGCGTCGTTACATAATTGAAATTCAGAATTATAACACATAGGTTAGTCTTTGCCACTTTAAGTAACTATGCAAATATAGTCCTTACTTGGGCAACTACCGATTCCTCACCGTATACCTAAGTTTTTCCCATAATGCAGTCCTTAAGTACTGTGCTATCCCCAATGCCGCTCTGATACCAGGCTGTGGCGGACCGGAATCCGCTCATCCAGGATCGCAGAGGGTGGTGCCGCGCGATGCGACACCCGACAGCACACGTCTTAAGAACATAATATATTACATGGGAAACAACTGAAACTGTACAAACAGGTACAAACTTCAGTTACACTATTGTTTACATTACACAGCGGAAGTCTACACTATACAACTCACGCCCGCCTATCTAGCAAAAGTCGGTTGCCCAGCCCTAAGGCAACCCACACTAGCTGCACGTCTCAGCTCAGCGCGGCGTGTACGGCTCCCACTCAGCCGTGGTCCCCGACGGAGGGTAACCCTCGCCGGTGGACTCGTACTCCGAGTCCGTGGGTGGCTCCTGACCTGAAAAACACTTAAGCAGCAACCGTGAGCACGAAGGCTCAGCAAGGCTTAACCGACTCACCTAAGCATGAAACTCTACATGAGGTATACCAAGACATGGGATAGCACTGTTGCAGCAAACGGACGCGCCTACAAGTTCATCCTTAGTTCATCTTTTAGCAACAAGTTAACAGTTCATGAAATCTGAAATTTAGTAAGCAATATTTGGTGGCACACATGTAGCAATACAATTATATCAACCAGCAATATTGAATCAACATGTTTCATCAATTAATCTACGTTACGACGCAGTGAACAAGCGGTACTCGTCACCGCGAGGGACGGCGAATCGACTCGATATACACCTGCAGGGAAAACCCAAAGAGCACGTCACGTACGCCCACGCGTGGAGCTGCACAGCACGCTTACTCGATGTCGTACGGGACAACCTTTCACCCAACAGCCCAAACATCGAACCGGTCGCACCGAAACGAGCAGGAGGTTCCCCACACGGAGCATCTCTCTATGCCCGTTGGCAGATTTCCACCTTGCAGCCCTCAACCTACACCTATAAATCGGTGTGCTATGCCTCGACGCCCGGAGGTTTAGGCTACATCGGTTTATCGGGGCCCATATATCCGATATGCCTTCGGTACGTTCAATACTTGTTCAGCAGGGCCGCACACGGATCGGTCCTCAATCGACACGGACAGGGCTGCGCACACAAGACTTCCTCTTGCTGCGCCCTAGCCCCTGCCTAGTCTCATTTTCATTACTATAGTGATCTCACATCACTCAACCGAACCCGTGTGTCCCAAGCCTATCTCGCGAGTAGATTCCAACTACTCGACTTGTACCGAAGTCCTATGACTCATTAAGCGTAGCTTGTCTACTCGAGGTCCTTGACACTACCCTCACTCTTTTAGGAACCTCTGGTTATGCAAGTGGGGTTTCATTCATCCTATACCTAATGCACATACATACTTCACATGACTCATGTAAACAAAGAAAAATTTATAAAAGGGTTAATGCAAACTGGGGCTTGCCTTGTTGCTGCTGGTCAGGAGTTAGTTCTTCGTCCTGAAGAAGGAAGTCCAGCACTTCCGGAGTCTCTTCTCCAACGGCTACACGTTAATGAAATACTACATGTTAATTTAGATGCAAATGTGAGTTTTAGAGTAAGACTTCTACTATTAGTTATAATAACCAGCCTCTAACACCTGGAACTTTGTTTAAGAATTTAAATATGAACTGGTGTTGGTGGTTTGGCTTGGACTTAATCACATGGTTAAATGCTAAGTGGTTTTCCCCCTTTTCCATATTAATCCCTTAAGTGGTTAAACAGGACAGGGGTGATCTAGAGCTCCAATGGAGCTGAGAATTTGTGTGTGAGTTCCTTGTCACAAGAAAACTCTCTGGACCAAACATTAGCACTTTTCATGAAGTGGTTTGCTCAGAATAATTCTCTTGGCAAATCAGCAAGTAAGAATTTATTCTGAGGTAATACCCCTGTTCATGCTCAACTTAATGAACTACAATTTCAATTATAGCTCATGGAGTTTGCATGAATTTTCCTAACATTTTTGGGGTTAATATTTGCCCAGAACTGAATTTCCAAGTTTTGGAAATTCTCTGAAAATGTTTCTGTATTCAAATGAACACAGCACCTTCCAATTTGAATTGCTCTGACCAAATCAACTCCAAATGATCTGAAACTTTTACAGGTGTTTACTAATGTCCTAAAGAACATTCTGGCAAAATTAGGTTGTATATCTGGACAGAGCTAGGCAAGATGAATCCAACCCAATTTGAATCACTAAATTTGGAGCTTCCTAGCAAAAGTTATGGAGCTCTAAAGTTTGAGGAATTTCTGGAATTTGAATTAACCGGGAAAAGTTCAAATTTCTGACAGCGGGCCCGGCTCCCACGTGTCATCACCTGGCTGCGCCACACGGGGCCACAGGATTATCTTCCGCGTGTTCACAGCCGATCCGGTGTAACAGAAGATCCCCACACTGTGCCGCGAGGGACTGACGAGCGGCCCCGGCCGGCTCGTCTTCTTCCTCGCGCCCGCCTTTTTTCCCGCGCCACCCCCTCGCTGGCACACCTCGGCAGCTCGCCGGAACTGGCTTCCCGACCGCCTCCCGGCCGGAAACTCTCCGCCTGGGCCTATTTTCGCGCGCTGAACACGCTGGTACCGCCTGCTCCGGTCGGCGGTGGCCCTAACCTAGCTGGCGACGGTGCAGCGGCTCGGACTCCCTTCAGTTATGGCGCCCGGCCATCGTAGCCCACCAAAACCTCGGTGGAAAGGCTCTACAGCACCGGGGAATCTCATGGAAGGTCGACAAGGACATGCTAGGGCTCGGGGAGAGCTCTAACCTAGTCGTCACCGTGAGCCCGACCTTTCCCGCTATAACCGCGGCTGGAAAACCGGGAAATACGCCGGCTACAGCCAAAATTAAGCTAGGGTTGCGGAGCAAACTTGGGCGCCATCAAGTCTAGCTCCTGTGTGTGCAGTTTGATAAACTCTAAGCAATCATACCTCAGGAATTTGTGGGTTTCTTACCCGAGGGTAGTTCTGCACGGGTTGGAGATGTTTTGCGAAATTCGCCGGCGATGATCGGTCCCTGGTTCTAGGCTTCGGGGTCGAGCAGCGTGGAGTCTAGGCGCGTCCAAAACTGCTCCTTCTTGGTCGTGACAAGTCTTCTGCCGAGCTGCCCACGGGAGCACCTTTGCTCAGTTCTTCCCGGTGGCCACGAAAACGTTGTTTTGCTCTGTTTGTAGTGGCTCAACTCGACCGGAAATGATGCGGGGAGTGCGTGGGAGGTCTGGGAATGCTGGTTTTCTGCGCTGCCGATGCTTTCGCGCGAGCTGCGATCGCTCCGAGCGAGTTTTTGCGATGGCGGCGGCGTCTCGGTTCTTTGACGATGAGAGGGAAGGGTCGGCGTCTCGCGATGCCGTGGCTCGCTGAGCGCGGCTGGGAGTTAAGGCACCCCACGAGGAGCTCGCCAGCGCATGAAATCCAGCAGGAGGTGGCGTCCGGCTCCCCCCCAGCGGTGTCGCTCGGTGCTTCTCCCGGTGGAGTGCAACCCGATCACATTGCTTAGGGATTAAGCCAACTAAGTCCTATGACATGTGGGCCCCACTGGCCAGTGCCCTACCACTTCTCAAAAGATCTCCAAAACTGGATAAATGATGAATTCAAATGTTGGAAATGTCAATCTGAGCTAAATTGGTATGGTTTGGCAAATCTCCCTCAAATTCAAATGTATATTTGAATTCTTGGCATATTTGGATCCTTTTGGGAAAAATGTGTAGCAAATCTTTTCAAAAATTATTGAAACTTTGTCTCCCCACTAAATTGAACCCAAGGAATCCAATTATGCCCTTTCCTCCTTGTTTTAGCTGCTGCAATCATGAATTTGAATGCAACAGTTTGAAATTTCCCTCCCATGTGTGATCATATGTGTATAAACCCTACTTTGTGAAATTGAAGACTTTCCCCTCTAATCACTCTTTTGATGGAGGTTACTTGCTCTTCACAACATTTCCTAAGGTGTCCACAATAAAAACTGTGGTGTTGTGCGGTGAAGAAATAGTTTTTGCAAGTCCCTTTTCTTGGGCTTTTACATCGGACCTCACCATCTCCTCAGGGGCGATCTCCGAAGTCAGTCGCCACCCCAGGGGTGAACACCGAAGCCGGACCGTGCGCCCTACACTGGGCTGAGGTCCGATGCCGGACGACACCCCTATTGCAGGGGCGATCTCCGAAGCCGGTCGCCACCCCCAGGGGTGAACACCGAAGCCAGACCGTGCGCCCTACACTGGGCTGAGATTCGATGCCGGACGACACCCCTATCGCAGGGACGATCTCCGAAGCCGGTCGCCACCGCAGGGGTGAACACCGAAGCCGGACCCTGCACCCTACACTGGGCTGAGGTCCGATGCAGACCCTTACCTTCTCCTCAGAGGCGAGCCCCGATGCCGGCCCTCACCCTCTCCTCAGAGGCGAGCTCCGATGCCGGCCCTCGCCTTCTCCTCAGAG
Organism: Neostapfia colusana; assembly: GCA_030760725.1. Classification (NCBI taxonomy): domain Eukaryota; kingdom Viridiplantae; phylum Streptophyta; class Magnoliopsida; order Poales; family Poaceae; genus Neostapfia; species Neostapfia colusana. Next base: position 105,454,414 of record JASWHV010000006.1, read on the forward strand.
GCGAGCCCCGATGCCGGCCCTCGCCCTCTCCTCAGAGGCGAGCCCCTATGCCAGACCTCACCCTCTCCTCAGAGGCTGAGTTCCGAAGACCTCCGGACCTCACGCCCACCGTTGGCCTGAGCTCCGATGCCGGCTCTCGCCCTCTCCTCAGAGGCGAGCCCCGATGCTGGACCTCCCCTCTTCTTAGAGGCGAAGCTCCGATGACCTTCCGGACCTCCCCTCTTCTGAGAGGCAGAGCTCCGATGAACTTCCGGTCCTCCCATCTTCTCAGAGGCGGAGCTCTGATGACCTTCTGACCTCCCCTCTTCTGAGAGGCAGAGCTCCGATGACCTTCTTGTCCCCGCCCTCTCCTCGGAGGCAGAGTTCCGATGACTTCCGGCCCTCGCCCTCCCCTCAGAGGCGAGCCCCGATGCCGGACCTCCCCTCTTCTTAGAGGAAGAGCTCCGATGACCTTCCGGACCTCCCCTCTCCTCGGAGGCAGAGTTCCGATGACTTCCGGCCCTCGCCCTCTTCTCAGAGGCGAGCCCCGATGACCTCTTGGACCTCCCCTCTTCTCAGAGGCTGAGCTCCGATGCTGGACCTCAGCCCTCCGGTGGCCTGAGCTCCGATGACCTCCCGGACCTCCCCTCTTCTCAGAGGCTGAGATCCGATGCCGGACCTCACACCCTCCACTGGCCTGAGCTCCGATGACCTCACGGACCACCCCTCTTCTAAGAGGCTAAGCTCTGATGCCGGACCTGACGCCCTCCGCTGGCCTGAGCTCTGATGACCTCCCGGACCTCCCCTCTTCTCAGAGGCTGAGCTCCGATGCCAGACCTCACCCCCTCAGCAGGGGTGACCTCTGATGCCAATCTACACCCCCTCCACGGGGGTGAGCACCGAAGCCGGACCTCTACCTCTCCTCAGAGGCGAGCTCCGAAGCCGGACCTCCCCCTTTCACAAGGGCCGAGCTCCGTTGCCAGGCTTCACCCTCTCCTCAGAAGCTGAACTCCGAAGCCGTCGAGACCCTGCCAGCGCAGGGAGTACTCATGACAAGAAGGTGCACGGGAAGAAGAAGGTCCCACCCTCGGGCTTGTCGGTACCCTCAATACGGGGTACCCCCGCGCACAGGGGAAAAATGCCTAAGGACCTCGCCCTTCTCCGCAAGGAGAGCTCCGAAGGCGCCATGTGTGTAAGGGCCTCAGTTTTTGACACACATTTGCAGTGTTCATCACCACACCACACACCTCATTTGAGGAAGAATGATGAACACAAATGAAGAGCAAGTAACAATTATCAACATGCTCATTAGAGGGCAAACTTACACATTGCAAAAGTGGTATTTCCCACATGTGATATGGATGGGCTGGACATATGAAAACTCCTACACTTTGCTAAGGATGTCCATGCCAAGTTTCACCCAAATTCAAAACCTTTTTGGGGTCAGTTTGGGTATAGTTAGGAAGAGGGCAGTTTGAAACCATATTCAAATTCAAACTGTTTTTATCCAATGAATTTAAAAGTGGGGGCATATTCTTACTCAGCACATTTTTGTGAGCTCACACACCAATTTTCACTCCATTTGGAGTTGATCTTGACATGAGCTAAGTGGGAGAAATTCAAACTTTATTTGAATTTCAAACTGAACTTGTGCTGAAATTCCTTCAAACCAAACCTCATTTGAACTTTGATCAATTCAAATGGCTCATGGGTGAATAATTTGAATTGCCAAGGGTAGTATGGGGTTCACTGTTTACAACAGTGATTAGGAGTAAATTTCAGAGGTTAAAACTGGAGGTGGGACCCACATGTCAGCCACTGCTCAGATCAAACCGACTGAGACTTTCTCACTCGGGTCGCCGAGCCGCAGCGGTGATCGCCACCGAGGCCAGTCGCCGCGCCACCAGCTGCTTGCCCACGCGCGGACATGAGGCGGTGCAGAGCCTTCTTAAGGCGCCTGCCCCCTCCTCGGCCGAGGCACCGTCGTTCTTTCCCGCAAGAACTCAGCGCCGGCCGAAAGTTTCCGCAGCTCGGACTTGATCGGAGAACGCCGATCGCAGCTCCCTCCTTCCACTCCAGAGCCCCAGCAAGGTACTAGAGACCTTCCTCCATCCTCCCCGTTGCTAGAATTCGGTTGAAATCGAGTGATATCGGCTGTGCCGAAAGATCAGAATCGGAACTTAGAACCGCCACACCTCGGGCTCTCGTGGACAGCCCAACCAGGGCGTTGTCATGCCCGAGCCAAGGCACCCTTGGACGCGCGGGTGACCGGTGCTGCTCATCCCCGAGCCACAGCTCGAGTGGTTGCTCACCGGCGGTGAATTTCCACTTTTCCCCTTCTGTGTGCAGAACGACCTTTGGGTACGATTCTGTTTAATTCATGCTCTAGAAAGGATTAGAGGGCCTCAGGCCGCTCTTACACGAGCTAGACACGGTAACGCACAAGTTGCCTTCACAACTCTGGGCCGGAGGACCTCTGTGCCCGGCGTAATTTGAGGTCTACTAATGGCGGAACGAACGGGCGACATCGGGCGCACGGTGAGGACCTATTTCGGGCCTTCCCCGAGCTGCCTCGAGCTCATGTCGACCTTCTCTGAGGTCCACTGATGCTCCCCGACCGATTTCCCCAGTAGCTGAGGTGTTAGAGAAGCCAGCCGACATGGCCGAAGTCATTCCGAGGTGGCGGCTCGTCGCCGACCATGCTCCGGCCATTGTCATGAGCAGCTGACCCTAGAATCAGGTTCCCCGAGTAAAAGTAGGCGGGGGCGGCCAGGATCAAGAAGTTTGGAGCTGTACAGAAGCCGGCGGCGAGCTCTCCGGCGAGATCCCTCGGCGGTGGGGCGCGGGTGTCGCGAGGTTGAAGAAGGGGGTGGACCCCAGCTGTCAGCGGCCGATATTTTGAATCGGGATCCGGCTGCGGCCAGGATCGGGTGTGCTGGCGTGCAAAAATCCTTGTGGGCCGCGGTGTGCCATCGCCTAGGCATGCGACGCGTGTTCCCTGGGCCCACGCGCAAGTTTAAACTTTTCCCCGATTTTCAGATTTCCTTCAAACTTCAAATCCTTATAACTTTGGCTAGAAAGCTCCAAATTGAGTGAACCAAATTTTGCTGGATTCAGATCTCTGAGTACTTTCCAGAAAATCAAGTTTCACTTCATGAAATTCCTTATTTCTCCAGAATTAATTGCTCAAAGTTTAAACTGTTAGGAATTTTAACTGGAGAATCCTTTGGAGGAAAATCCTGAAATCTTGCTGAGATGTTCACCAAAATATTCTTGAACTACCATAAAAGTTTCAGATCCATTTGAGCTCATTTGATCCACCTAATGGTTTGATTAGTGAAACTGTTCCAGAGAAAATAGAAAATGTTCAGAAACATTTTCAGAATTTTCTCTGAAATTGTTTAGCTCATATATTTAGTTAGGAACTTCCAAATTAAGTGAGACCAACTCCATTAGAACCCTCTGAAAATCTAGTTTTCAGAAAGTCATAGTTTGTTTCATGAAAATTCCTAGAACACCCTAAGAGTTCCAATTAAGGTCAAGGACATAATTAATTGTGGAGGGCTCAAATGAGCTTTGCTGCAACTAAAACTTGACCAAGTCTCGGTTTAGGTTGTAACCAAGCCACAGTAAAAGTTTCACAGTCATTAGGTCTGTCTAGCAAGGGTTATAGACTTCACAACTTCAAATTAATACAAATGCATTTAAATTGATACATATATTGCTCTTATCATGTAGTCGCTAAGGTTGAGGAGGAACCCGAAGTCCTAGACTTCGTAACTCCGGAGGAGCAGCTAGCCTACGACCAAGAGCAGCAAGGCAAGCTCCGGTTTGCATTAACCTTTTTACAAATTTTTATTGTTTTGAGCACATACTTGTTTCCTTTGTTCTGTGCATTAGAGTCTTGTTTGGAAATCCAACTGCATAGCCAAGAAAACCACGGGTTGGGTTTAGGATTGCAAACCCCGTTAGCCACTGCATTGCTAGGATAGAGTAGGATTCGGTACAAGTCGAGTAGTTGGAACTACTCGCGAGAATAGGCTAGAGGCACATTGCTCGGGTAGAGATAGCACATGATACACATGGCAAGAAAATGAGACCGAGCGGAGGGTAAGGGCAGCAGGACTTTGGGGCCTGTGTGCTATAGCTCCACTTGTGTCGATTGAGGACCGAGCCGTGTGCGGGCCTGTTGAACAAGCTAGAACAGTACCGAAGACCTACCGGCTATATGGGAACCGGGAAACTGATGTAACTCGGGTAGCTGGGTATTGAGGCATTGCCCGTCGTTCAGAGGGTAGGTTGAGAGCTTGAGGTGTAAATCGGCTGGCGGCACGGAGATGCGCGTGCAGAGACCTCTTGCTCGGGACGATGGGACCGGTTCAATATTTGGCTAACGGGTGAAAGGTAGTCACGTACGGCGTCCGTGATGGTTGTTGTAGGCAACATCGAGTACGGGCGTACGTGATGGGTTGTTCGGGTAACCCTGCAGGTGTAAATCGATTATAATCGCCGTCCCTCACGGTCAGTGAGTACCACTTGTTCACTGTACCGTGACGTAGAAAGAACAGGCTAGACACATGTTAAAACGCTGCTGATTGAAAGATGGAAATTGATTGTTAATGATATGTTTTAGTATAGAGCCAACTAAAGTTCTTTTCAACTTTGGGCAAAGTACATGAGAGAAATGCGTTTCTTGTTTGATTGCGGCTCTCTCATGTGCCTTAGCGTAAGGTTCTCCACAACCTGCTGCTAAAACTTGAAAGTAAGGTTCTACTAATTAGGCGAGTCCTTGCAAATGATTTTTACCTCATGTAACCCATTCCCCTCATGTAGAAGTTCCATGTTTAGGTGAGACGGGTCAGACTTGCTGAGCCGTCGTGCTCACTGTTTGTGTTTGAAGCTTTTGCAGGGTTCTATAAGGAAGGGACTCCCGAAGAGGAGACGGAACCCCAGGAGGGGAACCCCGTCGAGTGGGAGTCATGCACGCCGCCGAGTTAGTGTGCGTGTGTGCTAGCAAGGACACGTTCGAGGGCTGAACGTGCACTTGATGCTTAGTCTACGCCCGCGAGTGTAGGCTGAACTTATTTTGATGTAAACATGTTCATAAACTTGTTTATGTAATAAAATTTCCGCTTCCGCTTTGTACCTTTGACGTGTGTTATCCGGTGCTGTGCAACGCAGCACCCCTCAGCGTGATCCTGGCTCGACAGGACCTTGGGGTCGTGTCAGCGTTGGTATCAGAGCTCGCTTGAGGTTTAACACAGTACAAAGGTCTTCTTTTTCAAAAATCCAGTGAGGAACGAGTTAGTAGCCCGTATAAGGATGTTATTAGCATATAGAAAGTGGCATATTAACCTATTTGTTATGTCGGAAAATCGTGCATCTCGGGACGTTCATGTCTTGGGGGGTGCACGTAAGCGCTGTCCACCAGTGCGCACAAGCTGAAGGGTGGAGCCCCACGGGTGGCAGGTAACCCGACCCGCTTTAGTATCCTCTACGACTCTTCATGTCGTTTGGGGTATTCGAGCAACGTCTGTCCCTGGCGTGCATGGTGCAACTTGGGAGACCCCGTCACGTGTTCTAAAACATGAACACGTAACTCAAGGCGTGGTTGGCTTGAGAACATCCGGGCGAGTGATGACGGCCGGGTGTACTAACTGTATGGATTCCGGGCTCGGTGTGCAGCCGAGTCTGATGATTGTTTGGATGTCTGCAGGTAGCCTTACCACGAAACGGTAGACGTGTAGCATCCGTGTGCGAGTGACGTTTAGTGCCACTGAAATAACGAAGCCGGCTAAGTCCGGTATAGGTTTTTCCTTTGTGAGGACGTAGTGCCGACATAATCTGGTGACGCATCGACGTCACACCCAACTAAATGAACAACTTCATTTAAAAACTTGAAGGTTTTGATCCAAAGTAGTAAAACTTGATGTAACTCCTTCCCTTGAACAGGATATTCAAAGTTAAGAAGTTTTCAACTTATAGGATGTTAAGGACAGAGCACTCTGTTTTCAGCCGAATCAAGGCTGGAGTTAATCAGAGGTTAGAGGTTGAGTTCTTTCGAGGTTGGGGTCGTATGATACATTTCTGGAAAGCTTTAGAAGGGCTTTACAACTTTTCTGTTGAGGTCCAGAGGTGTTTCATCCCTTAACCACTCGAAAAATGCAGTAGAGTTGAAACTGTCCAGAAAATAGGGCAGAGCAAAGATTCTCTGTAAACTCTCTGTAAATTAAGGATAACTTCCTGCTTAAAAATCCAAAAATAGAAAATGAGGTAGTTCTGGAAAGCTTATGAGATGGGTTACAACTTTGTAACAGAAAGTTTTGTCAGATTAGGAACAGAATTAACTGGGATTCTTGGATCAATTCAGTACCTAAAGCAGGGAGGTGCTGTCCAATTGTTCCCAGAAATTCTGTTAAATTTGACATCTCGTAACTTTTGAACCAGGACAGATCTTAGGCCAAGCAAATACTGGCTGGAAAGCTATTGCAGTTAGCTTCAACTTTGATGTTGAGCTCCAGGACTGGTTTTGCTTTTAACCTGGCCTAAATCAGGTTGAAATGGAAACTGGTCAAGGCTGTCATGGGAACAGCAGATCAGCAGTCAAATTTGTTTAAAATTTTGAACTATGTTTCCAAGTGTTATGAGTTCAAGGACATATCTTATGTTGTAACTCGATGGTTTACTGTTTAAATAAATATTTGACATTTCTCAAATATATTTTTACAGATGGCAGCAGATAAACGGTTGGAGAACGGGTGGGTAGTTTCCCACTGCTCTGACCGTAGCGGCTACCCGGAAGCATTGTGGCAAATGCTCCAATATTTCGGGTACAACCAGATGCCACAATACTTCGCCAAGGAAGAAGGCGAAGAGGGGAACAAGACGTGGACGATCCATGTCGAGGTTCCTGCAGGACCTACGCCACCCGGTTGGGTACCATTCACCGTCACGGTGAGAGGAAGACAACCGGAAGGGATGTGGCAAGTGGCAGCCCGTGACACTATGTCACGTTTCTGCCAACTACACGTGCAGGCTATGGAGGGCACTCCATACGCACTCGTTCCGGTGGAGGGGCGAGCTCAGCATGTGTGGGAAGAGAGGTACCTGGAGGCAACAGACTCGAATTGCCCAAGGTACAACCCCGCGGAGGCAAACCTCAGCCTCCAAATGAGGGCGGGAAACGCTGTGATGGACAGCCAAGCTGTTCATACGGAGCATCTCGCCACCAAGCTCAATGAGAGCACAAGCCGTGGAGATCATTTCGAGGGTGCTCACAGCGCACTCCGCAATGTGCTCCTTCCGACGATCAAGCGACTGAATGAACAACACAATCAGTTGCGTCGTCTGAAGAAGGCAAAGAAGAAGAGCCGTGTTGACATCGCGGCATTGCAAGAGCTGGTGCAGACCCTAACCCAGAAGAATGAGGACCTTGCTCAAGAGCGGGACGACGCTATCGAGGAAGGCCAAGGCTGGGAAGAGGACTACAATCAAGCTATGGACGAGGTGCATGCATTACAGGACCTCGTGCCCCCGGTATTGGGCGTACCGGTAGTCTTGGGTCTTCCAGCCATGGGAGAACCCGGAACGGGAGAAGAGGTGATAGACCCCGAGCCACCAGAAGAGGTACCGGAGGAGGACGACCCACAGGAGGTCGAGTTCTACTCCGAGTAGGGGGTTACGGTTGCCAAGTAGGGCAGCTAGGGTAGCGTAACCCAACTTTTGTAATTGGTGACATGTCGTATAGACAGTAGCGTATGTATAGGTGGTGACGACATGAGCACGACTTCTCGGAGACCCGAGAATAATGTATCTTGTATAAAGTTTATGCTTTATCAATATATGTGAATGTTGTGCAAATTGATCATGTGTCACTTCAATACCTACTGTTGCGTATGGAATTTTTTTTAGTAAGACATGTGCTAATTGCTGCTGTTTTGAATTTCAGAATGACGCGTACTCGTGCCAACCCTGACGTTGGGGGTACCAGTCAAGGGGGAGAGACCCCCCAACCACCTCCCGAGGACTCCTCGGGACAGCAACAGCAACAGCAAACACCGCCACCGCCACTACCGACGGTTACATTGGCCGACATTGTCGCGGCAATGGCGGGCTCGCATCAGCAGCACACAGAGTTGCTGCAGACTCTCATCGCCAATACGTCTCGCCCAGAGAGACGTCAAGATCGTGAGGAGCGCCAACAGAGATCCTACTCCGACTTCCTGGCGACTCATCCCCCTGTATTCTCAAGGGCGGATGAACCACTTGACGCGGACAACTGGCTCCGCGCCATAGAGATGAAGTTCGGGCTGCTCCAAATCAGCAAGCAGCGCAAGACTCAGTTCGCGGTCCAGCAGCTCCAAGGATCCGCGAGCGCGTGGTGGGCCAACTTCTGTGCTTCACAACCCACCGACCGAGTGATGACCTGGGCGGAGTTCCGGACGGCCTTCAGGGCCTATCATATACCGCCCGGTTTGATGAAAAGGAAGACGCAGGAGTTCCTACACCTGCAACAAGGGAGCCGAAACACGCTGGAATACTCCAGGGCGTTCAACGATCTCGCGCTCTACGCGTCGTATCACGCGGATACAGACCAGAAGCGGCGAGACCATTTTTACCAGGGGCTTAACCCGCTCCTGAAGGACAAGTTGGCGATGTTCAATCGCGGCAGCCTCAACAACATCATTGATGCTGCGATTGTTCAGGAGGACTCCGGCAAAGAGTTGGCGGCGGCAGAGCGAAAGTGAACCGCGCCGCAGAGCAGCGGAGAAGGAGGCGGTCCTTCTCAGAAGTATCGGATGGTGAATCGCCCACCATCAGGTCCACGCTGGCAGCCACCACAGCGGTCGATGCCGTTCCGCAGTCGGTCGTACTCTTCACCGGCATTCCGGCCGGCACTGCCAGTACCACCGCAACAACAACAGCAGCAACGGGCGATGCCGCGTGCGTTTGCACCTCCGCAACGCATGCCGGGCTTTCGTCCACCGAGTACTCCACCAGCAGCGGCCACATGTTACAAGTGTGGTCGTCCAGGACACTTCGCGAGCAGTTGCCCGGAGAGGCAAGGCGGCGGAGTGGCACCACAGTTTCCGGGGAGGAATCAACCCCGGAACCCTACTAATGCGCGGCGGGCAAACCCTAGGCCCGGCACCGTCCACCAGCTTGCCATTGAGGACGTGCCGGAGGGCGAGCCAATCCTTGCGGGTATGTTCCAACTCCACCAGCATCCCGCTGTAGTACTGTTTGATTCGGGCGCCACGCATAATTTTATTAGCCAAGCTTTCATTGCTAAATACAGCTTGCCAATACTACCCACCGATAGTCCATATTTAATTTGTTCACCGGGTGGGAAGATTTCAGCAAGCGTAATGGTCTCCAAAGCACCATTATGCTTAGCGGGTAGAGTGTATCCCACGTCTCTCATTATCTTAGAGGGACAGAAGGTCAATGTCATCCTAGGGATGTCGTGGTTAACCCGCCACGGCGCTATTTTAGACACCGTCCTTCGAGTCGTGCACTTAAACTCAGAAGTGCACGAGTCTCACTCATTATTTCTGGACAGTCCAGAAATAAAACTTCCAAGTGTCTATCAGTCCACAACCATCAGATTGGAAGATATTACAGTAGTCCGAGAGTTCCCTGACGTATTCCCCGATGATTTGCCGGGGATGCCGCCCGATAGAGAGGTGGAGTTCAAGATTGAACTTGCACCGGGAACCATGCCAATATCCCGAAGGCCGTACAAGATGGCGCCCAAGGAGTTGGTTGAACTGAAGACTCAGCTTACGGACCTTCTGGAAAAGGGTTTTATTAGGCCAAGCTCCTCACCATGGGGATGTTCAGCATTATTTGTCAAGAAGAAGGATGAGACTTTGCGGCTTTGCGTGGACTATCATCCACTAAATGCCGTAACCATCAAGAACAAGTACCCGTTGCCACGGATCGACATGTTGTTTGATCAGTTGGTCGAAGCAAAGATCTTTTCCAAGATGGATTTAAGATCCGGGTACCATCAGATTAAGATAAGGGCGGAGGACATTCCAAAGACAGCTTTCTCGACAAGGTACGGACTTTATGAGTACCTGGTCATGTCCTTCGGCCTCACCAATGCTCCAGCTCACTTCATGTACTTAATGAACTCGGTATTCATGCCGGAGCTGGACAAGTTTGTCGTGGTCTTCATCGACGACATCCTGGTATATTCCAAGTCGGAGGAAGATCACAAGAAACATTTGCGTATAGTCTTGCAACGGCTGCGTGATCACAATTTATACGCAAAATTCAGCAAATGCGAGTTTTGGATATCGCAGGTGCCTTTCCTCGGGCATATCATCTCAGCGGAAGGTATCGCTGTGGACCCGAGTAAGATCACGCAAGTGCTGAATTGGAAATCCCCGAGAACTGTTCACGAGGTATGGAGTTTCCTCGGACTCGCAGGATATTATCGGAGGTTCATTCCGAACTTCTCGAAGATTGCCAAGCCAATGACAGAGCTGCTGAAGAAGGCTACCAAATATGTTTGGGGTCCAACATGTGAAGCAGCATTCAAGGCTTTAGTCAAGCACCTGACATCAGCACCGGTTTTGGCGCAGCCAGACACAACAAAACCGTTTGACGTGTACTGCGATGCATCCGGCATTGGGCTCGGATGTGTGCTGATGCAAGACCGAAGAGTGGTCGCGTATGGATCACGGCAGCTTAGGAACCATGAGCAAAATTATCCAACTCACGACTTGGAGCTCGCTGCCGTGGTACTTGCACTAAAAATGTGGAGGCACTACCTACTCGGTAACCTCGTACATTTATATACCGACCACAAAAGCCTCAAGTACATATTCACTCAGAAGGAGCTGAACATGAGGCAACGAAGATGGTTAGAACTGATAAAGGATTACGAGATAGAGATCCATTATCATCCGGGCAAGGCAAACGTTGTGGCAGATGCGCTGAGCCGCAAGTCACACGTCAATAATCTGACCATCACACCGTTGGAAGAGAGCGAACCACCACTACATGTGATTCCACACGGAGCTCTCTACAACCTAGCTTTGATCCCCACCATCCGTGAAGAGATAGCGGCAGCCCAGATGAATGACAAGGGCATGTCACATTTACGGAGACGTGTAGACAGTGGGGGGTTGAAATGTTTCCGGAAGGACGGAGACGGCGTCCTATGGTTCAAGGACCGGATCGTCGTACCCCGTAACCCGGAACTACGGAAGAAGATCTTTGATGAGGCTCACTTATCAAAGCTCTCTATTCACCCCGGCAGCAACAAGATTTATCAAGAACTCAGAAGCAAGTTTTGGTGGACACGGATGAAGCGAGAGACTGCAAAATACGTGTCCGAGTGTGATACATGTCGAAGGGTGAAGGCAGACCACATGCGGAAACCGGGACTGCTACAACCACTGGGCGTTCCTGCCTGGAAGTGGGAGGACGTGAGCATGGATTTCATCGTCGGTTTACCCACCACCTTGCAGAAACATGATTCTGTGTGGGTGATCGTCGATCGGCTCACCAAAGTTGCCCATTTCATCCCGGTCAACACCAACTACAATGCCAAGAAGTACGCTGAACTGTACATCTCACGGATCCTATGCTTATACGGCGTACCCCGTACCATCATATTGGACCGGGGCACCTTATTTGTGTCCCGTTTTTGGGAGCAGCTACACGCTGCCTTGGGGACGAAGCTGATCCGTAGTTCAGCCTACTACCCGCAGACGGATGGACAAACCGAGCGGGTAAATCAGATTCTAGAAGACATGCTACGAGCTTGCGCTATCGACCACGACAAGAATTGGGATGATCACTTGCCGTTAGCCGAGTTCTCGTACAACAATGGGTACCAAGCCAGCATCAAGATGGCGCCCTACGAGGCGCTATACGGAAGAAAATGCCGCACACCATTGAACTGGTGTGAGTCTGGCGAAAGGGTTACCTTCGGGATTGACCTTGTCAACAACGCGGAAGAAAAGGTTTGACTAATTCAGGCGAACCTAAAAGCCGCTCAATCCCGTCAGAAACAGTATGCGGACCGGAGAAGGCGCCCATTACAATTCGAAGTTGGAGATCACGTATATCTACGGGTGTCTCCAATGAAGGGCGTAAACAGATTTGGGTGAGAGGAAAGTTGGCACCCCGATTCATCGGTCCATTCCAGATTACCGAAAGATGTGGATCGGTGGCATACCGGCTGAAATTACCAGAAGCACTTTCCGGTGTGCACGACGTCTTTCACATTTCCCAGCTGAGGAAGTGTCTCAAGCTATCAACTACCGTTCAGCTGGAAGACATTGAAGAACTGCAACCGGATCTCACCTATCGGGAGGAACCGGTGCAGATTATTGATGAAAAGGCCCGAACCACACGCAACCGTACGTTGTGGTTCTACAAGGTTCTATGGAATAATCACTCCATGGACGAAGCGACATGGGAGAGCGAAGAATTCCTTCGCACTAACTACCCCGACTTTTTCACGTCGCATATCCGGTAATTTTTCCACCGTCCTCTCTCTCATTTTCACCTTATAATCTCGGGATGAGATTCTTTTAAGGGGGGAATGTAAGGGCCTCAGTTTTTGACACACATTTGCAGTGTTCATCACCACACCACACACCTCATTTGAGGAAGAATGATGAACACAAATGAAGAGCAAGTAACAATTATCAACATGCTCATTAGAGGGCAAACTTACACATTGCAAAAGTGGTATTTCCCACATGTGATATGGATGGGCTGGACATATGAAAACTCCTACACATTGCTAAGGATGTCCATGCCAAGTTTCACCCAAATTCAAAACCTTTTTGGGGTCAGTTTGGGTATAGTTAGGAAGAGGGCAGTTTGAAACCATATTCAAATTCAAACTGTTTTTATCCAATAAATTTAAAAGTGGGGGGCATATTCTTACTCAGCACATTTTTGTGAGCTCACACACCAATTTTCACTCCATTTGGAGTTGATCTTGACATGAGCTAAGTGGGAGAAATTCAAACTTTATTTGAATTTCAAACTGAACTTGTGCTGAAATTCCTTCAAACCAAACCTCATTTGAACTTTGATCAATTCAAATGGCTCATTGGTGAATAATTTGAATTGCCAAGGGTAGTATGGGGTTCACTGTTTACAACAGTGATTAGGAGTAAATTTCAGAGGTTAAAACTGGAGGTGGGACCCACATGTCAGCCACTGCTCAGATCAAACCGACTGAGACTTTCTCACTCGGGTCGCCGAGCCGCAGCGGTGATCGCCACCGAGGCCAGTCGCCGCGCCACCAGCTGCTTGCCCACGCGCGGGCATGAGGCGGTGCAGAGCCTTCTTAAGGCGTCTGCCCCCTCCTCGGCCGAGGCACCGTCGTTCTTCCCCGCAAGAACTCAGCGCCGGCCGAAAGCTTCCGCAGCTCGGACTTGATCGGAGAACGCCGATCGCAGCTCCCTCCTTCCACTCCAGAGCCCCAGCAAGGTACTAGAGACCTTCCTCCATCCTCCCCGTTGCTAGAATTCGGTTGAAATCAAGTGATATCGGCTGTGCCGAAAGATCAGAATCGGAACTTAGAACCGCCACACCTCGGGCTCTCGTGGACAGCCCAACCAGGGCGTTGTCACGCCCGAGCCAAGGCACCCTTGGACGCGCGGGTGACCGGTGCTGCTCATCCCCGAGCCACAGCTCGAGTCGTTGCTCACCGGCGGTGAATTTCCACTTTTCCCCTTTCTGTGTGCAGAACTACCTTTGGGTACGATTCTGTTTAATTCATGCTCTAGAAAGGATTAGAGGGCCTCAGGCCGCTCTTACACGAGCTAGACACGGTAACGCACAAGTTGCCTTCACAACTCTGGGCCGGAGGACCTCTGTGCCCGGCGTAATTTGAGGTCTACTAATGGCGGAACGAACGGGCGACATCGGGCGCACGGTGAGGACCTATTTCGGGCCTTCCCCGAGCTACCTCGAGCTCATGTCGACCTTCTCTGAGGTCCACTGATGCTCCCCGACCAATTTCCCCAGTAGCTGAGGTGTTAGAGAAGCCAGCCGACATGGCCGAAGTCATTCCGAGGTGGCGGCTCGTCGCCGACCATGCTCCGGCCATTGTCATGAGCAGCTGACCCTAGAATCAGGTTCCCCGAGTAAAAGTAGGCAGGGGCGGCCAGAATCAAGAAGTTTGGAGCTGTACAGAAGCCGGCGGCGAGCTCTCCGGCGAGATCCCTCGGCGGCGGGGCGCGGGTGTCGCGAGGTTGAAGAAGGGGGTGGACCCCAACTGTCAGCGGCCGATATTTTGAATCGGGATCCGGCTGCGGCCAGGATCGGGTGTGCTGGCGCGCAAAAATCCTTGTGGGCCGCGGTGTGCCATCGCCTAGGCATGCGACGCGTGTTCCCTGGGCCCACGCGCAAGTTTAAACTTTTCCCCGATTTTCAGATTTCCTTCAAACTTCAAATCCTTATAACTTTGGCTAGAAAGCTCCAAATTGAGTGAACCAAATTTTGCTGGATTCAGCTCTCTGAGTACTTTCCAGAAAATAAAGTTTCACTTCATGAAATTCCTTATTTCTCCAGAATTAATTCCTCAAAATTTAAACTGTTAGGAATTTTAACTGGAGAATCCTTTGGAGGAAAATCCTGAAATTTTGCTGAGATGTTCACCAAAATATCCTTGAACTACCATAAAAATTTCAGATCCATTTGTGCTCATTTGATCCATCTAATGGTGTGATTAGTGAAACTGTTCCAGAGAAAATAGAAAATGTTCAGAAACATTTTCAGAATTTTCTCTGAAATTGTTTAGCTCATATATTTAGTTAGGAACTTCCAAATTAAGTGAGACCAACTCCATTAGAACCCTCTGAAAATCTAGTTTTCAGAAAGTCATAGTTTGTTTCATGAAAATTCCTAGAACACCCTAAGAGTTCCAATTAAGGTCAAGGACATAATTAATTGTGGAGGGCTCAAATGAGCTTTGCTGCAACTAAAGCTTGACCAAGTCTCGGTTTAGGTTGTAACCAAGCCACAGTAAAAGTTTCACAGTCATTAGGTCTGTCTAGCAAGGGTTATAGACTTCACAACTTCAAATTAATACAAATGCATTTAAATTGATACATATATTGCTCTTATCATGTAGTCGCTAAGGTTGAGGAGGAACCCGAAGTCCTAGACTTCGTAACTCCGGAGGAGCAGCTAGCCTACGACCAAGAGCAGCAAGGCAAGCTCCGGTTTGCATTAACCTTTTTACAAATTTTTATTGTTTTGAGCACATACTTGTTTCCTTTGTTCTGTGCATTAGAGTCTTGTTTGGAAATCCAACTGCATAGCCAAGAAAACCACGGGTTGGGTTTAGGATTGCAAACCCCGTTAGCCACTGCATTGCTAGGATAGAGTAGGATTCGGTACAAGTCGAGTAGTTGGAACTACTCGCGAGAATAGGCTAGAGGCACATTGCTCGGGTAGAGATAGCACATGATACACATGGCAAGAAAATGAGACCGAGCGGAGGGTAAGGGCAGCAGGACTTTGGGGCCTGTGTGCTATAGCTCCACTTGTGTCGATTGAGGACCGAGCCGTGTGCGGGCCTGTTGAACAAGCTAGAACAGTACCGAAGACCTACCGGCTATATGGGAACCGGGAAACTGATGTAACTCGGGTAGCTGGGTATTGAGGCATTGCCCGTCGTTCAGAGGGTAGGTTGAGAGCTTGAGGTGTAAATCGGCTGGCGGCACGGAGATGCGCGTGCAGAGACCTCTTGCTCGGGACGATGGGATCGGTTCAATATTTGGCTAACGGGTGAAAGGTAGTCACGTACGGCGTCCGTGATGGTTGTTGTAGGCAACATCGAGTACGGGCGTACGTGACGGGTTGTTCGGGTAACCCTGCAGGTGTAAATCGATTATAATCGCCATCCCTCGCGGTCAGTGAGTACCACTTGTTCACTGTACCGTGACATAGAAAGAACAGGCTAGACACATGTTAAAACGCTGCTGATTGAAAGATGGAAATTGATTGTTAATGATATGTTATAGTCTAGAGCCAACTAAAGTTCTTTTCAACTTTGGGCAAAGTACATGAGAGAAATGCGTTTCTTGTTTGATTGCGGCTCTCTCATGTGCCTTAGCGTAAGGTTCTCCACAACCTGCTGCTAAAACTTGAAAGTAAGGTTCTACTAATTAGGCGAGTCCTTGCAAATGATTTTTACCTCATGTAACCCATTCCCCTCATGTAGAAGTTCCATGTTTAGGTGAGACGGGTCAGACTTGCTGAGCCTTCGTGCTCACTGCTTGTGTTTGAAGCTTTTGCAGGGTTCTATGAGGAAGGGACTACCGAAGAGGAGACGGAACCCCAGGAGGGGAACCCCGTCGAGTGGGAGTCGTGCACGCCGCCGAGTTAGTGTGCGTGTGTGCTAGCAAGGACACGTTCGAGGGCTGAACGTGCACTTGATGCTTAGTCTACGCCCGCGAGTGTAGGCTGAACTTATTTTGATGTAAACATGTTCATAAACTTGTTTATGTAATAAAATTTCCGCTTCCGCTTTGTACCTTTGACGTGTGTTATCCGGTGCTGTGCAACGCAGCACCCCTCAGCGTGATCCTGGCTCGACAGGACCTTGGGGTCGTGTCAATGTGTCCAGCGGGGTCGAACCTCCCTCTCCTCAGAGGAGAGCTCCGGACCCACCACGTGGCCAACTGATCTGGACCTCCCCCCTCTGCGGGGAGAGCTCCGGAGGCTCAATGTGTCCCACGGGGCCGGACCTCCCTCTCCTCAGAGGAGAGCTCCGGGCCTGCCACGTGGCTAGCAGAAGCCGGAGCTCCCTCCTCCGCCGGGAGAGCTCCGAAGGCTCCACGTGTCCCACGGGACCGGACCTCCCTCTCCTCAGAGGAGAGCTTTGGGCCCTCCACGTGGCCAGCAGAGCAGCGCGGTAGGCAGCAAGAGTAAAGACGCGCCATGCCTTGCCCGTACAAGGTATTCAAGACCCACACCTTCCCAAGGCGCGGAGACGCGGAGCACACCTCTGTCAGGTGCCATTGCACCCAGTCACATCGCAGACTGGCACGCCGTGTCAGAGCCAGCCCGCCAATAAACACAGTGACAAGACATCCCCTGCCGCCCCTGCAATCATCAACCACTACGACTAGCTTGCGGCATGGGCAGGGCGGCAGAACAAAGACTTGGAAGCCTTCGCTAGAGACAACTACCGGCGTAACTACAGATACGGTAGATGGCAGGAAATCTCCCCGGGACCACCTGTCAGATCCCGGGCCCACCTTGTAAGCCACTCGAGCCTTGGACTATAAAAGGCTCGGGCAGGCAACGTTAGCAAGGGTTCGACTCTTTGCACACATACGCTCCAGCATCCGAGCACTTAGGTCATCCTCAAGCTCAGGACTCCGGTTCTGAGCAGCAAGCAATACAACGAGTAACTCTGCTCACCGTGGACGTAGGGTTTTACGCTCCGGCGGCCTGAACCACGTAAAAATCCCCGTGTTAGGCTTCTCCTTCAATCGTCCCTAACGCTGAAGCTCTCCGTGAGTGACTAGCCCCTCCGAAAAAGAACCTCCGCGGGCTACCCGGAGCAGGCCCGGGGGAAGTGTCGGCTACACACTTCAACATTTGGCCGCGCCAGGTAGGGGGTTTTCCCTTGCGCGACGAGCTTCTACCGACGAAGATGACGAAGCTCCTTTCAGCGGTGTCGGTACCCGCGAAATGGGGTACCCCCACGCACAGGGGAAAATGCCTAAGGATCTCGCCCTTCTCCACAGGGAAAGCTCCAGAGGCGTCACGTGTCCAGTGGGGCCGGACCTCCCTCCCCTCGGAGGAGAGCTCCGGGCTCGCCACGTGGCCTACAGCAGCCAGACCTCCCCCCTCCATGGTGAGAGCTCCGAAGGTGCCACATGTCCCGCAGGGCCGGACCTCCCCCTCCTCAGAGGAGAGCTCCGGATCCGCCACGTGGCCGACAGAAGCCGGACCTCCCCCCTCCGCGGGGGAGAGGTCCGAAGCTCCACGTGTCCTGCGGGGCCGGACCTCCCCCTCCTCAGAGGAGAGCTCCGGGCCTGCCACGTGTCCAGCAGACAGCGCTGCCTGCCCCCGAGCGGTAGGCAGCGGGCATAAAGATGCCCCATACCTTGCCCGTACAAGGTATTCAAGGCCCATGCCTTCCCAAGACGCGGAGACGTGGAGCACGCCTCTGTCAGGTGCCGTTGCGCCCAGTCGCATCACAGACTGGCGCACGGTGTCAGAACCTGCCAGCCAATAAACGCAGCGACAAGACATCCCCTGCCGCCTCCGCCGTCATCAACCACTATGACTAGCGTGCGGCAGGGGCAGGGCAGCAAGACGAAGACTCAGAAGCCTTCGCCAGAGACAACTACCGGCATAACTGCGGATACGATAGTCTGCAGGAAATCTCCCCGGGACCACCTGTCGGGTCCCGGGCCCCCCTTGTAAGCCACCCGAGCCTTGGACTATAAAAGGCTCGGGAAGGCGACGTTAGCAAGGGTTCGGACTCTAGCCATTCACACCCAAGCTGTAACTCATCCTCAAGCTCAGGACTCCGGTTCTGGGCAACAAGCAATACAGCGAGCTCCATAGCTCGCCGTGGACGTAGGGTTTTACGCTCCGGCGGTCTGAACCACGTAAAACTCGCCGTGTCAAGCTCTTACTAACCCGTCCATACGCTCGAGCTCTCTGCAAGTGACTAGCCCCACCGAAAACCTCCGCGGGCTGCCAAGTGCAGGCCCGGGGGAAGTGTTGACCGAACACTTCCACATTTGGTGCACCAGGTAGGGGGTTTTCCCTTGCGCGACGAGTTTCCGCCGATGAAGATGACCAAGCTTCCTTCAGCGGCAAACTCTCCTCCTCCGCGTTCACGGCGAACCGTGACCAGCGGGGAGTACATGTCGACGCACTCAGGACGGAGTGTGTCGGTGCAAGCTGGTAGCCAGCAGCCGACTCCGGCAACGCCGACTCCGGCAATGCAGGCTCCAACCAGCGTCAGATCTTCTGCAGCGCTGAGCGTACACCACGGGGGTGCGCTAGCTGCAGCAAGAGCGCTACTGCACAATCCGCCTGCTGGGGACGCGCCTCAGGCAGCGACCCAGCAGTGGATTCGCGAGGTAGACCGTGTCGTTGTCGCCGCAGCAAACCCTCGACTTCGGCGGGGACGACGCTCCGACCAACCGGCTGTGTTGCTGATGCTCACGCCAACGAAGATGACCAAGCTTCCTTCAGCGGCAAACTCTCCTCCCCCCCGCGTTCGCGGCGAACCGTGACCAGAGGGAAGTACATGTCGACACACTCAGGACGGAGTGTGTCGACGCAAGCTGGGAGCCAGCAGCCGGCTCTGGCAGCGCCGACCCCGGCAATGCAGGCTCCAACCAGCGTCAGGTCTTCAGTAGCGCTGGGCGTACCTGGCGGGGGTGCGCTAGCTGCAGCAAGAGCGCTACTGCACAATCCGCCTGCTGGGGACGCGCCTCAGGCAGCGACCCAGCAGTGGATTCGTGAGGTAGACCGTCTCGTCGTCGCCGCCGCAAACCCTCGACTTCGGCGGGGACAACGCTCCGACCAACCGGCTGTGTCGCTGATGCGCACGCCAACGGTTGACGGGCGGACGGCGGACTCCAGCTCCACCAAGCTTCCGTCAACAAACCAGAGGGCAGAGCTGGAGCGATGCCACTTGGGCCAAGATGCCCGAGTGTTCCTCGAGTGACGTCGAGAAAGGCGTCGCATCCAAGGGGCTGGCGACAGCATGACGTCGGCCTCAACCCAGCCTGAAGAGCAGATCTTTGCCACGCGGACTCTGCCCCAGGCATACGCCGTGCAGCATATGCCACAGCCATATGCTTTGCAAACGGCATCCCCGGTCTTAGGCGCAGCCTTGCCCATACCGGGGTACACTGTGCCAGGTGCGAACCAAGCGTTCGCGGCACCAATACCTGCGGCAACAGGACCAGGATGTGCGGCCCTTGCACCCGACCTTCGCTTCGCAAGGTGGCCGCGCAAGTTTCGGCCGTAGCTACCCGAGAAGTACGACGGCAGCGTTAACCCGGCGGAGTTCCTCCAGATCTACTCCACCGCCGTACTTGCCGCAGGAGGGGATGAGGCTGTCATGGCCAACTACTTCCCCGTCGCCTTGACCGGCCCAGCCCGGTATTGGCTAATGAACCTCCCTCAGGGTTCCATAACTTCCTGGGGAGAGCTCTGCCGGCAGTTCATCGCCAACTTCGGCAGCTCCTACACCCGTCCCGGCACGGAGCTTGACCTCCACGCCATCAGGCAACAACCTGGGGAGTCACTGCGCTCCTTCATCCAGCGGTTCTCCCAGGTACGCAACACCATCCCGCACATTCGAAGTGCTTCTGTGGTGGTAGCGTTCCGGCAGGGTGTCCGGGACGAGAAGATGCTTGAGAAGCTTGCGACCAGAGAGGTCTGCGATGCCTCTGAGCTCTTCAGCCTGGCGGACAAGTGGGCCAGAGCAGCCGAAGGGCGGAATTGGCACTCACTGCCAGCTTCCGAAGCCGGAAGACAGCCCGAAGACGGATGTGACACCCTCATCTCGGGTGTCAGCATATGTTCATGTTTTATGAAGAAGAAAAACATTTTAAGAAAAGAAGGAACAGAGACAAGTATCAAAAGGATGGCCAACAAAGCTCTCCGAGAGCACCGAAGGCAATTTCCACAGCCAGCAGACCACGTGGCCTGTTCGGAGCTCATCCCCGAGAAATTGGGAGAGGTCCGCCTCTAAACTGGCTACGTGGCAGGCTCGGGGGTCATCTCCGCGATTGGAAGAAGCAAAGGCATTTTTCATGGGACACATGTCACCTTCGGAGCTAGTCCTCGTGGAAGTCAGGGGACCAGTCGCACGGGATACGTGTTGATCTCGGAACCCATCCTCGAGAAGTCCGGATCTATTGAACACGTGTCACCACCGGAGCTTATCTCCGGAGGTCCGTCGCTGCTGGACACGTGTCGACCTCGGGGCATGTCCCTGAGGGAAGGAAAGGTGGAAAGACCGGCACCCACACGTGGCGCGCACGGAGCTCACCTCCGAAGAAGAGGGGGGGGTCTCGATCGATTGACACGCGGCACAACCGGAGCTCGTCTCTGCGGACGAGGAGATACCAGGCCCCGTAGGACACGTGGAGCTTCCGGAGCTCATCATCACGGAAGTAGCGAGTTCTGGAGCGGTTTTTACGCGTAAAGATACCGGTACGCAACAGAAACCGATCTAAATTCCACGATGCTACCAAAGATAAGACGTTAGGATCCAACAAAGATCTGAATAAGACTCTTATTCGGGATACAATCAGATTAGGACTCTTCTCTTCCCAATTATAAATAGAACCCAAAACCCCTGGCCGAAACCACAAACTTCTTTTTCAAATCCTGAGCCGACGACTTAGAGCCCTAGCCGTAACTCGCCGAGCAAAACATCGCCAAAGTGCAACAAGGGAGATCATCGTAGGAGAACCAAGCGGTCTGAAGAGGACCCCAAAGACAAGAAGAGCGTGAGGTAGGACTTCAATACCACCTTACGATATCATTGTGTTCATCTCTTTGCATTTGTTCTTCAATTCCTTTCGAACAGAAGCCTTTTCGTGGGCAGATCACTCGATGATCAGTTTGATCTAAAGACAAGATCATCGCCACGTCCACCTTTGATCCGAACACCTCTGCCCATGCAAGCTATGCAAGAACACGTACAGATCAATCTAATGAAACTAATCATAGGATAGCATGCATGTGCATCATCGCATCTAGTTTAGGGTTTGTGCATGATATTGATTGCTGTGAATCTTGTATGCACGTGAATCCTACATAGCAGGACAAGCTCAGGAAGCTGTCTACGACGAACTGCAGCAACAGGGTTTTGAGAATCAAGAACAACCAGAACCGCAAGAACAAGGCAAGTGCTCCTTGACCATGTTGATCCTACGTTTTGGGTAAAACTATTTTGTTTTGCAAAAAGGTGTGTGTGCTGAGTCAAACATGATGGGAAACCTTTTTATAGGAGTTTACTAGTTTTGGTTAAACCACCCTTGTCGCCAGGGAAGTTTATGAGTCGGGTATGGTTTTTGTTTTTATGCTTCGCTGAGTCCATGGGATGGGGAAGCGAGATAGATGTGTCGAGCTAACTGCACCCGTACTGATAATAAGTAACTGATGAGGTTAAATGAACATGGATCGGAGGGAGATCTAGGCAAGCTTGGGTTTGTGAATGAGGTAGCATGAGATGGTGGCTTTACTTGCCGTAGATCTAAGGACCGGTTCATGCATGCACATGCCAGGATAACAGTGCCACCACAAGGCCAAGTATGGGTGCGGCTTAGCTGAGTAATTAGGTAAGCTGCTAGAGTGTTATGGACTGTGGAAGGCGCGGGGAATGGGAGTCGAGTGAGGACTGCCCTGGGAACTGGATGGCACAAGAGGGGGCCCGTGGGTGGGAGAATTGGAGATTCTAGCCTGCCGGTGAAACATTAGTGAGTCCATACATCTAGTAACCCCTTTGTAAAGGCTATTTTGTGATCTCTTGACCATACACCGACGGTTGTGTACTGGTATAATGGAGGTTCTGCAGTCGCCGACGGGTGACGAAATCACAAACTTGTGGGTAAAGAGGTGCAAACTCTGCAGAGTTATTAAAACTATCATGATAGCCGAGCTTACGGTCACGAGCACCTGGCTAAACTGCCATGATTAGATGGGATGGTTACTGGAATGGTTATTCGGAAGGTTTTTGGTTATGGTTATTGGTTATGGTTTGGTTTGGGACTGTTGAGCTCGGGAGGTGAGATGGGTGTATGACTGATGAGTCATATGAGATTGGTCTCGGTGCGAGACGAGGTTGTTTCATGAGGTGAGATGGTAGCGAATACGAGGAGGTATTCGTGAGTATGGGTAAAGGATTGGTTAATGTTTGGATGGAACATGGAAAGCGATCGAGGTATGTTGGTAATTTAATACATGCTGGGATTGCATTCATCTAAAGTTAAGTTGCTGTTTTATCATGGTTTTATAAATCTGCTTTTCTGCAAATAAACCTTTTTATACCTACCTTGTTTATGAGCTGCATATCATGTGTTTTCCCGCACTTGCTGAGTACATCATTGTACTCAAACTTGCATTATTATTTCTTCATCAACAGCAAGAGAAGGCTACTATGAAGACTGAGTAGAGCATTATGGCGTGTGATCTGTTCTCAACCTTGCCTGTGGAGGGAGTAGAGATGGAGCCACTTCTGCTTAGTTTTGCTTCCGCATTAGTTTTTGCTTCTGCATTTAAATAAAGATTTCCGCTGCGTAGAAATAAAGACTTCCGCTGTGAGCATGAGTCCAAGACTCATGAGGTGTTGTAATAAACTCTGTTATTCGTGGTAATATATAATCTGAATTCAGTTTGTGGAACGTATGTGTATGTGTGATGAACATCCTGGGCACACATATGCATTAGTTCTCGGTTCCGTGGTTTTCCACAGAATTGAGGGCGTCACAGATTGGTATCAGAGCCACGGGTTGACAGTAGGTTACACGCCTAGATAGAAACCTTAGATTGATATTAGAATCACGGGTTAACAGCAAGTTACACCCCTAAATAGAAATCACAGGTAGCTAAGCCACGCGGACCAAAGGAAGCATCCTAGGGTGAATAGCTTAGATTGGCCTTGAAACCACCTTGACATAGGAAACCAACCTTGAATAGGAGTTGAGTGGGCCCTTGTAATGATTATTTGTGAATATGTGCTTAGTGTGAGTGGTGGGACGTCTCAAAAACGTTGTTCATATCCACACATAAGAAGAAGGAGGTGTGAGATGTTTCGGCACTTGCTCACATCCTCATAAGGGCTAATATATATAGTCCAACTCAACTTGATGAATATAGTTGAAAGGAGCCCAAGTATTCTCCAAGATTGAGCTTCGGTTGGGATATTTCCAGCTGAAGATTAAGCCCTCCGATATACCTAAGACAGCCTTTCGGACACGGTATGGTTCATATGAATATACCGTTATGTTCTTTGGATTGACGAATGCACCCGCATACTTCATGTACCTTATGAATAAGGTTTTCATGGAGTACTTGGACAAGTTCGTCGTGGTTTTCATCGACGACATTATGGTGTATTCAAAAAGTAAGGAGGAGCATGAAGAACATCTGAGATTGACCTTGCAGAAGTTGCGTGAGCATCAGTTGTATGCCAAGCTCAACAAGTGTCAATTTTGGCTTAAGGAAATATCTTTCCTAGGCCACATCATCTCCAGGGAAGGGGTATCGGTTGATCCTGGAAAGGTGAGAGATGTTCTAAAGTGGGACCAACCGAAGAGCGTGAGGGATATTCGAAGTTTCCTTGGGATGGCAGGATACTATCGGTGCTTCATTAAAAACTTCTCTAAGATAGCAAAACCTATGACGGAGTTGTTAATGAAGGGGAAGGTCTTTCAATGGACACAAGACTGCCAAGAAAGTTTCGAGGAGCTCAAGAAAAGGCTTACCACAGCACCAGTTCTGGTATTGCCAGACGTAAGCAGGAGTTTTGACATATATTGTGACGCATCCAGACAAGGGCTCGGATGTGTACTCATGCAGGAAGGACAAGTGGTAGCCTATGCCTCACGACAATTAAAGAAGCATGAGCTTAACTATCCTACGCATGATTTGGAGTTAGCAGCAGTAGTGCATGCATTGAAGATTTGGAGACATTATATCCTTGGTCATCGATGTGAGATCTATACAGATCATAAAAGCCTAAAGTACATATTTACACAAACGGACTTGAATTTGAGGCAACGTCGATGGTTAGAACTTATAAAGGATTATGA
This sequence comes from Neostapfia colusana, assembly GCA_030760725.1. Classification (NCBI taxonomy): domain Eukaryota; kingdom Viridiplantae; phylum Streptophyta; class Magnoliopsida; order Poales; family Poaceae; genus Neostapfia; species Neostapfia colusana. The sequence goes on from JASWHV010000006.1 coordinate 105,479,187, forward strand.
TGTGGGAATCAACTACCACCCCGGGAAGGCCAATGTAGTAGCTGACGCATTGAGCAGAAAGGGAGCATGCCACCGACTCACGGTTCGGGAGCTACCACCCGAACTACGAAAGGAGTTCGAACGATTACACCTCGGATTATTGAATAACGTGGAGATAATGAAGATCCACTCCTCATTGGAGCAAGAAATAAGAAAGGGCCAAGCAACGGACGAGGGGGTCAAGGAGATCAAGGAAAGAATCCGACAAGGGATAGAGAAGGATTTCAAGGAGGATGAAAAGGGTACGCTTTGGCTAGGAAAAAGGATTTATGTGCCAAACCTAAGACACCTTCGCGACATGATATTAACGGAGGCACATGATTCACCCTATTCCATACATCCAGGGAGCACCAAAATGTACAAGGACTTGAAAACTTGCTATTGGTGGGATGGTATGAAGAGGGATATAGCCGAATACGTTGCCCTATGCGACACTGTAGAAGTGTTCGGTCGACACTTCCCCGGGCCTGCACTGGGCAGCCCGCGGAGGTTCTTTTTTCGGTGGGCTAGTCCCTAGCGGAGAGCTTGCGCAGATGGACGAGTTAGTAAGAGCTTGACACGGCGAGTTTTACGTGGTTCAGGCCGCCGGAGCGTAAAACCCTACGTCCACGGCGAGCTATGGAGCTCGCTGTATTGCTTGCTGCCCAGGACCGGAGGCCTGAGCTTGGGGGTGAGTTACAGCTTGAGAGTGTATGGCTAGCGTATGAGTTGCAAAGTGCGAACCCCTGCTATCGACGCCTACCCGAGCCTTTTAGAGTCCAAGACTCGGGCGGCTTACAAGGGTAGCCGGGACTCAACAGGTGGTCCGGGGAAGATTGTCTATTATCTACCGTATCTGCAGTTATGCCGGTAGTTGTCTCTGGCCGAAGGCTTCTGAGTCTTCATCTTGCTGCCCTGCCCATGCCGCATGCTAGTCGTAGTGGTTGATGACGGCGCAGGCGGCATGGGATGTCTTGTTGTGGTGTTTATTGGCTGACAGGTTCTGACACCGCGCGCCAGTCTGTGATGCGACTGGGCGCAACGGTACCTGACAGAAGCGTGCTCCGCGTCTCCGCGTCTTGGGAAGACGCGGGCCTTGAATACCTTGTACGGGCAAGGTATGGGGCGTATTTACGCCCGCTGCCTATCGCTCGGGGCAGGCAGCGTCGCTCTGCTGCCACGTGGCGGGCCCGGCGCCCTTCTCAGAGAAGAGAAGGGTCAGTCCTGCGGGGCACATGGAGCCTCCGGACCTCTCCCCGCGGAGGGGGAGGCTCGGCTTCTGTTGGCCACATGGCGGGCCCGGAGCTCTCCTCTGAGGAGAGGGAGGTCCGGCCCCGCTGGACACGCGGTGCCTTCGGACCTCTCTCCTGCGGAGGGGGAGGTCCGGCTTCTGTATGCCACGTGGCGGGCCCGGAGCTCTCCTCTGAGGAGAGGGAGGTCCGGCCCCGCCGGACGCGTGGCGCCTTCGGAGCTCTCCCTGCGGAGAAGGGCGAGTTCCTTTGGGATTTTACCCTGTGCGCGGGGGTACCCCATATCCCAGGTACCGACAGTGGCCCCCGGGCCCATCTCGGGGGAGATAGCGAGCCTGAGGTGGGACCTCCGTCTCTTCCGATCCGCGCATTTTCTCTAAGTCCCGAATTGACCGCTGCCGGAGCACGAACGGCCACGGGATCGTGGGAGTGTGCGCTCACTTGATGCTTGCTTTTACTGCGGCGGTTCCCAAGACTGCCACTTCTGCACGTTGCGGCGCTTTCTTCGGGAACCACCGAAGTGCCTTGCCGGCTCATCTTCTCAGGAGACTGACTCCTTGACCCCACCGCTTCAGTTAGGCGGCTTGGGCCCACCCGTCATCAGCACTCGGTCTAGGAACCGAAGCGGTTGCCGGTGCGGGGTACTCGAAGAGTTCCGAATCGCTTGGAATTGTACCCGGGAAGTTTTTTAGAGGGGGTCTTACCCACATTGCAGCTTCCCTTCGCACTTCTCTGCATTTCTCCTTGGACTCTTGTGCTTTTGCTCTCTTGCCTTTGAGTTCTCCCTTGCCATGGCTTCCAACCCGCCGCCAGAGAAGAAGCGTGCTCGATCTCCTCCAGCAGCGGCGTCTGTGCCAAGTCGGGACTCTGGGGTGCCTGACACTCCCTCCGGTGGCGACTCGAAGAGGCCCCGGGTTGATGCGCTGGGGGAAGCTTCTGGGGCGTCCCCTGTTCCGCCAGTCCAAGCGACTGCGGAGCGGCCGTCGGTGACGGTAGCGGGCTCTGGAAGTCCTACCCTGGCTCGGAAGTCGGGGTTCAGAGCCCGCTGGAGTGTCCGCGCTTCCCGGCCTTCCCAGACTTGCGGGGAATCTGTGCCGCTGCGCTCGGAGCCAGGGGCAACTGCCGCGGCCCCCAGGCCAGCGCGAACTTCTCCTGTTCCGGTGTGCCCGAACTCCGCGGCGGCGTCGTCTCTTCCTGCCGAGACGGCCACCGCGGCCCCCAAGCCGGCGCAGGTTGACCCTGCACTAGACGGCCCGGCCTCTTCTTCAGCACCGCCTTCCCCGGCTTGCCCCTCTCCTCAGGTCAAGGAGCCAGAAGCTGAAGAGAGCCCGGCTGGCCTGGCTGCCAGAGCCTCGGAGCCAGCTTCTCCTGATCGGCGTCTCATCTCGGTTGCTGGTGCGTCGGCTCTTCCTGAGGACGAGGTAATGGAGGAGGTCGGGGGGACTGCCCCGGCCTCTGTTACTCCATTGCCTCTGGCGGATGCCTTCGCGCTTGCCGAGACGAGCGTCCGGCAGGTCTTGGCGGCACTAGGGCGCGAGCGGGAGGAGTATACGGCTGAATGGGACCGCCTCCTCATCTGGGGGAACCTTTTGCGGGAGTGGACCGCGAAGGTTAAGAGTGAGCTCGACTCCAGGCGGGAGTTGCTTGACTTCAGGGAAGCGCTCCTTGACCGGATGAAGCGGGCTGTCGACCGCATGGACACCCAATCGCGGCGGATCAACAGGGAGACCCTGGAGGCACACGCCCGGGCCGAGGAGAGCCTCTCTGCTGCTGTGGAGATACGGCAGCGGTTGGAGCGCCGTGAACTCGCCGTTGAGGAACGGGAGCGTTGCGTGGCAGCTGAGGCGGAGAGGGTCGCCGCGCAGCTGGCTGCGGGCGAGGATGACCTTCGAGCTCGGATGGAGGAGCTGGAGATCCTGAAGGCAGACCTCGACTTGAGGGAGGTACAGGTCTCCCGTGATCGCCGGGCGGTCTTGGATCGGGAGTTGACCGCCGACTTCAAGGCCGCTGAGTTGGAGCGGCTTGCCAAGGCTTTCCACCTTCGGGAGAGCTCTCTGGCAGCCAAGGAGAAGGAATTCTCCGAGAGGAACCTGGAGGCTCTGCAGGCGGCCCGCCGCGAGGTGGAGGAGCTTTCGGCCTTGCGGTCCTCCGAGGCTCTTGCAGTCTCGAGCTTCGTGGATTGAGTGGGGTCCGCCCTGATCCCTCTTGGCTTCAGTCCGGTAAGGACCGCGGCCCCTGCATTGGAGGTGATCCCCGCGCTGGAGTCGATCGGCGCCAAGCTGGACAGGCTAGACTTGGTGGTCGCCGGCGAGCTTGAGGCCGAGGGGCGCGGCCTAGCCTTAGAGGTCGCTTCACATGTGCTGGCATGCTTTAAGAGCCGCGACCCCTCTTTTTCGCTAGAACCAGCGAGAGAGGGCCCAGCCGCAGAGCGGGAGCAAGCTGCCAGGGCAGAAGTCGAGGATGTGGCCGCTCTTATAGCCGCAAGGTTCCGGCGGGAGCCGGGAGGTCCTTAGGACTTGTTTCTCCCTTTTTATCGTGTCTGTAGTCCAGCTCATGGAGCCTCGCTTAATTTGACTCTTTTGGATACTTGTGTTTGTGATGCTTTTCCTCTCCTTCTTGGCTTTGCCTGACTGAGTCCTTAGCTCCGCAAGGTACTCAGAGGCCATTTCCAATCTCGGAGCTTTGCACAGACACCCTCCCCGGGTCCTAACCGTGTTAGGGGCCCCGGAGGTCTCCGGGTCTCACCCTATGGGGAGCTCCAGATCTGCCTGCCACGTGGCGGGTCCGGAGCTCCTCCTTAAGAGGCGGGAGCTCTGGCCATGTTGGACACGTAGGGCTTTCGGAGCCCCCCCGCCGAGGGGGGAGGTCCGGTTTCCGCCTGCCACGTGGTGAGCCCGGAGCCCTCCTCAAGGGAGGAGAGAGTTCCGGGCCCGCTGGACACGTGGGGCCCCCGGGTCCCGCCCCTGCTGGAGGGGCAGGTCCCGGTCCTTCCAGTCCTAGGCCGGAGTAGCTGGTAGCTTCTTTCCCCCTGCTTCATGCAGTCCCTGTTGCCGTAACCTGGAGGTCCTGCACACAGGCAGAGGAAACGTAATTCTCCTCGGGGGGTCCTCCCCTCCCGTCTCCTAGTCTTATTCGTCTTACGATCCTAATTCGCTATACGGGGCTTGGGCAATTCTGTGCACGAGGCGCCGGAGCTCCGGCTCCCTCCGAGGTCCGGGCACGGCCGTCCGATCCCCAGTACCGGGCCATGCGCTGGGGAAGCAGATTGCACGCACTTTGGGTTCATGACCAGGCAAAGCGGACGTACTCCCCTGTACCTCCGGAGGGCAGGATGCGCATGCTTTGGGCTCTGGGCCGGCTAAGCTGGATACGCACCCTGGACCCCCCATGCACAATGCAGGCCTTTCCTGGAGGTAACCAACTGGCACCGCAACACCTGACTGGGGGAGGCCCGAGAGACTCACTCGGCCATCGGCAGGTGCCTCAAGCGCAGCCGCCTTCGGTAGGATAGCAAATGCCGACTATGGATGAGCGCAGGAGAGGGGGAGCTAGATGTACGATGAACATACAGAAATAGTGCGATCATAAAAATTAATGCATAATTTAAATGAGCGCATGAGAGAGAGCTAAGTAGAACAGGTCTCTGTATTCGTACCCATAGGTGGAATTCTGGCTGTACAGGGAGGCAATGTTCCGCCTTGTCTTCAAGGGAAGCAAGACTCTACGCGCTTAGGGTCGGAACCAGGCTAAACTGGACGTAGTCCTGTACCGTCCCTTGAGACTTAGCTGCCCCAAGCGCTGTTCCTAAATTCTATGGGATCTATTACAGAAGGGAATAACCCTGTTCTACTGATGCTCAGGAAGTAGGACTTACAGTGTTGCTTCATGGCAAGGATTTTTGGGAATGGATCCCACTCTCGGTTGAAAGGCATGTGTACCTGGGGCGGCAGCTTTCATGATTCGGAAGGGACCTTCCCTGCTGGGGGAGAGCTTATGGGTCCTTCTTGGAATAGAGCATGTCGCTTCACCAGGTTGCCCTCCTGCAGGCCCCCGACGCGTTTGGTTCTTTGGCGGTAGTGCTTAGAGCATTAGCCGAGACCGTGCGTTGCGGGGTGTTCCCTGCAGCCGAGTCTTGTCGACGAGGTTGTTATCTTCGCGCTGGATCAGGTCCTGCGCGGCTTCTCCTGGGGGCCCCCGGGGAGTTCTCCCCTTCTGGCCAAGGCCTCTAAGGGGTAGGTAGGCCCGGGCTCGTCTTGGATGACCTAAGGCGTCTTCCCCTTCTGGCAAGGCCTTCAAGGGGTTGACAGACCTTAGGCGGCCCTCGAGAGGTATGTTTGAGGCACGGAGGCGCGCCGCAGTTGGCTAACGCCCTGGCCTGTCACCGTCGGAACTGGAGTCCTCACCGTCATGCACTGTCTTTATGACACGCTGAGGCTCCTGGAACCCCACCTGGTGGGCAGCAGTGACTGGGGCATCGACCTTCTGTTTGCCATCCCTCTGAGGGTAGGGCGGCGCTTCAGCCCTCTGCTGTCTTCCTTTGCGGAAGCGCTTTGCGAGCCTCTGGATCTCCCAGCACTCAGCAGCAGTATGGTTGCAGGTGCCATGCACGGGGCATAGCCCGCCTTGGTCACTGTCTGGGGCCGGTGATTGCTGCTGCCTTTTATCGGGGCGTGGCCCCCGAGCTCCACTGGTCGTCGCAGCCGCGGCGACGGGGGCCGTGAATGGTGACTTCATCTTGCCACTCCCCCGGTTCTTGGTCTTCTTGCCACCCCCATAGGCAGCAGCACCGGACCCGGGCTGTCCTCCTGACTCGGAGGTCGGCAGAGCGTGCCAGTTCCTCCCTTCAGCCGCTCTGGCGCACTTGTCCTCCAGGCTGAAGAGCTCCGAGACGTCGCGGACCTCTCTGGTCGCGAGCTTCTCAAGCATTTTCTCGTCCCGGACACCCTGTCGGAACGCCACCACCACAGAGGCACTTTGGATATGTGGGATGGTGTTGCGTACCTGAGAGAACCGCTGGATGAAAGAGCGCAGCGACTCCCCAGGTTGTTGCTTGACGGCGTGGAGGTCAAGCTCAGTGCCGGGACGGGTGTAGGAGCTGCCGAAGTTGGCGACGAACTGCCGGCAGAGCTCACCCCAGGAGGTTATGGACCCCTGAGGTAGATTCATGAGCCAAGACCGAGCTGGGCCGGTCAAGGCGACGGGGAAGTAGTTGGCCATGACAGCCTCGTCCCCTCCTGCGGCAAGTACGGCGGTGGAGTAGATCTGGAGGAACTCCGCTGGGTTGACGCTGCCGTCGTACTTCTCGGGCAGGTGCGGGCGAAACTTGCGTGGCCACCTTGCGAAGCGAAGGTGGGGTGCAAGGGCCGCACATCCTGCACCTGCTGCTGCAGGTACTGGCGCTGCGACTGCTTGGTTCGCACTTGGCACCGCGTATCCCGGCATGGGCAAGGCTGCACCATAGACCAGGGCCGCTGCTTGCGGCGCATATAGTTGTGGCATATGTTGCGCCGCATATGCCTGAGGCAGGGCTCGCGTGGCGAAGGCCTGCCCTTCTGGTTGTGTCGAGGCCGACGACGTGCTGTAGCCAGCCTCATGGTTGCGACGCCTTTCTCGGCGTCGCTCGAGGTACACCCTGGCGTCCTGGCCCGAGTGGCACCGTTCCAGTTCCCTTCGCAGGTCCGTCGACAGGAGCCTGGAGGAGCTGGAATCCGCCGTTAGCCCGTCAACCGTGGGTGTGCGCATCAGCGACACAGCCGGTTGTCCTGGGCGCCGTCCTCGCCGAAACCGAGGGTTTGCGGCGGCGACGACGAGGCGGTCCACCTCGCTGACCCATTGCTGGGTCGCTGAATGGGGCGCATCCCCCGCAGGTGGGTTGCGCAGCAGCGCTCTTGCTGCAGCTAGCGCACCTCCATGGTGTACGCTCAGCGCTGCAGAAGATCTCACACTGGTCAGGGCCTGCATAGCCGGAGTCGGCGTTGCTGGAGTCGGCTGCTGGCTACAAGCTTGTGCCGACACACTCCGTCCTGAGTGTGTCGACATGTACTCCCCAGTGGTCAAGGTTCGCCGTGAACGCGGAGGGGGAGAGTTTGCCGCTGAAGGAAGCTTGGTCATCTTCGTTGGCGGAAACTCGTCGCACTAGGACAAAAGCCCCCTTCCTGGCGCGCCAAATGTCGAAGTGTTCGGTCGACACTTCCCCCGGGCCTGCACTGGGCAGCCCGCGGAGGTTCTTTTTTCGGTGGGCTAGTCCCTAGCGGAGAGCTTGCGCAGATGGACGAGTTAGTAAGAGCTTGACACGGCGAGTTTTACGTGGTTCAGGCCGCCGGAGCGTAAAACCCTACGTCCACGGCGAGCTATGGAGCTCGCTGTATTGCTTGCTGCCCGGGACCGGAGGCCTGAGCTTAGGGGTGAGTTACAGCTTGAGAGTGTATGGCTAGCGTATGAGTTGCAAAGTGCGAACCCCTGCTATCGACGCCTACCCGAGCCTTTTATAGTCCAAGACTCGGGCGGCTTACAAGGGTAGCTGGGACCCGACAGGTGGTCCCGGGAAGATTGTCTATTATCTACCGTATCTGCAGTTATGCCGGTAGTTGTCTCTGGCCGAAGGCTTCTGAGTCTTTATCTTGCCGCCCAGCCCATGCCGCATGCTAGTCGTAGTGGTTGATGACGGCGCAGGCGGCATGGGATGTCTTGTCGCGGTGTTTATTGGCTGACAGGTTCTGACACCGCACGCCAGTCTGTGATGCGACTGGGCGCAACGGCACCTGACAGAAGCGTGCTCCACGTCTCCGCGTCTTGGGAAGACGCGGGCCTTGAATACCTTGTACGGGCAAGGTATGGGGCGTATTTATGCCCGCTGCCTATCGCTCGGGGCAGGCAGCGTCGCTCTGCTGCCACGTGGCGGGCCCGGAGCCCTTCTCAGAGAAGAGAAGGGTCAGTCCCGCGGGGCACGTGGAGCCTCCGGACCTCTCCCCGCGGAGGGGGAGGCTCGGCTTCTGTTGGCCACGTGGCGGGCCCGGAGCTCTCCTCTGAGGAGAGGGAGGTCCGGCCCCGCTGGACACGCGGCGCCTTCGGACCTCTCTCCCGCGGAGGGGGAGGTCCGGCTTCTGTATGCCACGTGGCGGGCCCGGAGCTCTCCTCTGAGGAGAGGGAGGTCCGGCCCCGCCGGACGCGTGGCACCTTCAGAGCTCTCCCTGCGGAGAAGGGCGAGTTCCTTAGGCATTTTACCCTGTGCGCGGGGGTACCCCATATCCCAGTTACCGACAGACACATGCCAACTCCATCTGGGTCGTTGTGGACCGGTTGACGAAAACCGCCCATTTTCTTCCGGTAAAGACCAGTTACAACGTTACACAGTTGGCAGAATTGTACATGGAGCAGATCGTGTGCCGACATGGAGTTCCGAAGAGGATAGTCTCAGATCGAGGTTCTCAGTTTACCTCTAGATTCTGGAGGAAGCTGCAGAAAGCCATGGGTACACGACTGGATTTTAGCTCCGCCTATCACCCACAAACAGATGGGCAAACCGAAAGGACGAACCAAATTTTGGAGGACATGTTGAGAGCTTGCGCCTTGAAACGTGGGCGTAGTTGGGATAGGAGTTTACCGTATGCCGAGTTCTCCTATAACAACAGCTATCAAGCTAGCTTGAAGATGTCGCCTTTCGAAGCCTTATATGGCAGACGGTGCAGAACGCCGCTGTTCTGGAACGAGACTGGAGAGAACTAGGTGTTTGGACCCGAAGTACTACAAGAGGCTGGAAAGCAAGTTCAAACGATACGGGAAAACTTAAAGGCTGCTCAGTCACGACAGAAAGGCTATGCGGACAATAGGTGAAGGAAGTTGACTTTTGAAGTAGGAGACTTCGTATACCTTAAGGTATCGCCTATCCGAGGCCAACGACGTTTCAACGTCAAAGGCAAGCTAGCACCTCACTACATTGGGCCATTTAAGATTTTGGACAAGCGAGGAGAAGTAGCCTATCAGCTAGAGCTCCCAAACCACCTCTGCGACGTACATGACGTGTTTCATGTATCCCAGCTCAAGAAGTGCTTGAGAGTACCAGAGGAACAAGTGTCAATGGGAGAACTTGAACTTCAAGAAGACCTGACCTACGCAGAACACCCTGTCCGAATCTTGGACGTAAAGGAAAGGGTCACGCGAAACAAAGTGATTCGATGGTGCAAGATACAATGGAGTCATCATACTGAAGCTGAAGCCACATGGGAGCGTGAAGAGGATTTTAAGGCTGAATTCCCCTATCTATTTTTTACTAACGAATCTCGAGGGCGAGATTCAATTTAAGGTGGGTAGATTTATGACATCCTCATCTTGGGTGTCAGCATATGTTCATGTTTTATGAAGAAGAAAAACATTTTAAGAAAAGAAGGAACAGAGACAAATATCAAAAGGATGGCCAACAAAGCTCTCCGAGAGCACCGAAGGCAATTTCCACGGCCAGCAGACCACGTGGCGTGTTCGGAGCTCATCCCCGAGAAATTGGGAGAGGTCCGCCTCTAAACTGGCTACGTGGCAGGCTCGGGGGTCATCTCCGCGATTGGAAAGAGGTGCGACCCTGTGGGACACGTGTTGCCCGTAGAGCTAGCCTATGCGGAAGAAGCAAAGGCATTTTTCATGGGACACATGTCACCTTCGGAGCTAGTCCTCGCGGAAGTCAGGGGACCAGTCGCACGGGATACGTGTTGATCTCGGAACCCATCCCCGAGAAGTCCGGATCTATTGAACACGTGTCGCCACCGGAGCTTATCTCCGGAGGTCCGTCGCTGCTAGACACGTGTCGACCTCGGGGCATGTCCCTGAGGGAAGGAAAGGCGGAAAGACCGGCACCCACACGTGGCGCGCACGGAGCTCACCTCCGAAGAAGAGGGGGGGTCTCGATCGATTGACACGAGGCACAACCGGAGCTCGTCTCTGCGGACGAGGAGATACCAGGCCCCGGAGGACACGTGGAGCTTCCGGAGCTCATCATCACGGAAGTAGCGAGTTCCGGAGCGGTTTTTACATGTAAAGATACCGGTACGCAACAGAAACCGATCTAAATTCCATGATGTTACCAAAGATAAGACGTTAGGATCCAACAAAGATCTGAATAAGACTCTTATTCGGGATACAATCAGATTAGGACTCTTCTCTTCCCGATTATAAATAGAACCCAAAACCCCTGGCCGAAACCACAAACTTCTCTTTCAAATCCTGAGCCGACGACTTAGAGCCCTAGCCCTAACTCGCCGAGCAAAACATCACCAAAGTGCAACAAGGGAGATCATCGGAGGAGAACCAAGCGGTCTGAGGAGGACCTCGAAGACAAGAAGAGCGTGAGGTAGGACTTCAATACCACCTTACGATATCATTGTGTTCATCTCTTTGCATCTGTTCTTCAATTCCTTTCGAACAGAAGCCTTTTCATGGGCAGATCACTCGATGATCAGTTTGATCTAAAGACAAGATCATCGCCACGTCCACCTTTGATCCGAACACCTCTGCCCATGCAAGCCATGCAAGAACACGTACAGATCAATCTAATGAAACTAATCATAGGATAGCATGCATGTGCATCATCGCATCTAGTTTAGGGTTTGTGCATGATATTGATTGCTGTGAATCTTGTATGCACGTGAATCCTACATAGCAGGACAATCTCAGGAAGCTGTCTACGACGAACTGCAGCAACAGGGTTTTGAGAATCAAGAACAACCGGAACCGCAAGAACAAGGCAAGTGCTCCTTGACCATGTTGATCCTATGTTTTGGATAAAATTATTTTGTTTTGTAAAAAGGTGTGTGTGCTGAGTCAAACATGATGGGAAACCTTTTTATAGGAGTTTACTAGTTTTGGTTAAACCACCCTTGTCGCCAGGGAAGTTTATGAGTCGGGTATGGTTTTTGTTTTTATGCTTCGCTGAGTCCATGGGATGGGGAAGCGAGATAGATGTGTCGAGCTAACTGCACTCGTACTGATAATAAGTAACTGATGAGGTTAAATGAACATGGATCGGAGGGAGATCTAGGCAAGCTTGGGTTTGTGAATGAGGTAGCATGAGATGGTGGCTTTACTTGCCGTAGATCTAAGGACCGGTTCATGCATGCACATGCCAGTTTAACAGTGCCACCACAAGGCCAAGTATGGGTGCGGCTTAGCTGAGTAATTAGGTAAGTTGCTAGAGTATTATGGACTGTGGAAGGCGCGGGGAATGGGAGTCGAGTGAGGACTGCCCTGGGAACTGCATGGCACAAGAGGGGGCCCGTGGGTGGGAGAATTGGAGATTCTAGCCTTCCGGTGAAACATTAGTGAGTCCATACATCTAGTAACCCCTTTGTAAAGGCTATTTTGTGATCTCTTGACCATACACCGACGGTTTTGTACTGGTATAATGGAGGTTCTGCAGTCGCCGACGGGTGACGAAATCACAAACTTGTGGGTAAAGAGGTGCAAACTCTGCAGAGTTATTAAAACTATCATGATAGCCAAGCTTACGGTCACGAGCACCTGGCTAAACTGCCATGATTAGATGGGATGGTTACTGGAATAGTTATTGGGAAGGTTATTGGTTATGGTTATTGGTTATGGTTTGGTTTGGGACTGTTGAGTTCGGGAGGTGAGATGGGTGTATGACTGATGAGTCATATGAGATTGGTCTCGGTGCGAGACGAGGTTGTTTCATGAGGTGAGATGGTAGCGAATACGAGGAGGTATTCGTGAGTATGGGTAAAGGATTGGTTAATGTTTGGATGGAACATGGAAAGCGATGGAGGTATGTTGGTAATTTAATACATGCTGGGATTGCATTCATCTAAAGTTAAGTTGCTGTTTTATCATGGTTTTATTAATCTGCTTTTCTGCAAATAAGCCTTTCTATACCTACCTTGTTTATGAGCTGCATATCATGTGTTTTCCCGCACTTGCTGAGTACATCATTGTACTCAAACTTGCATTATTATTTCTTCATCAACAGCAAGAGAAGGCTACTATGAAGACCGAGTAGAGCATTATGGCGTGTGATCTGTTCTCAACCTTGCCTGTGGAGGGAGTAGAGATGGAGCCACTTCTGCTTAGTTTTGCTTCCGCATTAGTTTTTGCTTCCGCATTTAGATAAAGATTTCCGCTGCGTAGAAATAAAGACTTCCGCTGTGAGCATGAGTCCAAGACTCATGAGGTGTTGTAATAAACTCTGTTATTCGTGGTAATATATAATCTGAATTCAGTTTGTGGAACGTATGTGTATGTGTGATGAACATCCTGGGCACACATATGCATTAGTTCTCGGTTCCGTGGTTTTCCACAGAATTGAGGGCGTCACAACGGCGGAGTTCAAGCTGAGCTCCAGACCGCGTCAGACAGCCAAGAGCCAAGCACTGGCTCACTTTGTGGCTGAGTGGATGCCAACGAAGGCTGACCCAGGGGGCCGCGAAGACGGTGAACTAATGTACCGAGCTCCGGTCTTCACCGGGCCTCACTGGACGCTCTTCTTCGATGGCTCCTCGCGAAAGCAGGGGGCCAGCGCCGGCGTACTGCTTCTCATGCCATCGCGGGAGCAGTCTGGGTACATGGTGCGTATGAAGCACTCATCTTTGGCAGAGTATGAAGCACTCATCTTTGGCCTAAAAGACAGTCCTGTCTATGGGCGCTCACCAGTTGTTGGCGCAGGGCGACTCCCAGCTTGTTATCAAGCAAGTTAAGGGTGAATGCCCCTGCAATGACCCACAGCTAGCTGCTTATCTGCTCCACGTGCGGATGTTGGAGAAAGACTTCCTCGCCTTGGACCTGCGCCATGTACCGCGCGCTGGCAAGGCCGCAGCTGACGACCTCTCAACGAAGGCCTCCATCGGAGCCCCTGCGCCCGAAGGAGTCTTCGAGAGGACGTTGCTGCGGTCCACAGCCCGGCCCGCCGAGCCGGGCGAAGGGGGCTGAACCAGTGCCTCGAAGCTAGGCAGTCCCGGCGGCCCTGCAGCCATGGATGCCGCCAAAGGATCGTAAGCGTCACTGTGGACTCCGTGCAACCCAGGGCTCAAGATCCAGAAGCTCAAGTAGTCCCGATGCATGGACCACGGAGGTCCGGGACTCCTTGAAGGACATCCTTCCTGATGAACGTGCATTCGCTGAACGGGTGTTTCGGATGGCTAAGTGCTACGCGCTGGTATCTTTACTGGCGTGGCGCCACGACATCCTATTGTGGTGCATAACCCAGGAGGAAGGCTGCGAATGGCTCGCAGTAGTCCAAGGAGGCGAGTGCTGGGAACGCTCATCGTCCCACACGCTGGTCGGTTAAGCCACCCAGCATGGCTCCTACTGACCGAGAGCCACCTGGACGCCGTCAAACCGGTTAGGGATGCAATGCGTGCCAGGTCCACGCCAAGCAGACCCACACAACCGGTGCAGACGCGCACCCAAAACCGTTGGGGGATACCGGCTCCTCCATGTCGAGGGCCAGCCGGACTTCCCAGGGCCGGGTCACGGGAACTACACTTCCACATGGTATGCGGGGCCGAAGCCGTGCTTCCCCCTGAGATTGCCATGGGGGTCCCCCCGCGTCCGGCGTACGACGAAGCCACGCATGACCCGCTCTGCGTGAAGACAGGCGCTCCGACGCCACCCCAGTAAGTTCACCATGCTTACTTAGGTGTTTAATTAAATTACGCATTAATTTATATGAACACCTCCCCACGCTCTAGACAGTGTGCGTCCATTGTACACTCGGTTCCTCTTTCCTGCTCTCATGCATAGTTGATATTTGCCGTCCTGCCGAAGGCGGTAGTGCTTGGGGTACCTGCCAGAAACCCGGTGGCCTTTTGGATCTCCCCCTGTAAGGGTACTGTACCGCCAGTTGGTCTCCTCCGAGAAAAGACCTATGCTAGACCGGGGGGTCAGGAGCCTTGCTTTGCCCGGTCTCGCACCCAAAGCATGCGCACTCTGCCCCCCGGCGCTGCGGTCTGAGTACCAGGGGGCCGGACGGTTACACCCTGACTGGGGCTAGGGCCAGACCTCCGGGACCAAGTGCACTGGATTACCCAAGCCCCGTATTCCGGCCTGGGACAGTAAGCCAAATGAGACTAAGGGACAGGAAAGGGGGGACCACTGAGCAGTTCCGGACCTCCGCCCCCACAGCTGGGCCGAGCTCCGAGGCCAGCCCTCGCCCTCTTTTCAGAGGCGAGCGCTGATGCCGGACCTCATGCCCTTCATTGGCCTGAGCTCCGATGACTGCCGGACTCCGCCTCCACAGCTGGGCCGAGCTCCGAGGCCAGCCCTCGCCCTCCTTTCAGAGGGGAGCGCTGATACCGGACCTCACGCCCTTCGTTGGCCTGAGCTCCGATGACTTCCAGACTCCGCCCCCATAGCTGGGCCGAGCTCCGAGGCCAGCCCTCGCCCTCCTTTCAGAGGCGAGCGCTGATACCGGACCTCACGCCCTTCGTTGGCCTGAGATCCGATGACTTCCGGACTCCGCCACCACAGCTGGGCCGAGCTCCGATGCCAGCCCTCGCCCTCCTTTCAGAGGCGAGCGCTGATGCCGGACCTCACGCCCTTCGTTGGCCTGAGCTCCGATGACTGCTGGACTCTGCCTCCACAGCTGGGCCGAGCTCCGAGGCCAGCCCTCGCCCTCCTTTCAGAGGCGAGCGCTGATACCAGACCTCACGCCCTTCGTTGGCCTGAGCTCCAATGACTTCTGGACTCCGCCCCCATACCTGGGCCGAGCTCCGAGGCCAGCCCTCGCCCTCCTTTCAGAGGCGAGCGCTGATACCAGACCTCACGCCCTTCGTTGGCCTGAGCTCCAATGACTTCTGGACTCCGCCCCCATACCTGGGCCGAGCTCCGAGGCCAGCCCTCGCCCTCCTTTCAGAGGCGAGCGCTGATGCCGGACCTCACGCCCTTCGCTGGCCTGAGCTCCGATGACTTCCGGACTCCGCCTCCACAGCCAGGCCGAGCTCCGAGGTTAGCCCTCGCCCTCCTTTCAGAGGCGAGCGCTGATGCCGGACCTCACGCCCTTCGCTGTCCTGAGTTCCGATGACTTCCGGACCTCCGCCCCCACAGCTGGGCCGAGCTCCGATGCCAGCCCTCGCCCTCCTTTCAGAGGCGAGCCCTGATGCCCGACCTCACGCCCTTCGTGGACCTGAGCTCCGATGACTTCCGGACCTCCGCCCTAACAGCTGGGCCGAGGTCCGATGCCAGGCTTCACCCTCTCCTAAGAGGCTGAACTCCGAAGCCATCAAGACCCTGCCAGCACAGGGAGTACTCAAGACAAGAAAGTGCGCGGGTAGGAGAAGGCCTCACCTCGGGCTCGTTACCTCCCCTGTGGTGAGCCCGGGGGCCACTGTCGGTACCCGTGATATGGGGTACCACCGCGCACAGGGGAAAATGCCTAAAGATCTCGCCCTTCTCCACAGCGAAAGCTCCGGAGGCGTCACGTGTCCAGTGGGGCCGGACCCCCTCCCCTTGGAGGAGAGCTCCGGGCTCGCCACGTGGCCTACAGCAGCCAGACCTCCCCCCTCCATGGGGAGAGCTCCGATGGTGCCACATGTCCCGCGGGGCCAGACCTCCCCCTCCTCAGAGGAGAGCTCCGGACCCGCCATGTGGCCGACAGAAGCCGGACCTCCCCCCTCCGCGGGGGAGAGGTCCGAAGGCTCCACGTGTCCTGCGGGGCCGGACCTCCCCCTCCTCAGAGGAGAGCTCCGGGCCCGCCACGTGTCCAGCAGACAGCGCTGCCTGCCCCTGAGCGGTAGGCAGCGGGCGTAAAGACGCCCCATACCTTGCTCGTACAAGGTATTCAAGGCCCGCGCCTTCCCAAGATGCGGAGACGTGGAGCACGCCTCTGTCAGGTGCCGTTGCGCCCAGTCGCATCACAGACTGGCGCACGGTGTCAGAAACTGCCAGCCAATAAACGCATTGACAAGACATCCCCTGCCGGCTCCGCCGTCATCAACCACTACGACTACCGTGCGGCAGGGGCAGGGCAGCAAGACGAAGACTCAGAAGCCTTCGCCAGAGACAACTACCGGCATAACTGCGGATACGATAGTCTGCAGGAAATCTCCCCGGGACCACCTGTCGGGTCCCGGGCCCCCCTTGTAAGCCACCCGAGCCTTGGACTATAAAAGGCTCGGGTAGGCGACGTTAGCAAGGGTTCGGACTCTAGCCATTCACACCCAAGCTGTAACTCATCCTCAAGCTCGGGACTACGGTTCTGAGCAACAAGCAATACAGCGAGCTCCATAGCTCGCCGTGGACGTAGGGTTTTACGCTCCGGCGGCCTGAACCACGTAAAACTCGCCGTGTCAAGCTCTTACTAACCCGTCCATATGCTCAAGCTCTCCGCAAGTGACTAGCCCCACCAAAAAAAGAACCTCCGCGGGCTGCCCAGTGCAGGCCCGGGGGAAGTGTCGACCGAACACTTCAACAAGCGGCAAGCTCTCCCCGCCCACGTTCAGGATGAACGGTCACCAGAGGGGACTACGTCTCGACACACTCAGGACGAAGTGTGTCGGCGCAAGCTGGAAGCCAGCAGCCGACTCCGGCAGCGCAGGCTCCAGCAAACGTGAGATCCTCTGCAGCGCTGAGCGTCTCCCACAGGGGCGCGCTAGCTGCAGCAAGAGCGCTACTGCACAATCCACCTGCTGGGGACGCATCTCTGTCAGCGACCCAGCAGTGGATTCGCGACGTAGACCATCTCGTCGTTGCCACCGCCAACCCTCGACTTCGGTGGGGACGACGCCCCAGTCAACCAGCTGTGTCGCTGACGCGCACACCAATGGTTGACGGGCAGACGGCAGATTACCGCTCTACCAGGCTCCCATCGGCGGACCTGAGGTCGGAGCTGGAACGATGCCACTTGGGCAAAGATGCCCGAGTGGCCATCGAGCGACGACGACAAAGGCGTCGCAACCAAGAGGCCGGTGACAGCATGTCGACCGCCTCAACCCAGCCAGGGCCGCAGACGTTCGCCACGCGATCTCTGCCCCAGGCATACGCCACGCAGCATATGCCCCAGCCATATGCCATGCAAATGGTGCCCCCGGTTTATGGCGCAGCCTTACCCATACCGGGGAGGTACACAGTGCCAGCAGCGAACCAAGCGTTCACGGCACCAACACCTGCAGCAACAGGAGCAGGATGTGCGGCCCTGGTGCCACACCTTCGCTTCACGAAGTGGCCGCGCAAGTTCCGGCCGCACCTGCCCGAGAAGTACGACGGCAGCGTCAACCCGGCGGAGTTCCTCCAGATCTACTCCACCGCCATCCTTGCTGCAGGAGGGGATGAGGCCATCATGGCCAACTACTTCCCCGTCGCCTTGACAGGCCCAGCTCGGTCTTGGCTCATGAATCTCCCCCAGGGTTCCATAACCTCCTGGGGAGAGCTCTGCGGGCAGTTCACTGCTAACATCGGCAGCTCCTACACCCGGCTTGGCACGGAGCTCGACCTCCACGCCATCCAACAATAACCTGGAGAGACGCTGCGCTCCTTCATCCAGTGGTTCTCCCAGGTGCGGAACAGAATCCCGCATATCCAAAATGCTTCTTTGGTGGTGGCGTTCCGGCAGGGTGTACGGGATACGAAGATGCTCGAGAAGCTCGCGACCAGAGAAGTGTGCGACGTCTCAGAGCTCTTCAGCCTGGCAGACAAGTGTGCCAGGGCAGCAGAAGGGCGGAACTGGCACTCACTGCCAGCCTCCGAGTCAGGAGGACAGCCCGGATAGGGCGCTGCTTCCCATGGAAGCGGCAAGAAGATTAAGAACCGGGGCGGTGGCAAGATGAAGCCACCGACCGCAGCCCCCATTGCTGCAGCAGCAGCACCCAGTGGAGCTCGGGGGCCACGCCCCGACATGAGGCAGCGACAGTCACCAGCTCCAGATGGTGACCAAGGCAAGCCATGCCCCGTGCACGACACCAGCAACCATACTGCTGCTGAGTGCCAGGAGATTAAGAAGCTCACGGAGCGCTTCCTCAAGGGGAAGCAACCGCGTGCTGACGCCCCTCCCTTCCGTCAAAGGGAGGGCAAGCAGAAGGTCGACACTCAAGACAGTGCCGCGCCGCACCTCAAGTGGATGGGAACCCCCATCAGCTTCGATGCCACCGACTGCCCCCAGGAACATGGCTGGGGCCGGCCATCTACCGCTCTTGGTAGCACCCACCATTGCCAACGTGAGGATGTACCACGTTCTGGTAGGTGGCGGGGCTGGGCTGAACCTCATCAGCCGCACAGCCTTCCAGAAGCTGCAGATCCCGATGGCCAAGCTCTCCCCATCGAGCCCGTTCTCAGGGGTAGGGCCAGGACAAGTCGTTCCCTACGGCAACATCAGTCTTCCGGTGACCTTTGGGGCACCGGACAGCTATCGGACAGAGTACATTCTGTTCGACGTGGCGGAGATCAGCCTCCCCTTCAACGCCATAATCGGCAGGCCAGCCCTGTATCGATTCATGGCAGTAGCCCACTACGGCTACCTTGTCTTGAAGATGCCTACACCAACAGGCGTCCTCAAGATTTGTGGAGACCGCACTGCTGCACTGTCAGCCTTGGAGAAGCTCCAGGCACTTGCAACAGCTCGAGCACCAGCCCCTGGCAGTGCAGAACCGGACCGGCTCCACCTGAGTGCACACCACCGTGCCTCTACCGCAGCATCCCGCGTGCAACCCCTCGACGAGGGCGACATCCCCTTGAAGGTCGTCCAAGTCGGCGGCGATGCTGCCCAGACCACCCGGGTAGCCGGGGGCCTGGATAGCAAATAGGAAGGCGCGCTCATCACCTTCCTACGGCACAACGTCGACGTGTTTGCATGGCAGCCGTCACAGATGCCGGGGATCCCTAGGGAGGTGATCGAGCACCACCTGAAGATCTTCCCCGACGCCCGGCCAGTCCAGCAGAAGCCTCGCAAGCAGTCCATCGAGCGGCAGAACTTCATCCGAGAAGAATTCAAGAAGCTGCTGGACGCTGGCTTCATACAGGAAGTACACCACCCCCGGTGGTTGGCGAACCCCGTGATTGTCCCGAAAGCCGGCGGGAAGCACCGTATGTGCATCGACTACACCAGTCTTAATAAGGCATTTCCCAAAGATCCATTCCCTCTCCCTAGAATAGATCAAATAGTAGACTCAACATCAGGCTGTGATATGCTATGTTTCCTAGACGCCTACTTGGGTTTCCATCAGATCCCTATGTCTAAAGAAGATGAAGAGCACACTTCCTTCATCACAGTAGACGGCCTGTATTGTTATGTCTCTATGCCTTATGGCTTAAAGAATGCTCTTCCCACCTTTCTACGTGTGTCGAAGTGTGTGGTCGACACTTCCCCCGGACCTGCTCTGGGCAGCCCGCGGAGGTTCTTTTTCGGAGGGGCTAGTCACTTGCGGAGAGCTTGAGCGTAGGGACGAGTTAGGGAGGAGCTTGACACGGCGGGTTTTACGTGGTTCGGGCTGCCGGAGCGTAAAACCCTACGTCCACGGTGAGCTGAGGTGCTCGCTGTATTGCTTGTTGCTCAGAACCGGAGTCCTGAGCTTGAGGATGAGTTATGCCTAGGGTATGAGTTGCTGGAGTGCGAACCCTTGCTAACGTCGCCTACCCGAGCCTTTTATAGTCTAAGGCTCGTTGGCTTACAAAGGAGGCCCGAGACCCGACAGGTGGTCCCGGGGTGATTGCCTGCTGACTATTGTATCCGCAGTTATGTCGGTAGTTGTCTCTAGCGAAGGCTTCTGAGTCTTCGTCTTGCCGCCCTGCCCATGCCGCATGCTAGTCGTAGTGGTTGATGACGGCGGGAGCGGCAGGGGATGTCTTGTCGCTGTGTTTATTGGCTGGCAGGTTCTGACACCGCGCGCCAGTCTGTGATGCGACTGGGCGCAACGGCACCTGACAGAGGCGTGCTCCGTGTCTCCGCATCTTGGGAAGGCGCGGGCCTTGAATACCTTGTACGGGCAAGGTATGGTGCGTCTTTACGCCCGCTGCCTACCGCGCAGGGGAAGGCAGCGCTGTTCTGCTGGACACGTGGCGGGCTCGGAGCTCTCCTCTGAGGAGAGGGAGGTCCGGCCCCGCAGGACACGTGGAGCCTTTGGACCTCTCCCTGCGGTGGGGGGAGGTCCGGCTTCTGTCGGCCACGTGGCGGGCCCAGAGCTCTCCTCTGAGGAGGGGGAGGTCCGGCCCCGCGGGACACGCGGCGCCTTTGGACCTCTCCCCGCGGAGGGGGGAGGTCCGGCTTCTGTCGGCCACGTGGCGGGCCCGGAGCTCTCCTCTGAGGAGAGGGAGGTCTGGCCCCCCTGGACACGTGGCGCCTTCGGAGCTCTCCCTGCGGAGAAGGGCGAGATCCTTAGGCATTTTCCCCTGTGCACGGGGGTACCCCATATCGTGGGTACCGACAGTGGCCCCCGGGCCCATCTCAGGGGAGATAGCGAGCCCAAGGTGGGGCCTCCGTCTCTTGTGTTCCGTGCACTTTCTCCAAGTCCCGCATTGACCACTGCCGGAGCACGAACAGTCGCGGGATCGTGGGAGCATGCGCCCACTTGATGGTTGCTTTTACTGCGGCGGTTCCCGAGGCTGCCACTTCTGCACGTTGCGGCGCTTTCTTCGAGAACTGCCGAAGTGGATTGCCGGCTCGTCTTCTTGGGAGACTGACTCCTTGACCCACCGCTTCAGCTGGGCGGCTTGGGCCCACCATTGGCGCTTGGTCTTGGAGCCGATGCGGTTGCCGATGCTGTGTACTTGAAGAGTTTCGAGTCACTTGGAATCGCACCTTGGAGGTGTGAAGCGAAGCCACAATGTGGGTTGGTTCCCTTTATAAGGCTTCAGCACTTGCACCTTCATTGAGTTTCTATGACCTTGTCTTCTCCCATGGCTTCTAACCCGCCTTCGGAGGGGGATCGCACTCGATTTCCTCCGGTGGCGGCTTCTGCACCAAGTCAGGGATCCAGGGAGCCGGCATGCCTTGCCTCTGGAGGTGACGCCTCCAAGAGGCCCCGGGTTTATCATCCCGACTGGACTCTCCTTGAGCGACGACTGGCTTGGGGTTCCCAGGCATTGCGTCCTTTCTCCTCAAGTGGTGGGGTCTCCAAAGAAACTGCTGACACGTCGAGGGGGCTTCAGGCGGAGGAGTCTCCAAGGAAGCTGCTGAAGCACCAAGGAGGACTCCAGGCGGCCGAGTCTCCAAGGAAACTGCTCAAGCGGCGGAGGGGGCTTCAGAAGCATCCTTGATGACACCGGCCCTTGCGCTGGTGATGGCCGAGATGATCCCTGTGCTCGGGTCGGAGGAGTCTCCAAAGAAACTGCTGAAGCGTCGGAGGGGGCTTTAGAAGCGTCCTTGATGACACCGGCCCTCGCGCTGGTGATGGCCGAGATGATCCCTGTGCTCGGGTCACGGAGCAGGAGAACGCCGCCAGGGCTGAAGTGGCCATTCTCGCAGCTTCTAGGCTCTGGACGTGCCAGGGGAACCCTAGGGCCTTTTTCTTTCTTTTTTATCGAGTCTGCAGTCCAGCTCATGGAGCCATGAATACATAGACTCTTATGACCCTTCGTGCCTGTGATGCCCTTGTCTTCTTGTTGGCTTCGCCTGGCCGAGCCCCTAGCTCCGTAAGGTACTCATAGGCCTTCACCAATCTCGAGGCTCTGCACAGACACCTTCCCCGGGTCCTTACAGTATTAAGGGCCCCGGAGGTCTCCGGAGCCGCCCCATGAGGATGGGGAGGTCCGGATCTGCCGGACACGTGGCGGGCCCGGAGCTCTCCTCTGAGAAGAGGGAGGTCTGGCCCCGCACGACACGTGGGGCCTTCGGACCTCTCCCCGCGGAGGGGGGAGGTCCGGCTTCTGCCCGCCACATGGCAGGTCCGGAGCCCCTCCTGGGGAGGCGGGAGCCCCGGCTCCGCTGGACACGTGGGGCCTCCGGGGCCCGCTCCTGCTGAGGGGGCGGGGTCCGGATCTCCTGGTTTTGCGCGGTCCGTAGCGGCCCCCTGGTAGGCGTGGCCAACTGTTTGGGTACTCCTACCATACCCTGCGGGAAGCCAAGGCCGGAGGGTCCTGCACACAAACAAGGGAAACGTAATTCTCCTTGGGCCTCCCCCCTTTCCGATCTCATAGTCTTATTTGGCTTGCAATCCTGATTCGGTGCACGGTGCTTGGGAATTTTGGTGCACGACGTGCCAGGGGCTCGGGGCCCCCTGGCCATCGGCAGGTCCCCCAATCGCGACCGCCCTAGGCAGGATAGCAAATGCCGACTAGAGTTGAGAATGGGAAAAAGGGGACTGGGTGTATGGTGAACACACCCAGGAAGCGCGGTCATAAAAATTAATACATAATTTGAATGAGCATAAAGGAAGAGCAAAGCAGGACAGGTTCTTTCCGTATAAATTTCCATAGGCGGAAAACAGGCTAAACATGGAGGCCACGACCCGTCCCATTAAAAAGGGAAGCAAGACTCTATGCGCTTGGAGTCGGAACCAGGCAAAGCTGAACGTAGTCCTGGACCGTCCCCTGAGACTTAGCTGCTCCGAGCGCTGCTCCGGGACTCTATGGAATATATTAGAAAGAAGAAACTGTCCTGCTACTGTTCTAGGGGTAGAACTTACGGAGGTGCTCGATGTTCCAGGGGTTTGGGAGCGGATCCCCACCCTCGGTGAAAAGGCGTACGCACCCGGGGTGGCATACTTTTGTGACTCGGAAGGGACCTTCCCAACTAGGGGAGAGTTTGTGGGTCCTTTCTCGAGAAAGTATGCGCCGCAGCACCAGGTCGCCTTCCTGCAGCTCCCGGGCACGCACAGACCTCTGGTGGTAGCGGCGGAGCGCTGGTCTGTACCGTGCGTTACGGAGTGCTTCATGCAATCGGACCTCGTCGACGAGGTCGATGTCTCCGCACCGGAGGTTGTCCTGCACAGCTTCGTCGTAAGCTCGGACGCGGTGAGACTTCATGGTGATCTCTGGGGGAAGCACAGCTTCGGCCCCATACACCATGAAGAAGGGTGTCTCTCCGGTGGCCCGGCTCTGGGTTGTCCGGTTAGCCCATAGTGTGCTCGGAAGCTCATCCACCCAATTGGCACCATGTTTCTTCAGGCTGGCATAGGTGCGGGTCTTGAGGCCCCGGAGAATCTCGGCGTTGGCCCTATCGACTTGCCCATTGCTCTTTGGGTGAGCAACAGAGGCATAGCACACCTGGATGCTGAGGTCTTCGCAGTAGTCTTGGTAGGCTGCGCTGGTGAACTGGGTCCCTTTGTCGGTGATAATTCTGTTCGGGACCCCGAACCGGCAGACAATCGACTTGATGAACTTTACTGCTGATTGCTTGTTGATGGTGACAACGGGTGTGGCTTCCGGCCACTTGGTGAACATGTCGATGGCGACATAGAGGTACCGGAATCCCCCGACGGCTCTGGTGAATGGTCCCAGGATGTCCAACCCCCATACAGCAAACGGCCATGAGGGTGGGATCATCTGTACCGCCTGAGCCGGTGTATGGATCTGCTTGGCGTGGAACTGGCTCGCCTTGCAGCTCTCGAACAGCTTGACGGCATCCTGGAGTGCTGTCGGCCAGTAGAAGCTGTCGGTACCTGCGATATGGGCTACCCCCGCGCACGGGGGAAAATGGCTAAGGAACTCGCCCTTCTCCGCAGGGAGAGCTCCGAAGGCGCCACGCGTCCGGCGGGGCCGGACCTCCCTCTCCTCAGAGGAGAGCTCCGGGCCCGCCACGTGGCATACAGAAGCCGGACCTCCCCCTCCGCGGCGAGGGGTCCGAAGGTGCCACATATCCGGCAGGGCCGGACCTCCCTCTTCTCAGAGGGGAGCTCCGGGCCCGCCACGTGGTCGACAGAAGCCAAACCTCCCCCTCCGCGGGGAGAGGTCCGGAGGCTCCACGTGCCCCGCGGGCCGGGCCCTCCTCTCCTCTGAGAAGGGCTCCGGGCCCGCCACGTGGCAGCAGAACGGCGCTGCGTGCCCCCGAGCGATAGGCAGCGGGCGTAAAGACGCCCCATACCTTGCCCGTACAATGTATTCAAGACCCGCGTCTTCCCAAGACGCGGAGACGCGGAGCACGCCTCTGTCAGGTGCCGTTGCGCCCAGTCGCATCACAGACTGGCGTGCGGTGTCAGAACCTGCCAGCCAATAAACACCGCGACAAGACATCCCATGCCGCCTGCGCCGTCATCAACCACTACGACTAGCATGCGGCATGGGCAGGGCGGCAAGACGGAGACTCCGAAGCCTTCGCCAGAGACAACTACCGGCATAACTGCAGATACGGTAGATAACAGTCAATCTCCCCGGGACCACCTGTCGGGTCCCGGGCCCCCTTGTAAGCCACCCGAGTCTTGGACTATAAAAGGCTCGGGTAGGCGACGATAGCAAGGGTTCGCACCTCTGCAACTCATACGCTAGCCATTCACACCCAAGCTGTAACTCACCCCCAAGCTCAGGATTCCGGCCCTGAGCAGCAAGCAGTACAGCGAGCTCCATAGCTCGCCGTGGACGTAGGGTTTTACGCTCCAGCAGCCTGAACCACGTAAAACTCACAGTGTAAAGCTCTTACTAACTCGTCCATCCGTGCAAGCTCTCCGCAAGGGACTAGCCCCACTGAAAAAAGAACCTCCATGGGCTGCCCAGTGCAGGCCCGGGGGAAGTGTCGACCGAACACTTCAACATTTGGCACGCCAGGTAGGGGGCTTTTCCCCTTGCGCGATGAGTTTCCGCCGACGAAGATGACCAAGGTCCCTTCAGCGGCAAACTCACCTCCCCAGCCTCCGCGGCGAACCGCGACCAGGGGGTAGTACATGTCAACACACTCGGGACGGAGTGTGTCGGTACAAGCTGGGAGCCAGCAACCGGCTCTGGCAGCGCCGACCCCGGCAATGCAGGCTCCAACCAGCGTCAGGTCTTCAGTAGCGCTGGGCGTACCCGGTGGGGTGCGCTAGCGGCAGCAAGAGCGCTACTGCACAATCCGCCCGCTGGGGACGCGCCTTAGGCAGCGACCCAGCAGTGGATTCGCGAGGTAGACCGTCTCGTTGTCGCCGCCGCAAACCCTCGACTTCGGCGGGGACGACACTCTGGCCAACCAGCCGTGTCGCTGATGCGCACGCCAATGGTTGATGAACAGATGGCAGATTCCAGCTCTATCAGGCTCCAATCGACGGATCTAAGGACAGAGCTGGAGCAGTGTCGCTTGGGTCAAGATGCCCGGGTATACCTAGAGCAACGCCGAGAAAGGCGTCGCTACCAAGAGGCTGATGACAGCATGACATCGGCCTGGACCCAGCCTGAAGAGCAGACCTTCGCCACGCGATCTCTGCCCCAGGCCTGCGCCGTGCAGAATATGCCACAGTCATATGTCCTGCAGATGGCGCCCCCGGCCTATGGTGCAGCCTTGCCCGTACCGGGATACACTGTGCCCAGTGCGAACCGAGCGTTCGTGGCACCAGAACCTGCAGCGACAGAAGCAGGGTGTGCGGCCCTCACGCCCCACCTTCGCTTCACGAAGTGGCCGCGCAAGTTTCTGCCGCACCTGCCCGAGAAGTACGACGGCAGCGTCAACCCGGCGGAGTTCCTCCAGATGTACTCCACCGCTGTACTTGCCGCAGGAGGGAATGAAGCCATCATGGCCAATTACTTCCCTGTCGCCTTGACCGGTCCAGCCCGGTCTTGGCTCATGAACCTCCCCCAGGGTTCCGTAACTTCCTGGGGAGAGCTTTGCAGGCAGTTCATCGCCAACTTCGGCAGTTCCTACACCCGGCCTGGCACGGAGCTCGACCTCCACGCCATCCAGCAACAACCTGGGGAGTCGCTGCGCTCTTTCATCCAGCGGTTCTCCCAGGTGCGGAACACCATCCCACACATTCAAAATGCTTCTGTGGTGGTGGCGTTCCGGCAAGGCGTCCGGGACAAGAAGATGCTCGAGAAGCTCGCGACCAGGGAGGTCCGCGATGTCTCAGAGCTCTTCAGCCTGGCAGACAAGTGCGCCAGGGCAGTCGAAGGGCGAAACTGGCACTCACTGTCGTCCTCCGAGTCAGGAGGACTGCCTGGATCTGGTCCTACTCCCTGTGGAGGCAGCAGGAAGGCGAAGAACCGAGGCAGAGGCAAGTTAGAATCACCGACCGCAGCTCCAGTCGTCACTGGAGCGACACTCAGTGGGGCTCGGGGGCCGCGCCCCGACAAGAGGCAGTGAAGATCACCAATCCCAGAAGGTGATCAAGACAATATGTGCCCCGTGCATGGCAGCTGTCGCCACACTACTGCCGAGTGCCGGGAGATCCGAAAGCTCGCAGAGCGCTTCCGCAAGGGGAAGCAGCAGCGGGCTGATGCCCCACCCTTCCGTCCAGAGGAGGGCAAACAGAGTCTGGGTGTCCCAGACAGCATCGACCACCCAGAGGAGATCCAGGAGCCTCAGCGCGCCGTGAAGGCAGCACGCAATCATGAGGACTCCAGCTCCAGCGACGATGAGCGTCGAAAGAAGCTCTACGTCATATATGGCGGGTCCGCCGACCCCTCGTCCCGAGGCGCAGTCAAGACTCTGCACCGAGCGGTAGCGTCGGTGGCGCCACTCCCAAGTGCCGCACCGCACCTTAAGTGGATGGGGACCCCCATCAGCTTTGACGCCACCGACTGTCCCAGGAACATGGCTGGGGCCGGCCAACTACCGCTCTTGGTAGCTCCTACCATCGCCAACGTGAGAATGTACCACATTTTGGTAGATGGTGGAGCTGGGCTGAACCTCATCAGCCGTGCAGCTTTCCAGAAGCTGCAGATCCCGATGGCCAAGCTCACCCCGTCGAGCCCGTTCTCAGGGGTAGGGCCGGGACAAGTCATTCCCTACGGCAACATTAGCCTCCCGGTGACCTTCGGGGCTCCGGACAGCTATCGGACAGAGTACATTCTGTTCGACGTAGCGGAGATAGACCTCCCCTTCAATGCCATAATCGGCAGGCCAGCCCTGTACCGGTTCATGGCAGTAGCCCACTACGGCTACCTCGTCCTGAAGATGCCAACACCGACGGGCGTCCTCAGTATTCTTGGAGACCACACTGCTGCAGTGTCGGCCTTAGAGAAACTTCAAGCGCTCGCAACAGCTGGGGCATCAGCCCCCGGCAGTGCAGAGCCGGATCAGCTCCGCCCGAGCGCACGCCACCGTGTCTCCGCCACAGCACCCCGGGTGCAACCTCTCGACGAGGGCGACGTCCCCTTAAAGGTCGCCCAAGTCGGCGCCGAAGCCACCCAGACCACCCGGGTAGCCGGGGGCCTGGATAGCAAATAGGAAGGCGCACTCGTCACCTTCCTCCGGCACAACGTCGACGTGTTTGCATGGCAGCCATCACAGATGCCGGGGATCCCCAGGGAGGTGATCGAGCACCACTTAAAAGTCTTCCCCGACGCCCGGCCGGTTCAACAGAAGTCCCGCAAGCAGTCCATCGAGCGGCAAAACTTCATTCGTGAAGAAGTCAAGAAGCTGCTGGACGCTGGCTTCATACGGGAGGTCCACTACCCCCGGTGGTTGGCGAACCCCGTCGTTGTCCTGAAGGCCGGCGGGAAGCTCCGGATGTGCATCGATTACACCAGTCTCAATAAGGCATGTTCCAAAGATCCATTCCCTCTCCCTAGAATAGATCAAATAGTAGACTCAACGTCAGGCTGTGATATGCTGTGCTTCCTAGACGCCTACTCGGGTTTCCATCAGATCCCCATGTCTAGGGAGGATGAGGAGCACACCTCCTTCATCACAGTAGACGGCCTTTATTGTTATGTGTCTATGCCTTACGGCCTAAAGAATGCACTCCCCACCTTTGTGCGAGCAATGCACAAAACCTTTGGGGAGTTAATAAGGGACCTAGTTGAGGTGTACGTCGATGACATAGTTGTCAACGTCAAGCAGGGTTCATCTTTGTTAGATAACCTAGCCTTAGTCTTTGACAAGTTGTGCTCTACGCGCACCAAGCTGAACCCCGATAAATGTGTGTTTGGTGTGTCCTCTGGGAAGCTCTTAGGATTCCTGGTCTCGCACCGAGGGATTGTGTAAGGGCCTCAGTTTTTGACACACATTTGCAGTGTTCATCACTACACCACACCCCTCATTTGAGGAAGGATGATGAACATAAATGAAGAGCAAGTAACAATTATCAACATGCTTTTTAGAGAACAAACTCACACATTGCCAAAATGGTATTTCACACATGTGATATAGATGGGCTGGACATATGAAAACTCCTACACTTTACAAAGGATGTCCAAGCCAAGTTTCACCCAAATTCCAAACCTTTTTGAGGTCATTTTGGGTATAGTTAGAAAGAGGGCAGTTTGAAACCATATTCAAATTCAAACTGTTTTTATCTCATGAATTTAAAAGTGGGAGGCATATTCTTACTCAGCACATTTTTGTGAGCCCACACACCAATTTTCACTCCATTTGGAGTAGATCTTGACATGAGCTAAGTGGGACAAATTCAAACTTCATTTGAATTCAAAACTGCACTTGTGCTGAAACTCACTCAAACCAAACCCAATTTGAAATTTGATCAATTCAAATGGTTCATGGGTGGATAATTTGAATTACCAGGGGTACTATGGGGATCACTATTTACAACAGTGATTAGGAGTAAATTTCAGAGGTTAAAACTGGAAGTGGGTCCCACATGTCAGCCATTGCTCAGATCAAACCGACTGAGACTTTTCTCACTCGGGTCGCCGAGCCGCAGCGGTGATCGCCACCGAGGGCAGCCGCCGCGCCAGCAGCTGCTTGCCCACGTGCGGGCGCGAGGCGGTGCAGAGCTTTCTTAAGGCGCCTGCCCCCCTCCTCGGCCGAGGCATCGCCGTTCTTCCTCGCAAGCACTCAGCACCGGCCGAAATTTTCCGCAGCTCGGAATCGATCGGAGAACGCCGATCACAGCTCCCTCCGTCCACTCCAGAACCCCAGCAAGGTACTAGAGACCTCCTCCGTCCTCCCCGTTGCTAGAATTCAGTTAAAACCGATTGATATCGGCTGTGCCGAAAGATCAAATTCGGGACATGGAACCGCCGCACCTCGGGCTCCCGTGGACAGCCCAACCAGGGCGTTGTCATGCCCGAGCCAAGGCACCCTTGGACGCGCCGGTGACCGGTGCTGCTCATCCCCGAGCCACAGCTCGAGTGGTTGCTCACCGGCGGTGAATTTCCACTTTTCCCCTTTCTGTGTGCAGAACGACCATCGGGTACGATTCTGTTTTATTCGTGCTCTAGAAAGGATTAGAGGGCCTCAAGCCGCTCTCACATGAGCTAGACACGGTAACGCACAAGTTGCCTTCAAAACTCTGGGCTGGAGAACCTCTGTACCCGGCGTAATTTGAGGTCTACCAATGGAGGAATGAACGGGCGGCATCGGGCGGACGGTGAGGACCGATTTCGGGCCTTCCCCGAGCTGCCTCGAGCTCATGTCGACCTTCTCTGAGGTCCACTGATGCTCCCCGACCGATTTCCCAAGTAGTCGAGGTGCTAGGGAACTCAGCCGACATGGCCGAAGTCGTTCCGAGGTGGCGGCTCGTCGCCGACCATGCTCCGGCCTGTCATGAGCAGATGACCCTAGAATCCTGTTCCCCGAGTAAAAGTAGGCAGGGGCGGCCAGAATCGAGAAGTTTGGAGCTGTACAGAAGCCGGCGGCGAGCTCTCCGGCGAGGTCCCTCGGCGGCGGAGCGCGGGAGTCGCGAGGTTGAAGAAGGGGGGTGGACCCCAGCTGTCAGCGGGAGATATTTTGAATCGGGATCCGGCTGCAGCCGGGATCGGGTGTGCTGGCGCGCAAAATCATTGTGGGCCGCGGTGTGCTGCCGCCTCGGCATGCGACGCGTGTCCCCTGGGCCCACGCGCGAGTTTAAACTTTTTTCCGATTTTCAGATTTCCTTCAAACTTCAAAACCTTATAACTTTGGCTAGAAAGCTCCAAATAGAGTGAACCAAATTTTGTTGGATTCAGCTCTCTGAGTGCTTTCCAGCAAATCAAGTTTCACTTCATGAAAACCCTTAATTCTCCAGAATTAACTCCTCAAAGTTTAAACTGTTAGGAATTTTAACTGAAGAATCCTTTGGAGGAAAATCCTGAAATTTTGCTGGGATGTTCACCAAAATATCCCTGATCTACCGTAAAAATTTCAGACCCATTGGAGCTCATCTGATCCACCTAATGGTGTGATTAGTGAAACTGTTCCAGAGAAAATAGAAAATGTTTAGAAACATTTTCAGAATTTTCTCTGAAATTGTTTAGCTCATAACTTTAGCTAGGAACCTTCAAATTAAGTGAGACCAACTCCATTAGAACCCTCTGAAAATCTAGTTTTCAGAAAGTCATAGTTTGCTTCATGAAAATTCCTAGAACACCCTAAGAGTTCCAATTAAGGTCAGGGACATAATTAATTGTGGAGGGCTCAAATGAGCTTTGCTGCAACTAAAACTTAACCAAGTCTCTGTTTAGGTTGTAACCATGCCACAGTAAAAGTTTCACAGTCATTAGGTCTGTCTAGCAATGGTGATAGACTTCACAACTTCAAACTCAAGACAAAATGCATTTAAATTGATACATACATTGTTTCTATCATGTAGTCGCTAAGGTCGAGGAGGAACCCGAAGTCCTAGACTTCGTAACTCCGGAGGAGAAGCTAGCCTACGACCAAGAGCAGCAAGGCAAGCCCCGGTTTGCATTAACCATTTTTACAAATTTTTATTGTTTTGAACACTTACTTGAGTATTGTTATTCTTTGCATTAGAGTCTTGTGTGGAAACCCAACTGCATAGCCAAGAAAACCATGGGTTGGGTTTAGGATTGCAAACCTCGTTAGCCACTGCATTGCTAAGATAGCATAGGATTTGGTACAAGTCGAGTAGTTGGAACTACTCGCGAGCATAGGCTAGAGGCACTCGACTCGGGTAGTGATAGCACATGAAACACATGGCAAGAAAATGAGACCAAGCGGAGGTTAAGGGAAGCAGGACTTTGGGGCCTGTGTGCTGTAGCTCTGCTTGTGTCGATTGAGGACCGAGCCGTGTGCGGGCCTATTGAACAAGCTAGAACAGTACCGAAGACCTACCGGCTATATGGGAACCGGGAAACTGATGTAACTCGGGTAGCTGGGTATTGAGGCATTGCCCGTCGTTCAGAGGGTAGGTTGAGAGCTTGAGGTGTAAATCGGCTGGCGGCACTGAGATGTGCGTGCAGAGACCTCTTGCTCGGGACGATGGGACCGGTTCAATATTTGGCTGACGAGTGAAAGGTAGTTGCGTACGGCGTCCGTGATGGTTGTTGTAGGCGACATCGAGTACGGGCGTACGTGACGTGTTGTTCGGGTAACCCTGCAGGTGTAAATCGATTATAATCGCCGTCCCTCGCAGTCAGTGAGTACCACTTGTTCACTGTACCGTGACGTAGAAAGAACAGGCTAGTTACATGTTAAAATGTTGCTGATTGAAAGCTGGACATTGATTGTTAATGATATGCTGTAGCTTAGAGCTAACTAAAGTTCTTTTCAACTTTGGGCAAAGTACATGAGAGAAATGTGTTTCTTGTTTGATTGCGGCTCTCTCATGTGCCTTAGCGTAAGGTTCTCCACAACCTGCTGCTAAAACTTGAAAGTAAGGTTCTACTAATTAGGCGAGTCCTTGCAACTGATTTTTACCTCATGTAACCCATTACCCTCATGTAGAAGTTCCATGTTTAGGTGAGACGGGTCAGACTTGCTGAGCCTTCGTGCTCACTGCTTGTGTTTGAAGCTTTTGCAGTGTTCTATGAGGAAGGGACTCCCGAAGAGGAGACGGAACCCCAGGAGGGGAACCCCGTCGAGTGGGAGTCATGCACGCCGCAGAGTTAGTGTGTGTGTGTGCTAGCAAGGACACGTTCGAGGGCTGAACGTGCACTTGATGCTTAGTCTATGCCCGCGAGTGTAGACTAAACTTAATTTGATGTAAACAAGTTCATAAACCTGTTTATGTAATAAAATTTCTGCTTCCGCTTTGTACCTTTGACGTGTGTTATACGGTGCTGTGCAACGCAGCACCCCTCAGCGTGATCCTGGCTCGACAGGACCTTGGGGTCGTGTCAGCGTTGGTATCAGAGCTCGCTTGAGGTTTAACACAGTACAAAGGTCTTCTTTTTCAAAAATCCAGTGAGGAACGAGTTAGTAGCCCGTATAAGGATGTTATTAGCATATAGAAAGTGGCATATTAACCTATTTGTTATGTCGGAAAATCGTGTATCTCGGGACGTTTATGTCTTGGGGGGTACACGTAAGGGCTGTCCACCAGTGCGCCCAAGCTGAAGGGTGGAGCCCCACGGGTGGCAGGTAACCCAACCCGCTTTGATATCCTCTACGACTCTTCATGTCGTTTGGGGTATTCGAGCAACGTCTGTCCCTGGCGTGCGTGGTGCAACTTGGGAGACCCCGTCACGTGGTCTGAAACGTGAACACGTAACTCAAGGCGTGGTTGGCTTGAGAACATCCGGGCGAGTGATGACGGCCGGGTGTACGAACTGTATGGATTCCGGGCTCGGTGTGCAGCCGAGTCTGATGATTGTTTGAGTTTCTGCAGGTAGCCTGACCATGAGACGGTAGACGTGTAGCGTCCGTGTGCGAGTGACATTTAGTGCCACTGAAATAACGAAGCCGGCTAAGTCCGGTATAGGTTTTTCCTTTGTGAGGACGTAGTACCGATATAATCTGGTGACGCATCGATGTCACACCCCATTAAATGAACAACTTCATTTAAAAACTTGAAGTTTTTGATCCAAAGTAGTAAAACTTGATGTAACTCCTTCCCTTGAACAGGATATTCAAAGTTAACAAGTTTTCAACTTATAGGTTGTTAAGGACAGAGCACTCTGTTTTCAGCTGAATTAAGGCTGGAGTTAATCAGAGGTTATAGGTTGAGTTCTTTGGAAGATGGGGTCATATGATACATTTCTGGAAATCTTTGGAAGAGCTTTACAACTTTTCTGTTGAGGTCCAGAGGTGTTTCATCCCTTAACCACTCGAAAAATGCAGTAGAGTTGAAACTATCCAGAAAACAGGACAGAGTAATGACAATCTGTAAACTCTCTATAAATTAAGCATAACTTCCTGCATAAAAATCCAAAAATAGAAAATGAGGTAGTTCTGGAAAGCTTATGAGAGGGGTTACAACTTTGTAACAGAAAGTTTTGTCAGATTAGGAACAGAAGTAACTGAGATTCTTGGATCAAATCAGTACCTAAGGCAGGGAGGTGCTGTCCAATTGTTTCCAGAAATTCTGTTAACTTTGACATCTCATAACTTTTGAACCAGGACAGATCTTAGGCCAAGCAAATACTTTCTGGAAAGATATTGAAGTTAGCTTTAACTTCGATGTTGAGCTCCAGAATTAGTTTTGCCTTTAACATGGCCTAAATCAGTTTGAGATGGAAACTGGTCAGGGCTGTCATAGGAACAGCAGATCAGCAGTCAAATTTGTTTAAAATTTGAACTATGTTTCCAAGTTTTGTGGGTTCAATGACATGTCTTATGTTATAACTCAATGGTTTACTGTTTAAATAAATATTTGACATTTCTCAAATATATTTTTACAGATGACAGCAGATAAACAGTTGGAGAACGGGTGGGTGGTTTCCCACTGTTCTCACCGTAGCGGCTACCCGGAAGCATTGTGGCAAATGCTCCAATATTTCGGGTACAACCAGATGCCGCAATACTTCGCCAAGGAAGAAGGCGAAGAGGGGAACAAGACGTGGACGATCCATCTCGAGGTTCCTGCAGGTCCTACGCCACCCGGTTGGGTGCCATTCACCGTCACGGTGAGAGGAAGACAACCGGAAGGGATGTGGCAAGTGGCAGCCCATGACACTATGTCACGTTTCTGCCAACTACACGTGCAGGATATGGAGGGCACTCCATACGCACTCGTTCCGGTGGAGGGACGAGCTCAGCAGGTGTGGGAAGAGAGGTACCTGGAGGCAACGGACCCGAGTTGCCCAAGGTACAACCCCGCGGAGGCAAATCTTAGCCTCCAGATGAGGGCGGGAAACGCCGTGATGGACAGCCAAGCTGTTCATACGGAGCATCTCGCCATAAAGCTCAAGGAGAGCATAAGCCGTGAAGATCATTTCGAGAGTGCTCACAGCGCACTCCGCAATGTGCTCCTTCCGACGATCAAGCGAATGAATGAACAACACAATCAGTTGCGTCGTCTGAAGAAGGCAAAGAAAAAGAGCCGTGTTGACATCGCGGCGGTGCAAGAGCTGGTGCAGACCCTAACCCAGCAGAATGAGGACCTTGCTCAAGAGTGGGACGACGCTATCGAGGAAGGACAAGGCTGGGGAGAGGACTACAACCAGGCTATGGACGAGGTGCATGCATTGCAGCACCTCGTACCTCCGGTGTTAGGCGTGCCGGTGGTCTTGGGTCTTCCAGCAATGGGAGAACCCGGAATGGGAGAAGAGGTGGTAGATCCAGAACCACCAGCAGAGGTACCGGAGGAGGACGACCCACAGGAGGTCGAGTTCTACTCCGAGTAGGGGGTTACGGTTGCCAAGTAGGGCAGACAGGGTTGCGTAACCCAACTTTTGTAATCGGTGACATGTCGTGTAAACAGTAGCGTATGTATAGGTAGTGACGACATGAGCACGACTTCTCGGAGATCCGAGAATAATGTATCTTGTATAAAGTTTATGCTTTATCAATATATGTGAATGTTGTGCAAATTAGTCATGTGTCACTTCAATACCTACTGTTGCTTATGGAATTTTAAGTAAGACATGTGCTAATTGCTGCTGTTTTGAATTTCAGAATGACGCGTACTCGTGCCAACCCTGACGTTGGGGGTACCAGTCAAGGGGGAGAGACCTCCCAAACACCTACTGAGGACTCCTCGGGACAACAACAGCAACAGCAGCAACAGCAACAGCAAACACTGCCACCGCCACTGCCGACGGTTACATTGGCCGACATCGTCGCGGCAATGGCGGGTTCACATCAGCAGTACACGGAGCTGCTGCAAACTTTAATTGCGAATACGTCTCGCCCAGAGAGACGTCAAGACCGTGAGGAGCGTCAACAGAGCTCCTTTTCCGACTTCCTGGCAACTCATCCCCCGGTATTCTCAAGGGCGGATGAACCACTTGACGCGGACAACTGGCTCCGCGCCATGGAGATGAAGTTCGGGCCGCTCCAAATCAGGGAGCATCGCAAGACTCAGTTCGCGGTCCAGCAGCTCCAAGGATCCGCGAGCGCGTGGTGGGCCAACTTCTGTGCTTCACAGCCCACCGACCGAGTGATGACCTGGACGGAGTTCCGGACGGCCTTCAGGGCCTATCATATACCGCCAGGTTTAATGAAGAGGAAGACGCAGGAGTTCTTACACCTGCAGCAAGGGAGCCGGAACGCGCTGGAATACTCCAGAGCTATCAACGATCTCGCGCTTTACGCGTCATCTCACGCAGATACTGACGAGAAGCAGCGGGACCATTTTTACCAGGGGCTTAACCCGCTCCTGAAGGACAAGTTGGCGATGTTCAATCGCGGCAGCCTCAACGACATCATTGATGCTGCGATTGTTCAGGAGGACTCCGGCAAGGAGTTGGCGGCGGCAGAGCGAAAGCGAAGCGCGCCGCAGAGCAGTGGAGAAGGAGGCGGTCCTTCTCAGAAGTTTCGGATGGTGAATCGCCCACCATCAGGTCCACGCTGGCAACCACCACAGCGGTCGATGCCGTTCCGCAGTCGGCCGTACTCTTCACCGGCATTCCGGCCGGCACTGCCAGCACCACCGCAACCACAACAGCAGCAGCGGGCGATGCCGCGTGCGTTTGCACCTCAGCAACGCATGCCGGGCTTTCGTCCACCGAGCACTCCACCAGCAGCGGCCACATGTTACAAGTGTGGTCGTCCAGGACACTTCGCGAGCAGTTGCCCGGAGAGGCAAGGCGGCGGAGTGGCACCACAGTTTCCGGGGAGGAATCAACCCCGGAACCCTACTAATGCGCGGCGGGCAAACCCTAGGCCCCACACTGTTCACCAACTTGCCATTGAGGACGTGCCGGAGGGCGAGCCAATCCTTGCGGGTATGTTCCAACTCCACCAGTATCCCGCTATAGTACTGTTTGATTCAGGCGCCACGCATAATTTTATTAGCCAAGCTTTCATTGCTAAACACAGTTTGCCAATACTACCCACCGATAGTCCATATTTAATTTGTTCACCGGGTGGGAAGATTTCAGCAAGCGTAATGGTCTCCAAAGCACCATTATGCTTAGCGGGTACAGTGTACCCCACGTCTCTCATTATCTTAGAGGGACAGAAGGTCGATGTCATCCTAGGGATGTCGTGGTTAACCCGCCACGGCGCTGTTTTAGACACCGTCCTTCGAATCGTGCACTTAAACTCAGAGGTGCACGGTTCTCACTCATTATTTCTGGACGGTCCAGAAATAAAACTTCCAAGTGTCTATCAAGCCACAACCATCAGATTGGAGGATATTCCAGTGGTCCGAAAGTTCCCTGACGTATTCCCGGACGAATTGCCGGGGATGCCGCCCGATAGAGAGGTAGAGTTCAAGATTGAACTTGCACCGGGAACCATGCCAATATCCCGAATGCCGTACAAGATGGCGCCCAAGGAGTTGGCTGAACTGAAGACTCAGCTCACGGACCTTCTGGAGAAGGGTTTTATTAGGCCGAGCTCCTCGCCATGGGGCTGTTCGGCATTATTTGTCAAGAAGAAGGATGAGACATTGCGGCTTTGCGTGGACTATCGTCCATTAAATGCCGTAACCATCAAGAACAAGTACCCGTTGCCACGGATCGACATGTTGTTTGATCAGTTGGTCGAAGCAAAGGTCTTTTCCAAAATGGACTTAAGATCCGGGTACCATCAGATTAAAATCAGGGCTGAGGACATTCCGAAGATGGCTTTCTCGACGAGGTACGGACTTTATGAGTACCTAGTCATGTCCTTCGGCCTCACCAATGCTCCAGCTCACTTCATGTACTTAATGAACTCGGTATTCATGCCGGAGCTGGACAAGTTTGTCGTGGTCTTCATCGACGACATCCTGGTATATTCCAAGTCGGAGGAAGATCACAAGAAACATCTGCGTATAGTCTTGCAACGGCTGCGGGATCACAAGTTATACGCAAAATTCAGCAAATGCGAGTTTTGGATATCGCAAGTGCCTTTCCTCGGGCATATCATCTCAGCGGAGGGTATCGCTGTGGACCCGAGCAAGATCACTCAAGTGCTGAATTGGAAATCCCCGAGAACTGTTCACGAGGTACGGAGTTTCCTCGGACTCGCGGGATATTATCGGAGGTTCATCCCGAACTTCTCGAAGATTGCCAAGCCAATGACAGAGCTGCTGAAGAAGGCTACCAAATATGTTTGGAGTCCAGCATGTGAAGCAGCATTCAAGGCTTTAGTTAAGCACCTGACATCAGCACCGGTGTTGGCGCAGCCAGACACAACAAAACCGTTCGATGTGTACTGCGATGCATCCGGCATTGGGCTCGGATGTGTGCTGATGCAAGACCGAAGAGTGGTCGCGTATGGATCACGGCAGCTTAGGAACCATGAGCAGAATTATCCAACTCACGACTTGGAGCTCGCTGCCGTGGTACTTGCACTGAAGATGTGGAGGCACTACCTACTCGGTAACCTCGTACATTTATATACCGACCACAAAAGCCTCAAGTACATATTCACTCAGAAGGAGCTGAACATGAGGCAACGAAGATGGTTAGAATTGATAAAGGATTACGAAATAGAGATCCATTATCATCCGGGCAAGGCAAACGTAGTGGCAGATGCGCTGAGCCGCAAGTCACACGTTAACAATCTGACCATCACACCGTTGGAAGAGAGCGAACCACCACTACATGTGATTCCATACGGAGCTCTCTACAACCTAGCTTTGATCCCCACCATCCGTGAAGAGAT
The DNA here is from genome assembly GCA_030760725.1 of Neostapfia colusana. Classification (NCBI taxonomy): domain Eukaryota; kingdom Viridiplantae; phylum Streptophyta; class Magnoliopsida; order Poales; family Poaceae; genus Neostapfia; species Neostapfia colusana. The sequence continues at coordinate 105,517,317 of JASWHV010000006.1, forward strand.
AGTGGCAGCCCAGAAGAATGACAAGGGCATGTCACATTTACGGAGACGTGTAGACAGTAGGGAGTTGAAATGTTTCCGGAAGGACGGAGACGGTGTCCTATGGTTCAAGGACCGGATTGTCGCACCTCAACCCGGAGTTACGGAAGAAAATCTTTGATGAGGCTCACTTATCAAAGTTTTCTATTCACCCCGGCAGCAACAAAATGTATCAAGAACTCAGAAGCAAGTTTTGGTGGACACGGATGAAGCGAGAGACTGCAAAATACGTGTCCGAGTGTGATACATGTCGAAGGGTGAAGGCAGACCACATGCGGAAACCGGGACTGCTACAACCACTGGGCATTCCTGTCTGGAAGTGGGAGGATGTTAGCATGGATTTCATCGTCGGTTTACCCACCACCTTGCAGAAACATGATTCTGTGTGGGTGATCGTCGATCGGCTCACCAAAGTTGCCCATTTCATCCCGGTCAACACAAATTACAACGCCAAGAAGTACGCTGAACTGTACACCTCACGGATCCTATGCTTGTACGGCGTACCCCGTACCATCATATCGGATCGGGGCACTTTATTTGTGTCGCATTTTTGGGAGCAGCTGCACGCTGCCTTGGGGACGAAGCTGATCCGTAGTTCAGCCTACCACCCGCAGACGGATGGGCAAACGGAGCGGGTAAATCAAATCTTAGAAGACATGCTACGAGCTTGCGCTATCAACCACGTCCAGAATTGGGATGATCACTTGCAGTTAGCAGAGTTCTCGTACAATAATGGGTACCAAGCCAGCATCAAGATGGCACCTTATGAGGCGCTATACGGTAGGAAATGCCGCACACCACTGAACTGGTGTGAATCTGGCGAAAGGGTTACCTTCGGGATTGACCTTGTCAACAACACGGAAGAAAAGGTTCGACTAATTCAAGCGAACCTAAAAGCCGCTCAATACCGTCAGAAACAGTATGCGGACCGGAGAAGGCGCCCATTACAATTCGACGTTGGGGATCACGTGTATCTAAGGGTGTCTCCAATGAAGGGCGTAAACAGATTTGGGGTGAGAGGAAAGTTGGCACCCCGATTCATCGGTCCATTCCATCTTACCGAAAGATGTGGATCAGTGGCATACCGGCTGAAATTACCAGAAGCACTTTCCGGTGTGCACGACGTCTTTCACATTGCCCAGCTGAGGAAGTGTCTTAAGCTATCAACTACCGTTCAGCTGGAAGATATTGAAGAACTGCAACCGGATCTCACATATCGGGAGGAACCGGTGCAGATTATTGATGAAAAGGCCCGAACCACACGCAACCGTACGTTGTGGTTCTACAAGGTTCTATGGAGTAATCACTCCATGGACGAAGCGACATGGGAGAGCGAAGAATTCCTTCGCACTAACTACCCCGAATTTTTCACGTCACATATCCAGTAATTTTCCACCGTCCTCTCTCTCATTTTCACCTTATAATCTCGGGACGAGATTCTTTTAAGGGGGGAGGAATGTAAGGGCCTCAGTTTTTGACACACATTTGCAGTGTTCATCACTACACCACACCCCTCATTTGAGGAAGGATGATGAACACAAATGAAGAGCAAGTAACAATTATCAACATGCTTTTTAGAGAACAAACTCACACATTGCCAAAATGGTATTTCACACATGTGATATAGATGGGCTGGACATATGAAAACTCCTACACTTTACTAAGGATGTCCATGCGAAGTTTCACCCAAATTCCAAACCTTTTTGAGGTCATTTTGGGTATAGTTAGAAAGAGGGCAGTTTGAAACCATATTCAAATTCAAACTGTTTTTATCCCATGAATTTAAAAGTGGGAGGCATATTCTTACTCAGCACATTTTTGTGAGCCCACACACCAATTCTCACTCCATTTGGAGTTGATCTTGACATGAGCTAAGTGGGACAAATTCAAACTTCATTTGAATTCAAAACTGCACTTGTGCTGAAACTCACTCAAACCAAACCCAATTTGAACTTTGATCAATTCAAATGGTTCATGGGTGGATAATTTGAATTACCAGGGGTACTATGGGGATCACTGTCTACAACAGTGATTAGGAGTAAATTTCAGAGGTTAAAACTGGAAGTGGGTTCAACATGTCAGCCACTGCTCAGATCAAACCGACTGAGACTTTTCTCACTCGGGTCGCCGAGCCGCAGCGGTGATCACCACCGAGGGCAGCCGCCGCGCCAGCAGCTGCTTGCCCACGCGTGGGCGCGAGGCGGTGCAGAGCCTTCTTAAGGCACCTGCCCCCCTCCTCGGCCGAGGCATCGCCGTTCTTCCCCGCAAGAACTCAGCACCGGCCGAAATTTTCTGCAGCTCGGAATCGATCGGAGAACGCCGATCACAACTGCCTCCGTCCACTCCAGAACCCCAGCAAGGTACTAGAGACCTCCTCCGTCCTCCCCGTTGCTAGAATTCAGTTAAAACCGATTGATATCGGCTGTGCCGAAAGATCAAATTCGGGACTTGGAAGCGCCGCACCTCGGGCTCCCGTGGACAGCCCAACCAGGACGTTGTCACGCCCATGCCAAGGCACCCTTGGACGCGCCGGTGACCGGTGCTTCTCATCCCTGAGCCATAGCTCGAGTGGTTGCTCACCGGCGGCGAATTTCCACTTTTCCCCTTTCTGTGTGCAGAACGACCTTTGGGTACGATTCTGTTTAATTCGTGCTCTAGAAAGGATTAGAGGGCCTCAATCCGCTCTCACATGAGCTAGACACGGTAACGCACAAGTTGCCTTCACAACTCTGGGCCGGAGAACCTCTGTACCCGGCGTAATTTGAGGTCTACCAATGGCAGAATGAACGGGCGGCATCGGGCGCACGGTGAGGACCTATTTCGGGCCTTCCCCGAGCTGCCTCGAGCTCATGTCGACCTTCTCTGAGGTCCACTGATGCTCCCCGACCGATTTCCCAAGTAGTTGAGGTGCTAGGGAACTCAGCCGACATGGCCGAAGTCGTTCCGAGGTGGTGGCTCGTCGCCGACCATGCTCCGGCCATTGTCATGAGCATCTGACCCTACAATCATGTTCCCCGAGTAAAAGTAGGCAGGGGCGGCAAGAATCGAGAAGTTTGGAGCTGTACAGAAGCCGGCTGCGAGCTCCCCGGCGAGGTCCCTCGGCGGCGGAGCGCGGGCGTCGCGAGGTTGAAGAAGGGGGGTGGACCCCAGCTGTCAGCGGGAGGTATTTTGAATCGGGATCCGGCTGTGGCCGGGATCGGGTGTGCTGGCGCGCAAAATCATTGTGGGCCGTGGTGTGCTGTCGCCTCGGCGTGCGACGAGTGTCCCCTGGGCCCACGCGCGAGTTTAAACTTTTTCCCGATTTTCAGATTTCCTTCAAACTTCAAAACCTTATAACATTGGCTAGAAAGCTCCAAATCGAGTGAACCAAATTTTGTTGGATTCAGCTCTCTGAGTAATTTCCAGCAAATCAAGTTTCACTTCATGAAAACCCTTAATTCTCCAGAATTAATTCCTCAAAGTTTAAACTGTTAGGATTTTAACTGGAGAATCCTTTGGAGGAAAATCCTGAAATTTTGCTGGGATGTTCACCAAAATATCCATGAACTACCATAAAAGTTTCAGACCCATTGGAGCTCATCTGATCCACCTAATGATGTGATTAGTGAAACTGTTCCAGAGAAAATAGAAAATGTTTAGAAACATTTTCAGAATTTTCTCTGAAATTGTTTAGCTCATAACTTTAGCTAGGAACCTTCAAATTAAGTGAGACCAACTCCATTAGAACCCTCTGAAAATCTAGTTTTCAGAAAGTCATAGTTTGCTTCATGAAAATTCCTAGAACACCCTAAGACTTCCAATTAAGGTCAAGGACATAATTAATTGTGGAGGGCTCAAATGAGCTTTGCTGCAACTAAAACTTAACCAAGTCTATGTTTAGGTTGTAACCATGCCACAGTAAAAGTTTCACAGTCATTAGGTCTGTCTAGCAAAGGTGATAGACTTCACAACTTCAAACTCAAGACAAAATGCATTTTGATACATACATTGTTTCTATCATGTAGTCGCTAAGGTCGAGGAGGAACCCGAAGTCCTAGACTTCGTAACTCCGGAGGAGCAGCTAGCCTACGACCAAGAGCAGCAAGGCAAGCCCCGGTTTGCATTAACCGTTTTTACAAATTTTTATTGTTTTGAACACTTACTTGAGTATTGTTATTCTTTGCATTAGAGTCTTGTGTGGAAACCCAACTGCATAGCCAAGAAAACCATGGGTTGGGTTTAGGATTGCAAACCTCGTTAGCCACTGCATTGCTAAGATAGCGTAGGATACGGTACAAGTCGAGTAGTTGGAACTACTCGCGAGCATAGGCTAGAGGCACTCGACTCGTGTAGTGATAGCACATGAAACACATGGCAAGAAAATGAGACCAAGCGGAGGTTAAGGGCAGCAGGACTTTGGGGCCTGTGTGCTGTAGCTCCGCTTGTGTCGATTGAGGACCGAGCCGTGTGCGGGCCTGTTGAACAAGCTAGAACAGTACCGAAGACCTACCGGCTATATGGGAACCGGGAAACTGATGTAACTCGGGTAGCTGGGTATTGAGGCATTGCCCGTCGTTCAGAGGGGTAGGTTGAGAGCTTGAGGTGTAAATCGGCTGGCGGCACTGAGATGCGCGTGCAGAGACCTCTTGCTCGGGACGATGGGACCGGTTCAATATTTGGCTGACAAGTGAAAGGTAGTTGCGTACAGCGTCCGTGATGGTTGTTGTAGGCAACATCGAGTACGGGCGTACATGACGGGTTGTTCGTAACCCTGCAGGTGTAAATCGATTATAATTGCCGTCCCTCGCGGTCAGTGAGTACCACTTGTTCACTGTACCGTGACGTAGAAAGAACAGGCTAGTTACATGTTAAAATGTTGCTGATTGAAAGCTGGACATTGATTGTTAATGATATGGTGTAGCTTAGAGCTAACTAAAGTTCTTTTCAACTTTGGGCAAAGTACATGAGAGAAATGTGTTTCTTGTTTGATTGCGGCTCTCTCATGTGCCTTAGCGTAAGGTTCTCCACAACCTGCTGCTAAAACTTGAAAGTAAGGTTCTACTAATTAGGCGAGTCCTTGCAACTGATTTTTACCTCATGTATCCCATTACCCTCATGTAGAAGTTCCATGTTTAGGTGAGACGGGTCAGACTTGCTGAGACTTCGTGCTCACTGCTTGTGTTTGAAGCTTTTGCAGGGTTCTATGAGGAAGGGACTCCCGAAGAGGAGACAGAACCCCAGGAGGGGAACCCCGTCGAGTGGGAGTCATGCACGCTGCAGAGTTAGTGTGCGTGTGTGCTAGCAAGGACACGTTCGAGGGCTGAACGTGCACTTGATGCTTAGTCTACGCCCGCGAGTGTAGACTAAACTTAATTTGATGTAAACAAGTTCATAAACCTGTTTATGTAATAAAATTTCTGCTTACTCTTTGTACCTTTGACGTGTGTTATACGGTGCTGTGCAACGCAGAACCCCTCAGCGTGATCCTGGCTCGACAGGACCTTGGGGTCGTGTCAGATTGAGGCCAACCCAGAGAAGATCAAGGCCATCGACTTGATGCGGCCCCCTGCCCGTGTCAAGGATGTCCAGAAACTCACGGGATGTCTAGCCGCGCTGAGTTGGTTTATACCAAGGCTAGCAGAGCGGGCACTCCCTTTCTTTAAGATCCTGCGCAAGTCAGGCCCTTTTGCCTGGACTGACAAAGCCGAAGAGGCTTTCCAGGAGTTGAAGCGACTCCTGACGACCCTACCTACCATGGTAGCCCCTGAGCCCGGAGAGCACCTGCTGCTCTACATCGCGGCGACAACTGAAGTGGTGAGTACGGTCCTCGTCGCAGAGCGGCCGGACCCCTCATCTTCACAACCTGCTCCGGTAGTAGAAGACAGACGCCAGGAGGCCCCGCAGGACCAAGGCGGTCTCCCGGACCTCCAAGGCAACCTCCCGGAGGTCCAGGGCGGTCTCCCGGACCCCCAAGATAAACCCCCGGGGGTCCTGCGGGACCCCCCGGGTGCCAAATGGGACCTCCCGGAGGTCCCTCAAGACCCCCCGGAGCTCCCGGATAACCAAGATAGCTTAAGGGCCTCCGGGTCCCAGCTCCCGGAGGCCCCCGTGGGTCCACTCACCTCCAGCGGGCCAGGGCCAATGGACGAGGACCTCCCAAGCCTAAGAGAGAGGGTTCGAACCATCCAGAGGCCTGTCTACTACATCAGCGATGTACTTCATGATGCCAAGACAAGGTACGTAGAAGTCCACAAGCTGCTGTATGCGGTGCTCGTGGCCTCCAGGAAGTTCCGCCATTACTTCCAGGCCCACCGGGTATCGGTAGTCACCTCGTATCCGCTGAAGACAATTCTTCACAGCCCCCATGCGACTGGCAACGTTGCTAAATGGGCGGCGGAGCTGGCGGAGTTTGAGCTGGACTTCCTCCCATGCCATGCAGTCAAGAGCCAAGCACTGGCTGACATTGTGGTAGAGTGGACACCAACGAAGACTGACCCAGGGGGCCATGAAGGCGGTGAACCAGAGCACCAAGCTCCGGTCTTCACCGAACCCCACTGGACACTTTTCTTTGACGGCTCCTCGCGAAAGCAGGGGGCCGGTGCCGGCGTACTGCTCCTCATGCCATCGGGGGAACAGTTTGGGTACATGGTGCATCTCAATTTCAAGGCAACCAACAACATGGCAGAGTATGAAGCACTCATCTTTGGCCTGCAGACAGCCCTGTCTTTAGGCGCTCACCAGTTGTTGGCACAGGGCGACTCCCAACTGGTCATCAAACAAGTCAAGGGCGAATGCTCCTGCAATGACCCACAGCTAGCTGCGTATCTGCTTCACGTGCAGATGTTGGAGAAAGAATTCCTCGCCTTGGACCTGCTCCATGTACCGCGCGCTGGCAATGCCGCAGCTGACAACATTTCAACGAAGGCTTCCACCGGAGCCCCTGCGCCCGAAGGAGTTTTCGAGAGGACGTTGCTGCGGCCCACAGCCCGGCCCGCCGAGCCAGGCGAAGGGGGCTGGACCAGCACCTCGAAGCTGGCGGTCCCGGCGGCCCTGCAGCCATGGATGCCGCCAAGGATCGTAAGCGTCACTGGGGATTCCGTGCAACCCAGCGCTCAAGATCCAGAAGCTCAAGTCGCGCGGTATGTGGCGCAGGTCCAAGGTGAGGAAGTCTTTCTCCAACATCTGCACGTGAAGCAGATAAGCAGCTAGCTGTGGGTCATTGCAGGAGCATTTGCCCTTAACATGCTTGATAACCAGCTGGGAGTCGCCCTGTGCCAACAACTGGCGAGCGCCCAGAGACAGGGCTGTCTGTAGGCCAAAGATGAGTGCTTCATACTCTGCCATGTTGTTGGTTGCCTTGAAATTGAGACGCACCATGTACCCAAACTACTCCCCCGATGGCATGAGGAGCAGTATGCCGGCACCGGCCCCCTGCTTTCGCGAGGAACCGTCGAAGAAGAGCGTCCAGTGGGGCTCAGTGAAGACCGGAGCTCGGTGCTCTGGTTCACCGTCTTCGTTGGTGTCCACTCTGCCACGAAGTCAGCCAGCGCTTGGCTTTTGACTGCATGGCGAGGAAGGAAGTCCAGCTCGAACACCGCCAGCTCCGCTGCCCATTTAGCGATGTTGCCAGTCGCATGGGGGTTGTGAAGGATCGTCTTCAGCGGATAGGAGGTGACTACCGAGACCCGGTGGGCCTGAAAGTAGTGGCGGAGCTTCCTGGATGCCACGAGCACTGCATACAGCAGCTTGTGGACTTCTAGGTACCTTGTCTTGGCATCGTGAAGGACCTCGCTGATGTAGTAGACAGGCCTCTGGATGGTTCGAACCCTCTCTCTTAGGTCTGAGAGGTCTTCATCCATTGTCCCTGGCCCGCCGGAGGTGAGTGGGTCCAGGGGGGGCTTCCGGGAGTTGGAACTCGAAGGTTCTTAAGCCATCTTGGCCCTCCGGGGGGCCCCACTGGTTCTCCGGGAGCTCCGGGTGGTCCTGCTGGATCTCCGGGAGGTCCCGTTGGGCCCCCGGGGTGTCCCACTGGACCCCCGGGTGGTTGTCTTGGAGGTCCGGGAGGCCGCCCTGGACCTCCGGGAGGTTGTCTTGGAGGTCCCGGAGACCGTCTTGGACCTGCGGGGTTTCCTGGCGTCTGTCTTCTGCTGCCGGAGCAGGCTGTGAAGACGAGAGGTCCGGCCGCTCTGCGACGAGGACCATACTCACCACCTCAGTTGTTGCCGCGATGTAGAGCAACAGATGCTCTCCGGGCTCGGGGGCTACCATGATAGGTAGGGTCATCAGGAGTCGCTTCAACTCCTGGAAAGCCTCTTCTGCTTCATCAGTCCAGGCAAATGGACCGGATCTGCGCAGGAGCTTGAAGAAGGGGAGCGCCCGCTCTGCTAGTCTCAGTATAAACCGACTCAGCGCGGCTAGACATCTCGTGAGTTTCTGGACATCTTTGACGCGGGCAGGAGGCCGCATCAAGTCAATGGCCTTGATATTCTCTGGGTTGGCCTCAATCCCCCGGTGCAAGACCAGGAATCCTAAGAGTTTCCCAGAGGATACACCGAACACACATTTGTCGGGGTTCAGCTTGGTGCGCGTGGAGCGCAATTTGTCAAAAACTAAGGCTAGGTTATCTAACAAAGATGAACTCTGCCTGACCTTGACAACGATGTCATCGACGTACACCTCAACTAAGTCTCTTATTAACTCTCCAAAGGTTTTGTGCATTGCACGTACAAAGGTGGGGAGAGCATTCTTCAGGCCATAAGGCATAGAGACATAACAATACAGGCCATCTACTGTGATGAAGGAGGTGTGCTCTTCATCTTCTCTAGACATGGGGATCTGATGGAAACCCGAGTAGGCGTCTAGGAAGCACAGCATATCGCAGCCTGATGTCGAGTCTACTATTTGATCTATTCTAGGGAGAGGGAATGGATCTTTGGGACATGCCTTATTGAGACTGGTGTAGTCGATGCACATCCGGAGCTTCCCACCGGACTTCGGGACAACGACGGGGTTCACCAACCACCGGGGGTGGTGGACTTCCCGTATGAAGCCAGTGTCCAGCAGCTTCTTGATTTCTTCGAGGATGAAGTTTTGCCGCTCGATGGACTGCTTGTGGGGCTTCTGTTGAACTGGCCGGGCGTCGGGGAAGACCTTTAAGTGGTGCTCGATCACCTCCCTAGGGATCCCCGGCATCTGTGACGGCTGCCAAGCAAACACGTCGACGTTGTGCCGGAGGAAGGTGACAAGCGCGCCTTCCTATTCGCTATCCAGGCCCCCGGCTACCCGGGTGGTCTGGGTGGCATCGGCGCCGACTTGGACGATCTTTAACGGGACGTCACCCTCGTCGAGGGGTTGCACACGGGGTGCTGCGGTGGAGGCACGGTGGCGTGCACTCGGGTGGAGCTGGTCTGGTTCTGCACTGCCAGGGGCTGGTGCTCTAGCTGTTGCAAGCGCTTGGAGCTTTTCCAAGGCCGACACTGCAGCAGTGCGGTCTCCACGAATCCTGAGGACGCCTGTTGGTGTAGGCATCTTCAAGACGAGGTATCCGTAGTGGGCTACTGCCATTAATCGGTACAGGGCTGGCCTGCCAATTATGGTGTTGAAGGGGAGGTCGATCTCCACCACGTCGAACAGAATGTATTCTGTCCGATAGCGGTCCGGAGCTCCGAAGGTCACCGGGAGGCTGATGTTGCCGTAGGGAACGACCTGTCCCGGCCCTACCCTTGAGAACAGGCTCGACGGGGTGAGCTTGGCCATTGGGATCTGCAGCTTCTGGAAAGCTGCACGGCTGATGAGGTTCAGCCCAGCTCCGCCATCTACCAAAATGTGATACATCCTCACGTTGGCGATGGTGGGTGCTACCAAGAGCGGTAGTTGGCCGGCCCCAGCCATGTTCCTGGGGCAGTCGGTGGTGTCAAAGCTGATGAGGGTTCCCATCCACTTGAGGTGCGGTGCGGCACTTGGGAGTGGAGCCACCGACGCTACCGCTCGGCGCAGAGTCTTAACTGCGCTTCGGGACGAGGGGTCGGCGGACCCGCCTTATATGACGTAGAGCTTCTTTCGACGCTCATCGTCACTGGAGCTGGAGTCCTCATGGTCGCGCACCGCCTTCACGGCGCGCTGAGGCTCCTGGAACCCCACTTGGTGGTCGACGCTGTCTGGGGCGTCGACCTTCTGCTTGCCCTCCCTTTGGTGGAAGGGTGGAGCATCAGTCCGCTGCTGCTTCCCTTTGCGGAAGCGCTCCGCGAGCTTCTGAATCTCCCGGCACTCGGCAGTAGTATGGCGACAGCTGCCGTGCACGGGGCATAGCATGTCTTGGTCATCTTCTGAGGCTGGTGACTGTCGCTGCCTCTTGTCAGGGCGCGGCCCCCGAGCTCCGCTGGGTGCCGCTGCTGCGGCAACGGGAACCGCAGCCGGTGGCTTCATCTTGCCACTGCCCCGGTTCTTGGACTTCTTGCTGCCTCCATAGGAAGCAGCGCCAGATCCGGGCTTCCCTCCTGACTCGGAGGCTGGCAGTGAGTGCCAGTTCCGCCCTTCGGCTGCTCTGGCGCACTTGTACGCCAGGCTGAAGAGCTCTGAGACGTCGCGGACCTCTCTGGTCGCGAGCTTCTCGAGCATCTTCTTGTCCCGAATGCCTAGCCGGAACGCCACCACCACAGAAGCGTTTTGGATGTGTGGGATGGTGTTCCGCACCTGGGAGAACCGCTGGATGAAGGAGCGCAGTGACTCCCCAGGTTGTTGCTGGATGGCATGGAGGTCGAGCTCCGTTCCAGGCCGGGTGTAAGAACTGCCGAAGTTGGCGGTGAACTGCCGGCAGAGCTCTCCCCAGGAAGTTATGGAACCCTGGGGGAGGTTCATGAGCCAAGACCGGGCTGGGCCGGTCAAGGCGACGGGAAGTAGTTGGCCATGACGGCCTCATCCCCCCCTGCAGCAAGTACGGCGGTGGAGTAGATCTGGAGGAACTCCGCCGGGTTGACGCTGCCGTCATACTTCTTGTGCAGGTGCGGCCGAAACTTGCGCGGCCACCACGCGAAGCGAAGGTGGGGCGCCAGGGCCGCACATCCTGCTCCGCCGGGTTGACGCTGCCGTCGTACTTCTCGCGCAGGTGCGGCTGAAACTTGCGCGGCCACCTCGCGAAGCGAAGGTGGGGCGCCAGGGCCGCACATCCTGCTCCTGTTGCTGCAGGTGTTGGTGCCGCGAACGCTTGGTTCGCCACTGGCACAGTGTACCCCAGTATGGGTAAGGCTGCGCCATAGATCGGGGGCGCCGTTTGCTGGGCATATGGCTGTGGCATATGCTGCGTGGCGTATGCCTGGGGCAGAGATCACGTGGCGAAGGTCTGCTCCTCAGGTTTGGTTGAGGCTGATGTCATGCTGTCGCCAGCCTCTTTGTTGCGACGCCTTTCTCGACGTCGCTCGAGGTACACCCGGGCATCCTGGCCAAAGTGGCACCGTTCCAGCTCTGTCCTCAGGTCCGTCGACGGAAGCCTGGTGGAGCTGGAATCTGCTGTATTCCCGTCAACTGTTGGCGTGCGCGTCAGCGACACAGCCGGTTGGCCAGAGCGCCGTCCCCGCCGAAGTCGAGGGTTTGCGGCGGCGACGACGAGACGGTCTACCTCGCGAATACACTGCTGGGTCACTGCCTGAGGCGCGTCCCCAGCGGGCGGTGTCGGTACCTGAGATATGGTGTACCCCCGCGCACAGGAGAAAATGCCTAAGGAACTCGCCCTTCTCCGCAGGGAGAGCTCCGAAGGCGCCACGCGTCCGGCGGGGCCGGACCTCCCTCTCCTCAGAGGAGAGCTCCGGGCCCGCCGCGTGGCCGACAGAAGCCGAGCCTCCCCCTCCGCGGGGAGAGGTCCGGAGGCTCCACGTGCCCCGCGGACCGGGCCCTCCTCTCCTCTGAGAAGGGCTCCGGGCCCGCCACGTGGCAGCAGAACGACGCTGCCTGCCCCCGAGAGATAGGCAGCGGGCGTAAAGACGCCCCATACCTTGCCCGTACAAGGTATTCAAGGCCTGCGTCTTCCCAAGACGCGGAGACGCGGAGCACGTCTCTGTCAGGTGCCGTTGCGCCCAGTCACATCACAGACTGGCGCGCGGTGTCAGAACCTGCCAGTCAATAAACACCGCGACAAGACATCCCATGCCGCCTGCGCCGTCATCAACCACTACGACTAGCATGCGGCATGGGCAGGGCGGCAAGATGAAGACTCAGAAGCCTTCGACCGGAGACAACTACCGGCATAACTGCAGATACAGTAGATAATAGACAATCTTCCCGGGACCACCTGTCAGGTCCCGGCTCCCCTTGTAAGCCACCCGAGTCTTGGACTATAAAAGGCTCGGGTTGGCGACGATAGCAAGGGTTAGCACTCTGCAACTCATACGCTGGCCATACACTCCCAAGCTGTTACTCACCCCCAAGCTCAGGACTCCGGCCCTGAGCAGCAAGCAATACAGCGAGCTCCATAGCTCGCCGTGGACGTAGGGTTTTACGCTCCGGCGGCCTGAACCACGTAAAACTCACCGCGTCAAGCTCTTACTAACTCGTCCATCCGCGCAAGATCTCCGCTAGGGACTAGCCCCACCGAAAAAAGAACCTCCACGGGCTGCCCAGTGCAGGCCCGGGGGAAGTGTCGACCGAACACTTTGACATTTGGCGCGCCAGGTACGGGGCTTTTCTCCTAGCGCGACGAGTTTCTGCCGACGAAGATGACCAAGCTTTCTTCAGCGGCAAACTCACCTCCCCCACGTTCACGACGAACCGTGACCAGTGGGGAGTACATGTCGACACACTCAGGACGGAGTGTGTCGGCACAAGCTGGTAGCCAGCAGCCGACTCCGGCAACGCCGACTCCAGCGATGCAGGCTCCGACCAGTGTGAGGTCTTCTGCAGCGCTGAGCGTACACCATGGGGGTGCGCTAGCTGCAGCAAGAGCACTGCTGCGCAACCCACCTGCAGGGGATGCGCCCCATTCTGCGACCCAACAGTGGGTCCGCGAGGTGGACCGCCTCGTTGTCGCCGCCGCGAACCCTCGGTTTCGGCGAGGGCGACGCCCTGGACAACCGGCTGTGTCGCTGACGCGCACGCCCACGGTTGACGGGCAAACGGCGGATTCCAGCTCCTCCAGGCTCCCGTCGACGGACCTGAGAAGGGAGCTGGAACGGTGCCACTTGGGCCAGGATGCCCGGGTGTACCTTGAGCGACGTCGAGAAAGGCGTCGCAACCATGAGGCTGGCGACAGCATGACGTCAGCCTCGACACAACCTGGAGGGCAGGTCTTCGCCACGTGAACCCTGCCTCAGGCATATGCCACGCAGCATATGCCACAACTATATGTGCCGCAAGCAGCGCCCCCAGTCTATGGTGCAGCCTTGCCCATGCCGGGATACGAGGTGCCAGGTGCGAAGCAAGCGTTCGCAGTGCCAATGCCTGCAGCAGCAGGAACGGGATGTGCAGCTCTTGCACCCCACCTTCGCTTCGCGAGGTGGCCACGCAAGTTTCGCCCACACCTGCCTGAGAAGTACGACAGTAGCGTCAACCCGGCGGAGGTCCTCCAGATCTACTCCACCGCCGTACTTGCCGCAGGAGGGGACGAGGCTGTCATGGCCAACTACTTCCCCGTTGCCCTGACCGGCCCAGCTCGGTCTTGGCTCATGAACCTACCTCAGGGGTCCATAACTTCCTGGGGAGAGCTCTGCCAGCAGTTCGTTGCCAACTTAGGCAGCTCCTACACCCGTCCCGGGATGGAGCTTGACCTCCACGCCGTCAAGCAACAACCTGGGGAGTCGCTGCGCTCTTTCATCCAGCGGTTCTCCCAGGTACGCAACACCATCCCGCATATTCAAAGTGCTTCTGTGGTGGTGGCGTTCCGACAGGGTGTCCGGGACGATAAAATGCTTGAGAAGCTCACGACCAGAGAGGTCCGCGACGTCTCTGAGCTCTTCAGCCTGGCGGACAAATGCGCCAGAGCAGCTGAAGGGCGGAACTGGCACGCTCTGCCGACCTCTGAGCCAGGTGGACAACCCGGGTCCGGCGCTGCTGCCTATGGGGGTGGCAAGAAGGCCAAGAACTGGGGGAGTGGCAAGATGAAGTCATCGTTCACGGCTCCCGTCGCCGCAGCAGCGACGGCTAGTGGAGCTCGGGGGCCACGCCCCGACAAAAGGCAGCGGCAGTCACCGGCCCCAGACAGTGACCCGGGCGGGCTATGCCCCGTGCATGGCGCCGGCAACCATACTGCTGCCGAGTGCTGGGATATCCAGAGGCTCGCAGAGCGCTTCCGCAAAGGAAGACAGCAGAGAGCTGAAGCACCGCCCTACCCTCCGAGGGATGGCAAACAGAAGGTCGATGCCCCAGTCACCGCCGCCCATCAGGTGGGGTTCCAGGAGCCTCAGCGCGTCATAAAGACAGTGCATAACGGTGAGGACTCCAGCTTCGACGGTGACGGGCCAGGGCGGTAGCCAACTGCGGCACGCCTCCGTGCTTCGGACATACCTCCCGGGGGCCGCCCAAGATCTGTCAACCCCTTGAAGGCCTTGCCAGAAGGGCAAGACGCCTTGGGTCATCCAAGACGAGCCCGGGTCCACCTACCCCTTGAAAGCCTTAGCCAGAAAGGGAGAACTCCCAGGGGGCCCCCAGGAGAAGCTGCGCAGGACCTGATCCAGCGCGAAGATGACAACCTCGTCGACGAGACTCGTCTGCAGGTAACACCCCACAACGCGCGGTCTCGGCTGATGCTCTAAGCACTACCGCCAAAGAACCGAACGCATCGGGGGCCTACAGGAGGGCAACCTGGTGTCGCGGCACGCTCTATTCCAAGAAGGACCCATAAGCTCTCCCCCAGCAGGGAAGGTCCCTTCCGAATCATGAAAGCTGCCGCCCCAGGTACACATGCCTTTCAACCGAGTGTGGGATCCGTTCCCAAAAATCCTTGCCATGAAGCAACACTGTAAGTCCTACTTTCCGAATATAAGTAGAACAGGGTTATTCCCTTCTGTAATGAATCCCATAGAATTTAGGAACAGAGCTTGGGGCAGCTAAGTCTCAAGGGACGGTACAGGACTACGTCCAGTTTAGCCTGGTTCCGACCCTAAGCGCGTAGAGTCTTGCTTCCCTTGAAGACGAGGCGGAATATTGCCTCCATGTACAGCCAGAATTCCACCTATGGGCATGAATAGAGAAACCTGTTCTACTTAGCTCTCTCTCATGCGCTCATTTAAATTATGCATTAATTTTTATGACTGCACTATCTTTGTATGTTCATCGTACATCTGGCTCCCCCTCTCCTGCGCTCATCCATAGTCGGCATTCGCTATCCTACCGAAGGCGGCTGCGCTTGAGGCACCTGCCGATGGCCGAGTGAGTCTCTCGGGCCTCCACCAGTCAGGTGTTGCGGTGCCAGTTGGTTACCTCCAGGAAAGGCCTGCGTTGTGCATGGGAGGTCCAGGGTGCGTATCCAGCTTAGCAGGCCATGAGCCCAAAGCATGCGCATCCTGCCCTCCGGAGGTACAGGGGAGTACAACCGCTTTTCCTGGTCATGAACCCAAAGCACGTGCACTCTGCTTCCCCAGCGCATGGCCCGGTACTAGGGATCGGACGGCCGTACCCGGACCTCGGAGGGAGCCGGAGCTCCGGCGCCTCGTGCACAGAATTGCCCAAGCCCCGTATAACGGATCAGGATCGTAAGACGGATAAGACTAGGAGACGGGAGGGGCGGACCCCCGAGGAGAATTACGTTTCCTCTGCCTGTGTGCAGGACCTCCAGGTTACGGCAACAGGGACTGCATGAAGCAGGGGGAAAGGAGCTACCAACTACTCCGGCCTAGGACTGGAAGGACCGGGTCCTGCCCCTTCAGCAGGGGCAGGACCCGAGGGCCCCACGTGTCCAGCGGGTCCGGAGCTCTCTCCTCCCCTGAGGAGGGCTCTGGGCTCGCCACGTGGCAGGCGGAAACCGGACCTCCCCCCGGTGGGAGGGCTCCGAAAGCCCTACGTGTCCAGCATGGCCGGAGCTCCCGCCTCTTAAGGAGGGGCTCCGCACCCGCCATGTGGCAGGCAGATTTGGAGCTCCCCATGGGGCAAGATCCGGAGACCCCCGGGGGCCCCTAACACGGTTAGGACCCGGGAAAGGTGTCTATGCGGAGCTCTGAGATTGGAGATGGCCTCTGAGTACCTTGCGGAGCTAAGGACTCAGTCAGGCAAAGCCATGAAGGAGAGAAAAAGCATGACAGACACAAATATCTAAAAGAGTCGAACTAAGCGAGGCTCCATGAGCTGGACTACAGACTTGATAAAAAGGAAGAAACAAGTCCTAAGGACCTCCCGGCTCCCACCGGAACCTTGCGGCTACAAGGGCGGCCACATCCTCGACTTCTGCCCTGGCAACTTGCTCCCGCTCCGCGGCTGGGCCCTCTCTCGCTGGTTCTAGCGAGAAAGAGTGGTTGCGGCTCTTGAAGCATGCCAGCACATGTGAGGCGACCTCTAAGGCTAGGCCGCGTCCCTCGTCCTCAAGCTCGCTGGCGACCACCGAGTCTAGCCTGTCCAGCTTGGCACCGATCGACTCCAGCGCGGGGATCACCTCCGCCACCTTCAACGCAGGGGCCGCGGCCCTCACCGGACTGAAGTCAAGAGGGATCAGGGTGGACCCCGCTCGATCCATGAAGCTCGAGACCGCAAGAGCCTCGGAGGACCGCAAGGCCGAAAGCTCCTCCACCTCACGGCAGGCCGCCTGCAGAGCCTCCAGGTTCCTCTCGGAGAATTCCTTCTCCTTGGCCGCCAGGGAGCTCTCCCGAAGATGGAGAGTATTGGCGAGCCGCTCCAACTCAGCAGCCTTGAAGTCGGCGGCCAACTCCCGGTCCAAGACCGCCTGGCGATCACGGGAGACATGTTCCTCCCTCAAGTCGAGGTCTGCCTTCAGGATCTCCAGCTCCTTGATCCGAGCTCGAAGGTCATCCTCGCCCGCCGCCAGCTGCGCGGCGACCCTCTCCGCCTCAGCTGCCGTGGAACACTCCCGTTCCTCAACGGCGAGTTCACGGCGCTCCAACTGCTGCCGTATCTCCACAGCAGCAGAGAGGCTCTCTTCGGCCCGGGCGTGTGCCTCCAGGGCCTCCCTGTTGATCCGCTGCGATTGGGTGTCCATGCGGTCGACAGCCTGCTTCATCCGGTCGAGGAGCACTTCCCTGAAGTCGAGCAACTCCCGCCTGGAGTCGAGCTTGCTCTTAACCTTCGCGGTCCTCTCCCGCAAAAGGTTCCCCCAGGTGAGCTGGCGATCCCGTTCAACCGTATACTCCTCCCGCTCGCGACCTAGTGCAGCCAAGACCTGCCGAATGCTCGTCTCGGCAAGCGCGAAGGCATCCGCCAGGGGCAATGGAGCAACAGAGGCCGGGGCAGTCCCCCCGACCTCCTCCATTACCTCATCCTCAAGAGGAGTCGACGCACCAGCAACCCAGACGAGACGCCGATCAGGAGAAGCTGGCTCCGAGGCTCTGGCAGCCGGACCTGCCGGGCTCTCTTCAGCTTCTGGCTCCTTGACCTGTGGAGAGGGGCGATCTGGGGAAGGCGGTGCTGGAGTAAAGGCCGGGCCGCCTGGTGCAGGGTCGACCTGCGCTGGCTTGGGGGCCGCGGTGGCCGTCTTGGCAGGAAGAGACGACGCCGCCGCGGAGTCCGGGCACACCGGAACAGGAGAAGTTCGCGCTGGCCTGGGGGCCGCGGCAGTTGCCCCTGGCTCCGAGCGCAACGGCACAGACTCCCCGCAAGTCGGGGATGGCCGGGAAGCGCGGACACTCCAGTGGGCTCTGAACCCCGACATCCGTGCCGGGCTAGGACTCCTAGAGCCCGCAACCGTCACTGACGGCCGCTCCGCAGTCGCTTGAACTGGCGGAACAGAGGACGCCCCAGAAGCTTCCCTCAACGCATCAGCCCGGGGCCTCTTCGAGTCGCCACCGGAGGGAGTGCCAGGCACCCCAGATTCCCGACTTGGCGCCGACGCCGCTGTTGGAGGAGATCGAGCGCGCTTCTTCTCTGGTGGCGGGTTGGAGGCCATGGCGAGGGAGAACTCAAGGGCAAGGGAGCAAAAGTACAGGAGTCCGAGAAGAAACGCAGAGAAGTGCGAAGGGAAGCCGCAATGTGGGTAAGATCCCCTCTAAAAACTTCCCGGGTGCAATTCCAAGCGATTCGGAACTCTTCGAATACACCGCATCGGCAACCGCTTCGGCCCCTGGACCGAATACCGATGACGGGTGGACCCAAGCCGCCCAACTGAAGCGGTGGGTCAAGAAGTCAGTCTCCTGGAAAGATGAGCCGGCAAGGCACTTCAGCGGTTCCCGAAGAAAGCGCCGCAACGTGCAGAAGTGGCAGTCTGGGGAACCGCCGCAGTAAAAGCAACCATCAAGTGAGCGCACGCTCCCACGATCCCGCGGCCGTTCGTGCTCTGGCAGCGGTCAATTCGGGACTTAGAGAAAGTGCGCGGATCAGAAGAGACGGAGGTCTCACCTCGGGCTTGCTATCTCGCCCGAGATGGGCCCGGGGGCCACCGTCGGTACCTGAGATATGGGGTACCCCCGTGCACAGGAGAAAATGCCTAAGGAACTCGCTCTTCTCCGCAGGGAGAGCTCCGAAGGCGCCACGCGTCCGGCGGGGCCGGACCTCCCTCTCCTCAGAGAACTCCGGGCCCGCCACGTGGCATACAGAAGCCGGACCTCCCCCTCCGCTGGAGAGAGGTCCGAAGTCGCCAAGCGTCCAGCGGGGCCGTACCTCCCTCTCCTCAGAGGAGAGCTCCGGGCCCGCCGCGTGGCCGACAGAAGCCGAGCGTCCCCCTCCGCGGGGTGAGGTCCGGAGGCTCCACGTGCCCCGCGGACCGGGCCCTCCTCTCCTCTGAGAAGGGCTCCTGGCCCGCCACTTGGCAGCAGAATGACGCTGCCTGCCCCCGAGAGATAGGCAGCGGGCGTAAAGACGCCCCATACCTTGCCCGTACAAGGTATTCAAGGACCGCGTCTTCCCAAGACGCGGAGACGCGGAGCACGCCTCTGTCAGGTGCCGTTGCGCCCAGTCACATCACAGACTGGCGCGCGGTGTCAGAACCTGCCAGCCAATAAACACCGCGACAAGACATCCCATGCCGCCTGCGCCGTCATCAACCACTACGACTAGCATGCGGCATGGGCAGGGCGGCACGATGAAGACTCAGAAGCCTTCGACCAGAGACAACTATCGGCATAACTGCAGATACGGTAGATAATAGACAATCTTCCCGGGACCACCTGTCGGGTCCCGGCTCCCCTTATAAGCCGCCCGAGTCTTGGACTATAAAAGGCTCGGGTAGGCGACGATAGCAAGGGTTGGCACACTGCAACTCATACGCTGACCATACACTCCCAAGCTGTAACTCACCCCCAAGCTCAGGACTCCGGCCCTGAGCAGCAAGCAATACAGCGAGCTACATAGCTCGCCGTGGACGTAGGGTTTTACGCTCCGGCGGCCTGAACCACATAAAACTCACCGCGTCAAGCTCTTACTAACTCGTCCATCCGCGCAAGCTCTCCGCTAGGGACTAGCCCCACCAAAAAAAGAACCTCCGCGGGCTGCCCAGTGTAGGCCCGGGGGAAGTGTCGACCGAACACTTCGACAGGCGGATTGCGCAGTAGCGCTCTTGCTGCAGCCAGCGCACCCCCGTGGGGAACGCTTAGCGCTTGTCGGTACCTGAGATATGGGGTACCCCCGCGCACAGGGTAAAATGCCTAAGGAACTCACCCTTCTCCGCAGGGAGAGCTCCGAAGGCGCCACGCGTCTGGTGCGGCCGGACCTCCCTCTCCTCAGAGGAGAGCTCCGGGCCCGCCACGTGGCATACAGAAGCCGGACCTCCCCCTCCGCGGGAGAGAGGTCCGAAGATGCCGCGTGTCCAGCGGGGCCGGACCTCCCTCTCCTTAGAGGAGAGCTCTGGGCCCGCCACGTGGACAGCAGAAGCCGAGCCTCTCCCTCTGCGGAGAGGGGTCCGGAGGCTCCACGTGCCCCGCGGGACTGACCCTTCTCTTCTCTGAGAAGGGCTCCGGGCCCGCCACGTGGAAGCAGAGCGATGCTGCCTGCCCCGAGTGATAGGCAGCGGGCGTAAATACGCCCCATACCTTGCCCATACAAGGTATTCAAGGCCCGCGTCTTCCCAAGACGCAGAAACACAGAGCACGCGTCTGTCAGGTGCCGTTGCGCCCAGTCGCATCACAGACTGGCGCGCGGTGTCAGAACCTGTCAGCCAATAAACACTGTGACAAGACAACCCATGCCGCCTGCGCCGTCATCAACCACTACGACTAGCATGCGGCATGGGCATGGCGGCAAGATGAAGACTCAGAAGCCTTCGGCCGGAGACAACTACCGGCATAACTGCAGATACGGTAGATAATAGACAATCTTCCCGGAACCACCTGTCGGGTCCCGGCTCCCCTTGTAAGCCGCCCGAGTCTTGGACTATAAAAGGCTCGGGTAGGCGTCGATAGCAAGGGTTCGCATTTTGCAACTCATACGCTAGCCATACACTCTCAAGCTGTAACTCACCCCCAAGCTCAGGCCTCCGGCCCTGAGCAGCAAGCAATACAGCGAGCTCCATAGCTCGCCGTGGACATAGGGTTTTATGCTCCGGCGGCCTGAACCACGTAAAACTCGCCGTGTCAAGCTCTTACTAACTCGTTCCATCCGCGCAAGCTCTCCGCTAGGAACTAGCCCCTCCGAAAAAAGAACCTCCGCGGGCTGCCCAGTGCAGGCCCGGGGGAAGTGTCGACCGCACACTTCGACATTTGGCGCGCCAGGTAGGGGGCTTTTCTCCTAGCGTGACGAGTTTCCGCCGACGAAAATGACCAAGCTTCCTTCAGCGGCAAACTCTCCCCCTCCGCGTTCACGGCGAACCGTGACCACTGGGGAGTACGTGTCGACACACTCAGGACGGTGTGTGTCGGCACAAGCTGGTAGCCAGCAGTCGACTCCGGCAACGCCGACTCCGGCTATGCAGGCCCAGACCAGTGTGAGATCTTCTGCAGCGCTGAGCGTACACCATGGAGGTGCGCTAGCTGTAGCAAGAGCGCTGCTGCGCAACCCACCTGCGGGGGATGCGCCCCATTCAGCGACCCAGCAATGGGTCCGTGAGGTGGACCGCCTCGTTGTCGCCGCCGCGAACCCTCAGTTTCAGCGAGGACGGCGCCCAGGACAACCGGCTGTGTTGCTGACGCCCACACCCACTGTTGACGGGCTGACGGCGGATTCCAGCTCCTCCAGGCTCCTGTCGACGGACCTGCGAAGGAAACTGGAACGGTGCCACTTGGGCCAGGACGCCCGGGTGTACCTTGAGCGAGGCTGTCGGTACCTGAGATATGGGGTACCCCCGCGCACAGGGTAAAATGCCTAAGGTACTCGCCCTTCTCCGCAGGGAGAGCTCCGAAGGCGCCACGCGTCCGGCGGGGCCGGACCTCCCTCTCCTCAGAGGAGATCTCCGGGCCCGCCACGTGGCATACAGAAGCCGGACCTCCCCCTCCGCGGGAGAGAGGTCCGAAGACGCCACGCGACCAGCAGGGCCGGACCTCCCTCTCCGCAGAGGAGAGCTCCGGGCCCGCCACGTGGCATACAGAGGCCGGACCTCCCCCTCCGCGGGGAGAGGTCCTGAGGCTCCACGTGCCCCGCAGGCCGGACCCTTCTCACCTCAGAGAAGGGCTCCGGACCCGCCACGTGGCCAGAAGAACGGTGCAGCCTGCCCCCGAGCGGTAGGCGGCGGGCGTAAAGGCGCTCCTCACCTTGCCCGTACAAGGTATTCAAGGCCCGCGTCTTCCCAACACGGAGCACGCGTCTGTCAGGTGCCGTTGCGCCCAGTCGCATCACAGACTGGCGCGCGGTGTCAGAACCTGCCAGCCAATAAACGCTGCGACAAGACATCCCATGCCGCCTGCGCCGTCATCAACCACTACGACTAGCACGCGGCATGGGCAGGGCGGCAAGATGAAGACTCAGAAGCCTTCGACCAGAGGCAACCACCGGCGTAACTACATATACGGTAGATAATAGACAATCTCCCCGGGACCACCTGTCGGGTCCCGGCTTCCCTTGTAAGCCGCCCGAGCCTTGGACTATAAAAGGCTCGGGTAGGCGTCGATAGCAAGGGTTCGCACTTTGCAACTCATACGCTAGCCATACACTTTCAAGCTGTAACTCACCCCCAAGCTCAGGCCTCCGGCCCTGAGCAGCAAGCAATACAGCGAGCTCCATAGCTCGCCGTGGACGTAGGGTTTTACGCTCCGGCGGCCTGAACCACGTAAAACTCGCCGTGTCAAGCTCTCGCTAACTCGTCCATCCGCGCAAGCTTTCCGCTAGGAGACTAGCCCCGCCGAAAAAAGAACCTCCGCGGTCTGCCCAGTGCAGGCCCGGGGGAAGTGTCGATCGCACACTTTGACAGACGCCGAGAGAGGCGTCGCAGCCATGAGGCAGGCGACAGCATGTCGTCGGCCTCGACACAACCAGAAGAGCAGGCCTTTGCCACGCGAGCCCTGCCTCAGGCATATGCTGCGCAGCATATGCCACAGCTATATGCGCCGCAAGTAGCGGCCCCGGCCTATGGTGCAGCTTTGCCCATGCCGGGATACGCGGTGCCAGGTGCGAACCAAACGTTCGCAGCGCCAGTACCTGCAGCAGCAGGTGCAGGATGTGCGGCCCTTGCACCCCACCTTCGCTTCGCAAGGTGGCCACGCAAGTTTCGCCCGCATCTGCCCAAGAAGTACGACGGTAGCGTCAACCCAGCAGAGTTCCTCCAGATCTACTCCACCGCCGTACTTGCTGCAGGAGGGGACGAGGCTGTCATGGCCAACTACTTCCCCGTCGCCTTGACCGGCCCAGCTCGGTCTTGGCTCATGAATCTACCTCAGGGGTCCATAACCTCCTGGGGTGAGCTCTGCCGGCAGTTCGTCGCCAACTTCGGCAGCTCCTACACCCGTCCCGGCACGGAGCTTGACCTCCACGCCGTCAAGCAACAACCTGGGGAGTCGCTGCGTTCTTTCATCCAGCGGTTCTCCCAGGTACGCAACACCATCCCGCGTATTCAGAACGCTTCGGTGGTGGTGGCGTTCCGGCAAGGCGTTCGGGACAGGAAGATGCTCGAGAAGCTCGCGACCAGGGAGGAACGCGATGCCTCAGAACTCTTCAACCTGGCGGACAAGTGTGCCAAGGTAGCCGAAGGACGGAACTGGCACTCTCTGCCGGCCCCCGAGCCGGGGGGTCAGCCAGGATCCGGCGGCGCTTCGTACGGAAGAAGCGTAAAAACATCAGCCGCGGTCCCTGTTGTCGCAACGGCGACAGCCAGTGGAGCTCGGGGGCCGCACCCTGACAAGAGGCCGCGACAACCACCGGCCCCGGACGGGGGCCAGGATGAATTATGCCCTGTGCATGGCACCAGCTATCATACCGCTACCGAATGCCGGGAAATCCAGAAGCTCGCGGAGCGCATCCGG
This sequence comes from Neostapfia colusana, assembly GCA_030760725.1. Taxonomy (NCBI): domain Eukaryota; kingdom Viridiplantae; phylum Streptophyta; class Magnoliopsida; order Poales; family Poaceae; genus Neostapfia; species Neostapfia colusana. The sequence continues at coordinate 105,540,800 of JASWHV010000006.1, forward strand.
AAAGGGAAGCAACCTCTAACTGATGCCCCACCCAACGATCAAAGGGGTGGCAAGCAGAAGGTCGAGGCCCGAGATGGCGTCGACCGCCAGGTGGAGTTCCAGGAGCTTCAGCACGCCGTAAAGGCAGTGCACAGTCATGGGAGCTCCAGTTCCAGTGATGACGAACACCGGAAGATGCTCTATGTCATCTTCGGCGGGTCCGCTGACCCCCCGTCCCGGAGCACGGCTAAGTCCTTGCGTCGAGCGGTAGCGTCGGTGGCTCCCCTCCCAAGTGCAGCACCGCACCTCTGGTGGATGGGAACCCCCATCAGCTTCGATGGCACCGACTGCCCCAGGAACATGGCTGGGGCCGGCCAACTACCGCTCGTGGTGGCCCCCACCATCGCCATAATGAAGATGTATCACGTTTTGGTGGATGGCGGGGCTGGGCTGAACCTCATCAGTCGCGAAGCCTCCCAGAAGCTGCAGATCCCGATGGCCAAGCTCACCCCATCGAGCCCGTTCTCAGGGGTGGGACCGGGACAGGTCGTTCCCTACGGCCACATCAGCCTCCCGGTGACCTTTGGGGCACCGGACAGCTACCGGACAGAGTACGTTCTGTTCGACGTGGCCGAGATTGACCTCCCCTTCAATGCCATAATCGGCAGGCCAGCCCTGTACCGATTCATGGCTGTAGCCCATTACGGCTACCTTGTCTTGAAGATGCCTACACCGACAGGCGTCCTCAAGGTTTGCAGAGACCGTGCTTCCGCAGTGTTAGCCTTGGAAAAGCTTCAGGCGCTTACAGCGACTAGAGCGCCAACCCTCGGCAGCGCAGAACCAAACCAGCTCCACCCAAGTGCACGCCACCGTGCCTCTACCACAGCACCCCGCGTGCAACCCCTCGATGGGACGACGACCCCACAAGGCTCGTCCGAATCAGCGCCGATGCCACCCAGACCACCCGGGTAGCCAGGGGCCTGGATAGCAAATAGTAAGGCGCGCTCATTGCCCCCTCCGGCACAAGGTCGATGTGCTGCATGACAGCCGTCACCGAGGCCAGAGATCCCTAGGGAGGTGATTGAGCACTACTTAAAGGTCTTTCCCGACGCCCAGCCGTCCGACAAGACGGAGAGTCCGCCGCTCCCGGCGCTTGGCAAACCGAGTTGTTATCCCGAAGGCCAGCAGGACGCTCCGGAGGCGCATCCACTACACCAGTCTCAATAAGGCATGCCCTAAAGACCTATTTTCTCTCCCTATGATAGGCCAAATAGTAGACTCGATGCCGGTCTGTGATGTGCTGCGCTCCCCAAATGCTTGCTAAGGTTCCCATCAGACCCCTTGGCCTGGAGTAGTTGAAGGGCACCCTTTACCTACTAATCCCAGCATAAGCCGACTTGGCGTTGCTAGGGGTCCTGCGAATTTCTGGTCTTCGCGCCAATAGCTTAAACCCCATACCACCATAACCAGTTTCGCTTCAAAGAAGCAACCTAGGATCCCCGACACAACCTCCCAGAGGACCAACAGGACCTCCCGGAGGTGCAATGGGATGTCCAAAGCAGCCTGGGGACCCCCGAGTATCGAGTGCCCGGCGGTCACCTCAGGCTAGAAGCTATCCCCCACGCAGTGGACAATGCCGCCAAATGGGCGGCGGAGCCACTGAAGTTTGACCTAGGCTCCCTTTCCCGTCATGAAGACATTAACCGAGCACTAGTTGACTTGTGGCTGAAGTAGACGCACGCTCAAGGGGCCACGAAGACGATGAAACAGGACCCTGAGCCCTGACCTTCACCAGACCTTACCGAATGATGTTCGACCGCTCCTTGCGAAAGCAGGGGGCCGATGCTAGCGTACTGTTCCTCACGCCATCGGGGGAGCAGTCTGGGTATATGGCGTGTTTCAATTCCAAGGCAGCCAACAACATAGCAAAGTATGAAGTGCTCATCCTCCTTGCTAGTCGTTGGCTCAGGGCAACTCCCAGTCTGGTTATCAACCAAGACGGTGGAGACAGACCCCCTCGCCTTGGACCTGCACCACGTACCGCGCGCTAGCAAGGCCGCAGCTGACGACCTTTCAACGAAGACCCCCACTGGAGCCACTATGCCTGAAGGGGGCCTCGAGAGGACGTCGCCGCGGCCCACAGCCTGGCCCGCCGAGCCGGGCGAAGGGGGCTAGACCAGCACCTCGAAGCTGGCGGTCCCGGCGGCCGTGGACGCCGCCAAGGATCATAAGCGTCACTGGGGACTCCGTGCAACCCAGCGCTCAAGATCCAGATGCTCAAGTCAGACCCGATGCATGGATCACGGAGGTCCGGGACTACTTGAAAGACTATCCTCCCTGATGAACGTGTATCCGTTGAACGGATTGTGCATATGGCTAAGAGACACATGGCGGTAGAGGGGGATCTCTACCGACGTGGCGCCAACCACATCCTATTGCGGTGCATAACCCAGGGGGAAGGCTGCGACTTGTTCGCTGAGATCCATGGAGGCGAATGTGGGAGTCACTCTTCCTCACGCACGTTTGTCGGTAAAGCCTTTCGGCATGGCTTCTACTAGCCGGCAACACTCCAGGATGCCGTCGAGCTGGTCGAGAGCTGCTAGGCGTGCATGTTCCACGCCAAGCAGATCCATACACCGGCTTGGACGGTACAGCTGATCCAGCCCACATGGCCATTCGCCATGCTGGGGCTGGACATCCCGGGCCTGGGACCATCCCCCAGAACCGAGGACGGGGACCCACTCCCGAACCTTCGGAACATGGAACACCGCTGTAAGTTCTACCCCTAGAGCAACAATAGGATAGGCCTTTATTTTTATAATAAATTCCATAAAGTCCAAGAACAGGGCTTGGAGCAACTAAGCCTCAGGGGACGGTCCAGGACTACGTTCAGCTTCGCCTGGTTCCGACCCCAAGCGCGTAGAGTCTTGCTTCCCTTGAGGTGGGGCGTGGCCTACATATTCGGCCCGCCTTCCCCCGTATGGAAATTTATATGAAAAGAAACCTACCCTATGTTGCTCTCCTTTGGTACTCATTTAATTTACTTATTAAATTTTTATGATTACCCTACTAACGCGCGCTCACTATGCGTTCAACTCCCCCTTCTCATTCTCATCTTTAGTCGGAATTTGCTGCCCTGCCAAAGGCGGTTGTGTGGGAGGTACCGGCCAAAAGCCAGGGGGCCCCAAGCCCCCGGCACTTCGCGCGCGGTAGTTCCCAAGCACCGTATAAGTGGACGGGGACCGTAAGCTAGTTAAGACTAAGAGATAGAGGGGGGGAGTGCCCGAGGAGTATTACTTTTTCCTTACTTGTGTGCAGGACCTCTCAGCCTCAGCTCCCCGCAGGAGTATGGTAGGCGCATCCATCCAATAGAATGCACCTACCAGGGGGCCGCTACGGGATCGCGCAAGCCCAAAAAACCAAAAGGTAAGATCAAAGAGCTAGACCTCACAGGGGCAAGGCCGAAGGCCCCACATGTCCAGCAGGGCCGGACCTCCCACCTCCTTGGGAGTGGGAGCTCCAGGACCGCCGCGTGGTCTACAGAAGTCGGACCTCCCCCCTCTGTGGGGAGAGAGGCCCGAGGGCTCCACGTGCCCTGCAAGCCCGGACCTCCCCTCAGGCGGGAGCTCCGAGCCCGCCACGTGACCAACAGGCCCCGACCCCCCCTCCGATCTCGTGAGGCGGGTCCTGGAGACCTCCGGGAGACCTCCGGAACCCTTAGTATCGAGTGAGGACCCGGAGAAGGTGTCTATGCAGAGCTTCTAGATTGGTCAAGGCCTCCGAGTCCTTGCGGAGCTAAGGACTCGGTCAGGAAAGGCCAAGAAGAAGACTAGGACATGCAGACACAGAAAGAAACAGAAGTCTGTCCATATGAAGGCTCCACGAGCTGGACTACAGACTCAACAAAAATAAAAAAGGAAGTACAGGGCCTTGTGGACACGAGGGCAGATGCCTAGGGGTCCCCGGACTCCCGATGGAACCTAGAGGCCACGAGGGTAGCTAAGTCCTCGACTTCGGCCCTGGCAGCTTCCTCCCGATCGGCGACGGGCCCTAGACGAACCGGCCCCAGAGAAAAGGAAGGGTCTCGGCTAACGAAGCATGACAGAACGTGCATCGCAACCTCCTTCGCGAGGCCCCGACCTTCCGCTTCCAGCTCGTCGGCGATCACTGATTCGAGCTGACCTAGCTCGTCGCCAAGAGACTCAAGGGCCGGGGCCGCTTCGGACATCGGCCGCGCTGGGGTCTCCACCTGCACAGGGCTGAAACCAAGAGGAGCCAGGGCGGATCCCGCCTTGGCAATGAAGCGCCAGACCGCCTGTACCTCGGCAGTCCGCAGGGACTGGAGTCTCTCTACCTCTTGGCGAGCCGCTAGCTCGTGATCCATCGCCGCCTGACGCTTCTTGGAGGACTGCTCCTCCCTCGCGGCGACAGCCGACTCACGGAGCTCCAGCTCCTCGGACCGAGCCCTTAGCTCCTCCACCTTGGCCCTCAGCCGGGCGGTGGTCTTCTCCTCCTCGGCCGCAACGGCGCATTCCCGATCAGCGACGGCGTCCTCCCGACGGGCTACCTGCAGCTGCAGCTCCTCCGCGGCGGCGGAACACTCCTTGGCTTTGGCCTCAGCTTGGGCCAGAGCCTCGCGGTAGGTGACACGAACCCGCTGGGCCTCTGACTCCAAGCAGCTAATGGCCTTCTTCTGAGTTCCAAGCAGAGCACTCATGGCCTCAAGCCTTGATTGCCTTGAGTCAAGGTCCGCCCGGGCCCGCTGCTGCCAGCTGAGAAGGCGTTCCCTCTCGCCGACCAATGCCTTCCGCTCCTGCTCAAAGGCAGATTGGAGCTGCCGGGCGCTGGTCTGGGCACGCCCTATGGTGTCCCACACGGGCGCTGGAGCAGGGGGGATAGGAGTTGCGCCGCTGGACCCCCCTGACGAGTCTAAGACCGGTAGGGGCGCCGGCGCCTCAGCAGCCACGGTGGGGCGCTGTCCTAAGCAGGCCAGGGGGCCAGCAGGCGCAACTACAGCAGCCCTCCCGGTCTCAGGACCTGGCTTCTGGACTGGTGATGGAGGGCGGGTAGGAGCAGATGTGGCCACCGCGGAAAATGAACCCGCAGGTGCAGAGGGTGCCCCCGTCGATTTAGGAGCCATGGGGGCCGCCACGGTCCCCAGGTGCTGAGGCACGGAGCTTCCGCTGGTTGAAGGCGGCCGGATAAGAGGCCCGCCCTGGTGGCCGGTTGGTCCCTGCAAAGAAGAAGAAGCCCTCAGAATAAGGGAAGAGGCAAGAGCTCTGCTCTTATAAGCCGGAAAGAATAACACTTACTGGGCGGCATGAGCGCTCCAGCGAGCTTGCAGCACTGGCCTCTGGGCTGTAGCTGAACCGCCAGGACCAGCGGCTGGAACGGTCGCGGAATGGAACGCCTGGATCCCCGGCGCACTCGCCGGCGTCGCCCCGCCAACATCCGTCCTGGGAGCCCCTCCGCTTGAGGAAGGATGGCGGGGCACCTGGGCTGATTCGGATGGCTGCTGTCTGGGGAGAGTCCCGCCGGGGAGGGACACTCGGGACCTCTTCGGGTCGCCACCCGATGGACCAGCACCTCCGGGAGATGGGAGCAAAGCAGCTCCGGCACCCTGATTCGGCACAGGCGGCACCCTCGGAGGAGACCGGGCGCGTTTCTTCTCTAGATGCCCGGGGGCCGGCTCTTTTCCTTTCCCTTTGTCGGTGGCTTGGGTTCCGTCGGCTCTGGGGGAGGGTTTGACAGCAGCGGATGCCTCATGTCCTGACCCGAGGTGCTCGGTTCCTGGAATGGTGATACCCCGGAAGGCATCCCCGACCTGTCGGACGGCGATCCCGATATCATCAAGGTTTGGCATCTTCCGCAGGAGCTCCGACCTCCATTGAGGCTCCAAGAAGAGGGGGGTGGCAGAAGGCAGAAGAGCGGGGTCGCCACTGGAAATATAGTCACCGCTCACCTTGCTCACCATCTCGATCAGCTCCTCGTCGGAAGGGTCTGAGCCGGGGCCTCTCTCCAGCCTGGTACAGTCCTGCTCGCCGGTGTAGTACCATGCTGGGCGGCTACGCTGTTGCAAGGGAGCAATACGGCACGACACGAAGTCCATCAGCACCATTAGAGACGTCAGCCCCTCGTTGGCCAAGAACCGGATCCGCTCCAAGACCGGGGTGTACTCCTGCTCCAGCTCAGGGATCTCCTCCCAGAAGCGGCGATCGGTGGTTGGGCTGGCGGTTGGGAGCTGTAGGTGATCGTGCTCGTCGGTCTGCACTACCACCCAGCTCTCCCTCCAGTTTTCCCACCTTGATGCGCTGAATGGCAGGAGGTATCCGGAGATCTTGGGGTCTTTGCAGCGATGCTGGAAGTAGTATGCCCCCATCGGAGTCTTTGAGCCGCGCCCAGTCGTCCGCAGCACAAAGAAGTGGCGGAAGAGCGTCACGGAGGCGTGCACCCCCACGAAAATCTCGCAGAAATGGACAAAAACAGCAGCCATTGCGAAGGAATTGGGGGAAAGATGGTGAAGCTGGAGACCGTATGTCTCCAGCAGGGTGACAAAGAAGGAAGAAATCGGCGGAACGAACCCCGCCAGAGCATAAGCCGTGAAGAAGACTATCTCCCCCTTTTCCAGGACCAGGGGGAGAGATCCTCGGCGAAGCCGATGTTTCTGCTCTTCTGAGCGCCAGCCCAGCAGCCTGCGCACTGGCCCGAGCTCGGAAGAACGGACGAGGCACGTCGGGAGCAAGTTGGAAGCCATGGCAAAAGAGGACGCAAGGGCAGGAGAGCCAGGGCGCAAGAGTTCAAGGAAGGTATGAGCGCAATGCGAAGGGAAGCAGCGGTACGGGTGAGATCCCCTTTTAAAACTTTCCAGGGATGGTCCGGGGTAATTCGAAAACCTCCGGAATCATCGCGTCGGCGACCTCGTTGGCTCCGAGACCGGGCGCCGATGAAAGGTGGACCCTAGCCGCCCAACTGAAGCAGTGGGTCAAGGAGTCTGTCTCCTGAGAAGATGAGCCGGCGAGGCACTTCAGCGGTTCCCGAAGAAAGCGCCGCAAAGGTGGCAGTCTTGGGAACCGCCGCAGTAAAAGTAACCATCAAGTGAGCGCACGCTCCCACGATCCCATGGCTGTTCGTGCTCCAGCAGCGGTCAATTCGGGACTTAGAGAAAGTTCGCGGACCGGAAGAGACGGAGGTCCCACCTCGGGCTCGCTATCTCCCCCGAGATGGGCCCGGGGGCCACTGTCGGTACCTGAGATATGGGGTACCCCCGCGCACAGGGTAAAATGCCTAAGGAACTCGCCCTTCTCCGCAGAGAGAGCTCCGAAGGCGCCACGCGTCCGGTGGGGCCGGACCTCCCTCTCCTCAGAGGAGAGCTCCGGGCCCGCCACGTGGCATACAGAAGCCGGACCTCCCCCTCAGCGGGAGAGAGGTCCGAAGACGCCGCGTGTCCAGCGGGGCCGGACCTCCCTCTCCTTAGAGGAGAGCTCCGGGCCCGCCACGTGGCCAGCAGAAGCCGAGGCTCTCCCTCCGCGGAGAGGGGTCCGGAGGCTCCACGTGCCCCGCGGAACTGACCCTTCTCTTCTCTGAGAAGGGATCCGGGCCCGCCACGTGGCAGCAGAGCGACGCTGCCTGCCCCGAGTGATAGGCAGCGGGCGTAAATACGCCTCATACCTTGCCTGTACAAGGTATTTAAGGCCCGCGTCTTCCCAAGACACAGAAACGCGGAGCACGCGTCTGTCAGGTGCCGTTGCGCCCAGTCGCATCACAGACTGGCGCGCGGTGTCAGAACCTGTCAGCCAATAAACACTGCGACAAGACAACCCATGCCGCCTGCGCCGTTATCAACCACTACGACTAGCATGCGGCATGGGCAGGGTGGCAAGATGAAGACTCAGAAGCCTTCGGTCGGAGACAACTACCGGCATAACTGCAGATACGGTAGATAATAGACAATCTTCCCGGGACCACCTGTCGGGTCCCGGCTCCCCTTGTAAGCCGCCCAAGTCTTGGACTATAAAAGGCTCGGGTAGGCGTCGATAGCAAGGGCTCGCATTTTGCAACTCATACGCTAGCCATACACTCTCAAGCTGTAACTCACCCCCAAGCTCAGGCCTCCGGCCCTGAGCAGCAAGCAATACAGAGAGCTCCATAGCTCGCCGTGGACGTAGGGTTTTACGCTCCGGCGGCCTGAACCACGTAAAACTCGCCGTGTCAAGCTCTTACTAACTCGTTCCATCCGCGCAAGCTCTCCGCTAGGAACTAGCCCCTCCGAAAAAAGAACCTCCGCGGGCTGCCCAGTGCAGGCCCGGGGGAAGTGTCGACCGCACACTTTGACAGCGCTGTAGAAGATCTCACGCTGGTTGGAGCCTGCATTGCCGGAGTCGGCTGCTGGCTTCCAGCTTGCGCCGACACACTCCGTCCTGAGTGCATCGACACGTATTCCCCGCTGGTTACGGTCCGCCGTGAACAGGGGGGAGGTGAGCTTGCCGCTGAAGGGAGCTTGGTCATCTTCGTCGGCAGAAACTCATCGCGCAAGGGAAAAATCCCCTACCTGGCATGCCAAATGTTGAAGTGTGTGGTCGACACTTCCCTCGGACCTGCTCTGGGCAGCCCGCGGAGGTTCTTTTTCGGAGGGGCTAGTCACTTGCGTAGAGCTTGAGCGTAGGGACGAGTTAGGGAGGAGCTTGACACGGTGGGTTTTACGTGGTTCGGGCCGCCGAAGCATAAAACCCTACGTCCATGGTGAGCTGAGGTGCTCTCTGTATTGCTTGTTGCTCAGAACCGGAGTCCTGAGCTTGAGGATGAGTTATGCCTAGGGTATGAGTTGCTGGAGTGCAAACCCTTGCTAACGTCGCCTACCCGAGCCTTTTATAGTCCAAGGCTCTTGTGGCTTACAAGGGGGGCCCGGGACCCGACAGGTGGTCCCAGGTTGATTGCCTGCCGACTATTGTATCCGCAGTTATGTCGGTAGTTGTCTTTGGCGAAGGCTTCTAAATCTTCATCTTGCTGCCCTTCCCATGCCGCATGCTAGTCGTAGTGGTTGATGACGGCGGGAGCGGCAGGGGATGTCTTGTCGCTGTGTTTATTGGCTGGCAGGTTCTGACACCACGCGCCAGTCTGTGATGCGACTGGGCGCAACGGCACCTAACAGAGGCGTGCTCCGCGTCTCCGCGTCTTGGGAAGGCGCGGGCCTTGAATACCTTGTACGGGCAAGGTATGGTGCGTCTTTACGCCCGCTGCCTACCACGCGGGGGCAGGCAGCGCTGTTCTGCTGGACACTTGACGGGCCCGGAGCTCTCCTCTGAGGAGAGAGAGGTCCGGCCCCGCAGGACACGTGGAGCCTTCGGACCTCTCCCCACGGTTGGGGGAGGTCCGGCTTCTGTCGGCCACGTGGCGGGCCTGGAGCTCTCCTCTGAGGAGGGGGAGGTCCGGCCCCGCGCGACACGCGGCGCCTTCGGACCTCTCCCCGCGGAGGGGGGAGGTCCGGCTTCTGTCGGCCACGTGGCAGGCCCGGACCTCTCCTCTGAGGAGAGGGAGGTCCGGCCCCGCTGGACATGTGGCGCCTTCAGAGCTCTCCCTGCTGAGAAGGGCGAGATCCTTAGGCATTTTCCCCTGTGCGCGGGGGTACCCCATATCGTGGGTACCGACAACGTGCAATGCACAAAACCTTTGGAGACCTAATAATAGACTTAGTCGAGGTGTATGTCTGTCGGTACCTGAGATATGGGGTACCCCCGCGCACAGGGGAAAATGCCTAAGGAACTCGCCCTTCTCCGCAGGGAGAGCTCCGAAGGCGCCACGCGTCCGGCGGGGCCGGACCTCCCTCTCCTCAGAGGAGAGTTCCGGGCCCGCCACGTGGCATACAGAAGCCGGACCTCCCCCTCCGCAGGAGAGAGGTCCGAAGGCGCCACGCGTCCAGCGGGGCCGGAACTCACTCTCCTCAGAGAAGAGCTCCGGGCCCGCCGTGTGGCCAGAAGAACGGTGCTGCCCGCCCCCGAGCGGTAGGCAGCGGGCGTAAAGGCGCCCCATACCTTGCCCGTACAATGTATTCAAGCCCCGCGTCTTCCCAAGACGCGGAGACGCGGAGCACACGTCTGTCAGGTGCCGTTGCGCCCAGTCCCATCACAGACTGGCGCGCGGTGTCAGAACCTGCCAGCCAATAAACACCGCGACAAGACATCCCATGCCGCCAGCACCGTCATCAACCACTACGACTAGCATGCGGCATGGGCAGGGTGGCAAGATGAAGACTCAGAAGCCTTCGACCAGAGACAACTACCGGCATAACTGCAGATACGGTAGATAATAGACAATCTTCCCGGGACCACCTGTCGGGTCCCGGCTCCCCTTGTAAGCCGCCCGAGTCTTGGACTATAAAAGGCTCGGGTAGGCGTCGATAGCAAGGGTTCGCACTTTGCAACTCATACGCTAGCCATACACTCCCAAGCTGTAACTCACCCCCAAGCTCAGGCCTCCGGCCCCGAGCAGCAAGAAATACAGCGAGCTCCATAGCTTGCCGTGGACGTAGGGTTTTACGCTCCGGCGGCCTGAACCACGTAAAACTCACCGTGTCAAGCTCTCACTAACTCGTCCATCTGCGCAAGCTCTCCGCTAGAGATTAGCCCCACCGAAAAAAGAACCTCCGCGGGCTGCCCAGTGCAGGCCCGGGGGAAGTGTCGACTGAACACTTCGACAACATTTGGCGCGCCAGGTAGGGGGCTTTTCTCCTTCCGCGACGAGTTTCCGCCGACGAAGATGACCAAGCTTCCTTCAGCGGCGAACTCTCCCCACTCGCCTCTGCGGCAGACCGCAACCAGGGGGGAGTACATGTCGACACACTCGGGACGGAGCGTGTCGGTACGAGCTGGGAGCCAGCAACCGGATCTGGCAGCGCCGACCCCGGCAATGCAGGCTCCAACCAGCTTCAAGTCTCAAGTAGCGCTGGGCGTGCCCAGTGAGGGTGCGTTAGCTGCGGAGATTGCGCTACTGTACAATCCGCCCGCTGGGGATGCGCCTCAGGCAGCGACCCGGCAGTGGATCCGCGAGGTAAACCGTCTCGTCGTCGCCGCCGCAAACCCTCGACCTCGGCGGGGACGACGCTCTGGCCAATCGGTCGTGTCGCTGATGCGCGCACCATTGGATGGCGAGCAGACGGCAGACTCCAGCTCTACCAGCCCCCAATCAACAGATCTGAGGGCAGAGCTGGAACGGTGTCACCTGGGTCAAGATGCCCGGGTATACCTCGAGTGGCGCCGAGAAAGGCGTCGCCACCAAGAGGCTGATGACAGCATAACGTCGGCCTCGACCCAGCCTGAAGAGCAGACCTTCGCCACGCGATCTCTGCCCCAGGCCTGTGCCATGCAGAATATGCCACAGTCATATGTCCTGCATATGGCTCCCCCGGCCTATGATGCAGCCTTGCCCATGCCGGGGCACGCGGTGCTCAGTGCGAACCAAGCGTTCGCGGCATCAGAACCTGCGGCGACAGAAGCAGGGTGTGCGGCCCTCGCGCCCCACCTTCGCTTTGCAAAGTGGCCGCGCAAGTTTCGGCCGCTCCTGCCCGAGAAGTACGACGGCAGCTTCAACCCGGCGGAATTCCTCCAGATCTACTCCACCGCCGTACTTGCCGCAGGAGGGAATGAAGCCGTCATGGCCAATTACTTCCCTGTCGCCTTGACTGGCCCAGCTCGGTCTTGGCTCATGAACCTCCCCCAGGGTTCCGTAACTTCCTGGGGAGAGCTTTGCCGACAGTTCATAGCCAACTTCGGCAGTTCCTACACCCGGCCTGGCACGGAGCTCGACCTCCACGCCATCCAACAACAACCTGGGGAGTCGCTGCGTTCTTTCATCCAGCGGTTCTCCCAGGTACGGAACACCATCCCACACATTCAAAATGCTTCTGTGGTGGTGGCGTTCCGGCAAGGCGTCCGAGACAAGAAGATGCTTGAGAAACTCGCGACCAGGGAGGTCCGCGATGCCTCGGAGCTCTTCAGCTTGGCGGACAAGTGCGCCAGAGCAGCCGAAGGACGGAACTGGCACTCACAGCCATCCTCCGAGTCAGGAGAGCTGCCCGGATCTGGTCCTACTCCCTATGGAGGAAGCAGGAAGACCAAGAGCCGAGGCAGAAGCAAGATAAGACCGCCGGCCACGACCCCAGTCGTCACTGCAGCGGCGCTCATTGGGGCTCGGGGGCCGCGCCCTGACAAGAGGCAGTGAAAGTCACCGACCCCGGAAGATAGCCAGGACAACATGTGCCCCGTGCACGGCAGCTGTCGCCACACTGCTGCCGAGTGTCGGGAGATCCGAAGGCTCGCAGAGCGCTTCCGCAAGGGGAAGTGGCAGCGGGCTGATGCCCTGCCCTTCCGTCCAAAGGATGACGAGCAGGGGGTGGATGTTCCAGACAACATCGACCACCCAGAGGAGATCCAGGAGTCTCAGCGTGTCGTGAAGGCGGCACGCAATCATGAGGACTCCGGCTCCAGCGACGATGAGCGTCGGAAGAAGCTCTATGTCATATACGGCGGGTCCACCGACCCCTCGTCCCGAAGCGCAGTCAAGACTCTGCGCCGAGCGGTAGCGTCGGTGGCGCCACTCCCAAGTTCTGCACCGCACCTTAAGTGGATGGGGACCCCATCAGATTTGACGCCACCGACTGCCCCAGGAACATGGCTGAGGCCGGCCAACTACCGCTCCTGGTGGCCCCTACCATCGCCAACGTGAGAATGTACCACGTTTTGGTAGATGGAGGAGCTGGGCAGAACCTCATCAGCCGTGCAGCTTTCCAGAAGCTGCAGGTCCCGATGGCCAAGCTCACCCCGTCGAGCCCGTTCTCAGGGGTAGGGCTGGGACAGGTTATCCCCTACGGCAACATTAGTCTCCCGGTGACCTTCGGGGCTCCGGACAGCTATCGAACAGAGTACATTCTGTTCGACGTAGCGGAGATAGACCTCCCCTTCAACGCCATAATCGGCAGGCCAGCCCTGTACCGGTTCATGGCTGTAGCCCACTACGGCTACCTCGTCCTGAAGATGCCAACACCGACGGGCGTTCTCAGGATTCGTGGGGACCGCACTGCTGCAGTGTCGGCCCTGGAGAAGCTCCAAGCGCTCGCAACAGCTGGGGCATCAGCCCCCGGCAATACGGAGCTGGACCAGCTCCGCCCGAGCGCACGTCACCGTGCTTCCACCACAGCACCCCGGGTGCAACCTCTCGACGAGGGCGGCGTCCCCTTAAAGGTCGTCCAAGTCGGCGCCGAAGCTACCCAGACCACCCGGGTAGCCGGGGGCCTGGATAGCAAATAGGAAGGCGCGCTCGTCACCTTCCTCCGGCACAACGTCGACGTGTTTGCATGGCAGCCGTCACAGATGCCGGGTATCCCTAGGGAGGTGATCGAGCACCACTTGAAAGTCTTCCCCGACGCCCGGCCGGTTCAACAGAAGCCCCGCAAGCAGTCCATCGAGAGGCAAAACTTCATCCGTGAAGAAGTCAAGAAGCTGCTGGACGCTGGCTTCATACGGGAGGTCCACCACCCCCGAAGGTTGGCGAACCCCGTCGTTGTCCCGAAGGCCGGCGGGAAGCTCCGGATGTGCCTCGACTACACCAGTCTCAATAAGGCATGTCCCAAAGATCCATTCCCTCACCCTAGAATAGGTCAAATAGTAGACTCAACGTCAGGCTGTGATATGCTGTGCTTCCTAGACGCCTACTCGGGTTTTCATCAGATCCCCATGTCTAGGGAGGACGAGGAGCACACCTCCTTCATCACAGTAGACGGCCTTTATTGCTATGTGTCTGTCGAAGTGTGCGATCGACACTTCCCCCGGGCCTGCACTGGGCAGCCCGCGGAGGTTCCTTTTTTGGCGGGGCTAGTCTCCTAGCGGAAAAATTGCGCGGATGGACGAGTTAGCGAGAGCTTGACACGGCGAGTTTTACGTGGTTCAGGCCGCCGGAGCGTAAAACCCTACGTCCACGGCGAGCTATGGAGCTCGCTGTATTGCTTGCTGCTCAGGGCCGGAGGCCTGAGCTTGGTGGTGAGTTACAGCTTGAGAGTGTATGGATAGCGTATGGGTTGCAAAGTGCGAACCCCTGCTATCGATGCCTACCCGAGCTTTTTATAGTCCAAGGCTCGGGCAGCTTACAAGGGAAGCCGGGACCCGACAGGTGGTCCCGGGAGAATTGTCTATTATCTACCGTATCTGTAGTTACGCCGGTGGTTGCCTCTGGTCGAAGGCTTCTGAGTCTTCATCTTGCCGCCCTGCCCATGCCGCGTGCTAGTCGTAGTGGTTGATGACGGCGCAGGCGGCATGGGATGTCTTGTCGCGGCGTTTATTGGCTGGCAGGTTCTGACACCGCGCGCCTGTCTGTGATGCGACTGGGCGCAACGGCACCTGACAGACGCGTGCTCTGCGTTTCCGCGTCTTGGGAAGACGCGGGCCTTGAATACCTTGTACGGGCAAGGTGTGGGGCGCCTTTATGCCCGCCGCCTACCGCTCGGGGGCAGGCAGCACCGTTCTTCTGGCCACGTGGCAGGTCCAGAGCCCTTCTCTGAGGTGAGAAGGGTCCGGCCTGCGGGGCACGTGGAGCCTCCGGACCTCTCCCCGCGGAGGGGGAGGTCCAGCCTCTGTATGCCACGTGGCGGGCCCGGAGCTCTCCCCTGCGGAGAGGGAGGCCCGGCCCCGCTGGGCGCGTGGCGTCTTCGGACCTCTCACCCGCGGAGGGGGAGGTCCGGCTTCTGTATGCCACGTGGCGGGCTCGGAGCTCTCCTCTGAGGAGAGGGAGGTCCGGCCCCGCCGGACGCGTGGCACCTTCGGAGCTCTCCCTGCGGAGAAGGGTGAGTACCTTAGGCATTTTACCCTGTGCGCGGGGGTACCCCATATCTCAGGTACCGACAGTTGCCCCCGTGCCCATCTTGGGGGAGATAGCGAGCCCGAGGTGGGACCTCCGTCTCTTCCGATCCGCGCACTTCCTCTAAGTCCCGAATTGACCGCTGCCGGAGCACGAACGTCTGTGGGGTCGTGAGAGCGTGCGCTCACTTGATGATTGCTTTTACTGCGGCGGTTCCCAAGGCTGCCACTTCTGCACGTTGCGGCGCTTTCTTCGGGAACCGCCGAAGTGCCTTGCCAGCTCATCTTCTCAGGAGGCTGACCCCTTGACCCCACCGCTTTAGTTAAGCGGCTTGGGCCCAGCTTTCATCAGCGCCCAGTCTCGGAGCCGACGAGGTCGCCGATGCGATGTTTCCGGAGGTTTTCAAATTACCTCGAACCATCCCTGGAAAGTTTTAAAAGGGGATCTCACCCGCATCGCGGCTTCCCTTCGCATTGCGCTCGTACTTCCCTTGAACTCTTGCGCCCTGGCTCTCCTGCCCTTGCGCCTTCTTTCGCTATGGCTTCCAACTTGCTTCCGACGCGCCTCGTTCGCTCCTCCGAGCTCGGGCCAGTGCGCAGGCTGCTGGGCTGGCGCTCGGAAGAGCAGAAGCATCGGCTCCGCCGAGGATCTCTCCCCCTGGTCCTGGAAAAGGGGGAGATGGTCTTCTTCACCGCTTATGCTCTGGCGGGGTTCGTTCCGCCGATTTCTTCCTTCTTCGTCACCCTGCTGGAGACATACGGTCTCCAGCTCCACCATCTCTCCCCCAACTCCTTCGCAATGGCGGCCGTTTTTGTCCACTTCTGCGAGATGTTTGTGGGGGTGCACGCCTCCGTGACGCTCTTCCGCCACTTCTTTGTGCTGCGGACGACTGGACGCGGCTCAAAGACTCAGATGGGGGCATATTACTTCCAGCATCGCTGCAAAGACCCCAAGGTTTCCGGATACCTCCTGCCCTTCAGCGCATCAAGGTGGGAGAACTGGAGGGAGAGCTGGGTGGTAGTGCAGACTGACGAGCACGATCGCCTACAACTCCTAACCGCCGGCCCGACCACCGATCGCCGCTTCTGGGAGGAGATCCCTGAGCTGGAGCAGGAGTACACTCCGGTCTTGGAGCGGATCCGGTTCTTGGCCAACGAGGGGCTGACGTCTCTAATGGTGCTGATGGACTTTGTGTCACGCCGCATTGCCCCCTTGCAGCAACGCAGCCGCCCAGCGTGGTACTATACCGGTGAGCAGGACTGTACCAGGCTGGAGAGAGGCTCCGGCTCTATCCCTTCCGACAAGGAGCTGGAGGAGATGGTGAGCAAGGTGAGCGGGGACTACATTCCCAGCGGCGTCGCCGCCTTTCCGCCTTCTGCCACCCCCTCTTCTTGGAGCCTCAGAGGAGGTCAGAGCTCCTGCGGAAGATGCCGAACCTTGATGATATCGGGATTGCCGTTCGTCAGGTCGGGGATGCCTTCCGGGGTATCACCATTCCAGGAACCGAGCACCCCGGATCAGGGCATGAGGCATCCGCTGCTGCCAATCCCTCCCCCAAAGCTGACGGAACCCAAGCCGCCGATAAAGGGAAAGGGAAAGAGCCGGCCCCCGGGCATTTATAGAAGAAACGCGCTCGGTCTCCTCCGAGGGTGCCGCCTGTGCCAAGCCAGTGTGCCGGAGCTACTTTGCTTCCATCTCTCGGAGGTGCTGGTCCATCGGGTGGCGACCCGAAGAGGTCCCGAGTGTCCCCCCCCCCCCCCCGGCGGGTCTCTCCCCAGACAGCTGCCGTCCGAATCAGCCCAAGTATCTCGCCATCTTCCCTCGAGCGGCGGGGCTCCCAGGACGGATGTTGGTGGGGCGACGCCGACGAGCGCACCGGAGGTCCAGGAGTCCCACTCCGCGACCGTTCCAGCCGCTGGTCCCAGTTCAGCTACAGCCCAGAGGCCAGTGCTGCAAGCTCGCTGGAGCGCTCATGCCGCCCAGTAAGTGTAATCCTTTCTAACTTATAGGAGAAGAGCTCCTGCCTCTTCTCTTATTCTGAGGGCTTCTTCTTCTTTGCAGGGACCGACCGGCTGCCAGGGGCGGGCCTCTTATCCGGCCGCCTTCAACCAGCAGGGGCTCCGCGCCTCGGCACCTGGGGACCGCGGCGGCTCCCATAGCTCCCGAATCGGCGGGGGCAGTGGCCGTAGTGGCCGCATCTGCTCCTACCCGCCCTCCTTCACTGGCCCAGAAGCCAGGTCTTGAGACCGGGAGGGCTGCTGTAGGTGTGCCTGCTGGCGCCCTGGCCTGCTTAGGACAGCGCCCCACCGTAGCTGCTGAGGCGCCGGCGCTCCCGCCGGCCTTGGACTCGTCCGGGGGGGTCCAGCGGCGCAACTCCTGCTCCCCCTGCTCCAGTGCCCGTGTGGGACGCCCTGGATCGTGCCCAGACCAGCACCCGGCAGCTCCAATCTGCCTTTGAGCAGGAGCGGAAGGCATTGGCCGGCGAGAGGGAACGCCTTCTCAGCTGGCAGCAGTGGGCCCGAGCGGACCTCGACTCAAGGCAGTCAAGGCTTGAGGCTATGAGTGCTCTGCTTAGCACCCAGAAGAAGGCCATTAGACGCTTGGAGTTAGAGGCCCAACGGGTTCGTGCCTCCTGCCGCGAGGCTCTGGCCAAAGCTGAAGCCAAAGCCAAGGAGTGTTCCAATGCCGTGGAGGAGTTACAGCTGCAGGTAGCCCGTCGGGAGCACGCCATCGCTGAACGGGAACGCGCTGCTGCGGCCGAGGAGGAGAAGACCACCGCTCGGCTGAGGGTCAAGGTGGAGGAGCTAAGGGCTCGGACTGAGGAGCTGGAGCTCCATGAGTCGGCTGTCGCCGCGAGGGAGGAACAGTCTTCCAAGGAGCTTCAGGCGGCGATGGATCGCGAGCTAGCGGCTCGCCAAGAGGTAGAGAGGCTCCAGTCCTTGCGGACTGCCGAGGCCCAGACGGTCTGGTGCTTCATTGCTAAGGCGGGATCCGCCTTGGCTCCTCTTGGTTTTAGCCCTGTGCAGGTGGAGACCCCAGCACGGCCGGTGTACGAAGCGGTCCCAGCCCTTGAGTCTCTCGGCGACGAGCTAGGTCGGCTCGAATCAGTGATCGCTGATGAGCTGGAAGCGGAAGGTCGGGGCCTTGCGAAGGAGGTTGCGATGCACGTTCTGTCGTGCTTCGTTAGCCGAGACCCTTCCTTTTCTCTGGGGCCGGTCCATTTAGGACCCATCGCCGACCAGGAGGAAGCTGCCAGGGCCGAAGTCGAGGACTTAGCTGCCCTCGTGGCCTCTAGGTTTCATCGGGAGTCCGGGGACCCCTAAGCATCTGCCCTCGTGTCCACAAGGCCATGTACTTCCTTTTTTATTTTTGTTGAGTCTGTAGCCCAGCTCGTGGAGCCTTTGTATGGACAAACTCCTGTTTCTTTCCGTGTCTGCATGCCCTAGTCTTCTTCTTGGCCTTTCCTGACCGAGCCCTTAGCTCCGCAAGGACTCGGAGGCCTTGACCAATCTCGAAGCTCTGCATAGACACCTTGTCCGGGTCCCCACTGTATAGTAAGGGTTTTGGAGGTCTCCAGGACCCGCCTCACGAGACCGGAGGGGGGTCCGAGCCTGTTGGCCACGTGGTGGGCCCGGAGCTCCCGCCTGAGAGGAGGTCCGGGCTTGCAGGGCACGTGGAGGCCCCGGGCCTCTCCTCGCAGAGGGGGGAGGTCCGACTTCTGTAGACCACGCGGCGGCCCCGGAGCTCCCCTCAAAGAGGTGGGAGGTCCGGCCCCGCTGGACACGTGGGGCCTTCGGACCTCGCCCCTGTGAGGGCTAGCCCTTTGATCTTACCTTGGGGTTTTTGGCCTACCGCGATCCCGTAGCGGCCCCCTGGTAGGTGCGTTCTATTGGGTGGATGCGCCTACCATACTCCTGCGGGGAGCTGAGGCTGAGAAGTCCTTCACACAAGTAAGGAAAAAGTAATTCTCCTTGGGGGCTCCCCCCCTCTATTCCTTAGTCGTATCTGCAGCAAATTCCGACTAAAGATGAGAATGAGAAGAGGGAGTTGAACGCATAGTGAGCACGCGTGTCGAAGTGTGCGATCGACACTTCCCCCTTGCCTGCACTGGGCAGCCCACGGAGGTTCTTTTTTCGGAGGGGCTAGTTCCTAGCGGAGAGCTTGCGCGGATGGACGAGTTAGTGAGAGCTTGACACAGGAAGTTTTACGTGGTTCAGGCCGCCGGAACGTAAAACCCTAAGTCCACGGCGAGCTATGGAGCTCGCTGTATTGCTTGCTGCTCAGGGCCGGGGGCCTGAGCTCGGGGGTGAGTTACAGCTTGAGAGTGTATGGCTAGCGTATGAGTTGCAGAATGCGAACCCTTGCTATCGACGCCTACCCGAGCCTTTTATAGCCCAAGGCTCGGGCGGCTTACAAGGGAAGCCGGGACCCGACAGGTGGTCCCGGGAAGATTGTCTATTATCTACCGTATCTGTAGTTATGCCGGCGGTTGCCTCCGGTCGAAGGCTTCTGAGTCTTCCTTTTGCCGCCCTGCCCATGCCGTGCGCCAGTCGTAGTGGTTGATGGCGGCGCAGGCGGCACGGGATGTCTTGTCGCGGCGTTTATTACCTGTCAGGTTCTGACACCGCGCGCCAGTCTGTGATGCGACTGGACGCAACGGCACCTGACAGGCGCGTGCTCCGCGTTTCCGCGTCTTGGGAAGACTCGGGCCTTGAATACCTTGTACGGGCAAGGTGGGGGCGCCTTTACGCCCGCTGCCTACCGCCCGGGGGCAGGCAGCACCGTTCTTCTAGCCACGTGGCGGGTCCGGAGCTCTTCTCTGAGGAGAGGGAGGTCCGGCCCCGCTGGACGCGTGGCGCCTTCGGACCTCTCTCCCGCGGAGGGGGAGGTCCCTCTTCTGCATGCCACGTGGCGGGCCCGGAGTTCACCTCTGAGGAGAGGGAGGTCCGGCCCCGCTGGACGCGTGGCACCTTCGGACCTCTCTCCCGCGGAGGGGGAGGTCCGGCTTCTGCATGCCACGTGGCGGGCCCGGAGCTCTTCTCTGAGGAGAGGGAGGCCCGGCCCCGCCAGACGCGTGGCGCCTTCGGAGCTCTCCCTGCGGAGAAGTGTGAGCTCCTTAGTCATTTCTCCCTGTGCGTGGGGGTACCCCATATCTCAGGTACCGACAACGCGTTAGTAGGGTAATCATAAAAACTTAATAAGTAAATTAAATGAGTACCAAAGTAGAGCAACGTAGGGTAGGTTTCTTTTCATATAAATTTCCATATGGGGGAAGGCGGGCCATGTATGTAGGCCACGACCCACCTCAAGGGAAGCAAGACTCTACGCGCTTGGGGTCGGAACCAGGCGAAGCTGAACGTAGTCCTGGACCGTCCCCTGAGGCTTAGTTGCTCCAAGCCCTGTTCACGGACTTTTATGGAAATTACTACAAAAAGAAAGGCCTGCCCTATTGTTGCTCTAGGGGTAGAACTTACAGCGGTGTTCCGTGTTCCGAAGGTTCGGGAGCGGGTCCCTGTCTTCGGTTCTGGGGAATGGTCCAAGGCCCGGGATGTCCAGCCCCAGTACGGCAAATGGCCATGCGGGCTGGATCATCTGTACCGTCCAAGCCGGTGTATGGATCTGCTTGGCGTGGAACAGGCACGCTTAGCAGCTCTCGACCAGCTCGACGGCATCCTGGAGTGTTGCCGGCTAGTAGAAGCCATGCCGAAAGGCTTTACCGACAAGCGTGCGTGAGGAAGAATGACTCCCACATTCGCCTCCATGGATCTCAGCGAACAAGTCGCAGCCTTCCCCCTGGGTTATGCACCGCAATAGGATGTGGTTGGCGCCACGTCGGTAGAGATCCCCCTCTACCGCCATGTGTCTCTTAGCCATACACGCAATCCGTTCAGCGGATACACGTTCATCAGGGAGGATATTGTCTTTCAAGCAGTGCCGGATCTCCGTGATCCATGCATCGGGTCTGACTTGAGCATCTGGATCTTGAGCGCTGGGTTGCACGGAGTCCCCAGTGACGCTTATGATCCTTGGCGGCGCTCATGGCCGCCGGGACCGCCAGCTTCGAGGTGCTGGTCTAGCCCCCTTCGCCCGGCTCGGCGGGCCGGGCTGTGGGTCGCGGCAATGTCCTCTCGAGGCCCCCTTCAGGCACAGTGGCTCCGGTGTCAGTGGGGGCCCTCATTGAAAGGTCGTCAGCTGCAGCCTTGCTAGCGCACGGTACGTGGTGCAGGTCCAAGGCGAGGGGGTCTGTCTCCGCTGTCTTGGTTGTTAACCAGACTGGGGATTGCCCTGAGCCAACGACTAGCGAGAAGGATGGGCACTCCATACTTTGCTATGTTGTTGGTTGCCTTGGAATTGAAACGCGCCACATACCCAGACTGCTCCCCCGATGGCGTGAGGAACAGTACGCTAGCATCGGCCCCCTGCTTTCGCAAGGAGCCGTCGACGAACATCATACGATAAGGCCTGGTGAAGGTCAGGGCTCAGGGTACTGTTTCATCGTCTTCGTGGCCCCCTGAGCGTGCGTCTACTTCAGCCACAAGTGAACTAATGCTTTGTTAATGTCTGTATGACAGGAAAGGGAACCTAGATCAAACTTCAGTAGTTCCGCCGCCCATTTGGCAGCATCGCCCGCCGCGTGGAGCTGTGGGGGATAGCTTTTAGCCTAGGGGGATCGCTGGGTGCCCGACACTCGGGGGTCCTCAGGCTGCTTTGGACCTCGCGGGAAGCTCCGCTGACGTCCCGGGAGCTCCGGGAGGTCCTGCTGGTCCTCCGTGAGGTTGTGTCGGGGATCCGAGGTCTGGTCTTCTGGTGCTTGCTTCTCGGTAGCGAAACAGGTTACTGTGGTATGGGGTTAAAGCCATTGCGCGAAGACTGGGAATTCGCGGGACCCCTAGCTATGCCGATTCGGTTTACGCCGGGATTTAGCAGGTAAAGGGCACCCTTCAACTACTTCAGACTCAGGGGTCTGATGGGAGCCCTAGCAAGCATTTGGGAAGCGCAGCATACCACAGCCTGGTATCGAGTCTACTATTTGCTCTATCATAGGAAGGAAAAATAGGTCTTTAGGGCATGCCTTATTGAGACTGGTGTAGTGGATGCGCTTCCGGAGCTTCTCGCTGGCCTTCGGGATAATAACACGGTTTGCCAAGCGCCGGGAGCGGCGGACTCTCCGTCTCGTCGGATGGCTGGACGTCGGGAAAGACCTTTAAGTAGTGCTCCATCACCTCCCTAGGGATCTCTGGCCTCGGTGATGGCTGTCATGCAACACATCGACCTCATGCCGGAGGGGGGCAACGAGCGCGCCTTCCTATATGCTACCCAGGCCCCCGGCTACCCGGGTGGTCTGGGTGGCATCGGCGCTGATTCGGACGAGCCTTGTGGGGACGTCGTCCTCATCAAGGGGTTGCACGCGGGGTGCGATGGTAGAGGCACGGTGGCGTGCACTTAGGTGGAGCTGGTTTGGTTCTGTACTGCTGAGGGCTGGCGCTCTAGTTGCTGTAAGCGCCTGAAGCCTTTCCAAGGCTAATACTGCGGCAGCACGGTCTCCCCAAACGTTGAGGACGCCTGTTGGTGTAGGCATCTTCAAGACAAGATAGCCGTAGTGGGCTACTGCCATGAATCGGTACAGGGCTGGCCTACCGATCATGGCAATCTCGGCCACATCGAACAGAATGTACTCTGTCCGGTAGCTGTCCGGTGCCCCAAAGGTCACCGGGAGGCTGATGCGGCCGTAGGGAACGACCTGTCCCGGCCCTACCCCTGAGAACGGGCTTGATGGGGCGAGCTTGGCCATCGGGATCTGCAGCTTCTGGAAGGCTGCGTGACTGATGAGGTTCAGTCCAGCCCCACCATCCACCAAAACGTGGTACATCTTCACATTGGCGATGGTAAGGGCCACCATGAGCGGTAGTTGGCCGGCCCCAGCCATGTTCCTGGGGAAGTCGGTGTCATCGAAGCTGATGGGGGTTCCCATCCACCTGAGGTGCGGTACTGCACCTGGGAGGGGAGCCACCGACGCTACCGCTCGGCGCAAGACCTTAGCCATGCTTCGGGACAGGGGGGTCAGCGGACCCGCCGAAGATGTCACAGGGCATCTTCCAGTGCTCGTCGTCACTGGAGCTGGAGCTCCCATGATTGCGCGCTGCCTTTACGGCGCGCTGGAGCTCCTGGAACTCCACCTAGCGGTCGTCGCCGTCTCGGGCCTCGACCTTCTGGTTGCCCTCCCTTACTATAGGATGGGGCATCAGCTAGGGGCTGCTTCCCCTTCCGGAAGCGCCCCGCGAGCTTCTGGATTTCCCGGCCTCTGGAGGAATTCCGCCGGGTTGATGCTGCCGTCGTACTTCTCAGGCAAGAGCGGCCGAAACTTGCGCGGCCATTTTGTGAAGCGAAGGCGGGGCGCGAGGGCCGCGCACCCTGCTTCTGTCGCCGCAGGTTCAGATGCCACGAATGCTTGGTTCCCGCTGAGCACCGCATGCTCCGGCCGCCATACGTAGGACATACGACTGTGGAATATTGAGTAGCAGCGCACTTCGCTGCGGCTAGCGCACCCTCACTAGGTACACCCTGCGCTACTGAAAACCTGACGCTGGTCGGAGCCTGCATTGCCGGGGTCGGCGCTGCCAGAGCCGGTTGCTGGCTCCCAGTGCAGGTATCGGTGCCGTGAACGCTTGGTTCTCCGCTGGCACAGTGTGGCCCAGTATGGGCAAGGCCGCTCCATAGACCGGGGACGCCGTCTGCAGGGCATATGGTTGTGGCATATGCCGCACGACGTATGCCTGGGGCAGAGCTCGCGTAGCGAAGATCTGCCCTTCAGGCTGGGTCGAGGCCGACGTCATGTTGTCGCCAGCCTCTTGAGTGCGACGCCTTTATTGACGTCGCTCGAGGAACACTCGGGCACCTTGGCCTAAGTGGCACCGTTCCAGCTCTGTCCTCAGGTCCGTCGACGGAAGCTTGGTGGAGCTGGAACTCCCCCGTCTGGCCATCAACCGTTGGCATGCCTGTCAGCGACACAGCCGGTTGGTCGGAGCGTCGTCCCCGCCGAAGTCAATGGTTTGCGGCGGCGACGACAAGACGGTCTACCTCACGAATCCACCGCTGGGTCGCTGCCTGTGGCGCGTCCCCAGCAGGCGGATTGCGCAGTAGCGTCCTTGCTGTGGCTAGCGCACCCCCACCGGGTACGCCCGGCGCTACTGAAGGCCTGACGCTGGATGGAGCCTGCATTGCCGGGGTCGGCGCTGCCAGAGCCGGTTGCTGTCTCCCAGCTTGAGTGTGTCATCATGTACTCTCCCCTGGTCACGGTTTGCCGCGGGCGCAGGGGGGGAGAGTTTGCCGCTGAAGGAAGCTCGATCATCTTCGTCGGCGGAAACTCGTCGCGCTAGGGGAAAAGCCCCCTACCTGATGCGCCAAATGTCGAAGTGTGCGATCGACACTTCCCCCGGGCCTGCACTGGGCAGCCCGCGGAGGTTCTTTTTTCGGCGGGCTAGTCTCCTAGCGGAAAGCTTGCACGGATGGACGAGTTAGCGAGAGCTTGACACGGCGAGTTTTACGTGGTTCAGGCCGCCGGAGCGTAAAACCCTACGTCCACGGCGAGCTATGGAGCTCGCTGTATTGCTTGCTGCTCAGGGCCGGAGGCCTGAGCTTGGTGGTGAGTTACAGATTGAGAGTGTATGGCTAGCGTATGGGTTGCAAAGTGCGAAGCCCTGCTATCGACGCCTACCCGAGCCTTTTATAGTCCAAGGCTCGGGCGGCTTACAAGGGAAGCCGGGACCCGACAGGTGGTCCCGGGAGGATTGTCTATTATCTACCGTATCTGTAGTTACGCCGGTGGTTGCCTCTGGTCGAAGGCTTCTGAGTCTTCATCTTGCCGCCCTGCCCATGCCGCGTGCTAGTCGTAGTGGTTGATGATGGCGCAGGCGGCATGGGATGTCTTGTCGTGGCGTTTATTGGCTGGCAGGTTCTGACACCGCGCGCCAGTCTGTGATGCGACTGGGCGCAACGGCACCTGACAGACGCGTGCTCCACGTTTCCGCGTCTTGGGAAGACGCGGGCCTTGAATACCTTGTACGGGCAAGGTGTGGGGCGCCTTTATGCCCGCCGCCTACCGCTCGGGGGCAGGCAGCACCGTTCTTCTGGCCACGTGGCGGGTCCGGAGCCCTTCTCTGAGGTGAGAAGGGTCCGGCCTGCGGGGCACGTGGAGCCTCCGGACCTCTCCCCGCAGAGGGGGAGGTCCAGCCTCTGTATGCCACGTGGCGGGCTCGGAGCTCTTTTCTGTGGAGAGGGAGGCCCGGCCCCGCTGGGCGCGTGGCGTCTTCGGACCTCTCACCCGCGGAGGGGGAGGTCCGGCTTCTGTATGCCACGTGGCAGGCTCGGAGCTCTCCTCTGAGGAGAGGGAGGTCCGGCCCCGCCGGACGCGTGGCGCCTTCGGAGCTCTCCCTGCGGAGAAGGGTGAGTACCTTAGGCATTTTACCCTGTGCGCGGGGGTACCCCAGATCTCAGGTACCGATAGTGTCTATGCCTTACGGCCTAAAGAATGCACTCCCCACCTTTGTGCGGGCGATGCACAAAACCTTTGGGGAGTTAATAAGAGACCTAGTTGAGGTGTACGTCGATGACATAGTTGTCAAGGTCAAGCAGGGTTCATCCCTACTAGATAACCTAGCTTTAGTCTTTGACAAGTTGCGCTCTACGCGCACCAAGCTGAACCCAAATAAATGTGTGTTCGGCGTGTCCTCTGGGAAGCTCTTAGGGTTCCTGGTCTCGCACCGAGGGATTGAGGCCAACCCAGAGAAGATCAAGGCCATCGACTTGATGCGGCCCCCTGTCCGCATCAAGGATGTTCAGAGACTCACGGGATGTCTAGCCGCGCTGAGTCGGTTTATACCGAGGCTAGCAGAGCGGGCACTCCCTTTCTTTAAGCTCTTGCGCAAGTCAGGCCCCTTTGCCTGGACTGACGAAGCAGAAGAGGCTTTCAAGGAGTTGAAGCGACTCCTGACGACCCTACCTATCATGGTAGCCCCTGAGCCCGGAGAGCACTTGCTGCTCTACATTGCGGCGACAACAGAAGTGGTGAGTATGGTCCTTGTCGCGGAGCGGCCTGACCCCTCACCCTCGCAACCTGCTCCGGTAGCAGAAGACAGATGCCAGGGGGCCCCGCAGGGCCAAGACGGTCTCCCGGACCCCCTGGAGGTCCAAGTCGACCTCCCGGAGGCCCAGGACGGCCTCCCGGACCCCCAAGATAAATCTCCAGGGTCCAATTGGGGTCTCCCGGAGGTCCCTTAAGACCCCCCGGAGCTCCCGGATGATCAAGAAAGCTTGAGGGCCTCCGGGTCCCAGTTCCCGGAGGCCCCCGTGGGTCCACCCACCTCCAGCGGGCCGGGGCCAATGGACGAGGAGCTCCCAAGCCTAAGAGGGAGGGTCCGAACCATACAGAGGCCTGTCTACTACATCAGTGAAGTACTTCATGAGGCCAATACAAGGTACCTAGAAGTCCACAAGCTGCTGTATGCGGTGCTCGTGGCCTCCAGGAAGCTCCGCCACTACTTCCAGGCCCACCGGGTCTCGGTAGTCACCTCGTATCCGCTGAAGACAATTCTTCACAGCCCCCATGCGACTGGCAACGTTGCTAAATGGGCGGCGGAGCTGGCGGAGTTTGAGCTGGACTTCCTCCCACGTCATGAAGTCAAGAGCCAAGCACTGGCTGACTTTGTGGCGGAGTGGACACCAACGAAGACTGACCCAGGGGGCCATGAAGGCAGTGAGCCAGAACCTAAAGCTCCGGTCTTCACCGAACCCCACTGGACACTCTTCTTCGATGGCTCCTCGCGAAAGTAGGGGGCCGGTGCCGGCGTACTGCTCCTCATGCCATCGGGGGAACAGTTTGGGTATATGGTGCGTCTAAATTTCAAGGTGTCGGTACCTGAGATATGGGGTACCCCCGCGCACAGGGTAAAATGCCTGAGGTACTCGCCCTTCTCCGCAGGGAGAGCTCCGAAGGCACCACGCGTCCGGCGGGGCCGGACCTCCCTCTCCTCAGAGGAGAGCTCCGGGCCCGGCACATGGCCCACAGAAGCCGGACCTCCCCCTCCGCGGGAGAGAGGTCCGAAGACGCCACGCGTCCAGCGGGGCCGGACATCCCTCTCCGCAGAGGAGAGCTCCGGGCCCGCCACCTGGTATGCAGAGGCTGGACCTCCCCCTCCGCGGGGAGAGGTCCGGAGGCTCCACGTGCCCCGCAGGCCGGACCCCTCTCGCCTCAGAGAAGGGCTCCGGACCCGCCCCGTGGCCAGAAGAACGGTGCTGCCTGCCCCCGAGCGGTAGGCAGCAGGCGTGAAGGCGCCCCACACCTTGCCCGTACAAGGTATTCAAGGCCCGCGTCTTCCCAAGACGCGGAAACGCGGAGCACGTGTCTGTCAGGTGCCGTTGCGCCCAGTCGCATCACAGACTGGCGCGCGGTGTCAGAACCTGCCAGCCAATAAACGCCGCGACAAGACATCCCATGCCGCCTGCGCCATCATCAACCACTACGACTAGCACGCGGCATGGGCAGGGCAGCAAGATGAAGACTCAGAAGCCTTCGACCAGAGGCAACCACCGGCGTAACTACAGATACGGTAGATAATAGACAATCCTCCCGGGACCACCTGTCGGGTCCCGGCTTCCCTTGTAAGCCGCCCGAGCCTTGGACTATAAAAGGCTCGGGTAGGCGTCGATAGCAGGGCTTCGCACTTTGCAACCCATACGCTAGCCATACACTCTCAAGCTGTAACTCACCACCAAGCTCAGGCCTCCGGCCCGGAGCAGCAAGCAATACAGCGAGCTCCATAGCTCGCCGTGGACGTAGGGTTTTACGCTCCGGCGGCCTGAACCACGTAAAACTCACCGTGTCAAGCTCTCGCTAACTCGTCCATCCGTGCAAGCTTTCCGCTAGGAGACTAGCCCCGCCGAAAAAAGAACCTCCGCGGGCTGCCCAGTGCAGGCCCGGGGAAGTGTCGATCGCACACTTCGACATTTGGCGCGCCAGGTAGGGGGCTTTTCCCCTAGCGCGATGAGTTTCCGCCGACGAAGATGACCAAGCTTCCTTCAACGGCAAACTCTCCCCCTCCGCGTTCATGGCGAACCGTGACCACTGGGGAGTACATGTCGACACACTCAGGACGGAGTGTGTCGGAACAAGCGGGCAGCCAGCAGCCGACTCTGGCAACGCCGACTCCGGCTAAGCAGGCCCCGACCAGCGTGAGGTCTTCTGCAGCGCTGAGCGTACACCATGGAGGTGCGCTAGCTGCAGCAAGAGCGCTACTGCGCAACCCGCCTGCGGGGGATGCGCCCCATTCAGCGACCCAGCAATGGGTCCGCGAGGTGGACCGCCTCGTCGTCGCCGCCGCAAACCCTTGGTTTCGGCGAGGACGAAGCGCAGGGCAACCGGCTGTGTCGCTGACGCGCACACCCACGGTTGACGGGCTAACAGCGGATTCCAGATCCTCCAGGCTCCTGTCGACGGACCTGCGAAGGGAACTGGAACGGTGCCACTTGGGGCAGGACGCCCGGGTGTACCTCGAGCGATGCCGAGAGAGGCATCGTAACCAGGAGGCAGGCGACAGCATGTTGTCGGCCTCGATACAACCAGAAGGGCAGGTCTTCGCCATGCGAGCCCCGCCACAGGCATATGCTGCGCAGCATATGCCACAACCATATGCGCCGCAAGTAGCGGCCCCGGTCTATGGTGCAGCCTTGCCTATGCCGGGATACGCAGCGCCAGGTGCGAACCAAGCGTTCGCAGTGCCTATACCTGCCGCAGCAGGAGCAGAATGTGCGGCCCTTGCACCCCACCTTCGCTTCGCAAGGTGGCCACGCAAGTTCCGCCCGCACCTGCCCGAGAAGTACGACGGCAGCGTCAACCCAGCGGAGTTCCTCCAGATCTACTCCACCGCCGTACTTGCCGCAGGAGGGGACGAGGCTGTCATAGCCAACTACTTCCCCGTCGCCTTGACCGGCCCAGCCCGGTCTTGGCTCATGAATCTACCTCAGGGGTCCATAACCTCCTGGGGTGAGCTCTGCCGGCAGTTCGTCGCCAACTTCGGCAGCTCCTACACCCGTCCCGGCACGGAGCTCGACCTCCACGCCGTCAAACAACAACCTGGGGAGTCGCTGCGCTCTTTCATCCACCGGTTCTCTCAGGTGCGCAACACCATCCCACATATCCAAAGCGCCTCTGTGGTGGTGGCGTTCCGACAGGGTGTCCGGGACGAGAAAATGCTCGAGAAGCTCGCGACCAGAGAGGTCCGCGACGTCTCGGAGCTCTTCAGCCTGGCGGACAAGTGCGCCAGAGCAGCTGAAGGGCGGAACTGGCATGCACAGCCGACCTCCGAGTCAGGAGGGCAGCCCGGGTCCGGTGCAGCTGCCTATGGGGGTGGCAAGAAGACCAAGAACCGGGGGGTGGCAAGATGAAGTCACCATTCACGGCCCCCGTCGCCGCAGCTGCGACGACCAGTGGAGCTCGGGGGCCACGCCCTGACAAAAGGAAGCGGCTGTCACCGGCCCCACACAGTGACCAAGGCGGGCTATGCCCCGTGCATGGCACCTACAACCATACTGCTGCCGAGTGCTGGGAGATCCATAGGCTCGCAGAGCGCTTCTGCAAAGGAAGACAGCAGAGGGCTGAAGCACCGCCCTACCCTCAGAGGGATGGCAAACAGAAGGCCGACGCCCCAGTCACCGCTGCCCACCAGGTGGGGTTCCAGGAGCCTCAGCGTGTCATAAAGACAGTGCATGGCGGTGAGGACTCCAGTTCCGACGGTGACGGGCCTGGGCGTTAGCCAACTACAGCACGCCTCCGTGCCTCGGACATACCTCTCGGGAGCCGCCTAAGGTCCGTCAACCCCTTGAAGGCCTTGCCAGAAGGGGAAGACGCCTTAGGTCATCCAAGGTGAGCCCGGGTTCACCTACCCCTTGAAGGCCTTAGCCAGAAGGGGAGAACTCCCCGGGGGCCCCCGAGAGAAGCCGCGCAGGGCCTGATCCAGCGTGAAGATAACAACCTTGACAAGACTCAGCTTGCAGGGAACACCCCACAACGCACGGTCTCGGCTAATGCTCTAAGCACTACCGCCAAAGAACCGAACGCGACGGGGGCCCGCAAGAGGGCAACCTGGTGAAGCGGCACGCTATATTCCAAGAAGGACCCATAAGCTCTCCCCCAGCAGGGAAGGTCCCTTCCGAATCATGAAAGCTGCCGCCCCAGGCACACATGCCTTTCAACCGAGAGTGGGATCCATTCCCAAAGAATCCTTGCCATGAAGCAACACTGTAAGTCCTACTTACTGAGCATCGGTAGAACAGGGTTATTGTAAGGGCCTCAGTTTTTGACACTCATTTGCAGTGTTCATCACCACACCACACACCTCATTTGAGGAAGAATGATGAACACAAATAAAGAGCAAGTAACAATTATCAACATGCTCATTAGGGAACAAACTCACACATTGCAAAAGTGGTACTTCCCACATGTGATATAGATGGGCTGGACATATGAAAACTCCTACACTTTGCTAAGGATGTCCATGCCAAGTTCCACCCAAATTCAAAACCTTTTTGAGGTCATTTTGGGTATAGTTAGGAAGAGGGCAGTTTGAAACCATATTCAAATTCAAACTGTTTTCACCCACTGAATTTAAAAGTGGAAGGCATATTCTTGCTCAGCACATTTTTGTGAGCTCACACACCAATTTTCACTCCATTTGGAGTTGATCTTGACATGAGCTAAGGGGGAGAAATTCAAACTTTATTTGAATTTCAAACTGCACTTGTGCTGAAATTCATTCAAACCAAACCTCATTTGAACTTTGATCAATTCAAATGGCTCTTGGGTGAATAATTTGAATTGCCAAGGGTAGAATAGGGTTCACTGTTTACCACAGCTGTTAGGAATAAATTTCAGAGGTTAAAAGAGAAGTGGGACCCACATGTCAGCCTCTGCCTCAAAGCAAACCGACTGAACCACAGTTCAGTCGGTTCCCGGCAGCTGTGCGCGCGCGCCACCGAAGGGGGCAGCCGGCGCCAGCTCCTGCTGCGTGCCCCAAGCCGGAGACCAGCCGGCCGGGCTATTTATTCCCTCCCCGGCGTGCTTCAGTCACCATTTTCCCGAGCTACCGGCGTGCGCGACTGTTTTTCCCACTGCCATCACTAGCGCTCGAGTTCCTGCTTGATCAAGCCGATCGCAGCTCCTTCTTTCCGTTCCAAGGTCCCAGCAAGGTACTAGCTTCCATCCTCCATCCTTTCCATTGATAGAAATCGATTGAAACCGAGTGATATCGGCTGTGCCGAAAGATCAAACTCGGAACTGGAAACCGCCGCACCTCGGGCTCTCGTGGACAGCCCAACCTGGGCGTTGTCACGCCCGAGCCAAGGCACCCTTGGACGCGCAAGTGATCGGTGCTGCTCATCCCCGAGCCACAGCTCGAGTGGTTGCTCACCGGCGGCGAATTTCCACTTTTCCCCTTTCTGTGTGCAGAACGACCTTCGGGTACGATTCTGTTTAATTCGTGCTCTAGAAAGGGATTAGAGGGCCTCAGGCCACTCCCACACGAACTAGACACGGTGACGCACAAGTTGCCTTCACAACTCTGGGCCGGAGAACTTCTGTGCCCGGCGTAATTCAAGGTCTACTAATGGCGGAACGCACGGGGGGTATCGGGCGCACGGTGAGGACCTATTTCGGGCCTTCCCCGAACTGCCCCGAGTTCATGTCGACCTTCTCTGAGGTCCACTGATGCTCCCCGACCGGTTTCCCAAGTAGCTGAGGCACTAGGAGCATCAGCCGACATGGCCGAAGTCGTTCCGATATGGCGGCTCGTCGCCGACCATGCTCCGGCCGTTGTCATGAGCAGCTGACCCTCGGATCATGTTCCCCAAGTAAAAGTAGGCAGGGGCGACCAGAATCAAGAAGTTTGGAGCGGTACAGCAGCCAGCGGCGAGCTCTCCGGCGAGGTCCCTCGGCGGCGGAGCGCGGGTGTCGCGAGGTTGAAGAAGGGGGTGGACCCCAGCTGTCAGCGGCCGATATTTTGAATCAGGATCCGGCTGCGGCCGGGATCGGGTGTGCTGGCGCGCAAAAGCCTTGTGGGCCGCGGTGTGCTGTCGCTTCGGCGTGCGACGCGTGTCCCCTGGGCCCATGCGCGAGTTTAAACTTTTCCCCGATTTTCAGATTTCCTTCAAACTTCAAATCCTTATAACTTTGGCTAGAAAGCTCCAAATTGAGTGAACCAAATTTTGCTGGATTCAGCTCTCTGAGTACTTTCCAGAAAATCAAGTTTCACTTCATGAAATTCCCTAATTCTCCGGAATTAATTCCTTAATGTTTAAATTGTTAGGAATTTTAACTGGAGAATCCTTTGGCGGAAAATCCTGAAATTTTGCTGAGATGTTCACCAAAATATCATTGAGCTACCATAAAAATTTCAGATCCATTTGAGCTCATTTAGTCCACCTAATGGTGTGATTAGTAAAACTGTTCCAGAGAAAATAGAAAATATTCAGAAACATTTTCAGGATTTTCTCTGAAATTGTTTAGCTCATATCTTTAGTTAGAGACTTCCAAATTAAGTGAGACCAACTCCATTAGGACCCTCTGAAAATCTAGTTTTCAGAAAGTCATAGTTTGTCTCATGAAAATCCCTAGAACACCCTAAGGGTTCCAATTAAGGTCAAGGACATAATTATTTGTGGAGGGCTCAAATGAGCTTTGCTGCAACTAAAACTTGACCAAGTCTTTGTTTAGGTTGTAACCAAGCCACAGTAAAAGTTTCACAGTCATTAGGTCTGTCTAGTAAGGGTTATAGGCTTCACAACTTCAAAGTTAATACAAAGGCCTCTAAATTAATACATACATTGTTCTTATCATGTAGTCGCTAAGGTCGAGGAGGAACCCGAAGTCCTAGACTTCGTTACTCCGGAGGAACAGCTAGCCTACGACCAAGAGCAGCAAGGCAAGCCCCGGTTTGCATTAACCTTTTTACAAATTTTTATTGTTTTGAGCACATACTTGTTTCCTTTGTTCTGTGCATTAGAGTCTTGTTTGGAAATCCAACTGCATAGCCAAGAAAACCACGGGTTGGGTTTAGGATTGAAAACCCCGTTAGCCACTGCATTGCTAGGATAGAGTAGGATTCGGTACAAGTCGAGTAGTTGGAACTACTCGCGAGAATAGGCTAGAGGCACATTGCTCGGGTAGAGATAGCACATGAAACACATGGCAAGAAAATGAGACCGAGCGGAGAGTAAGGGCAGCAGGACTTTGGGGCCTGTGTGCTGTAGCTCCGCTTGTGTCGATTGAGGACCGAGCCGTGTGCGGGCCTGTTGAACAAGCTAGAACAGTACCGAAGACCTACCGGCTATATGGGAACCGGGAAACTGATGTAACTCGGGTAGCTGGGTGTTGAGGCATTGCCCGTCGTTCAGAGGGTAGGTTGAGAGCTCGAGGTGTAAATCAGCTGGCGGCACAGAGATGCGCGTGCAGGGACCTCTTGCTCGGGACGATGGGACCGGTTCAATATTTGGCTAACGGGTGAAAGGTAGTCGCGTACGGCGTCCGTGATGGTTGTTGTAGGCAACATCGAGTACGGGCGTACGTGACGGGTTGTTCGGGTAACCCTGCAGGTGTAAATCGATTATAATCGCCGTCCCTCGCGGTCAGTGAGTACCACTTGTTCACTGTACCGTGACGTAGAAAGAACAGGCTAGTCACATGTTAAAATGTTGCTGATTGAAAGTTGGATATTGATTGTTAATGATATGTTGTAGCTTAGTGCTAACTAAAGTTCTTTTCAACTTTGGGCAAAGTACATGAGAGAAATGCGTTTCTTGTTTGATTGCGACTCTCTCATGTGCCTTAGCGTAAGGTTCTCCACAACCTGCTGCTAAAACTTGAAAGTAAGGTTCTACTAATTAGGCGAGTCCTTGCAAATGATTTTTACCTCATGCAACCCATTACCCTCATGTAGAAGTTCCATGTTTAGGTGAGACGGGTCAGACTTGCTGAGCCTTCGTGCTCACTGCTTGTGTTTGAAGCTTTTGCAGGGTTCTATGAGGAAGGGACTCCCGAAGAGGAGACGGAACCCCAGGAGGGGAACCCCGTCGAGTGGGAGTCGTGCACGCCGCAGAGTTAGTGTGCGTGTGTGCTAGCAAGGACACGTTCGAGGGCTGAACGTGCACTTGATGCTTAGTCTACGTCCGCGAGTGTGGACTAAACTTATTTTGATGTAAACATGTTAATAAACTTGTTTATGTAATAAAGCTTCCGCTTCCGCTTTGTACCTTTGACGTGTGTTATACGGTGTTGTGCAACGCAGCACCCCTCAGCGTGATCCTGGCTCGACAGGACCAGTGGGGTCGTGTCAGCGTGGTATCAGAGCTCGCTTGAGGTTTAACACAGTACAAAGGTCTTCTTTTTCAAAAATCCAGTGAGGAACGAGTTAGTAGCCCGTATAAGGATGTTATTAGTATATAGAAAGTGGCTTATTAACTTATTTGTTATGTCAAAAAATCGTGCATCTCGGGACGTTCATGTCTTGGGGGGTGCACGTAAGCGCTGTCCACCAGTGCGCACAAGCTGAAGGGTGGAGCCCCACGGGTGGCAGGTAACCCGACCCGCTTTGATATCCTCTACGACTCTTCATGTCGTTTGGGGTATTCGAGCAACGTCTGTCCCTGGCGTGCGTGGTGCAACATGGGAGACCCCGTCACGTGGTCTGAAACGTGAACACGTAACTCAAGGCGTGTTTGGCTTGAGAACATCCGGGCGAGTGATGACGGCCGGATGTACCAACTGTATGGATTCCGGGCTCGGTGTGCAGCCGAGTCTGATGATTGGTTGAATTTCTGCAGGTAGCCTTACCACGAAACGGTAGACGTGTAGCATCCGTGTGCGAGTGACGAGTAGTGCCACTAAACTAACGAAGCCGGCTAAGTCCGGTATAGGTTTTTCTTTGTGAGGACGTAGTACCGACATGACCTGGTGACGCATCGACGTCACACCCAACTAAATGAACAACTTCATTTAAAAATTTGAAGGTTTTGATCCAAAGTAGTAAAACTTGATGTAACTCCTTCCCTTGAACAGGATATTCAAAGCTAATAAGTTTTCAACTTATAGGATGTTAAGGACAGAGCACTCTGTTTTCAGCTAAATCCAGGCTGAAGTAATCAGAGGTTAGAGGTTGAGTTCTTTCGAGGTTGGGGTCGTATGATACATTTCTGGAAAGCTTTGGAGGAGCTTTACAACTTTTCTGTTGAGTTCCAGAGGTGTTTCGTCCCTTAACCACTCGAAAAATGCAGTAGAGTTGAAACTGTCCAGAAAACAGGACAGAGCAAAGACTCTCTGTAAACTCTCTGTAAATTAAGCATAACTTCCTGCTTAAAAATCCAAAAATAGGAAATGAGGTAGTTCTGGAAAGATTATGAGATGGGTTACAACTTTGTAACAGAAAGTTTTGTCAGATTAGGAACAGAATTAACTGGGATTCTTGGATCAAATCAGTACCTAGGGCAGGGAGGTGCTGTCCAATTGTTCCCAAAAATTCTGTTAACTTTGACATCTCATAACTTTTGAACCAGAGCAGATCTTAGGCCAACCAAATACTTTCTGGAAAGCTATTGAAGTTAACTTTAACTTTGATGTTGAGCTCCAGGACTGGTTTTGCTTTAACCTGGCCTAAATCAGATTGATATGGAAACTGGTCAGGGCTGTCATGGGAACAGCAGATCAGCAGTCAAATTTGTTTAAAAATTTGAACTATGTTTCCAAGTTTTAGGGGTTCAATGACATATCTTATGTTATAACTCGATGGTTTACTGTTTAAATAAATATTTGACATTTCTCAAATATATTTTTACAGATGGCAGCAGATAAACGGTTGGAGAACGGGTGGGTAGTTTCCCACTGTTCTGACCGTAGCGGCTACCCGGAAGCATTGTGCCTAATGCTCCAATATTTCGGGTACAACCAGATGCCGCAATACTTCGCCAAGGAAGAAGGCGAAGAGGGGAACAAGACGTGGACGATCCATGTCGAGGTTCCTGCAGGGCCTACGCCACCCGGTTGGGTGCCATTCACCGTCACGGTGAGAGGAAGACAACCGGAAGGGATGTGGCAAATGGCAGCCCGTGACACTATGTCACGTTTCTGCCAACTACACGTGCAGGCTATGGAGGGCACTCCATACGCACTCGTTCCGGTGGAGGGACGAGCTCAGCATGTGTGGGAAGAGAGGTACCTAGAGGCAACAAACTCGAGTTGCCCAAGGTACAACCCCGCGGAGGCAAATCTCAGCCTCCAAATGAGGGCGGGAAACGCTGTGATGGACAGCCAAGCTGTTCATACGGAGCATCTCGCCACCAAGCTCAAGGAGAGCACAAGCCGTGGAGATCATTTTGAGAGTGCTCACAGTGCACTCCGCAATGTGCTCCTTCCGACGATCAAGCGACTGAATGAACAACACAATCAGTTGCGTCGTCTGAAGAAGGCAAAGAAGAAGAGCCGTGTTGACATTGCGGCGTTGCAAGAGCTGGTGCAGACCCTAACCCAGCAGAATGAGGACCTTGCTCAACAGCGGGACGACGCTATTGAGGAAGGACAAGGCTGGGAAGAGGACTACAACCAGGCTATGGACGAGGTGCATGCATTGCAGGACCTCGTGCCCCCGGTGTTAGGCATACCGGTGGTCTTGGGTCTTCCAGCAATGGGAGAACCCGGAATGGGAGAAGAGGTGGTAGATCCAGAGCCACCAGCAGAAGTACCGGAGGAGGACGACCCACAGGAGGTCGAATTCTACTCCGAGTAGGGGGTTACGGTTGCCAAGTAGGGCAGCTAGGGTAGCGTAACCCAACTTTTGTAATCGGTGACATGTCGTGTAGACAGTAGCGTATGTATAGGTAGTGACGACATGAGCACGACTTCTCGGAGATCCGAGAATGATGTATCTTGTATAAAGTTTATGCTTTATCAATATATGTGAATGTTGTGCAAGTTAATCATGCGTCGCTTCGATACCTACTGCTGTTTATGGAATTTTGAGTAAGACATGTGCTAATTGCTGCTGTGTTGAATTTCAGAATGACGCGTACTCGTGCCAACCCCGATGTTGGAGGTACTAGCCAAGGGGGAGAGACCTCCCAACCACCTCCCGAGGACTCCTCGGGACAGCAGCAGCAACAGCAACAGCAAACACCGCCACCGCCACTGCCGACGGTTACATTGGCCGACATTGTCGCGGCAATGGCGGGTTCACATCAGCAGCACACAGAGCTGCTGCAAACGTTGATTGCGAATACGTCTCGCCCAGAGAGACGTCAAGATCGTGAGGAGCGCCAACAAAGCTCTTACTCTGACTTCCTGGCGACTCATCCCCCTGTATTCTCAAGGGCGGATGAACCACTTGACGCGGACAACTGGCTCCGCGCCATAGAGATGAAGTTCGGGCTGCTCCAAATCAGCGAGCAGCGCAAGACTCAGTTCGCGGTCCAGCAGCTCCAAGGATCCGCGAGCGCGTGGTGGGCCAACTTCTGTGCTTCACAGCCCACCGACCGAGTGATGACCTGGGCGGAATTCCGGACGGCCTTCAGGGCCTATCATATACCGCCAGGTCTGATGAAGAGGAAGACGCAGGAATTCCTACACCTGCAACAAGGGAGCCGGAACGCGCTGGAGTACTCCAGAGCGTTCAACGATCTCGCACTCTACGCGTCGTATCACGCAGATACGGACGAGAAGCGGCGGGACCACTTTTACCAGGGGCTTAACCCGCTCCTGAAGGACAAGCTGGCGATGTTCAATCGCGGCAGCCTCAACGACATAATTGATGCTGCGATTGTTCAGGAAGACTCCGGCAAGGAGTTGGCGGCGGCAGAGCGAAAGCGAAGCGCGCCGCAGAGCAGCGGAGAAGGAGGCGGTCCTTCTCAGAAGTTTCGGATGGTGAATCGCCCACCATCAGGTCCGCGCTGGCAGCCACCACAGCGGTCGATGCCGTTCCGCGGTCGGCCGTATTCTTCACCGGCATTCCGGCCGGCACTGCCAGCACCACCGCAACAACAGCAGCAGCAGCGGGCGATGCCGCGTGCGTTTGCACCTCCGCAACGCATGCCGGGCTTTCGTCCCCCGAGTACTCCACCAGCAGCGGCCACATGTTACAAGTGTGGTCGTCCAGGACACTTCGCGAGCAGTTGCCCGGAGAGGCAAGGCGGCGGAGTGGTACCACAGTTTCCGGGGAGGAATCAACCCCGGAACCCTACTAATGCGCGGCGGGCAAACCCTAGGCCCGGCACTGTCCACCAGCTTGCCATTGAGGACGTGCCGGAGGGCGAGCCAATCCTTGCGGGTATGTTCCAACTCCACCAGCATCCCGCTATAGTACTATTTGATTCAGGCGCCACGCATAATTTTATTAGCCAAGCTTTCATTGCTAAACACAGCTTGCCAATACTACCCACCGATAGTCCATATTTAATTTGTTCACCGGGTGGGAAGATTTCAGCAAGCGTAATGGTCTCCAAAGCACCATTATGCTTAGCGGGTAGAGTGTACCCCACGTCTCTCATTATCTTAGAGGGACAGAAGGTCGATGTCATCCTAGGGATGTCGTGGTTAACCCGCCACGGCGCTATTTTAGACACCGTCCTCCGAGTCGTGCACTTAAACTCAGAAGTGCACGGTTCTCACTCATTATTTCTGGACAGTCCAGAAATAAAACTTCCAAGTGTCTATCAAGCCACAACCATCAGATTGGAAGACATTCCAGTGGTCCGAGAGTTCCCTGATGTATTCCCGGATGATTTGCCGGGGATGCCACCCGATAGAGAGGTGGAGTTCAAGATTGAACTTGCACCGGGAACCATGCCAATATCCCGAAGGCCGTACAAGATGGCGCCCAGGGAGTTGGCGGAACTGAAGATTCAGCTCACGGACCTTCTGGGGAAGGGTTTTATTAGGCCGAGCTCCTCGCCATGGGGTTGTTCGGCATTATTTGTCAAAAAAAAAGGATGAAACGTTGCGGCTTTGCGTGGACTACCGTCCATTAAATGCCGTAACCATCAAGAACAAGTACCTGTTACCACGGATCGACATGTTGTTTGATCAGTTGGTCGAAGCAAAGGTCTTTTCCAAGATGGATTTAAGATCCGGGTACCATCAGATTAAGATCAGGGCTGAGGACATTCCCAAGACAGCTTTCTCGACAAGGTACGGACTTTATGAGTACCTGGTCATGTCCTTTGGCCTCACCAATGCTCCAGCTCACTTCATGTATTTAATGAACTCGGTGTTCATGCCGGAGCTGGACAAGTTTGTCGTGGTCTTCATCGACGACATCCTGGTATACTCCAAGTCGGAGGAAGATCACAAGAAACATCTGCGTATAGTCTTGCAACGGCTGCGGGATCACAAGTTATACGCAAAGTTCAGCAAATGCGAGTTTTGGATATCGCAAGTGCCTTTCCTCGGGCATATCATCTCAGCGGAGGGTATCGCTGTGGACCCGAGCAAAATCACGCAAGTGCTGAATTGGAAATCCCCGAGAACTGTTCATGAGGTACGGAGTTTCCTCGGACTCGCGGGATATTATCGGAGGTTCATTCCGAACTTCTCGAAGATTGCCAAGCCAATGACAGAGCTGCTGAAGAAGGCTACCAAATATGTTTGGAGTCCAGCATGTGAAGCAGCATTCAAGGCTTTAGTCAAGCACCTGACATCAGCACCGGTTTTGGCGCAGCCAGACACAACAAAACCGTTCGATGTGTACTGCGATGCATCCGGCATTGGGCTCGGATGTGTGCTGATGCAAGACCGAAGAGTGGTCGCGTATGGATCACGACAGCTTAGGAACCATGAGCAAAATTATCCAACTCACGATTTGGAGCTCGCTGCCGTGGTACTTGCACTGAAAATGTGGAGACACTACCTACTCGGTAACCTCGTACATTTATATACCGACCACAAAAGCCTCAAGTACATCTTCACTCAGAAGGAGCTGAACATGAGGCAACGAAGATGGTTGGAACTGATAAAGGATTTCGAGATAGAGATCCATTATCATCCGGGCAAGGCAAACGTTGTGGCAGACGCGCTAAGCCGCAAGTCACACGTCAATAATCTGACCATCACACCGTTGGAAGAGAGCGAACCACCACTCCATGTGATTCCACACGGAGCTCTCTACAACCTAGCTTTGATCCCCACCATCCGTGAAGAGATAGCGGCAGCCCAGAAGAATGATAAGGGCATGTCACATTTACGGAGACGAGTAGACAGTGGGGAGTTGAAATGTTTCCGGAAGGACGGAGACGGCGTCTTATGGTTCAAGGACCGGATCGTCGTACCCCGAAACCCGGAGTTAAGGAAGAGAATCTTTGATGAAGCTCACTTATCAAAGTTTTCTATTCACCCCGGCAGCAACAAGATGTATCAAGAACTCAGAAGCAAGTTTTGGTGGACACGGATGAAGCGAGAGACGGCAAAATACGTGTCCGAGTGTGATACATGTCGACGGGTGAAGGCAGACCACATGCGGAAACCGGGACTGCTGCAACCACTGGGCATTCCTGCCTGGAAGTGGGAGGACGTGAGCATGGATTTCATCGTCGGTTTACCCACCACCTTACAGAAACATGATTCTGTGTGGGTGATCGTCGATCGGCTCACCAAAGTTGCCCATTTCATCCCGGTCAACACCAACTACAACGCCAAGAAGTACGCTGAACTGTACATCTCACGGATCCTATGCTTATACGGCGTACCCCGTACCATCGTATCGGACCGGGGCACTTTATTTGTGTCCCGTTTTTGGGAGCAGCTACACGCTGCCTTGGGGACGAAGCTGATCCGTAGTTCAGCCTACCACCCGCAGACGGATGGACAAACCGAGCGGGTAAATCAGATTCTAGAAGACATGCTACGAGCTTGCGCTATCGACCACGGCAAGAATTGGGATGATCACTTGCCATTAGCCGAGTTCTCGTACAACAATGGGTACCAAGCCAGCATCAAGATGGCGCCCTACGAGGCGCTATACGGCAGGAAATGCCGCACACCACTGAACTGGTGTGAATCTGGCGAGAGGGTTACCTTCGGGATTGATCTTGTCAACAACGCAGAAGAAAAGGTTCGATTAATTCAAGCGAACCTAAAAGCCGCTCAATCCCGACAGAAACAGTATGCGGACCGGAGGAGGCGCCCATTACAATTCGAAGTTGGAGATCACGTATACCTACGAGTGTCTCCAATGAAGGGCGTAAACAGATTTGGGGTGAGAGGAAAGTTAGCACCCCGATTCATCGGTCCATTCCAGATTACCGAAAGATGTGGATCGGTGGCATACCGGCTAAGATTACCAGAAGCAC
Source organism: Neostapfia colusana (assembly GCA_030760725.1). Classification (NCBI taxonomy): domain Eukaryota; kingdom Viridiplantae; phylum Streptophyta; class Magnoliopsida; order Poales; family Poaceae; genus Neostapfia; species Neostapfia colusana. Next base: position 105,581,990 of record JASWHV010000006.1, read on the forward strand.
TTTCCGGTGTGCACGACGTCTTTCACATTTCCCAGCTGAGGAAGTGTCTCAAGCTATCAACTACCGTTCAGCTGGGAGACATTGAAGAACTGCAACCGGATCTCACCTATCGGGAGGAACCGGTGCAGATTATTGATGAAAAGGCCCGAACCACACGCAACCGTACGTTGTGGTTCTACAAGGTTCTATGGAGTAATCACTCCATGGACGAAGCGACATGGGAGAACGAAGAATTCCTTCGCACTAACTACCCCGACTTTTTCACGTCGCATATTCGGTAATTTTCCACCGTCCTCTCTCTCATTTCACCTTATAATCTCGGGACGAGATTCTTTTAAGGGGGGAGGAATGTAAGGGCCTCAGTTTTTGACACTCATTTGCAGTGTTCATCACCACACCACACACCTCATTTGAGGAAGAATGATGAACACAAATAAAGAGCAAGTAACAATTATCAACATGCTCATTAGGGAACAAACTCACACATTGCAAAAGTGGTACTTCCCACATGTGATATAGATGGGCTGGACATATGAAAACTCCTACACTTTGCTAAGGATGTCCATGCCAAGTTCCACCCAAATTCAAAACCTTTTTGAGGTCATTTTGGGTATAGTTAGGAAGAGGGCAGTTTGAAACCATATTCAAATTCAAACTGTTTTCACCCACTGAATTTAAAAGTGGAAGGCATATTCTTGCTCAGCACATTTTTGTGAGCTCACACACCAATTTTCACTCCATTTGGAGTTGATCTTGACATGAGCTAAGGGGGAGAAATTCAAACTTTATTTGAATTTCAAACTGCACTTGTGCTGAAATTCATTCAAACCAAACCTCATTTGAACTTTGATCAATTCAAATGGCTCTTGGGTGAATAATTTGAATTGCCAAGGGTAGAATAGGGTTCACTGTTTACCACAGCTGTTAGGAATAAATTTCAGAGGTTAAAAGAGAAGTGGGACCCACATGTCAGCCTCTGCCTCAAAGCAAACCGACTGAACCACAGTTCAGTCGGTTCCCGGCAGCTGTGCGCGCGCGCCACCGAAGGGGGCAGCCGGCGCCAGCTCCTGCTGCGTGCCCCAAGCCGGAGACCAGCCGGCCGGGCTATTTATTCCCTCCCCGGCGTGCTTCAGTCACCATTTTCCCGAGCTACCGGCGTGCGCGACTGTTTTTCCCACTGCCATCACTAGCGCTCGAGTTCCTGCTTGATCAAGCCGATCGCAGCTCCTTCTTTCCGTTCCAAGGTCCCAGCAAGGTACTAGCTACCATCCTCCATCCTTTCCATTGATAGAAATCGATTGAAACCGAGTGATATTGGCTGTGCCGAAAGATCAAACTCGGAACTGGAAACCGCCGCACCTCGGGCTCTCGTGGACAGCCCAACCTGGGCGTTGTCACGCCCGAGCCAAGGCACCCTTGGACGCGCAAGTGATCGGTGCTGCTCATCCCCGAGCCACAGCTCGAGTGGTTGCTCACCGGCGGCGAATTTCCACTTTTCCCCTTTCTGTGTGCAGAACGACCTTCGGGTACGATTCTGTTTAATTCGTGCTCTAGAAAGGGATTAGAGGGCCTCAGGCCACTCCCACACGAACTAGACACGGTGACGCACAAGTTGCCTTCACAACTCTGGGCCGGAGAACTTCTGTGCCCGGCGTAATTCAAGGTCTACTAATGGCGGAACGCACGGGGGGTATCGGGCGCACGGTGAGGACCTATTTCGGGCCTTCCCCGAACTGCCCCGAGTTCATGTCGACCTTCTCTGAGGTCCACTGATGCTCCCCGACCGGTTTCCCAAGTAGCTGAGGCACTAGGAGCATCAGCCGACATGGCCGAAGTCGTTCCGATATGGCGGCTCGTCGCCGACCAAGCTCCGGCCGTTGTCATGAGCAGCTGACCCTCGGATCATGTTCCCCAAGTAAAAGTAGGCAGGGGCGACCAGAATCAAGAAGTTTGGAGCGGTACAGCAGCCAGCGGCGAGCTCTCCGGCGAGGTCCCTCGGCGGCGGAGCGCGGGTGTCGCGAGGTTGAAGAAGGGGGTGGACCCCAGCTGTCAGCGGCCGATATTTTGAATCGGGATCCGGCTGCGGCCGGGATCGGGTGTGCTGGCGCGCAAAAGCCTTGTGGGCCGCGGTGTGCTGTCGCTTCGGCGTGCGACGCGTGTCCCCTGGGCCCACGCGCGAGTTTAAACTTTTCCCCGATTTTCAGATTTCCTTCAAACTTCAAATCCTTATAACTTTGGCTAGAAAGCTCCAAATTGAGTGAACCAAATTTTGCTGGATTCAGCTCTCTGAGTACTTTCCAGAAAATCAAGTTTCACTTCATGAAATTCCCTAATTCTCCGGAATTAATTCCTTAATGTTTAAACTGTTAGGAATTTTAACTGGAGAATCCTTTGGCGGAAAATCCTGAAATTTTGCTGAGATGTTCACCAAAATATCATTGAGCTACCATAAAAATTTCAGATCCATTTGAGCTCATTTAGTCCACCTAATGGTGTGATTAGTAAAACTGTTCCAGAGAAAATAGAAAATATTCAGAAACATTTTCAGGATTTTCTCTGAAATTGTTTAGCTCATATCTTTAGTTAGAGACTTCCAAATTAAGTGAGACCAACTCCATTAGGACCCTCTGAAAATCTAGTTTTCAGAAAGTCATAGTTTGTCTCATGAAAATCCCTAGAACACCCTAAGGGTTCCAATTAAGGTCAAGGACATAATTATTTGTGGAGGGCTCAAATGAGCTTTGCTGCAACTAAAACTTGACCAAGTCTTTGTTTAGGTTGTAACCAAGCCACAGTAAAAGTTTCACAGTCATTAGGTCTGTCTAGTAAGGGTTATAGGCTTCACAACTTCAAAGTTAATACAAAGGCCTCTAAATTAATACATACATTGTTCTTATCATGTAGTCGCTAAGGTCGAGGAGGAACCCGAAGTCCTAGACTTCGTTACTCCGGAGGAACAGCTAGCCTACGACCAAGAGCAGCAAGGCAAGCCCCGGTTTGCATTAACCTTTTTACAAATTTTTATTGTTTTGAGCACATACTTGTTTCCTTTGTTCTGTGCATTAGAGTCTTGTTTGGAAATCCAACTGCATAGCCAAGAAAACCACGGGTTGGGTTTAGGATTGAAAACCCCGTTAGCCACTGCATTGCTAGGATAGAGTAGGATTCGGTACAAGTCGAGTAGTTGGAACTACTCGCGAGAATAGGCTAGAGGCACATTGCTCGGGTAGAGATAGCACATGAAACACATGGCAAGAAAATGAGACCGAGCGGAGAGTAAGGGCAGCAGGACTTTGGGGCCTGTGTGCTGTAGCTCCGCTTGTGTCGATTGAGGACCGAGCCGTGTGCGGGCCTGTTGAACAAGCTAGAACAGTACCGAAGACCTACCGGCTATATGGGAACCGGGAAACTGATGTAACTCGGGTAGCTGGGTGTTGAGGCATTGCCCGTCGTTCAGAGGGTAGGTTGAGAGCTCGAGGTGTAAATCAGCTGGCGGCACAGAGATGCGCGTGCAGGGACCTCTTGCTCGGGACGATGGGACCGGTTCAATATTTGGCTAACGGGTGAAAGGTAGTCGCGTACGGCGTCCGTGATGGTTGTTGTAGGCAACATCTAGTACGGGCGTACGTGACGGGTTGTTCGGGTAACCCTGCAGGTGTAAATCGATTATAATCGCCGTCCCTCGCGGTCAGTGAGTACCACTTGTTCACTGTACCGTGACGTAGAAAGAACAGGCTAGTCACATGTTAAAATGTTGCTGATTGAAAGTTGGATATTGATTGTTAATGATATGTTGTAGCTTAGTGCTAACTAAAGTTCTTTTCAACTTTGGGCAAAGTACATGAGAGAAATGCGTTTCTTGTTTGATTGCGGCTCTCTCATGTGCCTTAGCGTAAGGTTCTCCACAACCTGCTGCTAAAACTTGAAAGTAAGGTTCTACTAATTAGGCGAGTCCTTGCAAATGATTTTTACCTCATGCAACCCATTACCCTCATGTAGAAGTTCCATGTTTAGGTGAGACGGGTCAGACTTGCTGAGCCTTCGTGCTCACTGCTTGTGTTTGAAGCTTTTGCAGGGTTCTATGAGGAAGGGACTCCCGAAGAGGAGACGGAACCCCAGGAGGGGAACCCCGTCGAGTGGGAGTCGTGCACGCCGCAGAGTTAGTGTGCGTGTGTGCTAGCAAGGACACGTTCGAGGGCTGAACGTGCACTTGATGCTTAGTCTACGTCCGCGAGTGTGGACTAAACTTATTTTGATGTAAACATGTTAATAAACTTGTTTATGTAATAAAGCTTCCGCTTCCGCTTTGTACCTTTGACGTGTGTTATACGGTGTTGTGCAACGCAGCACCCCTCAGCGTGATCCTGGCTCGACAGGACCAGTGGGGTCGTGTCAGTTATTCACTTCTGTAATAGACCCCATAGAATTTAGGAACAGAGCTTGGGGTAGCTAAGTCTCAAGGGACAGTACAGGACTACATCCAGTTTAGCCTGGTTCCGACCCTAAGCGCGTAGAGTCTTGCTTCCCTTGTAGACAAGGCGGAACATTGCCCCCATGTACAGCCAGAATTCCACCTATGGGTACGAATACAGAGACCTGTTCTACTTAGCTCTCTCTCATGCGCTCATTTAAATTAAGCATTAATTTTTATGATCGCACTATCTTTGTATGTTCATCGTACATCTAGCTCCCCCTCTCCTGCGCTCATCCATAGTCGGCATTTGCTATCCTACCGAAGGCGGCTGCACTTGAGGCACCTGCCGATGGCCGAGTGAGTCTCTCGGGCCTCCCCCAGTCAGGTGTTGCGGTGCCAGTTGGTCACCTCCAGGAAAGGCTAGCGTTGTGCATGGGGGGTCCAGGGTGCGTATCCAGCTTAGCCGGCCCAGAGCCCAAAGCATGCGCATCCTGCCCTTCGGAGGTCCAGGGGAGTACGTCCGCTTTGCCTGGTCATGAACCCAAAGCGCGTGCACCCTGCTTCCCCAGCGCATGGCCCGGTACTAGGGATCGGACGGCCGTACCCGGACCTCGGAGGGAGCCGGAGCTCCGGCGCCTCGTGCAGAGAATTTCCCAAGCCCCGTATAGCGGGTCAGGACCATAAGACGAATAAGACTAGGAGACAGGAGGGGAGGACCCCCCGAGGAGAATTACGTTTCCTCTGCCTGTGTGCAGGACCTACAGGTTATGGCAACAGGGACTGCATGAAGCGGGGGGGAAAGGAGCTACCAGCTACTCCGGCCTGGGACTGGAAGGACCGGGACCTGCCCCTCCAGCAGGGGCGGAGCCCGGGGGCCCCACGTGTCCAGCGGGCCCGGAACTCTCTCCTTCCTTGAGGAGGGCTCCGGGCTCGCCATGTGGCAGGCAGGAACCGGACCTCCCCCCCTCAGTGGGAGGGCTCCGAAAGCCCTACGTGTCCAACATGGCCGGAGCTCCCGTCTCTTGAGGAGGAGCTCCGGACCCGCCACGTGACAGGCAGATTTGGAGCCCCCCATAGGACGAGGTTCGGAGACCTCCGGGGGCCCCTAACACGGTTAGGACCCGGGGAGGGTGTCTGTGCGAAGCTCCGAGATTGGAAATGGCCTCTGAGTACCTTGCGGAGCTAAGGACTGAGCCAGGCAAAGCCAAGAAGGAGAGAAAAAGCATCACAGACACAAGTATCCAAGAGAGTCAAATTAAACAAGGCTCCATGAGCTGGACTACAGACTCGATAAAAAAGGGAGAAACAAGTCCTAAGGACCTCCCGGCTCTCGCTGGAACCTTGCGGCTACAAGGGCGGCCACATCCACAACTTCAGCCCTGGCAGCTTCCTCCCGCTCCGTGGCTGGGCCCTCTCTCGCTAGCTCTAGCGAAAAAGAGGGGTCGCGGCTCTTGAAGCATGCCAGCACATGCGAAGCGACCTCTAAAGCTAAGCTACAGCCCTCGGCCTCAAGCTCGCTGGCGACCACCGAGTCGAGTCTGTCCAGCTTGGCGCCGATCGACTCCAACGCAGGGATCACCTCTGCCACCTTCAGAGCGGGAGTCGTGGCCCTCACCGGACTGAAGCCAAGAGGAATCAGGGCGGACCCCGCTCGATCCACGAAGCTTGAGACCACAAGAGCCTCGGATGACCGCAAGGCTGAGAGCTCCTCCACCTCGCGGCGGGCCGCCTGCAGAGCCTCCAGGTTCCTCTCGGAGAATTCCTTCTCCTTGGCCGCCAGGGAACTCTCGCGAAGGTGGAGAGTCTTGGCTAGCCGCTCCAACTCAGCGGCCTTGAAGCCGGCGGTCAACTCCCGGTCCAAGACCGCCCAGCGATCATGGGAGACCTGTTCCTCCCTATAGTCAAGGTCTGCCTTCAGAATCTCCAGCTCCTCCACCCGAGCTCGGAGGTCATCCTCGCCCGCGGCCAGCTGCGCAGCGACCCTCTCTGCCTCAGCTGCTACGGAACGCTCCCGCTCCTCAACGGCGAGTTCGCGGCGCTCCAACCGCTGCCGTATTTCCACAGCAGCAGAGAGGCTCTCTTCGGCCCGGGCGTGTGCCTCCAGGGCCTCCCTGTTGATCCGCTGCGACTGGGTGTCCATGCGGTCAACAGCCCGCTTCATCCGGTCGATGAGCGCTTCCCTGAAGTCGAGCAACTCCTGCCTGGAGTCGAGCTCGCTCTTAACCTTCACGGTCCTCTCCCGCAAAAGGTTCCCCCAGATGAGGAGGCGGTCCCGTTCAACCGTATACACCTCCCGCTCGCGCCCTAGCGCAGCCAAGACCTGCCGGACGCTCGACTCGGCAAGCGCGAAGGCGTCCGCCAGAGGCAATGGAGCAACAGAGGCTGGGGCAGTCCCTCCGACCTCCTCCATTACCTCGTCCTCAGGAAGAGCCGACGCACCAGCAGCCGAGACGAGACACCGATCAGGAGAAGCTGGCTCCGCGGCTCTGGCAGCCAGGCCAGCCGGGCTCTTTTCATCTTCCGGCTCCTTGACCTGAGGAGAGGGACGAGCCGGGGAAGGCGGTGCTGGAGAAAAAGCCAGACCGCCTAGTGCAGGATCAACCTGTGCTGGCTCGTTGGCCGCGGTTGTCGTCTCGTCAGGAAGAGACGACGCTGCCGCGGAGTCCGGGCACACCGGAACAGGAGAAGTTCGCGCTGGCCTGGGGGCCGCGGCAGTTGCCCCTGGCTCCGGACGCTGCGGCACAGATTCCCCGCAAGACGGGGAAGGCCGGGAAGCGCGGACACTCCAGCGGGCTCTAAACCCCGACTTCCGAGCCGGGGTAGGATTTCCAGAGCCCGCAACCGTCGCCGACGACCGCTCCGCAGTCGCTTGGACTGGCGGAACAGGGGACGCCCCAGAGGCTTCCCCCAGCGCATCAACCCGGGGCCTCTTCGAGTCGCCACCGGAGGGAGTGTCATGCACCCCAGAATCCCGACTTGGCACCGACGCCGTTGCTGGAGGAGATCGAGCGCGTTTCTTCTCTGGTAGCGGGTTGGAAGCCATGGCAAGGGAGAACCCAAAAGCACAAGAGTCCGAGAAGAAATGCTGAGAAGTGTGAAGGGAAGCTGCAATGGGGTTGAGACCCCCTCTAAAAAGCTTCCCGGTGCAATTCCAAGCGATTCGGAACTCTTTGAATATCCAGCACCGGCAACAGCTTTGGTTCCTAGACCGAATGCCGATGATGGGTGGGCCCAAACCGCTTAACTAAAGCGGTGGGGTCAAGGAGTCAGTCTCCTGAGAAGATGAGCCGGCGAGGCACTTCGGCGGTTCCCGAAGAAAGCGCCGCAACGTGCAGAAGTGGCAGCCTTGGGAACCGCCGCAGTAAAAGCAATCATCAAGTGAGCGCACGCTCTCACGATCCCGCGGCCGTTCGTGCTCCGGCAGCGGTCAATTCGGGACTTAGAGAAAGTGCGCGGGTCGGAAGAGACAGAGGTCCCACCTCGGGCTCGCTATCTCCCCCGAGATGGGCCCGGGGGCCACTGTCGGTACCTGATATATGGGGTACCCCCGCGCACAGGGTAAAATGCCTGAGGTACTCGCCCTTCTTCGCAGGGAGAGCTCCGAAGGCGCCACGCGTCCGGCGGGGCCGGACCTCCCTCTCCTTAGAGGAGAGCTCCGGGCCCGCCACGTGGCCCACAGAAGCCGGACGTCCCCCTCCGCGGGAGAGAGGTCCGAAGACGCCACGCGTCCAGCGGGGCCGGACCTCCTTCTCCGCAGAGGAGAGCTCCGGTCCCGCCACGTGGCATGCAGAGGCTGGACCTCCCCCTCCGCGGGGAGAGGTACGGAGGCTCCACGTGCCCCGCAGGCCGGACCCCTCTCGCCTCATAGAAGGGCTCCGGACCCGCCCCGTGGCCAGAAGAACGGTGCTGCCTGCCCCCGAGCGGTAGGCAGAGGGCGTGAAGGCGCCCCACACCTTGCCCGTACAAGGTATTCAAGGCCCGCGTCTTCCCAAGACGCGGAAACGCGGAGCACGCGTGTGTCAGATGCCGTTGCGCCCAGTCACATCACAGACTGGCGCGCGGTGTCAGAACCTGCCAGCTAATAAACGCCGCGACAAGACATCCCATGCCGCCTGCGCCGTCATCAACCACTACGACTAGCACGCGGCATGGGCAGGGCTGCAAGATGAAGACTCAGAAGCCTTCGACCAGAGGCAACCACCGGCGTAACTACAGATACGGTAGATAATAGACAATCTTCCCGGGACCACCTGTCGGGTCCCGGCTTCCCTTGTAAAGCCGCCGGAGCCTTGGACTATAAAAGGCTCGGGTAGGCGTCGATAGCAAGGGTTCGCACTTTGCAACTCATACGCTAGCCATACACTCTCAAGCTGTAACTGACCCCCGAGCACAGGCCTCCGGCCCTGAGCAGCAAGCAATACAGCGAGCTCCATAGCTCGCCGTGGACGTAGGGTTTTACCCTCCGGCGGCCTGAACCACGTAAAACTCGCCGTGTCAAGCTCTCGCTAACTCGTCCATCCGCGCAAGCTTTCCGCTAGGAGACTAGCCCCGCCGAAAAAAGAACCTCCGCGGGCTGCCCAGTGCAGGCCTGGGGGAAGTGTCGATCGCACACTTCGACACAAGGCAACCAACAACATGGCGGAGTATGAAGCACTCATCTTTGGCCTGCAGAGAGCCCTGTCTTTAGGCGCTCGCCAGTTGTTGGCACAGGGCGACTCCCAACTGGTCATCAAGCAAGTCAAGGGCGAATGCTCCTGCAATGACCCGCAGCTAGCTGCGTATCTGCTCCACATACAGATGTTGGAGAAAGAATTCCTCGCTTTGGACCTGCACCACGTACCGTGCGCTGGTAACGCCGCAGCCGACAACCTTTCAACGAAGGCTTCCACCGGAGCCCCTGCGCCCGAAGGAGTTTTCGAGAGGACATTGCTGCGGCCCACAGCCCGGCCCGCCGAGCCGGGCGAAGGGGGCTTGACCAGCACCTCGAAGCTGGCGGTCCCGGCGGCCCTACAGCCATGGATGCCGTCATGGATCGTAAGCGTCAACACAGCGCTCAAGATCCAGAAGCTCAAGTCAGACCCGACGCATGGATCACGGAGATCCAGGACTACTTGAAGGACAATATCCTCCCTGATGAACATGCAACCGCTGAACGGATTGTGCGTATGGCTAAGAGGTACGCGCTGGTAGAGGGGGATCTCTACCGGCGTGGCGCCAACAACATCCTATTGCGGTGCATAACCCAGGGGGAAGGCTGCGACTTGCTCGCTGAGATCCATGGAGGCGAATGTGGAAGTCATTCTTCCTCACGCACGCTTGTCGGTAAAGCCTTCCGGCATGGCTTCTACTGGCCAACAGCACTCCAGGATGCCGTCAAGCTGGTCGAGAGCTGCAAGGCGTGCCAGTTCCACGCCAAGCAGATCCATACACCGGCTCAGGCGGTACAGATGATCCCGCCCTCGTGGCCGTTTGCCGTATGGGGGCTGGACATCCTGGGACCATTTCCCAGAACCTTCGGGGGATACCGGTACCTCTATGTTGCCATCGACAAGTTCACCAAGTGACCGGAAGCTACACCAGTTGTCACCATCAACAAACAATCTGCAGTAAAATTCATCAAGTCTATTGTCTGCCGGTTCGGGGTCCCAAACAGGATCATCACCGACAACGGGACCCAGTTCACCAGCGCAGCATTCCAAGAATACTGCGAGGACCTTGGTATTCAGGTATGCTATGCCTCTGTCGCCCACCCGAGGAGCAATGGGCAAGTTGAGAGGGCCAACGCGGAGATTCTCCGGGGCCTTAAGACTCGCACCTTAGCCAGCCTGAAGAAACATGGTGCCAATTGGGTAGATGAGCTTCCGAGCACACTATGGGCTAACCGGACATCCCAGAGCCGGGCCACCGGGGAGACACCCTTCTTCATGGTGTATGGGGATGAAGCTGTACTTCCCCCAGAAATCACCATGAAGTCTCACCGTGTCCGGGCTTACGACGAAGCCGCGCAGGACAACCTCCGGTGTGGAGAAATTTGACCTCGTCGACGAGGTCCGATTACATGCGGCACTCCGTAACGCGCGGTACAGACAAGCGCTTCGGCGCTACCACCAGAGGTCTGTGCGTGCCCGGGAGCTGCAGGAAGGTGACCTGGTGTTGCGGGGCATACTTTCTCGCGAAGGGGCCCACAAACTCTCCCCTAGTTGGGAAGGCCCCTTCCGAGTCGCGAAAGTATGCCGCCCCGGGTGTGTGCGCCTTTCCACCGAGGATGGGGACCTGCTCCCGAACCCTTGGAACATAGAACACCTCCGTAAGTTCTACCCCTAGAGCAAAAATAGGACAGTACTTTCTTTTCGTAATAAACTCCATAGAGTCCAGGAGCAGCGCTCGGACCAGCTAAACCCCAGGGGACGGTCCAGGACTACGTTCAGCTTTGCCTGGTTCTGACTCCAAGCGCGTAGAGTCTTGCTTCCCCTCTTAATGGGGTGGGTCGTGGCCTCCATGTTTAGCCTGCCTTCCTCCTGTGGAAAGTTTTACGAAAAGAAATCTGCTCTACTTTGCTCTTTCCTTGTACTCATTTAAATTGTGAATTGAGTTTTTGAATCACTCTTGCAGTGCATGGTTGCCATGTGCTCAGCTCCCCCTCTCTGCAAGTCCCCAAGCACAAAGCATATGGATGGAGGCCATAAGTCAAATAAGACTATGGGATAAGGGAGGGGGAGCCCCCAAGGAGAATTACGTTTCCTCTGCCTGTGTGCAGGACCTCCAGGTTACGGCGACAGGGACTGCATGAAGCAGGGGGGAAAGGAGCTACCAACTACTCCGGCCTAGGACTGGAAAGACCGGGACCTGCCCCTCCAGCAGGGGCGGGACCCGAGGGCCCCACGTGTCCAGCAGGCCCGGAACTCTCTCCTCCCTTGAGGATGGCTCCGGGCTCGCCACGTGGCAGGCGGAAACCGGACCTCCCCCCCCCCCCTCGGTGGGTGGGCTCCAAAAGCCCTACGTGTCCAACATGGCCGGAGCTCCCGCCTCTTAAGGAGGAGCTCCGGACCCGCCACGTGGCAGGCAGATTTGGAGCTCCCCATAGGGCGAGATCCGGAGACCTCTGGGGGCCCCTAACACGGTTAGGACCCGTGGAGGGTGTCTGTGCAAAGCTCCGAGATTGGAGATGGCCTCTGAGTACCTTGCGGAGCTGAGGACTCAGTGAGGCAAGCCCAAGAAGGAGAGAAAAAGCATCACAGTCACAAATATCTTAAAAGAGTCAAACTATGCGAGGCTCCATGAGCTGGACTACAGACTCGATAAAAAGGAAGAAACAAGCCCCAAGGGTCTCCCGGCACGACCAGAATCCAGAAGTTGCAACAACGGCCGCGTCACCAGGCTTCAGCCCTGGCGGAACTCTCTCGCTCTATTACCAGAGCGCAGGAATCGCCTCCCTCATCACCGGTGCAAAAATCAGTGACACCACGGGAGCTCCTGAGGCCCCCTCCACAGTATTCAGCGGTCTCCCTGGACACTCTACCGTCTGGGATCCTCCATGGTGCATCGGCGGTTTCCTTCTCCTGAAGTTCCCTCATCACCTGCGCAAAAGCCGGTGTCGTCAAGAGTGCCCCTGGAGCCTCCATCCCTCATCACCTGCGCAAAAGCTGGAGTCATCAAGGGTGCTCCTGAGGCCCTCTCCGCAGTATTCAGCGGTGTTCTTGGAGACTTTGCCGCCTGGGATTCTCCTCGGTGCTTCAGCGGTTCCTTTGAAGACTCCACCACCCTCAGGGGCAGGGCAGGCAGGCTCCCTGAGCCCCAGGATTGGTGCAGACGCAACCGCTGAAGGGAACCGAGAGCAATTCTTCCCCCATAAGGCGGGTTAAGAGCCATGGAAGAAGACAAGACTGCAGGGACCTGAGGGAGGCACACGGGCTGGAAGCCTTATAAGGGGAATGTACCCACATGGAGGTTTCATTTAACACCTTCCCGGGTGCAATCCCAAGCGATTCGGAACTCTTCGGATACCCCGCGTCGGCGACCGCTTCGGTTCCTAGACCGAGTGCCAATGACGGGTGGGCCCAAGCCGCCTAGCTAAAGCGGTGGGGTCAAGGAGTCAGTCTCCTGAGAAGATGAGCCGGCAAGGCACTTCGGCGGTTCCCGAAGAAAGCGCCGCATCATGCAGAAGCGGCAGTCTTGGGAACCGCCGCAGTAAAAGCAACCATCAAGTAAGCGCACGCTCCCACGATCCCGCGGCCGTTCGTGCTCCAGCAGCGGTCAATTCGGGACGTAGAGAAAGTGCGCGGATCGGAAGAGACAGAGGTCCCACCTCGGGCTCGCTATCTCCCCCGAGATGGGCCCGGGGGCCACTGTCGGTACCTGAGATATGGGGTACCCCCGCGCACAGGGGAAAATGCCTAAGGAACTCGCCCTTGTCCGCAGGGAGAGCTCCGAAGGCGCCACGCGTCCGGCGGGGCTGGACCTCCCTCTCCTCAGAGGAGAGTTTCGGGCCCGCCACGTGGCATACAGAAGCCGGACCTCCCCCTCCGCGGGAGAGAGGTCCGAAGGCGCCACGCGTCCAGCGGGGCCGGACCTCACTCTCCTCAGAGAAGAGCTCCGGGCCCGCCGCGTGGCCAGAAGAACGGTGCTGCCTGCCCCCGAGCGGTAGGCAGCGGGCGTAAAGGCGCCCCATACCTTGCCCGTACAAGGTATTCAAGGCCCGCGTCTTCCCAAGACGCGGAGACGCGGAGCACGCGTCTGTCAGGTGCCGTTGCGCCCAGTCGCATCACAGACTGACGCGCGGTGTCAGAACCTGCCAGCCAATAAACACCGCGACAAGACATCCCATGCCGCCAGCGCCGTCATCAACCACTACGACTAGCATGCGGCATGGGCAGGGTGGCAAGATGAAGACTCAGAAGCCTTCGACCAGAGACAACTACCGGCATAACTGCAGATACGGTAGATAATAGACAATCTTCCCGGGACCACCTGTCGGGTCCCGGCTCCCCTTGTAAGCCGCCCGAGTCTTGGACTATAAAAGGCTCGGGTAGGCGTCGATAGCAAGGGAGCACTTTGCAACTCATACGCTAGCCATACACTCCCAAGCTGTAACTCACCCTCAAGCTCAGGCCTCCAGCCCCGAGCAGCAAGAAATACAGCGAGCTCCATAGCTCGCCGTGGACGTAGGGTTTTACGCTCCGGCGGCCTGAACCACGTAAAACTCACCATGTCAAGCTCTCACTAACTCGTCCATCTGCGCACGCTCTCCGCTAGAGACTAGCCCCACCAAAAAAAGAAACTCCGCGGGCTGCCCAGTGCAGGCCCGGGGGAAGTGTCGACTGTACACTTCGACAATGTCGATGACATCGTTGTCAAGGTCAGGCAGAGTTCATCCTTGTTAGATAACCTGGCCCTAGTCTTTGATAAACTGCGCTCCACGCGCACCAATCTGAACCCTGACACGTGTGTTCGGCGTATCCTCTGGGAAGCTCCTAGGATTCCTGGTCTCACACCGAGGAATTGAGGCCAACCCAGAGAAGATCAAGGCAATCGACCTGATGTGGCCCCCCGCCCACATCAAAGAAGTCCAGAAACTCACGGGATGCCTAGCCGCGCTGAGTCGGTTCATACCGAGGCTAGCAGAGCGAGCGCTCCCCTTCTTTAAGCTCCTGCGCAAATCCGGTCCGTTTGTTTGGACCGACGAAGCAGAAGAAGCTTTCCAGGAGTTGAAGCAACTCCTGACGACCCTACCCATCATGGTAGCCCCCGAGCCCGAAGAGCACTTGTTGCTCTACATCGTGGCAACAACTGAAGTGGTGAGCATGGTCCTCGTCGCAGAGCGGCCGGACCTCTCGTCACCGCAGCCTGCTCCGATAGCAGAAGACAAGCACCAGGAGACCCCCGAGGCCCAAGACGACCTCCCGGACCTCCAAGACAACCTCCCAGAGGTCCAATGGGACCTCCCGGAGCTCCGGGGTAACCCCCCGGAAACCAAAAGGAACCTCCCAGGAGGACAAGACGTCCTCCCGAGGTCCACGATAACCACCTGGAAAACCAGCGGGACCTCCCGGAGGTCCAAGACGGCCTATTAGCCTTCGAGTCCCCGCTCCCGGAGGCTCCCCCGGGCGCACCTACCTCTGGTCGGCCTGAGCCAATGGATGAGGACATCTCAGGCCCGGGAGGGAGGGTCCGGACCATCCAGAGGCCTGTCTACTACATCAGCGAAGTCCTCCACGATGCCAAGACAAGGTACCTGGAGGTCCACAAGCTGCTGTATGCAGTGCTCGTGGCATCCAGAAAGGTCCGCCACTACTTTCAAGCCCACCGGATCTCGGTGGTCACCACCTACCCGCTGAAGGCGATCCTTCACAGCCCCCACACGACTGGCAATGTCGCTAAATGGGCAGAGGAACTGGCAGAGTTTGAGCTGGATTTCCTTCCCCGCCATGCAATCAAGAGCCAAGCACTGGCTGACTTCGTGGCCGAGTGGACGCCTGCGAAGGCTAACCCAGGGGGCCACGAAGACGGTGAACCAAAGCCCCGAGCTCTGGTCTTCACCGGGCCTCACTGGACGCTCTTCTTCGACGGCTCCTCGTGAAAGAAGGGGGCCGGTGCTGGCGTACTGCTTCTCATGCCATCAGGGGAGCAGTATGGGTACATGGTGCGTCTCAATTTCAAGGAAACCAACAATATGGCAGAGTATGAAGCACTCATCTTTGGCCTAAAGACAGCCCTGTCTCTGGGCGCTCGCCAGTTGTTGGCACAGGGTGAGTCCCAGCTAGTCATCAAGCAAGTTAAGGGTGAATCTCCTGCAATGACCCACAGCTAGCTGCTTACCCACAGCTAGCTGCTTACCTGCGCCATGTACCGCGCGCTGGCAATGCCGCAGCTGACGACCTCTCAACGAAGGCCTCCACCGGATCCCCTGTGCCCAAAGGAGTCTTCGAGAGGACGTTGCTGCGGCCCACAGCCCGGCCTGCTGAGCCGGGCGAAGGGGGCTGGACCAGCACCTCGAAGCTGGCGGTCCTGGCAGCCCTGCAGCCATGGACGCCGCCAAGGATCGTAAGCGTCACTGGGGACTCCGTGCAACCCAGCGCTCATGATCCAGAAGCTCAGGTCAGACCCGATGCATGGATCACGGAGATCTGGGACTACTTGAAAGACAACATCCTCCCTGATGAATGTGTATCCGCTGAATGGATCGTGCGCATGGCTAAGAGGTACGTGCTGGTAGAAGGGGATCTCTACCAGTGTGGCGCCAACCACGTCCTATTGCGGTGCATAACCCAGGGGGAAGGCTGCGACTTGCTTGCTGAGATCCATGGAGGCGAATGTGGGAGTCACTCTTCCTCATGCACGCTCGTCGGTAAAGCCTTCCGGCATGGCTTCTACTGGCCGACAGCACTCCAGGATGCCGTCAAGCTGGTCGAGAGCTGCAAGGCGTGCCAGTTCCAGCCAAGCAGATCCACACACCGGCTCAGGCGGTTCAGATGATCCCACCCTCCTGGCCATTCGCCGTATGGGGGTTGGACATCTTGGGACCATTCCCCAAAGCCGTCGGGGGATTCTGGTACCTCTACGTCGCCATCGACAAGTTCACCAAGTGGCCAGAAGCCACACCCATCGTCACCATCAACAAGCAATCCGTAGTAAAGTTCATCAAGTCGATCGTCTGCCGGTTCGGGGTCCCAAACAGAATCATCACCGACAACGGGACCCAGTTCAGCAGCGCAGCGTTCCAAGAATACTGCGAAGACCTTGGCATCCAGGTGTGCTATGCCTCCGTTGCTCACCCAAAGAGCAATGGGCAAGTCGAAAGGGCCAACGCCGAGATTCTTCGGGGCCTCAAGACTCGCACCTATGCCGACTTCAAGAAACATGGTGCCAAGTGGGTGGACGAGC
Organism: Neostapfia colusana; assembly: GCA_030760725.1. Lineage (NCBI taxonomy): Eukaryota > Viridiplantae > Streptophyta > Magnoliopsida > Poales > Poaceae > Neostapfia > Neostapfia colusana. The sequence continues at coordinate 105,598,284 of JASWHV010000006.1, forward strand.
TTCCGAGCACACTATGGGCTAACTGGACATCCCAAAGCTGGGCCACCAGAGAGACACCCTTCTTCATGGTATACGGGGCCGAAGTTGTGCTTCCCCTAGAGATCACCATGGGGTCTCTCCGTGTCCGAGCTTACGACGAAGCCGCGTAGGACAACCTCCGGCGTGAAGACATCGACCTCATCGACGAGGCTCGATTACACGCAGCGCTCCGTAATGAACGGTATAGGCAAATGCTCCGGCGCCACCACCAAAGGTCCGTGCGTGTCTGGGAGCTGCAAGAAGGCGACCTGGTGCTACGGCGCATACTTTCTCGCGAAGGGACCGACAAACTATCCCCCATCTGGGAAGGTCCCTTCCGAGTCCTGAAAGTTTGCCACCCCGGGTGCGTACGCCTTTCCACCAAGGATGGGGATCCGCTCCCGAACCCTTGGAACATAAAACACCTCCGTAAGTTCTACCCCTAGAGCAATTGTAGGGCAGTCTTTTCTTTCTGTAATAGATTCCATAGAGTCCAGGAACAGCGCTCAGAGCAGCTAAGTCTCAGGGGACGGTCCAGGACTGCGTTCAGCTTGGCCTAGTTCCGACCCTAAGCGCGTAGAGTCTTGCTTCCCTTCTTAATGGGGTGGGTCATTGCCTCCATGTTTAGCCTGCCTTCCTCCTATGGAAATTTATATGGAAAGAAACCTGTCCTGCTTTGCTCTTCCCTTATGCTCATTTAAATTACGTATTACTTTTGTCGAAGTGTGCGATCGACACTTCCCCCGGGCCTGCACTGGGCAGCCCGCGGAGGTTCTTTTTTCGGAGGGGCTAGTTCCTAGCGGAGAGCTTGCGCGGATGGACGAGTTAGTGAGAGCTTGACACAGGAGGTTTTACGTGGTTCAGGCCGCCGGAGCGTAAAACCCTACGTCCACGGTGAGCTATGGAGCTCGCTGTATTGCTTGCTGCTCAGGGCCGGGGGCCTGAGCTCGGGGGTGAGTTACAGCTTGAGAGTGTATGGCTAGCGTATGAGTTGCAGGATGCGAACCCCTGCTATCGACGCCTACCCGAGCCTTTTATAGTCCAAGGCTCGGGCGGCTTACAAGGGAAGCCGGGACCCGACAGGTGGTCCCGGGAAGATTGTCTATTATCTACCGTATCTGTAGTTATGCTGGTGGTTGCCTCCGGTCGAAGGCTTCTGAGTCTTCCTTTTGACGCCCTGCCCATGCCGCGCACTAGTCATAGTGGTTGATGACGGCGCAGGCGGCATGGGATGTCTTGTCGCGGCATTTATTACCTGTCAGGTTCTGACACCGCGCGCCAGTCTGTGATGCGACTGGACGCAACGGCTCCTGACAGGCGCGTGCTCCGCGTTTCCGCGTCTTGGGAAGACGCGGGCCTTGAATTCCTTGTACGGGCAAGGTGAGGGGCGCATTTACGCCCGCTGCCTACCGCCCGGGGGCAGGCAGCACCGTTCTCCAAGCCACGTGGCGGGTCCGGAGCTCACCTCTGAGGAGAGGGAGGTCCGGCCCTGCCGGACACGTGGGGCCTTCGGACCTCTCTCCCGCGGAGGGGGAGGTCCGGCTTCTGCATGCCACGTGGCGGGCCCGGAGCTCACTTCTGAGGAGAGGGAGGTCCGGCCTCGCTGGACGCGTGGCGTCTTCGGACCTCTCTCCCGCGGAGGGGGAGGTCCGGCTTCTGCATGCCACATGGCGGGCCCGGAGCTCTCCCCTGAGGAGAGGGAGGTCCGGCCCCACCAGACGCGTGGCGCCTTCGGAGCTCTCCCTGCGGAGAAGGGCGAGTACCTTAGGCATTTTACCCTTTGTGCGGGGGTACCCCATATCTCAGGTACCGACAGTGGCCCCCGGGCCCATCTCGGGGGAGATAGCGAGCCCGAGGTGGGACCTCCGTCTCTTCCGATCCGCGCACTTTCTCTAAGTCCCGACTTGACCGCTGCTGAAGCACGAACGGCCGCGGGGTCGTGAGAGCGTGCGCCCACTTGATGATTGCTTTTACTGCGGTGGTTCCCAAGGCTGCCACTTCTGCACGTTGCGGCGCTTTCTTCGGGAACCGCCGAAGGGTCTTGCCGGCTCATCTTCTTAGGAGACTGACTCCTTGCCCCCACCGCTCCAGTTAAGCGGCTTGGGCCCACCCATCATCGGCACTCGGTCTAGGAACCGAAGCGGTTGCAGGTGCGGGGTATTCGAAGAGTTCCGAATCGCTTGGGATTGCACCCGGGAGGGTGTGAAAAGAAACCGCCACGTGGGTACGCTCCCCTTATAAGGCTTCCAGCCCTTGTGCCCCCTCGAGTCTCTGCAGTCCTGTCTTCTTCCATGGCTCCTAACCCGCCTTACGGGGAGAGAATCGCTCTCGATTCGCTCCAGCGCCGGCGTCTGCACCAAGTCTGGGACCCAGGGAGCCTGCCTGCCTTGCCTCTGGTGGTGGCGCCTCCAAGGGGTCTCTGGTTTGTCCTCCTGACTGGGCCCTTCCTTGGTGACGGCAGGCAGCAAGCTCCCTGGCGTTGCGTCCCTTCTCAGATGGTGGAGTCTCCAAAGAAACCGCTGAAGCACCAAGGAGAATTCCAGGCGGCAGAGCCTCCGAGGAGACCGCTGAAGCTGCGGAGGGGACCTCAGGAGCACCCTTGACGATACCGGCTTTTGCGCCGGTGATGAGGGAACTTCCGGAGAAGGAAACCGCTGATGCACCAAGGAGGATCCTAGGCGGTAGAGTCTCCAAGAAGACCGTTGAAGCTGCGGAGGGGGCCTCAGGAGCACCCTTGATGACACCGGCCTTTGCGCTGGTGATGAGGGAGGCGCTCTCCCGCTACCGGCGCGGCCGATCTTGCATCTTCTAGACTCTGGTCATGTCAGGGGAACCTTGGGGCTTGTTTCTTTCTTTTTTATCGAGTCTGTAGTCCAGCTCAAGGAGCCTTGCTTAAATTGACTTTCTTGGATACTTGTGTCTGTGATGCTTTTCCCTCCTTCTTGGCTTTGCCTGGCTGAGTCCTTAGCTCCGCAAGGTACTCAGAGGTCATTTCCAATCTCGGAGCTTCGCTCAGACACTCCCCCCGGGTCCTAACTGTGTTAGGGGCCCCCGGAGGTCTCCGAACCTCGCCCTATGGGGGGGGCTCCAAATCTGCCGGCCACGTGGTAGGTCCGGAGCTCCTCCTTAAGAGACGGGAGCTCCGGTCATGTTGGACACGTAGGGCTTTCAGAGCCCTCCCGCTGAGGGGGGAGGTCCGGTTCCTGCCTGCCACGTGGCGAGCCCGGAGCCCTCAAGGAAGGAGTTCCTGGCCTGCTTGACAAGCGGGGCCCCCGGGCCCTGCCCCTCTAGGGGGGCAGGTCCCGGTCCTTCCAGTCCCAGGCCGGTGTAGCTGGTAGCTCCTTTCCCCCCGCTTCATGCAGTCCCTGTTGCCGTAACCTGAAGGTCCTGCACACAGGTAGAGGAAACGTAATTCTCCTCGGGGGATCCTCCCCTCCTGTCTCCTAGTCTTATCCGTCTTATGGTCCTGGCCCGCTATACGGGGCTTGGGCAATTCTGTGCACGAGGCGCCGGAGCTCCGGCTCCCTCCGAGGTCCGGGTGCGGCCGTCCGATCCCTAGTATCGGGCCATGCGCTGGGGAAGCAGAGTGCACGCGCTTTGGGTTCATGACCAGGCAAAGTGGACGTACTCCCCTGGACCTCCGGGGAGCAGGATGCGCATGCTTTGGGCTCTGGGCCGGCTAAGCTGGATACGCACCCTGGACCCCCCATGCACAACGCTGGTCTTTCCTGGAGGTGACCAACTGACACCGCAACACCTGACTGTGAGAGGCCCGAGAGACTCACTCGGCCATCGGCAGGTGCCTCAAGCGCAGCCGCCTTCGGGAGGATAGCAAATGCCGACTATGGGTGAGCGCAGGAGAGGGGGAGCTAGACGTATGATGAACATTCAGAGATAGTGCGATCATAAAAATTAATGCATAATTTAAATGAGCGCATGAGAAGGAGCTAAGTAGAACAGGTCTCTGTATTCGCGCCCATAGGTGGAATTCTGGCTGTTCGTGGGGGCAATGTTCCGCCTCGTCTACAAGGGAAGCAAGACTCTACGCGCTTAGGGTCGGAACCAGGCTAAACTGGACGTAATCCTGTAGCGTCCCTTGAGACTTAGCTACCCCAAGCTCTGTTCCTAAGTTCTATGGGGTCTATTACAGAAGTGAATAACCCTGTTCTACCGATGCTCAATAAGTAGGACTTACAGTGTTGCTCCATGGTAAGGATTTTTGGGATTGGATCCCACTCTCGGTTGAAAGGCATGTGTACCTGGGGCGGCAGCTTTCATGATTCGGAAGGGACCTTCCCTGCTGGGGGAGAGCTTATGGGTCCTTCTTGGAATATAGCGTGCCGCTTCACCAGGCTGCCTTCTTGCGGGCCCCCGTCGCGTCTGGTTCTTTGGCGGTAGTGCTCAGAGCATTAGCCGAGACCGTGCGTTGTGGGGTGTTCCCTGCAAGCCGAGTCTTGTCGAAGTTGTTGTCTTCACGCTGGATCAGGTCCTGCGTGGCTTCTCTCTGGGGCCCCCGGGGAGTTCTCCCCTTCTGGCTAAGGCCTTAAAGGGGTAGGTGGACCCGGGCTCGCCTTGGATGACCCAAGGCGTCTCCCCCTTCTGGCAAGGCCTTCAAGGGGTTGACGGACCCTAGACGGCCCCCGAGAGGTATGTTCGAGGCACGGAGGCGTGCCGCAGCTGGCTAACACCTTGGCTCGTCACCGTCAGAACTGGAGTCCTCACCGTCATGCACTGTCTTTATGACACGCTGAGGCTCCTGGAATCCCACTTGGTGGGCAGCGGTGACTGGGGCATCGGCCTTCTGTTTGCCATCCCTCTGAGGGTAGGGCGGTGCTTCAGCCCTCTGCTGTCTTCCATTACGGAAGCGCTCTGCGAGCCTCTGGATCTCCCAGCACTCGGCAGCTATATGGTTGCAGGTGCCATGCACGGGGCATAGCCCGCCCTGGCCACTGTCTGGGGCCGGTGATTGCCGCTGCCTCTTGTCGGGGCGCGGACCCCGAGCTCCGCTGGTTGTCGCAGCTGCGGTGACGGGGGCCATGAATGGTGGCTTCATCTTTCCACTCCCCCGGTTCTTGGTCTTCTTGCCACCCCCATAGGCAGCAGCACCGGACCCGGGCTGCCCTCCTGACTCGGAGGTCGGAAGTGTGTGCCAGTTCCGCCCTTCGGCTGCCCTGGCGCACTTATCCGCCAGGCTAAAGAGCTCCGAGACGTCGCGGACCTTTCTAGTCGCGAGCTTCTCGAGCATTTTCTCGTCCCGGACACCCTGTCGGAATGCCACCACCACAGAGGCGCTTTGGATATGTGGGATGGTGTTGCGCACCTGAGAGAACCGCTGGATGAAAGAGCGCAGCGACTCCCCAGGTTGTTGCTTGACGGCGTGGAGGTCAAGCTCCGTGCCGGGACGGGTGTAGGAGCTGCCGAAGTTGGCGACGAACTGCCGGCAGAGCTCACCCCAGGAGGTTATGGACCCCTGAGGTAGATTCATGAGCCAAGACCGGGCTGGGCCGGTCAAGGCGACGGGGAAGTAGTTGGTCATGACAGCCTCGTCCCCTCCTGCGGCAAGTACGGCGGTGGAGTAGATCTGGAGGAACTCCGCTGGGTTGACGCTGCCGTCGTACTTCTCGGGCAGGTGCGGGCGGAACTTGCGTGGCCACCTTGCAAGCGAAGGTGGGGTGCAAGGGCCGCACATCCTGCTCCTGCTGCGGCAGGTATAGGCGCTGCGAACACTTGGTTCGCACCCTGCGCTGCGTATCCCGGCATGGGCAAGGCTGCACCATAGGCCGGGGCCGCTACTTGCGGCGCGTATGGTTGTGGCATATGCTGCGCAGCATATGCCTGTGGCGGGGCTCGCATGGCGAAGACCTGCCCTTCTGGTTGTGTCGAGGCCGACGACATGCTGTCGCCTGCCTCCTGGTTGCGACGCCTTTCTCGGCGTCGCTCGAGGTACACCCGGGCGTCCTGCCCCAAGTGACACCGTTCCAGTTTCCTTCGCAGGTCCGTCGACAGGAGCCTGGAGGAGCTGGAATCCGCCGTTAGCCCGTCAACCGTGGGTGTGCGCGTCAGCGACACAGCCGGTTGCCCTGGGCGTCGTCCTCGTCGAAACCGAGGGTTCGCGGCGGCGACGACGAGGCAGTCCACCTCGCGGACCCATTGCTGGGTCGCTGAGTGGGGCGCATCCCCCGCAGGCGGGTTGCGCAGCAGCGCTCTTGCTGCAGCTAGCGCACCCCCATGGTGTACGCTCAGCGCTGCAGAAGACCTCACGCTGGTCGGGGCCTGCATAGCCGGAGTCGGCTGCTGGCTGCCCGCTTGTGCCGACACACTCCGTCCTGAGTGTGTCGACATGTACTCCCCAGTGGTCACGGTTCGCCGTGAACGCGGAGGGGGAGAAGTTGCCGTTGAAGGAAGCTTGGTCATCTTCGTTGGCGGAAACTCGTCGCGCTAGGGGAAAAGCCCCCTTCCTGGCGCGCCAAATGTCGAAGTGTGCGATCGACACTTCCCCCAGGCCTGCACTGGGCAGCTCGCGGAGGTTCTTTTTTCGGAGGGGCTAGTTCCTAGCGGAGAGCTTGCGCGGATGGACGAGTTAGTGAGAGCTTGACACAGGAGGTTTTACGTGGTTCAGGCCGCCGGAGCGTAAAACCCTACGTCCACGGCGAGCTATGGAGCTCGCTGTATTGCTTGCTGCTCAGGGCCGGGGGCCTGAGCTCAGGGGTGAGTTACAGCTTGAGAGTGTATGGCTAGCGTATGAGTTGCAGGATGCGAACCCCTCCTATCGACGCCTACCCGATCGTTTTATAGTCCAAGGCTCGGGCGGCTTACAAGGGAAGCCGGGACCCGACAGGTGGTCCCGGGAAGATTGTCTATTATCTACCGTATCTGTAGTTATGCCGGTGGTTGCCTCCGGTCGAAGGCTTCTGAGTCTTCCTTTTGCCGCCCTGCCCATGCCGCGCACTAGTCATAGTGGTTGATGACGGCGCAGGCGGCATGGGATGTCTTGTCGCGGCGTTTATTACCTGTCAGGTTCTGACACCGCGCGCCAGTCTGTGATGCGACTGGACGCAACGGCTCCTGACAGGCGCGTGCTCCGCGTTTCCGCGTCTTGGGAAGACGCGGGCCTTGAATTCCTTGTACGGGCAAGGTGAGGGGCGCCTTTACGCCCGCTGCCTACCGCCCGGGGGCAGCAGCACCGTTCTCCCAGCCACGTGGTGGGTCCGGAGCTCACCTCTGAGGAGAGGGAGGTCCGGCCCTGCCGGACACGTGGGGCCTTCGGACCTCTCTCCCGCGGAGGGGGAGGTCCGGCTTCTGCATGCCACGTGGCGGGCCCGGAGCTCACTTCTGAGGAGAGGGAGGTCCGGCCTCGCTGGACGCGTGGCGTCTTCGGACCTCTCTCCCGCGGAGGGGGAGGTCCGGCTTCTGCATGCCACATGGCGGGCCCAGAGCTCTCCTCTGAGGAGAGGGAGGTCCGGCCCCGCCAGACGCGTGGCGCCTTCGGAGCTCTCCCTGCGGAGAAGTGCGAGTACCTTAGGCATTTTACCCTGTGCGTGGGGGTACCCCATATCTCAGGTACCGACAACTTTTTATGACCGCACTTCCTGTGTATGCTCACCATGCACTCAGCTTCCTTTTCCCATTCTCACCCCTAGTCGACATTTGCTATCCTACCGAAGACGGTCGCGTTTTAGGCACCTGCCGATGGCCAGGGGGCCTCGAGCCCCCGGCACTTCGCGCACTGAAGTTCCCAAGCCCCGTATACCGGATCAGGATTGAAAGCCAACTAAGACTATGAGATAGGGAAGGGGGAGCCCCAAGGAGAAATACGTTTCCCTTACTTGTGTGCAGGACCTCCCGGCCTTAGCTCCCCGCAGGAGTATGGTAGGTGCGCCCAATCAATTGGCCACACCTGCCAGGGGGCCACTACGGGACCGCGCAAGACCGGAGCTCCAACGCAAGATTGAAGGATCCGGACCTCGCCCCCTCCGCAGGGGTGGGCTCCGGAGGCCCCACGTGTCCGGCGGGGCCGGAGCCCCCCTCTCCTCAGAAGGTAGCTCCGGGCCCGCCACGTGGTCGGCAGAGCCGGGCCTCGCCCCCTCCGCAGGGGTGAGCTCCGAAGGCCCCACGTGTCCCGCGGGGTCAGACCTCTATCTTCTCAGAGGAGAGCTCCGGGCCCGCCACGTGGCCAATGGATATGGACCTCCCCGTTCTCACGGGGCGAGCTCCGAAGATCCCCTTGGGCCCTTAACGCAATAAGGACCCGAGGAAGGTGTCTGTACAAGACTTCAAGGGTGGTGAAGACCTCTCGGTACCTTGCGGAGCTAAGGACTCGGCCAGGCCAAGCCAAGGAGAAGATAAAAGTATGCAGACACGGAAAATAACAAGAGTCTATTCATTCAAGGCTCCATGAGCTGGACTACAGACTCAACAAAAGCAAAAAAAAAGAGAAGAGATACAAGGCCTTCTGGCCGCGGGGGCGGCTGCCTAAGAGTCCCCGTACTCCCGCTGGAACCTAGAGGCCACAAGGGCAGCCATGTCCTCGACCTCGGCCCTGGCAGCTTCCTCCCGCTCGACGGCGGGGCCTAGTCACACTGGCTCAAGAGAGAAGGAAGGGTCTTGGCTCCGGAAGCACGCCAGCACATGCGTGGCGACCTCCTTCGCCAGGCCTCGTCCCTCCACCTCAAGCTCATCGGCGATCACCGCTTCGAGCCTGCCCAGCTTGGCACCGATAGATTCAAGCGCCGGGATTGCCCCAGACACCTCCTGCGCGGGAGCCTCCGTCCGCACCGGGCTGAAACCGAGGGGAACCAAGGCGGACCCCGCCTCAGTGACAAAGCTCCAGACCGCCCGGGCCTTGACAGACCGTGAAGCCTGGAGCTTCTCCACCTCTTGGTGGGCCACCAGATCGCGATCCAGCGCCGCCTGGCGCTCCCGGGAGGATTGCTCCTCCATCGCGGCAGCAGCCGACTCGCGGAGCTCCAGCTCCTCGGCCCGAGCGCTCAGCTCGCCCTCTCTGGCCTCCAGCCGTGCGGCGACCTTCTCCTCCTCGGCCGCCACGGCACACTCCCGATCTGCGACGGCGCACTCTCGGCGAGCTACCTGCAGCCGCAACTCCTCCATGGCAGTGGAGCGCGCTTCGGCCCTGGCCTGAGCTTCACGGAAAGTAGCGCGGAGCTGCCGGGTCTCTGACCCCATGCGGTCGACGGCCCTCTTCTGAGCGTCGAGCAGCGTCCCCATGGCATCAAGCCTCGACTGCCTTGAGTCGAGCTCTGCCTTAGCCTCCTGGGTCCGCTGCTTCAGGAGATGCTCCCAGCTAAGAAGACGCTCCCTTTTTCCAGCCAGCACCTCCCGCTCCCGCTCAATGGTGGCCTGGACCTTCCGGACGCCAGCCTGAGCATGACCCAAGGCATCCCATATGGGCAGAGGGGCGGCAAGGGCAGGAGCCGTGCCCCTGACCTCCCCCGTCGCATCCACGGCCGGTGAAGGTGCCGGTGCCTCGACAGCTGAGGCGAGGCGCTGACCCGGAGGAGCCAGGGGGCCAGCAGCTGCGCCCGCAGCAGCCCCTCCAGCCTCAGCACCGGACTTCCAGGCTGGCGAAGGTGGACGAGCAGGTGCTGCCGCCGCCACCCCGGGGGGCGAACCCGCCGGCACAGAGGAAGCCCCCGCCTACTTGGTGGCCGCCGGAACCACCGCTGTTTCCGGATGCTGCGGCACAGATCCTCCGCTGGCTGGAGATGGTTGGGGAATAGACTCTCCCCGGCAGCCGGTGAGTCCCTGCTGACAAAAGAAGCTCTTAGGCTAAGAAAGGAGAAATGAACGCTACTTCTAAAAGCCAGAAAGAGCAACACTTACTGGGCGGCGTGAGCGCTCCGACGGGCTTGGAGCCCCGGCCTCTGGGCCGGGACAGAACCGCCAGGACCTGCAGCCGGAACGCTCGCTGGCTGTGGCGTCTGAGCCCCCGGCACACTCCCGGGCGTCGCCCCACCGGCGTCCTTCCTGGAAGCCCCCCCCCGCCTGAGGAAGGGTGGCGGGACGCCTGGGGCTCCTCGGACCGCCGCTGTCCGAGAAGAGACCCGCCGGGGTGGGAGACCAGGGGTCTCTTTGGCTCGCCACCCAACGAACCAGCGCCTCCGGGAGATGGGCGCAAGGGTACCCCGGCCCCCAGGCTCGGCGCAATCGAAGCCCTCGGAGGAGACCGGGCACGTTTCTTCTCTGGCTGCCCGGGGGCCGGCTCCTTTCCCTTCCCCTTGTCGACAGTCTAAGCCCCGTCGGCCCTCGGTGCGGGATGGACAGCGACAGACGCCTCACGCTCCATCCCGGAGTGCTCGATCCCGGGAATCGAGATCCCCTGGAGGGCATCCCCAACCTGACGAACGGCGATCCCAATGTCGTCAAGATTCGGCATCTTCCGCAGCAACTCCGCCCTCCTCTGCGGCTCCAAGAAGAAGGGAGTGCCAGAGGCCGGGAAGGTGAGGTCACCGCCGGTGACGTAGTCGCTGCTCACCTTGGCCACCATCTCGTACAGCTCTTCATCAGAAGGATCGGAGCCAAGACCCCTCTCCAGCCTGGTGCAGTCAAGCTCGCCGGTGTAGTACCACGCCGGGCGGTTGCGTTGCTGCAAGGGCGCAATACGGCGCGACAAGAAATCCACCAGCACCATCAGGGACGTCAGCCCCTCGTTGGCCAGGAACCGGATCCGCTCCAAGACCGGTGCGTACTCCCGCTCCAGCTCCGGGATCTCCTCCCAGAAGCGACGCTCGGTGGTCGGGCCGGCAGTTGGGAGCTGCAGGCGATCATGCTCGTCGGTCTGCACGATCACCCAGTTCTCTCTCCAGTTTTTCCACCTCGACGCACCAAAAGGTAGAAGGTACCCAGAGGCCTTCGGATCCTTGCAGCGATGCTGGAAGTAGTACGCCCCCAGCTGGGTCTTCGAACTGCGCCCGGTCGTCCGCAACACGAAGAAGTAGCGGAAGAGCGTCACAGAAGCGTGCACCCCCACGAACATCTCGCAGAAATGGACGAAGACGGCGGCCATCACGAAGGAGTTGGGGGAAAGGTGGTGGAGCTGGAGACCGTACGTCTCCAGCAGCGTGACAAAGAACAAATTGGCGGGACAAACCTCGCCATGGCGTAGGCAGTGAATAAGACCATTTCCCCCTTCTCCAGGAGCAGGGGGAGAGACCCCTGGTGGAGCCGGCACTTCTGCTCCTCCGTGTGCCAGCCCAGCAGCCTGCGCACTGACCCGAGCTCGGCCGACCAAGCGAGACGCGACGGAGGCAGGTTGGAAGCCATGGCAGGAGGAAGCTCAAGGACAGTGTCGAAGTGTGTGGTCGACACTTCCCCCGGATCTGCACTGGGCAGCCCGCAGAGGTTCTTTTTCAGAGGGGCTAGTCACTTGCGGAGAGCTTGAGCGTAGGGACGAGTTTGGGAAGAGCTTGACACGGTGAGTTTTACGTGGTTCGGGCCGCCGGAGAGTAAAACCCTACGTCCGCGACGAGCTGAGGAGCTCGCTGTATTGCTTGTTGCTCAGAACCGGAGTCCTGAGCTTGAGGGTGAGTTACACCTAGGGTATGAGTTGCTGGAGAGCGAACCCAGGGTGCAAATGGCTAGAGTGCGAACCCTTTCTAACGTTGCCTACCCGAGCCTTTTATAGTCGAAGGCTCGTGTGGCTTACAAGGGGGGCCCGGGACCCGACAAGTGGTCCCGGGGAGATTGCCTGCCGACTATCGTATCTGCAGTTATGTCGGTAGTTGTCTCTGGCGAAGGCTTCTGAGTCTTCGTCTTGCCGCCCTGCCCATGCCGCCTGCTAGTCGTAGTGGTTGATGACGGCGGGAGAGGCAGGGGATGTCTTGTCGCTGTGTTTATTGGCTGGCAGGTTCTGACACCGTGCACTAGTCTGTGATGCGACTGGGCGCAACGGCACCTGACAGAGGCGTGCTCCGCATCTCCGCGTCTTGGGAAGGCGCGGGCCTTGAATACATTGTACGGGCAAGGTATGGGGCGTCTTTATGCCCGCTGCCTACCGCTCAGGGGCAGGCAGCGCTCTTCTGCTGGACACGTGGCGGGCCCGGAGCCCTCCTCAGAGGAGAGGGGGTCCTGCCCCGCAGGACACGTGGGGCCTTCGGACCTCTCCCCACGGAGGGGGAGGTCCGGCTTCTGTCGGCCACGTGGCGGGCCCGGAGCTCTCCTCTGAGGAGAGGGAGGTCCGGCCCCGCTGGACACGTGGCGCCTTCGGACCTCTCCCCCGCAGAGGGGGGAGGTCCGGCTTCTGCTGGCCACATGGCGGGCCTGGAGCTCTCCTTTGAGGAGAGGGAGGTCCGGCCCCGCTGGACACGTGGCGCCTTCGGAGCTCTCCCTGCGGAGAAGGGCGAGATCCTTAGGCATTTTCCCCTGTGCGCGGGGGTACCCCATATCGCGGGTACCGACAGTGGCCCCCGGGCCCATCTCGGGGGAGGTAGCGAGCCCGAGGTGGGACCTCCGTCTCTTCTGTTCCGCGCACTTTCTCTAAGTCCTGCATTGACCGCCGCCGGAGCACGAACAGTCGTGGGATCGTGGGAGCGTGCGCCCACTTATGGTTTCTTTTACTGCGGCGGTTCCCAAGACTGCCACTTCTGCACGTTGTGGCGCTTTCTTCAGGAACCGACAAAGCGCCTCGCCGGCTCGCCTTCTTGGGAGGCTGACTCCTTGACCCGCCGCTTCAGCTGGGCGGCTTGGGCCCATCTGTCATCGGTGCTCGGTCTTGGAGCCGGAGCGGTTACCAATGCAGCGTATTCGAAGAGTTTTGAGTCGCTTCGAATGGTAACTGGAAAGTGTGAAGGGAAGCCGCAACGTGGGCAGGTTCCCTTTATAAGGCTTCCAGCACTTGCACCTTCCTTGAGTCTCTGCGACCTTGTCTCCTCCCATGGCTTCTAACCCGCCTTCGGGGGAGAAAATCGCTCTCGACTTCCTCCGGTGGCGACGTCTGCACCAAGTCAGGGATCCAGGGAGCCTGCATGCCTTGCCTCTGGAGGTGGCGCCGCGTCCAGGCTGAAACTTCCCAGGCGTCGCGTCCTCTCTCCTCAGGCGGTGGAGTCTCCAAAGAAACTGCTGACACACCGAGGAAGCTTCAGGCGGAGGAGTCTCCAAGGAAACTGCTGAAGCACCAAGGAGGACTCCAGGCGGCAGAGTCTCCAAGGAAACTGCTGAAGCGGCAGAGGGAGCTTCAGAAGCATCCTTGATGACACCGGCCCTTGCGCTGGTGATGGCCGAGGTGATCCCCGCGCTCGGGTTAGAGGAGGCTTCAAGGAAACTGCTGAAGCGGCAGAGGGGGCTTCAGAAGCATCCTTGATGACAGCGGCTCTTGCGCTGGTGGTGGCCGAGGAGATCTCCGCGTTCGGGTCATGGAGCGGGAGAACGCCGCCAGGGTTGAAGCCGGGGATCCTAGGTTTTTTTTTGTGTGAGTCTGTAGCCCAGCTCATGGAGCCTTGTATGAATAGACTCTTGTTATCTTTTGCGTCTGCGTGCTTTAGTCTTCTTCTTGGTTTTACCTGGCCAAGCCCTTAGCTCCGCAACGTACTCATAGGCCTTGACCAATCTCGAAACTCTGCACAGACACCTTCCCCAGGCCTTACTGTATTAAGGGCCTCGGAGGTCTCCAGGACCCGCCCCATGAGAATGGGGAGGTTCGGGCCTGCTAGCCACGTGGCGGGCCCGGAGCTCTCCTCTGAGGAGATGGAGGTCCGGCCCCTCGGGACACGTGGAGCCTTTGGACCTCTCCCCGTGAAGAGGGGGGGAGGTCCGGCTTCTGTTGGCCCCGTGGCGGGCTCAGAGCCCCCCTCTGGGGAGGGGGAGGTCCGGTCCCGCTGGACACGTGGGACCTTCGGGTCTCGCCCCTGCGGAGGTGGCGAGGTCCGGATTCTTCGGTCTTACCTTGGAGCTCCGGTCTTGCGCGATCCCGTAGCAGCCCCCTGGTAGGTGTGTCCCATTGGCTGGGTGCACCTACCATACTCCTGCGGGGAGCTGAGGCCGAGAGGTCCTGCACACAAGTAAGGGAAACGTAATTCTCCTTGGGGGCTCCCCCTCCTCTATCTCATAGTCTTATTTGGCTTACGGTCCCTGTCGGTACCTGAGATATGGGGTACCCCCGCGCACAGGGGAAAATGCCTAAGGAACTCGCCCTTCTCCGCAGGAAGAGCTCCGAATGCGCCACGCGTCCGGCGGGGCCGGACCTCCCTCTCCTCAGAGGAGAGCTCCGGGCCCGCCACGTGGCATACAGAAGCCGGACCTCCCCCTCCGCGGGAGAGAGCTCCGAAGGTGCCACGCGTCCGGTGGGGCCGGACCTCCCCCTCCTCAGAGAAGGGCTCCGTGCCCGCCACGTGGCCGACAGAAGCCGGACCTCCCCCTCCGCGGGGAGAGGTCCGGAGGCTCCACGTGCCCCGTAGGCCGGACCCTCCTCTCCTCTGAGAAGGGCTCCGAGCCCGCCACGTGGCAGCAGAACGGTGCTGCCTGCCCCCGAGAGATAGGCAGCGGGCGTAAAGACGCCCCATACCTTGCCCGTACAAGGTATTCAAGGCCCGCGTCTTCCCAAGACACGGAGATGCGGAGCACGCCTCTGTCAGGTGCCGTTGCGCCCAGTCGCATCACAGACTAGCGCGCGGTGTCGGAACCTGCCAGCCAATAAACACCGCGACAAGACATCCCATGCCGCCTGCACCGTCATCAACCACTACGACTAGCATGCGGCATGGGCAGGGCGGCAAGATGAAGACTCAGAAGCCTTCGACCAGAGACAACTACCGGCATAACTGCAGATACGGTAGATAATAGACAATCTTCCCGGGACCACCTGTCGGGTCCCGGCCCCCCTTTGTAAGCTGCCCGAGTCTTGGACTATAAAAGGCTCGGGTAGGCGACGATAGCAAGGGTTCGCACTTTGCAACTCATACGCTAGCCATACACTCCCAAGCTGTAACTCACCCCCAAGCTCAGGACTCCGGCCCTGAGCAGCAAGCAATACAGCGAGCTCCATGGCTCGCCGTGGACGTAGGTTTTTACGCTCTGGCGGCCTGAACCACGTAAAACTCACCGCGTCAAGCTCTTACTAACTCGTCCATCCGCGCAAGCTCTCCACAAGGGACTAGCCCCACCGAAAAAAGAACCTCCGCGGGCTGCCCAGTGCAGGCCCGGGGGAAGTGTCGACCGAACACTTCGACATTTGGCGCGCCAGGTATGGGGCTTTTCTCCTAGCGCGACGAGTTTCCGCCGATGAATATGACCAAGCTTCCGTCAGCGGCAAGCTCTCCCCCCCTGCGCCCACGGCAAACCGTGACCAGGGGAGAGTACATGATGACACACTCAGGACGGAGTGTGTCAGGGCAAGCTGGGAGCCAGCAACCGGCTCTGGCAGCGCCGACCCCGGCAATGCAGGCTCCATCCAGCGTCAGGCCTTCAGTAGCGCCTGGCGTACCCGGTGGGGGTGTGCTAGCCGCAGCAAGGGCGCTACTGCACAATCTGCCAGCTGGGGACGCGCCTCAGGCAGCGACCCAGCAGTGGATTTGCGAGGTAGACCGTCTTGTCGTCGCTGCCGCAAACCATTGACTTCGGCGGGGACGACGCTCCGACCAATCGGCTGTGTCGCTGACGCGCACGCCAACGGTTGACGGGCAGACGGCGGGTTCCAGCTCCACCAAGCTTCCGTCAACGGACCTGAGGACAGAGCTGGAACGGTGCCACTTGGGCCAAGATGCCCGAGTGTTCCTCGAGCGACGTCGAGAAAGGCGTCGCACTCAAGAGGCTGGCGACAACATGACGTCGGCCTCGACCCAGCCTGGAGGGCAGACCTTCGCTACGTGAGCTCTGCCCCAGGTGTACGCCGAACAGCATAAGCCACAACCATGTGCTCTGCAAGCGGCATCCCCGGCCTATGGCGCAACCTTGCCCATACCGGGGTACACTGTGTCAGGCGCAACCAAGCGTTCGCGACACCAGTACCTGCACTGGGAGCCAGCAACCGGCTCTGGCAGGGCCGACCCCGGCAATGCAGGCTCCAACCAGCGTCAGGTCTTCAGTAGCGCTGGGCGCACCCGGCGGGGGTGCGCCAGCCGCAGCAAGAGCGCTACTGCGCAATATGCCTGCTGGGGACGCGCCTCAGGCAGCGACCCAGCAGTGGATTCGAGAGATAGACCGTCTCGTCGTCGCCGCCGCAAACCCTCGACTTCGGCGGGGACGACGCTCCGGCCAACCGGCCGTGCCGCTGACGCGCACGCCAATGGTTGGCGAGCAGACGGCGGACTCCAGCTCCACCAGGCTTCCGTCGATGGACCTGGGGGCAGATCCGGAGCGATGCCACTTGGGCCAAGATGCCCGAGTGTTCTTCGAGCGACGTCGAGAAAGGCGTCGCAACTAAGAGGCTGGCGACAGTATGACGTCGGCCTCGACCCAGCCTGAAGGGCAGATCTTCGCCACGCGAGCTCTGCCCGAGGCATACGCCGCGCAGCATATGCCACAACCATATGCCCCGCAAACGGCGTCCCCGGTCTATGGAGCAGCCTTGCCCATACCGGGGCACACTGTGCCAGCGGCGAACCAAGCGTTCGCGGCACCAATACCTGCACTGGGAGCCAGCAACCGGCTCTGGCAGCGCCGACCCCGGCAATGCAGGCTCCGACCAGCGTCAGGTCTTCAGTAGCGCTGGGCGTACCCGGCGGGGGTGCGCTAGCTGCAGCAAGAGCGCTGCTACTCAATCCGCCTGCTGGGGACGCGCCTCAGGCAGCGACCCAGCAGCGGATTCGCGAGGTAGACCGTTTCGTCGTCGCTGCCGCAAACCCTCGACTTCGGCGGGGACAACGCTCCGGCCAACCGGCCGTGTCGCTGATGCGCACGCCAATGGTTGGTGAGCACACGGCAGATTCCAGCTACACCAGGCTCCGGTTTTGGCCGCACCTGCCCGAAAAGTTCAACAGCAGCATCAACCCGGCGGAGTTTCTTCAGATCTACTCCACCGTCGTACTTGCCGCAGGAGGGGATGAGGCCGTCATGGCCAACTACTTCCCCGTCGCCTTGACCGGCCCGACCCGGTCTTGGCTCATGAACCTCCCTCGGGGTTCCATAACTCCCTGGGGAGAGCTCTGCCGGCAGTTCATCGCCAACTTCGGCAGCTCCTACAACCGTCCCGGCATGGAGCATGACCTCCAAGCCATCAAGTAACAACCTGGGGAGTCGCTGCGCTCCTTCATTCAGCGGTTCTCCAAGGTACGCAACGCCATCCCACATATTCAAAGTGCTTCTATGGTGGTGGCACTTTGACAGTGTCCGAGACGAGAAGATGCTTGAGAAGCTTGCGACCAAAGAGGTCTGCGATGCCTCTGAGCACTTCAGCCTGGCGGACAAGTGCGCCAGAGCAGCCGGTGGGCGGAGCTGGCACTCACTGCCAGCTTCCGAAGCCGGAAGACAGCCCGAAGACGGCGGAGTTCAAGCTGAGCTCCCGACCACGTCAGACAGCCAAGAGCCAAGCACTGGCTGACTTCGTGGCTGAGTGGACGCCAACGAAGGCTGACCCAGGGGGCCGCAAAGACGGTGAACCAAAGTACCGAGCTCCGGTCTTCACCGGGCCTCACTGGACGCTCTTCTTCGACGGCTCCTCGCGAAAGCAGGGGGCCAGTGCAGGCGTACTGCTTCTCAAGCCATCGGGGGAGCAGTCTGGGTACATGGTGCTTTTCAATTCCAAGACTACCAACAACTTGGCAGAGTATGAAGCACTCATCTGTCGGTACCTGAGATATGGGGTACCCCCGCGCACAGGGTAAAATGCCTAAGGAACTCGCCCTTCTCCGCAGGGAGAGCTCCGAAGGCGCCACGCGTCCGGAGGGGCTGGACCTCCCTCTCCTCAGAGGAGAGCTCCAGGCCCGCCACGTGGCATACAGAAACCGGACCTCCCCCTCCGCGGGAGAGAGGTCCGAAGGCGCCGCGTGTCCAGCTGGGCCGGACCTCCCTCTCCTCAGAGGAGAGCTCCGGGCCCGCCACGTGGCCAGCAGAAGCCGGACCTCTCCCTCCGCGGGAGAGAGGTCCGAAGGCGCCACGTGCCCCGCGGGACTGACCCTTCTCTTCTCTGAGAAGGGCTCCAGGACCGCCACGTGGGAGCAGAGCGACGCTGCCTGCCCTGAGTGATAGGCAGCGGGCGTAAATACGCCCCATACCTTGCCCGTACAAGGTATTCAAGGCCCGCGTCTTCCCAGACACGGAAACGCGGAGCACGCGTCTGTCAGGTGCCGTTGCGCCCAGTCGCATCGCAGACTGGCGCGCGGTGTCAGAACCTGTCAGCCAATAAACACCGCGACAAGATAACCCATGCCGCCTGCGCCGTCATCAACCGCTACGACTGGCATGCGGCATGGGCAGGGCGGCAAGATGAAGACTCAGAAGCCTTCGGCCAGAGAAAACTACCGGCATAACTGCAGATACGGTAGATAATAGACAATCCTCCCGGGACCACCTGTCGGGTCCCGGCTCCCCTTGTAAGCCGCCCGAGTCTTGGACTATAAAAGGCTTGAGTAGGCGTCGATAGCAAGGGTTCGCATTTTGCAACTCATACGCTAGCCATACACTCTCAAGCTGTAACTCACCCCCAAGCTCAGGCCTCCGGCCCTGAGCAGCAAGCAATACAGCGAGCTCCATAGCTCGCCGTGGACGTAGGGTTTTACGCTCTGGCGGCCTGAACCACGTAATACTCGCCGTGTCAAGCTCTTACTAACTCGTTCCATCTGCGCAAGCTCTCCGCTAGGAACTAGCCCCTCCGAAAAAAGAACCTCCTTGGGCTGCCCAGTGCAGGCCCGGGGGAAGTGTCGACCGCAAACTTCGACATTTGGCGCACCAGGAAGGGGGCTTTTCCCCTAGCGCGATGAGTTTCCGCCGACGAAGATGACCAAGCTTCCTTCAGCTGCAAACTCTCCCCCCTCGCCTCTGCGGCAGACCGCGACCAGGGGGGAGTACATGTCGACACACTCGGGACGGAGTGTGTCGGTACGAGCTGGGAGCCAGCAACCGGCTCTGGCAGCGCCGACCCCGGCAATGCAGGCTCCAACCAGCTTCATGTCTCCAGTAGCGCTCGGCGTGCCCAGTGGGGGCGCGTTAGCTGCGGCGAGAGCGCTACTGTACAATCCGCCCGCTGGGGACGCGCCTCAGGCAGCGACCCGGCAGTGGATCCGAGAGGTAGACCGTCTCGTCGTCGCCGCCGCAAGCCCTCGACCTCGGCGGGGACGACGCTCTGGCCAATCGGTCGTGTCGCTGATGCGCGCACCGTTGGATGGCGAGCAGACGGCAGACTCCAGCTCTACCAGCCCCCAGTCAACAGATCTGAGGACAGAGCTGGAACGGTGTCACCTGGGTCAAGATGCCCGGGTATACCTCGAGCGGCGCCGAGAAAGGCGTCATCACCAAGAGGCTGACGACAGCATGACGTCGGCCTCGACCCAGCCTGAAGAGCAGACCGTCGCCACGCGATCTCTGCCCCAGGCCTGTGCCGTGCAGAATATGCCACAGCCGTACGTCCAGCATATGGCGCCCCCGGCCTATGGTGCAGCCTTGCCCATGCCGGGGCATGCGGTGCACAGTGCGAACCAAGCGTTCGCGGCATCAGAACCTGCGGCGACAGAAGAAGGGTGTGCGGCCCTCGCGCCCCACCTTCGCTTCGCGAAATGGCCGCGCAAGTTTCGGCCGCTCCTGCCCGAGAAGTACGACGGCAGTGTCAACCCGGTGGAATTCCTCCAGGTCTATTCCACCGCCGTGCTTGACGCAGGAGGGAATGAAGCCGTCATGGCCAATTACTTCCCTGTCGCCTTGACTGGCCCAGCTCGGTCTTGGCTCATGAACCTCCCCAAGGGTTCCGTAACTTCCTGGGGAGAGCTTTGCCGACAGTTCATAGCCAACTTCGGCAGTTCCTACACCCGGCCTGGCACGGAGCTTGACCTCCACACCATCCAACAACAACCTGGGGAGTCGCTGCGCTCTTTCATCCAGTGGTTCTCCCAGGTGCGGAACACCATCCCACACATTCAAAATGCTTCTGTGGTGGTGGCGTTCTGACAAGGCGTCCGAGACAAGAAGATGCTTGAGAAACTCGCGACCAGGGAGGTCCGTGATGCCTCTGAGCTCTTCAGCCTGGCGGACAAGTGCGCCAGGGCAGCCGAGGGACGGAACTGGCACTCACAGCCATCCTCCGAGTCAGGAGGGCTGCCCGGATCTGGTCCTACTCCCTATGGAGGCAGCAGGAAGACCAAGAGCCGGGGCAGAAGCAAGATAAGACCGCCGGCCGTGACCCAAGCTGTCACTGCGGCGACGCTCAGTGGGGCTCGGCGGCCGAGCCCTGACAAGAGGCAGCGAAAGTCACCGACCCCGGAAGATAGCCAGGACAACATGTGCCCCGTGCACGGCAGCTGTCGCCACACTACTGCCGAGTGCCGGGAGATCCGGAGGCTCACAGAGCGCTTCCGCAAGGGGAAGCGGCAGCGGGCTGATGCCCTGCCCTTCCGCCCAAAGGAAGATGGGCAGGGGGTGGATGTTCCAGACAACATCGACCACCCAGAGGAGATCCAGGAGCCTCAGCGTGTCGTGAAGGCGGCATGCAATCGTGAGGACTCCGGCTCCAGCGACGACGAGCGTCGGAAGAAGCTCTACGTCATATACGGCGGGTCCGCCGACCCCTCGTCCCGAAGCGCAGTCAAGACTCTGCGCCGAGCGGTAGCGTTGGTGGCGCCACTCCCGAGTGCTGCACCGCACCTTAAGTGGATGGGGACCCCCATCAGCTTTGACGCCACCGACTGCCCCAGGAACATGGCTGGGGCCGGCCAACTACCGCTCCTGGTGGCCCCTACCATCGCCAACGTGAGAATGTACCACGTTTTGGTAGATGGAGGGGCTGGGCTGAACCTCATCAGCCGCGCAGCTTTCCAAAAGCTGCAGGTCCCGATGGCCAAGCTCACCCCGTCGAGCCCGTTCTCAGGGGTAGGGCCGGGACAGGTTATCCCCTACGGCAACATTAGTCTCCCGGTGACCTTCAGGGCTCAGGACAGCTATTGAACAGAGTACATTCTGTTCGACGTAGCGGAGATAGACCTCTCCTTCAACGCCATAATCGGCAGGCCAGCCCTGTATCGGTTCATGGCTGTAGCCCACTACGGCTACCTCGTCCTGAAGATGCCAAATCCGACGGGCGTTCTCAGGATTCGTGGGGACCGCACTGCTGCAGTGTCGGCCCTGGAGAAGCTCCAAGCACTCGCAACAGCTGGGGCATCAGCCCCCGGCAATACGGAGCCGGACCAGCTCCGCCCGAGCGCACGTCACCGTGCTTCCACCACAGCACCCCGAGTGAAACCTCTCGACGAAGGCGGCGTCCCTTTAAAGGTCGTCCAAGTCGGCGCCGAAGCTACCCAGACCACCCGGGTAGCCGGGGGCCTGGATAGCAAATAGGAAGGCGCGCTCGTCACCTTCCTCCGGCACAACGTTGACGTGTTCGCATGGCAGCCGTCACAGATGCCAGGGATCCCCAGGGAGGTGATCGAGCACCACTTGAAAGTCTTCCCCAACGCCCGGCCGGTTCAACAGAAGCCCCGCAAGCAGTCCATCGAGCGGCAGAACTTCATCCGTGAAGAAGTCAAGAAGCTGCTGGACGCTGGCTTCATACGGGAGGTCCACCACCCTCGATGGTTGGCGAACCCCGTCGTTGTCCCAAAGGCCGGTGGGAAGCTCCGGATGTGCATCGACTACACCAGTCTCAATAAGGCATGTCCTAAAGATCCATTCCCTCTCCCCAGAATAGATCAAATAGTAGACTCAACGTCAGGCTGTGATATGCTGTGCTTCCTAGACGCCTACTCGGGTTTCCATCAGATCCCCATGTCTAGGGAGGACGAGGAGCACACCTCCTTCATCACAGTAGACGGCCTTTATTGCTATGTGTCTATGCCTTACGGCCTAAAGAATGCACTCCCCACCTTTGTGTGGGCAATGCACAAAACCTTTGGGGAGTTAATAAGAGACCTGGTTGAGGTGTATGTCGATGACATAGTTGTCAAGGTCAAGCAGGGTTCATCCCTACTAGATAACCTAGCTTTAATCTTTGACAAGTTGCGCTCTACGCGCACCAAGCTGAACCCAGATAAATGTGTGTTCGGCGTGTCCTCTGGGAAGCTCTTAGGGTTCCTGGTCTCGCACCGAGGGATTGAGGCCAACCCAGAGAAGATCAAGGCCATCGACTTGATGCGGCCCCCTGCCCGCGTCAAGGATGTCCAGAAACTCACGGGATGTCTAGCCGCGCTGAGTCGGTTTATACCGAGGCTAGCAGAGCGGGCACTCCCTTTCTTTAAGCTCCTGCGCAAGTCAGGCCCCTTTGCCTGGACTGGTGAAGCAGAAGAGGCTTTCCAGGATTTGAAGCGACTCCTGACAACCATGCCTATCATGGTAGCTCCTGAGCCCGGAGAGCACCTGCTGCTCTACATCGCGGCGACAACTGAAGTGGTGAGTATGGTCCTCGTCGCAGAGCGGCCAGACCTCTCACCCTCGCAACCTGCTCCGGTAGCAGAAGACAGACACCAGGGGGGCCCGCAGGGCCAAGACGGTCTCCCGGACCCCCTGAAGGTCCAAGACGACCTCCCGGAGGCCCAGGACGGCCTCCCGGAACCCCGAGATAAATCTCCAGGGTCCAATTGGGATCTCCCGGAGGTCCCTCGAGACCCCCCGGAGCTCCCGGATGATCAAGAAAGCTTGAGGGCCTCCGGGTCCCAGTTCCCGGAGGCCCCCGTGGGTCCACCCACCTCCAGCGGGCCGAGGCCAATGGACGAGGAGCTCCCAAGCCTAAGAGAGAGGGTCCGAACCATACAGAAGCCTGTCTATTACATCAGTGAAGTACTTCATGAGGCCAAGACAAGGTACCTAGAAGTCACAAGCTGCTATATGCGGTGCTCGTGGCCTCCAGCCCACCGGGTCTCAGTAGTCACCTCGTATCCGCTGAAGACAATTCTTCACAGCCCCCATGCGACTGGCAACGTTGCTAAATGGGCGGCGGAGCTGGCGGAATTTGAGCTGGACTTCCTCCCACGTCATGCAGTTAAGAGCCAAGCACTGGCTGACTTTGTGGCGGAGTGGACACCAACGAAGACTGACCCAGGGGGCCATGAAGGCGGAGAGCTAGAGCCTAAAGCCCCGGTCTTCACCGAACCCCACTGGACACTCTTCTTCGACGGCTCCTCGCGAAAGCAGGGGGCCGGTGCCGGCGTACTGCTCCTCATGCCATCGGGGGAACAGTTTGGGTATATGGTGCGTCTCAATTTCAAGGCAACCAACAACATGGCGGAGTATGAGGCACTCATCTTTGGCCTGCAGACAGCCCTGTCTTTAGGCGCTCGCCAGTTGTTGGCACAGGGCGACTCCCAGCTGGTCATCAAGCAAGTCAAGGGCGAATGCTCCTGCAACGACCCACAGCTAGCTGCGTATCTGCTTCACGTGCAGATGTTGGAGAAAGAATTCCTCGCCTTGGACCTGCACCACGTACCGCGCGCTGGTAATGCCGCAGCCGACAACCTTTCAACGAAAGCTTCCACCGGAGCCCCTGCGCCTGAGGGAGTTTTCGAGAGGACGTTGCTGCGGCCCACAGCCCGGCCCGCCGAGCCGGGCGAAGGGGGCTTGACCAGCACCTCGAAGCTGGCGGTCCCGGCGGCCCTACAGCCATGGATGCCGCCAAGGATCGTAAGCGTCACTGGGGACTCCGTGCAACCCAGCGCTCAAGATCCAGAAGCTCAAGTCAGACCCGATGCATGGATCACGGAGATCCGGGACTACTTGAAGGACAGTATCCTCCCTGATGAACATGCAACCGCTGAACGGATTGTGCGTATGGCTAAGAGGTACGCGCTGGTAGAGGGGGATCTCTACCGGCGTGGCGCCAACCACATCCTATTGCGGTGCATAACCCAGGGGGAAGGCTGCGACTTGCTCGCTGAGATCCATGGAGGTGAATGTGGAAGTCATTCTTCCTCACGCACGCTTGTCGGTAAAGCCTTCCGGCATGGCTTCTACTGGCCGACAGCACTCCAGGATGCCGTCAAGCTGGTCGAGAGCTGCAAGGCGTGCCAGTTCCACGCCAAGTAGATCCATACACCGGCTCAGGCGGTACAGATGATCCTGCCCTCGTGGCCGTTTGCCGTATGGGGGCTGGACATCCTGGGACCATTCCCCAGAACCGTCGGGGGATTCCGGTACCTCTATGTCGCTATCGACAAGTTCACCAAGTGGCCGGAAGCTACACCAGTTGTCACCATCAACAAACAATCCACAGTAAAATTCATCAAGTCCATTGTCTGCCGGTTCGGGGTCCCAAACAGGATCATCACCGATAACGGGACCCAGTTCACCAGCGCAGCGTTCCAAGACTACTGCAAGGACCTTGGTATTCAGGTATGCTATGCCTCTGTCGCCCACCCGAGGAGCAATGGGCAAGTTGAGAGGGCCAACGCGGAGATTCTCCGGGGCCTTAAGACTCGCACCTTCGCCAGCCTGAAGAAACATGGTGCCAATTGGGTAGATGAGCTTCCGAGCACACTATGGGCTAACCGGACATCCCAGAGCCGGGCCACCGGGGAGACACCCTTCTTCATGGTGTACGGGGCTGAAGCTGTACTTCTCCCAGAAATCACCATGAAGTCTCACCGTGTCCGGGCTTACGACGAAGCCACGCAGGACAACCTCCGGCGTGGAGAAATCAACCTCGTCGACGAGGTCCGATTACATGCGGCACTCCGTAATGCGCGGTACAGACAAGCACTTCGGCGCTACCACCAAAGGTCTGTGCGTGCCCGGGAGCTGCAGGAAGGTGACCTGGTCTTGCGGCGCATACTTTCTCGCGAAGGGACCCACAAACTCTCCCCTAGTTGGGAAGGCCCCTCCCGAGTAGCAAAAGTATGCCTCCCCGGGTGTGTGCGCCTTTCCACCGAGGATGGGGACCTGCTCCCGAACCCTTGGAACATAGAGCACCTCCTGCTCGGAGCAGCTAAACCCCAGGGGACGGTCCAGGACTACGTTCAGCTTTGCCTGGTTCTGACTCCAAGCGCGCAGAGTCTTGCTTCCCCTCTTAATGGGGTGGGTCGTGGCCTCCATGTTTAGCCTGCCTTCCTCCTATGGAAAGTTGTACGAAAAGAAATCTGCTCTACTTTGCTCTTTCCTTGTACTCATTTAAATTGTGAATTGAGTTTTTTAATCACCCTTGCAGTGCATGGTTGCCATGTGCTCAGCTCCCCCTCTCTACAAGTCCCCAAACACCAAACACATGGTTAGGGGCTGTAAGTCAAATAAGACTATGAGATAAGGGAGGGGGAGCCCCCAAGGAGAATTACGTTTCCTCTGCCTGTGTGCAGGACCTCCAGGTTACGGCAACAGGGACTGCATGAAGCGGGGGGAAAGGAGCTACCAGCTACTCCGGCCTGGGACTGGAAGGACCGGGACCTGCCCCTCCAGCAGGGGCGGGACCCGGGGGCCCCACGTGTCCAGCGGGCCCGGAACTCTCTCCTCCATTGAGGAGGGCTCCGGGCTCGCCACATGGTGGGCGGAAGCCGGACCTCCACCTCGGTGGGAGGGCTCCAAAATCCCTACGTGTCCAACATGGCCGGAGCTCCTGCCTCTTAGGAAGGAGCTCTGGATCCGCCACGTGGCAGGCAGATCTGGAGCTCCCCATAGGGCAAGATCCGGAGACCTCCGGGGGCCCCTAACACGGTTAGGACCCGGGGAGGGTGTCTGTGCAAGGCTCCGAGATTGGAAATGGCCTCTGAGTACCTTGCGGAGCTAAGGACTCAGTCAGGCAAAGCCAAGAAGGAGAGGAAAAGCATCACAGACACAAATATCCAAGAGAGTCAAATTAAGCAAGGCTCCATGAGCTGAACTACAGACTCGATAAGAAGAAAGAAACAAGCCCCAAGGGTCTCCCGACACGACCAGAATCCAGAAGTTGCAACAACGGCCGCGTCGCCAGGCTTCAGCCCTGGCGGAACTCTCTCGCTCTATGACCAGAGCGCAGGAATCGCCTCCCTCATCACCGGCGCAAAACCCAGTGACACCACGGGAGCTCCTGAGGCCCCCTCCGCAGTATTCAGCGGTCTTCTTGGAGACTCTACCGCCTGGGATTCTCCACGGTGCATCGGCGGTTTCCTTCTCCTGAAGTTCCCTCATCACCTGCGCAAAAGCCGTTGTCGTCAAGGGTGCCCCTGGAGCCCCCAACCATCATCACCTGCGCAAAAGCTGGAGTCGTCAAGGGTGCTCCTGAGGCCCTCTCCGCGGCATTCAGCGGTGTTCATGGAGACCCTGCCGCCTGGGATTCTCTTCGATGCTTCAGCGGTTCCTTTGAAGACTCCACCACCCTCAGGGGCAGGGCAGGCAGGCTCCCTGAGTCCCAGGCTTGGTGCAGACGCAAACGCTGGAGGGAGCTGAGAGCAATTCTTCCCCCGGTAAGGCGGGTTGAGAGCCATGGAGGAAGACAAGACTGCAGGACCTGAGGGAAGCGCAGGGGCAGGAAGCCTTATAAGAGGAATGTACCCACATGGAGGTTCCATTTAGCAGCTTCCCGGTGCGATTCCAAGCGATTCGGAACTCTTCGAATATCCCGCACCGGCAACCGCTTCGGTTTCTAGACCAAATGCCGATGACGGGTGGGCCCAAGCCGCCTAACTGAAGCAGTGTGGTCAAGGAGTCAGTCTCCTAAGAAGATGAGCCAGCAAGGCAATTCGGCGGTTCCCGAAGAAAGCGCCGCAACATGCAGAAGTGGCAGTCTTGGGAACCGCCGCAGTAAAGGAAACCATCAAGTGAGCGCACGCTCCCACGATCCCGTGGCCGTTCGTGTTCCGGCAGCGGTCAATTCAGGACTTAGAGGAAGTGCGCGGATCGGAAGAGACGGAGGTCCCACCTCGGGCTCGCTATCTCCCCCGAGATGGGCCCGGGGGCCACTGTCGGTATCTGAGATATGGGGTACCTCCGCGCACAGGGTAAAATGCCTAAGGAACTCGCCCTTCTACGCAGGGAGAGCTCCGAAGGCGCCACGCGTCCGGCGGGGCCGGACCTCCCTCTCCTCAGAGGAGAGCTCCAGGCCTGCCACGTGGCATACAGAAACCGGACCTCCCCCTCCGCGGGAGAGAGGTCCGAAGGCGCCGCGTGTCCAGCGGTGCCGGACCTCCCTCTCCTCAGAGGAGAGCTCCGGGCCCGCCATGTGGCCAGCAGAAGCCAGACCTCCCGCTCCGCGGGAGAGAGGTCCGAAGGCGCCACGTGCCCCGCGGGACTGACCCTTCTCTTCTCTGAGAAGGGCTCCGGGCCCGCCACGTGGCAGCAGAGCGACGCTGCCTGCCCCGAGTGATAGGCAGCGGGCGTAAATACGCCCCATACCTTGCCCGTACAAGGTATTCAAGGCCCACGTCTTCCCAAGACGCGGAAACGCGGAGCACGCGTCTGTCAGGTGCCGTTGCGCCCAGTCGCATCACAGACTGGCGCGCGGTGTCAGAACCTGTCAGCCAATAAACACCGCGACAAGACAACCCATGCCGCCTGCGTCGTCATCAACCGCTACGACTGGCATGCGGCATGGGCAGGGCGGCAAGATGAAGACTCAGAAGCCTTCGGCCAGAGACAACTACTGGCATAACTGCAGATACGGTAGATAATAGACAATCCTCCCGGGACCACCTGTCGGGTCCCGGCTCCCCTTGTAAGCCGCCCGAGTCTTGGACTATAAAAGGCTCGGGTAGGCGTCGATAGCAAGGGTTCGCATTTTGCAACTCATACGCTAGCCATACACTCTCAAGCTGTAACTCACCCCCAAGCTCAGGCCTCCGGCCCTGAGCAGCAATCAATACAGCGAGCTCCATAGCTCGCCGTGGACGTAGGGTTTTACGCTCCGGCGGCCTGAACCACGTAAAACTCGCCGTGTCAAGCTCTTACTAACTCGTTCCATCTGCGCAAGCTCTCCGCTAGGAACTAGCCCCTCCGAAAAAAGAACCTCCGCGGGCTGCCCAGTGCAGTCCTGGGGGAAGTGTCGACCACACACTTCGACATCATCTTTGGCCTAAAAGACAGTCCTGTCTTTGGGCGCTCGCCAGTTGTTGGCACAGGGCGACTCCCAGCTAGTTATCAAGCAAGTTAAGGGTGAATGCCCTTGCAAGGACCCACAGCTAGCTGCTTATCTGCTTCACGTGCGGATGTTGGAGAAAGAATTCCTCGCCTTGGACCTGCGCCATGAACCGCGCGCTGGCACGGCCGCAGCTGACAACTTCTAAACGAAGACCTCCATCGGAGCCCCCGTGCACGAAGGAGTCTTCGAGAGGACGTTGCTGCGGTCCACAGCCCGGCCCGCCGAGCTGGGCGAAGGGGGCTGAACCAGTGCCACGAAGCTAGGCAGTCCCGGCGGCCCTGGATGCCGCCAAAGGATCGTAAGAGTCACTGGGGACTCCGTGCAACCCAGCGCTCAAGATCCAGAAGCTCAAGTAGTCCCGATGCATGGACCACGGAGGTCCGGAATTTCTTGAAGGACATCCTTCCTGATGAACGTGCATCCGCTGAACGGGTGGTGTGGATGGCTAAGTGCTACGCGCTGGTATCTTTACTGGCGTGGCGCCTCGACATCCTATTGCGGTGCATAACCCAGGAGGAAGGCTGCGACTAGCTCGCAGTAGTCCAAGGAGGCGAGTGCTGGGAACGCTCATTGTCCCGCGCGTTGGTCAGATAAGCCACCCGGCATGGCTCCTACTGACCGAGAGCCACCTGGACGCCATCAAACCGGTTAGGGATGCAATGCGTGCCAAATCCACGCCAAGCAGACCCACACAACCGGTGCAGACGCGCACTCAGAGCCGTCGGGGGATACCGGCTCCTCCATGTCGAGGGCCAGCCGGACTTCCCAGGGCCGGGTCACGGGAACTACCCTTCCACATGGTATGCAGGGCCGAAACCATGCTTCCCCCTGATAGAGCCACGGGGGTCCCCCCGTGTCCGGCGTACGACGAAGCCACGCATGACCCGCTCTGCGTGAAGACAGGCGCTCCGACGCCACCCCAGTAAGTTCACCATGCTTACTTAGGTGTTTATTTAAATTACGCATTAATTTATATGAACACCTCCCCACGCTCTAGACAGTGTGCGTCCATTGTACACTCGGTTCCTCTTTCCTGCTCTCATGCATAGTCGATATTTGCCGTCCTGCCGAAGGTGGTAGTGCTTGGGGTACCTGCCAGAGGCCCGGTGGCCTTTTGGATCTCCCTCTATAAGGGTACTGCACCGCCAGTTTGTCTCCTCCGAGAAAAGACCTACGCTAGAACGGGGGGTGAGGAGCCTTGCTTTGCCCGGTCTTGCACCAAAAGCATGCGCACTCTGCCTCCCGGCGCTACGGTCTAAGTACCAGGGGGTCGGGCGGTTACACCCAGACTGGGGCTGGGGCCAGACCTCCGGGACCAAGTGCACTGGATTACCCAAGCCCCGTATTCCGGCCTGGGACAGTAAGCCAAATGAGACTAAGGGATAGGAAAGGGGGGACCACTGAGCAGTTCCGGACTCCGCCTCCACAGCCAGGCCGAGCTCCGAGGCCAGCTCTCGCCCTTCTTTCAGAGGCGAGCGCTGATGCCGGACCTCACGCCCTTCGCTGGCCTGAGCTCCGATGACTTCTGGACTCCGCCTCCACAGCCAGGCCGAGCTCCGAGGCCAGCTCTCGCCCTTCTTTCAGAGGCGAGCGCTGATGCCGGACCTCACGCCCTTCGCTGGCCTGAGCTCCGATGACTTCCGGACTCCGCCTCCACAGCC
The DNA here is from genome assembly GCA_030760725.1 of Neostapfia colusana. Taxonomy (NCBI): domain Eukaryota; kingdom Viridiplantae; phylum Streptophyta; class Magnoliopsida; order Poales; family Poaceae; genus Neostapfia; species Neostapfia colusana. The sequence goes on from JASWHV010000006.1 coordinate 105,628,083, forward strand.
AGACCGAGCTCCGAGGCCAGCCCTCGCCCTCCTTTTCAGAGGCGAGCGCTGATGCCGGACCTCACGCCCTTCGCTGGCCTGAGCTCCGATGACTTCCGGACCTCCGCCCCCACAGCCGGGCCGAGCTCCGATGTCAGGCTTCACCCTCTCCTAAGAGGCTGAACACCGAAGCCGTCAAGACCCAGCCAGCATAGGGAGTACTCAAGACAAGAAAGTGCGCGGATCAGAAGAGACGAAGGTCCCACCTCGGGCTCGCTATCTCCCCCGAGATGGGCCCGGGGGCCACTGTCGGTCCCCTCGATATGGGGTACCCCCGCGCACAGGGGAAAATGCCTAAGGATCTCGCCCTTCTCCACAGGGAGAGCTCCGAAGGCGCCACGTGTCCAGCGGGGCCCGACCTCCCTCTCCTCAGAGGAGAGCTCCGGGCCCACCGCGTGGCATACAGAAGCCGGACCTCCCCCTCCGTAGGAGAGAGGTCCGAAGGTGCCGCGTGTCCAGAGAGGCCGGACCTCCCCCTCCTCAGAGAGGAGCTCCGGGCTCGCCACGTGGCCAACAGAAGCCGAACCTCCCCCTCCGTGGGGAGAGGTCCGAAGGCTCCACGTGTCCTGCGGGGCCGGCCCACCCTTTCTTCTGAGAAGGGCTCCAGGCCCGCCACGTGGCCAGCAGAACGGCGCTGCCTGCCCCCGAGCGATAGACAGCGGGCGTAAAGACGCCCCATACCTTGCCCGTACAAGGTATTCAAGGCCCGCGCCTTCCCAAGACGCGGAGACGCGGAGCACGCCTTTGTCAGGTGCCGTTGCGCCCAGTCGCATCACAGACTGGCGCGCAGTGTCAGAGCCTGCCAGCCAATAAACGCAGCGACAAGACATCCCATGCCGCCCCCGCCATCATCATCCACTACGACTAGCATGCGGCATGGGCAGAGCTACAAGACGAAGACTCAGAAGCCTTCGGCAGAGACAACTACCGGCATAACTGCAGATACGGTCGATATCAGTCAATCTCCCCGGGACCAACTGTCAGGTCCCGGCCCCCCTTGTAAGCCACCCGAGACTTGGACTATAAAAGGATCGGGTAGGCGACGTTAGCAAGGGGCGGACTCTAGCCATCCGCACCCCTGGGTTCGCACTTTGCAACTCATACGCTAGCCATACACTCTCAAGCTGTAACTCACCCCCAAGCTCAGGCCTCCGGCCCTGAGCAGCAAGCAATACAGCGAGCTCCATAGCTCGCCGTGGACGTAGGGTTTTACGCTCCGGCGGCCTGAACCACGTAAAACTCGCCGTGTCAAGCTCTCGCTAACTCGTCCATCCGCGCAAGCTTTCCGCTAGGAGACTAGCCCCACCAAAAAAAGAACCTCCGCGGGCTGCCCAGTGCAGGCCCGGGGGAAGTGTCGACCGAACACTTCGACATTTGGCGCGCCAGGAAGGGGGCTTCTCCCCTAGCGCGACGAGTTCCCGCCGACGAAGATGACCAAGCTTCCTTCAGCGGAGAACTCTCCTCCCTCGCCTCAGCGGCAAACCGCGACCAGGGGGGAGTACATGTCGACACACTCGGGATGGAGTGTGTCGGTACAAGCTGGGAGCCAGCAACCGGCTCTGGCAGCGCTGACCCCGGCAATGCAGGCTCCAACCAGCATAAGGCCTTCAGTAGCGCCGGGCGTACCCGGTGGGGGTGCGCTAGCAGCTGCAAGGGCGCTACTGCACAATCCGCCTGCTGGGGACGCGCCTCAGGCGGCGACCCAGCAGTAGATTCGCGAGGTGGACCGTCTCGTCGTCACCGCCGCAAACCCTCGACTTCGACGGGGACGACGCTCCGGCCAACCGGCTGTGTCGCTGATGCGCGCGCCAACGGTTGACGGGCAGACGGCGGACTCCAGCTCCACCAGGCTTCCGTTGACGGATCTGAGGGCAGAGCTGGAGCGAAGCCGCTTGGGCAAAGATGCCCGAGTGTTCCTCGAGCGACGTCGAGAAAGGCGTCGCATCCAAGAGGCTGGCGACAGCATGACGTCGGCCTCAACCCAGCCTGAAGGGCAGATCTTCGCCACGCGAGCTCTGCCCCAGGCGTACGCCGCGCAGAATATGCCACAGTCATATGTCCTGCAAACGGCGCCCCCGGCCTATGGCGCAGCCTTGCCCATACAGGGGTACACTGTGCCAGGCGCGAACCAAGCGTTCGCGGCACCAATACCTGCACTGGGAGCCAGCAACCGGCTCTGGCAGCGCCGACCCCGGCAATGCAGGCTCCAACCAGTGTCAGGTCTTCAGTAGCGCTGGACGTACCCGGTGCGGGTGCACTAGCTGCAGCAAGAGCGCTACTGCACAATCCACCTGCTGGGGACGCGCCTCAGGCAGCGACCCATCAGTGGATTCGCGAGGTAGACCGTCTCGTTGTCGCCGCCGCAAACCCTCGACTTCAGTGGGGACGACGCTCCGGCCAACCGTCTGTGCCGCTGATGCGCACACCAATGGTTGACGAGCAGACGGCAGATTCCAGCTCTACCAGGCCCCAGTCGACGGATCTGAGGACAGAGCTGGAACGGTGTCACTTGGGCCAGGATACCCGGGTGTACCTCGAGCGACGTCAAGAAAGTCGTCGCACTCAAGAGGCTGGTGACAACATGACGTCGGCCTCGACCCTGCCTGAAGGGCGGACCTTCACCACGCGGGCTCTGCCCTAGGCATACGCCGCGCAGCATAAGCCACAACCATGTGCTCTGCAAGCGGCGTCCCCGGCCTATGGCCCAATCTTGCCCATACCGTGGTACACTGTGTCAGGCGCAACCAAGCGTTCGCGGCACCAATACCTGCACTGGGAGCCAGCAACCGGCTCTGGCAGCGCCGACCCCGGCAATGCAGGCTCCGACCAGTGTCAGGTCTTCAGTAGCGCTGGACGTACCCGGCGGGGGTGCGTCAGCCGCAGCAAGAGCGCTACCGCACGATCCGCCTGTTGGGTACGCGCCTCAGGCAGCGACCCAGCAGTGGATTCGCGAGATAGACAGGAGCAGGATGTACGGCCCTGGAGCCCCACCTCGCTTCACGAGGTAGCCGCGCAAGTTTCGGCCGCACCTGCCCGAGAAGTACGACGGCAGCGTCAACCCGGCGGGGTTCCTCCAGATCTACTCCACCGCCGTACTTGCCGCAGGAGGGGATGAGGCCGTCATGGCCAATCTACTTCCCCGTCGCCTTGACCGGCCCGACCCGGTCTTGGCTAATGAACCTCCCTCGGGGTTCCATAACTTCCTGGGGAGAGCTCTGCCGGCAGTTTATCGCCAACTTCGGCAGCTCCTACACCCGTCCCGGCACGGAGCTTGACCTCCAAGCCATCAAGCAACAACCTGGGGAGTCGCTGCGCTCCTTTATCCAGCGGTTCTCCCAGGTACGCAACACCATTCCACATATTCAAAGTGCTTCTGTGGTGGCGGCACTTTGACAGTGTCCAGGACAAGAAGATGCTTGAGAGGCTTGCAACCAGAGAGGTCTGCGATGCCTCCGAGCCCTTCAGCCTGGCGGACAAGTGCGCCAGAGCAGCCGGAGGGCGGAGCTGGCACTCACTGCCAGTTTCCGAAGCCGGAAGACAGCCCCAAGACGGCGGAGTTCAAGCTGAGCTCCCGACCACGTCAGACAGCCAAGAGCCAAGCACTGGCTGACTTCGTGGCTGAGTGGACGCCAACGAAGGCTGACCCAGGGGGCCGCGAAGACGGTGAACCAAAGTACCGAGCTCCGGTCTTCACCGGGCCTCACTGGACGCTCTTCTTCGACGGCTCCTCGCGAAAGCAGGGGGCCGGTGCCGGCGTACTGCTTCTCATGCCATCGGGGGAGCAGTTTGGGTACATGGTGCGTCTCAATTCCAAGGCAACCAACAACTTGGCAGAGTATGAAGCATTCATATTTGGCCTAAAAGACAGTCCTGTCTTTGGGCGCTCGCCAGCTGTTGGCACAGGGCGACTCCCGGCTAGTTATCAAGCAAGTTAAGGGTGAATGCTCCTACAAAGACCCACAGCTAGCTGCTTATCTGCTTCACGTGCGGATGTTGGAGAAAGAATTCCTCGCCTTGGACCTGCGCCATGTACCGCGCGCTGGCACGGCCGCAGCGGACAACCTCTCAACGAAGACCTCCATCGGAGGCCCCGCGCACGAAGGAGTCTTCGAGAGGTCGTTGCTGCGGTCCACAGCCCGGCCCGCCGAGCCGGGCGAAGGGGGCTGAACCAGTGCCATGAAGCTAGGCAGTCCCGGCGGCCCTGGATGCCGCCAAAGGATCGTAAGAGTCACTGGGGACTCCGTGCAACCCAGCGCTCGAGATCCAGAAGCTCAAGTAGCCCCGATGCATGGACCACGGAGGTCCGGGACTCCTTGAAGGACATCCTTCCTGATGAATGTGCATCCGCTGAACGGGTGGTGCGGTGGCTAAGTGCTACGCGCTGGTATCTTTACTGGCGTGGCGCCACGACATCCTATTGCGGTGCATAACCCAGGAGGAAGGCTGCGACTAGCTCGCAGTAGTCCAAGGAGGCGAGTGCTGGGAACGCTCATCGTCCCGCACGTTGGTCAGATAAGCCACCCGGCATGGCTCCTACTGACCGAGAGCCACCTGGACGCCGTCAAACTGGTTAGGGATGCAATGCGTGCCAAGTCCACGCCAAGCAGACCCACACAACCGGTGCAGACGCGCACCCAGAGCCGTCGGGGGATACCGGCTCCTCCATGTTGAGGGCCAGCCGGACTTCCCAGGGCCGGGTCACGGGAACTACCCTTCCACATGGTATGCAGGGCCGAAGCCATGCTTCCCCCTGATATAGCCATGGAGGGTCCCCCCGTGTCCGGCGTACGACGAAGCCACGCATGACCCGCTCTGCGTGAAGACAGGCGCTCCGACGCCACCCCAGTAAGTTCACCATGCTTACTTAGGTGTTTATTTATTACGCATTAATTTATATGAACACCTAACCACGCTCTAGACAGTGTGCGTCCATTGTACACTCGGTTCCTCTTTCCTGCTCTCATGCATAGTCGATATTTGCCGTCCTGCCGAAGGCGGTAGTGCTTGGGGTACCTGCCAGAGGCCCGGTGGCCTTCTGGGTCTCCCCCTGTAAGGGTACTGTACCGCCAGTTGGTCTCCTCTGAGAAAAGACCTATGCTAAACCGGGGGGTAAGGAGCCTTGCTTTGCCCAGTCTTGCACCCAAAGCATGCGCACTCTGCCCCCCGGCGCTGCGGTCTGAGTACCAGGGGGCCGGACGGTTACACCCTGACTGGGGCTGGGGCCAGACCTCCGGGACCAAGTGCACTGGATTACCCAGGCCCCGTATTCCGGCCTGGGACAGTAAGCCAAATGAGACTAAGGGACAGGAAAGGGGGGACCGCTGAGCAGTTCCGGACCTCCGCCCCCACAGCTGGGCTGAGCTCCGATGCCAGCCCTCGCCCTCCTTTCAGAGGCGAGCGCTGATGCCGGACCTCACGCCCTTCGTTGGCCTGAGCTCCGATGACTGCCGGACTCCGCCCCCACAGCTGGGCCGAGCTCCGATGCCAGCCCTCGCCCTCCTTTCAGAGGCGAGCGCTGATGCCGGACCTCACGCCCTTCGTTGGCCTGAGCTCTGATGACTGCCGGACTCCACCTCCACAGCCAGGCCGAGCTCCGAGGCCAGCCCTCGCCCTCCTTTCAGAGATGAGCGCTGATGCCGGACCTCACGCCCTTCGCTGGCCTGAGCTCCGATGACTTCCGGACTCCACCCCCATAGCCGGGCCGAGCTCCGATGCCAGCCCTCGCCCTCCTTTCAGAGGCGAGCACTGATGCCGGACCTCACACCCTTCGCTGGCCTGAGCTCCGATGACTTCCGGACTCCGCCCCATCAGCTGGGCCGAGCTCCGATGCCAGCCCTCGCCCTCCTTTCAGAGGCGAGCGCTGATGCCGGACCTCACGCCCTTCGCTGGCCTGAGCTCCGATGACTTCTGGACCTCCGCCCCCACAGCCGGGCCGAGCTCCGATGCCAGGCTTCACCCTCTCCTAAGAGGTTGAACACCGAAGCCGTCAAGACCCTGCCAGCACAGGGAGTACTCAAGACAAGAAAGTGCACGGATCAGAAGAGACGAAGGTCCCACCTCGGGCTCGCTATCTCCCCCGAGATGGGCCCGGGGGCCACTGTCGGTACCCTCGATATGGGGTACCCCCGCGCATAGGGTAAAATGCCTAAGGAACTCGCCCTTCTCCGCAGGGAGAGCTCCGAAGGCGCCACGCGTCCGGCGGGGCCGGACCTCCCTCTCCTCAGAGGAGAGCTCCGGGCCCGCCACATGGCATACAGAAGCCGGACCTCCCCCTCCGCGGGAGAGAGGTCCGAAGGCGCCGCGTGTCCAGCGGGGCCGGACCTCCCTGTCCTTACAGGAGAGCTCCGGGCCCGCCACGTGGCCAGCAGAAGCCGAGCCTCTCCCTCCGCGGAGAGAGGTCCGGAGGCTCCACATGCCCCGCGGGACTAACCCTTCTCTTCTCTGAGAAGGGCTCCGGGCCCGCCACGTGGCAGCAGAGCGACGCTGCCTGCCCCGAGCGATAGGCAGCGGGCGTAAATACACCCCATACCTTGCCCGTACAAGGTATTCAAGGCCCGCGTCTTCCCAAGACGCGGAGACGCGGAGCACGCTTCTGTCAGGTGCCGTTGCGCCCAGTCGCATCACAGACTGACACGCGGTGTCAGAACCTGTCAGCCAATAAACACCGCGACAAGACAACCCATGCCGCCTGCGCCGTCATCAACCGCTACGACTGGCATGCGACATGGGCAGGGCGGCAAGATGAAGACTCAGAAGCCTTCGGCCAGAGACAACTACCGGCATAACTGCAGATACGGTAGATAATAGACAATCTTCCCGGGGCCACCTGTCGGGCCCCGGCTCCCCTTGTAAGCCGCCCGAGTCTTGGACTATAAAAGGCTCGGGTAGGCGTCGATAGCAAGGGTTCGCATTTTGCAACTCATACGCTAGCCATACACTCTCAAGCTGTAACTCACCCCCAAGCTCAGGCCTCCGGCCCTGAGCAGCAAGCAATACAGCGAGCTCCATAGCTCGCCGTGGACGTAGGGTTTTACGCTCTGGTGGCCTGAACCACGTAAAACTCGCCTTGTCAAGCTCTCGCTAACTCGTCCATCCGCGCAAGCTTTCCGCTAGGAGACTAGCCCCGCCGAAAAAAGAACCTCCGCGGGCTGCCCAGTGCAGGCCCGGGGGAAGTGTCGACCAAACACTTCGACAGACGCCTACCCGAGCCTTTTATAGTCCAAGACTCGGGTGGCTTACAAGGGGAGCCAGGACCCGACAGGTTGTCCCGGGAAGATTGTCTATTATCTACCGTATCTGCAGTTATGCCGGTAGTTGTCTCTGGCCGAAGGCTTCTGAGTCTTCATCTTGCCGCCTTGCCCATGCCGCATGCTAGTCGTAGTGGTTGATGACGGCGCAGACGGCATGGGATGTCTTGTCGCGGTGTTTATTGGCTGACAGGTTCTAACACCGCGCGCCAGTCTGTGATGCGACTGGGCGCAACGGCACCTGACAGAAGCGTGCTCCGCGTCTCCGCGTCTTGGGAAGACGCGGGCCTTGAATACCTTGTACGGGCAAGGTATGGGGCGTATTTACGCCCGCTGCCTACCGCTCGGGGCAGGCAGTGTCGTTCTGCTGCCACGTGGCGGGCCCGGAGCCCTTCTCAGAGGAGAGGAGGGTCAGTCCCGCGGGGCACGTGGAGCCTCCGGACCTCTCTCCCGTGGAGGGGGAGGTCCGGCTTCTGTATGCCACGTGGCGGGCCCGGAGCTCTCCTCTGAGGAGAGGGTGGTCCGGCCCCGCCGGACGCGTGGCGCCTTCGGAGCTCTCCCTGCGGAGAAGGGCGAGTTCCTTAGGCATTTTACCTTGTGCGCGGGGGTACCCCATATCTCAGGTACCGACAGCGTCGCAACCATGAGGCTGGCGACAGCATGACGTCGGCCTCGACACAACCTGGAGGGCAGGCCTTCGCCACGCGAGCCCTGCCTCAGGCATATGCCGCGCAGCATATGCCACAATCATATGCGCCGCAAGCAGCGCCTCTGGTCTATGGTGCAGCCTTGCCCATGCAGTGATACACGGTGCCAAGTGCGAACCAAGCGTTTACAGCGCCAATACCTTCAGCAGCAGGTGCAGGATGTGCGGCCCTTGCACCCCACCTTCGCTTCGCGAGGTGGCCGCGCAAGTTCCGGCCGCACCTGCCCGAGAAGTACGACGGTAGCGTCAACCCGGCGGAGTTCCTCCAGATCTACTCCACCGCCGTACTCGCCGCAGGGGGGGATGAGGCTGTCATGGCCAACTATTTCCCCGTCGCCTTAACCCGGCCCTGCCCGGTCTTGGCTCATGAACCTACCCCAGGATTCCATAACCTCCTGGGGAGAGCTCTGCCGGCAGTTTGTCTCCAACTTCAGCAGTTCCTATACCCGGCCTGGCACGGAGCTCGACCTCCACGCCATCCAACAACAACCAGGGGAGTCGCTGCGCTCATTCATCCAGCGGTTCTCGCAGGTGCGGAACACCATCCCACACATCCAGAACGCTTCTGTGGTGGTGGTGTTCCGGCAAGGCGTTCGGGACAAGAAGATGCTCGAGAAGCTCGCGACCAGGGAGGTCCGCGATGTCTCAGAACTCTTTAGCCTGGCGGACAAGTGTGCCACAGCAGCCGAAGGGCGGAACTGGCACTCTCTGCCGGCCCCCAAGCCAGGGGGTCAGCCGGGATCCGGCGATGCTTCATACGGAAGCGGCAGGAAGATCAAGAACGGAGGCGGAAGCAAGATAAAGTCATCAGCCGTGGTCCCCGTTGCCACAACGGCGGCGCCCAGTGGAGCTCGGGGGCCGCGCCGCGACAATCACCGGCCCCAGACGGGGGGCCAGGATGAATTATGCCCTGTGCATGGCACCAGTTATCATACCGCTGCCGAATGCCGGGAAATCCAGAAGCTCGCGGAGCGCTTCCGGAAAGGGAAGCAGCCCCTAACTGATGCCCCACCCTACAGTCAAAGGGAGGGCAAGCAGAAGGTCGAAGCCCTAGACGGCGTCGACCGCCACGTGGAGTTCCAGGAGCTTCAGCGCGCCGTAAAGGCAGTGCGCAATCATGGGTGCTCCAGCTCCAGTGATGACGAGCACCGGAAGATGCTCTATGTCATCTTCGGCGGGTCCGCTAACCCCCCGTCCCAAAGCGCAGCTAAGGCCTTGCGCCGAGCGGTAGCGACGGTGGCTCCCCTCCCAGGTGCAGCACCGCACCTCAGGTGGATGGGAACCCCCATCAGCTTCGATGACACCGACTGCCCCAGGAACATGGCTGGGGCCGGCCAACTGCCGCTCGTGGTGGCCCCCACCATCGCCAACGTGCAGATGTGCTACGTTTTGGTGGATGGCGGGGCTGGACTGAACCTCATCAGTCGCGCAGCCTTCCAGAAGCTGCAAATCCCGATGGCCAAGCTCGCCCCATCGAGCCCGTTCTCAGGGGTAGGGCCGGGACAGGTCGTTCCCTACGGCCACATCAGCCTCCCAGTGACCTTTGGGGCACCGGACGGCTACCGGACAGAGTACATTCTGTTCGACGTGGCCGAGATTGACCTCCCCTTCAACGCCATAATTGGCAGGCCAGCCCTGTACCAATTCATGGCAGTAGCCCACTACGGCTACCTTGTCTTGAATATGCCTACACCAACAGGTGTCCTCAAGGTTTGTGGAGACCGTGCTGCCGCAGTGTTAGCCTTGGAAAAGCTTCAGGCGCTTACAGCAACTAGAGTGCCAACCCTAGGCAGTGCAGAACCAAACCAGCTCCACCCAAGTGCACGCCACCGTGCCTCTACCACAGCACGCCGCGTGCAACCCCTCGACGAGGACGACGTCCCCACAAGGCTCGTCCGAATCAGCGCCGATGCCACCCAGACCACCCGGGTAGCCGGGGGCCTGGATAGCAATTAGGAAGGCGCGCTCGTTGCCTCCCTCCGGCACAATGTCGATGTGCTGCATGACAGCCGTCGCGGAGGCCAGAGATCCCTAGGGAGGTGATAGAGAACTATTTAAAGGTCTTTCCCGACGTCCAGCCAGTCCGACAGGACGGAAAGTCCGCCACCCCCGGTGCTTGGCGAACCATGTTGTCGTCCCGAAGGCCGGCGAGAAGCTCCGGAAGCGCATCGACTACACCAGCATCAATAAGGCATGTCCTAAAGACCTATTTTATCTCCATATGATAGACCAAATAGTAGACTCGATGCCAGGCTACGATATGCTGTGCTTCCTAAATGCTTACTCGGGTTCCCACCTGTCGGTACCCTCGGTATGGGGTACCCCCGCGCACAGGGGAAAATGCCTAAGGATCTCGCCCTTCTCTGCAGGGAGAGCTCCGAAGGCGCCACGCGTCCAGCGGGGCCGGACCTCCCTCTCTTCAGAGGAGAGGTCCGGGCCCACCACGTGGCATACAGAAGCCGGACCTCCCCCTCCGCGGGAGAGAGGTCTGAAGGTGCCGCGTGTCCGGAGAGGCCGGACCTCCCTCTCCTCAGAGAGGAGCTCCGGGCTCGCCGCGTGGCCAACAGAAGCCGAACCTCCCCCTCCGCGGGGAGAGGTCCGAAGGCTCCACGTGTCCTGCGGGGCCGGACCCCCCTCTCTTCTGAGGAGGGCTCCGGGCCCACCACGTGGCCAGCAGAACGGCGCTGCCTGCCCCCGAGCGATAGGCAGCGGGCATAAAGACGCCCCATACCTTGCCCGTACAAGGTATTCAAGGCCCGCGCCTTCCCAAGACGCAGAGACGCGGAGCACGCCTCTGTCAGGTGTCGTTGCGCCCAGTCGCATCACAGACTAGCGCGCAGTGGCAGAGGCTGCCAGCCAATAAACGCAGTGACAAGACATCCCATGCCGCCCTCGCCGTCATCACCCACTACGACTAGCATGCGGCATGGGCAGAGCTACAAGACGAAGACTCAGAAGCCTTCGGCAGGGACAACTACCGGCATAACTGCAGATACGGTACATATCAGTCAATCTCCCCGGGACCACCTGTCGGGTCCCGGCCCCCCTTGTAAGCCACCCGAGTCTTGAACTATAAAAGGCTCGGGTAGGCGACGATAGCAAGGGTTCGCACTTTGCAACTCATACGCTAGCCATACACTCCCAAGCTGTAACTCACCCCCAAGCTCAGGACTCCGGCCCTGAGCAGCAAGCAATACATCGAGCTCCATAGCTCGCCGTGGACGTAGGGTTTTACGCTCCGGTGGCCTGAACCACGTAAAACTCACCGCATCAAGCTCTTACTAACTCGTCCATCCGCGCAAGCTCTCCGCAAGGGACTAGCCCCACCGAAAAAAGAACCTCCGCGGGCTGCCCAGTGCAGGCCCGGGGGAAGTGTCGACCGAGCACTTTGACATTTGGCACGCCAGGTAGGGGGCTTTTCCCCTTGCGCGACGAGTTTCCGCCGACGAAAATGACCAAGCTTCCTTCAGCGGCAAACTCTCTTCCCCCGCGTCCGTGGCGAACCGCGACCAGGGGGGAGTACATGTCAACACACTCAGGACGGAGTGTGTCGGCACAAGCTGGGAGCCAGCAACCGGCTCTGGCAGCGCCGACCCCGGCAATGCAGGCTCCAACCAGCGTCAGGTCTTCAGTAGCGCTGGACGTACCCGGTGGGGGTGCGCTAGCTGCAGCAAGAGCGCTACTGCACAATCCACCTGCTGGGGACGCGCCTCAGGCAGCGACCCAGCAGTGGATTCGCGAGGTAGACCGTCTCGTCGTCGTCGCTGCAAACCCTCGACTTCAGCGGGGACGACGCTCCGGCCATCCGGCTGTGTCGCTGATGCGCACGCCAATGGTTGACGAGCATACGGCAGATTCCAGCTCCACCAGGCTCCAGTCGACGGATCTGAGGACAGAGCTGGGACGGTGTCACTTGGGCCAGGATGCCCGGGTGTACCTCGAGCGACGTCGAGAAAGGCGTCGCACTCAAGAGGCTGGCGACAACATGACGTCGGCCTCGACCCAGCCTGAAGGGCAGACCTTCGCCACGCGAGCTCTGCCCCAGGCGTACGCCGCGCAGCATAAGCCACAACCATGTGCTCTGCAAGCGGCGTCCCCGGCCTATGGCGCAACCTTGCCCATACCGGGGTACACTGTGTCAGGCGCAACCAAGCGTTCGCGGCACCAATACCTGCACTGGGAGCCAGCAGCCAGCTCTGGCAGCGCCGACCCCGGCAATGCAGGCTCCAACCAGCGTCAGGTCTTCAGTAGCGCTGGGCGTACCCGGCGGGGGGTGCGCTAGCCGCAGCAAGAGTGCTACTGCACAATCCGCCTGCTGGGGACGCTCCTCAGGCAGCGACCCAGCAGTGGATTCGCGAGGTAGACCGTCTTGTCGTCGCCGCCGCAAACCCTTGACTTTGGCAGGGACGACGCTCCGGCCAACCGGCTGTGTCGCTGACGCGCACGCCGACGGTTGACGGATAGACGGCGGATTCCAGCTCCACCAGGCTTCCATCGACGGACCTGAGGACTGAGCTGGAACGATGCCACCTGGGCCAAGACGCCTGAGTGTTCCTTGAGCGGCGACGAGAAAGGCGTCGCAGCCAAGAGGCCGGCGTCAGCATGACGACTGCCTCAACGCTGCCTGAGGCGCAGACTTTCGCCACGCGAACTCTGCCCCAGACATACGCCATGCAGCATATGCCACAGCCATATGTCCTGCAAACGGCGCCCCCGGTCTATGGCGCAGCCTTGCCCATACCAGGGTACACTGTGCCAGCGGCAAACCAAGCGTTCGCGGCACCAACGCCTGCAGCAACAGGGGCAGGATGTACGGCCCTGGAGCCCCACCTCCGCTTCGCGAGGTGGCCGCGCAAGTTTCGGCCGCACCTACCCGAGAAGTACGACGGCAGCGCCAACCCGGCGGGGTTCCTCCAGATCTACTCCACCGCCGTGCTTGCCGCTGTGGGGACCACCACGTGGTTCACCCACTCCAAGATCGCATAGGGTGGTGCCGTGCGATGCGGCACCCAACAGCACACACGAAAAGAATAAAGAACAACATATAAACTTTTATTTGATATAAAACAGCGGATGTCTTTTACAAAATATAACTATACAGTGGAAGTAATGTACATTAGTAGCCTCTCATCCTAACTATGCAAAAGTGCAGCCGTCCAGCCCAGGGACGCTACACGCTAGCAGCATGGAACCGGAGAAATCACGGCGGCATGCAGGGCTCCATCTCGGCCGTGTACCCTGACGGGGGCATCGCCTCATCCTCGGAACCCTCCTCATAGCTCTCACCTGCATACAGCTCAAATATTGCAACCGTGAGTACGATGGCTCAGCAAGGCTTAACCGTCTGACCTAGGCATGGAACTCTACATGCAGGGAGGTGTATGATATGGAAAGGAATTTGCGACAAAGACACGCCTTTAAGTTGATCCTTACTTTCAGTTTTATAGCATCAAATTCATGTGCCTTAGGCAGCCCTCACATCGGAAGTCCACAATCAAACAAGAAACGCTTTCCTCCGATGTGGTGATGCCCAAAGCGGAAAGTAAACTTAATTAGCTCTACATCTACAGCATACATGGTTTCTAAAACATTAATATATCATCACAGCATATTATCATTCAACTGGCTTACTTCACTTCTTACTACGTCACGAAACAGTGAATAAGCGGTACTCAAATAACCGCGAGGGACGGTGATTGCAATCAGGAGACACCCGGACAACACGTTGCATACACCCACTTTCAGAAGCGTGATTCCACACCCTTCCTACTCTGTTGTATGCAACAACCTTTCAAAGGCAATCTAAATGCCGAACCGGTCCATCCGTAACGGGTTGGAGGTCCCCGCGTGGAGCGTGACTGTGCCCACCGGCAGATTTACACCTTGCTACCCTCAACCCACTCCTGTTTACGGTTGGGTAAGCCTCGGCACCCAGGTTAACCATTTACACCGGTTTCCTGCTTATGTCAGTATGCCATCCGGTACTGTTCAATACTTGTTCAGCAGGCCCGCATACGACTCGGTCCTCAATCGACACCAACAGAGCTACGCACGTGAGACCTCCGCTCACTGCTTCCTATCCCCCCTGCTGGGTCTCATTTTCTCCACTTTTAAGCCATTTTCTATTCTGACCAAACCGTGTGATAAACCTTACCTCGCGAGTAGATTCCAACTACTCGACTTCTACAGAGGTCCTAAGCATATAAGCGGGGCCTTGTCTACTCGTCGGCTCTGTAAGCAACCCAACCCTTCATAGGATTTAAAAGGTTATGCAAGTGGGGTTTCAAACACCTTAACTCTAATGCAAACATTCACCCTAGACATAAGTGATACAAATAAAGAATTTTATAAAAGGTACTTAAGTGCAAACCGGGGCTTGCCTGGTTGCGAGTTAGATGGGAAGTCAACTTCAGGTGGCAGGACGTCCAAAGGCTCCGGTGCGTCCTCAACTTCGGTCACTAAATAAAATGTAGCAAAATAGATGTATAAGTATTAAGGATTTATAAGAATTGAACTACTATTCATAGCTATTGCTATTTAGGATCCTTAATTGGTTTTGGGAATTTTACAGTGGATACTAGGCTCTCTAAGGATGACTTGAGCCAAATTTGGAGACATGTCATTGCATAATGTAGTCTTTAAAACTCCTACAAGTACAATGCTTCTCTGAATTTTGAGCCCAATTCAGGAGCTTTGACATAGCTAATTGTGGAAGATCTGATTAGGGTAAGTCTCCATGGTTCTAACAAAATTTGTTTCACCATTTTTGGAGCTACCATCAGAGAGATATGAATTTTTTAAGTTTGGACAGGAGTGCTGAACAATTTCTGTTTAAATTTGAATTTCCAAATAAAGGCTGAATTTGGGAAGGTAATTTGACCAAGCAAATGAACTCCAATGAAGCTCAATTTTTTACTGGAGATCAGTAATATCATGAGGAACTCCCTGGCCAAATTTGAAGAAATTCTATAACAGAGATATTCTGGACTAAATTCCCAAAGATTTAACTTTGATGAATCTTGGAGAAATATCCAGAGATCTTCAGATCAATTTCTTTGCATTTCTGCAGAGTACTGACTGAGAGAAATCCAACAAAATTTGTTTCACAAATTTTGGACATCCCTACAGAAAGTTATGGAGGTATGAAGTTTGAACCAATTTTCTGGAAATCAATTCTATGATTTTTAGCTAATTTATTTAATCCTGAGATAACCTACTGATTAAGCCATCCAAATAAGCTCCAAAAATCCTAAAATTTTTACTGGGGGTCTGGCACTATGAAAAGGACCAGCTTCCCAAATTTGAGAATATTTCATAAAGAATTGCTCCTGTAATAAATCCCTAAAGGATTTACTAAAAACAATTCTACAGAAATTCCTGGGCATTTTCATAGCATGCAATTTATTCCTCTGTAAAGTACTCCTCCTAAGGATTCAGACAAAATTTGTCTCACCCTTTTTGGAGCTGTCTACACAAAGTTATGAATTTTTCAAACTGTGATAGCTCTCTGTTTAAAATCTACACAGAGACTTAACAGGGGGGCCCACTGGTCAGGTCCTTCTTCAACATCCCGCCAGAGGCGCGCGTGCACACCAGTTCAAGTCGTGGCATGGCTCGTTCTCCCTCATTTCTCCACCAAATTAGCTCCGGTTTCGCCCTACATGCTCCTGGGAACATGGCGCAGCTGCCGGGCAAGGTTTCCACGCATGAAAACGGCTGAAAACAGGCTGGCACCGGTGGGGCGGCTCGGGAGCTCGGCATCAACGCGTTCTGGCGCGTCCGAAGCTTCTCCCGGCGAGCTACCTTGCCCTAAAGCATCATCAATGATCGGGGAACATGGAACACGGGCTAAACCATGCAGCAAATGGCCGGAACATAGGGTTCACCAGAGGACCGACCCATTTTCACCGCCGCCGGCGATTTCTCATCGCCCGGGGCGTGTGGTGGACGGTTTGATGCGTGCTTTGGCGTGGGAGGGCGCTAGGATCACTAGTTTCTGTGGCTTGAATTGTAGAACCGATGATCAACCACGTTGGACGAATTTACAGTTTTGGTCTTGCTCGGTTCTTCACGTGTACCGGCGCCAAACCTCAAATTACTGCTAGCCGGCGACGGGGAAGGGAAAGGGGAGGTCGGGAGCATGACCTAGGCGGCCGTGCTAACCTTCTTGGGCGTTTTGTCGGGCCGGAGCAGCATGGATGAGGTCGGGCGACGATGATCCGTGCAGGCGCTTTTCTTCTCTGTTTTGAGGGTGAAGCACGGCTCGGCTCCTGCTGCAGAAGGCCGCCCACGGCTGAGGGACGCTGGAAAACGTTGAGGGGGCGCCGGCGCAGCTTCTAGGGCCATCAACCGGACTCCACGGCGACTGGAAGGTGGCTGGGCTGAGGCAGCAGGGAGCGGCGCTGTTTCAGTCGAGTGAGCGCGTGAGCAGATAACGTGCGAGAGCTAGCAAGCAGGGAAACCACGTTTCTGCACTGATGTCTATCGGCAACTGAAGCAAGGCAATGAACCGCCTCGGAGCAAAGGCAAAGAGAGCAACGTGGTTGCCTCGGTGGTGCATGCCTCCCCCGGTGTCGAACGCACACAGAAGAGAAACGTCGAGATTTGTCTCTGTTTCACTGCCATGCGGGTCCCACTGAAGCCCCTCCCTCCAAACAACAGTGGATCCACTATTTGAATTTAAAATCCCCAGCCATTCCCACAAACCGAATTCGATTTCCGGGCGTCGACCTTCGGTCGTGTTCAGTTCACATTTTCTGTGTTGTCGGTTCAGTTCCTGTGCGAGGGGAAAATAACGCCTGGGGTTGCTGTTTTCGGGTGAGCAAAAGATCACGTCAGGAGCTACTCAATACCACGAGCTGGTCGCCCATGCGATGAACACAGCGAGGAGGTGGCCTTCGCTTGCAGCTCGGTCGGTGAGCGAGAGGATCACGCCGTGAGGTGTTGAAGCCACGAGCTGGTCGCCAGCTGGATGCAGGAAGCTGGAGGTGGCTGCCCTCGGTGGCGCTCTGAGGAGGCTCGGTTGGTGATCGACACCGAACAGAGAAAGACTTCGGGAGCAAGTTAAAGCAGCCCAATGACATGTGGGGTCTACCCCCTACTCCTCTTCTTATCCGCCAAATGTTTCCAAAAGATCTTCCTTCATGTAAATCCCCTCAATCTGATATTTCGGGGGTTTAAACGTGGACTGAAGTTTGAACAAACCGAATTCAGTGTGAAGTTCACTTTCAATTTGAATTCAGATCACATTTGTAAATGGTCATATTTGACTCCTTTTTAGCACACCCTGAAATCAGGATGTGGCCACCATGAATTTCCTCGAATTCACGATGTGAAGATACCTGTATGCTCCAAATATTTGGCAGCAACTTGAGGGGAACAATTGAGTTCAAATCTGAATTTAAACTCCCCCTTACATGTGAGAACTTTACACATGGTGTTTAATCCAACCTTGGCTAAACACCTTCAAATGAATGTCAGAGGCTCGTTTGGTTGGACACCCATGTGCATCATCACGTGTACAAAAATTTTTGTAAGTCCCATTTTCATGCATTCCAACACAAATGGAAATCAACATTCACTTTATTGACTTTGCATTTTTGGGACTTTTACATTCCTCCCCCCTTAAAAGAATCTCGTCCCGAGATTCCAACGAGAAGAGGAAAGTAGGGAATGGTATCGGTAATATGATGATCACTTACCGAACGGATATAACGATCTCCTAGCTTTTCCATAGTGCTTCCCTTGACAGTAGGGCAAGTCCATAAAACTCTATAGACTCATATCGACCGGGTTGATTGGCTGGAACCTTTACTTTCCTATTCTTGACATGCATAATAAATACTTGTCTAGATTAACTGAGTCCTTAGAAACTTAGTATAGTACTGCCCCAAACATGAATCGAGATGTTTGGTGAGATTAAACAATGAATCGGAAACCTCACCTCGAGTTGGCATCTCAACCCTTTAGTCAAAACCGATTGCTTTGCATGAACATAAGAGCAGCACAAGTCAATTTCACTTATGTTACCAACATAGCAAAGGCCAACTATCTATGGTCACCACGAGGTTGTCAAAGTCACCATATGATCTCTCAAGAATTTAGATTGTGTTCAAGGATTGTCACGAGGTTGAGCAATCAACCGGTAAGCCCCGCGATGAGAAATTAGTTTAGTTCCAACAATTATGGCACTCAGAGCTAAACAAGTCATAGATGAAAGTTCCAAACTTTCTTAGGTACAAGGGATGTTGAGTAACTGGTTTCTCTGGTATTGTCCAATGAGGTAGAATCAACAGCTTGATCAATAATACAAGGTCATTGGACACCGATTAATTGTTTGAAGAAAGGTACAATCTTGCTCAGTACTTTGGTATTTCACATGTTATATGGTGCAATGCATATGCATATGGTATGGTGCAAATGGTGCATATGTATGATGCAAAATGGTGCATATGTATGATGCAAAATGGTGCATACAAGGCGTTGTGTACAATAGGTTGCACATCTCTCTATGCTTTTCAATATGTATGGTGCATCATCTTTTTATAGTCTGAGCAAGAATTAGTATGCTAATTCAAACATGGTTAAGAAGTATCTCAAACTGCCGAAGTGTGCGATCGACACTTCCCCCGGGCCTGCACTGGGCAGTCCGCGGAGGTTCTTTTTTCGGCGGGGCTAGTCTCCTAGCGGAAAGCTTGCGCGGATGGACGAGTTAGCGAGAGCTTGACACGGCGAGTTTTACGTGGTTCAGGCCGCCGGAGCGTAAAACTCTACGTCCACGGCGAGCTATGGAGCTCGCTGTATTGCTTGCTGCTCAGGGCCGGAGGCCTGAGCTTGGGGGTGAGTTACAGCTTGAGAGTGTATGGCTAGCGTATGAGTTGCAAAGTGTGAACCCCTGCTATCGACGCCTACCCGAGCCTTTTATAGTCCAAGGCTCGGGCGGCTTACAAGGGAAGCCGGGACCCGACAGGTGGTCCCGGGAAGATTGTCTATTATCTACCGTATCTGTAGTTACGCCGGTGGTTGCCTCTGTTAAAAGGCTTCTGAGTCTTCATATTGCCGCCCTGCCCATGCCGCGTGCTAGTCGTAGTGGTTGATGACGGCGCTGGCGGCACGGGATGTCTTGTCGCGGCGTTTATTGGCTGGCAGGTTCTGACACCGCGCGCCAGTCTGTGATGCGACTGGGCGCAACGGCACCTGACAGACGCGTGCTCCGCGTTTCCGCGTCTTGGGAAGATGCGGGCCTTGAATACCTTGTACGGGCAAGGTGAGGAGCGCCTTTACGCCCGCCGCCTACCGCTCGGGGGCAGACAGCACCGTTCTTCTGGCCACGTGGCGGGTCCGGAGCCCTTCTCTGAGGTGAGAAGGGTCTGGCCTGCGGGGCACGTGGAGCCTCCGGACCTCTCCCCACGGAGGGGGAGGTCCAGCCTCTGTATGCCACATGGCAGGCCCGGAGCTCTCCTCTGCGGAGAGGGAGGCCCGGCCCCGCTGGACGCGTGGCGTCTTCGGACCTCTCTCCCGCGGAGGGGGAGTTCCGGCTTCTGTATGCCACGTGGCGGGCCCGGAGCTCTCCTCTGAGGAGAGGGAGGTCCGGCCCCGCCGGACGCGTGGCGCCTTCAGAGCTCTCCCTGCGGAGAAGGGCGAGTACCTTAGGCATTTTTCCCTGTGCGCGGGGGTACCCCATATCTCAGGTACCGACAGTGGCCCCCGGGCCCATCTCGGGGGAGATAGTGAGCCCGAGGTGGGACCTCCGTCTCTTCCGATCTGCGCACTTTCTCTAAGTCCCGAATTGGCCGCTGCCGGAGCACGAACGGCCGCGAGGTCGTGAGAGCGTGCGCTCACTTGATGATTGCTTTTACTGCAGCGGTTCCCATGGCTGCCACTTCTGCACGTTGCGGCGCTTTCTTCGGGAACCGCCGAAGTGCCTTGCCGGCTCATCTTCTCAGGAGGCTGACTCCTTGACCCCACCGCTTTAGTTAAGCAGCTTGGGCCCAGCTTTCATCGGCGCCCAGTCCCGGAGCCGACGAGGTCGCCGATGCGATGTTTCCGGAGGTTTTCAAATTACCTCGAACCATCCCTGGAAAGTTTTAAAAGGGGATCTCACCCGCATCGCGGCTTCCCTTCGCATTGCGCTCGTACTTCCCTTGAACTCTTGCGCCCCGGCTCTCCTGCCCTTGCGCCTTCTTTCGCTATGGCTTCCAACTTGCTTCCGACGCACCTCGTTCGCTCCTCCGAGCTCGGGCCAGTGCTCAGGCTGCTGGGCTGGCGCTCGGAAGAGCAGAAGCATCGGCTCCGCCGAGGATCTCTCCCCCTGGTCCTGGAAAAGGGGGAGATAGTCTTCTTCACCGCTTATGCTCTGGCGGGGTTCGTTCCGCCGATTTCTTCCTTCTTCGTCACCCTGCTGGAGACATACGGTCTCCAGCTCCACCATCTCTCCCCCAACTCCTTCGCAATGGCGGCCGTTTTTGTCCACTTCTGCGAGATGTTCGTGGGGGTGCACGCCTCCGTGACGCTCTTCCGCCACTTCTTTGTGCTGCGGACGACTGGACGCGGCTCAAAGACTCAGATGGGGGCATATTACTTCCAGCATCGCTGCAAAGACCCCAAGGTTTCCGGATACCTCCTGCCCTTCAGCGCATCAAGGTGGGAGAACTGGAGGGAGAGCTGGGTGGTAGTGCAGACCGACGAGCACGATCGCCTACAACTCCCAACCGCCAGCCCGACCACCGATCGCCGCTTCTGGGAGGAGATCCCTGAGCTGGAGCAGGAGTACACTCCGGTCTTGGAGCGGATCCGGTTCTTGGCCAACAAGGGGCTGACGTCTCTAATGGTGCTGATGGACTTTGTCTCTCGCCGCATTGCTCCCTTGCAGCAACGCAGCCGCCCAGCGTGGTACTATACCGGTGAGCAGGACTGTACCAGGCTGGAGAGAGGCCCCGGCTCTGTCCCTTCCGACGAGGAGCTGGAGGAGATGGTGAGCAAGGTGAGCGGTGACTACATTCCCAGCGGCGTCCCCGCATTTCCGCCTTCTGCCACCCCCCTCTTCTTGGAGCCTCAGAGGAGGTCAGAGCTCCTGCGGAAGATACCAAATCTTGATGATATCGGGATTGCCGTTCGTCAGGTCGGGGATGCCTTCCGGGGTATCACCATTCCACGAACCGAGCACCCCGGATCAGGGCATGAGGCATCCCCTGCTGCCAATCCCTCCCCCAAAGCCGACGGAACCCAAGCCGCCGACAAAGGGAAAGGGAAAGAGCCGGCCCCCGGGCATTCAGAAAAGAAACGCGCTCGGTCTCCTCCGAGGGTGCCGCCTGTGCCAAGCCAGGGTGCCGGAGCTACTTTGCTTCCATCTCTCGGAGGTGCTGGTCCATCGGGTGGCGACCCGAAGAGGTCCCGAGTGTCCCCCCCCCCCCCGGCGGGTCTCTCCCCAGACAGCTGCCGTCCGAATCAGCCCAAGTATCTCGCCATCTTCCCTCGAGCGGCGGGGCTCCCAGGACGGATGTTGGTGGGGCGGCGCCGACGAGCGCGCCGGAGGTCCTGGCGTCCCACTCCGCGACCGTTCCAGCCGCTGGTCCTGGCAGTTCAGCTACAGCCTAGAGGCCAGTGCTGCAAGCTCGCTGGAGCACTCATGCCGCCCAGTAAGTGTTATCCTTTCTAACTTATAGGAGCAGAGCTCCTGCCTCTTCTCTTATTCTGAGGGCTTCTTCTTCTTTGCAGGGACCAACCGGCTGCCAGGGGCGGGCCTCTTATCCGGCGCCTTCAACCAGCAGGGGCTCCGCGCCTCGGCACCTGGGGACCGCGGCGGCCCCCATAGCTCCCGAATCAGCGGGGGCAGTGGCCGCAGAGGCCGCATCTGCTCCTACCCGCCCTCCTTTACCAGCCCAGAAGCCAGGTCTTGAGACCGGGAGGGCTGCTGTAGGTGTGCCTGCTGGCCCCCTGGCCTGCTTAGGACAGCGCCCCACCGTAGCTGCTGAGGCGCCGGCGCTCCCGCCGGCCTTGGACTCGTCCGGGGGGGTCCAGCGGCGCAACTCCTGCTCCCCCTGCTCCGGTGCCCGTGTGGGACGCCCTGGAGCGTGCCCAGACCAGCACCCGGCAGCTCCAATCTGCCTTTGAGCAGGAGCGGAAGGCATTGGCAGGCGAGAGGGAATGCCTTCTCAGCTGGCAGCAGCGGGCCCGAGCGGACCTCGACTCAAGACAGTCAAGGCTTGAGGCTATGAGTGCTCTGCTTAGCACCCAGAAGAAGGCCATTAGCCGCTTGGAGTTAGAGGCCCAACGGGTTCGTGCCTCCTGCCGCGAGGCTCTGGTCAAAGCTGAAGCCAAAGCCAAGGAGTGTTCCACCGCCGCGGAGGAGTTGCGGCTGCAGGTAGCCCGTCGGGAACACGCCGTCGCCGAACGGGAACGCGCTGCTGCGGCCGAGGAGGAGAAGACCACCGCTCGGCTGAGGGTCAAGGTGGAGGAGCTAAGGGCTCGGACTGAGGAGCTGGAGCTCCGTGAGTCGGCTGTCGCCGCGAGGGAGGAACAGTCTTCCAAGGAGCTTCAGGCGGCGATGGATCGCGAGCTAGCGGCTCACCAAGAGGTAGAGAGGCTCCAGTCCTTGCGGACTGCCGAGGCCCAGACGGTCTGGTGCTTCATTGCTAAGGCGGGATCCGCCTTGGCTCCTCTTGGTTTTAGCCCTGTGCAGGTGGAGACCCCAGCACGGCCGGTGTCCGAAGCGGTCCCAGCCCTTGAGTCTCTCGGCGATGAGCTAGGTCGGCTCGAATCAGTGATCACCGACGAGGTGGAAGCGGAAGGTCGGGGCCTTGCGAAGGAGGTTGCGATGCACGTTCTGTCATGCTTCGTTAGCCGAGACCCTTCCTTTTCTCTGGGGCCGGTCCGTTTAGGACCCATCGCCGACCGGGAGGAAGCTGCCAGGGCCGAAGTCGAGGACTTAGCTGCCCTTGTGGCCTCTAGGTTTCATCAGGAGTCCGGGGACCCCTAAGCATCTGCCCTCGTGTCCACAAGGCCCTGTACTTCCTTTTTTATTTTTGTTGAGTCTGTAGCCCAGCTCGTGGAGCCTTTGTATGGACAGACTCCTGTTTCTTTCCGTGTCTGCATGCCCTAGTCTTCTTCTTTGCCTTTCCTGACCGAGCCCTTAGCTCCGCAAGGACTCGGGGGCCTTGACCGATCTCAAAGCTCTGCATAGACACACCTTGTCCCCGTCCCCACTGTATAGTAAGGGTTTCGGAGGTCTCCAGGACCCGCCTTACGAGACCGGAGGGGGGTCCGAGCCTGTTGGCCACGTGGCGGGCCCGGAGCTCCCGCCTAAGAGGAGGTCCGGGCTTGCAGGGCATGTGGAGGCCCCGGGCCTACCCTCACAGAGGGGGGAGGTTCAACTTCTGTAGACCACGCGGCGGCCGCGGAGCTCCCATCAAAAAGGTGGGAGGTCCGGCCCCGCTGGACACGTGGGGCCTTCGGACCTCGCCCCTGTGAGGGCTAGCCCTTTGATCTTACCTTGGGGTTTTTGGCCTACCGCGATCCCGTAGCGGCCCCCTGGTAGGTGCGTTCTATTGGGTGGATGCGCCTACCATACTCCTGCCGGGAGCTGAGGCTGAGAAGTCCTACACACAAGTAAGGAAAAAGTAATTCTCCTTGGCCCCCCCCCTCTATTCCTTAGTCGTATCTGCAGCAAATTTCGACTAAAGATGAGAATGAGAAGAGGGAGTTGAATGCATAGTGAGCACGCGTTAGTAGGGTAATCATAAAAACTTAATAAGTAAATTAAATGAGTACCAAAGTAGAGCAACGTAGGATAGGTTTCTTTTCATATAAATTTCCATACGGGGGAAGGCGGGCCACATACGTAGGCCACGACCCACCTCAAGGGAAGCAAGACTCTACGCGCTTGGGGTCGGAACCAGGCGAAGCTGAACGTAGTCCTGGACCGTCGCCTGAGGCTTAGTTGCTCCAAGCACTGTTCACGGACTTTTATGGAAATTACTACAAAAAGAATGGCCTGCCCTATTGTTGCTCTAGGGGTAGAACTTACAGCGGTGTTCCGTGTTCCGAAGGTTAGGGAGCGGGTCCCTGTCTTCGGTTCTGGGGAATGGTCCCAGGCCCAGGATGTCCAGCCCCAGTACGGCAAATGGCCATGCGGGCTGGATCATCTGTACCGTCCAAGCCGGTGTATGGATCTGCTCGGCGTGGAACAGGCACGCTTAGCAGCTCTCGACCAGCTCGACGGCATCCTGGAGTGTTGCCGGCTAGTAGAAGCCATGCCGAAAGGCTTTACCGACAAGCGTGCATGAGGAAGAATGACTCCCACATTCGCCTCCATGGATCTCAGCGAACAAGTCGCAGCCTTCCCCCTGGGTTATGCACCGCAATAGGATGTGGTTGGCGCCACGTCGGTAGAGATCCCCCTCTACCGCCATGTGTCTCTTAGCCATACGCGCAATCCGTTCAGCGGATACACGTTCATCAGGGAGGATATTGTCTTTCAAGTAGTCCCGGACCTCCGTGATCCATGCATCGGGTCTTACTTGAGCATCTGGATCTTGAGCGCTGGGTTGCACGGAGTCCCCAGTGACGCTTATGATCCTTGGCGGCGCTCATGGCCGCCGGGACCACCAGCTTCGAGGTGCTTGTCTAGCCCCCTTCGCCCGGCTCGGTGGGCTGGGCTGTGGGTCGCGGCAACGTCCTCTCGAGGCCCCCTTCAGGCACAGTGGCTCCGGTGGCAGTGGGGGCCCTCGTTGAAAGGTTGTCAGCTGCGGCCTTGCTAGCGCGCGGTACGTGGTGCAGGTCCAAGGCGAGGGGGTCTGTCTCCGCTGTCTTGGTTGTTAACCAGACTGGGGATCGCCCTGAGCCAACGACTAGCGAGAAGGATGGGCACTCCATACTTTGCTATGTTGTTGGTTGCCTTGGAATTGAAACGCGCCACATACCCAGACTGCTCCCCCGATGGCGTGAGGAACAGTACGCTAGCATCGGCCCCCTACTTTCGCGAGGAGCCGTCGACGAACATCATTCGATAAGGCCTGGTGAAGGTCAGGGCTCAGGGTACTGTTTCATCGTCTTCGTGGCCCCCTGAGCGTGCGTCTACTTCAGCCACAAGTGAACTAATGCTCTGTTAATGTCTGTATGACGGGAAAGGGAACCTAGATCAAACTTCAGTAGTTCCGCCGCCCATTTGGCGGCATCGCCCGCCGCGTGGAGCTGTGGGGGATAGCTTTTAGCCTAGGGGGATCGCTGGGTGCCCGACACTCGGGGGTCCTCAGGCTGCTTTGGACCTCGCGGGAAGCTCCGCTGATGTCCTGGGAGCTCCGGGAGGTCCTGCTGGTCCTCCGGGAGGTTGTGTTGGGGATCCGAGGTCTGGTCTTCTGGTGCTTGCTTCTCGGTAGCGAAACAGGTTACTGTGGTATGGGGTTAAAGCCATTGTGCGAAGACCGGAAATTTGCGGGACCCCTAGCTATGCCGAGTCGGTTTACGCCGGGATTAGCAGGTAAAGGGCGCCCTTCAACTACTTCAGACTCAGGGGTCTGATGGGAGTCATAGCAAGCATTTGGGAAGCGCAGCATATCACAGCCTGGTATCGAGTCTACTATTTTCTCTATCATAGGAAGAAAAAATAGGTCTTTAGGGCATGCCTTATTGAGACTGGTGTAGTGGATGCGCTTCCGGAGCTTCTCGCTGGCCTTCGGGATAATAACACGGTTTGCCAAGCGCCGGGAGCGGTGGACTCTCTGTCTCGTCGGACGGCTGGACGTCGGGAAAGACCTTTAAGTAGTGCTCCATCACCTCCCTAGGGATCTCTGGCCTCGGTGATGGCTGTCATGCAGCACATCGACCTCATGCCGGAGGGGGGCAACGAGCGCGCCTTCCTATATGCTACCCAGGCCCCCGGCTACCCGGGTGGTCTGGTGGCATCGGCGCTGATTCGGACGAGCCTTGTGGGGACGTCGTCCTCATCAAGGGGTTGCACGCGGGGTGCGGTGGTAGAGGCACGATGGCGTGCACTTAGGTGGAGCTGGTTTGGTTCTGTACTGCTGAGGGCTGGCGCTCTAGTTGCTGTAAGCACCTGAAGCCTTTCCAAGGCTAATACTGCGGCAGCACGGTCTCCACAAACCTTGAGGATGCCTGTTGGTGTAGGCATCTTCAGGACAAGATAGCCGTAGTGGGCTACTGCCATGAATCGGTACAGGGCTGGCCTACCGATCATGGCAATCTCGGCCACGTCGGACAGAATGTACTCTGTCCGGTAGCTGTCCATTGCCCCAAAGGTCACCGGGAGGCTGATGCGGCCGTAGGGAACGACCTGTCCCGGCCCTACCCCTGAGAACGGGCTTGATGGGGCGAGCTTGGCCATCGGGATCTGCAGCTTCTGGAAGGCTGCGTGACTGATGAGGTTCAGTCCAGCCCCACCATGCACCAAAACGTGGTACATCTTCACGTTGGCGATGGTAAGGGCCACCACGAGCGGTAGTTGGCCGGCCCCGGCCATGTTCCTGGGGCAGTCGGTGTCATCGAAGCTGATGGGGGTTCCCATCCACCTGAGGTGCGGTACTGCACATGGGAGGGGAGCCACCGACGCTACCACTCGGCGCAAGGCCTTAGCCATGCTTCTGGACAGGGGGGTCAGCGGACCCACCGAAGATGTCACAGGGCATCTTCCAGTGCTCGTCGTCACTGGAGATGGAGCTCCCATGATTGCGCGCTGCCTTTACGGCGCGCTGGAGCTCCTGGAAATCCACCTGGCGGTCGTCGCCGTCTCGGGCCTCGACCTTCTGGTTGCCCTCCCTTCTTATAGGATGGGGCATCAGCTAGGGGCTGCTTCCCCTTCCGGAAGCGCCCCGCGAGCTTCTGGATTTCCCGGCCTCTGGAGGAATTCTGCCGGGTTGATGCTGCCGTCGTACTTCTCAGGCAAGAGCGGCCGAAACTTGCGCGGCCATTTTGTGAAGCGAAGGCAGGGCGCGAGGGCCGCACACCCTGCTTCTGTCGCCGCAGGTTCAGATGCCGCGAATGCTTGGTTCACGCTGAGCACCGCATGCTCCGGCCGCCATACGTAGGACATACGACTGTGTCATATTGAGTAGCAGCGCTCTTCGCTGCGGCTAGCGCACCCTCACTGGGTACACCCAGCGTTACCGAAAACCTGACGCTGGTCGGAGCCTGCATTGCCGGGGTCGGCGCTGCCAGAGCCGGTTGCTGGCTCCCAGTGCAGGTATCGGCGCCGCGAACGCTTGGTTCTCCGCTGGCACAGTATGCCCCGGTATGGGCAAGGCCGCTCTATAGACCGGGGACGCCGTTTGCAGGGCATATGGTTGTGGCATATGCTGCGCAACATATGCCTGGGGCAGAGCTCGCGTAGCGAAGATCTGCCCTTCAGGCTGGGTCGAGGCCGACGTCATGTTGCCGCCAGCCTCTTGAGTGCGACGCCCTTCTTGACGTCGCTCGAGGAACACTCGGGCATCTTGGCCTAAGTGACACCGTTCCAGCTCTGTCCTCAGGTCCGTCGACGGAAGCTTGGTGGAGCTGGAACTCCCTCGTCTGGCCATCAACCGTTGTCGTGCGCGTCAGCGACACAGCAGGTTGGTCGGAGCGTCATCCCCGCCGAAGTCAATGGTTTGCGTCAGCGACGACAAGACGGTCTACCTCGCGAATCCACTGCTGGGTCGCTGCCTGAGGCGCGTCCCCAGCAGGCGGATTGCACAGTAGCGCCCTTGCTGCGGCTAGCGCACCCCCACCCGGTACGCCCGGCGCTACTGAAGGCCTGACGCTGGATGGAGCCTGCATTGCCGGGGTCGGCGCTGCCAGAGCCGGTTGCTGGCTCCCAGCTTGCCCTGTCACACTCCGTCCTGAGTGTGTCATCATGTACTTTCCCCTGTGGTCACGGTTCGCCGTGACCGCGGAGGGGGAGAGTTTGCCGCTGAAGGAAGCTTGGTCATCTTCGTCGGCGGAAACTCGTCGCGCTAGAGGAAAAGCGCCCCTTCCTGGCGCGCCAAATATCGAAGTGTGCGATCGACACTTCCCCCGGGCCTGCACTGGGCAGCCCGTGGAGGTTCTTTTTTCGGCGGGGCTAGTCTCCTAGCGGAAAGCTTGCGCGGATGGACGAGTTAGCGAGAGCTTGACACGGCGAGTTTTACGTGGTTCAGGCCGCCAGAGCGTAAAACCCTACGTCCACGGCGAGCTATGGAGCTCGCTGTATTGCTTGCTGCTCAGGGCCGGAGGCCTGAGCTTGGGGGTGAGTTACAGCTTGAGAGTGTATGGCTAGCGTATGAGTTGCAAAGTGCGAACCCCTGCTATCGACGCCTACCCGAGCCTTTTATAGTCCAAGGCTCGGGCGGCTTACAAGGGAAGCCGGGACCCGACAGGTGGTCCCGGGAAGATTGTCTATTATCTACCGTATCTGTAGTTACGCCGGTGGTTGCCTATGGTCGAAGGCTTCTGAGTCTTCATCTTGCCGCCCTGCCCATGCCGCGTGCTAGTCGTAGTGGTTGATGACGGCGCAGGCGGCATGGGATGTCTTGTCGCGGCGTTTATTGGCTGGCAGGTTCTGACACTGAGCGCCAGTCTGTGATGCGACTGGGCGCAACGGCACCTGACAGACGCGTACTCCGTGTTTCCGCATCTTGGGAAGACGCGGGCCTTGAATACCTTGTACGGGCAAGGTGAGGAGCGCCTTTACGCCCGCCGCCTACCGCTCGGGGGCAGACAGCACCGTTCTTCTGGCCACGTGGCCGGTCCGGAGCCCTTCTCTGAGGTGAGAAGGGTCCGGCCTGCGGGGCACGTGGAGCCTCCGGACCTCTCCCCGCGGAGGGGGAGGTCCAGCCTCTGTATGCCACGTGGTGGGCCCGGAGCTCTCCTCTGCGGAGAGGGAGGCCCGGCCCCGCTGGACGCGTGGCGTCTTCGGACCTCTCTCCCGCGGAGGGGGAGGTCCGGCTTCTGTATGTCACGTGGCGGGCCCGGAGCTCTCCTCTGAGGAGAGGGAGGTCCGGCCCCGCCAGACGCGTGGCGCCTTCGGAGCTCTCCCTGCGGAGAAGGGCGAGTACCTTAGGCATTTTTCCCTGTGCGCGGGGGTACCCCATATCTCAGGTACCGACACAAACCTTGCCAAGTACCGATAACTTGGTCAAGAAAAGTGCTAAACAAGGCATGCCACTTTCCTGTGGTGACCAAGTTTAAGGAAGAATATGTCAAATGTTTGACACGATCGTTGGGAAATACTCCATAATAACTTAACCTAGAAAATCTCTATTCTTCTGTGACTTCACTTTCTCTTTTCTCCTGAGGCTTCACAATACCCATTTAGCATGAAACAATAGCTACTAGTTCTAGCTCCTAGTCTTGTTCTCTCAAGTCTTGTGATTCTGGCGAGCATTGGCGTGTACGTGGTGAAGACACTAAAACTACATTTTTCTCAACGATGACGGATCTTGTACTTAAACTTATATTACATAAAAATGTGATTTCCTCATGCCTCTTGGTAATGTCATACTTCGATGTATAGCCCATGGATTATTAATGCTATGGTTTACATGGATGCACTCCTCCCTCCTTCAGTTCCAATGTAGGAAATTGAAAACTTAATCCATAATCTTCTTATGGAAAGGTAATGCATAACCATAGATTTCCAGAGCTATATCACACAGCCTTGGATAACAAGGTATACCTGAAGTTATGGTCCAACAACAGCAAGGTACAGGAACTGAATCACTTTCTGTGCGATGGTTTAAATCCTAATTCAATGTTTAAACTGTTGTGGTAGTAAACAGAAAAGATGGAGAAGACTTCCATATCTTTCCGACGGGTATTTATTTGCCTTCAACTAAGTTCTAGATCAAAAGCTATGAGCTTCTAAAGTTGACAGAAATTCTGGAGGAATTTCAGCAGCACCTCCCCTGTAAGTGCTCACTTTGGTCAACTTTTCCATATAGTTAGAAATGTATATGGACCAAACTCATACTTATAAAGTTGAAGCACGATTTACAAGATTTATAGCATTTTATTCACCTTTTACAATTCTTATACTGGAAGTCATAAGCAAAATCCAAATCAGTATAGAAACTATGCACAGACTTTGATAGTCCGGTCAGTTTCACTTGTACTGCGAATTTCACCTCTTTACAGGAGTATTCTGTCATGGGGTTAAACAGAAAAATTGTAAAGAACTTTCCAAGCTCTCCAAACATGTATTTATATGATCTATTGGAATTCCTGTATCAAAAGATATGATGGTTCGAAGTTAACAGAATTTCTGGCAGGATTTTGACAGCACCCCCCCAGAGGTACCTAGTTTCAATCCATAATTCCAATTAATTCTGCTCCAGTTTTGGCAAAACTTTGAATTACAAAGTTGTAACATATCTCATGCCCTTTCTAAAGGTGTCTTACCTGACCCTTAGGAATTTTTCTTCAGAACGTTGTGGTCGAAATACAGAAAATTCCAGAGAGCCTTTTGGTCTGCTCTGTTTCTGGACAGTACCTACTCATCTGAGATTTTCATCCCTTTGGAAGGCGATTTTGTTCTGGAGTTCTACAGATAAGTTGTAGAGAACTTCTAAACCTTTCCAGAATGGTATCTCACACCTCCATTGGTTCAACCAATCTTAAGTTATGCCCTGTTCAAGTTCAGAAAAATTTCTGCCAAAAACAGGGGAGATTGTTCCTAAGCTTTTGAGATTGAACCTATACTCCCAATTGACTCTTAGTTCAATATAGGAGTTTACTAACCCCTAAATGGATTCTTAAACTTCATTTTGACCCTTTTTTTTTGAAAATAAACTTTTATGCAGTCGGTACTACGTTTCCTCACCAAAGAAAAATCCTAAACCGGTATTCTGGCTTATACGTGTCAAATGTTGGAACTAAGGACGTCACTCACAAACGATTTCTACACGTCATGCACTAACGTGGTTAATGTACCTGCAGAATAACACACAATAATTGTGCACACAAGGGTTTTTGACATTTCAGGCAGTTCCATATCATAGTAAAAACATACGGTCCGTATCATTGCCATACGGATCGTCCTTGAGTCAAGCCACGTCTCAAGGTACATGGTCGTGTTTTTACACCACACGACGGGGAACCCGAGTAGAGTGTGAACGGGTCGTCACGGTTGGGAATTTTATCAACCCAACGGATACCACCTACTGCCTCATGACCGTTGAGGCACGCCGATGGCGAGCGCTGCGTATGGCCCTTTGAACATTGAACGTTCAAGAGTTGCATACTATCGTGTTGCTTACCACACGATGGGGTATTCTCACTTTTGCCTAAATCACGCTGGAGATCAGCGTTTTCATATGCTCTCAGAACCATTGAGAGGTTCAGAGACTCATATTCACTACCGTGCCAAGCCACGGTATACCATTCCATACTATTGCTCGTATGGCGAGTTACCGCAATTGATCCGCCTGCGGTGGCGTACCTTACCTCTTACCTGACGTCGGAGCGTCGTTACAGAATGTATAACACATAAGTTAGCCCTTCCACCTTAGTAACTATTACTATCATAGACCTTATATGGGCTTAATGACTAATCCTCACTCGACTACTTCTAAATTTTCAAAATAGGCTCTTTTCGAGCGTGCTATTCCCAATGCGGCTCTGATACCACGACTGTGGGGACCACCACGTGGTTCACCCACTCCAAGATCGCATAGGGTGGTGCCGTGCGATGCGGCACCCAACAGCACACACGAAAAGAATAAAGAACAACATATAAACTTTTATTTGATATAAAACAGCGGAAGTATTTTACAAAATATAACTATACAGCGGAAGTAATGTACATTAGTAGCCTCTCATCCTAACTATGCAAAAGTGCAGCCGTCCAGCCCGGGGACGCTACACGCTAGCAGCATGGAACCGGAGAAATCACGGCGGCGTGCAGGGCTCCATCTCGGCCGTGTACCCTGACGGGGGCATCGCCTCATCCTCGGAACCCTCCTCATAGCTCTCACCTGCATACAGCTCAAATATTGCAACCGTGAGCACGATGGCTCAGCAAGGCTTAACCGTCTGACCTAGGCATGGAACTCTACATGCAGGGAGGTGTATGATAGGAAAAGGAATTTTCGACAAAGACACGCCTATAAGTTGATCCTTACTTTCAGTTTTATAGCATCAAATTCATGTGCCTTAGGCAGCCCTCACATCGGAAGTCCACAATCAAACAAGAAACGCTTTCCTCCGATGTGGTGATGCCCAAAGCGGAAAGTAAACTTAATTAGCTCTACATCTACAGCATACATGGTTTCTAAAACATTAATATATCATCACAGCATATTATCATTCAACTAGCTTACTTCACTTCTTACTATGTCATGAAACAGTGAACAAGCGGTACTCAAATAACCGCGAGGGACGGTGATTGCAATCAGGAGACACCCGGACAACACGTTGCATACACCCACTTTCAGAAGCATGATTCCACACCCCTTCCTACTCTGTTGTATGCAACAACCTTTCAAAGGCAATCTAAATGCCGAACCAGTCCATCCGTAACGGGTAGGAGGTCCCCGCGTGGAGCGTGACTGTGCCCACCGGCAGATTTGCACCTTGCTACCATCAACCCACTCCCTTTTACGGTTGGGTAAGCCTCGGCACCCAGGTTAACCATTTACATCGGTTTCCTGCTTATGTCAGTATGCCATCCGGTACTGTTCGATACTTGTTCAGGAGGCCCGCACACGACTCGGTCCTCAATCGACACCAACAGGGCTACGCACGTGAGACCTCCGCTCAGTGCTTCCTATCCCCCCTGCTGGGTCTCATTTTCTCCACTTTTAAGCCATTTTCTATTTTGACCAAACCGTGTGATAAACCTTACCTCGCGAGTAGATTCCAACTACTCGACTTCTACCGAGGTCCTAAGCATATTAGCGGGGCCTTGTCTACTCGTCGGCTCTGTAAGCTACCCAACCCTTCATAGGATTTAAAGGTTATGCAAGTGGGGTTTCAAACACCTTAACTCTAATGCAAACATTCACCCTAGACATAAGTGATACAAATAAAGAATTTTGTAAAAGGTACTTAAGTGCAAACCGGGGCTTGCCTGGTTGCGAGTTAGATGGGAAGTCAACTTCAGGTGGCAGGACGTCCAAAGGCTCCGGTGCGTCCTCAACTTCGGTCACTAAATAAAATGTAGCAAAATAGATGTATAAGTATTAAGGATTTATAGGAATTGAACTACTATTCATAGCTATTGCTATTTAGGTTCCTTAATTGGTTTTGGGAATTTTACAGTGGATACTAGGCTCTCTGAGGATGACTTGAGACAAATTTGGAGACATGTCATTGCATAATGTAGTCTTTAAAATTCCTACAAGTACAATGCTTCTCTGAATTTTGAGCCCAATTCAGGAGCTTTGACATAGCTAATAGTGGAATATATGATTAGGGTAAGTCTCCATGGTTCTAACAAAATTTGTTTCACCATTTTTGGAGCTACCATCAGAGAGATATGAATTTTTGAAGTTTGGACAGGAGTGCTGAACAATTTCTGTTTAAATTTGAATTTCCAAATAAAGGCTGAATTTGGGAAGGTAATTTGACCTAGCAAATGAACTCCAATGAAGCTTAAATTTTTACTGGAGATCAGTAATGTCATGAGGAACTCCCTGGCCAAATTTGAAGAAATTCTATAACAGAGATATTCTGGACTAAATTCCCAAAGATTTAACTTTGATGAATCTTGGAGAAATATCCATAGATCTTCAGATCAATTTCTTTGCATTTCTGCAGAGTACTGACTGAGAGAAATCCAACAAAATTTGTTTCACAAATTTTGGACATCCCTACAGAAAGTTATGGAGGTATGAAGTTTGAACCAATTTTCTGGAAATCAATTCTATGATTTTTAGCTAATTTATTTAATCCTGAGATAACCTACTGATTAAGCCCTCTAAATAAGCTCCAAAAATCCTAAAAATTTTACTGGAGGTCAGGCACTATGAAAAGGACTATCTTCCCAAATTTGAGAATATTTCATAAAGAATTGCTTCTGTAATAAATCCCTAAAGGATTTACTAAAAACAATTCTACAGAAATTCCTGGGCATTTTCATAGCATGCAATTTGTTCCTCTGTAAAGTACTCCTCCTAAGGATTCAGACAAAATTTGTCTCACCCTTTTTGGAGCTGTCTACACAAAGTTATGAATTTTTCAAACTGTGATAGCTCTCTGTTTAAAATCTACACAGAGACTTAACAGGGGGGCCCACTGGTCAGGTCCTTCTTCAACCTCCCGCCAGAGGCGCGCGTGCACACCAGTTCAAGTCGTGGCATGGCTCGTTCTCCCTCATTTCTCCACCTAGCTCCGGTTTCGCCCTACATGCTCCTGGGAACATGGCGCAGCTGCCGGGCAAGGTTTCCACGCATGAAAACGGCCGAAAACAGGCCGGCACCGGTGGGGCAGCTCGGGAGCTCGGCATCAACGTGTTCTGGCGCGTCCGAAGCTTCTCCCGGCGAGCTACCTTGCCCTAAAGCATCATCAATGATCGGGGAACATGGAACGTGGGCTAAACCTTGCAGCAAATGGCCGGAACATAGGGTTCACCGGAGGACCGACCCATTTTCACCGCCGCCGGCGATTTCTCGTCGCCCGGGGCATGTGGTGGACGGTTTGATGCGTGCTTTGGCGTGGGAGGGCGCTAGGATCACTAGTTTCTGTGGCTTGAATTGTAGAACCGATGATCAACCACGTTGGACGAATTTACAGTTTTGGTCTTGCTCGGTCCTTCACGTGTATCGGCGCCAAAACTCAAATTACTGCTAGCCGGCGACGGGGAAGGGAAAGGGGAGGTCGGGAGCATGACCTAGGCGGCCGTGCTAACCTTCTTGGTCGTTTTGTCGGGCCGGAGCAGCATGGATGAGGTCGGGCGACGATGATCCATGCAGGCGCTTTTCTTCTCTATTTTGAGGGTGAAGCACGGCTCGGCTCCTGCTGCAGAAGGTCGCCCACGGCTGAGGGACGCTGGAAAACGTTGAGGGGGCGCCGGCGCAGCTTCTAGGGCCATCAACCGGACTCCACGGCGACTGGAAGGTGGCTGGGCTGAGGCAGCAGGGAGCGGCGCTGTTTCTGTCGAGTGAGCGCGTGAGCAGATAATGTGCGAGAGCTAGCAAGCAGGGAAACCACGTTTCTGCACTGATGTCTATCGGCAACTGAAGCAAGGAAATGAACCACCTCGGAGCAAAGACAAAGAGAGCAACGTGGTTGCCTCGGTGGTGCATGCCTCCCCCGGTGTCGAACACACACAGAAGAGAAACGTCGAGAGTTGTCTCTGTTTCACTGCCATGCGGGTCCCACTGAAGCCCCTCCCTCCAAACAACAGTGGATCCACTATTTGAATTTAAAATCCCCAGCCATTCCCACAAATCGAATTCGATTTCCGGGCGTCGACCTTCGGTCTTGTTCAGTTCACATTTTCTGTGTTGTCGGTTCAGTTCCTGTGCGAGGGGAAAATAACGCCCGGGGTTGCTGTTTTCGGGTGAGCAAAAGATCACGTCAGGAGCTACTCAATCCCACGAGCTGGTCGCCCGTGCGATGAACACAGCGAGGAGGTGGCCTCCGCTTGCAGCTCGGTCGGTGAGCGAGAGGATCACACCGTGAGGTGTTGAAGCCACGAGCGGGTCACCAGCTGGATGCAGGAAGCTGGAGGTGGCTGCCCTCGGTGGCGCTCTGAGGAGGTTCGGTTGCTGATCGACACCGAACAGAGAAAGACTTCGGGAGCAAGTTAAAGCAGCCCAATGACATGTGGGGTCTACCCCCTACTCCTCTTCTTATCCGCCAAATGTTTCCAAAAGATCTTCCTTCATGTAAATCCCCTCAATCTGATATTTCGGGGGTTTAAACGTGGACTGAAGTTTGAACAAACCGAATTCAGTGTGAAGTTCACTTTCAATTTGAATTCAGATCACATTTGTAAATGGTCATATTTGACTCCTTTTTAGCACACCCTGAAATCAGGATGTGGCCACCATGAATTTCCTCGAATTCACGATGTGAAGATTCCTGTATGCTCCAAATTTTTGGCAGCAACTTGAGGGGAACAATTGAGTTCAAATCTGAATTTAAACTCCCCCTCACATGTGAGAACTTTACACATGGTGTTTAATCCAACCTTGGCTAAACACCTTCAAATGAATGTCAGAGGCTCGTTTGGTTGGACACCCATGTGCATCAGCACGTGTACAAAAATTTTTGTAAGTCCCATTTTCATGCATTCCAACACAAATGGAAATCAACATTCACTTTATTGACTTTGCATTTTTGGGACTTTTACAGCCGCAGGAGGGGATGAGGCCGTCATGGCCAAACTACTTCCCCGTCACCTTGACCGGCCCAGCCCGGTCTTGGCTAATGAACCTCCCTCAGGGTTCCATAACTTCCTGGGGAGAGCTCTGCCGGCAGTTCATCGCCAACTTTGGCAGCTCCTACACCCGTCCCGGCACGGAGCCTGACCTCCACGCCATCAAGCAACAACCTGGGGAGTCGCTGCGCTCCTTAATCCAGCGGTTCTCCCAGGTACGCAACACCATTTCGCATATTCAAAGTGCTTCTGTGGTGGCGGCACTTCGACAGTGTCCGGGACGAGAAGATGCTTGAGAGGCTTGCAACCAGAGAGGTCTGCGATGCCTCCGAGATCTTCAGCCTGGCGGACAAGTGCGCCAGAGCAGCCGGAGGGCGGAGTTGGCACTCACTGCCAGCTTCCGAAGCCGGAAGACAGCCCGAAGATGGCGGAGTTCAAGCTGAGCTCCCGACCACGTCAGACAGCCAAGAGCCAAGCACTGGCTGACTTCGTGGCTGAGTGGACGCCAACGAAGACTGACCCAGGGGGCCGCGAAGACGGTGAACCAAAGTACCGAGCTCCGGTCTTCACCGGGCCTCACTGGACGCTCTTCTTCAACGGCTCCTCGCGAAAGCAGGGGGCCGGTGCCGGCATACTGCTTCTCATGCCATCGGGGGAGCAGTCTGGGTACATGGTGCGTCTCAATTCCAAGGCAACCAACAACTTGGCAGAGTATGAAGCACTCATATTTGGCCTAAAAGACAGTCCTGTCTCTTGGCGCTCGCCAGTTGTTGGCGCAGGGCGACTCCCAGCTAGTTATGAAGCAAGTTAAGGGTGAATGCCCCTGCAATGACCCACAGCTAGCTGCTTATCTGCTTCACGTGCGGATGTTGGAGAAAGAATTCCTTGCCTTGGACCTGCGCCATGTACCGCGCGCTTGCACGGCCGCAGCTGACGACCTCTCAACGAAAGCCTCCATCGGAGCCCCTGCGCATGAAGGAGTCTTCGAGAGGACATTGCTGCGGTCCACAGACCGGCCCGCCGAGCCGGGCGAAGGGGGCTGAACCAGTGTCTCGGAGCTAGGCAGTCCCGGCAGCCCTAGATGCCGCCAAAGGATCGTAAGAGTCACTGGGGACTCCGTGCAACCCAGCGCTCAAGATCCAGAAGCTCAAGTAGTCCCGATGCATGGACCACGGAGGTCCGGGACTCCTTGAAGGACATCCTTCCTGATGAACGTGCATCCGCTGAACGGGTGGTGCGGATGGCTAAGTGCTACGCGCTGGTATCTTTACTGGTGTGGCGCCACGACATCCTATTGCGGTGCATAACCCAGGAGGAAGGCTGCGATTAGCTCGCAGTAGTCCAAGGAGGCGAGTGCTGGGAACGCTCATCGTCCCGCGTGTTGGTCGGTTAAGCCACCCGGCAAGGCTCCTACTGACCGAGAGCCACCTGGACGCCGTCAAACCGGTTAGGGATGCAATGCGTGCCAGGTCCACGCCAAGCAGACCCACATAACTGGTGCAGACGCGCACCCAGAGCCGTCGGGGGATACCGGCTCCTCCATGTCGAGGGCCAGCCGGACTTCACAGGGCCGGGTCACGGGAACTACCCTTCCACATGGTATGCGGGGATGAAGCCATGCTTCCCCCTGATATAGCCATGGGGGTCCCCCCGTGTCCGGCGTACGACGAAACCACGCATGACCCGCTCTGCGTGAAGACAGGCGCTCCGACGCTACCCAGTAAGTTCACCATGCTTACTTAGGTGTTTATTTAAATTACGCATTAATTTATATGAACACCTCCCCACGCTCTAGACAGTGTGCGTCCATTGTACACTCGCCTCCTCTTTCCGGCTCTCATGCATAGTCGATATTTGCCGTCCTGCCGAAGGCGGTAGTGCTTGGGGTACCTGCCAGAGGCCCGGTGGCCTTTTGGATCTCCCCCTATAAGGGTACTGCACCGCCAGTTGGTCTCCTCCGAGAAAAGACCTACGCTAGAACGGGGGGTCAGGAGCCTTGCTTTGCCCGGTCTTGCACCCAAAGCATGCGCACTCTGCCTCCCGGCGCTACGGTCTGAGTACCAGGGGGCCGGGCGGTTACACCCTGACTGGGGCTGGGGCCACACCTCCGGGACCAAGTGCACTGGATTACCCAAGCCCCGTATTCCGGCCGGGGACAGTAAGCCAAATGAGACTAAGGGATAGGAAAGGGGGGACCACTGAGCAGTTCCGGACCTCTGCCCCCACATCTGGGCCGAGCTCCGAGGCCAGCCCTCGCCCTCCTTTCAGAGGCGAGCGCTGATGCCGGACCTCATGCCCTTCGCTGGCCTGAGCTCCGATGACTTCCGGACTCCGCCTCCACAGCCAGGCCGAGCTCCGAGGCCAGCCCTCGCCATCCTTTCAGAGGCGAGCGCTGATGCCGGACCTCACGCCCTTCGCTGGCCTGAGCTCTGATGACTTCCGGACTCCGCCTCCACAGCCAGGCCGAGCTCCGAGGCCAGCCCTCGCCCTCCTTTCAGAGGCGAGCGCTGATGACGGACCTCACGCCCTTCGCTGGCCTGAGCTCCGATGACTTCCGGACTCTGCCCCCATAACTGGGCCAAGCTCCGAGGCCAGCCCTCGCCCTCCTTTCAGAGGCGAGCACTGATGCCGGACCTCATGCCCTTCGCTAGCCTGAGCTCCGATGACCTCCGGACCTCACGCCCTTCGCTAGCCTGAGCCCCGATGACTTCCGGACTCCGCCCCCATAGCTGGGCCGAGCTCCGAGGCCAGCCCTCGCCCTCCTTTCAGAGGCGAGCGCTGACGCCGGACCTCACGCCCTTCGCTGGCCTGAGCTCCGATGACTTCCGGACTCCGCCTCCACAGCCAGACCGAGCTCCGAGGCCAGCCCTCGCCCTCCTTTCAGAGGCGAGCGCTGATGACGGACCTCACGCCCTTCGCTGGCCTGAGCTCCGATGACTTCCGGACCTCCGCCCCCACAGCCGGGCCGAGCTCCAATGCCAGGCTTCACCCTCTCCTAAGAGGCTGAACACCGAAGCCGTCAAGACCCTGCCAGCACAGGGAGTACTCAAGACAAGAAAGTGTGCGGATCAGAAGAGACGAAGGTCCCACCTCGGGCACGCTATCTCCCCTGAGATGGGCCCGGGGGCCACTGTCGGTACCCTCGATATGGTGTACCCCCGCGCACAGGGGAAAATGCCTAAGGATCTCGCCCTTCTCCGCAGGGAGAGCTCCGAAGGCGCCACGCGTCCAGCGGGGCCGGACCTCCCTCACCTCAGAGGAGAGGTCCAGGCCCACCACGTGGCATACAGAAGCCGGACCTCCCCCTCCGCGGGAGAGAGGTCTGAAGGTGCCGCGTGTCCGGAGAGGCCGGACCTCCCTCTCCTCGGAGAGGAGCTCCGGGCTCGCCGCGTGGCCAACAGAAGCCGAACCTCCCCCTCCGCGGGGAGAGGTCCGAAGGCTCCACGTGTCCTGCGGGGCCGGACCCCACTCTCTTTTGAGGAGGGCTCCGGGCCCGCCACGTGGCCAGCAGAACGGTGCTGCCTGCCCCGGAGTGATAGGCAGCGGGCATAAAGACGCCCCATACCTTGCCCGTACAAGGTATTCAAGGCCCGCGCCTTCCCAAGACGCGGAGACGCGGAGCACGCCTCTGTCAGGTGCCGTTGCGCCCAGTCGCATCAACAGACTGGCGCACAGTGGCAGAGGCTGCCAGCCAATAAACGCAGCGACAAGACATCCCATGCCGCCCCCGCCGTCATCACCCACTACGACTAGCATGCGGCATGGGCAGAGCTACAAGACGAAGACTCAGAAGCCTTCGGCAGGGACAACTACCGGCATAACTGCAGATAAGGTAGATATCAGTCAATCTCCCCGGGACCACCTGTCGGGTCCCGGCCCCCCTTGTAAGCCACCCGAGTCTTGGACTATAAAAGGCTCGGGTAGGCGACGATAGCAAGGGTTCGCACTTTGCAACTCATACGCTAGACATACACTCCCAAGCTGTAACTCACCCCCCAAGCTCAGGACTCCGGCCCTGAGCAGCAAGCAATACAGCGAGCTCCATAGCTCGCCGTGGACGTAGGGTTTTACGCTCCGGCGGCGTGAGCCACGTAAAACTCACCGCGTCAAGCTCTTACTAACTCGTCCATCCGCGCAAGCTCTCCGCAAGGGACTAGCCCCACCGAAAAAAGAACCTCCGCGGGCTGCCCAGTGCAGGCCCGGGGGAAGTGTCGACCGAACACTTCGACACCACCAGACCCCTGTGTCTGGGGAAGTTGAAGGGCACCCTTTACCACAGTAGTCGCCCTGTACTGTTATGCATCTATGCCTTATGACCTAAGGAATGCTCTCCCTACCTTCGTACGTGCAATGCACAACACCTTAGGAGAGCTAATGGGAGACTCAGTTGGGGTGTGTGTCGAAGGCATTGATTGTCAAGATCAGGCAGGGTTCGTCCTTACTAGGTAACCTGGCCTTAGTCTTCGTCCGTCCGACAAATGTGAGCTTGGTATACCCTCTGGAAAACCCTTAGAATACCTGGCCTCACGCCGAGGACCTGAGGCTAACCCAGAGAGGGTCAAAGCCATTGGCGCGAAGACCAGAAATTCGCGGGATCCCTAGCTGCGCCGAGTCAGTTCATGCCGGGGTTAGCAAAGCGAAGCTTCTCTGAAGCCCCTACGTAAATCCGGCCCCGCCCATAATAGGAGCCCCCGAGTGTGGTCCTCACCGCGGAGTTGCTGGACCCCATACCGCCGTAACCTGTTTCGCTGTCAAGAAACAAGTACCAAGAAACCCCGGAGGCCCAAACCGGACCCCGGATCCCCGACACAACCCCCCGGAGGACCAGCAGGACTTGCCGGAGGTGCAACGGGACCCCCCCGGAGGCCCAACAGAACCTCCCGGATGTCCAACGGGACCCCCCGGAGCTCCCGGGACATCAGCGGAGCTTCCCGGAAGGTCCAAGGCAGCCTGGGGGACCTCCGAGTATCAAGCACCCGGTGGTCTCCCCAGGCTGAAAGCTATCCTCCACAGCCCCCACGCGACGGACAATGCCGCCAAATGGGCGGCGGAGCTACTGGAGTTTGAGCTAGGCTTCCTTTCCCGTCATGCAGACATCAGCCGAGCACTCGCTGACTTGTGGCTGAAGTAGACGCCAACGCAGGCTGACTCAGGGGGCCACGGAGACGGTGAACCAGGACCCTGAGCCCTGGCCTTCACCGGGTCTTACTGAATGCTGCTCGTCGACGGCTCCTTGCGAAAGCAGGGGGCCGGTGCTACCGTACTGTTCCTCACGCCATCGGGGGGGGGCAGTCTGGGTATGTGGTGCATTTCAATTCCAAGGCAACCAACAACATAGCAGAGTATGAAGCGCTCATCCTTCTCGCTAGTCGTTGGCTCAGGGCGACTCCCAGTCTGGTTATCAACCAAGATGGTGGAGACAGACTTCCTCGCCTTGGACCTGCACCACGTACCGCGCGCTAGCAAGGCCGCAGCTGACGACCTCTCAACGAAGACCCCCACCGGAGC
This sequence comes from Neostapfia colusana, assembly GCA_030760725.1. NCBI lineage: Eukaryota > Viridiplantae > Streptophyta > Magnoliopsida > Poales > Poaceae > Neostapfia > Neostapfia colusana. The sequence goes on from JASWHV010000006.1 coordinate 105,669,871, forward strand.
CCCTGTGCCTGAAGGGGGCTTCGAGAGGACGTTGCCGCGGCCCACAGCCCGGCCCGCCGAGCCGGGCGAAGGGGGCTAGACCAGCACCTCGAAGCTGGCGGTCCTGGCGACCATGGACGCCGCCAAGGATCATAAGCGTCACTGGGGACTCCGTGCAACCCAGCGCTCAAGATCCAGATTTTCGGTACCTGAGATATGGGGTACCCCCACGCACAGGGTAAAATGCTAAGGAACTCGCCCTTCTCCGCAGGGAGAGCTCCGAAGGCGCCACGCGTCCGGCGGGGCCGGACCTCCCTCTCCTCAGAGGAGAGCTCTGGGCCCGCCACATGGCATACAGAAGCCGGACCTCCCCCTCCACAGGAGAGAGGTCCGAAGGCGCCGCGTGTCCAGCAGGGCCGGACCTCCCTCTCCTCAGAGGAGAGCTCCGGGCCCGCCACGTGGCCAACAGAAGCCAAGCCTCCCCCTCCGCGGGGAGAGGTCCGGAGGCTCCACGTGCCCCGCGGGACTGACCCTCCTCTCCTCTGAGAAGGGCTCCGGGCCCGCCACGTGGCAGCAGAACGACGCTGCCTGCCCCGAGCGGTAGGCAGCGGGCGTAAATACGCCCCATACCTTGCCCATACAAGGTATTCAAAGCCCGCGTCTTCCCAAGACGCGGAGACGCGGAGCACGCTTCTGTCAGGTGCCATTGCGCCCAGTCGCATCACACACTGGCGCGCGGTGTCAGAACCTGTCAGCCAATAAACACCGCGACAAGACATCCCATGCCGCCTGCGCCGTCATCAACCACTACGACTAGCATGCGGCATGGGCAGGGCGGCAAGATGAAGACTCAGAAGCCTTCGGCCAGAGACAACTACCGGCATAACTGCAGATACGGTAGATAATAGACAATCTTCCCGGGACCACCTGTCGGGTCCCGGCTCCCCTTGTAAGCTGCCCGAGTCTTGGACTATAAAAGGCTCGGGTAGGCGTCAATAGCAAGGGTTCGCACTTTGCAACTCATACGCTAGCCATACACTCTCAAGCTGTAACTCACCCCCAAGCTCAGGCCTCCGGTCCTGAGCAGCAAGCAATACAGCGAGCTCCATAGCTCGCCGTGGACGTAGGGTTTTACGCTCCGGCGGCCTGAACCACGTAAAACTCGCCGTGTCAAGCTCTCACTAACTCGTCCATCTGCGCAAGCTCTCCGCTAGGGACTAGCCCCACCGAAAAAAGAACCTCCGCGAGCTGCCCAGTGCAGGCCCGGGGGAAGTGTCGACCGCACACTTCGACATTTGGCGCGCCAGGTAGGGGGCTTTTCCCCTAGCGCGATGAGTTTCCGCCAACGAAGATGACCAAGCTTCCTTCAGCGGCAAACTCTCCCCCTCCGCGTTCACGGCGAACCGTGACCACTGGGGAGTACATGTCGACACACTCAGGACGGAGTGTGTCGGCACAAGCTGGTAGCCAGCAGCCGACTCCGGCAACGCCGACTCCGGCTATGCAGGCCCCGACCAGTGTGAGATCTTCTGCAGCGCTGAGCGTACACCATGGAGGTGCACTAGCTGCAGCAAGAGCGCTGCTGCGCAACCCACCTGTGGGAGATGCGCCCCATTCAGCGACCCAGCAATGGGTCCGCGAGGTGGACCGCCTCGTCGTCGCTGCCGCGAACCCTCGGTTTTGGCGAGGACGGTGCCCGGGACAACCGGCTGTGTCGCAGACGCGCACACCCACGGTTGATGGGCTAACGGCGGATTCCAGCTCCTCCAGACTCCTGTCGACGGACCTGCGAAGGGAACTGGAACGGTGCCACTTGGTCCAGGACGCCCGGGTGTACCTCGAGCGACGCCGACAAAAGGTGTCGCAACCATGAGGCTGGCGACAGCATGTCGTCGGCCTCGACGCAACCAGAAGGGCAGGCCTTCGCCACGCGAGCCCTGCCTCAGGCATATGCTGTGCAGCATATGCCACAACCATATGCGCCGCAAGCAGCGGCCCCGGTCTATGGTGCAGCCTTGCCCATGCCGGGATACGCGGTGCCAAGTGCGAACCAAGCGTTCGCAGCACCAGTACCTTCAGCAGCTGGCGCAGGATTTGCGGCCCTTGCACCCCACCTTCGCTTCGCAAGGTGGCCACGCAAGTTTCGCCTGCACCTGCCCGAGAAGTACGACGGCAGCGTCAACCAGCGGAGTTCCTCCAGATCTACTCCACCACCATACTTGCCGCAGGAGGGGACGAGGCTGTCATGGCCAACTACTTCCCCGTCGCCTTGACCGGCCCAGCTCGGTCTTGGCTCATGAATCTACCTCAGGGGTCCCTAACCTCCTGGGGTGAGCTCTGCCGGCAGTTCGTCGCCAACTTCGGCAGCTCCTACACCCGTCCCGGCACGGAGCTTGACCTCCACGCCGTCAACCAACAACCTGGGGAGTCGCTGCGCTCTTTCATCCAGCGGTTCTCTCAGGTACGCAACACCATCCCACATATCCAAAGTGCCTCTGTGGTGGTGGCGTTCCGACAGGGTGTCCGGGACGAGAAAATGCTTGAGAAGCTCGCGACCAGAGAGGTCCGCGACGTCTCGGAGCTCTTCAGCCGGGCGGACAAGTGCGCCAGAGCGGCTGAAGGGCAAAACTGGCACGCTCTGCCGACCTCCGAGTCAGGAGGGCAGCCCGGGTCCGGTGCTGCTGCCTATGGGGGTGGCAAGAAGACCAAGAACCGGGGGAGTGGAAAGATGAAGTCACCATTCACGGCCCCCCGTCGCCGCAGCTGCGATGGCCAGTGGAGCTCGGGGGCCACGCCCCGACAAAAGGCAGCGGCAATCACCGGCCCCAGACAGTGACCAAGGCGGGCTATGCCCCGTGCATGGCACCTGCAACCATACTGCTGCCGAGTGCTGGGAGATCCAGAGGCTCGCAGAGCGCTTCCGCAAAGGAAGACATCAGAGGGCTGAAGCGCCGCCCTACCCTCAGAGGGATGGCAAACAGAAGGTCGATGCCCCAGTCACTGCTGCCCACCAGGTGGGGTTCCAAGAGCCTCAGCGTGTCATAAAGACAGTGCATGACGGTGAGGACTCCAGTTCCGACGGTGACAGGCCAGGGCGTTAGCCAACTGCGGCGCGCCTCCGTGCCTCGAACATACCTCTCGGGGGCCGCCTAAGGTCTGTCAACCCCCTGAAGGCCTTGCCAGAAGGGGAAGACGCCTTAGGTCATCCAAGACGAGCCCGGGCCTACCTACCCCTTGAGGCCTTAGCCAGAAGGGGAGAACTCCCCGGGGGCCCCCAGGAGAAGCCGCGCGGGACCTGATCCAGCGCGAAGATAACAACCTCATCGACAAGACTCGGCTGCAGGGAACACCCCGTAACGCACGGTCTCGGCTGATGCTCAAAGCACTACCGCCAAAGAACCAAACACGTCGGGGGCCTGCAGGAGGGCAACTTGGTGAAGCGGCATGCTCTATTCCAAGAAGGACCCATAAGCTCTCCCCCAGCAGGGAAGGTCCCTTCCGAATCATGAAAGCTGCCGCCCCAAGTACACATGCCTTCCAACCGAGAGTGGGATCCGTTCCCAAAAATCCTTGCCATGGGGCAACACTGTAAGTCCTACTTCCTGAGCATCAGTAGAACAGGGTTATTCCTTTCTGTAATAGATCCCATAGAATTTAGGAACAGCGCTTGGGGCAGCTAAGTCTCAAGGAACGGTACAGGACTACGTCCAGTTTAGCCTGGTTCCGACCCTAAGCGCGTAGAGTCTTGCTTCCCTTGAAGACAAGGCGGAACATTGCCTCCCTGTACAGCCAGAATTCCACCTATGGGTACGAATACAGAGACCTGTTCTACTTAGCTCTCTCTCATGCGCTCATTTAAATTATGCATTAATTTTTATGATCGCACTATCTCTTTATGTTCATCGTACATCTAGCTCCCCCTCTCCTGCGCTCATCCATAGTTGGCATTCGCTATCCTACCGAAGGCGGCTGCGCTTGAGGCACCTGCCGATGGCCGAGTGAGTCTCTCGGGCCTCCCCCAGTTAGGTGTTGCGGTGCCAGTTGGTTGCCTCCAGGAAAGGCCTGCGTTGTGCATGAGGGGTCCAGGGTGCGTATCCAGCTTAGCCGGCCCAGAGCCCAAAGCATGCGCATCATGCGCCCCGGAGGTCCAGGGGAGTACGTCCGCTTTGCCTGGTCATGAACCCAAAGCGCGTGCACTCTGCTTCCCCAGCGCATGGCCCGGTACTAGGGATCGGACGGCCGTACCCGGACCTCGGAGGGAGCCAGAGCTCCGGCGCCTCGCGCACAGAATTGCCCAAGCCCCGTATAGCGAATCAGGATCGTAAGACGGATAAGACTAGGAGACGGGAGGGGAGGACCCCCCGAGGAGAATTACGTTTCCTCTGCCTGTGTGCAGGACCTCCAGGTTACGGCAACAGGGACTGCATGAAGCAGGGGGAAAGGAGGTACCAGCTACTCCGGCCTAGGACTGGAAGGACCAGGACCTGCCCCTCCAGCAGGGGCGGGACCCGGGGGCCCCACGTGTCCAGCGGGCCCGGAACTCTCTCCTCCCTTGAGGAGGGCTCCAGGCTCACCACGTGGCAGGCGGAAACCGGACCTCCCCCCTCGGCGGGAGGGCTCTGAAAGCCCTACGTGTCCAACATGGCCGGAGCTCCCGCCTCTTAAGGAGGAGCTCCAGACCCGCCACGTGGCAGGCAGATCTGGAGCTCCCCGAAGGGCGAGATCCGGAGACCTCCGGGGGCCCCTAACGCGGTTAGGACCCCGGGGAGGGTGTCTGTGCAAAGCTCCGAGATTGGAAATGGCCTCTGAGTACCTTGCGGAGCTAAGGACTCAGTCAGGCAAAGCCAAGAGGAAGAGAAAAAGCATCACAGACACAAGTATCCAAAAGAGTCAAATTAAGCGAGGCTCCATGAGCTGTACTACAGACTTGATAAAAAGGGAGAAACAAGTCCTAGGGACCTCCCGGCTCCCGCCGGAATCTTGCGGCTATAAGGGCGGCCACATCCTCGACTTCTGCCCTGGCAGCTTGCTCCCGCTCTGCGGCTGGGCCCTCTCTCGTTGGTTCTAGCGAAAAAGAGGGGTCGCGGCTCTTAAAGCATGCCAGCACATGTGAGGCGACCTCTAAGGCTAGGCCGCGCCCCTCGGCTTCAAGCTCGCTGGCGACCACCGAGTCTAGCCTGTCCAGCTTGGCGCCGATCGACTCCAGCGCGGGGATCACCTCCAACACAGGGGCCGCGGTCCTCACCGGACTGAAGCCAAGAGGGATCAGGGCGGACCCCGCTCGATCCACGAAGCTCGAGACTGCAAGAGCCTCGCAGGACCGCAAGGCCGAAAGCTCCTCCACTTCGCGGCGGGCCGCCTGCAGAGCCTCCAGGTTCCTCTCAGAGAATTCCTTCTCCTTGGCCGCCAGGGAGCTCTCCCGAAGGTGGAGAGCCTTGGCGAGCCGCTCCAACTCAGCAGCCTTGAAGTCGGCGGTCAACTCCCGGTCCAAGACCGCCCGGCGATCACGGGAGACCTGTTCCTCCCTCAAGTCGAGGTCTGCCTTCAGGATCTCCAGCTCCTCCATCCGAGCTCGAAGGTCATCCTCGCCCGCAGCCAGCTGCGTGGCGACCCTCTCCGCCTCAGCTGCCATGCAGCGCTCCCGTTCCTCAACGGCGAGTTCACGGTGCTCCAACCGCTGCCGTATCTCCACAGCAGCAGAGAGGCTCTCCTCGGCCCGGGTGTGTGCCTCCAGGGTCTCCCTGTTGATCCGCCGCGATTCGGTGTCCATGCGGTCGACAGCCCGCTTCATCCGGTCGAGGAGTGCTTCCCTGAAGTCGAGCAACTCCTGCCTGGAGTCGAGCTCACTCTTAACCTTCGCGGTCCTCTCCCGCAAAAGGTTCCCCCAGATGAGGAGGCGGTCCCGTTCAACCGTATACTCCTCCCGCTCGCGCCCTAGTGCAGCCAAGACCTGCCGGACGCTCGTCTCGGCAAGCGCGAAGGCGTCCGCCAGAGGCAATGGAGCAACAGAGGCCGGGGCAGTCCCCCCGACCTCCTCCATTACCTCGTCCTCAGGAAGAGCCGACGCACCAGCAACCGAGACGAGACGCCGATCAGGAGAAGCTGGCTCCGAGGCTCTGGCAGCCAGGCCAGCCGGGCTCTCTTCAGCTTCTGGCTCCTTGACCTGAGGAGAGGGGCGAGCCGGGGAAGGCGGTGCTGAAGAAGAGGCCGGGCCGTCTAGTGCAGGGTCAACCTGCGCTGGCTTGGGGGCCGCGGTGGCCGTCTCGGCAGGAAGAGACGACGCCGCCGCGGAGTCCGGGCACACCGGAACAGGAGAAGTTCGCGCTGGCCTGGGTGCCGCGGCAGTTGCCCCTGGCTCCGAGCGCAGCGGCACAGATTCCCCGCAAGTCGGGGAAGGCCGGGAAGCGCGGACACTCCAGCGGGCTCTGAACCCTGACTTCCGAGCCGGGGTAGGACTTCCAGAGCCCGCTACCGTCACCGACGGCCGCTCCGCAGTCGCTTGGACTGGCAGAACAGGGGACGCCCCAGAAGCTTCCCCCAGCGCATCAACCCGGGGCCTCTTCGAGTCGCCACCGGAGGGAGTGTCAGGCACCCCAGAATCCCGACTTGGCGCGGACGCCGCTTCTGTAGGAGATCGAGCGCGCTTCTTCTCTGGCGGCGGGTTGGAAGCCATGGCAAGGGAGAACTCGAAGGCAAGAGAGCAAAAGCACAAGAGTCCGAGGAGAAACGCAGAGAAGTGCGAGGGGAAGCTGCAATGTGGGTAAGGCCCCCTCTAAAAAACTTCCCGGGTGCAATTCCAAGCGATTCGGAACTCTTCGAGTACCCCGCACCGGCAACCGCTTCGGTTCCTAGACCGAGTGCCGATGACAGGTGGGCCCTAGCCGCCCAACTGAAGTGGTGGGTCAAGGAGTCAGTCTCCTGAGAAGATGAGCCGGCAAGGCACTTCGGCGGTTCCCGAAGAAAGCGCCGCAACTTTTAGAAGTGGCAGTCTTGGGAACCGCCGCAGTAAAAGCAACCATCAAGTGAGCGCACGCTCCCACGATCCCGTGTCCGTTCGTGCTCCGGCAGCGGTCAATTCGGGACTTAGAGGAAGTGCGCGGATCGGAAGAGACGGAGGTCCCACCTCGGGCTCGCTACCTCCCCCGAGATGGGCCCGGGGGCCACTGTCGGTACCTGAGATATGGGGTACCCCCGCGCACAGGGTAAAATGCCTAAGGAACTCGCCCTTCTCCGCAGGGAGAGCTCCGAAGGCGCCACGCGTCCGGTGGGGCCGGACCTCCCTCTCCTCAGAGGAGAGCTCCGGGCCCGCCACGTGGCCAACAGAAGCCGAGCCTCCCCTTCCGCGGGGAGAGGTCCGGAGGCTCCACGTGCCCCGCGGGACTGACCCTTCTCTTCTCTGAGAAGGGCTCCGGGGCCGCCACGTGCCAGCAGAGCGACGCTGCCTGCCCCGAGCGATAGGCAGCGGGCGTAAATACGCCCCATACCTTGCCCGTACAAGGTATTCAAGGCCCGCGTCTTCCCAAGACGCGGAGACGCGGAGCACGCTTCTGTCAGGTGCTGTTGCGCCCAGTCGCATCACAGACTGGCGCGCGGTGTCAGAACCTGTCAGCCAATAAACACCGCGACAAGACATCCCATACCGCCTGCGCCGTCATCAACCACTACGACTAGCATGCGGCATGGGCAGGGCGGCAAGATGAAGACTCAGAAGCCTTCGACCAGAGACAACTACCGGCATAACTGCAGATACGGTAGATAATAGACAATCTTTCCGGGACCACCTGTCGGGTCCCGGCTCCCCTTGTAAGCCACCCGAGTCTTGGACTATAAAAGGCTCGGGTAGGCGTCGATAGCAAGGGTTCGCACTTTGCAACTCATACGCTAGCCATACACTCTCAAGCTGTAACTCACCCCCAAGCTGAGGCCTCCGGTCCTGAGCAGCAAGCAATACAGCGAGCTCCATAGCTCACCGTGGACATAGGGTTTTACGCTCCGGCGGCCTGAACCACGTAAAACTCGCCGTGTCAAGCTCTTACTAACTCGTCCATCTGCGCAAGCTCTCCGATAGGGACTAGCCCCACCGAAAAAAGAACCTCCGCGGGCTGCCCAGTGCAGGCCCGGGGGAAGTGTCGACCGAACACTTCGACATTTGGCGCGCCAGCTAGGGGGCTTTTCTCCTAGCGCGACGAGTTTCCGCCAACGAAGATGACCAAGCTTCCTTCAGCGGCAAACTCTCCCCCTCCGCGTTCACGGCGAACCATGACCACGGGGGAGTACATGTCGACACACTCAGGACGGAGTGTGTCGGCACAAGCTGGTAGCCAGCAGCCGACTCCGGCAACGCCGATTCCGGCTATGCAGGCCCCGACCAGTGTGAGATCTTCTGCAGCGCTGAGCGTACACCATGGAGGTGCACTAGCTGCAGCAAGAGCGCTGCTGCGCAACCCACCTGCGGGAGATGCGCCCAATTCAGCGACCCAGCAATGGGTCCGCGAGGTGGACCGCCTCGTCGTCGCTGCCGTGAACCCTCGGTTTCGGCGAGGACGGCGCCCAGGACAACCGGCTGTGTCGCTGACGCGCACATCCACGGTTGACGGGCTAACGGCGGATTCCAGCTCCTCCAGGCTCCTGTCGACGGACCTGCGAAGGGAACTGGAACGGTGCCACTTGGGCCAGGACGCCCGGGTGTACCTCGAGTGACGCCGGGAAAGGCGTCGCAACCTTGAGGCAGGCGACAGCATGTCGTCGGCCTCGACACAACCAGAAGGGCAGGCCTTCGCCACGCGAGCCCTGCCTCAGGCATATGCTGCGCAGCATATGCCACAACTATATGCGCCGCAAGCAGCGGCAGCGGTCTACGGTGCAGCCTTGCCCATGCCGGGATACGCGGTGCCAAGTGCGAACCAAGCATTCGCAGCGCCAATACCTGCAGCAGCAGGTGCAGGATGTGCGGCCCTTGCACCCCACCTTCGCTTCGCAAGGTGGCCATGCAAGTTTCGCCCGCACCTGCCCGAGAAGTACGATGGCAGCGTCAACCCAGCGGGGTTCCTCCAGATCTACTCCACCGCCGTACTTGCCGCAGGAGGGGACGAGGCTGTCATGGCCAACTACTTCCCCGTCGCCTTGACCGGCCCAGCTCGGTCTTGGCTCATGAATCTACCTCAGGGGTCCATAACCTCATGGGGAGAGCTCTGCCGGCAGTTCGTCGCCAACTTCGGCAGCTCCTACACCCGTCCCGGCACGGAGCTTGACCTCCACGCCGTCAAGCAACAACCTGGGGAGTTGCTGCGCTCTTTCATCCAGCGGTTCTCTCAGGTACGCAACACCATCCCGCATATCCAAAGTGCCTCGGTGGTGGTGGCGTTCCGACAGGGTGTCCGGGACGAGAAAATGCTTGAGAAGCTCGCGACCAGAGAGGTCCGTGACGTCTCGGAGCTCTTCAGCCTGGCGGACAAGTGCGCCAGAGCAGCTGAAGGGTGGAACTGGCACGATCTGCCGACCTCCGAGTCAGGAGGACAGCCTGGGTCCGGTGCTGCTGCCTATGGGGGTGGCAAGAAGACCAAGAACCGGGGGAGTGGCAAGATGAAGTCACCATTCACGGCCCCCGTCGCCGCAGCTGCGACGACCAGTGGAGCTCGGGGGCCATGCCCCGACAAAAGGCAGCGGCAATCACCGGCCCCAGACAGTGACCAAGGCGGGCTATGCCCCGTGCATGGCACCTGCAACCACACTGCTGCTGAGTGCTGGGAGATCCAGAGGCTCGCAAAGCGCTTCCGCAAAGGAAGACAGCAGAGGGCTGAAGCGCCACCCTACCGTCAGATGGATGGCAAACAGAAGGTCGATGCCCCAGTCACTGCTGCCCACCAGGTGGGGTTCCAGGAGCCTCAGCGTGTCATAAAGACAGTGCATGACGGTGAGGACTCCAGTTCCGACGGTGACAGGCCAGGGCGTTAGCCAACTGTGGCGCGCCTCCGTGCCTCGAACATACCTCTCGGGGGCCGCCTAAGGTCTGTCAACCTCTTGAAGGCCTTGCCAGAAGGGGAAGACGCCTTAGGTCATCCAAGACGAGCCCGGGCCTACCTACCCCTTGAAGGCCTTAGCCAGAAGGGGAGAACTCCCCGGGGGCCCCCAGGAGAAGCCGCGCAGGACCTGATCCAGCGCGAAGATAACAACCTCGTCGACAAGACTCGGCTGCAGGGAACACCCCGCAATGCACGGTCTCGGCTAATGCTCTAAGCACTACCGCGAAAGAACCAAACGCGTCGGGGGCCTGCAGGAGGGCAACCTGGTGAAGCGGCACGCTCTATTCCAAGAAGGACCCATAAGCTCTCCCCCAGCAGGGAAGGTCCCTTCCGAATCATGAAAGCTGCCGCCCCAGGTACACATGCCTCTCAACCGAGAGTGGGATCTGTCGAAGTGTTCGGTTGACACTTCCCCCGGGTTTGCACTGGGCAGCCCGCGGAGGTTCTTTTTTTGGCGGGGCTAGTCCCTAGCGGAGAGCTTGCGCAGATGGACGAGTTAGTAAGAGCTTGACACGGCGAGTTTTACGTGGTTCAGGCCGCCGGAGCGTAAAACCCTACGTCCACGGCGAGCTATGGAGCTCGCTGTATTGCTTGCTGCTCAGGACCGGAGGCCTGAGCTTGGGGGTGAGTTACAGCTTGAGAGTGTATGGCTAGCGTATAAGTTGCAAAGTGCGAACCCTCGCTATCGACGCCTACCAGAGACTTTTATAGTCCAAGACTCGGGCGGCTTACAAGGGGAGCCGGGACCCGACAGGTGGTCCCGGGAAGATTGTCTATTATCTACCGTATCTGCAGTTATGCCGGTAGTTGTCTCTGGTCGAAGGCTTCTGAGTCTTCATCTTGCCGCCCTGCCCATGCCGCATGCTAGTCGTAGCGGTTGATGACGGCGCAGGCGGCATGGGATGTCTTGTCGCGGTGTTTATTGGCTGACAGGTTCTGACGCTGCGCGCCAGTCTGTGATGCAACTGGGCGCAACAGCACCTGACAGAAGCGTGCTCCACGTTTCCGCGTCTTGGGAAGACGCGGGCCTTGAATACCTTGTACGGGCAAGGTATGGGGCGTATTTACGCCCGCTGCCTTTCGCTCGGGGCAGGCAGCGTCGCTCTGCTGCCACGTGGCGGGCCCGGAGCCCTTCTCAGAGAAGAGAAGGGTCAGTCCTGCGGGGCACGTGGAGCCTCCGGACCTCTCTCCGCGGAGGGGGAGGCTCGGCTTCTGCTGGCCACGTGGCGGGCCCGGAGCTCTCCTCTGAGGAGAGGGAGGTCCGGCCCCGCTGGACACGCGGCGCCTTCGGACCTCTCTCCCACGGAGGGGGAGGTCCGGCTTCTGTATGCCACGTGGTGGGCCCGGAGCTCTCCTCTGAGGAGAGGGAGGTCCGGCCCCGCCGGACACGTGGCGCCTTCGGAGCTCTCCCTGCGGAGAAGGGCGAGTTCCTTAGGCATTTTACCCTGTGCGCGGGGGTACCCCATATCTCAGGTACCGACAGTGACCCCCAGGCCCATCTCGGGGGAGATAGCGAGCCCGAGGTGGGACCTCCGTCTCTTCCGATCCGCGCACTTTCTCTAAGTCCCGAATTGACCGCTGCCGGAGCACGAACGGCCACGGGATCGTGGGAGCGTGTGCTCAATTGATGGTTGCTTTTACTGCAGCGGTTCCCAAGACTGCCACTTCTGCATGTTGCGGCGCTTTCTTCGGGAACCGCCGAAGTGCCTTGCCGGCTCATCTTCTCAGGAGACTGACTCCTTGACCCCACCGCTTCAGTTAGGCGGCTTGGGCCCACCCGTCATCGGCACTCGGTCTAGGAACCGAAGCGGTTGCCGGTGCGGGGTATTCGAAGAGTTCCGAATCGCTTGGGATTGCACCCAGGAAGGTGTTAAATGAAACCTCCATGCAGGTACATTCCTCTTATAAGGCTTCCAGCCCCTGCGCCTCCCTCAGGCCCCTGCAGTCTTGTCTTCTTCCATGGCCCTTAACCCGCCTTATGGGGGAAGAATTGCTCTAGGTTCGCTCCAGCGGTTGCGTCTGCACCAAGCCTGGGACTCAGTGAGCCTGCCTGCCCTGCCCCTGAGGGTGGTGGAGTCTTCAAAGGAACCGCTGAAGCCTCGAGGAGAATCCCAGGCGGCAGGGTCTCCAAGAACACCGCTGAATACTGCGGAGAGGGCCTCAGGAGCACCCTTGATGACTCCAGTTTTTGCGCAGGTGATGAGGGTAGGGGGCTCCAGGGGCGCCCTTGATGACACCGGCTTTTGCGCAGGTGATGAGGGAACTTCAGGAGAAGGAAACCGCCGATGCTCCATGGAGAATCCCAGACGGTAGAGTCTCCAGGAAGACCGCTGAATACTGCGGAGGGGGCCTCAGGAGCTCCCGTGGTGTCACTGGTTTTTGCGCCGGTGATGAGGGAGGCGATTCCTGCGCTCTGGTCATAGAGTGAGAGAGTTCCGCCAGGGCTGAAGCCTGGTGACGCGGCCGTTGTTGCAACTTCTGGATTCTGGTTGTGTCGGGAGACCCTTGGGGCTTGTTTCTTTCTTCTTATCGAGTCTGTAGTCCAGCTCAAGGAGCCTCGCATAGTTTGACTCTTTTAGATGTTTGTGCCTGTGACGCTCTTTCTCTCCTTCTTGGCTTTGCCTGTCTGAGTCCTTAGCTCCGCAAGGTACTCAGAGGCCATCTCCAATCTCGGAGCCCTGCGTAGACACCTTCCCCGGGTCCTAACCATGTTAGGGGTCCCCGGGGGTCTCCGGATCCCGCCCCATGGGGAGCCCCAAGTCTGCCCGCCACGTGGCGAGCCCGGAGCTCTCCTCAAGGGAGGCGAGGGTTCCAAGCCTGCTGGACACGTGGGGCCCTCGGGTCCCGCCCCTGCTGGAGGGGCAGGTCCTGGTCCTTCCAGTCCTAGGTCAGAGTAGTTGGTAGCTCCTTTCCCCCTGCTTCATGCAGTCCCTGTTGCCACAACCTGGAGGTCCTGCACATAGGTAGAGGAAACGTAATTCTCCTTGGGGGCTCCCCCTTCCTTATCTCATAGTCTTATTTGACTTATAGCCCCCAACCATATGCTTGGCGCTTGGGGACTTGTAGAGAGGGGGAGCTGAGCACATGGCAACCATGCACTGCAAGGGTGATTAAAAAACTCAATTCACAATTTAAATGAGTACAAGGAAAGAGCAAAGTAGAGCAGATCTCTTTTCGTACAACTTTCCATAGGAGGAAGGCAGGCTAAACATAGAGGCCACGACCCACCCCATTAAGAGGGGAAGCAAGACTCTACGCGCTTGGAGTCGGAACCAGGCAAAGCTGAACGTAGTCCTGGACCGTCCCCTGGGGTTTAGCTGCTCCGAGCGCTGCTCCTGGACTCTATGGAGTTTATTACAAAAAGAAAGTACTGTCCTATTTTTGCTCTAGGGGTAGAACTTACGGAGGTGTTCTATGTTTCAAGGGTTCGGGAGCAGGTCCCCATCCTCGGTGGAAAGGTGCACACACCCGGGGCGGCATACTTTCGCGACTCGGAAGGGGCCTTCCCAACTAGGGGAGAGTTTGTGGGCCCCTTCGTGAGAAAGTATGCGCCACAACACCAGGTCACCTTCCTGCAGCTCCCGGGCACGCACAGACCTATGGTGGTAGCGCTGAAGCGCTTGTCTGTACCGTGCATTACGGAGTGCCGCATGTAATCGGGCCTCGTCGACGAGGTCGATTTCTCCACGCCGGAGGTTGTCCTGTGTGGCTTCGTCGTAAGCCCGGACACGGTGAGACTTCATGGTGATTTCTGGGGGAAGCACAGCTTCAGCCCCGTACACCATGAAGAAGGGTGTCTCCCCGGTGGCCCAGCTCTGGGATGTCCGGTTAGCCCATAGTGTGCTCGGAAGCTCATCTACCCAATTGGCACCATGTTTCTTCAGGCTGGCGAAGGTGCGAGTCTTAAGACCCCGGAGAATCTCCGCGTTGGCCCTCTCAACTTGCCCATTGTTCCTCGGGTGGGCGACAGAGGCATAGCATACCTGAATGCCAAGGTCCTCGCAGTAGTCTTGGAATGCTGCGCTGGTGAACTGGGTCCCGTTGTCGGTGATGATCCTGTTTGGGACCCCGAACCGGCAGACAATAGACTTGATGAATTTTACTGCGGATTGTTTGTTGATGGTGACAACTGGTGTAGCTCCTGGCCACTTGGTGAACTTGTCGATAGCGACATAGAGGTACCGGAATCCCCCGACGGTTCTGGGAAATGGTGCCAGAATGTCCAGCCTCCATACGGCAAACGGCCACGAGGGTGGGATCATCTGTACCGCCTGAGCCGGTGTATGGATCTGCTTGGCGTGGAACTGGCACACCTTGCAGCTCTCGACCAGCTTGACGGCATCCTGGAGTGCTGTCGTCCAGTAGAAGCCATGCCGGAAGGCTTTACCGACAAGCGTTCGCGAGGAAGAATGACTTCCACGTTCGCCTCCATGGATCTCAGCGAGCAAGTCGCAGCCTTCCCCCTTGGTTATGCACCGCAATAGGATGTGGTTGGCGCCATGTCGGTAGAGATCCCCCTCTACCAGCGCGTACCTCTTAGCCATACGCACAATCCGTTCAGCGGTTGCATGTTCATCAGGGAGGATATTGTCCTTCAAGTAGTCCCGGATCTCCGTGATCCATGCATCGGGTCTGACTTGAGCTTCTGGATCTTGAGCGCTGGGTTGCACGGAGTCCCCAGTGACGCTTACGATCCTTGGCGGCATCCATGGCTGTAGGGCCGCCGGGACCGCCAGCTTCGAGGTGCTGGTCAAGCCCCCTTCGCCCGTCTCGGCAGGCCGGGCTGTGGGCTGCAGCAACGTCCTCTCGAAAACTCCTTCGGGCGCAGGGGCTCCGGTGGAAGCCTTCGTTGAAAGGTTGTCGGCTGCGGCATTACCAGCGCGCGGTACGTGGTGCAGGTCCAAAGCGAGGAATTCTTTCTCCAACAGCTGTACGTGGAGCAGATACGCAGCTAGCTGCGGGTCATTGCAGGAGCATTCGCCACTGACTTGCTTGATGACCAGTTGGGAGTCGCCCTGTGCCAACAACTGGCGAGCGCCTAAAGATAGAGCTGTCTGCAGGCCAAAGATGAGTGCTTCATACTCCGCCATGTTGTTGCTTGCCTTGAAATTTAGACGCACCATATACCCAAACTGTTCCCCCGATGGCATGAGGAGCAGTACGCCGGCACCGGCCCCCTGCTTTTGTGAGGAGCCGTCGAAGAAGAGTGTCCAGTGGGGTTCGGTGAAGACCGGAGCTTTGGGCTCTGGCTCACCGCCTTCATGGCCCCCTGGGTCAGTCTTCGTTGGTGTCCACTCCGCCACAAAGTCAGCCAGTGCTTGGCTCTTGACTGCATGACGTGGGAGGAAGTCCAGCTCAAACTCCGCCAGCTCCGCCGCCCATTTAGCAACGTTGCCAGTTGCATGGGGGCTGTGAAGAATTGTCTTCTGCGGATACGAGGTGACTACCGAGACCCGGTGGGCCTGGAAGTAGTGGCGGAGCTTCCTGGAGGCCACGAGCACCACATATAGCAGCTTGTGGACTTCTAGGTACCTTGTCTTGGCCTCATGAAGTACTTCACTGATGTAGTAGACAGGCCTCTGTATGGTTCGGGCCCTCTCTCGTAGGCTTGGGAGCTCCTCGTCCATTGGCCCCGGCCTG
Source organism: Neostapfia colusana (assembly GCA_030760725.1). Lineage (NCBI taxonomy): Eukaryota > Viridiplantae > Streptophyta > Magnoliopsida > Poales > Poaceae > Neostapfia > Neostapfia colusana. The sequence goes on from JASWHV010000006.1 coordinate 105,685,512, forward strand.
CCGGAGGTGGGTGGACCCACGGGGGCCTCCGGGAACTGGAACCCGGAGGCCCTTAAGCTTTCTTCATCATCTGGGAGCTCCGGGGGGTCTTGAGGGACCTCCGGGAGATCCCAATTGGACCCTGGAGATTTATCTTGGGGGTCCGGGAGGCCGTCCTGGGCCTCCAGTAGGTCGTCTTGGACCTCCGGGGGGTCCGGGAGACCGTCTTGGCCCTGCGGGGCCCCCTGGCGTCTGACTTCTGCTACCGGAGCAGGTTGCGAGGGTGAGGGGTCTGGCCGCTCTGCGACAAGGACCATACTCACCACTTCTGTTGTCGCCGCGATGTAGAGCAGCAAGTGCTCCCCAGGCTCAGGGGCTACCATGATAGGTAGGGTCGTCAGGAGTCGCTTCAACTCCTGGAAAGCCTCTTCTGCTTCGTCAGTCCAGGCAAAGGGGCCTGACTTGCGCAGGAGCTTAAAGAAAGGGAGTGCCCGCTCTGCTAGCCTCGGTATAAACCGACTCAGCGCGGCTAGACATCCCGTGAGTCTCTGAACATCCTTGACGCGGACAGGGGGGCCTCATCAAGTCGATGGCCTTGATCTTCTCTGGGTTGGCCTCAATGCCTCGGTGCGAGACCAGGAACCCTAAGAGCTTCCCAGAGGACACGCCGAACACACATTTATCTGGGTTCAGCTTGGTGCGCGTAGAGCGCAACTTGTCAAAGTCTAAAGCTAGGTTATCTAGTTGGGATGAACCCTGCTTGACCTTGACAACTATGTCATCGACATACACCTCAACTAGGTCTCTTATTAACTCCCCGAAGGTTTTGTGCATCGCCCGCACAAAGGTGGGGAGTGCATTCTTTAGGCCGTAAGGCATAGACACATAGCAATAAAGGCCGTCTACTGTGATGAAGGAGGTGTGCTCCTCGTCGTCCATAGACATGGGGATCTGATGGAAACCCGAGTAGGCGTCTAGGAAGCACAGCATATCACAGCCCGACGTTGAGTCTACTATTTGATCTATTCTAGGGAGAGGGAATGGATCTTTAGGACATGCCTTATTGAGACTGGTGTAGTCGATGCACATCCGGAGCTTCCCGCCGGCCTTCGGGACAACGACGGGGTTCGCCCACCATCGGGGGTGGTGGACCTCCCGTATGAAGCCAGCGTCCAGCAGCTTCTTGACTTCTTCACGGATGAAGTTTTGCCGCTCGATGGACTGCTTGCGAGGCTTCTGTTGAACCGGCCGGGTGTCGGGGAAGACTTTCAAGTGGTGCTCGATCACCTCCCTGGGGATCCCCGGCATCTGTGACGGCTGCCATGCAAACACGTCGATGTTGTGCCGGAGGAAGGTGACGAGCGCGCCTTCCTATTTGCTATCCAGGCCCCCGGCTACCCGGGTGGTCTGGGTAGCTTCGGCGCCGACTTGGACGACCTTTAAGGGGACGCCGCCCTCGTCGAGAGGTTGCACCCGTGGTGCTGTGGTGGAAGCACGGTGACGCGCGCTCGGGCGGAGCTGGTCCGGCTCCGTATTGCCGGGGGCTGATGCCCCAGCTGTTGTGAGTGCTTGGAGCTTCTCCAGGGCCGACACTGCAGCAGTGCGGTCCCCACGAATCCTGAGAACGCCCGTCGGTGTTGGCATCTTCAGGACGAGGTAGCCGTAGTGGGCTACAGCCATGAACCGGTACAGGGCTGGCCTGCCGATTATGGCGTTGAAGGGGAGGTCTACCTCCGCTACGTCGAACAGAATGTACTCTGTTCGATAGCTGTCCGGAGCCCCGAAGGTCACCGGGAGACTAATGTTGCCGTAGGGGATAACCTGTCCCGGCCCAACCCCTGAGAACGGGCTCGACGGGGTGAGCTTGGCCATCGGGACCTGCAGCTTCTGGAAAGCTGCACGGCTGATGAGGTTCAGCCCAGCCCCTCCATCTACCAAAACGTGGTACATTCTCACGTTGGCGATGGTAGGGGCCACCAGGAGCGGTAGTTGGCCGGCCCCAGCCATGTTCCTGGGGCAGTCGGTGGCGTCAAAGCTGATGGGGGTCCCCATCCACTTAAGGTGCGGTGCAGCACTTGGGAGTGGCGCCACCGACGCTACCGCTCGGCGCAGAGTCTTGACTGCGCTTCGGGACGAGGGGTCGGCGGACCCGCCGTATATGACGTAGAGCTTCTTCCGACGCTCATCGTCGCTGGAGCCGGAGTCCTCATGATTGCGTTCCGCCTTCACGACACGCTGAGACTCCTGTATCTCCTCTGGGTGGACGATGTTGTCTGGAACATCCACCCCCTGCTCATCTTCCTTTGGACGGAAGGGCAGGGCATCAGCCCGCTGCCGCTTCCCCTTGCGGAAGCGCTCTGCGAGCCTTCGGATCTCCCGGCACTCGGCAGTAGTGTGGCGACAGCTGCCGTGCACGGGGCACATGTTGTCCTGGCTATCTTCCGGGGTCAGTGACTTTCGCTGCCTCTTGTCAGGGCGCGGCCCCCGAGCCCCACTGAGCGTCGCCGCAGTGATGACTTGGGTCGCGGCCGGCGGTCTTATCTTGCTTCTGCCCCGGCTCTTGGTCTTCCTGCTGCCTCCATAAGGAGCAGGACCAGATCCGGGCAGCCCTCCTGACCCGGAGGATGGCTGTGAGTGCCAGTTTCGTCCTTCGGCTGCTCTGGCGCACTTGTCCGCCAAGCTGAAGAGCTCCGAGGCATCACGGACCTCCCTGGTCGTGAGTTTCTCGAGCATCTTCATGTCTCAGACGCCTTGCCGGAATGCCACCACCACAGAAGCATTTTGAATGTGTGGGATGGTGTTCCGCACCTGGGAGAACCGCTGGATGAAAGAGCGCAACGACTCCCCAGGTTGTTGTTGGATGGCGTGGAGGTCAAGCTCCGTGCCAGGCCGGGTGTAGGAACTGCCGAAGTTGGCTATGAACTGTCAGCAAAGCTCTCCCCAGGAAGTTACGGAACCCTGGGGGAGGTTCATGAGCCAAGACCGAGCTGGGCCGGTCAAGGCGACAGGGAAGTAATTGGCCATGACGGCTTCATTCCCTCCTGCGGCAAGTACGGCGGTGGAATAGATCTGGAGGAATTCCGCCGGGTTGATGCTGCTGTCGTACTTTTCGGGCAGGAGCGGCTGAAACTTGCGTGGCCACTTTGCGAAGCAAAGATGGGGCGCGAGGGCCGCACACCCTGCTTCTGTCGCCGCAGGTTCTGGTGCCGCGAACGCCTGGTTCGCACTGAGCACCGCATGCCCCGGCATGGGCAAGGCTGCACCATAGGCCGGGGGCGCCATATGCAGGACATATGACTGTGGCATATTCTGCACGGCACAGGCCTGGGGCAGAGATCGCGTAGCGAAGGTCTGCTCTTCAGGCTGGGTCGAGGCCAACGTCATGCCGTCATCAGCCTCTTGGTGACGACGCCTTTCTCGGCGCCGCTCGAGGTATACCCGGGCATCTTGACCCAGGTGACACCGTTCCAGCTCTGTCCTCAGATCTGTTGACTGGGGGCTGGTAGAGCTGGAGTCTGCCGTCTGCTCGCCATCCAAAGGTGCGCGCATCAGCGACACGACCGATTGGCCAGAGCGTCGTCCCCGCCGAGGTCGAGGGCTTGCGAAGGCGACGACGAGACGGTCTACCTCACGGATCCACTGCTGGGTCGCTGCCTGAGGCGCGTCCCCAGCGGGCGGATTGTACAGTAGCGCTCTCGCCACAGCTAACGCACCCCCACTGGGCGCACCCGGCACTACTGGAGACTTGAAGCTGGTTGGAGCCTGCATTTCCGGGGTCGGCGCTGCCAGAGCCGGTTGCTGGCTCCCAGCTCGTACCGACACACTCCGTCCCGAGTGTGTCGACATGTACTCCCCCCTGGTCCCGGTCTGCCGCAGAGGCGAGGGGGGAGAGTTCGCCGCTGAAGGAAGCTTGGACATCTTCGTCGGCGGAAACACGTCACGCTAGGAGAAAAGCCCCCTTCCTGGCGCGCCAAATGTCGAAGTGTTCGGTCGACACTTCCCCCGGGCCTGCACTGGGCAGCCCGCGGGAGGTTCTTTTTTCGGTGGGGCTAGTCCCTAGCGGAGAGCTTGCGCAGATGGACGAGTTAGTAAGAGCTTGACACAGCGAGTTTTACGTGGTTCAGGCCGCCGGATCGTAAAACCCTACGTCCACGACGAGCTATGGAGCTCGTTGTATTGCTTGCTGCTCAGGACCGGAGGCCTGAGCTTGGGGGTGAGTTACAGCTTGAGAGTGTATGGCTAGCGTATGAGTTGCAAGGTGCGAACCCTCGCTATCGACGCCTACCCGAGCCTTTTATAGTCCAAGACTCGGGCGGCTTACAAGGGGAGCCGGGACCCGACAGGTGGTCCCGGGAAGATTGTCTATTATCTACCGTATCTGCAGTTATGCCGGTAGTTGTCTCTGGTCGAAGGCTTCTAAGTCTTCATCTTGCCGCCCTGCCCATGCCGCATGCTAGTCGTAGTGGTTGATGACGGCGCAGGCGGCATGGGATGTCTTGTCGCGGTGTTTATTGGCTGACAGGTTCTGACGCCGCGCGCCAGTCTGTGATGCGACTAGGCGCAACGGCACCTGACAGAAGCGTGCTCCGCGTTTCCGCGTCTTGGGAAGACGCGGGCCTTGAATACCTTGTACGGGCAAGGTATGGGGCGTATTTACGCCCGCTGCCATTCGCTTGGGGCAGGCAGCGTCGCTCTGCTGGCACGTGGCAGGCCCGGAGCCCTTCTCTGAGAAGAGAAGGGTCAGTCCTGCGGGGCACGTGGAGCCTCCGGACCTCTCTCCGCGGAGGGAGAGGCTCGGCTTCTGCTGGCCACGTGGCGGGCCCGGAGCTCTCCTCTGAGAAGAGGGAGGTCCGGCCCCGCTGGACACGCGGCGCCTTCGGACCTCTCTCCCGCGGAGGGGGAGGTCCGGCTTCTGTATGCCACGTGGCGGGCCCGGAGCTCTCCTCTGAGGAGAGGGAGGTCCGGCCCCGCCGGACGCGTGGCGCCTTCGGAGCTCTCCCTGCGGAGAAGGGCGAGTTCCTTAGGCATTTTACCCTGTGCGCGGGGGTACCCCATATCTCAGGTACCGACAGGATCCATTCCCAAAAATCCTTGCCATGAAGCAACACTGTAAGTCCTACTTCCTGAGCATCAGTAGAACAGGGTTATTCCCTTCTGTAATAGATCCCATAGAATTTAGGAACAGCGCTTGGGGCAGCTAAGTCTCAAGGGACGGTACAGGACTACGTCCAGTTTAGCCTGGTTCCGACCCTAAGCGCGTAGAGTCTTGCTTCCCTTGAAGACAAGGCGGAACATTGCCTCCCTGTACAGCCAGAATTCCACCTATGGGTACGAATACAGAGCCCTGTTCTACTTAGCTCTCTCTCATGCGCTCATTTAAATTATGCGTTAATTTTTATGATCGCACTATCTCTGTATGTTCATCGTACATCTAGCTCCTCCTCTCCTGCGCTCATCCATAGTCGGCATTTGCTATCCTACCGAAGGCGGCTGCGCTTGAGGCACCTGCCGATGGCCGAGTGAGTCTCTCGGGCCTCCCCCAGTCAGGTGTTGTGGTGCCAGTTGGTTACCTTCAGGAAAGGCCTGCGTTGTGCATGGGGGGTCCATGGTGCGTATCCAGCTTAGCCGGCCCAGAGCCCAAAGCATGCGCATCATGCCCTCCGGAGGTACAGGGGAGTACGTCCGCTTTGCCTGGTCATGAACCCAAAGCGCGTGCACTCTGCTTCCCCAGCGCATGGCCCGGTACTAGGGATCGAACGGCCGTACCCGGACCTCGGAGGGAGCCGGAGCTCCGGCGCCTCGTGCACAGAATTGCCCAAGCCCCGTATAGCGAATCAGGATCGTAAGACGGATAAGACTAGGAGACGGGAGGGGAGGACCCCCCGAGGAGAATTACGTTTCCTCTGCCTGTGTGCAGGACCTCCAGGTTACGGCAACAGGGGCTGCATGAAGCAGGGGGAAAGGAGCTACCAGCTACTCCGGCCTAGGACTGGAAGGACCGGGACCTGCCCCTCCGGCAGGGGCGGGACCCGGGGGCCCCACGTGTCCAGCGGGCCTGGAACTCTCTCCTCCCTTGAGGAGGGCTCCGGGCTCGCCACGTGGCAGGCGGAAACCGGGCCTCCCCCCTCGGTGGGAGGGCTATGAAAGCCCTATGTGTCCAACATGGCCGGAGCTCCCGCCTCTTAGGGAGGAGCTCCGGACCCGCCACGTGGCAGGAAGATCTGGAGCTCCCCATAGGGCGAGATCCGGAGGCCTCCGGGGGCCCCTAACACGGTTAGGACCCGGGGAGGGTGTCTGTGCAAAGCTCTGAGATTGGAAATGGCCTCTGAGTACCTTGCGGAGCTAAGGACTCAGTCAGGCAAAGCCAAGAAGGAGAGAAAAAGCATCACAGACACAAGTACCCAAAAGAGTCAAATTAAGCGAGGCTCCATGAGCTGGACTACAGACTCGATAAAAAGGGAGAAACAAGTCCTAAGGACCTCGCGGCTCCCGCCGGAACCTTGCGGCTATAAGGGCGGCCACATCCTCGACTTCTGCCCTGGCAGCTTGCTCCCGCTCTGCGGCTGGGCCCTCTCTCGCTGGTTCTAGCAAAAAAGAGGGGACGCGGCTCTTAAAGCATGCCAGCACATGTGAAGCGACCTCTAAGGATAGGCCGCGCCCCTCGGCCTCAAGCTCGCTGGCGACCACCGAGTCTAGCCTGTCCAGCTTGGCGCCGATCGACTCCAGCGCGGGGATCACCTCCAACGCAGGGGCCGCGGTCCTCACCGGACTGAAGCCAAGAGGGATCAGGGCGGACCCCGCTCGATCCACGAAGCTCGAGACTGCAAGAGCCTCGGAGGACCGCAAGGCCGAAAGCTCCTCCACCTCGCGGCGGGCCGCCTGCAGAGCCTCCAGGTTCCTCTCGGAGAATTCCTTCTCCTTGGCCGCCAGGGAGCTCTCCCGAAGGTGGAGAGCCTTGGCGAGCCGCTCCAACTCAGCGGCCTTGAAGTCGGCGGTCAACTCCCGGTCCAAGACCGCCCGGCGATCACGGGAGACCTGTTCCTCCCTCAAGTCGAGGTCTGCCTTCAGGATCTCCAGCTCCTCCATCCGAGCTCGAAGGTCATCCTCGCCCGCAGCCAGCTGCGCGGCGACCCTCTCCGCCTCAGCTGCCACGCAACGCTCCCGTTCCTCAACGGCGAGTTCGCGGCGCTCCAACCGCTGCCGTATCTCCACAGCAGCAGAGAGGCTCTCCTCGGCCCGGGCGTGTGCCTCCAGGGTCTCCCTGTTGATCCGCCGCGATTGGGTGTCCATGCGGTCGACAGCCCGCTTCATCCGGTCGAGGAGCGCTTCCCTGAAGTCGAGCAACTCCCGCCTGGAGTCGAGCTCACTCTTAACCTTCGCGGTCCTCTCCCGCAAAAGGTTCCCCCAGGTGAGGAGGCGGTCCCGTTCAACCGTATACTCCTCCCGCTCGCGCCCTAGTGCAGCCAAGACCTACCGGACGCTCGTCTCGGCAAGCGTGAAGGCATCCGCCAGAGGCAATGGAGCAACAGAGGCCGGGGCAGTCCCCCCGACCTCCTCCATTACCTCGTCCTCAGGAAGAGCCGACGCGCCAGCAACCAAGACGAGACGCCGATCAGGAGAAGCTGGCTCCGAGGCTCTGGCAGCCTGGCCAGCCGGGCTCTCTTCAGCTTCTGGCTCCTTGACCTGAGGAGAGGGGCGAGCCGGGGAAGGCGGTGCTGCAGAAGGGGCCAGGCCGCCTAGTGCAGGGTCAACCTGCGCTGGCTTGGGGGCCGCGGTGGCCGTCTCGGCAGGAAGAGACGACGCCGCCGCGGAGTCCGGGCACACCGGAACAGGAGAAGTTCGCTCTGGCCTGGGGGCCGCGGCAGTTGCCCCTGGCTCCGAGCGCAGCGGCACGGATTCCCCGCAAGTCGGGGAAGGCCGGGAAGCGCGGACACTCCAGCGGGCTCTGAACCCCGACTTCCGAGCCAGGGTAGGGCTCCCAGAGCCCACTACAGTCACTGACGGCCGCTCCGCAGCCGCTTGGACTGGCGGAACAGGGGACGCCCCAGAAGCTTCCCCCAGCGCATCAACCCGGGGCCTCTTTGAGTCGCCACCGGAGGGAGTGTCAGGCACCCCAGAATCCCGACTTGGCACAGACGCCGCTGCTGGAGGAGATCGAGCGCGCTTCTTCTCTGGCGGCGGGTTGGAAGCCATGGCAAGGGAGAACTCAAAGGCAAGAGAGCAAAAGCACAAGAGTCCGAGGAGAAACGCAGAGAAGTGCGAAGGGAAGCTGAAATGTGGGTAAGACCCCCTCTAAAAAACTTCCCGGGTACAATTCCAAGCGATTCGGAACTCTTCGAGTACCCCGCACCGGCAACCGCTTCGGTTCCTAGACCGAGTGCCGATGACGGGTGGGCCCAAGCCGCCTAACTGAAGCGGTGGGGTCAAGGAGTCAGTCTCCTGAGAAGATGAGCCGGCAAGGCACTTCGGCGGTTCCCGAAGAAAGCGCCGCAACGTGCAGAAGTGGGAGTCTTGGGAACCGCCGCAGTAAAAGCAACCATCAATTGAGCGCACGCTCCCACGATCCCGTGGCCGTTCGTGCTCCGGCAGCGGTCAATTCGGGACTTAGAGAAAGTGCGCGGATCGGAAGAGACGGAGGTCCCACCTCGGGCTCGCTATCTCCCCCGAGATGGGCCCGGGGGCCACTGTCGGTACCTGGGATATGGGGTACCCCCGTGCACAGGGTAAAATGCCTAAGGAACTCGCCCTTCTTCGCAGGGAGAGCTCCGAAGGCACCACGCGTCCGGCAGGGCCAGACCTCCCTCTCCTCAGACGAGAGCTCCGGGCCCGCCACATGGCATACAGAAGTCGGACCTCCCCCTCCGCGGGAGAGAGGTCCGAAGGCGCCGCGTGTCCAGTGGGGCCGGACCTCCCTCTCCTCAGAGGAGAGCTCCAGGCCCGCCACGTGGCCAACAGAAGCCGAGCCTCCTCCTCCGGGGGGAGAGGTCCGGAGGCTCCACGTGCCCCGCGGGACTGACCCTTCTCTTCTCTGAGAAGGGCTCCGGGCCCGCCACATGGCAGCAGAGCGACGCTGCCTGCCCCGAGCGATAGGCAGCGGGCGTAAATACGCCCCATACCTTGCCCGTACAAGGTATTCAAGGCCCACGTCTCCCCAAGACGTGGAGACGCGGAGCACGCTTCTGTCAGGTGCCGTTGCGCCCAGTCGCATCACAGACTGGCGCGCGGTGTCAGAACCTGTCAGCCAATAAACACCGCGACAAGACATCCCATGCCGCCTGCGCCGTCATCAACCACTACGACTAACATGCGGCATGGGCAGGGTGGCAAGATGAAGACTCAGAAGCCTTCGACCAGAGACAACTACTGGCATAACTGCAGATACGGTAGATAATAGACAATCTTTCCGGGACCACCTGTCGGGTCCCGGCTCCCCTTGTAAGCCGCCCGAGTCTTGGACTATAAAAGGCTCGGGTAGGCGTCGATAGCAAGGGTTCGCACTTTGCAACTTATACGCTAGCGATACACTCTCAAGCTGTAACTCACCCCCAAGCTCAGGCCTCCGGTCCTGAGCAGCAAGCAATACAGCGAGCTCCATAGCTCGCCGTGGACGTAGGGTTTTACGCTCCGGCGGCCTGAACCACGTAAAACTCGCCGTGTCAAGCTCTTACTAACTCGTCCATCTGCACAAGCTCTCCGCTAGGGACTAGCCCCACCGAAAAAAGAACCTCCGCGGGCTGCCCAGTGTAGGCCCGGGGGAAGTGTCGACCGAACACTTCGACATCACTGTAAGTTCTACCCCTAGAGCAACGATAGGACAGACCCTTCTTTTTATAATGAATTCCATAAAAGTCCAGGAACAGTGCTTGGAGCAGCTAAGCCTCAGGGGACGGTCCAGGACTACGTTCAGCTTCGTCTGGTTCCGACCCCAAGCGCGTAGAGTCCTGCTTCCCTTGAGGCGGGTCGTGGCCTACATATTCAGCCTGCCTTTCCTCTATGGAAATTTATATGAAAAGAAACCTGTCCTACGTTGCTCTTCTTTGGTACTCATTTAGTTTAATTATTAAATTTTTATGATTACCCTGCTAGCGCGTGATCACCATGCGTTCAGCTCCCTCTTCTCATTCTCATCTTTAGTCGGCATTTGCTGCCCTGCCAAAGACGGTTGCGTGGGAGGTACCGGCCGAAAGCCAGGGGGCCCCAAGCCCCGGGCGCTTCGCGCACGGTAGTTCCCAAGCACCGTATAAGTGGACGGGGACCGTAAGCCAAATAAGACTAAGAGATAGAGGGGGGAGCCCCCAAGGAGAATTACGTTTTCCTTACTTGTGCGCGGGACCTCTCGGCCTCAGCTCCCCGCGGGAGTATGGTAGGCACATCCATCCAATGGAACGCACCTACCAGGGGGCCGCTACGGGATCGCGCAAGACCAAAACCCCAAGGTATGATCAAAGAACTAGACCTCGCAGGGGCGAGGCCCGAAGGTCCCACGTGTCCAGCAGGGCCAGACCTTCCACCTCCTTGAGGGGGAGCTCCGGGCCTGCCGCGTGGTCTACAGAAGCCGGACCTCCCCCCTCTGCGGGGAGAGGCCCGAGGACTCCACGTGCCCTGCAAGCCTGGACCTCCCCTCAGGCGGGACCTCCGGGCCCGCCACGTGACCAACAGGCCCGGACCCCCCTCCGATCTTGTGAGGCGGGTCTTGGAGACCTCCGGAACCCTTAGTATACAGTGAGGACCCGGAGAAGGTGTCTATGCAGAGCTTCGAGATTGGTCAAGGCCTCCGAGTACCTTGCGGAGCTAAGGACTCGGCCAGGAAAAGCCAAGAAGAAGACTAGGACATGCAGACACAAAAAGAAACAGGAGTCTGTCCATACGAAGGCTCCACGAGCTGGGCTACAGACTCAACAAAAATAAAAAAGGAAGTACAGGGCCTTGTGGCCATGGGGGCAGATGCCTAAGAGTCCCTGGACTCCCGATGAAACCTAGAGGCCACGAGGGCAGCTAAGTCCTCGACTTCGGCCCTGGCAGCTTCCTCCCGATTGGCGACGGGTCCTAGACGAACCGGCCCCAGAGAAAAGGAAGGGTCTCGGCTCAGGAAGCACGACAGAACATGCATAGCAACCTCCTTCGCAAGGCCCCGACCTTCCGCTTCCAGCTCGTCGGCGATCACTGATTCGAGCCGACCTAGCTCGTCACCGATAGACTCAAGGGCCGGGATCACTTCGGACATCGGCCGCGCCGGAGCCTCCACCTGCATAGGGCTGAAACCAAGAGGAGCCAAGGCAGACCCCGCCTTGGCAATAAAGCCCCAGACTGCCTGGGCCTTGGCAGACCGCAAGGACTGGAGCTTCTCTACCTCTTGGCGAGCCGCCAGCTCGCGATCCATCACCGCCTGGCGCTCCTTGGAGAACTGCTCCTCCCTCGTGGCGACAGCCGATTCACGGAGCTCCAGCTCCTCGGACCGAGCCCTTAGCTCCTCCACTTTGGCCCTCAGCCGGGCAGTGGTCTTCTCCTCCTCGGCCGCAGCGGCGCGTTCCCGATCGGCGACGGCGCGCTCTCAATGGGCTACCTGCAGCTGCAACTCCTCCGCGGCGGCGGAGTGCTCCTTGGCTTTGGCTTCAGCGTGGGCCAGAGCCTCGCGGTAGGTGGCACGAACCCGCTGGGCCTCTGACTCCAAGCGGCTAATGGCCTTCTTCTGAGTGCCAAGCAGAGCACTCATGGCCTCAAGCCTTGACTGCCTCGAGTCAAGGTCCGCCTTAGCCTCCCGGACCCGCTGCTGCCAGCTGAGAAGGCATTCCCTCTCGCCGGCCAGCGCCCCCCGCTCCTGCTCAAAGGCAGATTGGAGCTGCCGGGCGCTAGTCTGGACATGCCCCAGGGCATCCCACACGGGCGCCAGAGCAGGGGGGACAGGAGTTGCGCCGCTGGACCCCCCTGACGAGTCTAGGACCGGCGGAGGCGCCGGCGCCTCAACAACCAGGGTGGGGCGCTGTCCTAAGGAGGCCAGGGGGCCAGCAGGCGCACCTACAGCAGCCCTCCCGGTCTCAGGACCGGACTTCTGGACTGGTGAAGGAGGGCGGATAGGAGCAGATGCGGCCACCGTGGAGAGTGAACCCGCTGGCGCAGAGGGTGCCCCCGTCGATTTGGGGGCCATGGGAGCCACCACGGTCCCCAGGTGCTGAGGCGTGGAGCTTCCGTCGGTAAAGGCGGCCGGATAAGAGGGCCGCCCCCGGCAGCTGGTCGGTCCCTGCAAGAAGAGAAAGCCCTCAGGATAAGAGAAAAGACAAGAGCTCTGCTCCTACAAGCCAGAAAGAGCAACACTTACTGGGCGGCATGAGCGCTCCAACGGGCTTGCAGCACTGGCCTCTGGGCTGAAGCTGAACCGCCAGGACCAGCGGCTGGAACGGTCGCGGAATGGGACGCCTGGATCCCTGGCACACTCGCCGGCGTTGCCCCACCAACATCCATCCTGGAAACCCCTCCGCTTGAGGAAGGATGGCGAGGTACTTGGGCTGATTCGGACGGCCGCTCTCTGGGGAGAGACCCGCCGGGGAGGGACACTCGGGGCCTCTTCGGGTCGCCACCTGATGGACCAGCACCCCTGGGAGATGGGAGCAAAGTAGCTCCGGCACCCTGACTCGGCGCAGGCGGCGCCCTCGGAGGAGACCGGGTGCGTTTCTTCTCTAGATGCCCAGGAGCCGGCTCCTTTCCTTTCCCTTTGTTGACGGCTTGGGTTCCGTCGGCTCTGGGGGAGGGTTTGACAGCAGCGGATGCCTCATGCCCTGACTCGGAGTGCTCGGTTCCTGGAATGGTGATACCCCGTAAGGCATCCCCGACCTGCCTGACGGTGATCCCGATGTCGTCAAGGTTCGGCATCTTCCGCAGGAGCTCTGACCTCCTCTGAGGCTCCAAGAAGAGGGGGTGGCAGAGGGCGGAAGGGCGGGGTCGCCACTGGGAATGTAGTCAACGCTCACCTTGCTCACCATCTCATTCAGCTCCTCGTCGGAAGGGTCAGAGCCGGGGCCCCTCTCCAGCCTGGTACAGTCCTGCTCGCCGGTGTAGTACCACGCTGGGCGGCTACGCTGCTGCAAGGGTGCAATACGGCATGACATAAAGTCCATCAGCACCATTAGAGACGTCAGCCCCTCGTTGGCCAAGAACCAGATCCGCTTCAAGACCGGGGAGTACTCCTGCTCCAGCTCAGGGATCTCCTCCCAGAAGCGGCGATCGGTGGTTGGGCTGGCGGTTGGGAGTTGTAGGCGATCGTGCTCGTCGGTCTGCACTGCCACCCAGCTCTCCCTCCAGTTTTCCCACCTTGATGCGCTGAAGGGCAGAAGGTATCCGGACACCTTGGGGTCCTTGCAGCGATGCTGGAAGTAGTATGCCCCCATCTGAGTCTTCGAGCCGCGCCCAGTCGTCCGCAGCACAAAGAAGTGGCGGAAGAGCGTCACGGAGGCGTGCACCCCCACGAACATCTCGCAGAAGTGGACAAAAACAGCAGCCATTGCGAAGGAGTTGGGGGAAAGATGGTGGAGCTGGAGACCATATGTCTCCAGCAGGGTGACAAAGAAGGAAGAAATCGGCAGAACGAACCCCGCCAGAGCATAAGCGGTGAAGAAGACTATCTCCCCCTTTTCCAGGACCAAGGGGAGAGATCCTCGGCGAAGCCGATGTTTCTGCTCTTCTGAGCGCCAGCCCAGCAGCCTGCGCACTGGACCGAGCTCGGAAGAGCGAACGAGGCGCGTCGGGAGCAAGTTGGAGGCCATGGTGAAAGAGGGCGCAAGGGCAGGAAAGCCGGGGCGCAAGAGTTCAAGGGAAGTACGAGCGCAATGCGAAGGGAAAAGCCGCGATGCGGGTGAGATCCCCTTTTAAAACTTTCCAGGGATGGTTCGAGGTAATTCGAAAACCTCCGAAAACATCGCATCGGCGACCGCGTTGGCTCCGAGACCGGGTGCCGATGAAAGGTGGACCCAAGCCGCCCAACTGAAGCGGTGGGTCAAGGAGTCAGACGCCCCAGAAGACAAGCCGGCAAGGCACTTCGGCGGTTCCCAAAGAAAGTGCCGCAACATGCAGAAGTGGCAGTCTTGGGAACCGCCGCAGTAAAAGCAACCATCAAGTGAGCGCATGCTCCCACGATCCCGCGGCTGTTCGTGCTCCGGCAGCGGTCAATTCAGGACTTAGAGAAAGTGCGCGGATCGGAAGAGACGGAGGTCCCACCTCGGGCTCGCTATCTCCCCCGAGATGGGCCCGGGGGCCACTGTCGGTACCTGAGATATGGGGTACCCCCGCGCACAGGGGAAAATGCCTAAGGAACTCGCCCTTCTTCACAGGAAGAGCTCCGAAGGCGCCACGCGTCCGGCGGGGCCGGACCTCCCTCTCCTCAGAGGAGAGCTCCGGGCCCGCCACGCGGCATACAGAAGCCGGACCTCCCCCTCCGCGGGACAGAGGTCCGAAGGCGCCACGCGTCCGGCCGGGCCGGACCTCCCCCTCCTCAGAGAAGAGCTCCTGGCCCGCCACGTGGCCGACAGAAGCCGGACCTCCCCCTCCGCGGGGAGAGGTCCGGAGGCTCCACGTGCCCCGTGGGCCGGACCCTCCTCTCCTCTGAGAAGGGCTCCGGGCCCGCCATGTGGCAGCAGAACGGTGCTGCCTGCCCCCGAGAGATAGGCAGCGGGCATAAAGACGCCCCATACCTTGCCCGTACAAGGTATTCAAGGCCCGCGTCTTCCCAAGATGCGGAGACGCGGAGCACGCCTCTGTCAGGTACCGTTGCGCCCAGTCGCATCACAGACTGGCGCGCGGTGTCAGAACCTGCCAGCCAATAAACACCGCGACAAGACATCCCATGTCGCCTGCGCCGTCATCAACCACTACGACTAGCATGCGGCATGGGCAGGGCGGCAAGATGAAGACTCAGAAGCCTTCGACCAGAGACAACTACCGGCATAACTGCAGATACGGTAGATAATAGAGAATCTTCCCGGGACCACCTGTCGGGTCCCGGCCCCCCTTTGTAAGCTGCCCGAGTCTTGGACTATAAAAGGCTCGGGTAGGCGACGATAGCAAGGGTTCGCACTTTGCAACTCATACGCTAGCCATACACTCCCAAGCTGTAACTCACCCCCAAGCTCAGGACTCCGGCCCTGAGCAGCAAGCAATACAGCGAGCTCCATAGCTCGCCGTGGACGTAGGGTTTTACGCTCCGGCGGCCTGAACCACGTAAAACTCACTGCGTCAAGCTCTTACTAACTCGTCCATCCGCGCAAGCTCTCCACAAGGGACTAGCCCCACCGAAAAAAGAACCTCCGCGGGCTGCCCAGTGCAGGCCCGGGGGAAGTGTCGACCGAACACTTCGACAGTCCCCATTCACTTGTACAGTGCTTGGGGACTATAGTGCACGAAGTGCCGGGAGCTCGGGGCCCCCTGGCTATCGGCACGTACCTCCAACGCAACCGCCTTTGGTAGGGTAGCAAATGCCGACTAGAGGTGAGAATGAGAAGAGGGTGCCGAGCGCATGGTGAGCATACGCCGAAAGTGCAGTCATAAAAATTTAATACGTAATTTAAATGAGCACAAGGGAAGAGCAAAGTAGGACAGGTTTCTGTTCATATAAATTTCCATAGGAGGAAGGCAGGCTATACATGGAGGCCACGACCCGCCCCATTAAGAAGGGAAGCAAGACTCTACGCCCTTGGGGTCGGAACCAGGCGAAGCTGAACGTAGTCCTTTACCGTCCCCTGAGGCTTAGCTGCTCCGAGCGCTGTTCCTGGACTCTATGGAATCTATTACAAAAAGAAGAGACTGTCCTATTATTGCTCTAGGGGTAGAACTTACGGAGGTGTTCGATGTTCCAAGGGTTCGGGAGTGGCTCCCCATCCTCGGTGGAAAGGCGTACGCACCCGGGACGGCACACTTTTGTGACCGGGAAGGGACCTTCCCAACTAGGGGAGAGTTTGTGGGTCCCTTCACGAGAAAGTATGCGCCGCAGCACCAGGTCGCCTTCCTGCAGCTCCCGGGCACGCACAGACCTCTGGTGGTAGCGGCGGAGCGCTTGTCTGTACCATGCATTACGGAGTGCTGCATGCAATCGGACCTTGTTGACGAGGTCGATGTCTCCGCGCCGGAGGTTGTCCTGCACGGATTCGTCGTAAGCTTGGACATGGTGAGACTTCATGGTGATCTCTGGGGGAAGCACAGCTTCGGCCCCATACACCATGAAGAAGGGTGTCTCTCCGGTGGCCCGGCTCTGGGATGTCCGGTTAGCCCATATTGTGTTCGGAAGCTCGTCCACCCAATTGGCACCATGTTTCTACAGGCTGGCATAGGTGCGGGTCTTGAGGCCCCGGAGAATCTCGGTGTTGGCCCTCTCGACTTGTCAATTGCTCTTTGGGTGAGCAACAGAGGCATAGCACACCTGGATGCCGAGGTCTTCACAGTAGTCTTGGAAGGCTGCGCTGGTGAACTGGATCCCGTTGTCAGTGATGATTCTGTTCGGGACCCCGAACCGGCAGACAATTGACTTGATGAACTTTACTGCTGACTGCTTGTTGATGGTGACAACTGGTGTGGCTTCCGGCCACTTGGTGAACTTGTCGATTGCGACATAGAGGTACCGGAATCCCCCAACGGCTCTGGGAAATGGTCCCAGGATGTCCAACCCCCACACGGCAAACGGCCACGAAGGTGGGATCATCTGTACCGCCGGAGCCGGTGTATGGATCTGCTTGGCTTGGAACTGGCACGCCTTGCAGCTCTCGACCAGCTTGACGGCACCCTGGAGTGCTGTCGGCCAGTAGAAGCCATGCCGGAAGGCTTTACCGACAAGCGTGCGTGAGGAAGAGTGACTCCCACATTCGCCTCCATGGATCTCACCGAGCAAGTCGCAGCCTTCCCCCTGGGTTATGCACCGCAATAGGACGTTGTCGAAGTGTGTGGTCGACACTTCCCCCGGATCTGCACTGGGCAGCCCGCGGAGGTTCTTTTTCGGAGGGGCTAGTCACTTGCGGAGAGCTTATGTGTATGGACGAGTTAAGGAAGAGCTTGACACGGCGGGTTTTACGTGGTTCGGGCCGCCGGAGCGTAAAACCCTACGTCCACGATGAGCTGAGGAGCTCGCTGTATTGCTTGTTGCTCAGAACCGGAGTCCTGAGCTTGGGGTTGAGTGATGTCTAGCGTATGAGTTGCGGGAGTGCGAACCCCCACTAACGTTGCCTACCCGAGCCTTTTATAGTCCAAGGCTCGCATGGCTTACAAGGGGGGCCCGGGACCCGACAGGTGGTTCCGGGGAGATTGCCTGCCGACTACCGTATCCGCAGTTACGTTGGTAGTTGTCTCTGGCGAAGGCTTCTGAGTCTTCGTCTTGCCGCCCTGCCCATGCCGCCTCCTAGTCATAGTGGTTGATGACGGCGGAGGCGGCAGGGGATGTCTTGTCGCTGTGTTTATTGGCTGGCAGGTTCTGACACCGCGCGCCAGTCTGTGATGCGACTGGGCGCAACGGCACCTGACAGAGGCGTGCTCCACGTCTCCTCGTCTTGGGAAGGCGCGGGCCTTGAATACCTCGTACGGGCAAGGTATGGGGCGTCTTTACGCCCGCTGCCTACCGCTCGGGGGCATGCAGGACACGTGGCGGGCCCGGAGCCCTCCTCAGAGAAGAGGGAGGTCCAGCCCCGCAGGACACGTGGAGCCTTCGGACCTCTCCCCGCGGAGGGGGAGGTCCGGCTTCTGTCGGCCACATGGCGGGCCCGGAGCTCTCCTCTGACGAGAGGGAGGTCCGGCCCCGCTTGACACGTGGCGCCTTCGGACCTCTCTCCCGCGGAGGTGTAGGTCCGGCTTCTGCAGACCACGTGGCGAGCCCGGAGCTCTCCTCTGACGAGAGGGAGGTCCGGCCCCGCCGGACGCATGGCGCCTTTGGAGCTCTCCCTGTAGGGAAGGGCGAGATCCTTAGGCATTTTCCCCTGTGCGCGGGGGTACCCCATATCGCGGGTACCGACAGTGGCCCCCGGGCCCATCTCGGGGGAGATAGCGAGCCCGAGGTGGGACCTCCGTCTCTTCTGCTCTGCGCACTTTTTCTAAGTCCCGCATTGACCGCTGCCGGAGCACGAACAGTCGCGGGATCGTGGGAGCGTGCGCCCACTTGATGGGTTCCTTTACTGCGGCGGTTCCCAAGGCTGCCACTTCTGTACGTCGCGGCGCTTTCTTCTGGAACCGCCGAAGCACCTTGCCGGCTTGTCTTCTTGGGAGACTGACTCCTTGACCCACCGCTTCAGCTGGGTGGCTTGGGTCCACCTGTCATCGGCGCCCGGTCTTGGAGCCAATGCGGTCGCCGATGCGATGTATTCGAAGATCTTCGAATCACCTCGAATTGTTCCTGAAAAGTTTTAAAAGGGGATCTCACCCGCATCGCGGCTTCCCTTCGCATTTCCTAGCTGTCGGTACCCGCGATATGGGGTACCCCCGCTGTCGAAGTGTTCGGTCGACACTTCCCCCGGGCCTGCACTGGGCAGCCCGCGGAGGTTCTTTTTTCGGTGGGGCTAGTCCCTTGCGGAGAGCTTGCGCGGATGGATGAGTTAGTAAGAGCTTGACGCGGTGAGTTTTACGTGGTTCAGGCCGCCGGAGCGTAAAACCCTACGTCCACGGTGAGCTACGGAGCTCGCTGTATTGCTTGCTGCTCAGGGCCGGAGTCTTGAGCTTGGGGGTGGTTACAGCTTGGGAGTGTATGGCTAGCGTATGAGTTGCAGAGTGCGAACCCTTGCTATCGTCGCCTACCCGAGCCTTTTATAGTCCAAGACTCGGGCAGCTTACAAGGGGGGCCGGGACCCGACAGGTGGTCCCGGGAAGATTGTCTATTATCTACCGTATCTGCAGTTATGCCGGTAGTTGCCTCTGGTCGAAGGCTTCTGAGTCTTCATCTTGCCGCCATGCCCATGCCGCATGCTAGTCGTAGTGGTTGATGACGGCGCAGGCGGCATGGGATGTCTTGTCACGGTGTTTATTGGCTGGCAGGTTCTGACACCGCGCGCCAGTCTGTGATGCGACTGGGCGCAACGGCACCTGACAGAAGCGTGCTCCGTGTCTCCGCGTCTTGGGAAGACGCGGGCCTTGAATACCTTGTACGGGCAAGGTATGGGCGTCTTTACGCCCGCTGCCTATCGCTCGGGGGCAGGCAGCGCCGTTCTGCTGCCACGTGGCGGGCCCGGAGCTCTCCTCTGATGAAAGGGAGGTCCGGCCCCGCTGGACGCGTGGCGCCTTCGGACCTCTCTCCCGCGGAGGGGGAGGTCCGGCTTCTGTATGCCACGTGGCGGGCCCGGAGCTCTCCTCTGAGGAGAGGGAGGTCCGGTCCCGCCGGACGCGTGGCGCCTTCGGAGCTCTCCCTGCGGAGAAGGGCGAGTTCCATAGGCATTTTCCCCTGTGCGCGGGGATACCCCATATCTCAGGTACCGACAGTGGCCCCCGGGCCCATCTCGGGGGAGATAGCGAGCCCGAGGTGGGACCTCCATCTCTTCCGATCCGCGCACTTCTCTAAGTCCTGAATTGACCGCTGCCAGAGCACGAACGGCCGCGGGATCGTGGGAGCGTGCGCTCACTTGATGGTTGCTTTTACTGCGGCGGTTGCCAAGACTGCCACTTCTGCACGTCGCGGCGCTTTCTTCGGGAACCGCCGAAGTGCCTTGCCGGCTCATCTTCTCAGGAGACTGACTCCTTGACCCACCGCTTCAGTTGGGCGGCTTGGGTCCACCCGTCATCAGCTCTCGGTCTAGGAGCCGAAGCGGTTGCCGATGCAGTGTATTCGAAGAGTTTCGAATCGCTTGGGATTGCACCCGGGAAGGTGTGAAATGAAACCCCCATGTGGGTACACTCCCCTTATAAGGCTTCCAGCCCCTGCACCTCCCTCGAGTCTCTGCAGTCTTGTCTTCTTCCATGGCTCTTAACCCGCCTTATGGGGGGAGAATCGCTCTCGATTCCCTCCAGCGATGGCGTCTGCACCAAGCCTTGGACTCAGGGAGCCTGCCTGCCTTGCCTCTGAGGGTGGCGCCACCAAGGGGTCTCTGGTTTGTCCTCCCGACGGAGCCCTTCCTTGGTGACGGCAGGCAGAAAGCTCCTTGGCGTTGCGTCCCTTCCCAGGTGGTGGAGTCTTCAAAGAAACCGCTGAAGCACCGAGGAGAATCCCAGGCGGCAGAGTCTCCGAGAAGACCGCTGAAGCTGCGGAGGGGGTGCCTCAGGAGCACCCGTGATGACACCGGCTTTTGCGCAGGTGATGAGGGAAGGAGGCTCCAGGGGCACCATTTGATGACACCGGCTTTTGCGCCGATGATGAGGGAACTTCAGGAGAAGGAAGCCGCTGATGCACCATGGATGATCCCAGACGGCAGAGTCTCCAGGAAGACCGCTGAATACTGCGGAGGGGGCCTCAGGAGCTCCCTTGGTGTCACCGGCTTTTGCGCCGGTGATGAGGGAGGCGATTCCTGCGCTCGGGTCATAGAGCGAGAGAGTGCCGCCAGGGCGGAAGCCTGGTGATGCGGCCGTTCTTGCAACTTCTGGATTCTGGTCGTGTCAGGAGACCCTTGGGACTTGTTTCTTCCTTTTTATCGAGTCTGTAGTCCAGCTCATGGAGCCTCGCATAGTTTGACTCTTTTAGATATTTGTGTCTGTGATGCTCTTTCTCTCCTTCTTGGCTTTGCCTGTCTGAGTCCTTAGCTCCGCAAGGTACTCAGAGGCCATCTCCAATCTCAGAGTTCTGCATAGACACCTTCACCGGGTTCTAACCGTGTTAGGGGCCCCCGGGGGTCTCCGGATCTCGCCCTATGGGGAGCTCCAAATCTGCCTGCCACGTGGCTGGTCCGGAGCCCCTCCTTAGTGTGACACCCTCAATTCTGTGGAAAACCACGGAACCGAGAACTAATGCATATGTGTGCCCAGGATGTTCATCACACATACACATACATTCCACAAACTGAATTCAGATTATATATTACCACGAATAACAGAGTTTATTACAATCACCTCATGAGTCTTGGACTCATGCTCACAGCGGAAGTCCTTATTTCTACGCAGCGGAATTCTTATTTAAATGCGGAAGGAAAAACTAATGCGGAAGCAAAACTAAGCAGAAGTGGCTCCATCTCTACTCCCTCCACAGGCAAGGTTGAGAACAGATCACACGCCATAATGCTCTACCCGGTCTTCATAGTAGTCTTCTCTTGCTGTTGATGAAGAAATAATAATGCAAGTTTGAGCACAATGATGTACTCAGCAAGTGCGGGAATAACACATGATATGCAGCTTATAAACAAGGTAGGTATAAAAGGCTTATTTGCAGAAAAGCAAATTTATAAAACCATTGATAAAACAGCAACTTAACTTTATATGAATGTAGTCTCAGCATGTGTTAAATTACCAACATACCTCCATCACTTCCCGTGTTCCATCCGAACATTAACCAATCCTTTACTCATACTCACGAATACCTCCTCGTATTTGCTACCATCTCATCTCATAAAACAACCTCGTCTGACACCGAGACCAATCTCATGTCATGACCCAACAGTCATGCAACCATCTCATCATCCAGACTTAACAGTTCCAAACCAATAGCCATAACCGAGAACCTTCCCAATAACCATTCCAATAACCATCCCAATGATCATCCCAATAATCATCCCAATAATCATCCCAACTAATCATGGCAGTTTAGCCAGGTGCTCATGACCGTAAGCTCGGCTATCATGATAGTTTTAATAACTCTGCAGAGTTTGCACCTCTTTACCCACAAGTTTGTGATTTCGTCACCCGTCGGCGACTGCAGAACCTCCATTATACCAGTACACATCCGTTGGTGTATGGTCAAGAGATCACAAAATAGCCTTTACAAAGGGGTTACTAGATGTATGGACTCACTAAGGTTTCACCGGCAGGCTAGAATCTCCAATTCTCCCACCCACGGGCCCCCTCTTGTGCCATGCGGTTCCCAGGGCAGTCCTCACTCGACTCCCATTCCCCGCGCCTTCCACAGTCCATAACACCCTAGCAACTTACCTAATTACTCAGCTAAGCCGCACCCATACATGGCCTTGTTGTGGCACTGTTATCCTGGCATGTGCATGCATGAACCGGTCCTTAGATCTACGGCAAGTAAAACCACCATCTCATGCTACCTCATTCACAAACCCAGGCTTGCCTAGATCTCCCTCCGATCCATGTTCATTAACCTCATCAGTTACTTATGATCAGTACAAGTGCAGTTAGCTAGACACATCTATCTCGCTTCCCGATCCCAGAGACTCAGCGAAGCATAAAGCAAAAGCCATACCCGACTCATAAAACTTCCCAGGTGACAAGGGTGGTTTAACCAAAACTAGTAAACTCCTATAAAAGGGTTTCCCATCATGTTTGACTCAGCACACACACCTTTTCGCAAAACAAAATAGTTTTACCTAAAACATAGGATCAACATGGTCAAGGAGCACTTGCCTTGTTCTTGCGGTTCCTGTTGTTCTTGATTCTCAAAACCTTGTTGCTGCAGCTCGTCGTAGACAGCTTCTTGAGTTTGTCCTGCTATGTAGGATTCTCGTGCATACAAATTCACAGCAATCAATATCATGCTCAAACTCTAAACTAGATGCGATGATGCACATGCATACTATCCTACGATTAGTTCTATTAGATTGATTTGATGTTCTAGCATGTCTTGCATGGTCAGAGGTGTTTAGATCAAAGATGAACGTGGCGATGATCTTGTCTTTAGATCAAACTGATCATCGAGTGTTCTGTCCATGAAAACGCTTCTGTTCGAAAGGAATCGAAGAACAGATGCAAAGAGATGAACAACATGATGTCGTAAGGTGGTATTGAAGCCTACCTCACGTTCTTCTTGTCTTCGGGGTCCTCCTCAGACCGCTTGGTTTTCCTCCGATGATCTCCCTTGTTGTGCTTTCGGCGATGTTTTGCTCGGCGAGTTAGGGCTAGGGCTCTAAGTCGTCGGCTTAGGAGTTGAAAGAGAAGTTCATGATTTCGGCCAGGGGTTTCGGGTTCTATTTATAATCAAGAAGAGAAGAGTCCTAATCTGATTGGATCCCGAATAAGAGTCTTATTCAGATCTTTGTTAGATCCTGACATCTTATCTTCGGTAACATCGTGGAGTTTAGATCGGCTTCCATTGCGTACCGGTATCTTCACGCGTAAAAACCGCTCCAGACTCGTTACCTCCGCGGTGATGAGCTCCGGAAGCTCCACGTGTCCTTCCGAGCCTGGTATCTCTTTTCCCGCAGAGACGAGCTCTGGTCGTGCCGTGTGTCAATCGATCGAGACCTCCCTCTTCTTCGGAGGTGAGCTCCGCGCACGCCACGTGTGGGTGCCGGTCTTTCCGCCTTTCCCTCCCTCAGGGACATGCCCTGAGGTCGACACGTGTTTAGCAGCGACGGACCTCCGGAGATAAGCTCCGGTGGCGACACGTGTTCAATAGATCCGGACTTCTCGGAGATGGGTTCCGAAATTAACACATATCCCGTGCGACTGGTCCCCTAACTTCCGCGAGGACTAGCTCCGTGGATGACACTTGTCCTATGAAAAATGCCTTTGCTTCTTCCGCAGAGGCTATCTCCACGGGCAGTACGTGTCCCACAGGGTCGGACCTCTTTCCAATTGTGGAGGTGACCCCCGAGCCTGCCACGTATCCAGTTTAGCGTCGGACCTCTCCAATCTCTTCGGGGATGAGTTCCGAACACACCACATGGTCTGCTGGTCGTGAAAGTTGCCTTTGGTGCTCTCAGAAAGCTTTACTGGCTATCCTTTTGATACTTGTTTCTGTTCCCTCTTTTCTAAAAATGTTCTTCTTCTTCATAAACATGAACATATGCTGACACCCGAGATGAGGGTGTCACAAATCTACCCCCCTTAAATTGAATCTCGCCCTCGAGATTTGTTAGTAGAAAATAGATAGGGGAATTCAGCCTTAATATCCTCTTCACACTCCCATGTGGCTTCAGCTTCAGTGTGATGGCTCCATTGTACCTTGCACCATCGAATCACTTTGTTTCGGGTGACCCTTTCTTTTACGTCCAAGATTCGGATAGGGTGTTCTGCGTAAGTCAGGTCCTCTTGAAGTTTAAGTTCTACCATTGATACTTGTTCCTCTGGTATTCTCAAGCACTTCTTGAGCTGGGATACATGAAACACGTCATGTACGTCGCAGAGGTGGTTTGGGAGCTCTAGTTGATAGGCTACTTCTCCTCGCTTGTCCAAAATCTTAAATGGTCCGATGTAGCGAGGCGCTAGTTTGCCTTTGACGTTAAAACGTCGTTGGCCTCGGATAGGCGATACCTTAAGGTATACGAAGTCTCCAACTTCAAAGGTCAACTTCCTACGCCTGTTGTCCGCATAGCCTTTCTGTCGTGACTGGGCAGCCTTTAAGTTCTCCCGTATCGTTTGGACTTGCTTTTCAGCCTCTTGTAGTACTTCGGGTCCAAACACCTGGTTCTCTCCAGTCTCGTTCCAGAACAGTGGCGTTCTACACCATCTACCATATAAGGCTTCGAAAGGAGACATCTTCAAGCTAGATTGATAGCTGTTGTTATAGGAGAACTCTGCATACGGTAAACTCCTATCCCAACTACGCCCATGTTTCAAGGCGCAAGCTCTCAACATGTCTTCCAAAATTTGGTTCGTCCTTTCGGTTTGCCCATCTGTTTGTGGGTGATAGGCAGAGCTAAAATCTAGTCGTGTACCCACGGCTTTCTGCAGCTTCCTCCAGAATCTAGAGGTAAACTGAGAACCTCGATCTGAGACTATCCTCTTTGGAACTCCATGACGGCACACGATCTGCTCCATGTACAACTCTGCCAACTGTGTAACGTTGTAACTGGCCTTTACGGGAAGAAAATGGGTGGTTTTTGTCAACCGGTCCATAATGACCCAGATGGAGTCGTATCCTGACTGAGTTCTTGGCAATCCGACAATAAAGTCCATACTGATGTCCTCCCATTTCCATTCAGGTATTTTCAAAGGTTGCAACAATCCAGCGGGTTTTTGATGTTCGGCTTTTACCCGTTGGCATGTGTCGCATAGGGCAACGTATTCGGCTATATCCCTTTTCATACCATCCCACCAATAGCAAGTTTTCAAGTCCTTGTACATTTTGGTGCTCCCCGGATGTATGGAATAGGGTGAATCATGTGCTTCCCTTAATATCATGTCGCGAAGGTGTTTTAGGTTTGGCACACAAATCCTTTTTCCTAGCCAAAGCGTACCCTTTTCATCCTCTTTGAAATCCTTCTCTATCCCTTGTCGGATTCTTTCCTTGATTTCCTTGATCCCCTCGTCCGTTGCTTGTCCCTTTCTTATTTCTTGTTCCAATGAGGAGTGGATCTCCATTATTTCCATGCTATTCAAGAATCCGAGGTGTAACCGTTCGAACTCCTTTCGAAGTTCGGGTGGTAGCTCCCGAACCGTGAGTTGGTGGCATGCTCCCTTTCTGCTCAATGCGTCAGCGACCACATTGGCCTTCCCGGGGTGGTAGTTGATTCCCACATCATAATCCTTGATGAGTTCTAACCATCGACGTTGCCTCAAATTCAAGTCTGTTTGTGTAAATATGTACTTGAGGCTTTTATGATCCGTATAGATCTCACATCGATGACCAAGGATATAATGTCTCCAAATCTTCAATGCATGCACCACTGCTGCTAACTCCAAATCATGAGTAGGATAGTTAAGCTCATGCTTCTTTAATTGTCGTGAGGCATAGGCTACCACTTGCCCTTCCTGCATGAGTACACACCCGAGCCCTTGTCTGGATGCGTCACAATATATGTCAAAGCTCTTGCTTACGTCTGGCAATACCAGAACTGGTTCTGTGGTTAGCCTTTTCTTGAGTTCCTCAAAACTTTCTTGGCAGGCTTGTGTCCATTGAAAGACTTTTCCCTTCATTAGCAACTCCGTCATAGGTTTTTCTATTTTAGAGAAGTCTTTAATGAAGCGCCGATAGTATCCTGCCATCCCAAGGAAACTTCGAATATCCCTCATGCTCTTCGGTTGGTCCCATTTCAGAACATCTCTCACCTTTCCAGGATCAACCGATACCCCTTCCTTGGAGATGATGTGGCCTAGGAAGGATATCTCCCTTAGCCAAAATTGACACTTGTTGAGCTTGGCATACAACTGATGCTCGCGCAACTTCTGCAAAGTCAATCTCAGATGTTCTTCATGCTCCTCCTTACTTTTTGAATACACCATAATGTCGTCGATGAAAACCACGACGAACTTGTCCAAGTACTCCATGAAAACCTTGTTCATAAGGTACATGAAGTATGCGGGTGCATTCGTCAATCCAAAAGACATAACGGTATATTCATATGAACCATACCGTGTCCGAAAGGCTGTCTTAGGTATATCGGAGGGCTTAATCTTCAGCTGGAAATATCCCGACCGAAGATCAATCTTGGAGAACACTTGGTCTCCTTTCATTTGGTCGAACAGGTCCTCTATACGGGGCAGAGGGTATTTATTCTTGATTGTTACCTCGTTGAGAGACCTGTAGTCCACGCACATTCTCTGGGTTCCGTCCTTCTTGTCCACGAAGAGTACCGGGGATCCCCATGGTGACGAGCTTGGCCGGATAAAACCCTTCTCCAACTGTTCTTGAATTTGCTTCTTTAGTTCAACTAACTCGTTGACGGGCATCCTATATGGTCTCTTAGCTATGGGTGCAGTTCCAGGTACCAAATCTATGGCAAACTCAATATCCCGGTCAGGTGGCATACCTGGAAGTTCTTCCGGGAACACATCCGAAAATTCCTGAACCACTGGAATGTTGTCCAATGCTACTCCTTCAACATGGTACAGATCCGCTCGTTCAGTCGCCTGCGGGGCTGACTCAAACTCGACACGGATACCGTGTTCGTTTGTCAACTGCACGCTTCTCTCAGCGCATTGGATTACTCCATTGTGCTTGCTTAACCAGTCCATTCCGAGTATGATGTCAATTCCATGGGAGTCCAAGACAATAAGGTTGGCAAGGAAATCTACCCCCCTTATTTTAAGGCTTACCTTAGGACACACTATACTAGTCCTCATTTCTCCTCCGGGAGAATTAACTAACATAGCACATTCTAGGTGGGATACGGGTAGATGATGCTTGGCAACATAATCGGATGATATGAAGGAATGTGATGCTCCGGAATCAAATAAAATGGTGGCTGGGTTGGAGTTGGCAAGGAACATACCAATTGCGACGTCCTCAGCCTGTTGTGCTTCCTCAGCAGTGACATGGTTAACGTGGCCACGAGCATAGTTCTGCGGTCCACGGTTTCCTTGGTTGTCCCCTCCGTTTGGTCGCTGGTTCTGCTTGGGCACGTTACCTTGCTGTCCAGGGCCTCGCTTCGGGCACTGGTTAGCAAAGTGGCCTACTTCCCTGCATGCAAAGCATGCCCTGTTGCCTACGGCAGCAGGTACGTTGGGGCGGGGATTTTGAACAGGAGCGCCATTATTAGGCCGGGGCGCAGGAGGCATGGGCACACGAGGTGCTGGTGCAACGAGCCGTTGCTGTGGTGGCTGACCAGGGCGGTGTGTAGGAGCGGTCGATCCATACTGCGGTGCAGGGGGCATGTATCTAGGTCGTACGTTGCTCCCTTGGGGCTGGTATGGGATCTTCCTTTTGCACTCGCGCTCGATCTCTCGGATCTTGTTTTCCACCACAATAGCCTTACCAACCAGCTTCTGGAAGCTTACGTAATCATTGTTGAGGAGCTGAACTTGGATCTCATTGTTCAACCCTCTCATGAACAGGTAATGCTTCCTCTGATCTGAGTTGACATCCTCGGGGGCATACCGGGACAGTTGTATGAACTTGTTGAGGTACTCGTTCACACTTTTCTGCCCTTGGCGGAGACCTTCAAACTCCTGCCTCTTGATCATCATTACGCCAACAGGGATGTAGTGGGAGCGGAAACTTTCCTTGAACTCAGTCCAAGTGATTGTCTCCGGGTTGGCATGGGCGTTGCTCAAGGCATCCCACCAGTCAGCAGCTGCTCCCATCAGTTGGTGCGACACAAAGAGAACCTTCTCTCGGTCGTTGCACTGAACAATGGCAAGCTTTTTCTCCACGGATTTTAACCAATCATCGGCCTCCATTGGATCACTTGCTTGAGCAAAGGTGGGTGGTCGAGTCCTCATGAACTCTCCCAACCTGTTATGAGCCGGCGGTGGTGCCAGAACGGGGTGCTGGTTGGCCTGCAACCGACCCAAAGTTTGGATCATGGTTTGCATAAGCTGGTTTTGCATGGCCATCAACCTTTCTAGGTTGTTTTCGCCAGCTCCAGGGTTAGCAGGAACTTCTTCGTGGTCATTTTCCTGGACGTTCCTTCGGCTGGCGTTTCCTCTCACCATCTGTGAGAGAGAACGAAATAGAAGAGAAGGTTAGATAGGTCCTTTCAACTATATGCATCAAGGGGAGTTGGACTATATATATTAGTCCTTATGAGGATGTGATCAAGTGCCGAAGCATTTCACTCCTCTTTCTTCTTACGTGTGGATATGGACAACGTTTTTGAGACGTCCCACAACTCACACTAAGCACATATTCACAAATAATCATTACAAGGGCCCACTCAACTCCTATTCAAGGATGGTTTCCTATGTCAAGGTGGTTTTAAAGGCCAATCTAGGCTATTCACCCTAGGGCGCTTCCTTTGGTCAGCGTAGCTTAGCTACCTGTGACTCCTATTTAGGGGTGTAACTTGCTGTTAACCCGTGGCTTTAATATCAATCTAAGGTTTCTAATTAGGCGTGTAACCTACTGTCAACCCGTGGCTCTGATACCAATCTGTGACACCCTCAATTCTGTAGAAAACCACGGAACCGAGAACTAATGCATATGTGTGCCCAGGATGTTCATCACACATACACATACGTTCCACAAACTGAATTCAGATTATATATTACCACGAATAACAGAGTTTATTACAATCACCCCATGAGTCTTGGACTCATGCCCACAGCGGAAGTCCTTATTTCTACGCAGCGGAATTCTTATTTAAATTCGGAAGCAAAAACTAATGCGGAAGCAAAACTAAGCAGAAGTGGCTCCATCTCTACTCCCTCCACAGGCAAGGTTGAGAACAGATCACACGCCATAATGCTCTACCCGGTCTTCATAGTTGTCTTCTCTTGCTGTTGATGAAGAAATAATAATGCAAGTTTGAGCACAATGATGTACTCAGCAAGTGCGGGAATAACACATGATATGCAGCTTATAAACAAGGTAGGTATAAAAGGCTTATTTGCAGAAAAGCAAATTTATAAAACCATTGATAAAACAGCAACTTAACTTTAGATGAATGTAGTCTCAGCATGTGTTAAATTACCAACATACCTCCATCACTTCCCGTGTTCGATCCGAACATTAACCAATCCTTTACTCATACTCATGAATACCTCCTCGTATTTGCTACCATCTCATCTCATAAAACAACCTCGTCTGACACCGAGACCAATCTCATGTCATGACCCAACAGTCATGCAACCATCTCATCATCCAGACATAACAGTTCCAAACCAATAGCCATAACCGAGAACCTTCCCAATAACCATTCCAATAACCATCCCAATGATCATCCCAATAATCATTCCAATAATCATCCCAACTAATCATGGCAGTTTAGCCAGGTGATCATGACCGTAAGCTCGGCTATCATGATAGTTTTAATAACTCTGCAGAGTTTGCACCTCTTTACCCACAAGTTTGTGATTTCGTCACCCGTCGGCGACTGCAGAACCTCCATTATACCAGTACACATCCGTTGGTGTATGGTCAAGAGATCACAAAATAGCCTTTACAAAGGGGTTACTAGATGTATGGACTCACTAAGGTTTCACCGGCAAGCTAGAATCTCCAATTCTCCCACCCACGGGCCCCCTCTTGTGCCATGCGGTTCCCAGGGCAGTCCTCACTCGACTCCCATTCCCCGCGCCTTCCACAGTCCATAACACCCTAGCAACTTACCTAATTACTCAACTAAGCCGCACCCATACTTGGCCTTATGGTGGCACTGTTATCCTGGCATGTGCATGCATGAACCGGTCCTTAGATCTACGGCAAGTAAAACCACCATCTCATGCTACCTCATTCACAAACCCAGGCTTGCCTAGATCTCCCTCCGATCCATGTTCATTAACCTCATCAGTTACTTATGATCAGTACAAGTGCAGTTAGCTAGACACATCTATCTCGCTTCCCGATCCCAGAGACTCAGCGAAGCATAAAGCAAAAGCCATACCCGACTCATAAAACTTCCCAGGTGACAAGGGTGGTTTAACCAAAACTAGTAAACTCCTATAAAAGGGTTTCCCATCATGTTTGACTCAGCACACACACCATTTCGCAAAACAAAATAGTTTTACCCAAAACATAGGATCAACATGGTCAAGGAGCACTTGCCTTGTTCTTGCGGTTCCTGTTGTTCTTGATTCTCAAAACCTTGTTGCTGCAGCTCGTCGTAGACAGCTTCTTGAGTTTGTCCTGCTATGTAGGATTCTCGTGCATACAAATTCACAGCAATCAATATCATGCTCAAACTCTAAACTAGATGCGATGATGCACATGCATACTATCCTACGATTAGTTCTATTAGATTGATTTGATGTTCTAGCATGTCTTGCATGGTCAGAGGTGTTTAGATCAAAGATGAACGTGGCGATGATCTTGTCTTTAGATCAAACTGATCATCGAGTGTTCTGTCCACGAAAACGCTTCTGTTCGAAAGGAATCGAAGAACAGATACAAAGAGATGAACAACATGATGTCGTAAGGTGGTATTGAAGTCCTACCTCACGTTCTTCTTGTCTTCGGGGTCCTCCTTAGACCGCTTGGTTTTCCTCCGATGATCTCCCTTGTTGTGCTTTCGGCGATGTTTTGCTCGGCGAGTTAGGGCTAGGGCTCTAAGTCGTCGGCTTAGGAGTTGAAAGAGAAGTTCGTGATTTCGGCCAGGGGTTTCGGGTTCTATTTATAATCAAGAAGAGAAGAGTCCTAATCTGATTGGATCCCGAATAAGTGTATTATTCAGATCTTTGTTAGATCCTGACATCTTATCTTCGGTAACATCGTGGAGTTTAGATCGGCTTCCATTGCGTACCGGTATCTTCACGCGTAAAAACCGCTCCAGACTCGTTACCTCCGCGGTGATGAGCTCCGGAAGCTCCACGTGTCCTTCCGAGCCTGGTATCTCTTTTCCCGCAGAGACGAGCTCCGGTCGTGCCGCGTGTCAATCGATCGAGACCTCCCTCTTCTTCGGAGGTGAGCTCCGCGCATGCCACGTGTGGGTGCCGGTCTTTCCGCCTTTCCCTCCCTCAGGGACATGCCCCGAGGTCGACACGTGTTTAGCAGCGACGGACCTCCGGAGATAAGCTCCGGTGGCGACACGTGTTCAATAGATCCGGATTTCTCGGAGATGGGTTCCGAAATTAACACATATCCCGTGCGACTGGTCCCCTAACTTCCGTGAGGACTAGCTCCGTGGATGACACGTGTCCTATGAAAAATGCCTTTGCTTCTTCCGCAGAGGCTATCTCCACGGGCAGTACGTGTCCCACAGGGTCGGACCTCTTTCCAATTGCGGAGGTGACCCCCGAGCCTGCCACGTATCCAGTTTAGCGTCGGACCTCTCCAATCTCTTCGGGGATGAGTTCCGAACACACCACGTGGTCTGCTGGTCGTGAAAGTTGCCTTCGGTGCTCTCAGAAAGCTTTACTGGCTATCCTTTTGATACTTGTTTCTGTTCCCTCTTTTCTAAAAATGTTCTTCTTCTTCATAAACATGAACATATGCTGACACCCGAGATGAGGGTGTCACACTTAGGAGGCGGGGGCTCCGGCCATGCTGGACACGTAGGGCTTTCGGAGCCCTCCCACCAGGGGGGGAGGTCCGGTTTTTGCCTGCCACGTGGCGAGTCCGGAGCCCCCCTCATGGGAGGCGGGAGCTCCGGACCTGCTGGACGCGTGGGGCCTTCGGGCCTCGCCCCTGCTGAAGGGGCGGGGCCCGGTCCTTCCAGTCCTGGGCCGGTGCTGCTGATAGCTCCTTTCCCCCCGCTTTATGTAGTCCCTGTCGCCATAGCCTGGAGGCCCTGCACACAGGTAGAGGAAACGTAATTCTCCTTGGGGGCTCCCCCTCCCTTATCTCATAGTCTTATTTGACTTATAGCCCCTAACCCTATGCTTGGTGCTTGGGGACTGTAGAGAGGGGGAGCTGAGCACATGGCAACCATGCACTGCAAGGGTGGTTAAAAAACTTAATACACAATTTAAATGAGTACGAGGAAAGAGCAAAGTAGAGCAGATTTCTTTTCGTACAACTTTCCACAGGAGGAAGGCAGGCTAAACATGGAGGCCACGACCCACCCCATTAAGAGGGGAAGCAGGACTCTACGCGCTTGGAGTCGGAACCAGACAGAGCTGAACGTAGTCCTGTACCGTCCCCTGGGGCTTAGCTGCTCCGAGCGCTGCTCCTGGACTCTATGGAGTTTATTACGAAAAGAAAGTACTGTCCTATTTTTGCTCTAGGGGTAGAACTTACGGAGGTGTTCTATGTTCCAAGGGTTTGGGAGCAGGTCCCCATCCTCGGTGGAAAGGCGCACACACCTGGGGCGGCATACTTTCGCGACTCGGAAGGGGCCTTCCCAACTAGAGGAGAGTTTGTGGGCCCCTTCGCGAGAAAGTATGCGCCGCAACACCAGGTCACCTTCCTGCAGCTCCCGGGCACGCACAGACCTCTGGTGGTAGCGCCGAAGCGCTTATCTGTACCGCGCGTTACGGAGTGCTGCATGTAATCGGACCTCGTCGACGAGGTCGATTTCTCAACGCCGGAGGTTGTCCTGCGCGGCTTCGTCGTAAGCCCGGACACGGTGAGACTTCATGGTGATTTCTGGGGGAAGTACAGCTTCGGCCCCGTACACCATGAAGAAGGGTGTCTCCCCGGTGGCCCGGCTCTGGGATGTCCGGTTAGCCCATAGTGTGCTCGGAAGCTCATCTACCCAATTGGCACCATGTTTCTTCAGGCTGGCGAAGGTGCGAGTCTTAAGGCCCCGGAGAATCTCCGCGTTGGCCCTCTCAACTTGCCATTGCTCCTTGGGTGGGCGACAGAGGCATAGCACACCTGAATACCAAGGTCCTCGCAGTAGTCTTGGAATGCTGCGCTGGTGAACTGGGTCCCGTTGTCGGTGATGATTCTGTTCGGGACCCCGAACCGGCAGACAATAGACTTGATGAACTTTACTGCGGATTGTTTGTTGATGGTGACAACTGGTGTAGCTTCCGGCCACTTGGTGAACTTGTCGATGGCGACATAGAGGTACCGGAATCCCCCGACGGTTCTGGGAAATGGTCCCAAGATGTCCAGCCCCCATACGGCAAATGGCCACGAGGGCGGGATCATCTGTACTGCCTGAGCCGGTGTATGGATCTGCTTGGCGTGGAACTGGCACGCCTCGCAGCTCTCGACCAGCTTGACGGCATCCTGGAGTGCTGTCGGCCAGTAGAAGCCATGCCGGAAGGCTGTACCGACAAGCGTGCATGAGGAAGAGTGACTTCCACATTCGCCTCCATGGATCTCAGCGAGCAAGTCGCAGCCTTCCCCCTGGGTTATGCACCGCAATAGGATGTGGTTGGCGCCACGCCGGTAGAGATCCCCCTCTACCAGCGCGTATCTCTTAGCCATACGCACAATCCGTTCAGCGGTTGCATGTTCATCAGGGAGGATATTGTCCTTCAAGTAGTCCCGGATCTCCGTGATCCATGCATCGGGTCTAACTTGATCTTCTGGATCTTGAGCGCTGGGTTGCACGGAGTCCCCAGTGACGCTTACGATCCTTGGCGGCATCCATGGCTGTAGGCCCGCTGGGACCGCCAGCTTCGAGGTGCTGGTCAAGCCCCCTTCGCCCGGCTCGACAGGCCGGGCTGTAGGCCGCAGCAACATCCTCTCGAAAACTCCTTCGGGCGCGGGGGCTCCGGTGGAAGCCTTCGTTGAAAGGTTGTCAGCTGCGGCATTACCAGCGCGCGGTACGTGATGCAGGTCCAAGGCGAGGAATTCTTTCTCCAACATCTGCACGTGAAGCAGATACGCAGCTAGCTGTGGGTCATTGCAGGAGCATTCGCCCTTGACTTGCTTGATGACCAGTTGGGAGTCGCCCTGTGCCAACAACTTGTGAGCGCCTAAAGACAGGGCTGTCTGCAGGCCAAAGATGAGTGCTTCATACTCCGCCATGTTGTTGGTTGCCTTGAAATTGAGACGCACCATATACCCAAACTGTTCCCCCGATGGCATGAGGAGCAGTACGCCGGCACCGGCCCCCTGCTTTCGCGAGGAGCCGTCGAAGAAAAGTGTCGAGTGGGGTTTGGTGAAGACCGGAGCTTGGTGCTCTGTCTCACCGCCTTCATGGCCCCCTGGGTCAGTCTTTGTTGGTGTCCACTCCGCCACAAAGTCAGCCAGTGCTTGGCTCTTGACTGCACGGCATGGGAGGAAGTCCAGCTCAAACTCCACCAGCTCCACCGCCCATTTAGCAACGTTGCCAGTCGCATGGGGGCTGTGAAGAATTGTCTTCTGCGGATACGAGGTGACTACCGAGACCTGGTGGGCCTGGAAGTAATGGCGTAGCTTCCTGGAGGCCACGAGCACCGCATACAGCAGCTTGTGGACTTCTAGGTACCTTGTCTTGGCATCATGAAGTACTTCGCTGATGTAGTAGACAGGCCTCTGTATGGTTCGAACCCTCTCTCTTAGGCTTGGGAGGTCCTCGTCCATTGGCCCTGGCCCGTTGGGGGTGAGTGGACCCACGGGGGCCTCCGGGAACTGGGACCCGGAGGCCCTTAAGCTATCTTGATTATCCGGGAGCTCCGGGGGGTCTTGAGGGACCTCCGGGAGGTCCCAATTGCCCCCCCGGGATTTATCTTGGGGGTCCGGGAGACCGCCCTGGACCTCCGGGAGGTCGACCTGGACCTCCGGGGGGTCCGGGAGACCGCCTTGGCCCTGCGGGGCCTCCTGGCGTCTGTCTTCTGCTACCGGAGCAGGTTGCGAAGGTGAGGGGTCTGGCCGCTCTGCGACGAGGACCATACTCACTACTTCTGTGGTCGCCGGAATGTAGAGCAGCAGGTGCTCCCCGGGCTCAGGAGCTACCATGATAGGTAGGGTCGTCAGGAGTCACTTTAACTCCCGGAAAGCCTCTTCTGCTTCGTCAGTCCAGGCAAAAGGGCCTGACTTGCGCAGGAGCTTAAAGAAAGGGAGTGCCCGCTCTGCTAGCCTCGGTATAAACCGACTCAGCGCGGCTAGACATCCCGTAAGTTTCTGACCATCCTTGACGCGGTCAGAGGGCCGCATCAAGTCGATGGCCTTGATCTTCTCTGGGTTGGCCTCAATCCCTCGGTGCGAGACCAGGAACCCTAAGAGCTTCCCAGAGGACACGCCGAACACACATTTATCTGGGTTCAGCTTGGTGCGCGTAGAGCGCAACTTGTCTAAGACTAAGGCTAGGTTTTCTAGCAAAGATGAACCCTGCTTGACCTTGACAACTATGTCATCGACGTACACCTCAACTAGGTCTCTTATTAACTCCCCAAAGGTTTTGTGCATCGCTCGCACAAAGGTGGGGAGTGCATTCTTTAGGCCGTAAGGCATAGACACATAGCAATAAAGGACGTTGTCGAAATGTGCGGTCGACACTTCCCCCGGGCCTGCACTGGGCAGCCCGCGGAGGTTCTTTTTTTGGAGGGGCTAGTCCCTAGCGGAGAGCTTGCGCAGATGGAACGAGTTAGTAAGAGCTTGACACGGCGAGTTTTACGTGGTTCAGGCCGCCGGAGCATAAAACCCTACGTCCACGGCGAGCTATGAAGCTCGCTGTATTGCTTGCTGCTCAGGGCCGGAGGCCTGAGCTTGGGGTGAGTTACAGCTTGAGAGTGTATGGCTAGCGTATGAGTTGCAAAATGCGAACCCTGGGGTGCGGATGGCTAGAGTCCGACCCCTGCTAACGTCGCCTACCCGAGCCTTTTATAGTCCAAGACTCGGGTGGCTTACAAGGGGGGCCGGGACCCGACAGGTGGTCCCGGGGAGATTGACTGATATCTACCGTATCTGCAGTTATGCCGGTAGTTGTCTCTGCCGAAGGCTTCTGAGTCTTCGTCTTATAGCTCTGCCCATGCCGCATGCTAGTCGTAGTGGGTGATGACGGCGGGGGCGGCATGGGATGTCTTGTCGCTGCATTTATTGGCTGGCAGCCTCTGACACTGCATGCCAGTCTGTGATGCAACTGGGCGCAACGGCACCTGACAGAGGCGTGCTCCGTGTCTCCGCGTCTTGGGAAGGCGCGGGCCTTGAATACCTTGTACGGGCATGGTATGGGTCGTCTTTATGCCCACTGCCTATCGCTAGGGGGCAGGCAGCGCCGTTCTGCTGGCCACGTGGCGGGCCCGGAGCCCTCCTCAGAAGAGAGGGGGATCCAGCCCCCCAGGACACATGGAGCCTTCGGACCTCTCCCCGCGGAGGGGGAGGTTCGGCTTCTGTTGGCCACGCGGCGAGCCCGGAGCTCCTCTCTGAGGAGAGGGAGGTCCGGCCTCTCCGAACACGCGGCACCTTCGGACCTCTCTCCCGCGGAGGGGGAGGTCCGGCTTCTGTATGCCACGTGGTGGGCCCGGAGCTCTCCTCTGAGGAGAGGGAGGTCTGGCCCCGCTGGACGCGTGGCGCCTTCGGAGCTCTCCCTGCGTAGAAGGGTGAGATCCTTAGGCATTTTCCCCTGTGCGCGGGGGTACCCCATATCGAGGGTACCGACAGTGGCCCCCGGGCCCATCTCGGGGGAGATAGCGAGCCCGAGGTGGGACCTTCGTCTCTTCTGATCCGCGCACTTTCTTGTCTTGAGTACTCCGTGTGCTGGCAGGGTCTTGACGGCTTCGGTGTTCAGCCTCTTAGGAGAGGGTGAAGCCTGGCATCGGAGCTCGGCCCGGCTGTGGGGGCGGAGGTCCGGAAGTCATCGGAGCTCAGGCCACCGAAGGGCGTGAGGTCCGGCATCAGCGCTCGCCCCTAAAAGGAGGGCGAGGGCTGGCCTCGGAGCTCAGTCTGGCCGTGGAGGTGGAGTCCGGAAGTCATCGGAGCTCAGGCCAGCGAAGGGCGTGAGGTCCGGCATCAGCGCTCGCCTCTGAAAGGAGGGCGAGGGTTGGCCTCGGAGCTCGGCCTGGCTGTGGAGGCGGAGTCCGGAACTGCTCAGTGGTCCCCCCTTTCCTATCCCTTAGTCTCATTTGGCTTACTGTCCCAGACCGGAATACGGGGCTTGGGTAATCCAGTCAGGGTGTAACCGCCCGGCCCCCTGATACTCAGACCGTAGCGCCGGGAGGCAGAGTGCGCTTGCTTTTGGTGCAAGACCGGGCAAAGCAAGGCTCCTGACCCCCCGTTCTAGCGTAGGTCTTTTCTCGGAGGAGACCAACTGGCGGTGCAGTACCCTTATAGAGGGAGATCCAAAAGGCCACCGGGCCTCTGGCAGGTACCCCTAGCACTACCGCCTTCGGCAGGACGGCAAATATCGACTATGCATGAGAGCAGGAAAGAGGAACCGAGTGTACAATGGACGCACACTGTCTAGAGCGTGGGGAGGTGTTCATATAAATTAATGCGTAATTTAAATAAACACCTAAGTAAGCATGGTGAACTTACTGGGGTGGCGTCGGAGCGCCTGTCTTCACGCAGAGCGGGTTATGCGTGGCTTCGTCGTACGCCGGACACGGGGGGACCCCCATGGCTATATCAGGGGGAAGCATGGCTTCGGCCCTGCATACCATGTGGAAGGGTAGTTCCCGTGACCCGGCCCTGGGAAGTCCGGCTGGCCCTCGACATGGAGGAGCCGGTATCCCCCGACGGCTCTGAGTGCGCGTCTGCACCGGTTGTGTGGGTCTGCTTGGCGTGGACTTGGCACGCATTGCATCCCTAACCGGTTTGACGGCGTCCAGGTGGCTCTCGGTCAGTAGGAGCCATGCCGGGTGGCTTATCTGACCAACGCGCGGGACGATGAGCGTTCCCAGCACTCGCCTCCTTGGACTACTGCGAGCTAGTCGCAGCCTTCCTCCTGGGTTACGCACCGCAATTGGATGTCGAGGCGCCACACCAGTAAAGATACCAGCGCGTAGCACTTAGCCATCCGCACCACCCGTTCAGCGGATGCACGTTCATCAGGAAGGATGTCCTTCAAGGAGTCCCGGACCTCCGTGGTCCATGCATCGGGACTACTTGAGCTTCTGGATCTTGAGCGCTGGGTTGCACGGAGTCCCCAGTGACTCTTACGATCCTTTGGCGGCATCCAGGGCCGCCGGGACTGCCTAGCTTCGTGGCACTGGTTCAGCCCCCTTCGCCCGGCTCGGCGGGCCGGGCTGTGGACCGCAGCAACGTCCTCTCGAAGACTCCTTCGTGCACGGGGGCTCCGATGGAGGTCTTCGTTGAGAAGTTGTCAGCTGCGGCCGTGCCAGTGCGCGGTTCATGTCGCAGGTCCAAGGCGAGGAATTCTTTCTCCAATATCCGCACGTGAAGCAGATAAGCAGCTAGCTGTGGGTCATTGCAAGGGCATTCACCCTTAACTTGCTTGATAACTAGCTGGGAGTCGCCCTTTTCCAACAACTGGCGAGCGCCCAAAGACAGGACTGTCTTTTAGGCCAAAGATGAGTGCTTCATACTCTGCCAAGTTGTTGGTTGCCTTGGAATTGAAACGCACCATGTACCCAGACTGCTCCCCCGATGGTATGAGAAGCAGTACGCCGGCACCGGCCCCCTGCTTTCGCGAGGAGCCGTCAAAGAAGAGCGTCCAGTGAGGCCCGGTGAAGACCGGAGCTCGGTACTTTGGTTCACCGTCTTTGCGGCCCCCTGGGTCAGCCTTCGTTGGCGTCCACTCAGCCACGAAGTCAGCCAGTGCTTGGCTCTTGGCTGTCTGACGTGGTCGGGAGCTCAGCTTGAACTCCGCCGTCTTCGGGCTGTCTTCCGGCTTCGGAAGCTGGCAGTGAGTGCCAGCTCCGCCCACCGGCTGCTCTGGCGCACTTGTCCGCCAGGCTGAAGTGCTCAGAGGCATCGCAGACCTCTTTGGTCGCAAGCTTCTCAAGCATCTTCTCGTCTCGGACACTGTCGAAGTGCCACCACCATAGAAGCACTTTGAATATGCGGGATGGTGTTGGTACCTGGGAGAACCGCTGGATGAAGGAGCGCAGCGACTCCCCAGGTTGTTACTTGATGGCTTGGAGGTCAAGCTCCGTGCCGGGACGGTTGTAGGAGCTGCCGAAGTTGGCGATGAACTGCCGGCAGAGCTCTCCCCAGGAAGTCATGGAACCCCGAGGGAGGTTCATGAGCCAAGACCGGGTCGGGCCGGTCAAGGCGACGGGGAAGTAGTTGGCCATGACGGCCTCATCCCCTCCTGCGGCAAGTACGGCGGTGGAGTAGATCTGAAAGAACTCCGCCGGGTCGACGCTGCTGTCGAACTTTTCGGGCAGGTGCGGCCAAAACCGGAGCCTGGTGTAGCTGGAATCTGCCGTGTGTTCACCAACCATTGGCGTGCGCATCAGCGACACGGCCGGTTAGCCGGAGCATTGTCCCCGCCGAAGTCGAGGGTTTGCGGCGGCGATGACGAAACGGTCTACCTCGCGAATCCGCTGCTGGGTCGCTGCCTGAGGCGCGTCCCCAGCAGGCGGATTGAGTAGCAGCACTCTTGCTGTGGCTAGCGCACCCCCGCTGGGTACGCCCAGCGCTACTGAATACCTGACGCTGGTCGGAGCCTGCATTGCCGGGGTCGGCGCTGCCAGAGCCGGTTGCTGGCTCCCAGTGCAGGTATTGGTGCCGCGAACGCTTGGTTCGCCGCTGGCACAGTGTGCCCCGGTATGGGCAAGGCTGCTCCATAGACCGGGGACGCCGTTTGCGGCGCATATGGTTGTGGCATATGCTGCGCGGCGTATGCCTGGGGCAGAGCTCGCGTGGCGAAGATCTGCCCTTCAGGCTGGGTCAAGGCCGACGTCATACTTTCGCCAGCCTCTTAGTTGCGACGCCTTTCTCGACGTCACTCGAAGAACACTCGGGCATCTTGGCCCAAGTGGCATCGCTCCGGCTCTGCCCCCAGGTCCGTCGACGGAAGCCTGGTGGAGCCGGAGTCCGCCGTCTGCTCGCCAACCATTGGCGTGCGCGTCAGCGGCACGGCCGGTTGGCCGGAGCGTCGTCCCCACCGAAGTCGAGGGTTTTGCGGCGCCGACGACGAGACGGTCTATCTCTCAAATCCACTGCTGGGTCGCTGCCTGAGGCGCGTCCCCAGCAGGCAGATTGCGCAGTAGCGCTCTTGCTGCGGCTGGCGCACCCCCGCCGGGTTCGCCCAGCGCTACTGAAGACCTGACGCTGGTTGGAGCCTGCATTGCCGGGGTCGGCACTGCCAGAGCCGGTTGCTGGCTCCCAGTGCAGGTACTTGTGTCGCGAACGCTTGGTTGCGCCTGACACAGTGTACCCCGGTATGGGCAAGGTTGCGCCATAGGCCGGGGACACCGCTTGCAGAGCACACGGTTGTGGCTTATGCTGTGCGGCGTACGCCTGGGGCAGAGCTCACGTAGCGAAGGTCTGCCCTCCAGGCTGGGTCGAGGCCGACGTCATGTTGTCGCCAGCCTCTTGAGCGCGACGCCTTTCTCGACGTCGCTCGAGGAACACTCGGGCATATTGGCCCAAGTGGCACCGTTCCAGCTCTGTCCTCAGGTCCGTCGACGGAAGCTTGGTGGAGCTGGAACCCACCGTCTGCCCGTCAACCGTTTGGCGTGCGTGTCAGCGACACAGCCGGTTGGTCGGAGCGTCGTCCCCGCCGAAGTCAATGGTTTGCGGCGGCGACGGCAAGACGGTCTACATCGCGAATCCACTGCTGGGTCGCTGCCTGAGGCGCGTCCCCAGCAGGCGGATTGTGCAGTAGCGCCCTTGCTGCGGCTAGCGCACCCCCACCGGGTACGCCCGGCGCTACTGAAGGCCTGACGCTGGATGGAGCCTGCATTGCCGGGGTTGGCGCTGCCAGAGCCGGTTGCTGGCTCCCAGCTTGCCCTGACACACTCCGTCCTGAGTGTGTCATCATGTACTCTCCCCTGGTCACGGTTTGCCGCGGGCGCAGGGGGGAGAGTTTGCCGCTGAAGGAAGCTTGGTCATCTTCGTCGGCGGAAACTCGTCGCGCTAGGAGAAAAGCCCCCTACCTGGCGCGCCAAATGTCGAAGTGTGCGGTCGACACTTCCCCTGGGCCTGCACTGGGCAGCCCGCGGAGGTTCTTTTTTCGGAGGGGCTAGTCCCTAGCGGAGAGCTTGCGCAGATGGAACGAGTTAGTAAGAGCTTGACACGGCGAGTTTTATGTGGTTCAGGCCGCCGGAGCGTAAAACCCTACGTCCACGGCGAGCTATGAAGCTCGCTGTATTGCTTGCTGCTCAGGGCCGGAGGCCTGAGCTTGGGGTGAGTTACAGCTTGAGAGTGTATGGCTAGCGTATGAGTTGCAAAATGCGAACCCTGGGGTGCGGATGGCTAGAGTCCGACCCCTGCTAACATCGCGTACCCGAGCCTTTTATAGTCCAAGACTCGGGTGGCTTACAAGGGGGGCCGGGACCCGACTGGTGGTCCCGGGGAGATTGACTGATATCTACCGTATCTGCAGTTATGCCGGTAGTTGTCTCTTCCAAAGGCTTCTGAGTCTTTGTCTTGTAGCTCTGCCCATGCCACATGCTAGTCGTAGTGGGTGATGACGGCGGGGGCGGCATGGGATGTCTTGTCGCTGCGTTTATTGGCTGGCAGCCTCTGACACTGCACGCCAGTCTGTGATGCGACTGGGCGCAACGGCACCTGACAGAGGCGTGCTCCGTGTCTCCGCGTATTGGGAAGGCGCGGGCGTTGAATACCTTGTACGGGCAAGGTATGGGGCGTCTTTATGCCCGCTGCCTATCGCTAGGGGGCAGGCAGCGCCGTTCTGCTGGCCACGTGGCGGGCCCGGAGCCCTCCTCAGAAGAGAGGGGGGTCCGGCCCTGCAGGACACGTGGAGCCTTCGGACCTCTCCCCGCGGAGGGGGAGGTTCGGCTTCTGTTGGCCACGCGGCGAGCCCGGAGCTCCTCTCTGAGGAGAGGGAGGTCCGGCCTCTCCGGACACGCGGCAC
Organism: Neostapfia colusana; assembly: GCA_030760725.1. Classification (NCBI taxonomy): domain Eukaryota; kingdom Viridiplantae; phylum Streptophyta; class Magnoliopsida; order Poales; family Poaceae; genus Neostapfia; species Neostapfia colusana. The sequence continues at coordinate 105,727,622 of JASWHV010000006.1, forward strand.
CTTCGGACCTCTCTCCCGCGGAGGGGGAGGTCCGGCTTCTGTATGCCACGTAGTGGGCCTGGAGCTCTCCTCTGAGGAGAGGGAGGTCCGGCCCCGCTGGACGCGTGGCGCCTTCGGAGCTCTCCCTGCGTAGAAGGGCGAGATCCTTAGGCATTTTCCCCTGTGCGCGGGGGTACCCCATATCGAGAGTACCGACAGCCGTCTACTGTGATTGTCGAAGTGTTCAGTCGACACTTCCCCCGGGCCTGCACTGGGCAGCCCGCGGAGGTTCTTTTTTCGGTGGGGCTAGTCTCTAGCGGAGAGCTTGCTCAGATGGACGAGTTAGTAAGAGCTTGACACGGAGAGTTTTACGTGGTTCAGGCCGCCGGAGTGTAAAACCCTACGTCCACGGCGAGCTATGGAGCTCGCTGTATTGCTTGCTGCTCAGGACCGGAGGCCTGAGCTTGGGGGTGAGTTACAGCTTGAGAGTGTATGGCTAGCGTATGAGTTGCAAAGTGCGAACCCCTGCTATCGTCGCCTACCCGAGCCTTTTATAGTCCAAGACTCGGGCAGCTTACAAGGGGGGCCGGGACCCGACAGGTGGTCCCGGGAAGATTGTCTATCATCTACCGTATCTGCAGTTATGCCGGTAGTTGCCTCTGGTCAAAGGCTTCTGAGTCTTCATCTTGCCGCCCTGCCCATGCCGCATGCTAGTCGTAGTGGTTGATGACGGCGCAGGCGGCGTGGGATGTCTTGTCGCGGTGTTTATTGGCTGTCAGGTTCTGACACCGCGCGCCAGTCTGTGATGCGACTGGACGCAACGGCACCTGACAGAAGCGTGCTCCGCGTCTCGGGAAGACGCAGGCCTTGAATACCTTGTACGGGCAAGGTATGGGGCGTCTTTATGCCCGCTGCCTATCGCTCGGAGGCGGGCAGCGCCGTTCTGTTGCCACGTGGCGGGCCCGGAGCTCTCCTCTGAGGAGAGGAAGGTCTGGCCCCGCTGGACACGCGGCGTCTTCGGACCTCTCTCCCGCGGAGGGGGAGGTCCGGCTTCTGTATGCCACGTGGCGGGCCCGGAGCTCTCCTCTTAGGAGAGGGAGGTCTGGCCCCGCCGGACGCGTGGCACCTTCAGAGCTCTCCCTGCGGAGAAGGGCGAGTTCCTTAGGTATTTTACCCTGTGCGCAGGGGTACCCCATATCTCAGGTACCGACAGTGGCCCCCGGGCCCATCTCGGGGGAGGTAGCGAGCCCGAGGTGGGACCTCCGTCTCTTTCAACCCGCGCACTTTCTCTAAGTCCCGAATTGACCGCTGCCGGAGCACGAACGGCCGCGGGATCGTGGGAGCGTGCACTCACTTGATGGTTGCTTTCACTGCGGCGGTTCCCAAGACTGCCACTTCTGCTCGTTGCGGCGCTTTCTTCGGGAACCGCCGAAGTGCCTTGCTGGCTCATCTTCTCAGGAGACTGACTCCTTGACCCACCGCTTCAGTTAGGCGGCTTGGGCCCACCCGTCATCGGCAGTCGGTCTAGAAACCGAAGCGGTTGCCGGTGCAGGGTATTTGAAGAGTTCCGAATCGCTTGGAATTGCACCCGGGAAGTTTTTAGAGGGGGTCTTACCCACATTGCAGCTTCCCTTCGCACTTCTCTGTGTTTCTTCTTGGACTCTTGTGCTTTTGCTCTCTTGCCCTTGAGTTCTCCCTTGCCATGGCTTCCAACCCGCCACCAGAGAAGAAGCGCGCTCGATCTCCTCCAGCAGCGGCGTCTGTGCCAAGTCGGGATTCTGGGGTGTCTGACACTCCCTCCGGTGGCGACTCGAAGAGGCCCCGGGCTGATGCGCTGGGGGAAGCTTCTGGGGCGTCCCCTGTTCCGCCCTGTCGAAGTGTGCGATCGACACTTCCCCCGGGCCTGCACTGGGCAGCCCGCGGAGGTTCTTTTTTCGGAGGGGCTAGTTCCTAGTGGAGAGCTTGCGCGGATGGACGAGTTGGTGAGAGCTTGACACAAGAAGTTTTACGTGGTTCAGGCCGCCGGAGCGTAAAACCCTACGTCCACGGCGGGCTATGGAGCTCGCTGTATTGCTTGCTGCTCAGGGCCGGGGGCCTGAGCTTGGGGGTGAGTTACAGCTTGAGAGTGTATGGCTAGCGTATGAGTTGCAGAATGCGAACCTAGGGTGCAAATGGCTAGAGTGCGAACCCCTGCTAACGTCGCCTACCCGAGCCTTTTATAGTCCAAGACTCGGGTGGCTTACAAGGGGGGCCGGGACCCGACAGGTGGTCCCGGGGAGACTTGACTGATATCTACCGTATCTGCAGTTATGCCGGTAGTTGTCTCTGCCGAAGGCTTCTGAGTCTTCGTCTTGTAGCTCAGCCCATGCCGCATGCTAGTCGTAGTGGATGATGACGGCGGGGGCGGCATGGGATGTCTTGTCGCTGCGTTTATTGGATGGCAGGCTCTGACACTGCACGCCAGTCTGTGATGCGACTGGGCGCAACGGCACCTGACAGAGGCGTGCTCCGCGTCTCCGCGTCTTGGGAAGGCGCGGGCCTTGAATACCTTGTACGGGCAAGGTATGGGGCGTCTTTACGCCCGCTGCCTATCGCTCGGGGGCAGGCAGCGCCGTTCTGCTGGCCACATGGCGGGCCCGGAGCCCTCCTCAGAAGAGAGGGGGGTCCGGCCCTGCAGGACACGTGGAGCCTTCGGACCTCTCCCCGCGGAGGGGGAGGCTCGGCTTCTGTTGGCCACGCGGCGAGCCCGGAGCTCCTCTCTGAGGAGAGGGAGGTCCAGCCTCTCCGGACACGCGGCACCTTCGGACCTCTCTCCCGCGGAGGGGGAGGTCCGGCTTCTGTATGCCACGTGGTGGGCCCGGAGCTCTCCTCTGAGGAGAGGGAGGTCCGGCCCCGCTGGACGCGTGGTGCCTTCGGAGCTCTCCCATGCGGAGAAGGGTGAGATCCTTAGGCATTTTCCCCTGTGCGCGGGGGTACCCCATATCGAGGGTCCGACAGTGGCCCCCGGGCCCATCTCGGGGGAGATAGCGAGCCCGAGGTGGGACCTTCGTCTCTTCTGATCCGCGCACTTTCTTGTCTTGAGTACTCCCTGTGCTGGCAGGGTCTTGACGGCTTCGGTGTTCAGCCTCTTAGGAGAGGGTGAAGCCTGGCATCGGAGCTCAGCCCGGCTGTGGGGGCGGAGGTCCGGAAGTCATCGGAGCTCAGGCCAGCGAAGGGCGTGAGGTCTGGAGGTCATCGGAGCTCAGGCCAGCGAAGGGCGTGAGGTCCGGCATCAGCGCTCGCCTCTGAAAGGAGGGCGAGGGCTGGCCTCGGAGCTCGGCCCAGCTATGGGGGCGGAGGCCGGAAGTCATCGGATCTCAGGCCAGCGAAGGGCGTGAGGTCCGGCATCAGCGCTCGCCTCTGAAAGGAAGGCGAGGGCTGGCCTCGGAGCTCGGCCTGGCTGTGGAGGCGGAGTCCGGAAGTCATCGGAGCTCAGGCCAGCGAAGGGCGTGAGGTCCGGCATCAGCACTCGCCTCTGAAAGGAGGGCGAGGGCTGGCCTCGGTGCTCGGCCTGGCTGTGGAGGCGGAGTCCGGAAGTCATCGGAGCTCAGGCCAGCAAAGGGCGTGAGGTCCGGCATCAGCGCTCGCCTCTGAAAGGAGGGCGAGGGCTGGCCTCGGAGCTCGGCCTGGCTGTGGAGGCGGAGTCCGGAAATCATCGGAGCTCAGGCCAGCGAAGGGCGTGAGGTCCAGCATCAGCACTCGCCTCTGAAAGGAGGGCGAGGGCTGGCCTCGGTGCTCGGCCTGGCTGTGGAGGCGGAGTCCGGAAGTCATTGGAGCTCAGGCCAGCGAAGGGCATGAGGTCCGGCATCAGCGCTCGCCTCTGAAAGGAGGGTGAGGGCTGGCCTCGGAGCTCGGCCCAGCTGTGGGGGCGGAGGTCCGGAACTGCTCAGTGGTCCCCCCTTTCCTATCCCTTAGTCTCATTTGGCTTACTGTCCCAGGCCGGAATACGGGGCTTGGGTAATCCAGTGCACTTGGTCCCGGAGGTCTGGCCCCAGCCCCAGTCACATTGTAACCGCCCGGCCCCCTGGTACTCAGACCGTAGCGCCGGGAGGCAGAGTGCGCATGCTTTGGGTGCAAGACCGGGCAAAGCAAGGCTCCTGACCCCCCGTTCTAGCGTAGGTCTTTTCTCGGAGGAGACCAACTGGCGGTGCAGTACCCTTATAGGGGGGGATCCAAAAGGCCACCGGGCCTGTGGCAGGTACCCCAAGCACTACCGCCTTCGGCAGGACGTCAAATATCGACTATGCATGAGAGCCGGAAAGAGGAGCCGAGTGTACAATGGATGCACACTGTCTAGAGCGTGGGGAGGTGTTCATATAAATTAATGCGTAATTTAAATAAACACCTAAGTAAGCATGGTGAACTTACTGGGTAGCGTCGGAGCGCCTGTCTTCACGCAGAGCGGGTCATGCGTGGCTTCGTCGTACGCCGGACACGGGGGGACCCCCATGGCTATATCAGGGGGAAGCATGGCTTCGGCCTCGCATACCATGTGGAAGGGTAGTTCCCGTGACCCGGCCCTGGGAAGTCCGGCTGGCCCTCGACATGGAGGAGCCGGTATCCCCCGACGGCTCTGGGTGCGCGTCTGCACCGGTTGTGTGGGTCTGCTTGGCGTGGACCTGTCACGCATTGCATCCCTAACCGGTTTGACGGCGTCCAGGTGGCTCTCGGTCAGTAGGAGCCATGCCGGGTGGCTTAACCGACCAACGTGCGGGACAATGAGCGTTCCCAGCACTCGCCTCCTTGGACTACTGCGAGCTAATCGCAGCCTTCCTCCTGGGTTATGCACCGCAATAGGATGTCGTGGCGCCACGCCAGTAAAGATAACAGCGCGTAGCACTTAGCCATCCGCACCACCCGTTCAGCGGATGCACGTTCATCAGGAAGGATGTCCTTCAAGGAGTCCCGGACCTCCGTGGTCCATGCATCGGGACTACTTGAGCTTCTGGATCTTGAGCGCTGGGTTGCACGGAGTCCCCAGTGACTCTTACGATCCTTTGGCGGCATCCAGGGCCGCCGGGACTGCCTAGCTTCGAGGCACTGGTTCAGCCCCCTTCGCCCGGCTCGGCGGGCCGGGCTGTGGACCGCAGCAACGTCCTCTCGAAGACTCCTTCATGCGCAGGGGCTCCGATGGAGGCTTTCGTTGAGAGGTCGTCTGCTGCGGCCGTGCAAGCGCGCGGTACATGGCGCAGGTCCAAGGCGAGGAATTCTTTCTCCAACATCCGCACGTGAAGCAGATAAGCAGCTAGCTGTGGGTCATTGCAGGGGCATTCAGCCTTAACTTGCTTGATAACTAGCTGGGAGTCGCCCTGCGCCATCAACTGGCGAGCGCCCAGAGACAGGACTGTCTTTTAGGCCAAAGATGAGTGCTTCATACTCTGCCAAGTTGTTGGTTGCCTTGGAATTGAGACGCACCATGTACCCAGACTGCTCCCCCGATGGCATGAGAAGCAGTACGCCGGCACCGGCCCCCTGCTTTCGCGAGGAGCCGTCGAAGAAGAGCATCCAGTGAGGCCCGGTGAAGACCGGAGCTCGGTACTTTGGTTCACCGTCTTCGCGGCCCCCTGGGTCAGCCTTCGTTGGCGTCCACTCAGCCACGAAGTCAGCCAGTGCTTGGCTCTTGGCTGTCTGACGTGGTCGGGAGCTCAGCTTGAACTCCGCCGTCTTCGGGCTGTCTTCCGGCTTCGGAAGCTGGCAGTGAGTGCCAGCTCTGCCCTCCGGCTGCTCTGGCGCACTTGTCCGCCAGGCTGAAGGGCTCGGAGGCATCGCAGACCTCTCTGGTTGCAAGCCTCCCAAGCATCTTCTTGTCCTGGACACTGTCGAAGTGTCGCCACCACAGAAGCACTTTGAATATGCGGAATGGTGTTGCGTACCTGGGAGAACCGCTGGATGAAGGAGCGCAGCGACTCCCCAGGTTGTTGCTTGATGGCTTGGAGGTCAAGCTCCGTGCCGGGACGGGTGTAGGAGCTGCCGAAGTTGGCGATGATCTGCCGGCAGAGCTCTCCCCAGAAAGTTATGGAACCCTGAGGGAGGTTCATTAGCCAAGACCGGGCTGGGCCGGTCAAGGCGACGGGGAAGTAGCTTGGCCATGACGGCCTCATCCCCTCCTGCGGCAAGTACGGCGGTGGAGTAGATCTGGAGGAACCCCGCCGGGTTGACGCTGCCGTCGTACTTCTCGGGCAGGTGCGGCCGAAACTTGCGCGGCCACCTCGTGAAGCGGAGGTGGGGCTCCAGGGCCGTACATCCTGCCCCTGTTGCTGCAGGTGTTGGTGCCGCGAACGCTTGGTTCGCCGCTGGCACAGTGTACCCCGGTATGGGCAAGGCTGCGCCATAGACCGGGGGCGCCGTTTGCAGGACATATGGCTGTGGCATATGCTGCGTGGCGTATGTCTGGGGCAGAGTTCGCGTGGCGAAAGTCTGCGCCTCAGGCAGGGTTGAGGCAGTCGTCATGCTGACGCCGGCCTCTTGGCTGCGACGCCTTTCTCGTCGGCGCTCGAGGAACATTCGGGCGTCTTGGCCCAGGTGGCATCATTCCAGCTCAGTCCTCAGGTCCGTCGACGGAAGCCTGGTGGAGCTGGAATCCGCCGTCTGTCTGTCAACCATTGGCGTGCGCATCAGCGACACAGCCGGTTGGCCGGAGCGTCGTCCCCGCCGAAGTCGAGGGTTTGCGGAGGCGACAACGAGACGGTCTATCTCGTGAATCCACTGCTGGGTCGCTGCCTGAGGCGCGCCCCCAACAGGCGGATTGTGAGGTAGCGCTCTTGCTGCGGCTGGCGCACCCCCGCCGGGTACGCCCAGCGCTACTGAAGACCTGACGCTGGTTGGAGCCTGCATTGCCGGGGTCGGCGCTGCCAGAGCCGGTTGCTGGCTCCCAGTGCAGGTACTGGCGGCGCGAACGCTTGGTTGCGCCTGACACAGTGTACCCCGGTATGGGCAAGGCTGCACCATAGGCCGGGGACGCCGCATGCAGAGCACATGGTTGTGGCTTATGCTGCGCGGCGTACGCCTGGGGCAGAGCTCGCGTGGCGAAGGTCCGCCCTTCAGGCTGGGTTGAGGCCGACGTCATGTTGTCGCCAGCCTCTTTAGTGCGACGCCTTTCTCGACGTCGCTCGAGGTACACCCGGGCATCCTGGCCCAAGTGACACCGTTCCAGCTCTGTCCTCAGATCCGTCGACTGGAGCCTGGTGGAGCTGGAATCTGCCGTCTGCTCGTCAACCATTGGTGTGCGCATCAGCGACACAGCCGGTTGCCCGGAGCGTCGTCCCCGCTGAAGTCGAGGGGTTGCGGCGGCGACGACGAGACGGTCTACCTCGCGAATCAACTGCTGGGTCGCTGCCTGAGGCGCGTCCCCAGCAGGCGGATTGTGCAGTAGCGCTCTTGTTGCGGCTAGCGCACCCCCGCCGGGTACGCCGAGCGCTACTGAAGACCTGACGCTGGTTGGAGCCTGCATTGCCGGGGTCGGCGCTGCCAGAGCCGGTTGCTGGCTCCCAGTGCAGGTACTGGTGCCGCGAACGCTTGGTTGCGCCTGGCACAGTTTACCCCGGTATGGGCAAGGTTGCACCATAGGCCAGGGACGCCGCTTGCAGAGCACATGGTTGTGGCTTATGCTGCGTGGCGTACGTCTGGGGCAGAAATCGCGTAGCGAAGGTATGCCCTCCAGGCTGGGTCGAGGCCGACGTCATGTTGTCGCCAGCCTCTTGAGTGCGACGCCTTTCTCAACGTCGCTCGAGGAACACTCGGGCATCTTGGCCCAAGTGGCACCGTTCCAGCTCTGTCCTCAGGTCCGTCGACGGAAGTTTGGTGGAGATGGAACCCGTCGTCTGCCCGTCAACCGTTGGCGTGCGCGTCAGCGACACAGCCGGTTGGCCGGAGCATCGTCCCCGCCGAAGTCAATCGTTTGCGGCGGCGACGACAAGACGGTCTACCTCGTGAATCCACTGCTGGGTCGCTGCCTGAGGCGCGTCCCCAGCAGGCGGATTGTGCAGTAGCGCGCTTGCTGCTGCTAGCGCACCCCCACCGGGTACGCCCAGCGCTACTGAAGGCCTGACGCTGGATGGAGCCTGCATTGCCGGGGTCGGCGCTGCCAGAGCCGGTTGCTGGCTCCCAGCTTGCCCTGACACACTCCGTCCTGAGTGTCTCATCATGTACTCTCCCCTGGTCACGGTTTCCCGCGGACGCAGGGGGGGAGAGTTTGCCGCTGAAGGAAGCTTGGTCATCTTCGTCGGTGGAAACTCGTCGCGCTAGGAGAAAAGGCCCCTACCTGGCGCGCCAAATGTCGAAGTGTGCGATCGACACTTCCCCCGGGTCTGCACTGGGCAGCCCACGGAGGTTCTTTTTTCGGAGGGGCTAGTTCCTAGCGGAGAGCTTGCACGGATGGACGAGTTGGTGAGAGCTTGACACAGGAAGTTTTACGTGGTTCAGGCCGCCGGAGCGTAAAACCCTACGCCACGGCGAGCTATGGAGCTCGCTGTATTGCTTGCTGCTCAGGGCCGGGGGCCTGAGCTTGGGGGTGAGTTACAGCTTGAGAGTGTATGGCTAGCGTATGAGTTGCAGAATGCGAACCTAGGGTGCAAATGGCTAGAGTGTAAACCCCTGCTAACGTCGCCTACCCGAGCCTTTTATAGTCCAAGACTCGGGTGGCTTACAAGGGGGGCCGGGACCCGACAGGTGGTCCCGGGGAGATTTGACTGATATCTACCGTATCTGCAGTTATGCCGGTAGTTGTCTCTGCCGAAGGCTTCTGAGTCTTCGTCTTGTAGCTCTGCCCATGCCGCATGCTAGTCGTAGTGGATGATGACGGCGGGGGCGGCATGGGATGTCTTGTCGCTTCGTTTATTGGATGGCAGGCTCTGACACTGCACGCCAGTCTATGATGCGACTGGGCGCAACGGCACCTGACAGAGGCGTGCTCCGCGTCTCCGCGTCTTGGGAAGGCGCGGGCCTTGAATACCTTGTACGGGCAAGGTATGGGACGTCTTTACGCCCGCTGCCTATCGCTCGGGGGCAGGCAGCGCCGTTCTGCTGGCCACATGGCGGGCCCGGAGCCCTCCTCAGAAGAGAGGGGGGTCCGGCCCTGCAGGACACGTGGAGCCTTCGGACCTCTCCCCGCGGAGGGGGAGGCTCGGCTTCTGTTGGCCACGCGGCGAGCCCGGAGCTCCTCTCTGAGGAGAGGGAGGTCCGGCCTCTCCAGACACGCGGCACCTTCGGACCTCTCTCCCGTGGAGGGGGAGGTCCGGCTTCTGTATGCCACGTGGTGGGCCCGGAGCTCTCCTCTGAGGAGAGGGAGGTCCGGCCCCGCTGGACGCGTGGTGCCTTCAGAGCTCTCCCATGCGGAGAAGGGCAAGATCCTTAGGCATTGTCCCCTGTGCGCGGGGGTACCCCATATCGAGGGTACCGACACGCCCGTTCGGGCGACTGCGGAGCGGCCGTCAGTGACGGTAGCGGGCTCTGGGAGTCCTACCCCGGCTCAGAAGTCGGGGTTCAGAGCTCGCTGGAGTGTCCGCGCTTCCCGGCCATCCCCGACCTGCGGGGAATCTGTGCCGCTGCGCTCGGAGCCAGGGCAACTGCCGCGGCCCCCAGGCCAGCGCGAACTTCTCCTGTTCCGGCGTGCCCGGACTCCACGGCGGCGTCGTCTCTTCCTGCCGAGGCAGCCACCGCGGCCCCCAAGCCAGCGCAGGTCGACCCTGCACTAGGCGGCCCGGCCTTTTCTCCAGCACCGCCTTCCCCGGCTCGCCCCTCTCCTCAGATCAAGGAGCCAGAAGCTGAAGAGAGCCCGGCAGGCCTGGCTGCCAGAGCCTCTGAGCCAGCTTCTCCTGATTGGTGTCTCGTCTCGGTCGCTGGTGCGTCGGCTCTTCCTGAGGACGAGGTAATGGAGGAGGTCGGGGGGACTGCCCCGGCCTCTGTTGCTCCATTGCCGCTGGCGGATGTCTTCGCGCTTGCCGAGTCGAGCATTCGGCAGGTCTTGGCTGCACTAGGGCGCGAGCGGGAGGAGCATACGGTTGAACGGGATCGCCTCCTCACCTGGGGGAACCTTTTGCAGGAGAGGACCGCGAAGGTTAAGAGTGAGCTCGACTCCAGGCGGGAGTTGCTCGACTTCAGGGAAGCGCTCCTCGACCGGATGAAGCGGGCTGTCGACCGCATGGACACCCAATCGCGGCGGATCAACAGGGAGGCCCTGGAGGCACACACCCGGGCCGAGGAGAGCCTCTCTGCTGCTGTAGAGATACGGCAGCAGTTGGAGCGCCGTAAACTCGCCGTTGAGGAACGGGAACGTTCCACGGCAGCTGAGGCGGAGAGGGTCGCCGCGCAGCTGGCGGCGCGCGAGGATGACCTTCGAGCCCGGACCGAGGAGATGGAGATCCTAAAGGCAGACCTTGACTTGAGGGAGGAACAGGTCTCCCGTGATCGCCGGGCGGTCTTGGACCGGGAGTTGGTCGCCGACTTCAAGGCTGCTGAGTTGGAGCGGCTCACCCAGACTCTCCATCTTCGGGAGAGTTCCCTGGCGGCCAAGGAGAAGGAATTCTCCGAGAGGAACCTGGAGGCTCTGCAGGTGGCCTGCCGTGAGGTGGAGGAGCTCTCAGCCTTGCGGTCCTCCGAAGCTCTTGCGGTCTCAAGCTTCGTGGATCGAGCGGGGTCCGCCCTGATCCCTCTTGGCTTCAGTCCGGTGAGGGCCGCGGCTCCTGCATTGAAGGTGGCGGAGGTGATCCCTGCTCTGGAGTCGATCGGCGCCAAGCTGGACAGACTAGACTCGGTGGTCGCCAGCGAGCTTGAGGCAGAGGGCCGCGGCTTAGCTTTAGAGGTCGCCTCACATGTGCTGGCATGCTTCAAGAGCCGCGACCCCTCTTTCTCGCTAGAGCCAGCGAGAGAGGGCCCAGCCGCAGAGCGGGAGCAAGCTGCCAGGGCAGAAGTCGAGGATGTGGCCGCCCTTGTAGCCGCAAGGTTCCGGCGGGAGCCGGGAGGTCCTTAGGACATGTTTCTCCCTTTTTATCGAGTCTGTAGTCCAGCTCATGGAGCCTCGCTTAGTTCGACTCTTTTAGATATCTGTGTCTGTGATGCTTTTTCTCTCCTTCTTGGCTTTGCCTGACTGAGTCCTTAGCTCCGCAAGGTACTCAGAGGCCATGTCCAATCTCGGAGCTCCGCACAGACACCTTCCCCGGGTCCTAACCGTGTTAGGGGCCCCCGGGGGTCTCCGGATCTCGCCCCATGGGGAGCTCCAAGTCTGCCTGCCACGTGGCGGGTCCGGAGCCCCTCCTCAAGAGGCTGGAGCTCCGGCCATGCTGGACACGTAGGGATTTCGGAGCCCTCCCACCGGGGGGGGGGGGGGGGGGGGTAGGTCCGGTTTCTGCCCGTCACGTGGCGAGCCCGGAGCCCTCCTCAAGGGAGGTGAGAGTTCCGGGCCTGCTGGACACGTGGGGCCCTCGGTTCCCGCCCCTGCTGGAGGGGCAGGTCCTGGTCCTTCCAGTCCTAGGCCGGAGTAGTTGGCAGCTCCTTTCCCCCTGCTTCATGCAGTCCCTGTTGCCGTAACCTGGAGGTCCTGCACACAGGCAGAGGAAACGTAATTCTCCTCGGGGGGTCCTCCGCTCCCGTCTCCTAGTCTTATCCGTCTTACGATCCTGATTCGCTATGCAGGGCTTGGGCAATTCTGTGCACTAGGCGCCGGAGCTCCTGCTCCCTCCGAGGTCCGGGTACGGCCGTCCGATTACTAGTACCGGGCCATGCGCTGGGGAAGCAGAGTGCACGTGCTTTGGGTTCATGACCAGGCAAAGCGGTTGTACTCCCCTGTACCTCCGGAGTGCAGGATGCGCATGCTTTGGGCTCATGGCCGGCTAAGCTGGATACGCACCCTGGACCCCCCATGCACAACGCAGGCCTTTCCTGGAGGTAACCAACTGGCACCGCAACACCCTCAAGCGCAGCCGCCTTCGGTAGGATAGCGAATGCCGACTATGGATGAGCGCAGGAGAGGGGGAGCTAGATGTACGATGAACATACAGAGATAGTGCGATCATAAAAATTAATGCATAATTTAAATGAGCGCATGAGAGAGAGCTAAGTAGAACAGGTCTCTGTATTCGTGCCCATAGATGGAATTCTGGCTGTACATGGAGGCAATGTTCCGCCTCGTCTGCAAGGGAAGCAAGACTCTACGCGCTTAGGGTCGGAACCAGGCTAAACTGGACGTAGTCCTGTACCGTCCCTTGAGACTTAGCTGCCCCAAGCTCTGTTCCTAAATTCTATGGGATCCATTACAGAAGGGAATAACTCTGTTCTACTGATGCTCAGGAAGTAGGACTTACAGTGTTGCTTCATGGCAAGGATTTTTGGGAATGGATCCCACTCTCGGTTGAAAGGCATGTGTACCTGGGGCGGCAGCTTTCATGATTCGGAAGGGACCTTCCCTGCTGGGGGAGAGCTTATGGGTCCTTCTTGGAATAGAGCGTGCCGCTACACCAGGTTGCCCTCCTACAGGCCCCCGACGCGTTTGGTTCTTTGGCGGTAGTGCTTAGAGCATTAGCCGAGACCGCGCGTTGTGGGGTGTTCCCTGCAGCCGAGTCTCGTCGACGAGGTTGTTATCTTCGCGCTGGATCAGGTCCTGCGCGGCTTCTCCTGGGGGCCCCCGGGGAGTTCTCCCCTCCTGGCTAAGGCCTTCAAGGGGTAGGTAGGCCCGGGCTCACCTTGGATGACCTAAGGCGTCTTCCCCTTCTGGCGAGGCCTTCAAGGGGTTGACAGACCTTAGGCGGCTCCCGAGAGGTATGTTCGAGGCACGGAGGCACGCCGCAGTTGGCTAACGCCCTGGCCCATCACCGTCGGAACTGGAGTCCTCACCGTCATGCACTGTCTTTATGACACGCTGAGGCTCCTGGAACCCCACCTGATGGGCAGCGGTGACTGGGGCATCGACCTTCTGTTTGCCATCCCTCTGAGGGTGGGGCGGTGCTTCAGCCCTCTGCTGTCTTCCTTTGCGGAAGCGCTCTGCAAGCCTCTGGATCTCCCAGCACTCGGCAGCAGTATGGTTGCCGGTGCCATGCACGGGGCATAGCCCGCCCTGGCTACTGTCTGGGACGGGTGACTGCCGCTGCCTTTTGTCGGGGCGTGGCCCCCGAGCTCCAGTAGTCGCCGCAGCTGCGGCGACGGGGGGCCATGAACGGTGACTTCATCTTGCCACTCCCCCGGTTCTTGGCCTTCTTGCCACCCCCATGTAAAGGTCCCAAAAATGTGAATACAAAGAAACATGAGTTTACACAAATGTTGGAGTCATGTGTATGAATAAGGGGCTTAGTTGAAACTTTTTCCCACATATGATAACATTGGTGAGAATTCTTCTAAACAAACTTAGGGTTGCTGCATGGGTGGACCTCATGTAGATTAAAACCCCAGAGATGAAGAGCTCAAGTGCAAGGGAAGGGTTTAAAAATCAGAGATGGACTAAAGTTAAATTCAAACTTCAAGTGAGAGAAGGACACAATGAGAAATTCAAAACTGTTGTGTCCAAACTATTGTTTGCAGCAGCTAACACAAGGATCAAGTGGCATATTTGGATTCCTTAGGTCCAAATTAGTGGGAAGGCAAAGTTTCATTGATTGTTGAAAAGAGTTGCTGCCCATTTTTCCAAAGGGAGTCAAATGTGCAAAGAATTCAAATGAACATTTGAATTTGCATGGGATTTGTCCAAACTTGTCAAATGAACTCAGTTTCCAATTTTCAAACAATTGGGTTGGATAATTGTCAAACTTTGGAGATATTTTGAGGAAAGAGGTACTGAATTGTGGGGCCCACATGTCATTGGGAGAGATGAGTGTGCAAAAGATCTTCATCTCAGGAGGTGCACGGTCTCTGTTTTTCTCCTCCTCACGAAGTCATCGCGCCACCGAACCGCCTCGGTCCTTCTCACCGTGCGACACCGGGGCAAAGCCGATGCCACCTCTCCCTCGCGACCTCTGTGCTGGCGAGCTGGTTTTCCCTCTCCTTATCACGCAGCTCGTGCGTGGTCCTCGTTTTCCCACTCTCGCGCGCACAACCGGAACATCCCGGCGCCGTTTCTCGTTCTGCCTGTTGCAAACCGCGTCGCCCCCTCCACTGCCCGAGTGATCCACGGAAGAAGTGAGCGCCAGCGTGTGCTCTAGCGACCCATCGCTCTACTCCGTGGCGTTGCCGCATCGTTTGAGCACAATTCGACGAATTTCACCGGGCACCGAGGCTCACCATCAGGAAACCGAGCGGGTCTCACGTGGACAGCCCCACCGAGAGCTTCTCAGGCCCGAGCTAGAGCGCCATCGGATGCGCTGGGAGTCCCTGATGCTCATCCCCGAAGCTCAAGCCATGAGATGAGCTACCGGGCTCGAATTTGGAAAAAGATCGCCGTCGGGCACCATCCGACCTTCTGATACGGTAATACCAAATTCGATTGTCCCTCGCATTCTTAGGCCATCAAATCTTGCACACACGAGCTGGGCTAGCCGGCGATCTTTTGCCCTTTTTCAACCAATGTCTGAAAACCATTGTGCACGACGTATTTCATACTTTTTCCACGGCGGCTATGGTGGGGCGGTTCGGGCTCCCGATGAGAGCTAGGTTAGGGCCCTTTGCAGGCTGCTTCACCACCCGGACGATCCTCCCTGGCGTCCACTGGTGCTGTAGCGCCGTTCCACCGAGGTCTGGGCAGGCTAGGATGACCGGGCGACGTTGCCGAACCGGTCTAGAGCCGCCACGCCGTGGCCAGCTAGGTTAGAGCCATCGCCGGCCGGGGAAGAGGGTTCCATCGTGTTCAGCACGTGAAATAAGGCCCTAGCGGTGAGGGAGATCTCGGGGGATGGCCGGGAGGCTGGGATCCGTCGAACTCCGGCGAGCACGGCGGCGCGCGGGCGCGGGGCCGGAGGTAGAAGACGACCCGGTGGGTCCCGCCCGTCAGCGACGGTTTTTCAAATATTTGATCGGCTGTGGCGCAGGGATCTGGTGTGGTGGCGCGGGAAATACCCTGTAGCCTCGTGTGGCTTGTCCCGACGCGTGACACCTGTCCCCGGACCCACAGCCAGTATTTGAACATTTTGGGAAATTTCAGTTTTTAGTTCAAACTTTGAATAGCTACAACTTTGGGTAGGAGAATCCAAAAATTGTGAAACAAATTTTGTTGGATTCCTCTGATAGAGTACTATCCAAATGTAGAACCCAATTTGTATGAAACCCTTTATTAAATTCTGTAAAATTCTTTAAAACTTTCTAGCAAAAGAATTTTAGAGGGAGTTTGGTTAATCCAAAAATCCTCAAATTTTGCCAGAATAGTCTGTAGGGTATTAGTGAACACATGTAAAATTCCCAAATCATTTAGAGTTGATTTAGTTAGGTTAATTCTGATTTTAAGTTTCTGTATTCAAATGAATACAGAAAACAATTTCAGGGAATTTCCAAAACTTGGAAATTCAGTTCTAGCTATTCCTTAGCTCCAAAAATACTAGGAAAATTCATGCAAACTCTAGGAGCTATAATGGAAATTGTAGTTCACCAAATTTTGCATGAACATGGGTGTGATCTCAGAATTAATTCTTCATTGCTTAGTTGCTTGGAAAATTGTTCTGAACAAACCACTCAATGAAAAGTGCTAATTTTTGGGCCAGATGACTTTCTTGTGACAAGGAACTCACATGAAAATTCTCAGCCCCATTGGGGCCCTGGGTCACCCCTGTTCTTTTTAACCTCCTTAAGTGATCAATATAGAAGAGGGGGGAAACCACTTAGCCTTTAATCATATGCTTGGATCCAAACCTAAACCACTAGCACCAGCGTCATTGTAAATTCTTAAACAGAGTTCCAGTTTTGAAAAACTTGTTATTAGGACTTGTAGCAAAGTCTTTACAATTAAACGATATGCATATTCATCACGTGTAGTATCTACGTGGAGGAGTTGAAGTCATCGGAGTAGAAGTCAAGGAAAGAGGGAAGAGGTTGATCAAGCACCAAGTGGTCTTCACTAACTGCATATATATATATATAAGTCACCTGCAAAACAAAGGCAAGCCCCGGTTTGCATCAAATTTACAAGTTTTTATTTGTATTCACTTCATACGTCTAGTATTATATTTATTGCATTACGTCTAGATGGTATGAAACCCCAAATGCATGACCCCGAAAACCCTGGAGTTTAATGTAGGATATGTTATCAATTCATGAAAACTGCTGATCTCAACAAAAGTGGATTAAAAGAAGCAAACCTCGAGTGGGCAGATTCCTACTCGTGAACAGGGATTTAGGGGGATCAATCGGAAGAGTTGGGAATTGATCCTCCTAGTGGGAATGGAGACCGGGCAGTGGATGGAAGGTCAAGGACGTGGTCCTGTGAGCCTAGTCTATGTCTGAGTCGATTAAGGCCCGTTCTCGTGTGCGGCCCGTTGGGCAAGTTTGAGTTGTGTACCGGATGCATACTGGCTATATGGGACCCAGGAAACCGATGTAACATGTTAACCTGGGTGTCGAGGCATACCTCACCGTCTGATGCCGATGCTGAAAGGATAGAGAAGTCTGCTCTACGAGGGTTTGCCGTAGAGAGACTTAATCCCAGTCGGTGGGACCGGTTCGACATGTGGGTGTCGTGTGAAAGGTGGCCACGTACGACGTCAGTGACAGTTGCTGTGTGCAACGTCGAGTACGGGCGTACGTGTCGTGTCAGCCGGGTGTTTTTGATTGCAATCACCGTCGCTCGCGGTAGTGAGCATACTTGTCCTCTGCGTCGTGACGTAGTAATACACCGGGAAATATTTAACATGCTTCGTGGGTAATCCTCATAATGGAGATGAGGAATGATCAACACTTCACTAAATTTAATTTCCACCTTGGGCTAGAAGCGTCGAGGCAAAGCGTTTCTTGTTTGATTGTGGAGTCTCGACGTTGATGGCGCAAGGTCCGTATGAGTCTAGAGTAGCTCACTAAAGTTACTTTCACCTCGGGCAAGTGACATCGAGATGAAGCGTTTCTTGTTTGATTGTGGAGTCTCGATGTAAATTGCGCGAGGGCTATAAAAGTTGCTTAAAACTTGAAGTAAGGACTCCCCTTTAGCTCAAGTTCATCGTTTATGAAAAATGCTATAATCAGCCCTCTATTTCCATCACATAGAGTTTCATGACTAGGGTGACGGGTCAGTCTTGCTGAGCTTCGTGCTCACAGATACTGCACAAGTTGTTTTGCAGGAAATAACTATACGCTGAGATGTACGGGTGCCTAAGGAGGTTCGGAACTCTCCGAGTGGTGAACTCAGGGCAACCCCTGCCTCTGCTACTGTGATAGTGTTGCTAGTGAGAAGGTTCCGCGGGCTGGACACCTTCCCTGTTGCTCAGCATAGATATGAGTCGTGAGTTGTAATAGTCTTCCGCTGTAGTTTATTTTGAGAAGTATTTGTAAACTCAAAACTTTGTAAGTTTCCGCTCGATTTATGTAATATGATGCTTTATTATGTGTGCTGTTGGGTGCCGCATCGCACGGCACCACCCAATGCGATTCCCGGGCGAGGTATCCCGTCCCCGTGAGTGATCGGGACGGCGGGGTCCTCACAGCGTGGTATCAGAGCCGCATTGGTAATAGCACACGGAATAAGGATTGTATTACGACAAAAACTTAGGATACGGTGAGGAAACGATAGTAGGCCCACATAAGGACTATAGTAGTATAGTTACTTAAAGTGGCATAACTAACTTATGTGTTATAATTCTGAATTTTGATTCTGTAACGACGCACCTACGTTCTGGTAAGAATGGTAAGGAACGCCACCGAAAGCGGTTCAATTTCGGTTAGCTCCCCTGACGAGGAAAGTGGTTCAGGGATAGGTCTCACAGCTTGGTGTGAGATGTTAATATGAAACTCTTGAACTCTTCATGTTCCTGAGCTCATATGAAACGCTGATCCCTAGCGTGCATTAGGCAAGTAAGTGGAGACCCCATCGTGTGGTCAGTAACGCGATAGTATGGTCTGCTGGAAATAGCCCAGAAGGACATACGCAGCGCTTGCCATCGGCGTGCCCTGCAGGGCAGTAGGTGGTATCCGTTGGGTTGATAACATTCCCAACCGTGACGACCCGTTCATGACATACTCGGGTTCCCCGTCGTGTGGTGTTGAAACACGATCACGTACCTTGAGACGTGACTTAACTCAAGGACGGCCGTATGACAATGATACGGGCGTTTGTATTTACTTTCAATTATAGAACTGCCTGAAATGAGAAAAGCTTTGAGTGCACCACTATTGAGTGATCTTCTGCAGGTACTAACCACGTACGTATCCCGTGTAGTACACGTGTGCGAGAGACTGTCTTAGTGCCACTGATAAAACGGATATGCCGGTATAATCCGGATTAGGATTTTCTTTTGGGGAGGCAACGTAGTACCGACATGTTCTTACGGTGCATCGACACCGTACTACACATCATAACCTCTTCCCTATGAAGAAATGATTCATGAGTTAACTTTCAACTAAAAATGGAAGTTTGAAACGAATATTAGTTACCGAACTCTTCTTTTGAACTAAGATTCAAATGAGAGAGTGTCTAGGTTTCAAAGATTTCAAAAACAGAGTGCTCTGTTTCTAGCAGAAATTCTTGCTGGATTTTTACAGAGTATAACTCTGAGTAGCTTTAACCAATTAATGTGTATGATGCAGTTCTGGAAAGGTTTTCATGGGCTCTACAACTTTCTTGTAGACCTCCAGAGCAAAATCACAGATTAAGTTGGTGAAAAGTTCAGTTGAAGGCAAACTGTTCAGAACCAGGACCGTAACAAAGCCTCTCTGAACCTTTCTGTTTTAAGCCATGACTGCCGGTAGAAAAATCCCTACGAGGCCTTTGGATACTCGTTGGAAAGATATTAAAGTTAACTTCAACTTTGATATTCAACTGGAGTTACGAAGGTGCTTTTAACTGGATCAGGATCTGATCTGTTTGAAGACCAATCAGTCGGCTTGTAAATCCTTGCTGTTGGATACATCAGTTTGCGCTTAAACCATTTTGCTTGCATGTTGAGGTTTCATTATCAGTGTTGCACTACTTTGTTTATGGAATAAATCAAGTGATAGTGTTGAACTGATAATGAACTCTTGCAATTGCAGAATGGTGCGAACTCGGTCCATGAGTGAGGTGGGTGGTTCCGGTGGTGGTGGTGGTGATAACTCTCCACAGCGGGAGCAGCGAGCTCCGCAACAGCAGCCTTCACCAGGACCTTCACCCACGGTCACAATGGCGGACATTCTGGCCGTCATGACGGGTGCAAACGATGAGCGAACCGACTTGCTCCGCACCCTAGTGATGAATACATCCCGTCCAGGGGGATGTCAAGACGAAGACTTGCGCCAACCGCAACTGAATTCCTATGTTGAGTTCTTGGCAACTCAACCACCGGTTTTCATGGAATCTGAGGATCCTCTGGTGGCGGATAGCTGGATCCGTACCATTGAATCTAAGTTCGGGTTGCTTCAATGCACCGAACATCAGAAGGTTTTATACGCGGCGCAACAACTTCACGGGTCCGCCAGTGCATGGTGGGCAAATCAACTCGCCTCCTTACCAGCTGGACATGACTGTACATGGGCAGAATTCCGGAAGGCATTTCTCGCGTATCATGTTCCGTCCGGGATAATTCAGCGGAAACTCGAGGAGTTCCTGGCCTTAAAACAAGGAGGGAGGGGTGCATACGAGCATTCACGAGTGTTCAACAAACTGGCGCAGTATGCGCCTCAACATGTGAACACCGAAGCACAAAAATGTGAATGGTTTTTCCGCAGCCTCAATCCCAAGCTAAAGGAGAGACTCGTTTTAACTGATCGAAAGAACTTCAACGAATTGATGAGTGCTGCCATCATGGTCGAAGATGCTCAGCGGGAAGTTCAGGCTGAGAAAAGAAAGAACCATGTACCACCGGAGAGTAGCAGTAGTGCTCCTCAGAAATACCGGATGGTAGACAGTACCTTGAACTGTCAGCTGATGCATCCGGCTCGACGACTCCAGCAATATTCCAGTCGATCATCCCAATACTCTGATTTCGGACAGCTGCAACAACGGTATAGGCAGCCACGTTATTCTGCTCCTCAAGTGTTCTTGCCGCAGCAGAATACCACCAATGTCCATGCACAGAGCAACCAGGAACCGGCTGAGAAACCGTGCTTCACGTGCGGGTACTTGGGTCACATCAGCAGAAAGTGTCCAGAAAGGATACGCCATAAAGAAACTACACCAAAGCGGGGTATGAATCAACCCCGTGCTCAGCTTCAAGGAACAGCACCAAAACCCGGGTGCATTTATCATACAGCTCTAGAGGATGTGCCAGATGGGGCACCTGTACTAGCGGGAATGTTCACCCTCAATGGACTGCCCGTATTAATTCTGTTTGACTCTGGAGCTACACACAATTTCATCAGCAGGATGTTTGTGTGCAAAGCTGAGCTCTCCACCTCTACACCGAAGGATCACTACCTTATCCGCTCACCGGGTGGAAATATAGCTGCTAATGAAGTAGTGATCAAAGCACCCTTGTGCTTAGGTGGAAACTTATACCCCACCACCCTCATTGTGTTAGAGGGGCAGAAGATCGACGTGATTCTAGGAATGGCGTGGATGAACTATCACGGGGCTGTTCTTGATATTGGTCCACGGATTGTTAGTTTGGACTCTCCAATCTACGGTATCCAAACGCTCATACTTGAAGCCGTGGATTCTAAAAATCCAGTGGTATACCACAGTGTGACCACGAAACTGGAGGATATTCCAGTGGTCCGTGAGTACCCAGATGTGTTTCCCGACGATCTTCCAGGGATGCCGCCCGAGAGGGATGTGGTATTCAAGATCGAGTTAGCACCGGGAACCACACCAATATCTCGGAGGCCGTACAAAATGTCTCCAAAGGAATTAGCTGAACTAAAAGAACAGCTAAAGGACTTAATGGACAAAGGGTTCATCCGACCAAGCTCATCGCCATGGGGCTGTTCAGCCCTTTTTGTGAAGAAAAAGGATGAGTCACTTCGATTATGTGTGGATTATCGGCCGCTGAATGCAGTGACGATCAAAAATAAATATCCGTTGCCGCGGATCGATATATTATTTGATCAGTTAGTGGGTGCCAAGGTATTCTCCAAGATGGACTTACGGTCTGGTTATCATCAAATAAAGATCAGAGCGGAGGATATACCGAAGACGGCCTTCTCGACTAGATACGGGCTCTATGAGTATCTAGTCATGTCTTTCGGGCTAACAAATGCACCCGCACATTTCATGTATCTCATGAATTCTGTATTCATGCCAGAGTTGGATCAGTTCGTCGTGGTTTTCATCGACGACATTCTTGTTTACTCCAAATCGGAGGAGGAGCACACCAAACATCTCCATATTGTGCTCCAACGCCTACGAGAACATAAGCTGTATGCCAAATTCAGCAAGTGTGAATTTTGGATCAGCAAAGTACCATTTTTAGGCCACATTATTTCAGCAGAGGGTGTGGCCGTGGATCCAACAAAAATTGAGCAAGTCTTGCAGTGGGAGTCTCCGACATCGGTTCATCAAATCCGCAGTTTCTTAGGACTAGCGGGTTATTACCGGAGATTTATTCCCAGCTTCTCGAAGGTGGCTAAACCAATGACGGAGTTATTAAAGAAGAGCAGCAAGTATGTGTGGACAGAGGCCTGTGAAGAGGCATTTCAAACATTGAAGAAACATCTCACAACGGCACCGGTGTTAGCCCAACCGGATACAACAAAGCCATTTGATGTTTATTGCGATGCCTCAGGCATTGGACTTGGCTGCGTCTTAATGCAAGATAGACGCGTGATCGCGTATGGGTCTCGTCAACTCCGCAACCATGAGCAGCACTACCCCACTCATGACCTAGAACTTGCTGCGGTGGTGCTTGCGTTGAAGATGTGGAGGCACTATTTACTTGGAAATTTAGTGCACCTCTACACCGACCACAAGAGCCTCAAATATATATTCACTCAGAAGGATATTAATATGAGGCAGCGGAGATGGCTGGAATTAATTAAAGACTATGAGCTCGAGATCCATTACCATCCGGGCAAAGCTAACGTGGTGGCTGATGCACTCAGTCGTAAGTCCCACGTTAATAATTTGGCAGTTGTTCCGGAGGAGGAGGAAGAACCAAGCTTGCGAGTGATTCCGTATGGAGCGTTGTATAACCTTGCTCTTGTGCCTACCATCAGAGAGGAGATTGTACAGGCCCAGAAGAGAGATAGAGGAATGCGGAATATACGAGCAAGGATTAAAGAGGATAAGATGAAATGTTTCCGGGAAGATGATCAAGGCGTGTTATGGTTTAACAACCGTATTGTGGTACCCCGGGACCTGAAGCTAAGGAAGAAAATCCTCGATGAAGCGCATATGTCCAAGTACTCGATACATCCAGGGAGCAATAAGATGTATCAAGACCTGAAGACAAAATTTTGGTGGACTAGGATGAAGCGAGAAATTGCCAAGTATGTATCCGAGTGTGATACATGTCGGCGAGTCAAAGCTGACCACATAAAGAAGGCAGGAATGCTACAACCCTTAAGCATTCCGGCATGGAAGTGGGAGGACATCAGCATGGACTTTATTGTTGGACTACCTCTCACATCCAGAAGGCATGACTCCATTTGGGTGATTGTTGATCGCTTAACAAAATCAGCCCACTTCATCCCAGTGAGTACAAGATATTCAACTAAGCAATATGCAGAGTTGTATCTTTCAAGGATTGTGTGCTTACATGGAGTCCCCAAGACCATTATATCAGACCGAGGTTCAATATTTGTTGCTCGTTTCTGGGAACAACTACATGAATCTCTGGGAACGAAATTAATCAGAAGCTCAGCATACCACCCCCAGACCGACGGTCAAACAGAGAGGGTGAATCAAATTTTGGAAGATATGCTGAGGGCGTGTGCCATAGATCATGGAAAGAACTGGGATAACCATTTGCCATTAGCAGAGTTCTCTTACAACAATGGTTACCAATCCAGCATTAAAATGGCACCATACGAAGCACTTTATGGCAGGAAGTGCCGCACACCACTCAATTGGTGTGAATCTGGCGAGAGAGTGATTTTCGGCATTGATCTTGTAAAAGATGCCGAAGAGCGAGTCCAGCTAATTCAAGAGAACCTCAGGACCGCTCAATCTCGCCAGAAGAGCTATGCGGACCAGCGACGCCGACCCTTGAGTTTTGAAGTCGGAGATCACGTCTATCTCCGAGTGTCCCCGATGAAAGGGATTCATCGATTCGGGGTCAAGGGAAAGCTAGCTCCTCGCTTTGTGGGTCCGTTCCTTATTACAGAACGGTGTGGGCCGGTAGCCTACCGTTTGGAGCTGCCGCCATCCTTATCGGGCATCCATGATATCTTCCATGTCTCACACTTGAGAAAGTGTTTGAAGAAACCGACGGACATCCTTTCGGAAGACATGGAAGTATTGCAACCGGACCTCACCTATGCCGAGAAGCCCATCAAGATCATCGACGAGAAGAGACGGATCACTCGAAATCGGGCTTTGAAATTTTACAAGGTCCTGTGGAGTAATCACACACCGGAAGAAGCGACTTGGGAGGGTGAAGATTTCCTCCACAAGAACTATCCGGAACTTTTGTCGTAGTTGTTGTAATTACCTTCCGCCTCATCTTTCTTTTGTAATCTCGGGACGAGATTCTTTTAAGGGGGGAGGATTGTAAAGGTCCCAAAAATGTGAATACAAAGAAACATGAGTTTACACAAATGTTGGAGTCATGTGTATGAATAAGGGGCTTAGTTGAAACTTTTTCCCACATATGATAACATTGGTGAGAATTCTTCTAAACAAACTTAGGGTTGCTGCATGGGTGGACCTCATGTAGATTAAAACCCCAGAGATGAAGAGCTCAAGTGCAAGGGAAGGGTTTAAAAATCAGAGATGGACTAAAGTTAAATTCAAACTTCAAGTGAGAGAAGGACACAATGAGAAATTCAAAACTGTTGTGTCCAAACTATTGTTTGCAGCAGCTAACACAAGGATCAAGTGGCATATTTGGATTCCTTAGGTCCAAATTAGTGGGAAGGCAAAGTTTCATTGATTGTTGAAAAGAGTTGCTGCCCATTTTTCCAAAGGGAGTCAAATGTGCAAAGAATTCAAATGAACATTTGAATTTGCATGGGATTTGTCCAAACTTGTCAAATGAACTCAGTTTCCAATTTTCAAACAATTGGGTTGGATAATTGTCAAACTTTGGAGATATTTTGAGGAAAGAGGTACTGAATTGTCGGGCCCACATGTCATTGGGAGAGATGAGTGTGCAAAAGATCTTCATCTCAGGAGGTGCACGGTCTCTGTTTTTCTCCTCCTCACGAAGTCATCGCGCCACCGAACCGCCTCGGTCCTTCTCACCGTGCGACACCGGGGCAAAGCCGATGCCACCTCTCCCTCGCGACCTCTGTGCTGGCGAGCTGGTTTTCCCTCTCCTTATCACGCAGCTCGTGCGTGGTCCTCGTTTTCCCACTCTCGCGCGCACAACCGGAACATCCCGGCGCCGTTTCTCGTTCTGCCTGTTGCAAACCGCGTCGCCCCCTCCACTGCCCGAGTGATCCACGGAAGAAGTGAGCGCCAGCGTGTGCTCTAGCGACCCATCGCTCTACTCCGTGGCGTTGCCGCATCGTTTGAGCACAATTCGACGAATTTCACCGGGCACCGAGGCTCACCATCAGGAAACCGAGCGGGTCTCACGTGGACAGCCCCACCGAGAGCTTCTCAGGCCCGAGCTAGAGCGCCATCGGATGCGCTGGGAGTCCCTGATGCTCATCCCCGAAGCTCAAGCCATGAGATGAGCTACCGGGCTCGAATTTGGAAAAAGATCGCCGTCGGGCACCATCCGACCTTCTGATACGGTAATACCAAATTCGATTGTCCCTCTCATTCTTAGGCCATCAAATCTTGCACACACGAGCTGGGCTAGCCGGCGATCTTTTGCCCTTTTTCAACCAATGTCTGAAAACCATTGTGCACGACGTATTTCATACTTTTTCCACGGCGGCTATGGTGGGGCGGTTCGGGCTCCCGATGAGAGCTAGGTTAGGGCCCTTTGCAGGCTGCTTCACCACCCGGACGATCCTCCCTGGCGTCCACTGGTGCTGTAGCGCCGTTCCACCGAGGTCTGGGCAGGCTAGGATGACCGGGCGACGTTGCCGAACCGGTCTAGAGCCGCCACGCCGTGGCCAGCTAGGTTAGAGCCATCGCCGGCCGGGGAAGAGGGTTCCATCGTGTTCAGCACGTGAAATAAGGCCCTAGCGGTGAGGGAGATCTCGGGGGATGGCCGGGAGGCTGGGATCCGTCGAACTCCGGCGAGCACGGCGGCGCGCGGGCGCGGGGGCCGGAGGTAGAAGACGACCCGGTGGGTCCCGCCCGTCAGCGACGGTTTTTCAAATATTTGATCGGCTGTGGCGCAGGGATCTGGTGTGGTGGCGCGGGAAATACCCTGTAGCCTCGTGTGGCTTGTCCCGACGCGTGACACCTGTCCCCGGACCCACAGCCAGTATTTGAACATTTTGGGAAATTTCAGTTTTTAGTTCAAACTTTGAATAGCTACAACTTTGGGTAGGAGAATCCAAAAATTGTGAAACAAATTTTGTTGGATTCCTCTGATAGAGTACTATCCAAATGTAGAACCCAATTTGTATGAAAC
This sequence comes from Neostapfia colusana, assembly GCA_030760725.1. Classification (NCBI taxonomy): domain Eukaryota; kingdom Viridiplantae; phylum Streptophyta; class Magnoliopsida; order Poales; family Poaceae; genus Neostapfia; species Neostapfia colusana. The sequence goes on from JASWHV010000006.1 coordinate 105,753,298, forward strand.
CCTTTATTAAATTCTGTAAAATTCTTTAAAACTTTCTAGCAAAAGAATTTTAGAGGGAGTTTGGTTAATCCAAAAATCCTCAAATTTTGCCAGAATAGTCTGTAGGGTATTAGTGAACACATGTAAAATTCCCAAATCATTTAGAGTTGATTTAGTTAGGTTAATTCTGATTTTAAGTTTCTGTATTCAAATGAATACAGAAAACAATTTCAGGGAATTTCCAAAACTTGGAAATTCAGTTCTAGCTATTCCTTAGCTCCAAAAATACTAGGAAAATTCATGCAAACTCTAGGAGCTATAATGGAAATTGTAGTTCACCAAATTTTGCATGAACATGGGTGTGATCTCAGAATTAATTCTTCATTGCTTAGTTGCTTGGAAAATTGTTCTGAACAAACCACTCAATGAAAAGTGCTAATTTTTGGGCCAGATGACTTTCTTGTGACAAGGAACTCACATGAAAATTCTCAGCCCCATTGGGGCCCTGGGTCACCCCTGTTCTTTTTAACCTCCTTAAGTGATCAATATAGAAGAGGGGGGAAACCACTTAGCCTTTAATCATATGCTTGGATCCAAACCTAAACCACTAGCACCAGCGTCATTGTAAATTCTTAAACAGAGTTCCAGTTTTGAAAAACTTGTTATTAGGACTTGTAGCAAAGTCTTTACAATTAAACGATATGCATATTCATCACGTGTAGTATCTACGTGGAGGAGTTGAAGTCATCGGAGTAGAAGTCAAGGAAAGAGGGAAGAGGTTGATCAAGCACCAAGTGGTCTTCACTAACTGCATATATATATATATAAGTCACCTGCAAAACAAAGGCAAGCCCCGGTTTGCATCAAATTTACAAGTTTTTATTTGTATTCACTTCATACGTCTAGTATTATATTTATTGCATTACGTCTAGATGGTATGAAACCCCAAATGCATGACCCCGAAAACCCTGGAGTTTAATGTAGGATATGTTATCAATTCATGAAAACTGCTGATCTCAACAAAAGTGGATTAAAAGAAGCAAACCTCGAGTGGGCAGATTCCTACTCGTGAACAGGGATTTAGGGGGATCAATCGGAAGAGTTGGGAATTGATCCTCCTAGTGGGAATGGAGACCGGGCAGTGGATGGAAGGTCAAGGACGTGGTCCTGTGAGCCTAGTCTATGTCTGAGTCGATTAAGGCCCGTTCTCGTGTGCGGCCCGTTGGGCAAGTTTGAGTTGTGTACCGGATGCATACTGGCTATATGGGACCCAGGAAACCGATGTAACATGTTAACCTGGGTGTCGAGGCATACCTCACCGTCTGATGCCGATGCTGAAAGGATAGAGAAGTCTGCTCTACGAGGGTTTGCCGTAGAGAGACTTAATCCCAGTCGGTGGGACCGGTTCGACATGTGGGTGTCGTGTGAAAGGTGGCCACGTACGACGTCAGTGACAGTTGCTGTGTGCAACGTCGAGTACGGGCGTACGTGTCGTGTCAGCCGGGTGTTTTTGATTGCAATCACCGTCGCTCGCGGTAGTGAGCATACTTGTCCTCTGCGTCGTGACGTAGTAATACACCGGGAAATATTTAACATGCTTCGTGGGTAATCCTCATAATGGAGATGAGGAATGATCAACACTTCACTAAATTTAATTTCCACCTTGGGCTAGAAGCGTCGAGGCAAAGCGTTTCTTGTTTGATTGTGGAGTCTCGACGTTGATGGCGCAAGGTCCGTATGAGTCTAGAGTAGCTCACTAAAGTTACTTTCACCTCGGGCAAGTGACATCGAGATGAAGCGTTTCTTGTTTGATTGTGGAGTCTCGATGTAAATTGCGCGAGGGCTATAAAAGTTGCTTAAAACTTGAAGTAAGGACTCCCCTTTAGCTCAAGTTCATCGTTTATGAAAAATGCTATAATCAGCCCTCTATTTCCATCACATAGAGTTTCATGACTAGGGTGACGGGTCAGTCTTGCTGAGCTTCGTGCTCACAGATACTGCACAAGTTGTTTTGCAGGAAATAACTATACGCTGAGATGTACGGGTGCCTAAGGAGGTTCGGAACTCTCCGAGTGGTGAACTCAGGGCAACCCCTGCCTCTGCTACTGTGATAGTGTTGCTAGTGAGAAGGTTCCGCGGGCTGGACACCTTCCCTGTTGCTCAGCATAGATATGAGTCGTGAGTTGTAATAGTCTTCCGCTGTAGTTTATTTTGAGAAGTATTTGTAAACTCAAAACTTTGTAAGTTTCCGCTCGATTTATGTAATATGATGCTTTATTATGTGTGCTGTTGGGTGCCGCATCGCACGGCACCACCCAATGCGATTCCCGGGCGAGGTATCCCGTCCCCGTGAGTGATCGGGACGGCGGGGTCCTCACACCCCATAGGCAGCAGCACCGGACCCGGGCTGTCCTCCTGACTCGGAGGTTGGCAGAGCGTGCCAGTTCCGCCCTTCAGCTGCTCTGGCGCACTTGTCCGCCAGGCTGAAGAGCTCCGAGACATCGCGGACCTCTCTGGTCGCGAGCTTCTCAAGCATTTTCTCGTCCCGGACACCCTGTCGGAATGCCACCACCACAGAAGCACTTTGGATATGTGGGATGGTGTTGCGTACCTGGGAGAACCGCTGGATGAAAGAGCGCAGCGACTCCCCAGGTTGTTGCTTGACGGCGTGGAGGTCAAGCTCCGTGCCGGGACGGGTGTAGGAGCTGCCGAAGTTGGCAACGAACTGCCGGCAGAGCTCTCCCCAGGAAGTTATGGACCCCTGAGGTAGATTCATGAGCCAAGACCGAGCTGGGCCGGTCAAGGCGACGGGGAAGTAGTTGGCCATGACAGCCTCGTCCCCTCCTGCGGCAAGTACGGCGGTGGAGTAGATCTGGAGGAACTCCGCCGGGTTGACGCTGCCGTCGTACTTCTCGGGCAGGTGCGGGCGAAATTTGCGTGGCCACCTCGCGAAGCGATGGTGGGGTGTTAGAGCTATACATCCTGCTTCTGCTGCCGCAGGCATTGGCAGTGCGAACGCTTGGTTCGCACTTGGCACCGTGTATCCCGGCATGGGCAAGGCTGCACCATAGACCGGGGGCGCTGCTTGCGGCGCACATGCTTGTGGCATATGCAGCGCGGCATATGCCTGAGGCAGGGCTCGCGTGGCGAAGACCTGCACTTCAGGTTGTGTCGAGGACGACGACATGCTGTCGCCAGCCTCATGGTTACGACGCCTTTCTCGGCATCGCTCGAGGTACACCCGGGCGTCCTGGCCCAAGTGGCACCGTTCCAGCTCCCTTCTCAGGTCCGTCGACAGGAGCCTGGAGGAGCTGGAATCCGCCGTTAGCCAGTCAACCGTGGGCGTGCGCGTCAGCGACACAGCCGGTTGTCCTGGGCGCCATCCTCGCCGAAACCGAGGGTTCGCGGCGGCGACGACGAGGCGGTCCACCTCGTGGACCCATTGCTGGGTCGCTGAATGGGGCGCATCCCCCGCAGGTGGGTTGCGCAGCAGCGCTCTTGCTGCGGCTAGCGCACCTCCATGGTGTACGCTAAGCGCTGCAGAATATCTCACACTGGTCGGGGCCTGCATAGCCGGAGTCGGCGTTGCCGGAGTCGGCTGCTGGCTACCAGCTTGTGCCGACACACTCCGTCCTGAGTGTGTCGACATGTACTTCCCAGTGGTCACGGTTCGCCGTGAACGCGGAGGGGAGAGTTTGCCGCTGAAGGAAGCTTGGTCATCTTCGCCGGCGGAAACTCGTCACGCTAGGAGAAAAGCCCCCTACCTGGTGCGCCAAATGTCGAAGTGTTCAGTCGACACTTCCCCCGGGCCTGCACTGGGCAGCCCGCGGAGGTTCTTTTTTTGGTGGGGCTAGTCTCTAGCAGAGAGCTTGCGCAGATGGACGAGTTAGTAAGAGCTTGACACGGTGAGTTTTACGTGGTTCAGGCCGCCGGAGCGTAAAACCCTACGTCCACGGCGAGCTATGGAGCTCGCTGTATTGCTTGCTGCTCAGGACCGGAGGCCTGAGCTTGGGGGTGAGTTACAGCTTGAAAGTGTATGGCTAGCGTATGAGTTGCAAAGTGCGAACCCCTGCTATCGTCGCCTACCTGAGCCTTTTATAGTCCAAGACTCGGGCAGCTTACAAGGGGGGCCGGGACCCGACAGGTGGTCCCGGGAAGATTGTCTATCATCTACCGTATCTGCAGTTATGCCGGTAGTTGCCTCTGGTCGAAGGCTTCTGAGTCTTCATCTTGCCGTCCTGCCCATGCCGCATGCTAGTCGTAGTGGTTGATGACGGCGCAGGCGGCGTGGGATGTCTTGTCGTGGTGTTTATTGGCTGGCAGGTTCTGACACCGCGCGCCAGTCTGTGATGCGACTGGACACAACGGCACCTGACAGAAGCGTGCTCCGCGTCTCCGCGTCTCGGGAAGACGCGGGCCTTGAATACCTTGGACAGGCACGGTATGGGGCGTCTTTACGCCCGCTGCCTATCGCTCGGAGGCGGGCAGCGCCGTTCTGTTGCCACGTGGCGGGCCCGGAGCTCTCCTCTGAGGAGAGGAAGGTCCGGCCCCGCTGGACACGCGGCGTCTTCGGACCTCTCTCCCGCGGAGGGGGAGGTCCGGCTTCTGTATGCCACGTGGCGGGCCCGGAGCTCTCCTCTGAGGAGAGGGAGGTCCGGCCCCGCCGGACGCGTGGCGCCTTCAGAGCTCTCCCTGCAGAGAAGGGCGAGTTCCTTAGGCATTTTACCCTGTGCGCAGGGGTACCCCATATCTCAAGTACTGACAGTGATGAAGGAGGTGTGCTCCTCGTCCTCCCTAGACATGGGGATCTGATGGAAACCCGAGTAGGCGTCTAGGAAGCACAGCATATCACAGTCTGACGTTGAGTCTACTATTTGATCTATTCTAGGGAGAGGGAATGGATCTTTGGGACATGCCTTATTGAGACTGGTGTAGCCGATGCACATCCGGAGCTTCCCGCCGGCCTTCGGGACAACGACGGGGTTCGCCAACCACCGGGGTGGTGGACCTCCCGTATGAAGCCAGCGTCCAGCAGCTTCTTGACTTCTTCACGGATGAAGTTTTGCCGCTCGATGGACTGCTTGCGGGGCTTCTGTTGAACCGGCCTGGCATCGGGGAAGACTTTCATGTGGTGCTCGATCACCTCCCTGGGGATCCCCGGCATCTGCGACGGCTGCCATGCAAACACGTCGACGTTGTGCCGGAGGAAGGTGACGAGCGCGCCTTCCTATTTGCTATCCAGGCCCCCGGCTACCCGGGTGGTCTGGGTAGCTTCGGCGCCGACTTGGACGACCTTTAAGGGGACGCCGCCCTCGTCGAGAGGTTGCACGCGGGGTGCTGTGGCGGAAGCACGGTGACGTGCGCTCGGGCGGAGCTGGTCCGGCTCCGTATTGCCGGGGGCTGATGCCCCAGCTGTTGCGAGCGCTTGGAGCTTCTCTAGGGCCGACACTGCAGCAGTGCGGTCCCCACGAATCCTGAGGACGCCCGTCGGTGTTGGCATCTTCAGGACGAGGTAGCCATAGTGGGCTACATCCATGAACCGGTACAGGGCTGGCCTGCCGATTATGGCGTTGAAGGGGAGGTCTATCTCCGCTACGTCGAACAGAATGTACTCTGTCCGATAGCTGTACGGAGCCCCGAAGGTCACCGGGAGGCTAATGTTGCCGTAGGGGATGACCTGTCCCGGCCCTACCCCTGAGAACGGGCTCGACGGGGTGAGCTTGGCCATCGGGATCTGCAGCTTCTGGAAAGCTGCACGGCTGATGAGGTTCAGCCCAGCTCCTCCATCTACCAAAACGTGGTACATTCTCACGTTGGCGATGGTAGGGGCTACCAAGAGCGGTAGTTGGCTGGCCCCAGCCATGTTCCTGGGGCAGTCGGTGGCGTCAAAGCTGATGGGGGTCCCCATCCACTTAAGGTGCGGTGCAGCACTTGGGAGTGGCGCCACCGACGCTACCGCTCGGCGCAGAGTCTTGACTGCGCTTCGGGACGAGGGGTCAGCGGACCCGCCGTATATGATGTAGAGCTTCTTTCGACGCTCATCGTCACTGGAGCTGGAGTCCTCATGATTGCGTGCCGCCTTCACGACACGCTGAGGCTCCTGGATCTCCTCTGGGTGGTCGATGTTTTCTGGAACATCCACGCTCTGTTCGTCTTCCTTTGGACGGAAGGGCGGGGCATCAGCCCGCTGCCGCTTCCCTTTGCGGAAGCGCTCTGCGAGCCTTCAGATCTCCCGGCACTCGGCAGTAGTGTGGCGACAGCTGCCGTGCACAGGGCACATATTGTCTTGATCACCTTCTGGGATCGGTGATCTTCGCTGCCTCTTGTCGGGGCGCGGCCCCCGAGCCCCACTGAGCGTCGCTGCAGTCACGACTGGGGCTGCGGCCGGTGATCTTATCTCGCTTCTGCCTCGGCTCTTGGTCTTCCTGCTGCCTCCATAGGGAGTAGGACCAGATCCGGGCAGTCCTCCTGACTCGGAGGACGGCTGTGAGTGCCAGTTCCGTCCTTCGGCTGCTCTGGCGCACTTGTCCGCCAAGCTGAAGAGCTCCGAGGCATCGCGGACCTCCCTGGTCGCGAGCTTCTCAAGCATCTTCTTGTCTCGGACGCCTTGCCGGAACGCCACCACCACAGAAGCATTTTGAATGTGTGGGATGGTGTTCCGCACCCGGGAGAACCGCTGGATGAAAGAGTGCAGCTACTCCCCAGGTTGTTGCTGGATGGCGTGGAGGTCGAGCTCCGTGCCAGGCCGGGTGTAGGAACTGCCGAAGTTGGCTATGAACTGCCGGCAAAGCTCTCCCCAGGAAGTTACAGAACCCTGGGGGAGGTTCACGAGCCAAGACCGGGCTGGGCCAGTCAAGGCGACAGGGAAGTAATTGGCCATGACTGCTTCATTCCCTCCTGCGGCAAGTACGGCGGTGGAGTAGATCTGGAGGAACTCCGCCGGGTTGACGCTGCCGTCGTACTTCTCGGGCAGGTGCGGCCAAAACTTGCGTGGCCACTTTACGAAGCGAAGGTGGGGCGCTAGGGCCGCACACCCTGCTTCTGTCGCCGCAGGTTCTGGTGCCGCGAATGCTTGGTTCGCACTGAGCACCGCGTACCCCGGTATGGGCAAGGCTGCACCATAGGCCGGGGGCGCCATCTGCAGGACATATGACTGTGGCATATTCTGCACGGCGCAGGCCTGGGGCAGAGATCGCATGGCGAAGGTCTGCTCTTCAGGCTGGGTCGAGGCCGACGTCATGCGGTCGTCAGCCTCTTGGTAGCGACGCCTTTCTCGGCGCTGCTCGAGGTATACCCGGGCATCTTGACCCAGGCGACACCGCTCCAGCTCTGTCCTCAGATCTGTCGATTGGAGCCTGGTAGAGGTGGAGTCTGCCGTCTGCTCGTCAACCAATGGTGCGCGCATCAGCGACACGACCGGTTGGCCAGAGCGTCGTCCCCGCCAAAGTCGAGGGTTTGCGGCGGCGACGACGAGACGGTCTACCTCGCGGATCCACTGCCGGGTCGCTGCCTGAGGCGCGTCCCCAGCGGGCGGATTGTACAGTAGCGCTCTCGCTGCAGCTAGCGCACCCCCACTGGGTACGCCCAGCGCTACTGAAGACTTGATGCTGGTTGGAGCCTGCATTGCCGGGGTCGGCGCTGCCAGAGCCGGTTGCTGGCTCCCAGCTTGTACCGACACACTCCGTCCCGAGTGTGTCGACATGTACTCCCACCTGGTCGCGGTTTGCCGCAGAGGCGAGGGGGGAGAGTTCACCGCTGAAGGAAGATTGGTCATCTTCGTCGGCGGAAACTCGTCGCGCTAGGAGAAAAGCCACCTTCCTGGCGCGCCAAATGTCAAAGTGTTCGGTCGACACTTCCCCCGGGCCTGCACTGGGCAGCCCGCGGAGGTTCTTTTTTCGGTGGGGCTAGTGCCTTCCGGAGAGCTTGCGCAGATGGACGAGTTAGTAAGAGCTTGACGCGGTGAGTTTTACGTGGTTCAGGCCGCCGGAGCGTAAAACCCTACGTCCACGGCGAGCTATGGAGCTCGCTGTATTGCTTGCTGCTCAGGGCCGGAGTCCTGAGCTTGGGGGTGAGTTACAGCTTGGGAGTGTATGGCTAGCGTATGAGTTGCAAAGTGCGAACCCTTGCTATCGTCGCCTACCCGAGCCTTTTATAGTCCAAGACTCGGGCGGCTTACAAGGGGAGCCGGGACCCGACAGGTGGTCCCGGGAAGATTGTCTATTATCTACCGTATCTGCAGTTATGCCGGTAGTTGTCTCTGGTCGAAGGCTTCTGAGTCTTCATCTTGCCGCCCTGCCCATGCCGCATGCTAGTCGTAGTGGTTGATGACGGCGCAGGCGGCATGAGATGTCTTGTCGCGGTGTTTATTGGCTGGCAGGTTCTGACACCGCGCGCCTGTCTGTGATGCGACTGGGCGCAACGGCACCTGACAGAAGTGTGCTCCGCGTCTTGGGAAGACGCGGGCCTTGAATACCTTGTACGGGCAAGGTATGGGACATCTTTACCCCCGCTGCCTATCGCTCGGGGGCAGGCAGCGCCGTTCTGCTGCCACGTGGCGGGCCCGGAGCTCTCCTCTGAGGAAAGGGAGGTCCGGCCCTGCTGGACGCGTGGCGCCTTCGGACCTCTATCCCGCGGAGGGGGAGGTCCGGCTTCTGTATGCCACGTGGCAGGCCCGGAGCTCTCCTATGAGGAGAGGGAGGTCCGGCCCCGCCGGACGCGTGGCACATTCGGAGCTCTCCCTGCGGAGAAGGGCGAGTTCCTTAGGCATTTTCCCCTGTGCGAGGGGGTACCCCATATCTCAGGTACCGACAGCGTCCCATTGGTCGGGCGCTCCTACCACATTCCTTTAGGGATCCGAGGCCAAGAGGTCCTGCACACAAGTAGGAAAAAGTAATTCTCCTTGGGAGCTCCCCCTCCCTTATCTCATAGTCTTATTCGACTTATGGTCCCTAACCATATGCTCGGTGCTTGGGGACAGTAGTGCGCGAAGCGTTCAGGGGCTCAGGGCCCCCCTCGACTATCGGCAGGTACCCCCGATGCAACCGCCTCTGGTAGGGCAGCGAATGCCAACTAGTGGTGAGAATGAGAAGGGGGAGCTAAGCACATGGCAGCCATGCACCGCAAGGGTAGTCATAAAAAACTTAGTACACAATTTAAATGAGTACGAGAAAAGAGCAAAGTAGAACAGGTTTCTTTTCGTATAACTTTCCACAGGAGGAAGGCAGGCTAAACATGGAGGCCACGACCCGCCCCATTAAGAGGGGAAGCAAGACTCTACGTGCTTGGAGTCAGAGCCAGGCAAAGCTGAACGTAGTCCTGTACCGTCCCCTGGGGCTTAGCTGCTCCGAGCGCTGTTCCTAGACTCTATGGAGTTTATTACGGAAAGAAAGTACTGTCCTATCTTTGCTCTAGGGGTAGAACTTACGGAGGTGTTCTATGTTTCAAGGGTTTGGGAGCAGGTCCCCATCTTCGGTGGAAAGGCGCACACACCCGGGGTGGCATACTTTCGCGACTCGGAAGGGACCTGACACGACCCCACTGGTCCTGTCGAGCCAGGATCACGCTGAGGGGTACTGCGTTGCACAGCACCGTATAACACACGTCAAAGGTACAAAGCGGAAGCGGAAGCTTTATTACATAAACAAGTTTATTAACATGTTTACATCAAAATAAGTCTAGTCCACACTCGCGGGCGTAGACTAAGCATCAAGTGCACGTTCAGCCCTCGAACGTGTCCTTGCTAGCACACACGCACACTAACTCTGCGGCGTGCACGACTCCCACTCGACGGGGTTCCCCTCCTGGGGTTCCGTCTCCTCTTCGGGAGTCCCTTCCTCATAGAACCCTGCAAAAGCTTCAAACACAAGCAGTGAGCACGAAGGCTCAGCAAGTCTGACCCGTCTCACCTAAACATGGAACTTCTACATGAGGGTAATGGGTTACATGAGGTAAAATCATTTGCAAGGACTCGCCTAATTAGTAGAATCTTACTTTCAAGTTTTAGCAGCAGGTTGTGGAGAACCTTACGCGAAGGCACATGAGAGAGCCGCAATCAAACAAGAAACGCATTTCTCTCATGTACTTTGCCCAAAGTTGAAAAGAACTTTAGTTAGCACTAAGCTACAACATATCATTAACAATCAATGTCCAGCTTTCAATCAGCAACATTTTAACATGTAACTAGCCTGTTCTTTCTACGTCACGGTACAGTGAACAAGTGGTACTCACTGACCGCGAGGGACGGCGATTATAATCGATTTACACCTGCAGGGATTACCCGAACAACCCGTCACGTACGCCCGTACTCGATGTTGCCTACAACAACCATCACGGACGCCGTACGCGACTACCTTTCACCCGTTAGCCAAATATTGAACCGGTCCCATCGTCCCGAGCAAGAGGTCCCTGCACGCGCATCTCTGTGCCGCCAGCTGATTTACACCTCGAGCTCTCAACCTACCCTCTGAACGACGGGCAATGCCTCAATACCCAGCTACCCGAGTTACATCAGTTTCCCGGTTCCCATATAGCCGGTAGGTCTTCGGTACTGTTCTAGCTTGTTCAACAGGCCCGCACACGGCTCGGTCCTCAATCGACACAAGCGGAGCTACAGCACACAGGCCCCAAAGTCCTGCTGCCCTTACTCTCCGCTCGGTCTCATTTTCTTGCCATGTGTTTCATGTGCTATCTCTACCCGAGCAATGTGCCTCTAGCCTATTCTCGCGAGTAGTTCCAACTACTCGACTTGTACCGAATCCTACTCTATCCTAGCAATGCAGTGGCTAACGGGGTTTGCAATCCTAAACCCCAACCCATGGTTTTCTTGGCTATGCAGTGGGGTTTCCAAACAAGACTCTGATGCACAACATAAAGAAAACAAGTATGTGCTCAAAACAATAAAAATTTATAAAATGGTTAATGCAAACCGGGGCTTGCCTTGCTGCTCTTGGTCGTAGGCTAGCTGTTCCTCCGGAGTAACGAAGTCTAGGACTTCGGGTTCCTCCTCGACCCTAGCGACTACATGATGGAAACAATATATGTATTAATTTAGTGCACTTGTATTAAGTTTGAAGTTGTGAAGTCTATAACCTTTGCTAGATAGACCTAATGACTGTGAAACTTTTACTGTGGCTTGGTTACAACCTAAACAAAGACTTGGTCAAGTCTTAGTTGCAGCAAAGCTCATTTGAGCCCTCCACAAATAATTATGTCCTTGACCTTAATTAAAGGCTTTTAGGGTGTTCTAGGTAGTTTCATGAAACAAACTATGACTTTCTGAAAACTAGATTTTCAGAGGGTTCTAATGGAATTGGTCTCACTTAATTTGGAAGTCTCTAACTAAAGATATGAGCTAAACAATTTCAGAGAAAATTCTGAAAATGTTTCTGAACATTTTCTATTTTCTCTGGAACAGTTTTACTAATCACACCATTAGGTGGACTAAATGAGCTCAAATGGATCTGAAATTTTTATGGTAGTTCAAGGATATTTTGGTGAACATCTCAGCAAAATTTCAGGATTTTCCTCCAAGTGATTCTCCAGTTAAAATTCCTAACAGTTTAAACTTTAAGGAATTAATTCTGGAGAATTAAGGAATTTCATGAAGTGAAACTTGATTTTCTGGAAAGTACTCAGAGAGCTGAATCCAGCAAAATTTGGTTCACTCAATTTGGAGCTTTCTAGCCAAAGTTATAAGGATTTGAAGTTTGAAGGAAATCTGAAAATCGGGGAAAAGTTTAAACTCGCGCGTGGGCCCAGGGGACACGCGTCGCACGCTGAAGCGACAGCACACCGCGGCCCACAAGGCTTTTGCGCGCCAGCACACCCGATCCCGGCCGCAGCCGGATCCCGATTCAAAATATCGGCCGCTGACAGCTGGGGTCCACCCCCTTCTTCAACCTCGCGACACCCGCGCTCCGCCGCCGAGGGACCTCGCCGGAGAGCTCGCCGCTGGCTGCTGTACCGCTCCAAACTTCTTGATTCTGGCCGCCCCTGCCTAATTTTACTTGGGGAACATGATCCGAGGGTCAGCTGCTCATGACAACGGCCGGAGCATGGTCGGCGACGAGCCGCCATATCGGAACGACTTCGGCCATGTCGGCTGATGCTCCTAGTGCCTCAGCTACTTGGGAAACCGGTCGGGGAGCATCAGTGGACCTCAGAGAAGGTCGACATGAACTCGGGGCAGCTCGGGGAAGGCCCGAAATAGGTCCTCACCGTGCGCCCGATACCCCCCGTGCGTTCCGCCATTAGTAGACCTTGAATTACGCCGGGCACAGAAGTTCTCCGGCCCAGAGTTGTGAAGGCAACTTGTGCGTCACCGTGTCTAGTTCGTGTGGGAGTGGCCTGAGGCCCTCTAATCCTTTCTAGAGCACGAATTAAACAGAATCGTACCCGAGGGTCGTTCTGCACACAGAAAGGGGAAAAGTGGAAATTCGCCGCCGGTGAGCAACCACTCGAGCTGTGGCTCGGGGATGAGCAGCACCGATCACTTGCGCGTCCAAGGGTGCCTTGGCTCGGGCGTGACAACGCCCAGGTTGGGCTGTCCACGAGAGCCCGAGGTGCGGCGGTTTCCAGTTCCGAGTTTGATCTTTCGGCACAGCCGATATCACTCGGTTTCAATCGATTTCTATCAATGGGAAGGATGGAGGATGGTCGCTAGTACCTGGCTGGGACCCTGGAGTGGAAAGAGGAAGCTGCGATCAGCTCGATCCAGCAGGAACTCGAGCGCCGGTGATGGCAGTGGAGAAATGGATCGTGCACGTCGGCAGCTCGGGGAATGGCGACTGAAGCACGCCGGGGAGGGAATAAATAGGCCGGTCGGCCGGTCTCCGGCTTGGGGCACGCAGCAGGAGCTGGCGCCGGCTGCCCCCTTCGGTGGCGCGCGCGCACAACAGCCGGGAACCGACTGAACTGTGGTTCAGTCGGTTTGCTTTGAGGCTGAGGCTGACATGTGGGTCCCACTCTTTTTTTAACCTCTGAAATTTATTCCTAACAGCTGTGGTAAACAGTGAACCCTATTCTACCCTTGGCAACTCAAATTATTCACCCAAGAGCCATTTGAATTGATCAAAGTTCAAATGAGGTTTGGTTTGAATGAATTTCAGCACAAGTGCAGTTTGAAATTCAAATAAAGTTTGAATTTCTCCCCCTTAGCTCATGTCAAGATCAACTCCAAATGGAGTGAAAATTGGTGTGTGAGCTCACAAAAATGTGCTGAGCAAGAATATGCCTTCCACTTTTAAATTCAGTGGGTGAAAACAGTTTGAATTTGAATATGTTTTCAAACTGCCCCTTTCCTATCTACACCCAAGATGACCTCAAAAATGTTTTGAATTTGGGTGAAACTTGGCATGGACATCCTTAGCAAAGTGTAGGAGTTTTCATATGTCCAGCCCATCTATATCACATGTGGGAAGTACCACTTTTGCAATGTGTGAGTTTGTTCCCTAATGAGCATGTTGATAATTGTTACTTGCTCTTTATTTGTGTTCATCATTTTTCCTCAAATGAGGTGTGTGGTGTGGTGATGAACACTGCAAATGAGTGTCAAAAACTGAGGCCCTTACATTCCTCCCCCCTTAAAAGAATCTCGTCCCGAGATTATAAGGTGAAAATGAGAGAGAGGACGGTGGAAAATTACCGGATATGCGACGTGAAAAAGTCGGGGTAGTTAGTGCGAAGGAATTCTTCGCTCTCCCATGTCGCTTCGTCCATGGAGTGATTACTCCACAGAACCTTGTAGAACCACAACGTACGGTTGCGTGTGGTTCGGGCCTTTTCATCAATAATCTGCACCGGTTCCTCCCGATAGGTGAGATCCGGTTGCAGTTCTTCAATGTCTTCCAGCTGCACGGTAGTTGATAGCTTGAGACACTTCCTCAGCTGGGAAATGTGAAAGACGTCGTGCACACCGGAAAGTGCTTCTGGTAATCTTAGCCGGTATGCCACCGATCCACATCTTTCGGTAATCTGGAATGGACCGATGAATCGGGGTGCTAACTTTCCTCTCACCCCAAATCTGTTTACGCCCTTCATTGGAGACACTCGTAGATATACGTGGTCTCCAGCTTCGAATTGTAACGGACGCCTTCTCCGGTCCGCATACTGTTTCTGTCGGGATTGAGCGGCTTTTAGGTTCGCTTGAATTAATCGAACCTTTTCTTCCGCGTTGTTGACAAGATCAATCCCGAAGGTAACCCTCTCGCCAGATTCACACCAGTTCAGTGGTGTGCGGCATCTCCTGCCGTATAGCGCCTCGTAGGGCGCCATCTTGATGCTGGCTTGGTACCCATTGTTGTACGAGAACTCGGCTAATGGCAAGTGATCATCCCAATTCTTGCCGTGGTCGATAGCGCAAGCTCGTAGCATGTCTTCTAGGATTTGATTTACCCGCTCCGTTTGCCCATCCGTCTGCGGGTGGTAGGCTGAACTACGGATCAGCTTCGTCCCCAAGGCAGCGTGGAGCTGCTCCCAAAAACGGGACACAAATAAAGTGCCCCGGTCCGATACGATGGTACGGGGTACGCCATATAAGCATAGGATCCGTGAGATGTACAGTTCAGCGTACTTCTTGGCGTTGTAGTTGGTGTTGACCGGGATGAAATGGGCAACTTTGGTGAGCCGATCGACGATCACCCACACAGAATCATGTTTCTGTAAGGTGGTGGGTAAACCGACGACGAAATCCATGCTCACGTCCTCCCACTTCCAGGCAGGAATGCCCAGTGGTTGCAGCAGTCCCGGTTTCCGCATGTGGTCTGCCTTCACCCGTCGACATGTATCACACTCGGACACGTATTTTGCAGTCTCTCGCTTCATCCGTGTCCACCAAAACTTGCTTCTGAGTTCTTGATACATCTTGTTGCTGCCGGGGTGAATAGAAAACTTTGATAAGTGAGCCTCATCAAAGATTTTCTTCCGTAACTCCGGGTTTCGGGGTACGACGATCCGGTCCTTGAACCATAGGACGCCGTCTCCGTCCTTCCGGAAACATTTCAACTCCCCACTGTCTACACGTCTCCGCAAATGTGACATGCCCTTGTCATTCTTCTGGGCTGCCGCTATCTCTTCACGGATGGTGGGGATCAAAGCTAGGTTGTAGAGAGCTCCATGTGGAATCACATGTAGTGGTGGTTCGCTCTCTTCCAACGGTGTGATGGTCAGATTATTGACGTGTGACTTGCGGCTTAGCGCGTCTGCCACAACGTTTGCCTTGCCCGGATGATAATGGATCTCTATCTCGTAATCCTTTATCAGTTCCAACCATCTTCGTTGCCTCATGTTCAGCTCCTTCTGAGTGAAAATGTACTTGAGGCTTTTGTGGTCGGTATATAAATGTACGAGGTTACCGAGTAGGTAGTGCCTCCACATTTTCAGTGCAAGTACCACGGCAGCGAGCTCCAAATCGTGAGTTGGATAATTTTGCTCATGGTTCCTAAGCTGTCGTGATCCATACGCAACCACTCTTCGGTCTTGCATCAGCACACATCCGAGCCCAATGCCGGATGCATCGCAGTACACATCGAACGGTTTTGTTGTGTCTGGCTGCGCCAAAACCGGTGCTGATGTCAGGTGCTTGACTAAAGCCTTGAATGCTGCTTCACATGCTGGACTCCAAACATATTTGGTAGCCTTCTTCAGCAGCTCTGTCATTGGCTTGGCAATCTTCGAGAAGTTCGGAATGAACCTCCGGTAATATCCCGCGAGTCCGAGGAAACTCCGTACCTCATGAACAGTTCTCGGGGATTTCCAATTCAGCACTTGCGTGATTTTGCTCGGGTCCACAGCGATACCCTCCGCTGAGATGATATGCCCGAGGAAAGGCACTTGCGATATCCAAAACTCGCATTTGCTGAACTTTGCGTATAACTTGTGATCCCGCAGCCGTTGCAAGACTATACGCAGATGTTTCTTGTGATCTTCCTCCGACTTGGAGTATACCAGGATGTCGTCGATGAAGACCACGACAAACTTGTCCAGCTCCGGCATGAACACCGAGTTCATTAAATACATGAAGTGAGCTGGAGCATTGGTGAGGCCAAAGGACATGACCAGGTACTCATAAAGTCCGTACCTTGTCGAAAAAGCTGTCTTTGGAATGTCCTCAGCCCTGATCTTAATCTGATGGTACCCGGATCTTAAATCCATCTTGGAAAAGACCTTTGCTTCGACCAACTGATCAAACAACATGTCGATCCGTGGCAACGGGTACTTGTTCTTGATGGTTACGGCATTTAATGGACGGTAGTCCACGCAAAGCCGCAACGTTTCATCCTTCTTTGTGACAAATAATGCCGAACAGCCCCATGGCGAGGAGCTCGGCCTAATAAAACCCTTCTCCAGAAGGTCCGTGAGCTGAGTCTTCAGTTCAGCCAACTCCTTGGGCGCCATCTTGTACGGCCTTCGGGATATTGGCATGGTTCCCGGTGCAAGTTCAATCTTGAACTCCACCTCTCTATCGGGTGGCATCCCCGGCAAATCATCCGGGAATACATCAGGGAATTCTCGGACCACTGGAATGTCTTCCAATCTGATGGTTGTGGCTTGATAGACACTTGGAAGTTTTATTTCTGGACTGTCCAGAAATAATGAGTGAGAACCGTGCACTTCTGAGTTTAAGTGCACGACTCGAAGGACGGTGTCTAAAACAGCGCCGTGGCGGGTTAACCACGACATCCCTAGGATGACATCGACCTTCTGTCCCTCTAAGATAATGAGAGACGTGGGGTACACTCTACCCGCTAAGCATAATGGTGCTTTGGAGACCATTACGCTTGCTGAAATCTTCCCACCCGGTGAACAAATTAAATATGGACTATCGGTGGGTAGTATTGGCAAGCTGTGTTTAGCAATGAAAGCTTGGCTAATAAAATTATGCGTGGCGCCTGAATCAAATAGTACTATAGCGGGATGCTGGTGGAGTTGGAACATACCCGCAAGGATTGGCTCGCCCTCCGGCACGTCCTCAATGGCAAGCTGGTGAACAGTACCGGGCCTAGGGTTTGCCCGCCGCGCATTAGTAGGGTTCCGGGGTTGATTCCTCCCCGGAAACTGTGGTGCCACTCCGCCGCCTTGCCTCTCCGGGCAACTGCTCGCGAAGTGTCCTGGACGACCACACTTGTAACATGTGGCCGCTGCTGGTGGAATACTCGGGGTCTACCACCTCTTCTCCCATTCCAGGTTCTCCCATGGCTGGAAGACCCAAGACTACCGGTACGCCCAATACCGGGGGCACGAGGTCCTGCAATGCATGCACCTCGTCCATAGCCTGGTTGTAGTCCTCTTCCCAGCCTTGTCCTTCCTCAATAGCGTCGTCCCGCTCTTGAGCAAGGTCCTCATTCTGCTGGGTTAGGGTCTGCACCAGCTCTTGCAACGCCGCAATGTCAACACGGCTCTTCTTCTTTGCCTTCTTCAGACGACGCAACTGATTGTGTTGTTCATTCAGTCGCTTGATCGTCGGAAGGAGCACATTGCGGAGTGCACTGTGAGCACTCTCAAAATGATCTCCACGGCTTGTGCTCTCCTTGAGCTTGGTGGCGAGATGCTCCGTATGAACAGCTTGGCTGTCCATCACAGCGTTTCCCGCCCTCATTTGGAGGCTGAGGTTGGCCTCCGCGGGGTTGTACCTTGGGCAATTCGGGTCTGTTGCCTCCAGGTACCTCTCTTCCCACACATGCTGAGCTCGTCCCTCCACCGGAACGAGTGCGTATGGAGTTCCCTCCATAGCCTGTACGTGTAGTTGGCAGAAACGTGACATAGTGTCACGGGCTGCCACTTGCCACATCCCTTCCGGTTGTCTTCCTCTCACCGTGACGGTGAATGGCACCCAACCGGGTGGCGTAGGCCCTGCAGGAACCTCGACATGGATCGTCCACGTCTTGTTCCCCTCTTCGCCTTCTTCCTTGGCGAAGTATTGCGGCATCTGGTTGTACCCGAAATATTGGAGCATTAGCCACAATGCTCCCGGGTAGCCGCTACGGTCAGAGCAGTGGGAAACTACCCACCCGTTCTCCAACCGTTTATCTGCTGCCATCTGTAAAAATATATTTGAGAAATGTCAAATATTTATTTAAACAGTAAACCATCGAGTTATAACATAAGATATGTCATTGAACCCTTAACACTTGGAAACATAGTTCAAATTTTTAAACAAATTTGACTGCTGATCTGCTGTTCCCATGACAGCCCTGACCAGTTTCCATAACAATCTGATTTAGGCCAGGTTAAAAGCAAAACCAGTCCTGGAGCTCAACATCAAAGTTAAAGTTAACTTCAATAGCTTTCCAGAAAGTATTTAGTTGGCCTAAGATCTGCTCTGGTTCAAAAGTTATGAGATGTCAAAGTTAACAGAATTTCTGGAAACAATTGGACAGCACCTCCCTGCCTTAGGTACTGATTTGATCCAAGAATTCCAGTTAATTCTGTTCCTAATCTGACAAAACTTTCTGTTACAAAGTTGTAACCCATCTCATAAGCTTTCCAGAACTACCTCATTTTCTATTTTTGGATTTTTATGCAGGAAGTTATGCTTAATTTACAGAGAGTCTACAGAGAGTCTTTGCTCCGTCCTGTTTTCTGGACAGTTTCAACTCTACTGCATTTTTCGAGTGGTTAAGGGATGAAACACCTCTGGAACTCAACAGAAAAGTTGTAAAGCTCCTCCAAAGCTTTCCAGAAATGTATCATACGATCCCAACCTCGAAAGAACTCAACCTCTAACCTCTGATTAACTTCAGCCTTGATTTAGCTGAAAACAGAGTGCTCTGTCCTTAACATCCTATAAGTTGAAAACTTATTAACTTTGAATATCCTGTTCAAGGGAAGGAGTTACATCAAGTTTTACTACTTTGGATCAAACCTTCAAGTTTTTAAATGAAGTTGTTCATTTAGTTGGGTGTGACGTCGAGGCGTCACCAGATCATGTCGGTACTACGTCCTCACAAAGGAAAAACCTATACCGGATTTAGCCGGCTTCGTTAGTTCAGTGGCACTACTCGTCACTCGCACACGGATGCTACACGTCTACCGTTTCGTGGTAAGGCTACCTGCAGAAATTCAACCAATCATCAGACTCGGCTGCACACCGAGCCCGGAATCCATACAGTTTGTACACCCGGCCGTCATCACTCGCCCGGATGTTCTCAAGCCAAACACGCCTTGAGTTACGTGTTCACGTTTCAGACCACGTGACGGGGTCTCCCATGTTGCACCACGCACGCCAGGGACAGACGTTGCTCGAATACCCCAAACGACATGAAGAGTCGTAGAGGATATCAAAGCGGGTCGGGTTACCTGCCACCCGTGGGGCTCCACCCTTCAGCTTGTGCGCACTGGTGGACAGCGCTTACGTGCACCCCCCAAGACATGAACGTCCCGAGATGCACGATTTTCCGACATAACAAATAGGTTAATATGCCACTTTCTATATGCTAATAACATCCTTATACGGGCTACTAACTCGTTCCTCACTGGATTTTTGAAAAAGAAGACCTTTGTACTGTGTTAAACCTCAAGCGAGCTCTGATACCACGCTGACACGACCCCACTGGTCCTGTCGAGCCAGGATCACGCTGAGGGGTACTGCGTTGCACAGCACCGTATAACACACGTCAAAGGTACAAAGCGGAAGCGGAAGCTTTATTACATAAACAAGTTTATTAACATGTTTACATCAAAATAAGTCTAGTCCACACTCGCGGGCGTAGACTAAGCATCAAGTGCACGTTCAGCCCTCGAACGTGTCCTTGCTAGCACACACGCACACTAACTCTGCGGCGTGCACGACTCCCACTCGACGGGGTTCCCCTCCTGGGGTTCCGTCTCCTCTTCGGGAGTCCCTTCCTCATAGAACCCTGCAAAAGCTTCAAACACAAGCAGTGAGCACGAAGGCTCAGCAAGTCTGACCCGTCTCACCTAAACATGGAACTTCTACATGAGGGTAATGGGTTACATGAGGTAAAATCATTTGCAAGGACTCGCCTAATTAGTAGAATCTTACTTTCAAGTTTTAGCAGCAGGTTGTGGAGAACCTTACGCGAAGGCACATGAGAGAGCCGCAATCAAACAAGAAACGCATTTCTCTCATGTACTTTGCCCAAAGTTGAAAAGAACTTTAGTTAGCACTAAGCTACAACATATCATTAACAATCAATGTCCAGCTTTCAATCAGCAACATTTTAACATGTAACTAGCCTGTTCTTTCTACGTCACGGTACAGTGAACAAGTGGTACTCACTGACCGCGAGGGACGGCGATTATAATCGATTTACACCTGCAGGGATTACCCGAACAACCCGTCACGTACGCCCGTACTCGATGTTGCCTACAACAACCATCACGGACGCCGTACGCGACTACCTTTCACCCGTTAGCCAAATATTGAACCGGTCCCATCGTCCCGAGCAAGAGGTCCCTGCACGCGCATCTCTGTGCCGCCAGCTGATTTACACCTCGAGCTCTCAACCTACCCTCTGAACGACGGGCAATGCCTCAATACCCAGCTACCCGAGTTACATCAGTTTCCCGGTTCCCATATAGCCGGTAGGTCTTCGGTACTGTTCTAGCTTGTTCAACAGGCCCGCACACGGCTCGGTCCTCAATCGACACAAGCGGAGCTACAGCACACAGGCCCCAAAGTCCTGCTGCCCTTACTCTCCGCTCGGTCTCATTTTCTTGCCATGTGTTTCATGTGCTATCTCTACCCGAGCAATGTGCCTCTAGCCTATTCTCGCGAGTAGTTCCAACTACTCGACTTGTACCGAATCCTACTCTATCCTAGCAATGCAGTGGCTAACGGGGTTTGCAATCCTAAACCCCAACCCATGGTTTTCTTGGCTATGCAGTGGGGTTTCCAAACAAGACTCTGATGCACAACATAAAGAAAACAAGTATGTGCTCAAAACAATAAAAATTTATAAAATGGTTAATGCAAACCGGGGCTTGCCTTGCTGCTCTTGGTCGTAGGCTAGCTGTTCCTCCGGAGTAACGAAGTCTAGGACTTCGGGTTCCTCCTCGACCCTAGCGACTACATGATGGAAACAATATATGTATTAATTTAGTGCACTTGTATTAAGTTTGAAGTTGTGAAGTCTATAACCTTTGCTAGATAGACCTAATGACTGTGAAACTTTTACTGTGGCTTGGTTACAACCTAAACAAAGACTTGGTCAAGTCTTAGTTGCAGCAAAGCTCATTTGAGCCCTCCACAAATAATTATGTCCTTGACCTTAATTAAAGGCTTTTAGGGTGTTCTAGGTAGTTTCATGAAACAAACTATGACTTTCTGAAAACTAGATTTTCAGAGGGTTCTAATGGAATTGGTCTCACTTAATTTGGAAGTCTCTAACTAAAGATATGAGCTAAACAATTTCAGAGAAAATTCTGAAAATGTTTCTGAACATTTTCTATTTTCTCTGGAACAGTTTTACTAATCACACCATTAGGTGGACTAAATGAGCTCAAATGGATCTGAAATTTTTATGGTAGTTCAAGGATATTTTGGTGAACATCTCAGCAAAATTTCAGGATTTTCCTCCAAGTGATTCTCCAGTTAAAATTCCTAACAGTTTAAACTTTAAGGAATTAATTCTGGAGAATTAAGGAATTTCATGAAGTGAAACTTGATTTTCTGGAAAGTACTCAGAGAGCTGAATCCAGCAAAATTTGGTTCACTCAATTTGGAGCTTTCTAGCCAAAGTTATAAGGATTTGAAGTTTGAAGGAAATCTGAAAATCGGGGAAAAGTTTAAACTCGCGCGTGGGCCCAGGGGACACGCGTCGCACGCTGAAGCGACAGCACACCGCGGCCCACAAGGCTTTTGCGCGCCAGCACACCCGATCCCGGCCGCAGCCGGATCCCGATTCAAAATATCGGCCGCTGACAGCTGGGGTCCACCCCCTTCTTCAACCTCGCGACACCCGCGCTCCGCCGCCGAGGGACCTCGCCGGAGAGCTCGCCGCTGGCTGCTGTACCGCTCCAAACTTCTTGATTCTGGCCGCCCCTGCCTAATTTTACTTGGGGAACATGATCCGAGGGTCAGCTGCTCATGACAACGGCCGGAGCATGGTCGGCGACGAGCCGCCATATCGGAACGACTTCGGCCATGTCGGCTGATGCTCCTAGTGCCTCAGCTACTTGGGAAACCGGTCGGGGAGCATCAGTGGACCTCAGAGAAGGTCGACATGAACTCGGGGCAGCTCGGGGAAGGCCCGAAATAGGTCCTCACCGTGCGCCCGATACCCCCCGTGCGTTCCGCCATTAGTAGACCTTGAATTACGCCGGGCACAGAAGTTCTCCGGCCCAGAGTTGTGAAGGCAACTTGTGCGTCACCATGTCTAGTTCGTGTGGGAGTGGCCTGAGGCCCTCTAATCCTTTCTAGAGCACGAATTAAACAGAATCGTACCCGAGGGTCGTTCTGCACACAGAAAGGGGAAAAGTGGAAATTCGCCGCCGGTGAGCAACCACTCGAGCTGTGGCTCGGGGATGAGCAGCACCGATCACTTGCGCGTCCAAGGGTGCCTTGGCTCGGGCGTGACAACGCCCAGGTTGGGCTGTCCACGAGAGCCCGAGGTGCGGCGGTTTCCAGTTCCGAGTTTGATCTTTCGGCACAGCCGATATCACTCGGTTTCAATCGATTTCTATCAATGGGAAGGATGGAGGATGGTCGCTAGTACCTGGCTGGGACCCTGGAGTGGAAAGAGGAAGCTGCGATCAGCTCGATCCAGCAGGAACTCGAGCGCCGGTGATGGCAGTGGAGAAATGGATCGTGCACGTCGGCAGCTCGGGGAATGGCGACTGAAGCACGCCGGGGAGGGAATAAATAGGCCGGTCGGCCGGTCTCCGGCTTGGGGCACGCAGCAGGAGCTGGCGCCGGCTGCCCCCTTCGGTGGCGCGCGCGCACAACAGCCGGGAACCGACTGAACTGTGGTTCAGTCGGTTTGCTTTGAGGCTGAGGCTGACATGTGGGTCCCACTCTTTTTTTAACCTCTGAAATTTATTCCTAACAGCTGTGGTAAACAGTGAACCCTATTCTACCCTTGGCAACTCAAATTATTCACCCAAGAGCCATTTGAATTGATCAAAGTTCAAATGAGGTTTGGTTTGAATGAATTTCAGCACAAGTGCAGTTTGAAATTCAAATAAAGTTTGAATTTCTCCCCCTTAGCTCATGTCAAGATCAACTCCAAATGGAGTGAAAATTGGTGTGTGAGCTCACAAAAATGTGCTGAGCAAGAATATGCCTTCCACTTTTAAATTCAGTGGGTGAAAACAGTTTGAATTTGAATATGTTTTCAAACTGCCCCTTTCCTATCTACACCCAAGATGACCTCAAAAATGTTTTGAATTTGGGTGAAACTTGGCATGGACATCCTTAGCAAAGTGTAGGAGTTTTCATATGTCCAGCCCATCTATATCACATGTGGGAAGTACCACTTTTGCAATGTGTGAGTTTGTTCCCTAATGAGCATGTTGATAATTGTTACTTGCTCTTTATTTGTGTTCATCATTTTTCCTCAAATGAGGTGTGTGGTGTGGTGATGAACACTGCAAATGAGTGTCAAAAACTGAGGCCCTTACAGGACCTTCCAAACTAGGGGAGAGTTTGTGGGCCCCTTCACGAGAAAGTATGCGCCGCAACACCAGGTCACCTTCCTGCAGCTCCCCGGCATGCACAGATCTCTGGTGATAACGCCGAAGCGCTTGTCTGTACCACGCTTTACGGAGTGCTGCATGTAATCGGACCTCGTCGACGAGGTCGATTTCTCCACGCCGGAGGTTGTCCTGCGTGGCTTCGTCGTAAGCCCGGACACGGTGATACTTCATGGTGATTTCTTGGGGAAGTACAGCTTCGGCCCCATACACCATGAAGAAGGGTGTCTCTCCGGTGGCCCGGCTCTGGGATGTCCGGTTAGCCCATAGTGTGCTCGGAAGCTCATCTACCCAATTGGCACCATGTTTCTTCAGGCTGGCGAAGGTGCGAGTCTTAAGGCCCCGGAGAATCTCTGCGTTGGCCCTCTCAACTTGCCCATTGCTCTTCGGGTGGGCGACAGAGGCATAGCACACCTGAATGCCGAGGTCCTCGCAGTAGTCTTGGAATGCTGCGCTGGTGAACTGGGTCCCGTTGTCGGTGATGATTCTGTTCGGGACCCCGAACCGGCAGACAATAGACTTGATGAACTTTACTGCGGATTGTTTGTTGATGGTGACAACTGGTATAGCTTCCGGCCACTTGGTGAACTTGTCGATGGCGACATAGAGGTACCGGAATCCCCCGACGGTTCTGGGAAATGGTCCCAAGATGTCCAGCCCCCATACGGCAAATGGCCACGAGGGCGGGATCATCTGTACCGCCTGAGCCAGTGGATCTGCTTGGCGTGGAACTGGCATGCCTTGCAGCTCTCGACCAGCTTGACGGCATACTGGAGTGCTGTCGGCCAGTAGAAGCCATGCCGGAAGGCTTTACCGACAAGCGTGCGTGAGGAAGAGTGACTTCCACATTCGCCTCCATGGATCTCAGCGAGCAAGTCGCAGCCTTCCCCCTGGGTTATGCACCGCAATAGGATGTGGTTGGCGCCACGCCGGTAGAGATCCCCCTCTACCAGCGCGTATCTCTTAGCCATACGCACAATCCGTTCAGCGGTTGCATGTTCATCAGGGAGGATGTTGTCCTTCAAGTAGTCCCGGATCTCCGTGATCCATGCATCGGGTCTGACTTGAGCTTCTGGATCTTGAGCGCTGGGTTGCACGGAGTTCCCAGTGACGCTTACGATCCTTGGCGGCATCCATGGCTGTAGGGCCGCCCGGACCGCCAGCTTCGAGGTGCTGGTCAAGCCCCCTTCGCCCGGCTCGGCGGGCCGGGCTGTAGGCCGCAGCAACGTCCTCTCGAAAACTCCTTCGGGCGCAGGGGCTCCGGTGGAAGCCTTTGTTGAAAGGTTATCAGCTGCGGCATTGCCAGCGCGGTACGTGGTGCAGGTCCAAGGCGAGGAATTCTTTCTCCAACATCTGCACATGAAGAAGGTACGCAGCTAGCTGTGGGTCATTGCAGGAGCATTCGCCCTTGACTTGCTTGATGACCAGCTGGGAGTCGCCCTGTGCCAACAACTGGCGAGCGCCTAAAGACAGGGCTATCTGCAGGCCAAAGATGAGTGCTTCATACTCTGCCATGTTGTTGGTTGCCTTGAAATTGAGACGCACCATGTACCCAAACTGTTCCCCCGATGGCATGAGGAGCAGTACGCCGGCACCGGCCCCCTGCTTTCGCGAGGAGCCTTCGAAGAAAAGTGTCCAGTGGGGTTCGGTGAAGACCGGAGCTTGGTGCTCTGGTTCTCCGCCTTCATGGCCCCCTGGGTCAGTCTTCGTTGGTGTCCACTCCGCCACAAAGTCAGCCAGTGCTTGGCTCTTGACTGCATGGCGTGGGAGGAAGTCCAGCTCAAACTCCGCCAGCTCCGCCGCCCATTTAGCAACGTTGCCAGTCGCATGGGGGCTGTGAAGAATTGTCTTCAGCGGATACGAGGTGACTACCGAGACCCGGTGAGCCTGGAAGTAATGGCGGAGCTTCCTGGAGGCCACGAGCACCGCATACAGCAGGTTGTGGACTTCTAGGTATCTTGTCTTGGCATCATGAACTACTTCGCTGATGTAGTAGACAGGCCTCTGGATGGTTCGAACCCTCTCTCTTAGGCCTGGGAGGTCCTCGTCCATTGGCCCTGGCCCGCTGGAGGTGAGTGGACCCACAGGGGCCTCCGGGAGCTGGGACCCGGAGGCCCTTAAGCTATCTTGATTATCTGGGAGCTCCGGGGGGTCTTGAGGGACCTCCGGGAGGTCCCATTTGGCCCCCGGGGGGTCCCGCAGGACCCCCGGGGGTTTATCTTGGGGGTCCGGGAGACCGCCCTGGACCTCCGGGAGGCCGACATGGACCTCCGGGAGGTTGCTTTGGAGGTCCGGGAGACCGTCTTGGTCCTGCGGTGCCTCCTGGCGTCCGTCTTCTGCTACCGGAGCAGGTTGTGACGATGAGGGGTCCGGCTGCTCTGCGACGAGGACCATACTCACTACTTCAGTTGTCGCTGCGATGTAGAGCATCAGGTGCTCTCCGGGCTCAGGGGCTACCATGATAGGTAGGGTCGTCAGGAGTCGCTTCAACTCCTGGAAAGCCTCTTCTGCTTCGTCAGTCAAGGCAAAAGGGCCTGACTTGCGCAGGAGCTTAAAGAAAGGGAGTGCCCGCTCTGCTAGCCTCGCGTATTAACCGACTCAGCGCGGCTAGACATCCCTTGAGTTTCTGGACATCCTTGACGCGGGCAGGGGGCCGCATCAAGTCGATGGCCTTGATCTTCTCTGGGTTGGCCTCAATCCCTCGGTGCGAGACCAGGAATCCTAAGAGCTTCCCAGAGGACACACCGAACACACATTTATTGGGGTTCAGCTTGGTGCGCGTAGAGCGCAACTTGTCAAAGATTAAGGCTAGGTTATCTAACAAAGATTAACCCTGCTTGACCTTGACAACTATGTCATCGACATACACCTCAACTAGGTCTCTTATTAACTCCCCAAAGGTTTTGTGCATTGCTCGCACAAAGGTGGGGAGTGCATTCTTTAGGTCGTAAGGCATAGACACATAGCAATAAAGGCCGTCTACTGTGATGAAGGAGGTGTGCTCCTCGTCCTCCCTAGACATGGGGATCTGATGGAAACCCGAGTAGGCGTCTAGAAGCACAGCATATCACAGCCTGACGTTGAGTCTACTATTTGATCTATTCTAGGGAGAGGGAATGGATATTTGGGACATGCCTTATTGAGACTGGTGTAGTCGATGCACGTCCGGAGCTTCCCGCCGGCCTTCGGGACAACGACGGGGTTTGCCAACCACCGGGGGTGGTGGACCTCCCGTATGAAGCCAGCGTCCAGCAGCTTCTTGACTTCTTCACGAATGAAGTTTTGCCGCTCGATGGACTGCTTGCGGGGCTTTTGTTGAACCGGCCGGGCATCGGGGAAGACTTTCAAGTGGTGCTCGATCACCTCCCTGGGGATCCCCGGCATCTGTGACGGCTGCCATGCAAACACGTCGACATTGTGCCGGAGGAAGGTGACGAGCGCGCCTTCCTATTTGCTATCCAGGCCCCCGGCTACCCGGGTGGTCTGGGTGGCTTCGGCGCCGACTTGGACGACCTTTAAGGGGACGCCGCCCTCGTCGATAGGTTGCACCCGGGGTGCTGTGGCGGAAGCACGGTGGCGTGCGCTCGGGCGGAGCTGGTCCGGCTCTGTACTGCTGGGGGCTGATGCCCCAGCTGTTGCGAGCGCTTGGAGTTTCTCTAAGGCCGACACTGCAGCAGTGCGGTCTCCATGTATCCTGAGGACACCCGTTGGTGTTGGCATCTTCAGGACGAGGTAGCCGTAGTGGGCTACTGCCATGAACCGGTACAGGGCTGGCCTGCCGATTATGGCGTTGAAGGGGAGGTCTATCTCCGCTACGTCGAACAGAATGTACTCTGTCCGATAACTGTCCGGAGCCCCGAAGGTCACCGGGAGGCTAATGCTGCCGTAGGGAATGACCTGTCCCGGCCCTACCCCTGAGAACGGGGTCGACGGGGTGAGCTTGGCCATCGGGATCTGCAGCTTCTGGAAAGCTGCACGGCTGATAAGGTTCAGCCCAGCTCCACGATCTACCAAAACGTGGTACATTCTCACGTTGGCGATGGTAGGAGCTACCAAGAGCGGTAGTTGGCCAGCCCCAGCCATGTTCCTGGCGCAGTCGGTGGCGTCAAAGCTGATGGGGGTCCCCATCCACTTAAGGTGCGGTGCGGCACTTGGGAGTTGCGCCACCGACGCTACCGCTCGGCGCAGAGTCTTGACTGCACTTCGGGACGAGGGGTCGGCGGACCCGCCGTATATGACGTAGAGCTTCTTTCGATGCTCATCGTCGCTGGAGCTGGAGTCCTCATGATTGCGTGCCGCTTCACGGCGCGCTGAGGCTCCTGGATCTCCTCTGGGTGGTCGATGCTGTCTAGGACATGCACCCTCTGTTCGCCTTCCTTTGGACGGAAGGGTGGGGCATCAGCCCGCTGCCGCTTCCCCTTGCGGAAGCGCTCTGCGAGCTTTCGGATCTCCCGGCACTCGGCAGTAGTGTGGCGACAGCTGCCGTGCACGGGGCACATATTGTCTTGATCACCTTCTGGGATTGGTGATCTTCGCTGCCTCTTGTCGGGGCGCGGCCCCCGAGCTCCACTGAGCGTCGCTGCAGAGACGACTGGAGCTGCGGTCGGTGATTCTATCTTGCTTCTGCCTCGGTTCTTGGCCTTCCTGCTGCCTCCACAGGGAGTAGGACCAGATCCGGGCGGTCCTCCTGACTCGGAGGACGGCAGTGAGTGCCAGTTCCGTCCTTCGGCTGCTCTGGCGCACTTGTCTGCCAAGCTGAAGAGCTCTGAGGCATCGCAGAACTCCCTGGTCGTGAGCTTCTCGAGCATCTTCTTGTCCCGGACGCCTTGCCAGAACGCCACCACCACAGAAGCATTTTGAATGTGTGGGATGGTGTTCCGCACCTGGGAGAACCGCTGGATGAAAGAGCGCAGCGACTCCCCAGGTTGTTGCTGGATGGCATGGAGGTCGAGCTCCGTGCCAGGCAGGGTGTAGGAACTGCCGAAGTTGGCTATGAACTGCCGGAAAAGCTCTCCCCAGGAAGTTACGGAACCCTGGGGGAGGTTCATGAGCCAAGACCGGGCTGGACCGGTCAAGGCGACAGGGAAGTAATTGGCCATGACGGCTTCATTCCCTCCTGCGGGAAGTACGGCGGTGGAGTAGATCTGGAGGAACTCCGCCGGGTTGACGCTACCGTCGTACTTCTCGGGCAGGTGCGGCCGAAACTTGCGCGGCCACTTCGCGAAGCGAAGGTGGGGCGTGAGGGCCGCACACCCTGCTTTTGTCACCGCAGGTTCTGGTGCCCCGAACGCTCGGTTCGCACTGGGCACAGTGTACCCCGGTACGGGCAAGGCTGCACCATAGGCCGGGGGCGCCATCTGCAGGACATATGACTGTGGCATATTCTGCACGGCGCAGGCCTGGGGCAAAGATCGCGTGGCGAAGGTCTGCTCTTCAGGCTGGGTCAAGGCCGACGTCATGCTGTCGTCAGCCTCTTGGTAGCGCCGCCTTTCTCGGCGTTGCTCGAGGTATACCCGGGCATCTTGACCCAAGCGACACCGCTCCAGCTCTGTCCTCAGATCCGTCGATTGGAGGCTGGTAGAGCTGGAATCTGCCGTCTGTTCGTCAACCATTGGCGTGCGCATCAGCGACACGGCCGGTTGGCTAGAGTGTCGTCTCCGCCGAAGTCGAGGGTTTGAGGCGGCGACGACAAGACGGTCTAGCTCGCGAATCCACTGCTGGGTCGCTGCCTGAGGGGCGTCCCTAGCGGGCGGATTGTGCAGTAGCGCTCTTGCTGCAGCTAGCGCACCCCCACCGGGTACGCCCAGCGCTACTGAAGACCTGACGCTGGTTGGAGCCTGCATTGCCGGGGTCGGCGCGGCCAGAGCCGGTTGCTGGCTCCCAGCTTGTACCGACACACTCCGTCCCGAGTGTGTTGACCTGTACTCCCCACTGGTCGCGGTTCGCCGCGGAGGCGGGGGAGGTGAGCTTGCCGCTGAAGGGAGCTTGGTCATCTTCGTCGGCGGAAACCCGTCGCGCAAGGGGAAAAGCCCCCTACCTGGCGCGCCAAATGTCGAAGTGTTTGGTCGACACTTCCCCCGGGCCTGCACTGGGCAGCCCGCGGAGGTTCTTTTTTCGTTGGGGCTAGTCCCTTGCGGAGAGCTTGCGCGGATGGACGAGTTAGTAAGAGCTTGACACGGTGAGTTTTACGTGGTTCAGGCCGCCGGAGCGTAAAACCCTACGTCCACGGAGAGCTATGGAGCTCGCTGTATTGCTTGCTGCTCAGGGCCGGAGTCCTAAGCTTGGGGGTGAGTTACAGCTTGGGTGTGAATGGCTAGCGTATGAGTTGCAGAGATGCGAACCCCTGCTATCGTTGCCTACCCGATCCTTTTATAGTCCAAGACTCGGGTGGCTTACAATGGGGGCCCGGGACCCGACAGGTGGTCCCGGGGAGATTGACTGTTATCTACCGTATCTGCAGTTATGCCGGTAGTTGTCTCTGGTGAAGGCTTCCGAGTCTCCGTCTTGCCGCCCTGCCCATGCCGCATGCTAGTCGTAGTGGTTGATGACGGCGCAGGCGGCATGGGATGTCTTGTCGCGGTGTTTATTGGCTGGCAGGTTCTGACACCGCGCGCCAGTCTGTGATGCGACTGGGTGCAACGGCACCTGACAGAGGCGTGCTCCGCGTCTCCGCGTCTTGGGAAGACGCGGGCCTTGAATACCTTGTACGGGCAAGGTATGGGGCGTCTTTACGCCCGCTGCCTATCGCTCGGGGGCAGGCAGCGCCGTTCTACTGGCCACGTGGCGGGCCGGAGCCCTTCTCAGAGGAGAGGAGGGTCCGGCCCGCAGGGCACGTGGAGCCTCCGGACCTCTCCCCACGGAGGGGGAGGTTTGGCTTCTGTCGGCCACGTGGCGGGCCCGGAGCTCCTATCTGAGGAGAGGGAGGTCCGGCCCCGCCGAATACGTGGCACCTTCGGACCCCTCGCCCGCGGAGGGGGAGGTCCGGCTTCTGTATGCCATGTGGCGGGCCCGGAGCTCTCCCTCTGAGGAGAGGGAGGTCCGGCCCCGCAGGACGCGTGGCGCCTTCGGAGCTTTCCCTGTGGAGAAGGGCGAGTTCCTTAGGCATTTTCCCCTGTGCGCGGGGGTACCCCATATCTCATCTACCGACACCCGCGCACAAGGGAAACTGCATAAGGAACTCACCCTTCTCCACAGGGAGAGCTCCAAAGGCGCCACGCGTCCGGCGGGGCCGGACCTCCCTCTCCTCAGAGGAAAGCTCCGGGCCCTCCATGTGGCCTACAGAAGCTGGACCTCCCCCCTCCGCGGGGAAGAGGTCCGAAGGCGCCACATGTCCAGAAAGGCCTGACCTTCCTCTCCTCAGAGGAGAGCTCCGGGCCCGCCACGTGGCCGTCAGAAGCTGGACCGCCCCCTCCGCGGGAGAGGTCCGAAGGCTCCACGTGTCCTGCGGGGCCGGACCTCCCTCTTCTCTTAGGAGGGCTCCGGGTCCGCCACGTGTCCAGCAGAAGAGCACTGCCTGCTCCCGAGCGGTGGGAAGCCGGTGTAAAGACGCCCCATACCTTGCCCGTACAAGGTATTCAAGGCCCACGCCTTCCCAAGATGCGGAGACGCGGAGCACGCCTCTGTCTGGTGTCGTTGCGCCCAGTCGCATCACAGACTGGCGCGCGGTGTCAGAGCCTGCCAGCCAATAAACGCAGCGAGAAGACATCCCCTGCCGCCCCCGCCGTCATCAACCATGTCGAAGTGTTCGGTCGACACTTCCCCCGGGCCTGCACTGGGCAGCCCGCGGAGGTTCTTTTTTCGGTGGGGCTAGTCCCTTGCAGAGAGCTTGCGCGGATGGACGAGTTAGTAAGAGCTTGACGCGGTGAGTTTTACGTGGTTCAGGCCGCCGGAGCGTAAAACCCTACGTCCACGGCGAGCTATGGAGCTCGCTGTATTGCTTGCTGCTCAGGGCCGGAGTCCTGAGCTTGGGGGTGAGTTACAGCTTGGGAGTGTATGGCTAGCGTATGAGTTGCAAAGTGCGAACCCTTGCTATCGTCGCCTACCCGAGCCTTTTATAGTCCAAGACTCGGGCGGCTTACAAGGGGAGCCGGGACCCGACAGGTGGTCCCGGGAAGATTGTCTATTATCTACCGTATCTGCAGTTATGCCGGTAGTTGTCTCTGGTCGAAGGCTTCTGAGTCTTCATCTTGCCGCCCTGCCCATGCCGCATGCTAGTCGTAGTGGTTGATGACGGCGCAGGCGGCATGGGATGTCTTGTCGCGGTGTTTATTAGCTGGCAGGTTTTGACACCGCGCGCCAGTCTGTGATGCGACTGGGCGCAACGGCGCCTGACAGGGGCGTGCTCCGCATTTCCGCGTCTTGGGAAGGCGCGGGCCTTGAATACCTTGTACGGGCAAGGTATGGGGCGTCTTTACGCCCGCTGCCTATCTCGCGGGGGCAGGCAGCACCGTTCTCCTGGCCACGTGGCTGGCCCGGAGCTCTCCTCTGAGGAGAGGGAGGTCCGGCCCCGCTGGACTCGTGGCGCCTTCGGACCTCTCTCCCGCGGAGGGGGAGGTTCGGCTTCTGTCGGCCACGTGGGGGGCCCGGAGCCCTCCTCTAAGGAGAGGGAGGTCCGGCCCCGCGGGACGCGTGGCGCCCTCGGACCTTCTCTCCCGCGGAGGGGGAGGTCCGGCTTCTGTATGCCACGTGGCGGGCCCGGAGCTCTCCTCTGAGGAGAGGGAGGTCCGGCCCTGCCGGACGCGTGGCGCCTTCGGAGCTCTCCCTGCGGAGAAGGGCGAGTTCCTTAGGCATTTTCCCCTGTGCGTGGGGGTACCCCATATCTCAGGTACTGACAAACCACTACGGTTAGCAGGCGGCATGGGCAGGGCGGCAAGACGAAGACTCAGAAGCCTTCGCCAGAGACAACTACCGACATAACTGTGGATACGGTAGACTGCAGGCAATCTCCCCGGGACCATCTGTCGGGTCCCGCCCCCCCCCCCCCCTTGTAAGCCACTCGAGCCTTGGACTATAAAAGGCTCGGGTAGGCAACGTTAGCAAGGGTTCGCACTCCCGCAACTCATACGCTAGACATCAGTCATCCCCAATCTCAGGACTCCGGTTCTGAGCAACAAGCAATACAGCGAGCTCCTCAGCTCGCCGTGGACGTAGGGTTTTACGCTCCGGTGGCCTGAACCACGTAAAACTCACCGTGTCAAGCTTCTCATTAACTCGTCCATACGCTTAAGCTCTCCGCAAGTGACTAGCCCCTCCGAAAAAGAACCTCCGCGGGCTGCCCAGTGCAGGTCCGGGGGAAGTGTCAACCGCACACTTCGACACTAGCGCTCGTTCTTCCCTTGAACTCTTGCGCCTCGGCTTTCCTGTCCTTGTGCTCTCTTTCGCCATGGCTTCCAACTTGCTCCCGACGCGTCTCGTTCGTTCCCCCGAGCTTGGGCCAGTGCGCAGGCTGCTGGGCTGGCGCACGGAGGAACAGAAACACCGGCTCCACCGGGGATCTCTCCCCCTGATCCTGGAAAAGGGGGAGATGGTCTTCTTCACTGCCTATGCTCTGGCGGGGTTCGTCCCACCAATTTCTTCCTTCTTTCTCACACTGCTGGAGACGTATGGGCTCCAGCTCCACCATCTCTCTCCCAACTCCTTCGCAATGGCCGCTGTCTTCGTCCACTTCTGCGAGATGTTTGTGGGGGTGCACGCTTCTGTGATGCTCTTCCGCTACTTCTTTGTGTTGCGGACGACTGGGCACGGCTCAAAGACCCAGATGGGGGCGTACTACTTCCAGCATCGCTGCAAGGACCCAAAGGTCTCTGGGTACCTTCTGCCCTTCAGCGCATCAAGGTGGGAAAACTGGAGGGAGAGCTGGGTGGTAGTGCAGACCGACGAGCACGATCGCCTACAACTCCCGACCGCTAGCCCAACCACCGATCGTCGCTTCTAGGAGGAGATCCCTGAGCTGGAGCAGGAGTACGCCCCGGTCTTGGAGCGGATCTGGTTCTTGGCCAACGAGGGGCTGACGTCCCTGATGGTGCTGATGGACTTCATGTCGCGCCGTATTGCACCCTTGCAGCAGCGCAGTCACCCAGCGTGGTACTATACTGGCGAGCAGGACTGTAGCAGGCTGGAGAGGGGCCCCGACTCTAATCCTTCCGACGAGGAGCTGTACAAGATGGTGGGCAAGGTGAGCGGCGACTACATTTCCAGTGGCGACCCCACCCTTCCGCCCTCTGCCACCCCCCTCTTCTTGGAGCCACAGAGGAGGTCAGAGCTCCTGCGGAAGATGCCGAACCTCGACGACATTGGGATCGCCGTCCGGCAGGTCGGGATGCTTTCCGGGGTATCACGATCCCAGAAACCGAGCGCTCCGGATCGGGGCACGAGGCGTCTGTTGCTGCTCAACCCGTCCCAAGAGCCTATGGAACTCAAGCCGCCAACAAGGGGAAGGGGAAGGAGCCGGCCCCCGGGCGTCCAGAGAAGAAACGCGCCCGGTCTCCTCCGAGGGTGCCGCCTGCGCCGAGTCAGGGTGCCGGAGCACCCTTGCACCCATCTCCCGGGGGTGCTGGTCCATCGGGTGGTGACCAGAAGAGGCCCCGGGTGTCCCACCCCAGCGGGTCTCTCCCCGGACAGCGGCATTCCGAAGAAACCCAAGCGCCTCGTCATCCTTCCTCAAGCGGAGGGGGTTCTAGAACGGATGCTGGTGGGGCGACGCCGGGGAGTGTGCCGGGGGTACAGGCGCCAAGTCCCACGACCGTTCCAACCGCAGGTCCTGGCGGTTCAACTACGGCCCAGAGGCCGGGGCTACAAGCCCGTTGGAGCGCTCATGTCGCCCAGTAAGTGTTGCTCCTTCTGGCTTGTAGGAGCAGCGTTCTTGTCTCCTCTCTTAGCCTGAGAGCTTTCTTTTCTTGCAGGGACCAACCGGCTGCCGGGGGCGGGCGTCTTACCCGGCCGTCTCCAACTGACGGAGGTTCCGCGCCTCAGCATCTGGGAACCGTGGTGGCTCCCATGGCCCCCAAGTCGACGGGGGCTTCCTCTGTGCCGGCGAGTTCACCCTCCATGGTGGCCGCATCCGCTCCTGTCCGCCCTCCTTCACCAGCCCAGAAATCCGGTCCTGGGACTGGGAGGGCCGCTGTAGGTGCACTTGCTGACCCCCTGGCTTCCTTAGGACAGCGTCCCACTCCGGTTGCTGAGGCACCGGCGCCTCCGCTGGTCTCAGAGTCGACAGGGTGGGTCAGGGGCGTGACTCCTGCCCCCTATGTCCCGGCGCCCGTGTGGGATGCCCTGGGCCTTGTCCAGACCAGCGCCCGACAGCTCCATGCCGCCTTCGAGCAGGAGCGGCGGGCGCTGGCCGGAGAGAGGGAACGTCTTCTCATCTGGCAGCAGCGGGCCCAGGAGGCTAGGGCGGATCTTGACTCGAGGCAGTCAAGACTTTAGGCCATGAGTGCTCTGCTTGACACTCAGAAGAAGGCCATTAGCCACCTAGAGTCAGAGACCGGCGGCTTCGTGCTTCCTACCGCGAGGCCCTGGCCCATGTTGAAGCCAAAGCCGAGGAGCGTTCTGCCGCCGCGGAGGAGTTGCGGCTGCAGGTAGCTCGTCGAGAGTGCGCCATCGCGGATCGGGAACGCGCTGCAGCGGCCGAGGAGGAGAAGACCGCCGCCCGGCTGAAAGCCAAAGAGGGGGAGCTGAGGGCTCGAACCGAGGAGCTGGAGCTCCGTGAGTCGCCTGCTGCCGCGAAGGAGGAGCAGTTCTCCCAGGAGCGCCAGGCGGCGATGGATCGCGAGCTGGCGTCTCGCCAAGAGGTAGAGAAGCTCCAATCTTTGCGGTCTACCGAGGCCCAGGCAGTCTGGGGCTTTATTGCCAAGGCAGTGTCCGCCTCGGCTCCTCTTGGTTTCAGCCCTGTGCGGATGGAGGCTCCGGCGCAGCAGATGTCCGAAGCTATCCCGGCACTTGAGTCCATCGGTGACAAGCTGGGTCGGCTCGAAGCGGTGATCGCCAACGAGCTTGAAGTGGAAGGACGGGGTCTGGCGAAGGAAGTTGCTATGGACGTACTGGTGTGCTTCCGGAGCCAAGACCCTTCCTTTTCTCTGGGGCCAGTCCGTCTAGGACCCGTTGCCGAGCGGGAGGAAGCTGCCAGGGCCGAGGTCGAGGACGTAGCCGCCCTTGTGGCCTCTAGGTTCCAACGGGAGTCCGGGG
Organism: Neostapfia colusana; assembly: GCA_030760725.1. NCBI lineage: Eukaryota > Viridiplantae > Streptophyta > Magnoliopsida > Poales > Poaceae > Neostapfia > Neostapfia colusana. Next base: position 105,789,109 of record JASWHV010000006.1, read on the forward strand.
ACTCTTAGGCATCTGCCCCCATGGCCACAAGGCCCTGTACCTCCTTTTTTATTTTTGTTGAGTCTGTAGCCCAGCTCATGGAGCCTTGTATGAACAGACTCCTGTTTCCTTCTGTGTCTGCACATCTTAGTCTTCTTCCTGGTTTTACCTGGCCGAGTCCTTAGCTCCGCAAGGTACTCAGAGGCCTTGACCAATCTCGAAGCTCTGCATAGACACCTTCCCTGGGTCCTTACTATATATTAAGGGCCCCGGAGGTCTCCAGGACCCGCCCCACAAGAATGGGGGGGTCCGGGCCTGCTAGCCACGTGGCGGGCCCAGAGCTCTCCTCTGAGGGGAGGTCCGGGCTTGCGGGGCACGTGGAGCCCTCGGACCTCTCCCCGCAGAGGGAGGAGGTCCGGCTTCTGTAGGCCACATGGCGGGCCCGGAGCCCCCCTCAAGGAGATGGATGTCCGGCCCCGCTGGACTCGTGGGACCTTCGGGTCTCGCCCCTGCGGAAGTGGTGAGGTCTAGGTTCTTTGGTCTTACCTTGGGGTTTCAGTCTTGCGTGATCCCGTAGCGGCCCCCTGGTAGGTGCGTTCCATTGGATGGATGTACCTACCATACTCCTGTGGGGAGCTGAGGCCGAGAGGTCCTGCACACAAATAAGGGAAATGTAATTCTCCTTGGGGGCTCCCCCTCCTCTATCTCATAGTTTTATTTGGCTTACGGTCCCCGTCCACTTATACGGTGCTTGGGGACTACCGTGCGCTAAGTGCCGAGAGCTCGGGGCCCCCCAGGCTATCGGCAGGTACCTCCAACGCAACCGCCTTTGGTAGGGCAGCAAATGCTGACTAAAGGTAAGAATGAGAAGAGGTAGCTGAGCGCATGGTGAGCATGCGCTAGAAGTGCAGTCATAAAAATTTAATAAGTAAATTAAATGAGCACTGTCGGTACCTGAGATATGGGGTACCCCCGCGCACAGGGTAAAATGCCTAAGGAACTCGCCCTTCTCCGCAGGGAGAGCTCCGAAGGCGCCACGCGTCCGGCGGGGCCGGACCTCCCTCTCCTCAGAGGAGAGCTCCGGGCCCGCCACGTGGCATACAGAAGCCGGACCTCCCCCTCCGCGGGAGAGAGGCCCGAAGGCGCCAAGTGTCCAGCGGGGCCGGGCCTCCCTCTCCTCAGAGGAGAGCTCCGGGCCTGCCACGTGGCCAACAAAAGCCGAGCCTCTCCCTCCCCGGGGAGAGGTCCGGAGGCTCCACGTGCCCCGCGGAACTGACCCTTCTCTCCTCTGAGAAGGGCTCCGGGCCCGCCACGTGGCAGCAGAGCGACGCTGCCTGCCCCGAGCGATAGGCAGCGGGCATAAAGACGCCCCATACCTTGCCCGTACAAGGTATTCAAGGCCCGCGTCTTCCCAAGACGCGGAGACGCAGAGCACGCTTCTGTCAGGTGCCGTTGCGCCCAGTCGCATCACGGACTGGCGCGTGGTGTCAGAACCTGCCAGCCAATAAACACCGCGACAAGACATCCCATGCCGCCTGCGCCGTCATCAACCACTACGACTAGCATGCGGCATGGGCAGGATGGCAAGATGAAGACTCGGAAGCCTTCACCAGAGACAACTACCGGCATAACTGCAGATACGGTTGATAATAGACAATCTTCCCGGGACCACCTGTCGGGTCCCGGCTTCCCTTGTAAGCCGCCTGAGTCTTGGACTATAAAAGGCTCAGGTAGGCGTCGATAGCAAGGGTTCGCACTTTGCAACTCATACGCTAGCCATACAGTCTCAAGCTGTAACTCACCCCCGAGCTCAGGCCTCCGGTCCTGAGCAGCAAGCAATACAGCGAGCTCCATAGCTCGCCGTGGACGTAGGGTTTTACGCTCCGGCGGCCTGAACCACGTAAATCTCGCCGTGTCAAGCTCTTACTAACTCGTCCATCTGTGCAAGCTCTCCGCTAGAGACTAGCCCCACCGAAAAAAGAACCTCCGCGGGCTGCCCAGTGCAGGCCCGGGGGAAGTGTCGACTGAACACTTTGACATTTGGCGCGCCCGGTAGGGGGCTTTTCTCCCAGCGCGACGAGTTTCCGCCAACGAAGATGACCAAGCTTCCTTCAGCGGCAAACTCTCCCCCTCCGCGTTCACGGCAAACCGTGACCACTGGGGAGTACATGGCGACACACTCAGGACGAAGTGTGTTGGCACAAGCTGGTAGCCAGTAGCCGACTCCGGCAACGCCGACTCCGGCTATGCAGGCCCCGACCAGTGTGAGATCTTCTGCAGCGCTGAGCTACACCATGGAGGTGCGCTAGCTGCAGCAAGGGCGCTGCTGCGCAACCCACCTGCGGGGGATGCGCCCCATTCAGCGACCGAGCAATGGGTCCGTGAGGTGGACCGCCTCGTCGTTGCCGCCGCGAACCCTCGGTTTCGGCGAGGACGGCGCCCAGGACAACCGGCTGTGTCGCTGACGCGCACACCCACGGTTGACGGGCTAACGGCGGATTCCAGCTCCTCCAGGCTCCTGTCGACGGACCTGCGAAGGGAACTGGAACGGTGCCACTTGGGCCAGGACGCCCGGGTGTACCTCGAGCGACGCCGAGAAAGGCGTCGCAACCATGAGGCTGGCGACAGTATGTCGTCGGCCTCAACACAACCTGAACGGCAGGTCTTCGCCACGCGAGCCCTGCCTCAGGCATATGCTGCGCAGCATATGCCACAACCATATGCGCCGCAAGTAGCGGCCCCGGTCTATGGTGCTGCCTTGCCCATGCCAGGATACGCGGTGCCAAGTGCGAACCAAGTATTCGCAGCGCCAGTACCTGCAGCAGCAGGTGCAGGATGTGCGGCCCTTGCACCCCACCTTCGCTTTGCAAGGTGGCCACGCAAGTTTCACCCGCACCTGCCCGAGAAGTACGACGGCAGCGTCAACCCAGCGGAGTTACTCCAGATCTACTCCACCGCCGTACCTGCCGCAGGAGGGGACGAGGCTATCATGGTCAACTACTTCCCCGTTGCCTTGACCGGCCCAGCTCGGTGTTGTCTCATGAATCTACCTCAGGGATCCATAACCTCCTGGGGAGAGCTCTGCCGGCAGTTTGTCGCCAACTTTGGCAGCTCCTACACCCGTCCTTGCACGGAGCTTGACCTCCACGCCGTCAAGCAACAACCTGGGGAGTCACTGCGCTCTTTCATCCAGCGGTTCTCTCAGGTACGCAACACCATCCCACATATCCAAAGTGCCTCTGTGGTGGTGGCGTTCTGACAGGGTGTCCGGGACGAGAAAATGCTTGAGAAGCTCGTGACCAGAGAGGTCCGCGACGTCTCGGAGCTCTTCAGCCTGGCGGACAAGTGCGCCAGAGCAGCTGAAGGGCGGAACTGGCACGCTCTGCCGACCTCCGAGTCAGGAGGACAGTCCGGGTCCGGTGCTGCTGCCTATGGGGGTGGCAAGAAGACCAAGAACCGGGGGAGTGGCAAGATGAAGCCACCATTCACGGCCCCCGTCGCCGCAGCTGCGACGACCAGTGGAGCTCGGGGGCCACGCCCCGACAAAAGGCAGCGGCAGTCACCGGTCCCAGACAGTGACCAGGGCGGGCTATGCCCTGTGCATGGCACCGGCAACCATACTGCCGCCGAGTGCTGGGAGATCCAGAGGCTTGCAGAGCGCTTCCGCAAAGGAATACAGCAGAGGGCTGAAGCACCGCCCTACCCTCAGAGGGATGGCAAACAGAAGGTCGATGCCCCAGTCACTGCTGCCCATCAGGTGGGGTTCCAGGAGCCTCAGCGTGTCATAAAGGCAGTGCATGACGGTGAGGACTCCAGTTCCGACGGTGACAGGCCAGGGCGTTAGCCAACCGCGGCACGCCTCTGTGCCTCGAACATACCTCTCGGGGGCCGCCTAAGGTCCGTCAACCCCTTGAAGGCCTCGCCAGAAGGGGAAGACGCCTTAGGTCATCCAAGACGAGCCCGGGCCTACGTACCCCTTGAAGTCCTTAGCCAGCAGGGGAGAACTCCCTGGGGGCCCCCAGGAGAAGCCGCGCAGGTCCTGATCCAGCGCGAAGATAACAACCTCGTCGACAAGACTCGGCAGCAGGGAACACCCCACAACGTGCGGTCTCGGCTAATGCTCTAAGCACTACCGCCAAAGAACCAAACACGTCGGGGGCCTGCAGGAGGGCAACCTGGTGTAGCGGCACACTCTATTCCAAGAAGGACCCATAAGCTCTCCCCCAGCAGGGAAGGTTCCTTCCGAATCATGAAAGCTGCCGCCCCAAGTACACATGCCTTCCAACCGAGAGTGGGATCCATTCCCAAAAATCCTTGCCATGAAGCAACACTGTAAGTCCTACTTCCTGAGCATCAGTAGAACAGGGTTATTCCCTTCTGTAATGGGTCCCATAGAATTTAGGAACAGAGCTTGGGGCAGCTGAGTCTCAAGGGACGGTACAGGACTACGTCCAGTTTAGCCTGGTTCCGACCCTAAGCGCGTAGAGTCTTGCTTCCCTTGTAGACGAGGCGGAACATTGCCTCCATGTACAGCCAGAATTCCATCTATGGGCACGAATACAGAGACCTGTTCTACTTAGCTCTCTCTCATGCGCTCATTTAAATTATGCATTAATTTTTATGATCGCACTATCTCTGTATGTTCATCGTACATCTAGCTCCCCCTCTCCTGCGCTCATCCATAGTCGGCATTCGCTATCCTACCGAAGGCGGCTGCGCTTGAGGCGCCTGCCGATGGCCGAGTGAGTCTCTCGGGCCTCCCCCAGTCAGGTGTTGCGGTGCCAGTTGGTTACCTCCAGGAAAGGCCTGCGTTGTGCATGGGGGGTCCAGGGTGCGTATCCAGCTTAGCCGGCCCTGAGCCCAAAGCATGCGCATCCTGCCCTCCGGAGGTACAGGGGAGTACAACCGCTTTGCCTGGTCATGAACCCAAAGCACGTGCACTCTGCTTCCCCAGCGCATGGCCCGGTACTAGGGATCGGACGGCCGTACCCGGACCTCGGAGGGAGCCGGAGCTCCGGCGCCTCGTGCACAGAATTGCCCAAGCCCCGTATAGCGAATCAGGATCGTAAGACGGATAAGACTAGGAGACGGTAGGGGAGGACCCCTCGAGGAGAATTACGTTTCCTCTGCCTGTGTGCAGGACCTCCAGGTTACGGCAACAGGGACTGCATGAAGCAGGGGGAAAGGAGCTACCAGCTACTCCGGCCTAGGACTGGAAGGACCGGGACCTGCCCCTCAAGCAGGGGCGGGACCCGGGGGCCCCACGTGTCCAGCGGGCCCGGAACTCTCTCCTCCCTAGAGGAGGGCTCTGGGCTCGCCACGTGGCAGGCGGAAACCGGACCTCCCCCCTCGGTCGGAGGGCTCCGAAAGCCCTACGTGTCCAACATGGCCGGAGCTCCCGCCTCTTAAGGAGGAGTTCCGGACCCGCCACGTGGCAGGCAGATTTGGAGCTCCCCATAGGGCGAGATCCGGAGACCTCCGGGGCCCCCTAACACGGTTAGGACCCGGGGAGGGTGTCTGTGCAAAGCTCCGAGATTGGAGATGGCCTCTGAGTACCTTGCGGAGCTAAGGACTCAGTCAGGCAAAGCCAAGAAGGAGAGAAAAAGCATCACAGACACAAATATCCAAAAGAGTCAAATTAAGTGAGGCTCCATGAGCTGGACTACAGACTCGATAAAAAGGGAGAAACAAGTCCTAAGGACCTCCCGGCTCCCACCGGAACCTTGCGGCTATAAGGGCGGCCACATCCTCGACTTCTGCCCTGGCAGCTTGCTCCCGCTCTGCGGCTGGGCCCTCTCTCGCTGGTTCTAGCGAAAAAGAGGGGTCGCGGCTCTTAAAGCATGCCAGCACATGTGAGGCGACCTCTAAGGCTAGGCCGCGCCCCTCGGCCTCAAGCTCGCTGGCGACCACCGAGTCTAGCCTGTCCAGCTTGGCACCGATCGACTCCAGCGCGGAGATCACCTCTGACGCAGGGGCGGCGGTCCTCACCGGACTGAAGCCAAGAGGGATCAGGGCGGACCCCGCTCGATCCACGAAGCTCGAGACCGCAAGAGCCTCGGAGGACCGCAATGACGAAAGCTCCTCCACCTCACGGCGGGCCGCCTGCAGAGCCTCCAGGTTCCTCTCGGAGAATTCCTTCTCCTTGGCCGCCAGGGAGCTCTCCCGAGGGTGGAGAGTCTTGGCGAGCCGCTCCAACTCAGCGGCCTTGAAGTCGGCGGTCAACTCCCGGTCCAAGACCGCCCGGCGATCACGGGAGACCTGTTCCTCCCTCAAGTCGAGGCCTGCCTTCAGGATCTCCAGCTTCTCGATCCGAGCTCGAAGGTCATCCTCGCCCGCCACCAGCTGCGTGGCGACCCTCTCCGCCTCAGCTGCCATGGAACGCTCCCGTTCCTCAACGGCGAGTTCACGGCGCTCCAACCGCTGCCGCATCTCCACAGCAGCAGAGACGCTCTCTTCGGCCCGGGCGTGTGCCTCCAGAGCCTCCCTGTTGATCCGCCGTGATTGGGTGTCCATGCGGTCGACAGCCCGCTTCATCCGGTCGAGGAGCACTTCCCTGAAGTCGAGCAGCTCCCGCCTGGAGTCGAGCTCGCTCTTAACCTTCACGGTCCTCTCCTGCATAAGGTTCCCCCAGGTGAGGAGGCGATCTCGTTCAACCGTATACTCCTCCCGCTCGCGACCTAGTGCAGCCAAGACCTGACGAATGCTCGTCTCGGCAAGCGCTAAGGCATCCGCCAGGGGCAATGGAGCGACAGAGGCTGGGGCAGTCCCCCCGACCTCCTCCATTACCTCATCCTCAAGAGGAGTCGACGCATCAGCAACCGAGACAAGATGCCGATCAGGAGAAGTTGGCTCCGAGGCTCTGGCAGCCAGGCCAGCCGGGCTCTCTCCAGCTTCTGGCTCCTTGATCTGAGGAGAGGGGCGAGCCAGGAAAGGCGGTGCTGGAGAAGATGCCGGGCCGCCTAGTGCAGGGTCAACTTGCGCTGGCTTGGGGGCCGCGGTGGCCGTCTCGGCAGGAAGAGACGACGCCGCCGAGGTGTCCGGGCACACTGGAACAGGAGAAGTTCGCGCTGGCCTGGGGGCCGCGGCAGTTGCCCCTGGCTCCGAGCGCAGCGGCACAGATTCCCCGCAAGTCGGGGAAGGCCGGGAAGCGCGGACACTCCAGCGGGCTCTAAACCCCGACTTCCGAGCCGGGGTAGGACTCCCAGAGCCCGCTACCGTCACTGACGGCCGCTCCGCAGTCGCTTGAACTGGCGGAACAGGGGACGCCCCAGAAGCTTCCCCAAGCGCATCAGCCCGGGGCCTCTTCGAGTCACCACCGGAGGGGGTGTCAGGCACCCCAGAATCCCGACTTGGCACAGACGCCTCTGCTGGTGGAGATCGAGTGCGCTACTTCTCTGGTGGCGGGTTGGAAGCCATGGCAAGGGAGAACTCAAGGGCAAGAGAGCAAAAGCACAAGAGTCCAAGAAGAAACGCAGAGAAGTGCGAAGGGAAGCTGCAATGTGGGTAAGACCCCCTCTAAAAACATCCCGGGTGCAATTCCAAGCGATTCGAAACTCTTCGAATACCCCACACCGGCAACCGCTTCGGTTCCTAGACCGAGTGCCGATGACGGGTGGGCCCAAGCCGCCTAACTGAAGCGGTGGGGTCAAGGAGTCGGTCTCCTGAGAAGATGAGCCGGCAAGGCACTTCGGCGGTTCCCGAAGAAAGCGCCGCAACATGCAGAAGTGGCAGTCTTGGGAACCGCCGCAGTAAAAGCAACCATTAAGTGAGCGCACGCTCCCACGATCCCGCGGCCATTCGTGCTCCGGCAGCGGTCAATTCGGGACTTAGAGAAAGTGCGCGGATCAGAAGAAACGGAGGTCCCACCTCGGGCTCGCTATCTCCCCCGAGATGGGCCCGGGGGCCACTGTCGGTACCTGAGATATGGGGTACCCCCGCGCACAGGGTAAAATGCCTAAGGAACTCGCCCTTCTCCGCAGGGAGAGCTCCGAAGGCGCCACGCGTCCGGCGGGGCCGGACCTCCCTCTCCTCAGAGGAGAGCTCCGGGCCCACCACGTGGCATACAGAAGCCGGACCTCCCCCTCCGCGGGAGAGAGGCCCGAAGGCGCCACGTGTCCAGCGGGGCCGGGCCTCCCTCTCCTCAGAGGAGAGCTCCGGGCCTGCCACGTGGCCAACAGAAGCCGATCCTCTCCCTCCGCGGGGAGAGGTCCGGAGGCTCCACGTGCCCCGCGGGACTGACCCTTCTCTCCTCTGAGAAGGGCTCCGGGCCCGCCACGTGGCAGCAGAGCGACGCTGCCTGCCCCGAGCGATAGGCAGCGGGCGTAAAGACGCCCCATACCTTGCCCGTACAAGGTATTCAAGGCCCGCGTCTTCCCAAGACGCGGAGACGCGGAGCACGCTTCTGTCAGGTGCCGTTGCGCCCAGTCGCATCACGGACTGGCACACGGTGTCAGAACCTGCCAGCCAATAAACACCGCGACAAGACATCCCATGCCGCCTGCGCCGTCATCAACCACTACGACTAGCATGCGGCATGGGCAGGACGGCAAGATGAAGACTCGGAAGCCTTCGCCAGAGACAACTACCGGCATAACTGCAGATACGGTAGATAATAGACAATCTTCCCGGGACCACCTATCGGGTCCCGGCTTCCCTTGTAAGCCGCCCGAGTCTTGGACTTTAAAAGGCTCGGGTAGGCGTCGATAGCAAGGGTTCGCACTTTGCAGCTCATACGCTAGCCATACACTCTCAAGCTGTAACTCACCCCCGAGCTCAGGCCTCCGGTCCTGAGCAACAAGCAATACAGCGAGCTCCATAGCTCGCCGTGGACGTAGAGTTTTACGCTCCGGCGGCCTGAACCACGTAAAACTCGCCGTGTCAAGCTCTTACTAACTCGTCCATCTGCGCAAGATCTCCGCTAGAGACTAGCCCCACCGAAAAAAGAACCTCCGCGGGCTGCCCAGTGCAGGCCCGGGGGAAGTGTCGACTGAACACTTCGACAAGCACCAAGGAAGAGCAACGTAGGACAGGTTTCTTTTCATATAAATTTCCATAGGAGGAAGGCAGGCTAAGTATGGAGGCCACGACTCGCCTCATTAAGAAGGGAACAAGACTCTACGCGCTTGGGGTCGGAACCAGGCGAAGCTGAACGTAGTCCTGGACCGTCCCCTGAGGCTTAGCTGCTCCAAGCACTGTTCCTGGGCTTTATGGAATTTATCATAAAAAGAAGAGTCTGTCCTATTATTGCTCTAGGGGTAGAACTTACGGAGGTGTTCTGTGTTCCGAGGGTTCGGGAGCGGGTCCCCATCCTCGGTTCTGGGAATGGTCCCAGGATGTCCAGCCCCCATACGGCAAATGGCCATGTGGGCGGGATCATCTGTACCGTCCAAGCCGGTGTATGGATCTGCTTGGCGTGGAACAGGCACGCCTTGCAGCTCTCGACCAGCTTGACGGCATCCTGGAGTGTTGTCGGCTAGTAGAAGCCATGCCGGAAGGCTTTACCGACAAGCGTGCGTGAGGAAGAGTGATTCCCTCATTCGCCTCCATGGATCTCAGCAAGCAAGTCGCAGCCTTCCCCCTGGGTTATGCACCGCAATACGACGCGGTTGGCGCCACATCGGTAGAGATCCCCTTCTACCAACGCGTGTGTCGGTACCCGCGATATGGGGTACCCCCGCGCAGACCACATGCGGAAACCGGGACTGCTACAACCACTGGGCATTCCTGCCTGGAAGTGGGAGGATGTGAGCATGGATTTCATCGTCGGTTTACCCACCACCTTGCAGAAACATGATTCTGTGTGGGTGATCGTCGATCGGCTCACCAAAGTTGCCCATTTCATCCCGGTCAACACCAACTACAAAGCCAAGAAGTACGCTGAACTGTACACCTCACGGATCCTATGCTTGTACGGCGTACCCCGTACTATCATATCAGATCGGGGCACTTTATTTGTGTCCCGTTTTTGGGAGCAGCTACACGCTGCCTTGGGGACGAAGCTGATCCGTAGTTCAGCCTACCACCCGCAGACGAATGGGCAAACGGAGCGGGTAAACCAAATTTTAGAAGACATGCTACGAGCTTGCGCTATCGACCAGGGCAAGAATTGGGATGATCACTTGCCGTTAGCTGAATTCTCGTACAATAATGGGTACCAAGCCAGCATCAAGATGGCACCTTACGAGGCGCTATACGGTAGGAAATGCCGCACACCATTGAACTGGTGTGAGTCTGGCGAAAGGGTTACCTTCAGGATTGACCTTGTCAACAACGCGGAAGAAAAGGTTCGACTAATTCAAGCGAACCTAAAAGCCGCTCAATCCCGTCAGAAAAAGTATGCGGACCGGAGAAGGCGCCCATTACAATTCGAAGTTGGAGATCACGTATATCTACGGGTGTCTCCAATGAAGGGCGTAAACAGATTTGGGGTGAGAGGAAAGTTGGCACCCCGATTCATCGGTCCATTCCAGATTACCGAAAGATGTGGATCAGTGGCATACCGGTTGAAATTACCAGAAGCACTTTCCGGTGTACACAACATCTTTCATATTTCCCAGCTGAGGAAGTGTCTCAAGCTATCAACTACCGTTCAGCTGGAAGACATTGAAGAACTGCAACCGGATCTCACCTATCGGGAGGAACCGGTGCAGATTATTGATGAAAAGGCCCGAACCACACGCAACCGTACGTTGTGGTTCTACAAGGTTCTATGGAGTAATCACTCCATGGACGAAGCGACATGGGAGAGCGAAGAATTCCTTCGCACTAACTACCCTGAATTTTTCATGTCGCATATCCGGTAATTTTCCACCGTCCTCTCTCTCATTTTCACCTTATAATCTCGGGACGAGATTCTTTCAAGGGGGGAAGAATGTAAGGGCCTCAGTTTTTGACACACATTTGCAGTTGTCGGTACCTGAGATATGGGGTACCCCCGCGCACAGGGTAAAATGCCTAAGGTGCTCGCCCTTCTCCGCAGGAAGAGCTCCGAAGGCGCCACGCGTTTGGCGGGGCCGGACCTCCCTCTCCTCAGAGGAGAGCTCCGGGCCCGCCACGTAGCATGCAGAAGCCGGACCTCCCCCTCCGCGGGAGAGAGGTCCGAAGACGCCACGCGTCCAGCGAGGCCGGACCTCCCTCTCCTCAGAGGTGAGCTCCGGGCCTACCACGTGACATACAGAGGCCGGACCTCCCCCACCGCGGGAGAGAGGTCCGAAGGCGCCACGCGGCCAGCGGGGCCGGACCTCCCTCTCCTCAGAGAAGAGCTCCGGACCCGCCACGTGGCTAGAAGAATGGTGCTGCCTGCCCCCGAGCGGTAGGCAGCGGGCGTAAAGGCGCCCCTCACCTTGCCCGTACAAGGTATTCAAAGCCCGCGTCTTCCCAAGACGCGGAAACGCGGAGCACGCGCCGGTCAGGTGCCGTTGCGTCCAGTCGCATCACAGACTGGCGCGCGGTGTCAGAACCTGACAGGTGATAAACGCCGCGACAAGACATCCCATGCGACCTGCGCCGCCATCAACCACTACGACTGGCGCACGGCATGGGCAGGGCGGCAAAAGGAAGACTCAGAAGCCTTCGACCGGAGGCAACCACCGGCGTAACTACAGATACGGTAGATAATAGACAATCTTCCCGGGACCACCTGTCGGGTCCCGGCTTCCCTTGTAAGCCGCCCGAGCCTTGGACTATAAAAGGCTCGGGTAGGCGTCGATAGCAAGGGTTCGCATTCTGCAACTCATACGTTAGCCATACACTTTCAAGCTGTAGCTCACCCCCAAGCTCAGGCCCCCGGCCCTGAGCAGCAAGCAATACAGCGAGCTCCATAGCTCGCCGTGGACGTAGGGTTTTACGCTCCGGCGGCCTGAACCACGTAAAACTCCCTGTGTCAAGCTCTCACTAACTCGTCCATCCGCGCAAGCTCTCTGCTAGGAACTAGCCCCTCCGAAAAAAGAACCTCCGCGGGCTGCCCAGTGCAGGCCCAGGGGAAGTGTCGATCGCACACTTCGACATTTGGCGCGCCAGGTAGGGGGCTTTTCCCCTAGCGCGACGAGTTTCCGCCAACGAAGATGACCAAGCTCCCTTCGGCGGCAAGCTCACCTCCCCCGCCTCCGCGGCAGGCCGCAGCTATGGGGGAGTACAAGCCAACACACTCAGGACGGAGTGTGTCAGTACAAGCTGGGAGCCAGCAACCGGCTCTGGCAGCGCCGACCCCGGCAATGCAGGCTCCAACCAGCGTCATATCTCCAGTAGCGCTGGGCGTACCCGGAAGGGGCGCGCTAGCTGCAGCAAGAGCGCTACTGCACAATCCGCCCGCTAGACGCGCCTCAGGCAGCGACCCAGCGGTGGATTCTCGAGGTAGACCGTCTTGTCGTCGCTGCCGCAAGCCCACGACTCCGGCGGAGACGACACTCTAACCAGCCGGCCGTGTCGCTGATACGCACGCCGGTGAGTGATGAACAGACGGCAGATTCCAGCTCTGCCAGCCCTCAATCGATGGATCTGAGGACAGAGCTGGAGCGGTGTCGCTCGGGTCAAGATGCCCGGGTATACCTCGAGCAACGCCGAGAAAGGCGTCACTACCATGGAGCTGACGACAGCGTGACGTCGGCCTCGACCCAGCCTGAAGAGCAGACCTTCGCCATGCGATCTCTGCCCCAGGCCTGCGCTGTGCAGAATATGCCACAGTCATATGTACTGCAGATGGCGCCCCCGGCCTACGGTGCAGCTTTGCCCGTACCGGGGTACACTGTGCCTGGTGCGAACTCAGCGTTCGCGGCACCAGAACCTGCGGTGACGGAAGCAGGGTGTGCAGCCCTCGCGCCCCATCTTCGCTTTGTGAAGTGGCCGCGCAAGTTTCGGCCACACCTGCCCAAGAAGTACGACGGCAGTGTTAACCCGGCGGAGTTTCTCCAGATCTACTCCACCGCCATACTTGCCGCAGGAGGGAATGAAGCCGTCATGGCCAATTACTTCCCTGTCGCCTTGACCGGTCCAGCCCGGTCTTGGCTCATGAACCTCCCCCAAGGTTCCGTCACCTCCTGGGGAGAGCTTTGCCAACAGTTCGTAGCCAACTTCGGCAGCTCCTACACCCGGCCTGGCACGGAGCTCGACCTCCACGCCGTCCAGCAGCAGCCTGGGGAGTCGCTGCGCTCTTTCATCCAGCGGTTCTCCCAGGTGCGGAACACCATCCCACACATTCAAAATGCTTCTGTGGTGGTGGCGTTGCGGCAAGGCGTCCGGGACAAGAAGATGCTCGAGAAGCTCGTGACCAGGGAGGTCCGCGACGTCTCAGAGCTCTTCAGCTTGGCAGACAAATGCGCCAGAGCTGCCGAAGGGCGGAACTGGCACTCGCTGCCATCCTCCGAGTCAGGGGGACTGCCCGGATCCAGTCCTACTCCCTGTGAAAGCAGCAGGAAGGCCAAGGGCCGGGGCAGAAGCAAGATAGAGTCACCGACCGCAGTCCCAGTCGTCACTGCAGCGACGCTCGGTGGGGCTCGGGGGCCGCGCCCCGACAAGAAGCAGCGAAGATCACCAATCCCAGAAGGTGATAAAGACAGTATGTGCCCCGTGCACGGCAGCTGTCGCCACACTGCTGCCGAGTGCCAGGAGATCCGAAGGCTCGCAGAGCGTTTCCGCAAGGAGAAGCGGCAGCGGGCTGATGACCTGCCCTTCCGTCCAAAGGAAGATGAGCAGAGGGTGGATGTTCCAGATAACATCGACCACCCAGAGGAGATCCGGGAGCCTCCGCGTGTCGTGAAGGCGGCACGCAATCACGAGGATTCCGACTCCAGTGGCGATGAGCGTCGGAAGAAGCTCTACGTCATATACGGCGGGTCCGCCGACCCCTCGTCCCGAAGTGCAGTCAAGACTCTGCGCCGAGCGGTAGCGTCGGTGGTGCCACTCCCAAGTGCTGCACCGCACCTAAAGTGGATGGGGACCCCCATCAGCTTTGATGCCACCGACTGCCCCAGGAACATGGCTGGGGCCGGCCAGCTGCCGCTCTTGGTGGCCCCTACCATCGCCAACGTGAGAATGTACCACGTTTTGGTGGATGGGGGAGCTGGGCTGAACCTCATCAGCCGTGCAGCTTTCCAGAAGCTGCAGATCCCGATGGCCAAGCTCACCCCGTCGAGTCCGTTCTCAGGGGTAGGGCCGGGACAGGTTATCCCCTACGGCAGCATTAGTCTCCCGGTGACCTTCGGTGCTCCGGACAGCTATCGAACAGAGTAAATCCGGTTTGACGTAGCGGAGATAGACCTCCCCTTCAACGCCATAATCGGCAGGCCAGCCCTGTACCGGTTCATGGCTGTAGCCCATTACGGCTACCTTGTCCTGAAGATGCCAACACCGACAGGTGTTCTCAGGATTCGTGGGGACCGCACTGCTGCAGTGTCGGCCCTGGAGAAGCTCCAAGCACTCGCGACAGCTGAGGCCTCAGCCCCCGGCAATACGGAATCGGACCAGCTCCGCCCGTGTGCACGTCATCGTGCTTCCACCACAGCACCCCGGGTGCAACCTCTCGACGAGGGCGGCGTCCCCTTAAAGGTCGTCCAAGTTGGCGCCGAAGCTACCCAGACCACCCGGGTAGCCGGGGGCCTGGATAGTAAATAGGAAGGCACGCTCGTCACCTTACTCCGGCACAACGTCGACGTGTTTGCATGGCAGCCGTCACAGATGCCGGGGATCCCCAGGAAGGTGATCGAGCACCACTTGAAAGTCTTCCCCGACGCCCGGCCGGTTCAACAGAAGCCCCGCAAGCAGTCCATCGAGCGGCAGAACTTCATCCGTGAAGAAGTCAAGAAGCTGCTGGACGCTGGCTTCATACGGGAGGTCCACCACCCACGATGGTTGGCGAACCCCGTCGTTGTCCCGAAGGCCGGCGGGAAGCTCCGGATGTGCATCGACTACACCAGTCTCAATAAGGCATGTCCTAAAGATCCATTCCCTCTCCCTAGAATAGACCAAATAGTAGACTCAACGTCAGGCTGTGATATGCTGTGCTTCCTAGACGCCTATTCGGGTTTCCATCAGATCCCCATGTCTAGGGAGGACGAGGAGCACACCTCCTTCATCACAGTGGACGGCCTTTATTGCTATGTGTCTATGCCTTACGGCCTAAAGAATGCACTCCCCACCTTTGTGCGGGCAATGCACAAAACCTTTGGGGAGTTAATAAGAGACCTGGTTGAGGTGTATGTCGATGACATAGTTGTCAAGGTCAAGCAGGGTCCGTCCCTGCTAGATAACCTAGCCTTAGTCTTTGACAAGTTGTGCTCTACGCGCACCAAGCTGAACCCAGATAAATGTGTGTTCGGCGTGTCCTCTGGGAAGCTCTTAGGGTTCCTGGTCTCGCACCGGGGGATTGAGGCCAACCCAGAGAAGATCAAGGCCATCGATTTGATGCGGCCCCCTGCCCGCGTCAAAGATGTCCAGAAACTCACAGGATGTCTAGCCGCGCTGAGTCGGTTTATACCGAGGCTAGCAGAGCGGGCACTCCCTTTCTTTAAGCTTCTGCGCAAGTCGGGCCCCTTTGCCTGGACTGACGAAGCGGAAGAGGCTTTCCAGGAGTTGAAGCGACTCTTGACGACCCTACCAATCATGGTAGCCCCTGAGCCCGGAGAGCACCTGTTGCTCTACATCGCGGCGACAACTGAAGTAGTGAGTATGGTCCTCGTCGCAGAGCGGCCGGACCCCTCATCTTCACAACCTGCTGACAGACGCCGGGAGGCCCCGCAGGACCAAGGCGGTCTCCCGGGCCTCCAAGGCAACCTCCCGGAGGTCCTGGGCAGTCTCCCGGACCTCCAAGATAAACCCCCGGGGGCCCCGCAGGACCCCCCGGGGGCCAAATGGGACCTCCCAGAGGTCCCCCAAGACCCTCCGGAGCTCCCGAACAATCAAGATAGCTTAAGGGCCACCGGGTCCCAGCTCCCGGAGGCCCCCGTGGGTCCGCCCACCTCCAGAGGGCCAATGGACGAGGACCTCCCAGACCTGAGAAAGAGGGTTCAAAACGTACAGAGGCCTGTCTACTACGTCAGCGAAGTACTTCATGATGCCAAGACAAGGTACCTGGATGTCCACAAGGTGCTGTATGCGGTGCTCGTTGCCTCCAGGAAGCTCCGCCATTACTTCCAGGCCCACCGGGTCTCGGTAGTCACCTCGTATCCACTGAAGACAATTCTTCACATCCCCCATGCGACGGGCAACGTTGCTAAATGGGCGGCGGAGCTAGCGGAGTTTGAGCTGGACTTCCTCCCACGCCATGCAGTCAAGAGCCAAGCACTGGCTGACTTTGTGGCGGAGTGGACACCAACGGAGGCTGACCCAGGGGGCCATGGGGGCGGAGAACCGGAGCACCAAGCTCCGGTCTTCACCGAGCCCCACTGGACACTCTTCTTCGACGGCTCCTCGCGAAAGCAGGGGGCCGGTGCCGGCGTACTGCTCCTCATGCCATCGGGGGAACAGTTTGGGTATATGGTGCGTCTCAATTTCAAGGCAACCAACAACATGGCAGAGTATGAAGCACTCATCTTTGGCCTGCAGACAGCCCTGTCTTTAGGCGCTCGCCAGTTGTTGGCACAGGGCGACTCACAGCTGGTCATCAAGCAAGTCAAGGGCGAATGCTCCTGCAATGACCCCCAGCTAGCTGCATATCTGCTTCACGTGCAGATGTTGGAGAAAGAATTCCTCGCCTTGGACCTGCACCACGTACTGCACGCCGGTAATACCGCAGCCGACGACCTTTCAACGAAGGCTTCCACCGGAGCCCCTGCGCCCGAAGGAGTCTTTGAGAGGACGTTGCTGCGGCCCACAGCCCGGCCCGCCAAGCCGGGCGAAGGGGGCTTGACCAGCACCTCGAAGCTGGCGGTCCCGGTGGCCCTACAACCGTGGGCGCCGCCAAGGATTGTAAGCGTCACTGGGGACTCCGTGCAACCCAGCGCTCAAGATCCAGAAGCTCAAGTCAGACCCGATGCATGGATCACGGAGATCCGGGACTACTTGAAGGACAATATCCTCCCTGATGAACATGCAACCGCTGAACGGATTGTGCGTATGGCTAAGAGGTACGCGCTGGTAGAGGGGGATCTCTACCGGCGTGGCGTCAACCACATCCTATTGCGGTGTATAACCCAGGGGGAAGGCTGCGACTTGCTCGCTGAGATCCATGGAGGCGAATGTGGAAGTCATTCTTCCTCACGCACGCTTGTCGGTAAAGCCTTCCGGCATGGCTTCTACTGGCTGACAGCACTCCAGGATGCCTTCAAGCTGGTCGAGAGCTGCAAGGCGTGCCAGTTCCACGCCAAGCAGATCCATACACCGGCTCAGGCGGTACAGATGATCCCGCCCTCGTGGCCGTTTTCCGCGTGGGGGCTGGACATCCTGGAGCCATTCCTCAGAACCATCGGGGGGTTCCGGTACCTCTATGTCGCCATCGACAAGTTCACCAAGTGGCCGGAAGCTACACCAGCTGTCACCATTAATAAACAATCAGCAGTAAAATTCATCAGATCCATTGTCTGCCGGTTCGGGGTCCCAAACAGGATCATCACTGACAATGGGACCCAGTTCACCAGCGCAGCATTTCAAGACTACTGCGAGGACCTTGGCATTCAGGTATGCTATGCCTCGGTCGCTCACCCGAAGAGCAATGGGCAAGTCGAGAGGGCCAATGCGGAGATTCTCCGGGGCCTCAAGACTCGTACCTTCGCCAGCCTGAAGAAACATGGTGCCAATTGGGTAGATGAACTTCCGAGCACACTATGGGCTAACCGGACATCCCAGAGCCGGGCCACCGGGGAGACACCCTTCTTCATGGTGTACGGGGCCGAAGCTGTACTTCCTCCAGAAATCACCATGAAGTCTCACCGTGTCCGGGCTTACGACGAAGCCGCGCAGGACAACCTCCGGCGTGGAGAAATTGACCTTGTCGACGAGTTCCGATTACATGCGGCACTCCGTAACGCGCGGTACAGACAGGCGCTTCGGCGCTACCACCAGAGGTCTGTGCGTGCCCGGGAGCTGCAGGAAGGTGACCTGGTGTTGCGGCGCATACTTTCTCGCGAAGGGGCCCACAAACTCTCCCCTAGTTGGGAAGGCCCCTTCCGAGTCACGAAAGTATGCCGCCCCGGGTGTGTGCGCCTTTCCACCGAGGATGGGGACCTGCTCCCGAATCCTTGGAACATAGAACACCTCCGTAAGATCTACCCTTAAGAGCAAAAATAGGTCAGTACTTTCTTTTCGTAATGGACCCCGTAGAGTCCAGGAGCAGCGCTCGGAGCAGCTAAACCCCAGGGGACGGTCCAGGACTACGTTCAGCTTTGCCTGGTTCCGACTCCAAGCGCGTAGAGTCTTGCTTCCCCTCTTAATGGGGTGGGTCGTGGCCTCCATGTTTAGCCTGCCTTCCTCCTATGGAAGGTTGTGCGAAAAGAAGTCTTCCCTACTTTGCTCTTTCCTTGTACTCATTTGAATTGTGAATTGAGTTATTTTTATCACCCTTGCAGTACATGGCTGCCGTGTGCTCGGCTCCCCCTCTCTACAAACCCCCAAGCATCAAGCGTATGGTTGGGGGCTGTAAGTCAAATAAGACTGTAAAACAAGGGAGGGGGAGCCCCCAAGGAGAATTACGTTTCCTCTACCTGTGTGCAGGACTTCCAGGTTGCGGCAACGGGGACTGCGTGGAGTAGAGGGAAAGGAGTTACCAACTACTTCGACCCAGGGCTAGAGGGGGCGGGACCCAGGGGTCCCACGAGTCCAGCAGGCCCGGAACTCTCCCCTTCCTTGAGAGGGGATCCGGGCTCGCCACGTGGCAGACGGAAGCCGGACCTCCCCCCGCGCTGGAAGAGCTCCGAAAGCCCTGCATGCTCAACACGGCCGGGGCTCCCGTCCCTGCAGTAGAAGCAATCATCAAGTGGGCGCACGCTCTCACGACCCCGCGGCCGTTCGTGCTCCAGCAGCGGTCAGGTCGGGACTTAGAGAAAGTGCGCGGATCGGAAGAGACGGAGGTCCCACCTCGGGCTCGCTATCTCCCCCGAGATGGGCCCGGGGGCCACTGTCGGTACCTGAGATATGGGGTACCCCCGCGCACAGGGTAAAATCCCTAAGGTGCTCGCCCTTCTCCGCAGGAAGAGCTCCGAAGGCGCCACGCGTTTGGCGGGGCCGGACCTCCCTCTCCTCAGAGGAGAGCTCCGGGCCTGCCACGTAGCATGCAGAAGCTGGACCTCCCCCTCCGCGGGAGAGAGGTCCGAAGACGCCACGCGTCCAGCGAGGCCGGACCTCCCTCTCCTCAGAGGTGAGCTCCGGGCCCGCCACGTGACATACAGAGGCCGGACCTCCCCCACCGCGGGAGAGAGGTCCGAAGGCGCCACGCGGCCAGCGGGGCCGGACCTCCCTCTCCTCAGAGAAGAGCTCCGGACCCGCCACGTGGCTAGAAGAACGGTGCTGCCTGCCCCCGAGCGGTAGGCAGCGGGCGTAAAGGCGCCCCTCACCTTGCCCGTACAAGTTATTCAAGGCCCACGTCTTCCCAAGACGCGGAAACGCGGAGCACGCGCCGGTCAGGTGCCGTTGCGTCCAGTCGCATCACAGACTGGCGCGTGGTGTCAGAACCTGACAGGTGATAAACGCCGCGACAAGACATCCCATGCCGCCTGCGCCGCCATCAACCACTACGACTGGCGCACGGCATGGGCAGGGCGGCAAAAGGAAGACTCAGAAGCCTTCGACCGGAGGCAACCACCGGCGTAACTACAGATACGGTAGATAATAGACAATCTTCCCGGGACCACCTGTCGGGTCCCGGCTTCCCTTGTAAGCCGCCCGAGCCTTGGACTATAAAAGGCTCGGGTAGGCGTCGATAGCAAGGGTTCGCATTCTGCAACTCATACGTTAGCCATACACTTTCAAGCTGTAGCTCACCCCCAAGCTCAGGCCCCCGGCCCTGAGCAGCAAGCAATACAGCGAGCTCCATAGCTCGCCGTGGACGTAGGGTTTTACGCTCCGGCGGCCTGAACCATGTAAAACTCCCTGTGTCAAGCTCTCACTAACTCGTCCATCCGCGCAAGCTCTCCGCTAGGAACTAGCCCCTCCGAAAAAAGAACCTCCGCGGGCTGCCCAGTGCAGGCCCGGGGGAAGTGTCGATCGCACACTTCGATAGCAGTGTTCATCACCACACCACACACCTCATTTGAGGAAGAATGATGAACACAAATGAAGAGCAAGTAACAATTATCAACATGCTCATTAGAGAACAAACTTACACATTGCAAAAGTGCTATTTCCCACATGTGATATAGATGGGCTGGACATATGCAAACTCCTACACTTTGCTAAGGATGTCCATGCCAAGTTTCACCCAAATTCAAAACCTTTTTGAGGTCATTTTGGGTATAGATAGGAAGAGGGCAGTTTGAAACCATATTCAAATTCAAACTGTTTTTATCCCATGAATTTAAAAGTGGAAGGCATATTCTTACTCAGCACATTTTTGTGAGCTCACACACAAATTTTCACTCCATTTGGAGTTGATCTTGACATGAGCTAAGGGGGAGAGATTCAAACTTTATTTGAATTTCAAACTGAACTTGTGCTGAAATTCATTAAAACCAAACCTCATTTGAACTTTGATCAATTCAAATGGCTCATGGGTGAATAATTTGAATTGCCAAGGGTAGTATGGGGTTCACTGTTTACAACAGTGATTAGGAGCAAATTTCAGAGGTTAAAACTGGAGGTGGGACCCACATGTCAGCCACTGCTCAGATCAAACCGACTGAGACTTTTTCACTCGGGTCGCCGAGCCGCAGCGGTGATCGCCACCGAGGGCAGCCGCCGCGCCAGCAGCTGCTTGCCCACGCGCGAGCGTGAGGCGGTGCAGAGCCTTCTTAAGGCGCCTGCCCCCCTCCTCGGCCGAGGCACCACCGTTCTTTCCCGCAAGAACTCAGCGCCGGCCGAAAACTTCCGCAGCTCGGACTTGATCGGAGAACGCCGATCGCAGCTCCCTCCGTCCACTCCAGAGCCCCAGCAAGGTACTAGAAACCTTCCTCCGTCCTCCCCGTTGCTAGAATTCGGTTGAAACCGATTGATATCGGCTGTGCCGAAAGATCAAATTCGGGACTTGGAACCACCGCACCTCGGGCTCTCGTGGACAGCCCAACCAGGGCATTGTCACGCCCGAGCCAAGGCACCCTTGGACGCGCGGGTGACCGGTGCTGCTCATCCCCGAGCCACAGCTCGAGTGGTTGCTCACCGGCGGCGAATTTCCACTTTTCCCCTTTCTGTGTGCAGAACGACCTTCGGGTACGATTCTGTTTAATTCGTGCTCTAGAAAGGATTAGAGGGCCTCAGGCCGCTCTCACACGAGCTAGACACGGTAACGCACAAGTTGCCTTCACAACTCTGGGCCGGAGAACCTCTGTGCCCTGCGTAATTTGAGGTCTACTAATGGCGGAACGAACGGGCGGCATCGGGCGCACGGTGAGGACCTATTTTGGGCCTTCCCCGAGCTGCCTCGAGCTCTTGTCGACCTTCTCTGAGGTCCACTGATGCTCCCCGACCGATTTCCCAAGTAGCTGAGGTGCTAGAGAAGTCAGCTGACATGGCCAAAGTCATTCCGAGGTGGCGGCTCGTCGCCGACCATGCTCCGGCCGTTGTCATGAGCAGCTGACCCTCGGATCCTATTCCCCGAGTAAAAGTAGGCAGGGGCAGCCAGAATCGAGAAGTTTGGAGCTGTACAGCAGCCGGCGGCGAGCTCTCCAGCGAGATCCCTCGGCGGCGGGGCGCGGGTGTCGCGAGGTTGAAGAAGGGGGTGGACCCCAGCTGTCAGCGGGTGATATTTTGAATTGGGATCCGGCTGCGGCCGGGATCGGGTGTGCTGGCGCGCAAAATCCTTGTGGGCCGCAATGTGCCATCGCCTAGGCGTGCGACGCGTGTCCCCTGGGCCCACGCGCGAGTTTAAACTTTTCCCCGATTTTCAGATCTCCTTCAAACTTCAAATCCTCATAACTTTGGCTAGAAAGCTCCAAATTGAGTGAACCAACTTTTTCTGGATTCAGCTCTCTGAGTACTTTCCAGAAAATCAAGTTTCATTTCATGAAATTCCTTATTTCTCCAGAATTAATTCCTCAAAGTTTAAACTGTTAGGAATTTTAACTGGAGAATCCTTTGGAGGACAATCCTGAAATTTTACTGAGATGTTCATCAAAATATCCTCGAGCTACCATAAAAATTTCAGATCCATTTGAGCTCATTTAATCCACCTAATGGTGTGATTAGTGAAACTGTTCCAGAGAAAATAGAAAATGTTCAGAAACATTTTCAGAATTTTCTCTGAAATTGTTTAGCTCATAACTTTAGCTAGGAACCTTCAAATTAAGTGAGACCAACTCCATTAGAACCCTCTAAAAATCTAGTTTTCAGAAAGTCATAGTCTGTTTCATGAAAGTCCTTAGAACACCCTAAAAGCCTTTAATTAAGGTCAAGGACATAATTAATTGTGGAGGGCTCAATTGAGCTTTGCTGCAACTAAAACTTGACCAAGTCTCTGTTTAGGTTGTAACCAAGCCACAGTAAACGTTTCACAGTCATTAGGTCTGTCTAGCAAAGGTTATAAGCTTCACAAGTTCAAACTTAATAAATGCATTTAAATTAATACATGTATTGTTTCTATCATGTAGTCGCTAAGGTCGAGGAGGAACCCGAAGTCCTAGACTTCGTTACTCCGGAGGAACAGCTAGCCTACGACCAAGAGCAGCAAGGCAAGCTCCGGTTTGCATTAACCTTTTTACAAATTTTTATTGTTTTGAGCACATACTTGTTTCCTTTATTCTGTGCATTAGAGTCTTGTTTGGAAGCCCCACTGCATAGCCAAAAGAACCATGGGTTGGGTTTAGGCTTGCAAACCCCGTTAGCTACTGCATTGCTAGGATAGAGTAGGATTCGGTACAAGTCGAGTAGTTGGAACTACTCGCGAGAATAGGCTAGAGGCACATTGCTCGGGTAGAGATAGCACATGATACACATGGCAAGAAAATGAGACCAAGTGGAGGGTAAGGGCAGCAGGACTTTGGGGCCTGTGTGCTGTAGCTCCGCTTGTGTCGATTGAGGACCGAGCCGTGTGCGGGCCTGTTGAACAAGCTAGAACAGTACCGAAGACCTACCGGCTATATGGGAACCAGGAAACTGATGTAACTCGGGTAGCTGGGTATTGAGGCATTGCCCGTCGTTCAGAGGGTAGGTTGAGAGCTCGAGGTGTAAATCGGCTGGCGGCACAGAGATGCGCGTGCAGAGACCTCTTGCTCGGGACGATGGGACCGGTTCAATATTTGGCTGACGGGTGAAAGGTAGTTGCGTACAGCGTCCGTGATGGTCGTTGTAGGCAACATCGAGTACGGGCGTACGTGACGGGTTGTTCGGGTAACCCTGCAGGTGTAAATCGATTATAATCGCCGTCCCTCGCGGTCAGTGAGTACCACTTGTTCACTGTACCGTGACGTAGAAAGAACAGGCTAGTCACATGTTAAAATGTTGCTGATTGAAAGCTGGACATGGATTGTTAATGATATGCTGTAGCTTAGAGCTAACTAAAGTTCTTTTCAACTTTGGGCAAAGTACATGAGAGAAATGCGTTTCTTATTTGATTGCGGCTCTCTCATGTGCCTTAGCGTAAAGTTCTCCACAACCTGCTGCTAAAACTTGAAAATAAGGTTCTACTAATTAGGCGAGTCCTTGCAAATGATTTTTACCTCTTGTAACCAATTACCCTCATGTAGAAGTTCCATGTTTAGGTGAGACGGGTCAGACTTGCTGAGCCTTCGTGCTCACTGCTTGTGTTTGAAGCTTTTGCAGGGTTCTATGAGGAAGGGACTCCCGAAGAGGAGACGGAACCCCAGGAGGGGAACCCCGTCGAGTGGGAGTCGTGCACGCCGCAGAGTTAGTGTGCGTGTGTGCTAGCAAGGACACGTTCGAGGGCTGAACTTTCACTTGATGCTTAGTCTACGCCCGCGAGTGTAGACTGAACTTATTTTGATGTAAACATGTTCATAAACTTGTTTATGTAATAAAATTTCCGCTTCCGCTTTGTACCTTTGACGTGTGTTATACGGTGCTGTGCAACGCAGCACCCCTCAGCGTGATCCTGGCTCGACAGGACCATTGGGGTCGTTTCAGCGTTGGTATCAGAGCTCGCTTGAGGTTTAACACAGTACAAAGGTCTTCTTTTTCAAAAATCCAGTGAGGAACGAGTTAGTAGCCCGTATAAGGATGTTATTAGTATATAGAAAGTGGCTTATTAACCTATTTGTTATGTCGGAAAATCGTGCATCTCGGGACGTTCATGTCTTGGGGGGTGCACGTAAGCGTTGTCCACCAGTGCGCACAAGCTGAAGGGTGGAGCCCCACGGGTGGCAGGTAACCCGACCCGCTTTAGTATCCTCTACGACTCTTCATGTCGTTTGGGGTATTCGAGCAACGTCTGTCCCTGGCGTGCGTGGTGCAACATGGGAGACCCCATCACATGGTCTGAGACGTGAACACGAAGGCGTGTTTGGCTTGAGAACATCCGGGCGAGTGATGACGGCCGGGTGTACGAACTGTATGGATTCCGGGCTCGGTGTGTAGCCGAGTCTGACGATTGATTGAGTTTCTGCAGGTAGCCTGACCACGAAACGGTAGACGTGTAGCATCTGTGTGCGAGTGACGAGTAGTGCCACTGAAATAACGAAGCCGGCTAAGTCCAGTATAGGTTTTTCTTTGTGAGGACGTAGTACCGACATAATCTGGTGATGCATCGACGTCACACCAAAATAAATGAACAAATTCATTTAAAACTTGAAAGTTTTGCTCCAAAGTAGTAAAACTTGATGTAACTCCTTCCCTTGAACAGGATATTCAAAGTTAACAAGTTTTCAACTTATAGGTTGTTAAGGACAGAGCACTCTGTTTTCAGCTGAATCAAGGCTGAAGTTAATCAGAGGCTGGAGGTTGAGTTCTTTCGAGATTGGGGTCGTATGATACATTTCTGGAAATCTTTGGAAGAGCTTTACAACTTTTCTGTCGAAGTCCAGAGGTTTTTCATCCCTTAACCACTCGAAAAATGCAGTAGAGTTGGAACTGTCCAGAAAACAGGACAGGGTAAAGACTCTCTGTAGACTCTCTGTAAATTAAGCATAACTTCCTGCATAAAAATCCAAAAATAGAAAATGAGGTAGTTCTAGAAAGCTTATGAGATGGGTTACAACTTTGTAACAGAAATTTTTGTCAGATTAGGAACAGAAGTAACTGGGATTCTTGGATCAAATCAGTACCTAAGGCAGGGAGGTGCTGTCCAATTGATTCCAGAAATTCTATTAACTTTGACATCTCATAACTTTTGAACCAGGACAGATCTGAGGCCAAGCAAACACTTTCTGGAAAGCTATTGAAGTTAGCTTTAACTTTGATGTTGAGCTCCAGAATTATTTTTGCTGTTAACATGGCCTAAATCAGGTTGAAATGGAAACTGGTCAGCGCTGTCATGGGAACAGCAGATCAGCAGTCAAATTTGTTAAAATTTGAACTATGTTTCCACGTTTTATGGGATCAATGACATGTCTTATGTTATAACTCCATGGTTTACTGTTTAAATAAATATTTGACATTTCTCAAATATATTTTTACAGATGGCAGCAGATAAACAGTTGGAGAACGGGTGGGTAGTTTCCCACTGTTCTGACCGTAGCGGCTACCCGGAAGCATTGTGGCAAATGCTCCAATATTTCGGGTACAATCAGATGCCGCAGTATGTCGCCAAAGAAGATGGCGAAGGGGGGAACAAGACGTGGATGATCCATGTCGAGGTTCCTGCAGGACCATTCGCCACCCGGTTGGGTGCCATTCACCGTCACGGTGAGAGGAAGACAACCGGAAGGGATGTGGCAAGTGGCAGCCCGTGACACTATGTCACGTTTCTGCCAACTACACGTGCAGGCTATGGAGGGCACTCCATACGCACTCGTTCCGGTGGAGGGACGAGCTCAGCATGTGTGGGAAGAGAGGTACCTGGAGGCAACAGACCCGAATTGCCCAAGGTACAACCCCGCGGAGGCAAACCTCAGCCTCCAAATGAGGGCGGGAAACGCTGTGATGGACAGCCAAGCTGTTCATACGGAGCATCTCGCCACCAAGCTCAAGGAGAGCACAAGCCGTGGAGATCATTTCGAGAGTGCTCACAGCGCACTCCGCAATGTGCTCCTTCCGACGATCAAGCGACTGAATGAACAACACAATCAGTTGCGTCGTCTGAAGAAGGCAAAGAAGAAGAGCCGTGTTGACATCGCGGCATTGCAAGAGCTGGTGCAGATCCTAACCCAGCAGAATGAGGACCTTGCTCAAGAGCGGGACGACGCTATTGAGGAAGGACAAGGCTGGGAAGAGGACTACAACCAGGCTATGGACGAGGTGCATGCATTGCAGGACCTCGTGCCCCCGGTGTTAGGCATACCGGTGGTCTTGGGTCTTCCAGCAATGGGAGAACCCGGAATGGGAGAAGAGGTGGTAGATCCAGAGCCACCAGCAGAAGTACCGGAGGAGGACGACCCACAGGAGGTCGAGTTCTACTCCGAGTAGGGGGTTACGGTTGCCAAGTAGGGCAGCTAGGGTAGCGTAACCCAACTTTTGTAATCAGTGACATGTCGTGTAGACAGTAGCGTATGTATAGGTAGTGACGACATGAGCACAACTTCTCGGAGACCCGAGAATAATGTATCTTGTATAAAGTTTATGCTTTATCAATATATGTGAATGTTGTGCAAATTAATCATGTGTCACTTCAATACCTACTGTTGCTTATGGAATTTTAAGTAAGACATGTGCTAATCGCTGCTGTTTCAAATTTCAGAATGGCGCGTACTCGTGCCAACCCTGACGTTGGGGGTACCAGCCAAGGGGGAGAGACCTCCCAACCACCTCCCGAGGACTCCTCGGGACAGCAGCAGCAACAGCAACAGCAAACACCGCCACCGCCACTGCCAACGGTTACATTGGCCGACATTGTCGCGGCAATGGCGGGCTCGCATCAGCAGCACACAGAGTTGCTGCAGACTCTCATCGCCAATACGTCTCGCCCAGAGAGACGTTAAGATCGTGAGGAGCGCCAACAGAGCTCCTACTCCGACTTCCTGGCAACTCATCCCCCTGTATTCTCAAGGGTGGATGAACCACTTGACACGGACAACTGGCTCCGCGCCATAGAGATGAAGTTCGGGCTGCTCCAGATCAGCGAGCAGCACAAGACTCAGTTCGCGGTCCAGCAGCTCCAAGGATCCGCAAGCGCGTGGTGGGCCAACTTCTGTGCTTCACAGCCCACCGACCGAGTGATGACCTGGGCGGAGTTCCGGACGGCCTTCAGGGCCTATCATATACCGCCAGGTCTGATGAAGAGGAAGACGCAGGAGTTCTTACACCTGCAACAAGGGAGCCGGAACGCGCTGGAATACTCCAGGGCGTTTAACGATCTCATGCTATATGCGTCGTATCATGCTGATACCGACGAGAAGCGGCGAGACCACTTTTACCAGGGGCTTAACCCGCTCCTGAAGGACAAATTGGCGATGTTCAATCGCGGCAGCCTCAACGACATCATTGATGCTGCGATTGTTCAGGAGGACTCCGGCAAGGAGTTAGCGGCGGCGGAGAGAAAGCGAAGTGCGCCGCAGAGCAGTGGAGAAGGAGGCGGTCCTTCTCAGAAGTTTCGGATGGTGAATCGCCCACCATCAAGTCCACGCTGGCAACCACCACAGCGGTCGATGCCGTTCCGCAGTCGGCCGTACTCTTCACCGGCATTCCGGCCGGCACTGCCAGCACCACCGCAACAACAACAGCAGCAGCGGGCGATGCCGCGTGCGTTTGCACCTCCGCAACGCATGCCGGGCTTTCGTCCACCGAGTACTCCACCAGCAGCGGCCACATGTTACAAGTGTGGTCGTCCAGGACACTTCGCGAGCAGTTGCCCAGAGAGGCAAGGCGGCGGAGTGGCACCACAGTTTCCGGGGAGGAATCAACCCCGGAACCCTACTAATGCGCGGCTGGCAAACCCTAGACCCGGCACTGTCTACCAGCTTGCCATTGAGGACGTGCCGGAGGGCGAGCCAATCCTTGCGGGTATGTTCCAACTCCACCAGCATCCCGCTATAGTACTGTTTGATTCAGGCGCCACGCATAATTTTATTAGCCAAGCTTTCATTGCTAAACACAGTTTGCCAATACTACCCACCGATAGTCCATATTTAATTTGTTCACCGGGTGGGAAGATTTCAGCAAGCGTAATGGTCTCCAAAGCACCATTATGCTTAGCGGGTAGAGTGTACCCCACGTCTCTCATTATCTTAGAGGGACAGAAGGTCGATGTCATCCTAGGGATGTCGTGGTTAACCCCCCACGGCGCTGTTTTAGACACCGTCCTTCGAGTCGTGCACTTAAACTCAGAAGTGCACGGTTCTCACTCATTATTTCTGAACAGTCCAGAAATAAAACTTCCAAGTGTCTATCAAGCCACAACCATCAGATTGGAAGACATTCCTGTGATCCGAGAGTTCCCTGATGTATTCCCGGACGATTTGCCAGGGATGCCACCCGATAGAGAGGTGGAGTTCAAAATTGAACTTGCACCGGGAACCATGCCAATATCCCGAAGGCCGTACAAGATGGCGCCCAAGGAGTTGGCTGAACTGAAGACTCAGCTCACGGATCTTCTGGAGAAGGGTTTTATTAGGTCGAGCTCCTCACCATGGGACTGTTCGGCATTACTTGTCAAAAAGAAGGATGAGACGTTGCGGCTTTGCGTGGACTATCGTCCATTAAATGCCGTAACCATCAAGAACAAGTACCTGTTGCCACGGATCGACATGTTGTTTGATCAGTTGGTCGAAGCAAAGATCTTTTCCAAGATGGATTTAAGATCCGGGTACCATCAGATTAAGATAAGGGCTGAGGACATTCCGAAGATGGCTTTCTCGACGAGGTACGGACTTTATGAGTACCTAGTTATGTCCTTCGGCCTCACCAATGCTCCAGCTCACTTCATGTACTTGATGAACTCGGTATTCATCCAGAGCTGGACAAGTTTGTCGTGGTCTTCATCGACGACATCCTGGTATATTCCAAGTCGGAGGAAGATCACAAGAAACATCTGCGTATAGTCTTGCAACGGCTGCGGGATCACAAGTTATACGCAAAATTCAGTAAATGCAAGTTTTGGATATCGCAGGTGCCTTTCCTCGGGCATATCATCTCAGCGGAAGGTATCGCTGTGGACCCGAGCAAGATCACTCAAGTGCTGAATTGGAAGTCCCCGAGAACTGTTCACGAGGTACGGAGTTTCCTGGACTCGCGGGATATTATCGGAGGTTCATTCCGAACATCTCGAAGATTGCCAAGCCAATGACAGAGCTGCTGAAGAAGGCTACCAAATATGTTTGGAGTCCAGCATGTGAAGCAGCATTCAAGGCTTTAGTCAAGCACCTGACATCAGCACCGGTTTTGGCGCAGCCAGACACAACAAAACCGTTCGATGTGTACTGCGATGCATCCGGCATTGGACTCGGATGTGTGCTGATGCAAGACCGAAGAGTGGTCGCGTATGGATCACGGCAGCTTAGGAACCATGAGCAGAATTATCCAACTCACGACTTGGAGCTCGCTGCCGTGGTACTCGCACTCAAAATGTGGAGGCACTACCTACTCGGTAACCTTGTACATTTATATACCGACCACAAAAGCCTCAAGTACATATTCACTCAGAAGGAGCTGAACATGAGGCAACGAAGATGGTTAGAACTGATAAAGGATTACGAGATAGAAATCCATTATCATCCGGGCAAGGCAAACATAGTGGCAGATGCGCTGAGCCGCAAGTCACAGGTCAATAATCTGACCATCACACCGTTGGAAGAGAGCGAACCACCATTACATGTGATTCCACACGGAGCTCTCTACAACCTAGCTTTGATCCCCACCATCCGTGAAGAGATAGCGGCAGCCCAGAAGAATGACAAGGGCATGTCACACTTGCGGAGACGTGTAGATATTGGGGAGCTGAAATGTTTCCGGAAAGACGGAGACGGCGTCCTATGGTTCAAGGACCGGATCGTCGTACCCCGTAACCCGGAACTACGGAAGAAGATCTTTGATGAGGCTCACTTATCAAAGTTCTCTATTCACCCCGGTAGCAACAAGATGTATCAAGAACTCAGAAGCAAGTTTTGGTGGACACGGATGAAGTGAGAGACTGCAAAATACGTGTCCGAGTGTGATACATGTCGAAGGGTGAAGGCGGACCACATGCGGAAACCGGGACTGCTACAACCACTGGGCATTCCTGCCTGGAAGTGGGAGGATGTGAGCATGGATTTCATCGTCGGTTTACCCACCACCTTGCAGAAACATGATTCTGTGTGGGTGATCGTCGATCGGCTCACCAAAGTTGCCCATTTCATCCCGGTCAACACCAACTACAAAGGCAAGAAGTACGCTGAACTGTACACCTCACGGATCCTATGCTTGTACGGCGTACCCCGTACTATCATATCGGATCGGGGCACTTTATTTGTGTCCCGTTTTTGGGAGCAGCTACACGCTGCCTTGGGGACGAAGCTGATCCGTAGTTCAGCCTACCACCCGCAGACGGATGGGCAAACGGAGCGGGTAAACCAAATTTTAGAAGACATGCTACGAGCTTGCGCTATCGACCACGGCATGAATTGGGATGATCACTTGCCGTTAGCTGAATTCTCGTACAATAATGGGTACCAAGCCAGCATCAAGATGGCACCTTACGAGGCGCTATACGGTAGGAAATGCCGCACACCATTGAACTGGTGTGAGTCTGGCGAAAGGGTTACCTTCAGGATTGACCTTGTCAACAACGCGGAAGAAAAGGTTCGACTAATTCAAGCGAACCTAAAAGCCGCTCAATCCCGTCAGAAAAAGTATGCGGACCGGAGAAGGCGCCCATTACAATTCGAAGTTGGAGATCACGTATATCTACGGGTGTCTCCAATGAAGGGCGTAAACAGATTTGGGGTGAGAGGAAAGTTGGCACCCCGATTCATCGGTCCATTCCAGATTACCGAAAGATGTGGATCAGTGGCATACCGGTTGAAATTACCAGAAGCACTTTCCGGTGTACACAACATCTTTCATATTTCCCAACTGAGGAAGTGTCTCAAGCTATCAACTACCGTTCAGCTGGAAGACATTGAAGAACTGCAACCGGATCTCACCTATCGGGAGGAACCGGTGCAGATTATTGATGAAAAGGCCCGAACCACACGCAACCGTACGTTGTGGTTCTACAAGGTTCTATGGAGTAATCACTCCATGGACGAAGCGACATGGGAGAGCGAAGAATTCCTTCGCAATAACTACCCTGAATTTTTCATGTCGCATATCCGGTAATTTTCCACCGTCCTCTCTCTCATTTTCACCTTATAATCTCGGGACGAGATTCTTTTAAGTGGGGAAGAATGTAAGGGCCTCAGTTTTTGACACACATTTGCAGTGTTCATCACCACACCACACACCTCATTTGAGGAAGAATGATGAACACAAATGAAGAGCAAGTAACAATTATCAACATGCTCATTAGAGAACAAACTTACACATTGCAAAAGTGGTATTTCCCACATGTGATATAGATGGGCTGGACATATGCAAACTCCTACACTTTGCTAAGGATGTCCATGCCAAGTTTCACCCAAATTCAAAACCTTTTTGAGGTCATTTTGGGTATAGATAGGAAGAGGGCAGTTTGAAACCATATTCAAATTCAAACTGTTTTTATCCCATGAATTTAAAAGTGGAAGGCATATTCTTACTCAGCACATTTTTGTGAGCTAAGGGGGAGAGATTCAAACTTTATTTGAATTTCAAACTGAACTTGTGCTGAAATTCATTCAAACCAAACCTCATTTGAACTTTGATCTATTCAAATGGCTCATGGGTGAATAATTTGAATTGCCAAGGGTAGTATGGGGTTCACTGTTTACAACAGTGATTAGGAGTAAATTTCAGAGGTTAAAACTGGAGGTGGGACCCACATGTCAGCCACTGCTCAGATCAAACCGACTGAGACTTTTTCACTCGGGTCGCCGAGCCGCAGCGGTGATCGCCACCGAGGCCAGCTGCCGCACCACCAGCTGCTTGCCCACGCGGGGGCGTGAGGCGGTGCAGAGCCTTCTTAAGGCACCTGCCCCCCTCCTCGGCCGAGGTACCGCCGTTCTTCCCCACAAGAACTCAGCGTCGGTCGAAAACTTCCGCAGCTCGGACTTGATCGGAGAACGCCGATCGCAGCTTCCTCTGTCCACTCCAGAGCCCCAGCAAGGTACTAGAGACCTTCCTCCGTCCTCCCCGTTGCTAGAATTCGATTGAAACCGATTGATATCGGCTGTGCCGAAAGATCAAACTCGGAACTTGGAACCGCCGCACCTCGGGCTCTCGTGGACAGCCCAACCAGGGCGTTGTCACGCCCGAGCCAAGGCACCCTTGGACGCGCGGGTGACCGGTGCTGCTCATCCCCGAGCCACAGCTCGAGTGGTTGCTCACCGGCGGCGAATTTCCACTTTTCCCCTTTCTGTGTGCAGAACGACCTTCGGGTACGATTCTGTTTAATTCGTGCTCTAGAAAGGATTAGAGGTCCTCAGGCCGCTCTCACACGAGCTAGACACGGTAACGCACAAGTTGCCTTCACAACTCTGGGCCGGAGAACCTCTGTGCCCGGCGTAATTTGAGGTCTACTAATGGCGGAACGAACGGGCGGCATCGGGTGCACGGTGAGGACCTATTTTGGGCCTTCCCCGAGCTGCCTCGAGCTCATGTCGACCTTCTCTGAGGTCCACTGATGCTCCCCGACCGATTTCCCAAATAGCTGAGGTGCTAGAGAAGTCAGCCGACATGGCCGAAGTCATTCCGAGGTGGCGGCTCGTCGCCGACCATGCTCCGGCCGTTGTCATGAGCAGCTGACCCTCGGATCCTATTCCCCAAGTAAAAGTAGGCAGGGGCGGCCAGAATCGAGAAGTTTGGAGCTGTACAGCAGCCGGCGGCAAGCTCTCCGGCGAGATCCTCTGCGGCGGGGCGCGGGTGTCGCGAGGTTGAAGAAGGGGGTGGACCCCAGCTGTCAGCGGGAGATATTTTGAATCGGGATCCGGCTGCGGCCGGGATCGGGTGTGCTGGCGCGCAAAATCCTTGTGGGCCGCAATGTGCCATCGCCTAGGCGTGCGACGCGTGTCCCCTGGGCCCACGCGCGAGTTTAAACTTTTCCCCGATTTTCAGATCTCCTTCAAACTTCAAATCCTCATAACTTTGGCTCGAAAGCTCCAAATTGAGTGAACCAAATTTTGCTGGATTCAGCTCTCTGAGTACTTTCCATAAAAGCAAGTTTCACTTCATGAAATTCCTTATTTCTCCAGAATTAATTCCTCAAAGTTTAAACTGTTAGGAATTTTAACTGGAGAATCCTTTGGAGGAAAATCCTGAAATTTTGCTGAGATGTTCACCAAAATATCCTTGAGCTACCATAAAAATTTCAGATCCATTTGAGCTCATTTAATCCACCTAATGGTGTGATTAGTGAAACTGTTCCAGAGAAAATAGAAAATGTTCAGAAACATTTTCGGAATTTTCTCTGAAATTGTTTAGCTCATAACTTTAGCTAGGAACCTTCAAATTAAGTGAGACCAACTCCATTAGAACCCTCTAAAAATCTAATTTTCATAAAGTCATAGTTTGTTTCATGAAAGTCCTTAGAACACCCTAAAAGCCTTTAATTAAGGTCAAGGACATAATTAATTGTGGAGGGCTCAATTGAGCTTTGCTGCAACTAAAACTTGACCAAGTCTCTGTTTAGGTTGTAACCAAGACACAGTAAAAGTTTCACAGTCATTAGGTCTGTCTAGCAAAGGTTATAAGCTTCACAAGTTCAAACTTAATAAATGCATTTAAATTAATACATGTATTGTTTCTATCATGTAGTCGCTAAGGTCGAGGAGGAACCTGAAGTCCTAGACTTCGTTACTCCGGAGGAACAGCTAGCCTACGACCAAGAGCAGCAAGGCAAGCTCCGGTTTGCATTAACCTTTTTACAAATTTTTATTGTTTTGAGCACATACTTGTTTCCTTTATTCTGTGCATTAGAGTCTTGTTTGGAAGCCCCACTGCATAGCCAAAAGAACCATGGGTTGGGTTTAGGCTTGCAAACCCCGTTAGCTACTGCATTGCTAGGATAGAGTAGGATTCGGTACAAGTCGAGTAGTTGGAACTACTCGCGAGAATAGGCTAGAGGCACATTGCTCGGGTAGAGATAGCACATGATACACATGGCAAGAAAATGAGACCAAGTGGAGGGTAAGGGCAGCAGGACTTTGGGGCCTGTGTGCTGTAGCTCCGCTTGTGTCGATTGAGGACCGAGCCGTGTGCGGGCCTGTTGAACAAGCTAGAACAGTACCGAAGACCTACCGGCTATATGGGAACCGGGAAACTGATGTAACTTGGGTAGCTGGGTATTGAGGCATTGCCCGTCGTTCAGAGGGTAGGTTGAGAGCTCGAGGTGTAAATCGGCTGGCGGCACAGAGATGCGCGTGCAGAGACCTCTTGCTCGGGACGATGGGACCGGTTCAATATTTGGCTGACGGGTGAAAGGTAGTTGCGTACGGCGTCCGTGATGGTTGTTGTAGGCAACATCGAGTACGGGCGTACGTGACGGGTTGTTCGGGTAACCATGCAGGTGTAAATCGATTATAATCGCCATCCCTCACGGTCAGTGAGTACCACTTGTTCACTGTACCGTGACGTAGAAAGAACAGGCTAGTCACATGTTAAAATGTTGCTGATTGAAAGCTGGACATGGATTGTTAATGATATGCTGTAGCTTAGAGCTAACTAAAGTTCTTTCCAACTTTGGGCAAAGTACATGAGAGAAATGCGTTTCTTGTTTGATTGCGGCTCTCTCATGTGCCTTAGCGTAAAGTTCTCCACAACCTCCTGCTAAAACTTGAAAATAAGGTTCTACTAATTAGGCGAGTCCTTGCAAATGATTTTTACCTCTTGTAACCCATTACCCTCATGTAGAAGTTCCATGTTTAGGTGAGACGGGTCAGACTTGCTGAGCCTTCGTGCTCACTGCTTGTGTTTGAAGCTTTTGCAGGGTTCTATGAGGAAGGGACTCCCGAAGAGGAGACGGAACCCCAGGAGGGGAACCCCGTCGAGTGGGAGTCGTGCACGCCGCAGAGTTAGTGTGCGTGTGTGCTAGCAAGGACACGTTCGAGGGCTGAACGTTCACTTGATGCTTAGTCTACGCCCGCGAGTGTAGACTGAACTTATTTTGATGTAAACATGTTCATAAACTTGTTTATGTAATAAAATTTCCGTTTCCGCTTTGTACCTTTGACGTGTGTTATACGGTGCTGTGCAACGCAGCACCCCTCAGCGTGATCCTGGCTCGACAGGACCATTGGGGTCGTGTCACGGCCCTGAGCAGCAAGCAATACAGCGAGCTCCATAGCTCGCCGTGGACGTAGGGTTTTACGCTCCGGCGGCCTGAACCACGTAAAACTCACCGTGTCAAGCTCTTACTAACTCGTCCATCCGCGCAAGCTCTCCGCAAGGGACTAGCCCCACCGAAAAAGAACCTCCGCGGGCTGCCCAGTGCAGGCCCGGGGGAAGTGTCGAACGAACACTTCGCCATTTGGCGCGCCAGGTAGGGGGCTTTTCCCCTTGCGCGACGAGTTTCCGCCGACGAAGATGACCAAGCTCCCTTCAGCGGCTAACTCTCCCCCTCCGCGTTCACGGCGAACCGTGACCAGCGGGGAGTACATGTCGACGCACTCAGGACGGAGTGTGTCGGCACAAGCTGGTAGCCAGCAGCCGACTCCGGCTACGCCGACTCCGGCGATGCAG
Organism: Neostapfia colusana; assembly: GCA_030760725.1. NCBI lineage: Eukaryota > Viridiplantae > Streptophyta > Magnoliopsida > Poales > Poaceae > Neostapfia > Neostapfia colusana. The sequence continues at coordinate 105,824,998 of JASWHV010000006.1, forward strand.
GCTCCGACCAGTGTGAGATCTTCTGCAGCGCTGAGCATACACCATGGGGGTGCGCTAGCTGCAGAAAGAGCACTACTGCGCAACCCACCTGCTGGGGATGCGCCCCATTCAGCGACCCAACAGTGGGTCCGCGAGGTGGACCGCCTCGTCGTCGCTGCCGCGAACCCTCGGTTTCGGCCAGCCCCAGTTAACCGGCTGTGTTGCTGACGCGCACGCCAACGGTTGACGGGCAGACGGCGGATTCCAGCTGCTCCAGGCTCCCGTCGAGGACCTGAGAAGGGAGCTGGAACGGTGCCACTTGGGCCAGGATGCCCGGGTGTACCTCGAGCGACGTCAAGAAAGGCGTCGCAACCATGAGGCTGGCGACAGCATGACATCGGCCTCGACACAACCTGGAGGGCAGATCTTCGCCACGCGAGTCCTGCCTCAGGCATACGCCGCGCAGCATATGCCACAACCATGTGCTCTGCAAGCGGCGTCCCCGGCCTATGGCGCGACCTTGCCCATACCGGGATACACTGTGTCAGGCGCAACCAAGAGTTCGCGGCACCAGTACCTGCACTGGGACCAGCAACCGGCTCTGGCAGTGCCGACCCCGGCAATGCAGGCTCCAACCAGCGTCAGGTCTTCAGTAGCGCTGGGCGTACCCGGCGGGGGTGCGCCCGCCGCAGCAAGAGCGCTACTGCACAATCCGCCTGCTGGGGACGCGCCTCAGGCAGCGACCCAGCAGTGGATTCGCGAGATAGACCGTCTCGTCGTCGCCGCCGCAAAACCTCGACTTCGGCGGGGACGACGCTCTGGGCAACCGGCTGTGTCGCTGATGCGCACGCCAATGGTTGGCGAGCAGACGGCGGACTCAAGCTCCACCAGGCTTCCGTCGACGGACCTGAGGGCAGAGCCGGAGCGATGCCACTTGGGCCAAGATGCCCGAGTGTTCTTCGAGCGACGTCGAGAAAGGCGTCGCAACCAAGAGGCTGGTGTCAGCATGACATCGGCCTCGACCCAGCCTGAAGGGCAGATCTTCGCCACGCGAGCTCTGCCCCAGGCGTACGCCGCGCAGCATATGCCACAACCATATGCCCCGCAAACGGCGTCCCCGGTCTAGGGAGCAGCCTTGCCCATACCGGGGTACACTGTGCCAGCGGCGAACCAAGCGTTCGCGGCACCAATACCTGCACTGGGAGCCAGCAGCCGGCTCTGGCAGCGCCGACCCCGGCAATGCAGGCCCCAACCAGCGTCAGGTCTTCAGTAGCGCTGGGCGTACCCGGTGGGGGTGCGCTAGCTGCAGCAAGAGTGCTACTGCACAATCCGCCTGCTGGGGACGCGCCTCAGGCAGCGACCCAGCAGTGGATTCGCGAGGTAGACCGTCTTGTCGTCGCCACCGCAAACCCTTGACTTCGGCGGGGACGACGCCCCGGCCAACCGGCTGTGTCGCTGACACGCACGCCGACGCTTGACGGACAGACGGCGGATTCCAGCTCCACCAGGCTTCCGTCGATGGACCTGAGGACTGAGCTGGAACGATGCCACCTGGGCCAAGACGCCCGAGTGTTCCTCGAGCAGCGACGAGAAAGGCGTCGCAGCCAAGAGGCCGGCGTCAGCATGACGACTGCCTCAACCCTGCCTGAGGCGCAGACTTTCGCCATGCGAACTCTGCCCCAGACATACGCCACACAGCGTATGCCACAGCCATATGTCCTGCAAACGGCGCTCCCGGTCTATGGCGCAGCCTTGCCCATACCGGGGTACACTGTGCCAGCGGCGAACCAAGCGTTAGCGGCACCAACGCCTGCAGCAACAGGGGCAAGATGTACGGCCCTGGAGCCCCACCTCCGCTTCACGAGGTGGCCGTGCAAGTTTCGGCCGCACCTGCCCGAGAAGTACGACGGCAGCATCAACCCGGCGGGGTCCCTCCAGATCTACTCCACCGTCGTACTTGCCGCAGGAGGGGATGAGGCCGTCATGGCCAAACTACTTCCCCATCGCCTTGACTGGCCCAGCCCAGTCTTGGCTAATGAACCTCCCTCAGGGTTCCCTAACTTCCTGGGGAGAGCTCTGCTGGCAGTTCATCGCCAACTTCGGCAGCTCCTACACCCGTCCCGGCACGGAGCCTGACCTCCACGCCATCAAGCAACAACCTGGGGAGTCGCTGCGCTCCTTCATCCAGCGGTTCTCCCAGGTACGCAACACCATTCCGCATATTCAAAGTGCTTCTGTGGTGGCGGCACTTCGACAGTGTCCGGGACGAGAAGATGCTTGAGAGGCTTGCAGCCAGAGGGCGGAGCTGGCACTCACTGCCAGCTTCCGAAGCCGGAAGACAGCCCGAAGACGGCGGAGTTCAAGCTGAGCTCCCGACCACGTCAGACAGCCAAGAGCCAAGCACTGGCTGCTGACTTTGTGGCTGAGTGGACGCCAACGAAGGCTGACCAAGGGGGCCGCGAAGACGGTGAACCAAAGTACCGAGCTCCGGTCTTCACCGGGCCTCACTGGACGCTCTTCTTCGACGGCTCCACGCGAAAGCAGGGGGCCGGTGCCGGCGTACTGCTCCTCATGCCATCGGGGGAGCAGTCTGGGTACATGGTGCGTCTTAATTCCAAGGCAACCAACAACTTGGCAGAGTATGAAGCACTCATCTTTGGCCCAAAAGACAGTCCTGTCTCTGGACGCTCGCCAGTTGTTGGCGCAGGGCGACTCCCAGCTAGTTATCAAGCAAGCTAAAGGTGAATGCCCCTGCAATGACCCACAGCTAGCTGCTTATCTGCTTCACGTGCGGATGTTGGAGAAAGAATTCCTCGCCTTGGACCTGCGCCATGTACCACGCGCTGGCACGGCCGCAGCTGACGACCTCTCAACGAAAGCCTCCATCGGAGCCCCTGCGCACGAAGGAGTCTTCGAGAGGACGTTGCTGCGGTCCACAGCCCGGCCCGCCGAGCCGGGCGAAGGGGGGTGAACCAGTGCCACGAAGCTAGGCAGTCCCGGCGGCCCTGGATGCCGCCAAAGGATCGTAAGAGTCGCTGGGGACTCCGTGCAAACCAGCGCTCAATATCCAGAAGCTCAAGTAGCCCTGATGCATGGACCACGGAGGTCCGGGACTCCTTGAAGGACATCCTTCCTGATGAACGTGCATCCGCTGAACGGGTGGTGCGGATGGCTAAGTGCTACGCGCTGGTATCTTTACTGGCGTGGCGCCACGACATCCTATTGCGGTGCATAACCCAGGAGGAAGGCTGCGATTAGCTCACAGTAGTCCAAGGAGGTGAGTGCTGGGAACGCTCATCGTCCCGCACGTTGATCGGTTAAGCCACCCGGCATGGCTCCTACTGACCAAGAGCCACCTGGACGCCGTCAAACCGGTTAGGGATGCAATGCGTGCCAGGTCCACGCCAAGCAGACCCACACAACCGGTGCAGACGCGCACCCAGAGCCGTCGGGGGATACCGGCTCCTCCATGTCGAGGGCCAGCCGGACTTCCCAGGGCCGGGTCACGGGAACTACCCTTCCACATGGTATGCGGGGCAGAAGCCATGCCTCCCCCTGATATAGCCATGGGGGTCCCCCCGTGTCCGGCGTACGACGAAGCCACGCATGACCCGCTCTGCGTGAAGACAGGCGCTCCGACGCCACCCAGTAAATTCACCATGCTTACTTAGGTGTTTATTTAAATTACGCATTAATTTATATGAACACCTCCCCACGCTCTAGACAGTGTGCGTCCATGGTACACTTGGCTCCTCTTTCCGGCTCTCATGCATAGTCGATATTTGCCGTCCTGCCGAAGGCGGTAGTGCTTGGGGTACCTGCCAGAGGCCCGGTGGCCTTTTGGATCTCCCCCTATAAGGGTACTGCACCGCCAGTTGGTCTCCTCCGAGAAAAGACCTATGCTAGAACGGGGGGTCAGGAGCCTTGCTTTGCCCGGTCTTGCACCCAAAGCATGCGCACTCTACCTCCCGGCGCTACGGTCTGAGTACCAGGGGGCCGGGCGGTTACACCCTGACTGGGGCTGGGGCCAGACCTCCGGGACCAAGTGCACTGGATTACCCAAGCCCCGTATTCCGGCCTGGGACAGTAAGCCAAATGAGACTAAGGGATAGGAAAGGGGGGACCACTGAGCAGTTCCGGACCTCCGCCCCCATAGCCAGGCCTAGCTCCGAGGCCAGCCCTCGCCCTCCTTTCAGAGGCGAGCGCTGATGCCGGACCTCACGCCCTTCGCTGGCCTGAGCTCCGATGACTTCCGGACCTCCGCCCCCACAGCCGGGCCGAGCTCCGATGCCAGGCTTCACCCTCTCCTAAGAGGCTGAACACCGAAGACGTCAAGACCCTGCCAGCACAGGGAGTACTCAAGACAAGAAAGTGCGCGGATCAGAAGAGACGAAGGTCCCACCTCGGGCTCGCTATCTCCCCCGAGTTGGGCCCGGGGGCCACTGTTGGTACCCTCGATATGGGGTACCCCCGCGCACAGGGGAAAATGCCTAAGGATCTCGCCCTTCTCTGCAGGGAGAGCTCCAAAGGCGCCACGCGTCCAGCGGGGCCGGACCTCCCTCTCCTCAGAGGAGAGCTCCGGGCCCACCACGTGGCATACAGAAGCCGGACCTCCCCCTCAGCGGGAGAGAGGTCCGAAGGTGCCGCGTGTCCGGAGAGGCCGGACCTCCCTCTCCTCAGAGAGGAGCTCCGGGCTCGCCGCGTGGCCAACAGAAGCCGAACCTCCCCCTCCGCCGGGAGAGGTCCGAAGGCTCCACATGTCCTGCGGGGCCGGACACCCCTCTATTCTGAGGAGGGCTCCGGGCCCGCCACGTGGCCAGCAGAACGGCGCTGCCTGCCCCCGAGCGATAGGCAGCGGGCGTAAAGACGCCCCATACCTTGCCCGTACAAGGTATTCAAGGCCCGCGCCTTCCCAAGACGCGGAGACGCGGAGCACGCCTCTGTCAGGTGCCGTTGCGACCAGTCGCATCACAGACTGGCGCGCGGTGTCAGAACCAGCCAGCCAATAAATACCGCGACAAGACATCCCATGCCACCTGCGCCGTCATCAACCACTACGACTAGCATGCGGCATGGGCAGGGCGGCAACATGAAGACTCAGAAGCCTTCGACCAGAGACAACTACCGGCATAACTGCAGATACGGTAGATTATAGACAATCTTCCCGGGACCACCTGTCGGGTCCTGGCTCCCCTTGTAAGCCGCCCGAGTCTTGGACTATAAAAGGCTCGGGTAGGCGTCGATAGCAAGGGTTCGCATTCTGCAACTCATACGCTAGCCATACACTCTCAAGCTGTAACTCACCCCCGAGCTCAGGCCCCCGGCCCTGAGCAGCAAGCAATACAGCGAGCTCCATAGCTCGCCGTGGATGTAGGGTTTTACGCTCCGGCGGCCTGAACCACGTAAAACCTCCTGTGTCAAGCTCTCACCAACTCGTTCTTCCGCGCAAGCTCTCCGCTAGGAACTAGCCCCTCCGAAAAAAGAACCTCCGTGGGCTGCCCTGTGCAGGCCCGGGGGAAGTGTTGATCGCACACTTCGACAAATACCTTGTACGGGCAAGGTATGGGGCGTCTTTACGCCCGCTGCCTATCGTTCGGGGCAGGCAGCGTCGTTCTGCTGCCACGTGGCGGGTCCGGAGCCCTTCTCAGAGGAGAGAAGGGTCAGTCCCGCGGGGCACGTGGAGCCTCCAGACCTCTCCCCGCGGAGGGAGAGGCTCGGCTTCTATTGGCCACGTGGCGGGCCCGGAGCTCCCCTCTGAGGAGAGGGAGGTCCGGCCCCGCTGGACACGCGGCGCCTTCGGACCTCTCTCCCGCGGAGGGGGAGGTCCGGCTTCTGTATGCCACATGGCGGGCCCGGAGCTCTCCTCTGAGGAGAGGGAGGTCCGGCCCCGCCGGACGCGTGGCGCCTTTGGCGCTCTCGCTACGGAGAAGGGCGAGTTCCTTAGGCATTTTACCCTGTGCGCGGGGGTACCCCATATCTCAGGTACCGACAATCATGAACACCCGCTAGACTTGCCGGTAATTCCAGCCGGTAGGCTACGGGTCCGCACTTCTCTGTGATAGCAAAAGGACCAATAAAACAGGGAGCGAGTTTCCCCTTTACACCGAACCGGTGAATTCCCTTCATCGGAGATACACGAAGATATACGTGCTCTCCGACGTTAAAATTTAACGGCCTAAGCCTTTGATCAGCGTAGCTCTTCTGTCGGGATTGGGCAGTGTCGGTACCTGATATATGGGGTACCCCCGCGCACAGGGTAAAATGCCTAAGGAACTCGCCCTTCTCCGCAGGGAGAGCTCCGAAGGCGCCACGCGTACGGCGGGGCCGGACCTCCCTCTCCTCAGAGGAGAGCTCTGGGCCCGCCACGTGGCATACAGAAGCCGGACCTCCCCTTCCGCGGGAGAGAGGTCCGAAGGCGCCCCGTGTCCAGCGGGGCCGGACCTCCCTCTCCTCAGAGGAGAGCTCCGGGCCCGCCACGTGGCCAGCAGAAGCCGGACCTCCCCCTCCGCGGGAGAGAGGTCCAAAGACGCCACGTGCCCCGCGGGACTGACCCTTCTCTTCTCTGAGAAGGGCTCCGGGCCCGCCACGTGGCAGCAGAGCGACGCTGCCCGCCCCGAGTGATAGGCAGCGGGCGTGAATACGCCCCATACCTTGCCCGTACAAGGTATTCAAGGCCGCGTCTTCCCAAGACGCGGAAACGCGGAGCATGCGTCTGTCAGGTGTCGTTGCGCCCATTCGCATCACAGACTGGTGCGCAGTGTCAGAACCTGTCAGCCAATAAACACTGCGACAAGACAACCCATGCCGCCTGCGCCGTCATCAACCGCTACGACTGGCATGCGGCATGGGCAGGGCGGCAAGATGAAGACTCAGAAGCCTTCGGCCAGAGACAACTACCAGCATAACTGCAGATACGGTAGATAATAGACAATCTTCCCGGGACCACCTGTCGGGTCCCGGCTCCCCTTGTAAGCCGCCCGAGTCTTGGACTATAAAAGGCTCGGGTAGGCGTTGATAGCGAGGGTTCGCATTTTGCAACTCATACGCTAGCCATACACTCTCAAGCAGTAACTCACCCCCAAGCTCAGGCCTCCGGCCCTGAGCAGCAAGCAATACAGCGAGCTCCATAGCTCGCCGTGGACGTAGGGTTTTACGCTCCGGCGGCCTGAACCACGTAAAACTCGCCGTGTCAAGCTCTTACTAACTCATTCCATCCGTGCAAGCTCTCCGCTAGGAACTAGCCCCTCCGAATAAAGAACCTCCGCGGGCTGCACAGTGCAGGCCCGGGGGAAGTGTCGACCGCACACTTCGACATTTGGCGCGCCAGGTAGGGGCTTTTCTCCTAGCGCGACGAGTTTCCGCCGACGAAGATGATCAAGCTTCCTTCAGCGGCAAACTCTCCCCCTCCGCGTTCATGGCGAACCGTGAGCACTGGGGAGTACATGTCGACACACTCAGGACGGAGTGTGCCGGCACAAGCTGGTAGCCAGCAGCCGACTCCGGCAACGCCGACTCCGGCTATGCAGGCCCAGACCAGTGTGAGATCTTCTGCAGCGCTGAGCGTACACCATGGAGGTGCGCTAGCTGCAGCAAGAGCGCTGCTGCGCAATCCACCTGCGGGGGATGCGCCCCATTCAGCGACCCAGCAATGGGTCCGTGAGGTGGACCGCCTCGTCGTCGCCGCCGCGAACCCTCGGTTTCGGCGAGGACGGCGCCCAGGACAACCGGCTGTGTCGCTGACGTGCACACCCACGGTTGACGGGCTGACGGCGGATTCCGGCTCCTCCAGGCTCCTGTCGACGGACCTGCGAAGGAAACTGGAACAGTGCCACTTGGGCCAGGACGCCCGGGTGTACCTCGAGCGATGCCGAGAGAGGCGTCGCAGCCATGAGGCAGGCGGCAGCATGTCGTCGGCCTCGACACAACCAGAAGGGCAGGCCTTCGCCACGCGAGCCCTGCCTCAGGCATATGCTGCGCAGCATATGCCACAGCTATATGCGCCGCAAGTAGCGGCCCCGGCCTATGGTGCAGCCTTGCCCATGCCGGGATACGCGGTGCCAGGTGCGAACCACATGTTCGCAGCGCCAGTACCTGCAGCAGCAGGTGCAGGATGTGCGGCCCTTGCACCCCACCTTCGCTTCGCAAGGTGGCCACGCAAGTTTCGCCCGCACCTGCCCGAGAAGTACGACGGCAGCGTCAACCCAGCGGAGTTCCTCCAGATCTACTCCACCGCCGTACTTGCTGCAGGAGGGGACGAGGCTGTCATGGCCAACTACTTCCCCGTTGCCTTGACCGGCCCAGCTCGGTCTTGGCTCATGAATCTACCTCAGGGGTCCATAACCTCCTGGGGTGAGCTCTGCCGGCAGTTCGTCGCCAACTTCGGCAGCTCCTACACCCATCCAGGCACGGAGCTTGACCTCCACGCCGTCAAGCAACAACCTGTGGAGTCGCTGCGTTCTTTCATCCAGCGGTTCTCCCAGGTACGCAACACCATCCCACGTATTCAGAACCCTTCGGTGGTGGTGGTGTTCCGGTAAGGCGTTCGGGACAGGAAGATGCTCGAGAAGCTCGCGACCAGGGAGGTCCACGATGCCTCAGAACTCTTCAACCTGGTGGACAAGTGTGCCAGGGCAGCCGAAGGACGGAACTGGCACTCTCTGCCGGCCCCCGAGCCGGGGGGTCAGCCAGGATCCGGCGGCGCTTCATACGGAAGAAGCGTAAAAACATCAGCCGCGGTCCCTGTTGTCGCAACGGCGACGCCCAGTGGAGCTCGGGGGCCGCGCCCTGACAAGAGGCCGCGACAACCACCGGCCCCGGACGGGGGCCAGGATGAATTATGCCCTGTGCATGGCACCAGCTATCATACCGCTACCGAATGCCAGGAAATCCAGAAGCTCGCGGAGCGCTTCCGGAAAGGGAAGCAGCCTCTAACTGATGCCCCACCCAACGATCAAAGGGGCGGCAAGCAGAAGGTCGAGGCTCGAGACGGCGTCGGCCGCCAGGTGGAGTTCCAGGAGCTTCAGTGACACGACCCCATTGGTCCTGTCGAGCCAGGATCACGCTGAGGGGTGCTGCGTTGCACAGCACCGTATAACACACGTCAAAGGTGCAAAGCGGAAGCGGAAGTTTTATTACATAAACAGGTTTATGAACATGTTTACATCAAAATAAGTTCAGTCTACACTCGCGGGCGTAGACTAAGCATCAAGTGCATGTTCAGCCCTCGAACGTGTCCTTGCTAGCACACACGCACACTAACTCTGCGGCGTGCACGACTCCCACTCGACGGGGATCCCCTCCTGGGGTTCCCTCTCATCTTCGGGAGTCCCTTCCTCATAGAACCCTGCAAAAGCTTCAAACACAAGCAGTGAGCACGAAGGCTCAGCAAGTCTGACCCGTCTCACCTAAACATGGAACTTCTACATGAGGGTAATGGGTTGCATGAGGTAAAAATCATTTGCAAGGACTCGCCTAATTAGTAGAACCTTACTTTCAAGTTTTAGCAGCAGGTTGTGGAGAACCTTACGCTAAGGCACATGAGAGAGCCGCGATCAAACAAGAAACGCATTTCTCTCATGTACTTTGCCCAAAGTTGAAAAGAACTTTAGTTAGCGCTAAGCTACAGCATATCATTAACAATCAATGTCCAGCTTTCAATCAGCAACATTTTAACATGTGACTAGCCTGTTCTTTCTACGTCACGGTACAGTGAACAAGTGGTACTCACTGACCGCGAGGGACGGCGATTATAATCGATTTACACCTGCAGGGTTACCCGAACAACCCGTCACGTACGCCCGTACTCGATGTTGCCTACAACAACCATCACGGACGCCGTACGCGACTACCTTTCACCCGTCAGCCAAATATTGAACCGGTCCCATCGTCCCGAGCAAGAGGTCTCTGCACGTGCATCTCCGTGCCGCCAGCCGATTTACACCTCGAGCTCTCAACCTACCCTCTGAACGACGGGCAATGCCTCAATACCCAGCTACCCGAGTTACATCAGTTTCCCGGTTCCCATATAGCCGGTAGGTCTTCGGTACTGTTCTAGCTTGTTCAACAGGCCCGCACACGGCTCGGTCCTCAATCGACACAAGCGGAGCTACAGCACACAGGCCCCAAAGTCCTGCTGCCCTTACTCTCCGCTCGGTCTCATTTTCTTGCCATGTGTATCATGTGCTATCTCTACCCGAGCAATGTGCCTCTAGCCTATTCTCGCGAGTAGTTCCAACTACTCGACTTGTACCGAATCCTACTCTATCCTAGCAATGCAGTGGCTAACGAGGTTTGCAATCCTAAACCCAACCCGTGGTTTTCTTGGCTATGCAGTTGGATTTCCAAACAAGACTCTAATGCACAGAACAAAGGAAACAAGTATGTGCTCAAAACAATAAAAATTTGTAAAAAGGTTAATGCAAACCGGAGCTTGCCTTGCTGCTCTTGGTTGTAGGCTAGCTGTTCCTCCGGAGTAACGAAGTCTAGGACTTCGGGTTCCTCCTCGACCTTAGCGACTACATGATAGAAACAATACATGTATTAACTTAATGCAATTGTATTAAGTTTGAAGTTGTGAAGTCTATAACCTTTGCTAGATAGACCTAATGACTGTGAAACTTTTACTGTGGCTTGGTTACAACCTAAACAGAGACTTGGTCAAGTTTTAGTTGCAGCAAAGCTCATTTGAGCCCTCCACAATTAATTATGTCCTTGACCTTAATTGGAACTCTTAGGGTGTTCTAGGAATTTTCATGAGACAATCTATGACTTTCTGAAAACTAGTTTTTCAGAGGGTTCTAATGGAGTCGGTCTCACTTAATTTGGAAGTCTCTAACTAAAGATATGAGCTAAACAATTTCAGAGAAAATTCTGAAAATGTTTCTGAACATTTTCTATTTTCTCTGGAACAGTTTTACTAATCACACCATTAGGTGGACTAAATGAGCTCAAATGGATCTGAAATTTTTATGGTAGTTCAAGGATATTTTGGTGAACATCTCAGCAAAATTTCAGGATTTTCCTCCAAAGGGTTCTCCAGTTAAAATTCCTAACAGTTTAAACTTTAAGGAATTAATTCTGGAGAATTAAGGAATTTCATGAAGTGAAACTTGATTTTCTGGAAAGTACTCAGAGAGCTGAATCCAGCAAAATTTGGTTCACTCAATTTGGAGCTTTCTAGCCAAAGTTATAAGGATTTGAAGTTTGAAGGAAGTCTGAAAATCGGGGAAAAGTTTAAACTTGCGCGTGGGCCCAGGGAACACGCGTCGCACGCCTAGGCGATGGCAGACCGCGGCCCACAAGGATTTTGCGCGCCAGCACACCCGATCCCGGCCGCAGCCGGATCCCGATTCAAAATATCGGCCGCTGACAGCTGGGGTCCACCCCCTTCTTCAACCTCGCGACACCCGCGCCCCGCCGCCGAGGGACCTCGCCGGAGAGCTCGCCGCCGGCTGCTGTACAGCTCCAAACTTCTTGGTTCTGGCCGCCCCTGCCTACTTTTACTTGGGGAACAGGATCCGAGGGTCAGCTGCTCATGACAACGGCCGGAGCATGGTCGGCGACGAGCCGCCATATCGGAATGGCTTCGGCCATGTCGGCTGACTCCCCTAGTACCTCAGCTACTTTGGAAATCGGTCGGGGAGCATCAGTGGACCTCAGAGAAGGTCGACATGAGCTCGAGGCAGCTCGGGGAAGGCCCGAAATAGGTCCTCACCGTGCGCCCGATACCCCCCGTTCGTTCCGCCATTAGTAGACCTTAAATTACGCCGGGCACAGAGGTTCTCCGGCCCAGAGCTGCGAAGGCAACTTGTGCGTTACCGTGTCTAGCTCGTGTGGGCGTGGCCTGAGGCCCTCTAATCCCTTCTAGAGCATGAATTAAACAGAATCGTACCCGAAGGTCATTCTGCACCCAGAAAGGGGAAAAGTGGAAATTCGCCGCCGGTGAGCAACCACTCGAGCTGTGGCTCGGGGATGAGCAGCACCGGTCAACCGCGCGTCCAAGGGTGCCTTGGCTCGGGCGTGACAACGCCCAGGTTGGGCTGTCCACGAGAGCCCGAGGTGCGGCGGTTCCAAGTTCCGAGTTTGATCTTTCGGCACAGTCGATATCAATCGGTTTCAACCGAATTCTAGCAATGGGGAGGATGGAGGAAGGTCTCTAGTACCTTGCTGGGGCTCTGGAGTGGAAGGAGGGAGCTGCGATCGGCGTTCTCCGATCAAGCCCGAGCTGCGGAAGTTTTCGGCCGGTGCTGGGTTCTTGCGGGAAAACACGTCGGTACCTCGGCCGAGGAGGGGGGCAGGCGCCTTAAGAAGGCTCTGCACCGCCTCATGCCCGCGCGTGGGCAAGCAGCAGGTGGCGCGGTGGCTGGCCTCGGTGGCGATCACCGCTGCGGCTCGGCGACCCGAGTGAAAAGTCTCAGTCGGTTTGTGTTGCAGTAGAGGCTGACATGTGGGTCCCACCCTTCCTTTTAACCTCTGAAATTTACTTCTAATCACTGTTGTAAACAGTGAACCCCATACTACCCTTGGCAATTCAAATTATTCCCTCATGAGCCATTTGAATTGATCAAAGTTCGAATGAGGTTTGGTTTGAATGAATTTCAGCACAAGTTCAGTTTGAACTTCAAATAAAGTTTGAATTTCTCCCCCTTAGCTCATGTCAAGATCAACTCCAAATGGAGTGAAAATTGGTGTGTGAGCTCACAAAAATGTGCTGAGTAAGAATATGCCTTCCACTTTCAAATTCATGGTATAAAAACAGTTTGAATTTGAATATGTTTTCAAACTGCCCCCTTCCTATCTATACCCAAGATGACCTCAAAAAGGTTTTGAATTTGGGTGAAACTTGGCATGGACATCCTTAGTAAAGTGTAGGAGTTTTCATATGTCCAGCCCATCTATATCACATGTGGGAAATACCACTTTTGCAATGTGTAAGTTTGTTCTCTAATGAGCATGTTGATAAGTGTTACTTGCTCTTCATTTGTGTTCATCATTCTTCCTCAAATGAGGTGTGTGGTATGGGGATGAACACTACAAATGGGTGTCAAAAACTGAGGCCCTTACATTCCCCCCCCCTTAAAAGAATCTCGTCCCGAGATTATAAGGTGAAAATGAGAGAGAGGACGGTGGAAAATTACCGGATATGCGACGTGAGAAAATCGGGGTAGTTAGTGCGAAGAAATTCTTCGCTCTCCCATGTCGCTTCGTCCATGGAGTGATTACTCCATAGAACCTTGTAGAACCACAACGTACGGTTGCGTGTGGTTCGGGCCTTTTCATCAATAATCTGCACCGGTTCCTCCCGATAGGTGAGATCCGGTTGCAGTTCTTCAATGTCTTCCAGCTGAACGGTAGTTGATAGCTTGAGACACTTCCTCAGCTGGGAAATGTGAAAGACGTCGTGCACACCGGAAAGTGCTTCTGGTAATTTCAGCCGGTATGCCACCGATCCACATCTTTCGGTAATCTGGAATGGACCGATGAAGCGGGGTGCTAACTTTCCCCTCACCCCAAATCTGTTTACGCCCCTCATTGGAGACACCCGTAGATATACGTGATCTCCAACTTCGAATTGTAATGGGCGCCTTCTCCGGTCCGCATACTGTTTCTGTCGGGATTGAGCGGCTTTTAGGTTTGCCTGAATTAATCGAACCTTTTCTTCCGCGTTGTTGACAAGGTCAATCCCGAAGGTAACCCTTTCGCCAGATTCACACCAGTTCAATGGTGTGCGGCATTTTCTTCCGTATAGCGCCTCGTAGGGCGCCATCCTGATGCTGGCTTGGTACCCATTGTTGTACGAGAACTCGGCTAACGGCAAGTGATCATCCCAATTCTTGCCGTGGTCGATAGCGCAAGCTCGTAGCATGTCTTCTAGGATTTGATTTACCCGCTCAGTTTGCCCATCCGTCTGCGGGTGGTAGGCTGAACTACGGATCAGCTTCGTCCCTAAGGCAGCGTGTAGCTGCTCCCAAAAACGGGACACAAATAAAGTGCCCCGGTCCGATATGATGGTACGGGGTACGCCGTATAAGCATAGGATCCGTGAGATGTACAGTTCAGCGTACTTCTTGGCGTTGTAGTTGGTGTTGACCGGGATGAAATGGGCAACTTTGGTGAGCCGATCGACGATCACCCACACAGAATTATGTTTCTGTAAGGTGGTGGGTAGACCCACGACGAAATCCATGCTCACGTCCTCCCATTTCCAGGCAGGAATGCCCAGTGGTTGCAGCAGTCCCGGTTTCCGCATGTGGTCTGCCTTCACCCTTCGACATGTATCACACTCGGACACGTATTTTGCAGTCTCTCGCTTCATCCGTGTCCACCAAAACTTTCTTCTGAGTTCTTGATACATTTTGTTGCTGCCGGGGTGAATAGAAAATTTTGATAAGTGAGCCTCATCAAAGATTTTCTTCCGTAGCTCCGGGTTTCGGGGTACGACAATCCGGTCCTTGAACCATAGGACGCCGTCTCCGTCCTTCCGGAAACATTTCAACTCCCCACTGTCTACACGTCTCCGCAAATGTGACATGCCCTTGTCATTCTTCTGGGCTGCCGCTATCTCTTCACGGATGGTGGGGATCAAGGCTAGGTTGTAGAGAGCTCCGTGTGGAATCACATGTAGTGGTGGTTCGCTCTCTTCCAACGGTGTGATGGTCAGATTATTGACGTGTGACTTGCGGCTCAGCGCATCTGCCACAACGTTCGCCTTGCCCGGATGATAATGGATCTCTATCTCATAATCCTTTATCAGTTCTAACCATCTTCGTTGCCTCATGTTCAGCTCCTTCTGAGTGAATATGTACTTGAGGATTTTGTGGTCGGTATATAAATGTACGAGGTTACCGAGTAGGTAGTGCCTCCACATCTTCAGTGCAAGTACCACGGCAGCGAGCTCCAAGTCGTGAGTTGGATAATTTTGCTCATGGTTCCTAAGCTGCCGTGATCCATACGCGACCACTCTTCGGTCTTGCATCAGCACACATCCGAGCCCAATGCCGGATGCATCGCAGTACACATCGAACGGTTTTGTTGTGTCTGGCTGCGCCAAAACCGGTGCTGATGTCAGGTGCTTGACTAAAGCC
Organism: Neostapfia colusana; assembly: GCA_030760725.1. Lineage (NCBI taxonomy): Eukaryota > Viridiplantae > Streptophyta > Magnoliopsida > Poales > Poaceae > Neostapfia > Neostapfia colusana. The sequence continues at coordinate 105,840,060 of JASWHV010000006.1, forward strand.
TTGAATGCTGCTTCACATGCTGGACTCCAAACATATTTGGTAGCCTTCTTCAGCAGCTCTGTCATTGGCTTGGCAATCTTCGAGAAGTTCGGAATGAACCTCCGATAATATCCCGCGAGTCCGAGGAAACTCCGTACCTCATGAACAGTTCTTGGGGATTTCCAATTCAGCACTTGCGTGATCTTGCTCGGGTCCACAGCGATACCCTCCGCTGAGATGATATGCCCGAGGAAAGGCACTTGCGATATCCAAAACTCGCATTTGCTGAACTTTGCGTATAACTTGTGATCCCGCAGCCGTTGCAAGACTATACGCAGATGTTTCTTGTGATCTTCCTCCGACTTGGAATATACCAGGATGTCGTCGATGAAGACCACGACAAACTTGTCCAGCTCCGGCATGAACACCGAGTTCATTAAATACATGAAGTGAGCTGGAGCATTGGTGAGGCCGAATGACATGACCAGGTACTCATAAAGTCCGTACCTTGTCGAGAAAGCTGTCTTTGGAATGTCCTCCACCCTTATCTTAATCTGATGGTACCCGGATCTTAAATCCATCTTGGAAAAGATCTTTGCTTCGACCAACTGATCAAACAACATGTCGATCCGTGGCAATGGGTACTTGTTCTTGATGGTTACGGCATTTAATGGACGGTAGTCCACGCAAAGCCGCAACGTTTCATCCTTCTTTTTGACAAATAATGCCGAACAGCCCCATGGCGAGGAGCTCGGCCTAATAAAACCCTTCTCCAGAAGGTCCGTGAGCTGAGTCTTCAGTTCAGCCAACTCCTTGGGCGCCATCTTGTACGGCCTTCGGGATATTGGCATGGTTCCTGGTGTAAGTTCAATCTTGAACTCCACCTCTCTATCGGGTGGCATTCCCGGTAAATCATCCGGGAATACATCAGGAAACTCCCGGACCACTGGAATGTCTTCCAATCTGATAGTTGTGGACTGATAGACACTTGAAAGTTTTATTTCTGGACTGTCCAGAAATAATGAGTGAGAACCGTGCACCTCTGAGTTTAAGTGCACGACTCGAAGGACGGTGTCTAAAACAGCGCCGTGGCGGGTTAACCACGACATCCCTAGGATGACATCGACCTTCTGTCCCTCTAAGATAATGAGAGACGTGGGGTACACTCTACCCGCTAAGCATAATGGTGCTTTGGAGACCATTATGCTTGCTGAAATCTTCCCACCCGGTGAACAAATTAAATATGGACTATCGGTGGGTAGTATTGGCAAACTGTGTTTAGCAATGAAAGCTTGGCTAATAAAATTATGCGTGGCGCCTGAATCAAACAGTACTATAGCGGGATGCTGGTGGAGTTGGAACATACCCGCAAGGATTGGCTCGCCCTCCGGCACGTCCTCAATGGCAAGTTGGTGGACAGTGCCGGGCCTAGGGTTTTCCCGCCGCGCATTAGTAGGGTTCCGGGGTTGATTCCTCCCCGGAAACTGTGGTGCCACTCCGCCGCCTTGCCTCTCCGGGCAACTGCTCGCGAAGTGTCCTGGACGACCACACTTGTAACATGTGGCCGCTGCTGGTGGAGTACTCGGTGGACGAAAGCCCGGCATGCATTGCGGAGGTGCAAACGCACGCGGCATCGCCCGCTGCTGCTGCTGTTGTTGCGGTGGTACTGGCAGTGCCGGCCGGAATGCCGGTGAAGAGTACGGCCGACTGCGGAACGGCATCGACCGCTGTGGTGGCTGCCAGCGTGGACCTGATGGTGGGCGATTCACCATCCGAAACTTCTGAGAAGGACCACCTCCTTCTCCGCTGCTCTGCGGCGCGCTTCGCTTTCGCTCTTCCGCCGCCAACTCCTTGCCGGAGTCCTCCTGAACAATCGCAGCGTCAATGATGTCGTTAAGGCTGCCGCGATTGAACATCGCCAACTTGTCCTTCAGGAGCGGGTTAAGCCCCTGGTAAAAGTGGTCCCGCCGCTTCTCGTCCGTATCTGCGTGATACGACGCGTAGAGCGCGAGATCGTTGAACGCTCTGGAGTATTCCAGCGCGTTTCGGCTCCCTTGTTGCAGGTGTAGGAACTCCTGCGTCTTCCTCTTCATCAAACCGGGCAGTATATGATAGGCCCTGAAGGCCGTCCGGAACTCCGCCCAGGTCATCGCTCGGTCGGTGGGCTGTGAAGCACAGAAGTTGGCCCACCACGCGCTCGCGGATCCTTGGAGCTGCTGGACCGCGAACTGAGTCTTGCGCTGCTCGCTGATTTGGAGCAGCCCGAATTTCATCTCTATGGCGCGGAGCCAGTTGTCCGCGTCAAGTGGTTCATCCGCCCTTGAGAATACAGGGGGATGAGTCGCCAGGAAGTCAGAGTAGGAGCTCTGTTGGTGCTCCTCACGATCTTGACGTCTCTCTGGGCGAGACGTATTCGCAATTAACGTTTCAGCAGCTCTGTGTGCTGCTGATGTGAACCCGCCATTGCCGCGACAATGTCGGCCAATGTAACCGTCGGCAGTGGCGGTGGCGGTGTTTGCTGTTGCTGTTGCTGCTGCTGTCCCGAGGAGTCCTCGGGAGGCGGTTGGGAGGTCTCTCCCCCTTGGCTAGTACCTCCAACATCAGGGTTGGCACGAGTACGCGTCATTCTGAAATTCAGCACAGCAGCAATTAGCACATGTCTTACTCAAAATTCCATAAACAGCAGTAGGTATTGAAGCGACGCATGATTAACTTGCACAACATTCACATATATTGATAAAGCATAAACTTTATACAAGATACATCATTCTCGGATCTCCGAGAAGTCGTGCTCATGTCATCACTATCTATACATACGCTACTGCCTACACGACATGTCACCGATTACAAAAGTTGGGTTACGCTACCCTAGCTGCCCTACTTGGCAACCGTAACCCCCTACTCGGAGTAGAACTCGACCTCCTGTGGGTCGTCCTCCTCCGGTACCTCTGCTGGTGACTCGGGGTCTACCACCTCTTCTCCCATGGCTGGAAGACCCAAGACTACTGGTACGCCCAATACCGGGGGCACGAGGTCCTGCAATGCCTGCACCTCGTCCATAGCCTGGTTGTAGTCCTCTTCCCAGCCTTGTCCTTCCTCAATAGCGTCGTCCCGCTCTTGAGCAAGGTCCTCATTCTGCTGGGTTAGGGTCTGCACCAGCTCTTGCAACGCCGCGATGTCAACACGGCTCTTCTTCTTTGCCTTCTTCAGACGACGCAACTGATTGTGTTGTTCATTCAGTCGCTTGATCGTCGGAAGGAGCACATTGCGGAGTGCACCGTGAGCACTCTCAAAATGATCTCCACGGCTTGTGCTCTCCTTGAGCTTGGTGGCGAGATGCTCCGTATAAACAGCTTGGCTGTCCATCACGGCGTTTCCCACCCTCATCTGGAGGCTGAGATTTGCCTCCGCGGGGTTGTACCTTGGGCAACTCGGGTCTGTTGCCTCCAGGTACCTCTCTTCCCACACATGCTGAGCTCGTCCCTCCACCGGAACGAGTGCGTATGGAGTTCCCTCCATAGCCTGCACGTGTAGTTGGCAGAAACGTGACATAGTGTCACGGGCTGCCACTTGCCACATCCCTTCCGGTTGTCTTCCTCTCACCGTGACGGTGAATGGCACCCAACCGGGTGGCGTAGGTCCTGCGGGAACCTCGACATGGATCGTCCACGTCTTGTTCCCCTCTTCGCCTTCTCCCTTGGTGAAGTATTGCGGCATCTGGTTGTACCCGAAATATTGGAGCATTTGCCACAATGCTTCCGGGTAGCCGCTACGGTCAGAGCAGTGGGAAACTACCCACCCGTTCTCCAACCGTTTATCTGCTGCCATCTGTAAAAATATATTTGAGAAATGTCAAATATTTATTTAAACAGTAAACCATTGAGTTATAACATAAGGTATGTCATTGAACCCATAACACTTGGAAACATAGTTCAAATTTTTAAACAAATTTGACTGCTGATCTGCTGTTACCATGACAGCCCTGACCAGTTTCCATATCAATCTGATTTAGACCAGGTTAAAAGCAAAACCAGTCCTGGAGCTCAACATCAAAGTTAAAGTTAACTTCAATAGATTTCCAGAAAGTATTTGGTTGGCCTAAGATCTGTCCTGGTTCAAAAGTTATGAGATGTCAAAGTTAACAGAATTTCTGGAAACAATTGGACAGCACCTCCCTGCCTTAGGTACTGATTTGATCCAAGAATCCCAGTTAATTCTGTTCCTAATCTGACAAAACTTTCTGTTACAAAGTTGTAACCCATCTCATAGGATTTCCAGAAATACCTCATTTCCTATTTTTGGATTTTTAAGCAGGAAGTTATGCTTAATTTACAGAGAGTTTACAGAGAGTCTTTGCTCTGTCCCGTTTTCTGGACAGTTTCAACTCTACTGCATTTTTCGAGTGGTTAAGGGATGAAACACCTCTGGACCTCAGCAGAAGAGTTGTAAAGCTCTTCCAACGCTTTCCAGAAATGTATCATACGACCCCAACCTCGAAAGAACTCAACCTCTAACCTCTGATTAACTCCAGCCTTGATTTAGCTGAAAACAGAGTGCTCTGTCCTTAACAGCCTATAAGTTGAAAACTTGTTAGTTTTGAATATCCTGTTCAAGGGAAGGAGTTACATCAAGTTTTACTACTTTGGATCAAAACCTTCAAGTTTTTAAATGAAGTTGTTCATTTAGTTGGGTGTGACGTCGATGCGTCACCAGCTTATGTCGGTACTACGTCCTCACAAAGGAAAAACCTATACCGGACTTAGCCGGCTTCGTTAGTTCAGTGGCACTACTCGTCACTCGCACACGGATGCTACACGTCTACCGTTTCGTGGTAAGGCTACCTGCAGAAACTCAAACAATCATCAGACTCGGCTGCACACCGAGCCCGGAATACATACAGTTAGTACACCCGGCCGTCATCACTCGCCCGGATGTTCTCAAGCCAACCACGCCTTGAGTTACGTGTTCACGTTCCAGACCACGTGACGGGGTCTCCCATATTGCACCACGCACGCCAGGGACAGACGTTGCTCGAATACCCCAAACGACATGAAGAGTCGTAGAGGATACTAAAGCGGGTCGGGTTACCTGCCACCCGTGGGGCTCCACCCTTCAGCTTGTGCGCACTGGTGGACAGCGCTTACGTGCACCCCCCAAGACATGAACGTCCCGAGATGCACGATTTTCCGACATAACAAATAATAAGCCACTTTCTATATACTAATAACATCCTTATACGGGCTACTAACTCGTTCCTCACTGGATTTTTGAAAAAGAAGACCTTTGTACTGTGTTAAAGCTCAAGCGAGCTCTGATACCACGCTGACACGACCCCATTGGTCCTGTCGAGCCAGGATCACGCTGAGGGGTGCTGCGTTGTGTGGCGGACCGGAATCCGCTCATCCAGGATCGCAGAGGGTGGTGCCGCGCGATGCGACACCCGACAGCACACGTCATAAGAACACAATATATTACATGGGAAAGACAGCTGAAACTGTACAAACAAGTACAAACTTCAGTTACAATTATTGTTCTATTACACAGCGGAAGACTACACTATACAACTCACGCCTGCCTATTTAGCAAAAGTCGGTTGCCCAGCCCTAGGGCAACCCACACTAGCTGCACGCCTCAGCTCAGCGCGGCGTGTACGGCTCCCACTCAGCCGTGGTCCCCGACGGAGGGTAACCCTCGCCGGTGGACTCGTACTCCGAGTCCATGGGTGGCTCCTCACCTGAAAAACACTTATGCAGCAACCGTGAGCACGAAGGCTCAGCAAGACTTAACCGACTCACCTAAGCATGAAACTCTACATGAGGTGTACAATGGACATAGGTTGGTAGCATTTCAGCAAAACGACACGCCTATAAGTTCATCCTTAGTTCATCTTTTAGCAATAAGTTAACTGTTCATGAAATCTGAAATTTAGTAAGCAGTATTTGGTGGCACACATGTAGCAATACAATTATATCAATCAGCATCATTGAATCAACATGTTTCATCCATTAGTCTACGTTACGACGCAGTGAACAAGCAGTACTCGTCACCGCGAGGGACGGCGAATCGACTCGATATACACCTGCAGGGAAAACCCAAAGAGCACGTCACGTACGCCCACCCGTGGAGCTGCACAGCACGCTCACTCGATGTCGTACGGGACAACCTTTCACCCAACAGCCCAAACGTCGAACCGGTCGCACCGAAACGAGCAGGAGGTTCCCCACACGGAGCATCTCTCTATGCCCGTTGGCAGATTTCCACCTTGCTGCCCTCAACCTACACCTATAAATCGGTGTGCTATGCCTCGACGCCCGGAGGTTTAGGCTACATCGGTTTATCGGGGCCCATATATCCGATATGCCTTCGGTACGTTCAATACTTGTTCAGCAGGGCCGCACACGGATCGGTCCTCAATCGACACGGGCAGGGCTGCGCACACAAGACTCTCTCTTGCTGCGCCCTAGCCCCTGCCTAGTCTCATTTTCATTACTAAAGTGATCTCACATCACTCAACCGAACCCGTGTGTCCCACTGCCTATCTCGCGAGTAGATTCCAACTACTCGACTTGTACCGAAGTCCTATGACTCATTAAGCATAGCCTGTCTACTCGAGGTCCTTGACACTACCCTCACTCTTTTAGGAACCTTTGGTTATGCAAGTGGGGTTTCATTCACCCTAGACCTAATGCACATACATACTTCATATGACACATGTAAACAAAGTAAGATTTATAAAAGGGTTAATGCAAACCGGGGCTTGCCTTGTTGCTGCTGGTCAGGAGTTAGTTCTTCGTCCGGAAGGAGGAAGTCCAGCACTTCCGGAGTCTCTTCTTCAACGGCTACACGTTAATGAAATACTACATGTTAATTTATATGCAAAAGTGAGTTTAGAGTAAGACTTATACTATTGGTTCTAATAACCAGCCTCTAATACCTGGAACATTGTTTAAGAATTTAAATATGAACTGGTGTTGGTGGTTTGGCTTGGACTTAATCACATGGTTGAATGCTAAGTGGTTTTTCCCCTTTTCCATTTTAATCCCTCAAGTGGGTAAACAGGACAGGGGTGATCTAAAGCTCCAATGGAGCTGAGAATTTTTGTGTGAGTTCCTTGTCACAAGCAAACTCTCTGGACCAAACCTTAGCACTTTTCATGGAATGGTTTGCTCAGAATAATTCTCTTGGCAAATCAGCAAGGAAGAATTAATTCTGAGGTAATACCCCTGTTCATGCTCAACTTAATGAACTACAATTTATATTATAGCTCATAGAGTTTGCATGAATTTTCCTAGCATTTTTGGAGTCAGGGTTTGCCCAGAATTGAATTTCCAAGTTTTGGAAATTCTCTGAAAATGTTTCTGCATTCAAATGAACACAGCACCTTCAAATTTGAATTGCTCTGACCAAATCAACTCCAAATGGTCTGAAACTTTTACAGGGGTTTACTAATGTCCTAAAGAACATTCTGCCAAAATTTGGGAATTTTTGGATGAACCAAACTCCCTCTAAAATTCTTTTGCTGAAAAGCTTTAAAGAATTTTCCAGAATTAATTAATGGGTTTCATACAAATTGGGTTGTATCTCTGGACAGAGCTAGGCAAGATGAATCCAACCCAATTTGAATCACTAAATTTGGAGCTTCCTAGCAAAAGTTATGGGGTTCTAAAGTTTGCACTAAAACTGGAAATTCCAGAAATGTTTAAATCCTGCGGGTGGGTCCACGTACACGTGTCGACCGCTGGATCCGAGCCACACGGGGCCACAGACTCCTTCCCGCGCGGCCGCACTGGATCCCGGACCACAGAGAATCCCACCCCTTTATTTCCAGCCGCTGACGCGTGGGGCCTACCCCTTCGTCCTCCTCCGGCCACCCGCGCGACCCCGCCGCCAAGCTCGCCGGAGCTCTCGCCGGAGACGGGTTCCGGTCCTCGGAGCTTGCTGAATCTCGCCGCCAGTGCCTATCTCGGCCTGAGGAACACGGTGGTGCACTCCCCAGAACTTGACAACCACCGGAACAGTGCTCCCAACGGCAACAGCGGCCGGGAGCTCACCGGCGACGTCTAACTCGGCATCCCACGCACCTTTTTCGATGCGGTTTGCTCGGGGAGCTCCGCTGACACCTGCTGGTCACGGACATGGACACCGATCCTCGTGAAAACGGCGGTAACTATGACCTCACCGGCGACCTAGGCCGGATATCGGCTGTGCTTCAGAAAACTTCAAAGAACCGTCAACCTAGCCCACGGTTTTTACTGGTTTTTGATCCTAGGTGGTCGTGGCCGTGTATAGAGCGTGTGCATGACTCGGTTTGCCCAGTGATGAGCTAACCCCCACGAATTTTGGGATTTTGTGGGAGCTCGGTCTCAAGACACCCGAAGCTTTCCCGGCGAAATACTCCCTCGACAGCCCATGAAATGAAGAACGGTAGGGACTAGAAGAGTCAGCACCTTAAGGCGGTCCTTTCTTGTATGGCTCGTCGGGCACGAGCGCGCCTGTGCTGGCCGGACGCCGGCGATCAGAAAGGGCGGCGTTTCTGTGCTCGCGCGGAAACGAGGAAGGAACTCGGTAGGGGTTTCTCGTTTGGAAAGCAGGAGGAAGGCGGCGTGGGCTGTGCGCTGGCCTTTAAGCCGCGGTTTGGCACTGTGAGGTGGCCGATCGCTGCCTCGGTGGCTCGCCGCCGTTCACTGTCTCGCGCGCGAAGTCGGGGTCGGCTGCAGCAACCGACTGCCCCTCCAGTGTGCCACTGACCTGTGGGCCTCCCCCCTTTCTCCTTTTCCCCTAATATTTCTTTTCTGTTTTTGTTAATTATCCCACCAGCTACTCACAATTTAATGTGAGACTTAGCTCCCAAGTCTTTGTTTGAATTTGGATTCTCAAATTCAAACTTTGTTTGGTCAAGTTTGCTTCATATTCAAACTGAAATTCAAATTCAGTTTTGAATTCTAGCAAATTTAACTCTTGACAAGATGAGCTCCAATGGGGCTGGAAATTGGTGGGTTTACTCAGAAAAATGTGCTGAGTGTAGATATGGAGCTAACTTTTGAATTTGGATGATGAAAGTTGCTGCAATTTGAATTTACACTCAAATTGGCCTCTTTTTGAAATAACTCAAAAGTGCCTCAAAAAGTGTTGAATTTGCATGAGCTTTGGACTGAACCTTCCCAAGATTTTTTTTAAATTCTAGGGGTGAGCTCAACCTCTCATGTTTAAGTGTAGAAACCATACATTGTGAAAGTGAAGGCTTTCCCTTCTAATCACTCCTTTGATAGAGGCCACTTGCTCTTCACAATATGTCACAATCTACACACAACAAAACTGTTGTGTTGTGAGGTGCATAAAAGTTTTTTTGCAAGTCCCTTTTCTTGGGCTTTTACATCCCTCCCCCCTTAAAAGAATCTCGTCCCGAGATTATAAAAGAAGAGATACCGATGTAATAGGGATTTACCCGTGTTGAGAAGCCATAAACTCCGGGTAATTTGAGCGAAGGAACTCCTCGCTCTCCCACGTCGCTTCTTCGGCGGTGTGGTTGCTCCAGAGTATTTTGTAGAACCACAACGTTTTGCTGCGTGTGGTTCTGGCTTTCTCATCAAGAATTCCCACCGGATATTCATTATATGTTAGATCCGGCTTCAGCTCGCCGATGTCTTCGGTAGGAACAGCAGTTGTATGCTTCAAGCATTTCCGCAGTTGCGAAACATGGAAAATATCATGGACACTAGTCAGAGATGCCGGTAGCTCCAATCGATACGCTGCTGGTCCACACTTCTCGGTGATAGCGTAGGGTCCAATGAAACGGGGAGCGAGCTTCCCCTTCACACCGAATCGGTGCACGCCCTTCATTGGAGACACGCGGAGGTACACGTGTTCCCCAACGTCAAAGTGCAACGGTCTACGCCTCTTATCAGCGTAGCTCTTTTGTCGGGATTGAGCGGCCTTCAAATTGGCTTGAATTGTCCGAACGCGCTCTTCGGCGTCGTTCACCACATCAACTCCGAATGTGACCCTTTCACCGGACTCGCACCAATTTAATGGGGTGCGGCATTTACGACCGTAGAGAGCTTCATAGGGTGCCATTTTGATACTCGCCTGATAACCGTTGTTGTACGAGAATTCCGCCAATGGTAGGTGATCATCCCAATTCCTACCATGGTGGATGGCACATGCTCTCAACATGTCTTCCAGGACTTGATTCACCCTTTCTGTCTGACCATCGGTCTGAGGGTGATAGGCGGAGCTCCTGATCAACTTAGTACCCAATGCAGCGTGTAGCTGCTCCCAAAAGCGAGATACAAATAATGCACCTCGATCTGAGACAATGGTCTTGGGTATCCCGTATAGGCATAGAATCTTTGCTATGTATAGCTCCGCATATTTGCCGGCATTGTAACGTGTATTCACCGGAATGAAGTGAGCCGTCTTGGTTAACCGATCAACGATTACCCATATGGAATCATGCTTGTTGGCTGTTAGGGGTAATCCCACAATGAAATCCATGCTCACATCTTCCCATTTCCATGCCGGGATCTTCAGGGGTTGCAGCAGCCCTGATTTCTTCATATGATCAGCTTTCACTCGTCTACACGTATCGCACTCGGATACGTACTTAGCTACCTCCCGCTTCATCCGCGTCCACCAAAATTTCTTTTTCAAATCTTGGTACATTTTGTTGCTGCCCGGATGAATGGAGTATTTGGACAAGTGAGCTTCATCGAGGATCTTTTTCCTCAACTCCATATCTCGGGGTACGACTATGCGGTCATTGAACCACAACGTCCCCTCACCATCTTTCCGGAAACATTTAATTTCTCCAATGTCTATCCGTCTCCGGAGATGTGCCATGCCTTTATCCGTTTTCTGAACTGCAATGATGTCCTCCCTAATAGTAGGGATGAGGGCAAGGTTGTACAGCGATCCATAAGGAACCAAGTATAGACTTGGCTCTTCCTCCTCCACCGGTGTAATGGTGAGGTGATGGACATGCGATTTCCGACTCAGCGCGTCGGCAACCACATTCGCCTTGCCGGGGTGGTAATGGATCTCAATCTCATAATCTTTGATCAGTTCTAACCACCTCCTCTGCCTCATGTTCAGCTCCTTCTGGGTGAAAATGTATTTCAAGCTCTTGTGGTCGGTGTAGAGATGCACCAAGTTCCCCAGGAGATAGTGCCTCCACATTTTCAGCGCCAACACCACGGCAGCAAGTTCGAGATCGTGAGTCGGGTAGTGCTGCTCATGGTTCCGAAGTTGGCGTGAGCCATAAGCGACCACGCGTCCTTCCTGCATCAACACGCAGCCGAGTCCAATACCGGACGCGTAACAATACACGTCGAAGGGCTTTGTTGTATCCGGCTGAGCTAATACCGGGGCTGTTGTGAGATGCTTCACCAGTGTTCGGAACGCTCCTTCACACGCCGTGTTCCAAACATATTTTGTCCCTTTCTTCAGCAACTCTGTCATCGGCTTAGCGAGCTTGGAGAAACTTGGAATGAATCTCCGGTAGTATCCCGCTAACCCGAGGAAGCTTCTGACTTCATGAACTGAAGTGGGAGCTTTCCATTTCAACACTTGCTCGATTTTACTTGGGTCAACCGCAATGCCTTCAGCTGAGATGATATGTCCCAAGAATGGCACTTGGCTGATCCAAAATTCGCATTTGCTGAACTTAGCATAGAGTTTGTGGTCTCGCAATCGTTGAAGAACGATCCGCAAGTGTTCGGCATGTTCAGTTTCGGTCTTGGAGTAAACCAAGATGTCGTCGATGAACACTACTACGAACTTGTCCAGCTCCGGCATGAACACCGAGTTCATGAGATACATGAAATGGGCTGGAGCATTTGTGAGACCAAAGGACATGACGAGATATTCGTATAAGCCGTATCTCGTCGAGAACGCCGTCTTCGGGATATCCTCCGCCCGGATCTTGATTTGGTGATATCCAGAGCGAAGGTCCATCTTTGAGAATACACTTGCCCCCACAAGTTGATCAAACAAGATGTCAATACGGGGCAGTGGGTACTTATTCTTGATGGTGACGGCGTTGAGCGGCCGGTAATCCACACACAGCCTCAGGGTCTCATCCTTTTTCTTCACGAATAGCGCCGAGCATCCCCAAGGCGAGGAACTCGGCCTAATGAAACCCTTGCTCAACAGATCATTGAGCTGTTCTTTCAGTTCCGCCAGCTCATTTGGAGCCATCTTGTATGGTCTCCGTGATATGGGCGTAGTCCCGGGTGCAAGTTCAATCTTGAACTCGACATCCCGCTCAGGTGGCATGCCCGGAAGATCATCCGGGAACACGTCGGGATACTCCCGGACTACGGGGATGTCTTCTAACTTGAGAACTTCAGCATTATTAATTGCTAAAACTTCCCGGACTGGCGTGTCTAACATCATGGAATGCGGACGGTGGAATGGAGAATTTAAGTGGACCGTCCGTGTCCGAGTCTCTAGGACAGCGCCATGGTATTGCAGCCATGACATCCCTAAGATTGCATCAATCTTCTGTCCCATAAGGATTATCAAGGTGGTGGGATATAGCTTCCCACCTAAGCACAGAGGTGCCTTTGGAATCATCATATTAGCTGAAATCTTCCCTCCCGGTGAGCATATCATATAAGTGCAGTCGGTTGGGAAGACTTGCAATTGATGTTTAGCCACATAGGATGCACTTATAAAGCTGTGGGTTGCACCCGAATCAAATAATATGACTATGGCTTGATGGTTGAGAGTAAACGTACCCGCTAGCACGTTGTCTCCCTCTGGGGCGTCCTCATTGTCGAGGTTGCGGACGCCTCCAGTCCGCTGACCAACCTTCTTCACCGGAGGTCGGCCACGAGCACCGCCCTGAAACTGGGCTTGTCCGCTGCTCTGCTGCCCCTGGGGACAGTCCTTCGCAAAGTGGCCCGCTTGGCCACACGTGAAGCAGGTGAAACGGGGCGGTCCCCCGCTGATCGGTGGACGAAAACCTGGGGCGCGTTGTGGCGGTGGAAACGCCCGGGGTACCGTCTGCTGCTGCTGTTGTCTTGGTGGTGGCATCGGCGGACGGAACGGAGGTGCCTGAAAGGGACGTCCCCCGAACCGTTGCGGTCGCGCCGGTGGTTGCCACTGCTGCCCGGATGGTGTCCGATACACCATACGGTACTTCTGGGGAGCGCCACTCCCACCGCTGCTAGGTGGAGCGCTACGCTTCCTCTGCTCAGCTGCTAACTCCCGCTGAGCGTCCTCTTGCATGATGGCGGCATTGACTAGATTGTTGAATGTGCCGCGGTTCCATTGTACGAGGTGGGTCTTCATTTCGGGATGTAACCCCCGATAGAAGTGCTCCCTCTTCTTCTCCTCCGTGGAGATGTAGTCTGACGCATACTGCGCCAGATGGTTGAAGGCACGGGAGTAGTCGTGGGCACTCCTCCCGCCCTGCTTCAGTTCCAAAAATTCTTGGAACTTTCTCTTCATTATTCCGGGAGGAATGTGATAGGCGCGGAACGCCTCCCGGAACTCTTGCCATTCCACGGCATGGCCAGCCGGACGTGAGGCGACATAATTCGCCCACCACGCACCAGCGGCACCGTGGAGCTGCTGTGCTGCGAACAGCGTCTTCTGCCGCTCCGTACACTGGAGCAGCCCGAACTTGGACTCGATAGTCCGCAGCCAGTTGTCCGCCTCCAGTGGTTCTTCAGCTTCGGTGAACACTGGAGGGTGCGTACTCATGAAATCCGAGTACGACACTTCGCGGGGCTCACGAGGCCCTCGCTCTTGACGTCCTCCCGCCTGGGACGTATTCTGCACGATCGTGCGGAGCAGGTCGGTCTGCTCCTCACGACCTCCCACCAATGCCGCTATCACATCCGCTAGAGTAAGCGGAGGCGGCGGTGGTGGCTGCTGCTGCGGGGTGCTGTCGTAGGCCGGTGGCTGGGAGTCATCGCCTCCACCTTGGCTAGAGCCACCAACCTCGTGCGTGGTCCTAGTACGAACCATCTGCAACCATACGACATTAACCATCAGTCCCGCAACATTTGGCATGCAGTCCAATAGAACTGGGCGGAAAAACATTATGACAACAAAACATGCGAAATATCTCGTAAGCAGATAATGTAATAACTTTGCACAAGCTACACCATTACCAGACCAAACACAAGTTAGTTTAATCCAACTTGATGAACCCCCTCTTTGGAAGCTCACCATAACTGGGTTTGGTCTCTACGAGACATTATTATTGCGTTGTCATCACGTATAACACCCTTAGGGTACAACACCCTTTTCAATGAGTTCAACTGTCATTCTTCTGTCAGAATGACCAGTTGCTACCTATTCCAAGTTTTGATCTGGTTCTGGGCATTTTCATGACTCAAGTTGAATACCAAAGTTCAAGTTAACTTCAGTATCTTTCCAACGAGTACTCATTTGCCCCCAGATCAGCTTTGATTAAAAAGTTATGTTAATTCAAAGTTAGCAGAATTTCTGGAAGAATTTTAACAGCACCTCCCTTGGAAGTGGCTGTCTTCCAATCCTGATTTCCACTAAATTCTGTGCTGAAACTTCAGAAACTTTGAATTGCAAAGATGTCAAACATCTTCTACTCTTTCTAAGGATGGATTATATGACAATTTTAGATTTTTCTACTGGGAGTTATAATTGAAAAACAGATCAGTTCAGAGGATGTTTTACTCTGCCCTGGTTCTGGACAGTTTACATTCCTCTGGGATTTCAGCCATCTTAAGGCGAGTTTCAGCTCTGGAAGTCTACAACAAAGTTGTAGAGTACTTGAATACCTTTCCAGAGCTATATAGCACACCTCCCTGGACTAAAAGACCTGTGAGTTATGCCCTGTTGAAGATCAGCAAACATGCTGCCCAAAACAGAGCACTCTGTTTTTCAGTCTCTTTTGGCTATACTGCTCCACTATCCCATTCTTATACCCAACCAGGGTCCTAAATGTTGAACCTATAGATTTTAATTCTTTGTTAGCATTATTCTCATGCATATGCCTACCATATCTCGGTACTACGTTCCTCACAAAAGAAAATCCTACCCGGATCATACCGGCAGATACGTCTCAAATGTGGCACTAAACGGTCTCTCGCACACGTTTTCTACACGGATACATACGTGGTTAGTACCTGCAGAAAACCACACAATAATGGTGCACTCAATGGTTATTCATTTCAGGCAGTTCCATATTTGAAAGTAAATACAAACGCCCGTATCATTGTCATACGGCCGTCCTTGAGCTAAGTCACGTCTCAAGGCACGTGATCGTGTTTCAACACCACACGACGGGGAACCCGAGTATGTCATGAACGGGTCGTCACGGTTGGGAATGTTATCAACCCAACAGATACCACCTACTGCCCTGCAGGGCACGCCGATGGCAAGCGCTGCGTATGTCCTCCTGGGCTATTTCCAGACGAGCACACTTTCGCGTTACTGACCACGCGATGGGGTCTCCGCTTACTTGCCTAATGCACGCTAGGGATCAGCGTTTCATATGAACTCAGGGACATGAAGAGTCCAAGAGATTCATATTGACATCTCACACCAAGCTGTGAGATCAATCCCTGAACCATGTTCCTCGTCAGGGAGAGCTAACCGAAATTGAACCGCTTTCGGTGGCGTTCCTTACCATACTTACCAGAGCGTAGGTGCGTCGTTACATAATTGAAATTCAGAATTATAACATATAAGTTAGTCTTTGCCACTTTAAGTAACTAGTCTAATATAGTCCTTACTTGGGCAACTACCGATTCCTCACCGTACACCTAAATTTTTTTTTTCCCATAATGCAGTCCTTTAGTACTGTGCTATCCCCAACTGCAGCTCTGATACCAGGCTGTGGCGGACCGGAATCCGCTCATCCAGGATCGCAGAGGGTGGTGCCGCGCGATGCGACACCCGACAGCACACGTCATAAGAACACAATATATTACATGGGAAAGACAGCTGAAACTGTACAAACAAGTACAAACTTCAGTTACAATTATTGTTCTATTACACAGCGGAAGACTACACTATACAACTCACGCCTGCCTATTTAGCAAAAGTCGGTTGCCCAGCCCTAGGGCAACCCACACTAGCTGCACGCCTCAGCTCAGCGCGGCGTGTACGGCTCCCACTCAGCCGTGGTCCCCGACGGAGGGTAACCCTCGCCGGTGGACTCGTACTCCGAGTCCATGGGTGGCTCCTCACCTGAAAAACACTTATGCAGCAACCGTGAGCACGAAGGCTCAGCAAGACTTAACCGACTCACCTAAGCATGAAACTCTACATGAGGTGTACAATGGACATAGGTTGGTAGCATTTCAGCAAAACGACACGCCTATAAGTTCATCCTTAGTTCATCTTTTAGCAATAAGTTAACTGTTCATGAAATCTGAAATTTAGTAAGCAGTATTTGGTGGCACACATGTAGCAATACAATTATATCAATCAGCATCATTGAATCAACATGTTTCATCCATTAGTCTACGTTACGACGCAGTGAACAAGCAGTACTCGTCACCGCGAGGGACGGCGAATCGACTCGATATACACCTGCAGGGAAAACCCAAAGAGCACGTCACGTACGCCCACCCGTGGAGCTGCACAGCACGCTCACTCGATGTCGTACGGGACAACCTTTCACCCAACAGCCCAAACGTCGAACCGGTCGCACCGAAACGAGCAGGAGGTTCCCCACACGGAGCATCTCTCTATGCCCGTTGGCAGATTTCCACCTTGCTGCCCTCAACCTACACCTATAAATCGGTGTGCTATGCCTCGACGCCCGGAGGTTTAGGCTACATCGGTTTATCGGGGCCCATATATCCGATATGCCTTCGGTACGTTCAATACTTGTTCAGCAGGGCCGCACACGGATCGGTCCTCAATCGACACGGGCAGGGCTGCGCACACAAGACTCTCTCTTGCTGCGCCCTAGCCCCTGCCTAGTCTCATTTTCATTACTAAAGTGATCTCACATCACTCAACCGAACCCGTGTGTCCCACTGCCTATCTCGCGAGTAGATTCCAACTACTCGACTTGTACCGAAGTCCTATGACTCATTAAGCATAGCCTGTCTACTCGAGGTCCTTGACACTACCCTCACTCTTTTAGGAACCTTTGGTTATGCAAGTGGGGTTTCATTCACCCTAGACCTAATGCACATACATACTTCATATGACACATGTAAACAAAGTAAGATTTATAAAAGGGTTAATGCAAACCGGGGCTTGCCTTGTTGCTGCTGGTCAGGAGTTAGTTCTTCGTCCGGAAGGAGGAAGTCCAGCACTTCCGGAGTCTCTTCTTCAACGGCTACACGTTAATGAAATACTACATGTTAATTTATATGCAAAAGTGAGTTTAGAGTAAGACTTATACTATTGGTTCTAATAACCAGCCTCTAATACCTGGAACTTTGTTTAAGAATTTAAATATGAACTGGTGTTGGTGGTTTGGCTTGGACTTAATCACATGGTTGAATGCTAAGTGGTTTTTCCCCTTTTCCATTTTAATCCCTCAAGTGGGTAAACAGGACAGGGGTGATCTAAAGCTCCAATGGAGCTGAGAATTTTTGTGTGAGTTCCTTGTCACAAGCAAACTCTCTGGACCAAACCTTAGCACTTTTCATGGAATGGTTTGCTCAGAATAATTCTCTTGGCAAATCAGCAAGGAAGAATTAATTCTGAGGTAATACCCCTGTTCATGCTCAACTTAATGAACTACAATTTATATTATAGCTCATAGAGTTTGCATGAATTTTCCTAGCATTTTTGGAGTCAGGGTTTGCCCAGAATTGAATTTCCAAGTTTTGGAAATTCTCTGAAAATGTTTCTGCATTCAAATGAACACAGCACCTTCAAATTTGAATTGCTCTGACCAAATCAACTCCAAATGGTCTGAAACTTTTACAGGGGTTTACTAATGTCCTAAAGAACATTCTGCCAAAATTTGGGAATTTTTGGATGAACCAAACTCCCTCTAAAATTCTTTTGCTGAAAAGCTTTAAAGAATTTTCCAGAATTAATTAATGGGTTTCATACAAATTGGGTTGTATCTCTGGACAGAGCTAGGCAAGATGAATCCAACCCAATTTGAATCACTAAATTTGGAGCTTCCTAGCAAAAGTTATGGGGTTCTAAAGTTTGCACTAAAACTGGAAATTCCAGAAATGTTTAAATCCTGCGGGTGGGTCCACGTACACGTGTCGACCGCTGGATCCGAGCCACACGGGGCCACAGACTCCTTCCCGCGCGGCCGCACTGGATCCCGGACCACAGAGAATCCCACCCCTTTATTTCCAGCCGCTGACGCGTGGGGCCTACCCCTTCGTCCTCCTCCGGCCACCCGCGCGACCCCGCCGCCAAGCTCGCCGGAGCTCTCGCCGGAGACGGGTTCCGGTCCTCGGAGCTTGCTGAATCTCGCCGCCAGTGCCTATCTCGGCCTGAGGAACACGGTGGTGCACTCCCCAGAACTTGACAACCACCGGAACAGTGCTCCCAACGGCAACAGCGGCCGGGAGCTCACCGGCGACGTCTAACTCGGCATCCCACGCACCTTTTTCGATGCGGTTTGCTCGGGGAGCTCCGCTGACACCTGCTGGTCACGGACATGGACACCGATCCTCGTGAAAACGGCGGTAACTATGACCTCACCGGCGACCTAGGCCGGATATCGGCTGTGCTTCAGAAAACTTCAAAGAACCGTCAACCTAGCCCACGGTTTTTACTGGTTTTTGATCCTAGGTGGTCGTGGCCGTGTATAGAGCGTGTGCATGACTCGGTTTGCCCAGTGATGAGCTAACCCCCACGAATTTTGGGATTTTGTGGGAGCTCGGTCTCAAGACACCCGAAGCTTTCCCGGCGAAATACTCCCTCGACAGCCCATGAAATGAAGAACGGTAGGGACTAGAAGAGTCAGCACCTTAAGGCGGTCCTTTCTTGTATGGCTCGTCGGGCACGAGCGCGCCTGTGCTGGCCGGACGCCGGCGATCAGAAAGGGCGGCGTTTCTGTGCTCGCGCGGAAACGAGGAAGGAACTCGGTAGGGGGGTTCTCGTTTGGAAAGCAGGAGGAAGGCGGCGTGGGCTGTGCGCTGGCCTTTAAGCCGCGGTTTGGCACTGTGAGGTGGCCGATCGCTGCCTCGGTGGCTCGCCGCCGTTCACTGTCTCGCGCGCGAAGTCGGGGTCGGCTGCAGCAACCGACTGCCCCTCCAGTGTGCCACTGACCTGTGGGCCTCCCCCCTTTCTCCTTTTCCCCTAATATTTCTTTTCTGTTTTTGTTAATTATCCCACCAGCTACTCACAATTTAATGTGAGACTTAGCTCCCAAGTCTTTGTTTGAATTTGGATTCTCAAATTCAAACTTTGTTTGGTCAAGTTTGCTTCATATTCAAACTGAAATTCAAATTCAGTTTTGAATTCTAGCAAATTTAACTCTTGACAAGATGAGCTCCAATGGGGCTGGAAATTGGTGGGTTTACTCAGAAAAATGTGCTGAGTGTAGATATGGAGCTAACTTTTGAATTTGGATGATGAAAGTTGCTGCAATTTGAATTTACACTCAAATTGGCCTCTTTTTGAAATAACTCAAAAGTGCCTCAAAAAGTGTTGAATTTGCATGAGCTTTGGACTGAACCTTCCCAAGATTTTTTTTAAATTCTAGGGGTGAGCTCAACCTCTCATGTTTAAGTGTAGAAACCATACATTGTGAAAGTGAAGGCTTTCCCTTCTAATCACTCCTTTGATAGAGGCCACTTGCTCTTCACAATATGTCACAATCTACACACAACAAAACTGTTGTGTTGTGAGGTGCATAAAAGTTTTTTTGCAAGTCCCTTTTCTTGGGCTTTTACACGTTGCACAGCACCGTATAACACACGTCAAAGGTGCAAAGCGGAAGCGGAAGTTTTATTACATAAACAGGTTTATGAACATGTTTACATCAAAATAAGTTCAGTCTACACTCGCGGGCGTAGACTAAGCATCAAGTGCACGTTCAGCCCTCGAACGTGTCCTTGCTAGCACACACGCACACTAACTCTGCGGCGTGCACGACTCCCACTCGACGGGGTTCCCCTCCTGGGGTTCCGTCTCATCTTCGGGAGTCCCTTCCTCATAGAACCCTGCAAAAGCTTCAAACACAAGCAGTGAGCACGAAGGCTCAGCAAGTCTGACCCGTCTCACCTAAACATGGAACTTCTACATGAGGGTAATGGGTTGCATGAGGTAAAAATCATTTGCAAGGACTCGCCTAATTAGTAGAACCTTACTTTCAAGTTTTAGCAGCAGGTTGTGGAGAACCTTACGCTAAGGCACATGAGAGAGCCGCGATCAAACAAGAAACGCATTTCTCTCATATACTTTGCCCAAAGTTGAAAAGAACTTTAGTTAGCGCTAAGCTACAGCATATCATTAACAATCAATGTCCAGCTTTCAATCAGCAACATTTTAACATGTGACTAGCCTGTTCTTTCTACGCCACGGTACAGTGAACAAGTGGTACTCACTGACCGCGAGGGACGGCGATTATAATCGATTTACACCTGCAGGGTTACCCGAACAACCCGTCACGTACGCCCGTACTCGATGTTGCCTACAACAACCATCACGGACGCCGTACGCGACTACCTTTCACCCGTCAGCCAAATATTGAACCGGTCCCATCGTCCCGAGCAAGAGGTCTCTGCACGTGCATCTCCGTGCCGCCAGCCGATTTACACCTCGAGCTCTCAACCTACCCTCTGAACGACGGGCAATGCCTCAATACCCAGCTACCCGAGTTACATCAGTTTCCCGGTTCCGATATAGCCGGTAGGTCTTCGGTACTGTTCTAGCTTGTTCAACAGGCCCGCACACGGCTCGGTCCTCAATCGACACAAGCGGAGCTACAGCACACAGGCCCCAAAGTCCTGCTGCCCTTACTCTCCGCTCGGTCTCATTTTCTTGCCATGTGTATCATGTGCTATCTCTACCCGAGCAATGTGCCTCTAGCCTATTCTCGCGAGTAGTTCCAACTACTCGACTTGTACCGAATCGTACTCTATCCTAGCAATGCAGTGGCTAACGAGGTTTGCAATCCTAAACCCAACCCGTGGTTTTCTTGGCTATGCAGTTGGATTTCCAAACAAGACTCTAATGCACGGAACAAAGGAAACAAGTATGTGCTCAAAACAATAAAAATTTGTAAAAAGGTTAATGCAAACCGGAGCTTGCCTTGCTGCTCTTGGTCGTAGGCTAGCTGTTCCTCCGGAGTAACGAAGTCTAGGACTTCGGGTTCCTCCTCGACCTTAGCGACTACATGATAGAAACAATACATGTATTAATTTAATGCAATTGTATTAAGTTTGAAGTTGTGAAGTCTATAACCTTTGCTAGATAGACCTAATGACTGTGAAACTTTCACTGTGGCTTGGTTACAACCTAAACAGAGACTTGGTCAAGTTTTAGTTGCAGCAAAGCTCATTTGAGCCCTCCACAATTAATTATGTCCTTGACCTTAATTGGAACTCTTAGGGTGTTCTAGGAATTTTCATGAGACAAACTATGACTTTCTGAAAACTAGTTTTTCAGAGGGTTCTAATGGAGTCGGTCTCACTTAATTTGGAAGTCTCTAACTAAAGATATGAGCTAAACAATTTCAGAGAAAATTCTGAAAATGTTTCTGAACATTTTCTATTTTCTCTGGAACAGTTTTACTAATCACACCATTAGGTGGACTAAATGAGCTCAAATGGATCTGAAATATTTATGGTAGTTCAAGGATATTTTGGTGAACATCTCAGCAAAATTTCAGGATTTTTCTCCAAAGGGTTCTCCAGTTAAAATTCCTAACAGTTTAAATTTTAAGGAATTAATTCTGGAGAATTAAGGAATTTCATGAAGTGAAACTTGATTTTCTGGAAAGTACTCAGAGAGATGAATCCAGCAAAATTTTGTTCACTCAATTTGGAGCTTTCTAGCCAAAGTTATAATGATTTGAAGTTTGAAGGAAGTCTGAAAATCGGGGAAAAGTTTAAACTTGCGCGTGGGCCCAGGGAACACGCGTCGCACGCCTAGGCGATGGCACACCGTGGCCCACAAGGATTTTGCGCGCCAGCACACCCGATCCCGGCCGCAGCCGGATCCCGATTCAAAATATCGGCCGCTGACAGCTGGGGTCCACCCCCTTCTTCAACCTCGCGACACCCGCGCCCCGCCGCCGAGGGACCTCGCCGGAGAGCTCGCCGCCGGCTGCTGTACAGCTCCAAACTTCTTGGTTCTGGCCGCCCCTGCCTACTTTTACTTGGGGAACAGGATCCGAGGGTCAGCTGCTCATGACAACGGCCGGAGCATGGTCGGCGACGAGCCGCCATATCGGAATGGCTTCGGCCATGTCGGCTGACTCCCCTAGTACCTCAGCTACTTGGGAAATCGGTCGGGGAGCATCAGTGGACCTCAGAGAAGGTCGACATGAGCTTGAGGCAGCTCGGGGAAGGCCCGAAATAGGTCCTCACCGTGCGCCCGATACCCCCCGTTCGTTCCGCCATTAGTAGACCTTAAATTACGCCGGGCACAGAGGTTCTCCGGCCCAGAGCTGTGAAGGCAACTTGTGCGTTACCGTGTCTAGCTCGTGTGGGCGTGGCCTGAGGCCCTCTAATCCCTTCTAGAGCATGAATTAAACAGAATCGTACCCGAAGGTCGTTCTGCACCCAGAAAGGGGAAAAGTGGAAATTCACCGCCGGTGGGCAACCACTCGAGCTGTGGCTCGGGGATGAGCAGCACCGGTCAACCGCGCGTCCAAGGGTGCCTTGGCTCGGGCGTGACAACGCCCAGGTTGGGCTGTCCACGAGAGCCCAAGGTGCGGCGGTTCCAAGTTCCGAGTTTGATCTTTCGGCACAGCCGATATCAATTGGTTTCAACCGAATTCTAGCAATGGGGAGGATGGAGGAAGGTCTCTAGTACCTTGCTGGGGCTCTGGAGTGGAAGGAGGGAGCTGCGATCGGCGTTCTCCGATCAAGCCCGAGCTGCGGAAGTTTTCGGCCGGTGCTGTGTTCTTGCGGGAAAACACGTCGGTACCTCGGCCGAGGAGGGGGGCAGGCGCCTTAAGAAGGCTCTGCACCGCCTCATGCCCGCGCGTGGGCAAGCAGCTGGTGGCGCGGTGGCTGGCCTCGGTGGCGATCACCGCTGCGGCTTGGCGACCCGAGTGAAAAGTCTCAGTCGGTTTGTGTTGCAGTAGAGGCTGACATGTGGGTCCCACCCTTCCTTTTAACCTCTGAAATTTACTTCTAATCACTGTTGTAAACAGTGAACCCCATACTACCCTTGGCAATTCGAATTATTCCCCCATGAGCCATTTGAATTGATCAAAGTTCAAATGAGGTTTGGTTTGAATGAATTTCAGCACAAGTTCAGTTTGAACTTCAAATAAAGTTTGAATTTCTCCCCCTTAGCTCATGTCAAGATCAACTCCAAATGGAGTGAAAATTGGTGTGTGAGCTCACAAAAATGTGCTGAGTAAGAATATGCCTTCCACTTTCAAATTCATGGTATAAAAAAAGTTTGAATTTGAATATGTTTTCAAACTGCCCCCTTCCTATCTATACCCAAGATGACCTCAAAAAGGTTTTGAATTTGGGTGAAACTTGGCATGGACATCCTTAGTAAAGTGTAGGAGTTTTCATATGTCCAGCCCATCTATATCACATGTGGGAAATACCACTTTTGCAATGTGTAAGTTTGTTCTCTAATGAGCATGTTGATAATTGTTACTTGCTCTTCATTTGTGTTCATCATTCTTCCTCAAATGAGGTGTGTGGTATGGGGATCAACACTACAAATGGGTGTCAAAAACTGAGGCCCTTACATTCAGCACGCCGTAAAGGCAGTGCGCAGTCATGGGAGCTCCAGTTCCAGTGAAGACGAACACCGGAAGATGCTCTATGTCATCTTCGGCGGGTCCACTGACCCCCCGTCCCGGAGCACGGCTAAGGCCTTGCGTCGAGCGGTAGCGTCAGTGGCTCCCCTCCCAAGTGCAGCACCGCACCTCAGGTGGATGGGAACCCCCATCAGCTTCGATGGCACCGACTGCCCCAGGAACATGGCTGGGGCCGGCCAACTACCGCTCGTGGTGGCCCCCACCATCGCCAACATGAAGATGTACCATGTTTTGGTGGATGGCGGGGCTGGGCTGAACCTCATCAGTCGCGCAGCCTTCCAGAAGCTGCAGATCCCGATGGCCAAGCTCACCCCATCGAGCCCGTTCTCAGGGGTGGGACCGGGACAGGTCGTTCCCTACGGCCACATCAGCCTCCCGGTGACCTTTGGGGCACCGGACAGCTACCGGACAGAGTACGTTCTGTTCGACGTGGCCGAGATTGACCTCCCCTTCAATGCCATAATCGGCAGGCCAGCCCTGTACCAATTCATGGCTGTAGCCCATTACGGCTACCTTGTCTTGAAGATGCCTACACCGACAGGCGTCCTCAAGGTTTGTGGAGACCGTGCTGCCGCAGTGTTAGCCTTGGAAAAGCTTCAGGCGCTTACAGCGACTAGAGCGCCAACCCTCGGCAGCGCAGAACCAAACCAGCTCCACCCAAGTGCACGCCACCGTGCCTCTACCACAGCACCCCGCGTGCAACCCCTCGATGGGGACGACGACCCCACAAGGCTCGTCCGAATCAGCACCGATGCCACCTGGACCACCCGGGTAGCCGGGGGCCTGGATAGCAAATAGTAAGGCGCGCTCGTTGCTCCCACCGGCACAAGGTCGATGTGCTGCATGACAGCCGTCACCGAGGCCAGGGATCCCTAGGGAGGTGATTGAGCACTACTTAAAGGTCTTTCCCGACGCCCAGCCGTCCGACAAGACGGAGAGTCCGCCGCTCCCGGCGCTTGACAAACCGAGTTGTTATCCCGAAGACCAGCGAGACGCTCCGGAGGCGCATCCACTACACCAGTCTCAATAAGGCATGCCCTAAAGACCTATTTTCTCTCCCTATGATAGGCCAAATAGTAGACTCGATGCCGGGCTGTGATGTGCTGCGCTCCCCAAATGCTTGCTAAGATTCCCATCAGACCCCTTGGCCTGGAGTAGTTGAAGGGCACCCTTTACCTGCTAATCCCAGCATAAGCCGACTTGGCGTAGCTAGGGGTCCCACGAATTTCTGGTCTTCGCACCAACAGCTTTAACCCCATACCATCATAACCAGTTTCTCTACCAAGAAGCAATCTAGGATCCCCGACACAACCTCCCGGAGGACCAGCAGGACCTCCCGGTGGTGCAATGGGACGTCCAAAGCAGCCTGGGGACCCCCGAGTATCAAGCGCCCGGCGGTCACCTCAGGCTAAAAGCTATCCCCCACGCAGTGGACAATGCCGCCAAATGGGTGGCGGAGCCACTGAAGTTTGACCTAGGCTCCCTTTCCGGTCATGCAGACATTAACCGAGCACTAGTTGACTTCTAGCTGAAGTAGACGCACGCTCAAGGGGCCACGAAGACGATGAAACAGGACCCTGAGCCCTGACCTTCACCAGACCTTACCGAATGATGTTCGACGGCTCCTTGCGAAAGCAGGGGGCCGATGCTAGCGTACTGTTCCTCACGCCATCGGGGGAGCAGTCTGGGTATGTGGCGCGTTTCAATTCCAAGGCAGCCAACAACATAGCAAAGTATGAAGTGCTCATCCTCCTTGCTAGTCGTTGGCTCAGGTCAACTCCCAGTCTGGTTATCAACCAAGACGGTGGAGACAGACCCCCTCGCCTTGGACCTGCACCATGTACCTGCGCGCTAGCAAGGCCGCAGCTGACGACCTTTCAACGAAGACCCCCACTGGAGCCACTATGCCTGAAGGGGGCCTCGAGAGGACGTTGCCGCGGCCCACAGCCCGGCCCGCCGAGCCGGGCGAAGGGGGCTAGACCAGCACCTCGAAGCTGGCGGTCCCGGCGGCCATGGACGCTGCCAAGGATCATAAGCATCACTGGGGACTCCGTGCAACCCAGCGCTCAAGATCCAGATGCTCAAGTCAGACCCGATGCATGGATCACGGAGGTCCGGAACTACTTGAAAGACTATCCTCCCTGATGAACGTGTATGCGTTGAACGGATTGTGCGTATGGCTAAGAGACACATGGCGGTAGAGGGGGATCTCTACCGACGTGGCGCCAAACACATCCTATTGCGGTGCATAACCCAGGGGGAAGGCTGTGACTTGTTCGCTGAGATCCATGGAGGCGAATGTGGGAGTCACTCTTCCTCACGCACGTTTGTCGGTAAAGACTTTCGGCATGGCTTCTACTAGCCGGCAACACTCCAGGATGCCGTCGAGCTGGTCGAGAGCTGCTAGGCGTGCCTGTTCCACGCCAAGCAGATCCATACACCGGCTTGGACGGTACAGATGATCCAGCCCACATGGCCATTCGCCATGCTGGGGCTGGACATCCCGGGCCTGGGACCATCCCCCAGAACCGAGGACGGGGACCCGCTCCCGAACCTTCGGAACATGGAACACCGCTCTAAGTTCTACCCCTAGAGCAACAATAGGATAGGCCCTTCTTTTTATAATAAATTCCATAAAGTCCAAGAACAGGGCTTGGAGCAACTAAGCCTCACGGGACGGGCCAGGACTACGTTCAGCTTCGCCTGGTTCCGACCCCAAGCGCGTAGAGTCTTGCTTCCCTTGAGGTGGGGCGTGGCCTACATATTCGGCACGCCTTCCCCCGTATGGAAATTTATATGAAAAGAAACCTGCCCTACGTTGCTCTCCTTTGGTACTCATTTAATTTACTTATTAAATTTTTATGATTACCCTACTAATGCATGCTCACTATGCGTTCAACTCCCCCTTCTCATTCTCATCTTTAGTCGGAATTTGCTGCCCTGCCAAAGGCGGTTGCGTGGGAGGTACCGGCCGAAAGCCAGGGGGCCCCAAGCCCCCGGCACTTCGCGCGCGGTAGTTCCCAAGCACCGTATAAGTGGACGGGGACCGTAAGCTAGTTAAGACTAAGAGATAGGGGGGGGAGTGCCCAAGGAGAATTACTTTTTCCTTACTTGTGTGCAGGACCTCTCAGCCTCAGCTCCCCGCAGGAGTATGGTAGGCGCATCCATCCAATAGAATGCACCTACCAGGGGGCCGCTACGGGATCGGGCAAGCCCAAAAAACCCCAAGGTAAGATCAAAGTGCTAGACCTCACAGGGGCAAGGCCCGAAGGCCCCACGTGTCCAGCAGGGCCGGACCTCCCACCTCCTTGAGAGTGGGAGCTCCAGGACCGCCACGTGGTCTACAGAAGTCGGACCTCCCCCCTCTGCGGGGAGAGAGGCCCGAGGGCTCCACGTGCCCTGCAAGCCCGGACCTCCCCTCAGGCGGGAGCTCCGGGCCCGCCACGTGACCAACAGGCCCGGACCCCCCTCTGATCTCGTGAGGCGGGTCCTGGAGACCTCCGGAACCCTTAGTATCCAGTGAGGACCCGGAGAAGGTGTCTATGCAGAGCTTCGAGATTGGTCAAGGCCTCCGAGTCCTTGCAGAGCTAAGGACTCGGTCAGGAAAGGCCAAGAAGAAGACTAGGACATGCAGACACAGAAAGAAACAGAAGTCTGTCCATATGAAGGCTCCACGAGCTGGACTACAGACTCAACAAAAATAAAAAAGGAAGTACAGGGCCTTGTGGACACGAGGGCAGATGCCTAGGGGTCCTCGGACTCCCGATGGAACCTAGAGGCCACGAGGGTAGCTAAGTCCTCGACTTCGGCCCTGGCAGCTTCCTCCCGATCGGCGACGGGCCCTAGACGAACCGGCCCCAGAGAAAAGGAAGGGTCTCGGCTAACGAAGCACAACAGAACGTGCATCGCAACCTCCTTCGCGAGGCCCCGACCATCCGCTTCCAGCTCGTCGGCGATCACTGATTCAAGCCGGCCTAGCTCGTCGCCAAGAGACTCAAGGGCCGGGGCCGCTTCGGACATCGGCCGTGCTGGGGTGTCTACCTGCACAGGGCTGAAACCAAGAGGAGCCAAGGCGGATCTCGCCTTGGCAATGAAGCGCCAGACCGCCTGGGCCTCGGCAGTCCGCAGGGACTGGAGTCTCTCTACCTCTTGGCGAGCCGCTAGCTTGCGATCCATCGCCGCCTGACGCTCCTTGGAGGACTGCTCCTCCCTCGCGGCGACAGCCGACTCACGGAGCTCCAGCTCCTCGGACCGAGCCCTTAGCTCCTCCACCTTTGCCCTCAGCCGGGCGGCGGTCTTCTCCTCCTCGGCCGCAACGGCGCGTTCCTGATCAGCGACGGCATGCTCCCGACGGGCTACCTGCAGCTGCAGCTCCTCCGTGGCGGCGGAACACTCCTTGGCTTTGGCCTCAGCTTGGGCCAGAGCCTCGCGGTAGGTGACACGAAGCCGCTGGGCCTCTGACTCCAAGCGGCTAATGGCCTTCTTCTGAGTGCCAAGCAGAGCACTCATGGCCTCAAGCCTTGACTGCCTTGAGTCAAGGTCCGCCCGGGCCTGCTGCTGCCAGCTGAGAAGGCGTTCCCTCTCGCCGACCATTGCCTTCCACTCCTGCTCAAAGGAAGATTGGAGCTCCCGGGTGCTGGTCTGGGCACGCCCCATGGTGTCCCACACGGGCGCTGGAGCAGGGGGGATAGGAGTTGCGCCGCTGGACCCCCCTGACGAGTCTAAGACCGGCAGGGGCGCCGGCGCCTCAGCAGCCACGGTGGGGCGCTGTCCTAAGCAGGCCAGGGGGCCAGCAGGCGTAACTACAGCAGCCCTCCCGGTCTCAGGACCTGGCTTCTGGACTGGTAAAGGAGGGCGGGTAGGAGCAGATGTGGCCACCGCGGAAAATGAACCCGCTGGTGCAGATGGTGCCCCCGTCGATTTGGGAGCCATGGGGGCCGCCACGGTCCCCTGGTGCTAAGGCACGGAGCTTCCGCTGGTTGAAGGCGGCTGGATAAGAGGCCCGCCCCTGGTGGCCGGTTGGTCCCTGCAAAGAAGAAGAAGCCCTCAGAATAAGGGAAGAGGCAAGAGCTCTTCTCTTATAAGCCGGAAAGAATAACACTTACTGGGCGGCATGAGCGCTCCAGCGAGCTTGCAGCACTGGCCTCTGGGCTGTAGCTGAACCGCCAGGACCAGCGGCTGGAACGGTCGTGGAATGGAACGCCTGGATCCCCAGCGCACTCGCCGGGGTCGCCCCGCCAACATCCGTTCTGGGAGCCCCTCCGCTTGAGGAAGGATGGCGGGGCACCTGGGCTGATTCGGACGGCTGCTGTCTGGGGAGAGTCCCGCCGGGGAGGGACACTCGGGACCTCTTCGGGTCTCCACCCGATGGACCAGCACCTCCGGGAGATGGGAGCAAAGCAGCTCCGGCACCCTGATTCGGCACAGGCGGCACCCTCGGAGGAGACCGGGCGCGTTTCTTCTCTAGATGCCCGGGGGCCGGCTCTTTTCCTTTCCCATTTTCGGCGGCTTGGGTTCCGTCGGCTCTGAGGGAGGGTTTGACAGCAGCGGATGCCTCATGCCCTGACCCGGGGTGCTCGGTTCCTGGAATGGTGATACCCCGGAAGGCATCCCCGACCTGTCGGACGGCGATCCCGATATCATCAAGGTTCGGCATCTTCCGCAGGAGCTCCGACCTCCTCTGAGGCTCCAAGAAGAGGGAGGTGGCAGAAGGCGGAAGAGCGGGGTCGCCACTAGAAATGTAGTCACCGCTCACCTTGCTCACCATCTCGATCAGCTCCTCGTCGGAAGGGTCTGAGCCGGGGCCTCTCTCCAGCCTGGTACAGTCCTGCTCGCCGGTGTAGTACCATGCTGGGCGGCTACGCTGTTGCAAGGGAGCAATACGGCGCGACACGAAGTCCATCAGCACCATTAGAGACGTCAGCCCCTCGTTGGCCAAGAACCGGATCCGCTCCAAGACCGGGGTATACTCCTGCTCCAGCTCAGGGATCTCCTCCCAGAAGCGGCGATCGGTGGTTGGGCTGGCGGTTGGGAGCTGTAGGCGATCGTGCTCGTCGGTCTGCACTACCATCCAGCTCTCCCTCCAGTTTTCCCACCTTGATGCGCTAAAGGGCAGGAGGTATCCGGAGATCTTGGGGTCTTTGCAGCGATGCTGGAAGTAGTATGCCCCCATCTGAGTCTTTGAGCCGCGCCCAGTCGTCCGTAGCACAAAGAAGTGGCGGAAGAGCGTCACTGAGGCGTGCACCCCCACGAACATCTCGCAGAAATGGACAAAAACAGCAGCCATTGCGAAGGAATTGGGGGAAAGATGGTGAAGCTGGAGTCCGTATGTCTCCAGCAGGGTGACAAAGAAGGAAGAAATCGGCGGAACGAACCCCGCCAGAGCATAAGCCGTAAAGAAGACTATCTCCCCCTTTTCCAGGACCAGGGGGAGAGATCCTCGGCGAAGCCGATGTTTCTGCTCTTCTGAGCGCCAGCCCAGCAGCCTGCGCACTGGCCCGAGCTCAGAAGAACGGACGAGGCGCGTCGGGAGCAAGTTGGAAGCCATGGCGAAAGAGGACGCAAGGGCAGGAGAGCCGGGGTGCAAGAGTTCAAGGGAAGTACGAGCGCAATGCGAAGGGAAGCAGCGGTGCGGGTGAGATCCCCTTTTAAAACTTTCCAGGGATGGTCCGGGGTAATTCGAAAACCTCCGGAATCATGGCGTCGGCGACCTCGTTGGCTCCAAGACCGGGCGCCGATGAAAGGTGGACCCTAGCCGCCCAACTGAAGCGGTGGGTCAAGGAGTCAGTCTCCTAAGAAGATGAGCCGGCGAGGCACTTCAGCGGTTCCCGAAGAAAGCGCCACAAAGGTGGTAGTCTTGGGAACCGCCGCAGTAAAAGTAACCATCAAGTGAGTGCACGCTCCCACGATCCCGTGGCTGTTCGTGCTCCGGCAGCGGTCAATTCGGGACTTAGAGAAAGTGCGCGGACCAGAAGAGACGGAGGTCCCACCTCGGGCTCGCTATCTCCCCCGAGATGGGCCCGGGGGCCACTGTCGGTACCTGAGATATGGGGTACCCCTGCGCACAGGGTAAAATGCCTAAGGAACTCGCCCTTCTCCACAGGGAGAGCTCCGAAGGCGCCATGCCTCCGGCGGGGCCAGACCTCCCTCTCTTCAGAGGAGAGCTCCGGGCCCGCCACGTGGCATACAGAAGCCGGACCTCCCCCTCCGCAGGAGAGAGGTCCGAAGGCGCCGCGTGTCCAGCGGGGCCGGACCTCCCTCTCCTCAGAGGAGAGCTCCGGGCCCGCCACGTGGCCAGCAGAAGCCGGACCACCCCCTCCACGGGAGAGAGGTCCGAAGACGCCACGTGCCCCGCGGGACTGACCCTTCTCTTCTCTGAGAAGGGCTCCGGGCCCGCCACGTGGCAGCAGAGCGACGCTGCCTGCCCCGAGTGATAGGCAGCGGGCGTGAATACGCCCCATACCTTGCCCGTACAAGGTATTCAAGGCCCGCGTCTTCCCAAGACGCGGAAACGCGGAGCACGCGTCTGTCAGGTGCCGTTGCGCCCAGTCGCATCACAGACTGGCGCGCGGTGTCAGAACCTGTCAGCCAATAAACAATGCGACAAGACAACCCATGCCGCATGCGCCGTCATCAACCGCTACGACTCGCATGCGGCATGGGCAGGGCGGCAAGATGAAGACTCAGAAGCCTTCGGCCAGAGACAACTACCGGCATAACTGCAGATACGGTAGATAATAGACAATCTTCCCGGGACCACCTGTCGGGTCCCGGCTCCCCTTGTATGCCGCCCGAGTCTTAGACTATAAAAGGCTCGGGTAGGCGTCGATAGCGAGGGTTCGCATTTTGCAACTCATACGCTAGCCATACACTCTCAAGCTGTAACTCACCCCCAAGCTCAGGCCTCCGGCCCTGAGCAGCAAGCAATACAGCGAGCTCCATAGCTCGCCGTGGACGTAGGGTTTTACGCTCCGGCGGCCTGAACCACGTAAAACTCGCCGTGTCAAGCTCTTACTAACTCGTTCCATCCGCACAAGCTCTCCGCTAGGAACTAGCCCCTCCAAAAAAAGAACCTCCGCGGGCTGCCCAGTGCAGGCCCGGGGGAAGTGTCGACCGCACACTTCGACAGGCAGCCTTTAAGTTCTCTTGTATCAACCGAACTCGGTCTTCGGCTTCGTTGACAAGATCAATCCCAAACAGAACTCTTTCGCCGGACTCACACCAATTCAGTGGTGTGCGACACTTCCGGCCATAGAGAGCTTCATACGGTGCCATTTTAATACTCGCTTGATAACCGTTGTTATATGAAAACTCCGCCAGCGGTAGGTGATCGTCCCAATTCCTACCGTGGTGGATGGCACACGCTCTCAACATGTCCTCGAGCACTTGATTCACCCTCTCAGTTTGTCCATCGGTTTGAGGGTGATATGCGGGGCTCCTAATCAGCTTGGTGCCCAACGAGGCGTGCAGTTGCTCCCAAAATCGAGCAACAAACAGCGCACCTCGATCTGAAATGATGGTCTTCGGGACACCATGTGAGCATATAATCCTGGAGATGAATAACTCCGCATATTGCTTTGCTCGATAATGAGTGTTCATCGGTTTGAAGTGAGCCGACTTCGTCAACCGGTCAACGATCACCCATATTGAGTCATGCTTCCGGGATGTGAGCGGTAATCCGACGATGAAATCCATACTCACATCCTCCCACTTCCATGCCGGTATCTTCAAAGGTTGTAGCGGTCCGGCTTTCCGCATATGATCAGCCTTGACCCGTCTACACGTATCACACTCGGATACGTATTTGGCGATCTCCCTCTTCATCCTCGTCCACCAAAATTTCTGTTTCAAATCTTGGTACATCTTGTTACTCCCGGGATGAATGGAAAACTTCGACAGGTGGGCTTCATCCAATATCTTCTTCCGGAGTTTCATATTGCGCAGTACCACTATACGGTCGTTAAACCATATTGTACCGTTCTCATCGTTCCGGAAGCATTTCACCTCTCCGTTGTCTAGTCTTCTCCGTATGTGAGACATACCTCTGTCTCTTCTTTGAGCCTCAACAATCTATTCACGGATCGTTGGAATGAGCGCGAGATTATAAAGCGCGCCATACGGAATGACACGGAGGCTGGGTTCTTCATCTTCCAACTCAGCAACCGCTAAGTTGTGAATGTGGGCTTTCCGACTAAGCGCGTCGGCAACCACGTTTGCTTTTCCCGGATGATAGTGGATCTCAATTTCATAATCTTTTATGAGCTCCAACCATCTCCGTTGCCTCATATTCAGCTCCTTCTGCGTGAAGATATACTTCAAGCTATTATGGTCGGTGTAGAGGTGAACAAGATTACCAAGCAGGTAATGCCTCCACATCTTCAACGCCAACACCACAGCAGCAAGCTCAAGATCGTGAGTTGGATAATGCTGCTCATGGTTTCGCAGTTGACGAGACCCATAGGCGACTACACGCCCTTCTTGCATCAGAACGCAGCCGAGACCGATGCCGGATGCATCACAGTATACATCAAATGGCTTCGTCGTGTCCGGCTGAGCAAGAACTGGAGCCGTTGTGAGATGTTTCACCATAGTTTTGAATGCGGCTTCACATGCTGCATTCCACATGTATTTAGTGCCCTTCTTCAGCAGCTCCGTCATTGGTTTAGCAATTTTTGAGAAGCTCGGAATAAACCTCCGATAATACCCCGCTAAACCTAGGAAACTTCGGACCTCGTGGACTGATTTGGGAGATTCCCACTTCAGCACTTGTTCAATCTTGCTGGGGTCCACGGCAATCCCTTCTGCTGAAATAATACGGCCAAGGAAAGGCACTTGATCAATCCAAAATTCGCACTTCCTGAACTTGGCATACAATTGGTGCTCCCGTAACCGTTGTAGCACAGTACGCAGATGTTCAGCGTGCTCTTCTTCTGATTTGGAGTAAACCAATATGTCGTCGATGAATACCACGACGAACTTGTCTAGCTCCGGCATGAATACAGAATTCATCAAATACATAAAGTGTACTGGAGCGTTGGTTAACCCAAATGACATGACGAGGTACTCGTAGAGTCCGTATCTCATCGAGAAAGCTGTCTTTGGTATGTCCTCCGGTCGGATCTTGATTTGATGATAGCCCGACCGAAGATCCATCTTCGAAAATACTTTTGCACCCACAAGTTGATCAAACAGGATGTCAATGCGGGGCAAAGGATACTTGTTCTTTATTGTGACAGCATTGAGAGGACGGTAATCAACACATAGCCGTAATGTTTCATCCTTCTTCTTAACGAACAGCGCTGAGCAACCCCAAGGTGAAGAACTTGGTCGTATGAAACCCTTGCTCATAAGTTCATTCAGTTGCTCTTTCAACTCCGCTAGCTCGTTAGGTGCCATCTTGTAAGGCCTTCGTGAAATAGGTGTCGTTCCCGGCGCCAGTTCAATCTTAAACTCGATGTCCCGTTCGTGCGGCATGCCCGGTAATTCATCGGGAAAAACGTCGGGATAATCACGTACCACCGGAATATCTTCAAGCTTCAGCGCTTCCATGTGGTAGGCCTCTACCATATCTGGATCTTCGCTGTCTAAAAACAGCGTGTGCTGTCCGTGAATCGGCGAGTCAATCTGGACAGTCCGGTTACCGATATTGAGAACGGCACCGTGACGATTTAACCAAGACATCCCTT
Organism: Neostapfia colusana; assembly: GCA_030760725.1. NCBI lineage: Eukaryota > Viridiplantae > Streptophyta > Magnoliopsida > Poales > Poaceae > Neostapfia > Neostapfia colusana. The sequence continues at coordinate 105,874,608 of JASWHV010000006.1, forward strand.
AACCAGAAGTTATGATCGTTCAAAGTTGACAGAATTTCTGGGCAAATTTTGCCAGCACCTCCTTTGTATGTGGTTGTTTTCACCACAGTTTTACATACAAATGGGGTAAAATTCTGAACAAACTATGAACTACAAATCGTTGCAAATTTCATAACCTTTCCAACGGTGTATCATATGACCCTTCGAAATTTTTCTACACAATGTTATGGCCAATTTACAGAAACATCCAGAGAAGGTTGCAGCTGTTCTGTTCTCAGGACAGTTTGCATCCATCAGGACATTCATCCAAGTTGGTTTTGGATTTGGCTCTGGAGTTCTACAGAAAAGTTGTAGAGCACTTAATAACCTTTCCAGAACTGTATCAAACACCTCCATTGGGTCAAACTAACTAGAGTTACGCTCTGTTAAAGACCAGAAAAATTTCTGTCTGAACAGAGCACTCTGTCTTTGAGATCAAAAGAATCCTAACAAGTCTCCTCTTTGAAACTTAGTTCAAATGAAGAGCTCAGTAACTAATATGGGCTTTATCACATCCATTTTTAGTTTGGAAGTTAGTCATGAATGATTTCTTCATAGGTAAGAATACTATCCAGTGTAGTACGGTGACGATGCACCGTAAGACATATGACGGTACTACGTTGCCTCACCAAAGAAAAACCTAACCGGATTACACCGGCATACACGTATCATTAGGTGGCACTAAAACGGTCACTCGCAAACATGTTCTACACGCACTAAGGTTTTTCGTGGTTAGCACCTACATAAGCCACACTCAATCATCAGGTCCGGCTGCACACCGAACCCGGTATCCATAACAGTTTGTACACCCGGCCGTCATCACTCGCCCAGGTGTTCTCAAGCCAAACACGCCTTGAGCTACGTGTTCACGTTACTGACCACATGACGGGGTCTCCCGAATTGCACCATGCACGCCAGGGAATACGTTGCTCGAATACCCCAAACGACATGAAGAGTCGTAGAGGATACTAAAGCGAGTTGGGTTACCTGCCACCCGTGGGGCTCCACCCTTCAGCTTGTGCGCACTGGTGGACAGCGCATACGTGCACCCCCCAAGACATAGACGTCCTGAGATGCACGATTTTCTGACATAACAAATAGGTTAGTTTGCCACCTTCATATTATGCTAATAATAGTCCTTATGTGGGCCTAGTACCGTTATCTCACCGTGTCCTAAGTTTTTGACATAATATGATGCTCAATCCGTGCTCTGTTCCCAACGCAGCTCTGATACCATGTGTAACAGCTCTGATACCACGCTCTGATACCAAATGCGAACCCTTGCTATCGACGCCTACCCGAGCCTTTTATAGTCCAAGGCTCGGGCAGCTTACAAGGGGGGCCGGGACCCGACAGGTGGTCCCAGGAAGATTGTCTATCATCTACCGTATCTGCAGTTATGCCGGTAGTTGCCCCTGGTCGAAGGATTCTGAGTCTTCATCTTGCCGCCCTGCCCATGCCTCATGCTAGTCGTAGTGGTTGATGACGGCGCAGGCGGCATAGGATGTCTTGTCGCGGTGTTTATTGGCTGGCAGGTTCTGACACCGCGCGCCAGTCTGTGATGCGACTGGGCGCAACAGCACCTGACAGACGCGTGCTCCGCGTCTTCGCGTCTTGGGAAGACGCGGACCTTGAATACCTTGTACGGGCAAGGTATGGGGCACCTTTACGACCGCTGCCTACCGCTCGGGGCAGGCAGCGCCGTTCTGCTGCCATGTGGCGGGCCCGGAGCCCTTCTCAGAGGAGAGGAGGGTCAGCCCCGCGGGGCACGTGGAGCCTCCGGACCTCTCCCCGCAGAGGGGGAGGCTAGGCTTCTGTTGACCACGTGGCGGGCCGGAGCTCTCCTCTGAGGCGAGGGAGGTCCAGCCCCGCTGGACACGCGGCGCCTTCGGACCTCTCTCCCGCGGAGGGGAAGGTCCGGCTTCTGTATGCCACGTGGCGGGCCCAGAGCTCTCCTCTGAGGAGGGGGAGGTCCGGCCCCGCCGGACGCGTGGCGCCTTCGGAGCTCTCCCTGCGGAGAAGGGCGAGTTCCTTAGGCATTTTACCCTGTGCGTGGGGGTACCCCATATCTCAGGTACCGACAGTGGCCCCCGGGCCCATCTCGGGTGAGCTAGCGAGCCCGAGGTGGGACCTCCGTCTCTTCCGATCCGCGCACTTTCTCTAAGTCCCGAATTGACCGCTGCCGGAGCACGAACGGCCGCGGGATCGTGGGAGCGTGCGCTCACATGATGGTTGCTTTTACTGCGGCGGTTCCCAAGACTGCCGCTTCTGCACGTTGCGGCGCTTTCTTCGGGAACCGCCGAAGTGCCTTGCCGGCTCATCTTCTCAGGAGACTGACTCCTTGACCCCACCGCTTTAGCTAGGCGGCTTGGGCCCACCCGTCATCGGCACTCGGTCTAGGAACCGAAGCGGTCGCCGACGCGGGGTATCCGAAGAGTTCCGAATCGCTTGGGATTGCACCCGGGAAGGTGTTAAATGGAACCTCCATGTGGGTACATTCCCCTTATAAGGCTTCCAGCCCCTGCGCCTCCCTCAGGTGCCTGCAGTCTTGTCTTCTTCCATGGCTCTTAACCCGCCTTATGGGGGAAGAATTGCTCTCGGTTCCCTCCAGCGGTTGCGTCTGCACCAAGCCTGGGACTCAGGGAGCCTGCCTGCCCTGCCCCTGAGGGTGGTGGAGTCTTCAAAGGATCTGCTGAAGCACCGAGGAGAATCCCAGGCGGCAGAGTCTCCAATAACACCGCTGAATACTGACTGCAGAGAGGGCCTCAGGAGCACCCTTGATGACTCCAGCTTTTGCGCAGGTGATGAGGGATGGGGGCTCCAGGGGCACCCTTGACGACACCGGCTTTTGCGCAGGCGATGAGGGAACTTCAGGAGAAGGAAACCGCCGATGCACCATGGAGGATCCCAGATGGTAGAGTCTCCAGGAAGACCGCTGAATACTGCGGAGGGGGCCTCAGGAGCTCCCGTGGTGTCACTGGTTTATGCGCCGGTGATGAGGGAGGCGATTCCTGCGCTCTGGTCATAGAGCGAGAGAGTTCCGCCAGGGCTGAAGCCTAGTGATGCGGCCGTTGTTGCAACTTCTGGATTCTGGTCGTGTCGGGAGACCCTTGGGACTTGTTTCTTCCTTTTTATCGAGTCTGTAGTCCAGCTCATGGAGCCTCGCATAGTTTGACTCTTTTGAGATATTTGTGACTGATGCTTTTTCTCTCCTTCTTGGGCTTGCCTGACTGAGTCCTCAGCTCCGCAAGGTACTCAGAGGCCATCTCCAATCTCGGAGCTTTGCACAGACACCCTCCCCGGGTCCTAACCGTGTTAGGGGCCCCCGGAGGTTTCCGGATCTTGCCCTATGGGGAGCCCCAAATCTGCCTGCCACGTGGCGAGTCCGGAGCTCCTCCTTAAGAGGCGGGAGCTCCGGCCATGCTGGACACGTAGGGCTTTAGGAGCCCTCCCACCGAGGGGGGAGGTCCGGTTTCCGCCTGCCACGTGGCGAGCCCGGAGCCCTCCTCAAGGGAGGTGAGAGTTCCGGGCCTGCTGGACATGTGGGGCCCTCGGGTCCTGCCCCTGCTGAAGGGGCGGGACCCGGTCCTTCCAATCCTAGGCCGAAGTAGTTGGTAGCTCTTTTTCCCCCTGCTTCATGCAGACCCTGTTGCCGCAACCTGGAGGTCCTGCACATAGGTAGAGGAAATGTAATTCTCCTTGGGGGCTCCCCCTCCCTTATCTCATAGTCTTATTTGACTTATAGCCCCTAACCATATGGTTGGTGCTTGGGGACTTGTAGAGAGGGGGAGCTGAGCACATGGCAACCATGCACTGCAGGGGTGATTAAAAAACTTAATTCACAATTTAAATGAGTACAAGGAAAGAGCAAAGTAGAGCAGACTTCTTTTCGTACAACTTTCCACAGGAGGAAGGCAGGCTAAACATGGAGGCCACGACCCACCCCAGTAAGAGGGGAAGCAAGACTCTACGCGCTTGGAGTCGGAACCAGGCAAAGCTGAACGTAGTCCTGGACCGTCCCCTAGGTTTTAGCTGCTCCGAGCGCTGCTCCTGGACTCTATGGAATTTATTACGAAAAGAAAGTACTGTCCTATTTTTGCTCTAGGGGTAGAACTTACGGGGGTGTTCTATGTTCCAAGGGTTCGGGAGCAGGTCCCAATCCTCGGTGGAAAGGCGCACACACCCGGGGCGGCATACTTTCGCGACTCGGAAGGGGCCTTCCCAACTAGGGGAGAGTTTGTGGGCCCCTTCACGAGAAAGTATGCGCCACAACACCAGGTCACCTTCCTGCAGCTCCCGGGCACGCACAGACCTCTGGTGGTAGCGCCGAAGCGCTTGTCTGTACCGCGCGTTACGGAGTGCCGCATGTAATCGGACCTCATCGACGAGGTCGATTTCTCCACGCCGGAGGTTGTCCTGCGTGGCTTCGTCGTAAGCCCGGACACGGTGAGACTTCATGGTGATTTCTGGGGGAAGTATAGCTTCAGGCCCATACACCATGAAGAAGGGTGTCTCCCCGGTGGCCCGGCTCTGGGATGTCCGGTTAGCCCATAGTGTGCTCGGAAGCTCATCTACCCAATTGGCACCATGTTTCTTCAGGCTGGCGAAGGTGCGAGTCTTAAGGCCCCGCAGAATCTCCGCGTTGGCCCTCTCAACTTGCCCATTGCTCCTCGGGTGGGCGACAGAGGCATAGCATACCTGAATACCATGGTCCTCGCAGTAGTCTTGGAATGCTGCGCTGGTGAACTGGGTCCCGTTGTCGGTGATGATCCTGTTTGGGACCCCGAACCGGCAGACAATAGACTTGATGAATTTTACTGCGGATTGTTTGTTGATGGTGACAACTGGTGTAGCTTCCGGCCACTTGATGAACTTGTCGATGGCGACATAGAGGTACCGGAATCCCCCGACGGTTCTGGGAAATGGTCCCAGGATGTCCAGCCCCCATACGGCAAACGGCCACGAGGGTGGGATCATCTGTACCGCCTGAGCCGGTGTATGGATCTGCTTGGTGTGGAACTGGCACGCCTTGCAGCTCTCGACCAGCTTGACGGCATCCTGGAGTGCTGTCGGCCAGTAGAAGCCATGCCGGAAGGCTTTACCGACAAGCGTGCGTGAGGAAGAATGACTTCCACATTCGCCTCCATGGATCTCAGCGAGCAAGTCGCAGCCTTCCCCCTGTGTTATACACCGCAATAGGATGTGGTTGGTGCCACGCCGGTAGAGATCCCCCTCTACCAGCACGTACCTCTTAGCCATACGCACAATCCGTTCAGCGGTTGCATGTTCATCAGGGAGGATATTGTCCTTCAAGTAGTCCCCGATCTCCGTGATCCATGCATCGGGTCTGACTTGAGCTTCTGGATCTAGAGCGCTGGGTTGCACGGAGTCCCCAGTGACGCTTACGATCCTAGGCGGCATCCATGGCTGTAGGGCCGCCGGGACCGCCAGCTTCGAGGTGCTGGTCAAGCCCCCGTCGCCCGACTCGGCGGGCCGGGCTGTGGGCCGCAGCAACGTCCTCTCGAAAACTCCTTCGGGCGCGGGGGCTCCGGTGGAAGCCTTCGTTGAAAGGTTGTCAGCTGCGGCATTACCAGCGCGCGGTACGTGATGCAGGTCCAAGGCGAGGAATTCTTTCTCCAACATCTGTACGTGAAGCAGATACGCAGCTAGCTGCGGGTCATTGCAGGAGCATTCGCCCTTGACTTGCTTGATGACCAGTTGGGAGTCGCCCTGTGCCAACAACTGGCGAGCGCCTAAAGACAGGGCTGTCTGCAGGCCAAAGATGAGTGCTTCATACTCCGCCATGTTGTTGGTTGCCTTGAAATTTAGACGCACCATATACCCAAACTGTTCCCCCGATGGCATGAGGAGTAGTACGCCGGCACCGGCCCCCTGCTTTCGCGAGGAGCCGTTGAAGAAAAGTGTCCAGTGAGGTTCGGTGAAGACCGGAGCTTGGGGCTCTGGCTCACCGCCTTCATGGCCCCCTGGGTCAGTCTTCGTTGGTGTCCACTCCGACACAAAGTCAGCCAGTGCTTGGCTCTTGACTGCATGGCGTGGGAGGAAGTCCAGCTCAAACTCCGCCAGCTCCGCCGCCCATTTAGCAACGTTGCCAGTCGCATGGGGGCTGTGAATAATTGTCTTCAGCGGATACGAGGTGACTACCGAGACCCGGTGGGCCTGGAAGTAATGGCGGAGCTTCCTGGAGGCCACGAGCACCGCATACAACAGCTTGTGGACTTCAAGGTACCTTGTGTTTGGCATCATGAAGTACTTCGCTGATGTAGTAGACAGGCCTCTGTATGGTTCAAACCCTCTCTCTTAGGCTTGGGAGCTCCTCGTCCATTGGCCCCGGCCCGCCGGAGGTGGGTGGACCCACGGGGGCCTCCGGGAACTGGGACCCGGAGGCCCTTAAGCTTTCTTGATCATCCGGGAGCTCCGGGGGGTCTTGAGGGACCTCCGAGAGATCCCAATTGGACCCTGGAGATTTATCTTGGGGGTCTGGGAGGCCGTCCTGGGCCTCCGGGAGGTCGACTTGGACCTCCAGGGGGTCCGGGAGACCGTCTTGGCCCTGCGGGGCCGCTGGCATCTATCTTCTGCTACCGGAGCAGGTTGCGAGGGTGAGGGGTCTGGCCGCTCCGCGACGAGGACCATACTCACCACTTCTGTTGTCGCCGCAATGTAGAGCAGCAAGTGCTCCCCGGGCTCAGGGGCTACTGTCGGTACCTGAGATATGGGGTACCCCCGCGCACAGGGTAAAATGCCTAAGGTGCTCGCCCTTCTCCGCAGGAAGAGCTCCGAAGGCGCCACGCGTCTGGCGGGGCCGGACCTCCCTCTCCTCAGAGGAGAGCTCCGGGCTCACCACGTAGCATGCAGAAGCCGGACCTCCCCCTCCACGGGAGAGAGGTCCGAAGACGCCACGCGTCCAGCGAGGCCGGACCTCCCTCTCCTCAGAGAAGAGCTCCGGGCCCGCCACGTGACATACAGAGGCCGGACCTCCCCCACCGCGGGAGAGAGGTCCGAAGGCACCACGCGGCCAGCGGGGCCGGACCTCCCTCTCCTCAGAGAAGAGCTCCGGACCCGCCACGTGGCTAGAAGAACGGTGCTGCCTGCCCCCGAGCGGTAGGCAGCGGGCGTAAAGGCGCCCCTCACCTTGCCCGTACAAGGTATTCAAGGCCCGCGTCTTCCCAAGACGCGTAAACGCGGAGCACGCGCCGGTCAGGTGCCGTTGCGTCTAGTCGCATCACAGACTGGCGCGCGGTGTCAGAACCTGACAGGTAATAAACGCCGCGACAAGACATCCCATGCCGCCTGCGCCGCCATCAACCACTACGACTGGCGCACGGCATGGGCAGGGCGGCAAAAGGAAGACTCAGAAGCCTTCGACCGGAGGCAACCACCGGCGTAACTACAGATACGGTAGATAATAGACAATCTTCCCGGGACCACCTGTCGGGTCCCGGCTTCCCTTGTAAGCCGCCCGAGCCTTGGACTATAAAAGGCTCGGGTAGGCGTCGATAGCAAGGGTTCGCATTCTGCAACTCATACGCTAGCCATACACTCTCAAGCTGTAACTCACCACCATGCTCAGGCCCCCGGCCCTGAGCAGCAAGCAATACAGCGAGCTCCATAGCTCGCCGTGGACGTAGGGTTTTACGCTCCGGCGGCCTGACCCACGTAAAACTTCCTGTGTCAAGCTCTCACCAACTCGTCCATCCACGCAAGCTCTCCGCTAGGAACTAGCCCCTCCGAAAAAAGAACCTCCGCGGGCTGCCCAGTGCAGGCCCGGGGGAAGTGTTGATCGCACACTTCGACATTTGGCGCGCCAGGTAGGGGCTTTTCCCCTAGCGCGACGAGTTTCCGCCAACGAAGATGACCAAGCTCCCTTCGGCGGCAAGCTCACCTCCCCCGCCTCCACGGCAGGCCGCAGCTATGGGGGAGTACAAGCCAACACACTCAGGACGGAGTGTGTCAGTACAAGCTGGGAGCCAGCAACCGGCTCTGGCAGCGCCGACCCAGGCAATGCAGGCTCCAACCAGCGTCATATCTCCAGTAGCGCTGGGCGTACCCGGAAGGGGCGCGCTAGCTGCAGCAAGAGCGCTACTGCACAATCCGCCCGCTGGAGACGCGCCTCAGGCAGCGACCCAGCGGTGGATTCTCGAGGTAGACCGTCTTGTCGTCGCTGCCGCAAGCCCACGACTCCGGCGGAGACGACACTCTAACCAGCCGGCCGTGTCGCTGATACGCACGCCGGTGACTGATGAACAGACGGCAGATTCCAGCTCTGCCAGCCCTCAATCGATGGATCTGAGGACAGAGCTGGAGCGGTGTCACTCGGGTCAAGATGCCCGGGTATACCTCGAGCAACGCCGAGAAAGGCGTCGCTACCAAGGAGCTGACGACAGCGTGACGTCGGCCACGACCCAGCCTGAAGAGCAGACCTTCGCCATGCGATCTCTGCCCCAGGCCTGCGCTGTGCAGAATATGCCACAGTCATATGTACTGCAGATGGCGCCCCCGGCCTACGGTGCAGCTTTGCCCGTACCGGGGTACACTGTGCCTGGTGCGAACTCATCGTTCGCGGCACCAGAACCTGCGGTGACGGAAGCAGGGTGTGCAGCCCTCGCGCCCCATCTTCGCTTTGCGAAGTGGCCGCGCAAGTTTCGGCCACACCTGCCCGAGAAGTACGACGGCAGTGTTAACCCGGCGGAGTTTCTCCAGATCTACTCCACCGCCGTACTTGCCGCAGGAGGGAATGAAGCCGTCATGGCCAATTACTTCCCTGTCGCCTTGACCGGTCCAGCCCGGTCTTGGCTCATGAACCTCCCCCAAGGTTCCGTCACCTCCTGGGGAGAGCTTTGCCGACAGTTCGTAGCCAACTTCGGCAGCTCCTACACCCGGCCTGGCACGGAGCTCGACCTCCACGCCGTCCAGCAGCAGCCTGGGGAGTCGCTGCGCTCTTTCATCCAGCGGTTCTCCCAGGTGCGGAACACCATCCCACACATTCAAAATGCTTCTGTGGTGGTGGCGTTCCGGCAAGGCGTCCGGGACAAGAAGATGCTCGAGAAGCTCGCGACCAGGGAGGTCCGCGACGTCTCAGAGCTCTTCAGCTTGGCAGACAAATGCGCCAGAGCTGCCGAAGGGCGGAACTGGCACTCGCTGCCATCCTCCGAGTCAGGGGGACTGCCCGGATCCAGTCCTAATCCCTGTGAAAGCAGCAGGAAGGCCAAGGGCCGGGGCAGAAGCAAGATAGAGTCACCGACCGCAGTCCCAGTCGTCACTGCAGCGACCCTCGGTGGGGCTCGGGGGCCGCGCCCCGACAAGAAGCAGCGAAGATCACCAATCCCAGAAGGTGATAAAGACAGTATGTGCCCCGTGCACGGCAGCTGTCGCCACACTGCTGCCGAGTGCCGGGAGATCCGAAGGCTCGCAGAGTGTTTCCGCAAGGAGAAGCGGCAGCGGGCTGATGACCTGCCCTTCTGTCCAAAGGAAGATGAGCAGAGGGTGGATGTTCCAGATAACATCGACCACCCAGAGGAGATCCGGGAGCCTCCGCGTGTCATGAAGGCGGCACGCAATCACGAGGATTCCGACTCCAGCGGCGATGAGCGTCGGAAGAAGCTCTACGTCATATACGGCGGGTCCGCCGACCCCTCGTCCCGAAGCGCAGTCAAGACTCTGCGCCGAGCGGTAGCGTCGGTGGCGCCACTCCCAAGTGCTGCACCGCACCTAAAGTGGATGGGGACCCCCATCAGCTTTGATGCCACCGACTGCCCCAGGAACATGGCTGGGGCCGGCCAGCTGCCGCTCCTGGTGGCCCCTACCATCGCCAACGTGAGAATGTACCACGTTTTGGTGGATGGGGGGGCTGGGCTGAACCTCATCAGCCGTGCAGCTTTCCAGAAGCTGCAGATCCCGATGGCCAAGCTCACCCCGTCGAGTCCGTTCTCAGGGGTAGGGCCGGGACAGGTTATCCCCTACGGCAGCATTAGTCTCCCGGTGACCTTCGGGGCTCCGGACAGCTATCGAACAGAGTACATCCGGTTTGACGTAGCGGAGATAGACCTCCCCTTCAACGCCATAATCGGCAGGCCAGCCCTGTACCGGTTCATGGCTGTAGCCCATTACGGCTACCTTGTCCTGAAGATGCCAACACCGACAGGTGTTCTCAGGATTCGTGGGGACCGCACTGCTGCAGTGTCGGCCCTGGAGAAGCTTCAAGCACTCGCGACAGCTGGGGCCTCAGCCCATATGGAATCGGACCAGCTCCGCCCGTGTGCACGTCATCGTGCTTCCACCACAGCACCCCGGGTGCAACCTCTCGACGAGGGCGGCGTCCCCTTAAAGGTCGTCCAAGTTGGCGCCGAAGCTACCCAGACCACCCGGGTAGCCGGGGGCCTGGATAGTAAATAGGAAGGCGCGCTCGTCACCTTCCTCCGGCACAACGTCGACGTGTTTGCATGGCAGCCATCACAGATGCCGGGGATCCCCAGGAAAGTGATCGAGCACCACTTGAAAGTCTTCCCCGACGCCCGGCCGGTTCAACAGAAGCCCCGCAAGCAGTCCATCGAGCGGCAGAACTTCATCCGTGAAGAAGTCAAGAAGCTGCTGGACGCTGGCTTCATACGGGAGGTCCACCACCCACGATGGTTGGTGAACCCCGTCGTTGTCCAGAAGGCCGGCGGGAAGCTCCGGATGTGCATTGACTACACCAGTCTCAATAAGGCATGTCCTAAAGATCCATTCCCTCTCCCTAGAATAGACCAAATAGTAGACTCAACATCAGGCTGTGATATGCTGTGCTTCCTAGACGCCTATTCGGGTTTCCATCAGATCCCCATGTCTAGGGAGGACGAGGAGCACACCTCCTTCATCACAGTGGAAGGCCTTTATTGCTATGTGTCTATGCCTTACGGCCTAAAGAATGCACTCCCCACCTTTGTGCGGGCAATGCAAAAAACCTTTGGGGAGTTAATAAGAGACCTGGTTGAGGTGTATGTCGATGACATAGTTGTCAAGGTCAAGCAGGGTCCGTCCCTGCTAGATAACCTAGCCTTAGTCTTTGACAAGTTGCGCTCTACGCGCACCAAGCTGAACCCAGATAAATGTGTGTTCGGCGTGTCCTCTGGGAAGCTCTTAGGGTTCCTGGTCTCGCACCGGGGGATTAAGGCCAACCCAGAGAAGATCAAGGCCATCGATTTGATGCGGCCCCCTGCCCGCGTCAAAGATGTCCAGAAACTCACAGGATGTCTAGCCGCGCTGAGTCGGTTTATACCGAGGCTAGCAGAGCGGGCACTCCCTTTCTTTAAGCTTCTGCGCAAGTCGGGCCCCTTTGCCTGGACTGACGAAGCGGAAGAGGCTTTCCAGGAGTTGAAGCGACTCCTGACGACCCTACTAATCATGGTAGCCCCTGAGCCCGGAGAGCACCTGTTGCTCTACATCGCGGCGACAACTGAAGTAGTGAGTATGGTCCTCGTCGCAGAGCGGCCGGACCCCTCATCTTCACAACCTGCTCCGGTAGCAGAAGACAGACGCCGGGAGGCCCCACAGGACCAAGGCGGTCTCCCAGGCCTCCAAGGCAACCTCTCGGAGGTCCTGGGCAGTCTCCCGGACCTCCAAGATAAACCCCCGGGGGCCCCGCAGGACCCCCCGGGGGCCAAATGGGACCTCCCAGAGGTTCCCCAAGACCCCCCGGAGCTCCCGAACAATCAAGATAGCTTAAGGGCCACCGGGTCCCAGCTCCCGGAGGCCCCCGTGGGTCCGCCCACCTCCAGAGGGCCAATGGACGAGGACCTCCCAGACCTGAGAAAGAGGGTTCGAACCGTACAGAGGCCTGTCTACTACGTCAGCGAAGTACTTCATGATGCCAAGACAAGGTACCTGGAAGTCCACAAGCTGCTGTATGCGGTGCTCGTTGCCTCCAGGAAGCTCCGCCATTACTTCCAGGCCCACCGGGTCTCGGTAGTCACCTCGTATCCACTGAAGACAATTCTTCACAGCCCCCATGCGACGGGCAACGTTGCTAAATGGGCGGCGGAGCTAGCGGAGTTCGAGATGGACTTCCTCCCACGCCATGCAGTCAAGAGCCAAGCACTGGCTGACTTTGTGGCGGAGTGGACACCAACGGAGGCTGACCCAGGGGGCCATGGGGGTGGAGAACCGGAGCACCAAGCTCCGGTCTTCACCGAGCCCCACTGGACACTCTTCTTCGACGGCTCCTCGCGAAAGCAGGGGGCCGGTGCCGGCGTACTGCTCCTCATGCCATCGGGGGAACAGTTTGGGTATATGGTGCGTCTCAATTTCAAGGAAACCAACAACATGGCAGAGTATGAAGCACTCATCTTTGGCCTGCAGACAGCCCTGTCTTTAGGCGCTCGCCAGTTGTTGGCACAGGGCGACTCCCAGCTGGTCATCAAGCAAGTCAAGGGCGAATGCTCCTGCAATGACCCCCAGCTAGCTGCATATCTGCTTCACGTGCAGATGTTGGAGAAAGAATTCCTCGCCTTGGACCTGCACCACGTACCGCGCGCCGGTAATACCGCAGCCGACGACCTTTCAACGAAGGCTTCCACCGGAGCCCCTGCGCCCGAAGGAGTCTTTGAGAGGACGTTGCTGCGGCCCACAGCCCGGCCCGCCGAGCCGGGCGAAGGGGGCTTGACCAGCACCTCGAAGCTGGCGGTCCTGGTGGCCCAACAACCGTGGGCGCCGCCAAGGATTGTAAGCGTCACTGGGGACTCCGTGCAACCCAGCGCTCAAGATCCAGAAGCTCAAGTCAGACCCGATGCATGGATCACGGAGATCCGGGACTACTTGAAGGACAATATCCTCCCTGATGAACATGCAACCGCTAAACGGATTGTGCGTATGGCTAAGAGGTACGCGCTGGTAGAGGGGGATCTCTACCGGCGTGGCGCCAACCACATCCTATTGCGGTGTATAACCCAGGGGGAAGGCTGCGACATGCTCGCTGAGATCCATGGAGGCGAATGTGGAAGTCATTCTTCCTCACGCACGCTTGTCGGTAAAGCCTTCCGGCATGGCTTCTACTGGCCGACAGCACTCCAGGATGCCGTCAAGCTGGTCGAGAGCTGCAAGGCGTGCCAGTTCCTCGCCAAGCAGATCCATACACCGGCTCAGGCGGTACAGATGATCCCGCCCTCGTGGCCGTTTGCCGTGTGGGGGCTGGACATCCTGGGGCCATTCCCCAGAACCGTCGGGGGGTTCCGGTACCTCTATGTCGCCATCGACAAGTTCACCAAGTGGCCGGAAGCTACACCAGTTGTCACCATTAATAAACAATCAGCAGTAAAATTCATCAGATCCATTGTCTGCCGGTTCGGGGTCCCAAACAGGATCATCACTGACAATGGGACCCAGTTCACCAGCGCAGCATTTCAAGACTACTGCGAGGACCTTGGCATTCAGGTATGCTATGCCTCGGTCGCTCACCCGAAGAGCAATGGGCAAGTCGAGAGGGCCAATGCGGAGATTCTCTGGGGCCTCAAGACTCGTACCTTCGCCAGCCTGAAGAAACATGGTGCCAATTGGGTAGATGAACTTCCGAGCACACTATGGGCTAACCGGACATCCCAGAGCCGGGCCACCGGGGAGACACCCTTCTTCATGGTGTACGGGGCCGAAGCTGTACTTCCTCCAGAAATCACCATGAAGTCTCACCGTGTCCGGGCTTACGACGAAGCCGCGCAGGACAACCTCCGGCGTGGAGAAATCGACCTCGTCGACGAGGTCCGATTACATGCGGCACTCCGTAACGCGCGGTACAGACAGGCGCTTCGGCGCTACCACCAGAGGTCTGTGCGTGCCCGGGAGCTGCAGGAAGGTGACCTGGTGTTGCGGCGCATACTTTCTCGTGAAGGGGCCCACAAACTCTTCCCTAGTTGGGAAGGCCCCTTCCGAGTCACGAAAGTATGCCGCCCCGGGTGTGTGCGCCTTTCCACCGAGGATGGGGACCTGCTCCCGAATCCTTGGAACATAGAACACCTCCGTAAGTTCTACCCCTAAGAGCAAAAATAGGTCAGTACTTTCTTTTCGTAATGGACCCCGAACAGTCCAGGAGCAGCGCTCGGAGCAGCTAAACCCCAGGGGACGGTCCAGGACTACGTTCAGCTTTGCCTGGTTCCGACTCCAAGCGCGTAGAGTCTTGCTTCCCCTCTTAATGGGGTGGGTCGTGGCCTCCATGTTTAGCCTGCCTTCCTCCTATGGAAGGTTGTGCGAAAAGAAGTCTGCCCTACTTTGCTCTTTTCTTGTACTCATTTGAATTGTGAATTGAGTTATTTTTATCACCCTTGCAGTACATGGCTGCCGTGTGCTCGGCTCCCCCTCTCTACAAACCCCCAAGCATCAAGCGTATGGTTGGGGGCTGTAAGTCATTTAAGACTGTAAAACAAGGGAGGGGGAGCCCCCAAGGAGAATTACGTTTCCTCTACCTGTGTGCAGGACTTCCAGGTTGCGGCAACGGGGACTGCGTGGAGTAGAGGGAAAGGAGCTACCAACTACTTCGACCCAGGGCTAGAGGGGGCGGGACCCAGGGGTCCCACGAGTCCAGCAGGCCTGGAACTCTCCCCTTCCTTGAGAGGGGCTCCGGGCTCGCCACGTGGCAGACGGAAGCCGGACCTTCCCCCGTGGTGGAAGAGCTCCGAAAGCCCTGCGTGCTCAACACGGCCGGGGCTCCCGTCCCCGCAGTAGAAGCAATCATCAAGTGGGCGCACGCTCTCACGACCCCGCAGCCGTTCGTGCTCCACCAGCGGTCAGGTCGGGACTTAGAGAAAGTGCGCGGATCGGAAGAGACGGAGGTCCCACCTCGGGCTCGCTATCTCCCCCGAGATGGGCCCGGGGGCCACTGTCGGTACCTGAGATATGGGGTACCCCCGCGCACAGGGTAAAATGCCTAAGGTGCTCGCCCTTCTCCGCAGGAAGAGCTCCGAAGGCGCCACGCGTCTGGCAGGGCCGGACCTCCCTCTCCTCAGAGGAGAGCTCCGGGCCCGCCAGGTAGCATGCAGAAGCCGGACCTCCCCCTCTGCGGGAGAGAGGTCCGAAGACGCCACGCGTCCAGCGAGGCCGGACCTCCCTCTCCTCAGAGGTGAGCTCCGAGCCCGCCACGTGACATACAGAGGCCGGACCTCCCCCACCGCGGGAGAGAGGTCCGAAGGCGCCACGCGGCCAGCAGGGCCAGACCTCCCTCTCCTCAGAGAAGAGCTCCGGACCCGCCACGTGGCTAGAAGAACGGTGCTGCCTGCCCCCGAGCGGTAGGCAGCGGGCGTAAAGGCGCCCCTCACCTTGCCCGTACAAGGTATTCAAGGCCTGCGTCTTCCCAAGACGCGGAAACGCGGAGCACGCGCCGGTCAGGTGCCGTTGCGTCCAGTCGCATCACAGACTGGTGCGCGGTGTCAGAACCTGACAGGTAATAAACGCCGCGACAAGAAATCCCATGCCGCCTGCGCCGCCATCAACCACTACGACTGGCGCACGGCATGGGCAGGGCGGCAAAAGGAAGACTCAGAAGCCTTCGACCGGAGGCAACCACCGGCGTAACTACAGATACGGTAGATAATAGACAATCTTCCTGGGACCACCTGTCGGGTCCCGGCTTCCCTTGTAAGCCGCCCGATCCTTGGACTATAAAAGGCTCGGGTAGGCGTCGATAGCAAGGGTTTGCATTCTGCAACTCATACGCTAGCCATACACTCTCAAGCTGTAACTCACCCCCAAGCTCAGGCCCCCGGCCCTGAGCAGCAAGCAATGCAGCGAGCTCCATAGCTCGCCGTGGACGTAGGGTTTTACGCTCCGGCGGCCTGAACCACGGGGGAAGTGTTGATCGCACACTTCGACAGCTACCATGATAGGTAGGGTCGTCAGGAGTTGCTTCAACTCCTGGAAAGCCTCTTCTGCTTCGTCAGTCCAGGCAAAGGGGCCTGACTTGCGCAGGAGCTTAAAGAAAGGGAGTGCCTGCTCTGCTACCTCGGTATAAACCGACTCAGCGCGGCTAGACATCCCGTGAGTCTCTGAACATCCTTGACGCGGACAGGGGGCCGCATCAAGTCGATGGCCTTGATCTTCTCTGGGTTGGCCTCAATCCCTCGGTGCGAGACCAGGAACCCTAAGAGCTTCCCAGAGGACACGCCGAACACACATTTATTTGGGTTCAGCTTGGTGCGTGTAGAGTGCAACTTGTCAAAGACTAAAGCTAGGTTATCTAGTAGGGATGAACCCTGCTTGACCTTGACAACTATGTCATCGACATACACCTCAACTATGTCTCTTATTAACTCCCCAAAGGTTTTGTGCATCGCCCGCACAAAGGTGGGGAGTGCATTCTTTAGGCCGTAAGGCATAGACACATAGCAATAAAGGCCGTCTACTGTGATGAAGGAGGTGTGCTCCTCGTCCTCCCTAGACATGGGGATCTGATGGAAACCCGAGTAGGCATCTAGGAAGCACAGCATATCACAGCCTGACGTTGAGTCTACTATTTGATTTATTCTAGGGAGAGGGAATGGATCTTTGGGACATGCCTTATTGAGACTGGTGTAGTCGATGCACATCCGGAGCTTCCCGCCGGCCTTCGGGACAACGACGGGGTTTGCCAACCATCGGGGGTGGTGGACCTCCCGTATGAAGCCAGCGTCCAGCAGCTTCTTGACTTCTTCACGGATGAAGTTTTGCCGCTCGATGTACTGCTTGCGGGGCTTCTGTTGAACCGGCCGGGCGTCGGGGAAGACTTTCAAGTGGTGCTCGATCACCTCCCTGGGGATCCCCGGCATCTGTCACGGCTGCCATGCAAACACGTCGACGTTGTGCCGGAGGAAGGTGACGAGCGTGCCTTCCTATTTGCTATCCAGGCCCCCGGCTACCCGGGTGGTCTGGGTAGCTTCGGCGCCGACTTGGACGACCTTTAAGGGGACGCCGCCGTTGTCGAGAGGTTGCACCCGGGGTGCTGTGGTGGAAGCACGGTGACGTGCGCTCGGGCGGAGCTGGTCCGGCTCCATATTGCCGGGGGCTGATGCCCCAGCTGTTGCGAGCGCTTGGAGCTTCTCCAGGGCCGACACTGCAGCAGTGCGGTCCCCACGAATCCTGAGAACGCCCGTCGGTGTTGGCATCTTCAGGACGAGGTAGCCGTAGTGGGCTACAGCCATGAACCGGTACAGGGCTGGCCTGCCGATTATGGCGTTGAATGGGAGGTCTATCTCCGCTACGTCGAACAGAATGTACTCTGTTCAATAGATGTCCGGAGCCCCGAAGGTCACCGGGAGACTAATGTTGCCGTAGGGGATAACCTGTCCCGGCCCTACCCCTGAGAACGGGTTCGACGTGGTGAGCTTGGCCATCGGGACCTCCAGCTTTTGGAAAGCTGCACGGCTGATGAGGTTCAGCCCAGCTCCTCCATCTACCAAAACGTGATACATTCTCACGTTGGCGATGGTAGGGGCCACCAGGAGCGGTAGTTGGCCGGCCCCAGCCATGTTCCTGGGGCAGTCGGTGGCGTCAAAGCTGATGGGGGTCCCCATCCACTTAAGGTGCGGTGCAGCACTTGGGAGTGGCGCCACCGACGCTACCGCTCGGCGCAGAGTCTTGACTGCGCTTCGGGACGAGGGGTCGGTGGACCCGCCGTATATGACGTAGAGCTTCTTCCGACGCTCATCGTCGCTGGAGCCGGAGTCCTCATGATTGCGTGCTGCCTTCACGACACGCTGAGACTCCTGGATCTCCTCTGGGTGGTCGATGTTGTCTGGAACATCCACCCCCGGCTCGTCTTCCTTTGGACGGAAGGGCAGGGCATCAGCCCGCTGCCGCTTCCCCTTGCGGAAGCGCTCTGCGAGCCTTCGGATCTCCCGACACTCGGCAGTAGTGTGGCGACAGCTGCCGTGCACGGGGCACATGTTGTCCTGGCTATCTTCCGGGGCGGTGACTTTCGCTGCCTCTTGTCAGGGCGCGGCCCCCGAGCCCCACTGAGCGTCGCTGCAGTGACGACTGGGGTCGCGGCCGGCGGTCTTATCTTGCTTCTGCCTCGGCTCTTGGTCTTCCTGCTGCCTCCATAGGGAGTAGGACCAGATCCGGGCGGCCCTCCTGACTCAGAGGATGGCTGTGAGTGCCTGTTCCGTCCTTTGGCTGCTCTGGCGCACTTGTCCGCCAAGCTGAAGAGCTACGAGGCATCGCGGACCTCCCTGGTCGCGAGTTTCTCAAGCATCTTCTTGTCTCGGACGCCTTGCCGGAACGCCACCACCACAGAAGCATTTTGAATGTGTGGGATGGTGTTCCGCACCTGGGAAAACCGCTGGATGAAAGAGAGCAGCGACTCCCCAAGTTGTTGTTGGATGGCGTGGAGGTCGAGCTCCGTGCCAGGCCGGGTGTAGGAACTGCCGAAGTTGGCTATGAACTGTCGGCAAAGCTCTCCCCAGGAAGTTACGGAACCCTGGGGGAGGTTCATGAGCCAAGACCGAGCTGGGCCAGTCAAGGCGACAGGGAAGTAATTGGCCATGACGGCTTCATTCCCTCCTGCGGCAAGTACGGCAGTGGAGTAGATCTGGAGGAATTCCGCCGGGTTGATGCTGCCGTCGTACTTCTCGGGCAGGTGCGGCCGAAACTTGCGCGGCCACTTTGCGAAGCGAAGGTGGGGCGCGAGGGCCGCACACCCTGCTTCTGTCGCCGCAGGTTCTGATGCCGCGAACGCTTGGTTCGCACTGAGCACCGCGTGCCCTGGCATGGGCAAGGCTGCACCATAGGCCGGGGGCGCCATATGCAGGACATATGACTGTGGCATATTCTGCACGCACAGGCCTGGGGCAGAGATTGCGTGGCGAAGGTCTGCTCTTCAGGCTGGGTCGAGGCCGACGTCATGCTGTCGTCAGGCTCTTGGTGGCGACGCCTTTCTCGGCGCCGCTCGAGGTATACCCGGGCATCTTGACCCAGGTGACACCGTTCCAGCTCTGTCCTCAGATCTGTTGATTGGGGGCTGGTAGAGCTGGAGTCTGCCGTCTGCTTGCCATCCAATGGTGCGCACATCAGCGACATGACCGATTGGCCAGAGCGTCGTCCCCGCCGAGGTCGAGGGTTTGCGGTGGCGACGACGAGACGGTCTACCTCGCGGATCCACTGCCGGGTCGCTGCCTGAGGCGCGTCCCCAGCGGGCGGATGGTACAGTAGCGCTCTCGCCGCAGCTAACGCACCTCCACTGGGCACGCCCAGCGCTACTGGAGACTTGAAGCTTGTTGGAGCCTGCATTGCCGGGGTCGGCGCTGCCAGAGCCGGTTGCTGGCTCCCAGCTCGTACCGACACACTCCGTCCCGAGTGTGTCGACATGTACTCCCCCCTGGTCGCGGTCTGCCGCAGAGGCGAGGGGGGAGAGTTCACCGCTGAAGGAAGCTTGGTCATCTTCGTCGGCGGAAACTCGTCGCGATAGGAGAAAAGCCCCCTACCTGGCGCGCCAAATGTCGAAGTGTTCAGTCGACACTTCCCCCGGGCCTGCACTGGGCAGCCCGCGGAGGTTCTTTTTTCGGTGGGGCTAGTCTCTAGCGGAGAGCTTGCGCAGATGGACGAGTTAGTAAGAGCTTGACACGGCGAGTTTTACGTGGTTCAGGCCGCCGGAGCGTAAAACCCTACGTCCACGGCGAGCTATGGAGCTCGCTGTATTGCTTGCTGCTCAGGACCGGAGGCCTGAGCTTGGGGGTGAGTTAAAGCTTGAGAGTGTATGGCTAGCGTATGAGTTGCAAAGTGCGAACCCTTGCTATCGACGCCTACCCGAGCCTTTTATAGTCCAAGGCTCGGGCAGCTTACAAGGGGGGCCGGGACCCGACAGGTGGTCCCAGGAAGATTGTCTATCATCTACCGTATCTGCAGTTATGCCGGTAGTTGCCCCTGGTCGAAGGCTTCTGAGTCTTCATCTTGCCGCCCTGCCCATGCCGCATGCTAGTCGTAGTGGTTGATGACGGCGCAGGCGGCATGGGATGTCTTGTCGCGGTGTTTATTGGCTGGCAGGTTCTGACACCGCGCGCCAGTCTGTGATGCGACTGGGCGCAACGGCACCTGACAGACGCGTGCTCCGCGTATTCGCGTCTTGGGAAGACGCGGGCCTTGAATACCTTGTACGGGCAAGGTATGGGGCGCCTTTACGCCCGCTGCCTACCGCTCGGGGCAGGCAGCGCCGTTCTGCTGCCACGTGGCGGGCCTGGAGCCCTTCTCAGAGGAGAGGAGGGTCAGCCCCGCGGGGCACGTGGAGCCTCCGGACCTCTCCCCGCGGAGGGGGAGGCTAGGCTTCTGTTGGCCACGTGGCGGGCCCAGAGCTCTCCTCTGAGGCGAGGGAGGTCCGGCCCCGCTGGACACGCGGCGCCTTCGGACCTCTCTCCCGCGGAGGGGGAGGTCCGGCTTCTGTATGCCACGTGGCGGGCCCGGAGCTCTCCTCTGCGGAGAAGGGCGAGTTCCTTAGGCATTTTACCCTGTCTGCGGGGGTACCCCATATCTCAGGTACCGACAAAGGTAGAATAATACTTCACATCAAGATGATTAGTTCCTTTCTCATGCAAGTTCTTACTACATCACGACTGTGAGAACAAGTATGCTCGGTCCATTCCGTGAGCGACGGTGATTCGAATCAATAACACCCGGACTACACGACACGTACACCCGTACTCGGCGTTGCCTACAACAACCATCACTGACGTCGTACGTGGCAGCCTTTCCCCCGTTTCACCCCCGCTGAATCGATCAAGTCGCCCCGTACAGTAGCTACTCTCATGGTGCACCTTCCGACCTGAGATGTCATGAGAATATTCCCCACATACTGCACACCGGCCGTCCGCCTGAGGCGACCCGAAAAGTCCCAACGACAGCTTCCCGAGGTACATCGGTTTACTGGGTCCCATATAGCCAGCATGAGTCCGGTACACAACTCAAACTTGTTCAACAGGGCCGCATACGGATCGGTCCTTGACCGACACGGACAGGTCTACAGCACCCAGGCCCCTATGTCCTGCTGCTCCTACAACCTTCCGGTCTCAACTTTAACTTGCTAATTCAATTACGAACCAATCCCGTATGCCCCTGTTGTTCCTAAATCTGCGAGTAGCATCTCACCACTCGACTTCTACCGAACCGTACTTAAGCATGGCAGTTCTACACGGTGAAAGACACCTACCCAATACTCCATGGGTCATTTGGCTATGCAAGAGGAGTATCAATCACTAGACCTAATGCACAGTTCATATCTTGACCGAAAGTGAGTACAAAATAAAAACTTAACAGCTGTTAAATGCAAACCGGAGCTTGCCTGTTTTGCAGGGTAGTCGTATATAACAGTTAGTGTCCTTGCAGATCCACCCTTGACTCTCTGGAGCTTGATCCACTTCGATGGATCACTCCTTTGAGTCCCCTTCGTTGTGGTTCCTATTGAGATGCATATGCACATATTTTATAGAATGTAATGGAAAGAAGTTTAAATTAATCTCTTAGTAACAGAGGTTGTGTGGAAAAGCCAAGCATGGCTTGGTTTGCCTCTGTTGTGCAAAGAACAGAAATAAACTTGTCGAAGTGTTCAGTCGACACTTCAGCCGGGCCTGCACTGGGCAGCCCGCGGAGGTTCTTTTTTCGGTGGGGCTAGTCTCTAGCGGAGAGCTTGCTCAGATGGACGAGTTAGTAAGAGCTTGACACGGCGAGTTTTACGTGGTTCAGGCCGCCGGAGCGTAAAACCCTACGTCTACAGCGAGCTATGGAGCTCGCTGTATTGCTTGCTGCTCGGGGCCGGAGGCCTGAGCTTGGGGGTGAGTTACAGCTTGAGAGTATATGACTAGCGTATGAGTTGCAAAGTGCGAACCCTTGCTATCGTCGCCTACCCGAGTCTTTTATAGTCCAAGACTCGGGTGGCTTACAAGGGGGGCCGGGACCCGACAGGTGGTCCCGGGGGAGATTGACTGATATCTACCGTATCTGCAGTTATGCCGGTAGTTGTCTCTGCCGAAGGCTTCTGAGTCTTCGTCTTGTAGCTCTGCCCATGCCTCATGCTAGTCGTAGTGGATGATGACGGCGGGGGCGGCATGAGATGTCTTGTCGCTGCGTTTATTGGCTGGCAGCCTCTGACACTGCACGCCAGTCTGTGATGCGACTGGGCGCAACGGCACCTGACAGAGGCGTGCTCCGCATCTTGGGAAGGCGCGGGCCTTGAATACCTTGTACGGGCAAGGTATGGTGCATCTTTACGCCCGCTGCCTATCGTTCGGGGGCAGGCAGCGCCGTTCTGCTGGCCACGTGGCGGGCCCGGAGCCCTCCTCTGAAGAGAGGGGGGTCCGGCCCCGCAGGACACGTGGAGCCTTTGGACCTCTCCCCGCGGAGGGGGGGGGGGTTCGGCTTCTGTTGGCCATGCGGCGAGCCCGGAGCTCCTCTCTGAGGAGAGGGAGGTCCGGCCTCTCCGGACACGCGGCACCTTCGGACCTCTCTCCCGCGGAGGGGGAGGTCCGGCTTCTGTATGCCACGTGGTGGGCCCGGAGCTCTCCTCTAAGGAGAGGGAGGTCCGGCCCCGCTGGACGCGTGGCGCCTTCGGAGCTCTCCCTGCGGAGAAGGGCGAGATCCTTAGGCATTTTCCCCTGTGCGCGGGGGTACCCCATATCGAGGGTACCGACAGTGGCCCCCGGGCCCATCTCGGGGGAGATAGCGAGCCCGAGGTGGGACCTTCGTCTCTTCTGATCCGCGCACTTTCTTGTCTTGAGTACTCCCTGTGCTGGCAGGGTCTTGACGGCTTCGGTGTTCAGCCTCTTAGGAGAGGGTGAAGCCTGGCATCGGAGCTCGGCCCGGCTGTGGGGGCGGAGGTCCGGAAGCCATCGGAGCTCAGGCCAGCGAAAGGCGTGAGGTCCGGCATCAGCGCTCGCCTCTGAAAGGAGGGCGAGGGCTGGCCTCAGAGCTCGGTCTGGCTGTGGAGGCGGAGTCTGGAAGTCGTCAGAGCTCAGGCCAGCGAAGGGCGTGAGGTCCGGCATCAGCGCTCGCCTGTGAAAGGAGGGCGAGGGATGGCCTCGGAGCTCGGCCCAGCTGTGGGGGCGGAGTCCAGAAGTCATCGGAGCTCAGGCCAACGAAGGGCGTGAGGTCCGGTGTCAGCGCTCGCCTCTGAAAGGAGGGCGAGGGCTGGCCTCGGAGCTCGGCCCAGCTATGGGGGTGAAGTCCGGAAGTCATCGGGGCTCAGGCCAGCGAAGGGCGTGAGGTCCGGAGGTCATCGGAGCTCAGGCCAGCGAAGGGCGTTGTCGAAGTGTTCGGTTCACACTTCCCCCGGGCCTGCACTGGGCAGCCCGCGGAGGTTCTTTTTTCGGTGGGGCTAGTCCCTAGCGGAGAGCTTGCGCAGATGGACGAGTTAGTAAGAGCTTGACACGGCGAGTTTTACGTGGTTCAGGCCGCCGGAGCGTAAAACCCTACGTCCACGGCGAGCTATGGAGCTCGCTGTATTGCTTGCTGCTCAGGACCGGAGGCCTGAGCTTGGGGTGAGTTACAGCTTGAGAGTGTATGGCTAGCGTATGAGTTGCAAAGTGCGAACCCTTGCTATCGAAGCCTACCCGAGCCTTTTATAGTTCAAGACTCGGGCGGCTTACAAGGGGAGCCGGGACCAGACAGGTGGTCCCGGGAAGATTGTCTATTATCTACCGTATCTGCAGTTATGCCGGTAGTTGTCTCTGGTCGAAGGCTTCTGAGTCTTCATCTTGCCGCCCTGCCCATGCCGCATGCTAGTCGTAGTGGTTGATGACGGCGCAGGCAGCATGGGATGTCTTGTCGCGGTGTTTATTGGCTGGCAGGTTCTGACACCGCGCGCCAGTCTGTGATGCGACTGGGCGCAACGGCACCTGACAGACGCGTGCTCCGCGTCTCCGCGTCTTGGGAAGACGCGGGCCTTGAATACCTTGTATGGGCAAGGTATGGGGCGCCTTTACGCCCGCTGCCTACCGCTCGGGGGCGGGCAGCACCGTTCTTCTGGCCACGTGGCGGGTCCGGAGCCCTTCTCTGAGGAGAGAAGGGTCCGGCCTGTGGGGCACGTGGAGCCTCCGGACCTCTCCCCGCAGAGGGGGAGGCTCGGCTTCTGTCGGCCGCGCGGCGGGTCCGGAGCTCTTCTCTGAGGAGAGTGAGGTCCGGCCCCGCTGGACGCGTGGCGCCTTCGGAACTCTCTCCCGCGGAGGGGGAGGTCCGGCTTCTGTATGCCACGTGGCGGGCCCGAAACTCTCCTCTGAGGAGAGGGAGGTCCGGCCCCGCCAGACGCGTGGCGCCTTCGTAGCTCTCCCTGCGGAGAAGGGCGAGTTCCTTAGGCATTTTTCCCTGTGCGCGGGGGTACCCCATATCTCAGGTACCGACAGTGGCCTCCGGGCCCATCTCGGGGGAGATAGTGAGCCCGAGGTGGGACTTCCGTCTCTTCCGATCCGCGCACTTTCTCTACGTCCCGAATTGACCGCTGCTTGAGCACGAACGGCCGCGGGATCGTGGGAGCGTGCGCTTACTTGATGGTTGCTTTTACTGCGGCGGTTGCCAAGACTGCCGCTTCTGCATGTTGCGGCGCTTTCTTCGGGAACCGCCGAAGTGCCTTGCCGGCTCATCTTCTCAGGAGACTGACTCCTTGACCCCACCGCTTTAGCTAGGCGGCTTGGGCCCACCCGTCATTGGCACTCGGTCTAGGAACTGAAGCGGTCGCCGACGCGGGGTATCCGAAGAGTTCTGAATCGCTTGGGACTGCACCCGGGAAGTTGTTAAATGAAACCTCCGTGTGGGTACATTCCCCTTATAAGGCTTCCAGCCCCTGCGCCTCCCTCAGGTCCCTGCAGTCTTTTCTTCTTCCATGGCTCTTGACCCGCCTTATGGGGGAAGAATTGCTCTCGGTTCCCTTCAGCGGTTGCGTATGCACCAAGCCTGGGGCTCAGGGAGCCTGCCTGCCCTGCCCCTGAGTGTGGTGGAGTCTTCAAAGGAACCGCTGAAGCACCGAGGAGAATCCCAGGCGGCAGAGTCTCCAAGAACACCGCTGAATACTGCGGAGAGGGCCTCAGGAGCACCCTTGATGACTCCAGCTTTTGCGCAGGTGATGAGGGATGGAGGCTCCAGGGGCACTCTTGACGACACCGGCTTTTGCGCAAGTGATGACGGAACTTCAGGAGAAGGAAACCCCCGATGCACCACGGAGGATCCCCGACGGTAGAGTCTCCAGGGAGACCGCTGAATACTGCGGAGAGGGCCTCTGGAGCTCCCGTGGTGTCACTGATTTTTGCGCCGGTGATGAGGGAGGCGATTCCTGCGCTCTGGTCATAGAGCGAGAGAGTTCCACCAGGGCTGAAGCCTGGTGACGCGGCCGTTGTTGCAACTTCTGGATTCTGGTCGTGCCGGGAGACCCTTGGGGCTTGTTTCTTCCTTTTTATCGAGTCTGTAGTCCAGCTCATGGAGCCTCGCATAGTTTGACTCTTTTAAGATATTTTTGACTGTGATGCTTTTCCTCTCCTTCTTGGGCTTGCCTGACTGAGTCCTCAGCTCCGCAAGGTACTCAGAGGCTATCTCCAATCTCGGAGCTTTGCACAGACACCCTCCCCGGGTCCTAACCGTGTTAGGGGCCCCCGGAGGTCTCCGGATCTCGCCCTATGGGGAGCTCCAAATCTGCCTGCCACTTGGCGGGTCCGAAGCTCGTCCTTAAGAGGCGGGAGCTCCGGCCATGTTGGACACGTAGGGCTTTCGGATCCCTCCCACCGAGGGGGGGGGAGGTCCGGTTTCCGCCTGCCACGTGGCGATCCCGGAGCCCTCCTCAAGGGAGGAGAGAGTTCCGGGCCCGCTGGACACATGGGGCCCCCGGGTCCCGCCCCTGCTGGAGGGGCAGGTCCCGGTCTTTCCAGTCCTAGGCCGGAGTAGTTGGTAGCTCCTTTCCCCCCTGCTTCATGCAGTCCCTGTCGCCGTAACCTGGAGGACCTGCACACAGGCAGAGGAAACGTAATTCTCCTTGAGGGCTCCCCCTCCCTTATCCCATAGTCTTATTTGCCTTATGGCCTCCATCCATATGCTTTGTGCTTGGGGACTTGCAGAGAGGGGGAGCTGAGCACATGGCAACCATGCACTGCAAGGGTGATTAAAAAACTCAATTCACAATTTAAATGAGTACAAGGAAAGAGCAAAGTAGAGCAGATTTCTTTTCGTACAACTTTCCACAGGAGGAAGGCAGGCTAAACATGGAGGCCACGACCCACCCCATTAAGAGGGGAAGCAAGACTCTACGCGCTTGGAGTCGGAACCAGGCAAAGCTGAACGTAGTCCTGGACCGTCCCCTGGGGTTTAGCTGCTCCGAGCGCTGCTCCTGGACTATATGGAGTTTATTACAAAAAGAAAGTACTGTCCTATTTTTGCTCTAGGGGTAGAACTTACGGAGGTGTTCTATGTTCCAAGGGTTCGGGAGCAGGTCCCCATCCTCGGTGGAAAGGCGCACACACCCAGGGCGGCATACTTTCGCGACTCGGAAGGGGCCTTCCCAACTAGGGGAAAGTTTGTGGGCCCCTTCGCGAGAAAGTATGCACCGCAACACCAGGTCACCTTCCTGCAGCTCCCGGGCACGCACAGACCTCTGGTGGTAGCGCCGAAGCGCTTGTCTGTACCGCGCGTTACGGAGTGCCGCATGTAATCGGACCTCGTCGACGAGGTCGATTTCTCCACGCCGGAGGTTGTCCTGCGCGGCTTCGTCGTAAGCCCGGACACGGTGAGACTTCATGGTGATTTCTGGGGGA
Source organism: Neostapfia colusana (assembly GCA_030760725.1). Lineage (NCBI taxonomy): Eukaryota > Viridiplantae > Streptophyta > Magnoliopsida > Poales > Poaceae > Neostapfia > Neostapfia colusana. Next base: position 105,901,346 of record JASWHV010000006.1, read on the forward strand.
AGTACAGATTCAGCCCCATACACCATGAAGAAGGGTGTCTCCCCGGTGGCCCGGCTCTGGGATGTCCGGTTAGCCCATAGTGTGCTCGGAAGCTCATCTACCCAATTGGCACCATGTTTCTTCAGGCTGGCGAAGGTGCGTGTCGGTACCTGAGATATGGGGTACCCCCGCGCACAGGGAGAAATGCCTAAGGAGCTCGCCCTTCTCCGCAGGGAGAGCTCCGAAGGCGCCACGCGTCTGGCGGGGCCGGGCCTCCCTCTCCTCAGAGGAAAGCTCCGGGCCCGCCACGTGGCATGCAGAAGCCGGACCTCCCCCTCCGAGGGAGAGAGGTCCGAAGGCGCCACGCGTCCAGCGGGGCCGGACCTCCCTCTCCTCAGAGGTGAACTCCGGGCCCGCCACGTGGCATGCAGAAGAGGGACCTCACCCTCCGCGGGAGAGAGGTCCAAAGGCGCCACGCGTCCAGCGGGGCCGGACCTCCCTCTCCTCAGAGAAGAGCTCCGGACCCGCCACGTGGCTAGAAGAACGGTGCTGCCTGCCCCCGGGCGGTAGGCAGCGGGCGTAAAGGCGCCCCCACCTTCCCCGTACAAGGTATTCAAGGCCCGCGTCTTCCCAAGACACGGAAATGCGGAGCACGCGCCTGTCAGGTGCCGTTGCGTCCAGTCGCATCACAGACTGGCGCGCGGTGTCAGAACCTGACAGGTAATAAACGCCGCGACAAGACATCCCGTGCCGCCTGCGCCGCCATCAACCACTACGACTGGCGCACGGCATCGGCAGGGCGGCAAAAGGAAGACTCAGAAGCCTTCGACCGGAGGCAACCACCGGCATAACTACAGATACGGTAGATAATAGACAATCTTCCCGGGACCACCTGTCGGGTCCCGGCTTCCCTTGTAAGCTGCCCGAGCCTTGGGCTATAAAAGGCTTGGGTAGGCGTCGATAGCAAGGGTTCGCATTCTGCAACTCATACGCTAGCCATACACTCTCAAGTTGTAACTCACCCCCGAGCTCAGGCCCCCGGCCCTGAGCAGCAAGCAATACAGCGAGCTCCATAGCTCGCCGTGAACGTAGGTTTTTACGCTCCGGCGGCCTGAACCACGTAAAACTTCCTGTGTCAAGCTCTCACTAACTCCTCCATCCGTGCAAGCTCTCCGCTAGGAACTAGCCCCTCCGAAAAAAGAACCTCCGCGGGCTGCCCAGTGCAGGCCCGGGGGAAGTGTCGATCGCACACTTCGACATTTGGCGCGCCAGGTAGGGGGCTTTTCCCCTAGCGCAACGAGTTTCCGCCAACGAAGATGACCAAGCTCCCTTCAGTGGCAAGCTCTCCCCCTCCACATTCATGGCGAACCGTGACCAGCAGAGAGTACATGTCGACGCACTCAGGACGGAGTGTGTCGGCACAAGCGGGTAGCCAGCAGCCGACTCCGGCTATGCAGGCCCCGACCAGCGTGAGGTCTTCTGCAGCGCTGAGCGTACACCATGGAGGAGCGCTAGCTGCAGCAAGGGCGCTGCTGCGCAACCCAACTGCAGGGGATGCGCCCCATTCAGCAACCCAGCAATGGGTCCGTGAGGTGGACCGCCTCGTCGTCGCCGCCGCGAACCCTCGGTTTCAGCGAGGGCGGCGCCCAGGGCAACCAGCTGTGTCGCTGACGCGCACACCCACGGTTGACGGGCTAACGGCGGATTCCAGCTCCTCCAGGCTCCTGTCGACGGACCTGCGAAGGGAACTGGAGCGGTGCCACTTGGGGCAGGACGCCCGAGTGTACCTCGAGCGACGTCGAGAAAGGCGTCGCAACCATGAGGCAGGCGACAGCATGTCATCGGCCTCGACACAACCAGAAGGGCAGGCCTTCGCCATGCGAGCCCCGCCTCAGGCATATGCTGCGCAACATATGCCACCACCATATGCGCCACAAGTAGCGGCTCCGGCCTATGGTGCAGCCTTGCCCATGCCGGGATACGTGGTGCCAGGTGTGAACCACCTGCTCGCAGCAGGTGCAGGATGTGCGGCCCTTGCGCCCCACCTTCGCTTCGCAAGGTGGCCGCGCAAGTTTCGCCCGCACTTGCCCGAGAAGTACGACGGAAGCGTCAACCCGGCGGAGTTCCTCCAGATCTACTCCACCGCCGTACTTGCTGCAGGAGGCGATGAGGCTGTCAATATCCAACTACTTTCCCGTCGCCTTGACCGGCCCAGCCCGGTCCTGGCTCATGAATCTACCCCAGGGGTCCATAACCTCCTGGGGTGAGCTCTGCTGGCAGTTCGTCGCCAACTTCGGCAGCTCCTACACCCGACCTGGCACGGAGCTCGATCTCCACGCCATCAAGCAACAACCTGGGGAGTCGCTGCGCTCTTTCATCCAACGGTTCTCTCAGGTACGCAACACCATCCCACATATCCAAAGCGCCTCTGTGGTGGTGGCATTCCGACAGGGTGTCCGGGACGAGAAAATGCTCGAGAAGCTCACGACCAGAGAGGTCCGCGACGTCTCGGAGCTCTTTAGCCTGGCGGATAAGTGTGCCAGGGCAGCCGAAGGGCGGAACTGGCACGCACTACCGACCTCCGAGTCAGGAGGGCAGCCCGGGTCCGGTGCTGCTGCCTATGGGGGTGGCAAGAAGACCAAGAACCGGGGGAGTGGAAAGATGAAGCCACCGTTCACGGCCCCCGTCGCCGCGGCTGCGACAACCAGTGGAGCTCGGGGGCCGCGCCCCGACAAGAGGCAGCGGCAATCACCGGCCCCAGACAGTGGCCAGAGCGGGCTATGCCCCGTGCATGGCACCTGCAACCATACAGCTGCCGAGTGCTGGGAGATCCAGAGGCTCGCAGAGCGCTTCCGTAATGGAAGACAGCAGAGGGCTGAAGCACCGCCCTACCCTCTGAGGGATGGCAAACAGAAGGCCGATGCCCCAGTCACCGCTGCCCACCAAGTGGGGTACCAGGAGCCTCAGCGTGTCATAAAGATAGTGCATGACGGTGAGGACTCCAGTTCTGACGGTGACGGGCCAAGGTGTTAGCCAGCTGCGGCACGCCTCCGTGCCACGAACATACCTCTCGGGGGCCGCCTAGGGTCCGTCAACCCCTTGAAGGCCTTGCCAGAAGGGGGAGACGCCTTAGGTCATCCAAGGCGAGCCCGGGCCCACCTACCCCTTGAAGGCCTTAGCTAGAAGGGGAGAACTCCCCGGGGGCCACGGAGAGAAGCCACGCAGGACCTGATCCAGCGTGAAGACAACAACTTCGACAAGACTCGGCTTGCAGGGAACACCCCACAACGCACGGTCTCGGCTAATGCTCTAAGCACTACCGCCAAAGAACCAGACGCGACGGGGGCCCGCAAGAAGGCAGCCTGGTGAAGCGGCACGCTATATTCCAAGAAGGACCCATAAGCTCTCCCCCAGCAGGGAAGGTCCCTTTCGAATCATGAAAGCTGCCGCCCCAGGTACACACGCCTTTCAACCGAGAGTGGGATCCATTCCCAAGAATCCTTACCATGGAGCAACACTGTAAGTCCTACTTACTGAGCATCGGTAGAACAGGGTTATTCACTTCTGTAATAGACCCCATAGAACTTAGGAACAGAGCTTGGGGTAGCTAAGTCTCAAGGGACGGTACAGGACTACGTCCAGTTTAGCCTGGTTCCGACCCTAAGCGCGTAGAGTCTTGCTTCCCTTGTGGACGAGGTGGAACATTGCCCCCACGAACAGCCAGAATTCCACCTATGGGCGCGAATACAGAGACCTGTTCTACTTAGCTCCTTCTCATGCGCTCATTTAAATTATGCATTAATTTTTATGATCGCACTATCTCTGTATGTTCATCATACGTCTAGCTCCCCCTCTCCTGCGCTCACCCATAGTCGGCATTTGCTATCCTCCCGAAGGCGGCTGCGCTTGAGGCACCTGCCGATGGCCGAGTGAGTCTCTCGGGCCTCCCCCAGTCAGGTGTTGCGGTGTCAGTTGGTCACCTCCAGGAAAGGCCAGCGTTGTGCATGGGGGGTCCAGGGTGCGTATCCAGCTTAGCCGGCCCAGAGCCCAAAGCATGCGCATCCTGCTCCCCGGAGGTCCAGGGGAGTACGTCCGCTTTGCCTGGTCATGAACCCAAAGCGCGTGCACTCTGCTTCCCCAGCGCATGGCCCGGTACTAGGGATCGGACGGCCGTACCCGGACCTCGGAGGGAGCCGGAGCTCCGGCGCCTCGTGCACAGAATTGCCCAAGCCCTGTATAGCGGGCCAGGACCATAAGACGGATAAGACTAGGAGACAGGAGGGGAGGACCCCCTGAGGAGAATTACGTTTCCTCTACCTGTGTGCAGGACCTTCAGGTTACGGCAACAGGGACTGCATGAAGCGGGGGGAGAGGAGCTACCGGCTACACCGGCCTGGGACTGGAAGGACCGGGACCTGCCCCCCCAGAGGGGCAGGGCCCGGGGGCCCCGCGTGTTCAGCAGGCCCGGGACTCCCTCCTTGAGGGCTCCGTGCTCGCCACGTGGCGGGCAGGAACCGGACCTCTCCCCTCAGCGGGAGGGCTCCGAAAGCCCTACGTGTCCAACATGACCGGAGCTCCCGCCTCTTAAGGAGGAGCTCCGGATCCACCACGTGGCCGGCAGATTTGGAGCCCCCCCATAGGGCGAGGTTTGGAGACCTCCGGGGGCCCCTAACACAGTTAGGACCCGGGGGGGGGGGGGGTGTCTGAGCGAAGCTCCGAGATTGGAAATGACCTCTGAGTACCTTGCGGAGCTAAGGACTCAGCCAGGCAAAGCCAAGAAGGAGGGAAAAGCATTACAGACACAAGTATCCAAGAGTCAATTTAAGCAAGGCTCCTTGAGCTGGACTACAGACTCGATAAAAAAGGGAAAAGCAAGTCCTAAGGACCACCCGGCTCTCGCCGGAACCTTGCTGCTACAAGGGCGGCCACATCCTCGACTTCAGCCCTGGCAGCTTCCTCCCGCTCCGCGGCTGGGCCCTCTCTTGCTGGCTCCAGTGAGAAAGAGGGGTCGCGGCTCTTGAAGCATGCCAGCACATGCGAGGCGACCTCTAAAGCTAAGCCGCGGCCCTCGGCTTCAAGCTCGCTGGCGACCACCGAGTCGAGTCTGTCCAGCTTGGCGCCGATCGACTCCAATGCAGGGATCACCTCTGCCACCTGCAATGCGGGAGTTGCGGCCCTCACCGGACTGAAACCAAGAGGGATCAGGGCGGACCCCGCCCGATCCACGAAGCTTGAGACCACAAGGGCCTCGGAGGACCGTAGGGCTGAGAGTTCCTCCACCTCGCGGCGGGCCGCCCGCAGAGCCTCCAGGTTCCTCTCGGAGAATTCCTTCTCCTGGGCCGCCAGGGAACTCTCCCGAAGGTGGAGGGTCTCGGCTAGCCGCTCCAACTCAGCGGCCCTGAAGCCGGCAGTCAACTCGCGGTCCAAGACCGCCCGGCGATCATGGGAGACCTGTTCATCCCTCAAGTCGAGGTCTGCCTTCAGAATCTCCAGTTCCTCCTTCCGAGCTCGGAGGTCATCCTCGCCCGCAGCCAGCTGCGCGGCGACCCTCTCTGCCTCAGCTGCCACGGAACGCTCCCGCTCCTCAACGGCGAGTTCGCGGCGCTCCAACCGCTGCCGTATTTCCACAGCAGCTGAGAGGCTCTCTTCGGCCCGGGCGTGAGCCTCCAGGGCCTCCCTGTTGATCCGCCGCGACTGGGTATCCATGCGGTCAACAGCCCGCTTCATCCGGTCGACGAGCGTTTCCCGGAAGTCGAGCAACTCCCGCCTGGAGTCGAGCTCGCTCTTAACCTTCGCGGTCCTCTCCCGCAAAAGGTTCCCCCAGGTGAGGAGGCGGTCCCGCTCAACCGTATACTCCTCCCGCTCGCGCCCTAGTGCAGCCAAGACCTGCCGGACGCTCGACTCGGCGAGCGCGAAGGCGTCTGCCAGAGGCAATGGAGCAACAGAAGCTGGGGCAGTCCCTCCGACCTCCTCCATTACCTCGTCCTCGGGAAGAGCCGGCGCGCCAACCGCCGAGACGAGGCGCCGATCAGGAGAAACTGGCCCAGCGGCCCTGGCAGCCGGGCCAGCCGGGCTCTCTTCAGCTTCAGGCCCCTTGACCTGAGGAGAGGGACGAGCCGGGGAAGACGTTGCTGGAGAAGAAGCCAGGCCGCCTAGTGCAGGATCAACCTGTGATGGCTCGGGGGCCGCGGTGGCTATCTCGGCAGGGAGAGACGACGCCGCCGCGGAGTCCGGACACACCGGGACAGGAGAAGTCCGCGCTGGCCTAGGGGCCGCAGCAGTTGCCCCTGGCTCCGAGCGCATCGGCACAGATCCCCCGCAAGACGGGGAAGGCCGGGAAGCACGGACACTCCAGCGGGCTCTAAACCCCGACTTCCGAGCCGGGGTAGGATTTCTAGAGCCCGCTACCGTCTGCGACGACCGCTCTGCAGTCGCTTGGACTGGCGGAACAGGGGACGCCTCAGAGGCTTCCCCCAGCACATCGGCCCGGGGCCTCTTCGAGTCGCCACCGGAAGGAGTGTCGGGCACCCCAGAATCCCGACTTGGCACCGGCGCCGTTGCTGGAGGAGATCGAGCGCGTTTCTTCTCTGGCAGCGGGTTGGAAGCCATGGCAAGGGAGAGCTCAAAGGCAAAAGAGCAAAAGCGCAAGAGTCCAAGAAGAAACGCAGAGAAGTGCGAAGGGAAGCTACAATGTGGGTGAGACCCCCTCTAAAAAGCTTCCCGGTGCAGTTCCAAGAGAGTTGGAACTCTTCGAATACCCCGCACCCGCAACTGCTTCGGTTCCTAGACCGAGTGCCGATGACGGGTAGGCCCAAGCCGCTTAACTGGAGCGGTGGGGGCAAAGAGTCAGTCTCCTAAGAAGACGAGCCGGCAAGGCCCTTCGGCGGTTCCCGAAGAAAGCGCCGCAACGTGCAGAAGTGGCAGCTTTGGGAACCGCCGCAGTAAAAGCAGTCATCAAGTGGGTGCACGCCCTCACGACCCTGCGGCCGTTCGTGCTCTGGCAGCGGTCAAGTCGGGACTTAGAGAAAGTGCGCGGATCGGAAGAGACAGAGGTCCCACCTCGGGCTCGCCATCTCCCCTGAGATGGGCCCGGGGGCCACTGTCGGTACCTGAGATATGGGGTACCCCCGCGCACAGGGAGAAATGCCTAAGGAGCTCGCCCTTCTCCGCAGGGAGAGCTCCGAAGGCGCCACGCGTCTGGCGGGGCCGGGCCTCCCTCTCCTCAGAGGAGAGCTCCGGGCCCGCCACGTGGCATGGTCCGAAGGCGCCACGCGTCCAGCGGGGCCGGACCTCCCTCTCCTCAGAGGTGACCTCCGGGCCCGCCACGTGGCATGCAGAAGAGGGACCTCCCCCTCCGCGGGAGAGAGGTCCGAAGGCGCCACGCGTCCAGCGGGGCCGGACCTCCCTCTCCTAAGAGAAGAGCTCCGGACCCGCCACGTGGCTAGAAGAACGGTGCTGCCTGCCCCCGGGCGGTAGGCAGCGGGCGTAAAGGCGCCCCCACCTTGCCCGTACAAGGTATTCAAGGCCCGCGTCTTCCCAAGACGCGGAAACGCGGAGCACGCGCCTGTCAGGTGCCGTTGCGTCCAGTCGCATCACAGACTGGCACGCGGTGTCAGAACCTGCCAGCCAATAAATGCCGCGACAAGACATCCCATGCCGCCTGCGCCGCCATCAACCACTACGACTGGCGCACGGCATGGGCAGGGCGGCAAAAGGAAGACTCAGAAGCCTTCGACCGGAGGCAACCACCGGCATAACTACAGATACGGTAGATAATAGACAATCTTCCCGGGACCACCTGTCGGGTCCCGGCTTCCCTTGTAAGCCGCCCGAGCCTTGGGCTATAAAAGGATCGGGTAGGCGTCGATAGCAAGGGTTCGCATTCTGCAACTCATATGCTAGCCAAACACTCTCAAGTTGTAACTCACCCCCGAGCTCAGGCCCCCGGCCCTGAGCAGCAAGCAATACAGCGAGCTCCATAGCTCGCCGTGGACGTAGGGTTTTACGCTCCGGCGGCCTGAACCACGTAAAACTTCCTGTGTCAAGCTCTCACTAACTCGTCCATCCGCGCAAGCTCTCCGCTAGGAACTAGCCCCTCCGAAAATAGAACCTCCGCGGGCTGCCCAGTGCAGGCCCGGGGGAAGTGTCGATCGTACACTTCGACAGTGCGAGTCTTAAGGCCCCGGAGAATCTCCGTGTTGGCCCTCTCAACATGCCCATTGCTCCTCGGGTGGGCGGCAGAGGCATAGCATACCTGAATACCAAGGTCCTCGCAGTAGTCTTGGAATGCTGCGCTGGTGAACTGGGTCCATTTGTCGGTGATGATCCTGTTTGGGACCCCGAACCGGCAGACAATAGACTTGATGAATTTTATGCGGATTGTTTGTTGATGGTGACAACTGGTGTAGCTTCCGGCCACTTGGTGAACTTGTCGATGGCGACATAGAGGTACCGGTATACCGCGACGGTTCTGGGAAATGGTCCCAGGATGTCCAGCCCCCATACGGCAAACGGCCACGAGGGCGGGATCATCTGTACCGCCTGAGCCGGTGTATGGATCTGCTTGGCGTGGAACTGGCACGCCTTGCAGCTCTCGACCAGCTTGACGGCATCCTGGAGTGCTGTCGGCCAGTAGAAGCCATGCCGAAAGGCTTTACCGACAAGCGTGCGTGAGGAAGAATGACTTCCACATTCGCCTCCATGGATCTCAGCGAGCAAGTCGCAGCCTTCCCCCTGGGTTATGCACCGCAATAGGATGTGGTTGGCGCCACGCCGGTAGAGATCCCCCTCTACCAGCACGTACCTCTTAGCCATACGCACAATCCGTTCAGAGGTTGCACGTTCATCAGGGAGGATATTGTCCTTCAAGTAGTCCCGGATCTCCGTGATCCATGCATCGGGTCTGACTTGAGCTTCTGGATCTTGAGCGCTGGGTTGCACGGAGTCCCCAGTGACGCTTACGATCCTTGGCGGCATCCATGGCTGTAGGGCCGCCGGGACCGCCAGCTTCGAGGTGCTGGTCAAGCCCCCTTCGCCCGGCTCTGCGGGCCGGGCTGTGGGCCGCAGCAACGTCCTCTCGAAAATTCCTTCGGGCGCAGGGGCTCCGGTGGAAGCCTTCGTTGAAAGGTTTTTGGCTGCGGCATTACCAGCGCGCGGTACGAGGTGCAGGTCCAAAGCGAGGAATTCTTTCTCCAACATCTGTACGTGGAGCAGATACGTAGCTAGCTGCGGGTCATTGCAGGAGCATTCGCCCTTGACTTGCTTGATGACCAGTTGGGAGTCGCCCTGTGCCAACAACTGGCGAGCGCCTAAAGACAGGGCTGTCTGCAGGCCAAAGATGAGTGCTTCATACTCCGCCATGTTGTTGATTGCCTTGAAATTTAGACGCACCATATAGCCAAACTGTTCCCCCGATGGCATGAGGAGCAGTACGCCGGCACCGGCCCCCTGCTTTCGCGAGGAGCCGTTGAAGAAGAGTGTCCAGTGGGGTTCGGTGAAGACCGGAGCTTTAGGTTCTGGCTCACTGCCTTCATGGCCCCCTGGGTCAGTCTTCGTTGGTGTCCACTCCGCCACAAAGTAAGCCAGTGCTTGGCTCTTGACTGCATGACGTGGGAGGAAGTCCAGCTCAAACTCCGCCAGCTCCGCCGCCCATTTAGCAACGTTGCCAGTCACATGGGGGCTGTGAAGAATTGTCTTCAGCGGATACGAGGTGACTACCGAGACCCGGTGGGCATGGAAGTAGTGGCGGAGCTTCCTGGAGGCCACGAGCACCGCATACAGCAGCTTGTGGACTTCTAGGTACCTTGTCTTGGCCTCATGAAGTACTTCACTGATGTAGTAGACAGGCCTCTGTATGGTTCGGACCCTCCCTCTTAGGCTTGGGAGCTCCTCGTCCATTGGCCCCGGCCTGCTGGAGGTGGGTGGACCCACGGGGGCCTCCGGGAACTGGGACCCGGAGGCCCTTAAGCTTTCTTGATCATCCAAGAGCTCCGGGGGGTCTTGAGGGACCTCCGGGAGACCCCAATTGGACCCCGGAGATTTATCTTGGGGGTCCGGGAGGCCGTCCTGGGCCTCCGGGAGGTCGACTTGGACCTCCAGGGGGTCCGGGAGACCGTCTTGGCCCTGCAGGGACCCCTGGCGTCTGTCTTCTGCTACCGGAGCAGGTTGCGAGGGTGAGGGGTCTGGCCGCTCCGCGACAAGGACCATACTCACCACTTCTGTTGTCGCCGCAATGTAGAGCAGCAAGTGCTCTCCGGGCTCAGGGGCTACCATGATAGGTAGGGTCGTCAGGAGTCGCTTCAACTCCTGGAAAGCCTCTTCTGCTTCGTCAGTCCAGGCAAAGGGGCCTGACTTGCGCAGGAGCTTAAAGAAAGGGAGTGCCTGCTCTGCCAGCCTCGGTATAAACCGACTCAGCGCGGCTAGACATCCCGTAAGTCTCTGAACATCCTTGACGCGGACAGGGGGCCGCATCAAGTCGATGGCCTTGATCTTCTCTGGGTTGGCATCAATCCCTCGGTGCGAGACGAGGAACCCTAAGAGCTTCCAGAGGACACGCTGAACACACATTTATCTGGGTTCAGCTTGGTGCGCGTAGAGCGCAACTTGTCAAAGACTAAAGCTAGGTTATCTAGTAGGGATGAACCCTGCTTGACCTTGACAACTATGTCATCGACGTACACCTCAACTAGGTCTCTTATTAACTCCCCAAAGGTTTTGTTCATCGCCCGCACAAAGGTCACGGGTTCGAGTCCTGGAAACAGCCTCTTGCAGAAATGCAGGGAAAGGCTGCGTACAAAAGACCCAAATGGGTCGGACCCTTCCCCGGACCCTGCGCAAGCGGGAGCTACATGCACCGGGCTGCCCTTTCTTTTTTTTTCCGCACAAAGGTGGGGAGTGCATTCTTTAGGCCGTAAGGCATAGACACATAGCAATAAAGGCCGTCTACTGTGATGAAGGAGGTGTGCTCCTCGTCCTCCTAGACATGGGGATCTGATGGAAACCCGAGTAGGCGTCTAGGAAGCACAGCATATCACAGCCTGACATTGAGTCTACTATTTGATCTATTCAAGGGAGAGGGAATGGATCTTTGGGACATGCCTTATTGAGACTGGTGTAGTTGATGCACATCCGGAGCTTCCCGCCGGCCTTCGGGACAACGACGGGGTTCGCCAACCATCAGGGGTGGTGGACCTCCCGTATGAAGCCAGCGTCCAGCAGCTTCTTGACTTCTTCACGGATGAAGTTTTGCCGCTCGATGGACTGCTTGCGGGGCTTCTGTTGAACCGGCCAGGCGTCGGGGAAGACTTTCAAGTGGTGCTCGATCACCTCCCTGGGGATCCCCGGCATCTGTGACGGCTGCCATGCAAACACGTCGACGTTGTGCCGGAGGAAGGTGACGAGCGCGCCTTTCTATTTGCTATCCAGGCCCCGGCTACCCGGGTGGTCTGGGTAGCTTCGGCGCCGACTTGGACGACCTTTAAGGGGACGCCGCCCTCGTTGAGAGGTTGCACCCGGGGTGCTGTGGTGGAAGCATGGTGACGTGCGCTCGGGCGGAGCTGGTCCGGCTCCGTATTGCCGGGGGCTGATGCCCCAGCTGTTGCGAGCGCTTGGAGCTTCTCCAGGGCCGACACTGCAGCAGTGTGGTCCCCACGAATCCTGAGAACGCCTGTCGGTGTTGGCTTCTTCGGGACGAGGTAGCCGTAGTGGGCTACAGCCATGAATCGGTACAGGGCTGGCCTGCCGATTAGTGCGTTGAAGGGGAGGTCTATCTCCGCTACGTCGAACAGAATGTACTCTGTTCGATAGCTGTCCGGAGCCCCGAAGGTCACCGGGAGACTAATGTTGCCGTAGGGGATAACCTGTCCCGGCCCTACCCCTGAGAACGGGCTCGACGGGGTGAGCTTGGCCATCGGGACCTGCAGCTTCTGGAAAGCTGCACGGCTGATGAGGTTCAGCCCAGCTCGTCCATCTACCAAAACGTGGTACATTCTCACGTTGGCGATGGTAGGGGCCACCAGGAGCGGTAGTTGGCTGGCCCCAGCCATGTTCCTGGGGCAGTTTTGGTGGCGTCAAAGCTGATGGGGGTCCCCATCCACTTAAGGTGCGGTGCAGAACTTGGGAGTGGCGCCACCGACGCTACCGCTCGGCGCAGAGTCTTGACTGCGCTTCGGGACGAGGGGTCGGCGAACCCGCCGTATATGACGTAGAGCTTCTTCCGACGCTCATCGTTGCTGGAGCCGGAGTCCTCATGATTGCGTGCCGCCTTCACGACACGCTGAGACTCCTGGATCTCCTCTGGGTGGTCGATGTTGTCTGGAACATCCACCCCCTGCTTCTCTTCCTTTGGACGGTAGGGCAGGGCATCAGCCCGCTGCCGCTTCCCCTTGCGGAAGCGCTCTGCGAGCCTTCGGATCTCCCGACACTCGGCAGCAGTGTGGCGACAGCTGCCGTGCACGGGGCACATGTTGTCCTGGCTATCTTCCGGGGTCGGTGACTTTCGCTGCCTCTTGTCAGGGCGCGGCCCCCGAGCCCCACTGAGCGCCGCTGCACTGACGACTGGGGTCGCGGCCGGCGGTCTTATCTTGCTTCTGCCTCGGCTCTTGGTCTTCCTGCTGCCTCCATAGGGAGTAGGACCAGATCCGGGCAGCCCTCCTGACTCGGAGGATGGCTGTGAGTGCCAGTTCCGTCCTTCGGCTGCTCTGGAGCACTTGTCCGCCAAGCTGAAGAGCTCCGAGGCATCGCGGACCTCCCTGGTCGCAAGTTTCTCAAGCATCTTCTTGTCTCGGACGCCTTGCCGGAACGCCACCACCACAGAAGCATTTTGAATGTGTGGGATGGTGTTCCGTACCTGGGAGAACCGCTGGATGAAAGAACGCAGCGACTCCCCAGGTTGTTGTTGGATGGCGTGGAGGTCGAGCTCCGTGCCAGGCCGGGTGTAGGAACTGCCGAAGTTGGCTATGAACTGTCGGCAAAGCTCTCCCCAGGAAGTTACGGAACCCTGGGGGAGGTTCATGAGCCAGGACCGAGCTGGGCCAGTCAAGGCGACAGGGAAGTAATTGGCCATGACGGCTTCATTCCCTCCTGCGGCAAGTACGGCGGTGGAGTAGATCTGGAGGAATTCCGCCGGGTTGATGCTGCCGTCATACTTCTCGGGCAGGAGCGGCTGAAACTTGCGCGGCCACTTTGCGAAGCGAAGGTGGGGCGCGAGGGCCGCACACCCTGCTTCTGTCGCCGCAGGTTCTGATGCCGCGAACGCTTGGTTCGCACTGAGCACCGCGTGCCCCGGCATGGGCAAGGCTGCACCATAGGCCGGGGGCGCCATATGCAGGACATATGACTGTGTCATATTCTGCACGGCACAGGCCTGGGGCACAGATCGCGTGGCGAAGGTCTGCTCTTCAGGCTGGGTCGAGGCCGACGTCATGCTGTCGTCAGCCTCTTGGTGGCGACGCCTTTCTCGGCGCCGCTCGAGGTATACCCGGGCATCTTGACCCAGGTGACACCGTTCCAGCTCTGCCCTCAGATCTGTTGATTGGGGGCTGGTAGAGCTGGAGTCTGCCGTCTGCTCGCCATCCATTGGTGCGCGCATCAGTGACACGACCGATTGGCCAGAGCGTCGTCCCCGCCGAGGTCGAGGGTTTGCGGCGGCGACGACGAGATGGTCTACCTTGCGGATCCACTGCCGGGTCGCTGCCTGAGGCGCGTCCCCAGCGGGCGGATTGTACAGTAGCGCTCTCGCCGCAGCTAACGCACCCCCACTGGGCACGCCCAGCGCTACTGGAGACTTGAAGCTGGTTGGAGCCTGCATTGCCGGGGTCGGCGCTGCCAGAGCCGGTTGCTGGCTCCCAGCTCATACCGACACGCTCCATCCCGAGTGTGTCGACATGTACTCCCCCCTGGTCACGGTCTGCCGCAGAGGCGAGGGGGGAGAGTTCGCCGCTGAAGGAGGCTTGGTCATCTTCGTCGGCGGAAACTCGTCGCGCTAGGAGAAAAGCCCCCTACCTGGCGCGCCAAATGTCGAAGTGTTCGGTCGACACTTCCCCCGGGCCTGCACTGGGCAGCCCGCGGAGGTTCTTTTTTCGGTGGGGCTAGTCCCTAGCGGAGAGCTTGCGCAGATGGATGAGTTAGTAAGAGCTTGACACGGCGAGTTTTACGTGGTTCAGGCCGCCGGAGCGTAAAACCCTACGTCCACGGCGAGCTATGGAGCTCGCTGTATTGCTTGCTGCTCAGGACCGGAGGCCTGAGCTTGGGGGTGAGTTACAGCTTGAGAGTGTATGGCTAGCGTATGAGTTGCAAAGTGCGAACCCTTGCTATCGACGCCTACCCGAGCCGTTTATAGTTTAAGACTCGGGCGGCTTACAAGGGGAGCAGGGACCCAACAGGTGGTCCCGGGAAGATTGTCTATTATCTACCGTATCTGCAGTTATGCCGGTAGTTGTCTCTGGTCGAAGGCTTCTGAGTCTTCATCTTGCCGCCCTGCCCATGCCGCATGCTAGTCGTAGTGGTTGATGACGGCGCAGGCGGCATGGGATGTCTTGTCGCGGTGTTTATTGGCTGGCAGGTTCTGACACCGCGCGCCAGTCTGTGATGCGACTGGGCGCAACGGCACCTGACAGACGCGTGCTCTGCGTCTCTGCATCTTGGGAAGACGTGGGCCTTGAATACCTTGTACGGGCAAGGTATGGGGCGCCTTTACGCCCGCTGCCTACCGCTCGGGGGCGGGCAGCACCGTTCTTCTGGCCACGTGACGGGTCCGGAGCCCTTGTCTGAGGAGAGAAGGGTCCGGCCTGCGGGGCACGTGGAGCCTCCGGACCTCTCCCCACGGAGGGGGAGGCTCGGCTTCTGTCGGCCACGCGGCGGGCCCGGAGCTCTTCTCTGAGGAGAGTGAGGTCCGGCCCCGCTGGACGCGTGGCGCCTTCAGACCTCTCTCCCGCGGACGGGGAGGTCCGGCTTCTGTATGCCACGTGGCGGGCCTGGAACTCTCCTCTGAGGAGAGGGAGGTCCGGCCCCGCTGGTCGCGTGGCGCCTTCGGAGCTCTCCCTGCGGAGAAGGGCGAGTTCCTTAGGCATTTTCCCCTGTGCGCGGGGGCACCCCATATCTCAGGTACCGACAGGCGTGAGGTCCGGCATCAGCGCTCGCCTCTGAAAGGAGGGCAAGGGCTGGCCTCGGAGCTCGGCCCAGCTATGGGGGCGGAGTACGGAAGTCATCGGAGCTCAGGCCAGCGAAGGGCGTGAGGTCCGGCATCAGTGCTCGCCTCTGAAAGGAGGGCGAGGGCTGGCCTCGGAGCTCAGCCTGGCTGTGGAGGCGGAGTCCGGAAGTCATCGGAGCTCAGGCCAGCGAAGGGCGTGAGGTCCGGCATCAGCGCTCGCCTCTGAAAGGAGGGCGAGGGCTGGCCTCGGAGCTCGGCCTGGCTGTGGAGGCGGAGTCCGGAAGTCATTGGAGCTCAGGCCAGCAAAGGGCGTGAGGTCCGGCATCAGCGCTCGCCTCTGAAAGGAGGGCGAGGGCTGGCCTCGGAGCTCGGCCCAGCTGTGGGGGCGGAGGTTCGGAACTGCTCAGTGGTCCCCCCTTTCCTATCCCTTAGTATCATTTGGCTTACTGTCCCAGGCCAGAATACGGGGCTTGGGTAATCCAGTGCACTTGGTCCCGTAGGTCTGGCCCCAGCCCCAGTCAGGGTGTAACCGCCCAGCCCCCTGGTACTCAGACCGTAGCGCCGGGAGGCAGAGTGCGCATGCTTTGGTTGCAAGACCGGGCAAAGCAAGGCTCCTGACCCCCCGTTCTAGCGTAGGTCTTTTCTCGGAGGAGACCAACTGGCGGTGCAGTACCCTTATAGGGGGAGATCCAAAAGGCCACCGGGCCTCTGGCAGGTACCCCAAGCACTACCACCTTCGGCAGGACGGCAAATATCGACTATGCATGAGAGCCGGAAAGAGGAGCCGAGTGTACAATGGATGCACACTGTCTAGAGCGTGGGGAGGTGTTCATATAAATTAATGCGTAATTTAAATAAACCCCTAAGTAAGCATGGTGAACTTACTGGGTAGCGTTGGAGCGCCTGTCTTCACGCAGAGCGGGTCATGTGACACGACCCCATTGGTCCTGTCGAGCCAGGATCACGCTGAGGGGTGCTGCGTTGCACAGCACCGTATAACACACGTCAAAGGTACAAAGCGGAAGCGGAAGTTTATTACATAAACAGTTTTATGAACATGTTTACATCAAAATAAGTTTAGTCCACACTCGCGGGCGTAGACTACGCATCAAGTCACGTTCAGCCCTCGAACGTGTCCTTGCTAGCGCACACACACACACACTAACTCTGCGGCGTGCCCGACTCCCACTCGACGGGGTTCCTCTCCTGGGGTTCCGTCTCATCTTCGGGAGTCCCTTCCTCATAGAACCCTGCAAAAGCTTCAAACACAAGCAGTGAGCACGAAGGCTCAGCAAGTCTGACCCGTCTCACCTAAACATGGAACTTCTACATGAGGGGTAATGGGTTGCATGAGGTAAAAATCAATTGCAAGGACTCGCCTAATTAGTAGAACCTTACTTTCAAGTTTTAGCAGCAGGTTTGTGGAGAACCTTACGCTAAGGCACATGAGAGAGCCGCAATCAAACAAGAAACGCATTTCTCTCATGTACTTTGCCCAAAGTTGAAAAGAACTTTAGTTAGCTCTAAACTACAGCATATCATTAACAATCAATGTCCATCCTTCAATCAGCAGCATTTTAACATGTGTTTAGCCTGTTCTTTCTACGTCACGGTACAGTGAACAAGTGGTACTCACTGACCGCGAGGGACGGCGATTATAATCGATTTACACCTGCAGGGTTACCCGAACAACCCGTATCGTACGCCCGTACTCGATGTTGCCTACAACAACCATCACGGACGCCGTACGCGTCTACCTTTCACCCGTTAGCCAAATGTTGAACCGGTCCAATCGTCCCGAGCAAGAGGTCTCTGCACGCGCATCTCAGTGCCGCCAGCCGATTTACACCTCGGGCTCTCAACCTTCCCTCTGAACGACCAGCTATGCCTCAATACCCAGCTACCCGAGTTACATCAGTTTCCCGGTTCCCATATAGCCGGTAGGTCTTCGGTACTGTTCTAGCTTGTTCGACAGGCCCGCACACGGCTCGGTCCTCAATCGACATAAGTGGAGCTACAGCACAAAGGCCCCAATGTCCTGCTGCCCTTAACCTCCGCTTGGTCTCATTTTCTTGCCATGTGTTTCATGTGCTATCACTACCCGAGTCGAGTGCCTCTAGCCTATGCTCGCGAGTAGTTCCAACTACTCGACTTGTACCGAATCCTACTCTATCTTAGCAATGCAGTGGCTAATGAGGTTTTCAATCCTAAACCCAACCCATGGTTTTCTTGGCTATGCAGTTGGGTTTCCAATCAAGACTCTAATGCAAAGAACAATATTCAAAGATGTGCTCAAAACAATAAACATTTGTAAAAAGGTTAATGCAAACTGGAGCTTGCCTTGCTGCTCTTGGTCGTAGGCTAGCTGTTCCTCCGGAGTAACGAAGTCTAGGACTTCGGGTTCCTCCTCGACCTTAGCGACTACATGATATAAGAAACATATGTATCAATTTAAATGCATTTATATTACTTTGAAGTTGTGAAGTCTATAACCCTTGCTAGACAGACCTAATGACTGTGAAACTTTTACTGTGGCTTGGTTACAACCTAAACAGAGACTTGGTCAAGTTTTAGTTGCAGCAAAGCTCAATTGAGCCCTCCACAATTAATTATGTCCTTGACCTTAATTAAAGGCTTTTAGGGTGTTCTAAGAATTTTCATGAAACAAACTATGACTTTCTGAACACTAGATTTTCAGAGGGTTCTAATGGAGTTGGTCTCACTTAATTTGAAGGTTCCTAGCTAAAGTTACGAGCTAAATAATTTCAGAGAAAATTCTGAAAATGTTTCTGAACATTTTCTATTTTCCCTGGAACAGTTTCACTAATCACACCATTAGGTGGATTAAATGAGCTCAAATGGATCTGAAATTTTTATGGTAGTTCAAGGATATTTTGGTGAACATCTCAGCAAAATTTCAGTATTTTCCTCCAAAGGATTCTCCAGTTAAAATTCCTAACAGTTTAAACTTTGAGGAATTAATTCTGGAGAAATAAGGAATTTCATGAAGTGAAACTTGATTTTCTGGAAAGTACTCAAAGAGCTGAATCCAGCAAAATTTGGTTCACTCATTTTGGAGCTTTCTAGCCAAAGTTATGAGGATTTGAAGTTTGAAGGAAATCTGAAAATCGGGGAAAAGTTTAAACTCGCGCGTGGGCCCAGGGGACACGCGTCGCACGCCGAGGCGACAGCACACCGCGGTCCACAAGGATTTTGCGCGCCAGCACACCCGATCCCGGCCGCAGCCGGATCCCGATTCAAAATATCTCCCGCTGACAGCTGGGGTCCACCCCCTTCTTCAACCTCGCGACACCCGCGCCCCGCCGCCGGCTGCTGTACAGCTCCAAACTTCTTGATTCCGGCCGCCCCTGCCTACTTTTACTCGGGGAACAGGATCCGAGGGTCAGCTGCTCATGACAATGGCCGGAGCATGGTCGGCGACTAGCCGCCACCTCAGAACGACTTCGGCCATGTCGGCTGACTACCCTAGCACCTCAGCTACTTGGGAAACCAGTCGGGGAGCATCAGTGGACCTTAGAGAAGGCCGACATGATCTCGAGGCAGTTCGGGGAAGGCCCGAAATGGGTCCTCACCGTGCGCCTGATGCCACCCGTTCATTCCGCCATTAGTAGACCTCAAATTACGCCGGGCACAGAGGTTCTCCGGCCCAGAGTTGTGAAGGCAACTTGTGCGTTACCGTGTCTAGCTCGTGTGAGAGCGGCTTGAGGCCCTCAAATCCTTTCTAGAGCACGAATTAAACAGAATCGTACCCGAAGGTCGTTCTGCACACAGAAAGGGGAAAAGTGGAAATTCGCCGCCGGTGAGCAACCACTCGAGCTGTGGCTCGGGGATGAGCAGCACCGGTCACCCACGCGTCCAAGGGTGCCTTGGCTCGGGCGTGACAACGCCCTGGTTAGGCTGTCCACGAGAGCCCGAGGTGCGGCGGTTCCAAGTCCTGAATTTGATCTTTCGGCACAGCCGATATCAATCGGTTTCAACCGAATTCTAGCAATGGGGAGGACGGAGGAAGGTTTCTAGTACCTTGCTGGGGCTCTGGAGTGGACGGAGGGAGCTGCGATCGGCGTTCTCCGATCAAGTCTGAGCTGCGGAAGTTTTCGGCCGGCGCTGAGTTCTTGCGGGGAAGAACGGTGGTGCCTCGGCCGAGGAGGGGCGCAGGCGCCTTAAGAAGGCTCTGCACCGCCTCACGCTCGCGCGTGGGCAAGCAGCTGCTGGCGCGGCGGCTGCCCTCGGTGGCGATCACTGCTGCGGCTCGGCGACCCGACTGAAAAAGTCTCAGTCGGTTTGATCTTAGCAGTGGCTGACATGTGGGTCCCACCTCCAGTTTTAACCTCTGAAATTTACTCCTAATCACTGTTGTAAACAGTGAACCCCATACTACCCTTGGCAATTCAAATTATTCACCCATGAGCCATTTGAATTGGTCAAAGTTCAAATGAGGTTTGGTTTGAATGAATTTCAGCACAAGTTCAGTTTGAAATTCAAATAAAGTTTGAATTTCTCCCCCTTAGCTCATATCAAGATCAACTCCAATTGGAGTGAAAATTGGTGTGTGAGCTCACAAAAATGTGCTGAGTAAGAATATGCCTTCCACTTTTAAATTCATGGGATAAAAACAGTTTGAATTTGAATGTGGTTTCAAACTGCCCTCTTTCTATCTATACCCAAAATGACCTCAAAAAGGTTTTGAATTTGGGTGAAACTTGGAATGGACATCCTTAGCAAAGTGTAGGAGTTTTCATATGTCCAGCCCACCTATATCACATGTGGGAAATACCACTTTTGCAATGTGTGAGTTTGTTCTCTAATAAGCATGTTGATAATTGTTACTTGCTCTTCATTTGTGTTCATCATCCTTCCTCAAATGAGGTGTGTGGTGTGGTGATGAACACTGCAAATGTGTGTCAAAACTGAGGCCCTTACATTCCCCCCCCCTTAAAAGAATCTCGTCCCGAGATTATAAGGTGAAAATGAGAGAGAGGACGGTGGAAAATTACCGGATATGCGACGTGAAAAAGTCGGGGTAGTTAGTGCGAAGAAATGCTTCACTCTCCCATGTCGCTTCGTCCATGGAGTGATTACTCCATAGAACCTTGTAGAACCACAACGTACGGTTGTGTGTGGTTCGGGCCTTTTCATCAATAATCTGCACCGGTTCCTCCCGATAGGTGAGATCCGGTTGCAGTTCTTCAATGTCTTCCAGCTGTACGGTAGTTGATAGCTTGAGACACTTCCTCAGCTGGGAAATGTGAAAGACGTCGTGCACACCGGAAAGTGCTTCTGGTAACTTCAGCCGGTATGCCACTGATCCACATCTCTCGGTAATCTGAAATGGACTCATGAATCGGGGTGCCAACTTTCCTCTCACCCCAAATCTGTTTACGCCCTTCATTGGAGACACCCGTAGATATACGTGATCTCCAACTTCGAATTGTAATGGGCGCCTTCTCCGGTCCGCATACTGTTTCTGACGGGATTGAGCGGCTTTTAGGTTTGCTTGAATTAGCCGAACCTTTTCTTCCGCGTTGTTGACAAGGTCAATCCCGAAGGTAACCCTTTCGCCAGACTCACACCAGTTCAATGGTGTGCGGCATTTCCTAACGTATAGCGCCTCGTAGGGCGCCATCCTGATGCTGGCTTGGTACCCATTGTTGTACGAGAACTCGGCTAACGGCAAGTGATCATCCCAATTCTTGCCGTGGTTGATAGCGCAAGCTCGTAGCATGTCTTCTAAGATTTGATTTACCCGCTCCATTTGCCCATCCGTCTGCGGGTGGTAGGCTGAACTACGGATCAGCTTCGTCCCCAAGGCAGCGTGCAGCTGCTCCCAAAAACGGGACACAAATAAAGTGCCCCGATCCGATATGATAGTACGGGGTATGCCGTACAAGCATAGGATCCGTGAGATGTACAGTTCAGCGTACTTCTTGGCGTTGTAGTTGGTGTTGACCGGGATGAAATGGGCAACTTTGGTGAGCCGATCGACGATCACCCACACGGAATCATGTTTCTGTAAGGTGGTGGGTAAACCGACGATGAAATCCATGCTCACGTCCTCCCACTTCCAGGTAGGAATGCCCAGTGGTTGCAGCAGTCCCGGTTTCCGCATATGATCTGCCTTCACCCTTCGACATGTATCACACTCGGACACGTATTTTGCAACCTCGCACTTCATCCGTGTCCACCAAAACTTTCTTCTGAGTTCTTGATACATCTTGTTACTGCCGGGGTGAATAGAGAACTTTGATAAGTGAGCCTCATCAAAGAATATCTTCCGTAGTTCCGGGTTTCGGGGTACGACAATCCGGTCCTTGAACCATAGGACGTCGTCTCCGTCCTTCCGGAAACATTTCAACTCCCCACTGTCTACACGTCTCCGCAAATGTGACATGCCCTTGTCATTCTTCTGGGCTGTCGCTATCTCTTCACGGATGGTGGGGATTAAAGCTAGGTTGTAGAGAGCTCCGTGTGGAATCACATGTAGTGGTGGTTCGCTCTCTTCCAACGGTGTGATGGTCAGATTGTTGACGTGTGACTTGCGGCTCAGCGCATCTGCCACTACGTTTGTCTTGCCCGGATGATAATGGATCTCTATCTCGTAATCCTTTATCAGTTCTAACCATCTTCGTTGCCTCATGTTCAGCTCCTTCTGAGTGAATATGTACTTGAGGCTTTTGTGGTCGGTATATAAATGTACGAGGTTACCGAGTAGGTAGTGCCTCCACATCTTTAGTGCAAGTACCACGGCAGCGAGCTCCAAGTCGTGAGTTGGATAATTTTGCTCATGGTTTCTAAGCTGCCGTGATCCATATGCGACCACTCTTCGGTCTTGCATCAGCACACACCCGAGCCCAATGCCGGATGCATCGCAGTACACATCGAACGGTTTTGTTGTGTCTGGCTGCGTCAAAACCGGTGCTGATGTCAGGTGCTTGACTAAAGCCTTGAATGCTGCTTCACATGTTGGACTCCAAACATATTTGGTAGCCTTTTTCAGCAGCTCCGTCATTGGCTTGGCAATCTTCGAGAAGTTCGGAATGAACCTCCGATAATATCCCGCGAGTCCGAGGAAACTCCTTACCTCATGAACAGTTCTCGGGGATTTCCAATTCAGCACTTGCGTGATCTTGCTCGGGTCCACAGCGATACCCTCCGCTGAGATGATATGCCCGAGGAAAGGCACTTGCGATATCCAAAACTCGCACTTGCTGAATTTTGCGTATAACTTGTGATCCCGCAGCCGTTGCAAGACTATACGCAGATGTTTCTTTTGATCTTCCTCCAACTTGGAATATACCAGGATGTCGTCGATGAAGACCACGACAAACTTGTCCAGCTCCGGCATGAATACCGAGTTCATTAAGTACATGAAGTGAGCTGGAGCATTGGTGAGGCCGAAGGACATGACCAGGTACTCATAAAGTCCGTACCTCGTCGAGAAAGCCGTCTTCGGAATGTCCTCAGCCCTTATCTTAATCTGATGGTACCCGGATCTTAAATCCATCTTGGAAAAGATCTTTGCTTCGACCAACTGATCAAACAACATGTCGATCCGTGGCAACGGGTACTTGTTCTTGATGGTTACGGCATTTAATGGACAGTAGTCCACGCAAAGCCGCAACGTCTCATCCTTCTTCTTGACAAATAATGCCGAACAGCCCCATGGCGAGGAGCTCGGTCTAATAAAACCCTTCTCCAGAAGGTCCGTGAGCTGAGTCTTCAGTTCAGCCAACTCCTTGGGCGCCATCTTGTACGGCCTTCGGGATATTGGCATGGTTCCTGGTGCAAGCTCAATCTTGAACTCCACCTCTCTATCGGGCGGCATCCCCGGCAAATCATCCGGGAATACGTCAGGGAAATCTCGGACCACTGGAATATCTTCCAATCTGATGGTTGTGGCTTGATAGACACTTGGAAGTTTTATTTCAGGACTGTCCAGAAATAATGAGTGAGACTCGTGCACTTCTGAGTTCAACTGCACGACTCGGAGGACGGTGTCTAAAACAGCGCCGTGGCGGGTTAACCACGACATCCCTAAGATGACATCGACCTTTTGTCCCTCTAAAATTATGAGAGACGTAGGGTAAACTCTACCTTCTAAGCACAATGGCGCTTTTGGGACCATCATGCTTGCTGAAATTTTCCCACCTGGTGAACAGATCACATAAGGACTATCGGTGGGTAGTATTTGCAAGCTATACTTATCAATGAAAGCTTGGCTAATGAAACTATGCGTGGCGCCTGAATCAAATTGTACTATAGCGGGATGCTGGTGGAGTTGGAACATACCCGCAAGGATTGGCTCGCCCTCCGGCACGTCCTCAATGGCAAGTTGGTGGACAGTGCCGGGCCTAGGGTTTGCCCGCCACGCATTAGTAGGGTTCCGGGGTTGATTCCTCCCCGGAAACTGTGGTGCCACTCTGCCGCCTTGCCTCTCCGGGCAACTGCTCGCGAAGTGCCCTGGACGACCACACTTGTAACATGTGGCCGCTGCTGGTGGAGTGCTCGGTGGACGAAAGCCCGGCATGCGTTGCGGAGGTGCAAACGCACGCGGCACCGCCCGCTGCTGCTGTTGTTGTTGCGGTGGAACTGGCAGTGCCGGCCGGAATGCCGGCGAAGAATACGGCCGACTGCGGAACGGCATCGACCGCTGTGGTGGCTGCCAGCGTGGACCTGATGGTGGGCGATTCACCATCCGAAACTTCTGAGAAGGACCGCCTCCTTCTCCACTGCTCTGCGGCGCGCTTCACTTTCGCTCTGCCGCCGTCAACTCCTTACCGGAGTCCTCCTGAACAATCGCAGCATCAATGATGTCGTTGAGGCTGCCGCGATTGAACATCGCCAATTTGTCCTTCAGGAGCGGGTTAAGCCCCTGGTAGAAATGGTCCCGCCTCTTCTCGTCGGTATCAGCATGATACGACGCATATAGCGCGAGATCTTTAAACGCCCTGGAGTATTCCAGCGCGTTCCGGCTCCCTTGTTGCAGGTGTAGGAACTCCTGCGTCTTCCTCTTCATCAGACCTGGCGGTATATGATAGGCCATGAAGGCCGTCCGGAACTCCGCCCAGGTTATCACTCGGTCGGTGGGCTGTGAAGCACAGAAGTTGGCCCACCACGCGCTCGCGGATCCTTGGAGCTGCTGGACCGCGAACTGAGTCTTGCGCTGCTTGCTGATTTGGAGCAGCCCGAACTTCATTTCTATGGCGCGGAGCCAGTTGTCCGCGTCAAGTGGTTCATCCGCCCTTGAGAATACTGGGGGATGAGTCGCCAGGAAGTCGGAGTAGGAGCTCTGTTGGCGCTCCTCACGATCTTGACGTCTCTCTGGGCGAGACGTATTGGCTATGAGAGTCTGCAGCAACTCCGTGTGCTGCTGATGCGAGCCCGCCATTGCCGCGACGATGTCGGCCAATGTAACCGTTGGCAGTGGCGGTGGCGGTGTTTGCTGTTGCTGTTGCCGCTGCTGTTGTTGTCCCGAGGAGTCCTCGGGAGGTGGTTGGGAGGTCTCTCCCCCTTGACTGGTACCCCCAACGTCCGAGTTGGCACGAGTACGCGACATTCTGAAATTCAAAACAGCAGCGATCAGCACATGTCTTACTTAAAATTTCCATAAGCAACAGTAGGTATTGAAGCGACGCATGATTAATTTGCACAACATTCACATATATTGATAAAGCATAAACTTTATACAAGATACATTATTCTCGGATCTCCGAGAAGTCGTGCTCATGTCGTCACTACCTATACACACGCTACTGTCTACGCGACATGTCACCGATTACAAAAGTTGGGTTACGCTACCCTAGCTGCCCAACTTGGCAACCGTAAACCCCTACTCGGAGTAGAACTCGACCTCCTGTGGGTCGTCCTCCTCCGGTACCTCTGCTGGTGGCTCTGGGTCTACCACCTCTTCTCCCATCCCGGGTTCTCCCATTGCTGGAAGACCCAAGACTACTGGTACGCCTAACACCGGGGGCACGAGGTCCTGCAAAGCATGCACCTCGTCCATAGCTTGGTTGTAGTCCTCTTCCCAGCCTTGTCCTTCCTCAATAGCGTCGTCCCGCTCTTGAGCAAGGTCCTCATTCTGCTGGGTTAGGGTCTGCACCAGCTCTTGCAACGCCGCGATGTCCACACGGCTCTTCTTCCTTGCCTTCTTTAGACGACGCAAGTGATTGTGTTGTTCATTCAGTCGCTTGATCGTCGGAAGGAGCACATTGCGGAGTGCGCTGTGAGCACTCTCGAAATGATCTCCACGGCTTGTGCTCGCCTTGAGCTTTGTGGCGAGATGCTCCGTATGAACAGCTTGGCTGTCCATCACGGCGTTTCCCGCCCTCATCTGGAGGCTGAGATTTGCCTCCGCGGGGTTGTACCTTGGGCAACTCGGGTCCGTTGCTTCCAGGTACCTCTCTTCCCACACATTCTGAGCTCGTCCCTCCACCGGTACGAGTGCGTATGGAGTGCCCTCCATAGCCTGCACGTGCAGTTAGCAGAAACGTGACATAGTGTCGCGGGCTGCCACTTGCCACATCCCTTCCGGTTGTCTTCCTCTCACCGTGACGGTGAATGGCACCCAACCGGGTGGCGTAGGTCCTGCAGGAACCTCGACATGGATCATCCACGTATTGTTCCCCTCTTCGCCTTCTTCCTTGGCGAAGTATTGCGGCATTTGGTTGTACCCGAAATATTGGAGCATTTGCCACAATGCTTCCGGGTAGCCGCTACGGTCAGAACAGTGGGAAGCCACCCACCCGTTCTCCAACTGTTTATCTGCTGCCATCTGTAAAAATATATTTGAGAATTGTCAAATATTTATTTAAACAGTAAACCCCTGAGTTATAACATAAAACATGTCATTGAACCCATAAAACTTGGAAACATAGTTCAAATTTTTAAACAAATTTGACTGCTGATCTGCTGTTCCCATGACAGCCCTGACCAGTCTCCATTTCAACCTGATTTAGGCCAGTTTAAAAGCAAAACCAATTCTGGAGCTCAACATCAGAGTTAAAGCTAACTTCAATAGCTTTCCATAAAGTGTTTGCTTGGCCTGAGATCTGTCCTGGTTCAAAAGTTATGAGATGTCAAAGTTAACAGAATTTCTGGAATCAATTGGACAGCACCTCCCTGCTTTAGGTACTGAATTGATCCAAGAATCCCAGTTAATTCTGTTCCTAATCTGACAAAACTTTCTGTTACAAAGTTGTAACCCACCTCATAAGCTTTCCAGAACTACCTCATTTTCTATTTTTGGATTTTTATGCAGGAAGTTATGCTCAATTTACAGAGAGTCTACAGAGAGTCTTTATTCTGTCCTGTTTTCTGGACAGTTTCAACTTTACTGCATTTTTCGAGTGGTTAAGGGATTAAACACCTCTGGAACTCAACAGAAAAGTTGTAAAGCTCTTCCAAAGATTTCCAGAAATGTATCATACGACCCCAACCTCGAAAGAACTCAACCTCTAACCTCTGATTAACTCCAGCCTTGATTCAGCTGAAAACAGAGTGCCCTGTCCTTAACAACCTATAAGTTGAAAACTTGTTAACTTTGAATATCCTGTTCAAGGGAAGGAGTTACATCAAGTTTTACTACTTTGGATCAAAACCTTCCAGTTTTTGCAATGAAGTTGTTTATTTAGTTTGGTGTGACGTCGATGCGTCACCAGATTATGTCGGTACTACGTCCTCACAAAGGAAAAACCTATACCGGACTTAGCCGGCTTCGTTATTTCAGTGGCACTAAACGTCACTCGCACACGGATGCTACACGTCTACCATTTCATTGTCAGGCTACCTGCAGAAACTCAAACAATCATCAGACTCGGCTGCACACTGAGCCCGGAATCCATACAGTTTGTACACCCGGCCGTCATCACTCTCCCGGATGTTCTCAAGCCAACCACGCCTTGAGTTACGTGTTCATGTTTCAGACCATGTGACAGGGTCTCCCAAGTTGCACCACACATGACAGGGACAGACATTGCTCGAATACCCCAAACGACATGAAGAGTCGTAGAGGATATCAAAGCGGGTCGGGTTACCTGCCACCCGTGGGGCTCCACCCTTCAGCTTGTGCGCACTGGTGGACAGCGCTTACGTGTACCCCCCAAGACATAAACGTCCCGAGATACACGATTTTACGACATAACAAATAGGTTAATATGCCACTGTCTATATGCTAATAACATCCTTATACGGGCTACTAACTCGTTCCTCACTGGATTTTTGAAAAAGATGACCTTTGTACTGTGTTAAACCTCAAGCGAGCTCTGATACCAACGCTGACACGACCCCATTGGTCCTGTCGAGCCAGGATCACGCTGAGGGGTGCTGCGTTGCACAGCACCGTATAACACACGTCAAAGGTACAAAGCGGAAGCGGAAGTTTATTACATAAACAGTTTTATGAACATGTTTACATCAAAATAAGTTTAGTCCACACTCGCGGGCGTAGACTACGCATCAAGTCACGTTCAGCCCTCGAACGTGTCCTTGCTAGCACACACACACACACACACTAACTCTGCGGCGTGCCCGACTCCCACTCGACGGGGTTCCCCTCCTGAGGTTCCGTCTCATCTTCGGGAGTCCCTTCCTCATAGAACCCTGCAAAAGCTTCAAACACAAGCAGTGAGCACGAAGGCTCAGCAAGTCTGACCCGTCTCACCTAAACATGGAACTTCTACATGAGGGGTAATGGGTTGCATGAGGTAAAAATCAATTGCAAGGACTCGCCTAATTAGTAGAACCTTACTTTCAAGTTTTAGCAGCAGGTTTGTGGAGAACCTTACGCTAAGGCACATGAGAGAGCCGCAATCAAACAAGAAACGCATTTCTCTCATGTACTTTGCCCAAAGTTTAAAAGAATTTTAGTTAGCTCTAAACTACAGCATATCATTAACAATCAATGTCCATCCTTCAATCAGCAGCATTTTAACATGTGTTTAGCCTGTTCTTACTACGTCACGATACAGTGAACAAGTGGTACTCACTGACCGCGAGGGACGGCGATTATAATCGATTTACATCTGCAGGGTTACCCGAACAACCCGTCACGTACGCCCGTACTCGATGTTGCCTACAACAACCATCACGGACGCCGTACGCGACTACCTTTCACCCGTTAGCCAAATGTTGAACCGGTCCAATCGTCCCGAGCAAGAGGTCTCTGCACGCGCATCTCAGTGCCGCCAGCCGATTTACACCTCGAGCTCTCAACCTACCCTCTGAACGACCAGCTATGCCTCAACACCCAGCTACCCGAGTTACATCAGTTTCCCGGTTCCCATATAGCCGGTAGGTCTTCGGTACTGTTCTAGCTTGTTCGACAGGCCCGCACACGGCTCGGTCCTCAATCGACACAAGTGGAGCTACAGCACACAGGCCCCAAAGTCCTGCTGCCCTTAACCTCCGCTTGGTCTCATTTTCTTGCCATGTGTTTCATGTGCTAGCAATACCCGAGTCGAGTGCCTCTAGCCTATGCTCGCGAGTAGTTCCAACTACTCGACTTGTACCGAATCTTACTCTATCTTAGCAATGCAGTGGCTAACAAGGTTTTCAATCCTAAACCCAACCCATGGTTTTCTTGGCTATGCAGTTGGGTTTCCAATCAAGACTCTAATGCAAAGAACAATATTCAAAGATGTGCTCAAAACAATAAACATTTGTAAAAAGGTTAATGCAAACCGGAGCTTGCCTTGCTGCTCTTGGTCGTAGGCTAGCTGTTCCTCCGGAGTAACGAATTCTAGGACTTCGGGTTCCTCCTCGACCTTAGCGACTACATGATATAAGAAACATATGTATCAATTTAAATGCATTTGTATTACTTTGAGGTTGTGAAGTCTATAACCCTTGCTAGACAGACCTAATTACTGTGAAACTTTTACTGTGGCTTGCTTACAACCTAAACAGAGACTTGGTCAAGTTTTAGTTGCAGCAAAGCTCAATTGAGCCCTCCACAATTAATTATGTCCTTGACCTTAATTAAAGGCTTTTAGGGTGTTCTAAGAATTTTCATGAAACAAACTATGACTTTCTGAACACTAGATTTTCAGAGGGTTCTAATGGATTTGGTCTCACTTAATTTGAAGGTTCCTAGCTAAAGTTACGAGCTAAATAATTTCAGAGAAAATTCTAAAAATGTTTCTGAACATTTTCTATTTTCCCTGGAACAGTTTCACTAATCACACCATTAGGTGGATTAAAATTAGCTCAAATGGATCTGAAATTTTTATGGTAGTTCAAGGATATTTTGGTGAACATCTCAGCAAAATTTCAGGATTTTCCTCCAAAGGATTCTCCAGTTAAAATTCCTAACAGTTTAAACTTTGAGGAATTAATTCTGGAGAAATAAGGAATTTCATGAAGTGAAACTTGATTTTCTGGAAAGTACTCAAAGAACTGAATCCAGCAAAATTTGGTTCACTCAATTTGGAGCTTTCTAGCCAAAGTTATGAGGATTTGAAGTTTGAAGGAAATCTGAAAATCGGGGAAAAGTTTAAACTCGCGCGTGGGCCCAGGGGACACGCGTCGCACGCCGAGGCGACAGCACACCGCGGTCCACAAGGATTTTGCGCGCCAGCACACCCGATCCCGGCCGCAGCCGGATCCCGATTCAAAATATCTCCCGCTGACAGCTGGGGTCCACCCCCTTCTTCAACCTCGCGACACCCGCGCCCCGCCGCCGAGGGATCTCGCCGGAGAGCTCGCCGCCGGCTGCTGTACAGCTCCAAACTTCTCGATTCTGGCTGCCCCTGCCTACTTTTACTCGGGGAACAGGATCCGAGGGTCAGCTGCTCATGACAATGGCCGGAGCATGGTCGGTGACTAGCCGCCACCTCAGAACGACTTCGGCCATGTCGGCTGACTATCCTAGCACCTCAGCTACTTGGGAAACCGGTCGGGGAGCATCAGTGGACCTTAGAGAAGGCCGACATGATCTCGAGGCAGTTCGGGGAAGGCCCGAAATGGGTCCTCGCCGTGCGCCTGATGCCACCTGTTCATTCCGCCATTAGTAGACCTCAAATTACGCCAGGCACAGAGGTTCTCCGGCCCAGAGTTGTGAAGGCAACTTGTGCGTTACCGTGTCTAGCTCGTGAGAGAGCGGCTTGAGGCCCTCTAATCCTTTCTAGAGCACGAATTAAACAGAATTGTACCCGAAGGTCGTTCTGCACACACAAAGGGGAAAAGTGGAAATTCGCCGCCGGTGAGCAACCACTCGAGCTGTGGCTCGGGGATGAACAGCACCGGTCACCCACGCGTCCAAGGGTGCCTTGGCTCGGGCGTGACAATGCCCTGGTTGGGCTGTCCACGAGAGCCCGAGGTGCGGTGGTTCCAAGTCCCGAATTTGATCTTTCGGCACAGCCGATATCAATCGGTTTCAACCGAATTCTAGCAACGGGGAGGACGGAGGAAGGTTTCTAGTACCTTGCTGGGGCTCTGGAGTGGACGGAGGGAGCTGCGATCGGCGTTCTCCGATCAAGTCCGAGCTGCGGAAGTTTTCGGCCGGCGCTGAGTTCTTGCGGGAAAGAACGGTGGTGCCTCGGCCGAGGAGGGGGGCAGGCGCCTTAAGAAGGCTCTGCACCGCCTCACGCTCGCGCGTGGACAAGCAGCTGCTGGCGCGGCGGCTGCCCTCGGTGGCGATCACCGCTGCGGCTCGGCGACCCGAGTGAAAAAGTCTCAGTCGGTTTGATCTGAGCAGTGGCTGACATGTGGGTCCCACCTCCAGTTTTAACCTCTGAAATTTGCTCCTAATCACTGTTGTAAACAGTGAACCCCATACTACCCTTGGCAATTCAAATTATTCACCCATGAGCCATTTGAATTGATCAAAGTTCAAATGAGGTTTGGTTTTAATGAATTTCAGCACAAGTTCAGTTTGAAATTCAAATAAAGTTTGAATTTCTCCCCCTTAGCTCATGTCAAGATCAACTCCAATTGGAGTGAAAATTGGTGTGTGAGCTCACAAAAATGTGCTGAGTAAGAATATGCCTTCCACTTTTAAATTCATGGGATAAAAACAGTTTGAATTTGAATGTGGTTTCAAACTGCCCTCTTTCTATCTATACCCAAAATGACCTCAAAAAGGTTTTGAATTTGGGTGAAACTTGGCATGGACATCCTTAGCAAAGTGTAGGAGTTTTCATATGTCCAGCCCACCTATATCACATGTGGGAATACCACTTTTGCAATGTGTGAGTTTGTTCTCTAATAAGCATGTTGATAATTGTTACTTGCTCTTCATTTGTGTTCATCATCCTTCCTCAAATGAGGTGTGTGGTGTGGTGATGAACACTGCAAATGTGTGTCAAAACTGAGGCCCTTACATCATGCGTGGCTTCGTCGTACGCCGGACACGGGGGGACCCCCATGGCTATATAAGGGGGAAGCATGGCTTCGGCCCCGCATACCATGTGGAAGGGTAGTTCCCGTGACCCGGCCCTGGGATGTCCGGCTGGCCCTCGACATGGAGGAGCCGGTATCCCCCGACGGCTCTGGGTGCGCGTCTGCAACGGTGGTGTGGGTCTGCTTGGCGTGGGTCTGGCACGCATTGCATCCCTAACCGGTTTGACGGTGTCCAGGTGGCTCTCGGTCAGTAGGAGCCATGCTGGGTGGCTTAACCGACCAACATGCGGGACGATGAGCGTTCCCAGCACTCGCCTCCTTGGACTACTGTGAGCTAATCGCAACCTTCCTCCAGGGTTATGCACCGCAATAGGATGTCGTGGCGCCACACCAGTAAAGATACCAGCGCGTAGCACTTAGCCATCTGCACCACCCGTTCAGCGGATGCACGTTCATCAGGAAGGATGTCCTTCAAGGAGTCCCGGACCTCCGTGGTCCATGCATCGGGACTACTTGAGCTTCTGGATCTTGAGCACTGCGTTGCACGGAGTCCCCAGTGACTCTTACGATCCTTTGGCGGCATCCAGGGCCGCCAGGACTGCCTAGCTTCGATGCACTGGTTCAGCCCCCTTCGCCCGGCTCGGCGGGCCGGGCTGTGGACCGCAGCAACGTCCTCTCGAAGACTCCTTCAAGCGCAGGGGCTCCGATGGAGGCTTTCGTTGAGAGGTCGTCAGCTGCGGCCGTGCAAGCGCGGTGTACATGGCGCAGGTCCAAGGCGAGGAATTCTTTCTCCAACATCCGCACGTGAAGCAGATAAGCAGCTAGCTGTGGGTCATTGCAGGGGCATTCACCCTTAACTTGCTTGATAACTAGCTGGGAGTCGCCCTGCGCCAACAACTGGCGAGCGCCCAGAGACAGGACTGTCTTTTAGGCCAAAGATGAGTGCTTCATACTCTGCCAAGTTGTTGGTTGCCTTGGAATTGAGACGCACCATGTACACAGACTGCTCTCCCGATGGCATGAGAAGCAGTACACCGGCACCGGCCCCCTGCTTTTGCGAGGAGCCGTCGAAGAAGAGCGTCCAGTGAGGCCCGGTGAAGACCGGAGCTCGGTACTTTGGTTCACCGTCTTTGCGGCCCCCTGGGTCAGCCTTCGTTGGCATCCACTCAGCCACGGAGTCAGCCAGTGCTTGGCTCTTGGCTGTCTGACGTGGTCGGGATCTCAGCTTGAACTCCGCCGTCTTCGGGCTGTCTTCCGGCTTCGGAAGCTGGCAGAGAGTGCCAGCTCCGCCCTCCGGCTGCTCTGGCGCACTTGTCCGCCAGGTTGAAGGGCTCGGAGGCATCGCAGACCTCTCTGGTTGCAAGCCTCCCAAGCATCTTCTTGTCCTGGACACTGTCGAAGTGCCGCCACCACAGAAGCACTTTGAATATGCGGAATGGTGTTGCGTACCTGGGAGAACCGCTGGATGAAGGAGCGCAGCGACTCCCCAGGTTGTTGCTTGATGGCTTGGAGGTCAAGCTCCGTGCCGGGACGGGTGTAGGAGCTGCCGAAGTTGGCGATGAACTGCCGGCAGAGCTCTCCCCAGGAAGTTATGGAACCCTGAGGGAGGTTCATTAGCCAAGACCGGGCTGGGCTGGTCAAGGGTACGGGGAAGTAGCTTGGCCATGACGGCCTCATCCCCTCCTGCGGCAAGTACGGCGGTGGAGTAGATCTGGAGGAACCCCGCCGGGTTGACGCTGCCGTCGTACTTCTCGGGCAGGTGCGGCCGAAACTTGCGCGGCCACCTCGTGAAGCGGAGGTGGGGCTCCATGGCCGTACATCCTGCCCCTGTTGCAGCAGGTTTTGGTGCCGCAAACGCTTGGTTCGCCGCTGGGACAGTGTACCCCGGTATGGGCAAGGCTGCGCCATAGACCGGGGGCGCCGTTTGCAGGTCATATGGCTGTGGCATATGCTGCGTGGCGTATGTCTGGGGCAGAGTTCGCGTGGCGAAAGTCTGCGCCTCAGGCAGGGTTGAGGCAGTCGTCATGCTGACGCCGGCCTCTTGGCTGCGACGCCTCTCTCGTCGCCGCTCGAGGAACATTCGGGCGTCTTGGCCCAGGTGGCATCGTTCCAGCTCAGTCCTCAGGTCCATCGACGGAAGCCTGGTGGAGCTGGAATCCGCCATCTGTCCGTCAACCGTTGGCGTGCGCATCAGCAACACAACCGGTTGGCCAGAGCGTCGTCCCCGCCGAAGTCAAGGGTTTGCGGCGGCAACGACAAGACGGTCTACCTCGCGAATCTACTGCTGGGTCGCTGCCTGAGGCACGTCCCCAGCAGGCGGATTGTGCAGTAGCGCTCTTGTTGCGGCTAGCGCACCCCGGCCGGGTACGCCCAGCGCTACTGAAGACCTGACGCTGGTTGGAGCCTGCATTGCCGGGGTCGGCGCTGCCAGAGCCGGTTGCTGGCTCCCAGTGCAGGTACTGGTGCCGCGAACGCTTGGTTGCGCCTGGCACAGTGTACCCCGGTATGGGCAAGGTTGCGCCATAGGCCGGGGACGCCGCTTGCAGAGCACATGGTTGTGGCTTATGCTGTGCGGCGTACGACAGGGGCAGAGCTCGCGTAGCGAAGGTCTGCCCTCCAGGCTGGGTCGAGGCCGACGTCATGTTGTCGCCAGCCTCTTGAGTGCGACGCCTTTCTCGACGTTGCTCGAGGAACACTCAGGCATCTTGGCCCAAGTGGCACCGTTCCAGCTCTGTCCTCAGGTCCGTCGACGGAAGTTTGGTGGAGCTGGAACCCGCCGTCTGCCCGTCAACCGTTGGCGTGCGCGTCAGCGACACAGCCGGTTGTCCTGGGCGCCATCCTCGCCGAAACCGAGGGTTCGCGGCGGCGACGACGAGGTGGTCCACCTCGCGGACCCATTGCTGGGTCGCTGAATGGGGCGCATACCCCGCAGGTGGGTTGCGCAGCAGCGCTCTTGCTGCAGCTAGCACACCTCCATGGTGTACGCTCAGCGCTGCAGAAGATCTCACACTGGTCGGGGCCAGCATCGCCGGAGTCGGCTGCTGGCTACCAGCTTGTGCCGACACACTCCGTCCTGAGTGTGTTGACATGTACTCCCCAGTGGTCACGGTTCGCCGTGAACGCGGAGGGGGAGAGTTTGCCGCTGAAGGAAGCTTGGTCATCTTCGTCGGCGGAAACTCGTCGCGCTAGGAGAAAGGCCCCCTTCCTGGCGCGCCAAATGTTGAAGTGTTCAGTCGACACTTCCCCCGGGCCAAATGTTGAAGTGTTCAGTCCTACCCCCCGAGCATTAGTAGAACAGGCTCGTTCCCTTCTGTAATAAATACAATAGAGTCTAGGAACAGCGCTTGGGGCAGCTAAGTCTCCAGGGACGGTCCAGGACTACGTCCAACTTAGCCTGGTTCCGACCCTAAGCGCGTAGAGTCTTGCTTCCCTTGTAGACGAGGCGGGTCATTGCCTCCATGTATAGCCGGACTTCCACCTATGGGCATTGTCGAAGTGTTCGGTCGACACTTCCCCCGGGCCTGCACTGGGCAGCCCGCGGAGGTTTTTTTTCGGTGGGGCTAGTCGCTTGCGGAGAGCTTGAGCATATGGACGAGTTAGGAAGAGCTTGACACGGCGAGTTTTACGTGGTTCAGGCCGCCGCAGCATAAAACCCTACGTCCACGGCGAGCTATGGAGCTCGCTGTATTGCTTGTTGCTCAGAACCGGGGTCCTGAGCCTGGGGATGACTGAAGTCTAGCGTATGAGTTGTGGGAGTGCGAACTCAGGGTGCAGATGGCTAGAGTGTGAACCCCTGCTAACGTCGCCTAC
Source organism: Neostapfia colusana (assembly GCA_030760725.1). Classification (NCBI taxonomy): domain Eukaryota; kingdom Viridiplantae; phylum Streptophyta; class Magnoliopsida; order Poales; family Poaceae; genus Neostapfia; species Neostapfia colusana. Next base: position 105,936,639 of record JASWHV010000006.1, read on the forward strand.
CCGAGCCTTTTATAGTCCAAGGCTTGGGTTGGGCCCGGGACCCGACAGGTGGTCCCAGGGAGATTGCCTGCAGACTACCGTATCCGCAGTTATGTCGGTAGTTTTCTCTGGCGAAGGCTTCTGAGTCTTCGTCTTGCCGCCCTGCCCATGCCACATGCTAGCCGTAGTGGTTGATGACGGCGGGGGCGGCAGGGGATGTCTTGTCACTGTGTTTATTGGCTGGCCCGGAGCTATCCTCCGAGGGGGGGTACCCGGTATTGAGGGTACCGATAGTGGCCCCCGGGCTCACCTCGGGGGAGGTAACGAGCCCGAGGTGGGGCCTTCTCCTACCCGCGCACTTTCTTGTCTTGAGTACTCCCTGTGCTGGCAGGGTCTTGACGGCTTCGGAGTTCAGCCTCTGAGGAGAGGGTGAAGACTAGCATCGGAGCTCAGCCCTTGTGAAAGGGGGAGGTCTTGCTTCGGAGCTCGCCTCTGAGAAGAGGGGTGGTCCGGGAAGTCATCGTAGCTCAGGCCAGCGAAGGGCGTGAGGTCCGGAGGTCATTGGAGCTCAGGCCAGCGAAGGGCGTGAGGTCCGGCATCAGCGCTCGCCAGTGAAAGGAGGGCGAGGGCTGGCCTCGGAGCTCGGCCCAGCTGCGAGGGCAGAGGTCCGGAAGTCATCGGAGCTCAGGCCAGCGAAGGGTGTGAGGTCCGGAGGTCATCGGAGCTCAGGCCAGCGAAGGGCATGAGGTCCGGCATCAGCTCTCGCCTCTGAAAGGAGGGCGAGGGCTGGCCTCGGAGCTCGGCCCAGCTGTGGGGGGCGGAGGTCCGGAAGTCATCGGAGCTCAGGCCAGCGAAGGGCGTGAGGTCCGGCATCAGCGCTCGCCTCTGAAAGGAGGGCGAGGGCTGGCCTCGGAGCTCGGCCTAGCTGCGGGGGCAGAGGTCCGGAAGTCATCGGAGCTCAGGCCAGCGAAGGACGTGAGGTCCGGAGGTCATCGGAGCTCAGGCCAGCGAAGGGTGTGAGGTACGGCACCAGTGCTCGCCTCTGAAAGGAGGGCGAGGGCTGGCATCGGAGCTCGGCCCAGCTGTGGGGGCGGAGGTCCGGAAGTCATCGGAGCTCAGGCCAGCGAAGGGCGTGAGGTCCGGCATCAGCGCTCGCCTGTGAAAGGAGGGCGAGGGATGGCCTCGGAGCTCGGCCCAGCTGTGGGGGCGGAGTCCAGAAGTCATCGGAGCTCAGGCCAACGAAGGGCGTGAGGTCCGGTATCAGTGCTCGCCTCTGAAAGGAGGGTGAGGGCTGGCCTCGGAGCTCGGCCTGGCTGTGGAGGCGGAGTCCGGCAGTCATCGGAGCTCAGGCCAACGAAGGGCGTGAGGTCCGGCATCAGCGCTCGCCTCTGAAAGGAGGGCGAGAGCTGGCCTCAGAGCTCAGCCTGGCTGTGGAGGCGGAGTCCGGCACTGCTCAGTGGTCCCCCCTTCCTGTCCCTTAGTCTCATTTGGCTTACTGTCCCAGGCCGGAATACGGGGCTTGGGTAATCCAGTGCACTTGGTCCCGGAGGTCTGGCCCCAGCCCCAGTCAGGGTGTAACCGCCCGGCCCCCTGGTACTCAGACCGTAGCGCCGGGGGGCAGAGTGCGCGTGCTTTGGGTGCAAGACCGGGCAAAGCAAGGCTCCTGACCCCCTGGTCTAGCGTAGGTCTTTTCTCGGAGGAGACCAACTGGCGGTACAGTACCCTTACAGGGGGAGATCCAAAAGGCCACCGGGCCTCTGGCAGGTACCCCAAGCACTACCGTTTTCGGCAGGACGGCAAATATCGACTATGCATGAGAGCAGGAAAGAGGAACCAAGTGTACAATGGAGAGCTCCGGGCCCGCCACGTGGCATACAGAAGCCGGACCTCCCCCTCCGCGGGAGAGAGGTCCGAAGACGCCACGCGTCCAGCGGGGCCGGACCTCCCTCTCCACAGAGGAGAGCTCCGGGCCCGCCACGTGGCATACAGAGGCCGGACCTCCCCCTCCGCGGGGAGAGGTCCGGAGGCTCCACGTGCCTCGCAGGCCGGACCCTTCTCACCTCAGAGAAGGGCTCCGGACCCGCCACGTGGCGGGAAGAACGGTGCTGCCTGCCCCCGAGCGGTAGGCGGCGGGCGTAAAGGCACTCCTCACCTTGCCCGTACAAGGTATTCAAGGCCCGCGTCTTCCCAAGACGCGGAAATGCGGAGCACGCGTCTGTCAGGTGCCGTTGCACCCAGTCGCATCACAGACTGACGCGTGGTGTCAGAACCTGCCAGCCAATAAACGCTGCGACAAGACATCCCATGCCGCCTGCGCCGTCATCAACCACTACGACTAGCACGCAGCATGGGCAGGGCGGCAAGATGAAGACTCGGAAGCATTCGACCAGAGGCAGCTACCGGCGTAACTACAGATACGGTAGATAACAAGCAATCTTCCCGGGACCAACTGTCGGGTCCCGGCTCCCCTTGTAAGCCGCCCGAGTCTTGGACTATAAAAGGCTCGGGCAGGCGTCGATAGCAAGGGTTCGCACTTTGCAACTCATACGCTAGCCATACACTCTCAAGCTGTAACTCACCCCCGAGCTCAGGCCTCCGGCCCTGAGCAGCAAGCAATACAACGAGCTCCGTAGCTCGCCGTGGACGTAGGGTTTTACGCTCCGGCAGCCTGAACCACGTAAAACTCGCCGTGTCAAGCTCTCGCTAACTCGTCCATCCGCGCAAGCTTTCCGCTAGGAGACTAGCCCCGCCGAAAAAAGAACCTCCGCGGGCTGCCCAGTGCAGGCCCGGGGGAAGTGTTGATCGCACACTTCGACATTTGGCGTGCCAGGAAGGGGGGCTTTTCCCCTAGCGCGACGAGTTTCCGCCGACGAAGATGACCAAGCTTCCTTCAACGGCAAACTCTCCCCCTCCGCGTTCACGGCGAACCGTGACCACTGGGGAGTACATGTCGACACACTCAGAACGGAGTGTGTCGGCACAAGCGGGCAGCCAGCAGCCGACTCCGGCTATGCAGGCCCCGACCAGCGTGAGGTCTTCTGCAGCGCTGAGCGTACACCATGGAGGTGCGCTAGCTGCAGCAAGAGCGCTGCTGCGCAACCCGCCTGCGGGGGATGCGCCCCATTCAGCGACCCAGCAATGGTTCCGCGAGGTGGACCGCCTCGTCGTCGCCGCCGCGAACCCTCGGTTTCGGCGAGGACGACGCCTAGGGCAACCGGCTGTGTCGCTGACGCGCACACCCACGGTTGACGGGCTAACGGCGGATTCCAGCTCCTCCAGGCTCCTGTCGACGGACCTGCGAAGGGAACTGGAACGGTGCCACTTGGGGCAGGACGCCCGGGTGTACCTCGAGCGACGCCGAGAAAGGCGTCGCAACCAGGAGGCAGGCGACAGCATGTCGTCGGCCTCGACACAACCAGAAGGGCAGGTCTTCGCCATGCGAGCCCCGCCACAGGCATATGCTGTGCAGCATATGCCACAACCATATGCGCTGCAAGTAGCGGCCCCGGTCTATGGTGCAGCCTTGCCCATGCCGGGATACACAGCGCCAGGTGCGAACCAAGTGTTCGCAGCGCCTATACCTGCCGCAGCAGGTGCAGCATGTGCGGCCCTTGCACCCCACCTTCACTTCGCAAGGTGGCCACGCAAGTTCCGCCCGCACCTGCCCGAGAAGTACGACGGCTGCGTCAACCCAGCGGAGTTCCTCCAGATCTACTCCACCGCCGTACTTGCCGCAGGAGGGGACGAGGCTGTCATGGCCAACTACTTCCCCGTCGCCTTGACCGGCCCAGCCCGGTCTTGGCTCATGAATCTACCTCAGGGGTCCATAACCTCCTGGGGTGAGCTCTGCCGGCAGTTCGTCGCCAACTTCGGCAGCTCCTACACCTGTCCCGGCACGGAGCTCGACCTCCACGCCGTCAAACAACAACCTGGGGAGTCGCTGCGCTCTTTCATCCAGCGGTTCTCTCAGGTGCGCAACACCATCCCACATATCCAAAGCGCCTCTGTGGTGGTGGCGTTCCGACAGGGTGTCCGGGACGAGAAAATGCTCGAGAAGCTCGCGACCAGAGAGGTCCGCGACGTCTCGGAGCTCTTCAGCCTGGCGGACAAGTGCGCCAGAGCAGCTGAAGGGCGGAACTGGCACGCACTGCCGACCTCCGAGTCAGGAGGGCAGCCCGGGTCCGGTGCTGCTGCCTATGGGGGTGGCAAGAAGACCAAGAACCGGGGGGTGGCAAGATGAAGTCACCATTCACGGCCCCCGTCGCCGCAGCTGCGACGACCAGTGGAGCTCGGGGTCCACGCCCTGACAAAAGGCAGCGGCCGTCACCAGCCCCAGACAGTGACCAAGGCGGGCTATGCCCCGTGCATGGCACCTGCAACCATACGGCTGCCGAGTGCTGGGAGATCCAGTGGCTCGCAGAGCGCTTCCGCAAAGGAAGACAGCAGAGGGCTGAAGCACCGCCCTACCCTCAGTGGGATGGCAAACAGAAGGCCGACGCCCCAGTCACCGCTGCCCACCAGGTGGGGTTCCAGGAGCCTCAGCGTGTCATTAAGACAGTGCATGGCGGTGAGGACTCCAGTTCCGACGGTGACGGGCCTGGGCGTTAGCCAACTACAGCACGCCTCCGTACCTCGAACATACCTCTCGGGGGCCGCCTGAGGTTCGTCAACCCCTTGAAGGCCTTGCCAGAAGGGGAAGACGCCTTAGGTCATCCAAGGTGAGCCCGGGTTCACCTACCCCTTGTAAAAGCCCAAGAAAAGGGACTTGCAAAAACTTTTCTGCACCTCACAACACAACAGTTTTGTTGTGGGTAGATTGTGAAATATTGTGAAGAGCAAGTGATCTCCATCAAAGGAGTGATTAGAAGGGAAAGTCTTCACTTTCACAAAGTAGGGTTTATACACATATGATCACCCAATGAGGAATTCAAAACTGTTGTGTCCAAACTATTGTTTGCAGCAGCTAACACAAGGATCAAGTGGCATATTTGGATTCCTTAGGTCCGAATTAGTGGGGAGGCAAAGTTTCATTAATTTTTGAAAAGTCTTGCTGCCCATTTTTCCAAAGGAAATCAAATGTGCAAAGAATTCAAATGAATATTTGAATTTGAGGGAAACTGGGTCAAACATGCAAATGTGGCTCAGTTTGAGACTTCAAACTTTTGAATTACTCATTTGCCAAAAATTTGGAGATATTTTGGGGCATAGGGGAGCTGTGGGCCCCACTGGTCAGTGAGAAGAGAGGGGAGAAGCTTACTGCCTAAGTCACTCGGTTCCACAGTTCACACTCGAGCGAGTTGCGCTCTCCCACCGGCTGCCACCGCACGGTCGACCGACGACCGAAGCACCTACCGAGCTGCTTCAAGCATCGGTTCCCCCGCGCCCTTATCTCCCCTACGCCGTGCTCAAGTCGGCCACAGCCCTCCCACGAGCCCTGTTCTTTTTCCTCCCGAGCAAGCAAGCCGCCGGCGCCGCGCCCGTTCGTCCCGATCCTAAACCGGCATCGCATCCCGACTGCTCAAGCGATCAACACGAAAAAGGAGCGCCAGCGCGTGCACAAGAGTTCCCTCAGCTCAGCTCCGGCGTTCGGGGTTCCTGTCGGCCGTATTTTGAGCATCAGCACCGAAGCCGAGGTGCAACCGGTGGAAGCCGACGTCGGGCTCCCGTGGGCAGCTCACACCAACCAGTTTCACGACTGAGCAAGAGCACCCCAAGGTGCGCCAACTCCCTGCGCTGCTCCTCTCCAAATTCCAGAGCAATCCGTGCGACGTAGCTTCGGAATTTCAAGTTTTCCCCTCGGACGAGGAAAACCGGACCGCGGGTAAGAGCTGTGGAAATTTACGCTTAATTCTCGGTTAAAGTTGTTCATTTTGCGCACACCAGAACTAGAGAGGATAGGGAACCTTTTCCCTCCACAACCCTAGCTAGAAACGCCGTGGTTACAGCTAATTTCGAGCTTTTCGGGCGGCGGCCATGGCGGGAACACGCGGGTGCACGGTGACAACCGGTTTGCCGTCATTTCCGAGCCAGGTTGAGGCCACGCCGAGATTTCCTGACCTCCACTGATGCTTTAGAGCGGATCCACCGAGCTTTTGGCGGGCTAATGTGCGCGGGCGGCGGTGCCGATCATCACCGAAGGCCGCGGCTCGTCGCCAGCCTACTTCCGGCCACCGGCGGCCCGAGCCAACCCCATAGACTTGTTCCCCGACCCTGAAAACCCCCAGGCGGCGAGTCTCCGGCCGAGAGGTGGCCGGGAAGCTGGGTCCGGCGAGCTCCAGTACAGCGCCGGCGAGGGGGAGGCGCGGGAGCGAGACGAAGAAGAAGACCCGCCGGGCCCACGTGTCAGCAGCTGAAGATTTAAAACTCCGGATCCGCTGTGGTGGTATGATCCCGTGTGATGGCGCGGGAAAAAGGGCTGTGGTCCCGTGTGGCGTGATTCCGGCGGTTGACACGTGTAGGGTGGACCCACAGGCAGAGTTTGAACTTTTCCCGAATTAATTTGAATTCCAGAATTGGTTCAAACTTTGGAACTGCATAACTTTTGCTAGGAAGCTCCAAATTTAGTGATTCAAATTGGGTTGGATTCATCTTGCCTAGCTATGTCCAGATATGCAACCCAATTTGTATGAAACCCAATAATTAATTCTGGAAAATTCTTTAAAGCTTTTCAGCAAAAGAATTTTAGAGGGAGTTTGGTTCATCCAAAAATCCCCAAATTTTGCCAGGATGTTCTTTAGGACGTGAGTAAACCCCTGTAAAAGTTTCAGGCCATTTGGAGTTTTTTTGGTCAGAGCAATTCAAATTGAAAGGTGCTGTGTTCATTTGAATACAGAAACATTTTCAGAGAATTTCCAAAACTTGGAAATTCAGTTCTGGGCAATTCTTAACCCCAAAAATGTTAGGAAAATTCAGGCAAACTCTATGAGCTATAATTGAAATTGTAGTTCATTAAGTTGAGCATGAACAGGGGTATTACCTCAGAATAAATTCTTCCTTGCTGATTTGCCAAGAGAATTATTCTGAGCAAACCACTCCATGAAAAGTGCTAGTGTTTGGTCCAGAGAGTTTTCTTGTGACAAGGAATTCACACAAAAAATTCTCAGCTCCATTGGAGCTCTAGATCACCCCTGTCCTGTTTAACCAATTAAGGGATTAATATGGAAAAGGGGGAAAACCACTTAGCATTTAACCATGTGATTAAGTCCAAGCCAAACCACCAACACCAGTTCATATTTAAATTCTTAAACAAAGTTCCAGGTGTTAGAGGCTGGTTATTAGAACCAATAGTAGAAGTCTTACTCTAAAACTCACATTTGCATCTAAATTAACATGTAGTATTTCATTAACGTGTAGCCGTTGAAGAAGAGACTCCGGAAGTGCTGGACTTCCTTCTTCCGGACGAGGAACTAACTAGTGACCAGCAGCAACAAGGCAAGCCCCGGTTTGCATTAACCCTTTCTAAAAGTTTTACTTTGTTTACATGTGTCATATGAAGTATGTATGTGCATTAGGTATAGGATGAATGAAACCCCACTTGCATAACCAAAGGTTCCTAAAAAGAGTGAGGGTAGTGTCAAGGACCTCGAATAGACAGGCTATGCTTAATGAGTCATAGGACTTCGGTACAAGTCGAGTAGTTGGAATCTACTCGCGAGATAGGCTGGGAACACACGGGTTCGGTTGAGTGATGTGAGATCACTTTAGTAATGAAAATGAGACTTGGCAGGGGCTAGGGCGCAGCAAGAGAGAGTCTTGTGTGCGCAGCCCTGCCCGTGTCGATTGAGGACCGATCCGTGTGGGCCCTGCTGAACAAGTATTGAATGTACCGAAGGCATATCGGATATATGGGCCCCGATAAACCGATGTAGCCTAAACCTCCGGGCGTCGAGGCATAGCACACCGATTTATAGGTGTAGGTTGAGGGCAGCAAGGTGGAAATCTGCCAACGGGCATAGAGAGATGCTCCGTGTGGGGAACCTCCTGCTCGTTTCGGTGCGACCGGTTCGACGTTTGGGCTGTTGGGTGAAAGGTTGTCCCGTACGACATCGAGTGAGCGTGCTGTGCAGCTCCACGGGTGGGCGTACGTGACGTGCTCTTTGGGTTTTCCCTGCAGGTGTATATCGAGTCGATTCGCCGTCCCTCGCGGTGACGAGTACTGCTTGTTCACTGCATCGTAACGTAGACTAATAGATGAAATATGTTGATTCAATGATGCTGATTGATATAATTGTATTGCTACATGTGTGCCACCAAATACTGCTTACTAAATTTCAGATTTCATGAACTGTTAACTTGTTGCTAAAAGATGAACTAAGGATGAACTTGTAGGCGTGTCGTTTTGCTGAAATGTTACTATCCTATGTCCATTGTACCCCTCATGTAGAGTTTCATGCTTAGGTGGGTCGGTTAAGCCTTGCTGAGCCTTCGTGCTCACGGTTGCTGCTTAAGTGTTTTTCAGGTGAGGAGCCACCCACGGACTCGGAGTACGAGTCCACCGGCGAGGGTTACCCTCCGTCGGGGACCACGGCTGAGTGGGAGCCGTACACGCCGCGCTGAGCTGAGACATGCAGCTAGTGTGGGTTGCCCTAGGGCTGGGCAACCGACTTTTGCTAAATAGGCGGGCGTGAGTTGTGTAGTGTAGTCTTCCGCTGTGTAATAGAACAATAATTGTAACTGAAGTTTGTACTTGTTTGTACAGCTTCCGATGTTTTTCCCAGGTAATATATTGTGTTCTTATGACGTGTGCTGTCGGGTGTCGCATCGCGCGGCACCACCCTCTGCGATCCTGGATGAGCGGATTCCGGTCCGCCACAGCCTGGTATCAGAGCTGCAGTGGGGATAGCACAGTACTTAAGGACTGCATTATGGGAAAAATTTGGGTATACGGTGAGGAATCAGTAGTTGCCCAAGTAAGGACTATATTAGCATAGTTACTTAAAGTGGCAAAGACTAACTTATGTGTTATAATTCTGAAATTTCAATTATGTAACGACGCACCTACGCTCTGGTAAGTATGGTAAGGAACGCCACCGAAAGCGGTTCAATTTCGGTTAGCTCTCCCTGACGAGGAACGTGGTTCAGGGATTGATCTCACAGCTTGGTGTGAGATGTCAATATGAACCTCTTGGACTCTTCATGTCCCTGAGTTCATATGAAACGCTGATCCCTAGCGTGCCTTAGGCAAGTAAGTGGAGACCCCATCGCGTGGTCAGTAACGCGAGAGTGTGTTCGTCTGGAAATAGCCCAGGAGGACATACGCAGCGCTTGCCATCGGCGTGCCCTGCAGGGCAGTAGGTGGTATCTGTTGGGTTGATAACATTCCCAACCGTGACGACCCGTTCATGACATACTCGGGTTCCCCGTCGTGTGGTGTTGAAACACGATCACGTGCCTTGAGACGTGACTTAGCTCAAGGACGGCCGTATGGAAATGATACGGGCGTTTGTATTTACTTTCAAATATGGTACTGCCTGAAATGAAAACAAAACCTTGAGTGCGCCATTATTGTGTGGTCTTCTGCAGGTACTAACCACGTATGTATCCGTGTAGAGAACGTGTGTGAGGGACCGTTTAGTGCCACACTTGAGACGTATATGCCGGTATGATCCGGTTAGGATCTTCTGTGGTGAGGAACGTATTACCGAGGTATTGTAGGCATATGCATGAAAATATTGAGAACAAGGAATTAAAATCGATAGGTTCCACATTTAGGACCCTGGTTGGGTATAAGAGTGGGATAGTGATGGAGTGTAGTTCCCAAAAAGACTGAAAAACAGAGTGCTCTGTTTTGGGACAGCAAGTTTGCTGATCTTCAACAGGGCATAACTCACAGGTCTTTAGCCGAGAGAGGTGTGCCATATAGTTCTGGAAAGGTATTTAAGTATTCTACAACTTTGTTGTAGACTTCCAGAGCTGAAACTCACCTTGAGATGGCTTAAATCCCAGAGACATGTAACTGTCCAGAACTAGGACAGTGTTAAAACATTCTCTGGACTGTTCTGTTTTTGAAGGATAAACTCCCAGTAGAAAAATCTAAAATTTTCATATAATACATCCTTAGAAAGAGTAGAAGATGTGTGACATCTTTGCAATTCAAAGTTTCTGAAGTTTCAGCACAGAATTTAGTGGAAATCAGGGTTGAAAACAGCCACCTCCAAGGGAGGTGCTGTTAAAATTCTTCCAGAAATTCTGCTAACTTTGAATTAGCATAACTTTTTAATCAAAGCTAATCTGGGGGCAAATGAGTACTTGTTGGAAAGATACTGAAGTTAACTTTAACTTTGGTATTCAACTTGAGTCATGAAAATGCCCAGAACCAGACCAAAACTTGAAATAGGTAGCAACTGGTCATTCTGACAGAAGAATGACAGTTGAACTCATTGAAAAGGGTGTTGTACCCTAAGGGTGTTATACGTGATGACAACGCAATATTAATGTCTCGTAGAGACCAAACCCAATTATGGTGAGCTTCCAAAGAGGGGGTTCATCAAGTTGGATTAAGCTAACTTGTGTTTGGTCTAGTAATGGTGTAGCTTGTGCAAAGTTATTACATTATCTACTTACGAGATATTTTGCATGTTTTGGTTGTCATAATGTTTGTACGCCCAGTTCTATTGGAATGCATGCAAAATGTTGCGGGACTGATGTTTAATGTCGTATGGTTGCAGATGGTTCGTACTAGGACCACGCACGAGGTTGGTGGCTCTAGCCAAGGTGGAGGCGATGACTCCCAGCCACCGGCCTACGACAGCACCCCGCAGCAGCAGCCACCACCGCCGCCTCCGCTTACTCTAGCGGATGTGATAGCGGCATTGGTGGGAGGTCGTGAGGAGCAGACCGACCTGCTCCGCACGATCGTGCAGAATACGTCCCAGGCGGGAGGACGTCAAGAGCGAGGGCCTCGTGAGCCCCGCGAAGTGTCGTACTCGGATTTCATGAGTACGCACCCTCCAGTGTTCACCGAAGCTGAAGAACCACTGGAGGCGGACAACTGGCTGCGGACTATCGAGTCCAAGTTCGGGCTGCTCCCGTGTACGGAGCGGCAGAAGACACTGTTCGCAGCGCAGCAGCTCCACGGTGCCGCTGGGGCGTGGTGGGCGAATTATGTCGCCTCACGTCCGGCTGGCCATGCCGTGGAATGGCAAGATTTCCGGGAGGCGTTCCGCGCCTATCACATCCCTCCCGGAATAATGAAGAGGAAGTTCCAAGAATTTTTGGAACTGAAGCAGGGCGGGAGGAGTGCCCACGACTACTCCCGTGCCTTCAACCATCTGGCGCAGTATGTGTCAGACTACATCTCCACGGAGGAGAAGAAGAGGGAGCACTTCTATCGAGGGTTACATCCCGCAATGAAGACCCACCTCGTGCAATGGAACTGCGGCACATTCAACGACCTAGTCAATGCCGCCATCATGCAAGAGGACGCTCAGCGGGAGTTAGCAGCTGAGCAGAGGAAGCGTAGCGCTCCACCTAGCAGCGGTGGGAGTGGCGCTCCCCAGAAGTACCGTATGGTGTATCGGACACCATCCGGGCAGCAGTGGCAACCACCGGCGCGGCCGCAACGGTTCGGGGGACGTCCCTTTCAGGCACCTCCGTTCCGTCCGCCGATGCCACCACCAAGACAGCAACAGCAGACGGTACCCCGGGCGTTTCCACTGCCACAACGCGCCCCAGGTTTCCGTCCACCGATCAGTGGGGGACCGCCCCGTTTCACCTGCTTCACGTGTGGCCAGGCGGGCCACTTTGCGAAGGACTGTCCCCAGGGGCAGCAGAGCAGCGGGCCAGCCCAGTTCCAGGGCGGTGCTCGAAGCCGACCTCTGGCGAAGAAGGTTGGTCAGCGGACTGGAGGCGTCCGCAACCTCGACAATGAGGACGCCCCAGAGGGAGACAACGTGCTGGCGGGTACGTTTACTCTCAACGATCAAGACATCGTCGTATTATTTGATTCTGGTGCAACCCACAGCTTTATAAGTGCATCCTATGTGGCTAAACATCAATTGCAAGTCTTCCCAACCGACTGCACTTATATGATCTGCTCACCGGGAGGGAAGATTTCAGCTAATATGATGATTCCAAAGGCACCTCTGTGCTTAGGTGGGAAACTATATCCCACCACCTTGATAATCCTTATGGGACAAAAGATTGATGCAATCTTAGGGATGTCATGGCTGCAATACCATGGCGCTGTCCTAGAGACTCGGACACGGACGGTTCACTTAAATTCTCCATTCCACCGTCCGCATTCCATGGTGTTAGACATGCCAGTCCGGGAAGTTTTAGCAATTAATAATGCTGAAGTTCTCAAGTTAGAAGACATCCCCGTAGTCCGGGAGTATCCTGATGTGTTCCCGGATGATCTTCCGGGCATGCCACCTGAGCGGGATGTCGAGTTCAAGATTGAAATTGCACCCGGGACTACGCCCATATCACGGAGACCATACAAGATGGCTCCAAATGAGCTGGCGGAACTGAAAGAACAGCTCAATGATCTGTTGAGCAAGGGTTTCATTAGGCCGAGTTCCTCGCCTTGGGGATGCTCGGCGCTATTTGTAAAGAAGAAGGATGAAACCCTGAGGCTGTGTGTGGATTACCGGCCGCTCAATGCCGTCACCATCAAGAATAAGTACCCACTGCCCCATATTGACATCTTGTTTGATCAACTGGTGGGGGCAAGTGTATTCTCAAAGATGGACCTTCGCTCTGGATATCATCAGATCAAGATCCGGGCGGAGGATATCCCGAAGACGGCGTTCTCGACGAGATACGGCTTATACGAATATCTCGTCATGTCCTTTGGTCTCACGAATGCTCCAGCCCATTTCATGTATCTCATGAACTCGGTGTTCATGCCGGAGCTGGACAAGTTCGTGGTAGTGTTCATCGACGACATCTTGGTTTACTCCAAGACCGAAGCTGAACATGCCGAACAATTGCGGATCGTTCTTCAACGATTGCGAGACCACAAACTCTATGCCAAGTTCAGCAAATGCGAATTTTGGATCAGCCAAGTGCCGTTCTTAGGACATATCATCTCAGCTGAAGGCATCGCGGTTGACCCAAGCAAAATAGAGCAAGTGTTGAAATGGAAAGCTCCCACTTCAGTCCATGAAGTCAGAAGCTTCTTCGGGTTAGCGGGGTACTATCGGAGATTCATTCCGAGTTTCTCCAAGCTCGCTAAGCCGATGACAGAATTGCTGAAAAAAGGGAAGAAATATGTTTGGAACACGGCGTGTGAAGGAGCGTTCCGGACATTGGTGAAGCATCTCACAACAGCCCCGGTCTTAGCTCAACCGGATACAACAAAGCCCTTCGACGTATATTGTGACGCGTCCGGTATTGGGCTTGGCTGCGTGTTGATGCAGGAAGGACGTGTGGTCGCTTATGGCTCACGCCAACTTCGGAACCATGAGCAGCACTACCCGACTCACGATCTTGAACTTGCTGCCGTGGTGTTGGCGCTGAAAATGTGGAGGCACTATCTCCTGGGGAACTTGGTGCATCTCTACACCGACCACAAGAGCTTGAAATACATTTTCACCCAGAAGGAGCTGAACATGAGGCAGAGGAGGTGGTTAGAACTGATCAAAGATTATGAGATTGAGATCCATTACCACCCCGGCAAGGTGAATGTGGTTGCCGACGCGCTGAGTCGGAAATCACATGTCCATCACCTCACCATTACACCGGTGGAGGAGGAAGAGCCAAATTTATACTTGGTTCCTTATGGATCGCTGTACAACCTTGCCCTCATCCCTACTATTAGGGAGGACATCATTGCAGCTCAGAAAACGGATAAAGGCATGGCACATCTCCGGAGACGGATAGACAATGGAGAAATTAAATGTTTCCGGAAGGATGATGAGGGGACGCTGTGGTTCAATGACCGCATAGTCGTACCCCGAAATATGGAGTTGAGGAAAAAGATTCTCGATGAAGCTCACTTGTCCAAATACTCCATTCATCCGGGCAGCAACAAAATGTACCAAGATTTGAAAAAGAAATTTTGGTGGACACGGATGAAGCGGGAGGTAGCTAAGTACGTATCCGAGTGCGATACGTGTAGACGAGTGAAAGCTGATCACATGAAGAAATCAGGACTGTTGCAACCCCTGAAGATTCCGGCATGGAAATGGGAAGATGTGAGCATGGATTTCATTGTGGGATTACCCCTAACAGCCAACAAGCATGATTCCATATGGGTAATCGTTGATCGGTTAACCAAGATGGCTCACTTCATTCCGGTGAATACACGTTACAATGCCGGCAAATATGCGGAGCTATACATAGCGAAGATTCTATGCCTATACGGGGTACCCAAGACCATTGTCTCAGATCGAGGTGCATTATTTGTATCTCGCTTTTGGGAGCAGCTACACGCTGCATTGGGTACTAAGTTGATCAGGAGCTCCGCTTATCACCCTCAGACAGATGGCCAGACAGAAAGGGTGAATCAAGTCCTGGAAGACATGTTGAGAGCATATGCCATCCACCATGGTAGGCACTTGGATGATCACCTACCATTGGCGGAATTCTCGTACAACAACGGTTATCAGGCGAGTATCAAAATGGCGCCCTATGAAGCTCTCTACGGTCGTAAATGCCGCACCCCATTAAATTGGTGCGAGTCCGGTGAAAGGGTCACATTCGGGGTTGATGTGGTGAACGACGCCGAGGAGCGTGTTCGGACAATTCAAGCCAATTTGAGGGCCGCTCAATCCCGACAGAAGAGCTACGCTGATAAGAGGCGTAGGCCGTTGCATTTTGACGTTGGGGAACACGTGTACCTCCGCGTGTCTCCGATGAAGGGCGTGCACCGGTTCGGTGTGAAGGGGAAGCTCGCTCCCCGTTTCATTGGACCCTACGCTATCACCGAGAAGTGTGGACCAGCAGCGTATCGATTGGAGCTACCGGCATCTCTGGCTGGTGTCCATGATATTTTCCATGTTTCGCAACTGCGAAAATGCTTGAAGCATACAACTGCTGTTCCTACCGAAGACATCGGCGAGCTGAAGCCGGATTTAACATATGATGAATATCCGGTGGGAATTCTTGATGAGAAAGCCAGGACCACGCGTAGCAGAACGTTGTGGTTCTACAAAATACTCTGGAGTAACCACACCGCCGAGGAAGCGACGTGGGAGAGCGAGGAGTTCCTTCGCTCAAATTACCCGGAGTTCATGGCTTCTCAACACGGGTAAGTCCCTATTACATCGCTATCTCTTCTTTTATAATCTCGGGACGAGATTCTTTTAAGGGGGGAGGGATGTAAAAGCCCAAGAAAAGGGACATGCAAAAACTTTTCTGCACCTCACAACACAACAGTTTTGTTGTGGGTAGATTGTGAAATATTGTGAAGAGCAAGTGATCTCCATCAAAGGAGTGATTAGAAGGGAAAGTCTTCACTTTCACAAAGTAGGGTTTATACACATATGATCACCCAATGAGGAATTCAAAACTGTTGTGTCCAAACTATTGTTTGCAGCAGCTAACACAAGGATCAAGTGGCATATTTGGATTCCTTAGGTCCGAATTAGTGGGGAGGCAAAGTTTCATTAATTTTTGAAAAGTCTTGCTGCCCATTTTTCCAAAGGAAATCAAATGTGCAAAGAATTCAAATGAATATTTGAATTTGAGGGAAACTGGGTCAAACATGCAAATGTGGCTCAGTTTGAGACTTCAAACTTTTGAATTACTCATTTGCCAAAAATTTGGAGATATTTTGGGGCAGAGGGGAGCTGTGGGCCCCACTGGTCAGTGAGAAGAGAGGGGAGAAGCTTACTGCCTAAGTCACTCGGTTCCACAGTTCACACTCGAGCGAGTTGCGCTCTCCCACCGGCTGCCACCGCACGGTCGACCGACGACCGAAGCACCTCCCGAGCTGCTTCAAGCATCGGTTCCCCCGCGCCCTTATCTCCCCTACGCCGTGCTCAAGTCGGCCACAGCCCTCCCACGAGCCCTGTTCTTTTTCCTCCCAAGCAAGCAAGCCGCCGGCGCCGCGCCCGTTCGTCCCGATCCTAAACCGGCATCGCATCCCGACTGCTCAAGCGATCAACACAAAAAAGGAGCGCCAGCGCGTGCACAAGAGTTCCCTCAGCTCAGCTCCGGCGTTCGGGGTTCCTGTCGGCCGTATTTTGAGCATCAGCACCGAAGCCAAGGTGCAACCGGTGGAAGCCGACGTCGGGCTCCCGTGGGCAGCTCACACCAACCAGTTTCACGACTGAGCAAGAGCACCCCAAGGTGCGCCAACTCCCTGCGCTGCTCCTCTCCAAATTCCAGAGCAATCCGTGCGACGTAGCTTCGGAATTTCAAGTTTTCCCCTCGGACGAGGAAAACCGGACCGCGGGTAAGAGCTGTGGAAATTTACGCTTAATTCTCGGTTAAAGTTGTTCATTTTGCGCACACCAGAACTAGAGAGGATAGGGAACCTTTTCCCTCCACAACCCTAGCTAGAAACGCCGTGGTTACAGCTAATTTCGAGCTTTTCGGGCGGCGGCCATGGCGGGAACACGCGGGCGCACGGTGACAACCGGTTTGCCGTCGTTTCCGAGCCAGGTTGAGGCCACGCCGAGATTTCCTGACCTCCACTGATGCTTTAGAGCGGATCCACTGAGCTTTTGGCGGGCTAATGTGCGCGGGCGGCGGTGCCGATCATCACCGAAGGCCGCGGCTCGTCGCCAGCCTACTTCCGGCCACCGGCGGCCCGAGCCAACCCCATAGACTCGTTCCCCGACCCTGAAAACCTCCAGGCGGCGAGTCTCCGGCCGAGAGGTGGCCGGGAAGCTGGGTCCGGCGAGCTCCAGTACAGCGCCGGCGAGGGGGAGGCGCGTGAGCGAGAGGAAGAAGAAGACCCGCCGGGCCCACGTGTCAGCAGCTGAAGATTTAAAACTCCGGATCCGCTGTGGTGTGTGATCCCGTGTGATGGCGCGGGAAAAAGGGCTGTGGTCCCGTGTGGCGTGATTCCGGCGGTTGACACGTGTAGGGTGGACCCACAGGCAGAGTTTGAACTTTTCCCGAATTAATTTGAATTCCAGAATTGGTTCAAACTTTGGAACTGCATAACTTTTGCTAGGAAGCTCCAAATTTAGTGATTCAAATTGGGTTGGATTCATCTTGCCTAGCTCTGTCAAGATATGCAACCCAATTTGTATGAAACCAAATAATTAATTCTGGAAAATTCTTTAAAGCTTTTCAGCAAAAGAATTTTAGAGAGAGTTTGGTTCATCCAAAAATCCCCAAATTTTGTCAGGATGTTCTTTAGGACATGAGTAAACTCCTGTAAAAGTTTCAGGCCATTTGGAGTTGTTTTGGTCAGAGCAATTCAAATTGAAAGGTGCTGTGTTCATTTGAATACAGAAACATTTTCAGAGAATTTCCAAAACTTGGAAATTCAGTTCTGGGCAATTCTTAACCCCAAAAATGTTAGGAAAATTCAGGCAAACTCTATGAGCTATAATTGAAATTGTAGTTCATTAAGTTGAGCATGAACAGGGGTATTACCTCAGAATAAATTCTTCCTTGCTGATTTGCCAAGAGAATTATTCTGAGCAAACCACTCCATGAAAAGTGCTAGTGTTTGGTCCAGAGAGTTTTCTTGTGACAAGGAATTCACACAAAAAATTCTCAGCTCCATTGGAGCTCTAGATCACCCCTGTCCTGTTTAACCAATTAAGGGATTAATATGGAAAAGGGGGGAAACCACTTAGCATTTAACCATGTGATTAAGTCCAAGCCAAACCACCAACACCAGTTCATATTTAAATTCTTAAACAAAGTTCCAGGTGTTAGAGGCTGGTTATTAGAACCAATAGTAGAAGTCTTACTCTAAAACTCACATTTGCATCTAAATTAACATGTAGTATTTCATTAACGTGTAGCCGTTGAAGAAGAGACTCCGGAAGTGCTGGACTTCCTTCTTCCGGACGAGGAACTAACTAGTGACCAGCAGCAACAAGGCAAGCCCCGGTTTGCATTAACCCTTTCTAAAAGTTTTACTTTGTTTACATGTGTCATATGAAGTATGTATGTGCATTAGGTATAGGATGAATGAAACCCCACTTGCATAACCAAAGGTTCCTAAAAAGAGTGAGGGTAGTGTCAAGGACCTCGAATAGACAGGCTATGCTTAATGAGTCATAGGACTTCGGTACAAGTCGAGTAGTTGGAATCTACTTGCGAGATAGGCTGGGAACACACGGGTTCGGTTGAGTGATGTGAGATCACTTTAGTAATGAAAATGAGACTAGGCAGGGGCTAGGGCGCAGCAAGAGAGAGTCTTGTGTGCGCAGCCCTGCCCGTGTCGATTGAGGACCGATCCGTGTGCGGCCCTGCTGAACAAGTATTGAATGTACCGAAGGCATATCGGATATATGGGCCCCGATAAACCGATGTAGCCTAAACCTCCGGGCGTCGAGGCATAGCACACCGATTTATAGGTGTAGGTTGAGGGCAGCAAGGTGGAAATCTGCCAACGGGCATAGAGAGATGCTCCGTGTGGGGAACCTCCTGTTCGTTTCGGTGCGACCGGTTTGACGTTTGGGCTGTTGGGTGAAAGGTTGTCCCGTACGACATCGAGTGAGCGTGCTGTGCAGCTCCACGGGTGGGCGTACGTGACGTGCTCTTTGGGTTTTCCCTGCAGGTGTATATCGAGTCGATTCGCCGTCCCTCGCGGTGACGAGTACTGCTTGTTCACTGCGTCGTAACGTAGACTAATGGATGAAATATGTTGATTCAATGATGCTGATTGATATAATTGTATTGCTACATGTGTGCCACCAAATACTGCTTACTAAATTTCAGATTTCATGAACTGTTAACTTGTTGCTAAAAGATGAACTAAGGATGAACTTGTAGGCGTGTCGTTTTGCTGAAATGTTACTATCCTATGTCCATTGTACCCCTCATGTAGAGTTTCATGCTTAGGTGGGTCGGTTAAGCCTTGTTGAGCCTTCGTGCTCACGGTTGCTGCTTAAGTGTTTTTCAGGTGAGGAGCCACCCACGGACTCGGAGTACGAGTCCACCGGCGAGGGTTACCCTCCGTCGGGGACCACGGCTGAGTGGGAGCCGTACACGCCGCGCTGAGCTGAGACGTGCAGCTAGTGTGGGTTGCCCTAGGGCTGGGCAACCGACTTTTGCTAAATAGGCGGGCGTGAGTTGTGTAGTGTAGTCTTCCGCTGTGTAATAGAACAATAATTGTAACTGAAGTTTGTACTTGTTTGTACAGCTTCCGATGTTTTTCCCAGGTAATATATTGTGTTCTTATGACGTGTGCTGTCGGGTGTCGCATCGCGCGGCACCACCCTCTGCGATCCTGGATGAGCGGATTCCGGTCCGCCACACCCCTTGAAGGCCTTAGCCAGAAGGGGAGAACTCCCCGGGGGCCCCCGAGAGAAGCCGCGCAGGGCCTGATCCAGCGTGAAGATAACAACCCCGACAAGACTCGGCTTGCAGGGAACACCCCACAACGCACGGTCTCGGCTAATGCTCTAAGCACTACCGCCAAAGAACCAAACGCGACGGGGGCCCGCAAGAAGGCAACCTGGTGAAGTGGCACGCTATATTCCAAGAAGGACCCATAAGCTCTCCCCCAGCAGGGAAGGTCCCTTCTGAATCATGAAAGCTGCCGCCCCAGGTACACATGCCTTTCAACCGAGAGTGGGATCCATTCCCAAAAAATCCTTGCCATGAAGCAACACTGTAAGTCCTACTTACTGAGCATCGGTAGAACAGGGTTATCCACTTCTGTAATAGACCCCATAGAATTTAGGAACAGAGCTTGGGGTAGCTAAGTCTCAAGGGACGGTACAGGACTACGTCCAGTTTAGCCTGGTTCCGACCCTAAGCGCGTAGAGTCTTGCTTCCCTTGTAGACGAGGCGGAACATTGCCCCCATGTACAGCCAGAATTCCACCTATGGGTACAAATACAGAGACCTGTTCTACTTAGCTCTCAATCATGCGCTCATTTAAATTATGCATTAATTTTTATGATCGCACTATCTCTGTATGTTCATCGTACATCTAGCTCCCCCTCTCCTGCGCTCATCCATAGTCGGCATTTGCTATCCTACCGAAGGCGGCTGCGCTTGAGGCACCTGCCGATGGCCGAGTGAGTCTCTCGGGCCTCCCCCAGTCAGGTGTTGTGGTGCCAGTTGGTCACCTCCAGGAAAGGCCAGCGTTGTGCATGGGGGGTCCAGGGTGCGTATCCAGCTTAGCCGGCCCAGAGCCCAAAGCATGCGCATCCTGCCCTCCGGAGGTCCAGGGGAGTACGTCCGCTTTGCCTGGTCATGAACCCAAAGCGCGTGCACTCTGCTTCCCCAGCGCATGGCCCGGTACTAGGGATCGGACGGCCGTACCCGGGCCTCGGAGGGAGCCGGAGCTCCGGCGCCTCGTGGACAGAATTGCCCAAGCCCCGTATAGCGGGTCAGGACCATAAGACGAATAAGACTAAGAGACAGGAGGGGAGGACCCCCCGAGGAGAATTACGTTTCCTCTACCTGTGTGCAGGACCTCCAGGTTATGGCAACAGGGACTGCATAAAGCGGGGGGAAAGGAGCTACCAGCCACTCCGGCCTGGGACTGGAAGGACCGGGACCTGCCCCTCCAGCAGGAGCAGGGCCCGGGGGCCCCACGTGTCCAGCGGGCCCGGAACTCTCTCCTTCCTTGAGGAGGGCTCCGGGCTCGCCACGTGGCAGGCAGGAACCGGACCTCCCCCCTCAGTGGGAGGGCTCCGGAAGCCCTACGTGTCCAACATGGCCGGAGCTCCCGTCTCTTGAGGAGGAGCTCCGGACCCGCCACGTGGCAGGCAGATTTGGAGCCCCCCATAGGGCGAGGTTCGGAGACCTCCGGGGGCCCCTAACACGGTTAGGACCCGGGGAGGGTGTCTGTGCGAAGCTCCGAGATTGGAAATGGCCTCTGAGTACCTTGCGGAGCTAAGGACTCAGCCAGGCAGAGCCAAGAAGGAGAGAAAAAGCATCACAGACACAAGTATCCAAGAGAGTCAAATTAAACAAGGCTCCATGAGCTGGACTACAGACTCGATAAAAAAGGGAGAAACAAGTCCTAAGGACCTCCCGGCTCTCGCCGGAACCTTGCGGCTACAAGGGCGGCCATATCCTCAACTTCAGCCCTGGCAGCTTCCTCCCGCTCCGCGGCTGGGCCCTCTCTCGCTGGCTCTAGCGAGAAAGAGGGGTCGCGGCTCTTGAAGCATGCCAGCACATGCGAAGCGACCTCTAAAGCTAAGCTGCGGCCCTCGGCCTCAAGCTCGCTGGCGACCACCGAGTCGAGCCTGTCCAGCTTGGCGCCGATCGACTCCAACGCAGGGATCACCTCTGCCACCTTCAGCGCGGGAGTCGCGGCCCTCACCGGACTGAAGCCAAGAGGGATCAGGGCGGACCCCGCTCGATCCACGAAGCTTGAGACCGCAAGGGCCTCGGAGGACCGCAAGGCGGAGAGCTCCTCCACCTCGCGGCGGGCCGCCTGCAGAGCCTCCAGGTTCCTCTCGGAGAATTCCTTCTCCTTGGCCGCCAGGGAACTCTCCGGTCCAAGACCGCCCAACTCAGCGGCCTTGAAGCCGGCAGTCAACTCCCGGTCCAAGACCGCCCGGCGATCATGGGAGACCTGTTCCTCCCTCAAGTCAAGGTCTGCCTTCAGAATCTCCAGCTCCTCCATCCGAGCTCGGAGGTCATCCTCGCCCGCGGCCAGCTGCGCGGCGACCCTCTCTGCCTCTGCTGCCACGGAACGCTCCCGCTCCTCAACGGCGAGTTCGCGGCGCTCCAACCGCTGCCGTATTTCCACAGCAGCAGAGAGGCTCTCTTCGGCCCGGGCGTGTGCCTCCAGGGCCTCCCTGTTGATCCGCCGTGACTGGGTGTCCATGCGGTCGACAGCCCGCTTCATCCGGTCGACGAGCGCTTCCCTGAAGTCGAGCAACTCCCGCCTGGAGTCGAGCTCGCTCTTAACCTTCGCGGTCCTCTCCCGCAAAAGGTTCCCCCAGATGAGGAGGCGGTCCCGTTCAACCGTATACTCCTCCCGCTCGCGCCCTAGCGCAGCCAAGACCTGCCGGACGCTCGACTCGGCAAGCACGAAGGCGTCCGCCAGAGGCAATGGAGCAACAGAGGCTGGGGCAGTCCCTCCGACCTCCTCCATTACCTCGTCCTCAGGAAGAGCCGACGCACCAGCAGCTGAGACGAGACACCGATCAGGAGAAGCTGGCTTCGCGGCTCTGGCAGCCAGGCCAGCCGGGCTCTTTTCAGCTTCTGGCTCCTTGACCTGAGGAGAGGGACGAGCCGGGGAAGGCGGTGCTGGAGAAGAAGCCAGACCGCCTAGTGCAGGATCAACCTGTGCTGGCTCGGGGGCCGCGGTTGCCGTCTCGGCAGGAAGAGACGACGCCGCCGTGGAGTCCGGGCACACCGGAACAGGAGAAGTCCGCGCTGGCCTGGGGGCCGCGGCAGTTGCCCCTGGCTCCGAGCGCATCGGCGCAGATTCCCTGCAAGACGGGGAAGGCCGGGAAGCGCGGACACTCCAGCGGGCTCTGAACCCCGACTTCCGAGCCGGGGTAGGACTTCCAGAGCCTGCAACCGTCGCCGATGACCGCTCCGCAGTCGCTTGGACTGGCGGAACAGGGGACGCCCCAGAGGCTTCCCCCAGCGCATCAACCTGGGGCCTCTTTGAGTCGCCACCGGAGGGGGTGTCAGGCACCCCGGAATCCCGACTTGGCACCGACGCCGTTGCTGGAGGAGATCGAGCGCGTTTCTTCTCTGGCAGCGGGTTGGAAGCCATGGCAAGGGAGAACTCAAAAGCACAAGAGTCCGAGAAGAAATGCTGAGAAGTGCGAAGGGAAGCTGCAATGGGGGTAAGACCTCCTCTAAAAAGCTTCCCGGTGCAATTCCAAGCGATTCGGAACTCTTCGAATATCCCGCACCGGCAACCGCTTCGGTTCGTAGACCGAATGCCGATGACGGGTGGGCCCAAACCGCTTAGCTAAAGCGGTGGGGTCAAGGAGTCAGCCTCCTGAGAAGATGAGCCGGCAAGGCACTTCGGCGGTTCCCGAAGAAAGCGCCGCAACGTGCAGAAGTGGCAGCCTTGGGAACCGCCGCAGTAAAAGCAATCATCAAGTGAGCGCACGCTCTCACGACCCCGCGGCCGTTCGTGCTCCGGCAGCGGCCAATTCGGGACTTAAAGAAAGTGCGCGGATCGGAAGAGACGGAGGTCCCACCTCGGGCTCGCTATCTCCCCCGAGATGGGCCCGGGGGCCACTGTCGGTACCTGAGATATGGGGTACCCCCGCGCACAGGGTAAAATGCCTAAGGTACTCGCCCTTCTCCGCAGGGAGAGCTCCGAAGGCGCCACGCGTCCGGCGGGGCCGGACCTCCCTCTCCTCAGAGGAGAGCTCCGGGCCTGCCACGTGGCATACAGAAGCCGGACCTCCCCCTCCGCGGGAGAGAGGTCCGAAGACGCCACGCGTCCAGCGGGGCCAGACCACCCTCTCCGCAGAGGAGAGCTCCGGGCCCGCCATGTGGCATACAGAGGCCGGACCTCCCCCTCCGCGGGGAGAGGTCCGGAGGCTCCACGTGCCCCGCAGGCCGGACCCTTCTCACCTCAGAGAAGGGCTCCGGACCCGTCACGTGGCGGGAAGAACGGTGCTGCCTGCCCCCGAGAGGTAGGCGGCGGGCGTAAAGGCGCTCCTCACCTTGCCCGTACAAGGTATTCAAGGCCCGCGTCTTCCCAAGACGCGGAAACGCGGAGCACGCGTCTGTCAGGTGCCGTTGCGCCCAGTCGCATCACAGACTGGCGCATGGTGTCAGAACCTGCCAGCCAATAAACGCTGCGACAAGACATCCCATGCCACCTGCGCCGTCATCAACCACTACGACTAGCACACGGCATGGGCAGGGCGGCAAGATGAAGACTCGGAAGCCTTCGACCAGAAGCAGCTACCGGCGTAACTACAGATACGGTAGATAACAAGCAATCTTCCCGGGACCACCTGTCGGGTCCCGGCTCCCCTTGTAAGCCGCCCGAGTCTTGGACTATAAAAGGCTCGGGCAGGCGTTGATAGCAAGGGTTCGCACTTTGCAACTCATACGCTAGCCATACTCTCTCAAGCTGTAACACACCCCCGAGCTCAGGCCTCCGGCCCTGAGCAGCAAGCAATACAACGAGCTCCGTAGCTCGCCGTGGACGTAGGGTTTTACGCTCCGGCGGCCTGAACCACGTAAAACTCGCCGTGTCAAGCTCTCGCTAACTCGTCCATCCGCGCAAGCTTTCGCTAGTTGACTAGCCCCGCCGAAAAAAGAACCTCCGCGGGCTGCCCAGTGCAGGCCCGGGGGAAGTGTCGATCGCACACTTTGACAGAGGTGTTCATATAAATTAATGCGTAATTTAAATAAACACCTAAGTACGCATGGTGAACTTACTGGGGTAGCGTCGGAGCGCCTGTCTTCACGCAGAGCGGGTCATGTGTGGCTTCGTCGTACGCCGGACACGGGGGGACCCCCATGGCGATCTCAGGGGGAAGCATGGCTTCGGCCCCGCATACCATGTGGAAGGGTAGTTCCCGTGACCCGGCCCTGGGAAGTCCGGCTGGCCCTCGACATGGAGGAGCCGGTATCCCCCGACGGCTCTGGGTGCGCGTCTGCACCGGTTGTGTGGGTCTGCTTGGCGTGGACCTGGCACGCATTGCATCCCTAACCGGTTTGACGGCGTCCAGGTGGCTCTCGGTCAGTAGGAGCCATGCCGGGTGGCTTAACCGACCAGCGTGCAGGACGATGAGCGTTCCCAGCACTCGCCTCCATGGACTACTGCGAGCTAGTCGCAGCCTTCCTCCTGGGTTATGCACCGCAATAGGATGTCGTGGCACCACGCCAGTAAAGATACCAGGGCGTAGCACTTAGCCATCCGCACCACCCGTTCAGCGAACGCACGTTTGTCAGGAAGGATATCCTTCAAGGTGTCCCGGACCTCCATGGTCCATCGGGACTACTTGAGCTTCTGGATCTTGAGCGCTGGGTTGCACGGAGTCCCCAGTGACGCTTACGATCCTTTGGCGGCATCCATGGCTGCAGGGCCGCCGGGACTGCCTAGCTTCGAGGCACTGGTTCAGCCTCCTTCGCTCGGCTCGGCGGGCTGGGCTGTGGACCGCAGCAACGTCCTCTCGAAGACTCCTTCGGGCGCAGGGGCTCCGATGTAGGCCTTCGTTGAGAGGTCGTCAGCTGCGGCCTTGCCAGCGCGCGGTACATGGCACAGGTCCAAGGCGAGGAAGTCTTTCTCCAACATCCGCACGTGGAGCAGATAAACAGCTAGCTGTGGGTCATTGCAGGGGCATTCACCCTTAACTTGCTTGATAACTAGCTGGGAGTCGCCCTGCGCCAACAACTGGCGAGCGCCCAGAGACAGGACTGTCTTTTAGGCCAAAGATGAGTGCTTCATACTCTGCCAAGTTGTTGGTTGCCTTGGAATTGAGACGCACCATGTACCCAGACTGCTCCCCCGATGGCATGAGAAGCAGTACGCCGGCACCTGCCCCCTGCTTTCGCGAGGAGCCGTCGAAGAAGAGCGTCCAGTGAGGCCCGGCGAAGATCGGAGCTCGGTACTTTGGTTCACCGTCTTCGCAGCCCCCTGGGTCAGCCTTCGTTGGCGTCCACTCAGCCACGAAGTCAGCCAGTGCTTGGCTCTTGGATCTCTGACGTGGTCGGGAGCTCAGCTTGAACTCCGCCGTCTTCGGGCTGTCTTCCGGCTTCGGGAGCTTGCAGTGAGTGCCAATTCCGCTCTTCGGCTGCTCTGGCACACTTGTCCGCCAGGCTGAAGAGCTCAGAGACGTCGCGGACCTCTCTGGTCACGAGCTTCTCAAGCATTTTCTCGTCCCGGACACCCTGCCGGAACGCCACCACCACAGAAGCACTTTGAATATGCGGGATGGTGTTGCGTACCTGGGAGAACCGCTGGATGAAGGAGCGCAGTGATTCCCCAGGTTGTTGCTTGACGGCGTGGAGGTCAAGCTCCGTGCCGGGACGGGTGTAGGAGTTGCTGAAGTTGGCAACGAACTGCCGGCAGAGCTCTCCCCAGGAAGTTATGGAACCCTGAGGGAGGTTCATGAGCCAAGACCGGGCTGGGCCGGTCAACGCGACGGGGAAGTAGTTGGCCATGACAGCCTCATCCCCTCCCCCGACAAGCACGGCGGTGGAGTAGATCTGGAGGAACTCCGCCGGGTTAACGCTGCCGTCATACTTTTCAAGCAGGTGCGGCCGAAACTTGCGCGGCCACCTCGCGAAGCGAAGGTGGGGTGCAAGGGCCGCACATCCTGCTCCTGTTGCCGCAGGTATTGGTGCTGCGAACGCTTGGTTCGCACCTGGCACAGTGTACCCCGGTATTGCAAGGCTGCGCCATTGACCGGGGACGCCGTTTGTAGGGCATATAGTTGTGGCATATGCTGCGCGGCGTATGCCTGGGGCAGGGCTCGCGTGGCGAAGATCTGCCCTCCAGGCTGGGTCGAGGCCGACGTCATGCTGTCGCCAGCCTCTAGGTTGCGACGCCTTTCTCGACGCCGCTCAAGGTATACCCGGGCATCCTGGCCCAAGTGACACTGTTCCTGCTCTGTCCTCAGATCCGTCGACTGGAACCTGGTGGAGCTGGAATCTGCCGTCTGCTCGCCAACCATTGGCGTGCGCATCAGCGACACAGCCGGTTGGCCGGAGCGTCGTCCCCGCCGAAGTCAAGGGTTTGCGGCGGCAACGACAAGACGGTCTACCTCGCGAATCCACTGCTGGGTCGCTGCCTCCATGGTGTATGCTCAGTGCTGCAGAAGATCTCACACTGGTCGGGGCCAGCATCGCCGGAGTCGGCGTTGCCGGAGTCGGCTGCTGGCTACCAGCTTGTGCCGACACACTCCGTCCTGAGTGTGTCGACATGTACTCCCCAGTGGTCACGGTTCGCCGTGAACGTGGAGGGGGAGAGTTTGCCGCTGATGGAAGCTTGGTCATCTTCGTCGGCAGAAACTCGTCGCGCTAGGAGAAAGGCCCCCTTCCTGGCGCGCCAAATGTTGAAGTGTTCAGTCGACACTTCCCCCGGGCATGCACTGGGCAGCCCGCGGAGGTTCTTTTTTCGGTGGGGCTAGTCTCTAGCGGAGAGCTTGCGCAGATGGACGAGTTAGTAAGAGCTTGACACGGCGAGTTTTACGTGGTTCTGGCCGCCGGAGCGTAAAACCCTACGTCCACGGCGAGCTATGGAGCTCGCTGTATTGCTTGCTGCTCGGGGCCGGAGGCCTGAGCTTGGGGGTGAGTTACAGCTTGAGAGTGTATGGCTAGCGTATGAGTTGCAAAGTGCGAACCCTTGCTATCGTCGCCTACCCGAGTCTTTTATAGTCCAAGACTCGGGTGGCTTACAAGGGGGGCCGGGACCCGACAGGTGTTCCCGGGGAGATTGATTGATATCTACCGTATCTGCAGTTATGCCGGTAGTTGTCTCTGCCGAAGGCTTCTGAGTCTTCGTCTTGTAGCTCTGCCCATGCCGCATGCTAGTCGTAGTGGATGATGACGGCGGGGGCGGCATGGGATGTCTTGTCGCTGCGTTTATTGGCTGGCAGCCTCTGACACTGCACGCCAGTCTGTGATGTGACTGGGCGCAACGGCACCTGACAGAGGCGTGCTCCGCGTCTTGGGAAGGCGCGGACCTTGAATACCTCGTACGGGCAAGGTATGGGGCGTCTTTACGCCCGCTGCCTATCGCTCGGGGGCAGGCAGCGCCGTTCTGCTGGCCACGTGGCGGGCCCGGAGCCCTCCTCTGAAGAGAGGGGGGTCCGGCCCCACAGGACACGTGGAGCCTTCGGACCTCTCCCCGCGGAGGGGGAGGTTCGGCTTCTGTTGGCCACGCGGCGAGCCCGGAGCTCCTCTCTGAGGAGAGGGAGGTCCGGCCTCTCCGGACACGCGGCACCTTCAGACCTCTCTCCCGCGGAGGTGGAGGTCCGGCTTTTGTATGCCACGTGGTGGGCCCGGAGCTCTCCTCTGAGGAAAGGGAGGTCCGGCCCCGCTGGACGCGTGGCGCCTTCGGAGCTCTCCCTGCGGAGAAGGGCGAGATCCTTAGGAATTTTCCCCCGTGCGCGGGGGTACCCCATATCGAGGGTACCGACAAAACTAATTTGTCCTAAAAGCTTTAACTATACACTAATAATGTTCCGTAATGAACATAATAGATAAGCTGAAAGGATTTGAGTGCAACTGAAGAACAAGAACTCCAATGGCCTCAAAACTTTTACAGCAGGTTCTATACTACCTAAGGATTTAGCTTGCCAAATTGCAGCTAATGTGGAGTCATATTGTGTCCTCCCCATAATTCTCACAACATCTCTTATGTATTCCCACATATACACAAGTATGGAGAACAAGAACAGGGAGTTCCAGGACTCATCTTGGGCTGATAATTTACATGTGAGTTCTTTATCACATGAGAGTCATCTGGTCCAAAATTCAGCCCTTTTACTTGGGTAGTTCTCACAGAACAATTCTTTAAGCATTTGTACTCAATAGAATTAATTCTGTAGTAATGTGCATTTTCATGCCCAGCTAATTGAACTACAATTCCAAGTATGTCTCAGAGAGCTTGCCTAAATTTTCCTATGATTTTTGGATCTATGGATTGCTCAGAACAGATTTTTGAAGTGAGAAACATTTTCTGAAAATGTTTCTGGACTCCTTTGAGCACAGCAGTTTTCATTTAGCAAATTCCTCCTCAAATGATCTCCAAATGAGCTGAAAATTTGGTAGAAGGTCAACAATATGCTAAATAATATTATGGCAAAATTTGGGCATTTTTGGATAACCCAAACTCCCTCAATAATTCTTTTTCAGAAAACCTTCAAAGAATTTTCCAGAATATAATATTGACTTTCATACAAATCTGAGTTCATATTTGGATAGAACTCAGAGAGATGAATCCAACCCAATTGGAATCACTCAACTTGGAGTTTTCCACAGGGAGATATGAATTTCTAAAGATTGAGCTAAGTCTGGAATTATTTTCCTATTGAAAATCCCCCTGGGCCCGCTTAATTGAATTCCAACCAATCAGAACTGGGCCACACCAGGGCCACGGGGTTTTTCGCGCCAGCACACGGGATCCTGGCCACACCCGATCCCGGATTTGAATTCTGAGCTGCTGATAGGCGGGGCCCACGGCTTTCTTCTACCCCCCGCTTCTCGCTCGCGCCCGCGTGCTCCCCCTCGCCGGAGTAATCGGAAGCTCGCCGGAACGGCCTTCCCGGCCACCGCCGGAGCTACAACTCGCCGCCAGGGGGTTTAGGGCCTCGAGGAACATGGCTGTGGGGTTTGCTAGGGCTGCCGACGACCGGAACATGGCCGGCGACGTGTAACTGCCTCTGTGGAAGTCCGCCAGCGTCGCCCGGGGTCTCCAGCCCTCAAAAGCTTGTGCCGACAAGCCCTACAGCTCCAGCGTACCTCTAGGAGGGTCGACACGACCTCAAAGTGGCTCGGGAATGGCTGGAAATGGGTTGTCGCCGTGCGACCAAATGGGTCCGCCGGAGAAG
Source organism: Neostapfia colusana (assembly GCA_030760725.1). Classification (NCBI taxonomy): domain Eukaryota; kingdom Viridiplantae; phylum Streptophyta; class Magnoliopsida; order Poales; family Poaceae; genus Neostapfia; species Neostapfia colusana. The sequence continues at coordinate 105,966,146 of JASWHV010000006.1, forward strand.
TGATCGGTAGACCTCAAAATACGTCGCCCCAAAGGGTTTTCATGCGACGAATGCTTAAGAGAATATGATCGCCGGCTAGTCCAGCTCCTACGTGCAAAGTTTGACGAGCTAAGAACTAATAGAAGTGGAGAATTTTGGATTTCCATACCGGATGCTTGGGTTGATGTCGCCGGAGCAAAACTTTGAAATTCGCCGGCGATGCTTCACGGTATGGCCTGAGCTTGGGCTGAGAGCAGCACCGCACCTGTGCGCGTCCGTAGCTGCGATCGCTCGGCCGTGAAACCCCCTTTGGAGGGCTGTCCACGAGCGCCCGATCACTTTCTCGGATTAGGTCGCCGCGGCGGCGGTCGTTCTCGGGCACCGGAGGCCGCAGCTCGCTGGCTTGCGGGTCAGGGAGGTGGAGGCCGCAGCTCGTGGTGATGTTTAGCAGCTCAGGGGGAGGAGAGAGCATGGTGGTTTCACCGTTCTTCCGATCGGACCGAGAGGCGGAGGGGAAGACAGTGGCTGTCCGTGCGCTTGCGAGGAGAGAAGAAGGGACGGCCTTTGCTTCGTCTAGGGGGGTTGATCAGGCCGCAGAACCGCCTCTGGGCGCCGTATGTGGGGAAATGCAGCAGCTGGTGGCGCTGCCGAGCGTCCCCGTGGCTCCACGGTGGGAGCTGCTCGTGGCCCACGTGCTGCTCGATGAATTTCCCCAGTGGGCTGAGACTTAGGGTGCAAGGTTCCTTCCTTTAGCTCTATGACATGTGGGTCCCACTCCACATGTACCTCCCAAATATCTGTTCAGGCTGATCCTCTTAATTCCCACAATTCTGAGTTTAAAGTGTGGGTTAGAATTTGAATCCTTCCAATTCAGTTTGAATTTGCTTTTCCAAATTTGAATTTGGTTGAAGTTTGCAAATTCTCCTCTTTAACTCCCTTTTGAGCTTACCCTACAATTGAAAAGTTTATGAGCAAACTTTTCCCTATAATCCCAACTATAGGGCTGCATGTTTATTCAAAGTTTTTGGTCACTACATGTGTGAACTTTGAATTTAAAATCTGGTTTTTAAACTTACATGCAAAGAGGTATTTAACTCCTTGTTGGTCCAACACTTTTAAATAAAAAGGTGAACCTCATGTTGGATATTCATCCATGTATTACCTTGCATGAAGAAAAAATTTAGCAAGTCCCATCTTTCCTGTCATTGCCACACATATGAACTCAAACCATAGTTTTTATTCATACACATTTTTGGGACTTTTACACTGAACTCCAAAGCCGTCAAGACCCTGCCAGCACAGGGAGTACTCAAGACAAGAAAGTGCGCGGGTAGGAGAAGGCCTCACCTCGGGCTCGTTACCTCCCCCGAGGAGAGCCCGGGGGCCACTCTCGGTACCCGCGATATGGGGTACCCCCGCGCACAGGGGAAAATGCCTAAGGAACTCGCCCTTATCCGCAGGGAGAGCTCCGAAGGCGCCACGTGTCCGGCGGGGCCGGACCTCCCTCTCCTCAGAGGAGAGCTCCGGGCCCACCACGTGGCATAAAGAAGCCGGACCTCCCCCTCCGCGGGAGAGAGGTCCGAAGGTGCCACGTATCCGGCGGGGCCGGACCTCCCTCTCCTCAGAGAGGAGCTCCGGGCCCGCCACGTGGCCGATAGAAGCCGAACCTCCCCCTCCGCGGGGAGAGGTCCGAAGGCTCCACGTGTCCCGCAGGGCCGGACCCCCCCTCTCCTCTGAGGAGGGCTCTGGGCCCGCCACGTGGCCAGCAGAATGGCGCTGCCTGCCCCCGAGCGATAGGCAGCGGGCGTAAAGACGCCCCATACCTTGCCCGTGCAAGGTATTCAAGGCCCGCGTCTTCCCAAGACGTGAAGACACGGAGCACGCCTCTGTCAGGTGCCGTTGCGCTCAGTCGCATCACAGACTGGCGCGCAGTTTCAGAGCCTGCCAGCCAATAAACGCAGCGACAAGACATCCCATGCCGCCCGCGCCGTCATCAACCACTACGACTAGCATGCGGCATGGGCAGGGCTGCAAGACGGAGACTCGGAAGCCTTCGCCAGAGACAACTACCGGCATAACTGCAGATACGGTAGATGATGGACAATCTCCCCGGGACCAACTGTCGGGTCCCGGGCCCCCTTGTAAGCCACCCGAGTCTTGGACTATAAAAGACTCGGGTAGGCGACGATAGCAAGGGTTCGCACTCTAGCCATTCACTCCCAAGCTGTAACTCACCCCCAAGCTCAGGACTCCGGCCCTGAGTAGCAAGCAATACAGCGAGCTCCATAGCTCGCCGTGGACATAGGGTTTTACGCTCCGGCGGCCTGAACCACGTAAAACTCACCATGTCAAGCTCTTACTAACTCGTCCATCCGTGCAAGCTCTCCGCAAGGGACTAGCCCCACCGAAAAAAGAACCTCCGTGGGCTGCCCAGTGCAGGCCCGGGGGAAGTGTCGACCGAACACTTCGACACCGTGTCTCTTAGCCATATGCATGGTCGGTACCCGCGATATGGGGTACCCCCGCGCACAGGGGAAAATGCCTAAGGATCTCACCCTTCTACGCAGGGAGAGCTCCAAAGGCGCCACGCGTCCGGTGGCCGGACCTCCCTCTCCTCAGAGGAGAGCTCCGGGCTCGCCACGTGGCCTGCAGAAGCCGGACCTCCCCCTCCGCGGGAGAGAGGTCCGAAGGCGCCGTGTGTCCAGCGGGGCCGGGCCTCTCTCTCCTCAGAGGAGAGCTCCGGGCCCGCCACGTGGCCGACAGAAGCCGGACCTCCCCCTCCGCGGGGAGAGGTCCGAGGGCTCCACGTGTCCTGTGGGGCCGGACCTCCCTCTTATCTGAGGAGGGCTCTGGGCCTGCCACGTGTCCAGCAGAAGAGCACTGCCTGCCCCCGAGCGGTAGGCAGCGGGCGTAAAGACGCCCCATACCTTGCCCGTACAAGGTTTTCAAGGCCCGCGCCTTCCCAAGACGTGGAGACGCGGAGCACGCCTCTGTCAGGTGCCATTGCGCCCAGTCACATCACAGACTGGCGCGCGGTGTCAGAACCTGCCAGCCAATAAACACAGCGACAAGACATCCCCTGCCGCCCCCGCCGTCATCAACCACTACGGCTAGCATGCGGCATGGGCAGGGCGGCAAGACGAAGACTCAGAAGCCTTCGCCAGAGAGAACTACAGACATAACTGCGGATACGATAGCCTGCAGGCAATCTCCCCGGGACCACCTATCGGGTCCCGGGCCCCCCTTGTAAGACACCCGAGCCTTGGACTATAAAAGGCTCGGGTAGGCAACGTTAGCAAGGGTTCGCACTCCCGCAACTCATACGCTAGGCATAACTCATCCTCAAGCTCAGGACTCTGGTTCTGAGCAACAAGTAATACAGCGAGCTCCTCAGCTCACCGTGGATGTAGGGTTTTACGCTCCGGCGGCCTGAACCACGTAAAACTCGCCGTGTCAAGCTTCTCCTAAACTCGTCCCTACGCTCAAGCTCTCCGCAACTGACTAGCTCCTCCGAAAAAGAACCTCCGCGGGCTGCCCAGTGCAGGTCCCGGGGAAGTGTCGACCACACACTTCGACATTTGGCGCGCCAGGTAGGGGGCTTTTCCCTTGCGTGACGAGTTTCCGCCGACGAAGATGATCAAGCTTCCTTCAGCAGCAAACTCTCCTCCTCCGCGTTTACGGCGAACCGTGACAAGCGGGGAGTACATGTCGACGCACTCAGGACGGAGTGTGTCGGCGCAAGCTGGGAGCCAGCAGCCGACTCCGGCAATGCAGGCTCCAACCAGCGTCAGATCTTCTGCAGCACTGAGCGTACACCACGGGGGTGCGCTAGCTGCAGCAAGAGCACTACTGCGCAATCCGCCTGCTGGGGACGCGCCTCAGGCAGCGACCCAACAGTGGATTCGCGAGGTAGACCGTCTCGTCGTCGCCGCCGCAGACCCTCAGCTTCGGCGGGGACGACGCTCCAGCCAACCGGCTGTGTCGCTGACGCGCACGCCAACGGTTGACGAGCAGACGGCAGATTCCAGCTCCACCAGGCTCCAGTCGACGGACCTGAGGACAGAGCTGGAGCGGTGTCACTTGGGACAGGATGCCCGGGTGTACCTCGAGCGACATCGAAAAAGGCGTCGCAACCAGGAGACTGGCGACAGCGTGACGTCGGCCTCGACCCAACCTGAAGAGCAGACTTTCACCATGCGAACTCTGCCCCAGGCATACGCCGCGCAGCATATGCCACAGCCATATGCCCTGCAAACGGCGCCCCCGGTCCATGGAGCTGCCTTGCCCATACCGGGATACACCGTGCCGACGGCGAACCAAGCGTTCGCGGCACCAACACCTGCAGCAACAGGGGCAGGATGTGCGGCCCTGGCACCCCACCTTCGCTTCACGAGGTGTCCGCGCAAGTTCCGGCCACACCTGCCCTAGAAGTACGACGGCATCGTCAACCCGGCGGAGTTCCTCCAGATCTACTCCACCGCCGTACTTGCCACAGGAGGGGATGAGGCTGTCATGGCCAACTACTTCCCCGTCGCCTTGACCGGCCCAGCCCAGTCTTGGCTCATGAACCTCCCCCAGGGTTCCATAACTTCCTGGGGAGATCTCTGCTGGCAGTTCGTCGCCAACTTTGGCAGTTCCTACACCCGTCCTGGCACGGAGCTTGACCTCCACGCCATCCAGCAACAGCCTGGAGGGTCGCTGCGCTCCTTCATTCAGCGGTTCTCCCAGGTGCGGAACACCATCTCACGCATCCAAAACGCTTCGGTGGTGGTGGCTGTCGGTACCTGAGATATGGGGTACCCCCGCGGACAGGGGAAAATGCCTAAGGAACTCGCCCTTCTCCGCAGGGAGAGCTCCGAAGGCGCCACGCGTCCGGCGGGGCCGAACCCCCCTCTCCTCAGAGGAGAGCTCCGGGCCCGCCATGTGGCATAAAGAAGCCGGACCGCCCCCTCCGCGGGCGAGGGGTCCGAGGGTGCCACGTATCCGGCGGGGCCGGACCTCCCTATCCTCAGAGAGGAGCTCCGGGCCCGCCACGTGGCCGACAGAAGCCGAACCTCCCCCTCCGTGGGGAGAGGTCCGGAGGCCCCACGTGCCCCGCGGGCCGGACCCTCCTCTCCTCTGAGAAGGGCTCCGGGACCGCCACGTGGCAGCAGTACGGCGCTGCCTGCCCCCGAGCGATAGGCAGCGGGCGTAAAGACGCCCCATACCTTGCCCGTACAAGGTATTCAAGGCCCGCGTCTTCCCAAGATGCGGAGACGCGGAGCACGCCTCTGTCAGGTGCCGTTGCGCCCAGTCGCATCACAGACTGGCGCGTGATGTCAGAACCTGCCAGCCAATAAACACCGCGACAAGACATCCCATGCCGCTCCCACCGCCATGAACCACTACGGCTAGCATGCGACATGGACAGGGCAGCAAGACGAAGACTCAGAAGCCTTTGCCAGAGACAACTACCGTCATAACTGCGGATACGATAGTCTGCAGGCAATCTCCCCGGGACCACCTGTCGGGTCCCGGGCCCCCCTTGTAAGCCACACGAGCCTTGGACTATAAAAGGCTCTGGTAGGCGACGTTAGCAAGGGTTCGCACTCCCGCAACTCATACGCTAGACATCAGTCATCCCCAAGCTCAGGACTCCGGTTCTGAGCAACAAGCAATACAGCAAGCTCCATAGCTCGCCGTGGACGTAGGGTTTTACGCTCCGGCGGTCTGAACCACGTAAAACTTGCCTTGTCAAGCTCTTCCTAACTCGTCCATACACTTAAGCTCTCCGCAAGTGACTAGCCCCACCGAAAAAAGAACCTCCGCGTGCTGCCCAATGCAGGCCGGGGGGAAGTGTCGACCGCACACTTCGACATTTCGCGCGCCAGGTAGGGGGCTTTTCCCTTGCGCGACGAGTTTTGGCCGACGAAGATGACCAAGCTTCCTTCAGCGGCAAACTCTTCTCCTCCGTGTTCACAGCAGACCGTGACCAGCGGGGAGTACATGTCGACGCACTCACGACGGAGTGTGTCGGCACAAGCTGGGAGCCAGCAGCCGATTCCGGCAACGCTGACTCCGGCAATGCAGGCTCCGACCAGCATGAGATCTTCTGCAGCGCTGAGCGTACACCACGGGGGTGCGCTAGCTGCAGCGAGAGCGCTACTGTGCAACCCACCTGCTGGGGACGCGCCCCATTCAGCGACCCAACAGTGGGTTCGCAAGGTGGACCGCCTCGTCGTCGCTGCCGCAAACCCTCGGTTTCGGCGAGGGCGACGCCCCGGCCAACCGGCTGTGTCGCTGACGCGCAAGCCAACGGTTGATGGGCAGACGGCGGATTCCAGCTCCTCCAGGCTCCTGTCGACGGACCTGAGGACAGAGCTGGAACGGTGCCACTTGGGCCAGGATGCCCGGGTGTACCTCGAGCGACGTCGAGAAAGGCGTCGCAACCAAGAGGCTGGCGACAGCATGACGTCGGCCTCGACCCAGCCTGGAGGGCAGATCTTCGCCACGCGAGCCCTGCCCCAGGCATACGTCGTGCAGCATATGCCACAACCATATGCCCTACAAACGGCGTCCCCGGTCTATGGTGCAGCATTGCCCATACCGGGGTACACTGTGCCAGGTGCAAACCAAAGCGTTCGCGGCACCAATACCTGCGGCAACAGGAGCAGGATGTGCGGCCCTTGCACCCCACCTTCGCTTCGCGAGGTGGCCGCGCAAGTTTCGGCCGCACCTGCTCGAAAAGTACGACGGCAGCGTTAACCCGGCGGAGTTCCTCCAGATCTACTCCACCGCCGTGCTTGCCGCAGGAGGGGATGAGGCTGTCATGGCCAACTACTTCCCCGTCGCCTTGACCGGCCCAGTCCGGTCTTGGCTCATGAATCTCCCTCAGGGTTCCATAACTTCCTGTGGAGAGCTCTGCCGGCAGTTCATCGCCAACTTCGGCAGCTCCTACACCCGTCCCGGCACGGAGCTTGACCTCCACGCCATCAAGCAACAACCTGGTGAGTCGCTGCGCTCCTTCATCCAGCGGTTCTCCCAGGTACGCAACACCATCCCGCATATTCAAAGTGCTTCTGTGGTGGTGGCGTTCACGCAGGGTGTCCGGGACCAGAAAATGCTTGAAAAGCTCGCGACCAGAGAGGTCCGCGACGTCTCTGAGCTCTTCAGCCTGGCGGACAAGTGCGCCAGAGCAGCTGAAGGGCGGAACTGGCACTCTCTGCCGACCTCCGAGTCAGGAGGACAGCCCTGGTCCGGCGCTGCTTCCTATGGAAGTGGCAAGAAGGCCAAGAACTGGTGAGTGGCAAGATGAAGTCATCGTCCGCGGCTCCCGTCGCCGCAGCAGCGACGGCTAGTGGAGCTCGGGGGGCCACGCCCCGACAAAAGGCAGCGGCAGTCGCCAGCCACAAATAGTGACCAGGGCGGGCTATGCCCCGTGCATGGCGCCGGCAACCATACTGCTGCCGAGTGCTGGGATATCCAGAGGCTCGCAGAGCGCTTCCGCAAAGGAAGGCAGCAGAGAGCTGAGGCACCGCTCCACCCTCAGAGGGATGGCAAGCAGAAAGTCGACGCGTCAGTCAGCGCCGGCCACCAGGTGGGGTTTCAGGAGCCTCAGTGTGTCATGAAGACAATGCATAACGGTGAGGACTCCAGCTCTGATGGTGACGGGCCGGGGCGGTAGCCGACTGTGGCTGCCGCCCCAGGTCAGTGGAGGCTGCACTGCTGCGGCGTCAACCTTGGAGAAGCTCCAAATAGTCGCAGCAGCTCAAGCACCAATCACAATGGTGCGAGATCGGGCCAGCCCCTCCTGAGAGCACGCCTCCGTGCCTCGGTCATACCTCTTGGGGGCCGCCCAAGGTCTGTCAACCCCTTGAAGGCCTTGTCAGAAGGGGAAGACGCCTTGGGTCTCCCAAGACGAGCCCGGGTCCGCCTACCTCTTGAAGGCCTTAGCCAGAAGGGGAGAACTCCCCGGGGGCGCCTAGGAGAACCCGCGCAGGATCTGATCCAGCGTGAAGATGACAACCTCGTCGACGAGGCTCGGCTGCAGGTAACACCCCACAACGCACGGTCTCGGCTGCTGCTCTAGCACTACCGCCAAAGAACCAAACGCGTCAGGGACCTGCAGAAAGGCATCCTGGTGCCGCGGCACGCACTTTCCCGAGAAGGACCTATAAGCTCTCCCCCAGCCGGGAAGGTCCCATACAATTCACGAAAGTTGCAATCCCAGGTACACATGCCTTTCAACCGAGTGTGAGATCTGTTCCCAAAACCCTTTGGCATGGAACAACACTGTAAGTCCTACCCCCCGAGCATTAGTAGAACAGGCTCGTTCCCTTCTGTAATAAATCCCAGAGTCTAGGAACAGCGCTTGGGGCAGCTAAGTCTCAAGGGACGGTCCAGGACTACGTCCAGCTTAGCCTGGTTCCCGACCCTAAGCACGTAGAGTCTTGCTTCCCTTGTAGACGAGGCGGGTCATTGCCTCCATGTATAGCCGTACTTCCACCTATGGGCATTGTCGAAGTGTTCGGTCGACACTTCCCCCGGGCCTGCACTGGGCAGCCCGCGGAGGTTTTTTTTCGGTGGGGCTAGTCGCTTGCGGAGAGCTTGAGCATATGGACGAGTTAGGAAGAGCTTGACACGGTGAGTTTTACGTGGTTCAGGCCGCCGCAGCATAAAACCCTACGTCCACGGCGAGCTATGGAGCTCGCTGTATTGCTTGTTGCTCAGAACCGGGGGTCCTGAGCTTGGGGATGACTGAAGTCTAGCGTATGAGTTGCGGGAGTGCGAACTCAGGGTGCAGATGGCTAGAGTGTGAACCCCTGCTAACGTCGCCTACCCGAGCCTTTTATAGTCCAAGGCTCGGGTGGCTTACAAGGGGGGCCCGGGACACGACAGGTGGTCCCAGGGAGATTGCCTGCAGACTACCGTATCCGCAGTTATGTCGGTAGTTCTCTCTGGCGAAGGCTTCTGAGTCTTCGTCTTGCCGCCCTGCCCATGCCGCATGCTAGCCGTAGTGGTTGATGACGGCAGGGGCGGCAGGGGATGTCTTGTCACTGTGTTTATTGGCTGGCAGGTTCTGACACCGCGCGCCAGTCTGTGATATGACTGGGCGCAACGGCACCTGACAGAAGCGTGCTCCGCGTCTTCGCGTCTTGGGAAGGCGCGGGTCTTGAATGCTTTGTACGGTAAAGGCATGGCGCGCCTTCACTCCTGCTGCCTACCGCGCCGGGTGGCAGCACTGCTCTGCTGGCCACGTGTCGGACCCGGAGCTCTCCTCTGTGGAGGGGGGGGGGCTCCGGCTCTGCTGGACACGTGGAGCCTTCGGAGCTCACCCCCGCGGAGGGGGCGAGGTCCGGTCTTCCGGGCCACGTGGCAGGCTCGGAGCTATCCTTTGAGGAGAGGAGAGCCCCGGCCCTGCCGGACACGTGGTGCCTTCGGAGCTCGCCCTTGCGGAGGGGGCGAGGTCCGGCCTCCTGTGCCACGTGGCAGGCCCGGAGCTATCCTCCGAGGGGAGGGGAGCTCCGGCCCCGCTGGACACGTGGCACCTTCAAACCTCGCTCCTGCAGAGGGAGCGAGGTCCTTAGGAAGTTTTACCCTGTGCGAGGGTGTACCCGGTATTGAGGGTACCGACAGTGGCCCCCGGGCTCACCTCGGGGGAGGTAACGAGCCCGAGGTGGGGCCTTCTCCTACCCGCGCACTTTCTTGTCTTGAGTACTCCCTGTGCTGGCAGGGTCTTGACGGCTTCGGAGTTCAGCCTCTGAGGAGAGGGTGAAGACTAGCATCGGAGCTCAGCCCTTGTGAAAGGGGGAGGTCTTGCTTCGGAGCTCACCTCTGAGAAGAGGGGTGGTCCGGGAAGTCATCGTAGCTCAGGCCAGCGAAGGGCGTGAGGTCCGGAGGTCATTGGAGCTCAGGCCAGCGAAGGGCGTGAGGTCCGGCATCAGCGCTCGCCACTGAAAGGAGGGCGAGGGCTGGCCTCGGAGCTCGGCCCAGCTGCGAGGGCAGTGGTCCGGAAGTCATCGGAGCTCAGGCCAGCGAAGGGCGTGAGATCTGGAGGTCGTCGGAGCTCAGGCCAGCGAAGGGCATGAGGTCCGGCATCAGCTCTCGCCTCTGAAAGGAGGGCGAGGGCTGGCCTCGAAGCTCGGCCCAGCTGTGGGGGGCGGAGGTCCGGAAGTCATCGGAGCTCAGGCCAGCGAAGGGCGTGAGGTCCGTCATCAGCACTCGCCTCTGAAAGGAGGGCGAGGGCTGGCCTCGGAGCTCGGCCCAGCTGCGGGGGCGGAGGTCCGGAAGTCATCGGAGCTCAGGCCAGCGAAGGGCGTGAGGTCCGGAGGTCATCGGAGCTCAGGCCAGCGAAGGGCGTGAGGTCCGGCCCCAGTGCTCGCCTCTGAAAGCAGGGCGAGGGCTGGCATCGGAGCTCGGCCCGGCTGTGGGGGCGGAGGTCCGGAAGTCATCGGAGCTCAGGCCAGCGAAGGGCGTGAGGTCCGGCATCAGCGCTTGCCTGTGAAAGGAGGGCGAGGGATGGCCTCGGAGCTCGGCCCAGCTGTGGGGGCGGAGTCCGGAAGTCATCAGAGCTCAGGCCAACAAAGGGCGTGAGGTCGGGTATCAGTGCTCGCCTCTGAAAGGAGGGTGAGGGCTGGCCTCGGAGCTCGGCCTGGCTGTGGAGGCGGAGTCCGGCAGTCATCGGAGCTCAGGCCAACGAAGGGCGTGAGGTCCAACATCAGCGCTCGCCTCTGAAAGGAGGGCGAGAGCTGGCCTCAGAGCTCGGCCTGGCTGTGGAGGCGGAGTCCGGCACTGCTCAGTGGTGCCCCCTTCCTGTCCCTTAGTCTCATTTGGCTTACTGTCCCAGGCCGGAATACGGGGCTTGGGTAATCCAGTGCACTTGGTCCCGGAGGTCTGGCCCCAGCCCCAGTCAGGGTGTAACCGTCCGGCCCCCTGGTACTCAGACCGTAGCGCCGGGGGGCATAGTGCGCGTGCTTTGGGTGCAAGACCGGGTAAAGCAAGGCTCCTGACCCCCCGGTCTAGCGTAGGTCTTTTCTCGGAGGAGACCAACTGGCAGTACAGTACCCTTACTGGGGGAGATCCAAAAGGCCACCGGGCCTCTGGCAGGTACACCAAGCACTACCACCTTCGGCAGGACGGCAAATATCGACTATGCATGAGAGCAGGAAAGAGGAACCGAGTGTACAATGGACACACACTGTCTAGAGCGTGGGGAGGTGTTCATATAAATTAATGCATAATTTAAATAAACACCTAAGTAAGCATGGTGAACTTACTGGGGTAGCGTCGGAGCACCTGTCTTCACGCAGAGCGGGTCATGCGTGGCTTCGTCGTACGCCGGACATGGGGGGACCCCCATGGCGATCTCAGGGGGAAGCATGGCTTCGGCCCCGCATACCATGTGGAAGGGTAGTTCCCGTGACCCGGCCCTGGGAAGTCCGGCTGGCCCTAGACATGGAGGAGCCGGTATCCCCCGACGGCTCTGGGTGCGCGTCTGCACCGGTTGTGTGGGTCTGCTTGGCGTGGACCTGGCACGCATTGCATCCCTAACCGGTTTGACGGCGTCCAGGTGGCTCTCGGTCAGTAGGAGCCATGCCGGGTGGCTTAACCGACCAGCGTGCGGGACGATGAGCGTTCCCAGCACTCGCCTCCGTGGACTACTGCGAGCTAGTCGCAGCCTTCCTCCTGGGTTATGCGCTGCAATAGGATGTCGTGGCACCACGCCAGTAAAGATACCAGCGCGTAGCACTTAGCCATCCGCACCACCCGTTCAGCGAACGCACGTTCGTCAGGAAGGATGTCCTTCAAGGTGTCCCGGACCTCCGTGGTCCATGCATCGGGACTACTTGAGCTTCTGGATCTTGAGCGCTGGGTTGCAGGGAGTCCCCAGTGACGCTTACGATCCTTTGGCGGCATCCATGGCTGCAGGGCCGCCGGGACTGCCTAGCTTCGAGGCACTGGTTCAGCCCCCTTCGCTCGGCTCGGCTGGCTGGGCTGTGGACCGCAGCAACGTCCTCTCGAAGACTCCTTCGGGCGCAGGGGCTCCGATGTCGGCCTTCGTTGAGAGGTCGTCAGCTGCGTCCTTGCCAGCATGCGGTACATGGCGCAGGTCCAAGGCGAGGAAGTCTTTCTCCAACATCCGCACGTGGAGCAGATAAACAGCTAGCTGTGGGTCATTGCAGGGGCATTCACCCTTAACTTGCTTGATAACTAGCTGGGATTCGCCCTGCGCCAACAACTGGCGAGCGCCCAGAGACAGGACTGTCTTTTAGGCCAAAGATGAGTGCTTCATACTCTGCCAAGTTGTTGGTTGCCTTGGAATTGAGACGCACCATGTACCCAGACTGCTCCCCCGATGGCATGAGAAGCAGTACGCCGGCACCGGCCCCCTGCTTTCGCGAGGAGCCGTCGAAGAAGAGCGTCCAGTGAGGCCCGGCGAAGATCGGAGCTCGGTACTTTGGTTCACCGTCTTCGCAGCCCCCTGGGTCAGCCTTCGTTGGCGTCCACTCAGCCACGAAGTCAGCCAGTGCTTGGCTCTTGGATCTCTGACGTGGTCGGGAGCTCAGCTTGAACTCCGCCGTCTTCGGGCTGTCTTCCGGCTTCGGGAGCTGGCAGTGAGTGCCAATTCCGCCCTTCGGCTGCTCTGGCACACTTGTCCGCCAGGCTGAAGAGCTCAGAGACGTCGCGGACCTCTCTGGTCGCGAGCTTCTCAAGCATTTTCTCGTCCCGGACACCCTGCCGGAACGCCACCACCACAGAAGCACTTTGAATATGCGGGATGGTGTTGCGTACCTGGGAGAACCGCTGGATGAAGGAGCACAGTGATTCCCCAGGTTGTTTCTTGACGGCGTGGAGGTCAAGCTCCGTGCCGGGACGGGTGTAGGAGTTGCCGAAGTTGGCAACGAACTGCCGGCAGAGCTCTCCCCAGGAAGTTATGGAACCCTGAGGGAGTTTCATGAGCCAAGACCGGGCTGGGCCGGTCAACGCGACGGGGAAGTAGTTGGCCATGACAGCCTCATCCCCTCCCGCGGCAAGCACGGCGGTGGAGTAGATCTGGAGGAACTCCGCCGGGTTAACGCTGCCGTCATACTTTTCAGGCAGGTGCGGCCGAAACTTGCGCGGCCACCTCGCGAAGCGAAGGTGGGGTGCAAGGGCCGCACATCCTGCTCCTGTTGCCGCAGGTATTGGTGCCGCGAACGCTTGGTTCACACCTGGCACAGTGTACCCCGGTATGGGCAAGGTTGCGCCATAGACCGGGGACGCCGTTTGTAGGGCATATAGTTGTGGCATATGCTGCGCGGCGTATGACTGGGGCAGGGCTCGCGTGGCGAAGATCTGCCCTCCAGGCTGGGTCGAGGCCGACGTCATGCTGTCGCCAGCCTCTAGGTTGCGACGCCTTTCTCAACGCCGCTCAAGGTATACCCGGGCATCCTGGCCCAATTGACACCGTTCCAGCTCTGTCCTCAGATCCGTCGACTGGAACCTGGTGGAGCTGGAATCTGCCGTCTGCTCGCCAACCATTGGCGTGCGCATCAGCGACACAGCCGGTTGGCCGGAGCGTCGTCCCCGCCGAAGTCGAGGGTTTGCGGCGGCGACGACGAGACGGTCTACCTCGCGAATCCACTGCTGGGTCGCAGCCTGAGGCGCGTCCCCAGCAGGCCGATTGCGCAGTAGTGCTCTTGCTGCAGCTAGCGCACCCCCACGGGGTACACCCAGCGCTACTGAAGACCTGGCGCTGGTTGGAGCCTGCATTGCCGGGGTCGGCGCTGCCAGAGCCGGTTGCTGGCTCCCAGCTTGCGCCGACACACTCTGTCCTGAGTGTGTCGACATGTACTCCCCCCTGGTCACGGTTCGCCGCGAACGCGGGGGAGGAGAGTTTGCCGCTGAAGGAAGCTTGGTAATCTTCGTCGGCGGAAACTCGTCGCGCAAGGGAAAACCCCCTACCTGGCGCGCCAAATGTCGAAGTGTTCGGTCGACACTTCCCCCGGGCCTGCACTGGGCAGCCCGCGGAGGTTCTTTTTTCGGTCGGGCTAGTCTCTTGCGGAGAGCTTGAGCGTATGGACGAGTTAGGAAGAGCTTGACACGGCGAGTTTTACGTGGTTCAGGCCGCCGGAGCGTAAAACCCTACGTCCACGGCGAGTTATGGAGCTCGCTGTATTGCTTGTTGCTCAGAACCGGGGTCCTGAGCTTGGGGATGACTGAAGTCTAGCGTATGAGTTGCGGGAGTGCGAACTCAGGGCGGCAAGACATCCCATGCCGCTCCCGCCGCCATCAACCACTACGGCTAGCATGCGGCATGGACAGGGCGGCAAGACGAAGACTCAGAAGCCTTCGCCAGAGACAACTACCGACATAACTGCAGATACGATAGTCTGCAGGCAATCTCCCCGGGACCACCTGTCGGGTCCCGGGCCCCCCTTGTAAGCCACACGAGCCTTGGACTATAAAAGGCTCGGGTAGGCGATGTTAGCAAGGGTTCGCACTCCCGCAACTCATACGGTAGACATCAGTCATCCCCAAGCTCAGGACTCCGGTTCTGAGCAACAAGCAATACAGCGAGCTCCATAGCTCGCCGTGGATGTAGGGTTTTACGCTCCGGCGGCCTGAACCACGTAAAACTCGCCGTGTCAAGCTTCTCCTAAACTCGTCCCTACGCACAAGCTCTCCGCAAGTGACTAGCCCCTCCGAAAAAGAACCTCCACGGGCTGCCCAGTGCAGGTCCAGGGGAAGTGTCGACCACACACTTCGACACGCACGATCCGTTCAGCGGATACACGTTCATCAGGGAGGATATTGTCTTTCAAGTAGTCCCGGATCTCCGTGATCCATGCATCGGGTCTGACTTGAGCGTCTGGATCTTGAGCGCTGGGTTGCACGGAGTCCCCAGTGACGCTTACGATCCTTGCCGGCATCCATGGCTGCAGGGCCGCCGGGACCGCCAGCTTCGAGGTGCTGGTCTAGCCCCCTTCGCCCGGCTCGGCGGGCTGGGCTGTGGGCCGCAGCAACATCCTCTTGAAGACTCCTTCTGGCACAGGGGCTCTGGTGGGGGCCTTCGTTGAGAGGTCGTCAGCTGCGGCCTTGCCAGCGCGCGGTACGTGGCGCAGGTCCAAGGCGAGGAAGTCTTTCTCCACCATCTGCACATAGAGCAGATGAGCAGCTAGCTGTGGGTCACTGCAGGAACATTCACCCTTAACTTGCTTGATAACTAGCTGGGAGTCGCCCTGTGCCAACAACTGGCGAGCGCCTAGAGACAGGACTGTCTTTAGGCCAAAGATGAGTGCTTCATACTCTGCCATGTTGTTGGTTGCCTTGGAATTGAGACGCACCATATACCCAGACTGCTCCCCCGATGGCATGAGGAGCAGTACGCCAGCAACGGCCCCCTGCTTTCGCGAGGAGCCGTTGAAGAAGAGCGTCCAGTCGGGCTTGGTGAAGACCAGAGCTCGGTGCTCTGGTTCACCGTCTTCGTGGCCCCCTGGGTCAGCCTTCATTGGTGTCCACTCTGCCACAAAGTCAGCCAGCGCTTGGCTTTTGACTGCATGGCGAGGAAGGAAGTCCAGCTCAAACTCCGCCAGCTCCGCTGTCCATTTAGCGACGTTGCCAGTCGCATGGGGGCTGTGAAGGATCGTCTTCAGCAGATAGGAGGTGACTACCGAGACCCGGTGGGCCTGAAAGTAGTGGCGGAGCTTCCTGGACGCCACGAGCACTGCATACAGCAGCTTGTGGACTTCTAGGTACCTTGTCTTGGCATCATGAAGTATTTCGCTGATGCAGTAGACAGGTCTCTAGATGGTTCAAACCCTCTCTCTTAGGTCTGGAAGGTCTTCATCCATTGGCCCTGGCCCGCTGGAGGTGAGTGGGTCTAGGGGAGCTTCCGGGAGTTGGAACCCGGAAGCTCTTAAGCCGTCTTGGCCCCCCGGGGGGCCCTGCTGGTTCTCCGGGAGCTCCGGAGGGTCCTGCTGGATCTCCGGGAGGTCCCGTTGGGCCCCCGGGGGGTTGTTTTGGAAGTCCGGGAAGCCTCCATGGACATCCGGGAGGTTGTCTCGGAGGTCCGCGAGACCGTCTTGGTCCTGCGGGGCCTCCTGGTGCCTGTCTTCTGCTACCGGAGCAGGCTGTGAAGATGAGAGGTCCGGCCGCTCTGCGACGAGGACCATACTCACCACTTCAGTTGTGGCCGCGATGTAGAGCAACAGATGCTCTCCGGGCTCTGGGGCTACCATGATAGGTAGGTGTCGGTACCTGCGATATGGGGTACCCCCGCACACAGGGGAAAATGCCTAAGGAACTCGCCCTTCTCCGCAGGGAGAGCTCCGAAGGTGCCATGCGTCCGGCGAGGCCGGACCTCCCTCTCCTCAGAGGAGAGCTCCGGGCCCGCCACGTGGCATACAGAGGCCGGACCTCCCCCTCCGCGGGAGAGAGGTCCGAAGGTGCCACGTATCCGGCAGGGCCGGACCTCCCTCTCCTCAGAGAGGAGCTCTGGGCCCGCCACGTAGCTGACAGAAGCCGAACCTCCCCCTCCGCGGGGAGAGGTCCGAAGGCTCCACGTGTCCCGCAGGGCCGGACCCCCCTCTCCTCTGAGGAGGGCTCCGGGCCCGCCACGTGGCCAGCAGAATGGCGCTGCCTGCCCCCGAGCGATAGGCAGCGGGCGTAAAGACGCCCCATACCTTGCCCGTGCAAGGTATTCAAGGCCCGCGTCTTCCCAAGACGCGAAGACACGGAGCACGCCTCTGTCAGGTGCCGTTGCGCCCAGTCGCATCACAGACTGGCGTGCAGTGTCAGAGCCTGCCAGCCAATAAACGCAGCGACAAGACATCCCATGCCGCCCGCGCCGTCATCAACCACTACAACTAGCATGCGGCATGGGCAGGGCTGCAAGACGGAGACTCGGAAGCCTTCGCCAGAGACAACTACCGGCATAGCTGCAGATACGGTAGATGATAGACAATCTCCCCGGGACCATCTGTCGGGTCCCGGGCCCCCTTGTAAGCCACCCGAGTCTTGGACTATAAAAGACTCGGGTAGGCGACGATAGCAAGGGTTCGCACCTCTGCAACTCATACGCTAGCCATTCACACCCAAGCGGTAACTCACCCCCAAGCTCAGGACTCCGGTTCTGAGCAGCAAGCAATACAGCGAGCTCCATAGCTCGCCATGGACGTAGGGTTTTACGCTCCGGCGGCCTGAACAACGTAAAACTCACCGTGTCAAGCTCTTATTAACTCGTCCATCCGCGCAAGCTCTCCGCAAGGGACTAGCCCCACCGAAAAAAGAACCTCCGCGGGCTGCCCAGTGCAGGCCCGGGGAAAGTGTCGACCGAACACTTCGACATTTGGCGCGCCAGGTAGGGGGCTTTTCCCCTTGCGCGACGAGTTTCCGGCGACAAAGATGACCAAGCTTCCCTCAGCGGCAAACTCTACCCCTCCGCGTTCACAGCGAACCGTGACCAGCGGGGAGTACATGTCGACGCACTCAGGACGGAGGGTGTCGGCACAAGCTGGTAGCCAGCAGCCGACTCCGGCAACGCCGACCCCGGCAATGCAGGCTCCGACCAGTGTGAGATCTTCTGCAGTGCTGAGCGTACACCATGGGGGTGCGCTAGCTGCAGCAAGAGCACTGCTGCGCAACCCACCTGCTGGGGATGCGCCCCATTCAGCGACCCAACAGTGGGTCCGCGAAGTGGACCGCCTCGTCGTCGCCACCGCTGTCGGTACCTGAGATATGGGGTACCCCCGCGCACAGGGGAAAATGCCTAAGGAACTCACCCTTCTCCGCAGGGAGAGCTCCGAAGGCGCCACGCGTCCGGCGGGGCCGGACCTCCCTCTCCTCAGAGGAGAGCTCCGGGTCCGCCATGTGGCATACAGAAGCCGGACCTCCCCCTCCGCGGGAGAGAGGTCCAAACGCGCCACGCATCCAGCGGGGCCGAGTCTCCCTCCTTTCAGAGGAGAGATCCAGGCCCGCCACGTGGCCGACAGAAGCCAAGCCTCCCCCTCCGCGGGGAGAGGTCCGGAGGCTCCACGTGCCCCGCAGGCCGGACCCTCCTCTCCTCAGAGAAGGGCTCCGGACCCGCCACGTGGCCAGAAGAACGGTGCTGTCTGCCCCCGAGAGATAGGCAGCGGGTGTAAAGACGCCCCATACCTTACCCGTACAAGGTATTCAAGGCCCGCGTCTTCCCAAGGCGCGGAGACGCAGAGAACACCTCTGTCAGGTGCCGTTGCGCCCAGTCGCATCACAGACTGGCGCGCGGTGTCAGAACCTGCCAGCCAATAAACACCACGACAAGACATCCCATGCCGCCTGCGCCGTCATCAACCACTACGACTAGCATGCGGCATGGGCAGGGCGGCAAGATGAAGACTCAGAAGCCTTCAACCAGAGACAACTACCGGCATAACTGCAGATACGGTAGATAATAGACGATCTTCCCGGGACCACCTGTCGGGTCCCGGCTCCCCTTCTAAGCCGCCCGAGTCTTGGACTATAAAAGGCTCGGGTAGGCGACGATAGCAAGGGTTCGCACTCTGCAACTCATACGCTAGCCATACACTCCCAAGCTGTAACTCACCCCCAAGCTCAGGACTCCGGCCCTGAGCATCAAGCAATACAGCGAGCTCCTTAGCTCGCCGTGGACATAGGGTTTTACGCTCCGGCGGCCTGAACCACGTAAAACTCACTGCGTCAAGCTCTTACTAACTCGTCCATCCGCGCAAGCTCTCCGCTAGGGACTAGCCCCACCGAAAAAAGAACCTCGGCGGGCTGCCCAGTGCAGGCCCGGGGGAAGTGTCGACCGAACACTTCGACATTTGGCGCGCCAGGTAGGGGGCCTTTCCCCTTGCGCGACGAGTTTCCGCTGACGAAGATGACCAAGCTTCCTTCAGCGGCAAGCTGCCCCCCCCCCCCCCCCCCCCCCCGCGTTCACGGCGAACCGTGACCAGCGGGGAGTACATGTCGACACACTCAGGACGAAGTGTGTCGGCACAAGCTGGTAGCCAGCAGCCGACTCCGGCAACGCCGACTCCGGCGATACAGGCTGTCGAAGTGTGCGGTCGACACTTCCCCCGGGCCTGCACTGGGCAGCCCGCGGAGGTTCTTTTTTCTGAGGGGCTAGTTCCTAGCGGAGAGCTTGCGCGGATGGAACGAGTTAGTAAGAGCTTGACACGGCGAGTTTTACGTGGTTCAGGCCGCCGGAGCGTAAAACCCTACGTCCACGGCAAGCTATGGAGCTCGCTGTATTGCTTGCTGCTCAGGGCCGGAGGCCTGAGCTTGGGGTGAGCTACAGCGTGAGAGTGTATGGCTAGCGTATGAGTTGCAAAATGCGAACCCTTGCTATCGACGCCTACCCGAGCTTTTTATAGTCCAAGACTCGGGCGGCTTACAAGGGGAGCCGGGACCCGACAGGTGGTCCCGGGAAGATTGTCTATTATCTACCGTATCTGCAGTTATGCCGGTAGTTGTCTCTGGCCGAAGGCTTCTGAGTCTTCATCTTGCCGCCCTGCCCATGCCGCATGCCAGTCGTAGTGGTTGATGACGGCGCAGGCGGCATGGGTTGTCTTGTCGCGGTGTTTATTGGCTGACAGGTTCTGACACCGCGCGCCAGTCTGTGATGCGACTGGGCGCAACGGCACCTGACAGACGCGTGCTCCGCGTTTCCGCGTCTTGGGAAGACGCGGGCCTTGAATACCTTGTACGGGCAAGGTATGGGGCGTATTTACGCCCGCTGCCTATCACTCGGGGCAGGCAGCGTCGCTCTGCTGCCACGTGGTGGGCCCGGAGCCCTTCTCAGAGAAGAGAAGGGTCAGTCGCGCGGGGCACACGGCGCCTTCGGACCTCTCTCCCGTGGAGGGGGAGGTCCGGCTTCTGCTGGCCACGTGGTGGCCCCGGAGCTCTCCTCTGAAGAGAGGGAGGTCCGGCCCCGCTGGACACGCGGCGCCTTCGGACCTCTCTCCCGCGGAGGGGGAGGTCCGGCTTCTGTGTGCCATGTGGCAGGCCCGGAGCTCTCCTCTGAGGAGAGGGAGGTCCGGCCCCGCCGGACGCGTGGCGCCTTCGGAGCTCTCCCTGCGGAGAAGGGCGAGATCCTTAGGCATTTTACCCTGTGCGCGGGGGTACCCCATATCTCAGGTACCGACAGTGGCCCCCGGGCTCATCTCGGGGGAGATAGCGAGCCCGAGGTGGGACCTCCGTCTCTTCTGGTCCGCGCACTTTCTCTAAGTCCCGAATTGACCGCTGCCGGAGCACGAACAGCCACGGGATCGTGGGAGCGTGCGCTCACTTGATGGTTGCTTTTACTGCGGCGGTTCCCAAGACTGCCACTTCTGCACGTTGCGGCGCTTTCTTCGGGAACCGCCGAAGCGCCTTGCCCGATCATCTTCTTAGGAGACTGACTCCTTGCCCCCACCGCTCAGTTAGGCGGCTTGGGCCCACCCGTCATTGGCATTTGGTCTAGGAACCGAAGCGGTTGCCGGTGCGGGATATTTGAAGAGTTCCGAATTGCTTGGAATTGCACCGGGAAGCTTTTTAGAGGGGGTCTTACCCACATTGCAGATTCCCTTCGCACTTCTCAGCGTTTCTTCTCGGACTCTTGTGCTTTTTCTCTCTTGCCTTTGAGTTCTCCCTTGCCATGGCTTCCAACCCGCTGCCAGAGAAGAAACACGCTCGATCTCCTCCAGCAACGGCGTCGTTGCCAAGTCAGGATTCTGGGGTGCCTGAGACTCCCTCCGGTGGCGACTCGAAGAGGCCCCGGGCTGATGTGCTGGGGGAAGCCTCTGGGGCGTCCCCTGTTCCGCCAGTCCAAGCGACTGCGGAGCGGCCGTCGGCGATGGTAGCGGGCTCTGGAAGTCCTACCCCGGCTCGGAAGTCGGGGTTCAGAGCCCGCTGGAGTGACCGCGCTTCCCGGCCTTCCCCGTCTTGCGGGGAATCTGTGCCGCTGCGCTCGGAGCCAGGGGCAGCTGCCGCGGCCCCCAGGCCAGCGTGAACTTCTCCTGTTCCGGTGTGCCCGGACTCCGCAGTGGCGCCGTCCCTTCCTGCCGAGACGGCCACCGCGGCCCCCGAGCCAGCGCAGGTTGACCCTGCACTAGGCGGCCTGGCCTCTTCTCCAGCACCGCCTTCCCTGGCTCGCCCTTCTCCTCAGGTCAAGGAGCCAGAAGCTGTAGAGAGCCCGACTGGCCTGGCTGCCAGAGCCTCGGAGCCAGCTTCTCCTAATCGGCGTCTCGTCTCGGTTGCTGGTGCATTGGCTCTTCCTGAGGACGAGGTAATGGAGGAGGTCGGGGGGACTGCCCCGGCCTCTGCTGCTCCATTGCCTCTGGCGGACGCCTTCGCGCTTGCCGAGTCGAGCGTCCGGCAGGTCTTGGCTGCACTAGGGCGCGAGCGGGAGGAGTACACGGTTGAACGGGACCGCCTCCTCATCTGGGGGAACCTTTTGCGGGAGAGGACCGCGAAGGTTAAGAGTGAGCTCGACTCCAGGCAGGAGTTGCTCGACTTCAGGGAAGCGCTCGTCGACCGGATGAAGCGGGCTGTCGACCGCATGGACACCCAATCGCGGCGGATCAACAGGGAGGCCCTGGAGGCACACGCCCGGGCCGAAGAGAGCCTCTCTGCTGCTGTGGAGATACGGCAGCGGTTGGAGCGCCGTGAACTCGCCGTTGAGGAACGGGAGCGTTCCATGGCAGCTGAGGCGGAGAGGGTCGCCGCGCAGCTGGCTGCGGGCGAAGATGACCTTCGAGCTCGGATGGAGGAGCTGGAGATCCTGAAAGCAGACCTTGACTTGAGGGAGGAACAGGTCTCCCATGATCGCCGGGCGGTCTTGGACCGGGAGCTGACTGCCGACTTCAAGGCCGCTGAGTTGGAGCGGCTCGCCAAGACTCTCCACCTTCTGGAGAGCTCCCTGGCGGCCAAGGAGAAGGAATTCTCCGAGAGGAACCTGGAGGCTCTGCAGGCGGCCCGCCGCGAGGTGGAGGAGCTCTCGGCCTTGCGGTCCTCCGAGGCTCTTGCGGTCTCAAGCTTCGTGGATCAAGCGGGGTCCGCCCTGATCCCTCTTGGCTTCAGTCCGGTGAGGGCCGCGACTCCCGCATTGAAGGTGGTGGAGGTGATCCCTGCGTCGGAGTCGATCGGCGCCAAGCTGGACAGACTCGACGCGGTGGTCACCAGCGAGCTTGAGGCCGAGGGCCGCGGCTTAGCTTTAGAGGTCGCTTCGCATGTGCTGGCATGCTTCAAGAGCCGCGACCCCTCTTTTTCGCTAGAGCCAGCGAGAGAGGGCCCAGCCGCGGAGCGGGAGGAAGCTGCCAGGGCTGAAGTTGAGGATGTGGCTGCCCTTGTAGCCGCAAGGTTCCGGCGAGAGCCGGGAGGTCCTTAGGACTTGTTTCTCCCTTTTTTATCGAGTCTGTAGTCCAGCTCATGGAGCCTTGTTTAATTTGACTCTCTTGGATACTTGTGTCTGTGATGCTTTTTCTCTCCTTCTTGGCTTTGCCTGGCTGAGTCCTTAGCTCCGCAAGGTACTCAGAGGCCATTTCCAATCTCGGAGCTTCACACAGACACCCTCCCCGGGTCCTAACCGTGTTAGGGGCCCCCCGGAGGTCTCCGAACCTCGCCCTACGGGGGGCTCCAAATCTGCCTGCCACGTGGCGGGTCCGGAGCCCCTCCTCAAGAGACGGGAGCTCCGACCATGTTGGACACGTAGGGCTTCCGGAGCCCTCACCTGAGGGGGGGAGGTCCGGTTCCTGCCTGCCACGTGGCGAGCCCGGAGCTCTCCTCAAGGAAGGAGAGAGTCCCGGGCCCGCTGGACACGTGGGGCCCCCGGGCCCCGCCCCTGCTGGAGGGGCAGGTCCCGGTCCTTCCAGTCCCAGGCCGGAGAAGCTGGTAGCTCCTTCCCCCCCGCTTCATGCAGTCCCTGTTGCCATAACCTGGAGGTCCTGCACACAGGTAGAGGAAACGTAATTCTCCTCGGGGGGTCCTCCCCTCCTGTCTCTTAGTCTTATTCGTCTTATGGTCCTGACCCGCTATACGGGGCTTGGGCAATTCTGTGCATGAGGCGCCGGAGCTCCGGCTCCCTCCGAGGTCCGGGTACGGCCGTCCGATCCCTAGTACCGGGCCATGCGCTGGGGAAGCAGAGTGCACGCGCTTTGGGTTCATGACCAGGCAAAGCGGACGTACTCCCCTGGACCTCCGGAGGGCAGGATGCGCATGCTTTGGGCTCTTGGCCGGCTAAGCTGGATACGCACCCTGGACCCCCCATGCACAACGCTGGCCTTTCCTGGAGGTGACCAACTGGCACCGCAACACCTGACTGGGGGAGGCCCGAGAGACTCACTCGGCCATCGGCAGGTGCCTCAAGCGCAGCCGCCTTCGGTAGGATAGCAAATGCCGACTATGGATGAGCGTAGGAGAGGGGGAGCTAGATGTACGATGAACATACATAGATAGTGCGATCATAAAAATTAATGCATAATTTAAATGAGCGCATGAGAGAGAGCTAAGTAGAACAGGTCTCTGTATTCATACCCATAGGTGGAATTCTGGCTGTACATGGGGGCAATGTTCCGCCTCGTCTACAAGGGAAGCAAGACTCTACGCGCTTAGGGTCGGAACCAGGCTAACCTGGACGTAGTCCTGTACCGTCCCTTGAGACTTAGCTACCCCAAGCTCTGTTCCTAAATTCTATGGGGTTTATTACAGAAGTGGATAACCCTGTTCTACCGATGCTCAGTAAGTAGGATTTACAGTGTTGCTTCATGGCAAGGATTTTTTGGGAATGGATCCCACTCTCGGTTGAAAGGCATGTGTACCTGGGGCGGCAGCTTTCATGATTTGGAAGGGACCTTCCCTGCTGGGGGAGAGCTTATGGGTCCTTCTTGGAATATAGCGTGCCGCTTCACCAGGTTGCCTTCTTGCGGGCCCCCGTCGCGTTTGGTCTTTGGCGGTAGTGCTTAGAGCATTAGCCGAGACTGTGCGTTGTGGGGTGTTCCCTGCAAGCCGAGTCTTGTCGAGGTTGTTATCTTCACGCTGGATCAGGCCCTGCGCGGCTTCTCTCGGGGGCCCCCGGGGAGTTCTCCCCTTCTGGCTAAGGCCTTCAAGGGGTAGGTGAACCCGGGCTCACCTTGGATGACCTAAGGCGTCTTCCCCTTCTGGCAAGGCCTTCAAGGGGTTAACGGACCTTAGGCGGCTCGCGAGAGGTATGTTCGAGGCACGGAGGCGTGCTGTAGTTGGCTAACGCCCAGGCCCGTCACCGTCGGAACTGGAGTCCTCACCGCCATGCACTGTCTTTATGACACGCTGAGGCTCCTGGAACCCCACCTGGTGGGCAGCGGTGACTGGGGCGTCGGCCTTCTGTTTGCCATCCCTCTGAGGGTAGGGCGGTGCTTCAGCCCTCTGCTGTCTTCCTTTGCGGAAGCGCTCTGCGAGCCTCTGGATCTCCCAGCACTCGGCAGCAGTATGGTTGCAGGCGCCATGCACGGGGCATAGCCCGCCTTGGTCACTGTCTGGGGCCGGTGACTGCCGCTGCCTTTTGTCAGGGCGTGGCCCCCGAGCTCCACTGGTCGTCGCAGCTGCGGCGACGGGGACCGTGAATGGTGACTTCATCTTGCCACCCCCCCGGTTCTTGGTCTTCTTGCCACCCCCATAGGCAGCAGCACCGGACCCGGGCTGCCCTCCTGACTCGGAGGTCGGCAGTGCGTGCCAGTTCCGCCCTTCAGCTGCTCTGGCGCACTTGTCCGCCAGGCTGAAGAGCTCCGAGACGTCGCGGACCTCTCTGGTCGCGAGCTTCTCGAGCATTTTCTCGTCCCGGACACCCTGTCGGAACGCCACCACCACAGAGGCGCTTTGGATATGTGGGATGGTGTTGCGCACCTGAGAGAACCGCTGGATGAAAGAGCGCAGCGACTCCCCAGGTTGTTGTTTGACGGCGTGGAGGTCGAGCTCCGTGCCGGGATGGGTGTATGAGCTGCCTAAGTTGGCGACGAACTGCCGGCAGAGCTCACCCCAGGAGGTTATGGACCCCTGAGGTAGATTCATGAGACAAGACCGGGCTGGGCCGGTCAAAGGCGACGGGGAAGTAGTTGGCCATGACAGCCTCGTCCCCTCCTGCGGCAAGTACGGCGGTGGAGTAGATCTGGAGGAACTCCGCCGGGTTGACGCTGCTGTCGTACTTCTCGGGCAGGTGCGGGTGGAACTTGCGTGGCCACCTTGCGAAGATGGGGTGCAAGGGCCGCACATCCTGCACCTGCTGCGGCAGGTATAGGCGCTGCAAACACTTGGTTCGCACCTGGCGCTGCGTATCCCGGCATGGGCAAGGCTGCACCATAGACCGGGGCCGCTACATGCGGCGCATATGGTTGTTGCATATGCTGCGCATCATATGCCTGTGGCGGGGCTCGCATGGTGAAGACCTGCCCTTCTGGTTGTGTCGAGGCCGACGACATGCTGTCGCCAGCCTCCTGCTTGCGACGCCTTTCTCGGCATCGCTCGAGGTACACCCGGGCGTCCTGCCCCAAGTGGCACCGTTCCAGTTCCCTTCGCAGGTCCGTCGACAGGAGCCTGGAGGAGCTGGAATCCGCTGTTAGCCCGTCAACCGTGGGTGTGCGCGTCAGCGACACAGCCGGTTGCCCTGGGCGTCGTCCTCGCCAAAACCGAGGGTTTGCGGCGGCGACGACGAGGCGGTCCACCTCGCGGACCCATTGCTGGGTCGCTGAATGGGGCGCATCCCCCGCAGGCGGGTTGCGCAGCAGCGCTCTTGCTGCAGCTAGCGCACCTCCATGGTGTACGCTCAGCGCAGCAGAAGACCTCACGCTGGTCGGGGCCTGCATAGCCGGGGTCGGCGTTGCCGGAGTCGGCTGCTGGCTGCCCGCTTGTGCCGACACACTCCGTCCTGAGTGTGTCGATATGTACTCCCCAGTGGTCACGGTTCGCCGTGAACGCGGAGGGGGAGAGTTTGCCGTTGAAGGAAGCTTGGTCATCTTCGTCGGCAGAAACTCGTCGCGCTAGGGGAAAAGCCCCCTACCTGGCGTGCCAAATGTCGAAGTGTGCGATCGACACTTCCCCCGGGCCTGCACTGGGCAGCCCGCGGAGGTTCTTTTTTCGGCGGGGCTAGTCTCCTAGCGGAAAGCTTGCGCCGATGGACGAGTTAGCGAGAGCTTGACACGGCGAGTTTTACGTGGTTCAGGCCGCCGGAGCGTAAAACCCTACGTCCACGGCGAGCTACGGAGCTCGCTGTATTGCTTGCTGCTCAGGGCCGGGGGCCTGAGCTTGGGGGTGAGTTACAGCTTGAGAGTGTATGGCTAGCGTATGAGTTGCAAAGTGCGAACCCCTGCTATCGACGCCAACCCGAGCCTTTTATAGTCCAAGGCTCGGGCGGCTTACAAGGGAAGCCGGGACCTGACAGGTGGTCCCGGGAAGATTGTCTATTATCTACCGTATCTGTAGTTACGCCGGTGGTTGCCTCTGCTCGAAGGCTTCTGAGTCTTCATCTTGCCGCCCTGCCCATGCCGCGTGCTAGTCGTAGTGGTTGATGACGGCGCAGGCGGCATGGGATGTATTGTCGCGGCGTTTATTGGTTGGCAGGTTCTGACACCGCGCGCCAGTCTGTGATGCGACTGGGCGCAACAGCACCTGACAGACGCGTGCTCCACGTTTCCGCTTCTTGGGAAGATGCGGGCCTTGAATACCTTGTACGGGCAAGGTGAGGAGCGCCTTTACGCCCGCCGCCTACCGCTCGGGGGCAGGCAGCACCGTTCTTCTGGCCACGTGGCGGGTCCGGAGCCCTTCTCTGAGGAGAGAAGGGTCCGGCCTGCGTGGCACGTGGAGCCTCCGGACCTCTCCCCGCGGAGGGGGAGGTCCAGCCTCTGTATGCCATGTGGCGGGCCCGGAGCTGTCCTCTGCGGAGAGGGAGGCCCGGCCCCGCTGGACGCGTGGCGTCTTCGGACCTCTCTCCCGCGGAGGGGGAGGTCCGGCTTCTGTATGCCACGTGGCGGGCCCGGAGCTCTCCTCTGAGGAGAGGGAGGTCCGGCCCCGCCGGACGCGTGGCGCCTTCGGAGCTCTCCCTGCGGAGAAGGGTGAGTACCTTAGGCATTTTACCCTGTGCGCGGGGGTACCCCATATCTCAGGTACCGACAACCGCCGACTTCAAGGCTGCTGAGTTGGAGCGGCTCGCCAAGACTCCCCATCTTCGGGAGAGCTCCCTGGCGGCCAAGGAGAAGGAATTCTCCGAGAGGAACCTGGAGGCTCTGCAGGCGGCCCTCCGCAAGGTGGAGGAGCTTTCGGCCTTGCGGTCCTCCGAGGCTCTTGCGTCTTGAGCTTCGTGGATCAAGCGGGGTCCGCCCTGATCCCTCTTGGCTTCAGTCCGGTGAGGGCCGCGGCTCCTGCGTTGGAGGTGATCCATGCGCTGGAGTCGATCGGCGCCAAGCTGGACAGGCTATACTCGGTGGTCGCCAGCGAGCTTGAGGCCGAGGGACGCGGCCTAGCCTTAGAGGTCGCCTCACATGTGCTGGCATGCTTTAAGAGCCGCGACCCCTCTTTCTCGCTAGAACCAGCGAGAGAGGGCCCAGCCGCAGAGCGGGAACAAGCTGCCAGGGCAGAAGTCGAGGATGTGGCCGCCCTTGTAGCCACAAGGTTCCGGCGGGAGCCGAGAGGTCCTTAGGACTTGTTTCTCCCTTTTTATCGAGTCTGTAGTCCAGCTCATGGAGCCTCGCTTAGTTCGACTCTTTTAGATATCTATGTCTGTGATGCTTTTTCTCTCCTTCTTGGCTTTGCCTGACTGAGTCCTTAGCTCCACAAGGTACTCAGAGGCCATCTCCAATCTCGGAGCTCCGCATAGACACCTTCCCCGGGTCCTAACCGTGTTAGGGGCCCCCGGGGGTCTCCGGATCTCGCCCCATGGGGAGCTCCAAATCTGCCTGCCACGTGGCGGGTCCGGAGCCCCTCCTTAAGAGGCGGGAGCTCCGGCCATGCTGGACACGTAGAGCTTTCGGAGCCCTCCCGCCGGGGGGGGGGGGGGGGAGGTCCGGTTTCCGCATGGCTGGCGAGCCCGGAGCCCTCCTCAAGGGAGGCGAGAGCTCCGGGCCCGCTGGACACGTGGGGCCCTCAGGTCCCGCCCCTGCTGGAGGGGCAGGTCCCGGTCCTTCCAGTCCTAGGCCGGAGTAGTTGGTATCTCCTTTCCCCCTGCTTCATGCAGTCTCTGTTGCCGTAACCTGGAGGTCCTGCACACAGGCAGAGGAAGCGTAATTCTCCCCGGGGGGTCCTCCCCTCCCGTATCCTAGTCTTATCCGTCTTACGATCCTGATCCGTTATACGGGGCTTGGGCAATTCTGTGCACGAGGCACCGGAGCTCCGGCTCCCTCCGAGGTCCGGGTATGGCCGTTCGATCCCTAGTACCAGGCCATGCGCTGGGGAAGCAGAGTGCACGTGCTTTGGGTTCATGACCAGGCAAAGCGGTTGTACTCCCCTGTACCTCCGGAGGGCAGGATGCGCATGCTTTGGGCTCATGGCCTGCTATGCTGGATATGCACCCTGGACCCCCCATGCACAACGCAGGCCTTTCCTGGAGGTAACCAACTGGCACCGCAACACCTGACTGGGGGAGGCCCGAGAGACTCACTCGGCCATCGGAAGGTGCCTCAAGCGCAGCCACCTTCGGTAGGATAGCGAATGCCGACTATGGATGAGCGCAGGAGAGGGGGAGCTAGATGTACGATGAACATACAAAGATAGTGCGATCATAAAAATTAATGCATAATTTAAATGAGCGCATGAGAGAGAGCTAAGTAGAACAGGTCTCTGTATTCTTGCCCATAGATGGAATTCTGGCTGTACATGGAGGCAATATTCCACCTCGTCTACAAGGGAAGCAAGACTCTACGCGCTTAGGGTCGGAACCAGGCTAAACTGGACGTAGTCCTGTACCGTCCCTTGAGATTTAGCTGCCCCAAGCTCTGTTCCCAAATCCTATGGGATTCATTACAGAAGAGAATAACCCTGTTCTACTGATGCTCGGGAAGTAGGACTTACAGTGTTGCTTCATGGCAATAGTCTTTTGGGAACAGATCCCACACTCGGTTGAAAGGCATGTGTACCTGAGGCGGCAGCTTTCATGATTCTGAAGGGACCTTCCCTGCTGGGGGAGAGTTTATGGGTCCTTTTTTGGAATAGAGCGTGCCGCGACACCAGGTTGCCCTCCTGCAGGTCCCCGATGCGTTCGGTTCTTTGGCGATAGTGCTTAGAGCATCAGCCGAGACCGCGCGTTGTGGGGTGTTACCTGCAGCCGAGTCTCGTCGATGAGGTTGTCATCTTCGCGCTGGATCAGGTCCTGCGCGGCTTCTCCTGCGGGCCCCCGGGGAGTTCTCCCCTTCTGGCTAAGGCCTTCAAGGGGTAGGTGGACCCGGGTTCGTCTTAGATGACCCAAGGCGACTTCCCCTTCTGGCAAGGCCTTCAAGGGGTTAACAGATCTTGGGCGGCCCCTGGGAGGTGTGCCCGAAGCACGGAGGCGTGCCGCAGTTGGCTACCGCCCTGGTCCGTCACCGTTAGAGCTGGAGTCCTTGCCGTTATGCACTGTCTTTATGACGCGCTGAGGCTCCTGGAACCCCACTTGATGGGCGGCAGTGACTGGGGCATCGACCTTCTGTTTGTCATCCCTCTGAGGGTAAGGCGGTACTTCAGCTCTCTGCTGTCTTCATTTGCGGAAGCGCTCTGCGAGCCTCTGGATATCCCAGCACTCGGCAGCAGTATGGTTGCTGGCGCCATGCACGGGGCATAGTCCGCCCTGGTCACTATCAGGGGCCGGTGACTGCCGCTGCCTTTTGTCGGGGCGTGGCCCCCGAGCTCCACTAGCCGTCGCTACTGCGGCGACGGGACCCGCGAACGATGACTTCATCTTGCCATTCCCCCGGTTCTTGGCCTTCTTGCCACCCCCATAGGCAGCAGCACCAGACCCGGGTTGTCCACCTGGCTCGGAGGTCGGCAGAGAGTGACAGTT
The DNA here is from genome assembly GCA_030760725.1 of Neostapfia colusana. Classification (NCBI taxonomy): domain Eukaryota; kingdom Viridiplantae; phylum Streptophyta; class Magnoliopsida; order Poales; family Poaceae; genus Neostapfia; species Neostapfia colusana. The sequence goes on from JASWHV010000006.1 coordinate 105,996,054, forward strand.
CCGCCCTTCTGCTGCTCTCGTGCATTTGTCCGCCAGACTGAAGAGCTCAGAGACGTCGCGGACCTCTCTAGTCGCGAGCTTCTCAAGCATTTTCTCGTCCCGGACACCCTGACGGAACGCCACCACCACAGAAGCACTTTGAATATGCGGGATGGTGTTGCATACCTGGGAGAACCGCTGGATGAAAGAGCGCAGCGACTCCCCAGGCTGTTGCTTGACGGCGTGGAGGTCAAGCTCCGTGCCGGGACGGGTGTAGGAGCTGCCGAAGTTGGCAACGAACTGTCGGCAGAGCTCTCCCCAGTAAGTTATGGACCCCTGAGGTAGATTCATGAGCCAAGACCGAGCTGGGCCGGTCAAGGCGACGGGGAAGTAGTTGGCCATGACAGCCTCATCCCCTCCTGCGGCAAGTACAGCGGTGGAGTAGATCTGGAGGAACTCCGCCGGGTTGACGCTACCGTCGTACTTCTCAGGCAGGTGCGGGTGAAACTTGCGTGGCCACCTCGCGAAGCGAAGGTGGGGTGCGAGAGCCGCACATCCTGCTCCTGCCGCCGCAGGCATTGGCAGTGCGAACGCTTGGTTCGCACTTGGCACCGTGTATCCCGGCATGGGCAAGGCTGCACCATAGACCGGGGGCACTGCTTGCGGCGCATATGGTTGTGGCATATGCTGCGCGGCATATGCCTGGGGCAGGGCTCGCGTGGCGAAGGCCTGCCCTCCAGGTTGTGTCGAGGCCAACGACATGCTGTCGCCAGCCTCATGGTTGCGGCGCCTTTCTCGGCGTCGCTCGAGGTACACTCGGGCATCCTGGCCCAAGTGGCACCGTTCCAGCTCCCTTCTCAGGTCCGTCGACGGGAGCCTGGAGGAGCTGGAATCCGCCGTTTGCCCGTCAACCGTTGGCATGCGCGTCAGCGACACAGCCGGTTGACCGGGGCGTCGCCCTCGCTGAAACCGAGGGTTCGCGGCGGCGACGACGAGGCAGTCCACTTCGTGGACCCACTGTTGGGTCGCTGAATGGGGCGCATCCCCAGCAGGTGGGTTGCGCAGCAGCACTCTTGCTGCAGCTAGCGCACCTCCATGGTGTACGCTCAGTGCTGCAGAAGATCTCACACTGGTCGGAGCCTGCATCGCCGGAGTTGGCGTTGCCGGAGTCGGCTGCTGGCTACCAGCTTGTGCCGACACACTCCGTCCCGAGTGTGTCGACATGTACTCCCCAGTGGTCACGGTTCGCCGTGAATGCGGAGGGGGAGAGTTTGCCGCTGAAGGAAGCTTGGTCATCTTCGTCGGCGGAAACTCGTCGCACGGGCAAGGTATGGGCCGTCTTTACGCCCGCTGCCTATCACTCGGGGGCAGGCAGCGCCGTTCTGCTGTCACGTGGCGGGTCCGGAGCCCTTCTCAGAGGAGAGGAGGGCCCGTTCCGCGGGGCACGTGGAGCCTCCGGACCTCTCCCCGCGGAGGGGGAGGCTCGGCTCCTGTTGGCCACGTGGCGGGCCCAGAGCTCTCCTCTGAGGAGAGGGGGGCCCGGTCCCACTGGACGCGTGGCGCCTTCGGACCTCTCCCCCGCGGAGGGGGAGGTCCGGCTTCTGTATGCCATGTGGCGGGCCCGGAGCTCTCCTCTGAGGAGAGGGAGGTCCGGCCCCGCCGGACGCGTGGCGCCTTCGGAGCTCTCCCTGCGGAGAAGGGCGAGTTCCTTAGGCATTTTACCCTGTGCGCGGGGGTACCCCATATCTCAGGTACCGACAGCGGGACTTAGAGAAAGTGCGCGGATTAGAAGAGACGGAGGTCCCACCTCGGGCTCGCTATCTCCCCCGAGATGGGCCCGGGGGCCACTGTCGGTACCTTTGATATGGGGTACCCCCGCGCACTGGGGAAAATGCCTAAGGAACTCGCCCTTCTCCGCAGGGAGAGGTCCGAAGGCGCCACGCGTCCGGCGGGGCCGGACCTCCCTCTCCTCAGAGGAGAGCTCCAGGCCCGCCATGTGGCATACAGAGGCCGGACCTCCCCCTCCGCGGGAGAGAGGTCCGAAGGTGCCACGTATCCGGCGGGGCCAGACCTCCCTCTCCTATGAAAGGAGCTCTGGGCCCGCCATGTGGCCGACAGAAGCCAAACCTCCCCCTCCGCGGGGAGAGGTCCGAAGGCTCCATGTGTCCCGCAGGGCCGGACCCCCCTCTCCTCTGAGGAGGGCTCCGGGCCCGCCACGTGGCCAGCAGAATGGCACTGCCTGCCCCCGAGCGATAGGCAGCGGGCGTAAAGACGCCCCATACCTTGCCCGTGCAAGGTATTCAAGGCCCGCGTCTTCCCAAGACGCGAAGACACGGAGCACGCCTCTGTCAGGTGCCGTTGTGCCCAGTCGCATCACAGACTGGCGCACAGTGTCAGAGCTTGCCAGCCAATAAACACAGCGACAAGACATCCCATGCCGCCCGCGCCGTCATCAACCACTACGACTAGCATGCGGCATGGGCAGGGCTGCAAGACGGAGACTCGGAAGCCTTCGCCAGAGACAACTACCGGCATAACTGCAGATACGGTAGATGATAGACAATCTCCACGGGATCACCTGTCGGGTCCCGGCCCCCTTGTAAGCCACCCGAGTCTTGGACTATAAAAGACTCGGGTAGGCGATGATAGCAAGGGTTCGCACTTTGTAACTCATACGCTAGCCATACACTCTCAAGCTGTAACTCACCCCCAAGCTCAGGACTCCGGCCCTGAGCAGCAAGCAATACAGCGAGCTCCATAGCTCCGGCTCTGGAAGTCCTACCCCGGCTCGGAAGTCGGGGTTCAGAGCCTGCTGGAGTGTCCGCGCTTCCCGGCCTTCCCCGTCTTGCGGGGAATCTGCGCCGATGCGCTCGGAGCCAGGGGCAACTGCCGCGGCCCCCAGGCCAGCGCGGACTTCTCCTGTTCCGGTGTGCCCGGACTCCGCGGCGGCGTCGTCTTTTCCTGCCGAGACGGCAACCGCGGCCCCCGAGCCAGCACAGGTTGATCCTGCACTAGGCGGTCTGGCTTCTTCTCCAGCACCGCCTTCCCCGGCTCGTCCCTCTCCTCAGGTCAAGGAGCCAGAACCTGAAAAGAGCCCGGCTGGCCTGACTGCTAGAGCCGCGGAGCCAGCTTCTCCTGATCGGCGTCTCATCTCAGCTGCTGGTGCGTCGGCTCTTCCTGAGGATGAGGTAATGGAGGAGGTTGGAGGGACTGCCCCAGCCTCTGTTGCTCCATTGCCTCTGGCGGACGCCTTCGCGCTTGCCGAGTCGGGCGTCCGTCAGGTCTTGGCTGCGCTAGGACGTGAGCGGGAGGAGTATACGGTTGAACGGGACCGCCTCCTCATCTGGGGGAACCTTTTGCGGGAGAGGACCGCGAAGGTTAAGAGCGAGCTCGACTCCAGGCGGTAGTTGCTCGACTTCAGGGAAGCGCTCGTCGACCGGATGAAGCGGGCTGTCGACCGCATGGACACCCAGTCGCGGCGGATCAACAGGGAGGCCCTGGAGGCACACGCCCGGGCCGAAGAGAGCCTCTCTGCTGCTGTAGAGATACGGCAGCAGTTGGAGCGCCGTAAACTCGCCGTTGAGGAACGGGAACGTTCAACGGCAGCTGAGGCGGAGAGGGTCACCGCGCAGCTGGCGGCGGGCGAGGATGACCTTCGAGCCCGGACCGAGGAGCTGGAGATCCTAAAGGCAGACCTTGACTTGAGGGAGGAACAGATCTCCCGTGATCGCCGGGCGGTCTTGGACCGGGAGTTGGCCGCCGACTTCAAGGCTGCTGAGTTGGAGCGGCTCATCCAGACTCTCCATCTTCGGGAGAGTTCCCTGGCGGCCAAGGAGAAGGAATTCTCCGAGAGGAACCTGGAGGCTCTGCAGGCGGCCCGCCGCGAGGTGGAGGAGCTCTCAGCCTTGCAGTCCTCCGAGGCTCTTGCGGTCTCAAGCTTCGTGGATCGAGCGGGGTCCGCCCTGATCCCTCTTGGCTTCAGTCCGGTGAGGGCCGCCGCTCCTGCATTGAAGGTGGCGGAGGTGATCCCTGCGCTGGAGTCGATCAGCACCAAGCTGGACAGACTAGACTCGGTGGTCGCCAGCGAGCTTGAGGCCGAGGGCCGCGGCTTAGCTTTAGAGGTCGCCTCACATGTGCTGGCATGCTTCAAGAGCCGCGACCCCTCTTTCTCGCTAGAGCCAGCGAGAGAGGGCCCAGCCGCAGAGCGGAAGCAAGCTGCCAGGGCAGAAGTCGAGGATGTGGCCGCCCTTGTAGCCGCAAGGTTCCGGCGGGAGCCGGGAGGTCCTTAGGACTTGTTTCTCCCTTTTTATCGAGTCTGTAGTCCAGCTCATGGAGCCTCGCTTAGTTCGACTCTTTTAGATATCTGTGTCTGTGATGCTTTTTCTCTTCTTCTTGGCTTTGCCTGACTGAGTCCTTAGCTCCGCAAGGTACTCAGAGGCCATCTCCAATCTCGGAGCTCCGCACAGACACCTTCCCCGGGTCCTAACCGTGTTAGGGGCCCCCGGGGGTCTCCAGATCTCGCCCCATGGGGAGCTCCAAGTCTGCCTGCCACGTGGCGGGTCCGGAGCCCCTCCTCAAGAGGCTGGAGCTCCGGCTATGCTGGACACGTAGGGCTTTCGGAGCCCTCCCACCGGGGGGGGGGGGGGGGAGGTTCGGTTTCTGCCCGCCATGTGGCGAGCGTGGAGCCCTCCTCAAGGGAGGTGAGAGTTCTGGGCCTGCTGGACACGTGGGGCCCTCGGGTCCCGCCCCTGCTGGAGGGGCAGGTCCCGGTCCTTCCAGTCCTAGGCCGGAGTAGTTGGCAGCTCCTTTCCCCCTGCTTCATGCAGTATCTGTTGCCGTAACCTGGAGGTCCTGCACACAGGCAGAGGAAACGTAATTCTCCTCGGGGGGTCCTCCCCTCCCGTCTCCTAGTCTTATCCGTCTTACGATCCTGATTCGCTATGCGGGGCTTGGGCAATTCTGTGCACGAGGCGCCGGAGCTCCGGCTCCCTCCGAGGTCCGGGTACGGTCGTCCGATCCCTAGTACTAGGCCATGCGCTGGCGAAGCAGAGTGCACGTGCTTTGGGTTCATGACCAGGCAAAGCGGTTGTACTCCCCTGTACCTCCGGAGGGCAGGATGCGCATGCTTTGGGCTCATGGCCGGCTAAGCTGGATACGCACCCTGGACCCCCCATGCACAACGCAGGCCTTTCCTGGAGGTAACCAACTGGCACCACAACACCTGACTGGGGGAGGCCCGAGAGACTCACTCGGCCATCGGCAGGTGCCTCAAGCGCAGCCGCCTTCGGTAGGATAGCGAATGCCAACTATGGATGAGCACAGGAGAGGGGGAGCTAGATGTACGATGAACATACAGAGATAGTGCGATCATAAAAATTAATGCATAATTTAAATGAGCGCATGAGAGAGAGCTAAGTAGAACAGGTCTCTGTATTCGTGCCCATAGATGGAATTCTGGCTGTACATGGAGGCAATGTTCCGCCTCGTCTGCAAGGGAAGCAAGACTCTACGCGCTTAGGGTCGTAACCAGGCTAAACTGGACGTAGTCCTGTACCGTCCCTTGAGACTTAGCTGCCCCAAGCTCTGTTCCTAAATTCTATGGGATCCATTACAGAAGGGAATAACCCTGTTCTACTGATGCTCAGGAAGTAGGACTTACAGTGTTGCTTCATGGCAAGGATTTTTGGGAATGGATCCCACTCTCGGTTGAAAGGCATGTGTACCTGGGGCGGCAGCTTTCATGATTCGGAAGGGACCTTGCCTGCTGGGGGAGAGCTTATGGGTCCTTCTTGGAATAGAGCGTGCCGCTACACCAGGTTGCCCTCCTGCAGGCCCCCGACGCTTTTGGTTCTTTGGCGGTAGTGCTTAGAGCATTAGCCGAGACCGCGCGTTGTGGGGTGTTCCCTGCAGCCGAGTCTTGTCGACGAGGTTGTTATCTTCACGCTGGATCAGGTCCTGCGCGGTTTCTCCTGGGGGCCCCCGGGGAGTTCTCCCCTGCTGGCTAAGGCCTTCAAGGGTTAGGTAGGCCCGGGCTCGCCTTGGATGACCTAAGGCGTCTTCCCCTTCTGGCGAGGCCTTCAAGGGGTTGACAGACCTTAGGCAGCTCCCGAGAGGTATGTTCGAGGCACGGAGGCGCGCCACAGTTGGCTAACGCCCTGGCCCGTCACCGTCGGAACTGGAGTCCTCACCGTCATGCACTCTCTTCATGACACGCTGAGGCTCCTGGAACCCCACCTGATGGGCAGCGGTGACTGGGGCATCGACCTTCTGTTTGCCATCCCTCTGAGGGTGGGGCGGTGCTTCAGCCCTCTGCTGTCTTCCTTTGCGGAAGCGCTCTGCAAGCCTCTGGATCTCCCAGCACTCGGCAGCAGTATGGTTGCCGGTGCCATGCACGGGGCATAGCCCGCCCTGGCTACTGTCCGGGACCGGTGACTGCCGCTGCCTTTTGTCGGGGCGTGGCCCCCGAGCTCCACTAGTCGCCGCAGCTGCGGCGACGGGGGCCGTGAATGGTGACTTCATCTTGCCACTCCCCCAGTTCTTGGCCTTCTTGCCACCCCCATAGGCAGCAGCACCGGACCCGGGCTGTCCTCCTGACTCAGAGGTCGGCAGAGCATGCCAGTTCCGCCCTTCAGCTGCTCTGGCGCACTTGTCCGCCAGGCTGAAGAGCTCCGAGACGTCGCGGACCTCTCTGGTCGCGAGCTTCTCAAGCATTTTCTCGTCCCGGACAGCCTGTCGGAACGCCACCACCACAGAAGCACTTTGGATATGTGGGATGGTGTTGCGTACCTGGGAGAACCGCTGGATGAAAGAGCGCAGTAACTCCCCAGGTTGTTGCTTGACGGCGTGGAGGTCAAGCTCCGTGCCGGGACGGGTGTAGGAGCTGCCGAAGTTGGCAACGAACTGCCGGCAGAGCTCTCCCCAGGGAGTTATGGACCCCTGAGGTAGATTCATGAGCCAAGACCGAGCTGGGCCGGTCAAGGCGACGGGGAAGTAGTTGGCCATGACAGCCTCGTCCCCTCCTGCGGCAAGTACGGCGGTGGAGTAGATCTGGAGGAACTCCGCCGGGTTGACGCTGCCGTCATACTTTTCGGGCAGGTGCGGGCGAAACTTGCGTGGCCACCTCGCGAAGCGAAGGTGGGGTGCAAGAGCTGCACATCCTGCTCCTGCTGCTGCAGGCATTGGCAGTGCGAACGCTTGGTTCGCACTTGGCACCGTGTATCCCGGCATGGGCAAGGCTGCACCATAGACCGGGGGCGCTGCTTGCGGCGCACATGGTTGTGGCATATGCGGTGCAGCATATGCCTGAGGCAGGGCTCGCGTGGCGAAGTCCTGCCCTTCAGGTTGTGTCGAGGCCGACGACATGCTGTCGCCAGCCTCATGGTTGCGACGCCTTTCTCGGCGTCGCTCGAGGTACACCCGGGTGTCCTGGCCCAAGTGGCACCGTTCCAGCTCCCTTCTCAGGTCCGTCGACAGGAGCCTGGAGGAGCTTGAATCCGCCGTTAGCCCGTCAACCGTGGGCGTGCGCGTCAGCGAAACAGCCGGTTGTCCTGGGCGCCGTCCTCGCCGAAACCGAGGGTTCGCGGCAGCGATAAGACGAGGCGGTCCACCTCGTGGACCCATTGCTGGGTCGCTGAATGGGGCGCATCCCCTGCAGGTGGGTTGCGCAGCAGCGCTCTTGCTGCCGCTAGCGCACCTCCATGGTGTACGCTCAGCGCTGCAGAAGATCTCACACTGGTCGGGGCCTGCATAGCCGGAGTCGGCGTTGCCGGAGTCGGCTGCTGGCTACCAGCTTGTGCCGACACACTCCGTCCTGAGTGTGTCGACATGTACTCCCCAGTGGTCACAGTTCGCCGTGAACGCGGAGGGGGAGAGTTTGCCGCTGAAGGAAGCTTGGTCATCTTCGCCGGCGGAAACTCGTCGCGCTAGGAGAAAAGCCCCCTACCTGGCGCGCCAAATGTCGAAATGTTCAGTCGACACTTCCCCCGGGCCTGCACTGGGCAGCCCGCGGAGGTTCTTTTTTCGGTGGGGCTAGTCTCTAGCGGAGGGCTTGCGCAGATGGACGAGTTAGTAAGAGCTTGACACGGCGAGTTTTACGTGGTTCAGGGCGCCGGAGCGTAAAACCCTACGTCCACGGCGAGCTATGGAGCTCGCTGTATTGCTTGCTGCTCAGGACCGGAGGCCTGAGCTTGGGGGTGAATTACAGCTTGAGAGTGTATGGCTAGCGTATGAGTTGCAGAGTGCGAACCCCTGCTATCGTCGCCTACCCGAGCCTTTTATAGTCCAAGACTCGGGCAGCTTACAAGGGGGCCGGGACCCGACAGGTGGTCCCGGGAAGATTGTCTATCATCTACCGTATATGCAGTTATGCTGGTAGTTGCCTCTGGTCGAAGGCTTCTGAGTCTTCATCTTGCCGCCCTGCCCATGCCGCATGCTAGTCGTAGTGGTTGATGACGGCGCAGGAGGCGTGGGATGTCTTGTCGCGGTGTTTATTGGCTGGCAGGTTCTGACACCGTGCGCCAGTCTGTGATGCGACTGGACGCAACGGCACCTGACAGAAGCGTGCTCCGCGTCTCCGCGTCTCGGGAAGACGCGGGCCTTGAATACCTTGTACGGGCAAGGTATGGGGCGTCTTTACGCCCGCTGCCTATCGCTCGGAGGCGGGCAGCGCCGTTCTGTTGCCACGTGGCGGGCCCGGAGCTCTCCTCTGAGGAGAGGGAGGTCCGGCCCCGCTGGACACGCGGCGTCTTCGGACCTCTCTCCCACGGAGGGGGAGGTCCGGCTTCTGTATGCCACGTGGCGGGCCCGGAGCTCTCCTCTGAGGAGAGGGAGGTCCGGCCCCGCCGGACGCGTGGTGCCCTCAGAGCTCTCCCTGCAGAGAAGGGCGAGTTCCTTAGGCATTTTACCCTGTGCGCGGGGGTACCCCATATCTCAGGTACCGACACGCACAATCCGTTCAGCGGATACACGTTCATTAGGGAGGATATTGTCTTTCAAGTAGTCCCGGACCTCCGTGATCCATGCATCGGGTCTGACTTGAGCATCTGGATCTTGAGCGCTGGGTTGCACGGAGTCCCCAGTGACGCCTATGATCCTTGGCGGCGTCCATGGCCGCCGGGACTGCCAGCTTCGAGGTGCCGGTCTAGCCCCCTTCGCCCGGCTCGGTGGGCCGGGCTGTGGGCCGTGGCAACGTCCTCTCGAGGCCCCCTTCAGGCACAGTGGCTCCAGTGGGGGTCTTCGTTGAAAGGTCGTCAGCTGCGGCCTTGCTAGCGTGCGGTACGTGGTGCAGGTCCAAGGCGAGGAGGTCTGTCTCCACCATCTTGGTTGATAACCAGACTGGGAGTTGCCCTGAGCCAACGACTAGCAAGGAGGATGAGCACTTCATACTTTGCTATGTTGTTGGCTGCCTTGGAATTGAAACGCACCACATACCCAGACTGCCCCCCCCCCCGATGGCGTGAGGAACAGTACGCTAGCACCGACCCCCTGCTTTCGCAAGGAGCCGTCGACGAGCAGCACTCATTAAGGCCTGGTGAAGGCCAGGGATCAGGGTCCTGGTTCACCGTCTTCGTGGCCCCCTGAGCATGCGTCTACTTCGGCCACAAGTCAGCTAGTGCTCGGCTGATGTCTGCATGACGGGAAAGGGAGCCTAGGTCAAACTTCAGTAGCTCCGCCGCTCATTTGGCGGCATTGTCCGTCGCGTGGGGGCTGTGGAGGATAGTTTTCAGCCTGGGGAGACAGCCGGGTGCTTGATACTCGGAGGTCCCCAAGCTGCCTTGGACCTTCCGGGAAGCTCCGCTGATGTCCCGGGAGCTCCGGGGGGTCCCGTTGGGCGTCCGGGAGGTCCTGTTGGGCCTCCGGGGGGGGGGGTCCCGTTGCACCTCCGGGAGGTCCTGCTGGTCCTCCGGGAGGTTGTGTCGGGGATCCGAGGTCCGGTTTGGGCCTCCGGGGTTTCTTGGTACTTGTTTCTTGGCAGCGAAACAGGTTACGGTGGTATGGGGTCCAGCCACTCTGCGGTGAGGACCACACTCACTGCTACAGCCATCACCGTGATGCTGAGCAGGAGATGCTCTTCGGGCTCGGGGGCTCCTATTACGGGCGGGGCCGGATTTACGTAGGGGCTTTAGAGAAGCTTTGCTTTGCTAACCCCGGCATACACCGACTCGGCGCAGCTAGGGATCCCGTGAATTTCAGGTCTTCGCGCCAATGGCTTTGACCCTCTCTGCGTTAGCCTCAGCTCCTCGGCGTGAGGCCAGGTATTCTAAGGGTTTTCCAGAGGGTATACTAAGCTCACATTTGTCGGACGGACAAAGACTAAGGCCAGGTTATCTAGTAGGGACGAACCCTGTCTAATCTTGACAATTAATGCCTTCGACACACACCCCAACTGAGTCTCCCATTAGCTCTCCTAAGGTCTTGTGCATTGCACGTACGAAGGTAGGGAGAGCATTCCGTAGGTCATAAGGCATAGGGGCATAACAGTACAGGGCGACTACTGTGGTAAAGGGTGCCCTTCAACTTCCCCAGACACAGGGGTCTGGTGGGAACCCTAGTAAGCATTTAGGAAGCACAGCATATCACAGCCTGGCATCAAGTCTACTATTTGGTCTATCATAGGGAGAGAAAATAGGTCTTTAGGGCATGCCTTATTGAGGCTGGTGTAGTCGATGCGCTTCCGGAGCTTCTCGCCGGCCTTTGGGACGACAACATGGTTCGCCAAGCACCGGGGGTGGCGGACTTTCCGTCCTGTCGGACTGGCTGGACGTCGGGAAAGACCTTTAAATAGTGCTCAATCACCTCCCTAGGGATCTCTGGCCTCCGCGACGGCTGTCATGCAGCACATCGACATTGTGCCGGAGGGGGGCAACGAGCGCGCCTTCCTATTTGCTATCCAGGCCGCCGGCTACCCGGGTGGTCTGGGTGGCATCGGCGCTGATTTGGACGAGCCTTGTGGGGACGTCGTCCTCATCGAGGGGTTGCACGCGGGGTGCTGTGGTAGAGGCACGGTGGCGTGCACTTGGGTGGAGCTGGTTTGGTTCTGCACTGCCGAGGGTTGGCGCTCTAGTTGCTGTAAGCGCCTGAAGCTTTTCCAAGGCTAACACTGCGGCAGCACGGTCTCCAGAAACCTTGAGGACGCCTGTTGGTGTAGGCATCTTCAAGACAAGGTAGCCGTAGTGGGCTACTGCCATGAATCGGTACAGGGCTGGCCTGCCGATTATGGCGTTGAAGGGGAGGTCAATCTCGGCCACGTCGAACAGAATATACTCTGTCCGGTAGCTGTCCGGTGCCCCAAAGGTCACCTGGAGGCTGATGTGGCCGTAGGGAACGACCTGTCCCGGCCCTACCCCTGAGAACAGGCTCGATGGGGCAAGCTTGGCCATCGGGATCTGCAGCTTCTGGAAGGCTGCGCGACTGATGAGGTTCAGTCCAGCCCCGTCATCCACCAAAACGTGGTACATCTTCACGTTGGCGATGGTGGGGGCCACCACGAGCGGCAGTTGGCCGGCCCCAGCCATGTTCCTGGGGCAGTCGGTGCCATCGAAGCTGATGGGGTTTCCCATCCACCTGAGGTGCGGTGCTGCACCTGGGAGGGGAGCCACCGACGCTACCGCTCGGCGCAAGGCCTTAGCCATGCTTCGGGACGGGGGGTCAGCGGACCCGCCGAAGATGACATAGAGCATCTTCCGGTGCTCGTCATCACTGGAGCTGGAGCTCCCGTGATTGCGCACTGCCTTTACGGCGTGCTGAAGCTCCTGAAACTCCACCTGGCAGTCGACGCCGTCTCGGGCCTCGACCTTCTGCTTGCCCTCCCTTTGACTGTAGGGTGGGGCATCAGTTAGGGGCTGCTTCCCTTTCCGGAAGCGCTCCGCGAGCTTCTGGATTTCCCGGCATTCGGCAGCGGTATGATAACTGGTGTCATGCACAGGGCATAATTCATCCCGGCCCCCGTCTGGGGCCAGTGATTGTCGCAAACTCTTGTCAGGGCGCGGCCCCCGAGCTCCACTGGGCGCCGCCGTTGTGGCAACGGAGACCGCGGCTGATGGCTTTATCTTGCTTCCGCCTCCGCTCTTGATCTTCCTGCCGCTTCCGTACGAAGCGTCGCCGGATACCGGCTGACACCCTGGCTTTGGGGCCAGCAGAGAGTGCCAGTTCCGCCCTTCGGCTGCTCTGGCACACTTGTCCGCCAGGCTGAAGAGTTCTGAGACATCGTGGACCTCCCTGGTCGCGAGCTTCTCGAGCATCTTCCTGTCCCGAACGCCTTGCCGGAACGCCACCACCACAGAAGCATTCTGGATGTGTGGGATGGTGTTCCGCACCTGGGAGAACCGCTGGATGAACGAGCGCAGCGACTCCCCTGGATGTTGTTGGATGGCGTGGAGGTCGAGCTCGGTGCCGGGACGGGTGTATGAGCTGCCGAAGTTGGCGACGAACTGCCGGCAGAGCTCTCCCCAGGAAGTTATGGACCCCTGAGGTAGATTCATGAGCCAAGACCGAGCTGGGCCGGTCAAGGCGACGGGGAAGTAGTTGGCCATGACAGCCTCATCCCCTCCTGCAGCAAGTACGGCGGTGGAGTAGATCTGTAGGAACTCCGCCGGGTTGACGCTACCGTCGTACTTCTCGGGCAGGTGCGGCCGGAACTTGCGTGGCCACCTCGCGAAGCGAAGGTGGGGTGCAAGGGCCGCACATCCTGCACCTGCTGCTTCAGGTATTGGCGCTGCGAACGCTTGGTTCGCACTTGGCACCGCGTATCCCGGCATGGGCAAGGCTGCACCATAGACCGGGGGCGCTGCTTGCGGCGCATATGGTTGCGGCATATGCTGCGCGGCATATGCTTGAGGCAGGGCTCGCGTGGCGAAGACCTGCCCTCCAGGCTGTGTTGAGGCCGACGTCATGCTGTCGCCAGCCTCATGGTTGCGGCGCCTTTCTCGGCGTCGCTCGAGGTACACTCGGGCATCCTGGCCCAAGTGGCACTGTTCCAGCTCCCTTCTCAGGTCCGTCGACGGGAGCCTGGAGGAGCTGGAATCCGCCGTTTGCCCGTCAACCGTTGGCGTGCGCGTCAAAGACACAGCCGGTTGACCGGGGCGTCGCCCTCTCCGAAACCGAGGGTTCGCGGCGGCGACGACGAGGCGGTCCACTTCACGGACCCACTGTTGGGTCGCTGAATGGGGTGCATCCCCAGCAGGTGGGTTGCACAGCAGTGCTCTTGCTGCAGCTAGCGCACCCCCATGGTGTACGCTCAGCGCTGCAGAAGATCTCACACTGGTCTGAGCCTGCATCGCCGGAGTCGGCGTTGCCGGAGTCGGCTGCTGACTACCAGCTTGTGCCGACACACTCCGTCCTGAGTGTGTCGACATGTACTCCCCGCTGGTCACGGTTCGCCGTGAACGTGGAGGAGGAGAATTTGCCGCTGAGGGAAGCTTGGTCATCTTCGTCGGCGGAAACTCGTCGCGCTAAGGGAAAAGCCCCCTTCCTGGCGCGCCAAATGTCGAAGTGTTCAGTCGACACTTCCCCCGGGCCTGCACAGGGCAGCCTGCGGAGGTTCTTTTTTCGGTGGGGCTAGTTCCTAGCGGAGAGCTTGCGCAGATGGACGAGTTAGTAAGAGCTTGACACGGCGAGTTTTACGTGGTTCAGGCCGCCGGAGCATAAAACCCTACGTCCACGGCGAGCTATGGAGCTCGCTGTATTGCTTGCTACTCAGGGCCGGAGTCCTGAGCTTGGGGGTGAGTTACAGCTTGAGAGTGTATGGCTAGCGTATGAGTTGCAAAGTGCGAACCCTGGCTATCGTTGCCTACCCGAGCCTTTTATAGTACAAGACTCGGGCAGCTTACAAGGGGAGCCGGGACCCGACAGGTGGTCCCGGGAAGATTGTCTATTATCTACCGTATCTGCAGTTATGCCGGTAGTTGTCTCTGGTCGAAGGCTTCTGAGTCTTCATCTTGCTGCCCTGCCCATGCCGCATGCTAGTGGTAGTGGTTGATGACGGCGCAGGTGGCATGGGATGTCTTGTCGCGGTGTTTATTAGCTGGCAGGTTCTGACACCGCGCGCCAGTCTGTGATGCGACTGGGCGCAACGGCACCTGACAGAGGCGTGCTCCGTGTCTCTGCGTCTTGGGAAGACGTGGGCCTTGAATACCTTGTACGGGCAAGGTATGGGGCGTCTTTACGCCCGCTGCCTATCTCTCGGGGGCAGGCAGCACCGTTCTTCTGGCCACGTGGCAGGCCCGGAGCCCTTCTCTGAGGAGAGGAGGGTCCGGCCTGCGTGGCACGTGGAGCCTCCGGACCTCTCCCCGCGGAGGGGAAGGCTCGGCTTCTGTCGGCCACGCGGCGGGCCCAGAGCTCTCCTCTGAGGAGAGGGAGGTCCGGCCCCGCTGAACGCGTGGCGCCTTCGGACCTCTCTCCAGGGAGGGGGAGGTCCGGCTTCTGTATGCCACGTGGCGGGCCCGGAGCTCTCCTGTGAGGAGAGGGAGGTCCGGCCCCGCCGGACGCGTGGCGCCTTCGGAGCTCTCCCTGCGCAGAAGGGTGAGTTCCTTAGGCATTTCTTCCTGTGCGCGGGGGTACCCCATATCTCAGGTACCGACAGACGGGGTTCGCCAACCACTGGGGGTGGTGGACTTCCCGTATGAAGCCAGCGTCCAGCAACTTCTTGATTTCTTCGCGAATGAAGTTTTGCTGCTCGATGGACTGCTTGCGGGGCTTCTGTTGATCTGGCCGGGCGTCGGGGAAGACATTTAAGTGGTGCTCGATCATCTCCCTAGGGATCCCTGGCATCTGTGACGGCTCCCATGCAAACACGTCAACGTTGTGCCGGAGGAAGGTGACGAGCGCGCCTTCCTATTTGCTATCCAGGCCCCCGGCTACCCGGGTGGTCTGGGTGGCTTCGGCGCCGACTTGGACGACTTTTAAGGGGACGTCGCCCTCGTCGAGGGGTTGCACTCGAGGTGCTGCGGCAGAGGCACGGTGGCATGCACTCGGGTGGAGCTGGTCTGGTTCTGCACTGCCAGGGGCTGGTGCTCCAGCTGTTGCAAGTGCTTGGAGTTTTTCCAAGGCCGACACTGCAGCAGTGCGGTCTCCACGAATCCTGAGGACGCCTTTTGGTGTAGGCATCTTCAGGACAAGGTAGCCGTAGTGGGCTACTGCCATGAATCGGTACAGGGCTGGCCTGCCAATTATGGCGTTGAAGGGGAGGTCCATCTCCGCTACGTCGAACAGAATGTATTCTGTCCAATAGCTCTCCGGAGCTCCGAAGGTCACCGGGAGGCTGATGTTGCCGTAGGGAATGACCTGTCCCGGCCCTACCCCTGAGAACGGGCTCGACGGGGTGAGCTTGGGCATCGGGATCTGCAGCTTCTGGAATGCTGCACGGCTGATGAGGTTCATCCCAGCTCCGCCATCTACCAAAACGTGGTACATCCTCACGTTGGCGATGGTGGGTGCTACCAAGAGCGGTAGTTGGCCGGCCCCAGCCATGTTCCTGGGGCAGTCGGTGGCGTCAAAGATGATGGGAGTACCCATCCACTTGAGGTGCGGCGCGGCACTTGGGAGTGGAGCCACCGACGCTACCGCTCGGCGCAGAGTCTTAACTACGCTTCGGAACGAGGGGTTGGCGGACCCGCCGTATATGACGTAGAGCTTCTTTCGACGCTCATCATCACTGGAGCTGGAGTCCTCATGGTTGTGCACCGCCTTCACGGTGCGCTGAGGCTCCTGGAACTCCACTTGATGGTCGACGCTGTCTGGAGCGTCGACCTTCTGCTTGCCCTCCCTTTGGCGGAAAGGTGGAGCATCAGTCCGCTGCTTCTTCTCTTTGCGGAAGCGCTCCGCGAGCTTCCGGACCTCCCGGCACTCGGCACTAGTATGGCGACAGCTGCCGTGCACGGGGCATGGCTTGTCTTGGTCACCTTCTGGGGCTGGTGACTGTCACTGCCTCTTGTCGGGGCACGGCCCCCGAGCTCCACTGGGTGCCGCTGCTGCGGCGACGGGGGCTGCGGCCGGCGATTCCATCTTGCTTCTGCCCCGGTTCTTGGCCTTCCTGCTGTCTCCATAGGAAGCAGCGCCAGACTCGGGCTGTCCTCCTTACTCAGAGGTCGGCAGTGAGTGCCAGTTCCGCCCTTCGGCTGCTCTGGCGCACTTGTCTGCCAGGCTGAAGAGCTCGGAGACGTCGCGGACCTCTCTGGTCGCGAGCTTCTCAAGCATCTTCTTGTCCCGCACACCTTGCCAGAACACCACCAACACAGAAGCGTTTTGGATGTGTGGGATGGTGTTCCGCAGCTGGGAGAACCGCTGGATGAAGGAGCGCAGCGACTCCCCAGGTTGTTGCTGGATGGCGTGGAGGTCGAGCTCCGTGCCAGGCCGGGTGTAGGAACTGCCGAAGTTGGCAATGAACTGCCGGCAGAGCTCTCCCCAGGAAGTTATGGAACCCTGGGGGAGGTTCATGAGCCAAGACCGGGCTGGGCCGGTCAAGGCGACGGGGAAGTAGTTGGCCATGACGGCCTCATCCCCTCCTGTGGCAAGTACGGCGGTGGAGTAAATATGGAGGAACTCCGCCGGGTTGACGCTGCCATCGTACTTCTCGGGCAGGTGCGGCCGAAACTTGCGTGGCCACCTCGCGAAGCAAAGGTGGGGTGCCAGGGCCGCACATCTTGCCCCTGTTGCTGCAGGTGTTGGTGCCGCGAACGCTTGGTTCGCTGCTGGTACGGTATACCATGGTATGGGCAAGGCTGCGCCATAGACCGGGGGGCGCCGTTTGCAGGGCATATGGCTGTGGCATATGCTGCGCGGCGTATGCCTGGGGCAGAGATCGCGTGGCGAAGGTCTGCTGTTCAGGCTGGGTCGAGGCCGACGTCATGCTGTCGCCAGCCTCCTGGTTGCGACGCCTTTCTCGACGTCACTCGAGGTACACCCGGGCATCCTGGCCCAAGTGGCACCGTTCCAGCTCTGTCCTCAGGTCCGTCGACTGGAGCCTGGTGGATCTGGAATCCGCCGTCTGCCCGTCAACCGTTGGCATGCGCGTCAGCGACACAGCCGGTTGGCCGGAGCGTCGTCCCCACCGAAGTCGAGGGTTTGCGGCGGCGATGACGAGATGGTCTACCTCGCGAATCCACCGCTGGGTCGCTGCCTGAGGCGCGTTCCCAGCAGGCGGATAGCGCAGTAGTGCTCTTGCTGCAGCTAGTGCACCCCCGTGGGGAACGCTCAGCGCCGCAGAAGATCTGACGCTGGCTGGAGCCTGCATTGCCGGAGTCGGCGTTGCCGGAGTCGGCTGCTGGCTGCCAGCTTGCGCTGACACACTCCGTCCTAAGTGTGTCAACACGTATTCCCCGCTAGTCACGGTCCGCCATGAACGCGGGGGAGGAGAGCTTGCCGCTGAAGGAAGCTTGGTCATCTTCGTCGGCGGAAACTCGTCGCGCAAGGGAAAAGCCCCCTACCTGGCGCGCCAAATGTCGAAGTGCGGTCGACACTTCCCCCGGACCTGCACTGGGCAGCCCGCGGAGGTTCTTTTTCGGAGGGGCTAGTCACTTGCGGAGAGCTTGAGCGTAGGGACGAGTTTGGGAAGAGCTTGACACGGCAAGTTTTACGTGGTTCGGCCCGCCGGAGCGTAAAATCCTACGTCCACGATGAGCTGAGGAGCTCGCTGTATTGCTTGTTGCTCAGAACCGGAGTCCTGAGCTTGAGGATGAGTTACACCTAGGTTATGAGTTGATGGAGAGCGAACACAGGGTGCAAATGGCTAGAGTGTGAACCCTTGCTAACGTTGCCTACCCGATCCTTTTATAGTCGAAGGCTCGTGTGGCTTACAAGGGGGGGGGGCCGGGACCCGACAAGTGGTCCCAGGGAGATTGCCTGCCGACTATCGTATCTGCAGTTATGTCGGTAAATGTCTCTGGCGAAGGCTTCTGAGTCTTCGTCTTGCCGCCCTGCCCATGCCGCCTGCTAGTCGTAGTGGTTGATGACGGCGGGAGAGGCAGGGGATGTCTTGTCGCTGTGTTTATTGGCTGGCAGATTCTGACACCGCGCGCCAGTCTGTGATGCGACTAGGCGCAACGGCACCTGACAGAGGCGTGCTCCGCGTCTCCACGTCTTGGGAAGGCGCGGGCCTTGAATACCTTGTACGGGCAAGGTATGGGGCGTCTTTATGCCCGCTGCCTACCGCTCAGGGGCAGGCAGCGCTCTTCTGCTAGGCACGTGGCGGGCTTAGAGCCCTCCTCAGAGGAGAGGGGGGTCCGGCCCCGCAGGACACGTGGGGCCTTCGGACCTCTCCCCGCAGAGGGGGAGGTCCGGCTTCTGTCGGCCACGTGGCGTGCCCGGAGCTCTCCTCTGAGGAGAGGGAGGTCCGGCCCCGCTGGACACGTGGCGCCTTCGGACCTCTCCCCCGCGGAGGGGGGAGGTCCGGCTTGTGCTGGCCACGTGGCGGGCCCGGAGCTCTCCTCTGAGGAGAGGGAGGTCCGGCCCCGCTAGACACGTGGCGCCTTCGGAGCTCTCGCTGCGGAGAAGGGCGAGATCCTTAGGCATTTTCCCCTGTGCGCGGGGGTACCCCATATCGCGGGTACCGACAGACAGGGAAGACAAGGGCGCAAGAACTCAAGTAAGATGCAAGCGCTGGGAAGTGCGAAGGGAAGCCACGATGCGGGTAAGATACCCCTTTAAACTTCCCAGGCGCGATTCAAAGCGATTCGAAACTCTTCAAATACGCCGCTTGGACAACTGCTTTGGCTCCAAGACCAAGCATTGATGACAAGTGGACCCAAGCCGTCCAGCTGAAGCGGTGGCCCAAGAAGTCAGTCTCCCAAGGAGATGAGCCGACAAGACGCTTCAGCGGTTCCTGAAAAGGCGCTGCGACATGCAGGAGTGGCAGCCTTGGGAACCGCCGCAGTAAAAGCAGCCATCAAGTGGGGCACATGCTCCCACGATCCCGCGAATGTTCGTGCTCCGGCAACGGTCAATGCGGGTCTTAGAGAAGGTGCGTGGAGTGGAAGAGATGGGGGCCCCACCTCGGGCTCGCTATCTCCCCCGAGATGGGCCTGGGGGCCACTGTCGGTACTGTAAGGGCCTCAGTTTTTGACACATAATTGAAGTGTTCATCACCATACACACACACCTCATTTGAGGAAAGATGATGAACACAAATGAAGAGCAAGTAACCACCATCAACATGCTCATTAGAGAACAAACTCACACATTGCAAAAGTGGTATTTTCCACGTGTGATATAGGTGGGCTGGACATATGAAAACTCCTACACATTGCTAAGTGTTTCACCCAAATTCAAAACCTTTTTGAGCTCATTTTGGGTATAGCTAGAAAGAGGGCAGTTTGAAACCATATTCAAATTCAAACTGTTTTTATCCCATGAATTTAAAAGTGGGAGGCATATTCTTATTCAGCACATTTTTGTGAGCTCACACATCAATTTTCACTCCATTTGGAGTTGATCTCGACATGAGCTAAGTGGGACAAATTCAAACTTTATTTGAATTCAAAACTGAACTTGTGCTGAAATTCATTCAAACCAAACCCAATTTGAATTCTAATCAATTCAAATGGCTCATGGGTGAATAATTTGAATCACCAGGGGTATTATGGGGCTCACTGTTTACAACAGTGATTAGGAGTAAATTTCAGAGGTTAAAACCCCAGGTGGGACCCACATATCATAGAGAGGAGGAGGCAAAACATGCACACAAAGTCACAGCCTCGGTGGGAAATTCCACCGAGCAGCTGTTGGCTGTGCCACCGAGCAGCCACCTGCACCACCAGCTGCTTCCCCTCTACGCGCGCTGGCGCCCAGGTGGCCTGCTCGCGCCCCCACGCGACCTTCACCGCCTCAGCGGGGTGAAGACCGGGTGCCTTCTTATCCCCGCGAGCGACACTGGGCGGCGCCATTCCTTTTCTTCCCGAGCTCTCGGTCAATCGGGAAAACACAGCAAACAATCGTGTCCTCGCCTCTCCGAGTTGCCAGGCAACATCCTGAGCTCAAGCACCACCCTCCCAACGCCTGAACCACCGGGTTTCGGCCCCTGTTCCCGTGATCAACGACGACCGCCGCAGTTTAGCTGAAGGACGGGGATCGGTCTCACGTGGGCAGCACACTACAGCCACTTCCACAGCCGAGCAAGGGCGGCAAAAGGAGCGCACGGACTCCACACTGCTTCCACCTGAAGCTCAAGCCACGCCGTGAACTCTCGCCGGCGAATTTCCAGTTTTTGCTCCGGCGACCATAAACCGAGCTTCTGGTATGGATTCTTCAAATTCTCGCTCTATGATCTTTCGGAGGTTATCAAATCTTGCACATAGACGCTGGACTAGCTGGCGATCAAGTTCTTTTCTGTATCCGTGGTGCGAAACTGTCTAGGAGTGACGAATTTCGAGCTCGATCAAGGGCGGTCATGGCGGGCACGATCGGTCACACGGTGCCGACCAACTTGCCGCCATCCCTGAACCATTTTGACACCTTGTCGAGCTTCCTAGAGGTACGCTGATGCTGTAGGACCATTTGTTCGAGGGGTTGGCGGGTTAGAACCCCTGGTCGACGGCGCCGAACCTCAACCGAGGCCGCGGCACGTCGCTGGGCTATTTCCGGTCACCCCCAGCTCGACCTGACACCACCGACGTGTTCCTCGACGTCGACAACCCCCAGGCGGCGAGTTTCAGATCATGGGAGGTCCAGCAGCGGCGAGCCGGCGAGCTCCGGGTCTGCTCCGGCGAGGTCGGCGGCGCGGGCGCGAGAGAACGGCGGGAGGAAGACGAAGCCGGCTGGCCCACGTGTCAGCGGCTGAAGAATTTAAATCGGGATCGGGTGTGGCCGGGATCGGCTGTGCTGGCGCGCAAATACCCTGTGGGCCCCGGTGTGCCGGACACCTCCGCGCTCAACACGTGTCCCCGCGGGCCCCGCGAGCTTAAACTTTTCCCCGATTTTCAGAATTCTTCCAAACTTCAAATCCTCATAACTTTGGCTAGAAAGCTCCAAATCGAGTGAACCAAATTTTGTTGGATTCAGCTCTCTGAGCACTTTCCATCAAAGCAAGTTTCACTTCATGAAAACCCTTATTTCCCCAAAATTAATTCCTTAAAATTTAAAATGTTTGGAATTTTAACTGGAGAATCCTTTGGAGGAAAATCCTGAAATTTTGCTGGGATGTTCACCAAAATATCCCTGAACTACCATAAAAATTTCAGACCCATTTGAGCTCATTTGATCCACCTAATGGTGTGATTAGTGAAACTGTTCCAGAGAAAATAGAAAATGTTCAGAAACATTTTCAGAATTTTCTCTGAAATTGTTTAGCTCATATCTCTAGCTAGGAACCTTCAAATTAAGTGAGACCAACTCCATTAGAACCCTCTGAAAATCTAGTTTTCAGAAAGTCATAGTTTGTTTCATGAAAATCCTTAGAACACCCTAAAAGCTTTCAATTAAGATCAAGTACATAATTAATTGTGGAGGGCTCAAATGAGCTTTGCTGCAACTAAAACTTGACCAAGTCTCTGTTTAGGTAGTAACCAAGCCACAGTAAAGGTTTCAGTCATTGGGCTTGTCTAGTAAGAGTTATAGACTTCACAAGTTTAAAAGTTAATACAAATGCATTTAAATTAATACATGTACTGCTTCTATCATGTAGTCGCTAAGGTCGAGGAGGAACCCGAAGTCCTAGACTTCGTTACTCCGGAGGAACAGCTAGCCTACGACCAAGAGCAGCAAGGCAAGCTCCGGTTTGCATTAACCTTTTATAAGTTTTTATTGTTTTGAGCACATACTTGATTACTTTATTCTTTGCATTAGAGTCTTGTTTGGAAATCCAACTGCATAGCCAAGAAAACCATGGGTTGGGTTTAGGATTGCAAACCCCATTAGCTACTGCAATGCTAAGATAGAGTAGGATTCGGTACAAGTCGAGTAGTTGGAACTACTCGCGAGCATAGGCTAGAGGCACTCGACTCGGGTAGTGATAGCACATGAAACACATGACAAGAAAATGAGACCAAGTGGAGGGTAAGGACAGCAGGACTTTGGGGCCTGTGTGCTGTAGCTCCGCTTGTGTCGATTGAGGACCGAGCCATGTGCGGGCCTGTTGAACAAGCTAGAACAGTACCGAAGACCTACCGGCAATATGGGAACCGGGAAACTGATGTAACTCGGGTAGCTGGGTGTCGGTACCTGCGATATGGGTACCCCCGCGCACAGGGGAAAATGACTAAGGATCTCGCCCTTCTCCGCAGGGAAAGCTCCGAAGGCGCCACGTGTCCAGTGGGGCCGGACCTCCCTCTCCTCAGAGGAGAGCTCCGGGCTCGCCACATGGCCTACAGCAGCCAGACCTCCCCCCTCCGTGGGGAGAGCTCCGAAGGTGCCACATGTCCCGCGGGGCCAGACCTCCCTCTCCTCAGAGGAGAGCTCCGGGCCCGCCACGTGGCCGGCAGAAGCCGGACCTCCCCTCCGCGGGGAGAGGTCCGAAGGCTCCACGTGTCCTGTGGGGCCGGACCTCCCTCTCCACTGAGAGGGCTCCGGGCCCGCCACGTGTCCAGCAGAACAGCGCTGCCTGCCCCCGAGCGGTAGGCAGCAGGCGTAAAGACGCCCCATACCTTGCCCGTACAAGGTATTCAAGGCCCGCGCCTTCCCAAGACGCGGAGACGCGGAGCACGCCTCTGTCAGGTGCCGTTGCACCCAGTCACATCACAGACTGGCGCACGGTGTCAGAGCCTGCCAGCCAATAAACGCAGCGACAAGACATCCCATGCCGCTCCCTCCGTCATCACCCACTACGACTAGCATGCAGCATGGGCAGGGCAGCAAGACGAAGATTCAGAAGCCTTCGCCAGAGACAACTACCGGCATAACTGCAGATACGGTAGATAATAGTCAATCTCCCCGGGACCACCTGTCGGGTCCTGGGCCCCCCTTGTAAGCCACACGAGCCTTGGACTATAAAAGGCTCGGGTAGGCGACGTTAGCAAGGGTTCGCACCCCCGTGGTTCACACCCCCGCGGTTGGCACTCTAGCCATTCACCCCCAAGCTGTAACTCATCCTCAAGCTCAGGACTCCGGTTCTGAGCAGCAAGCAAACAGCGAGCTCCATAGCTCGCCGTGGACGTAGGGTTTTACGCTCCGGTAGCCTGAACCACGTAAAACTCGCCGTGTCAAGCTCTTACTAACTCGTCCATACGCGCAAGCTCTCCGCAAGGGACTAGCCCCACCGAAAAAAGAACCTCCGCGGGCTGCCCAGTTCAGGCCTGGGGGAAGTGTCGACTGAACACTTCGACATTTGGCGCGCCAGGAAGGGGGCTTTTCCCTTGCGCGACGAGTTTCCGCCGACAAAGATGACCAAACTTCCTTCAGCGGCAAACTCTCCTCCTCCGCGTTTGCGGTGGACCGTGACCAGGGGGGAGTACATGTCGACACACTCAGGACGGAGTGTGTCGGCGCAAGCTGGGAGCCAGCAGCCGGCTCTGGCAGCGCCGACCCCGGCAATGCAGGCTCCAACCAGCGTCAGGTCTTCAGTAGCGCTGGGCGTACCCGGTGGGGGTGCGCTAGCTGCAGCGAGAGCGCTACTGCACAGTCCGCCTGCTGGGGACGCGCCTCAGGCAGCGACCCAGCAGTGGATTCGTGAGGTAGACCGTCTCGTCGTCGCCACCGCAAACCCTCGACTTCGGCGGGGACGACGCTCCGGCCAACCGGCTGTGTCGCTGATGCGCACGCCAATGGTTGGCGAGCAGACGGCAGATTCCAGCTCCACCAGGCTCCAGTCAACGGATCTGAGGACAGAGCTGGAACGGTGTCACTTGGGCCAAGATGCCCGGGTATACCTCGAGCAACGCCGAGAAAGGCGTCGCAACCAAGAGGCTGACGACAAACTCTCCTCCCCCGCGTTCGCGGCGAACCGTGACCAGTGGGGAGTACATGTCGACACACTCAGGACGGAATGTGTCGGCGCAAGCTGGGAGCCAGCAGCCGGCTCTGGCAGCGCCGACCCCGTCAATGCAGGCTCCGACCAGCATGAGATCTTCTGCAGCGATAAGCGAACCCCACAGGGGTGCGCTAACTGCAGCAAGAGCGCTACAGCGCAACTCAGCTGCTGGGGACGCACCTCATTCAGTAACCCAGCAGTGGATACGCGAGGTAGACCGCCTCGTCGTCGCCGCTGCAAACCATCGACTTCGGAGGGGACGACGCTCCGGTCAACCGGCTGAGTCGCTGACGCGCACGCCAACGGTTGACGGGCAGACGGCGGACTCCAGCTCCACCAGGCTTCCGTCGACGGATCTGAGGGCAGAGCTGGATCGATGCCACTTGGGTCAAGATGCCTGAGTTTTCCTCGAGCGACGTCGAGAAAGGCATCGCATCCAAGAGGCTGGCGACAGCATGACGTCGGCCTCAACCCATCCTGAAGGGCAGATCTTCGCCACGCGAGCTCTGCCCTAGGCGTACGCCACGCAGCATATGCCACAATCATATGCCCTGCAAATGGCGCCCTCGCTCTATGGAGCAGCCTTGCCCATACCGGGGTACACTGTGCCAGCGGCGAACCAAGCGTTCGCAGCGCCAACACCTGCAGCGACAGGAGCAGGATGTACGGCCCTGGCGCCCCACCTTCGCTTTGCAAGGTGGCCACGCAAGTTTCGGCCGCACCTGCCCGAAAAGTACGACGGCACCGTCAACCCGGCGGAGTCCCTCCAAATCTACTCCACCGCCGTACTTTCCGCAGGAGGGGATGAGGCTGTCATGGCCAACTACTTCCCCGTCGCCTTGACCGGCCCAGCCTGGTCTTGGCTAATGAACCTCCCTCAGTGTTCCATAACTTCCTGGGGAGAGCTCTGCCGGCAGTTCATCGCCAACTTTGGCAGCTCCTACACCCGTCCCGGCACGGAGCTTGACCTCCACGCCATCAAGCAACAACCTGGGGAGTCACTGCGCTCCTTCATCCAGCGGTTCTCCCAGGTACGCAACACCATCCCGCACATTCGAAGTGCTTCTGTGGTGGTAGCGTTCCGGCAGGGTGTCCGGGACGAGAAGATGCTTGAGAAGCTTGCGACTAGAGAGGTCTGCGATGCCTCTGAGCTCTTCAGCCTGGCGGACAAGTGCGCCAGAGCAGCCGAAGGGCGGAATTGGCACTCACTGCCAGCTTCCGAAGCCGGAAGACAGCCCGAAAACGGCGGAGTTCAAGCTGAGGTCCAGACCACGTCAGACAGCCAAGAGCCAAGCACTGGCTGACTTTGTGGCTGAGTGGACGCCAACGAAGGCTGACCCAGGGGGCTGCAAAGATGGTGAACCAATGTACCGAGCTCCGGTCTTCACCGGGCCTCACTGGACGCTCTTCTTCGACGGCTCCTCACAAAAGCAGGGGGCCAGTGCCGGCGTACTGCTTCTCATGCCATCGGGGGAGCAGTCTGGGTACATGGTGCATCTCAATTCCAAGTCAACCAACAACTTGGCAGAGTATGAAGCACTCATCTTTGGCCTAAAAGACAGTCCTGTCTCTGGGCGCTCGCCAGTTGTTGGCGCAGGGCGACTCCCAGCTAGTTATCAAGCAAGTTAAGGGTGAATGCCCCAGCAATCACCCACAGCTAGCTGCTTATCTGCTCCACGTGCGGATGTTGGAGAAAGACTTCCTCGCCTTGGACCTGCGCCATGTACCGCGCGCTGGCAAGGCCGCAGCTGACGACCTCTCAACGAAGGCCTCCATCGGAGCCCCTGCGCCCGAAGGAGTCTTCGAGAGGACGTTGCTGCGGTCCACAGCCCGGCCTGCCGAGCCGGGCGAAGGGGGCTGAACCAGTGCCTCGAAGCTAGGCAGTCCCGGCAGCCATGGATGCCGCCAAAGGATCGTAAGCGTCACTGGGGACTCCGTGCAACCCAGGGCTCAAGATCCAGAAGCTCAAGTAGTCCCGATGCATGGACCACGGAGGTCCGGGGCTCCTTGAAGGACATCCTACCTGATGAACATGCATTCGCTGAACGGGTGGTGCGGATGGCTAAGTGCTACGCGCCGGTATCTTTACTGGCGTGGCGCCACGACATCCTATTGCGGTGCATAACCCAGGAGGAAGGCTGCGAATAGCTTGCAGTAGTCCAAGGAGGCCAGTGCTGGGAACGCTCATCGTCACGCACGCTGGTCGGTTAAGCCACCCGGCATGGCTCCTACTGACCGAGAGCCACCTGGACGCCGTCAAACCGGTTAGGGATGCAATGCATGCCAGGTCCACGCCAAGCAGACCCACACAACCGGTGCAGACGCGCACCCAGAGCCGTCGGGGGATACCGGCTCCTCCATGTCGAGGGCCATCCGGACTTCCCAGGGCCGGGTCACGGGAACTACCCTTCCACATGGTATGCGGGGCCGAAGCCATGCTCCCCCCTGAGATCGCCATGGGGGTCCCCCCGTGTCCGGCGTACGACGAAGCCACGCATGACCCGCTCTGCGTGAAGACAGGCGCTCCGACGCTACCCCAGTAAGTTCACCATGCTTACTTAGGTGTTTATTTAAATTACGCATTAATTTATATGAACACCTCCCCACGCTCTAGAATATGTGCGTCCATTGTACACTTGGTTCCTCTTTCCTGCTCTCATGCATAGTCGATATTTGCCGTCCTGCCGAAAACGGTAGTGCTTGGGGTACCTGCCAGAGGCCCTGTGGCCTTTTGGATCTCCCCCTGTAAGGGTACTG
This sequence comes from Neostapfia colusana, assembly GCA_030760725.1. Taxonomy (NCBI): domain Eukaryota; kingdom Viridiplantae; phylum Streptophyta; class Magnoliopsida; order Poales; family Poaceae; genus Neostapfia; species Neostapfia colusana. The sequence goes on from JASWHV010000006.1 coordinate 106,022,680, forward strand.
TACCGCCAGTTGGTCTCCTCCGAGAAAAGACCTACGCTAGACCGGGGGGTCAGGAGCCTTGCTTTGCCCGGTCTTGCACCCAAAGCATGCGCACTCTGCCCCCCAGCGCTACGGTCTGAGTACCAGGGGGCCGGACGGTTACACCCTGGCTGGGGCTGGGGCCAGACCTCCGGGACCATGTGCACTGGATTACCCAAGCCCCGTATTCTGGCCTGGGACAGTAAGCCAAATGAGGGACAGGAAAGGGGGGACCACTGAGCAGTGCCGGACTTCGCCCCCACAGCTGGGCCGAGCTCCGATGCCAGCCCTCGCCCTCCTTTCAGAGGCGAGCGCTGATGCCGGGCCTCACGCCCTTCGCTGGCCTGAGCTCCGATGACTTCCGAACTCCGCCTCCACAGCCAGGCCGAGCTCGGAGGCCAGCCCTCGCCCTCCTTTCAGAGGCGAGCGCTGATGCCAGACCTCACGCCCTTGCTGGCCTGAGCTCCGATGACTTCCGGACCTTCGCCCCCACAGCTGGGCCAAGTTCCGAGGTCAGCCCTCGCCCTCCTTTCAGAGGCGAGCGCCGATGCCGGACCTCACGCCCTTCGCTGGCATGAGCTCCGATGACTTCCGGACCTCCGCCCCCGCAGCTGGGCCGAGCTCCGAGGTCAGCCCTCGCCCTCCTTTCAGAGGCGAGCGCTGATGCCGGACCTCACACCCTTCGTTGGCCTGAGCTCCGATGACTTCCGGACTCCGCCTCCACAGCCAGGCCGAGCTCCGAGGCCAGCCCTCGCCCTCCTTTCAGAGGCGAGCGCTGATGCCGGACCTCACGCCCTTCGCTGGCCTGAGCTCCGATGACTTCCGGACCTTCGCGCCCACGGCTGGGCCAAGTTGCGAGGCCAGCCCTCACCCTCCTTTCAGAGGCGAGCGCTGATGCCGGACCTCACGCCCTTTGCTGGCCTGAGCTCCGATGACCTCCGGACCTCACGCCCTTCGCTGGCCTGAGCTCCAATGACTTCCGGATCTCCGCCCCCACAGCTGGGCTGAGCTCCGATGCCAGCCCTCGCCCTCCTTTCAGAGGCGAGCCCTGATGCCGGACCTCACGCCCTTCGTGGACCTGAGCTCCGAGGACTTCCGGACCTCCGCCCCCACAGCCGGGCCGAGCTCCGATGCCAGGCTTCACCCTCTCCTAAGAGGCTGAACTCCGAAGCCGTCAAGACCCTGCCAGCACAGGGAGTACTCAAGACAAGAAAGTGCGCGGGTAGGAGAAGGCCTCACCTCGGGCTCATTACCTCCCCCGAGGAGAGCCCGGAGGCCACTGTCGGTACCCCCGATATGGGGTACCCCCGCGCACAGGGGAAAATGCCTAAGGATCTCGCCCTTCTCCGCAGGGAAAGCTCTGAAGGCGCCACGTGTCCAGTGGGGCCGGACCTTCCTCTACTTAGAGGAGAGCTCCGGGCTCGCCACGTGGCCTACAGCAGCCAGACCTCCCCCCTCCGTGGGGAGAGCTCCGAAGGTGCCACATGTCCCGCGGGGCCAGACCTCCCTCTCCTCAGAGGAGAGCTCCGGGCCCGCCATGTGGCTGGCAGAAGCCGGACCTCCCCCTCCGCGGGGAGAGGTCCGAAGGCTCCACATGTCCTGCGGGGCCGGACCTCCCTCTCCACTGAGAGGGCTCCGGGCCCGCCACGTGTTTAGCAGAACAGCGCTGCCTGCCCCCGAGCGGTAGGCAGCAGGCGTAAAGACGCCCCATACCTTGCCCGTACAAGGTATTCAAGGCCCGCGCCTTCCCAAGACGCGGAGACGCGGAGCACGCCTCTGTCAGGAGCCGTTGCGCCCAGTCACATCACAGACTGGCGCGCGGTGTCAGAGCCTGCCAGCCAATAAACGCAGCGACAAGACATCCCATGCTGCTCCCGCCGTCATCACCCACTACGACTAGCATGCGGCATGGGCAGGGCAGCAAGACGAAGACTCAGAAGCCTTCGCCAGAGACAACTACCGGCATAACTGCAGATACGGTAGATAATAGTCAATCTCCCCGGAACCACCTGTCGGGTCCCAGGCCCCCCTTGTAAGCCACACGAGCCTTGGACTATAAAAGGCTCGGGTAGGCGACGTTAGCAAGGGTTCGCACCCCCGCGGTTCGCACCCCCGCGGTTGGCACTCTAGCCATTCACCCCCAAGCTGTAACTCATCCTCAAGCTCAGGACTCCGGTTCTGAGCAGCAAGCAAAACAGCGAGCTCCATAGCTCACCGTGGACGTAGGGTTTTATGCTCCAGCGGCCTGAACCACGTAAAACTCACCGTTTCAAGCTCTTACTAACTCGTCCATACGCGCAAGCTCTCCGCAAGGGACTAGCCCCACCGAAAAAAGAACCTCCGCGGGCTGCCCAGTGCAGGCCCGGGGGAAGTGTCGACTGAACACTTCGACACTGGGTATTGAGGCATTGCCCGTCGTTCAGAGGGTAGGTTGAGAGCTTGAGGTGTAAATCGGCTGGCGGCATGGAGATGCGCGTGCAGAGACCTCTTGCTCAGGACGATGGGACCGGTTCAATATTTGGCTGACGGGCGAAAGGTTTTTGCCTACGGCGTCCGTGATGGTTCTTGTAGGCAACATCGAGTACGGGCGTACGTGACGGGTTGTTCGGGTAACCCTGCAGGTGTAAATCGATTATAATCACCATCCCTCGCGGTCAGTGAGTACCACTTGTTCACTGTACCGTGACGTAGAAAGAACAGGATAGTCACATGTTAAAATGTTGCTGATTGAATGATGGACATTGATTGTTAATGATATGCTGTAGCTTAGAGCTAACCTGCGTTTCTTGTTTGATTGCGGCTCTCTCATGTACCTTAGCGTAAGGTTCTCCACAACCTGCTGCTAAAACTTGAAAGTAAAGTTCTAATAATTAGGCGAGTCCTTGCAAATGATTTTTACCTCATGTAACCCATCACCCCTCATGTAGAAGTTCCATGTTTAGGTGAGACGGGTCAGACTTGCTGAGCCTTCGTGCTCACTGCTTGTGTTTGAAGCTTTTACAGGGTTCTATGAGGAAGGGACTCCCGAGGAGGAGACGGAACCCCAGGAGGGGAACCCAATCGAGTGGGAGTCGTGCACGCCGCAGAGTTAGTGTGCGTGTGTGCTAACAAGGACACGTTCAAGGGCTGAACGTGAACTTGATGCGTAGTCTACGCCCGTGAGTGTAGACTGGACTTATTTTGATGTAAACATGTTCACAAACTTGTTTATGTAATAAAAATTTCGCTTCCGCTTTGTACCTTTGACGTGTGTTATACGGTGCTGTGCAACGCAGCACCCCTCAGCGTGATCCTGGCTCGACAAGACCGTGGGGTCGTGTCAGCGTGGTATCAGAGCTCGCTTGAGATTTAACGGACTACAAAGGTCGTCTTTTTCAAAAATCCAGTGAGGAACGAGTTAGTAGCCCGTATAAGGATGTTATTAGCAAGGAACTCCCTCCTTGAGGGCTCCGGGCTCGCCACATGGCGGGCAGGAACCGGACCTCCCCCCTCAGCGGGAGGGCTCCGAAAGCCCTACGTGTCCAACATGACCGGAGCTCCCGTCTCTTAAGGAGGAGCTCCGGACCCACCACGTGGCCGGCAGATTTGGAGCCCCCCCATAGGGCGAGGTTCGGAGACCTCCGGGGGGCCCTAACACAGTTAGGACCCGGGGGGTGTGTCAGAGCGAAGCTCCGAGATTGGAAATGTCCTCTGAGTACCTTGCGGAGCTAAGGACTCAGCCAGGCAAAGCCAAGAAGGAGGGAAAAGCATCACAGACACAAGTATCCAAGAGAGTCAATTTAAGCAAGGCTCCTTGAGCTGGACTACAGACTCGATAAAAAAGAGAAAAGCAAGTCCTAAAGACCACCCGGCTCTCGCCGGAACCTTGCTCCTACAAGGGCGGCCACATCCTCGACTTCAGCCCTGGCAGCTTCCTCCCGCTCCGCGGCTGGGCCCTCTCTCGCTGGCTCCAGTGAGAAAGAGGGGTCGCGGCTCTTGAAGCATGCCAGCACATGCGAGGCGACCTGTAAAGCTAAGCCGCGGCCCTCGGCTTCAAGCTCACTGGCGACCACCGAGTCGAGTCTATCCAGCTTGGCGCCGATCGACTCCAATGCAGGGATCACCTCTGCCACCTGCAATGCGGGAGTTGCGGCCCTCACCGGACTGAAACCAAGAGGGATCAGGGTGGACCCCGCCCGATCCACGAAGCTTGAGACCGCAAGGGCCTTGGAGGACCGTAGGGCTGAGAGTTCCTCCACCTCGCGGCGGGCCGCCCGCAGGGCCTCCAGGTTCCTCTCAGAGAATTCCTTCTCCTGGGCCGCCAAGGAACTCTCCCGAAGGCGGAGGGTCTCGGCTAGCCGCTCCAACTCAGCGGCCCTGAAGCCGGTAGTCAACTCGCGGTCCAAGACCGCCCGGCGATCATGGGAGACCTGTTCATCCCTCAAGCCTAGGTCTGCCTTCAGAATCTCCAGTTCCTCCTTCCGAGCTCGGAGGTCATCCTCGCCCGCAGCCAGCTGCGCGGCGACCCTCTCTGCCTCAGCTGCCACGGAACGCTCCCGCTCCTCAACGGCGAGTTCGCGGCGCGCCAACCGCTGCCGTATTTCCACAGCAGCAGAGAGGCTCTCTTCGGCCCGGGCGTGAGCCTCCAGTGCCTCCCTGTTGATCCGCCGCGACTGGGTATCCATGCGGTCAACAGCCCGCTTCATCCGGTCGACGAGCGTTTCCCGGAAGTCGAGCAACTCCCGCCTGGAGTCGAGCTCGCTCTTAACCTTCGCGGTCCTCTCCCGCAAAAGGTTCCCCCAGGTGAGGAGGCGGTCCCGTTCAACCGTATACTCCTCCCGCTCGCGCCCTAGCGCAGCCAAGACCTGCCGGACGCTCGACTCGGCGAGCGCGAAGGCGTCCGCCAGAGGCAATGGAGCAACAGAGACTGGGGCAGTCCCTCCGACCTCCTCCATTACCTCATCCTCGGGAAGAGCCGACGCGCCAGCCGCCGAGACGAGACGCCGATCAGGAGAAACTGGCCCAGCGGCCCTGGCAGCCGGGCCAGCCGGACTCTCTTCAGCTTCAGGCTCCTTGACCTGGGAAGAGGGACGAGCCGGGGAAGACGGTGCTGGAGAAGAAGCCAGGCCGCCTAGTGCAGGATCAACCTGTGCTGGCTCGGGGGCCGCGGTGGCTGTCTCGGCAGGGAGAGACGACGCCGCCGCGGAGTCCGGGCACACCGGAACAGAAGTCCGCGCTGGCCTGGGGGCCGCAGCAGTTGCCCCTGGCTCCGAGCGCATCGGCACAGAATCCTCGCAAGACGAGGAAGGCCGGGAAGCACGGACACTCCAGCGGGCTCTAAACCCCGACTTCCGAGCCGGGGTAGGGTTTCCAGAGCCCGCTCCGTCTCCGACGACCGCTCCGCAGTCGCTTGGACTGGTGGAACAGGGGACGCCTCAGAGGCTTCCCCCAGCACGTCAGCCCGGGGCCTCCTCAAGTCGCCACCAGAGGGAGTGTCGGGCACCCCAGAATCCCGACTTGGCACCGGCGCCGTTGCTGGATGATATCGAGCGCGTTTCTTCTCTGGCAGCGGGTTGGAAGCCATGGCATGGGAGAGCTCAAAGGCAAAAGAGCAAAAGCGCAAGAGTCCAAGAAGAAACGTAGAGAAGTGCGAAGGGAAGCTACAATGTGGGTGAGACCCCCTCTAAAAAGCTTCCCGGTGCAGTTCCAAGCGATTCGGAACTCTTCGAATAACCCCGCACCCGCAACCGCTTCGGTTCCTAGACCGAGAGCCGATGACGGGTAGGCCTAAGCCGCTTAACTGGAGCGGTGGGGGCAAGGAGACAGTCTCCTAAGAAGATGAGCCGGCAAGGCCCTTCAGCGGTTCCCGAAGAAAGCGCTGCAACGTGCAGAAGTGGCAGCTTTGGGAACCGCCGCAGTAAAAGCAGTCATCAAGTGGGCGCACGCCCTCACGACCCTGCGGCCGTTCGTGCTCCGGCAGCGGTCGAGTCGGGACTTAGAGAAAGTGCACGGATCGGAAGAGACGGAGGTCCCACCTCGGGCTCGCCATCTCCCCCGAGATGGGCCCGGGGGCCACTGTCGGTACCTGAGATATGGGGTACCCCCGCGCACAGGGTGAAATGCCTAAGGTGCTCGCCCTTCTCCGCAGGGAGAGCTCCGAAGGCGCCATGCGTCTGGTGGGGCCGGACCTCCCTCTCCTCAGAGGAGAGCTCCGGGCCCGCCACGTGGCATACAGAAGCCGGACCTCCCCCTCCGCGGGAGAGAGGTCCGGAGGCGCCACGCGGCCAGCGGGGCCGGACCTCCCTCTCCTCAGAGGTGAGCTCCGGGCCCGCCACGTGGCATGCAGAAGCCAGACCTCCCCCTCCGCGGGAGAGAGGTCCGAAGGCGCCACGCGTCCAGCAAGGCCGGACCTCCCTCTTCTCAGAGAAGAGCTCCGGACCCGCCACGTGGCTAGAAGAACGGTGCTGCCTGCCCCCGAGCGGTAGGCAGCGGGCGTAAAGGCGCCCCTCACCTTGCCCGTACAAGGTATTCAAGGCCCGCGTCTTCCCAAGACGCGGAAACGCGGAGCACGCGCCTGTCAGGTGCCGTTGCGTCCAGTCGCATCACAGACTGGCGCGCGGTGTCAGAACCTGACAGGTAATAAACGCCGCGACAAGACATCCCATGCCGCCTGCGCCGCCATCAACCACTACGACAGGCGCACGGCATGGGTAGGGCGGCAAAAGGAAGACTCAGAAGCCTTCGACCGGAGGCAACCACCGGCGTAACTACAGATATGGTAGATAATAGACAATCTTCCCGGGACCACCTGTCGGGTCCCGGCTTCCCTTGTAAGCCGCCCGAGCCTTGGACTATAAAAGGCTCGGGTAGGCGTCGATAGCAAGGGTTCGCATTCTGCAACTCATACGCTAGCCATACACTCTCAAGCTGTAGCTCACCCCCAAGCGCAGGCCCCCGGCCCTGAGCAGCAAGCAATACAGCGAGCTCCATAGCTCGCCGTGGACGTAGGGTTTTACGCTCCGGCGGCCTGAACCATGTAAAACTCCCTGTGTCAAGCTCTCACTAACTCGTCCATCCGCGCAAGCTCTCCGCTAGGAACTAGCCCCTCCGAAAAAAGAACCTCCGCGGGCTGCCCAGTGCAGGCCCGGGGGAAGTGTCGATCGCACACTTCGACAGATACCGGACTCGATGTGCAGCCGAGTCTGACGATTGCTTGAGTTATTTGCAGGTAGTCTAACCATGAAACGGTAGACGTGTAGAATCCGTGTGCGAGAGACGCTTAGTGCCACTGAACTAACGAAGCCGGCTAAGTCCGGTATAGGTTTTTCTTTGTGAGGACGTAGTACCGACATGATCTGGTGACGCATCGACGTCACACCCCACTAAATGAACAACTTCATTGTAGAACTTGAAAGTTTTAATCTGGAGCATTAAAACGTTGCTTTAACCTCTTCCCTTAATCAGGATATTCAAAGTTAACAAGTTTTCAACTTATAGGTTGTTAAGGACAGAGCACTCTGTTTTCAGCTGAATCAAGGCTGAAGTTAATGAGAGGTTAGAGGTTGAGTTCTTTCGAGGTTGGGGTCATATGATACATTTCTGGAAAGCTTTGGAAGAGCTTTACAACTTTTCTGTTTATGTCCAGAGGTGTTTCAACTCTTAACCAATTGAAAAATGCAGTAGAGTTGAAACTGTCCAGAAAACAGGGCAGAGCAAACACTCTCTGTAAACTCTCTGTAAATTGAGCATAACTTCCTGCATAAAAATCCAAAAATAGAAAATGAGGTAGTTCTGGAAATCTTATGAGATGGGTTACAACTTTGTAACAGAAAGTTTTGTCAGATTGGGAGCAGAATTAACTGGAATTCTTGGATCAAATCAGTGCCTAAAGAAGGGGGGTTGCTGTCCAATTTTCTCCAGAAATTCTGTTAACTTTGACATCTCATAACTTTTGAACCAGGACGGATCTTAGGCCAAGCAAATTCTTTCTGGAAATCTATTGAAGTTAGCTTTAACTTTTATGTTGAGCTCCAGAATTGGTTTTGTCCTTAGCATGGCCTAAATCAGGTTGAAATGGAAACTGGTCAGGGCTGTCATGTTGGACAGCAGATCAGCAGTCATTTTTTTTAAATAATTTGAACTATGCTTCCAAGTTTTATGGGTTCAATGACATGTCTTATGTTATAACTCAATGGTTAACTGTTTAATAAATATTTGACATTTATCAAATATATTTTTTACAGATGCCAGTAGATAAGCAGTTCGAGAACGGCTGGATGGAATCTCACTGTTCTCACCACAGCGGTTATCCGGAGGCATTGAGGCAGATGCTTCAATATTTCGGATACAACCAGATGCCGCAGTACTTCTCCAAGGAAGAAGGCGAAGAGGGGAACAAGACGTGGACGATCCATGTCGAAGTTCCTGCTGGTCCTATGCCACCCGGGTGGGCGCCGTTCACCGTCACGGTGAGAGGTAGACAACCCGAGGGAATGTGGCAAGTGGCAGCCCGTGACACCATGTCACGTTTCTGCCAACTACACGTGAGAGCGATGGAGGGAACTCCATACGCGCTCGTTCCGGTGGGGGACGGGCTCATCATGTGTGGGAAGGGAGGTACCGGGAGGCAACAGACCCGAGTTGCCCAAGGTACAACCCCGCGGAGGCAAACCTTAGCCTCCAGATGAGGGCGGGAAACGCCGTGATGGACAGCCAAGCTGTTCATACGGAGCATCTTTCCACAAGGATCAAGGAGAGCACAAGCCGTGGAGACCATTTCGAGAGTGCTCATAGCGCACTCCGCAATGTGCTCCTTCCGACGATCAAGCGACTGAACGAACAGCATAATCAGTTGCATGGTCTGAAGAAGGCAAAGAAGAAAAGCCGTGTCGACATCGCGGCATTGCAAGAGCTGGTGCAGACCCTAACCCAGCAGAATGAGGACCTTGCTCAAGAGCGGGACGATGCTATTGAGGAAGGGCAAGGCTGGGAAGAAGACTACAACCAAGCCATGGACGAGGTGCATGCATTGCAGGACCTCGTACTTCCGGTATTGGGCATACCGGTGGTCTTGGATCTTCCGGCAATGGGAGAACCCGAGATGGGAGGAGAGGTGGTAGATCCGGAGCCACAAGCAGAGGTACCGGAGGAGGACGACCCGCAGGAGGTCGAGTTCTACTCCGAGTAGGGGGTTACTGTTGCCAAGTAGGGCAGCTAGAGTAGTGTAGCCCAACTTTTGTAACCGGTAACATGTCGTGTAGGCAGTAGCGTATGTATAGGTAGTGACGACATGAGCATGACTTCTCGGAGACCCGGAAATAATGTATCTTGTATAAAGTTTACACTTTATCAATATATGTGAATGTTGTGCAAATTATTCATGTGTCACTTCCATACCTACTGTTGCAAATGGAATTTTAAGTATGACATGTGCTAATCGCTGCTGTTTTGAATTTCAGAATGACTCGTACTCGTGCCAACCCGGACGTTGGGGGTACCAGCCATGGGGGAGAGACCTCCCAACAGCCTCCCGAGGACTCTTTGGGACAGCAGCAGCAAAAGCAGCAACAGCATCAGCAAACACCGCCACCGCCACTGCCAACGGTTACATTGGCCGACATCGTCGCGGCAATGGCGGGTTCTCATCAGCAGCACACGGAGTTGCTGCAAACTCTCATCGCCAATACGTCTCGCCCAGAGAGAAGTCCAGATCGTGAGGAGCGTCAACAGAGCTCCTACTCCGACTTCCTAGCGACTCATCCCCCGGTATTCTCAAGGGCGGATGAACCTCTCGACGCGGACAACTGGCTCTGCGCAGTAGAGGTGAAGTTCGGGCTGCTCCAAATAAGTGAGCAGCGCAAGACTCAGTTTGCGGTCCAACAGCTCCAGGGATCCGGGAGCGCGTGGTGGGCAAACTTCTGTGCTTCACAGCCCACCGACCGAGTTATGACCTGGGCGGAGTTCCGGACGGCCTTCAGGGCCTATAACATACCGCCAGGTCTGATGAAGAGGAAGACGCAGGAATTCCTACACCTGCAGCAAGGGAGCCGGAACGCGCTGGAATAATCCAGAGCATTCAACGATCTCGCGCTTTATGCGTCATATCACACCGATACTGACGAGAAGCGGCAGGACCACTTCTACCAGGGGCTTAATCCGCTCCTGAAGGACAAGTTGGCGATGTTCAATCGCGGCAGCCTCAACGACATCATTGATGCTGCGATTGTCCAGGAGGACTCCGGCAAGGAGTTAGCGGCGGCAGAGAGAAAGCGAAGCGTGCCACAAAGCAGCGGAGAAGGAGGCGGTCCTTCTCAAAAATTTCGGATGGTGAATCGCCCACCATCAGGTCCCCGCTGGCAACCACCCCAGAGGCCGATGCCGTTCCGCAGTCGACCGTATTCTTCACCGGCATTCAGGCCGGCACTGCCAGCACCACCTCCACAACAACAACAGCAGCAGCGGGCGATGCCGTGTGCGTATGCACCTCAGCAGTGCATGCCGGGCTTTCGTCCCCCGAGCACCGCACAAGCAACGGCCACATGTTACAAGTGTGGTCATCCAGGACACTTCGCCAGCAGTTGTCCGGAGAGGCAAGGCGGCGGAGTTGCACCGCAGTTTCCGGGGAGGAATCAACCCCGGAACCCTACTAATGCGCGGCGGGCAAACCCTAGGCCCGGCACTGTCCACCAGCTTGCCGTAGAGGACGTGCCGTAGGGTGATCCAATCCTTGCGGCTATGTTCCAACTCCACCAGCATCCCGCCATAGTATTGTTTGATTCAGGCGCCACGCATAGCTTCATTAGCCAAGCTTTCATTGATAGATATAGCTTGCAAATACTACCCACCGATAGTCCTTATGTGATCTGTTCACCGGGTGGGAAAATTTCAGCAAGCATGATGGTCCCAAAAGCGCCATTATGCTTAGAGGGTAGAGTATACCCTACGTCTCTCATAATTTTAGAGGGACAAAAGGTCGATGTCATCATAGGGATGTTGTGGTTAACCCGCCACGGCGCTGTTTAGGCACCGTCCTCCGAGTTGTGCACTTGAACTCAGAAGTGCACGAGTCTCATTCCTTGTTTCTGGACAGTCCGGAAATAAAACTTCCAAGTGTCTATCAATCAACAACCATCAGATTGGAAGATATTCCAGTGGTCCAAGAGTTCCCTGACGTGTTCCCGGAGGATTTACCGGAGATGCCACCCGATAGAGAGGTGGAGTTCATGATTGAACTTGCACCAGGAACCATGCCAATATCCCGGAGGCCGTACAAGATGGCTTCCATGGAATTGGCTGAATTGAAGACCCAGCTAACGGACCTGCTGGAAAAGAATTTTATTAGGTCGAGCTCCTCGCCATGGGGCTGTTTGGCATTATTTGTGAAGAAGAAGGATGAGGCGTTGCGGCTTTGTGTGGACTATCGTCCACTAAACGCCGTAACCATCAAGAACAAGTACCCGTTGCCACGGATCGACATGTTGTTTGATCAGTTGGTCGAAGCAAAGATCTTTTCCAAGATGGACTTAAGATCCGGGTACCATCAGATTAAGATAAGGGCTGAGGATATTCCGAAGACGGCTTTCTCGACGTGGTTCGGACTTTATGAGTACCTGGTCATGTCCTTCGGCCTCACCAATGCTCCAGCTCACTTCATGTACTTGATGAACTCGGTATTCATGCCGGAGCTGGACAAGTTTGTTGTGGTCTTCATCGACGACATAGTGGTATATTCTAAGTCGGAGGAAGATCACAAGAAACATCTGCGTATAGTCTTGCAACGGCTGCGGGATCACAAGCTATACGCGAAATTCAGCAAGTGCGAATTCTGGATATCGCAAGTGCCTTTTCTCGGGAATATCATCTCAGCGGAGGGTATCGCTGTAGACCCGAGTAAGATCATGCAAGTGCTGAATTGGAAATCCCCGAGAACCGTGCACGAGGTATGGAGTTTCCTCGGATTCGCGGGATATTATCGGAGGTTCATACCGAACTTCTCAAAGATTGCCAAGCCTATGACGGAGCTGCTGAAGAAGGCTACCAAATATGTTTGGAGTCCAGCATGTGAAGCAGCATTCAAGGCTTTAGTTAAGCACCTAACATCAGCACCGGTTTTGGCGCAGCCAGACACAACAAAACCGTTCGACGTGTACTGCGATGCATCTGGCATTGGGCTCGGATGTGTGCTGATGCAAGACCAAAGAGTGGTCGCGTATGGGTCACGGCAGCTTAGAAATCATGAGCAGAATTATCCAACCCACGAGTTGGAGCTCGCTGCCGTGGTACTTGCACTGAAAATGTGGAGGCACTACCTACTCGGTAACCTCGTACATTTATATACCGACCACAAAAGCCTCAAGTACATATTCACTCAGAAGGAGCTAAACATGAGGCAGCGAAGATGGTTAGAATTGATAAAGGATTACGAAATAGAGATCCATTATCATCTGGACAAGGCAAACATAGTGGCAGATGCGCTGAGCCGCAAGTCACGCGTCAACAATCTGACCATCACACCGTTGGAAGAGAGCGAACCACCACTACATGTGATTCCACATGGAGCTCTCTATAACCTAGCTTTGATCCCCACCATCCGTGAAGAAATAGCAGCAGCTCAGAAACATGACAAGGGCATGTTGCATTTGCGGAGACGTGTAGACAGTGGGGAGCTGAAATGTTTCCGGAAGGACGGAAACGGCGTCCTATGGTTCAAGAACCGGATCGTCGTACCCCGTAACCCAGAGTTACGGAAGAAATTTTTTGATGAGGCTATCAAAATTTTCTATTCACCCCGGCAGCAACAAAATGTATCAAGAACTCAGAAGCAAGTTTTGGTTGACACAGATGAAGTGGGAGATCGCAAAGTACGTGTTCGAGTGTGATACATGTCGAAGGGTGAAAGCAGATCATATGCGGAAACCGGGACTGCTACAACCACTGGGCGTTCCTGCCTGGAAGTGGGAGGATGTGAGCATGGACTTCATCGTCGGTTTACCCACCACTTTTCAAAACACATGATTCTGTGTGGGTGATCGTCGACCGGCTCACCAAAGTTGCCCATTTCATCCCGGTCAACACCAACTACAACGCCAAGAAGTATGCTGAACTGTACATCTCACGGATCCTATGCTTGTGCGACATACCCCGTACCATCATATCGGACCGGGGCACTTTATTTGTATCCCGTTTTTTGGGAGCAGCTGCATGCTGCATTGGGGACGAAGTTGATCCGTAGTTCAGCATACCACCCGCAGACGGATGGGCAAACCGAGCGGGTAAATCAGATCTTAGAAGACATGCTACGAGCTTGCGCTATAAACCACGGCAAGAATTGGGATGATCACTTCAGGTTAGCCGAGTTCTCGTACAACAATGGGTACCAAGCCAGCATAAAGATGGCGCCCTACGAGGCGCTATACGGGCGGAAATGCCGCACACCACTGAATTGGTGTGAGTCTGGCGAAAGGGTCACCTTCGGGATTGACCTTGTCAACAACGCGGAAGAAAAGGTTCGACTGATTCAAGCGAACCTAAAAGCCGCCCAATCCCGTCAGAAACAGTATGCGGACAGGAGAAGATGCCCATTACAATTCGAAGTCAGGGATCACGTATATCTACGTGTGTCTCCAATGAAGGGCGTAAACAGATTTGGGGTGAGAGGAAAGTTGGCACCCCGATTCATCGGTCCATTCCAGATTACCGAAAGATGTGGATCAGTAGCATACCGGCTGAGACTACCAGAAGCACTTTCCGGTGTGCACGACGTCTTTCATATTTCCCAGCTGAGAATGTCTCAAGCTATCAAATACCCTTCATCTGGAGGACATTGAAGAACTGCAACCGGATCTCACCTATCGGGAGGAACCGGTTCAGATCATTGATGAAAAGGCCCAAACCACACGCAACCGCACGTTGTGGTTCTACAAAGTTCTATGGAGTAATCACTCCGTGGACGAAGTGACATGGGAGAGCGAAGGATTTCTTCGCGCTAACTACCCCAACTTTTTCACGTCGCATATCCGGTAATTTTCCACCGTCCTCTCTCTCATTTTCACCTTATAATCTCGGGACGAGATTCTTTTAAGGGAGAGGAATGTAAGGGCCTCAGTTTTTGACACATGTTTGAAGTGTTCATCACCACACACACACCTCATTGGAAGCAAGTTGATAAACACATTTGAAGAGCAAGTAACGACCATCAACATGCTCATTAGAAAACAAACTCACATATGGCAAAAGGGGTATTTCCCACATACATCGTATAGGTGCTGGGCATTGGGAAAACTCCTACACATGGCTAGGAATGTCCATGCAAAGTTTCACCCAAATTCAAAACCTTTTGAGGTACTTTTGTGGTATAGCTAGGAGGAGGGCAGTTTGAACTCAAATGCAAATTCAAACTGTTTTGATCCCATAAATTCAAAAGTGGGAGGCATATTGTTACTCAGCACATTTTTGTGAGCTCACACACCAATTTTCACTCCATTTGGAGTTGATCTTGACATGAGCTAAGTGGGGCAAATTCAAACTTTATTTGATTTTCAAACTGAACATGTGCTGAAATTTATCCAAACCAAACCCAATTTGAATTCTAACCAATTCAAATGGCTCAAGGGTAGATAATTCAAATCACCATGGGCTTTGTGGGAACTACTGTTTACCACAGTGAATTGGAGTTAAGTTCAGAGGTTAAAATTGAAAGTGGGACCCACATGTCAGCCACTGGTTCAAAGCAAACCGACTGAAACTCAGCACACTCGGTTCCCGGGTGCAGTGCGCACGCGCCACCAAGGGGCAGCCGGCGCCAGCTCCTGCTGCGTGCCCCGAGATGGAGACCAGTCGCCGGGCTTCTTATCCCCTCCTCGGCGTGCTCCCGTCGCTTATCCCCCGAATTCCCGACGCACTTGGCCTGTTTTTCCACCCGAGCTCCACTGCAGACCGCCGCCTCCCAATCTTGCGCTTGATCAGTCCGATCACTCGCGAGCACAGCCTCCTCTGCAGCAAAACGGCACCGGGAGATCGTGAGCAACCTCCTAGACCCCGTGTTGGCCAGTGAGCAGGCATCCTCGAGCTATACCGGACCTCTTCTCCAGCGGACCAAGCATCGCCGCCGATCGGGCTCTCGTGGACAGCACAACACAGCCGTTGTCACGTCCACTTCTCTACACAAGAAAGGTGTGTGATTGTATGCAGATGGAGTAGCCGAAAGCCGTTTGGCGATTGATCAACCCTCGGCCGAGAATTTCCAAATTTACTCTCGGCCAGTTCATAGGAACCGAGCTCACCTTCGAGTGAAATCCGTGCTCTACACGCGAGGGTTGGGCAAGCCCATTACCTAGTAGCTTCTACGCATGTTAGCGCCCACGCTCGAACTGGAATCAGAGAAAACCATCAAGAATCGGTCGTGATATGGCCGTTTTCCCCACCGCCGTGGCTGAGCACCTCGGCTCACCGTGGAGCGCATAGTTGCCGGCATTTCTAGCTTCCACCCAGCGCTGGTTCATGTTCCCCGTGCTCCACTGATGCTCTCCGCCTGATTCCTAATTGATTTGGTGCATGGGAGAGTGAAACTGACCTCACCGGAACCCTAGCAGGTGCTGTCACCGGTGCGCACGGGTTTCCGGTCATCGCCGGCAGCCGGCAAGCCCACCATCGAGTCCAGGGGGTCAGAAAAGGGGCAGGCGGCGAGTTTCGGGCCGGGGGTGGCCGGGAACTCAATTCCGGCGAAGGTCGCCGGACACCGCCGCCGCCGAGCAGTTGGCGCGAGGAGGGAGATGACGCACTGTATGCGGGGCCCACTGGCAGGAATTTAAACTTTGCCCTGAATTTCAGTTTTAGTTCAGACTTCAAATCCTCATAACTTTGGCTAGGAAGATCCAAATCGAGTCAACCAAATTTTGTTGGATTCAGCTCTCTGTGCACTTTCCAGAAAATCAAGTTTCACTTCATGAAAATCCTTATTTATCCAAAATCAATTCCTCAAATTTAAACTGTTGTGGAATTTTAACTGGAGAATCCCTTGGAGAAAAATTCTGATATTTTGCTGGAATGTTCACCAAAGTATCCCTGAACTACCATAAAAATTTCAGGTCCATTTGAGCTCATTTGGTCCACCTAATGGTGTGATTAGTGAAACTGTTCCAGAGAAAATAGAAAATGTTCAGAAACATTTTCAGAATTTTCTCTGAAATTGTTTAGCTAATATCTTTAGCTAGGAACCTTCAAATTAAGTGAAACCAACTCCATTAGAACCCTCTGAAAATATTGTTTTCAGAAAGTCATAGCTTGTTTCATGAAAATCCTTAGAACACCCTAAAAGACTTCAATTAGGGTCAAGTACATAATTAATTGTGGAGGGCTCAAATGAGCTTTGCTGCAACGAAAACTTGACCAAGTCTCTGTTTAGGTTGTAACCAAGCCACAGTAAAAGTTTCACAGTCTTTGGGTCTGTCTAGTGAGACTTAGAAGGTTCACAAAGTCAAAACTCAATTCAAATGCATTTAATTAATACATGTACTTCTTATATCATGTAGTCGCTAAGGTCGAGGAGGAACCCAAACTCCTAGACTTCGTTACTCCGCAGGAGCAGCTAGCCTACGACCATGATCAGCAAGGCAAGCTTCGGTTTGCATTAACCTTCTTACAAATTTTTATTGTTTTGAGCACTTACTTGAGTATGATGATTCCTTGCATTGGAGTCTTGTTTGGAAACCCAATTGCATAGCCAAGAAAACCATGGGTTGGGACTAGGGTTGAAAACCCCGTTAGCTATTGCAATGCTAAGATTATGTAGGATTCGGTACAAGTCGAGTAGTTGGAACTACTCGCGAGCATAGGCTAGAGGCACTCGACTCGGGTAGAGATAGCACATGATACACATGGCAAGAAAGATGAGACCGAGCGGAGAGTAAGGGCAGCAGGACTTTGGGGCCTGTGTGCTGTAGCTCCGCTTGTGTCGATTGAGGACCGAGCCGTGTGCGGGCCTGTTGAACAAGCTAGAACAGTACCAAAGACCTACCGGCTATATGGGAACCGGGAAACCGATGTAACTCGGGTAGCTGGGTGTTGAGGCATAGCTGGTCGTTCAGAGGGTAGGTTGAGAGCTCGAGGTGTAAATCAGCTGGCGGCACTGAGATGCGCGTGCAGAGACCTCTTGCTCGGGACGATTGGACCGGTTCAACATTTGGCTAATGGGTGAAAGGTAGTTGCGTACGGCGTCCGTGATGGTTGTTGTAGGCAACAACGAGTATGGGCGTACGTGACGGGTTGTTCGGGTAACCCTGCAGGTGTAAATCGATTATAATCACCGTCCCTCGCGGTCAGTGAGTACCACTTGTTCACTGTACCATGACGTAAAAAGAACAGGCTGGATACATGTTAAAATGTTGCTGATTGAAAAATGGACTTTGATTGTTAATGATTTGTTGTAGTTTAGAGCTAACTAAAGTTCTTTTCAACTTTAGGCAAAGTACATGAGAGAAATGCGTTTCTTGTTTGATTGCGGCTCTCTCATGTGCCTTAGCGTAAGGTTCTCCACAACCGGCTGCAAAAACTTGAAAGTAAGGCTCCACTAATTAGGTGGGTCCTTTGCAAATTGTTTTACCTCATGTACCCATCACCCCTCATGTAGAAGTTCCATGTTTAGGAGAGACGGGTCAGTCTTGCTGAGCCTTCGTGCTCACTGCTTGTGTTTGAAGCTTTTGCAGGGTTCTATGAGGAAGGGACTCCCGAAGAGGAGGCGGAACCCCAGGAGGGGAATCCCGTCGAGTGGGAGTCGTGCACACCGCCGTGTTAGTGTGCGTGCGTGCTAGCAAGGACACGTTCACGAGCTGAACGTGAACTTGATTCGTAGTCTACACCCGTGAGTGTAGACTGGACCTATTTTGATGTAAAAATGTTCATAAACCACTTTATGTAATAAAAGTTTTGCTTTCACTTTGTACCTTTAATGTGTGTTATTCAGTGCTGTGCAACGCAGCACCCCTCAGCGTGATCCTGGCTCGACAAGACCGTGGGGCCGTGTCACCTGCCCATGCCGCAAGCTAGTCGTAGTGGTTGGCAGGGCGGCAGGGGTTGTCTTGTCGCTGTGTTTATTGGCGGGCAGGCTCTGACGCAGCGCGCCAGTCTGTGATGTGACTGGGCGCAATGGCACCTGACAGAGGCATGCTCCACGTCTCCGCGCCTTGGGAAGGTGCGGGTCTTGAATATCTTGTACGGGCAAGGTATGGCGCGTCTTTACTCCTGCTACCTACCACGTGGGGGCAGGCAGCGCTGCTCTGCTGGCCACGTGGCAGGTCCGGAGCTCTCCTCTGAGGAGAGGGAGGTCCGGCCCCGCGGGACACGTGGAGCCTTCGGAGCTCTCCCCGCGGAGGGGGGAGGTCCGGCTCTGCTGTCCACGTGGCGGGCTCGGAGCTCCCCTCTGAGGAGAGGGAGGTCTGGCCCCGCTGGACACGTGGAGCCTTCGGAGCTCTCCCCACGGAGGGGGGAGGTCCGGCTCAGTTGTCCACGTGGCAGGCCCGGAGCTCTCCACTGAGGAGAGGGAGCTCCTGCCCCGCTGGACACGTGGAGCCTTCAGAGCTCTCCCCGCGGAGGGGGAGGTCCGGCTCAGTTGGCCACGTCGCGGGGCCGGAACTATCCTCTGAGGAGAGGGAGGTCCGGCCCCGCTGGACACATGGCGTCTTCGGAGCTCTCCCAGCGGAGAAGGGTGAGGTCCTTAGGCATTTTCCCCTGTGTGCGGGGGTACCCCGTATTGAGGGTACCGACAGTGGCCCCCGGCCCATCTCTGGGGAGATAGCGAGCCCGAGGTGGGGCCCCCGTATCTTCCACTCCGCGCACCTTCTCGAAGACCCGCATTGACCGTTGCCAGAGCACGAACAGTCGCGAGATCGTGGGAGCGTGAACCCACTTGATGGCTGCTTTTATTGTGGCAGTTCCCAAGGCTGCCACTTCTGCATGTCGCCGCGCCTTTTCGGGAACCGCCGAAGTGTCTCGCCGGCTCGTCTCCTTGGGAGACTGACTTCTTGGCTCACCGCTTCAGCCGGACGGCTTGGGTCCACTTGTCATCGACTCTTGGTCTTGGATCTGAAGCGGTTGCCCAAGTGGCGTATTCGAAGAGTTTTGAATCGCTTTGAATCGCGTCTGGAAGGTTTAAAAGGGGATCTTACCCGCATCACGGCTTCCCTTCTTACTTCCCTTCTTACTTCCCAGCGCTTGCATCTTCCTTGAGCTCTTGCGCCCTTGTCTTCCCTGTCCTTGAGCACCCATCTGCCATGGCTTCCAACTTTCCTCCGCCGCTTCTCGCTCGGTCGGCCGAGCTCGGGTCAGTGTGCAGGCTACTGGGCTGGCACGCGGAGGAGCAGAAGTGCCGGCTCCGGCAGGGATCTCTCCCCCTGCTCCTGGAGAAGGGGGAAATAGTCTTCTTCACTGCCTATGCCATGGATCGGAACTCTGCCACCGATGAGAGGGCAGGTCCGGAAGGTCATCGGAGCTCCGCCTCTGAGAAGAGGGGAGGTCCGGCATCGGGGCTCGCCTCTGAGGAGATGGTGAGGGACGGAAGGTCATCAGAACTCTACCTCCGAGGAGAGGGGAGGTCCGGAAGGTCATCGGATCTCTGCCTCTGAGATGAGGGGAGGTCGGGCATCGGGGCTCGCCTCTGAGGAGAGGGCGAGGGCTGGAAGGTCATCGGAACTCTGCCTCCGAGGAGAGGGGAGGTCCGGAAGGTCATCAGAACTCTGCCTCTCAGAAGAGGGGAGGTCCGGCATCGGGCTCGCCTCTAAGGAGAGGGCGAGGGCCGGAAGTCATCGGAACTCTGCCTCCGAGGAGAGGGGAGGTCCGGAAGGTCATCGGAGCTCCGTATCTGAGAAGAGGGGAGGTCCAGCATCGGGGCCCACCTCTGAGGAGAGGGCGAGGGCTGGAAGGTCATCGGAATTCTGCCTCCGAGGAGAGGGGAGGTCCGGAAGGTCATCGGAGCTCTGTCTTTGAGAAGAGGGGAGGTCTGGCATTGGGCTCGCCTCTCAGGAGAGGGCGAGGGCCGGAAGGTCATCGGAACTCTGCCTCCGAGGAGAGGGGCGGTCCGGAAGGTCTCTGAGGAGAGGGCGAGGGCCGGAAGTCATCGAAACTCTGGCTCTGAGGAGAGGGGAGGTCTGGGAGTTCATCGGAGCTCCGCATTTGAGAAGAGGGGAGGTCCGGCATCGGGGCTCGCCTCTGAGGAGACGGCGAGGGCCGGCATCGGGGCTCGCCTCTAATGAGAAGGCGAGGGACGCCATTGGACCTCAGCTCGGTGTAGGGCGCAAGGTCCGGGAGGTCATCGGTGTTCACCCCTGCGGAGGGGGTGGTGACCGGCTTCGGAGGTCACCCCTACTATAGGGGTGTCGTCCGGCATCGGACCTAAGCCCAGTGTAGGGCGCACGGTCCGGCTTCGGAGATCGCCCCTGCGATAGGGGTATCGTCCGGCATCGGACCTCAGCCCAGTGTAGGGCGCACGGTCCGGCTTCGGTGTTCACCCCTGGGGGTGGCGACCGGCTTCGGAGATCGCCCCTGCGATAGGGGTATCGTCCGACATCGGACCTCAGCCTAGTGTAGGGCGCATGGTCCAGCTTCGGTGTTCACCCCTGGGGGTGGCGACCGGCTTCGGAGATCGCCCTTGCGATAGGGGTATCGTCCAGCATCGGACCTCAGCCCAGTGTAGGGCGCACGGTACGGCTTCGGTGTTCACCCTTGGGGATGGCGGCCGGCTTCAGAGATCACCCCTGCGATAGGGGTATCGTCCGGCATCGGACCTCAGCCCAGTGTAGGGCGCACGGTCCGGCTTCGGTGTTCACCCCTGGGGGTGGCGACCAGCTTCGGAGATTGCCCCTACGATAGGGGTATCGTCCGGCATCGGACCTCAGCCCAGTGTAGGGCGCACGGTCCGGCTTCGGTGTTCACCCATGGGGGTGGCGACCGGCTTCGATGATCGCCCCTGCGATAGGGGTATCGTCTGGCATCGGACCTCAGCCCAGTGTAGGGCGCACGGTCCGGCTTTGGAGCTCGCCTCTGAGGAGAGGGCGAGGGTCGGCATCGGAGCTCAGGCCCAGGAGGGCGTGAGGTATGGAAGTCATCGGAGCTCAGACTCTGAGGAGAGGGTGAGGTCCGGCTTTGGAGCTCGCCTCTGAGGAGAGGGCGAGGGCCGGCATTGGAGCTCAGGCCTACGGAGGGCGTGAGGTCCGGAGGTCATTGGAGCTCCGCCTCTGAGAAGAGGGGAGGTCCGGGAGGTCATCGGAGCTCACCCCAGTGGGAGGGGTGAGGCCTTTCTTAATAGTTCACCCCTGCGGAGGGGGTGATGACCGGCTCTGCTCAGAGGTCCTTCCTTCCCTACCTCTTAGTCTTATTTGGCTTACTGTCCCGTGACGGAATACGGGGCTTGGGCAATCCAGTGCACTCGGTCCCGGAGATCCGGCCCCCGGCCCTAGTCAGGGTGTAATCGTCCGGCCCCCTAGTACTCAGACCGTAGCGCTGGGGAGGCAGAGTGCGCATGCTTTGGGTGCAGGACCGGGCAAAGCAAGGCTCCTGGACCCCCCGCTCTGGCGTAGGTCTTTTCCTGGAGGAGACCGACTGGTGTCACAGTACTCTGACTGGGGGAGGTCCGAGAAGCCCCCGGGCCATTGGCAGTTACCCTAAGCGCGACCGCACTCGGCAGGATAGCAAATGTTGACTATGCATGAGATCAGGAACGAGGAACCGAGTGTACAATGGGCGTACACTATCTAGAGCGTGGGGAGGTGATTATATAAATTAATGCGTAATTTAAATGAACACTGTCGATACCCACGATACGGGGTACCCCCGCGCACAGGGGAAAATGCCTAAGGAACTCGCCCTTCTCCGCGGGGAGAGCTCTGAAGGCGCCACGTGTCCGGCAGGGCCGGACCTCCCTCTCCTCAAAGGGTAGCTCCGGGCTCGCCACGTGGCTTGCAGAAGCCGAACCTCCCCCTCCGCGGGAGAGAGGTCCGAAGGCGCCACGTGTCCAGCGGGGCCGGACCTCCCTCTTCTCAGAGGAGAGCTCTGGGCTTGCCACGTGGCCGACAGAAGCCGGACCTCCCCCTCCGCGGGGAGAGGTCCGAAGGCTCCACGTGTCCTGCGGGGCCGGACCCCCCTCTCCTCTGAGGAGGGCTCCGGGCCCGCCACGTGTCCAGCAGAACAGCACTGCCTGCCACCGAGCGGTAGGCAGCGGGCGTAAAGATGCCGCATACCTTGCCCGTACAAGGTATTCAAGGCTGACACGACCCCACTGGTCCTGTCGAGCCAGGATCACGCTGAGGGGTGGTGCGTTGCACAACACCGTATAACACACGTCAAAGGTACAAAGCGGAAGCGGAAGCTTTATTACATAAACAAGTTTATTAACATGTTTACATCAAAATAAGTTTAGTCCACACTCGCGGGCGTAGACTAAGCATCAAGTGCACGTTCAGCCCTCGAACGTGTCCTTGCTAGCACACTCGCACACTAACTCTGCGGCGTGCACGACTCCCACTCGACGGGGTTCCCCTCCTGGGGTTCCGTCTCCTCTTCGGGAGTCCCTTCCTCATAGAACCCTGCAAAAGCTTCAAACACAAGCAGTGAGCACGAAGGCTCAGCAAGTCTGACCCGTCTCACCTAAACATGAAACTTCTACATGAGGGTGATGGGTTGCATGAGGTAAAAATCATTTGCAAGGACTCGCCTAATTAGTAGAACCTTACTTTCAAGTTTTAGCAGCAGGTTGTGGAGAACTTTACGCTAAGGCACATGAGAGAGCCGCAATCAAACAAGAAACGCATTTCTCTCATGTACTTTGCCCAAAGTTGAAAAGAACTTTAGTTAGCACTAAGCTACAACATATCATTAACAATCAATATCCAACTTTCAATCAGCAACATTTTAACATGTAACTAGCCTGTTCTTTCTACGTCACGGTACAGTGAACAAGTGGTACTCACTGACCGCGAGGGACGGCGATTATAATCGATTTACACCTGCAGGGTTACCCGAACAACCCGTCACGTACGCCCGTACTCGATGTTGCCTACAACAACCATCACGGACGCCGTACGCGACTACCTTTCACCCGTTAGCCAAATATTGAACCGGTCCCATCGTCCCGAGCAAGAGGTCCCTGCACGCGCATCTCTGTGCCGCCAGCTGATTTACACCTCGAGCTCTCAACCTACCCTCTGAACGACGGGCAATGCCTCAATAGCCAGCTACCCGAGTTACATCAGTTTCCCGGTTCCCATATAGCCGGTAGGTCTTCGGTACTGTTCTAGCTTGTTCAACAGGCCCGCACACGGCTCGGTCCTCAATCGACACAAGCGGAGCTACAGCACACAGGCCCCAAAGTCCTGCTGCCCTTACTCTCCGCTCGGTCTCATTTTCTTGCCATGTGTATCATGTGCTATCTCTACCCGAGCAATGTGCCTCTAGCCTATTCTCGCGAGTAGTTCCAACTACTCGACTTGTACCGAATCCTACTCTATCCTAGCAATGCAGTGGCTAACGGGGTTTGCAATCCTAAACCCCAACCCATGGTTTTCTTGGCTATGCAGTGGGGTTTCCAAACAAGACTCTGATGCACAACATAAAGAAAACAAGTATGTGCTCAAAACAATAAAAATTTATAAAATGGTTAATGCAAACCGGGGCTTGCCTTGCTGCTCTTGGTCGTAGGCTAGCTGTTCCTCCGGAGTAACGAAGTCTAGGACTTCGGGTTCCTCCTCGACCTTAGCGACTACATGATAAGAACAATGTATGTATTAATTAAATGCTTTTGTATTAACTTTGAAGTTGTGAAGTCTATAACCTTTACTAGATAGACCTAATGACTGTGAAACTTTTACTGTGGCTTGGTTACAACCTAAACAGAGACTTGGTCAAGTTTTAGTTGCAGCAAAGCTCATTTGAGCCCTCCACAAATAATTATGTCCTTGACCTTAATTAAAGGCTTTTAGGGTGTTCTAGGTATTTTCATGAAACAAACTATGACTTTCTGAAAACTAGATTTTCAGAGGGTTCTAATGGAATTGGTCTCACTTAATTTGGAAGTCTCTAACTAAAGATATGAGCTAAACAATTTCAGAGAAAATTCTGAAAATGTTTCTGAACATTTTCTATTTTCTCTGGAACAGTTTTACTAATCACACCATTAGGTGGACTAAATGAGCTCAAATGGATCTGAAATTTTTATGGTAGTTCAAGGATATTTTGGTGAACATCTCAGCAAAATTTCAGGATTTTCCTCCAAATGATTCTCCAGTTAAAATTCCTAACAGTTTAAACTTTAAGGAATTAATTCTGGAGAATTAAGGAATCTCATGAAGTGACACTTGATTTTCTGGAAAGTACTCAAAGAGCTGAATCCAGCAAAATTTGGTTCACTCAATTTGGAGCTTTCTAGCCAAAGTTATAAGGATTTGAAGTTTGAAGGAAATCTGAAAATCGGGGAAAAGTTTAAACTCGCGCGTGGGCCCAGGAGACACGCGTCGCACGCCGAAGCGACAGCACACCGCGGCCCACAAGGCTTTTGCGCGCCAGCACACCCGATCCCGGCCGCAGCCGGATCCCGATTCAAAATATCGGCCGCTGACAGCTGGGGTCCACCCCCTTCTTCAACCTCGCGACACCCGCGCTCCGCCGCCGAGGGACCTCGCCGGAGAGCTCGCCGCCGGCTGCTGTACAGCTTCAAACTTCTTGATTCTGGCCGCCCCTGCCTACTTTTACTTGGGGAACATGATCCGAGGGTCAGCTGCTCATGACAACGGCCGGAGCATGGTCGGCGACGAGCCGCCATATCGGAACGACTTCGGCCATGTCGGCTGATGCTCCTAGTGCCTCAGCTACTTGGGAAACCGGTCGGGGAGCATCAGTGGACCTCAGAGAAGGTCGACATGAACTCGGGGCAGCTCGGGGAAGGCCCGAAATAGGTCCTCACCGTGCGCCCGATACCCCCCGTGCGTTCCGCCATTAGTAGACCTTGAATTACGCCGGGCACAGAAGTTCTCCGGCCCAGAGTTGTGAAGGCAACTTGTGCGTCACCGTGTCTAGTTCGTGTGGGAGTGGCCTGAGGCCCTCTAATCCTTTCTAGAGCACGAATTAAACAGAATCGTACCCGAGGGTCGTTCTGCACACAGAAAGGGGAAAAGTGGAAATTCGCCGCCGGTGAGCAACCACTCGAGCTGTGGCTCGGGGATGAGCAGCACCGATCACTTGCGCGTCCAAGGGTGCCTTGGCTCGGGCGTGACAACGCCCAGGTTGGGCTGTCCACGAGAGCCCGAGGTGCGGCGGTTTCCAGTTCCGAGTTTGATCTTTCGGCACAGCCGATATCACTCGGTTTCAATCGATTTCTATCAATGGGAAGGATGGAGGATGGTTGCTAGTACCTTGCTGGGACCTTGGAATGGAAAGAGGGAGCTGCGATCGGCTTGATCAAGCAGGAACTCGAGCGGCGGCGATGGCAGTGGGAAAAGCAGTCGCGCACGTCGGTAGCTCGGGGAAATGGTGACTGAGGCACGCCGGGGAGGGAATAAATAGCTCGGCCGGCTGGCCTCCGGCTTGGGGCACGCAGCAGGAGCTGGCGCCGGCCGGCCCCTTCGGTGGCGCGCGCGCACAACAGCCGGGAACCGACTGAACTGTGGTTCAGTCGGTTTGCTTTGAGGCTGAGGCTGACATGTGGGTCCCACTCCTCTTTTAACCTCTGAAATTTATTCCTAACAGCTGTGGTAAACAGTGAACCCTATTCTACCCTTGGCAACTCAAATTATTCACCCAAGAGCCATTTGAATTGATCAAAGTTCAAATGAGGTTTGGTTTGAATGAATTTCAGCACAAGTGCAGTTTGAAATTCAAATAAAGTTTGAATTTCTCCCCCTTAGCTCATGTCAAGATCAACTCCAAATGGAGTGAAAATTGGTGTGTGAGCTCACAAAAATGTGCTGAGCAAGAATATGCCTTCCACTTTTAAATTCAGTGGGTGAAAACAGTTTGAATTTGAATATGTTTTCAAACTGCCCCTTTCCTATCTACACCCAAGATGACCTCAAAAATGTTTTGAATTTGGGTGAAACTTGGCATGGACATCCTTGGCAAAGTGTAGGAGTTTTCATATGTCCAGCCCATCTATATCACATGTGGGAAGTACCACTTTTGCAATGTGTGAGTTTGTTCCCTAATGAGCATGTTGATAATTGTTACTTGCTCTTTATTTGTGTTCATCATTTTTCCTCAAATGAGGTGTGTGGTGTGGGGATGAACACTGCAAATGGGTGTCAAAAACTGAGGCCCTTACATTCCTCCCCCCTTAAAAGAATCTCGTCCCGAGATTATAAGGTGAAAATGAGAGAGAGGACGGTGGAAAAATTACCGGATATGCGACGTGAGAAAGTCGGGGTAGTTAGTGCGAAGGAATTCTTCGCTCTCCCATGTCGCTTCATCCATGGAGTGATTACTCCACAGAACCTTGTAGAACCACAACGTACGGTTGCGTGTGGTTCGGGCCTTTTCATCAATAATCTGCACCGGTTCCTCCCGATAGGTGAGATCCGGTTGCAGTTCTTCAATGTCTTCCAGCTGAACGGTAGTTGATAGCTTGAGACACTTCCTCAGCTGGGAAATGTGAAAGACGTCGTGCACACCGGAAAGTGCTTCTGGTAATCTTAGCCGGTATGCCACCGATCCACATCTTTCGGTAATCTGGAATGGACCGATGAATCGGGGTGCTAACTTTCCTCTCACCCCAAATCTGTTTACGCCCTTCATTGGAGACACTCGTAGATATACGTGGTCTCCAGCTTCGAATTGTAACGGACGCCTTCTCCGGTCCGCATACTGTTTCTGTCGGGATTGAGCGGCTTTTAGGTTCGCTTGAATTAATCGAACCTTTTCTTCCGCGTTGTTGACAAGATCAATCCCGAAGGTAACCCTCTCGCCAGACTCACACCAATTCAATGGTGTGCGGCATTTTCTCCCGTATAGCGCCTCGTAGGGCGCCATCTTGATGCTGGCTTGGTACCCATTGTTGTACGAGAACTCGGCTAACGGCAAGTGATCATCCCAGTTCTTGCCGTGGTCGATAGCGCAAGCTCGTAGCATGTCTTCTAAGATTTGATTTACCCGCTCCGTTTGCCCATCCGTCTGCGGGTGGTAGGCTGAACTACGGATCAGCTTCGTTCCCAAGGCAGCGTGGAGCTGCTCCCAAAAACGGGACACAAATAAAGTGCCCCGGTCCGATACGATAGTACGGGGTACGCCGTATAAGCATAGGATCCGTGAGATGTACAGTTCAGCGTACTTCTTGGCGTTGTAGTTGGTGTTGACCGGGATGAAATGGGCAACTTTGGTGAGCCGATCGACGATCACCCACACAGAATCATGTTTCTGTAAGGTGGTGGGTAAACCGACGACGAAATCCATGCTCACGTCCTCCCACTTCCAGGCAGGAATGCCCAGTGGTTGCAGCAGTCCCGGTTTCCGCATGTGGTCTGCCTTCACCCGTCGACATGTATCACACTCGGACACGTATTTTGCAGTCTCTCGCTTCATCCGTGTCCACCAAAACTTGCTTCTGAGTTCTTGATACATCTTGTTGCTGCCGGGGTGAATAGAAAACTTTGATAAGTGAGCCTCATCAAAGATTTTCTTCCGTAACTCCGGGTTTCGGGGTACGACGATCCGGTCCTTGAACCATAGGACGCCGTCTCCGTCCTTCCGGAAACATTTCAACTCCCCACTGTCTACACGTCTCCGCAAATGTGATATGCCCTTGTCATTCTTCTGGGCTGCCGCTATCTCTTCACGGATGGTGGGGATCAAAGCTAGGTTGTAGAGAGCTCCATGTGGAATCACATGTAGTGGTGGTTCGCTCTCTTCCAACGGTGTGATGGTCAGATTATTGACGTGTGACTTGCGGCTTAGCGCGTCTGCCACAACGTTTGCCTTGCCCGGATGATAATGGATCTCTATCTCGTAATCCTTTATCAGTTCTAACCATCTTCGTTGCCTCATGTTCAGCTCCTTCTGAGTGAATATGTACTTGAGGCTTTTGTGGTCGGTATATAAATGTACGAGGTTACCGAGTAGGTAGTGCCTCCACATTTTCAGTGCAAGTACCACGGCAGAGAGCTCCAAGTCGTGAGTTGGATAATTTCGCTCATGATTCCTAAGCTGCCGTGACCCATACGCGACCACCCTTTGGTCTTGCATCAACACACATCCGAGCCCAATGCCGGATGCATCGCAGTACACATCGAACGGTTTTGTTGTGTCTGGCTGCGCCAAAACCGGTGCTGATGTCAGGTGCTTGACTAAAGCCTTGAATGCTGCTTCACATGCTGGACTCCAAACATATTTGGTAGCCTTCTTCAGCAGCTCTGTCATTGGCTTGGCAATCTTCGAGAAGTTCGGAATGAACCTCCGATAATATCCCGCGAGTCCGAGGAAACTCCGTACCTCATGAACAGTTCTCGGGGATTTCCAATTCAGCACTTGCGTGATTTTGCTCGGGTCCACAGCGATACCCTCCGCTGAGATGATATGCCCGAGGAAAGGCACTTGCGATATCCAAAACTCGCATTTGCTGAACTTTGCGTATAACTTGTGATCCCGCAGCCGTTGCAAGACTATACGCAGATGTTTCTTGTGATCTTCCTCCGACTTGGAATATACCAGGATGTCGTCGATGAAGACCACGACAAACTTGTCCAGCTCCGGCATGAACACCGAGTTCATTAAGTACATGAAGTGAGCTGGAGCATTGGTGAGGCCAAAGGACATGACCAGGTACTCATAAAGTCCGTACCTTGTCGAAAAAGCTGTCTTTGGAATGTCCTCAGCCCTGATCTTAATCTGATGGTACCCGGATCTTAAATCCATCTTGGAAAAGACCTTTGCTTCGACCAACTGATCAAACAACATGTCGATCCGTGGCAACGGGTACTTGTTCTTGATGGTTACGGCATTTAATGGACGGTAGTCCACGCAAAGCCGCAACGTTTCATCCTTCTTTTTGACAAATAATGCCGAACAGCCCCATGGCGAGGAGCTCGGCCTAATAAAACCCTTCTCCAGAAGGTCCGTGAGCTGAGTCTTCAGTTCAGCCAACTCCTTGGGCGCCATCTTGTACGGCCTTCGGGATATTGGCATGGTTCCCGGTGCAAGTTCAATCTTGAACTCCACCTCTCTATCGGGTGGCATCCCCGGCAAATCATCCGGGAATACATCAGGGAATTCTCGGACCACTGGAATGTCTTCCAATCTGATGGTTGTGGCTTGATAGACACTTGGAAGTTTTATTTCTGGACTGTCCAGAAATAATGAGTGAGAACCGTGCACTCCTGAGTTTAAGTGCACGACTCGGAGGACGGTGTCTAAAACAGCGCCGTGG
The DNA here is from genome assembly GCA_030760725.1 of Neostapfia colusana. Classification (NCBI taxonomy): domain Eukaryota; kingdom Viridiplantae; phylum Streptophyta; class Magnoliopsida; order Poales; family Poaceae; genus Neostapfia; species Neostapfia colusana. The sequence goes on from JASWHV010000006.1 coordinate 106,052,066, forward strand.
CGGTTTAACCACGACATCCCTAGGATGACATCGACCTTCTGTCCCTCTAAGATAATGAGAGACGTGGGGTACACTCTACCCGCTAAGCATAATGGTGCTTTGGAGACCATTACGCTTGCTGAAATCTTCCCACCCGGTGAACAAATTAAATATGGACTATCGGTGGGTAGTATTGGCAAGCTGTGTTTAGCAATGAAAGGTTGGCTAATAAAATTATGCGTGGCGCCTGAATCAAATAGTACTATAGCGGGATGCTGGTGGAGTTGGAACATACCCGCAAGGATTGGCTCGCCCTCCGGCACGTCCTCAATGGCAAGCTGGTGGACAGTACCGGGCCTAGGGTTTGCCCGCCGCGCATTAGTAGGGTTCCGGGGTTGATTCCTCCCCGGAAACTGTGGTACCACTCCGCCGCCTTGCCTCTCCGGGCAACTGCTCGCGAAGTGTCCTGGACGACCACACTTGTAACATGTGGCCGCTACTGGTGGAGTACTTGGTGGACGAAAGCCCGGCATGCGTTGCGGAGGTGCAAACGCACGCGGCATCGCCCGCTGCTGCTGTTGTTGTTGCGGTGGTGCTGGCAGTGCCGGCCGGAATGCCGGTGAAGAATACGGCCGACCGCGGAACGGCATCGACCGCTGTGGTGGCTGCCAGCGCGGACCTGATGGTGGGCGATTCACCATCCGAAACTTCTGAGAAGGACCGCCTCCTTCTCCGCTGCTCTGCGGCGCGCTTCGCTTTCGCTCTGCCGCCGCCAACTCCTTGCCGGAGTCTTCCTGAACAATCGCAGCATCAATTATGTCGTTGAGGCTGCCGCGATTGAACATCGCCAGCTTGTCCTTCAGGAGCGGGTTAAGCCCCTGGTAAAAGTGGTCCCGCCGCTTCTCGTCCGTATCTGCGTGATACGACGCGTAGAGTGCGAGATCGTTGAACGCTCTGGAGTACTCCAGCGCGTTCCGGCTCCCTTGTTGCAGGTGTAGGAATTCCTGCGTCTTCCTCTTCATCAAACCGGGCGGTATATGATAGGCCCGGAAGGCCGTCCGGAACTCCGCCCAGGTCATCACTCGGTCGGTGGGTTGTGAAGCACAAAAGTTGGCCCACCACGCGCTCGCGGATCCTTGGAGCTGCTGGACCGCGAACTGAGTCTTGCGCTGCTCGCTGATTTGGAGCAGCCCGAACTTCATCTCTATGGCGCGGAGCCAGTTGTCCGCGTCAAGTGGTTCATCCGCCCTTGAGAATACAGGGGGATGAGTCGCCAGGAAGTCAGAGTAGGAGCTCTGTTGGCGCTCCTCACGATCTTGACGTCTCTCTGGGCGAGACGTATTCGCAATTAACGTTTGCAGCAGCTCTGTATGCTGCTGATGTGAACCCGCCATTGCCGCGACAATGTCGGCCAATGTAACCGTTGGCAGTGGCGGTGGCGGTGTTTGCTGTTGCTGTTGCTGCTGCTGTCCCGAGGAGTCCTCGGGAGGTGGTTGGGAGGTCTCTCCCCCTTGGCTAGTACCTCCAACATCGGGGTTGGCACGAGTACGCGTCATTCTGAAATTCAACACAGCAGCAATTAGCACATGTCTTACTCAAAATTCCATAAACAGGAGTAAGTATTGAAGCGACGCATGATTAACTTGCACAACATTCACATATATTGATAAAGCATAAACTTTATACAAGATACATTATTCTCGGATCTCCGAGAAGTCGTGCTCATGTCGTCACTACCTATACATACGCTACTGTCTACACGACATGTCACCGATTACAAAAGTTGGGTTACGCTACCCTAGCTGCCCTACTTGGCAACCGTAACCCCCTACTCGGAGTAGAACTCGACCTCCTGTGGGTCGTCCTCCTCCGGTACCTCTGCTGGTGGCTCGGGGTCTACCACCTCTTCTCCCATTCCAGGTTCTCCCATGGCTGGAAGACCCAAGACTACCGGTACGCCCAATACCGGGGGCACGAGGTCCTGCAATGCATGCACCTCGTCCATAGCCTGGTTGTAGTCCTCTTCCCAGCCTTGTCCTTCCTCAATAGCGTCGTCCCGCTCTTGAGCAAGGTCCTCATTCTGCTGGGTTAGGGTCTGCACCAGCTCTTGCAACGCCGCAATGTCAACACGGCTCTTCTTCTTTGCCTTCTTCAGACGACGCAACTGATTGTGTTGTTCATTCAGTCGCTTGATCGTCGGAAGGAGCACATTGCGGAGTGCACTGTGAGCACTCTCAAAATGATCTCCACGGCTTGTGCTCTCCTTGAGCTTGGTGGCGAGATGCTCCGTATGAACAGCTTGGCTGTCCATCACAGCGTTTCCCGCCCTCATTTGGAGGCTGAGATTTGCCTCCGCGGGGTTGTACCTTGGGCAACTCGGGTTTGTTGCCTCTAGGTACCTCTCTTCCCACACATGCTGAGCTCGTCCCTCCACCGGAACGAGTGCGTATGGAGTTCCCTCCATAGCCTGTACGTGTAGTTGGCAGAAACGTGACATAGTGTCACGGGCTGCCACTTGCCACATCCCTTCCGGTTGTCTTCCTCTCACCGTGACGGTGAATGGCACCCAACCGGGTGGCGTAGGCCCTGCAGGAACCTCGACATGGATCGTCCACGTCTTGTTCCCCTCTTCGCCTTCTTCCTTGGCGAAGTATTGCGGCATCTGGTTGTACCCGAAATATTGGAGCATTAGCCACAATGCTCCCGGGTAGCCGCTACGGTCAGAGCAGTGGGAAACTACCCACCCGTTCTCCAACCGTTTATCTGCTGCCATCTGTAAAAATATATTTGAGAAATGTCAAATATTTATTTAAACAGTAAACCATTGAGTTATAACATAAGATATGTCATTGAACCCTTAACACTTGGAAACATAGTTCAAATTTTTAAACAAATTTGACTGCTGATCTGCTGTTCCCATGACAGCCCTGACCAGTTTCCATATCAATCTGATTTAGGCCAGGTTAAAAGCAAAACCAGTCCTGGAGCTCAACATCAAAGTTAAAGTTAACTTCAATAGCTTTCCAGAAAGTATTTGGTTGGCCTAAGATCTGCTCTGGTTCAAAAGTTATGAGATGTCAAAGTTAACAGAATTTCTGGGAACAATTGGACAGCACCTCCCTGCCTTAGGTACTGATTTGATCCAAGAATTCCAGTTAATTCTGTTCCTAATCTGACAAAACTTTCTGTTACAAAGTTGTAACCCATCTCATAAGCTTCCCAGAACCACCTCATTTTCTATTTTTGGATTTTTATGCAGGAAGTTATGCTTAATTTACAGAGAGTCTACAGAGAGTCTTTGCTCCGTCCTGTTTTCTGGACAGTTTCAACTCTACTGCATTTTTCGAGTGGTTAAGGGATGAAACACTTCTGGAACTCAACAGAAAAGTTGTAAAGCTCCTCCAAAGCTTTCCAGAAATGTATCATACGACCCCAACCTCGAAAGAACTCAACCTCTAACCTCTGATTAACTTCAGCCTTGATTTAGCTGAAAACAGAGTGCTCTGTCCTTAACATCCTATAAGTTGAAAATTTATTAACTTTGAATATCCTGTTCAAGGGAAGGAGTTACATCAAGTTTTACTACTTTGGATCAAAACCTTCAAGTTTTTAAATGAAGTTGTTCATTTAGTTGGGTGTGACGTCGAGGCGTCACCAGATTATGTCGGTACTACGTCCTCACAAAGGAAAAACCTATACCGGATTTAGCCGGCTTCGTTAGTTCAGTGGCACTACTCGTCACTCGCACACGGATGCTACACGTCTACCGTTTCGTGGTAAGGCTACCTGCAGAAACTCAAACAATCATCAGACTCGGCTGCACACCGAGCCCGGAATCCATACAGTTTGTACACCCGGCCGTCATCACTCGCCCGGATGTTCTCAAGCCAAACACGCCTTGAGTTACGTGTTCACGTTTCAGACCACGTGACGGGGTCTCCCATGTTGCACCACGCACGCCAGGGACAGACGTTGCTCGAATACCCCAAACGACATGAAGAGTCGTAGAGGATATCAAAGCGGGTCGGGTTACCTGCCACCCGTGGGGCTCCACCCTTCAGCTTGTGCGCACTGGTGGACAGCGCTTACGTGCACCCCCCAAGACATGAACGTCCCGAGATGCACGATTTTCCGACATAACAAATAAGTTAATAAGCCACTTTCTATATACTAATAACATCCTTATACGGGCTACTAACTCGTTCCTCACTGGATTTTTGAAAAAGAAGACCTTTGTACTGTGTTAAACCTCAAGCGAGCTCTGATACCACGCTGACACGACCCCACTGGTCCTGTCGAGCCAGGATCACGCTGAGGGGTGGTGCGTTGCACAACACCGTATAACACACGTCAAAGGTACAAAGCGGAAGCGGAAGCTTTATTACATAAACAAGTTTATTAACATGTTTACATCAAAATAAGTTTAGTCCACACTCGCGGGCGTAGACTAAGCATCAAGTGCACGTTCAGCCCTCGAACGTGTCCTTGCTAGCACACTCGCACACTAACTCTGCGGCGTGCACGACTCCCACTCGACGGGGTTCCCCTCCTGGGGTTCCGTCTCCTCTTCGGGAGTCCCTTCCTCATAGAACCCTGCAAAAGCTTCAAACACAAGCAGTGAGCACGAAGGCTCAGCAAGTCTGACCCGTCTCACCTAAACATGAAACTTCTACATGAGGGTGATGGGTTGCATGAGGTAAAAATCATTTGCAAGGACTCGCCTAATTAGTAGAACCTTACTTTCAAGTTTTAGCAGCAGGTTGTGGAGAACTTTACGCTAAGGCACATGAGAGAGCCGCAATCAAACAAGAAACGCATTTCTCTCATGTACTTTGCCCAAAGTTGAAAAGAACTTTAGTTAGCACTAAGCTACAACATATCATTAACAATCAATATCCAACTTTCAATCAGCAACATTTTAACATGTAACTAGCCTGTTCTTTCTACGTCACGGTACAGTGAACAAGTGGTACTCACTGACCGCGAGGGACGGCGATTATAATCGATTTACACCTGCAGGGTTACCCGAACAACCCGTCACGTACGCCCGTACTCGATGTTGCCTACAACAACCATCACGGACGCCGTACGCGACTACCTTTCACCCGTTAGCCAAATATTGAACCGGTCCCATCGTCCCGAGCAAGAGGTCCCTGCACGCGCATCTCTGTGCCGCCAGCTGATTTACACCTCGAGCTCTCAACCTACCCTCTGAACGACGGGCAATGCCTCAATACCCAGCTACCCGAGTTACATCAGTTTCCCGGTTCCCATATAGCCGGTAGGTCTTCGGTACTGTTCTAGCTTGTTCAACAGGCCCGCACACGGCTCGGTCCTCAATCGACACAAGCGGAGCTACAGCACACAGGCCCCAAAGTCCTGCTGCCCTTACTCTCCGCTCGGTCTCATTTTCTTGCCATGTGTATCATGTGCTATCTCTACCCGAGCAATGTGCCTCTAGCCTATTCTCGCGAGTAGTTCCAACTACTCGACTTGTACCGAATCCTACTCTATCCTAGCAATGCAGTGGCTAACGGGGTTTGCAATCCTAAACCCCAACCCATGGTTTTCTTGGCTATGCAGTGGGGTTTCCAAACAAGACTCTGATGCACAACATAAAGAAAACAAGTATGTGCTCAAAACAATAAAAATTTATAAAATGGTTAATGCAAACCGGGGCTTGCCTTGCTGCTCTTGGTCGTAGGCTAGCTGTTCCTCCGGAGTAACGAAGTCTAGGACTTCGGGTTCCTCCTCGACCTTAGCGACTACATGATAAGAACAATGTATGTATTAATTAAATGCTTTTGTATTAACTTTGAAGTTGTGAAGTCTATAACCTTTACTAGATAGACCTAATGACTGTGAAACTTTTACTGTGGCTTGGTTACAACCTAAACAGAGACTTGGTCAAGTTTTAGTTGCAGCAAAGCTCATTTGAGCCCTCCACAAATAATTATGTCCTTGACCTTAATTAAAGGCTTTTAGGGTGTTCTAGGTATTTTCATGAAACAAACTATGACTTTCTGAAAACTAGATTTTCAGAGGGTTCTAATGGAATTGGTCTCACTTAATTTGGAAGTCTCTAACTAAAGATATGAGCTAAACAATTTCAGAGAAAATTCTGAAAATGTTTCTGAACATTTTCTATTTTCTCTGGAACAGTTTTACTAATCACACCATTAGGTGGACTAAATGAGCTCAAATGGATCTGAAATTTTTATGGTAGTTCAAGGATATTTTGGTGAACATCTCAGCAAAATTTCAGGATTTTCCTCCAAATGATTCTCCAGTTAAAATTCCTAACAGTTTAAACTTTAAGGAATTAATTCTGGAGAATTAAGGAATCTCATGAAGTGACACTTGATTTTCTGGAAAGTACTCAAAGAGCTGAATCCAGCAAAATTTGGTTCACTCAATTTGGAGCTTTCTAGCCAAAGTTATAAGGATTTGAAGTTTGAAGGAAATCTGAAAATCGGGGAAAAGTTTAAACTCGCGCGTGGGCCCAGGAGACACGCGTCGCACGCCGAAGCGACAGCACACCGCGGCCCACAAGGCTTTTGCGCGCCAGCACACCCGATCCCGGCCGCAGCCGGATCCCGATTCAAAATATCGGCCGCTGACAGCTGGGGTCCACCCCCTTCTTCAACCTCGCGACACCCGCGCTCCGCCGCCGAGGGACCTCGCCGGAGAGCTCGCCGCCGGCTGCTGTACAGCTTCAAACTTCTTGATTCTGGCCGCCCCTGCCTACTTTTACTTGGGGAACATGATCCGAGGGTCAGCTGCTCATGACAACGGCCGGAGCATGGTCGGCGACGAGCCGCCATATCGGAACGACTTCGGCCATGTCGGCTGATGCTCCTAGTGCCTCAGCTACTTGGGAAACCGGTCGGGGAGCATCAGTGGACCTCAGAGAAGGTCGACATGAACTCGGGGCAGCTCGGGGAAGGCCCGAAATAGGTCCTCACCGTGCGCCCGATACCCCCCGTGCGTTCCGCCATTAGTAGACCTTGAATTACGCCGGGCACAGAAGTTCTCCGGCCCAGAGTTGTGAAGGCAACTTGTGCGTCACCGTGTCTAGTTCGTGTGGGAGTGGCCTGAGGCCCTCTAATCCTTTCTAGAGCACGAATTAAACAGAATCGTACCCGAGGGTCGTTCTGCACACAGAAAGGGGAAAAGTGGAAATTCGCCGCCGGTGAGCAACCACTCGAGCTGTGGCTCGGGGATGAGCAGCACCGATCACTTGCGCGTCCAAGGGTGCCTTGGCTCGGGCGTGACAACGCCCAGGTTGGGCTGTCCACGAGAGCCCGAGGTGCGGCGGTTTCCAGTTCCGAGTTTGATCTTTCGGCACAGCCGATATCACTCGGTTTCAATCGATTTCTATCAATGGGAAGGATGGAGGATGGTTGCTAGTACCTTGCTGGGACCTTGGAATGGAAAGAGGGAGCTGCGATCGGCTTGATCAAGCAGGAACTCGAGCGGCGGCGATGGCAGTGGGAAAAGCAGTCGCGCACGTCGGTAGCTCGGGGAAATGGTGACTGAGGCACGCCGGGGAGGGAATAAATAGCTCGGCCGGCTGGCCTCCGGCTTGGGGCACGCAGCAGGAGCTGGCGCCGGCCGGCCCCTTCGGTGGCGCGCGCGCACAACAGCCGGGAACCGACTGAACTGTGGTTCAGTCGGTTTGCTTTGAGGCTGAGGCTGACATGTGGGTCCCACTCCTCTTTTAACCTCTGAAATTTATTCCTAACAGCTGTGGTAAACAGTGAACCCTATTCTACCCTTGGCAACTCAAATTATTCACCCAAGAGCCATTTGAATTGATCAAAGTTCAAATGAGGTTTGGTTTGAATGAATTTCAGCACAAGTGCAGTTTGAAATTCAAATAAAGTTTGAATTTCTCCCCCTTAGCTCATGTCAAGATCAACTCCAAATGGAGTGAAAATTGGTGTGTGAGCTCACAAAAATGTGCTGAGCAAGAATATGCCTTCCACTTTTAAATTCAGTGGGTGAAAACAGTTTGAATTTGAATATGTTTTCAAACTGCCCCTTTCCTATCTACACCCAAGATGACCTCAAAAATGTTTTGAATTTGGGTGAAACTTGGCATGGACATCCTTGGCAAAGTGTAGGAGTTTTCATATGTCCAGCCCATCTATATCACATGTGGGAAGTACCACTTTTGCAATGTGTGAGTTTGTTCCCTAATGAGCATGTTGATAATTGTTACTTGCTCTTTATTTGTGTTCATCATTTTTCCTCAAATGAGGTGTGTGGTGTGGGGATGAACACTGCAAATGGGTGTCAAAAACTGAGGCCCTTACAAAGGCCCGCGCCTTCCCAAGACGCAGAGACGCGAAGCACGCCTCTATCAGGTGCCGTTGCACCCAGTCGCATCACAGACTGGCGCGCGGTGTCAGAGCCTGCCAGCCAATAAACGCAGCGACAAGACATCCCATGCCGCTCCCGCCGTCATCAACCACTACGGCTAGCATGCGGCTTGGGCAGGGCGACAAGACGAAGACTCGGAAGCCTTCGCCAGAGACAACTACCAACATAACTGTGAATACGGTAGTCTGCAGGCAATCTCCCCGGGTCCACCTGTCGGGTCCCGGGCCCCCCTTGTAAGCCACCCGGGCCTTGGACTATAAAAGGCTCGGGTAGGCAACGTTAGCAAGGGTTCGCACTCCAGCAACTCATACGCTAGACATCACTCATCCTCAAGATCAGGACTCCGGTTGTGAGCAACAAGCAATACAGCGAGCTCCTTAGCTCGGCTTCTCCTTAATTCGTCCATACGCTTAAGCTCTCCGCAAGTGACTAGCCCCTCCGAAAAAGAACCTCCGCGGGCTGCCCAGTGCAGGCCCGGGGGAAGTGTCGACCACACACTTCGACATTTGGCGCGCCAGGTAGGGGGCTTTTCCCTTGCGTGACGAGTTTCCGCCGACGAAGATGACCAAGCTTCCTTCAGCGGCAAACTCTCCTCCTCCGCGTTCACGGCGAACCGTGACCAGCAGGGAGTACATGTCGACACACTTAGGACAGAGTGTGTCGGCGCAAGCTGGTAGCCAGCAGCCGACTCCGGCAACGCTGACTCCGGCAATGCAGGGTCCAACCAGCATCAGATCTTCTGCAGCGCTGAGCGTACACCACGGGGGTGCGCTAGCTGCAGCAAGAGCACTACTGCGCAATCCGCCTGCTAGGGACGTGCCTCAGGCAGCGACCCAGCAGTGGATTCGCGAGGTAGACCGTCTCGTTGTCGCCGCCACAAATCCTCGACATCGGCGGGGACGACGCTCCGGCCAACCGGCTGTGTCGCTGACGCGCACGCCAACGGTTGACGAACAGATGGCAATTCCAGCTCCACCAGGCTCCAGTCGACGGACCTGAGGACAGAGCTGGAGCGGTGTCACTTGGGCCAGGATGCCCGAGTGTACCTTGAGCGACGTCGAGAAAGGTGCCGCAACCAGGAGACTGGCGACAGCGTGACGTCGGCCTCGACCCAACCTGAAGAGCAGACTTTCTCCACGCGAACTCTGTCCCAGGCATACGCCACGCAGCATATGCCACAGCCATATGCTCTGCAAACGGCGCCCTCGGTCTATGGAGCTGCCTTGCCCATACCGGGATACACCGTGGCGACGGCGAACCAAGCGTTCGCGGCACCAACACCTGCGGCAACAGGGGCAGGATGTGCGGCCCTGGCACCCCACCTTCGCTTCGCGAGGTGGCCGCGCAAGTTCCGGCCGCACCTGCCCGAGAAGTACGACGGCAGCGTCAACCCGGCGGAGTTCCTCCAGATCTACTCCACCGCCGTACTTGCTGCAGGAGGGGATGAGTCCATCATGGCCAACTACTTCCCCGTCGCCTTGACCGGCCCAGCCCGGTCTTGGCTCATGAACCTCCCCCAGGGTTAAATAACTTCCTGGGGAGATCTCTGCGGGCAGTTCGTCGCCAACTTCGGCAGTTCCTACACCCGTCCTGGCACGGAGCTTGACCTCCACGCCATCCAGCAACAGCCTGGAGAGTCGCTGCACTCCTTCATTCAGCGGTTCTCCCAGGTGCGGAACACCATCCCACACATCCAAAATGCTTCGGTGGTGGTGGCGTTCCGACAAGGCGTCCGGGACAAGAAGATGCTTGATAAGCTCGCGACCAGAGAGGTCCGCGATGTCTCCGAGCTCTTCAGCCTGGCAGACAAGTGCGCCAGAGCAGCCGAGGGGCGGAACTGGCACTCACTGCCGACCTCCGAGTCAGGAGGACAGCCCGGATCTGGCGCTGCTTCCTATGGAGGCAGTAAGAAGGCCAAGAACCGAGGCAGAGGCAAGATGGAATCACCGACCGCAGCTCCTGTCGCCGCAGTAGCAGCACCCAGTGGAGCTCGGGGGCCGCGCCCCGACAAGAGGCAGCGACAGTCACCAGCCCCAGAAGGCGACCAAGGCAAGCTATGCCCCGTGCATGGCAGCTGTCGCCACACTACAGCCGAGTGCCGGGAGATCCGGAAGCTCGCGGAGCGCTTCCGCAAAGGGAACCAGCAGCGGACTGATGCCCCACCCTTCCGCCAAGGAGAGGGCAAACAGAAGGTCGACGTCCCAGACAGCGTCGACCACCAAGTGGAGTTCCAGGAGCCTCAGCGCGCCGTGAAGGTGGTGCACAACCATGAGGACTCCAGCTCCAGCGATGATGAGCGTCGAAAGAAGCTCTACATCATATACGGCGGGTCCGCTGACCCCTCGTCCCGAAGCGCAGTCAAGACTCTGCGCCGAGCGGTAGCGTCGGTGGCTCCACTCCCAAGTGCCGCACTGCAACTCAAGTGGATGGGAACCCCCATCAGCTTTGACGCCACCGACTGCCCCAGGAACATGGCTGGGGCCGGCCAACTACCGCTCCTGGTAGCTCCCACCATCGCCAACGTGAGGATGTACCACGTTTTGGTAGATGGTGGAGCTGGGCTGAACCTCATCAGCCGTGCAGCTTTCCAGAAACTGCAGATCCCGATGGCCAAGCTCACCCCGTCGAGCCCGTTCTCAGGGGTAGGGCCGGGACAGGTCGTTCCCTACGGCAACATCAGCCTCCTGGTGACCTTCGGAGCTCCGGACAGCTATCGGACAGAATACATTCTGTTCGACGTAGCGGAGATCGACCTCCCCTTCAACGCCATAATTGGCAGGCCAGCCCTGTACCGATTCATGGCAGTAGCCCACTACGGCTACCTCGTCCTGAAAATGCCTACACCAACAGGCGTCCTCAGGATTCGTGGAGACCGCACTGCTGCAGTGTCGGCCTTGGAAAAACTCCAAGCGCTCGCAACAGCTGGAGCACCAGCCCCTGGCAGCGCAGAGCCAGACCAGCTCCACCCGAGTGCACGCCACCGTGCCTCCGCCACAGCACCCCGGGTGCAACCCCTCGACGAGGGCGACGTCCCTTTAAAGGTCGTCCAAGTCGGCGCCGAAGCCACCCAGACCACCCGGGTAGCCGGGGGCCTGAGTAGCAAATAGGAAGGCGCGCTCGTCACCTTCCTTCGGCACAACGTTGACGTGTTTGCATGGCAGCCGTCACAGATGCCGGGGATCCCTAGGGAGGTGATCGAGCACCACTTAAAGGTCTTCCCCGACGCCCGGCCAGTTCAACAGAAGCCCCGCAAGCAGTCCATCGAGCGGCAAAACTTCATCCGTGAAGAAATCAAGAAGCTGCTGGACGCTGGCTTCATACGGGAAGTCCACCACCCCCGGTGGTTGGCGAACCCCGTCGTTGTCCCGAAGGCCGGCGGGAAGCTCCGGATGTGCATCGACTACACCAGTCTCAATAAGGCATGTCCCAAAGATCCATTCCCTCTCCCTAGAATAGATCAAATAGTAGACTCAACATCAGGCTGCGATATGCTGTGCTTCCTAGACGCCTACTCGGGTTTCCATCAGATCCCCATGTCTAGGGAGGATGAAGAGCACACCTCCTTCATCACAGTAGATGGCCTCTATTGTTATGTCTCTATGCCTTACGGCCTATAGAATGCTCTCCCCACCTTTGTGCGTGCAATGCACAAAACCTTTGGAGAGTTAATAAGAGACTTAGTTGAGGTGTACGTCAATGACATCGTTGTCAAGGTCAGGAAGGGTTCATCTTTGTTAGATAACCTAGCCTTAGTTTTTGATAAATTGCGCTCTACGCGCACCAAACTGAACCCTGACAAATGTGTGTTCGGTGTATCCTCTGGGAAGCTCTTAGGATTCCTGGTCTCGCACCGGGGGATTGAGGCCAACCCAGAGAAGATCAAAGCCATCGACTTGATGCGGCCTCCTGCCCACATCAAAGATGTCCAGAAACTCACGGGATGCCTAGCCGCTGAGTGGTTTATACCGAGGCTAGCAGAGCGGGCACTTCCTTTCTTTAAGCTCCTGCGCAAATCCGGTCCATTTACCTGAACTGACGAAGCAGAAGAGGCTTTCCAGGAGTTGAAGCGACTCCTGACGACCCTACCTGTCATGGTAGCCCCAGAGCCCGGAGAGCATCTGTTGCTCTACATCGCGGCAACAACTGAAGTGGTGAGTATGGTCCTCGTCGCAGAGCGGCCGGACCCCTCACCTTCACAGCCTGCTCCGGCAGCAGAGGACAGATGCCAGGAGGTCCCGTAGGACCAAGACGGTCTCTCGGACCTCCGAGACAACCTCCCGGAGGTCCAGGTCGGCCTCCTGGACCCCCAAGACAACGCCCCGGGGGTCCAGCGGGACCCCCTGAGGGTCCAGCCGGACCTCCCGGAGATCCCGCAGAATCCTCCGGAGCCCCCGGAGAACCAGCGGGGCCCCCGGAGGGCCAAGACGGCTCAAGAGCTTCCGGGTTCCAACTCCCAGAAGCCCCCCTGGACCCACTCACCTTTGGCGGACCAGGGCCGATGGATGAAGACCTTCCAGACCTAAGAGGGAGGGTTCGAACCATCCAGAGACCTGTCTACTACATCAGTGAAGTACTTCACGATGCCAAGACAAGGTACCTAGAAGTCCACAAGCTGCTGTATGCAGTGCTTGTGGCGTCCAGGAAGCTCCGCCACTACTTTCAGGCCCACCGGGTCTCGGTAGTCACCTCCTATCCGCTGAAGACGATCCTTCACAGCCCCCATGCAACTGGCAACGTCGCTAAATGGGCAGCGGAGCTGGCAGAGTTTGAGCTGGACTTCCTTCCTCGCCATGCAGTCAAAAGCCAAGCACTGGCCGACTTTGTGGCAGAGTGGACACCAACGAAGACTGACCCAGGGGGCCACGAAGACGGTGAACCAGAGCACCAAGCTCCGGTCTTCACCGAGCCCCACTGGACGCTTTTCTTCGACGGCTCCTCGTGAAAGCAGGGGGCCGGTGCCGGCGTACTGCTTCTCATGCCATCGGGGGAGCAGTTTGGGTACATGGTGCGTCTCAATTTCAAGGCAACCAACAACATGGCAGAGTATGAGGCACTCATCTTTGGCCTACAGACAGCCCTGTCTCTAGGCGCTCGCCAGTTGTTGGCACAGGGCGACTCCCAGCTGGTCATCAAGCAAGTCAAGGGCGAATGCTCCTGCAATGACCCACAGCTAGCTGCTTATCTGCTTCACGTGCAGATGTTGGAGAAAGACTTCCTCACATTGGACCTGCGCCACGTACCGCGCGCTGGCAATACCGCAGCTGACGACCTTTCAACGAAGGCTTCCACCGGAGCTCCTGTGCCCGAAGGAGTCTTCGAGAGGACGTTGCTGCGGCCCACAGCCCGGCCCGCCGAGCCGGGCGAAGGGGGCTTGACCAGCACCTCGAAGCTGGCGGTCCCGGCGGCCCTGCAGCCATGGATGCCGCCAAGGATCATAAGCGTCACTGGGGACTCCGTGCAACCCAGCGCTCAAGATCCAGAAGCTCAAGTCAGACCCGATGCATGGATCACGGAGATCCGGGACTACTTGAAAGACAACATCCTCCCTGATGAACATGCAACCGCTGAACGGATCGCGCGTATGGCTAAGAGATACGCGTTGGTAGAAGGGGATCCTTACCGGCGTGGCGCCAACCACGTCCTATTGCGGTGCATAACCCAGGGGGAAGGCTGCGACTTGCTCGCTGAGATCCATGGAGGCGAATGTGGGAGTCACTCTTCCTCACGCACGCTTGTCGGTAAAGCCTTCCGGCATGGCTTCTACTGGCCGACAGCACTCCAGGATGCCGTTAGGCTGGTCGAGAGCTGCAAGGCGTGCCAGTTCCACGCCAAGCAGATCCATACACCGGCTCAGGCGGTACAGATGATCCCGCCCTCATGGCCGTTTGCCGTATGGGGGCTGGACATCCTGGGACCATTCCCCAGAACTGTCGGGGGATTCCGGTACCTCTATGTCGCCATCGACAAGTTCACCAAGTGGCCGGAAGCCACACCAGTTGTCACCATCAACAAGCAATCCGCAGTAAAGTTCATCAAGTCGATTGTCTGCCGGTTCGGGGTCCCGAACAAAATCATCACCGACAACGGGACCCAGTTCACCAGCGCAGCCTTCCAAGAATACTGCGAAGACCTCGGCATTCAGGTGTGCTATGCCTCTGTTGCTCACCCAAAAAGCAATGGGCAAGTCGAGAGGGCCAACGCGGAGATTCTCCGGGGCCTTAAGACCCGCACCTATGCCAGTCTGAAGAAACATGGTGCCAATTGGGTGGATGAGCTTCCGAGCACACTATGGGCTAACCGGACATCCCAGAGTCGGGCCACAGGAGAGACACCCTTCTTCATGGTGTATGGGGCCGAAGCTGTACTTCCCCCAGAGATCACCATGAAGTCTCACCGTGTCCGGGCTTACGACGAAGCCGCGCAGGAAAACCTCCGGCGTGGAGAAATCGACCTCGTCGACAAGGTCCGATTGCATGCAGCTCTCCGTAACGCACGGTACAAACAAGCGCTCCGTCGCTACCACCAGAGGTCTGTGCGTGCCCGGGAGCTGCAGCAAGGTGACCTGGTGCTGCGGCGCATACTTTCTTGCGAAGGGACCCACAAACTCTCCCCTAGTTGGGAAGGTCCCTTTCGAGTCGCAAAAGTGTGCCGCCCCGGGTGCGTACGCCTTTCCACCGAGGATGGGGACCTGCTCCCGAACCCTTGGAACATAGAACACCTCCGTAAGTTCTACCCTTAGAGCAAAGATAGGACCATCTCTTCTTTTCATAATAAATTCCATAGAGTCCAGGAACAGCGCTCAGAGCAGCTAAGTCTCAGGGGACGGTCCAGGACTACGTTCAGCTTGACCTGGTTCCGACCCTAAGCGCGTAGAGTCTTGCTTCCCTTCTTAATGGGGCGGGTCGTTGCCTCCATGTTTAGCCTGCCTTCCTCGTATGGAAATTTATATTGAAAGAAACCTGTCCTGCTTTGCTCTTCCCTTATGCTCATTTAAATTACGTATTAATTTTTATGACCGCACTTCCTGTGTATGCTCACCATGCACTCAGCTTCCTTTTCCCATTATCACCCCTAGTTGGCATTTGCTTCCCCACCAGAGGCGGTAGCGTGGAGGTACCTGCCGATTGTCAAAGGGGCCCCGGGCCCCCAGCACTTCGCGCACTATAGTCCCCAAGCACCGTACATATGGTTAGGGACCGTAAGCCAAATACGACTATGAGATAAAGGAGGGGGAGCCCCCAAGGAGAATTACGTTTCCCCTACTTGTGTGCAGGACCTAACGGCCTTAACTCCCTGCAGGAGTATGCCCCTACCGGGGGGCCACTACGGGATCGCGCAAGACCGGAACTCCAAGGTAAGACCGAAGGACCCATGTGTCCAGCGGGACCGGGCCTCCCTCTCCTCTGGGGGGAGCTCCGGGCCCGCCACGTGGCCAACAGAAGCCGGACCTCCCCCCCCCTCCTCTGAGGGGAGAGGTCTGGAGGCCTCACGTGTTCCGCGGGGCCGGACCTCCCTCTCCTTAGAGAAGAGCTCCGGGCCCGCCACGTGGCCGGCAGATCCGGGCCTCCCCATCCTCATGGGGCGGGCCCAGGAGACCTCCGGGGCCCTTGATACAGTAAGGACCCGGGGAAGGCGCCGGAGCAGAGCGTCGAGATTGGTGAAGGCCTCTGAGCACCTTGCAGAGCTAAGGGCTCGGACAGGCAAAACCAAGAAGAAGATGAGCCGGCAAGGCACTCCGGCGGTTCCCGAAGAAAGCGCCGCAACATGCAGAAGTGGCAGTCTTGGGAACCGCCACAGTAAAAGCAACCGTCAAGTGGGCGCATGCTCCCACGATCCCGCGACTGGTCGAGCTCCGGCAGCGGTCAATGCGGGACTTAGAGAAAGTGTGCGGAACAGAAGAGACGGAGGTCCCACCTCGGGCTCGCTATCTCCCCCGAGATGGGCCCGGGGGCCACTGTCGGTACCCGTGATATGGGGTACCCCGCGCACAGGGGAAAATGCCTAAGGAACTCGCCCTTCTCCGCAGGGAGAGCTCCGAAGGCGCCACACGTCCGGCGGGGCCGGACCTCCCTCTCCTCAGAGGGGAGCTCCGGGCTCGCCACGTGGCTTGCAGAAGCCGGACCTCCCCCTCCACGGGAGAGAGGTCCGAAGGCGCCACGTGTCCAGCGGGGCCGGACCTCCCTCTTCTCAGAGGAGAGCTCCGGGCTTGCCACGTGGCCGACAGAAGCCGGACCTCCCCCTCCGTGGGGAGAGGTCCGAAGGCTCCACGTGTCCTGCGGGGCCGGACCCCCCTCTCCTCTGAGGAGGGCTCCGGGCCCGCCACGTGTCTAGCAGAACATCACTGCCTGCCCCCGAGCGGTAGGCAGCAGGCGTAAAGACGCCCCATACCTTGCCCGTACAAGGTATTCAAGGCCCGCGCCTTCCCAAGACGCGGAGACGCGGAGCACGCCTCTGTCAGGTGCCGTTGCGCCCAGTCACATCGCAGACTGGCGCGCGGTGTCAGAGCCTGCCAGCCAATAAACGCAGCGACAATACATCCCATGCCGCTCCCGCCGTCATCAACCACTACGGCTAGCATGCGGCATGGCAGGGCGGCAAGACGAAGACTCAGAAGCCTTCGCCAGAGACAACTACCGACATAACTGCGGATACGGTAGTCTGCAGGCAATCTCCCCGGGTCCACGTGTCAGTTCCCAGGCCCCCCTTGTAAGCCACCCGGGCCTTGGACTATAAAAGGCTCGGGTAGGCAACGTTAGCAAGGGTTCGCACTCCAGCAACTCATACGCTAGACATCACTCATCCTCAAGCTCAGGACACCGGTTCTGAGCAACAAGCAATACAGCGAGCTCCTTAGCTCGCCGTGGACGTAGGGTTTTACGCTCCGGCGGCCTGAACCACGTAAAACTCGCCGTGTCAAGCTTCTCCTTAATTCGTCCATACGCTTAAGCTCTCCGCAAGTGACTAGCCCCTCCAAAAAAGAACCTCCGCGGGCTGCCCAGTGTAGGCCCGGGGGAAGTGTTGACCACACACTTTGACAAACACCTAAGTAAGCATGGTGAACTTACTGGGATAGCGCCAGAGCGCCTGTCTTGGGCTCCCACGCACGGACCGGTGGTGCCAGGGCGTCTGCCGGTACCGCGCGATCCGAGGTGTTGCTCACCATCTTGCCTCGACGAAGAGGTAGATGGTTGAGCAGGGCGTTGTCCCCGCTGCAGCGGAGGATTGATGGCAGTCGTGACGAGGTCATTGACGTCACAGATCCACTGCTGGGTGGCCCTCTGGAGGGCGTCTTCAGCAGGCGGATTGTCCAGGAGTGCTTCTGCGGTGGCTAGCGCGCTCACTTGAGATACACTCGGCGCTGCAGCAGATCTTGGGCTTGCTGGAGCCCGCATCGCCGGAGTCAGCTGCTGGCTTCCAGCTTGCACCGACACACTCCGTCCTTAGTGTGTCGAGACGTAGTCCCCGCAGGTCACCGTTCGTCGTGAACGTGGACGGGGAGAGCTTGCCGCTGAAGGAAGCTTCGTCATCTTCGTCGGCAGAAGCTCGTCGCGCAAGGGAAAAGCCCCTTACCTGGCACGCCAAATGTCGAAGTGTGTAGCCGACACTTCCCCCGGGCCTGCTCTGGGCAGCCCGCGGAGGTTTATTTTCGGAGGGGCTAGTCACTCACAGAGAGCTTCAGCGTTAGGGACGATCGAGCGAGAAGCTTGACACGGGGATTTTTACGTGGTTCAGGCCGCCGGAGCGTAATACCCTACGTCCACGGTGAGCTGAGTTGCTCGTTGTATTGCTTGCTGCTCAGAACCGGAGTCCTGAGCTTGAGAGTGTAAGATGTCAAATGGCTAAAGTGCGAACCGCTAGGGTGCAAGAGTGTGTAAGAGGTGAACCTAAGGATGCGAATGGCTGGAGTGCAAACCCTACGGGAGAGTGGGTCAAGTGTCGAACCTTTGCTAACGTTGCCTATCCAAGCCTTTTATAGTCCAAGGCTCGGGCGGCTTACAAGGTGGGCCCGGGACCCGACAAGTGGTCCCGGGGAGATTGCCTGCCATCTACCGTATCTGCAGTTACGACGGTTGTTGTCTCTGGCGAGGGCTTCCGAGTCTTTGTTCTGCCGCCCTGCCCATGCCGCAAGCTAGTCGTAGTGGTTGGCAGGGGCGGCAGGGGATGTCTTGTCGCTGTGTTTATTGGCGGGCAGGCTCTGACGCGGCGCGCCAGTCTGCGATGTGACTGGCCACAACGGCACCTGACAGAGGCGTGCTCCGCGTCTCCGTGCCTTCGGAAGGCGCGGGTCTTGAATACCTTGTACGGGCAAGGTATGGCGTGTCTTTACTCCTGCTGCCTACCGCGCGGGGGCCAGCAACGCTGCTCTGCTGGCCACGTGGCGGGTCCGGAGCTCTCCTCTAAGGAGAGGGAGGTCCGGCCCCGCGGTACTCGTGGAGCCTTCGGAGCTCTCCCCACGGAGGGGGGAGGTCCGGCTCTGCTGTCCACATGGCGGGCTCGGAGCTCCCCTCTAAGGAGAGGGAGGTCTGGCCCCGCTGGACACGTGGAGCCTTCGGAGCTCTCCCCGCGGAGGGGGGAGGTCCGGCTCAGTTGTCCACGTGGCGGGCCCAGAGCTCTCGTCTGAGGAGAGGGAGGTCCGGCCCCGCTGGACACGTGGAACCTTCGGAGCTCTCCCCGCGGAGGGGGGGGGTCTGGCTCAGTTGGCCAGGTCGCGGGCCCAGAGCTATCCTCTGAGGAGAGGGAGGTCCGGCCCCGCTGGACACATGGCGCCTTCGGAGCTCTCCCTGCGGAGAAGGCCGAGGTCCTTAGGCATTTTCCCCTGTGCACGGGGGTACCCCGTATTGAGGGTACCGACATCGACATTTGCTATCCGGCCAAGTGCGGTCGCGCTTAGGGTACCTGCCAATAGCCCGGGGCCTCTCGGACCTCCCCCAGCCAGGGTACTGTGACACCAGTCGGTCTCCTCTAGGAAAAGACCTACGCCAGAGCGGGGGGGGGGGGGGGGGGGGGGGGGGTCCAGGAGCCTTGCTTTGTCCGATCCTGCACCCAATGCGTGCGCACTCTGCCTCCCCAGCGCTACGGTCTGAGTACTAGGGGGCCGGACGATTACACACTGACTAGGGCTGGGGGCCGGATCTCTAGGACCGAGTGCACTGGATTGCCCGAGCCCCGTATTCCGTCCCAGGACAGTAAGCCAAATAAGACTAAGAGGAAGGGAAGGGAGGACCTCTGAGCAGAGCCGGTCATCACCCCCTCCGCAGGGGTGAACTCTTAAGCCAGGCCTCACCCCTCCCACTGGGGTGAGCTCCGTTGACCTCCCGGACCTCCCCTCTTCTCAGAGGCGGAGCTCCGATGACCTCCGGACCTCACGCCCTCCGTGGGTCTGAGTTCCTGTCAAATTGTGCGGTCGACACTTCCCCCGGGCCTGCACTAGGTAGCCCGCGGAGGTTCTTTTTTCGGAGGGGCTAGTTCCTAGCGGAGAGCTTGCGCAGATGGAACGAGTTAGTAAGAGCTTGACACGGCGAGTTTTACGTGGTTCAGGCCGCCGGAGCGTAAAACCCTACGTCCACGGCGAGCTATGGAGCTCGCTGTATTGCTTGCTGCTCAGGGCCGGAGGCCTGAGCTTGGGGGTGAGTTACAGCTTGAGAGTGTATGGCTAGCGTATGAGTTGCCAAATGCGAACCCTTGCTATCGACGCCTACCCAAGCCTTTTATAGTCCAAGACTCGGGCGGCTTACAAGGGGAGCCGGGGCCCGACAGGTGGCCCCGGGAAGATTGTCTATTATCTACCGTATCTGCAGTTATGCCGGTAGTTGTCTCTGGTCGAAGGCTTCTGAGTCTTCATCTTGCTGCCCTGTCCATGCCGCATGCCAGTCGTAGCGGTTGATGACGGCGCAGGCGGCATGGGTTGTCTTGTCGCGGTGTTTATTGGCTGACAGGTTCTGACACCGCGCGTCAGTCTGTTATGCGACTGGGCGCAACGGCACCTGACAGAAGCGTGCTCCGCGTCTCCGCGTCTTGGGAAGACGCGGGCCTTGAATACCTTGTACGGGCAAGGTATGGGGCGTATTTATGCCCGCTGCCTATCGCTCGGGGCAGGCAGCGTCACTCTGCTGCCACGTGGCGGGCCCGGAGCCCTTCTCAGAGAAGAGATGGGTCAGTCCCGCGGGGCACGTGGAGCCTCCGGACCTCTCTCCGCGGAGGGAGAGGCTCGGCTTCTGCTGGCCACGTGGCGGGCCCGGAGCTCTCCTCTAAGGAGAGGGAGGTCCGGTCCCGCTGGACACGCGGCGCCTTCGGACGTCTCTCCCGCGGAGGGGGAGGTCCGGCTTCTGTATGCCACGTGGCGGGCCCGGAGCTCTCCTCTGAGGAGAGGGAGATCCGGCCCCGCCGGACGCGTGGCGCCTTCGGAGCTCTCCCTGCGGAGAAGGGCGAGTTCCTTAGTCATTTTACCCTGTGCGCGGGGGTACCCCATATCTCAGGTACCGACAGTGGCCCCCGGGCCCATCTCGGGGGAGATAGCGAGCCCGAGGTGGGACCTCCGTCTCTTCCGGTCCGCGCACTTTCTCTAAGTCCCAAATTGACCGCTGCCGGAGCACGAACAGCCACGGGATCGTGGGAGCGTGCGCTCGCTTGATGGTTGCTTTTACTGCGGCGGTTCACAAGACTGCCACTTCTGCACGTTGCGGTGCTTTCTTCGGGAACCGCCGAAGTGCCTTGCCGGCTCATCTTCTTAGGAGACTGACTCCTTGCCCCCACCGCTTCAGTTAGGCGGCTTGGTCCCACCCGTCATCGGCATTCGGTCTAGGAACCGAAGCGGTTGCCGGTGCGGGATATTCGAAGAGTTCCTAATCGCTTGGAATTGCACCGGGAAGCTTTTTAGAGGGGGTCTTACCCACATTGCAGCTTCCCTTCGCACTTCTCAGCGTTTCCTCTCGGACTCTTGTGCTTTTGCTCTCTTGCCTTTGAGTTCTCCATTGCCATGGCTTCCAACCCGCTGCCAGTGAAGAAACGCGCTCGATCTCCTCCAGCAACGGCGTTGGTGCCAAGTCGGGATTCTGGGGTGCCTGACACTCCCTCCGGTGGCGACTCGAAGAAGCCCCGGGTTGATGTGCTGGGGGAAGCCTCTGGGGCGTCCCCTGTTCCGCCAGTCCAAGCGACTGCAGAGCGGCCGTTGGCGACGGTAGCGGGCTCTTGAAGTCCTACCCCGGCTCGGAAGTCGGGGTTCAGAGCCCGCTGGAGTGTCCGCGCTTCCCGGCCTTCCCCGTCTTGCGGGGAATCTGTGCCGCTGCGCTCGGAGCCAGGGGCAACTGCCGCGGCCCCCAGGCCAGCGTGAACTTCTCCTGTTCCGGTGTGCCCGGATTCCGCGGCGGCGTCGTCTCTTCCTGCCGAGACGGCCACCGCGGCCCTCGAGCCAGCGCAGGTTGACCCTGCACTAGGCGGCCTGGCCTCTTCTCCAGCACCGCCTTCCCCGGCTCGTCCCTCTCCTTAGGTCAAGGAGCCAGAAGCTGAAGAAAGCCCGGCTGGCCTGGCTGCCAGAGCCGCGGAGCCAGCTTCTCCTGATCGGCGTCTCGTCTCGGCTGCTGGTGCGTCGGCTCTTCCTGAGGACGAGGTAATGGAGGAGGTCGGGGGGACTGCCCCAGCCTCTGTTGCTCCATTGCCTCTGGCGGACGCCTTCGCGCTTGCCGAGTCGAGCGTCCGGCAGGTCTTGGCTGCACTAGGGCGCGAGAGGGAGGAGTATACGGTTGAACGGGACCGCCTCCTCATCTGGGGGAACCTTTTGCGGGAGAGGACCGTGAAGTTTAAGAGTGAGCTCGACTCCAGGCGGGAGTTGCTTGACTTCAGGGAAGCGCTCGTCGACCGGATGAAGCGGGCTGTCGACCGCATGGACACCCAATCGCGGCGGATCAACAGGGAGGCCCTGGAGGCACACGCCCGGGCCAAAGAGAGCCTCTCTGCTGCTGTGGAGATACGGCAGCGGTTGGAGTGCCGTGAACTCGCCGTTGAGGAACGGGAGCGTTCCATGGCAGCTGAGGCGGAGAGGGTCGCCGCGCAGCTGGCTGCGGGCGAGGATGATCTTCGAGCTCGGATGGAGGAGCCGGAGATCCTGAAAGCAGACCTTGACTTGAGGGAGGAACAGGTCTCCCGTGATCGTCGGGCGGTCTTGGACCGGGAGCTGACCGCCGACTTCAAGGCCGCTTAGTTGGAGCGGCTGGCCAAGACTCTCCACCTTCGGGAGAGCTCCCTGGCGGCCAAGGAGAAGGAATTCTCCGAGAGGAACCTGGAGGCTCTGCAGGCGGCCCACCGCGAGGTGGAGGAGCTCTCAGCCTTGCGGTCCTCCGAGGCTCTTGCGGTCTCAAGCTTCGTGGATCGAGCGGGGTCCGCCCTGATCCCTCTTGGCTTCAGTCCGGTGAGGGCCGCGACTCCCGCATTGAAGGTGGAGGAGGTGATCCCTGCGTTGGAGTCGATCGGCGCCAAGCTGGACAGACTCGACTCTGTGGTCGCCAGCGAGCTTGAGGCCGAGGGCCGTGGCTTAGCTTTAGAGGTCGCCTCGCATGTGCTGGCATGCTTGAAGAGCCGCGATCCCTCTTTTTCGCTAGAGCCAGCGAGAGAGGGCCCAGCCGCGGAGCGGGAGGAAGCTGCCAGGGCTGAAGTCGAGGATGTGGCCGCCCTTGTAGCCGCAAGGTTCCGGCGAGAGCCGGGAGGTCCTTAGGACTTGTTTCTCCCTTTTTATCGAGTCTGTAGCCCAGCTCATGGAGCCTTGCTTAATTTGACTCTCTTGGATACTTGTGTCTGTGATGCTTTTTCTCTCCTTCTTGGCTTTGCCTGGCTGAGTCCTTAGCTCCGCAAGGTACTCAGAGGCCATTTCCAATCTCGGAGCTTTGCACAGACACCCTCCCCGGGTCCTAACCGTGTTAGGGGCCCCCGGAGGTCTCCGGATCTCGCCCTATGGGGAGCTCTAGATCTGCCTGCCACGTGGCGGGTCCGGAGCTCCTTCCTAAGAGGCGGGAGCTCCAGCCATGTTGGACACGTAGGGCTTTCGGAGCCCTCCCAGCGAGGGGTCGGTCCGGCTTCCGCCCACCACGTGGCGAGCCCGGAGCCCTCCTCAAGGGAGGAGAGAGTTCCAGGCCCGCTGGACACGTGGGGCCCCCGGGTCCCGCCCCTGCTGGAGGGGCAGGTCCCGGTCCTTCCAGTCCCAGGCCGGAGTAGCTGGTAGCTCCTTTCCCCCCGCTTCATGCAGTCCCTGTTGCCGTAACCTGGAGGTCCTGCACACAGGCAGAGGAAACGTAATTCTCCTCGGGGGGTCCTCCCCTCCCGTCTCCTAGTCTTATCCGTCTTACGACCCTGATCCGCTATACAGGGCCTGGGCAATTCTGTGCACGAGGCGCCGGAGCTCCGGCTCCCTCCGAGGTCCGGGTACGGCCGTCCGATCCCTAGTACCGGGCCATGCGCTGGGGAAGCAGAGTGCACGCGCTTTGGGTTCATGACCTGGCAAAGCGGACGTACTCCCCTGGACCTCCGGAGGGCAGGATGCGCATGCTTTGGGCTCTGGGCCGGCTAAGCTGGATACGCACCCTGGACCCCCATGCACAACGCTGGCCTTTCCTGGAGGTAACCAACTGGCACCGCAACACCTGACTGGGGGAGGCCCGAGAGACTCACTCGGCCATCGGCAGGTGCCTCAAGCGCAGCCGCCTTCGGTAGGATAGCAAATGCCGACTATGGATGAGCGCAGGAGAGGGGGAGCTAGATGTACGATGAACATACAGAGATAGTGCGATCATAAAAATTAATGCATAATTTAAATGAGCGCATGAGAGAGAGCTAAGTAGAACAGGGCTCTGTATTCGTACACATAGGTGGAATTCTGGCTGTACAGGGAGGCAATGTTCCGCCTTGTCTTCAAGGGAAGCAAGACTCTACGCGCTTAGGGTCGGAACCAGGCTAAACTGGACGTAGTCCTGTACCGTCCCTTGAGACATAGCTGCCCCAAGCGCTGTTCCTAAATTCTATGGGATCTTTTACAGAAGGGAATAACCCTGTCCTACTGATCTCAGGAAGTAGGACTTACAGTGTTGCTCCATGGCAAGGATTTTTTGGGAACGGATCCCACTCTCGGTTGAAAGGCATGTGTACCTGGGGCGGCAGCTTTCGTGATTCGGAAGGGACCTTCCCTGCTGGGGGAGAGCTTATGGGTCCTTCTTGGAATAGAGCGTGCCGCTTCACCAGGTTGCCCTCCTGCAGGCCCCCGACGCGTTTGGTTCTTTGGCGGTAGTGCTTAGAGCATTAGCCGAGACCGTGCGTTGCGGGGTGTTCGCTGCAGCCGAGTCTTGTCGATGAGGTTGTAATCTTCGCGCTGGATCAGGTCCTGCGCGGCTTCTCCCGGGGGCCCCCGGGGAGTCCTCCCCTTCTGGCTAAGGCCTTCAAGGGGTAGGTAGGCCCGGGCTCGTCTTGGATGACCTAAGGCGTCTTCCCCTTCTGGCAAGGCCTTCAAGGGGTTGACAGACCTTAGGTGGCCCCCGAGAGGTATGTTCGAGGCACGGAGGCGCGCCGCAGTTGGCTAACGCCCTGGACTGTCACCGTCGGAACTGGAGTCCTCACCGTCATGCACTGTCTTTATGACACGCTGAGGCTCCTGGAACCCCACCTGGTGAGTAGCAGTGACTGGGGCATCGACCTTCTGTTTGCCATCCCTCTGAGGATAGGGCGGCGCTTCAGCCCTCTGCTGTCTCCCTTTGCGGAAGCGCTCTGCGAGCCTCTGGATCTCCCAGCACTCGGCAGCAGTATGGTTGCAGGTGCCATGCACGGGGCATAGCCCGCCTTGGCCACTGTCTGGGGCCGGTGATTGCCGCTGCCTTTTGTCGGGGCGTGGCCCCCGAGCTCCACTGGTTGTCGCAGCTGCGGCGACGGGGGACGTGAATGGTGACTTCATCTTGCCACCCCCCCGGTTCATGGTCTTCTTGCCATCCCCATAGGCAGCAGCACCGGACCCGGGCTGTCCTCCTGACTCGGAGGTCGGCAGAGCGTGCCAGTTCCGCCCTTCAGCTGCTCTGGCGCACTTGTCCGCCAGGCTGAAGAGCTCGGAGACGTCGCGGACCTCTCTGGTCGTGAGCTTCTCAAGCATTTTCTCGTCCCGGACACCCTGTCGGAACGCCACCACCACTGAGGCACTTTGGATTTGCGGGATGGTGTTGCGTACCTGAGAGAACCGCTGGATGAAAGAGCGCAGCGACTCCCCAGGTTGTTGCTTGACGACGTGGAGGTCATGCTCCGTGCCGGGACGGGTGTAAGAGCTGCCGAAGTTGGCGACGAACTGCCGGCAGAGCTCTCCCCAGGAGGTTATGGACCCCTGAGATAGATTCATGAGCCAAGACCGAGCTGGGCCGGTCAATGCGACGGGGAAGTAGTTGGCCATGACAGCCTCGTCCCCTCCTGCAGCAAGTACGGCGGTGGAGTAGATCTGGAGGAACTCCGCTGGGTTGACGCTACCGTCGTACTTCTCGGGCAGATGCGGGCGAAACTTGCGTGGCCACCTTGCGAAGCGAAGGTGGGGTGCAAGGGCCGCACATCCTGCACCTGCTGCTGCAGGTATTGGCGCTGCGAACATTTGGTTCGCACCTGGCACCGCGTATCCCGGCATGGGCAAGGCTGCACCATAGGCCGGGGCCGCTACTTGCGGCGCATATAGCTGTGGCATATGCTGCGCAGCATATGCCTGAGGCAGGGCTCGCGTGGCGAAGGCCTGCCCTTCTGGTTGTGCCGAGGCCGACGACATGCTGTCGCCTGCCTCATGGCTGCGACGCCTCTCTCGGCGTCGCTAGAGGTACACCCGGGCGTCCTGGCCCAAGTGGCACCGTTCCAGTTTCCTTCGCAGGTCCGTCGACAGGAGCCTGGAGGAGCTGGAATCCGCCGTCAGCCCGTCAACCGTGGGTGTGCGCGTCAGCGACACAGCCGGTTGTCCTGGGCGCCGTCCTTGCTGAAACCGAGGGTTCGCGGCGGCGACGACGAGGCGGTCCACCTCACGGACCCATTGCTGGGTCGCTGAATGGGGCGCATCCCCCGCAGGTGGGTTGCGCAGCAGCGCTCTTGCTGCAGCTAGCGCACCTCCATTGTGTACGCTCAGCGCTGCAGAAGATCTCACACTGGTCTGGGCCTGCATAGCCGGAGTCGGCGTTGCCGGAGTCGGCTGCTGGCTACCAGCTTGTGCCGACACACTCCGTCCTGAGTGTGTCGACATGTACTCCCCGGTGGTCACGGTTCGCCGTGAACGCGGAGGGGAGAGTTTGCCGCTGAAGGAAGCTTGGTCATCTTCGTCGGCGGAAACTCATCGCGCTAGGAGAAAAGCCCCCTACCTGGCGCGCCAAATGTCGAAGTGTGCGGTCGACACTTCCCCCGGGCCTGCACTGGGCAGCCCGCGGAGGTTCTTTTTTCGTAGGGGCTAGTTCCTAGCGGAGAGCTTGCGCAGATGGAACGAGTTAGTAAGAGCTTGACACGGCGAGTTTTACGTCGTTCAGGCCGCCGGAGCGTAAAACCCTACGTCCACGGCGAGCTATGGAGCTCGCTGTATTGCTTGCTGCTCAGGGCCGGAGGCCTAAGCTTGGGGGTGAGTTACAGCTTGAGAGTGTATGGCTAGCGTATGAGTTGCCAAATGCGAACCCTTGCTATCGACGCCTACCCGAGCCTTTTATAGTCCAAGACTCGGGCGGCTTACAAGGGGAGCCGGGGCCCGACAGATGGCCCCGGGAAGATTGTCTATTATCTACCGTATCTGCAGTTATGCCGGTAGTTGTCTCTGGTTGAAGGCTTCTGAGTCTTCATCTTGCCGCCCTGCCCATGCCGCATGCCAGTCGTAGCGGTTGATGACGGCGCAGGCGGCATGGGTTGTCTTGTCGCGGTGTTTATTGGCTGACAGGTTCTGACACCGCGCGTCAGTCTGTGATGCGACTGGGCGCAACGGCACCTGACAGAAGCGTGCTCCGCGTATCTGCGTCTTGGGAAGACGCGGGCCTTGAATACCTTGTACGGGCAAGGTATGGGGCGTATTTATGCCCGCTGCCTATCGCTCGGGGCAGGCAGCGTCGCTCTGCTGCCATGTGGCGGGCCCGGAGCCCTTCTCAGAGAAGAGATGGGTCAGTCCCGCGGGGCACTTGGAGCCTCCGGACCTCTCTCCGCGGAGGGAGAGGCTCGGCTTCTGCTGGCCACGTGGCGGGCCCGGAGCTCTCCTCTAAGAAGAGGGAGGTCCGGTCCCGCTGGACACACGGCGCCTTCGGACCCCTCTCCCGCGGAGGGGGAGGTCCGGCTTCTGTATGCCACGTGGCGGGCCCGGAGCTCTCCTCTGAGGAGAGGGAGGTACGGCCCCGCCGGACGCGTGGCGCCTTCGGAGCTCTCCCTGCGGAGAAGGGCGAGTTCCTTAGGCATTTTACCCTGTGCGCGGGGGTACCCCATATCTCAGGTACCGACAGCTCCGATGCCGGCCCTCGCCCTCTCCTCAGAGGCGAGCTCCGAAGCCAGACCTCACCCTCTCCTCAGAGTCTGAGCTCCGATGACCTCCGGACCTCACGCCCTCCGTGGGCCCGAGCTCCAATGCCGGCCCTCGCCCTCTTCTTAGAGGCGTGCTCCGAAGCCGGACCGTGCCCCCTACACTGGGCTGAGGTCCGATGCCGGACGATACCCCTATCGCAGGGGCAATATCCGAAGCCGGTCGCCACCCCAGGGGTGAACACTGAAGCCGGACCGTGCGCCCTACACTAGGCTGAGGTCCGATGCCGGATGATACCCCTATCGCAGGGGTGATCTCCGAAGCCGGTCGCCACCCCCAGGGGTGAACACCGAAGCCGGACCGTGCACCCTACACTGGGCTGAGATCTGATGCCGGACGATACCCCTATCGCAGGGACGATCTCCGAAGCCGGTCGCCACCCCCAGGGGTGAACACCGAATCCGGACCGTGCGCCCTACACTGGGCTGAGGTCAGATGTCGGACGATACCCCTATCACAGGGGCGATCTCCGAAGCCGGTCGCCACCCCCAGGGGTGAACACCGAAGCCGGACAGTGTGCCCTACACTGGGCTGTGGTCCGATGCCGGACGACACCCCTATCGCAGGGGTGACCTCCGAAGCCGGTCACCACCCCATCCGCAGGGGTGAACACCGATGACCTCCCGGACCTTGCGCCATACACTGGGCTGAGGTCCAATGCCGGCCCTCGCTTTCTCCTCAGAGGCGAGCCCCAGTGCTGGCCCTCGCCCTCTCCTCAGAGGCGAGCCCTGATGCCGGACCTCCCCTCTTCTCAAATGCGGAGCTCCGATGACCTCCCGGACCTCCCCTCTCCTCGGAGGTAGAGTTTCAATGACTTCCGGCCCTCGCCCTCTCCTCAGAGGCGAGCCCCGATGCCGGACCTCCCCTCTTCTTAGAGGCAGAGCTCCGATGACCTTCTGGACCTCCCCTCTCCTCGGAGGCAGAGTTCTGATGACCTTCCGGCCCTCACCCTCTCCTCAGAGGCGAGCCCCGATGCCGGACATCCCCTCTTCTCAGATACGGAGCTCCAATGACCTTTCGGACCACCCCTCTCCTCAGAGGCAGAGTTCCGATGACTTCTGGCCCTCGTCCTCTCCTCAGAGGCGAGCCCGATGCCGGACCTCCCCTCTTCTTAGAGGCAGAGCTCCGATGACCTTCCGGACCTCCCCTCTCCTCGGAGGCAGAGTTCTGATGACCTTCCAGCCCTCGCCCTCTCCACAGAGGCGAGCCCCGATGCCGGACCTCCCCTCTTTTCAGAGGCAGAGCTCCGATGACCTTCCGGACCTCCCCTCTCCTCAGAGGCAGAGTTCTGATGACCTTCCGGCCCTCGCCCTCTCCTCGGAGGCGAGCCCCGATGCCGGACATCCCCTCTTCTGAGAGGCAGGGCTCCGATGAGCTTCCGGACCTCCCCTCTCCTCGGAGGCAGAGTTCCGATGACCTTCCAGCCCTCGCCCTCTCCTCAGAGGTGAGCCCCGATGCCGGACCTCCCCTCTTCTCAGAGGCGGAGCTCCGATGACCTTCCGGACCTCCCCTCTCCTCGGAGGCAAAGTTCCGATGACCTTCCAGCCCTCGCCCTCTCCTCAGAGGCGAGCCCCGATGCCAGACCTCCCCTCTTCTCAGAGTCGGAGCTCCGATGACCTTCCGGACCTGCCCTCTCATCGGAGGCAGAGTTCTGATCCATGGCGTAGGCAGTGAAGAAGACTATTTCCCCCTTCTCCAGGAGCAGGGGGAGAGATCCCTGCTGGAGCCGGCACTTCTGCTCCTCCACGTGCCAGCCCAGCAGCCTGCGCACTGACCCAAGCTCGGCCGGCCGAGCGAGAAGCGGCGGAGGCAAGTTGGAAGCCATGGCAGATGGGGGCTCAAGGACAGGGAAGACAAGGGCGCAAGAGCTCAAGGAAGATGAACACGCTGGGAAGTGCGAAGGGAAGCCTCGATGCGGGTAAGATCCCCTTTCAAACCTTTCAGACGCGATTCAAAGCTGTCGGTACCCTCGATATGGGGTGCCCCCGCGCACAGGGGAAAATGTCTAAGGATCTCGCACTTCTCCGCAGGAGTGCTCCGAAGGTGCCACGCGTCCAGCGGGGCCGGACCTCCCTCTCCTCAGAGGAGAGCTCCGGGCCCATCACGTGGCATACAGAAGCCGGACCTCCCCCTCCGCGGGAGAGAGGTCCGAAGGTGCCGCGTGTCCAGAGAGGCCGGACCTCCCCCTCCGTAGAGAGGAGCTCCGGGCTCGCCACGTGGCCAACAGAAGCCAAACCTCCCCCTCCGTGGGGAGAGGTCCAAAGGCTCCACGTTTCCTGTGGGGCCGGCCCCCCTCTCTTCTGAGGAGGGCTCCGGGCCCGCCACGTGGCCAGCAGAACGGTGCCTGCCCCCGAGCGATAGGCAGCGGGCGTAAAGACGCCCCATACCTTGCCCGTACAAGGTATTCAAGGCCCGCGCCTTCTCAAGACGCGGAGACGCGGAGCACGCCTCTGTCAGGTGCCGTTGCGCCCAGTCGCATCACAGACTGGCGCACAGTGTCAGAGCCTGCCAGCCAATAAACGCAGCGACAAGACATCCCATGCCGCCCCCGCCGTCATCATCCACTACGACTAGCATGCGGCATGGGCAGAGCTACAAGACAAAGACTCAGAAGCCTTCGGCAGAGACAACTACCGGCATAACTGCAGATACGGTAGATATCAGTCAATCTCCCCGGGACCACCTGTCGGGTACCGGCTCCCCTTGTAAGCCATCCGAGTCTTGGACTATAAAAGGCTCGGGTAGGCGACGTTAGCGGGGGTTCGCACTTTAGCCACTCGCACCCTGGGTTCGCACTCTGCAACTCGCACTCTAGCCATTCACTCCCAAGCTGTAACTCACCCCCAAGCTCAGGACTCCGGCCCTGAGCAGCAAGCAATACAGCGAGCTCCATAGCTCGCCGTGGACGTAGGGTTTTACGCTCCGGCGGCCTGAACCACGTAAAACTCACCGTGTCAAGCTCTTACTAACTCGTCCATCCGCGCAAGCTCTCCGCAAGGGACTAGCCCCACCGAAAAAAGAACCTCCGCGGGCTGCCCAGTGCAGGCCCGGGGGAAGTGTCGACCGAACACTTTGACATTTGGCGCGCCAGGTAGGGGGCTTTTCCCCTTGCGCGACGAGTTTCCTTCGACGAAAATGACCAAGCTTCCTTCAGCGGCAAACTCTCTTCCCCCACGTCCGCGGCGAACCGCGACCAGGGGGGAGTACATGTCAACACACTCAGGACGGAGTGTGTCGGCACAAGCTGGGAGCCAGCAACCGGCTCCGGCAACGCCAACTCCGGCAATGCAGGCTCCGACCAGTATGAGATCTTCTGCAGCGCTGAGCGTACACCATGGGGGTGCGCTAGCTGCAGAAAGAGCACTGTTGCGCAACCCACCTGCTGGGGATGCGCCCCATTCAGCGACCCAATAATGGTCCCGCGAGGTGGACCGCCTCGTCGTCGCCGCCGCGAACCCTCGGTTTCGGCGAGGGCGACGCCCCAGTCAACCGGCTGTGTCGCTGACGCGCACGCCAACGGTTGACGGGCAAACGGCGGGTTCCAGCTCCTCCAGGCTCCCGTCGACGGACCTGAGAAGGGAGCTGGAACGGTGCCACTTGGGCCAGGATGCCCGGGTGTACCTCTAGCGACGTCGAGAAAGGCGTCGCAACCATGAGGCAGGCGACAGCATGACGTCGGCCTCGACACAACCTGGAGGGCAGACCTTCGCCACGCGAGCTCTGCCCCAGGTGTACGCCGCGCAGCATAAGCCACAACCATGTGCTCTGCAAGCGGCGTCCCCGGCCTATGGCGCAACCTTGCCCATACCGGGATACACTGTGTCAGGCGCAACCAAGCGTTCGCGGCACCAGTACCTGCACTGGGAGCCAGCAACCGGCTCTTGCAGCGCCGACCCCGGCAATGCAGGCTCCAACCAGCGTCAGGTCTTCAGTAGCGCTGGGCGTACCAGGCGGGGGTGCGCCAGCCACAGCAAGAGCGCTACTGCACAATCCGCCTGCTGGGGACGCGCCTCAGGCAGCGACCCAGCAGTGGATTCGCGAGATAGACCGTCTCGTCGTCGCCGCCGCAAACCCTCGACTTCGGCGGGGATGACGCTCCGGCCAACCGGCTGTGTCGCTGATGCGCACGCCAATGGTTGGCGAGCAGACGGCGGACTCCAGCTCCACCAGGCTTCCGTCGACGGACCTGAGGACAGAGCTGGAACGGTGCCACTTGGGCCAAGATGCCCTAGTGTTCCTCGAGCGACGTCGATAAAGGCATCGCGCTCAAGAGGCTGGCGACAACATGACGTCGGCCTCGACCCAGCCTGGAGGGCAGACCTTCGCAACGCGAGCTCTGCCCCAGGCGTATGCCGCACAGCATAAGCCACAACCATATGCTCTGCAAGCGGCGTCCCCGGCCTATGGCGCAACCTTGCCCATACCGGGGTACACTGTGCCAGGCGCAACCAAGCGTTCGCGGCACCAGTACCTGCACTGGAAGCCAGCAACCGGCTCTGGCAGCGCCGACCCCGGCAATGCAGGCTCCAACCAGCGTCAGGTCTTCAGTAGCGCTGGGCGTACCTGGCGGGGGTGCGCTAGCCGCAACAAGAGCGCTACTGCACAATCCGCCTGCTGGGGACGCGCCTCAGGCAGCGACCCAGCAGTGGATTCGCGAGGTAGACCATCTTGTCGTCGCCGCCACAAACCCTTGACTTCGGCGGGGACGACGCTCCGGCCAACCGGCTGTGTCGCTGACGCGCACGCCAACGGTTGACGGACAGACGGCGGATTCCAGCTCCACCAGGCTTCCGTCGACGGACCTGAGGACTGAGCTAGAACGATGCCACCTGGGCCAAGACGCCCCAGTGTTCCTCGAGCGGCGACGAGAAAGGCGTCGCAGCCAAGAGGCCGGCGTCAGCATGACGACTGCCTCAACCCTGCCTGAGGCGCAGACTTTCGCCACGCGAACTCTGCCCCAGACATACGCCACGCAGCATATGCCACAGCTATATGTCCTGCAAACGGTGCCCCCGGTCTATGGCGCAGCCTTGCCCATACCGGGGTACACTGTGCCAGCGGCGAACCAAGCGTTCGCGGCACCAACACCTGCAGCAACAGGGGCAGGATGTACGGCCCTGGAGCCCCACCTCCGCTTCACGAGGTGGCCGCGCAAGTTTCGGCCGCACCTGCCCGGGAAGTACGACGGCAGCGTCAACCTGGCGGGGTTCCTCCAGATCCACTCCACCGCCGTACTTGCCGCAGGAGGGGATGAGGCCGTCATGGCCAAACTACTTCCCCGTCGCCTTGACCGGCCCAGCCCGGTCTTGGCTAATGAACCTCCCTCCGGGTTCCATAACTTCCTGGGGAGAGGTCTGCCGGCAGTTCATCGCCAACTTCGGCAGCTCCTACACCCGTCCCAGCACAGAGCTTGACCTCCAAGCCATCAAGCCACAACCTGGGGAGTCGCTGCGCTCCTTCATCCAGCGGTTCTCCCAGGTACGCAACACCATTCCGCATATTCAAAGTGCTCCAGTGGTGGCGGCACTTCGACAGTGTCCAGGACAAGAAGATGCTTGAGAGGCTTGCAACCAGAGAGGTCTGCGATGCCTCCGAGCTCTTCAGCCTGGCGGACAAGTGCGCCAGAGCAGCCGGAGGGCGGAGCTGGCACTCACTGCCAGCTTCCGAAGCCGGAAGACAGCCCGAAGACGGCGGAGTTCAAGCTGAGCTCCCGATCACGTCAGACAGCCAAGAGCCAAGCACTGGCTGACTTCGTGGATGAGTGGACGCCAACGAAGGCTGACCCAGGGGGCTGAGAAGACGGTGAACCAAAGTACCGAGCTCCGGTCTTCACCAGGCCTCACTGGACGCTCTTCTTCGACGGCTCCTCACAAAAGCAGGGGGCCGGTGCCGGCGTACTGCTTATCATGCCATCGGGGGAGCAGTCTGGGTACATGGTGCGTCTCAATTCCAAGGCAACCAACAACTTGGCATAGTATGAAGCACTCATCTTGGGCCTAGAAGACAGTCCTGTCTCTGGGCGCTCGCCAGTTGTTGGCGCAGGGCGACTCCCAGCTAGTTATCAAGCAAGTTAAGGGTGAATGCCCCTGCAATGACCCACAGCTAGCTGCTTATCTGCTTCACAAGCGGATGTTGGAGAAAGAATTCCTCGCCTTGGACCTGCGCCATGCACCGCGCGCTTGTACGGCCGCAGCTGATGACCTCTCAACGAAAGCCTCCATCGGAGCCCCTGCGCACGAAGGAGTCTTCGAGAGGACGTTGCTGCGGTCCACAGCCCGGCCCGCCGAGCTGGGCGAAGGGGGCTGAACCAGTGCCTCGAAGCTAGGCAGTCCCGGCGGCCCTGGATGCCGCCAAAGGATCGTAAGAGTCACTGGGGACTCCGTGCAACCCAGCGCTCAAGATCCAGAAGCTCAAGTAGTCCCGATGCATGGACCACGGAGGTCCGGGACTCCTTGAAGGACATCCTTCCTGATGAACGTGCATTCGCTGAACGGGTGGTGCGGATGGCTAAGTGCTACGCGCTGGTATCTTTACTGGCGTGGCGCCATGACATCCTATTGCGGTGCATAACCCAGGAGGAAGGCTGCGATTAGCTCGCAGTAGTCCAAGGAGGCGAGTGCTGGGAACGCTCATCGTCCCGCACGTTGGTCGGTTAAGCCACCCGGCATGGCTCCTACTGACCGAGAGACGCCTGGACGCCGTCAAACCGGTTAGGGATGCAATGCGTGCCAGGTCCACGCCAAGCAGACCCACACAACCGGTGCAGACGCGCACCCAGAGCCGTCGGGGAATACCGGCTCCTCCATGTCGAGGGCCAGCCGGACTTCCCGGGGCCGGGTCACGGGAACTACCCTTCCACATGGTATGCAGGGCCGAAGCCATGCTTCCCCCTGATATAGCTATGGGGGTCCCCCCGTGTCCGGCGTACGACGAAGCCACGCATGACCTGCTCTGCGTGAAGACAGGCGCTCCGACGCTACCTAGTAAGTTCACCATGCTTACTTAGGTGTTTATTTAAATTACACATTAATTTATATGAACACCTCCCCACGCTCTAGACAGTGTGCATCCATTGTACACTCGGCTCCTCTTTCTGGCTCTCATGCATAGTCGATATTTGCCGTCCTGCCGAAGGCGGTAGTGCTTGGGGTACCTGCCAGAGGCCCGGTGGCCTTTTGGATCTCCCCCTATAAGGGTACTGCACCGCCAGTTGGTCTCCTCCGAGAAAAGACCTACGCTAGAACGGGGGGTCAGGAGCCTTGCTTTGCCCGGTCTTGCACCCAAAGCATGCGCACTCTGCCTCCCGGCGCTACGGTCTGAGTACCAGGGGGCCGGGCGGTTACACCCTGACTGGGGCTGGGGCCAGACCTCCGGGACCAAGTGCACTGGATTACCCAAGCCCCGTATTCTGGCCTGGGACAGTAAGCCAAATGAGACTAAGGGATAGGAAAGGGGGGACCACTGAGCAGTGCTGTACTCCACCCCCACAGCTGGGCCGAGCTCCGAGGCCAGCCCTCGCCCTCCTTTAAGAGGCAAGCGCTGACGCCGGACCTCACGACCTTCGTTGGCCTGAGCTCCAAAGACTTCCGGACTCCGCCTCCACAGCCAGACCGAGCTCCGAGGCCAGCCCTCGCCCTCCTTTCAGAGGCGAGCGCTGATGCCGGACCTCACGCCCTTCGCTGGCCTGAGCTCCGATGACTTCCGGACCTCCGCCCCCACAGCCGGGCCGAGCTCCGATGCCAGGCTTCACCCTCTCCTAAGAGGCTGAACACCGAAGCCGTCAAGACCCTGCCAGCACAGGGAGTAGTCAAGACAAGAAAGTGCGCGGATCAGAAGAGACGAAGATCCCACTTCGGGCTCGCTATCTCTCCCGAGATGGGCCCGGGGGCCACTGTCGGTACCCTCGATATGGGGTACCCCCGCGCACAGGGGAAAATGCCTAAGGATCTCGCCCTTCTCCGCATGGGAGAGCTCCGAAGGCGCCACGCGTCCAGCGGGGCCGGACCTCCCTCTCCTCAGAGGAGAGCTCCGGGCCCACCACGTGGCATACAGAAGCCGGACCTCCCCCTCCGCGGGAGAGAGGTCCGAAGGTGCCGCGTGTCCGGAGAGGCCGGACCTCCCTCTCCTCAGAGAGGAGCTCCGGGCTCGCCGCGTGGCCAACAGAAGCCGAGCCTCCCCCTCCGCGGGGAGAGGTCCGAAGGCTCCACGTGTCCTGCAGGGCCGGACCCCCCTCTCTTCTGAGGAGGGCTCCGGGCCCGCCATGTGGCCAGCAGAACGGCGCTGCCTGCCCCCGAGCGATAGGCAGCGGGCGTAAAGACGCCCCATACCTTGCCCGTACAAGGTATTCAAGGCCCGCGCCTTCCCAAGACGCGGAGACGCGGAGCACGCCTCTGTCAGGTGCCGTTGCGCCCAGTCGCATCACAGACTGGCGTGCAGTATCCAATAAACGCAGCGACAAGACATCCCATGCCGCCCCCGCCGTCATCATCCACTACGACTAGCATGCGGCATCGGCAGAGACAACTACCGGCATAACTGCAGATACGGTAGATATCAGTCAAATCTCCCCGGGACCACCTGTCGGGTCCCGGCCCCCCTTGTAAGCCACCCGAGTCTTGGACTATAAAAGGCTCGGGTAGGCGACGTTAGCAGGGGTTCGCACTCTAGCCATTTGCACCCTAGGTTTGCATTCTGCAACTCATACGCTAGCCATACACTCTCAAGCTGTAACTCACCCCCAAGCTCAGGCCCCCGGCCCTGAGCAGCAAGCAATACAGCGAGCTCCATAGCTCGCCGTGGACGTAGGGTTTTACGCTCCGGCGGCCTGAACCACGTAAAACTTCCTGTGTCAAGCTCTCACCAACTCGTCCATCCGCGCAAGCTCTCCGCTAGAAACTAGCCCCTCCGAAAAAAGAACCTCCGCGGGCTGCCCAGTGCAGGCCCGGGGGAAGTGTCGATCGCACACTTCGACAGTGATGATGAGATCCGGAAGCTCCATGTGTCCTCCGGGCCTGGTATCTCCTCATCCACAGAGACGAGCTCCAGTTGTGCCGCGTGTCAATCGATCAAGACCTCCCTCTTCTTCAGAGACGAGCTCCGCGCACGCCACGTGTGGGTGCCGGTCTTTCCGCTCTCCTTTCCTCAGGGAGATGCCCCGAGGTCGACACGTGTTTAGCTGCGACGGACCTTCCGGTGATAAGCTCTGGTGGCGACACGTGTTCGATAGATCCGGACTTCTCTGAGATGAGCTCCGAGATTGACACGTATCCCCCGCGACTGGTCCTCTTATTTCCGCGAGGACTAGCTCCGTGGATGACACGTGTCCTATGAAAAATGCCTTTGCTTCTTCCGCAGAGGCTATCTCCGCGGGCAGCACGTGTCCCACAGGGTCGGACCTCTTTTAAATTGCGGAGGTGACCCTCAAGCCTGCCACGTAGCTAGTTTAACGGAGGACCTCTCCCAAATGTCTCAGGGATGAGCTCCGAACACGCCACGTGGTCTGCTGGCCGTGGAAGTTGCCTTCGGTGCTCTCGGAGAGCATTATTGGCTATCTTTTTGATACTTGTCTCTGTTCCTTCTTTTCTTATGTTTTTCTTCTTCATAAAACATGAACATATGCTGACACCCGAGATGAGTTTGTCACAGTACCTACCCTCCCCTTCTGGCTAAGGCCTTCAAGAGGTGGGAGGTCCCGGACTCTTCTTGGGAGACCCAAGGCGTCTTTCCCCTTCTAGCTAAGGCCGTCAAGAGGTTGTCGGACCCCGGGCGGCCCCCAGGAGGTAAGGCCGAGGCACAAAGACGTGCATTCAGGTGGAGCTGGCCCGGTTCTGCTCCATCGGGGCTGGTGCTTGGGCTGCTGCGACTATTTGGAGCTTCTTCAAGGTTGACATCGCAGCAGTGCAGCCTCCACTGACTTTTCGGGGTAGGCGCAGTCGGCTACTGCCCCGGCTCGTCATCACCGGAGCTGGAGTCCTCACTGTTGTGCACCGTCTTTATGACGCGCTGAGGCTCCTGAAACCCCACCTGGTGGCTGATGCTGACTGAGACGTCGACCTTCTGCTTGCCCTCCCTCTGAGGGAGGGGCGGAGCGTCAGATCTTAGCTGCCTCCCTTTGCGGAAGCGCTCTGCGAGCCTCTGGATGTCCCAGCACTCGGCAGCAGTATGACTGCTGGTGCCATGCACGGGGCATAGCTCGCCTTGGTCACCATCTGGGGCTGGTGACTGTCACTGCCTTTTGTCGGGGCGCGGCCCCCGAGCTCCTCTGGGTGCCGCTGCTGCGGCAACGGGAGCCGCGGCCGGTGACTTCATCTTGCCACTGCCCCGGTTCTTGGC
Organism: Neostapfia colusana; assembly: GCA_030760725.1. Taxonomy (NCBI): domain Eukaryota; kingdom Viridiplantae; phylum Streptophyta; class Magnoliopsida; order Poales; family Poaceae; genus Neostapfia; species Neostapfia colusana. Next base: position 106,090,296 of record JASWHV010000006.1, read on the forward strand.
CTTCTTGCCGCCTCCATAGGAAGCAGCGCCAGATCCGGGCTGTCCTCCCAGCTCGGAGGCCGGCAGTGAGTGCCAGTTCCGCCCTTCTGCTGCTCTGGCGCACTTGTCCGCCAGGCTGAAGAGCTCGGAGACATCGCGGACCTCTCTGGTCGCGAGCTTCTCAAGCATCTTCTCGTCCCGGACACCCTGCTTCCTTCAGCGGCAAGCTCTCCTCCCCCGCGTTCACAACAGACCGTGACTAGCGGGGAATACATGTCAACACACTCAGGACGGAGTGTGTCGGTGCAAGCTGGAAGCCAGCAACAGACTCCGGCAACGCCGACTCCGGCAATGCAGGCTCCAGCTAGCGTGAGATCTTCTGCAGCGCTGAGCTTTCCCCACGGGGGCGCGCTAGCTGCAGCAAGAGCGCTACTGCGCAATCCACCTGCTGGGGACGCGCCTCAGGCAGCAACCCAGCAGTGGATTCGTGAAGTAGACCGTCTTGTCGTCGCCGCCACAAACCCTCGACTCCGGCGGGGACGACGCCCCGGCCAACCGGCTGTGTCGCTGATACGCACGCCGACGGTTGACGGGCAGACGGCGGACTCCAGCTCCACCAGGCTCCCATCGACAGACCTGAGGACTGAGCTGGAATGATGCCACTTGGGCCAAGATGCCCGGGTGTTCCTCGAGCGACGTCGAGAAAGGCGTCGCAACCAAGAGGCCAGCGAAAGCATGACGTCAGCCTCAACCCTGCCTGAGGCGCAGACCTTCGCCATGCGATTTCTGCCCAGGCATACGCCACGCAGCATATGCCACAGCCATATGCCCTGGAAACGGCGCCCCCAGTCTATTGCGCAGCCTTGCCCATACCGGGGTACACAGTGCCAGCAGCGAACCAAGCGTTCGCAGCACCAACGCCTGTAGCAACCGGAGCAGGATGTGCGGCCCTGGCGCCCCACCTTCGGTTTGCGAGGTGGCCGCGCAAGTTTTGGCCGCACCTGCCCGAGAAGTACGATGGCAGTGCCAACCCGGCGGAGTTCCTCCAGATCTACTCCACCACCGTCCTTGCTGCAGGAGGGGACGAGGCCGTCATGGCAAACTACTTCCCCGTCGCCTTGACCGGCCCAGCCCGGTCTTGGCTCATGAACCTCCCCCAGGGTTCGATAACTTCCTGGGGAGAGCTCTGCCGGCAGTTCACCGCCAACATTGGCAGTTCCTACACCCGTCCTGGCACGGAGCTTGACCTCCACGCCATCAAGCAACAACCTGGGGAATCACTGCACCAAATGTCGAAGTGTGTGGTTGACACTTCTCCCGGACCTGCTCTGGGCAGCCCGTGGAGGTTCTTTTTCGGAGGGGCTAGTCGCTTGCGGAGAGCTTAAGCGTTAGGGACGAGTGAGGGAGAAGCTTGACACGGCGAGTTTTACGTGGTTCAGGCCGCCGGAGCGTAAAACCCTACGTCCACGGCGAGCAGAGGTGCTTGCTGTATTGCTTGTTGCCCAGAACCGGACTCCTGAGCTTGAGGGTGAGTGATGTCTAGGGTGCGAGTTGCTGGAGTCCGAACCCTTGCTAACGTTGCCTACCCGAGCCTTTTATAGTCCAAGGCTCGAGCGGCTTACAAGGTGGGCCAGGGACCCGACAGGTGGCCCCGGGGTGATTTCCTACCAGCTATTATGTCTTGGCGCTGGCGTCGAAGTCCTCATCTAGACGCCATACCCATGCCGCAGGCTAAGTGTAGCGTGTAGTCGTTGGCGATGGCAGGGGCGGCTCTTGTCCGGTCTTGTCGCTGCCTTCAATGGCCTGCAGCTTCAGACACTGTATGCCTGTCCTGACTGTGACTGGTCACAACGCCTCCTGACAGGCGTGCGCTGCGCCTCTTCGTCTCAGGAAGGCGCGGGTCTTGAATGCTTTGTACGGTAAAGGCATGGCGCGCCTTTAATCCTGCTGCCTACCGCGCCGGGCGGCAGCACTGCTCTGCTGGTCACGTGTCGGACCCGGAGCTCTCCTCTGAGGAGAGGGGGAGCTCCGGCTCCGCTGGACACGTGGAGCCTTCGGAGCTCACCCCCGCGGAGGAGGCGAGGTCCGGTCTTCCGGGCCACGTGGCAGGCTCAGAGCTATCCTTTGAGGAGAGGAGAGCCCCGGCACTGCCGGACATGTGGCGCCTTCGGAGCTCGCCCTTGCGGAGGGGGCGAGGTCCGGCCTCCTGGGCCACGCGGCAGGCCCAGAGCTATCTTCCGAGGGGAGGGGAGCTCCAGCCCCGCTGGACACGTGGCGCCTTCAGAGCTCACCCCTGCAGAGGGGGTGAGGTCCGGCCTCCTGGGCCACGTGGCAGGCTCGGAGCTATCATCCGTGGGGAGGGGAGCTCCGGCCCCACTGGACACATGGCGCCTTCAAACCTCGCCCCTGCAGAGGGAGCGAGGTCCTTAGGAAGTTTTACCCTGTGCGCGGGGGTATCCGGTATTGAGGGTACCGACACGGCGTACCCCCGCGCACATGGGAAAATGCCTAAGGACCTTGCCCTTCTCCGCAGGGAGAGCTCCGAAGGCGCCATGTGTCCAGCGGGGCCGGACCTCCCTCTCCTCAGAGGATAGCTCCGGGCCCGTGACGTGGCCAACTGAGTCGGACCTCCCCCCTCCGCGGGGAGAGCTCCGAAGGCTCCACGTGTCCAGCAGGGCCGGACCTCCCTCTCCTCAGAGGAGAGCTCCGGGCCTGACACGTGGACAACTGAGCCGGACCTCCCCTGTCCGCGGGGAAAGCTCCGAAGGCTCCACGTGTCCAGCGGGGCCGGACCTCCCTCTCCTCAGAGGGGAGCTCCGGGCCCGCCACGTGGACAGCAGAGCCGGACCTCCCCCCTCCGCGGGGAGAGCTCCGAAGGCTCCACGTGTCCCGCGGGGCTGGATCTCGTTCTCCTTAGAGGAGAGCTCCGGACCCGCCACGTGGCCAGCAGAGCAGCGCTGCCTGCCCCCGCGCGGTAGGCAGCAGGAGTAAAGATGCGCCATACCTTGCCCGTACAAGGTATTCAAGACCCGCACCTTCCCAAGGCGCGGAGACGCGGAGCACGCCTCCTTCAGGTGCTGTTGCGCCCAGTCACATCGCAGACTGGCTCGCCGCGTCAGAGCCTGCCCGCCAATAAACACAGCGACAAGACATCCCCTGCCGCCCCTGCCAACCACTACGACTAGCTTGCGGCATGGGCAGGGCGGCAGAACGAAGACTCGGAAGCCCTCGCCAGAGACAACTACCGGCGTAACTGCAGATACGGTAGATGGCAGGCAATCTCCCCGAGACCACCTGTCGGGTCCCGGGCCCACCTTGTAAGCCGCCCGAGCCTTGGACTATAAAAGGCTCTGGTAGGCAACGTTAGCAAAGGTTCGACACTTGACCCACTCTCCCGTAGGGTTCGCACTCCAGCCATTTGCATCCTTAGGTTCGCCTCTTACACACTCTCGCACCCTAGCGGTTCGCACTTTAGCCATTCGACATCTTACACTCTCAAGCTCAGGACTCCGGTTCTGAGCAGCAAGCAATACAACGAGCAACTCAGCTCACCGTGGACGTAGGGTATTACGCTCCGGCGGCCTGAACCACGTAAAAATCCCCGTGTCAAGCTTCTCGCTCGATCGTCCCTAACGCTGAAGCTCTCCGTGAGTGACTAGCCCCTCCGAAAAAGAACCTCCAAGGGCTGCCCAGAGCAGGCCCGGGGGATGTGTCGGCTACACACTTCGACCGTCGACTATGGATGAGATAAGGAATGAGGAACCGAGTGTACAATGGGCGTACACTATCTAGAGCGCGGGGAGGTGATTATATAAATTAATGCGTAATTTAAATGAACACCTAAGTAAGCATGGTGAACTTACTGGGATAGCGCCGGAGCGCCTGTCTTGGGCTCCCACGCACGGACCGGTGGCGCCAGGGCGTTTGCTGGTACCGCGCGATCCGAGGCGTTGCTCACCATCTTGCCTCGACGACGATGTAGATGGTTGAGCAGGGCGTCGTCCCCGCTGCAGCGGAGGATTGACGGCAGCCGCGACGAGGTCGTTGACGTCGCGGATCCACTGCTGGGTGGCCCTCTGGAGGTCGTCTTCAGCAGGTGGATTGTCCAGGGGCGCTTCTGCGGTGGCTAGAGCGCTCGCTTGGGAGACACTCGGCGCTGCAGCAGATCTTGGGCTTGCTGTAGCCCGTGTCGCCGGAGTCGGCTGCTGGCTTCCAGCTTGCACTGACACACTCCGTCCTGAGTGTGTCGAGACGTAGTCCCCGCAGGTCACCGTTCATCGTGAACGTGGGCGGGGAGACCTTGCTGCTGAAGGAAGCTTCGTCATCTTCGTCGGCAGAAGCTCGTCGTGCAAGGGAAAAGCCCCCTACCTGGCGTGCCAAATGTCGAAGTGTGTAGCCGACACTTCCCCCGGGCCTGCTCTGGGCAGCCCGCGGAAGTTCTTTTTTCGAGGGGCTAGTCACTCATGGAGAGCTTCAGCGTTAGGAACGATCGAGCGAGAAGCTTGACACGGGGATTTTTACGTGGTTCAGGCTGCCGGAGCGTAATACCCTACGTCCACGGTGAGCTGAGTTGCTCGTTGTATTGCTTGCTGCTCAGAACCGGAGTACTGAGGTTGAGAGTGTAAGATGTCGAATGGCTAAAGTGCGAACCGCTAGGGTGCGAGAGTGTGTAAGAGGTGAACCTAAGGATGCAAATGGCTGGAGTGCGAACCCTACGGGAGAGAGGGTCAAGTGTCGAACCTTTGCTAACGTTGCCTACCCGAGCCTTTTATAGTCCAAGGCTCGGGCGGCTTACAAGGGTGGCCCGTGACCCGACAGGTGGTCCTGGGGAGATTGCCTGCCATCTACCGTATCTGCAGTTACGCCGGTAGTTGTCTCTGGCGAGGGCTTCCGAGTCTTTGTTCTGCCGCCCTGCCCATGCTGCAAGCTAGTCGTAGTGATTGGCAGGGGCGGCAGGGTATGTCTTGTCGTTGTGTTTATTGGCGGGCAGGCTCTGACGTGGCGCGCCAGTCTGTGATGTGACTGGGCGCAACGTTACCTGACAGAGGCGTGCTCCGCGTCTCCGCACCTTGGTAAGGCGTGGGTCTTGAATACCTTGTACGGGCAAGGTATGGCGCGTCTTTACTCCTGCTGCCTACCGCGCGGGGGCAGGCATCGCTGCTCTGCTGGCCACGTGGCAGGTCCGGAGCTCTCCTCTGAGGAGAGAGAGGTCTGGCCCCGTAGGACACGTGGAGCCTTCAGAGCTCTCCCCGCGGAGGGGGGAGGTCCGGCTATGCTGTCCACGTGGCGGGCCCGGAGCTCCCCTCTGAGGAGAGGGAGGTCCGGCGCCGCTGGACACGTGGAGCCTTCGGAGCTCTCCCCGCGGAGGGGGGGTCCGGCTCAGTTGTCCACGTGGGGGGCCCGGAGCTCTCCTCTGAGGAGAGGGAGGTCCGGCCCCGCTGGACACGTGGAGCCTTCGGAGCTCTCCCCGCGGAGGGGGGAGGTCCGGCTCAGTTGGCCACCTCACGGGCCCGGAGCTATCCTCTGAGGAGAGGGAGGTCAGGACCCGCTGGACACATGGCGCCTTCGGAGCTCTCCCTGCGGAGAAGGGCGAGGTCCTTAGGCATTTTCCCCTGTGCGCAGGGGTACCCCGTACTGAGGGTACCGACAATTACACAGCGGAAGTTAAATTTGTACAACTCACGCCTGCCGATCTAGCAAAAGTCGGTTGTCCAGCCCTAGGGCAACCCACACTAGCTGCACTCCTCAGCTTAGCGTGGTGTGTACGGCTCCCACTCAGCCGTGGTCCCCGACGGAGGGTAACCCACGCCGGTGGACTCATAACCAGAGTCCGTGGGTGGCTCCTCACCTAAAAAACACTTAAGCAGCAGCCATGAGCACGATGGCTCAAAAAGACTTAACCGACTCGCCTAGGCATGAAACTCTACATGTAGTGTACAATGAACATGGGATGGTGAAATTTCAGCAAACGGACACGCCTATAAGTTCATCCTTAGTTCCTCTATTAGCCACAAGTTAATAGTTCATGAATCTGAAATTTAGTAAGCAATATTTGGTGGCACACATGTAGCAATACAATATTATCATACAGCAGAATTGAATCATAGCATTCCATAATTTATCTACGTTACAACACAGTGAACAAGCGGTACTCGTCACCGCGAGGGACGGCAAATTGACTCGATGTACACCTGCAGGGATACCCGAAGAGCACGTCACGTACGCCCACCCATGGAGCTGCACAGACGCTCACTCGATTTCGTACGGGACAACCTTCCATCCAACAGCCCAAACATCGAACCGGTCGCACCGAAACGGACAGGAGGTTCCCTACACGGAGCATCTCTCTATGCCCGTTATCAGATTTCCACCTTGCTGCCCTCAACCTACACCTATAAATCGGTGTGCTATGCCTCGACGTCCGGAGGTTTAGGTTACATCGGTTTATCGGGGCCCATATATACGATATGCCTTCGGTACGTTCAATACTTGTTCAGCAGGGCCGCACACGGATCGGTCCTCAATCGACACGGACAGGGCTACGCACACAAGACTTCCTCTTGCTGCGCCCTAGCCCCTGCCTAGTCTCATTTTTCATTTCTAAAGTGATCTCACATCACTCGAACCAATCCCATGTGTCCCAAGCCTAACTCGCGAGTAGATTCCAACTACTTGACTTGTACCGAAGTTCTATGAATTATTAAGCATAGCCTGTCTACTCGAGGCCTTAGACACTACCCTCACTCTTATAGGGAACATCTGGTCATGCATTTGGGGTTCCATCCATCCTACACCTAATGCACATAAGTGTACCTCATACTACCTATGTAAACAAAGCAAAACTTGTAAAATGGGTTAATGCAAACCAGGGCTTGCCTTGTTGCTTCTGGTCAGTTGTTAGGGCTTCGTCCGGAAGAAGGAAGTCGAGCACTTCCGGAGTTTCCTCGCCTTCAGCGATTACACGTACACGATATACTATATGTCAATTTAAATGCAATGTTTAGAACTCAATAAGTAATTACCATAACTCTATCTAGCCCTCCCCTTTGGTTCTGAAATTTTTATAGTGGCTTGGTAGGGTCCTACCCAGAGTCTTGACCAAGTTTCATTTGAAACAAAGTTCATTTGAGCTTTGTACAAATACAAGCCGATTTGGTCAATATTAGAGCCTCTAAGGCATTCCAGCGTTTTTCATGGCTCTAACCATTACTTTCTGGAAACTAGAATTTGAGATGGTTCTAATGGAATTGGTTTCATGTCATTTGAAGAATTCTAGAGGAAGTTATGCCCAAGTCAAGATTTGAGAAAATCTGAAAAATGTTTCTGTACATTTTTCTATTTTCTCAGGGCAGTTCTCTTAATCACACCATTAAGGGGACTAAATGAACTTGGCTGGGTCTGAAAATTTTACTGTGACTCAAGGATTTTCCAATGACCTCTCAGCCAAATTTAAGAATTTTTCATAAAGTAATTCTGCAGATAAAATTCCTAACAGTTTAAACTTTAGGGAATTAATTCTGGAAAACTATTAAGTTTCATGAGCTGAAATCTGTGTTGCTGGAAAGTACTCAAAAAGCTGAGTTCAGCAAAATTTGGTTCACTGGATTTGGAGCTTCCTACACAAAGTTATGAATTTCTAAAGTTTGGGCTGATCCCTGAATTATTTTCCTACAGAAAATCGTCTCCCGCGCTAAACCGGAGGCTGACAGTGTCCCCCCCCGTTTAATTTGAACTAACCGCGCGCTCGCGCGTGATTAACACCGTGGCTGACACGTGGGACCCGCACCTTCGTCGTCCTCCCAACGCCGCCGCCCCGAGCTGCCGGAACTCTGGCGAGGTCGGCGTTCCCGGGGACCTAGCTCGCCGGCGGCGGTGAGACTTGCCGCCCCCACATAATTTTGGACGCTGAACACGTTGGACATCATGCCGCCATCGGCTCACCGTCGTAGCTCGCCGGCGACGAGCTCCATGTTTCTGTGCCACCTCGGCAACATGTTCCCGCCCTCCTGACCCCCTCCTTCGTGCGCTAATCGCGTCACCACGTTCAGGGAGACCTCGGGAAGCTTGGCATGACCTCGGTTGGGACCTAAACGGCCGGCAACCCGGACCTCACTGGCGACCCTCCCTTCTGCTGGACTGTTACCGGTGAAACTAGGGTTTGGAACGGTTGTTCCTGCGGGTTTCTGCTCGGAGAGACGCGCACGTGTGTCTAGAACATGTGTGCGCTGCAGCTCGACCGGCGGTTGCTTCGGTGCAAGAATTTCACTGACGACTGATTGCTAACCCTAAGGTGCACCGTGGGTGAAAACTCGGAATTCTCTCTCTACCCTGCATGAAACGGAGAAAGGTTTCCTCCTACAGCTTCCTCACACGCGGGTGCACCTTTTCTTCTCTGGCGGTGGCGCGTGATGCAGCCGGGATCGGCTGATCGCCGGTGATCAGAGAACGGCGGCAACAGCTTGTGAGCGGAAACAGTTTTTCTCGCGCGGTGGGAGCTGGGTTCACTCGGAAACGAAGAGAATGGATGGGGTAGCTCGTGTGCTGGACTTTGTGGCCGCGTTTTTCACCGTGAGGTGGCGGTAACCGATCGAGCTGTCGGCCCTCCGAGCGCCCGACGGTCGCCGTGGCCTTGGGTTGAGTCGGTTCAGTGGAGCTGGGACACTGACCAGTGGGCCCCATCCTTCCCTCTAATTCTTTTCCAATTTTTTACTGCAAAGATTCCAGCTACTCACCATTAACTGTGAGACTTAAGCACCAAGTCACAGTTTGAATTTGGTTTCCTAATTTTTGAATTTAGTTTGGCTAAATTTGCTTCACATTTGAACTGAAATTCAAATTCAGTTTTGAATTATTGCAAATTTAGCTCCCGACAAGATAAATTCCAATGGGAATGAAAATTGGACTAACTCAGAAAAATGTGCTGAGTTTGAATATGAAGCCAACTTTTGAATTCAAGTGATGAAAGTTGTGGTAATTTGAATTTACATTCAAATTGGCCTCTTTTTCAAATGCCTCCAAAAGTGCCTCAAAAAGTATTGGATTTGCATGAAATTTGGCCTGAACCTTCCCAAAACTATTTAAGTTCTAGGGGTGAGCTCAACTTCTCATGTTCATGTATAGAAATCCTACTTTGTGAAATTGGGGGCTTTTCCCTCTAATCACCCTTTTGATGGTGGTTACTTGCTCTTCACAAGTATTCACAAGATATCCACAACAAAAGCTATGGTGTTGTGAGGTGATAGAAAAATTTTTGCAAGTCCCTTTTCTTGGGTTTTTACATCTTATTGTGTGATATCCTTACTCCCAGCTTAATAGGATTGATAGAGTACTCATACCATCAAGGTATACCTTCCTTTCCGTAAGCCCACCTGCAAAGTACTCTGGGGTTAAGCGTGCTTGGCCCGGAGGAATTTGGGGATGGGTGACTGTTGGTACCCACGATATGGGGTACCCCCGTGCACAGGGGAAAATGCCTAAGGATCTCGCCCTTCTCCGCAGGGAGAGCTCCGAAGGCGCCACGTGTCCAGCGGGGCCGGACCTCCCTCTCCTCAGATGAGAGCTCCGGGCCCGCCACATGGCCAACAGAAGCCGGACCTCCCCCCTCCGCGGGGAGAGCTCCAAAGGCGCCACGTGTCCCGCGGGACCGGCCCTCCCCCTCCACAGAGGAGAGCTCCGGGCCCGCCATGTGGCCGACAGAAGCCGGACCTCCCCCCTCCGTGGGGAGAGGTCCGAAGGCTCCACGTGTCCCGCGGGGCCGGACCTCCCTCTCCTCAGAGGAGAGCTCCGGGCCCGCCACGTGTCCGGCAGGACAGCGCTGCCTGCCCCCGCGTGTTAGGCAGCGGGCGTAAAGACGCACCATACCTTGCCCGTACAAGGTATTCAAGGCCCGCGCCTTCCCAAGACGCGGAGACGCGGAGCACGCCTCTGTCAGGTGCCGTTGCGCCCAGTCGCATCGCAGACTGGCACGCAGTGTCAGAACCTGCCAGCCAATAAACACAGCGACAAGACATCCCCTGTCGCCCCCGCCGTCATCAACCACTACGGCTAGCATGCGGCATGGGCAGGGCGGCAGAACGAAGACTCGGAAGCCTTCGCCAGATACAACTACCGACACAACTGTGGATACGATAGTCGGTAGGAAATCTCCCCGGGACCACCTGTCGGGTCCCGGGCCCCCCATGTAAACCACACGAGCCTTGGACTATAAAAGGCTCGGGTAGGCAACGTTAGCAAGGGTTCGCACTCCAGCAACTCACACCCTAGACATCACTCACCCTCAAGCTCAGGACTCTGGTTCTGAGCAACAAGCAATACAGCGAGCACCTCTGCTCACCGTGGACGTAGGGTTTTACGCTCCGGCGGCCCGAACCACGTAAAACTTGTTGTGTCAAGCTTCTCCCTCACTCGTCCCTTACGCTTAAGCTCTCTGCAAGCGACTAGCCCCTCCGAAAAAGAACCTCCGCGGGCTGCCCAGAGCAGGTCCGGGGGAAGTGTCGACCACACACTTCGACATTTGGCGCGCCAGGAAGGGGGCTTTTCCCTTGCGCGACGAGTTTTTGCCGACGAAGATGACCAAGCTTCCTTCAGCGGCAAGCTCTCCTCCCCCACGTTCACGGCGGACCGTGACTAGCGGGGAATACGTGTCGACACACTCAGGACGGAGTGTGTCGGCGCAAGCTGGAAGCCAGCAGCCGACTCCGGCAACGCCGACTCCGGCAATGCAGGCTCCAGCTAGCGCGAGATCTTCTACAGCGCTGAGCGTTCCCCACGGGGGCGCGCTAGCTGCAGCAAGAGTGCTACTGCACAATCCACCTGCTGGGGACGCGCTCCATTCAGCGACACAGCAGTGGATTCGCGAGGTAGACCATCTCGTCGTCGCCGCCACAAACCCTCGACTTCGGCGGGGACGACGCTCCGGCCAACCGGCTGTGTCGCTGACACGCACGCCGACGGTTGACGGACAGATGGCGGACTCAAGCTCCACCAGGCCCCTATTGACGGACCTGAGGATAGAGCTGGAATGATGCCACTTGGGCCAAGATGCCCGAGTGTTCCTCGAGCGACGACGAGAAAGGCGTCGCAACCAAGAGGCCGGCGACAGCATGACGTCGGCCTCGACCCTGCCTAAGGCGCAGACCTTCGCCACGCAATCTCTGCCCCAGGCATACGCCACGCAGCATATGCCACAGCCATATGCCCTGCAAACGGCGCCCCCGGTCTATGGCGCAGCCTTGCCCATACCCGGGTACACAGTGCCTGCAGCGAACCAAGCGTTCACGGCACCAACGCCTGCAGCAACAGGAGCAGGATGTGCGGCCCTGACGCCCTACCTTCACTTCGTGAGGTGGCCGCGCAAGTTTCGGCCGCACCTGACCGAGAAGTACGACAGCAGCGTCAACCCGGCGGAGTTCCTCCAGATCTACTCCACTGCCGTACTTGCCACAGGAGGGGATGAGGCCGTCATGGCCAACTACTTCCCCGTCGCCTTGACCGGCCCAGCCCGGTCTTGGCTCATGAACCTCCCCCACGGTTCGATAACTTCCTGGGGAGAGCTCCGCCGGCAGTTCATTGCCAACTTCGGCAGTTCCTACACCCGTGAGGGCACGGAGCTTGACCTCCACGCCATCAAGCAACAACCTGGGGAGTCACTGCGCTCCTTCATCCAGCGGTTCTCCCAGGTACGCAACACCATCCCGCACATTCAAAGTGCTTCTGTGGTGGTGGCGTTCCGGCAGGGTGTCCGGGACGAGAAGATGCTTGAGAAGCTCGCGACCAGAGAGGTCCCTGGGTTCGAACTCTAGCCATTCGCACCCTGGGTTCGCACTCCCGCAACTCATACGCTAGCCATTCACACCCAAGATGTAACTCATCCTCAAGCTCAGGACTCCGGTTCTGAGCAGCAAGCAATACAGCGAGCTCCATAGCTCGCCGTGGACGTAGGGTTTTACGCTCCGGCGGCCTGAACCACGTAAAACTCGCCGTGTCAAGCTCTTACTAACTCGTCCATACGCTCAAGCTCTCCGAAAGTGACTAGCCCCACCGAAAAAAGAACCTCCGCGGGCTGCCTAGTGCAGGCCCGAGGGAAGTGTCGACCGAACACTTCGACATTTGGCGCGCCAGGTAGGGGGCTTTTCCCTTGCGCGACGAGTTTCCGCCGACGAAGATGACCAAGCTTCCTTCGGCGGCAAACTCTCCTCCCCCGCGTTCACGGCGGACCGTGACCAGCAGGGAGTACATGTCGACGCACTCAGGATGGAGTGTGTCGGCACAAGCTCGTAGCCAGCAACCGACTCCGGCAACGCCGACTCCGGCAAGGCAGGCTCCAACCAGCGTGAGATCTTCTGCGGCGCTGAGCGTACACCATGGGGGTGCGCTAGCTGCAGCAAGAGCGCTACTGCGCAATCCACCTGCTGGGGATGCACCCCACTCAGCGACCCAGCAGTGGGTCCGCGAGGTGGACCGCCTCGTCGTCGCCGCCGCAAACCCTCGGTTTCGGCGGGGGGCGACGCTCCGGCCAACCGGCTGTGTCGCTGACGCGCACGCCAACGGTTGACGGGCAGACGGCGGGCTCCAGCTCCACCAGGTTTCCGTCGACGGACCTGAGGGCAGAGCTGGAGCGGTGCCACTTGAGCCAAGATGCCCGAGTGTTCCTCGAGCGACGTCGAGAAAGGCGTCGCACCCAAGAGGCTGGCAACAGCATGACGTCCGCCTCGACCCAGCCTGAAGGGCAGATCTTCGCCACGCGATCTCTGCCCCAGGCGTACGCCGCGCAGCATATGCCACAACCATATGCCCTGCAAGCAGCGTCCCTGGTCTATGGAGCAGCCTTGCCCATACTGGGGTACACTGTGCCAGGTGCGAACCAAGCTTTCGCGGCACCAATACCTGCGGCAACAGGGGCAGGATGTGCGGCTCTTGCACCCCACCTTCGCTTCGCGAGGTGGCCGCGCAAGTTTCGGACGCATCTGCCCAAAAAGTACGACGGCAGCGTCAACCCGGCGGAGTTCCACCAGATCTACTCCACCGCCGTACTTGCAGCAGGAGGGGATGAGGCTGTCATGGCCAACTACTTCCCCGTCGCCTTGACCGGTCCAGCCCGGTCTTGGCTCATGAATCTCCCTCAGGGTTCCATAACTTCCTGGGGAGAGCTCTGCCGGCAGTTCATCGCCAACTTCGGCAGCTCCTACACCCGTCCCGGCACGGAGCTTGACCTCCACGCCATCAAGCAACAACCTGGGGAGTCGCTGCGCTCTTTCATCCAGCGGTTCTCCCAGGTATGCAACACCATCCCGCACATTCAAAGTGCTTCTGTGGTGGTGGCGTTCCGGCAGGGTGTCCGGGACGAGAAAATGCTTGAGAAGCTCGCGACCAGAGAGGTCCGCTGTAAAAGTCCCAAAAATGTGTATGAATAAAAACTAAAGTTTGAGTTCATATGTGTGGCAAAGACATGAAAAATGGGACTTGCTAAAACTTTTCTTCAGGCAAGGTAATACATGGATGAACATCCAACATGAGGTTCACCTTTTTATTTAAAGGTGTTGGACCAATAAGGAGTTAAATACCTCTTTGCATGAAAGTTTAAAATTCAGATTTGAAATTCAAAGTTCACACATAGGGTGAGCAAAAACTTTGAATAAACATGCAGCCCTATAGTTGGGATTATAGGGAAAAGTTTGCTCACAAACTTTTCATTTATAGGGTGGGCTCAAAAAGGGGTTAAAGAGAAGAATTTGCAAACTTCAACCAAATTCAAATTTGGCAAGCAAATTCAAACTGAATTGGAAGGATTCAAATTCTAACACACATTTTTAAACTCAGAAGGGTGGGAATTAAGAGGATCAGCTTGAGAAGATATTTGGGGAGGAAATGTGGAGTGGGACCACATGTCATAGAGCTAAAAGAGGAGCCTTGCACCTTAAGTCTCAGCCCCAGTGGGGAAATTCGTCGAGCAGCACGTGGGCCACGAGCAGCTCCCACCGTGGAGCCACGGGGACGCTCGGCAGCGCCACCAGCTGCTGCATTTCCCCATATACGGCGCCCAGAGGCGGTTCTGCGGCCTGATCAACCCCCCCCCCCCCCCTGGACGAAGCAAAGGCCGTCCCTTCTTCTCCTCCTCGCGAGCGCACGGCCAGCGACCGTCTTCCCCTCCGCCTCTCGGCCCGATCGGAAGAACGGCGAAACCACAACGCTCTTTCCTCCCCTGACCTGCTAAACATCACCGCGAGCTCGGCCTCCACCTCCCTGACCCGCAAGCCAGCGAGCTGCGGCCTCCGGTGCCCGAGAACGACCGCCGCCGCGGCGACCTAAGCCGAGAAAGTGATCGGGCGCTCGTGGACAGCCCTCCACAGCGGGTTTCACGGCCGAACACTCACACCTACGGACGCGCACGGGTGCGGTGCTGCTCTCAGCCCAAGCTCAGGCCATACCGTAAAGCATCGCCGGCGAATTTCGAAGTTTTGCTCCGGCGACCCCATTCCGAGCTTCCGGTATGATTCTTTCAAATTCTTGCCCTCTGATCCTCCTTAAGTCATAAAATTTGGCACATAGACGCTGGATTATCCAGCGGTCATTTCTCCTTTAGGATCCAGCGCATGAAAACACCTCAGCAAGACGGAATTCGAGCTCGACTAGAGGTGTTCATGGCGGACCCATTCGGTCGCACGGCGACAACTTATTTACAGCCGCTCTCGAGCCATTTTGAGGTCGTGTCGATCCTCCTAGAGGTACGCTGGTGCTGTAGGGCTCTTCGGCACAAGCTTTTGAGGGCTGGAGACCCCGGGCGACGCTGCCGGACTTCCACAGAGGCAGTTACACGTCGCCGGCCATGTTCCGGTCGTCGGCGGCCCTAGCAAACCCCACAGCCCTGTTCCTCGAGGCCCTAAACCCCCTGGCGGCGAGTTGTAGCTCCGGCGGTGGCCGGGAAGGCCGTTGCGGCGAACTTCCGGTTACTCCGGCGAGGGGGAGCGCGCGGGCGCGAGCGAGAAGCGGGAGGTAGAAGAAAGCCGTGGGCTCCGCCTGTCAGCAGCTCAGAAATCAAATCCAGGATCAGGTGTGGCCGGGATCCCGTGTGCTGGCGCGAAAAACCCCGTGGCCCCGGTGTGGCCCAGTTCTGATTGGTTGGAATTCAAATAAGCGGGCCCAGTGAGATTTTCAATAGGAAAATAATTCCAGACTTAGCTCAATCTTTAGAAATTCATATCTCCCTGTGGAAAACTCCAATTTGAGTGATTCCAATTGGGTTGGATTCATCTCTCTGAGTTCTATCCAAATATGAACTCAGATTTCTATGAAAGTCAATATTATATTCTGGAAAATTCTTTGAAGGTTTTCTGAAAAAGAATTATTGAGGGAGTTTGGTTTATCCAAAAATACCCAAATTTTGCCAGAATATTCTTTAGCATATTGTTGACCTTATAGCAAAGTTTCAGCTCATTTGAATATAATTTGAGTAGGAATTTGCTAAATGCAAACTACTGTGTTCAAAAGAATCCAGAAACATTTTCAGAAAATGTTTCCCACTTCCAAAAATCTGTTCTGAGCAATCCATAGCTCCAAAAATCATAGGAAAATTTAGTCAAGCTCTCTGGGACATAATTGGAATTGTAGTTCACTTAGTTGGGCATGAAAATGCACATTACTTAAGAATTAATTCTGTTGAGTACAAATGCTTAAAGAATTGTTCTGGGAGAACTACCCAAGTAAAAGGGCTGAATTTCGGACCAGATGACTGTCATGTGATCGAGAGCTCACATGTAAATTATCAGCCCAAGATGAGTCCTGGAACTCCCTGTTCTTATTCTCCATACTTGTGTATATGTAGGAATACATAAGAGATGTTGTGAGAATTATGGAGGACACAATATGACTCCACATTAGCTGCAATTTGGCAAGCTAAATCCTTAGGTAGTATAGAACCTGCTGTAAAAGTTTTGAGGCCAGTGGAGTTCTTGTTCTTCAGTTGCACTCAAATCTTTTCAGCTTATCTATTATGTTCATTAGAGAAAAGGGTTAGTGTATAGCTAAGGGCCTTAAGGTCAAATTAGTTTAATTCTGTTCTTTGCACAACAGAGGCAAACCAAGCCATGCTTGGCTTTTCCACACAACCTCTGTTCTTAAGAAAGTAATTCTATAACTTCTTTCCATTACATTCTATAAAATATGTGCATATGCATTTCAATAGGAACCACAACGAAGGGGACTCAAAGGAGTGATTCATCGAAGTGGATCAAGCTCCGGAGAGTCAAGGGTGGATCTGCAAGGACACTAACTGATATATACGACTACCCTGCAAAACAGGCAAGCTCCGGTTTGCATCTAACAGCTGTTAAGTTTTTGTTTTGTATTCACCTTCGGTCAGGATATGAATTATGCATTAGGTCTAGTGTTTGATACTTCTCTTGCATAGCCAAATGACCCATGGAGTATTGGGTAGGTGTCTTTCACTGTGTAGAACTGCCATGCTTAAGTACGGTTCGGTAGAAGTCGAGTGGTGAGATGCTACTCGCAGTTTCAGGAACAACAGGGGCATACGGGATTGGTTCATAAATGATGTAGCAAGTTAAAGTTGAGACCGGAAGGTTGTAGGAGCAGCAGGACATAGGGGCCTGGGTGCTGTAGACCTGTCCGTGTCGGTCAAGGACCGATCCGTATGCGGCCCTGTTGAACAAGTTTGAGTTGTGTACCGGAAACATGCTGGCTATATGGGACCCAGTAAACCGATGTACCTCGGGAAGCTGTCGTTGGGACTTTTCGGGTCGCCTCAGGCGGACGGCCGGTGTGCAGTATGTGGGGAATATTCTCATGAAATCTCACCTCGGAAGGTGCACCATGAGAGTAGCTACTGTACGGGGCGACTTGATCGATTCAGCGGGGGTGAAACGGGGGAAAGGCTGCCACGTACGACGTCAGTGATGGTTGTTGTAGGCAACGTCGAGTACGGGCGTACGTGTCGTGTAGTCCGGGTGTTATTGATTTGAATCACCGTCGCTCGCGGAATGGATCGAGCATACTTGTTCTCACAGTCGTGACGTAGTAAGAACTTGCATGAGAAAGGAACTAATCATCTTGATGTGAAATATTATTCCACCTTGTATTGGAGCTTGATGAATAGGCTAGTGCAAACTCGATTCTTTTATGCCATGAGCAATTTACATCCGGGGAAAGCGTTTCTTGTTTGATTGTGGACTCCCGATGTGGCGTCCCAGACTTACTTAAAATGCTGCAATTAATATCTGAAAGTAAGGATTCACTTTTAGGCGAGTTTAATTATGCTTATGCCATCCCATGTTAGGTTCATAACCTCACTTAGAGTTTCATGTTTAGGGTGATGGTTAAGTCTTGCTGAGCGTTATGCTCACGGATGCTATCCGAGTTGTTTTGCAGGTAATTGACTCGATGCTTATGAGAAGGGGTGCTGATGAGACTCGGGAACCTCCGAGTGCTTACTCAAAGAGCATCCTCGCCGCTGCAGATTGTCTTCGTGTTGCTAGTAAGAAACGTCCGCGGGCTGGACCGTTTCTTTGTTGCTAGTTTAGATATGAGTCGTGAGAGTGATAGTCTTCTGCTGTAGTTTACTCTGATATAACTATTTGTAAAACATTCTTGTACGCTTCCGCTAAACTATTTATGTAATATGATGTGTGTTCATTGACCCGTGTGCTGTTGGGTGCCGCATAACATGGCACCACCCAACGAGGTCCCGTGGGGCCGCCTCAGCGTGGTATCTGAGCTGTTACACATGGTATCAGAGCTGCGTTGGGAACAAGCACGGATTGAGCATCATATTATGTCAAAAACTTAGGATACGGTGAGATAACAGTACTAGGCCCACATAAGGACTATTATTAGCATATTATGAAGGTGGCTACCTAACTTATGTGTTATCTCGGAAAATCGTGCATCTCGGGACGTCTATGTCTTGGGGGGTGCACGTATGCGCTGTCCACCAGTGCGCACAAGCTGAAGGGTGGAGCCTCGCGGGTAGCAGGTAACCCGACTCGCTTTAGTATCCTCTACGACTCTTCATGTCGTTTGGGGTATTCGAGCAGCATCTGTCCCAGGCGTGCGTGGTGCAATTTGGGAGACCCCGTCACGTGGTCAGTAACGTGAACACGTAGCTCAAGGCGTGTTTGGCTTGAGAACACCTGGGCGAGTGATGACGGCCGGGTGTACAAACTGTTATGGATACCGGGTTCGGTGTGCAGCCGAACCTGATGATTGAGTGTGTTTTATGTAGGTACTAACCACGAAAACCTTAGTACGTGTAGAACACGTTTGCGAGTGATCGTTTTAGTGCCACCTAATGATACGTGTATGCCGGTATAATCCGGTTAGGTTTTTCTTTGGTGAGGCAACGTAGTACCGTCATATGTCTTACGGTGCATCGTCACCGTACTACACTGGATAGTATTCTTACCTATGAAGAAATCATTCATGACTAACTTCCAAACTAAAAATGGATGTGATAAAGCACATAGTAGTTACCGAGCTCTTCATGTGAACTAAGTTTCAAAGAAGAGACTTGTTAGGCTTCTTTTGATCTCAAAGACAGAGTGCTCTGTTCAGACAGAAATTTTTTTCTGGTCTTTAACAGAGCGCAACTCTGATTAGCTTGACCCAATGGAGGTGTTTCATACAGTTCTGGAAAGAGTATCAAGTTCTCTACAACTTTTGTGTAGAACTCCAGAGCCAAATCCGACACCAACTTGGTTATATGTCCAGATGAATGCAAACTGTTCAGAAAACAGAGCAGCTGCAAACTTCTCTGGATGTTGCTGTAAATTAGACACAACAGTCTGTAGGAAAATCACTAAGGATCATATGATACACCATTGGAAAGGTTAGGAAATTTGCAACGATTTTGTAGTTCATAGTTTGTTCAGAATTGTATTCATTTGTATGTAAAACTGTGATGAAAACAGCCACATACAAAGGAGGTGCCGGCAAAATTTAGCCAGAAAATTCTGTCAACTTTGAACAATCCTAACTTTTGATCAATAAATGATCTAGGGGCATATGAGTACCCGTTGAAAAGATACTAAAGTTAACTTTAACTTTGGTATTCAACTTGAGTTATGAAAATGCTAGTAACTGGATCAAATTCTGAGTTAAGTACAGAAAGGTCTGTTCTGTACAGAATGAGGGACTGAATATGTTGGCTTTAGAAAGATGTGTAGACATGAAATTTTGTTATGCTTTCATAAAGTTTTAGCATGTTCATGTTTTTCATACTTCCACATACTGCTGAGATCATGTTTTGACTCCCCTCAAAAATTATCTTTGTGCAGTATGGTGCGTACTCATTCTCCGAGTAGGGTTGATAGTTCTCGCCAAGACAATGATGACTCGACTCCACCATGGGCACCGCCATCAACGGTATGGGCGGATGTCATGGCTCAGATGGTCGAGTCAAGTCAAGAGAACACAAGACTACTCCAAGCCTTGGTACGACAGGGCTTACTCCAGCATGCACAACAGGACGTTCCACCTCGGAACGCCTACTTGGATTTCTTGGCGACACAACCGCCAATCTTCATGGAAGCCCATGAACCAGTGGAAGCTGATCAGTGGCTTCGAGTTATGGAGTCCAAGTTTGGGGTGTTTGAGTGCGACGAATATCAGAAGACACTATTTGCAGCTCAACAGCTCCATGGAGCCGCCGGAAATTGGTGGTTCGCTTATCTTGCCACTGTTCCGGAAGGCCATCAAGTGGAATGGACGGAATTTCGTGAAGCATTCCGTGCTCGTCACATTCCGATGGGTTTTATTAAGACCCAACAGCAAGAGTTCAGGAACCTGAAGCAGGGGGACATGAGTGTCCTTGATTATGTCCGAAGATTCAACCTTCTGGCACAATATGCTCCTGCTTATGCGACGAGCGAAGCTGCAATGTGTGACTACTTTTTCTATGGCTTGAGTGCCATATTAAAGGAGAAGTTAGCCTTGTTCAATCAAGGCAGTTACACCGAGTTGATCAGTGCTGCTCTGCTGCAAGAACAAGCGACACTTGAGTGTCAAGCAGAGAAGAGGGACCGGGAGGATGTGCAGGAAGACACCCCAGTCGTTCCTCGTAAATACCGTGTGGTGTATCACACACCATCCGAGGAGACATGGCAAGCACCAGTAAGATCAACTCCGTACAGATTTCCTGCTCAAGAATCTCATCTTGAAGCAGCGCCATTACTGCAGCAACGAATGATACCTGTTGCATCATTGCTGCAGCCAAGTACATCAACTTCTCAACCGCAAGTCAACGAAGAACCGGGGAAACCTCCGTGTTCTTATTGCCACCATTCTGGGCATTTTAGGCAGGAATGCCGGGAGAAGTTGGTGAACACCAGACAACCATCATCATCAGGTGGTATGCCACCACCTGCTCAAGTCAACATAACAGCATTGCAATCCGGGAGTGTGCAACATCTTGCTATTGAGGATGTCCCGGAGGGAGCGCCGGTGTTAGCGGGCATGTTCACTCTCAAAGACGTGCCCGTGCTCATACTTTTTGATTCCGGTGCAACCCATAATTTTATCAGCAAAACATGGGTGGATCAGCACCAATTATCCACCAATACTCCCACGACGAGTTTTCTTATACGTTCACCGGGAGGAAATATCTCTGCCAATCAGATTGTGTCCCGAGCAGCTTTGTGTTTGGGCGGAAAAATATACCCAATATCGCTGATTATGTTGGATAGGCAGAAGATAGACATTATATTGGGGATGTCTTGGTTAAATCGTCACGGTGCCGTTCTCAATATCGGTAACCGGACTGTCCAGATTGACTCGGCGATTCACGGACAGCACACGCTGTTTTTAGACAGCGAAGATCCAGATATGGTAGAGGCCTACCACACGGAAGCGCTGAAGCTTGAAGATATTCCGGTGGTACGTGATTATCCCGACGTATTTCCCGATGACTTACCGGGCAATGCCGCCCGAACGGGACGTCGAGTTCAAGATTGAACTGGCGCCGGGAACGACGCCTATTTCACGAAGGCCTTACAAGATGGCACCTAACGAGCTAGCGAAGTTGAAAGAGCAACTGAATGAACTTATGAGCAAGGGTTTCATACGACCAAGTTCTTCACCTTGGGGTTGCTCAGCGCTGTTCGTTAAGAAGAAGGACGAAACACTACGGCTATGTGTTGATTACCGTCCTCTCAATGCTGTCACAATAAAGAACAAGTATCCTTTGCCCTGCATTGACATCCTGTTTGATCAACTTGTGGGTGCAAAGATATTTTCGAAGATGGATCTTCGGTCGGGCTATCATCAAATCAAGATCCGACCGGAGGACATACCGAAGACAGCTTTCTCGACGAGATACGGACTCTACGAGTACCTCGTCATGTCATTTGGATTAACCAACGCTCCGGCACACTTCATGTACTTGATGAATTCTGTATTCATGCCGGAGTTAGACAAATTCGTCGTGGTATTCATCGACGACATATTGGTTTACTCCAAATCTGAAGAAGAGCACGCTAAACATTTGAGTATCGTGCTACAACGGTTGCGGGAGCACCAGTTATATGCCAAGTTCAGCAAGTGCGAATTTTGGATTGATCAAGTGCCTTTCCTAGGCCATATTATTTCAGCAGAAGGTATTGCCATGGATCCCAGAAAAATCGAACAAGTGCTGAAGTGGGAATCTCCCAAATCTGTCCACGAGGTCCAAAGTTTCCTAGGTTTAGCAGGGTATTACCGGAGGTTTATTCCGAGCTTCTCAAAGATTGCTAAACCAATGACGGAGCCGCTGAAGAAGGGCACTAAATACATGTGGAATACAGCATGTGAAGCCGCATTCAAAACTTTGGTGAAACATCTCACAACAGCTCCAGTTCTTGCTCAGCCTGACACGGCGAAGCCATTCGATGTATACTGTGATGCATCCGGCATCGGTCTCGGCTGCGTTCTGATGCAAGAAGGGCGTGTAGTCGCCTATGGGTCTCGTCAACTGCGAAACCACGAGCAGAATTATCCAACTCAAGATCTTGAGCTTGCTGCAGTAGTGTTGGCGTTAAAGATGTGGAGGCATTACCTACTTGGTAATCTTGTTCACCTCTACACCGACCATAAAAGCCTGAAGTATATCTTCACGCAGAAGGAGCTGAATATGAGACAACGGAGATGGTTGGAGCTCATAAAAGATTATGAAATTGAGATCCACTATCACCCGGGAAAAGCCAACGTGGTTGCCGACGCGCTTAGTCGGAAAGCCCACGTTCACAACTTAGCGGTTGCTGAGTTGGAAGATGAAGAACCAAGCCTCCATGTCATTCCGTATGGCGCGCTTTATAATCTCGCGCTCATTCCAACAATCTGTGAAGAGGTTGTTGAGGCTCAAAGAAGAGACAGAGGTATGTCTCACATACGGAGAAGACTAGACAACAGAGAGGTGAAATGCTTACGGAAGGAGGAGAACGGTACAATATGGTTTAACGATCGTATAGTGGTACCGCGCAATATGAAACTCCGGAAGAAGATCTTGGATGAAGCCCACCTGTCTAAGTTTTCCATTCATCCCGGAAGTAACAAGATGTACCAAGATTTGAAACAGAAATTTTGGTGGACGAGGATGAAGAGGGAAATCGCTAAATACGTATTCGAATGCGATACGTGTAGACGGGTCAAGGCTGATCATATGCGGAAAGCCGGACCGCTACAACCTTTGAAGATTCCGGCGTGGAAATGGGAGGATGTGAGTATGGACTTCATCGTCGGATTACCACTCACATCCAAGAAGCATGACTCGATATGGGTGATCGTCGACCGGTTGACGAAATCAGCTCATTTCATACCGGTAAACACTCATTATCGAGCAAGGCAATATGCGGAGTTATTCATCTCCAGAATTATATGTTCACATGGTGTCCCAAAGACCATCATCTCAGATCGAGGTGCGTTGTTCGTTGCTCGGTTTTGGGAGCAGCTGCATGCCTCGTTGGGCACCAAGCTAATTAGAAGCTCCGCATATCACCCTCAAACCGATGGACAAACTGAGAGGGTGAATCAAGTGCTCGAGGACATGTTGAGAGCATGTGCCATCCACCACGGTAGGAATTGGGACGATCACCTACCACTGGCGGAATTTTCATACAACAACGGTTATCAAGCGAGTATTAAAATGGCACCGTATAAAGCTCTCTATGGCCGGAAGTGTCGCACACCACTGAATTGGTGTGAGTCCGGCGAAAGAGTTCTGTTTGGGATTGATCTTGTCAACGAAGCCGAAGACCGAGTTCGGTTGATACAAGAGAACTTAAAGGCTGCACAATCCCGACAGAAGAGCTACGCTGATCAACGGTGTAGGCCTTTGCATTTCGACGTCGGAGAGCATGTGTACCTTCAGGTATCTCCGATGAAGGGAATTCACCGGTTCGGTGTAAAGGGGAAACTCGCTCCCCGTTTTATTGGTCCTTTTGCTATCACGGAGAAGTGCGGACCCGTAGCCTACCGGCTGGAATTACCGGCAAGTCTAGCGGGTGTTCATGATGTATTTCATGTTTCACAGCTGCGGAAGTGCCTCAAATTCACTGCTGCTGTTCGCACTGAGGACATCGACGAATTGAAACCGGACCTGACCTACACCGAGCGACCGGTTCAGATTTTGGATGAAAAGACCCGGGTAACCCGGAACCGGACGATCCGATTTTTCAAGGTGCTGTGGAGTAATCACACCGCGGAAGAGGCGACGTGGGAAAGTGAAGATTATCTCCGCACCAACTACCCGGAACTTTTATCTTTGTACAGTTTGTAATTACCTCTCCCGTCGCGTTCCTCTTTTGTAATCTCGGGACGAGATTCTTTTAAGGGGGAGGAATGTAAAAGTCCCAAAAATGTGTATGAATAAAAACTAAAGTTTGAGTTCAGATGTGTGGCAAAGACATGAAAATGGGACTTGCTAAAACTTTTCTTCAGGCAAGGTAATACATGGATGAACATCCAACATGAGGTTCACCTTTTTATTTAAAGGTGTTGGACCAATAAGGAGTTAAATACCTCTTTGCATGAAAGTTTAAAATTCAGATTTGAAATTCAAAGTTCACACATAGGGTGAGCAAAAATTTTGAATAAACATGCAGCCCTATAGTTGTGATTATAGGGAAAAGTTTGCTCACAAACTTTTCATTTATAGGGTGGGCTCAAAAAGGGGTTAAAGAGAAGAATTTGCAAACTTCAACCAAATTCAAATTTGGCAAGCAAATTCAAACTGAATTGGAAGGATTCAAATTCTAACACACATTTTTAAACTCAGAAGGGTGGGAATTAAGAGAATCAGCTTGAGAAGATACTTGGGGAGGAAATGTGGAGTGGGACCCACATGTCATAGAGCTAAAAGAGGAGCCTTGCACCTTAAGTCTCAGCCCCAGTGGGGAAATTCGTCGAGCAGCACGTGGGCCACGAGCAGCTCCCACCGTGGAGCCACGGGGACGCTCGGCAGCGCCACCAGCTGCTGCATTTCCCCATATACGGCGCCCAGAGGCAGTTCTGCGGCCTGATCAACCCCCCCCCCCCTGGACGAAGCAAAGGCCGTCCCTTCTTCTCCTCGCGAGCGCACGGCCAGCGACCGTCTTCCCCTCCGCCTCTCGGTCCGATCAGAAGAACGGCGAAACCACCACGCTCTTTCCTCCCCTGACCTGCTAAACATCGCCGCGAGCTCGGCCTCCACCTCCCTGACCCGCAAGCCAGCGAGCTGCGGCCTCCGGTGCCCGAGAACGACCGCCGCCGCGGTGACCTAAGCCGAGAAAGTGATCGGGCGCTCGTGGACAGCCCTCCAGAGCAGGTTTCACGGCCGAACGCTCACACCTACGGACGCGCACGGGTGCGGTGCTGCTCTCAGCCCAAGCTCAGGCCATACCGTAAAGCATCGCCGGCGAATTTCGAAGTTTTGCTCCGGCGACCCCATTCCGAGCTTCCGGTATGATTCTTTCAAATTCTTGCCCTCTGGTCCTCCTTAAGTCATAAAATTTGGCACATAGACGCTGGATTAGCCAGCGGTCATTTCTCCTTTAGGATCCAGCGCATGAAAACACCTCAGCACGACGGAATTCGAGCTCGACTAGAGGTGTTCATGGCGGACCCTTTCGGTCGCACGGCGACAACCTATTTACAGCCGCTCCCGAGCCATTTTGAGGTCGTGTCGATCCTCCTAGAGGTACGCTGGTGCTGTAGGGCTCTTCGGCACAAGCTTTTGAGGGCTGGAGACCCCGGGCGACGCTGCCGGACTTCCACAGAGGCAGTTACACGTCGCTGGCCATGTTCCGGTCGTCGGCGGCCCTAGCAAACCCCACAGCCCTGTTCCTCGAGGCCCTAAACCCCCTGGCGGCGAGTTGTAGCTCCGGCGGTGGCCGGGAAGGCCGTTCCGGCGAACTTCCGGTTACTCCGGCGAGGGGGAGTGTGCGGGCGCGAGCGAGAAGCAGGAGGTAGAAGAAAGCCGTGGGCCCCGCCTGTCAGCAGCTCAGAAATCAAATCCGGGATCAGGTGTGGCCGGGATCCCGTGTGCTGGCGCGAAAAACCCCGTGGCCTCGGTGTGGCCCAGTTCTGATTGGTTGGAATTCAAATAAGCGGGCCCAGTGGGATTTTCAATAGGAAAATAATTCCAGACTTAGCTCAATCTTTAGAAATTCATATCTCCCTGTGGAAAACTCCAATTTGAGTGATTCCAATTGGGTTGGATTCATCTCTCTGAGTTCTATCCAAATATGAACTCAGATTTCTATGAAAGTCAATATTATATTCTGGAAAATTCTTTGAAGGTTTTCTGAAAAAGAATTATTGAGGGAGTTTGGTTTATCCAAAAATACCCAAATTTTGCCAGAATATTCTTTAGCATATTGTTGACCTTATAGCAAATTGTCAGCTCATTTGAAGATCATTTGAGTAGGAATTTGCTAAATGCAAACTACTGTGTTCAAAAGAATCCAGAAACATTTTCAGAAAATGATTCCCACTTCCAAAAATCTGTTCTGAGCAATCCATAGCTCCAAAAATCATAGGAAAATTTAGGCAAGCTCTCTGGGACATACTTGGAATTGTAGTTCACTTAGTTGGGCATGAAAATGCACATTACTAAAGAATTAATTATGTTGATTACAAATGCTTAAAGAATTGTTCTGGGAGAACTACCCAAGTAAAAGGGCTGAATTTTGGACCAGATGACTGTCATGTGATCGAGAGCTCACATGTAAATTATCAGCCCAAGATGAGTCCTGGAACTCCCTGTTCTTATTCTCCATACTTGTGTATATGTGGGAATACGTAAGAGATGTTGTGAGAATTATGGAGGACACAATATGACTCCACATTAGCTGCAATTTGGCAAGCTAAATCCTTAGGTAGTATAGAACCTGCTGTAAAAGTTTTGAGGCCAGTGGAGTTCTTGTTCTTCAGTTGCACTCAAATCTTTTCAGCTTATCTATTATGTTCATTAGAGAAAAGGGTTAGTGTATAGCTAAGGGCCTTAAGGCCAAATTAGTTTGTCGGTACCCACGATATGGGGTACCCCCGCGCACAGGGGAAAAATACCTAAGGAACTCGCCCTTCTCCGCAGGGAGAGCTCCGAAGGCGCCATGACGTCCGGCGGGGTCGGACCTCCCTCTCCACAGAGGAGGGCTCCGGGCCCGCCACGTGGCATATAGAGGCCGGACCTCCCCCTCCGCGGGAGAGAGGTCCAAAGGTGCCACGTATCCGGCGGGGCCGGACCTCCGTCTCCTCAGAGAAGAGCTCCGGGCCCACCACGTGGCGACAGAAGCCGAACCTCCCCTTCCGCGGGGAGAGGTCCGAAGGCTCCACGTGCCCCGCGGGGCCGGACCCACCTCTCCTCTGAGAAGGGCTCCGGGCCTGCCACGTGTCCAGCAGAACAGCGCTGCCTGCCCCCGGGCGGTAGGCAGCGAGCGTAAAGATGCCCCATACCTTGCCCGTACAAGGTATTCAAGGCCCGCGCCTTCCCAAGACGCGGAGACGCGGAGCACGCCTCTGTCAGGTGCCGTTGCGCCCAGTCGCATCACAGACTGGCGCGCGGTGTCAGAGCCTGCCAGCCAATAAACGCAGCGACAAGACATCCCATGCCGCCCCCGCCGTCATCAACCACTACGACTAGCATGCGGCATGGGCAGGGCTGCAAGACGAAGACTCAGAAGCCTTTGCCAGAGACAACTACCAACATAACTGCACATACGGTGGATAATAGACAATCTCCCCGGGACCACCTGTCGGGTCTCGGGCCCCCCTTGTAAGCCACCCGAGTCTTGGACTATAAAAGGCTCGGGTAGGCAACGTTAGCAAGGGTGGGAACCCTGTTGGTTCGCACTTTGCAACTCATACGCTAGCCATACACTCTCAAGCTGTAACTCACCCCCAAGCTCAGGCCTCCGGCCCCGAGCAGCAAGCAATACAGCGAGCTCCATAGCTCGCCGTGGACGTAGGGTTTTACGCTCCGGCGGCCTGAACCACGTAAAACTCGCCGTGTCAAGCTCTTACTAACTCGTCCATCTGCGCAAGCTCTCCGCTAGAGACTAGCCCCACCGAAAAAAGAACCTCCGCGGGCTGCCCAGTGCAGGCCTGGGGGAAGTGTCGACTGAACACTTCGACATTTGGCGCGCGAGGTAGGGGGCTTTTCCCCTTGCGCGACGAGTTTCTGCCGACGAAGATGACGAAGCTTCCTTCAGCGGCAAACTCTCCTCCTCCGCGTTCACTGCGAACCGTGACCAGCGGGGAGTACATGTCGACGCACTCAGGACGGAGTGTGTCGGCACAAGCTTGTAGCCAGCAGCCGACTCCGGCAATGCCGACTCCGGCAATGCAGGCTCCGACCAGCGTGAGGTCTTATGCAGCGCTGAGCGCACACCATGGGGGTGCGCTAGCTGCAGCAAGAGCACTACTGCGCAACCCACCAGCTGGGGATGCGCCCCATTCAGCGACCCAACAGTGGGTCCGCGAGGTGGACCGCCTCGTCGTCGCCGCCTCGAACCCTCGGTTTCGGCGAGGGCGACACCCCGGTCAACCGGCTGTGTCGCTGACGCGCACGCCAACGGTTGACGGGCAGACGGCGGATTCCAGCTCCTCCAGGCTCCAGTCTACGGACCTGAGAAGGGAGCTGGAACGGTGCCACTCGGGCCAGGATGCCCGGGTGTACCTCGAGCGACGTCGAGAAAGGCGTCGCAACCAAGAGGCTGGCGACAGCATGGCGTCGGCCTCGACACAGCCTGGAGGGCAGACCTTCGCCACGCGAGCTCTGCCCCAGGCGTACGCCGCGCTGCATAAGCCACAACCATGTGCTCTGCGAGCGGCGTCCCCGGCCTATGGCACAACCTTGCCCATACCGGGGTACACTGTGTCAGGCGCAACCAAGCGTCCGCGACACCAGTACCTGCGCTGGGAGCCAGCAACCGGCTCTGGCAGCGCCGACCCCGGCAATGCAGGCTTCAACCAGCGTCAGGTCTTCAGTAGCGCTGGGCGTACCCGGCGGGGGTGCGCCAGCTGCAGCAAGAGCGCTACTGCGCAATCCGCCTGCTGGGGACATGCCTCAGGAAACGACCCAGCAGTAGATTCGCGAGATAGACCGTCTCGTCGTCGCCGCCGCAAACCCTCGACTTCGGCGGGGACGACGCTCCGGTCAACCGGCTGTGTCGCTGACGCGCATGCCAACGGTTGACGGGCAGACGGCGGACCCCAGCTCTACCAGGTTTCCATCGACGGACCTGAGGGCAGAGCTGGAGCGATGCCACTTGGGCCAAGATGCCCGAGTGTTCCTTGAGCGACGTCAAGAAAGGCGTAGCACTCAAGAGGCTGGCGACAGCATGGCGTCAGCCTCGACACAGCCTGGAGGGCAAACCTTCGCCACGCGAGCTCTGCCCCAGGTGTACACCGCGCTGCATAAGCCACAACCATGTGCTCTGCAAGCGGCGTCCCCGGCCTGTGGCGCAACCTTGCCCATACCGGGGTACACTGTGTCAGGCGCAACCAAGCGTCCGCGACACCAGTACCTGCGCTGGGAGCCAGCAACCGGCTCTGGCAGCGCCGACCCCGGCAATGCAGGCTCCAACCAGCGTCAGGTCTTCAGTAGCGCTGGCGTACCCGGCGGGGGTGCGCTAGCCACAGCAAGAGCGCTACTGCACAATCCGCCTGCTGGGGACGCGCCTCAGGCAGCGACCCAACAGTGGATTCGCGAGGTAGACCGTCTTGTCATCGCCGCCGCAAACCCTTGACTTCGGCGGGGATGACGCTCCGGCCAACCCGCTGTGTCGCTGACGCGCACGCTGACGGTTGACGGACAAACGGCGGATTCCAGCTCCACCAGGCTTCCGTCGACGGACCTGAGGACTGAGCTGGAACGATGCCACCTGGGCCAAGACGCCCGAGTGTTCCTCGAGCGGCGACGAGAAAGGCGTCGCAGCCAAGAGGCCGGCGTCAGCATGACGACTGCCTCAACCCTGCCTGAGGCGCAGACTTTCACCACGTGGACTCTTCCCCAGACATACGCCACGCAGCATATGCCACAGCCATATGTCCTGCAAACAGCGCCCCCGGTCTATGGCGCAGCCTTGCCCATACCGGGGTACACTGTGCCAGCGGCGAACCAAGCGTTCGTGGCACCAACGCCTGCAGCAACAGGGGCAGGATGTACGGCCCTGGAGCCCCACCTCCGCTTCACGAGGTGGCCGCGCAAGTTTCGGCCGCACCTGCCCGAGAAGTACGACGGCAGCGTCAACCCGGCGGGGTTCCTCCAGATCTACTCCACCGGCGTACTTGCCGCAGGAGGGGATGAGGCCGTCATGGCCAAACTACTTCCCCGTCGCCTTGACCGTCCCTGCCCGGTCTTGGCTAATGAACCTCCCTCAGGGTTCCATAACTTCCTGGGGAGAGCTCTGCCGGCAGTTCATCGCCAACTTAGGCAGCTCCTACACCCGTCCCGGCACGGAGCTTGACCTCCAAGCCATCAAGCAACAACCTGGGGAGTCGCTGCGCTCCTTCATCCAGCGGTTCTCCCAGGTACGCAACACCATTCCGCATATTCAAAGTACTTCTGTGGTGGCGGCACTTCGACAGTGTCCAGGACAAGAAGATGCTTGAGAGGCTTGCAACCAGAGAGGTCTGCGATGCCTCCGAGCCCTTCAGCCTGGAGGAAAAGTGCGCCAGAGCAGCCGGAGGGCGGAGCTGGCACTCACTGCCAGCTTCCGAAGCCGGAAGACAGCCCGAAGACGGCGGAGTTCAAGCTGAGCTCCCGACCACGTCAGACAGCCAAGAGCCAAGCACTGGCTGACTTCGTGGCTGAGTGGACGTCAACGAAGGCTGACCCAGGGGGCCGCGAAGACGGTGAACCAAAGTACCGAGCTCCGGTCTTCACCGGGCCCCACTGAACGCTCTTCTTCGACGGCTCCTCGCGAAAGCAGGGGGCCGGTGCCGGCGTACTGCTTCTCATGCCATCAGGGGAGCAGTCTGGGTACATGGTGCGTCTCAATTCCAAGGCAACCAACAACTTGGCAGAGTATGAAGCACTCATCCTTGGCCTAAAAGACAGTCCTGTCTCTGGGCGCTCGCCAGTTGTTGGCGCAGGGCGACTCCCAACTAGTTATCAAGCAAGTTAAGGGTGAATGCCCCTGCAATGACCCACAGCTAGCTGCTTATCTGCTTCACGTGCGGATGTTGGAGAAAGAATTCCTCGCCTTGGACCTGCGCCATGTACCGCGCGCTTGCACGGCCGCAGCTGACGACCTCTCAACGAAAGCCTCCATCGGAGCCCCTGCGCACGAAGGAGTCTTCGAGAGGACGTTGCTGCGGTTCACAGCCCGGCCCGCCGAGCCGGGCGAAGGGGGCTGAACCAGTGCCTCGAAGCTAGGCAGTCCCGGCGGCCCTGGATGCCGCCAAAGGATCGTAAGAGTCACTAGGGACTCCGTGCAACCCAGCGCTCAAGATCCAGAAGCTCAAGTAGTCCCGATGCATGGACCACGGAGGTCCGGGACTCCTTGAATGACATCCTTCCTGATGAACGTGCATCCGCTGAACGGGTGGTGTGGATGGCTAATTGCTACGCGCTGGTATCTTTACTGGCGTGGCGCCACGACATCCTATTGCGGTGCATAACCCAGGAGGAAGGCTGCGATTAACTCGCAGTAGTCCAAGGAGGCTAGTGCTGGGAACGCTCATCGTCCCGCACGTTGGTCAGTTAAGCCACCCGGCATGGCTCCTACTGACCGAGAGCCACCTGGACGCCGTCAAACCGGTTAGGGATGCAATGCGTGCCAGGTCCACGCCAAGCAGACCCACACAACCGGTGCAGACTCGCACCCAGAGCCGTCGGGGGATACCGGCTCCTCCATGTCGAGGGCCAGCCGGACTTCCCAGGGCCGGGTCACGGGAACTACCCTTCCACATGGTATGCGGGGCCGAAGCTATGCTTCCCCCTGATATAGCCATGGGGGTCCCCCCGTGTCCGGCGTACGACGAAGCCACGCATGACCCTCTCTGCGTGAAGACAGGCGCTCCGACGCTACCCAGTAAGTTCACCATGATTACTTAGGTGTTTATTTAAATTACGCATTAATTTATATGAACACCTCCCCACGCTCTAGACAGTGTGCGTCCATTGTACACTCGGCTCCTCTTTCCGGCTCTCATGCATAGTCGATATTTGCCGTCCTGCCGAAGGCGGTAGTGCTTGGGGTACCTGCCAGAGGCCCGGTGGCCTTTTGGATCTCCCCCTATAAGGGTACTTTACCGCCAGTTGGTCTCCTCCGAGAAAAGACCTACGCTAGACCTGGGGGTCAGGAGCCTTGCTTTGCCCGGTCTTAAACCCAAAGCATGCGCACTCTGCCTCCCGGCGCTACGGTCTGAGTACGAGGGGGCCGGATGTAAGGGCCTCAGTTTTTGACACCCATTTGCAGTGTTCATCCCCACACCACACACCTCATTTGAGGAAAAATGATGAACACAAATAAAGAGCAAGTAACAATTATCAACATGCTCATTAGGGAACAAACTCACACATTGCAAAAGTGGTACTTCCCACATGTGATATAGATGGGCTGGACATATGAAAACTCCTACACTTTGCCAAGGATGTCCATGCCAAGTTTCACCCAAATTCAAAACATTTTTGAGGTCATCTTGGGTGTAGATAGGAAAGGGGCAGTTTGAAAACATATTCAAATTCAAACTGTTTTCACCCACTGAATTTAAAAGTGGAAGGCATATTCTTGCTCAGCACATTTTTGTGAGCTCACACACCAATTTTCACTCCATTTGGAGTTGATCTTGACATGAGCTAAGGGGGAGAAATTCAAACTTTATTTGAATTTCAAACTGCACTTGTGCTGAAATTCATTCAAACCAAACCTCATTTGAACTTTGATCAATTCAAATGGCTCTTGGGTGAATAATTTGAGTTGCCAAGGGTAGAATAGGGTTCACTGTTTACCACAGCTGTTAGGAATAAATTTCAGAGGTTAAAAGAGGAGTGGGACCCACATGTCAGCCTCAGCCTCAAAGCAAACCGACTGAACCACAGTTCAGTCGGTTCCCGGCTGTTGTGCGCGCGCGCCACCGAAGGGGCCGGCCGGCGCCAGCTCCTGCTGCGTGCCCCAAGCCGGAGGCCAGCCGGCCGAGCTATTTATTCCCTCCCCGGCGTGCCTCAGTCACCATTTCCCCGAGCTACCGACGTGCGCGACTGCTTTTCCCACTGCCATCGCCGCCGCTCGAGTTCCTGCTTGATCAAGCCGATCGCAGCTCCCTCTTTCCATTCCAAGGTCCCAGCAAGGTACTAGCAACCATCCTCCATCCTTCCCATTGATAGAAATCGATTGAAACCGAGTGATATCGGCTGTGCCGAAAGATCAAACTCGGAACTGGAAACCGCCGCACCTCGGGCTCTCGTGGACAGCCCAACCTGGGCGTTGTCACGCCCGAGCCAAGGCACCCTTGGACGCGCAAGTGATCGGTGCTGCTCATCCCCGAGCCACAGCTCGAGTGGTTGCTCACCGGCGGCGAATTTCCACTTTTCCCCTTTCTGTGTGCAGAACGACCCTCGGGTACGATTCTGTTTAATTCGTGCTCTAGAAAGGATTAGAGGGCCTCAGGCCACTCCCACACGAACTAGACACGGTGACGCACAAGTTGCCTTCACAACTCTGGGCCGGAGAACTTCTGTGCCCGGCGTAATTCAAGGTCTACTAATGGCGGAACGCACGGGGGGTATCGGGCGCACGGTGAGGACCTATTTCGGGCCTTCCCCGAGCTGCCCCGAGTTCATGTCGACCTTCTCTGAGGTCCACTGATGCTCCCCGACCGGTTTCCCAAGTAGCTGAGGCACTAGGAGCATCAGCCGACATGGCCGAAGTCGTTCCGATATGGCGGCTCGTCGCCGACCATGCTCCGGCCGTTGTCATGAGCAGCTGACCCTCGGATCATGTTCCCCAAGTAAAAGTAGGCAGGGGCGGCCAGAATCAAGAAGTTTGAAGCTGTACAGCAGCCGGCGGCGAGCTCTCCGGCGAGGTCCCACGGCGGCGGAGCGCGGGTGTCGCGAGGTTGAAGAAGGGGGTGGACCCCAGCTGTCAGCGGCCGATATTTTGAATCGGGATCCGGCTGCGGCCGGGATCGGGTGTGCTGGCGCGCAAAAGCCTTGTGGGCCGCGGTGTGCTGTCGCTTCGGCGTGCGACGCGTGTCTCCTGGGCCCACGCGCGAGTTTAAACTTTTCCCCGATTTTCAGATTTCCTTCAAACTTCAAATCCTTATAACTTTGGCTAGAAAGCTCCAAATTGAGTGAACCAAATTTTGCTGGATTCAGCTCTTTGAGTACTTTCCAGAAAATCAAGTGTCACTTCATGAGATTCCTTAATTCTCCAGAATTAATTCCTTAAAGTTTAAACTGTTAGGAATTTTAACTGGAGAATCATTTGGAGGAAAATCCTGAAATTTTGCTGAGATGTTCACCAAAATATCCTTGAACTACCATAAAAATTTCAGATCCATTTGAGCTCATTTAGTCCACCTAATGGTGTGATTAGTAAAACTGTTCCAGAGAAAATAGAAAATGTTCAGAAACATTTTCAGAATTTTCTCTGAAATTGTTTAGCTCATATCTTTAGTTAGAGACTTCCAAATTAAGTGAGACCAATTCCATTAGAACCCTCTGAAAATCTAGTTTTCAGAAAGTCATAGTTTGTTTCATGAAAATACCTAGAACACCCTAAAAGCCTTTAATTAAGGTCAAGGACATAATTATTTGTGGAGGGCTCAAATGAGCTTTGCTGCAACTAAAACTTGACCAAGTCTCTGTTTAGGTTGTAACCAAGCCACAGTAAAAGTTTCACAGTCATTAGGTCTATCTAGTAAAGGTTATAGACTTCACAACTTCAAAGTTAATACAAAAGCATTTAATTAATACATACATTGTTCTTATCATGTAGTCGCTAAGGTCGAGGAGGAACCCGAAGTCCTAGACTTCGTTACTCCGGAGGAACAGCTAGCCTACGACCAAGAGCAGCAAGGCAAGCCCCGGTTTGCATTAACCATTTTATAAATTTTTATTGTTTTGAGCACATACTTGTTTTCTTTATGTTGTGCATCAGAGTCTTGTTTGGAAACCCCACTGCATAGCCAAGAAAACCATGGGTTGGGGTTTAGGATTGCAAACCCCGTTAGCCACTGCATTGCTAGGATAGAGTAGGATTCGGTACAAGTCGAGTAGTTGGAACTACTCGCGAGAATAGGCTAGAGGCACATTGCTCGGGTAGAGATAGCACATGATACACATGGCAAGAAAATGAGACCGAGCGGAGAGTAAGGGCAGCAGGACTTTGGGGCCTGTGTGCTGTAGCTCCGCTTGTGTCAATTGAGGACCGAGCCGTGTGCGGGCCTGTTGAACAAGCTAGAACAGTACCGAAGACCTACCGGCTATATGGGAACCGGGAAACTGATGTAACTCGGGTAGCTGGGTATTGAGGCATTGCCCGTCGTTCAGAGGGTAGGTTGAGAGCTCGAGGTGTAAATCAGCTGGCGGCACAGAGATGCGCGTGCAGGGACCTCTTGCTCGGGACGATGGGACCGGTTCAATATTTGGCTAACGGGTGAAAGGTAGTCGCGTACGGCGTCCGTGATGGTTGTTGTAGGCAACATCGAGTACGGGCGTACGTGACGGGTTGTTCGGGTAACCCTGCAGGTGTAAATCGATTATAATCGCCGTCCCTCGCGGTCAGTGAGTACCACTTGTTCACTGTACCGTGACGTAGAAAGAACAGGCTAGTTACATGTTAAAATGTTGCTGATTGAAAGTTGGATATTGATTGTTAATGATATGTTGTAGCTTAGTGATAACTAAAGTTCTTTTCAACTTTGGGCAAAGTACATGAGAGAAATGCGTTTCTTGTTTGATTGCGGCTCTCTCATGTGCCTTAGCGTAAAGTTCTCCACAACCTGCTGCTAAAACTTGAAAGTAAGGTTCTACTAATTAGGCGAGTCCTTGCAAATGATTTTTACCTCATGCAACCCATCACCCTCATGTAGAAGTTTCATGTTTAGGTGAGACGGGTCAGACTTGCTGAGCCTTCGTGCTCACTGCTTGTGTTTGAAGCTTTTGCAGGGTTCTATGAGGAAGGGACTCCCGAAGAGGAGACGGAACCCCAGGAGGGGAACCCCGTCGAGTGGGAGTCGTGCACGCCGCAGAGTTAGTGTGCGAGTGTGCTAGCAAGGACACGTTCGAGGGCTGAACGTGCACTTGATGCTTAGTCTACGCCCGCGAGTGTGGACTAAACTTATTTTGATGTAAACATGTTAATAAACTTGTTTATGTAATAAAGCTTCCGCTTCCGCTTTGTACCTTTGACGTGTGTTATACGGTGTTGTGCAACGCAGCACCCCTCAGCGTGATCCTGGCTCGACAGGACCAGTGGGGTCGTGTCAGCGTGGTATCAGAGCTCGCTTGAGGTTTAACACAGTACAAAGGTCTTCTTTTTCAAAAATCCAGTGAGGAACGAGTTAGTAGCCCGTATAAGGATGTTATTAGTATATAGAAAGTGGCTTATTAACTTATTTGTTATGTCGGAAAATCGTGCATCTCGGGACGTTCATGTCTTGGGGGGTGCACGTAAGCGCTGTCCACCAGTGCGCACAAGCTGAAGGGTGGAGCCCCACGGGTGGCAGGTAACCCGACCCGCTTTGATATCCTCTACGACTCTTCATGTCGTTTGGGGTATTCGAGCAACGTCTGTCCCTGGCGTGCGTGGTGCAACATGGGAGACCCCGTCACGTGGTCTGAAACGTGAACACGTAACTCAAGGCGTGTTTGGCTTGAGAACATCCGGGCGAGTGATGACGGCCGGGTGTACAAACTGTATGGATTCCGGGCTCGGTGTGCAGCCGAGTCTGATGATTGTTTGAGTTTCTGCAGGTAGCCTTACCACGAAACGGTAGACGTGTAGCATCCGTGTGCGAGTGACGAGTAGTGCCACTGAACTAACGAAGCCGGCTAAATCCGGTATAGGTTTTTCCTTTGTGAGGACGTAGTACCGACATAATCTGGTGACGCCTCGACGTCACACCCAACTAAATGAACAACTTCATTTAAAAACTTGAAGGTTTTGATCCAAAGTAGTAAAACTTGATGTAACTCCTTCCCTTGAACAGGATATTCAAAGTTAATAAATTTTCAACTTATAGGATGTTAAGGACAGAGCACTCTGTTTTCAGCTAAATCAAGGCTGAAGTTAATCAGAGGTTAGAGGTTGAGTTCTTTCGAGGTTGGGGTCGTATGATACATTTCTGGAAAGCTTTGGAGGAGCTTTACAACTTTTCTGTTGAGTTCCAGAGGTGTTTCATCCCTTAACCACTCGAAAAATGCAGTAGAGTTGAAACTGTCCAGAAAACAGGACGGAGCAAAGACTCTCTGTAGACTCTCTGTAAATTAAGCATAACTTCCTGCATAAAAATCCAAAAATAGAAAATGAGGTGGTTCTGGGAAGCTTATGAGATGGGTTACAACTTTGTAACAGAAAGTTTTGTCAGATTAGGAACAGAATTAACTGGAATTCTTGGATCAAATCAGTACCTAAGGCAGGGAGGTGCTGTCCAATTGTTCCCAGAAATTCTGTTAACTTTGACATCTCATAACTTTTGAACCAGAGCAGATCTTAGGCCAACCAAATACTTTCTGGAAAGCTATTGAAGTTAACTTTAACTTTGATGTTGAGCTCCAGGATTGGTTTTGCTTTTAACCTGGCCTAAATCAGATTGATATGGAAACTGGTCAGGGCTGTCATGGGAACAGCAGATCAGCAGTCAAATTTGTTTAAAAATTTGAACTATGTTTCCAAGTGTTAAGGGTTCAATGACATATCTTATGTTATAACTCAATGGTTTACTGTTTAAATAAATATTTGACATTTCTCAAATATATTTTTACAGATGGCAGCAGATAAACGGTTGGAGAACGGGTGGGTAGTTTCCCACTGCTCTGACCGTAGCGGCTACCCGGGAGCATTGTGGCTAATGCTCCAATATTTCGGGTACAACCAGATGCCGCAATACTTCGCCAAGGAAGAAGGCGAAGAGGGGAACAAGACGTGGACGATCCATGTCGAGGTTCCTGCAGGGCCTACGCCACCCGGTTGGGTGCCATTCACCGTCACGGTGAGAGGAAGACAACCGGAAGGGATGTGGCAAGTGGCAGCCCGTGACACTATGTCACGTTTCTGCCAACTACACGTACAGGCTATGGAGGGAACTCCATACGCACTCGTTCCGGTGGAGGGACGAGCTCAGCATGTGTGGGAAGAGAGGTACCTAGAGGCAACAAACCCGAGTTGCCCAAGGTACAACCCCGCGGAGGCAAATCTCAGCCTCCAAATGAGGGCGGGAAACGCTGTGATGGACAGCCAAGCTGTTCATACGGAGCATCTCGCCACCAAGCTCAAGGAGAGCACAAGCCGTGGAGATCATTTTGAGAGTGCTCACAGTGCACTCCGCAATGTGCTCCTTCCGACGATCAAGCGACTGAATGAACAACACAATCAGTTGCGTCGTCTGAAGAAGGCAAAGAAGAAGAGCCGTGTTGACATTGCGGCGTTGCAAGAGCTGGTGCAGACCCTAACCCAGCAGAATGAGGACCTTGCTCAAGAGCGGGACGACGCTATTGAGGAAGGACAAGGCTGGGAAGAGGACTACAACCAGGCTATGGACGAGGTGCATGCATTGCAGGACCTCGTGCCCCCGGTATTGGGCGTACCGGTAGTCTTGGGTCTTCCAGCCATGGGAGAACCTGGAATGGGAGAAGAGGTGGTAGACCCCGAGCCACCAGCAGAGGTACCGGAGGAGGACGACCCACAGGAGGTCGAGTTCTACTCCGAGTAGGGGGTTACGGTTGCCAAGTAGGGCAGCTAGGGTAGCGTAACCCAACTTTTGTAATCGGTGACATGTCGTGTAGACAGTAGCGTATGTATAGGTAGTGACGACATGAGCACGACTTCTCGGAGATCCGAGAATAATGTATCTTGTATAAAGTTTATGCTTTATCAATATATGTGAATGTTGTGCAAGTTAATCATGCGTCGCTTCAATACTTACTCCTGTTTATGGAATTTTGAGTAAGACATGTGCTAATTGCTGCTGTGTTGAATTTCAGAATGACGCGTACTCGTGCCAACCCCGATGTTGGAGGTACTAGCCAAGGGGGAGAGACCTCCCAACCACCTCCCGAGGACTCCTCGGGACAGCAGCAGCAACAGCAACAGCAAACACCGCCACCGCCACTGCCAACGGTTACATTGGCCGACATTGTCGCGGCAATGGCGGGTTCACATCAGCAGCATACAGAGCTGCTGCAAACGTTAATTGCGAATACGTCTCGCCCAGAGAGACGTCAAGATCGTGAGGAGCGCCAACAGAGCTCCTACTCTGACTTCCTGGCGACTCATCCCCCTGTATTCTCAAGGGCGGATGAACCACTTGACGCGGACAACTGGCTCCGCGCCATAGAGATGAAGTTCGGGCTGCTCCAAATCAGCGAGCAGCGCAAGACTCAGTTCGCGGTCCAGCAGCTCCAAGGATCCGCGAGCGCGTGGTGGGCCAACTTTTGTGCTTCACAACCCACCGACCGAGTGATGACCTGGGCGGAGTTCCGGACGGCCTTCCGGGCCTATCATATACCGCCCGGTTTGATGAAGAGGAAGACGCAGGAATTCCTACACCTGCAACAAGGGAGCCGGAACGCGCTGGAGTACTCCAGAGCGTTCAACGATCTCGCACTCTACGCGTCATATCACGCAGATACGGACGAGAAGCGGCGGGACCACTTTTACCAGGGGCTTAACCCGCTCCTGAAGGACAAGCTGGCGATGTTCAATCGCGGCAGCCTCAACGACATAATTGATGCTGCGATTGTTCAGGAAGACTCCGGCAAGGAGTTGGCGGCGGCAGAGCGAAAGCGAAGCGCGCCGCAGAGCAGCGGAGAAGGAGGCGGTCCTTCTCAGAAGTTTCGGATGGTGAATCGCCCACCATCAGGTCCGCGCTGGCAGCCACCACAGCGGTCGATGCCGTTCCGCGGTCGGCCGTATTCTTCACCGGCATTCCGGCCGGCACTGCCAGCACCACCGCAACAACAACAGCAGCAGCGGGCGATGCCGCGTGCGTTTGCACCTCCGCAACGCATGCCGGGCTTTCGTCCACCAAGTACTCCACCAGTAGCGGCCACATGTTACAAGTGTGGTCGTCCAGGACACTTCGCGAGCAGTTGCCCGGAGAGGCAAGGCGGCGGAGTGGTACCACAGTTTCCGGGGAGGAATCAACCCCGGAACCCTACTAATGCGCGGCGGGCAAACCCTAGGCCCGGTACTGTCCACCAGCTTGCCATTGAGGACGTGCCGGAGGGCGAGCCAATCCTTGCGGGTATGTTCCAACTCCACCAGCATCCCGCTATAGTACTATTTGATTCAGGCGCCACGCATAATTTTATTAGCCAAGCTTTCATTGCTAAACACAGCTTGCCAATACTACCCACCGATAGTCCATATTTAATTTGTTCACCGGGTGGGAAGATTTCAGCAAGCGTAATGGTCTCCAAAGCACCATTATGCTTAGCGGGTAGAGTGTACCCCACGTCTCTCATTATCTTAGAGGGACAGAAGGTCGATGTCATCCTAGGGATGTCGTGGTTAAACCGCCACGGCGCTGTTTTAGACACCGTCCTCCGAGTCGTGCACTTAAACTCAGGAGTGCACGGTTCTCACTCATTATTTCTGGACAGTCCAGAAATAAAACTTCCAAGTGTCTATCAAGCCACAACCATCAGATTGGAAGACATTCCAGTGGTCCGAGAATTCCCTGATGTATTCCCGGATGATTTGCCGGGGATGCCACCCGATAGAGAGGTGGAGTTCAAGATTGAACTTGCACCGGGAACCATGCCAATATCCCGAAGGCCGTACAAGATGGCGCCCAAGGAGTTGGCTGAACTGAAGACTCAGCTCACGGACCTTCTGGAGAAGGGTTTTATTAGGCCGAGCTCCTCGCCATGGGGCTGTTCGGCATTATTTGTCAAAAAGAAGGATGAAACGTTGCGGCTTTGCGTGGACTACCGTCCATTAAATGCCGTAACCATCAAGAACAAGTACCCGTTGCCACGGATCGACATGTTGTTTGATCAGTTGGTCGAAGCAAAGGTCTTTTCCAAGATGGATTTAAGATCCGGGTACCATCAGATTAAGATCAGGGCTGAGGACATTCCAAAGACAGCTTTTTCGACAAGGTACGGACTTTATGAGTACCTGGTCATGTCCTTTGGCCTCACCAATGCTCCAGCTCACTTCATGTACTTAATGAACTCGGTGTTCATGCCGGAGCTGGACAAGTTTGTCGTGGTCTTCATCGACGACATCCTGGTATATTCCAAGTCGGAGGAAGATCACAAGAAACATCTGCGTATAGTCTTGCAACGGCTGCGGGATCACAAGTTATACGCAAAGTTCAGCAAATGCGAGTTTTGGATATCGCAAGTGCCTTTCCTCGGGCATATCATCTCAGCGGAGGGTATCGCTGTGGACCCGAGCAAAATCACGCAAGTGCTGAATTGGAAATCCCCGAGAACTGTTCATGAGGTACGGAGTTTCCTCGGACTCGCGGGATATTATCGGAGGTTCATTCCGAACTTCTCGAAGATTGCCAAGCCAATGACAGAGCTGCTGAAGAAGGCTACCAAATATGTTTGGAGTCCAGCATGTGAAGCAGCATTCAAGGCTTTAGTCAAGCACCTGACATCAGCACCGGTTTTGGCGCAGCCAGACACAACAAAACCGTTCGATGTGTACTGCGATGCATCCGGCATTGGGCTCGGATGTGTGTTGATGCAAGACCAAAGGGTGGTCGCGTATGGGTCACGGCAGCTTAGGAATCATGAGCAAAATTATCCAACTCACGACTTGGAGCTCGCTGCCGTGGTACTTGCACTGAAAATGTGGAGGCACTACCTACTCGGTAACCTCGTACATTTATATACCGACCACAAAAGCCTCAAGTACATATTCACTCAGAAGGAGCTGAACATGAGGCAACGAAGATGGTTAGAACTGATAAAGGATTACGAGATAGAGATCCATTATCATCCGGGCAAGGCAAACGTTGTGGCAGACGCGCTAAGCCGCAAGTCACACGTCAATAATCTGACCATCACACCGTTGGAAGAGAGCGAACCACCACTACATGTGATTCCACATGGAGCTCTCTACAACCTAGCTTTGATCCCCACCATCCGTGAAGAGATAGCGGCAGCCCAGAAGAATGACAAGGGCATATCACATTTGCGGAGACGTGTAGACAGTGGGGAGTTGAAATGTTTCCGGAAGGACGGAGACGGCGTCCTATGGTTCAAGGACCGGATCGTCGTACCCCGAAACCCGGAGTTACGGAAGAAAATCTTTGATGAGGCTCACTTATCAAAGTTTTCTATTCACCCCGGCAGCAACAAGATGTATCAAGAACTCAGAAGCAAGTTTTGGTGGACACGGATGAAGCGAGAGACTGCAAAATACGTGTCCGAGTGTGATACATGTCGACGGGTGAAGGCAGACCACATGCGGAAACCGGGACTGCTGCAACCACTGGGCATTCCTGCCTGGAAGTGGGAGGACGTGAGCATGGATTTCGTCGTCGGTTTACCCACCACCTTACAGAAACATGATTCTGTGTGGGTGATCGTCGATCGGCTCACCAAAGTTGCCCATTTCATCCCGGTCAACACCAACTACAACGCCAAGAAGTACGCTGAACTGTACATCTCACGGATCCTATGCTTATACGGCGTACCCCGTACTATCGTATCGGACCGGGGCACTTTATTTGTGTCCCGTTTTTGGGAGCAGCTCCACGCTGCCTTGGGAACGAAGCTGATCCGTAGTTCAGCCTACCACCCGCAGACGGATGGGCAAACGGAGCGGGTAAATCAAATCTTAGAAGACATGCTACGAGCTTGCGCTATCGACCACGGCAAGAACTGGGATGATCACTTGCCGTTAGCCGAGTTCTCGTACAACAATGGGTACCAAGCCAGCATCAAGATGGCGCCCTACGAGGCGCTATACGGGAGAAAATGCCGCACACCATTGAATTGGTGTGAGTCTGGCGAGAGGGTTACCTTCGGGATTGATCTTGTCAACAACGCGGAAGAAAAGGTTCGATTAATTCAAGCGAACCTAAAAGCCGCTCAATCCCGACAGAAACAGTATGCGGACCGGAGAAGGCGTCCGTTACAATTCGAAGCTGGAGACCACGTATATCTACGAGTGTCTCCAATGAAGGGCGTAAACAGATTTGGGGTGAGAGGAAAGTTAGCACCCCGATTCATCGGTCCATTCCAGATTACCGAAAGATGTGGATCGGTGGCATACCGGCTAAGATTACCAGAAGCACTTTCCGGTGTGCACGACGTCTTTCACATTTCCCAGCTGAGGAAGTGTCTCAAGCTATCAACTACCGTTCAGCTGGAAGACATTGAAGAACTGCAACCGGATCTCACCTATCGGGAGGAACCGGTGCAGATTATTGATGAAAAGGCCCGAACCACACGCAACCGTACGTTGTGGTTCTACAAGGTTCTGTGGAGTAATCACTCCATGGATGAAGCGACATGGGAGAGCGAAGAATTCCTTCGCACTAACTACCCCGACTTTCTCACGTCGCATATCCGGTAATTTTTCCACCGTCCTCTCTCTCATTTTCACCTTATAATCTCGGGACGAGATTCTTTTAAGGGGGGAGGAATGTAAGGGCCTCAGTTTTTGACACCCATTTGCAGTGTTCATCCCCACACCACACACCTCATTTGAGGAAAAATGATGAACACAAATAAAGAGCAAGTAACAATTATCAACATGCTCATTAGGGAACAAACTCACACATTGCAAAAGTGGTACTTCCCACATGTGATATAGATGGGCTGGACATATGAAAACTCCTACACTTTGCCAAGGATGTCCATGCCAAGTTTCACCCAAATTCAAAACATTTTTGAGGTCATCTTGGGTGTAGATAGGAAAGGGGCAGTTTGAAAACATATTCAAATTCAAACTGTTTTCACCCACTGAATTTAAAAGTGGAAGGCATATTCTTGCTCAGCACATTTTTGTGAGCTCACACACCAATTTTCACTCCATTTGGAGTTGATCTTGACATGAGCTAAGGGGGAGAAATTCAAACTTTATTTGAATTTCAAACTGCACTTGTGCTGAAATTCATTCAAACCAAACCTCATTTGAACTTTGATCAATTCAAATGGCTCTTGGGTGAATAATTTGAGTTGCCAAGGGTAGAATAGGGTTCACTGTTTACCACAGCTGTTAGGAATAAATTTCAGAGGTTAAAAGAGGAGTGGGACCCACATGTCAGCCTCAGCCTCAAAGCAAACCGACTGAACCACAGTTCAGTCGGTTCCCGGCTGTTGTGCGCGCGCGCC
Organism: Neostapfia colusana; assembly: GCA_030760725.1. NCBI lineage: Eukaryota > Viridiplantae > Streptophyta > Magnoliopsida > Poales > Poaceae > Neostapfia > Neostapfia colusana. The sequence continues at coordinate 106,134,205 of JASWHV010000006.1, forward strand.
ACCGAAGGGGCCGGCCGGCGCCAGCTCCTGCTGCGTGCCCCAAGCCGGAGGCCAGCCGGCCGAGCTATTTATTCCCTCCCCGGCGTGCCTCAGTCACCATTTCCCCGAGCTACCGACGTGCGCGACTGCTTTTCCCACTGCCATCGCCGCCGCTCGAGTTCCTGCTTGATCAAGCCGATCGCAGCTCCCTCTTTCCATTCCAAGGTCCCAGCAAGGTACTAGCAACCATCCTCCATCCTTCCCATTGATAGAAATCGATTGAAACCGAGTGATATCGGCTGTGCCGAAAGATCAAACTCGGAACTGGAAACCGCCGCACCTCGGGCTCTCGTGGACAGCCCAACCTGGGCGTTGTCACGCCCGAGCCAAGGCACCCTTGGACGCGCAAGTGATCGGTGCTGCTCATCCCCGAGCCACAGCTCGAGTGGTTGCTCACCGGCGGCGAATTTCCACTTTTCCCCTTTCTGTGTGCAGAACGACCCTCGGGTACGATTCTGTTTAATTCGTGCTCTAGAAAGGATTAGAGGGCCTCAGGCCACTCCCACACGAACTAGACACGGTGACGCACAAGTTGCCTTCACAACTCTGGGCCGGAGAACTTCTGTGCCCGGCGTAATTCAAGGTCTACTAATGGCGGAACGCACGGGGGGTATCGGGCGCACGGTGAGGACCTATTTCGGGCCTTCCCCGAGCTGCCCCGAGTTCATGTCGACCTTCTCTGAGGTCCACTGATGCTCCCCGACCGGTTTCCCAAGTAGCTGAGGCACTAGGAGCATCAGCCGACATGGCCGAAGTCGTTCCGATATGGCGGCTCGTCGCCGACCATGCTCCGGCCGTTGTCATGAGCAGCTGACCCTCGGATCATGTTCCCCAAGTAAAAGTAGGCAGGGGCGGCCAGAATCAAGAAGTTTGAAGCTGTACAGCAGCCGGCGGCGAGCTCTCCGGCGAGGTCCCTCGGCGGCGGAGCGCGGGTGTCGCGAGGTTGAAGAAGGGGGTGGACCCCAGCTGTCAGCGGCCGATATTTTGAATCGGGATCCGGCTGCGGCCGGGATCGGGTGTGCTGGCGCGCAAAAGCCTTGTGGGCCGCGGTGTGCTGTCGCTTCGGCGTGCGACGCGTGTCTCCTGGGCCCACGCGCGAGTTTAAACTTTTCCCCGATTTTCAGATTTCCTTCAAACTTCAAATCCTTATAACTTTGGCTAGAAAGCTCCAAATTGAGTGAACCAAATTTTGCTGGATTCAGCTCTTTGAGTACTTTCCAGAAAATCAAGTGTCACTTCATGAGATTCCTTAATTCTCCAGAATTAATTCCTTAAAGTTTAAACTGTTAGGAATTTTAACTGGAGAATCATTTGGAGGAAAATCCTGAAATTTTGCTGAGATGTTCACCAAAATATCCTTGAACTACCATAAAAATTTCAGATCCATTTGAGCTCATTTAGTCCACCTAATGGTGTGATTAGTAAAACTGTTCCAGAGAAAATAGAAAATGTTCAGAAACATTTTCAGAATTTTCTCTGAAATTGTTTAGCTCATATCTTTAGTTAGAGACTTCCAAATTAAGTGAGACCAATTCCATTAGAACCCTCTGAAAATCTAGTTTTCAGAAAGTCATAGTTTGTTTCATGAAAATACCTAGAACACCCTAAAAGCCTTTAATTAAGGTCAAGGACATAATTATTTGTGGAGGGCTCAAATGAGCTTTGCTGCAACTAAAACTTGACCAAGTCTCTGTTTAGGTTGTAACCAAGCCACAGTAAAAGTTTCACAGTCATTAGGTCTATCTAGTAAAGGTTATAGACTTCACAACTTCAAAGTTAATACAAAAGCATTTAATTAATACATACATTGTTCTTATCATGTAGTCGCTAAGGTCGAGGAGGAACCCGAAGTCCTAGACTTCGTTACTCCGGAGGAACAGCTAGCCTACGACCAAGAGCAGCAAGGCAAGCCCCGGTTTGCATTAACCATTTTATAAATTTTTATTGTTTTGAGCACATACTTGTTTTCTTTATGTTGTGCATCAGAGTCTTGTTTGGAAACCCCACTGCATAGCCAAGAAAACCATGGGTTGGGGTTTAGGATTGCAAACCCCGTTAGCCACTGCATTGCTAGGATAGAGTAGGATTCGGTACAAGTCGAGTAGTTGGAACTACTCGCGAGAATAGGCTAGAGGCACATTGCTCGGGTAGAGATAGCACATGATACACATGGCAAGAAAATGAGACCGAGCGGAGAGTAAGGGCAGCAGGACTTTGGGGCCTGTGTGCTGTAGCTCCGCTTGTGTCGATTGAGGACCGAGCCGTGTGCGGGCCTGTTGAACAAGCTAGAACAGTACCGAAGACCTACCGGCTATATGGGAACCGGGAAACTGATGTAACTCGGGTAGCTGGGTATTGAGGCATTGCCCGTCGTTCAGAGGGTAGGTTGAGAGCTCGAGGTGTAAATCAGCTGGCGGCACAGAGATGCGCGTGCAGGGACCTCTTGCTCGGGACGATGGGACCGGTTCAATATTTGGCTAACGGGTGAAAGGTAGTCGCGTACGGCGTCCGTGATGGTTGTTGTAGGCAACATCGAGTACGGGCGTACGTGACGGGTTGTTCGGGTAACCCTGCAGGTGTAAATCGATTATAATCGCCGTCCCTCGCGGTCAGTGAGTACCACTTGTTCACTGTACCGTGACGTAGAAAGAACAGGCTAGTTACATGTTAAAATGTTGCTGATTGAAAGTTGGATATTGATTGTTAATGATATGTTGTAGCTTAGTGCTAACTAAAGTTCTTTTCAACTTTGGGCAAAGTACATGAGAGAAATGCGTTTCTTGTTTGATTGCGGCTCTCTCATGTGCCTTAGCGTAAAGTTCTCCACAACCTGCTGCTAAAACTTGAAAGTAAGGTTCTACTAATTAGGCGAGTCCTTGCAAATGATTTTTACCTCATGCAACCCATCACCCTCATGTAGAAGTTTCATGTTTAGGTGAGACGGGTCAGACTTGCTGAGCCTTCGTGCTCACTGCTTGTGTTTGAAGCTTTTGCAGGGTTCTATGAGGAAGGGACTCCCGAAGAGGAGACGGAACCCCAGGAGGGGAACCCCGTCGAGTGGGAGTCGTGCACGCCGCAGAGTTAGTGTGCGAGTGTGCTAGCAAGGACACGTTCGAGGGCTGAACGTGCACTTGATGCTTAGTCTACGCCCGCGAGTGTGGACTAAACTTATTTTGATGTAAACATGTTAATAAACTTGTTTATGTAATAAAGCTTCCGCTTCCGCTTTGTACCTTTGACGTGTGTTATACGGTGTTGTGCAACGCAGCACCCCTCAGCGTGATCCTGGCTCGACAGGACCAGTGGGGTCGTGTCACCGGACGGTTACACCCTGACTGGGGCTGGGGCCAGACCTCCGGGACCAAGTGCACTGGATTACCCAAGCCCCACATTCCGGCCAGGGATAGTAAGCCAAATGAGACTAAGGGACAGGAAAGGGGGGACCACTGAGCAGCTCCGGACCTCCGCCCCCGCAGCTGGGCCGAGCTCCGAGGCCAGCCCTCGCCCTCCTTTCAGAGGCAAGCGCTGATGCCGGACCTCACGCCCTTCGTTGGCTTGAGCTCCGATGACTTCTGGACTCCACCTCCACAGCCAGGTTGAGCTCCGAGGCCAGCCCTCGCCCTCCTTTCAGAGGCGAGCGCTGATGCCGGACCTCACGCCCTTCGCTGGCCTGAGCTCCGATGACTTCTGGACCTTCGCCCCCACGGCTGGGCCAAGTTCCGAGGCCAGCCCCGCCCTCCTTTCAGAGGCGAGTGCTGATGCCGGACCTCACGCCCTTCTCTGGCCTGAGCTCCGATGACCTCCGGACCTCACGCCCTCCGCGGACCTGAGCTCCGATGACTTCCGGACCTCCGCCCCCACAATCGGGCTGAGCTCCGATGCCAGGCTTCACCCTCTCCTAAGAGGTTGAACTCTGAAGCCGTCAAGACCCTGCCAGCACAGGGAGTACTCAAGACAAGAAAGTGCGCGAATCAGAAGAGACGGAGGTCCCACCTCGGGCTCGCTATCTCCCCCGAGATGGGCCCGGGGGCCACTGTCGGTACCCACGATATGGGGTACCACCGCGCACAGGGGAAAAATGCCTAAGGAACTCGCCCTTCTCCGCAGGGAGAGCTCCGAAGGCGCCATGACGTCCGGCGGGGTCGGACCTCCCTCTCCACAGAGGAGGGCTCCGGGCCTGCCATGTGGCATACAGAGGCCGGACCTCCCCCTCCGCGGGAGAGAGGTCCGAAGGTGCCACGTATCCGGCGGGGCCGGACCTCCCTCTCCTCAGAGAAGAGCTCCGGGCCCGCCACATGGCGATAGAAGCCGAACCTCCCCTTCCGCGGGGAGAGGTCCGAAGGCTCCACGTGCCCCGCGGGGCCGGACCCACCTCTCCTCTTAGAAGGGCTCCGGGCCCACCACGTGTCCAGCAGAACAGCGCTGCCTGCCCCCGGGCGGTAGGCAGCGAGCGTAAAGACGCCCCATACCTTGCCCGTACAAGGTATTCAAGGCCCGCGCCTTCCCAGGACGCGGAGACGCGGAGCACGCCTCTGTCAGGTGCCGTTGCACCCAGTCGCATCACAGACTGGCGCACGGTGTCAGAGCCTGCCAGCCAATAAACGCAGCGACAAGACATCCCATGCCGCCTCCGCCGTCATCAACCACTACGACTAGCATGCGGCATGGGCAGGGCTGCAAGACGAAGACTCAGAAGCCTTCACCAGAGACAACTACCAGCATAACTGCACATACGGTGGATAATAGACAATCTCCCCGGGACCACCTGTCGGGTCCCGGGCCCCCCTTGTAAGCCACCCGAGTCTTGGACTATAAAAGGCTCGGGTAGGCAACGTTAGCAAGGGTGGGAACCCTGTTGGTTCGCACTTTGCAACTCATACGCTAGCCATACACTCTCAAGCTGTAACTCACCCCCAAGCTCAGGCCTCCGGCCCCGAGCAGCAAGCAATACAGCGAGCTCCATAGCTCGCCGTGGACGTAGGGTTTTACGCTCCGGCGGCCTGAACCACGTAAAACTCGCCGTGTCAAGCTCTTACTAACTTGTCCATCTGCGCAAGCTCTCCGCTAGAGACTAGCCCCACCGAAAAAAGAACCTCCGTGGGCTGCCCAGTGCAGGCCCGGGGGAAGTGTCGACTGAACACTTCGACATAGTTTAATTCTGTTCTTTGCACAACAGAAGCAAACCAAGCCATGCTTGGCTTTTCCACACAACCTCTGTTCTTAAGAAAGTAATTCTATAACTTCTTTCCATTACATTCTATAAAATATGTGCATATGCATTTCAATAGGAACCACAACGAAGGGGACTCAAAGGAGTGATTCATCGAAGTGGATCAAGCTCCGGAGAGTCAAGGGTGGATCTGCAAGGACACTAACTGATATATACGACTACCCTGCAAAACAGGCAAGCTCCGGTTTGCATCTAACAGCTGTTAAGTTTTTGTTTTGTATTCACCTTCGGTCAGGATATGAATTATGCATTAGGTCTAGTGTTTGATAGTCCTCTTGCATAGCCAAATGACCCATGGAGTATTGGGTAGGTGTCTTTCACCGTGTAGAACTGCCATGCTTAAGTACGGTTCAGTAGAAGTCGAGTGGTGAGATGCTACTCGCAGTTTCAGGAACAACAGGGGCATATGGGATTGGTTCATAAATGATGTAGCAAGTTAAAGTTGAGACCGGAAGGTTGTAGGAGCAGCAGGACATAGGGGCCTGGGTGCTGTAGACCTGTCCGTGTCGGTCAAGGACCGATCCGTATGCGGCCCTGTTGAACAAGTTTGAGTTGTGTACCGGACTCATGCTGGCTATATGGGACCCAGTAAACCGATGTACCTCAGGAAGCTGTCGTTGGGACTTTTCAGGTCGCCTCAGGCGGACGGCCGGTGTGCAGTATGTGGGGAATATTCTCATGACATCTCACGTCGGAAGGTGCACCATGAGAGTAGCTACTGTACGGGGTGACTTGATCGATTCAGCGGGGGTGAAACGGGGGAAAGGCTGCCACGTACGATGTCAGTGATGGTTGTTGTAGGCAACGTCGAGTACGGGCGTACGTGTCGTGTAGTCCGGGTGTTATTGATTCGAATCACCGTCGCTCGCGGAATGGACCGAGCATACTTGTTCTCACAGTCGTGACGTAGTAAGAACTTGCATGAGAAAGGAACTAATCATCTTGATGTGAAGTATTATTCCACCTTGTATTGGAGCTTGATGAATAGGCTAGTGCAAACTCGATTCTTTTATGCCATGAGCAATTTACATCGGGGGAAAGCGTTTCTTGTTTGATTGTGGACTCCCGATGTGGCGTGCCCAGGGTTACTTAAAATGCTGCAATTAATATCTGAAAGTAAGGATTCACTTTTAGGCGAGTTTAATTATGCTTATGCCATCCCATGTTAGGTTCATAACCTCACTTAGAGTTTCATGTTTAGGGTGACGGTTAAGTCTTGCTGAGCGTTATGCTCACGGATGCTATCCGAGTTGTTTTGCAGGTAATTGACTCGATGCTTATGAGAAGGGGTGCCGATGAGACTCGGGAACCTCCGAGTGCTTACTCAAAGAGCATCCTCGCCGCTGCAGATTGTCTTCGTGTTGCTAGTAAGAAACGTCCGCGGGCTGGACCGTTTCTTTGTTGTTAGTTTAGATACGAGTCGTGAGAGTGATAGTCTTCCGCTGTAGTTTACTCTGATATAACTATTTGTAAAACATTCTTGTACGCTTCCGCTAAACTATTTATGTAATATGATGTGTGTTCATCGACCCGTGTGCTGTTGGGTGCCGCATAACACGGCACCACCCAACGAGGTCCCGTGGGGCCGCCTCAGCGTGGTATCTGAGCTGTTACATCCGCGACGTCTCTGAGCTCTTCAGCCTGGCGGACAAATGCGCCAGAGCAGCTGAAGGGTGGAACTGGCACTCTCTGCCGACCACCGAGTCAGGAGGACAGCCCGGGTCCGGCGCTGCTGCCTATGGAGGTGGCAAGAAGGCCAAGAACCAGGGGAGTGGCAGGATGAAGTCATCGTCCGCGGCTCCCATCGCCGCAGCAGCGACGACTAGTGGAGCTCGGGGGCCACGCCCCGACAGAAGGCAGCGGCAGTCACCAGCCCCAGATAGTGACCAGGGCGGGCTATGCCCCGTGCATGGCGCCGGCAACCATACTGCTGCCGAGTGCTGGGATATCCAGAGGCTCGCGGAGTGCTTCTGCAAAGGAAGGCAGCAGAGAGCTGAAGCGCCGCTCCACCCTCAGAGGGATGGCAAGCAGAAAGTCGACGCTCCAGTCAGCGCCGCCCACCAGGTGGGGTTTCAGGAGCCTCAGCGTGTCATAAAGACAGTGCATAACGGTGGGGATTCCAGCTCCGATGGTGACGGGCCGGGGCGGTAGCCGGCTGTGGCTGCCGTCCCGGGTCAGTGGAGGCTGCACTGCTGCGGCATCAACCTTGGAGAAGCCCCAAGTAGTCGCAGCAGCCCAAGCACCGATCACAATGGTGCAAGGTCGGGCCAGCCTCACCCGAGGGCACGCCTTCGTGCCTCGGTCATACCTCCCGGGGGCCGCCCAAGGTCTGTCAACCCCTTGAAGGCCTTGCCAGAAGGGGAAGACGCCTTGGGTCTTCCAAGACGAGCCCGGGTCCACCTACCCCTTGAAGGCCTTAGCCAGAAGGGGAGAACTCCCTGGGGGCGCCCAGGAGAAGCCGCGCAGGACCTGATCCAGCGTGAAGATGACAACCTCGTCGACGAGACTCGGCTGCAGGTAACACCCCACAACGCACGGTCTCGGCTACTGCTCTAGCACTACCGCCGAAGAACCAAATGTGTCAGCGACCTGCAGAAGGGCAACTTGGTGTCGCGGCACGCACTTTCCCGAGAAGGACCTATAAACTCTCCCCAAGCCGGGATGGTCCCTTCCAAATCACGAAAGCTGCCGCCCCAGGTACACGTGCCCTTCAACCGTGTGGGATCCGTTCCCAAAACCCTTGGCATGGAACAACACTGTAAGTCCTACTCCCCGAGCATTAGTAGAACAGGGTCATCCCCTTCTGTAATAAATCCCATAGAATTTAGGAACAGCGCTTGGGGCAGCTAAGTCCCAAGGGGCGGTACAGGACTACGTCCAGCTTAGCCTGGTTCCGACCCTAAGCGCGTAGAGTCTTGCTTCCCTTGTAGACGAGGCGGATCATTGCCTCCATGTACAGCCAGAATTCCACCTATGCGCATGAACACAGAAACTTGTTCTACTTTGCTCTCTCTCATGCGCTCATTTAAATTATGCATTAATTTTTATGGTCGCACTATCTATGTATGTTCATCGTACATCTAGCTCCCTCTCTCCCGTGCTCATCCATAGTCAGCATTCGCTATCTTACCGAGGGCGGCTGCGCTTGAGGCAAATGCCGATGGCCGAGTGAGTCTCTCGGGCCTCCCCCAGTCAGGTGTTGCGGTGCCAGTTGGTCGCCTCCAGGAAAGGCCTGCGTTGTGCATGGGGGGTCCAGGGTGCGTATCCAGCTTAGCTGGCTCCGAGCCCAAAGTGTGTGCATCCTGCCCTCCGGAGGTACAGGGGAGTACAACCGCTTTGCCTGGTCATGAACCCAAAGCACGTACACTCTGCTTCCCCGGCGCACGGCCCGGTACTAGGGATCGGACGGCCGTACCCGGACCTCGGAGGGAGCCGGAGCTCCGGCGCCTCGCGCACAGAATTGCCCAAGCCCCGTATAACGGATCAGGATCGTAAGCCGAATAAGACTAGGAGACGGGAGGGGAGGACCCCCCGAATAGAATTACATTTCCTTTGCCTGTGTGCAGGACCTCCAGGTTACCGCAACGGGGACTGCACGAAGCGGGGGGAAAGGAGCTACCAACTACTCCGGCTTAGTACTGGAAGGACCGGGTCCCGCCCCTTCAGCAGGGGCGAGGCCCGAAGGCCCCACGTGTCCAGCAGGCCCGGAGCTCCTGCCTCACCTGAGGGGGGCTCCGGACTCGCCACGTGTGTGGCGGACCGGAATCCGCTCATCCAGCATCGCAGAGGGTGGTGCCGCGCGATGCGACACCCGACAGCACACGTCATAAGAACATAATATATTACATGGGAAACAACTGAAACTGTACAAACAGGTACAAACTTCAGTTACAACTATTGTTTATGTTACACAGCGGAAGTCTATACTACACAACTCACGCCCACCTATCTAGCAAAAGTTGGTTGCCCAGCCCTAGGACAACCCACACTAGCTGCACTCCTCAGCTCAGCGCGGCGTGTACGGCTCCCACTCAGCTGTGGTCCCTGACGGAGGGTAACCCTCGCCGGTGGACTCGTACTCCGAGTCCGTGGGTGGCTCCTCACCTGAAAAACACTTAAGCAGCAACCATGAGCACGAAGGCTCAGCAAGGCTTAACCGACTCACCTAAGCATGAAACTCTACATGAGGTATACCAAGACATCGGTTAGTAACATTTCAGCAAAACGACACGCCTACAAGTTCATCCTTAGTTCATCTTTTAGCAACAAGTTAACAGTTCATGAAATCTGAAATTTAGTAAGCAGTATTTGGTGGCACACAAGTAGCAATACAATTATATCAACCAGCAATATTGAATCAACATGTTTCATCCATTAATCTACGTTATGACGCAGTGAACAAGCGGTACTCGTCACCGCGAGGGACGGCGAATCGACTCGATATACACCTGCAGGGAAAACCCAAAGAGCACGTCACGTACGCCCACCCCTGGAGCTGCACAGCACGCTCACTCGATGTCGTACGGGACAACCTTTCACCCAACAGCCCAAACGTCGAACCGGTCGCACCGAAACGAGCAGGAGGTTCCCCACACGGAGCATCTCTCTATGCCCGTTGGCAGATTTCCACCTTGCTGCCCTCAACCTACACCTATAAATCGGTGTGCTATGCCTCGACGCCCGGAGGTTTAGGCTACATCGGTTTATCGGGGCCCATATATCCGATATGCCTTCGGTACGTTCAATACTTGTTCAGCATGGCCGCACACGGCTCGGTCCTCAATCGACACGGACAGGGCTGCGCACACAAGACTTCCTCTTGCTGCGCCCTAGCCCCTGCCTAGTCTCATTTTCATTACTATAGTGATCTCACATCACTCAACCGAACCCGTATGCCCCAATGCCTATCTCGCGAGTAGATTCCAACTACTCGACTTGTACCGAAGTCCTATGACTCATTAAGCATAGCCTGTCTACTCGAGGTCCTTGACACTACCCTCACTCTTTTAGGAACCTTTGGTTATGCAAGTGGGGTTTCATTCATCCTATACCTAATGCACATACATACTTCATATGACACATGTAAACAAAGTAAGACTTTATAAAAGGATTAATGCAAACCGGGGCTTGCCTTGTTGCTGCTGGTCAGTAGTTAGCTCTTCTTCCGGAAGGAGGAAGTCCAGCACTTCCGGAGTCTCTTCTTCAGTGACTACACGTTTATGAAATACTACATGTTAATTTAAATGCAATGTGTGAACTTGAATACACAATTGCTAATAACTCTGGCTAGCCCTCCCCTTTGGTTCTGAATTTTTTATGGTGGGTTGGTAGGGTCCTAACCAGAGTTGTGACCAAGTTTTATTTGAAACAAAGTTAAATTGAACCTTGTACAAATAAAAGCCTCTTTGGTCAATAATTGAGCCTCTAAGTAATTCCAGGGTTTTTCATGGCTCCCACCATTACTTTCTGGAAACTAGAGTTTAGGATGGTTCTAATGGAGTTGGTTTCATGTCATTTGAAGAATTCTACAGAAAGTTATGGCCTAATTAAGATTGGAGAAAATCTGAAAAATGTTTCTGTACATTTTTCTAATTTTTTTTTCTGGGCAGTTCCCTTAATCACCCAATTAGGGTAACTAAATGAACTTGGATGAGTCTGAACACTTTACTGGGATCCAGGGATTTTCCAATGAACCTTTCAGCCAAACTTCAGAATTTTTCATAAAGTAGTTCTCCAGATAAAATTCCCAACAGTTTAAACTTTAGGGATTTAATTCTGGAAAACTATTCCCTTTCATGAGCTGAATTTGGTATTTCTGGAAAGTGCTCAGAGAGCTGAATCCAACAAAATTTGGTTCACCCGATTTAGAGCTTTCTAGCCAAAGTTATGAGGATTTGAAGTTTGGAAGAATTCTGAAAATCGGGGGAAAGTTTAAACTCTCGGGCCCGCGGGGTCACGTGTCGAGCGCGGAGGTGTCCGGCACACCGGAGATACCACACGTGTCGAGCGCGGAGGTGTCCGGCACACCGGAGCTCACAGGGTATTTTGCGCGCCAGCACAGCCGATCCCCGGCCACACCCGACCCCGGTTTAAACTCTTCAGCCGCTGACACGTGGGCCAGCCGGCTTCGTCTTCCTCCCGCTGTTCTCTCACGCCCGCGCCGCCGACCTTGCCGGAGCAGGCTCGGGGCTCGCTGGCTCGCCGCTGCCGGACCTCCCAGGGGCTGAAACTCGCCGCCAGGGGGTTGTCGACGTCGAGGAACACGTCGGTGGTGTCAGGTCGGGCTGGGGGTGACCGGAAATAGCTAGGCGACGTGCCGCTGCCTCGGCTGAGGTTCGACACCGTCGACCGTGGTTTCTAAACCCCCCAACACCTCGAACAAACGTCCCTACAGCATCAGTGTACCTCTAGGAAGCTCGACAGGGTGTCAAAAGGGTTCAGGGATGGCGGCAAGTCGGTCGGCACCGTGTGACCGATCATGCCCGCCATGACCGCCCTCGATCGAGCTCGAAATTCGTCACTCCTAGACAGTTTCACGCTACGGATACAGAAAAGAACTTGATCGCCGGCTAGTCCAGCGTCTACGTGCAATATTTGATGACCTCCGAAAGATCATAGAGCGAGAATTTAAAGAAACCGTACCGGAAGCTCGGTTTACGGTCGTCGGAGCACAAACTGGGAATTCTCTGCGGATTCTTCACGGTTGGCTTCCAAACTCGGAGGAGAGCCGCACGGTGGTCGTGCGCTCCTGTTGCCTCTCTCGCTGGACCGTGAAAACGCCTGTGGAACGCTGCCCACGGGCGCCTGACTCTCGGCTGAGGCTAGGTCGCCGCGGTGGCGATCGTCTTTGGGCAAAGGAGGTCGGAGCTCGAGGTTTCTGGCGTTGGAGAAGTGGAGTGCGAGCTCAGGTGGCTGTCTAGCAGCTCAGGGACGAAGGAGGAGATGGTTTTGCTGGTTTTCCCGATTGAGCAGAGAGCTGCGGCGAGAAACAATGCCGCTGCTCGGGTTTGCCCGCGAGAAGATAAAGCCGGCCGACTCCTGCTCGGCTGAGGCGGTGCCGGTCGCGTGGGGGCGCGAGCCAGCCGCCCTGGGCGCCAGCGCGCGGAGAGGGAAGCAGCTGGTGGCGCCGGTAGCTGCTCGGTGGCACAGCCGACAGCTGCTCGGTGGAATTTCCCACCGAGACTCTGACTTTGGGTGCAAGTTTCTCCTTCTCCCCTCTATGACACGTGGGTCCCACCCGGGGTTTTAACCTCTGAAATTTACTCCTAATCACTGTTGTAAACAGTGAACCCCATAATACCCCTGGTGATTCAGATTATTCACCCTTGAGCCATTCGAATGAATAGGATTTGAATTGGGTTCGGTTTGAGTGAATTTCAGCACGAGCTCGGTTTTGAATTCAAATAAAGTTTGAATTCGTCCCACTTAGCTCATGTCAAGATCAACTCCGAATGGAGTGAAAATGGGTGCGGTGTGGTGATGAATACTTCAAATGTGCGCCAAAACTGAGGCCCTTACATTCCTCCCCCCTTAAAAGAATCTTGTCCCGAGATTACAAAAGAAGAGATAACGATGTAGTAGGGACTTACTCGTGTTGAGAAGCCATGAACTCCGGGTAATTTGAACGAAGGAATTCCTCGCTCTCCCATGTCGCTTCTTCCACGTGTGGTTACTCCAGAGGATCTTGTAGAACCACAACGTTATGCTACGCGTGGTTCGGGCTTTCTCATCAAGGATTTCCACCGGATACTCATCATATGTTAAATCCGGTTTCAACTCGCCGATGTCTTCGGTAGGAACAGCAGCTGTATGCTTCAAACATTTTCGCAGTTGCGATCATGGAAAACATCATGGACACCAGCAAGAGATGCCGGTAGCTCCAATCTATATGCTGCTGGTCCACAGTTCTCGGTGATAGCATAGGGTCCGATGAAACGGGGAGCGAGCTTTCCCTTCACACCGAACCGGTGCACGCCCTTCATTGGAGACACGCGTAGGTACACGTGTTCCCCAACGTCAAAGTGCAAAGGCCTACGCCTCTTATCAGCGTAGCTCTTCTGTCGGGATTGAGCGGCTTTTAAATTGGTTTGAATTGTCCGAACGCGCTCTTCGGCGTCGTTCACCACATCAACCCCGAATGTGAACCTTTCACCGGACTCGCACCAATTTAGTGGGGTGCGGCATTTACGACCGTAGAGATCTTCGTAGGGTGCCATCTTGATACTCGCCTGATAGCCGTTGTTGTACGAGAATTCCGCCAATGGTAGGTGATCATCCCAGTTCCTACCATGGTGGATGGCACATGCTCTCAACATGTCTTCCAGAACTTGATTCACCCTCTCTGTCTGGCCATCTGTTTGAGGGTGATAAGCGGAGCTCCTGATCAACTTAGTACCCAATGCAGCGTGTAGCTGCTCCCAAAAGCGAGATACAAATAATGCACCTCGATCTGAGATAATGGTCTTGGGCACCCCGTATAGGCATAGAATCTTCGCTATGTATAGCTCCGCATATTTGCCGGCATTGTAACGTGTATTCACCGGAATGAAGTGAGCCGTCTTGGTTAACCGATCAATGATTACCCATATGGAATCATGCTTGTTGGATGTTAGGGGTAATCCCACAATGAAATCCATGCTCACATCTTCCCATTTCCATGCCGGAATCTTCAGGGGTTGCAACAGCCCTGATTTCTTCATGTGATCAGCCTTCACTCGTCGGCACGTATCACATTCGGATACGTACTTCGCTACCTTCCGCTTCATCCGTGTCCACCAAAATTTATTTTTCAAATCTTGGTACATTTTTTTGCTGCCCGGATGAATGGAGTATTTAGACAAGTGGGCTTCGTCGAGGATTTTCTTCCTCAGTTCCATGTCCCGGGGTACGACTATGCGGTCGTTGAACCATAGCGTCCCCTCATCATCCTTCCGGAAACATTTAATCTCTCCATTGTCTATCCGTCTCCGGAGATGTGCCATGCCTCTATCCATCTTCTGAGCTGCAATGATGTCCTCCCCAATAGTAGGGATGAGGGCAAGGTTGTACAGTGATCCATAAGGAACCAAGTATAAACTTGGCTCTTCCTCCTCCACCGGTGTAATGGTGAGGTGATGGACATGTGATTTCTGACTCAGCGCGTCGGCAACCACATTCGCCTTGCCGGGGTGGTAGTGAATCTCAATTTCATAGTCCTTGATTAATTCTAACCACCTCCGTTGCCTCATGTTCAGCTCCTTCTGGGTGAAAATGTATTTCAAGCTCTTGTGGTCGGTGTAGAGATGCACCAAATTCCCCAGGAGATAGTGCCTCCACATTTTCAGCGCCAAAACCACTGCAGCAAGCTCGAGGTCATGAGTGGGATAATGCTGCTCATGGTTCCGAAGTTGGCGTGAGCCATAAGCGACCACACGTCCTTCCTGCATCAACACGCAGCCGAGCCCAATACCGGACGCGTCACAATACACATCGAAGGGCTTTGTTGTATCCGGCTGAGCTAACACCGGGGCTGTTGTGAGATGTTTCACCAATGATTGGAAGGCTCCTTCACACGCCGTGTTCCAAACATACTTCGTCCCCTTCTTCAGCAATTCTGTCATCGGTTTAGCGAGCTTGGAGAAACTTGGAATAAATCTCCGATAGTATCCCGCTAACCCGAGGAAACTTCTGACTTCATGAACTGAAGTGGGAGCTTTCCATTTCAACACTTGCTCTATTTTACTTGGGTCAACCGCAATGCCTTCAGCTGAGATGATATGTCCCAAGAATGGCACTTGGCTGATCTAAAACTCGCACTTGCTGAACTTGGAATAGAGCTTGTGGTCTCGCAATCGTTGAAGAACGATCCGCAAGTGTTCGGCATGTTCGGCTTCTGTCTTGGAGTAAACCAAGATATCGTCGATGAACACTACCACGAACTTGTCCAGCTCCGGCATGAACACCGAGTTCATGAGATACATGAAATGGGCTGGAGCATTTGTGAGACCAAAGGACATGACGAGATATTCATATAGGCCGTATCTCGTCGAGAACGCCGTCTTCGGGATATCCTCCGCCCGGATCTTGATCTGGTGATATCCAGAGCGAAGGTCCATCTTTGAGAATACACTTGCCCCCACAAGTTGATCAAACAAGATGTCAATACGGGGCAGTGGGTACTTATTCTTGATGGTGACGGCGTTGAGCAGCCGGTAGTCCACACACAGCCTCAGGGTTTCATCCTTCTTCTTTACAAACAGCGCCGAGCATCCCCAAGGCGAGGAACTCGGCCTAATGAAACCCTTGCTCAATAGATCATTGAGCTGTTCCTTCAGTTCAGCCAGCTCATTTGGAGCCATCTTGTATGGTCTCCGTGATATGGGCGTAGTCCCGGGTGCAAGTTCAATCTTGAACTCGACATCCCGCACAGGTGGCATGCCTGGAAGATCATCCGGGAACACATCAGGATACTCCCGGACTACGGGGATGTCTTCTAACTTGAGAGCTTTAGCGTTATTAATTGCTAAAACTTCCTGGACTGGCGTGTCTAACACCATGGAATGTGGACGGTGGAATGAAGAATTTAAGTGAACCGTCTGTGTCCGAGTCTCTAGGACAGCGCCATGGTATTGTAGCCATGACATCCCTAAGATTGCATCAATCTTTTGTCCCATAAGGATTATGAAAGTGGTGGGATATAGTTTCCCACCTAAGCACAGAGGTGCCTTTGGAATCATCATATTAGCGGAAATCTTCCCTCCCGGTGAGAAGATCATATAAGTGCAGTCGGTTGGGAAGACTTGCAACTGATGTTTAGCCACATAGGATGCACTTATAAAGCTGTGGGTTGCACCAGAATCAAATAATATGACGATGGCTTGATTGTTGAAAGTAAACGTACCCGCCAGCACGTTATCTCCCTCTGGGGCGTCCTCACTGTCAAGGTTGCGGACACCTCCAGTCCGCTGACCAACCTTCTTCACCGGAGGTCGGGCTCGAGCACTGCCCTGGAACTGGGCTTGCCCGCTGCTCTGCTGCCCCTGGGGACAGTCCTTCGCGAAGTGGCCCGCCTGGCCACACGTGAAGCAGGTGAAACGGGGCGGTCCCCCGCTGATCGGTGGACGGAATCCCGGGGCGCGTTGCGGCGGTGGAAACGCTCGGGGTACCGTCTGCTGCTGCTGTTGCTGTTGCTGTTGCTGTCTTGGTGGTGGCATCGGCGGACGGAACGGGGGTGCTTGGAACGAACGTCCCCCGAACTGTTGAGGTCGCGCCGGTGGACGCCACTGCTGCCCGGATGGTGTCCGATACACCATACGGTACTTCTGGGGAGCGCCACTCCCACCGCTGGGTGGAGCGTTGCGCTTCCGCTGCTCAGCTGCCAATTCCCGCTGAGCATCCTCTTGCATGATCGCGGCATTGACTAAGTCGTTGAATGTGCCGCGGTTCCACTGTACGAGGTGGGTCTTCATTTCGGGGTGTAACCCCCGATAGAAGTGCTCCCTCTTTTTCTCCTCCGTGGAGATGTAGTCTGATGCATACTGCGCCAGATGGTTGAAGGCACGGGAGTAGTCGTGGGCACTCCTCCTGCCCTGCTTCAGTTCCAAAAATTCTTGAAACTTCCTCTTCATTATTCCGGGAGGGATGTGATAGGCGTGGAACGCCTCCCGGAACTCTTGCCATTCCACGGCATGGCCAGCCGGACGTGAGGCGACATAATTCGCCCACCACGCACCAGCGGCACCGTGGAGCTGTTGTGCTGCGAACAGAGTCTTCTGCCGCTCCGTACACTGGAGCAGCCCAAACTTGGACTCGATGGTCCGCAGCCAGTTGTCAGCCTCCAGTGGTTCTTCAGCTTCGGTGAACACTGGAGGGTGCGTACTCATGAAATCCGAGTACGACACTTCGCGGGGCTCACGAGGCCCTCGCTCTTGACGTCCTCCCGCCTGGGACGTATTCTGCACGATCGTGCGGAGCAGGTCGGTCTGCTCCTCATGACCTCCCACCAGTACCGCTATCACATCCGCTAGAGTAAGCGGAGGCGGCGGTGGTGGCTGCTGCTGCGGGGTGCTGTTGTAGGCCGGTGGCTGGGAGTCATCGCCTCCACCTTGGCTAGAGCCACCAACCTCGTGCGTGGTCCTAGTGCGAACCATCTGCAATCATACGACAATAACATCAGTCCCGCAACAGAGTGCATGCAGTCTAAATGAAATAGGTGTAAAACATAATGACAATGAAAACATGCGATACATCTCGTAAGTAAATAGTGTAATAACTTTGCACAAGCTACACCATTACCAGACCAAACACAAGCTAGTTTAATCCAACTTGATGAACCTCCACTTTGGAAGCTCAACATAACTAGGTTTGGTCACTACGAGACATTACTATCGCGTTGTCATCACGTATACCACCCTTAGGGTACAACACCCTCTCCAAAGAGTTCAACTGTCATTCTTCTGTCAGAATGACCAGTTTCTACCTATTCCAAGTTTTGATCTGGTTCTGGGCATTTTCATGACTCAAGTTGAATACCAAAGTTAAAGTTAACTTCAGTATCTTTCCAACGAGTACTCATTTGCCCCCGGATCAGCTTTGGTTAAAAAGTTATGCTAATTCAAAGTCAGCAGAATTTCTGGAAGTGGCTGTTTTCAACCCTGATTTCCACTAAATTTTGTGCTGAAATTTCAGGAACTTTGAATTGCAAAGATGTCACACCTCTTCTACTCTTTCTAAGGATGTATTATATGACAATTTTTGATTTTTATACTGGGAGTTATGTTTGAAAAAAACAGATCAGTTCAGAGGATGTTTTACTCTGCCCTGGTTCTGGACAGTTTACATTCCTCTGAGATTTTAGCCATCTTAAGGTGAGTTTCAGCTCTGGAAGTCTACAACAAAGTTATAGAGTACTTCAATACCTTTCCAGAACTATATAGCACACCCCTCTGGGCTAAAAGACCTGTGAGTTGTGCTCTGTTAAAGTTCGGCAACCTTGCTGCCCAAAACAGAGCACTCTGCTTTTCATACTTTTGGCTATACTGCTCCACTATCCCATTCTTATACCCAACCAGGGTCCTAGATGTTGAACCTATAGATTTTAATTCTTTGTTATCATTATTCTCATGCATATGCCTACAATATCTCGGTACTACGTTCCTCACAAAAGAAATCCTAACCGGATCATACCGGCATATACGTCTCAAATGTGGCACTAAACGGTCTCTCACACACGTTTACTACATGGATACTTACGTGGTTAGTACCTGCAGAAGACCACACAATAATGGTGCACTCAATGGTTATTCATTTCAGGCAGTTCCATATTTGAAAGTAAATACAAACACCCGTATCATTGTCATATGGCCGTCCTTGAGTTAGGTCACGTCTCAAGGTACGTGATCGTGTTTCGACACCACACGACGGGGAACCCGAGTATGTCATGAACGGGTCGTCATGGTTGGGAATGTTATCAACCCAACAGATACCACCTACTGCCCTGCAGGGCACGCCGATGGCAAGCGCTGCGTATGTCCTCCTGGACTATTTCCAGACGAACACACTCTCGCGTTACTGACCATGCGATGGGGTCTCCACTTACTTGCCTAATGCACGCTAGGGATCAGCGTTTCATATGAACTCAGGAACATGAAGAGTTCAAGAGGTTCATATTAACGTCTCACACCAAGCTGTGAGACTCTATCCCTGAGCCACGTTCCTCGTCAGGGGGAGCTAACCGAAATTGAACCGCTTTTGGTGGCGTTCCTTACCATACTTACCAGAGCGTAGGTGCGTCGTTACATAATTGAAATTCAGAATTATAACACATAAGTTAGTCTTTGCCACTTTAAGTAACTATGCTAATATAGTCCTTACTTGGGCAGCTACCGATTCTTCACCGTGTACCTAAGTTTTTCCCATAATGCAGTCCTTAAGTACTGTGCTATCCCCACTGCAGCTCTGATACCAGGCTGTGGCGGACCGGAATCCGGTCATCCAGGATCGCAGAGGGTGGTGCCGCGCGATGCGACACCCGACAGCACACGTCATAAGAACATAATATATTACATGGGAAACAACTGAAACTGTACAAACAGGTACAAACTTCAGTTACAACTATTGTTTATGTTACACAGCGGAAGTCTATACTACACAACTCACGCCCGCCTATCCAGCAAAAGTTGGTTGCCCAGCCCTAGGGCAACCCACACTAGCTGCACTCCTCAGCTCAGCGCGGCGTGTACGGCTCCCACTCAGCCGTGGTCCCCGACGGAGGGTAACCCTCGCCGGTGGACTCGTACTCCGAGTCCGTGGGTGGCTCCTCACCTGAAAAACACTTAAGCAGCAACCATGAGCACGAAGGCTCAGCAAGGCTTAACCGACTCACCTAAGCATGAAACTCTACATGAGGTATACCAAGACATCAGTTAGTAACATTTCAGCAAAATGACACGCCTACAAGTTCATCCTTAATTCATCTTTTAGCAACAAGTTAACAGTTCATGAAATCTGAAATTTAGTAAGCAGTATTTGGTGGCACACATGTAGCAATACAATTATATCAACCAGCAATATTGAATCAACATGTTTCATCCATTAATCTATGTTACGACGCAGTGAACAAGCGGTACTCGTCACCGCGAGGGACGGTGAATCGACTCGATATACACCTGCAGGGAAAACCCAAAGAGCACGTCACGTACGCCCACCCGTGGAGCTGCACAGCACGCTCACTCGATGTCGTACAGGACAACCTTTCACCCAACAGCCCAAACGTCGAACCGGTCGCACCGAAACGAGCAGGAGGTTCCCCACACGGAGCATCTCTCTATGCCCGTTGGCAGATTTCCACCTTGCTGCCCTCAACCTACACCTATAAATCGGTGTGCTATGCCTCGACGCCAGGAGGTTTAGGCTACATCGGTTTATTGGGGCCCATATATCCGATATGCCTTCGGTACGTTCAATACTTGTTCCGCAGGGCCGCACACGGCTCGGTCCTCAATCGACACGGACAGGGCTGCGCACACAAGACTTCCTCTTGCTGCGCCCTAGCCCCTGCCTAGTCTCATTTTCATTACTATAGTGATCTCACATCACTCAACCGAATCCGTATGCCCCAATGCCTATCTCGCGAGTAGATTCCAACTACTCGACTTGTACCGAAGTCCTATGACTCATTAAGCATAGCCTGTCTACTCGAGGTCCTTGACACTACCCTCACTCTTTTAGGAACCTTTGGTTATGCAAGTGGGGTTTCATTCATCCTATACCTAATGCACATACATACTTCATATGACACATGTAAACAAAGTAAGACTTTATAAAAGGGTTAATGCAAACCGGGGCTTGCCTTGTTGCTGCTGGTCAGTAGTTAGCTCTTCTTCCGGAAGGAGGAAGTCCAGCACTTCCGGAGTCTCTTCTTCAGTGACTACACGTTTATGAAATACTACATGTTAATTTAAATGCAATGTGTGAACTTGAATACACAATTGCTAATAACTCTGGCTAGCCCTTCCCTTTGGTTCTGAAATTTTTATGGTGGATTGGTAGGGTCCTAACCAGAGTTGTGACCAAGTTTTATTTGAAACAAAGTTCAATTGAACCTTGTACAAATAAAAGCCTCTTTGGTCAATAATTGAGCCTCTAAGTAATTCCAGGGTTTTTATGGCTCCCACCATTACTTTCTGGAAACTAGAGTTTAGGATGGTTCTAATGGAGTTTGTTTCATGTCATTTGAAGAATTCTACAGAAAGTTATGGCCTAATTAAGATTGGAGAAAATATGAAAAATGTTTCTGTACATTTTTCTATTTTTTTTTCTGGGCAGTTCCCTTAATCATCCAATTAGGGTAACTAAATGAACTTGGATGAGTCTGAACACTTTACTGGGATCCAGGGATTTTCCAATGAACCTTTCATCCAAACTTCAGAATTTTTCATAAAGTAGTTCTCCAGATAAAATTCCCAACAGTTTAAATTTTAGGGATTTAATTCTGGAAAACTATTCCCTTTCATGAGCTGAATTTGGTATTGCTGGAAAGTGCTCAGGGAGCTGAATCCAACAAAATTTGGTTCACCCGATTTAGAGCTTTCTAGCCAAAGTTATGAGGATTTGAAGTTTGGAAGAATTCTGAAAATCGGGGGAAAGTTTAAACTCTCGGGCCCGCGGAGTCACGTGTCGAGCGCGGAGGTGTCCGGCACACCGGAGCTCACAGGGTATTTTGCGTGCCAGCACAGCCGATCCCCGGCCACACCCGACCCTGGTTTAAACTCTTCAGCCGCTGACACGTGGGCCAGCCGGCTTCATCTTCCTCCCGCTGTTCTCTCACGCCCGCGCCGCCGACCTTGCCGGAGCAGGCTCGGGGCTCGCCGCTGCCGGACCTCCCAGGGGCTGAAACTCGCCGCCAGGGGGTTGTCGACGTCGAGGAAAACGTCGGTGGTGTCAGGTCGGGCTGGGGGTGACCGGAAATAGCTCGGCGACGTGCCGCTGCCTCGGCTGAGGTTTGACACCGTCGACCGTGGTTTCTAAACCCGCCAACACCTCGAACAAATGGCCCTACAGCATCAGTGTACCTCTAGGAAGCTCGACAGGGTGTCAAAAGGGTTCAGGGATGGCGGCAAGTCGGTCGGCACCGTGTGACCGATCATGCCCGCCATGACCGCCCTCGATCAAGCTCGAAATTTGTCACTCCTAGACAGTTTCACGCTACGGAGGCAGAAAAGAACTTGATCGCCGGCTAGTCCAGCGTCTACGTGCAATATTTGATGACCTCCGAAAGATCATAGAGCGAGAATTTAAAGAAACCGTACCGGAAGCTCAGTTTACGGTCGTCGGAGCACAAACTGGGAATTCTCTGCGGATTCTTCACGGTTGGCTTCCAAACTCGGAGGAGAGCCGCACGGTGGTCGTGCGCTCCTGTTGCCTCTCTCGCTGGACCGTGAAAACGCCTGTGGAACGCTGCCCACGGGCGCCTGACTCTCGGCTGAGGCTAGGTCGCCGCGGTGGCGATCGTCTTTGGGCAAAGGAGGTCGGAGCTCGAGGTTTCTGGCGTTGGAGAAGTGGAGTGCGAGCTCAGGTGGCTGTCTAGCAGCTCAGGGACGAAGGAGGAGATGGTTTTGCTGGTTTTCCCGATTGAGCAGAGAGCTGCGGCGAGAAACAATGCCGCTGCTCGGGTTTTCCCACGAGAAGATAAAGCCGGCCGACTCCTGCTCGGCTGAGGCGGTGCCGGTCGCGTGGGGGCGCGAGCCAGCCGCCCTGGGCGCCAGCCCGCGGAGAGGGAAGCAGCTGGTGGCGCCGGTAGCTGCTCGGTGGCACAGCCGACAGCTGCTCGGTGGAATTTCCCACCGAGACTCTGACTTTGGGTGCAAGTTTCTCCTTCTCCCCTCTATGACACGTGGGTCCCACCCAGGGTTTTAACCTCTGAAATTTACTCCTAATCACTGTTGTAAACAGTGAACCCCATAATACCCCTGGTGATTCAGATTATTCACCCTTGAGCCATTCGAATGAATAGGATTCGAATTGGGTTCGGTTTGAGTGAATTTCAGCACGAGCTCGGTTTTGAATTCAAATAAAGTTTGAATTCGTCCCACTTAGCTCATGTCAAGATCAACTCCGAATGGAGTGAAAATGGGTGCGGTGTGGTGATGAATACTTCAAATGTGTGCCAAAACTGAGGCCCTTACAACGTGGCAGGCGGAAACCGGACCTTCCACTCGGTAGGGGGGGGGGTCCGAAAGCCCTACGTGTCCAGCAGGGCCAGAGCTCCCGCCTCCTCAGGAGGGGCTCCGGACCCGCCACGTGGCCGGCAGATCTGGACCTCCCCATAGGGCGAGATCCGGAGACCCCCAGGGGCCCCTAACACAGTTAGGACCCGGGGAAGGTGTCTGTGCAGAGCTCCGAGATTGGAAAAGGCCTCTGAGTACCTTGCGGAGCTAAGGACTCAGTCAGGCAAAGCCAAGAAGGGGAGAAAAGACATCATAGACACAAACATCCAAGAGAGTCTATTTATGCGAGGCCCCATGGGCTGGACTACAGACTCGATAAAAAGGGAGAAACAAGTCCTAGGGACCTCCCGGCTCACGCCGGAACCTAGCGGCTACAAGGGCAGCCACATCCTCGACTTCAGCCCTGGCAGCTTCCTCCCGCTCCGTGGCTGGGCCCTCTCTGGCTGGCTCCAGGGAGAAAGAAGGGTCGCGGCTCTTGAAGCATGCCAGCACATGTGAGGCGACCTCTAAGGCCAGGCCGTGTCCCTCGGCCTCAAGCTCGCTGGCGACCACCGAGTCTAGCCTTTCCAACTTGGCGCCGATCGACTCCAGCGTGGGAATCACCTCCGCCACCTTCAACGCAGGAGCTGCTGCCCTCACCGGACTGAAGCCGAGAGGGACCAGGGCGGATCCCGCTCGGTCAACAAAGCTTGAGACAGCATGCGCCTCGGAGGACCGCAAGGCCGAGAGCTCCTCCACTTCGCGACGAGCTGCCTGCAGGGCCTCTTGGTTTCTCTCGGAGAATTCCTTCTCCTTGGCCGCCAGGGAGTTTTCCCGAAGGTGGAGAGTCTCGGCAAGCCGCTCCAACTCAGAAGCCTTGAAGTCGGCGGTCAACTCCCGATCCAAGACCGCCCGGCGTTCATGGGAGACCTGTTCCTCTCGCATGTCGAGGTCTGCCTTCTGAATCTCCAGCTCCTCAATCCGAGCTCGAAGGTCATCCTCACCCGCCGCCAGCTGCGCGGCGACCCTCTCCGCCTCGGCTGCCGTGGAACGCTCCCGTTCCTCAACGACAAGTTTACAGCGCTCCAACAGCTGCCGTATCTCCTCAGCAGCAGAGAGGCTCTCCTCGGCCCGGGCGTGTGCCTCCAGGGCCTCCCTGTTGATCCGCCGCGATTCGGCGTCCATGCAGTCAACAGACCGCTTCAGCCGGTCGAGGATCACATCCCTGAAGTCGAGCAACTCCTGCCTAGAGTCGAGCTCGCTCTTGACCTTCGCGGTCCGCTCCCGCAAAAGGTTCCCCCAGGTGAGGAGGCGATCCCGTTCAACTGTATACTCCTCCCGCTCGCGACCTAGTGCAGCCAAGACCTGCCAGACGCTCGTCTCGGCAAGCGCGAAGGCATCCGCCAGGGGCAGTGGAGCAGCAGAGGCCGGGGCAGTTCCCCCGACCTCCTCCATCACCTCGTCCTCAAGAGGAGTCGATGCACCAGCGACCGAGGCGAGACGCCGGTCAGGAGAAGCTGGCGCCAGGGCTCTGGCAGCCGGACCTGCCGGACTTTCTTTAGCTTCTGGCTTCTTGGCCTGTGAAGAGGGACGAGCCGGGGAAGGCGGCGCTGGAATAAAGGCCGGGCCGCCTGGTGCAGGGTCGACCTGCGCTGGCCTGGGGGCCGCGGCGGCCGTCTCTGCAGGAAGAGATGGCGCCGCCGCGGAGTCCGGGCACACCGGAACAGGAGAAGCTCGCGCTAGCTTGAGGGCCGCGGCAGCTGTCCCGGTTTCCGAGCGCAACGGCACAGACTCCCCGCCAGTCGAGGATGGCCGGGAAGCGCGGACACTCCAGCGGGCTCTGAACCCCGACTTCCGAGCCGGGGTAGGACTCCAAGAGCCCGCTGCCGTCACTGACGGCCACTCTGCAGTCGCTTGAACTGGCGGAGCAGGGGACACCCCAGAAGCTCCCCTCAACACATCAGCCCGGGGCCTCTTTGAGTCGCCACCAGAAGGAGTGCCAGGCACCCCAGGTCCCCGACTTGGCACAGACGCCGCCGCTGGAGGAGATCGAGCGTGCTTCTTCTCTGTTGGCGGGTTGGAGGCCATGGCGAGGGAGGACGCAAAGGAAGAAGAAATGGCACAAGAGTCAAAGAAAAAACGCTGGGAAGTGCGAAGGGAAGCCACAATGTGGGTAAGATCCCCTCTAAAAACTTCCCGGGTGCAATTCCAAGCGATTCGAAACTCTTCGAATACGCCGCATCGGCAACCGCTTCGGCTCCAAGACCGAGCGCCGATGACAGGTGGACCCAAGCCGCCCAACTGAAGCAGCGTGTCAAGGAGTCAGTCTCCTAAGAAGAGAAGCCGGCAAGGCACTTTGGCGGTTCCCGAAGAAAGCACCGCAACGTGCAGAAGTGGCAGTCTTGGGAACCGCCGCAGTAAAAGCGACCATCATGTGAGCGCACGCTTCCACGATCCCGCGGCCGTTCGTGCTCCGGCAGCGGTCGATGCGGGACTTAGAGAAAGTGCGCGTGTCGGTACCCTCGATATGGGGTACCCCCGCGCACAGGGGAAAATGCCTAAGGATCTCGCCCTTCTCCGCAGGGAGAGCTCCGAAGGCGCCACGCGTCCAGCAGGGCCGGACCTCCCTCTCCTCAGAGGAGAGCTCCGGGCCCACCACGTGGCATACAGAAGCCGGACCTCCCCCTCCGCGGGAGAGAGGTCCGAAGGTGCCGCGTGTCCAGAGAGGCCGGACCTCCCCCTCCTCAGAGAGGAGCTCCGGGCTCGCCATGTGGCCAACAGAAGCCGAACCTCCCCCTCCGCGGGGAGAGGTCCGAAGGCTCCACGTGTCCTGCGGGGCCGGCCCCCCCTCTCTTCTAAGGAGGGCTCCGGGCCCTCCACGTGGCCAGCAGAACGGCGCTGCCGGCCCCCGAGCGATAGGCAGCGGGCGTAAAGACGCCCCATACCTTGCCCGTACAAGGTATTCAAGGCCCGCGCCTTCCCAAGACGCGGAGACGCGGAGCACGCCTCTGTCAGGTGCCGTTGCACCCAGTCGCATCACAGACTGGCGTGCAGTGTCAGAGCCTGCCAGCCAATAAACGCAGCGACAAGACATCCCATGCCGCCCCCGCCGTCATCATCCACTACGACTAGCATGCGGCATGGACAGAGCTACAAGACGAAGACTCAGAAGCCTTCGGCAGAGACAACTACCGGCATAACTGCACATACGGTAGATATCAGTCAATCTCCCCAGGACCACCTGTCGGGTCCCGGCCCCCCTTGAAAGCCACCCGAATCTTGGACTATAAAAGGCTCGGGTAGGCGACGTTAGCAGGGGTTCGGACTCTAGCCATCCGCACCCCTGTGTTCGCACTCTGCAACTCATACGCTAGCCATTCACACCCAAGCTGTAACTCACCCCCAAGCTCAGGACTCCGGCCCTGAGCAGCAAGCAATACAGCGAGCTCCATAGCTCGCCGTGGACGTAGGGTTTTACGCTCCGGCGGCCTGAACCACGTAAAACCTCCCGTGTCAAGCTCTCACTAACTCGTCCATCCGCGCAAGCTCTCCGCAAGGGACTAGCCCCACCAAAAAAAGAACCTCCGCGGGCTGCCCAGTGCAGGCCCGGGGGAAGTGTCGACCGAACACATCGACAGCGCGGATCAGAAGAGATGGAGGTCCCACCTCGGGCTCGCTATCTCCCCCGAGATGGGCCCGGGGGCCTGTCGAAGTGTGCGATCGACACTTCCCCCGGGTCTGCACTGGGCAGCCCGCGGAGGTTCTTTTTTCGGAGGGGCTAGTTCCTAGCGGAGAGCTTGCGCGGATGGACGAGTTAGTGAGAAATTGACACAGGGAGTTTTACGTGGTTCAGGCCGCCGGAGCGTAAAACCCTACGTCCACGGCGAGCTATGGAGCTCGCTGTATTGCTTGCTGCTCAGGGCCGGGGGCCTGAGCTTGGGGGTGAGCTACAGCTTGAGAGTGTATGGCTAGCGTATGAGTTGCAGAATGCGAACCCTTGCTATCGACGCCTACCCGAGCCTTTTATAGTCCAAGGCTCGGGCGGCTTACAAGGGAAGCCGGGACCCGACAGGTGGTCCCGGGAAGATTGTCTATTATCTACCGTATCTGTAGTTACGCCGGTGGTTGCCTCCGGTCGAAGGCTTCTGAGTCTTCCTTTTGCCGCCCTGCCCATGCCGTGCGCCAGTCGTAGTGGTTGATGGCGGCGCAGGCGGTATGGGATGTCTTGTCGCGGCGTTTATTACCTGTCAGGTTCTGACACCGCGTGCCAGTCTGTGATGCGACTGGACGCAACGGCACCTGACAGGCGCGTGCTCCGCGTTTCCGCGTCTTGGGAAGACGCGGGCCTTGAATACCTTGTACGGGCAAGGTGAGGGGCGCCTTTACGCCCGCTGCCTACCGCTCGGGGGCAGGCAGCACCGTTCTTCTAGCCACGTGGCGGGTCCGGAGCTCTTCTCTGAGAAGAGGGAGGTCCGACCTTGCTGGACGCGTGGCACCTTCGGACCTCTCTCCCGCGGAGGGGGAGGTCTGGCTTCTGCATGCCACGTGGCGGGCCCGGAGCTCACCTCTGAGGAGAGGGAGGTCCGGCCCCGCTGGCCGCATGGCGCCTTCGGACCTCTCTCCCACGGAGGGGGAGGTCCGGCTTCTGTATGCCACGTGGCGGGCCCGGAGCTCTCCTCTGAGGAGAGGGAGGTCCGGCCCCGCCAGACGCATGGTGCCTTCGGAGCTCTCCCTGCGGAGAATGGCGAGCACCTTAGGCATTTCACCCTGTGTGCGGGGGTACCCCATATCTCAGGTACCGACAGTGGCCCCCGGGCCCATCTCGGGGGAGATGGCGAGCCCGAGGTGGGACCTCCGTCTCTTCTGATCCGCGCACTTTCTCTAAGTCCCGACTCGACCGCTGCCGGAGCACGAACGGCCGCAGGGTCGTGAGGGCGTGCGCCCACTTGATGACTGCTTTTACTGCGGCGGTTCCCAAAGCTGCCACTTCTGCACGTTGCGGCGCTTTCTTCGGGAACCGCTGAAGGGCCTTGCCGGCTCATCTTCTTAGGAGACTGTCTCCTTGCCCCCACCGCTCCAGTTAAGCGGCTTGGGCCTACCCGCCATCGGCTCTCGGTCTAGGAACCGAAGCGGTTGCGGGTGCGGGGTTATTCGAAGAGTTCCGAATCGCTTGGAACTGCACCGGGAAGCTTTTTAGAGGGGGTCTCACCCACATTGTAGCTTCCATTCGCACTTCTCTGCGTTTCTTCTTGGACTCTTGCGCTTTTGCTCTTTTGCCTTTGAGCTCTCCCTTGCCATGGCTTCCAACCCGCTGCCAGAGAAGAAACGCGCTCGATCTCCTCCAGCAACGGTGCCGGTGCCAAGTCGGGATTCTGGGGTGCCCGACACTCCCTCTGGTGGCGACTCGAAGAGGCCCCGGGCTGACGTGCTGGGGGAAGCCTCTGAGGCGTCCCCTGTTCCGCCAGTCCAAGCGACTGCGGAGCGGTCGTCGGAGACGGTAGCGGGCTCTGGAAACCCTACCCCGGCTCGGAAGTCGGGGTTTAGAGCCTGCTGGAGTGTCCGTGCTTCCCGGCCTTCCTCGTCTTGCGAGGAATCTGTGCCGATGCGCTCGGAGCCAGGGGCAACTGCTGCGGCCCCCAGGCCAGCGCGGACTTCTCCTGTTCCGGTGTGCCCGGACTCCGCGGCGGCGTCGTCTCTCCCTGCCGAGACAGCCACCGCGGCCCCCGAGCCAGCACAGGTTGATCCTGCACTAGGCGGCCTGGCTTCTTCTCCAGCACCGACTTCCCCGGCTCGTCCCTCTTCCCAGGTCAAGGAGCCTGAAGCTGAAGAGTGCCCGGCTGGCCCGGCTGCCAGGGCCGCTGTGCCAGTTTCTCCTGATCGGCGTCTCGTCTCGGCGGCAGACGCGTCGGCTCTTCCCGAGGATGAGGTAATGGAGGAGGTCGGAGGGACTGCCCCAGCCTCTGTTGCTCCATTGCCTCTGGCGGACGCCTTCGCGCTCGCCGAGTCGAGCGTCCGGCAGGTCTTGGCTGCGCTAGGGCGCGAGCGGGAGGAGTATACGGTTGAAAGGGACCGCCTCCTCACCTGGGGGAACCTTTTGTGGGAGAGGACCGCGAAGGTTAAGAGCGAGCTCGACTCCAGGCGGGAGTTGCTCAACTTCCGGGAAACGCTCATCGACCGGATGAAGCGGGCTGTTGACTGCATGGATACCCAGTCGCGGCGGATCAACAGGGAGGCCCTGGAGGCTCACGCCCGGGCCGAAGAGAGCCTCTCTGCTGCTGTGGAAATACGGCAGCGGTTGGAGCGCCGCGAACTCGCCGTTGAGGAGCGGGAGCGTTCCGTGGCAGCTGAGGCAGAGAGGGTCGCCGCGCAGCTGGCTGCGGGCGAGGATGACCTCCGAGCTCGGAAGGAGGAACTGGAGATTCTGAAGGCAGACCTCGACTTGAGGGATGAACAGGTCTCCCATGATCGCCGGGCGGTCTTGGACCGCGAGTTGACTGCCGGCTTCAGGGCCGCTGAGTTGGAGCGGCTAGCCGAGACCCTCCGCCTTCGGGAGAGTTCCCTGGCGGCCCAGGAGAAGGAATTCTCCGAGAGGAACCTGGAGGCCCTGCGGGCGGCCCGCCGCGAGGTGGAGGAACTCTCAGCCCTACGGTCCACCGAGGCCCTTGCGGTCTCAAGCTTCGTGGATCGGGCGGGGTCCGCCCTGATCCCTCTTGGTTTCAGTCCGGTGAGGGCCGCAACTCCCGCATTGCAGGTGGCAGAGGTGATCCCTGCATTGGAGTCGATCGGCGCCAAGCTGGACAGACTCGACTCGGTGGTCGCCAGCGAGCTTGAAGCCGAGGGCCACGGCTTAGCTTTAGAGGTCGCCTCGCATGTGCTGGCATGCTTCAAGAGCCGCGACCCCTCTTTCTCACTGGAGCCAGCGAGAGAGGGCCCAGCCGCGGAGCGGGAGGAAGCTGCCAGGGCTGAAGTCAAGGATGTGGCCGCCCTTGTAGCAGCAAGGTTCCGGCGAGAGCCGGGTGGTCCTTAGGACTTGCTTTTCTCTTTTTTATCGAGTCTGTAGTCCAGCTCAAGGAGCCTTGCTTAAATTGACTCTCTTGGATACTTGTGTCTGTGATGCTTTTCCCTCCTTCTTGGCTTTGCCTGGCTGAGTCCTTAGCTCCGCAAGGTACTCAGAGGTCATTTCCAATCTCGGAGCTTCGCTCTGACACACCCCCCGGGTCCTAACTGTGTTAGGGGCCCCCGGAGGTCTCCGAACCTCGCCCTATGGGGGGCTCCAAATCTGCCGGCCACGTGGTGGGTCCGGAGCTCCTCCTTAAGAGACGGGAGCTCCGGTCATGTTGGACACGTAGGGCTTTCGGAGCCCTCCCGCTGAGGGGGGAGGTCCGGTTCCTGCCCGCCACGTGGCGAGCCCGGAGCCCTCAAGGAGGGAGTTCCGGGCCTGCTGGACACGCGGGGCCCCCGGGCCCTGCCCCTCTGGGGGGGCAGGTCCCGGTCCTTCCAGTCCCAGGCCGGTGTAGCTGGTAGCTCCTTTCCCCCTGCTTCTTGCAGCCCCTGTTGCCGTAACCTGAAGGTCCTGCACACAGGTAGAGGAGACATAATTCTCCTCAGGGGGTCCTCCCCTCCTGTCTCCTAGTCTTATCCGTCTTATGGTCCTGGCCCGCTATACGGGGCTTGGGCAATTCTGTGCACGAGGCGCTGGAGCTCCGGCTCCCTCTGAGGTCCGGGTACGGCCGTCCGATCCCTAGTACCGGGCCATGCGCTGGGGAAGCAGAGTGCACGCGCTTTGGGTTCATGACCAGGCAAAGCGGACGTACTCCCCTGGACCTCCGGGGAGCAGGATGCGCATGCTTTGGGCTCTGGGCCGGCTAAGCTGGATACGCACCCTGGACTCCCCATGCACAACGCTGGCCTTTCCTGGAGGTGACCAACTGGCACCGCAACACCTGACTGGGGGAGGCCCGAGAGACTCACTCGACCATCGGCAGGTGCCTCAAGCGCAGCCGCCTTCGGGAGGATAGCAAATGCTGACTATGGGTGAGCGCAGGAGAGGGGGAGCTAGACGTATGATGAACATACAGAGATAGTGCGATCATAAAAATTAATGCATAATTTAAATGAGCGCATGAGAAGGAGCTAAGTAGAACAGGTCTCTGTATTTGCTCCCATAGGTGGAATTCTGGCTGTTCGTGGGGGCAATGTTCCGCCTCGTCTACAAGGGAAGCAAGACTCTACGCGCTTAGGGTCGGAACCAGGCTAAACTGGACGTAGTCCTGTACCGTCCCTTGAGACTTAGCTACCCCAAGCTCTGTTCCTAAGTTCTATGGGGTCTATTACAGAAGTGAATAACCCTGTTCTACTGATGCTCAGTAAGTAGGACTTACAGTGTTGCTCCATGATAAGGATTTTCGGGAATGGATCCCACTCTCGGTTGAAAGGCATGTGTACCTGGGGCGGCAGCTTTCATGATTCAGAAGGGACCTTCCCTGCTGGGGGAGAGCTTATGGGTCCTTCTTGGAATATAGCGTGCCGCTTCACCAGGCTGCCTTCTTGCGGGCCCCCGTCGCGTCTGGTTCTTTGGCGGTAGTGCTTAGAGCATTAGCCGAGACCGTGCGTTGTGGGGTGTTCCCTGCAAGCCGAGTCTTGTCGAAGTTGTTGTCTTCACGCTGGATCAGGTCCTGCGTGGCTTCTCTCTGGGGCCCCCGGGGAGTTCTCCCCTTCTGGCTAAGGCCTTCAAGTGGTAGGTGGACCCGGGCTCGCCTTGGATGACCTAAGGCGTCTCCCCCTTCTGGCAAGGCCTTCAAGGGGTTGACGGACCCTATGCGGCCCCCGAGAGGTATGTTCGAGGCACGGAGGCGTGCCGCAGCTGGCTAACACCTTGGCCCGTCACCGTCAGAACTGGAGTCCTCACCGTCATGCACTGTCTTTATGACACGCTGAGGCTCCTGGTACCCCACTTGGTGGGCAGCGGTGACTGAGGCATCGGCCTTCTGTTTGCCATCCCTCTGAGGGTAGGATGGTGCTTCAGCCCTCTGCTGTCTTCCATTATGGAACCGCTCTGCGAGCCTCTGGATCTCCCAGCACTCGGCAGCTGTATGGTTGCAGGTGCCATGCACGGGGCATAGCCCGTTCTGGCCACTGTCTGGGGCCGGTGATTGCCGCTGCCTCTTGTTGGGGCGCGGCCCCCGAGCTCCGCTGGTTGTCGCAGCTGCGGCGACGGGGGCCGTGAACGGTGGCTTCATCTTTCCACTCCCCCGGTTCTTGGTCTTCTTGCCACCCCCATAGGCAGCAGCACCGGACCCGGGCTGCCCTCCTGACTCGGAGGTCGGCAGTGCGTGCCAGTTCCGCCCTTCGGCTGCCCTAGCGCACTTATCCGCCAGGCTAAAGAGCTCCGAGACGTCGCGGACCTCTCTGGTCGCGAGCTTCTCGAGCATTTTCTCGTCCCGGACACCCTGTCGGAACGCCACCACCATAGAGGCGCTTTGGATATGTGGAATGGTGTTGCGCACCTGAGAGAACCGCTGGATGAAAGAGCGCAGCGACTCCCCAGGTTGTTGCTTGACGGCATGGAGGTCAAGCTCCGTGCCGGGACGGGTGTAGGAGCTGCCGAAGTTGGCGACGAACTGCCGGCAGAGCTCACCCCAGGAGGTTATGGACCCCTGAGGTAGATTCATGAGCCAAGACCGGGCTGGGCCGGTCAAGGCGACGTGGAAGTAGATGGCCATGACAGCCTCGTCCCCTCCTGCGGCAAGTACGGCGGTGGAGTAGATCTGGAGGAACTCCGCTGGGTTGACGCTGCCGTCGTACTTCTTGGGCAGGTGCGGGCGGAACTTGCGTGGCCACCTTGCGAAGCGAAGGTGGGGTGCAAGGGCCGCACATCCTGCTCCTGCTGCGGCAGGTATAGGCGCTGCGAACACTTGGTTCGCACCCTGCGCTGCGTATCCCGGCATGGGCAAGGCTGCACCATAGGCCGGGGCCGCTACTTGCGGCGCATATGGTTGTGGCATATGCTGCGCAGCATATGCCTGTCGTGGGGCTCGCATGGCGAAGACCTGCCCTTCTGGTTGTGTCGAGGCCGACAACATGCTGTCGCCTGCCTCCTGGTTGCGACGCCTTTCTCAGCGTCGCTCGAGGTACACCCGGGCGTCCTGCCCCAAGTGACACCGTTCCAGTTCCCTTCGCAGGTCCGTCGACAGGAGCCTGGAGGAGCTGGAATCCGCCGTTAGCCCGTCAACCGTGGGTGTGCGCATCAGCGACACAGCCGGTTGCCCTGGACGTCGTCCTCGCCGAAACCGAGGGTTCGCGGCGGCGACTACGAGGCGGTCCACCTCGCGGACCCATTGCTGGGTCGCTGAATGGGGCGCATCCCCCGCAGGCGGGTTGCGCAGCAGCGCTCTTGCTGCAGCTAGCGCACCTCCATGGTGTACGCTCAGCGCTGCAGAAGACCTCACGCTGGTCGGGGCCTGCATAGCCGGAGTTGGCGTTGCCGGAGTCGGCTGCTGGCTGCCCGCTTGTGCCGACACACTCCGTCCTGAGTGTGTCGACATGTACTCCCCAGTGGTCACGGTTCGCCGTGAACGCGGAGGGGGAGAAGTTGCCGTTGAAGGAAGCTTGGTCATCTTCGTTGGCGGAAACTCGTCGTGCTAGGGGAAAAGCCCCCTACCTGGCGCGCCAAATGTCGAAGTGTGCGATCGACACTTCCCCCGGGCCTGCACTGGGCAGCCAGCGGAGGTTCTTTTTTCGGAGGGGCTAGTTCCTAGCGGAGAGCTTGCGCGGATGGACGAGTTAGTGAGAGCTTGACACAGGGAGTTTTACGTGGTTCAGGCCGCCGGAGCGTAAAACCCTACGTCCACGGCGAGCTATGGAGCTCGCTGTATTGCTTGCTGCTCAGGGCCGGGGGCCTGAGCTTGGGGGTGAGCTACAGCTTGAGAGTGTATGGCTAGCGTATGAGTTGCAGAATGCGAACCCTTGCTATCGACGCCTACCCGAGCCTTTTATAGTCCAAGGCTCGGGCGGCTTACAAGGGAAGCCGGGACCCGACAGGTGGTCCCGGGAAGATTGTCTATTATCTACCGTATCTGTAGTTACGCCGGTGGTTGCCTCCGGTCGAAGGCTTCTGAGTCTTCCTTTTGCCGCCCTGCCCATGCCGTGCGCCAGTCGTAGTGGTTGATGGCGGCGCAGGCGGCATGGGATGTCTTGTCGCGGCGTTTATTACCTGTCAGGTTCTGACACCGCGCGCCAGCCTGTGATGCGACTGGACGCAACGGCACCTGACAGGCGCGTGCTCCGCGTTTCCGCGTCTTGGGAAGACGCGGGCCTTGAATACCTTGTACGGGCAAGGTGAGGGGCGCCTTTACGCCCGCTGCCTACCGCTCGGGGGCAGGCAGCACCGTTATTCTAGCCACGTGGCGGGTCCGGAGCTCTTCTCTGAGAAGAGGGAGGTCCGGCCTTGCTGGACGCGTGGCGCCTTCGGACCTCTCTCCCGCGGAGGGGGAGGTCTGGCTTCTGCATGCCACGTGGCGGGCCCGGAGCTCACCTCTGAGGAGAGGGAGGTCCGGCCCCGCTGGCCGCGTGGCGCCTTCGGACCTCTCTCCCGCGGAGGGGGAGGTCCGGCTTCTGTATGCCACATGGCGGGCCCGGAGCTCTCCTCTGAGGAGAGGGAGGTCCGGCCCAGCCAGACGCGTGGCGCCTTCGGAGCTGTCCCTGCGGAGAAGGGCGAGCACCTTAGGCATTTCACCCTGTGCGCGGGGGTACCCCATATCTCAGGTACCGACAGGGCCATTGTCGGTACCCGCGATATGGGGTACCCCCGCGCACAGGGGAAATTGCCTAAGGAACTCGCCCTTCTCCGCAGGGAGAGCTCCGAAGGCGCCACGCGTCCGGCGGGGCCGGACCTCCCTCTCCTCAGAGGAGGGCTCCGGGCTCGCCACGTGGCCTGCAGAAGCCGGACCTGCCCCTCCGCGGGAGAGAGGTCCGAAGGAGCCACGTGTCCAGCGGGGCCGGACCTCCCTCTCCTCAGAGGGGAGCTCCGGGCTCGCCACGTGGCCGACAGAAGCCGGGCCTCCCTCTCCGCGGGGAGAGGTCCGAAGGCTCCACGTGTCCTGCGAGGCCGGACCCCCCTCTCCTCTGAAGAGGGCTCCGGGCCCGCCACGTGACTAGCAGAACGGCGCTGCCTGCCCCCGAGCGATAGGCAGCGGGCGTAAAGACGCCCCATACCTTGCCCGTACAAGTTATTCAAGGCCCACGTCTTCCCAAGACGCGGAGACGCGGAGCACGCCTCTGTCAGGTGCCTTTTGCGCCCAGTCGCATCACAGACTGGCGCGCAGAATCAGAGCCTGCCAGCCAATAAACACAGCAACAAGACATCCCATGCCGCCCCCGCCGTCATCATCCACTACGACTAGCATGCGGCATGGGCAGGGCTGCAATACGAAGACTCAGAAGCCTTCGCCAGAGACAACTACCGGCATAACTGCAGATACAGTAGATAACAGTCAATCTCCTCGGGACCACCTGTCGGGTCCCGGCCCCCCCCCTTGTAAGCCACCCGAGTCTTGGACTATAAAAGTCTCGGGTAGGTGACGTTAGCGGGGGTTCGCACTTTAGCCACTCGCACCCTGGGTTCGCACTCTGCAACTCGCACTCTAGCCATTCACTCCCAAGCTGTAACTCACCCCCAAGCTCAGGACTCCGGCCCTGAGCAGCAAGCAATACAGCGAGCTCCATAGCTTGCCGTGGACGTAGGGTTTTACGCTCCGGCGGCCTGAACCACGTAAAACTCACCGTGTCAAGCTCTTACTAACTCGTCCATCCGCGCAAGCTCTCCGCAAGGGACTAGCCCCACCGAAAAAAGAACCTCCGCGGTCTGCCCAGTGCAGGCCCGGGGGAAGTGTCGACCGAACACTTCGACAACGATGAACATACATAGATAGTGCGATCATAAAAATTAATGCATAATTTAAATGAGTGCATGAGAGAGAGCTATGTAGAACAAGTTTCTGTGTTCATGCCCATAGGTGAAATTCTGACCGTACATGGAGGCAATGATCCGCCTCGTCTACAAGGGAAGCAAGACTCTACGCGCTTAGGGTCGGAACCAGGCTAAACTGGACGTAGTCCTGTACCGTCCCTTGAGCCTTAGCTGCCCCAAGCACTGTTCCTAAATTCTATGGGATTCATTACAGAAGGGAATGACCCTGTTCTACTAATGCTCGGGGAGTAGGACTTACAGTGTTGCTCCATGCCAAGGGTTTTGGGAACGGATCCCACACTCGGTTGAAAGGCATGTGTACCTGGGACGGCAGCTTTCGTGATTCGGAAGGGACCTTCCCTGCTGGGGGAGAGTTTATAGGTCCTTCTCGGAAAAGAGCGTGCCGCGACACCAGGTTGCCCTTCTGCAGGTCCCTGACGCGTTTGGTTCTTTGGCGGTAGTGCTTAGAGCATCAGCCGAGACCGTGCGTTGTGGGATGTTACCTGCAGCCGAGTCTCGTCGACGAGGCTGTCATCTTCACGCTGGATCAGGTCCTGCGCGGCTTCTCCTGGGCGTCCCCAGGGAGTTCTCCCCTTCTGGCTAAGGCCTTCAAGGGGTAGGTGGACCCGGGCTCGTCTTGGAAGACCTAAGGCGTCTTCCCCTTCTGGCAAGGCCATCAAGGGGTTGACAGACCTTGGGCGGCCCCCGGGAGGTATGACCGAGGCACGGAGGCGTACTCTCGGGTGAGGCTGGCCCGACGTTGCACCATTGTGATCAGTGCTTGGGATGCTGCGACTACTTGGGGCTTCTTCAAGGTTGACGCCGCAGCAGTGCAGCCTCCACTGACCTGGGACGGCAGCCACAGCCGGCTACCGTCCCGGCCCGTCACCATCGGAGCTGGAGTCCTCACCGTTATGCACTGTCTTTATGACACGCTGAGGCTCCTGAAACCCCACCTGGTGGGTGGCGCTGACTGGAGCGTCGACTTTCTGCTTTCCATCCCTCTGAGGGTAGGGCGGTGCTTCAGCTCTCTGCTGTCTTCCTTTGCGGAAGCGCTCTGCGAGCCTCTGGATATCCCAGCACTCGGCAGCAGTATGGTTGCCGGCGCCATGCACGGGGCATAGCCCACCCTGGTCACTATCCAGGGCCGGTGACTGCCGCTGCCTTTTGTCGGGGCGTGGCCCCCGAGCTCCACTAGTCGTCGCTGCTGCGGCGACGGGAGCCGCGAACGATGACTTCATCTTGCCACTCCCCCGGTTCTTGGCCTTCTTGCCACCTCCATAGGCAGCAGCGCCAGACCCGGGCTGTCCTCCTGACTCGGAGGTCGGCAGAGAGTTCCAGTTCCACCCTTCAGCTGCTCTGGCGCATTTGTCCGCCTGGCTGAAGAGCTCAGAGACGTCGCGGACCTCTCTGGTCGCGAGCTTCTCAAGCATTTTCTCGTCCCGGGCACCCTGCCGGAACGCCACCACCACAGAAGCACTTTGAATATGCGGGATGGTGTTGCGTACCTGGGAGAACCGCTGGATGAAAGAGCGCAGCGACTCCCCAGGTTGTTGCTTGACGGCATGGAGGTCAAGCTCCGTGCCGGGACGGGTGTAGGAGCTGCCGAGGTTGGCGACGAACTGCTGGCAGAGCTCTCCCCAGGAAGTTATGGAACCCTGAGGGAGATTCATGAGCCAAGACCGGGCTGTGCCGGTCAAGGCGACGGGGAAGTAGTTGGCCATGACAGCCTCATCCCCTCCTGCTGCAAGTACGGCGGTGGAGTAGATCTGGAGGAACTCCGCCGGGTTGACGCTGCCGTCGTACTTTTCGGGCAGATGCGGCCAAAACTTGCGCGGCCACCTCGCGAAGCAAAGGTGGGGTGCAAGAGCCGCACATCCTGCCCCTGTTTCCGCAGGTATTGGTGCCGCGAATGCTTGGTTCGCACCTGGCACAGTGTACCCCGGTATGGGCAAGGCTGCTCCATAGACCGGGGACGCCGCTTGCAGGGCATATGGTTGTGGCATATGCTGCACGGCGTACGCCTGGGGCAGAGCTCGCGTGGCGAAGATCTGCCCTTCAGGCTGGGTCGAGGCAGACGTCATGCTGTCGCCAGCCTCTTGGGTGCGACGCCTTTCTCGACGTCGCTCGAGGAACACTCGGGCATCTTGGCTCAAGTGGCACCACTCCAGCTCTGCCCTCAGGTCCGTCGACGGAAACCTGGTGGAGCTGGAGCCCGCCGTCTGCCCGTCAACCGTTGGCGTGCGCGTCAGTGACACAGCCGGTTGGCCAGAGCGTCGCCCCCGCCGAAACCGAGGGTTTGCGGCAGCGACGACGAGGCGGTCCACCTCGCGGACCCACTGCTGGGTCGCTGAGTGGGGTGCATCCCCAGCAGGTGGATTGCACAGTAGCGCTCTTGCTGCAGCTAGCGCACCCCCAAGGTGTACGCTCAGTGCCACAGAAGATCTCATGCTGGTTGGAGCCTGCCTTGCCGGAGTCGGTGTTGCCGGAGTCGGCTGCTGGCTACCAGCTTGTGCCGACACACTCCGTCCTGAGTGCGTCGACATGTACTCCCCGCTGGTCACCGTCCGCCGTGAACGCGGGGGAGGAGAGTTTGCCGCCGAAGGAAGCTTGGTCATCTTCGTCGGCGGAAACTCGTCGCGCTAGGGAAAGCCCCTACCTGGCACGCCAAATGTCGAAGTGTTCGGTCGACACTTCCCCCGGGCCTGCACTGGGCAGCCCACGGAGGTTCTTTTTTTGGTGGGGCTATACCCTTGCGGAGAGCTTGAGCGTATGGACGAGTTAGTAAGAGCTTGACACGGCGAGTTTTACGTGGTTCATGCCGCCGGAGCGTAAAACCCTACGTCCACGGCGAGCTATGGAGCTTGCTGTATTGCTTTCTGCTCAGAACCGGAGTCCTGAGCTTGAGGATGAGTTACAGCTTGGGTGAGAATGGCTAGCGTCTAGCGTATGAGTTGCGAGAGTGCGAACCCTTGCTAACGTTGCCTACCCAGGTCTTTTATAGTCCAAGACTCGGGTGGCTTACAAGGGGGGCCCGGGACCTGACAGGTGGTCCCGAGGAGATTGACTGTTATCTACCGTATCTGCAGTTATGCCGGTAATTGTCTCTGGCGAAGGCTTCTGATTCTCCGTCCTGCAGCCCTGCCCATGCCGCATGCTAGTCGTAGTGGATGATGACGGCGGGGGCGGCATGGGATGTCTTGTCGCTGCGTTTATTGGCTGGCAGGCTCTGACACTGCACGCCAGTCTGTGATGCGACTGGGCGCAACGGCACCTGACAGAGGCGTGCTCCGCGTCTCCGCGTCTTGGGAAGACACGGGCCTTGAATACCTTGTACGGGCGAGGTATGGGGCGTCTTTACGCCCGCTGCCTATCGCTCGGGGGCAGGCAGCGCCGTCCTTCTGGACACGTGGCGGGCCCGGAGCCCTCCTCAGAGGAGAGGGGGGTCCGGCCCCGCAGGACACGTGGAGCCTTCGGACCTCTCCCCACGGAGGGGGAGGTCCAGCTTCTATCGGCCACGTGGCGAGCCCGGAGCTCCTCTCTGAGGAGAGGGAGGTACGGCCCCGCTGGACACGTGGCGCCTTCGGACCTCTCTTCCGCGGAGGGGAGGTCCGGCTTCTGTATGCCATGTGGCGGGCCCGGAGCTTTCCTCTGAGGAGAGGGAGGTCCGGCCCCGCCAGACGCGTGGCGCCTTCAGAGCTCTCCCTGTGGAGAAGGGCGAGTTCCTTAGGCATTTTCCCCTGTGCGCGGGGGTACCCCATATCGCGGGTACCGACAGCATTAATTTTTGTGATCGCACTCTCTATGTATGCTCACCGTACATTTAGCTCTCTCTCTCCCGCGCTCATCCGTAGTCAGCATTTGCTATCCTACCAAAGGCGGTTGCGCTTGAGGCACCTGCCGATGGCCAGGTGGGCCTCTCAGGCCTCCCCCAGTCAGGTGTTGCGGTGCCAGTTGGTCACCTCCAGGAAAGGCATGCGCCGTGCATGGGGGTTCCAGGGTGCGTATCCCGCTTAGCCGGCTCTGTACCCAAAGCGTGCGCACCCTGCCCTCCGGAGGTCCAGGGGAGTACAGCCGCTTTGCCTGGTTCCGTACCCAAAGCCTGTGCACTCTGCTTCCCCGACACACGGTCCGATACTAGGGATCAGACGGTCGTACGCGGACCTTGGAGGGAGCCGGAGCCCCGGTGTCTCGCGCACAGAATTGCCCAAGCCCCGTATACCGGACTAGGACTGTAAGCCGAATAAGACTAAGAGACCGGGAGGGGAGGACCCCCCGAGGAGAATTACGTTTCCTCTATCTGTGTGCAGGACCTCCAGGTTACAGCAACGGGGGCTGCATGAGGCGGGGGCCAAGGAGCTATCGACTACTCCAGCACCGAACCGGAAGGTCTGGGTTTCGCCCCTTCAAAAGGGACGGGGCCCGAAGGCCCCACGTGTCCAGCGGGGCCGGAGCTCCCGCCTCCTCAGGAGGAGCTCCGCACCCGCCACGTGGCCGGCGGAAGCCGGACCTCCCCCTCCGGGGGGGGCTCCGAAGGCTCCCAGTGTCCCACGGGGCCGTACCTCCGTCTCCTTAGAGGGGGGCTCCGAGCCCGCCACGTGGCCGGAAGATCCGGACCTCCCTCATCCTCAGGGGGAAAGCTCCGGAGACCTCTGGGGCCCTTAGTACAGTAAGGACCCGGAGAAGGTGTCTGTGCAGAGCTTCGAGATTGGTGAAGGCCTCTGGGTACCTTGCGGAGCTAAGGGCTCGGCCAGGCAAAACCAAGAAGAAGACAAAAAGCATCACAGGCACAAATATTCAAGAGAGTATATTTATTCATGGCTCCATGAGCTGGACTACAGACTCGATAAAAAGAAAGAAACAAGCCCTAAGGTCCCCCTGGCTCACGCCGGAACCTGGAGGCTACAAGGGCAGCCACATCCCCGACTTCAGCCCTGGCGGTCTCCTCCCGCTCCGCGGCAGGGCCCTCTCTCGCTGGCTCCAGTGAGAAAGAAGGGTCCCGGCTCCTGAAGCATGCCAACACATGCGTAGCAACCTCCAAGGCCAGGCCCCGTCCCTCTGCCTCGAGCTCGCTGGTGACCACCGAGTCCAGCCTGTTCAGCTTGGCGCCGAGTGATTCCAGTGCAGGGATCACTTCAGCCACCTTCAGCGCAGAAGCCGCCACCTTCACCGGGCTGAAGCCAAGAGGTACCAAGGCGGACCCCGCCTGGTCGACGAAGCTCGAAACCGCACGGGCCTCGGAGGACCGCGAGGCCAAGAGCTCCTCTACCTCGCGGCAGGCTGCTCGCAGGGCGTCGCGGCTTCCCTCGGAGGATTCCTTCTCCTTGGCCGCCAGGGAGCTTTCCCGAAGGCGGAGAGACTGGGCAAGCCGCTCTAGCTCTGAAGCAAGGAAGTCAACAGCCAGCTCCCGATCCAGGATCGCCTGACGTTCCCGGGAGACCTGCTGCTCCCTCATGGCAAGGTCAGACCTCTGGGCCTCTAGCTCCCTGGCCCGAGCTTGCAGGTCGTCCTCGCCTGCCGCCAGCCGCGCGGCGAACCTCTTCGCCTCGGCTGCCACGGAACGCTCCTGGTCCTCAATGG
Source organism: Neostapfia colusana (assembly GCA_030760725.1). NCBI lineage: Eukaryota > Viridiplantae > Streptophyta > Magnoliopsida > Poales > Poaceae > Neostapfia > Neostapfia colusana. The sequence goes on from JASWHV010000006.1 coordinate 106,175,705, forward strand.
CATGCTTACGGCGCTCCAACCTCTGCCGTATCTCCTCCACGGCAGAGAGGCTCTCCTCGGCCTGGGCATGTGCCTCAAGGGCCTCCCTGTGGAGCCGCCGCGTTTCGGAGTCCAGACGGTCGACAGCCCGCTTCTGCCGGTCGAGGAGCTCTCCCATGATGTCAAGCGACTCCCGCCTGGAGTCGAGCTCACCCTTGACCTTCACGGTCTGCTCCCGCAAAAGGTTCCCCCAGATGAGGAGGCGATCCCTTTCAACCGCCTGCTCCTCTCACTCATGACCAAGCGCGGTCAGGACCTGCTGGACGCTCGCTTGGGTGAGCACGAAGGCATCCTCCAGGGGCAGTGGGGCAGCAGAGGCCGGAGCGGCACCCCCGATCTCCTCCATCACATCATCCTCAAGAAAGGACGACGCGCCGGGGGCCGGGATGAGACGCCGGTCGGGAGAAACTGGCGCCGGGACCTCGGCAGCAGGAGCCGCCGAACCCTCACTAACAGCTGGCTCCTCAGACCGTGGAGAGGAACGAGTGGGGGAAGTCGACGCTGAAATAGAAGCCGGGACGCCTGGTACAGGACCGACCTGCGCTGGCTTGGGGGCCGCGGCAGCCGTCTCGGCAGGAGGAGATGACGCTGCCATGGAATTCGGGCATACCGGAACAGAAGAAACTCGCGCTGGCTTGGGGGCCGCGGCAGCTGTCCCGGTTTCCGAGCGCAACGGCGCGGACCCCCCATCAGTCGCCTGGACTGACGGAGCAGGGGATGCTCCAGAAGCTCCCCTCGACGCATCAGCAGGTTCCACGGAGACTCCACTTGACGAAGGAGGATGCGACGTCCGGGAACCTTCGGCCTGTTGTCGCTTAAGAGGAGTCCCGTCGGAATGATCAGCCCGGGACCTCTTTGTGTCGCCACCAGATGGAGTGCCATCTCCAGAAGCAGGAGGTGCAGGCACCCTGGATCCCCGACTTGGCACAGATGCCGCCACCGGAGGAGATTGAGCGCGTTTGTCGAAGTGTGTGGTCGACACTTCCCCCGGATCTGCACTGGGCAGCCCGCGGAGGTTCTTTTTCGGAGGGGCTAGTCACTTGCGGAGAGCTTGAGCATAGGGACGAGTTAAGGAGGAGCTTGACACGGCGAGTTTTATGTGGTTCGGGCCGCCGGAGCGTAAATCCATACGTCCACGGCGAGCTGGGGTGCTCGCTGTATTGCTTGTTGCTCAGAACCGGAGTCCTGAGGGTGTGAATGGCTAGAGTGTGAACCCTTGCTAACGTTGCCTACCCGAGCCTTTTATAGTCGAAGGCTCGTGTGGCTTACAAGGGGGGCCCGGGACCCGACAGGTGGTCCCGGGGAGATTGCCTGCCGACTATCGTATCCGCAGTTATGTCGATAGTTGTCTCTGGCGAAGGCTTATGAGTCTTCGTCTTGCCGCCCTGCCCATACCTCCTGCTAGTCGTAGTGGTTGATGACGGCGGGAGAGGCAGGGGATGTCTTGTCGCTGTATTTATTGGCTGGCAGGTTCTGACACCGCGCGCTAGTTTGTGATGCGACTGGGCGCAACGGCACCTGACAGAGGCGTGCTCCGCGTCTCCGCGTCTTGGGAAGGCGCGGGCCTTGAATACCTTGTACGGGCAAGGTATGGGGCATCTTTACGCCCGCTGCCTACTTCTCGGGGGCAGGCAGCGCTCTTTCTGCTGGACACGTGGCAGGCCCGGAGCCCTCCTCAGAGGAGGGGGAGGTCCGGTCCCGCAGGACATGTGGAGCCTTCGGACCTTTCCCCGCGGAGGGGGAGGTCCGGCTTCTGACGGTCACGTGGCGGGCCCGGAGCTCTCCTCTGAGGAGAGGGAGGTCCGGCCCCGCTGGACACGTGGCGCCTTCGGACCTCTCTCCCGCGGAGGGGGAGGTCCGGCTTCTGCAGGCCACGTGGCGAGCCTGGAGCTCTCCTCTAAGGAGAAGGAGGTCCGGCCCCGCCGGACGCGTGGCGCCTTCGGAGCTCTCCCTGCGGAGAAGGGCGAGATCCTTAGGCATTTTCCCCTGTGCGCGGGGGTACCCCATATCATGGGTACCGACAGTGGCCCCCGGGCCCATCTCGGGGGAGATAGCGAGCCCGAGGTGGGACCTACGTCTCTTCCGTTCCGCGCACTTTCTCTAAGTCCCGCATTGAACGCTGCCAGAGCACGAACAGTCGCGGGATCGTGGGAGTGTGCACCCACTTGATGGTTGCTTTTACTGCGGCGGTTCCCAAGACTGTCACTTCTGCATGTTGCGGCGCTTTCTTCGGGAACCGCCGGAGTGCCTTGCCGGCTCGTCTTCTTGGGAGACTGACTCCTTGACCCTCTGCTTCAGCTGGGCGGCTTGGGTCCACCTGTCATTGGCGCCCGGTCTCGGAGCCAATGCGGTCGCCGATGCGATGTATTCGAAGGTTTTCGAATCACCTCGAATCGTTCCTAGAAAGTTTTAAAAGGGGATATCACCCGCACCGCGGCTTCCCTTCGCATTTCCTAGCGCTCGTTCTTCCCTTGAACTCTTGCGCCTTGGCCTTCCTGTCCTTGAGCTCTCCCCCGCCATGGCTTCCAACTTGCTCCCAACGCGCCTCGTTCGTTCCGCCGAGCTTGGGCCAGTACGCAGGCTGCTGGGCTGGCGCACGAAGGAACAGAAATGCCGGCTCCGCCGGGGATCTCTCCCCCTGATCCTGGAAAAGGGGGAGATGGTCTTCTTCACTACCTATGCTCTGGCGGGGTTCGTCCCGCCAATTTCTTCCTTCTTTGTCACACTACTGGAGACGTATGGGCTCCAGCTCCACCATCTCTCTCCCAACTCCTTCGCAATGGCTGCTGTCTTCGTCCACTTCTGCGAGATGTTTGTGGGAGTGCACGCTTCTGTGACGCTCTTCCACTACTTATTTGTGTTGCGGACGACTGGGCGCGGCTCGAAGACCCAGATGGGGGCGTACTACTTCCAGCATCACTGCAAGGACCCAAAGGTCTCTGGGTACCTTCTGCCCTTCATCGCATCAAGGTGGGAAAACTGGAGGGAGAGCTGGGTGGTAGTGCAGACCGACGAGCACGATCGCCTACAACTCCCGACCGCTGGCCCAACCACCGATCGTCGCTTCTGGGAGGAGATCCCTGAGCTGGAGCAGGAGTACGCCCCGGTCTTGGAGCGGATCTGGTTCTTGGCCAACGAGGGGCTTACGTCCCTGATGGTGCTGATGGACTTCATGTCGCGCCGTATTGCGCCCTTGCAGCAGCGCAGTCGCCCAGCGTGATACTATACTGGCGAGCAGGACTGTACCAGGCTGGAGAGGGGCCCCGGCTCTGATCCTTCCAACGAGGAGCTGTACGAGATGGTGGGCAAGGTGAGCGGCGACTACATTCCGAGTGGCGACCCCGCCCTTCCGCCCTCTGCCACCCCCCTCTTCTTGGATCCACAGAGGAGGTCAGAGCTCCTGCGGAAGATGCCGAACCTCGACGACATCGGGATCGCCGTCCGGCAGGTTGGGGATGCCTTCCGGGGTATCTCGATCCCAGGACCCAAGCGCTCCGGATCGGGGCGCGAGGCGTCTGTTGCTGCCCAACCCGTCCCAAGAGCCGACGGAACTCAAGCCGCTGACAAGGGGAAGGGGAAGGAGCTGGCCCCGGGGCTTCCAGAGAAGAAACGCGCCCGGTCTCCTCCGAGAGCGCCGCCTGCGCCGAGTCAGGGAGCCAGAGCACCCTTGCACCCATCTCCCAAGGGTGCTGGTCCATCAGGTGGCGACCCGAAGAGGCCTCGGGTGTCCCACCCCAGCGGGTCTCTTCCCGGGCAGCGGCAGTCTGAAGAACCCCAAGCGCCTCGTCATCCTTTCTCAAGCGGAGGGGCTTCTAGGGCGGACGCTGGTGGGGCGACGCCGGGGAGTGTGCCGGGGGTCCAGACACCACGCCCCACGACCGTTCCGGCCGCAGGTTCTGGCGGTTCAACTACGACCCTGAGGCCGGGGCTACAAGCCCGTTGGAGCGCTCATGTCGCCCAGTAAGTGTTGCTTCTGGCTTGTAGGAGCAGCGTTCTCGTCCCCTCTCTTAGCCTGAGAGCTTTCTTTCCTTGCAGGGACCGACCGGCTGCCGGGGGCGGGCCTCTTACCCGGCCGTCTCCAACTGGCGGAGGCTCCGCGCCTCAGCATCTGGGAACCGCGGTGGCTCCCACGGCCCCCAAATCGACGGGGGCTTCCTCTGTGCCGGTGAGTTCGCCCTCCGTGGTGGCCGCATCCGCCCCTGTCCGCCCTCCTTCACCAGCCCAGAAATCCGGTTCTGAGACTGGGAGGGCCGCTGTAGGTGCACCTGCTGGCCCCCTGGCTCCCTTAGGACAGCGTCCCACTCCGGTTGCTGAGGCACCGGCGCCTCCGCCGGTCTTAGAATTGACAAGGGGGGTCAGGGGCGTGACTCCTGTCCCCTCTGTCCCGGCGCCCGTGTGGGATGCCTTGGGGCGTGTCCAGACCAGCGCTCGACAGCTCCAGGCCGCCTTTGAGCAGGAGCGGGGGGGCGCTGGCCGGAGAGAGGGAACGCCTTCTCAACTGGCAGCAGCGGGCCCAGGAGGCTAGGGCGGATCTTGACTCGAGGCAGTCAAGACTTGAGGCCATGAGTGTTCTGCTTGACACTCAGAAGAAGGCCATTAGCCGGCTGGAGTCAGAGACCCGGCGGCTTCGTGCTTCCTACCGCGAGGCCCTGGCTCATGTTGAAGCCAAAGCCGAGGAGCGTTCTGCCGCCGCGGAGGAGTTGCGGCTGCAGGTAGCTCGTCGAGAGTGCGCCGTCGCCGATCAGGAACGCGCTGCAGCGGCCGAGGAGGAGAAGATCGCCGCACGGCTGAAAGCCAAAGAGGGCGAGCTGGGGGCTCGGACCGAGGAGCTGGAGCTCCGTGAGTCGGCTTCTGCCGCGAGGGAGGAGCAGTTCTCTCAGGAGCGCCAGGCGGCGTTGGATCGTGAGCTGGCGGCTTGCCAAGAGGTAGAGAAGCTCCAGTCTTTGCGGTCTACGGAGGCCCAGATGGTCTGGGGCTTTATTGCCAAGGCGGGGTCCGCCTTGGCTCCTCTTGGTTTCAGCCCGGTGCGGATGGAGGCTCCGGCGCAGGAGATGTCCGAAGCAATCCCGGCACTTGAGTCCATCGGCGACAAGCTGGGCCAGATCGAAGCGGTGATTGCCGGCGAGCTTGAAGTGGAAGGACGGGGCCTGGCGAAGGAGGTCGCTATGCACGTACTGGCATGCTTCCGGAGCCAAGACCCTTCCTTTTCCCTGGAGCCAGTCGGTCTAGGACCCGTTGCCGAGCGGGAGGAAGCTGCCAGGGCCGGGGTCGAGGACGTGGCCGCCCTTGTGGCCTCTAGGTTCCAACGGGAGTCCGGGGACTCTTAGGCATCTTCCCCCATGGCCACAAGGCCCTGTACCTCCTTTTTTATTTTTGTTGAGTCTGTAGCCCAGCTCATGGAGCCTTGTATGAACAGACTCCTGCGCAATCCCGTAGCGGCCCCCTGGTAGGTGCGTTCCATTGGATGGGTGTACCTACCATACTCCTGCGGGGAGCTGAGGCCGAGAGGTCCTGCACACAAGTAAGGGAAACGTAATTCTCCTTGGGGGCTCCCCCTCCTCTATCTCATAGTCTTATTTGGCTTACGGTCCCCATCCACTTATACGGTGCTTGGGGACTACTGTGCGCGAAGTGCCGGGAGCTCGGGGTCCCCCTGGCTATCGGCAGGTACCTCCAACGCAACCGCCTTTGGTAGGGCAGCAAATGTCGACTAAAGGTGAGAATGAGAAGAGGGAGCTGAGCGCATGGTGAGCATGCGCCAGAAGTGCAGTCATAAAAATTTAATACATAAATTAAATGAGCACCAAGGAAGAGCAACGTAGGACAGGTTTCTTTTCATAGAAATTTCCATAGGAGGAAGGCAGGATAAACATGGAGGCCACGACCCGCCCCATTAAGAAGGGAAGCAAGACTCTACGCGCTTGGGGTTGGAACCAGGCGAAGCTGAACGTAGTCCTGTACCGTCCCCTGAGGCTTAGCTGCTCCGAGCACTGCTCCTGGACTTTATGGAATTTATTACAAAAAGAGGAGTCTGTCCTATTGTTGCTCTAGGGGTAGAACTTACGGAGGTGTTCTGCGTTCCAAGGGTTCGGGAGCGGGTCCCTATCCTCGGCTCTGGGAATGGTCCCAGGATAGCCAGCCCCCATACGGCAAATGGCCATGTGGGCGGGATCATCTGTACCGTCCAAGCCGGTGTGTGGATCTGCTTGGCGTGGAACATGCACGCCTTGCAGCTCTCGACCAGCTTGACGGCATCCTGGAGTGACTTCGGCTAGTAGAAGCCATGCCGGAAGGCTTTACCGACAAGCATGCGTGAGGAAGAGTGACGCCCACATTCGCCTCCATGGATCTCAGCGAGCAAGTCGCAGCCTTCCCCCTGGGTTATGCACCGCAATAGGACACGGTTGGCACCACGTCGGTAGAGATCCCCTTCTACCAACGCGTATCTCTTAGCCATGCGCACGATCCGTTCAGCGGATACACGTTCATCAGGGAGGATATTGTCTTTCAAGCAGTCCTGGGTGTCCGTGATCCATGCATTGGGTCTGACTTGAGCATCTGGATCTTGAGCGCTGCGTTGCACGGAGTCCCCAGTGACGCTTACGATCCTTGGCGGTGCCCATGGCTGCAGGGCCGCCGGGACCGCCAGCTTCGAGGTGCTGGTCTAGCCCCCTTCGCCCGGCTTGGCGGGCCGGGCTGTGGGCCGCAGCAATGTCCTCTCGAAGACTCCTTGGGGCACAGGGGATCCGATGGAGGCCTTCGTTGAGAGGTCGTCAGCTGCGGTACGTGGCGCAGGTCCAAGGCGAGAAAGTCTTTCTCCAACATCCGCACATAGAGCAGATAAGCAGCTAGCTGTGGGTCATTGCAGGAGCATTCACCCTTAACTTGCTTGATAACTAGCTGGGAGTCGCCCTGTGCCAACAACTGGTGAGCGCCTAGAGACAGTGCTGTCTTTAGGCCAAAGATGAGTGCTTCATACTCTGCCATGTTGTTGGTTGCCTTGAAATTGAGACGCACCATATACCCAGACTGCTCCCCCGATGGCATGAGAAGCAGTACGCCAGCACCGGCCCCCTGCTTTCGCGAGGAGCCATCAAAGAAGAGCATCCAGTAAGGCCCGGTGAAGGCCGGAGCTCGGGGCCCTGGTTCACCGTCTTCATGGCCCCCTGGGTCAGCCTTCGTTGGCGTCCACTCAGCCACGAAGTCAACAAGTGCTTGGCTCTTGACTGCGTGACGAGGAAGGAAGTCCAGCTCAAACTCCACCAGCTCCGCTGCCCATTTGGCGACATTGCCAGTCGCGCGTGGGGGCTGTGGGGGACAGCCTTCAGCGGATAGGAGGTGACCACCGAGACCCGCTGGGCTTGGAAGTAGTGGCGGAGCTTCCTGGACGCCACGAGCGCTGCATACGGCAGCTTATGGACCTCCAGGTACCTTGTCTTGGCATCATGGAGGGCCTCGCTGATGTAGTTGACAGGCCTCTGGATGGTCCGGACCCTCCCTCCCAGATCAGAGATATCTTCATCCATGGCTCAGGCCTGCAGGAGGTGGGTGGGCCCGGGGAGGCTGCCGGGAGCTGATACTCGAAGGCTCCCTGGCTGTCTTGGACCTCCGGGAGGTCCCGCTGATTTCCGGGGAGCTCCAGGAGGTCCCGTTGGACATCCGGGAGGTTCCGTTGGACCTCCGGGGGGTCCCGTTGCACCTCCGGGAGGTCCTGCTGGTCCTCCGGGAGGTTGTTTTGGGGGTCCGGGGGTCCGTTTTGGACCTCCGGGGGGTTGCCTCGGAGACCCGGGGGGTCGTCTTGGACCTCCGGAGCTTCCTGACACTTCAGCGGTCGCCGCGATGTAGAGCAACAGATGCTCTTCGGGCTCGGGGGCTACCATTACGGGTAGGGTCGTCAGGAGTTGCTTCAGCTCCTGGAGAGCTTCTTCTGCTTCGTCGGTCCAAGCGAATGGGCAGGATTTGCGCAGGAGCTTAAAGAAGGGGAGCGCTCGCTCTGCTAACCTCGGTATAAACCGACTCAGCGCGGCTAGGCATCCCGTGAGTTTCTGGACTTCTTTGATGCGGGCGGGGGGCCGCCACAAGTCGATGGCTTTGATCTTCTCTGGGTTAGCCTCAATTCCTCGGTGTGAGACCAGGAATCCTAAGAGTTTTCCAGAGGATACACCGAACACACACTTGCCGGGGTTCAGCTTGGTACGCGTGGAGCGCAGTTTATCGAAGACTAAGGCCAGGTTATCTAGTAGGGATGAACTCTGCCTGACCTTAACAACAATGTCATCGACATACACCTCAACTAAGTCTCTTATCAGCTCCCCGAAGGCTTTGTGCATTGCACGTACGAAGGCAGGGAGGGCGTTTTTTAGGCTATAAGGCATAGAGACATAACAGTACAGACCGCCTACTTTGATGAAGGAGGTGTGCTCTTCATCTTCTCTAGACATAGGGACCTGATGGAAACCCATGTAAGTGTCTAGGAAGCACAGCATATCGCAGCCTGACGTTGAGCCTACTATTTGATCTATTCTAGGGAGAGGGAATGGATCTTTAGGACATGCCTTATTGAGACTGGTGTAGTCGATGCACGTCCGGAGCTTCCCGCCGGCCTTCGGGACAACAACAGGGTCCGCCATCCACCGAGGGTGGTGGACTTCCCGTATGAAGCCAGCGTCCAGCAGCTTCTTGATTTCTTCGCGGATGAAGCTTTGCCGCTTGATGGACTGCTTGCGGGGCTTCTGTTGGACTGGACGGACGTCGGGGGAGACCTTTTGGTGGTGCCCGATCACCTCCCTAGGGATCCCCGGCATCTGCGACGGCTGCTATGCAAACACGTCGACATTGTGCCGGAGGAAGGTGACGAGCGCGCCTTCCTATTTGCTATCCAGGCCCCCGGCTACCCGGGTGGTCTGGGTGGCGTCGACGCCGATTTGGACGAGCCTCAAGGGGGCGTCGCCCTCGTCGAGGGGTTGCACACGGGGTGCTGTGGTAGAGGCACGGTGGCGTGCACTCGGGTGGAGCCGGTTTGGTTCTGCACTGCCTGGGGTTGGTGCTCTAGCTGTTGTAAGTGCTTGGAGCTTTTCCAAGGCTGACACTGTGGCAGGACGGTCTCCACGAATCCTGAGGACGCCTGTTGGTGTAGGCATCTTCAAGACAAGGTAGCCGTAGTGGGCTACTGCCATTAATCGGTACAGGGCTGGCCTGCCAATTATGGCGTTGAAGGGGAGGTCGATCTCCGCCACGTCGAACAGAATGTACTCTGTCCGATAGCTGTCCGGTGCCCCAAAGGTCACCGGGAAGCTGATGTGGCCGTAGGGAACAACCTGTCCCGGCCCTACCCCTGAGAACGGGCTCGATGGGGTGAGCTTGGCCATCGGGATCTGCAGCTTCTGGAAAGCTGCGCGACTGATGAGGTTCAGTCCAGCCCCGCCATCCACCAAAACATGGTACATCGTCATGTTAGCAATGGTGGGGGACACCAAGAGCGGTAGTTGGCCGGCCCCAGCCATGTTCCTGGGGCAGTCGGTGGCATCGAAGCTGATGGGGGTTCCCATCCACCTGAGGTGCGGTGCTGCACTCGGGAGGGGAGCCACCGATGCTACCGCTCGGCGCAAGGTCTTAACCGTGCTTCGGGACGAGGGGTCAGCGGACCCACCATAGATGACGTAGAGCATCTTCTGGCGCTCGTCACCACTGGAGCTGGAGCTCTCATGATTGCGCACCGCCTTCACGGCGCGCTGAGGCTCCTGGAACCCCACCTGGTGGTCGACGTCGTCTGGGGCGTTGACCTTCTGTTTGCCCTCCCTTCGACGGTAGGGTGGGACATCAGTTAGAAGCTGCTTCCCTTTCCGGAAGCGCTCCGCGAGCTTCTGGATTTCCCGGCACTCGGCAGCAGTATGGTAACTGGTGCCGTGCACAGGGCATAGCTCGCCCTGGCCCCCGTCTGGAGCCGGTGACTGTCGCGGCCTCTTGTCGGGGTGTGGCCCCCGAGCTCCACTGGGTGCTGCTGCTGCGGCAACAGGGGCCGCAGACGGCGGTTTCATCTTGCCACCGCCCCTGTTCCTGATCTTCCCGCCGCTTCCATAGGAAGTGGCGCCAGATCCTGGCTGCCCCCCTGGCTCGAAGGCTGGTAGAGAGTGCCAGTTTCGCCCTTCGGCTGCTCTGGCGCACTTGTCCGCCAGGCTGAAGAGCTCTGAGACGTCGCGGACCTCTCTAGTCGCGAGCTTCTCAAGCATCTTCTTGTCCCGAACGCCTTGCCGGAACGCCACCACCACAGAAGCGTTCTGGATGTGTGGGATGGTGTTCCACACCTGGGAGAACCGCTGGATGAAGGAACGCAGCGACTCCCCAGGCTGTTGCTGGATGGCATGGAGGTCGAGTTTCGTGCCAGGCCGGGTGTAGGAACTACCGAAGTTGGCGGTGAACTGCCGGCAGAGCTCTCCCCAGGAAGTTATGGAACCCTGGGGGAGGTTCATGAGCCAAGACCGGGCTGGGCCGGTCAAGGCAACGGGGAAGTACTTGGCCATGACGGCCTCATCCCCTCCTGCGGCAAGTACGGCGGTGGAGTAGATCTGGAGAAACTCCGCCGGGTTGACGCTGCCGTCTTACTTCTCGGGCAGGTGCGGCCGAAACTTGCGCGGCCACCTTGCGAAGCGAAGGTGGGGCGCCAGGGCCGCACACCCTGCCCCTGCTGCTGCAGGCGTTGGTGCCGCGAACGCTTGGTTCGCCGTTGGCACAGTGTACTCCGGTATGGGCAAGGCTGCGCCATAGGGGGGGGGCGCCGTTTGCAGGGCATATAGCTGTGGCATATGCTGCGCGGCGTACGCCTGGGGCAGAGATCGCGTGGCGAAGGTCTGTACCTCAGGCTGGGTCGAGACTGACGTCATGCTGTCGCCAACCTCTTGGTTGCGATGCCTTTCTCGACGTCGCTCGAGGTACACTCGGGCATCCTGGCCCAAGTGGCACCGTTCCAGCTCTGTCCTTAGGTCCGTCGACTGAAGCCTGGTGGAGCTGGAATCCGCCGTCTGTCTGTCAACCGTTGGCGTGCGCGTCAGCGACACTGCCGGTTGGCCGGAGCGTCGTCCCCGCCAAAGTCGAGGGTTTGCCGCAGCGACGACGAGATGGTCTACCTCGCGAATCCACCGCTGGGTCGCTGCCTGAGGCGCGTCCCCAGCAGGCGGATTGCACAGTAGTGCTCTTGCTGCAGCTAGCGCACCCCCGTGGGGTACGCTCAGCGCTGCAGAAGATCTGACGCTGGTTGGAGCCTGCATTACCGGAGTCGGCGTAGCCGGAGTCAGCTGCTGGCTACTAGCTTGCGCCGACACACTCCGTCCTGAGTGTGTCGACACGTACTCCCCGCTGGTCACGGATCGCCGTGAGCGCGGGGGAGGAGAGTTTGCCGCTGAAGGAAGCTTGGTCATCTTCGTTGGCGGAAACTCGTCGCGCAAGGGAAAAGCCCCCTACCTGGCGCGCCAAATGTCGAAGTGTGTGTTCGACACTTCCCCGGATCTGCACTGGGCAGCCCGCGGAGGTTCTTTTTCGGAGGGGCTAGTCACTTGCGGAGAGCTTGAGCGTAGGGACGAGTTAAGGAGGAGCTTGACACGGCGAGTTTTACGTGGTTCGGGCCGCCGGAGCGTAAAACCCTACGTCCACGGCGAGCTGGGGTGCTCGCTGTATTGCTTGTTGCTCAGAACTGGAGTCCTGAGGGTGTGAATGGCTAGACTGTGAACCCTTGCTAACGTTGCCTACCCGAGCCTTTTATAGTCGAAGGCTCGTGTGGCTTACAAGGGGGGCCCGGGACCCGACAGGTGGTCCCGGGGAGATTGCCTGCCGACTATCGTATCCGCAGTTATGTCAGTAGTTCTCTCTGGCGAAGGCTTCTGAGTCTTCATCTTGCCGCCCTGCCCATACCGCCTGCTAGTCATAGTGGTTGATGACGGCGGGAGAGGCAGGGGATGTCTTGTCGCTGTGTTTATTGGCTGGCAGGTTCTGACACCGCGCGCGAGTCTGTGATGCGACTAGGCGCAACGGCACCTGACAGAGGCGTGCTCCGCGTCTCCGCGTCTTGGGAAGGCGCGGGCCTTGAATACCTTGTACGGGCAAGGTATGGGGCGTCTTTACGCCCGCTGCCTACCGCTCGGGGGCAGGCAGCGCTCTTCTGCTGGACACGTGGCGAGCCCGGAGCCCTCCTCAGAGGAGGGGGAGGTCCGGTCCCGCAGGACACATGGAGCCTTCGGACCTTTCCCCGCGGAGGGGGAGGTCCGGCTTCTGACAGCCATGTGGCGGGCCCGGAGCTCTCCTCTGAGGAGAGGGAGGTCCGGCCCCGCTGGACACGTGGCGCCTTCGGACCTCTCTCCTGCGGAGGGGGAGGTCCGGCTTCTGCAGGCCACGTGGCGAGCCTGGAGCTCTCCTCTGAGGAGAGGGAGGTCCGGCCCCGCTGGACGCGTGGCGCCTTCGGAGCTCTCCCTGCGGAGAAGGGCGAGATCCTTATACATTTTCCCCTGTGCGCGGGGGTACCCCATATCACGGGTACCGACAGCGTTTCTTCTCTGGGGGCGGGTTGGAAGCCATGGCAAGGGAGGGCTCAAAGACAGGAAGACCAAGGCACAAGAGTCCAAGGAAAAGCACTGGGAAGTGCGAAGGGAAGCCGAAATGCGGGTAAGATCCCCTCTTAAAACTTCCCAGGTGCGATTCGAAGCGACTCAAAACTCTTCGAATACACCGCATCGGCAACCGCTTCGGCTCCAAGACCGAGCGCCGATGACAGGTGGGCCCATGCCGCCCAGCTGAAGCGGTGGGTCAAGGAGTCAGTCTCCTAAGAAGACGAGCCGACAGAGCGCATTGGCGGTTCCCGAAGAAAGCGCCGCAACATGCAGAAGTGGCAGCCCTGGGAACTGCCGCAGTAAAAGCAACCATCGAGTGGGCGCATGCTCCCACGATCCCGCGACTGTTCGTGCTCCGGCAGCGGTCAATGCGGGACTTGGAGGAAGTGCGCGTTACAGAAGAGACGGGGGCCCCACCTCAGGCTCGCTATCTCCCCCGATATGGGCCCGGGGGCCACTGTCGGTACCCACGATATGGGGTACCCCCGCGCACAGGGGAAAATGCCTAAGGATCTCGCCCTTCTCCGCAGGGAGAGCTCCGAAGGCGCCACGTGTCCAGCGGGGCCGGACCTCCCTCTCCTCAGAGGAGAGCTCCGGGCCCGCCACGTGGCCGATAGAAGCCGGACCTCCCCCTCCGCGGGGAGAGCTCCGAAGGCGCCACGTATCCCACAGGACCGGCCCTCCCCCTCCACAGAGGAGAGCTCCGGGCCCGCCACGTGGCCGACAGAAGCCGGATCTCCCCCCTCCGCGGGGAGAGGTCCGAAGGCTCCACGTGTCCCGCGGGGCCGGACCTCCCTCTCCTCAGAGAAGAGCTCCGGGCCCGCCACGTGTCCGGCAGGACAGCGCTGCCTGCCCCCGCGCGGTAGGCAGCGCGCATAAAGACGCACCATACCTTGCCTGTACAAGGTATTCAAGGCCCACGCCTTCCCAAGACGCAGAGACGCGGAGCACGCCTCTGTCAGGTGCCGTTGCGCCCAGTTGCATCGCAGACTGGCGTGCAGTGTCAGAACCTGCCAGCCAATAAACACAGCAACAAGACATCCTCTGCCGCCCCCGCCGTCATCAACCACTACGGCTAGCATGCGGCATGGGCAGGGCGGCAGAACGAAGACTCTGAAGCCTTCGCCAGAAACAACTACCGATATAACTGAGGATACGATAGTCGGCAGGAAATCTCCCCGGGACCACCTGTCAGGTCCCGGGCCCCCCCTTGTAAGCCACACGAGCCTTGGACTATAAAAGGCTCGGGTAGGCAACGTTAGCAAGGGTTCGCACTCCAGCAAGTCACACCCTAGACATCACTCACCCTCAAGCTCAGGACTCCGGTTCTGAGCGACAAGCAATACAGCGAGCACCTCTGCTCACCGTGGACGTAGGGTTTTATGCTCCGGCGGCCCGAACCACGTAAAACTTGCCGTGTCAAGCTTCTCCCTCACTCGTCCCTTACGCTTAAGCTCTCCGCAAGCGACTAGCCCCTCCGAAAAAGAACCTCCGCGGGCTGCCCAGAGCAGGTCCGGGGGAAGTGTCGACCACACACTTCGACAGTGACCGACCGGGAAGTCTTCCCGGGTGCGCACGAGTGAGGACAAAGTGCGCAGAAAAAGACGAGTGTTGGTTTGTGGGGCTAGTCTATGATTCTAGAGAGCTGTCACAAATGGTATCAGAGCCGACCCTCACAGTTTCACGGGTGCGTACGGGTCAGTGAGAAGGATACTGTAGCGTACGGGTCAGGGACATGGGTATGTACGCATGACGCGTGGGTCCTCTGTGTGGGACATGGTATGGTTCGTATGCTGCTAACCGGACGTACGATACGTGTATGCCAGTACTGAATGTACGGACGTGGCTAAGAGGGGATGTTCATGTCTTGGTGTTGACCGACGAGGACGTCGGTCTTCTAAGGGGGGTGGATTGTGTTATATCCTTACTCCTAGCTTAATAGGATTGATAGAGTACTCATACCATCAAGGTATACCTTCTTTTTCGTAAGCCCACCTGCAAAGTACTCTGGGGTTAAGCGTGCTTGTCCCGGAGAAATTTAGGGATGGGAGACCGACCGGGAAGTCTTCCCGGGTGCGCACGAGTGAGGACAAAGTTTGCTGAAAAAGACGAGTATTGGTCTATGGGGCTAGTCTATGATCCTAGAGAGCTGTCACACTGAGGCGGTTCGACAGTGCTCGGGAGGTGGCAGCGGCGCTGTCTCGGTGTCACGCTCTGTTCAGCGGCCGCCGGGTTCGAGTGGGAAAAGAGAGAAGCAAGTTTTTCCTTTGGTTGTAAGTCTTCCCCTCTCATTGACAAGTGGGTCCCACTGTTTTTCTCTCCCAAATATCTCTACTTTTTTGCACATGCAAACTTCAATCATGTGGAGCTCAAATCTGAACACCATTTGGCAAGTTGACAAGTTTACCTCAGTTTCAAATTTGAATTCAAATTTCAATGAAAATTCACAAGTCTCTTTGATATACATATCAAAGCACCTCTAAATTTTTTCAACATTTGCCTTCCTCGTAATTTGGACCTGAAGAATTTGAGTATACCATCTGATCTTTGAGTTGGTCACTGCAAATACGAATTTTTAAACAACAGTTTGAATTTCCTTTTTGGAAATGGCCTCCTTTTCCTTGAAGTGAACCCTTTAGTTCAAACTGAATTTAAAGTCCTCTTGCACATGCCAACAATTACATAATTAAACAAAAGTTTTTGCAAGTCCCATTTCTTGGATTTAACTAAACTTTATTCACCACTAAAGTTTTCCATTTACAAGTTTTGGGACTTTTACAGATCTCCCCGATTTCATGCTCATTATCATCATCAAGTTCTCATCATCATTATTCATATGAGTGCAGTAGCTAAACATGTTTTAATTCACCTTCCCGTATCCGGTAGATTAAGCGAAGCAAAAAGGAAAAACGACCATACCCAACTCATCAATTTTCCCGCGACAAGGATGGTTAACAAAACTAGTAAACTCCTATAAAAGGGTGTCCCATCAAGTTGACTCAAGCATACACGTTTTCGTAAATAAAACAGTTTCAAAACATGGGATCAATATGGTCAAGGGGCACTTGCCTTGCTCCCGTGGTTCTTGTTGCTCAAGCGTCTCGAAGTCTTGGTGCTGTAGTTCCTCGTAGATGGCCTCTTGAACTTGTCCTTCTACTCACGACCACGCACATACAAAATTTACAGCAATCAATCATCATGCACAAACTTTACTCAAGATGCAATGGGGTAGATGAATGCAAATCCTATAGTGCAGTTTTATTAAACCAGTTTGTATGTGTTCTTGCATGTTTTAATGGGTTTCATGGTGTTTTATGATGAACAAGGGTGTAGATATCAAGTGTGTACGTGGTGATGATCTTGACTCAAGATCTAGATCAATTTCACCGTCAAAAATCGATTGAAATGCGATCTGTCCACATGTAAAAGTTTCTACTCAAAGGGGGCGAAGAAAACGGATGCGTAGAAACAGCGCGACGTCGTAAGATGGGTAATGGGGACCTACCTCACTTTCTTTTGGTGGCAGGGCCTTCCTCCTACCAATGGCAGCAGCGGGGGGATTTTTCTATGGAAGATTAGGGTAGGACAGATCGTCGGGCTTTTTTCCGGCGACGGCGAGGCGTGACAGGGCTCATCGGCGGGTCTCGACGACGGGGCTCGACGATGGGGCTGGACGGCGGGGCTCGATGACGGGGCTCGACGGTGGGGCTCATCGGCGGGGCTCGACGGCGGGGCTCGTCGGCGGGGCTCACCGGCGACCAAACTCCGGCAGGGGGGTGCCAACTCGGTGACATGGAGGGGGAGGGGCTCCAAGTCGGCAACTTGGGGAGGGGGAGGCTGCGACCAAAAACGGGGGGCTGGGGTTGTATTTATATGGGGGAGAAGGGAGGAGTCCTACTCCAATTGGAACTCAACCAACTTTTCCCCTTCAATTTGGTGCGGCAGCATTGGGGATTAAATTCCCCAAAATGTGGGGAAAATTCTCCTTTTGTGGAATCGGGGAATTTGGAAATTTTGGGGGAAATTTGGGAATGCTCATTTCAGCTATCTTTTTCCCATTTCTCACCATTTCTATTGCCCCTTTTCCATTTCTACATTCCCCTCTCCATTTCTATGCATTTCTTTGTCCCATTCTCCATTTCTATATTCCCTTCTCCATTTCTATGGTTCTTCCTCCATTTCTATGGTTCTTTCTCCATTTCTATGGCTCTTTCTCCATTTGTATGGTTTATTCTCCATTTCTATAGTTCTTTCTCCATTTCTATGGTTCTTTCTCCATTTCTAGTTCTTTTACAATGCTTCTCTACATGAAAAATGTATGCACTGCATGGTAATGAATTTGAGGGTGTTACACCAGCTTACTCCCATTGTAGGTAGTGCGCACAGGAATAAAGTGTGCAACTTTAGTCAGACGGTCGACCACTACCCACACTGAGTCATTACCATTCCCGGTACTTGGTAGACCAGTGATGAAAACCATTCCTACTGTGACACCCTCATCTCGGGTGTCAGCATATGTTCATGTTTTATAAAGAAGAAAAACATTTTAAGAAAAGAAGGAACAGAGACAAGTATCAAGAGGATGGCCAATAAAGCTCTCCGAGAACACCGAAACGCAACTTCCACGGCCAGCAGACCACGTGGCGCGTTCGGAGCTCATCCCCGAGAGATTGGGAGAGGTCCGACGCTAAACTAGGCTACGTGGCAGACTCGGGGGTCACCTCCGCAATTGGAAAGAGGTCTGACCCTGTGGGACACGTGCTGCCGCGGAGATAGCCTCTGCGGAAGGAGCAAAGGCATTTTTCATAAGACACGTGTCGTCCACGGAGCTAGTCCTCGCGGAAATCAGAGGACCATCCGCGCGGGATACGTGTCAATCTCGGAGCTCATCTCGAAGAAGTCCGGATCTATTGAACACGTGTCGCCACCGGAGCTTATCTCTGGAGGTCCGTCGCTGCTAAATACGTGTCGACCTCAGGGCATGTCCCTGAGGGAGGGAAAGGCGGAAAGACCGGCACCCACACGTGGCGTGCACGGAGCTCGTCTCCGAAGAAGAGGGAGGTCTCGCTCGTGACACATGGCACAACCGGAGCTCGTCTCTGCGGGAGAAGAGATACCAGGCTCGGAAGGACACGTGGAGCTTCCGGAGCTCATCACCGCGGAGGTAACAAGTCTGGAGCGGTTTTTACACATGAAGATATCGGTGCGCAACGGAAACCGATTTAAAATCCATGATCCTTACCGAGGATAAGACGTCAGGATCTAACAAATATCTGAATAAGACTCTTATTCGGGATCCAATCAGATTAGGACTTATCTCTTCCCGATTATAAATAGAACCCAAAACCTCTGGCCGAAATCACGAACTTCTCTTTCAACTCCTGAGCCGACGACTTAGCGCTCTAGCCCTAACTCGCCGAGCAAAACATCGCCGAAGCGCAACAAGGGAGATCATCGGAGAAGAACCGAGTGGTCTGAGGAGGACATCAAAGTCAAGAAGAGCGTGAGGTAGGACTTCAATACCACCTTACGACATCATGGTGTTCATCTCTTGCATCTGTTCTTCAATTCCTTTCGAACAGAAGCTTTCTCATGGGCAGATCACTTGATGATCAGTTTGATCTAAAAACAAGATCATCGCCACGACCACCTTTGAACCGAACACCTCTGTCCATGCAAGCCATGCAAGGGCACACCAATCTAATAAAAATCGTAGGATAGTCTGCATGTGCATCATCGCATCTAGTTTAGGGTTTGTGCATAATATTGATTGCTGTGAATTTGTGTGCACGTGAATCCTACAAAGCAGGACAAACTCAGGAAGCTGTCTACGACGAGCTGCAGCAACAAGGTTTTGAGAATCAAGTACAACCGGAACCGCCAGAACAAGGCAAGTGCTCCTTGACCATGTTGATCCTATGTTTTGGGTAAAACTATTTTGTTTTGCGAAAAGGTGTGTGTGCTGAGTCAAACATGATGGGAAACCCTTTTTATAGGAGTTTACTAGTTTTGATTAAACCATCCTTGTCGCCTGGGAAGTTTATGAGTCGGGTATGGTTTTTGCTTTATGCTTCGCTGAGTCCATGGGATTGGGAAGCGAGATAGATGTGTCTAGCTAACTGCACTCGTACTGATAATAAGTAACTGATGAGGTTAATAAACATGGATCGGAGGGAGATCTAGGCAAGCCTGGGTTTGTGAATGAGGTAGCATGAGAGGGTGGTTTTGCTTGCCGCAGATCTAAGGACCGGTTCATGCATGCACATGCCAGGATAACAGTGCCACCACAAGGCCAAGTATGGGTGCGGCTTAGCTGAGTAATTAGGTAAGTTGCTAGGATGTTATGGACTATGGAAGGCGCGGGGAATGGGAGTCGAGTGAGGACTGCCCTGGGAACTGCATGGCACAAGAGGGGGCCCGTGGGTGGGAGAATTGGAGATTCTAGCCTGCCGGTGAAACCTTAGTGAGTCCATACATCTAGTAACCCCTTTGTAAAGGCTATTTTATGATCTCTTGACCATACACCGACGGCTGTGTACTGGTATAATGGAGGTTCTGCAGTCGCCGACGGGTGACGAAATCACAAACTTGTGGGTAAAGAGGTGCAAACTCTGCAGAGTTACTAAAACTATCATGATAGCCGAGCTTACGGTTATGAGCACCTGGCTAAACTGCCATGATTACATAGGATGGTTATTGGAATGGTTATTGGGGAGGTTCTTGGTTATGATTATGGGTTTGGTTATGGTTTGGTTTGAAATTGTTAAGCCTGGATGATGAAAGGGTTGCATGACTGGTGGGTCATGAAATGAGATTGGTCTCGGTGCGAGACAAGGTTGTTATATGAGATGAGATGGTAGCGAATACGAGGAGGTATTCGTGAGTATGAATAAAAGATTGGTTAATGTTCGGATGGAACAAGAGGAGTGATGAAGGTATGATGGTAATTCAATAAATACTGGGATTACATTCATCTAAAGTAAAGTTGCCGTTTTATCATGGTTTTACAAGATTGCTTTTCTGCAAATAAGCCTTTTATACCTACCTTGTTTATAAGCTGCATATCATGTGTTATTCCCGCACTTGCTGAGTACATCATTGTGCTCAAACTTGTATTATTATTTCTTCATCAACAGCAAGAGAAGACTACTATGAAGACCGAGTAGAGCATTATGGCATGTGATCTGTTCTCAACCTTGCCTGTGGAGGGAGTAGGGATGGAGCCACCTCTGCTAAGCTTGCTTCCGCATTAGTTTTTGCTTCCGCATTGAAATAAGGACTTCCGCTGCATAGAAATAAGACTTCCGCTGTGAGCATGAGTCCAAGACTCATGAGGAATTGTAATAAACTCTGTTATTCGTGGTAATATATAATCTGAATTCAGTTTGTGGAACGTATGTGTATGTGTGATGAACATCCTGGGCACACATATGCATTAGTTCTCGGTTCCGTGGTTTTTCCATAGAATTGAGGGCGTCACAGATTGGTATCAGAGCCACGGGTTGACAGTAGGTTACACGCCTAGATAGAAACCTTAGATTGATATTAGAATCACGGGTTAACAGCAAGTTATACCCCTAAATAGAAGCTACGCGGACCAAAGGAAGCGTCCTAGGATGAATAGCTTAGATTGGCCTTGAAACCACCTTGACATAGGAAACCATCCTTGAATAGGAGTCGAGTGGGCCCTTGTGATGATTATTTGTGAATATGTGCTTAGTGTGAGTTGTGGGGCGTCTCAACAACGTTGCCCATATCCACACGTAAGAAGAAAGAGGAGTGAAATGCTTCGGCACTTGATCACATCCTCATAAAGACTAATATATATATAGTCCAAAATCCCCTTGACGCATATAGTTGAAAGGACCTATCTAATCTTCTAACCTTCTATTCTATTTCGTTCTCTCTCACAGATGGTGAGAGGAAATGCCAGCCGAAGGAACGTCCAGGAAGATGACCACGAAGAAGTTCCTGCTAACCCTGGAGCTGGCGAAAACAACCTAGAAAGGTTGATGGCCATGGAAAACCAGCTTATGCAAACCATGATCCAAACTTTGGGTCAGTTGCAGGCCAACCAACACCCCGTTCCGGCACCACCGCCACCACCACCGCCGGCTCACAACAAGTTGGGAGAGTTCATGAGGACTCGACCACCCACCTTTGCTCAAGCAAGCGATCCAATGGAGGCCGATGATTGGTTGAAATCCATGGAGAAGAAGCTTGCCATTGTACAGTGCAACGACCGAGAAAAGGTTCTCTTTGCGTCGCACCAACTGATGGGAGCAGCTGCTGACTGGTGGGATGCCTTGAGCAACGCCCATGCCAACCCGGAGACAATCACTTGGACTGAGTTCAAGGAAAGTTTCCGCTCCCACTACATCCCTGTTGGCGTAATGATGCTCAAGAGGCAGGAGTTTGAGGGTCTCCGCCAAGGGCAGAAGAGTGTGAACGAATACCTCAACAAGTTCATACAACTGTCCCGGTATGCCCCCGAAGATGTCAACTCAGATCAGAGGAAGCAGTACCTGTTCATGAGAGGGTTGAACAATGAGATCCAAGTTCAGCTCCTCAACAATGACTACGTAAGCTTCCAGAAGCTGGTTGATAAGGCTATTGTGGTGGAAAACAAGATCCGAGAGATCGAGCGCGAGTGCAAAAGGAAGATGCCATACCAGCCCCAAGGGAGCAACGTACGACCTAGGTACATGCCCCTGCAACGCAGTATGGATCGACCGCTCCTACGTACCGCCCTGGTCAGACACCACAGCAATGGCTCGTTGCACCAGCACCTCGTGTGCCCATGCCTCCTGCGCCCCGGCCTAACAATGGCGCTCCTGTTCAAAACCCCCGCCCCAACGTACCTGCTGCCGTAGGCAACAGGGCGTGCTTTGCATGCGGGGAAGTAGGCCACTTTGCTAACCAGTGCCCGAAGAGAGGCCCTGGACAGCAAGGTAAAGTGCCCAAGCAGAACCAGCGACCAAACGGAGGGGACCACCAAGGGAACCGTGGACCGCAAAACTATGCTCGTGGCCATGTTAACCATGTCACTGCTGAGGAAGCACAACAGGCTGAGGACGTCGCAATTGGTATGTTCCTTGCCAACTCCAACCCAGCCACCATTTTATTTGATTCCGGAGCATCATATTCCTTCATATCATCCAAATATGTTGCCAGGCATCATCTACCCGTATCTCACTTAGAATGTGCTATGTTAGTTAATTCTCCCGGAGGAGAAATGAGGACTAATATAGTATGTCCTAAAGTTAGCCTTAAAATAAGGGGGATAGACTTCCTTGCCAACCTTATTGTTTTGAACTCCCACGGAATTGACATCATACTCGGAATGGACTGGTTAAGCAAGCACAATGGGGTAATCCAATGTGCTGAGAGAAGCGTGCAGTTGACGAACGAACACGGTATCCGTGTCGAGTTTGAGTCAGCCCAGCAAGCGACCAAACGGGCGGATCTGAACCATGTCGAAAGAGTAACATTGGACAACATTCCAGTGGTTCAGGAATTTTCGGATGTGTTCCCGGAAGAACTTCCAGGTATGCCACATGACCGGGACATTGAGTTTGCCATAGATTTGGTACCTGGAACTGCACCCATAGCTAAGAGACCATATAGGATGCCCGTCAACGAGTTAGTTGAACTCAAGAAGCAAATTCAAGAACAGTTGGAGAAGGGTTTTATCCGTCCAAGTTCGTCACCATGGGGTGCCCCGGTACTCTTCGTAGACAAGAAGGACGGAACCCAAAGAATGTGCGTGGACTACAGGTCTCTCAACGAGGTAACAATCAAGAATAAATACCCTCTGCCCCGTATAGAGGACCTGTTCGATCAAATGAAAGGAGCCCAAGTGTTCTCCAA
Source organism: Neostapfia colusana (assembly GCA_030760725.1). Lineage (NCBI taxonomy): Eukaryota > Viridiplantae > Streptophyta > Magnoliopsida > Poales > Poaceae > Neostapfia > Neostapfia colusana. Next base: position 106,198,210 of record JASWHV010000006.1, read on the forward strand.
GATTGATCTTCGGTCGGGATATTTCCAGCTGAAGATTAAGCCCTCCGATATACCTAAGACAGCCTTTCAGACGCGGTATGGTTCATATGAATATACCGTTATGTCTTTTGGATTGACGAATGCACCCGCATACTTCATGTCCCTTATGAATAAGGTTTTCATGGAGTACTTGGACAAGTTCGTCGTAGTTTTCATCGACGACATTATGGTGTATTCAAAAAGTAAGGAGGAGCATGAAGAACATCTGAAATTGACCTTGCAGAAGTTGCGCGAGCATCAGTTGTATGCCAAGCTCAACAAGTGTCAATTTTGGCTAAGGGAAATATCCTTCCTAGGCCACATCATCTCCAAGGAAGGGGTATCGGTTGATCCTGGAAAGGTGAGAGATATTTTGAAGTGGGACCAACCGAGGAGCGTGAGGGATATTCGGAGTTTCCTTGGGATGGCAGGATACTATTGGCGCTTCATTAAAGACTTCTCTAAGATAGCAAAACCTATGACGAAGTTGCTAATGAAGGGAAAAGTCTTTCAATGGACACAAGCCTGCCAAGAAAGTTTTGAGGAACTCAAGAAAAGGCTAACCACAGCACCAGTTCTGGTATTGCCAGACGTAAGCAAGAGCTTCGACATATATTGTGACGCATCCAGACAAGGGCTCGGATGTGTGCTCATGCAGGAAGGGCAAGTGGTAGCCTATGCCTCACGACAATTAAAGAAGCATGAGCTTAACTATCCTACTCATGATTTGGAGTTAGCAGCAGTGGTGCATGCATTGAAGGTTTGGAGACATTATATCCTTGGTCATCGATGTGAGATCTATACGGATCATAAAAGCCTCAAGTACATATTTACACAAACAGACTTGAATTTGAGGCAACGTCGATGGTTAGAACTCATCAAGGATTATGATGTGGGAATCAACTACCACCCCGGGAAGGCCAATGTGGTCGCTGACGCATTAAGCAGAAAGGGAGCATGCCACCAACTCACGGTTCGGGAGCTACCACCCGAACTACGTAAAGAGTTCGAACAGTTACACCTCGGATTCTTGAATAACATGGAAATGATGGAAATCCACTCCTCATTGGAGCAAGAAATAAGAAAGGGACAAGCAACGGACGAGGGGATTAAGGAGATCAAAGAAAGAATCCGACAAGGGATAGAAAAGGATTTCAAGGAGGATGAAAAGGGTACGCTTTGGCTAGGAAAAAGGATTTGTGTGCCAAACATAAAACACCTTCGCGACGTAATATTGAAGGAGGCACATGATTCACCCTATTCCATACACCCAGGGAGCACCAAAATGTACAAGGATTTGAAAACCTGCTATTGGTGGGATGGTATGAAGAGGGATATAGCCGAATACGTTGTCCTATGCGACACATGCCAACGGGTAAAAGCCGAACATCAAAACCCCGCTGGATTGTTGCAACCCTTGAAAATACCTGAATGGAAATGGGAGGACATCAGTATGGACTTCATTGTCGGATTGCCACGAACTCAGTCAGGATACGACTCCATCTGGGTCATTGTGGACCGGTTGACGAAGACCGCCCATTTTCTTCCGGTAAAGACAAGTTACAACGTTACACAGCTGGCAGAATTGTACATGGAGCAGATCGTGTGCCGTCATGGAGTTCCAAAGAGGATAATCTCAGATCGAGGTTCTCAGTTTACCTCTAGATTCTGGAGGAAGTTGCAGAAAGCCATGGGTACACGACTGGATTTTAGCTCCGCCTATCACCCACAAACAGATGGGCAAACTGAGAGGACAAACCAAATTTTGGAGGACATGCTGAGAGCTTGCGCCTTGAAACGTGGGCGTAGTTGGGATAGGAGTTTACCGTATGCCGAGTTCTCCTATAACAACAGCCATCAGGCTAGCTTGAAGATGACGCCTTTCGAAGCCTTATATGGTAGACGGTGTAGAACGCCGCTGTTCTGGAACGAGACTGGAGAGAACCAGGTGTTTGGACCCGAAGTACTACAAGAGGCTGAAAAGCAAGTCCAAACGATACAGGAAAACTTAAAGGCTGCTCAGTCACGACAGAAGGGCTATGCGGATAATAGGCGTAGAAAGTTGACCTTTGAAGTTGGAGACTTCGTATACCTTAAGGTATCGCCTATCCGAGGCCAACGACGTTTTAACGTCAGAGGCAAACTAGCGCCTCGCTACATCGGACCATTTAAGATTTTGGGTAAGCGAGGGGAAGTAGCCTACCAACTAGAGCTCCCAAACCACCTCTGCGACGTACATGACGTGTTTCATGTATCCCAGCTCAAGAAGTGCTTGAGAATACCAGAGGAACAAGTGTCAATGGGAGAACTTGAACTTCAAGAGGACCTAACTTACGCAGAACACCCTGTCCGAATTTTGGACGTGACGGAAAGGGTCACCCGAAACAAGGTGATTCGATGGTGCAAGGTACAATGGAGCCATCACACTGAAGCTGAAGCCACATGGGAGCGAGAAGAGGATATCAAGGCAGAATTTCCCCATCTATTTTCTACTAGCGAATCTCGAGGACGAGATTCAATTTAAGGGGGGTAGATTTGTGACACCCTCATCTCGGGTGTCAGCATATGTTCATGTTTTATAAAGAAGAAAAACATTTTAAGAAAAGAAGGAACAGAGACAAGTATCAAGAGGATGGCCAATAAAGCTCTCTGAGAAGACCGAAACGCAACTTCCACGGCCAGCAGACCACGTGGCGCGTTCGGAGCTCATCCCCGAGAGATTGGGAGAGGTCCGACGCTAAACTAGGCTACGTGGCAGACTCGGGGGGTCACCTCCGCAATTGGAAAGAGGTCCGACCCTGTGGGACACGTGCTGCCGCGGAGATAGCCTCTGCAGAAGGAGCAAAGGCATTTTTCATAAGACACGTGTCGTCCACGGAGCTAGTCCTCGCGGAAATCAGAGGACCATCCGCGCGGGATACGTGTCAATCTTGGAGCTCATCTCGGAGAAGTCCGGATCTATTGAACACGTGTCGCCACCGGAGCTTATCTCCGGAGGTCCGTCGCTGCTAAACACGTGTCGACCTCGGGGCATGTCCCTGAGGGAGGGAAAGGCGGAAAGACCGGCACCCACACGTGGCGTGCACGGAGCTCGTCTCCGAAGAAGAGGGAGGTCTCGCTCGTGACACATGGCACAACCGGAGCTCGTCTCTGCGGGAGAAGAGATACCAGGCTCGGAAGGACACGTGGAGCTTCCGGAGCTCATCACCGCGGAGGTAACAAGTCTGGAGTGGTTTTTACACATGAAGATATCGGTGCGCAACGGAAACCGATCTAAAATCCACGATCCTTACCGAAGATAAGACGTCAGGATCTAACAAAGATCTGAATAAGACTCTTATTCGGGATCCAATCAGATTAGGACTCTTCTCTTCCCGATTATAAATAGAACCCAAAACCTCTGGCCGAAATCACGAACTTCTCTTTCAACTCCTGAGCCGACGACTTAGCGCTCTAGCCCTAACTCGCCGAGCAAAACATCGCCGAAGCGCAACAAGGGAGATCATCGGAGAAGAACCGAGTGGTCTGAGGAGGACCTCAAAGTCAAGAAGAGCGTGAGGTAGGACTTCAATACCACCTTACGACATCATGGTGTTCATCTCTTGCATCTGTTCTTCAATTCCTTTCGAACAGAAGCTTTCTCGTGGGCAGATCACTTGATGATCAGTTTGATCTAAAAACAAGATCATCGCCACGACCACCTTTGAACCGAACACCTCTGTCCATGCAAGCCATGCAAGGGCACACCAATCTAATAAAAATCGTAGGATAGTCTGCATGTGCATCATCGCATCTAGTTTAGGGTTTGTGCATAATATTGATTGCTGTGAATTTGTGTGCACGTGAATCCTACAAAGCAGGACAAACTCAGGAAGCTGTCTACGACGAGCTGCAGCAACAAGGTTTTGAGAATCAAGGACAACCGGAACCGCAAGAACAAGGCAAGTGCTCCTTGACCATGTTGATCCTATGTTTTGGGTAAAACTATTTTGTTTTGCGAAAAGGTGTGTGTGCTGAGTCAAACATGATGGGAAACCCTTTTTATAGGAGTTTACTAGTTTTGATTAAACCATCCTTGTCGCCTGGGAAGTTTATGAGTCGGGTATGGTTTTTGCTTTATGCTTCGCTGAGTCCATGGGATTGGGAAGCGAGATAGATGTGTCTAGCTAACTGCACTCGTACTGATAATAAGTAACTGATGAGGTTAATAAACATGGATCGGAGGGAGATCTAGGCAAGCCTGGGTTTGTGAATGAGGTAGCATGAGAGGGTGGTTTTGCTTGCCGCAGATCTAAGGACCGGTTCATGCATGCACATTCCAGGATAACAGTGCCACTACAAGGCCAAGTATGGGTGCGGCTTAGCTGAGTAATTAGGTAAGTTGCTAGGATGTTATGGACTATGGAAGGCGCGGGGAATGGGAGTCGAGTGAGGACTGCCCTGGGAACTGCATGGCACAAGAGGGGGCCCGTGGGTGGGAGAATTGGAGATTCTAGCCTGCCGGTGAAACCTTAGTGAGTCCATACATCTAGTAACCCCTTTGTAAAGGCTATTTTATGATCTCTTGACCATACACCGACGGCTGTGTACTGGTATAATGGAGGTTCTGCAGTCGCCGACGGGTGACGAAATCACAAACTTGTGGGTAAAGAGGTGCAAACTCTGCAGAGTTACTAAAACTATCATGATAGCCGAGCTTACGGTTACGAGCACCTGGCTAAACTGCCATGATTAGATAGGATGGTTATTGGAATGGTTATTGGGGAGGTTCTTGGTTATGATTATGGGTTTGGTTATGGTTTGGTTTGAAATTGTTAAGCCTGGATGATGAAAGGGTTGCATGACTGGTGGGTCATGAAATGAGATTGGTCTCGGTGCGAGACAAGGTTGTTATATGAGATGAGATGGTAGCGAATACGAGGAGGTATTCGTGAGTATGAATAAAAGATTGGTTAATGTTCGGATGGAACACGAGGAGTGATGAAGGTATGATGGTAATTCAATAAATACTGGGATTACATTCATCTAAAGTAAAGTTGCCGTTTTATCATGGTTTTACAAGATTGCTTTTCTGCAAATAAGCCTTTTATACCTACCTTGTTTATAAGCTGCATATCATGTGTTATTCCCGCACTTGCTGAGTACATCATTGTGCTCAAACTTGCATTATTATTTCTTCATCAACAGCAAGAGAAGACTACTATGAAGACCGAGTAGAGCATTATGGCGTGTGATCTGTTCTCAACCTTGCCTGTGGAGGGAGTAGGGATGGAGCCACCTCTGCTAAGCTTGCTTCCGCATTAGTTTTTGCTTCCGCATTGAAATAAGGACTTCCGCTGCATAGAAATAAGACTTCCGCTGTGAGCATGAGTCCAAGACTCATGAGGAATTGTAATAAACTCTGTTATTCGTGGTAATATATAATCTGAATTCAGTTTGTGGAACGTATGTGTATGTGTGATGAACATCCTGGGCACACATATGCATTAGTTCTCGGTTCCGTGGTTTTTCCACAGAATTGAGGGCGTCACACCTACCTCATCCCATTTCCAAACAGGAATCGATAAGGGTTGTAATAGGCCACTCGGCGTTTGATGCTCAGATTTGACCCTTCTACACACATCACAATAAGCCACGAATTTGGCTATGTCACCCTTCATGCCAATCCACCAATACTTCTGTTTAATATCCACGTACATCTTTGTGGATCCAGGGTGGATAGAGTAGGCGGAGTTATGAGCTTCATCCATGATCGTATTCCGATAGTGACCTTGTGAAGGCACACACAACCGTTTCTTGAACCACAATATTCCATCCCTATCAACTCTAAAGTTGGTGCCTTGCCTTCACTGGTTTGTTCCTTGATCTTTATTAACTTTTCATCCTCGTATTGTGCCTTCTTAATCTGGTCATCCAGGACAAGGTGGACCCTAAGGTTGTAGTTGTAGGAGTGAGGTACAATACTTAGGTTCAACTTCATCATCTCCTCTCACAGTTGCGGTACTTGAGTCACCAAGTGATGATAGTATGCTTTCCTGCTGAGAGCGTCTGCCACAAAATTTGCTTTACCTGGGTGGTAGTGGATCTCCACAACATAATCCTTAATTAGTTCCAACCATCTTCGTTGTCTTAGGTTCAGATCAGGCTGGGTAAAGATATACTTGAGTCTCTTATGGTCTGTGTAGATCTCACACTTGTTACCGATCAAATAGTGTCTCCAAATCTTAAGAGCATGCACTACCGCAGCCAATTCCATGTCATGGGTTGGGTAGTTCTGCTCGTGCGACCTTAACTGACGAGGGTCATAGGACACCACTCGTCCTGCTTGCATTAACACACATCCTAGGCCGTGTCTAGAAGCATCACAATAAATAACAAAGCTCTTGTGAATATCTGGTAAGACTGGGGACGTGGTTAGTCTTTCCTTCAACTCACAAAAACTTCGCTCACATGCTTCAGTCCACACAAACTTCTTATCCTTTTTGAGTAATTCTGTCATTGGTCGAGCTAGCTTAGAAAATCCTTCAATGAACCTCCGTTAATAACCAACCATACCCATAAAACTATGAGTCTCCGAGATCGAAGTTGGTTGCTTCCAAAATGATACGGCTTTGACCTTCTCTGTATCAACTGCAACTCACTCGGCGGTCATCACATGCCCAAGGAAACTAACTTTCTATAACCAAAACTCACATTTGCTGAACTTGACATAAAGTTGATGGCTCTTGAGCCGGTCCAGAACAACACACATGTGTTGCGCATGCTCTGCTTCACTTGTTGAATAGACTAGAATGTCGTCGATGAAGACAATGACAAACTTGTCCAACTCTTGCATGAACACCCGATTCATTAGGTTCATGAAATAGGCAGGGGCATTGGTTAATCCAAAAGACATCACTGTGAACTCAAACTGACCGTAGCGAGTCACAAATGTTGTCTTAGGTATATCTTCGGGCTTAATCCTCACTTGATGATATCCAGACCTCAAGTCAATCTTTGAGAAAAAATTGGCCCCCTTTAACTGGTCAAATAGATCATCTGTCCGTGGTAGAGGGTATTTGTTCTTGATGGTCACCGCATTAGGAGCTCGGTAATCTACACAGAGTCTCTTACTTCCATCTTTTTTCTCTACGAAGAGGACTGGTGCGCCCCATGGTGATGCACTAGGCCTTATGTACCCTTTCTCTTGCAACTTATATAACTGTTTCTTTAACTCGGCTAGTTCTGGCGCTGCCATTCTATAAGGCCTCTTGGTTATTGGGGCAGTTCCAGGAACTAGATCAATGGAGAACTCCACTTCTCTTTTTGGCGGTATGCCCGACAACCCCTCAGTGAACACATCAACATACTCCTTAATTGGCACTTCCTGGAGTGTTTCCGCCTTCAAGTAATTTACTACTGGCTCAGATAGGCTGGACTTGACATGACATGTGACAGTCTTCCCTTCATAGTTTGTCACTATCACAGTCCTCTGTGCACAAGCTATACTCCCATTGCACTTGGCTAACCAATCCATACCGAGGATCACATCTATCCTATGGGAGTCCAGCACTACTAGATTAACCAAAAACTCTACGCCACTTAGGTTTAAAGGGAGGCAAGGTATATAACCTCCCGCTGATCGAGTCATTAAGGGCCTCTTAAGGGCTACCGTAGGTATATCATGTGTCTCTATGAAGTGTGTTGATATAAACGAATGCGATGCACCAGATCAAATAGTACTGAAGCCAAAACTGACTGAACCAAAAACTCACCAAGTAGAACTCCTCGCGTTGCATCTGCCTCTTCAGCGTAGATGTGGTTTACTGTGGCCTTTCCAAAGGATTGTTGAGTCCTTGACAGCGCTCCACGGCTACCTCCGGCTGGTTGCCTTGGTCTGTTAACTAAGATGGAGACGACAGATGGTGCTAGCTTAATCTTGTAAGGGCAGTTAACGGCGATATGCCCAGGCTCACGGCAGCTGAAACAGATCCTCTGGCCACTAGTCTGATTTACTCCAGACTGCTGAGGACGGAATGAGCCATGTGATTTAGCAGGCTGTATCGGTTGCTTGAAGGTGGTGGTTGGTGCTTTGTAGGATACACCACTGTCGAAGTGTTCGGTCGACACTTCCCCCTGGCCTGCACTGGGCAGCCCGCGGAGGTTCTTTTTTCGGTGGGGCTAGTCGCTTGCGGAGAGCTTGAGCGTATGGACGAGTTAGGAAGAGATTGACACGGTGAGTTTTACGTGGTTCAGGCCGCCGGAGCGTAAAACCCTACGTCCACGGCGAGCTATGGAGCTCGCTGTATTGCTTGTTGCTTAGAACCGGGGTCCTGAGCTTGGGGATGACTGAAGTCTAGCGTATGAGTTGCGGGAGTGCAAAACCAAGGTGCAGATGGCTAGAGTGCGAACCCTTGCTAACGTTGCCTACCCGAGCCTTTTATAGTCCAAGGCTCGTGTGGCTTACAAGGGGGGGCCCGGGACCCGACAGGTGGTCCCGGGGAGATTGCCTGCAGACTATCGTATCGGCAGTTATGTCGGTAGTTGTCTCTGGCGAAGGCTTCTGAGTCTTCATCTTGCCGCCCTGCCCATGCCGCATGTGTGACGCCCTCAATTCTGTGGAAAACCACGGAACCGAGGACTAATGCATATGTGTGCCCAGGATGTTCATCACACATACACATACAATTCCACAAACTAAATTCAGATTATATATTACCACGAATAACAGAGTTTATTACAATCACCTCATGAGTCTTGGACTCATGCTTACAGCGGAAGTCTTATTTCTATGCAGCGGAAGTCTTTATTTAAATGCGGAAGCAAAAACTAATGCGGAAGCAAAACTAAGCAGAAGTGGCTCCATCTCTACTCCCTCCACAGGCAAGGTTGAGAACAGATCACACGCCATAATGCTCTACTCGGTCTTCATAGTAGTCTTCTCTTGCTGTTGATAAAGAAATAATAATGCAAGTTTGAGCACAATGATGTACTCAGCAAGTGCGGGAATAACACATGATATGCAGCTCATAAACAAGGTAGGTATAAAAAGGCTTATTTGCAGACAAGCAAATTTTTAAAATCATGATAAAACAGCAACTTCACTTTAGATGAATGTAGTCCCAGCATGTACTAAATTACCAACATACCTCCATCACCTCCCATGTTCCATCCGAACATTAACCAATCCTTTACTCATACTCACGAATACCTCCTCGTATTCGCTACCATCTCATCTCATAAAACAACCTCGTCTCGTACTGAGACCAATCTCATGTCATGACCCACCAGTCATGCAACCATCTCATCTCCCGGACTCCACAGTCCCAAAACAAACCATAATCAAAATCCATAACCAAGAACCTTCCCAATAACCATTCCAATAACCATCCCAGTAAACATCCCATCTAATCATGGCAGTTTAGCCAGGTGCTTGTGACCGTAAGCTCGGCTATCATGATAGGTTAAATAACTCTGCAGAATTTGCACCTCTTTACCCACAAGTTTGTGATTTCGTCACCCGTCGGCGACTGCAGAACCTCCATTATACCAGTACACAACTGTCGGTGTATGGTCAAGAGATCACAAAATAGCCTTTTACAAAGGGGTTACTAGATGTATGGACTCACTAAGGTTTCACCGGCAGGCTAGAATCTCCAATTCTCCCACCCACGGGCCCCCTCTTGTGCCATGCAGTTCCCAGGGCAGTCCTCACTCGACTCCCATTCCCCGCGCCTTCCACAGTCCATAACACTCTAGCAACTTACCTAATTACTCAGCTAAGCTGCACCCATACTTGGCCTTGTGGTGGCACTGTTATCCTGGCATGTGCATGCATGAACCGGTCCTTAGATCTACGGCAAGCAAAACCACCATCTCATGCTACCACATTCACAAACCCAGGCTTGCCTAGATCTCCCCCCCCGATCCATGTTCATTATTAACATCAGTTTCTGTTTATCAATACGAGTGCAGTTAGCTATGTATCTCGCTTCCCAATCCCATGGACTCAGCGAAGCATAAAGCAAAAACCATACCCGACTCATAAACTTCCCAGGCGACAAGGGTGGTTTAATCAAAACTAGTAAACTCCTATAAAAGGGTTCCCCATCATGTTTGACTCAGTACGCACACCTTTTCGCAAATCAAAACAGTTTTACCCAAAACATAGGATCTACATGGTGAAGGAGCACTTGCCTTGTTCTTGCGGTTCCGGTTGTTCTTGATTCTCAAAACCTTGTTGCTGCAGCTCGTCGTAGACAGCTTCCTGGATCTGTCCTGCTATGTAGGATTTACGCGCATACAAGATTCATAGCAATCAATATCATGTTCAAACCTTAAACTAGATGCGATGATGCACATGCATGCTATCCTATGATTGTTATTAGATTGTCGTGCTCTTGCATGGTTTGCATGGGCAGAGGTGTTTGGATCAAAAGTGGACGTAGCGATGATCTTGTCTTTAGATCAAACTGATCATCGAGTGTTCTGCCCACGAGAAAGCTTCTGTTCGAAAGGAATTGAAGAACAGATGCAAGAGATGAACACCATGATGTCGTAAGGTCGTATTGAAGTCCTACCTCACACTCTTCTTGTCTCCGAGGTCCTCTTTAGACCGCTTGGTTCTCCTCCGATGATCTCCCTTGTTGTGCTTCGGTGATGTTTTGCTCGGCGAGTTAGGGCTAGGGCTCTAAGTCGTCGGCTCAGGAGTTGAAAGAGAAGTTTGTGGTTTCGGCCAGAGGTTTTGGGTTCTATTTATAATTAGGAAGAGAAGAGTCCTAATCTAACTGGATCCCGAATAAGAGTCTTACTCAGATTCTTGTTAGATCCTGACGTCTTATCTTCGGTAACACTGTGGAGTTTAGATCGGTTTCCGTTGCGTACCGGTATCTTTACGCGTAAAAATCGCTCCAGACTCGTTACCTCCGTGGTGAAGAGCTCCGGAAGCTCCACGTGTCCTTCCGAGCCTGGTATCTCTTCTCCCGCAGGGACGAACTCCGGTTGTGCCGCGTGTCACGAGCGAGACCTCCCTCTTCTTCGGAGACGAGCTCCGCGCACGATACGTGTGGGTGCCGGTTTTTCCGCTCTCCTTTCCTCAGGGACATGCCCCGAGGTCGACACGTGTTTAGCTGCGACGGACCTTCCGGTGATAAGCTCCGGTGGCGACACGTGTTCGATAGATCCGGACTTCTCTGAGATGAGCTCCGAGATTGACACGTATCCCCCGCGACTGGCCCTCTTATTTCCGCGAGGACTAGCTCCGGGGATGACATGTGTCCTACGGAAATGCCTTTGCTTCTTCCGCAGAGGCTATCTCCGTGGGCAACACGTGTCCCACAGGGTCGAACCTTTTTTCCAATTGCGGAGGTGTCCCCCGATCCTGCCACGTAGCCAGCTTGGCGGCGGCCTCCCCCCCATTTTGCAGGGATGAGCCCCGATCACGCCACGTGGCCTGCTGGCCGTGGAAGTTGCCTTCGGCGCTCTCTGAAGGCTTTATTGGCTATTCTTTTGATAATTTTCTCTGTTCCTATTTTTCATTAAAATGTTTCCTTTTCATAGGACGCGAGCATATGCTGACACCCGAGATGAGGGTGTCACAAATCTACCCCCCTTAAATTGAATCTCGCCCTCGAGATTCGTTAGTAGAAAATAGATGGGGAAATTCTGCCTTGATATCCTCTTCTCGCTCCCATGTGGCTTCAACTTCAGTGTGATGGCTCCATTGTACCTTGCACCATTGAATCACCTTGTTTCGGGTGACCCTTTCCTTTACGTCCAAGATTCGGACAGGGTGTTCTGCGTAAGTCAGGTCCTCTTGAAGTTCAAGTTCTCCTATTGACACTTGTTCCTCTGGCATTCTCAAGCACTTCTTGAGCTGGGATACATGAAACACGTCATGTACGTCGGAGAGGTGGTTTGGGAGCTCTAGTTGATAGGCTACTTCTCCTCGCTTGTCCAGAATCTTAAATGGTCCGATGTAGCGAGGTGCTAGCTTGCCTTTGACGTTAAAACGTCATTGGCCTCGGATAGGTGACACCTTAAGGTATACGAAGTCTCCTACTTCAAAGGAATAACCTTTCTGTCGTGACTGAGCAGCCTTTAAGTTTTCCCGTATCGTTTGGACTTGCTTTTCAGCTTCTTGTAGTACTTCGGGTCCAAACACCTGGTTCTCTCCAGTTTCGTTCCAGAACAGTGGCGTTCTACACCGTCTACCATATAAGGCTTCGAAAGGCGACATCTTCAAGCTAGCTTGATAGCTGTTGTTATAGGAGAACTCAGCATACGGTAAACTCCTATCCCAACTACGCCCACGTTTCAAGGCGCAAGCTCTCAACATGTCCTCCAAAATTTGGTTCGTCCCCCATCTGTTTGTGGGTGATAGGCGGAGCTAAAATCCAGTCGTGTACCCATGGCTTTCTGCAGCTTCCTCCAGAATCTAGAGGTAAACTGAGAACCTCGATCTGAGACTATCCTCTTCGGAACTCCGTGACGGCACACGATCTGCTCCATGTACAATTCTGCCAATTGTGCAACATTGTAACTGGTCTTTACCGGAAGAAAATGGGCGGTTTTCGTTAACCGGTCCACAATGACCCAGATGGAGTCATATCCTGACTGAGTACGTGGCAATCCGACGATGAAGTCCATACTGATGTCCTCCCATTTCCATTCAGGTATTTTCAACGGTTGCAACAATCCAGCGTGTTTTTGATGTTCGGCTTTCACCCGTTGGCATGTGTCGCATAGGGCAACGTATTCGGCTATATCCCTCTTCATACCATCCCACCAATAGCAAGTTTTCAAGTCCTTGTACATTTTGGTGCTCCCTGGATGTATGGAATAGGGTGAATCATGTGCCTCCCTTAATATCATGTCGTGAAGGTGTCTTAGGTTTGGCACACAAATCCTTTTTCCTAGCCAAAGCGTACCCTTTTTATCCTCTTTGAAATCCTTCTCTATCCCTTGTTGGATTCTTTCCTTGATCTCCTTGATCTTCTCGTCTGTTTCTTGGCCCTTCCTTATTTCTTGCTCCAATGAGGAGTGGATCTCCATTATTTCCATGTTATTCAAGAATCCGAGGTGTAACCGTTCGAACTCCTTACGTAGTTCGGGTGGTAGCTCCCGAACCGTGAGTTGGTGGCATGCTCCTTTTCTGCTCAATGCGTCAGCTACTACATTGGCCTTCCCGGGGTGGTAGTTGATTCTCACATCATAATCCTTTATAAGTTCTAACCATCGACGTTGCCTCAAATTCAAGTCCGTTTGTGTAAATATGTACTTGAGGCTTTTATGATCCGTATAGATCTCACATCGATGACCAAGGATGTAATGTCTCCAAATCTTCAATGCATGCACCACTGCTGCTAACTCCAAGTCGTGCGTAGGATAGTTAAGCTCGTGCTTCTTTAATTGTCGTGAGGCATAGGCTACCACTTGTCCTTCCTGCATGAGTACACATCCGAGCCCTTGTCTGGATGCGTCACAATATATGTCAAAACTCTTGCTTACGTCTGGTAATACCAGAACCGGTGCTGTGGTTAGCCTTTTCTTGAGCTCCTCAAAACTTTCTTGGCAGGCTTGTGTCCATTGAAAGACTTTCCCCTTCATTAACAACTCCGTCATAGGTTTTGCTATCTTGGAGAAGTCTTTAATGAAGCGCCGATAGTATCCTGCCATCCCAAGGAAACTTCGAATATCCCTCACGTTCTTCGGTTGGTCCCACTTTAGAACATCTCTCACCTTTCCAGGATCAACCAATACCCCTTCCTTGGAGATGATGTGGCCTAGGAAAGATATTTCCTTAAGCCAAAATTGACACTTGTTGAGCTTGGCATACAATTGATGCTTGCGCAGCTTCTGCAAGGTCAATCTCAGATGTTCTTCATGCTCCTCCTCACTTTTTGAATACACCATAATGTCGTCAATGGAAACCACGACGAACTTGTCCAAGTACTCCATGAAAACCTTGTTCATAAGGTACATGAAGTATGCGGGTGCATTCGTCAATCCAAAAGACATAACGGTATATTCATATGAACCATACCGCGTCTGAAAGGCTGTCTTAGGTATATCGGAGGGCTTAATCTTCAGCTGGAAATATCCCGACCGAAGATCAATCTTGGAGAACACTTGGGCTCCTTTCATTTGATCGAACAGGTCCTCTATACGGGGCAGAGGGTATTTATTCTTGATTGTTACCTCGTTGAGAGACCTGTAGTCCACGCACATTCTTTGGGTTCCGTCCTTCTTGTCCACGAAGAGTACCGGTGCTCCCCATGGTGACGAGCTTGGACGGATAAAACCCTTCTCCAACTGTTCTTGAATTTGCTTCTTGAGTTCGACTAACTCGTTGACGGGCATCCTATATGGTCTCTTAGCTATAGGTGCAGTTCCAGGTACCAAATCTATGGCAAACTCGATGTCCTGGTCAGGTGGCATACCTGGAAGTTCTTCCGGGAATACATCCGAATATTCCTGAACCACTGGAATGTTGTCCAATGCTACTCCTTCAACATGGTTGAAATCCGCCCGTTCGGTTGCTTGCTGGGCTGACTCAAACTCGACACGGATACCGTGTTCGTTTGTCAACTGCACGCTTTTCTCAGCGCATTGGATTACTCCTTTGTGCTTGCTTAACCAGTCCATTCCGAGTATGATGTCAATTCCGTGGAAGTCCAAGACAATAAGGTTGGCAAGGAAGTCTACCCCCCTTATTTTAAGGCTTACTTTAGGACATACTATATTAGTCCTCATTTCTCCTCCGGGAGAATTAACTAACATAGCACATTCTAAGTGGGATACGGGTGGATGATGTTTGGCAACATATTTGGATTATATGAAGGAATGTGATGCTCCGGAATCAAATAAAATGGTGGCTGGGTTGGAGTTGGCAAGGAACATACCAATTGCGACGTCCTCAGCCTGTTGTGCTTCCTCAGCAGTGACATGGTTAACATGGCCACGAGCATAGTTCTGCGGTCCATGGTTCCCTTGGTTGTCCCTTCCGTTTGGTCGCTGGTTCTGCTTGGGCACGTTACCTTGCTGTCCAGGGCCTCGCTTCGGGCACTGGTTAGCAAAGTGGCCCACTTCCCCGCATGCAAAGCATGCCCTGTTGCCTACGGCAGCAGGTACGTTGGGGTGGGGGTTTTGAACAGGAGCGCCATTGTTAGGCCGGGGCGCAGGAGGCATGGGCACACGAGGTGCCGGTGCAACGAACCGTTGCTGTGGCGGCTGACCAGGGCGGTTCGTAGGAGTGGTCGATCCATACTGCGGTGCAGGGGGCATGTACCTAGGTCGTACGTTGCTCCCTTCGGGCTGGTACGGCATCTTCCTTTTGCACTCTCGCTCGATTTCTCGGATCTTGTTTTCCACCAAAATAGCCTTATCAACCATCTTCTGGAAGCTTACGTAGTCATTGTTGAGGAGCTGAACTTGGATCTCATTGTTCAACCCTCTCATGAACAGGTACTGCTTCCTCTGATCTGAGTTGACATCTTCGGGGGCATACCGGGACAGTTGTATGAACTTGTTGAGGTATTCGTTCACACTTTTCTGCCCTTGGCGGAGACCTTCAAACTCCTGCCTCTTGAGCATCATTATGCCAACAGGGATGTAGTGGGAGCGGAAACTTTCCTTGAACTCAGTCCAAGTGATTGTCTCCGGGTTGGCATGGGCGTTGCTCAAGGCATCCCACCAGTCAGCAGCTGCTCCCATCAGTTGGTGCGACGCAAAGAGAACCTTCTCTCGGTCGTTGCACTGAACAATGGCAAGCTTCTTCTCCATGGATTTCAACCAATCATCGGCCTCCATTGGATCGCTTGCTTGGGCAAAGGTGGGTGGTCGAGTCCTCATGAACTCTCCCAACCTGTTATGAGCCGGCGGTGGTGGTGGCAGTGGTGCCAGAACGGGGTGTTGGTTAGCCTGCAACTGACCCAAAGTTTGGATCATGGTTTGCATAAGCTGGTTTTGCATGGCCATTAACCTTTCTAGGTTGTTTTCGCCAGCTCCGGGTTTAGCAGGAACTTCCTCGTGGTCATCTTCCTGGACTTTCCTTTGGCTAGTGTTTCCCCTCACCATCTGTGAGAGAGAACGAATTAGAATAGAAGGTTAGAAGGTTAGGTAGGTCCTTTCAACTATATGCATCAAGATGAGTTGGACTATATATATTAGTCCCTATGAGGATGTGAGCAAGTGCCGAAACATCTCACACCTCCTTCTTCTTATGTGTGGATATGGACAACATTTTTGAGACGTCCCACCACTCACACTAAGCACATATTCACAAATAATCATCACAAGAGCCCACTCAACTCCTATTCAAGGATGGTTCCCTATGCCAAGGTGGTTTCAAGGCCAATCTAAGTTATTCACCCTAGGATGCTTCCTTTGGTGAGTGTGGCTTAGCTACCTATGACTCCTATTCAGGGGTGTAACTTGCTGTTAACCCGTGGCTCTAATATCAATCTAAGTTTTCTATCTAGGCGTATAACCTACTGTCAACCCGTGGCTCTGATACCAATCTGTGACGCCCTCAATTCTGTGGAAAACCACGGAACCGAGAACTAATGCATATGTGTGCCCAGGATGTTCATCACACATACACATACAATTCCACAAACTGAATTCAGATTATATATTACCATGAATAACAGAGTTTATTACAATCACCTCATGAGTCTTGGACTCATGCTTACAGCGGAAGTCTTATTTCTATGCAGTGGAAGTCCTTATTTAAATGCGGAAGCAAAAACTAATGCGGAAGCAAAAACTAATGCGGAAGCAAAACTAAGCAGAAGTGGCTCCATCTCTACTCCCTCCACAGGCAAGGTTGAGAACAGATCACACGCCATAATGCTCTACTCGGTCTTCATAGTACTCTTCTCTTGCTGTTGATAAAGAAATAATAATGCAAGTTTGAGCACAATGATGTACTCAGCAAGTGCGGGAATAACACATGATATGCAGCTCATAAACAAGGTAGGTATAAAAAGGCTTATTTGCAGAGAAGCAAATTTGTAAAATCATGATAAAACAGCAACTTCACTTTAGATGAATGTAGTCCCAGCATGTACTAAATTACCAACATACCTCCATCACCTCCCGTGTTCCATCCGAACATTAACCAATCCTTTACTCATACTCACGAATACCTCCTCGTATTCGCTACCATCTCATCTCATAAAACAACCTCGTCTCGTACTGAGACCAATCTCATGTCATGACCCACCAGTCATGCAACCATCTCATCTCCCGGACTCCACAGTCCCAAAACAAACCATAATCAAAATCCATAACCAAGAACCTTCCCAATAACCATTCCAATAACCATCCCAGTAAACATCCCATCTAATCATGGCAGTTTAGCCAGGTGCTTGTGACCGTAAGCTCGGCTATCATGATAGTTTAAATAACTCTACAGAATTTGCACCTCTTTACCCACAAGTTTGTGATTTCGTCACCCGTCGGCGACTGCAGAACCTCCATTATACCAGTACACAACCGTCGGTGTATGGTCAAGAGATCACAAAATAGCCTTTACAAAGGGGTTACTAGATGTATGGACTCACTAAGGTTTCACCGGCAGGCTAGAATCTCCAATTCTCCAACCCACGGGCCCCCTCTTGTGCCATGCAGTTCCCAGGGCAGTCCTCACTCGACTCCCATTCCCCGCGCCTTCCACAGTCCATAACACTCTAGCAACTTACCTAATTACTCAGCTAAGCTGCACCCATACTTGGCCTTGTGGTGGCACTATTATCCTGGCATGTGCATGCATGAACCGGTCCTTAGATCTACGGCAAGCAAAACCACCATCTCATGCTACCACATTCACAAACCCAGGCTTGCTTAGATCTCCCCCCCTGATCCATGTTCATTATTAACATCAGTTTCTTTTTATCAATACGAGTGCAGTTAGCTATGTATCTCACTTCCCAATCCCATGGACTCAGCGAAGCATAAAGCAAAAACCATACCCGACTCATAAACTTCCCAGGCGACAAGGGTGGTTTAATCAAAACTAGTAAACTCCTATAAAAGGGTTTCCCATCATGTTTGACTCAGTACGCACACCTTTTCGCAAATCAAAACAGTTTTACCCAAAACATAGGATCAACATGGTCAAGGAGCACTTGCCTTGTTCTTGTGGTTCCGGTTGTTCTTGATTCTCAAAACCTTGTTGCTGCAGCTCGTCGTAGACAGCTTCCTGGATCTGTCCTGCTATGTAGGATTTACGCGCATACAAGATTCACAGCAATCAATATCATGTTCAAACCTTAAACTAGATGTGATGATGCACATGCATGCTATCCTATGATTGTTATTAGATTGTCGTGCTCTTGCATGGTTTGCATGGGCAGAGGTGTTCAGATCAAAAGTGGACGTAGCGATGATCTTGTCTTTAGATCAAACTGATCATCGAGTGTTCTGCCCACGAGAAAGCTTCTGTTCGAAAGGAATTGAAGAACAGATGCAAGAGATGAACACCATCATGCCGTAAGGTGGTATTGAAGTCCTACCTCATGCTCTTCTTGTCTTCGAGGTCCTCTTTAGACCACTTGGTTCTCCTCCGATGATCTCCCTTGTTGTGCTTCGTCGATGTTTTGCTCGGCGAGTTAGGGTTAGGGCTCTAAGTCGTCGGCTCAGGAGTTGAAAGAGAAGTTCGTGGTTTCGGCCAGAGGTTTTGGGTTCTATTTATAATTAGGAAGAGAAGAGTCCTAATCTGATTGGATCCCGAATAATAGTCTTACTCAGATTCTTGTTAGATCCTGACATCTTATCTTCGGTAACATTGTGGAGTTTAGATCGGTTTCTGTTGCGTACCGGTATCTTTACGCGTAAAAATCGCTCCAGACTCGTTACCTCCGTGGTGAAGAGCTCCGGAAGCTCCACGTGTCCTTCCGAGCCTGGTATCTCTTCTCCCGCAGGGACGAGCTCCGGTTGTGCCGCGTGTCACGAGCGAGACCTCCCTCTTCTTCGGAGACGAGCTCCGCGCACGCTACGTGTGGGTGCCGGTTTTTCCGCTCTCCTTTCCTCAGGGACATGCCCCGAGGTCGACACGTGTTTAGCTGCGACGGACCTTCCGGTGATAAGCTCCGGTGGCGACACGTGTTCGATAGATCCGGACTTCTCTGAGATGAGCTCCGAGATTGACACGTATCCCCGTGACTGGCCCTCTTATTTCCGCGAGGACTAGCTCCGGGGATGACATGTGTCCTGCGGAAATGCCTTTGCTTCTTCCGCAGAGGCTAGCTCCGTGGGCAACACGTGTCCCACAGGGTCGAACCTTTTTTCCAATTGTGGAGGTGTCCCCCGAGCCTGCCACGTAGCCAGCTTGGCGGCGGCCTCCCCCCCCCCCCCCCCATTTTGCAGGGATGAGCCCCGATCACGCCACGTGGCCTGCTGGCCGTGGAAGTTGCCTTCGGCGCTCTCTGAAGGCTTTATTGGCTATTCTTTTGATAATTTTCTCTGTTCCTATTTTTCATTAAACTGTTTCCTTTTCATAGGACACGAGCATATGCTGACACCCGAGATGAGGGTGTCACAGCATGCTAGTCGTAGTGGTTGATGACAGCGGGAGAGGCAGGGGATGTCTTGTCGTTGTGTTTATTGGCTGGCAGGTTATGACACCGCGCGCCAGTCTGTGATGCGACTGGGCGCAATGGCACCTGACAGAGGCGTGCTCCGCGTCTCCGCGTCTTGGGAAGGCAAGGGCCTTGAATACCTTGTACGGGCAAGGTATGGGGCGTCTTTACGCCCGCTGCCTACCACTCGGGGGCAGGCAGCGCTGTTCTGCTGGACATGTGGCGGGCCCGGAGCCCTCCTCAGAGGAGAGGGGGGTCCGGCCCCGCAGGACACGTGGAGCCTTCGGACCTCTCTCCGCGGAGGGGGAGGTCCGGCTTCTATCGGCCACGTGGCGGGCCCGGAGCTCTCCTCTGAGGAGAGGGAGGCCCAGCCCCGCTGGACACGTGGAGCCTTCGGACCTCTCCCCGGCGGAGGGGGGAGGTCCGGCTTATGCAGGCCACGTGGCGAGCCCGGAGCTCTCCTCTGAGGAGAGGGAGGTCCGGCCCCGCTGGACGCGTGGTGCCTTCGGAGCTCTCCCTACGGAGAAGGGCGAGATCCTTAGGCATTTTCCCCTGTGCGCGGGGGTACCCCATATCGCGGGTACCGACAACCACTATGAGCCATCTGCCCAGAGTAAATAGGTTGTTGGGTCTTCCGCATAGAGTAGGTCGGTTGCTGGGTCCTCTATACTGAATAAACAGGTTGATTAGTCCTCTGAAGTTTCACCTGCTGGAGCACCTTCTTGTCCTCAAATTTCCTTTTCTTCTCCCGTAGCTCATCCTCTGTTCTTTTCTGTAGCGATGGCCTTGTTAACCAGAGTACTAAAATCTGGATAAACAGATGCTTCAAGAAATTTTCTGATCTCAGTGTTTAACCGACGCAAAAAGGCTTCTTGCTTCTTCTCTTATGTATCCACAGCGTGGGGGTAATAGCGGAATAACCCGGTGAACTTGTGTAGATACTCCGTCACTGATAGACCCTTCTGTTTAAGGTTCATAAACTCTTGCCTCTTTACCTTAACAATGCTACTTGGGATGTGTTTCTCTCTAAACAATCTTACAAACTCATCCCATATCACGGTCCTGGCATGTGCATCTCTCTGTAGCTGTGCCACCAAGCTAAGGCAGATCCTCTTAGTTGTTGGACTGCAAGCAGAACCTTATCTTGCTCATTTGCATGCACAACCTCAAGTTTCATCTCAACCTCTCTTAGCCAGTCATCTGGATCAATAGGGTCCTCAGATCCAGAAAACTTGGGCGGGTTCATCCTGTTGAAGTCCATGATCTGGTGATTGTTCTATGGCGCTGGCTGATGGTTGTTGAGGCCATTGTTCCGAGCAGCCAGGGTGTTCGCCAGTATCTCGAGGAGTCGAGTATGGTGGTCCAGAATGCCAGTCAGGTCATAAGTAGGTGCTTGGGGATGTGGCCGTACAGATGCACTCTTCGTTGTCTCATGCTCGTGAAGTGCAGGCAAAATCTCTCGTAGTCCTTGGTCCGCCTCGTGTCCATTAGTGGCTCGGCTCGAGTGGCGAGGCATCTTTGATGGGTTTAGATTTTCTTATTATTATTATTACCACGGTGCATCATAATTAGTTATGCTTGTTGTCTTTTATTATTGTTATTTTTACTATTTTACTATGTGTATGTAAATACACATAGTTTTATACCACACAATTCATGCAAACATCAAACATTGCAAGCAACACACCAAGCATTCATTCATTCAGGCAAGCGGGTACAAGATACATAGCGCAAATCATCCCTGGGTCTGTTCCCTTAAGGGTCAGCCAGGACCTCTTCCTAGCTACTAGGTCCTACATCCTGATCTTCAGAGTCTTCGTTGGTCCCGCGAGGTGAGGTCGGAGGGGTAGGTAGCACGGGCTCACAAATCCTCCTACGGGGGTTGGATAGGTGGTATGCTGGAATTCCTTCTAGGATCAGTGGCTCCATCGTTGCACCTGCCTGACGGTCCTTCCGCTTGGCCCGGTCTACGAGGTAGACACCCCTAAGCAGGTGGTTGTGGCGGTCGGCCTACTCCCCAAGGTTCTCCTCAGCCAAGGTGACAAGACTTTCAGTGTTGGCAACCCGGGCATCAGCCCCCGCTAGCGCTAGCTTAGCCTTTCGCCAGCGGGTCTCCAATGTCTCAGCACGCTGGACGAGGGTCTTCACGCGCTGGTTCAGCTAGCCGCACAAGTCGTCTAGGCTTAATAAATAACTAGACATGGCGACAATGGTGGGGTCATCTCCGGTCGACCCAAGGCCTTCCAAGTTGTGAATCCTTACCATCCATGCGGGACGACTACGATCCAGTGGTGGGAAGTACTTCATGGGTGTGGAACTCAAATGCCAGTCAAACATGTGGCAGGGGTACTTCAGGGTTTTGCGGGCCACCAATTGGCACGTATCTTTCATGCAGCATCCAGTGGCGGAAACGTTCCATGGCTTCATGTTCAGGAACCTCTCACTAGCGTTGACGTGCACAGTGACCTCGCAGCTTTCGATGCCATGCTCCACGAACTCATGACCCACGTACTCCGGACAGTCTGGAATACCGAGTCGTGTCGTGGCGGCATAGAGCACCTTGAAGAAGCCATCTTCGTTGATGCAGAAGGTGGTGATATGATCGTCGGCCATCTGGCTTAGAACAAGGCACAAAAATTAGATGGGAGCAAAACCTATCACCAAGGCTCTAAGGTTTAGGTTTCCTACAGGCCAACTATTTTACAGTCACGTAAGTACTAGGGTTCGCATCCTACAGCCAAGTATGGCTGTCGAAGTGTGTGGTTAACACTTCCCCCGGATCTGCACTGGGCAGCCCGCGGAGGTTCTTTTTTGGAGGGGCTAGTCACTTGCGGAGAGCTTGAGCGTAGGGACGAGTTAGGGAGGAGCTTGACACGGCGAGTTTTACGTGGTTTGGGCCGCCGGAGCGTAAAACCCTACGTCCACGGTGAGCTGAGGTGCTCGCTGTATTGCTTGTTGCTCAGAACCGGAGTCCTGAGCTTGAGGATGAGTTACGCCTAGGGTGTGAGTTGCTGGAGTGCAAACCCTTGCTAACGTTGCCTACCCGAGCCTTTTATAGTCCAAGGCTCGTGTGGCTTACAAGGGGGGCCCGGGACCCGACAGGTGTCCCAGGGAGATTGCCTGCCGACTATCGTATTTGCAGTTATGTCGGTAGTTGTCTCTGGCGAAGGCTTCTGAGTCTTCGTCTTGCCGCCCTGCCCATGTCGCATGCTAGTCGTAGTGGCTGATTATGGCGGGTGCGGCAGGGGATGTCTTGTCGCTGTGTTTATTGGCTGGCAGGTTCTGACACCGCGCGCCAGTCTGTGATGCGACTGGGTGCAACGGCACCTGACAGGGGCGTGCTCCGCGTCTCCGCGTCTTGGGAAGCCGCGGGCCTTGAATACCTTGTACGGGCAAGGTATGGGGCGTCTTTACGTCCGCTGCCTACCGCTTGGGGGCAGGCAGCGCTCTTCTGCTGGACACGTGGCGGGCCCGGAGCCCTCCTCAGAGGAGAGGGAGGTCCGGCCCCGCAAGACACGTGGAGCCTTCGGACCTCGCCCGACGGAGGGGGAGGTCCGGCTTCTGTCGGCCACATGGCGGGCCCGGAGCTCTCCTTTGAGGAGAGGGAAGTCCGGCCCCGCTGGACACGTGGCGCCTTCGGACCTCTCCCCCGCGGAGGGGGGAGGTCTGGCTTCTGCATGCCATGTGGCGAGTCCGGGGCTCCCCTCTGAGGAGAGGGAGGTCCGGCCCCGCTGGACACGTGGCGCCTTCGGAGCTCTCTCTGCGGAGAAGGGCGAGATCCTCAGGCATTTTCCCTGTGCGCGGGGGTACCCCATATCGCGGGTACCGACAGTGGCCCCCGGGCCCATCTCGGGGAAGATAGCGAGCCCGAGGTGGGGTCTCCGTCTCTTCTATTCCGTGCACTTTCTCTAAGTCCCGCATTGACCGCTGCCGGAGCACGAACAGTCGTGGGATCGTGGGAGCGTGCGCCCACTTGATGGTTGCTTCTACTGCGGCGGTTCCCAAGGCTGCCACTTCTACACGTTGCGGCGCTTTCTTTGGGAACCGCCGAAGCGCCTTGCCGGCTCGTCTTCCTAGGAGACTGACTCCTTGACCCACCGCTTCAGCTGGGCGGCCTGGGTCCACCTGTCATCGGCGCTCGGTCTTGGAGCCAAAGCGGTTGCCGATGCGGCGTATTTGAAGAGTTTCGAATCGCTTGGAATTGCACTTGGGAAGCGTGGAACGAAGCCACCACGTGGGTTGGTTCCCTTTATAAGGCTTTCAGCACTTGTACCTTCGCTGAGTTTCTGCGACCTTGTCTTCTCCCATGGCTTCCAACCCGTCTTCGGAGTAGGATCGTTCTCGATTTCCTCCGGCGGTGGCTTCTGCACCAAGTCAGGGATCCAGGGAGATTGCACGCCTTGCCTCTGGGGGTGACGCCTCCAAGAGGCCCCGGGTTTATCATCCCGACTGGACTCTTCTTGAGCGACGACTGACTGAGGGTTCCCAGGCATTGCGTCCTTTCTCCTCAAGTGGTGGAGTCTCCAAAGAAACTGCTGACACGTCGAGGAGGTTTCAGGCGGAGGAGTCTCCAAGGAAGCTGCTGAAACACCAAGGAGGACTTCAGGCGGCAGAGTCTCCAAGGAAACTGCTCCAGCAGCGGAGGGGGCTTCAGAAACATCCTTGATGACACCGACCCTTGCGCTGATGATGGCCGAGATGATCCCTGTGCTTGGGTCATAGGAGTCTTCAGGGAAGCTGCGTCCTCTCTCCTCAGGCGGTGGAGTCTCCAAGGAAACTGCTGACACGCCGAGGAGGACTCCAGGCGGCAGAGTCTCCAAGGAAACTGCTGAAGTGGCGGAGTGGGCTTCAGAAGCATCCTTGATGACACCGGCCCTTGCGCTGGTGATGGCCGAGATGATCCCTGTGCTCGGGTCATGGAGCGGGAGAACGCCGCTAGGGCTGAAGTTGGGGACGTGGCCGTTCTCGCAGCTTCTAGGTTCCGACGCGAGCCAGGAGGCCCCTAGGACTCGCTTCTTTCTTTTTATCGAGTCTGTAGCCCAGCTCATGGAGCCATGAATACCTAGACTCTTATGACCCCTCGTGCCTGTGATGCCCTTGTCTTCTTCTTGGTTTTGCCTGGCCGAGCTCTTAGCTCCGTAAGGTACTCATAAGTCTTCGCCAATCTCAAAGGTTTGCACAGACAACTTCCCCGGGTCCTTATTGTATTAAGGGCCCCGGAGGTCTCCGCAGCCCGCCCCATGAGGACGGGGAGGTCCGGATTTGCTGGACACGTGGCGGGCCCAGAGCTCTCCTCTGAGGAGAGGGAGGTCCGGCCCCGCAGGACACGTGGAGCCTTCGGACCTCTCCCCGCAGAGGGGGGAGTTCCGGCTTCTGCCCGCCACGTGGCGGGTCCGGAGCCCCTCCTGAGGAGGCGGGAGCCCCGGCCCCGCTGGACACGTGGGGCCTCCGGGGCCCACCCCTGCGGAGGGGGCGGGGTCCGGATCTCCCGGTTTTGCGCAATCCGTAGCGGCCCCCTGGTAGGTGTGGCCAACTATCTGGGTACTCCTACCATACTCCTGCGAGAAGCCAAGGCCGGAGGGTCCTGCACACAAACAAGGGAAACGTAATTCTCCTTGGGGCTCCC
Source organism: Neostapfia colusana (assembly GCA_030760725.1). Classification (NCBI taxonomy): domain Eukaryota; kingdom Viridiplantae; phylum Streptophyta; class Magnoliopsida; order Poales; family Poaceae; genus Neostapfia; species Neostapfia colusana. Next base: position 106,223,416 of record JASWHV010000006.1, read on the forward strand.
CCCTTTCCGATCTCATAGTCTTATTTAGCTTACAATCCCGATACGGTGCACGGTGCTTGGGAATTTCGGTGCACGACATGCCGGGGGCTCGGGGCCCCCTGGCCATCAGCAGGTCTCCCAAGCGCGACCGCCCTAGGCAGGATAGCAAATGCCGACTAGAGTTGAGAATGGGAAAAAGGGGACTGGGTGTATGGTGAACATACCCAGGAAGTGCAGTCATAAAAATTAATATATAATTTGAATGAGCATAAAGGAAGAGCAAATCAGGACAGGTTCTTTTCCTATAAATTTCCATAGGCGGAAAACAGGCTAAACATGGAGGCCACGACCCATCCCATTAAAAAGGGAAGCAAGACTCTACGCGCTTGGAGTCGGAACCAGGCAAAGCTGAACGTAGTCCTGGACCGTCCCCTGAGACTTAGCTGCTCCGAGCACTGTTCCGGGACTCTATGGAATCTATCAGAAAGAAGAAATTGTCCTGCTACTGTTCTAGGGGTAGAACTTACGGAGGTGCTCGATGTTCCAGGGGTTCGGGAGCGGATCCCCATCCTCGGTGGAAAGGCGTACGCACCCGGGGCGGCATACTTTTGTGACTCGGAAGGGACCTTCCCAACTAGGGAAGAGCTTGTGGGTCCCTTCACGAGAAAGTATGCGCCGCAGCACCAGGTCGCCTTCCTGCAGCTCCCGGGCACGCACGGACCTCTGGTGGTAACGGCGGAGCGCTTGTCTGTACCGTGCGTTACGGAGTGCTGCATGCAATCGGACCTCGTCGACGAGGTCGATGTCTCCGCGCCGGAGGTTGTCCTGCGCGGCTTCGTCATAAGCCCAGACTCGGTGAGACTTCATGGTGATCTCTGGGGGAAGTACAGCTTCAGCCCCATACACCATGAAGAAGGGTGTCTCTCCGGTGGCCCGGCTCTAGGATGTCCGGTTAGCCCATAGTGTGCTCGGAAGCTCATCCACCCAATTGGCACCATGTTTCTTCAGGCTGGCATAGGTGCGGATCTTAAGGCCTCGGAGAATCTCGGCGTTGGCCCTCTCGACTTGCCCATTTCTCTTTGGTGAGCAACAGAGGCATAGCACACCTGAATGCCGAGGTCTTCGCAGTAGTCTTGGAAGGCTGCGCTGGTGAACTGGGTCCCGTTGTCGGTGATGATTCTGTTCGGGACCCCGAACCGGCAGACAATCGACTTGATGAGCTTTACTGCGTATTGCTTGTTGATGGTGACAACTGGTGTGGCTTCTGGCCACTTGGTGAACTTGTCGATGGCGACATAGAGGTACCGGAATCCCCCGACGGCTCTGGGAATGGTCCCAGGATGTCCAGCCCCCATACGGCAAACGGCCATGAGGGTGGGATCATCTGTACTGCCTGAGCCGGTGTATGGATCTGCTTGGCGTGGAACTGGCACGCCTTGCAGCTCTCGACCAGCTTGACGGCATCCTGGAGTGCTGTCGGCCAGTAGAAGCCATGCCGGAAGGCTTTACCGACAAGCGTGCATGAGGAAGAGTGACTCCCACATTCGCCTCCATGGATCTCAGCGAGCAAGTCGCAGCCTTCCTCCTGGGTTATGCACCGCAATAGGACGTGGTTGGCACCACGCCGGTAGAGATCCCCTTCTACCAGCGCGTATCTCTTAGCCATACGCACGATCCGTTCAGCGGTTGCATGTTCATCAGGGAGGATGTTGTCTTTCAAGTAGTCCCGGATCTCCGTGATCCATGCATCGGGTCTGACTTGAGCTTCTGGATCTTGAGCGCTGGGTCACACGGAGTCCCCAGTGACGCTTATAATCCTTGGTGGCATCCATGGCTGCAGGGCCGCTGGGACCGCCAGCTTCGAGGTGCTGGTCAAGCCCCCTTCACCTGGCTCGGCGGGTCGGGCTGTGGGCCGCAGCAACGTCCTCTCGAAGACTCCTTCGGGCACAGGAGCTCCGGTGGAAGCCTTCGTTGAAAGGTTGTCAGCTGCGGCATTGCCAGCGCGCGGTACGTGGCGCAGGTCCAAAGCGAGGAAGTCTTTCTCCAACATCTGCACATGAAGCAGATAAGCAGCTAGCTGTGGGTCATTGCAGGAGCATTTGCCCTTAACTTGCTTGATAACCAGCTGGGAGTCGCCCCATGCCAACAACTGGTGAGCGCCTAGAGACAGGGCTGTCTGTAGGCCAAAGATGAGTGCTTCATACTCTGCCATGTAGTTGGTTGCCTTGAAATTGAGATGCACCATATACCCAAACTGCTCCCCCGATGGCATGAGAAGCAGTACGCCGGCACCGGCCCCCTGCTTTCGCGGGGAGCCGTCGAAGAAGAGCGTCCAGTGGGGCTCAGTGAGGACCGGAGCTCGGTGCTCTGGTTCACCGTCTTGTTGGCCCTCTGGGTCAGCCTTCGTTGGTGTCCACTCTGCCACGAAGTCAGCCAGCGCTTGGCTTTTGACTGCATGGCGAGGGAGGAAGTCCAGCTCGAACTCCGCCAGCTCCGCTGCCCATTTAGTGACGTTGCCAGTCGCATGGGGGCTGTGAAGGATCGTCTTCAGTGGATAGGAGGTGACTACCGAGACCCGGTGGGCCTGAAAGTAGTGGCGGAGCTTCCTGGACGCCACGAGCACTGCATACAGCAGCTTGTGGACTTCTAGGTACCTTGTCTTGGCATCGTGAAGGACTTCGCTGATGTAGTAGACAGGCCTCTGGATGGTTCGAACCCTCTCTCTTAGGTCTGAGAGGTCTTCATCCATTGGCCCTGGCCCGCTGGAGGTGAGTGGGTCCAGGAGGGCTTCTGGGGGTTGGGACTCGAAGGCTCTCAAGCCATCTTGGCCCTCCGAGGGGCCCCGCTGGTTCTCCGGGAGCTCCGGGAGGTCCTGCTGGATCTCCGGGAGGTCCCGTCGGGCCCCCGGGGGGCCCCACTGGACCCCCGGGAGGTTGTCTTGGAGGTCCAGGAGGCCGCCCTGGACCTCCGGGAGGTTGCCTTGGGGGTCTGGGAGGCCGTCTTGGACCTGCGGGGTTTCCTGGTGTCTGTCTTCTGCTGTCGGAGCAGGCTGTGAAGATGGGAGGTCCGGCCGCTCTGCGACGAGGACCATACTCACCACTTCAGTCGTCGTCGCGATGTAGAGCAACAGGTGCTCTCCGGGCTCGGGGGCTACCATGATAGGTAGGGTCGTCAGGAGTCGCTTCAACTCCTGGAAAGCTTCCTCTGCTTCGTCAGTCCAGGCAAATGGACCGGATCTGCACAGGAGCTTAAAGAAGGGGAGCGTCCGCTCTGCTAGTCTCAGTATAAACCGACTCAGCACGGCTAGGCATCCCGTGAGCTTCTGGACTTCTTTGATGCGGGCAGGAGGCCGCATCAAATCGATGGCCTTGATCTTATCTGGGTTGACCTCAATTCCCCGGTGCGAGACCAGGAATCCTAAGAGTTTCCAGAGGATACACCAAACACACATTTGTCGGGGTTCAGCTTAGTGCGCGTGGAGCGCAATTTGTCAAAAACTAAGGCTAGGTTATCTAACAAAGATGAACTCTGCCTGACTTTGACAACGATGTCATAGACGTACACCTCAACTAAGTCTCTTATTAACTCCCCAAAGGTTTTGTGCATCGCACGTACAAAGGTGGGGAGAGCATTCTTTAGGCCATAAGGCATAGAGACATAACAATACAGGCCATCTACTGTGATGAAAGAGGCGTGCTCTTCATCTTCTCTAGACATGGGGATCTGATGGAAACCCGAGTAGGCGTCTAGGAAGCACAGCATATCGCAGCCTGATGTCGAGTCTACTATTTGATCTATTCTAGGGAGAGGGAATGGATCTTTGGGACATGCCTTATTGAGACTGGTGTAGTCGATGCACATCCGGAGCTTCCCACCGGCCTTCAGGACAACGACGGGGTTCGCCAACCACCGGGGGTGGTGGACTTCCCGTATGAAGCCAGCGTCCAGCAGCTTCTTGATTTCTTCGCAGATGAAGTTTTGCCGCTCGATGGACTGCTTGCGGGGCTTCTGCTGAACTGGCCGGGCATCGGGGAAGACCTTTAAGTGGTGCTCGATCACCTCCCTAGGGATCCCCGGCATCTGTGACGGCTGCCATGCAAACACGTCGACGTTGTGCCGGAGGAAGGTGACGAGTGCGCCTTCCTATTTGCTATCCAGGCCCCCGGCTACCTGGGTGGTCTGGGTGGCATCGGCGCCGACTTGAACGATCTTTAAGGGGACGTCGCCCTCGTCGAGGGGTTGCACATGGGGTGCTGTGGTGGAGGCACGGTGGCGTGCACTCGGGTGGAGCTGGTCTGGTTCTGCACTGCCAGGGGTTGGTGCTCTAGCTGTTGCAAGCGCTTGGAGCTTTTCCAAGGCCGACACTGCAGCAGTGCGGTCTCCACGAGTCCTGAGGACGCCTGTTGGTGTAGGAATCTTCAAGACGAGGTAGCCGTAGTGGGCTACTTCCATGAATCGGTACAGGGCTGGCCTGCCGATTATGGCGTTGAAGGGGAGGTCGATCTCCGCTACGTCGAACAGAATGTATTCTGTCCGATAGCTGTCCGGAGCTCCAAAGGTCACCGGGAGGCTGATGTTGCCGTAGGGAACGACCTGTCCCGGCCCTACCGCTGAGAACGGGCTCGACGGGGTGAGCTTGGCCATCGGGATCTGCAGCTTCTGGAAAGCTGCACGGCTGATGAGGTTCAGCCCAGCTCCGCCATCTACCAAAATGTGATACATCCTCACATTGGCGATGGTGGGTGCTACCAAGAGCGGTAGTTGGCCGGCCCCAGCCATGTTCCTGGGGCAGTCGGTGGCGTCAAAGCTGATGGGGGTTCCCATCCACTTGAGGTGCGGTGCGGCACTTGGAAGTGGAGCCACCGACGCTACCGCTCGGCGCAGAGTCTTAACTGCGCTTCGAGACGAGGGGTCGGCGGACCCGCCGTATATGACGTAGAGCTTCTTTCGACGCTCATCATCACTGGAGCTGGAGTCCTCATGGTTGCGCACCGCCTTCACGGCGCGCTGAGGCTCCTGGAACCCCACTTGGTGGTCGACGCTGTCTGGGGCGTCGACCTTCTGCTTGCCCTCCCTTTGGCGGATGGGTGGAGCATCAGTCCGCTGCTGCTTCCCTTTGCGGAAGCGCTCCGCAAGCTTCTGAATCTCCCGGCACTCGGCAGTAGTATGGCGACAGCTGCCGTGCACGGGGCATAGCTTATCTTGGTCACCTTCTGGGGCTGGTGACTGCCGCTGCCTCTTGTCGGGGCGCGGTGCCCGGGCTCCTCTGGGTGCCGCTGCTGCGGCAACGGGAACCGCGGCCGGTGACTTCATCCTACCACTGCCCTGGTTCTTGGCCTTCTTGCTGCCTCCATAGGAAGCAGCGCCAGATCCGGGCTGTCCCCCTGACTTAGAGGCTGGTAGTGAGTGCCAGTTCCGCCCTTCGGCTGCTCTGGCGCACTTGTCCGCCAGGGTGAAGAGCTCGGAGACATCGCGGACCTCTCTGGTCGCGAGTTTCTCGAGCATCTTCTTGTCCCGAACGCCCTGCCGGAACGCCACCACCACAGAAGCGTTCTGGATGTGCGGGATGGTGTTCCGCACCTGGGAGAACCACTAGATGAAGGAGCGCAGCGACTCCCCAGGTTGTTGCTGGATGGCGTGGAGGTCGAGCTCCGTGCCAGGCCGGGTGTAGGAACTGCCGAAGTTGGCAGTGAACTGCCGGCAGAGCTCTCCCCAGGAAGTTATGGAACCCTGGGGGAGGTTCATGAGCCAAGACCGGGCTGGACCGGTCAAGGCGACGGGGAAGTAGTTGGCCATGACGGCCTCATCCCCTCCTGCGGCAAGTACGGCGGTGGGGTAAATCTGGAGGAACTCCGCCGGGTTGACGCTGCCGTCATACTTCTCGGGCAGGTGCGGCCGAAACTTGCACGGCCACCTCGCGAAGCGAAGGTGGGGTGCCAGGGCCGCACATCCTGCCCCTGTTTCTGCAGGTGTTGGTGCCGCGAACGCTTGGTTCGCCGCTGGCACAGTGTACCCCGGTATGGGCAAGGCTGCGCCATAGACCGGGGGCGCCGTTTGCAGGGCATATGGCTGTGGCATATGCTGCGCGGCGTATGCCTGGGGCACAGATCGCGTGGCAAAGGTCTGCTCTTCAGGCTGGGTCGAGGCCGACGTCATGCTGTCGCCAGCCTCCTGGTTGCGACGCCTTTCTCGACGTCGCTCGAGGTACACCCGGCCATCCTGGCCCAAGTGGCACCGTTTCAGCTCTGTCCTCAGGTCCGTCGACTGGAGTCTGGTGGAGCTGGAATCCGCCGTCTGCCCGTCAACCGTTGGCGTGCGCGTCAGCGACACAGCCGGTTGGCCGGAGCGTCGTGCCCGCCGAAGTCGAGGGTTTGCGGCGGCGATGACGAGACGGTCTACCTCGCGAATCCACTGCTGGGTCGCTGCCTGAGGCACGTCCCCAGCAGGCGGATTGTGCAGTAGCGCTCTTGCTGCAGCTAGCGCACCCCCGTGGGGTACGCTCAGCGCTGCAGAAGATCTGACGCTGGTTGGAGCCTGCATTGCCGGAGTCAGCGTTGCCGGAGTCGGCTGCTGGCTTCCAGCTTGCGCCGACACACTCCATCCTGAGTGTGTCGACACGTACTCCCCGCTGGTCACGGTTCGTCGTGAACGCGGGGGAGGAGTGTTTGCCGCTGAAGGAAGCTTGGTCATCTTCATCGGCGGAAACTCGTCGCGCAAGGGAAAAGCCCCCTACCTGGCGCGCCAAATGTCGAGGTGTGTGGTCGACACTTCCCCCGGATCTGCACTGGGCAGCCCACGGAGGTTCTTTTTCGGAGGGGCTAGTCACTTGCGGAGAGCTTGAGCATAGGGACGAGTTAGGGAGGAGCTTGACACGGCGAGTTTTACGTGGTTCGGGCCGCTGGAGTGTAAAACACTACGTCCACGGTGAGCTGAGGTGCTCGCTGTATTGCTTGTTGCTCAGAACCGGAGTCCTGAGCTTGAGGATGAGTTACGCCTAGGGTGTGAGTTGCTGGAGTGTGAACCCTTGCTAACGTCGCCTTCCCGAGCCTTTTATAGTACAAGCCTCGTGTGGCTTACAAGGGGGGCCCGGGACCCAACAGGTGGTCCCGGGGAGATTGCCTGCCGACTATCGTATCTACAGTTATGTCGGTAGTTGTCTCTGGCGAAGGCTTCTGAGTCTTCGTCTTGCCGCCCTGCCCATGCCGCATGCTAGTCGTAGTGGTTGATTACGGCGGGTGAGGCAGGGGATGTCTTGTCGCTGTGTTTATTGGCTGGCAGGTTCTGACACCGCGCGCCAGTCTGTGATGCGACTGGGCGCAACGGCACCTGACAGGGGCGTGCTCCGCGTCTCCGCGTCTTGGGAAGGTGCGGGCCTTGAATACCTTGTACGGGCAAGGTATGGGGCGTCTTTACGCCCGCTGCCTACCGCTTGGGGGCAGGCAGCACTCTTCTGCTGGACACGTGGCGGTCCCGGAGCCCTCCTCAGAGGAGAGGGAGGTCCGGCCCTGCAGGACATGTGGAGCTTTCGGACCTCTCCCAGCGGAGGGGGAGGTCCGGCTTCTGTCGGCCACGTGGCGGGCCCGGAGCTCTCCTCTGAGGAGTGGGAGGTCCGGCCCCGCTGGACACGTGGCGCCTTCGGACCTCTCCCCCTCGGAGGGGGGAGGTCCGGCTTCTGCAGGCCACGTGGCGAGTCCGGGGCTCCCCTCTGAGGAGAGGGAGGTCCGGCCCCGCTGGACACGTTGCGCCTTCGGAGCTCTCCCTGCGGAGAAGGGCGAGATCCTCAGGCATTTTCCCCTGTGCGCGGGGGTACCCCATATCGCGGGTACCGACAATGGCTCAGATACCACTATCGGAACTAAACATGTAATATTATGTCAAAAACAGAGTTCGATACATAATATTACAACACAAGTGGAATCACAACCATACAGAGCTTTGTTACAACGGCATACACTTTAGTACAACAATCATAAGAACTAACATAATGATAACTAACGACATAAACACATGGACGGCTAACTCCTCCTCATACATGGTTCCACGGTTTCACCTTGGGTGCGGACGCGACCCTACTCAAAGTCCTTCGAGTTGAAGTCGGGATCCTCTGAAGATATCAACAATGGTTGAGTACAAGAAGTACTCAGCAATCTCCACCTCGCCCTTCGGGAGGGGAATGAGACAAATATAGATGCAATGCACAACAATAAGAGTGATGCAACCTAATGCAACTAATGCAACCAAATAACCCATCCAGGGATATCCCTCACCTCATCCTCACAACAGGTGGCTTCCTAGTTGTTAGGACCACACCATAACCTATCCTATACCGAGGACACGACCGTCTGAACGGATTCTACACTCTGTAGAGGTTGTACGCTGTACCCACACGCATGGGCCATCTAAGACAGCCCGTCATAACTGACACTCAGTTAAAACCTCATCCAGACTAGTCATCCCCAACCTAGTGTCATGACTTATCTCAACATCATCTCAGTTTTTACTCATAAATGCATATGTCTCTCCACCGTGGATGACTGTTGGACTAACCACCGGGGTTAGGCTAAGCCCCGCCCATACAGGGTCATGTGGTTGTACTGAAGGAAGTTAGGTGAGATATCAAAACAACTCGCTCCTTAAGGCTCACCAGGGCAGCCTCCATACTCAAACTACGAGCCTATCATCCTAATAGTACTCGTCGTAAGTCTACCACCACGGTAGCGCTTACACCAACACTAACCCTTCTGCCCCGGTGAAATTGCCTAGAGGGGGTGAATAGGCTAAAATACCTGTTAATGACTTAATTAAACAAGATTAAACCACAAGGGCCGGACTAGTCTGGCTCAGGGGCGGACTAGTCCGGTCAGCTTGCTGAAAAGCCTAAAATGGGCCGGACTAGTCTGGCTCAGGGGCGGACTAGTCTGGTCAAACTGTTGGAAAGACCTAAAACTTGATTTTTATGGGTTTTCCTTCAGATTTTAGTTTAACTAGATGTGGATAAAGCAAGTAACAATCCTATACGACAAGTGATAATATATTGAAATAGATTGCACGATTGTAATGATGTATACTCTAATATTGAAATAATCGAAGTAAACCCTAAGCAATCTTGACGTTCAAAGAAATGTAAATGCAAGAGAGACGCCAAGAAATCTTTCCCGAGATTCGATTTCACTCAGGAATCTAAATCCCCGTTGAGGAGTCCACAAAGGACCGGGTCTAACAACCCTTTCCTCACCAAGTCGCCACTAAGGCCAACCCGGTTCTTCACTATCTCAAGGGGTGAACTTACAAAGTTTTGGGGCTGCTCACAATCTGAGGCTCCCACTTGATCACTTAAACAAACTTCACAGATCTCACAAGCCACAGATCACACCAAGTGCCTGAGACCACTCCAAGAGCCTAAACGCGAAGTTCTTCCTTCTCCTCTTCTCACACACCCAAATTCACTCAAGATTTGATTCAAGAGGGTGAGTAGGCGATGGAAAAGGCTTGGAGAGGCTCTTGGAAGGCTATGGCAGCGCTAGGGTTCCAGGGTCTTATAAATGAAGTAGGAGGATCTCCTTTTATAGAAGTCCCGAAGCCAACCGTTGCCACCTACCAAAAGTCCGGACTAGTCCGCCTTACACCGGACTTGTGACACCCTCATTTCTAGTGTCAGCATATATTCATGTTTTATGAAGAGAAAAAATTTTAAGAAAAGTAGGAACGGAGAAAAATATCAAAAGGATAGCCAATAAAAGCAGAATCCAGTTCACAGAGAGCGCCGAAGACAACTTCCACGGCCCGCTGGCCACGTGGCGTATTCAGGGCTCATCCCTGCGAAGTGGGGAGAGGTCCGCCGCTAAACAGGCTACGTGGCAGGCTCGAGGCTCATCTCCACAAAGGGGGAGAGGTCCGACCCTGTGGGACACATGTTGCCCCCGGAGCTGGCCTCTGCGGAAGAAGCAAAGGCATTTCCGCAGGACACATGTCACCTTCGGAGCTAGTCACCGCGGAAATCAGAGGACCAGTCGCGTGGGATACGTGTAAATCTCGGAGCTCACCTCCGAGAGGCCCGGTTCTATTGGACACGTGTCACCACCGGAGCTTATCTCCGGGAGGTCCGTCACTGTTGGACACGTGTCTACCTCGGAGCTCGTCTTTGAGGAAAGAAGAGAGGAAAGGTCCGGTACTGACACTTGGCGTGTGCGGAGCCACCTCCGAATAAGAAAGGAGGTCCCGACCACCAGGATACGTGGCGCACGCGGAGCTCCCCTCCAAAGGAGAGGGAGGTCTCGCTCGCTTGACACGCGGCACCACCGGAGCTCATCTCTGCGGAAAAGGAGAGACCAGGCCCCGATGGACACGTGGAGCTTCCGGAGCTCATCACCACGGAGGTAACGAGTTCTGCAGCGGTTTTGGATTCTGTACGCATAGAAATATCGGTACGGAGAAGAAACCGGCCTGAATTCCACAATGATACCACACCAAATCGACTAGATATAAGATTAAGATTCGACGACAATCTGAATAGAACTCTTAAATTGAAGTCCAATCAGATTAGGACTCTTCTCTTCCCGATTATAAATAGAACCCAGAACCTCTGGCCAAAACCACGAACTTCTTTTCCAACTCCTAAGCCGACGACTTAAAGCCCTAGCCTCAACTCGCCGAGAAATCCATCGCCGGAGTTCAGCAAGGAAGATCGCTGAAGAGAGCCCAACGATCTAAGAAGGATCTGAGACCGATAAGAACGTAAGGTAGGTCTCCAATACCACCTTACGACATCGTTATGTTTTCTTTGCATCTGTTCTTCGATTCCTTTTGAACAGAAGCTTTCTCGTGGACAGATCACTTGTTGATCGGGTTGATCTAAAGACAAGGTCATCGCCACGTCCACATCTGATCCGAACACCCCTGTTCATCATAAAGCCATGCAAGAACACGTACAAACCGATCTAATAAAACTGCATAACATGCATATGCATCATCGCATCTAGTTTAAAGTTTGTGCATGGTATTGATTGTTATGAATCTTGTATGTGCGTTATCTTGTATAGAAGGACAAGCTCAGGGAGCTGTCTACGACGAGCTGCAACAACAAGGTTTCAAGATCCAAGAGCCACTAGAACCGCAAGAACAAGGCAAGTGCTCCTTGACCATATTGATCCTATGTTTTGGGAAAAACTGTTTTGTTTTGCGAAAAGATGTGTGTGCTGAGTCAAACATGATGGGAAAACCTTTTATAGGATTTTACTAGCTTTGGTTAAACCACCCTTGTCGCCTGGGAAGTCTATGAGTTGGGTATGGTTTTTACCTTTATGCTTCGCTGAGTCCATGGGATTAGGAAGCGAGATAGATGTGTCTAGCTAACTGCACTCGTAATGATAATGAGAAACTGATGTTAATAATGGACATGGATCGGAGGGAGATCTAGGCAAGACTGGGTTTATGAATGAGGTAGAATGAGATGGTGTTTTACTTGCCGTAGATCTAAGGACCGGTTCATGCATGCACATGCCAAGATAACAGTGCCACCACATGGCCAAGTATAGGTGCGGCTTAGCTGAGTAATTAGGTAAGTTGCTAGAGTGTTATGGACTGTGGAAGGCGCGGGGAATAGGAGTCGAGTGAGGACTGCCCTGGGAACTGCATGGCACAAGAGGGGGCCCGTGGGTGGGAGAATTGGAGATTCTAGCCTGCCGGTGAAACCTTAGTGAGTCCATACATCTAGTAGCCCCTTTGTAAAGGCTATTTTGTGATCTCTTGGCCATACACCGACGGTTGTGTACTGGTATAATGGAGGTTCTGCAGTCGCCGACGGGTGACAAAATCACAAACTTGTAGGTAAAGAGGTGCAAACTCTGCAGAGTTCTTAAAACTATCATGATAGCCGAGCTTACGGTCACGAGCGCCTGGCCAACTGCCATGATTAGTTGGGATGGTTTTTGGGGATGGTTATTGGATGTGGTCATTGGGATGGTTTTTGGTTATGGTTTGGTTTTGGGACTGTTGAGTCCGAGTGATAAGATGGGTTGCGTGACTGTTGAGTCGTGGCAACAAGGTTGGTCTCGGTGGGAGACGAAGTTGTTCTATGAGGTGAAATGGTAGCGAATACAGGATGGTATTTGTGAGATGGTAGCGAATACGAGGAGGTATTCATGAGCGAGAATGAGGTTGATTGGTGACTGGTTATGAACATGACGGAGGTATGATTGGTATTTTAATACATGTTAGGATTACATTCACTTAAAGATAAGTCGCTGTTTTATCGTGCTTTTGATAAATAACTTTGCTTTTCTGCAAATGAGCCTTTTTATACCTACCTTGCTATGAGCTTCATATCATATTTTCCCGCACTTGATGAGTACATCATTGTACTCAAACTTGCATTATTATTTCATCATCAGCAGCAGGAGAAAACTACTATGAAGACCAAGTGGAGCATTAAGGCGTGTGATCTGTTCTCAACCTTGCCTGTGGGAATGGAATAGAGATGGAGTCATCGCTGCATAGATTTTCTTCCGCATTAGTTAAATTGCTTCCGCATTAGAAATAAGACTTCCGCTGTGAGCATGAGTCCAAGACTCATGAGACATTGTAATAAACTATGTTATTCGTGGTTATATATATTCTAAATTCAGTTTGTGGAACATATGTGTATGTGTGATGAACATCCTGGGCACACATATGCATTAGTTCTCGGTTCCGTGGTTTTCCACAGAATTGAGGGCGTCACAGGACTAGTCCGATCTCACACAGGAACTCTTTGTCCGGGTGAGAACGGACAAGTCTGGAGGACCCGGACTAGTCCGGCCACTGAGGCGGACAAGTCCGGTCCACCAAGACTTAGCTGTGGGAGCTCTCATCTCACAACCATACAGACTAGTCCGCCTCAGAAGGACTAGCCTGAACTCACTCAAGGACTCTTTGTCCGGGTGAAACCGAACAAGTATGGCTAGCCTGGACTAGTCCGGCCACTAAGGCGGACAAGTCCGGTCTACCAAGACTTAGTCCCAAAACACTCTTTTCAACAGAGAAACAGACTAGTCTGTCCCAAAACGGACAAGTCCGAACTCGGTCAGGGACTCTTAGTGCACCCCAAAACGGACTAAGCCAGGGGACTTCCGGACTAGTCCGGCCTCTGGCCCGGACAAGTTCGGCCTGCCCAACTTTACCTCTCTACCACTCTCCACTAAGGATTTGACACTTCTAACGCTTTGAGCTCTCTTCTATGATCTCAATGCACTTGACACACACACTCTCACTTTTACACGGCTAGCCTACTAAAGACTCAAGTGAAACCCTAATTTCTACTATTCGAGTCTTCGACGTCGTTCTTCATCTTTTTCCTTTTTGAGAGTTTAGGTGTCCGCCTTAGAAATGTCATGTACTTATGATCATCTCAGCTCATTAGTCTCTTAATTTGTCGTCACCAATCATCCAAAACCCACGGGGATACCTAGATGCACTTACAAGCTCCCCCTTTTTGGTGATTGATGACAACACATTAAGTTACAACATAGGAGGTAAAAAATTGATTTTCATGGCAAGTGTATGTATGCAAAACTCCCCCTGAATGTATGCAAGAGTAAAAGAAGGGAATTGACATACATTCACATGTTATGGTGGGGTGCCTACGTGTTATTGTCAAAAAATGTGATAAGACAATAAGCATAGCAAGGAGCAAGAATGATCAAATATAAACCATAGAATCCAACACGTAGTGTTACACAAAACATAGTCATGCATAAAACATAAATAGCCATGTCCAAGGATCTATTACAAGATAGTCATGTCCAAAACATAGATGTCCAAAGGATCTATTACAAGACTAGAAGATGATAAAAGAAAGGATATCTTTTTCCCATCTCTCCCCCTTTGGCATCAAGTCACCAAAAAAGGAAAAGAGGGAAGAAGATACGCCTAAGTCTGCTTGTTATCTTCTTCGTCTTCTTCTTCATCTCAATTCTCATTGCTCTCCGTGGCCTTCGTATCCTCTTCCTCGTCGTCGGCGGAGGTGGATGGAGGCACGGCCTTGGAGGAGCTTCCATCTTCCCTGAACTGGGCGAGCTCATCAGCGGTGAATTCTGGATATGGAGTGAGTTCCCCATCACTCTCCTCGGGAGGAGACATGGGTACCTCAAGCTTGTCACACACAGCCTTGAGGTACTTCTCCTGGCGCCTCTGCATGCGTCGAGTCCAGACCTCCACACGCCGACAAGAGGCAAAGAGTGCATTGAAGCACTTGAAGAATCTGCTCATGGACTGCAGAGGAGGAAATGATGGGGGTGCCGCTGAGCTAGGAAGGGCCGCTAAGCCGGAAGGAGGTTGAGCAGTTTTCCTTCTTGCGGCTTCTGGCACAATGGGGGGTAGCTGAGGACGAAGAGGTCGATGAGTGACATCCTTTACAAAGACTATCCCCGACACCTTCTCAATAAGCACATGATATACGGTGCATACCCACATGAGCGGTTGGGAGTGTGAGAGATGTTGAAGATATCATCATAAATGTGCTCAACAAGGTTGAACTTCTCTTCACCATCTATCAAGAGGAGGAGATGCCTTAAGTTTCCTTGAATCACCCCTTGCATCTCCATCCTTAGGGGCTATAGTTCTCCTCAAAATCCGGTTGAGGATGCTATAGAATGGTTTGATGTTCCTAGCAAGCCCGGCCTCATAGGGAACATGACTAGGATACATATAGTCAAGTTGATCCCTATCCACTGCCTTGAGGTTGGAAATAATAATCTCATGGTCCAAATGCTCCTCAAGGCCAAGTATCTGGGCAAACCTCTCATAGGTGACTGAGTACTGCTCTCCATGAGTCATCCAGGTGATTTTCCGGTCACCGTAGGTGGAGAAGTACACAATGGTGTAAAACTGTACGATCACCTCAATGTTCTAGTCATATTTGAATCCCATGATTTTCTTGATTCCATGGCACTCTGCGGCTTCAATCACTACATCAAAGGCTTTGTGCTCCCTTTTGGCCATGTAGTCCCAATCTACCCATTGAGCTTGAGCGACTGGGGTCTTCATATTTAGGTACACTAAGCGGTAGTAATCGCAGTGGAAGTCACACCAAAACCTAGGGTCGGTTGTGTGCTTCTCATAGTCATAGACTTTATCCATCCTCAGTCTCCTCGCCTTTTCAGCCCCCTTTCCTTTGAATACAAATGCCAGATTGTTGGGCTGCCGATTTGGATCTCTAGCAGGGCATCCATCTTCAAGGGGCCGATAGGCTTCAGTTGCCCTTTCTCTCTGATTACTATCCCTCCTGCCCTGTTTGTCGGTGCTTTGGCGGTTGCCTTTTTATTCTTGGGCTCATCAGGAAGTGGAGCCTTGCCCTTCTTCAGATCACGAGGAACCTTACCCTCGGATTCCTTCTCCTTCTCCTTTTCCCGCTCTTTATCTCCCAAGGTGACCAACCTCTTCCTCTTGGGCTCTGAGGCACTAGCAGCTTGGGAACTTTGGGCTTCACATTCGGCCGTTTTCTTTCTCCGTTGATCCTTCAAAGATTCTTCAACGGCTTGGGCAATTTGTGCCTCCTCGTTGAGATCATGCTTCTTCTTTGTTCTTGCCTCTCGACGGACGGCTTCTTTAGCCGCTTGGGCCTCCTTTGCCGCCCTCTCTTAGGCAATGCGCCGATGAAGGGCTTGTCGAGCCTCCTCGATCGTGGGACTTGGAAGGGGAGTGCTTTGGTCGGAGTCTGACATATTTCTTGGGAAACAAGGGATGAGAGGTCAAGGAAGTGGAATATTGCAAAAGAATTCACTAAAAATGGCTAATGTCGGAGTTTGTCCTGTGTAAACCGGACTTGTCTGTTAAAGGGCCGGACTAGTCTGCCCAAGAACGGACTTGTCCGTCCAAAACCGGACTAGTCCGAGTTATACAGGAGGAACCCTAACATTTTTTCGCAAAAACTTCGAATTAAGTTGCAATACTCCTAGGCTATGATCGCATTGACACTAGGAACAATATTAGTGAAGAGGTTTCTAGCAAAAGACCTAAGAATGAAGAAAAGGAAGGATTTTTGGTTAGGTCAAGAATACCTCTTCAAAGATTCAAATGTGATGAAATCGAAGTCGAAGCTTCAACAACGAAGCACATGGAAAGATTTCCGCACTCCTTAGGGCTCCAATCTGTGGATTGGACGAGATTTTTGGTGGAGGAGATCGAAAATCACCAATTTGGGGCGCTTCCGGCTTGAGAGAGGGTGTGAGGCGGACTAGTCTGTGAAGAGAAAGGTCTGGCCGCCCCTGGGAGGTTAAGTCCCCAGGGGTCGGACTAGTCCGGTCTGGTGCCCGGACAAGTCCGGTTGGCGGACTAGAGCCGGACTTCTGTGGGGCCAGACTTGTTCGGCCTCCCAAGCGGACTAGTCCGGTTTGTACTTGTCCGCTGAGAAGTCTGACCTTGACAGCCCGGCGTCCCATGGGCGGACTAGTCCGTCTGTATGCTAAAATTCATATAATTTGAATTTTAGCTCAATAATATGATCCTTTTTGGACAAGTTTTGCAAATATCTGTGGAAAACATGGTCAGTAAGCATACATCAAACAAACAATGACCATATTTGACAAGGAATCCTTTTGGACATAGTTTTCATGGAGTAAAGGGAATTAGGGTAGTATGTTGAAAACATGCGGATTTTTGAAGTTTATAAACAAGCAACAAACAGATGTGCACACTTCAAGCTACGTTTCAAGAATCTAGGATATTCAGTTCACTCCTTAGGTCACAAAAGTGTGTAAGGGCCTCAGTTTTTGACACCCATTTGCAGTGTTCATCCCCACACCACACACCTCATTTGAGGAAAAATGATGAACACAAATAAAGAGCAAGTAACAATTATCAACATGCTCATTAGGGAACAAACTCACACATTGCAAAAGTGGTACTTCCCACATGTGATATAGATGGGCTGGACATATGAAAACTCCTACACTTTGCCAAGGATGTCCATGCCAAGTTTCACCCAAATTCAAAACATTTTTGAGGTCATTTTGGGTATAGTTAGGAAGAGGGCAGTTTGAAACCATATTCAAATTCAAACTGTTTTCACCCACTGAATGTAAAAGTGGAAGGCAGATTCTTGCTCAGCACATTTTTGTGAGCTCACACACCAATTTTCACTCCATTTGGAGTTGATCTTGACATGAGCTAAGGGGGAGAAATTCAAACTTTATTTGAATTTCAAACTGCACTTGTGCTGAAATTCATTCAAACCAAACCTCATTTGAACTTTGATCAATTCAAATGGCTCTTGGGTGAATAATTTGAGTTGCCAAGGGTAGAATAGGGTTCACTGTTTACCACAGCTGTTAGGAATAAATTTCAGAGGTTAAAAGAGGAGTGGGACCCACATGTCAGCCTCAGCCTCAAAGCAAACCGACTGAACCACAGTTCAGTCGGTTCCCGGCTGTTGTGCGCGCGCGCCACCGAAGGGGCCGGCCGGCGCCAGCTCCTGCTGCGTGCCCCAAGCCGGAGGCCAGCCGGCCGAGCTATTTATTCCCTCCCCGGCGTGCCTCAGTCACCATTTCCCCGAGCTACCGACGTGCGCGACTGCTTTTCCCACTGCCATCGCCGCCGCTCGAGTTCCTGCTTGATCAAGCCGATCGCAGCTCCCTCTTTCCATTCCAAGGTCCCAGCAAGGTACTAGCAACCATCCTCCATCCTTCCCATTGATAGAAATCGATTGAAACCGAGTGATATCGGCTGTGCCGAAAGATCAAACTCGGAACTGGAAACCGCCGCACCTCGGGCTCTCGTGGACAGCCCAACCTGGGCGTTGTCACGCCCGAGCCAAGGCACCCTTGGACGCGCAAGTGATCGGTGCTGCTCATCCCCGAGCCACAGCTCGAGTGGTTGCTCACCGGCGGCGAATTTCCACTTTTCCCCTTTCTGTGTGCAGAACGACCCTCGGGTACGATTCTGTTTAATTCGTGCTCTAGAAAGGATTAGAGGGCCTCAGGCCACTCCCACACGAACTAGACACGGTGACGCACAAGTTGCCTTCACAACTCTGGGCCGGAGAACTTCTGTGCCCGGCGTAATTCAAGGTCTACTAATGGCGGAACGCACGGGGGGTATCGGGCGCACGGTGAGGACCTATTTCGGGCCTTCCCCGAGCTGCCCCGAGTTCATGTCGACCTTCTCTGAGGTCCACTGATGCTCCCCGACCGGTTTCCCAAGTAGCTGAGGCACTAGGAGCATCAGCCGACATGGCCGAAGTCGTTCCGATATGGCGGCTCGTCGCCGACCATGCTCCGGCCGTTGTCATGAGCAGCTGACCCTCGGATCATGTTCCCCAAGTAAAAGTAGGCAGGGGCGGCCAGAATCAAGAAGTTTGAAGCTGTACAGCAGCCGGCGGCGAGCTCTCCGGCGAGGTCCCTCGGCGGCGGAGCGCGGGTGTCGCGAGGTTGAAGAAGGGGGTGGACCCCAGCTGTCAGCGGCCGATATTTTGAATCGGGATCCGGCTATGGCCGGGATCGGGTGTGCTGGCGCGCAAAAGCCTTGTGGGCCGCGGTGTGCTGTCGCTTCGGCGTGCGACGCGTGTCTCCTGGGCCCACGCGCGAGTTTAAACTTTTCCCCGATTTTCAGATTTCCTTCAAACTTCAAATCCTTATAACTTTGGCTAGAAAGCTCCAAATTGAGTGAACCAAATTTTGCTGGATTCAGCTCTTTGAGTACTTTCCAGAAAATCAAGTGTCACTTCATGAGATTCCTTAATTCTCCAGAATTAATTCCTTAAAGTTTAAACTGTTAGGAATTTTAACTGGAGAATCATTTGGAGGAAAATCCTGAAATTTTGCTGAGATGTTCACCAAAATATCCTTGAACTACCATAAAAATTTCAGATCCATTTGAGCTCATTTAGTCCACCTAATGGTGTGATTAGTAAAACTGTTCCAGAGAAAATAGAAAATGTTCAGAAACATTTTCAGAATTTTCTCTGAAATTGTTTAGCTCATATCTTTAGTTAGAGACTTCCAAATTAAGTGAGACCAATTCCATTAGAACCCTCTGAAAATCTAGTTTTCAGAAAGTCATAGTTTGTTTCATGAAAATACCTAGAACACCCTAAAAGCCTTTAATTAAGGTCAAGGACATAATTATTTGTGGAGGGCTCAAATGAGCTTTGCTGCAACTAAAACTTGACCAAGTCTCTGTTTAGGTTGTAACCAAGCCACAGTAAAAGTTTCACAGTCATTAGGTCTATCTAGTAAAGGTTATAGACTTCACAACTTCAAAGTTAATACAAAAGCATTTAATTAATACATACATTGTTCTTATCATGTAGTCGCTAAGGTCGAGGAGGAACCCGAAGTCCTAGACTTCGTTACTCCGGAGGAACAGCTAGCCTACGACCAAGAGCAGCAAGGCAAGCCCCGGTTTGCATTAACCATTTTATAAATTTTTATTGTTTTGAGCACATACTTGTTTTCTTTATGTTGTGCATCAGAGTCTTGTTTGGAAACCCCACTGCATAGCCAAGAAAACCATGGGTTGGGGTTTAGGATTGCAAACCCCGTTAGCCACTGCATTGCTAGGATAGAGTAGGATTCGGTACAAGTCGAGTAGTTGGAACTACTCGCGAGAATAGGCTAGAGGCACATTGCTCGGGTAGAGATAGCACATGATACACATGGCAAGAAAATGAGACCGAGCGGAGAGTAAGGGCAGCAGGACTTTGGGGCCTGTGTGCTGTAGCTCCGCTTGTGTCGATTGAGGACCGAGCCGTGTGCGGGCCTGTTGAACAAGCTAGAACAGTACCGAAGACCTACCGGCTATATGGGAACCGGGAAACTGATGTAACTCGGGTAGCTGGGTATTGAGGCATTGCCCGTCGTTCAGAGGGTAGGTTGAGAGCTCGAGGTGTAAATCAGCTGGCGGCACAGAGATGCGCGTGCAGGGACCTCTTGCTCGGGACGATGGGACCGGTTCAATATTTGGCTAACGGGTGAAAGGTAGTCGCGTACGGCGTCCGTGATGGTTGTTGTAGGCAACATCGAGTACGGGCGTACGTGACGGGTTGTTCGGGTAACCCTGCAGGTGTAAATCGATTATAATCGCCGTCCCTCGCGGTCAGTGAGTACCACTTGTTCACTGTACCGTGACGTAGAAAGAACAGGCTAGTTACATGTTAAAATGTTGCTGATTGAAAGTTGGATATTGATTGTTAATGATATGTTGTAGCTTAGTGCTAACTAAAGTTCTTTTCAACTTTGGGCAAAGTACATGAGAGAAATGCGTTTCTTGTTTGATTGCGGCTCTCTCATGTGCCTTAGCGTAAAGTTCTCCACAACCTGCTGCTAAAACTTGAAAGTAAGGTTCTACTAATTAGGCGAGTCCTTGCAAATGATTTTTACCTCATGCAACCCATCACCCTCATGTAGAAGTTTCATGTTTAGGTGAGACGGGTCAGACTTGCTGAGCCTTCGTGCTCACTGCTTGTGTTTGAAGCTTTTGCAGGGTTCTATGAGGAAGGGACTCCCGAAGAGGAGACGGAACCCCAGGAGGGGAACCCCGTCGAGTGGGAGTCGTGCACGCCGCAGAGTTAGTGTGCGAGTGTGCTAGCAAGGACACGTTCGAGGGCTGAACGTGCACTTGATGCTTAGTCTACGCCCGCGAGTGTGGACTAAACTTATTTTGATGTAAACATGTTAATAAACTTGTTTATGTAATAAAGCTTCCGCTTCCGCTTTGTACCTTTGACGTGTGTTATACGGTGTTGTGCAACGCAGCACCCCTCAGCGTGATCCTGGCTCGACAGGACCAGTGGGGTCGTGTCAGCGTGGTATCAGAGCTCGCTTGAGGTTTAACACAGTACAAAGGTCTTCTTTTTCAAAAATCCAGTGAGGAACGAGTTAGTAGCCCGTATAAGGATGTTATTAGTATATAGAAAGTGGCTTATTAACTTATTTGTTATGTCGGAAAATCGTGCATCTCGGGACGTTCATGTCTTGGGGGGTGCACGTAAGCGCTGTCCACCAGTGCGCACAAGCTGAAGGGTGGAGCCCCACGGGTGGCAGGTAACCCGACCCGCTTTGATATCCTCTACGACTCTTCATGTCGTTTGGGGTATTCGAGCAACGTCTGTCCCTGGCGTGCGTGGTGCAACATGGGAGACCCCGTCACGTGGTCTGAAACGTGAACACGTAACTCAAGGCGTGTTTGGCTTGAGAACATCCGGGCGAGTGATGACGGCCGGGTGTACAAACTGTATGGATTCCGGGCTCGGTGTGCAGCCGAGTCTGATGATTGTTTGAGTTTCTGCAGGTAGCCTTACCACGAAACGGTAGACGTGTAGCATCCGTGTGCGAGTGACGAGTAGTGCCACTGAACTAACGAAGCCGGCTAAATCCGGTATAGGTTTTTCCTTTGTGAGGACGTAGTACCGACATAATCTGGTGACGCCTCGACGTCACACCCAACTAAATGAACAACTTCATTTAAAAACTTGAAGGTTTTGATCCAAAGTAGTAAAACTTGATGTAACTCCTTCCCTTGAACAGGATATTCAAAGTTAATAAATTTTCAACTTATAGGATGTTAAGGACAGAGCACTCTGTTTTCAGCTAAATCAAGGCTGAAGTTAATCAGAGGTTAGAGGTTGAGTTCTTTCGAGGTTGGGGTCGTATGATACATTTCTGGAAAGCTTTGGAGGAGCTTTACAACTTTTCTGTTGAGTTCCAGAGGTGTTTCATCCCTTAACCACTCGAAAAATGCAGTAGAGTTGAAACTGTCCAGAAAACAGGACGGAGCAAAGACTCTCTGTAGACTCTCTGTAAATTAAGCATAACTTCCTGCATAAAAATCCAAAAATAGAAAATGAGGTGGTTCTGGGAAGCTTATGAGATGGGTTACAACTTTGTAACAGAAAGTTTTGTCAGATTAGGAACAGAATTAACTGGAATTCTTGGATCAAATCAGTACCTAAGGCAGGGAGGTGCTGTCCAATTGTTCCCAGAAATTCTGTTAACTTTGACATCTCATAACTTTTGAACCAGAGCAGATCTTAGGCCAACCAAATACTTTCTGGAAAGCTATTGAAGTTAACTTTAACTTTGATGTTGAGCTCCAGGACTGGTTTTGCTTT
This sequence comes from Neostapfia colusana, assembly GCA_030760725.1. Lineage (NCBI taxonomy): Eukaryota > Viridiplantae > Streptophyta > Magnoliopsida > Poales > Poaceae > Neostapfia > Neostapfia colusana. The sequence goes on from JASWHV010000006.1 coordinate 106,245,476, forward strand.
TAACCTGGCCTAAATCAGATTGATATGGAAACTGGTCAGGGCTGTCATGGGAACAGCAGATCAGCAGTCAAATTTGTTTAAAAATTTGAACTATGTTTCCAAGTGTTAAGGGTTCAATGACATATCTTATGTTATAACTCAATGGTTTACTGTTTAAATAAATATTTGACATTTCTCAAATATATTTTTACAGATGGCAGCAGATAAACGGTTGGAGAACGGGTGGGTAGTTTCCCACTGCTCTGACCGTAGCGGCTACCCGGGAGCATTGTGGCTAATGCTCCAATATTTCGGGTACAACCAGATGCCGCAATACTTCGCCAAGGAAGAAGGCGAAGAGGGGAACAAGACGTGGACGATCCATGTCGAGGTTCCTGCAGGGCCTACGCCACCCGGTTGGGTGCCATTCACCGTCACGGTGAGAGGAAGACAACCGGAAGGGATGTGGCAAGTGGCAGCCCGTGACACTATGTCACGTTTCTGCCAACTACACGTACAGGCTATGGAGGGAACTCCATACGCACTCGTTCCGGTGGAGGGACGAGCTCAGCATGTGTGGGAAGAGAGGTACCTAGAGGCAACAAACCCGAGTTGCCCAAGGTACAACCCCGCGGAGGCAAATCTCAGCCTCCAAATGAGGGCGGGAAACGCTGTGATGGACAGCCAAGCTGTTCATACGGAGCATCTCGCCACCAAGCTCAAGGAGAGCACAAGCCGTGGAGATCATTTTGAGAGTGCTCACAGTGCACTCCGCAATGTGCTCCTTCCGACGATCAAGCGACTGAATGAACAACACAATCAGTTGCGTCGTCTGAAGAAGGCAAAGAAGAAGAGCCGTGTTGACATTGCGGCGTTGCAAGAGCTGGTGCAGACCCTAACCCAGCAGAATGAGGACCTTGCTCAAGAGCGGGACGACGCTATTGAGGAAGGACAAGGCTGGGAAGAGGACTACAACCAGGCTATGGACGAGGTGCATGCATTGCAGGACCTCGTGCCCCCGGTATTGGGCGTACCGGTAGTCTTGGGTCTTCCAGCCATGGGAGAACCTGGAATGGGAGAAGAGGTGGTAGACCCCGAGCCACCAGCAGAGGTACCGGAGGAGGACGACCCACAGGAGGTCGAGTTCTACTCCGAGTAGGGGGTTACGGTTGCCAAGTAGGGCAGCTAGGGTAGCGTAACCCAACTTTTGTAATCGGTGACATGTCGTGTAGACAGTAGCGTATGTATAGGTAGTGACGACATGAGCACGACTTCTCGGAGATCCGAGAATAATGTATCTTGTATAAAGTTTATGCTTTATCAATATATGTGAATGTTGTGCAAGTTAATCATGCGTCGCTTCAATACTTACTCCTGTTTATGGAATTTTGAAGACATGTGCTAATTGCTGCTGTGTTGAATTTCAGAATGACGCGTACTCGTGCCAACCCCGATGTTGGAGGTACTAGCCAAGGGGGAGAGACCTCCCAACCACCTCCCGAGGACTCCTCGGGACAGCAGCAGCAACAGCAACAGCAAACACCGCCACCGCCACTGCCAACGGTTACATTGGCCGACATTGTCGCGGCAATGGCGGGTTCACATCAGCAGCATACAGAGCTGCTGCAAACGTTAATTGCGAATACGTCTCGCCCAGAGAGACGTCAAGATCGTGAGGAGCGCCAACAGAGCTCCTACTCTGACTTCCTGGCGACTCATCCCCCTGTATTCTCAAGGGCGGATGAACCACTTGACGCGGACAACTGGCTCCGCGCCATAGAGATGAAGTTCGGGCTGCTCCAAATCAGCGAGCAGCGCAAGACTCAGTTCGCGGTCCAGCAGCTCCAAGGATCCGCGAGCGCGTGGTGGGCCAACTTTTGTGCTTCACAACCCACCGACCGAGTGATGACCTGGGTGGAGTTCCGGACGGCCTTCCGGGCCTATCATATACCGCCCGGTTTGATGAAGAGGAAGACGCAGGAATTCCTACACCTGCAACAAGGGAGCCGGAACGCGCTGGAGTACTCCAGAGCGTTCAACGATCTCGCACTCTACGCGTCGTATCACGCAGATACGGACGAGAAGCGGCGGGACCACTTTTACCAGGGGCTTAACCCGCTCCTGAAGGACAAGCTGGCGATGTTCAATCGCGGCAGCCTCAACGACATAATTGATGCTGCGATTGTTCAGGAAGACTCCGGCAAGGAGTTGGCGGCGGCAGAGCGAAAGCGAAGCGCGCCGCAGAGCAGCGGAGAAGGAGGCGGTCCTTCTCAGAAGTTTCGGATGGTGAATCGCCCACCATCAGGTCCGCGCTGGCAGCCACCACAGCGGTCGATGCCGTTCCGCGGTCGGCCGTATTCTTCACCGGCATTCCGGCCGGCACTGCCAGCACCACCGCAACAACAACAGCAGCAGCGGGCGATGCCGCGTGCGTTTGCACCTCCGCAACGCATGCCTGGCTTTCGTCCACCAAGTACTCCACCAGCAGCGGCCACATGTTACAAGTGTGGTCGTCCAGGACACTTCGCGAGCAGTTGCCCGGAGAGGCAAGGCGGCGGAGTGGTACCACAGTTTCCGGGGAGGAATCAACCCCGGAACCCTACTAATGCGCGGCGGGCAAACCCTAGGCCCGGTACTGTCCACCAGCTTGCCATTGAGGACGTGCCGGAGGGCGAGCCAATCCTTGCGGGTATGTTCCAACTCCACCAGCATCCCGCTATAGTACTATTTGATTCAGGCGCCACGCATAATTTTATTAGCCAAGCTTTCATTGCTAAACACAGCTTGCCAATACTACCCACCGATAGTCCATATTTAATTTGTTCACCGGGTGGGAAGATTTCAGCAAGCGTAATGGTCTCCAAAGCACCATTATGCTTAGCGGGTAGAGTGTACCCCACGTCTCTCATTATCTTAGAGGGACAGAAGGTCGATGTCATCCTAGGGATGTCGTGGTTAAACCGCCACGGCGCTGTTTTAGACACCGTCCTCCGAGTCGTGCACTTAAACTCAGGAGTGCACGGTTCTCACTCATTATTTCTGGACAGTCCAGAAATAAAACTTCCAAGTGTCTATCAAGCCACAACCATCAGATTGGAAGACATTCCAGTGGTCCGAGAATTCCCTGATGTATTCCCGGATGATTTGCCGGGGATGCCACCCGATAGAGAGGTGGAGTTCAAGATTGAACTTGCACCGGGAACCATGCCAATATCCCGAAGGCCGTACAAGATGGCGCCCAAGGAGTTGGCTGAACTGAAGACTCAGCTCACGGACCTTCTGGAGAAGGGTTTTATTAGGCCGAGCTCCTCGCCATGGGGCTGTTCGGCATTATTTGTCAAAAAGAAGGATGAAACGTTGCGGCTTTGCGTGGACTACCGTCCATTAAATGCCGTAACCATCAAGAACAAGTACCCGTTGCCACGGATCGACATGTTGTTTGATCAGTTGGTCGAAGCAAAGGTCTTTTCCAAGATGGATTTAAGATCCGGGTACCATCAGATTAAGATCAGGGCTGAGGACATTCCAAAGACAGCTTTTTCGACAAGGTACGGACTTTATGAGTACCTGGTCATGTCCTTTGGCCTCACCAATGCTCCAGCTCACTTCATGTACTTAATGAACTCGGTGCTCATGCCGGAGCTGGACAAGTTTGTCGTGGTCTTCATCGACGACATCCTGGTATATTCCAAGTCGGAGGAAGATCACAAGAAACATCTGCGTATAGTCTTGCAACGGCTGCGGGATCACAAGTTATACGCAAAGTTCAGCAAATGCGAGTTTTGGATATCGCAAGTGCCTTTCCTCGGGCATATCATCTCAGCGGAGGGTATCGCTGTGGACCCGAGCAAAATCACGCAAGTGCTGAATTGGAAATCCCCGAGAACTGTTCATGAGGTACGGAGTTTCCTCGGACTCGCGGGATATTATCGGAGGTTCATTCCGAACTTCTCGAAGATTGCCAAGCCAATGACAGAGCTGCTGAAGAAGGCTACCAAATATGTTTGGAGTCCAGCATGTGAAGCAGCATTCAAGGCTTTAGTCAAGCACCTGACATCAGCACCGGTTTTGGCGCAGCCAGACACAACAAAACCGTTCGATGTGTACTGCGATGCATCCGGCATTGGGCTCGGATGTGTGTTGATGCAAGACCGAAGGGTGGTCGCGTATGGGTCACGGCAGCTTAGGAATCATGAGCAAAATTATCCAACTCACGACTTGGAGCTCGCTGCCGTGGTACTTGCACTGAAAATGTGGAGGCACTACCTACTCGGTAACCTCGTACATTTATATACCGACCACAAAAGCCTCAAGTACATATTCACTCAGAAGGAGCTGAACATGAGGCAACGAATATGGTTAGAACTGATAAAGGATTACGAGATAGAGATCCATTATCATCCGGGCAAGGCAAACGTTGTGGCAGACGCGCTAAGCCGCAAGTCACACGTCAATAATCTGACCATCACACCGTTGGAAGAGAGCGAACCACCACTACATGTGATTCCACATGGAGCTCTCTACAACCTAGCTTTGATCCCCACCATCCGTGAAGAGATAGCGGCAGCCCAGAAGAATGACAAGGGCATATCACATTTGCGGAGACGTGTAGACAGTGGGGAGTTGAAATGTTTCCGGAAGGACGGAGACGGCGTCCTATGGTTCAAGGACCGGATCGTCGTACCCCGAAACCCGGAGTTACGGAAGAAAATCTTTGATGAGGCTCACTTATCAAAGTTTTCTATTCACCCCGGCAGCAACAAGATGTATCAAGAACTCAGAAGCAAGTTTTGGTGGACACGGATGAAGCGAGAGACTGCAAAATACGTGTCCGAGTGTGATACATGTCGACGGGTGAAGGCAGACCACATGCGGAAACCGGGACTGCTGCAACCACTGGGCATTCCTGCCTGGAAGTGGGAGGACGTGAGCATGGATTTCGTCGTCGGTTTACCCACCACCTTACAGAAACATGATTCTGTGTGGGTGATCGTCGATCGGCTCACCAAAGTTGCCCATTTCATCCCGGTCAACACCAACTACAACGCCAAGAAGTACGCTGAACTGTACATCTCACGGATCCTATGCTTATACGGCGTACCCCGTACTATCGTATCGGACCGGGGCACTTTATTTGTGTCCCGTTTTTGGGAGCAGCTCCACGCTGCCTTGGGGACGAAGCTGATCCGTAGTTCAGCCTACCACCCGCAGACGGATGGGCAAACGGAGCGGGTAAATCAAATCTTAGAAGACATGCTACGAGCTTGCGCTATCGACCACGGCAAGAACTGGGATGATCACTTGCCGTTAGCCGAGTTCTCGTACAACAATGGGTACCAAGCCAGCATCAAGATGGCGCCCTACGAGGCGCTATACGGGAGAAAATGCCGCACACCATTGAATTGGTGTGAGTCTGGCGAGAGGGTTACCTTCGGGATTGATCTTGTCAACAACGCGGAAGAAAAGGTTCGATTAATTCAAGCGAACCTAAAAGCCGCTCAATCCCGACAGAAACAGTATGCGGACCGGAGAAGGCGTCCGTTACAATTCGAAGCTGGAGACCACGTATATCTACGAGTGTCTCCAATGAAGGGCGTAAACAGATTTGGGGTGAGAGGAAAGTTAGCACCCCGATTCATCGGTCCATTCCAGATTACCGAAAGATGTGGATCGGTGGCATACCGGCTAAGATTACCAGAAGCACTTTCCGGTGTGCACGACGTCTTTCACATTTCCCAGCTGAGGAAGTGTCTCAAGCTATCAACTACCGTTCAGCTGGAAGACATTGAAGAACTGCAACCGGATCTCACCTATCGGGAGGAACCGGTGCAGATTATTGATGAAAAGGCCCGAACCACACGCAACCGTACGTTGTGGTTCTACAAGGTTCTGTGGAGTAATCACTCCATGGATGAAGCGACATGGGAGAGCGAAGAATTCCTTCGCACTAACTACCCCGACTTTCTCACGTCGCATATCCGGTAATTTTTCCACCGTCCTCTCTCTCATTTTCACCTTATAATCTCGGGACGAGATTCTTTTAAGGGGGGAGGAATGTAAGGGCCTCAGTTTTTGACACCCATTTGCAGTGTTCATCCCCACACCACACACCTCATTTGAGGAAAAATGATGAACACAAATAAAGAGCAAGTAACAATTATCAACATGCTCATTAGGGAACAAACTCACACATTGCAAAAGTGGTACTTCCCACATGTGATATAGATGGGCTGGACATATGAAAACTCCTACACTTTGCCAAGGATGTCCATGCCAAGTTTCACCCAAATTCAAAACATTTTTGAGGTCATTTTGGGTATAGTTAGGAAGAGGGCAGTTTGAAACCATATTCAAATTCAAACTGTTTTCACCCACTGAATGTAAAAGTGGAAGGCAGATTCTTGCTCAGCACATTTTTGTGAGCTCACACACCAATTTTCACTCCATTTGGAGTTGATCTTGACATGAGCTAAGGGGGAGAAATTCAAACTTTATTTGAATTTCAAACTGCACTTGTGCTGAAATTCATTCAAACCAAACCTCATTTGAACTTTGATCAATTCAAATGGCTCTTGGGTGAATAATTTGAGTTGCCAAGGGTAGAATAGGGTTCACTGTTTACCACAGCTGTTAGGAATAAATTTCAGAGGTTAAAAGAGGAGTGGGACCCACATGTCAGCCTCAGCCTCAAAGCAAACCGACTGAACCACAGTTCAGTCGGTTCCCGGCTGTTGTGCGCGCGCGCCACCGAAGGGGCCGGCCGGCGCCAGCTCCTGCTGCGTGCCCCAAGCCGGAGGCCAGCCGGCCGAGCTATTTATTCCCTCCCCGGCGTGCCTCAGTCACCATTTCCCCGAGCTACCGACGTGCGCGACTGCTTTTCCCACTGCCATCGCCGCCGCTCGAGTTCCTGCTTGATCAAGCCGATCGCAGCTCCCTCTTTCCATTCCAAGGTCCCAGCAAGGTACTAGCAACCATCCTCCATCCTTCCCATTGATAGAAATCGATTGAAACCGAGTGATATCGGCTGTGCCGAAAGATCAAACTCGGAACTGGAAACCGCCGCACCTCGGGCTCTCGTGGACAGCCCAACCTGGGCGTTGTCACGCCCGAGCCAAGGCACCCTTGGACGCGCAAGTGATCGGTGCTGCTCATCCCCGAGCCACAGCTCGAGTGGTTGCTCACCGGCGGCGAATTTCCACTTTTCCCCTTTCTGTGTGCAGAACGACCCTCGGGTACGATTCTGTTTAATTCGTGCTCTAGAAAGGATTAGAGGGCCTCAGGCCACTCCCACACGAACTAGACACGGTGACGCACAAGTTGCCTTCACAACTCTGGGCCGGAGAACTTCTGTGCCCGGCGTAATTCAAGGTCTACTAATGGCGGAACGCACGGGGGGTATCGGGCGCACGGTGAGGACCTATTTCGGGCCTTCCCCGAGCTGCCCCGAGTTCATGTCGACCTTCTCTGAGGTCCACTGATGCTCCCCGACCGGTTTCCCAAGTAGCTGAGGCACTAGGAGCATCAGCCGACATGGCCGAAGTCGTTCCGATATGGCGGCTCGTCGCCGACCATGCTCCGGCCGTTGTCATGAGCAGCTGACCCTCGGATCATGTTCCCCAAGTAAAAGTAGGCAGGGGCGGCCAGAATCAAGAAGTTTGAAGCTGTACAGCAGCCGGCGGCGAGCTCTCCGGCGAGGTCCCTCGGCGGCGGAGCGCGGGTGTCGCGAGGTTGAAGAAGGGGGTGGACCCCAGCTGTCAGCGGCCGATATTTTGAATCGGGATCCGGCTATGGCCGGGATCGGGTGTGCTGGCGCGCAAAAGCCTTGTGGGCCGCGGTGTGCTGTCGCTTCGGCGTGCGACGCGTGTCTCCTGGGCCCACGCGCGAGTTTAAACTTTTCCCCGATTTTCAGATTTCCTTCAAACTTCAAATCCTTATAACTTTGGCTAGAAAGCTCCAAATTGAGTGAACCAAATTTTGCTGGATTCAGCTCTTTGAGTACTTTCCAGAAAATCAAGTGTCACTTCATGAGATTCCTTAATTCTCCAGAATTAATTCCTTAAAGTTTAAACTGTTAGGAATTTTAACTGGAGAATCATTTGGAGGAAAATCCTGAAATTTTGCTGAGATGTTCACCAAAATATCCTTGAACTACCATAAAAATTTCAGATCCATTTGAGCTCATTTAGTCCACCTAATGGTGTGATTAGTAAAACTGTTCCAGAGAAAATAGAAAATGTTCAGAAACATTTTCAGAATTTTCTCTGAAATTGTTTAGCTCATATCTTTAGTTAGAGACTTCCAAATTAAGTGAGACCAATTCCATTAGAACCCTCTGAAAATCTAGTTTTCAGAAAGTCATAGTTTGTTTCATGAAAATACCTAGAACACCCTAAAAGCCTTTAATTAAGGTCAAGGACATAATTATTTGTGGAGGGCTCAAATGAGCTTTGCTGCAACTAAAACTTGACCAAGTCTCTGTTTAGGTTGTAACCAAGCCACAGTAAAAGTTTCACAGTCATTAGGTCTATCTAGTAAAGGTTATAGACTTCACAACTTCAAAGTTAATACAAAAGCATTTAATTAATACATACATTGTTCTTATCATGTAGTCGCTAAGGTCGAGGAGGAACCCGAAGTCCTAGACTTCGTTACTCCGGAGGAACAGCTAGCCTACGACCAAGAGCAGCAAGGCAAGCCCCGGTTTGCATTAACCATTTTATAAATTTTTATTGTTTTGAGCACATACTTGTTTTCTTTATGTTGTGCATCAGAGTCTTGTTTGGAAACCCCACTGCATAGCCAAGAAAACCATGGGTTGGGGTTTAGGATTGCAAACCCCGTTAGCCACTGCATTGCTAGGATAGAGTAGGATTCGGTACAAGTCGAGTAGTTGGAACTACTCGCGAGAATAGGCTAGAGGCACATTGCTCGGGTAGAGATAGCACATGATACACATGGCAAGAAAATGAGACCGAGCGGAGAGTAAGGGCAGCAGGACTTTGGGGCCTGTGTGCTGTAGCTCCGCTTGTGTCGATTGAGGACCGAGCCGTGTGCGGGCCTGTTGAACAAGCTAGAACAGTACCGAAGACCTACCGGCTATATGGGAACCGGGAAACTGATGTAACTCGGGTAGCTGGGTATTGAGGCATTGCCCGTCGTTCAGAGGGTAGGTTGAGAGCTCGAGGTGTAAATCAGCTGGCGGCACAGAGATGCGCGTGCAGGGACCTCTTGCTCGGGACGATGGGACCGGTTCAATATTTGGCTAACGGGTGAAAGGTAGTCGCGTACGGCGTCCGTGATGGTTGTTGTAGGCAACATCGAGTACGGGCGTACGTGACGGGTTGTTCGGGTAACCCTGCAGGTGTAAATCGATTATAATCGCCGTCCCTCGCGGTCAGTGAGTACCACTTGTTCACTGTACCGTGACGTAGAAAGAACAGGCTAGTTACATGTTAAAATGTTGCTGATTGAAAGTTGGATATTGATTGTTAATGATATGTTGTAGCTTAGTGCTAACTAAAGTTCTTTTCAACTTTGGGCAAAGTACATGAGAGAAATGCGTTTCTTGTTTGATTGCGGCTCTCTCATGTGCCTTAGCGTAAAGTTCTCCACAACCTGCTGCTAAAACTTGAAAGTAAGGTTCTACTAATTAGGCGAGTCCTTGCAAATGATTTTTACCTCATGCAACCCATCACCCTCATGTAGAAGTTTCATGTTTAGGTGAGACGGGTCAGACTTGCTGAGCCTTCGTGCTCACTGCTTGTGTTTGAAGCTTTTGCAGGGTTCTATGAGGAAGGGACTCCCGAAGAGGAGACGGAACCCCAGGAGGGGAACCCCGTCGAGTGGGAGTCGTGCACGCCGCAGAGTTAGTGTGCGAGTGTGCTAGCAAGGACACGTTCGAGGGCTGAACGTGCACTTGATGCTTAGTCTACGCCCGCGAGTGTGGACTAAACTTATTTTGATGTAAACATGTTAATAAACTTGTTTATGTAATAAAGCTTCCGCTTCCGCTTTGTACCTTTGACGTGTGTTATACGGTGTTGTGCAACGCAGCACCCCTCAGCGTGATCCTGGCTCGACAGGACCAGTGGGGTCGTGTCAAAGTGTTTCTCATCAAGGGGTTTTGTGAAGATGTCCACCAATTGCTTCTCACTCCTAATATGAGAGATAACGATATCTCCCTTGATATAGTGATCTAACAGGAAATGGTGACGGATATCAATGTGTTTGGTTCTAGAATGCTCCACGGGATTGTGAGCAATCTTGATGGCACTCTCATTGTCACATAGGAGTGGAATATGGCTCAAAGTGTAACCATAGTCCCTAAGAGTTTGTCGCATCCATAGGAGTTGTGCACAACAACTCCCGGCTGCGACGTACTCCGCTTCGGCTATGGATAAGGCAATGGAGTTTTGTTTCTTTGAAGACCACGAAACCAAGGACCTACCAAGGAATTGGCAAGTCCCTGACGTGCTCTTCCTATCTACCTTACAACCGGCATAATCGGCACCGGAGTATCCAATGAGATTGAACTTGGATCCCTTGGGATACCAAATTCCTTGGTTAGGAGTGTGAACCAAATATCTAAGAATCCGCTTAACGGCCGTCAAGTGACACTCCTTAGGAGCGGCTTGAAACCGTGCACACATACACACACTAAGCATTATGTCGGGCCTAGATGCACAAAGGTAAAGCAAAGAACCTATCATGGAATGAAATACCTTTTGGTCCACACTTGGACCATCTTCATTAAGGTCAAGATGTCCGTTGGTTCCCATGGGAGTCTTGATGGGTTTGGCTTTGTCCATGTCGAACCTCTTAAGTATGTCTTGAGTATATTTGGTTTGACTTATGAACCTTCCTTCCTTGAGTTGTTTGACTTGGAATCCTAGGAAGAACTTCAATTCCCCCATCATTGACATCTCGAACCTTTCAGTCATTATCTTTGAAAACTCATCACAAAAAGCTTTGTTAGTAGAACCAAATATAATGTCATTGACATATATTTGGCACACGAATAAATCATTGTTGAAATGCTTAGTGAAGAGTGTATAGTCGACCTTTCCTATTCTAAAACCATTTTTAATAAGAAAGTCTCTAAGACACTCATACCAAGCTCTAGGAGCTTGTTTGAGGCCATAGAGGGATTTCCGAAGTTTGAATACATGGTTAGGATACTTATCATTCTCAAATCCGGGTGGCTGCTCCACGTACACTTCCTCCTTAATCGGACCGTTGAGGAAAGCGCTATTCACATCCATTTGGTATAGCTTGAAATAATGGTGAGTAGCAAAGGCAAGCAATATATGAATTGATTCAAGCCTAGCTACGGGAGCAAAACTTTCATCATAATCCAAACCTTCTACTTGTGCATATCCTTTTACAACAAGTCTTGCTTTGTTTCTTGTTACAACCCCATACTCGTCTTGCTTGTTCCGGAATACCCACTTGGTTCCAACAACATTTGCATTGGGTCGCTTCACAAGTTCCCATAATTGATTTCTTTCAAAATTGTTGAGTTCCTCTTGCATGGCCACCACCCAATCCGGATCTTGTAGTGCGTCTTCTACCTTGCGGGGCTCCAAAGAGGAAACAAAAGAGTAATGTTCACAAAAATTAGCCATTCGAGAGGGAGTGGTCACCCCTTTGGAGATATCTCCTAGTATGTTGTTGACGGGATGATCCTGTTGAACACTTTGGTGCACTCTTGGATGAGGTTGTTGAGCTCTTTGATCTTCATTTTCATTGTCGCTCTTTTCTTCGTCTCCCCCTTGATCCAATCCTCCATCTTGACTTTGATCATTTTGATCTTGTTGAGGTTGGCCTTGCTCATCTTGAGCTTGATCATGGGAGGGAGACATATCTTTGTTTGTTGGATAATCATTTGAGTCTTGAGGTTGTTCTTGAGGAAAAATGTCTTCAAGTGTCATCCTTTTAAGTGCTTCTTGTGGAGCCTCTTCTTTATCTAGCACACTTTGATCAACTTGCTCCACTTGGGAGCCATTAGTCTCATCAAACATTACGTCTCTCGCTATTTCAACAATTCTGGAAGTTTTGTTAAAAACACGATAGGAGTAGGTGTTTGAGTCATAACCAAGCAAGAAACCTTCATCGGACTTTGAAGCAAACTTTGAAGTCCTAGGCTTCTTGTTGATAATATAGCACTTGCTCCCAAAGACACGAAAATAATTGATGTTGGGTTTGTTACCAGTTAGAAGTTCGTAATACGTATTCTTCAAAAGTCGATGAAGATACAACCGGTTTATGGCATGGCAAGCAGTGTTAACCGCTTCCGCTCAAAACCGATCCGACGTCTTGTACTCATCAAGCATGGTTCTTGCCATCTCAATGAGAGTTCTATTCTTCCTCTCAGCCACCCCGTTTTGTTGAGGGGAGTAGGGGGCTGAAAACTCATGCTTGATGCCTTCTTCATCCAAGTATTCTTCCACTTGAGTATTCTTGAACTCGGTGCCGTTATCGCTCCTTATGTTCTTGATTCTTGAGGAGAACTCGTTTTGAGCTCTTCTCAAGAATTTCTTGAGCACACTTTGAGTTTCGCCTTTGTCATGCAAAAAGAACACCCATGTGAAACAAGAACAATCATCTACAACAATAAGACCATATTTGTTACCGCCGATGCTTATGTAGGCGATTGGACCGAAGAGGTCCATGTGAAGTAGCTCCAAAGGTCTTGTAGTTGTCATGACATTTTTGGATGGATGTTGAGCTCCAACTTGCTTTCCGGCTTGACAAGCACTACATGGCCTGTCCTTATCAAAAACAACATTTTTCAAGCCTCGAATGTGTTCTCCCTTGAGAAGTTTTTGCAAGTTCCTCATCCCAACATGGGCTAGCCGTCTATGCCAAAGCCACCCCATGTTGGTCTTCGCCATTAACCACGTGTCGAGTTGAGCTTTATCCGTGGTGAAATCCACAAGGTAAAGCTTTCCCTTGAGCACGCCCTTAAAGGCAATTGAGTCATTGCTTCTTATCAAGACAGTCACACCCTCGTTAGTGAAAATACAATTATAACCTTTATCACATAGTTGGGATATGGATAGAAGGTTATAATCAAGAGAGTCAACATGCAAAATATTTGAAAGAGTATGATGGGGAGAGTGTAAGGGCCTCAGTTTTTGACACCCATTTGCAGTGTTCATCCCCACACCACACACCTCATTTGAGGAAAAATGATGAACACAAATAAAGAGCAAGTAACAATTATCAACATGCTCATTAGGGAACAAACTCACACATTGCAAAAGTGGTACTTCCCACATGTGATATAGATGGGCTGGACATATGAAAACTCCTACACTTTGCCAAGGATGTCCATGCCAAGTTTCACCCAAATTCAAAACATTTTTGAGGTCATCTTGGGTGTAGATAGGAAAGGGGCAGTTTGAAAACATATTCAAATTCAAACTGTTTTCACCCACTGAATTTAAAAGTGGAAGGCATATTCTTGCTCAGCACATTTTTGTGAGCTCACACACCAATTTTCACTCCATTTGGAGTTGATCTTGACATGAGCTAAGGGGGAGAAATTCAAACTTTATTTGAATTTCAAACTGCACTTGTGCTGAAATTCATTCAAACCAAACCTCATTTGAACTTTGATCAATTCAAATGGCTCTTGGGTGAATAATTTGAGTTGCCAAGGGTAGAATAGGGTTCACTGTTTACCACAGCTGTTAGGAATAAATTTCAGAGGTTAAAAGAGGAGTGGGACCCACATGTCAGCCTCAGCCTCAAAGCAAACCGACTGAACCACAGTTCAGTCGGTTCCCGGCTGTTGTGCGCGCGCGCCACCGAAGGGGCCGGCCGGCGCCAGCTCCTGCTGCGTGCCCCAAGCCGGAGGCCAGCCGGCCGAGCTATTTATTCCCTCCCCGGCGTGCCTCAGTCACCATTTCCCCGAGCTACCGACGTGCGCGACTGCTTTTCCCACTGCCATCGCCGCCGCTCGAGTTCCTGCTTGATCAAGCCGATCGCAGCTCCCTCTTTCCATTCCAAGGTCCCAGCAAGGTACTAGCAACCATCCTCCATCCTTCCCATTGATAGAAATCGATTGAAACCGAGTGATATCGGCTGTGCCGAAAGATCAAACTCGGAACTGGAAACCGCCGCACCTCGGGCTCTCGTGGACAGCCCAACCTGGGCGTTGTCACGCCCGAGCCAAGGCACCCTTGGACGCGCAAGTGATCGGTGCTGCTCATCCCCGAGCCACAGCTCGAGTGGTTGCTCACCGGCGGCGAATTTCCACTTTTCCCCTTTCTGTGTGCAGAACGACCCTCGGGTACGATTCTGTTTAATTCGTGCTCTAGAAAGGATTAGAGGGCCTCAGGCCACTCCCACACGAACTAGACACGGTGACGCACAAGTTGCCTTCACAACTCTGGGCCGGAGAACTTCTGTGCCCGGCGTAATTCAAGGTCTACTAATGGCGGAACGCACGGGGGGTATCGGGCGCACGGTGAGGACCTATTTCGGGCCTTCCCCGAGCTGCCCCGAGTTCATGTCGACCTTCTCTGAGGTCCACTGATGCTCCCCGACGATTTCCCAAGTAGCTGAGGTACTAGGAGAGTCAGCCGACATGGCCGAAGTCGTTCCGATATGGCGGCTCGTCGCCGACCATGCTCCGGCCGTTGTCATGAGCAGCTGACCCTCGGATCATGTTCCCCAAGTAAAAGTAGGCAGGGGCGGCCAGAATCAAGAAGTTTGGAGCTGTACAGCAGCCGGCGGCGAGCTCTCCGGCGAGGTCCCTCGGCGGCGGAGCGCGGGTGTCGCGAGGTTGAAGAAGGGGGTGGACCCCAGCTGTCAGCGGCCGATATTTTGAATCGGAATCCGGCTGCGGCCGGGATCGGGTGTGCTGGCGCGCAAAAGCCTTGTGGGCCGCGGTGTGCTGTCGCTTCGGCGTGCGACGCGTGTCTCCTGGGCCCACGCGCGAGTTTAAACTTTTCCCCGATTTTCAGATTTCCTTCAAACTTCAAATCCTTATAACTTTGGCTAGAAAGCTCCAAATTGAGTGAACCAAATTTTGCTGGATTCAGCTCTTTGAGTACTTTCCAGAAAATCAAGTGTCACTTCATGAGATTCCTTAATTCTCCAGAATTAATTCCTTAAAGTTTAAACTGTTAGGAATTTTAACTGGAGAATCATTTGGAGGAAAATCCTGAAATTTTGCTGAGATGTTCACCAAAATATCCTTGAACTACCATAAAAATTTCAGATCCATTTGAGCTCATTTAGTCCACCTAATGGTGTGATTAGTAAAACTGTTCCAGAGAAAATAGAAAATGTTCAGAAACATTTTCAGAATTTTCTCTGAAATTGTTTAGCTCATATCTTTAGTTAGAGACTTCCAAATTAAGTGAGACCAATTCCATTAGAACCCTCTGAAAATCTAGTTTTCAGAAAGTCATAGTTTGTTTCATGAAAATACCTAGAACACCCTAAAAGCCTTTAATTAAGGTCAAGGACATAATTATTTGTGGAGGGCTCAAATGAGCTTTGCTGCAACTAAAACTTGACCAAGTCTCTGTTTAGGTTGTAACCAAGCCACAGTAAAAGTTTCACAGTCATTAGGTCTATCTAGTAAAGGTTATAGACTTCACAACTTCAAAGTTAATACAAAAGCATTTAATTAATACATACATTGTTCTTATCATGTAGTCGCTAAGGTCGAGGAGGAACCCGAAGTCCTAGACTTCGTTACTCCGGAGGAACAGCTAGCCTACGACCAAGAGCAGCAAGGCAAGCCCCGGTTTGCATTAACCATTTTATAAATTTTTATTGTTTTGAGCACATACTTGTTTTCTTTATGTTGTGCATCAGAGTCTTGTTTGGAAACCCCACTGCATAGCCAAGAAAACCATGGGTTGGGGTTTAGGATTGCAAACCCCGTTAGCCACTGCATTGCTAGGATAGAGTAGGATTCGGTACAAGTCGAGTAGTTGGAACTACTCGCGAGAATAGGCTAGAGGCACATTGCTCGGGTAGAGATAGCACATGATACACATGGCAAGAAAATGAGACCGAGCGGAGAGTAAGGGCAGCAGGACTTTGGGGCCTGTGTGCTGTAGCTCCGCTTGTGTCGATTGAGGACCGAGCCGTGTGCGGGCCTGTTGAACAAGCTAGAACAGTACCGAAGACCTACCGGCTATATGGGAACCGGGAAACTGATGTAACTCGGGTAGCTGGGTATTGAGGCATTGCCCGTCGTTCAGAGGGTAGGTTGAGAGCTCGAGGTGTAAATCAGCTGGCGGCACAGAGATGCGCGTGCAGGGACCTCTTGCTCGGGACGATGGGACCGGTTCAATATTTGGCTAACGGGTGAAAGGTAGTCGCGTACGGCGTCCGTGATGGTTGTTGTAGGCAACATCGAGTACGGGCGTACGTGACGGGTTGTTCGGGTAACCCTGCAGGTGTAAATCGATTATAATCGCCGTCCCTCGCGGTCAGTGAGTACCACTTGTTCACTGTACCGTGACGTAGAAAGAACAGGCTAGTTACATGTTAAAATGTTGCTGATTGAAAGTTGGATATTGATTGTTAATGATATGTTGTAGCTTAGTGCTAACTAAAGTTCTTTTCAACTTTGGGCAAAGTACATGAGAGAAATGCGTTTCTTGTTTGATTGCGGCTCTCTCATGTGCCTTAGCGTAAAGTTCTCCACAACCTGCTGCTAAAACTTGAAAGTAAGGTTCTACTAATTAGGCGAGTCCTTGCAAATGATTTTTACCTCATGCAACCCATCACCCTCATGTAGAAGTTTCATGTTTAGGTGAGACGGGTCAGACTTGCTGAGCCTTCGTGCTCACTGCTTGTGTTTGAAGCTTTTGCAGGGTTCTATGAGGAAGGGACTCCCGAAGAGGAGACGGAACCCCAGGAGGGGAACCCCGTCGAGTGGGAGTCGTGCACGCCGCAGAGTTAGTGTGCGAGTGTGCTAGCAAGGACACGTTCGAGGGCTGAACGTGCACTTGATGCTTAGTCTACGCCCGCGAGTGTGGACTAAACTTATTTTGATGTAAACATGTTAATAAACTTGTTTATGTAATAAAGCTTCCGCTTCCGCTTTGTACCTTTGACGTGTGTTATACGGTGTTGTGCAACGCAGCACCCCTCAGCGTGATCCTGGCTCGACAGGACCAGTGGGGTCGTGTCAGCGTGGTATCAGAGCTCGCTTGAGGTTTAACACAGTACAAAGGTCTTCTTTTTCAAAAATCCAGTGAGGAACGAGTTAGTAGCCCGTATAAGGATGTTATTAGTATATAGAAAGTGGCTTATTAACTTATTTGTTATGTCGGAAAATCGTGCATCTCGGGACGTTCATGTCTTGGGGGGTGCACGTAAGCGCTGTCCACCAGTGCGCACAAGCTGAAGGGTGGAGCCCCACGGGTGGCAGGTAACCCGACCCGCTTTGATATCCTCTACGACTCTTCATGTCGTTTGGGGTATTCGAGCAACGTCTGTCCCTGGCGTGCGTGGTGCAACATGGGAGACCCCGTCACGTGGTCTGAAACGTGAACACGTAACTCAAGGCGTGTTTGGCTTGAGAACATCCGGGCGAGTGATGACGGCCGGGTGTACAAACTGTATGGATTCCGGGCTCGGTGTGCAGCCGAGTCTGATGATTGTTTGAGTTTCTGCAGGTAGCCTTACCACGAAACGGTAGACGTGTAGCATCCGTGTGCGAGTGACGAGTAGTGCCACTGAACTAACGAAGCCGGCTAAATCCGGTATAGGTTTTTCCTTTGTGAGGACGTAGTACCGACATAATCTGGTGACGCCTCGACGTCACACCCAACTAAATGAACAACTTCATTTAAAAACTTGAAGGTTTTGATCCAAAGTAGTAAAACTTGATGTAACTCCTTCCCTTGAACAGGATATTCAAAGTTAATAAATTTTCAACTTATAGGATGTTAAGGACAGAGCACTCTGTTTTCAGCTAAATCAAGGCTGAAGTTAATCAGAGGTTAGAGGTTGAGTTCTTTCGAGGTTGGGGTCGTATGATACATTTCTGGAAAGCTTTGGAGGAGCTTTACAACTTTTCTGTTGAGTTCCAGAGGTGTTTCATCCCTTAACCACTCGAAAAATGCAGTAGAGTTGAAACTGTCCAGAAAACAGGACGGAGCAAAGACTCTCTGTAGACTCTCTGTAAATTAAGCATAACTTCCTGCATAAAAATCCAAAAATAGAAAATGAGGTGGTTCTGGGAAGCTTATGAGATGGGTTACAACTTTGTAACAGAAAGTTTTGTCAGATTAGGAACAGAATTAACTGGAATTCTTGGATCAAATCAGTACCTAAGGCAGGGAGGTGCTGTCCAATTGTTCCCAGAAATTCTGTTAACTTTGACATCTCATAACTTTTGAACCAGAGCAGATCTTAGGCCAACCAAATACTTTCTGGAAAGCTATTGAAGTTAACTTTAACTTTGATGTTGAGCTCCAGGACTGGTTTTGCTTTTAACCTGGCCTAAATCAGATTGATATGGAAACTGGTCAGGGCTGTCATGGGAACAGCAGATCAGCAGTCAAATTTGTTTAAAAATTTGAACTATGTTTCCAAGTGTTAAGGGTTCAATGACATATCTTATGTTATAACTCAATGGTTTACTGTTTAAATAAATATTTGACATTTCTCAAATATATTTTTACAGATGGCAGCAGATAAACGGTTGGAGAACGGGTGGGTAGTTTCCCACTGCTCTGACCGTAGCGGCTACCCGGGAGCATTGTGGCTAATGCTCCAATATTTCGGGTACAACCAGATGCCGCAATACTTCGCCAAGGAAGAAGGCGAAGAGGGGAACAAGACGTGGACGATCCATGTCGAGGTTCCTGCAGGGCCTACGCCACCCGGTTGGGTGCCATTCACCGTCACGGTGAGAGGAAGACAACCGGAAGGGATGTGGCAAGTGGCAGCCCGTGACACTATGTCACGTTTCTGCCAACTACACGTACAGGCTATGGAGGGAACTCCATACGCACTCGTTCCGGTGGAGGGACGAGCTCAGCATGTGTGGGAAGAGAGGTACCTAGAGGCAACAAACCCGAGTTGCCCAAGGTACAACCCCGCGGAGGCAAATCTCAGCCTCCAAATGAGGGCGGGAAACGCTGTGATGGACAGCCAAGCTGTTCATACGGAGCATCTCGCCACCAAGCTCAAGGAGAGCACAAGCCGTGGAGATCATTTTGAGAGTGCTCACAGTGCACTCCGCAATGTGCTCCTTCCGACGATCAAGCGACTGAATGAACAACACAATCAGTTGCGTCGTCTGAAGAAGGCAAAGAAGAAGAGCCGTGTTGACATTGCGGCGTTGCAAGAGCTGGTGCAGACCCTAACCCAGCAGAATGAGGACCTTGCTCAAGAGCGGGACGACGCTATTGAGGAAGGACAAGGCTGGGAAGAGGACTACAACCAGGCTATGGACGAGGTGCATGCATTGCAGGACCTCGTGCCCCCGGTATTGGGCGTACCGGTAGTCTTGGGTCTTCCAGCCATGGGAGAACCTGGAATGGGAGAAGAGGTGGTAGACCCCGAGCCACCAGCAGAGGTACCGGAGGAGGACGACCCACAGGAGGTCGAGTTCTACTCCGAGTAGGGGGTTACGGTTGCCAAGTAGGGCAGCTAGGGTAGCGTAACCCAACTTTTGTAATCGGTGACATGTCGTGTAGACAGTAGCGTATGTATAGGTAGTGACGACATGAGCACGACTTCTCGGAGATCCGAGAATAATGTATCTTGTATAAAGTTTATGCTTTATCAATATATGTGAATGTTGTGCAAGTTAATCATGCGTCGCTTCAATACTTACTCCTGTTTATGGAATTTTGAGTAAGACATGTGCTAATTGCTGCTGTGTTGAATTTCAGAATGACGCGTACTCGTGCCAACCCCGATGTTGGAGGTACTAGCCAAGGGGGAGAGACCTCCCAACCACCTCCCGAGGACTCCTCGGGACAGCAGCAGCAACAGCAACAGCAAACACCGCCACCGCCACTGCCAACGGTTACATTGGCCGACATTGTCGCGGCAATGGCGGGTTCACATCAGCAGCATACAGAGCTGCTGCAAACGTTAATTGCGAATACGTCTCGCCCAGAGAGACGTCAAGATCGTGAGGAGCGCCAACAGAGCTCCTACTCTGACTTCCTGGCGACTCATCCCCCTGTATTCTCAAGGGCGGATGAACCACTTGACGCGGACAACTGGCTCCGCGCCATAGAGATGAAGTTCGGGCTGCTCCAAATCAGCGAGCAGCGCAAGACTCAGTTCGCGGTCCAGCAGCTCCAAGGATCCGCGAGCGCGTGGTGGGCCAACTTTTGTGCTTCACAACCCACCGACCGAGTGATGACCTGGGCGGAGTTCCGGACGGCCTTCCGGGCCTATCATATACCGCCCGGTTTGATGAAGAGGAAGACGCAGGAATTCCTACACCTGCAACAAGGGAGCCGGAACGCGCTGGAGTACTCCAGAGCGTTCAACGATCTCGCACTCTACGCGTCGTATCACGCAGATACGGACGAGAAGCGGCGGGACCACTTTTACCAGGGGCTTAACCCGCTCCTGAAGGACAAGCTGGCGATGTTCAATCGCGGCAGCCTCAACGACATAATTGATGCTGCGATTGTTCAGGAAGACTCCGGCAAGGAGTTGGCGGCGGCAGAGCGAAAGCGAAGCGCGCCGCAGAGCAGCGGAGAAGGAGGCGGTCCTTCTCAGAAGTTTCGGATGGTGAATCGCCCACCATCAGGTCCGCGCTGGCAGCCACCACAGCGGTCGATGCCGTTCCGCGGTCGGCCGTATTCTTCACCGGCATTCCGGCCGGCACTGCCAGCACCACCGCAACAACAACAGCAGCAGCGGGCGATGCCGCGTGCGTTTGCACCTCCGCAACGCATGCCGGGCTTTCGTCCACCAAGTACTCCACCAGCAGCGGCCACATGTTACAAGTGTGGTCGTCCAGGACACTTCGCGAGCAGTTGCCCGGAGAGGCAAGGCGGCGGAGTGGCACCACAGTTTCCGGGGAGGAATCAACCCCGGAACCCTACTAATGCGCGGCGGGCAAACCCTAGGCCCGGTACTGTCCACCAGCTTGCCATTGAGGACGTGCCGGAGGGCGAGCCAATCCTTGCGGGTATGTTCCAACTCCACCAGCATCCCGCTATAGTACTATTTGATTCAGGCGCCACGCATAATTTTATTAGCCAAGCTTTCATTGCTAAACACAGCTTGCCAATACTACCCACCGATAGTCCATATTTAATTTGTTCACCGGGTGGGAAGATTTCAGCAAGCGTAATGGTCTCCAAAGCACCATTATGCTTAGCGGGTAGAGTGTACCCCACGTCTCTCATTATCTTAGAGGGACAGAAGGTCGATGTCATCCTAGGGATGTCGTGGTTAAACCGCCACGGCGCTGTTTTAGACACCGTCCTCCGAGTCGTGCACTTAAACTCAGGAGTGCACGGTTCTCACTCATTATTTCTGGACAGTCCAGAAATAAAACTTCCAAGTGTCTATCAAGCCACAACCATCAGATTGGAAGACATTCCAGTGGTCCGAGAATTCCCTGATGTATTCCCGGATGATTTGCCGGGGATGCCACCCGATAGAGAGGTGGAGTTCAAGATTGAACTTGCACCGGGAACCATGCCAATATCCCGAAGGCCGTACAAGATGGCGCCCAAGGAGTTGGCTGAACTGAAGACTCAGCTCACGGACCTTCTGGAGAAGGGTTTTATTAGGCCGAGCTCCTCGCCATGGGGCTGTTCGGCATTATTTGTCAAAAAGAAGGATGAAACGTTGCGGCTTTGCGTGGACTACCGTCCATTAAATGCCGTAACCATCAAGAACAAGTACCCGTTGCCACGGATCGACATGTTGTTTGATCAGTTGGTCGAAGCAAAGGTCTTTTCCAAGATGGATTTAAGATCCGGGTACCATCAGATTAAGATCAGGGCTGAGGACATTCCAAAGACAGCTTTTTCGACAAGGTACGGACTTTATGAGTACCTGGTCATGTCCTTTGGCCTCACCAATGCTCCAGCTCACTTCATGTACTTAATGAACTCGGTGTTCATGCCGGAGCGGGACAAGTTTGTCGTGGTCTTCATCGACGACATCCTGGTATATTCCAAGTCGGAGGAAGATCACAAGAAACATCTGCGTATAGTCTTGCAACGGCTGCGGGATCACAAGTTATACGCAAAGTTCAGCAAATGCGAGTTTTGGATATCGCAAGTGCCTTTCCTCGGGCATATCATCTCAGCGGAGGGTATCGCTGTGGACCCGAGCAAAATCACGCAAGTGCTGAATTGGAAATCCCCGAGAACTGTTCATGAGGTACGGAGTTTCCTCGGACTCGCGGGATATTATCGGAGGTTCATTCCGAACTTCTCGAAGATTGCCAAGCCAATGACAGAGCTGCTGAAGAAGGCTACCAAATATGTTTGGAGTCCAGCATGTGAAGCAGCATTCAAGGCTTTAGTCAAGCACCTGACATCAGCACCGGTTTTGGCGCAGCCAGACACAACAAAACCGTTCGATGTGTACTGCGATGCATCCGGCATTGGGCTCGGATGTGTGTTGATGCAAGACCGAAGGGTGGTCGCGTATGGGTCACGGCAGCTTAGGAATCATGAGCAAAATTATCCAACTCACGACTTGGAGCTCGCTGCCGTGGTACTTGCACTGAAAATGTGGAGGCACTACCTACTCGGTAACCTCGTACATTTATATACCGACCACAAAAGCCTCAAGTACATATTCACTCAGAAGGAGCTGAACATGAGGCAACGAAGATGGTTAGAACTGATAAAGGATTACGAGATAGAGATCCATTATCATCCGGGCAAGGCAAACGTTGTGGCAGACGCGCTAAGCCGCAAGTCACACGTCAATAATCTGACCATCACACCGTTGGAAGAGAGCGAACCACCACTACATGTGATTCCACATGGAGCTCTCTACAACCTAGCTTTGATCCCCACCATCCGTGAAGAGATAGCGGCAGCCCAGAAGAATGACAAGGGCATATCACATTTGCGGAGACGTGTAGACAGTGGGGAGTTGAAATGTTTCCGGAAGGACGGAGACGGCGTCCTATGGTTCAAGGACCGGATCGTCGTACCCCGAAACCCGGAGTTACGGAAGAAAATCTTTGATGAGGCTCACTTATCAAAGTTTTCTATTCACCCCGGCAGCAACAAGATGTATCAAGAACTCAGAAGCAAGTTTTGGTGGACACGGATGAAGCGAGAGACTGCAAAATACGTGTCCGAGTGTGATACATGTCGACGGGTGAAGGCAGACCACATGCGGAAACCGGGACTGCTGCAACCACTGGGCATTCCTGCCTGGAAGTGGGAGGACGTGAGCATGGATTTCGTCGTCGGTTTACCCACCACCTTACAGAAACATGATTCTGTGTGGGTGATCGTCGATCGGCTCACCAAAGTTGCCCATTTCATCCCGGTCAACACCAACTACAACGCCAAGAAGTACGCTGAACTGTACATCTCACGGATCCTATGCTTATACGGCGTACCCCGTACTATCGTATCGGACCGGGGCACTTTATTTATGTCCCGTTTTTGGGAGCAGCTCCACGCTGCCTTGGGGACGAAGCTGATCCGTAGTTCAGCCTACCACCCGCAGACGGATGGGCAAACGGAGCGGGTAAATCAAATCTTAGAAGACATGCTACGAGCTTGCGCTATCGACCACGGCAAGAACTGGGATGATCACTTGCCGTTAGCCGAGTTCTCGTACAACAATGGGTACCAAGCCAGCATCAAGATGGCGCCCTACGAGGCGCTATACGGGAGAAAATGCCGCACACCATTGAATTGGTGTGAGTCTGGCGAGAGGGTTACCTTCGGGATTGATCTTGTCAACAACGCGGAAGAAAAGGTTCGATTAATTCAAGCGAACCTAAAAGCCGCTCAATCCCGACAGAAACAGTATGCGGACCGGAGAAGGCGTCCGTTACAATTCGAAGCTGGAGACCACGTATATCTACGAGTGTCTCCAATGAAGGGCGTAAACAGATTTGGGGTGAGAGGAAAGTTAGCACCCCGATTCATCGGTCCATTCCAGATTACCGAAAGATGTGGATCGGTGGCATACCGGCTAAGATTACCAGAAGCACTTTCCGGTGTGCACGACGTCTTTCACATTTCCCAGCTGAGGAAGTGTCTCAAGCTATCAACTACCGTTCAGCTGGAAGACATTGAAGAACTGCAACCGGATCTCACCTATCGGGAGGAACCGGTGCAGATTATTGATGAAAAGGCCCGAACCACACGCAACCGTACGTTGTGGTTCTACAAGGTTCTGTGGAGTAATCACTCCATGGATGAAGCGACATGGGAGAGCGAAGAATTCCTTCGCACTAACTACCCCGACTTTCTCACGTCGCATATCCGGTAATTTTTCCACCGTCCTCTCTCTCATTTTCACCTTATAATCTCGGGACGAGATTCTTTTAAGGGGGGAGGAATGTAAGGGCCTCAGTTTTTGACACCCATTTGCAGTGTTCATCCCCACACCACACACCTCATTTGAGGAAAAATGATGAACACAAATAAAGAGCAAGTAACAATTATCAACATGCTCATTAGGGAACAAACTCACACATTGCAAAAGTGGTACTTCCCACATGTGATATAGATGGGCTGGACATATGAAAACTCCTACACTTTGCCAAGGATGTCCATGCCAAGTTTCACCCAAATTCAAAACATTTTTGAGGTCATCTTGGGTGTAGATAGGAAAGGGGCAGTTTGAAAACATATTCAAATTCAAACTGTTTTCACCCACTGAATTTAAAAGTGGAAGGCATATTCTTGCTCAGCACATTTTTGTGAGCTCACACACCAATTTTCACTCCATTTGGAGTTGATCTTGACATGAGCTAAGGGGGAGAAATTCAAACTTTATTTGAATTTCAAACTGCACTTGTGCTGAAATTCATTCAAACCAAACCTCATTTGAACTTTGATCAATTCAAATGGCTCTTGGGTGAATAATTTGAGTTGCCAAGGGTAGAATAGGGTTCACTGTTTACCACAGCTGTTAGGAATAAATTTCAGAGGTTAAAAGAGGAGTGGGACCCACATGTCAGCCTCAGCCTCAAAGCAAACCGACTGAACCACAGTTCAGTCGGTTCCCGGCTGTTGTGCGCGCGCGCCACCGAAGGGGCCGGCCGGCGCCAGCTCCTGCTGCGTGCCCCAAGCCGGAGGCCAGCCGGCCGAGCTATTTATTCCCTCCCCGGCGTGCCTCAGTCACCATTTCCCCGAGCTACCGACGTGCGCGACTGCTTTTCCCACTGCCATCGCCGCCGCTCGAGTTCCTGCTTGATCAAGCCGATCGCAGCTCCCTCTTTCCATTCCAAGGTCCCAGCAAGGTACTAGCAACCATCCTCCATCCTTCCCATTGATAGAAATCGATTGAAACCGAGTGATATCGGCTGTGCCGAAAGATCAAACTCGGAACTGGAAACCGCCGCACCTCGGGCTCTCGTGGACAGCCCAACCTGGGCGTTGTCACGCCCGAGCCAAGGCACCCTTGGACGCGCAAGTGATCGGTGCTGCTCATCCCCGAGCCACAGCTCGAGTGGTTGCTCACCGGCGGCGAATTTCCACTTTTCCCCTTTCTGTGTGCAGAACGACCCTCGGGTACGATTCTGTTTAATTCGTGCTCTAGAAAGGATTAGAGGGCCTCAGGCCACTCCCACACGAACTAGACACGGTGACGCACAAGTTGCCTTCACAACTCTGGGCCGGAGAACTTCTGTGCCCGGCGTAATTCAAGGTCTACTAATGGCGGAACGCACGGGGGGTATCGGGCGCACGGTGAGGACCTATTTCGGGCCTTCCCCGAGCTGCCCCGAGTTCATGTCGACCTTCTCTGAGGTCCACTGATGCTCCCCGACCGATTTCCCAAGTAGCTGAGGTACTAGGAGAGTCAGCCGACATGGCCGAAGTCGTTCCGATATGGCGGCTCGTCGCCGACCATGCTCCGGCCGTTGTCATGAGCAGCTGACCCTCGGATCATGTTCCCCAAGTAAAAGTAGGCAGGGGCGGCCAGAATCAAGAAGTTTGGAGCTGTACAGCAGCCGGCGGCGAGCTCTCCGGCGAGGTCCCTCGGCGGCGGAGCGCGGGTGTCGCGAGGTTGAAGAAGGGGGTGGACCCCAGCTGTCAGCGGCCGATATTTTGAATCGGGATCCGGCTGCGGCCGGGATCGGGTGTGCTGGCGCGCAAAAGCCTTGTGGGCCGCGGTGTGCTGTCGCTTCGGCGTGCGACGCGTGTCTCCTGGGCCCACGCGCGAGTTTAAACTTTTCCCCGATTTTCAGATTTCCTTCAAACTTCAAATCCTTATAACTTTGGCTAGAAAGCTCCAAATTGAGTGAACCAAATTTTGCTGGATTCAGCTCTTTGAGTACTTTCCAGAAAATCAAGTGTCACTTCATGAGATTCCTTAATTCTCCAGAATTAATTCCTTAAAGTTTAAACTGTTAGGAATTTTAACTGGAGAATCATTTGGAGGAAAATCCTGAAATTTTGCTGAGATGTTCACCAAAATATCCTTGAACTACCATAAAAATTTCAGATCCATTTGAGCTCATTTAGTCCACCTAATGGTGTGATTAGTAAAACTGTTCCAGAGAAAATAGAAAATGTTCAGAAACATTTTCAGAATTTTCTCTGAAATTGTTTAGCTCATATCTTTAGTTAGAGACTTCCAAATTAAGTGAGACCAATTCCATTAGAACCCTCTGAAAATCTAGTTTTCAGAAAGTCATAGTTTGTTTCATGAAAATACCTAGAACACCCTAAAAGCCTTTAATTAAGGTCAAGGACATAATTATTTGTGGAGGGCTCAAATGAGCTTTGCTGCAACTAAAACTTGACCAAGTCTCTGTTTAGGTTGTAACCAAGCCACAGTAAAAGTTTCACAGTCATTAGGTCTATCTAGTAAAGGTTATAGACTTCACAACTTCAAAGTTAATACAAAAGCATTTAATTAATACATACATTGTTCTTATCATGTAGTCGCTAAGGTCGAGGAGGAACCCGAAGTCCTAGACTTCGTTACTCCGGAGGAACAGCTAGCCTACGACCAAGAGCAGCAAGGCAAGCCCCGGTTTGCATTAACCATTTTATAAATTTTTATTGTTTTGAGCACATACTTGTTTTCTTTATGTTGTGCATCAGAGTCTTGTTTGGAAACCCCACTGCATAGCCAAGAAAACCATGGGTTGGGGTTTAGGATTGCAAACCCCGTTAGCCACTGCATTGCTAGGATAGAGTAGGATTCGGTACAAGTCGAGTAGTTGGAACTACTCGCGAGAATAGGCTAGAGGCACATTGCTCGGGTAGAGATAGCACATGATACACATGGCAAGAAAATGAGACCGAGCGGAGAGTAAGGGCAGCAGGACTTTGGGGCCTGTGTGCTGTAGCTCCGCTTGTGTCGATTGAGGACCGAGCCGTGTGCGGGCCTGTTGAACAAGCTAGAACAGTACCGAAGACCTACCGGCTATATGGGAACCGGGAAACTGATGTAACTCGGGTAGCTGGGTATTGAGGCATTGCCCGTCGTTCAGAGGGTAGGTTGAGAGCTCGAGGTGTAAATCAGCTGGCGGCACAGAGATGCGCGTGCAGGGACCTCTTGCTCGGGACGATGGGACCGGTTCAATATTTGGCTAACGGGTGAAAGGTAGTCGCGTACGGCGTCCGTGATGGTTGTTGTAGGCAACATCGAGTACGGGCGTACGTGACGGGTTGTTCGGGTAACCCTGCAGGTGTAAATCGATTATAATCGCCGTCCCTCGCGGTCAGTGAGTACCACTTGTTCACTGTACCGTGACGTAGAAAGAACAGGCTAGTTACATGTTAAAATGTTGCTGATTGAAAGTTGGATATTGATTGTTAATGATATGTTGTAGCTTAGTGCTAACTAAAGTTCTTTTCAACTTTGGGCAAAGTACATGAGAGAAATGCGTTTCTTGTTTGATTGCGGCTCTCTCATGTGCCTTAGCGTAAAGTTCTCCACAACCTGCTGCTAAAACTTGAAAGTAAGGTTCTACTAATTAGGCGAGTCCTTGCAAATGATTTTTACCTCATGCAACCCATCACCCTCATGTAGAAGTTTCATGTTTAGGTGAGACGGGTCAGACTTGCTGAGCCTTCGTGCTCACTGCTTGTGTTTGAAGCTTTTGCAGGGTTCTATGAGGAAGGGACTCCCGAAGAGGAGACGGAACCCCAGGAGGGGAACCCCGTCGAGTGGGAGTCGTGCACGCCGCAGAGTTAGTGTGCGAGTGTGCTAGCAAGGACACGTTCGAGGGCTGAACGTGCACTTGATGCTTAGTCTACGCCCGCGAGTGTGGACTAAACTTATTTTGATGTAAACATGTTAATAAACTTGTTTATGTAATAAAGCTTCCGCTTCCGCTTTGTACCTTTGACGTGTGTTATACGGTGTTGTGCAACGCAGCACCCCTCAGCGTGATCCTGGCTCGACAGGACCAGTGGGGTCGTGTCAGAGAGATAGCAATTTTACCGGTGCCAAGGATTTTCCCTTGGCTATTGTCCCCAAAGTATATTCCTTCACTTGGATCTTTGTTTTCCTCATATTCCACAAACATCTTTCTCTCTCCGGTCATATGGTTTGTGCATCCAATGTCTAGCACCCATTTTGATCCACCGGAGGAGTATGCCTACAAAATAGAGTTATGCCTTACCTTTTGGTACCCAAACGGAGTTGGGTCCTTTCATGTTAGTCAAGAGGCACTTGGGCACCCACACACAAGGTTTTGGACTCTTGCAGAGTGGCCCAACATACCTAGCATAGATCTTTCCAAATTTGTTTCTCAATAAAACATATGAAGCATCAAAGTCATGGAACAAAGGATGAGGTTCATTTTTAGGCATGTTAGATGAGTTTGCAATGCTCTTTACATTTTATTTGTTGGTTGAACTCTCCTTGATAAATACAATCAAGTCTTTCCCATTGTTGGGAGTTTTGGCATGTTGCTTCAACTCCCGAGAATAGCCAAGACCATCTTTGACATGTGGAGGTCTTACATTGATATATGCACTTCGTGCATATGCCAGTTTTTCTTTGTCAAAGATACCACCTTTCGGTGATTGCTTCTTTTGTGCCATCTTAAGTTTTAGGATTAAGTTTGAGCATTTGCAAGTTTGAGTTGCTTCGGGAGATTTCTTTGAGGAAGATGAAGTCATAGAGAAAGAAGGTGCATTGATCTTCAGAGACTCACTTTGTGTTTCAAGGATCTTGTTGACTTTTGTCAAGTTAACAATTTCATCCTTAAGCACAATAGTTGTGTTCTCAAGATTTGAGCAAGTTTCCTTGCTCAAAGCGAGTTCGCGCTCAAGTGC
Source organism: Neostapfia colusana (assembly GCA_030760725.1). Taxonomy (NCBI): domain Eukaryota; kingdom Viridiplantae; phylum Streptophyta; class Magnoliopsida; order Poales; family Poaceae; genus Neostapfia; species Neostapfia colusana. Next base: position 106,274,866 of record JASWHV010000006.1, read on the forward strand.
CTTGCTTCTTTCCCTTTCAACCTCAAGGAGCTCTTCAAGCTCATGATATCTCTCCTTTTCAAAGATGAGCATGTCTTCTTGACGGTTGATGAGTTCATCCTTCTCAAAGATTTCTTCCGACAACAATCTCAATTTTTTTAAAGTGCTCCTACTTAGATCCTTAAGCATGGATTCATTTTCACTACTACTATCAAAGCTATCAAGTGAAGAAGTAGAGGAGGATGGATTAGATTTAACCTTTCTTCTTCCCTCCTTTGCCATGAGACATGTAGACTTGAAGTCTTTAAGGTTTGGGAAGAGTTTGCTCCTTCCAATGGCAAGTGTTGCCACTTTCTCTTCATCCTCGAAGGATGATTCTTCATTTGAGTCCCATTCCTTTCCAAGGTGAGCATGTCCTGGTGGCCTCTTCTACTTGAAGAATTTCTTCTCTTGGGATTTGCCATCTCTTTTCTTCTTACTCTCTTCATATGGATAATCCACAATGAAGTGTCCATATTCACCACAGTTGTAGCATGATCTTTTTGTCTTGGGCTTGGACTTTTCCTTGTTCTTGTTCTCATAATGGTTTCCCCCCTTCCTTCTTCTCATCATCCTCTTGAACTTGTTGATAAAGAGCGCCTCTTATTCATCGGTGTCGAGACCCTCATCATCACTTACTTCAAAATCTTGTGATGAGGATGTTGATTTGAAAGCAACATCTTTCTTCTTTGAGGAGGCAAGCCTTTGGAGGTCGCTGTAGAACATGGCTTCCTTCTCCATCATCTTGTTGTTGATCATTCTTCCAAGCACTTCCTCCGTGGTCATTTGAGCATATCCTAGGCTCTCACGGATCAAGGAGCAAAGAGCAATGTTTCGAGGCATGAATGCCCGAAGCATCCTCTTCACCACCTCATGATCCGTCCACCGGGTACATCCATAACATCGGATCTTGTTGACGAGCACCTTTAGACGGTTGTACATGTATTTAGGGGACTCACCATCCATGATGGTGAACCTCCCAAGCTCTCCTTCAATCATCTCGATCTTGGCCTTCCTAAGGACTCGGTTTCCTTCATGCGCCGTCTTGAGTGTGTCCCATATGTCTTTGGCCACCTCCAATCCATCGACTCGGTTGAACTCTTCTCGAGTCAAGGATGAGGTTATGACCCCTACTGCTTGAGCATTATGATGAAGTAGGACGGCTTGCTCCGGGGTGACGTCTTCTTCATTTCTTGGAAGATGGACACCTGTTAAGACAATTTGCCACAAGCTAGGGTTTAAGGATATTAGATGCATCTTCATATTATGCTTCCACATTGAGTAATCATTTCCATCGAATTGAGGAGGTTTGCCAAGAGGAATAGATAAGTAATGATTGTTAGATGTTAATCGTTCATAGTTGAAAGGATATTGGGAGTAGTCCAGTTGACCACTCCTTTCTTGATCCTTCGGCTTCATCTTCTCTTTACTTGAGTGACCTAGCTTCTCACGAAGTCGTGCCTTGAGCTGGCGAACTTCTTCATCGTCACTTGAGTGGTCTTTCAGCACATCAACGTCCTTTTTCTTGTCATATGTGTTTTCGCCTTGTGATGTCGGCGAAATCTCATATCCTTCAGCTACGGCCATCTTCTCTCCTAGTGGTTAGACTCTTCATGGAGAAACCTGCTCTGATACCAATTGAAATTGCCTAGAGGGGGTGAATAGGCTACAATATCTGTTAATGACTTAATTAAATAAGATTAGACCACAAGGGCCGGACTAGTCTGGCTCAGGGGCGGACTAGTCCGGTCAGCTTGTTGAAAATCCTAAAAGGGGTTGGACTAGTCTAGCTCAGGGGCAGACTAGTCTGGTCAAACTGTTGGAAAGACCTAAAACTTGATTTTTATAGGTTTTCCTTCAGATTTCAGTTTAACTAAGTGTGGATAAACCAACTAACAATCCTATACGACAAGTGTGATAGGATATTGAAATAGATTGCAAGATTGTAATGATGTATACTCTAATAGTGAAATAATCAAAGTAAACCCTAAGCAATCTTGACGTTCAAAGAAATGTAAATGCAAGAGAGACGCTAAAAATTTTTTCTCGAGGTTCAATTCCACTCAGGAATCTACGTCTCCGTTGAGGAGTCCACAAAGGATCGGGTCTAACAACCCTTTCCTCACCAAGTCGCCACTAAGGCCAACCCGGTTCTTCACTATCTCAGGGGTGAACTTACAAAGTTTTGAGGCTGCTCACAATCCAAGGCTCCCACTTGATCACTTCCACAAACTTCACAGATCTCACAAGCCACATATCACACCAAGTGCACGAGATCACTCCAAGAGGCTAAATGCGAGGTTCTTCCTTCTCCTCTTCTCACACACCCAAATCCACTCAAGATTTGATTCAAGAGGATGAGTAGGCAATGGAGAAGGCTTGGAGAGGCTCTTGGAAGGCTATGGCGGCGCTAGGGTTCCAGGGTCTTATAAATGAAGTTGGGGCATCTCCTTTTATAGAAGTCCCGAAGCCAACCGTTGCCACCTACCAAAAGTCCAGACTAGTCCGCCTTACACCGTACTAGTCCGATCTCACACAGGAACTCTTTGTCCGGGTGAGAACGGACAAGTCTGGAGGACCCGGACTAGTCCAGCCACTGAGGCGGACAAGTCCGGTCCACCAAGACTTAGTCGTGCGAGCTCTCATCTCACAATCATACGGACTAGTTCGCCTCAGAACGGACTAGCCCGAACTCACTCAGGGACTCTTTGTCCGGGTGAAATCGGACAAGTCCGGCTAGCCCGGACTAGTCCGGCCACTAAGGCGGACAAGTCCGGTCTACCAGGACTTAGTCCCAAAACACTCTTTTCAACAGAGAAACGGACTAGTCTGTTCCAAAACGGACAAGTCCGAACTCAGTCAGAGACTCTTAGTCCACCCCAAAATGGACTAAGCCGGGGGACTTCCGGACTAGTCCGACCTTTGGCCCGGACAAGTCCGGCCTGCCCAACTTTACCTCTCTACCACTCTCCACTAAGGATTTGACACTTCTAACGCTTTTAGCTCTCTTCTATGATCTCAATGCACTTGACACACACACTCTCACTTTTACACGGCTAGCCTACTAAAGACTCAAGTGAAACCCTAATTTCTACTCTTCGAGTCTTCGACGCCGTTCTTCATATTTTTCCTTTTTGGGAGTTTAGGTGTCCGCCTTGGAAATGTCATGTGCTTATGATCATCTCAGCTCATTGGTCTCTTAATTTGTCGTCATCAATCATCCAAAACCCACGGGGACACCTAGATTCACTTATACCCGGTCTAAACTCATGCTCTCCCAACCATGCAACATACACAAAGCAACATTATCATGCATAATCTCATCATATCAATATGCTGCAAAAAGAGTAACTAGTATGTTTACACTCTATCACTAGAATAACTCATGCTCCACAATGCGAAGACCTAATCTATTGGTCACAATAGATGAACCCCACATAGGAGCAATATGATCAAAAAGGGAGTGATGGAACTTTCCTTCGCTACCGTCTGCAGCGTCGTGCTCTTGGTCACTTGGCTCCTCTAGGTTCTCTTCTGGCACTGGTTCTACACCGCACACAAGAACACATACAAACAAAGCAAATATACATCATTCAGACTTGCTTATATTAACTATATTATGATATTAGATGATTTTTTTGAAGAAGAATCGGGTTAAGTGGTCTTTGTGTGTGGGTGAGATCTGGTCTAAGGCCAATCAAGTGGTTGCTTGGGGTTGGGCTCAAATCAGCGAGAGTAAACGGGGAGAGGTTGGCCAGAGAGTAAGAAATCAAACGTCGATGCTATGGCTCACTCGATTAAGCTGCCGATTTTGAGTAGGGGATATAAGAAGTAGGGCAACTTCATGGAAGGGTGGCCACACCGCGGGGTGGTCGCGGCCAAACCCGAGGAGAGGGGGGAAAGGGGATGACTCGGGAAGAAGAGTAGAGGTTGGGGTGCTCACCTTGGTTGTGGCTTGGAGGGGCTCGGCGGGGAGGGTTCTTCGTTGGAGACCGATGTTGAGGGAAGACGTGAACGTTGGTGCTCAATGGGGGGAGTGAGCCCCCGAGCCCCTTTTAAAGATGAAGAGGAAGGGATAGGGTTGTAGGAAGGGGAGGTAGGTGAGGTGTAATTAATGCATGTTCTGGGAGCTTCTCGTGGAATGGATAAGGATGGGGGAGGAAGAAATATATGAGGGTGGTTCTAGAAACTTCTCGCAAAATGGATAAAGATGGGGGAGGAAGTGGTATGTGAGGGGTGATTCCGGAAGCTTCTCATGGAATGGATAAGGATGGAGGAGGGAGGGGTATGTGAGGGGTGATTCCGGAAGCTTGTTGTGGAATGGATAAGGATGGAGGAGGAAGAGGTTGGTGGTGTGTGGTTCTAGAAGTTTCTCATAGAATGGATGGGGATGGGGGAGTAAGAGGGAAAGGGGTTTGTCATTAGGCAAAAGTAGAGGGGTGGTTGCACCAATTTCTATAACCATGATTTATTAGCTTACGAAAAACGGTGCATTACACATGGCATCACACCGTATCGGTATTTGACAACGAAAATGCTCAATCTACAAAATCATCTGTCTTGGCGAACCACTCATCTGAGTGACCACCAGATCTGCTCTTCCAACCAGTATACATCCAACTGCGGTCTTCACCCATGTGTTTACTCTGCAGTATAAAGCCATAGAAATTACGTTCACTTTACATATATTGGAAGGGATAGGTCCTAAACCCACCCAAGAGTGACCGAGAGGAGTATTCTTATAACGAGATGTGGGGTCCGGATCTATACAAAATTTCAGAAGCATAACCCCGTTGTTCTCCAACTGCACGCCTGATAATGGTGCAGCGGAGAACATTAGGGTTACGCCGTCGAAAATTAGTCCAAATTCAGACTCCGCGTCTCGTCATAAGCACGCCCCTCGGTCACTCTCAGGTTGTCCAAAAAGGGACAATTCTAAACCTACACGCCTCACATTCGTAACGCATGTAAGACGGGCCGGTCCGAAACGGATGACACATATTGTATAGGTTATGTTAATCTTACATTTTGGAGTGATTTACGAGAGAGAGATAAGAATGAGAGAGGAGGAGGAAAGAATGAGGGTGATTAGGGCTAAAAATGGCCGGAGAGTACTCGGCAACGGCGGCGGGCGGCGGAGTAACTCCGACGATCTTGTTCTCCGACACAGATGGACAAAAAAATTTGGGACATGATCGGTTGGCTTCACAGAAACATAAGAAGCGCTAAACTAGTTGGCTACGGCGGCGGCCGCCATGGCCATGGCACCGATGGTGCTTCTTGATTGAAACCACACGGTTCTCGACGGTTCTCTCGGCGGCGGCCATGGCCTTTGACCTTTAAATTGGCTGTGTCGGGTCATAAATGGGTTGAGCCAGCCCGAAGCCCGTTTATTTATATATCGATATTATACACTCAAGCAATCAAGTTAAACTAAAATTTCTAACTTAATATCAACTAACTAAAAATTTTAAAAGAAATATTAAACTAACTTAATAATCAACTAAACCAAAATTAAGTAACCTAAGTAAGTAATAGATCGGTGGCGGTGGTGCGGGTTCGGGCTGAATGAGCTCGAGCCCGGGCCGGGGCGGCGGTTAAGACCTGAAACTTACGATGGCTGGTTAACTTACGACAGATTAGGTTACGGCCGTCGTAAGTTACTCATAGTTTATGATGGGACTTTAACTTATGACAGCTTAGGGTTTTAGCCGTCGTAAGTTACGTGTAACTTACGACGGACTTCTAACTTACGATCGTAAGCTAGTTTACTTACGACGGCCCAGAACGACCGTCGTAAGTTATGTGACTTGACTGTTGTAATTTTTTAGGTTTCTTGTAGTGTATGGCCAATTCGAGACTGATACCCTGAATCATATATAAGTCGTGGAACTGATCAAGGATGAAGCGAGACGGTGGTCTTTGGTCGAGGCAAATATTCAGAACTCGTAGCTGAAACCTGCATATCTTTAGCAGGTGCCTGGTGGCACATTTTATGTGCATGTAGGTATTGGTCCGGTCTTTCCGGAGTCCGTTTTAGCATGTAAAAATAATCATCTTCTTCTTATATTAATATACACCACGATTCTTGGTCCGAGTTTTTTGAAAAAATGTTATGTGTTCAAATCACACTTCTACTATTTTAGCATATTTTTTGCACTAAATTCAGAACTTTAACAAGGTATGTGAGTTGGGCTAATAGAGCCGGCATGACCCACACAGCCAGATTAGTATTAACCCAACATGCCCGGGCTGATAGGTAAGCGCATGGGATGGCACAGCCTGACCTGGCTCATAGATAAGGTCACGTCAGGCCTAGGCAGATCGGCTCAGCACGACAATGCCAGTTCAGGTCGACCCATTGGCCATATATACATACTATACGCAGAAAACAATATTTTTTGCCATTTGGGTATCCGAATTAGTTGAACAATAAGCAGTTCGTTTGGACTTAGATTGTTTGCACTCGTCATATTCTAAATCCCTAGTGCAAAAGAATATTTTTAGCTATTTTCAGCACAGTCTAAAATATTCTTTGCTCCAGTATGTGTTATCGCGCTCGTTGTAATCTAAATCTCTAATCTATATTGACTACCATTAATTTTATATTATATACTCCAATTTTATATTGTACCATAAAAATACTTCTGTTTCAATAATATTACAAGCACTATTTAAAAATACATCCAAATTTCTCTTTCTTTTTTCTCTTTCTTTTCTCCTTTTTTTTCCTTCTCTTTTCTTCCCTTTTCCCTCTCTCCTTTTTTTCTTTCTATTTTCTTTCTTTTCTTCTCTTTTTTTCCCTCTGTTTTTTCAGGGAGTGTACGGTTTAATATTCAAGTCTTCCCCTTCACACTTTGGGAAGTCAGATTGTAACCTAAGACAATCTAGCAACACGGCATACAAATACATAACTAAAGGTGGGTCCGAACTCGTATAAACTCGTCGTTTAAGCAACCGTCGCCAAACTAAATATCTACCAATTTCGTGAGATCCACAAATGGCATCTAATTTAGATATAATCATCAAGCTTCCATAGTCAGAACATGCTTAGCGAGGAATTGCATGGCAGATAATTTCAGATATAATCAATCTCATACAAATCAGATGATCACTAGTTTGCTTCTGTAATAGCATTTTTCGCCTTTCTAATCCCAGAGATAGCATCTCACACTCAGCAACGAGAATGCGACCCGCCCAGCCAGCTCGTGCCACACACATAGCAAAACTGGAAGCCACATCTGCAAATTTTCATAACCATCGCAATCCAAAATGAAAAAAAAAATGCAACCGGCATGATATCAGATTAGTTTTGTTGGACTTTGCATAAAAGAATCAATTTATCTTCATAAAAAGTTCCTCCTATACCTGCATGTAATTTTCTGGCAGCCTTCAGTTTTCTCAACGAAGAACTGGCAGTTGGGGCAACGCTTCCACTTCCTCCCAGCGGCCATCTCGACTAGCATCATGTCCTCCCGGCCCCTGTCACGCTTCCCGAGCTTGCCGTACTCGTCGCAGGTCACGCCGGCGTGCCACGGCGCCACGCCACACCGCGCGCAGAAGAGGCGCCTGCACACCTGGCACTCCGACTGCGTGACGCTCCCCTCGGCGTCGCCTTCGTCCGCCACCATCAGCTCGGAGCAGTCCGGGAACGGGCAGTAGGTGCGCCGCGCGGTGAGGAACAGCGCCTCGCAGAGCGCGGCGCACCACCGCTCGAACACATCGGAGGGGAGCGCGACGCGGCAGAGCTCCGGGTCAAGCGCAGCCGGGCAGGACGCGTCGAGGCAGCGCACGATGGCGCCACCGCCGCCGTCGGTGGACTCGACTTTGGCGCGGACGTGGCTTGCCAGGCACACGCGGCAGAAGGCGTGCGCGCAGGCTCGGCTGCCCCGGTGGGCCTCCGAGGGCGCCATTGGCTCCATGCAGATGCTGCAGGTGGCCGGCTGCCCCAGCGCGGCTTCTGCCATTGGCGTCGGCTCGGAGGGGAGAGGTGGCAACTGTCGCGAGCTGGTGCTCTCTCTCTCTCTCCGAGTCGTATTCTTTTGCTGGGAAAATGGCGAGCAGGTCAGGGAGTCTGTTCGTCTTTCTTTAGCATGGCAACAAGTCGGGTTCGGGTCGGGTATTAAAAAACCCGACCTGACAAAAAATATGCACGGGAAAAATTTCCTACCCGAACCCGTGGGTAAAAAATGGTACCCGAACTTGGCGGGTTTTGGGTACTCGTCGGGTATGAGAGTAAAATCAATATGTAATTTTTAAACAGCTGAATGGAGATATTTGATGAACAGTTCAATATTTACACATAATAATTTTAGAATAAAGAAAAACTCAATAGAAAAATATTACAAGTACATTACACAAGACAATTAAATTACAATAAGACCACAAGTCCACAACCATAAACAGCTGGAATTCTTATTCGTTTTTTGGCCCATTTAAGAATTCGGGTACCCGACGGGTACTCGCGGGTAAAAGACAAAACCCGTACCCGTACCCGCAAAATGACGGGTCGAGTACGGGTTGTACCCGCGGGTAAAAATCTGGACCCGTACCCGTCGGGTGCAATACCCGCCGGGTACCCGAACCCGCGGGTACAATTGCCATCCCTATCTTTCCTGGCTTTTATTGGCATTTAAAGGTGTTAGACTGCACATGTATTAGGGTACTATAGGAACAGTTTAGTCCTTTTCTATTAGGCTTCTTGGCCCCCAAGTTAGGGTTCCTTGGCCTTTAAGTTTTGTACCCATATATATATACCTCTTGGCTGATTAATCGAATTATTTTTCCCCCTCTAATTTGGTATCAGATTATTCTCTCTCTCTCCTCCTCTCCCGATGCCAGGTCCTCCCGCATCCACGGGCGCCGCCGCCGCCGGCCGGCTCGCCGCGGGCTCCCCTCCCCCTCCCCCTCCCCCCCTTCATCGCCGGCCTGGAGCCTCTCCCCGCCGCCAGCCCGATCGTGGCCTCTGCTGGATCCGGCGCCGCCGGCCACGCCGCCGCCTCCCTTGTGAGCGCTGCCGCCGGCCCCGCCGCCTCCCTTGGGCGTGCCGCCACCGTGTTGCCCGGCCCCGGCTCGGGTGCTGCCGGCCACGCCGCCACCGGGCTCCTCAGCCCCGGCTTGGGTGCCGCTGGCCACGCCGCCGCCTCCCTCGGCCTCCCCACCGCCGCCTGGCCGTGGGGCCTCGCCGTCGGCCCGGCTGGACCCGCCGCCGGCTAGCTCCGCCCCACTGCCGCCAGGCCCCGCCGCCGGCACCACTGGACTCGCCGTCGGCCTTGCTGGGCTCGCCGCCGGCCTGGCCGGCCACGCCGTCGCTGCTGGATCTAGGGATGGCAATCGCAACCACGGGTGCGGGTACCCGACGGGTTTTGCACCCGACGGGTGCGGGTGGGATTTTCCACCCCCGGGTCTAACCCGCACCCGACCCGACTTGTCGCGGGTGCGTGTTTTATTTTGCACCCGCGGGTACCCGACGGGCACCCGAAATGATTTATGTTTATAATTTTAAAGTCAAATTTGATTATGTTATATTATTTAATTATTTCATATTACTTATCAAGACCTATATTTATAATCTTTATAAGTAATTTAATATTTTTTGTTGTATTGTCATTCAAATTGGATGATTTTTTAGACTTATTTTATTAAATGTTTTAGTATGTTTATAAAAAAGTCAAACCGACGGGCACCCGAAACCCGCCCGAAACCCGACGGGTGCGGGTGCGAATTTTCACCCGTGGGTGCGGGTGCGGGTCTCAAATTCCACCCGTAACCTTTTTTGTTTCGGGCGGGTTTTTGCTCCACCCGACCCGAACCCGACCCATTGCCATCCCTAGCTGGATCCGGGGGACACCCCTCGTTGCACGTCTCCGACGTCGCAGCTGCTCTAGCCATCTCCCGTGAGCGTGAACGGGTGCTCGTCCTCGCCTTGGAGCAGGAGCGTGCGTCTGCGGCTGCCCTCACCCATCAGCTCGAGGAGTCCCCACCGGTACAGTGGAGCGACACCCATGATCCCCCAGGTGATGGTGCAGCCTATACTACCTACGCGGCCTCTCTTGTCGCTTCTCTGCATGCCTAGGCGACTGGCATACAAAACATCCGGACTCTTGTTCCGGTTGTTCTCAGCTCCGACTCCACCCCCTTCGCTCGTTGGCGCAGCCTGATTCTCGTGACGCAGCGACGTTTTTGGCTGGACGACCACGTCCTGCGGGATAACTCCCCATTGGATGACTCGTGGATCTGCATGGAGAGTCTTGTCCTTGCATGGATCTTTGGCTCACTTTATGAGGAGCTTCAGGATATCGTCGCCCAGCAGGGTGGCGGTACAGCTCGTCAGGCCTGGCTGGTCCTCGAGCTTCGGTTCCAGGGGAACCAAGCGACCCGAGCTCTCCACATCCGGGATTGCTTCAGTACTACTGTCCAGGGTGATCTCTCTATTACTGCATACTATCGCCAGATGAAGGGTACGGCGGATGCCCTTCGTGACCTTGGAGAGCCCATCTCGGACAGTACCCTCATCCTTCAGGTCCTTCAGGGCCTGAACGAGCGCTACACCCACGTTCGCTCGTGGATTCTTCGCGAGAAACCCTTCCCGACCTTCGAGAAGGTCTGGTCGGACCTCGAGCTCGAGGAGATCACCCAGGGCGGCTCCACTGCCTCCTCCCCTGCCTCGGCCTTCTACGGCTCTGGGTTGTCTTCACGCCCTCCTCCACCTGCTGGTTCTGGGGGGCCAGCCTTCGCGTCCACCTACCACACCAGGAGTCCCTGCTACCTCCGGTGGTGGTGGGAACCGCCGTCGTTGCAGGCGCGGTGGTCGTGGTGGAGGGACTGGTGGAGGTGGTACAGCTAGTGCTGGCGGTGGCTCTAGCGGTGCCGGTGCTACTAGTGGCAGTAGTGGTGGTCGGGGTCAGGGTGGTGTGACCTAGCCCACACCCTACAACCCGTGGACTGGCCAGATCTCGATGTGGCCTGGGTCGTCGCCGGTTCTCCCTACACTTCACCCACTACGCCCTCAGCCGGCCTACGTGACCACTCCGGCTTACGGCGGGTCTGTCTACGCGGCTGGTGGACAGTGGACCCTGCCCCCTGGCGGACCGGGCTACTCTACAGCCGGGCCTTCCTCTCTGGATAACTGGGCTTCGGGGAACCCAGTTGGTCAGCCCGAGTCGTCGGCGCCACACCCTGACTCTGCTCAGGCCTGCGACCGCCAGTCACTCGCGTCCTCCTTCAGCACAGTGAGTCTCACACCACTCGGCCCTGAGTGGGTTGTGGACTCCGGAGCTTCGTACCACACCACCCCTGATGTTGGTATACTTTCTTCTACCCACCCTTCCCACCCTTCTTTTCCTTTCTCTATCGTTGTTGGGAATGGGTCTGTTCTTCTGGTCACCTCAGTAGGTGACTCGGGTTCGTCGGGTTCTTTTTGTCTTCGTGATGTTCTTGTTGCTCCGGACATCATTCAGCATCTTCTTTTTGTCCGTCGTTTTACCACTGACAACTATGTTTCTATTGAGTTTGATCCTTTTGGTTTGTCTGTAAAGGATCTTACTACCCGGCGTCTTCTTCTCCGTTGTGAGAGCTCGGGGCCCCTGTACACGATGCGACTTCCTGCTTCCGCTTCATCCTCGCCTTTTTGCCTGGCTACGACAGCTCCTTCGACTACTTGGTATCGTCGGCTTGGCCACCCCGGTGTTGATGTTATGTCGAAGTTGTCCAGTAGTTCAGTGATTTCGTGTACTAGGGGTTCTCATGAGTCTTTATGTCATGCTTGTCAGTTGGGTCACCATGTTCGGCTTCCTTTTCCACATTCTGTCACCCATGTGGAGCGCCATTTTGATCTGATTCACTGTGATCTGTGGACCTCACTTGCTCTCAGTGTTTCTAGCTATAACTATTATTTGGTGATTGTTGATGATTTTTCGCACTACTCGTGGACTTTTCCCTTGCGACAGAAGTCCGATACGTTCGCTACTCTTTCTCATTTCTTCTCTTGGGTTTCCACCCAGTTTGGGTGCACGGTTAGGGCTGTCCAGTGCGATAACGGGCGTGAGTTTGATAACTCCGTGTTTCGTCACTTCTTGCTTTCTTATGGGGTTCAGTTGTGCATGTCTTGCCCTTACACTTCCCCCCCAGAATGGCAAGGCTGAGCGCATGATTCGTACCACCAACGATGTCATGCGCTCCCTGATGTTTCAGGCTTCCACTCCTGCTCGCTACTAGGCGGAGGCCCTTCACACCGCTACCTTCCTCATTAATGACCTTCCTACTAAGGTGATTAGTGCTCCCACCCCTCACTTCGCTCTCTTTGGCACCACCCCTCTTTACGACCACCTTCGAGTTTTCGGATGCGCGTTACCGCCCCTCATAAGCTCGCGCCTCGTTCGACTCGGTGTGTCTTCCTTGGGCACTCCCCCGATCATAAGGGGTACCGGTGTCTCGACCTTACCACTCACCGTATCTTGGTCTCCCGACACATCCTGTTCGACGAGTCCTCCTTCCCTTTCGCTGGGTCCTCCTCTGACTCGGTCTCTGGGTTGGGTTCTCTTTTTTCCAATGACCCTGAGGCCGCTCCTGTCCAGCGACCTTATTTATTACCTTCTGCGGGTCTTCCTCTAGCTGCGCCGGACACGACCACAGTGTCTCAGACACCACCTGTCGTGACTCCCGCGGCTCCGGCATTCTTGCCGCCACTGGCCATTCCTCCGATGACCCTGACGTCGTCCGCTGCGCCACGCGCGGCCCCGACGTCTCTGACGTCGCCCTTCGTGCCACACGCGGCCCCCGCGTTCCCGACGTTGTTAGCCGCACCACGCGCGGCCCCGGCGTCCCCAACGTCGCCCGTCGTGCCACGTGCGGTCCCGGTGTCCCCGACGTCGTCCGTCGCGCCTCGCGCGGCCCCGACGTCCCCGACGTCGTCAGCCGCACCACCCGCGGTCCCTGACCGCGGTACGCCGACCCCGTTCTCGTCTATCAGCGATGAGCGCGGGTTGGTGATTCGTCCTCTCCCCGTCCTGAGGATCTGGTGTACCACCCTCCGCTGCTCCATCGGGACCCTCGTCACGTTCACCCGATGGTGACTCGACGGGCCGCTGGCGTTCTTCGACCGGTGGAGCGCTTCTCCGGGGTCGTTATATCGTCCTCGACCTCCCTGCCACCTGCCTCGTCACCCATCTCGCCTATACCCTCTTCTGTCCGTAGCGCCCTTGCCGACCCTCACTGGCGTCGGGCTATGGAAGAAGAGTATGAGGCCCTGCTAGCCAACCGGACCTGGTTCCCCGTCCTGGTCGTGGCAATGTTGTCACGGGCAAGTGGGTGTTCACGCATAAGAGGAAGACGGATGGGTCTCTTGAGAGGTACAAGGCACGGTGGGTGCTTCGCGGTTTCACGCAGCGTCCCGGCGTCGACTACGACGAGACCTTCAGCCCGGTGGTGAAGCCGGTGACGGTTCGCACCGTTCTGTCGCTGGCTCTGTCGCGTTCTTGGCATGTCCACCAGCTGGATGTCAAGAACGCCTTCCTCCACGGGACGTTGACGTTGACGGTGTACTGCAGTCAATCGACAGGGTTCGTTGATTCAGCCCGTCCATACATGGTCTCCGGCTGAACAAGTACCTGTACGGGCTGAAGTAGGCGCCTCGGGCTTGGTACACCCGGTTCGCCTCCTTCCTGGTTTCGCTCGGCTTTGTCGAGGCCAAGTCGGACACTTCGCTCTTCGTCTACAGGCGTGAGGATGACACTGTCTACCTCCTCCTGTACGTGGAGGATATTGTCCTCACGGCGTCCAGCCTAGTTCTTCTTCGGCGCACGATCTTCGCCCTGCAGCGCGAGTTTGCGATGAAGGATCTCGGCCAGCTCCACCACTTCGTGGGCATTGTGGTCGAGCACCGCTCGGGTGCTCTATTCCTCCACCAGCGCCATTACTGCCTGGATATCCTCGAGCGAGCGAGCATGGATGATTGCAAGCCGTGCTCCACTCCCGTGGACACCCAGGCGAAGGTGTCTTCGGCCAATGGCGCCCGGTCGCTGACCCTACCTCTTACAGGAGTCTTGCAGGTGCCCTGCAGTACCTCACCTTCACCAGGCCGGACTTCTCCTACGCGGTTCAGCAGGTGTGTCTCCACATGCATGATCCGTGGGAGCCGCATCTCACGGCGGTGAATCGGATCCTTCGGTACCTGCGTGGCACCTACGACTACGGCCTTCTTCTGCGGCGCGACTCTGCCTCCGAGTTGGTCGTCTACACCGACGCTGACTGGGCGGGTTGCCCGGACACCCGCCGGTCCACCTCTGGCTACACCGTTTTCCTGGGCGGCAACATCGTCTCCTGGTCCTCGAAGCGGCAGCACGTGGTGTCCCACTCGAGTGCCGAGGCGGAGTACCGCGCCGTGGCCAACGGCGTGGCCGAGTCCTCCTGGCTTCAGCAGCTGCTTCAGGAGCTCCACTCCCCCCTCGCCCGGAGTACGTTGGTCTACTGCGACAACGTCAGCGCCGTCTACCTCTCCACCAACCCGGTGCAGCATCAGCGCACAAAGCACGTGGAGATCGATCTTCACTTCGTTCGTGAGCGGGTGGCTCTCGGGGAGGTGTGAGTCCTGCACGTTCCGACGTCATCGCAGTTCGCCAACATCTTCACGAAGGGACTCCCTTCGACGGTGTTCACCGAGTTTCGGTCTAGTCTCAACATCTGCAGTGGCTAGATGTTGGGACTGCGGGGGGTGTTAGACTGCACTTGTATTAGGATACTATAGGGTCAGTTTAGTCCTTTTGTATTAGTCTCCTTGGCCCCCAAGTTAGGTTCCTTGGCCCTTAAGTTATGTACCCATATATATGTACCTCTTGGCTGATTAATCGAATTATCTTTCCCCCTCTAATTAAAGGGACTTGATCTGGTTCATTATCCAAAAAGGCCCCAGTACCTTCCACGAGAAGGGGCACGAAATACAAAGAGGTTAAATCCAGAATTGTTTTCTGGGGAAAAAGAAGGATGCTTATCTAAGGAAAAAATGCAGCAATGAGGAAAAAGTACTTCAGAGAATGAAGCTAGGGAGTTTTTTGTCACCCATATTCATTTCTCAAATTCCATACACCTCTCTAGCAGAAGATCTAAAATAAATACACGTGAAGTTGTACACATAGAGACGCCAAAGTACACAGAGGGGATGTGCAGCGATGCCCTTTAGACAAAGACGGTGTTAGCGTTGAGGGACCATGAAAAAGTAGGTTGATATTGAAATTGATGTTGTCGAAGCCTTCATAGACGGGATGTGAATTGGGTTTTTCAGACCAAAAACACATCATAGACAAAAGCACACACCGTCGTTACCAATATCGGACACACTATGGTTAGGGAAATAAGAAGAAGAAAAGAAGATGACGGAGAACAATAATAAGATAATAAGAAAAATAAAGATGAATAATAATAATATGATGATGATGATAATGATGTGACTAAACTGGTGACAAGTGACAGTGTGGGTAGTCTAAAGAAGTACAGTAGGGATGCTCGAGATAGGCGAAGAAGAACCCAATATTCATGACAAAAACCATATGCACAGGCGATTTGGTGGGTCATCATTGTACGAGAATGACGACATAATAAACAAAGTCACGCCTCCAAAGGCGTGTCTCCGGCCTATAGCGACCATTGATTGTGACACTATGGTCGGAGGAGGCAACATAGTGGCAACATGAAGCTTGGAGCCGTTATACGCGACTTCAACGCCACCACGCGTATGTCCAACTGATTAGACCAGTGGTGCGCATAAAAGCATGACGATATCACACATATTAGAGTCTTTTGACTCTTGCGGATCAAACAACAACATAGAATTGGTGGTGACAGTGTCAAGAACATCCCGAAGATGGTGATAACAGAGACAACTTGAAGACATGCGGTTGAAGCGTATGGGCGTTGACACATGAAGGCGTCCCTTGAAAGTGTGGCACAGATCGTTGATGTCAGAGAATAAGCACGTGGTGTCAATGGGTGTTGGACACTCAACCTGGATCAATGATCTAGTAAAAGAAAAGAAAAGAAATGGCAGCAGATTAAAAAGATCGAGCGTAAATCTAACTAGAAGGGTGTTGCCCTAATAGAGATCAAGGTCTCCAAGAGACGACCCGGTGACGGCATCGGAAGGACTAGAGATTTAAAACACCAAGATATAATTTCCTAGACCCCATAATGTATGTCAGCCTTCGACACTGGGTACATCCTTTTTTATGTATGATTGATGATTGTGATTTGTGATAGTGGTTGATTGTATTGTATTATATCTCTCGACCAATATATAGAGTATAGAATACTAATATATATGAATCTATGATATTAGTATATATAACAATCCATCTAACACTGCTTCGTATATATACAGGCCCGGGCCCATGGGAGTGCGACCGCACAGGGCCCCCATTTCCTAGGGGCCTCTTTTTTTCTTCTATACCAGGCTGAATTATCAGTTATAGTTGTATTGTAGCCCAACTGCGACAGCATATGTGGCCCAGCGGGCCGCCAAACGACCTCAGGCTGATGGCCCACTGAGAGCATTGCTGTCCGCGCGCAGAGCAGCCGCCTATTTTATTAGGTATTTTGCCGTGAGACTGTGAATCCGTCGTGCCGCAGCTGCAAGCCGACTCGCTGAGGCGCCCAGGCTCGCCCTCGCCGTATGCCCGTATTGAACAGCAACGCCCGCTGCCCCACTCGCCGACTCGTGTCTCGTGGAGGCGCGGAGCCACGGAGCAAAGCTAGCAATACGTCATCCGCGTGTATACAGCAAACAGCAGCAGCAGGTCACGTGATCTGTGTACACATCAGGGAGCAGGCTAAGTGAAAGCGATGTTGTGCCTTTGATGGTAATTTATTAATTTTGTACGATTGTTCTCTTCATGATTTTATTTTATGAACAAGTGCAACTAAGGTCTTCATCCAGTGTTTATGACTAAACAGCTAAAGGAGCGCAAGCTAGATTTTGAAATATACACTAATCATGAATTTGTGACTGCACTCGTGGTAAAGTGGTAGAGCCAATTCCGCCTATCACATATGTCTAGCCTTTCTAATTTGGCCACAATGTCACTTGAGTGAATTTTTGGAGAAGATTGAATATGAGCATATAACATTATTATGTTATATGTAGATATATATAGTATTATTTTTATAGAAGTGTGCCCTATTTAAGTATTCTGTACGGGGCCTCAGATTTCACCGACTTATATATACAACATATAATAGAAATATTAACATATCAAATATACTTTCACACCATCCGCCTTATCCGTTACTATGCTACGTGGGGTTGGCGCCGTCGCCGGCTGAGTGTCGGCTCAGGCCTTACAGCGGTGGCTAAGGGCACGCCATGCCGGCTCAGGCGTGCCAAAGCCACCGCCGCTCCCCGGACCAGACCAAAGCCGTCGCCTCGATGTCACCCAATCCCACCCATCGACCCCGCAAATGCGAGATGTGACAACGCATACAGCAAAAAGCGAGGAGGTACAAGACCATGACGGTACAAACCGTATCAGCCAGCACTTTTACTCGACACAGATCATTTGCATGCGTAACGAAGAAACGAACATCGAGCGGTCGAAGCCCTCGTGCGCATGCACGAGATCAGGCGCGCGCGTAGACCGGTGGCGTCGACGCCGTCCATGTGGTTCTCCGGCATCCAGCACCCCGTCTCGGCCTCCTTCACTGGGGCCTGCCCCGCGGCCGCCGCCTTGCCGGCGACGCTCACTGGCCCTTTCTGTTGGAATATCGCTTCCGTGAGATCCGTTGGTTTTTTTTTATCGCACACCAAGTATTCAGAGCTCTACCGCTCTCTCTTCTTCTTAATTCGATTAAGTAGCAGCCATAACAAAAGCAACGAGCGTGGCGGGTCCTCCGACGCCATGCACAATCGATCTCAACAGAACGTGGCGTGAGTCTCGCCCGATCCCTACATCCATGCATCTGCATGACGTGATCGCGCTCCCTCAACGCTCTGACGTGCGGCTCAAGACATCAGCTCCTTGGCTCACACTTTGCTTATTTGTGGAAACAAAAAAACACAGCTAAAAATACACTCAGAAATATTAACAATCTCCCCCTACTTCTGAGTTTTAAACTGCATAATTCCTATCTTCTCCCAAAGTAAAACTTCATTCTTCTCAATGCCTTTGTAAGAATGTCAGCAAGTTCTTCATCAGTTTTGACAAATTCCAGATTGATATCTCCACGCTCCACGCATTCCATGATAAAGTGAAACTTAATATCGATATGCTTGCTCCGATCATGCAGCACGGGATTCTTTGCCAGAGCTATTGCAGCTGTGTTATCCATCTTAAGCGTTGCCACCGGCACCCGCACCCCGGTTACTTCAGTCAGTACTCTCTGTAACCACACTGCCTGACTTGCTGCAGCTGCACCGGCCATATACTCTGCCTCACACGTTGATTTTGCAACTGCCTTCTGCTTATGAGACATCTAGCTCACCGGGTTCCCTACAAGGAAGAAGATAACTTCGGTGGTACTACGTCAGTCATCTAGATCTTCTCCTAGGTCACTGTCACGCTATACCCCACGAGATTGAAATCTCCATCAGCTCGGGTATATAAAAGACCGTAATTTGTTGTTGCCGCCACGTACCGAAGCAGATGTTTAAGTGTCATCATATGCTCTTCATGTGGTTCAGCCATGAACCTACTCAAATAACCAACACTGAAACTTAAATCAGGACGAGTATGCAAGAGATACCTCAATCCCCCAATCATCCTCCGATATGTTGTGGCATCCACGATTGATGAAGAACATTTCTTGGATAGTTTCAGTCGTGGCTCCGTAGGTATTGCACAACCATTGCATGTCCCCATTCCACTCCTCTCAAGCAGTTTATTTGTATAAGCCTTCTGACAAAGCTCAATACCTTGCTTACCTTGTCTCACCTCTATCCCGAGGTAGTAAGACAGACTACCAAGATCACTCATTCTAAATTTCTTCTTCATCTCTTCCTTGAATTTCTTGATCACTTCCATGGACTCCCCAACGATTAACAGGTCATCAACATAAACCCTGACAATGATTCTTGCTGCATCACCAGGTCTTGTGTATAGTCCATGTTCAATCTTGCACCTGTTGAACCCCAAGTTGCACAAACTCTCATCAAGCTTGCAGTTTCAAGCTCGAGGAGCTTGTCTGAGCCCATACAAGGCCTTGTGAAGCTTGAGCATCATGTCTCCTTTTCCCTCAGCTATGAAACTTGGGGGTTGAGCAATGTACACCCTCTGCAAGATTTCCGTTCAAGAAAGCAGACTTAGCGTCCATGTGATGCACATACCATCCGAAATGAGATGCAACTGCCAACACTATCCGAACGGACTCCATCCTTGCAACGGGTGCGAATACTTCTTCAAAGTAAATGCCCTGCTTCTGGACATATTCTTTTGCGACGAGTCTAGCTTTGTGCCGCAAGATATTTCCGAGCTCATCTCTTTTCAGCTTGAAGACCTATTTTAGACCAATGACACGCACGATGTCCTTCCGGTAAATGCACCAACATCCACGTATTTTTCTCCTCAATGGATGTCAGTTCTTCTATCATAGCTGCTCGCCATTCTTTTGTCTTCAGGGCATCGCCAACATCACAAGGCTCCTCTCCGATAGCAGCTAGATGTTCCTTGGTAACTTCTACTCCGGACTCACAGCAGGGTGCAGTCTCCAGAATGTTTTTCAGTGTATGATAGCGTCGAGGTGCATCACCAGCTTCACTGTCAACATCTGGTGTCACACTAGGTGGTGAAAGAAACTCGACCACTCCTGGTGTGTTTTGTTCCTGTCGATCCCTTGGGTACATCTCTTTGCTTGGTGTTCTTCCAACACGATTAGTATGCGTGGGCAACGAACACCTGTCTCCTACTCCAGCTGGGTGACCATTGTAGATAGTATATTCCACTTTGAAGATGTCCTCAACATTGTTCACTACATTTTGCTCATCATCACCCCACTTCTAGGGACGGTTCTCCTCGAACATTGCATCCCGTGATACACACACTCGTCCAGTGTTGGGGTTATAGAAACACCAGGCCTTACTGCCTTGTTCATACCCAATGAAGACCATTTGAGTGATGCGATCTTCAAGTTTGCTGAGACGTTTATTCCCATGTTTCACGTGTGCAACACACCCAAAAGTACGAAAGTGATGAATACTTGGCTTCCTTCCATACCGTACCTCATACAGTGTCTTCCCTTCAACACTTCAAGTAGGTGAACGATTCAGAATGTCAACAGCAGTTGTTACTGCCTCCCCCCCAGAACCAGCCAGGCATTCCCATAGCTTTGAGCATGCTTCTTGCCATTCCCATGACAGTTTGATTCCTCCGTTCGACCACCCCGTCCTGTTCTGGAGAATATGGTACGGTTAGATGACGTTGAATACCTTCCTCGACACAATGCTCCACGAACGTGCGTGCTGTGAACTCCCCCCCCCCCTCGATTTGTGTGAAGAGTTCCAACTTTCCTCCCAGTCTCAGCTTCTGCACGGTACTTGGAATGCCACAAACACTTCCATAGCTTGGTCTTTAGCCCTGATCAAAGTCACCCACATGTACCGGCTTAAATCATCAACAAGGAGGAAGAAAAACCTGTTGTCACTCGGTGTTGCTGGTGTCACAGGACCACAGAGATCCCCATGAAGCAGTTCCAGTTTGCCTGTTGCCCTGAAACTTGCCGAACCTGGGAATGGGTGACGTCGCTGCTTGCCAGCGAGACAGCTATCAAAAGCATGATCCACTTCAGTGATTTCAGGCAAGCTATATACCATCCTTTCTTCAGCAAGTTTCTTGAGACTGCGAAAGTTGAGGTGCCCCATCCTTGCATGCCACCTCCAAATTGTGTCGAGTCCTTGTGTTGCAAAACACGACGGGTGAACCACAACAAGTTCAAGCGTGTACATGCGATTTATATCTCGTTTTACCTTTGCCGCAGGTGTTCCTTGTTTGTCCTAGATCTTGATAAAACCATCATCCATCAATACACGATGCCCTTCTTCTTCAAGTTCGCCAAGACTCACAATGTTTGCCTTGAGCCTCGGAATGAGATAAACTCCGGCCAGAGCTTTGTGTCCACCGTTCTTGCATTGGAAGGTGACTATCCCACGACCTTCAATTCCGTTCACGGACCCATATCCAAGCCTGACACTCCCGTGTACATTGCGGTCAAACTCGGTGAATACCTTGCTTTCGCCTGTCATATGGTTCGTAGCACCTGAATCAAGTATCCAGTGTGTGCTACCACCTCCTTCCCTTTCACCTAGCTGAACAAACAACTTGCTTTCGTCGAGAATTACCTCGGTGTGTTCCTGGTTGGACTTGGCGTCGGCACACGCCACCAGCAGACTTGACTCAAACGCATAACCAACTTGAGCCGTATTCACCTCCTCATCCTTCCTTTTCTTTCTGCAATCTCTTTCCCAGTGCCCCTTCTTGCCACAGTATCGACACTCGTCACTGGCCACTCTGTGCCCAGCGTTCCCGCCGCCGCGGTTTCCACGACCCCGACCTCGTCCTCGACCTCGATCCCTTTTATGTGTTGAAGGATCCTTGGAACGTTCTGAGCTGGTGTTCCCTGACAACTTGAGTCTTGACGAAAGACGGGCCAACAACTCGTCCTCCGTCAAATTCAATTTTGCCTGAGCGTCGGCCTCGTGACTACTTGTACCCAGCCTTTCTTCAGCGGCCTTGAGTCGACCGATCAATTCATCGACTGTCATCTCGCTCAGATCAAGCAAGGTCTCTATAGATGCGGCGATCTGCTCAAACCTCGGTGGCACTGCTTGCAGAAACTTGCGCAAGATCTCCTCCTCCGAACACTTGTTCACGAGCGTTGCGAATTGAGACGCGACACGACTGATGTGTGCACCAAAATCATCCAGACTTTATCCATCGTGAAAGTTGAGTGCATCGAACTCCCGGTGAAGTGTACTGGCCCTTGCTTTTCGTACGCGATCAGCTCCAACGTTACGCAACTTGATCGCATCCCACGCGATCTTGGCAGTCTCCTTCCTGGTGATGGTTCCGATCAACTCCGGTGGCACCTCCTTGGTGAGAGCTTCCAGCGCCATGCGATCCTCAATATAGTCATCGGTGCCGAGACTCACCGCGACCCACAAGCCCCTCGCCTACAACATCACTTGCATAAGCGCCGCCCAGTCGTGATAATTCGACTTGGCGAGCATCGGGAACACGCCGCCGCTGCTAGCGTCCCTTGTGATGCGACGAATCACCAATGGCGTTGTGCCTCCGCCCTTCCTGCCAGCTTCCTCCGGCGACTCGGTGTTCCTCCACGAACGCCGTGTTGTCGAGGCTGATCTTCTTCGCGACATGAATGCCCACGCGATCGCAGCGTCGTGATTTCAGACGGAGAAACTGGCTCTGATGCCAATTGTTGGGAATATCACTTCCGTTGTGGATCTCACGATGAGTGTATGTGGTTTTGTTTTTCTTGGATCGCACACGAAGTATTCGGAGCTCTACCGCTCTCTCTTCTTCTTAATTCGATTAAGTAGCAGGCATAACAAAAGCAACCAACGTGGCGGGTTCTCCGATGCCATGCACGATCAATCACAACATAACGTGGCGCGAGTCTCGGCCGATCCCTACATCCATGCATCTGCATGCACGACATGATCGTGCTCCCTCAATACTCTGACGTGCGGCTCAAGACATCAGCTCCTTGGCTTGACTCACACGTTGCTTATTTGTCGAAACAAAAAACACAGCTAAAAATACACTCAGAAGTATTAACACTTTCGTCGACGCCAAGGCGCTGTACGTCCTGCTGCGGTCGAAGTTGCTCGCCGCCGCAAGGAAACAGCAACGCCGCCCCCCCCCCCCCCCTCCCCCGAACAACTAACAGCATAAAAAAAGACTGAATATACAATGACCACTTACAGAACAAAAGGATTTACCTCTCAGCTCCATCTTCACACCAACACAATCACACGTCCATGGCTGCCAAGCGACGACACACACTACGAACCGATTTATTACAGACGCCAGAAGGAAAACGAAAACCTAAGACCAAGCATGATTACAGTTCGATAACATACACATCCGATGCTTGAGACGGGACTCCATGATGCGAAATCGGGTCTGTGCCAATTAGCACAGGGGCATACGGTCAAGTACAGACACCAGTTCAATAAATCGCATAACACCTTATTACTTTTGAGGTGCATTCTGTGAATCCTCTTCATGAACATCTGACAACGACTTGCTTGGGTTGCTTACTGCGGGCATCCATTGATCAGGAACCACAATAAAGTAAGCAGACATCGCCTTCCTGTACCGCTTCTTGTAGTGCATTGGCGAAATTACAGTTGGAGGAGCATTCCTCGGCCCACCAAGAAGGCCAGAAGACTTGACCCACGTTTCCAGGTGCTTGTCCCACGTATACTGCCTCATGAAATCAATGGTTCCCAAGACCAGTTCCTGCGTCTCGTCATCGACACCCACAAGCAAGGAATAGTCCATCACATCAACTCCCTGGAAGGAAAAACGTCGAGGTTCATTACTTAGTGTCTACATGTGTAAGGCTTTAAGATCAGTATGGGTTTAGTGCTACACTTATTTTGAGAACCGGCCAGCTGCCGGATGGCTAGCACCTCACGTGTGATGGCAGCCCACCTGAGTTCGATTACTCTGAACTCAGATGTTGCACAGTATCCGGATGAGCTGCCCCGTGTTAAAAAACATTCCAAAAAGGCACAAATGACACCGATGCAATGGCTTTTATGTAATTTGCTTAAAGTCCAAAAGATAATTCATTCATGGGACCGTGCAATTTAAATGCCAAGGCAAAGTATATAGAAAAGGGAAAAATCTAGGATCTACCAAATAATATTACAAATTAGCATCTTAAAAACAACAAGAATTACTATCGCTCATACTCACCATCAACTACAATGGTACCATGTACTACAAGAGTTTGCAAAGAAGAGTGAAGATACGTTCGGCAACTTATGCATATGATCATCCAAAAGAGGATCAAGCAGGAATGAGAGAAAGCGACACTGAGTATCCTGTTAATGAGTTATGGTCACCCTATCCGGTTTCAATAAGAAGCCAAATTTTGAGGTGCAAATTTATGAAGATTATTGAAAAAGGCATGTATGCAAACTTACAGCTAAAAAAGAAGTATCATTCCAAACAGCTCTCTCCAGCAACCGCTTTGCCTTGTTCCCAACAAAAATTGGTGAAGTGGGCATCGCCTCTAGTAAGTTCTGGTCAAGAAGAACCTTGTCGCTCCCGCTTGAATCTGGATTATACCTTGACCTTGATGATCCCTTGAGGTCGTAAAGCCTGGTGATATTCCGTCCAAACAAAAGATTCTCCATTACCAGCAAATCCATTTTTGACTCCTTGCCACCCTTCAGGTGCTTAATTGTAACCTAAGTAAAAGCATGTCAAATGGACACATTCAGCAGGATATTCTAATAAATAAATAACTGCCCACTAACAACACTACTTAGTATAGAGATCGTCTTTGAGAGAACCGGGGTGGGTGGGGAGGGCAGTCAAGAAAATTGAAACACCAAGAGAACAAATACTAAGTGATTCCCGTCAAATTCTCCAATATTCATATGATCCTCTTCACCAGTTTGCACTGGATGTAAAGAATTCCTTTCTTCATAAAAACAAGCAGACTGACAGGAAGGTGTCTAAACATAACAATGTTTTCATATCCCAAACACATCCCCACAAGCTTTTGCAGGCATAGAGGATCAAATTGTTGGAAACTTCAATGACACAATGATCATTAAGAAATAATTCTAAGAAAACCAATGCTTGAAAGCAATATTAGAAAAGTCATCGTAAAAGAATGTGTAAGTCTTCAAAAGTTTCTTGGGATTGAGATTGCCATTTCTTAGATTTTACAGAGGAAGCATGTCCTAGATTTTTTGGCAAAGATCAGCACGATTTGGTTATTACCGTGTTGCTTCTCCTATAGAAACCCTATGCTGATTTAGATGATCCAGTTATTGGTACTGAGGTTACCAAAGGTTTGATTTGTGTCTTATTGTTCTTCCACGAAAACATGATGTCTTGTATACAGTTCATATTTAGTGTTAGAAATATAGGAGTTTATTGTATTTTCCCTATTGTATGAGGGGTTTTATGCATATTTGTAATATCATGTACCTCTATATATTCGGGCCTCCGGCCCCATAATAATACAAGTGCTATTCATAACCTTGTAACAGAGTCAAAATTAGGGAGATATTGAAAGTGCATCTAGGTTAAATCCATGTGGGTTTTGATGATTGATGACAACACTTTACTTTTCTGTGAACGGACTAGTCAGCCCCTAGGCCAGACTTGTCTGCGCTCTGCCAGCTGATTAGATTTTATTAAGTCAAATTTCTTTGCCTATTCACCCCCCTCTAGGCCACATTCAATTGGTATCAGAGACTAACTCTCCCAAAGAGCTTAACAGCTTGGAGAGGAGATAGGGGGAACGGCAAGGAGTTGCCGATCGTCGACACCACCGGCACCGGCGAGAACAGCACCAACGGCAAGCAAGAATTCAAGTCCTCGCCCAACAAGACCGTCAACACCACCAAGGACAAGCCGAAGCCTTCTTCCTTCGACATAGAGACCAATGATGAAGATGAAGAAGTGAAGCGCCTTGCGGATATTCTTCAAAGAGCAAAAGACGAAGCAAGGAGGAAGAGAAGACTTGAGAAAGAGAAGAAACTCAAGAAGCCCGAAGAGAACTACACGCGATATCCTTTCAACTATGAGCGCTTAAATTCTCATACAAATTACTTGTCTATTACTTTGGGCAAACCTCCACATTTCAATGGCACTAACTATACCATGTGGAAGCACAACATGAAACTGCATCTTATTTCTCTCAATCTTACACTTTGGCATATTGTTTGTACAGGTGTATATATCCCCGTGGATAATGAAGAGCTTACCCCGGAGCAAGAACAACTAAACCACCGCAATGCTCAAGCGGCTGCCGTGCTCAACTTGTCCTTGAGCCAAGAAGAATTCAACAAGGTGGATGGGTTGGAGCAAGCCAAAAAAATTTGGGATACACTGAAAATTGCAAATGAAGGCAACTGCTCCGTGCGAGAAGCAAAGATTGAGATGATCGAGGGGGGGCTTGGAAGATTTGCCATGGAAGATGGCGAGACCTCCCAAGAGATGTACAACTGACTCAAGACTCTCATCAATAAGAGTCGGGCGTACGGATGCAAGAAGTGGACGGACCATGAAGTGGTCAAAAGGATGATAAGAGCCTTCATGCCTCGTAACGTGACACTTTGCACCCTCATTCGTGGAAGTCCAAACTTCCACAAAATGATTCCGGGTGAGGTGCTTGGTAGAATCATCAACCACGAGATGATGGAGATGGAAGCACGCCACGTCAACGACCATGCTAAGGTCACATCCTCCAAGAAGAAGGGTGTTGCTCTCAAAGCCTCACCCAAGTCCAAAGGCAAAGAGGTACAAGCTTCAAGCGACGATGATGAAAGTGAAGAAGAAAGCACCTACATGGACGATGAGGAGTTGGCCTTCTTCATCAAGAGATTCAAGAGAATGATGAAAAAAAAGAGGGTCAAACTATGAGAGCAGGGGCAAGGACAAGAGCAAGTCAAGAACCAAGAGAGTTTGCTACAATTGTGGCGAGTATGGGCAGTACATCGTTAATTGCCCATATGAAAAAGAAGAAGACAAGAAGAAGAAGAAAAAGGATGAAAAGCCTCAAGAGAGGAAGATGTTCAAGAAGAAGGCACATGGTCACGCTCATGGTTACAAGGAGTGGGACTCAAACGATGAGTCCTCCTTCGATGATGAGGCGGAAGTGGCAACCGTCACCATCAAGAAGCCAACGATGAAGAAGACTCTCTTGCCAAACCAGGGAGAGTGGAAGAGCTCAAGCCACACATGTCTCATGGCAAAGAAGGGAAAGCGAAAGGTTAAACTTAAACTCTCCTTGCGTTCTATTAAAGATGAAGATTTTGATAGTGATAGTAAGAATGAGTACATGTTTGAAGGGTTGAGCAAAAGTGCTTTAATTAAAATGAAAAAGCTCTTCGATGAAATCTTAGACAAGGAGGAACTTCTTGAGAAACAAGATGATTTGCTTGTCAAGGAGATGCAAAAGAATCTTGACCTTGAGGAGCTCCTCGAGCTTGAGAAGAACAAGACGCTTGAACTTGAACTTGCGGAATGCAAGGAGACCTCTTCATGTCTCAAGAGTTCAAATGTTATGTTCCAAGATGAGCTTATGGGTTTGAACAAAGCTCACAAGAATCTTGAGTTGCAATTCGCAACTCTCAAGTCAAGTGTTCCCTCTTCTGGTTTAATAAGCTCAAACTTGTCCAATGTGGGATCGAACACTAAAACTTGCAAATGTGCAAATCTCGTACTTAATTTAAAAAATGAGGTTAACGTGGTAAAGAGCAAGAATACACCTAAGGATGGCATTTTCGACAAGGAGAAGATCAAATATGCACGTACATACTCGGTCGCAAGGTCTCCCTTGATCAAATATGGTCTTGGCTATTCAAGGGGAGGAAAGCAAAATGCTAGAATTCCCAAGAATAACAAGATGCATATTGCTTTTGTAAAGAAAGGATCATACCAAACCATGAATGAACATCATGTATCTACCTCTCTTGAAATGGTAAAATTTGAGAAAGATGCTAAAAATGCTAAGAATATTAAGCTAACTATGTTTCATAATTTTGATGCATCTTATGTGCTTATGAGAAGGAAATTTGGTTATGTCTATACAAATATGTTGGACCACTCCGCAAGAGACCAAAGCCTTGTGTGTGGGTGCCCAAACGCCTTGTCACTAACCTCAAAGCACCCAACCAAGCTTTGATACCTAAAACCAAAACTTAAACTTATTTTGTAGGCTTACTCTTTCGGTGGTACAAAATGGGTGCTAGATAGTGGATGCACCAACCATATGATCGGAGTGAGAAGAATGTTTGTGGAGTATAAAGAAAACAATGATCCAAGTCAAGGTATCTACTTTCGCGACAATAGCCAAGGGAAGGTACTAGGTATGGATAAAACCTCTATTTCTCCACAACACACCATTTCTCATGTTATGCATGTTGAATCACTAGACTACAATCTTTTATCCATATCTCAATTGAGTGCAAAAGGTTATAATTGCTTGTTCACTAACAAAGGCGTGATTGTCACTAGAAGAATTGATAACTCAATTGCCTTCAAGGGTGTGTTTAAGGGAAAGCTTTATCTTGTGGACTTCACTGTGGATAAAACTCAACTTGACACATGCTTGATGACAAAGACCAACATGATATAGTTGTGGCACCGTAGGCTAGCCCATGTTAGTATGAGGAACCTTCAAAAACTTCTAAAAGACAATTACGTCCAAGGTCTTAAGAATGTTGTTTTTGAGAAATATAGGCCTTGTAGCGCGTGTCAAGCCGGGAAACAAGTCGGAGCAGCTCATCCCGCCGAGGATGTGATGACGACAACGAGACCGTTGGAGATGCTATACATGGACCTTTTCGGTCCCATGCTTACATAAGCATTGACGGTAACAAATATGGTTTAGTTATTATTGATGACTTTTTCTGCTTCACTTGGGTGTTTTTCTTGCATGACAAAGGTGAACTTCAAGGTATCCTTAAGAGTTTTTTGAGTAGAGCTCAAAATGATTTCCACTTGAGAATCAAGAATATAAGAAGCGACAACGGCACCGAATTCAAGAACACCCACGTAAAAGAGTACTTAGACGAGGAGGGCATCAAACATGAGTTTTCGGCATCCTACTCACCTGAACAAAATGGGGTGGCCGAAAGGAAGAACCGGACTCTAATAGAGATATCAAGAATCATGCTTGATGAATACAAGACATCCGATCGGTTTTGGGCGGAAGCGGTCAACACCGCTTGCCATGCCACAAATCGCCTCTACCTCCATCGCCTATTGAAGAAGACTCCATATGAACTTCTAACAGATAACAAACCCAATATCTCCTACTTTAGAGTCTTTGGTAGAAAGTGTTACGTTCTTAACAAGAAGCCTCGAATTTCGAAGTTTGCTTTGAAATCCGATGACGGTTTCTTGCTTGTCTATGATTCAAACACATAAGTCTATCGTGTATTCAACAAAACCTCCTATTGTGTTGAAATGGCACGTGACGTGGTGTTTGATGAAACTAATGGCTCCCAAGTGGAGCAAGATGATCAATGTGTGCTAGATTAAGAAGAGGCACCATGTATGACATTGAGAAGGATGGCAGTTGGTGATATACGAGCACAATAGCAACAAGGCCCAAGCGACCCATCCTCATCACAAGAGATGCCCCAAGCACAAGATCAAGCCCAAGTTCCCCAATATCAAGATCAAGAACACCATGATCAAGACATTGAAGATCAAAATGGTGGCAATGATCAAGGGGGGGATGAAGACGAAGAAAGAGATGAAGAAGTTGACTCAAGACCAAGTGTACCACACCCAAGAGTCCATCAATGTGTTCAACGGGACCATCCCGTTAACAACATACTTGGAGACATCTCAAAGGGGTAATAACTCGCTCTTGTATGGCTAATTTTTGTGCTCACCACTCCTTTCTGTCTTCTTTGGAGCTATTTAAGGTTGAAGATGCCCTAAGTCACCCGGATTGGGTGATGGCCATGTAAGAGGAGCTCAACAACTTCAAAAGAAACAAAGTGCGAGAGCTTGTGAAAAGACCTAATGCCAACGTGGTAGGCATCAAGTGGGTCTTCCGCAACAAGCAAGATCAGCATGGCGTAGTGGCAAGAAACAAAGCTAGACTTGTGGCCAAGGGGTACTCACAAGTCGAAGGTTTGGATTTTGATGAAACTTTTGCTCCCGTAGCTAGGCTTGAATCTATTAGCACATTATTGGCCGATGCTACTCACAAAGATTTCAAGTTGTATCAAATAGACGTGAAAAGCGCCTTCCTCAACAGTCCGATCAAGGAGGAGGTGTATTTGGAGCAACCGCGCGGCTTCGAGGACGATAAGTATCCTAACCATGTCTTTAAGCTTCATAAAGCTCTCTATGGCCCCCAAACATGCTCCTAGAGCTTGGTATGAGTGTCTTAGAGATTCCCTCATTGACAATGATTTTAGGATAGTAAGGGCCGACTATACACTCTTTACTAAGAACATGGATGATGATTTATTTGTATGTCAAATTTATGTCGACGACATAATATTTGGTTCTACTAATCAATCTTTTTGTGAAGAGTTTAGCAAAATCATGACGGAGAGATTTGAGATGTCGATGATGGGAGAATTGAAGTTCTTTTTAGGTTTTCAAGTGAAACAACTCAAGGAAGGCACCTTCATATGTCAAACAAAGTACATCCAAGATATACTTAAAAAGTTTGATATGGAGACGGCCAAGCCCATCAAGACGCGGCGACAAAGAGACATCTCGAGCTCAACCAAGACAGCCCTAGCGTGGATCAAAAGTTATACCGTTCCATGATTGGATCCCTTCTTTACCTTTGTGCATCTGGACCTGATATTATGTTAAGTGTATGCATGTGTGCAAGGTTTCAAGCGACCCCTAAAGAGTGTCACTTACAGCCGTAAACAGAATCTTACGCTATTTAGTTCATACATTTAACCTAGGGTTGTGGTATCCTAAAGGGTCCAAATTTAATCTCATCAGATATTCCAATGCGGATTATAACGGATGCAAAGTGAATAGTAAAACTACCTTCGGGACTTGTCAATTCTTGGATAGGTCCCTAGTGTCATGGTCATCCAAGAAACAAAATTCTATTGTCATATCCACAGTCGAAGCGGAGTATGTCGCAGCAGGAAGTTATTGTGCACAACTTCTTTGGATGCGACAAACTCTATGGGACTATGGTCTCAATATGAACCACATTCCACTCATATGCGACAAAGAGGGTGCCATTAAGATTGACCACAATCCCATTGAACACTCTAGGAACATATTGACATCCGGCACCACTTCTTGAGAGATCATTCAATAAAGGGGGACATTGTTATTTCATATGTGAGAACCTAAAAACAACTAGCCAATATCTTCACCAAGCCACTAGATGAAAAACATTTTTACGAACTTAGAAATGAGCTAAATATCCTTGATTCTCAAAATTTAGCTTAAGATGTTGCACATCTGATTGTTAGTTGTTTATTCTCTTTAAAATTATGCACGTTTTCAAAAACTTGTCTCCCTCAATTTTCTATCAAACTATTTTTGATTATTGTCTCCTTGAATGATGGCCATTGTATGATTGTCTGTGTGCTCTACTCGCCATATTCATTGAGAATACTTGTGGAAACTTAGTTCATATGGATCATTCCTTGGAAATATCTCAGTATATATCAGAATTGGCTATCTAGGACCGGACTAGTCCGCCCTCAGGGCCGGACAAGTCCGTCATCCTAGACAAGTCCGTACAGGCTCAGACAAGTCGACATCGGGCTAATCCGGGCTGTCACCGGACTTGTCCGGACTACCAAATAAGTCCAGAACTAATCCGACAATCGGACTTGTCCGGTATTTCCCACTGGACTAGTCCGGACCTTAGGGTCTTAACCCAACCGCCCGGCCCGACCTCCTCCATTCCATCCAAAACGCATCTCACGTGTGCCCTTCCCTCAAACTCGCCCGCATTGGCGATTTTTGAGGATTCCCACCAAAATCTTCAAACAATCCTAGCCCTCAACTCTTTGGAGTCTTGAGAAGTGAGCCCCCGGACTTCTCCGCTCTCCAATTCGTGTTTTGTTCGGATTTGAAACCTCAAGGTACGTTCTTGGAGCAAAACCTAATCCTTTCGAATCCTTTGATTTTAGGTAGTTTCTCGCATAACCTAGGATACCTAGTGCTTCATCAACACATTGTGATTCTTTCCTAAGGTTATTGCGACTTATTAATGAGATTGGTAGAAAAATACCTTAGTTAAAGTTTAAAACTGGGTGGTCCGGACCAAGGCGGACAAGTCCGTTCCTGACCGGACTAGTTTGGCCAGAGACCGGACAAGTCCGGCGCAACCTAGGGTTAACTCCTAACTTAGTGAATTTGCTGCACTACTATCACAATGATCTTCTGCTCTAAACTCATATCTTCTCTTAATTGTACTTCCAGCATGTCTCAGCGTGACGACTCCCCTCCCCTCTTCGACCCGGAGCAAGAGGCGGGTTGCCAAGAGCTTTATCGCCATCAGGAAGAGGAGGACGCGACAATCGCGCAAGAGCTAGCTCGCCGTGAAGCTGGAACCAAAAAGAGACATGAAAGAGAGGCAGCACAAGCTCAAGCATCAGAAGAGCAAACTAGCCGAAGGAAGAGGCTAGTCTCGGATGGAGAAAAGGAAAGGGCCCAAGCGGCCGATAAAGGGAAAGGACCTGTGACTGAAGGAGAGATAGTCAAGGGCAAAGGAAAGGCCCCAATCAAGAAGGTGCCCGCCAAGAAGGCCACACCAAGGAAAAAGGCACTTGTCAGCAGAGGATTAGTCACCCGAGACCGTCCCGTGGGATGAAGTGCTCCTCCGCGAGGCCCCATTGGACCCTTGGTTATGACTCCTCCCATGCATAACCCCAACCGGCAACCGGAGCTTTCAAGTAACATTTTTTTGAGGGAAAGGCTCCGAGAAGGCAAAAAGATTTAGAGAAAAAGATCCCTACAAGTATGAGAAAAGGCCACACCGGATCACCGCTTCTGGTGTGACTTCCACTGCGACTACTATCGCTTAGTATAATTGAGGATGAAGACACTAGTTGCAGATGCTCAGTGGGTCGATTGGCCTTATATGGAGAAGAAAAATCACCAAGCCTTCAATGCAGTCATACAAGCGGCTAAGCATCATGGCCTCAAAGAACTGCTTGGGTTTCAATATGACTGGAACACAGAGGTGGTGGCTCAGTTTTACACTACCTGCTACTTCTCCACCTTTGGAGACAAGAAAATCTCCTGGATGACTGACGGAGTCCAATACTCCGTCCTATATGATGAGTTTGCTAGAATACTTGGACTTGAGGACTTTATGAACCATGACTTGATCATTCACAACCTCACGACAATGGATTTGGGGGAAATGCAGTTCATGTATGAGGTTGGCTTCTACAACCCACCCACAACCAAGATCCTCTGTCCTTTCTTTAGTGTGTTAAGTCGGATTTTGAGAAATACTCTAGCACCTAAGGACGGGTATGCAGGGATGATCCAAGGCCACCTACTGAAGTTAAACTATGAAGATGAGAAGTTCAACGTATTTGCCTACATGTACAATGACATGTTCAACATATCTCACACCCCCAACCGCTCGTGTGAATATGCTCCATTCATCATGTGCCTCATTGAGAAGGTTTCTGGCTTGGAGTTCGTGAAGGATGTCAAGCATAGACCCCTTCACCCTCAAATTCCTCCCATCGCGTCGAAGATTAGCGGAGCTTCTAGGAGGGGTGCCTCCAATGCACCTCCTCCGACGACTCTTTAAGTGCAATTTTCAAATTCTTGAAGTCCATCTTCACTTCTTGCCGCAAAGTTGAAGTTAAAACACAGAAGATGGCTAGAAGGCAAGACAAGTACTTGAAGAAGATCTGTGAGAAGGCAGATATAGCTATGTCCCCGAAGGCTTCCGACGACGAGGAGTTGACACCTTTCCCCGATCTCACGGAGGCGGAGGCTCTCTCCTTGGTGGTGGGGGTTGCCCTTCTAGTGTTGCTCCCGCCGTTGAGGAAGAAGAGGAAGAGCAAGACAATGAGGATGGAGAGGAAGATGAAGAAGCAACCCAAAGCTATGAAGATCGTGGTGAGGAGAGTGAGAGTGACGACGAGTAGACTTAGGCTCTCTCCTTGCTTCTCCCTTAGTCTTTTCCCTTTTTGGTGTCTTGATGTCAGAGGGGGAGAGATTGAGGGGGAGTACCATGGATTATGTAATGTTATTTTGAAAAACTTGTAACGTTGCTACATTTTCATATTTGGGTTGTAATAAATCTGTGCTATATTATGTTACTCCATGTTGATCCTATTACATATCACTATAATTTAAATTGTGTTATTGTTCCTTATGTGTGATGATTCTTAATTCCAATTGAGATGCATGTTTAACTTCTACTTATCACATCCCAATACTTGCATCACACGTAGGCGCCCCATCATAACACACAACTCTATAAATCTCCCATAGAATCCACTCTTATGTATTACTTTTATTGCAAATTATTTATAACCCACTTAGGGAGTTCTTTATACACTTGTGCGTTATGAAAACCAACTCATTTATATTTTTATCAAAAACATCAACGTGTTGTCATCAAGTCACCAAAAAGGGGACATTAAAAGTGCATTTAGACTAAATCCCCGTGGGTTTTGATGATTAATGAAAACACTTAAGGGACTAATGAGCATTACAAGTGTAATTACAGGTGATTAAATGATGGACATAGATGGATACACTCAAAAAGAGAAAAGAGGGAAAAAAGGCGGAAATACTCTAGAATTTAGTGTTTAAATCTTTGCATTGAGTTTAGCCGTTTAGTATGAGTGTGTTCATTGGGTCAAAGTGTTGAGAATCATCTAAGAGCTCTTAGTTCAAGTTAGGTTAGTTGGAGAGAAGAGTTGAGGCAGCACTAAGAACAGGGCCGGACTTGTCCGGGCTGGAAGGTCGGACTAGGTCGGACTCATTGGACTGATCCGATGTTAGACATACCAAGAGTTTCTGTGTGAGTTCAGACTTGTACGTTAGGGGACGAACTAGTCCGTGGTGAGTATGTATGAGTCCTTCCTGAACTAAGTTTCCATGGTGGCCGGACTAGTCCGCTCAGTTAGACTAGTCCGTTTCTAACAGGAACAAGAGTTTCTGTGTGAGTTCGGACTAGTCCATTATGGGTCAGACTAGTCCGTTTGGAATTCTAAGGTGGCTGTCGAGAATTCCAAGAGCCCTCCTAGTCATTTCTCTTCAATTCTTTGAGCCCTAAAAGTGAATCTTGAGGGTTTGTGAGATTTGGGAAGAAGAGAGAGGGGAGTGTGATTAGTTTCGAGCTCCTGGTTGATTCTCTCACTGTGACTCGTTGAGCTGAGTGGTCGTGGGTGTTGATTCGCAAGTTTTTCAAGCTGTAATCTTGTGGGAGACTCAGATTTGTGAGTTGCGCCACGAATCGTTGTGATTTCTTCGTAACCTAGTGGAAGAACAAGCCAACCTTTGTGGTGGCTTGGTGAGGATAGGGTTGAGAGTAACCCAATCCTTTGTGGACTCCTCAACATAGACGTAGGCTTCTTTGTGAAGCTGAACCACGGGATAAATCATGTGTCTTGCACTTTCGATTTGTCTCTTATTCTTTGTTAGATCACTTTAGGGTTCTTCACACTTTTCATTTAAATCTTACGATCCACCTAGTTCTAGTCAATTGCTTTCTCGTTCAACCTTATTACTAGATTGCTAGGTTATAATACTTCATTACTAATTAAGTAGATCAGTGAAAATTCCTAAATATCTCTGCGTTAACATTACTTTTCTGTGAATAGACTAGTCCGCACTCTGCCAGCTGATTAGATTTTATTAAGTAGAATTTCAGATGTTTTGCATATTCACCCCCTCTAGGCAACATTCACAGCTCCCTTATAATTCCAGTGAGTCAATGTCTCAGCGTCATTTTGATCTCGTTCACTCAAATGTATGGGGTCCTGCTCCTTTTGTTCTAAAGGCGGACAACAAATTATATTATTTTTATAGATAATTTTTCTTGCCACACATGGATTTGCTTTATGAAACATCATATTGAGCCTTTATCTATCTACTCAATTTGACACGTCTATTCGTGTTTTTCGTGCTGGTTCTGCTGGTGAGTATCTTTCCGATGCTCTTCGTCAGCTTCTTTCTGAGCAAGGTACTATTGCTCAATTTTCTTGTCCTAGCGCTCATGCTCAGAATGGTGTTGTTGAGCGAAAGCATCGTCATCTTCTTGAGACTGCTCATGCTCTTTTACTCACTTCTTCTGTTCCTCCTCATTTTTTGGCCGAGGTTGTCTCTAATGCCACTTATTTGACTAACATCCAGCCCTCGACCGCTCTTCACGGGGGATCTTTTCAGTGTCTCACTGGCAACACACCTGACTATGTCAGCCTCCGTCTCTTTGGTTGTGTGCTATGTGTTGCTCGCATCTCGTGAGCACACTAAGCTCACTACTCAGTCGGTCGATTGTGTTTTTCTAGGGTACAATGGTGAGCATAAGGGGTATCGTTGTTGAGATCTGAGTGGACAACGGATGAGGACTTCACGAGATGTTATCTTGATGAGACACGTCCTTTCTACCCTCGTCCTTCTTCAGATACCTCTTCTGTCGCTGTCGCCGATCCTATTTCGTTCTTATTTTTCCTAATACCCCCGCGGCTAGTATGCCTCCTTCACGTTCAGTGCTCTTTCCATGTTGTCTTCTTCAGAGCATTCTTCTCTGGTGTCCGATTTTACTATGAAGCCTTCCGTGACACAGGTCTATACTCGATGAGTTGTGCCTTCTTCATATGTGCCATCTTCCTCGGATGAGCCAACTACTCTAGTTGAGTCATCTTCTAATGACCCATCTTCTCCAGCCGAACCTGCTTCTCCTGGTGTACCCTCTTCTCCTAAGAAGTCATTTCTTTATGATGATTCTTCTCCTGAGCAACCTCTTGAACGTGGTCATTGCACTTGTCGACCTCCTGAGCGGTACTCTCCTTCTAGTTTTGCGGCTAACGTTCTTTCTGAGCCGACTACGTATCGTGATGTCATTCTTCATCCAGAATGACAACATGCGATGGCTGAGGATATTAATGCTCTTGAGCGCACTGGCACGTGGGAGCTTGTGTCATGTCCCCACGTGTTCGTCCTATTACCTGTAAGTGGGTTTATAAAGTTAAGACCCGATCTGATGGTTCCATTGAGCGATATAAAGCTCGTTTAGCCGCTCGTGGTTTCCAGTAGGAACATGGTCGTGATTATGATGAGCCTTTTGCTCCTATAGCTCACATGACCACTGCTCACACTCTTCTTGCTATGACATCCGTTCGTGATTGGTCTATCTCTCAGCTTGATGTGGAGAATGCCTTTCTTGATGGTGAGCTGCGTGAGGAGGTTTATATGCAGCCACCACCTAGGTATTCTGTTCCTAAGGGTATGGTTTGCCGTTTTCGTCTCTCCTTTTATGGCCTTAAACAAGCTCCTCGTGATTGGTTTCAGCGGTTCGCGTTAGTGATCACTGCTGATGGTTTTTCTGTCAGTGCTCATGATACTGCGCTCTTTGTGCATAGCTCATCTCATGGTCGTACTCTTCTTTTTCTCTATGTT
Organism: Neostapfia colusana; assembly: GCA_030760725.1. Taxonomy (NCBI): domain Eukaryota; kingdom Viridiplantae; phylum Streptophyta; class Magnoliopsida; order Poales; family Poaceae; genus Neostapfia; species Neostapfia colusana. The sequence goes on from JASWHV010000006.1 coordinate 106,312,179, forward strand.
GATGATATGATCATCACTAGAGATGACCTTGAGTACATACCCTTTGCAAAGGCTCGTCTTAGTGATTATTTTCTTATGTCAGATTTTGGTCCTCTTTGTTACTTTCTTGGGATTGATATTTCTTCTACCTCCGAGTGAATTCATATGTCTCAAGAGAAGTGCATTCAGGATCTTCTTGATCGGGGTTCTCTTACTGATCAGCGCACTGTTGAGACTCTCATGGAGCTCAACGTCCATCTTCGACCCACTGATGGTGATCCGCTTGATGATCCTGCTCGTTATCGTCATATTGTAGGAAGTCTAGTCTATCTCGATGTCACTCGTTCTGACATCTCGTACTCCGTTCACATTTTGAGTCAGTTTGTTTCGGCTCTGACTCAGATCCACTAGAATCACTTGTTTCGTGTCTTGCATTATCTTTGTGGGACTATCTCTAGACGCTTGTTCTTTCCACGCTCTAGCTCATTACAACACAAGGCGTATTGTGATTCTATTTGGGCTAGTGATTCCTCTTATCGTCGATCTCTTTTTTCTTATTGTGTTTTTCTTGGTGGTCCTCTCATTGCTTGGAAGACTAAGAAGTAGGTAGCAGTTTCTCGTTCTGAGTGTGAGGCTGAGTTGCGTGCTATGGCTCTTATGGGTGCAGAGGTTACTTGATTAGTGGTTACGCTGGTTGCTTGAGGAATTTTTGTCTGATAGTACAGGTGCTATCAGTATTGCTCGTGATCTGATCAAGCACGAGCTTACTGAGCATATTGGTGTTGATGCTTCTTATACACGAGCACATGTACAAGATGGTGTTTTTAATCTTCAGTATGTGCCTTCAGAGCTTCTGCTGGCTAATTTCTTCACGAAGGCACAAACCCGGTTCAACACAGATTTTATCTCTCCAAACTCAGTGTTTGTGATGCACCTTAAGTTTGAGTGAGGGTGTTAGGGATATATGAGTTTATTGTATTTTTCCTATTATATGATGGGTTTTATGTATATTTGTAATCTCCTTTACCTCTATATATTCGGGTCTTCGGCCCTATAATAATACAAGTGTTATTCATAACATTTAGCAGAGTCGACATTGGATGCTAAAGAATACATAGAGGCTGTCTTAATAGGTGTTCCACTTATTAAGGAGTAACTGTGAGAAAGGGCTCTGGTTTAGGGAGAATCAATAGTTGGACATGAAAGATAAATGTGATGCAAATGATTGGGCATAGTGTGTAGATGATGGGAGACCTATCTCAGGATATTGCATCTTTGTGGGAGGACTATTTTGCATGGAGTATAAAACAAAATTATCTGCTGCAGAGGCAGAACATAAAGGAATGGCACTGAGCTTGAATAAGATAAATGGTCACTAGACTGAGCTAGGGTGTTCAGGAATAATCTCTTGGTGCGACAAGAAGTCGCCATCAACTCAGTTGTTAATACCATGCAATGACCTTACCAAGAACACTCAATAGGTCTTCATCAAGAAGTTTGATTGCAGCATGGTAAAGTGAGAAGGGGCGGAGCCCCTGTTTCAACAAATAGAGGCCATTATAAGGATAATGCAATATGTAACGAGATGGACATGATTGATATTTCAACCCACCTTGACGATGGGTATTGGAGAGTTAGTCTTCACTTAAATAAAGATTCCCCTGAGTCTGGATAAAATCTTAGAATATGGGTGCATTCAGTGAAAGAAGATATATTCATTTCATCAGTTTCCATATTAAAAAACCATTACATGGACAAAAAGAAGTGTTTTACACTTTTTATCATCTCATCTACACGATTTTATTTTGACTGGTAAGATATATCATACTTGATAGAAGCAACAATGTTTTGGAACAAGTTTTTCTTGATTGCTTGAGTTATTTTCCTAAAGGGTGCCGACTAATATTATAGTACCATAATATTGTTTTGAATCAATGGATGAATTATAATTCTTTCTTGCAATGCAATCAATGATAAGATTGAAGTTCAAAAGAACATACCTGATAGATCCCCAAAATTTTTGCCAGGCAAGTAGGACTTCCAGTGCTTATGGACTCTGATAGATATTTAAAATATTCCGGGCCAAACTTAAGGAATGATTCAAGCTCTGTCTTCGTGACTTGCTTTATAATAAATCTGTCATCCAAAGATTTTGCAAAAAATACATTGCTTTTGCCACCTTTAGCTCCCCATTTCTTGCATCGACTGATAGATCTCACAAAATCAAGCTCTGATGGAGAGCAAGACTTTCTAAGTGCTTCAAAGTTTTTTGCATAATAGCATGTCACTGTGTATTTCACTTTCCCAGGTGGTCCGCCATCTTCAAAAGAAACTCTCAGGTGCCTCAGATCAAGAAAAAAGGACCTTCCTGAATCATAGTCAGGCAACTGAAGCGAAGAATCTGCACTGTCTTTATTTTTGGTGTTCTCATCAGACAATTGAGAGTGGTACATGGGTGAAACAAGTGCATAAGAAATAACACTAGTTGGCTCATCATCAAATACTGGGATGACAGTATCATTAGCACCAGTAGGCAGAAAAAGTCTTCCTCCACCTTGCTGTGGTAGCTCACTAAACAATGTAATGTATACAGGAGTGTAGTCACCCAAGGAAGCAAATCCCATTTCTGAATTCGATTTCGTATTCAATGAATCATAAGATGTCATGTATGGCATCTTAAGCCATCTCAGTAAGTCTCCTGATGTAGCTCCAGATCGGACAGATAGAGACGTACAGGACAGTACAACCTTAGCTTGATTTTTGACATCAACTGATGTTCCTTCAGCTGAAGGTAGTGGCTTCGCTAAGTTTGCATCAGGAACAGGTCCGTTCCCCCCACTCCATTTCGTGTCAAATGTGCCTGGGATATCAGTAGTTACTGGGAATTGTCCATCAGAAATAACCCTACGAACACCAAGTATGGATTCTTGGCCATCCAGGTGAGCCTTGAAGTTGGCACTGTTGGCATGATTAATTTTGGCCATTGCATCTTCCCCACAGTTCAACTCTGCAACACTTCTCCAGCTATTTTCATCAGATTGATCTTCCTGGTTGAGCCCATTATCTTCACCATGAAATGGACTTGAGCGCTGTTGCAAGGATCCTTCTGTTGAATTTGAAAGAATTTCTGTCACCTTAGAGGTCTTCTCTGATTTTGTGGTTGCATTGGAACCAACTGAATTATCACTAAAATCAGAATTCCGATTCCCAACCCTTAGACCTCCAATTTCATCAGAGTACTTGCCATCAGAATTTGCTATAAAGGTAAGCCGTCGATCCCACAAGTAACACAGAAATAATAGCTGCCTCCTCAGTTTGTTAACTTCAAGAATATCAATGTACTGCTGTCCCTTTCCCATATCGTTTTGCCGTAAGTTCTTTAATGACTCCTGGAGATTAATGCTCCAATAGTAAGAACAGCTTTTTTGTACAGACACGAGTGGGACCATAAAACATTCAATAAGGAAACTCAAAACAACAGTACCGTAAATTCAGCTTTCTCCGCTAACAGGATCTCTTCCAGCTCCACGACATTTCTTCTCAACTTGAGGGTCTTCATGTTCCCATCAAAAGAACCTGTAATTGGCCTTCCATCAATGTCGCAGAGTGCATTGAGAACTTGACTGAACAGAAGGTCAGCTGCATTATCCACCTGATCAATTAACTGTCAGCATCAGCACAAAAAATGGCACAAATTGGTTCACAATATCAAGTATATTTTACCTCATTTGCTTCTTGTTCTATCCATTCCTGATGCTGGGAAGTAAAATCAAGTCTCGGTGGTGGCAGAAACACAGAGTAAACTTTGATGGATGCATATCGGAAGGATGCAGCCATTTCACCCAAGCTGAGATAAAAATATGTAAGAAACAAACTTTAACAATTCAATAAGCAGCAACAACAATAACAAAGCTTTTGTCCCAACTCGATCGTGGACAACATCCAATAAGATGGAACGGGAATTAGGACGCACCCGTAAAAGCGAAGGCAATCCTTGTGAAGAGGGTGACCACAGCTTGCCACCCTACTTGCTGCTGCATGATTTGAAAAACTAAGCTCCAAAAATTTACCAAATGACAAGCCCCAGGCAGCATCAGACATCACTATTCTTCTAGTTGCTGGAGGGAGACCACTAACTCGTGGACACCGTAAGCATCTATGCCACATCCAAATTCTACCATCATGTTGGCCAGGCAACTTTACTGAAAGTTTTCTAACAGATATTGATAAGCTGCCTTGGGGGTGAACATAGCAGTAAACATGGGCCTCTGGTGGCAGCTCGCAAGAACTACAAAGGTTGTTCTGAAGCAAAATATGGAAGTTAAACAAAATATAAAATTCTAGAGCAAATATAGATGTATGGAGTTCTCAGCCTAACCTGATCAAATAGCTGGTCACGCAGAAACCTGCCTAAAGGTCTGTCAAAGTTGCCGTAATACTTTATGCGAAGAAGGTGTGGCCGCTCACATAAAGTTTCTTTCCAAACACAACGAGAGGACAGAGCAACTAATATACTCTGATTGTCAGCAGGAGACGCTGAAATTTCATCCTTTTTGGTAACTGAATCGTTGTTTGAGCTGTCATCGTCATGAGAAACATGTACATTGAGAGAAGCAGCTGGTTTTTCTGCCATATTGTCTCCAATCCCAAAATTAATAATAGATGAATTATCGTCCTCAACAGACATCAAGTTTGTGTTTGTAGGATGATCAGGCAATATGGCAAAGTCATTAACAGACGAATGTTTAGTAGTATCACTCTGACGTCCTTCAAAATGTAGGTCGCTATTCACATCTCTAGTAAATATGTTTGACTGCTGAACCAAGGGACCAATAGATGACTGAGGAACCAGAAAGCAATCAAAGTTTCTGTCCTGGCTACTGCTTTCAACAGATGTCGTTCCATCACTACCAACTCCCAATTTTTGGCGGATGTGATTCTCAGGAGAGCGTGCTGATACTGTATGTCCCGTTTTCTTTAGAACATTAAATGCCAGATTATCATTTTGCAAATCAAATGCCTGCATGTCACTATTTGGTGATGAAGCACTAGGCATGGTCAAGATGGGTATTGTTGAGATGGATCTATCAGCGCTGGAGGGTTTATCTGCCAAAGCAACAATTATTGGTGACTTGAGTGGGAGTTCTGGAAGGGTTGCACCTTCATCCACAAGGAAAGATGTTTCAAGCCCCAGGTGATAGGCTGCAAATGCTCCATATTGCACAACATGCTTCACTTTTTTAAGCTCATCACGATTAGCGCCTTTGAGCAAGATCTACAGAAGTAGAGCTAGTTAGATATGTATCATGGGGCAGTAGCCTCTTTATATGTTTGTCATTCTAAAAGATGTAATGCAAATAAATGTGTTGATAATGAGGTAATGTAGCAAACCCTTCAATGAACATGTATCCACAGCAAAAACAAAACTTGCATTTTTTTCAAAAAATGAATATAGAAAAACATCCTGATAATTTTCCAGCTAGCCTATTGTCCTTTATTATAAAATTTGCTGAAATGCTAAGAGAAAATTTTCTCATGCATTATGATTATAATTTTGAGGCAGCCTTGCAATGACCTCAAGGGGTTTCCCATTAGTAATTAAGTAGATAAAGGCGCAAAGAGGCCGTACTGTAATAAAAAGAGAAACAAAATAAAAGCTCTATAACTGAGACATCAAGTGTACTACTTACTGTACAACCAAAGGGTTCCGGACAGCCTTCAAAAAACATAAGACTCTTCAGCATTTTCTTCCCAGCTTCCCCAGCAGTCCTATGCTCCTCAACATACCTCCCTACATGGAACAAGTCACAGTGCCCAAGCATCTGGGACGACAAATAATCAATCGAGGGAACTATTTGGGCACCAGTACATCGAGATATCCTTTCCAGCAATGGCCTTTTGATATTCAGAACAAGTGAAATGTTTTTCTCCAGAAACAAATCCTGAGCAACACGAGATACATATTTCTCTACCAATACCACACTTGGTTGGTATGATTTGATCTTTGCAACTGCCATTTTCAAATAATCTGTTTCCTGGAGTCGAAATGGAAAATTATGAGAATGCATCACTAAAAGCAGCATTCAATCTTTATAACCCTGTCGGTGCACTTTGCATTCAAAACATTTGCAGAAAGAGAGTCACTGGTAATACCTTCTGCAGTAAAGTATCAAAACTTGAAAGCAAACTTGATACGTGCTCATATTCGAGTGCACCACCAAGAATTAGAATTCGTGCATTTTCCATTTTTGATGACATATGTCGATTAGCAACATTCTTCTTACAAACAACTCCCTTCACAACAAAACTGGGGGGGGGGGAGTTTAGCAACAAAACCAGATAAGTTCTAAAGTAGAGCAAAAATAAATGATGGAAAAACATATAAAATCTCCAGTGGAAAAGAAAAGGAAGCTCAACAGAAAGTAGCATCAGAGGGAATTTGAAATAGTAAGCGTACAGTTCGCATACTCGTATTGATGTAAAATCATCATGCTATGAAAATCATCTTCGTTTATATCTGTTTACCTTTCACTTGGGTGACCAGAAGCCAAGCGTTTCACCTTAACATAACCACCAGGATCCATCCCACCTTCTTTGCTGGTATCTGGTTTCAAAAGAGACGCAGCCTCCCAAGACAAAGAAGTAACTATGTCTAGCCAAACATCTTTGCCAGTTTTATCAACCAATGATATCTTTTCAGCCTGAAGAAGTTGAGAAACTAATGCCCGAAACTCGCCATCAACTATTTCTTTCATGGCTTTCTTGTGTTCCTTGGCCGATTTATCTCTGCTTCGACAATGCCCATTGCCAAAGCTGTTTGAGCCTAGATATCCCCACTCTCCTGTAGCATCCTCCCCTTCATCATCATGACATAAAACACCATCATGATTATCCTCTTCATTCTCAGGTTCCGGAGGTACCCAAAGTGAGCTATTGTTTTCGAAGTCCACAGGTTCATTTTCTGGCACTTCCATGCTATACAAGGAAGAAGATCGAGTATGGCAGCATTCATCATTTTTGATGCTATGATCTTCATTCTTATCTGTTCCCAAGGGGTCAACTGAGGTTGTTTTATCTTTCCTTGGTGATATGGATTCTTTTGTCTCATCAGTACAAAAAGATTGATGGTCATCAAAATGAACAGGTTCATAATAGTCATCAGAATTCTGCAATTGCTGCCCTTGCATATCTGAGGGGAAAACTGTACAGTCATCATCTTCATCATAACTCCTGGTACAAAATTAATTTCGGACTTAGCAAAAAGAATGCACTTTGTAATCAAAGTTATTAGAGTATATTTGATAGATACGTGTTTATATCATAGATTGTCATACATATCCGAATTATGTTTGATAGGCTAGATAGGCTGTCATATTTATCGAAAGTATATTTAATATACTATCATATATATCAGAAATATATTTGATAACCTAGATATTAGTACCATATGTTATGAAGGATGCTTGTATTATTCAGGAGGCCACAAGCCTCTATAAATAGATGTACAGGAATAAGGATTATACAGAAAAGCCCTTATACAAAAAGGAAAATACAAATATACCCTACATCTCTAACACCCCCCTCAAACTCAAGGTGCATCACTAACACTGAGTTTGGAGAGATAAAAACTATGCTGAGCTCGGGTTTGTGCCTTCGTGAAGAAATCTGCCAGCTGAAGCTCTGAAGGCACATACTGAAGATCAAGAACACCATCCTGTACCTGTGCTCGTGTATAAGAAGCATCAACACCAATATGCTTGATAAGCTCATGTTTAACCGGATCACGAACAATACTGATAGCACCTGTACTGTCACACAAAAGAGGAGTCGGCATACCAACAGACACACCAAAATCCTCAAGTAACCATCGCAACCAAGTAACCTCTGCACTCACAAGAGCTATAGCATGTAACTCAGCCTCCGCAATGGAACGAGAAACTGCTACCTGCTTCTTAGTCTTCCAAGCAATGAAGGAACCACCAAGAAAAATACAATACGCAGAAAGAGAACGACGATCAGAGGGATCACAAGCCCAAGTAGCATCAGAATATGCTTTGAGCTGTAAAGAGCTAGAGCGTGGAAAGAACAAACGTCTAGAAATAGTCCCACGAAGATAACGCAAGACACGAAGCAAGTGACTATAGTGGATCTGGGTGGGAGCCGAAACAAACTGGCTCAGAATATGAACAGAGTATGAAATATCAGGACGAGTGTGTTAGTAGTTGAATTCTTACTCTCATTGGAAGAGAGGATGACACTAGGAGTTGGGGCAATTTTCTTGTCTATTTCTCACACAATGTCATACCAACCCAAGGGGTTGAGGCTACATATTTATAGCTGCCATGGCAGCCAAGCATATGCCATAAAGATGCTAGTCTAAGATGCTTAGATGCTGTCCTAATATGCTGTCCTTGGCTGACACTAAGATGCTGTCCTAGTGTCCTTAATATGCTGTCCTAGTGTCCTTAGATGCTATCCTAATTAGGGCCACAAAGACCAAAGGACTAGGGTACAACAAGGATCAAGGACCAAGGACTAAAGTGCAACAAACTAAAGGACTAAGGTACAAGGGACTAGGGGACCAAAGACCAAAGGACTACAAGACTTATTCCAGCATTCTCCCCCTAAGTCTTGTACGTCGTCTTCTGAGAGGGTTGGACCATCCCGATCTTGGTGCGAAGTTCAATGAACTTGAGCCTCCCAAGGGGCTTCGTGAGCAGGTCCGCAAGCTGGTCATTGGTGTTGATGTAGTTCGCCTTGATGCTCCCTTCCTCCAAGCATTTGCGTATGAAGTGGTACCTCACCCGGATGTGCTTGCTCCGTTCATGGAAAACGGGATTCTTTGCCAGGGCCAGAGCGGACACGTTGTCCACCCTGAGTTCGACCGCTCCAGTGTCTCTGCTGAGGAGATCACCACCTCCAAGCATTTGCGTATGAAGTGGTACCTCACCCGGATGTGCTTGCTCCGTTCATGGAAAACGGGATTCTTTGCCAGGGCCAGAGCGGACACGTTGTCCACCCTGAGTTCGACCGCTCCAGTGTCTCTGCTGAGGAGATCACCAAGCAGTCGACTAAGCCAGAGTGCCTGAGTCGAAGCGATGGAGGCCGCTATGTACTCGGCCTCGCAGCTGGACAGGGCCACCACCTGCTGCTTGATCGACTGCCAGCTAACGAGGCACTTGCCGAAGAAGAAGAGGATCCCGCTCGTGCTCTTGCTGGTGTCGATGTCGTCGGCGTGGTCGCTATCGTTGTACCCGACAAGGTATGCCTCCTCAGGACACCTCGGGTAGTGGAGGCCGTGATCGAGAGTCCCCGCAACATAGCGGATGATCCTCTTCACAGCCTGTTGGTGATCCGTCGTCGGTCGTTGCAGGAACCGACTAACGTAGTCGATGGAGAATGCCAAGTCCGGCCGTGTGTGGGTGAGGTAGCGAAGGCTCCCCACAAGATGCCGGTACTGCGTAGCGTCCACCTCCTCCGCCGTGCTGTCGCGGCTCAGCTTTAGCCTCTCCTCCATCGGAGTGAGAGCTGGGTTGCAGTTTGTGAGCCCAGCTAGCTCAACAATGCGCTTGGCGTAGGCAGTCTGTCGAAGTGTGATCCCGGAGTCGGCCTGGTGCACCTCAATCCCAAGGTAGAAGGAGAGAGATCCCAGGTCACTCATCTGGAAGGTGGCTTTCATCTCTTTCTTGAACGCTGCCACCTCCGCATCCTTGGTGCCGGTGATCACCAAGTCGTCGACGTAGACACCCACCAGTAGGGTGTTTCCTCCATTGGCCCGCCGGTAGATGGCCGCCGCGTGCGGGCATTGCCCGAAGCCCATCCTCTTGAGCGTGGAATCCAACTTGGCATTTCATGCCCTTGATGTCTGACGCAAGCCATAGAGGGCCTTGCGCAGGCGCAACACCTTGCCCTCCTTGCCAGGGACCACAAACCCCGGCGGCTGGTGTACGTAGACCTCCTCCTTCAAGTCGCCATTGAGGAACGCCGACTTGACGTCCATGTGCTGGACACGCCAGCCTTCTTGGGCAGCGAGTGCAAGAAGGAGTCGCACGGATTCCATCCATGCCACGAGGGCAAAAGCATCGTCGAAGTCGATCCTCTCCTGCTGCACGAAGCCGCGTGCCACCAAGCGAGCCTTGTGCTTGACGATGGCGCCAGCATCATCCCTCTTCAACTTGAAGACCCACTTAAGGGTGATCGCACGGTGACCGCGAGGGAGATCAGCAAGCTCCCAAGTGCGGTTCGTCTCAACCGCGTCCATCTCCGACTGCATCGCGACACGCCATGCCGCGTGTCTCTCAGCCTCCGCGAAAGATCGAGGCTCGCCGTCGTCGCACGCAAGATGCAACTGCGCCTCCAGATCGCGAGGGACCAGTCCCGGCACCGACTAGTCACCGAGAAGATCCTCCCTCGTACGATACCGCAACGGCTCGCCGTCGTAGTATGCGTCGATGCGCTCCTCGTCGTGGGAGAGCAGAGTAACGAACTGCACCGGTTTGTGCTCGACATGAGCTGGTGTCGGAGTGGACGTACCCGGAGGGATGGCAGTCAGTGCTGGAGTGTGTGGGGTCGCCAGCTGTGGTGGTGGAGAGGTCGTCACAGCCGAGGCCATGACTAGGGAGCGTGGCGCTGAAGTTGGTGGAGAAGAGCTGCCCACTCCCCCAGTTCCCTTGAAGTGGACGTACTCGACGATGAAGTTGTCGTATGTCGGAGTCGAGTCGTCGTCCACCGCCTTGTCCCATGCCCATCCTCGCCCTTCGTTGAACACAACGTCGCGCGTCGTGCGCACACGCTGTGTCTCTGGGTCGAGAATGCGGTAGGCCTTCGAGCCCTCCGCGTAGCCGATGAACACCCCCGGAGTGCTCCTGTCGTCGAGCTTGCTGATGTGGCCAAGCTCCTTGGCGAACGCGAGGCAGCCGAAGACCCGTAGATGAGAGACCGCCGGCTTGCGCCCATACCAAGCCTCGTACGGCGTCCTGCCGTTGAAAGCCTTGGTGAGCGAGCGGTTGAGGATGTAGACAGCCGTCACCACCGCCTCTCCCCAGAAGATAGTCGGCATTCCCCTCTTCTTGAGGAGGGCCCGAGCCATCCCCACAACCGTCTGGTTGCGCCGCTCGACGACGCCGTTCTGCTGCGGGCTGTAGGGCGCGGAGTACTGGCACTAACACCCTCATCCGCGCAATACGACACGAATTCAGCCGCCGTGAATTCGTCGCCGTTGTCGGTGCGCGGCACACGCAGCTTGCGGCCGCACTCCGCCTCCGCAATGGCCTGCGCGCGCCTGATGGCGTTCGCAGCCTCTCCCTTGCTGCCAAGGACCACGACCCACATGTAGTAGGAGAGGTCGTCGACGAGCAGCAGGAAGTAGCGTCGTCCTCCTGGTGTAGCTGGTGTCACCGGGCCACACAAGTCCCTGTGAACGAGCTCGAGCCATTCCTTAGCTCGAAAGCTCGACTGCTGGGGAAAAGGAAGTCGCCTCTGCTTCGTCAATACGCGGACGTCACAGAGCTGCTCCACGTGGTCAAGGCATGGCATGCCTCGCACCATCTCCTTGGCACTGAGCTGCTTTAGGGCCTCGAAGTGAAGATGCCCAAAGCGCTCGTGCCACTGCCATGCCTTGTCGTCCCGACGAGTGGCAAGGCAGACAGGCTGTGCTACCTGCACGTGAAGGACATAGAGTCGATTGGTGCCTCTAGTTACGTTGGCAAGAAGGCGACGATGGCGATCCCAAATCCTCATGACTCCGTCCTTAATCTCCACGCGCGAACCATTCTCATCCAGCTGTCCCAGGCTGATGATGGAGTTTCTCAACGCGGGGATGTAGTAGACTCCGACGAGCAGCCTGTGCTCACCAGACTCGGCGGTGAGGATGACGGAGTCGACACCCTTGATCTCCACGCCGGAGGCGTCACCAAACTTGACAGAGCCTCGGACATTGGAGTCAAGCTCAACGAAGAACTCCCGTCGACCGGTCATGTGATGGGTAGCACCGGTGTCGAGGCACCACCCGTCAGTCTTGTCGTTGCTGGAGCCGTCGCCGAGGAAAGCGTGTGCTCTTGGCTCATCAAGATGAAGGAGAGCCGCTGCGGTCGATGCCACTAGAGGTGGCTTGATGCTTCCGTGTGCCAGAAGCAAAGCTGGCTCCTCTACATGTGCCACGTGGGCCTCCTCCTCCACTAGTGCCACGTGGGCCTGGCCACGTCGTGGCTGTCGACACTCCCTGGCCCAATGACCAAGCTTGCCACAGTTGTGGCAGGTGTCGTCTCATGTCGGCTTGTGGTTGTCGACGGTGCCACCCTAGGCTCCTCCGCGGGCGCCACCCTCGGTACGTCCGCGTGCCCCGGCTTGGGTACCTCCGCGCCCCTTGCGTGACTTGCCGCGCTTGCGGCCGCCTGTCGAGGAAGAGGACTCCCCCTTCTTCCGGTCACCCTGGCCAGCCTCCCACTGCTCGCGAGTGAGATGAAGCTTCCCGCCAATGGTGATAGGCCCCGAGAGAGGTTGTGGTTCGTCGCTGTCGACGACCTTGAGGCGACCTATCGCCTCTTCGATCGACATCGTGGAGAGGTCCAGCAGAGACTCGAGCGCGCGATCTGCTTGTACTTCTCGGGGATGCACCGAAGGAGCTTCTCGACAGCTCTCTCTTCGTCGTAGGTGTCGTCGCCGAACTGCACCAACTTTTGCAACAAAGTGTTCAGACGGAGAGCAAAGTCATCAACGTCCTCACCTGGCTTAAAGGCCAGGTTCTCCCACTCCTTGTGAAGCGCCTGCAGTGTGGACTTGCGGGCGCGGTCGCTGCCAATGCGTGCCGCAGCGATGGCATCCCATGCCTCCTTAGCAGTCCGCTTCTTGGAGAGCGAGAACTGCATCTCGGGCGGGACTGCATCAATGAGGGCATCCAACGCCTGTCGATCCTCGTAGTAGTCGACGTCGCCGTACTGAACTGCTTCCCAGATGTGTCACGCCTGGAGCCGTACCCTCATCACCGTGGCCCACTCGACGTAGTTGGTCTTGGTGAGGGTAGGCCACCCACCGCCGGGACCGACGTCCCTGACAATGGGCTGGACCGCGTGGTGTCCATAGTACCTGTCCGGGGAGGGAGAACCGCGCCACCTGTAATGGCCGCGTTCTCCGTCGACCCAGCCGCCACCGCCGGGAGCGCCACCGGCGCGTCCGCGCCCGTCTGGGCTGCGGCTGTCGCGCCCATGGGGGCGCGCGGATGCTCGCTGCACTTCTCGTGCTCGCGCCGCCTCCCTCACCAGCCTGAGCTCATCGTCGACGCCGCCGTCGACAGAGCTGCTGGAGCTACTGCCACGCAGAGCCTCCAACTCCGCTGCCGCCGCCGCAGCTGCTTCCACTTTCGCCCTCGCTGCTGCCAGTTCCGCCGCCGCCATTGCCGCCGTCGCCGCAGTCTCTGCCGCCACTCGCTCGCGCTCCTCTCCCGCGGCGACCTCCGTCTGCCGCGCGCTCGAGGCGACCGAGCGCCTAGACTGTCCGTCGGACATGGCGCACTAGTGGGGGAGGGCTGTTGTGTGTGGAAGACAAGCTGCTGCTCGTCTGTGCAGGAGAGGAATGAGCTGGAACAGCCGGTGTTCCTGCTGCCGGTTGCGGACAGAGAGAGGTGCGGGAAGGGGATGAGCAGGAGATGTTTAACCTGCAGGATAGAACGGCTCTGATACCAAATATTAGTAGTTGAATTCTTACTCTCATTGGAAGAGAGGATGACACTAGGAGTTGGGGCAATTTTCTTGTCTATTTCTCACACAATGTCATACCAACTCAATGGGTTGAGGCTACATATTTATAGCTGTCATGGCAGCCAAGCATATGCCACAAAGATGCTAGTGTAAGATGCTTAGATGCTGTCCTAATATGCTGTCCTTGGCTGACACTAAGATGCTGTCCTAGTGTCCTTAATATGCTGTCCTAGTGTCCTTAGATGCTGTCCTAATTGGGATCACAAAGACCAAAGGACTAGGGTACAATAAGGACCAAAGACTAAAGTGCAACAAACTAAAGCACTAGGGTACAAGGGACTAGGGGACCAAAGACCAAAGGACTACAAGACTTATTCTAGCAGAGTGACACCAAGATACACAAGACTCACTACAATATGACGATAACGAGTAGGATCATCAAGAGGCTCACCATCACTGGCTCGAAGATGGAAATTAAGTTTAATGGGAGTGTCAACAGTCCGGTGGTCAGTAAGAGAAGCCCGATTAAGAAGATTCTGAAGTACTTTTCCTGAGACAGATAAATTCACTCAGAGGAAGAGGAAACCTCAATCCCAAGAAAATAGCGAAGAGCACCAAAATCGGACATAAGAAACTGCTCACTGAGATGGGCCTTCACGAAGGCTATGTACTCAAAATCGTCTCCGGTGATAATCATATCATCAACATAGAGAAGAAGAAGTGTGCGACCACGAGACGAAGTGTGCACAAAGAGCGCCGGATCATGAGTACTGGTAGAAAATCCTGCAGCAGTGACCACAGACGCAAAACGCTGAAACCAAGCACGAGGAGCCTGCTTAAGGCCATAAAGAGAACGTCGAAGACGACAAACCATACCCTCAGGAACAGAATACCCAGATGGTGGCTGCATATAAAACTCCTCACGCAGCTCACCATTAAGGAAGGCATTCTTCAGATCAAGCTGAGAGATGGACCAGTCACGAACTGAGGCCACAACAAGTAGAGTGGGAACAGTGGTCATGTGAGCAACAGGAGCAAAGGTCTCATCATAGTCACGACCATGTTCCTACTGGAAGCCACAGACGACTAAACGAGCCTTATAACGCTCAAGTGAACCATCAGGGCGGCTCTTAACCTTATAGACCCACTTACAGGTGCAAACATGTGGGGGACATGGCACAAGTTCCCACGTGCCGGTGCGCTCGAGAGCAGCAATCTCCTCGGCCATCGCATGTTGCCATTCCGGATGAGGAACAACATCACGATACGTAGCTGGCTCATGCAGAGCAGCAATAGCAAAGCTAGAAGGAGAATGCCGATCAGGAGGTTGTCGAGGACGATGACCACGTCTAAGAGGCTGCCCAGGAGAAGAATCATCGGAAGGAGATGATCTCTCAGGAGAGGAGGATGTACTAGGAGAGGTAGACTGATCCGCAGAAGATGGATCATCAGAAGGTGACCCAACTGGAGTAGACGGCTCATAAGAAGAAGATGGTATGTCTGAAGGAGGGACAACTCGTCGAGTATAGACCTGCGTCACAGGAGCCTTCAAAGTATAATCGGGAACCAAAGAAGCAGGCTCTGAAGGAGAAGAAACCGTGGAACGCGACACTGATTGTGAAGGTTGTACACCAGAAACTGGAGCATCTGGAAAGAATAAAAATGAAATGGGATCGACCACAGATACAAAAGAAGTATCAGAAGAAGGACGAGGATAGAAAGGACGTGTCTCATCAAAAACAACATCCCGTGAAATCCTCATCCGTCGTTCAATCGGATCCCAACAACGATACCCCTTATGCTCCAAATTGTATCCAAGGAAAACACACTCGACCGACTGAGCAGTCAGCTTAATGTGCTCACGAGGTGCGAGCAGCACGTAGCAAACACATCCAAAAAGACGAAGGCTGGTGTAGTTAGGCGTCTTACCCGTAAGATGCTCAAAAGGAACCCCCCCTCTAAGTGTCGACGATGGCTGAATGTTAATTAAATAAGTGGCAGTCGAGACCGCCTCGGCCGAAAAATGAGGAGGAATAGAGGAAGCAATCAGAAGAGTACGAGCCGTCTCAAGAAGATGATGATGCTTACGCTCAGCAACACCATTCTGAGCATGAACACCAGGACAAGAAAACTGGGCAAGAGTACCTTGCTCAGAAAGAAACTTACGAAGAGCATCAGAAAGGTATTCACCCGTGGAATCGGCTCGAAAAATACGAATAGGAGTGTCAAACTGAGTGCGGACCATAGTCGAGAAGGACTTATAGATAGATAATGCCTCACTATGATGTTTCATAAAGTAAACTCGTGTGCCGTGAAAAATCATCTATAAAAATGATATATATGTATGTCCTCCTTTTGAAGCAAAAGGTGCAGGTCCCCATACATCTGAATGAATAAGATCAAAAGGACGCTCAGACACCGACTCACTAGAATGATAAGGAAGTTGAATCTGCTTCCCTAACCGACAACCCTGACAATGAGCTAAAGACTTAGAACTAGAGACTGATCCTAAAAGACCATGCCGAACTAGAACGGACAGACAAGAGTCACAAAGATGACCCAAACGGTGGTGCTACTGAGCAAACGTCGAAGTGGACGAAGCAACAAGACTGGCAGGCGCAGCGGAAGGAAGACTAAGCCAATCAAGCTCCCAAAGACGCTGTGAATCACGACGACGAGGGCTAGTACCAACCAGGCGACCCGTGCGACGATCCTGAACGTAACAAATATCATGATCAAGAATCACTCGACAATCACTATCAGTGAGTTGACCAGCGGATATAAGCTGCATTATAAGTCCAGGAACAAAGTAAATATCAGGAACAACAAAAGCGTCAGATAAAAGAGTGCCCTGTCCAACAACCGAAAGAGGAGAACCATCGGCAGTATGAACAGTAGAAGAACGATACGAAGGACTCAAGGAAGACAAACTGGTACAATAAGGAGTAATATGGAAGGAAGCACCAGAATCAAGAATCCATGGACAAGTACCTGGACGAGAAGTAGGAGGTGGTCCCTCAGTGGAAGACGAAGAAGCAGCAGCAGTACTCGAAGGTGCAGAAGACTGAGTCACAGAACCAGCAGCTCCCGATGGTGCAGAAGTAGCAAGGCGACGAAGAAGCATGAGTAATTGTGCATCCGTAGTAGCAGAACTCCCCTGAGATCCTCTAGCACTAGCACCACCAACACCCTGTGAAGACTGACGAGCCTGGGCCTTCTTCTTCCTGAAACAATACGCCTCCACATGACCATCTTTACCATAATAATCACAACGAAGAGCACCACGCCCCCCAGCCGTAGAAGGAGGAGCAACTGAAGACGGAACGGTCGGTGGAGGAGCCGTGTGCGTAGGTGTCGTGGAGCGATCCGCCAATACCGAAGAAGTAAGCGGTAACCCAGCAGATCAGGGCAGCGTCTGCAACCTTTCCTTCGTAGATCAGAACTGGAAGCACGTGGGGGCCAGGCAGCGAGCACTTCTGCAGAGAGGCAGGCAGCAGCGCGTCCAGGGTGCAGACGTTTCTATGGAGGTCGGTTCACAGATCGGACATGGACATCGAGCCACAGCCGAGTTCCAGAGGTGGCTTGGCAGCCATGAGTTGCAGCAGGGTGGCAGGCCCCAGTCGAGCAGCAGAGGGCACAACTAGGAGCACGCCGGCATGCGCAGATGCCAGAAAAAGGCAGCGGCAAAGCACCGATCCGGCGGCGGCGCCAAAAAAACCGGTGCAGCCGGTAGGGTAGAGATTAAAACCCTAGTTTTATGGCTCTGTTACTATGTCATGAAGGATGCTTGTATTATTCAGGAGGTCACAGGGCTCTATAAATAGATGTACAGGAATAAGAATTATGCAGAAAAGCCCTTATACAAAAAGGGAAATACAAATATACCCTACATCTCTAACACCATAAACTGTCATATGTATCGAGGAGTCATCTGGCCCCCAAATCTCTTGTACTCTATATACTGATCGAGAGGCAAAAATACAATCCAACCATTATAAATATATTCAAGTCTATCAAAAATATAATAAGTGCACCAATGCAGGTGATGAAACGCCTATCATGGACTCAATAAGTATCCTTTATCTAAATAATAAGCACATTTCATTCAAAATAAAAAGTTAAAAAGAGGTTGCATAAGCGGACCTGGAATCAACTACCACCAGTCCTCAATCGTGTTCCCAATGAAATAAACAAAGCCTATGAAATATATTATATTAATCCTTCTAGTAAATTATTGCAACATTGTCAACACATAGAGGTTTGTTGGCTATCACCTTGAGCAGCACAGCAACAAAAACAGAGAGGAGAGGAACAGGGAGTACTTCACACAGGTAAGTTTTTGCGAACTGAAAAGCTTTGTCTGGCTTTGCTCTGTTGCATTGATATTTATATTACACTATGCTCAATTGCTAGTGGTCATTGCAGACGGCAATGCAAAACTAGAGCTACACGTTACCTGTCACGTGGCTTCTGCCATATACACTATCCTGCAGAAATTGAAGTCATGTATCTAGGGTTGAACCAGTTAACAATGCTATGACAACACTGAGGTGACACTTAATCTAATAAACATATATAAACTAAAATAAGAGCAAGGATTACTCTCATCAATTTCTCCCTAATATTTGTCCTTGTCCTCCACCTTGACTAGCCCAATCTTGTTGATCAACTCAAGGAGTTGGACTCGTCCAAAAGCTTCTGTTAGGATGTCAGCGGGTTGGTCCTTTGGTCGTGACAAATTCAGGAACAATACCCAAATCTTCCACACTTTTGTAGATGCAGTGTCAATGTGCTTGTTTCTCTCATAGAAGACATGATTTTTGCATAACCCAGCGCACACATGTCCATTTTGAGCTCCACACTCCCAGTTTTGACTGCCCTTATGTTGCCAAGCAAATGTTCAAGCCAGATGGCCTGAGTGGCGGCAGTGGTGGCAGCAGCGTACTCTGCTTCGCAAGAAAACAGTATTACGATGCGTTGCTTCCTTGATTGCTAGATTTTAAGTCTAGAACCGAGGAAGAAGAGAGCACTAAAGGTGCTCTTGCGTGTGCCAATGTCACGGGCGTGATTGTTGCCTGTCTGATCAACTTATCCTCCCCTACCCTATGCGTGTAGGAGAGTTCGTAGCCGATTGTGCCGGCAATGTAGCGCAATAGACACTTCACTGCTCCCAAGTGTTCTGTATTGGGGAACTACATTGAGCAACTTAGATAGCCGATGGCGAAGAAAAAGTTCGGATGCGTGTGAACGAGGTAGTATAGGCTCCCGAGCATCCACCTCCTCTGTCATGCCGTCATGGCTCAGCTTCACCGAGTTTCCATCGTTGTTGATATGGGATTGCACCCTTGCATCTCGACCGCCTCAACAATTCGATTGCATAGATACTCTAGCTCAGGTCGATCTTCTCGTCGTGTTAAGGCACCTCAATCCCCCAGTAGGAGAGATGCCCGAGTTTGCTCAGGGGGAATTGGGACTTCATCTAAGCCTTGAAGTGATTGATTTCTCCGGGGTTTGATATTGTGATGATCAAGTCGTCGACGACGGTCAATGAGCAGTTGCTCTCAGTCATGACCGCGTTTGTAGGCAGCACATTTGTGCTCATTTTCTTGAATCTGAGCTCATGAAGCATGGCGTCAAGGCGAGAATTCCATGTTCTTGTGGCTTGCGCAAGCTAAAGAGGGTTTTATCCAGCCGTAGGACCTCCCCTTTTTCCCGGCGGCGACGAATCCAGGAGGATGTGTGACGTAAACTTCCTCTCCGAGCACACTGCTGAGAAATAACAGCTTGACGTCCATGTCCAATACGGCGAGGGCTCCTCAACCGCATATCCAGACCCGATCTGATTAGACTCCTACTGTTTGTTTTATAGCAATCAAACATAGATGGAACTTGTCTCATAACACTATCAGACATAGCGTCTAGTGGAGTCGCCCTAGAAGCACGCGATGCGGGCATACTTGTTGGAGAAAATTACAGTAAATGTACTAATGTCATGAGATAATATTTGTTAAGACATCAAATGTGTTGCAAATAGAGTTCGACATAGCACCCATAAACAAAATATTGTCTATTATCAAGTACATCTTGTCTAAAACTAACACAACATGCAACAATATTTCAGAAGCATATTCCCTCAAGAAAAAACATTTTAGAAGCATGGATGCGATTTCTATTGGTCACTGAGTGCATATACAATTTTTCATTGATCGTTTTATCAATCTTTAGATTCCACTTTCCTAATGAACAAAGCATGAAGGCGGACCTATTCAAGCAAAAAGTCGAATGTATCCGATGGGTTGTCCATATAAGCTCTAGGCTCCATTCCCCCAGCAGTATCCATCACAGCTTGCTGCTTCTCCGGAAAACTACCCCCTCACCTCAGTTACCTTCACCATGGACTAGCGCAGATGTGACTTCTGTGTAGCTGACATTCGCGTAGGACGACATCTGCCCATTTGACCCGTACTTCTACGCCCTGTTGAACTGGACTTGTCCCTTCCAAGGCATGCGGCGGACGGCTGTGGTGGCACAGGCTCAGGATGGTTAACTTTGCCTCATAGTCCTAGAACATGTGGCAGCTCTGATCCGGCATCCAGAAGTCCCTCAACAAGTCATGCGGCTGCAGCTCCGCTGCTGCTCACCACACGGGCGGTGGAGACTGCTCACCCCGCCGTGGCATTCAGGACTTCACCTCACCGAGCAGCTCCACCAGCCGCCCATCCTGTGATCCCATGGCCCACGCCATGCACACACGCATCACCACCGCAACCAATAGCCCCATCCCTCATGGTCAATCCGGTGGCGACACCTCGACCCACATAGCTAGCTTCTCCAGAGGCAAAAACGCTCCCATCTCCAGGTCGCGGCAAGCCCACCAATTGACATCACTCACCTTGGCAGCACCAGCAGCAGCGACGACAGTGATAGCAACTAACAAAGACGATAAATTGGGCACCCGAGCTCCAATTTCGCCATGAGAAATTCGACACGGTTGTGGGTCTACGTGAAGCAACAAGGAATTGCGGGAGAGCAAGTGATTTTGATCTGAGTTTAGGAGGGGGTGAGGGTTCCGAAAGGGCATCAGTGCAGCACGGGAGGCGAGGGTGCGGATTCACGGGGGCAGGTATAGAAAGGGGGATAGATTAACTGACACATCTCTGTGTTTTTTTTCAAATCCTTCTCGGGTATTGGATTTATGTTTTCTTTTCTCTGTTTTTAGAGCAGGTCTTTTTGTTTATTCGGTTTCCTTTCCACCCCCAGCCTATCTATTCCTTTTAAGTCCTCTTACCATTTTTATATAACTTTTAGAATCAGAATACATTTATATTCCGGTCTCAACATTGAAAATATGTATATAGCTATCATTAAGATAAAATAAGAAAAACAGTCCAATAGCACGCAAGGCTAGAAAAACAAATAATAAAATAAAAGGCGCATCTATCCTAGAACTGAGCCACCATCAAACAATCCACTACACCTTATGACCATCATCACAACAAAAAAGGCTCAAGGTCCAATAAGACCTCACTAGGAGGTAATGTCAACGCTCAAAACAACACCTTCAAGAAGGAAAGTGACGCTCGTGGGCATTGTCATTGCTAAGGGATTTCCCCCGTGGCCAACACTACTCTCCACTCACATACCTTAGTTGAATCATAGCAACCCGCCACCATCTTTCCATTAGTCTCCCTCGGCTAGCTAAGGCGAGTCTCATCAGGGCTTAAAATAGTTGTCAAATCTTGAACACCGCCACACCCAAAAAAGGATTTCGGTACTGCGTCACCATAGCGCGACAACATCGACCAACAATAGGTATGTTGATTACGTCATAGACGTAGACCATCACCATGGTCTCTGGCCGTTGATACTTCCATTGGCTTGTATTCTAAATGTCACAGTGAGCTACCCTCTCTTTGTCCTACTCGAGTTGTCGCACCTGTGCACCTCGTCATTGGGTATGACGTTAAAGGGCACCAAACACTAATTGTGTTGTTACTCAAGTGTGGAAGCAATGGAAACTTTTTTTTGTTTCAAACTTAATTTTACTTGTATGCTACATATCTCTAGTAAAAATTGCCAAGCAACAAGAACTTCGCACACTACCTTACACTGTCTGCATCGGGTGCTGTAAATCTGTGCGCTACGCCAAACTTAGCGTAGCACATGGAGGATTTTGGTGCAACGTGGTACTATCAAGCGTGCGCTATTCAAGCGCACTCTACAGTAAACTGCTAATACGCTATATCTCTCTTGGATGGATCCCGTTGCCTTGCGTACTAGCTGGGAAGTGCAGCGGGAGGTGGCCGGGGTAGGTGATTCGTTGGATCCACGTGTGGTGCCTGACCAAGCTCCATGGTGGGCGGCAGAGGAGCGGAGGCTCCATGGGTGGCAGACGAATAGAGAGAAAGAGAGAAAAACTAACATAAAAACTCACTATGGGAACACAAAGAACTCACCTGCTCCATGATCGGGGGGCGAGGAGAGAGAGAAAGACTCGCCTTGAGAATAGAACACACTTTGACGTCGACATCAATACGGACGGGTGGTTGTCGTAGCACTAGTCCCAGCATGAAGGCGGAGGCGGAGGTGTAGACGCACTCCTGACCGACGGCGATCGGGCGCTCGATCTGGTCACGCTGCCAGATCGGAGGCGGAGGTGTAGGAAAGAAGAATGAGGAAGAGAAAGGAAAAAACGAGAATGTCGTGGGGAGAAGATAAGGGAGAGAGAAAAGAAAAAAAGACAAAAAAAGAGAGAAAAGGAAAAAAATAAAAGGAAAAAAGAGAGGAAAAAGAAAAAAAGAAACTCGTGATTTTTTTAAATAATGCATGTAATATTATTGAAACTGAAGTAGTTATATGATATAATATAAAACAGAACATATTCAGTGTAAATGATCTTTGTGTTGCTAACATACTAACAGTCCTCCATGACCATCAGATCTATCATAAAAGGTCACGATTAGATGTGGTAAAAAGACACACATATCACTTAAATAAAAGATCAAACTGATTATGATCTAGTATAAGGAATACTTAAGTGATACGTGAGTTTTACACCACTCCTTATCGTTGTCTATTTGATGATCACAAGAGATATGTCTCTAATATAAAATAAGTAGTTATATAATATAATATAAAACAAGAGGTAGTTGACGGATGTAGAGTATGACAAGTGTCATGAAATGTAATATATATTTATAGCATGAAATCTTTTAAAAACTAATATAAATAGCTAGAATTATCCTTTTATAGAACAGATTTAGAGTACCACTGAGTGCAGTCAACCTCACCACCGTTTTACTAAGAAGCGCCACCGTTTCAAATCGGTTCTGTACCCACGTTCATATAGATGCGCTCGGCGATGGCTTCATGAACATCGCGCTGGGGTTCCGCAACACGGCCGCGCGGCCAAGCACCAGGAGGTTGCGCTGCTGGTGTAGTCGGACAAGTCCGTCTTCCTCAACTGCCGCATGGACGCGTACCAGGACACGCTGTACGAGAACTCGAAGTCGCAGTTCTATCGCAGCTGCGACTTCTCCGGGACCATCGGCTTCGTGTTCGGCGACGCGGCCGCCGTGTTCTAGAACTGCATCCTCGTCCTCCGCCGCCCGATGGACAACCAGCAGAACATCGCCACAACGCAGGTCAGCCAGGACACGATGTTCGTGTTCCGGAGCTGCCGCCCCACCGCCGAACTGGCGCTCAAGGACGCATCCCGCCCGGCCATTCGCAGCTACCTCTCCCGCCCGTGGTGCGGGTACTCGCACACCCTCATCATGGAGTCCGAGATCCTGGCGTTCATCGACAAGGCCGGCTACCTGCCGTGGAACGGCGACTTTGGGCTCAAGACGCTGTGGTACGCCGAACCGGGGGCCGGCGACACGGCCGGCCGCGTCAGCTGGCCGGGGTACAAGAAGGTGATCAGCAAGGAGGAGGCCACCATGTTCACCGTGCAGAGCTTCTTGCACGCCGAGCCTTGGATCAAGCCCACCGGTACGCCGGTCAAGTACGGTTTCTGGGCGTGAGAACATTACCATGGCGTCTCATGGCGCGCATGCATCTGATTTGTCGAGGAGACCAGAGGATCGTCATGAAACAGCGAAGGAAGAAGAGGAGACGAACCGATGGTGACGCACGGTCAATTACCAGGTGCGGAGCTGTTCGTCTGGTAGGTGCTTGATGATCTGAATTACTAACCATGTCCCATGCATTTATGGCTTCCACTGATTCACTTGTATGTACTTCTGATTTGGAGCTGTTAATGTATCAGATTCGTATGAGTAGACCAGGCTGAGTTGCAGAAAGCATGCATTTTTTAGGAAATAGGATAGGTGGTGTGTAGGTGTTGCTGATCCAGGAAACTGTGAAAATTGCAAAAGTGATTTTCTAATATAGGGATTTGGCAACAGGGGGAAATCTGTTTGCTCCGAATTTACTGTGGTATAGCTCGTCACAGCTGACTATGGAACAGTAATCCGGAATTGGCCTATCGAATAGAAGATGAGGATAACAGGTGTAGTACAAGTACCGATTCTAGCTCCTCTCTTCTCAGAATAAAAACAGAGCACAGACACGCAAATAAACTAGAATCTCTGCCATCTTCTCCAGACTGATCAATCCACCATTTCTTTCTCAACATTCCCACACACAGATTGATTGTTTGGTTTAGTATGACACCACTACTAGCTCTAGGCCCCTCGCGCCATTAGGACGGGATCAAGACGTGAGTCCGGCCGTGATCTTGACGCCGGTGGTAGGCAGACACATGTTGCCCTCGATGAACTGCGCCACGGTGAAGTTGCCGGCCTTCCGCGGGGCTGGTCATCACGTGGAACCCCGGCCAGGTGACCCTGCCGCCGACGCTGGCGCCGGATCTGGTGTTCATGTACTCCCCGTAGTAGACCGTGTCGAGCGCGAAGTCGCCGTCCCACGCGAGCCATCCCTCGGGACGCACCACGGCTGCGACGTGCGACTGCATGAACACCACCCGCGATACTGCTTCCACGGCCGGCCGAGGTACGTCTGCGTTGGCGCCGCGGCGCCGTTGCCCCGGGCGGCGAGGAGATCGTCGTCGACGGAGACGTTGCGGAACTGGAAGGTGAAGCCGGTGGCCATGGTTGCGTTGAGCCTGCCCTGCGCGGTGACGGAATTTCTTCTGTCCCGGCAGCGGCAGCCGCGCCAGGAGGGTGCAGTTCTGGAACACGGCGGCGGCGTTCCCGAAGACGAAGTCGACGGTGTCCGAGACGCGGCAGTCGCGGTAGAACTGCCGGAGCGGTGCGCGTAGAAGACGGAGTGGTCCGAGTCGCTCCGCAGCGCCACCATGCTTGGCCGGCCCCGCCGTGTTCGCGAACGTCATGTCCGGCGCGATAAAGCCCTTGCCCCTCACGGCTGCGACACGGAACGGTAGTTGCGTCAGCAGATGCTCAGATTAGTGTGGTTACCGTACTGCTAACCGTGTACTCGCTTCATTTGTGGGTGTTACCGTAGCCTCAATACTGGGTACCCCGCGCACAGCGTGAAACCGTCTAAGAACCTCGCCCCCTCCGTAGGGGCGAGCTCCGAAGGCGCCACGTGTCCAGTAGGGCCGGAGCTCCCCTCTCCTCAGAGGATAGCTCTGGGCTTGCCACGTGGCCTAGAAGGCCGGACCTCGCCCCTCCGCAGGGGCGAGCTCCGAATGAGCCACGTGTCCAGCGCCTGCCACGTGGCACAGGAGGCCAGACCTCGCCCCCCTCCCCCCGCACGGGCGAGCTCCAAAGGTGCCACGTGTCTAGCGGGCCCGGAGCCCCCACGGAGGATAGCTCCGGGCCCGCCACATGGCGAGCAGAGCAGGACCCCCACTCCGCGGGGGTGAGCTTCGAAGGCTCCACGTGTCCAGCAGGGTCGGAGCTCCCCCTCTCCTAAGAGGAGAGCTCCGGGCCCGACACGTGGCCAGCAGAGCAGCGCTACCCGCCCGACGCGGTATGCAGCGGGAATAAAGGTGCGTCATGCCTTTACCATACAAAGCATTCAAGACTCGCTCCTTCCCAAGACGAAGAGGCGCGGCGCACGCCTGTCAGGAGGCTCTGTGACCAGTCACAGTCAAGACAAACGTACAGTGTCTGAAGCTACACACCAATGAAGGAAGTGATAAGACATGGACAGGACGGGCCCTACCGCCCCTGCCATCGCCAGCGGCTACACGCTACACCTAGCCCGCGGCATGGGCGGGGCGGCAGGACGAGGACCTCGAAGCCAGCGCCAAGACCGCGTAGCTGGTAGGATATCACCCCGGGGCCACCTGTCGGGTCCCCGGGGCCCACCTTATAAGTCGCCCAAGCCTTGGACTATAAAAGGCTCGGGTAGGCAACGTTACAAGGGTTCGAGTATTTTAGGCTTCGGACTCCAGGGGTTCGGCACTTTTGCTAGCTCCCGCTAGGCCATCCTCATACTCAAGGAAACCAGTGCTCCGAGCACTCCCGTGGACGTAGGGTTTTATGCTCCGGCGGCCCGAACCACGTAAATCCCCGTGTCAATCCACCTTCATCTTCCTGCGTCATCCATCCTGACGAGGCCCTCGCGAGAGGACTAGCCCCGCCTAAAAAAGAACCTCCGCGGGCTGCTCAGAGCAGGTCCGGGGGAAGTGTCGACCGCAGACGCTTCGACAGTTACTATCAGCATTACTCTAAACATCTACTTCAAAAGTATATTATCTTTTTCTTTAGCACATTCTATACTTTTTAGTAGTTGTCGAAGTGTTCGGCCGACACTTCCCCCGGGCCTGCACTGGGCAGCCCACGGAGGTTCTTTTTTCGGTGGGGCTAGTCCCTTGCGGAGAGATTGCGCGGATGGATGAGTTAGTAAGAGCTTGACGCGGTGAGTTTTACGTGGTTCAGGCCGCCGGAGCGTAAAACCCTACGTCCACGGCGAGCTATGGAGCTCACTGTATTGCTTGCTGCTCAGGGCCGAAGTCCTGAGCTTGGGGGTGAGTTACAGCTTGGGAGTGTATGGCTAGCGTATGAGTTGCAGAGTGCGAACCCTTGCTATCGTCGCCTACCCGAGCCTTTTATAGTCCAAGACTCGGGTGGCTTACAAGGGGGGCCGGGACCCGACAGGTGGTCCCGGGGAGATTGACTGATATCTACCGTATCTGCAGTTATGCCGGTACTTGTCCCTGCCGAAGGCTTCTGAGTCTTCGTCTTGTAGCTCTGCCCATGCCGCATGCTAGTCGTAGTGGGTGATGACGGCGGGGGCGGCATGGGATGTCTTGTCGCTGCGTTTATTGGCTGGCAGCCTCTGCCACTGCGCGCCAGTCTGTGATGCGACTGGGCGCAACGGCACCTGACAGAGGCGTGCTCCGCGTCTCCGCGTCTTGGGAAGGCGCGGGCCTTGAATACCTTGTACGGGCAAGGTATGGGGCGTCTTTATGCCCGCTGCCTATCGCTCGGGGGCAGGCAGCGCCGTTCTGCTGGCCACGTGGCGGGCCCGTAGCCCTCCTCAGAAGAGAGGGGGGTCCGGCCCCGCAGGACACGTGGAGCCTTCGGACCTCTCCCCGCGGAGGGGGAGGTTCGGCTTCTGTTGGCCACGCGGCGAGCCCGGAGCTCCTCTCTGAGGAGAGGGAGGTCCGGCCTCTCCGGACACGCGGCACCTTCAGACCTCTCTCCCGCGGAGGGGAAGGTCTAGCTTCTGTATGCCACGTGGTGGGCCCGGACCTCTCCTCTGAGGAGAGGGAGGTCCGGCCCCGCTGGACGCGTGGCGCCTTCGGAGCTCTCCCTGCGGAGAAGGGCGAGATCCTTAGGCATTTTCCCTTGTGCGCGGTGGTACCCCATATCGAGGGTACCGACAGTGGCCCCCGGGCCCATCTCGGGGGAGATAGCGAGCCCGAGGTGGGACCTTCGTCTCTTCTGATCCGCGCACTTTCTTGTCTTGAGTACTCCCTGTGCTGGCAGGGTCTTGACGGCTTCGGTGTTCAGCCTCTTAGGAGAGGGTGAAGCCTGGCATCGGAGCTCGGCCCGGCTGTTGGGGCGGAGGTCCGGAAGTCATCGGAGCTCAGGCCAGCGAAGGGCGTGAGGTCCGGCATCAGCGCTCGCCTCTGAAAGGAGGGCGAGGGCTGGCCTCGGAGCTCGGTCTGGCTGTGGAGGCGGAGTGCGGAAGTCATCGAAGCTCAGGCCAGCGAAGGGCGTGAGGTCCGGCGTCAGCGCTCGCCTCTGAAAGGAGGGCGAGGGCTGGCCTCGGAGCTCGGCCCAGCTATGGGGGCGGAGTCCGGAAGTCATCGGGGCTCAGGCTAGCGAAGGGCGTGAGGTCCGGAGGTCATCGGAGCTCAGGCCAGCGAAGAGCATGAGGTCCGGCATCAGCGCTCGCCTCTGAAAGGAGGGCGAGGGCTGGCCTCGGAGCTCGGCCCAGCTATGGGGGCGGAGTCCGGAAGTCATCGGAGCTCAGGCCAGCGAAAGGCGTGAGGTCCGGCATCAGCGCTCGCCTCTGAAAGGAGGGTGAGGGCTGGCCTCGGAGCTCGGCCTGGCTGTGGAGGCGGAGTCCGGAAGTCATCGGAGCTCAGGCCAGCGAAGGGCATGAGGTCCGGCATCAGCGCTCGCCTCTGAAAGGAGGGCGAGGGCTGGCCTCGGAGCTCGGCCTCGCTGTGGAGGCGGAGTCCGGAAGTCATCGGAGCTCAGGCCAGCGAAGGGCATGAGGTCCGGCATCAGCGCTCGCCTCTGAAAGGAGGGCGAGGGCTGGCCTCGGAGCTCGGCCCAGCTGTGGGGGCAGAGGTCCGGAACTGCTCAGTGGTCCCCCCTTTCCTATCCCTTAGTCTCATTTGGCTTACTGTCCCAGGCCGGAATACGGGGCTTGGGTAATCCAGTGCACTTGGTCCCGGAGGTTTGGCCCCAGCCCCAGTCAGGGTGTAACCGCCCGGCCCCCTGGTACTCAGACCGTAGCGTCGGGAGGCAGAGTGCGCATGCTTTGGGTGCAAGACCGGGCAAAGCAAGGCTCCTGACCCCCCGTTCTAGCGTAGGTCTTTTCTCGGAGGAGACCAACTGGCGGTGCAGTACCCTTATAGGGGAAGATCCAAAAGGCCACCGGGCCTCTGGAAGGTACCCCAAGCACTACCGCCTTCGGCAGGACGGCAAATATCGACTATGCATGAGAGCCGGAAAGAGGAGCCGAGTGTACAATGGACACACACTGTCTAGAGCGTGGGGAGGTGTTCATATAAATTAATGCGTAATTTAAATAAACACCTAAGTAAGCATGGTGAACTTACTGGGTAGCGTCGGAGCGCCTGTCTTCACGCAGAGCGGGTCATGCGTGACTTCGTCGTACGCCGGACACGGGGGGACCCCCATGGCTATATCAGGGGGAAGCATGGCTTTAGCCCCGCATACCATACCATGTGGAAGGGTAGTTCCCGTGACCCGGCCCTGGGAAGTCCGGCTGGCCCTCGACATGGAGGAGCCGGTATCCCCCGACGGCTCTGGGTGCGCGTCTGCACCGGTTGTGTGGGTCTGCTTGGCGTGGACCTGGCACGCATTGCATCCCTAACCGGTTTGACGGCGTCCAGGTGGCTCTCGGTCAGTAGGAGCCATGCCGGGTGGCTTAACCGACCAACATGCGGGACGATGAGCGTTCCCATCACTCGCCTCCTTGGACTACTGCGAGCTAATCGCAGCCTTCCTCCTGGGTTATGCACCGCAATAGGATGTCGTGGCGCCACGCCAGTAAAGATACCAGCGCGTAGCACTTAGCCATCCGCACCACCCGTTCAGCGGATGCACGTTCATCAGGAAGGATGCCCTTCAAGGAGTCCCGGACATCCGTGGTCCATGCATCGGGACTACTTGAGCTTCTGGATCTTGAGAGCTCGGTTGCACGGAGTCCCCAGTGACTTTTACGATCCTTTGGCGGCATCCAGGGCCGCCGGGACTGCCTAGCTCCGAGGCACTGGTTCAGCCTCCTTCGCCCGGCTCGGCGGGCCGGGCTGTGGACCGCAGCAATGTCCTCTCGAAGACTCCTTCATGCGCAGGGGCTCCGATGGAGGCTTTCGTTGAGAGGTCGTCAGCTGCGGCCGTGCAAGCGCGCGGTACATGGCGCAGGTCCAAGGCGAGGAATTCTTTCTCCAACATCCGCACGTGAAGCAGATAAGCAGCTAGCTGTGGGTCATTGCAGGGGCATTCACCCTTAACTTGCTTCATAACTAGCTGGGAGTCGCCCTGCGCCAACAACTGGCGAGCGCCCAGAGACAGGACTGTCTTTTAGGCCAAAGATGAGTGCTTCATACTCTGTCAAGTTGTTGGTTGCCTTGGAATTGAGACGCACCATGTACCCAGACTGCTCCCCCGATGGCATGAGAAGCAGTACGCCGGCACCGGCCCCCTGCTTTCGCGAGGAGCCGTCGAAGAAGAGCATCCAGTGAGGCCCGGTGAAGACCGGAGCTCGGTACTTTGGTTCACCGTCTTCGCGGCCCCCTGGGTCAGCCTTCGTTGGCGTCCACTCAGCCACGAAGTCAGCCAGTGCTTGGCTCTTGGCTGTCTGACATGGTCGGGAGATCAGCTTGAACTCCGCCGTCTTCGGGCTGTCTTCCGGCTTCGGAAGCTGGCAGTGAGTGCCAACTCCGCCCTCCGGCTGCTCTGGCGCACTTGTCCGCCAGGCTGAAGATCTCGGAGGCATCGCAGACCTCTCTGGTTGCAAGCCTCTCAAGCATCTTCTCGTCCCGGACACTGTCGAAGTGCCGCCACCACAGAAGCACTTTGAATATGCGAAATGGTGTTGCGTACCTGGGAGAACCGCTGGATGAAGGAGCGCAGCGACTCCCCAGGTTGTTGCTTGATGGCGTGGAGGTCAGGCTCCGTGCCGGGATGGGTGTAGGAGCTGCCAAAGTTGGCGATGGACTGCCGGCAGAGCTCTCCCCAGGAAGTTATGGAACCCTGAGGGAGGTTCATTAGCCAAGACCGGGCTGGGCCGGTCAAGGCGACGGGGAAGTAGTTTGGCCATGACGGCCTCATCCCCTCCTGCGGCAAGCACGGCGGTGGAGTAGATCTGGAGGAACCCCGCCGGGTTGGCACTGCCGTCGTACTTCTCGGGTAGGTGCGGCCGAAACTTGCGCGGCCACCTCGCGAAGCGGAGATGGGGCTCCAGGGCCGTACATACTGCCCCTGTTGCTGCAGGCGTTGGTGCCGCGAACGCTTGGTTTGCCGCTGGCACAGTGTA
Source organism: Neostapfia colusana (assembly GCA_030760725.1). NCBI lineage: Eukaryota > Viridiplantae > Streptophyta > Magnoliopsida > Poales > Poaceae > Neostapfia > Neostapfia colusana. The sequence goes on from JASWHV010000006.1 coordinate 106,343,027, forward strand.
CCCCGGTATGGGCAAGGCTGCGCCATAGACCGGGGGCGCCGTTTGCAGGACATATGGTTGTGGCATATGCTGCGTGGCGTATGTCTGGGGCAGAGTTCGCGTGGCGAAAGTCTGTGCCTTAGGCAGGGTTGAAGCAGTCGTCATGCTGACGCCGGCCTCTTGGCTGCGACGCCTTTCTCGTCGCCGCTCGAGGAACACTCAGGCGTCTTGGCCCAGGTGATATCGTTCCAGCTCAGTCCTCAGGTCCGTCGACGGAAGCCTGGTGGAGCTGGAATCCGCCGTCTGTCCGTCAATCGTCGGCGTGCACGTCAGCGACACAGCCGGTTGGCCGGAGCGTCGTCCCCGCCGAAGTCAAGGGTTTGCGACGGTGACGACAAGACGGTCTACCTCGCGAATCCACTGCTGGGTCGCTGCCTGAGGCCCGTCCCCAGCTGGCGGATTGTGCAGTAGCACTCTTGCTGCGGCTAGCGCACCCCCGCCGGGTACGCCCAGCGCTACTGAAGACCTGACGCTGGTTGGAGCCTGCATTGCCGGGGTCGGCGCTGCCAGAGCCGGCTGCTGGCTCCCAGTGCAGGTATTAGTGTCGCGAACGCTTGGTTGCGCCTGACACAGTGTACCCCGGTATGGGCAAGGTTGCGCCATAGGCCGGGGACGCCGCTTGTAGAGCACATGGTTGTGGCTTATGCTGTGCGGCGTACGCCTGGGGCAGAGCTTGCGTGGCGAAGGTCTGCCCTTCAGGCTGGGTCGAGGCCGACGTCATGTTGTCGCCAGCCTCTTGAGTGCGACGCCTTTCTCGACGTCGCTCGAGGTACACCCGGGCATCCTGGCCCAAGTGACACCGTCCCAGCTCTGTCCTCAGATCCGTCGACTGGAGCCTGGTGGAGCTGGAATCTGCCGTCTGCTCATCAACCATTGGCGTGCGCATCAGCGACACAGCCGGATGGCCGAAGCGTCGTCCCCGCTGAAGTCGAGGGTTTGCGGCAGCGACGACGAGACGGTCTACCTCGCGAATCCACTGCTGGGTCGCTGATTGAGGCGCGTCCCCAGCAGGTGGATTGTGCAGTAGCGCTCTTGCTGCAGCTAGCGCACCCCCACCGGGTACGTCCAGCGCTACTGAAGACCTGACGCTGGTTGGAGCCTGCATTGCCGGGGTCGGCGCTGCCAGAGCCGGTTGCTGGCTCCCAGCTTGTGCCGACACACTCTGTCCTGAGTGTGTTGACATGTACTCCCCCCTGGTCGCGGTTCGCTGCGGACGAGTGGGAAGAGAGTTTGCCGCTGAAGGAAGCTTGGTCATTTTCGTCGGCGGAAACTCGTCGCGCAAGGGGAAAAGCCCCCTACCTGGCGCGTCAAATGTCGAAGTGTTCGGTCGACACTTCCCCCGGGCCTACACTGGGCAGCCCGCGGAGGTTCTTTTTTCGGTGGGGCTAGTCCCTTGCGGAGAGCTTGCGCGGATGGACGAGTTAGTAAGAGCTTGACGCGGTGAGTTTTACGTGGTTCAGGCCACCGGAGCGTAAAACCCTACGTCCACGGCGAGCTATGGAGCTCGCTGTATTGCTTGCTGCTCAGGACCGAAGTCATGAGCATGGGGGTGAGTTACAGCTTGGGAGTGTATGGCTAGCGTATGAGTTGCAGAGTGCGAACCCTTGCTATCGTCGCCTACCCGAGCCTTTTATAGTCCAAGACTCGGGTGGCTTACAAGGGGGGCCGGGACCCGATAGGTGGTCTCGGGGAGATTGACTGATATCTACCGTATCTGCAGTTATGCCGGTAGTTGTCTCTGCAGAAGGCTTCTGAGTCTTCGTCTTGTAGCTCTGCCCATGCCGCATGCTAGTCGTAGTGGGTGATGACGGCGGGGGCGGTATGGGATGTCTTGTCGCTGCGTTTATTGGCTGGCAGCCTCTGCCACTGCGCGCCAGTCTGTGATGCGACTGGGCGCAACGGCACCTGACAGAGGCGTGCTCCGCGTCTCCGCGTCTTGGGAAGGCGCGGGCCTTGAATACCTTGTACGGGCAAGGTATGGGGCGTCTTTATGCCCGCTGCCTATCGCTCGGGGGCAGGCAGCGCCGTTCTGCTGGCCACGTGGCGGGCCCGGAGCCCTCCTCAGAAGAGAGGGGGGTCCGGCCCCACAGGACACGTGGAGCCTTCGGACCTCTCCCCGCGGAGGGGGAGGTTCGGCTTCTGTTGGCCACGCGGCGAGCCCGGAGCTCCTCTCTGAGGAGAGGGAGGTCCGGCCTCTCCGGACACGCGGCACCTTCAGACCTCTCTCCCGCGGAGGGGGAGGTCCGGCTTCTGTATGCCACGTGGTGGGCCTGGACCTCTCCTCTGAGGAGAGGGAGGTCCGGCCCCGCTGGACGCGGGGCGCCTTCGGAGCTCTCCCTGCGGAGAAGGGCGAAATCCTTAGGCATTTTCCCCTGTGCGCGGGGGTACCCCATATCGAGGGTACCGACAGTAGTAGTATCACACTCATCATACTCTAAAATTCTACTCTCTATCAACTATAACCAGTTCTTTAATATTTCTTTCCATTTTTTCTCTCTTTTCCTGTTCCTTTTCCCTCTCCCTTTTTTCATTCTTTTTTACCTCCCCCGTTCCTTTTCTCCCAATCCTTGTCTGTGTCGCTCCTTCAGTCGCCCCCGCCCTAGCCTATGGCCTTCGCCCCAGCCGACCCCGCCTCCGCCCGTGTCCTCAGCCTCCATCTCGGTTGCCTCCGTTGCTGCTGACATCCTCCCCCATCCTGATGCCTTCCTCTTCAGTGGACTTGTTCTCATCACCAGCCTCATGCGTGTTGGTCTTCTCCCCAATCCGCAGTCCTCCTCCGCGTCGTCCTCTATCGCGTCGACCTCTTACAAGCTCTGTCCCGACCCTACGCTACAACCTCACCGCTGCCCCTGCCCTTGGTCTATGCCCTCGACGACTCCTCGCTCCCGTCGGCCTACTCCTACCATATCGTCGACAGCTGCCACGCCGCTAAGTCCTCCTCCACGCGCGAAAAGCACCAACCATCGCTCCTACCGGTGGATCTCTGTAGCATGTGAGCATATGGTGTATGGCGTCTAGTACCCTACTGTGGACGCTCCTCGCGTGCGCCCCGTCACGTGTCTAGTGTCATTCCATATCTAGTAGTCCGATGTTGATAGTCTTACTACTAAATTGATGGGTTGGATTATTCAAGTTCGACTGAGGTGCATAAGCTTGTGGTGGGTAGGCCAGGTAGGTCAAATGTGTGTGTGTCCACTAATCAATGTCATGGACACCTCTTCATGCCCCTCTAGTACATGACAAGCATTGAGTCCGACTCTTGACAGGGAAATAAAGCGGGTCTCATCGCCTTCGTGCTAGGCAGGACGAAGTCGATCATTCGCCCACTCCCTCCATTCTCAGCCGTTGCCTACGCCCCTATCGGCCTTAGGCATCGTCGCCCCAACCACCACCTGTTACCACCACCACCGACGTGGGGCGACATCGCACCGTTTTGCCACGCTATTTGCACCCGCCGTCCACCACATCATCGCTCGTCGCCTCCACTATCAACCCCGCTTGTCGCCCGCCTATCGCTCACGGCTATAACACCGTGGTCGCAACCTCACTGCCCTGCCGCTTTCCCACCAGTCGTACCACCACCCGGAACCTCCTCTATTGTTGTGGACCACAAATGGCACCCCCAACAATCTAGAAACCCCAAACCCGAACCCCTTAACCAAGGCCTACATCGCGATGCAGAGAAGGAAAGGAGTTGAAGGGGTGGGCAGCCCACGACTCAGGTTTGACTAGGTGGGCACCCTCGGGAACTCCCGAGTACCATATTTTGTTAAAAAAGTTTTCTACACTTTTATTATGTATTTTGATTGTTAGAGCACACATATGGCTATTTCTAATAAGAATTTTTAGAACTTATTTGTCTATTAAGATCTTTATGTGTTGTTTTTAATATGACTCATGAAAACTTTTCAACAGCTAACTTGTTTGAGTCTCTATAGAGACTAAAATGAAATAGGATCCGAAACATGTCACCTGTCGGTACCCTGCAGACCGGGTACCCTCACGTAGAGGGGGGAAAACAGCTTGGATCTCGCCTCCCTGTTGAGGTGGGCCCCAACATAGCCACGTGTCCTTGGCCCCAAGGTCAGCCCTGGGGCTGCCACGTGCGCTTAAGTTCCAGAGACGACGGGTGCTCTGGGCTCCGGCCCAAGCCCCCCCCGCTGAGGTAGGGTCCGGAGCTACCACGTGTCTCCCGACTCAGAGCCACCTCTCTGCTGAGGACAACTCTGGGGCTGACACATGCACCGGGCTCCGGTCCAAGCCTCCCCGCTGAGGTGAGGTCTGGAGATGCCACATGTCCCCTGGCTCAGAGTCACCTCCCTAATGAGGACAGCACTGGTGCTGACACGTGCCCTAGGCTCTGGTCCGAGCCTCCCCGCTGAGGTGAGGTCCGGGGCCGCCACGTGTCCCCTCGCTCAGAGCCACCTCCCTGCTGGGAACAACACCGGTGCTGACACGTGCCCTGGGCTCCAGTCCGAGCCTCCCCGCTGAGGTGAGGTCCGGGGCTGCCACGTGTCCCCTGGCTCAGAGCCACCTCCCTGCTGAGGACAACTCTGGTGCTAACTCGTGCCTTGGGCTCCGGCCCGAGCCTCCCCGCTGAGGTAAGGTCCTGGGTCGCCATGTGTCCCCTGGTTTCAAACCCGTCGATAAGGGCTCTAGAGCCACCACGTGCCCCACGATCTGTCGTGGGTCGACGAAGTCAAGAAGGAAGTGTGATGTCAGGCCTCGCATTCAAGGCTCGCGCTTTCCCTAGAAGCATGACGCACTACACACGCCTCCGTCCTCTGGCCGTTCGCCATTACGGTGACAAGACATGACGGCGAGGCGTGACAGTGCTACAGTGCCACCCAACGCACGAAACTGCCCGAGCAGGACGAGAAGACGCGGCGACAAGACGGCGTCTTCACCTGACACACGGACAGGGGTGCTCAGCGCGCCAGGTGGCGGGACTTAACTCCTCCATCAACCACTATACTTAGAGGACAAAGCCCTAGATCATGTATAGGGTTTACATAGCTTTGGGGCCACCTGTCGAGCCCCAAGTCTTATTGTAACCACCCCGGCCTTGGACTATAAAAGGAACGGGGTGACCACTCGACAAGGGGTTCGCATTCCAGATCTCGCAATGCACAAGCACAAGCACGTGCAAATAAGCAATACAACAGACACTGCCATAGATGTAAGGTATTACGCTTCGGCGGCCCGAACCACGTAAAACCTCGGAGCCCAGGTCGCGTAGAGCGTCAAGCCCCCTCCGATCAAAAAATCTCGTGGGCTATTTCCGAGCAGACTGAGAGTAGTGTCGCAGCTCACGCACTCCAACATCACGTATTGGAAAATTTTGAGCTACTATTCAAATGTTGGAGATGGACTAATTGCTACAGTTGATAGAGCGAGTTCATTTATGGCTCGTTGCTGCACGGCAAGCGACCACTAGAACCAGTGTTAATGCTGCATGTTGCAGATTTAAGTCCTCGATTGGGGTAGGAATATTTCCGTGCGTGGTACATCTACAGTGCCTCTCTTGCATCCTCTCGGCGGCCAGGTTAGCTTGGACTGTAGCTAGAGGATCAGAACAGCTTCCTCCTGTCTGTTTCAAGATGGTGTCAGGGGATAGTAACTATGACAACTGTTACTGAACGCGGCTCGCTGACCCACCAAACGTTCCGGACTCGTCGTGTCTCGTATTCGAATCCTCCCTCGGTTGGCACCGATCGACTTCCCTGAGCTGGCGTGTGACCTCTGTACCTAACTGTAGGCCATGGCAGCACAACGAGTACCACACCACGATGCTCTGCTCCTACGATCAGTTCCGGCCGGTTGCTCTGGATGTCGATCAAACGGCTGAAACCAACACACTAGCAAGAGCCTTGACGCGCTCGTTGGAACCGACGCGGGCACGGATTGGTCGAGGCCTCCAGATTTGACCAGCTAACGAAATAGGAGCAGAACGCAGGAGACACAGCGAAGAGCAGTTGGAACTAGCGCGCACTCACCGACGGTGGTGGCGGTGCGGTACGTCGTGTACCCGTCGACGTAGTTCCGGCGGCTGGTGATGACGGTGGCGCCGATGCCGTTGCCGACCAGGCGACCAGCATCACTGCATCAGGTTCCACTTCTTCGAACTCTTCACTTCAGCCGTCTCGTTGTACGCCCCCCTCTTCACGTAGATCACGTACCGTGCCGCGCTCTCCGCGGGCGCCGCCTCCACGGCCGCGCTCTCCGTCGTGAAGTTCCCGCTCCCGTCCTTGGCCACCACGGCGTCCACCGGCAGCCCGCCCGGCCCCACCGGCATCTGCAGAAGCCGGCGGTCACAGATATCTCCCATTGTGCCCCTCATTTTTCCTTGCATGCTCGCGTTCTCTCTCTCGTATCATCTTCCTGCGGCAATCGTGTGGAACCTTCCGCGTCCCGTGGATTCATCGATCCTTCGGCAGGAAGCAACGGACGATACGAGTGCGTCTAGCTTTATTTGCCGCTGCAGCCGTGTGCCCGGCCGGGCCTACAGCTCGTTGGATGCATCTGCATGCATTCGGGTAGTCGTGAGACATGGGCCGTGAAGGCCCGGCCCGTTTGTGCCTATGGTGCTGTTCCGGCACGTTGGTCTATAGCCAGACCCAGCCACCGCCCACGGCTCATATGGCCCGTTTTTCGTGTTGTGTCAGCACAAACACCACGATCCAGCTGTTTTTATATTTTACAGCCATTTTACATATAATTTATGGCCGGGCTCAGGCCATAGAAATCTCGGCCCGGCACGGCCCGGAAAAGAATCAGGTCGTGTCGGGCCCGGCTCAAGTTTATTTTATGCGTGTTGGGCCGTGTCGGCCATAAACGGGCCAGGCTGCCCATGGCCCGTTTGTTTTAAAATACATTAAAAATAGCAAAAAATATATTATTTGGGTTTAAATGGGCCGTGCCGGGCCGGGGTCCTACAGACTAACCGGGCCATACCATCGGGCCATGTCCGGACACAGCCCACACCGGGCTTCGGGCCAGCTCGAGCCCAATTTTTTCGTGTCAGGCCATGTTCGTGCCGGGCCATTTTTGCCAGGCTTCAGACCGGCCCGATTGGCCCAGCCCGTTTGGCCACCTATATTTGAGAGAAATGATAAACTGAGATGAAATATAAATCGTGTTGTGTCTAGATACCGGCACGACACGGTCCGCGAGCATGTGTCATTTTGGCTCAAATTTTGTGTTGGACGGTGCCATGGGTTGCTCAAAAATGACTCGGCCCATGTCACAACACTACATGCGGGTGTCCATTTGTCATTTTCCGGGGAAAAATGGAGAGCACACAAAATATATTGGTGCCTTTTCTATATTATTACTGTGCTAAACGCCCTGCCAGCAGAGTCGACACTGATAGGAGACGCTCATCGTACCTCTACCGGTGGTTGAACAATATGTGCTATACAATATTTCCTTCGTTCTAAAATAAATGATGATTAGAATAAAAATCTAGTTTATTTTAAACTAAATTAGCTGTTCTAAATATCATTTAATTCAGACAGAGTGAATATTATTTTATTGTATTGTTAACTGGTTTTGAACAGCGAGAGAACAATATCAGAGTATTAAGAATGGGGGCTCCAAAACGTCCCTGAAAAAGACGAAGGAGGCATGAAATAAAGCTTTACTTCAGCCCAATTCTCCTAAATAGGGGAACGACCCGTGGGCCTGGCCACAAGGAAGAGGGTCCATGAAAGCAAAGGCTCACACTCCGAGCAAGGGAAGGATGGGTCGGGGCCAAACCTCCGGTCTGATGACGTCACCCTGAGATCAGGTCGTCACGCCTCCACGAGCGGGCTCGCCTCGACCTGGTCAGGTTGGGCCCCGAACTTATCTACTTTCTTAATCATCGACTCGGAGTCACACATTATCGAGAGGGTAAATAGCAGGCAGAGTTAAAGAACTCTACTATAGCGCCTTCAGTGTGAGGCTAGATGGGACAACCGTCAGGACGCCCCACAACCACTCCGTCATCACATGCGGGCAAGCGGCGGACCAATGCCGCCCACGTCGCGGAAGCATAAATTCAAGTCATGGGGCCCACACTTTCCATTATGCCACCAAAGGCGGGAGTAGGGGAGTCCAAATAGGCACTTTGGATGCCAAAAGTCATCCTGCTCCAGGCAGGATGTGATTGCCTCATTAAAAACACCGGGCGGGATAGCTACCGTCTTAAAATCCCTTCTTTCGGCCCACCGTTTTAAGAACCCCCTTGGGCTATTAAAGAGAGGACTTGGGCCAGAGGAGGGGGGAGGAGAAAAGGGAGAAGAGGTCACATGCTCTGGCGCCCTATGTAATCTCTTAAGATCAATATACCAAACATGACGTAGAGCTATCGAACGACTTGAACGTGAGTAATTGTGGGTCGTGTCCCTAACCTCCCAAAAGCAAACTATGTAGCGCCTTCCAGTTAACTTTTTTTTGAAAACCCGTACCAACAGGTACGAGTGCTATTATATTAAGAAGAATGTAGTGCCGATAGATAGTTGTACAACAGAGAAGGAGAGAGATAGATAGAGAGAAAGGATGATAGATGATACAAGACACACAGGAATGAGGTTTCAGCTTTTACTGAACCACATTTACAACAATATAATTGCTAAGCTTCTTCGCGCCCGCTCTTGACCATTGCTTGATCTCTTCTAGTATCTCGTGTTGTAGCTGGTCGACAGTTCTTTCTATCTTGTCAAAGACGCGTCGGTTCCGTTCCTTCCAGACAATATAACTGATGAGAATTGGCAGTGAAGGCCCTGTGAAGTTGAATGCAACTGCACCTTTGACAGATTTGTGAACCATTCTGTTAGAGAGGATGAAGGGGACCATAGGTCTAGGTGCATGAAAGGGGCATGGAACCTGACAGCTGCCCACTTCCAGATGGCTAGAGAGAATATGCATTCTTGGAAGAGGTGGGTGACTGTTTCTAGATTTCGGTAATAAAGCTAACAAAAGTAGCAATTTGGCCAACCTCTCCTCTGCAGTCTTGAGGCAGACCAGAAGCGGGCAGTTTGGCCGTTGTGGATCGATATCCTCGTAGAAGCATTGAAGAGGTCAATGTCGGCCTCGTCAACCGACAAGTCACCTTGTGTCCACAACTTGTTCTTGGCTGTCCATTGGAACCATGGCCAGTGAAGCCGAAGAGCTCTGCTAAATTTCTGTAAGTCCAGAATGCCCAAGCCACCGCATTCCAATGGCCGACATACTATAGACCAGTTTACTTTGCAGTGACCACCTTTCGGTTCTTTGCATCCCGACCAGAGAAAGCGGCGCCTTGCTTTGTCAATGATGGAGAAGAACTTCTTTGGTGGCTGGGTGGTGATCAACACATAAATTGACAGAGAACTTAGGACACTACGTACCAGTTCTCGACGGCCTCCTAACGACAAGAGACGGCTTTGCCAACCTTCAAGTTTTGACTGCACTCTCTCCGTGATATGTCTGAGGTGGTGAATTTTAATCTTGCCTGTTGTGAGAGGGAGGCCAAGGTACCGTACTGGGCACATCATTCGCTGACCCTGAAAATTATGCAGCACGAAGTCAAGGTCAATTCCGGAACAGCAGAATGGAGTTACAGAACACTTTGCAATATTCAACATCAGGCCTGTAGCCTTCCCGAATTTGTCAAGAATGGATAGTTCAGTGTCCATGTCCTGCCTCACTGGATTAAGCATGATTAAAGCATCATCTGCATACAAGGAGGTACGACATCTAGCTGCCCGATTAGTGAGCGGCGATAGAAGACCAAGTTGTGTGGATAGCTGGAGAATGCTATTAAGAGTATCAAAAGCTAGGATAAACAGGAAGGGGGACAAAGGGTATCCCTGCCGCAATCCACGCTGGTGCAAAATTTGGGCCCCTGGAATACCATTTAGTTTCACCGTTGAAGATGAGGTTGATAGAAGAGAGGCGATCCAGTCCCTGAACTTATTAGGGAAGCCTCTCGCAACGAGCATTTCGAACAAATATTCCCAAGAGAGCGAGTCAAAGGCTTTTGATATGTCCAGTTTAAGGAGGAGGAGAGGTTTTCTCCGCCTATGATGCGTGCGGACCATTTGTTGCACATATAAGAAGCTATCTTGGGTGCATCTTTGCTTTATGAAAGCACTCTGGGCAGTGGAAATTAGTTGGTCCATATGACCTGCCAGCTTGAGCGAGAGAATTTTGGATGTCAGCTTCGAGAAAGAATGTATGAGACTTATCGGTCTGAAGTCTGAAGCTGTTGTCGGATCATCTATCTTTGGTATAAGAGAAATGGTGGCCATATTCAATTGGTGAAGAGAGCCCGAGTACCCATTGAATAATGACTGCAATGCTGCCATAACATCATGTTTCACCGTAGGCCAGCAGGCCCTATAGAATTCAGTTGTGAACCCGTCGGGCCCTGGGGCCTTTTCTGCTGAAGTGCAACGATCGCAGCACTCACTTCGTCTTCAGTGATAGGCCATTCCAATTGGTGGTCTTGCACCTGATTAAGGTCCATCAGATCCCAGCTGATAGTACATTGGCGGCCAACCTTGGCGCCCAAGATGTTGTTGAAGTGTTGGTAGAGGACGTTCTGCTGCTCATGGTGAGTCCACACAAACTGACCCTCACTATTTTTAAGGCGATGTATAAAATTCGTCCGACCTCTCGCGTTTGCATGGAGATGAAAAAACTTTGACATGCATCTCCTATCCGCAGCTAGTTGATTCTAGAAGCTTGTCGCCTTGTGGCCCGCTCGACAGTGGCTAAACCCAGGATTCTGAGTTTCAGATCTTTCAGCAAGGATACTTCATCACGGGAGAGGCTGCGATCTTCCTGAGCTGTCTCCAGTTGGTGTACAATGTCATTTGCTAGATGAAGTGTCTGTCTTGCCTTGGAGAACAGTTTTGAGCTCCAACGCTTTAATGCAGAAGTCGTGTGATGCATTTTTTGCCCTAGAATTCCCGTTGCTGATCTTCCGACGGTGTGCGATGCCCACGCATTTTGCACCACCTCTTGGAATCCTGGGATGCGCAACCAGAAGGATTCAAAGTGGAAACTCCTTGGCCGTCGTGGTTGCGTTTTGGGACAAAGTAACAATGGACAGTGGTCAGATATTGCCGATGGAAGCGCCTGGAGACAGTGGTTAGAGTGTTGCAGGTCCCAACCATTGTTGCAGAAAGCACGATCCAAACACACTAATGTTGGATCTTCACGATCGTTGCTCCAAGTAAACTTTCGGACCAACAGAGGCAATTCTAACAGTTCACAGATATCAAGAGTACAGCGAAAGGTGCCCATCAGACGGTGATTAACATTCCTATTGTTCTTGTCTCTTGATTCATATGTTTGATTGAAATCTCCAATGCAAAGCCAGGCTACACCTGGAGCTGGTTTGAGAGATTGGAGTTCTGCAAGTAGTCTTGGCTTGTCAGCATCAGCAGTTGGCCCAGATACCGTTGAGAGCACGAAGTGGGAGTCAGTGGTGAGTATGTGTAAAGATAACGATACTGAGAATTCCTGAACCGATAGCAATGTTGCATTGTCTCGGTCCGATCTCTAGGCGACCAGAATGCCACCTCTGGTTCCGTCAGCAGGCTTATATTGATGCGCGTCCAGCTGGTGGCCCAAGGAGTCGCAGAGTAGGGAGGGTGTGTGGCTTGCCACCTTTGTTTCCTGTAGACAGACTATCCATGGTTGGACTTTTTGTACAATTTGCTTTACCACTTCCCTTCTTGCCGGCTGATTCAAGCCGCGCACATTCTAGTTGAGGAGGATTAGATTTGAACTATCCATTAGGAAGAAGGTCAGCCATAGGGAGGAGGCAGGAACCAATTATGAAGACTTGAAGATAAACAAGATGGAACTCCTTCCTTGCCCAGCCAGACTGCAGCGTACAACAAGCAAATCCCCAAACACTGCACATTGCAGCAGGGATGGGCGATATACAACCCGAACACAAGAAACGGAAGACCGCAGCTAACATGACAACAGAAACAACACAACACTTGAGACATCTTCCAAATGGCTTGAGCGGCGACATGGATGATCAGGTGAGAGCTTCAACCACTCCCATGTCGGAGATGGCAGCAGACAGGGAGGCATCGTCCAGTTGGGTTTCCTCCCGGATGAGCTTGATCGCAGTTTCTGGGAGCGGGTTCTTGAAGAGAGCTACAAACTTGTCTTTTGCTGCTGCAGTGTGTTCCTCCCCCTCTGAAACCAGGTCCAGCTTGCGGATGAGACGAGCTGTGGCCCGGTGGATGACTGGCATGTATTGCTTTTTATCCGCTAGCCGGGCGCTGTGGCGCGTTGCCTTTGTGGAGACTGTCCGGCGCTGGCGCCTGCGCCGTCCCGGTTGCGGCGGAGCCTCCAGCAGGAGGCCAGGTTCTGGCGCAGGAAATATTTGCGCTAGGAGGCTTGGAGGGTCCAGCGCTGGGTGGGGATGGCTGTCCTCCAGTGTAGTCCTCATGGCCACCCCCTCTTGGGGCGGCCCCTGCAGGTCAACCACTGTGGCGTCTGTCCCGCCGGATTAACCACCAGGTCCGACTGTAACATCTGTGGCAGGCTCAGGGGCGGTGCCACCTAGCGTCGAGCTTCGAAAGACATGGGGTCGACTCCCGGCGTCTGTATCAGTGGTGGAGAATCTGCAGGCGACTTGAAGTCTGGGGTCGGCAGGTTGGCATTGTGAGGCAGCATCACGTGATGCCCCGTCTAGTCTGCTCCAGATGAGGGTGACGGGTTCCGCCGGAGGAGAACCGGCGTAGCAGGTGTCTCCTGACGACGATGGTGCTGAGAGGAGCCCCTGCCAGCAGGTGGAGGAGGGGCGTCCACTTCACCCCTAGTCCACATGAACCTCCTGGGGCGAGGATATTCACCTCCCGATGAAGAGAAGGAGAATCCAGAGGAGTGTCCACCATCGGCACTGTCACTAGAAGAGCCATCTCCCGAGGACATTGGGTCAACAGGTGTGTAGTCGAGGTAGTGGTCAAGATGAATGATGATTTCAGCGCGAAACCCCGCAAGGTTTGCCGCTGTAGTGATGTCAGCGTCCGAGATCGGCGGGCCTCGTCACATCCTGAGTGTCTGGAGCCTCCCGGGAAGAAGGTGACGCTCTTGGACAGTGGAAGCAGGTTGGGGTCTTTCATCCATCCAACGACCCCGCAAATCAACGTGTCCTCCTCGTTGAAGGTGGCCGAGTCGAAGTAGTCAAAGAGGAAGACATCGCCCAAGATCTGGCAGATGCCCTCTGCTGACCAGGCGTGGAGCGGGAGGTGCTCGATGCAGAGTTTAACGTGGAAGAACCAGCCATCGAGAGCATCTTCCGAGCCGAAGGTCCACGGGCCGGAAGAAGTGATTTGCTCCCGGAGTGGGCACCACTCCCGCCTCCAGGGCCCGCTCGCGCAGTGAAGGTCGATTGAATTGGACCAAAAACTCACCATGGTGGTGCTTGGATGCTCTAAAACTCCAGTGCGGGATCGCCAAGGAGTTGTGGATCACCTCCGTGACCTGCTGAGGGTTGGAGCGGCTCCGACCACCCCTTGGAGCCAGCAGGAGTGCTTGTCGACGCACCCGCCGGAGTTCCGACGTCATGAGGCCTCCAGCAACCACCGCCGCCTGACCAGTAGCTGGGCGCCTCTCCGGAGCGCCAGCCACTAGACGACTGGGAGGCATGCAGCGATGGGGTGGATCGGGAGCGGCAACCACCGAGGCGAAGGAGCGTGCCGGGGAGACAAAGGTTGCTGAGCGGGTTAACAGTGGGAAGGTGATTCTGCTATGAATGGAGGTGGATTTATAAGCCGTGGGTGGATCGGTCTCCTTCCATCTGGGCCCTTTGGTAAGTGGCAACGGCGGGAGAGATGGCCCGTGTGAAGACACGACCAACATCGAGGTGGGTCCCTGCAGGAAGCGATGGAGTGATCCCGGCTCAAACAACGGAAGCAACGCCCTTTGAGAATGACCCTGAGATCCTGCGGATTCGGCGCCGGATTTTTCCCTGAGAAGTGGCGCAAGTGCCAAGTCTGTGAACTTGAAGGCTTGGGTCTAGCCTTGACAGGGACCCATCCCGTACGCTCTCCATGAGGCGGGTGGGTAGGTACCGGACCCAGCAGAGAAGGCAAGGATGACCTGTCAGGGACAGGATGGTTCACAGCTAACTCAGGGCAAGGTCTGGTCAGCTTCAGCGGAGGGAAGACAGCTGCAGCAGGAGAGGGAGCAGGCTGACGAGGGGGTATGGGCAGCAGACAGGCTGCAGGCGGCGTGGACTGTCTCGACAAGATAATACCTTGAGACTCTTCCGCGACTCGAGGCAAAAATTCAAAAACCCGGACGGCTGGAGGGGACCGCCGGTAAGATGACTGCAGGCCGCCGGCGAAGAAGAGCAATTTGCAGTGAACAACTCCATAGCAGCCATCTCCAGCGAGAGGAGGGAAGGCCCTGAGGGCTGCTTCAAAGGGGTGACCGAAGCAAAAGGAGATGCTTCTTCCTCGGACTCAGACGAATCGTCATCCAGGATGGTTAACAAAGAAAAGGCGTTCTCTGCAGAAGTCCGCAGGGCAACGCAAGGCGAAGCGGGCGACTTGAGCTTGGAGAAGGGAGTGCATTGGCGGGAAGTGGGGAGGCCGGTGCACACACAAACGAGCGGGGAGCGAGATGCCGGCGAGGCTGGCCGGGGTGTGGGCCGCCTGAAGTCAGGGGTAGTGAAAGGAGCAGGAAGGCAGGAGGCGGCAGCACATGGAGAAGCAGGAGTTGGGATGTACGGAACAATGGCAAGACAATTAGGGGCAAGGCTAGAGAGACTGCGGAAGAAGAGGATGAAGGTTTAACCGGAAGAGGATGAAGGTTTAACCGTAGTTGGAGCAGGCGTCGCGGGTCGCACACCGTCCGGCGAGGTTTTCACCATAGCTTCCAAATAGCGGTGACTAGAGAGCAACCCTTAAAGATGGCCGGTGCCAGGGAGCCGAAAGCGAGAGCAGCGTGAGTGGCCGCCGGGGCCCGGAGTGGCCGCCAGCGCGAGCTGTGCGGTGGCCGTCGGCGTGAGCAGCGAGAGCACCTCGCAATCTACAGCCTTCCTACCAAGTTCTGTTAGCTAACCTTCAAAATTGAAATGGACCGTGTGTTGGAACGCGCCGTGACCAGCTGAGCAGGGGCGGCAGCAGACGACGGAACGGGAGCCCGACGGTGGTTACAAGGAAGTATATTGGGCAGCACCACGGAGATCGGGGAGATGCCGGTTAACTTTTGCGCCCCCAACCGAACATTCTTAGGGGTGATCCAGCTGATCTCCCATGATGGACTCTCACATGTCGACAATATGTACAACAATTATATGATAAGCCAATTGCTGGAGGAAGAAGAAAATGAATCGTTTTTGGAAAAAATGCATAAGGTAAAGCTACAAATTCTACTCTTAAATTAATTTTTTTAGTGCAACTGGTCGATAATATGGTATTACATTCGGATGTCTTGAGTTGGAGACGTGATAGGTGTAATTTATTAAAATAAATTACTGTAACTTATTAAAATAAATACAGTAAACTCCTATTATCAACCCTGCAGAAGATTAAGCGCCAGAGTGAGATACTGGTGACGTTGTAAACTGCCCATCCTTGAAAGTGTGAATATACTGTTGTGGCAAGGAATGCTCAACCTGTAATTGTTCAGCAAAATGAGGGAAGTCAGAATTAATGTATATTTTCTGATAATATAAAAAAGTTTAGGTTCACTTGCTATTCAACTTTTCCACGTTTCCAAGAGTTACAAAATAATTGGGGTAATGCTGGATCGTGAAAACCGAAGTTAGAAATATTGATCCTCAAGGAACACATAATTAACACCAAAATGAAATCAGGTCTACTTTTCTAAATTTCATGCAGCTTTGTTCACTCCACCATCATTTACTTGTTGTCCATAAAAAACGAACAGAACTGTTCAGAAGTTAACTGAAAAGTTTTGGGAATCACTCACCCAATCGCCGTCACTATTTGCATCTGGAATGAGAGCATTGATCTCACTTGATTTCGCAGTTGTTATAGATGCTTCCAAAGATTCCTTGCTTAGGTAAAGTTGACAGCCAGATGTGTTGTCTATTGATATCGTCGGTACCGAGCCCTACAATACCACCAGAAATCAGCAAGAAAAACTTGCATGAATTGGTGTTACAAACTTGATGTTTCAGTGGAAAAGCACCGTTAGTTTTGGAAAAAGATCTACCTCACATTGGATTTCCACACTACTGCAGTTCACAATTTCACAAGCCGCAACAACACCCTGATTAAAATACATGACGAGTTAGTGAAACAAATAATATTCTATGGAAGTGTTCACTTCTTAAAAGATGTACCTTAAATAATAATCCTGTTTTGGTGCACTTATCAATTGTTATGTTGTTCACTTTTCCTGCAGACACACACTTAGCCGGTCATTGATTGAAACAGAGAGGATGCATAAATTATTAGTTTTTAGTATCATTTTTGTTAGAAGTACCTTTGACTTGTAGCACAGAATCCTTACATCCATATACATACACTGACTGTTTGGTATCACAATCTTCGATGACTAAGCACTTGTTCCCGACATAATGCTCAGCCACCCATCTGGTAAAGAATGGTTCAAATTATGTGAGATTTTTTTTTCTTTTCATAGATGTATATTATTACGAAGTTCCTTTGCACTTTTTAGGCAAAGGAAATGGTTATTACTTGCGACCCATTTGAAGCTCCAGTTTGGCAGGAGCTTTAGTTGTGCCAAAGGATGGTGCTTTGCGAGTCCCTTCAGCAATTACAATGCCAGTCTTGTCTGCTCTATTCTTGCTCTTCATGTCATCTGTCACCTTTCTTAGGCCTGTATAACAATAGAGTGAATCACTAAGAGTCACATAATTTTAGAACATTGATTGCGCAGGTGTACAATCCAATCAACTGAAAATGCTAACCTTGTGTCGCTGCTTTACCGGAACTGATTTCAGCAAAGACAGCTGACATTCCTGATTTTGGTTTCAGTGATGAGGCTGATGATATGGAGAGAGATGCAGTAGGAGGGGACGGAGCTGAAGGTCCCTTGTTTGTTGCACTTCCTAGTGGTTGCCACACAGGGCCCAACGGATAGAATTTCTTCACATAGTCCCGCAAACCGGGCACATAAAGCTCTTTTAAGGCTTTAGCCCACTCCACATGATCAGGGTCCTTATTTTTGTATTCCACAAGCACCTGGTGATATTTTTGTCTTATACAGGTAAGATTGAACCTACACATGTTTAGAAGTCAACTATAAAACAATTGAACACTCTACATGATTAGGGTCCTTTTCTAACAAATTTAAATCATGACTTTTTAGTGTATTGATAATGTTTTTTTTGCTTTTCCGATATGGATTGACTCATACCCTATTTCTAATAGATGATATTATCTTTTAGAAATCTGTTGAGGTATGAGACCAGACCATAGCCCATAGCTTTTGTGTTTCACAAATTATTAACTGGAGTTACATACCTTATTACTGTAGAACTCTGCCATCTGCCAACTCTCTTCTACATGGGCAGTTGGAAGAGGCATATCTGAAGAGACATCCACACAATCACACACACAAATCAATTTCACCACTTTAGCATACATGAACAATTAAACACGTTTATTAACATACATGTATTGCTAGGTTGTGATGTCTATTAACCAATTGAAATGTTGGAACTTGATACTGACCACAACTTTTGCCGGTGTAACCGATCCAGGCCAAAGCGGCCAGACTACCGGCTGCTGCTTTCAGATGGTTACCATGGTTCGATCTCGTCCCCTCCGCCAGCGAATTGGCCTCCAAAATCGTCTCATTCAGAGGCCCCATGAACGCTGCCATAGACTCCATTGTTGGTTTCTGCAAAATCGATCAGACCAACATGAGAGTAGAACCGATCAGGTCACTAATAGTTTATCCATAATACGCGAACAACTGACGTCATCTGTTGAGATCTGGCCACGGTTACGCAACGAGGAAGATGATGAAATGAACCAAGAGCGATTCCTTGAAAAAAAACAGCAAGAAAGAAAAATGCATACCGGGATCTGCTTAGCCCTTACGAGAAGGTCCTTGCCAATCAAGAAGGCCTTCTCCACCAGTTCCGTCATCTCGGCAACATCCGCACCGATCTTGCTGGCCGCTGCCGACACTCTACCAAGGGCATTGGCGACGAGCTCATCGAACGCTACGATAGCAGGCTCCTGCGCGGACGCGTTGTCGTCGGCCAAGTCCCGCGGCGTGGCTGACGGGTGTGCCCCGACGTCGTCGAGGGCCTCGAGCCGGGACACCGCCGTCTCCAGCCTGCCTATCAAGGCTTCCTCCATGTCCCTCACGTGCGGGAAGTTGGATGGATCGTTAGGAACGAAGTAATGGGAGAACGGGCATCGAGAGCGAGGAAATGTCGGAAGACGGAAGCCGGGCGGCGAGAGAGCCGTGTTGGTTGAAAGACTTATTTTAGCCGGTTGCATGTTGAGTACCTATTTGTAATAATATCTAGAATGCAAACAGTTATTTGGTGTAATCGTGCAAAAAATCATTCTAAACTACACGATCTATATTCTGCGATGAGTGTATTTTTACACTTAAACCCCCCACCTGACAATATAAGTTGAAAGAATTGAAGTGTGCGGGTGGGAGGGTTTAAGTGTAAAAATACACTCACCACAAGATGTAGATCGTGTGGTTTAGAAGGGATTTTTGCACGATTGCACCAAATGATTGTTTGCATTCTAGTCGTTCCCCATTCTAAGAGCATGTACATAAGTTTTACACCTCCCTATTAGGTGCTACTAGCTTATCAATCCGTGTGCCTGCGTAGGCTAGTATCATATAAAAAGACAAGTTATACATTTTTATGTACATTTTGATGTAAAAAACAAATTATACATTTTTGAAGATATGTATATTTTGATGCAAAAATGATATTTCGTTTGCTTTTATATGCACATGCTATATTATACCCTAGATGTAGTGTTTTACATGATAGTATTTTACAATCACATTAATATGTTTTTTCCGAAAAATATTTTAAATTACATCTTATTTCCATCAATTATACTTTTGTTTTTAGATGACATGACTTGTGCTTTTGCACACAGGTGCGCTATTTTGTAAAGCCATGTGCACAGTATAAGTTTGCACTAAAAAGCTTGTATGTACTGTTAGGATATATCATTATATTTGATAAACTTTGTTATCCCTGCATTTAGAAATGAAACGTTGTTTCCAATACTGACTATGCGTTAAATATTTGGCAATAATTATAAAAATAATATTAAGGTTTAAAGTAGGCTATTAGACACAAATTATCATTTAGATCAATCAAATGTTTGTTTGAATTTTATGACTCAGTAATTGGACACAAATTAGCACCGGCGTGGCGGCACCAACTGCCCAACACAGCCAGGGGCCTGGAGAGATCTGAGCACACTCCCGTCCGTCCCCGGCTCCCCTCCTCCACCGATGGAGATCCCCACCGCCGTCATCCACCGCCTCCAGTCCTCGCTCCGCGGGGCCGCCGGCGGCTACTCCTTCCCCGACTCTGCAGCCGCCGCCCCACCCGTCCCCTGCATTACCGAAGCGGGCGCCTCCACCTCCGCCTCGGCGGAGCTCCGGTGCGGGCGCTGCGGCGCCGCGGGAGGGCTCCTCCGTGGCGCGCGTTCCGTCCTCTGCGCCTACTGCGGTTCTCCCAGGCTCGGGGAGGGTGGTAAATGCGAAGGCGGGGGCATCGCCTTCCGAGATGGCCCGGCGTACCGGTTGCTGCTCGGCTCGCTCGGGCTCGATGGATCCGTAAGCGCTATTCTTATCTCACTTAAAATCTTGTATATTTGTTATTTAGCCTTAGTGTTTAGGAATTAGGTAGGTGGACTGGTAACATACCAAGGTGAAATAGGATACATTATGATAGTGCTTATAGCCTTGCTCCGAAAGGTGTGAATTAGGATTTCTCTGGAAGGGATGTTGCAACTCGCGAATTTTTAGTCCTGGATGAACTTATCGTTTGTTTCTTGAGAATTGGCAGGAATATAAAGAAATGTGCCATTGTTAACGGGTCTGTGTTACTAGCTGAAAACATGGGCTAGGTTTGAGTGGTCAAGGCTCAATAGCCATGAATAGCATACAAATCTAGGATTTCAAGTAATTGGAAGGAAAAATAATCTCATTGTTCCAAAGGGGGGGGGGGTACATATATATAGGGTACACACAGTCTAACATCCCCCTGCAGTCAAAACTCTGGCTGCGACAGATGTTGAGACTGGACAACAACACACTTACTACATGAGGAAACACAAACACATTCTAGACCCCCTCGCAGTCACAACATCTAGCCGTGGCAGATGTTGAGACTGAACCAAAAGACCCTACATACATCAGTAAACACACACTCTAACAGCTTCCCGTGGAGAACACCGTAGAAGAGCCCACTCACGCTCCCGAGTGGTGGCGAGGACGGAGTGGGCCGCAAACACCTCGCCATGAGGGGCACAACCGGTAGAGATGGCCCAAGCGCGCATGGCGGAGGGCGGTGACGCATGCGAAAGGCTGGTGGTGCGGAGTAGGAGGAACGCACGCGGCGAAGGCCGACGGCACGGGGTAGGAGGGCAGGGACGCGCGCGGAATGGCAGCGCGGGGTAGGAGGGATGCGCGCGGCAAAGGTCGACGACACGGGGTAGGAGGTCAGGGACGTGCGCGGAAGGCCGGCAGCACGGGGTAGGAGGGCAAGGACGCGCGTGGAAGGCCGGCAGCACGGGGTAGGAGGGCAAGGACACGCGTGGAAGGCCGGCAGCGCGGGATAGGAGGGCAGGGACGCACGTGGAAGGCCGGCAACGCGGGATAGGAGGGCAGGGACGCGCGCGGAAGGCCGGCAGCGCGGGGTAGGAGGAAAAGGGACGCGCGCGGAAGGCCGACAACACGGGGTTGGAGGATGGACGCGCGCGGAAGGCCGGCAGCGCGGGGTAGGAGGAAGAGAGACGCGCGCGGAAGGCCGGCAGCACGGGGTACGAGGGCAGGGACGCGCGCGGAAGGCCGGCAACACGGGGTGAGAAGGGTGAAGACGCCGCAGCGGCCATGGGGTGGAGCGGGGGCGCTGCTGCAGCCATGGGGAGGAGCGGAGGCATGGCGGTCAGAAGAGGCGCGGCGGCTGCGACCATGGGAGGCGCGGCGGTAGCGGCCATTAGAGGAAGGAAGGGGAGCCGACGATGGTGGACAGGAAGATGGCCAGCAGCTGCCACGCGTTGCGCGGCACGCCGGAGGGCGCCGGGATAAACTTGATGAGGACCCCGTCGCGATGGTGGCCAGCTGCGGCTTGACGACCGCGCCCTTCAGCGGCGGAGGCGGCGCGGGAGGGAAAAAGGAGAGGGAGGGGAGGCGGTGTGGAGGCGCTGGCCGAGGTGGTGGCAGGTGAGCGGGGACGCCACGGTGGAGGCGACCATTGCGGCGGCGGAGGTGCCTCTCCCGGCGGCTAGAGACGCGAGGGGGGCAGGCAGGGACGTGGATCCAGCGGTCCCTAGCGGCCAAGGCCCGGCGACGGCGGATCCAGCCGTGCCTCTTGCGGCGGCGGCGACGCTAGCTCTCCTGGCGGCCAGAGGCGCGACGACCAGAGGAGAGGGGGGCTGGCAGGGGCGCAGACCCAGGGGCGATGCGCGTTGGAGGCGCCAGGGACGACGGCGGCGGATTCGGCCGCGCCGGGGAAGCTGCCGAGGCGCGGGGCGGGCCTGGTGGAGGCGCGAGGTGGGCCGCCGCGTGCTCGCTGGCTGGCAGCAGCCCGCGGGCAAGGTGGCGGCGCCTGCTTAGGGCAATGCTGCGGCAGCGGCGGAGAGGCCGAGCCCGCAGGGCGGGAGCCGGCGGCGGCGGTGCGGTGGGGGCTACCCGCGAGCGGCCGCGCGGCGAGCTCGGCTACGGAAACCGCGCGACAGAGGCTTGAGGCGGAGGCGGCGCTCGGGAGGCTGGCGGCGGCGTCGGCGGCGTCCAGCGCGACAACTCGCATGGCTCCCGGTGGATCTCGGGGCGACCGAGTGGGCGCACGCGGAGGCCACGCGAGGCGGGCCGTCGCCGGCTCGCCGGCCGGCGGCGGCGCTGCTACATGGGGGGAGGAGCGCCGGGGGTGGGAGAGGCAGCGGCTGTTGGGGAGAGGAGGAGGCGGCGGCTGTGGGGAGAGGCCCTAGGGTTAGGGTTTCTGGCTCTGATACCAAATTGGAAGGAAAAATAATGTCATTGTTCCAAAGGGGGGGTACATATATATAGGGTACACACAGTCTAACACAAGTTATAAGTGGAGTTTGATACAAAATAAGACTTACTGTATTGTCTAGGCCAGAGCGCAAATTCCATCAAGCACATCGTAGTTAAGCTTGGACTTTGTCGGCGTTTAGCTGTTAGTACATATTGACTTATACAGTTGTCAGCTTACAATTGATTAATATTTTATTATTTTTTAATCGATTTGAGTAAACTCCGCCTATGCCTTTCTAAGTATAGCCGGTCCCAAGCCCGGGTAAAGGAGGAGGGTTCTGATAGGCTTGGCGAGCCAGCAACAAAACCCGCCATTCCTATGGATATGAAACCCAGTTTGAGTTTCATATCTATCCTACCTCAACGAGCTCAAGGATAGATGCAGTATAAAGAACTTGTATCTTGCATATCTTTGTAATTCTGGATTACTTTTATTAAGCTTGAATCTTCCCACTCAACATAACTGATCATTAGAACGGAAATTGAGGTGTAATTACTCTTAACTTCTTTTAAGATTTGTGTTAGAGTTCTACTTCTCTCTTTAAATTCAAATGTGCATGAAATAAAGTCTCTTTTCTGAAATTTAATTCTGCCTCTATATTTCTACTGGTAGCTGATGATGTACCCCCTTTTTTCGCTTTTGTAAGGGCCTCAGTTTTTGACACTCATTTGCAGTATTCATCACCACACCACACACCTCATTTGAGGAAAAATGATGAACACAAATAAAGAGCAAGTAACAATTATCAACATGCTCATTAGGGAACAAACTCACACATTACAAAAGTGGTACTTCCCACATGTGATATGGATGGGCTGGACATATGAAAACTCCTACACTTTGCCAAGGATGTCCATGCCAAGTTTCACCCAAATTCAAAACATTTTTGAGGTCATCTTGGGTGTAGATAGGAAAGGGGCAGTTTGAAAACATATTCAAATTCAAACTGTTTTCACCCACTGAATTTAAAAGTGGAAGGCATATTCTTGCTCAGCACATTTTTGTGAGCTCACACACCAATTTTCACTCCATTTGGAGTTGATCTTGACATGAGCTAAGGGGGAGAAATTCAAACTTTATTTGAATTTCAAACTGCACTTGTGCTGAAATTCATTCAAACCAAACCTCATTTGAACTTTGATCAATTCAAATGGCTCTTGGGTGAATAATTTGAGTTGCCAAGGGTAGAATAGGGTTCACTGTTTACCACAGCTGTTAGGAATAAATTTCAGAGGTTAAAAGAGGAGTGGGACCCACATGTCAGCCTCAGCCTCAAAGCAAACCGACTGAACCACAGTTCAGTCGGTTCCCGGCTGTTGTGCGCGCGCGCCACCGAAGGGGGCAGCCGGCGCCAGCTCCTGCTGCGTGCCCCAAGCCGGAGACCGGCCGACCGGCCTATTTATTCCCTCCCCGGCGTGCTTCAGTCGCCATTCCCCGAGCTGCCGACGTGCACGATCCATTTCTCCACTGCCATCACCGGCGCTCGAGTTCCTGCTGGATCGAGCTGATCGCAGCTTCCTCTTTCCACTCCAGGGTCCCAGCCAGGTACTAGCGACCATCCTCCATCCTTCCCATTGATAGAAATCGATTGAAACCGAGTGATATCGGCTGTGCCGAAAGATCAAACTCGGAACTGGAAACCGCCGCACCTCGGGCTCTCGTGGACAGCCCAACCTGGGCGTTGTCACGCCCGAGCCAAGGCACCCTTGGACGCGCAAGTGATCGGTGCTGCTCATCCCCGAGCCACAGCTCGAGTGGTTGCTCACCGGCGGCGAATTTCCACTTTTCCCCTTTCTGTGTGCAGAACGACCCTCGGGTACGATTCTGTTTAATTCGTGCTCTAGAAAGGATTAGAGGGCCTCAGGCCACTCCCACACGAACTAGACACGGTGACGCACAAGTTGCCTTCACAACTCTGGGCCGGAGAACTTCTGTGCCCGGCGTAATTCAAGGTCTACTAATGGCGGAACGCACGGGGGGTATCGGGCGCACGGTGAGGACCTATTTCGGGCCTTCCCCGAGCTGCCCCGAGTTCATGTCGACCTTCTCTGAGGTCCACTGATGCTCCCCGACCGGTTTCCCAAGTAGCTGAGGCACTAGGAGCATCAGCCGACATGGCCGAAGTCGTTCCGATATGGCGGCTCGTCGCCGACCATGCTCCGGCCGTTGTCATGAGCAGCTGACCCTCGGATCATGTTCCCCAAGTAAAAGTAGGCAGGGGCGGCCAGAATCAAGAAGTTTGAAGCTGTACAGCAGCCAGCGGCGAGCTCTCCGGCGAGGTCCCTCGGCGGCGGAGCGCGGGTGTCGCGAGGTTGAAGAAGGGGGTGGACCCCAGCTGTCAGCGGCCGATATTTTGAATCGGGATCCGGCTGCGGCCGGGATCGGGTGTGCTGGCGCGCAAAAGCCTTGTGGGCCGCGGTGTGCTATCGCTTCGGCGTGCGACGCGTGTCCCCTGGGCCCACGCGCGAGTTTAAACTTTTCCCCGATTTTCAGATTTCCTTCAAACTTCAAATCCTTATAACTTTGGCTAGAAAGCTCCAAATTGAGTGAACCAAATTTTGCTGGATTCAGCTCTCTGAGTACTTTCCAGAAAATCAAGTTTCACTTCATGAAATTCCTTAATTCTCCAGAATTAATTCCTTAAAGTTTAAACTGTTAGGAATTTTAACTGGAGAATCCTTTGGAGAAAAATCCTGAAATTTTTCTGGGATGTTCACCAAAATATCCTTGAACTACCATAAAAATTTCAGATCCATTTGAGCTCATTTAGTCCACCTAATGGTGTGATTAGTAAAACTGTTCCAGAGAAAATAGAAAATGTTCAGAAACATTTTCAGAATTTTCTCTGAAATTGTTTAGCTCATATCTTTAGTTAGAGACTTCCAAATTAAGTAAGACCAACTCCATTAGAACCCTCTGAAAATCTAGTTTTCAGAAAGTCATAGTTTGTCTCATGAAAATCCTTAGAATACCCTAAAAGCCTGTAATTAAGGTCAAGGACATAATTAATTGTGGAGGGCTCAATTGAGCTTTGCTGCAACTAAAACTTGACCAAGTCTCTGTTTAGGTTGTATCCAAACCACAGTAAAAGTTTCACAGTCATTAGGTCTGTCTAGCAAAAGTTATAGACTTCACAACTTCCAACTTAATACAAATGCATTAACTTAATACATACATTGTTCTTATCATGTAGTCGCTAAGGTCGAGGAGGAACCCGAAGTCCTAGACTTCGTTACTCCGGAGGAACAGCTAGCCTACGACCAAGAGCAGCAAGGCAAGCCCCGGTTTGCATTAACCATTTTATAAATTTTTATTGTTTTGAGCACATATTTGTTTTCTTTATGTTGTGCATCAGAGTCTTGTTTGGAAACCCCACTGCATAGCCAAGAAAACCATGGGTTGGGGTTTAGGATTGCAAACCTCGTTAGCCACTGCATTGCTAGGATAGAGTAGGATTCGGTACAAGTCGAGTAGTTGGAACTACTCGCGAGAATAGGCTAGAGGCACATTGCTCGGGTAGAGATAGCACATGAAACACATGGCAAGAAAATGAGACCGAGCGGAGAGTAAGGGCAGCAGGACTTTGGGGCCTGTGTGCTGTAGCTCCGCTTGTGTCGATTGAGGACCGAGCCGTGTGCGGGCCTGTTGAACAAGCTAGAACAGTACCGAAGACCTACCGGCTATATGGGAACCGGGAAACTGATGTAACTCGGGTAGCTGGGTGTTGAGGCATTGCCCGTCGTTCAGAGGGTAGGTTGAGAGCTCGAGGTGTAAATCAGCTGGCGGCACAGAGATGCGCGTGCAGGGACCTCTTGCTCGGGACGATGGGACCGGTTCAATATTTGGCTAACGGGTGAAAGGTAGTCGCGTACGGCGTCCGTGATGGTTGTTGTAGGCAACATCGAGTACGGGCGTACGTGACGGGTTGTTCGGGTAACCCTGCAGGTGTAAATCGATTATAATCGCCGTCCCTCGCGGTCAGTGAGTACCACTTGTTCACTGTACCGTGACGTAGAAAGAACAGGCTAGTTACATGTTAAAATGTTGCTGATTGAAAGCTGGACATTGATTGTTAATGATATGTTGTAGCTTAGTGCTAACTAAAGTTCTTTTCAACTTTGGGCAAAGTACATGAGAGAAATGCGTTTCTTGTTTGATTGCGGCTCTCTCATGTGCCTTCGCGTAAGGTTCTCCACAACCTGCTGCTAAAACTTGAAAGTAAGGTTCTACTAATTAGGCGAGTCCTTGCAAATGATTTTACCTCATGTAACCCATTACCCTCATGTAGAAGTTCCATGTTTAGGTGAGACGGGTCAGACTTGCTGAGCCTTCGTGCTCACTGCTTGTGTTTGAAGCTTTTGCAGGGTTCTATGAGGAAGGGACTCCCGAAGAGGAGACGGAACCCCAGGAGGGGAACCCCGTCGAGTGGGAGTCGTGCACGCCGCAGAGTTAGTATGCGTGTGTGCTAGCAAGGACACGTTCGAGGGCTGAACGTGCACTTGATGCTTAGTCTACGCCCGCGAGTGTGGACTAAACTTATTTTGATGTAAACATGTTAATAAACTTGTTTATGTAATAAAGCTTCCGCTTCCGCTTTGTACCTTTGACGTGTGTTATACGGTGCTGTGCAACGCAGTACCCCTCAGCGTGATCCTGGCTCGACAGGACCAGTGGGGTCATGTCAGCGTGGTATCAGAGCTCGCTTGAGGTTTAACACAGTACAAAGGTCTCCCTTTTCAAAAATCCAGTGAGGAACGAGTTAGTAGCCCGTATAAGGATGTTATTAGTATATAGAAAGTGGCTAGTAACCTATTTGTTATGTCGGAAAATCGTGCATCTCGGGACATCCATGTCTTGGGGGGTGCACGTAAGCGCTGTCCACCAGTGCGCACAAGCTGAAGGGTGGAGCCCCACGGGTGGCAGGTAACCCGACCCGCTTTGATATCCTCTACGACTCTTCATGTCGTTTGGGGTATTCGAGCAACGTCTGTCCCTGGCGTGCGTGGTGCAACATGGGAGACCCCGTCACGTGGTCTGAAACGTGAACACGTAACTCAAGGCGTGTTTGGCTTGAGAACATCCGGGCGAGTGATGACGGCCGGGTGTACAAACTGTATGGATTCCGGGCTCGGTGTGCAGCCGAGTCTGATGATTGGTTGAATTTCTGCAGGTAGCCTTACTACGAAACGGTAGACGTGTAGCATCCGTGTGCGAGTGACGAGTAGTGCCACTGAACTAACGAAGCCGGCTAAATCCGGTATAGGTTTTTCCTTTGTGAGGACGTAGTACCGACATGATCTGGTGACGCCTCGACGTCACACCCAACTAAATGAACAACTTCATTTAAAAACTTGAAGGTTTGATCCAAAGTAGTAAAACTTGATGTAACTCCTTCCCTTGAACAGGATATTCAAAGTTAATAAGTTTTCAACTTATAGGATGTTAAGGACAGAGCACTCTGTTTTCAGCTAAATCAAGGCTGAAGTTAATCAGAGGTTAGAGGTTGAGTTCTTTCGAGGTTGGGATCGTATGATACATTTCTGGAAAGCTTTGGAGGAGCTTTACAACTTTTCTGTTGAGTTCCAGAGGTGTTTCATCCCTTAACCACTCGAAAAATGCAGTAGAGTTGAAACTGTCCAGAAAACAGGACGGAGCAAAGACTCTCTGTAGACTCTCTGTAAATTAAGCATAACTTCCTGCATAAAAATCCAAAAATAGAAAATGAGGTGGTTCTGGGAAGCTTATGAGATGGGTTACAACTTTGTAACAGAAAGTTTTGTCAGATTAGGAACAGAATTAACTGGAATTCTTGGATCAAATCAGTACCTAAGGCAGGGAGGTGCTGTCCAATTGTTCCCAGAAATTCTGTTAACTTTGACATCTCATAACTTTTGAACCAGAGCAGATCTTAGGCCAACCAAATACTTTCTGGAAAGCTATTGAAGTTAACTTTAACTTTGATGTTGAGCTCCAGGACTGGTTTTGCTTTTAACCTGGCCTAAATCAGATTGATATGGAAACTGGTCAGGGCTGTCATGGGAACAGCAGATCAGCAGTCAAATTTGTTTAAAAATTTGAACTATGTTTCCAAGTGTTAAGGGTTCAATGACATATCTTATGTTATAACTCAATGGTTTACTGTTTAAATAAATATTTGACATTTCTCAAATATATTTTTACAGATGGCAGCAGATAAACGGTTGGAGAACGGGTGGGTAGTTTCCCACTGCTCTGACCGTAGCGGCTACCCGGGAGCATTGTGGCTAATGCTCCAATATTTCGGGTACAACCAGATGCCGCAATACTTCGCCAAGGAAGAAGGCGAAGAGGGGAACAAGACGTGGACGATCCATGTCAAGGTTCCTGCAGGGCCTACGCCACCCGGTTGGGTGCCATTCACCGTCACGGTGAGAGGAAGACAACCGGAAGGGATGTGGCAAGTGGCAGCCCGTGACACTATGTCACGTTTCTGCCAACTACACGTACAGGCTATGGAGGGAACTCCATACGCACTCGTTCCGGTGGAGGGACGAGCTCAGCATGTGTGGGAAGAGAGGTACCTGGAGGCAACAGACCCGAATTGCCCAAGGTACAACCCCGCGGAGGCCAACCTCAGCCTCCAAATGAGGGCGGGAAACGCTGTGATGGACAGCCAAGCTGTTCATACGGAGCATCTCGCCACCAAGCTCAAGGAGAGCACAAGCCGTGGAGATCATTTTGAGAGTGCTCACAGTGCACTCCGTAATGTGCTCCTTCCGACGATCAAGCGACTGAATGAACAACACAATCAGTTGCGTCGTCTGAAGAAGGCAAAGAAGAAGAGCCGTGTTGACATTGCGGCGTTGCAAGAGCTGGTGCAGACCCTAACCCAGCAGAATGAGGACCTTGCTCAAGAGCGGGACGACGCTATTGAGGAAGGACAAGGCTGGGAAGAGGACTACAACCAGGCTATGGACGAGGTGCATGCATTGCAGGACCTCGTGCCCCCGGTATTGGGCGTACCGGTAGTCTTGGGTCTTCCAGCCATGGGAGAACCTGGAATGGGAGAAGAGGTGGTAGACCCCGAGTATTCCACCAGCAGCGGCCACATGTTACAAGTGTGGTCGTCCAGGACACTTCGCGAGCAGTTGCCCGGAGAGGCAAGGCGGCGGAGTGGTACCACAGTTTCCGGGGAGGAATCAACCCCGGAACCCTACTAATGCGCGGCGGGCAAACCCTAGGCCCGGCACTGTCCACCAGCTTGCCATTGAGGACGTGCCGGAGGGCGAGCCAATCCTTGCGGGTATGTTCCAACTCCACCAGCATCCCGCTATAGTACTATTTGATTCAGGCGCCACGCATAATTTTATTAGCCAAGCTTTCATTGCTAAACACAGCTTGCCAATACTACCCACCGATAGTCCATATTTAATTTGTTCACCGGGTGGGAAGATTTCAGCAAGCGTAATGGTCTCCAAAGCACCATTATGCTTAGCGGGTAGAGTGTACCCCACGTCTCTCATTATCTTAGAGGGACAGAAGGTCGATGTCATCCTAGGGATGTCGTGGTTAAACCGCCACGGCGCTGTTTTAGACACCGTCCTCCGAGTCGTGCACTTAAACTCAGGAGTGCACGGTTCTCACTCATTATTTCTGGACAGTCCAGAAATAAAACTTCCAAGTGTCTATCAAGCCACAACCATCAGATTGGAAGACATTCCAGTGATCCGAGAGTTCCCTGATGTATTCCCGGATGATTTGCCGGGGATGCCACCCGATAGAGAGGTGGAGTTCAAGATTGAACTTGCACCGGGAACCATGCCAATATCCCGAAGGCCGTACAAGATGGCGCCCAGGGAGTTGGCGGAACTGAAGATTCAGCTCACGGACCTTCTGGAGAAGGGTTTTATTAGGCCGAGCTCCTCGCCATGGGGTTGTTCGGCATTATTTGTCAAAAAGAAGGATGAAACGTTGCGGCTTTGCGTGGACTACCGTCCATTAAATGCCGTAACCATCAAGAACAAGTACCCGTTACCACGGATCGACATGTTGTTTGATCAGTTGGTCGAAGCAAAGGTCTTTTCCAAGATGGATTTAAGATCCGGGTACCATCAGATTAAGATCAGGGCTGAGGACATTCCAAAGACAGCTTTTTCGACAAGGTACGGACTTTATGAGTACCTGGTCATGTCCTTTGGCCTCACCAATGCTCCAGCTCACTTCATGTACTTAATGAACTCGGTGTTCATGCCGGAGCTGGACAAGTTTGTCGTGGTCTTCATCGACGACATCCTGGTATATTCCAAGTCGGAGGAAGATCACAAGAAACATCTGCGTATAGTCTTGCAACGGCTGCGGGATCACAAGTTATACGCAAAGTTCAGCAAATGCGAGTTTTGGATATCGCAAGTGCCTTTCCTCGGGCATATCATCTCAGCGGAGGGTATCGCTGTGGACCCGAGCAAAATCACGCAAGTGCTGAATTGGAAATCCTCGAGAACTGTTCATGAGGTACGGAGTTTCCTCGGACTCGCGGGATATTATCGGAGGTTCATTCCGAACTTCTCGAAGATTGCCAAGCCAATGACAGAGCTGCTAAAGAAGGCTACCAAATATGTTTGGAGTCCAGCATGTGAAGCAGCATTCAAGGCTTTAGTCAAGCACCTGACATCAGCACCGGTTTTGGCGCAGCCAGACACAACAAAACCGTTCGATGTGTACTGCGATGCATCCGGCATTGGGCTCGGATGTGTGTTGATACAAGACCGAAGGGTGGTCGCGTATGGATCACGACAGCTTAGGAACCATGAGCAAAATTATCCAACTCACGATTTGGAGCTCGCTGCCGTGGTACTTGCACTGAAAATGTGGAGGCACTACCTACTCGGTAACCTCGTACATTTATATACCGACCACAAAAGCCTCAAGTACATATTCACTCAGAAGGAGCTGAACATGAGGCAACGAAGATGGTTAGAACTGATAAAGGATTACGAGATAGAGATCCATTATCATCCGGGCAAGGCAAACGTTGTGGCAGACGCGCTAAGCCGCAAGTCACACGTCAATAATCTAACCATCACACCGTTGGAAGAGAGCGAACCACCACTACATGTGATTCCACATGGAGCTCTCTACAACCTAGCTTTGATCCCCACCATCCGTGAAGAGATAGCGGCAGCCCAGAAGAATGACAAGGGCATGTCACATTTACGGAGACGTGTAGACAGTGGGGAGTTGAAATGTTTCCGGAAGGACGGAGACGGCGTCCTATGGTTCAAGGACCGGATCGTCGTACCCCGAAACCCGGAGTTACGGAAGAAAATCTTTGATGAGGCTCACTTATCAAAGTTTTCTATTCACCCCGGCAGCAACAAGATGTATCAAGAACTCAGGAGCAAGTTTTGGTGGACACGGATGAAGCGAGAGACTGCAAAATACGTGTCCGAGTGTGATACATGTCGACGGGTGAAGGCAGACCACATGCGGAAACCGGGACTGCTGCAACCACTGGGCATTCCTGCCTGGAAGTGGGAGGACGTGAGCATGGATTTCGTCGTCGGTTTACCCACCACCTTACAGAAACATGATTCTGTGTGGGTGATCGTCGATCGGCTCACCAAAGTTGCCCATTTCATCCCGGTCAACACCAACTACAACGCCAAGAAGTACGCTGAACTGTACATCTCACGGATCCTATGCTTATACGGCGTACCCCGTACTATCGTATCGGACCGGGGCACTTTATTTGTGTCCCGTTTTTGGGAGCAGCTCCACGCTGCCTTGGGGACGAAGCTGATCCGTAGTTCAGCCTACCACCCGCAGACGGATGGGCAAACGGAGCGGGTAAATCAAATCCTAGAAGACATGCTACGAGCTTGCGCTATCGACCACGGCAAGAATTGGGATGATCACTTGCCATTAGCCGAGTTCTCGTACAACAATGGGTACCAAGCCAGCATCAAGATGGCGCCCTACGAGGCGCTATACGGCAGGAGATGCCGCACACCACTGAACTGGTGTGAATCTGGCGAGAGGGTTACCTTCGGGATTGATCTTGTCAACAACGCGGAAGAAAAGGTTCGATTAATTCAAGCGAACCTAAAAGCCGCTCAATCCCGACAGAAACAGTATGCGGACCGGAGAAGGCGTCCGTTACAATTCGAAGCTGGAGACCACGTATATCTACGAGTGTCTCCAATGAAGGGCGTAAACAGATTTGGGGTGAGAGGAAAGTTAGCACCCCGATTCATCGGTCCATTCCAGATTACCGAAAGATGTGGATCGGTGGCATACCGGCTAAGATTACCAGAAGCACTTTCCGGTGTGCACGACGTCTTTCACATTTCCCAGCTGAGGAAGTGTCTCAAGCTATCAACTACCGTTCAGCTGGAAGACATTGAAGAACTGCAACCGGATCTCACCTATCGGGAGGAACCGGTGCAGATTATTGATGAAAAGGCCCGAACCACACGCAACCGTACGTTGTGGTTCTACAAGGTTCTGTGGAGTAATCACTCCATGGATGAAGCGACATGGGAGAGCGAAGAATTCCTTCGCACTAACTACCCCGACTTTCTCACGTCGCATATTCGGTAAAATTTCCACCGTCCTCTCTCTCATTTCACATTATAATCTCGGGACGAGATTCTTTTAAGGGGGGAGGAATGTAAGGGCCTCAGTTTTTGACACTCATTTGCAGTATTCATCACCACACCACACACCTCATTTGAGGAAAAATGATGAACACAAATAAAGAGCAAGTAACAATTATCAACATGCTCATTAGGGAACAAACTCACACATTACAAAAGTGGTACTTCCCACATGTGATATGGATGGGCTGGACATATGAAAACTCCTACACTTTGCCAAGGATGTCCATGCCAAGTTTCACCCAAATTCAAAACATTTTTGAGGTCATCTTGGGTGTAGATAGGAAAGGGGCAGTTTGAAAACATATTCAAATTCAAACTGTTTTCACCCACTGAATTTAAAAGTGGAAGGCATATTCTTGCTCAGCACATTTTTGTGAGCTCACACACCAATTTTCACTCCATTTGGAGTTGATCTTGACATGAGCTAAGGGGGAGAAATTCAAACTTTATTTGAATTTCAAACTGCACTTGTGCTGAAATTCATTCAAACCAAACCTCATTTGAACTTTGATCAATTCAAATGGCTCTTGGGTGAATAATTTGAGTTGCCAAGGGTAGAATAGGGTTCACTGTTTACCACAGCTGTTAGGAATAAATTTCAGAGGTTAAAAGAGGAGTGGGACCCACATGTCAGCCTCAGCCTCAAAGCAAACCGACTGAACCACAGTTCAGTCGGTTCCCGGCTGTTGTGCGCGCGCGCCACCGAAGGGGGCAGCCGGCGCCAGCTCCTGCTGCGTGCCCCAAGCCGGAGACCGGCCGACCGGCCTATTTATTCCCTCCCCGGCGTGCTTCAGTCGCCATTCCCCGAGCTGCCGACGTGCACGATCCATTTCTCCACTGCCATCACCGGCGCTCGAGTTCCTGCTGGATCGAGCTGATCGCAGCTTCCTCTTTCCACTCCAGGGTCCCAGCCAGGTACTAGCGACCATCCTCCATCCTTCCCATTGATAGAAATCGATTGAAACCGAGTGATATCGGCTGTGCCGAAAGATCAAACTCGGAACTGGAAACCGCCGCACCTCGGGCTCTCGTGGACAGCCCAACCTGGGCGTTGTCACGCCCGAGCCAAGGCACCCTTGGACGCGCAAGTGATCGGTGCTGCTCATCCCCGAGCCACAGCTCGAGTGGTTGCTCACCGGCGGCGAATTTCCACTTTTCCCCTTTCTGTGTGCAGAACGACCCTCGGGTACGATTCTGTTTAATTCGTGCTCTAGAAAGGATTAGAGGGCCTCAGGCCACTCCCACACGAACTAGACACGGTGACGCACAAGTTGCCTTCACAACTCTGGGCCGGAGAACTTCTGTGCCCGGCGTAATTCAAGGTCTACTAATGGCGGAACGCACGGGGGGTATCGGGCGCACGGTGAGGACCTATTTCGGGCCTTCCCCGAGCTGCCCCGAGTTCATGTCGACCTTCTCTGAGGTCCACTGATGCTCCCCGACCGGTTTCCCAAGTAGCTGAGGCACTAGGAGCATCAGCCGACATGGCCGAAGTCGTTCCGATATGGCGGCTCGTCGCCGACCATGCTCCGGCCGTTGTCATGAGCAGCTGACCCTCGGATCATGTTCCCCAAGTAAAAGTAGGCAGGGGCGGCCAGAATCAAGAAGTTTGAAGCTGTACAGCAGCCAGCGGCGAGCTCTCCGGCGAGGTCCCTCGGCGGCGGAGCGCGGGTGTCGCGAGGTTGAAGAAGGGGGTGGACCCCAGCTGTCAGCGGCCGATATTTTGAATCGGGATCCGGCTGCGGCCGGGATCGGGTGTGCTGGCGCGCAAAAGCCTTGTGGGCCGCGGTGTGCTATCGCTTCGGCGTGCGACGCGTGTCCCCTGGGCCCACGCGCGAGTTTAAACTTTTCCCCGATTTTCAGATTTCCTTCAAACTTCAAATCCTTATAACTTTGGCTAGAAAGCTCCAAATTGAGTGAACCAAATTTTGCTGGATTCAGCTCTCTGAGTACTTTCCAGAAAATCAAGTTTCACTTCATGAAATTCCTTAATTCTCCAGAATTAATTCCTTAAAGTTTAAACTGTTAGGAATTTTAACTGGAGAATCCTTTGGAGAAAAATCCTGAAATTTTTCTGGGATGTTCACCAAAATATCCTTGAACTACCATAAAAATTTCAGATCCATTTGAGCTCATTTAGTCCACCTAATGGTGTGATTAGTAAAACTGTTCCAGAGAAAATAGAAAATGTTCAGAAACATTTTCAGAATTTTCTCTGAAATTGTTTAGCTCATATCTTTAGTTAGAGACTTCCAAATTAAGTAAGACCAACTCCATTAGAACCCTCTGAAAATCTAGTTTTCAGAAAGTCATAGTTTGTCTCATGAAAATCCTTAGAATACCCTAAAAGCCTGTAATTAAGGTCAAGGACATAATTAATTGTGGAGGGCTCAATTGAGCTTTGCTGCAACTAAAACTTGACCAAGTCTCTGTTTAGGTTGTATCCAAACCACAGTAAAAGTTTCACAGTCATTAGGTCTGTCTAGCAAAAGTTATAGACTTCACAACTTCCAACTTAATACAAATGCATTAACTTAATACATACATTGTTCTTATCATGTAGTCGCTAAGGTCGAGGAGGAACCCGAAGTCCTAGACTTCGTTACTCCGGAGGAACAGCTAGCCTACGACCAAGAGCAGCAAGGCAAGCCCCGGTTTGCATTAACCATTTTATAAATTTTTATTGTTTTGAGCACATATTTGTTTTCTTTATGTTGTGCATCAGAGTCTTGTTTGGAAACCCCACTGCATAGCCAAGAAAACCATGGGTTGGGGTTTAGGATTGCAAACCTCGTTAGCCACTGCATTGCTAGGATAGAGTAGGATTCGGTACAAGTCGAGTAGTTGGAACTACTCGCGAGAATAGGCTAGAGGCACATTGCTCGGGTAGAGATAGCACATGAAACACATGGCAAGAAAATGAGACCGAGCGGAGAGTAAGGGCAGCAGGACTTTGGGGCCTGTGTGCTGTAGCTCCGCTTGTGTCGATTGAGGACCGAGCCGTGTGCGGGCCTGTTGAACAAGCTAGAACAGTACCGAAGACCTACCGGCTATATGGGAACCGGGAAACTGATGTAACTCGGGTAGCTGGGTGTTGAGGCATTGCCCGTCGTTCAGAGGGTAGGTTGAGAGCTCGAGGTGTAAATCAGCTGGCGGCACAGAGATGCGCGTGCAGGGACCTCTTGCTCGGGACGATGGGACCGGTTCAATATTTGGCTAACGGGTGAAAGGTAGTCGCGTACGGCGTCCGTGATGGTTGTTGTAGGCAACATCGAGTACGGGCGTACGTGACGGGTTGTTCGGGTAACCCTGCAGGTGTAAATCGATTATAATCGCCGTCCCTCGCGGTCAGTGAGTACCACTTGTTCACTGTACCGTGACGTAGAAAGAACAGGCTAGTTACATGTTAAAATGTTGCTGATTGAAAGCTGGACATTGATTGTTAATGATATGTTGTAGCTTAGTGCTAACTAAAGTTCTTTTCAACTTTGGGCAAAGTACATGAGAGAAATGCGTTTCTTGTTTGATTGCGGCTCTCTCATGTGCCTTCGCGTAAGGTTCTCCACAACCTGCTGCTAAAACTTGAAAGTAAGGTTCTACTAATTAGGCGAGTCCTTGCAAATGATTTTACCTCATGTAACCCATTACCCTCATGTAGAAGTTCCATGTTTAGGTGAGACGGGTCAGACTTGCTGAGCCTTCGTGCTCACTGCTTGTGTTTGAAGCTTTTGCAGGGTTCTATGAGGAAGGGACTCCCGAAGAGGAGACGGAACCCCAGGAGGGGAACCCCGTCGAGTGGGAGTCGTGCACGCCGCAGAGTTAGTATGCGTGTGTGCTAGCAAGGACACGTTCGAGGGCTGAACGTGCACTTGATGCTTAGTCTACGCCCGCGAGTGTGGACTAAACTTATTTTGATGTAAACATGTTAATAAACTTGTTTATGTAATAAAGCTTCCGCTTCCGCTTTGTACCTTTGACGTGTGTTATACGGTGCTGTGCAACGCAGTACCCCTCAGCGTGATCCTGGCTCGACAGGACCAGTGGGGTCATGTCAGCTTTGTTCTTTTATTTTTTTTTCAGGAGGTTGTAGAATTCGATAATGAGAGTACGGGTTCAAATAAAAGTAAGGAAGCACAAAAGAGTGGGACAATTATTTCTGACCTGCTGGATTTGAAAGTCACTTGCCTCCCTGAGAATAAGGAAACATCCGCATGTTCCATAAGTGATGAACAGCCATGTACTGCAGACACGGCAAATCTGTCTGGTGTTAACGTGGACTCATTTTTCATAGAAAGAAAAGAGGTGACACGACTGACACCTGCTGCTACTGTTTTTCCCCAGAATCGTACTTTGGTGCAAGAAAAGCAAAAAACAGACAAGAAAAGTATTGAATCTTCTAGATCAGAGATGCATGCTACATCTTCAGGCTTAATGACTTTTCAAAGACTAAACCAGATAGAGGCCACTCCAGCATTTGCAAATTGGGATGCTGAGTTTCAGTCAGCTAACTTGGTAAGTGCTGCTGTAGAATCTGAATAGCTAGATTTGTTTAAGAGTGCTTCACTTTCTGAGTCTTTTAGCTTTCCCGTAGCCGTGACTGCTATCAACCCTGTAGTAGGCGCTGGACATAAAACAAATGTGAAGATGTTGTGGATGCGTTTGTGGGCCGCCAATATGGTCGGCGTGGGGCCCACAAAGCCCACAACTAGGCCGGCCAGGCCCTGCAGCCGCACTAGGAGGATATTTAGAAGAATTAATTAGATAAGGTTTAGGAATAAAAGGGAGTTATAGATTAAGTCAGTTTAGATAGAAAGAAATAGACCAAAAAAAGAGAAGAAAAGAATCCTAGTCAGTTTGGGGGATTGTCCCCAAACCGACTAGGAGTAGGGTGCGGCCAAGGGGGGGTCCTGTCCCCCCTTTATAAGCAGCCCCCCTCCCTCATGTTTTGAGCATCCAGGAAAAAAATAAGAATCCCCGTTGAGGGATGTTCTTCTCCTTGGATCACGGTGGCTTCGAACCCTAACCCTAGCCGCCGTGACCAGCTACTTTGTCCCCCACGTTACGTACTGCGCAGCTGCCCCCACGCCTCCTCGCTGCTGGTTTCTCCCCCGCGCAGCCCTAAGCGCAGCCAAGGGGTCTCCCCCCTCCCTGTTTCTCAGCATTTGGTATCAAGAGACTCCGGGGCAGCGACCATGTCCGGCCCCGTGGACGATTCTGGGACTTTCACCCTCCAAGATCTCGACAACATGATGAGCAAGATGATGGGGCAGATAGACACCATCAACAAGCGCTTGGACCGCCACGATATGCGCCTTGCGCGCGTTGAGAAGGCACCGGAGCGGGAGCTCTCCGGTGACGAGGACCTGCAACAAAACTCACCGCAGGGCAGCAACCTTCCCCGCAGCTGCGGCAGCGGCAAGGGCGGCGGCGGTGGCAGCGGCGGCCATGGCGGCAACGACAACCACTACAGTACCAGGCGCCCACCGGGACGCCCGACCTTCGATGACAACGGGCTGCGTCGTCACAAGGTCAATTTTCCCAAGTTCGACGGGGAAACAGATCCTCTGCCCTGGCTCACCAAGTGTGAGACATACTTCCGAGGGACACGTACGATGCCAGAAGAAAAGGTGTGGCTCGCGTCTCTCCACCTGGAGGGTGTCGCGGCCGAGTGGTACACTGCTCTAGAACGTGACTGTGGCATCGTGTCCTGGGAGCGGTTCGGGGACTTCGTCAACATGCGCTTCGGGCCTCCACTCTGCTCCAACGACCTGGCGGAAATTAAAGATCTCCGTCGTACTGGCACGGTTGAGGAATATCAGCGTCAATTCCTGGTCCCTCTTTGTCGTTGCGAGGACCTCAGCCAGCGCCAGCAGATCAACCTCTTCACAGCTGGCCTCGGCGAGCCACTTAGAACGGATGTGGAGCTGCAGTTTTCCACTAATCTACAAACCGCCATGAGTCTAGCCAGAGCCTTTGAACGTCGACTTGCGGCAATAACAGATAGCAGAATACAGAAGGGCACCGCCTCTCAACGCTCCACGCGCTCTTCTGTTGTGTCCCGCGCCTCTACTATGACCTCAAGTGGCAGTTCTACAGCACCCGCCCTGACATCATCGACAACGGCATCTTCTCGCCCGCGCTTCAAACGCCTTACACCCGATGAGATGGCTGCTAAGCGGGCAAGCGGCGAGTGCTATCACTGCCATGAGCGGTACACACCGGACCATAAGTGTGCCGGCAAAGGAATCTCCCTTCTAGAGCTTGACGACGATGATGACGTTGACGCGGCCGTAGCTGATATGGGCATCTCCTTACATGCCCTGACCGGCATCGACTTCGCCAACACAATGAAGCTCCAGGTCTACGTCTACGGCAACCTACTGACAGCATTGGTCGACACAGGGTCCACTCACACCTTCATCATGGAACCACTCTCAAGGAGCTCGGCCTGATGATGTTGCCACGGCCAGGCGTCGACGTCCGAGTTGCCAACGACGACTCTATCTCCTATACAGGCATCTGTCCACGTGTACCCTTGATGATTGCAGGGGATCGCATCGACGTCACATGCTACGCACTTCCACTGGACGGCTTCGACTTTATTCTAGGAGTCCAGTGGCTGCGATCTTTGGGACCCATTCTCTGGAACCTTGAGGACCTCACGATGAAACTGTGGCGCAGGGACCGTGAGGTGATCTGGACGGGGCTGCGAAGTTCAGCCCCGGTATGTGCCTCTCTAGCACCACCCACTGATTGCTGGAATAAGTCTTGTAGTCCTTTGGTCTTTGGTCCCCTAGTCCCTTGTACCCTAGTCCTTTAGTTTGTTGCACTTTAGTCCTTGGTCCTTGGTCCTTGTTGTACTCTAGTCCATTGGTCTTTGTGGCCCCAATTAGGACAGCATCTAAGGACACTAGGACAGCATATTAAGGACACTAGGACAGCATCTTAGTGTCAGCTAAGGACAGCATATTAGGACAACATCTAAGCATCTTAGACTAGCATCTTTGTGGCATATGCTTGGCTGCCATGGCAGCTATAAATATGTAGCCTCAACCCCTTGGGTTGGCATGGCATTGTGTGAGAAATAGACAAGAAAATTGCCCCAACTCCTAGTGTCATCCTCTCTTCCAATGAGAGTGAGAATTCAACTACTAACATCTGGTATCAAAGCCGTTCTATCCTGCAACTTAAACATCTCCTGGTCATCCCCTTCCCACACCTCTCTCTGT
Source organism: Neostapfia colusana (assembly GCA_030760725.1). Classification (NCBI taxonomy): domain Eukaryota; kingdom Viridiplantae; phylum Streptophyta; class Magnoliopsida; order Poales; family Poaceae; genus Neostapfia; species Neostapfia colusana. The sequence goes on from JASWHV010000006.1 coordinate 106,383,145, forward strand.
CCGCAACCGGCAGCAGGAACACCGGCTGTTCCAGCTCATTCCTCTCCTGCATAGACGAGCAGCAGCTTGTCTTCCACACACAACAGCCCTTCCCCACTAGTGCGCCATGTCCGACGGACAGTCTCAGCGCTCGGTCGCCTCGAGCGCGCGACAGACGGAGGTCGCCGCGGCAGAGGAGCGCGAGCGAGCGGCGGCAGAGACTGCGGCGACAGCGGCAATGGCGGCAAGGCTGGCGGCGGCGGAACTAGCAGCAGCGAGGGCGGAAGTGGAAGCAGCGGCGGCGGCGGCAGCGGAGCTGGAGGCTCTGCGCGGCAGTAGCTCCAGCAGCTCTGTCGATGGCGGCGTCAACGATGAGCTCAGTCCGGTGAGGGAAGCGGCGCGAGCACAAGAGGTGCAGCGAGCAGCCGCGCGCCCCCATGGGCGCGACGGCCGCAACCCAGACGGGCGCGGACGCGCCGGTGGCGCTCCCGGCGGCGGTGGCTGGGTCGACGGAGAACGCGGCCATTACAGGCGGCGTGGTTCTCCCTCCCCGGACAGGTACCATGGACACCACGGGGTCCAGGCGATTATCAGGGACGTCGGTCCCGGCGGTGGGTGGCCTACCCTCACCAAGACCAACTACGTCGAGTGGGCCGCGGTGATGAGGGTACGGCTCCAGGTGCGACACATGTGGGAAACAGTTCAGTACGGCGACGTCGACTACTACGAGGATCGACGGGCGTTGGATGCCCTCATTGCCGCAGTCCCGCCCGAGATGCAGTTCTCGCTTTCCAAGAAGCGGACTGCTAAGGAGGCGTGGGATGCCATCGCTGCGGCACGCATCGGCAGCGACCGCGCCCGCAAGTCCACACTGCAGGCGCTTCGCAAGGAGTGGGAGAACCTGGCTTTTAAGCCAGGTGCGGACGTTGATGACTTTGCTCTCCGTCTCAACACTTTGTTCCAGAAGTTGGTGCAGTTCGGCGACGACACCTACAACGAAGAGAGAGCTGTCGAGAAGCTCCTTCGGTGCATCCCCGAGAAGTACGAGCAGATCGCTCGCTCGATCGAGTCTCTGCTGGACCTCTCCACGATGTCGATCGAAGAGGCGATAGGTCGCCTCAAGGTCGTCGACAGCGACGAACCACAACCTCTCTCGGGGCCTATCACCATTGGCGGGAAGCTTCATCTCACTCGCGAGCAGTGGGAGGCTGGCCAGGGTGACCGGAAGAAGGGGTAGTCCTCTTCCTCGACAGGTGGCCGCAAGCGCGGCAAGTCGCGCAAGGGGCGCAGAGGTACCCAGGCCGGGGTACGCGGACGTACCGAGGGTGGCGCCCGCGGAGGCGCCCCAGGGCGGCACCGTCGGCAACCACAAGCCGACACGAGATGACACCTGCCACAACTGTGGCAAGCTTGGTCATTGGGCCAGGGAGTGTCGACAGCCACGACGTGGCCAGGCCCACGTGGCACAAGTGGAGGAGGAGGCCCACGTGGCCCACGTAGAGGAGGAGCCAGCTTTGCTTCTGACACACGGAAGCATCAAGCCACTCTAGTGGCATCGACCGCAGCGGCTCTCCTTCATCTTGATGAGCCAAGAGCACGCGCTTTCCTCGGCGACGACTCCAGCAACGACAAGAGTGACGGGTGGTGCCTCGACACCGGCGCCACCCATCACATGATCGGTCGACGGGAGTTCTTCGTTGAGCTTGACTCCAATGTCCGAGGCTCTGTCAAGTTTGGTGACGCCTCCGGCGTGGAGATCAAGGGTGTCGGCTCCGTCATCCTCACCGCCGAGTCTGGTGAGCACAGGCTGCTCGTCGGAGTCTACTACATCCTCGCGTTGAGAAACTCCATCATCAGCCTGGGACAGCTGGATGAGAACGGTTCGCGCGTGGAGATTAAGGACGGAGTCATGAGGATTTGGGACCGCCATCGTCGCCTTCTTGCCAAGGTAACTAGAGGCACCAATCGACTCTATGTCCTTCACGTGCAGGTAGCACAGCCTGTCTGCCTTGCCACTCGTCGGGACGACGAGGCATGGCAGTGGCACGAGCGCTTTGGGCATCTTCACTTCGAGGCCCTAAAGCAGCTCAGTGCCAAGGAGATGGTGCGAGGCATGCCATGCCTTGACCACGTGGAGCAGCTCTGCGACGTCTGTGTATTGACGAAGCAGAGGCGGCTTCCTTTTCCCCAGCAGTCGAGCTTTCGAGCTAAGGAACGGCTCGAGCTCGTTCACGGGGACTTGTGTGGCCCGATGACACCAGCTACACCAGGAGGACGACGCTACTTCCTGCTGCTCGTCGACGACCTCTCCCGCTACATGTGGGTCGTGGTCCTTGGCAGCAAGGGAGAGGCTGTGAACGCCATCAGGCGCGCGCAGGCCATTGCGGAGACGGAGTGCGGCCGCAAGCTGCGTGTGCTGCGCACCGACAACGGCGGCGAATTCACGGCGGCTGAATTCGCGTCATATTGCGCGGATGAGGGTGTTCAGCGCCACTACTCCGCGCCCTACAGCCCGCAGCAGAACGGCGTCGTCGAGCGACGCAACCAGACGGTTGTGGGGATGGCTCGGGCCCTCCTCAAGCAGAGGGGAATGCCGGCTATCTTCTGGGGAGAGGCGGTGGTGACGGCTGTCTACATCCTCAACCGCTCGCTCACCAAGGCTCTCAACGGCAGGACGCTGTACGAGGCTTGGTATGGGCGCAAGCCGGCGGTCTCTCATCTACGGGTCTTCGGCTGCCTTGCGTTCGCCAAGGAGCTTGGCCACATCAGCAAGCTCGACGACAGGAGCACTCCGGGGGTGTTCATCGGCTATGCGGAGGGCTCGAAGGCCTACCGCATTCTCGACCCAGAGACACAGCGTGTGCGCACGACGCGCGACGTTGTGTTCAACGAAGGGCGAGGATGGGCATGGGACAAGGCGGTGGACGACGGTTCGACCTCGACGCACGACGACTTCATCGTCGACTACGTCCACTTCAAGGGAGTTGGGGGAGTAGGCAACTCTTCTCCACCGAGCGTGTCTACCCCAGCCCCCGACCGTCCACCTCCACCTCAGCCGGCGACCCCACGCACTCCAGCACCTACTACCACTCCTCCAGGCACGCCCACTCCGTCCCCAGCTCGTGTCGAGCACGACCCAGTGGAGTTTGTTACTCCGCTCTCCCACGACGAGGAGCGCCTCGACGGGTGCTACGACGGCGAGCAGTTGCGGTATCGCAAGATGGAGAACATTCTCGGCAACCAGCCGGTGCCGGGACTGGCCCCTCACGATCTGGATGATCAAGATCTGGAGGCGCAGTTGCACCTTGCATGCGATGACGGTGAGCCTCGGTCTTTTGCGGAGGCCGAAAAACACGCAACATGGCGTGCTGCGATGCAGTCAGAGATGGACGCGGTTGAGACGAACCACACTTGGGAGCTTGCTGATCTCCCTCGTGGTCACCGTGCGATCACCCTTAAGTGGGTGTTCAAGTTGAAGAGGGATGAAGCCGGCGCCATCGTCAAGCACAAGGCTCGCTTGGTGGCACGCGGCTTCGTGCAGCAGGAGGGGATCGACTTCGACGATGCTTTTGCCCCCGTGGCACGGATGGAATCCGTGTGACTCCTTCTTGCACTCGCTGCCCAAGAAGGCTGGCTTGTCCAGCACATGGACGTCAAGTCGGCGTTCCTCAACGGCGACTTGAAGGAGGAGGTCTACGTACACCAGCCGCCGGGGTTTGTGGTCTCTGGCAAGGAGGGCAAGGTGTTGCGCCTGCGCAAGGCCCTCTATGGCTTGCGTTAGGCACCAAGGGCGTGGAATGCCAAGTTGGATTCCACGCTCAAGAGGATGGGCTTCGGGCAATGCCCGCACGCGGCGGCCATCTACCGGCAGGGCAATGGAGGAAACACCCTACTGGTGGGTGTCTACGTCGACGACTTGGTGATCACCAGTACCAAGAATGCGGAGGTGGCAACGTTCAAGGAAGAGATGAAAGCCACCTTCCAGATGAGTGACCTGGGATCTCTCTCCTTCTACCTTGGGATTGAGGTGCACCAGGTCGACTCCGGGATCACACTTCGACAGACTGCCTACGCCAAGCGCATTGTTGAGCTAGCTGGGCTCACAAACTGCAACCCAGCTCTCACTCCGATGGAGGAGAGGCTGAAGCTGAGCCGCGACAGCACGGCGGAGGAGGTGGACGCTACGCAGTACCGGCGTCTTGTGGGGAGCCTTCGCTACCTCACCCACACACGGCCGGACTTGGCATTCTCCGTCGGCTACGTTAGTCGGTTCCTGCAACGACCGACGAAGGATCACCAGCAGGCTGTGAAGAGGATCATCCGCTATGTTGCGGGGACTCTTGATCACGGCCTCCACTACCCGAGGTGTCCTGGGGAGGCACACCTTGTCGGGTATAGCGATAGCGACCACGCCGGCGACATCGACACCAGCAAGAGTACGAGTGGGATCCTCTTCTTCTTCGGCAAGTGCCTCGTTAGCTGACAGTCGGTCAAGCAGCAGGTGGTGGCCCTGTCCAGCTGCGAGGTCGAGTACATAGCGGCCTCCATCGCTTCGACTCAGGCGCTTTGGCTTAGTCGACTGCTTGGTGATCTCCTTAGCAGAGACACTGGAGCGGTCGAACTCAGGGTGGACAACGTGTCCGCTTTGGCCCTGGCAAAGAATCTCGTTTTCCATGAACGGAGCAAGCACATCCGGGTGAGGTACCACTTCATCCGCAAATGCTTGGAGGAAGGGAGCATCAATGCGAACTACATCAACACCAATGACCAGCTTGCGGACCTGCTCACGAAGCCCCTTGGGAGGCTCAAGTTCATTGAACTTCGCACCAAGATCGGGATGGTCCAAGCCTCTCAGAAGACGCCGTACAAGACTTAGGGGGAGAATGCTGGAATAAGTCTTGTAGTCCTTTGGTCTTTGGTCCCCTAGTCCCTTGTACCCTAGTCCTTTAGTTTGTTGCACTTTAGTCCTTGGTCCTTGGTCCTTGTTGTACTCTAGTCCTTTGGTCTTTGTGGCCCCAATTAGGACAGCATATTAAGGACACTAGGATAGCATCTTAGTGTCAGCCAAGGACAGCATATTAGGACAGCATCTAAGCATCTTAGACTAGCATCTTTGTGGCATATGCTTGGCTGCCATGGCAGCTATAAATATGTAGCCTCAACCCCTTGGGTTGGCATGGCATTGTGTGAGAAATAGACAAGAAAATTGCCCCAACTCCTAGTGTCATCCTCTCTTCCAATGAGAGTGAGAATTCAACTACTAACACTGATATGATGGGCGCCCTCCTGGATGGCTTCCAGGACCTCTTCGACGAGCCACACGGGCTTCCTCCTGCACGACGCCACGACCACCAAATCAGGCTCCTGCCGGGCACAACTCCAGTAGTTGTCCGGCCGTACCGCTACCCCCAGCTTCTTAAAGACGAGATTGAGAAGCAATGCGCTGAGATGCTTCGCTAAGGCATCATCCGAGAATGCACATCTGCATTTTCCTCGCCGGTACTGTTGGTCCGAAAAGCCGACGGCACGTGGCGCTTCTGCATCGACTACCGCGAGCTCAACGCCAGAACTTTGAAAGACAAGTTCCCGATCCTGGTGGTTGACGAGCTACTGGACGAGCTTCGCGGCGCAAGGTTCTTCACCAAGCTTGACCTCCGCAGCGGCTACTTTCAAGTGTGCATGCACTCGGACGACATTGAAAAGACAGCATTCCGAACTCATCGAGGCCACTATGAGTTCTTAATGATGCCATTCGGCCTCACCAATGCGCCGTCCACGTTCCAGTCGTTGATGAACAACGTCCTTGACCCCTACATCAGAAAATTTGTGCTTGTCTTCTTTGATGACATATTGGTGTATAGCAGGTCCTGGGTCGAACACCTTCAGCACGTCAAGCAAGTGTTCCAGACACTACGGGCAAACAAGCTGTTCCTGAAGAAATCTAAGTGCTTCTTCGGCCAGGAGACCGTGTCCTACTTAGGACACATCATATCCGCTCACGGCGTGGCAATGGATCCGACCAAGGTGGAGGTCGTGGAACGTTGGCCTACACCTCGGTCCTTACGAGCCTTGCGAGGTTTCCTCGGGCTCACTGGCTACTACCGCAAGTTCATTGCGGGGTATGGTGCGGGGGCCGCACCCCTCACCGCCCTCCTAAAGCGGGAAGCATTCCGCTGGACTGATGATGCGCAGGACGCTTTCTCCCAACTCAAGCAGGCGCTGATGACAGCGCCTCTACTTCAAATGCCGGACTTCGACAAGCGCTTCATCGTCGACTGCGACGCGTCCGGCGCCGGCTCTGGGGCGGTTCTACACCAGGGCGACGGCGCCATAGCATTCTTCAACCGCGCTGTAGCGACTCACCATCATAAGCTACCGACATACGAGCGTGAGCTAATCGGTCTTGTGAAGGCCGTACGCCATTGGCGACCTTACTTGTGGGGTCGTCCCTTCACTGTTCGGACTGATCACTTCAGCCTGAAATATATCCTGGATCAACGACTCACGACGATTCCCCAACATGCTTGGGTGAGCAAACTTTTTGGTTATGATCTGCAGGTTGAGTACCGACCGGGGCGCTTGAATGGGGCAGCTGACGCCCTGTCCCGCCGCGACGAGGAAGACATAGCTATTCACGCCATATTCGCGCCAGTCTTTCCACTCTTCGACTCGCTCCGCGCGGAGATCGCTACAGACCAGCAGGCACAACAGCTATGTGCCCAACTCCGGGAGGGAGTCGCACCTGCTGACTGGGCCGAACGCGACGGCCTTCTACTTCACAAGGGGAAGCTCTTCGTTCCCGACAAGTCCTCCTTGTGGCCCTCTCTCCTAGCTGAGGCGCATGATGGGGGCCACGAAGGCATCCAGAAGACAGTGCATCGGCTACGCCTCTCCTTCTACAACCCGTCCTTGCTACGGCGGGTGCGTGAGTATGTCCGCGGGTGTGCTACATGCCAGCGCAACAAGACTGATCATCTTCATCCAGTCGGCCTGCTACAACCGCTGCCTATACCGTCGGAAGTCTGGAGTGATATCTCCATGGACTTCATTGAAGGTTTTTCGAAAGTTGGTGGGAAATCAGTGATCTTGACAGTGGTAGATCGCTTCTCCAAGTATGCCCACTTCATTCCCCTAAGCCACCCTTACAGTGCTGCATCAGTGGCACGGGCATTCTTCAACGACATTGTACGACTACACGGCTTTCCTTGCTCCATCGTCAGTGATCGTGATACCGTCTTCACCAGCCTCTTCTGGTCAGATTTGTTCCGGCTAGCCGGTGTCCAACTTCAGCTCAGCTCGGCCTTCCACCCGCAGTCTGACGGCCAATCTGAGGTCGTCAACAAGATCATCACTGTGTACCTCCGCTGCTTGGCTGGTGACCGACCAAAGACTTGGTTGCAGTGGCTTCCTTGGGCTGAGTATTGCTACAACACTTCCTACCAGACGGCCCTCAAATGCTCGCCCTTCAGAGTGGTCTATGGCAGGGACCCTCCAGCTCTTGTTGGTTACCAACCGGGCGTATCTAGAGTAGCAGCAGTGGATAAACAGCTAAAGGATAGAGATGAATTCTTAGCTGAAATCAAGAACAGGCTGGTACAAGTACAAGTCACCATGAAAAGCTATGAAGATAAGTTCCGCCGAGAGGTGGAATTTCAGATCGGTGATTGGGTTTGGCTGCGGCTTCATCAGAGGACAGCTGTGGGAGTAATGGCGACGCCTTCTTCAAAGATTGGAGCAAAATATTTTGGATCATATCAGATCATTCAACGCATTGGGACTGTATCATATAAACTTCAGCTGCCTCCTCAAGCAAGGATACATGATTGTCTTCCATGTGTCCCTGTTAAAGAAATTTGAAGGTCCTGCTCCCATACAGGTGGTGCCTTTACCACCACTTCTCCATGGACGTGTTGTACCTACGCCTAAAAAAGTACAAAGGGCGCGTTTGAACAGAGGTGTCTCGGAGCTACTCGTCAAATGGGCAGGACATTTTGAAGCTGATTCATCATGGGAGCAACTAGAAGATTTCAGGATGAAGCACCCCTCCTTTAAGCTCGAGGACGAGCTCTTTGTCGGGAAGGGGGGAAATGTTGTGGATGCGTTTGTGGGCCGCCAATATGGTCGGCGTGGGGCCCACAAAGCCCACAACTAGGCCGGCCAGGCCCTGCAGCCGCATCAGGAGGGTATTTAGAAGAATTAATTAGATAAGGTTTATGAATAAAAGGGAGTTATAGATTAAGTCAGTTTAGATAGAAAGAAATAGACTAAAAAAAGGGAACAAAAGAATCCTAGTCAGTTTGGGGGATTGTCCCCAAACCGACTAGGAGTAGGGTGCGGCCAAGCGGGGGGTCCTGTCCCCCCTTTATAAGCACCTCCCCTCCCTCATGTTTTGAGCATCCAGGAAAAAATAAGAATCCCCGTTGAGGGCTGTTCTTCTCCTTGGATCACGGTGGCTTCGAACCCTAACCCTAGCCGCCGTGACCAGCTACTTTGTCCCCCACGTTACGTACTGCGCAGCTGCCCCCACACCTCCTCGCTGCTGGTTTCTCCCCTGCGCAGCCCTAAGCGCAGCCAAGGGGTCTCCCCCCTCCCTGTTTCTCAGCAGAAGAGTGCCGTTATAGAACTTTCAGAGGGTTTGGGTCCACTGGATGGCACATTAGTCAATGATAACCTTTTCAATCAAAAGGTTGTGCATCCAATCTTGGAGAGCAGCAGTGGAATTGCTCTTGAAAACAGTGTTCCTGACTTCAAATCCTCTCTTAACAAGAATTCTCTTAAGAGGGATGAACTGCAGCAAAGGGATGATACAGGAGTCCATGATGATGATGCATTTGATGATTGGTAAGAATTTACAGGTGGTGAAAATCAACGCAGCCTATCAAATGCTGGAGAAAGCAAAGAGGAAAATTTAAAGAGAGATTCTTCTGAAATAAAAACAACAGATCCCTGGCCATTAGGTAGCATGGAATCACCCAATAATGTTAATGGTGACTCTGATGATTGGCAAGCTTCTGCCTCCAGTTCTGGTCAAGAGGGAGAAAAGCTGGTGAAACCGATGGAGGGATCAACAAATAGTCGAGAAGGTGGTTTGATGAGACTGGTTGAAGAAACTACAAGCAACACCTCACCTGAACATCCTTCACAAGCTACATCTGCTGGTTTATGGCCTATGGGCAATGTTGACAAACACAGCACTACAGAGGAAACAAATGATTCTTTTGACGATTGGCAAGCTTTTACAACCTCTGTTCCAGTACAAGAAAACACCGTTCAGTCAAACTGGAGACATGATGGAAGCCTTAACAGTCGATCAAAAAGAAACAAATTCAGACCCCTGGTTCATGGGAGATACTAGGGAAGCAAAAAGTACTGACTTAGTGAATGGGAATAATGTGATGTTAAATGATTGGCAGGGTTTCATGGGTTCAGATCAATCACAGCAAAATTCATCTAAGGATCATTCATTCGAGCACCATGAAGCAACTGGTTCTGTGCAGGTAAATGGCAGAAATAAGGATGCTGCAAACACATCCTCAACAAATTTGGATATTGATGGTTTTGATATTTGGCAAAATTTTGTCAAATCAGGTCAAGTGACTGTTGTCTCACCTGAGCCCGCTAAAGAAATTGATGCCATGGATTTTTGGCTAACCAGCAACTTCAAGGAATCTAACAACAGAGATGTTAGAAGAACTGATGACTCATCTGAGGGATGGCAGGATTTTGCTAGTTTTGGTCAAGCACAGGAAAGTACTAAAATTCCTAGGGAAGGTCACCTCGTAAAAGATCCTCTAGGAACTGAAACCCTGAACTTGTGGGCCTTGAGTAATGCAGCAGAAAAGAAACCAGAACAAGTAAGTGGAAATAGTGATCTATTTGATGATTGGCAAGATTTCAAAAACTCCGGGGAGACGAGTTTACAAATTTCTCCAGATGCCTTGTCACTTGGTAGACCTTTGGCATCAAAGCCTGATGCGGTGGTAAGCCTTGAGTTGGGGACCATTTCAGGGTTAGTTTCTTCACAAAAACCAAAAGAATGAAAATGAGAGTTTTAGTGTTGCAAAAACCATTCAATTTGATGAAGACTTGAAAAGGTTAGTGGTCTATAGTTCCGCCTGCCTTGTAAGTATATATTTTTGTTTACTGTAGTTTGGGAAGAAGGACTGAATAATCAATTAATTACACTTCTGATGAATGTCAAATGTTCAAACTTTTCCTATTTTAGCATATTTGCCTAGCTATAGAAATTCAGAATTTCTGAAATATGCTGCCCAAGCAGATGGAATATGAAGCAAAAGAATCACCTCTCCCTTTCTTAACCATATAAGTTCTAGACTCCATTTTCAAAAGAAAAGGTACTATATTTTTTCTTTTGTACTTTCTATGACAAAGCCTATGGCCAAAGTAAAGGTAGCCAAAGACTAGTATAGTAACTAATACAAACCAATCTCATCCATTGTACCTGTTTACCCCACTCATAATTTCATCTCCTCATCCACCCCAATATGGCAATACCCTAGTAACTAGCAAATCCCTTTCCCTTTTTTATCTGAACAGAACTGTGGGGGTGATCCCCACAGTAAAAGGTTTTATTAAAAGGCGAAAACTTGCCTTCTTTATACATTCACTCATGCCTATACATTTAAGAGTTTTAAACTATATTATGAATGTTTGTTGGGTGGAGTTTCTTGCAGTTTTCCATTGTCATTGCAGCGTACCTTGTTTTGTGCTTGACACCTTTTCTTTGTGTGCAGCACGTATGGAATGCAGCAGATGGGTGATGTTGGTTCACTATCTGCCATTTGGCCAACTAAAGATGCTATTTCGAAACCAGTACCTGCCGATGCAAATGTAGGAAAGTTGCTCTCCCAGATGCATGATCTGTCCTTTATGCTCAAAGATGAACTCTCAATTCCTGATAAACCTGTGGACCATTGGAAGTCCTGAGTTTCAGTGTCTGTTACTATTTAAAAAGGCAAGTCGACGTGGTTTAAATGAAGAACTAAGAACGTAACGCCAAATTCTCCCATCCAAAAGACTGTCACACAAAGCCTTCTTTCTTTTTTTCTTCAACAGTCTGTTCCATTTATCAGAACATTGATCAGCAGGGGTTATTTTTCTCTGTTGCGTCACTGCATCGATCGCCTCGGTCAAGCTAAATCCTGATTGTTGCCGAGTTTGAGACGAGAGCATCACGCTTTTTTGTATCTGTATGTGTATGTACCAATTGCACGGTCTGTATAAACTGTACGCTAGTGTGAAAAGATGTCACCAATTAATTTATTATTTTTTATATTTACATTAGATCATCGTTGCTGCTGGACTACCCGAGAACATCTGAAATATCAAGTGGTTTGCAGTTGACATATCCTGTGGGTTCTCTGTGCCACTATTGATCATGTTTAAAAGTCTAATTAGTTTGAACTGTTATACTACTGTGTGTTTTGGTTATGTATTTAGGGGCATTTTAGTCATGTGGGTGTGCTAACTTAGCCCTCAAATAATGGGACCTATATGTACCCTTTGATTGATTAGTAAATTTTTATTCCCTCTAATTTGGTATCAGATTAACCCTACCTTCTCTCTCCTCTCTCCTCTCTCTCCCCCCTGATGGCTGGCGCGCCGTAGCCGTCGCCTGCTGGGGTTCCCTCGCCGTTGGTGGCCGGCGCTCCCCCGTCGCCTCTAGCCGACGGCAGTGTTACCGTGGCCATGCCTCCTCAGACCGGCGCTCCCCCGCCGCTTCTGGCCAACGACAGCGTTACCGTGGTCGCGCCTCCTCAGGTCGGCGCTCCCCCACCGCCTCTGGCCGGCGGCCCCGTCCTCGTGACCCCCCTCCTGCCTGGCGCCGCCTCCGCTTCCTACGCCTCGCTCGGCCCTCCCCCGCCGCCTTTGGTCGGCGGCCCCATCCTCACGATCCCCCCTGCCTGGCACCGCCTCCTCTTCCTACGCCGCGCTCCCGTCCCACCCCATGGCTGTCACGCCCCTACCCCTGGTCGCCGCCTCCGCTTCCTGCGTCGCGCTCCCGCCCCACCCCATGGCTGCCGCGCACCCGCACTTCTCCATGGTCGCCGCATCCTTCTCCATGACCGCCGCACCCTTCCCCATAGCACCAGCCGCGCCTCTCCCCATGGCAGCAGCCGCACCTCTCCCTGTTGCCGCTACTGTACCTTCTCTGTACGCCGTTGTTGACGATTCGGGGGACCCTACTAATGGTGGGGGACACCACTCGGCGGTCGCGTCCATTGTCACCGCGGCCCTCGTCGCCTCCCGGGAGCGAGAGCGCGCTCTCGTTCTCGCCTTGGAGCAGAAACGGGTGTCCATGGCGGCTCTCACCCACCAGCTCGAGGAGTCTCCACGCCAGCAGTGGAGTGCTACCCACAATCTTCCTCTAGGAGCTGGAGTTGCTTACATCACCTACGTGGCTTCCCTCGTCGCCGCCCTCCACGCTCAGGCTGCTGGCATCTAGAACATCCGGACTCTCGTCCCGGTTGTTCTCAGCTTTGACTCCACCACCTACACGAGATGGCGCAGCCTGCTTCTCCTAACGTTGAGGCGGTTTCGTCTTGACGACCACGTCCTACAGGATGATTCCCCATTGGACGACTCATGGATCAGCATGGATAGTCTGGTCCTTGCTTGGATCCTTGGGTCTCTCTCCGAGGAGTCGTAGGACATCGTGGGCCAGCGCAGTGGAGGCACTGCTCGTCAGGCGTGGCTGATCCTCAAGCAGCGCTTCCAGGGAAGCCGTGCGACTCGAGCTCTTCATATCCGAGCTCGGTTTGGCACCACTGTCCAGGGTGACCTCTCCATCTTTGCCTACTGTCGCCAGATATGAAGGGTATGGTGGATACCCTTCGCGACCTTGGAGAGCCTGTCCCGGACAGCTCCCTCGTCCTCTAGGTCCTTCAGGGCCTGAACGAGCGCTACACCCACCTTCGCTCGTGGCTCCTTCGCGAGACGCCGTTCCTGGACCTTTGAGAAGGTTCGGTCGGATCTCGAGCTTGAGAAGATTACCTCTGGCGGCTCCGTCGCTTCCTCGCCTGCCACGGCCTTCTATGGCTCTTGGTGGTCCTCGCGTCCTCCTCCACCAACCGCTGCTTCTTGGGGACATCCTCCACGTCCACCTACCACCCCAGGGGCTCCTACTACCTCTCGGGGTGGTAATCGTCGTCGCGGCAAGCGCGGAGACCGTGGTGGTGGCAGTGGTGCTGGAGGTGCTGGTGGAGGCACTACTGGTGGTAGTAGCAGTGGTACGTGTAAGAGTGGCGTGACCTGGCCCGCACCCTACAACCCATGGACCGACCAGATCTCCATGTGGCCTGGGCCGTCTCCGGGTCTTACTCCACCACGTCCATCGCGCCCTCAGCCGGCCTACATGGTCACCCCGACTTACGGTGGACCTGTCTACACCGCTGGTCGACAGTGGACTCCGACCACTGGTGGGCCGAGCTACCATGCGGTCAGGCCGTCCGCTCTTACCCACTGGGCTTCGGGGAACCAAATCGGCTAGCCTGAGTCTTCGGTGCAGCACTACGACTCACCTGAGGCCTGAGACCGGCAGTCGCTCGCGTCCTCCTTCAGCACTCCAGGTCTCACACCACCTGGTCCTGACTGGGTCGTGGACTTCGGAGCTTCGTCCACACCACCCCTAACGCTGGTATACTCTCCTCTACCCACCCTTCCCACCCTTCTCATCCTTCATCTATCGTTGTTGGGAATGGGTCTGTTATTCCGGTCACCTCAGTAGGTGACTCGGGTTTGCCGGGTTCTTTTCAGCTTCTTGATGTTCTTGTTGCTCCTAACATCATCCAACACCTTCTTTCTGTTCGTCGTTTTACTACTAACAACCATGTTTCCATCGAGTTTGATCCTTCTGGTTTATCTGTGAAGGATCTTACTACCCGGCGTCTTCTTCACCACTGTAGAGTTTGGGACCCCTGTACACGCTTCGTCTTCCTGCTTCCGCTCCGTCTGCACCTTTTTGCTTGGCTACGACAACTTCTTCGACCACCTGGCATTGTCGACTTGGGCACCCCGATGTTGCTGCCATGTCAAAGTTGTCTAGTAGCTCAGTGATTTTGTGTACTAGGGGTACTCATGAGTCTCTGTGTCATGCTTGTTAGCTGGGTCGCCATTGTCGGTACCCGCAAGACCGGGTACCCCCGCGTGTAAGAGCAAAAGAAGGCATACGCCAGCACGTATGGAGAAGACAGAGACCCAACCTGCAGGCTGGGCCCAACCGCCTGCCGGGGGAGCACTCATGAGAAGGTGCATGCCCTAGGCCTCGGGTCCGACCACCTGCTAAGGAGGGCTTCGAGACTGCCACGTGTCTTCAGGCTCTGAGCCTCACTACCGGTCGAGGATGGCTCCGGAGCTGCCATGTGTCCGATGGTGCCGAACCCAACATCTCGCCAGGGAGGTCTCCGGCGCTACCACGTGTCTGGAACCTCCGAACCACGCCTCTCGTCAAGGATAGCTCCGGAGGTGCCACGTGCCCTACGGCTCTGGGCCCGACCTCCAGCATGGGAGGGCTCCAGTGTTGCCACGTGGGTAACAACTCCAAGCGTCCCTTCCTGCCAAGGAGAGCTCCGGAGGTGCCACGTGTCCTACGACCCTGGGCCCGACCTCCAGCATTCGAGGGCTCCGGCGCTGCCACGTGTCCAACGGCTCTGGACCCCTCGCTACTCCGTAAGGCAGCTCCGGTGATGACGCGCGTCACGGGGGCCAGCCACCCGGACGCCGCGCCGACGAGCAACGGGCAGATAGCCAACGAGTAAAGAGGAAGGTGCGCTGTCAGACCGAGCATTGAAGGTTCGCACCTTCCCCAGGAGCAGGGTTCACGATGCACGCCTCTATCCCCCGCCTGTTCACTATTACGGTGACGAGACAGGGCGGCGAGGCGCGACGGCGGAACAGTGCCGTCCAATGGCACAGAGCCGCACAGCAGAGCAAGGAGACGCGGCGACAAGACGGGGACTTCATCATCACCGGCTACCCGGTCAGAAGCGCCCGGCGTGTCAGGCGGCGCGCCTTAACTCCTCCGATAGCGACGTTGCATATAGCTGTAAATATCCTAGCTCATGTATAGGGTACAGATAGCCGCGGGGCCACCTGTCGAGCCTCGGGCCACATTGTAACTGCCCCGGCCTTGGGCTATAAAAGGACATCTTTCGGGCAAAGGGTTCCCAAAAACCCGACTCTCTCACACACTCATACGCGCAAGCAATACAACAATCACACCGTGGACGTAGGGTATTACTCTCCGGCGGCCCGAACCACGTAAATCTTCGTGTTCATCCTCGCCATCAAGTTCCGACCTTCGAAACCACTAGCCCAACCTAAAAAAGAACCTCTGCGGGCTGCCCTAGAGCAGACCGGGGGAAGTGTCGTAGCAAACACTTCAAGAGCCATGTTCGGCTTCCTTTCCCGCACTCTGTCACTCATGTTGAGCGCATTTTTGATATGATTCACTGTGATCTTTGGACATCACCTATTCTCAGTGTTTTAGGCTATAAGTATTATTTGGTAATTGTTGATGATTTTTCACACTATTCATGGATTTTTCCCTTGCGACAGAAGTTTGATACGTTCGCCACTCTTTCTCACTTCTTCATTTGGGTGTCCACCCAGTTTTGGTGCACGATCAGGGCGGTCCAGTGCGACAATGGACGCGAGTTTGATAACTCAGCATTCAGTGACTTCTTGTTCTCCCATGGGGTTCAGTTGTGTATGTATTGCTCTTATTCTTCCCCCCAAAACGGCAAGGTTGAACACATGATTCGGACCACTAGCAATGACATGCGCTCTGTGATGTTCTAGGCCACTTTGCTTATTAATCGCCTTCCTACTAAGGTGATTAGTGCTCCCAATCCTCACTCCGCTCTGTTTTGCATCACCCTCTTTACGACCACCTCCGAATCTTCGGTTGTGCTTGCTACCCTAACCTCTCTGCCACAACTCCTCATAAGCTTGCGCCTCGCTCGGCTCGGTGTGTCTTTCTTGGGTACTCCCCTAACCATAAGGGGTAACGGTGCCTTGACCTTACCACCCGTCGTATCTTGGTCTCTCAACACGTCGTGTTCGATGAGTCTTCCTTTCCCTTATCCGCTTCATCCTCTGACTCGTTGCCCGAGTTGGACTCCCTTCTCTCTACTGACCCTGAGGCCGCTCCTGTACAACGAGCTTGTTTTTTACCTCCTGCAAGTTACCCACTCGCTGCGCTGAGCGTGGTCCCGGTGTCCTCGACACCGTATGTCGTGCCTCCTATGGCCCCGGCGTACTTGACGCCACTGCCTGCGCCACGTGCGGTCCCGATGTCACCGATGTCGTCCGCTGCACCACGCGCGGCCCTTCGAAACCATTAGCCCCTCCTAAAAAATAACCTCCGCGGGCTGCCCAGAGCAGACCTGGGGAAGTGTCGTAGCAAACACTTCAATATTTGGCGCGCCAGGTAGGGGGGTTTCCTGGTTTTTGAAGCCGTTCGTGAAGCCCGCGATGGTGAATATTCAGTCTATTGGAGGCCCTTCCTGCCCCTCACGCCGCCAGAAGCAGAGGGAGTAGGGAGCCTCGTCCCTCTCCGGAGCGGGACCGACTACGCCAGTGGCAGCTCCTACAGCAACGGTGCCTGTTGCCTCCTGGCAGCCTTCGGTTGCGACGGCGTCGCAAGCGCCGACCGAAGCCAGCCCGAGGAGCGCGCTGCTAGCAGCTCGCGCGCTCCTCCACAACCCCCCAAGCGCGGGAGCTTCCCCGTACGCTGCTGAGCAGTGTTACAACGACGTCGACCACCTGGTCGTCGCCGTGCTCAACTCTCTAGCAGCTGCAGGAGGCCGCTGGGCCATGCACCAACAAGCACCCACCACAGCCGTCCGACGGCGACGACGGCAACCAGTGCTGCCCGGTCCACAACTCCAAACGGCACAGCGCTAGCGAGTGCCGGGAGATCCAGAAGCTAGCAGAGTGCTTCCTAGAGCTCCGACAGCAGTGCCAGGATGGCGCGCCCTTCCGCCAGCGGAAGGGCAAGCAAAAGGCTGTCCCGGAGGTCAGCAATAACCAGGAGATGGAGTTCCAAGACGCCAAGCGAGCGTTGAAAGTCATCTATGACCAAGGAAAGGGCTCCAACTCCGACCACATCCCCGACGAGCGTCAAAGGACGCTCCACGTGATGTATGGGGGGTCATGGGACATCACGTCCCGACAAAACGTCAAGACCCTCCGACGGGAGGTCATGGCAGTAGCGCCCTCCCCCAAGCCAGCTCCCTACCGCAAGTGGATGGAGACGGAGATCAGCTTCACTACCTCCGACTGCCCGAAGAACATGGCGGGAGCCGGGAAGCTGCCGCTCATTGTCTCCCCGACCATAGCTAACATGAAGCTCTACCACGTGCTGGTCGATGGAGGGGCGAGCCTCAACCTCATCGGTCTAGCAGCCTTCCAGAAGCTGCAGATCCCGATGGGAAAGCTGACCCCATCGCGCCCATTCTCTGGAGTGGGCCCAGGGTCCATTCTTCCACGCGGTAGCATCGCCCTCCCGGTGACGTTCGGGACACCTGGTAGCAGGCCGACGTTATATCAGTTCATGGCCGTAGGTCATTACGGCTACCTGGTGCTAAAGATGCCGACCTCGAGTGGCGTCCTCAGGGTCCGAACAGACCGGACCGCCGGAGTCACAGCGCTGGAGAAGCTCCAAGCTCTGACAGCTTCAAAGGTGGAGGCCTCCAGGAGTGCTGGGACAAGCAAAGAGCCACCCAACACACGACAACGTGGGTCTTCCTCTGCGCTCCTCATTCAGCCTTCGGGTGCGGAGGAGGTTCCGATTAAAGTCGTCCAGATCAGCGAGGATGCTCCCCAGACCACCCGCATTGCGGGAAACTTGGGCAGCAAATAGGAACTCGCGCTCATCACCTTCCTCCGGGCTAACGTTGATGTATTTGCTTGGCAACCATCACAAATGCCCGGGATCCCTAGGGAGGTGATCGAGCACCATCTGAAGATCCATCCCGACGCCAAGCCGGTAATGCAGAAGCCTTGGAAGCAGTTCATCGAGCAAAAGAACTTAATCCGTGAAGAAATTAAGAAGCTGCTCGACGCTTTCTTCATCCGAGAAGTCCACCATCCAAGATGGTTGGCCAACCCTGTCGTGGTACCCAAGGCTGGCGAGAAGCTTCGGATGTGCATCGACTACACCGGCCTAAACAAGGCATGCCCTAAAGACCCCTTTCCCCTCCCACGAATAGATCAAATTGTAGATTCTACTGCTGGCTGTGATCTATTGTGCTTCCTAGATGCTTATTCCAGTTTTCATCAAATACCCATTGTCTAGAGAAGATGAAGAGCAAACTGCTTTTATAATAGTAGACGACCTTTTATTGTTATGTCTCTATGCCTTATGGCCTTAAAAACGCCTTGCCTACCTTTGTACGTGCCATGCATAAGACATTCGGGGACCTAATACGGGACTTAGTGGAGGTATACATCGATGACATCGTAGTGAAGGTCAAGTCGCATACATCTCTGTTAGACAACCTAGCCTTAGTCTTCGACAAGCTACACATAACACGCACCAAGCTGAACCCACATAAGTGTGTGTTCGGAGTTTCTGCTGGGAAGCTCCTCGGTTTCTTGGTCTCTGACACGACCCCATGGTCTTGTCGAGCCAGGATCACGCTGAGGGGTGCTGCGTTGCACAGCACCGGATAACACACATCAAAGGTATAAAGCGGAAGCGAAATTTTATTACACAAACGAGTTTATGAACATGTTTACATCAGAATAAGTCCAGTCTACACTCACGGGCGTAGACTACGCATCAAGTTCATGTTCAGCCCTTGAACGAGTCCTTGCTAGCACACACGCACACTAACTCTGCGGCGTGCACGACTCCCACTCGACGGGGTTCCCCTCCTGGGGTTCCGTCTCCTCCTCGGAAGTCCCTTCCTCATAGAACCCTGCAAAAGCTTCAAACACAAGCAGTGAGCACGAAGGCTCAGCAAGTCTGACCCGTCTCACCTAAACATGAAACTTCTACATGAGGGGTGATGGGTACATGAGGTAAAATCATTTGCAAAGGACTCGCCTAATTAGTGGGACCTTACTTTCAAGTTTTAGCAGCAGGTTGTGGAGAACCTTACGCTCAGGCACATGAGAGAGCCGCAATCAAACAAGAAACGCATTTCTCATGTACTTTGCCCAAAGTTCAAAAGAACTTTAGTTAGCTCTAGACTACAACAAATCATTAACAATCAAGTCCATCTTTCAATCAGCAACATTTTAACATGCAACTAGCCTGTTCTTTCTACGTCACGGTACAGTGAACAAGTGGTACTCACTGACCGCGAGGGATGGCGATTATAATCGATTTACACCTGCAGGGTTACCTGAACAACCCGTCACGTATGCCCGTACTCGATGTTGCCTACAACAACCATCACGGACGCCATACACAACCACCTTTCGCCCGTCAGCCAAATATTGAATCGGTCCCATCGTCCCGAGCAAGAGGTCTCTGCACGCGCATCTCAGTGCCGCCAGCCGATTTACACCTGAAGCTCTCAACCTACCCTCTGAACGACGGGCAATGCCTCAATACCCAGCTACCCGAGTTACATCAGTTTCCCGGTTCCCATATAGCCGGTAGGTCTTCGGTACTGTTCTAGCTTGTTCAACAGGCCCGCACACGGCTCGGTCCTCAATCGACACAAGCGGAGCTACAGCACACATGCCCCAAAGTCCTGCTGCCCTTACCCTCCGCTTGGTCGCATTTTCTTGCCATGTGTTTCATGTGCTATCACTACCCGAGTCGAGTGCCTCTAGCCTATGCTCGCGAGTAGTTCCAACTACTCGACTTGTACTGAATCCTACTCTATCTTAGCATTGCAGTAGCTAACGGGGTTTGCCATCCTATACCCAACCCATGGTTTTCTTGGCTATGCAATTGGGTTTCCAAACAAGACTCTAATGCAAAGAATAAAGTAATCAAGTATGTCAAAACAATAAAACTTGTAAAAGGTTAATGCAAACCGGAGCTTGCCTTGCTGCTCTTGGTCGTAGGCTAGCTGCTCCTCCGGAGTAACGAAGTCTAGGACTTCGGGTTCCTCCTCGACCTTAGCGACTACATGATAGAAGCAGTACATGTATTAATTTAAATGCATTTGTATTAACTTTTAAACTTGTGAAGTCTATAATTCTTACTAGACAAGCCCAATGACTGTAAAACTTTTACTGTGGCTTGGTTACAACCAAGGTACAGACTTGGTCAAGTTTTAGTTGCAGTAAAGCTCATTTGAGCCCTCCACAATTAATTATGCACTTGACCTTAATTGAAGGCTTTTAGAGAGTTCTAAGGATTTTCATGAAACAAACTATGACTTTCTGAAAACTAGATTTTCAGAGGGTTCTAATGGAGTTGGTCTCACTTAATTTGAAGGTTCCTAGCTAAAGATGTGAGCTAAACAATTTCAGAGAAAATTCTGAAAATGTTTCTGAAAATTTTCTATTTTCTCTGGAACAGTTTCACTAATCACACCATTAGGTGGATCAAATGAGCTCTAATGGATCTGAAATTTTTATGGTAGTTCAGGGATATTTTGGGAACATCCCGGTAAAATTTCAGGATTTTCCTCCAAAGGATTCTCCAGTTAAAATTCCTAACAGTTTAAATTTTGAGGAATTAATTCTGGAGAAATAAGGGTTTTCATGAGTGGAAACTTGATTTGCTGGAAAGTGTTCAGAGAGATGAATCCAACAAAATTTGGTTCACTCGATTTGGAGATTTCTAGCCAAAGTTATGAGGATTTGAAGTTTGGATGAATTCTGAAAATCGGGGAAAAGTTTAAACTCGCGGGGGCCCGCGGGGACACGTGTTGAGCGCGGAGGTGTCCGGCACACCGAGGCTCACAGGGTATTTGCGCGCCAGCACAGCCGATCCCGGCCACACCCGATCCCGGCCACACCCGATCCCGATTTAAATTCTTCAGCCGCTGACACGTGGGCCAGCCGGTTTCGTCTTCCTCCCGCCGTTCTCTCGCGCCCGCGCCGCCGACCTCGCCGGAGCAGACTCGGAGCTCGCCGGCTCGCCGCTGCCGGACCTCCCATGGTCTGAAACTCGCCACCAGGGGGTTTTCGACGTCGAGGAACACGTCGGTGGTGTCAGGTCGGGCTGGGGGTGACCGGAAATAACCCGACGACGTGTCGCAGCCTCGGTTGAGGTTCGACGCCGTCGACCGTGGGTTCTAACCCGCCAACACCTCGAACAAACGGTCCTGCAGCATCAGTGTACCTCTAGGAAGCTCGACAAGGTGTAAAAAGGGTTCAGGGGTGGCGGCAAGTCGGTCGGCACCGTGTGACCGATCGAGCCCGCCATGACTGCCCTTGATCGAGCTCGGAATTCGTCACTCCTAGACAGTTTCATGCCACGGATGCAGAAAAGAATTTGATCGCCGGCTAGTCCAGCGTCTACGTGCAAGATTTGATAACCACCGAAAGATCATATAGCGAGAATTTGAAGAAACTGTACCGGAAGCTCAGTTTAAGGTTGCCGGAGCAAAAACTGAGAATTCGCCGGCGAGAGTTCATGGCGTGGCATGAGCTTCAGGTGGAAGCAGCGTGGAGTCCGTGCGCTCCTTTTGCCGCCATTGCTCGGCCATGGAAGTGGCTGTAGTGTGCTGCCCACGTGAGACCGATCGCCGTCCTTCCGCTAAACTGCGGCGGTCGTCGTTGATCACGGGAACAGGGGCCGAAACCCGGTGGTTCAGGCATTGGGAGGGTGGTGCTCGAGCTCAGGATGTTGCCTGGCAACTCGGAGAGGCGAGGACACGACGGTTTGCTGTGTTTTCCCGATCGACCGAGAGCTCAGGAAGCAGCTGGTGGCGCCGGTGGCTGCTCGGTGGCGCAGCCGACAGCTGTTCGGTGGAATTTGCCACCGAGGCTGTGACTTTGTGTGCAAGTTTTGCCTCCTCCTCTCTATGACATGTGGGTCCCACCTGGGGTTTTAACCTCTAAAATTTACTCCTAATCACTGTTGTAAACAGTGAGCCCCATAATACCCCTGGTGATTCAAATTATCCACCCATGAGCCATTTGAGTTGAGTAGAATTCAAATTGGGTTTGGTTTGAATGAATTTCAGCACAAGTTCAGTTTTGAATTCAAATAAAGTTTGAATTTGTCCCACTTAGCTCATGTCAAGATCAACTCCAAATGGAGTGAAAATTGGTGTGTGAGCTCACAAAAATGTGCTGAATAAGAATATGCCCCCACTTTTAAATTCATGGGGTAAAAACAGTTTGAATTTGAATATGGTTTCAAACTGCCCTCTTTCTAACTATACTCAAAATGACCTCAAAAAGGTTTTGAATTTGGGTGAAACTTGGCATGGACATCCTTAGCAATGTGTAGGAGTTTTCATATGTCCAGCCCACCTATATCACATGTGGGAAATACTACTTTTGCAATATGTGAGTTTGTTCTGTAATGAGCATGTTGATGGTGGTTACTTGCTCTTCATTTGTGTTCATCAACTTACTTCAAATGAGGTGTGTGGTGTGGTGATGAACACTTCAAATAGGTGTCAAGAACCGAGGCCCTTACATTCCTCCCCCCTTAAAAGAATCTCGTCCCGAGATTATAAGGTGAAAATGAGAGAGAGGATGGTGGAAAATTACCGGATATGCGACGTGAAAATTTGGGGTAGTTAGCGCGAAGAAATCCTTCGCTCTCCCATGTCGCTTCGTTCACGAAGTGATTTCTCCATAGAACCTTGTAGAACCACAACGCACGGTGGCGTGGGGTTCGGGCCTTTTCATCAATAATCTGCACCGGTTCCTCTCGATAGGTGAGATCCGGTTGCAGTTCTTCAATGTCCTCCAGCTGAATGGTAGTTGGTAGCTTGAGACACTTCCTCAGCTGGGAAATGTGAAAGACGTCGTGCACACCGGAAAGTGCTTCTGGTAATTTCAGCCGGTATGTGTAAAAGCCCAAGAAAAGGGACTTGCAAAAACTTTTCTTCACCTCACAACACCACAATTTTTATTGTGGACACCATAGGAAATGTTGTGAAGAGCAAGTAACCTCCATCAAAAGAATAATTAGAGGGGAAAGCCTTCACTGTCACAATGTAGGGTTTCTACACATGAACATGAGAGGTTGAGCTCACCCTTAGAAGTTAAAAAGTCTTGGGAAGGTTCAGTCCAAAGCTCATGCAAATTCAACACTTTTTGAGGCACTTTTGGGTTATTTCAAAAAGAGGCCAATTTGAATGGAAATTCAAATTGCAGCAACTTTCATCACCCAAATTCAAAAGTTAGCTCCATATCTATACTCAGCACATTTTTCTGAGTAAACCCACCAATTTTCATCTCCATTGGAGCTCATCTTGTCAAGAGCTAAATTTGCAAGAATTCAAAACTGAATTTGAATTTCAGTTTAAATATGAAGCAAATTTACCCAAACAAAGTTTGAATTTGAGAATTCAAATTCAAACAAAGACTTGGTGACTAAGTCTCACATTAAATTGTGAGTAGCTGAGGATATTTTGGCACAACAGAATTCAGAAAATTGAAAAAAAAACAAAAGAGTTAGAGGGGAGGCCCACTGGTCAGTAGACTTAGCACAGAAGTCTCCTCAGCCGACTTCCTCGACCGAGCGCGCTCGCCAGCTGCAGCCAGCGTCGGCGCCCGACCACCTCGGCCGGCCAGCTCCTGCTTCGGCAGAGGAGGTGGCACAGCAGGTGTCGCGCTCTCCACTGGCCTCAGGGGTCTATAAAAGGCCCGAGACCGCCGGCGAGCTACTGATTTTCGCGAGTTCCGTAACCAGCAGCCTAGTCGCCCGAGCTCCGATCGGATGCCACCCCAGCTGTGATCATCTTCCGGCTTTGACCTCCATAGGAAAGTGAAGCGCTAGCTCGTCCTCAAGACCACCGCGCAAACCGTTCCAAGGTTCGACCTTTGTGCGTGAAGAATTTTCCAGTTTAGGACGAGTAGCTCCTTTCGGGACCCGATTAGGTTTAGCAGAAATTCGGGAAGCTTAGTGGGTGGGAGGTCGAACGGAGCTGTGAGAGAGCATCTAGAGGTTCTGGCGACCCTTCTCGATCGAAAACCGGAAGGAAATCACCGCCGGAACCCTAAGTTCACCCTAGGACAGTATGGCGGAGGAAGGGGTCGCCGGTGAGGTCTGGGTTGCCGGCCGTTTAGGGCCCAACAGAGCTCATGCCGAGTTTCCCGAGGTTTCCCTGAGTGTGGCGACGCGATTAGCGCACGAAGAAGATGGTCAGAAGGGCGGGAACACATTGCCGAGGTAGCACAGAGGCATAGGGCTCGTCGCCGGCGAGCTATGGCGGTTAGCCGGCGGCGACATGGTGTCCAGCGGGTTCAGCACCCGAGATTACGTGGGGGCGGCGAGTTTCGTCGGCTCCGGTGAGTTAGATCGCCGGGAACGCTGACCTCGCCGGAGCTCCGGCGGCTCGGGGCGGCGACGTCGGGAGGTAGACGAAGGGCGCGGCCCCACCTGTTAGCCCCTGTGTTAATCGCGCGCGAGCGCGCGGTTAGTTCAATTTAAACGGGCGGGCCCCGCTGTCAGCCTCTGGTTTAGAGCGGGAGGGGATTTTCTGTAAGAAAAATAATTCAGGGATTAGCTCAAACTTTAGAAATCCATAACCTTGGCTAGGAAGCTCCAAATTTAGTGATTCAAATTGGGTTGGATTCATCTTGCCTAGCTCTGTCCAGATATACAACCCAATTTGTATGAAACCCATTAATTAATTCTGGAAAATTCTTTAAATCTTTTCAGCAAAAGAATTTTAGAGGGAGTTTGGTTCATCCAAAAACCCCCAAATTTTGCCAGAATGTTCTTTAGGACATTAGTAAACCTCTGTAAATGTTTCAGACCATTTGGAGTTGATTTGGTTAGAGCAATTCAAATTGGAACGTGCTGTGTTCATTTGAATACAGAAACATTTTCAGAGAATTTCCAAAACTTGGAAATTCAGTTCTGGGCAAATCTTAACCCCAAAAATGTTAGGAAAATTCATGCAAACTCTATGAGCTATAATTGAAATTTTAGTTCATTAAGTTGAGCATGAACAGGGGTATTACCTCAGAATAAATTCTTCCTTGCTTATTTGCCAAGAGAATTATTCTGAGCAAACCACTCCATGAAAAGTGCTAATGTTTGGTGCGGAGAGTTTTCTTGTGACAAGGAATTCACAAAAAAATTCTCAGCTCCATTGGAGCTCTAGATCACCCCTGTCCTGTTTAACCAATTAAGGGATTAATATGGAAAAGGGGGAAAACCACTTAGCATTTAACCATGTGATTAAGTCCAAGCCAAACCACCAACACCAGTTCATATTTAAATTCTTAAACAAAGTTCCAGGTGTTAGAGGCTGGTTATTATAACTAATAGTAGAAGTCTTACTCTAAAACTCACATTTGCATCTAAATTAACATGTAGTATTTCATTAACGTGTAGCCGTTGAAGAAGAGACTCCGGAAGTGCTGGACTTCCTTCTTCCGGACGAAGAACTAACTCCTGACCAGCAGCAACAAGGCAAGCCCCGGTTTGCATTAAGCTTTTTATAAGTTTTCTTTTGTTTACATGAGTCACGTGAGGTATGATTGTGTATTAGGTGTAGGATGGATGGAACCCCACTTGCATAACCAGAATTTTTCCCTAAGAGTGAGGGTAGTGTCTAAGACCCCGAGTAGACAGGCTATGCTTAATGAGTCATAGGACTTCGGTACAAGTCGAGTAGTTGGAATCTACTCGCGAGATAGGCTGGGAACACACGGGTTCGGTTGAGTGGTGTGAGATCACTTTAGTAATGAAAATGAGACTAGGCGGGGGCTAGGGCGCAGCAAGAGAGAGTCTTGTGTGCGCGGCCCTGCCCGTGTCGATTGAGGACCGATCCGTGTGCGGCCCTGCTGAACAAGTATTGAACGTACCGAAGGCATATCGGATATATGGGCCCCGATAAACCGATGTAGCCTAAACCTCCGGGCGTCGAGGCATAGCACACCGATTTATAGGTGTAGGTTGAGGGCAGCAAGGTGGAAATCTGCCAACGGGCATAGAGAGATGCTCCGTGTGGGGAACCTCCTGCTCGTTTCGGTGCGACCGGTTCGACGTTTGGGCTGTTGGGTGAAAGGTTGTCCCGTACAACATCGAGTGAGCGTGCTGTGCAGCTCCACGGGTGGGCGTACGTGACGTGCTCTTTGGGTTTCCCTGCAGGTGTATATCGAGTCGATTCGCCGTCCCTCGCGGTGACGAGTACCGCTTGTTCACTGCGTCGTAACGTAGACTAATGGATGAAATATGTTGATTCAATGATGCTGATTGATATAATTGTATTGCTACATGTGTGCCACCAAATACTGCTTACTAAATTTCAGATTTCATGAACTGTTAACTTGTTGCTAAAAGGTGAACTAAGGATGAACTTGTAGGCGTGTCGTTTTGCTGAAATGCTACCAACCTATGTCTTGGTATACCTCATGTAGAGTTTCATGCTTAGGTGAGTCGGTTAAGCCTTGCTGAGCCTTCGTGCTCATGGTTGCTGCTTAAGTGTTTTTCAGGTGAGGAGCCACCCACGGACTCGGAGTACGAGTCAACCGGCGAGGGTTACCCTCCGTCGGGGACTACGGCTGAGTGGGAGCCGTACACGCCGCGCTGAGCTGAGGAGTGCAGCTAGTGTGGGTTGTCCTAGGGCTGGACAACCACTTTTGCTAGATAGGCGGGCGTGAGTTGTATAGTGTAGACTTCCGCTGTGTAAGATAAGCAATAGTTGTAACTGAAGTTTGTACCTGTTTGTACAGTTTCAATTGTTTTTCC
Organism: Neostapfia colusana; assembly: GCA_030760725.1. Taxonomy (NCBI): domain Eukaryota; kingdom Viridiplantae; phylum Streptophyta; class Magnoliopsida; order Poales; family Poaceae; genus Neostapfia; species Neostapfia colusana. The sequence goes on from JASWHV010000006.1 coordinate 106,409,942, forward strand.
CATGTAATATATTATGTTCTTATGACGTGTGCTGTCGGGTGTCGCATCGCGTGGCACCACCCTCTGCGATCCTGGATGAGCGGATTCCGGTCCGTCACAGCCTGGTATCAGAGATGCAGTGGGGATAGCACAGTACTAAAGGACTGCATTATGGGAAAAACTTAGGTATACGGTGAGGAATCGGTAGCTGCCCAAGTAAGGACTATATTAGCATAGTTACTTAAAGTGGAAGGACTAACCTATGTGTTATAATTCTGAATTTCAATTATGTAACGACGCACCTACGCTCTGGTAAGTATGGTAAGGAACGCCACCGAAAGCGGTTCAATTTCGGTTAGCTCTCCCTGACGAGGAATGTGGTTCAGGGATTTGTCTCATAGCTTGGTGTGAGACGTCAATATGAACCTCTTGAACTCTTCATGTTCCTGAGTTCATATGAAATGCTGATCCCTAGCGTGCATTAGGCAAGTAAGTGGAGACCCCATCGCGTGGTCAGTAACGCGAGAGTGTGTTCGTCTGGAAGTAGCCCAGGAGGACATACGCAGCGCTTGCCATCGGCGTGCCCTGCAGGGCAGTAGGTGGTATCTGTTGGGTTGATAACATTCCCAACCGTGACGACCCGTTCATGACATATTCGGGTTCCCCGTTGTGTGGTGTTGAAACACGATCACGTACCTTGAGACGTGACCTAACTCAAGGACGGCCGTATGACAATGATACGGGCGTTTGTATTTACTTTCAAATATGGAACTGCCTGAAATGAATAACCATTGAGTGCACCATTATTGTGTGGTCTTCTGCAGGTACTAACCACGTATGTATCCGTGTAGAAAACGTGTGCGAGAGACCGTTTAGTGCCACATTTGAGACGTATATGCCGGTATGATCCGGGTAGGATTTTCTTTTGTGAGGAACGTAGTACCGAGATATGGTAGGCATATGCATGAGAATAATGATAACAAAGAATTAAAAATCTATAGGTTCAACATTTAGGACCCTGGTTGGGTATAAGAATGGGATAGTGGAGCAGTATAGCCAAAAGTATGAAAAGCAGAGTGCTCTGTTTTGGGCAGCAAGGTTGCCGAGCTTCAACAGAGCACAACTCACAGGTTTTGTAGCTGAGAGAGGTGTGCTATATAGTTCTGGGAAGGTCTTGAAGTACTCTACAACTTTGTTGTAGACTTCCAGAGCTGAAACTCGCCTTAAGATGACTGAAATCCCAGAGGAATGTAAACTGTCCAGAACCAGGGCAGAGTAAAACATCTTCTGAACTGATCTATTTTTCAAACATAACTCCCAGTAGAAAAATCTAAAAATTGTCATATAATACATCCTTAGAAAGACTAGAAGATGTGTGACACCTTTGCAATTCAAAGTTCCTGAAATTTCAGCACAGAATTTAGTGGAAATCAGGGTTGAAAACAGCCACTTCCAAGGGAGGTGCTGTTGAAATTCTTCCAGAAATTCTGCTAACTTTGAATTAGCATAACTTTTTAACCAAAGCTGATCTGGGGGCAAATGATTACTCGTTGGAAAGATACTGAAGTTAACTTTAACTTTGGTATTCAACTTGAGTCATGAGAATGCCAAGAACCTGATCAAAACTTGGAATAGGTAGGAACTGGTCATTCTGACGGAAGAATGACAGTTGAACTCATTGGAGAGGGTGTTGTACCCTAAGGGTGGTATGCGTGATGACAACGCGATAGTAATGTCTCGTAGTGACCAAACCTAGTTATGTTGAGCTTCCAAAGTGGAGGTTCATCAAGTTGGATTAAACTAGCTTGTGTTTGGTCTGGTAATGGTGTAGCTTGTGCAAAGTTATTACACTATCTACTTACGAGATGTATCGCATGTTTTCATTGTCATTATGTTTTACACCTATTTCATTTAGACTGCATGCAAAATGTTGCGGGACTGATGTTTAATGTCGTGTGGTTGCAGATGGTTTGTACTAGGACCACGCACGAGGTTGGTGGCTCTAGCCAACAGGGAGGTGATGACTCCCAGCCACCGGCCTACGACAGCACCCCGCAGCAGCAGCCACCACCGCCGCCTCCGCTTACTCTAGCGGATGTGATAGCGGCATTGGTGGGAGGTCGTGAGGAGCAGACCGACCTGCTCCGCACGATCGTGCAGAATACGTCCCAGGCGGGGGGACGTCAAGAGCGAGGGCCTCGTGAGCCCTGCGAAGTGTCGTACTCGGATTTCATGAGTACGCACCCTCCAGTGTTCACCGAAGCTGAAGAACCACTGGAGGCGGACAACTGGCTGCGGACTATTGAGTCCAAGTTCGGGCTGCTCCAGTGTACGGAGCGGCAGAAGACACTGTTTGCAGCACAGCAGCTCCACGGTGCCGCTGGTGCGTGGTGGGCGAATTATGTCGCCTCACGTCCGGCTGGCCATGCCGTGGAATGGCAAGAGTTCCGGGAGGCGTTCCGCGCCTATCACATCCCTCCCGGAATAATGAAGAGGAAGTTCCAAGAATTTTTGGAACTGAAGCAGGGTGGGAGGAGTGCCCACGACTACTCCCGTGCCTTCAATCATCTGGCGCAGTATGCGTCAGACTACATCTCCACGGAGGAGAAGAAGAGGGAGCACTTCTATCGGGGGTTACACCCCGAAATGAAGACCCATCTCGTACAGTGGAACCACGGCACATTCAACGACTTAGTCAATGCCGCGATCATGCAAGAGGATGCTCAGCGGGAGTTGGCAGCTGAGCAGCGGAAGCGCAGCGCTCCACCCAGCGGTGGGAGTGGCGCTCCCCAGAAGTACCGTATGGTGTATCGGACACCATCCGGGCAACAGTGGCGTACACCGGCGCGACCTCAACAGTTCGGGGGACGTTCGTTCCAAGCACCCCCGTTCCGTCCGCCGATGCCACCACCAAGGCAGCAGCAGCAGCAGACGGTACCCCGGGCGTTTCAACCGCCACAACACGCCCCGGGTTTCCGTCCACCGATCAGCGGGGGACCGCCCGTTTCACCTGCTTCACGTGTGGCCAGGCGGGCCACTTCGCGAAGGACTGTCCCCAGGGGCAGCAGAGCAGCGGGCAAGCCCAGTTCCAGGGCGGTGCTCGAGGCCGACCTCCGGCGAAGAAGGTTGGTCAGCGGACTGGAGGCGTCCGCAACCTCGACAATGAGGGCGCCCCAGAGGGAGACAACGTGCTGGCGGGTACGTTTACTCTCAACAATCAAGCCATCGTCATATTATTTGATTCTGGTGCAACCCACAGCTTTATAAGTGCATCCTATGTGGCTAAACATCAATTGCAAGTCTTCCCAACCGACTGCACTTATATGATCTGCTCACCGGGAGGGAAGATTTCAGCTAATAGGATGATTCCAAAGGCACCTCTGTGCTTAGGTGGGAAACTATATCCCACCACCTTGATAATCCTTATGGGACAAAAGATTGATGCAATCCTAGGGATGTCATGGCTACAATACCATGGCGCTGTCCTAGATACTCGGACACGGACGGTTCACTTAAATTTTCTCCATTCCATCGTCCGCATTCCATGGTGTTAGACACACCAGTCCGGGAAGTTTTAGCAATTAATAATGCTGAAGCTCTCAAGTTAGAAGACATCCCCGTAGTCCGGGAGTATCCTGATGTGTTCCCGGATGATCTTCCGGGCATGCCACCTGAGCGGGATGTCGAGTTCAAGATTGAGCTCGCACCGGGACTACGCCCATATCACGGAGACCATACAAGATGGCCCCAAATGAGCTGGCGGAACTAAAAGAACAGCTCAATGATCTGTTGAGCAAGGGTTTCATTAGGCCGAGTTCCTCGCCTTGGGGATGCTCGGCGCTATTTGTAAAGAAGAAGGATGAAACCCTGAGGCTGTGTGTGGATTACCGGCCGCTCAACGCCGTCACCATCAAGAATAAGTACCCACTGCCCCGCATCGACATATTGTTTGATCAACTTGTGGGTGCAAGTGTGTTCTCCAAGATGGACCTTCGCTCTGGATATCACCAGATAAAGATCCGGGCGGAGGATATCCCGAAGACGGCCTTCTCAACGAGATATGGATTATATGAATATCTCGTCATGTCCTTTGGTCTCACAAATGCTCCAGCCCATTTCATATATCTCATGAACTCAGTGTTCATGCCGGAGCTGGACAAGTTCGTGGTAGTGTTCATCGACGACATCTTGGTTTACTCCAAGACCGAAGCCGAACATGCCGAACACTTGCGGATCGTTCTTCAACGATTGCGAGACCACAAGCTCTACGCCAAGTTCAGCAAATGCGAATTTTGGATCAGCCAAGTGCCATTCTTGGGACATATCATCTCAGCTAAAGGCATTGCGGTTGACCCAAGTAAAATAGAGCAAGTGTTGAAATGGAAAGCTCCCACTTCAGTTCATGAAGTCAGAAGCTTCCTCGGGTTAGCGGGATACTACCGGAGATTCATTCCAAGCTTCTCCAAGCTCGCTAAGCCGATGACAGAGTTGCTGAAGAAAGGGACGAAATATGTTTGGAACACGGCGTGTGAAGGAGCGTTCCGAACATTGGTGAAGCATCTCACAACAGCCCCGGTGTTAGCTCAGCCGGATACAACAAAGCCCTTCGACGTGTATTGTGACGCGTCCGGTATTGGGCTTGGCTGCGTGTTGATGCAGGAAGGACGTGTGGTCGCCTATGGCTCACGCCAACTTCGGAACCATGAGCAGCACTACCCGACTCACGCTCTTGAACTTGCTGCCGTGGTGTTGGCGCTGAAAATGTGGAGGCACTATCTCCTGGGGAACTTGGTGCATCTCTACACCGACCACAAGAGCTTGAAATACATTTTCACCCAGAAGGAGCTGAACATGAGGCAGAGGAGGTGGTTAGAACTGATCAAATATTATGAGATTGAGATCCATTACCACCCTGGCAAGGCGAATGTGGTTGCCGACGCGCTGAGTCGGAAGTCACATGTCCATCACCTCACCATTACACCGGTGGAGGAGGGAGAGCCAAGTTTATACTTGGTTCCTTATGGATCGCTATACAACCTTGCCCTCATCCCTACTATTAGGGAGGACATCATTGCAGCTCAGAAGACGGATAAAGGCATGGCACATCTCCGGAGACGAATAGACAACGGGGAGATCAAATGTTTCCGGAAAGATGAGGAGGGGACGCTATGGTTCAATGACCGCATAGTCGTACCCCGAGATATGGAGTTGAGGAAAAAGATCCTCGATGAAGCTCACTTGTCTAAATACTCCATTCATCCAGGCAGCAACAAAATGTACCAAGATTTGAAAAAGAAATTTTGGTGGACACGGATGAAGCGGGAGGTAGCTAAGTACGTATCCGAGTGCGATACGTGTAGACGAGTGAAAGCTGATCACATGAAGAAATCAGGGCTGTTGCAACCCCTGAAGATCCCGGCATGGAAATGGGAAGATGTGAGCATGGATTTCATTGTGGGGTTACCCCTAACAGCCAACAAGCATGATTCCATATGGGTAATCGTTGATCGGTTAACCAAGACGGCTCACTTCATTCCGGTAAATACACGTTACAGTGCCGGCAAATATGCGGAGCTATACATAGCGAAGATTCTATGCCTATACAGGGTACCCAAAACCATTGTCTCAGATCGAGGTGCATTATTTGTATCTCGTTTTTGGGAGCAGCTACACGCTGCATTGGGTACTAAGTTGATCAGGAGCTCCGCTTATCACCCTCAAACAGATGGCCAGACAGAGAGGGTGAATCAAGTTCTGGAAGACATGTTGAGAGCATGTGCCATCCACCATGGTAGGAACTGGGATAATCACCTACCATTGGCGGAATTCTCGTACAACAACGGCTATCAGGCGAGTATCAAGATGGCACCCTACGAAGCTCTCTACGGTCGCAAGTGCCGCACCCCATTAAATTGGTGCGAGTCCGGTGAAAGGGTCACATTCGGGGTTGATGTGGTGAACGACGCCGAAGAGCGCGTTCGGACAATTCAAGCCAATTTAAAAGCCGCTCAATCCCGGCAGAAGAGCTACGCTGATAAGAGGCGTAGACCGTTGCACTTTGACGTTGGTGAACACATGTACCTCCGCGTGTCTCCGATGAAGGGCGTGCACCGGTTCGGTGTGAAGGGGAAGCTCGCTCCCCGTTTTATTGGACCCTACGCTATCACCGAGAAGTGTGGACCAGCGGCGTATCGATTGGAGTTACCGGCATCCCTTGCTTGTGTCCATGATGTTTTCCATGTTTCGCAACTGCGAAAATGTTTGAAGCATACGGCTGCTGTTCCTACCGAAGACATCGGCGAGCTGAAACCGGATTTAACATATGATGAGTATCCGGTGGGAATTCTTGATGAGAAAGCCCGAACCACGCGTAGCAGAACGTTGTGGTTCTACAAAATACTCTGGAGTAACCACACCGCCGAAGAAGCGACGTGGGAGAGCGAGGAGTTCCTTCGCTCGAATTACCCGGAGTTTATGGCTTCTCAACACGGGTAAGTCCCTACTACATCGCTATCTCTTCTTTTGTAATCTCGGGACGAGATTCTTTTAAGGGGGGAGGGATGTAAAAGCCCAAGAAAAGGGACTTGCAAAAACTTTTCTTCACCTCACAACACCACAGTTTTTATTGTGGACACCATAGGAAATATTGTGAAGAGCAAGTAACCTCCATCAAAAGAATGATTAGAGGGGAAAGCCTTCACTGTCACAATGTAGGGTTTCTACACATGAACATGAGAGGTTGAGCTTACCCTTAGAAGTTAAAAAGTCTTGGGAAGGTTCAGTCCAAAGCTCATGCAAATTCAACACTTTTTGAGGCACTTTTGGGTTATTTCAAAAATAGGCCAATTTGAATGGAAATTCAAATTGCAGCAACTTTCATCACCCAAATTCAAAAGTTAGCTCCATATCTATACTCAGCACATTTTTCTGAGTAAACCCACCAATTTTCATCTCCATTGGAGCTCATCTTGTCAAGAGCTAAATTTGCAAGAATTCAAAACTGAATTTGAATTTCAGTTTAAATATGAAGCAAATTTACCCAAACAAAGTTTGAATTTGAGAATTCAAATTCAAACAAAGACTTGGTGACTAAGTCTCACATTAAATTGTGAGTAGCTGAGGATATTTTGGCACAACAGAACTCAGAAAATTGAAAAAAAACAAAAGAGTTAGAGGGGAGGCCCACTGGTCAGTAGACTTAGCACAGAAGTCTCCTCAGCCGACTTCCTCGACCGAGCGCGCTCGCCAGCTGCAGCCAGCGTCGGCGCCCGACCACCTCGGCCGGCCAGCTCCTGCTTCGGCAGAGGAGGTGGCACAGCAGGTGTCGCGCTCTCCACTGGCCTCAGGGGTCTATAAAAGGCCCGAGACCGCCGGCGAGCTACTGATTTTCGCGAGTTCCGTAACCAGCAGCCTAGTCGCCCGAGCTCCGATCGGATGCCACCCCAGCTGTGATCATCTTCCGTCTTTGACCTCCATAGGAAAGTGAAGCGCTAGCTCGTCCTCAAGACCACCGCGCAAACCGTTCCAAGGTTCGACCTTTGTGCGCGGAGAATTTTCCAGTTTAGGACGAGTAGCTCCTTTCGGGTCCCGATTAGGTTTAGCAGAAATTCGGGAATCTTAGTGGGTGGGAGGTCGAACGGAGCTGTGAGAGAGCATCTAGAGGTTCTGGCGACCCTTCTCGATCGAAAACCGGAAGGAAATCACCGCCGGAACCCTAAGTTCACCCTAGGACAGTATGGCGGAGGAAGGGGTCGCCGGTGAGGTCTGGATTGCCGGCCGTTTAGGGCCCAACAGAGCTCATGCCGAGTTTCCCGAGGTTTCCCTGAGTGTGGCGACGCGATTAGCGCACGAAGAAGATGGTCAGAAGGGCGGGAACACATTGCCGAGGTAGCACAGAGGCATAGGGCTCGTCGCCGGCGAGCTATGGCGGTTAGCCGGCGGCGACATGGTGTCCAGAGGGTTCAGCACCCGAGATTACGTGGGGGCGGCGAGTTTCGTCGGCTCCGGTGAGTTAGATCGCCGGGAACGCTGACCTCGCCGGAGCTCCGGCGGCTCGGGGCGGCGACGTCGGGAGGTAGACGAAGGGCGCGGCCCCACCTGTCAGCCCCTGTGTTAATCGCGCGCGAGCGCGCGGTTAGTTCAATTTAAACGGGCGGGCCCCGCTGTCAGCCTCTGGTTTAGCGCGGGAGGGGATTTTCTGTAGGAAAAATAATTCAGGGATTAGCTCAAACTTTAGAAATCCATAACCTTGGCTAGGAAGCTCCAAATTTAGTGATTCAAATTGGGTTGGATTCATCTTGCCTACCTCTGTTCAGATATACAACCCAATTTGTATGAAACCCATTAATTAATTCTGGAAAATTCTTTAAAGCTTTTCAGAAAAAGAATTTTAGAGGGAGTTTGGTTCATCCAAAAATCCCCAAATTTTGCCAGAATGTTCTTTAGGACATTAGTAAACCTCTGTAAAATTTTCAGACCATTTGGAGTTGATTTGGTTAGAGCAATTCAAATTGGAAGGTGCTGTGTTCATTTGAATACAGAAACATTTTCAGAGAATTTCCAAAACTTGGAAATTCAGTTCTGGGCAAATCTTAACCCCAAAAATGTTAGGAAAATTCATGCAAACTCTATGAGCTATAATTGAAATTGTAGTTCATTAAGTTGAGCATGAACAGGGGTATTACCTCAGAATAAATTCTTCCTTGCTGATTTGCCAAGAGAATTATTCTGAGCAAACCACTCCATGAAAAGTGCTAATGTTTGGTCCAGAGAGTTTTCTTGTGACAAGGAACTCACAAAAAAATTCTCAGCTCCATTGGAGCTCTAGATCACCCCTGTCCTGTTTAACCAATTAAGGGATTAATATGGAAAAGGGGGAAAACCACTTAGCATTTAACCATGTGATTAAGTCCAAGCCAAACCACCAACACCAGTTCATATTTAAATTCTTAAACAAAGTTCCAGGTGTTAGAGGCTGGTTATTATAACTAATAGTAGAAGTCTTACTCTAAAACTCATATTTGCATCTAAATTAACATGTAGTATTTCATTAACGTGTAGCCGTTGAAGAAGAGACTCCGGAAGTGCTGGACTTCCTTCTTCCGGACGAAGAACTAACTCCTGACCAGCAGCAACAAGGCAAGCCCCGGTTTGCATTAACCTTTTTATAAGTTTTCTTTTGTTTATATGAGTCGCGTGAGGTATGATTGTGTATTAGGTGTAGGATGGATGGAACCCCACTTGCATAACCAGAATTTTTCCCTAAGAGTGAGGGTAGTGTCTAAGACTCCGAGTAGACAGGCTATGCTTAATGAGTCATAGGACTTCGGTACAAGTCGAGTAGTTGGAATCTACTCGCGAGATAGGCTGGGAACACACGGGTTCGGTTGAGTGGTGTGAGATCACTTTAGTAATGAAAATGAGACTAGGCGGGGGCTAGGGCGCAGCAAGAGAGAGTCTTGTGTGCGCGGCCCTGCCCGTGTCGATTGAGGACCGATCCGTGTGCGGCCCTGCTGAACAAGTATTGAACGTACCGAAGGCATATCGGATATATGGGCCCCGATAAACCGATGTAGCCTAAACCTCCAGGCGTCGAGGCATAGCACACCGATTTATAGGTGTAGGTTGAGGGCAGCAAGGTGGAAATCTGCCAACGGGCATAGAGAGATGCTCCGTGTGGGGAACCTCCTGCTCGTTTCGGTGCGACCGGTTCGACGTTTGGGCTGTTGGGTGAAAGGTTATCCCGTACGACATCGAGTGAGCGTGCTGTGCAGCTCCACGGGTGGGCGTACGTGACGTGCTCTTTGGGTTTCCCTGCAGGTGTATATCGAGTCGATTCGCCGTCCCTCGCGGTGACGAGTACCGCTTGTTCACTGCGTCGTAACGTAGACTAATGGATGAAATATGTTGATTCAATGATGCTGATTGATATAATTGTATTGCTACACGTGTGCCACCAAATACTGCTTACTAAATTTCAGATTTCATGAACTGTTAACTTGTTGCTAAAAGGTGAACTAAGGATGAACTTGTAGCGTGTCGTTTTGCTGAAATGCTACCAACCTATGTCTTGGTATACCTCATGTAGAGTTTCATGCTTAGGTGAGTCGGTTAAGCCTTGCTGAGCCTTCGTGCTCATGGTTGCTGCTTAAGTGTTTTTCAGGTGAGGAGCCACCCACGGACTCGGAGTACGAGTCAACCGGCGAGGGTTACCCTCCGTCGGGGACTACGGCTGAGTGGGAGCCGTACACGCCGCGCTGAGCTGAGGAGTGCAGCTAGTGTGGGTTGTCCTAGGGCTGGACAACCACTTTTGCTAGATAGGCGGGCGTGAGTTGTATAGTGTAGACTTCCGCTGTGTAAGATAAGCAATAGTTGTAACTGAAGTTTGTACCTGTTTGTACAGTTTCAGTTGTTTTTCCCATGTAATATATTATGTTCTTATGACGTGTGCTGTCGGGTGTCGCATCGCGTGGCACCACCCTCTGCGATCCTGGATGAGCGGATTCCGGTCCGCCACAGTATGCCACTGATCCACATCTTTCGGTAATCTGGAATCGACCGATGAATCGGGGTGCTAACTTTCCTCTCACCCCAAATCTGTTTACGCCCCTCATTGGAGACACACGCAGATATACGTGATCCCCGACTTCAAATTGTAGTGGGCGTCTTCTCCGGTCCGCATACTATTTCTGCCGGGATTGGGCGGCTTTGAGGTTCGCTTGAATCAGTCGAACCTTTTCTTCCGCGTTGTTGACGAGGTCAATCCCAAAGGTAACCCTTTCGCCAGACTCACACCAGTTCAATGGTGTGCGGTATTTTCTTCCGTATAGCGCCTCGTAGGGCGCCATCTTTATGCTGGCTTGGTACCCATTGTTGTACGAGAACTCGGCTAACGGCAAGTGATCATCCCAATTCTTGCCGTGGTTGATAGGGCAAGCTCGTAGCATGTCTTCTAAGATATGATTTACCCGCTCGGTTTGCCCATCCGTCTGTGGGTGGTATGCTGAACTACGGATCAGCTTCGTCCCCAATGCAGCGTGTAGCTGCTCCCAAAAACGGGACACAAATAAAGTGCCCCGATCCGATATGATGGTACGGGGTACGCCGTACAAGCATAGGATCCGTGAGATGTACAGTTCAGCGTACTTCTTGGCGTTGTAGTTTGTGTTAACCGGGATGAAATGGGCAACTTTGGTGAGCCGATCGATGATCACCCACACAGAATCATGCTTCTGAAACGTGGTGGGTAAACCGACGATGAAATCCATGCTCATGTCCTCCCACTCCCAGGCAGGAATGCCCAGTGGTTGCACCAGTCCCGGTTTCCGCATGTGGTCTGCCTTCACCCTTCGACATGTATCACACTCGGACACGTATTTTGCAGTCTCTCGCTTCATCCGTGTCCACCAAAACTTGCTTCTGAGCTCTTGATACATCTTGTTGCTGCCGGGGTGAATATAGAACTTTGACAAGTGAGCCTCATTAAAGATTTTCTTCCGTAATTCCGGGTTACGGGGTATGACGATCCGATTCTTGAACCATAGGACGCCGTCTCCGTCCTTCCGGAAACATTTCAGCTCCCCACTGTCTACACGTCTCCGCAAATGTGACATGCCCTTGTCATTTTTCTGGGCTACCGCTATCTCTTCACGGATGGTGGGGATCAAAGCTAGGTTGTAGAGAGCTCCGTGTGGAATCACATGTAGTGGTGGTTCGCTCTCTTCCAATGGTGTGATGGTCAGATTGTTGACGTGTGACTTGCGGCTCAGCGCATCTGCCACTACGTTTGCCTTGCCCAGATGATAATGGATCTCTATTTCGTAATCCTTTATCAATTCTAACCATCTTCGTTGCCTCATGTTCAACTCCTTCTGAGTGAATATGTACTTGAGGCTTTTGTGGTCGGTATATAGATGTATGAGGTTACCGAGTAGGTAGTGCCTCCACATTTTCAGTGCAAGTACCACGGCAGCGAGCTCCAAGACGTGAGTTGGATAATTTTTCTCATGGTTTCTAAGCTGCTGTGATCCATACGCGACCACTCTTCGGTCTTGCATCAGCACACATCCGAGCCCAATGCCGGATGCATCGTAGTACACGTCGAACGGTTTTGTTGTGTCTGGCTGCGCCAAAACCGGTGCTGATGTCAGGTGCTTGACTAAAGCCTTGAATGCTTCTTCACATGCTGGACTCCAAACATATTTGGTAGCCTTCTTCAGCAGCTCTGTCATTGGCTTGGCAATCTTTGAGAAGTTCGGAATGAACCTCCGATAATATCCCGCGAGTCCGAGGAAACTCCGTACCTCGTGAACAGTTCTCGTGGATTTCCAATTCAGCACTTGAGTGATCTTGCTCGGGTCTACAGCGATACCCTCCGCTGAGATGATATGCCCGAGGAAAGGCACTTGCGATATCCAGAATTCCCATTTGGTGAATTTCGCGTATAGCTTGTGATCCCGCAGCCGTTGCAAGACTATACGCAGATGCTTCTTGTGATCTTCCTCTGACTTGGAATATACCAGGATGTCGTCGATGAAGACCACGACAATCTTGTCCAGCTCCGGCATGAATACCGAGTTCATCAAGTACATGAAGTGAGCTGGAGCATTGGTGAGGCCGAAGGACATGACCAGGTACTCATAAAGTCCGTACCTTGTCGAGAAAGCCGTCTTCGGAATGTCCTCAGCTCTTATCTTAATCTGATGGTACCCGGATCTTAAGTCCATTTTGGAAAAGATCTTTGCTTCGACCAACTGATCAAACAACATGTCGATCTGTGGCAACGGGTACTTGTTCTTGATGGTTACGGCATTTAATGGACGATAGTCCACGCAAATCCGCAATGTCTCATCCTTCTTCTTGATAAATAATGCCGAACAGCCCCATGGCGAGGAGCTCGGCCTAATAAAACCCTTCTCCAGAAGGTCCGTGAGCTGAGTCTTCAGTTCAGCCAACTCCTTGGTCGCCATCTTGTACGGCCTTCGGGATATTGGCATGGTTCCCGGTGCAAGTTCAATCTTGAACTCCACCTCTCTATCGGGCGGCATTCCCGGTAAATCATCCAGGAATACGTCAGGGAACTCTCGGACCACTGGAATATCTTCCAATCTGATAGTTGTGGACTGATAGACACTTGGAAGTTTTATTTCTGGACTGTCCAGAAATAAAGAGTGAGACCCGTGCACTTCTGAGTTTAAGTGCACGACTCGAAGGACGGTGTCTAAAACAGCGCCGTGGCGGGTTAACCACGACATCCCTAGGATGACATCAACCTTCTGTCCCTCTAAGATAATGAGAGACGTGGGGTACACTCTACCTGCTAAGCATAATGGCGCCTTGGAAACCATTACGCTTGCTGAAATCTTCCCACCCGGTGAACAAATTAAATATGGACTATCGGTGGGTAGTATTGGAAAGCTGTATTTAGCAATGAAAGCTTGGCTAATAAAATTATGCGTGGCGCCTGAATCAAACAGTACTATAGCGGGATGCTGGTGGAGTTGGAACATACCCGCAAGGATTGGCTCGCCCTCCGGCACGTCATCGATGGCAAGCTGGTGGACGGTGTCGGGCCTAGGGTTTGCCCGCCGCACATTAGTAGGGTTCCGGGGTTGATTCCTCCCCGGAAACTGTGGTGCCACTCCGGGCAACTGCTCGCGAAGTGTCCTGGACGACCACACTTGTAACATGTGGCCGCTGCTGGTGTAGTACTCGGGGGACGAAAGCACGGCATGCGCTGCTGAGGTGCATCCGCACGCGGCATCGCCCGCTGCTGCTGTTGTTGCGGAGGTGGTACTGGCAGTGTCGGCCTGAATGCCAGTGAAGAGTACGGCCGACTGTGGAACGACATCGACCGCTGTGGTGGCTGCCAGCGTTGACCTGATGGTGGGCGATTCACCATCCGAAACTTTTGAGAAGGACCGTGTCACACCCGGTATTCCATAAGAAATACCCGAGCGTATACTCACATGTATGCCAGGATCAGTTAAGTCATACATGTGCCGACAAGAGTGAAATATCATTATATTACATGCCAAAGTCAACAGTAACATTATATTACATCATATATCATAATAGAATAATAAAAGTGTTATCACACTAATATTTACAACCAGCGGAAGTCTAAATAGTGGTCCTCCAATCCACAGGCGTTGCCCGGGGGTTACGCCAACCTAGAACAGCTCCTCGGGATCGAAGTCCTCCTCATCAAAGTCTACATCTTCATTTGCACCTGAGCAGAATACAACATCCAATAAAAGCAAGTTTGAGTACCAAAGGTACTCAGCAAGTGTAGGAAAGGATGTTATGAAGGCTAATAGCAAGGAAGGCTAACATGGTTAAGCACTATGCATTAATCCTAAGCCTTAGCTTTGATTAGCAACTTATCTTACTAAGTGATAATCCCACTATCAACATAATTAAGTCATTAATGTTAGGATACACCACCCAACAACCTCTTTCAACTCACATCCATGTTTCTCTAATCATGGACAAGTCCAAGCCGCTCTTGACCGTGAGCCCGGCTGTCATGACAGTTTGGTTCTCTGCAGAGATTGTACCACTTTACCCACAAGTAGTGATTTCATCCCCTGTTGCCAGGTGGACTAAGAAACCTCCCTGATATCCGTGGTTGCAAGCCACATTACACACTTCCTTTGGTGTGCGATCAGGAGATCACTACATGGCCTTTACAAAGGGTCTACCGGCAAGTACAAGCCCACTGAGGTTTCACCGCTGTAGTTCCTGGGAGTAACCCTCCCCTATAGAAGCTCCCTCTTGAGCCTTGCAGTTCCCAGGGCAGTCAAAAATGGACTCCCATTCCCCGCACCATCCAAACACTCATACTATACCGGAAAACTCCTAATTAATGGGCCAAGCTGCCCCATCTCAGTCTTGTTGTTGCACTGTAAGGCCGGGTTAACTGTTCCATGAACCGGTCCTTAGAATCTAAGACAGGCACTAACTCATTCCCGAGTCTCGTGCACGAAGCACCAACCAAACAACCAGCCTGCCTAGATTCCTAACACCATGACACACTCTTGTGTCCTTCATATAATTCCACAAGACTATCCACATAATGTTTCATTCACTTTCTAAGTTCTAAGCATGTTTAGCTAAGCACATAAAATGATAACCAACAAGTATCAACTAAGTCACTCCATGGTTCAACAAGGAATGATAAAGGAATATAACTAGGGAAATAACCTAAATTAGGTTTCATATTGAAAACATCATGCAAGCATTCTAACTAATCATCCTAGAATAGGAACAAAGTGGTCAAGGAACACTTGCCTTTGAATGAAGAGGGATTTACTTCAAACTCTTGCTCTTGAAGATTATGAAATAGTTCTTGGTTTGGTTCTATCCATACACATGCACACAAAACAATGCAAAACATGCCATAAGAATCCTAGCAATGTATTACAATCATCTATTTTTGAATACACACATGCACCTATTGTTTTTATATCATTTCATGTGGGTTAGAATGAAAATAAATTTCAATTGGGTACCTATATCCTTCTACCTTACTATTGCCACAGCCAAACACTCATTTTCAGTTTGTGAGATGATTTGAATAAATTTTATAATTTTATAGGTATATATGTTAATTTTTATAATTAATTAAATCCTAGAAAATCATTTAAATTATTACTATAATGATTTTCAGAACTCATATTTCTATTTTTCTGCATTCCAGAACCTATTTAAGTATTTAGAACAGTTTCCAAAATTTTATGCTATTTAAAATACATAAAAGTATAAAACAGAAATTTAAAATACATAAAAGTATAAAACAGAATAATCTTATGCTATTTAATAAATTTTTACAATTTTCTAATACCTATATTGTTTTTTATCTTGATTTTCAGGATTTATTTTAATACCAAATAAATATTTTCAGTCTTTGAAAGTTATTATTTTTAATCTTCAGAATTTGTTTTCTGTTCAAAATGTCTTAACAATGCTGTTAATAATTTTCCCACATTTTTCAGAGACTATTTAGCCTATTTTGATTATTTTCAGAATTAAAAACAGACTTTTAACTTGATTTGAGCTAATTTGTAATAAATTCAAACTTTCTGGGGTTCAAATGGAATTTACAGAACTGTTTTATCAATTTCTATAATGTGCAGGGGCTATTTGGTTATTTTAAACTAAGTTTACTAATTTCTAATAAGCCTAGGGTTAATTCTGCAAGAACCAGGGCTATTTCCTAGTTATTTAAATCTCCAGGGACTAAAGCGTTAAAATATCAACGGTTATAACTAAATTGAATGTGGGCCGTCGGATCTGAGATCAACGGCCTAGATTTAAAATAATCGAACCGTACGCTCCTTCTAATCTTAACCGTTCACGCGAGATGGACGCTCCCGATTGCGCCACGTCACCCTAACCTCTTCTCCCTCGCGTCCGGCGGCCACGCGATCGCCGGCGAGCGGCGGCGGTGGCCAGAAACTCTCGGGTTTTGCCGTTTCTTCATCATTTCTTAATCTACTTGCACTAGAAGAGAGAGGAGAGTGTGGGGAACTCACCTAGGGGGGTTTTGGAGACCGAATTTGGCCGGAGAACGGTGATCGACGGCGACAGTGGAGGATCTCCGGTGATCTTCGTCGGGGTGATCTTCCAGGCGATGACCTCGGTTGTTTTTCGTCGGGAATCACTCCGGGTGTCCTTGTGATGACGTAGGGGGCCTCAGAAATGAGAATTCGAGTGTATTTTCGAGGAATTGGAGAAAGGGGTGGTTTTTCCAATCGGGAGGAATTGGGGCGGTTTCTGCGGGGAAAATGACCGGGGGTCGGCTGTTTATATAGATGGGAGGAGGTGGCGGCGTGGGGTGCGGCGGTTGCTGCAGAGGCGCCGAGTTTCACACGTGACCGAAGCAATTCATCCACATGCGATAATAGAGAGAGAAATGAGAGAGGGAGAGAGGAAGGCAGCGGTTGGGGTGCAGAAAACTGAAGTGTGGGCTCCTTTGGCAGTGAGAGAGAAGAGAGGGGGGCGGTTTTGATTCATTTGTGAAGAATTCGGGTATTACAACTCTACCCCCCTTAAGAAAAATCTCGTCCTCGAGATTGGGGTTTACAAAGGAAATAGATCAGGGAATTGTGATTTGAGTTCATCTTCTCTTTCCCATGTAGATTCTGCCTCGGAATGATGTTTCCATTGGACCTTGCACATACGAATTATTTTGTTCCTGGTAACCTTTTTCATTGTGTCAAGAATTCTGACAGGATACTCGATATATGAAAGATCCTCTTGTACATCCAATTCATCCATTGGTAGCTGCTCTTCTGGTGTTCTCAAACACTTCTTGAGCTGTGGTACGTGGAACACATCGTGTACGTCCGACAATCGAGAGGGTAACTCTAACTGATAGGCTACCTCTACTTTGCGTTCCAGTATCTTGAATGGTCCGATATACCGAGGTGCTAGTTTCCCTCTTACTTTAAATCTCCTTAGTCCATGCATGGGTGACCCTTTGAGATACACATAGTCTCCCACTTCGAAGACTAGTTCTCTTCGCCTTGTGTCTGCATAGCTCTTTTGTCTTGTTTGAGCTATCTTTAGATTATTGCGGATTTCTCTTACTTTCATTTCTGCATCTTTTAGTACTTCAGATCCAAACACCTTATCCTCACCTATTTGATCCCAAAATAGTGGAGTCCAACATCTTCTTCCATATAGAGCCTCAAATGGGGACATCTTCATACTTGCTTGGTAACTATTATTGTAGGAAAATTCTGCATATGGCAAATTCTTATCCCAACTCCTACTATTTTTGAGTGCACAAGCCCGGAGCATATCTTCAAGAATCTGGTTGGTCCTTTCGGTCTACCCATCAGTTTGTGGATGATATGCAGAACTGAAATTTAATCGAGTTCCCATGGACTCATGTAATTTCTGCCAAAATCTTGAAGTGAACTATGTACCTCTATCTGATATTATCTTTTTAGGTACACCATATAGGCAGACTATTCTTGACATATATAGTTCTGCTAGTTTGGAACCATTATAGTTTTCTTTCACTGGAATAAAGTGAGCAACTTTTGTCAATCTATCCACTATCACCCATATTGAGTCATACCCTGTTTGTGTCCTGGGCAAACCTACTATGAAATCCATCCCAATTTCTTCCCATTTCCATTTAGGTATCTTTAGTGGTTGTAATAGCCCTGCAGGCCTTTGGTGTTCTGCTTTGACTAATTGACATGTGTCACACAATGCTACATGCTCTGCTACATCCCTTTTCATTCCGTACCACCAATACGTTATCTTAAGATCATGATACATCTTTGTACTTCCAGGATGGATAGAAAAATCAGAATCATGAGCCTCTTTTCAGATTAACTTCTTTATTTCCTTGATGTCTGGCACACATATTCTTTTACCATGCCATATGATACCATTCTCATCTTCCCTAAATCCCGGGGCCTTGTTTTCTTTGATCAACTGCTTAATTTCTTTGATCTTTTCATCGTTCTTTTGACCATTTCGTATATCTTGTTCTAGAGTTGAGTCAACTTCCATTGCTATGGCTTCTGTATGATTCACCAAACATAAGTTGAGTTTTGCGAACTCTTCACAAAGTTGGGGTTGTAGATCTCTTATGGTCAACATGTTAACATGTGTCTTTCTGCTCAAGGCATCTGCAACCACATTAGCTTTTCCAGGATGGTAATTGATTCCCACATCAAAATCGTTAATAAACTCCAACCATCTCCTTTGTCGAAGGTTAAGATCTGGTTGAGTGAAGATATACTTCAAACTCTTATGATCAGTATAGATCTCAGTTCTTTTACCCATCAGGTAATGTCTCCATAACTTCAATGCATGTACAACTGCTGCCAACTCTAGGTCATGGGTAGGATAGTTCTTCTCATGCTTCCGAAGTTGTCGAGAAGCATAGGCAATAACATGCCCTTCTTGCATAAGCACACATCCTAACCCTTGCCCTGAAGCATCACAATATACAGAGAATGTTTTCTCCATATCGGGCATAACCAAGACTGGGGCAGTTGTTAACTTCTTCTTTAATTCTTGGAAGCTTGATTCGCACTCTTGAGACCATACAAAAGCAGCTCCTTTTTCCAACATCTTTGTGAGTGGCTTGGCTATTTTTGAAAATCCTTCAATGAACCTTCGGTAATAGCCTGCCAATCCTAAGAAGCTTCGGATTTCACCGACATTCTCTGGTGTCTTCCACTTCTGCACACCAGATATCTTTTCTGGGTCTACTGAGATTCCTCCTTCGGAGATAATATGTCCCAGAAAGGCAACTTTCTTAAGCCAAAATTCACACTTACTGAATTTGGCATAAAGTTGGTTTTCTTTTAGCTTTTGTAATACTATTCTCAGGTGCTCTTCATGTTCTTTCTCATTCTTTGAGTATATGAGGATATCATCAATGAACACTACCACAAACTTGTCCAAGTATTTCATGAACACCTTATTCATAAGGTACATGAAATATGCCGTAGCATTTGTTAGTCCAAAAGGCATAACTGTATATTCATACAGTCCATACCTAGAAACAAATGCCGTCTTCAGGATATCCGATTATCTTATCTTTAGTTGATGATATCCGGAACGGAGGTCAATCTTGGAGAATACACATGCACCTCTTAATTGATCAAACAAGTCCTCAATACGGGGTAAAGGGTACTTGTTTTTGATTGTCACTTCATTGAGAGCACGGTAATCTACACATAACCTCTTGGTTCCATCCTTCTTCGGTACAAATATGACCGGAGCTCCCCATGGTGAGGAACTAGGACGGATATACCCTTTCTCTGATAACTCTCGGATATGATCCTTGAGTTCTGCTAGTTGTTGGGTATCCATCCGGTATGGTCTTTTATATATAGGAGCAGTACCAGGTATTAATTCTATAATGAATTCTACTTCTCGATCCGGTGGCATACCTGGTAACTCCTCGGGAAACACATCTGGAAATTCATTGACCACCTTTATGTCCTCAATAACTACTTCGGCCTTGTTGAGTTGAACATTTCTATAGGGTACTTGAATAGATGTGAACTCAACCTTTGTTCCATCCGTATGTGTTAGTTCCACTGTTCTCGTTGAACAATGTATAACTCCTTTATACTTGGTTAACTAGTCCATTCCCAAGATGATATCTATCCCTTGTGATTCTATCACAATGAGGTTTGCAAGGAATTCTACCCCATTAACTCCTAGCTTTATCTTGGGACATATTTGTTTTGTCTTTATTTCTCCTCCAGGAGAATTTACTAATAACACTTGATTCATAGATGTAATTGGTAAGTTGTGCTTGGTTATGAATTCCTTGGCTATGAGTGAGTGTGTTGCACCAGAGTCAAACAGAATTGTAGCAGGATAAGTATTGGCAGAGAACATACCAATCACCACATCTGGTGCCTCTTGTGCTTCTTCCATAGTCACATGATTCACCTTGCCACGCACAAGATTCTGTGGTTGAGGTGGCTTCTTGTTGGGGCACCGGTTGGCATAGTGTCCCGTTTCTCCACAGTTGAAGCATTGCCATGTGACCTTGTTCATTGGTGCTTTGTTGCCTGGTTGTGCATTTGGAGGATTTGACCCTGCAGGACGGGGTTGGAAAGCAGGACGTTGTTGCTGCACTTGTTGTCGCTGCTGTTGTGGTTGGAAGGTTGGATTCCTAGCAGCAGGGTTGTAGCTCCTCTGAAACTGATTGGGAGCTATAGGTTGATTCATTGCTCCCGTCGGCGGTGATGAGAAACGGGGCCGACTCTTGCTGCTAGGAGCCTGTCCTTGCCAATTCATTTTTCTCTTTCGCTCCTCAACTAACTTCTGTCTTTTTCTTTCCACTATGAAAGCCTTGTTGATGAGCTTTTGGAAACTTTCATAGTCACTTGAAGACATGGCATACTGTATTTCTAAGTTCAAGCCCTCAATGAAACAATCTTGTTTCTTTTCATCTGTATCTATGTCTCCCGGAGCATAGCGAGATAACTGTGTGAACTTGGTAAGGTACTCTCGCACGGACATGCTACCTTGTTTCAGGTTGAGGAACTCCTTTCGCTTGTTCTTAATTTCTCCTGCAGTAACATAGTGATTGCGGAAGGCGAGTTTGAACTCATTCCATGAGATACCTTCTGGATCCTCATGAGCTTCTTTGTATGCTGTCCACCAGTCCGCTGCAGATCCATATAGTTGGTGGGAAGCAAATAGTACTCTCTCACGTCCTGGGCATTGTATGATCTGCAACTTGTTCTCAATATTCTTGAGCCAATCATCAGCTTCTAATGGCTCTATAGCATTGTCAAACCTTGGTGGTTGGGTGCTTAGAAACTCATTTAACTTGGGTTGACGTGGTCCATTCTGAATTTGTGGTTGAGGTGGTTGCAGGTTGGCCACCACTTGTGTCAAGTTCTGAATGAGTTGGTTTTGCATGTTTATCATCTGCTGTATCACCTTCCCATCAGCTCTACGTGCAACACGTGGCTGCCATCCAGGCAAAGGAAACTCTGCAGCCTCATTGTTGTTATTTCCTTCGTTGTGTCTCCTTCTTCCTGCCATCTATTGTGAAAGACTACGTTTAAACTTAATGTATAGATGTTCTCTTAAGTGTATTATGTTGTGCATAGACTTCACAAATCCTACACAACAGTTACAAAAGTCTCTACTTGTTTATTAAATGATCATGGTTGAAGTAACTAAGCATTTATATTCTTTAATAGATATTTACATACACTGACGAGGTTGTGAACATAAGCCTACGACTTTCACATGTCACGTTCATACACTAACACACATTACATCATCAATCTAAACAAGTACACTAATCAACTATTGCACACTAGCCAATACAATACCATACATACGTACTACACGAGTTACTACATAGGTAAGGACACCTATCCTAGTTGTCCCCTGGGTTCTGTGCATCCTCATGTGGGTTCCCGCCATCACCATCAGGAGTGCTAGCCTCTGACTCAGCTGTGGAGGCCTCAGGTGCTGGAGAAGTATGATGGCGTTTGGCTGCCCTACGGTCGGGAGAGTCCGGAGTCCAAGTGTCTCCATCCGAAGCATAGAGATCACTCACTTCTCCATCCCTCATCCTCATCAGTCCACGCATTATGGCCCCCGTCTTCTTCAGAAGGTCATGGACGTCTTGAAGCTCTTGTTGGCAGTTCTGTAGCCTCGTACTGACGTCCACTCCTACCTGGAGGCTCATATCCATCTGCACTACGTCACAACCTTCATGAATGGGCTCGTAGTTGAATACCGCACTTCCACTTTGTCGCCGAGGGGTGTACATGTATTGGGTCCCCTCAAGGCGGCCACGGTTGGTGTAGCTCTGGCAAGTGATTGCCTCCCAAGTGGCGTCCTTCTCAGCCTTTGCCATGGTAGACCTCCATGCTGGCGAATTGTGGATCTTGAGCAGCTTGTTCTCATAGTAGATCCTCGCCTGCGACTTCCACTCGTCGCGTTCTGCGCGAGAAACTTGAGTGGTGTCGTACTGCACCTCTAGCTTGCCGGTGTAACCAGCACAGCGAAGGAGGTGTCTGAGGCGATCCACCATGCCTCTAGTGGACTCCCCGTGGGTCTGGTAGGTGGCGGGGTTGTCCACTTCCTCGACAGTGCGTTCAACCAGCTGGTGTCGGGGAACTCGTCCTCCAGTGGACTTACGGGCCGTAAGACGTGTGCGCGCCATCTGTTTCAAGAAAAATTTAAAAATATGTTAGAAAATAAACAATAATATAATTTTGAGTATAGATGAGGTTAGACAACATATATATAATTTAAATAATCCTTCTTCTAACAAAATATTTAGTAAAATAGTTTTTAATAAAATAGTGAGGTCTATCCCGTCCATTTCTAACTAGGTTCGCGTCCTACGGGCAACCTGGCTCTGATACCACTTTGTCACACCCGGTATTCCATAAGAAATACCCGAGCGTATACTCACATGTATGCTAGGATCAGTTAAGTCATACATGTGCCGACAAGAGTGAAATATCATTATATTACATGCCAAAGTCAATGGTAACATTATATTACATCATATATCATAATAGAATAATAAAAGTGTTATCACACTAATATTTACAACCAGCGGAAGTCTAAATAGTGGTCCTCCAATCCACAGGCGTTGCCCGGGGGTTACGCCAACCTAGAACAGCTCCTCGGGATCGAAGTCCTCCTCATCAAAGTCTACATCTTCATTTGCACCTGAGCAGCATACGACATCCAATAAAAGCAAGTTTGAGTACCAAAGGTACTCAGCAAGTGTAGGAAAGGATGTTATGAAGGCTAATAGCAAGGAAGGCTAACATGGTTAAGCACTATGCATTAATCCTAAGCCTTAGCTTTGATTAGCAACTTATCTTACTAAGTGATAATCCCACTATCAACATAATTAAGTCATTAATGTTAGGATACACCACCCAACAACCTCTTTCAACTCACATCCATGTTTCTCTAATCATGGACAAGTCCAAGCGGCTCTTGACCGTGAGCACAGTTGTCATGACAGTTTGGTTCTCTGCAGAGATTGTACCGCTTTACCCACAAGTAGTGATTTCATCCCCTGTTGCCAGGTGGACTAAGAAACCTCCCTGATATCCGTGGTTGCAAGCCACATTACACACTTCCTTTGGTGTGCGATCAGGAGATCACTACATGGCCTTTACAAAGGGTCTACCGGCAAGTACAAGCCCACTGAGGTTTCACCGCTGTAGTTCCTGGGAGTAACCCTCCCCTACAGAAGCCCCCTCTTGAGCCTTGCAGTTCCCAGGGCAGTCAAAAATGGACTCCCATTCCTCGCACCATCCAAACACTCATACTATACCGGCAAACTCATTATTAATGGGCCAAGCTGCCCCATCTTAGTCTTGTGGTGGCACTGTAAGGCCGGGTTAACTGTTCCATGAACCGGTCCTTAGAATCTAAGATAGGCACTAACTCATTTCCGAGTCTCGTGCACGAAGCACCAACCAAACAACCTGCCTGCCTAGATTCCTAACACCATGACACACTCTTGTGTCCTTCATATAATTCCACAAGACTATCCACATAATGTTTCATTCACTTTCTAAGTTCTAAGCATGTTTAGCTAAGCACATAAAATGATAACCAACAAGTATCAACTAAGTCCCTCCATGGTTCAACAAGGAATGATAAAGGAATATAACTAGGGAAACAAACTAAATTAGGTTTCATATTGAAAACATCATGCAAGCATTCTAACTAATCATCCTAGAATAGGAACAAAGTGGTCAAGGAACACTTTCCTTTGAATGAAGAGGGATTTACTTCAAACTCTTGCTCTTGAAGATTATGAAATAGTTCTTGGTTTGGTTCTATCCATACACATGCACACAAAACAATGCCAAACATGCCATAAGAATCCTAGCAATGTATTACAATCATCTATTTTTGAATACACACATGCACCTATTGTTTTTATATCATTTCATGTGGGTTAGAATGAAAATAAATTTCAAACGAGTACCTATATCCTTATACCTTACTATTGCCACAGCCAAACACTCATTTTCAGTTTGTGAGATGATTTGAATAAATTTTATAATTTTATAGGTATATATGTTAATTTTTATATTTAATTAAATCCTAAAAATCATTTAAATTATTACTATAATGATTTTCAGAACTCATATTTCTATTTTTCTGCATTCCAGAACCTATTTAAGTATTTAGAACAGTTTCCAAAATTTTTATTTAATATATACTATTTTTATCTATATTTCAGTATTTATTTAATACCTAAAAATGCATTTTCAGTCATTTAAATAATTATTCTGGATTACAGAAACTTAAAATACATAAAAGTATAAAACAGAATAATCTTATGCTATTTAATAAATTTTTACAATTTTCTAATACCTATATTGTTTTTATCTTGATTTTTCAGGATTAATTTAATACCAAATAAATATTTTCAGTCTCTGAAAGTTATTATTTTTAATCTTCAGAATTTGTTTTCTGTTCAAAATGTCTTAACAATGCTGTTAATAATTTTCCCACATTTTTCAGAGACTATTTAGCCTATTTTGATTATTTTTAGAATTAAAAACACACTTTTAATTTAATTTGGGCTAATTTGTAATAAATTCAAACTTTCTGGGGTTCAAATGGAATTTACAGAACTGTTTTATCAATTTCTATAATGTACAGGGGCTATTTGGTTATTTTAAACTAGTTTACTAATTTCTAATAAGCCCAGGGTTAATTCTGCAAGAACCAGGGCTATTTCCTAATTATTTAGATCTCCAGGGACTAAAGCATTAAAATCTCAACGGTTATAACTAAATTGAATGTGGGCCGTCGGATCTGAGATCAACGGCCGAGATTTAAAATAACCGAACCGGTACGCTCCTTCTAATCTTAACCGTTCACGCGAGATGGACGCTCCCAATTGCGCCATGTCGCCCTAACCTCTTCTCCCTCGCGTCCGGCGGCCGCGCGATCGCCGGTGAGCGGCGGCGGTGGCCGGAAACTCTCAGGTTTTGCCGTTTCTTCACCATTTCTTAATCTACTTGCACTAGAAGAGAGAGGAGAGTGTGGGGAACTCACCTAGGGGGGTTTTAGAGACCAAATTTGGCCGGAGAACGGTGATCGACAGCGATAGTGGAGGATCTCCGGTTATCTTCGTCGAGGTGGTCTTCCAGGCGATGACCTCGGTTGTTTTTTGTCGGGAACCACTCCGGGTGTCCTTGTGACGACGCAGGGGGCCTCAGAAATGAGAATTCGAGTGTATTTTCGAGGAATTGGAGAAAGGGGTGGTTTTTTCCAATCGGGAGGAATTGGGGCGGTTTCTGCGGGGAAAATGACCGGGGGTCGGCTGTTTATATAGATGGGGAGGAGGCGGCAGCGTGGGGCGCGGCGGTTGCTGCAGAGGCGCCGAGTTTCACATGTGACCGAAGCAATTCATCCACATGCGATAATAGAGAGAGAAATGAGAGAGGGAGAGAGGAAGGCATCGGTTGGGGTGCAGAAAACTGACGTGTGGGCTCCTTTAGCAGTGAGAGAGAAGAGAGGGGGGCAGTTTTGATTCATTTGTGAAGAATTCGTGTATTACAGACCGCCTCCTTCTCCCATCACGGGTTCTCCCGTTGTTGGAAGACCCAAGACCACCGGTATGCCCAATACCGGAGGTACGAGGTCCTGCAAAGCATGCACCTCGTCCATGGCCTGGTTGTAATCTTCTTCCCAGCCTTGGCCTTCCTCAATGGCGTCGTCTCGCTCTTGAGCAAGGTCCTCGTTCTGCTGGGTCAGATTCTGTACCAGATCCTGTAACGCCGCGATGTCGACACGGCTCTTCTTCTTCGCCTTCTTCAGACGATGCAACTGATTGTGTTGTTCATTCAGTCGCTTGATCGTCGGAAGGAGCACATTGCGGAGTGCGCTGTGAGCACTCTCGAAATGGTCTCCACAGCTCGTGCTCTCCTTGAGCTTCGTGGCAAGATGCTCCGTATGAACAGCTTGGCTGTCCATTACTGCGTTTCCCGCCCTCACCTGGAGGCTGAGATTTGCCTCCGCGGGGTTGTACCTTGGGCAACTCGGGTCCGTTGTCTACAGGTACCTCTCTTCTCACACATGCCGAGCCTGTCCCTCCACCGGAACGAGCGCATATGGAGTGCCCTCCATAGCCTGCACGTGTAGTTGGCAGAAACGTGACATGGTGTCACGGGCTGCCACTTGCCACATCCCTTCCGGTTGTCTTCCTCTCACCGTGACGGTGATCGGCACCCAACCGGGTGGCGTAGGTCCTGCAGGGACTTCGACATGGATCATCCACGTCTTGTTCCCCTCTTCGCCTTCTTCCTTGGTGAAGTACTGCGGCATCTGGTTGTACCTGAAATATTGGAGCATTTGCCACAATGCTTCCGGGTAGCCGCTACGGTGAGAATAGTGGGACACCACCCACCCGTTCTCCAATTGCTTATATGCTGTCATCTATAAAAATATATTTGAGAAATGTCAAATATTTATTTAAACAGTAAACCTCTGAGTTATAACATAAGACATGTCATTGAACCCATAAAACTTGGAAACATAGTTCAAATTTTAAACAAATTTGACTGCTGATCTGCTGTTCCCATGACAGCCCTGACCAGTTTCTATTTCAACCTGATTTAGGCCATGCTAAAGGCAAAACCAATTCTGGAGCTCAACATCAAAGTTAAAGCTAACTTCAATAGCTTTCCATAAAGTATTTGCTTGGCCTAAGATCTGTCCTGGTTCAAAAGTTATGAGATGTCAAAGTTAACAGAATTTCTGGGTAAAATTGGACAGCACCTCCCTGCTTTAGGTACTGATTTGCTCCAAGAATTCCAGTTAATTCTGTTCCTAATCTGACAAAACTTTCTGTTACAAAGTTGTAACCCATCTCACAAGCTTTCCAGAAATACCTCATTTTCTATTTTTGGATTTTAAGCAGGAAATTATGCTTAATTTACAGAGGGTTTACAGAGAGTCTTTACTCTGTCCTGTTTTCTGGACAGTTTCAACTCTCCTGCATTCTTCGATTGGTTAAGGGATGAAACACCTCTGGACCTCAACAGAAAAGTTGCAAAGCTTTTCCAAAGCTTTCCAGAAATGTATCATATGACCCCAACCTCGAAAGAACTCAACCTCTAACCTCTGACTAACTCCAGCCTTAATTCAGCTGAAACCAGAGTACTCTGTCCTTAACAACCTATAAGTGGAAAACTTATTAACTTTGAATATCCTGTTCAAGGGAAGGAGTTACATCAAGTTTTACTACTTTGGATCAAAACCTTCAAGTTTTAAATGAATTTGTTCATTTTAATGGGGTGTGACGTCGATGCGTCACCAGATTATGTCGGTACTACGTCCTCACAAATAAAAACCTATACCGGACTTAGCCGGCTTCGTTAATTCAGTGGCACTAAACGTCACTCGCACATGGATGCTACACGTATACCGTTTCGTGGTCAGGCTACCTGCAGAAACTCAAGCAATCGTCAGACTCGGCTGCACACCGAGCCCGGAATCCATACAGTTCGTACACCCGGCCGTCATCACTCGCCCGGATGTTCTCAAGCCAAACACGCCTTGAGTTACGTGTTCACGTTTCAGACCACGTGACGGGGTCTCCCAAATTGCACCACGCACGCCAGGGACAGACATTGCTCGAATACACCAAACGACATGAAGAGTCGTAGAGGATATGAAAGCGGGTCGGGTTACCTGCCACCCGTGGGGCTCCACCCTTCAGCTTGTGCGCACTGGTGGACAGCGCTTACGTGCACCCCCAAGACAAGAACGTACCGAGATGCATGATTTTCCATCATAATCAAATAAGTTAATATGCCACTTTCTATATACTAATAACATCCTTATACGGGCTACTAACTCGTTCCTCACTGGATTTTTGAAAAAGATGACCTTTGTAGTGCGTTAAACCTCAAGCGAGCTCTGATACCAACGCTGACACGACCCCACAGTCTTGTCTAGCCAGGATCACGCTGAGGGGTGCTGCGTTGCACAGCACCGGATAACACACATCAAAGGTACAAAGCGGAAGCGAAATTTTATTACACAAACGAGTTTATGAACATGTTTACATCAAAATAAGTCCAGTCTACACTCACAGGCGTAGACTACGCATCAAGTTCACGTTCAGCCCTTGAACGTGTCCTTGCTAGCACACACGCACACTAACTCTGCGGCGTGCATGACTCCCACTCGATGGGGTTCCCCTCTTGGGGTTCCGTCTCCTCCTTGGGAGTCCCTTCCTCATAGAACCCTGCAAAAGCTTCAAACACAAGTAGTGAGTATGAAGGCTCAGCAAGTCTGACCCGTCTCACCTAAACATTAAACATCTACATGAGGGGTGATGGGTACATGAGGTAAAATCATTTGCAAAGGACTCGCCTAATTAGTGGGACCTTACTTTCAAGTTTTAGCAGCAGGTTGTGGAGAACCTTACACTCAGGCACATGAGAGAGCCGCAATCAAACAAGAAACGCATTTCTCTCATGTACTTTGCCCAAAGTTGAAAAGAACTTTAGTTAGCTCTAGACTACAGCAAATCATTAACAATCAAGTCCATCTTTCAATCAACAACATTTTAACATGCAACTAGCCTGTTCTTTCTACGTCACGGTACAGTGAACAAGTGGTACTCACTGACCGCGAGGGACGACGATTATAATCGATTTACACCTGCAGGGTTACCCGAACAACCCGTCACGTACGCCCGTACTCGATGTTGCCTACAACAACCATCACGGACGCCGTACGCAACCACCTTTCGCCCGTCAGCCAAATATTGAACCGGTCCCATTGTCCCGAGCAAGAGGTCTCTGCACGCGCATCTCAGTGCCACCAGCCGATTTACACCTCAAGCTCTCAACCTACCCTCTGAACGACGGGCAATGCCTCAATACCCAGCTACCCGAGTTACATCAGTTTCCCGGTTCCCATATAGCCGGTAGGTCTTCGGTACTGTTCTAGCTTGTTCAACAGGCTCGCACATGGCTCGGTCCTCAATCGACACAAGCGGAGCTACAGCACACAGGCCCCAAAGTCCTGCTGCCCTTACCCTCCGCTTGGTCGCATTTTCTTGCCATGTGTTTCATGTGCTATCACTACCCGAGTCGAGTGCCTCTAGCCTATGCTCGCGAGTAGTTCCAACTACTCGACTTGTACCGAATCCTACTCTATCTTAGCATTGCAGTAGCTAACGGGGTTTGCCATCCTAAACCCAACCCATGGTTTTCTTGGCTATGCAGTTGGGTTTCCAAACAAGACTCTAATGCAAAGAATAAAGTAATCAAGTATGTGCTCAAAACAATAAAACTTGTAAAAGGTTAATGCAAACCGGAGCTTGCCTTGCTGCTCTTGGTCGTAGGCTAGCTGCTCCTCCGGAGTAACGAAGTCTAGGACTCCGGGTTCCTCCTCGACCTTAGCGACTACATGATAGAAGCAGTACATGTATTAATTTAAATGCATTTGTATTAACTTTTAAACTTGTGAAGTCTATAATTCTTACTAGACAAGCCCAATGACTGTGAAACTTTTACTGTGGCTTGGTTACAACCTAGGTACAGACTTGGTCAAGTTTTAGTTGCAGTAAAGCTCATTTGAGCCCTCCACAATTAATTATGCACTTGACCTTAATTGAAGGCTTTTAGGGTGTTCTAAGGATTTTCATGAAACAAACTATGACTTTCTGAAAACTAGATTTTCAGAGGGTTCTAATGGAGTTGGTCTAACTTAATTTGAAGGTTCCTAGCTAAAGATGTGAGCTAAACAATTTCAGAGAAAATTCTGAAAATGTTTCTGAACATTTTCTATTTTCTCTGGAACAGTTTCACTAATCACACCATTAGGTGGATCAAATGAGCTCTAATGGATCTGAAACTTTTATGGTAGTTCAGCGATATTTTGGTGAACATCGCGGTAAAATTTCAGGATTTTCCTCCAAAGGATTCTCCAGTTAAAATTCCTAACAGTTTAAATTTTGAGGAATTAATTCTGGAGAAATAAGGGTTTTCATGAGTTGAAACTTGATTTTCTGGAAAGTGCTCAGAGAGCTGAATCCAACAAAATTTGGTTCACTCGATTTGGAGCTTTCTAGCCAAAGTTATGAGGATTTGAAGTTTGGAAGAATTCTGAAAATCGAGGAAAAGTTTAAACTCGCGGGGGCCCGCGGGGACACGTGTTGAGCGCGGAGTTGTCCGGCACACCGAGGCTCACAGGGTATTTGCGCGCCAGCACAGTCGATCCCGGCCACACCCGATCCCGATTTAAATTCTTCAGCCGCTGACACGTGGGCCAGCCGGCTTTGTCTTCCTCCCGCCGTTCTCTCGCGCCCGCACCGCCGACCTCGCCGGAGCAGACTCGGAGCTTGCCGGCTCGCCGCTGCCGGACCTCCCATGGTCTGAAACTCACCACCAGGGGGTTTTCGACGTCGAGGAACACGTCGGTGGTGTCAGGTCGGGCTGGGGGTGACCGGAAATAACCCGACGACGTGCCGCAGCCTCGGTTGAGGTTCGGCGCCGTCGACCGTGGGTTCTAACCCGCCAACACCTCGAACAAATGGTCCTACAGCATCAGTGTACCTCTAGGAAGCTCAACAAGGTAAAAAAAGGGTTCAGGGGTGGCGGCAAGTCGGTCGGCACCGTGTGACCGATCGAGCCCGCCATGACTGCCCTTGATCGAGCTCGAAATTCGTCACTCCTAGACAGTTTCACGCCACGGATGCAGAAAAGAATTTGATCGCCGGCTAGTCCAGCGTCTATGTGCAAGATATGATAACCACCATAAGATCATAGAGCGGGAATTTGAAGAAACCGTACCGGAAGCTTAGTTTAAGGTTGCCGGAGCAAAAACTGAGAATTCGTCGGCGAGAGTTCACGGCGTGGCTTGAGCTTCAGGTGGAAGCAGCGTGGAGTCCGTGCGCTCCTTTTGCCGCCCTTTCTCGGCCGTGGAAGTGGCTGTAGTGTGCTGCCCACATGAGACCGATCGCCGTCCTTCCGCTAAACTGCGGCGGTCGTCGTTGATCACGGGAACAGGGGCCGAAACCCGGTGGTTCAGGCGTTGGGAGGGTGGTGCTCGAGCTCAGGATGTTGCCTGGCAACTCGGAGAGGCGAGGACACGATGGTTTGCTGTGTTTTCCCGATCGACCGGGAGCTCGGGAAGAAAAGGAATGACGCCGCCCTGTGTCGCTCGCGGGGATAAGAAGGCACCCGGTCTTCACCCCGCTGAGGCGGTGACGGTCGCGTGGGGGCACGAGCAGGCCGCCTGGGCCCCAGCGCGCGTAGAGGGGAAGCAGCTGGTGGCGCCGGTGGCTGCTCGGTGGCGCAGCCGACAGCTGCTCGGTGGAATTTCCCACCGAGGCTGACTTTGTGTGCAAGTTTTGCCTCCTCCTCTCTATGACATGTGGGTCCCACCCGGGCTTTTAACCTCTGAAATTTACTCCTAATCACTGTTGCAAACAGTGAGCCCCATAATACCCCTGGTGATTCAAATTATCCACCCATGAGCCATTTGAATTGAGTAGAATTCAAATTGGGTTTGGTTTGAATGAATTTCAGCACAAGTTCAGTTTTGAATTCAAATAAAGTTTGAATTTGTCCCACTTAGTTCATGTCAAGATCAACTCCAAATGGAGTGAAAATTGGTGTGTGAGCTCACAAAAATGTGCCGAATAAGAATATGCCCCCACTTTTAAATTCATGGGGTAAAAACAGTTTGAATTTGAATATGGTTTCAAACTGCCTTCTTTCTAACTATACCCAAAATGAACTCAAAAAGGTTTTGAATTTGGGTGAAACTTGGCATGGACATCCTTAGCAATGTGTAGGAGTTTTCATATGTCCAGCCCACCTATATCACATGTGGGAAATACTACTTTTGCAATATGTGAGTTTGTTCTCTAATGAGCATGTTGGTGGTGGTTACTTGCTCTTCATTTGTGTTCATCAACTTACTTCAAATGAGGTGTGTGGTGTGGTGATGAACACTTCAAATAGGTGTCAAAAACTGAGGCTTTTACAGTCTCGCACCGAGGAATCGAGTCTAACCCCGACAAGATTAAGGCTATAGAGATGATGCGCCCTCCCGCCCAAGTCAAGGACGTACAAAATCTCACGGCGTGACTGGCCGCTCTCAGTCGGTTCATCTCCCAACTGGCAGAGCGTGCTCTCCCGTTCTTTAAGCTTCTGCGGAAGACCGGACCATTTGCCTGGACTGAGGAAGCTGACAAGGCGTTCCAAGAGCAAAAGCAGTACCTCACCTCGCTACCAATCATGGTAGCTCCGGAGCCGGAGTCGTTAGCATGGTCCTGGTCGCAGAGCGGCCAGAACCCGAGCGACCCCAAACACCAAGCGAAGAGCCTGCTGCTGGTCTCGAGTCCCAGGACCTGAACCCTGCAGGAGAGCTTGGGGTAGCTCCGGACTAGGATGCCAAGACACGGTATTCGGAGGTCCACAAGCTGCTCTACGGAGTGCTGATCGCGTCAAGGAAGCTCCGCCACTACTTCTAAGCTCACAAGGTCTCGGTGGTAACGACCTACCCACTGAAGACGGTGCTCCACAGCCCCAACACAACGGGGAATATAGCAAATTGGGCAGATGAGCTGGCGGAGTTTGACCTTGACTTCTTGTCGCGCCACGCCGTCAAGAGCCAGGCGCTGGCGGACTTCGTGGCAGAATGGACTCTGTCTCCATGCCACTCAGAGGGCCAAGACGACGGTGACCCGGAGCCCAGAGCCCCAGTGCTCACCGGACCCTACTGGACACTCTACTTCGATGGCTCCTCGCGCAAGCAAGGTGCTGGAGCGGGGGTCCTGCTCATCTCGCCAGCGGGAGAGCAGTTCAAGTACACCTCGCTTTAGGGGCTACGGACAACATGGCGGAGTACGAAGCCCTCATATTTGGGATGAGTACTGCCCTGTCTTTGGGCGTGCGACAGATGTTAGTCAAAGGAAACTCCCAGCTCGTCATCAAGCAAGTTAAGCGTGAGTGCTCCTGTAGTGATCCTCAGCTAGCTGCCTATCTTATCCATGTGTAGAAGATGGAGAAGGAGTTCCATGCCTTGGAGTTGTGCCATATCCCCCGTGCCAACAACTCGGTGTCAGACAACCTTTCAACAAAAGCCTCTTACATGGGCTCTGGTCCCCGAAGGCGTATTTGAAAGGAAGCTAGTGCGTCCAACAGCCTGGCCTGCCGAACCAGGCGAAGGGGGCGAGTCCAGCACCTCGAAGCTGACAGTCCAGGCGGCCCTGCAACCATCGCGCCCGCCATGGATCATATGCGTCACCGGGGACTCCGTGCAACCCGGCGCCCAAGATGCAAAAGCTCAAGTAGGGCCCAATGCATGGATCATGGAGGTCCGGGCCTACTTGAAAGACAATATCCTTCCCGATGAACATGTATCCGCTGAACGATTGTTAGTATGGCTAAGAGATACACACTGGTAGATGGGGATCTCTACCGGTGTGGCACCAACGGCGTTCTATTGCGTTGCGTAACCCGGGAGGAGGGCTGTGAGCTGCTCGCAGAGATCCATGGAGGCGAGTGCGGCAACCACGCTTCGTCCCGCACGCTGGTCGGTAAAGCCTTCTGACATGGCTTCTACTGGCCGACAGCTCTCCTGGATGCCGTCGAGCTGGTCAAGAGATGCAAGGCGTGCCGGTTCCACGCCAAGCAGATCCGCACACCAGCGCAGATGCTGCAGATGATCCCACCCTCATGGTCATTTGAAGTATGGGGGCTAGACATCGTGGGGCCATTCCCCACAGCTGTCAGAGGGTACCGGTACCTCTACGTCGCCATAGACAAGTTCACCAAGTGGCCGGAAGCATCCCATGTGGTCACCATCAACAGGCAGTCCGCAGTTAAATTCATCAAGTCGATCATCTGCAGGTTCGGGGTCCCGAACAGGATCATCACCGATAACAGGACCCAGTTCACTAGTGCAGCATTCCAAGAATACTGTGAGGACCTTGGTATACAGGTCTGCTATGCTTCCGTTGCTCACCCAGAGAGCAACGGCCAGGCCAAGAGAGCCAATGCTGAGATACTCAGGGGCCTCAGGACGCGTACTTACGCTGGCCTGGAAAAGCACGACGCCAACTGGATTGATGAGCTTCCGTGCGCACTATGGGCTAGTCAGACATCACCCGGCCGAGCCACAGGGGACACTCCCTTCTTCCTGGTCTACGGAGCTGAGGTCGTCCTGCCTCCGAGATCACCTTGGGCTCCCCTCATGTCAAGGCATACGACGAAGCCACGCAGGACCAGATCCGGCGTGAAGATCTCAAGCTCGTTGACGAGCAGAGATGGTAGGCTGCAATCTGGAACACGCGATACCGCTAGGCGCTCTGGCGCTACCACCTGTGGTGCGTACGAAGCAGAAAGCGGCAGGTAGGCGACCTGGTGCTCCGGCGAATACTTTCCCGGGAGGGGTCCAACAAGCTTTCCCCCCATTGGGAAGGTCCCTTCCGGGTGACACGAGTATGATGACCAGGACGCGTCCGCCTGGCAACGGAGGATGGCGACCCAATTCCAAACCTTGGAACATTGAGCACCACCATAAGTTTTACCCGTAGCTTAGGGTCGGGTAGTCTTTTTCTGTGAAAGGGTCATAGTGCCTAGGACCAGTGCTCGGATCAACCAAACTCGGGGGGGGGGGGGTCCGGCTACCCTTGTCATCCTGGAGTAGGTCGTTGAACTCCTGTACAACCTGACCCCTCCAATGTAGCACCATGATAAAGAAAACTATCACCCTACCTGAAGCACGGCTACAGTTTTGCAGATTTCCTTTCAAGCTTGCGTACAAATTTTTGTACCTCTTGACGTGTACATAGTTGTGTTGAAGTGTTTTCCTGCGACACTTTCCCCGGTCTGCCTGAGCAGCCTGCGGAGGTTCTTTTTTCGGTGGGGCTAGTGGATCTCGGAGGTCAGAGCACAATGGCGAGAGGAACACGAGGATTTACGTGGTTCGGACCGCCGGAGCGTAATAACCTACGTCCACGGGTGTGTTTGCTGTATTGCTCGCGCGTATGAGTGTGTGAGTTGGCTGGGCCGTGAACTCTTTGCCCGGAAATTGCCCCGGTCCTTTTATAGCCCAAGGCTGGGGCAATTACAAGGTAGCCCGGGGCCCGACAGGTGGCCCCGCGGCTATCTGTCTCCTATACATGAGCTATAGGCATTTACAGTTATATGCATTGTCACTGTCGGTGGAGTTAAGGCACGCTGCCCAACATGTCGGGCACCTCTGATCGGGCGGCCAGTGATGATGAAGTCCCCGTCTTGTCGCTGCGTCTCCTCGCTCTGTTTGTGTGCCATTGGGTTGCACTGTTGTTCCGTCACGCCTCGCCGCCCTATCTTTCACCGTAATGGTGTGCAAACGGGGAATGGAGGCATGTGCCATGCGCCATGCTTCTGGAAAAGGCGCGAGCCTTGAGTGGTCGGCCTGACAGCGTACCTTCCTCTTTACTCCTTGGCCATCTACCCGTTGCTCGTCGGTGTGGTGTCCCGGCGGCTGACCCCCGGGACACGTGTCTCCACCGGAGCTGTCTTGCGGAGTAGCAGGTGGTCCGGAGTTGTTAGACACGTGGCAGTCCCGGAGCTCTCCCTGGCGGAAGATCGGGTCCGGGCCGCAGGTCCCGTGGTACTTCCGGGGCCTTCCTCGGATGGAAGGTATTCTAGGAGCCGTTGCCCACGCGGCAGCACCGGAGGCCTCCCATGCTAAAGGTCGTACCCAGAGCCGCATGACACATGGCACCTCCGGAGCTCTCTCTGGCGGAGGGTGCATCTCGGAGGCTCCGGGCACGTGGCAGCGCCGGAGCCCTTCTTGACAGAAGATTGAGCCCGACACCACTAGACACATGGCGGTTCTTTGGCCACTCTCGGCCGGTCTTCAGGATCAGGGCCTGAAGACACGCGACAATCCCGGCTCTGCCCATCGGGCCTAGGGCACGTGGCTTACGATGGGGCTCGCCTAAGCCAGGAAGGCGGGGCCCAGGTACATTCTATCCACTACGCGGGGGTACCCGGTTCACAGGCCTAAGCTTGGCGAGTGCTAGGGCGACGTGCTCGAGGGGTCACCCCTGGTTATTCACTGCGGCAGCCGATGAGTCGGTCGCACCGATCTCCTTGGGAACCGCCGGACGTTCCCGAGGGGTTATCCTCCTAACCCCCAGTGGCTGACGGGTGATGGGTGCAGCCCATTGCTGGGGATGCAAATAGGACACCGTGTGCAGCGGTGGCGACCCAATCGTGGCGCTGGTTGCACTGTCTGAGGCCGTGAACAAGTGTAAAAGGAGGCCTTGCAGTGTAGGTCTACACCCTTCCTCACCATATGGCCTTTGTTCTCCTCTTTGCGCTGGAAGTCGCCGCTTCTAGACGCTCTTGCCCACCAAATGATTCCTCACCGGTAGCCGTTTTCATCAACTTCTGCGACATGTTTGTTTGTGTGCGACCTCCAGTGAGGGTCTCTGATGGATCCCTCTCCTTGATGGTCTTGGATAGAGGGCGCGCAGACGGTTGGGAAGGCCATCAGCGACAGGGTCTTTGTTGGTACCCTGCGAACCGGGTACCCCCGCGTAGTTGATAGAAAGCATTTGGGCCCCGCCTTCCCGGCATAGGCGGGCCCAGCATAAGCCACGTGCCTTGCGCCCAATGGGCAGACCCGGGATTGCCGCGTGTCTTCAAGCCCTGAGCCTGAAGACCGGCTGAGAGTGGCCCAGGAACCGCCACGTGCCCGGAGCCTCCTGGCCGCACCCTCCGCCACAGAGAGCTTCGGATGTGCCACGTGTCATGCGGCTCTAGGTCCGACCTCCAGCATGGGAGAGCTCCGGTGCGGCCACGTGGGCAATGGCTCCTAGAATACCTTCCATCTGAGGAAGGCCCCGGAAGTTCCACGTGACGTGCGTCTTGGACCCGATCTTCCGCCAAGGAGAGCTCCGGGACTGCCACGTGTCCAACAACCCCGGACCACCCGCTACTCCGCAAGACAGCTCCGGTGGAGACACGTGTCCCGGGGGCCAACCGCTGGGACGCCACACAAACGAGCAATGGGCAGATGGCCAAGGAGTAAAGAGGAAGGTACGCTGTCAAGCAGAGCATTCAAGGCTTGCGCCTTCCCCAGAAGCATGGCACACGGCACACGCCTCCGTTCCCCGTCTGTGCACCATTATGGTGAAAGACAGGGCGGGGAGGCATGACGGCACAGCAGTGCCACCCAACGGCACAGAGAAGCCCAGCAGAGCGAGGAAACGCGGTGACAAGACGAGGACTTCATCATCACCGGCTGCCCGATTAGAGGCGCCCGGCATGTCGGACGACGCGCCTTAACTCCACCAACAGTGACAATGCATATAGCTGTAAATGCCTATAGCTCATGTATAGGAGACAAATAGCCGCGGCGCACCTTGTAACTGCCCCAGCCTTGGGCTATAAAAGGACCAGGGCAGCCTCCGGGCAAAGGGTTCACGACCTAGCCAACTCACACACATGAGCAATAAAGCAAACACACCCGTGGACGTAGGGTATTACACTCCAGCGGCCTGAACAACCTAAATCCTCGTGTTCCTCTCGCCATTGTGCTCTGACCTTCGAGATCCACTAGCCTCACCAAAAAAAGAACCTCCGCTGGCTGCTCAGGCAGACCGGGAGAAGTGTCGCAGAAAAACTCTACGACATTTGGCGCGCCAGGTAGGGGTTTTTTTGGTTCTTGAAGCTGTTCGTGAAGCCCACAACGGTGAACATCTAGTCTTTTGGAGGTTCTTCCCGCTCCTCGCGCCACCAGCGGCAGAGTGAGCAGCAAGTGTCCTATGGTCCCAGGGCGGGACCGCCTACGCCTGCACCAGCCCCTACGACGACGGTGCTCGTTGCCTCATGGCAGCCTTCAGTGGTGACGCGACAGCGTCGCAAGCGCCGACTGAAGCCAGCCCGAAGAGTGCGCTGTTGGCTGCCCGCGCGCTCCTTCACAACCCCCCCCCCCCCCCCCGAGCGTGGGAGCTTCCCTGTCCGCAGCCAAACAATGGCGTAACGACGTTGACCACCTGGTCGTCGTCGCGCTCAACTCGCCGTGTCACCAGAGACGGCAGCCAGGGACGGGCAGCTACCACCCCGTAACCTAACAAGGGATTACAGGACAGCGACAACCCACTCGACGACAACATCCAGGCTCCCCACCGCAGACCTCAGGGGCGAGCTCGACCGTCGCCGCCGTCAGAAAGAAGATGGTCGCGTCACCATGGAGTGACGGCGCGAGTGGCGTTGTAGCCTCGGGGAGGAGTATGGTTCCCCGGGTACCATGTGCCCCATCTACGCGGGCCAGAACCCCGTATCCCCAAGCTCATTGGGAGGCTGCATGGCTCTGGCCCCAAACCTTCGTATGCAGCACCTGCCGAAGAAGTTCGATGGGATGGTCAACACCGTCGAGTTCCTGCAGATCTACTCCACCGCTATCCTAGCTGCAGGAGGGGATGAGGCCATCATGGCCAACTACTTCCCCGTAGCCTTGACCGGGTCAACCCGGTCATGGGTCATGAACTTGCCCCAAGAGTCTTTAACCTCCTGGGAAGAGTTGTGCCGTCAGTTTACGGCCAACTTCGGGAGTTCCTACATCTGACCGGGCTCGGAGGCCGACCTTCACACCCTGCAACAGCAAACGGGAGAGTCGCTGTGCTCCTTCATCTAACGTTTCTCCCAGGTTAGGAACACCATCGCCGCATCTCCAGAGCCTCCGTCGTCCTTGCCTTTCGACAGGGCGTCCGCGATAAGAAGATGCTCGAGAAGTTGGCCACACACGACGTGCAGGACGTCTACAAGTTCTTCAGCTTGGCAGACAAGTGTGTCTGAGCCGCGGAGGGCCGTAACTCACGCACACCGTCCAACAAAGGGGGGGAACCCACCATGGAGCGCCCTGGTGGGAAGAAGAAGAAGGCCAGTGGCAAGGACAAGCCACTGGCCGGAGCCCATACTGCACCAACAGTAACGGCTGCAGAAGTTCCAGGGCCACGCGCTGAAAAGCGCCCACGACAGTCGTCCGGCAGCGACGACGGCGACCAGAGGTGCCCGGTCCATGGCACCAACCGGCATAGCGCCAGTGAGTGCTAAGAAATCCAGAGGCTCGCGGAGCGCTTCCATGAGCTCCGACAGCAGCGCCAGGACAGTGCACCCTTCCGCTAGTGGAAGGTCAAGCAAAAGGCTGACCCAGAGGTCAGCACATACCAGGAGAAGGAGTTCCAAGACGCCAAGCAGGTGTTAAAGGTCATCTATGACCAAGATGAGAGTTCCGACTCTGACAAAGTGAGCGACGCAAGACATTCCATGCCTGACTAGGCGTTCCTCCACTTCGCCGAGCGACGAGTGCTCACCCGACGCCCAGGCACACAGCGAGGAGTAGGGCTGCCCGGTGCCTCGGCCAGTGCTTTCTCGAGGAGGAGTGACAAGCCTTCCCCCCGACCAGTACAAGCATGCTGATACAGGTGCGACCGCCTTGCTGCGGGAGATGGGTACCTCTACCCGGACCGCAGGTCAAAGGACACCTCTGTAAGTTCTACCCCTAAGGTAGTGGTAGGATGTTTTTTCTTTTTCTCTTTCTTGTAAGGGTAATATAGAGACTAGGAACAAAGCTTAGAACAGCTAAAGCCCCGAAAGGGTCCAATCACTCTTGATACCCGGGGCCTGTGGCCTCCTATTGCCCGAATCGGGTACCCCCACATCGTGGATAGAAAGCACCTAGGCCCCGCCTTCCCGGCTTAGGCATGCCCTAGCGTTAGCCACGTGCCCTGGGCCCGATGGGAAGACCCGGGATTGTCGCGTGTCTTCAGGCCCTAAGCTTGAAGACCAGTCGAGAATGGCCCAGGAACCGCCACGTGTTTGGTGGTGCTGGGGCCCATCTTCCGTCAAGAAGGTCTCCGGCACTGCCACGTGCCCGGGGCCTCCGGGCCGCACCCTCCGCCAGAGAGAGCTCTGGAGGTGCCACGTGTCATGCGGCTCTGGGTCCGACCTCCAGCATGGGAGGGCTCTGGTGCTGTCGCATGGGCAATGGATCCTAGAATACCTTCCATACGAGGAAGGCCCCGGTAGTACCACGTGACCTGCGGCCCGAACCTGACCTTTCGCCAGGGAGAGCTCCGGGACTACCAAATGTCCAACAACTCCGGACCACCCGCTACTCCGCAAGACAGCTCTGATGGAGACACGTGTCCCGGGGGCCAGCCGCCGGGACGCCACACCGACGAGCAACGGGTAGATGGCCAAGAAGTAAAGAGGAAGGTACGCTATTAGGCCGAGCATTCAAGGCTCGCGCCTTCCCTAGAAACATGGCGCACAACACACGTCTCCGTTCCCTGTCTGCGCACCATTACGGTGAAAGACAGGGCGGCAAGGCGTGACGGCAAAACAGTGTCACCCGAAGGCACAGAGCAGCCCAACATAGCGAGGAGATGCGACGACAAAACGGGGACTTAATCATCACCCGCCGCCCAATCAGAGGGGCCCAACATGTCTGGTGGCGCGCCTTAACTCCACCGACAGTGACAATGCATATAGCTGTAAATGCCTATAGCTCATGTATAGGAGACAGATAGCCGCGGGCCACCTGTCAGGCCCTGGGCCACTTTGTAAATGCCCCGGCCTTGGGCTATAGAATGACCGGGGCAGCCTTCGTGCAAACGGTTTGCGACCCAGCCAACTCACACACTCATACGCGCGAGCAATACAACAAACACACCCGTGGACGTAGGGTATTACGCTCCGGCAGCCCGAAGCACGTAAATCCTCGTGTTCCTCTCGCCATTGTGCTATGACCTTCGAGATCCACTAGCCCCATCAAAAAAAGAACCTCCCCGGGCTGCTTAGGCAGACCGGGGTAAGTGTCGCAGGAAAACACTTTGACAGTCTTCGACCCGCAGTGAGCCCCAACACCAGTGTCGGGTGGAGCATGTCCTCTAGGCGCTCTGCCGCGAGAGAAGGCTAGGTACAGAGCGATCAATCCTTCCTCCTGGTACTATGGTAGACAACAAAATCTGCCATAGATGGCGATTTTGCCCACCAGGTACTGGATGTTACTGTTGCCTTGGTCCAGCAGGCATTGCTGTCG
Source organism: Neostapfia colusana (assembly GCA_030760725.1). Lineage (NCBI taxonomy): Eukaryota > Viridiplantae > Streptophyta > Magnoliopsida > Poales > Poaceae > Neostapfia > Neostapfia colusana. The sequence continues at coordinate 106,451,504 of JASWHV010000006.1, forward strand.
ACCTGTTGGCGTTTGACCCTTGCAACACCGGATGTCACCGTTGCCCTGGTCTTGCATGCATTGTTGCCGCCCTTGGTCTAATAACAGGTGACCATATCATTGTACAGAGATCAGCTCGGGGGACAACCAAGCAGGCCACGGAGCAGAAGACTACTCGATTTGTAGCTCCTAGTTCCTTAGTTATCTTGCATCCCCTTTTGTATGTCACGACCCCCAATATCAATGAAAGTATTTCTGTTTCAAGTCTTTCATTGTCTTTACCTGTACCTTTGTGTTGATGAATGAAAAAAATACTCTTGCTGGACTCCTTTGGTCACTCGGGTCAGGGCCTGGTAGGCAGCGCCACTTTTTAGCTTCCGCGAGAACCCCTGGTCTTTGGTGCCGCAAGGACCCCAGGCTCTCCATGTTGCCAAAATGGCCGAAGTTTCCTTGTTGCTCGTCGTAGATGCGTACCCACTTCCTCTTTGCGTGCTGCCGGGGTTCGGCCGACTTGCTTGGTTTGACCAGTAGGGATGGCCCTCTGGCAAACGAATGACAGTGCAATACATAAACTCTGGAGCCTTCAGGAGGCATCAGCTTTGGGGGTCCGAGAGTGGCCCCCTAGGATAGTCGAGGTTCCGGTCCCGTGGACCGGAGCCCTATGGCTTGCACAAGCACTGAAAGAAAAGAACAACCGTGCCGTGTAGTTGCATTTTCTCTGCTCGATGGCCCCATTATGGCTCGTGGTCCTCTCCTAAGGCTGCGGGAGCTGGGCAATTCAGTGTAGTAGTGTCCGGACCCTGGTTACCATCCTTCTCATGTTGGTATGCCATCTGGACCCCCCGCACCTAGGTGCGGCGCTGGAAGAGGCAGGATTCACATGCTTTAGGGCGTAGGGCCAGTTAAGCATGCTACACATCCTGGACCTCCCGCTGGCCAGACACTCTGAAGAAGGAAGTGTCCTTCTCGCACTGCTGGACCCAAGCAGAGGGAAAGGAAGGAAAAGGAAAGTAGAATGAGAGATAAGAGAACGAAACATAGAGTAACGTGAGAGAGAAAGAATGTAGGAAGACAGAGTTAGCGCAAAGAAAGGAAGCTTCCTTCTGGTACCACCGGACCCAAGCGGGAAGAAAACTAGAGGGTCCAGAGACAACACAGGTGCCTCAGGTATTTTAACCTTGTAGCTTGGAGAGTATAACCTTGGCCAAGGGTGATACATAGAAAACTCAAGTATGTACACGAGGTGGGATACACAAAAATATACGCAAGCTTTGAAAAGGAAAACCGTATGGGTAAGGGAGTGCAAAGGTCCAGAACGACTTAGCTGACGTGGGCAGCACTTTGCCAATGTCCCAAGCTTGTTCCTCTGAGCCCTTATCAGCGTAAGGACTCTGGGCGCCCTGGTAGTATGGTTACCATTCTTTCTGGACCCCTAGTAACGCAAAGAGCCGAGGGGAGTTCAGCCCTTGTCTTCAGCTTGTCGTAGCCGGCGCTCCGAGTCTTCTGCTCGTTGCTGGAGTGGTCCGATGCCCTGCCCGCGTGGTTCACCGTGATGACCCCCTGGTAGGTGTGGCCACTTAGTGGGGGGAACACCTAGCAAGTAGATTGGATGAGGCAGAGTGTCAGCATTGGACCTCCCGGGGGGTCCGGGACACCACGGACCTATCGAAAAGGTCCGGGCTTGGGTGATGCGGTCGTCCAGGATGCATGAGCTACCTGGTTCCCCGATGCTGAGTCATAGCGCCAGGATGCCTAGCCATCATGCTGCGAATGATCATGAGGGCAGGATCATTTGCAGCGTCTGCGCTGGTGTGTGGATCTGCTTGGCATGGAACTGATACGCCTTGCATCTCTTGACCAGCTCGACAACGTCCAGGAGGGCTATCGGCCAGTAGAAGCCATGCCGGAAGGCTTTACCGGCTAGCGTGCGGAATGAAGCGTGATTGCCACACTCGCCCTCATAGATCTCTGCGAATAACTCGCAGCCTTCCTCCCAGGTTATGCACCGCAATAGAATGCTATTAGCGCCACGCCGGTAGAGATCTCCGTCTACCAGTATGTATCTTTTAGCCATACAAATGATCGGTTCAGTGGTTACACATTTATCGGGAAGGATGTTGTCCTTCAGGTAGGTTTGAACCTCCTTAATCCATGCATCAGGACCTACTTGAGCTTCTGGATCTTGGGCGGCGGGTTGCACGGAGTCCAAGGTGACGCATATGATTCTTGGTGAGTGCCATGGTTGTAGGGTCGCCGGGACTGCCAGCTTCGAGGTGCTGGGCTCGCCCCTTCACCTGGTTCGGCAGGCCAGGCTGTATGGCGCAGCAGCTTCCTTTCAAAGGTGCCTTCGGGGACCGGAGCCCATACAGAGGCTTTTATTGAAAGGTTGTCTGCCACCGCGTTGTTGGCACGGGGGATATGGCGCTACTCTAAATCATGAAATCCCCTCTCCACCTCTTGCACACGAATAAGGTAGGCAACTAGCTGTGGCTCAATGTAGCAGTACTTACGCTCACCTAATTTGATGGCAAGTTGGGAGTCTCCTTTTAACTAGCATCTGTCGTATTCCTAGAGAAAGGGCAGTACTCAAGCCAGATATGAGGGCTTCGTACTTTCCCGTGCTGTTAGTAGCTTTGAAGTCAAGATGCAGCATGTACTTGAACTGCTCTCCTGACTGTGAGATGAGCAGGGTCCCCGCTTCGGCACCTCGCTCGCACGAGGGCCGTCACAGTAGAGTTTTTAGTGGGGTCCAGTGAAAACTGGGGCTCTGGCTCCGGGCCACCGTCGTCTTGACCCCCTCGGTGGTATAGAGACAGAATCTGATTCGCCACAAATGTGTAGGACTAGTGTGTAGGATGGGCTCTGGACATGTCGTTTATAGTCGCTATGCATGGCCAACATAAAGTGTAATGGAGTGCACAGGACATGATACATTCTTTCTTATTTCTAGCTTCCTTCGGGCAATAGGAGGCAACATGCCGTGTAAGAAGACAGTGATTCGCCCCGGTACCGAGAGTGACTGGACCCTTCCGGAGCTTTAGCTGTTCTAAGCTATGTTCCTAGTCTCTATGTTACCCTTACAAGAAAGGGAAAAAGAAAAAACTTCCTACCACTACCTTAGGGGTAGAACTTACAAAGGTGTCCTTTGACCTGTGGTCCAGATAGAGGTGCCCATACCCTGCAGCAAGGCGGTCGCACCTGTATCAGCATGCTTGTACTGGTCGGGGGGAAGGCATGTCACTCCTCCTCGAGAAAGCACTGGCCGAGGAACCAGGCAGCCCTACTCCTCATCGTGTGCCTGGGCGTCGAGTGAGCACTTGTCGCTCGGCGAAGTGGGGGAACACCTAGTCAGGCGTGGAGTGTCTTGCGTCGCTCACTGTGGTCGGAGTCGGAGCTCTCATCTTGGTCATAGATGACCTTTAACACCCGCTTGACGTCTTGGAACTCCATCTCCTAGTCTCTATTGACCTCTAGGTTAGCCTCCTGTCGCTGCCTGGCGCTGCTGTCGGAGCTCACGGAAGCTCACGGAAGTGCTCCGCCAGCCTCTAGATTTATCAGCACTCGCTGGCGCTGTGCCGGTTGGTGCAATCGACCGGGCACCTCTGGTCACCGTCGTCGCTGCCGGACGACTGTCGTGGGCGCTTGTCAACTCGTGGCCCCCGGCCTCCTGCGGCCGCTACTGCTGCTGCGTGTGGGCTCCGGCTAATGGCTTGTCCTTGCTGCCTCCCTTCTTCTTCTTGCAACCAGGGCCCTCCCTGGAGGGCTCTCCCCCTTTGTTGGGCGGTGTGTGCCAGTTACGGCCCTCCGCGTCCCTGGCACACTTGTCTGCCAAGCTGAAGAGCTTGGAGACGTCCTGCACGTCGTGTGTGGCCAACTTCTTGAGCATCTTCTTGTCGCGATCGCCCTATCAAAAGACGAGGACGATGGAGGTGTTGGAGATGCAGGGGATGGTGTTCCTAACCTGGGAGAAACGCTGGATGAAGGAGCGCAGCGACTCTCCCGGGTCTGTTGCAGGGCTTGGAGGTCGGCCTCCGAGCCCGGTCGGATGTAGGAACTCCCAAAGTTGGCCGTAAAATGACGGCACAACTCTTTCGAGGAGGTTACAGACTCCTGGGGCAAGTTCATGAGCCATGACCGGGCTGACCCGTTCAAGGCTACGCGGAAGTAGTTGGCCATGATGGCCTCATCCCCTCCTACAGATAGGATGGCAGTGGAGTAGATCTGCAAGAACTCAACAGGTTTGACCGTCCCGTCGAACTTCTCCAGCAGGTGTGGCTGGAACTTGCGTGGCCACACCGCCATACAAAGGTGTGGGGCCAGATCCATGCAGCCTCCCATTGAGCTTGGGTACACGGGTTCAGGCCCACGTAAATGGGGTGCATGGTACCCGGGGTACCATACTCCTCCCCGAGGCTATGACACCATTCGCGCTGTCGCTCGATGGTAACGCGACCATCTTCTTTCTGACGACGGTGATGGTCGAGCTCGCCTCGGAGGTCTGTGGTGGGGAGCCTGGACGTCGCCGTAGAGTGGGTTGTCGCCGTCCGGTAATCCCTTGTTAGGTTATGAGGCGGTAGCTGCCCAGTCCCTCGCCACAGTCTCCGGTGAAACAGCGAGTTGAGCGCGACGATGACCACGTGGTCGAAGTCATTACGCCATTGTTCGGCTGCAGACAGGGAAGCTCCCGTGCTCGGGGGGTTGTGAAGGAGCACGTGGTCTGCCAACAGCGCACTCTCCGGGCTGGCTTCAGTCGGCGCTTGCGACGCCGTCGCCGTCACCACTAAAGGCTGCCCGGAGGCAACGAAGTGCAGGCGTAGGCGGTCCCGCCCTGGGACTAGAGGACGCTTCTTGCTCACTCTGTCGCTGGCAGCGCGAGGGGCGGAAAGATCCTCTGAAAGACTGGATGTTCACCATTGTGGTCTTCACGAATAGCTTCAAGAACAAAAAAGCCCCATTCTTGGCGCACCAAATGTCGAAGTGTTTTCTTGCAACACTACCCCCGGTCTGCCTGAGCAGCCCGCATAGGTTCTTTTTTTGGTGTGGGTAGTGGATCTCGAAGGTCAGAGCACAATGGCGAGAGGAACACGAGGATTTACGTGGTTCAGGCAGTCGGAGCGTAATACCCTATGTCCACGGGTGTCTTTGCTGTATTGCTCGCGTGTATGAGTGTGTGAGTTGGCTGGGCCGCGAACCCTTTGTCCGGAGGTTGCCCCGGTCCTTTGATAGCCCAAGGCCGGGGCAGTTACAAGATGGCCCGGGACCCCACAGGTGGCCCCATGGCTATCTGTCTCCTATACATGAGCTATAACCATTTACAGCTATATGCATTGTCACTGTTGGTGGAGTTAAGGCGCGTCGTCCGACATGTCAGGCGCATTTGATCGGGCGGCTAGTGATGATGAAGTCCCCGTCTTGTCACCACGTCTCCTCGCTCCGCTGGGCTGCTCTGTGCCGTTGGGTGGCACTGTTGTGCCGTCATGCCTCGCCGCCCCATATTTCACCGTAATGGTGCTCAGACGGGAAACGGAGGCGTGTGCCGTGTGCCATGCTTCTGGGGAAGGCACGAGCCTTGAATGCTCTGCTTGATAGCGTACCTTCCTCTTTACTCCTTGGCCATCTGCCCGTTGCTCGTTGGTGTGGCGTCCCAGCGGTTGGCCCCCGGGACACGTGTCTCCACCGGAGCTGTATTGTGGAGTAGCAGGTGGTCCGGGGTTGTTGGACACGTGGCAGTCCCGGAGCTCTCCTTGGCGGAAGATCGGGTTTGGGACGCACGTCACGTGGAACTTCCGGGGCCTTCCTCAGATGGAAGGTATTCTAGGAGTCGTTGCCCACGAGGGCTCCTAAGTCTTCGACCTCAGACCAGGCTGCCACCTCCCTCACAGCAACGGGACCTTGGGCGACCAGCTCCAGGGAAAACACTGGGGCCCTAGCTTCGGAAGCAAGTCAAGACATGTGTTGCCACCTCCTTAGCCAGGTACTTTCCCTCCGCCTCCATCTGGTCGACGACAACGTCTTCCAGTGCTGCCATCTTCAAGCCTGCAGAGTCAAGCGTAGGGAGCACTTGGCTCATCAACTGCGAAGGCTCACCGGCGCGCACCGGGCTGAAGCCGAAGGGCACCAGTGCTGACTTGGCGCGGCCAAGAAAGTCCCAGACTTGCTGGACCTCCGCCGTGCACGAGGCCTGAAGCTCCTGAAGCTCGCTCCGTGCCGCTGCATCGCTCTCGGAGAGTCTTCTCTTCTTGGCAGCCAACATCACCGCCCGGGCATCAAGCTCACAGGCACGGCGTTGCAGTCCCTCCTCTCGGAACGAAGCATCGAATTCCACAGCCAGGAGGTCCTGGCGCTCCTTCATCTGCCTCTCCCTATCCTTGTTCAGAGAGGCCTGCTGGCGATCCAAGTCGTCGGCCCGAGACTTTAGCTCGGCCTGCTCCTGCTGCAAGCGCGAGGAAGCCTCCTCCTCCTTCTCCGCTAGCTCGCGCTCATCTACGACGATCTCATGACGAGTCAGCGCTAGTCGTAGCTCCTACAGGGTTGCGAGGCGATCGTTGGCCGCCTGGTGGGCCTCCTTGGCTTCCGCCCAGAGCTTCTTGGACTGCTCGTCCAGCTGATCAACCAGGTCCCACTGCCGGTTGGTCAGTTTCTGCTCCTCCCGCAAGCGTGCCTCCTTCGTATCGAAACTCCTCTGTGTCTCTCGGGTCCGGAGCCTGAGCAACCTTTCCCAACCAACGAGGTGCTCCTCCTTCTGATGAATGGCTTCCCGCTCCGTGTCCAGCGCAAGCTGAACTCGGCGGAGGCTTGCCTGAGCCAAGGCCACGGCCTCAGACAAGAGGATCCGCTCGACACGTGCCAAAGCCTCCTGGGCGTCATCCTCCGGAATGTCGATGGCCCTCGGAGTAGGCACTAGGACGCCGGGGTAGGGGCCGCAGCATCGGACGCCCCTCGTCGATGGCGGGTCCAAATCTGCCTGCCACGTGGCGGGTCCGGAGCCCCTCCTTAGGAGGCGGGAGCTCTGGCCATGCTGGACACGTAGGGCTTTCGGAGCCCTCCCACCGGGGGGGGGGGGGGGGGAGGTCCGGTTTCCGCCCGCCACATGGCGAGCCCGGAGCCCTCCTCAGGGGAGGCGAGAGCTCCGGGCCCACTGGACACGTGGGGCCCTCGGGTCCCGCCCCTGCTGAAGGGGCAGGACCCGGTCCTTCCAGTCCTAGGCCGGAGTAGTTGGTAGCTCCTTTCCCCCTGCTTCATGCAGTCCCTGTTGCCGTAACCTGGAGGTCCTGCACACAGGCAGAGGAAACGTAATTCTCCTCGGGGGGTCCTCCCCTCCCGTCTCCTAGTCTTATCCGTCTTACGATCCTGATCCGTTATACGGGGCTTGGGCAATTCTGTGCACGAGGCGCCGGAGCTCCGACTCCCTCCGAGGTCCGGGTACGGCCGTCCGATCCCTAGTACCGGGCCATGCGCTGGGGAAGCAGAGTGCACGTGCTTTGGGTTCATGACCAGGCAAAGCGGTTGTACTCCCCTGTACCTCCAGAGGGCAGGATGCGCATGCTTTGGGCTCATGGCCTGCTAAGCTGGATACGCACCCTGGACCCCCCATGCACAACGCAGGCCTTTCCTGGAGGTGACCAACTGGCACCGTAACACCTGACTGGGAGAGGCCTGAGAGACTCACTCGGCCATCGGCAGGTGCCTCAAGCGCAGCCGCCTTCGGTAGGATAGCGAATGCCGACTATGGATGAGCGCAGGAGAGGGGGAGCTAGATGTACGATGAACATACAAAGATAGTGCGGTCATAAAAATTAACGCATAATTTAAATGAGCGCATGAGAGAGAGCTAAGTAGAACAGGTCTCTGTATTCGTGCCCATAGATGGAATTCTGGCTGTACATGGAGGCAATATTCCGCCTCGCCTACAAGGGAAGCAAGACTCTACGCGCTTAGGGTCGGAACCAGGCTAAACTGGACGTAGTCCTGTACCGTCCCTTGAGGCTTAGCTGCCCCAAGCTCTGTTCCTAAATTCTATGGGATTCATTACAGAAGGGAATAACCCTGTTCTACTGATGCTCGGGAAGTAGGACTTACAGTGTTGCTTCATGGCAAGGATTTTGGGGTCGGATCCCACACTCGGTTGAAGGGCATGTGTACCTGGGGCAGCAGCTTTCATGATTCGGAAGGGACCTTCCCTGCTGGGGGAGAGCTTATGGGTCCTTCTTGGAATAGAGCGTGCCGCGACACCAGGTTGCCCTCCTGCAGGTCCCCGATGCGTTCGGTTCTTTGGCGGTAGTGCTTAGAGCATCAGCCAAGACCACGCGTTGTGGGGTGTTACCTGCAGCCGAGTCTCGTCGACGAGGTTGTCATCTTCGCGCTGGATCAGGTCCTGCGCGGCTTCTCCTGGGGGCCCCCGGGGAGTTCTCCCCTTCTGGCTAAGGCCTTCAAGGGGTAGGTGGACCCGAGCTCGTCTTGGATGACCCAAGGTGTCTTCCCCTTCTGGCAAGGCCTTCAAGGGGTTGACAGATCTTGGGCGGCCCCCGGGAGGTATGTCCGAAGCACGGAGGCGTGCCGCAGTTGGCTACCGCCCTGGCCCGTCACCGTCGGAGCTGGAGTCCTCGCCGTTATGCACTGTCTTTATGACACGCTGAGGCTCCTGGAATCCCACCTGATGGGCGGCGGTGACTGGGGCATCGACCTTCTGTTTGCCATCCCTCTGAGGGTAGGGCGGTGCTTCAGCTCTCTGCTGTCTTCCTTTGCGGAAGCGCTCTGCGAGCCTCTGGATATCCCAGCACTCGGCAGCAGTATGGTTGCCGGCGCCATGGACGGGGCATAGCCCGCCCTGGTCACTGTCTGGGGCCGGTGACTGCCGCTGCCTTTTGTCGGGGCGTGGCCCCCGAGCTCCACTAGCCGTCGCTGCTGCGGCGACGGGAGCCGTGAACGATGACTTCATCTTGCCACTCCCCCGGTTCTTGGCCTTCTTGCCACCCCCATAGGCAGCAGCGCCGGACCCGGGTTGTCCACCTGGCTCGGAGGTCGGCAGAGAGTGCCAGTTCCGCCCTTCAGCTGCTCTGGCGCATTTGTCCGCCAGGCTGAAGAGCTCAGAGACGTCGCGGACCTCTCTGGTCGCGAGCTTCTCAAGCATTTTCTCATCCCGGACACCCTGTCGGAACGCCACCACCACAGAAGCACTTTGAATATGCGGGATGGTGTTGCGTACCTGGGAGAACCGCTGGATGAAAGAGCGCAGCGACTCCCCAGGTTGTTGCTTGACGGCGTGGAGGTGAAGCTCCATGCCGGGACGGGTGTAGGATCTGCCGAAGTTGGCGACGAACTGCCGGCAGAGCTCTCCCCAGGAAGTTATGGACCCCTGGGGGAGATTCATGAGCCAAGACCGAGCTGGGCCGGTCAAGGCGACGGGGAAGTAGTTGGTCATGACAGCCTCATCCCCTCCTGCGGCAAGTACGGCGGTGGAGTAGATCTGGAGGAACTCCGCCGGGTTGACGCTACCGTCGTACTTCTCGGGCAGGTGCGGCCGAAACTTGCGCGGCCACCTCGCGAAGCGAAGGTGGGGCGCAAGGGCCGCACGTCCTGCTCCTGCTGCCGCAGGTATTGGCACTGCGAATGCTTGGTTCGCACTTGGCACCGTGTATCCCGGCATGGGCAAGGCTGCACCATAGACCGGAGGCGCTGCTTGCAGCGCATATGATTGTGGCATATGCTGCGCGGCATATGCCTGAGGCAGGGCTCGCGTGGCGAAGGCCTGCCCTCCAGGTTGTGTCGAGGCCGACGTCATGCTGTCGCCAGCCTCATGGTTGCGACGCCTTTCTCGACGTCGCTCGAGGTACACCCGGGCATCCTGGCCCAAGCAGCACCGTTCCAGCTCCCTTCTTAGGTCCGTCGACGGGAGCCTGGAGGAGCTGGAATCCGCCGTTTGCCCGTCAACCGTGGGTGTGCGCGTCAGCGACACAGCCGGTTGTCCGGGGCGCTGTCCTCGCCGAAACCGAGGGTTCACGGCGGCAACGACGAGGCGGTCCACCTCGCGGACCCATTGCTGGGTCGCTGAATGGGGCGCATCCCCAGCAGGTGGGTTGCGCAGCAGTGCTCTTGCTGCAGCTAGCGCACTCCCATGGTGTACGCTCAGCGCTGCAGAAGATCTCACGCTGGTCGGAGCCTGCATCGCCGGAGTCGGCGTTGCCGGGGTCGGCTGCTGGCTACCAGCTTGTGCTGACACACTCCGTCCTGAGTGTGTCGACCTGTACTCCCCGCTGGTCACGGTTCGCCGTGAACGCGGGGGAGGAGAGCTTGCCGCTGAAGGAAGCTTGGTCATCTTCGTCGGCGGAAACTCGTCGCGCTAGGAGAAAAGCCCCCTACCTGGCGCGCCAAATGTCGAAGTGTTCGGTCGACACTTCCCCCGGGCCTGCACTGGGCAGCCCGCGGAGGTTCTTTTTTCGGTGGGGCTAGTCCCTTGCGGAGAGCTTGCGTGGATGGACGAGTTAGTAAGAGCTTGACGCGGTGAGTTTTACGTGGTTCAGGCCGCCGGAGCGTAAAACCCTACGTCCACGGCGAGCTATGGAGCTCGCTGTATTGCTTGCTGCTCAGGGCCGGAGTCCTGAGCTTGGGGGTGAGTTACAGCTTGGGAGTGTATGGCTAGCGTATGAGTTGCAAAGTGCGAACCCTTGCTATTGTCGCCTACCCGCGCCTTTTATAGTCCAAGACTCGGGCAGCTTACAAGGGGGGCCGGGACCCGACAGGTGGTCCCGGGAAGATTGTCTATTATCTACCGTATCTGCAGTTATGCCGGTAGTTGTCTCTGGTCGAAGGCTTCTGAGTCTTCATCTTGCCGCCCTGCCCATGCCGCATGCTAGTCGTAGTGGTTGATGACGGCGCAGGCAGCATGGGATGTCTTGTCGCGGTGTTTATTGGCTGGCAGAGGCGTGCTCCGCGTCTCCGCGTCTTGGGAAGACGCGGGCCTTGAATACCTTGTACGGGCAAGGTATGGGGCGTCTTTACGCCCGCTGCCTATCGCTCGGGGGCAGGCAGCGCCGTTCTGCTGCCACGTGGCGCGCCCGGTGCCCTTCTCAGAGGAGAGGAGGGCCCGGTCCGCGGGGCACGTGGAGCCTCCGGACCTCTCCCCGCGGAGGGGGAGGCTCGACTTCTGTCGGCCACATGGCGGGCCTGGAGCTCTCCTCTGAGGAGAGGGAGATCCGGCCCCGCTGGACGCGTGGCGCCTTCGGACCTCTCTCCCGAGGAGGGGGAGGTCCGGCTTCTGTATGCCACGTGGCGGGCCTGGAGCTCTCCTCTGAGGAGAGGGAGGTCCGGCCCCACCGGACGCGTGGCGCCTTCGGAGCTCTCCCTGCGGAGAAGGGTGAGTTCCTTAGGCATTTTCCCCTGTGCGCGAGGGTACCCCATATCTCAGGTACCGACAGTGTTCATTTAGATTACGCATTAATTTATGTGATCACCTCCCTGCGCTCTAGATAGTGTACGCCCATCTTACACTGGGCTCTCCTTTCCTGCTCTCATGCCTAGTCGATATTTGCCATCCTACCGAATGCGGTAGCGCTTGGGGTACCTGCCAAAGGCCTGGGGGCCTCTCGGACCTCCCACTGTTAGGGTACTGTGACGCCAGTTGGTCTCCTCCAGGAAAAGACCTACGCCAGAACGGGAGGTCCAAGAGCCTGCTTTGTCTGGTCATGCACCCAAAGCATGCGCACTCTGCCTCCCCAGCGCTACGATCTGAGTACTAGGGTCCGGACGGTTACACCCTGACTAGGGCGGGGGCCGGACCTCCGGGACCGAGTGCACTAGATTGGCCAAGCCCCGTATGTCGGCCCAGGACTGTAAGCTGAATAAGACTAAGAGACGTAGAAGGGGGGACCTCTAAGCAGGATTACCGTTTCCTACTCGGGAGCGATGCCGGACATCACCCCCTCCGCAGGGATGAACTCCGAAGCCGGACCTCGCCCGAGCTTCGATGCCGGACCTCACCCTCTCCTCATAGGCTGAGCTCTGATGCCTGCCGGACCTCCCCCTTCCACAAGGCTGAGCTCCGATGCCAGACTTCACCCCCTCAGTAGGCGTGACCTCTGATGCCGGCCCTCGCCCTCTCCTCAGAGGCGAGCTCCGATGCCGGACCTCACTCTCTCCTCGGAGGCTGAGCTCCGATGCCTGTCGGACCCCCCCTTCCACAGGTCTGAGCTCCGATGCCAGACCTCACCCCCTCAACAGGGGTGACCTCTGATGCCGGCCCTCGCCCTCTCCTCAGAGGCGAGCTCCGATGCCGGACCTCACCCTATCCTCAAAGGCTGAGCTCCGATACCAGCCGGCCCTTGCCCTCTCCTCAGAGGCGAGCTCCGATGCCGGACCCCACACTCTCCTCAGAGGTTGAGCCCCGATGCCGGACCTCACCCTCTCCTCAGAGGCCGAGCTCCGATGCCGGACCTCACCCTCTCCTCAGAGGCTGAGCTCCGATGCCTGCCGGACCTCCCACTTTCCATAGGGCTGAGCTCTGAATCCAGACCTCACCCCCTCAGCAGTGGTGACATCTGATGCCGGCCCTCGCCCTCTCCTCAGAGGCGAGCTCCGATGCCAGTCCTCACCCTCTCCTCAAAGGCTGAGCTCCGGTGCCTGCCGGCCCTCGCCCTCTCCTCATAGGTGAGCTCCGATGCCGGACCTCACCCTCTCCTCAGAGGCTGAGCTCCGATGCCTGCCGGACCTCCCACAGGGCTGAGCTCCGATGCTAGACCACACACCCTTAGCAGGGGTGACCTCTGATGCTGGCCCTCGCCCTCTCCTCAGAGGCGAGCTCCGATGCCGGACCTCACCCTCTCCTCAGAGGCTGAGCTCCGATGCCAGCCCTCACCCTCTCCTCAGAGGCGAGCCCTGATGCCGGACCTCACGCCCACCGCAGGCCTGAGCTCCGATGCGAGCCCTCGCCCTCTCCTTAGAGGCGAGCCCTGATGCCGGACCTCACGCCCCACAGCAGGGCTGAGCCCCGATGCCGTCCCTCGCTCTCTTCTCAGAGTTGACCCCGATGTCGGACCTCATGCGCCTCTCAGGCCTGAGCTCCGATGTCGGACCTCACCCCCTTAGCAGGGGTGACCTCCAAAGCTGGCCAACACCCCCTCCGCAGGGGTGAACGCCGAAGCCGGACTTCTCCCTCTCCTCAGAGGCAAGCTCTGATGCCGGACCTCATCCCCTCCGTAGGGCTGAGCTCCGAAGAGGGCAAGACCCTACAAGCACAGCGAGCACTCAAGACAAGGAAGTGCGCGGTGTAGACAAGGAAAAGGCCCCACCCTAGGATTGTTATCTCCCCCGAGGTGGGCCCGGGGGCCACTATCAGTACCCTCAATACCGGGTACCCCCGCGCACAGGAGAAAACTGCCTAAGGACCTCGCCCCCTCCGCAGGGGCAAGCTCCGAAGGCGCCACGTGTCCAGTAGGGCCGGAGCTCCCCTCTCCTCAGAGGATAGCTCCGGGCCTGCCACGTGGCCGGAAGAGCCAGACCTCGCCCCCTCCGCAGGGGCAAGCTCCGAAGGCGCCACGTGTCCAGTAGGGCCGGAGCTCCCCTCTCCTCAGAGGATAGCTCCGGGCCTGCCACGTGGCCGGAAGAGCCGGACCTCGCCCCCTCCACAGGGGCGAGCTCCAAAGGCGCCATGTGTCCAGTAGGGCCGAAGCTCCCCTCTCCTCAGAGGATAGCTCCGGGCCTGCCACGTGGCCGGAAGAGCCGGACCTCGCCCCCTCCGCAGGGGCGAGCTCCGAAGGCGCCACGTGTCCAGTAGGGCCGGAGCTCCCCTCTCCTTAGAGGATAGCTCCGGGCCTTCCACGTGGCCAGAAGGCCGGACCTCTCCCCCTCCGCAGGGGCGAGCTCCGAAGACGCCACGTGTCCAGTAGGGTCGGGGCTCCCCTCTCGTCAGAGGAGAGCTCCGGGCCTGCCACGTGGCCACGTGCAGTGTTGCCCGCCCCAACGCGGTAGGCAGCGGGAGTAAAGGCACGCCATGCGTTGTCCGTACAAGGCATTCAAGACCCGCACCTTCCCAAGACGCGGAGGCACGACGCACGTCTGTCAGGAGGCCTTGTGACCAGTCACAGTCAAGACAAGCGCATAGTGTCAGAAGTCGTAGACCAGTAACTACGGCAACAAGAGAACCCCTGCCGCCCCTGCCATCATCAACCACTATGTCGAAGTGTGTATCCGACACTTCCCCCGGACCTGCTCTGGGCAGCCCGCGGAGGTTCTTTTTCGGAGGGGCTAATCACTCGCGGAGAGCTTCAGCATTAGGGACGATTGAGGGAGAAGCTTCACACGGGGAGTTTTATGTGGTTCAGGCCGCCGGAGCGTAAAACCCTACGTCCACGGTGAGCAGAGATGCTCGATGTATTGCTTGCTGCTCAGAACCGGAGTCCTGAGCTTGAGGGTGTGAGATGGCTAGAGTGCGGGTCAACAGAGTTCGAACCCTTGCTAACGTTGCCTACCCGAGCCTTTTATAGTCCAAGGCTCGAGCGGCTTACAAGGTGGGCCCGGGACCCGACAGGTGGTCCCAGGGAGATTGCCTGCCATCTACCGTATCTGCAGTTATGCCGGTAGTTGTCTCTGGAGAAGGCTTCCGAGTCTTCGTGCTACCGCCCTGCCCATGCCGCAAGCTAGTCGTAGTGGTTGATGATGGCAGGGCGGCAGAGGATATCATGTCGCTGTGTTTATTGGCGGGCAGGCTCTATGGCGCACCAGTCTGCGATGTGACTGGGCGCAACGGCACGTGACAGAGGCGTGCTCCGCGTCTCCGCGCCTTGGGAAGGCGCGGGCCTTGATTACCTTGTACGGCAAGGTATGGCGCGTCTTTACTCCTGCTGCCTACCGCGCGGGGGCTGGCATCGTTGCTTTGCTGGCCACGTGGCGGGCCTAGAGCTCTCCTCTGAGGAGAGGGAGGTCCGGCCCCGTGAGACACGTGGAGCCATCTGAGCTCTCCCCGCGGAGGGGGGAGGTCCGGCTTCTCCTGGCCACGTGGCGGGCCCGGAGCTCTCCTCTGAGGAGAGGGAGGTCCGGCCCCGCGGGATACGTGGAGCCTTCAGAGCTCTCCCCACGGAGGGGGGAGGTCCGACTCAGTCTGCCACGTGGCGGGCCCGGAGCTCTCCTCTGAGGAGACGGAGGTCCGGCCCCGCGGGACACGTGGAGCCTTCGGAGCTCTCCCCACGGAGGGGGGAGGTCCGGCTCAGTCGGCCACGTGGCGGGTCCGGAGCTCTCCTCTGAGGAGAGGGAGGTCTGGGCCCGGTGGACACGTGGCGCCTTCGGAGCTCTCCCTGCGGAGAAGGGCGAGGTCCTTAGGCATTTCCCCCTGTGCGCGGGGGTACCCCGTATCGAGGGTACCGACAGTGGCCCCCGGGCCCATCGCGGGGGAGATTGCGAGCCCGAGGTGGAGCCTCCGTCTCTTCCACTCCGCGCACTTTCTCTAAGTCCCGCATTGACCGTTGCCGGAGCACAAACAGTCGCAGGATCGTGGGAGCGTGTGTCCACTTGATGGTTGCTTTTACTACGGCGGTTTCCAAGGCTGCCACTTCTGCACGTCGCGGCGCTTTTTTCGGGAACCGCCGATGCGCCTTGCCGGCTCGTCTCCTTGGGAGACTGACTTCTTGGCCCACCGCTTCAGCTGGACGACTTGGGTCCACTTGTCATCGACGCTTGGTCTTGGAGCCGAAGCGGTTGCCCAAGCGGCGTATTCGAAGAGTTTCGAATCGCTTTGAATCACACTTGGGAAGTTTTAAAAGGGGATCTTACCCGCATTGCAGCTTCCCTTCGCACTTCCCAGCGCTTGCACCTTCCTTGAGTTCTTGCGCCTTTGTCTTTTGCCATGGCTTCCAACCCGCCTCCGGAGAAGAAGCGCGCTCGATCTACTCCGGCGGCGGCGTCTGCGCCGAGTCAGGGATCCAGGGCGCCTGCACGCCCTGCTTCTGGATATGGCGCCCCATCCGGTGGCGACCCCAAGAGGTCTCGGGCTCATCATCCCGACGGGACTCCTCTTGAGCGACGACGGGCTGAAGGTTCCCGGGCGTCGCGTCCTCCCTCCTCAGGCGGTGGAGTCTCCAAGGAAACTGTTGACGCGTCGAGGGGGGCTTCAGGCGGTGGAGTCTCCAAGAAAACTGCTGACGCGTCGAGGGGGGCTTTGGAAGCATCCCCTGCTTCGTCAGCCCGGGCGACTGCGGGGCAGCCGTCGGCGGCGACGGCGGGCTCTAGTGGTCCTACCACGGCTCGGAAGCCAGGGTTCAGAGCCCGTTGGAGTGCTCGTGTTTCTCGGCCATCCCCGACTGACGGGGGGTCTGCACCGCAGCGCTCGGAAGCCGGGACGGTTGCCGCGGCCACCAAGCCAGCGCAAGTTTCTCCTGTACCGGTCAGCCCGGATTCTATGGCAGCGTCAACTCCTCTTGCCGAGACGGTTGCCGCGGCCCCCAAGCCAGCGCGAGTTCCTCCTGTACCAGTCGGCCCGACTTCTATGGCAGTGTCGACTCCCTCCACTCGTCCTTCTTCACCGGCTCAGGAGCCAGCTGTCGGTGAGGGTTCGGCGGGTCCGGCTGTCGAAGTCCCGCCTCCTGTTGCCGGAGCGGAAGGAACTGCCACCGGCCTTACGGGGGGCATCGAACCAGGGCGCGATGGGAGCGAGCCCGTCTCGGCGTCGGCTTCTCCTAACCAGCGTCTCATCCGGGTTGTCGGTGCGTCGTCTTCTCTTGAAGAAGACGTGATGGAGGAGGTCGGGGGCGCCGCTCCAGCCTCTGCTGCCCCACTGCCCCTGGCAGACGCTCTCGTGCTTGCCTAGACGAGCGTCCGGCAGGTCTTGGCCATGCTCGGTCGCGAGCAAGAGGAACAGTTCGTTGAGAGGGATCGCCTCCTTACCTGGGGGATCCTTTTGAGGGAGCGGACCACGAAGGTCAAGGGGGAGTTCGACTCCAGGCGGGAGTTGCTAGATATCATGGAGGCGCTCCTCGACCGGCAGAAGCGGGCTGTCGACCGTCTGGACTCCGAGACACGGCGGCTCCACAAGGAGGCCCTTGAGGCGCATGCCCGGGCCGAGGAGAACTTCTCTGCCCTGGAGGAGGTGCGGCAGAGGCTGGCGCGCCGTGAGCGCGCCGTTGAGGATCAGGAGCGCTCCGTGGCGGCCGAGGCAGAGAGAGTCGCTGCGCGGCTGGCGGCGGGCGAGGGCGACCTGCGAGCCCGGCTACGGAGCTAGAGGCCCGGAAGGCGGACCTTGCCACGAGGGAGGAGCAGGTCTCCCGGGAGCGCCAGGCGATCCTGGATCGGGAGCTGGTTGCCGACTTCCGGGCTTCAGAGTTGGAGCGGCTTGCCCAGACTCTCCGCCTTCGGGAAAGCTCCCTGGCGGCCAA
Source organism: Neostapfia colusana (assembly GCA_030760725.1). Classification (NCBI taxonomy): domain Eukaryota; kingdom Viridiplantae; phylum Streptophyta; class Magnoliopsida; order Poales; family Poaceae; genus Neostapfia; species Neostapfia colusana. Next base: position 106,468,840 of record JASWHV010000006.1, read on the forward strand.
GGAGAAGGAATTCTCCAAGGGGAGCCACGACGCCTTGCTGGCAGCCCGCCGCGAGGTAGAGGAGCTCTTGGCATCGCGGTCTTCTGAGGCCCATGCGGTCTCGAGCTTTGTCGACCAGGCAGGGTCCGCCCTGGTCCCCCTTGGCTTCAGCCCGGTGAAGACGGCGGCCCCTGCGCTGAAGGTGGCCGAGGTGATCCCCGCGCTCGAGTCAATCGGCGCCAAGCTGAGCAGGCTAGATGCGGTGGTCGCCGGCGAGCTCGAGGCAGAGGGATGGAGCCTGGCTGTGGAGGTTGCCACGCATGTGTTGGCATGCTTCAGGAGCCGGGACCCTTCCTTCTCACTAGAGCCAGCGAGACAGGGCCCTGCCGTGGAGCGGGAGGAAACTGCCAGGGCTGAAGTCGGGGACGTGGCTGCCCTTGTAGCCTCTAGGTTCCGGCGCGAGCCAGGGGAACCCTAGGACTTGTATCTCTCTTTTTCTTTATTGAGTCTGTAGTTCAGCTCATGGAGCCATGAATAAATAGACTCTTGTGACTTTTTGTGTCTGTTGCGCTCTTGTCTTCTTCTTGGTTTTGCCTGGCCGAGCCCTTAGCTCCGCAAGGTACTCAGAGGCCTTCACCAATCTCGAAGCTCTACACAGACACCTTCCCCGGGTCCTTATTGTTTTAAGGGCCCCGGAGGTCTCCGGAACTCGCCCCATGAGAATGGGGAGGTCCGGATCTGCCGGCCACGTGGCGGGCCCGGAGCTCCCCTCTGAGGAGAGGGAGGTCCGGCCCCATGGGACACGTGGAGCCTTTGGAGCTCTCCCCGCGGAGGGGGAGGTCCGGCTTCTGCCGGCCACGTGGCGGGCCCGGAGCTCCTCCTGAGGAGAGGGGACCTCTGGCCCCCGCTGGACACGTGGGGCCTTCGGGACTCGTCCCTGCAGAAAGGGCGAAACCCGGATCCTCCGGTCTTGCGCTGGAGTAGTCGATAGCTCCTCGCTCCCCCCTTCATGCGGTCCCCGTAGCTAGAACCTGGAGGTCCTGCACACAGGTAGAGGAAGCGTAATTCTCCTCGGGGGGTTCTCCCCTCCCCGTCTCTTAGTCTTATTCGGCTTACGGTTCTAGTCCGGTATACGGGGCTTGGGCAATTCTGTGCGCGAGGCACCGGGGCTCCGGCTCCCTCCGAGGTCGGGGTACGACCGTCCGGCCCCTAGTACCGGACCGTACGCCAGGGAAGCAGAGTGCACAGGCTTTGGGTACGGAACCAGGCAAAGCGGCTGTACTCCCCTAGACCTCCGGAGGGCAGGGTGCGCACGCTTTGGGTACAGAGCCGGCTGAGCAGGATACGCACCCTGGACCCTCATGCACGGCGCAGGCCTTTCCTGGAGGTGACCAACTGGCACCGCAACACCTGACTGGGGGAGGCCCGAGAGGCCCCCTGGCCATCGGCAGGTGCCTCAAGCGCAACCGCCTTCGGTAGGATAGCAAATGCTGACTATGGATGAGAGCGGGAAAGGGGAGCTAAATGTACGGTGAGCATACATAGAAAGTGCGGTAATAAAAATTAATGCGTAATTTAAATGAGCACATAAGTGAGAGCGAGGTAGAACATGTTTCTGTGTAAATGCCCATAGGAGGAAGGCAGACTGTACATGGAGGCAACGACCCGCCCCATTAAGAAGGGAAGCAAGACTCTACGCGCTTGGGGTCGGAACCAGGCTAAGCTGGACGTAGTCTTGGACCGCCCCCTGAGGCTTAGCTGCTCCGAGCGCTGTTCCTGGACTCTATGGGATTTATTACAGAAAGGTAAAGGCCTGTTCTACTAATGCTCAGGAGATAAAACTTACTGTGATGTTCCATGCTCCAAGGGTTTAGGAACGGATCCCATCCTTGGTTGAAAGGCGTGTGTACCTGGGACGGCAACTTTCATGACTCGAAAGGGACCTTCCCAGCTGGGGGAGAGTTTATAGGTCCTTCGCAGGAAAGTGTGTGCCGCGGCACCAGATTGCCTTCTTGCAGGTCCCTGACGCGCTTGGTCCTTTGGCGGTAGTGCTAGAGCACCAGCGGGGCCGTGCGTTGTGGGGTGTTACCTGCACTCGTGCCTCGCCGACGAGGTAGATATCTTCACGCTGGAGCAGGTCCAGCGCGGCTTCTCTCGGGAGCCCCGGGGTACTTTCCCCTTCTGCCTAAGGCCATCAAGGGGTAGGAGGTCCCGGACTCTTCTTGGGAGACCCAAGATGTCTTTCCCCTTCTGGCTAAGGCCGTCAAGAGGTTGACAGATCCTGGGCGGCCCCCAGGAGGTGATGCCGAGGCACAGAGACGTGCACTCGGGTAGAGCTGACCCGGTTCTGCACCGCCGGGGCTGGTGCTTGGGCTGCTGCAACTGCTTGGAGCTTCTCCAAGGCTGATATCGCAGCAGTGCAGTCTCCACAGATCTTTCTGGGCAGCCGTAGTCGGTTACTGCCATGGCTCGTCGTCACTGGAGCTGGAGTCCTCACCATTGTGCACCGTCTTTATGGCGCGCTGAGACTCCTGAAACCCCACCTGGTGGCCGACGTTGTCTGGGGTGTCGACCTTCTGCTTGCCCTCCCTTTGACGGAAGGGTGGGGCATCAGCTCGCAGCTGCCTCCCTTTGCGGAAGCGCTCTGCGAGCTTCTGGATGTCCCGGCACTCAGCAGCAGTATGGTAGCTAGTGCCGTGCACGGGGCATAGCGCACCTTGGTCTCCCTCTAGAGCTGGTGACTGTCGCTGCCTTTTGTCGGGGCGTGGCTCCCGAGACCCACTGGGTGCTGCTGCTGCAACAACGGAAGCCGCGGCCGGTGGTTTCATCTTGCCACCGCCCCGGTTCTTGATCTTCTTGCCGCTTCCATGGGAAGCAGCGCCAGATCCGGGCTGCCCTCCTGACTCGGAGGCTGGCAGTGAGTGCCAGTTCCGCCCTTCTGCTGCCCTGGCGCACTTGTCCGCCAGGCTGAAGAGCTCTGAGACGTCGTGAACCTCTCTGGTCGCGAGCTTCTCAAGCATCTTCCTGTCCCGTACACCCTGCAGGAACGCCACCACCACAGAAGCATTTTGGATGTGCGGGATGGTGTTCCGTACCTGGGAGAACCGCTGGATGAAGGAGCGCAGCGTCTCTCCTGGTTGTTGCTGGATGGCGTGGAGGTCGAGCTCCGTGCCGGGCCGGGTGTAGGAGCTGCCGAAGTTAGCAGTGAACTGCCGGCAGAGCTCCCCCCAAGAGGTTATGGAACCTTGGGGGAGGTTCATGAGCCAAGACCGGGCTGGGCTGGTCAAGGCGACGGGGAAGTAGTTGGCCATGACGGCCTCATCCCCTCCTGCAGCAAGGATGGCAGTGGTGTAGATTTGGAGGAACTCCGCCGGGTTCACGCTGTCGTCGTACTTCTTGGGAAGGAGCAGCCGAAACTTGCGCGGCCACCTCGCGAAGCAAAGGTGTGGCGCCAGGGCCGCACATCCTGCTCCTGTTGCTGCAGGCGTTGGTGCCGCGAACGCTTGGTTCGCTGCTGGCACCGTGTACCCCGGTATGGGCAAGGCTGCGCCATAGACCGGGGTCACCGTTTGCAGGGCATATGGCTGGGGCATATGCTGCGTGGCGTATGCCTGGGGCAGAGATCACGTGGTGAACGTCTGCGCCTCAAGCTGGGTTGAGGCAGTCGACATGCTGTCGCCTGCCTCCTGGTTGCAACGCCTTTCTCGTCGTCGCTCGATCAACACTCGGGCATCTTTGCCCAAGTGGCATCGTTCCAGCTCCGTCCTCAGGTCCGTTGATGGGAGCCTGGTGGAGCGGGAATCCGCTGTTTGCCCGTCAACCATTGGCGTGCGCGTCAGCGACACAACCGGTTGGCCGGGACGTCGTCCCCGCCGAAGCCGAGGGTTTGCGGCGGCGACGACGAGACGGTCTACCTCGCGAATCCACTGCTGGGTCGCTGACTGAGGCGCGTCCCCAGCAGGTGGATTGCACAGTAGCACTCTTGCTGCAGCTAGCGCGCCCCCGTGGGGGACGCTCAGCGCTGCGGAGGATCTCACGCTCGCTGGAGCCTGTGTTGCCGGAGTCGGCTGCTGGCTTCCAGCTTGCGCCGACACACTCCGTCCAGAGTGTGTTGAGACGTAATCCCTGCTAGTGACCGTTCGTCGTGAACGCGGGGGTGGAGAGCTTGCCGCTGAAGGAAGCTTCATCATCTTCGCCGGCAGAAGCTCGTCGCGCAAGGGAAAAGCCCCCTACCTGGCGCGCCAAATGTCGAAGTGTGTAGCCGACACTTCCCCCGGACCTGCTCTGGGCAGCCCGCGGAGGTTCTTTTTCGGAGGGGCTAGTCACTCGCGCAGAGCTTCAGCGTTAGGGACGATTGAGGGAGAAGTTTGACACGGTGAGTTTTACGTGGTTCAGCCCGCCGGAGCGTAAAACCCTACGTCCACGGTGAGCAGAGATGCTCGATGTATTGCTTGCTGCTCAGAACCGGAGTCCTGAGCTTGAGGGTGTGAGATGGCTAGAGTGCGGGTCAACAGAGTTCGAACCCTTGCTAACGTTGCCTACCCGAGCCTTTTATAGTCCAAGGCTCGAGCGGCTTACAAGGTGGGCCCGGGACCCGACAGGTGGTCCCGGGGAGATTGCCTGCCATCTACCGTATCTGCAGTTATGCCGGTAGTTGTCTCTGGCGAAGGCTTCCGAGTCTTCGTGCTGCCGCCCTGCCCATGCCGCAAGCTAGTCGTAGTGGTTGATGATGGCAGGGGCGGTAGAGGATGTCTTGTCGCTGTGTTTATTGGCGGGCAGGCTCTGACACGGCGCGCCAGTCTGCGATGTGACTGGGCGCACCGGCACGTGACAGAGGCGTGCTCCGCGTCTCCGCGCCTTGGGAAGGCGCGGGCCTTGATTACCTTGTACGGGCAAGATATGGCCCGTCTTTACTCCTGCTGCCTACCACGCGGGGGCAGGCAGTGTTGCTCTGCTGGCCACGTGGCGGGCCCGGAGCTCTCCTCTGAGGAGAGGGAGGTCCGGCCCCGCGGGACACGTGGAGCCCTCTGAGCTCTCCCCGCGGAGGGGGTAGGTCCGGCTTCTCCTGGCCACGTGGCGGGCTCGGAGCTCTCCTTTGAGGAGAGGGAGGTCTGGCCCTGCGGGACAAGTGGAGCCTTTGGAGCTCTCCCCACGGAGGGGGGAGGTCCGGCTCAGTCGGCCACGTGGCGGGCCCGGAGCTCTCCTCTGAGGAGAGGGAGGTCCGGCCCCGCGGGACACGTGGAGCCTTCGGAGCTCTCCCTACAGAGGGGGAGGTCCGGCTCAGTCGGCCACGTGGCGGGTCCGGAGCTCTCCTCTGAGGAGAGGGAGGTCCGGGCCTGCTGGACACGTGGCGCCTTCGGAGCTCTCCCTGCGGAGAAGGGCGAGGTCCTTAGGCATTTCCCCCTGTGCGCGGGGGTACCCCGTATCGAGGGTACCGACACACTACGCCTAGCATGCGGCGCAGGCAGGGCGGCAGGACGAAGACTAAGAAGCTACCACCATTCAAGATAAGACATGGTAGATGGCAGGAAATCACCCCGGGACCACCTGTCGGGCCCCGGGGCCCACCTTGTAAGCCGCCCGAGCCTTGAACTATAAAAGGCTCGGGTAGGCAACGTTACAAGGGGTTCAACATTTTGCTCAACTCCCACTAGCGCCTGGGGTTCGGCAGTTCGCCACCTTGCGAGTTAGACATCTAGGACAACTCAGCTCATCTCCAAGCTTAGAACTCCGGTTCTAAGCTCCAAGCAATACATCGAGCAACACTGCTCCCGTGGACGTAGGGTTTTACGCTCCGGCGGTCCAAACCACGTAAAAATCCTGGTGTCAATCCACCTTCATCTCCTTCATCCAACGCAAGACCCTCCGAGAGGACTAGCCCCTCCGAAAAAGAACCTCCGCGTGATGCTCCGAGTAGGCTCGGGGGAAGTGTCGACCGTAGACGCTTCGACATCCGTGAACCGCTCCCAAGACACGATGCCACAGTCGCGTTCCAGAGCGGTGTACCACTCGGCCGCGACTCCCTCTAGGTGGAGAGACGTGAGCCTTCTCTTCCAGCATCATACGTGTCCCGCGAAAGTATGTCTCACACTTAGTGAGCCAGGGCAGCGGATCAGTTTTCCCGTCGAACTTCAGGAAACTGATCTTGTGGCGGCGCAGCCCGCCATCGTCGAACGTGTGACACCCCTGGGGACGTCGGCCATAGTTGCGCGGGCTGAAGTCGTCACCGTCGTCGCTGCCGCCGCCACCGCGCCCCCGGCCAGCGCCGTGCGCCCAGTGGCGGATCCAGACAAAAATATAGGGGGGCTAAACCAATGCTATAGTAAACGTGAGATTAGATCAGTTCTCCTTCAAATGGGTCACTGGACCGATGTTGGTACATGCTGCAATTTTATGACTGGATCATTGAGCGATGGTGGGCTACGATTATATGAAAACACTGGGCCGCCCCGTCCTGAAGCTCAATATCCGGTCTTGTTCTACCTCTAGCAAGATTAGCCCTGAAATCTCTATTCCAGGGATAAAAAAAATTAAGGAAGGGCTGATGGAGGGGCTCCTCTATCCGACAGACAGTAGGGGGGCTCGAGCCCCCCTTGCTGCCCCGTTGGATCCAGCCCTGCGCGCGCCCGGCCGCCGCTGCCGTCAGCTTCCCTGTTGAACAGATTTTCGTTGCCCGTGGTGGTATCCTATGGTTGCTGCTGTGCTGAGAAGGCCAAATCGGGCTGTTTCTCAATACGGGCAAGACGGACGTCGTGCCGACCGAGGCGAGTACGCACGGTCGCCACCTCTGCTGAGAGGCGAACGATGGAAGCCATGATGTCAGAGTGCATGCTCTTCATGAGGGCAGCAAGGTCCCCCACGGACATAGGCCCAGAATCAGTCCCAGAGACGGACATGGTCGGGTCTCCGCTAGCTCGTGATACCAATTGCTGTGAATCGAGGGTGGGGGAGGCCCTCCTGCTGCGCCTAGGGCTGCGCAGGGGAGGGACCAGCAGCGAGAAGGTGTAGGAGGAGTTGTGCAGCGCGTATCGCGGGAGAATAGAGGGGGGATCACGGTGGCTAGGGTTAGGATTCGTAGCCACGGTGATCCAAGGAGAAGAACAACCCAATGGGTAATTCTGAATTTTTGGATGACTCACAATGAGGGGAGGGGGTCGGTATTTATTGGGGTCCAGGACCCCTGGCCGCCTCCCCCTCCTGGGTGGCCGCCCCTAGCTGGGCCGCGCGCCCGTGGTCAGTTGGGACAGCCCCCCAAATGACCGGGATCTTTTATTTCCTAATCAAACTCACACTTCCTATTTTAAACACATCCGTCCTAATATATTTATTCTCTTCCTAATATAAAGCTAGGCTTCTATTATTGAATTAGACACCTTTCTCCACCTGAGCCGCCGCCTTGCTGGCGCCTTTGTGGGCCCTGCGCGCATAATGGCGGCCCACGAAGGCGTCCACAACACATCTCGGGAAGGAGTGTGACTCGCGCGCATGGGCGAGTGATCTCAGGGCCAGAGGCTCCCGAGTTGAATCCGGTGGTCGGCAACGCAATCGACATTGAATCCGACACGGACCTCGTCAAATCAGTGCAGGAGGCAAGGCGTCTCCGGGACCGCACGGGAAGGCGGACTCGTCCGCAGCGAAAGGGCACGGGCACGGCCACACGGCGGCGCAACAGCAGCGGCTGCCACCGAGGCCGCGCTTGGGCTGTGGTGAACAGCCCGGACGAGCTGCAGCGAGGGTTCTAGGTGGCGGCTAGGCAGAGGGAGGCAGCGGCTGCTGTTCTGGTTTGGAGGTGCTAGGGTTTGGACAAGGATGTGCCTGCTGGGTTAGGCCTGTTGGGCCAAGTATGTTCAGGTGGGCCGGCTGGGCTGAGGCCAGAGGAGGTCAAGAAAATCTGGTTGGGCTGGGCCAAGTAGCTGGACTGGGCTGGGCTGGGCTGAACTGAGTGTTCTTGTGTTGGTTAAGTGCCAGTTCACAACCAAGCAGCAAGGAGGTATAGGCACAACATGGCACATGATTCGAAATTGAAGCTAATGGAGGACGAGATAGTGCTCCACTTTCTTCGGCCACAGCTGCGCGGACTTCCACCGCGTGAGGCAGACATTGTGATAGAAGCAGACTTCTATGATGTGACACCATAGTACCTCTTGGCGAACTACAGTCCGCGCGACTTGGGATACTTCTTCACGTTACGCAGACGGAGCAAGCCTCGAGTACAACGGTCCGGCGGCGGCGGCATCTGGAAGCATAGCGCAACCAAGCGCGCACAGTCCATTTCTAACGTGGGAGTTGTGGTGCAGTGGCGTTTTGTCAAGTTCTGCTTCTACGTGTGTGGAGAACTCGGGAAGCGGTGTAACACGGGATGAGTCTTGGAGGAGTACGAGATCACTAACCCAAGGTGCTATCGCCACGATGATGAAGGTGAAGAAGAAGAATATTGGGTGCTCTGTCGCGTGAGGAAGAGCAGGCCAATGTGAGGTGTGCTCGAGATGAAGATGTGACCATCTCGAGTATGTGATTGGAATGAAGATGTGTCCATTCCGAGATCGAGTGCAGGATGAAGATGAGTCCATTCTGGGGTTGAAGATGTGACCAACCCAAATTTGTGTGTAGGATGAAGATGCGACTATTTTGGGGTTGAAGATGTGACCAACCCAAATTTGTGTGTAGGATGAAGATGCGACTATTTTGGGGATGAAGACGTGCCCATCCCAAAATTAAGTGTTCGAGGTGTAGTGCCCACCTCAGGGGTGTAGTGCACACTCCAGGGTTGTAGTGCCCAATCCAAATTCGTGTCCGGGATGTAGTGCCCATCTTGGGGGATTTAGTGCCCATCCTCTTGTGTGTGCAGGGTGAAGTGACCATCCTGGGGTGTAGTGTCTACCCTAAAAGTGTATGTAGGATCGAATAAGTGTATCTCCATCCTAAATTAGTGTGAGTGTCCTAGAAAACATGATTAAGGGGGTGATTGTTGACTTAATCACGTTTTCTAGGAGATAAAAGGAATAGGGAGCGTGCAGATCCGGGAGAGGTGTTAGAGATAGAGTCCAGATTAGGATTAGAAGAGTTTAATTCGGTTTTAGAGGTGTGCCTTATCTGTAATAGGTTATATATACCTGGGATTACCCAGAGGAATAAAGGAGGGAGTTCCAACATGTGGTAATTATCCTACTCAGAAGTATAAATTTTGAATCTTATTGTTTTATATTAAAACCTAACTGAACTATTATAGGTTCTATCAGTTGTAGAGCAAAGAAAAGGTGTGAAGAAGATTTCTTTTGTGGCACACTCCCTAGGTGGCCTTGTTGCCAGATATGCTATAGGGAGGCTTTACAAACCTACTATCAAAACTGAATCATCAGCGGGGAAGAGCATAGAAGAAACTGAGCACTTGGAGGGTCTCATTGCTGGCTTGGAACCTATGAATTTTATAACATTTGCATCACCTCATCTGGGTTCAAGTGGAAACAAACAGGTAAGACTGATATAAGCCAATTTCATATGGGTACCTTACCATTTAATGTGACTACTGGTTGTTTGGATTCTGAGGTTCCAGTTGAGTCTATGCAAGCTGCTCATGCAACTTAGTAGGACTTCTATGTTATTTTTTCTTAACTCCATGGAGTGCTACCTTGCTATTTTTGTTGATTTGAGTTTCCTATACAGCACATATGAACATGAAGTCAGAAGTGCCTTGATTTCACTTGAAGTAGAACAAGAACAATAGACCATTCAAATTCTTCAGTAATTTGAAGTCTCATGTTCAGATTCTTCCACCAGCTACCTTTTTTATGTGGCCTGCCTTTCCTTGAGCGAAGAGCATCAGAAACAGCATATTTGATTGTTGGGAGTGTTGGACTGTACGTGTATTAGGGGGCATTTTAGTCCTTTGTATTAGGCTTGCTTAGCCCTTAAGCTGTGTCCCTCTATATATGTATCTCCTTGACAGGCTGTTAATTGACTAATTACTTTTTCCCTAATCTAATTTGGTATCAGATTACCTTCTCTCTTGACTCTCCTAATCTCGATCCTGATGCCACCACCCACGGGCGCCGCCGCCGCTGGCGCGCTGGCCCCGCTGCCGCAGCAGGCCCCGCCACCGGCCGGCCAGCCGCCGACCCCCCTTCCCCTACTCGATGCCTGCCCGGACACGTCCGCCGCTGGATTCAGCGCCGCCGCCTCCTCAGCGCCCGCCGCCACAGGATCTGTCGCCGCCGGCTCCGCCGCCGTACCTCCTGCGCCCGCCGCCACCGGGTCTGGCGCCGCCGGCCGCGCCACCACATCTCCTGTGAGCGCCGCCGCCAGATCCGGGGTATCCAGCCCCGCGGCCGGCCTCAACGCCCCCTCCCCTGGGCGCACAGCCGCCGGGCTGCTCGGGCCTGGCTCGGGTGTGGCCGGCCCAGCCGCCGGCGGGTCTCTCGGCCCCCGATCTGGCGCCCTTGGCTCTGCCACCGCCTCCCTCGGCCTTCCGACAGTCGCCTGGCCGCCGGGCTTCACTGTCGGCTTGGTTGGACCTGCCGGAGGCCAGCCCTGGCTGCCAAGCCCCGGTGGCCCTGCTAGGATCGCCGCCGGCCATGCCGTCTCTGCTGCATCCGGGGGACAACCCTCTTCGCATGTCTCCGACGTCGCGACTGCCCTGGCCATCTCCCGTGAGCGGGAACGAGCGCTCGTCCTCGCCTTGGAGCAGGAACGTGCGGCTGCGACTTCTCTCACTCGTCAGCTCGAGGAGTCTCCGCCAGCACAGTGGAGTGATGCACAGGATACTCCAGGAGATGGTGCTGCTTATACTACCTACGCGGCGTCCCTTGTCGCTGATCTACATGCCCAGGCGGCTGGCATACAGAACATTCGGACTCTTGTCCCGGTTGTTCTCAGCTGCGACTCTACTTCCTTCGCTCGTTGGCGCAGTCTGCTTCTTCTGACGCTACGACGCTTTCGGCTAGAAGACCACGTCCTGCGGGATGACTTCCCACTGGATGACTCGTGGGTCTGCATGGACAGTCTTGTCCTTGCATGGATCCTCGGCTCACTTTCTGAGGTGCTTCAGCATATCGTCGCCCAGAAGGGTGGCGGTACAGCTCGTCAGGCCTGGCAGGTCCTCGAGCTCCGCTTCCAGGGGAACCAAGCAACCCGAGCTCTCCACATCCGGGCCCTCTTCGGTTCTACTGTCCAGGGTGATCTCTCCATTACTGCATACTGTCGACAGATGAAGGGTATGGCGGACGCCCTTCGTGACCTTGGAGAGCCCATCCCGGACAGTACCCTCGTTCTTCAGGTCCTTCAGGGCCTGAATGAGCGCTACACCCACGTTCGCTCGTGGATTCTCCGCGAGAAGCCCTTCCCAACCTTCGAGAAGGTCTGGTCAGACCTCGAGCTTGAGGAGATCACCCAGGGCGGCTCCACTGCCTCCTCCACTGCCTCGGCCTTCTACGGCTCAGGGTCATCTTCACGCCCTCCTCCACCTGCTGGTCCTGGGGGACAGCTTCCTCGACCACCTACCACACCAGGAGTCCCTGCTACCTCCGGTGGTGGTGGGAACCGCCGTCGTGGCAGACGCGGTGGCCGTGGTGAAGGGACTGGTGGAGGTGGTACGACCAGTGCTGGTGGTACCTCGGGTGGTGCTGGTACTACTGGTGGCAGTAGTGGTGGTCGGGGTCAGGGCGGTGTGACCTGTCCCACACCCTATAACCCGTGGACTGGCCAGATCTCGATGTGGCCTGGGCCGTCCCCGGGTCTCCCGGCACATCGTCCACCGTGCCCTCAGCCGGCTTACGTGACTACTCCGACTTACGGCGGGCCTGTCTACGCTGCTGGTGGACAGTGGACCCTGCCCCCTGGTGGACCAGGCTACTCTGCGGCTGGGCCCTTCTCTCTAGCCAACTGGGCTTCGGGGAACCCGGTTGGTCGGCCCGAGTCGTCGGCATCCCACCCTGACCCTGCTCAGGTCTGGGATCGCCAGTCACTCGCGTCTTCTTTCAGCACAGTGAGTCTCACACCACCTAGCCCCGGGTGGGTTGTGGACTCCGGAGCTTCGTACCACACCACCCCCGACGCTGGTATACTTTCTTCTACCCACCCTTCTTTTCCTTCTTCTATCGTTGTTGGGAATCGGTCTGTTCTTCCGGTCAGCTCAGTAGGTGACTCGGGTTCGTCGGGGTCTTTCCGTCTTCGTGATGTTCTTGTTGCTCCGGACATCATCCAACACCTTCTTTCTGTTCGATGATTACCACTGACAACCATGTTTCTATTGAGTTTGATCCTTTTGGTTTGTCTGTGAAGGATCTTACTGTTAGTAGTTGAATTCTTACTCTCATTGGAAGAGAGGATGACACTAGGAGTTGGGGCAATTTTCTTATCTATTTCTCACACAATGCCATGCCAACCCAAGGGGTTGAGGCTACATATTTATAGTTGCCATGGCAGCCAAGCATATGCCACAAAGATGCTAGTCTAAGATGCTTAGATGCTGTCCTAATATGCTGTCCATGGCTGACACTAAGATGCTGTCCTAGTGTCCTTAATATGCTGTCCTAGTGTCCTTAGATGCTGTCCTAATTGGGGCCACAAAGACCAAAGGACTAGAGTACAACAAAGACCAAGGACTAAAGTGCAACAAACTAAAGGACTAGGGTACAAGGGACTAGGGGACCAAAGACCAAAGGACTACAAGACTTATTCCAGCATTCTCCCCCTAAGTCTTGTACGTTGTCTTCTGAGAGGGTTGGACCATCCCGATCTTGGTGCGAATTTCAATGAACTTGAGCCTCCCAAGGGGCTTCGTGAGCAGGTCCGCAAGCTGGTCATTGGTGTTGATGTAGTTCGCCTTGATGCTCCCTTCCTCCAAGCATTGTCGGATGAAGTGGTACCTCACCCGGATGTGCTTGCTCCGTTCATGGAAAACGGGATTCTTTGCCAGGGCTAGAGCGGACACGTTGTCCACCCTGAGTTCGACCACTCCAGTGTCTCTGCTGAGGAGATCACCAAGCAGTCGACTAAGCCAGAGCGCCTGAGACGAAGCGGTGGAGGCCGCTATGTACTCGGCCTCGCAGATGGACAGGGCCACCACCTGCTGCTTGACCGACTGCCAGCTAACGAGGCACTTGCCGAAGAAGAAGAGGATCCTGCTGGTGCTCTTGCTGGTGTCGATGTCGCCAGCGTGGTCGCTATCGCTGTACCCGACAAGGTGTGCCTCCCCAGGACACCTCGGGTAGTGGAGGCCGTGATCGAGAGTCCTCGCAACATAGCGGATGATCCTCTTCACAGCCTGCTGGTGATCCTTCGTCGGTCGTTGCAGGAACCGACTAACGTAGCCGACGGAGAATGCCAAGTCCGGCCGTGTGTGGGTGAGGTAGCGAAGGCTCCCCACAAGACGCCGGTACTGCGTAGCGTCCAACTCCTCCGCCGTGCTGTCGCGGCTCAGCTTCAGCCTCTCCTCCATTGGAGTGAGAGTTGGGTTGCAGGTTGTGAGCCCAGCTAGCTCAACAATGCGCTTGGCGTAGGCGGTCTGTCGAAGTGTGATACCGAAGTCAGCCTGGTGCACTTCAATCCCAAGGTAGAAGGACAGAGATCCCAGGTCACTCATCTGGAAGGTGGCTTTCATCTCTTCCTTGAACGCTGCCACCTCCGCATCCTTGGGGCCGGTGATCACCAAGTCGTCGACGTAGACACCCACTAGTAGGGTGTTTCCTCCATTGCCCCGCCGGTAGATGGCCGCTGCGTGCGGGCATTGCCCGAAGCCCATCCTCTTGAGCGTGGAATCCAACTTGGCATTCCACGCCCTTGGTGCCTGACGCAAGCCATAGAGGGCCTTGCGCAGGCGCAACACCTTGCTCTCCTTGCCAGGGACCACAAACCCCGGCGGCTGGTGTACGTAGACCTCCTCCTTCAAGTCACCGTTGAGGAACGCCGACTTGACGTCCATGTGCTGGACACGCCAGCCTTCTTGGGCAGCGAGTGCAAGAAGGAGTCGCACGGATTCCATCCGTGCCACGGGGGCAAAAGCATCGTTGAAGTCGATCTCCTCCTGCTGTACGAAGCCGCGTGCCACCAAGCGAGCCTTGTGCTTGACGATGGCACCGGCTTCATCCCTCTTCAACTTGAACACCCACTTAAGGGTGATCGCACGGGGACCGCGAGGGAGATCAGCAAGCTCCCAAGTGCGGTTCGTCTCAACCGCGTCCATCTCCGACTGCATCGCAGCACGCCATGCCGCGTGTTTCTCGGCCTCCGCAAAAGACCGAGGCTCGCCGTCATCGCACGCAAGGTGCAACTGCGCCTCCAGATCTTGATCATCCAGATCGTGAGGGGCCAGTCCCGGCACCGGCTGGTTGCCGAGAATGTTCTCCATCTTGCGATACCGCAACTGCTCGCCGTCGTAGCACCCGTCGAGGCGCTCCTCGTCGTGGGAGAGCGGAGTAACAAACTCCACTAGGTCGTGCTCGACACGAGCTGGGGACGGAGTGGGCGTGCCCGGAGGAGTGGACGTCGGTGCTGGAGTGCGTGGGGTCGCCGGCTGAGGTGGAGATGGACGGTCGGGGGCTGGGGTAGACACGCTCGGTGGAGAAGAGTTGCCTACTCCCCCAACTCCCTTGAAGTGGACGTAGTCGACGATGAAGTCGTCGTGCGTCGAGGTCGAACCGTCGTCCACCGCCTTGTCCCATGCCCATCCTCGCCCTTCGTTGAACACAACGTCGCGCGTCGTGCGCACACGCTGTGTCTCTGGGTCGAGAATGCGGTAGGCCTTCGAGCCCTCCGCGTAGCCGATGAACACCCCTGGAGTGCTCCTGTCGTCGAGCTTGCTGATGTGGCCAAGCTCCTTGGCAAACGTGAGGCAGCCAAAGACCCGTAGATGAGAGACCGCCGGCTTGCGCCCATACCAAGCCTCGTACGGCGTCCTGCCGTTGAGAGCCTTGGTGGGCGAGCGGTTGAGGATGTAGACAGCCGTCACCACCGCCTCTCCCCAGAAGATAGCCGGCATGCCCCTCTGTTTGAGGAGGGCCCGAGCCATGCCCACAACCGTCTGGTTGCGTCGCTCGACGACGCCGTTCTGCTGCGGGCTGTAGGGCGCGGAGTAGTGGCGCTGAACACCCTCATCCGCGCAATACGACGCGAATTCAGCCGCCGTGAATTCGCCGCCACTGTCGGTGCGCAGCACACGCAGCTTGCGGCCGCACTCCGCCTCCACAATGGCCTGCACGCGCCTGATGGCGTTCGCAGCCTCTCCCTTGCTGCCAAGGACCACGACCCACATGTAGCGGGAGAGGTCGTCAACGAGCAGCAGGAAGTAGCGTCATCCTCCTGGTGTAGCTGGTGTCACCGGGCCACACAAGTCCCCGTGAACGAGCTCGAGCCGTTCCTTAGCTCGAAAGCTCGACTGCTGGGGAAAAGGAAGCCGCCTCTGCTTCGTCAACACGCAGACGTCGCAGAGCTGCTCCACGTGGTCAAGGCATGGCATGCCTCGCACCATCTCCTTGGCACTGAGCTGCTTTAGGGCCTCGAAGTGAATATGCCCAAAGCGCTCATGCCACTGCCATGCCTCATCGTCCCGACGAGTGGCAAGGCAAACAGGCTGTGCTACCTGCACGTGAAGGACATAGAGTCGATTGGTGCCTCTAGTTACCTTGGCAAGAAGGTGACGATGGCGATCCCAAATCCTCATGACTCCGTCCTTAATCTCCACGCGCGAACCGTTCTCATCCAGCTGTCCCAAGCTGATGATGGAGTTTCTCAACGCGGGGATGTAGTAGACTCCGACGAGCATCCTGTGCTCTCCAGACTCGGCGGTGAGGATGACGGAGCCGACACCCTTGATCTCCACGCCGGAGGCGTCACCAAACTTGACAGAGCCTCAGACATTGGAGTCAAGCTCAACGAAGAACTCCCGTCGACCGGTCATGTGATGGGTGGTGCCGGTGTCGAGGCACCACCCGTCAGTCTTGTCGTTGCTGGAGCCGTCGCCGAGGAAAGCGTGTGCTTTTGGCTCATCAAGATGAAGGAGAGCCGCTGCGGTCGATGCCACTAGAGGTGGCTTGATGCTTCCGTGTGCCAGAAGCAAAGCTGGCTCCTCCTCTACCTGTGCCACGTGGGCCTCCTTCTCCACTTGTGCCACGTGGGCCTGGCCACGTCGTGGCTGTCGACACTCCCTGGCCCAATGACCAAGCTTGCCACAGTTGTGGCAGGTGTCGTCTCGTGTCGGCTTGTGGTTGCCGACGGTGCCGCCCTGGGCGCCTCCGTGGGCGCCACCCTCGGTACGTCCGCGTGCCCCGGCCTGGGTACTTCCGCGCCCCTTGCGCGACTTGCCGCGCTTGCGGCCGCCTGTCGAGGAAGAGGACTCCCCCTTCTTCCGGTCACCCTGGCCAACCTCCCACTGCTCGCGAGTGAGATGAAGCTTCCCGCCAATGGTGATAGGCCCCGAGAGAGGTTGTGGTTCGTCGCTGTCAACGACCTTGAAGCGACCTATCGCCTCTTCGATCGACATTGTGGAGAGGTCCAGCAGAGACTCGATCGAGCGAGCGATCTGCTTGTACTTCTCGGGGATGCACCGAAGGAGCTTCTCGACAGCTCTCTATTCGTTGTAGGTGTCGTCGCCGAACTGCACCAATTTCTGCAACAAAGTGTTGAGACGGAGAGGAAAGTCATCAACGTCCTCACCTGGCTTAAAGGCCAGGTTCTCCCACTCCTTGCGAAGCGCCTGCAGTGTGGACTTGCGGGCGCGGTCGCTGCCGATGCGTGCCGCAGCGATGGCATCCCATGCCTCCTTAGCAGTCCGCTTCTTGGAAAGTGAGAACTGTATCTCGGGTGGGACTGCAGCAATGAGGGCATCCAACGCCCGCCGATCCTCGTAGTAGTCGACGTCGCCGTACTGAACTGCTTCCCACATGTGTCGCACCTGGAGCCGTACCCTCATCACCGCGGCCCACTCGACGTAGTTGGTCTTGGTGAGGGTAGGCCACCCACCGCCGGGACCGACGTCCCTGACAATGGCCTGGACCCCGTGGTGTCCATGGTACCTATCCGGGGAGGGAGAACCGCGCCGTCTGTAATGGCCGCGTTCTCCGTCGACCCAGCCGCCGCCGCCGGGAACGCCACCGGCGCGTCCACGCCCGTCTGGGCTGCGGCTGTCGCGCCCATAGGGGCGCGCGGCTGCTCGCTGCACCTCTCGTGCTCGCGCCGCCTCCCTTACCGGCCTGATCTCATCGTCGACGCCACCGTCGACAGAGCTGCTGGAGCTACTGCCGCGCAGAGCCTCCAGCTCCGCTGCTGCCGCACGCGCTACAGCCGCCGCCGCCGCTGCTTCCACTTCCACCCTTGCTGCTGCCAGTTCCGCCGCCGCCAACCTTGCCGCCGTCGCCGCAGTCTCTGCCGCCACTCGCTCGCGCTCCTCTGCCGCGGCGACCTCCGTCTGCCGCGCGCTCGAGGCGACCGAGCGCTGAGACTGTCCGTCGGACATGGCGCACTAGTGGGGAAGGGCTGTTGTGTGTGGAAGACAAGCTGCTGCTCGTCTGTGCAGGAGAGGAAGGAGCTGGAACAGCCGGTGTTCCTGCTGCCGGTTGCGGACAGAGAGAGGTGCGGGAAGGGGATGAGCAGGAGATGTTTAAGCTGCAGGATAGAACGGCTCTGATACCAGATGTTAGTAGTTGAATTCTTACTCTCATTGGAAGAGAGGATGACACTAGGAGTTGGGGCAATTTTCTTGTCTATTTCTCACACAATGCCATGCCAACCCAAGGGGTTGAGGCTACATATTTATAGCTGCCATGGCAGCCAAGCATATGCCACAAAGGTGCTAGTCTAAGATGCTTAGATGCTGTCCTAATATGCTGTCCATGGCTGACACTAAGATGCTGTCCTAGTGTCCTTAATATGCTGTCCTAGTGTCCTTAGATGCTGTCCTAATTGGGGCCACAAAGACCAAAGGACTAGAGTACAACAAAGACCAAGGACTAAAGTGCAACAAACTAAAGGACTAGGGTACAAGGGACTAGGGGACCAAAGACCAAAGGACTACAAGACTTATTCCAGCACTTACTACCCGACGTCTTCTTCTCCGCTGTGGGAGCTCAGGGCCCTGTACACGATGAGACTTCCTGCTTCCGCTTCGCCCTCGCCTTTTTGCCTGACTACGACAACTCCGTCGACTACTTGGCATCGTCGGCTTGGCCACCCCGGTGTTGATGTTATATCGAAGCTGTCTCGTAGTTCAGTGATCTCGTGTACTAGGGATTCCCATGAGTCTTTATGTCATGCTTGTCAGTTGGGTTGCCATGTTCGGCTTCCTTTTCCACATTCTGTAACCCATGTGGAGCACCTTTTTGATCTGATTCACTGTGATCTATGGACCTCACCCGTTCTCAGTGTTTCTAGCTACAAATATTATCTGGTGATTGTTGATGATTTTTCCCATTATTCGTGGACCTTCCCATTGCGACAGAAGTCCGATACGTTTGCTACTCTTTCTCACTTCTTCGCTTGGGTTTCCACACAGTTTGGGTGTACGATCAGGGTTGTCCAGTGCGACAACGGGCGCGAGTTTGATAGCTCCGCGTTTCGTCACTTCTTGCTTTCCCACGGGGTCCAGTTGCGCATGTCTTGCCCCTACACTTCCCCCCAGAATGGTAAGGCTGAGCGTATGATTCGTACCACCAACGATGTCATGCGCTCCCTGATGTTTCAGGCTTCCATTCCTACTTGTTACTGGGCAGAGGCCCTCCACACTGCTACCTTCCTCATTAATCGCCTTCCTACAAAGGCGATTAGTGCTGCCACCCCTCACTTCGCTCTTTCTGGTACCACCCCTCTTGATGACCTCCTTCGAGTCTTCGGGTGCGCGTGCTACCCTAATCTTTCTGCCACCGCTCCTCATAAGCTCGCGCCTCGTTCGACTCAATGTGTTTTCCTTGGTTACTCCCCTGACCATAAGGGATACCGGTGTCTAGACCTCATCACTCGTCGTATCTTGGTCTCCCGACACGTCGTATTCGACGAGTCCTCCTTCCCTTTCGCTGGGTCCTCCTCTGATTCGGTCTCCGAGTTGGATTCTCTATTTTCCACTGATCCTACGGCCGCTCCTGTCCAGCGACCTTGTTTTTTACCCTCTGCAGGTCTTCCTCTAGCAGCGTCAGACACGACCACGGTGTCTCAGACACCACCTGTCGTGCCTCCCGCAGCTCCGGTGTTCTTGCCGCCCCTGGCCGTTCCTCCGACGGCCCCGACGTTGTCTGCTGCGCCACGCGAAGCCCCTGCGTCTCTGACGACGTCCGCTGCGCCACGCGCGGCCCCTGCATCTCCGACGACGTCCGCTGCGCCACGTGCGACCCCGGTGTCCCAGACGGCGACTCCGACGTCGTCCGTCGCGCCTCGCCCGACCGCGGCGTCCCCGACGTCGCCCGTCGCGCCTCACGCGACCTTGACGTCCACGACGGTGTCTCCGACGACGTCCGTCCCTCCTCGTGCAGCTCTGACGCCCACGACGGTGTCTTCGCCGTCGTCAGCCGCACCACCCGCGGCCCCTGGACCGCGGTACGCCGATCCCGCTCTCGTCTATCAGCGACGAGCGCGGATTGGTGGACCGTCCTCTTCGCGCCCTGAGGACCTGGTGTACCACCCTCTGCTGCTTCACCGGGACCCTCGTCACGTTCACCCGATGGTGACTCGACGGGCCGCCAGCGTCCTTCGACCTGTGGAGCGTTTCTCCGGGGTCGTTCTCTCGTCCTCGACCCCCTGGAGCCTGCCTCGACACCCATATCGCCTGTCCCCTCTTTTGTCCGTAGCGCCCTCGCCGATGATCCTCATTGGCGTCGGGCTATGGAAGAAGAGTATGCGGCCCTACTTGCCAACCGGACCTGGGACCTGGTTCCCCGTCCTGGTCGCGGCAATGTTGTCACGGGCAAGTGGGTGTTCACGCATAAGAGGAAGGCGGATGGGTCTCTAGAGAGGTACAAGGCACGGTGGGTGCTTCGCGGTTTCACGCAGCGTCCTGGCGTCGACTACGACGAGACTTTCAGCCTGGTGGTGAAGCCGGCGACAGTTCGCACCGTTCTGTCACTGGCTCTGTCGCGTTTCTGGCCTGTCCACCAGTTGGACGTCAAGAACGCCTTCCTCCACGGGACGTTGATGGAGACGGTGTATTGTAGTCAGCCGACAGGGTTCGTTGATTCTGTCCGTTGGTATGCCGGCTGAACAAGTCCCTGTATTGGCTGAAGCAGGCGCCTCGGGCCTGGTACAGCCGGTTCGCCTCCTTCCTGGCCTCGCTCGGCTTCGTCGAGGCCAAGTCGGACACTTCGCTCTTCGTCTACAGGCGTGAGGGTGACACTGTCTACCTCCTCTTGTACGTGGACGATATTATCCTCACGGCGTCCAGTCCGGCTCTTCTTCAGCGCACGATCTCCGCCCTGCAGCGCGAGTTCGCGATGAAGGATCTCGGCGAGCTCCACCATTTCCTGGGTGTTGCGGTTGAGCACCGCCCAGGTGCTCTGTTCCTCCACCAGCGCCAGTACTGCCTGGATATCCTCGAGCGAGCGGGCATGGCTGATTGCAAGCCATGCTCCACTCCCGTGGACACCCAGGCGAAGGTGTCTTCGGCCGACGGTGCCCCGGTCGCCGACCCTACTGTTAGTAGTTGAATTCTCACTCTCATTGGAAGAGAGGATGACACTAGGAGTTGTAGCAATTTTCTTGTCTATTTCTCACACAATGTCATACCAACCCAAGGGGTTGAGGCTACATATTTATAGCTGCCATGGCAGCCAAGCATATGCCACAAATATGCTAGTCTAAGATGCTTAGATGCTGTCCTAATATGCTGTCCTTGGCTGACACTAAGATGCTGTCCTAGTGTCCTTAATATGCTTTCCTAGTGTCCTTAGATGCTGTCCTAATTGGGGCCACAAAGACCAAAGGACTAGAGTACAACAAGGATCAAGGACCAAGGACTAAAGTGCAACAAATTAAAGGACTAGGGTACAAGGTACTAGGAAACCAAAGACCAAAGGACTACAAGACTTATTCCAACATTCTCCCCCTAAGTCTTGTACGTCGTCTTCTGAGAGGCTTGGACCATCCCGATCTTGGTGCGAAGTTCAATGAACTTGAGCCTCCCAAGGGGCTTCGTGAGCAGGTCCGCAAGCTGGTCATTGGTGTTGATGTAGTTCGCCTTGATGCTCACTTCCTCCAAGCATTTGCGGATGAAGTGGTACCTCACCCGGATGTGCTTGCTCCGTTCATGGAAAACGGGATTCTTTGCCAGGGCCAAAGCGGACACGTTGTCCACCCTGAGTTCGACCGCTCCAGTGTCTCTGCTAAGGAGATCACCAAGCAGTCGACTAAGCCAGAGCGCCTGAGTCGAAGCGGTGGAGTCCGCTATGTACTCGGCCTCGCAGCTGGACAGGGCCACCACCTGCTGCTTGACCGACTGCCAGCTAACGAGGCACTTGACGAAGAAGAAGAGGATCCCGCTCGTGCTCTTGCTGGTGTCGATGTCGCCGGCGTGATCTCTATCGCTGTACCCGACAAGGTGTGCCTCCCCAGGACACCTCGGGTAGTGGAGGCCGTGATAGAGAGTCCCCGCAACATAGCGGATGATCCTCTTCACAGCCTGATGGTGATCCATCGTCGGTCGTTGCAGGAACCAACTAACGTAGCCGACGGACAATGCCAAGTCCGGCCGTGTGTGGGTAAGGTAGCGAAGGCTCCCCACAAGACGCCGGTACTGCGTAGCGTCCACCTCCTCCGCCGTGCTGTCGCAGCTCAGCTTCAGCCTCTCCTCCATCGGAGTGAGAGCTGCGTTGCAGTTTGTGAGCCCAGCTAGCTCAACAATGCGCTTGGCGTAGGTAGTCTGTCGAAGTGTGATCCCAGAGTCGGCCTGGTGCACCTCAATCCCAAGGTAGAAGGAGAGAGATCCCAGGTCACTCATCTGGAAGGTG
Source organism: Neostapfia colusana (assembly GCA_030760725.1). Lineage (NCBI taxonomy): Eukaryota > Viridiplantae > Streptophyta > Magnoliopsida > Poales > Poaceae > Neostapfia > Neostapfia colusana. The sequence goes on from JASWHV010000006.1 coordinate 106,490,736, forward strand.
GCTTTCATCTCTTCCTTGAACGCTGCCACCTCCGCATTCTTGGTGCCGGTGATCACCAAGTCGTCGACGTAGACACCCACCAGTAGGGTGTTTCCTCCATTGCCCCGCCGATAGATGGCCGCCGCGTGCGGGCATTGCCCGAAGCCCATCCTCTTGAGCGTGGAATCCAACTTGGCATTCCACGCCCTTGGTGCCTGACGCAAGCCATAGAGGGCCTTGCGCAGGCGCAACACCTTGCCCTCCTTGCCAGGGACCACAAACCCCGGCGGCTGGTGTACGTAGACCTCCTCCTTCAAGTCGCTGTTGAGGAACGCCGACTTGACGTCCATGTGCTGGACACGCCAGCCTTCTTGGGCAGTGAGGGCAAGAAGGAGTCGCACGGATTCCATCCGTGCCACGGGGGCAAAAGCATCGTCGAAGTCGATCCCCTCCTGCTGCACGAAGCCACGAGCCACCAAGCGAGCCTTGTGCTTGACGATGGCGACGGCTTCATCCCTCTTCAACTTGAACACCCACTTAAGGGTGATCGCACGGTGACCGCAAGGGAGATCAGCAAGCTCCCAAGTGCGGTTCGTCTCAACCGGGTCCATCTCCGACTGCATCGCAGCACGCCATGCCGCGTGTTTCTCGGCCTCCGCAAAAGACCGAGGCTCGCCGTCATCGCATGCAAGGTGCAACTGCGCCTCCATATCTTGATCATCCAGATCGTGAGGGGCCAGTCCCGGCACCGGCTGGTTGCCGAGAATGTTCTCCATCTTGCGATACCGCAACTACTCGCCGTCGTAGCACCCGTCGAGGCGCTCCTCGGCGTGGGAAAGCGGAGTAACAAACTCCACTGGGTCGTGCTCGACACGATCTGGGGATGGAGTGGGCGTGCCTGGAGGAGTGGCCGTCGGTGCTGGAGTGCGTGGGGTCGCCGACTGAGGTGGAGGTGGACGGTCGGGGGCTGGGGTAGACACGCTCTGTGCAGAAGAGTTGCCTACTCCCCCAACTCCCATGAAGTGGACGTAGTCGACGATGAAGTCGTCGTGCGTCGAGGTCGAACCGTCGTCCACCGCCTTGTCCCATGCCCATCCTCGCCCTTCGTTGAACACAACGTCGCGCGTCGTGCGCACACGCTGTGTCTCTGGGTCGAGAATGCGGTCGGCCTTCGAGCCCTCCGCGTAGCCGATGAACACCCCCGGAGTGCTCCTGTCGTCGAGCTTGCTGATGTGGCCAAGCTCCTTGGCAAACGCGAGGCAACCGAAGACCCGTATATGAGAGACCGCCGGCTTGCACACATACCAAGCCTCGTACGGCGTCTTGCCGTTGAGAGCCTTGGTGGGCGAGCGGTTGAGGATGTAGACAGCCGTCACCACCGCCTCTCCCCAGAAGATAGTCGGCATTCCCCTCTGCTTGAGGAGGGCCCGAGCCATCCCCACAACCGTCTGGTTACGCCGCTCGACGACACCGTTCTGCTGCGGGCTGTAGGGCGCGGAGTAGTGGCGCTGAACACCCTCATACGCGCAATACGACGCGAATTCAGCCGCCGTGAATTCGCCGCCGTTGTCGGTGCGTAGCACACGCAGCTTGCGGCCGCACTCCGCCTCCGCAATAGCCTGCGCGTGCCTGATGGCGTTCGCAGCCTCTCCCTTGCTGCCAAGGACCACGACCCATATGTAGTGGGAGAGGTCGTCGACGAGCACCAGGAAGTAGCGTCGTCCTCCTGGTGTAGCTGGTGTCACCGGGCCACACAAGTCCCCGTGAACGAGCTCGAGCCGTTCCTTAGCTCGAAAGCTCGACTGCTGGGGAAAAGGAAGCCGCCTCTGCTTCGTCAATACGCAGACGTCGCAGAGCTGCTCCACGTGGTCAAGGCATGGCATGCCTCGCACCATCTCCTTGGCACTGAGTTGCTTTAGGGCCTCGAAGTGAAGATGCCCAAAGAGCTCGTGCCACTGCCATGCCTCGTCGTCCCGACGAGTGGCAAGGCAAACAGGCTGTGCTACCTGCACGTGAAGGACATAGAGTCGATTGGTGCCTCTAGTTACCTTGGCAAGAAGGCGACGATGGCGATCCCAAATCCTCATGACTCCGTCCTTAATCTCCACGCGCGAACCGTTCTCATCCAGCTGTCCCAGGCTGATGATGGAGTTTCTCAACGCGGGGATGTACTAGACTCCGACGAGCAGCCTGTGCTCACCAGACTCGGCGGTGAGGATGACGGAGCCGACACCCTTGATCTCCACGCCGGAGGCGTCACCAAACTTGACAGAGCCTCAGACATTGGAATCAAGCTCAACGAAGAACTCCGGTCGATCGGTCATGTGATGGGTGGCGCCGGTGTCGAGGCACCACCCGTCAGTCTTGTCGTTGCTGGAGCCGTCGCCGAGGAAAGCGTGTGCTTTTGGCTCATCAAGATGAAGGAGAGCCGCTGCGGTCGATGCCACTAGAGGTGGCTTGATGCTTCCGTGTGCCAGAAGCAAAGCTGGCTCCTCTACCTGTGCCACGTGGGCCTCCTTCTCCACTTGTGCCACGTGGGCCTCGCCACGTCGTGGCTGTCGACACTCCCTGGCCCAATGACCAAGCTTGCCACAGTTGTGGCAGGTGTCGTCTCGTGTCGGCTTGTGGTTGCCGACGGTGCTGCCTTGGCGCCTCCGCGGGCGCCACCCTCGGTACGTCCGCGTGCCCCGGCCTAGGTACCTCCGCGCCCCTTGCGCGACTTGCCGCGCTTGCGGCCGCCTGTCGAGGAAGAGGACTCCCCCTTCTTCCGGTCACCCTGGCCAGCCTCCCACTGCTCGCGAGTGAGATGAAGCTTCCCGCCAATGGTGATAGGCCCCGAGAGAGGTTGTGATTCGTCGCTGTCGACGACCTTGAGGCGACCTATCGCCTCTTCGATCGACATCGTGGAGAGGTCTAGCAGAGACTCGATCGAGCGAGCGATCTGCTTGTACTTCTCGGGGATGCACCGAAGGAGCTTCTCGACAGCTCTCTCTTCGTCGTAGGTGTCGTCGCCGAGCTGCACCAACTTCTGCAACAAAGTGTTGAGACGGAGAGCAAAGTCATCAACGTCCTCACCTGGCTTAATGGCCAGGTTCTCCCACTCCTTGCGAAGCGCCTGCAGTGTGGACTTGCGGGCACGGTCGCTGCCGATGCGTGCCGCAGCGATGGCATCCCATGCCTCCTTAGCAGTCCGCTTCTTGGAAAGCGAGAACTGCATCTCCGGCGGGACTGCAGCAATGAGGGCATCCAACGCCCGTCGATCCTCGTAGTAGTCGACGTCGCCGTACTGAACTGCTTCTCACATGTGTCGCACCTGGAGCCGTACCCTCATCACCGCGGCCCACTCGACGTAGTTGGTCTTGGTGAGGGTAGGCCACCCACCACCGGGACCGACGTCCCTGACAATGGCCTGGACCCCGTGGTGTCCATGGTACCTGTCCGGGGAGGGAGAACCGCTCCACTGGGCTGCGGCTGTCGCGCCCATGGTGGCGCGCGGCTGCTCGCTGCACCTCTCGTGCCCGCGCCGCCTCCCTCACCGGCCTGAGCTCCTCGTCGACGCCATCGTCGACAGAGCTGCTGGAGCTACTGCCACGCAGAGCCTCCAGCACCGCTGCCATCGCACGCGCTACAGCCGCCGCCGCTGCTTCCACTTCCGCCCTCGCTGCTGCCAGTTCCGCCGCCGCCAACCTTGCCGCCATTTCTGCCATCGCCGCAGTCTCTGTCGCCGCTCGCTCGCGCTCCTCTGCCACGGCGACCTCCGTTCCGTCGGACATGGCGCACTAGTGGGGGAGGGCTGTTGTGTGTGGAAGACAAGCTGCTGCTCGTCTGTGCAGAAGAGGAATGAGCTGGAACAGCCGGTATTCCTGCTGCCGGTTGCGGACAGAGAGAGGTGCGGGAAGGGGATGAGCGGGAGATGTTTAAGCTGCAGGATAGAACGGCTTTGATACCAGATGTTAGTAGTTGAATTCTCACTCTCATTGGAAGAGAGGATGACACTAGGAGTTGGGGCAATTTTCTTGTCTATTTCTCACACAATGGCATACCAACCCAAGGGGTTGAGGCTACATATTTATAGCTGCCATGGCAGCCAAGCATATGCCACAAAGATGCTAGTCTAAGATGCTTAGATGCTGTCCTAATATGCTGTCCTTGGCTGACACTAAGATGCTGTCCTAGTGTCCTTAGATGCTATCCTAATTGGGGCCACAAAGACCAAAGGACTAGAGTACAACAAGGACCAAGGACTAAAATGCAACAAACTAAGGGACTAGGGTACAAGGGACTAGGGGACCAAAGACCAAAGGACTGCAAGACTTACTCCAGCACCTACCACTTACAGGAGTCTTGCAGGTGCACTGCAGTACCTCACCTTCACCAGGCCGGACATCTCCTACGCGGTTCAGCAGGTGTGTCTTCACATGCATGATCCGCGGGAGCCGCACCTCACGGCGGTGAAGCGGATCCTTGGGTACTTGTGTGGTACCCACGACTACGGCCTTCTTCTACGGCGCGACTCTGCCTCCGAGCTGGTTGTCTACACCGACGCTGACTGGGCGGGTTGCCCAGACACCCGCCGGTCCACCTCCGGCTACGCCGTCTTCCTAGGCGGCAACCTTGTCTCCTGGTCCTCAAAGCGGCAGCACGTGGTGTCCCGCTCGAGTGCCGAGGCGGAATACCGCGCTGTGGCCAACGGTGTGGCCGAGTCCTCCTGGCTTCAGCAGCTACTTCAGGAGCTACACTCCCCCCTCGTCCGGAGTACGTTGGTCTACTGCGACAACGTCAGCGCCGTCTACCTCTCCACCAACCCGGTGCAGCATCAGCGCACGAAGCACGTAGAGATCGACCTTCACTTTGTTCGTGAGCGGGTGGCTCTCGAGGAGGTGCGAGTCCTGCACGTTCCGACGTCGTCGCAGTTCGCCGACATCTTCACCAAGGGACTTCCTTCGACGGTGTTCACCGAGTTTCGGTCCAGTCTCAACATCTGCCGTGGCTAGATGTTGGGACTGCGGGGGGTTGTTGGACTGTACGTGTATTAGGGGGCATTTTAGTCCTTTGTATTAGGGTTGCTTAGCCCTTAAGTTGTGTCCCCCTATATATGTATCTCCTTGACAGACTGTTAATTGACTAATTACTTTTCCCTAATCTAACTGGGAGAACTGGAAAGCATTTATTCCTTAGACAATGATGACGGTAGACGCCCGCTCCTTCTCCGTATGGCTGATGATTGTGATGATCTGAAATTCAGGTAATTGTTTGTATACTTTCCCTTTATATTTCAACCAGTTAATAGATGTGATTGTACTGGAGTAACGACCTTTATCTTTTATTTCAATTGTCCAAAGTAGTCTAAGTAAAAAAAAGGGCATACCCAGTACTGAAAGCTCCCACACCTTGTGGGGTCTAGGGAAGGGAATTTCTAGGCAGCCTTCCCCTTGCTTATTTTGCAAGGAGGCTGATTCGAACCAGGACCTCCAGGACACAAGTGGAGAGACTCTACCACTGCGCCAGACCTGCCCTTCCAAAGTAGTCTAAGTACAGTATATTTTTTTACGCAGATCAGCATTGCGTTCTTTCAAGCGGTGTGTAGCAAATGCTAACGCCAATTTCGACCGTATCTTTTACAGCCAAATTCCATGTCTATACACTATTTTTTTTCTGAATTATACTCCCCTGATATGATATCCTCTTAACTTAATGAAAGATATGGTTGGGTGGAGAACATCATCGATCAGACGTCAGCACGAGCTGCCAAAAGTATTTATTACGATACTTTCTTGTTTTATATAGTTTATGTTCTGTAAGCCGAGAAACTGATTTTTTTTGTTACTAAACTGGTTTAAACTCCGCCTATGTTGTAATGACATAGCCGGTCCCAAGACCGGGTAAAGGAGGAGGGGTTGTGATAGGCTTTGATAGAAGGCTAATGATAGTTGTATTGAGATGATGGAAAAGCTAGGGTACAGGTGTGATTATATAGAGGGATTAGGAGGGGAGAAAAGACTAAACTACCCCTAACCCTAATCCCTCTCTAATGATTAATATGCCCCTGTGACACACCCCTAATTACAGTGTCTAACACCCCCCCGCAGTCACAACATCTAGCCACTGCAGATGTTGAGACTGGACCGAAACTCGGAGAACAGCAACGACGGGAGACCCTTTGTGAAGATGTCGGCGAACTGCGTCGTCGTCGGGACATGGTGTACCCGAACCTCGTCCCGTGCAACCTGCTCTCGGACGAAATGAAGGTCGATCTCCACATGCTTCGTGCGCTGATGCTGGACCGGGTTGGTGGAGAGGTACATGGCGCTGACGTTGTCGCAGTAGATGAGGGTGCTCTTGATGACGGGAGTGTGGAGCTCCTGAAGTAGCTGCTGAAGCCAGGAGGCCTCAGCCACGCCGTTAGCCACGGCGCGATACTCCACCTCAGCACTCGAGCGTGATACTACGGGCTGTCGCTTCGAGGACCAGGAGACGAGGTTGCCGCCAAGGAAGACGGCGTACCCAGAAGTAGAGCGTCGTGTGTCCGGGCAGCCTGCCCAGTCAGCGTCAGTGTACACGACCAGCTCGGAGGCTGTGTCGCGCCGAAGAAGGAGGCCGTAGTCGAGGGTGCCTCATAGATACCGAAGAATCCGCTTGACAGCTGTGAGGTGCGGTTCCCTCGGGTCATGCATGTGGAGGCACACCTGCTGAACCGCATTTGAGATATCCGGCCCGGTGAAGGTGAGGTACTGAAGAGCACCTGCAAGGCTCCTGTAAGAAGTGGGGTCAGAGACGGGTGTCCCGTCGGTAGCGGAGAGCTTCGCCTGAGTATCCACTGGAGTGGAGCACGGCTTGTAATCAGCCATGCCCGCTCGCTGGAGGATATCCAGGCAGTACTGTCGCTGGTGAAGGAATAGGCCGCCTGGTCGGTCCTCGACCGTAATACCTAGGAAGTGGTGGAGACGGCCCAGATCCTTCGTAGTGAACTCCTGCTGCAAGGCAGAAATGGTTCGCTGAAGCAGAGCCGGACTAGATGCTGTTAGTACAATGTCATCGACGTACAGTAGGAGGTAAGCTGTGTCACTGACCCGTCGATAGACAAACAGCGAAGTGTCCGACTTAGCTTCAACAAACCCCTGTGAAACCAAGAAAGAGGCGGACCGGCTGTACCAGGCTCGTGGTGTCTGCTTCAATCCGTACAGGGATTTGTTCAGCTTACAGACCATGTCTGGGTGGGCTGAATCTATAAATCCTGCCGGCTGACTGTAGTACACCATCTCGGTCAGTGTACCGTGGAGGAAGGCGTTCTTGACGTCCAGCTGGTGGACAGGCCAAGAACGTGAGATAGCTAGCGACAGTACGGTACGAACTGTCGCCGGCTTCACCGCCGGGCTGAAAGTCTCGTCGTAGTCGACTCCAGGGCGGTGAGTGAAACCCCAAAGTACCCAACGAGCCTTGTATCTCTCCAAGGTGCCATCCGCCTTCTTCTTATGCGTGAATACCCATTTGTCGTGACAACATTGCCACGACCAGGACGGGGAACTAGGTCCCAGGTCCGGTTGGCAAGCAGGGCCTCATACTCTTCCTCCATAGCGCGGCACCAGTTAGGGTCGGCAAGGGCGCTACGCACGGAAGTAGGTATGGGCAAGATCGAAGAAGGCTCGGTCGGTGGAGATGTCGTCGACGAGAAAGCGGCACTATCGAACCGCTCCACTGGCCGAAGACTCCCGGACGCACGTCGAGTCACCATCAGGTGGACGTGACCAGGATCCTTGTGAAGGAGAGGGGGGTTGTACACCGGCCGCTCGGGTACAACCATCTTCTCTCGTCGTGGGTAGACGAGAGTGGGTCTCGAGGCCGCGCGTGGCGTCGCTGGAGCAGGAGCCTCTCCCCGCGCTCGTCGCTGGTAGACAAGTGCGGGGTCAGCAAAGCGAGAAGTCGTCGTCGGTGCCGCGCGTGGCGTGGCTGGTGGCGTCGTGCTCGCTGTAGGTGATGTCGGGGAGGCAGCTGGTGACGCCACAGGTGCTGATGCCGTACGTGGTACAGCTGGTGACGCCGGGGGCACCTGAGGTACAGTAGGTGGCTTCGGGGAAGCCGAGGCCGCGCGTGGCGCAGCAGGTGACGTCGAAGGCGTCGATGCCACACGGGGTGCAACGGGTGACGCCTGAGACGTCCATGCCACATGAGGTGCAACAGTCGGTGTCGAGGGCACCTGGGGCGTAGCTCGTGTCGATCCTGCAGAAGAAATAGGCCAAGGCAACTGGGAGGCAGCCTCGGGGTCATTAGGAAAAAGGGAGTCCAGCTCTGTAGTGGAATCAGAAGAGGTGGTGGAAAAAGGAAAAGATGACTCGTCGAAGACGACGTGCCGAGAGATCAAAAGACAGTGGGTAGTGAGATCTAAGCACCGGTAACCCTTATGATCAAGGGAATACCCGAGAAAAACACATCGTGTCGAGCGGGCCGCAAGCTTATGTGGGGCGGTGGCGGAAAGATTAGGGTAGCAAGCGCATCCGAAAACTTGAAGGTGATCATAAAGAGGATCAGTGCCATATAGAGCAAAAGAGGGGGTGGAGGCACGAATCGCCTTGGTGGGAAGACGATTAATCAGAAGTGTGGCAGTATGAAGAGCCTCCACCCAGTATCGGGCTGGAATAGATGCCTGGAACATCAAGGAGCGTATGACATCATTGATGGTGCGAATCATGCGCTCTGCCTTGCCGTTTTGAGGAGAGGTATATGTACAAGACATGCGTAGTTGTACCCCATGTGCGGAGAGAAAATTACGAAACGCGGAGTTATCAAACTCGTGTCCGTTATCGCACTGGACAGCTCAAATGGTGCGCCCAAATTGAGTAGAAATCCAAACGAATAAGTGAGAAAGAGTGACGAAAGTCTCAGACTTCAATCGTAATGGAAAAGTCCAGGAGAAGTGAGAAAAATCATCAATTATCACCAAATAATAATTAAAGCCCGATATACTGGAAATGGGAGATGTCCACAAATCACAATGTATAAGATTGAATGGGTGCTCAACATTAGTTACAAAGGTGGGAAAAGGGAGGCGAACATGGCGACCAAGCTGACAGGCATGACATAGGGAGTCATGTGTACCCCTAGAACACGAGATAATTGAGCTACTGAACAGCTTTGACATAGCATCTGCACCAGGGTGGCCAAGCCGGCGATGCCAGATGGTGGATGAAGCTATCGTAGTCAAAGCAAATGGCGGTGATGCAGCGGAAGTAGGAAGCCGAAGTGTGTATAGGGGCCCCGAGCTATCACATCGGAAAAGAGGTCGCCGGGTGGAAAGATCCTTCACAGACAAACCAAAAGGATCAAATTCAATGGAAACATTGTTGTTAGTGGTAAAACGGCGAACAGAAAGTAAATTTTGAATGATATCCGGAGCGACAAGAAAGTTTTTAAGCTAGAAAGTACCCGGAAGACCAGAATCACCTACTGAGGTGACCGGAAGAACGGACCCATTCCCAACAACGATAGATGAAGGAAAAGAGGGATTGGGAGGATGGGTGGAAGAGAGTATACCGGGATTAGGAGTGGTATGATATGATGCTCTGGAATCAACTACCCAGTCGGCACCTGGTGGAGTAAGGTGCATGGTGCTGAAGGAGGAAGCAAGCGACTGTCGATCCCACGTCGATGGTGGCTCCTGGAGAGGTGCCGATGGCTCCGAGTTCCCAACAGGGTAGTCAGTGCCTCCGTAGGTCGGGGCTGACTGTCCGCCAGAAGAGTATCCAGACCCACTATAGGCCTGAGTTGTCGGCCCACCAACACTGTGGGCTGGTCCACTGTAGCTGGGGTAGCCGTGAACGCCGGCTGGGGACGTGGTGGTCATGGAGGCTGAGAACCCGGGGACGGCCCAGGCCACATGTAGATCTGGCCAGTCCACGGGTTGTAGGGTGTGGGCCAGGGTGCGCCTCCCTGGCCGGTACCACCACTGCCACCAGTAGTCGAAGCCGTGGGGGTGCTGCCTGCACTGCCGCCACCACGGCCGCCGTTCTTTCCTCAGCAACGACGGTTTCCACCTCATGTACTTGTAGGAGTAGAAGGTGGTTGTGACGGTGGTCCACCAGCAGCTCGTAAGGGTGGAAGAGGGGACCGCCCGGAGCCATAGAAGGTTGTGGCAGATCCGGAGCCAGTAGAGCCTCCTGCGGTGATCTCCTCAAGTTCAAGATCATACCATACCTTATCGAAGGTAGGTAGTGGCTCCAGTCGGAGTAGCCACGTCCGTAGGTGACAATAGCGCTCGTTCAGGCCCTGAAGGACCCGAAGAACAAGAGTGTTGTCGATGACCGGCTCACCAAGGTCACGTAGGGCATCCGCCGTTGCCCTTCATCTCCCGACAGTAGGTGAAGATAGAACGATCACCCTGGACGGTGTTCTGGAACCGAGTGATGATGTGGAGGGCTCAAGTCTCGCGGTTCCCTAGAACGTTGCTCAAGGACTAGCCAGGCCTGTCGAGCAGTGCCGCCACCGCGCTGCCTGACGATGTCCTGTAGCTCCTCTGTCAGGGAGCCAAGGATCCAAGATAGTACCAGGCTGTCCATGTTGATCCAGGACACCTGTACTGAAGACTCGTCCTGGAGGACGTGATCATCGAGGCAGTAGCGCCTCAGCGTGAGGAGCAGCACATCACGCAACCGGGCATATGAGGTGGACTAGGAGCTGAGAACAACCGGCACAAGCGTCCGGATGTTCTGAATCCCTGCGGCCTGCGCATGAAGAGCGGCCACAAGTGAAGTCGAGTACATACCAGCGTCCGAGGGAGGCTCTTGGACAGCGCTCGTTGATCGGCGAGCACTCTCGTCGAGCTGGTGGGATAGTGACGCCACGGAGGCACGCTCCTGCTCTAGGGCAAGGGCGAGTACCCGTTCGCGTTCGCGAGAGGCGGCCAGTGCTGCGGCGATGTCAGAGGTGTCCGCAGTGTCGATGCCGTAGGAAGAAGCTGTGTTCTCGGCAGTAGCATCGGCGGCTGGGAACGGAATCGGCGGGATCGCCGTGGTGCTCCGGTCGATGTCGAGGCCGGTCGAGTCCCGCAGCACGAAAGTACCTGCCATGAAAGTGACAGCGGTGGCGGGGTTTCTGGTGGTACCGACGAGAGGTCCACCGGCAGCTGGACCGGTTTTCGAGAAAGAGGGGGCGGCAGCACCTCCAGCAGCGAGAGGCCAGGGGGCTGTGGCCCCTCCAGAGGCTGCGGTGCCTCCAGAAACGACGGACCAGGGGGCGGCGGCCCCTCTAGAGGCTGCGGTGCCTCCAGAAACGGCGAACCAGGGGGCGGCGGAGGACCCCCCAGGGGCGGCGGCGGCCCCTCCAGAGGAGGTGCCCCCCCCCCCGTGCGCGCGCGGCACCCATCCGGGTGGGGGCGGCCCGAATCCGGGCGGAGGCGCCCCGATCCACGGCGCGGCGGCCCAAGGTGGGGTGGCGGCGGCCCCTGCCTGGGCGCGCGGCCCTCCAGAGGAGGCGGCGCCCTCCCACTGCGCGCGCGGCCCCCATCCGGCGGCTGGCGGCGCACTGGCGGCGCACCAGGGGCGGCGGCGGCTCTGGCGGCGGCCCAAGGTGGGGTGGCGGCGGGCGGCGCACCAGGGGCGGTGGCGGCGGCGTGAGCCCAGGGCTGGGCCATTAGGGTTAGGTTTAGCCCTAATCCTAATTATTCCTAGCTAATGATACATGATAGAAGGCTAATGATAGTTGTATTGAGATGATGGAAAAGTTGGGGTACAGGTGTGATTATATAGAGGGATCAGGAGGGGAGAAAAGACTAAACTACCCCTAACCCTAATCCCTCTCTAATGACTAATATGCCCCTGTGACACACCCCTAATTACAGTGTCTAACAGGCTTGGCGAGCCAACAACTACACTTAGCCATTCTCATGGAAATGAAACCAAATAGAAATTCGTTGGGGCGTAACCCTCTTAGCGACGCGCCATATCGGAACCCGGGTATGGTGTTAAGTGGGCAAGGGTCGGGTCGCCACCGCCTTAGTGGCGCGCCATATCGGAACCCGGATATGGTGTTAAATGAGAAAGGGTCGGATCGCCACCATCTTAGTGGCGCGCTACATCATCGCCCGAATGTAGTGATAAGTGAGCAAGGGTCTTTGCATCTTACTCGACGGGTGCAAAGCGTAAGGAAGCTAGCTGAGGAACATAGATTTCGGGTGGGTAGTTGGAATGTAACATCCTTGACGGGGAAGCTACGTGAGTTAGTAGATGTTGCCATTAGAAGACGAGTAAATATCCTTTGTTGCAACTCCGGTCATGTTTCCTGCTGAAACAACATCTGATCTTGCTTTATAATCAGATCTGAACTAGCAGATCAATCTGCCCTCCAAGGAGACAGACCAGAATTAATCTACAGCAAGAACAGAGGCTAGAACAGAAGAAAAACAGAAGCTTCGGGTTCTGTCCTGGACAGAACAGAAGCAGGGAGAGAGATACTTCTGATCTGGGCGATCAGAACAGGGAGAGAGAGGAGAGCTGCCGGCCTGTTTCTGAGCTGTGGAGCCGCTGAACAGGGAGATCAAGGGGGCGGCAGCAGCTAGGGTTTAGCCTCCTGGTGGTGGCGGCTGGAGAGAGGGAGGCGCCGACCTGGATGAAAGAGGGGGGCGGCGGCTGCAAAGGGGGAGAGAGAGGCGGCTAGGGCAGAAAACTGGAGGAACTTCTCTTTTTTTCAACTCTCTCACAATTTGGGGTGTTTTTGGCTTGTATATATAGCCCCCCCTTACAAGAGTCCTAATCTATTACAAAAGGATCTTTTAGTCTATCTCTAAGAAGATTAAACTCAGATTCCTTCTAGAAAGGGGGCCCGGCCTGGGCCAGGGCTGACCAGCCCACTTGGCCCAGTTCTGGCCGCCCTGGGTCAGGGGCAGATCAGCCCACATTCTCCTCCTGATCCTGACACTGGCCCATGTCTAGAATTCTGATCCTTCTCCTCATCTCCACGAACTTCTGTCTTCCAAGAGCCTTGGTCAAGATATCCGCCATCTGGTCTTAAGTGGAGATTTGCTCAAGCACAATAGTATCGCTGTCCACACACTCCCGTATGTAGTGGTACTTGACGTCGATGTGCTTGCTCCTGTCATGGTGTACCGGGTTCTTGCTCAAGTCTATAGCTGACTTGTTATCAACCCGCAGCACCGACGCCTTCGATTTTTCAGCTAAGTCCTTCATCAACCGTGCCATCCATACACCTTGACATTCCCCTTGAGCTGTTGTGATATACTCTGCTTCACATGAGGATAAGGCCACCACCTTCTGCTTGCAGGACTGCATGAAATGGGGCTGTTTCCAAGACAAAACAGCACCCCGCTTGTGCTCTTGCGGTCCTCCACGTCTCCCGCATAGTCACTATCCGATTACCCAATAAGCTCCATGTCTCCTCCTCTTGCATAGAAGACTCCATAGTTGATTGTACCCGCTATGTAGCGTACGATGCGTTTGACTGCAGCAAAGTGATCCTCCTTGGGCTCCTCCACAAACCGACTCACGTACCCGACCGAGTAGGCAAGATCGGGACGTGTGTTCACCAAGTATCGCAGCCCTCCAACCAAGCTCCTATAGTCCGTTGCATGCACCAACGGGCTATCACTTTCTTGCAAAGCTTGAGGCCTTGCTCCATGGGAAATGCATAGAGATTGCATCCTTCCAGGCCAGCTTTAGAGACAAGTTTAGAAGCGTAGGCCGCCTGCCCAACGCTTATCCCTGCATCAGTTTGCCGCACCTCCAGGCCAAGATAATATGATAAGAGACCCAAGTCGCTCATCTTGAACCTCTTCATCATCTCCCCCTTGAACTTCTTGAGGTCGCCTCCTCCTGTGATCACAAGAACGTCGACGTACACGTCAATGATGAGCTTCTCATCTTCAGCTCCACGGAACTAGATCCCGTGCTCGCTCGTACTCTTCTGGAAACCAAGCGATAGCAAGCTATCGTTGAGCTTGGCATTCCAGGCCCTGGGCGCCTGACGAAGTCCATATAAAGCCTTCTTGAGCCGATACAGCTTGTGTTCGGCTCCGTCGATGATGAAGCCATCGGGTTGGGAGACGTACACCTCCTCTATCAAGTCGTCGTTCAGGAAGGCGCTCTTCACGTCCATATGGTGTACCTCCCACCCCTTGTGTGCAGCAACTGCAAGGAGCAAGCGAACAGATTCGAGACGAGCTACAGGAGCAAATACCTCGTCAAAATCTATTCCTTGCCGTTGGACATAGCCTTTTGCCACCAATCGAGCCTTGTGCTTCACCACCTCCCTATGCTCGTCCTTCTTCACCTTGAACACCCATTTGAGGCCAATGGGCTTGTGTCCTGTAGGAAGATCAATAAGTTGTCAAGTCTTGTTTTCTTTTATAGACTCCATCTCCTCAAGCATGGCCCGTCTCCAGCACGGGTGTTCCTCAGCATCGGCGAAGGACGTGGGCTCCTCCACGGTGGTGAACATGACCTCCCCCTCCTCCAAGCTTGGTGGGCGCTCGGCCCGACCAGGAGGGGTGAGGGTTCCAAGTATGTTGCGCATTGTGCGGAACCGTAGTTTCGCGCCGTCGTCGTAGTAGGCGTCGACAACATTGCTGCCGGGGTCCGACAGCGGTGAGGCGAAGTAGATGGGCCGTGGAGGATTCCGGGGCGTGACGAAGGTGCTGGAATCTTCAAGTCCGGAACCCCCCACTGCTGTTGACCCCCGTGCAGGACTGTCCCAGCCCTGATTTGCGCTGGACAGCCCCTGCAGGGGCCCTTGGGACGTCGCTGCAGGTGCTAGACTCTCTCTAGCAGGTCTGGAGACTGGCGCAGGAACTCCTAGGGTCTGGACAGACCCTTCTGTGCCCCTCCTGGGCACTCTAGGGGTGCTGTTCGGCCCCTCCGGACCCTGCAGCACCTCTCCGGGTGCTGGAACAGCAGGTCCAGCAGGTGCTGGACCTAAGGAGTCGACGTGGAAGGCGGTGTAGTCCTCTTCTCCTGCTCCTTCTCCCCAGTCCCACTTGGTCGCCTCGTCGAATATCACGTCACGTGATATGTATGTGCGCCCATTAGCCGGATTATACATCAGATAGCCCTTCGTTCCTGCAGCATAGCCAAGAAAAACCATCGGAGTACTCCGGTCTTCCAACTTTTTCAGGTGGGGGCGCGTGTTCTTAACATGCCCCACACACCCAAAAGTTTGAAAATAATTGACGGCTGGTCGCTCTCCATGCCAAGCTTCATATGACGTCTTCCCGTCGAGGCCGCGGGTAGGGGATCGATTCAAGATATAGACAGCCGTGATAACTGCCTCACCCCAAAATATCCCGGGCATACCCTTCGCCTTCAACATACTCCTCGCCATGCCGACCACCGTCTGGTTGCGCCGCTCCACAACCCCGTTTTGCTGCGGCGTATACGGGGCTGTGAGCTGACGTTGTACTCCGTGCTGAGCGCAGTACTCGCCGAACTCCTATGAGGTGAACTCCCCTCCGCGATCAGTACGGAGTAGCTTCAGCCTCCTCCCAGACTCTAATTCAGCTGTCGCCTTAAATTGCTGAATTAAGTCGGGCGCCTTGTCCTTGGTTGCTAGAAGATAGAGCCACATATAGCGGCTCATGTCATCCACTAGCAACAAGAACATCTTCTTGCCGCCTGGAGTCGTCGGCGTGATAGGCTCGCAGATGTCGCCATGGACAAGGTCGAGCGCGCCCGCCGAGCTTGCTTGGGGAAGCTGGAGCGCCTCTGCTTCCCGACCAAGCAAGCTTCGCACAATTGATCGACGTGATCAATTTGCGGAAGCCCGAGCACCATCTCCTCTCGTGCCAACTTCCGAAGCGTCTGGAAGTCGACGTGTCTGTAGCGTTCGTGCCAACGCCACGCAACATCATCACGCCTCGCAGTTAGGCAAACCGGACGTGTGATGTTGAGCCTGATGGAGTATAGCTTGTTGTCATCACGCTGAACTCGTGTGAGGAGATGCTGTTGCTCATCCCGTATGTGCATCACTCCTCCTTGCATCGTGATGTTGTAGCCATCCTTATCCAGCTGGCCGACGCTGATGAGGTTGGTGGTGAGGCGTGGGATGAGGTAGACGCCGGTGAGCCTCCTGTGCTTACCCGTCTTGGCGGTGAATAGGACCGTACCCTTCCCCTGGATAGGCACGACGGAATTATCGCCGAACTTGATGGTTCCGACGACGTTTTCGTCGAGCTCGGAGAAGACGGCGCGCGAACCCGTCATGTGGTTGGTCGCGCCTGTGTCGAGGTACCAACGAGTGTCGTCAAAGTCATCATTGTTGCTGCGGTGAGCGAAGACACGTCCCTCCACTATCTCCAGTGGGCGCGTAGGACGTTCCTGTACAGGCTCCTCCTGTACTGAGGCCACCCTTGTCATAAACAAGGCGCCCTCCTCCTCCGCCTTTGCCACGAAAGCCTGCTGCTGCGGCTCCTCCTTAGGTTTCGACCGACACTCCCTGGCCCAGTGGCCCTTCTTCCCGCACTTCCTGCACTGGTCCCGCGGAATATCCTTCCCGGAACCTCCCTTCTTGCCTCCGTTCTTCTTGGGCGGGCCCTTTCGGCCACTCCTCTTAGAAGAACCTGCGGAGTGGGTAGACCGCTCCTCCTTCCGCTATGCCTCCCACTCCTCACGAGTGAGGTACAGCTGGCCGTTGTGTACTCCTCCCTTCCGCTGCGTCGAGTCGAAGGCGTTCTCAGCCGCCCTGAGACGCCCCGTCACCTCCGACAAGGTGAGGGTCGACATGTCCAGCAGTGTCGTGATCGCCACCACGATCTGTTGGAAGCGTTCTGGGACGCTTCGCAGGAGCTTCTCCACGGCCCTCTCTTTTCCTATCTCCTCCCCTAGCGACGCAAGCCGTAATAGCATGCCACTCAGGCGGAGGGAGAAGTCCTCCACGCTTTCGCCATCCTTGAAGACAGCATCTTCGAACTCCTTCCGGAGTTGCTATGCTGTTGTCTTCCTCACGCGGTCGGCCCCGACTCGCATGATGGCGATCGTGTCCCATGCCTCCTTCGCCGTCCTCTTTTCTCCTATCGTCGTGATCATCTCCTGCGGGACAGCGCTGACCAAGATGTCAAGCGCCATCATGTCTTCCTGCTCGCTCACGTTCCCCTCCACGGCCTTCCAAAGCAGCCGTGCCTTCAGCTTGATCTTCATCATGATAGCCCACTCCGCGTAGTTGGTCTTGGTGAGCATGGGGAACCCCGTCCCGGAGTTCACCTCACGAGCTGCCGGTGAGGGTGTGCCATGGCTGATGGCGCTGCCGCTGCTTGTAGGTGTAGACGACATCTTGCAGAATTCAGCCTAGTGTTGAAACCGGCTCTGATACCACGATTGTTGCAACTCCGGTCCTGTTTCCTGCTGAAACAACGTCTGATCTTGCTTTATAATCAGATCTGAACTAGCAGATCAATCTGCCCTCCAAGGAGACAGACCAGAATTAATCTACAGAAAGAACAGAGGCTAGAACAGAAGAAAAACAGAAGCTTCTGGTTCTGTCCTGGACAGAACAGAAGCAGGGAGAGAGATACTTCTGATCTGGGCGATCAGAACAGGGAGAGGGAGGAGAGCTGCTGGCCTGTTCCTGAGTTGTGGAGGCGCTGAACAGGGAGATCAAGGGGGCGGCAGCAGCTAGGGTTTAGCCTCCTGGTGGTGGCGGCTGGAGAGAGGGAGGCGCCGACCTGGATGAAAGAGGGGGGCGGCGGCTGCAAAGGAGGAGAGAGAGGCGGCTAGGGCAGAAAACTGGAGGAACTTTTCTTTTTTTTTTTCAACTCTCTCACAATTTGGGGTGATTTTGGCTTGTATATATAGCCCCCCCTTACAAGAGTCCTAATCTATTACAAAAGGATCTTTTAGTCTATCTCTAAGAAGATTAAACTCAGATTCCTTCTAGAAAGGGGGCCCGGCATGGGCCAGGGCTGACCAGCCCACTTGGCCTAGTTCTGGCCACCTTGGGCCAGGGGCAGATCAGCCCACATCCTTTGTGTACAAGAGACTAGATGGGCGGGTCAAAAGGCGAGAGAAGTCGAGAATACCGGTTTCAAGATTTGGTATTCTGGATCGGCTGGGACTAGGATTGGCGTAGGTGTTCTAATAGATAAGAGTCTTAAGGATGAAGTAGTGGATGTTCGAAGACGAGGGGATATGATCATCTTAATCAAGATAGTAATTGGGGACATTGTCTTGAACGTCATTAGTGCTTATGTCTCACAAGTTGGGCTCAACATGAGTGCTAAGAGGCAATTTTGGGAGGACTTGGAGGATATGGTTAGTAGTATACCGATAACAGAGAAACTCCTCATAGGGGGAGATCTCAATGGTCACGTGGGTGCAACTAACTTAGAATTTGAGGGAGTACATGGAGGCTTTGGATGCGGCGATAGAAATCAAGAGGGTAAGGACATCCTAGACTTTGTCGTAGCCTATGATCTGTTGGTAGCTAACACCCTATTTAGGAAGACGCAATCTCACCTAGTGACCTTTAGTAGTGCTCAACACTCTAGCCAGATTGACTTTGTCCTCACTAGGAGAAAGGATAGATGGGAGTGTCTAGATTGTAAGATGATCCTCGGGGAGTGTGTTGTGACACAACATAAGCTTGTGTTAGTTGACTTTCGCTTCCATACATGTTCTTTGCGGGACAAAGGTGTCAAAATCACAAGAACAAAGTGGTGGAAGTTGAAAGGAGAATCACAAGAATCCTTTAAAAATAGGGTGATCACAGAAGGACCCTGGGCAGAAAATGGAGATGCAGATAGTGATGAGTAGTTTAGACCCGATCTTCCGGAAGGTAGGTCGATTGAAGTGGAGATCTCGACGTTGATGATCCGAGGCACTCGAGCAGACCCAAATACCCCTGCAATCACTACACCACTGCTCCGTTGGTTATCAACCGTGCTTCACACGCTTGACCTCGCCAAGAAGGCTATCCCTACAGGTGCAACCGAGAACACAAGCAAAAACGATGAAGATGCAATCTGAAATTGTGAAATTGGGGTCTCACAAACCGTAGAACGGCGAAAGTGTTTAATCTAAGCAAAACCCACCGAATATGGCCGGCGGCTGCAGTATTTAAAGGCTAGGGTTCTTCCATAAAACCCTTAGACGCGTCCCTAATGGACTCATACGGGATACAAGGCCCAAAAGCCCAATACGGTGGTGCAACACCGGATAGAACTCCGAATTCGACTTGTTTCGATAATTCCCAATGACTCCTGGCGAATTTTAATGTGGGACCAGAACCATTGGAAAGTTTATCTTCTCATCTTTCCATGCATATGTAGAACGTCAAAAACGAAGTCCGTATGCATCTTGGGCGTCCGTTTTAAGATGGACTGCTTCTGGACTCCGAGTTGAACTCGAGTCCGAGTTGGCGACTGTTTCCATCAACTTGTGGACGTCCCATCTGGTTCTCCACGTCTCCAAATCCTCCTCCCTTTACTTGTTGATCATGTCCATGGTTCCTAATAACAATTAAATCATTAAATAGCAATCCATTCTCAAACTCATATGGGTAGGAAGTTAGTAACGAGTTCACCTGCTGATTTAGTAACCGTGCTCGTGCTCTTGTGATTGGTCCTTATATATCAATGTGAGTATCCACTGTTGTGATGTCCTCATCATCCTCCCCCTCTTGAACCGGAGTCGTCCTCGACTCAAGATCATCTTCTTCTCTCAAGTATGGTCGTAAATCTGAAATGTTAAATGTGGAACTAACCCCAAAATCTGAAGACAACTCAAGCTTATATGCATTGTCATTGATCTTTTCAACAATCTTAAAAGTACCAGCAGCTCGTGGCATAAGTTTAGATTTTCTCAAGTGAGGGAATCGTTCTTTTCTCAAATGTAGCCATACCAAGTCTCCTGGTTCAAGTTTTACTTTTTTTCTACCTCTACTACCAGAAATTCTATACTTCTCATTCATCCTTTCAATATTTTTCTTTGTAGTTTCATGCATCTTAAGAATGAATTCAGATCGTTGTGTAGCATCCAAATTTATAGTTTCAGAAGGAGGCAAAGGTAATAAATCAATAGGAGCACGGGGATTGAAACTATACACTACCTGGAATGGGCTTACTTTTGTAGTAAGTGAACTGACCTGTTGTAAGCAAATTCTATATATGGTAAACAATCCTCCCAACCCTTTAAATTTGTTTTTAAAACAGCCCGTAACATAGTGGATAGAGTACGATTTACTACCTCAGTTTGTCCATCGGTTTGTGAGTGACATGTGATTAAAAACAGCAGCTTGGTTCCCAATTTATACCATAAAGTTCTCCAAAAATGACTTAAAAATTTTGCATCACGATTAGAAACAATGGTATTTGGCACACCATGTAAACGAATAATTTCCTTCATAAATAAATCAGCAATGTGTGAGACATTATCATTCTTATGACAAGGTATAAAATGTGCCATTTTGGAGAAACGATCAACAACCACAAAAATACTATCCCTCCCCCTCTTAGTCCTAGGCAATCCCAAAACAAAATCCATGGAAATATCCTGCCAAGGTACACTAGGAACAGGAAGAGGCATATAAAGACCATGTGGGTTAAGTCGAGACTTAGCTTTGCTGCAAGTAGTGCATCGTGACACGTAGCGCTCGACATCACGTCTCATCTTTGGCCAAAGAAGTGTGTGGCCAGCACGTCCTTAGTTTTCTTCACTCAAAAATGTCCCATCAAACCTCCTCCATGTGCTTCCTGCAAAAGTAATAGGCGAACAAAACTAGAAGGAACACAAAGCTTGTTAGCACAATAGAGGAGGCCCTCCCGTAGTACATATTTATTCCAAGTTCTTCCTTCTCTACAATTTTCAAAGGCATCTTTGAAGTCCAAATCAGTAGGATATAATCCTTTTATTGTTTCTAAACTAAATATTTTATGATCAAGTTGGGACAATATGCTGTAACGTCTAGATAATGCATCTGCAATAACATTCTCCTTCCCTTTCTTATGCTTAATGATGTATGGAAACGATTCTATGAACTCAATCCATTTAGCATGTCGTTTATTCAGATTGGTTTGACACTTAAGATACTTCAAAGATTAATGATCGGAATGTATGACGAACTCCTTAGACCACAGGTAATGTTGCCAAGTTTGTAGAACTCGCACTAAGGCATATAATTCCTTATGATAAGTAGAATAATTCATAGAAGGACCATGCAATTTTTCACTAAAGAATGCAACGTGTTTACCTCCTTGTATGAGAACACCTCCAATACCAATGTCGTTTGCATCATATTCTAGCTCAAATGTCTTGTCAAAATCAGGAAGTTGTAGCAATGGTGCTTGTGTAAGCTTTGATTTGAGAACATCAAAAGCTTGTTGCTGCTGTTCGCCTCATCGAAACTGCACTCCCTTCTTCGTTAGTTCATGGAGAGGTGCTGCAATGGTGCTGAAATCCCGCATAAAGCGTCGACAAAAACCTGCAAGACCAAGAAAACTACGCACCTGCGTGACGGTCGATGGAGTTGGCCAGCTAGTGATCGCCACAATTTTTGCCTCATCCATCTCAATTCTCTGTAATGAAACGACATATCCAAGAAACGAAATTCGATTGGTGCAAAAGACGCACTTTTCGAGGTTACCAAACAAACGCGCATCTCTCAAGACATTGAAAACAACACGTAAATGATTAAGATTTTCGTCATATGACTTATTGTAAATGAGGATATCATCGAAGTAAACCACCACAATTTTTCCAATAAAAGCACGTAAAACCTCGTTCATTAATCGCATAAAAGTGTTAGGTGCATTAATTTAACCAAAAGGCATGACTAACCACTCATAAAGTCCAAACTTAGTTTTAAATGCAGTTTTCCATTCATCTCCTAGTGCCATTCTAATTTGGTGGTAACCACTACGCAAGTCAACTTTTATGAAAATAATAGCATCACTCAATTCATCAAGCATGTCATCTAAGCGAGGAATAGGATAACGATATCGAATGGTGATGTTATTAATCGCTCTACAATCAACACACATGCGCCAGCTACCATCTTTCTTAGGAACCAAAAGAACAGGAACAGAACAATGACTAAGGCTTTCACGAATATACCCGCGGTTCAAAAGATCTTGAACTTGTCGCTGAATTTCCCTTGTCTCTTCCGGATTCGCCCTGTACGCCGCACGATTTGGCAAACTTGCCCCTGGAATCAAGTCGATCTTATATTCAATGCCCCTCATAGGTGGTAATCCAGAGGGTATCTCGAGGGGAAACACATCCGCAAAATCCTGCAAAAGGTTAGCAAAAGTAGGGGGCAATGCAATGGGCACTTCATAAAGCGAAAACATGGTTTCTTTGCATACTAAAGCATAGTGCATCCCCTTGGTATTTAATAAATCAGCAAGGTCAGATTTAGCTGTGAGCAGCGAAGGTGATTTTAATTTAATTACTTGCTGTTTTTTAGAGTCTAGTGATTTTGTTGCCTTATCATCACGTGTTTTACTTTTCTCCAATTGTACAATTTCAGCAGGAGTCATAGGAAGCAAAGTGATTTTCTTTCCTTTATGCATCATAGTATATTTATTAGTTCTACCATGATGAATAGCATCCGTATCAAATTCCCAAGGATGTCCCAACAAAAGAGAACAAGCATGCATAGGTACGACATCAAAATCGGCAAAATCATGGTAAGAACCAATCAAAAAATATACTCGCTGTTTGTGTTACCCTAACCTTACCGCTGTTGTTGAACCACGGAATGTGGTATAAATGAGGGTGTGCTCTTGTTGTCAACCCAAGTTTCTTGACCACATCCGTGTTCACCAAGTTATTGCAACTGCCTCCATCAATTATAGTGTGCACACGACAGTCCTTGACGATGAGAAACATGTGAAAAAGACTGTGTCGCTGTAGCTTGTCATCCACCTCAACTTTGGAGCTCAAAGGACGCTGCACAATTATGCTTCTATAATTTTTCGTTGCTGCAGTACCAAGTACCTCTTCATCTGTGCTATAGTGGTCATCTTTGGGTACTGCAACGTTAGTAGCAAGAGAATATTCATCTTCAACATCCGAAGTACTATCATACCCGCCATCATCTCGTGCTATGTATGCTCATTTGCTAGGGCAATCTTTCATCACATGACCAACTCCCTGGCAGCGGTGACACTTAATATTGGAAGTTCGACTCGTGGAAGGAGTGGAAGACGTAGGCTTGAATGGTGTCGTCTTGCTGCCCTCCGGCGCGCAAGAAAATGGAGCAGTAGATGAAGTTCGTTGGCCACAATTGGATGGTGTAGTGGCAGTAGGAAAACTCGAAGATGGTGTTGTTTTGGATGGTTTAGATGTCGAACGCGGTGTGAAGGTGCTCCTCGTGCGTTGGTGCTGCTGCTGTTGGCGGCCCTGCAATTCTTTTTCTGCCAACATAGTCAGCTGAAATAATCTTTTAACAGTATCATATTCCTTATAATCAACAATGTTCTGAATTTCACTCCTCAACCCCCCATAAAAACGAGTTATTTTATCATCCATGTCCTCTACTACCCCACAGCACAACATACCCTTTTGTAACTCTTGATAATACTCCTCTACGGACCTGTTACCTTGGTCTAAGCGCTGCAATTTTTTGCGAAGGTCCCGCTGAAAAGGAGGAACAAAACGAACACACATAGCTTCCTTTAATCTACCCCATGTTGGAGGATCAGTTCGAGTTTTAACAAGTTCATTCCACCATATGATAGCAAAATCCTTAAACTCACTAGTGGCTTGGCGAACTCTATGTTGTTCAGGAACAAGGTGGGCATTAAATTTCTGCTCTACTGTCATCTCCCAATCAAGATATGCCTCAGCATCATAAGCACCAGAGAAAGAGGGTATAGTAAATTTGACTTTACTAAAAGGATCATCAAGAGGGCAATTAAAATTGTTATGACGATCATTGTAATTATAACGATTATTACCTCCCATACCTGGTAGATAAAGTAGAAGTCGTGGTTGATTGTTATGATCTTCCATATTATAAGCATCGTCTTCACGATCTTCAACGAGAGGCAGCCGCGCCTCGAGAGTATCCATCCAAACACCAAGATCAGCAAGTTGGCGATTCAAGGTCGTCAATGACGCCTCTGTCGATGCTCGGGTTTTGGTGAACATATCTGTCATTTCCCTCATCATGTCACGCAACTCAGCATGTTGAACACATTCATCATCCATTTTATCTTCTGCCATTGTTAGTAGTAAACAAAAGACAACAAAAATATGTTATCCCTATCAACTACAAAGGATAGTGGCAATGTGAAATGTGGAAGGATGGAAACAATCTCTCCCTCTCTCTCTCAAGCGTCTTATCACGTTCTTACAAGTGTTCTTATCGACACAGCAGGTGGTAAACGGTGGACGGTGAGAATCAATGAAGCGTGGAGTGATTGCAAAAGTAACTGTTCTGCTCAAGAGGAAAAGTGGAGGTTGGATGGCACAATATGGTGGCTAATAAGAAAAAAATCGTTAACAGTAAATAAAGTTGAATAAGTATTCAATGTAGGAACTGTTGTTGCTTAACAAGTGTTCTAGGCCTAGCACAATAGAAAGCAATAGAAAGGCAAATAGATCAGAAAGATATAACCAGGAAGTACAGCACAAGTGTATAGGCCAACTGTTTTCAAGTGTGTGCTGTCAATGCTTTAATATCTGTGCTCTCTTCACTATTTTTTTCTTTTTTTAATTTTTTTTTATATTTTTTGTTTACTCGAGAGCACGGAAATAGAAAGCACACAACTTTGCAGCCCAATTGGATGTAAGATGTGGCCTATAGAAAATCAGGAAGATTCTTTAAATTAGGGCTGAAACTTCGGAGGCCGGATAGTCTATCTTCCGAGGGGAATTTGGCCAAACAAATTTTTCCAAACACGGCAAAGGAAAATCGGTTGCTAAATTTTGAGTAGATCAATTTGAAAAAAAAATCGCCCGATTTCGAGTTCGTATGCAAAAGTTATGGCCGTTTTAAGGTAGGCTACCCGAGTTACTTTTTTTTATGTTGATTCAACCTCGGTTTTGAAAAAAATCTCGCAATAGGATGTGAAAAACAATTGGAATTTAGCAACAACGAATGATGAGATGTTGTGTGATGAATCAAGGAGGACTGACACAATGGTTTATCACCTGTTGTAGGGCTGGCGATGCGGGAGTTCATGCAAGGCGGTGTTGTGGATGCATTTGTGGGCCGCCAATATGGTCGGCATGGGGCCCACAAAGCCCACAACTAGGCCGGCCAGGCCCTGCAGCCGCACCAGGAAGATATTTAGAAGAATTAATTAGAAAATGTTTAGGAATAAAAAGGAGTTATAGATCGAATCAGTTTAGATAGAAAGAAATAGACTAAAAAAGGGGAAGAAAAGAATCCTAGTCAGTTTGGGGGATTATCCCCAAAAAGACTAGGAGTAGGCTGCGGCCAAAGGGGGGGTCCTGTCCCCCCTTTATAAGCAGCCCCCCTCCCTCATGTTTTGTGCATCCAGAAAAAAATAAGAATCCCCGTTGAGGGCTGTTCTTCTCCTTGGATCACGGTGGCTTCGAACCCTAACCCTAGCCGCCGTGACCAGCTACTTTGTCCCCCACGTTACGTACTGCGCAGCTGCCCCCACGCCTCCTCGCTGCTGGTTTCTCCCCTGCGCAGCCCTAAGCGCAGCCAAGGGGTCTCCCCCCTCCCTGTTTCACAGCATTTGGTATCAAGAGACTCCGGGGCAGCGACCATGTCCGGCCCCGTGGACGATTCCGGGACTTTCACCCTCCAAGATCTCGGCAACATGATGAGCAAGATGATGGGGCAGATAGACACCATCAACAAGCGCTTGGACCGCCATGATATGCGCCTTGCGCGCGTTGAGAAGGCACCGGAGCGGGAGCTCTCCGGTGACGAGGACTTGCAACAAAACTCACCGCAGGGCAGCAACCTTCCCCGCAACTGCGACAGCGGCAAGGGCGGCGGCGGTGGCAGCGGCAGCCATGGCGGCAACGACGATCACTACAGTACCAGGCGCCCACCGGGACGCCCGACCTTCGACGACAGCGGGCTGCGTCGTCACAAGGTCAATTTCCCCAAGTTCGACGGGGAAACAGATCCGCTGCCCTGGCTCACCAAGTGTGAGACATACTTCCGAGGGACACGTACGATGCCAGAAGAAAAGGTGTGGCTCGCGTCTCTCCACCTGGAGGGTGTCGCGGCCGAGTGGTACACTGCTCTAGAACGTGACTGTGGCATCGTGTCCTGGGAGCGGTTCGCGGACTTCGTCAACATGCGCTTCGGGCCTCCGCTCCGCTCCAACGACCTAGCGGAAATTAAAGATCTCCGTCGTACTGGCACGGTTGAGGAATATTAGCGTCAATTTCTGGTCCTTCTTTGTCGTTGCGAGGACCTCAGCCAGCGCCAGCAGATCAACCTCTTCACAGCTGGCCTCGGCAAGCCACTTAGAACGGATGTGGAGCTGCAGTTTCCCACTAATCTACAAACCGCCATGAGTCTGGCCAGAGCCTTTGAACGCCGACTTGCGGCAATAACAGATAGCGGAATACAGAAGGGCGCCGCCTCTCAACGCTCCACGCGCTCTTCTATTGTGTCCCGCGCCTCTACTACGGCCTCAAGTGGCAGTTCTACAGCACCCGCCCCGACATCGTCAACAACGGCATCTTCTCGCCCGCGCTTCAAACGCCTTACACCCGATGAGATGGCTGCTAAGCGGGCAAGCGGCGAGTGCTATCACTGCCCTGAGCGGTACACACCGGACCATAAGTGTGCCGGCAAAGGAATCTTCCTTCTGGAGCTTGACGACGATGATGACGTTGATACGACCGTAGCTGATATGGGCATCTCCTTACAGGCCCTGACCGGCATCGACTTCGCCAACACAATGAAGCTCCAGGTCTACGTCCACAGCAACCTACTGACAGCATTGGTCGACACAGGGTCCACTCACACCTTCATCAGGGAACCACTCATCAAGGAGCTCGGCCTGATGATGTTGCCACGATCAGGCGTCGGCGTCCGAGTCGCCAACGGCGACTCTATCTCCTGTACACGCATTTGTCCACGTGTGCCCTTGATGATTGCAGGGGATCGCTTCGATGTCACATGCTACGCACTCCCACTGGATGGCTTCGACTTTGTTCTAGGAGTCCAGTGGCTGCGATCTTTGGGACCCATTCTCTGGAACCTTGAGGACCTCACGATGAAATTGTGGCGCGGGGACCGTGAGGTGATCTGGACGGGGCTGCGAAGTTCAGCCCCGGTATGTGTCTCTCTAGCACCACCTACTGATATGATAGGCGCCCTCCTGGATGGCTTCCAGGACCTCTTCGACGAGCCACGCGGGCTTCCTCCTGCACGACGCCACGACCACCAAATCAGGCTCCTACCGGGCACAACTCCAGTAGCTGTCCGGCCGTACCGCTACCCCCAGCTTCTTAAAGACGAGATTGAGAAGCAATGCGCCGAGATGCTTCGCCAAGGCATCATCCGAGAATGCACATCTGCATTTTCCTCGCCAGTACTGTTGGTCCGAAAAGCCGACGGCACGTGGCGCTTCTGCATCGACTACCGTGAACTCAACGCCAGAACTTTGAAAGACAAGTTCCCGATCCCGGTGGTTGACGAGCTACTGGACGAGCTTCGCGGCGCAAGGTTCTTCACCAAGCTTGACCTTCGCAGCGGCTACTTTCAAGTGCGCATGCACTCGGACGACATTGAAAAGACAGCATTCCGAACTCATCGAGGCCACTATGAGTTCTTGGTGATGCCATTCGGCCTCACCAATGCGCCGTCCACGTTCTAGTCGTTGATGAACGACGTCCTCGACCCCTACATCAGAAAATTTATGCTTGTCTTCTTTGATCACATATTGGTGTATAGCAGGTCCTGGGTCGAACACCTTCAGCACGTCAAGCAGGTGTTCCAGACACTACAGACAAATAAGTTGTTCCTGAAGAAATCTAAGTGCTTCTTCGGCCAGGAGACTGTGTCCTACTTAGGACACATCATATCCGCTCATGGCGTGGCAATGGATCCGACCAAGGTGGAGGCCGTGGAACGTTGGCCTACACCTTGGTCCTTACGAGCCTTGCGAGGTTTCCTCGGGCTCACCGGCTACTACCGCAAGTTCATTGCGGGGTATGGTGCGGTGGCCGCACCCCTCACCGCCCTCCTAAAGGGGGAAGCATTCCGCTGGATTGATGATGCGCAGGACGCTTTCTCCCAACTCAAGCAGGCGCTGATGACAGCGCCTCTACTTCAAATGCCGGACTTCGACAAGCGCTTCATCGTCGACTGCGACGCGTCCGGCGCCGACTTTGGGGCAGTTCTACACCAGGGCGACGGCGCCATAGCATTCTTCAGCCGCGCTGTAGCGACTCACCATCATAAGCTACCGGCATACGAGCGTGAGCTAATCGGTCTTGTGAAGGCCGTACGTCATTGGCGGCCTTACTTGTGGGGTCGTCCCTTCACTGTTCGGACCGATCACTTCAGCCTGAAAATATCCTGGATCAGCGACTCACGACGATTCCCCAACATGCTTGGGTGAGCAAACTTTTTGGTTATGATCTGCAGGTTGAGTACCGACCGGGGCGCTTGAATGGGGCAGCTGACGCCCTGTCCCGCCGCAACGAGGAAGACATAGCTATTCACGCCATATCCGCGCCAGTCTTTCCACTCTTCGACTCGCTCCGCGCGGAGATCGCTACAGACCAGCAGGCGCAGCATCTATGTGCCCAACTCTGGGAGGGAGTCGCACCTGCTGACTGGGCCGAACGCGACGGCCTTCTACTTCACAAGGGGAATCTCTTCGTTCCCGACAAGTCCTCCTTGTGGCCCTCTCTCCTAGCTAAGGCGCATGATGGGGGCCACGAAGGCATCCAGAAGACAGTGCATCGGCTACGCCTCTCCTTCTACAACCCGTCCTTGCTACGGCGGGTGCGTGAGTATGTCCGCGGGTGTGCTACGTGCCAACGCAACAAGACTGATCATCTTCATCCAGCCGGCCTGCTACAACCGCTGCCTATACCGTCAGAAGTCTGGAGTGATATCTCCATGGACTTCATTGAAGGATTTCCGAAAGTTGGTGGGAAATCAGTGATCTTGACAGTGGTAGATCGCTTCTCCAAGTATGCCCACTTCATTCCCCTAAGCCACCCTTACAGTGCTGCATCAGTGGCACGGGCATTCTTCGACGACATTGTACGACTAGACGGCTACTCCATCGTCAGTGATCGTGATACCGTCTTCACCAGCCTTTTCTGGTCAGATTTGTTCCGGCTAGCCGGTGTCCAACTTCAGCTCAGCTCGGCCTTCCACCCGCAGTCTGACGGCCAATCTGAGGTCGTCAACAAGATCATCACTGTGTACCTCCGTTGCTTGGCTGGTGACCGTCCAAAGACTTGGTTGCAGTGGCTTTCTTGGGCTGAGTATTGCTACAACACTTCCTACCAGACGGCCCTCAAATGCTCGCCCTTCAGAGTGGTCTATGGTAGGGACCCTCCGGCTCTTGTTGATTACCATCCGGGCGTATCTAGAGTAGCAGCAGTGGATAAACAGCTAAAGGATAGATATGAATTCTTAGCTGAAATCAAGAACAGGTTGGTACAAGCACAAGTCACCATGAAAAGCTATGAAGATAAGTTCCGCCGAGAGGTGGAATTTCAGATCGGTGATTGGGTTTGGCTGTGGCTTCATCAGAGGACAGTTGTGGGAGTAATGACGACGCCTTCTTCAAAGATTGGACCAAAATATTTTGGACCATATCAGATCATTCAACGCATTGGGACTGTATCATATAAACTTCAGCTGCCTCCTCAAGCAAGGATACATGATGTCTTCCATGTGTCCCTGTTAAAGAAATTTGAAGGTCCTCCTCCCATACAGGTGGTGCCCTTACCACCACTTCTGCATGGACGTGTTATACCTATGCGTGAAAAAGTACAAAGGGTGCGTTTGAACAGAGGTGTCTGGGAGCTACTCGTCAAATGGGCAGGACATTCTGAAGCTGATTCATCATGGGAGCAACTAGAAGATTTTAGGATGAAGCACCCCTCCTTTAAGCTCGAGGACGAGCTCTTTGTCGGGAAGGGGGGAAATGATGTGGATGCATTTGTGGGCCGCCAATATGGTCGGCATGGGGCCCACAAAGCCCACAACTAGGCCGGCCAGGCCCTACAGCCGCACCAGGAAGATATTTAGAAGAATTAATTAGATAATGTTTAGGAATAAAAGGGAGTTATAGATTGAATCAGTTTAGATAGAAAGAAATAGACTAAAAAAGGGGAAGAAAAGAATCCTAGTCAGTTTGGGGGATTATCCCCAAACAAACTAGGAGTAGGTTGCGGCCAAAGGGGGGGTCCTGTCCTCCCTTTATAAGCAGCCCCCTCCCTCATGTTTTGAGCATCCAGGAAAAAATAAGAATCCCCGTTGAGGGTTGTTCTTCTCCTTGGATCACGGTGGCTTCGAACCCTAACCCTAGCCGCCGTGACCAGCTACTTTGTCCCCCACGTTACGTACTGCGCAGCTGCCCCCACGCCTCCTCGCTGCTGGTTTCTCCCCTGCGCAGCCCTAAGCGCAGCCAAGGGGTCTCCCCCCTCCCTGTTTCACAGCAGGCGGCTAGCTAGGGCAAACCGATGATCTTGTTGGCTCGGTTTGTTGTTTAGGGATTGTGGAATAGGTGAGCTGCAAGAAAAACAAGGAAGAAAAACGATAACTACGACTCAAAAACACAATGCTAAACCAGCAACAAGACTCGACCACACGAATGCAAACTCAACAATGCAAACTGAAAAACGAAACTTGCAGGCACTATGGTCTAGGAATCGGCAAACACGAGATGATTTTTTGTGGCTTTTTCTGTGGACTCTAGGTATGAAAAACAAAAACTAATCTAGTGGGAAATTAAAGTACCTCACGGGCAACCTGAAATCTGATACCAAATGATGAGTAGTTTAGGCCCGATCTTCCGAAAGGTAGGTCGATTGAAGTGGAGATCTCGACGTTGATGTTCCGAGGCACTCGAGCAGACCCGAATACCCCTGCAATCACTACACCACTGCTCCGTTGGTTATCAACCGTGCTTCACACGCTTGACCTCGCCAAGAAGGCTATCCCTGCAGGTGCAACCGAGAACACAAGCAAGAACGATGAAGATGCAATCTGAAATTGTGAAATTGGGGTCTCACAAACCGTAGAACGGCGAAAGTGTTTAATCTAAGCAAAACCCACCGAATATGGTCGGCGACTGCAGTATTTAAAGGCTAGGGTTCGTCCATAAAACACTTAGACACGTCCCTAATGGACTCATATGGGATACAAGGCCCAAAAGCCCAATACGATGGTGCAACACCGGACAGAACTCCGAATTCGACTTGTTTCGACAATTCCCAATGACTCCTGGCGAATATTAATGTGGGACCAAAACCATTGGAAAGTTTATCTTCTCATATTTCCATGCATATGTAGAACGTCAAAAACGGAGTCCGTATGCATCCTGGGCGTCCGTTTTAAGATGGATTGCTCCTGGACTCCAAGTTGAACTCGAGTCCGAGTTGGCGACTGTTTCCATCAATTTGTGGATGTCCTATCTGTTTATACACGTCCCCAAATCCTCCTCCCTTTACTTGTTGATCATGTCTATGGTTCCTAATAACAATTAAATCATTAAATAGCAATCCATTCTCAAACTCACATGGGTAGGAAGTTAGGAACGAGTTCACCTGCTGATTTAGTAACCGTGCTCGTGCTCTTGTGATTAGTCCTTGTATATCAATGTGAGTATCCACTGTTGTGATGTCCTCATCAGATAGTATGTGGGTGAAGATGGCAACTTGCATTAGGAAGGTAGCTAGTGAGGTGCTCGGTGTGACAAAAGAAAAGAAACTTGTAGATAAAGACACTTGGTGGTGGAATGAGGATGTACAAAAGGCCATTAAGGAGGAGTGTTACAAGAGTTGGCATAATGATAGAAGCGCAAGCAACATGCTTAAGTACAAAGAGGCTAAGAAGAATGCAAGGCGGGCTGTGAGTAAGGCAAGGGGATATGCCTATGATAAGTTATATGAGAGACTAGAGACAAAAGAAGGTGAAAATGACATATACAAGATAGCAAAAATCCGTGAGAGAAAGATGAGGGATTTCAATCAAGTTAAATGCATCAAAGATGAGACTGACCGCATTCTAGTGAAGGATGAAGAGATTAAGAATAGATGGCGTGATTACTTTAATGGGCTATTCAATGATGGGAATGGGAGCACTATGGTTGAGTTGGATGACTCCTTTGACGACTACAACAGGCGGTTCGTGTGGAGGATACAAGAGTTTGAGGTTAAGGAGGCCTTAAAAAGGATGAAAGGAGGAAAGGCCCTCGGCCCTGACGATGTCCCTATTGAGGTGTGGAAATGTCTTGGGGACGTGGCAATAGTATGGCTCACAAAGCTATTCAACCATATTTTTCAGTCAAATAAGATGCCTAAAGAATGGAGTAAAAGTATATTAGTACCTATCTTCAAAAATAAAGGAGATATTCAAAGTTGTACTAATTATCGAGGTATTAAGCTTATGAGTCATACTATGAAGCTTTGAGAGAGAGTGATTGAACACCGCCTGAGGATAGTGACCAATGTCACTAAAAACCAGTTTGGTTTTATGCCTGGAAGGTCTACAATGGAGGCAATTTTCTTGCTTCGTCAGCTTATGGAGAGATATAGGGAGCAGAAGAAGGACTTGCATATGGTGTTCATCAACTTGGAGAAGACGTACGACAAGATACCAAGGTCAGTCATGTGGTGGGCACTAGAGAAACATAAAGTGCCAACAAAGTACATTACTTTTATCAAGGATATGTATAATAATGTTAGGACAAGTGTGCGCGTAAGTGATAGTGAGATGCATTTCTCATCACGGTAGGACTACATCAAGGATCAGCTTTAAGCCCATACATCTTTTCCTTGGTGATGGATGAGGTGTCGAAGGATATACAAGGGGATATCCCTTGGTGAATGCTCTTTGCTGATGATGTAGTGCTGGTAGATGAAACTAGAGATGATGTTGATAAGAAATTAGAGTTATGGAGAAAAACCTTAGAGTCCAAGGGGTTTAGACTTAGTAGTACCAAAACCGAGTATATGAGGTGTGACTTTAGTGGTGTTGGTTGTGAAGAGGGAAATGTTAGTCTACAAGGACAAATAGTACCTAGAAGAGACTCTTTCCGATACTTAGGATCAATGTTACAAAGCAATGGCGATATTGATGAGGATGTTTGCCACAGGATCAAGGTAGGGTGGATGAAATGGC
Organism: Neostapfia colusana; assembly: GCA_030760725.1. Lineage (NCBI taxonomy): Eukaryota > Viridiplantae > Streptophyta > Magnoliopsida > Poales > Poaceae > Neostapfia > Neostapfia colusana. Next base: position 106,523,958 of record JASWHV010000006.1, read on the forward strand.
GACAAGCCTATGGAATCCTATGTGATAGGAAAGTCCCACAAAAGTTAAAAGGGAAGTTCTATAGGACGGTGATCAGACCCGCGATGCTCTATGGGGCGGAATGTTGGCCAACTAAACGGCAATATGTCCAACAAATGAGTGTCGCAGAGATGCGCATGCTACGGTAGATGTGCGGGCACACGAGAAGAGACCGAATAAGGAATGAGGCGATTCGTGATAGGGTAGTGGTGGCGCCGATTGAAGAGAAGTTAGTCCAACATCGACTTAGGTGGTTTGGATATATCCAACAGAGATCTCCAGAAGCACCGGTTAACAGTGGGATTTTAAGAGGTAGAGAAAATATTAGGAGGGGTAGAGGACGACCAAGGTTGACCTGGGAGGAGGCGGTAAAATGAGATTTGAGAGATTAGAATGTATCCAGAGACTTAGCTCATGATAGGACCGCATGGAAAGTAACAATTCATGTGCCAGAATCGTAGTCTTGTTTTTTTTCTTTTTTTCTTTTCTCTTTTTTTCCTTGTTCTTATATCTCTTTCTCTCTTTTACTTCATTGATATTGGGTTTCATGTCCAGCCGACCCTAACATGTTAGGATAAAGGCTTGGTTATTGTTGTTGTTGTACTAAACCGGTTTATTGTCCAATTCCTGTAGCATCAGCTTCTTGTTCGTGATGAAAAGTATCCACACATTGTCCATGTTGAGAAAGGAATTATAAGCAATAATGAAACAGAAGCCCCTTCTGATCTTTATGAGCCAGAAGGTAAGCTGACTTCTCGTTACATCTATTTTTGATGATAATGGACGAAGCACCACTTATCACTTGATTTTAATTATTATTTATGACATGGTTGTGCTGTACCTTGTAGTTGTGACTAGATCAAATGGATCTCACGTCTTTCTTCTGCTCTCCGTAGGCAAAGAATTATGATATTTTTGGTTAGCTGCTGCATTACTTTGTGAACCATTTTTACTTTCTTTGTACATCTATTTATGAATGAATATATTTCTGAAATGGGGTTATTAAGATTGTATCAGTTGTGCTTTGTTCAACCATTCCCCCGTGAAATGGTTTACATATATTATCAGTAATAATTTGGTGTATTTTTCAACTTCCTGCATTTTTATTTTAACTGTTCTTTCTACTTTCTTTATATTATTCTGTTAATTTATTTAGAGCTGCTGTAATTGTGTGGTTAATGACAATTGAACCCTTTATATGTGCAGAGGAGATGATACGAGGCCTTACACAACTTCCATGGGAACGTGTTGATGTGAGCTTCCAGAAAAGCAGTCAAAGGTTGGTTGCACATAACACTATTCAGGTATGTTTCTTTGAACGTTTCAAACTTTAACATGTCTTTGATTTAGGCCACGTAATTGGATGTATGTCTCGTCTGAATTTCAAAATTCTTTCTTCATTTACTGGCATCTGAACTTCCCCTGGGCAGCTGAGGTGTACCCTGTAGATGCTTCTACCGTAGTGTGTATATTTTCTGTGTTGTCTGATTGTGTCTAGTTGAAATATTCCTAGAAAACTGCCAATTATTACTTGCATATAATTGGCTTTTCACGCACCAAATTATAATTCTTTTATGCTATTGATAGCATAGCAGCAATGTAAAACTGATGCCAAAGAATAAGTATTCTGTACGTACTAAAGAAAGAAACAGTTCTTAAGTATATCATACCTCAACGTCAATTGATTAATGCACTAAATAAAAAGTTGCCTGTGGAGTTTCCTTACTCTTTACACTCGTGCATATTAGCATACTGTATTATTTTGTTGCTCATAATTAAAACTTCCTTGGATCTAGGAAACTATATTTGTTAATTTTTATCTCTTGAGGATGTCACAGCTTGTGCTAATTCAGGCACGAAATGCTCGTTATCTTTCTCTAAACTTTTTATCCTGAACATTATGTATGTCCAGTCCATGGTTCCATAACATAAACGGCTCAGCAGGCACATGCTCCTGATAATTTTCCTGCTTTTCTGCCAGGTGAAAAGCTATTGGCTAAACTCGGATAGAACAGACGTGATCAACCTCAACCACATGATGGATCATTTCATCATCTAGCGCACAAACTCAGTGCCTACACTATGGGCATGGCGAATATTTCTGTCGCAGTTTGTTGAGTAATGGCAATTCAATCTTGACTAGCCGATTTTTCCTTGTAGGTTACAGCTCCCGTCCCTGATAATGTGGTTGATCGTATAGGCCCACGTGCTGCAGACGCAGAGTAGAACCCAGATGTTTCTTCCCCCGTCGATGCTTAGCTTGTCCAACTGGATTATAGTCTGCCCCCCTCTTGTATTCCACAATTAGGCTAAACAAGAGTTGATGGAAATAGATTTCTCCTGTCCTGATTCACGACATGCAGACTGAAAATTTTGATCATATTCGAGTGATTCATGTCCTTACTAATATTTCTCATCACTGGCATGGTATTACTTTATCTTAATAATTTGTTAGATTGGAATATATTTATTTAGAAAACGCCTAAATTCCTAAGTGTCCTTTTTTTTGAAAAAAAACGTTGCTTTTTCAAACAAGGACTAAGCGTCGGCACAGATGGGCGGGGCGAATTTATTTGGGGCGTTCCTGACTCGGCTTCTAAAGGCTTATAGTGAGCCCATATGGCATTCGGCCCGCACGGCCGTGACAGGTCACCATCGAATCCAGCACCTTCCCGCACGGCGGCGGCAGCGTCCGAGCCCACCCGTTTCTTCCAAAATCCCCCAAACCCCGGCATCCGGGCGTAGGCTCCGCGCCGCTCTCGTCTCGGCGTCTCACCTCGCGGTCTCCATGGCGGCCTCCACCTCCGCTTCCACTCCCTTCCCGTTCCCCACCCGCCGCGCGCCGGACGACACCTTCTTCTGCGCGGTATACCCCCTGCCGCCGCCCGCCGACCTGCCCCCGCCGGCGGTCCTCGCCTCGCTCCGCTCCCTCCACCTCTCCCTCCTCGACCACCTCGCCCCCTTCCTCTCCTCCCACCTCTTCCACCGCGACCCCTTCACGCTCTCCCTCCCGGCCGACCCGGCCTCCCCCTGCGCACTCTGCACCTCCCCGCCCGTGCCCCACCTCCACGGCGCGCTCCGCTTCGGCGACTCCCTCGCCGACGAGTGGCTTGCCGTCTCCCTCCTCTTCGCCCTCACCCGTGCCTTCCCCGACGTGGCGGTCCGTGCGTGGGACTCCGACGGGGAGTTCCTCCTCATCGAGGCCGCCTTCGCGCTCCCGCGGTGGCTCGACCCTGAGACCGCCCCCAACCGCGTCTTCATCTTCCGCGGCGAGCTGCACATCCTGCCGCTCTCACTGTTCGTGGACACGCCCTCGCTGGATGCGGCGCTCGCCGCTGTGTACGACGACTCCATTGACACCCGCGCCCCGGAATCCGTCCAGGCCTCGATACAGCGCCGCATCGCCGGGCTGCCAGAGAAGGCGTCAGAGAACCTCCACACTGCGCACGTCATCGTCCCTGCGCCCGTGGCTAAGGTGCTCAAGGAGGAGCCCTGCCTCATCGCGCGTGCCGTGGAGGGGTTCTACGACCGGGACATAGACACCATGAAGCACGCTGCGAGGATGGAGAAGTTCCTCAAGGGGCCTGGTGAGGATGGGGTTGAGATGGTGAGGACCTCGGTGCGGATGACACGGGCAATGTACGCACAGCTCGTGCAGCAGAATTTCCAGGCACCCAGGGGATACCCGATGCCGAGGAGGGAGGAGGGGCAAGAAAAGTGGATGGAGGCAGAGCTGGGGATGAAGATTGCATGTGGGTTCGAGATGATGTACCAGGAGAGACGACGCGAGGAGGAAGGTAAAGGGAGCGCGTGGGAGGTTTACAAGAAGAGCTTGGAGGCGACTGGGTGCTTTGAAGGTCTGCTTCCTGGGTCAAAGGAGTATAAGAGGGTCATGGAGGATGCAATGCAATATTACAAGAGCTCTAGTTTGTTCTCACGATCAAGGTAGGTCTTATTGTTTTTTGCTAGACTTGGGGAGTTAAATATCTGTTTAATTGTGATGTGAAAGAATGTGGTTGTGCCGTGGCACATTTAGTTTATTTCTGCCCTTAAAACTAATCAATCTTTCTTTATGATCATTATTTGTTCATTTTCTGAAGTATAGCAGCTTGATTTTACCAGACTGATTATGAGTGCCTACTTTGTCAGCTGATAATTTCTTCCGCATGTAGACTGCAAATTCACTTGTAACACTACTGTGTTCTATCACAGGGACATACTAAGTGCGCCAGTGTGTCGAATTGATGAAATTCTAGCAGTGCCATACTCAGCCGACGAATTTAAAGGCATTGACCTTCCTCCCAGCAGTGGTGACTCTTGGTTGTATGGTGGGGATGATGAGTTGAATGCAGAACTCTGTGAAAGGCAGAAGGAAATGGAAGAGTATGAGGCCACAAAGAAGCACAGGAAAAAGAAACAAGGTATCTCTGGCAGCTCTAAATCCCAGACGGATGAGTCCAAGCTTGGAGAGATTACAGAGTCCATGGAAGAATTTGTTCGCAAAATGTCCAGCTTTGAAGGAGCTGAAGTTCCTGCAAATAGGTTTCCCTCTAGATCCATTTATCATTTCTGTACTATACTTTATTTCGATGAGAACATTGTTTGTCAGTTTGACAGTTATATTCTTTAAATAGTTTGATTATTGTTGCTATCTGTCTTCTTTAAGATTGAGATAATTCATGTTGTAACTCCTAACCACCTACTGAAAAAGGAGACGTAAAGGGTAGTGTATCTGTCAGGTATTTGTAGCGTAGTGAATGTACTCATTTAGATGCACTAAAAATGTTGAATCTCAATAAAGGGCAGCCCAGTGCATGTAGCTCCCGCTTACGCAGGGTCCAGGGAAGGGTCCCACCCACTTGGATCTTTTGTACGTAGCCTTTCCCTGCATTTCTGCAAGAGGCTGTTTCCAGAACTTGAACCCGTGACCTGCTGGCCACAAGGCAACAGCTTTATCGCTGCACCAGCCCCCCCCCCCCTCCTTCATTGAGATGTGCATAACTTCTAAAAACCTTAGAATGAAATTTAAGAAAACTGTAAGTTTTGTCATGATCCGTGACAAATGATTTTTTAATCTGAGTGGCTGTTGTTAGTTGAAGTTCCCTCCCATGTTTTTAGGTTAGCCTGTCGGTTTTGGATGCCAGGGACCGATCAGGCGATTAGATCGACTAATTGGCCCAATTAGTTGGCTTCTAATCAGCCAATCAGGTCTCCTAGTCATCCAGCACCTCTGGGACCAATCAGGACCAGTGTCTAAAAGGCGTCACCTCGCCGCCTAGGCGTCCAGGCGCTCCGGCCTGGATGGCATGGCCGGTCAACTTGCCTAGCTGCCTGCCACCTCCCAGGCCACGACCACCTCTGCCCGCCTCCCTCCCAGGCCGTCCGCCACTCAGCCCGCCGCCGCCTCCTCCACCTGCTGGGCTCCATGGGGCCATGGCGGCTAGGCGTCCAAGCGCCCATGTAAAACCTTAATCAGAACATATATAAAGAAAGGGCAGCTCGGTGCATGTAGATCCCGCTTGCGCAGGGTCTGGGGAAGGGTCCGACTCTTTTGGGTCTTTTGTATGCAGCCTTTCCCTATATTTTTGTAAGAGGTTGTTTCTAGGACTTGAACCCGTGACCTCATGGTCACAAGGCAACAGCGAGGCAAGGCATGGAGACGCCCCAACGACACGGGTTCACCCTAGGGACCACGAGGTAACGGGTTCACCCTAGGGACGCCCCGACGCCTTAGGAACGCCTTACTCAGGCATTCAAGGCGACGGGGACGCCTTGGCCTCCCTGGGCGCCTTACCGCTCAAGCGACGCTTTAATAACTATGCTTAGTAGGTAATGTATTGAAATTCACCTGGTAGGTAACTCCTTCACCTGTGTGTCTATGTTGGATACAATTCTTCGAGTAGCCTATTTCTTCAGAGCATTTTACCTACCAACATGTGAGAAGATGACAGCGATAGCTTTATGGCATTGACAATTGAGGATAGTCTTTACCTTTTCTTTTGACTAGATCAGGTGCAGCTTCATTACTCAAGAATGCTACTTCTGTAGTCTTAGTAGTTGGGACCGTGTAGGATGTTTACAGGACTCAACTTACCTAAGAACTTTATGAAAGAGAGAAGGTTACATGCACAAAATCATTTATTGCTTTCCATGTGAATACAAGTTGCAAATTGATTATTTTGCTAGTTCTTTGTGTTAGCTGAAAGGGTGCAACATTCCATGATACATTTTTCTTATTGCTATATAGCTGTGCACCAAGCCTACCGGACAGGTCCATCGATATTTATCAATTTATCATATGTAGGAGAGATATGGAATCAGTTAACCTAGATGTCAATCAGTTCTTCAAGGCCATGGAGTCGGTTTTGGGTGGAGGTTCACAAGAACAAGCTGACAACAATGACACATTTCATAGAAAATCATCTTCATCTGACATGGACTTCGGTATGTCTTTACTTCTGTGTCATGCATGGGCTATTTTGATGTCCTGATTTTTTTACCCAATCTAATATGGCCAGTTATTAATTTTAGATTCTGTTCTCCTACATTGTGAACATCTCAACTTCCTTAAATGTGTAGTACTCGTTCCATTTTATTCTCCTATTTTGTGAACAATCTCAACTTCATTTCATGTTTAGTACTCCCTCCAGTCCAAAATATAAGTCCATTAGGACGATGACACAATCTCCAAAATGACACTTTGACCAATAAGTTACTCTCACGAGTATGTTACTGTCTTGGGCAGCCAGCTAGGTGCCATGGGCTCGTGGGCTACTGTAGCACGGCCGGCTGCCCATGACAGCTACTCCACATACAAAAAGTTGTAATTATGAAAGTATTCTTTATACTGAATCTTTCAACATCAACCTTATTTTTTCAGACGATATCATCATTTAGCTATTGCTGGTCAAAGAGAGTTGACTTAGGACAATCCCAAATGGGCATATATTTGGGATCAGAGGGAGTATTCAGGTTTATATATGATTCAAGAAACACAATGAACAATATAATCTATGATAATTTTGAGGCTGGTGAAATCTTTCAAGCTTTATTACTCTCCCTGTCCTCTAATTATTGTTATTAGGACGATTCTAGTTCAAAACTGACTGGAATTATTTAACAACAAAAATTTGAGACTGGAGGGAGTAGTGGTTCATTACGCACCAGTTATTTTGATTCTCAGTTATGCTTGCAGACTTCTTTATTTCTTGATCATGCTATTTCGATGATACAAGAGTTTGAGGTTAAGGAGACCCTAAAAAGGATGAAAGGAGGAAAGACCCTCGGCCTTGATGATGTCCCTAGAGGTGTGGAGATGTCTTTGGGACATGGCAATAGTATGGATCACAAAGCTATTCAACCACAATTTTCAGTCAAACACGATGCTTGAAGATTGGAGGAAAAGTATATTAGTACCTATGTTTAAAAATAAATGAGATATTCAAAGTTGTACTAACTAGCGAGGGATTAAGCTTATGAGTCATACTATGAAGCTTTGGGAGAGAGTGATTGAACATCGCTTGAGGAGAGTGATTAATGTCACTAAAAACCAGTTTGGTTTTATTACTAGGAGGTCTGCTATGGAGGCGATTTTTTTGATCCGTCAGCTTATGGAGAGATATAGGGAGCAGAAGGACCTATATATGGTGTTCATTGACTTGGAGAAGGCGTATGACAAGATACCAAGGTCAGTCATGTGGTGGGCGTTAGAGAAACATAAAGTGTCAATAAAGTACATTACCTTTATCAAGGATATGCACAATAATGTTGTGACAAGTGTGCGCGTAAGTGATAGTGAGACTGATACATTTCCTATCACGATAGGACTACATCAAGGATCAGCTTTGAGCCCATACATCTTTTCCTTAGTGATGGATGAGGTGTCGAAGGATATACAAGGAGATATCTCTTGGTGTATACTATTTGCCGATGATGTAGTGCTGGTATATAAAACTAGGGATGGTGTTGATAAAACATTAGAGTTATGGAGACAAACCTTAGAGTCCAAGGGGTTTAGACTTAGTAGGACCAAGACCGATGTCGGTACCCTCAAGACCGGGTACCCCCGCATGGAAGGTTGAAGACATTCCAGACCTCGCCTCCCTGTTGAGGCGGGCCCTGGCATGGCCACGTGTCCTTGGCCCCGGACCTGGCCTCCCTTGAGGCAAGGTCCGACGCTGCCACGTGTGCCCATGCTCCGGGCCGGACCTCCCCGCTGAGGGCTTCGGAGCCGCCACGTGTCCTTGGCCCCGGACTTGGCCTCCCCGCTGAGGCAAGATCCGGCGCTGCCACGTGTCTCTGGGCTCCGGGCCAGACCTCCCCGCTAAGGAGGGCTCCGGAGGCGCCACGTGTCCCATGACCAGTCGTGGGCCGTAAAGACTCTGAAGTAAAGGAAGACGTGCACCATCTAGTCGCTTATTCAAGACTCGCGCCTTCCCCAGAAGCATGGTGCAAGGCGCACGCCTCCGTCCTCCGCCTGTTCACCATTACGGTGACAAGACAGGGAGGCGAGGCGTGACAACGGAACAGTGCCGCCCAACGGCACAGAGTCGCTCAGCAGAGCGAGAAGACACGATGACAAGACGGGGTCTTCATCATCACCTGCTACCCGGTTAGAGGCGCCCGGCGTGGCAGGTGGCGCGCCTTGACTCCTCTGACAGCGACATTACATATAGCTGTAAATACCCTAGCTCATGTATAGGGTACGAACAGCCGCGGGGCCACCTGTCGGGCCCCAGGCTACATTGTAACTGCCCCGGCCTTGGGCTATAAAAGGACCGGGGCAGCCTCCGGGCAAAGGGTTCGCACTCCAGTTCGGCACCTCGCAACCCTGCAATCTCACACTCATACGCGCAAGCAATACAACAATCACACCGTGGACGTAGGGTATTACGGTTTTGGAGGTGAGCGAGGCGCCAACCCAGGAAGTCGGCCAACACCATCAGTGAAGACAACCCCTGGTCCGCCAGGACCTTAATCCTCGCCAGCACAGGGGAGTAGGCGCTCTGAAGGTGGGGCAACTTCTCCCAGCTGGTCCGCGTGGTCGAAGGCGGGGAAGTCGGCAGATCCAGCCGGTCGTGGGCGTCGGCCTTCACGATAACCCAGTCATCCCTCCAGTTCTCCCACTTGTTGGGGGAGAGGGGAGAGATGTACGTCGCCACAGATCTTGTGCGATGCTGGAAGTAGTAGGCGCCCAGGAAGCTCGAGCTCCTCCCTGACGACCGCAGGACGAAGAACGCTCGGAACGGCCGCGCCCCCACGAACATCTTGTAGAGGTGGACGAAGATCGCTGCTTATAGGCGGGGCATCAGTTGTAACAAACAGGGGAGTCAGGTAAGAAGAATCAGCCTCGGAAAAGCAGAATTCAGCGCTCATATCCTCGTTTCCAACATGCATTCGTAGGCCGTCCGTCCTACAGCCGCCCGAAAAGGAACTGCAGTCTTGCTTTTGGTACTCCAGAAAAGCAAATCTTGATCGAACCTATATTTGCCCAATGGATACAATCTGCTCATGGTAAGACGACATATGGGTTCGATATACTCTTATCTTCAACGAATGGCCCCGCTTTCAATGCAGCCCTTCTACTCCTCCACCGAGGAGCCGTTCTTGCGAGAAGCAAGGGATGCCGAGCTCGTAGAACTCCAGCAGGGTCAGGAAGAAGGAAGAAGCGGGAAAGGCGAGCCCCGCCGGCATGTACCCGGTGAAAACGACGACTTCGCCGGGCTGAAGATCTACGAGCGGGAGGGATCCGCAGCGAATTCTCCCGTCGTATCGAGGCGCTGCCAGCCGATCAGGCGCCTCACGCATCCCACATCGCCGGCGCTTCGGAGACGAGACTCTCGGAGGTTCGTCGCCATTGGAGTAGGAAGAGAAAGCAAGGAGGCGAGGAGACCAGAGCGAAAGGAAGGAAGAGGCGCAAGGAAGCAAATGAAGGAGGGGACTCCTGCCAGCTGCGGAGGACCTCTTTATTTGCCTCTGGATCTTCGGAAACCGCCGAGCGCGATGTGCCCGACAAAGTTGCACCCGCATCGGCTATATCGCCAAGCACAGAGGTGCTAGGCCCACTCAGCAGACAGTGTGGGCAGAAAGCTCCGCGGTTCCAATGGATAAAAGTGGTTCCCCGAGAAAGCCTGACAAGAGGAAGAGCAGGGGTCGTGTTGGGAACCGTCGCAAGTAATGCTGCAGTTGCATGCAACATGCGCCCCCACGACCCTTCAACAATAAAGGGATACCTGTCCGTGACAGCAGAAGAGTCCCTTCGACTGAAGCAAGATCAGAAGACCACCACGCGGGATTTTTTACGGAGGCCCCATCCGCAAGAGCCTTCGTCTCTGTCCAGATGGGCCCATGGCCACTGTCGGTACCCGCAAGACCGGGTACCCCGCGTGTAAGAGCAAAAGAAGATAGGGACCCAACCTGCAGGCTGGGCCCAACCGCCAGCTAGGGAGCACTCATGAGAAGGCGAGTGCCCTAGGCCTCGGGTCCGACCACCTGCTAAGGAGCGCTCCGAGGCTGCCACGTGTCTTCAGGCTCTTAGTCTGACCACCGGCCGAGGATGGCTCCGAAGCCGCCACGTGTCCAATGGTGCCGGGCCCGACTCCCGCTAGGAAGGGCTCCGGCACTGCCACGTGTCCGGAACCTCCGAGCCACGACTCCCACCTAGGATAGCTCCAGAGGTGCCACGTGTCCTACGGCTTCGGGCTCGACCTCCAGTATGCAATGTTATACTAAACGGTAGACAGTCAGTGGAGGTATGTTTACTGTTTAGCCTGTCTAAACGGTGTTTAGACGGATTAAACGGTTTGTACTGTAGCTACACTGTTGCAGCAAGTAAAATATATAACTTTAATCTATAAGTCCCCGTCTTCACAACTAAAGTACATAACTTACAATAAATCACATGGAGGTTATTTAGATAAATTAGAACCCCATACTCTTATTGAGTTTCAGCTGTCCTGCAACTCTCAAACATGAAAATCTAGCAAGTTATAAAATAAAAGGCTAATAAAAGATGCAACTCACATGTGCCATATGTATACTCTATGTTCCTGATATGAGAAAGCGCGCGGGGAGACTGAGCTGTGTGTGCCGCACAGGGACTCAGGTGCACGGGTTCAAAGTATGTGGCAGGGAGATGGTGGGAGAGGGCGATCAAGCTGCGCGTGGGCGGTGGCTGATGGTGGGCTACTTCGGTTGCGAGCCAAGGGGGCGGGGGCATACCTGGTGGCAGCGGATCGGCGGCATATCGAATACTACAACAGACCCGTGTCGGCGTAATCAATAGGAGTCTTTGACCGCGTGCAGCTTAATGGGCTGAAAAAACCTGGTTCTAACATTTTCACTTCGCCTAAACGGGTCAAAACGTGTTTAAGCACGAATAGAAACCATTTTGTTTAATCCGTTTACACCGTTTAAACGGTCGTTGACCCGTTTAAACGGGTCAACCGTTTAAATGTCCGTTTAGGGCCTAAACTACACAGTAAGTGTCTGTTTACCGTTTAAACACGTTTAAACGGCCGTTTAATACCGTTTAGAATAACACTGCCAGTATGGGAGGGCTCCTGTGCTGCAACGTGGGCAACAACTTCAGGCGTCCGGAGGTGCCACGTGTCCTACAGCTCCGGGTCTGACCTCCAGCATGGGAGGGCTCCGGTGCTGCCACGTGGGCAACAACTTCGGACCTCTCGCTACTCCGCAAGTCTGCTCCGGTGACGACACGTGTCCCGGGGGCCAGCCACCCGGACGCCGCTCTAACAAGCAACGGGCAGATAGCCAAGGAGTAAAGAGGAAGGCACGCTGTCAGGCCATGCATTCAAGGCTCGCGCCTTCCCCAGAAGCATGGCACACGGCGCACGCCCCCGTATTCCGCCTGTTCACCATTACGGTGACAAGACAGGGCGGCGAGGCGTGACGGAGAAACAGTGCCGCCCAGCGGCATAGAGCTACTCAGCAGAGCGAGAAGACGCGGCGACAAGACGGGGACTTCATCATCACCGGCTGCCCAGTCAGAGGCGTCCGGCGTGTCAGGCGGCGCGCCTTAACTCCTCCGACAACGACGTAGCATATAGCTGTAAAAGCCCTAGCTCATGTATAGGGTACGGATAGCCACGGGGCCACCTGTCGGGCCCCGGGCCACATTGTAACCGCCCCAGCCTTGGGCTTTAAAAGGTTCAGGGCATCCTCCGGGCAAAGGGTTCGCAACCCGGCAACCTCTCACACTCATACGCGCAAACAATACAACAATCACACCGTGGATGTAGGGTATTACGCTCCGGCGGCCCGAACCACGTAAATCTTCGTGATCATCTCGTCACCATGCTCCGACGCTCGAAACCACTAGCCCCTCCTAAAAAAAACCTCCGCGGGCTGCTCCTGAGCAGACCGCCGGAAGTGTCGCAGGAAACACTTCGACATTTGGTGCGCCAGGTAGGGTGCTTCTGGTTTTTGAAGTTGTTCGTGAAGCTCACGATGGTGAACATCCACTCTCTCGGAGGCTCTTCCCGCCCCTCGCGCCGCCAGCAACAGAGGGAGCAGGAAGCCTCATCCCGTTCCAGAGCGGGACTGACTACGCCGGTGGCAGCCCCTACAGCGACGGTGCCCGCTGCCACCCAGCGGCCTTCGGTTGCGACGGCGTCGCTAGCGCCGATCGAAGCTAGCCCGGAGAGTGCGCTGCTAGCAGCTCGCGCGCTCCTCCACAACCCTCCGAGCGTGGGAGCTTCCCTGTCCGCTGCAGAGCAGTGACGCCCCACCTGGTCGTCGCCGTGCTCAACTCGTCGAGCCACCGGAGACGGTGACCAGAGCTGGCACAGCTGCCTTCCAGGACGGCGGCAACCCACTCGACGGCGACGTCTAGGCTCTCCACCACAGATCTCAGAGCCAAGTTAGACTGCCGCCGTCGGAAAGAAGATGGTCGCACCACCGAGCGATAGCGCGAGCGGCGTCGCAACCTCGAGGAGGCACTCGAGGAGGCGTATGGTACCCCGGGCGCCATGCGCCCCATCTACACAGGCCAGAACCCCGTCTCCCTAGGCTCAGTGGGAGGCTGCATGGCTCTGGCCCTGCACCTTCGTATGGCGGTGTGGCCGTGTAAGTTCTGGCCACACTTGACGGAGAAGTTGGACGGGACAGTCAACCCGTCGAGTTCCTGCAGATCTACCCCACAACCATCCTAGCTGCAGAAGGGGATGAGGCCATCATGGTCAACTATTTCCCCGTGGCCTTTACCGGGTCAGCCCGGTCATGGATCATGAACTTGTCCCAGGAATCTATAACCTCCTGGGAAGAGTTGTGCCGTCAGTTCACGGCCAACTTCAGGAGTTCCTACACCCGGCCGGGCACGGAGGCCAACCTCCACGCCCTGTAACAACAACCAGGAGAGTCGTTGCGCTCCTTCATCCAGCATTTCTCTCAGGTTAGGAACATCATACCCCGTATCTCGAACGTCTCTGTGGTAGTTGCCTTCAGGCAGGGTGTAAGAGATAAGAAGATGCTCGAGAAGCTGGCCACGCACGACGTGCAAGACGTCTCGAAGCTCTTCAGCTTGGCGGACAAGTGCGCCAGGGCCGCGGAGGGCCGCAACTGACACACACCGCCTGGCAAGGGGAAGTCCAGTGGGTCCGCCACCGGAGCCGCAGCCCAGAGCAGCGGCAAGAAGAAGGCCGGCGGCAGGGACAAGCCACTGGCCGGAGCCCCTACTGCAGCAGCAGTAGCAGCTGCAGGGAGCCGGGGGCCGCGCCCAGACAAGCGCCTGCGACCGTCGTCCACAGCCGACGGCGGTCAGTGGTGCACGACAACGGCAGCCATGGCGCTAACGATTGCCGCGAGATCAAGAAGCTCGCGGAACACTTCCATGAGCTGCAACAGCAGCGGCTGCGCCAAGATGGTGCACCCTTCCGTCAGCAGGAGGGCAAACAAAAGGCCGAACCTGAGGCCGGCACTGAGCAGGGTATGAAGTATCAAGATGCCGAGAGGGCGTTGAAAGCCATCTACGGCCACTCCGACTCCAGCGACCACAATGAGCGACGCAAGACGCTCTACGCCTAACCAGGCGTCCCCCCCCCTCCTCTGTCGTGCGACAAGGGAGAACACCCTCTTACATTGGTGTAGGGGGTCGAGGCCGACCTCCCCCCAGAACACGTCAGGAGCTCACCTGACGTCCAGACATACGACGAAGCCACGCAGAACCAGCTTCTGCGTGAAGAAATCAACCTCGTGGCAGACGACCTTTCAACGAAAGCCTCTACATGGGCTCCGGTCCTGAAGGTGTTTTTGAAAGGAAGTTGCTGCGTCCAATAGCCTAGCCTGCCGAACCGGGCGAAGGGGGCGAGTCCAGCACCTTGAAGCTAGCGGTCCCGGCGGCCCTACAACCATGGCGCCTGCCAAGGATCGTATGCGTCACCGGGGACTCCGTGCAACCCGGCGCCCAAGATCCAGAAGCTCGAGTAGGACCTGATGCATGGATCACGGAGGTCCGGGCCTACTTGAAGGACAATATCCTTTCCGAGGAACATGTATCCGCTGAACAGATCGTTCGCATGGCTAAGAGATACACACTGGTAGATGGGGATCTCTACCGGTGGCGCCGACAATGTCCTATTGCGGTGCATAATCCGGGAGGAGGGCTGCGAGCTGCTCGCAGAGGTTCAGGGAGGCGAGTGCGCCAACCACCCTTGTCCCGCACGCTGGTCGGTGAAGACTTCTAGCATGGCTTCTACTGGTCGACGACTCTTCTGGATGCCGTCGTGCGACAAGGGAAGACGCCCTCCCCCCAGAACATGTCATGGGCTCACCCGACGTCCAGACATACGACGAAGCCACACAGAATCACCTTCTGCGTGAAGAGATCAACCTCGTCGACGAGGCAATGTGGCGATGGGTATCTCTACCCAAGCCACAGAATGTGAAACACCTCTGTAAGTTCTATCCTTAGATATTTTTTTTTCTTTTTCTCTTTCTTTGTAAAGGTGTCATAGTGTATAGTAACAGCGCTTAGAGCAGCTAAGCCCTGGAAGGGTCCTGCTACTCTTGTCATCCGGAGTGGGTCGCTGCCTTCGTGCACGGCCTGTTTTCTCCTATCACCCGAAGGAAGCCAGAAATAAGAAAAATTATCCTACCCTCCGTACCTTCTTTATAGTTTGTGCTTGTTCATGCATATCAACAGTAAATGGCATGTCCGGAGCCTGTCCTACACACTTGTCCTAGGTCCCGTGGCACTGGAAGGTCCCCTTGGTGAAAGGTTAACGCCCGCGGGAGGTCCAGGGTGTGTAGCCTGCTATGCTTGGTTTCGTACCCCTAGCGTGCACATCCTGCCTCCCCTACGCTACAACTGAGTACTTGGGGGGCGGAAAGAACACGCCTACGGACAAGAAAAGTAACCGGACCCCGAACATTGCCCCAATACTCTTTACGTGCTTTCTTTCCATACTGCTCCGGCCGTATGGCCAATCACTTTTTCCTGTGTTCAACCGTAGCAAGAGTTGTGCTATCCTTTTGCAGGCGGGTCTCCTTGAGGTACTTGTGGCGTACCCGGGGTCCTGTGGTTGTCTCATTGCTCGGGGCCCTATGGCGCCGAATGATCCCTCCCCTGAAAGGCTTACGCCAGCGAGAGGTCCAGGTTGTGTAACCTGCTATGCCTGGTTCCATACCCCTAGCGTGCACACCCTGCCTCTCCAGCGCTACAACTCGGTACCAGCGGAGCCGGACAACTCATACCCCTGAGCAAGGCTTTAACCATATCTTGGACGATCCACATCTAATTACCCAAGCCTCGTAGCTCGGTTGAGGATCTTAAGCCACAGTAAAGCTACCGAACAAGGAGGAGTGACCAGAGAGTACGACTACTCCCTCTTTCTGTCATGCCTGCAGGTCCGCACAGGTCCTTGGCGTCTCAGACCTCCCAGGGGGCCCGATGTTGACGTCCTGCCTCATCCAGTGGACGTCGGACCTTTGCGGCGGCGAGCAGAAGACTCGGAGCGCCAGCTACGGCAAGCCGAAGACAAGGGTCGAACTTCCCTCGGGTACCTTATGCACGCCTATATTTTTGCAGCTTTCCTTTTAACTTGGTGTATATTTTTCGTGCCACTCGATGTGTACATAGTTGTGTTTCTCTATCTCGCTCTTGGCCAAAATTTTACCGTCCTGCTACAAGGCGGAAACGCCTGAGGCACCTGTGTTGTCTCTGGACCCCCTTGGTTACCTTCCTGCTCGGGTCCCGTGGCGCCAGAAGGACGCCCCCCTTCAGAATGTCATGCCAGCGGGAGGTCCAGGGTGTGTAGCCTGTTTAGCCTGGTCCTGTACCCTAAGCGTGCACACTCTGCCTCTTCAGCGCAGCAACCAAGTGTTGGGGCACGCCACCCTGGGCTAGCTGGTAACCATGGGATTTGGACATATCCAACGGAGACCTCCAGAAGCACCGGTTAACAGTGGGATTTTAAGAGGTAGAGAAAATATTAAGAGGGGTAGAGGACAACCAAGGTTGACCTGGGAGGAGGCGGTAAAACGAGATTTGAGAGATTGTAATGTATCCAGAGACTTAGCTCATGATAGGACTGCATGGAAAGTAGCAATTCATGTGCCAGAATCTTAGTCTTTTTTTTTCTTGTTACTCTTATATATCTTCCTCTCTTTTACTTCATTTAAAATATATATATTGTTAGACTGTACGTATAGGGGGTAGGGGCATTTTAGTCTTAGGGTTGCTTAATCCTTAAGCTGTGTCCCCCTATATATGTATCTCCTTGACAGGCTGTTAATGGATTGATTACTTTCCTAATCTAATTTGGTATCAGATTACTTTCTCTCTCCTCTTCCGATCTCACCCCGATGGCATCTACGGGTGCCGCCGCCGCCGCGGCCATGGGCGCCGCCGCCGCGGGCGCGCCGGCCCCGCCGCCCCCTCCTCTCGATTTCTGCCCGGTCGCGGCCGCTGCTGGGCTCAGCGCCGCTGACCCCGCCGACCCGGCCGCCCCCTACCCTGCGCCCGCCGCCACTGGGTCTGGCGCCGTCGGCCGCCCCGCCACCTCTCCTGGGGGCGCCGCCGCCAGATCCGGGACTCCCAGCCTTGCGGCTGGCCTCCATGCCATCTCCCCCGGGCACACAGCTGCTGGACTGCTCGGGCCCGGCTCTAGTGTGGTCGGCCCAGCCGCAGGCGGGTCCCTCGGCCTCCCCAGCGCCGCCTGGCCGCCGAGTTTCGCCGCTGGCATGGTTGGACCCGCCGGAGGACAGCACTGTCCCAGTACCGCCTGGCTGCCAAGCCTCGATGGCCCTGCTGTGAGCGCCGCCGGGCATGCTGTCCCTGCTGGATCCGGGGGATAGCCCTCTTCGCACGTCTCCGACGTTGCGACTGCCCTGGCCATCTCCCGTGAGCGGGAACGAGCGCTCGTCCTCGCCTTGGAGCAGGAACGTGCTGCTGCGGCCTCTCTCACACGTCAGCTCGAGGAGTCTCCGCCCGTACAGTGGAGCGACGCACAGGATACTCCAGGAGATGGTGCTGCTTATACTACCTACTCGGCGTCTCTTGTCGCTGCTCTACATGCCCAGGCGGCTGGCATACAGAACATCCGGACTCTTGTCCCGGTTGTTCTCAGCTACGACTCTACTTCCTTCGCCCGTTGGCGCAGCTTGCTTCTCCTGACGCTGCGACGCTTTCGGCTGGAAGACCATGTGCTGCGAGATGACTGTCCACTGGACGACTTGTGGATCTGCATGGACAGTCTTGTCCTTGCATGGATCCTCGGCACACTTTCTGAGGAGCTTCAGGATATCGTCGCCCAGAAGGGTGGCGGTACAGCTCGTCAGGCCTGGCAGGTCCTCGAGCTTCGCTTCCAGGGGAACCAAGCGACCCGAGCTCTCCATATCCATTACTGCATATTGTCGACAGATGAAGGGTATGGCGGACGCCCTTCGTGACCTTGGAGATCCCATCCCGGACAGTACCCTCGTTCTTCAGGTCCTTCAGGGCCTGAATGAGCGCTACACCCACGTTCGCTCGTGGATTCTCCGCGAGAAGCCCTTCCCGACCTTCGAGAAGGTTTGGTCGGACCTCGAGCTCGAGGAGATCACCCAGGGCGGCTCTACTGCTTCCTCCCCTGCCGTGGCCTTCTACGGCTCAGGGTCGTCTTCACGCCCTCCTTCACCTGTTGGTTCTGGGGGCCAGCTTCCTCGTCCACCTACCACACCAGGAGTCCCTGCTACCTCCGGTGGTGGTCGGAACCGCCGTCGTGGCAGACGTGGTAGCCGTGGTGGAGGGACTGGTGGAGGTGGTACGACCAGTGCTGGTGGTACCCCTGGTGGTGCTGGTACTACTGGTGGCAGTAGCGGTGGTCGGGGTCAGGGTGGTGCGACCTGGACCACACCCTACAACCCGTGGACTGGCCAGATCTCGATGTGGCCTGGGCCGTCCTCGGGTCTCCCGGCACTTCGCCCACCACGTCCTCAGCCGGCTTACGTGACTACTCCGACTTACGGCGGGCCGGTCTACGCTGCTGGTGGACAGTGGACCCTGCCCCCTGGTGGACCAGGCTACTCTGCTGCTGGGCCCTCACTGAGCTTCGGGGAACCCGGTTGGTCGGCCCGAGTCGTCGGCACCGCACTCTGACCCTGCTCAGGGCTGGGATCGCCAGTCACTTGCGTCTTCTTTCAGTACGATGAGTCTCACACCACCTAGCCCCGAGTGGGTTGTGGACTCCGGAGCTTCGTACCACACCACCCCCAACGCTGGTACACTCTCTTCTACCCACCCTTCCCACCCTTCCTATCCTTCTTCTATCGTTGTTGGGAATGGGTCTGTCCTTCCGGTCACCTCAGTAGGTGACTCGGGTTCGTCGGGGTCTTTCCGTCTTCGTGATGTTCTTGTTGCTCCAGACATCATTCAACACCTTCTTTCTGTTCGTCGATTTACCACTGACAACCATGTTTCTATCGAGTTTGATCCTTTTGGTTTGTCTGTGAAGGATCTTACTACCCGACGTCTTCTTCTCCGATGTGAGAGCTCAAGGCCCCTGTACACGATGAGACTTCCTGCTTCCGCTTCGCCCTCGCCTTTTTGCCTGACTACGACAGCTCCATCGACTACTTGGCATCGTCGACTTGGCCACCCCGGTGCTGAAGTTATGTCAAAGCTGTTTCGTAGTTCAGTGATCTCGTGTACTAGAGATTCTCATGAGTCTTTATGCCATGCTTGTCAGTTGGGTCGCCATGTTGGACTTCCTTTTCCACATTCTGTAACCCATGTGGAGCACCTTTTTGATCTGATTCACTGTGATCTATGGACCTCACCTGTTCTCAGTGTTTCTGGCTACAAATATTATCTGGTGATTGTTGATAATTTTTCCCATTATTCGTGGACCTTTCCATTGCGACAGAAGTCCGATACATTTGCTACTCTCTCACTTCTTCGTTTGGGTTTCCACACAGTTTGGGTGTACCATTAGGGCTGTCCAGTGCGACAACGGCCGCGAGTTTGATAACTCCGCGTTTCGTCACTTCTTGCTTTCCCACGGGGTCCAGTTGTGCATGTCTTGCCCTTACACTTCCCCCCAGAATGGCAAGGCCGAGCGTATGATTCGTACCACCAACGATGTCATGCGCTCCCTGATGTTCCAGGCTTCTATTCCTGCTTGCTACTGGGCAGAGGCCCTTCACACTGCTACCTTCCTCATTAATCGCCTTCCTACAAAGGCGATTAGTGCTCCCACCCCTCGCTTCGCTCTTTTATTACCACCCCTCTTTATGAGCACCTTCGAGTTTTCGGGTGTGCGTGCTACCCTAATCTTTCTGCTACCGCCCCTCATAAGCTCGCGCCTCGTTCGACTCGATGTGTTTTTCTTGGGTACTCCCCCGATCATAAGGGGTATCGGTGTCTAGACCTCACTACTCGTCGTATCTTGGTCTCCCGACACGTCGTATTCGATGAGTCCTCCTTCCCTTTCGTTGGGTCTTCTTCTGATTCGGTCTCCGAGTTGGATTCTCTCTTTTCCACTGATCCTACGGCCGCTCCCGTCCAGCGACCTTGTCTTTTACCCTCTGCAGGTCTTCCTCTAGCTACGCCAGACACGACCACGGTGACTCAGACGCCACCTGTCGTGCCTCCCGCGGCTCCGGCGTCCTTGCCGCCACTGGCCGTTCCTCCGACGGCCCCGACGTCGTCTGCTGCGCCACGCGTGGCCCCAGCGTCTCCGACGACGTCCGCTGCGCCACGCGCGGCTCCAGCGTCTCCGACGACGTCCGCTGCGCCACACGCGGCCCCAACGTCTCCGACGACGTCCGTTGCGCCACGCGCGGCCCCAGCGTCTCCGGCGTCGTCCGTCACGCCTCACGTGACTTCGACGTCCACGACAGTGTCTCCGACGCCCACGACGGTGTCTTCGCCGTCGTCAGCCGCACCACCTGCGGCCCCTGGACCGCGGTACGCCGATCCCGCTCTCGTCTATCAGCGACGAGCGCGGATTGGTGGACCGTCCTCTTCGCGCCCTGTGGACCTGGTGTACCACCCTCCGCTGCTTCACCGGGACCCTCGTCACGTTCACCTGATGGTGACTCGACGGGCTGCCGGCGTCCTTCGACCTGTGGAGCGCTTCTCCGGGGTCGTTCTCTCGTCCTCGACCCCTCCGGAGCCGTCCTCGTCACCCATCTCGCCTATCCCCTCTTCTGTCCGTAGCGCCCTCGCCGATCCTCATTGGCGTCGGGCTATGGAAGAAGAGTATGCGGCCCTACTTGCCAACCGGACCTGGGACCTGGTTCCCCGTCCTGGTCGTGGCAATGTTGTTACGGGCAAGTGGGTGTTCACGCATAAGAGGAGGGCGGATGGGTCTCTAGAGAGGTACAAGGCACGGTGGGTGCTTCGCGGTTTCACGCAGCGTCCCGGCGTCGACTACGACGAGACCTTCAGCCCGGTGGTGAAGCCGGCGACAGTTCGTACTGTTCTGTCGCTGGCTCTGTCGCGTTCTTGGCCTGTCCACCAGCTGGACGTCAAGAACGTCTTTCTCCACGGGACGTTGACGGAGACGGTGTACTGTAGTCAGCTGACAGGGTTTGTTGATTCAGCCCGTCTAGACATGGTCTGTCGGCTGAACAAGTCCCTGTACGGGCTGAAGCAGGCGCCTCGGGCCTGGTACAGCCGGTTCGCCTCCTTCCTGGTCTCGCTCGGCTTCGTCGAGGCCAAGTCGGACACTTCGCTCTTCATCTACAGACGTGAGGGTGACACTGTCTACCTCCTCCTGTACGTGGACGATATTGTCCTCACGGCGTCCAGCCCGACTCTTCTTCAGCGCACGATCTCCGCCCTGCAGCGCGAGTTTGCGATGAAGGATCTCGGCCAGCTCCACCACTTCTTGGGCGTTGCGGTCGAGCACCGCCCGGGTGCTCTGTTCCTCCACCAGCGCCAGTACTGCCTGGATATCCTCGAGCGAGCGGGCATGGCTGATTGCAAGCCGTGCTCCACTCCCGTGGACACCCAGGCAAAGGTGTCTTCGGCCGACGGCGCCCCGGTCGCCGACCCCACCACTTACAGGAGTCTTGCAGGTGCACTGCAGTATCTCACCTTCACCAGGCCGGACATCTCCTACGCGGTTCAGCAGGTGTGTCTCCACATGCATGATCTGCGGGAGCCACATCTCACGGCGGCGAAGTGGATCTTTCGGTACCTGCGTGGCACTCACGACTACGACCTTCTTCTGCGGCGTGACACTACCTCCGAGCTGGTCGTCTACACCGATGCTGACTGGGCGGGCTGCTCGGACACCCGTCGGTCCATCTCCGGCTACGCCGTCTTCCTGGGCGGCAACCTCGTCTCCTGGTCCTCGAAGCGGCAGCACGTGGTGTCCCGCTCGAGTGCCGAGGCGGAATACCGCGCCGTGGCCAACGGCGTGGCTGAGTCCTCCTGGCTTCAGGAGCTCCACTCTCCCCTCGCCCGGAGTACGTTGGTCTACTGCAACAACGTCAACGCCGTCTACCTCTCCACCAACCCGGTGCAACATCAGCGCACGAAGCACGTAGAGATCGACCTTCACTTTGTTCGTGAGCGGGTGGCTCTCGGGGAGGTGCAAGTCCTGCACGTTCCGACGTCGTCGTAGTTCGCCGACATCTTCACCAAGGGACTTCCTTCGACGGTGTTCACCGAGTTTCGGTCCAGCCTCAACATCTGCCGTGGCTAGATGTTGAGACTGCGGGGGGGGGGGGGGGGTGTTAGACTGTACGTATAGGGGGTAGGGGCATTTTAGTCTTTTGGTATTAGGGTTGCTTAACCCTTAATCTGTGTCCCCCTATATATGTATCTCCTTGACAGGTTGTTAATGGATTGATTACTTTCCTAATCTAATTTATATTAAATGAAGTAAAAGAGAGGAAGAGATATAAGAGTAACAAGAAAAAATAAAAAGAAAAGATGCTTGGGATAAAGGCTTGGTTGTTGTTGTAGGGAAAACATTAGCAGGGGTAGAGGACGATCATGGTTGACTTGGGAGGAGGTGGTAAAATGAGACTTGAGAGATTGGAATGTATCTAGAGATTTAGATCGTGATAGGACTGCATGGAAAATAGCAATTCATGTGTCAGAATGTTAGTTTTTTTTGTTACTCTTATATCTCTTTCTCTTTTTTACCTCATTTAAAAATAATAAAAAAAATTGTTGGATTTTATGTCTAGCCTACCCAACATGCTTGGGACAAAGGATTTGTTGTTGTTGTTTTCTTGTTGCTATTTCGATGATACCTGAATTCTTGTTTGGTATGAAAGATGTAACTGTATGTTACTGATTAGAAATGATTCTTGTGGTGCAGATGATTCGGATGAAGAGAATGATTTTGCTGAAATAGGTGAAAAAGATATGAGTGATGCTTTCATGGAATCATATTCAGATGCTTTGAATAAAGAGCTAAGTAGTACCACCATTGAGAAAAGCTTTGCTCGTGCACCACGCCCTGTCAACAATAACAATGAGGTAGCCCTTGTATATTTGGGATGTTTCTTGTTTTCATTTTTTCTGTCATGTGCTCTGAATAAGGCCCGTCGTCAAGGACTCCTGAAGCAAAATGCTTAAACTTGATAAACTATGTATATCACCAGTGTAGCTAAATTGGTGCATATCACCCGCCTGTAACTAAATTGTTGCTTAAATATCCGTAAAGATGTTCTTCCCTGCCTGGGAAAGTGGATCAAAGAAAGGTAGTTTGCTCCTGAGGCAGATTTGTGTTTTTTTGTTTTTCATTTCGTTCTTTATTGCTCTGGGTTGCGATGATACTGTTGTTACACTTGATTTTGCCTATGGTTTACATTATTGGTCTAGTTCATAGAGCATTTCTGGCTTACTTATGATTGGTCAAGCTTCACTTTTTGTATTAAGTTTCACATTTGGTTCTTATTGAATTTGTTTATTAGAAACTTGTTATGTTTCGGTATAACTTTCTGTTTGACCTATCAAAAGCAATATTGTGGTATATTTTTCCTTGCAGGGTCCATCAGATGCTGCAGGTACTGATGGGGAGATGACTCCAGTTGACATAGATCTGAACCTTGTGGAGAGCATTCTTAACTCCTACTCTTCTCAACAAGGCCTTCCGGGTCCAGCTTCCAATCTTCTTGGGCTTATGGGCGTAAAGGTACCTCCAGACGCTAAAAAGCCGTGACTTTGTGTCTGACTGTACATGTGAAATCTTGGGATCTTATGTATCTGGGTGGCTTTGTTGTTGTTGTAGAATGTCTAGTGAAGCCTTGATGTTATACTTGTATTGAATAATGGAGTAACATTCAAGGCACGCTAAATTGCAGAAAAGATCGGGTTGTACTCTTCTTTAGCAATTCCCTCAGAAAGTATGAGCTCGTTTGTTTTGAAAAAAAATGCGCAAAAAATAGCAGGTAGCCAGCGGCTCCTGCGTCTTCGATACCTAAGGACGTATTTGTCATGGCTCCGGATCTCAACCCCGGTTCAGAGCTGATCAGAGGTAGCCAAACACTTTAATTGGTGGATGGAGCTGTAGTTCATTTTGATGGAGCATCATTTTTCAGCTTAACAGGCAAAAATGAACATAGACACGGAGTTCTGGATTATTTACCCGCCACTGCCACTGGGTACAAAAAACAATTGAATCGTTTTTTCTTCATTCTTCTCTTGCTATTTCCAACCCTAGCCGGCAGCCGCCTCGCCCCGGCGCACTCGCAGCTCCGCTCCATCGCGCCTGCAACCCGGCTCCGCCGCGGTCGCAGCTCTACCCGCAGCCCTGCCCCGTCGAGGTGGACGACGAGAACGACATGCTGCGCGTGCACCACGACAACCTGGCTGGAGGTGCTCGGCGGCGTGCTGGAGATGCACCAGGGCCTGTCTTGGATATAATTAATTGACAATTGAAATCTAAGCAAAGTACTATGACATACGATATTTTGGATATGGATGGTTTCAGTCCATTCCTTCTACTTGCAGGTCAGACTGAATGAGTTTGAGATTGTCATGAAAGTATTCCCGGCTTAAACAACAAAACAAGTGATGGCAGGGGTCTGATTGTACGGTTGAAGCCTTGGAATAAGATGAAGCTGCTTATTACAGCCTACAGTTTATGGAAGTTTGAGTGAATTATTTTATTAGAAAATGTTTTTTATCAAAATATCAAATTTAGTTTTATTTTAGCTCTTGATTGGTGTCAAGCCTTGGGCTGATTGCAATAATGATTTTGTTTCTATAAAGCACTATATTACTTTGTCGGTAATAAAAAGGGCAAAAATATATATTTAATCATTCTCAATAAACATACAGTCATGTTAACAAAGGGCAAAAATGGCATTGCACCTTTAAAACTCTCTTTTTTGAAGTTAGGAACAGTCTTTTAGCCAAATATCACCATACTGTAGACTTTTAGAGTGTAGAGTAGAGTGATGCCAAACACGCCCTAAAACTGAATGCATTTTTCCACGGCAGCTAGAATCTGCGCTGATCTTGCTTTGGAGGGAGGAAATATCTTCCTCGAATCATCTTCCAATGAGTGGGATAAAGTATTATGCTCAATAATGTTTAAAAATCCTAAAACTTCTTCTACCGGCTGTGCAACGTGGCTGATGGGCCGCACATTATCACAAGATGACACGAGCACTGTACGAGGAAAATAGTCAATGGAGTATCATCGTAGACCTGGAACGGTTAGCATGTGGATTTCACTTTATATATAAAAAAATTGCTCTCGCTGTCGAGCGAGCCCGCACCCACCCCGCCACCCAATCGAGCTTTCGTCTCGTTACGAGACCACTTTCTACGGTAATCTCTTCTCTCCAATCCTGTGATTCGTAACCTCAGCAAGCTTGACCAGATGTTCTGTGCCATCGCTCCGGCTCCGGAGTCGCGACGCAGCTTCGCATCTCCCATTTCTTTGGTCCCAATCGCTTTCCTTCCCGGCTGCGCGGGCCGCGACCAGGTTCCCGCACGGGCACGGCGTCTTCGCTCGGCTGCCTTTCGCCGCGAAAGTCAACCCCAACGAAATGGGACCGCACTCACGGTCGAGCTCCGTGAATGCCCCGCCCGTTTTGCCGTCCCCGAGCGCGCGCGACCAGCTGGCGGCTACGCCACACCGGAGCTCCGAAGCGTCCGCGCGAGGGGCGGGAGAAGTTGCAGAAGCCGGAGATTTCTCAGCCC
Organism: Neostapfia colusana; assembly: GCA_030760725.1. Taxonomy (NCBI): domain Eukaryota; kingdom Viridiplantae; phylum Streptophyta; class Magnoliopsida; order Poales; family Poaceae; genus Neostapfia; species Neostapfia colusana. The sequence continues at coordinate 106,549,588 of JASWHV010000006.1, forward strand.
CTTCCGATAAAGCTAAATCCCGTGACGTCACCTCTCGAGAACGACGGCGACCGACTTAACCGGCGGTGGCCCTGTCAGATCGAGTTTCTTAGCCTCACGGCGGGTAATGATCTGAGCATGCATTTGAATAAAAAGCTAAAGCTATCCAAAGCCGTTTCTTGTACTTGATTAAGTATGTTTGGTTCATGTCTAACGTTGTAATAATTAACCTTAGGCAGGTGCGGCTTGTCAAAAAAATGTGATAAACAAAAACTTAGCTATAAGTACGGAAAATTTATTAAAAATTGTGAGTATGGCGATATGTCAAATGGCTAAGAAGAAAGTACGGTTTGACACACCTGTCACAGTGAACCAAATGACCGACTAACAATCTATGTTGTGTTTAATCTTAGACGTGACACAGTTAATTAGACATACACACTATTTACTTAGTGTAGTGGTCATGACTTTGCAATCTTCTTGCACCGTGAATGAAGATTTAGTAATAGAACTAATCCTTCGTAATTCTCATCACTCAAACTATGTGGTGTTCTTTACATTTTGCTTTGAGTGAATGCAAACAGAAGTGCTATAAGCTTGTAATAGTTAAGTTGTGCTCAGGAGAAACTTAAATTAGCATGCTTGCATGCCTAACACAGGCATCCTCCATAGCTCACCTGCTGCAACACACAAACAAGCTCGATTCCTACGCAGAATATCGGACTAATGACCCCAACGCATTTCACATTTCCTGTCTAAATAGTTAAAAAAAATCCCCCAACCCAAATGAGTTGTGTTCCCTCAGAAGCTGTGGCCGCACTGATCCCAATCAATTGTTCCGGGGCCCACACGTCCTCAAATTAAAAAAGGTTCCCTACAGAAACCTCACCTACCTCTCCTCTCGCCTCGCGCGCTTTATAAACCCAGCATCGCGTCGTCCTCTTAATAATTGCCGTCGAACGCACAACACAAGCGCAGATCACACGCGCCATCGCCGTTCGCCAAGGCACCGGATCAAATCCAAAGCAAGCATGGCCGCCTCACGGGCGCTCCTCCCCGCCCCACGCGCCACCGCTATCCCGACCAGGGCGCGGGCCGCGCCGTCCTCGCTCGCGCTCGAGCACGTGGGGCCCACCGGCGGGGCCCACCGGCCGCGCGTCCGGTGCGCGGTTCTGTCGTCGCCCGCGCCGGTGGAGGCGGAGCAGCCGACGCGGCGGGTCTCGCGGGCCGGGTCGGACGGGACACCGCGGCCCAAGCCGGCGGTGCTGGTGGCCGAGAAGCTCGGCGAGGCCGGGCTGGCGGTGCTGCGGGAGTTCGCGGACGTGGAGTGCGCGTACGGCGTGCCCCCCGCCGAGCTGCTGGAGAAGGTGGCGCGGTTCGACGCGCTCGTCGTGCGGAGCGGCACCAAGGTGACGCGCGAGGTGCTGGAGACCGGCCGCGGCCGGCTGCGCGTGGTGGGCCGCGCCGGCGTCGGGATCGACAACGTCGACCTGCAGGCCGCCACCGAGGCCGGCTGCCTCGTCGTCAACGCGCCCACGGCCAACACCGTCGCCGCCGCGGAGCACGCCATCGCGCTGCTCGCCTCCATGGCGCGCAACGTCTCGCAGGCCGACGCCGCGCTCAAGGCCGGTGAGTGACCCGACCGCCCGCGCGCGCCCTAGGATGTTTTGATTGGCTTTTAAGTTACTTGCTTAAATCGGCCGTGTCCATTTCCGTTTGTTTTCTTGTTGCTCGGTCGATCGTGACTATGCTTGGGTTGACGTGTTAGAGGCCAAATGAGTGAGAGTGGGCGATGTCGCGATGAGGTCACTATCCATTGTCTCAGGTGTGTGCAGGTTGCTTGATGTCGCGGTCGAATATGGCAAATTGGACCGATCGAAAAAAATAAAGCTGGACCAAATAATAAGTTTGTGGAACCCAATGGTGCTCTAAATCGATATGTTTACGCAAATTTTCTTCTAATTCAATATGCCCAATGGAGAGTTGGTAGTAAAGGATAGCACTGATTTGACGTCCCACAAGTCACAACTCACGACCCGCAAGAGCATCACTGAATGCGACAATAATCTATTCATTTCTCTGTTTCTTGAGCAGTAATTTTCTGAATTAACCTCCACTTGGTGATAAAACATGTCATAGTCAACTGAACATATATTCGACCCATCTCAACTTTCTGTGGTCTCCCTTGGTCAGATTTTGCGCATCCCAAGATCTAGGAGTGTTATCAGATTTACTGAAGGTGGACAGGTTCAATGAATCTGGTTGTGCCTTCACTTTCTCTTCCTGTGCCTATAGCGCAGCTGATCTGATCATGATAAACTATAGTAAAGAGACTAGAAAAATATTTCCGGAGCTACATGAGATGGACCTGATATTGGTTAAATCATTGGAGGTAACTGATGAATATTTTTTTATTTGAATTGGCGGCTGAGGAGTGAGGAATCTTTGCTTCCCATGGCTGAACTAAGTTATTGGTAATATAGGTCGTAACAACCATGCCTTTGCGGCAACAGGCCTTTTGGGTCTCTCTCATTAGCACCAGTTGACTACCCGAGAAGTCGTCGCTACCAGTCCTTTCTCTGTACAGAATATGTTCTTGCCCACTTCTTATCTGCTCTTTTGCTTGCTTTTGATACTGCAGATTTGTTTGGTCTTTTGCTTTCCTTTGGTATTGCAGATTTTTCCCCTACATAAAACACACACATAAGGACAAGCTTGTCGCAACTAACCCTACAAAAAAGATCGGAAACACATTGCCTAAGAACTCCTTAACCTACTGAAACAATCATGACATTGTACTGAGCATCTAATAGCCCATTTTCAAAAATTTTAAATCTATTTCAGATAATGACAGCTCACCAATTTACAGATACTTATCAGTTTGGTCAAAAGGGGTGCATTTATAGCACAGGAGGGGGGGGGGGGGGGTGGGGGGACGGCTTCTGCCATTTATTCAAATCGCACAGTTGTGCTGTTAAGTGTTAACGTGTATGGAGAGTAGCTTTGGAACCTCAAAAGATGGCTTCTGTCATTGAAATGCGTTCAAAAGGATACCCATCAACCAGAACTTTCAGTATGTACTGCGAGAACTTTTTTTCCTAGCATACACCTGGACAATAACGATTGTTTACTGAGGTATCAGAAACTACGTTTGTAGTACGTCCCTATCGAACATTATTTTTTAATAAAAAAGGAACCTGGTGCTTTGATTTAGTGGAGAATTAGATCCCTGCGCGTTTGTGTCAAATCTATTTTTTTCAGTAAGGGGTGTGGCTATTTAGGAGAACTTTCTTGAAGATAATGCTAGTTGCGTAAGCAGAATCATTATTTATTCCTGTACTTATGTCACTATAACATTTGGGGATAGGTGAAGGCCAACTAGTTTTTGGAAGTTGAAAAGTTCTGATTGGGGACCCAAATCAGTTAGAAAAATCCTTCTTGGTTTGTCAAAGCGAAACACAAGATATGCAGACTTTTATATTGATAGCCTACAAAATTAGCAATGAAGGTTAGCAGGTATTGGACCGTAAGGATTTACTTGGGAAGTGCTTATACAAGCGTAATTTTGGTCTGAGAATGAGAACCGCACATGTGAGTTGGGCTAATGCTTTCCGACCATCTTTTTATGTCTTGTTTATACTATACTTATATTATGTTCTGTTGAGGAAAATAAAAGAAAATACTCTCTGGTCGTGCTAATGTGATGTTCTCATCTTTTTTCCGTTGCCCTCATATTCTTCTGAAGCAGTTATGATATTCATTTTCCCCAATAAGTTTTCTGAAAAATATCATTTCGTTTCATACAGGTAAATGGCAGAGAAACAAGTACGTCGGAGTTTCCCTGGTGGGAAAAACCCTTGCCATCATGGGCTTCGGGAAGGTTGGCTCAGAGGTCGCGAGGCGTGCGAAAGGGCTTGGAATGCATGTGATCGCTCATGATCCCTATGCCCCTGCTGATAGAGCCCGTGCCATAGGAGCTGAACTGGTTTCTTTCGACGAGGCCATAACCAGAGCCGACTTCATCTCCCTCCACATGCCACTGATACCGACAACAAACAAGATATTCAATGATGAATCCTTTGCGAAGATGAAGACTGGCGTTCGGATCATCAATGTGGCCAGGGGTGGAGTGATTGATGAAGATGCACTAGTGAGGGCCCTTGACTCCGGCAAAGTTGCTCAGGTGATCTGGAGTTTCTTCAGTTATAATTTTTACTCTACCTCAATCAATTTTTTCTGAAAGTTATATCCCTTTTGCCAATGCGGGGCAGGCGGCTCTTGATGTCTTCACCGTGGAACCCCCACAGAAGGAGAGCAAGCTGGTATTGCATGAGAACGTTACTGTAACACCCCACCTTGGAGCAAGCACTGTGGAAGCCCAGGTCGGCATCTTTACCTGATCCCGCCCGCTCCCGTCCTGGATATCTTTTTCCTGTCTCTGTATCCAATATGCTAGTACTAACTTCACTGTGTGAAGTGGGTTGAAACCCTTGCATTGGCCTAGCCGCAGGGTGTCCGTGTTTATATAGAAAACAAGATTACATAGCTGATAATAATTAGCCTGACTTGGTTACGATTAAGCTATAACAGAATTTGTTTACAAGATTGATTTGCTTCCTATCTTACGTAACCAAGTTAGGCCAACCATCATCTGTTTCTGTTACATGAGATTTATTTCTCTAATCCTAACTTATTCTATTTTGACTCCACCGATCTTCTCCGATCTTCTTCTGTTTAGATGTCTTCAACACTCCCCCTCAACCTAAGCATGCCATGTTTAGGTTGCGCCGAAAATCAATAAACTTTGCTGCAGGTAGTGATTTCGTAAAACCATCAGCAACTTGGTTCTTGGACGATATGAATTTTACCTGCAAAAGTTTATTTGCTACTCTTTCTCTTACAAAGTGGTAATCAATTTCTATGTGCTTTGTTCGAGCATGAAAGATTGGATTGGCCGTCATGTATGTGGCACCAAGGTTATCACACCAAAGACATGCTGTTTCTTTCTGAGATACTCCTAATTCTCTCAAAATTGTTTGGACCCATATTACCTCAGCTATAGCATTTGTAAGGGATTTATATTTTGCCTCTGTACTAGATCTTGAGACAGTTGCCTGTTTTCTAGCACTCCAAGATATCAGATTGGATCCTAAAAATATAGCAAAGCCTCCTGTTGATTTTCTATCATCTATACATCCAGCCCAATCAGCATCAGGACATTAATTTGTATAGAACTATCCTTCAAAAAACTTATTCCAGAACCTTTTGTTCCTTGCACATACCTTAAAATTCTTTTGACTGCAGTCATATGATTTGTAGTTGGTGCATGGAGGAATTGACATACTTTATTAACTGAGAAGGCTAAGTCTGGACGAGTTAAAGTAAGATATTATAATGCTACTACAATACTCCTATACCTCACAGCTTGATCACGTCCAAGTGGTTCTCCAACATAAGCTGAAAAATTTTCAGTTGCTGATAAAGGAGTAGTAACTGCCTTGCATTTTTTCGTACCTGCCTTTTTTATAATCTCCATGGCATATTTTCATTGATTTAGCATAATGCCTCCTTTGATTTCTTCTACTTCAATACCTAGAAAATAGTGTAGTGATCCCAAGTCTTTTAAAGCAAAATCTTGCTTAAGTCTTTCAAGTAACGCACCAACTGCACTTGTAGAAGAACTTGCTACTATAATATCATCAACATATATTAGTAAATAGATCACGACATCATCACTTTTGAAAATAAATAGTGAGGTATCTCCTTTTGACATGACAAAGCCAAGATGAATAAGCTTTGAACTTAATTTTGAATACCATGTCTGAGGTGCCTGTTTTAACCCATAGATGGCTTTTTCTAATTTGCAAACGTGGTCAGGAAACTGTGAATTTTCATATCCTGGTGGCTGAGTCATATACACCTCTTCTTCTAAAGTAGCATGAAGAAATGCATTTTGAACATCAAGTTGTCTCAAGCACCACCCCTTTGAAATAGCAATAGATAAAACAATTCTAATTGTAGCTGCTTTAACTACAGGGCTAAAAGTGTTGGTGATATGCCCAAGAGGCAATCATAACAATTCGGATAAAGGCCTGATAGATATTTGATCCATATGAAATTAGGGTACTAATGGGACTGTGACCTAAAAGTCCATTAGCGCGCCTATAAATATGAGGGGTAGGGTTAGGGACAGAGCACTCCACCAGATAGCAGTCCCAGCCGCCGCCCCTCACAGGTCAGCCGCCGAAACCCCTGCCGCGCGCACGGTGCTAGCACACCGACGCACGGCATTCCTCCTTGTACGTGTGGACTCCGTGGAGGTGCTGCTGTTACTGTTGCGCTGATCGGCTACGACGCGCATCTACGATCCGCTGCTCTGCGCGTCTAGTGGTAACGATCCATGACCTTCTTACTCGCATGTTTCCTGGGTGATACGGTCGAATTGCTAGAGTAGCACATCCCTATTTCCCTACAAAAAGTGTCCTCGTAATCAATTCCATACCTTTGCTTGAAGCCTTTTGACACTAGTCGTGCCTTGTATCTGTCTATAGATCCATTTGCATGTTGTTTTATTTTATATACCCACTTAGAATCAATTATATTACTCATCCCTTTCCTTGGAACCAGCTTCCAGGTTTTGTTCTTTTCTAATGCCTGAAATTCTGTATCCATAGCTTTCTTCCAATTTTGATTTTCTAGTGCTTGTTCCAAATTTTTTGGTTCACCTGTGCAGGTAAGTAAACACACAAAATCATAAAAAAATTTTGGTTTTGAAATGTTGTTCTGTAACCTGGTCTATGGCCGATTTGCTTGTGCAACCTTCATATTTTTTTCTCTCTCAGCATCAGCTCGTAATCGCTCATGCATGTGCTCCGGATGCTCAGATGAGACTGGCACTTGTTCCAAGGGCAGGAGAATGCGCTCACGATTTTTTGATTGGTCTGGTACACATGCAGAGGAAAGGTCCGTGCCGCCTGTCTTTTGACGCGTCACTCTGTCCCCCTCGCGTGTCAGCACCCCGTGTCCCGAGGGTGATTCGTCCCGCGTATCTCCCTGTTGCACCTGACCAGTCTTGGGATTGCTATTCACCTGAATGTCTGCTCCTGTCCCGCGATCTTCTATGATGTTTGAGCCCGGATCAGCTGCTCCCAGGGATTCTGTAGCCTGCACATTTGTATTACTTGTTTCTCCAAAATAGTCAGAAAAATCAATAGAGTTTGTTCTACCAGAAGAATTAACTTGTTGATTATTTTCTACTGCACATCCTGCAAGATTTATCAAAGTTGGATGAAGGAGTGAAACTTCAGATCTTAGTCTTACCCCTGCATTGGGATTTAATCTTTCAAACGAAAAACAGTTTCATCAAATACTACATCTCTTGAGACATAGACTCTTCCACTAGAGACATCAAGGCATTTGTAGCCTTTGTGCAATGAACTATACCCTATGAACACACACTGTTTGGATCTGAAGGATAATTTATGTGAGTTATAAGCACGCAAATTTGGCCAACAAGCACAACCAAAGATCTTGAATTGATTATAATCTGGTGTGGTGCTAAATAGCTTTTGTAGGGGCGAGGCATAGTCAATTACTTTGGAGGGTATTCGGTTTATGAGGTAGGCTGCTGTGGAGAAGGCCTCGTCCCAAAATTTTAGCGGCATGGAGGCGCGAGCTAGAAGAGAGAGCCCTACTTCAACAATATGGCGATGTTTCCTTTCTGCTGCCCCATTCTGTTGATGAGTATGGGGGCAGGAAACTTGATGTTTGATCCCTATTCTTGTGAGCAAGGAATTTAACTTTTGATATTCTCCACCCCAGTCTGTTTGGACAGAAACAATATTTCTTCCATGCATGCATTCTACTTGAGTTTGAAAGGTTTGAAATATGTGGAAAACTTCAGATTTGTGACGAAGAAAATATACCCAAGTAAATTTGCTAAAGTCATCGATGAAGCTAACATAGTAGTTATGTCTTCCAATTGATGTAGGAGCCGGTCCCCACACATCAGAAAAAATGAGTTCCAACGGATGTTGTGACACACTAACTGATTTAGCAAAGGGTAATTGATGACTCTTGCCTTGTTGACATGGATCACACACTTGAGTTTTGCTAGATTCAGAAGAACAAGGCAAATTATTCTTTTGCACTACTTTATTGACAATGATCATGGAAGGATGACCTAATCTATCATGCCAGTTATCTATGGACGACTTTGTAGAGATGAAGGCACACTTAGATGACGAGGATTGCTCAAGGGACGGCCAGGGGTATAGACCATCTTCACATTTGCCTTGTAGAAGAGTTTTCTTCGTAGCCCGATCCTTCACAAAAAAATAACGAGAATGATATTCAAGAAATACAAAATTTTCTGCAGTAAGTTTGTGTACTGATAGGAGATTCTTTTTAGCAGATGGTACATAAAGAATATTGGAAAGATGCATAGATCTTGCAGGTGTATGCAAAGTAGATTTACCAACAAAGTTAATTCTCATACCTGAGCCATTCGCAGTGTGCACTTTTTGTTGTCCATTATATTTTTCCTTAACTGATAGCTTGTCTAAATCTCCAACTATATGATCAGTTGCGCCAGTGTCGGTGTACCAGTTTGTATCTACACCGTAGGAAGTTGTTGCACTATTTACTGACCTCTCCTCAGATCTATATTCTCTATCAAACCTCTTCCAACATTTGTTTGCTGTGTGACCAATTTTATCACAAATCTGGCATACTGGTCTGCCTTCAGTTCCTCTTCCTCTTCCTCTTCCTTGCCAACTTCGACCTCCTCGGTTACCTCTGCCTCCATCACGTCCCCCCTGCCACGGTAGCCTCCCCGTGCAGCGAGGTTAGCATTAACATTATACTGGCCAGGTGCTTGTCTTTCCAATCTTGCTTCAGTTGCCATTAATTGTGCGAACAAATCAGAGAGAAATAGAATCAGTCCGAGTACTCACATTCTCCACCAGGGGGTTATAGTCGGCATCAAGGCCGGCTAAAATATATGATATCACATCATCATCCTCCAATCTCTTCCCTGCGGCTGCCATCTCATCAACAAATTCTTTCATCTTTGCAAAATATGTTGCGATACTCATATCACCTTTATGTGTGCTAGAAAGTTTTGTACGTAAAGACATTATGCGCGCACGAGATTGTGACGCATAACTTTCATGTATAGCTTTCTATACCTCTGCAGTGGATGTGTACATTGCCACTTGGGCAAGAATTTCTTTTGAAAGTGTTGAATTAATATAGCTCAGTAGCTGTTGATCTTGAATGAGCCAAGTCGCATACTCCGGGTTGGGGACCTTTTCGGTTGAATCTCTTGAACTGTGATTTCTTCATCTGGCTTCTTCTTTGTTCCATCAATGAAGCCAAACAATTGTGCTCCTCGAATCGCAGGTAGCACTTGAGCTTTCCACAACAAAAAATTGTCCCTTGTCAACTTCTCAACGTGGTGGCTAAGGGTGTTAAACCCGGTCATGGCCATGGATGAGCCCGACATTATCTCGATGGAGTATTGGCTCTGATTACCATGTGAAGTGGGTTGAAACCCTTGCATTGGCCTAGCCGCAGGGTGTCCGTGTTTATATAGAAAACAAGATTACATAGGTGATGATAATTAGCCTGACTTGGTTACGATTAAGCTATAACAGAATTTGTTTACAAGATTGATTTGCTTCCTATCTTACGTAACTAAGTTAGGCCAACCATCATCTGTTTCTGTTACATGAGATTTATTTCTCTAATCCTAACTTATGCTATTTTGACTCCACCGATCTTCTTCAATCTTCTTCTGTTTAGATGTCTTCAACACACTGAACTCGCCAAAATTGCAGGAAGGTGTCGCCATCGAGATAGCAGAAGCTGTACTTGGTGCTCTGAAAGGTGAGCTCGCAGCGACAGCCGTGAATGCCCCCATGGTCCCAGCTGAGGTACGAAGCTCCTTTCGACATGTCAGCGTGTTCACTTTTTTTTTTTTCGAAAGATCAGTGTGTTCACTCCTCAATTACGCAAATTATTGGACTTCTCAATCTAAATTTATTTCCCTTCACAGGTCATGTCCGAGCTCGCTCCATATGTCTCCCTGGCAGAGAAGCTTGGCAGGCTTGCAGTGCAGCTCGTCTCCGGGGAGAGCGGCATTAAGGGCGTTAAGGTGGTGTACACCACAACCCGGGCCCCCGACGACCTCGACACGAGGCTTCTCCGCGCGATGGTCACCAAGGGCATCGTGGAGCCCGTGTCCAGCACGTTCGTGAACCTCGTGAACGCGGACTACACAGCCAAGCAGCGCGGCCTCCGCATCACCGAGGAGCGCGTCTCCCACGACAGCGCCACCGCCGAGGCGCCGCTGGAGTCCATCCAGGTCCGCCTCTCACAGGTGCGGTCCAAGTTCGCCGGCGCGATCAGCGAAGGCGGGGACATCGTCCTCGAGGGCAGGGTCAAGTACGGCGTGCCGCACCTCACCCTCGTCGGGCCCTACGAGGTGGACGTCAGCCTGGAGGGCAACCTGATCCTCTGCCGGCAGATTGACCAGCCTGGGATGATCGGCAAGGTCGGGAACATCCTCGGCCAGAGGAATGTGAATATCAGCTTCATGAGCGTCGGCCGTACTTTCAGGGGCAAGCAGGCGATCATGGCTATCGGCGTCGACGAGGAGCCGAACAAGGAGACGCTCGAGAAGATCGGGTCCATCCCAGCTATTGCGGACTTCGTGTTCCTCGAGCTATGATGGGCTATATAGCATGTGGTTTGTAGGACGAGTAGTACCGAACTTGGGTATGAACTATGACGTACAAGGCCATCCGTGGTTTCATGGTCTGTGTCGAGGTATCTGCATTTTTACGCCAAAAGGACGTATATTTGAAGGGTCCCATCGATTGGCCCCTATTTTACATTTAAATAAAAAGGATTAATCATCAGTATTGTATGTATAATATGCGTGTTTGTACGTGATTGTTCTGAGTAATCCATACATCATTTACTACGTGATACAACAAATTATGTTAGTACTTGCTTTGATTTCCTCATGATGGGAAAGATCACACGCCTGCATTTGCAGCTGCATTTTAGTATGAACTAGAGCTAGTGTATAAAATCCAAATCATATCCCTTCCGATGAAATTCTTTTAAAACTTGTTTTTTCTTCTAACACCAACAAGTTTTAGTAGGACCAAAACTTGAAGCGTGGCAGAATCTGGTTGAAAGAATTGTTGTAGTGCATTTAAGAGATGAACATAATGTGTTCAAGGGTGAATTGCATTGTGGACACATCTAGTGTAAATGACTCTTGTGTTGCTAACATGCTAACATTCATACGTGATCATCAGATACATCACAAATTCACAAAAGACCACGATTAGAGAGACCTTCTATTTAAATGATACATCTGTCTTTTATCATGATTAATCGTAGTCTCTCATGATACATCTAATGGTCACGTATAACTGTTAGCATGTTAGCAACCATAAAACCATTTACACTAAATATCTGTCCTTGCATCATATGGAATATTTTTGGTTCACTCAATTTACAACATAATTCTAAATACAAGTATTATTGCATATATAAATATATTTTGAAAATATAAATTCTCTTAATTTAAGAATTTTATCTGATTCTTACATAAAGGGATCTTACTAAGAACAACTTGGTTAAAAAATAGAATGGAAACAAAAAGTGTTGTTTTTAGTCATAATAGGACTAAATAACACTTGTTTTGTGACTGCGAGAAACAAAAATAATTCTCTGCAAATCAACCCCAGTGCAACACCTCTCGGATTCCTGCCATGTGTACCTCACACAAATCTTAAAGAAGTTGAGGGAAACAAATAAATCAGTTAATATTTTCTATTCCTCCTTGACGGGGTGACGTACCCCGGGTACCCGAGAGGCAACCGATCAACCTATCATACGGAACCACGTGGCTCCAGAGGCCCCAATCGAGCTACACGGTAAGCGCCAGCGCAAGGTCCCAACTCGGGACCCGGGTTCATGATGGCGCCACTACGAGTCCCGACCCCGAGATCGGGACACAAGCGACCGACCCCTGACCACTAGGGCAAGGCGCAGCAGCCGACCCCCAAGGCCGGGAAGCGACGTCCGACCTCCTACCCTGGCTATCGAGGCTGGGAGAAGGAGCAATTCGGGCTAGAGCCCGGACCGAAGGCAGGTGGAAGATTTGAATACTGATGTGAAGGAATATCACAGGGACTTCAAGACGGAGTTAGAGGCCACGTGTGACAAGACGAGCACGATGCAAGCCATCATCGCTGTTCCGTCCTGTTCGGCGCGGGTGTACAGGCGCCAAAAGTAGACGTATACCGTTGATGAGACGGGAGCAGGTGCACTTATTGCTCTTGTGTCTCACCAGGCCGCCTTGCGCGCTAACACAACACGTAAACACCCGCCACATTTTTGAGGAATTGGGGGTAGGTAGAAGAGTCCGGGCTATAAAAGGGGAGGCTCGGAACCTCCCTAGGGAGTACGACCCGACGTCCACACGATACGCACAACACTTAGGCTCCCCGCGCACGAGGAAGCCTCGCTTTATAACCACATTTCCATGAGCCAAAGAGCCAATACAATGCCGACGCACATATGAATTGGACGTAGGTTGTTCGGTCCGAACCAGTATAAATCTTTGTCTTTATTAGCTAGCCATCGAGACATAAAACGTGTAACATTCAATTACTAGCCGGTGGAAAAAACACCGACACCCCTCAACTATATTAGTATTCGTGCAAGATACACGTGGCAAGAATCTAAGAGATGTTGCACAGAGGATGATTTAAAACACGGCTGCAGAGAATTTTTTCCGCGAGAAACATCGTCCCAACCGTGGCTCTCCACCTCTGCTTTATTCCCCTCGCTGACCAAGAGGAATTCCTTGAAATATCTTTCTTAATGATCAATTAAGGTGTTAATCATGTAATTTTAATAATCTCCATCCACCACTGGTCAATACATATAATTTAAATATTTCCTTCTTATTTTTATGTGTTTATTGTTATTTTATCCAATAAATTATATTGTACACTAAAATATGCAGTTAACCGCAAAACTAAATCGAATTAACAGTAACTGGATTATGCGATTATGACTTTTTTGGATCATGTGTGGTTATCAACTTTTCATAATTGAATTTTTCATTAACTGAATTAACCGGGTTAACCGAATGCCAACCCCTACCCAAGTGTGTATGTTCAGGCACCGACATCACCCAGAAGAGGCCACTCCCTCGTTGGCTTAGCATATATGTAAAAAATCCAGATCAATGTAATAAATCATTCCATTTTCCTTAATCTCGAGTACAATGACATAGTACCCTCTAACAATATCTACATAAGGGCATTTCGAAGTTGGATGCAACCGTACGGGCCACCAGAGTGTGATCCCTGCTTGCACGTTCTACAACATCCCTGTCTCTAGTGCGGATTGTGGAGTAGGGCAGTTTCAGGTTGGTCTACTCGACAGCGAAAGCATAGGATTAAACATGTCCTCTTGTGATGAATAATGGTTAAATATGCCGATTGTTAGAAGATATATATGACAGTGTACTTAATCTATCAAATGTACTTCCAATGTATATTCTGACTAACGGGCAAGGTGCCCTACGTTTACCTGGGGTGTCTCGCTTGTTCTTACTCAAGAATGGGGGTGGTTCTTACAAGTACGAGAGTCTGTCCTCCTCATGTTGACAGGCACCTCTACTTATACTCTCTCTTTCTCTCTCATCTCCCTCCGTATCACAAAAGAGAAGCAAGTTATGGGTACAGGAACGACTTGTCCTGTCATATGCTAGACAGAGCACTCGATGGACCCGTCGTATTCGTAGCCTGCCGCTACGCCTACTCCTGTCCCGTCGTTGGGGTAGCCCATACCGGGGCGCACGTGCGCCCTGCGTTCCACTCCTCTTCGTTCGTCGGAGGTGACGAGCATTCAATGCCATGCCCAGGGAAGGCACTCGATTGTCCTCCCACTTGGCCGGGGCGGCGCCTGCTCCGTATTGCAGGCTACCTGCTTCTCTCTAAACCGAGGTCGGGCTCGGGACCTCCTCTGAAGGTCTTCCTTCGTCTGCACCCTATGGGAAAGTCTCGTGGCTCACCCAGGGGTCGGTCCCGGGCTCCCTGTGCTATTCGCTCCGCCTTCTCCCGAGCTCGAGCTCGGGCCTACTCATTTGTCATCCTTCGTGGGATGTCTTCCCGCTTCTCCCCAGGGGGTCAGAGTCACAAACCCCGTCAATAGCCCCTGAGCTCTTGATCGATCTCGTCGATCGATTAGGGGGTGTACTCCAGTCGGCCTTGTACCTGCACAACTAAAAACAAGAAAAGGAAAAAATTGTTAGTACTTGGCTTTACTAGATAGCCATGACGGATGAACCTCCAGTGGTTGGTCATGACCCTTGGTCGTCCCCGCTAGGGCCCTGCGGCTATCCCGGTTCCCCCTTCAAGGGACGGGGTTGTCGTTTATGGCGAGTTCGCCTCACCCCCCATCCGTGAGCCGTTTGTGACTCAGAGTGGTTGGGTCAATCGGGAGCTTTCCTCGATGGTCGAGCCCCGAGACCGATGAGCTGCTTATCGGGTGGAGCCGAGTGAAACCCATTCGTCCTGCTCGTTTTGGACGTTTGGAACCATTGGCCTTGCTTCGTTCTGAGGGGATTTCTGGCCGGGGCTTGGTGCCCGCATTTCATTAGATCCCTGCTCGAGGCGTGCGCGTGGTTACCGAGCTCGCTGCTGGCTCGGGCGGCTCGCTGTCAACCCTTCGAGGACCTTGGCGCTCGTGGTGCTGGGACTCAACCACAAGCTTAGAGGCGTCGGGTGGGTTCGTCCTACCTGAAGTTGTCTCTAGTGTGGACCGCCTCATGTCGCTTGCCCCTCACTCGAGGTCGCCCCGGGCGGCCTCTGAGCTTTTCGCCAGCTAGCCTACGAAACAGAGACTTTTTGAGCCCATATTGCGGGCCTGGAGACTTACCTTCCTCCAATGGTTGCATCATCCTCCACGTACTCCATGTTCAGCAGGGTTTGAGGCGCCACTCGACTCAACTCTCGTGTCACGATCGTGTTCTCGTGCCGTGAGGCCAAACGATTGCTGCGTGGTGGGGCCTCCGTGCCTTCTTGGATGGTTGTGTCGCGGGGGAGCCGAGGAGGCACCTCTCGACTTGGCTCCCCGGCGGCCCATGCGGTTTTAATCTATGGGGTGGGGGGTTGATTGGCGTTATGGCGATAGTTTCTTCGAGGTGGTGGCGAAAGGTCGCTTCCATCTGACGGTTGTCAGTTCTGGTGCCGCTTCATCCACTTATATTCCCCTCCACCCGAACATTCTTTTGGGCTCGTTTGCTTTGCCTTCATGCTCCCCTGCTTCGCGTAGCACTCCTGTATTCCTCTGCCTCTTTCGTCTTTGTCCCGCCATCACTCCTTTCTCTCGGTGTTTCCGCCGGTGAGGGAAAAGACACCATTTTCGCTTGCGCGAAGCGCTATCCCGTTCTCCCGGCGAGATGTCTTCGTGGACGAAGTCGGAATTCCGCCAAAGCCGCATCACCGTCCTTCAGGAGATGGGGCTGATGTCGGAGCGCGATGCCCACGCCATCCGCGTCCCCACGCCATCCACGTCCCCACGAAGGAGCCGTTCCCCATCCCTCAGGCCGACAAGGTTGTGTCGCTGAGCGCATTTCACTTGCGCGGGCTTGGTTTGCCGACGCAACACTTCTTCCACGACCCGTTGTACGAGTACGGGCTGGAGCTCCACCACCTGACGCTAGACGGTGCACTTCTAGCGTCACTATTCATCATCTTGTGCGAAGCCTATTTGGGTATGGCTCCTCATTTCGGGCTATAGAAGCACTTCTTCCTCGTGCGACCGTCATCTCATGAGGTTTCGCTTCTGTTCGTGGGGGGTGCCGTCATTGAGCTGCGCCAAGGGTGATCGGACTTCGTCAGCATGCACCCGCTTCCTCTCCCAAGTAGGTGGGAGCTTCACTGGTTCTACATCAAGAACGGCGCTCCCTCCCTCCCATCTTTCTCAGGTAGGTCTCCTCAGGAGTGAGACTCCTAGAAGTGGGGTACCCCGAGGAGAGAGATGGGGAAAACCGACCCGATCCTTTGGCTTGTCCGGAATCCAAAGAACAACGACCTCTCGGCTGCCCAGCTTCTTCAGACGTTTCTTCGGTGGAAGGTGTTGCCTATCCGTGTTCGGCCCCATACCCTGAATTTCTACAAGGGGCTGAGTGATCCGTCCCGGAAGTCAATAGTGGAGCTCTCCTAGGAAGAGTTGTTTTGCCACTTCCGCATAATCCTGGGGCTAGACGCCGGCAAGCCCTGCTCTCCCGGACCGCCCCCTCTCAATGTGGCTTCTCCAAATATTTACGGGCCGTGGGGCATTGTCAATCTTTCCAAGGTCCCTGAAGACTGGGAGAAGCAGGTGGCACAGGCCGCCTTGGAGGCCGCCAGGAAGTGGAAGAAAGACGAGGCCAAGGTTCACCGGATCTAGCGCGAGCAGCGGAGGCAAGCGGCAGGGTCGGCCGGTGAATCTACCCCCAAAATCTTCATCGGAAGATGACACCGACATGGAGGAGAGTGTCATTGGCCCGGCCGAAATTCTGGCCTCTACTGCTTAAGCGGCGGCAGGGCGGGCCTTAGAGCCTGTTTGCAATCGGGGGCCGAAGGGGAGGACTAGCACCGACCCCACCCAGCACCCACACATGGGGAACAACACCGGCCTTTCGGGGTCTCGGGTGGCGGGTGCTCGGATCGTTGAGGGGTCCTTGCCCTTCGGTGAGGGATCGCGGCAGATGGGCAATCGAGGGATGGAGGGAGGTCAGTCGGGCGCCAAGCCCAGACTGACGGCTCTCGTCGAGCGCGTCTCCACATCCTTGGTGCTCGAATGCTAGATGTTTGGGTTGTTCCTGCCCCCGCCAACGTTGTGGCAGCGGCTCTGGCCCTCGTTTTGCCGCCTACCGTTCCCCGGATATTGCGTCTTCATCGTGCGACCTGTGCGCCATTCTTTATCAGTAGGGGTGGTGACTTTCTCCCCTCCTGTGTTGTGTCGTCTTTCTTTTGCTTAGGTTTTTAATCCCATGCCTTCCGCAGGAGATCTGCTCCTGCGCTCGAGGCTCTTCCAAGCGCCGCACCCCCCATTGAGGGCTTGACGAGGAGGTCCGTCTTGCCAGTTACTGAACCGGCAAGAGAGGGCCTGTCCCGGCTTCCGGCCCGGTGGTTGTCCCGGGTCCCTCCGTCGATGTAGGTGAAGTGGTGGCTTCGGGCATCGTTCGCCAACTCCCGATGTTGGAGCGCCTGCCAATCCTCGAAGTAGGGGTCGCTGGGGCCGAGGCTGGCGGTGCCCCGAGGCCGGATGAGCAGAGGCAGGATGTGACACCCGATTCCGAAAATATAACAAAGTGAATGCATATGTGTTCCCAGGATGTTCATCACACATACACATGTAATCCACAAACTGAATTCAGAATATAACCACGAATAAGTAGTGTTTAAGTACTTTATTACAATGACTCAAAGTCTCACTCATGTATCTATAACTTATTCTTGCAGCGGAAGTCTATAAACGACAGCGGAAATAACTAAGCAGCAGGCTCCAACTTCAACTCCATAGGCATGTTGACGGTAGTTCACACGCCTAGTACTCCACATGGTCCTCGAAGTACTCATCTCCTGTAGCTGATTTTTATGTGGTAATGCAAGGGTGAGTACATGTCGTACTCAGGAAGTGCGGGAAAAGTATGAAATGTAGCTTACAACAAGGTAGGAAATAAAAAGGCTCATTGCAGCAAGCAAATTTTATTTCACAAACATGATAAAAACAGCAACTATTTCTAGGTGAAATTTATCCCATCATAATCAAATAATTCAGCAACATTCTCTCATAATAATCCACCATTTATCAAGTCTCATCGAGCCATTAATATTTCTCAAGTTCATCTCATACTCATAAATATTCATAGCCATCTCCTTTTCATATAACCGAAACCAAACTCATTGTCATGACTCAAAACAGTCCCAAAACAAATCCCAATGACCATTCCATAACCATACCGAATAACCATCCCAAGTTTTCCCTCTAATCATGGAAGTTGGCCAGGTGCTTATGACCGGAAGCACGGCTATCATGATAGTTTTACACTCTGCAGAGGTGGCACCACTTTACACACAAGTTCGTGATTTCGTCACCCGTCGGCGACTGCAGAACCTCCATTATACCAGTACACAACCATTGGTGTATAGCCAAGAGATCACAAAATAGCCTTTACAAAGGGGCTACTAGATGTACGGACTCACTGAGGTTTCACCGGCAGGCTCGAATCACCATTCTCCCACACACGGGCCCCCTCTTGTGCCATGCAGTTCCCAGGGAAGTCCTCCTCGACTCCCATTCCCCGCACCATCCACTATCCATAACAAGCTAGCAACACACCTAATTAATCAGCTAAGCCGCACCCATACTTGGCCTTGTTGTGGCATTGTTTTCCTGGCATATTCTAGCATGAACCAGTCCTTAGATCTACGTCAAGTAAACCACCATCTCATCCAGCAACATCCATGAACCAATCTTGTCTAGATCTCCCTGATTCCATGCTCATCAACATCATCATGTTCTCATCATCTTTATTCATATGAGTGCAGTAGCTAGACATGTTTTATTTCAGCTTCCCGTATCCCGTGAATTAAGCAAAGCAAAAAGTAAAAATGACCATACCCGACTCATCAACTTTCCCGGTGACAAGGATTGTTAACAAAACTAGTAAACTCCTATAAAGGGGTGTCCCATCAAGTTGACTCAAGCATACGAGTTTTCACAAACAAAACATTTTCAAAACATGTGATCAATATGGTCAAGGGGCACTTGCCTTGCTCCCGTGGTTCTTGTTGCTCATGCGTCTCGAAGTCTTGGTGCTGTAGTTCCTCATATATAGCCTCTTGAGCTTGTCCTTCTACTTGTGACCACGCACCTACAAAATTTCCAGTAATCAATCATCATGCATAAACTTTACTCAAGATGCAATGGGGTAGATGAATGCAAATCCTATGGTGCTATTTTATTTAACCAGTTTGTACGTGTTCATGCATGTTTTAACGGGCTTTCATGGGGTTTTATGATGAACAAGAGTGCTGGGATCAAGTGTGGACGTGGTGATGATCTTGACTCAAGATCTAGATCAATTCCACCATCAAAAATCGATCAAAACGCGATCTGTCCACACGTAAAAATTTCTGCTCGAAGGGGGCGAAGAAAACGGATGCGTAGAAACAGCGGCGACATCGTAAGATGGGTAATGGGGACCTACCTCACTTCCTTTTGGTGGCAGGGCTTTCCTCCTAGCAATGGCAGCAGCGGGGAATTTTTCTATGGAATATTAGGGTAGGACAGATCGTTGGCTTCTTTTCCGGTGACGACGAGGCGTGACGGGGCTCGTCGGCAGGTCTTGACGACGGGGCTCGACGGCGGGGCTCGATACCGGGGCTCGACGGTGGGGCTCGGCGGCGGGGCTCACCGGCGACCAAACTCCGGCAGGGGGTGTGCCAACTCAGCGACTTGGAGGGGGGGATGCTGCGGCCAATGGGGGGGCTGGGGGTTGTATTTATAAGGGGGAGAAGAAAGGAGTCCTACTCCAATTAGAACTCAACCAAGAGTCCTAGTCAATTTGGAACTCAACCAACTTTTCCCCCTAATTGGGTGCGGCAGCCTTGGGGATAAAATTCCCCCAAATGTGGGGAAAATTCCCCTTTTTGGGGAATTGGGAAATTTGGAAATTTTGGGGAAAATTTGGGACTGCTCATTTCAGTTATCTTTTTTCCATTTCTCTCCATTTCTATGTCCCTTTTTCCATTTCTACATTCCCCTATCCATTTCTATGTCCCATTCTCCATTTCTATCTCCCATTCTCCATTTCTATATTCCCTTCTCTATTTCTATTGTTCTTCCTCCAATTCTATGGTTATTTCTCCATTTCTATGGTTCTTTCTCCATTTCTATAGTTCATTCTCCATTTCTATAGTTCTTTCTCCATTTCTAGGGTTCTTTCTCCATTTCTACTTCTTTTACAATGCTTCTCTATATGAAAAATGTATGCAATGCATGGTAATGACTTTGAGGGTGTTACAAACCTAGCCCCCTTAAACTAAATCTCGCCCTCGAGATTCGATAGAGTGGAGAATAGATGCAGGAATTCTGCCTTGAGATCTTCCTCACGCTCCCATGTAGTTTCGGCTTCCATGTGATGGCTCTATTGTACCTTGCACCAACAGATCACTTTGTTCCTTGTGACCCTTTCATTCACATCCAAATTTTGATGGGGTGCTCCGCGTAGGTCAGATCTCTTGAAGCTCGAGCTCATCCATCGGTACTTGTTCTTCCGGTACTCTTAAGCACTTCTTGAGTTGGGATACGTGAAACACGTCGTGCACGTCGGAGAGGTGCGTTGGCTGCTCTAGTTGATAGGTTACTTCTCCTCGCTTGCCCAAAATATTGAATCGCCCAATGTAGCGAGGTGCTAACTTGCCTTTGACGTTGAACCGTCGTTGGCCTCGGATAGACGATACCTTAAGATACACGAAGTCTCCTACTTCGAAGGTCAACCTTCTTCGCCTATTGTCCGCATAACCTTTTTGTCGTGACTGAGCAGCCTTAAAGTTTTCTCGTATCGTTTGGACTTGTTTTTCAGCGTCTTGCAGCACTTCGGGTCCAAACACTTGGCTTTCTCCGGTCTCATTCCAGAACAGCGGCGTTCTACACCGTCTACCATACAATGCTTCGAAAGGTGACATCTTCAAGCTGAATTGGTAGCTGTTGTTGTATGAGAATTCAGCATACGGCAAGCTCCTATCCCAACTACGCCCATGTTTCAAGGCGCAAGCTCTCAACATGTCTTCCAAAATTTGATTTGTCCTCTCAGTTTGCCCGTCGGTTTGCGGGTGATAAGCGGAGCTAAAATTCAGTCGTGTATCCATGGCTTCATGCAGCTTCTTCCCGAACCTAGAGGTAAATTGAGAACCCCGATCTGAAACTATCCTCTTCGGAACTCCATGGCGACACACAATTTGCTCCATATACAGCTCGGCTAGTTGTGCGACGCGGTACTTGGTTCTAACAGGAAGGAAATGGGCTGTTTTCGTCAACCGGTCCACAATAACCCAAATAGAGTCGTAACCTGACTGAGTACGTGGCAATCCGACTATGAAATCCATGCTGATATCTCCCCACTTCCACCCGGACACTTTTAATGGCTGCAACAATCCAGCGGGTCTTTGATGTTCGGCCTTCACTCGTTGGCACGTGTCGCATAAGGCAACATACTCAGCTATGTCCCTTTTCATACCATCCCACCAATAGCAAGTTTTCAGGTCCTTGTACATCTTTGTACAGCCGGGATGTATGGAATAAGGCTAGTCATGTGCCTCCTTTAATATCGTGTCGCGGATGTGCTTCACGTTAGGCACACAAATCCTCTTTTCTAACCAAAGCGTGCCTTTCTCGTCTTCCTTGAAATCCTTTTCTATGCCTTGTTGGATTCTTTCCTTGATTTTCTCATCCGTTGCTTGGCCATCTCGTATCTCTTGTTCCAGCGAGGAGTTCAGTTCTATCACCTCCATCTTGTTCAAGAACCCGAGATGCAACCGTTCGAACTCCTTGCGCAGCTCGGGTGGCAGCTCCCGAACCATGAGTTGGTGACATGCTCCTTTTTGGCTCAACGCATCAGCTACTACATTGGCCTCTCCGGGGTGATAGTTGATCTCCGGAGAGGCCAATGTAGTAGCTGATGCGTTGAGCCGAAAGGGAGCATGTCACCAACTCACAGTTCGGGAGCTACCGCCCGAGCTGCGCAAGGAGTTCGAACGGTTACATCTCGGGTTCTTCAACGAGGTGGAAGTGATAGAACTCAACTCTTCGCTGGAACAACAGATACGAGATGGCCAAGCAACGGATGAGGAAATCAAGGAAAGAATCTAACAAGGTATAGAAAATGATTTCAAGAAAGACGAGAAGGGCACACTTTGGTTAGGGAAAATGATTTGTGTGCCTAACGTGAAGCACATCCGCGACACGATATTAAAGGAGGCACATGACTCACCTTATTCCATACATCCTGGCTGTTACAAGGACCTTAAAACTTGCTATTGGTGGGATGGTATGAAAAGGGACATAGCTGAATATGTTGCCTTATGTGACACGTGCCAACGGGTGAAGGCCGAACATCAAAGACCCGCTGGACTGTTGCAGCCATTGAAAGTACCCGGGTGGAAGTGGGAAGACATCAGCATGGATTTCATTGTCGGATTGCCACGTACTCGGTCGGGTTACGACTCCATTTGGGTTATTATGGACCAATTGACGAAAACAACCCATTTCCTTCCTGTTAAAGCCACGTACTGTGTCGCAGAACTAGCCGAGCTGTATCTGGAGCAAATCGTGTGTCGCCATGGAGTTCCGAAGAGGATAGTTTCAGATCGGGGTTCTCAATTTACCTCTAGGTTCTAGAAGAAGCTGCATGAAGCCATGGGTACACGGCTAAATTTCAGCTCCGCTTATCACCCGCAAACTGACGGGCAGAACGAGAGGACAAATCAAATTTTGGAAGACATGTTGAGAGCTTGCGCCTTGAAACATGGGCGTAGTTGGGATAGGAGCTTGCTGTATGCTGAATTCTCATACAACAACAGCTATCAAGCCAGCTTGAGGATATCACCTTTCGAAGCATTGTATGGTAGACGGTGTAGAACACCGCTGTTCTGGAATGAGACCGGAGAGAGCCAAGTGTTTGGACCCGAAGTACTGCAAGATGCCGAAAAGCAAGTCCAAACGATACGAGAAAATTTGAAGGCTTCTCAGTCCTGACAAAAGGTTATGCGGACAATAGGCGAAGAAAATTGACCTTCGAAGTAGGAGACTTCGTGTACCTTAAGGTATCGCCTATCTGAGGCCAACGACGGTTCAGCGTCAAGGGCAAATTAGCACCTCGCTACATCGGGCCATTTAAGATTTTGGGCAACTGAGGAGAAGTAGCCTATCACCTAGAGCTGCCAACGCACCTCTCCGACGTACACGACGTGTTTCACGTATCCCAACTCAAGAAGTGCTTAAGAGTACCATAAGAACAAGTACCGATGGATGAGCTCGAGCTTAAAGAGGATCTGACCTATGTGGAGCACCACGTCCAAATTTTGGACGTGAAGGAAAGGGTCACGAGGAAGTGATCCATTGGTGCAAGGTACAATGGAGCCATCACACGGACAACCGAAACTACATGGGAGTGTGAGGAAGACCTCAAGGCAGAATTCCCTCATCTATTCTCTACTCTATTGAATCTCGAGGGCGAGATTCAGTTTAAGGGGGGTAGGTTTGTAACACCCTAAAATTCATTTCCATGCATTGCATACATTTTTCATATAGAGAAACATTCTAAAAGAAGTAGAAATGGAGGAAGGAACCATAGAGATGGAGAAAGAATCATAAAAATGGTAGGGGATAGGAAAAAGATAGCTGAAATAAGCCAATTCCAATTCGTCGAAGTGCGTTGTCGACACTTCCCCCGGCTCTGCTGGACACATGGCGCTTTCGGAGCTCACCTCCACGGAGGGGGTGAGGTCCGGCACCGCTGGACACATGGTGCCCTCGGAGCTCGCCTCTGAGGAGAGGGGAGGTCCGGCACCACTGGACACGTGGCTCCCTCGTAGCTCGCCTCTAAGGAGAGGGGAGGTCCGGCACCGCTGGACACGTGGCAGGCCCGGGGCTCGCCTCTGAGGAGAAGGGTGGCCCGGCCCCGTTGGACATGTGGCGCTCTCGGAGCTCACCCCTGCGGAGGGGGCGAGGCCCGGCTCCGCTAGCCGCGTGGTAGGCCCGGAGCTCGCCTCTGAGGAGGAGGGTGACCCGGCCCCGCTGGGCACGTGGCGTTCTCGGAGCTCACCCCTGCGGAGGGGGGCGAGGTCCCTAGGTGGTTTTTCTACTGTGCGCGGGGGTACCCGGTACTGAGGGTACTGACACAGTTTCCCCAAATTTTCCCCGCATTGCTGCCGCACCTAACTGAAAAGATAACTTGTTGAGATCCAAAATTGAGTAGGACTCTTATTTGAGATCCAATTGGAGTAGGACTCCTCTTTTCCCTCTTATAAATAGAACCCCAAACCCCTTTTTGGCCGTAACCCCTTTCCCTTCTTCTTCCTCCCAAGTCGGCGACTTGGAGGCCCTAGCCCCCAACTCGCCGAGTTAAACCCTCCCTCGCCGGAGTTCAGTCGCCGGTGAGCCCCCGCTGCTGCCATTGCTAGGAGGAAGACCTTGACACCAAAGAGAAGTGAGGTAGGTATTCGTTACCCATCTTACGACGTCGTCGCTGTTTCTACGCATCTGTTTTCTTCGCTCCCTTCGAACCGAAACTCTTTCGTGTGGACAGATCATGTTTTGATCGGTTTTTGACGGTGGAATTGATCTAGATCTTGAGTCAAGATCATCACCACGTCTGCACTTGATCCCTACACCCTTGTTTGTCATAAAACCCCATGAAAGCCCATTAAAACATGCAAGAACACATACAAACTGGTTTAATAAAATAGCACCATAGGATTTGCATTCATCTACACCATTGCATCTTGAGTAAAGTTTGTGCATGATGTTTGCTTGCTGTAAATTTTGTATGTGCGTGGTCGTGAGTAGAAGGACAAGCTCAGGAAGCCATCTACGAAGAACTACAGCACCAAGACTTCGAGACGCTCGGACAACAAGAACCACGGGAGCAAGGCAAGTGCCCCTTGACCATATTGATCCCATGTTTTGAAACTGTTTTGTTTGCAAAAACTCGTATGCTTGAGTCAACTTGATGGGACACCCTTTTATAGGAGTTTACTAGTTTTGTTAACCATCCTTGTTGCCGAGAAATATGATGAGTCGGGTATGATCGTTTTTCCTTTTTGCTTCGCTTAATCTACGGGATACGGGAAGCTGATTTAAAACATGGTTAGCTACTGCACTCATACGAATAATGATAATGATAACTTGATGATGTTAATAAGCATGGAATCGGGGGAGATCTAGGCAAGCTTGGTTCGTGGATGTTGCTGAATGAGGTGGTGGTTTACTTGCCGTAGATCTAAGGACCAGTTCATGCCAGCACATGCCAGGAAAACAGTGCCACCACAAGGCCAAATATGGGTGTGGCTTAGCTGACTAAATAGGTGTGTTGCTAGCTTGTTATAGACCATGGACGGCGCGGGGAATGGGAGCCAAGATAGGACTGCCCTAGGAACTGAATGGCACAAGAGAGGGCCCGTGGGTGGGAGAATGGTGATTCGAGCCTACCGGTGAAACCTCAGTGAGTCCATACATCTAGTAGCCCCTTTGTAAAGGCTATTTTGTGATCTTTTGGCCATACACCGACGGTTGTGTACTGGTATAATGGAGGTTTTGCAGTCGCCGACGGGTGACGAAATCACAAACTTGTGGGTAAAGTGGTGCCACCTCTGCAGAGTGTAAAACTATCATGATAGCCGTGCTTCTGGTCACAAGCACCTGGCCAACTCACATGATTATAGGGAAAACTTGGGATGGTTATTTGGTATGGTTATGTTATGGTCATTGGGATTGGTTTCGGGACTGTTTAAGTCTTGACAATGAGTTTGGTATTGGTTATATGAATATGAGATGGTTATGAATATTTATGAGCATGAGATGTACTTGAGAAAGATTAATGGTTGGTTGAGACTTGATAAATGGTGAATCATGATGGAGAAATTGATGCTGAATTACTTGGTCATGTTGGGATAAATAACACTTAGGAATAGTTGTTGTTTTTATAATGTTTGTGAAATAAAATTTGCTTGCTGCAATGAGCCTTTTTATTCCATACCTTGTTGTAAGCTACATGTCATACTTTTTCCGCACTTGCTGAGTACGACATGTACTCACCCTTGCATTATCACATAAACATCAGCAACAGGAGAAGAGTACTTCGAGGACCATGTGGAGTACTAGGCGTGCGAACTACCGTCAACATGCGTGTGGAGTTGAAGATGGAGTCTACTGCTACTTAGTTATTTCCGCTGTCATTTAGAGACTTCCGCTGCAACAATAAGATAGACAATCATGAGTGAGACAATTAGTCAATGTAATAAAGTACTTAAACACTATTTATTCGTAGTTATATTCTGAATTCAGTTTGTGGATTACATGTGTATGTGTGATGAACATCCTGGGCACACATATGCATTAACTTGGTTCTGTTTTCAGAACCGGGTGTCACAATGATGTGGCCTAGGAATGATATCTCCTTTAGCCAAAATTGAAACTTGCTGAACTTAGCATACAATTGATGCTCTCGCAGTTTCTGCAGTGTTAACCTCGAGTGTTCTTCCTCGCTTTTCGAACACACCATGATATCATCGATGAAAACCATGACGAACTTGTCCAAGTACTCCATGAAGACCTTATTCATGAGGTACATAAAGTATGTGGGTGCATTCGTTAACCCAAAAGACATAACAGTATACTCATACGAACCATACCGTGTTCAGAATGCAGTCTTGGGTATATTGGAGGGCTTAATCTTCAGCTGGAAGTATCCCGACCGAAGATCAATCTTGGAGAAAATTCAGGCACCTTTCATTTGGTCGAACAGGTCCTCTATACGGGGCAACGGGTATTTATTCTTGATCGTCACCTCATTGAGAGACCTATAATCCACACACATCCTTTGGGTCCCATCCTTCATGTCTACGAAGAGCACGGGGACTCCCCACGGTGACGAGCTTGGGCGTATAAAACCCTTTTCTAGCTGCTCCTGAATTTGCTTCTTGAGTTCCACTAGTTCATTAGCGGGCATCCTATACGACCTCTTTTCTATAGGTGCAGTTCCAGGTACTAAATCAATGGCAAATTCAATGTCCCGGTCAGGTGGCATACCTGGAAGTTCTTTCGAGAACACATCTGAATATTCTTGAACCACCGGAATGCTTTCCAATGTTGCTTCTTTGACGTGGTTCAGCGCTGCCTTCTCGGTTGCCGGTTGGGCTGACTCGAACTCAATACGAGTACCGTGCTCACTTGTCAACTGCATGATCCTCTCAGCACATTGAATCATTCCGTTGTGCTTGCTTAACCAATCCATTCCAAGTATTATGTCAGTCCCTTGGGAATCTAAGACAATAAGGATGACAAGAAAGTCTACCCCCTTATTTTAAGGCTTACTCTCGGAATAGAACTTTGAATTGAAAGAAGCGATTCCCCAACTATATGCATCAAGGTGTATGAACTAAGCAACTTCTTTCATTAATATCAGCCTATACGAGGATGTGAACAAGTGCCGAAGCATCTCCCATCTCTCTACTATGTGTGGATGTGGAGTTTCGCAAAAGCGTCCCACAACTCACATACAAGCACACAAACATAAGCAATCATCACAAAAATTCAGCACACCACTCTTATTCAAGCTACTACGATCTAAGCGTTCCTATCACAGCTTTATCCAATGGAAACCTAAACTTAATCATGAGAACCGGTGTTGTTTTCGCTATGTGACGGGGGTGGTCCATACACGGGCGCACGCCATGGTGAGTTGGCAGTCCATGTAGGGTTAGATGACGCTGGTGCTCCATTTCCTCCCGCGTTGGCACGAGTCTCCTCCTGTTTTTCCAGCTAGTACAGCTTCTTGCGGAGGTAATGGATCTCTTCTTGTGCGCTTGCATAGCGGTTTCCTAACTCCACGAGCAACCTCTGAGATTTGTCAGCAGCTTGTGGGTTGGAAAGAGCTCCTACATGATGTCCAATGATCTCCCTTGTACCACTCTTCCGATACGGGTGCAGCTCAAAAGTGGTATCCTCAAGCTGCTCACGGAAGGCGTAGCACAGTCCGGTGAGTGCTTCCCATGCAGCATCATCGATAGCTTCTGCCCTTGTAGCTCTCCATGTGGGTGCGAAGTGCCGAGTGACAACCCTACTGTTAGATAGGATGGTTACTTCAGCCTTCCACTCTTCATGTCCGAGACGAGGGACTTTCTTGAGAAGATATTCCGGGTATAGGCTGCAGCAATCCAGAAATTCTTTGAGCTACTTGGGTATTTGTCCTCCTTCCATTCCATCGGACCGAAATTCTTGAACTTAATGGTTGGCCCATTCATCACCTTCATTCTCGGCCTCAGCAAGGGGTGGCTCCTCCTCGGGTTCATCTCCTCCCGTCATAGCTTCGTGAGGCTCCACGGGGTGTAAGCCTGCGTGAAACTCCTCCCGAGGTGCGTACCAATGCCGTTCTTGTGGATCATCCTCCATATCGTCTTCAAATGGTTCCACCTCTTCCGGGTCCTCTTTCTCATGCATAGAGCTATTGACTTCCTCTTCATCATGAGGTTCCGTCTTCACCTCCTCCCAATATGGTCCATCGGACACCTCAATGGGGTTAAGTGCACTTCCACGTGGTGGTGAACGATTTCTTATGCGTGCTGTGCTCCTGATCACTGACATCTATAAATAAGACATGAGAAACTTTAGAGAAGGAAGAAATAACTCCAAAACTTCAGAAGCTATGGAGCAAGAAAGCAAAAGTGTTGCTGTCCAAAAGAAGAGAAAAGAGGGGATGAAAATAGCACTTTGCGTTGGCTGAATTGACAAGTAAAATGCAGCAGCAAGCAATTTTCGAAAATAACAGTTTAGAGGGGTGTGCCTATGTGTTTTAGAGTGTCCATTCTACCTAGTCTTGTGTCCTATGGTCAACGTGGCTCTGATACCAATCCGTGACACCCGGTTTCGAAAATAGAACCAAGTGAATGCATATGTATGTCCAGGATGTTCATCACACATACACATGTAATCCACAAACTGAATTCAGAATATAACCCCGAATAAATAGTGGTTAAGTACTTTATTACAATAACTCAAAGTCCCACTCATGAATCTCTAACTTATTCTAGCAGCGGAAGTCTCTAAACGACAACGGAAATACCTAAGCAGCAGGCTCCAACTTCAACTCCACATGCATGTTGACGGTAGTTCGCACGCCTAGTACTCCACATGGTCCTCGAAGTACTCATCTCCTGTAGCTGATGTTTATGTGGTAATGCAAGGGTGAGTACATGTCGTACTCAGAAAGTGCGGGAAATGTATGACATGTAGCTTACAACAAGGTAGGAAATAAAAAGGCTCATTGCAGCAAGCAAATTTTATTTCACAAACATGATAAAAAGCAACTATTTCTAGGTGAAATTTAGCCCATCATAATCAAATAATTCAGCAACATTCTCTCATCATAATTCACCATTTATCAAGTCTCATCCATCCATTAATCTTTCGCAAGTTCATCTCATACTCATAAATATTCATAGCCATCTCCTTTTCATATAACCGAAACCAAACTCATTGTCATGACTCAAAACAGTCCCAAAACCAATCCCAATGACCATACCGTAACCATACCGAATAACCATCCCAAGTTTTCCCTCAAATCATGGAAGTTGGCCAGGTGCTTGTGACCGGAAGCACGGCTATCACGATAGTTTTACACTCTGCAGAGGTGGCACCACTTTACCCACAAGTTCGTGATTTCGTCACCCGTCGGCGACTGCAGAACCTCCATTATACCAGTACACAACCATCGGTGTATGTCCAAGAGATCACAAAATAGCCTTTACAAAGGGGCTACTAGATGTACAAACTCACTGAGGTTTCACCGGTAGGCTCAAATCACCATTCTCCCATCCACGGGCCTCCTCTTGTGCCATGCAGTTCCTAGGGCAGTCCTCCTCGACTCCCATTCCTCACGCCATCCACAGTCCATAACAAGCTAGCAACACACCTAATTAATCAGCTAAGCCGCACCCATACTTGGCCTTGTGGTGGCACTATTTTCCTGGCATATTCTAGCATGAACCGGTTCTTAGATCTACGGCAAGTAAACCACCATCTCATCCAGAACCATCCACGGACCAATCTTGCCTAGATCTCCCCAAATTCCATGCTCATCAACATCATCAAGTTCTCATCATCTTTATTCATATGAGTGCAGTAGCTAGACATGTTTTATTTCAGCTTCCCGTATCCCGTGAATTAAGCGAAGCAAAAAGTAAAAATGACCATACCCGACTCATCAACTTTCCCGGTGACAAGGATGGTTAACAAAACTAGTAAACTCATATAAAAGGGTGTCCCATCAAGTTGACTCAAGCATACGATTTTTCACAAACAAAACATTTTCAAAACATGGGATCAATATGGTCAAGGGGCACTTGCCTTGCTCCCGTGGTTCTTGTTGCTGAAGCGTCTCAAAGTCTTGGTGCTGTAATTCCTCGTAGATGGCCTCTTGAGCTTGTCCTACTCGCGACCACGCACATACAAAATTTACAGTAACCAATCATCATGCACAAACTTTACTAAGATGCAATGGGGTAGATGAATGCAAATCCTATGGTGCTGTTTTATTAAACCAGTTTGTACGTGTTCATGCATGTTTTAATGGGCTTTCATGGGGTTTTATTATGAACAAGGATGCTGGGATCAAGTGTGGACGTGGTGATGATCTTGACTCAAAATCCAGATCAATTCTACCGTCAAAAATCGATCAAAACGCGATCTGTCCACACATAAAAGTTTCTGCTCGAAGGGGGCGAAGAAAACGGATGCGTAGAAATAGCAGTGATGTCGTAAGATGGGTAATGGGGAGCTACCTCACTTCCTTTTGGTGGCAGGTCCTTCCACCTAGCAATGGCAGCAGCGGGGAATTTTTCTATGGCAGATTAGAGTAGGACAGATCGTCGGCTTCTTTTCCGGCGACGGCGAGGCATGACGGGGCTCGTCGGCGGGTCTCGACGATGGGGCTCGATGGCGGGGCTCGACAGCGGGGCTCGACGATGGGGCTCGATGGTGGGGCTCGATGGCGGGGATTGATGGTGGGGATCGACGGCGGGGCTCGTCGGCGGGGCTTACCGGCGACCAAACTCTAGCAGGGGGGTCCCAACTCGGTGACTTGGAGGGGGGAGGCTGCGGCCAAGGGGGGGCTGGGGGTTGTATTTATAAGGGGGAGAAGAAAGGAGTCCTACTCCAATTGGAACTCAACCAAGAGTCCTAGTCAATTTGGAGCTCAACCAACTTTTCCCCCCTAATTGGGTGCGGCAGCCTTGGGGATAAAATTCCCCCAAATGTGGGGAAAATTCCCCTATTTGGGGAATCGGGAAATTTGGAAATTTTGGGGAAATTTGGGAATGCTCATTTTAGCTATCCTTTTTCCATTTCTCACCATTTCTATGTCCCTTTTTCCAGTTCTACATTCCCCTCTCCATTTCTATGTCCCATTCTCCATTTCTATGTCCCATTCTCCATTTCTATATCCCCTTCTCCATTTCTATGGTTCTTCGTCCATTTCTATGGTTCTTTCTCCATTTCTATGGTTATTTCTCCATTTCTATGGTTCATTCTCCATTTATATAGTTTCTCCATTTCTAGGGTTCTTTCTCCATTTCTACTTCTTTTACAATGCTTCTCTACATGAAAAATGTATGCAATGCATGGTAATGAATTTGAGGGTGTTACACGGGAAAACATAGACCTGGGCTCTCTCTGCTCCCAACTTGTCGGCGTCTGGTCGAGTCTCTTGGCGGAGTGTGGTCGTCTCGACGCCATGCTCGGGCAGCTACGGGAGGTACCTCCGAGCGGCCTGGTGAGCCTTTTTCTCTTCTCCTTATTCTCATCGAAAATTCTTGGATTTCTATCAAGAGTCTCTCCCTTGTCGGCAGGAGCTGCTTCACCGAGCTGCCAAAGACTCACGACACCTTGGTGAGAGCCAGGATCGTTGTTGCCGTGCAGAGGCCGAGCTGGCTGAGGTGTGGGCGGAGCTCAAGAGGGCCCGGGCTGCTGCAGAAGGTGCGGCTCAAGCGGCAGCGGTTGCGATCGAGGGGGCGGCATCGTCATCCACGAAGCTTACCCGCCATTGTGCGGTTGCTGAGGCCGCGCGAGGGGGCACGGCTCAGGCTACGGAGGAGCTGGTGGCCCATGGCCAGGGGATCAGGGAGGCCCTGGTCGTTGTGGAGAGGACAAGGGACCAAATCACGGGTCGGTCCTTTCCTCTTTTGGCTCCGTGCATCCGCGCTGGTCTGATACCTTTGTGATGTGCCTTGTGCAGAAACATGAGGGCGTATCGCCATCGCTAGGTACTTGGCCGAGGCTCGGGGAGGGGATGTCGAGAATATTCATGCTCATCTTTCCGCTGAGGAACGAATACTGGAGAAGACTCGGCGCCTGGTGGCTGCGAATTGCAACCGAATGTTTTGTCCGACGTTGGCGACTACTTCGGCGGACCTCGCTTCCCTAGAGTTGCGGCTTCAGCAGGTTACCCAACATTTCACGGTGCTTCAGTCGGAGCTCGCCAGCCTCCGGGGCGCTAGTCAATATGTGACCTGGTGCTTGGGAACCAGTCTAGAATCGGGCTCTCCGGGCGGATAGTCAGGGCGCTCGGGGAAGTGGACGGTTGACGACGGGATGTTGGGGAAGCCGGGTCTTCTGCGGGGCCCGAGTGGCGCTAGGGGTCGTGTTGTCTCACTAAACCGCCCTCAATCTTCAGCTTCTTTGCAGTTTTCGCGAGCCGGCAATGGATCCTGAAGGGGCTAGGGATGCGGTCTCTCCGAACTCATGCTGGCTATATGGGACCCAGTAAACCGATGTACCTCGGGAAGCTTACGTTGGGACTTTTCCGGTCGCCTCAGGCGAGAGGGCCGGTGTGCAGTATGTGGGTAACACTCTCATGACATCTCATGTTGGTAGGTGCAGCATGAGGGTGGCTACTGTACGGGACGATCGGATTGATTCAACATAGGTGAAACGGGGGAAAGGTTGCCACGTACGACGTCGGTGATGGTTGCTGTAGGCAACATCGAGTACGGGCGTACGTGTTGTGTATTCCGGGTATTTTTTATTCGAATCACCGTCGCTCATGGAAGAGGATTGAGCATACTTGTTCTCACAGTCGTGACGTAGTAAGAACTTGCATGAGAAAGGAACTAATCACTATGGTTTGAAGTTCATACTAGCTTTGTGATGTATCTTTTATGAATAGTTAGAACAAAATCGATTCATTTACACCGTGAGCAACTTACATCGGGGAAAAGTGTTTCTTGTTTGATTGTGGACTCCCGGTGTGGCTGCCCAAGGTTACTATTAATTTGCTGCTAATAAGACTTGAAAGTAAGTATTCACATTTAGGCAAGTTTATTATGCATTATGCTATCCTACTTTATGTATATACCCTCATGTAGAGTTTCATGACTAGGTTTGACGGTTAAGTCTTGCTGAGTGTTATGCTCACGGATACTATACTAGTTGTTTTGCAGGTATTGACTCTAGTGCTATGAGTATGGTTGCCGATGAGACTCGGAAACCTCCGAGTGGTTATTCATGAGCATTCTCGCCGCTGCGGTTTGTTATTCGTGTTGCTAGTAAGAAACGTCCGCGGGCTGGACAGTTTCTTTGTTGCTGAGTTAGAACTGAGTCATGAGAGTTATTGTCTTTCGCTGTAGTAGTATTTGAGGTAAAGTATTTGTAAAGTACTCTTTGTACGCATCCGCAATTGATTTATGTAATATGTTTGTCCTTTACCCTGTGCTGTTGGATGCCACATCGCACGGCACCACCCAATACGATTCCCGGGCGAGCGTGCACGGACCCGTGGTCCGAGGCCATGCCCCTCACAGCGTGGTATCAGATACGCGTTGGGAATAGCGCACGGATTGAGGATCATATTACGATAAAAACTTAGGATACGGTGAGAAAACGGTACTAGGCCCACATAAGGACTACTATATTAGCATAGTATGAAGGTGGCAATCTAACTTATTTGTCTATGTCGGAAAATCATGCATCTCAGGAATTTCCATGTCTTGGGAGGTGCATGTAAGCGCTGCCCACCAGTGCGCACAAGCCGAAGGGTGGAGCCCCACGGGTGGCAGGTAACCCGGCCAGCTTTGGTATCCTCTACGACTTTTCATGTCGTTTGGGGTATTTGAGCAACGCCCTTCCATGGCGTGCTACGAGCAAGTATGGGAGACCCCGTCACATGGTTAGTAACATGAACACATAGCTCAAGGTGTGTTTGGCTTGAGAACACCTGTGCGAGTGATGACGGATGGGTGTATGAAACTGTATTGTGACCGGGTTTGGTGTGCAGCCGAACCTGATGATTGTGTGTGACTTATGCAGGTACTAACCACGAAAACCGTAGTACGAGTAGAACACGTTTGCGAGTGACCGTCTTAGTGCCACCTATGGATACGTATGTGCTGGTGTATGCCGGTTAGGATTTTCTTTTGAGAGGCAACGTAGTGCCGTCATATGTCTTACGGTGCATCGCCACCGTACCACACTTGATAACTTCTTTCCTATGAAGTGTGAGGACCCCGCCGTCCCGATCACTCACGGGGACGGGATACCTCGCCCGGGAATCGCATTGGGTGGTGCCGCGCGATGCGGCACCCAACAGCACACATAATAAAGCATCATATTACATAAATCAAGCGGAAACTTACAAAGTTTTGACTTTACAAATACTTCTCAAAATAAACTACGGCGGAAGACTATTACAACTCACGACTCATATCTATGCTAAGCAACAGAGAAGGTGTCCAGCCTGCGGAACCTTCTCACTAGCAACACTATCACAGTAGCAGCGGCAGGGGTTGCCCTGAGTTCACCACTCAGAGAGTTCCAAATCTCCTTAGGCACCCGTACATCTCAGCGTACAGTTATTTCCTGCAAAACAACTTGTGCAGTATCTGTGAGCACGAAGCTCAGCAAGACTGACCCGTCACCCTAGTCATGAAACTCTATATGATGGACATAGAGGGCTGATTATAGCATTTTTCATAAACGATGAACCTGAGCTAAAGGGGAGTCCTTACTTCCAGTTTTAATCAACTTTTATAGACCTCGCGCAACTTACATCGAGACTCGACAATCAAACAAGAAACGCTTCATCTCGATGTCACTTGCCCGTGGTGAAAGTAACTTTAGTGAACCATCCTAGACTCATACAGGCCTTGCGCCATCAACGTCGAGACTCCACAATCAAACAAGAAACGCTTTGCCTCGACGCTTCTAGCCCAAGGTGGAAATTAAATTTAGTGAAGTGTTGATCGTTCCTCATCTCCATTATGAGGATTACCAACGAAGCATATTAAATATTTCCCCGGTTTATTACTACGTCACGACTCAGTGTACAAGTATGCTCACTACCGCGAGCGACGGTGATTGCAATCAAAAACACCCGGCTGACACGACACGTACGCCCGTACTCGACGTTGCACACAGCAACCGTCACTGACGCCGTACGTGGCCACCTTTCGCACGACACCCAAATGTCGAACCGGTCCCACCGACTGGGATTAAGTTTCTCTACGGCAATCCCTCGTAGAGCCGACTTCTCTATCCTTTCAGCATCGGCATCAGACGGTGAGGTATGCCTCGACACCCAGGTTAACATGTTACATCGGTTTCCTGGGTCCCATATTGCCAGTATGCATCCGGTACACATCTCAAACTTGTCCAGTGGGGCCGCACACGAGAACGGGCGTTAATCGACTCAGACATAGACTAGGCTCACAGGACCACGTCCTTGACCTTCCATCCACTGCCCGGTCTCCATTCCCAACTATGAGGATCAATTCCCAACTCTTCCGATTGATCCCCCTTAATCCCATTTCACGAGTAGGAATCTGCCTACTCGAGTTATGCCTCTTTTAATCCACTTTTTTTGAGAACAGCAGTTATAATTAATTGATAACATAACCTACATTAAACTCCAGGGTTTTCTGGGGCATGCATTTGGAGTTTCATACCATCTAGACGTAATGCAATAAATAAAATGCTAGACGTATGAAGTGAATACAAATACAAACTTGTAAATTTGATGCAAACCGGGGCTTGCCTTTGTTTTGCAGGTGACTTATATATATATGCAGTTAGTGAAGACCACTTGGTGCTTGATCTCTTGCCTTCCTCCTTTGATCTTTACTCCAATGACTTCAACTCCTCCACGTAGATACTACACGTGATGAATATGCATATCGTTTAATTGTAAAAACTTTGCTACAAGTCCTAATAACAAGTTTTCAAAAACTGGAACTCTGTTTAAGAATTTAAAATGACACTGGTGCTAGCGGTTTAGGTTTGAATCTAAGCATATGATTAAAGGCTAAGTGGTTTTCCCCCTCTTCTATATTGATCACTTAAGGAGGTTAAAAAGAACAGGGGTGACCCAGGGCTCCAATGGAGCTGAGAATTTTCATGTGAGTTCCTTGTCACAAGAAAGTCCTATGAACCAAAAATTAGCACTTTCCATTGAGTGGTTTGTTCAGAATAACTTTCTAAGCAATTAAGCAAAGAAGAATTTATTCTGAGATCCCACCCATGTTCATGCAAAACTTAGTGAACTACAATTTCAATTATAGCTCATAGAGTTTGCATTAATTTTCCTAGCATTTTTTTGGAGCTAAGATCTGCTCAGAACTGAATTTCCAAGTTTTGGAAATTCTCTGAAATTGTTTCTGTTTATTTGAATACAGCATCTTCAAATCTACATTTCCCTGATCAAATCAACTCAAGTTGAGCTGAAACTTATATAGGGGTTCACTAATACCCTAAAGACTATTCTGGCAAAATTTGAGGATTTTTGGATTAACCAAACTCTCTCTAAAATTCTTTTGCTAAAAAGCTTTAAAGAATTTTACAGAATTAAATAAAGGGTTTCATACAAATTGGGTTCCATATTTGGATAGTACTCTATAAGAGGAATCCAATAAAATTTGTTTGACAATTTTTGGATTCTCCTACCAAAAGTTGTGGCCATTCAAAGTTTGAACTGAAAATTGAAATTCCCCAAAATGTTCAAATACTGTCAGTGGGTCCAGGGACAGGTGTCACTCGCTGAGGCAAGCCACACGGGGCTACAGGGTATTTCCCGCGCCACCACACCAGATCCCTGCGCCACAGCCGATCAAATATTTGAAAAACCGTCGCTGACGGGCGGGACCCACCGGGTCGTCTTCTACCTCCGGCCCCCGCGCCCGCGCGTCGCCGTGCTCGCCGGAGTTCGACGGATCCCGGCCTCCCGGCCATCCCCCGAGCCCTCCCTCGCCGCTAGGGCCTTATTTCACGTGCTGAACACGATGGAACCCTCTTCCCCGGCCGGCGATGGCTCTAACCTAGCTGGCCACGGCGCGGCGGCTCTGGACCGGTTCGGCAACGTCGCCCGGTCATCCTAGCCTGCCCAGACCTCGGTGGAACGGCGCTACAGCACCAGTGGACGCCAGGGAGGATCGTCCGGGTGGTGAAGCAGCCTGCAAATGGCCCTAACCTAGCTCTCATCGGGAGCCCGAACCGCCCCACCATAACCGCCGTGGAAAAAGTGTGAAATACGTCGTGCACAATGGTTTTCAGGCATTGGTTGCAAAAGGGCAAAAGATCGCCGGCTAGCCCAGCTCGTGTGTGCAAGATTTGACGGCCTAAGAATGAGAGGGACAATCGAATTTAGTATTACCGTATCAGAAGGTCGGATGGTGCCCGACGGCGATCTTTTCCCAAATTCGAGCCCGATAGATCATCTCATGGCTTGAGCTTCGGGGATGAGCATCAGGGGCTTCCAGCGCATCCGCGGGCGCTCTAGCTCAGGCCTGAGAAGCTCTCGGTGGGGCTGTCCACGTGAGACCAGCTCGGTTTCCCGATGGTGAGCCTCGGTGCCCGGTGAAATTCGTCAAATTGTGATCAAACGATGCGGCAACGCCACGGAGTAGAGCGATGGGTCGCTAGAGCACACGCTGGCGCTCACTTCTTCCGTGGATCACTCGGGCAGTGGATGGGGCGACGCGGTTTGCAACAGGCAGAACGAGAAACGGCGCCGGGAGGTTCCTGTTGTGCGCGCGAGAGTGGGAAACGAGGACAACGCGCGAGCTGCGTGATAAGGAGGGGGAAAACCAGCTCGCCAGCACAGAGGTCGCGAGGGAGAGGTGGCATCGGCCTTGCCTCGGTGTCGCACGGTGAGAAGGACCGAGGCGGTCTCGGTGGCGCGATGACTTCGCGAGGAGGAGAAAAACAGAGACCGTGCACCGCCTGAGCTGAAGATCTTTTGCACACTCATCTCCCCCAATGACATGTGGGCCCTACAATTCAGTACCTCTTTCCTCAAAATATCTCCAAAGTTTGACAATTATCCAACCCAATTGTTTGAAAATTGGAAACTGAGCTCATTTGACAAGTTTGGACAAATTCCATGCAAATTCAAATGTTCCTTTGAATTCTTTGCACATTTGACTCCCTTTGGAAAAATGGGCAGCAAATCTTTTCAACAATTAATGAAACTTTGCCTCCCCACTAATTTGGACCTAAGGAATCCAAATATGCCACTTGATCCTTGTGTTAGCTGCTGCAAACAATAGTTTGGACACAACAGTTTTGAATTTCTCATTGTGTCCTTCTCTCACTTGAAGTTTGAACTTACCTTTAGTCTATCTCTGATTTTTAAACCCTTCCCTTGCACTTGAGCTCTTCATTTCTGGGGTTTTAATCTAAATGAGGTCCATCCATGCAGTAACCTAAGTCTGTTTAGAAGAAACCTCATACATGTCATCATATGAGGAAAAAGTTTCAACTAAGCCCCTTTTTCATACACATGACTTCAACAATTGTACAAACTCATGTTTCTTTGTATTCACATTTTTGGGACCTTTACAACCCTCCCCCCTTAAAAGAATCTCGTCCCGAGATTACAAAAGAAAGATGAGACGGAAGGTAATTACAACAACTACGACAGAAGTTCCGGATAGTTCTTGTGGAGGAAATCTTCACTCTCCCAAGTCGCTTCCTCCGGGGTGTGATTACTCCACAGGACTTTGTAAAATTTCAAAGCCCAATTTCGAGTGATCCGGCTGTTCTCGTCGATAATCCTGATGGGCTTCTCGGCGTAGGTGAGGTCCGGTTGCAATATCTCCATGTCTTTTGAAAGGATCTCCGTCGGTCTCTTTAAACACTTTCTCAAGTGTGAGACATGGAAGATGTCGTGGATGCCCGATAAGGATGGCGGCAGCTCCAAACGGTAGGCTACCGGCCCACACCGTTCTGTAATAAGGAACGGACCCACAAAGCGAGGCGCTAGCTTTCCCTTGACCCCGAATCGATGAATTCCCTTCATCGGGGATACTCGGAGATAGACGTGATCTCCGACCTCAAAACACAAGGGTCGGCGTCGCTGGTCCGCATAGCTCTTCTGGCGAGATTGAGCAGCCCTGAGGTTCTCTTGAATCAGCCGGACCCGCTCTTCGGCATCTTTTACAAGATCAATGCCGAAAATCACCCTCTCGCCCGATTCACACCAATTGAGTGGTGTGCGGCACTTCCTGCCATAAAGTGCTTCGTATGGTGCCATTTTAATACTGGATTGGTAACCATTGTTGTAAGAGAACTCCGCTAATGGCAAATGGTTATCCCAGTTCTTTCCATGATCTATGGCACATGCCCTCAGCATATCTTCCAAAATCTGGTTCACCCTCTCCGTTTGACCGTCTGTCTCAGGGTGGTATGCTGAGCTTCTGATTAACTTTGTTCCCAGAGATTCATGTAGTTGCTCCCAGAAACGAGCAACAAATATTGAACCTCGGTCTGATATGATGGTCTTGGGGACTCCATGCAAGCACACAATTCTGGAGAGATACAACTCTGCATATTGTTTAGTATGGAATCCCGTATTCACTGGGATGAAGTGGGCTGATTTGGTTAAGCGATCGACAATCACCCAAATGGAGTCATGCTTTCTGGACGTGAGAGGCAGTCCGACAATAAAGTCCATGCTGATGTCCTCCCACTTCCATGCCGGAATACTTAACGGTTGGAGCATTCCTGCTTTCTTAATATGATCAGCTTTGACTCGCCGACATGTATCACACTCGGATACATATTTGGCAATTTCTCGCTTCATCCGAGTCCACCAAAATTTTGTTTTAAGATCTTGATACATCTTATTACTCCCTGGATGTATCGAGTACTTAGATATATGAGCTTCGTCCAAGATCTTCATCCTTAACTTCTGATTCCGGGGTACCACGATACGGTCGTTAAACCATAACACGCCTCGATCATCTTCCCGGAAACATTTCATCTTATCCTCTTTAATCCTTGCTCGTATATTCCGCATCCCTCTATCTCTCTTCTGGGCTTGTATAATCTCCTCTCTAATGGTAGGCACAAGAGCAAGGTTACACAACGCCCCATACGGAATCACTCGCAAGCTTGGTTCTTCCTCCTCCTCCGGAACAACTGCCAAATTATTAACGTGGGACTTACGACTGAGTGCATCAGCCACCACGTTAGCTTTGCCCGGATGGTAATGGATCTCGAGCTCATAGTCTTATATTAATTCCAGCCATCTCCGCTGCCTCATATTAATATCCTTCTGAGTGAATATATATTTGAGGCTCTTATGGTCGGTGTAGAGGTGCACTAAATTTCCCAGTAAATAGTGCCTCCACATCTTCAACGCAAGCACCACCGCAGCAAGCTCTAGGTCATGAGTGGGGTAGTGCTGCTCATGGTTGCGGAGTTGACGAGACCCATACGCGATCACACGTCTATCTTGCATTAAGATGCAGCCAAGTCCAATGCCTGAGGCATCACAATAAACATCAAATGGCTTTGTTGTATCCGGTTGGGCTAACACCGGTGCCGTTGTGAGATGTTTCTTCAATGTTTGAAATGCCTCTTCACAGGCCTCTGTCCACACATACTTGCTGCTCTTCTTCAGCAACTCTGTCATTGGTTTAGCCACTTTTGAGAAGCTGGGAATAAATCTCCGATAGTAACCCGCTAGCCCCAGAAAACTGCGGATTTGGTGAACCGATGTTGGAGACTCCCACTTCAAGACTTGCTCAATTTTAGTTGGATCCACGGCCACACCCTCTGCTGAAATAATGTGGCCTAAGAATGGTACTTTGCTGATCCAAAATTCACACTTGCTGAATTTGGCATACAGCTTATGTGCTCGTAGTCGTTGGAGCACAATATGGAGATGTTTGGTGTGCTCCTCCTCCGATTTGGAGTATACGAGAATGTCGTCGATGAAAACCACGACGAACTGATCCAACTCTAGCATGAATACAGAATTCATGAGATACATGAAATGTGCGAGTGCATTTGTTAGCCCGAAAGATATGACTAGATACTCATAGAGCCCGTATCTAGTCGAGAAGGCCGTCTTCGGTATATCCTCCGCTCTGATCTTTATCTGATGATAACCAGACCGTAAGTCCATCTTGGAGAATACCTTGGCACCCACTAACTGATCAAATAATATATCGATCCGCGGCAACGGATATTTATTTTTGATCGTCACTGCATTCAGCGGCCGATAATCCACACATAATCGAAGTGACTCATCCTTTTTCTTCACAAAGAGGGCTGAACAGCCCCATGGCGATGAGCTTGGTCGGATGAACCCTTTGTCCATTAAGTCCTTTAGCTGTTCTTTCAGTTCAGCTAATTCCTTCGGAGACATTTTGTACGGCCTCCGAGATATTGGTGTGGTTCCCGGTGCTAACTCGATCTTGAATACCACATCCCTCTCAGGCGGCATCCCTGGAAGATCGTTGGGAAACACATCTGAGTACTCACGGACCACTGGAATATCCTCCAGTTTTGTGGTCTCACTGTGGTATACCACTGGATTTTTAGAATCCACGGCTTCAAGTATGAGCGTTTGGAGACCGTAGATTGGAGAGTCCAAACTAACAATCCGTGAACCAATATCGAGAACAGCCCCGTGGTAGTTCATCCACGCCATTCCTAGAATCACGTCGATCTTCTGTCCCTCTAATACAATGAGGGTTGTGGGGTATAAGTTTCCACCTAAGCACAAGGGTGCTTTGATCACTACTTCATTGGCAGCTATATTCCCACCCGGTGAGCGAATAAGGTAGTGATCCTTCGGTGTAGAGGTGGAGAGCTCAGCTTTGCACACAAACAACCTGCTGATGAAATTGTGTGTAGCTCCAGAGTCAAATAATATTAACACGGGCAGTCCATTGAGAGTGAACATTCCCGCTAGCACAGGTGCCCCATCTGGCACATCCTCTAGAGCTGTATGATAAATGCACCCGGATTTTGGTGCCGTTCCCTGAAGCTGAGCACGGGGTTGATTTATACCCTGCTTTGGTGTAGTTTCTTTGTGGCGTATCCTTTCTGGACACTTCCTGCTGATGTGACCCAAATAACC
This sequence comes from Neostapfia colusana, assembly GCA_030760725.1. Taxonomy (NCBI): domain Eukaryota; kingdom Viridiplantae; phylum Streptophyta; class Magnoliopsida; order Poales; family Poaceae; genus Neostapfia; species Neostapfia colusana. The sequence goes on from JASWHV010000006.1 coordinate 106,591,787, forward strand.
GCACGTGAAGCACTGTTTCTCAGCCGGTTCCTGGTTGCTCTGTGCATGGACATTAGTGGTATTCTGCTGCGGCAAGAACACTTGAGGAGCAGAATAACGTGGCTGCCTATACCGTTGTTGCAGCTGTCCGAATTCAGAGTATTGGGACGAACGACCGGAATATTGCTGGACTCGTCGAGCCGGCTGCATCAGCTGACAGTTCAAGTCTACCACCCTGTATTTCTGCGGAGCACCACTGCTACTCTCCGGTGGTACATGGTTCTTTCTTTTCTCAGCCTGAACTTCCCGTTGAGCATCTTCAACCATGATGGCAGCACTCATCAATTCGTTGAAGTTCTTTCGATCAGCTAAAACGAGTCTCTCCTTTAGCTTGGGATTGAGGCTGCGGAAGAACCACTCACACTTTTGTGCTTCGGTGTTCACATGTTGAGACGCATACTGTGCCAACTTGTTGAACACTCGCGAATGCTCGTATGCACCCCTCCCTTCTTGTTTTAGGGCCAGGAACTCCTCGAGTTTCCGCTGAATTATTCCGGACGGAACATGATACGCCAGAAACGCCTTCCGGAATTCTGCCCATGAAACGTCATGTCCATGTGGTAAGGAGGCGAGTTGATTTGCCCACCATGCACCGGCGGGCCCGTGAAGTTGTTGCGCTGCGTATAAAACATTCTGCTGTTCGGTGCATTGAAGCAATCCGAACTTAGACTCAATGGTACGGATCCAGCTATCCGCCACCAGAGGATCCTCAGATTCAATGAAAACCGGTGGTTGAGTTGCCAAGAACTCAACATAGGAATTCAGTTGCGGTTGGCGCAAGTCTTCGTCTTGACATCCCCCTTGACGGGATGTATTCATCACTAGGGTGCGGAGCAAGTCGGTTCGCTCATCGCTTGCACCCGTCATGGTGGCCAGAATGTCCGCCATTGTGACCGTGGGTGAAGGTCCTGGTGAAGGCTGCTGTTGCGGAGCTCGCTGCTCCCGCTGTGGAGAGTTATCACCACCACCACCACTGGAACCACCCACCTCACTCATGGAACGAGTTCGCACCATTCTGCAATTGCACGAGTTCATTATCAGTTCAACACTATCACTCGATTTATTCCATAAACAAAGTAGTGCAACACTGATAATGAAACCTCAACATGCAAGCAAAATGATTTAAGCGCAAACTGATGTATCCAACAGCAAGGATTTACAAGCCGACTGATTGGTCTTTAACAGATCATATTCTGATCCAGTTAAAAGCACTTTCGTAACTCAAGTTGAATATCAAAGTTAAAGTTAACTTTAATATCTTTCCAACGAGTATCCAAAGGCCTCCTAGGGATTTTTCTACAGGAAGTTATGGCTCAAAAACAGAAAGGTTCAGAGAGGCTTTGTTACCGTCCTGGTTTTGAACAGTTTGCCTTCAACTAAACTTTTCACCAACTTATTCTGTGATTTTGCTCTGGAGGTCTACAAGAAAGTTGTAGGACACTTGAAACTATTTCCAGAACCGTATCATACACCTTAATTGGTTAAAACTACTCAGAGTTATGCTCTGTAAAAATCCAGCAAGAATTTCTGCTAGAAACAGAGCACTCTGTTTTTGAAATCTTTGAAACCTAGACACTCTCTCATTTGAATCTTAGTTCAAAATAAAAGTTCAGTAACTAATATTTGTTTCAAACTTCCATTTTTAGTTGAAAGTTAGCTCATGACTCATTTCTTCATAGGGAAGGAGTTATCAAGTGTAATACGGTGTCGATGCACCGTAAGAAGTATGTCAGTACTACGTTCCTCACCAAAAGAGAATCCTAAACCGGCTTATACCGGCATATACGTATGATCAGTGGCACTAAGACGGTCTCTCGCACACGTGTACTACCCTGGATATTACGTGGTTGGTACCTGCAGAAGAACACTCAATAGTGGTGCACTCAAAGGTTGTTTCATTTCAGGCAGTTCCATATTTGAAAGTAAATACAAACGCCCGTACCATTGTCATACGGCCGTCCTTGAGTTAAGTCACGTCTCAAGGTACGTGATCGTGTTTCAACACCACACGACGGGGAACCCGAGTATGTCATGAACGGGTCGTCACGGTTGGGAATGTTATCAACCCAACGGATACCACCTACTGCCCTGCAGGGCACGCCGATGGCAAGCGCTGCGTATGTCCTCCTGGGCTATTTCCAGCAGACCATACTATCGCGTTACTGACCACACGATGGGGTCTCCACTTACTTGCCTAATGCACGCTAGGGATCAGCGTTTCATATGAGCTCAGGAACATGAAGAGTTCAAGAGTTTCATATTAACATCTCACACCAAGCTGTGAGATCTAGCCCTGAACCACTTTCCTCGTCAGGGGAGCTAACCGAAATTGAACCGCTTTCGGTGGCGTTCCTTACCATTCTTACCAGAACGTAGGTGCGTCATTACAGAATCAAAATTCAGAATTATAACACATAAGTTAGTTCTGCCACTTTAAGTAACTATACTACTATAGTCCTTATGTGGGCCTAATATCGTTTCCTCACCGTATCCTAAGTTTTTGTCGTAATACAATCCTTATTCCGTGTGCTATTACCAATGCGGCTCTGATACCACGCTGTGAGGACCCCGCCGTCCCGATCACTCACGGGGACGGGATACCTCGCCCGGGAATCGCATTGGGTGGTGCCGCGCGATGCGGCACCCAACAACACACATAATAAAGCATCATATTACATAAATCAAGCGGAAACTTACAAAGTTTTGACTTTACAAATACTTCTCAAAATAAACTACGGCGGAAGACTATTACAACTCACGACTCATATCTATGCTAAGCAACAGAGAAGGTGTCCAGCCCGCGGAACCTTCTCACTAGCAACACTATCACAGTAACAGCGGCAGGGGTTGCCCTGAGTTCACCACTCGGAGAGTTCCGAATCTCCTTAGGCACCCGTACATCTCAGCGTACAGTTATTTCCTGCAAAACAACTTGTGCAGTATCTGTGAGCACGAAGCTCAGCAAGACTGACCCGTCACCCTAGTCATGAAACTCTATATGATGGAAATAGAGGGCTGATTATAGCATTTTTCATAAACGATGAACCTGAGCTAAAGGGGAGTCCTTACTTCCAGTTTTAATCAACTTTTATAGACCTCGCGCAACTTACATCGAGACTCCACAATCAAACAAGAAACGCTTCATCTCGATGTCACTTGCCCGAGGTGAAAGTAACTTTAGTGAACCACCCTAGACTCATACAGGCCTTGCGCCATCAACGTTGAGACTCCACAATCAAACAAGAAACGCTTTGCCTCGACGCTTCTAGCCCAAGGTGGAAATTAAATTTAGTGAAGTGTTGATCGTTCCTCATCTCCATTATGAGGATTACCAACGAAGCATATTAAATATTTCCCCGGTTTATTACTACGTCACGACTCAGTGTACAATTATGCTCACTACCGCGAGCGACGGTGATTGCAATCAAAAACACCCGGCTGACACGACACGTACGCCGGTACTCGACGTTGCACACAGCAACCGTCACTGACGCCGTACGTGGCCACCTTTCACACGACACCCAAATGTCGAACCGGTCCCACCGACTGGGATTAAGTCTCTCTACGGCAATCCCTCGTAGAGCCGACTTCTCTATCCTTTCAGCATCGGCATCAGACGGTGAGGTATGCCTCGACACCCAGGTTAACATGTTACATCGGTTTCCTGGGTCCCATATTGCCAGTATGCATCCGGTACACATCTCAAACTTGTCCAGCGGGGCCGCACACGAGAACTGGCCTTAATCGACTCAGACATAGACTAGGCTCACAGGACCACGTCCTTGACCTTCCATCCACTGCCCGGTCTCCATTCCCAACTATGAGGATCAATTCCCAACTCTTCCGATTGATCCCCCTTAATCCCATTTCACGAGTAGGAATCTGCCTACTCGAGTTATGCCTCTTTTAATCCACTTTTTTTGAGAACAGCAGTTATAATTAATTGATAACATAACCTACATTAAACTCCAGGGTTTTCTGGGGCATGCATTTGGAGTTTCATACCATCTAGACGTAATGCAATAAATAAAATGCTAGACGTATGAAGTGAATACAAATAAAAACTTGTAAATTTGATGCAAACCGGGGCTTGCCTTTGTTTTGCAGGTGACTTATATATATATGCAGTTAGTGAAGACCACTTGGTGCTTGATCTCTTGCCTTCCTCCTTTGATCTTTACTCCAATGACTTCAACTCCTCCACGTAGATACTACACGTGATGAATATGCATATCGTTTAATTGTAAAAACTTTGCTACAAGTCCTAATAACAAGTTTTCAAAAACTGGAACTCTGTTTAAGAATTTAAAATGACACTGGTGCTAGTGGTTTAGGTTTGGATCTAAGCATATGATTAAAGGCTAAGTGGTTTTCCCCCTCTTCTATATTGATCACTTAAGGAGGTTAAAAAGAACAGGGGTGACCCAGGGCTCCAATGGAGCTGAGAATTTTCATGTGAGTTCCTTGTCACAAGAAAGTCCTATGAACCAAAAATTAGCACTTTCCATTGAGTGGTTTGTTCAGAATAACTTTCTAAGCAATTAAGCAAAGAAGAATTTATTCTGAGATCCCACCCATGTTCATGCAAAACTTAGTGAACTACAATTTCAATTATAGCTCATAGAGTTTGCATGAATTTTCCTAGCATTTTTTTGGAGCTAAGATCTGCTCAGAACTGAATTTCCAAGTTTTGGAAATTCTCTGAAATTGTTTCTGTTTATTTGAATACAGCATCTTCAAATCTAAATTTCCCTCAACAAATCAACTCAAGTTGAGCTGAAACTTTTATAGGGGTTCACTAATACCATAAATACTATTCTGGCAAAATTTGAGGATTTTTGGATTAACCAAACTCCCTCTAAAATTCTTTTGCTAAAAAGCTTTAAAGAATTTTACTGAATTAAATAAAGGGTTTCATACAAATTGGGTTCCATATTTGGATAGTACTCTATCAGAGGAATCCAATAAAATTTGTTTTACAATTTTTGGATTCTCCTACCAAAAGTTGTGGCCATTCAAAGTTTGAACTGAAAATTGAAATTCCCCAAAATGTTCAAATACTGTCAGTGGGTCCAGGGACAGGTGTCACTCGCTGAGGCAAGCCACACGGGGCTACAGGGTATTTCCCACGCCACCACACCAGATCCCTGCGCCACAGCCGATCAAATATTTGAAAAACCGTCGCTGACGGGCGGGACCCACCGGGTCGTCTTCTACCTCCGGCCCCCGCGCCCGCGCGCCGCCGTGCTCGCCGGAGTTCGACGGATCCCGGCCTCCCGGCCATCCCCCGAGCCCTCCCTCGCCGCTAGGGCCTTATTTCACGTGCTGAACACGATGGAACCCTCTTCCCCGGCCGGCGATGGCTCTAACCTAGCTGGCCACGGCGCGGCGGCTCTGGACCGGTTCGGCAACGTCGCCCGGTCATCCTAGCCTGCCCAGACCTCGGTGGAACGGCACTACAGCACCAGTGGACGCCAGGGAGGATCGTCCGGGTGGTGAAGCAGCCTGCAAATGGCCCTAACCTAGCTCTCATCGGGAGCCCGAACCACCCCACCATAACCGCCGTGGAAAAAGTGTGAAATACGTCGTGCACAATGGTTTTCAGGCATTGGTTGCAAAAGGGCAAAAGATCGCCGGCTAGCCCAGCTCGTGTGTGCAAGATTTGACGGCCTAAGAATGAGAGGGACAATCGAATTTGGTATTACCGTATCAGAAGGTCGGATGGTGCCCGACGGCGATCTTTTCCCAAATTCGAGCCCGATAGATCATCTCATGGCTTGAGCTTCGAGGATGAGCATCAGGGGCTCCCAGCGCATCCGTGGGCGCTCTAGCTCGGGCCTGAGAAGCTCTCGGTGGGGCTGTCCACGTGAGACCAGCTCGGTTTCCCGATGGTGAGCCTCAGTGCCCGGTGAAATTCGTCAAATTGTGATCAAACGATGCGGCAACGCCACGGAGTAGAGCGATGGGTCGCTAGAGCACACGCTGGCGCTCACTTCTTCCGTGGATCACTCGGGCAGTGGAGGGGGCGACGCGGTTTGCAACAGGCAGAACGAGAAACGGCGCCGGGAGGTTCCTGTTGTGCGCGCGAGAGTGGGAAACGAGGACAACGCGCGAGCTGCGTGATAAGGAGGGGGAAAACCAGCTCGCCAGCACAGAGGTCGCGAGGGAGAGGTGGCATCGGCCTTGCCCCGGTGTCGCACGGTGAGAAGGACCGAGGCGGTCTCGGTGGCGCGATGACTTCGCGAGGAGGAGAAAAACAGAGACCGTGCACCGCCTGAGCTGAAGATCTTTTGCACACTCATCTCCCCCAATGACATGTGGGCCCCACAATTCAGTACCTCTTTCCTCAAAATATCTCCAAAGTTTGACAATTATCCAACCCAATTGTTTGAAAATTGGAAACTGAGCTCATTTGACAAGTTCGGACAAATTCCATGCAAATTCAAATGTTCCTTTGAATTCTTTGCACATTTGACTCCCTTTGGAAAAATGGGCAGCAAATCTTTTCAACAATTAATGAAACTTTGCCTCCCCACTAATTTGGACCTAAGGAATCCAAATATGCCACTTGATCCTTGTGTTAGCTGCTGCAAACAATAGTTTGGACACAACAGTTTTGAATTTCTCATTGTGTCCTTCTCTCACTTGAAGTTTGAACTTACCTTTAGTCCATCTCTGATTTTTAAACCCTTCCCTTGCACTTGAGCTCTTCATTTCTGGGGTTTTAATCTAAATGAGGTCCATCCATGCAGTAACCTAAGTCTGTTTAGAAGAAAGCTCATACATGTCATCATATGAGGAAAAAGTTTCAACTAAGCCCCTTTTTCATACACATGACTTCAACAATTGTGCAAACTCATGTTTCTTTGTATTCACATTTTTGGGACCTTTACATGAAGAAATCATTCATGACTAACTTTCAACTAATAATGCAAGTTGGAAAACACATATTAGTTACTGAGTTCTTCATCTGAACTAAGATTCAAAGAAGAGAATTGCTAGGCTTCATTTGATCTAAAAACAAAGTGCTCTGTTCTGGCAGAAGTTTTTTATGGACTTTGACAGAGCATAACTCTGAGTATCTTGACCCAATGGTGGTGTATGATACAGTTCTGGAAAGGTTTTTAAGTTCTATACAACTTCTCTGTAGACCTCCAGAGCAAAATCACACGCCAAATTGGTTGAATATCCAGTTGAATGCAAACTGTCCAGAAACAGGGCAGATGCAAACTTCTCTTGATGTTTCTGTAAATTAGCCATAACTTTCTGTAGCAAAATCCCTAAGGTTCATATGATACACCGTTGGAAAGTTTATGAAATTTTCAACCATTTTGTAGTTCATAGTTTGTTCATAATTGTACTATATTTTGATATACAACTGTGATAAAAACAGCCACATTAAGAGGAGATGCTGGCAAATTTTATACAGAAATTCTGTCAACTTTGAGCAATCATAAATTTTGATCCAGAGATGATCCAGAGGCATATGAATACTTGTTGGAAATATAACTTTTGTATTCAACTTGAGTTATAAAAATGCTGGTAACCGTATCAAAATCTGGGTTAAGTGCAGAAAGGTCTGTTCTATACAGAATAGGGGACTGATTATGTTGGCTTTAGGAAGATATGTAAACATGAATTGTGGTTATACTTTCATAAAGTTTTAGCATTTCATGTTTTACATATTTTCACATACTGCTGAGATCGATTTTTTACTCCCCTCAAAATTATCCTTGTGCAGTATGGTGCATACTCGTTCTCCGAGTATGGCTGAAGGTTCTCGCCGAGACGGCGATGATTTGACTCCACCGTGGGCACCGCCATCAACAGTATGGGCGGATGTCATGGCTCAGATGGTCGAGTTGAATCAAGAGAACACCCAGTTGCTCCAAGCCTTGGTACAGCAAGGCATGCTTCATCGAGCACAACAGGTCGTTCCACCTCGGAACGCCTATTTAGACTTCTTGGCGACTCAACCACCAATGTTCACGGAAGCTACCGAACCAGTGGAAGCTGATCAGTGGCTTCGGGTTATGGAGTCCAAGTTTGGAGTGTTCGAGTGCGATGATCATCAGAAGACATTATTTGCAGATCAACAGCTCCATGGAGCCGCCAGAATTGGTGGTTCGAATATCTCGCCACTATTCCGGAGGGCCATCAAGTGGAATGGACGGAATTTCGTAAAGCATTCCATGCTCGTCACATTCCTATGGGTTTTATCAAGGCCCAGCAGAAGGAATTCAGGAAGTTGAAGCAGGGGGACATGAATGTCCTCGATTATGTCAAACGGTTTAAACATTTGGCACAATATGCTCCTGACTATGCGACGAGCGAAGCTGCAAGCTGTGATTACTTTTTCCATGGTCTGAGTGCCATATTAAAGGATAGGTTGCCTTTGTTCAATCAAGGCAATTACACCGAGTTAGTCAGTGCTTCCATACTGCAAGAACAGGCGACACTTGAGTGTCAAGCAGAGAAGAGGGACCGGAGTGATGTGCAAGAAGACATACCCATTGTTCCCCGTAAATACCGTTTGGTGTATCGCACACCATCCGGTGAAATATGGCATCCACCAGTAAGATCAACATATCCAATATTTCCTATTCAAGAATCACATCTTGAAGTACCACCACGGCTGCAGCAACGATTGATTTCTGGTACCTCATTGCTGCAGCCAAGTACATCAACTTCTCAACCACAAGTCAGCGAAGAACCAGGGAAATATCCTTGTTCTTATTGCCACAGTTTTGGGCATTTTATGCAAGAATGCCGGGAGAAGTTTTTGAACAGCGGCCACCATCATCATCAGGTGGGATGCCGCCACGTGCTCAACTAGACATAACAGCATTGCAATCCGGGTGTGTGCAACATCTCGCTATTGAGGATGTCCCGGACAGAGCATCGGTGTTAGAGGGCATGTTCACTCTTAAAGACGTACCCATGCTCATACTTTTTGATTCCGGAGCTACCCATAATTTTATCAGCAAATCATGTATGGATCAGCACCAATTATCCACCAATACTCCCACGCCGAGTTATCTTATACGTTCACCGGGAGGAATTATCTCTGCCAATCAGATTGTGTCCCGAGCAGCTTTATGTTTGGGAGGAAAAATATACCACACTCGCTGATTATGTTGGATGGGAAGAAGATAGATGTAATATTGGGGATGTCTTGGTTAAACCATCACGGTGCCGTTCTCAATATAGGTAACCGGACTGTTCAGATTGATTCACCGATTCACGGACAGCACTGTAAAAGTCCCAAAACTTGTAAATGGAAAACTTGAGCTATGAATAAAGTTGAGTTTATATATAAGAAATGGGACTTAAAAAAACTTTTGTGTTACTCATGAAAGTGTTGGCATGTGCAATAAAACTTTGAATTCAGTTTGAATTAAGAGGGTCACTTCAAAAAGAAGAAGGGCATTTTCAAAGGAGGAAATTCACACGGTTGTTTGAGAAGTTGTATTTGCAATGGCCAACTCAAAGATCAGAGGACATATTTGAATTCCTAAGGTCCAAATTATGAGGGAGCCAAGTTTTGAGCAAATTTGGAGGGGCTTTGATATAAATGTCCAAGGGACTTGTAAATTTCATCCAAATTTGAATTTAAACTTGAAACTGTGGCACAAATTGTCAAATGGCAAAATGGCCTTTGAATTTGGATCCCTCACAGCTGAATTTACAAGGTGTCAAAATTTGGAGATCTTTTGGGGCAGAGAGGAGCTGTGGGCCCCAATTGTCATTGAGAGGGGAGGGATAAAACTTACTGACTAAGTCTTGGCTAGCTGTTATCGGTCCACGACCGGACTGCCGCTCGGGCTCCCGGCACCACCGAACGCAAGCTGCTGCCACCTCCTCACCGAAGCAGCACGCTGGAGAGCTGCCTGGACGCCTATCCCTTCTCCCGTGCGATCTTTTGCCTCATCACCGACGCTTTGGCCTGCTTTTCTTCCCTCGCGCACAACACAGGCCGAGCACTGCCGCTGATCTTCTGATCGATCGGCCGCCGCCCAACTCGCGTGCGAGTCCCAGCTGACCAGCCAAGCAACACCACCATCGTTCCCACGACATTCTCGAGTCAGCACCAAGTGTGTTCGTGCCCTCTACGCCGAAAACATTGAGTTCCCGCAGCGGCCGAACACCCCGGCGACAATGTGCTCTCGTGGGTAGCTCACCACCGTGGGTTTCACGCTCAAGCAGCGACGCTCACAGGTGCGCCGTACCGTCGTGGTGCTTCTCCCCGAAGCTCAGCTCGAACGGTGGTCCTCAATGACAGAATTCGAAGATTTTCCTCCGGAGCATGACCGCGGACCCTCTGGTAAAGACTTCTCAAATTCGCGCGTAAATTACACTTAGAGATCACCAATTTGTGCACAAAGGTTCTAGGCTTAACGGCGGTCCGATCCCCTTCACAACCCTAGCTAGAAACCCCGTGTTAGCGGCGAATTCTGAGCTTTCCGATCGGCAGCCATGGCGGGAACGCGCGGGTGCACGGTGACAACCGGGTTGCTGCCATTTCCGAGCCTGTTTGAGGCCGTGCTGAGCTTGCCTGACCTCCACTGATGCTTTAGAGCGGATCCGCCGAGCTTTTGGCGGGCTAGAGTGCTCGTGCCACGGCGCCGAAGTCTCACCGAGGTGTGCGCACGTCGCCGACCGGTTTCCGGTTGCCGGCAGCCCGAAAGCACCGCATCATTGAATTCCTCGTGGCTGAAAACCCCCAGGCGGCAAGTACCGAGCCGGGAGACGGCCGGGAAGCCGACTCCGGCGAGCTCCGACGAGTCTCCGGCGAGGGGGCGGCGCGGGAAAAAGGAAACGGCCCGAGGTTGAAGACGACCGGCTGGCCCTGCATGTCAGTGACGATAATTTAAATCGGGGATCCGCTGCGGCCCGGAGATCCAGTGTGGTGGCGCGGGAAAGGTCCTGTGGCCCCGTGTGGCGTGATTCCAGCAGCTGACACGTGTAGGAGGGACCCACAGTCAGAGTTTGAATGTTTCTCGATTTAATTTGAATTCCAGATTTAGTTCAAACTTTAGAACCTCATAACTTTTGCTAGGAAGCTCCAAATTTAGTGATTCAAATTGGGTTGGATTCAGGATGAAAAACCCTATAAAATATGCAACCCAATTTGCATGAAAATTAATAGAAAATTCTGGAAAATTCTTTAAAGCTTTTCAGCAAAAGAATTTTAGAGGGAGTTTGGTGCATCCAAAAATCCCCAAATTTTGCCGGAATATTCTTTAGGATATTAGGAGACTCCTGTAAAAGTTTCAGCTCATTTGGAGTTGATTTAGTTTGGGTAATTCTGATTTCAAGTTTCTGTATTCAAATGAATACAGAAACATTTTCAGAGAATTTCTAAAAACTTGGAAGTTCAGTTCTAGCCATTGCTTAGCTCCAAAAATCCTAGGAAAATCCAGGCATACTCCCTGAGCCATGTGTGAAATTATGGTTCACTTGAATTTGCATGAAAGTGCAAATTTACTCAGAAATTAATTCCTCTTTGCCTAAATACTTAGGGAATTGTTCTGGGTGATCCACTTAGTGAAATATTCTGAATTTTGGTCCAGAGGACTTTCTTGTGACAAGGAACTCACAAGAAAATTTCCAGCTCCATTGGAGCCCTGGATCAGTAGTGTTCTGTTCAACCAATTAGGTGATCACCACCCAAGTGATGAACCTCACTTCTCACTTGATGATAGTGCTTAGACACACACCCAAACCACCACCCCCAGTGTCATTTTAAATTCTTAAACAGAGTTCCAGTTTTAAACTTGGCTTTAGTATTTGTTAGCAAAAAGGTTTATAATCAAACATGTATACATATTCATAACATGTAGTGATTAAACGTGAGAAAGGAAGAAGTTGAGTTTGAATCAAGAAGCAAGAAGGCAGTGATTCAGCTTCAAGGCAGTGGCAACTAACTTCATAATCATCTGACTTTAGTCACCTGCAAAACCAAGGCAAGCCCCGGTTTGCACTTAAGTTGTTTTTAAAGTTTTCCTTTGTTCACTACTATTGGTCAAAGTTTGTATGTGCATTAGGTCAAGGATGTTTTGTACTCCACTTGCATAACCCAAAATGAACCCTGAGGTCAAGGGTAGAAATGTACCACCGTTGTAGGATAATGCCATGCTAAATAACTTAGGACATCTGGTAGAAGTCGAGTAGTTGGAATCTACTCGCAAGCTATAGTTCAGGTTACATCAGTGGGGTTGGAAAAGAAGCAAACTAAAGTTTACATTTCTAAAGATGAGACCGGGCAGGAGGGTTAGGCAGCGACAAGACGAGGTCTTGGTCGAATAGCTCTGCCTGTGTCGGTTAAGGACCGAAGCGTGTGCAGCCCCGCTGAGCAAGTATTGAGTTGTGTACCAGATGCTTGCTGATATATGGGAACCAGGAAACCGATGTACCAGGTTCACTGGATTGTAGAGGCATACCACATCGTCTCGTTAGACCTATGAGCCCGAGACGGCGCGACCGGTTCTACAGTCTAGTGTCCTGAGAAAGGTTGCCACATACGACGTAATGAAGGACGCCAGAGTTGGGTCTTCAGAGGCGGGCATATGTGTCAAGTTATCCGGGTAGTGTTTGATTCGAATCACCGTCCCTCGCGGTTATGAGTACCGCTTGCTCACTGTGTTGTGACGTAGTAAGCAAGTTGTGTGGGAACAGTTTGCAAAAGTATAATTGCTGCTATGATTATGTTAAACTGCATGAGAACCTTGTTTGAAGTAGAGATAGAGCAAACTAAATTTATTTTTCACCTTGGGACAAGTAACATTGGAATGAAGCGTTTCTTGTTTGATTGTGGAGTTCCAATGTTGCTGGGCGCAAGGTCACTACTATTATGGCTAAAATCTGAAAGTTAAGGATGAACTCGTAGGCGAGTCTTTTCGCAAATGACAGGCTTAAGTCTTAGGTTACTTTCATGTAGAGTTTCATGTCTTAGGAGAGACGGTTAAGTCTTGCTGAGCCTTTGTGCTCACTCTTGCTATATAAGTGGTTTTGCAGGTAAACCTCGACGCTATAAAGAAGGTTGTCCGGTGAGACTTGGGAACTTCCGAGTCATGTATCACATGGAGAACCTAGCCGCTGCCAAGTCTTCGTGTTGCTAGCGAGAGGAGTCCGCGGGCTGGACCTCTTCCCGGTTGCTTCGTAGTTATTCGACATGAGCTGTTTATAGACTTCCGCTGTAGCTATTTTATGTAAAGTAATTGCAAAGAACATTTGTAAGCTTCCGTTTTGATTTATGTAATACAGATTTCCTTATAAGTGTGCTGTTGGGTGCCGCGTAACACGGCACCACCCAATGCGATCCCCGGGCGAGGCGGCACGACCCCGTGATCGAGGTCGGGCCCCCTCTCAAGCACATGCTGTTTTTATACAGCGAAGATCAAAAAATGGCAGAGGCCTACCACACGGAAGCTATTTAACTTGAATATATTGCGGTGGTACGTGATTACCCCAATGTGTTTCCCAATGATTTACCGGGCATGCCGCCCGAATGGGACGTTGAGTTCAAGATTGAACTGGCGCCGGGAACAACACCTATTTCACGAAGGCCTTACAAGATGGCACCTAACGAACTAGTGGAGTTGAAGGAGCAACTAAATGAACTCATGAGCAAGGGTTTCATATGACCAAGTTCTTCACCTTGGGGTTGCTTTGCGTTGTTCGTTAAGAAAAAGGACGAAACACTGAGGTTATGTGTTGATTATCGTCCTCTAAATGCTGTTACTATAAAGAACAAGTATCCTTTGCCCCGTATTGACATCTTATTCGATCGACTAGTTGGGGCGAAGGTATTCTCGAAGATGGATCTTCGGTCTGGATATCATCAAATCAAAATCCGACCGGAGGACATACTAAAGATAGCTTTCTCGACGAGATACAAACTTTATGAGTACCTCGTCATATCATTTGGGTTAACCAACGCTCCAGCACACTATGTATTTGATGAATTGGATGTTCATACCGGAGTTAGACAAGTTCGTCGTGGTATTCATCGACGACAAATTGGTTTACTCCAAGTCAGAACAAGAGCACGCTGAACATTTGCGCATTGTGCTACAACGGTTGAGGGAGCACAAATTATATGCGAAGTTCAGCAAGTGCGAGTTCTGAATTGATCAAGTGCCTTTTCTAGGCCATATTATTTCAGCAAACAGCATTGCCATGGACCCAAGCAAAATTGAACAAGTGCTGAAATGGGAATCTCCCAAATCTGTCCACGAGGTCTGAAGTTTCCTAGGTTTAGCGGGGTATTATCGGAGGTTCATTTTGAGCTTCTAAAAAATTGCTAAACCAATGATGGAGCTGCTGAAGAAGGGCATGAAATACATGTGGAATGCAGCATGTGAAGCCGCATTCAAAACTTTGGTGAAACATCTCATGACAGCTCCAGTTATTGCTCAGCCGGACACGACGAAGCCATTTGATGTCTATTGCGATGCATCTGGCATCGGTCTAGGTTGCGTTCTTATGCAAGAAGGGCGTGTGGTCGCGTACGGGTCTCGTCAACTGCGAAAACACGAGCAGCATTATCCAACTCACAATCTCAAGTTTGCTGTTGTGGTGTTGGCATTAAAGATGTGGAGGCATTATTTACTTAGCAATCTTGTCCACCTCTACACCGACCATAAAAGCTTGAAGTATATCTTCACGCAGAAGGAGCTGAATATGAGACAACAGAGATGGTTGGAGCTCATAAAAGATTATGAAATCAAGATCCACTACCATCTGGGAAAAGCGAACGTGGTTGCCGACGCGCTTAGTCGGAAAGCTCACGTTCACAACTTGGCCATTGCTGAAATGGAGAATGAAGAATCAAGTCTCCGTGTCATTCCGTATGGAGCACTTTATAATATTGCTCTCATTACAACGACCCGAGAAGAGATTGTTGAGTCTCAAAGAAGAGACAGGGGTATGTATCACATACGGAGAAGACTAGACAACGGAGAGATGAAGTATTTCCAGAAGGATGAGAACGGTACGCTATGGTTTAACGACCGTATAGTTGTATCACGTAATATGAAACTCCGGAAGAAGATATTGGATGAAGCCCACCTGTCGAAGTTTTCCATTCACCCCGGCAGCAACAAGATGTACCAAGATTGAAAACAAAAATTTTGGTGGACGCGGATGAAGAGGGAAATTGCTAAGTACGTATCCAAGTGTGATACGTGTAGACAGGTCAAGGCTGATCATATGCGGAAAGCCGGACCGCTACAATCACTCAAGATACCGGCATGGAAATGGGAGGATGTGAGTATGGATTTCATCGTCTGATTACCGCTCACATCCCGGAAGCATGACTCGATTTGGGTGATTGTTGACTGGTTGATGAAATCAGCTCATTTCATACCGGTGAACACTCATTATCGAGCCAAGCAATATGCGGAGTTATATATCTCCAGAATTATATGTTCACATGGTGTTCCGAAGACCATTATTTCAGACGAGGTGCGCTGTTTGTTGCTCGGTTTTGGGAGCAGCTGCACGCCTCGTTGGCCACTAAGCTGATTAGAAGCTCCGCATATCACCCTCAGACCGATGGACAAACGGAGAGGGTGAACCAAGTGCTTGAAGATATGTTGAGAGCGTGTGCTATCCACCACGGTAAAAATTGGGATGATCACTTACTGTTGGTGGAGTTTTCATACAAAAACAGGTATCAAGCGAGTATCAAAATGGCACCATACAAGGCTCTCTATGGCCGGAAGTGTCGCACACCGCTGAATTGGTGTGAGTCCGGCGAAAGAGTACTGTTCAGGGTTGATCTTGTCAACGAAGCCGAAGACTGAGTTCGATTCATACAATGGAATTTGAAGGCTGCACAATCCCGACAGAAGAGCTATGCTGATCAAAGGCGTAGGCCATTGCATTTTGACATCGGAGAGCATGTTTATCTTCGTGTGTCTCCGATGAAGGGAATTCACCAGTTCGTTGTAAAGGGGAAACTCGCTCCCCGCTTTATAGGACCATTTGCTATCAGGGAGAAGTGCGGACCCGTAGGCTACCGGCTGGAACTACAGCTTGGGGGTGTTCATGATGTGTTTCATGTGTCACAGCTGCGGAAATGCCTCAAATTCACCGCTGCTGTCCGCACCGAAGAAATCGACGAGTTGAAACCAAATCTTTCCTACACCGAGCGACCGGTTCAGATTGTAGATGAAAAGACCCGGATAACCCGGAACCGTACGATAAAATTTTACAAGGTGCTGTGGAGTAATCATATCGTGGAAGAGGCGAAGTGGGAAAGCAAAGGGTACCTCTGCACCAATTATTCAGAACCTTTATCCGCATACAGTTTGTAATTACCTCTCCCATCTCATTCTTCTTTTATAATCTCGGGACGAGATTCTTTTAAGGGGGGGAATGTCAAAGTCCCAAAAATGTATATGAAATAAACTGAGGCTTGAATGGCTATGTGTTGCAAATTCATGAAAATGGGACTTGCTAAAACTTTTCTTCACGCAAAGTTGTACAAGGATGTTCATCAAAAAGGGGCTCACCTGTTCATTTGAATGTGTTGAACCAATATGGACTTAAACACTCATTTGCATGAAAGTTAAAAATCAGATTTTCAAATTCAAAGTTCACCACAAATTGTGGCCACACTTTTGAATACTCATGCAGCCCTATAATTTTGAATTTGAATAAAGTTTGGATGGAAATCTTCTAGTTTTAGGTTGGGCTAAAAGGAATGGAATATGAGCAATCCCAAATTCAAACAGAATTCAAATTTGCAATGCAAATTCAAACTGAATTCGGCGAATTCAAATGCTAGCCCACTTTTCAATCTCAGGACTTTGGAATTTGAGAGATTAACATGAGAAGATCTTTTGGGGGAGGAAATTTTGGGTGGAGCCCACATGTCATTGAGGCAAATTTACTTGCAACCGAAGCAATTGTCTCTATTGGTTCACTCGAACAGCCCGAGAGCTCACAGAGCGCCACCGAGCGGCAAACCGAGCCACGTCCCCGTTGATTCAATCATGCTGGCGAGCAGCTCGTGGGTTTTCTCAGCTCCCGGCGTGACCGTTTCGCTCACCAAGTGTAAAACTGCGGCTTTGTTTCCTCTTCTCGCACAAGAACTGCGATGCTCACCGCCGCCTCTGTAAAAACAATCAGGAGACGGCAAAAGATCGCGCACACAACCTCTCCCAACCGCAAAATGGCACGGTGGATCACTCCTCACTTCCTCGGTGCAAGTACTGAGCGAGTTGTAACTCCTCCTAGCCGGGCGCACAGCTTCTTCACAGCGACCATGCGGTACCGACAATCGGACGCACGTGGACAGCTCACACCCGAGGCTTTCGCGCCCGAGCAAGGACGGCAAAAGGGTCGCACGACCTCCACGCTGCTTCCACCCAAACCTCAAGCCAAGCCATGGATCATCACCGACGAATTCGGGAATTTCGTTATGGCGGCCACAAACTGACCTTCTTAGATCACCAAATCTTGCACACGTGGCCGGACTAGCCGGCGATAATTTTCTTTTTAGCAACCCTAGCTTGAAACCAACTCGGAGCGGCGTATTTCAAGCTTTACCGCGCTTCCATGGCGGCATCGATCGGGTGCACAGTGAGAACCCCTTTGGAGGCGTTTTCAAGCTCCGTTGCTTCCTTGCTGAGATAGCCTATCAACCACTGGTGCTGTAGAGTAGTTTGGCCGAGCGTTTGGCGGGCTAGAACCGTTGGCCGACGGCGCCAAAGTCATTCTGTAGCCACCACACGTTGCCGACGGTGTTCCGGCCACCGGCAGCTCTAGCTAGCCCCACCAACGTGTTCCCCGACCTCCCAAACCCCCTGGCGGCGAGCCTACGGCCGAGAAGCGGCCGGAAACGCCGGGCCGGCGAGCTCCAGCCTCGGTCCGGCAAGCTAACAGCGCGGGCGCGGGAAAGAGCGGGAGAAGGAAGAAGACCCGACCGGGCCCAGCTGTCAGCGACCTGATTTTAAACAATTGATAGGCTGTGGCTCGGGATCCACTGTGGCTGCGCGCTGAAACCGTGTGGCCCTGTGTGTCCTCGAATTCTATTGGCTGTGGTTTAAAAACATGGGCCCAACCGATTTCTAATAGCAAAACAAATGCAGATTTTGCCACAACTTTGCAAAATCATATCTTTGTGTAGGAACCTACAAATTGAGTGATTCAAATTGAGTTGGATTCCTTTTGCAAAGATTATCCAAATATGAACCCCAATTTGTATGAAAGTCAATAATAAATTCTGGAAAATTCTTGGAAGTTTTTCTTAAAAAGAATTATTGAGGGAGTTTGGTTCATCCGAAAATTCTCAAATTTTGCCAGAATATTCTTTTGGATATTATTGACCTTATAGAAAATGTTCAGCTCATTTGAAGATGATTTGTGTAGGAATTTGCTAAATACAAACTGCTGTGTTCAAAGTGGTCCAGAAACTTTTTCAGAAAAGCTTTCTAACTTGTAAAATCCCTTCTAGGCAATTCATAGCTCCAAAAATCATGAGAAAATTCAGGCATGCTCTATGAGTCATACTTGAAATTTTAGTTCCCTTGATTGGGCATGAAAATGCACATTACTCCAGAATTAATTCTTTTTAGTAGAAATACTTAAGGAATTATTATGGAGGAACTACTCAAGTAAAAGGCCTAAATTCTGGACCAAATTACTTTCTTGTGACCAGGAACTCACATGTAAAGTTTCAGCTCAAGTTGAGCCTTAGATCTCCCTGTTCTTGTTTTCCATGCTTATGTATAGGGGAAATGCATAAGAGCATTGTAGGAATTGTGGGAAACACAACTTGCATCCACATTAGCTGCAATTTGGCAAGATAAGTCTCTGTGTAGTGTTTGACTTCCTGTAAAAATTTCGAAGTCGTTGGAGATAAGGATATTTAGTTATGTCCAAGTCATTCTAGTTCATCTCTTATGTTCATTAGGAAACATAGTTAGTTATAAACTAAACCCCTAAGACAGCTTTAGTCTCATTGATGTTTCTGTGCACAACAGAGGCAACAAAGCCATTCTTAGCATTTTTACACAGCCTCTGTTCTTAAGAACTCAAGTCTTTAATTCTTTCCATTGCATTCTAAAAACTTGTCCATATACATGTCGATAGGGTTCACAACGAAGAGGATTCGAAGGAGTGATTCATTAAAGTTGGATCAGACTCCGAAGGATCAAGAAATTGATCAGCAAGGAACAGCAACACTAAATGCCTATATATATTACATCCCTGCAAAACAGGCAAGCTCCGTTTGCATTTCACAGCTGTTAAGTTTTTACTTTGTATTTACTCTTTTGGTTAGGATATGAATTGTGCATTAGGTCTAGATTCTTTGATACTCCTCTTGCATGACCCAAAAAACGCATGGAGTATTGGGTATATGTCTTTTCATTGTGTAGAACTGCCATGCTTAAGTAAGGTTCGGTAGAAGTCGAGTGGTAAGATGCTACTCGCATGATCAGGAGAAACAGGGGCATACGGGATTGGTTCATAAATTTATTAGCAAGTTGAAGTTTAGACCGGGCAGGTTGTAGGAGCAGCAGGACATAGGGGCCTGGGTGCGTTAGACCTGTCTGTGTCAGTCAAGGACCGATCCGTATGCGGCCCTGTTGAGCAAGTTTGAGTTTTGTACCGGACTCATGCTGGCTATATGGGACCCAGTAAACCGATGTACCTCGGGAAGCTTGCGTTCGGACTTTTCCGGTCGCCTCCGGCGAGAGGGCCGGTGTGCATTATGTGGGTAACACTCTCATGACATCTCATGTTGGTAGGTGCACCATGAGGGTGGCTACTGTACTGGACGATCGGATCAATTCAACGTAGGTGAAACGGGGGAAAGGCTGCCACGCACGGGCGTACGTGTTGTGTAGTCTAGGTGTTTTTGATTTGAATCACCGTCGCTCGCGGAAAAGGATTGAGCATACTTGTTCTCACAGTCGTGACGTAGTAAGAACTTGCATGAGAAAGGAACTAATCACTATGGTTTGCAGTTCATACTATCTTTGTGATGTATCTTTTATGAATAGTTAGAGCAAACTCGATTCATTTACATCGTGAGCAATTTACATCGGGGGAAAGCGTTTCTTGTTTGATTGTGGACTCCCGATGTGGCGTGCCCAAAGTTACTATTAATTTGCTGCTAATAAGACTTGAAAGTAAGGATTCACATTTAGGCAAGTTTATTATGCATTATGCTATCCTACTTTATGTCTATACCCTCATGTAGAGTTTCATGACTAGGTTTGACGGTTAAGTCTTGCTGAGCGTTATGCTCACGGATACTATACTATTTTTTTTTGCAGGTATTGACTCTAATGCTATGAGTATGGTTGCCGATGAGACTCGGAAACCTCCGAGTGGTTATTCATGAGCATCCTCGCCGCTGCGGTTTGTTATTCGTGTTGCTAGTAAGAAACGTCCGCGGGCCGGGCAGTTTCTTTGTTGCTGAGTTAGAACCGAGTCGTGAGAGTTATAGTATTCCGCTATAGTAGTATTTGAGTTAAAGTATTTGTAAAGTACTCTTTGTACGCTTCCGTAATCACACGGCACCACCCGATGCAATTCCTGGGCGAGCGTGCCTGGACCCGTGGTCCGGGGCCGTGCCCCTCACAATCATGTGCAAGAGAAAGTTTCAAATCAGCTTTTGAACTAAATTCGTTCAATTCAAATTTCAAAGGAGGGCAAACCAATAGTAATGCAAACTGTTGTGTTCAAATTCTCATTTGCAGCAGCTAAATTGAAAATCAGATTTCATATTTGAATTCCTTAGGTCCAAATTAGTGGGTATGCAAAGTTTCAAGAATTTTTGGAGATACTTTGGTAGCTATTTAAAAGAGGACTTTAAATTGCATAGGAATTTAAATTTGAATTTCGATGAAACTTGCCCAATTTATCCAAATGCAGTTCAGATTGAATTTCCAACAATTGAATTTGGTTATTTGCCAAAAGTTGAGATATTTTAGAGGATAAGAGGGAGCTGACTTGTGGGACCCACAAGTCATTGGGGCAGTAAACTTGCAAATGAAGTTTCAGTCCTCAATCTATGTTTTTCCACTCGCAGACCACCGAGGCAGACCGAGCCATCGCCGGGTGACACCGAGTGCACCGAGAACTACCTCCTCTCTGCTGTTCTCTCGTGCTGGTAACCTATTCGGTACTGTTCACAGCTCAAGCCGTGTTTCTTTTTGCTCACGAACACAACATTGAAGCCTCGGTCTGTTTCTTCTCTCCCTCGCGCAAGACAGAGCCTCTACACCCACCACTTCTTCGATAGATCGGGCACCCACGAGCTCACGCGAACAAAGCCTCTGGAGTAGCAAAACGGCACTGGGGACCTTCCCTCTCCCTCCTTGACGCGTCACCGAGCGAGATCGGCCTCCCTACACCGAGAACCACGTGTTCCTGCAGCGGCCGAAAGAAAAAGCGGCAAGGAGCTCCCATGGACAGCCTCACCTGAAGCCTAACACGGCCGAGCAAGAGCCCCCTTGGGCGCGCACGACCTCCATACTGCTCGGTCTGTGGAGCCTCGACGGCGGAATTTAAATTTTACTTCCGGCCGGTGTAAACCGACCCTCGGGTAAGGAAACCCGAATTTTCCGCTCAATCTTCGTTTATAGTTCGGGAAATTTCACGCACATGCTCTAGAATAGCCCACAATCTTCTCCGCATGAAAACACCTCCTAAGATGAGTAGAGGCACTAATTCGAGGTTTTCCGATGGTGCACCGCCATTTTCACCTCGAGCGCATGGTGAGAAATACCTTAGAGTCATTTCTGTTCCCTTTTGAACCCATGTTGAGCTCCTACGGACTCCACCGGTGCTGTATACGCTCCACCGAGGTTTTGGCGAGCTAGAAGGGCCGGGCGACGTCGCCAAACATCGGTGTGCGCCGCCGCTCGGTGCGAGCTAGGGTAGAGCCATCGCCGTCCGGAGGAAATCCTTCAAACGTGTTCAGCGCATGTTTTTAGGGGCTGGCGGTGAGCAGCAGCTTGGTAGGAGGCCGGGAGGCCAAAGTCCAGCGAACTCCGGCGAGGTGGGCGGCGCGGGCTCGTGGGAACGGGCGAGAGGTTGAAGAAGCGCCCGACCCGATCCGTCAGCCTCCGAGTTAAAAGGGGCTGGATCCTCTGCGGCACCAGATCAGTTTGTGGCTGTGCGGATTAAGTCTGTAGCCTTGTGTGTCGTGAGAACTCACCACGTCACCCGGTGGGCCACTGTCAGAGATTTAAAATTTTCCCGAGTTAATTTGAATTCCAGATTTCCTCCAAACTTTGGAAGAGCATAACTTTTGCTAGGAGACTCCAAAATTACTGATTCAAATTGGGTTAGGTTCAGGTTGAAAAACACTATCCAATTATGCAAACCAATTTGTACGAAAATCAATATTTAACTCTGGAAAATTCTTTATATCTTCTCAGCAAAAGAATTTTAGAGGGAGTTTGGTTCATCCAAAAATCCTTAGGCTTTTTTTGAACTCATGTAAAATTTTTCAGCTCATTTAGAATTGATTTGATTAGGAGAATTCAGATTACAATTTGCTGTATTCAAATGAATACAGAAACTTTTTCAGAAAATCCCCAAAATTTGAAAATTCAGTTCTGGGCAATTCTTAGCTCAAAAAATCCTACAAAAATTCATGCAGTCTATATGAATTATAATTGACATTGTAGTTGACTAAGTTTGACATGAACATCTGAGTTACTTCAGAATTAATTCCTTTTTCTTAATTGCTTAGAGAATTGTTCTGAATAAACCACTCAGTGAAAAGTGCTAATTTTCGGTCCAGATGACTTTCTTGTGACAAGGAACTCAAATAGAAATTTTCAGCTTCATTAGAGCTCTGGATCATCACTTTTATGTTTATCCTCTTTAGGTGATTAAAACACAAGTGAGGGATGCACTTAGCCTTGATCACCTTTGCTTAACCCAAACCCAGCCCCTAGCACCAGTTTCATTTTAAATTCTTTAACAGAGTTCTGGTTTTAAACTTATCATTAGGCTTGATAGCAAAAGCTTTACAATTAATTACATACGCATTTCATATCGTTTAGTCATCGACGTGAAGATTGTGAAGCAAGTCAATTGTGGATCAAGGAGCAAGGGGGACATGTGATCAAGCCGCAAGTGATCGACTACACTAACCGATTATATACTAGTCACCTGCAAAACAGGCAAGCCCCGGTTTGCCTTCAAGCAATTTTATAAAGTCTTTTCATTTCTAGAGATCATAGCTATTAAATATTGATTGCATTAGCTCTAGATGATATTGAAAACCCAATTGCATGATCAGATTTACCCAAGAGAGAAAGGTAGGTTAGCACCTCCTTGAGTGGATTTAGACTATGCTAAATATTACTTTGGAAGGACCGATAGAAGTTGAGTAGTTGAAATATACTCGCGAGTTTAGGGCTTGGTTTCATCAGAACGGGTTATGAATAGAAGTATTGAGGAAAAATTCACAAGTGAGAAATTGAGACCGGGCAGAGAGATTGAGATGCAGCAGGCTGCGGACCGTGCGTGCATAGCCCTGCCTGTGTCGGTTAAGGCCCGTCCGTACTTGGCCCTATTGGACAAGTTTGAGTTGTGTACCAGACGCATGCTGGCTATATGGGACCAAGGAAACCGATGTACCTCGTGAGATCCATATTGGAACTTTTCCAATCGGCTTAGGCTTTCGGCGTCAGTACAACAGGAGGTAACTCGCTCAAGAACATATCACTACGGGTATGTACCTTGAGGGAGTTTCTGTTCGGGGCGATCGGACTGCGTCCGGTGTGGAAGAACTTGGGAAAGGTGGCTGCGTACAACATCAGTCGAGGTTGCTGCCGGCAACTCAGAGTATGGGTGTGCGTGTCATGTAGTCCGGGCGTGTACTGATTCGAATCACCGTCGCTCATGGTCATATGAGCATACTTGCCCACTGCGTCTTGACATAGTAAGAACTGAAGTAAATTCCTTTGCATTTGATAAGGCTTGTGATTTAAATTGTATTGTAACCATGCTTGAATTAGAGATAGTGCTAATTAAACTTTACTTCACTTTGTGCAAGAAGCATCGTAGCAAAGTGTTTCTTGTCTAATTGTGGAGTTGCGAAGTTGTTCGGCTCAAGGTCTTTAAAATGAGGCTTAAAATCTGAAAGTTAAGGATCAACTGTAGGCGAGTCCTTTATGCAAATTCAGCTACCTTATTCAATCCGTCGTGCATGTAGAGTTTCTTGTTTAGGGGAGATGGATCAGTCTTGCTGAGCCCATGTGCTCACGCTTGCTATATAAGTGGTTTTGCAGGTTAACATCGATGCTATGAGGAGGTTGTCCGGTGAGAATCGGAGACTTTTGAGTCGTTTAACACATGGAGAACCAGCCACTCCCGTATGTCTTCGTGTTGCTAGCGAGAAGAGTCCGTGGGCTGGACATCTTCTCAAGTGCTTAGTGCATATTAAATGTGAGATGAACTAGTCTTCCGCTGTAGCTATTTGATGTAAATTATTTAAAAAGAACACTTGTAAGCTTCCGCTGTTGATTTATGTGATACATTTTCCTTACATGTGTGCTGTTGGGTGCCGCATATCACGGCACCACCCAATGCGATTCCTGGGCGAGTGGCATGACTCCGTGAGCGGGTACGGGCCCTGTCAGCGTGGTATCAGAGACACATTGAGAATAGTGCATGGAATAAGGATCATATTACGACAAAAACTTAGGATACGGTGAGGAAACGGTACTAGGCCCACATAAGGACTACTATATTAGCCTAATATGAAGGTGGCAACCTAACTTATGTGTTATGTCGGAAAATCATGCATCTCAGGACTTTCCATGTCTTGGGGGGGGGGGGGGTTCATGTATGCGCTGTCCACCGGTGCGCACAAGCTTAAGGGTGGAGTCTCACGGGTGGCAGGTAACCTGACCAGCTTTGGTATCCTCTACGACTCTTCATGTCGTTTGGGGTGTTCGAGCAACGCCCTTCCCTGGCGTGCTACGGGCAAGTAGGGGAGACCCTATCACGTGGTTAGTAACGTGAACATGTAGCTCAAGGTGTGTTTGGCTTGAGAACACCCGTGCGAGTGATGACGGACGGGTGTATGAAACTGTATTGGGACCGGGTTCGGTGTGCAGCCGAACCTGATGATTTTGTGTGATTTATGCAGGTTTAACCATGAAACCGTAGTACGAGTAGCACACGTTTGTGAGTGACCGTCTTAGTGCCACCTAAGGATACGGATATGCCGGTATAATCCGGTTAGGATTTTCTTTTGTGAGGCAACGTAGTACCGACATCTTTCTTACGGTGCATCGACACTGTACTAAACTTAATAACCTCTTCCCTATAAAGAAATGACTCATGAACGAACTTTCAACTAAAAATGGAAGTTTGAAATAAATATTAGTTACTGAACTCTTATTTTGAGCTAAGATTCAAATGAGAGAATGACTAGGCTTCAAAATGTTTCAAAAATAGAGTGCTCTGTTCCTGGCAGGAATTCTTGCTGGACTTTGACAGAGCATAACTCTGAGTAGATTTACCCAATGGAGGTGTATGATACAGTTCAGGAAATATTTTTAAGTGCTATACGACTTCTATGTAGACCTCCAGAGCAAAATCACACGTTAAATTGGTGGAAAGTCCAGTTGAAGGTAAACTGTCCAGAACCAGGACAGGAGCAAAACCTCTCTGGATATTTCTGTATTTCAGCCATAACTTTCTGTAGAAAAATCCCTAAGGAGCCTATTATACACCGTTAGAAAGTTTTATGAAATTTAAAACATTGTCGTATTTCAAAGTTTGTTCAGATTCATATTGTATTTGCATATACAACTGTGATAAAAATAGCCACATGCAAAGGAGATGCTGGCAATTTTTATCCAGAAATTCTGTTAACTTTGGATGATCATAACTTTTGATCCAGAACTGATCTAGAGGCATATGAATACTCGTTGGAAAGATATTGAAGTTAAATTTAACTTTGGTATTCAACTTGTGTTATGAAAATGCTTTTAACTGGATCAAATCTGGAGTTAGTGTATAAAGGTTTGTTCTGTACAGAAAGGCTGGTTAGCTATGCCTACTCTAAGGAGTTGTGTAAACATGGATTTTGTTACTGCTTTCATAAAGTTTTGACATATTCATGTTTTCATTAGTTTCACGTACAACTGATTTCATGTTTAACTCATCTTGAAATGTATTTTTGCAGTATGGTTCGTACTCTCTTCGAGTAAGGCCGGGAGTTCTCATTGAGGCGGTGATGAGTCTATTCCACCATTGGAACCACCATCCACGGGATGGACTGATGTTATGACTCGAGTTGTCGAGTCTAACCAAGAGAACATCAGGCTAATCCAAGAAGCAACTCAAGAGAACACATGATTACTCCAAGCCTTGGTACAACAAGGCATACTTCAACACACGCAACAAGTCGTTCCACCTCGGAACGCTTATCTGGATTTCTTGGCGACACAACCGCCAATCTTCACGGAAGCTACCGAACCCGTGGAAGCGGATCCGTGGATTCGTGTCATGAAGTCCAAATTTGGAGTATTTGAGTGTGACGAATATCAGAAGACATTGTTTGCCGCTCAACAACTCCATGGAGCCGCCGGAAATTGGTGGGTTGAACATCTCGCTACCATTCCGGAAGGCCATCAAGTAACATGGAGTGAGTTCTTTGAAGCATTTCGTACTCGTCACATACTAATAGGTATTATCAAGACAAAGCGGGAGCAATTTATGAAGTTGAAGCAAGGGGACATGAGTGTCCTGGAGTATGTCAAAAGGTTTAACCATTTGGCCCAATACGCTCCCGAATATGTGGCAATAGAAGCTGCACGGTGTGATTTATTTTTCCATGGCCTGAGTGCCATATTACAGGAGAAGTTGGCTGTATTCAACAAAGGCAATTACACCGACATGGTTGATGCGGCTCTCATACAAGAAAAGCCGACACTCGAGTGGCAAGCAGAGAAAAGAAAAATGAGTGAGATCGAGCAGACCAGCACAAGTTATGTGCCCCAAAAATACCGTTTGGTGTACCGAACGCCATCCGGTGAAATATGGAGGCCACCTGTATGATCAACTCCTCAGAGGTTGATTGCTGGTCAAGTACCACAACTTGCACCACCTCCACAGCAGCAGCAGCAGACGGTGGTTTGTGCTCCATCGCTGCATCCATGTGTACCTAGCATCCAACCGCATGTCAGCGAAGAACCGTAGAGATATCCGTGTTTCACTTGTCGGCGTATGGGTCATTATGCTAGGTATTGTCTAGAGGGAAATCAAGGCTGCGGGTCATCATATTTGCAATATTCAGACCCGTACCTGTATCTGCAGAAAAGAGGGCAGACAAGGGGCAACATTCACTATACAGTGATTGATGATGTTCCGGAAGGAGAAGCCGCGTTAGCAGGGATGTTTTCTCTGAATCAGCTACAAGTTTTAATTCTCTTTGATTCCGGTGCCACACACAACTTCATTAGCCAATCTTTTGTGGCTCAACATCAGCTCCAAACCACTTTTACAAAGAGCCAATACCTCATATCTTCGCCAGAGGGCAGCATTACAGCAAGCGAGGTTGTCTCCCGAGCACCTCTTTGTTTGGGGGGTAAAATATACCCCACCACCCTAATCATTCTTAGGGGTATGAAGATCGACATTATTTTAGGGATGTCGTGGTTGAATTACCACAATGTGGTTCTCAATATCAGTTCTCGAACCGTTGAGCTCAACTCCCCACAGCACGGTCTTCATATATTATTTCTAGACGTCAGTCAGCAACATATTGCAACATTGAACCACACGGAAACTGTGAAGATAGAGGACATTCCGGTGGTATGTGAATATCCGGATGTGTTTCCGGATGAATTTCCGGGCATGCCACCCGAACGGGACGTAGAGTTCAAGATTGAACTTGCGCCGGGTACAACACTGATTTCACGAAGGCCGTACAAGATGGCACCCAATGAACTGGCAGAATTGAAGACACAATTGAATGACCTAATGAGCAAGGGATTTATACGATCGAGTTCGTCACCTTGGGGTTGTTCAGCGTTGTTGGTCAAGAAGAAGGACGAAACACTACGGCTTTATGTTGATTATCGTCCTCTTAACGTTGTAACCATCAAAAACAAATATACTCTACCTTGCATTGATATGTTCTTCGATCAATTAGTGGGTGCTAAAGTATTCTCGAAGATGGATCTTCGGTCCAAATATAATCAGATTAAAATCCGGGCAAAAGATATTCTGAAGACGACATTCTCCACGAGATACGGGCTATACGAGTATCTCGTTATGTCTTTTGGGTTGACCAATGCCCCGGCACACTTCATGTACCTGATGAATTCAGCGTTCATGCCGGAGTTGGATAAATTCGTCGTTGTCTTCATCAATGACATCTTGGTGTACTCCAAGTCAGAGGAAGAACATGCTGAGCATCTGCATATTGTGCTGCAAAGATTGCGAGATCACAAGCTCTATGCAAAATTCAGCAAGTGTGAATTCTGGATTAATCAAGTACCTTTTCGGACACATTATTTCAGCTGAGGGCATCGCTGTTGATCCGAGTAAGATTATCCAAATGCAGAAATGGGAGTCAGCAAAGTCTGTGCATGAAATCCATAGCTTCCACGGTTTAGCGGGTTATTACCGGAGGCTCATTCCGTGCTTCTCCAAGATTGCTAAACCGATGATGGAAATATTGAAGAAGAGTACCAGATTTGTGTGGGGTGCTGCATGTGAACAAGCTTTCATGACTTTAGTGAAGCATCTCACAACAGCGCCAGTTCTTGCTCAGTCAGATATGACGAAGCCATTCGACGTTTATTGCGATGCATTTGGTATCGGTCTTGGCTGCGTGCTGATGCAAGAAGGACGAGTGGTTGCTTATGGATCTCGTCAACTCAGATGTCACGAGCAGCATTATCCAACTCATGATCTTGAGTTAGCTGCCGTGGTCCTTGCTTTGAAGATGTGGAGGCATTACTTGCTCGGAAATCTTGTACACCTCTACACCAACCACAAGAGCTTGAAATACATCTTCACTCAGAAAGAATTGAACATGAGGCAACGAAGATGGCTAGAGCTCATTAAAGATTATGAACTTGAGATTCATTATCATCCGGGAAAGGCGAATGTGGTCGCCGATGCGCTCAGTTGTAAGGCGCATGTCCACCACTTGACCATTGCTGAAATAGATTGTAGGATTGAAGAGCATGTGAAAAGCTACCAGAGGGGGGTGAATGGTAGATTTAAACTTTTTAGCGGAAGTAACAAAAAACCCCTCGGCAGAAAATCGATTGTTAAAGAAACCATGTATGCGACTCATCTAAATGTGTTCAACCGTGACAAAAGTGGTATATATTATAGAGAATCAAGTCACGAAGACACGACAACAAGAATCATGGAAATCCGTAAAAAAACTCAAGTTATGATCGAAATATCAAACGAGGATCAATCTGTTCGACTCGAGTAAAAACCAGATCTGCAACACTGCAAAGAAACTCGTGTAGATCAGAAACTACAAATCCAATGACAGTGAAATTTTCACAGATGATAGATAATCAAGTTGTGAATATAAAGCAAAAAGAATCACATGAATTGGATCTGTAAAACTCGAGTTATGATCAAAACATCGAATCACTGTCGTGCTGTCTAGAAACTGGACGAGAAAGACTTGACAAAAACAAGTCGGACGAACAAGGCACAAAATCTCCTCTAAATTACGAATTTTATTGATCAAAACATAACAGAAACAGCCCAAGGTCGTCTTACCATGAGCTCTGGCCTCCCTTGCTTATATAACCAGCCCGGAGCCAACCCAATTCAAACTAGGATTCTAATCCTACTCAGTTTCTAAATCAAAAATTTCCATAACTGCTCAAGACTCTTCTATATGCATATAGAAGCAATTTTAAGACTTCCAAACACCTTAGGATTGTATCCCACATCCCTAAAACAACTCAACTTCGTGTCCCACACGAAATCCTATCATAACCAACTCAAATCTTTCCATATTTGAGTCATAACTGACTCAGCCGCAGCCTGATGCCATAATCCAGCCGGTTGGACCTTTCTGTCACACCCGGTTTTCCATAAGGAATACCCGAATGTATTCTCACATGTATGCCAGGATCAATTGACTCATACATGTGCCGACAAGAGTGTAATATCATTATATTACAAGCCAAGTTCAACGTACAACATAATATTACATCATAGTACATGAAATGTCAAATAAGAGTACCACTACACTATAACACAACAGCGGAAGACTCTAGCGTGGTGCTCCAGTTCCACAGGCGTTGCCCGGGGGTTTCGCCAACCTAGAACAACTCCTCGGGATCAAAGTCCTCCTCATCAAAGTCTATATCTTCATTTGCACCTGAGCCAACATATGATATCCAACAAAAGCAAGTTTGAGTATCGAAGGTACTCAGCAAGTGTAGGAAAGAATGCTATGAAGGCTAATAGCAAGGGAAGGCTAACATGGTTAAGCACTATGCATTAATCCTAAGCCTTAGCTTTGATTAGCAACCTATCTTACTAAGTGATAATCCCACCATCATCATAATTAAGTCATTAATGTTAGGTTACACCACCCAACAACATCTTTCAACTCACATCCATGTTTCTCTAATCATGGACAAGTCCAAGCCGCTCTTGACCGTGAGCACGGCTGTCATGACAATTTGGTTCTCTGTAGAGATTGTACCACTTTACCCACAAGTAGTGATTTCATCCCCTGTTGCCAGGTGGACTAAGAAACCTCCCTGATATCCGTGGTTGCAAGCCACATTACAAACTTCCTTTGGTGTGCGACCAGGAGATCACTACATGGCCTTTACAAAGGATCTACCGGCAAGTACAAGCCCACTGAGGTTTCACCGCTGCAGTTCCTGGGAGTAAACCCTCCCCTGTAGAAGCCCCCTCTTGAGCCTTGCAGTTCCCAGGGCAGTCAAAAATGGACTCCCATTCCCCGCACCATCCAAACACTCATACTATACCGGCAAACACCTAATTAATTGGCCAAGCTGCCCCATCTCAGTCTTGTGGTGGCACTGTAAAGCCGGGTTAACTGTTCCATGAACCAGTCCTTAGAATCTAAGACAGGCACTAACTCATTCCTGAGTCTCGTGCATGAAGCACCAACCAAAACAACCAGCCTGTCAAGATTCATAACAACATGACACACACTTGTGTCTTTCAAATAACCCACAAGACTAGTATCGACTATGTTTCATTCATTTCTAAAGTTCTAAGCATGACTAAGCACATAAAATGATAACCATCAAATCCTATCTAATTCCTTCCATGGTTTTGCAAGGAATGATAAGGAAATAAAACTAGGGAAACATCCTACACTGGGTTTCATATTGAAGACATCATGCAAATAATCTAACTATTCATCCTAGAATAGGAACAAAGTGGTCAAGGAACACTTGCCTTTAAATTGCTGCTCAGAAATGTCAAAATTTGCCATTGAAGATTGACAACTGGTTTTGGGGCTGGTTCTTAATCCAACAATTTCAAGAGGGACGCATCGTCGTGGCTGTAACCAACAGAGTCGCGCAGTGTCGCTCGACGGCAGCGACAACTGTCTCGACAGAGAAGTACGAACACATGGAAAAACTCACTAATCCTCAACTTTTCTACCAAATTCGGAAGAGGAAAACACGAGTAACTCACCTAGTGCGGTTTCTTTGATCGAAACAGCCCCAAAATGCGTTGAACGGCGGCGGCGATCGTCAGACTTCATCGCAAGAGCGCTAGAACTAAGGACCTTCTACGTTTTTTTTCTTGTTGGAGAGCAACCTAATGAGAACTTGTTTGTGTGTAGGAGAAATCGAATTGGGGTCTCTTGTTTGTTTAAATAGGAGGATGAAGGAGGCAGTTGGGGGCCGAACGGCGCACGTGGGCGCAAGGAGAGGCACGAGCGAGCGGTTGTTGTTTTTTTCTCACGTGGTTGTGACACTTTCCTACCAATTCTTTACGTCCACATCTCTTTATCACGCCTTGAAACCATGTTGCCACGTCCATGCACTCCTTGCACACATGCAAACACCTTCCAACGACGTCCACGATACCTTCATATGCATTGTTCTTGATCCAAACATGTTGCGCGACCTCCCGATCAACTCAACCATAATTCCTCCCGAACTTGGTTGTTGAACCTCATCTTCTCCCTAAGAATAGTTCAATGGATCCTGTCACCATCCATATCTTGAACTCAAGCAACACCTGCACATGAATAAACAACCAATACTTTTAAGCACAAGTCCGTGACTTGACTCACGTTAGTTCTCAAAACCAAAACACCTTACGTGAACACCTCACATAAGCATGTTGTAAACCACAGCAAAATGTTAACCACCGTAAACAGCCATAACACTTCAAAAACTTAGTAAAAGAATACTAAGCAAACTTTCCATAGATGTAAAGCAAGTTTGAAACATTTGCATGGTAAAAATAGAACCATTGCGATTTAGCTCCGGACCTTGCCAAATCTAACCGGACCTTGAGCCGGAGCTTACCAAAGCTAGCAGAACCTAGCACCGGGACTTACCAAAACTAGTCAGACCTACCGCCGGAGCTAACCAAACACATGTCGGACCTAGCCATAGCAAGTTGGACCTTACGTCGGATCTTGTCGGAGCTCGGACCTAGAGTCGGATCTTGACAAAAAGAGTGTTTTGGCAGAATTCAAAACTTTTATCGTCATAGCCAATGTATTCAGCACACATAGGTCTCACAATCCCCCCCTTGATGAATGCATTGGCAACACCACTTAAAATCCGAACATTGGCTTATTAACATGAAAAGTTTTGAAAACAATCAAATGAGAAGGAAATTTCGAAACAAAGATTTCTCCCCCTATACATAGTTCTCCCCCTTTGTAAATAAGAAATAAAATGAGAAAAAAAAAACAAAAATTCTCCCCCTGAGAAGAATCGTTCTAAAACACTTGTGCATCGTGCAATGTGTGATCAATTTCTCTCCCTTTGACAATGAATTCAGCAAGGTTCAAAAGAGAAATTTTAATTGTTATGAGCATATTTATAACATATTCATATAAAACAAAGCTCATCCAAGCCATACTATCAAGTAACTTACACTATCACATCAATGAGATACATAAAGTAGTGTAAGCCATGCTAGAGATCAAGTGTAATTTTCAATTTAAGCAAGTCATGATCTCACAAACTTAACTATGTCAAGACCTGAAAGCATGACTCTTGTTGCTGCATTTTAATTATTTTTCAAAGCACAAATTCAGATCATATGATATTTGCAAGAGATTATATGCCGCATCAGCCTTATTCTAACCAACCAAGCCAAGCCTATGTCATTTGACAATCAGAAGCTTAAGGACATAGTCTTAATCTTACACAACTTCTTCCAAGTTCATATCTAAGTGCAATGATAAGCCATCTCAAAAGAAGAAGTGCGATGCATGCATATTCTCTTGATCTTTTTCTCAATTTTCATTTGAACATAACAGCTCAACATATGAATCGTTGATTGATTGTTTTTTCATTATTACAAGCACTTGCGAGCATGCAACAAGTTTAAAACAGCAAGAAAGTTTGATCATGACCAGATTTAGTGTAAATAATTATTCCAATCACTAGTCATGGTAAAAACTACAAAATGTATAACATGAGTAATGTAGTAAGAACTTTCAGCATATAAAAGGAATCACAAAGTCATATATGTATGAAATACTATGCTCATATTATTTTAAATTCAGATTCACACATAGACTTCCCAAGTTTAACAACTCCCCCTTAATTTAAGCCATGAGGATGCATAACCCCTATTTCACTACGAATGAAACAAAAACGAGTGAAATTCAAAGGTTTTGTAAAAATATCAGCCAATTGTTGTTCGGTATCTACATGGTGAAGCATAATGTTTCCTTTTTCAACATTATCACGGAGAAAGTGATACCTAATTTTAATGTGCTTTGTTCTCGAATGTTGCACGGGGTTTTTAGCAATGCAAAAGGCACTAGTGTTATCATAAAATAGTGGAGCACTATCTAGATCAACCCCATAGTTCTTAAGTGTTTGAAAAATCCAAAGAATTTGTGAGCAAGCGCTAGCAGCAGCTACATATTCAGATTCGGCTATGGATTGTGCAACTGAATTTTGTTTTCTAGAGGACCAAGCAACAAGTGAATTACCAAGAAAATGACAAGCACCCGAAGTACTTTTCCTATCAATTCTACAACCCCCAAAATAAGCATCCGAAAAAGCTTTCAAAGTAATGGTTGAGGAAGAAGGAAGAAAAATCCCAAATTCTTGAGTTCCATGTAAGTACCTGAGAATTCTTTTGACGGCTTAGAGATGTGAAGCACGTGGGGAAGCTTGAAATTGTGCACAAAGACATACGCTAAATTGTATGTCCGGTCTTGATGCCGTGAGGTACAAAAGTGATCCAATCATACTTCTATATTCTTTTTGATCCACGGGTTCACCATATTCATCAAGTTCAAGTGTCGTTGCTGTACCCATTGGTGTCCGAAGAGATTTGCTTTTGTCCATGTTAAAGCGCTTAAGAAGGTCTCTTGTAGACCTTGTTTGATGCACAAAAGTACCCTCCTTGGTTTGCTTGATTTGCAGCCCCAAAAAGTATGTGAGTTCTCCCATCATACTCATCTCAAATCCTGAACTCATCATAGCTGAAAACTTGGACACAAGATCATGAGAAGCATAACCAAAGATAATATCA
Source organism: Neostapfia colusana (assembly GCA_030760725.1). Lineage (NCBI taxonomy): Eukaryota > Viridiplantae > Streptophyta > Magnoliopsida > Poales > Poaceae > Neostapfia > Neostapfia colusana. Next base: position 106,626,536 of record JASWHV010000006.1, read on the forward strand.
TCCACATACACTTGAACGAATAATGAGTCATTGCCATGCTTAAGCATAAAAAGAGTTTTATCAACCTTGCCCATGGTAAACCCCTTTTCAAGTAAGAATGTTTTTAACCTATCATACCATGCTCTAGGGGCTTGTTTAAGACCATACAAGGCTTTGGACAGTTTGTAAACATGATTAGGAAAATTTGGATTTTCAAAACCCGGTGGTTGCTTGACATAAACCTCCTCATCTATGTAGCCATTAAGAAAAGCACTTTTAACATCCATTGATATAACTTGAAACCTGTAGATGCAGCAAATGCCAACAAAATTCTTATGGCTTCTAATCTAGCAACAGGAGCAAAAGTTTCATCAAAATCTAGTCCTTCAACTTGTGTGAAACCTTGAGCAACCAACCTAGCCTTATTACCCATCCTCACTTTGTTTATTTTTAAACACCCATTTAGTTCCGATTAGAGTGTGACCTTGAGGTGGAGGTACAAGTTTCCAAATATTATTTCTTTCAAAATTTTCTAACTCTTCTTGCATGGCAATAATCCAAGATTCATTAGTGAGTGCGTGTGATATATCTTTGGGTTCAAAAGAAGCAATAAATGCAGAATGAGCGTGAGAGTTTGGATCACAAAACCTGGACCGTGTGACTCGTTCGTGCAAGCTCCTAATAATTTGTTGTGGAGGATGACTTTTGAGGACCCGGAGGGGAGTAGACAATTCACAAGCTCCTTCTTCTTCATGTTCATCACAAATTGAAGAACTTGTGACTTGAGGACAATCTGGACCAGAAATGGTGGTCGTCGGTGCTGGTTTGAATCAAAATCAGGAGCTGGAACAATGTCATTAGCTCCTGAATTTTCGGGCAGCAGCATCACTTCTTTATCTTCTTCGATGGAAATACTCTATCCCTGCGGATATGGGTCTGGTGCTGCAATATTAGAGCTAGTACCTGGGCTACCTTCATCAAAAGAAACCTCACAAGTCTCCACAATTTTGTTAGTGTCATGTAAAAGCACATGGTAGCCTCTAGTATGAGATGGGTAACCAAGAAACATGCCATCAACGGATCTAGTTTCAAATTTATCAAGATTACCATGTTTCTTAACAAAGCATTTGCAACCAAAGAACCGAAAGTGTGACACTAGGCCTATGTCCAAACCGAAGTTCGTATGGTGTTTTACCTAGCTTAGCGTGCAAGAAAACATGATTTGAGACATAACAAGCAGTTGTAGTTGCATCAACCCAAAATTTTCTAGGAGTTTGATATTCATCAAGCATAGTCCTAACCATCTCAACTAAGGTTCTGTTCTCTCTCTCTACAACACCGTTTTGTTGAGGTACATATGGTGAAGAAAATTGATGATCTATTCCATTTTAGCACAAAAGTGATCGAACGATTGATTTTTAAATTCGGTTCCGTTATCACTTCTAATTGCTTTTAAAGATCCAGGGTGATCAATTGATAATCTAAGAAATAAGGTTCTAAAGTGACTAAAAGTTTCTGTGACGGACCGAAATCCGCACGCCCAGGATCTCAGAGGGTGGTGCCGCACGATGCAACACCCTACAGCACACATCATAAGAATGATACTGTATTACATAGAAAACCAACTGAATATGTATAGAATAGTACAAGACTTCAGTTACAAACTAAGTATTGAGATTACAACAGCGGAAGCTAAGTTTATACAACTCATGCCCATCTATCTAGCAAAAGTCGGTTGCCCAGCCCTATGGACAACCCACACTAGCTGCACTCCTCAGCTCAGTGCGGCGTGTACGGCTCCCACTCAGCCGTGGTCCCCGACGGAGGGTAGCCCTCGCCAGTGGACTCGTAACCCGAGTCCGTGGGGTAGTCACCACCTGAAAAACACTTATAGCAGCAACCGTGAGCATGATGGCTCAACAAGACTTAACCAACTCTCTATGCATGAAACTCTACTTGCAGTTTACGACGAACATGGGATGGTAAATTGCAGCAAATGGGCACGCCTACAAGTTCATCCTTACTTCATCTTTTAGCCACAAGTTAACAATTCATGAATTTGAAATTTAGTAAGCGATATTTGGTGGCACACATGTAGCAATACAATTTATACATATCAGCAGAATTAAATCACAACATTCCATAATTTATCTACGTCATGACGCAGTGAGCAAGCGGTACTCATCACCGCGACGGACGGCGAATCGACTCGATATACACCTGCAGGAATACCCGAAGAGCACGTCACGTACGCCCACCCATGGAGCTGCACAGTACGCTCACTTGATGTCGTACTGGACAAGCTTTCACCAAACAGCCCAAACGTCGAACAGGTCGCACCCAAATGGACAGGAGGTTCCCTACATGGAGCATCTCTCTATGCCCGTTAGTGGATTTCCACCTTGCTGCCCTCAACCTACACCTATAAATCTGTGCGTTATGCCTCAACGCCCGGAGGTATAGGTTACATCAGTTTATCGGGGCCCATATATCCGATATGCCTTCGGTATGTTCAATACTTGTTCAGCGGGACTGCACATGGATCGGTCCTCAATCGACACGGACAGGGCTGCACCAACAAGACTTCCTCTTGCTGCGCCCTAGCCCCTGCCTAATCTCATTTTTTTACTAAAGTGATCTCACATCACTCGAACCAATCCCGTGTGTCCCGGCACCTATACTCGCAGGTAGATTCCAACTACTCGACTTGTACTGAAGTTCTATGAACATTAAGCATAGTCTGACTACTTGAAAACTTAGATACTACCCTCACTCTTGTAGGAAAAATCTGGTTATGCACTTGGGGTTTCATCCACCCTACACCTAATGCACATACATACCTCATGCTAAGTATACATAAAGCAAAACTTTGTAAAATTTGTTAATGCAAACTGGGGATTGCCTTGTTGCTGCTGGTCAGTGGTTAATTCTTCGTCCGGAAGGATAAAGTCCAGCACTTCTGGGGTTTCCTCACCTTCAGCGACTACACGTAAGCCATATACTATATGTCAATTTAAATGCAATGTGTTAAAGTGAATATGTAAAGACCATAACTCTAGCTAGCCCTCCCCTTTGGCTCTGAAATTTTTTTGGTGGCTTTGTAGGATCATAATCAGAGACTTAACCAAGTTTTATTTGAAACAAAGTTCATTTAAGCTCTGTACAAATAAAATCCTATTTGGTCATTATTAGAGCCTCTAAGGATTTCCAGGGATTTTCATGGTTCAAAACGTTACTTTCTGGAAACTAGAATCTGAGATGGTTCTAATGGAATTGGTTTCATGCCATTTGAAGAATTCTAGATGAAGTTATGCCCTAAACAAGATTTGAGAAAATCTGAAAAATGTTTCTGTACATTTTTTTCCATTTGCTCAGGGCAGTTCACTTAATCACACCATTAGGGGGACTAAATGAACTTGGATGGACCTGGAAATTTTCCTGCGACTCAAGGATTTTCAAATGAACATCCCAGCCAAATTTCAGAATATTCCATAAAAGAATTCTCCAGATAAAATTCCCAACGGTTTAAATTTTAGGGAATTAATTCTGGAAAAAGAATAAGTTTCATAAGCTGAAACTTGTTTTGCTGGATAGTACTCAAAGAGATGAATCCAACAAAATTTGGTTCACTGGATTTGGACACTTCTAACCAAAGTTATGAATTTCTAAAGTTTGGGTTGATCCCTGAATTATTTTCCTAAAGAAAATCGCCTCCCGCGCTTAACCAGTGACTGACAGCGGGCCCCGCACATTTAACTTAAACTAAACGTGCGCGCTTAGCTCAGCGGCTGACATGTGGGACCCGCGCCCTTCGTCAACCTCGCAACGCCGCCGCCCCGAGCCGCCGGAGCTCCGGCAAGGTCGGTGTTCTCGGCGACCTAACTCGCCGGCGACGGTGAAACTTGCCGCCCCCACGTAACTTTGGATGCTGAACACGCTAGACAGCATGCTGCCACCGGCTAACCGCCGTAGCTCGCCGGCGACTAGCGCTATGTCCCTGTGCAACATCGGCAACGCGTTCCCGTCCTTCTGACCACCCCCTTCGCGCGCTAATCGCATCACCACGTCCAGGGAAACCTCGGAAAGCTCAGCATGACCTCGGTTGGGACCTAAACAGCCGGCAAACCGGACCTCCCGGCGACCCCCTCTTCCGCCGAGCTGTTCCTCGGTGACCCTAGGGTTCCGGCGGTGGTTTCTTTCTGGTTTTCGATCGCCGAGGGGCGCAAGAACCTCTAGATGCCATTTCTAAGCTCTGTTTGCCCTCCCACATGACGATCCTCCCAAATTTCTCCTAAACCTAATCGGGTCCCAAAATGAGCTCCCAACCCTAAACTGGGAAATTCTCTGCGCACGAAGGTCGAACCTGAAACGGTTTGCGCGGTGAGCTTGAGGAAAAGCTAGCGCTCAGCTTTGTTATGAACGTCGAGGGCAGAGAACGATTGTAGCTCGGTTTGCACAGGATCAGAAACCAGGCGGCTAGGCGGCAGTTTACGGAAGTGCTCGAAAAGGAAGCTCGCCGGCCGATCTCGTGCCTTTTATAGCCAACCGAGGGCAGTGGAGGGTGCACCACCTGTTGAGCCACCTCCCACACCGAAGCAGGAGCTGTCCGGCGCCGCTCGGTGGCCTTCGGCGTGAAGTTTCAGCGCCCCCCTCTCGCCGAGCGTGTGGAACACCGAGTACACTGAGTTCAGTCGGTTTGGACTCCAGTGTAGCTGACAGGAGGGCCCCACAGGTTCCAAAATTGTCCTCAAAAATTGAATTCCTACTGCTCTTAAATAGTGTGACCCCCTTGTCCCTGGTAATTTGATCAAACAACATGTTTGGGTCTCTGAATTTGAATGATTCAAATTGACATTGGGTTTGAAAGAATTTGAGCATATGTGAGGCTGAAATTCAAATTCGGTTTGAATTTGCTCAAACTAGCTCCTAACAAGATGATCTCCAATGAGGATGAAAATTGGAGGACTAACTCAGAAAAATGTGGTGAGTTTGAATATGAAGTCAGCTTTTTAATCCAAGTGATGAAAACTAGCTGAAATTTGAATTTGCATTCAAATAGCCCCTTTTTCAAATGTCTCCAAAAGTGCCTCAAAAAGGCTTGGATTTGCATGAAAGTTGGCCTGAGCCTTCCCAAGAATAGTTAAGGTCTAGGGATGAGCTCAACCTCTCATGTTTATGTGTATGACTCCTACCTTTTGAAGTTATGGCCTTTCCTCTAAACACCCTTTTGATTGTGTTTACTTGCTCTTCACCAACGTTAATGAGCTAAACACTAAATTAGCTGTGGTGTAGTGAGGATGATGAACTTTTTATCAAGTGACTTCTTGGGCTTTTACATCCCCCCCTTAAAATAATCTCGTCCTGAGATTATAAAAAAAGAGACGAAGATGTACGAGGAATTACCCGGAATGAGACGCCATGAAATCCGGGTAGTTTGAGGGAAGGAACTCCTTGCTCTCCCATGTCGCTTCTTCAGCGGTGTGGTTGCTCCACAGTATTTTGTAGAACCACAGCTTTCGGTTACGCGTGGTCTGAGCCTTCTCATCAATAACCGCCACTGGATATTCAGCATACGTCAAATCCGGTTGCAGCTCGCCAATGTCTTCTGTGGGAACAGTAGCCGTATACTTCAGACATTTCCGTAGTTGTGAAACATGGAAAACGTCGTGAACACCAGCGAGAGATGCCGGTAGTGCCAGTCTATACGCCACTGGTCCACACTTCTCGGTGATAGCATAGGGTCCAATAAATCTGGGAGCGAGCTTCCCCTTCACACCGAATCGATGCACGCCTTTCATCGCAGATACACGGAGATACACGTGTTCCCCGACATCGAAGTGTAGCGGCCTCCGCCTCTTATCAGCGTAACTTTTCTGTCGGGATTGGGCGGCCTTCAAGTTGGCTTGAATCATCCGAATGCGCTCTTCGGCGTCGTTCACTACATCAACCCCGAACGTGACCCTTTCACCAGACTCGCACCAGTTCAATGGGGTGCAGCATTTGCGACCGTAGAGAGCCTCATATGGCGCCATCTTGATACTCGCTTGGTAGCCGTTGTTGTACGAGAACTCCGCCAACGGTAGATGATCATCCCAGTTTCTACCATGGTGGATGGCACACGCTCTGAACATGTCTTCTAATACTTGGTTCACCCTCTCAGTTTGCCCATCTGTCTGAGGGTGATAGGCGGAGCTTCGAATCAGTTTGGTACCCAAAGCAGCGTGCAACTGCTCCTAGAAACGAGCTACAAACAGTGTCCCTTGGTCTGAGATTATGGTCTTGGGTACTCCATGCAAGCATAGGATTCTTGCTATGTACAACTCCGCATACTTGCTGGCATGGTAACGTGTATGCACGGGAATGAAGTGAGACGACTTGGTTAGCCGGTCAACGATTACCCAAATGGAATCGAGCTTGTTGGAAGTCAGGGGTAATCCCACAATGAAATCCATGCTCACATCTTCCCACTTCCATGCTGGAATTTTCAGGGGTTGCAACAGCCCTGATTTTCTCATGTGATCCGCTTTCACTCGTCTACAGGTATCACACTCGGATACGTATTTAGCCACTTCCCGCTTCATCCGTGTCCACCAAAATTTTCTCTTCAAATCTTGGTACATTTTGTTGCTGCCTGGATGAATGGAGAATTTAGACAAGTGAGATTCATAAAGGATCTTATTCCTCAGCTCCATATTCCGGGGTACGACTATGCGGTCATTGAACCACAGCGTCCCCTCATCATCTTTCCAGAAACATTTGATATCCCCATTGTCTATCCATCTCCGAAGATGTGCCATGCCCTTGTCAACTTTCTGAGCTGCAATGATATCTTCCCTAATGGTAGGAATGAGGGCAAGATTGTAGAGCGATCCATAAGGAATCCAGTACAAACTCGGCTCTTCCTCCTCCACCGGTGTAATGGTGAGGTTATGGACATGTGATTTTTGACTCAGCGCGTCGGCAACCACATTCGCCTTGCCGGGGTGGTAATGAATCTCAATCTCATAATCTTTGATTAGTTCTAACCACCTCCTTTGCCTCATATTCAGCTCCTTCTTGGTGAAGATATACTTCAAGCTCTTATGGTCGGTGTAGAGATGCACCAAATTCCCCAGGAGATAGTGCCTCCACATTTTCAGCGCCAAAACCACAGCAGCGAGCTCAAGATCATGAGTCGGATAGTGCTGCTCATGGTTTCGAAGTTGGCGTGAGCCATATGCGACCACACGTCCTTCTTGCATCAACACGCAGCCAAGCCCGATGCCGGACGCATCACAATACACGTCGAAGGGCTTGGTCGTATCCAGTTGAGCTAAGACCGGTGCTGTTGTGAGATGCTTTACCAATGCTTGGAACACCCCTTCACATGCTGAGTTCCAAACATACTTTGTTCCCTTTTTCAGTAATTCTGTCATCGGCTTAGCAAGCTTGGAGAAGCTTGGAATGAATCTCCTGTAATATCCTGCTAAACCGAGGAAGCTTCTGACTTCATGCCTTCCGCTGAGATGATATGTCCCAAAAATGGCACTTGGTTGATCCAAAACTCGCATTTGCTGAATTTTGCATAGAGCTTATGGTCCCACAATCGTTGAAGAACGATTCTCATGTGTTCGGCGTGTTCTGCTTCTGACTTGGAGTAAACCAAGATATCATCAATGAACACCACAACGAACTTGTCCAGCTCCGTCATGAACACCGAATTCATGACATACATGAAATGTGCCGGAGCATTAGTGAGACCAAAAGACATGACGGGATATTCATATAAGCCATATCTCATCGAGAAGGCCGTCTTCGGGATATCCTCCGCCCGGATTTTTATTTGATGATACCCGGAGCGAAGGTCCATCTTCGAGAACACACTTGTACCCACAAGCTGATCAAACAGGATGTCAATTCGGGGAAGTGGATATTTGTTCTTGATGGTGACGGCGTTGAGCGGCCGGTAATCCACACACAGCCTCAAGGTTTCATCCTTATTCTTGAGGAACAGCGCCGAGCATCCCCAAGACAAGGAACTCGGCATAATGAAACCCTTGCTCAACAAATCATTGAGCTGTTCTTTCAACTCAGCCAGCTCATTCGAAGCCATCTTGTATGGTCTCCGTGATATGGGAGTAGTCTCGGGTGCAAGTTCAATCTTGAACTCCACATCCCGTTCAGGTGGCATGCCCGGAAGATCATCCGGGAACACGTCGGGATACTCTCGGACTACAGGAATGTCCTCTAACTTGGAAGCTTCAGTAGTATAGGCGGCTGAAACTTCCGGGACTGGATTGTCTAGTATGAGGGACTGCGGACGGTGTAGTGGGGAGTTGAGGTGAACCATCCGTGATAATGTTTCTAGGACAGCGCCATGGTAACTTAGCCATGACATCCCTAAGATTGCATCAATCTTCTGCCCCTCAAGAATAATCATCATAGTGGGATATATCTTCCCACCTAAGCATATGGTGCCTTCGGAATCATCATAGTTGCTGAAATCGTTCCTCCCGGTGAGCAAATCATATAAGAGCACTCGGTTGGAAAGACTTCCAGTTGATGTTTAACCACATACGATGCACTTATGAAGTTGTGGGTTGCACCAGAATCAAATAATATGATGGTTACTTGATCGTTGAGAGTGAACGTACCTGCCAACATGTTTTCTCCCTCCGGGGCATCCTCATTGTCGAGGTTGCGAACGCCCCCGGTTCGCTGACCAACCTTCTTGACCGGAGGTCGGCCTCGAGCACCGCCCTGATATTGGGCTTGCCCGCTGCTCTGCTGCCCCTGGGGACAGTCCTTCGAGAAATGGCCCGCCTGGCCACACGTGTAGCAGTTGTAGCGAGGCGGTCCTCCGCCGATCGGCGGACGGAAACCCGGGGCGTGTTGTGGCGGTGGAAACGCCCAGGTTACCATCTGCTGCTGCTGTTGCGGTCGTGGTGGTGGCATCGGCGGCCGGAACGGGGGTCGCTGGAAAGAACGACCCCCAAACTGCTGAGGTCATGCCGGTGGATGCCACTGCTGACCGGATGGTATCTGATACACCATGCGGTATTTTTGAGGCGCTCCACCCCCACTGCTGGGTGGAGCGCTACGCTTTCTCTGCTCAGCCGCCAATTCCCGCTGAGCATCTTCTTGCATGATCACAGCGTTGACAAGATCGTTGAAGGTGCCGCGATTGCATTGTACGCGATGCGTCTTCATCTCGGGATTTAACCCCCGATAGAACTGCTATCGCTTCTTCTCCTCGGTGGAGACATACTCCCACACATACTGTGCCAGATGGTTGAAGGCACGGGAGTAGTCGTGGGCACTCCTCCCGCCCTGCTTCAGCTCCAAGAACTCTTGGAACTTCCGCTTCATTATCCCGGGAGGGATATGGTAGGCACTGAACGCCTCCCAGAATTTTGCCCATTCGACGGTGTGGTCAGCAGGTAGCGAGGTGACATAGTTTGCCCACCACGCAGCAGCGGCACCGTGAAGCTGCTGCACCGCGAAGAGAGTCTTCTGCCGCTCCATGCATTGGAGCAGCCCGAACTTAGACTCGATCGTCCGCAGCCAGTTGTCGGCCTCCAGGGGTTCTGCCGCTTTGGTGAACACCGGAGGGTGCGTACTCATGAAGTCCGAGTATGTCACAATATGGGGCTCACGAGGCACCCTCTCTTGACGCCCCCCCCCCCCCCCCCCGCCTGGGACGTATTTTGCACGATCGTGCGTAGAAGATTGGTCTGCTCCTCACGATTACCCACCAGTGCCGCGATCACATCCGCTAGTGTAAGTGGAGGCGGCGGTGGTGGTTGTTGCTGCGGGGTACTGTCGTAGGCAGGTGGCTGGGAGTCATCCCCCCTGCTTGCTAGAGCCACCGACCTTATGCGTGGCCCGTGTACGAACCATCTGCAACCATACGACAATAAAAATCAGTCCCGCAACATACTTCATGCAGTCCAATAAAATAGGCATAAAACATAATGACAGTAAAAATATGCGATACATCTCGTATATAGATAATGTAATAACTTTGCACAAGCTACACCATTACCAGACCAAATACCAGCTAGTTAAATCCAAATTGACGGACTTCCTCCTTGGAAGTTCATCACAACTAGGTTTGGCCACTACGAGACGTTAATATCGCTTTGTCATCACGTATACTACCCTTTTATCTTCAATACGACACAAACATGGCCTCTAGCAAAAGAAACTTGAGTAGGAAACCTACTCAAATCTTTCACTAGTTGAAGATAACCACTCATGAGTATGTTCTACCCCATTGGAAGTACTCAAGCATCTTAGGGTACAACTATCTCTCAGTTGAGTTCACTGTCATCCCTCTGCCAGAATGACCAGTTTCTACACATTCCAGATTTTGACCTGGTACATGGCATTTTCATAACTCAAGTTGAATACCAAAGTTAAATTTAACTTCAGTAGCATTCCAACGAGTATCTATTTGCCCTCAGACCAGCTCTGGTTAAAAACTTATGATAATTCAAAACCAACAGAAATTTCTGGAAGAATTTCAACCGCACCTCCTTTGGAAATTGCTGTTTTCAACTCTAATTTCCACTGAATTTCTTGCTTCAATTACAGAAACTCTGAATTAAAAAGATGTAACACATCTTCTACCCTTTCCAAAAATGTATCATATGATAATTTTAAATTTTTCTACAGGAAGTTATGCTTGAAAAACAGAACACTCCAGAGAGTTTTTGAACCTGTCCTGGTTCTGGACAGTTTATAATCATCTGGAATTTCAACCAATTTAAGGTGGGATTATGCCCTGGAAGTCTACAACAAAGTGGTAGAGTACTCAAACTCCTTTCCAGAACTATATCCCACACCTCCGTTGGCTAAATGATCTGTGAGTTATGCTCTGTTAAAGTTCAGCAGACTTGCTGCCAAAATAGAGCACTCTGTTTTTCAATCCCTTTGAGCTAAACTGATCAACTATTGAATTTTTCTACCCAACCAGGGTCCTAAATATTGAAACTTGGTTATTTTAGTTCCTTGTTACCATTATCTTTAGTGCAAATGCCTATTACATGGCAGTACTACGTTCCTCACAAAAAGGAAAATCCTAACAGGATTATACCGGCATATACGTCTCAATTGTGGCACTAAACGGTCTCTCGCACACGTGTACTACACGGAATACATACGTGGTTAGTACCTACAGAAGAACACTCAATAATGATGCACTCAAAGGTTGTTGTCATTTCAGGCAGGTCCATATTTGAAAGTAAATACATACGCCCGTATCATTGCCATATGGCCGTCCTTGAGTTAAACCACGTCTCAAGGTACGTGATCGTGTTTTCACACCACACGACGGGGAACCCGAGTAGAGCGCGAACAGGTCGTCACGGTTGGGAATTTTATCACCCCAACAGATACCACCTACTGCCCTGCAGGGCACGCCGATGGCATGCGCTGCGTATGTCCTCCTAGGCTATTTCCAGAAGAACACACTATCGCGTTACTGACCACACGATGGGGTCTCCACTTGCTTGCCTAATGCATGCTAGGGACCAGCGTTTCATATGAACTCAGGAACATGAAAAGTCCAAGAGTTTCATATTAACGTCTCACACCAAGCTGTGAGACCTATCCCTGAACCACATTCCTCGTCAGGGGAGCTAACCAAAATTGAACCGCTTTCGGTTGCATTCCTTACCATTTTACCTGAGTGTAGGTGAATCGAAATTCAGAATTATAACACATATGTTAGTCATGCCACTTTAAGTAACTATGCTAATATAGTCCTTACTTGGGCATACTAGCGAATCCTCACCGTAATCCTAAGTTTTCCCGTAATACAATCCTTAATTAGTGTGCTATCCCCTAAGCAGCTCTGATACCAGCTTGTGACGGACCGAAATCCGCACACCCAGGATCTCAGAGGGTGGTGCCGCACGATGCGACACCCGACAACACACATCATAAGAACGACATTGTATTACATAGAAAACCAACTGAATATGTACAAAATAGTACAAGACTTCATTTACAAACTAAGTATTGAGATTACAACAGCGGAAGCTAAGTTTATACAACTCACTCCCATCTATCTAGCAAAAGTCGGTTGCCCAGCCCTATGGACAACCCACACTAGCTGCACTCCTTAGCTCAGCGCGGCGTGTACGGCTCCCACTCAGCTGTGGTCCCCGATGGAGGGTTGCCCTCGTCGGTGGACTCGTAACCCGAGTCCATGGGGTATTCACCACCTGAAAAACACTTATAGCAGCAACCGTGAGCACGATGGCTCAACAAGACTTAACCGACTCCCTATGCATAAAACTCTACATGCAGTTCATGACGAACATGGGATGGTAAATTGCAGCAAACGGACACGTCTACAAGTTCACCCTTAGTTCATCTTTTAGCCACAAGTTAACAATTCATGAATTTGAAATTTAGTAAGCGATATTTGGTGGCACACATGTAGCAATACAATTTATACATATCAGAAGAATTGAATCACAACATTCCATAATTTATCTACGTCATGACGCAGTGAACAAGCGGTACTCATCACCGCGAGGGACGGCGAATCAACTCGATATATACCTGCAGGGATACCTGAAGAGCATGTCACGTACGCCCACCCGTGGAGCTGCACAGCACGCTCACTCGATATCGTACGGGATAAGCTTTCACCAAACAGCCCAAACGTCGAACCGGTCGCAACCAAACGGACAGGAGGTTCCCTACACAAAGCATCTCTCTATGCCCGTTAGCGGATTTCCACCTTGCTGCCCTCAACCTACACCTATAAATCAGTGCGTTATGCCTCGACGCCCGGAGGTATATGTTACATTAGTTTATCGGGGCCCATATATCCGATGTGCCTTCGGTACGTTCAATACTTGTTCAGCGGGGCCGCACATGGATCGGTCCTCAATCGACACGGACAGGGATGCACCCACAAGACTTCCTCTTGCTGCGCCCTAGCCCCTGCCTAGTCTCATTTTTTTTACTAACGTGATCTCACATCACACGAACCAATCCCGTGTGTCCCGACACCTATACTCGCGAGTAGATTCCAACTACTTGACTTGTACTGAAGTTCTATGAACATTAAGCATAACCTGACTACTCGAGGACTTAGATACTACCCTCACTCTTGTAGGAAAAATCTGGATATGCACTTGGGGTTTCATCCACCCTACACCTAATGCACATACATACCTCATGCTAAGTATACATAAAGCAAAACTTTATAAAATTTGTTAATGCAAACCGGGGATTGCCTTGTTGCTGCTAGTCAGTGGTTAATGCTTCGTCCGAAATGAGAAAGTCCAGAACTTCCAGGGTTTCCTCGCCTTCAGTGACTACACGTAAGCCATATACTATATGTCAATTTAAATGCAATGTGTTAAAGTGAATATGTAAAGACCATAACTCTAGCTATCCCTCCCCTTTGGCTCTGAAAGTTTTTTGGTGGCTTGGTAGGATCATAATCAGAGACTTGACCAAGTTTCATTTGAAACAAAGTTCATTTGAGCTTTGTACAAATAAAAGCCTATCTGGTCATTATTAGAGCCTCTAAGGATTTTCAGGGATTTTCATGGTTCAACCCATTACTTTCTGGAAACTAGAATCTGAGATGATTCTAATGGAATTGGTTTCATGTCATTGGAAGAACTCTAGATGAAGTTATGCCCTAAACAAGATTTGAGAAAATCTGAAAAATGTTTCTGTACATTTTTTTCCATTTTCTCAGGGCAGTTCACTTAATCACACCATTAGGGGGACTAAATGAACTTGGATGGACCTGGATTTTTTCCTGTGACTCAAAGATTTTCAAATGAACATCCCAGACAAATTTCAGAATTTTCCATAAAAGAATTCTCCAGATAAAATTCCCAACGGTTTAAACTTTAGGGAAATAATTCTGGAAAAAGAATAAGTTTCATAAGCTGAAACTTGTGCTGGATAGTACTCGAAGAGATGAAATCAAAAAAAAATTGGTTCACTGGATTTGCACACTTCTAACCAAAGTTATGAATTTCTAATGTTTGGGCTGATCCCTGAATTATTTTCATAAAGAGAATCGCCTCCCATGCTTAACCAGTGACTGACAGCGGGCCCCACATGTTTAATTTAAACTAATCGCGCGCGCTTAGCTCAGAGGCTGACATGTGGGACCCACGCCCTTTATCAATCTCGCGACGCCGCCGCCCCGAGCCGCCAGAGCTCCGGCGAGGTCGGCGTTCCCGGCGACCTAACTCGCCGGCGACGGTGAAACTTGCCGCCCCCACGTAACTTTGGACGCTGGACACGCTGGACACCATGCTGCCGCCGGCTAACCGCCGTAGCTCACCGGCGACGAGCGCTATGTCTCTGTGCAACATCAGCAACGCGTTCCCGTCCTTGTGACCACCCCTTCGCGCGCTAATCATGTCACCACGTCCAGGGAAACCTCGGAAAGCTCGGCATGACCTCGGTTGGGACCTAAACAGCCGGCAAACCGGACTTCCCCGGCGAGCTCCTCTTCCGCCGAGCTGTTCCTCGGTGAACCTAGGGTTCCGACGGTGGTTTCTTTCCGGTTTTCGATCGAGGAGGGGCGCAATAACCTCTAGGTGCCATTTCTAAGCTCTGTTTGCCCTCCCACACGACGATCCTCCTGAATTTCTCCTAAACCTAATCGGGTCCTGAAATGAGCTCCCAATCCTAAACTGGGAAATTCTCTGTGCACAAAGGTTGAACCTTGAAACGGTTTGTGCGGTGAGCTCGAGACAAGCTAGCGCTCAACTTGCTATGAATGTCGAGGGTAGAGAATGATTGTAGCTCGGTTTGCACAGGACCAGAAACCGGGCGGCTAGGTGAAAGTTTACGGAAGTGCTCGAAAAGGAAGCTCGCCGGCCGATCTTGTGCCTTTTATAGCCAACCGAGGGCAGTGGAGGATGCAACACCTGTTGAGCCACCTCCCACACCGAATCAGGAGCTGGCCGGTGCCGCTCGGTGGCCTTCGGCGTGAAGTCTCAGCGCCCCCCTCTCGCTGAGCGCGTGAAACACCGAGTACACTGAGTTCAGTCGGTTTGGACTCCAGTGTGGCTGACAGGAGGGCCCCATAGGCTCCCAAATCGTCCTAAAAAATTGAATTCCTACTGCTCTTAAATAGTGTGACCCCCTTGTCCCTGGTAATTTAATCAAACAACATGTTTGGTTCTCTGAATTTGAATGATTCAAATTGACATTTGGTTTGAAAGAATTTGAGCATATGTGAGGCTGAAATTCAAATCCGGTTTGAATTTGCTCAAATTAGCTCCTAACAAGATGAATTCCAATGAGGATGAAAATTGGAGGACTAACTCAGAAAAATGTGCTGAGTTTGAATATGAAGTCAACTTTTGAATCCAAGTGATGAAAACTAGCTGAAATTTGAATTTGCATTCAAATAGCCCCTTTTCAAATGTCTCCAAAAGTGCCTCAAAAAGGCTTGGATTTGCATGAAACTTGGCCTGAGCCTTCCCAAGAATATTTAAGGTCTAGGGATGAGCTCAACCTCTCATGTTTATGTGTATGACTCCCACCTTTTGAAGTCATGGCCTTTCCTCTAAACACCCTCTTGATTGTGTTTACTTGCTCTTCACCAACGTTCATGAGCTAAACACTAAATTAGCCGTGGTGTGGTGAGGATGATGAACCTTTTAGCAAGTGACTTCTTGGGCTTTTACAGTTTCATTCTTAGATACCATAAAATAAACCCAAGAGTATCTAGAATAGTCATCAACAATCACAAGAACATACCATTTAGCTCCGAAGGATTGAACACGTGAAGGTCCTACGGTGTCAAGGTGCAAAAGTTGACCCGTTTCAGTTGTCATGGTCATTGTGAGAGGAGCATGTGAACCTGCAACCATCTTAGCATGTCTACAAGAATAGCACACAATTTCTTTGTCCCCTTTAAGCTTAGGCAGCCCACGTATGCGATCAAGGGCACTAACACGTGTGAGATGATCAAAGCCTACATGACCAAGTCTACGATGCCAAAAATATAAGTCTTTTGAATCATTAGCAATTAGACATCTATGCTTAGAGGATGACATATCAAAATCAGATTTAAAAACTCTTCCAAACCGAGATATATTAAAAATGAGCTCACTATTTGAATCTACAACCTTGCAAAGAAATTTAGCGAAAATAATTTCCAAATTTTCATCTAGCAATTGTGAAACAGAAAGTAAGTTGTATTTCAAATTTTTAACAAGTGCCACATCTTTTAAAGTGTCGTGATTATTTACTCTAACCGAACCCTTAGCAATTATAGGAGTTAAAGAATTATCAGAAAAAGTAACATTTTCTACATGTGACACAAAAGAGAGGGAGGAGAACCATTCTTTGTTACTGGTCATGTGGCCTGAGCATCCTGAATCCACAATCCAAATGTTCTCCTTCCTCAAGCGTGTAACCTACATAGAAGTATAATACGTCGATGACTCAATACTTGGGTTAGTCAAAAGGCATTTAGGAATCCAGTACTGAGTCACACGACGTCCAACAAAAGTAACACACAAAGGCTGAGATAAAATAGTAGGTTTATGAGCCAAAGTTTGAGGATTTTTGTACCCAACTACTGATCTATGAGGTGTTACATGAGTAGCACTAAAAACAGTAGGTACGGAAGCAAATTTTGCATGTTTTGACTCATTACAGCAGGTTGCATATTTCTAACATTCGGTTCAGCACACGCAACAGGTTTTTCACAGTTGTTATGTGATCTAGCAATCATTCTATCCTTTTTCTGTTGCTTAGCTAGTCTATAACAAAAATCTATGACATGACCATCTCTACCACAGTAGGTACAATAAAATTTAACTTTATGTTCATGTCTAGATGAGCGGACAACATGTTTATCTGAAACCGAATGAGACAACACTCCTGCAGATTTAAAAACCACTTCTTTTTGTTTAGGAACGGTTTTAATCAAATCACTTCCTAATGACTTTACAATTTTAGGTGGATGTGCTTTAGCATGAGCATGGGAATCAAAACTTAAACCAGTTTTATCATTGCAAGATTTAGAAGAATTCAACAGCAAGTTTAGATTCTTATTCCCATTGTAAAACCGCTATAGTGTCCTATTGATGCTATCAAGTTTCTTAGACAAGTCTAGTCAGTTTTTACATGAAGTTTTTCCTTTTAGTTTGCAATTAGAACAATACTTAACTTCATGAGAACGTAAAGCATTGTTCAATATAGAAATTTCATTCATAGCATCTTGTAGTTTCTTATTAAGATCATCACAAGTAGAACAATGCAAATTAATTGTAGAACAACAAGCATCTTTCAAGTTTTTATCATTAAGTGCAGCAAGCTCTTGTTCTTTTCAATCTCTAACTCAAGTTTATCAAGTGTGGAGGTATGTGCACTTCTTAGAGAGGACAATTGTTCATATATTAAATCACATGAGGAACAAGAATCATCACTAGGAATCAAAGATTTCAAATGATTAATTTCAGATTCTAGTGACTCAATTTTAACAGCATTGTCCCTAAGCTTTTTGTCCTTTTTCTTAACTATAACAGTGGCACGAGACATAGCATCACACATTTCTTCGCAAGTAGGACATACCTTTTCATTATCGCTGTTTTGTTCTTCCTCCTCCATACTTGAACTTGACTTGCCCGCCATGAAGCATAAGTTTGCCAAATCATCTTCATCTTCGTCACTTTCGATGTCCACATCGCTCGAGCCAAGTTCTTGAAGTGCGGAGATAAAACTATTTACCAATTGGCGTCCTATAAAACCCTTCTTCTTTTTCTTATCGTTTGCAGAGGAGTGCTTCATCCTAGTTTGCTTTTCATCATGGGAAGTAGGACCTGAAAGGTTAGGGCAATCCGTACGAAAATGTTCTGTCTTACCACATTCGAAGCATCGTTGAGGTCCAACACTTCCTCTCCTTCTAGTTCTCACATTTTGCAATGCTTTTGAGAATCGAGTAGAGATGAGTGCAATTTCTTCCTCTGGAAACTCTTCAATCTGTTCAAGGGTTAGAGAGGACAACAAAAAAGTGTACTACAAGATGAAGATTGACTAGAGCTGGGCATCACGTTGTGAAACAAATGCAAGAGACTTGTTGGGGTTCTTACGTGTCAATTTCATGAGTTTTTAACTTAGAATATAGAACATCTAATGTAAGTGTACTCATGGCAGTAGATTCACAAATAGATGTAACTTTCATCTCCCAAATTGACATGTCTAATGCACTTAGTAACTGACTAGCATTTTCAGCATCTGAAAAATTAACTTTGACACTATGCAAGTTGTTGAGAATTTTATTGAAGCGAGCAAATAGGTCATTGATTGACTCACCGGGTTGCATCTCGAAGCGCATGTAGTATTTCTTGAACATATCTTGTATTACCTTATTGATCATGTTGGATCCTTCGTGGTAGTCACAAAGTGCTTTCCACACATCGTATGCAGATCGGAGGTGTGCAACACGGTCAAAGTCACTTTGAGTTAATCCTTGTATTATCAAGTTCCGTGCTTTGTTGTTGTTGTCGACATCTCTCATGTTCGTAGCCGTGACTTGATCGTTTGGCGGCACTTCATAAGGCTTGCACACCTTTTCCCATATTGCGAAGCCTTGCGCCTAGATGAAAGCCTCCATTCTTGCCTTCCAAAGCTGAAAATCAATGCCACTAAACACACAAGGTTTTGCGGAGTATTTATCCATGATGATTAGTCAAAATACATGCAAATCACAAAGATTAGAGCACTGTGGCTCTGATACCAATTGTAGGATCGAAGAGCACGTGAAAAGCTACCAAAGGAGGGTGAATGGTAGATTTAAACTTTTTAGCGGAAGCAACAAAAAACCCCTCGGCAGAAAATCGATCTGTTAAAGAAACTGTGTATGTGACTGATCTAAACGTGTTCAACCATGACAAAAGTAGTATATATTATATATAATCAAGTCACAAAGACACGACAACAAGAATCATGGAAATCCGTCAAGAAAAACTCAAGTTATGATCGAAAGATCAAACGAGGGTCAATCTGTTCTACCCGAGTAAAAACCAGATCTGCAACACTGCTAAGAACTCGTGTAGATCATAAACTACAAATCCAATGACCGTGAAATTTTCATAGATTATATATAATCAAGTTGTGAAGACAACCCAAAACGAATCACATCAATTAGATCTGTAAAACTCGAGTTATGATCAAAGCACTGAAGCACTGTCGTGCTGTCCAGAAACTCGACGAGAAAGACTTGACAAAAACAAGTCGGACGAACAAGGCACAAAAGCTCCTCTAAATTATGAATTTTATTGATCAAAACATAAGAGGAACAGCCCAAGGTCGTCTTACCATGAGCTCTGGCCTCCCTTGCTTATATAACCAGCCCGGAGGCCAACCCAATTCAAACTAGGATTCTAATCCTACCCAGTTTCTGAATCGAAACTTTCCATAACTGCTCAAGACTCTTCTATACGTAGATAGAAGCAATCTTAAGACTTCCAAACACTTTAAAAACGTATCCCACATTCCTAAAACAACTCAACTTCGTGTCCCACTCGAAATCCTATCATAACCAACTCAAATCTTTCCATATTTGAGCCACAACTGACTCAGCCGCAGCCTGAGTCCATAATACAGCCGGTTGGACCTTTCCTACCAATTCTTTACGTCCACATCTCTTCATCACGCCTAGGAACCATGTTGCCACGTCCATGCACTCCTTGCACATGTGCAAACACCTTCCAACGACGTCCACGATACCTTCATATGCATTGTTCTTGATCCAAGCATGTTGTGCGATCTCCCGATCAACTCAACCACAATTCCTCCCGAACTTGGTTGTTGAACCTCATCTTCTCCCAAAGACTAGTTCCATGGATCCCGTCACCAGTCATATCTTGAACTCAAGCAACACCTGCACATGAATTAACGACCAATACTTTCGAGCACAAGTCCGCGACTTGACTCACGTTAGTTCCGAAAACCACAACACCTTACGTGAACACCTCACAGAAGCATGTTGCAAACCTTAGCAAAATGTTAACCACCGTAAACAACCATAACACTTCAAAAACTTAGTAAAAGAATACTAAGCAAACTTTCCGTAGATGTAAAGCAAGTTCGAAATATTTGCATGGTAAAAACAGAACCATTGCGATTTAGCTCCGGACCTTGCCAAAGCTAACCGGACCTTGAGCCGGAGCTTACCAAAGCTAGCAGAACCTAGCACCGGAACTTACCACAGCTAGTCGGACCTACCGCCGGAGCTAACCAAACACATGTTGGAGCTAGCCATAGCAAGTCAGACCTTACGTCGGATCTTGTCGGAGCTCGGACCTAGAGTCGAACCTTGACAAAAAGAGTGTTTTGGCACAATTCAAAACTTTTATCGTCATAGCCAATGTATTCAGCACACATAGATCTCACATAGATGATGAAGAACCAAGTCTCCGTATTATCCCGTATGGAGCACTCTACAATCTCGCTCTCATTCCTACAATCCAAGAGGAGATTATTGATGCTCAACGAAAAGACAAGGGTATGTCTCACATACGGCGAAGAATAGACAATGGAGAGATGAAGTGCTTTCGAAAAGATGAACAACGTACGTTGTGGTTAAAAGACTGAATAGTAGTACCCCGGGATATGGGACTACGGAAGAAAATTTTGGATGAAGCCCATTTGTCCAAATTTTCCATTCATCCAGGCAGCAATAAAATGTACCAAGATCTCCGGAAGAAATTTTGGTGGACACGTATGAAACATGAAATTGCAAAGTACGTTTCAAAATGTGATATGTGTCGATAATTTAAGGCCGACCACGTGAAAAAGTCGGGCCTGATGCAACCATTGCAAATACCTGCATGGAAGTGGGAAGACTTGAGTATGGATTTCATTGTCGGGTTGCTGATGACCTCCCACAAACATGATTTGATTTGGGTAATCGTTGACCGATTAAGCAAATCAGAACCTGCGCGTACAAGATACAACACAAAACAGTATGCAGAGTTGTACATAGCACGGATCTTGTGCTTACATGGAGTTCCCCGTACCATTGTGTCCAACAGAGGATCGCTGTTCATAGCCCATTTCTGGGGGCAGCTACACGCATCCTTGGGAACCAAATTGATTCGAAGCTCTGCATATCACCCTCAAACCGATGGGCAAACTGAGAGGGTGAATCAAATACTTGGATATATGCTAAGAGTGTGTGCCATCCACCACGGTAAGAACTGGGATGATCACTTACCGTTGGCAGAGTTCTTGTAAAACAACGGTTATAAGACGAGCATCAAAATGGCACCATATGAATCTATCTACGGCCGGAAGTGTGACACCCGGTTCTGAAAATAGAACCAAGTGAATGCATATGTGTGTCCAGGATGTTCATCACACATACACATGTAATCCACAAACTGAATTCAGAATATAACCAAGAATAAATAGGGTTTAAGTACTTTATTACAATGACTCAATGTCTCACTCATGAATGCCTATCTTATTCTTGCAGCGGAAAGACTCTAAAAGACAGGAAAGTGACTAAAACAGCAGGCTCAAATCTTCAGCTCCACAGGCATGTTGACGGTAGTCCGCACACCTAGTACTCCACATGGTCCTCGAAGTACTCATCTCCTATAGCTGATGTATATGTGGTAATGCAAGGGTGAGTGTCGTACTCAGCACGTGCGGGAAAAGTATGAATGTAGCTTACCACAAGGTATGGAATAAAAAGGCTCATTGCAGCAAGCAAATTTTATTTCACAAACATGGTAAAAACAACAACTAAGTCTAGATGAATTAAATCCTAATATAACCAAGTAATCAGCAACATTCTTTCATCATAATTCATCATTTATCAAGTCTCAACCAGCCAATAATCTTTCTCAAGTTCATCTCATACTCATAAGTATTCATAATCATCTCATATTCATATAACCGAAACCAAACTCATTGTCATGACTCAAAACAGTTCCAAAACCAATCCCAATAACCATACCATAACCATATCGAATATCCATCCCATGTTTTCCCTCTAATCATGGAAGTTGGCCAGGTGCTTGTGACCGGAAGCATGGGTATCATAATAGTTTTACACTCTACAGAGGTGGCACCACTTTACCCACAAGTTCATGATTTTGTCACCCGTCGGCGACTGCAGAACCTCCATTATACCAGTACACAACCGTCGGTGTATGGCCAAGAGATCACAAAATAGCCTTTACAAAGGCACTACTATATGTATGGACTCACTGAGGTTTCACCAGCAGGCTCGAATCACCCTTCTCCCACCCACGGGCCCCCTCTTGTGCCATGCAGTTCCCAGGGCAGTCCTCCTCGACTCCCATTCCCCGCGCCATCCACGGTCCATAGAAAACTAGCAAACACCTAATTAATCACCTAAGCCGCACCCATACTTGGCCTTGTGGCGGCACTGTTTTCCTGGCGTATTCTCGCATGAACTGGTCCTTAGATCTACGGCAAGTTCCACCATCTCATCCAGCAACATTCACGAACCAAGCTTGCCTAGATCTCCCCGATTCCATACCCATTAACATCATCAAGATCTCATCATCATTATTCATATGAGTGCAGTAGCTAGACAGGTTTTATTTCAGCTTCCCGTATCCCGTGAATTAAGCGAAGCAAAAAGGAAAAACGACCATGCCCGACTCATCAACTTTCCTGGGGATAAGGATGGTTAACAAAACTAGTAAACTCCTATAAAAGGGTGTCCCATCAAGTTGACTCAAGCGTACGAGTTTTCGCAAACAAAACAGTTTTGAAACATGGGATCAATATGGTCAAGGGGCACTTGCCTTGCTCCCGTGGCTCTTGTTGCTCAAGCGTCTCGAAGTATTGGTGCTGTAGTTCCTCATAGATGGCCTCTTGAGCTTGTCCTTCTACTCACGATCATGCACATACAAGATTTACATCAATCAATCATCATGCACAAACTTTACTCAAGATGCAATGGGGTAGATGAATGCAAATCCTATAGTGCAGTTTTATTAATCCAGTTTGTATGTGTTTTTGCATGTTTTAATGGGTTTTAATGGGGTTTTATGATGAACAAGGGTGCAGGGATCAAGTGTGAACGTAGTGATGATCTTGACTCAAGATCTAGATCAATTCCAACGTCAAAAATTGATCAAAACGCGATCTGTCCACACATAAAGGTTTCTGTCCGAAGGGGGCGAAGAAAATGGATGCGTAGAAACAGCGGCAACGTCGTAAGATGGTAATGGAGACCTACCTCACTTCCTCCTTGTGGCAGGGCCCTTCTCCTAGCAATGGCATCAGCGGAGAATTTTTCTATGGAAAATTTTGGTAGGACAGATCGTCGGGCTTCTTCTCCGGCGACGGCGGGGCGTGACGGGGCTCGACGGCGGCCAAATTCCAGCAAGGGTGGGGGGGACTTGGCGACTTGGCAGTAAGGAAGGGGGATTGTGTAACACCCTCAAATTCATTTTCATGCATTGCATACATTTTTCATGTAGAGAAACATTATAAAAGAGGTAGAAATTGAGAAAGAACTATAGAAATGGAGAAAGAACCATAGAAATGGAGAAAAGAACCATAGAAATGGAGGAAGGACCATAGAAATGGAGGAAGGAACCATAGAAATGGAGAAATAACCATAGAAATGGAGGAAGGAACCATAGAAATAGAGAAGGTCATATAGAAATGGAGAATGGGGCATAGAAATGGAGAAGGGCAATGTAGAAATGGAGAGTGGGCCATAGAAATGTAGAGGGGAATGTAGAAATGGAGCAAGTGACATAGAAATGGTGAGGAATGGGAAAAAGATAGCTGAAATGAGCTATTTCCAATTTCCCCAAATTTTCCCCAAAATCTCCAAATTCCCCAATTCCCCAAAAAGGGGAATTTTTCCCACATTTGGGGAATTCCCTCCCATTGCTGCCGCACCAAATTAAATGAGGAAAAGTTTGTTAGGATTTAGTTCCAATTGGAGTAGGATTCTCCCCTCTCCCCCTTATAAATAAAACCCAAACCCCCCTTTTTGGCCGCAGCCCCCCCTCCTTCTCTCCCCCCTCCCAAGTCGGCGACTTGGAGGCCCTAGCCCCCAACTCGCCGCCGGAGTTCGGTCGCCGGTGAGCCTCGCCGGTGAGCCCCGCCATCGAGCTCCGCCGGCGAGCCACTTCGTCGAGACCCGCCGACGAGCACCGTCACGCCTCGCCGTTGCCGGAAAAGAACCGATGATCTGTCATGCCCTAATCATCCATAGAAAAATTCCCCGCTGCTGTCATTGACAGAAGGAAGGCCCTGCCACCAAGGAGGAAGTGAGGTAGGTCCCCATTACCCATCTTACGACATCGCCGCTGTTTCTACGCATCCGTTTTCTTTGCCCCC
Source organism: Neostapfia colusana (assembly GCA_030760725.1). NCBI lineage: Eukaryota > Viridiplantae > Streptophyta > Magnoliopsida > Poales > Poaceae > Neostapfia > Neostapfia colusana. Next base: position 106,650,845 of record JASWHV010000006.1, read on the forward strand.
TTCGAACAGAAACTTTTTCGTGTGGACAGATCACGTTTTGATCATTTTTTATGATGGAATTGATCTAGATCTTGAGTCAAGATCATCACCACGTCCACACTTGATCCCAGCACCCTTGTTCATCATAAAACCCCATGAAAGCCCGTTAAAACATGCAAACTGGTTTAATAAAACAGCACCATAGGATTTGCATTCATCTACCCCATTGCATCTTGAGTAAAGTTTGTGCATGATGATTGATTGCTGTGAATTTTATATGTGCGTGATCGTGAGTAGAAGAACAAGCTCAAGAGGCCATCTACGAGGATCTACAGCACCAAGACTACGAGACGCCCGAACAGCAAGAACCACGGGAGCAAGGCAAGTGTCCCTTGACCATATTGATCCCATGTTTTGAAACTGTTTTGTTTGCAAAAACTCGTACGCTTGAGTCAACTTGATGGGACACCTTTTTATAGGAGTTTACTAGCTTTATTAATCATCCTTGTCGCCGGGAAAGTTGATGAGTCGGGTATGATCGTTTTTCCTTTTTGCTTCGCTTAATTCACGGGATACAGGAAGCTGAAATAAAACATGTCTAGCTACTGCACTCATATGAATAATGATGATGAGATCTTGATGACGTTAATGGGCATGGAATCGGGGAGATCTAGGCAAGCTTGGTTCGTGAATGTTGCTGGATGAGATGGTGGAACTTGCCGTAGATCTAAGGACCGGTTCATGTGAGAATATGCCTGGAAAACAGTGCCACCACAAGGCCAAGTATGGGTGCGGCTTAGCTGATTAATTAGGTGTGTTGCTACCTTGTTATGGACCGTGGATGGCGCGGGGAATGGAAGTCGAGGAGGACTGCCCTGGGAACTGCATGGCACAAGAGGGGGCCCGTGGGTGAGAGAATGGTGATTCGAGCCTGCCGGTGAAACCTCAGTGAGTCCATACATCTAGTAGCCCCTTTGTAATGGCTATTTTGTGATCTCTTGGCCATACACCGACGGTTGTGTACTGGTATAATGGAGGTTATGCAGTCGCCGACGGGTGACAAAATCACGACCTTGTGGGTAAAGTGGTGCCACCTCTGCAGAGTGTAAAACTATCATGATAGCCGTGCTTCCGGTCACAAGCACCTGGCCAACTTCCATGATTAGAGGGAAAACTTGGGATGGTTATTCGGTATTGGTAAGGGTATGGTCATTGGGATTGGTTTTGGGACTGTTTTGAGTCATGAAAGTGAGTTTGGTTTCGATTATATGAATATGAGATGGTTATGAATATTTATGAGCATGAGATGAATTTGAGAAAAATGAATGGCTGGATGAGACTTGATAAATGGTGCATTATGATGAAAGAATGTTGCTGATTTACTTGGATATATTGGGCTTTAACTCACCTAGAAATAGTTGCTGTTTTTATCGTGTTTGTGAAATAAAATTTGCTTGCTGCAATGAGCCTTTTTATTTCCTACCTTGTTGTAAGCTACATGTCATACTTTTTCCGCACTTGTTGGGTACGACATGTACTCACCCTTGCATTACCACATAAACATCAGCTACAGGAGATGAGTACTTCGAATACCATGTGGAGTACTAGGTGTGCGAACTACCGTCAACATGCCTGTGGAGTCGAAGATGGAGCCTGCTGCTGTTTAGTTGTTTCCTCTGTCATTTAGAGACTTCCGCTGCAAGAATAAGATAGACAATCATGAGTGAGACATTGGGTCAATGTAATAAAGTACTTAAACACTATTTATTCGTGGTTATATTCACACATATGCATTCACTTGGTTCTATTTTCGGAACCAGGTGCCACATATTGGTATCAGAGCCACGTTGACCGTAGGACGCAAGCCTAGGTAGAATGGACACTCTAAAACACATAGGTACACCTCTCTAAACTGTTATTTTCAAAAATTGCTTGCTGCTGCACTTTATTTGTCAATTCAGCCACTGCAAAGTGCTATTTTTAGCCCCTCTTTTTCTCTTCTTTGGACAGCAACACTTTTGCTTTCTTGCTTCATAACTTCCAAAGTTTTGGAGTTCTTTCTTCCTTCTCTAAAGCTTCTCATGTCTTATTTATAGATGTCGGTGATTAGGAGCACAGCACGCATAAGGACTCGTCCACCACCACATGGGACTGCACTTAACCCCATTGAGGTGTCCGATGGACCATATTGGGAGGAGGTGAAAATGGAACCTCATGATGAAGAGGAAGTCAATAGCTCTATGCATGAGGAAGAAGATCCGGAAGAGGTGGAACCATTCGAAGACGATATGGAGGATGATCCACAAGAATGACATTGGTATGCACCTCAGGAGGAGTTTCACGCGGGCTTACACCCTGTGGAGCCTCATGGAGCTATGACGGGAGGAGATGAACCCGAGGAGGAGCCACCCCTTGCTGAGACCAATAATGAAGGTGATGAATGGGCCAACCATTCTGTTCAAGAATTTCGGTCCGACAGAACGGAAGGATGACACATATCCAGGGAGCTCAAAGAATTTCTATATTGTGCAGCTTATACCCGGAGTATCTCCTCAAGAAAGTCCCTCATCTCGGACATGAAGAGTGGAATGTTGACGTAACCATCCTATCTAACGGTAGGGTTGTCACTCGGCACTTCGCACCCACATGGAGAGCTACAAGGGCAGAAGCTATCGATGATGCTGCATGGGAAGCACTCACCGGACTTTGCTACGCCTTCCATGAGCAGCTTGAGGGCACCACTTTTGAGCTGCACCCGTGTCGGAAGAGTGGAACAAGGGAGATCATTGGACCCCATGTAACAGCTCTTTCCAACCCACAATATGCTGACAAGTCTCAGAGGTTGCTCGTGGAGTTAGGAAAACGCTATGCAAGCGCACAAGAAGAGATCCGTTACCTCCGCAAGAAGCTGTATTCGCTGGAGAAACAAGAGGAGACTCGTGCCAACGCGGGAGTGAATGGAGCACCAGCGTCATCTAACCCTACACGGACTGCCGACTCACCATGGCATGCACCCATGTATGGACCACCCCCGTCACACGGCGAGAACAGCACCGGTTTCCATGATTAAGTTTAGGTTTCCATTGAATAAAGCTGTAATAGGAACGTTAAGATCGTTGTAGCTTGAATAAGAGTAGTGTGCTGAAATTTTTGTGATGATTGCTTGGTTTGTGTGCTGATGTGAGTTGTGGGACGCTTCGGCGAATGTCCACATCCACACATAGTGGAGAGATGTGAGATGCTTCGGCACGTGTTCACATCCTCATATAGGCTGAAATTAATAAAAGAAGTTGCTTAGTTCATACACCTTGATGCATATAGTTGGGAAATTGCTTCTTTCAATTCTGAATTCTATTCCAAAAGTAAGCCTTAAAATAAGGGGGGTAGACTTTCTTGCCAACCTTATCGTCTTGGATCCCAAGGGATTGACATAATACTTGGAATGAACTGGTTAACCAAGCACAATGGAGTGATTCAATGTGCTCAGAGGATCGTGCAGTTGACAAGTGAGCTTGGCACTCGTATTGAGTTCGAGGCAGCCCAACCTACAACGGAGAAAGCAGTGCTGAACCACATCGAAGAAGTGACATTGGAAAGCATTCTGGTGGTTCGAGAATATTCAGACGTGTTCCCGGAAAAACTTCCAGTTATGCCACCTGACCGGACATTGAATTTGCCATTGATTTAGTACCCGGATGTGCACCTATAGCAAAGAGTCCATATAAGATGCCTGCTAATGAATTAGTGGAGCTCAAGAAACAAATTCAGGAGCAGCTAGAAAAGGGTTTTATACGCCCGAGCTCATCACCGTGGGGAGCCCCCGTGCTCTTCGTGGACAAGAAAGATGGAACCCAAAGGATGTGTGTGGACTATAGGTCTCTCAACGATGTGACGATCAAGAATAAATACCCGCTGCCCCGGATAGAGGACCTATTCGATCAAATGAAAGGTGCCTGAATTTTCTCCAAGATTGATCCTCGGTCGGGATACTCCCAGCTGAAGATTAAGCCCTCCGATATACCCAAGACTGCATTCCAAACACGGTATGGTTCGTATGAGTATTATCGTTATATCTTTTGGGTTAACGAATGCACCCGCATACTTTATGTACCTCATGAATAAGGTATTCATGGAGTACTTGGACAAGTTCGTCGTGGTTTTCATCGACGATATCATGATGTATTCGAAAAGAAAGGAAGAACATGAAGAACACTTGAGATTGATGTTGCAGAAACTGCGAGAGCATCAATTGTATGCTAAGTTCAGCAAGTGTCAATTTTGGCTAAAGGAGATATCGTTCCTAGGCCAAATCATCTCCTAGGGAGGAGTATCGGTTGATCCCAGAAAAGTGGGAGATGTTTTAAAGTGGAACCAACCGCAAAATGTGAGAGATATTCGGAGTTTCCTTGGGATGGCTGGATACTACCCCCGGTTCATCAAGGATTTCTCCAAAATAGCGAAGCCTATGACTGAATTTCTAATGAAGGGAAAAGCATTTCAGTGGACACCAGCGTGTCAAGAAAGCTTTGAGGAGCTAAAGAAAAGATTAACCACAGCGCCGGTTTCGGTATTGCCAGACGTGAGCAAGAGCTTCGACATATATTGTGTCACATCAAGACAAGGACTTGGATGTGTGCTCATGCAAGAAGGACAAGTGGTAGCCTATGCGTCGAGGCAACTAAAGAAACACGAGCTGAATTACCCCACACATGACTTGGAACTTGCAGCCATGGTACATGCTTTGAAGATTTGGAGGCATTATATCCTTGGCCACCGATGTGAGATCTATACGGATCACAAAAGCCTCAAGTATATATTCACGCAAACGGATCTGAATTTGAGGCAACATCGATGGTTGGAACTCATCAAGGATTATGATGTTAGAATCAATTATCACCCTGGAAAGGCCAATGTAGTAGCTGATGCGTTGAGCCGAAAGGGAGCATGTCACCAACTCACGGTTCGGGAGCTGCTGCCCGAGCTGCGCAAGGAGTTCGAACAGTTACTTCTCGGGTTCTTGAACGAGAAGGAAGTGATAGAACTCAACTCTTTTCTGGAACAAGAGATACGAGATGGCCAAGCAACAGATGAGGAAATCAAGGAAAGAATCCGACAAGGCATAGAAAAGGATTTCAAGGAAGACAAGAAAGGCACGGTTTGGTTAGGGAAAAGGATTTGTGTGCCTAACGGGAAGCACATCCGCGACAAGATATTAAAGGAGGCACATGACTCACCTTATTCTGTAAGGGCCTCAGTTTTTGACACACATTTGCAGTGTTCATCACCACACCACACCCCTCATTTGAGGAAGGATGATGAACACAAATGAAGAGCAAGTAACAATTATCAACATGCTTTTTAGAGAACAAACTCACACATTGCCAAAATGGTATTTCACACATCTGATATAGATGGGCTGGACATATGAAAACTCCTACACTTTACTAAGGATGTCCATGCCAAGTTTCACCCAAATTCCAAACCTTTTTGAGGTCATTTTGGGTATAGTTAGAAAGAGGGCAGTTTGAAACCATATTCAAATTCAAACTGTTTTTATCCCATAAATTTAAAAGTGGGAGGCATATTCTTACTCAGCACATTTTTGTGAGCCCACACACCAATTTTCACTCCATTTGGAGTTGATCTTGACATGAGCTAAGTGGGACAAATTCAAACTTCATTTGAATTCAAAACTGCACTTGTGCTGAAACTCACTCAAACCAAACCCAATTTGAACTTTGATCAATTCAAATGGTTCATGGGTGGATAATTTGAATTACCAGGGGTACTATGGGGATCAATGTTTACAACAGTGATTAGGAGTAAATTTCAGAGGTTAAAACTGGAAGTGGGTCCCACATGTCAGCCACTGCTCAGATCAAACCAACTGAGACTTTTCTCACTCGGATCGCCGAGCCGCAGCGGTGATCGCCACCGAGGGCAGCCGCCGCGCCAGCAGCTGCTTGCCCACGCGCGGGCGCGAGGCGGTGCAGAGCCTTCTTAAGGCGCATGCCCCCCTCCTCGGCCGAGGCATCGCCGTTCTTCCCCGCAAGAACTCAGCACCGGCCGAAATTTTCCGCAGCTCGGAATCGATCGGAGAACGCCGATCACAGCTCCCTCCGTCCACTCCAGAACCCCAGCAAGGTACTAGAGACCTCCTCCGTCCTCCCCGTTGCTAGAATTCAGTTAAAACCGATTGATATCGGTTGTGCCGAAAGATCAAATTCGGGACTTGGAACCGCCGCACCTCGGGCTCTCGTGGACAGCCCAACCAGGGCGTTGTCACGCCCGAGCCAAGGCACCATTGGACGCGCTGGTGACCGGTGCTGCTCATCCCCGAGCCACAGCTCGAGTGGTTGCTCACCGGCGGCGAATTTCCACTTTTCCCCTTTCTGTGTGCAGAACGACCTTCGGGTACGATTCTGTTTAATTCGTGCTCTAGAAAGGATTAGAGGGCCTCAAGCCGCTCTCACACAAGCTAGACACGGTAACGCACAAGTTGCCTTCACAACTCTGGGCCGGAGAACCTCTGTACCCGGCGTAATTTGAGGTCTATCAATGGCGGGATGAACGGGCGGCATCGGGCGCACGGTGAGGACCTATTTCGGGCCTTCCCCGAGCTGCCTCGAGCTCATATCGACCTTCTCTGAGGTCCACTGATGCTCCCCGACCGATTTCCCAAGTAGTTGAGGTGCTAGGGAACTCAGCCGACATGGCCGAAGTCGTTCCGAGGTGGCGGCTCGTCGCCGACCATGCTCCGGCCATTGTCATGAGCAGCTGACCCTAGAATCCTGTTCCCCGAGTAAAAGTAGGCAGAGGCGGCCAGAATCGAGAAGTTTGGAGCTGTACAGAAGCCGGCGGCGAGCTCTCCGGCGAGGTTCCTCGGCGGAGGGGCGCGGGCGTCGCGAGGTTGAAGAAGGGGGGTGGACCCCAGCTGTCAGCGGGAGATATTTTGAATCGGGATCCGGCTGCGGCCGGGATCGGGTGTGCTGGCGCGCAAAATCATTGTGGGCCGCGGTGTGCTGTCGCCTCGGCGTGCGACGCGTGTCCCCTGGGCCCACGTGCGAGTTTAAACTTTTTCCTGATTTTCAGATTTCCTTCAAACTTCAAAACCTTATAACTTTGGCTAGAAAGCTCCAAATCGAGTGAACCAAATTTTGTTGGATTCATCTCTCTGAGTACTTCCCAGCAAATCAAGTTTCACTTCATGAAAACCATTAATTCTCCAGAATTAATCCTTCAAAATTTAAACTGTTAGGAATTTTAACTGGAGAATCCTTCGGAGGAAAATCCTGAAATTTTGCTGGGATGTTCACCAAATTATCCCTGAACTACCATAAAAATTTCAGACCCATTGGAGGTAATCTGATCCACCTAATGGTGTGATTAGTGAAACTGTTCCAGAGAAAATAGAAAATGTTTAGAAATATTTTCAGAATTTTCTCTGAAATTGTTTAGCTCATAACTTTAGCTAGGAACCTTAAAATTAAGTGAGACCAACTCCATTAGAACCCTCTGAAAATCTAGTTTTCATAAAGTCATAGTTTGCTTCATGAAAATTCCTAGAACACCCTAAGAGTTCCAATTAAGGTCAAGGACATAATTAATTGTGGAGGGCTCAAATGAGATTTGCTGCAACTAAAACTTGACCAATTCTCTTTTTAGGTTGTAACCAAGCCACAATAAAAGTTTCACAGTCATTAGGTCTGTCTAGCAAAGGTTATAGACTTCACAACTTCAAACTTAATACAAATGCATTAAATTAATACATGTATTGTTTCTATCATGTAGTCGCTAAGGTCGAGGAGGAACCCGAAGTCCTAGACTTCGTTACTCCGGAGGAACAGCTAGCCTACGACCAAGAGCAGCAAGGCAAGCTCCGGTTTGCATTAACCTTTTTACAAATTTTTATTGTTTTGAGCACATACTTGTTTCGTTTATTCTGTGCATTAGAGTCTTGTTTGGAAGCCCCACTGCATAGCCAAGAGGACCATGGGTTGGGTTTAGGATTGCAAACCCCGTTAGCTACTGCATTGCTAGGATAGAGTAGGATTCGGTACAAGTCGAGTAGTTGTAACTACTCGCGAGCATAGGCTAGAGGCACTCGACTCGGGTAGTGATAGCACATGAAACACATGGCAAGAAAATGAGACCAAGCGGAGGGTAAGGGCAGCAGGACTTTGGGGCCTGTGTGCTGTAGCTCCGCTTGTGTCGATTGAGGACCAAGCCGTGTGCAGGCCTGTTGAACAAGCTAGAACAGTAACGAAGACCTACCGGCTATATGGGAACCGGGAAACTGATGTAACTCGGGTAGCTGGGTGTTGAGGCATAGCTGGTCGTTCAGAGGGTAGGTTGAGAGCTCGAGGTGAAAATCGGCTGGTGGCACTGAGATGTGCGTGCAGAGACCTCTTGCTCGGGACGATTAGACCGGTTCAACATTTGGCTAACGGATGAAAGGTAGTCGCGTACGGCGTCCGTGATGGTTGTTGTAGGCAACATCGAGTACGGGCGTACGTGACGGGTTGTTCGGGTAACCCTGCAGGTGTAAATTGATTATAATCGCTGTCCCTCGCGGTCAGTGAGTACCACTTGTTCACTGTACCGTGATGTAGAAAGAACAGGCTAGTTACATGTTAAAATGTTGCTGATTGAAAGCTGGACATTGATTGTTAATGATATGCTGTAGCTTAGAGCTAACTAAATTTCTTTTCAACTTTGGGCAAAGTACATGAGAGAAATGCGTTTCTTGTTTGATTGCGGCTCTCTCATGTGCCTTAGAGTAAGGTTCTCCACAACCTGCTGCTAAAACTTGAAAGTAAGGTTCTACTAATTAGGCGAGTCCTTGCAACTGATTTTTACCTCATGTAACCCATTACCCTCATGTAGAAGTTCCATGTTTAGGTGAGACGGGTCAGACTTGCTGAGCCTTCGTGCTCACTGCTTGTGTTTGAAGCTTTTGCAGGGTTCTATGAGGAAGGGACTCCCAAAGAGGAGACGGAACCCCAGGAGGGGAACCCCGTCGAGTGGGAGTCGTGCACGCCGCAGAGTTAGTGTGCGTGTGTGCTAGCAAGGACACGTTCGAGGGCTGAACGTGCGCTTGATGCTTAGTCTACGCCCGCGAGTGTAGACTAAACTTAATTTGATGTAAACAGGTTCATAAACCTGTTTATGTAATAAAATTTCTGCTTCCGCTTTGTACCTTTGACGTGTGTTATACGGTGCTGTGCAACGCAGCACCCCTCAGCGTGATCCTGGCTCGACAGGACCTTGGGGTCATGTCAGCGCTGGTATCAGAGCTCGCTTGAGGTTTAACACAGTACAAAGGTCTTCTTTTTCAAAAATCCAGTGAGGAACGAGTTAGTAGCCCGTATAAGGATGTTATTAGCATATAGAAAGTGGCATATTAACCTATTTGTTATGTCGGAAAATCGTGCATCTCGGGACGTTCGTGTCTTGGGGGGTGCACGTAAGCGCTGTCCACCAGTGCGCACAAGCTGAAGGGTGGAGCCCCGCGGGTGGCAGGTAACCCGACTCGCTTTTATATCCTCTACGACTCTTCATGTCGTTTGGGGTATTCGAGCAACGTCTGTCCCTGGCGTGCGTGGTGCAACTTGGGAGACCCCGTCACGTGGTCTGAAACGTGAACACGTAACTCAAGGCGTGTTTGGCTTGAGAACATCCGGGCGAGTGATGACGGCCGGGTGTACGAGCTGTATGGATTCCGGGCTCGGTGTGCAGCCGAGTCTGATGATTGTTTGAGTTTCTGCAGGTAGCCTGACCACGAAACGGTAGACGTGTAGTATCCGTGTGCGAGTGACGTTTAGTGCCACTGAAATAACGAAGCCGGCTAAGTCCGGTATAGGTTTTTCTTTGTGAGGACGTAGTACCGACATAATCTGGTGACGCATCGACGTCACACCCCATTAAATGAACAACTTCATTTAAAAACTTGAAGGTTTCGATCCAAAGTAGTAAAACTTGATGTAACTCCTTCCCTTGAACAGGATATTCAAAGTTAACAAGTTTTCAACTTATAGGTTGTTAAGGACAGAGCACTCTGTTTTCAGCTGAATCAAGGCTGAAGTTAATCAGAGGTTAGAGGTTGAGTTCTTTCGAGGTTGGGGTCGTATGATACATTTATGGAAAGCGTTGGAAGAGCTTTACAACTCTTGTGTTGAGGTCCAGAGGTGTTTCATCCCTTAACCAATCGAAAAATGCAGTAGAGTTGAAACTGTCCAAAAAACAGGGCAGAGCAAAGACTCTCTGTAAACTCTCTGTAAATTAAGCATAACTTCCTGCTTAAAAATCCAAAAATATAAAATTAGGTAGTTCTGGAAAGCTTATGAGATGGGTTACAACTTTGTAACAGAAAGTTTTGTCAGATTAGGAATAGAATTAACTGGTATTCTTGGATCAAATCAGTACCTAAAGCAGGGAGGTGCTGTCCAATTGTTTCCAGAAATTCTGTTACCTTTGACATCTCATAACTTTTGAACCAGGACAGATCTTAGGCCAAGCAAATACTTTATGGAAAGCTATTGTAGTTAGATTTAACTTTGATGTTGAGCTCCATAATTAGTTTTGCCTTTAACATGGCCTAAATCACGTTGATATGGAAACTGGTCAGGGCTGTCATGGGAACAGCAGATCAGCAGTCAAATTTATTTAAAATTTGAACTATGTTTCCAAGTTTTGTGGGTTCAATGACATGTCTTATGTTATAACTCAATGGTTTACTGTTTAAATAAATATTTGAAATTTCTCAAATATATTTTTATAGATGACAGCAGATAAACGGTTGGAGAACGGGTGGGTGGTTTCCCACTGTTCTGACCGTAGCGGCTACCCGGAAGCATTGTGGCAAATGCTCCAATATTTCGGGTACAACCAGATGCCGCAATACTTCGCCAAGGAAGAAGGCGAAGAGGGGAACAAGACGTGGACGATCCATGTCGAGGTTCCTGCAGGACCTACGCCACCCGGTTGGGTGCCGTTCACCGTCACAGTGAGAGGAAGACAACCGGAAGGGATGTGGCAAGTGGCAGGCCGTGACACTATGTCACGTTTCTGCCAACTACACGTGCAGGCTATGGAGGGCACTCCATACGCACTCGTTCCGGTGGAGGGACGAGCTCAGCATGTGTGGGAAGAGAGGTACCTGGAGGCAACGGATCCGAGTTGCCCAAGGTACAACCCCGCGGAGGCAAATCTCAGCCTCCAGATGAGGGCGGGAAACGCCGTGATGGACAGCCAAGCTGTTCATATGGAGCATCTCGCCACAAAGCTCAAGGAGAGCACAAGCCGTGGAGATCATTTCGAGAGTGCTCACAGCGCACTCCGCAATGTGCTCCTTCCGACGATCAAGCGATTAAATGAACAACACAATCAGTTGCGTCATCTGAAGAAGGCAAAAAAGGAGAGCCGTGTTGACATCGCGGCGTTGCAAGAGCTGGTGCAGACCCTAACCCAGCAGAATGAGGACCTTGCTCAAGAGCGGGATGACGCAATTGAGGAAGGACAAGGCTGGGAAGAGGATTACAACCAGGCTATGGATGAGGTGCATGCTTTGCAGGACCTCGTACCTCCGGTATTGGGCGTACCGGTGGTCTTGGGCCTTCCAGCAATGGGAGAACCCGGGATGGGAGAAGAGGTGGTAGACCCAGAGCCACCAGCAGAGGTACCGGAGGAGGACGACCCACAGGAGGTCAAGTTCTACTCCGAGTAGGAAGTTACGGTTGCCAAGTAGGGCAGCTAGGGTAGCGTAACCCAACTCTTGTAATCGGTGACATGTCGTGTAGACAGTAGCGTATGTATAGGTAGTGACGACATGAGCACGACTTCTCGGAGATCCGAGAATAATGTATCTTGTATAAAGTTTATGCTTTATCAATATATGTGAATGTTGTGCAAATTAATCATGCGTCGCTTCAATACCTACTGTTGCTTATGGAAATTTTAAGTAAGACATGTGCTAATCGCTGCTATTTTGAATTTCAGAATGACGCGTACTCGTGCCAACCCTGACGTTGGGGGTACCAGTCAAGGGGGAGAGACCTCCAAACCACCTCCCGAGGACTCCTCGGGACAACAACAGCAACAGCAGCAACAGCAACAACAAACACCGCCACCGCCACTGCCAACGGTTACATTGACCGACATCGTCGCGGCAATGGCGGGTTCACATCAGCAGCACACGGAGCTGCTGCAAACTTTAATTGCAAATTCGTCTCGCCCCGAGAGACGTCAAGATCGTGAGAAGCGCCAACAGAGCTCCTACTCCGACTTCCTGGCGACTCATCCCCCTGTATTCTCAAGGGCGGATGAACCACTTGACGCGGACAACTGGCTCCGCACCATAGAGATGAAGTTCGGGCTGCTCCAAATTAGCGAGCAGCGCAAGACTCGGTTCGCGGTCCAGCAGCTCCAAGGATCCGCGAGCGCGTGGTGGGCCAACTTCTGTGCTTCGCAGCCCACCGACCGAGTGATGACCTGGGCGGAGTTCCGGACGGCCTTCAGGGCCTATCATATACCGCCAGGTTTAATGAAGAGGAAGATGCAGGAGTTCTTACACCTGCAACAAGGGAGCCGGAACGCGCTGGAATACTCCAGGGCGTTTAATGATCTCGCGCTATATGTGTCGTATCATGCTGATACCGACGAGAAGCGGCGGGACCATTTTTACCAGGGGCTTAACCCGCTCCTGAAGGACAAGTTGGCAATGTTCAATCGTGGCAGCCTCAACGACATCATTGATGCTGCGATTGTTCAGGAGGACTCCGGCAAGGAGTTGGCGGCGGCAGAGCGAAAGCGAAGCGCGCCGCAGAGCAGCGGAGAAGGAGGCGGTCCTTCTCAGAAGTTTCGGATGGTGAATCGCCCACCATCAGGTTCACGCTGGCAGTCACCACAGCGGTCGATGCCATTCCGCAGTCGGCCGTACTCTTCACCGGCATTCAGGCCGGCACTGCCAGTACCACCACAACAACAACAGCAGCAGCGGACGATGCCGCGTGCGTTTGCACCTCAGCAATGCATGCCGGGCTTTCGTTCACCGAGCACTCCACCAGCAGCGGCCACATGTTACAAGTGTGGTCGTCCAGGGCACTTCGCGAGCCGTTGCCCGGAGAGGCAAGGCGGCGGAGTGGCACCACAGTTTCCGGGGAGGAATCAACCCCGGAACCCTACTAATGCGCGGCGGGCAAACCCTAGGCCCGGCACTGTCCACCAACTTGCCATTGAGGACGTGCCGGAGGGCGAGCCAATCCTTGTGGGTATGTTCCAACTCCACCAGCATTCCGCTATAGTACTGTTTGATTCAGGCGCCACACATAATTTTATTAGCCAAGCTTTCATTGCTAAACACAGTTTGCCAATACTACCCACCGATAGTCCATATTTAATTTGTTCACCGGGTGGGAAGATTTCAGCAAGCGTAATGGTCTCCAAAGCACCATTATGCTTAGCGGGTAGAGTGTACCTCACGTCTCTCATTATCTTAGAGGGACAGAAGGTCGATGTCATCCTAGGGATGTCGTGGTTAACCCGCCATGGCGCTGTTTTAGACACCGTCCTTCGAATCGTGCACTTAAACTCAGAGGTGCACGGTTCTCACTCATTATTTCTGGACAGTCCAGAAATAAAACTTCCAAGTGTCTATCAAGCCACAACCATCAGATTGGAGGATATTCCAGTGGTCCGAGAGTTCCCTGACGTATTCCCGGACGAATTGCCGGGGATGCCGCCCGATAGAGAGGTGGAGTTCAAGATTGAACTTGCACCGGAAACCATGCCAATATCCCGAAGGCCGTACAAGATGGCGCCCAAGGAGTTGGCTGAACTGAAGACTCAGCTCACGGACCTTCTGGAGAAGGGTTTTATCAGGCCGAGCTCCTCGCCATGGGGCTGTTCGGCATTATTTGTCAAGAAGAAGGATGAGACGTTGCGGCTTTGCGTGGACTATCGTCCATTAAATGCCATAACCATTAAGAACAAGTACCTGTTGCCACGGATCGACATGTTGTTTGATCAGTTGGTCGAAGCAAAGGTCTTTTCCAAAATGGACTTAAGATCCGGGTACCATCAGATTAAAATCAGGGCTGAGGACATTCTGAAGACGGCTTTCTCGACGAGGTACGGACTTTATGAGTACCTGGTCATGTCCTTCGGCCTCACCAATGCTCCAGCTCACTTCATGTACTTAATGAACTCGGTATTCATGCCGGAGCTGGACAAGTTTGTCGTGGTCTTCATCGACGACATCCTGGTATATTCCAAGTCGGAGGAAGATCACAAGAAACATCTGCGTATAGTCTTGCAACGGCTGCGGGATCACAAGTTATACGCAAAATTCAGCAAATGCGAGTTTTGGATATCGCAAGTGCCTTTCCTCGGGCATATCATCTCAGCGGAGGGTATCGCTGTGGACCCGAGCAAGATCACTCAAGTGCTGAATTGGAAATCCCCGAGAACTGTTCACGAGGTACGGAGTTTCCTCGGACTCGCGGGATATTATCGGAGGTTCATCCCGAACTTCTCGAAGATTGCCAAGCCAATGACAGAGCTGCTGAAGAAGGCTACCAAATATGTTTGGAGTCCAGCATGTGAAGCAGCATTCAAGGCTTTAGTCAAGCACCTGACATCAGCACCGGTTTTGGCGCAGCCAGACACAACAAAACCGTTCGATGTGTACTGCGATGCATCCGGCATTGGGCTCGGATGTGTGCTGATGCAAGACCGAAGAGTGGTCGCGTATGGATCACGGCAGCTTAGAAACCATGAGCAGAATTATCCAACTCACGACTTGGAGCTCGCTGCCGTGGTACTTGCACTAAAAATGTGGAGGCACTACCTACTCGGTAACCTCGTACATTTATATACCGACCACAAAAGACTCAAGTACATATTCACTCAGAAAGAGCTGAACATGAGGCAACGAAGATGGTTAGAACTGATAAAGGATTATGAAATAGAGATCCATTATCATCCGGGCAAGGCAAACGTAGTGGCAGATGCGCTGAGCCGCAAGTCACACGTTAACAATCTGACCATCACACCGTTGGAAGAGAGCGAACCACCACTACATGTGATTCCATACGGAGCTCTCTACAACTTAGCTTTGATCCCCACCATCCGTGAAGAGATAGAGGCAGCCCAGAAGAATGACAAGGGCATGTCACATTTGCGGAGATGTGTAGACAGTGGGGAGTTGAAATGTTTCCGGAAGGACGGAGACGGCGTCCTATGGTTCAAGGACCGGATCATCATACCCCGAAACCCGGAACTACGGAAGATCTTTGATGAGGCTCACTTATCAAAGTTCTCTATTCACCCCAGAAGTAACAAGATGTATCAAGAACTCAGAAGAAAGTTTTGGTGGACACGGATGAAGCGCGAGGTTGCAAAATACGTGTCCGAGTGTGATACATGTCGAAGGGTGAAGGCAGATCATATGCGGAAACCGGGACTGCTGCAACCACTGGGCATTCCTGCCTGGAAGTGGGAGGATGTGAGCATGGACTTCATCGTCGGTTTACCCACCACCTTGCAGAAACATGATTCTGTGTGGGTGATCGTCGATCGGCTCACCAAAGTTGCCCATTTCATCCCGGTCAACACCAACTACAACGCCAAGAAGTATGCTGAACTGTACATCTCACGGATCCTATGCTTGTACGGCGTACCCCGTACCATCATATCGGACCGGGGCACTTTATTTGTGTCCCGTTTTTGGGAGCAGCTACACGCTGCCTTGGGGACGAAGTTTATCCGTAGTTCAGCATACCACCCGCAGACGGATGGACAAACCGAGCGGGTAAATCAGATTCTAGAAGACATGCTACGAGCTTGCGCTATCAACCACGGCAAGAATTGGGATGATCACTTGCCGTTAGCTGAGTTCTCGTACAATAATGGGTACCAAGCCAGCATCAAGATGGCACCTTACGAGGCGCTATACGGTAGGAAATGCCGCACACCATTGAACTGGTGTGAGTCTGGCGAAAGGGTTACCTTCGGGATTGACCTTGTCAACAACGCGGAAGAAAAGGTTCGACTAATTCAAGCGAACCTAAAAGCCGCTCAATCCCGTCAGAAACAGTATGCGGACCGGAGAAGGCGCCCATTACAATTCGACGTTGGGGATCACGTGTATCTAAGGGTGTCTCCAATGAAGGGCGTAAACAGATTTGGGGTGAGAGGAAAGTTGGCACCCCAATTCATCGGTCCATTCCAGATTACCGAAAGATGTGGATCAGTGGCATACTGGCTGAAATTACCAGAAGCACTTTCGGGTGTGCACGACGTCTTTCACATTGCCCAGCTGAGGAAGTGTCTTAAGCTATCAACTACCGTTCAGCTGGAAGATATTGAAGAACTGCAACCGGATCTCACCTATCGGGAGGAACCGGTGCAGATTATTGATGAAAAGGCCCGAACCACACGCAACCGTACGTTGTGGTTCTACAAGGTTCTATGGAGTAATCACTCCATGGACGAAGCGACATGGGAGAGCGAAGAATTCCTTCGCACTAACTACCTCGAATTTTTCACGTCGCATATCCGGTAATTTTCCACCGTCCTCTCTCTCATTTTCACCTTATAATCTCGGGACGAGATTCTTTTAAGGGGGGAGGAATGTAAGGGCCTCAGTTTTTGACACACATTTGCAGTGTTCATCACCACACCACACCCCTCATTTGAGGAAGGATGATGAACACAAATGAAGAGCAAGTAACAATTATCAACATGCTTTTTAGAGAACAAACTGACACATTGCCAAAATGGTATTTCACACATGTGATATAGATGGGCTGGACATATGAAAACTCCTACACTTTACTAAGGATGTCCATGCCAAGTTTCACCCAAATTCCAAACCTTTTTGAGGTCATTTTGGGTATAGTTAGAAAGAGGTTAGTTTGAAACCATATTCAAATTCAAACTGTTTTTATCCCATGAATTTAAAAGTGGGAGGCATATTCTCACTCAGCACATTTTTGTGAGCCCACACACCAATTTTCACTCCATTTGGAGTTGATCTTGACATGAGCTAAGTGGGACAAATTCAAACTTCATTTGAATTCAAAACTGCACTTGTGCTGAAACTCACTCAAACCAAACCCAATTTGAACTTTGATCAATTCAAATGGTTCATGGGTGGATAATTAGAATTACCAGGGGTACTATGGGGATCACTGTTTACTACAGTGATTAGGAGTAAATTTCAGAGGTTAAAACTGGAAGTGGGTCCCACATGTCAGCCACTGCTCAGATCAAACCGACTGAGACTTTTCTCACTCGGGTCGCCGAGCCGCAGCGGTGATCGCCACCGAGGGCAGCCGCCGCGACAGCAGCTGCTTGCCCATGCGCGGGCGCGAGGCGGTGCAGAGCCTTCTTAAGGCGCCTGCCCCCCTCCTCGGCCGAGGCATCGCCGTTCTTCCCCGCAAGAACTCAGCACCGGCCGAAATTTTCCGCAGCTCGGAATCGATCGGAGAACGCCGATCACAGCTCCCTCCGTCCACTCCAGAACCCCAGCAAGGTACTAGAGACCTCCTCCGTCCTCCCCGTTGCTAGAATTCAGTTAAAACCGATTGATATCGGTTGTGCCGAAAGATCAAATTCGGGACTTGGAACCGCCGCACCTCGGGCTCTCGTGGACAGCCCAACCAGGGCGTTGTCACGCCCGAGCCAAGGCACCATTGGACGCGCTGGTGACCGGTGCTGCTCATCCCCGAGCCACAGCTCGAGTGGTTGCTCACCGGCGGCGAATTTCCACTTTTCCCCTTTCTGTGTGCAGAACGACCTTCGGGTACGATTCTGTTTAATTCGTGCTCTAGAAAGGATTAGAGGGCCTCAAGCCGCTCTCACACAAGCTAGACACGGTAACGCACAAGTTGCCTTCACAACTCTGGGCCGGAGAACCTCTGTACCCGGCGTAATTTGAGGTCTATCAATGGCGGGATGAACGGGCGGCATCGGGCGCACGGTGAGGACCTATTTCGGGCCTTCCCCGAGCTGCCTCGAGCTCATATCGACCTTCTCTGAGGTCCACTGATGCTCCCCGACCGATTTCCCAAGTAGTTGAGGTGCTAGGGAACTCAGCCGACATGGCCGAAGTCGTTCCGAGGTGGCGGCTCGTCGCCGACCATGCTCCGGCCATTGTCATGAGCAGCTGACCCTAGAATCCTGTTCCCCGAGTAAAAGTAGGCAGAGGCGGCCAGAATCGAGAAGTTTGGAGCTGTACAGAAGCCGGCGGCGAGCTCTCCGGCGAGGTTCCTCGGCGGAGGGGCGCGGGCGTCGCGAGGTTGAAGAAGGGGGGTGGACCCCAGCTGTCAGCGGGAGATATTTTGAATCGGGATCCGGCTGCGGCCGGGATCGGGTGTGCTGGCGCGCAAAATCATTGTGGGCCGCGGTGTGCTGTCGCCTCGGCGTGCGACGCGTGTCCCCTGGGCCCACGTGCGAGTTTAAACTTTTTCCTGATTTTCAGATTTCCTTCAAACTTCAAAACCTTATAACTTTGGCTAGAAAGCTCCAAATCGAGTGAACCAAATTTTGTTGGATTCATCTCTCTGAGTACTTCCCAGCAAATCAAGTTTCACTTCATGAAAACCATTAATTCTCCAGAATTAATCCTTCAAAATTTAAACTGTTAGGAATTTTAACTGGAGAATCCTTCGGAGGAAAATCCTGAAATTTTGCTGGGATGTTCACCAAATTATCCCTGAACTACCATAAAAATTTCAGACCCATTGGAGGTCATCTGATCCACCTAATGGTGTGATTAGTGAAACTGTTCCAGAGAAAATAGAAAATGTTTAGAAATATTTTCAGAATTTTCTCTGAAATTGTTTAGCTCATAACTTTAGCTAGGAACCTTCAAATTAAGTGAGACCAACTCCATTAGAACCCTCTGAAAATCTAGTTTTCAGAAAGTCATAGTTTGCTTCATGAAAATTCATAGAACACCCTAAGAGTTCCAATTAAGGTCAAGGACATAATTAATTGTGGAGGCCTCAAATGAGATTTGCTGCAACTAAAACTTGACCAATTCTCTTTTTAGGTTGTAACCAAGCCACAATAAAAGTTTCACAGTCATTAGGTCTGTCTAGCAAAGGTTATAGACTTCACAACTTCAAACTTAATACAAATGCATTAAATTAATACATGTATTGTTTCTATCATGTAGTCGCTAAGGTCGAGGAGGAATCCGAAGTCCTAGACTTCGTTACTCCGGAGGAACAGCTAGCCTACGACCAAGAGCAGCAAGGCAAGCTCCGGTTTGCATTAACCTTTTTACAAATTTTTATTGTTTTGAGCACATACTTGTTTTCTTTATTCTGTGCATTAGAGTCTTGTTTGGAAGCCCCACTGCATAGCCAAGAGGACCATGGGTTGGGTTTAGGATTGCAAACCCCGTTAGCTACTGCATTGCTAGGATAGAGTAGGATCCGGTACAAGTCGAGTAGTTGTAACTACTCGCGAGCATAGGCTAGAGGCACTCGACTCGGGTAGTGATAGCACATGAAACACATGGCAAGAAAATGAGACCAAGCGGAGGGTAAGGGCAGCAGGACTTTGGGGCCTGTGTGCTGTAGCTCTGCTTGTGTCGATTGAGGACCGAGCCGTGTGCGGGCCTGTTGAACAAGCTAGAACAGTACCGAAGACCTACCGGCTATATGGGAACCGGGAAACTGATGTAACTCGGGTAGCTGGGTGTTGAGGCATAGCTGGTCGTTCAGAGGGTAGGTTGAGAGCTCGAGGTGTAAATCGGCTGGCGGCACTGAGATGCGCATGCAGAGACCTCTTGCTCGGGACGATTGGACCGATTCAACATTTGGCTAACGGGTGAAAGGTAGTCGCGTACGGCGTCCGTGATGGTTGTTGTAGGCAACATCGAGTACGGGCGTACATGACGAGTTGTTCGGGTAACCCTGCAGGTGTAAATCGATTATAATCTCCGTCCCTCGCGGTCAGTGAGTACCACTTGTTCACTGTACCGTGACATAGAAAGAACAGGCTAGTTACATGTTAAAATGTTGCTGATTGAAAGCTGGACATTGATTGTTAATGATATGCTGTAGCTTAGAGCTAACTAAAGTTCTTTTCAACTTTGGGCAAAGTACAAGAGAGAAATGCGTTTCTTGTTTAATTGCGGCTCTCTCATGTGCCTTAGCATAAGGTTCTCCACAACCTGCTGCTAAAACTTGAAAGTAAGGTTCTACTAATTAGGCGAGTCCTTGCAACTGATTTTTACCTCATGTAACCCATTACCCTCATGTAGAAGTTCCATGTTTAGGTGAGACGGGTCAGACTTGCTGAGCCTTCGTGCTCACTGCTTGTGTTTGAAGCTTTTGCAGGGTTCTATGAGGAAGGGACTCCCGAAGAGGAGACGGAACCCCAGGTGGGGAACCCCGTCGAGTGGGAGTCGTGCACGCCGCAGAGTTAGTGTGCGTGTGTGCTAGCAAGGACACGTTTGAGGGCTGAACGTGCACTTGATGCTTAGTCTACGCCCGCGAGTGTAGACTAAACTTAATTTGATGTAAACAAGTTCATAAACCTGTTTATGTAATAAAATTTCTGCTTCCGCTTTGTACCTTTGACGTGTGTTATACGGTGCTGTGCAACGCAGCACCCCTCAACGTGATCCTGGCTCAACAGGACCTTGGGGTCGTGTCATATTCCATACATCCCGGCTGTACAAAAATGTACAAGGACCTGAAAACTTGCTATTGGTGGGATGGTATGAAAAGGGACATAGCTGAATATGTTGCCTTATGCGATACATGCCAACGGGTGAAGGCCGAACATCAAAGACCCGCTGGACTGTTGCAGCCATTGAAAGTACCCGAGTGGAAGTGGGAAGACATCAGCATGGATTTCATTGTTGGATTGCCACGTAGTCGGTCTGGTTATGACTCCATTTGGGTTATTGTGGACCGATTGACGAAAACAGCCCATTTCCTTCCTGTTAGAACCACGTACCGTGTTGCAGAATTAGCCGAGCTGTATATGGATCAAATCGTGTGTCGCCATGGAGTTCCAAAAAGGATATTTTCAGATCGAGGTTCTCAATTTACCTCTAGGTTCTGGAAGAAGCTGCAAGAAGATATGGGTACACGACTGAATTTCAGCTCTGCTTATCACCCGCAAACCGACGGGCAAACTGAGAGGACGAATCAAATTTTGGAAGACATGTTGAGAGCTTGCGCCTTGAAACATGGGCGTAGTTGGGATAGGAGCCTGCCGTACGCTGAATTCTCATACAACAACAGCTACCAATCCAGCTTGAATATGTCACCTTTCGAAGCATTGTATGGTAGAAGGTGTAGAACGCCGCTGTTCTGGAATAAGACCGGAGAGAGTCAAGTGTTTGGACCCGATGTGCTGCAAGACGCCGATAAGCAAGTCCAAACGATACAAGGAAACTTGAAGGCTGCTCAGTCACAACAAAAAGGTTATGCGGACAGTAGGCGAAGAAAATTGACCTTCGAAGTGGGAGACGTCGTGTATCTTAAGGTATCGCCTATCCGAGGCCAACGACGGTTCAACGTCAAGGGAAAGTTAGCACCTCGCTACATCGGTCCATTCAAGATTTTGGACAAGCGAGGAGAAGTAGCCTATCAACTAGAGCTGCCAAGGCACCTCTCCGACGTGCACGACGTATTTCACGTGTCCCAACTAAAGAACTGCTTAAGAGTACCAGAAGAACAAGTACCGATGGATGAGCTCGAGCTTCAAGAGGATCTGACCTACGCGGAGCACCCTGTCAAAATTTTGGACGTGAAGGAAAGGGTCACGAGGAACAAAGTGATCCGTTGGTGCAAGGTACATTGGAGCTATCACACGGAAACCAAAACTACATGGGAGCGTGAGGAAGACCTCAAGGCAGAATTCCCTCATCTATTCTCTACTCTATCGAATCTCGAGGGCAAGATTCAGTTAAGGGGGGTAGGTTTGTAACACCCTCAAATTCATTTCCATGCATTGCATACATTTTTCAGGCAGAGAAACATTATAAAAGAGGTAGACACGGAGAAAGAACTATAGAAATGGAGAAAGAACCATAGAAATGGAGAAAAGAACCATAGAAATGGAGGAAGGAGCCATAGAAATGGAGAACCATAGAAATGGAGGAAGGAACCATAGAAATGGAGAAGGGCATATAGAAATAGAGAATGGGGCATAGAAATAGAGAAGGGCAATGTAGAAATGGAGAGTGGGACATAGAAATGGAGAGGGGAATGTAGAAATGGAGAAAGTGACATAAAAATGGTGAGGAATGGGAAAAGATAGCTGAAATGAGATATTTCCAATTTCCCCAACATTTCCCCAAAATCTCCAAATTCCCCAGTTCCCCAAAAAAGGGGAAATTTTCCCACATTTGGGGAATTCCTCCCCATTGCTGCCGCACCAAATTAAATGGGGAAAAGTTTGTTAGGATTTAGTTTCAATTGGAGTAGGATTCTCCCCCTCCCCCCTTATAAATAGAACCAACCCCCCCCCCCCCTTTTGGCCGCAGCCCACCCTCTTCTCTCCCCCCTCCCAAGTCGGCGACTTAGAGGCCCTAGCCCCCAACTCGCCGAGTTGCCCCCCCCCTCGCCGGAGTTCGGTCGCTGGTGAGCCCCGCCGACAAGCCCCACCGTCGAGCCCCGTCGTCGAGCCCCGCCGGCAAGCCCCGTCGTCAAGACCCACCGACGAGCCCCGTCACGCCTCGCCGTCGCCGGAAAAGAACCGACGATCTGTTCTGTCCTAATCATCCATAGAAAAATTCCCCGCTGCTGCCATTGCTAGAAGGAAGGCCCTACCACCAAGGATGAAGTGAGGTAGGTCCCCATTATCCATCTTACGACGTCGCCGCTGTTTCTACGCATCCGTTTTCTTCGCCCCCTTCAAACAGAAACTTTTTCGTGTGGACAGATCACGTTTTGATCGATTTTTGACGGTGGAATTGATCTAGATCTTGAGTCAAGATCATCACCATGTACACACTTGATCCCAGCACCCTTGTTCATCATAAAACCCCATGAAAGCCTATTAAAACATGCAAGAACACATACAAACTGGTTTAATAAAACAGCACCATAGGATTTGCATTCATCTAACCCATTGCATCTTGAGTAAAGTTTGTGCATGATGATTGATTGCTGTGAATTTTGTATGTGTGTGATCGTGAGTAGAAGAACAAGCTCAAGAGGCCATCTACGAGGATCTACAGCACCAAGACTTCGAGACGCCCGAACAGCAAGAACCACGGGAGCAAGGCGAGTGCCCCTTAACCATATTGATCCCGTTTTGAAACTGTTTTGTTTGCGAAAACTCGTACGCTTGAGTCAACTTGATGGGACACCCTTTTATAGGAGTTTACTAGTTTTGTTAACCATCCTTGTCACAGGGAAAGTTGATGAGTCGGGTATGGTCGTTTTTCCTTTTTGCTTCGCTTAATTCACGGGATACGGGAAGCTGAAATGAAACATGTCTAGCTACTGCACTCATATGAATAATGATGATGAGATCTTGATGATGTTAATGGGCATGGAATCAGGGAGATCTAGGCAAGCTTGGTTCGTGAATGTTGCTTGATGAGATGGTCGAACTTGCCGTAGATCTAAGGACCGGTTCATGCGAGAATATGCTAGGAAAACAGTGCCACCACAAGGCCAAGTATGGGTGCGGCTTAGCTGATTAATTAGGTGTGTCGCTAGCTTGTTATGGACCGTGGATGGCGCGGGGAATGGGAATCGAGGAGGACTGCCCTGTTAACTGCATGGCACAAGAGGGGGCCCGTGGGTGGGAGATTGGTGATTCGAGCCTGCCGGTGAAACCTCAGTGAGTCCATACATCTAGTAGCCCCTTTGTAAAGGCTATTTTATGATCTCTTGGCCATACACCGACGGTTGTGTACTGGTATAATGGAGGTTCTGCAGTCGCCGACGGGTGACGAAATAACGAACTTGTGGGTAAAGTGGTGCCACCTCTGCAGAGTGTAAAACTATCATGATAGCCGTGCTTCCGGTCACAAACACCTGGCAACTTCCATGATTAGAGGGAAAACTTGGGATGGTTATTCGGTATGGTAATGGTATGGTCATTGGGATTTGTTTTGGGACTGTTTTGAGTCATGAAAGTGAGTTTGGTTTCGATTATATGAATATGAGATGGTTATGAATATTTATGAGCATGAGATGAATTTGAGAAAAAATGAATGGCTGGATGAGACTTGATAAATGGTGCATATGATGAAAGAATGTTGCTGATTTACTTGGATATATTGGGCTTTAACTCACCTAGAAATGGTTGTTGTTTTTATCGTGTTTGTGAAATAAAGTTTGCTTGCTGCAATGAGCCTTTTTATTTCCTACCTTGTTGTAAGCTACATGTCATACTTTTCCCGCACTTGCTGAGTACGAAATGTACTCACCCTTGTGTTACCACATAAACTTCAGCTACAGGAGATGAGTACTTCGGAGACCATGTGGAGTACTAGGCGTGCGAACTACCATCAACATGTCTGTGGAGTCGAAGATGGAGCCTGCTGCTGTTTAGTTGTTTCCGCTGTCGTTTAGAGACTTTCGCTGCAAGAATAACATAGACAATCATGAGTGAGACATTGAGTCGATGTATTAAAGTACTTAAACACTATTTATTCGTGGTTATATTCTGAAATCAGTTTGTGGAATACATGTGTATATGTGATGAACATCCTGGGGACACATATGCATTCACTTGGTTCTATTATCGGAACCGGGTGTCATAGCTTGGCAGCTGGGGAGGCGACCAAAAGAGAGAGGGGTCGGCCAAGGGGGTGGGGGTTATATTTACAAGGGGGAAAAGGAGAGTCCTACTCCAATTGGAGCTCAAATAAGAGTCCTATTCAATTTTTTTTGGATCTTAACAAACTTATCTCTTGTGGTGCGGCAGCCTTGGGGATTTTATCCCCAAGATGTGGGGAAAAATCCCCCTTTTGGGAATTGGGTAATTTAGAAATTTTTTGGGGAAATTTGGGAATGGCTCATTTCAGCTATCTTTTTCCCATTCCTCACCATTTCTATGTCACTTGTTCCGTTTCTCCATTCCCCTCTCTATTTCTATGTCCTATTCTCCATTTCTACATTCCCCTCTCTATTTCTATGTCCCATTTTCCATTTCTACATTGCCCTTCTCCATTTCTATGCCCCATTCTCCATTTCTATATTCCCTTCTCCATTTCTGTGATTTTTCCTCCATTTCTATGGTTCCTTCCTCCATTTCTATGGTTCTTTCTCCATTTCTATGGTTCTTCTCTTTATTTCTATGGTTCTTTCTCCATTTCTATAGTTCTTTCTCCATTTCTATGGTTCTTTCTCCATTTCTACTTCTTTTATAATGTTTCTCTACATGAAAAATGTATGCAATGCATGGAAATGAATTTGAGGGTCTTACAAACCTACCCCCCTTAAACTGAATCTCGCCCTCGAGATTTGATAGAGTGGAGAATAGATGAGGGAATTCTGCCTTGAGATCTTCCTCACACTCCCATGTAGTTTTGGCTTCCGTGTGATGGCTCCATTGTACCTTGCACCAACGGATTACTTTGTTCCTCGTGACCCTTTTCTTCACATCCAAGATTTTTGACGGGGTGTTCCACGTAGGTCAGATCCTCTTGAAGCTCGAGCTCATCCGTCGGCACTTGTTCTTTTGGTACTCTCAAGCACTTCTTGAGTTGGGATACGTGAAATACGTCGTGCACGTCGGAGAGGTGCATTGGCAGCTCTAGTTGATAGGTTACTTCTCCTCGCTTGCCCAAAATCTTGAATGGCCCGATATAGCGAGGTTCTAACTTGCCTTTAATGTTGAGCCGTCATTGGCCTCGATGTGGTATCCTGACTCCCGGCTTTATAGGATTGATAGAGTACTCATACCATCAAGATATACCTTCTTTTCCAGAAGCCCACCTGCAAAGGACTCTGGGGTTAAGCGTGCTTGGCCCGGAGAAATTTTGAGATGGGTGACCGACCGCGAAGCGTTCCCGGGTGCGCACGAGTGAGGACAAAGTGCGCAGAAAAGACGAGTGTTGGTCTGTGGGGCCAGTCTATGATCCTAGAGAGCTGTCACAGTCAGATAGGCGATACCTTAAGATACACGAAGTCTTTCTGGGTGCGCACGAGTGAGGACAAAGTGCGCAGAACAGACGAGTGTTGGTCTGTGGGACCAGTCTATGATCCTAGAGAGCTGTCACACTCGGATAGGCGATACCTTAAGATACACAAAGTCTCCCACTTTGAAGGTCAATCTTCTTCGCCTATTGGCCGCATAACCTTTTTGTCGTGACTGAGCAGCCTTTAAGTTTTCTCGTATCGTTTGGACTTGTTTTTCGGCGTCTTGCAGCACTTTGGGTCCAAACACTTGGCTTTCTCCGGTCTCATTCCAGAACAGCGGCGTTCTACATTGTCTACCATACAATGCTTCGAAAGGTGACATTTTCAAGCTGGCTTGGTAGCTGTTGTTGTAAGAGAATTCAGCATACGGCAAGCTCCTACCCCAACTACGCCCATGTTTCAAGGCACAAGCTTTCAACATGTCTTCCAAAATTTGGTTTGTCCTCTCAGTTTGCCTGTCGGTTTGCGGGTGATAAGTGGAGCTGAAATTCAGTCGTGTACCCATGGCTTCATGCAGCTTCTTCCAGAACCTAGATGTAAATTGAGAACCCCGATCTGAAACTATCCTCTTCGTAACTCCATGGCGACACACGATTTGCTCCATATACAGCTCGGCTAGTTGTGCGATGATGTACTTGGTTCTAACAGGAAGGAAATGGGTTGTTTTCGTCAATCGGTCCACGATAACCCAAATAGAGTTGTAACCCGATTGAGTACGTGGCAATACAACGATGAAATACATGCTGATGTATTACCACTTCCACTCGGGTACTTTCAATGGCTGCAACAGTCCAGCGGGTCTTTGATGTTCGGCCTTCACCCATTGGCACGTATCGCATAAGGCAACATATTCAGCTATGTCCCTTTTCATACCATCCCACCAATAGCAAGTTTTCAGGTCCTTTTACATCTTTGTACAGCCGGTATGTATGGAATAAGGTGAGTCATGTGCCTCCTTTAATATCATGTCGCGGATGTGCTTCACGTTAGGCACACAAATCCATTTCCCTAACCAAAACGTACCTTTCTTGTCTTCCTTGAAATCCTTTTCTATGTCTTGTCGGATTCTTTCCTTGATTTCCTTGATTTCTTCATCCGTTGCTTGGCCATCTCGTATCTCTTATTCCAGCGAGGAGTTCAGTTCTATCACCTCCATCTCGTTCAAGAACCCGAGATGCAACCGTTCGAACTCCTTACGCAGTTCGGGTGGCAGCTCCCGAACCGTGAGTTGGTGACATGCTCCCTTTCGACTCAACGCATCAGCTACTACATTGGCCTTTCCGGGGTGATAGTTGATTCCAACATCATAATCCTTGATGAATTTCAACCATCGACGTTGCCTCAAATTCATATCCATTTGCGTGAATATATACTTGAGGCTTTTGTGATCCGTATAGATCTCACATCGGTGGCCAAGGATATAATGCCTCCAAATCTTCAAGGTATGTACCATGGCTGCAAGTTCCAAGTCATGTGTGGGGTAATTCAGCTCATGTTTCCTTAGTTGTCTCGATGCATAGGCTACCACTTGTCCTTCTTGCATGAGCACACATCCAAGTCCTTGTCTTGATGCGTCACAATATATGTCGAAGCTCTTGCTCACGTCTGGTAATACCAAAACCGGCGCTGTGGTTAACCTCTTCTTTAGCTCCTCAAAGCTTTCTTGACACGCTGGTATCCACTGAAACGCTTTCCCTTTCATTAGCAATTCAGTCATAGGCTTCGCTATTTTGGAGAAATCCTTGATGAACCAGTGGTAGTATCCAACCATCCCAAGGAAACTCCAAATATCTCTCACATTCTGCGGTTGGTTCCACTTCAGAACGTCTCCCACTTTTCCGGGATCAACCGATACTCCTCCCTAGGAGATGATGTGGCCTAGGAACGATATCTCCTTTAGCCAAAATTGACACTTGCTGAACTTGGCATATAATTGATGCTCTCGCAGTTTCTACAACGTCAACCTCAAGTGTTCTTCGTGTTCTTCCTTGCTTTTTGAATACACCATGATATCGTCGATGAAAACCATGATGAACTTGTCCAAGTACTCCATGAAGACCTTATTCATGAGGTATATAAAGTATGTGGGTGCATTCGTTAACCCAAAAGACATAACGGTATATTCATACGAACCATACCGTGTTCGAAATGCAGTCTTGGGTATGTCGGAGGGCTTAATCTTCAGTTGAAAGTATCTCAAGTTCATCTCGTACTCATAAATATTCATAACCATCTCATATTCATATAACCGAAACCAAACTCATTGTCATGACTCAAAACAGTTCCAAAACCAATTCCAATGACCATACCATAACCATACCGAATATCCATCCCATGTTTTCCCTCTAATCATGGAAGTTGGCCAGGTGCTTGTGACCAGAAGCACGGCTATCATGATAGTTTTACACTCTCCAGAGGTGGCACCACTTTACCCACAAGTTCATGATTTCGTCACCCGTCGGCGACTGCAGAACCTCCATTATACCAGTACACAACCGTCGGTGTATGGCCAAGAGATCACAAAATATCCTTTACAAAGGGGCTACTAGATGTATGGACTCACTGAGGTTTCACCGGCAGGCTCGAATCACCATTCTCCCACCCACGGCCCCCTCTTGTGCCATGCAGTTCCCAGGGCAGTCCTCCTCGACTCCCATTCCCCACACCATCCACGGTCCATAACAAACTAGCAACACACCTAATTAATCAGCTAAGGCGCACCCATACTTGGCCTTGTGGTGGCACTGTTTTCCTGGCATATTCTCGCATGAACCGGTCCTTAGATCTACAGCAAGTTCCACCATCTCATCCAGCAACATTCATGAACCAAGCTTGCCTAGATCTCCCCGATTCCATGCCCATTAACATCATCAAGATCTCATCATCATTATTCATATGAGTGCAGTAGCTAGACAGGTTTTATTTCAGCTTCCCGTATCCCGTGAATTAAGCGAAGCAAAAAGGAAAAATGACCATACCCCACTCATCAACTTTCCTGGGGACAAGGATAGTTAACAAAACTAGTAAACTCGTATAAAAGGGTGTCCCATCAAGTTGACTCAAGCGTACGAGTTTTCACAAACAAAACAGTTTTGAAACATGGGATCAATATGGTCAAGGGTGTGAGACCTATGTGTGCTGAATACATTGGCTTTGACGATAAAAGTTGTGAATACTACCAAAACACCTTTTTAACAAGGTCCGACTCTAGGTCCGAGCTCCTGCAAGGTCCGACGATAGGTCCGACTTATTTTGGGTAGCTTCGGCAAGGTCCGACGTAAGGTCCGACTTGCTTTGTCTAGGTCTGACTTATTTTTGGCTAGGTCCGACTTGTTTTTGCTAGCTCCAGTGCTAGTGTGAGAATATGTGTGCTGAATACATTGGCAATTAGGATAAAAGTTAGCATTAACATTCAAAGTTTTGAATATTGCCAAAACATTCTTCTGTGGCAAGGTCCGACAAGTTCTTTGTTAGGTCCGCCAAGTGTTGGCAAGGTCCGACGCAAGGTCCGGAGAGCTTCTGTGAGGTCCGGAGCTTGTTTTAGGGAGCTCCTGTGAAGTTCAACTCGTAGAACTGCAGCGTCTTGTTTTTGCTTTTAACTCGCAATGTTTCAAACTTGCTTTATGGGAAGGTTTGCTTAGTATTAATTTTCTAAGTTTTTGGTGTGTTTTGGTGGTTATGGCTGTTATAATTTGATATGGTTTGCAACATGCTTATGTGACGTGCTCATGTAAGGTGTTGTGGTTTTCGAACTAACGTGAGTCAAGCCGAGGACTTGTGCTCGGAAGAATTGGTTGTTTATTCATGTGCAGGTGTTGCTTGAGTTCAAGACATGGCTGGTGACGGGATCCTTGGACTAGTCTCAGGGAGGACATGAGGTTCCAACAACCAAGTTCAGGAGGAGCTGTGGTTGAGTTGATCGGGAGGTCGCGCAGCATGTTTGGATCAAGGGCAGTGCATATGAAGATTGCGTGTACGTCGTTGGAAGGTGTTTGCACATGTGCAAGGAGTGTATGGACGTGGCAACATTGTTCCAAGGCGTGATGAAGAGAAGTGGACGTAAAGAATTGGTCGGAAAGGTCCAACCGGCTGGATTGCGTACTCAGGCTGAGGCTGAGTCGGATATGGCTCAAATATGGAAGATTTGAGTTGGTTATGATAGGATTTCGTGCTAGGCACGAAATTGAGTTGTTCTAGGAATATTTAGGACGTTCCTAAGGTGTTTGGAAGTCTCACGATTGCTTCTATCTGCGAATAGGAGAGTCCTGAGCAGTTATGGTAAGTTAGGATACGAGTCCAATTAGGAGTAGGAGTCCTAGATTGGATTGTTTAGTCGGAGGGCTGGCTATAAAAGCAAGGGACGCCAGAGCTCTCGTGGGTAGAGAACTTTGGGCTGTTCCTCTTGTGTTTCTATTGAATAAAGTTCATAGTTTCGAGGAGCTTTTGTGCCTTGTTCGTCCGATTTGTTTTTTGTCAAGTCTTTCTCGCCGAGTTTCTGGACAGACTGACGTTGCTTCGGTGTTTCGTTCATAACTCAAGTTTTGCAGATTCGATTGATGTGATTCTTTTTGGGTTGTCTTCACAACTCAATTATCTATCATCTGTGAAATTTTCACGAGCTTCGGATCTGTAGTTTTTGAGATACACGAGTTTCTTTGCAGCGTTGCAGATCTGTTTTATATCGGGTAGAACAGATTGATCTTCGTTTAATGTTTTGATCGTATCTCAAGTTTTACTTCGTGTTTTCAAGTGATTCTTGTTGCATTAGATCCGTGACTTGATTCTCTACCTCTCTACTTGATTTGTCACGGTTGAACATGTTTGAAAACACTTGAACACACGGTTTCTTTAACTGATTGATTTTTTGCTAAGGGATTTTTGTTGTTTCCGCTGCGAAAAGTTTTAATCTACCATTCACCCCCCTTTGGTAGCTTTTCACGTGCTCTTCGATCCTATAATTGGTATCAGAGCCAGGGTGCTCTAATATTTGTGATTTGCACGTGTTTTGACTAACCATCATGGAGAAGTACTCCGCAAAACCTTGTCTGTTCAATGGCATCGATTTTCAGGTTTGGAAGGCGCGGATGGAGGCCTACATACAGGCGCAAGGCTTCGCCATATGGGAAAAGGTCTACCGGAACTTCGATGTACCACCCAACGATCAAGTTACGGCTGCGAACATGAGAGATGTTGACAACAACAACAAGGCTCGCAACTTGATCATCCAAGGATTGACTCAAAGCAACTTCGACCGTGTTGCACACCTCCGATCTGCATATGATGTTTGGAAAGCTCTTTGTGACTACCATAAAGGATCCAATATGATCAAGGAGGTAAGGCAAGATATGTTCAAGAAAGAATACATGCGTTTTGAGATGCAACCCGGTGAGTCAATTGACGACCTTTTTGCTCGCTTTAATAAAATTCTCAGCAACTTGCGTAGTGTCAATGTTAACTTTTCAGATGCTGAAAATGCTATACAATTGTTAGGAGCATTAGATATGTCAATTTGGGAGATGAAAGTTACATCTATTCGTGAATCTACTGTCATGAGTTCTCTTACTTTAGACGTGCTTTATTCTAAATTGAAAACTCATGAAATTGACATCATCTCACGTAAAAACCCCAACAAGTCTATTGCATTCGTTTCGCAACGTGACATGTCTAGTTCTAGTCAATCATCATCTAGTGGTGCACTCTCTTTGCTGTCCTCTCTAACCCTTAAACAGATTGAAGAGTTTCCCGAGGAGGAGCTTGCACTCATCTCTACTCGGTTCTCAAAAGCATTGCAAAATGTGAGAACTAGAAGGAGAGGAAGCTCCGGACCTCAACGATGTTTTGAATGTGGTAAGACAGGACATTTTCGTACGGAGTGCCCTAACCTTTCAGGTCCGACTTCACGTGAAGAAAAGCAAACAAGACCGAAGAAATCGTTTGCAAAGAATAAGAAGAAGAAAGATTTATCAATGCGCAACATAGTGCATAGTATGATCTCTGCACTTCAAGATTTCGGCTCAAGTGATGTGGACACCGGTAGTGATGAAGATGAAGAAGCTATGGCAAATATGTGCTGCATGGCGAGCAAGTCAAGTTCAAGCTCCGAGGAGGCAGAACACAACAGCGACGATGAAGAGGTATGTCCCACTTGCGAAGAAATGTGTGATGCTATTTCTCGTGCCACTGTTATATTAAAGAAAAAGGATAAAAAACTTAGGAACAATGCTGTTAAAATTGAATCACTAGAATCTGAAATTAATCGTTTAAAAACTTTGATTCCTAGTGATGATTCTTGTTCCTCATGTGATTTAATTTATGAACAATTATCCTCTTTAAGAAGTGCACACGCATCTACACTTGATAAACTTGAACTTGAAATTGAAAAGAACAAAGAGCTTGCTGCACTTAATGATAAAAATTTGAAAGATGCTTGTTGTTCTACAATTGATTTGCATTGTTCTTCATGTGATGATCTGAATAAGAAACTAAATTATGCTATGAATGAGATTTCTATTTTGAACAATGCTTTACGTGTGCATGAAGTTAAATATTGTTCAAATTGCAAACTAAAAGGAAAAACTTCATGTGAAAACTGCTTTGATCTGTCCAATAAACTTGATGACATGCATAGGACACTAGATCGGTTTTCTAATGCAAATAAGAACCTAAACTTGCTGCTGAATTCTTCCAAGTCTTGTAATGATAAAACTGGTTTAGGTTTTAATTCTCATGCTCATGCTAAGGCACACCCACCTAAATTTGTAAAGTCATTAGGAAGCGGTTTGATTCAAAAAGCTCCTAGACAAAAAGAGGTGATTTTCAAATCTGCAGGAGTACTGTCCCATTCGGGTTCTAATAAACGTGTTGCTTGCTCATCTAGACATGATAATAAGGTTATTTTCATTGTACCTACTGTGGTAGAGATGGTCATGTCATGGATTTTTGTTATAGACTAGCTAAACACGATAAGAAACAAAGAATACTTGCTAGATCACATAACAACCAAGCAAAATCTGCTAGACCGAATGTTCGGAGCTTGCAACCTGCTGTAATGAGTCAAAAACTTGCTCCCGGACCTACTGTTTTTTGTGCTACATATAACACATCTTCTAAGTCAGTAGTTGGGAACAAAAATTTTCGATGTTTGGCTCATAAACCTGCTGTACATTCTCAGCTTTCGCGTGTTATTCCTGCTGGACGTCGTGTGACTCAGTACTGGATTCCTAAAAGTCTTTTAACTAACCCCAGTATTGAGTCATCGACGTATTGTGCTGCTGTGTAGGTTTCACATTTGAGGAAGGAGAACATTTGGATTGTGGATTCAGGTTGCTCACGCCACATGACCGGTAACAAAGAATGGTTCTCCTCTCTCTCTCTTTTGTGTCACGTGTAGAAAATGTTACTTTCGCCAAGAACTCTTCTACTCCCATAATTGCTAAAGGTTCGGTTAGAGTAAACAATCTCTACACTTTGAAAGATGTGGCACTTGTTAAAAATTTGAAATACAACTTGCTTTCGGTTTCACAATTGCTAGATGAAAATCTAGAGGTTAGCTTTGCTAAAAATTGCTGCAAGGTTGTAGATTCAAAAGGTGAGCTTTTGTTTAACATGTCTAGGTTTGGAAGAGTTTTTAAAGCTGATTTTGATTTGTCAACTTCTAAGCATCGGTGTCTAGTTGCTAATGATACAAAGGATCTATATTTTTGGCATCGTAGACTTGGTCACATAGGCTTTGATCATCTCACTCGTGTTAGTGCTCTCGATCGCATACGTGGGCTGCCGAAGCTTAAAAAGGACAATGATATTGTGTGCTCTTCTTGTAGACATGCTAAGTTTGTTGCAGGTTCACATGCTCCTCTCACAATGACCATGACAGCTGAACCGGGACAACTTTTACATCTTGACACAGTAGGTCCGGCACGTGTTCAATCCTTCGGAGGTAAATAGTATGTGCTTGTGATTGTTGATGATTATTCCAGATATTCTTGGGTTTATTTTATGGCATCTAAGAATGAAGCTTTTAGTCATTTTAGAACTTTATTTCTTAAATTATCTATTGATCACCTAGGATCATTAAAAGCAATTAGAAGTGATAACGGAACTGAATTTGAAAACCAATCCTTTGATCACTTTTGTGCTGAAAATGGAATAGATCATCAATACTCTTCACCCTATGTACCACAACAAAATGGTGTCGTAGAAAGAAAGAACAGTACCTTAGTTGAGATGGCTAGGACTATGCTTGATGAATATCAAACTCCTAGGAAATTTTGGGCTGATGCAATTGCAACCGCTTGTTATGTCTCAAATCGTGTTTTCTTGCGTGCTAAGCTTGGAAAAACCCCATATGAGCTCCGGTTTGGACATAGGCCTAGTGTTACACACTTTAGGGTTTTTGGTTGCAAATGCTTTGTTAAGAAACATGGTAATCTTTATAAATTTGAAGCTAGATCTGTTGATGGCATGTTTCTTGGTTATCCATCTCATACTAGAGGCTACCGTGTGCTTTTACTTGACACTAACAAAATTGTGGAGACTTGCGAGGTTTCTTTTGATGAAGCTAGCCCAAGTACTAGCTCCGATATTGCAGGTCCGGATCCATATCCGCAGGGGGAGAGTATTTTTATTGAAGAAGATGAAGAAGTGGTGCTGCTGCCCGAAAACTCGGAAGTAAATAACGATCAAGCTGCTGATTTTGCACCACAACCAGCACCAACAGTCACTACTGCTGGTTCGGACCTTCCTCAATCAACAAGCTCTCCTAATCAAAGGTCCGAACATGAAGAAGAAGGTGCTTGTGAAGTGTCTACTCCCCTCCGAGTACTCAAAAGTCATCCTCCACAACAAATCATTGGAAGCATGCATGAACGAGTCACTCGGTCCAGGTTTTGCGATCCAAACTCTCATGCTCATTCTGCTTTTGTTGCTTCTTTTGAACCCAAGGATATATCACACGCACTCACTAATGAATCTTGGATTAATGCCACGCAAGAAGAGTTAGAAAATTTTGAAAGAAATAATATTTGGAAACTTGTACCTCCACCTCAAGGTCACACATTAATTGGAACTAAATGGGTATTTAAAAATAAGCAAAGTGAGGATGGGGTTGTGGTTAGGAATAAATCTAGGTTGGTTGCTCAAGGTTTCACTAAAATTGAAGGTCTAGATTTTGATGAAACATTTGCTCCTGTTGCTAGATTAGAAGCTATAAGAATTTTATTAGCATTTGCTGCATCTAAAGGTTTCAAGTTATATCAAATGGATGTTAAAAGTGCTTTTCTTAATGGCTACATAGAGGAGGAGGTTTATGTTAAGCAGCCACCGGGTTTTGAAAATCCAAATTTTCCTAATCATGTTTACAAACTGTCCAAAGCCTTGTACGGTCTAAAACAAGCCCCTAGAGCATGGTATGATAGGTTAAAAACATTCTTACTTGAAAAGGGGTTTACCATGGGCAAGGTTGATAAAACTCTTTTTGTACTTAAGCATGGCAATGACTCATTATTCGTTCAAGTGTATATGAATGATATTATCTTTGGTTGTGCTTCTCATGATCTCGTGTCCATGTTTTCAGCTATGATGAGTTCAGAATTTGAGATGAGTATGATGGGAGAACTCATATACTTTTTGGGGCTGCAAATCAAGCAAACAAAAGAAGGAACTTTTGTGCATCAAACTAAGTATACAAAGGACCTTCTTAAGCGCTTCAACATGGACAAATGCAAGCCTCTTCGGACACCAATGGGAACAGAAACAACACTTGAACTTGACGAAGATGGTGACCCAGTCGATAAAAAAGAATACAAAAGTATGATTGGATCACTTTTGTATCTCACGGCGTCAAGACCGGACATACAATTCAGCGTATGTCTTTGTGCATGTTTTCAAGCTTCTCCACGTGTTTCACATCGCCAAGCCATCAAAAGGATTCTCAGGTACCTACATGGAACTCAAGAATTTGGCATTTTTCTTCCTTCTTCCTCAACCGTTTCTTTGAAAGTTTTTTTGGATGCTGATTTTGGGGGTTGTAGGATTGATAGGAAAAGTACTTCGGGTGCTTGTCATTTTCTTGGTAATTCACTTGTTGCTTGGTCCTCTAGAAAACAAAGTTCAGTTGCACAATCCATGGCCGAATCTGAATATGTAGCTGCGGCTAGCGCTTGCTCACAAATTCTTTGGATTGTTCAAACATTTAAGGACTATGGGGTTGATTTAGATAGTGTTCCACTGTTTTGTGATAACACTAGTGCAATTTGTATTGCTAAAAACCCCGTGAAACACTCTAGAACTAAGCACATTGACATTTGGTATCACTTTCTTCGTGATAATGTTGAAAAAGGAAACATTGTGCTTCACCATGTCGATACCGAACAACAATTGGCTGATATTTTTACAAAACCTTTGGATTTCACTCGTTTTTGTTTCATTCGTAGTGAAATAGGGGTTATGCATCCTCATGTCTTAAATTGAGGGGGAGTTTTTGAAACTTTGAAAGTCTATGTGTGAATCTGAAACTAAAATAATATGAGCATAGTATTTCATACATATGACTTTGTGATTCCTTTTACAGGCTGAAAGTTCTTAATATATTACTCATGTTATACATTTTGTAGTTTTTGCCATGACTAGTAATTGGAATAATTACTTACAGTAAATCTGGTCATGATCGAACTTTCTTGCTGTTTTGAACTTGTTGCGTGCTCACAAGTGCTTTTAATCATAAAAAATTAATCAAGTAATCAGCTCACATGTTGAGTTTTCAAATAAAAAATTGAGAAAAGATCAAGAGAATATGCATGCATCGCACTTCTTCTTTTGAGATTGCTTATCATTGCACTAAGATATGAACTTGGAAGGAATTGTGTATGAATAAAACCATGTCCTTAAGAATTGGTCGGAAAGGTCCAACCGGCTGGATTGCGTACTCAGGCTGAGGCTGGGTCAGATATGGCTCAAATATGGAAGATTTGAGTTGGTTATGATAGGATTTCGTGCTAGGCACGAAATTGAGTTGTTTTAGAAATGTTTAGGACGTTCCTAAGGTGTTTGGAAGTCTCACGATTGCTTCTATCTGCGAATAGGAGAGTCCTGAGCAGTTATGGTAAGTTAGAATACGAGTCCAATTAGGAGTAGGAGTCCTAGATTGGATTGTTTAGCCTGAGGGCTGGCTATAAAAGCAAGGGAGGCCAGAGCTCTCGTGGGTAGAGAACTTTGGGCTGTTCCTCTTGTGTTTCTATTGAATAAAGTTCATAGTTTCGAGGAGCTTTTGTGCCTTGTTCGTTCGATTTGTTTTTCGTCAAGTCTTTCTCGCCGAGTTTCTGGACAGACCGACGTTTCTTCGGTGTTTCGTTTATAACTCGAATTTTACAGATCCGATTGACGTGATTCTTTTTGGGTTGTCTTCACAACTCAATTATCTATCATCTGTGAAATTTTCACGAGCTTCAGATCTGTAGTTTTTGAGATACACGAGTTTCTTTGCAGCGTTGCAGATCTGTTTTATATCGGGTATGAACAGATTGATCTTCGTTTAATGTTTTGATCGTATCTCAAGTTTTACTTCATGTTTTCAAGTGATTCTTGTTGCATTAGATCCGTGACTTGATTCTCTACCTCTCTACTTGATTTGTCATGGTTGAACACGTTTGAAAACACTTGCACACACGGTTTCTTTAACCGATTGATTTTTTGCTAACAGATTTTTGTTGTTTCTGCTGCGAAAAGTTTTAATCTACCATTCACCCCCCTCTGGTAGCTTTTCACGTGCTCTTTGATCCTACAGCTAGGTCCGACTAGCTTTGGTAAGTTCCGTTCTAGGTCCGACTAAGCTTTAGTAAGCTCCGGCGCTAGGTCTGACTAGCTTTGGTAAGCTCCGGTTCAAGGTCCGGTTAGATTTGGTAAGGTTCGGAGCTTGATTGCAATGGTTCTGCTTTTAACTCGCAATGTTTCGAACTTGCTTAACTCTTATGGAAAGTTTGCTTAGTATTATTTTACTAAGTTTTTGGTTTGTTTTGGTGGTTATGGCTGATATCATTTTGCTATGGTTTACAACATGCTTATGTGAGGTGCTCACGTAAGATGTTGTAGTTTCGGTACTAACGAGAGTCAAGTCGAGGACTTGTGCTCAGAAGTATTGTTTGTTTATTCATATTGTAACACCCCAAATTTTTGGTCAAGACTCAAATTTTGATTTAGAACCATAAACCATGTTCAGAGGGGAATTTAGAAATTTTTGGACGTGTTGCATGTTTTGCAAAAATTCAAATTCAAACTGGAATTCAAATTATACTCAAAGCAGAAAAGAAATGGAAAAAGAAAAAGGAAAACCGGAAAAAAACTGGCCAGTGGGCCGAAAACCAGGCCGGCCCAGCAAACCCCCGCGCAGCCCACCCCCGCGCGCGCCGCGCTGCCCCCTCGCTGACGGGCGGGACCCACCTGTCATCCCTAACCCGAGCCCCCGCGACCCCGGACTTCTTTCCCCGCGCGCGCGCTCGATCTGAACCGATTGGAAACCCGTCCCCGCAGCCGAATTCCGATCCCAGCGGACTCCAACTCGATCACAACAGACCCACCGCCCTCCCCCGGCTATAAAAACCACCGATCCGATCAGTTTTTCCCACGCGATCGCCGATTTTCACTCCGGTGAGCACCGAGACTTCGCCGGTGAATTCTGGCCGATCTAAGCTCGGAAACTCTGATCTAACTCGCTGGTCTTGATCCACCGCCTCAGGGGAACTTTGCAGGTGCAGAAAACCCGAAGACTTACGGTGCAAATCCAACTCCGACGAGCTTCGCCGTGGTTTTGCCTCGGACCTCGTCGCAGAGCACTCTCCAGGACCCCCGAGCTCAAGAAAACCCCCGAGGTGAGATCCCTGACCTCCCCTCTACCGATCTAGGCCATAAGATCACAGTTCTAGGCAGAATTCTCGAGGATCCGAAAGTTTCCGGCGAGATCGCCGCTTCCCGCCGCCGTGCGCCGCCGGCAGCGCCGCCCGCGCTCGATCAGAGCGACGTGGCCGCTTGTGCGCCGTTTATTTTAAATCGCGCGGTAGACTTTAAATCCCCGCGTACCGGTTCGATGTTATAATCTCAGCCGTCGGTTTAGAATCGGACGGTCCACATCGACCCCGCGTTATAAAGGCTGGAATTCTTACGTGCTACCCCCTGGGGTTCTCTGGAATTGAGAGCTAGCCCCGGAAACTTCAGATCTAGCCCCTGGAACTCCAGAAAATCATGTAAATTCATTTAAAAATCAGTTTTAGCCCCTGGACTTAATAGAAATTAGGAAAAACACCTCTGATAAGTGTAGCTAGACCCCTGGAAATTATAAAAATAATATTATAGACCCTGTAATGGGGTGAATTCATTATTTTAACCCTGTTTAGTAATTAATCTAGAAAATTGAATATGTAACTAGTGTTTAAAAATCAAAAAGTGGGACAAACATAATTGTCAAAATTAATTAAAAACTTTCTCAGTACTTAGAAAACTTTGGAGTGAGATAAAAATATATTTTTGGGCTGAAATAAATCTGTTTCATCTATTATTCACATTTATTAAGTATAGGGACACATTTTTAAGTAAAGAATAGTTATAGGAAAATAGGGAAAATAGTTATGAAATAGTATACATCAGAAGCCAAGGTCAAAATATGATATTAAAAATTATTTAGGACCAGAACCTATTCTGTTTAGGTGATGTGTATCACTAATTTCATAATAAAATACACAATTATGCATAGAAATCATAAACACATGATTAAAAGTGCATGTAAGCCACAACTCAACACACATAAAGTAACCACAACACATATAATGGTAAAGAACTTTCATAAATATGAATGTGTGGTTTGTATGAAGTGGAAGTGTGAACTATGTCTTATGATTGTTGCTTTTCTTTTGCTATGTGTGATGGTATGAAGTAGAACCTGCTCAAGAGCAAGTTAACCTTTTCCAAGATCAGGACTACCCATTTCAAGAGCAGCAAGAAGGAGGCAAGTGTCCTTGACCACTTTGATCCTATGCTAGGATGTGTAGATAGAGTTATTTGCATTGTCAAGTTAAATATGAAACCCATGCTAGGAAAGTTTCCCTAGAATTGCATTACCTTGTTTCCTTGTAGCTTGGGTTGGGATTTATTTTACCATGTCATTTATTTACATGCATATGCTTAGCCATGCTTAGAATGGGATATTTGGGATATGAAATCATCAGTTTATATTACCATACTCTTGAGTGAGACATTGTGAGTTATGTAGAGGTAGGGATCAAGGCAAGTTGGATGTTTTGGTTGTGTGCTGGGTGCACGAGACTTGGGTTTGTGTTTAGTACTTGCCTGGATCCTAAGGACCGGTTCATGGAGCATGTAACCTGGCTTTACAGTGCCAACCACATGCTGAGATGGGGCAGCTTGGCCAATTAATTAGGTGTATCCCCGGCGTAGTATGGGTGTGTTGGATGGTGCGGGGAGTAGGTGTCAGCTGGACTACCATATGAACCGCAAGGCTCAAGAGGGGGCCACTGCAGCGGGGTTGGAGCCTCTTGTATGCTGTTAGGAGTGAAACCTCAGTGGGCCCACGCTCGTCGGGAATCCCTTTGTAAAGGCTTCGTAGTGATCTCCTGGCTGCACACCTGGGAAGTGTGAATGTGGATCGTAGCCACTGGCATAATGGAGGTTCTTTTAGTCCACCCGGCAACGGGGGATGAAATCACTACTTGTGGGTACAGTGGTACACACTCTGCAGAGTCAAAACTGTCTTGACAGCCGTGCTCACGGTTAAGAGCGGCCTGGACTTATTCATGATTAGAGGATTGATGGTTTTGGAAGTTAAGCGGGGAGCTTAACATTGGAAATGATGTTATGGTTATTGGATTATGATAATGGGTTGGGAGATTGGGACCATTTCACCTGTGTAGTAACGTAGGTGCTTAATAAGCTAAGGTGATAGGTATTAATTGCATAGTGCTTTAACCATGAGTTCAACCTCTCCTTGTTCTAGCTATGCATGATATGATTTTCCCACACTTGCTGAGTACCATTGGTACTCAACCTTGCATATTTGTTGGTTTATATTGCTGCTCAGGTCAAGATAATGAGGTGGTGTATAATGACCAAGACTTTGGACCCGAGGAAGGATTTTAGGTTCATGAAGACCCCCCCGGGCAACGCCTGTGATGGAGCCCTAAATAATAATATTCCGCTGCTAGTTTATTTACTTGTGATGAAGCATTAGTGTCCATTGAGACATTTGCGATGTAAGACTTATTTATATTCGACACCTGGCTTGTAATAAATGATGCTTCACTATTTGTCATCACATGTATGAGAAAATGATCCTGGCATACATGTGATATTCACTTGGTTGTTTCTTCGGAAAAACCGGGTGTGACACATATGCAGGTGTTGCTTGAGTTCAAGACATGGCTGGTGACGGGATCCATTGAACTAGTCTTAGGGAGAAGATGAGGTTCAACAACCAAGTTCGGGAGGAATTGTGGTTGAGTTGATCGGGAGGTCGCGCAGCATGTTTGGAATCAAGAACAATGCATATGAAGGTATCATGGGCGTTGTTGGAAGGTGTTTGCACGTGTGCAAGGAGTGCATGGACGTGGCAACATGGTTCCAAGGCGTGGTGAAGAGATATGGAAGTGGAGATATGGTTGAAAAGGTTCAACCGGCTGGATTTTGCGCTCAGGCTGCGGCTGAGGCGGTTATGGTTTGTTTATGGAAAGTTTTGAGTTGGTTATAACAGGATTTCGTGTTAGGCATGAAGTAGAGTTGTTTTAGTAATGTTTGGGACGTTCCTAAGGTGTTTGGAAGTCTTAAGATTGCTTCTATCTGCGTATAGAAGAGTCTTGAGCAGTATTGGAAAGTTACAGTTTGAATCCAAGTAGGAGTAGGAGTCCTAGTTTGAATTGGATTGGCCATAGAGCTGGTTATATAAGCAAGGGATGCCAAGGCTCGTGAGAGCACGACTTTGGGGATGTTCCTCTTGTGTTTTGATAAATAAAATTCGTATTTTAAAGGAACTTTTGTGCCTTGTTCGTCCGACTTGTTTCAGACAAGTTTTTCTCGTCGAGTTTCTGTTCAGCACTACCTTGCTTCGGTTGTTTTATCATAACTCGAGTTTTACAGCTCCAATTGATGTGATTCTTTTTGTGTTGTCTTCAAAACTTGATTATATATCATCTATGAAAATTTCACGGTTATTGAATTTGTGGTTTCTGATCTACACGAGTTTCTTTGCAGTATTCCAGAACTGTTTTTCTCGCGTAGGACAATTGACCTTTGTTCGATCTTTCGATCGTAACTTGAGTTTCTCTCAACGGATTTTCATGATTATTGTTGTGACGTCTTCGTGACTTGATTCTCTACAATCTATACTAGTTTTGTCACAGTTGAACACGTTTATATTAGTCACACACACGGTTTGTTTAACAGATCGGTTTTCTGCTGAGGGGTGTTTTGTTGCTTCCGCTGAAAAGTTTTTATCTACCATTCACCCCCCCTCTGGTAGCTTTACACGTGTACTGCAATCCTACAATTGGTATCAGAGAAAGGTTGCTATAATCTTTGTGATTTGCACGTGTTTTGACTAATCATCATGGAGAAATACTCCGCCAAATCTTGTGTGTTTAGTGGTATTGATTTTTAGGTTCGGAAGGCACGCATGGAAACTTTCATCCAGGTGCAAGGCTTTGCAATATGGGAAAAGGTGTACAAGCCTTACAATGTGCCTTCAAACGATCAAGTCACGGCTACAAACATGAGAGATATCGACAACAACAACAAGGCTCGGAACTTGATCATACAAGGACTAACTCAGAGCGACTTCGACCGTGTTGCACACCTCCGATCGGCGTACGATGTGTGGAGAGCACTTTGTGACTACTACGAAGGAACCAACACGATCAAGGAGGTAAGACAGTATATGTTCAAGAAAGAATAGATGCGCTCTGAGATGCAA
This sequence comes from Neostapfia colusana, assembly GCA_030760725.1. Lineage (NCBI taxonomy): Eukaryota > Viridiplantae > Streptophyta > Magnoliopsida > Poales > Poaceae > Neostapfia > Neostapfia colusana. The sequence continues at coordinate 106,693,916 of JASWHV010000006.1, forward strand.
CCCGGTGAGTCCATTGATGACCTCTTTGTTCGCTTTAATAAAATTCTCAGCAACTTGCGTAGCGTCAATTTTAATTTTTCAGATGCTGAAAATGCTAGGCAATTACTAAGTGCATTAGACATGTCAATTTGGGAGATGAAAGTAACATCCATACGTGAATCCACTGTCATAAGTACTCTTACATTAGATGTGCTTTTTATTCTAAGCAAACTCATGAAATTGACATTATATCACGTAAGAACCCAAATAAGACTATTGCATTTGTCTCACAACGTGATATGCCTAGCTCCGGCAAATCATCTAGCAATACACTTGCTTTGCTGTCTTCACTAACCCTGGAACAGATTGAGGAGTTTCCAGAGGAGGAGCTAGTACTTCTTTCTACTAGGTTCTCAAAAGCATTGCAAAATGTGAGAACTAGAAGGAGAGGAAGCTCCGGACCTCAACGATGATTTGAATGTGGTAAGACAGGACAATTTCTTACAGATTGCCCTAACCTTTCAGTTCCTTCTAACCGTGATGAAAAGCAGAATAAAGTCAAGTCCTCTTTTGGCAACACCAACAAGAAAAAGAAGGGTTTCATAGGACGCAAACTGATAAACAGTTCATCACCGCACTTTAAGAACTTGGCTCGAGTGATGTAGACATTGGAAGTGATAAAGATGAAGATGATCTGGTAAACTTTTGCTTCATGGCGGGCAAATCAAAATCAAGTATGGAGGATGCAGAACACAACAGTGACAACGAAGAGGTATGTCCTACTTGCGAAGAAATGTGTGATGCTATTTCTCGTGCCACTATTATTGTTAAGAAAAAGGACAAAAAGCTTAGGGACAATGCTGTTAAAATTGAGTCACTAGAATCTGAAATTAATCGTTTAAAATCCTTGATTCCTAGTGATGATTCTTGTTCCTCATGTGATTTAATATATGAACAATTGTCCTCTCTAAGAAGTGCACACACCTCCACACTTGATAAACTTGAACTTGAAATCAAAAAGAACAAAAAGCTTGCTGCACTTAATGATAAAAACTTGAAAGATGCTTGTTGTTCTACAATTGATTTGCATTGTTCTACTTGCGATGATCTTGATAAGAAACTACAAGATGCTATGAAAGAAATTTTTATATTGAACAATGCTTTACGTTCTCATGAAGTTAAATATTGTTCCAATTGCAAATTAAAAGGAAAAACTTCGTGTGAAAATTGCCTTGATTCAAATAAACTTGATAACATGCATAAGACATTAGATCGGTTTTGTAATGGGAATAAGAACCTAAACTTGCTGCTGAATTCTTCCAAGTCTTGCAATGACAAAACTGGTTTAGGTTTTGATTCACATGCTCATGCTAAGGAACATCCACCTAAAATTGTAAAATCATTAGGAAGTGGTTTGATTCAAACAGTTCCTAAACAAAAAGAAGTGGTTTTAAATCTGCAGGAGTGTTGTCACATTCGGGTTCAAATAAGTATACTGCATGCTCATCTAGACATGAACACAAAGTTAAATTTCATTGTACCTATTGTGGTAGAGATGGTCATGTCATAGATTTTTGTTATAGACTAGCTAAACAACATAAAAAGGAAAGAATGTAAGCTAGATCTTATAACTCTCATGCAAAATTTGCTGCACATACTAAACCGAATGTCAGGAACATGCAACCTGCTGTTATGAGTCAGAAATATCCAATGTTTACCTCCGGAGCTTCAGTTTTTGCCTCCGGACCTTCTGTTTTTGCCTCCAGAGCTACTGGTTTTCATGCTACACAAGTAACACCTCATAGGTCAGTAGTTAAGAACAGAAAATCTCAAACTTTGACTCATAAACCTGCTCTCAGCTTTCGCATGTTATTCCTGCTGGACATCGTGTGACTCAGTACTGGATTCCTAAATGCCTTTTAACTAACCCCAGTATTGAGTCATTGACATATTGTGCTTCTATGTAGATTACACGCTTGAGGAAGGAGAACATTTGGATTGTGGATTCAGGTTGCTCACGCCACATGACCGGTAACAAAGAATGGTTCTCCTCTCTCTCTTTTGTGTCACGTGTAGAGAATGTTACTTTTGCCGATAATTCTTCAACTCCTATGGCTGGGGCATATGTTGCGTGGCGTATGCCTGGGGCAGAGATCGCGTAGCGAACGTCTGCGGCTCAGGCTGGGTCGAGGCGGTTGACATGCTGTCGTCGGCGTCCTGGTTGCGACGCCTTTCTCGCCGTCGCTCGATGACCACTCGAGCATCCTTGCCCAGGTGGTGTCGTTCCAGCTCCGACCTCAGGTTCGCCGATGGGAGCCTGGTGGAGCGGGAGTCTGCCGTCTGCCCGTCAACCGTTGGCGTGCATGTCAGCGACACGGCTGGTTGACTGGGACGCCGTCCCCGCCGAAGTTGAGGGTTGGCGGCGGCAACGACGAGACGGTCTACGTCTCGAATCCACTACTGGGTCGCTGACTGAGGCGCGTCCCCAGCAGGTGGATTGCACAGTAGCGCTCGTGCTGCAGCTAGTGCACTCCCATGGGAGACACTCAGCGCTGCAGTTGATCTTGGGCTCGCTGGAGTCAGCGCTGCCGGAGTCGGCTGCTGGCTTCCAGCTTGCACCGACACACTCCGTCCTGAGTTTGTCGAGACGTAGTCCCCGCTGGTCACCGTTCGACGTGAACGTGGGCGGGGAGAGCTTGCCGCTGAAGGAAGCTTCGTCATCTTCGTCGGTGAAAGCTCGTCGGGCAAGGGAAAAGCCCCCTACCTGGCGCGCCAAATGTCGAAGTGTGTTGTCGACACTTCCCCCGGGCCTGCTCTGGGCAGCCCGCGGAGGTTCTTTTTCGGAAGGGCTAGTCACTCACGGAGAGCTTACGCTTTAGGGACAATGGAAGGAGAAGCTTGACACAGGGATTTTTACGTGGTTCAGGCCGCCGGAGCGTAAAACCCTACGTCCACGGTGAGCAGAGATGCTCGTTGTATTGCTTGGTGCTCAGGAGCGAACCCTGCGTGAGAGTGTGTAAAAGGCGAACCCTTGCTAACGTCGCCTACCCGAGCCTTTTATAGTCCAAGGCTCGGGCGGCTTACAAGGTGGGCCCGGGACCCGACAGGTGGTCCCGGGGAGATTGCCTGCCATCTACCGTATCTACAGTTACGCTGGAAGTTGTCTCTGGCGAGGGCTTCTAAGTCTTCGTTCTGCCGCCCTGCCCATGCCGCAAGCTAGTCGTAGTGGTTGATGATGGCAGGGGCGGTAGGGGATGTCTTGTCACTGTGTTTATTGGCGTACAGCCTCTGACGCGGCGCGCCATTCTTCACTGCGATGTGATTGGGCACAACGGCACCTGACAGAGGCGTGCTCCGCGTCTCCGCGCCTTGGGATGGCGCGGGTCTTGAATACCTTGTACGGGCAAGGTATGGCGCGTCTTTACTCTTGCTGCCTACCACGCGGGGGCAGGCAGCGCTGCTCTGCTGGCCACGTGGCGGTCCCGGAGCTCTCCTCTAAGGAGAGGGAGGTCCGGCCCTGCTGGACACGTGGAGCCTTCGGAGCTCTCCCCGCGGAGGGGGGAGGTCCGGCTCTGCTGACCACGTGGCGGGCCCGGAGCCCTCGTCTGAGGAGAGGGAGGTCCGGCCCCGCTGGACACGTGGAGCCTTCAGAGCTCTCCCCGCGGAGGGGGGAGGTCCGGCTTTGCTGACCACGTGGCGGGCCCGGAGCCATCCTCTGAGGAGAGGGGGGTCCGGCCCCGCTAGACACGTGGAGCCTTCGGAGCTCTCCCCGCGGAGGGGGGAGGTCCGGCTTTGTTGGCCACGTGGCGGGCCCGGAGCTATCCTCTGAGGAGAGGGAGGTCCGGCCCCGCTGGACACGTGGCACCCTCGGAGCTCTCCCTACGGAGAGGGGCGAGGTCCTCAGGCAGTTTCCCCTGTGTGTGATGGTACCCCATATTGAGTGTACCGACAGTGGCCCCCGGGCCCATCTCGGGGGAGACAACGAGCCTGGGGTGGGGCCCCCGTCTCTTCCGCTCCGCGCACCTTCTCGAAGACCCGCATTGACCGTTGCCGGAGCACGAACAGTCGCGGGATAATGGGAGCGTGTGCCCCACTTGATGACTGCTTTTACTGCGGCGGTTCCCAAGGCTGCCACCCCTTTTCGGGAACCGCCGAAGCGTCCTGCCGGCTTGTCTCCTTGAGAGACTGACTTCTTGGCCCACCGCTTCAGCTGGACAGCTCGGGTCCACTTGTCATCGACGCTTGGTCTTAGAGCTGAAGTGGTTGTCCCAAGCAGCGTATTCGAAGAGTTTCGAATTGCTTTGAATCGTGCCTGGGATGTTTAAAAGGGGATCTCACCTGCATCACGGCTTCCCTTCGCACTTCCCTGCGCTTGAATCTTCGTTGTTTCCTTGAGATCTTGCGCCCTTGTCTTCCCTGTTCTTGAGCTTCCATCTGCCATGGCTTCCAACTTGCCTCCGCCGCGTCTCGCTCGGTCGGCCGAGCTCGGGATAGTGCGCAGGCTGCTGGGCTGGCAGAAGCACTGGCTCCGGCAGGGATCTCTCCCCCTACTCCTGGAGAAGGGGGAGATAGTCTTCTTCACCGCCTACGCCATGGCGGGGTTTGTCCCACCGATTTCTTCCTTCTTCGTGACGCTGCTGGAGACGTACGGTCTCCAGCTCCATCACCTCTCCCCCAACTCCTTCGCGATGGCCGCCGTCTTCGTGCACTTCTGCGAGATGTTCGTGGGGGTGCGTGCTTCAGTGACGCTCTTCCGCTACTTCTTCGTGTTGTGGACGACCGGGCGCAGCTCGAAGAATCAGCTGGGGGCGTACTACTTCCAGCATCACTGCAAGGATCCGAAGGCCTCTGGGTACCTTCTACCTTTCGGCGCGGCGAGGTGGGAAAACTGTAGGGAGAACTGGGTGATCGTGTAGACCGACGAGCATGATCGCCTGCAGCTGCCAACTGCCGGCCCGACCACCGAGCGTCGCTTCTGGGAGGAGATCTCGGAGCTGGAGCCGGAGTACGCGCCGGTCTTGGAGCGGATCCGGTTCCTGGCCAACGAGGGGCTGACGTCCCTGATGGTGCTGATAGACTTCCTGTCACGCCGTATTGCGCCCTTGCAACAGCGCAACCGCCCAGCGTGGTACTACACCGGCGAGCACGACTGCACCAGGCTGGAGACGGGTCTCAGCTCTGACCCATATGAGGAGGTGTTGTACGAGATGGTGGCCAGGGTGAGCGGCGACTTCGTCACCGGCGGCGACCTCACTTTCCCGACCTCTTGCACTCCCCTCTTCTTGGAGCCGCAGTGGAGGGCGGAGTTGCTGCGGAAGATGTCGAACCTTGACGAGATCGGGATCGCCGTGCGTCAGGTTAGGGATGCCTTCCGGGGGATCTCGATCCCCGGGGTCGAGCGCTCCGGGGCGGAGCGCGAGGCGTCAGCTGCTGCCCAACCCGCACTGAGGGTCGACGGAGCTTGGACCGTCGACAAGGGGAAGGGAAAGGAGCCGGCCCCCGGGCAGCAAGAGAAGAAACGCGCCTGGTCCCCTCCGAGGGCGTCGTTTGCGCCGAGTCAGGGGGCCGGGGTACCCTTGCGCCCATCTCCCGGAGGCGCTGGTTCGTCGGGCGGCGACCCAAAGAGACCTCGGGTCTCCAGCTCCGGCGGGGCTCCTCTCGGAAAACGGCGGTCCGAGGAGCTCCGGGCGTCCCGCCTTCCTTCTTCAGGCAGAGGAGCTTCATGGAGGGATGCCGGTGGGGCGACGTCTGGGGGTGAGCCAAGGGCTCAGGCGCCACAGCCGGCGAGCGTCCTGGCTGCAGGCTCGGCAAGTAGCGGCGCCGGAAGGAGCAGCGCTGGGACTTATCCGGGGGCGCAGGCGCCCCGGGCCTCAGGAGCCGGATCGGTGAGCAGCGCTAGGGGCACCACCGACGGGGACCCTACTGCTCTGCCTCCCACTCCGCTAGTCCGGGTACCTGCGGCGCAGGCGCCGGCGGCAGGCTCCGGTGGTTCTGTCCTGGCTCGGAAGCCGGGGCTCCATGCCCGTTGGAGCGCTCACGTCCCTCGGTAAGTGTTGCTCTTTCCGGATTTTAGAACTAGCGTTCTTTTCTCCTTTCTTAGACTGAGAGCTTCTTATGTCGGCAGGGACTCATCGGCTACCGGGGGCAAGTCTGTTCCCCGGCCATCTCCGGCTAGCGGAGATTCTGCGCCGCAGCGTCCGGGAGCTACGGCGGCTCCGACGGCCCCCAAGTCGGCGGGGGCTTCTTCTGTGCCGGCGGGACCAACCCCCGCGGTGGTGGCGGCAGCACCCGCTCGTCCCCCTTTGCCAACTCGGAAGCCGGCGGCTGTCGAGGGCTCGGCTAAGCCGGCTGGCGACGCCCGACCTTTCAGTGCTGAGGCTGGAGGGGCAGCTGCGGGTGCAGCTGTTGGCCCTCTGGCTTCCCCAGATCGGCGCCTCACTTCGGTTGCCGAGGCACCGGCATATCCACCGGTCAAGGACGTGATGGAGGAGGTCAGGGGCGCGGCTTCGGCCTCCGCCGCCCCGCTGCCCCTAGCGGATGTCTTGGGGCTTGCCCAGGCTGGCGTTCGGCAGGTCCAGGCTGCCCTAGAGCAAAAGCGGGAGGTGCTGGCTGGAGAGAGGGACCGCCTCCTCAGCTGGGGGCATCTCCTGAAGCAGCGGACTCAGGAGGCTCGGGCAGAGCTCAACTCGAGGCAGTCGAGGCTTGATGCCATGGAGGCGCTGCTCGACGCTCAGAAGAGGGCCGTCGACCGCCTGGGCTCCGAGACCCGGCGGCTCCGCCAAGAGACCCGCGAAGCTCACGCCAGGGCTGAGGAGTGCTCCACTGCTGTGGAGGAGCTGCGGTTGCAGGTGGCGCGTCGTGAGTGTGCCATCGCGGATCGAGAGCGCGATGTGGCGGCCGAGGAGAAGAAGCTCGCCGCACGGCTGGAGGCCAGCGAGGGCAAGCTGAAGGCCCGGGCCGAGGAGCTGGGGCTTCGGGAGTCGGCTGTTGCCGCGAGGGAGGAGCAGACCTCCTGGGAGCGCCAGGCGGCGCTGGATCGTGAGCTGGCGGCCCGCCAAGAGGTGGAGAAGCTCCAGGCTTCGCGGTCTGTCGAGGCCCGAGCGGTCTGGAGCTTTGTCGGTGAGGCGGGGTCCGCCCTGGTTCCCCTTGGTTTCAGCCCAGTGAGGACGGAGCTCCGGCACAGGAGGTGGCTGAGGCAATCCCGGCGCTTGAGTCCATCGGCGCCAAGCTGGGCAGGCTCGAAGCTGTGATCGCCGACGAGCTTGAGGCGGAGGGACGGGGCCTGGCGAAGGAGGTCGCTACGCACGTGCTGGCGTGCTTCCGGAGTCAAGACCCTTCCTTCTCTCTGGAGCCAGTGAGACTGGGCCCCGTCACCGAGTGGGAGGAAGCTGCCAGGGCCGAAGTCGGGGACATGGCCGCCCTCGTGGCCTCTAGGTTCCAGCGGGAGTACGGGGCCTCTTAGGCAGCCGCCCTACGGCTAGAAGGCCCTGTATCTCTTCTTTTTTGCTTTTGTTGAGTCTGTACTCCAGCTCATGGGGCTTTGAATGAATGGATAGACTCCTTATTATTGCGTCTGTTCCTTATCTTCTCCTTGGCTTGACCTGCCCAAGTCCTTAGCTCCGCAAGGAACTCAGAGGCCTTCACCAATTTTGAAGTATTGCACAGACGCCTTCCTCGGGTCCTTATTGTGTTAAGGGCCCAAGGGGTCTCCGGGGCTCGCCCCATGAGGACGGGGGGAGGTCCGGATCTGCTGACCACGTGGCAGGCCCGGAGCTACTATGAGGAGAGGGTGGTCCGCCCTGCGGGACACGTGGAGCCTTCAGAGCTCGCCCCAGCGGAGGGGGCGGGGTCCGGTTCTGCCAGCCACGTGGCGGGCCCGTGGCTATCCTCTGAGGAGAGGGGAGCTCCGCTCCCGCTGGTACACGTGGGGCCTTCGGAGCGCGCCCCTGCGGAGGGAGCAGGGTCTGGTTCCTCTGGTCTTGAGTTGGAGTTGTCGGGAGCTCCGGTCTCTTCCTACGCGGTCCCCGTAGTGGCCCCCTAATAGGTGTGGCCAATGGTTTGGGCACTCCTACCATACTCCTGCGGGGGAGCTAAAGACGGGAGGTCCTGCACACAAACAGAGGAACCGTAATTCTCCTTGGGGGCTCTCCCTTCCCTTTCTCATAGTCTTATTTGGCTTACGGTCCTAGTCTGGTATACGGTGCCTGGGTACTTCAGTGCACCCGGCGCCGGGGGTCCGCCTCCCTCTGAGGTCAGGGTACGACCGTCCGGCCCCCAGGACTGGACTGTAACGTTAGGGGGGCAGGGTGCACAGGCTTCCGGTACGGAACCCGGCAAAGCAACCTGTGCTCCCCTGGGCCTCCGAAGAGCAGGGTGCGCACGCTTTGCGTCAAAACCAGGCAAAGCAGACTACGCACCCCGGGCTCCCCTTGCACAGCGCAGGTTTTTCCTGGGGGTGACCAACTGACGTTGCAGTACCTGACTGAGGGAGACCCGAAAGGTCCCCTGGCCATCGGTAGGTACCTCAAGCGCGACCGTCTTCGGTAGGATAGCAAATGCCGACTAGAGATGAGAATGGGAAAAGAGAGCTGAGTGTATGGTGAGCATACACAGAAAGTGCTGTCGGTACCTGACATATGGGGTACCCCCGCGCACAGGGTAAAATGCCTAAGGTACTCACCCTTCTCCGCAGGGAGAGCTCCGAAGGCGCCATGCGTCCGGCGGGGCCGGACCTCCCTCTCCTCAGAGGAGAGCTCCGGGCCCGCCACGTGGCATACAGAAGCCGGACCTCCCCCTCCGCGGGAGAGAGGTCCGAAGACACCACGCGTCCAGCGGGGCCGGACCTCCCTCTCCGCAGAGGAGAGCTCCGGGCCCGCCACGTGGCATACAGAAGCCGGACCTCCCCCTCCGCGGGAGAGAGGTCCGAAGACACCACGCGTCCAGCGGGGCTGGACCTCCCTCTCCGCAGCGGAGAGCTCCGGGCCCGCCACGTGGCATACAGAGGCTGGACCTCCCCCTCCGCGGGGAGAGGTCCGGAGGCTCCACGTGCCCCGCAGGCCGGACCCTTCTCGCCTCAGAGAAGGGCTCCGGACCCGCCACGTGGCCAGAAGAACGGTGCTGCCTGCCCCCGAGCGGTAGGCGGCGGGCGTAAAGGCGCCCCTCACCTTGCCCGTACAAGGTATTCAAGGCCCGCGTCTTCCCAAGACGCGGAAACACGGAGCACGCGTCTGTCAGGTGCCGTTGCGCCCAGTCGCATCACAGACTGGCGCGCGGTGTCAGGACCTGCCAGCTAATAAACGCCGCGACAAGACATCCCATGCCGCCTGCGCCGTCATCAACCACTACGACTAGCATGCGGCATGGGCAGGGCGGCAAGATGAAGACTCAGAAGCCTTCGACCAGAGGCAACGACCGGCGTAACTACAGATACGGTAGATAACAAGCAAACTTCCCGGGACCACCTGTCGGGTCCCGGCTCCCCTTGTAAGCCGCCCGAGTCTTGGACTATAAAAGGCTCGGGCAGGCGTCGATAGCAGGGGTTCGCACTTTGCAACTCATACGCTAGCCATACACTCTCAAGCTGTAACTCACCCCCAAGCTCAGGCCTCCGGCCCTGAGCAGCAAGCAATACAGCGAGCTCCATAGCTCGCCGTGGACGTAGGGTTTTACGCTCCGGCGGCCTGAACCACGTAAAACTCGCCGTGTCAAGCTCTCGCTAACTCGTCCATCCGCGCAAGCTTTCCGCTAGGAGACTAGCCCCACCGAAAAAAGAACCTCCGCGGGCTGCCCAGTGCAGGCCCGGGGGAAGTGTCGATCGCACACTTCGACATTTGGCGCGCCAGGTAGGGGGCTTTTCCCCTAGCGCGACGAGTTTTCACCGACGAAGATGATCGAGCTTCCTTCAGCGGCAAACTCTTCCCCCCTGCGCCCGCGGCAAACCGTGACCAGGGGAGCGTACATGATGACACACTCAAGTTGGGAGCCAGCAACCGGCTCTGGCAGCGCCGACCCCGGCAATGCAGGCTCCATCCAGCGTCAGGCCTTCGGTAGCCCGGGCGTACCCGGTGGGGGTGCGCTAGCCGCAGCAAGGGCGCTACTGTGCAATCCGCCTGCTGGGGACGCGCCACAGGCAGCGACCCAGCGGTGGATTCGCGAGGTAGACCGTTTTGTCGTCGCCGCCGCAAACCATTGACTTCGGCGGGGACGACGCTCCGACCAACCGGCTGTGTCGCTGACGCGCATGCCAACGGTTGATGGCCAGACGGGGGAGTTCCAGCTCCACCAAGCTTCCGTCGACGGACCTGAGGACAGAGCTGGAACGGTGCCACTTAGGCCAAGATGCCCGAGTGTTCCTCGAGCGACGTCAAGAAAGGCGTCGCACTCAAGAGGCTGGCGACAACATGACGTCGGCCTCGACCCAGCCTGAAGGGCAGATCTTCGCTACGCGAGCTCTGCCCCAGGCATACGTCGTGCGGCATATGCCACAACCATATGCCCTGCAGACGGCGTCCCCGGTCTATGGAGCGGCCTTGCCCATACCGGGGCACACTGTGCCAGCGGAAAACCAAGCGTTCGCGGCACCGATACCTGCACTGGGAGCCAGCAACCGGCTCTGGCAGCGCCGACCCCGGCAATGCAGGCTCCGACCAGCGTCAGGTTTTCAGTAGCGCTGGGTGTACCTAGTGAGGGTGCGCTAGCCGCAGCGAAGAGCGCTGCTACTCAATATGCCACAGCCGTGTGTCCTACGTATGGCAGCCAGAGCATGCGGTGCTCAGCGCGAACCAAGCATTCGCGGCATCAGGACCTGCGGCGGCAGAAGCAGGGTGTGCGGCCCTCGCGCCCCGCTTTCGCTTCACAAAATGGCCGCGCAAGTTTCGGCCGCTCTTGCCTGAGAAGTACGACGGCAGCATCAACCCGGCGGAATTCCTCCAGAGGCCGGGAAATCCAGAAGCTTGCGGAGCACTTCCGGAAGGGGAAGCAGCCCCCAGCTGATGCCCCACCCTGTAGTCAAAGGGAGGGCAAGCAGAAGGTCAAGGCCCGGGACGGCGACGACCGCCAGGTGGAGTTCCAGGAGCTCCGGCGCGCCGTAAAGGCAGTGCGCAATCATGGGAGCTCCAGCTCCAGTGACGACGAGCACTGGAAGATGCCCCGTGACATCTTCGGCGGGTCCGCTGACCCCCTGTCCCGAAGCATGGCTAAGGCCTTGCGTCGAGCGGTAGCGTCGGTGGCTCCCCTCCCAGGTGCAGTACCGCGCCTCAGGTGGATGGGAATCCCCATCAGCTTCGATGACACCGACTGCCCCAGGAACATGGCTGGGGCCGGCCAACTACCGCTCGTGGTGGCCCTTACCATCGCCAACGTGAAGATGTACCACGTTTTGGTGGATGGTGGGGCTGGACTGAACCTCATCAGTCACGCAGCCTTCCAGAAGCTGCAGATCCCGATGGCCAAGCTCGCCCCATCAAGCCCGTTCTCAGGGGTAGGGCCGGGACAGGTCGTTCCCTACGGTCGCATCAGCCTCCCGGTGACCTTTTGGGGCACCGGACAGCTACCGGACAGAGTACATTCTGTTCGACGTGGCCGAGATTGTCATGATCGGTAGGCCAGCCCTGTACCGATTCATGGCAGTAGCCCACTACGGCTATCTTGTCTTGAAGATGCCTACACCAACAGGCGTCCTCAAGGTTTGTGGAGACCGTGCTGCCGCAGTATTAGCCTTGGAAAGGCTTCAGGCGCTTACAGCAACTAGAGCGCCAGCCCTCAGCAGTACAGAACCAAACCAGCTCCACCTAAGTGCACGCCACCGTGCCTCTACCACCACACCCCGCGTGCAACCCCTTGATGAGGACGACGTCCCCACAAGGCTCGTCCGAATCAGCGCCGATGCCACCCAGACCACCCGGGTAGCCGGGGGCCTGGGTAGCATATAGGAAGGCGCGCTCGTTGCCCCCCTCCGGCATGCGGTCGATGTGCTGCATGACAGCCATCACCGAGGCCAGAGATCCCTAGGGAGGTGATGGAGCACTACTTAAAGGTCTTTCCCGACGTCCAGCCGTCCGACGAGACGGAGAGTCCGCCGCTCCCGGCGCTTGGCAAACCGTGTTATTATCCCGAAGGCCAGCGAGAAGCTCCGGAAGCGCATCCACTACACCAGTCTCAACAAGGCATGCCCTAAAGACCTATTTTTTCTTCCTATGATAGAGCAAATAGTAGACTCGATACCAGGCTGTGATATGCTGCGCTTCCCAAATGCTTGCTAGGGCTCCCATCAGGCCCCTGAGTCTGAAGTAGTTGAAGGGCGCCCTTTACCTGCTAATCCCGGCGTAAACCGACTCGGCATAGCTAGGGGTCCCGTGAATTTCCGGTCTTCGCGCAATGGCTTTAACCCCATACCACAGTAACCTGTTTCGCTACCGAGAAGCAAGCACCTGAAGACCAGACCTCGGATCCCCGACACAACCTCCCGGAGGACCAGCAGGACCTAGAGCTCCCTGGACGTCAGCGGAGCTTCCCGCGAGGTCCAAAGCAGCCTGAGGACCCCCGAGTGTCGGGCACCCAGCGATCCCCCTAGGCTAAAAGCTATCCCCCACAGCTCCACGCGGCGGGCGATGCCGCCAAATGGGCGGCGGAACTACTGAAGTTTGATCTAGGTTCCCTTTCCCGTCATACAGACATTAACAGAGCATTAGTTCACTTGTGGCTGAAGTAGACGCACGCTCAGGGGGCCACGAAGACGATGAAACAGTACCCTGAGCCCTGACCTTCACCAGGCCTTATCGAGTGATGTTCGTCGACGGCTCCTCGCAAAAGCAGGGGGCCGATGCTAGCGTACTGTTCCTCACGCCATCGGGGTAGCAGTCTGGGTATGTGGCGCATTCCAATTCCAAGGCAACCAACAACATAGCAAAGTATGGAGTGCCCATCCTTCTCGCTAGTCGTTGGCTCAGGGCAATCCCCAGTCTGGTTAACAACCAAGACAGCGGAGACAGACCCCCTCGCCTTGGACCTGCACCACGTACCGCGCGCTAGCAAGGCCGCAGCTGACGACCTTTCAACAAGGGCCCCCACTGCCACCGGAGCCACTGTGCCTGAAGGGGGCCTCGAGAGGACATTGCCGCGACCCACAGCCCGGCCCGCCGAGCCGGGCGAAGGGGGCTAGACCAGCACCTCGAAGCTGGCGGTCCCGGCGGCCATGAGCGCCGCCAAGGATCATAAGCGTCACTGGGGACTCCGTGCAACCCAGCGCTCAAGATCCAGATGCTCAAGTCAGACCCGATGCATGGATCACGGAGGTCCGGGACTACTTGAAAGACAATATCCTCCCTGATGAACGTGTATCCGCTGAACGGATTGCGCGTATGGCTAAGAGACACATGGCGGTAGAGGGGGATCTCTACCGACGTGGCGCCAACCACATCCTATTGCGGTGCATAACCCAGGGGGAAGGCTGCGACTTGTTCGCTGAGATCCATGGAGGCGAATGTGGGAGTCATTCTTCCTCACGCACGCTTGTCGGTAAAGCCTTTCGGCATGGCTTCTACTAGCCGGCAACACTCCAGGATGCCGTCGATCTGGTCGAGAGGTGCTAAGCGTGCCTGTTCCACGCCAAGCAGATCCATACACCGGCTTGGACGGTACAGATGATCCAGCCCGCATGGCCATTTGCCGTAATGGGGCTGGACATCCCGGGCCTGGGACCATTCCCCAGAACCGAAGACAGGGACCCGCTCCCGAACCTTCGGAACACGGAACACCGCTGTAAGTTCTACCCCTAGAGCAACAATAGGGCAGGCCTTTCTTTTTGTAGTAATTTCCATAAAAGTCCGTGAACAGGGCTTGGAGCAACTAAGCCTCAGGGGACGGTCTAGGACTACGTTCAGCTTCGCCTGGTTCCGACCCCAAGCGCGTAGAGTCTTGCTTCCCTTGAGGTGGGTCGTGGCCTACATATGTGGCCCTCCTTCCCCCGTATGGAAATTTATATGAAAAGAAACCTACCCTACGTTGCTCTACTTTGGTACTCATTTAATTTACTTATTAAGTTTTTATGATTACCCTACTAACGCGTGCTCACTATGCGTTCAACTCCCTCTTCTCATTCTCATCTTTAGTCGGAATTTGCTGCAGATACGACTAAGGAATAGAGGGGGGGAGCCCCCAAGGAGAATTACTTTTTCCTTACTTGTGTGCAGGACTTCTCAGCCTCAGCTCCCCGCAGGAGTATGGTAGGCGCATCCACCCAATAGAACGCACCTACCAGGGGGCCGCTACGGGATCGCGGTAGGCAAAAAACCCCAAGGTAAGATCAAAGGGCTAGCCCTCACAGGGGCGAGGTCCGAAGGCCCCACGTGTCCAGCGGGGCCGGACCTCCCACCTCTTTGAGGGGAGCTCCGGGGCCGCCGCGTGGTCTACAGAAGTCGGACCTCCCCCCTCTGCGAGGAGAGGCCCGGGGCCTCCACGTGCCCTGCAAGCCCGGACCTCCTCTCAGGCGGGAGCTCCGGGCCCGCCACGTGACCAACAGGCTCGGACCCCCCTCCGGTCTCGTGAGGCGGGTCCTGGAGACCTCCAAAACCCTTACTATACAGTGGGGACCCGGACAAGGTGTCTATGCAGAGCTTCGAGATTGGTCAAGGCCTACGAGCCCTTGCGGAGCTAAGGGCTCGGTCAGGAAAGGCCAAGAAGAAGACTAGGGCATGCAGACACGGAAAGAAACAGGAGTCTGTCCATACAAAGGCTCCACGAGCTGGGCTACAGACTCAACAAAAATAAAAAAGGAAGTACAGGGCCTTGTGGACACGAGGGCAGATGCTTAGGGGTCCCCGGACTCCCGATGAAACCTAGAGGCCACGAGGGCAGCTAAGTCCTCGACTTCGGCCCTGGCAGCTTCCTCCTGGTCGGCGATGGGTCCTAAACAGACCGGCCCCAGAGAAAAGGAAGGGTCTCGGCTAACGAAGCACGACAGAACGTGCATCGCAACCTCCTTCGCAAGGCCCCGACCTTCCGCTTCCAGCTCGTTGGCGATCACTGATTCGAGCCGACCTAGCACGTCGCCAAGAGACTCAAGGGCTGGGACCGCTTCGGACACCGGCCGTGCTGGGGTCTCCACCTGCACAGGGCTAAAACCAAGAGGAGCCAAGGCAGATCCCGCCTTAGCAATGAAGCACCAGACCGTCTGGGCCTCGGCAGTCCGCAAGGACTGGAGCCTCTCTACCTCTTGGCGAGCCACTAGCTCGCGATCCATCGCCGCCTGAAGCTCCTTGGAAGACTGTTCCTCCCTCGCGGCGACAGCCGACTCCCGGAGCTCCAGCTCCTCAGTCCGAGCCCTTAGCTCCTCCACCTTGACCCTCAGCTGAGCGGTGGTCTTCTCCTCCTCGTCCGCAGCAGCGCGTTCCCGTTCAGCGACGGCGTGCTCCCGACGGGCTACCTGCAGCTGCAACTCCTCCGCGGCGGTGGAACACTCCTTGGCTTTGGCTTCAGCTTTGGTCAGAGCCTCGCGGCAGGAGGCACGAACCCGTTGGGCCTCTAACTCCAAGCGGCTAATGGCCTTCTTCTGGGTGCTAAGCAGAGCACTCATAGCCTCAAGCCTTGACTGCCTTGAGTCGAGGTCCGCTCGGGCCCGCTGCTGCCAGCTGAGAAGGCGTTCCCTCTCGCCGGCCAATGCCTTCCGCTCCTGCTCAAAGGCAGATTGGAGCTGCCGGGTGCTGGTCTGGGCACGCTCCAGGGCGTCCCACACGGGCACCGGAGCAGGGGGAGCAGGAGTTGCGCCGCTGGACCCCCTGGACGAGTCGAAGGCCGGCGGGAGCGCCGGCGCCTCAGCAGCTACGGTGGGGCGCTGTCCTAAGCAGACCAGGGGGCCAGCAGGCACACCTACAGCAGCCCTCCCGGTCTCAAGACCTGGCTTCTGGGCTGGTGAAGGAGGGCGGGTAGGAGCAGATGCGGCCACTGCGGCCACTGCCCCCGCCAATTCGGGAGCTATGGGGGCCGCCGCGGTCCCCAGGTGCCGAGGCGCGGAGCCCCTGCTGGTTGAAGGCGGCCGGATAAGAGGCCCGCCCCTGGCAGCCGGTCGGTCCCTGCAAAGAAGAAGAAGCCCTCAGAATAAGAGAAGAGGCAGGAGCTCTGCTCCTATAAGTTAGAAAGGATAACACTTACTGGGAGGCATGAGCGCTCCAGCGAGCTTGCAGCACTGGCCTCTGGGCTGTAGCTGAACTGCCAGGACCAGTGGCTGGAACGGTCGCGGAGTGGGACGCCTGGACCTTCGGCACGCTCGTCGGCGTCGCCCCACCAACATCCGTCCTGGGAGCCCCGCCGCTCGAGGGAAGATGGCGAGATACTTGGGCTGATTCGTACGGCAGCTGTCTGGGGAGAGACCCGCCGGGGGGGGGGCACTCGGGACCTCTTCGGGTCGCCACCCGATGGACCAGCACCTCCGGGAGATGGAAGCAAAGTAGCTCCGGCACCCTGGCTTGGCACAGGCGGCACCCTCGGAGGAGACCGAGCGCGTTTCTTCTCTAAATGCCCGGGGGCCGGCTCTTTCCCTTTCCCTTTATCGGCGGCTTGGGTTCCGTCGGCTTTGGGGGAGGGATTGGCAGCAGCGGATGCCTCATGCCCTGATCCGGGGTGCTCGGTTCCTGGAATGGTGATACCCCGGAAGGCATCCCCGACCTGACGAACGGCAATCCCGATATCATCGAGGTTCGGCATCTTCCGCAGGAGCTCTGACCTCCTCTGAGGCTCCAAGAAGAGGGGGTGGCAGAAGGCGGAAAGGCGGGGACGCCGCTGGGAATATAGTCACCGCTCACCTTGCTCACCATCTCCTCCAGCTCCTCGTCGGAAGGGACAGAGCCGGGGCCTCTCTCCAGCCTGGTACAGTCCTGCTCACCGGTATAGTACCACGCTGGGCGGCTGCGTTGCTGCAAGGGAGCAATGCGGCGTGACACAAAGTCCATCAGCACCATTAGAGACGTCAGCCCCTCGTTGGCCAAGAACCGGATCCGCTCCAAGACCGGAGTGTACTCCTGCTCCAGCTCAGGGATCTCCTCCCAGAAGCGGCGATCGGTGGTCGGGCTGGCGGTTGGGAGTTGTAGGCGATCGTGCTCGTCGGTCTGCACTACCACCCAGCTCTCCCTCCAGTTCTCCCACCTTGATGCGCTGAAGGGCAGGAGGTATCTGGAAACCTTGGGGTCTTTGCAGCGATGCTGGAAGTAATATGCCCCCATCTGAGTCTTTGAGCCGCGTCCAGTCGTCCGCAGCACAAAGAAGTGGCGGAAGAGCGTCACGGAGGCGTGCACCCCCACGAACATCTCGCAGAAGTGGACAAAAACGGCCGCCATTGCGAAGGAGTTGGGGGAGAGATGGTGGAGCTAGAGACCGTATGTCTCCAGCAGGGTGACGAAGAAGGAAGAAATCGGCGGAACGAACCCCGCCAGAGCATAAGCGGTGAAGAAGACTATCTCCCCCTTTTCCAGGACCAGGGGGAGAGATCCTCGGCGGAGCCGATGCTTCTGCTCTTCCGAGCGCCAGCCCAGCAGCCTGCGCACTGGACCGAGCTCGGAGGAGCGAACGAGGCGCGTCGGAAGCAAGTTGGAAGCCATAGCGAAAGAAGGCGCAAGGGCAGGAGAGCCGGGGCGCAAGAGTTCAAGGGAAGTACGAGCGCAATGCGAAGGGAAGCCGCGATGCGGGTGAGATCCCCTTTTAAAACTTTCCAGGGATGGTTCGAGGTAATTTGAAAACCTCCGGAAACATTGCATCGGCGACCTCGTCGGCTCTGAGACTGGGCGCCGATGAAAGCTGGGCCCAAACCGCTTAACTAAAGCGGTGGGGTCAAGGAGTCAGCCTCCTGAGAAGATGAGCCGGCAAGGCACTTCGGCGGTTCCCGAAGAAAGCGCCGCAACGTGCAGAAGTGGCAGCCTTGGGAACCGCCACAGTAAAAGCAATCATCAAGTGAGCGCACGCTCTCACGACCCCGCGGCCGTTCGTGCTCCGGCAGCGGTCAATTCGGGACTTAGAGACAGTGCGCGGATCGGAAGAGATGGAGGTCCCACCTCGGGCTCGCTATCTCCCCCGAGATGGGCCCGGGGGCCACTGTCGGTACCTGAGATATGGGGTACCCCCGCGCACAGGGTAAAATGCCTAAGGTACTCGCCCTTCTCCGCAGGGAGAGCTCCGAAGGCGCCACGCGTCCGGCGGGGCCGGACCTCCCTCTCCTCATAGGAGAGCTCCAGGCCCGCCACGTGGCATACAGAAGCTGGACCTCCCCCTCCGCGGGAGAGAGGTCCGAAGACACCACGCGTCCAGCGGGGCCGGACCTCCCTCTTCGCAGAGGAGAGATCCGTCCGAAGACACCACGCGTCCAGCGGGGCTGGACCTCCCTCTCCACAGAGGAGAGCTCCGGGCCCGCCACGTGGCATACAGAGGCTGGACCTCCCCCTCCGCGGGGAGAGGTCCGGAGGCTCCATGTGCCCCGCAGGCTGGACCCTTCTCGCCTCAGAGAAGAGCTCCGGACCCGCCACGTGGCCAGAAGAACGGTGCTGCCTGCCCCCGAGCGGTAGGCAGTGGGCGTAAAAGCGCCCCTCACCTTGCCCGTACAAGGTATTCAAGGCCCGCGTCTTCCCAAGACGCGGAAACGCGGAGCACGCGTCTGTCAGGTGCCGTTGCGCCCAGTCGCATCACAGACTGGCGCGCGGTGTCAGGACCTGCCAGCTAATAAACGCCGCGACAAGACATCCCATGCCGCCTGCGCCGTCATCAACCACTACGACTAGCATGCGACATGGGCAGGGTGGCAAGATGAAGACTGAGAAGCCTTCGACCAGAGGCAACGACCGGCGTAACTACAGATACGGTAGATAACAAGCAATCTTCCCGGGACCACCTGTCGGGTCCCGGCTCCCCTTGTAAGCCGCCCGAGTCTTGGACTATAAAAGGCTCGGGCAGGCGTCGATAGCAGGGGTTCGCACTTTGCAACTCATACGCTAGCCATACACTCTCAAGCTGTAACTCACCCCCAAGCTCAGGCCTCCGGCCCTGAGCAGCAAGCAATACAGCGAGCTCCATAGCTCGCCGTGGACGTAGGGTTTTACGCTCCGGCGGCCTGAACCACGTAAAACTCGCCGTGTCAAGCTCTCGCTAACTCGTCCATCCATGCAAGCTTTCCGCTAGGAGACTAGCCCCGCCGAAAAAAGAACCTCCGCGGGCTGCCCAGTGCAGGCCCGGGGGAAGTGTCGATCGCACACTTCGACAAGTGTGGTCATAAAAATTAATGCGTAATTTAAATGAGCACAAGGGTAAGAGCAAAGTAGGACATGTTTCTTTCCATATAAATATCCATAGGAGGAAGGTAGGTTAAACATGGAGGCAATGACCCACCCCGTTAAGAAGGGAAGCAAGACTCTACGCGCTTAGGGTCGGAACCAGGCCAAGCTGAACGTAGTCCTGGACTGTCCCCTGAGGCTTAGCTGCTCCGAGCGCTGTTCCTGGACTCTATGGAATCTATTACAGAAAGAAAAAGAACTGTCCTACTATTGCTCTAGGGATAGAACTTACGGAGGTGTTCTATGTTCCAAGGGTTCAGGAGCGGATCCCCATCCTCAGTGGAAAGGCATGCGCACCCGGGACGGCAAACTTTCGTGACTCGGAAGGGACCTTCCCAGCTGGGGGAGAGTTTGTCGGTCCCTTCGCGATAAAGTATGCGTCGTAGCACCAGGTCGCCTTTTTGCAGCTCCCGGACACACACGGACCTTTGGTGGTACTGCCGGAGCGTTTGCCGGTACCGTGCGTTGCAGAGCGCTGCGTGTAATCGAGCCTCGTCGACGAGGTCAATGTCTTCACGCCGGAGGTTGTCC
Organism: Neostapfia colusana; assembly: GCA_030760725.1. Taxonomy (NCBI): domain Eukaryota; kingdom Viridiplantae; phylum Streptophyta; class Magnoliopsida; order Poales; family Poaceae; genus Neostapfia; species Neostapfia colusana. The sequence continues at coordinate 106,713,733 of JASWHV010000006.1, forward strand.
TGCGTGGCTTCGTCGTAAGCTCAGACACAGAGAGACCCCATGGTGATCTCTGGGGGAAGCACAGCTTCGGCCCCGTATACCATGAAGAAGGTGTCTCTCCGGTGGCCCGGCTTTGGGATGTCCGGTTAGCCCACAGTGTGCTCGGAAGCTCGTCCACCCACTTGGCGCCATGTTTCTTCAAGCCGGCATAGGTGCGAGTCTTGAGGCCCCGAAGGATCTCGGCGTTGGCTCTCTCGACCTGCCCATTGCTCCTTGGGTGATCAACAGAGGCATAGCACACCTGGATGCCGAGGTCTTCGCAGTAGTCTTGGATTGTTGCGCTGGTGAACTGGGTCCCGTTGTCGGTGATGATTTTGTTCGGGACCTCGAACCGGCAGATGATTGACTTGATGAACTTTACTGCGGATTGCTTGTTGATGGTGATGACGGGTGTAGCTTCCGGCCACTTGGTTAACTTGTCAATGGCAACGTAGAGGTACCGGAATCCCCCGACGACTTTGGGGAATGGTCCCAGGATGTCCAACCCCCATACGGCGAACGACCACAAGGGCGGGATCATCTGAACCGCCTGAGCCGGTGTGTGGATCTGCTTGGCGTGGAACTGGCACGCCTTACAGCTCTCGACCAGCTTGACGGCATCCCGGAGTGCTGTCGGCCAGTAGAAGTCGAGCCGGAAGGCTTTACCGACAAGCGTGCATGAGGAAGAGTGACTCCCACATTCGCCTCCATGGATCTCAGAGATCAAGTCGCAGCCTTCCCCCTGGGTTATGCAGTGCAATAGGACGTGGTTGGCGCCACGCCGATAGAGATCCCCTTCTACCGGCACGTATCTTTTAGCCATGCGCACGATCCGTTCAGCAGATACACGTTCATCAGGGACGATGTTGTCTTTCAAGCAGTCCCAGATCTCCGTGATCCATGCATCGGGTCTGACTTGAGCTTCTGGATCTTGAGCGCTGGGTTGCACAGAGTCTCCAGTGACGCTTATGATCCTTGGCGGCGTCCATGGCTGCAGGGCCGCCAGGACCGCCAGCTTCGAGGTGCTGGTCCAGCCCCCTTCGCCCGGCTCGGCAGGCCGGGCTGTGGGCCGCAGCAACGTCCTCTCGAAGACTCCTTCGGGCACAGGGGCTCCGGTGGAGGCCTTTGTTGAGAGGTCGTCGGCCGCGGCATTGCCAGCGCACGGTACATGGCGCAGGTCCAAGGCGAGGAAGTCTTTCTCCAACATCTGCACGTGGAGCAGATAAGCAGCTAGTTGTGGGTCATTGCAGGAGCATTCACCCTTAACTTGCTTGATGACTAGCTGGGAGTCGCCCTGTGCCAACAACTGGCGAGCGCCCAGAGACAGGGCTGTCTTTAGGCCAAAGATGAGTGCTTCATACTCTGCCATGTTGTTGGTTGCCTTGAAATTGAGATGCACCATGTACCCAAACTGCTCCCCCGATGGCATGAGAAGCAGTATGCCAGCACCGGCCCCCTGCTTTCGCGAGGAGCCGTCGAAGAAGAGCGTCTAGTGAGGCCGGGTGAAGACCGGAGCTCGGGGCTTTGGTTCACCGTCTTCGTGGCCCCCTGGGTTAGTCATTGTTGGCGTCCACTCGGCCATGAAGTCAGCCAGTGCTTGGCTCTTGACTGCATGGCGAGGAAGGAAGTCCAGCTCAAACTCCGCCAATTCCGCTGCCCATTTTGCGACATTGCCGGTCACGTTGGGGTAGGAGGTGACCGCCGAGATCCGGTGGGCTTGAAAGTAGTGGCGGAGCTTCTTGGATGCCACGAGTACTGCATACAGCAGCTTGTGGACCTCCAGGTACCTTGTCTTGGCGTCGTGGAGGACTTCGCTGATGTAGTAGACAGGCCTCTAGATGGTCCAGACCCTCTCCCCTGGGCCTGAGATGTCCTCCTCCATTGGCTCAGGCCTCAGGAGGTAGACGAGTCCGGGGGAGCCTCCTGGAGCTGGGACTCGAAGGCTTCTAGGCCGTCTTGGACCTCCGGGGGGTCCCGCTGGTCTTCCGGGTGGTCATCCTGGACCCTCGGGAGGACGTCTTGTTCTCCTGGGAGGTTCCTTTGGGCCTCTGGGGGGTTAACCCGGAGCTCTGGGAGGTTGTCTTGGAGCTCCGGGAGGTCCTGTTGGACCTCCGGGAGGTCGTCTTGAGCCTCCGGGGTCTCCTGGTGCTTGTCTTCTGCTACCGGAGCAGGCTGCGGTGACGAGGGGTCCGGCCGCTCTGTGACGAGAACCATGCTCACCACCTCAGTTGTTGCCGTGATGTAGAGCAGCAAGTTCTCTTCGGGCTCGAGGGCTACCATGATGGGTAGTGTCGTCAGGAGCTGCTTCAACTCCTGGAAAGCTTCTTCTGATTCGTCGTTCCAAGCAAACTGACCGGATTTGCGCAGGAGCTTAAAGAAGGGGAGCGCCCGCTCTGCTAGCCTCGGTATAAACCGACTCAGCGCGGCTAGGCATCCTGTGAGTTTCTGGACATCTTTGATGCGGGCGGGGGGCCGCATCAGGTCGATGGCCTTGATCTTCTCTTGGTTGGCCTCAATTCCTCGGTGTGAGACCAGGAATCCTAGGAGCTTCCCAGAGGATACGCTGAACACACACTTGTCGGGGTTCAGCTTAGTGCGCGTGGAGCACAGTTTGTCAAAGACTAGGGCTAGGTTATCTAACAAGGATGAGCTTTGCCTGACTTTGACAACGATGTCATCGACATACACCTCGACTAAGTCTCTTATTAGCTCTCCAAAGGTTTTGTGCATAGCACGTACAAAGGTGGGAAGAGCATTATTTAGACCATAAGGCATAGAGACGTAACAATACAGACCATCTACTGTGATGAAAGAAGTGTGTTCTTCATCTTCTCTAGACATAGGGATGTGATGAAAGCCCGAGTAGGCGTTTAGGAAGCATAGCATATCACAGCCTGATGTAGAGTCTACTATTTGATCTATTCTAGGGAGGGGGAATGGATCTTTGGGACATGCCTTATTGAGACTGGTGTAGTCGATGCACATCCGGAGCTTCCCGCCGGTCTTCGGGACAACGACGGGGTTCGCCAACCACCGGGGGTGGTGGACTTCCCGTATGAAGCCAGCGTCCAGCAGCTTCTTGATTTCTTCTCGGATGAAGTTCTTCCACTCGATGGACTACTTGCGGGGCTTCTGTTGGACTGGCCGGGCGTCAGGGAAGATCTTCAGATGGTGCTCGATCACCTCCCTAGGGATCCCCGGCATCTGCGACGGCTGCCATGCAAACACGTCGACGTTGTGCCGGAGGAAGGTGATGAGTGCGCCTTCCTATTTGCTGTCTAGGTCCCCGGCTACCCGGGTGGTCTGGGCCGCATCGGCACCGACTTGGACGACCTTCAGGGGGACGCCGCCCTCGTCAAGGGGTTGCATGTGGGGTGCTGAGGTCGAGGCACGGTGGCGTGCACTCAGGTGGAGCTGGCCTGGTTCTGCACCGCCAGGGGCTGGTGCTCGGGCTGTTGCAAGTGCTTGGAGCTTCTCCAAGGCTGATACTGCAGCAGTGCGGTCTCCACGAATCTCGAGGACGCCTGTTGGTGTGGGCATCTTCAAGACGAGGTAGCCATAGTGGGATACCTCCATAAATCGGTACAGGGCTGGCCTGCCGATTATGGCGTTGAAGGGGAGGTCGATCTCCGCCACGTCGAACAGAATGTACTCTGTTCGATAGCTGTCCGGTGCCCCAAAGGTCACCGGAAGGCTGATGTTGCCGTAGGGGACGACTTGTCCCGGCCGTACCCCTGAGAACGGGCTCGATGGGGTGAGCTTTGCCATCGGGATCTGCAGCTTCTGGAAAGCTGCGCGGCTGATGAGGTTCAGCCCAGCCCCACCATCTACCAGAACGTGGTACATCCTCACGTTGGCGATGGTGGGTGCTACCAAGAGCGGTAGTTGGCCGGCCCCAGCCATGTTCCTAGGGCAGTCGGTGGCGTCGAAGCTGATGGGGGTTCCCATCCACTTGAGGTGCGGCGCGGCACTTGGGAGAGGAGCCACCGACGCTACCGCTCGGCGCAGAGTCTTGACTGCGCTTCGGGACGAGGGGTCAGCGGATCCGCCGTAGATGACGTAGAGCGTCTTCCGGCGCTCGTCATCGCTGGATCTGGAATCCTCATGGTTGTGTACCGCCTTCACGGCGCGCTGAGGCTCCTGGAACTCCACCTGGTGGTCGACGTTGTCCTGTGTGTCAACCTTCTGCTTGCCCTCCCTTTGACGGAAGGGAGGGGCGTCAGCACGCGGTTGCTTCCCCTTGCGGAAGCGCTCCGCGAGCTTCTGAATCTCCCGGCACTCAGCAGCAGTATGGCTGCTTGTGTTGTGCACGGGGCACGGCTCGCCTTGGTCACCATCTGGAGCTGGTGACCGTCGCTGCCTCTTGTCAGGGCGTGGCCCCCGAGCTCCACTGGGCGCTGCTGCTGCAGCAACGGGAGCTGCGGTCGGTGGCTTCATCTTGCCACCGCCCCGGTTCTTGATCTTCTTGCTGCTTCCATGGGAAGCAGCGCCAGATCTGGGCTGTCCTCCTGATTCGGAGGCTGGCTGTCAGTGCCAGTTCCGCCCTTCTGCTGCCCTGGCGCACTTGTCCGCCAGGCTGAAGAGCTCTGAGACGTCGCGAACTTCTCTGGTCACGAGCTTCTCGAGCATCTTCTTGTCCCGTACACCCTGCCGGAACGCCACCACCACAGAGGCATTTTGGATGTGCGGGATGGTGTTCCGCACCTGGGATAACCGCTGGATGAAGGAGGGCAGCGTCTCTCCAGGCTGTTGTTGGATGGCGTGGAGGTCGAGCTCCGTGCCAGGACGGTGTAGGAGCTGCCGAAGTTTGCAGTGAACTACCGGCAGAGCTCTCCCCAGGAGGTTATGGAATCCTGGGGGAGATTCATGAGCCAAGACCGGGCTGGGCCGGTCAAAGCGACGAGGAAGTAGTTGGCCATGATGGCCTCATCCCCTCCTGCAGCAAGGATGACGGTGGAGTAGATCTGGAGGAACTCCGCCGGGTTTACGTTGCCGTCGTACTTCTCGGGCAGGTGCGGCCGGAACTTGCGTGGCCACTTCGCGAAGCGAAGGTGTGGCGTCACGGCCGCACATCCTGCTCCTGTTGCTGCAGGTGTTGGTGCCGTGAACGCTTGGTTTGGTGTCGGCACTGTGTACCCCGGTATGGGCAAGGCTGCGCCATAGACCGGGGGCACGATTTGCAGGGCATATGGCTGCGGCATATGATGCGTGGTGTATGCCTGGGGCAGAGATCGCGTAGCGAACGTATGCGGCTTAGGCTGGGTTGAGGCAGTTGACATGCTGTCGCCAGCCTCCTGGTTGCGACGCCTTTCTCGCCGTCGCTCAATGACCACTCGGGCATCCTTGGCCAGGTGGCGTCGTTCCAGCTCCGACCTCAGGTCCGCCGATGGGAGCCTGGTGGAGCGGGAGTCTGCCGTCTGCCCGTCAACCGTTGGCGTGCGCGTCAGCGACACAGCCGGTTGACTGGGACGCCGTCCCCGCCGAAGTTGAGGGTTAGCGGCGGCAACGACGATACGGTCTACGTCGCGAATCCACTGCTGGGTCGCTGACTGAGGCACGTCCCCAGCAGGTGGATTGTGCAGTAGCACTCGTGCTGCAGCTAGTGCACTCCCGTGGGAGACACTCAGCGCTGCAGTGGATCTTGGGCTCGCTGGAATCGGCGCTGCCAGAGTCGGCTGCTGGCTTCCAGCTTGCACCGACACACTCCGTCCTGAGTGTGTCGAGACGTAGTCCCCGCTGGTCACCGTTCGACGTGAACGTGGGCGGGGAGAGCTTGCCGTTGAAGGAAGCTTCTTCATCTTCGTCGGCGGAAGCTCGTCGCACAAGGGAAAAGCCCCCTACCTGGCGCGCCAAATGTCGAAGTGTGTTGTCGACACTTCCCCCAGGCCTGCTCTGGGCAGCCCGCGGAGGTTCCTTTTCGGAGGGGCTAGTCATTCATTGAGAGCTTACGTTAGGGACGATGGAAGGAGAAGCTTGACACAGGGATTTTTACGTGGTTCCGGCCGCCGGAGCATAAAACCCTACGTCCACGGTGAGCAGAGATGCTCGTTGTATTACTTGGTGCTCAGGAGCGAACCCTGCGTGAGAGTGTGTAAAAGGCGAACCCTTGCTAACGTCTCCTACCCGAGCCTTTTATAGTCCAAGGCTCAGGCGGCTTACAAGGTGGGCCCGGGACCCGACAGGTGGTCCCAGGGAGATTGCCTGCCATCTACCGTATCTGCAGTTACGCCGACAGTTGTCTCTGGCGAGGGCTTCTAAGTCTTTGTTCTGCCGCCCTGCTCATGTCGTAAGCTAGTCGTAGTGGTTGATGATGGCAGGGGCGGCAGGGGATGTCTTGTCGCTGTGTTTATTGGCGTACAGCCTCTGACGCGGTGCGCCAGTCTTCACTGCGATTTGATTGGGCGCAAAGGCACTTGACAGAGGCGTGCTCCGCGTCTCCGCGTCTTGGGAAGGCGCGGGTCTTGAATACCTTGTGCGGGCAAGGTATGGCGCGTCTTTACTCTTGCTGCCTACCACGCGGGGGCAGGCAGCGCTGCTCTGCTGGCCACGTGGCGGTCCCGGAGCTCTCCTCTCAGGAGAGGGAGGTCCGGCCCCGCTGGACACGTGGAGCCTTCGGAGCTCTCCCCGCGGAGGGGGGAGGTCCGGCTCTGCTGACCAAGTGGCGGGCCCGGAGCCCTCCTCTGAGGAGAGGGAGGTCCGGCCCCGCTGGACACGTGGAGCCTTCGGAGCTCTCCCAGCGGAGGGGGAGGTCCGGCTTTGCTGACCACGTTGCGTGCCCGGAGCCCTCCTCTGAGGAGAGGGGGGTCTGGCCCCGCTGGACACTTGGAGCCTTCAGAGCTGTCCCCGCGGTGGGGGGAGGTCCGGCTTTGTTGGCCATGTGGCGGGCCCGGAGCTATCCTCTGAGGAGAGGGAGGTCCGGGCCTGCTGGACACGTGGTGCCCTCGGAGCTCTCCCCGCGGAGAGGGGCGAGGTCCTTAGGCAGTTTCCCCTGTGCGCGGGGGTACCCCATATTGAGGGTACCGACAAACTTGCTTTCTGTTTCACAATTGCTAGATGAAAATCTGGAAATTATTTTCAGTAAAAACTGCTGCAAAGTTGTAGGTTCAAATAGTGAGCTTATTTTTAACATGTCTCGGTTTGGAAGAGTTTTTAAAACTGATTTTGATATCTCTTCTGCTAAGCATAGATGTCTAGTTGCAAATGATTCCAAAGATTTATATTTTTGGCATCGTAGACTTGGTCACGTAGGCTTTGATCATCTCACGCGTGTTAGTGCTCTTGATCGCATACGTGGGCTGCCTAAGCTTAAAGGGGACAAAGAAATTGTGACGTGCTAAGATGGTTGCAGGTTCACATGCTCCTCTCACAATGATCATGACAATTGAACCGGGTCAACTTTTACACCTTGACACCTTAGGACCTTCACGTGTTCAATCCTTCGGAGGTAAATGGTATGTTTTTGTGATTGTTGATGACTATTCTAGATACTCTTGGGTTTACTTTATGGCATCTAAGAATGAAGCTTTTAGTCACTTTAGAACTTTATTTCTTAGATTATCAATTGATCACCCAGGATCTTTAAGAGCAATTAGAAGTGATAATGGAACCGAATTTAAAAATCAATTGTTTGATCACTTTTGTGCTGAAAATGCAATATATCATCAATTTTCTTCACCATGTGTACCTCAACAAAATGGTGTTGTAGAGAGAAAGAACAGAACCTTAGTTGAGATGGCTAGGACTATGCTTGATGAATATCAAACTCCTAGGAAATTTTGGGCTGATGCAATTGCAACCGCTTATTATGTCTCAAATCGTGTTTTCTTGCGTGCTAAGCTAGGTAAAACACCATATGAGCTCAGGTTTGGACATAGACCTAGTGTCACACACTTTAGGGTCTTTGGTTGCAAATGCTTTGTTAAGAAACATGGTAATCTTGATAAATTTGAAGCTAGATCTGTTGATGGCATGTTTCTTGGTTGTTTCTCGTCGAGTTTTACTCGCTGATGTAGTAGACAGGCCTATGGATGGTCCGGACCCTCCCTCCTAGGCCAGAGATGTCTTCATCCATTGGCTCAGGCCTACCGGAGGTGGGTGGGTCCAGGGGGGCTTCCGGGAGCTGGGACTCGAAGACTCCTAAGCCGCCTTGGACCTCCGAGAGGTCCCGCTGGTTTTCCGGGAGCTCCGGGAGGTCCTGTTGGACCTCCGGGAGGTTGTCATGGAGGTCCGGGGGTCCGTCTTGGACCTCTGGGAGGTTGTATTGGAGGTCCAGGAGGCCGTCTTGGACCTCCGGGATTTCCCGGTGCCTGTCTCCTGCTACTGGAGCAGGCTGTGGTGACGAGAGGTCCGGCCGCTCTGCGGCGAGGACCATACTCACCACTTCAGTTGTTGCCGCGATGTAGAGCAACAAATGCTCTTCGGGCTCGGGGGCTACCATGATGGGTAGGGTCGTCAGGAGTTGCTTCAACTCCTGGAAAGCTTCTTCTGCTTCGTCGGTCCAAGCAAATGGACCGGATTTGCGCAGGAGCTTCGCTCTGCTAGCCTCAGTCCAAGCAAATGGACCGGATTTGTGCAGGAGCTCGGCTAGGCATCCCGTGAGTTTCTGGACTTCTTTGATGTGGGCGGGAGGCCACATCAGGTCGATGGCCTTGATCTTCTCTGGTTGGCCTCAATTCCTCGGTGTGAGACCAGGAATCCTAAGAGTTTTCTAGAGGATACGCCGAACGCACACTTGTCGGGGTTCAGCTTGGTGCGCGTGGAGCGCAGTTTGTCAAAGACTAAGGCCAGGTTATCTAACAAGGATGAACTCTGCCTGACCTTGACAACAATGTCATCGACATACACCTCAACTAAGTCTCTTATTAACTCTCCAAAGGTTTTGTGCATTGCACGTACAAAGGTGGGAAGAGCATTCTTTAGGCCATAAGGCATAGAGACATAACAATACAAGCCGTCTACTGTGATGAAGGAGGTGTGCTCTTCATCTTCTCTAGACATAGGGATCTGATGGAAACCCGAGTAGGCGTCTAGAAAACACAGCATATCACAGCCTGATGTCGAGTCTACTATTTGATCTATTCTAGGGAGAGGGAATGGATCTTTGGGACATGCCTTATTGAGACTGGTGTAGTCGATGCACATCCGGAGCTTCCCGCCAGCCTTCGGGACAACAACGGGGTTCGCCAACCACCGGGGGTGGTGGACTTCCTGTATGAAACCAGCGTCCAGCAGCTTCTTTATTTCTTCTCAGATGAAGTTTTGCCACTCGATGGACTGCTTGCGAGGCTTCTGTTGGACTGGCCGGGTGTCGGGGTAGACCTTCAAGTGGTGCTCGATCACCTCCCTAGGGATCCCCGGCATCTGCGACGGCTGCCATGCAAACACGTCGACGTTGTGCCGGAGGAAGGTGACGAGCGCGCCTTCCTATTTGCTATCCAGGCCCCCGGCTACCCGGGTGGTCTGGGCAGCATCGACGCCGACTTGGACGACCTTCAGGGGGACGTCGCCCTCGTCGAGGGGTTGCGCACGGGGTGCTTCGGTAGAGGCACGGTGGCGTGCACTCGGGTGGAGCCGGTCCGGTTCCGCACTGCCAGGGGCTGGTGCTCGAGCTGTTGCAAGTGCCTGGAGCTTTTCCAAGGCTGACACTGCAGCAGTGCGGTCTCCACGAATCCTGAGGACGCCTGTTGGTGTAGGCATCTTCAAGACGAGGTATCCGTAGTGGGCTACTGCCATGAATCGGTACAGGGCTGGCCTGCCGATTATGGCGTTGAAGGGGAGGTCGATCTCCATCACGTCGAACAGAATGTACTCTGTCCGATAGCTGTCCGGTGCCCCAAAGGTCACCGGAAGGCTGATGTTGCCGTAGGGATCGACCTGTCCCTGCCCTACCCCTGAGAATCGGCTCGATGGGGTGAGCTTGGCCATCGGGATCTGCAGCTTCTGGAAAGCTGCACGGCTGATGAGGTTCAGCCCAGCCCCGCCATCTACCAGAATGTGGTACATCCTCACGTTGGCGATCGTGGGCGCTACCAAGAGCGGTAGTTGGCCGGCCCCAGCCATGTTCCTGGGGCAGTCGGTGGCATCGAAGCTGATGGGGGTTCCCATCCACTTGAGGTGCCGCGCGGCACTTGGGAGGGGGGCCACCGATGCTACCGCTCGGCGAAGGGTCTTAACCGTGCTTCGGGACGAGGGGTCAGCAGACCCACCGTAGATGATGTAGATCATCTTCCGGCGCTCGTCATCACCGGAGATGGAGTCCTCATGGTTGCGTACCGCCTTCACGGCGCGCTGAGACTCCTGGAACTCCACTTGGTGGTCGACGTTGTCTGGGGCGTCGACCTTCTGCTTGCCCTCCCTCTGACGGAAGGGTGGGGCATCAGTTCGGAGCTGCTTCCCTTTCCGGAAGCACTACGTGAGCTTCTGGATCTCCCGGCACTCAGCAGCAGTATGGTAACTGGTGCCGTGCACGGGGCGCTCGCCTTGGTCTTCATCTGGAGCTGGTGACTGTCGTTACCTTTTGTCGGGGCGTGGCCCCCGAGCCCCACTTGGTGCTTCTGCTGCAGCAACCGGAGCCACAGCCGGTGGTTTCATCTTGCCACCGCCCCGGTTCTTGATCTTCTTGTTGCCTCCATAGGAAGCAGCGCCAGATCCGGGCTGTCCTCCTGACTTGGAGGCTGGCAGAGAGTGCCAGTTCTGCCCTTCAGCTGCCCTGGCGCATTTGTCCGCCAGGCTGAAGAGCTCTGAGACATCGCGAACCTCTCTGGTCGCGAGCTTCTCAAGCATCTTCTCGTCCCGGACACCCTGCCGGAACGCCACCACCACAGAAGCACTTTGAATGTGCGGGATAGTGTTGCGTACCTGGGAGAACCGCTGGATGAAGGAGCGCAGCGTCTCTCCAGGTTGTTGCTGGACGGCGTGGAGGTCGAGCTCCGTGCCGGGCCAGGTGTAGGAGCTGCCGAAGTTAGCAGTAAACTGCCGGCAGAGCTCTCCCCAGGAGGTTATGGAGCCCTGGGGGAGGTTCATGAGCCAAGACCGGGCTGGGCCGGTCAAGGCGACGGGGAAGTAGTTGGCCATGACGGCCTCGTCCCCTCCTGCAGCAAGGACGGTGGTGGAGTAGATCTGGAAGAACTCCACCGGGTTGACGCTGCCGTCGTACTTCTCGGGCAGGTGCGACCGAAACTTGCGCGGCCACCTCGCGAAGCGAAGGTGTGGCGCCAGGGCCGCACATCCTGCTCCTGTTGCTGCAGGCGTTGGTGCCGCGAATGCTTGGTTCGCTGCTGGCACAGTGTACCCCGGTATGGGCAAGGCTGCGCCATAGACCGGGGGCGCCGTTTGCAGGGCATATGGCTGGGGCACATGCTGCGTGGCGTATGCCTGGGGCAGAGATCGCGTGGCGTAAGTCTGCGCCTCAGGCAGGGTTGAGGCAGACGTCATGCTATCGCCGGCCTCTTGGTTGTGATGCCTTTCTCGTCGTTGCTCAATGAACACTCGGGCATCTTTGCCCATGTGGCATCGCTCCAGCTCCATCCTCAGGTCCGTCGATGGGAGCCTGGTGGAGCTGGAATCCGCCGTCTGCCCGTCAACCGTTGGCGTGCGCGTCAGCGACACAGCCGGTTGGCCAGGGCGTCGTCCCCGCCGAATCCGAGGGTTAGCGGCGGCGACGACAAGACGGTATACCTCGCGAATCCACTGCTGGGTCGCTGACTGAGGCGCGTCCCCAACAGGCGGATTGCGCAGTAGCGCTCTTGCTGCGGCCAGCGCGCCCCCGTGAGGGACGCTCAGCGCTGCAGAGGATCTCACGCTTGCTGGAGCCTGTGTTGCCGGAGTCGGCGCTGCCGGAGTCGGCTGCTGGCTTCCATCTTGCGCCGACACACTCCGTCCAGAGTGTGTCGAGACGTAGTCCCCGCTAGTCACGGTCCGTCGTGAACGCGGGGGAGGAGAGCTTGCCGCTGAAGGAAGCTTGGTCATCTTTACCGGCAAAAGCTCGTCGTGCAAGGGAAAAGCCCCCTTCCTGGCGCGCCAAATGTCGAAGTGTGTAGTCGACACTTCCCCCGGACCTGCTCTGGGCAGCCCGCGGAGGTTCTTTTTCGGAGGGGCTAGACACTTGCAGAGAGCTTCAGCGTTAGGGACGAGTGAGGGAGAAGCTTGACACGGGGAGTTTTACGTGGTTCAGGCCGCCGGAGCGTAAAACCCTACGTCCACGGTGAGCAGAGGTGCTCGCTGTATTGCTTGCTGCTCAGAACCGGAGTCCTGAGCTTGACGGTGAGTGATGTCTAGAGTGCGAGTTCACAGAGTTCAAACCCTTGCTAACGTTGCCTACCCGAGACTTTTATAGTCTAAGGCTCGAGTGGCTTACAAGGTGGGCCCGGGACCCGACAGGTGGTCCCGGGGAGATTGCGTGCCGTCTACCGTATCTGCAGTTATGCCGGTAGTTGTCTCTGGCGAAGGCTTCCGAGTCTTCGTTCTGCCGTCCTGCCCATGCCGCAAGCTAGTCGTAGTGGTTGATGATGGCAGGGGCGGCAGGGGATGTCTTGTTGCTGTGTTTATTGGTGGGCAGGCTCTGACATGGCGCGCCAGTCTGCGATGTGACTGGGCGCAACGGCACTTGACAGAGGCATGCTCCGCATCTCCACGTCTTAGGAAGGCGCGGGCCTTGAATACCTTGTATGGGCAAGGTATGGTGCGTCTTTACGCCTCCTGCCTACCGCGCGGGGGCAGGCAGCGTTGCTCTGCTGGCCACGTGGCGGGCCCGGAGCTCTCCTCTGAGGAGGGGGAGGTCCGGCCCCGTGGGACACGTGGAGCCTTCAGAGCTCTCCCCGCGGAGGGGGGAGGTCCGGCTGCTTCTGGCCACATGGCGGGTCTGGAGCTCTCCTCTAAGGAGAGGGAGGTCCGGCCCCGCGGAACACGTGGAGCCTTCGGAGCTCCCCCAGCGGTGGGGGGAGGTCCGGCTGCTGCTGGCCACATGGCGGTCCCGGAGCTCTCCTCTGAGGAGAGGGAGGTCCGGCCCCGCTGGACACGTGGCGCCTTCGGAGCTCTCCCTGCGGAGAAGAGCGAGGTTCTTAGGTATTTTCCCCTGTGCGCGGGGGTACCCCATATCGAGGGTACCGACAGCTACCTTCCTCCCTACATCTTCCCCCCCGCTGGCGAGCTCCTCCCACCGCCTTCTCGTCCTCACCGCCGCGCCGCGCCCGTTCCCTGTCGCGCCGTGCCGCCTCGCTCCTTCGCCTACTCCCTAAGCGCTGCCGCCCGCCTCAGGCTTCTCCCTCCCCGCCGCGCCCAGCGACCACCCTAGTCCCGCCGCTTCTCCCCTGAACCCGCTCGCGCCGTCCCCCACTCCCGCTCCCCAAGTGCCGCCTCCTCCACCCGCCGATCCCGGCGCCTCTCGCCTCTACCCATCACCCGCGCCGCCGCCACCCACCTTTGTCTACAACCACCTCAACCTCACCGCTAACGCTGCCTGTCCCACGGGGCTGGACCTCCCTCTCCTCGGAGGAGAGCTCCGGGCCCACCATGTGGCCAGCAGAGCAACGCTGCCTGCCCCCGCGCGGTAGGCAGCAGGCGTAAAGACGCGCCATACCTTGCCCGTACAAGGTATTCAAGGCCCGCGCCTTCCCAAGACGCGGAGACGGGGAGCACACCTCTGTCAGGTGCCGTTGCGCCCAGTCACATCGCAGACTGGCGCACCGTGTCAGAGCCTGCCCGCCAATAAACACAGCAACAAGACATCCCCTGCCGCCCCTGCCATCATCAACCACTACGACTAGCTTGCGGCATGGGCAGGACGGCAGAACGAAGACTCGGAAGCCTTCGCCAGAGACAACTACCGGCATAACTGCAGATACGGTAGATGGCAGGCAATCTCCCCGGGACCACCTGTCGGGTCCCGGGCCCACCTTGTAAGCCACTCGAGCCTTGGACTATAAAAGCCTCGGGTAGGCAACGTTAGCAAGGGTTCAAACTCTGTGAACTCGCACTCTAGACATCACTCACCTCAAGCTCAGGACTCCGGTTCTGAGCAGCAAGCAATACAGCGAGCACCTCTGCTCACCGTGGACGTAGGGTTTTACGCTCCGGCGGCCTGAACCACGTAAAACTCCCCATGTCAAGCTTCTCCCTCACTCCTCCCTAACGCTGAAGCTCTCCACAAGTGTCTAGCCCCTCCGAAAAAGAACCTCCACGGGCTGCCCAGAGCAGGTCTGGGGGAAGTGTCGACTACACACTTTGACATTTGGCGCGCCAGGAAGGGGGCTTTTCCCTTGCGCGACGAGCTTTTGCCGGCGAAGATGACCAAGCTTTCTTCAGCGGCAAGCTCTCCTCCCTCGCGTTCACGACGGACCGTGACTAGCGGGGACAACATCTCGACACACTCTGGACGAAGTGTGTCGGCGCAAGCTGGAAGCCAGCAGCCGACTCCGGCAACACAGGCTCCAGCAAGCGTGAGATCCTCTGCAGCGCCTACGAAGGCTGACCCAGGGGGCCACGAAGATGGTGAACCAAAGCACCGAGCTCCGGTCTTCACCGGGCCTCACTGGACGCTCTTCTTCGACGGCTCCTCACGAAAGCAGGGAGCCGGTGCCAGCGTACTGCTTCTCATGCCATCGGGGGAGCAGTTTGGGTACATGGTGTGTCTCAACTTCAAGGCAACTAACAACATGGGCTTGGCCTAAAGACAGCCCTGTCTTTGGGCGCTCACCAGTTGTTGGCATAGGGCGACTCCCAGCTAGTCATCAAACAAGTTAAGGGTGAATGCTCCTGCAATGACCCACAGCTAGCTGCTTATCTGCTCCATGTGCAGATGTTGGAGAAAGACTTCCTCGCCTTGGACCTGCACCATGTACCGCGCGCTAGCAATGCCGCAGCTGACGACCTCTCAAAGAAGGCCTCTACCGGAGCCCGTGTGCTCGAAGGAGTCTTCGAGAGGACATTGCTGCGGCCCACAGCCCGGCCTGCCGAGCAGGGCGAAGGGGGCTGGACCAGCACCTCGAAGTTGGCGGTCCCGGCGGCCCTGCAGCCATGGACGCCGCCAAGGATCGTAAGCGTCACTGGGGACTCCGTGCAACCCAGCGCTCAAGATCCAGAAGCTCAAGTCAGACCCGATGCATGGATCACGGAGATCCGGGACTACTTGAAAGACAACATGCTCCCTGATGAACGTGTATCCGCTGAATGGATCATGCGCATGGCTAAGAGGTACGCGCTGGTAGAAGGGGATCTCTACCGGCGTGGCGCCAACCACGTCCTATTGCGGTGCATAACCCACGGGGAAGGCTGCGACTTGCTCGCTGAGATCCATGGAGGCGAATGTGGGAGTCACTCTTCCTCACGCACGCTTGTTGGTAAAGCCTTCCGGCATGGCTTATACTGGCCGACAGCACTGCAGGATGCCGTCAAGCTGGTCGAGAGCTGCAAGGCGTGCCAGTTCCATGCCAAGCAGATCCATACACCGGCTCAGGCGGTTCAGATGATCCCACCCTCATGGTTGTTCGCCGAATGGGGGTTGGACATCCTGGGACCATTCCCCAGAGCCGTCGGGGGATTCCGGTACCTCTATGTCGCCATCAACAAGTTCACCAAGTGGCCGGAAGACAAACCCGTCGTCACCATCAACAAGCAATCCGCAGTAAAGTTCATCAAGTCGATCGTCTACCGGTTTGGGGTCCCGAACAGAATCATTACTGACAACGGGACCCAGTTCACTAGCGCAGCGTTCCAAGAATACTGCGAAGACCTCGGCATCCAGGTGTGCTATGCCTCCGTTGCTCATCCAAAGAGCAATGGACAAGTTAAGAGGGCCAACACCGAGATTCTTCGGGGCCTCAAGACCCGCACCTATGCCGGCTTGAAGAAATATGGCGCCAAGTGGGTGGATGAGCTTCCGAGCATACTATGGGCTAACCGGACATCCCAGAGCCGGGCCACCAGAGAGACACCCTTCTTCATGGTGTACGGGGCCGAGGTTGTGCTTCCCCAGAGATCACCATGAAGTCCCTCCGTGTCCGAGCTTACGACGAAGCCGCGCAGGACAACCTCCGGCGTGAAGACATCGACCTTATCGACGAGGCTCGATTACATGCGGCACTCCGCAACGCACGGTACCGACAAGCGCTTCGACGCTACCACCAAAGGTTTGTGCGTGTCCGGGAGCTGCAGGAAGGCGACCTGGTGTTGCGGCGCATACTTTCTCGCGAAGGGACCAACAAACTCTCCCCTAGCTGGGAAGGTCCTTTCCGAGTCACAAAAGTGTGCCGTCCCGGGTGCGTGCGTCTTTCCACCGAGGATGGGGATCCGCTCCCGAACCCTTGGAACATAGAACACCTCCCGAGCCCCAAGGAGAATTACGTTTCCCTTACTTGTGTGCAGGACCTCTCGGCCTTAGCTCCCCGCAGGAGTATGGTAGGAGCGCCCAACCAATGGGCCACACATACCAGGGGGCCACTACGGGATCGCGCAAGACCGGAGGATCTGGACCTTGCCCCCTCCGCAGGGGCGAGCCCCGAAGGCCCCACGTGTCTAGCGGGGCCAGAGCTCCCCTCTCCTCGGGGGGGCTCCGGGCCCGCCACGTGGCCGGCAGAAGCCGGACCTCCCCCTCCGAGGGGAGAGCTCCGAAGCCTCCACATGTCCCATGGGGCCGGGCCTCCCTCTCCTCAGAAGGGAGCTCCGGGCCCGCCACGTGGCCAGCAGATCCGGACCTCCCCATTCTCATGGGGCAAGTTCCGGAACCTCTGGGGCTCTTAATACAATAAGGACCAGGGGAAGGTGTCCGTGCAGAGCTTTGAGATTGGTGAAGGCCTCTGAATACCTTGCAGAGCTAATGGCTCGGCCAGGCAAAACCAAGAAGAAGACTAAAGCACACAGACACAGAAGATAACAAGAGTCTATTCATTCAAGGCTCCATGAGTTGGGCTACAGACTCAACAAAAATAAAGAAAAAAGGGAAAAAGGTACAGGGCCTTTTGGCCACGGGGGCGGATGCCTAAGAGTCCCCGGACTCCCGTTGGAACCTAGAGGCCACAAGGGCGGCCACGTCCCCGACCTCGGCCCTGGCAGCTTCCTCTCGCTCGGCGGCGGGCCCTAGACGGACTGGCTCTAGAGAGAAGGAAGGGTCTTGGCTCCGGAAGCACGCTAGCACATGCATAGCGACCTCCTTCGCCAGGCCTCGCCCCTCCATCTCAAGCTCGTCGGCGATCACCGCTTCGAGCCGGCCCAGCTTGCCGTCGATGGACTCAAGCGCCGGGATTGCCTCAGACACCTCCTGCGCTGGAGCCTCCGTCCGCACCAGGCTGAAACCAAGAGGAACCAAGGCGGACCCCGCCTCGGTAACAAAGCTCCAGACCGCCTGGGCCTCGACAGACCGTGAAGCCTGGAGCTTCTCTACCTCTTGACGGGCCGCCAGCTCTCGATCCAGCGCCGCCTAGCGCTCCCGGGAGGATTGCTCCTCCCTCGCGGCAGCAGCCGACTCGCGGAGCTCCAGCTCCTCGGCCCGAGCCCTCAGCTCGCTGTGACGCCCTCAATTCGGTGGGAAAACCACGGAACTGAGAATTAATGCATATGTGTGCCCAGGATATTCATCACACATACGTTCCACAAACTGAATTCAGATTATATATTACCACGAATAACAGAGTTTATTACAATACCTCATGAGTCTTGGACTCATGCTCACAGCGGAAGTCTTATTTCTATGCAGCGGAAGTTTTTATTTTAATACGGAAGCAAAAACTAATGCGGAAGCAAAACTAAGCAGAAGTGGCTCCATCTCTACTCCTTCCACAGGCAAGGTTGAGAACAGATCACACGCCATAATGCTCCACTTGGTCTTCATAGTAGCCTTCTCTTGCTGTTGATGATGAAATAATAATGCAAGTTTGAGTACAATGATGTACTCAGCAAGTGCGGGAAAACACATGATATGCAGCTCATAAACAAGGTAGGTATAAAAGGCTTATTTGCAGAAAAGCAGTATTGTAAAATCATGATAAAACAACGACTTAACTTTAGATGAAAGTAATCCCAACATGTATTAAATTACCAACATACCTCCATCGCTTTCCATGTTCCACCCGAACATTAACCAACCTCATTCTTACTCACGAATACCTCCTCGTATTCGCTACCATTTCACGAATACCTCCCCATATTCGCTACCATCTCAAAACAACTCCATCTCACACCGAGACCAAACTCGTTGCCATGACTTAACAGTCATGCAACCATCTTATCACCCGGACTCAACCGTCCCAAACCATAACCAAACCAATAATCATAACCAAGAACCTTCCCAATAACCATCCCAATAACCATCCCAATATCCATCCCAACTAATCATGGCAGTTTAGCCAGGTGCTCGTGACCGTAAGCTCGGCTATCATGATAGTTTTAGACTCTGCGGAGTTTGCACCTCTTTACCCACAAGTTTGTGATTTCGTCACCCGTCGGCGACTGCAGAACCTCCATTATACCAGTACACCACCGTCGGTGTATGGTCAAGAGATCACAAAATAGCCTTTACAAAGGGATTACTAGATGTATGGACTCACTAAGGTTTCACCGGCAGGCTAGAATCTCCAATTCTCCCACCCACGGGCCTCCTCTTGTGCCATGCAGTTCCCAGGGCAGTCCTCACTCGACTCCCATTCCCCGCGCCTTCCACAGTCCATAACACTCTAGCAACTTACCTAGTTACTCAGCTAAGCCGCACCCATACTTGGCCTTGTGGTGGCACTATAATCCTGGAATGTGCATGCATGAACCGGTCCTTAGATCTACGGCAAGTAAAACCACCATCTCATGCTACCTCATTCACAAACCCAGGCTTGCCTAGATCTCCCTCCGATCCATATTCATTAACATCATCAGTTACTTATTATCAGTACGAGTGCAGTTAGCTAGACACATCTATCTCGCTTCCCAATCCCATAGACTCAGCGAAGCATAAAGCAAAAACCATACCCGACTCATAAACTTCCCAGGCGACAAGGGCGGTTTAATCTAAACTAGAAAACTTCTATAGAAGGGCTTCCCATCATGTTTGACTCAGTACGCACACCTTTTTGCAAAACAAAACAGTTTTACCCAAAACATAGGATCAATATGGTCAAGGAGCACTTGCCTTGTTCTTGCGGTTCCGGTTGTTCTTGATTCTCAAAACCTTGTTGTTGTAGCTCGTCGTAGACAGCTCCCTGAGCTTGTCCAGCTATGTAGGGTTCTCGTACATACAAGATTCACAGCAATCAATATCATGCTCAAACCTTAAACTAGATGTGATGATGCATATGCATGCTATCCTATGATTTTTATTAGATTGGTGTGCTCTTGCATGGCTTGCACGGACAGAGGTGTTCGGATCAAAGGTGGACGTGGCGATGATCTTGTCTTTAGATCAAACTGATCATCAAGTGATCTGCCCACGAGAAGGCTTCTGTTCAAAAGGAATTGAAGAACAAATGCAAAGAGATGAACACAATGATATTGAATTCCTACCTCACGTTCTTCTTGACTTCGAGGTCCTCCTCAGACCGCTCGGTTCTTCTCCGATGATCTCCCTTGTTGCGCTTCGGCGATGATTTGCTCGGCGAGTTAGGGCCAGGGCTCTAAGTCGTCGGCTTAGGAATTGAAAGAGAGGTTTGTGGTTTCGGCCAGAGGTTTTGGGTTCTATTTATAATCGGGAAGAGAAGAGTCCTAATATGATTGTATCCCGAATAAGAGTCTTATTCAGATCTTTGTTGGATCCTAACATCTTATCTTTAGTAACATCATGGAATTTAGATCGGTTTCTGTTGCGTACCGGTATCTTTACGCGTAAAAACCGCTCCAGAACTCGTTACCTCCGCGATGATGAGCTCCGAAAGCTCCACGTGTCCTTCCGGGGCCTGGTATCTCCTCTTCCGCAGAGACGAGCTCCGGTTTGTGCCGCGTGTCACGAGCGAGACCTCCCCCTTCTTTGGAGGTGAGCTCCGCGCACGCCACGTGTTGGCGCCGGTCTTCCCTCTCTTCCTTCCTCAGGAACATGACCCGAGGTCGACACGTGTCCAGCAACGACAGACCTCCCGGAGATAAGCTCCGGTGGCGACACGTGTTCGATAGGTCCGGATTTCTCTGAGATGAGCTTCGGGATCGACACGTATCCCGCGCGACTGGTCCTCTGATTTCCGCGAGGACTAGCTCCGAGGATGACATGTGTCTTGCGGAAATGCCTTTGCTTCTTCTGCAGAGGCTAGCTCTATGGGCAACACGTGTTCCACAGGATCGGACCTCTCCCCTTTGCGGAGACGAGCCCCTGCTACGTAGCCAGCTTGGCGACGGCCTCTCCCCGCTTTGCAGGGATGAGCTCCGAACACGCCACGTGGCCTGCTGGCCGCGGAAGTTGCCTTCGGCGCTCTCTGAGGGCTTTATTAGCTATTATTTTGATAATTCTCTCTGTTCCTATTTTTCATTAAAATGTTTCCTCTTCATAGAGTATGAACATATGCTAACACCCGAGGTGAGGGTGTCACAAATCTACCCCCTTAAATTGAATCTCGCCCTCGAGATTCGTTAGTAGGAAATAGATGGGGAATTCCGCCTTGATATCCTCTTCACGCTCCCATGTGGCTTCAGCTTCGGTATGATGGCTCCATTGTACCTTGCACCATCGAATCACCTTGTTTCGGGTGACTCTTTCCTTTACGTCCAAGATTCGGACAGGGTGTTCTGCGTAAGTCAGGTCCTCTTGAAGTTCAAGCTCTCCCATTGACACTTGTTCCTCTGGTATTCTTAAGCACTTCTTGAGCTGGGATACATGAAACACGTCATGTACGTCGGAGAGGTGGTTTGGGAGCTCTAGTTGATAGGCTACTTCTCCTCGCTTGTCCAAAATCTTAAATGGTCCGAGGTAGCGAGGTGCTAGCTTGCCTTTGATGTTGAAACGTCGTTGGCCTCGGATAGGCGATACCTTAAGGTATACGAAGTCTCCTACTTCAAAGGCCAACTTCCTACGCCTATTGTCCGCATAGCCTTTCTGTCGTAACTGAGCAGCCTTTAAGTTCTCCCGTATCGTTTGGACCTGCTTTTCAGCTTCTTGTAGTACTTCGGGTCCAAAAACCTGGTTCTCTCCAGTCTCGTTCCAGAATAGTGGCGTTCTACACCGTCTACCATATAAGGCTTCGTAAGGCGACATCTTCAAGCTAGCTTGATAGCTGTTGTTATAGGAGAACTCGGCATACGGTAAACTCCTATCCCAACTACGCCCACGTTTCAAGGCGCAAGCTCTCAACATGTCCTCCAAAATTTGGTTCGTCCTTTCGGTTTGTCCATCTGTTTGTGGGTGGTAGGCGGAGCTAAAATCCAGTTGTGTACCCATGGTTTTCTGCAGCTTCCTCCAGAATCTAGAGGTAAACTGATAACCTCGATCTGAGACTATCCTCTTCGGAACTCCATGACGGCATACGATCTGCTCCATGTACAACTCTGCCAATTGTGTAACGTTGTAACTGGTCTTTACCGGAAGAAAATGGGCAGTTTTCGTCAATCGGTCCACAATGACCCAGATGGAGTCGTATCCCGACTGAGTACGTGGTAATCCGACGATGAAGTCCATATTGATGTCCTCCCATTTCCATTCGGGTATTCTCAAAGGTTGCAACAATCCAGCGGGTTTTTGATGTTTGGCTTTTACCCGTTGGCATGTGTCGCATAGGGCAACGTATTCGGCTATATCCCTCTTCATACCATCCCACCAATAACAAGTTTTCAAGTCCTTGTACATTTTGGTGCTTCCTGGATGTATGAAATAGGGTGAATCATGTACCCCCTTCAATATCATGTCGCGGAGGTGTCTTATGTTCGGCACACAAATCCTTTTTCCTAGCCAAAGCGTACCCTTTTCATCCTCCTTGAAATCCTTCTCTATTCCTTGTCGGATTCTTTCTTTGATCTCCTTGATTTCCTCGTCCGTTGCTTGGCCCTCTCTTATTTCTTGCTCCAATGGGGAGTAGATCTCCATTATCTCCACGTTATTCAAGAATCCGAGGTGTAACCGTTCGAACTCCTTCCGTAGTTCGGGTGGTAGCTCCCGAACCGTGAGTTGGTGACATGCTCCCTTTCTGCTCAATGCGTCCGCTACTACATTGGCCCTCCCGGGGTGGTAGTTGATTCCCACATCATAATCCTTGATGAGTTCTAACCATCGATGTTGCCTCAAATTCAAGTCCGCTTGTGTAAATATGTACTTGAGGCTTTTATGATCCGTATAGATCTCACATCGATGTCCAAGGATATAATGTCTCCAAATCTTCAATGCATGCACCACTGCTGCTAGCTCCAAGTCATGCGTAGGATAGTTAAGCTCGTGCTTCTTTAATTGTCGTGAGGTATAGGCTACCACTTGTCCTTCCTGCATGAGTACACATCCGAGCCCTTGTCTGGATGCGTCACAATATATGTCAAAGCTCTTGCTTACGTCTGGCAATACCAAAACTGGTGTTGTGGTTAGCCTTTTCTTGAGTTCCTCAAAACTTTCTTGGCAGGCTTGTGTCCATTGAAAGACTTTTCCCTTCATTAGCAATTCCGTCATAGGTTTTGCTATTTTAGAGAAGTCTTTAATGAAGCGTCGATAGTATCCTGCCATCCCAAGGAAACTCCGAATATCCCTCACGCTCTTCGGTTGGTCCCACTTCAGAACATCTCTCACCTTTCCCGAATCAACCGATACCCCTTCCTTGGAGATAATATGGCCTAGAAAAGATATTTCCTTTAGCTAAAATTGACACTTGTTGAGCTTGGCATACAATTGATGCTCACGCAACTTCTGCAAGGTCAATCTCAGATGTTCTTCATGCTCCTCCTCACTTTTTGAATACACCATAATGTCATCGATGAAAACCACGACGAACTTGTCCAAATATTCCATGAAAACCTTGTTCATAAGGTACATGAAGTATGCGGGTGCATTTGTTAACCCAAAAGACATGACGGTATATTCATATGAACCATACCGTGTCCGAAAGGCTGTCTTAGGTATATCGGAGGGCTTAATCTTCAGCTGGAAGTATCCAGACCGAAGATCAATCTTGGAGAATACTCGGGCTCCTTTCATTTGATCGAACAGGTCCTCTATACGGGGCAGAGGGTATTTATTCTTGATTGTCACCTCGTTGAGAGACCTGTAGTCCACGCACATTCTTTGGGTTCCATCCTTCTTGTCCACGAAGAGTACCGGAGCTCCCCATGGTGACGAACTTGGACGGATAAAACCCTTCTCCAACTGTTCTTGAATTTGTTTCTTGAGTTCAACTAGCTCGTTGACGGGCATCCTATATGGTCTCTTAGCTATAGGTGCAGTTCCGGGTACCAAATCTATGGCAAACTCGATGTCTCGGTCAGGTGGCATTCCTGGAAGCTCTTTCGGGAACACGTCCGAAAATTCCTGAACCACTGGAATGCTGTCCAATGTTGTTCCTTCGACGTGGTTCAAATTTGCCCGTTCGGTTGTTTGCTGGGCTGACTCAAACTCGACACGAATACCGTGTTTGTTTGTCAACTGCACGCTCTTTTCAGCACATTGGATTACTCCATTGTGCTTGCTTAACCAATCCATTCCGAGTATGATGTCAATCCGTGGGGGTCCAAGACAATAAGGTTGGCAAGGAAGTCTACCCCCCTTATTTTAAGGCTTACTTTAGGACATACTATATTAGTCCTCATTTCTCCTCCGGGAGAATTAACTAACATAGCACATTCTAAATGGGATACGGGTAGATGATGTTTGGCAACATATTTGGATGATATGAAGGAATGTGATGCTCCGGAATCAAATAAAATGGTGGCTGGGTTGGAGTTGGCAAGGAACATACCAATTGCGACGTCCTCAGCTTGTTGTGCTTCCTCAGTAGTGACATGGTTTACGTGGCCACGAGCATAGTTCTGCGGTCCACGGTTCCCTTGGTTGTCCCCTCCGTTTGGTCGCTGGTTCTGCTTCGGCACATTACCTTGCTGTCCAGGGCCTCTCCTCGGGCACTGGTTAGCGAAGTAGCCTACTTCCCCGCATGCAAAGCATGCCCTGTTGCCTACGGCAGCAGGTACGTTTGGGCGGGGTTTTGAACAGGAGCACCATTGTTAGGTCGGGGCGCAGCAGGCATGGGCACACGAGGTGCCGGTGCAACGAATTGTTGCTGTGGTGGCTGACCAGGGCAGTACGCAGGAGTGGTCGATCCATACTGTGGTGCAGGGGGCATGTACCTAGGTCGTACGTTGCTCACTTGGGGCTGGTATGGCATATTCCTCTTGCACTCTCGCTCGATCTCTCGGATCTTGTTTTCAACCACAATAGCCTTGTCAACTAGCTTCTGGAAGCTTACATAGTCATTGTTGAGGAGTTGAACCTGGATCTCATTATTCAACCCTCTCATGAACAGGTACTGCTTCCTCTGGTCTGAGTTGACATCTTCGGGGGTGTACCGGGACAGTTGTATGAACTTGTTGAGATACTCGTTCACACTCTTCTGTCCTTGGCGGAGTCCTTCAAACTCCTGCCTCTTGAGCATCATTACACCAGCAGGGATGTAATGAGAGCGGAAACTTTCCTTGAACTCAGTCCAAGTGATTGTCTCCGGGTTGGCATGGGTGTTGCTCAAGGCATCCCACCAGTCAGCAGCGGCTCCCGTAAGTTGGTGCGATGCGAAGAGAACCTTCTCTCGGTCGTTGCACTGAACAATGGCGAGCTTCTTCTCCACGGATTTCAACCAATTATCGGCCTCCATGGAATCGCTTGCTTGAGCAAAGGTGGGTGGTCGAGTCCTCATGAACTCTCCCAACCTGTTATGAGTCGGCGGTGGTGGTGGCGGTGGTGCCGGAACGGGGTTTTGGTTGGCCTGCAACTGACCCAAAGTTTGGATCATGGTTTGCATAAGCTGGTTTTGCATTGCCATCAACCTTTCCAGATGGTTTTCACCAGCTCCGGGGTTAGCAGGAACTTCCTCGTGGTCATCCTCCTGGACGTTCCTTTGGCTGGCATTTCCTCTCACCATCTGTGAGAGAGAACGAAATAGAATAGAAGGTTAGAAGGTTAGGTAGGTCCCTTAAACTATATGCATCAAGGTTTGTTGGACTATATATATTAGCCCATATGAGGATGTGATCAAGTGCTGAAGCATTTCACACCTCTTTCTTCTTACGTATGGATATGGACAACGTTTTTGAGACGCCCCACAACTCACATTAAGCACATAATCACACACAATCATTGCAAGGGCTCATACAGCTCCTATTCAAGGATGGTTTCCTATGCCAAGGTGGTTTTAAAGGCCAATCTAAGCTATTCACCTTAGGACGCTTGCGACTCCTACTTAGGGGTGTAACTTGCTTGTTAACCTGTGGCTCTAATATCAATCTAAGGTTTCTATCTAGGCGTGTATCCTACTGTCAACCCGTGGCTCTGATACCAATCTGTGACGCCCTCAATTCTGTGGGAAAACCACAGAACTGAGAACTAATATATATGTGTGCCCAGGATGTTCATCACACATACACATATGTTCCACAAACTGAATTCAGATTATATATTACCACGAATAACAGAGTTTATTACAATACCTCATGAGTCTTGGACTCATGCTCACAGCGGAAGTCTTATTTCTATGCAATGGAAGTCTTTATTTTAATGCGGAAGCAAAAACTAATGCGGAAGCAAAACTAAGCAGAAGTGGCTCCATCTCTACTCCTTCCACAGGCAAGGTTGAGAACAGATCACACGCCATAATGCTCCACTTGGTCTTCATAGTAGCCTTCTCTTGCTGTTGATGATGAAATAATAATGCAAGTTTGAGTACAATGATGTACTCAGCAAGTGTGGAAAAACACATGATATGCAGCTCATAAACAAGGTAGGTATAAAAGGCTTATTTGCAGAAAAGCAGTATTGTAAAATCATGATAAAACAACGACTTAACTTTAGATGAAAGTAATCCCAACATGTATTAAATTACCAACATACCTCCATCGCTTTCCATGTTCCACCCGAACGTTAACCAACCTCATTCTTACTCACAAATACCTCCTCGTATTCGCTACCATCTCACGAATACCTCCCCATATTCGCTACCATTTCAAAACAACTCCATCTCACACCGAGACCAAACTCGTTGCCATGACTTAACAGTCATGCAACCATCTTATCACCCGGACTCAACCGTCCCAAAACAAACCATAACCAAACCAATAATCATAACCAAGAACCTTCCCAATAACCATCCCAATATCCATCCCAACTAATCATGGCAGTTTAGCCAGGTGCTCGTGACCGTAAGCTCGGCTATCATGATAGTTTTAGACTCTGCAGAGTTTGCACCTCTTTACCCACAAGTTTGTGATTTCGTCACCCGTCGGCGACTGCAGAACTTCCATTATACTAGTACACAATTGTTGGTGTATGGTCAAGAGATCACAAAATAGCCTTTACAAAGGGGTTACTAGATGTATGGACTCACTAAGGTTTCACCGGCAGGCTAGAATCTCCAATTCTCCCACCCACGGGCCCCCTCTTGTGCCATGCAGTTCCCAAGGCAGTCCTCACTCGACTCCCATTCCCCGCGCCTTCCACAGTCCATAACACTCTAGCAACTTACCTAATTACTCAGCTAAGCCGCACCCATACTTGGCCTTGTGGTGGCACTGTAATCCTGGCATGTGCATGCATGAACCGGTCCTTAGATCTACGGCAAGTAAAACCACCATCTCATGCTACCTCATTCACAAACCTAGGCTTGCCTAGATCTCCCTCCGATCCATATTCATTAACCTCATCAGTTACTTATTATCAGTACGAGTGCAGTTAGCTAGACACATCTATCTCGTTTCCCAATCCCATAGACTCAGCGAAGCATAAAGCAAAAACAATACCCGACTCATAAACTTCCCAGGCGACAAGGGAGGTTTAATCAAAACTAGTAAACTCCTATAAAAGGGCTTCCCATCACGTTTGACTCGGTACGCACACCTTTTCGCAAAACAAAACAGTTTTACCCAAAACATAGGATCAATATGGTCAAGGAGTACTTGCCTTGTTCTTGCGGTTCCGGTTGTTCTTGATTCTCAAAACCTTGTTGCTGTAACTCGTCGTAGACAGCTCCCTGAGCTTGTCCTGCTATGTAGGGTTCTCGTACATACAAGATTCACAGCAATCAATATCATGCTCAAACCTTAAACTAGATGCGATGATGCATATGCATGCTATCCTATGATTTTTATTAGATTGATGTGCTCTTGCATGGCTTGCACGGACAGAGGTGTTCGGATCAAAGGTGGACGTGGCGATGATCTTGTCTTTAGATCAAACTGATCATCAAGTGATCTGCCCACGAGAAGGCTTCTGTTCGGAAGTTATTGAAGAACAGATACAAAGAGATGAACACAATGATATTGAAGTCCTACCTCACGTTCTTCTTGACTTCGAGGTCCTCCTCAGACCGCTCGGTTCTTCTCCGATAATATCCCTTGTTGCGCTTCGGCGATGGTTTGCTCGGCGAGTTAGGGCCAGGGCTCTAAGTCGTCGGCTTAGGAATTGAAAGAGAGGTTTGTGGTTTCAGCCAGAGGTTTTGGGTTCTATTTATAATCGGGAAGAGAAGAGTCCTAATCTGATTGTATCCCGAATAAGAGTCTTATTCAGATCTTTGTTGGATCCTAACATCTTATCTTTAGTAACATCGTGGAATTTAGATCGGTTTCTGTTGCGTACCGGTATCTTTACGCGTAAAAACCGCTCCAGAACTCGTTACCTCCGCGATGATGAGCTCCGGAAGCTCCACGTGTCCTTCCGGGGCCTGGTATCTCCTCTTCCGCAGAGACGAGCTCCGGTTGTGCTGCGTGTCACGAGCGAGACCTCCCCCTTCTTTGGAGGTGAGCTCCGCGCACACCACATGTTGGCGCCGGTCTTCCCTCTCTTCCTTCCTCAGGAACATGACCCGAGGTCGACACGTGTCCAGCAACGACAGACCTCCCGAAGATAAGCTCCGGTGGCGACACGTGTTCGATAGGTCCGGACTTCTCTGAGATGAGCTCCGAGATTGACACGTATCCCGCGTGACTGGTCCTCTGATTTCCGCGAGGACTAGCACCGAGGATGACACGTGTCTTGCGGAAATGCCTTTGCTTCTTCTACAGAGGCTAGCTCCGTAGGCAACACGTGTCCCACAGGATCGGACCTCTCCCCTTTGCGGAGACGAGCCCCTGCTACGTAGCCAGCTTGGCGACGGCGTCTCCCCGCTTTGCAGGGATGAGCTCCGAACACGCCACGTGGCCTGCTGGCCGCGGAAGTTGCCTTCGGCGCTCTCTGAGGGCTTTATTGGCTATTCTTTTGATAATTCTCTCTGTTCCTATTTTTTATTAAAATGTTTCCTTTTCATAGAAAATGAACATATGCTGACACCCGAGGCGAGGGTGTCACACTCGCCCTCTCTGGCCTTCAGCCATGCGGCAGCCTTCTCCTCCTCGGCTGCCATGGCACGTTCCCGATCGGCAACGGCGCACTCTCGACGAACTACCTGCAGCCGCAACTCCTCCACGGCAGCAGAGCGCGCCTCGACCTTGGCTTCGTCCTGGGCCAGAGCTTCACGGAAGGTAGCGCGGAGCCGCCGGGTCTCTGAGTCCAGGCGGCCGACGGCTTTCTTCTGAGCGTCGAGCAGAGCACCCATGGCGTCAAGCCTCGACTGCCTCGAGTCGAGCTCTGCCTTAGCCTCCTGGGTCCGCTGCTGCAGGAGGTGCTCCCAACTAAGAAGGCGCTCCCTCTCTCCAGCCAGCGCCCCCCGCTCCCGCTCAAAGGCGGCCTGGAACTGTCGCGCGCCAGTCTGAACACGCCCCAAGGCATCCCACATGGGCACCGGGACGGCTAGGGCAGGAGTCGTGCCCCTGACCTCCCCTGTCGCGTCCACGACCGGCGAAGGTGCTGGTGCCTCGGCGACTGAGGCAAGACGCTGACCCGGGAGAGCCAGGGAGCCAGCAACTGTGCCTACAGCAGTCGTTCCTGTCTCAGCATCGGACTTCCAGGCTGGTGAAGGAGGACGAACAGGTGCTGCCGCAGCCACCGCAGAGGGCGAACCCGCCGGCACAGAAGAAGCCCCCGCCGACTTGGGGGCCGTTGGAACCACCACAATTCCCGGATGCTACGGCGCAGAGCCTCCGCCAACTGGAGATGGTCAGGGAATAGGCTCCCCCGGCAGCCGGTGAGTCCCTGCAGGCAAAGAAAGCTCTCAGGCTAAGAGAGGAGAAGGGAACGCTACTCCTACAAGCCAGAAAGAGTAACACTTACTGGGTGATGTGAGCGCTCCAACGGGCTTGTAGCCCCGGCCTCTAGGCTGGGGTAGAACCGCCAGGACCTGCGGCCGGAACGCTCGCTGGTTGTGGCGTCTGAGCTCCCGGCACACTCCCCGGCGTCGCCCCACCGGCGTCCTTCCTAGAAGCCCCTCCGCCTGAGGAAGAGTGGCGGGACTCTTGGGGTTCCTCGGACTGTCGCTGTCCGGGAAGAGACCCGCCGGAGTGGGACACCCGGGGTCTCTTTGGGTCGCCACTCGACGGACCAGCACCTCCGGGAGATGGGCGTAAGGGTGCACCGGCCCCCTGGCTCGGCGCAAGCGACGCCCTCGGAGGAGACCGGGCATGTTTATTCTCTGGCTGCCCGGGGGCCGGCTCCTTCCCCTTCCCCTTGTCGGTGGCTTGAGTTCCGCCGGCCCTCGGTGTGGGTTGGG
Source organism: Neostapfia colusana (assembly GCA_030760725.1). NCBI lineage: Eukaryota > Viridiplantae > Streptophyta > Magnoliopsida > Poales > Poaceae > Neostapfia > Neostapfia colusana. The sequence continues at coordinate 106,743,462 of JASWHV010000006.1, forward strand.
CGGTGACAGAAGCCTCGTGCTCCGATCCGAGGCACTCGGTCCCAGGGATCGAGAAGCCCTGGAGGGTATCCCCAACCTGATGAACGGCGATCCCAATGTCGTCGAGGTTTGGCATCTTCCGCAGCAGCTCTGACCTCCTCTGCGGCTCTAAGAAGAGGGGAGTGGCAGAGGTCGGGAAGGCGAGGTCGCCACCGGTGACGTAGTCACCGCTCACCTTGCCCACCATCTCGTACAGCTCCTCATCGGAAGGATCAGAGTCGAGACCCCTCTCCAACCTGGTGCAGTCCTGCTCACCAGTGTAGTACCATGCCGGGCGGTTGCGCTGCTGCAAGGGCGCAATACGGCGTGACAAGAAATCCACTAGCACCATCAGGGACGTCAGTCCCTCGTTGGCCAGGAACCGGATCCGCTCCAAGACTGGTGCGTACTCCTACTCTAGCTCTGGGACCTCCTCCCAGAAGCGACGCTCGGTGGTTGGGCCGGCAGTTGGGAGCTACAAGCGATCGTGCTCGTCGGTCTGCACGATCACCCAGTTCTCCCTCTAGTTTTCCCACCTCGACGCACTGAAAGTTAGAAGGTACCCAGAGGCCTTTGGGTCCTTGCAGCGATGCTGGAAATAGTACGCTCCCAGCTGGGTCTTTGAGCTGCGCCCGGTCGTCCGCAACACGAAGAAGTAGCGGAAGAGCGTCGCTGAAGCATGCACCCCCACAAACATCTCGCAGAAATGGACGAAGATGGCGGCCATCGCGAAGGAGTTGGGGGAAAGGTGGTGGAGCTGGAGACCATACGTCTCCAGCAACGTGACAAAGAAGGAAGAAATTGGCGGGACGAACCCCGCCATGGCGTAGGCAGTAAAGAAGACCATCTCCCCCTTTGCCAGGAGTAGGGGGAGAGATCCCCGGCGGAGCTGGCATTTCTGCTCCTCCGTGTGCCAGCCCAGCAGCCTGCGCACTGGTCCAAGCTCGGCCGACCGAGCGAGACGCGACGGAAGCAGGTTGGAAGCCATGGCCGGGGAGAGCTCGAGGACAGGAAGACCAAGGCGCAAGAGTACAAGGAAGGTGCAAGCGTTGGGAAGTGCGAAGGGAAGCCACGATGCGGGTAAGATCCCCTTTTAAAACTTCCCAGGTGCGATTAAAGCGATTCAAAACTCTTCGAATACGCCGCTTGGGCAACCGCTTCGGCTCCAAGACCAAGCGTCGATGACAAGTGGACCCAAGTCGTCCAGCTAAAGCGGTGGGCCAAGAAGTCAGTCTCCCAAGGAGACGAGTCGGCAAGGCGCTTCGGCAGTTCCCGAAAAAAGCGTCGCCACGTGCAGAAGTGGCAGCCTTGGGAACCGCCGCAGTAAAAGCAACCATCAAGTGAGCGCACGCCCCCACGATCCCATGACTGTTCGTGCTCCGGCAATGGTCAATGCGGGACTTAGAGAAAGTGCGCGGAACGGAAGAGACGGAGGCCCCACCTTGGGCTCGCTATCTCCCCCGAGATGGGCCCGGGGACCACTGTCGGTACCCTCGATATGGGGTACCCCGCGCACGGGGGAAAATGCCTAAGGACCTCGCCCTTCTCCGCAAGGAGAGCTCCGAAGGCGCCACGTGTCCAGCGGGGCCGGACCTCCCTCTCCTCAGAGGAGAGCCCCGGGACCGCCATGTGGCCAGCAGCAGCCGGACCTCCCCCCACCGCGGGGAGAGCTCCGAAGGCTCCACGTGTTCCGCGAGGCCGGACCTCCCTCTCCTCACAGGAGAGCTCCAGACCCGCCACGTGGCCAGCAGAAGCCGGACCTCCCCCCTCCACGGGGAGAGATCCGAAGGCTCCACGTGTCCCGCGGGGCCGGACCTCCCTTTTCTTAGAGGAGAGCTCCAGGCCCGCCATGTGGCAAGCAGAGCAACGTTGCCTGTCCCCGCGCGGTAGGCAGCAGGCGTAAAGACGCGCCATACCTTGCCCGTACAAGGTATTCAAGGCCCGCGCCTTCCCAAGACGCGGAGCACGCCTTTGTTCAGGTGTCGTTGCGCCCAGTCACATCGCAGACTGGCGCGCCGTGTCAGAGCCTGCCCGCCAATAAACACAGCAACAAGACATCCCCTGCCGCCCCTGCCATCATCAACCACTACGACTAGCTTGCGGCATGGGCAGGACGGCAGAACGAAGACTCGGAAGCCTTCGCCAGAGACAACTACCGGCATAACTGCAGATACGGTGGAAGGCAAGCAATCTCCCTGGGACCACCTATCGGGTCCCGGGCCCACCTTGTAAGCCACTCGAGCCTTGGACTATAAAAGGCTCGGGTAGGCAACGTTAGCAAGGGTTCGAACTCTGTGAACTCGCACTCTAGACATCACTCACCCTGAAGCTCAGGACTCCAGTTCTGAGCAGCAAGCAATACAGCGAGCACCTCTGCTCACCGTGGACGTAGGGTTTTACGCTCCGGCGGCCTGAACCACGTAAAACTCCCCGTGTCAAGCTTCTCCCTCACTCGTCCCTAACACTGAATCTCTCCGCAAGTGTCTAGCCCCTCCGAAAAAGAACCTCCGTGGGCTGCCCAGAGCAGGTCCGGGGGAAGTGTCGACTACACACTTCGACAGCAGTGCCATGGGGATCGGAAGGGCGAGGCGTGGGCTAGGAGGAGGAACCAATTGTGGGGAGAAGTGGGGGATCCAATGCTGCTTTCGTGCTTTTCGGTTGGGGGCTGTCGGCTTGACCACGAGAAAAGAGAGGAGGTAGCAGGTGGAGAGGAAAAGAGGAAGGGGAAGGATGGGGGTAAAGGAGGGAGTGACATGCGGGCTCCACCTGTCAGAGAGAGCGAGAAAGAATCCTATGCTGGGGTTTTTGGGCCGAGGAAAAGAGATGGGCTGCGGGTTGGCCTGGGCTAGGGGTAGAAAGAGTTGGGTTTCGGCCCATGTTGAGTAAGGATTCAAATTGGTTTTTTTTATTGATTTCAGTTTGTTTTTCTTTTTTTCTTCTTTCAAATTTGAACTTTGAATTTTCATTGAGTTTCCTAGCATGTTTTTAAGTTCAAAATTTATTTTTTTTCGTATTTTGTAAACCAGGGTGTTACACACTGTTGCCCCGCAGACAGGCACACACAGCTCGGCAGACAAGTACTGTGTCGTAACGTTTGCCTGCAGGTCGCGACCAGCAAGGGTGGCAGCGGCACACGAAGATAGACGCAGTCCCCTCGTGACGACGCCTGCCGACACCTCGACGGTCTGACCCGTATCGCCGCGCCGTGCGCTGCAGACCTCCAAATGCAGGCCGGGCCCCGGGCCCAAGTTCACATGACAGCGCGCTGCGCCGGTTTCAGGCCACAGCGCCAGGCACGGCCGTCGCGGTCGCGTAGGGGCCCGCGCTCGATCGCCATCACGCCCGGCGCGCGGCTCCAATTCCCAACGCGGTCGTTGCTGCGCGGGGCACGGGACCCAGGGAGAGGGCCCGGCCGCGGAGCAGAGGCCAGCGCCAGCGGCGGGCGACGCGGTCATCTCGGCCGCATGCTGGCGCCACGGCCACCCGCTGCGCGCCGGTGACGCGATCGCCTCTCGGTACTGTCGCCTGCTGCTGTCGTGTACCCTGTGCGTCTGCGCGGCAGGCGCGGCACGCCACCGGCGCTCGACCGATCTTGGACCCAGGTTTGTCCCGTGTGGCCACCCAGGGACGATCGAAAGGCAACGTGGCGTCCACGGGTTACACCTCCACGCCACGCCTTTTCCAAGTGGAGGGCACCTCGGGCCCCCGCCGGTCACTCTGACAGCCAAGCTTTAGCAGCTGTGGGTTAAGCAGGCCGGGCTCGTCTTGTACCGCCACACCGCATGCGCCCGGTGCTGCTGCTTGCGCAGCTGCGTTTGCGTGGATCCGACAAGTGCTCGACTCGCGCGCGTCCTCAGCTAGGCACTGGCTCGACCACGGAACATACAGTATGTGCTCTTGAATAGAGTCAAGCATGCACGCCGCACACGTCATGTCAGACTAGTTAATATACTTCATACAGCTCTAGGTTATAGCTTGGCCCCCGTACGTGCCTGTGGCGTGATCATGTACGCATAAGCACGCGAGACACAAAAAAAACTGCGGCCTTGTTTTCTACTGAAGATTGAGTATCGAAAGAGGGAACACCATCGGAATCGCCGGTTCCTTCGCATGATAGACGGACGTCCAAAGCTAGTGAGGGAGGCTAGTTGGATCCTACCAGTTAGGTCTGCTAATTCCTTCCAGCTGGTAGCAGATTAGGTGCGCAGATGGTTCGATTGGTCAGTGCTGTAGGCGCGAGGCATGCGATCGGGACCTTTGTGACGCCCTCAATTCTGTGTAAAATCATAGAACAAGGAACTAATGCATATGTGTGTCTAGCATGTTCATCACATATATATATATATATATATTTCACAAACTGAATTTCAGAATATATATGACCACGAATAACAGAGTTTATTACAACGTCTCATAAGTCTTGGACTCATGCTTATAGCGGAAGTCTTATTTCTATGCAGCGGAAGTCTTATTTTAATGCGGAAGCAAAAACTAATTCGGAAGCAAAACTAAGCAGAAGTGGCTCCATCTCTACTCCTTCCACAGACAAGGTTGAGAACAGATCACACGTCATGATGCTCCACTTGGTCTTCATAATAGCCTTCCCTTGTTGTTGATGGCGAAATAATAATGCAAGTTTGAGTACATGATGTACTCAGCAAGTGCGGGAAAACACATGATATGCAGCTCATAAACAAGATAGGTATAAAAGGCTTATTTGCAGAAAAGCAGATTTGTAAAACCATGATAAAAAAGCAACTTGACTTTAGATGAAATCCTAACATATATTAAATTACCAACATACCTCCATCACTTCCCGTGTTCCATCCGGACATTAACCAATCCTTTATTCATACTCACGAATACCTTCTCGTATTCGCTACCATCTCACCTCGTAAATCAACCTCGTCTCACACCGAGACCAATCTCATGTCATGTCCCAATAGTCATGCAACCATCTCATCACCTAGACTCAACAGTCCCAACAACTAAACCATAACCAAATCCATAACCAGGAACCTTCCCTATAACCATCCCAACTAATCATGGCAGTTTAGCCAGGTGCTCGTGACGTAAGCTCGGCTATCATGATAGTTTTTAGACTCTGCAGAGTTTGCACCTCTTTACCCATAAGTTTGTGATTTCGTCACCCGTCGGTAACTGCAGAACTGTAACACCCCAAATTTTTAGTCAAAACCCAAATTTTGATTTAAAACCCTAAACCATGTTCAGAGGGGAATTTAGAAATTTTTGGACGTATTGCATGTTTTGCAAAAATTCAAATTCAAACTGGAATTCAAATTATACCCAAAACAGAAAAGAAATGGAAAAAGAAAAAGGAAATCGGGAAAAAACTGGCCAGTGGGCCGAAACCGCCGACCGGCCCAGCAAACCCCGCGCCAGCCCGCCCCCGCGCGCGCCGCGCTGCCCCTCGCTGACGGACGGGACCCACATGTCATCCCTAACCCCGCGACCCCGGACTCTCTCCCGCACGCGCGATCGCAACCGATCGGGAAATCGCGTCCCGCAGCCGAATTCTGGTCCCAGCGGACTCCAACTCGATCACAACAGACCCACCGCCCTCCCCCGGCTATAAAAACCCCAGCTCCGATCAGTTTTCCGCACGCGATCGCCGATTTTACTCCGGTGAGCACCGAGACTTCGCCGGTGAATTCTGGCCGATCTAAGCTCGGAAACTCTGATCTAACTCGCTGGTCTTGATCCACCGCCTCCGGGGAACTTTGCAGGTGCAGAAAACTCGGAGAGTTACGGTGCAAACACAGCGCCGACGAGCTTCGCCGTGGTTTTGCCTCGGACCTCGCCGCCGAGCACTTTCCAGGACCCCCGAGCTCGAGAAAACCCCCGAGGTGAGATCCCTGACCTCCCCTCTACCGATCTAGGCCATAAGATCACAGTTCTAGGCAAAATTCTCGAGGATCCGAAACTTTCCGGCGAGATCGCCGCTTTCCGTCGCCGTGCGCCGCCGGCAGCGCCGCCCGCGTTCGATCAGAGCGACGTGGCCGCTTGTGCGCCGTTTATTTTAAATCGCACGGTAGACTTTAAAACCCCGCGTACCGGTTCGATGTTATAATCTCAGCCGTCGGTTTAGAATCGGACGGTCCACGTCGACCCCACGTTATAAAGGCTGGAATTCTTACGTGCTACCCCCTGGGGTTCTCTGGAATTGAGAGCTAGCCCCGGAAATTTCAGATCTAGCCCCTGGAACTCCAGAAAATCATGTAAATCCATTTAAAAATCAGTTTTAACCCCTGGACTTAATAGAAATTAGGAAAAACACCTCTGTTAAGTGTAGTTAGACCCCTGGAAATTATGAAAAATAATATTATAGACCCTGTGATGGGTGAGTTTACTTTTTAACCCTGTTTAGTATTTAATTTACAAAATTGAATAGGTAACTAGTGTTTAAAAATTAAGAAGGGGACAAACATAATTGTCAAAATTTATTAAAAACTTTCTCAGTACTTAGAAAACTTTGGAGTGAGATAAAAATATATTTTTGAGCTGAAATAAATCTGTTTTATCTATTATTCACATTTAATAGTATAGGGACACATTTTTAAGTAAAGAATAGTTAAAGAAAAATAGGGAAAATAATTATGAAATAGTATACATCATAAGCCATGGTCAAAATATGATTTTAAACTATTTAGGACCAGAACCTAATCTGGTTAGGTGATGTATATTACTAATTTCATAATGAAATACACAATTATGCATAGGAATATAAATCTGAAAATATAGCAACTAGTAATTGATAAATGGAGTTTCTAAAATACAAAGAATTTAGTTTAGAGTTGATAGAAATTCTGAAGGCACATATGGAGAAGAAAAATACTTTTCATACACATTTGGTAGTAAAAAGGTGTAGTAGTTTAATATAAGGAATTTATTTAAAACTGAAACACAACACATATAATGGTAAATGAATTTCATAAATGTGAATGTGTGATTTGTATGAAGTGTAAGTGTGAACTATGTCTTATGGATTGCTGTTTTTCTTTTGCTATGTGTGATGGTATGAAGTAGAACCTGTTCAAGAACAAGATATTCATTTCCAAGATCAGGACTACCCATTTCAAGAGCAGCAAGAAGGAGGCAAGTGTCCTTGACCACTTTGATCCTATGCTAGGATGTGTAGATAGAATTATTTGCATTGTCAAATGAAATATGAAACCCATGCTAGGAAAGTTTCCCTAGAATTGCTTTACCTTGTTTCCTTGTAGCTTGGGTTGGGATTTAATTTGTCATGTCAGTTATTTACATGCATTTGCTTAGCCATGCTTAGAATGGGATATTTGGGAAATGAGATCATCAGTTTATATTACCATACTCTTGAATGAGATATTGTGAGTTATGTAGAGGTAGGGATCAAGGCAAGTTGGATGTTTTGGTTGTGTGCTGGGTGCACGAGATTTGGGTTTGTGTTTAGTACTTGCCTGGATCCTAAGGACCGGTTCATGGAGCATGTAACCCGGCTTTACAGTGCCAACCACATGCTGAGATGGGGCAGCTTGGCCAATTAATTAGGTGTATCCCCGGCGTAGTATGGGTGTGTTGGATGGTGCGGGGAGTAGGTGTCAGCTGGACTACCATATGAACCGCAAGGCTCAAGAGGGGGCCACTGCAGCGGGGTTGGAGCCTCTTGTATGCTGTTAGGGGTGAAACCTCAGTGGGCCCACGCTCGTCGGGAATCCCTTTGTAAAGGCTTCGTAGTGATCTCCTGGCTGCACACCTGGGAAGTGTGAATGTGGATCGTAGCCACTGGCATAATGGAGGTTCTTTTAGTCCACCCGGCAACGGGGGATGAAATCACTACTTGTGGGTACAGTGGTACAAACTCTGCAGAGTTAAAACTGTCTTGACAGCCGTGCTCACGGTTAAGAGCGGCCTGGACTTATTCATGATTAGAGGATTGATGGTTTTGGAAGTTAAGCGGGGAGCTTAACATTGGAAATGATGTTATGGTTATTGGATTATGATGATGGGATGGGAGATTGGGACCATTTCACCTGTGTAGTAATGTAGGTGCTTAATAAGCTAAGGTGATAGGTATAAATTGCGTAGTGCTTTCACCATGAGTTCAACCTCTCCTTGTTCTAGCCATGCATGATATAATTTTCCCACACTTGCTGAGTACCATTGGTACTCAACCTTGCATATTTGTTGGTTTATATTGCTGCTCAGGTCAAGATAATGAGGTGGTGTATAATGACCAAGACTTTGGACCCGAGGAAGGTTTTTAGGTTCATGAAGACCCCCGGGCAACGCCTGTGATGGAGCCCCAAAGAATAATATTCCGCTGCTAGTTTATTTACTTGTGATGAACTTATTATTGTCCATCGAGACATTTACTATGTAAGACTTACTTATATTCGACACCTGGCTTGTAATAAATGATGCTTCACTATTTGTCATCACATGTATGAGAAAATGATCCTGGCATACATGTGATATTCACTTGGTTGTTTCTTCGGAAAAACCGGGTGTGACAGAGGTGGTATCAGAGCCAAGGTTGCCCGTAGGAACGTGGACCTAGGTAGAAATGGACGTATTTAAGGGCCCTATTTTCTTAAAAAAAACTATTTTCCAAGGTGTGGGTGGAAAAGTGTTATTAAAGGAGTCATTTTCTTCATCTTACCCCAACTTTCATTCAAAATAGGATTTTTATTTGAGAATTTATCTAACCTAATTTTAAATTCTTTTGTTTTTAGATGGTTCGCATGATTCGCACCGCTCGTAAGTCCACAGGAGGGAGAGTTCCCGTAGTTGCCCTTGCCGAAAGAGAGGAGAGTCGTCCCGTGACGTACCTTTCCTACGGATTGGCAGTAGGAGACTTGTTGCGCCGTCTTCGGCGTATGCTCGAAGCTGCAGGCAATACGGGCAAGCTCATCATCCACTACAACTCCACCAGGACCATCCGTAAGAAGAGGGAAGAGTGGAGTTCGGAGATGAGGATTATACACGAGAATCAGCTGCTGAAGATCCACCATTCTCCAGCTTGTCGAGCAACACAAGTTGACGCGGAGAGAGATGTCACCTGGGAGGCCATCACCTGCCAGAGTCACATCTATCGTCGCTACTTGGACAAAACTGAGTACATGTATGTCCTCCAACGTGAGAGTGGTACCACGGAGTACAAGTACCCACCGGTGCAGCAAGGGACTTCCCATGAGCACATGGACTTGTGCTTGGAGGATGCTGCTATGCTCAGCACTCGACTGCAGGAGTGTCAACAAGAGCTTCAGGATGTCCGAGACACCCTGAAGGAAACGGAGGCGTTGCTGCGAGCTTGTTTAAAGGCGAGAGAAAGAGGAGATGGGAATGAACTGTGTGTCACCGTGAGTGATCCATGGACTCCTGACTCCCCGGATCGCCGAGCGATCAGGCGTCGTCGCACTTCTCCACCAGCAGCCTCCCCACCCAAAGCAGAGTCAGAAGGTAGCCGAAATGAGGAGGAAGATCCCGAGGAACCAGCTCAAGAGGACGAGTAGTGTAGAGTCTTTCCCCTAGCTAGCAAGAGGTCGAGTAGTCGAGTCGTGACATAGTTAATGGTGTGATAATGCTTGGTGTGTGACGTGAGTTGTGGAAGCTATGAGCAATTGTCTACAGCCTCGTCTTCAGATTGTTTTGCTTTGGTGTGTGAACCCACAGGAAATAATAGTGCATTTATTTGGTGTGAGATATGAACCCTCGTAAAATTTTAACAAAGCCTCAACACCTCAAAGTACCAACAAATGAAAGTAGTAAGATGATACTAAATGGTATCAAATTAACATTTGTTGATTCTGCCAGATGGCCGGAAGAGGAAAAGGACGTGCTGCCAACCCCGCCAACAACAATGATGAGGCATGCAACCCTCATCTTTCTGGAGGCCAGGACCGGGGTGGTCACCGTGAAGAAATTGATCCTCTCCACCAAATGCTGGAGAATCAAAATCAGCTTATCCAGAACTTGACTCAAGTGGTGGCCAACTTGCATCAAGTTCCACCTCCACAAGCTGCACCACACCAACCAAGGTTGAGTGAGTTCCTAGGAACCCAACCTCCAAAGTTTGCAAGTGCTGCTGAACCTCTGGAGGCAGATGATTGGCTGAAGACTATTGAAAGTAAGATGAGGATCATACAGTGTCAAGGGTACGAGAGGGTGCTGTTTGCCTCTCATCAATTGCAGGGACCTGCTGCTGATTGGTGGACCGCCTACGTGGCCGCCCATCATGACCCTGAGAACATCACTTGGGAAGAGTTCAAGCGTAGCTTCCGCAACCACTACATCCCAAGAGGTGAACTCAAAAACAAGAGGAAAGAGTTTCTGGGACTGCAGCAGGGAAACATGACGGTGAGGGAATACCTCACTAAATTTACTCAACTATCCCGTTATGCTCCACGAGACATAGGGACTGATGAGCAGAAACAAGATTGTTTCGTGGAAGGACTTACCGCAGAGATGCAGTGTGCCATGTCCTCCAATGAGTATGAAAGTTTTCAAAAGATGGTGGACAGAGCATTTGTGGTGGAAAGGAAGCTAAAGGCCCTGGAAAATGAGAATAAGAGGAAGGCGGGATGGTCACATCAGGCCTCAGGGAGCAACGCCCGCCCACGTATGATGCAGCAACCTACGGGGTAGACGAGCCGTGCTGCGGTACCCTATTCAGCACCAAGAGGGTACAACCCAAACTACAGGCCACCCGCAGCACCAGCACAGCCGCAACGTCAGTTTGTGCAGCAGCCTCGCCCCGCATATCCACCTCGACCAGCCGTGCAAGGACCCCCGAACCAACCCCAAGACAACAAAGGCCAAGCACCTAAGGTTGGGGTGCAATGTTTCAGCTGTGGTGAAGTGGGGCACTATGCCCATAAGTGCCCGAAGAAGAAGCCTGCGCCGCCACAACAGCAGAATGTAGTAAGAGGACGGGTGAACCATGTCACTATGGAGGAAGCACAAGAGGCACCCGACGTGGTAGTTGGTAAGTTTCCTGCCAATTTACACCTTGCAACTCTGCTGTTTGATTCTGGTGCTACCCACTCGTTCATTGCTCAAGGGTTTGTTAAGAAGCATGACCTAGCAACCACACAAATGAACCATATGCTTGCTGTAAACTCTCCAGGCGGAGAAATAAGGACAAGACAAGTATGTCCCAAAGTGAGCCTAGACATTAATGGGGTAGTATTTACTGCTAACCTCATAGTGATAGATTCACAAGGGATAGATATTATTTTGGGTATGGATTGGTTGACCAAACATAAAGGAATCATCCATTGTTCGACCAGAACGGTGGAACTAACTCACCCCAGTGGTACCAGAGTAAAGTTCATAACAATACACGAGCCTAGGAGGGACATTAAATTAAATCAAGTGGAGGTGAAAGTTGAGGAAATCAGGACTATCAGGGAATATCCAGATGTTTTCCGGAGGAATTGCCAGGCATGCCTCCCGACCGTGACGTGGAATTCGCAATTGAGCTAGTACCGGGAACAGCCCCGATATACAAGAGACCTTATCGAATGGACTCCAAGCAGCTAGAGGAGCTCAAGGATCATTTGAGAGAATTGACGGAGAAGGGGTATATTCGCCCTAGTTCCTCACCATGGGGAGCTCCGGTAATATTTGTGCCCAAGAAAGACGGAACCCAAAGGTTATGTGTGGATTACCGTGCCTTGAATGAGGTAACCATCAAAAACAAGTACCCATTACCCCGCATTGAAGACTTGTTTGATCAGTTGAGGGGAGCTTGTGTATTCTCGAAAATTGATCTCAGGTCGGGGTACCACCAACTCAAGGTAAGGCAATCAGATATTCCCAAGACAGCTTTCGTATCTCGGTACGGACTGTATGAATACACTGTCATGCCTTTCGGGCTAACCAATGCCCCGGCATATTTCATGTATCTCATGAACAAGGTATTCATGGAATATCTGGACAAATTTGTGGTGGTTTTCATAGATGATATTCTCGTCTTCTCCCAAGATGAAGAAGAACATGAGAAACATCTAAGGTTGGTGTTACAGAGGCTGAGAGAACACCAACTATATGCCAAGTTGAGCAAGTGTGAGTTTTGGCTGAAGAGAGTTCCCTTTTTAGGACATATAATCTCGGAGGGAGGAATCTCCGTAGATCCCGCCAAAATCGAGGATATCCAGAAGTGGAAGACCCCTGAAAATGTCGGGGAAGTTCGAAGCTTTTTGGGATTGGATGGATACTATCGACGGTTTATTGAGGGATTCTCCAAGATCTCGAGACCTCTCACCAAACTGTTGGAAAAGGGAATCACATTCACCTGGACGCCACAGTGCGAGACGAGCTTTCAGGAGCTAAAGAAGAGATTGACAACAGCCCCAGTGCTGGTTATGCCAGATATGCAGAAGAATTTCACAGTGTACTACGATGCCTCTGGAAATGGGTTGGGATGTGTTCTCATGCAAGAAGGACATGTCGTGGCTTATGCATCCCGGCAGCTTCGGAAGCACGAGAAGAACTATCCTACACATGACCTAGAACTAGCTGCAGTGGTACACGCGTTGAAAATTTGGCGGCACTATTTGATGGGGAAAAGGACAGAGATATATACGGATCATAAGAGTTTGAAGTACATATTCACACAGCCAGATCTCAACCTCAGACAAAGGAGATGGTTAGAGCTAATCAATGACTTTGATGTGGGCATCAACTATCATCCCGGGAAAGCAAACGTCGTGGCCGATGCTTTGAGTCGGAAAGTGCAGGTCAATAAGTTGAGTTTGAAGGACATGCCTGCAGAATTGAAGGACGAGGTTATAAGACTCAATCTATGTCTATTAAATAGTGGTGAAGCCATCGCCATGGAAGTGGACTCCACACTCGAGCAAGACATACGCGAGGGCCAAAAGAATGATGAGAAGATACAAGAGATCAGACATCTCATCAAGGAAAATAAAGCTCCTGGTTTTAGAGAGGATGAACAAGGAACGGTGTGGCACGGGAAAAGGATCTGTGTGCCAGAAGTAAAGGAGATCCGTGAATTAATTTTGAAGGAGGCTCACGATTCTGACTATTCCATTCATCCTAGGAGTACGAAGATGTACCAGGACCTCAAAAGCAGGTATTGGTGGTATGGCATGAAGCGAGATGTCGCGGAACATGTTGCCCTATGTGACACATGTCAGTTGGTGAAAGCCGAACATCAACGACCCGCGGGATTATTGCAACCACTTAAAGTGCCTGAATGGAAATGGGAAGAAATCAGCATGGATTTTGTCGTGGGATTGCCTAGGACCCAATCCGGGTATGATTCAATATGGGTTATTATTGATAGGATAACCAAGGTAGCTCATTTCATCCCTGTGAAAGAAAGCTACAGCGGATCCAAGTTGGCAGAATTGTACATGTCAAGGATTGTGTGTTACCATGGAGTGCCAAAGAAGATAGTGTCGGACCGAGGGACACAGTTCACCTCGAGGTTTTGGCAGAAGTTGCAAGAAACCATGGGAACCCATCTGAACTTTAGTTCTGCCTATCATCCCCAAACTGACGGGCAGACGGAGAGAACCAATCAGATCCTTGAAGATATGTTAAGGGCATGTGCACTCACAAACAATAGGAGTTGGGACAAGAACTTACCGTATGCGGAGTTTTCCTATAACAACAGCTATCAAGCTAGTATGAAGATGTCACCGTTTGAAGCTTTGTATGGAAGGAAGTGCAGAACTCCCCTATTTTGGAACCAAACAGGAGAAAGTAAAGTGTTTGGTCCAGAAGTGCTACAAGAAGCCGAGGCGAAGGTGAGGGAGATTCGCAACAACTTGAGGATAGCACAAACACGCCAGAAGAGTTATGCTGATGTACGAAGAAGAGAGCTCGTTTTCAACGAGGGAGACTATGTTTATCTCAAGGTGTCCCCTATCAGAGGACTTCGTCGGTTCAAAGTGAAAGGGAAGTTGTCACCTCGATACATCGGACCCTTTCAAGTTTTGGAAAGGAAAGGCGAAGTGGCGTACCGACTAGAGTTACCGGTTCATCTATCGGACGTGCACGATGTATTCCATGTGTCACAACTCAAGAAATGCCTGAGGACGCCTGAAGAGGTGTTACCCATGAATGAAGTGGATGTAGCTGAAGATTTGTCTTATGCCGAGCAACCATACAAGATTTTGGAGACGATGGAACGCCTCACCAGAAACAAGAGAATCCGGATGTGCAAGGTGCAGTGGAAGCATCACTCAGAAGAGGAAGCTACCTGGGAACGGGAAGATGAGCTCAAGGCACAATTTCCGGAATTGTTTTCTTAGAAACACTAATCTCGAGGACGAGATTTCTTTTAAGGGGGGTAGAGCTGTAACACCCCAAATTTTTAGTCAAAACCCAAATTTTGATTTAAAACCCTAAACCATGTTCAGAGGGGAATTTAGAAATTTTTGGACGTATTGCATGTTTTGCAAAAATTCAAATTCAAACTGGAATTCAAATTATACCCAAAACAGAAAAGAAATGGAAAAAGAAAAAGGAAATCGGGAAAAAACTGGCCAGTGGGCCGAAACCGCTGACCGGCCCAGCAAACCCCGCGCCAGCCCGCCCCCGCGCGCGCCGCGCTGCCCCTCGCTGACGGACGGGACCCACATGTCATCCCTAACCCCGCGACCCCGGACTCTCTCCCGCGCGCGCGATCGCAACCGATCGAGAAATCGCGTCCCGCAGCCGAATTCTGGTCCCAGCGGACTCCAACTCGATCACAACAGACCCACCGCCCTCCCCCGGCTATAAAAACCCCAGCTCCGATCAGTTTTCCGCACGCGATCGCCGATTTTACTCCGGTGAGCACCGAGACTTCGCCGGTGAATTCTGGCCGATCTAAGCTCGGAAACTCTGATCTAACTCGCTGGTCTTGATCCACCGCCTCCGGGGAACTTTGCAGGTGCAGAAAACTCGGAGAGTTACGGTGCAAACACAGCGCCGACGAGCTTCGCCGTGGTTTTGCCTCGGACCTCGCCGCCGAGCACTTTCCAGGACCCCCGAGCTCGAGAAAACCCCCGAGGTGAGATCCCTGACCTCCCCTCTACCGATCTAGGCCATAAGATCACAGTTCTAGGCAGAATTCTCGAGGATCCGAAACTTTCCGGCGAGATCGCCGCTTTCCGCCGCCGTGCGCCGCCGGCAGCGCCGCCCGCGTTCGATCAGAGTGACGTGGCCGCTTGTGCGCCGTTTATTTTAAATCGCACGGTAGACTTTAAAACCCCGCGTACCGGTTCGATGTTATAATCTCAGCCGTCGGTTTAGAATCGGACGGTCCACGTCGACCCCGCGTTATAAAGGCTGGAATTCTTACGTGCTACCCCCTGGGGTTCTCTGGAATTGAGAGCTAGCCCCGGAAATTTCAGATCTAGCCCCTGGAACTCCAGAAAATCATGTAAATCCATTTAAAAATCAGTTTTAACCCCTGGACTTAATAGAAATTCGGAAAAACACCTCTGTTAAGTGTAGTTAGACCCCTGGAAATTATGAAAAATAATATTATAGACCCTGTGATGGGTGAGTTTACTTTTTAACCCTGTTTAGTATTTAATTTACAAAATTGAATAGGTAACTAGTGTTTAAAAATTAAGAAGGGGACAAACATAATTGTCAAAATTTATTAAAAACTTTCTCAGTACTTAGAAAACTTTGGAGTGAGATAAAAATATATTTTTGAGCTGAAATAAATCTGTTTTATCTATTATTCACATTTAATAGTATAGGGACACATTTTTAAGTAAAGAATAGTTAAAGAAAAATAGGGAAAATAATTATGAAATAGTATACATCATAAGCCATGGTCAAAATATGATTTTAAACTATTTAGGACCAGAACCTAATCTGGTTAGGTGATGTATATTACTAATTTCATAATGAAATACACAATTATGCATAGGAATATAAATCTGAAAATATAGCAACTAGTAATTGATAAATGGAGTTTCTAAAATACAAAGAATTTAGTTTAGAGTTGGTAGAAATTCTGAAGGCACATATGGAGAAGAAAAATACTTTTCATACACATTTGGTAGTAAAAAGGTGTAGTAGTTTAATATAAGGAATTTATTTAAAACTGAAACACAACACATATAATGGTAAATGAATTTCATAAATGTGAATGTGTGATTTGTATGAAGTGTAAGTGTGAACTATGTCTTATGGATTGCTGTTTTTCTTTTGCTATGTGTGATGGTATGAAGTAGAACCTGTTCAAGAACAAGATATTCATTTCCAAGATTAGGACTACCCATTTCAAGAGCAGCAAGAAGGAGGCAAGT
The DNA here is from genome assembly GCA_030760725.1 of Neostapfia colusana. Classification (NCBI taxonomy): domain Eukaryota; kingdom Viridiplantae; phylum Streptophyta; class Magnoliopsida; order Poales; family Poaceae; genus Neostapfia; species Neostapfia colusana. The sequence goes on from JASWHV010000006.1 coordinate 106,759,760, forward strand.
GTCCTTGACCACTTTGATCCTATGCTAGGATGTGTAGATAGAATTATTTGCATTGTCAAATGAAATATGAAACCCATGCTAGGAAAGTTTCCTTAGAATTGCTTTACCTTGTTTCCTTGTAGCTTGGGTTGGGATTTAATTTGTCATGTCAGTTATTTACATGCATTTGCTTAGCCATGCTTAGAATGGGATATTTGGGAAATGAGATCATCAGTTTATATTACCATACTCTTGAATGAGATATTGTGAGTTATGTAGAGGTAGGGATCAAGGCAAGTTGGATGTTTTGGTTGTGTGCTGGGTGCACGAGATTTGGGTTTGTGTTTAGTACTTGCCTGGATCCTAAGGACCGGTTCATGGAGCATGTAACCTGGCTTTACAGTGCCAACCACATGCTGAGATGGGGCAGCTTGGCCAATTAATTAGGTGTATCCCCGGCGTAGTATGGGTGTGTTGGATGGTGCGGGGAGTAGGTGTCAGCTGGACTACCATATGAACCGCAAGGCTCAAGAGGGGGCCACTGCAGCGGGGTTGGAGCCTCTTGTATGCTGTTAGGGGTGAAACCTCAGTGGGCCCACGCTCGTCGGGAATCCCTTTGTAAAGGCTTCGTAGTGATCTCCTGGCTGCACACCTGGGAAGTGTGAATGTGGATCGTAGCCACTGGCATAATGGAGGTTCTTTTAGTCCACCCGGCAACGGGGGATGAAATCACTACTTGTGGGTACAGTGGTACAAACTCTGCAGAGTTAAAACTGTCTTGACAGCCGTGCTCACGGTTAAGAGCGGCCTGGATTTATTCATGATTAGAGGATTGATGGTTTTGGAAGTTAAGCGGGGAGCTTAACATTGGAAATGATGTTATGGTTATTGGATTATGATGATGGGATGGGAGATTGGGACCATTTCACCTGTGTAGTAATGTAGGTGCTTAATAAGCTAAGGTGATAGGTATAAATTGCGTAGTGCTTTCACCATGAGTTCAACCTCTCCTTGTTCTAGCCATGCATGATATAATTTTCCCACACTTGCTGAGTACCATTGGTACTCAACCTTGCATATTTGTTGGTTTATATTGCTGCTCAGGTCAAGATAATGAGGTGGTGTATAATGACCAAGACTTTGGACCCGAGGAAGGTTTTTATGTTCATGAAGACCCCCGGGCAACGCCTGTGATGGAGCCCCAAAGAATAATATTCCGCTGCTAGTTTATTTACTTGTGATGAACTTATTATTGTCCATCGAGACATTTACTATGTAAGACTTACTTATATTCGACACCTGGCTTGTAATAAATGATGCTTCACTATTTGTCATCACATGTATGAGAAAATGATCCTGGCATACATGTGATATTCACTTGGTTGTTTCTTCGGAAAAACCGGGTGTGACAAGAACCTCCATTATACCAGTACACATCCGTCGGTGTATGGTCAAGAGATCACAAAATAGCCTTTACAAAGGGGTTACTAGATGTATGGACTCACTGAGGTTTCACCGGCAGGCTAGAATCTCCAATTCTCCCACCCACGGGCCCCCTCTTGTGTCATGCAGTTCCCAGGGCAGTCCTTACTCGACTCCCATTCCCCGCGCCTTCCACAGTCCATAACACACTAGCAACTTACCTAATTACTCAGCTAAGCCGCACCCATACTTGGCCTTGTGGTGGCACTGTTATCCTGGCAGTGCATGCATGAACCGGTCCTTAGATCTAAGGCAAGTAAAACCACCATCTCATGCTACCTCATTCACAAACCCAGGCTTGCCTAGATCTCCCTCCGATCCATGTCCATTATTAACATCAGTTTCTCATTATCATGAGGTTCTGCAGTCGCCGACGGGTGACGAAATCACAAACTTGTGGGTAAAGAGGTGCAAACTCTGCAGAGTCTAAAACTATCATAATAGCCGAGCTTACGGTCACGAGCACCTGGCTAAACTGCCATGATTAGTGGGATGATTATTGGGATGGTTATAGGGAAGGTTCTTGGTTATGATTATTGGTTTGGTTTGGGACTGTTGAGTCTAGGTGATGAGATGGTTGCATGACTGTTGGGACATGACATGAGATTGGTCTCGGTGTGAGACGAGGTTGTTTTACGAGGTGAGATGGTAGCGAATACGAGGGGGTATTCGTGAGTATGAATAAAGGGTTGGTTAATGTTCGGATGGAACACGGGAAGTGATGGAGGTATGTTGGTAATTTAATACATGTTGGGATTACATCTAAAGTTAAGTTGTTGTTTTATCATGGTTTTACAAATCTGCTTTTCTGCAAATAAGTCTTTTATACCTACCTTGTTTATGAGCTGCATATCATGTGTTTTTCCCGCACTTGCTGAGTACATCATTGTACTCAAACTTGCATTATTACTTCATCATCAGCAGCAGGAGAAGCCTACTATGAAGATCAAGTGGGGCATTATGGCATGTGATCTGTTCTCAATCTTGCCTGTGGAGGGAGTAGAGATGGAGCCTCTACTGCTTAGTTTTACTTCCGCATTAGTTTTTGTTTCCGCATAGAAATAAGACTTCCGCTGCATAGAAATAAGACTTCCGCTGTGAGCATGAATCCAAGACTCATGAGATATTGTAATAAACCCTGTTATTCGTGGTAATATATGATCTGAATTCAGTTTGTGGAACGTATGTGTATGTGTGATGAACATCCTGGGCACACATATGCATTAGTTCTTGGTTCCGTGGTTTTTCCACGGAACTGAGGGCGTCACAGGTGGAAACTGCAACAGAAACGAATCGGTGGATGGAATTTTTTTGTAGATTGGTTTTTTGTAGATGGCAGCGGATGGAAGAAACAAAACTGAACCAAAACAAATCTAAACCAGCAACCAGACTCAACCTAGGACACGAACTCAGAACTACGAACTCCGAAACTAAATTGTGTAAAAGGTTGAGCGGGGGTTGTAGGTCAAGGAAACTTAAAAAAAAAATTTGTGGCTTTTTGTGGACGATAGGACTGAAACAAAATAAATCTAAAGGGCATACAAGTATACCTCACGGTGAACCTGGAAATCTGATACCAATTGATAGGAGGATGAGTCCCGATCTTCCGAGAGGTAGGGTAAACTTGATTGGGTGGAGATCTCGACGTTGATGATCCAAGGCTTCGAACGAACAAAACCCCGCAATCACTACACCACTGCTCCATTGGTTATCACCCGTGTCACACGGATGACATCGCCACGAAGGCTTATCCCTGCAAGCGCAATCAAGAACACAAGCAAGAACAGAGAAGTTGTAATCAAAACTGAATTGATCACGAATTTGGGGTCTCACAACCGATGATCGGTGACACTGTTCAATGACAGATTGTAACTAAGCAAAAACCCAGCTGTTTGTGACGGCGGCTAGGGGGTATAAAAGAGGTGGAGGACGACCAGGGGGGTGCTGGGGTCGTGACCTAACCCTAAGACACGTACATAATGGACTTGGACTCGATACAAGGCCCAATGGCCCAACTAGGTGATGCAACACCCTGACAGACTCTAAACTTTATATTATTTCGAAGTTTTTCGTCGACTCCGCGGGAATTTTGATGTGGGGCCAGTTCCGTTGGAAAGTTTATCCTCTCAGCTTTCCGTGCGTATGTAGAACATCAAAAACGGAGTCTGTATGCCTCCTGTGCATCCATTTTAAGGTGGACTGCTCCTGGGCCCGAGTTGGACTCGAGTTTGAGTTGGGCTCGGTCTCTAACTTCTTGTTGGCATATTTTCTGGTCCTCCACGCCTCCAAACCCCTCTACATGTATCTCCATGTCCTCTCCATGGTTCCTAATCATAATTAATCCATTAGGTAGCAACATACTCTCAAAATTCACATATAAAGAATTGTTCAGAAACGAGCTCACCTCTAAATTCAATCGCCGTGCTCGAGCTCTAGTAATTGGACATTGCATGTCTACCATGTAATTGTTGTGTATATCTGCAGGAGTGATGTCCACATCACGTGGCACAACCAGAGCCCGCCTCTACGAGAAAAGGGAAAAGCCCAGGCCCCCGCATGACACGTGGAGCCTCCGGAGCTCATCACCGCGGAGGTGACGAGATTTAAAGCGGTTTTTCCTCTGTACGTGAGTACCCGTTACTGAGGAAACCGACACGAACTCTTCTAGGTTGATACTGCAACCAAATCAAATAAAGATAAGTTGTTAAGATTCAAATACAATTTTAATAGGTCTCTTATTTGAATTCCAATCAGATTAGGATTCTTCTCTTCCCGATTATAAATAGAACCTGAAACAACCCCTTGGTCGTAACATCTTTTCTAAGCCGACAACTTAGAATCCCTAGCCCCCAATCTCGCTGAGCTAAACCCCTTTTGCCGGAGTTTGACCACCGGAGAGACCGCCGACGAGCCCAGACACGATTGCCGCCGTCGGAAGAGAGCCCCAACGATCTGTTTTTGCTAGGAGGGAGGACCTGAAGGAAGTAAGGTAGGTCTCCATTACAACCTTACGACATCATCGCGTTTTCTTTGCATCTGTTCTTCGATCCAGAAGCTTTTTCATGGATAGATCACGTGTTGATCAGTTCGATCTAGATCATCGCCACGTCCACATTTGATCCCTACACCTCTGTTCATCATAAAACCCCATGCAAACCCTTTAAAACATGCAAGAACACGAACAAACTAAACTGCATCATAGGATTAGCATGCATATGCATCATTGCATCTTAAGTAAAGTTGTGCATGATAATTGATTGCTGTGAACTTTGTATGTGCATGATCATAATTAGAAGGACAAGCTCAGGGAGCTATCTACGAAGGATTTCAGCATCAAAACTTCGAGATCCAGGAACAACAATAGCTGCAAGAACAAGGCAAGTGCCCCTTGACCATATTGATCCCATATTTTTGGAAAACTGTTTTGTTTGCGAAAAGGTGTGTGCGTTTGAGTCAACTTGATGGGAAACCCTTTCATAGGAGTTTACTAGTTTTGTTAACCACCCTTGTCACCGGGAAAGTTAATGAGTCGGGTATGGTTTATGCTTTTATGCTTCGCTGAGTCCATGGGATACGGGAAGCGAGATAGATGTGTCTAGCTAACTGCACTCGTATGAATAATGAGAAATGGATATTGTTAATGAACATGAATCGGAGGGGGATCTAGGCAAGCTTGGTTTGTGGATGAGGTAGAATGAGATGGTGGTTTACTTGCCGTAGATCTAAGGACCAGTTCATGCCAGCCATGCCAGGATAACAGTGCCACCACAAGGCCAAATATGGGTGCGGCTTAGCTTACTAATTAGGTAAGTTGCTAGATTGTTATGGACCGTGGAAGGCGCGGGCAATGGGAGTCGAGTGAGAACTGCCTTGGGAACTGCATGGCACAAGAGGGGGCCCGTGGGTGGGAGAATTGGAGATTCTAGCCTGCTGCTAAAACCTTAGTGTCCATACATCTAGTAGCCCCTTTGTAAAGGCTATTTTGTGATCTCTTGGCCATACACCGACCGTTGTGTACTGGTATAATGGAGGTTCTGCAGTCGCCGACGGATGACAAAATCACAAACTTGTGGGTAAAGTGGTACAAACTCTACAGAGTCTAAAACTATCATGATAGCCGAGCTTACTGTCACGAGCGCCTGGACAACTCACATGATTAGATGGGATGGTTATTGGGATGGTTTTTGGGATGTTATTGGATTGGTTATGGTTTGGTCTTTGGATTTGGTTTTCGGGACTGTTGAGTCCGGGTAATGAGATTGGTTGCATGACTGTTGAGTCATGGCAATGAGATTGGGTCTCGGTATGAGATAAAATTGAATATGAGATGAAATGGTAGTGAATACGAGATGATATTCATGAGATGGTAGTGAATACGAGATGGTATTCACGCGCATGAGCAAAGTTGAGAAAGACTAATGTCTGTTGAGACATGAAAAGTGATGGAACATGATGGAGGTATGTTGATGTTTAAATACATGTTGGGATTACATTCACTTAAAGCTAAGTTGTTGTTTTTATCCAGTTTTGTGAAATAAACTTTTCTTTCTGCAATGAGCCTTTTTTATAACTACCTTTCTGTGAGCTACATATCATATTTTCTCGCACTTGTTGAGTACATCATGTACTCAAACTTGCATTATCATACATCATCAGCAATAGGAGAGGAGTACTATGAAGACCACATGGAGTACTAGGAGTGTGATCCATCGTCAACTTGCCTGTGGGGATGGAGTACAGATGGAGTCGCTGCTGCTGCTTAGTTGCTTCCGCAATAGTTTAGAAGACTTCCGCTGCTAGATTAAAGATTTCCGCTGCTAGAATAAAGACTTCCGCTGCTAAGATAAGACTTCCACTGCTAGAATGATTCCAAGACTCATGAGACATTGTAATAAACCCTATTATTCATGGTATTATTCTGAAATTCAGCTTGTGGATTATATGTGTATGTGTGATGAACATCCTCGACACACATACGCATCAGTCTCAGTTCAGAGAGGTTTCCTCTCCGAACGGGGGTGTCACATCAAGGGTGTGTAGCCCACTATGACTGGTACAGCACACGTAGCGTGCACATCCTGCCTCCTCAGCACAACAACTGAGTACTCGGGGGCCAGAAAGAGCACACTTACGGATAAGAGGAGTAACCGGACCCCGGACATTGCCCCAATACTCTTTTCGTGCTTTCTTTCCATACCGCTCCGGCTATGTGGCCAGTCACTTTTTCTTACGTTCCACTGTAGCACGGGTTGTGCTATCCTCCCGCAGGCGGGTCTGCTTGAGGTACCTATGGCATACTCGGGGTCCTGTGGTTGTCTCATTGCTCAGGGGCCTTATGGCGCCGAGTGGCCCTCCCCTGAAAGGCTTATGCCAGCGGTGGGTCCAGGTTGTGTAGCCTGCTATGACTAGTACCGCACCCATAGCGTACACATCCTGCCTCCCCAGCGCAATGGCTCGGTACTGGGGAACCAGACGGTTCATACCCCCGAGCAAGGTTTCAACCACATCCTAGAAGACCACATTGAATTACCCAAGCCCCGTAGCTCGGCTGAGGACCGTAAGTCACAGGCATGCTACCAAACGAGGAAAAGTGACCAGAGGGCACGACTGCCCCTTTTCTCTATCATGCTTGCAGGTCCGAATGGGCCCGTGGCGTCCTGGACCCCTCGAGAGGTCCGACGCTAACGCCCTGCCTCATCCAGTCCACTTGGTACGTGCGCCCCCACTAAGTGGCCACACCTACCAGGGGGCCATCATGGTGAACCATGCGGGCAGGACATCGGACCACTCCAACAGTGACCAGAAGGCTTGGGGCGCCAGCTACGGCAAGATGAAGACAAGGGTTGAGCTTCCCTTAGGTCCTTGCACCGCCAGGGACCCGGAAGGAGTGGTAGCCACACTGCCAGAGCGCCTTCGGTCCTTACGTTGCTAATGGTCAGGAGGAACAAGATTGGACATTGGCAAAGTGCTACTCACATCAGCTAAGTCGTTATGGACCATTGCGCTCCCTTACCCTACCTTATATATGTCTACATTTTTTACAACTTTCCTTTCAATCTAGCGTATACTTTTGCACACCCCACGACGTGTACATAGTTGGGTTTTCCTATATCGCTCTTGGCCAAAGTTGTGTTGTCCTGCTACTAGGCAGAAATGCCTGAGGCACCTGTATTGTCTCCGGACCCTCTGGTTACCTTCCTGCTTTGGTCTGGTGTTGCGAGGCGGACGCCTCCCCTCTTTGAAGTGTCTGGCCAGCGGGAGGTCCAGGGTGCGTAGCCTGCTTAGACTGGTCCTGCGCCCTAAGTGTGCCCATCCTGCCTCTGCAATCGTAGCACCGGGTTAGGGTGTCACACTACCCTAGGAAGGACGGTAACCACGGTCCGGACACTACTACACCGAATTGCCTAGGTCCCGTAGCTTAGTAGAGAACCATAAGCCATAATGGGACCATTGAGACGGGAAAATACAACTGCAAGGCACGATTACCCCTTTTCTCCTAGTGTCTATGCAGGCCTCAGGGCTCCAGTCTGAAGGGTTGATCCTGGGGCACCAGATTTCCCAGGGGGCCACTCTCAGACCCCCAAAGCTGGCACCTCCTAAGGGCTCCGGAGCTCAAGTCTTGCACTATCGGGGGGCATCCATGACCGGTCAAACCGAGCAAGATGGCCGGACCCCGGCAGAACGCAAGAGGAAGCTGGTGCACATCAACATTAAGCAACAAGGGAACATCAGCCGCATTGGCAACTTAGAGAGCCTCCGGTCATTGCAGCATCAAGGACCAGCGGACCTCGTGAGGGCTAAGGTGGTCCTTCCTGCCGGACCCTGCGCCAAGCGACTAATGTATGGAAGACCAACAAAACGACTTTCTTATTCATCAACACAGAAATACAAGACAAGACAATGAAAGGCTTGAAACAGAGTTACTTTCATTGATAATAGAGTCTGGCGTACAAAAGGGGATACAAGACAACTAAGGAACTCAGCAGCTGCAAGTTGAGTAGTCTTCTGCTCCATGGCTTGCTTGGTTGTCCCCCGAGCCGGTCTCTGTGCAGTGAGACGGTCACCTACTATTAAACCGGGGTTCGCTGCAATGCACACTGGACCGAGGCAACGATGGCATCCAGTGTCGCGTGGGCCAAACGCCACCAGGTCGGCAGCAATGCATGCTGGACCGAGCCAAATGTGACATCCATTGTCGAGTGGGCAAAATCGCCATCTAGGGCAGATTTTGTTGTCTTCCACAGTACCTGGAGGAAGGCTTGATCACTCTAGACCTAACCTTCCTCCGGTACCGGCAGGCAGCCCCTATCGACGTTAGTGTAGAGGTTCACGATGAGTTGAGGATTGTCGAAGTGTTCGGTCGACACTTCCCCCGGGCCTGCACTGGGCAGCCCGCGGAGGTTCTTTTTTCGGTGGGGCTAGTCCCTAGCGGAGAGCTTGCGCAGATGGACGAGTTAGTGAGAGCTTGACACGGCGAGTTTTACGTGGTTCAGGCCGCCGGAGCGTAAAACCCTACGTCCACAGCGAGCTATGGAGCTCGCTGTATTGCTTGCTGCTCGGGGCCGGAGGCCTGAGCTTGGGGGTGAGTTACAGCTTGAGAGTGTATGGCTAGCGTATGAGTTGCAAAGTGCGAACCCTTGCTATCGTCGCCTACCCGAGCCTTTTATAGTCCAAGACTCGGATGGCTTACAAGGGGAGCCGGGACCCGACAGGTGGTCCCGGGAAGATTGTCTATCATCTACCGTATCTGCAGTTATGCCGGTAGTTGTCTCTGGTCGAAGGCTTCTGAGTCTTCATCTTGCCGCCCTGCCCATGTCGCATGCTAGTCGTAGTGGTTGATGACGGCGTAGGCGGCATGGGATGTCTTGTCGCGGTGTTTATTGGCTGACAGGTTCTGACACCGCGCGCTAGTCTGTGATGCGACTGGGCGCAACGGCACCTGACAGAAGCGTGCTCCGCGTCTCCGCGTCTTGGGAAGACGCGGGCCTTGAATACCTTGTACGGGCAAGGTATGGGGCGTATTTACGCCTGCTGCCTATCGCTTGGGGCAGGCAGCGTCGCTCTGCTGCCACGTGGCGGGCCCGAAGCCTTTCTCAGAGAAGAGAAGGGTCAGTCCCACGGGGCACGTGGAGCCTCCGGACCTCTCTCCGCGGAGGGAGAGGCTCGGCTTCTGCTGGCCACGTGGCGGGCCCGGAGCTCTCCTCTGAGGAGAGGGAGGTCCGGCCCCGCTGGACACGCGGCGCCTTCGGACTTCTCTCCCGCGGAGGGGGAGGTCCGGCTTCTGTATGCCACGTGGCGGGCCCGGAGCTCTCCTCTGAGGAGAGGGAGGTCCGGCCCCGCCGGACGCGTGGCGCCTTCGGAGCTCTCCCTGCGGGGAAGGGCGAGTTCCTTAGGCATTTTACCCTGTGCGCGGGGGTATCCCATATCCCAGGTACCGACAGTGGCCCCCGGGCCCATCTCGGGGGAGATAGCGAGCCCGAGGTGGGACCTCCGTCTCTTCCGATCCGCGCACTTCCTCTAAGTCCTGAATTGACCGCTGCCGGAGCACGAACGCCCACGGGATCGTGGGAGCGCGCGCTCACTTGGTGGTTGCTTTTACTGCGGCGGTTCCCAAGACTGCCACTTCTGCACGCTGCGGCGCTTTCTTCGGGAACCGCCGAAGTGCCTTGCCGGCTCATCTTCTTAGGAGACTGACTCCTTGACCCCACCGCTTCAGTTAGGCGGCTTGGGTCCACCCGTCATCGGCACTCGGTCTAGGAACCGAAGCGGTTGCCGGTGCGGGGTATTCGAAGAGTTCCGAATCGCTTGGGATAGCACCCTGGAAGGTGTTAAATGAAACCTCCATGCGGGTACATTCCTCTTATAAGGCTTCCAGCCCCTGCGCCTCCCTCAGGCCCCTGCAGTCTTGTCTTCTTCCATGGCCCTTAACCCGCCTTATGGGGGAAGAATTGCTCTCAATCCCCTCCAGCGGTTGCGTCTGCACCAAGCCTGGGACTCAGGGAGCCTGCCTGCCCTGCCCCTGAGGGTGGTGAAGTCTTCAAAGGAACCGCTGAAGCGTCGAGGAGAATCCCAGGCGGCAGGGTCTCCAAGAACACCACTGAATACTGCGGAGAGGGACTCAGGAGCACCCTTGATGACTCTAGTTTTTGCGGGTGATGAGGGTTGGGGGCTCCTGGGGCACCCTTGACGACACCGGCTTTTGCGCAAGTGATGAGGGAACTTCAGGAGAAGGAAACCGTCGATGCTCCATGGAGAATCCCAGACGGTAGAGTCTCCAAGAAGACCGCTGAATACTGCGGAGGGGGCCTCAGGAGCTCCCATGGTGTCACTGGTTTTCGCGCCAGCGATGAGGGGGGCGATTCCTGCGCTCTGGTCATAGAGCGAGAGAGTTCTGCCAGGGCTGAAGCCTGGTGACGCGGCCGTTGTTGCAACTTCTGGATTCTGGTTGTGTCGGGAGACCCTTGGGGCTTGTTTCTTTCTTCTTATCGAGTCTGTAGTCCAGCTCAAGGAGCCTCGCATAGTTTGACTCTTTTAGATATTTGTGCCTGTGACGCTCTTTCTCTCCTTCTTGGCTTTGCCCGTCTGAGTCCTTAGCCCCGCAAGGTACTCAGAGGCCATCTCCAATCTCGGAGCTCTGCGTAGACACCTTCCCCGGGTCCTAACCGTGTTAGGGGTCCCCGGGGATCTCCGGATCTCGCCCTATGGGGAGCTCCAGATCTGCCTGCCACGTGGCGGGTCCGGAGCTCCTCCCTAAGAGGCAGGAGCTCCGGCCATGTTGGACACGTAGGGCTTTCGGAGCCCTCCCACCGGGGGGGGGGGGGGGGGAGGTCCGGTTTCCGCCTGCCACGTGGCGAGCCCGGAGCCCTCCTCAAGGGAGGAGAGAGTTCCGGGCCCGCTGGACACGTGGGGCCCCCGGGTCCCGCCCCTGCTGGAGGGGCAGATCCCGGTCCTTCCAGTCCTAGGCCGGAGTAGCTGGTAGCTCCTTTCCCCCTGCTCCATGCAGTCCCTGTTGCCGCAACCTAGAGGTCCTGCACATAGGTAGAGGAAACGTAATTCTCCTTGGGGGCTCCCCCTCCCTTATCTCATAGTCTTATTTGACTTATAGCCCCCAACCATATGCTTGGTGCTTGGGGACTTGTAGAGAGGGGGAGCTGAGCACATGGCAACCATGCACTGCAAGGGTGATTAAAAAACTCAATTCACAATTTAAATGAGTACAAGGAAAGAGCAAAGTAGAGCATATTTCTTTTCGTACAACTTTCCATAGGAGGAAGGCAGGCTAAACATGGAGGCCACGACCCACCCCATTAAGAGGGGAAGCAAGACTCTACGCGCTTGGAGTCGGAACCAGACAAAGCTGAACGTAGTCCTGGACCGTCCCCTGGGGTTTAGCTGCTCCGAGCGCTGCTCCTGGACTCTATGGAGTTTATTACGAAAAGAAAGTACTGTCCTATTTTTGCTCTAGGGGTAGAACTTACGGAGGTGTTCTATGTTCCAAGGGTTCGGGAGCAGGTCCCCATCCTCGGTGGAAAGGCGCACACACCCGGGGCGGCATACTTTTGCGACTCGGAAGGGGCCTTCCCAACTAGGGGAGAGTTTGTGGGCCCCTTCGCGAGAAAGTATGCGCCGCAACACTAGGTCACCTTCCTGCAGCTCCCGGGCACGCACAGACCTCTGGTGGTAGCGCCGAAGCGCTTGTCTGTACCGCGCGTTACGGAGTGCCGCATGTAATCGGGCCTTGTCGACGAGGTCGATTTCTCCACGCCGGAGGTTGTCCTGCGTGGCTTCGTCGTAAGCCCGGACACGGTGAGACTTCATGGTGATTTTTGGGGGAAGTACAGCTTCAGCCCCGTACACCATGAAGAAGGGTGTCTCCCCGGTGGCCCGGCTTTGGGATGTCCAGTTAGCCCATAGTGTGCTCGGAAGCTCTTCTACCCAATTAGCACCATGTTTCTTCAAGCTGGCGAAGGTGCGAGTCTTAAGGCCCCGGAGAATCTCCGCGTTGGCCCTCTCAACTTGCCCATTGCTCCTCGGGTGGGCGACAGAGGCATAGCACACCTGAATACCAAGGTCCTCGCAGTAGTCTTGGAATGCTGCGCTGGTGAACTGGGTCCCGTTGTCGGTGATGATCCTGTTTGGGACCCCGAACCGGCAGACAATAGACTTGATGAATTTTACCGCGGATTGTTTGTTGATGGTGACAACTGGTGTAGCTTCCGGCCACTTGGTGAACTTGTCGATAGCGACATAGAGGTACCGGAATCCCCCGACGGTTCTGGGAAATGGTCCCAGGATGTCCAGCCCCCATATGGCAAACGGCCACGAGGGCGGGATCATCTGTACCGCCTGAGCCGGTGTATGGATCTGCTTGGCGTGGAACTGGCACGCCTTGCAGCTCTCGACCAGCTTGACGGCATCCTGGAGTGCTGTCGGCTAGTAGAAGCCATGCCGGAAGGCTTTACCGACAAGCGTGAGTGAGGAAGAATGACTTCCACATTCGCCTCCATGGATCTCAGCGAGCAAGTCGCAGCCTTCCCCCTGGGTTATGCACCGCAATAGGATGTGGTTGGCGCCACGCCGGTAGAGATCCCCCTCTACCAGCGCGTACCTCTTAGCCATACGCACAATCCGTTCAGCGGTTGCATGTTCATCAGGGAGGATATTGTCCTTCAAGTAGTCCCGGATCTCCGTGATCCATGCATCGGGTCTGACTTGAGCTTCTGGATCTTGAGCGCTGGGTTGCACGGAGTCCCCAGTGACGCTTACGATCCTTGGCGGCATCCATGGCTGTAGGGCTGCCGGGACCGCCAGCTTCGAGGTGCTGGTCAAGCCCCCTTCGCCCGGCTCGGCGGGCCGGGCTGTGGGCCGCAGCAACGTCCTCTCGAAAACTCCTTCGGGCGCAGGGGCTCCGGTGGAAGCCTTCGTTGAAAGGTCGTCGGCTGCGACATTACCAGCGCGCGGTACGTGGTGCAGGTCCAAAGCGAGGAATTCTTTCTCCAACATCTGTACGTGGAGCAGATACGTAGCTAGCTGCGGGTCATTGCAGGAGCATTCGCCCCTGACTTGCTTGATGACCAGTTGGGAGTCGCCCTGTGCCAACAACTGGCGAGCGCCTAAAGACAGGGCTGTCTGCAGGCCAAGGATGAGTGCTTCATACTCCGCCATGTTGTTGGTTGCCTTGAAATTTAGACGCACCATATACCCAAACTGTTCCCCCGATGGCATGAGGAGCAGTACGCCGGCACCGGCCCCCTGCTTTCGCGAGGAGCCGTCGAAGAAGAGTGTCCAGTGGGGTTCGGTGAAGACCGGAGCTTTGGGCTCTGGCTCACCGCCTTCATGGCCCCCTGGGTCAGTCTTCGTGGGTGTCCACTCCGCCACAAAGTCAGCCAGTGCTTGGCTCTTGACTGCATGACGTGGGAGGAAGTCCAGCTCAAACTCCGCCAGCTCCGCCGCCCATTTAGCAATGTTGCCAGTCGCATGGGGGCTGTGAAGAATTGTCTTCAGCGGATACGAGGTGACTACCGAGACCCGGTGGGCCTGGAAGTAGTGGCGGAGCTTCCAGGAGGCCACGAGCACCACATACAACAGCTTGTGGACTTCTAGGTACCTTGTCTTGGCCTCATGAAGTACTTCGCTGATGTAGTAGACAGGCCTCTGTATGGTTCGGGCCCTCTCTCGTAGGCTTGGGAGCTCCTCGTCCATTGGCCCCGGCCCGCCGGAGGTGGGTGGACCCACGGGGGCCTCCGGGAACTGGGACCCGGAGGCCCTTAAGCTTTCTTGATCATCCGGGAGCTCCGGGGGGTCTTGAGGGACCTCCGGGAGATCCCAATTGGACCCTGGAGATTTATCTTGGGGGTCCGGGAGGCCGTCCTGGGCCTCCGGGAGGTCGTCTTGGACCTTCAGGGGGTCCGGGAGACCGTCTGGGCCCTGCGGGGCCCCCTGGCGTCTGACTTCTGCTACCGGAGCAGGTTGCGAGGGTGAGGGGTCTGGCCGCTCCGCGACAAGGACCATACTCACCACTTCTGTTGTCGCCGCGATGTAGAGCAGCAAGTGCTCCTCGGGCTCAGGGGCTACCATGATAGGTAGGGTCGTCAGGAGTCGCTTCAACTCCTGGAAAGCCTCTTCTGCTTCGTCAGTCTAGGCAAAGGGGCCTGACTTGCGCAGGAGCTTAAAGAAAGGGAGTGCCCGCTCTGCTAGCCTCGGTATAAACCGACTCAGCGCGGCTAGACATCCCACGAGTCTCTGAACATCCTTGACGCGGACAGGGGGCCGCATCAAGTCGATGGCTTTGATCTTCTCTGGGTTGGCCTCAATCCCTCGGTGCGAGACCAGGAACCCTAAGAGCTTCCCAGAGGACACGCCGAACACACATTTATCTAGGTTCAGCTTGGTGCGCGTAGAGCGCAACTTGTCAAAGACTAAAGCTAGGTTATCTAGTAGGGATGAACCCTGCTTGACCTTGACAACTATGTCATCGACATACACCTCAACTAGGTCTCTTATTAACTCCCCAAAGGTTTTGTGCATCGCCCGCACAAAGGTGGGGAGTGCATTCTTTAGGCCGTAAGGCATAGACACATAGCAATAAAGGCCGTCTACTGTGATGAAGGAGGTGTGCTCCTCGTCCTCCCTAGACATGGGGATCTGATGGAAACCTGAGTAGGCGTCTAGGAAGCACAGCATATCACAGCCCGACGTTGAGTCTACTATTTGATCTATTGTAGGGAGAGGGAATGGATCTTTAGGACATGCCTTATTGAGACTGGTGTAGTCGATGCACATCCGGAGCTTCCCGCCGGCCTTCGGGGCAACGACAGGGTTCGCCAACCATCGGGGGTGGTGGACCTCCCGTATGAAGCCAGCGTCCAGCAGCTTCTTGACTTCTTCACGGATGAAGTTTTGCCGCTCGATGGACTGCTTGCGGGGCTTCTGTTGAACCGGCCGGGCGTCGGGGAAGACTTTCAAGTGGTGCTCGATCACCTCCCTGGGGATCCACGGCATCTGTGACGGCTGCCATGCAAACACGTCGACGTTGTGCCGGAGGAAGGTGACGAGCGCGCCTTCCTATTTGCTATCCAGGCCCCCGGCTACCCGGGTGGTCTGGGTAGCTTCGGCGCCGACTTGGACGACCTTTAAGGGGACGCCGCCCTCGTCGAGAGGTTGCACCCGGGGTGCTGTGGTGGAAGCACGGTGACGTGCGCTCGGGCGGAGCTGGTCCGGCTCCGTATTGCCGGGGGCTGACGCCCCAGCTGTTGCGAGTGCTTGGAGCTTCTCCAGGGCCGACACTGCAGCAGTGCGGTCCCCACGAATCCTGAGAACGCCCGTCGGTGTTGGCATCTTCAGGACGAGGTAGCCGTAGTGGGCTACAGCCATGAACCGGTACAGGGCTGGCCTGCCGATTATGGCGTTGAAGGGGAGGTCTATCTCCGCTACGTCGAACAGAATGTACTCTGTTCGATAGCTGTCTGGAGCCCCGAAGGTCACCGGGAGACTAATGTTGCCGTAGGGGATAACCTGTCCCGGCCCTACCCCTGAGAACGGGCTCGACGGGGTGAGCTTGGCCATCGGGACCTGCAGCTTCTGGAAAGCTGCACGGCTGATGAGGTTCAGCCCAGCCCCTCCATCTACCAAAACGTGGTATATTCTCACGTTGGCGATGGTCGGGGCCACCAGGAGCGGTAGTTGGCCGGCCCCAGCCATGTTCCTGGGGCGGTCGGTGGCGTCAAAGCTGATGGGGGTCCCCATCCACTTAAGGTGCGGTGCAGCACTTGGGAGTGGCGCCACCGACGCTACCGCTCGGTGCAGAGTCTTGACTGCGTTTCGGGACGAGGGGTCGGCGGAACGGCGTATATGACGTAGAGCTTCTTCCGAAGCTCATCGTCGCTGGAGCCGGAGTCCTCATGGTTGCGTGCCGCCTTCACGACACGCTGAGACTCCTGGATCTCCTCTGGGTGGTCAATGTTGTCTGGGACATCCACCCCCTGCTCATCTTCCTTTGGACGGAAGGGCAGGGCATCAGCCCGCTGCCGCTTCCCCTTGCGGAAGCGCTCTGCGAGCCTTCGGATCTCCCGGCACTCGGCAGCAGTGTGGCGACAGCTGCCGTGCACGGGGCACATGTTGTCCTGGCTATCTGCCGGGGTCGGTGACTTTCGCTGCCTCTTGTCACGGCGCGGCCCCCGAGCCCCACTGAGCGTCGCCGCAGTGACGACTGGGTCGCGGCCGGCGGTCTTATCTTGCTTCTGCCCCGGCTCTTGGTCTTCATGCTGCCTCCATAGGGAGTAGGACCAGATCCGGGCAGCCCTCCTGACTCGGAGGATGGCTGTGAGTGCCAGTTCCGTCCTTCGGCTGCTCTGGCGCACTTGTCCGCCAAGCTGAAGAGCTCCGAGGCATCGCGAACCTCCCTGGTCGCGAGTTTCTCGAGCATCTTCTTGTCTCGGATGCCTTGCCGGAACGCCACCACCACAGAAGCATTTTGAATGTGTGGGATGGTGTTCCGCACCTGGGAGAACCGCTGGATGAAAGAGCGCAACGACTCCCCAGCTTGTTGTTGGATGGCGTGGAGGTCAAGCTCCGTGCCAGGCCAGGTGTAGGAACTGCCGAAGTTGGCTATGAACTGTCGGCAAAGCTCTCCCCAGGAAGTTACGGAACCCTGGGGGAGGTTCATGAGCCAAGACCGAGCTGGGCCGGTCAAGGCGACAGGGAAGTAATTGGCCATGACGGCTTCATTCCCTCCTGCGGCAAGTACGGCGGTGGAGTAGATCTGGAGGAATTCCACCGGGTTGATGCTGCCGTCGTACTTCTCGGGCAGGAGCGGCCGAAACTTGCGCGGCCACTTTGCGAAGCGAAGGTGGGGCGCGAGGGGCGCACACCCTGCTTCTGTCGCCGCAGGTTCTAGTGCCGCGAACGCCTGGTTCGCATTGAGCACCGCATGCCCCGGCATGGGCAAGGCTGCACCATAGGCCGGGGGCGCCATATGCAGGACATATGACTGGCATATTCTGCACGGCACAGGCCTGGGGCAGAGATCGCGTGGCGAAGGTCTGCTCTTCAGGCTGGGTCGAGGCCGACGTCATGCTGTCGTCAGCCTCTTGGTGGCGACGCCTTTCTCGGCGCCGCTCGAGGTATACCCGGGCATCTTGACCCAGGTGACACCGTTCCAGCTCTGTCCTCGGATCTGTTGACTGGGGCTGGTAGAGCTGGAGTCTGCCGTCTGCTCGCCATCCAAAGGTGCGCGCATCAGCGACACGACCGATTGGCCAGAGCGTCGTCCCCACCGAGGTCGAGGGTTTGCGGCGGCAACGACGAGACGGTCTACCTCACGGATCCACTGCCGGGTCGCTGCCTGAGGCGCGTCCCCAGCGGGCGGATTGTACAGTAGCGCTCTCGCCGCAGCTAACGCACCCCCACTGGGCACGTCTAGCGCTACTGGAGACTTGAAGCTGGTTGGAGCCTGCATTGCCGGGGTCGGCGCTGCCAGAGCCGGTTGCTGGCTCCCAGCTCGTACCGACACACTCCGTCCCGAGTGTGTCGACATGTACTCCCCCTTGGTCGCGGTCTGCCGCAGAGGCGAGGGGGAGAGTTCGCCGTTGAAGGAAGCTCGGTCATCTTCGTCGGCGGAAACTCGTCGCGCTAGGGGAAAAGCCCCCTTCCTGGCGCACCAAATGTCGAAGTGTTCGGTCGACACTTCCCCCGGGCCTGCACTGGGCAGCCCGCGGAGGTTCTTTTTTCAGTGGGGCTAGTCCCTAGCGGAGAGCTTGCGCAGATGGACGAGTTAGTGAGAGCTTGACACGGCGAGTTTTACGTGGTTCAGGCCGCCGGAGCGTAAAACCCTACGTCCACGGCGAGCTATGGAGCTCGCTGTATTGCTTGCTGCTCGGGGCCGGAGGCCTGAGCTTGGGGGTGAGTTACAGCTTGAGAGTGTATGGCTAGCGTATGAGTTGCAAAGTGCGAACCCTTGCTATCGTCGCCTACCCGAGCCTTTTATAGTCCAAGACTCGGGCGGCTTACAAGGGGAGCCGGGACCCGACAGGTGGTCCCGGGAAGATTGTCTATCATCTACCGTATCTGCAGTTATGCCAGTAGTTGTCTCTGGTCGAAGGCTTCTGAGTCTTCATATTGCCGCCCTGCCCATGCCGCATGCTAGTCGTAGTGGTTGATGACGGCGCAGGCAGCATGGGATGTCTTCTCGCGGTGTTTATTGGCTGACAGGTTCTGACACCGCGCGCCAGTCTGTGATGCGACTAGGTGCAACGGCACCTGACAGAAGCGTGCTCCGCGTCTCCACGTCTTGGGAAGACGCGGGCCTTGAATACCTTGTACGGGCAAGGTATGGGGCGTATTTACGCCCGCTGCCTATCGCTTGGGGCAGGCAGCGTCGCTCTGCTGCCACGTGGCGGGCCCGGAGCCTTTCTCAGAGAAGAGAAGGGTCAGTCCCGCGGGGCACGTGGAGCCTCCGGACCTCTCTCCGTGGAGGGAGAGGCTCGGCTTCTGCTGGCCACGTGGCGGGCCCGGAGCTCTCCTCTGAGGAGAGGGAGGTCCGACCCCGCTGGACACGCGGCGCCTTCGGACTTCTCTCCCGCGGAGGGGGAGGTCCGGCTTCTGTATGCCACGTGGCGGGCCCGGAGCTCTCCTCTGAGGAGAGGGAGGTCCGGCCCCGCCGGACGCGTGGCGCCTTCGGAGCTCTCCCTGCGAGGAAGGGCGAGTTCCTTAGACATTTTACCCTGTGCGCGGGGGTACCCCATATCCCAGGTACCGACAAGGACCATGTCCTCGACGGCCTCCCCTACCCCCAGCACGCCATCAGGATGGCTTGTGCCTCTATCCAAGGCCGTCAAGAAGTGGGATGCGTCAGATACCCTCACCGGAGGCCGCACACACACGAACATCTCGCAGAAGTGGACGAAGACGGCTACCAGTGAGGAAGCATCTGGTGGGCGAGAGCGTCTAGAAGCAGCGACTTCCAGCGTGCAAGAGGAGAACAAAGGCCACATGGTGAGGAGAGGTGTCGTTCTACACCACAAGGCCTCTTTTTATATCCGTTTACGGCCTCAGGCAGCGCAACAGGCGCGACGGATGAGTCGCCACCGCTGCACGCCGTGGGCCATCCGCCTCCCTCAGTGATGGGATGGACCTAGGTCCACCCGTCAGCCACTGGGGGCCGAGAGGATAACCCCTCAGGAACGTCCGGCGGTTCCCCGAGGAGAGCTTTGCGACCGACCCATTGGTTGCCATAGTGAATGACCCAGGGCGACCCCTCGAGCGCGCCGCTCTAGCGCTCACCAATGACAGGTAGGGCCCAGGCCCACCGGACAGGCACTGTCGGAACAGGCGAGTAAAACTCGGGACGTCTGGCGTTTCCTGAGGGAAGCAGCGCAGTACCCCATCGGTTCACGGGCGGTCACAGTAATGGCCCCGAGGCAACCCCTCAGCTGCCTCGCCGTGACCGGTCAAATCAGAGTGAACACGATGATGCACTGCCGCTTTGACTGGGAGCGCCCACTACACCGAAGCCAAGCAACCTCTTCATCTTCCAGGTACGGCCACTCATTCATTTCGTGAAAAATCTCGCCACCACTTCGACTCCCAAATCGCGAGTTCAAAGCCACCACGCGGGAAAAACAAGGGGCCCACCCGCGCCCCCGGGCCCGACCTGCAGCATGGGAGGGCTCCGGTGATTCCACGTGGGCAACGACTCTAGACCCTTCACTACCCTGCTAGACTGCTCCGGTGGAGGCGCAAGTCCCGGGGGCCAGCCGCCCGGATGTTGCACCGACGAGCAATGGGCAGATGGCGGCAAAGTAAAGGGGAAGGTATGCTGTCAGACCATGCATTCAAGGTTCGCGCCTTCCCCAGAAGCATGGCGCACGGCGCACTCCTCCGTCCTCCATCAGTTCACCATTACGGTGAAATACAGGGCAGCGAGGCATGATGGCGTAACAGTGTCACCCAACGGCGCTGGGCTGCCCAGCAGAGCGAGGGGACGCAGCGACAAGACGGGTACTTCGTCATCACCTGCTACCCGGTCAGAGGCGCCCGACGAGACAGGCAGCACGCCTTTGACCCCACCGATGGCGACAATACATATAGCTGTAAATGTCTAGCTCGTGTATAGAGACAGATAGCCCCTAGGCCGCCTGTCAGGCCCCGGTCCACCTTGTAACTGCCCCGGACTTGGACTATAAAAGGACCGGGGCAGACACCATAGAAAGGGTTCACGCTCAGATCCCTCTAGCACCCATGGTTCTGAACCTCGACTAACTCACATACTCATATGCACAAGCAATAGATCAAACACTCCCGTGGACGTAGAGTATTACGCTCTGGTGACCCAAACCACGTAAATCCTCATGTCCTCTGTGAGACCTATGTGTGCTGAATACATTGGCAATTAGGATAAAAGTTAGCATTAACATTCAAAGTTTTGAATATTGCCAAAACATTCTTCTGTGGCAAGGTCCGGCAAGTTCTTTGTTAGGTCCGCCAAGTGTTGGCAAGGTCCGGAGAGCTCCTGCACGGTCCGGAGAGCTTCTGTGAGGTCTGGAGCTTGTTTTTAGGGAGCTCCCGTAAAGTTCAACTTGTAGAACTGCAGCGTCTTGTTTTTGCTTTTAACTCGCAATGTTTCAAACTTGCTTTATGGGAAGGTTTGCTTAGTATTAATTTGCTAAGTTTTTTGTGTGTTTTGGTGGTTATGGCTGTTATCATTTGATATGGTTTGCAACATGCGTATGTGACGTGCTCATGTAAGGTGTTGTCGTTTTCGAACTAACGTGAGTCAAGTCGAGAACTTGTGCTCGGAAGAATTGGTTGTTTATTCATGTGCAGGTGTTGCTTGAGTTCAAGACATGGCTGGTGACGGGATCCTTGGACTAGTCTCAGGGAGGATATGAGGTTCCAACAACCAAGTTCGGGAGGAGCTGTGGTTGAGTTGATCGGGAGGTCGCGCAGCATGTTTGGATCAAGGGCAGTGCATATGAAGGTTGTGTGTACGTCGTTGGAAGGTGTTTGCACGTGTGCAAGGAGTGCATGGACGTGGCAACATTGTTCCAAGGCGTGATGAAGAGAAGTGGACATAAAGAATTGGTCGGAAAGGTCCAACCGGTTGGATTGCGTACTCAGGCTGAGGCTGAGTCGGATATGGCTCAAATATGGAAGATTTGAGTTGGTTATGATAGGATTTCGTGCTAGGCACGAAGTTGAGTTGTTTTAGGAATATTTAGGACGTTCCTAAGGTGTTTGGAAGTCTCACGATTGCTTCTATCTGCGAATAGGAGAGTCCTGAGCAGTTATGATAAGTTAGGATACGAGTCCAATTAGGAGTAGGAGTTCTAGATTGGATTGTTTAGCCTGAGGGCTGGCTATAAAAGCAAGGGAGGCCAGAGCTCTCGTATTTAGAGAACTTGGGCTGTTCCTCTTGTGTTTCTATTAAATAATGTTCATAGTTTCGAGGAGCTTTTGTGCCTTGTTCGTCCGACTTGTTTTTCGTCAAGTCTTTCTCGCCGAGTTTCTGGACAGACCGACGTTGCTTCGGTGTTTCGTTCATAACTCGAGTTTTAAAAATCCGATTGACGTGATTCTTTTCGGGTTGTCTTCACAACTCAATTATATATCATCTGTGAAATTTTCACGAGCTTCGGATCTGTAGTTTTTGAGATACACGAGTTTCTTTGCAGCGTTGCAGATCTGTTTTATATCGGGTAGAACAGATTGATCTTCGTTTAATGTTTTGATCGTATCTCAAGTTTTACTTCGTGTTTTCAAGTGATTCTTGTTGCATTAGATCCGTGACTTGATTCTCTACCTCTCTACTTGATTTGTCACGGTTGAACACGTTTGAAAACACTTGCACACATGGTTTCTTTAACCGATTAATTTTTTGCTAAGGGGTTTTTGTTGTTTCCGCTGCGAAAAGTTTTAATCTACCATTCACCCCCCCCTCTGGTAGCTTTTCACGTGCTCTTCGATCCTACATCCTCCCTCACCATTGTGCTCCGACCTTCGAGATCCACTCACCCCACCGAAAAAAGAACCTCCGCGGGATGCTTCCGAGCAGACTGAGGGAAGTGTCGCAGGAAAACACTTCGATAGTAGCCACTGGAGCAGGAGGAGAAAGCAAGGAGGCGAGGCGACTGAAGCAAAAGGAAGGAAGGAGAGGCGCAAGGAAGAAAGTGAAGGAGGATACTCTTGCAAGCTGCAGAGGATCTTTTTTTTTCCCTGACTCTTCGGAAACCGTCGAGCGCGATGTGCCTGATAAATCAAGCCCGCATCGGCTATACCGCCAAGGGCAGAGGCGCCAGGCCCACTCGATGGACAGTGTGGGAAAAAAGCACCACAGTTTCAATGGATAAAAGCGGTTCCCCGAGAAAGTCTGACAAGAGAAAGAGCAGGGGTCGTGTTGGGAACCGTCACAGTAATGATGTAGTTCGGCGCAATATGCGCCCCCACGACCCTCCAACAACAAAGGGACACCTGTCCGTGACAGTAGAGGAGACACTTTGACTGGAGCAAGATTAGAAGATCACCACACGGGATTTTTTATGGAGGCCCCATCCGCAAGAGCCTTCATCTTTGTCCAGATGGGCACAGGGGCCACTGTTGGTATCCTCGAGACCGGTACTGCCGCGTGTAAGAGCAAAAGAAGGCATACGCCAGCACGTATGCAGAAGACAGAGACTTAGCCTGCAAGATGGGCTCAACCGCCAGCTAGGGAGCACTCATGAGAAGGCACGGGCCCTAGGCCTCGGGCCCGACCACCTGCTAAGGAGGGCTCCAAGTCTGCCACATGTCTACAGGCTATAAGCCTCACTACCGGCCGAGGATGGCTCCGGAGCCGCCATGTGTCCGATGGTGCCACGCCCGACCTCCCGCCAGGGAGGGCTCCGGCACTGCCACGTGTACGAAACCTCCGAGTCACGCCTTTCGCCAAGGATAGCTCCATAGGTGCCACGTGTCCTACGGCTCCGGGCCTGACCTCCAGCATGGGAGGGCTTCGGTGCTGCCACGTAGGCAACAACTCCAGGCGTCCGGAGGTGCCACGTGTCCTACGGCTCCGGGCCCGACCTCCAGCATGGGAGGGCTCTGGTACTTCCACGTACGCAATAACTCCACGCGTCCCTTCCTGCCAACGAGGGCTCCGGTGCGGCCACGTGCATGACAGCCCCGGACCACCCCTCCTGCCAGGGAGAGCTCCAGTGTTACCATGTGTCCTACGACTCCGGACCCCTCGCTACTCCGCAAGGCAGCTCTGGTGATGACGCGTGTCCCGGGGGCCAGCCACCGGGACGCCGCGCCGACAAGCAATGGGCAGATATCCAATGAGTAAAGAGGAAGGTGTGTTGTCCTATCACACATTCAGAGTTCGCATGTTCCCGAGGCAAGCAATCCAAGGTACCCCAGTGCAGGCGTGCCTGGCAGGAGAGACCAGTCGCGCGGCGCCCTGACGACAGCAACAGTGTGGCGCCGCGGGACAAGATGCATTCCTACCGCCTTCGTCAGACAATATTCAAGGAAGCCGATGTGACAAGGCGACGCGCGCGATGGCTTCATCAAGTACGCTACTACTAGCATTGTGCGTGCTAGCCGTGGTAGAGGTTGCTGCCCATACTGGGGCCGCGTGTCAGGCCCCGGCCCACTTGTAAGGTTGTCTGCCCTTGAGCTATAAAAGGATCAGGCAGCCAGTGGACAAAAGGATCCTGATCCCCCAACTCTCGACTATCGATTCCCGATTCGCCATTTCCGATCCCCGAACTCCATTGTAAGCTTGCAAGCTCAAACCATCCACAAACTCAAGCAATAGAGAACAACGAACATTCCGTAGACGTAAGGGTTTACGCTCAGGCGGCCCGAACCACGTAAATTCTTGTCCATCGTGCTACGACGCTCAAAACCACTAAGCCCGTCCTAAAAAAGAACATCCGCGGGTCGCTCCAGAGCGGACCGGAGGAAGTGTCGCAGAAAACACTTCGACAATGTTTTGATGTAATATAGTAATATAAAGTGCGATGTCATGAAAAACTGTAGTATAAAATAGAGAATCTTTTATAACATATCGATAAAGATAAAAAAGTATTCTTTTAAGATATTGGTCCAATAACAGTACCAATCTTATGTCCAATATAGTTGGGAGATTTTAACCAAGAAATAGACCGCGCCGTACCACTATATAGCAATTCAGTACGGGCATGCAAGTTTTTTAGCCGTGCAACTGTAAATCTTTTAGTATAAAAGAGCATACGTATCTCGTGGTAGCACGGGGACACTACGGTCGGATTTGCCACGTACTTGTACATCCTCTCGTACGGGGTGGGGGGAGGATACATTGGCAGTCACCACCAATCCCACGCGGCCGGCCATCGTTGGAGCCGGGGTCCACGGTGTCGCGTCACGACTGTCGATCGTCACGCCAGCCGTGCAGAGTGGGTCCCCCAGGGTCCCGGTCCGGTCGCCCGAACGCGAGGCCGAGGCAATAATTGACGCCGCGATGAGCAATCAAGCCACGCGTGCCGGCGGCGCCGCTCGGCCGTGGACGCCGCCGGAGTGCAGTGCAGCACTCCGCGGGCCGCGGGCCGTGCCCCTGGCGCCCCGACCGATGATGCCACGGGACGGAGCACAGGTGACGCGTGAGGCCCCGCCACGGGGGAGAACCAGCTGTAGCGTCGCCTGCGTCCTCTCGCCTCTGCCGGATGGCTCGTGGCTCTGATCTTCGTCCGTCGAAGCTCTGTCGATCGTGCTCGTCACGGGCCGACGAGGGGTGCGCAGCAACTCGAACTTGATGCACGGTCGCGTCCAAGCTGCTTGCCCTGGGATCAAATGCTGAGCCTCGGCGAAGCAATTTCCGTCTCCACCTTGACGAGACGTACGCGGCGTGTGAAAGTAGTGCTCTGGCGGTCTGGCCTCTGCCCTCCGTTGGAGCGAGTAGTAGCGCCGCGCGCCCAGGAAAAATCGATCCGCAGACAGTTATTATCGACTACTATTACATTGTTCATTCCACGGTCATTACCGTTTTAGGCCCGGTTTGGTAGGGCTGCTGTGTAAATGGCTTTTAGAGCTGGTGCAGCTAACGAAAGTTGGTTCACTGGCTCCCGATTCATTTTAACAGTAATTAGAAAAATAACTCCATGCTGTACAGTACATAAATAGCGACGTGTTTGGTGAGGCCGAAGCTAGTTGAAACTCTACGAAACGGGACCTCAGACTATTTGCATTTTCCGTACTCTAAATTACTAATTTAAAATTTTTTACTGATCTTCTTATAGTACCATTTATAGTGACGTGTTGTATATTGTGCACACTAACAATCTGCCCGCGCGCCGCGCGTGCTGTCTTGCATCGTGATGCTGCAACGGTCTGCCGCTGCTGTGTCCATCATAGGGGTGGCGTAGCCAGCCAAAGCTCCAGTATCCTCCGGCGCTCGTCTCGAAGAAGCTATGACCGGATACGATCGAGCCCGTGCCAGCAAGAGGTCTTGTCTACCCAGTCCGTATTTATGAGGCTCGTCAGCTCGGGTAGACGCGATTGCTCCCTCTTCGCCGCCTACGGTGCTGTCCTGTGCTGTGTCGGCACGAAAGTGGAGCCTGAAATTAACTGACTGCACCGTTGTATGCCGCGAAGTGCGGGACGCGCGATTTAGCTGCGGGTGAAAAAATCCTCCGCACCGTGTGTGGTACAGCGTACTGCAAAAGGAAGCACGCTAAGGAGCAACGTCCAAGCGAGCGCACGCAGACGCTAGCGGGACAGCGCGTAAATCGATTGTTGCTTGCTTCACGCGCGATGGAAGAGGCACGGTTGCAGCGGAGGCATGGCGTGAGAGGAGATAAGAAAAGTAAAAAAAATATAAAGAAATATTAAAGTATAGATGGTGTTTGATATGAAGTATGTTTGGAGAGTATAATAAGTGCGGTAGCACGTGCTGAAAAACGAAAAATATTTTGAAATGTGCTGGAAAAAGTTGAGAATATATGTTTAGAGGAGATTTTTAAAGTACATAAATACGGATAGGCTTAGCTTACAATGCTGGTGTCTCGGTCCACGACCACGGTTTCTGTCGCCACGGCTCCTCGCCGACTCATGGCTTGGCAGTGTCGGACTGAGTACTGATGCAAGGGCTGCCTCGTCAATTCGGTCTCGTATACTCGTGTATGGGTGCTCGATGATTGCCTGCTCCGTCCCATCATGAGATTAAGTACCGTATTCGTACTCACAGTTTTTCACGAGAGTCGCGGTGCGATGCTGGAAAAACTTGGTTACTATCATGCTGTCAAGGCATGCGGTGCGGCATGGGCAAGCACACGACGGCACGCTCGACAAACGGTACGACTGTACGAGTAGTGGCCGTAGTAGCCTGCAGAGGGAGGCTCTAGGGCGTCGTCCGTGGACTGCTTTGCGTGCCGCAGGTACAGCATCCCGTCCTCCGCTCATCGCGGGAGGATGCCACAACTACTGGCGACTTGGCGAGTACTCCTTACTCCGGGCACAACGACGTGGTGCTGCGGGGACACAAAAGCCCGCGCGGAACACGCAACTAGTCTTCTCCACGGAAGTGGAGCGCGTGCTCTGGTTGATATGCGCCACCGGTACGTTTTGTGTGGCGTGTGTGTGGTCTCCAAGTCCAACTAACGGTGGAGGCTTGTCCGGCGGTGACGTCTCCCCAACCGACTATGATTGATGAAGACGTCTCCCCAACCGACTATGATTGATGAAGACACCATGAATTGGAGAAAGCCTATCAGAACGGCCCGTCCTTACGGACCAGCTGACCTTCTTTAGACCATGCGCACTGATTTTTAGACCATGCGCACTGATGTACTGGATAGGGTACTGGGCTCCAAATATGGCGCATGTACCATTTTAATGACATGCACCGGCGAACTGCACAACCTACGCCAAGCTCCAGGTTGCTACAAGGGTATGCTCAGCAATGAGTATACTCTTGTGCGGAACGAGCATGACAGTTGGTTTTCACGCGAGTACTAGAAAGGAGGGGAGGTGGTGAACGGTGGAGAAGCAGCGGGAGAAGGCTGACGCGATGGGGAAGAGGACGACACGGAGAAAGAAGGGGCGACGGGGGAGAAAGCCGACGCGGAGGATGCGGGCAATGGGGACGATGCCGACTCGTGGGAGGGCACCACGATGGGGAGGGCGAGTGATGCGGAGCAATGCCGACGCGGAGGAGTGCGGCGCGCCGGAGGCCGAGCAGGCGGAGGCTGGAGGCGGCGATGGAGTGTGACGGGGCGAAGGGCGCGGATGGGGTGGCGGGAGCGAAGGGCGGAGGCAGGGCGACGCCGGCACGGAGTGTGAGAGTGGTGGCGAAGGCCGATGGCGGAGCTAGCTCATGCAGGTCGAGGGAAAGGAGGCCAGCGCGGGGGTGCTTAGGGAGAGGAGGAAGGAGCGGAAGAAAAAAAGGAAGGAGAAGATTTTGGGGAGGATAGAAATAAAAGAAATAAGGTAAATACAAAGAGAAGGAAAAAAGTTGAAAAAAGGAAAGAAGAGAGGAAAATATGAAAAGAAAAATAGATAAAATGGAAATATAAAGAAAAATGGAGAGAAAAGGAAATAAAATAAAAGAAATAGAAGATAGAAAAAGGAAATAAAATAAAAGGAAAAGAAGAGAGAAAGAAGTAAAGAAAAAAGAAATGAAAGGATGAAAAGAATAAAATGGGTGATAGTTGATATAGAGTACTGTCGAAGTGTTTCCTGCGACACTTCCCCCGGTCCGCTCTGGAGCAGCCCGCGGAGGTTCTTTTTTAGGAGGGGCTTAGTTATTTTGAGCATCGCAACACGGTGGCGAGGTGAACACGAAGATTTACGTGGTTCGGGCCGCTTGAGCGTAATACCCTACGTTCACGAAGTGTTGGCTGTTCTTTGTTGCTTTAGTTTGAGGGTGGCTCGAGCTTGCGAGCTTACAATGGTGTTCGGGGATCGAAAAAATGGGAATTGAATCCCTTTGCCCGTTGTCTGTCTGGTCCTTTTATAGCTCAAGGCAAGGTAGCCTTACAAGTGGGCCCAGAGCCTGATAGGCAGCCTCGGTATGGGTAGCAACCCCTACTATGGCTAGAACGACCATTGCTAGTAGTAGCGTACTTTATGAAGCTGTAGGGTGCGTCGCCTTGTCGCATCGCCACCCTTAAGTGCTGCCTAACGAAGGTGGTAGGAACACGTCTTGTCCCGTGACGCCGCACTGTTGCTGCCGTCAGGGCGCCGCGCTACTGGTCTCTGCTGCCAGGCACGCTTGTACCGGGATACGCTGGATTGCTTGCCTGGGGAACATGCGAACCTTAAATGTGTGATAGGACATCACACCTTCCTCTTTACTCCTTGGCTATCTCCCTATTGCTTGTCGGCGTGGTGTCCGGGTGGCTGACCCCCGGGACAGGCGTCGTCACCGGAGCTGTCTTGCGGAGTAGCGAGGGGTCCGGGGTCGTTGGACACGTGGCAACGCCGGAGCTCTCACTGGCAGGAGGGGAGGTCCGGAGCTGTCATGCACACCGAAGCCCTCTTTGGCGGAAAGGGGCGCGTGGAGCTGTTGCCCACGTGGCAGTACCGGAGCCCTCCCATGGTGGAGGTTGGGCCCGGAGCCGTAGGACACGTGGCACCTCAGGAGCTCTCTCCGGTGAAAGTCGTGGCTCGGAGGTTCCGGACACATGGCAGTGCCGAAGCCCTCCCTAGCGGGAGGTCGAGTCCAGCACCATCGGACACGTAGCGATTTCAGAGCCATACTCGGCCGGTAGTGAGGCTCAGAGCCCGCAGACACGTGGTAGCCTCGGAACCCTCCTTAGCAGGTGGTCGGACCCGAGGTTTAGGGCACGTGCCTTCTCATGAGTGCTCCCTAGCTGGCGGTTGGACCCAGCGTGCAGGCTAGGTCCTTGTCTTTTGCATACATGCTGACGTATGTCTTTTTTTGCTCTTACACGGGGGTACCCGGTCTTGAGTGTAACGACAAATACATTTAGAGAGCACGTGATGAAAAGAAAAAAATCTTATGAAAAAGGTGAAAATGTTTTTTAGTAGATTTTTAAAGTATAAAAGTACGGATAGGCGTGTACTTGTATACCCCCACAAAAAATGGAGCGCGAGGTCTGGCTGCTATGGACAACGCTCGCCATCTCGCTCCTCTACTGCCTGACGAACCTGAGGCGGCCTTCAGCCAACGGACGCCGGCCGCCCGGCCCCAGGCCGCTTCCTTTCATAGGCAACCTCCTCGACCTTCGCCGCGGGAACCTCCACCACACGCTCGCGCGCCTGTCGCGCGTCCACGGCCCCGTCATGCGCCTCCAGCTGGGGCTCACCACGGCCGTGGTCGTTTCCTCGCGCGACGCGGCGGAGGAGGCGTTCGCGAGGCACGACCGGCGCCTCGCCGCACGTGCCGTCCCGGACGCCACCCGTGCCTCTGGGTTATCGGAGCGGTCGGTGATGTGGCTGCCGAGCTCCGACCAGCGGTGGAGGACCATGCGCGGCATCGTGGGCACGCACGTCTTCTCCCCGCGCAGCCTCGCGGCGGCGCGCGCCGTCCGGGAGCGTAAGGTGCGGGACCTGGTGAGCTACGTCCGCGGGCGCGCCGGGCAGGAGCTGGACGTCGGCCAGGCCGTCTACGGCGGCGCGCTCAATCTCGTGTCGACCGCCGCCTTCTCCGTTGACGTGGTCGACGTGGGCACCGCGTCGGCACAGGGACTGCAGGAGGTCGTGGAGGAA
The DNA here is from genome assembly GCA_030760725.1 of Neostapfia colusana. NCBI lineage: Eukaryota > Viridiplantae > Streptophyta > Magnoliopsida > Poales > Poaceae > Neostapfia > Neostapfia colusana. Next base: position 106,789,904 of record JASWHV010000006.1, read on the forward strand.
ATCATCGAGCTGGTCGCTAAGCCCAACGTCTCGGACCTTTTCCCGTTCCTCCGGCCGCTCGACTTGCAAGGGCGGCGTCGCCGGGCAGCCGGGCTTTACGAGAAAGTCTTTCGAGTCTTCGATAACGTGATTGACCGCCGGCTGGCGGAGGATTCCTCGTCCAAGAGCATGCGCGGCGACTTACTCGACGCGCTTCTCCAGCTCACCTCCACGGGCACGATCACTCGCGACGGCGTGACAGCCGTTATGTTCGACGTCTTCGTGGCCGGAAGCGACACCATGGCGATCACGGTGGTGTGGGCGATGGCCGAGCTGCTCCGCAACCCGGTCATCATGGCCAAGGTGCGCGCGGAGATCGACGGCGCTCTCGGCGGCAAGGAAACCATCGAAGAGCCAGACGCCGCGAGCTTACCATACCTCCAGGCCGTGGTCAAGGAGGCTTTGCGGCTGCACCCGGTCGGGCCACTCATGTTACCGCACAAGGCCGTGGAGGACGGCGTCGAGATCGGCGGCTATGCGGTTCCCAAGGGCTCAACAGTGATCTTCAACGCCTGGGCGATAATGCGTGACCCAGCAGCGTGGGACAAGCCGGAGGAGTTCGTGCCAGAGCGGTGGTTCTTGGACAGGGCCGCCGAGATGGGCAGAGGGAAAGAGTTTGAATTCATCCCGTTCGGCTCCGGCCGGAGGCTGTGCCCTGGCTTGCCGATGGCAGAATGCGTCGTGCCGTTCATGCTGGCGTCGCTGCTGCACGCGTTCCAGTGGAAGCTGCCTAACGGCATGTCCGCCGAGCAGCTGGACGTGAGCGAGAAATTTACCACCGTCAATGTCATGGCCGTTCCTCTCAAGGCGGTTCCCATCGTGATCACCTAGTCAATGATCTTATCCCTGTACTAGTACAATCTATAAACAGAAGAAGTATAACTAAAACGATGCCATGTTGTTCTGTAGGCTTCGATGGATCCAAAGGGACTGAATTTCATGTCATTGTTACGGATTGCCAAAGAATCACTTGTTTCTATGATACTCCAATCTAAAGAAAACAGAGCGTACGATGTCTTAATGGTTGGCGGCTATGCGATACCCAATAAGGGCAGCACGGTGATCTTCAACGCGTGGGGCGATGATGCGTGACCCGGCGGCGTGGGAGAGGCCGGACGAGTTCCTGGTTCCTGCCGGAGCGGTGGCTCTTGGACAGGGCCTCCGAGGGAAGGACTTGGAGTGCGTTCCGTTCGGGTCCGGCCGGAGGATGTGCCCAGCTGGCCTGCCGATGGCGAAGCGCGTCTTGCCGTTCATAGTGGCGTCGCTGCTGCACGCGTTCAACCTGCTGGTCCTTTATTTTCTCCAGTGAACCGCACAAGTCAATTTGGCATTTCAAGCCTTTATTTCCTTTGAGCGTGCGTAGTATTTTTCCTCTTTCCCCTGGTCCTTTTGGGCTAACAACGTGCTTCTGCTTCCTGAAGCGATTCAGACCAGAGAGCGGCCCATACAGTATATGTGGGTTGGGCCCGATAAAGTCTCTGGAAAAGTGCAGGGATGACCCAACGATAGCTGGACAGGGTTTGTCCATATGATCCAGTAGTACGAATCAACCAACAGAACTGGAGAAGGACGCGAAGGCCGGCCGTCTCCTTCCGGAACCCCATCCCGTCCCTTGGCCAAGGGCGTCATCAACTGTCCCGTCCCACCGTCCTACATGGCGATCGATGAGGAGCGCCGTAAGCGATCGCATGGCATGCTTGTGCTGGCTGCTGGCTTCTAGTCAGGGGTGAACGTGAACCCACCTCCCTCTCACGCGCAAGGTTGTGACACCCTCGCCTTGGGTGTCAGCATATGCTCATGTTTTATGAAGAGGAAACACTTTAAGAAAAGTACGGACAGAGAAAAATATCAAGAGGATAGCCAATAAGAGCGCCGAAGACAACTTACCACGGCCGCTGGCCACGTGGCATGTTCGGAGCTCGTCCCTGCGAGATGGGGAGAAGTCCGCCGCTAAAATAGCTACGTGGCAGGTTCGGGACTCGTCGCCACAAAGGGGAGAGGTCCGATCCTGTAGGACACGTGTTGCCCACGGAGCTAGCCTCTGCAGAGGAAGCGAAGGCATTTCCGCAAGACACGTGTCATCCTCGGAGCTAGTCCTCGCAGAAATCGGAGGACCAGTCGCGCGCGGTACGTGTCGATCTCGGAGCCCATCTCAGAGAAGTCCGGATCTATCGAACACGTGTCGCCACCGGAGCTTATCTCCGGGAGGCCTGTCGTTGCTGGACACGTGTCGACCTCGGGGCATGTTCCTGAGGAAGGAAGAGAGGGAAGACCGGCGCCAACACGTGGCGTGCGCGGAGCTCACCTCCAAAGAAGGGGAAGTCTCGCTCGTGACACGCGACACAACCGGAGCTCGTCTCTGCGGACGAGGAGATACCAGGCCCCGGAGGACACGTGGAGCTTCCGGAGCTCATCATCACGGAGGTAACGAGTTCTGGAGTAGGTTTTACGCGTAAAGATAACCGGTACGCAACAGAAACCGATTTAAATCCCACGATGTTACTAAAGATAAGATGTTAGGATCCAACAAAGATCTGAATAAGACTCTTATTCAAGATACAATCAGATTAGGACTCTTCTCTTCCCGATTATAAATAGAACCCAAAACCTCTGGCCGAAACCACAAACTTCTCTTTCGACTCCTGAGCCAACGACTTAGAGGTAGTGCTGAACAGAAACTCGACGAGAAAAACTTGTCTGAAACAAGTCGGATGAACAAGGCACAAAAGTTCCTTTAGAATACGAATTTTATTTATCAAAACACAAGAGGAAGTCGTGCACCATGAGCTCTGGCCTCCCTTGCTTATATAACCAGCCCGAAGGCCAACTCAACTCAAACTAGGACTCCTACTCCTACTTGGATTTAAACTGTAACTTTCCAATACTGCTCAAGACTCTTCTATACGCAGATAGAAGCAATCTTAAGACTTCCAAATACCTTAGGAACGTCCCAAACATTCCTAAAATAACTCTACTTCATGCCTAACACGAAATCCTGTTATAACCAACTCGAAACTTTCTAACAAACCATAACTGCCTCAGCCGCAGCCTGAGCGTAAAATGCAGCCGGTTGAACCTTTTCAACCATATCTCCACTTCCATATCTCTTCACCATGCCTTGGAACCGTGTTGCCACGTCCATGCACTCCTTGCACACGTGCAAACACCTTCCAACAACGTCCACGATACCTTCATATGCATTGTTCTTGATCCAAACATGTTGCGCGACCTCCCAATCAACTCAACCACAATTCCCCTCGAACTTGGTTGTTGAACCTCATCTTCTCCCTAAGACTAGTTCAATGGATCCCGTCACCAGCCATGTATTGAACTCAAGCAACACCTGCACATGAATAAACAACCAATACTTCCGAGCACAAGTCCTCGACTTGACTCTCGTTAGTTCCGAAACTACAACATCTTACGTGAGCACCTCACATAAGCATGTTGTAAACCATAGCAAAATGATATCAGCCATAACCACCAAAACACACCAAAAACTTAGTAAAATAATACTAAGCAAACTTTTCATAAGAGTAAAGCAAGTTCGTAACATTGCAAGTTAAAAGCAGAACCATTGCAATCAAGCTCCAAATCTTACCAAAGCTAACCGGACCTTGAACCGGAGCTTACCAAAGCTAGTCGGACCCAGCGCTGGAGCTTACTAAAGCTTAGTCGGACCTAGCACGGAACTTACCAAAGCTAGTCGGACCTAGCATCGGAGCTAGCAAAAACAAGTCGGACCTTGCCAAAATAAGTTAGACCTAGACAAAGCAAGTCGGACCTTACGTCGGACCTTGCCGAAGCTACCCAAAACAAGTCGGACCTATCGTCGGACCCTGCAGGAGCTCGGACCTTGATAAAAAGGTGTTTTGGTAGTATTCAAAACTTTTATCATCAAAGCCAATGTATTCAGCACACATAGGTCTCACATTTTTCTACTAAATTCGGAGGAGGAAAATACGAGAAAATTACCTAGCGTGTTTTGTGATTTGGATCGGTTCTGAAATGGGTCAGCGACGACGATGAACGATGATTCTCATCGGTGTTCGTAGGGAGAGTGCTTGCGCCAATGATCTTCGTCGATTTGCGGTGGAGTTTGTTTTTCGTGTGGGGAAAATTTAGGGGCTCTTGACTTGTTTAAATAGGAGGGAAGGGGTGGCAGTTTTTGTGGCATGAACACACACTGCCGATAGACACAGCGTGCACAGACGCGAAGCGGCACGAGGCAGCGAGTGCGGGCGTGAGCGGTTCTTTTTTTATCCCACGTGGGTTGTGGCAAACTAACCCCCTTTAAATGGAATCTTGCCCCAAGATTCGGAAGGTTCAGGGCTTCAAAAATTTTGTTGAGCAAAATGGTGTTATTAAGATGTGCAAGAAAGACGTAATCAAAATTCATATGATGAGAAAAGTACGGTTAAGATCAAACTATTCGACTTCCAATGGTGGTTAGGAGTCAAACAACATTTTCGATATGGTCAAGAAAATATAGGCTTAATAACATAGGATACACACTACTTAGAAGCACGCGTATAACATCATAGCTTGGTGACAATCTTCAGGTCCTCCGAGCTCGCTTCTTATTAATCATTGGTCCTGCGTTTTTATTTGTGATAGCCTTTTGTATCAATTTTTTTTCTTTTTTTTCCATGGTCAGCGATGATCTATAATATGGATTATCTAATCATCCTAAAAAATTGCTAAAATGCGATAGGCTATCCCCTTAAATAATAATTTTTTATTATTTTTGTATTGCATAAAATAAATTCAATTTTTTTAATTCGTTAGGATCAATGCATGAATTTCACTCGTTGATCAAAATGGAACCTAACCGAGTGGTGCACAATTTTCTCTAAAAGTCTTCTTCTCTCTTTGGGTTTTTCTTCTTTTGTTATTTTTTTAGAAAAAAATTACAAATTAAAAAAAACAAAAGAAAACATTTTTGTAAGCTAGAAGAGGATTGATAAGAAAATAAGAATAAGTAGGCAACACAATTTTTTAAATTCATTTGTAAAAATAGTAAAATATGTAATACGCCCATTTCTAACTAGGCTTGTGTCCTACGGGCAACCTGACTCTGATACCACTTTGTCACACCCGTTTTTCCATAAGGAACACTCGAGCGTATTCTCACATGTATGCCAGGATCAGTTGACTCATACATGTGCCGACAAGAGTGTAATATCATTATATTACAAGCCAAGTTCATCGTGTAACAGAATATTCCAAGTATATGTCATAAACTTACTATTACAAACTAATAATATAATCAGCGGAAGTCATCTACGTGGTGCTCCAAATCACAGGCATTGCCCGGGGGTTTCGCCAGCCTAGAACAACTCCTCGAGATCAAAGTCCTCTTCATCGAAGTGTATCTCTTCATTTACACCTGAGCAGCATATGATATTCAATAAAAGCATGTTCGACTATCAAAGGTACTCAGCAAGTGTAGAAAAAGATATCATAAATGCCAATAGAAGGGAAAGGTTAACATGGTTAAGCACTATGCATTAATCCTAGTTCCTTAGTTTCATTAGCAACCTATAATACTAAGTGATCCATCCCACCATCTTTATAAATAAGTCATTAATGTCAAGTTACACCACCTAACAACCTTTCTTAACTCATATCCAAGTTTCTCTAATCATGGACAAGTCCAAGCCGCTCTTGATCGTGAGCATGGCTGTCATGACAGTTTGATTCACTTCAGAGATTGTACCACTTTATCCACAAGTAGTGATTTCATCCCCTGTTGCCAGGTGGACTAAGAACCTCCCTGATATCCGTGGTTGCAAGCCACATTACACACTTCCTTTGTTGTGTGATCACGAGATCACTACATGAACTTTACAAAGGATCTACCGGCAAGTGCGAGCCCACTGAGGTTTCACCGCTGCAGTTCCTGGGAGTAAACCATCCCCTGCAGAAGCCCCCTCTTGAGCCTTGCAGTTCCCATGGTAGTCAAAAATTAACTCCCATTCCCCACACCATTCAAACACTCATACTACACCGGCAAACTCCTAATTAATTGGCTAAGCTGCCCCATCTCAGTCTTGTGGTGGCACTATAAAGCCGGGTTAAATGTTCCATGAACCGGTCCTTAGAATCTAAGACAGGCACTAACACTATCCCAAGTCTCGTGCATGAAGCACCAACAAAAACAACCAGCCCGTCTAGATTCCTAACACTATGACACACTCTTGTGTCTCTCATATATTCCACAAGACTAGTAATAACTATGTTTCATTCATTTTTTAAGTTCTAAGCATGACTAAGCACATAAAATGACATTTACATCTTCTAACCAAATTCCACCATGGTTTCAAGGAAAGATATGGAAAACTAGTCATATATCCTAAACTGGGTTTCAAATTAAATACAGCATGCAAATAATCTAACTAATATCCCTAGATTAGGATCAAAGTGGTCAAGTAACACTTGCCTTTTTCTTGCTGCTCGGGATTATCAAAATTTGACCGTTGAAGATTGACAACTCGTTTTGGGGCTGGTTCTTAATCCAATGATTCCAAGAGGGCCACATCGTCTTGGCCGTGACCGACAGAGGTGTGCGGTGTCACTCGGCGGCTGCGACGGCTTTCTTGCGAGAGAAACGCGAGCACGTGGAAAAACTCACTAATTTTCAACTTTTTTTACTAAATTCGGAGGAGGGAAATACGAGAAACTTACCTAGCGTGTTTTGTGATTTGGATCGGTTCTGAAATGGGTCAGCGACGACGATGAGCGGCGATTCTCATCGGTGTTCATAGGGAGAGTGCTTGCGCCAATGATCTTCGTCGATTTGCGGTGGAGTTTGGTTTGCGTGTGGGGAAAATTTAGGGGCTCTTGACTTGTTTAAATAGGAGGGAAGGGGTGGCAGTTTTTGTGGCATGAACACACACCGCCGATAGGCGCAGCGCCCGCAGACGCGAAGCGGCACGAGGCAGCGAGTGCGGGCGTGAGTGGTTCTTTTTTTTTATCCCACATGGGTTGTGACACGAGTCCGTGGGGTAGTCCTCACCTGCAAACACTCATAGCAGCAACTGTCAGCACAATGGCTCAGCAAGTCTTAACCGACTCACCTATACATGAAATTCTACATGCATTTCATAACCAACATGGGATGGTACATTGCAGCAAAGGGCACACCTACAAGTTTATCCTTAAATCATCTTTTAGCCAGAAGTTAACAGTTCATAAATCTGAAATTTAGTAAGCGATATTTGGTGGCACACATGTAGCAATACAATTTATACATATCAGCAGAATTGAATCACAATATTCCATAATTTATCTACGTCATGACACAGTGAACAAGCGGTACTCATAACTGTGAGGGACGGTGAATCGACTCGATATACACCTGCAGGGACACCTGAATAGCATGTCATGTACGCCCACCCGTGGAGCTGCACAACATGCTCACTCGATGTCATACGGGACAACCTTTAACCAAACATGCCAAACGTCGAACCGGTCGCACCCAAACGGACAGGAGGTTCCCTACACGGAGCATCTCTCTATGCCCGTTAGCGGATTTCCACCTTGCTGCCCTCAACCTACACCTATAAATCGGTGCGTTATGCCTCAATGCCCGGAGGTATAGGTTACATCGGTTTATCGGGGCCCATATATCCGATATGCCTTCGGTACGTTCAAAACTTGTTCAGCGGGGCCGCACACGGATCGGTCCTCAATCCACACGGACAGGGCTGCGCCCACAAGACTTCATCTTGCTGCGCACTAGCCCCTGCCTAGTCTCATTTTCTTACTAAAGTGACCTCACATCACTCAAACCAATCCCGTGTGCCCCGAAGCCTATACTCGCGAGTAGATTCCAACTACTCGACTTGTACCGAAGTCTATACACATTAAGCAGAGCATAAACTACTCGAGGACTTATACATTACCCTCACTCTTGTTGGAATGATCTGGTTATGCACTTGGGGTTTTATCCATCCTACACCTAATGCACAAACATACCTCAAACTATGTGTATACAAAGCAAAACTTTATAAACTTGTTAAATGCAAACCAGGGCTTGCCTTGTTGCTGCTAATCAGATGTTAGCGTATTGTCTGGATGTAGGAAGTCCAACACTTCCGGGGTTTCCTCGCCTTCAGCGACTACACGTGAGCAATGTAACGATATGTCAATTTAAATGCAATGTTTGGAACTGAATATGTAAATACCATAACTCTATCTAGAACCCCCCTTTGGCTCTGAAATTTTTATGGTATCTTGTTAAGGACCTAACCAGAGACTTGACCAAATTTCATTTGAAACAAAGTTCACTTGAGCTCTGTACAAATAAAAGTCTAATTGGTCATTACTAGAGCTTCTAAGGATTTCCTGGAATTTTCATGGTTCAAACCATTACTTTCTGCAAGATAGAGTTTGAGATGGTTCTAATGGAATTGGTTTCATGTCATTTGAAGAATCCTAGAGGAAGTTATGCCCTAAACAAGATTTGAGAAAATCTGAAAAATGTTTCTGTACATTTTTCCATTTTCTCAGGGAAGTTCACTTAATCACACCATTAGGGGGAATAAATTAACTTTGATGGATCTGAAATTTTTTTTGTGACTCAAGGATTTTCAAATGAACATCCTAGCCAAATTTCAGAATTTTCTATAAAAGAATTCTCCAGATAAAATTCCCAACAATTTAAAATTTAGGGAATTAATTCAGGAAAAATAATAAGGTTCATGAGCTGAAACTTGTTTTGCTGGAAAGTACTCGAAAAGATGAATCTAACAAAATTTGGTTCACTTAATTTGGTGCTCCCTAGCAAAAGTTATGGCTAGTTGAAGTTTGAACCAAATTCTGAAATTCAAAGAAATGTTTAAACCGGCTGATGGGCCCCAGGGCTACGTGTCAGCTCTACAACAAAACTACACGGAGGTCCACTTAGTCTCCCACGTAGCCGCATGAGATCCCGGCGCCACAACAGTCTGGCGTGGTATTAACAGAGACCGACATGTGGGGCCCGCGAGGCTTCGTCTTCCTCACACTCCCGCGGCTCACCGCCGCCCCCCTCGCCGGAGCACTCGCCGGAAGAGGGTTCCCGTGACCGGAACTCGACCAAACTTGCCGCCTGTGACTAAAATTGCTCGGGAACCCCGTTGCTGACCTTGTCACCAGCCTGCGATCACCGGAAATGGTCGTGCGACAGCGACAATCAACGTGGCGAGTTTGGCGAGGTCGGTATGGCGCTGTAGTGCCTGAAAACCTCCTCTGTCGGCTCCTACAGCATCGCCATGATCTACGGAGCAACGACCCAGCCCCTGATCTTGCTCAAGGTGGCGGCAAATAGGACTTCACCATGCGACCTAGGCCTAAATCTGATGAAGAACGAAAAACCCGAGGAACTCAGTGGTTTCTCGACGGTTTCCCGTGATTCTTGATCCTAAGTGGCCGTGGGGACATGTAGAACATGTGGGTAGCTTGGCATACGCGGTGGTGGAGTAATCACTACAAATTTTTGAGTTTCGGCCGGCTCAGTTCTTTGAACACCGAAAGGATAACCGGGAAAATTCTCCCTCGGCGAGGCATGAGAGGAGGAGCAGTCGGCACGGGCGTGTTAAGCACCTTAAGGCGGTCTACTTTGCTGTAGGTCATCGTCCCTGAAGATGCTTGGAACAGCGGCGTGCCGGGGAACCGAGAGGGTGGCCGGAGATGGTTTCTTCGCGCGCGGGAGCGGACAGGGGTGGCACGAGCTGGGAGCAAAAGCAAACTTCGGGGTTGCAGCATACGTGGGTGATCAGAAGGAGCGCGAGCTGATCAGAAGCAGTGCTGGCACGCGCGTTGTTGCGAGGGGGTGAGGCAGCAATGTTCCCGGCAGCAGACCGAAGAAAAACAGAGGCGGTTCTCTCCTCTCTCCGACACTTACCAGTGGGTCCCCCTCCCCTCTAATCCTTTCCTCTTTTTCATTTTTTTGTTTTCACTGAAAAGATCTCAGCTACTCACAATTGGATGAGATACTTAGCCTCAAAGTCATGAGTTGAATTTAATTTCCTCAATTTGAAATTGATTTGGCTAAACTTGCTTCACATTAGAATTTGAAATTCAAATTCAGTTTTGAAATATTGCAAATTTAGCTCCCGACAAGATGAACTCCAATGAGGATGAAAATTGGTGGACTAACTCAGAAAAATGTGCTGAGTTTGAATATGAAGTCAACTTTTGAATTCAAGTGATGAACACTAGCTGAAATTTGAATTTGCATTCAAATAGCCCTTTTTACAATTGTCTCCAAAAGTGCCTCAAACTGATTTGGATTCGCATGAGACTTAGCATGAGCATCCCTAAGAATGTTTAGGGCCTAATGGTAAACTCATCCCCTCATGTTTATGTGTGTGATCTCTTACATTTTTGGAGTGATGGGTTTTTCCTTTAGTCACCCTCTTGATGGTCTTTACTTGCTCTTCACAAATGTTCATGAGCTATCCACCAAATGAGCTGTGGTGTGGTGATGTGATGAACATTTTATCAAGTCAATTCTTGGGCTTTTACATCCCCCCCTTAAAAGAATCTCGTCCCGAGATTATAAAAGAAGAGACGAAGATGTATGAGGAATTACCTGTGATGAGCTGCCATGAAATCCGGGTAGTTTGAGTGAAGGAATTCTCCGCTCTCCCACATCGCTTTTTCAGCGGTGTGGTTGCTCCACAGTATCTTGTAGAACCACAGCGTTCAATTACGCGTGGTCCGGGCCTTCTCATCCATAATCGCCACCGGATATTCAGCATAAGTCAAATCCGGTTGTAGCTCCAATTTCTTCGGTGGGAACAGTGGCTGTATAATTCAGACATTTCCGGAGTTGTGAAACTTGGAAAACGTCGTGAACACCAGCGAGAGACGCTGGTAGTTCTAGTCGATACTCCACTGGTCCACACTTCTCGGTGATAGCATAGGTTCCAATAAATCGGGGAGCGAGTTTCCCCTTCATGCCGAATCGATGCACGCCTTTCATTGCAAATACACGGAGGTACACGTGTTCCCCGACGTCGAAGTGTAGTGGCCTACGCCTCTTATCAGCGTAACTTTTCTGTCAGGATTGGGCGGCCTTCAAGTTGGCTTGAATAATCCGAACGCGCTCTTCGGCGTCGTTCACCAAATCAATCCCGAACGTGACCCTTTCACCGGACTCGCACCAGTTCAATGGGGTGCAGCATTTGCGACCGTAGAGAGCCTCGTATGGCGCCATCTTGATACTCGCTTGATAGCCATTGTTGTACGAGAATTCCGCCAACGGTAGATGATCATCCTAATTTCTACCGTGGTGGATGGCACACGCTCTCAACATGTCTTTCAATACTTTATTCACCCTCTCAGTTTGCCCATCTGTCTGAGGGTGATAGGCGGAGCTTCTAATCATTTTGGTACCCAATGCAGCGTGCAACTGCTCCCAGAAACGAGCTACAAATAGTGCCCCTCGATCTGAGATTATGGTCTTGGGTACCCTATGCAATCATAGGATTCTTGCAATGTACAACTCCGCATACTTTCTGGCATGGTAACGTGTATGCACGGGAATGAAGTGAGCCGACTTGGTTAATCGGTCAACGATTACCCAAATGGAATCATGCTTGTTGGAAGTCAGAGGTAATCCCACAATGAAATCCATGCTCACATCTTCCCACTTCCATGCCGGGATTTTCAGGGGTTGCAACAGCCCTGATTTCCTCATGTGATCCGCCTTCACTCGTCTACATGGACCTCACTCGGATATGTACTTTGCAACTTCCCACTTCATCCGTGTCCACCAAAATTTTCTCTTCAAAGCTTGGTACATTTTGTTGCTGCCCAGATGAATGGAGAACTTAGACAAGTGAGCTTCATCAAGGATCTTCTTTCTCAGCTCCATATTCTGGTGTACGACTATGCGGTCATTGAACCACAGCGTCCCCTCATCATCTTTCCGGAAACATTTGATATCCCCACTGTCTATCCGTCTCCGGAGATGTGCCATGCCCTTGTCAACCTTCTGAGCTGCAATGATATCCTCCCTAATAGTAGGGATGAGAGCAAGGTTGTAGAGTGATCCATAAGGAACCAAGTATAAACGCTGTGTCTAGACACGTTGAGGCGAGAAAGCGTATTCTATTTATAAAAAATTATATGACCATGGCTTTTGTTTCTCCCCTGTTTCTCTTCATTATATATATATATATATATGTATATGTATATGTGTGTGTCTATGTATATGCACAGGGAGCCCAGAACCGACCCCTGGGTGTGCCGCGAGATTTGACTATAGGGTGCAGACGAAGGAAAAACCTTTGGAGGAGAATTCAAGCCCGACCTTGGTTAACAGAGAAGCAGGTGGCCTTCAATGCGGAGCAGGCGCCGCCCCGACCAAGTGGAAGGACACTCGAGTGCCTCCCCTAGCCATGGCATCGAATGCCCGTCACCTTTGACGGAACCGAAGAGGAGTGGAACGTGGGGGGCGCGTGCGTCCCGGTATGGGCTACTCCGACGACGGGACAGGAGCAGGTGTAGTGGTAGGCTACGAATACAGCGGCTCCATCGAGTGCTCTGTCCGGCGTATGATAGGACAAGCCGTCCCTGTACCTACAACTTTCTTCTCTTCTGTGATATAGAGTGAGGTGAGAGAGAAAGAGAGAGTATAAATAGAGGTGCCTGTCAACATGAGGAGGACAAGCTCTCACATTTGTAAGAACCACCCCCATTCTTGAGTAAGAGCAAGCGAAACATCCCGGCTAGACGTAGGGCACCTTGCCCGAGCTAGGATAAATCCATTGTGTTCTTAGCTAGGCCACCTCGAGATAGGACGCGCGACACATTCGATTACTAGTTAGAAATCCGAACGCTGACAGTTGGCGCGCCAGGTAGGGGGACTGCCGTGCATTCCGTTTATCCACCACCTCGATAGCTTCTCCACAATCGACTCTCACATTGGGTGCGATAATATCCTTCGGCGACTTCGAGTTCACCGCCATCGTAGGCGGTGAGGAGGGGTCCTGCTTCGCCCTCAACCACCAGACCCTCCACTTCGGAAGCCTGGACTTCTTCACCAGAAACTTAGGCACCCGCCGGATCTCCACCGACTCAGGTGCCGCCCACGACATTCCGGCACCAGTCTTCACGGGGGTGATTGAACATACCCCGACATCCCAACACCACATTCTGCAGTATGACCCCAGCTCCAACGATGACAATGGCGAGCACCCTTCCCGCAAGTGCCAAGTCACCGAGATGGCCAATGTCTCCCATCTGGCTATGCCAACTAGCGCGAGTCCACGAGGTGACCCCGAGCCGTCGAAGGCATGGCACCGCGAGCTGGCTGACCAGCTCGCTGCACGACGAGCCGCCTCAAGGACCCACCGGGCGCGTCCTGGCCTCAGCTTGGGTTCTAATGTGGCACTCCTCCTCGCCCGACAGATCCAGGCCAACATCGTCAATGACGGCCGCCCCCGCACTTCCAAAGGGCCAGCCAAAACGTGGGGCCGCCGCCTCTATATTGCACGGCATGCCGGAGCCCACCGACCCCGAAGCCCGAAGAGCTCACTAGGACCTTCATGCGCTTTTGGCCTCAGCCGCTGCCCACTAGGCTGAAAGTTCCCTCGCTCGAGCCCGAAGGCTCGGGGTGCGGAACAAACCGCACCGAAACCGACAAGCCATGCCAAGCAACTCGACCCGAAAGGGACGGGTCATCAACCCTCTCGTGTAACTCGATGCACGAGCGTGTGGGGGCGTGCGACCTCCGCCGGACTCTTGAAGTCAGGCGGCGAACCCAGGAGGTCCCTATGGACTCACCTTCCACCTCTAGGCCTCGACAGCCCCGCCGGGCTAGCTACCCCGGCCACGGAAGAGGACGAAGCCCGAGTCCTGGACCCCCGGGCCCCAGAGCCTTGGGAAAGAGGATATGCAGCGCCCCTTCCCGCAAAGGTTCCAGGCCCCGACCAACTTTGGAAAGTACGATGGGGAGACTACCCCGACGTGTGGTTGGAGGATACCGCCTCGCCTGCCGGGCTGGCGGAGCGGAGGATGATGACTTCATCGTCCAATACCTCCCCATCCACCTAGCCGAGCCGACACGTGTATGGCTCGACTACCTTCCACCCGAAAACATCCAAAACTGGGCCGAGCTCAGGGAAACATTCGTCGACAACTTCCAAGGAACCTACGCGCACACCGGCAACTCCTGGGACCTCATGGGTTGCCGGCAGAAGCCAGACGAGATTCTGTGGCAATACATTCTGCGCTTCTCAAAGAAGTGCAACGAGCTCCTTGACGTTGACAGGGCCCGGACCCGCTCAAGGGGCTGTGCCACTCGCCCGGGAATCACATTGGGTGGTGCCGTGATATGCGGCACCCAACAACACACATATAAGGAAAATGTATCACATAAATCAAAAGCGGAAGCTTACAAGTGTTCTTTGTAAATAATTTACATCAAATATCTACAGCGGAAGACTAGTTCATCTCACGTTTAATATACACTAAGCACTCGAGAAGATGTCCATCCTGCGGACTCTTCTCGCTAGCAACACGAAGACATACGGCAGCATCTGGTTCTCCATGTGTTAAACGACTCGGAAGTCTCCGATTCTCAGCGACAACCTCCTCATAGCATCGATGTTAACCTGCAAAACCACTCATATAGCATGCGTGAGCACATAGGCTCAGCAAGACTGATCCGTCTCCCCTAAACAAGAACTTCTACATGCCCGACGGATTGAATAAGGTAGCTGAATTTGCATAAAGGACCCACCTACAGTTGATCCTTAACTTTCAGATTTTAAGCCTCATTTGACCTTGAGCCGAACAACATCGCAACTTCACAGTCAAACAAGAAACGTTTTGCTATGATGCTTCTTGCACAAGGTGAAGTGAAGTTTAATTAGTACTATCTTTAATTCAAGCATGGTTACAATACAATTTAAATCACAAGCCTTATCAAATGCAAAGGAATTTACTTCAGTTCTTACTACGTCAAGACGCAGTGCGCAAGTATGCTCATATGACCGCGAGCGACGGTGATTCGAATCAGTACATGCCCGGACTACACGACATGTACACCCATACTCTGAGTTGCCGGCAGCAATCTCGACGGATGTTGTACGCAACCACCTTTCCCAAGTTCATCCACACCGGACGCAGTCCGATCGCTCCAAACAGCAAGCTCCCTCAAGGTACATACCTGCAGTGATATGTTCTTGAGCGAGTTACCTCCTGTTATACTGACACCGAAAGCCCAAGCTGATTGGAAAAGTTCCAATATGGATCTCACGAGGTACATCGGTTTCCTGGGTCCCATATAGCCAGTATGCGTCCGGTACACAACTCAAACTTATCCAACATGGCCAAGTACGGACAGGCCTTAACCGACACAGGCAGGGCTATTCACGCACGGTCCGCAGCCTGCTGCATCTCAATCTCCCTTCCCGGTCTCAATTTCTCACTTGTGAATTTTTCCTCAATACTTCTATTCATAACCCGTTCCGATGAAACCAAGCGCTAAACTCGCGAGTAGATTCCAACTACTCGACTTCTACCGGTCCTTCCAAAGTAATATTTAGCGTAGCCTAAATCCACTCAACGAGGTGCTAATCTACCCTTTATCTCTTGGGTAAATCTGGTCATGCAATTGGGTTTTCAATATCATCTAGATCTAATACAATCAATATTTCATAGCTATGATCTCTAGAAATGAAAAGACTATAAAATTGCTTGAATGCAAACCGGGGTTGCCTGTTTTGCAGGTGACTAGCATATAACCAGTTAGTGTAGTCGATCACTTGTGGCTTGATCACGTGTTCTCCTTGCTCCTTGATCCACAATTGACTTGTTTCAAAATCTTCACGTCGATGACTAAACGATATGAAATGCATATGTAATTAATTGTAAAGATTTTGCTATCAAGCCTAATAACAAGTTTAAAACCAGAACTCTGTTAAATAATTTAAAATGAAACTGATGCTAGGGGTTGGGTTTGGGTTAAGCAAAGGTGATCAAGGCTAAGTGCATCCCTCACTTGTGTTTTAATCACCTAAAGAGGATAAACAGAAAAGTGATGATCCAGAGTTCCAATGGAGCTGAAAATTTTCATGTGAGTTCGTTGTCACAAGAAAGTCATCTGGACCAAAAATTAGCACTTTTCACTGAGTGGTTTATTCAAAACAATTCTCTAAGCGATTAAGCAAAAAAGAATTAATTATGAAGTAACTCACATGTAATCTGAATTCTGCTAATCAAATCAACTCTAAATGATCTGAACATTTTACAGGAGTTCAATAATATCCTAAGAATTATTCTGGCAAAATTTGAGGATTTTTGGATGAACCAAACTTCCTCTAAAATTCTTTTACTGAAAAGCTTTAAAGAATTTTCCAGAATTAAATACTGATTTCCATACAAATTGGGTTGCATAATTAGATAGATTTTTCAACCTGAACCTAACCAAATTTGAATCATTAATTTTGGAGTCTCCTAGCAAAAGTTATGCTCTTCCAAAATTTGGAGGAAATCTGGAATTCAAATTAACTCGGGGAAAATTTAAATCTGTGACAGTGGTCCATGGGGTGACACGGCGAGTTCTCAGACGACGACACATGAGGCTACAGACTTAATCCGCACAGCCACAAACCGATCCGGTGCCGCAGAGGATCCAGCCCGTTTTAACTCGAAGGCTGACGGGTGGGGCCGGACGCTTCTTCAACCTCTCGCCCGTTCCCGCCCCGCCCGCGCCACCCCCCTCGCCGGAGTTCACCGGACTTCGGCCTCCCAGCCTCCAACCGAGCTCCTGCTCGCCACCAGCCCCTAAAAACATGCGCTGAACACGTTTGAAGGATTCCCCCCGGCCGGCGGTGGCTCTACCCTAGCTTGCACCGAGCGGCGGCTCACACCGATGTTCGGAGACGTCGCCCGGCCCTTCTAGCCCGCCAAAACCTCGGTGGAGTGGCTCTACAGCACCGGTGGAGTCTGTAGGAGCTCGACATGGGTTCAAAAGGGATCTCACCATGCGCTCGAGGTGAAAACGGCGGTGCGCCGTCGAAAAACCTCAAATTAGTGCCTCTAGTCCTCATCTTAGGCGGTGTTTTCATGCGGGGAAGATCGTGGGCTATTCTAGATCATGTCTGCAAAATTTGCCGAACTGTTAACGAAGATTGAGCGGAAATTTCGGGTTTCCTTACCCGAGGGTCGGTTTACACCGACCGGAAGTAAAACTGAAATTCCGTCGTCGAGGCTCCACGGACCGAGCTAAGCTTTGGAGGTGAGCAATATGGAGGTCGTGCGCGTCCAAGGGGGCTCTTGCTTGGCTGTGAAAGGCTTCGGGTGAGGCTGTCCACGGGAGCTCCTTGCCGCTTTTTCTTTCGGCCGCCGCAGGAACACGTGGTTCTCGGTGTAGGGAGGCCGAGCTCGCTCGGTGACGCGTTGAGGAGGGAGAGGGAAGGTCCCCAGTGCCGTTTTTCTACTCCGGAGGCTTTGTTCGCGTGAGCTCATGGGTGCCCAATCGATCAAAGAAGTGGCGGGTGTGGAGGCTCTGTCTTGTGCGAGGGAGAGAAGAAACAGACCGAGGCTTCGTTGTTGTGTTCGTGAGCAAAAAGAATCACGGCTTGAGCTGTGCAAAGCGCCGAATAGGTTGCCAGCGCGAGAGAACAGCAGAGAGGAGGTGGTTCTCGGTGCACTTGGTGTCACCCGGCGATGGCTCGTGTGGCGGACCGGAATCCGCACGTCCAGGATCGCAGAGGGTGGTGCCGCACGATGCGACACCCGACAGCACACATCATAAGAACAACATTGTATTACATAGAAAACCATATGCATTGTACAAAGTAGTACAAGACTTCAGTTACAAACTATTATGGAAATTACAACAGCGGAAGCTAAGTTTATACAACTCACGCCCGTCTATCTAGCAAAAGTCGGTTGCCCAGCCCTATAGGCAACCCACACTAGCTGCACTCCTCAGCTCAGCGCGGCGTGTACGGCTCCCACTCAGCCGTTGTCCCCGACGGAGGGTAGCCCTTGCCGGTGGACTCGTAACCCGAGTCCGTGGGCTAGTCATCACCTGAAAAACACTTATAGCAGCAACCGTGAGCACGATGGCTCAACAAGACTTAACCGACTCACCTAGGCATGAAACTCTACATGCAGTTTATAACGAACATGGGATGGTAATTTACAGCAAATGGACACGCCTACAAGTTCATCCTTATTTCATCTTTTAGCCACAAGTTAACAGTTCATGAATCTGAACTTTAGTAAGCAATACTTGGTGGCACACATGTAGCAATACAATTATACATATCAGCAAAATTGAATCAGAACATTTCAAATTTATCTACGTCACTATGCAGTGAACAAGCGGTACTCATCACCGCGAGGGACGGCGAATCAACTCGATATACACCTGCAGGGATACCCGAAGAGCACGTCATGTACGCCCACCCGTGGAGATGCACAGCACGCTCACTCGATGTCGTACGGGACAACCTTTCACAAAACAGCCCAAACGTCGAACCGGTTGCACCCAAACGGACAGGAGGTTCCCTACACGTAGCATCTCTCTATGCCCGTTAGCGGATTTACACCTTGCTGCCCTCAACCTACACCTATAAATCGGTGCGTTATGCCTCGACGCCCGGAGGTATAGGTTACATCGGTTTATCGGGGCCCATATATCCGATATGCCTTCGGTACGTTCAATACTTGTTCAGCAGGGCCGCACAGGAATCGGTCCTCAATTGACACGGACAGGGCTGCACCCACAAGACTTCCTCTTGCTGCGCCCTAGCCCCTGCCTAGTCTCATTTTCTTACTAAAATGATCTCACATCACTCGAACCAATCCCGTGTGTCCCAAAGCCTAACTCGCGAGTAGATGCCAACTACTCGACTTGTACCGAAGTTCTATGAATCATTAAGCAGAGCCTGTCTACTCGAGGACTTAGACACTACCCTCACTCTTATAGGAAAAATCTGGTTATGCACTTGGGTTTCATCCATCCTACACCTAATGCACATCCATACCACATACTAAGTATACATAAAGCAACACTTTGTAAAATTGGTTAATGTAAACCGGGGCTTGCCTTGTTGCTGCTGGTAAGTGGTTAGGGCTTTGTACGTAAGGAGAAATTCAAGCACATCCGGGATCTCCTCGCCTTCAGCGACTACACGTAAACCATATACCATATGTAAATTTGAATGTAATGTTTTAAATTGACTATGTAAAGACCATAACTCTAATCAACCCTCCCCTTTGGATCTGAAATTTTTATGGTGGCTTGGTAGGGTCCTAAACAGAGTTTTGACCAAGTTTCATTTGAAACAAAGTTCCTGTGAGCTTTGTACAAATAAAAGCCTATTTGATCATTAGTAGAGCCTCTAAGGAATTCCAGGGATTTTCATGGCTCCAACCATTACTTTCTGGAAATTAGAGTTTGAGATGGTTCTAATGGAATTGGTTTCATATCATGTGAATCATTCTAGATGAAGTTATGCCCTAAACAAGATTTGAGAATCTGAAAAATGTTTCTGTACATTTTTCTATTTTCTCAGGGCAGTTCACTTAATCACACCAAAAGGGGGACTAAATGAACTTGGATGGATATGAAATATTTATTGTGACTCAAGGATTTTCAAATGAACCTCCCAGCCAAATTTCAGAATTTTTCATAAAGTAATTCTCCAGATAAAATTCCCAACAGTTTAAACTTTAGGAAATTAATTCTGAAAAACTATTAAGTTTCATGAGCTGAAATTTATGTTGCTGGAATGTATTCAAAAGTATTAATTCAGAAAAATTAGTTCACTGAGTTTGGAGCTTCCTAGCAAAAGTTCTATGCATTTGAAGTTTGAACCAAAACTGAAAAATTCCAGAAATGTTTAAACTCTGCGTGCAGGCCCCACACCACGCCTTCTTCTTCCCCGCACGCGCGCCTGAGCTCCGCGGCGGCGATCTCCGGCGAGGTCAGTCGGAAAGGCTTTCCCCACCTCCTCTAGGGTCTCTCCTTGCCGCCTCTACCTTTTTGGACCCGAGGAACTCATCCCTGGGGTTAGCCAGGTCTCTAGGCGGCCGGAAACCCATCGGCGACGAGCCGCCGCTACGGCTCAACTCCGGCGACGTCGCCCGGCCCCTACCGAGGCTCATATAGAGTGATTCTTGGCCCTACAGCTCCGCGGTGAGCTACTGAGCACGGACATGGTGCTAGCTCACCGTGAAAACGGCCGGAACTAGGTGTTCACCGTCGACCTAGGCCCGATATCGGCGGCGACTTGAAAAACTCAACAACCAGAGCCTATACTCGACGGTTTTTGGTACTTTTTGATCCTGGATGGCCGTGGGATGGTGTAGATCACGTGTATAGATTGGCATACGCGGTGGTGAGCTAATCCCCGTGAATTTTGGATTTTGGAGTGGCTCGGTCCTAAGAACACCGAAACTTCCCCGGGGAAATTCTCCCATGACAATGCATGAAACAACAAGCGGTTTGGACTAGCATGACAAGCACCTTAGGCCGGTGGTTTCTTGTGTTGATCATCGGGCACGATGAGCCCTGTGTCGCCTGGACGTTGGTGAGCAGGGAGAGGCGAGCTCGGAGCGATTTTGCTTCGGTGGTGTGGGGTGAAGGTGAACTGTGTGAGGGAAGCAACGGAGCACGGAAGGACTACCCGTGTTATCCCTTCGATCACTGATCTCCCCCCCCTCCAAGCAGGAGCTGGCCTGGTGCTGAGGCGGTCGGGCGCCGGCGTCGGGAGCTGGCGCGCATGTGCCCTGTGCCCGAGTGAAGAAACAAAAGACTTCAGTGGAAAGTCTTCTGACCAGTGGGTCCCCCTCCCCTCTAAATCTTTTTTTCATTTTTGCTGCAAATATCCCCTCTACTCACTCTTAAATGGTAAGCTTAGCCACCAAGTCAGTGAGAAAATTTGAATTCACCAAAATGCAATTGGTTTGGCTGAATTTGCTTCATATTTAAATTTGAAATTCAAATTCAGTTTTGAATTAATGCAAATTTAGCTCCTGACAAGATTAACTCCAATGAGGATGAAAGTTGATGGACTAACTCAGAAATATGTGCTGAGTTTGAATATGAAGTTAACTTTCGAATTCAAGTGATGAAAGTGGCTGCAATTTGAATTTGCCTTCAAATTGGCCCCTTTTTCAAATGTCTCCAAAAGTGCCTCAAAAAGTATTGGATTTGCATGAAATTTGGCCTGAGCCTTCCCAAGAATATTTAAGGCCTAGGGGTGAGCTCAACCTTTCATGTTTATGTGTATGACTCCTATTTTTTTAAGTTAGGGCTTTCCCCTCTAATCACCCGCTTGATGGTGTTTACTTGCTCTTCTCAAATGTTCAAGAGCTATCCACCAAATGAACTGTGGTGGTGTGATGTGATGAAATGAACACTTTTGCAAGTCCCTTTCTTGGGCTTTTACAGCTCGGTCTGCCTCGGTGGTCTGCGAGTGGAAAAACAAAGATTGAGGACTGAAACTTCATTTGCAAGTTTAGTGCCCCAATGACATGTGGGTCCCTCAAGTCAGTTCCCTCTTATCCTCTAAAAGATCTCAATTTTTGGCAAATAACCAAATTCAATTGTTGGAAATTCAATCTGAACTGCATTTGGATAAATTGGGCAAGTTTCATCCAAATTCAAATTCGAATTTGAATTCCTATGCAATTTAAAGTTCTCTTTTAAATAGTTAGCAAAGTATCTCAAAAAATTCTTGAAACTTTGCATACCCACTAATTTGGACCTAAGGAATTTAAATATGAAATCTGTTTTCAATTTAGCTGCTGCAAATGAGAGTTTGAACACAACAGTTTGCATTACTATTGGTTTGCCCTCCTTTGAAATTTGAATTGAACAAATTTAGTTCAAAAGATGATTCGAAACTTTCTCTTGCACATGATAACTTCACATCTGTGGTTCTAAATCCACCTTGGTTCCAAGCATGCAAATAAAACATGAGCTCGTGTAGAGAGCTCTCATGTGCATCATCACATGTGAAAGTTTAAACAAGTCTCAATTTTCATACACATGAAACCAAATGCTTCTTCAAACTTTGTTTTCTTTGTATTCATATTTTTGGGACCTTTACATTCCTTCCCCTTTAAAAGAATTTCGTCTTGAGATTATAAAAGAAGAACGAGACGGGAGGGTAATTTACAAAGGATATAACAAAAGTTTCGGATAATGCTTGTGGATGTAATCTTAACTTTTACCACGTCGCCTCTTTCGCGGTATGATTACTCCATAGGATTTTATAAAATTTCAGAGTCCGGTTCCGGGTGATCTGGGTCTTCTCATCGATAATGTCACACCCGGTTTTTCCGAAGAAACAACCAAGTGAATATCACATGTATGCCAGGATCATTTTCTCATACATGTGATGACAAATAGTGAAGCATCATTTATTACAAGACAGGTGTCGAATATAAATAAGTCTTACATCGCAAATGTCTCAATGGACACTAATGCTTCATCACAAGTAAATAAACTAGCAGCGGAATATTATTATTTGGGGCTCCATCACAGGCGTTGCCCGGGGGGTCTTCATGAACCTAAAAACCTTCCTCGGGTCCAAAATCTTGGTCATTATACACCACCTCATTATCTTGACCTGAGCAGCAATATAAACCAACAAATATGCAAGGTTGAGTACCAATGGTACTCAGCAAGTGTGGGAAAATCATATCATGCATGGCTAGAACAAGGAGAGGTTGAACTCATGGTTAAAGCACTATGCAATTAATACCTATCACCTTAGCTTATTAAGCACCTACGTTACTACACAGGTGAAATGGTCCCAATCTCCCAACCCATTATCATAATCCAATAACCATAACATCATTTCCAATGTTAAGCTCCCCGCTTAACTTCCAAAACCATCAATCCTCTAATCATGAATAAGTCCAGGCCGCTCTTAACCGTGAGCACGGCTGTCAAGACAGTTTTGACTCTGCAGAGTGTGTACCACTGTACCCACAAGTAGTGATTTCATCCCCCGTTGCCGGGTGGACTAAAAGAACCTCCATTATGCCAGTGGCTACGATCCACATTCACACTTCCCAGGTGTGCAGCCAGGAGATCACTACGAAGCCTTTACAAAGGGATTCCCGACGAGCGTGGGCCCACTGAGGTTTCACCCCTAACAGCATACAAGAGGCTCCAACCCCGCTGCAGTGGCCCCCTCTTGAGCCTTGCGGTTCATATGGTAGTCCAGCTGACACCTACTCCCCGCACCATCCAACACACCCATACTACGCCGGGGATACACCTAATTAATTGGCCAAGCTGCCCCATCTCAGCATGTGGTTGGCACTGTAAAGCCGGGTTACATGCTCCATGAACCGGTCCTTAGGATCCAGGCAAGTACTAGACACAAACCCAAGTCTCGTGCACCCAGCACACAACCAAAACATCCAACTTGCCTTGATCCCTACCTCTACATAACTCACAATGTCTCACTCAAGAGTATGGTAATATAAACTGATGATTTCATATCCCAAATATCCCATTCTAAGCATGGCTAAGCATATGCATGTAAATAAATGACATGGTAAAATAAATCCCAACCCAAGCTACAAGGAAACAAGGTAATGCAATTCTAGGGAAACTTTCCTAGCATGGGTTTCATATTTAACTTGACAATGCAAATAACTCTATCTACACATCCTAGCATAGGATCAAAGTGGTCAAGGACACTTGCCTCCTTCTTGCTGCTCTTGAAATGGGTAGTCTTGATCTTGGAAATGAATAACTTGTTCTTGAACAGGTTCTACTTCATACCATCACACATAGCAAAAGAAAAACAACAATCCATAAGACATAGTTCACACTTACACTTCATACAAACCACACATTCTTATTTATGAAATTCAGTCACCATTATATGTGTTGTGTTTCAGTTTTAAATAAATTCCTTATATTAAACTACTACACCTTTTTACTACCAAATGTGTATGAAAAGTATTTTTCTTCTCCATATGTGCCTTCAGAATTTCTACCAATTCTAAACTAAATTCTTTGTATTTTAGAAACTCCATTTATCAATTACTAGTTGCTATATTTTCAGATTTATATTCCTATGCATAATTGTGTATTTTATTATGAAATTAGTAATATACATCACCTAAACAGTATAGGTTCTGGTCCTAAATAATTTAATAACATATTTTGACCTTGGCTTCTGATGTAGACTATTTCATAATTATTTTCCCTATTTTTCTATAACTATTATTTACTTAAAAATGTGTCCCTAAATGTGAATAATAGATGAAACAGATTTATTTCAACCCAAAAATATATTTTTATCTTACTCCAAAGTTTTCTAAGTACTGAGAAAGTTTTTAATTAACTTTGACAATTATGTTTGTCCCACTTTTTAATTTTTAAACACTAGTTACATATTCAATTTTCTAAATTAATTACTAAACAGGGTTAAAATAATGAATTCACCCCATTACAGGGTCTATAATATTATTTTTATAATTTCCAGGGGTCTAGCTACATTTATCAGAGGTGTTTTTCCTAATTTCTATTAAGTCCAGGGGCTAAAACTGATTTTTAAATGAATTTACATGATTTTCTGGAGTTCCAGGGGCTAGATCTGAAGTTTCCGGGGCTAGCTCTCAATTCTAGAGAACCCCAGGGGGTAGCACGTAAGAATTCCAGCCTTTATAACGCGGGGTCGACGT
Organism: Neostapfia colusana; assembly: GCA_030760725.1. Classification (NCBI taxonomy): domain Eukaryota; kingdom Viridiplantae; phylum Streptophyta; class Magnoliopsida; order Poales; family Poaceae; genus Neostapfia; species Neostapfia colusana. The sequence continues at coordinate 106,814,612 of JASWHV010000006.1, forward strand.
GGACCGTCCGATTCTAAACCGACGGCTGAGATTATAACATCGAACCGGTACGCGGGGATTTAAAGTCTACCGCGCGATTTAAAATAAACGGCGCACAAGCGGCCACGTCGCTCTGATCGAGCGCGGGCGGCGCTGCCGGCGGCGCACGGCGGCGGGAAGCGGCGATCTCGCCGGAAACTTTCGGATCCTCGAGAATTCTGCCTAGAACTGTGATCTTATGGCCTAGATCGGTAGAGGGGAGGTCAGGGATCTCACCTCGGGGGTTTTCTTGAGCTCGGGGGTCCTGGAGAGTGCTCTGCGACGAGGTCCGAGGCAAAACCACGGCGAAGCTCGTCGGAGCTGGATTTGCACCGTAAGTCTTCGGGTTTTCTGCACCTGCAAAGTTCCCCGGAGGCGGTGGATCAAGACCAGCGAGTTAGATCAGAGTTTCCGAGCTTAGATCGGCCAGAATTCACCGGCGAAGTCTCGGTGCTCACCGGAGTGAAAATCGGCGATCGCGTGGGAAAAACTGATCGGATCGGTGGTTTTTATAGCCGGGGGAGGGCGGTGGGTCTGTTGTGATCGAGTTGGAGTCCGCTGGGATCGGAATTCGGCTGCGGGGACGGGTTTCCAATCGGTTCAGATCGAGCGCGCGCGCGGGGAAAGAAGTCCGGGGTCGCGGGGGCTCGGGTTAGGGATGACAGGTGGGTCCCGCCCGTCAGCGAGGGGGCAGCGCGGCGCGCGCGGGGGCGGGCTGCGCGGGGGTTTGCTGGGCCGGCCTGGTTTTCGGCCCACTGGCCAGTTTTTTTCCGGTTTTCCTTTTTCTTTTTCCATTTCTTTTCTGCTTTGAGTATAATTTGAATTCCAGTTTGAATTTGAATTTTTGCAAAACATGCAACACGTCCAAAAATTTCTAAATTCCCCTCTGAACATGGTTTATGGTTCTAAATCAAAATTTGTGTCTTGACCAAAAATTTGGGGTGTTACAGCTCTACCCCCCTTAAAAGAAATCTCATCCTCGAGATTGGTGTTTCTAAGAAAACAATTCCGGAAATTGTGCCTTGAGCTCATCTTCCCGTTCCCAGGTGGCTTCTTCTTCGGAGTGATGCTTCCACTGCACCTTGCACATCCGGATTCTTTTATTTCTGGTGAGGCGTTCCATCGTCTCCAAAATCTTGTATGGTTGTTCGGCATAGGACAAATCCTCAGCTACATCCACTTCATTCATGGGTAACACCTCCTCAGGCGTCCTCAAGCATTTCTTGAGTTGTGACACATGGAATACATCGTGCACGTCCGATAGATGAACCGGTAACTCTAGTTGGTACGCCACTTCGCCTTTCCTTTCCAAAACCTGGAAGGGTCCGATGTATCGAGGTGACAACTTCCCTTTCACCTTGAACCTACGAAGTCCTCTGATAGGGGACACCTTGAGATAAACATAGTCTCCCACGTTGAAAACGAGTTCTCTTCTTCGTACATCAGCATAACTCTTCTGGCGTGTTTGTGCTATCCTCAAGTTGTTGCGAATCTCCCTCACCTTCGCCTCGGCTTCTTGTAGCACTTCTAGACCAAACACTTTACTTTCTCCTGTTTGGTTCCAAAATAGGGGAGTTCTGCACTTCCTTCCATACAAAGCTTCAAACGGTGACATCTTCATACTAGCTTGATAGCTGTTGTTATAGGAAAACTCCGCATACGGTAAGTTCTTGTCCCAACTCCTATTGTTTTTGAGTGCACATGCCCTTAACATATCTTCAAGGACCTGATTGGTTCTCTCCGTCTGCCCGTCAGTTTGGGGATGATAGGCAGAGCTGAAGTTCAGATGGGTTCCCATGGTTTCATGCAACTTCTGCCAAAACCTCGAGGTGAACTGTGTCCCTCGGTCCGACACTATCTTCTTTGGCACTCCATGGTAACACACAATCCTTGACATGTACAATTCTGCCAACTTGGATCCGCTGTAGCTTTCTTTCACAGGGATGAAATGAGCTACCTTGGTTAGCCTATCAATAATGACCCATATTGAATCATACCCGGATTGGGTCCTAGGCAATCCCACGACAAAATCCATGCTGATTTCTTCCCATTTCCATTCAGGCACTTTAAGTGGTTGCAATAATCCCGCGGGCCGTTGATGTTCTGCTTTCACCAACTGACATGTGTCACACAGGGCAACATGTTCCGCGACATCTCGCTTCATGCCATACCACCAATACCTGCCTTTGAGGTCCTGGTACATCTTCGTACTCCCAGGATGAATGGAATAGTCGGAATCGTGAGCCTCCTTCAAAATCAATTCACGGATCTCCTTTACTTCTGGCACACAGATCCTTTTCCCGTGCCACACCGTTCCTTGTTCATCCTCTCTAAAACCAGGAGCTTTATTTTCCTTGATGAGCTGTCGGATCTCTTGTATCTTCTCATCATTTTTTTGGCCCTCGCGTAAGACTTATTTATATTCGACACCTGGCTTGTAATAAATGATGCTTCACTATTTGTCATCACATGTATGAGAAAATGATCCTGGCATACATGTGATATTCACTCGGTTTTTTTTCGGAAAAACCGGGTGTGACACATAGAAATGAAGAAAATACAACAGAAATGGAGAAGGGAATATAGAAATAGAGAATGGGGCATAGAAATGGAGAAGGTCAATGTAGAAATGGAGAATGGGACATAGAAATGGAGAGGGGAATGTAGAAATAGAGAATGGGACATAGAAATGGAGAGGGGAATGGAGAAATGGAACAAGTGACATAGAAATGGTGAGGAATGGGAAAAAGATAGCTGAAATGAGCCATTCCCATATTTCACCCAAAATTTCTAAATTCCCCAATTCCCAAAAAGGGGAATTTTCCCCATATTTTGGGGATAAAATCCCCTAGGCTGCCGCACCACAAGAGATAAGTTTGTTAAGATCCAAAAAAAATTGAATAGGACTCTTATTTGAGCTCCAATTGGAGTAGGACTCTCCTTTTCCCCCTTATAAATATAACCCCTACCCCCTTGGCCGACCCCTCTCTCTTTTGGTCGTCCCCCCTGCTGCCAATCCCCCTTTATTGCTGCCAAGTCACCAAGTCCCCCCTTGCCGGAATTTGGCTGCCGTCGAGCCCCGTCACGCCCCGCCGTCGCCGTAGAAGAAGCCCGACGATCTGTCCTACCAAAATTTTCCATAGGAAAATTCTCCGCTGCTGCATTGCTAGGAGAAGGGACCTGCCACAAGGAGGAAGTGAGGTAGGTCTCCATTACCATCTTACGACGTCGCCGCTGTTTCTACGCATCTGTTTTCTTCACCCCCTTCGGACAGAAACCTTTACGTGTGGACATATCGCGTTTTGATCAATTTTTTATGGTGGAATTGATCTAGATCTTGAGTCAAGATCATCACCACGTCCACACTTGATCCCTACACCCTTGTTCATCATAAAACCCCATGAAAACCCATTAAAACATGCAAGAACACGTACAAACTGGATTAATAAAACTGCACTATAGGATTTGCATTCATCTACCCCATTGCATCTTCAGTAAAGTTTGTGCATGATGATTGATTGCTGTAAATCTTGTATGTGTGTGATCGTGAGTAGAAGGACAAGCTCAAGAGGCCATCTATGAGGAACTACAGCACCAAGACTTCTAGACGCTTGAGCAACAAGAGCCACGGGAGCAAGGCAAGTGCCCCTTTGTAGGATCACAGTACACTTGTAAAGCTACCAGAGGGGGGTGAATGGTAGATAAAAACTTTTCAGCGGAAGCAACAAAACACCCCTCAGCAGAAAACTGATCTGTTAAAGAAACCGTGTGTGTGACTAATCTAAACGTGTTCAACTGTGACAAAACTAGTATAGATTGTAGAGAATCAAGTCACGAATACGTCACAACAAGAATCATGAAAATCCGTTAAGAGAAACTCAAGTTACGGTTGAAAGATCGAACAAAGGTCAATCTGTCCTACGCGAGAAAAACAGTTCTGGAATACTGCAAAGAAACGCGTGTAGATCAGAAACCACAAATTTAATGACCGTGAAGTTTTCACAGATGATAGATAATGAAGTTGTTAAGACAACCCAAAAAAATTACATCAATTGGATCTGTACAACTCGAGTTATGATAAAACCACTGAAGCAAGGTAGTGCTGAACAGAAACTCGATGAGAAAAACTTGTCTGAAACAAGTCGGACGAACAAGGCACAAAAGTTTCTTTAGAATATGAATTTTGTTTATCAAAACACAATAGGAACAGCCCCAAAGTCGTGCTCTCACGAGCCTTGGCCTCCCTTGCTTATATAACCAGCTCTATGGCCAATCCAATTCAATCTAGGACTCCTACTCCTACTTGGATTCAAACTGTAACTTTCCAATAATGCTCAAGACTCTTATATACGCAGATAGAAGCAATCTTAAGACTTCCAAACACCTTAGGAACGTCCCAAACATTCCTAAAACAAATCTACTTCATGCCTAACACGAAATCCTGTTATAACCAACTCGAAACTTTCCATAAACAAACCATAACCGCCTCAGCCGCAGCCTGAGCGCAAAATCCAGCCGGTTGAACCTTTTCAACCATATCTCCACTTCCATATCTCTTCACCACGCCTTGGAACCATGTTGCCACGTCCACGCACTCCTTGCACACATGCAAACACCTTCCAACAACGTCCACGATACCTTCATATGCATTGTTCTTGATCCAAACATGCTGCGCGACCACCCGATCAACTCAACCATAATTCCTCCCGAACTTGGTTGTTGAACCTCATCTTCTCCCTAAGACTAGTTCAATTGATCCCGTCACCAGCCATGTCTTGAACTCAAGCAACACCTGCACATGAATAAACAACCAATACTTCTGAGCACAAGTCCTCGACTTGACTCTCGTTAGTTCTGAAACTACAACATCTTACGTGAGCACCTCACATAAGCATGTTATAAACCATAGCAAAATGATATCAGCCATAACCATCAAAACACACCAAAAATTTAGTAAAATAATACTAAGCAAACTTTCCGTAAGAGTAAAGCAAGTTCGAAATATTGCAAGTTAAAAGCAGAACCATTGCAATCAAGCTCCGAACCTTAACAAAGCTAACCGGACCTTGAACCGGAGCTTACCAAAGCTAGTCGGACCTAGCGCCGGAGCTTACTAAATCTTAGTCGGACCTAGCACGGAACTTACCAAAGCTAGTCGGACCTAGCACTGGAGCTAGCAAAAACAAGTCAGACCTAGCCAAAATAAGTCAGACCTAGACAAAGCAAGTCGGACCTTACGTCGTACCTTGCCGGAGCTACCCAAAACAAGTCGGACCTATCGTCGTACCTTGCAGGAGCTCGGACCTAGAGTCAAACCTTGTTAAAAAGGTGTTTTGGTAGTATTCAAAACTTTTATCGTGAAAGCCAATGTATTCAGCACACATAGGTCTCACAATCTCCCCCTTGATGAATGCATTGACAACACCACTTAAAATTCGAACATTGGCTTATTCACATGAAAAGTTTTGAAAACAATTTCTACCCCTTTGTAAATTAGAAATAAAATGAGAAGAAAAACAAAAATACCAAAAATTCTCCCACTGAGAAGAATCGTGCCAAAACACTTGTGAATGTGTGTAATGTGTGATCAATTTCTCCCCCTTTGACAATGTATTCAGCAAGGTACAAAAGAGAAATTTTAATTTGTTATGAGCACATTATAGCATATACATATAAAACAAAGCTCATCCAAATCATACTATCAAGTAACTTACACTATCACATCAATGAGATACATAAAGTAGTGTAAGCCATGCTAGAGATCAAGTGTAATTTTCAATTTAAGCAAGTCATGATCTCACAAACTTAACTATTTCAAGACCTGAAAACATGACACTTGTTGCTGCATTTTATTTATCATTTAAAGCACAAATTTTGATCTTATGACATTTACAAGAGATTATATGCAGTATCAGCCTTATTCTAACCAACCAAGCCAAGCCTATGTCATTTGACAGTTAGAAGCTTAAGGACATGGTTTTAGTCATACACAACTCCTTTGAAGTTCATATCTAAGTGCAATGATAAGCCATCTCAAAAGAAGAAATGCGATGCATGCATATTCTCTTGATCTTTTCTCAATTTTTTATTTGAACATAAAAACTCAACATATGAGTTGGTTACTTGATTAATTCTTTATGATTAAAAGCACTTGTGAGCATGCAACAAGTTCAAAACAGCAAGAAAGTTCGACCATGACCAGATTTAGTGTAAGTAATTATTCCAATTACTAGACATGGTAAAAACTACAAAATGTATCATCTGTGAAAATTTCACGGTCATTGAATTTGTGGTTTCTGATCTACACGAGTTTCTTTGCAGTATTCCAGAACTGTTTTTCTCGCGTAGGACAGATTGACCTTTGTTCGATCTTTCGATCGTAACTTGAGTTTCTCTCAACTGATTTTCATGATTCTTGTTTTGACGTCTTCGTGACTTGATTCTATACAATCTATACTAGTTTTGTCACAGTTGAACACGTTTAGATTAGTCGCACACACGGTTTCTTTAACAGATCGGTTTTCTGCTGAGGGGTGTTTTGTTGCTTCCGCTGAAAAGTTTTTATCTACCATTCACCCCCCCTCTGGTAGCTTTACACGTGTACTTCGATCCTACAATTGGTATCAGAGCCAGGTTGCTCTAATCTTTGTGATTTGCACGTGTTTTGACTAATCATCATGGAGAAATACTCCGCCAAACCTTGTGTGTTTAGTGGTATTGATTTTCAGGTTTGAAAGGCACGCATGGAAGCTTTCATCCAGGCACAAGGCTTTGCAATATGGGAAAAGGTGTACAAGCCTTACGATGTGCCTTCAAACGATCAAGTCACGGCTACAAACATGAGAGATGTCGACAACAACAACAAGGCTCGGAACTTGATCATACAAGGACTAACTCAGAGCGACTTCGACCGTGTTGCACACCTCCGATCGACGTACGATGTGTGGAGAGCACTTTGTGACTACCATGAAGGATCCAACACGATCAAGGAGGTAAGACTGGATATGTTCAAGAAATAATACATGCGCTTTGAGATGCAATCCGGTGAGTCCATTGATGACCTCTTTTCTCGCTTTAATAAAATTCTCAACAACTTGCGTAGCGTCAATGTTAATTTTTTAGATGCTGAAAATGCTAGGCAATTACTAAGTGCATTAGACATGTCAATTTGGGAGATGAAAGTAACATCCATACGTGAATCCACTGTCATGAGTACTCTTACATTAGATGTGCTTTTGTGACGCCCTCAATTCTGTGGAAAACCACGGAACCGAGAACTAATGCATATGTGTGCCCAGGATGTTTATCACACATACACATACGTTCCACAAACTGAATTCAGATTATATATTACCATGAATAACAGAGTTTATTACAATACCTCATGAGTCTTGGACTCATGCTCACAGCGGAAGTCCTTATTTCTACGCAGCGGAAATCTTATTTAAATGCGGAAGCAAAAACTAATGCGGAAGCAAAACTAAGCAGAAGTGGCTCCATCTCTACTCCCTCCACAGGCAAGGTTGAGAACAGATCACACGCCATAATGCTCTACTTGATCTTCATAGTAGCCTTCTCTTGCTGTTGATGAAGAAATAATAATGCAAGTTTGAGCACAATGATGTACTCAGCAAGTGCGGGAATAACACATGATATGCAGCTCATAAACAAGGTAGGTATAAAAGGCTTATTTGCAGAAAAGCAAATTTATAAAATCATGATAAAACAGCAACTTAACTTTAGATGAATGTAGTCCCAGCATGTATTAAAATACCAACATACCTTCATCACTTCCCGTGTTCCATCCGAACATTAACCAATCTTTTATTCATACTCACGAATACCTCCTCGTATTCGCTACCATTTCACCTCATAAAACAACCTTGTCTCGCACTGAGACCAATCTCATGTCATGACCCACCAGTCATGCAACCATCTCATCTCCCGGACTCAACAGTCCCAAACCAAACCATAATCAATGACCATAACCAAGAACCTTCCCAACAACCATTCCCGTAACCATCCCAGTAACCATTCCAATAACCATCCCAGTAAACATTCCATCTAATCATGGCAGTTTAGCCAGGTACTCATGACCGTAAGCTCGACTATCATGATAGTTTTAATAACTCTGCAGAGTTTGCACCTCTTTACCCACAAGTTTGTGATTTCGTCACCCGTCGGCGACTGCAGAACCTCCATTATACCAGTACACAACCGTCGGTGTATGGTCAAGAGATCACAAAATAGCCTTTACAAAGGGGTTACTAGATGTATGGACTCACTAAGGTTTCACCGGCAGGCTAGAATCTCCAATTCTCCCACCCACGGGCCCCCTCTTGTGCCATGCAGTTCCCAGGGCATTCCTCACTCGACTCGCATTCCCCGCGCCTTCCATAGTCCATAACACTCTAGCAACTTACCTAATTACTCAGCTAAGCCGCACCCATACTTGGCCTTGTGGTGGCACTGTTATCCTGGCATGTGCATGCATGAACCGGTCCTTAGATCTACGGCAAGTAAACCACCATCTCATGCTACCTCATTCACAAACCTAGTCTTGCCTAGATCTCCCTCCGATCCATGTTCATTATTAACATCAGTTTCTCATTATTATTATGAGTGCAGTTAGCTAGACACATCTATCTCGCTTCCCAATCCCATGGACTCAGCGAAGCATAAAACAAAAACCATACCCGACTCATAAAACTTCCCAGGTGACAAGGATGGTTTAATCAAAACTAGTAAACTCCTATAAAAGGGTTTCCCATCATGTTTGACTCAGCACACACACCTTTTCGCAAAACAAAATAGTTTTACCCAAAACATAGGATCAACATGGTCAAGGAGCACTTGCCTTGTTCTTGCGGTTCCGGTTGTTCTTGATTCTCAAAACCTGGTTGCTGTAGTTTGTCGTAGACAGCTTCCTGAGCTTGTTCTGCTATGTAGGATTCACGTGCATACAAAATTCACAGCAATCAATATCATGCACAAACCCTAAACTAGATGCGATGATGCTCATGCATGCTATCCTATGATTTTTATTAGATTGGTGTGCCCTTGCATGGCTTGCACGGACAGAGGTGTTCGGATCAAAGGTGGTCGTGGCGATGATCTTGTTTTTAGATCAAACTGATCATCAAGTGATCTGTCCACTAAAAGGCTTCTGTTCGAAAGGAATCGAAGAACAGATGCAAAGAGATGAACAACATGATGTCGTAAGGTGGTATTGAAGTCCTACCTCACGCTCTTCTTGACTTTGAGGTCCTCCTCAGACCACTCGGTTCTTCTCCGATGATCTCCCTTGTTGCGCTTCGGCGATGTTTTGCTTGGCGAGTTAGGGCTAGAGCGCTAAGTCGTCGGCTTAGGAGTTGAAAGAGAAGTTCGTGATTTCGGCCAGAGGTTTTGGGTTCTATTTATAATCGGGAAGAGAAGAGTCCTAATCTGATTGGATCCCGAATAAGAGTCTTATTCAGATCTTTGTTAGATCCTGACGTCTTATCTTCGGTAAGGATCGTGGATTTTAGATCGGTTCCCGTTGCGTACCGGTGTCCTTATGCGTAACAGCCGCTCCAAAACTCGTTACCTCCGTGTCGATGAGCTCCAGAGGCTCCACGTGTCCTCCGGGCCTGGTATCTCCTCATCCGCAGAGACGAGCTCCGGTTGTGCCGCGTGTCAATCGATCGAGACCTCCCTCTTCTTCGGAGACGAGCTCCGCGCACGCCACGTGTGGGTGCCGGTCTTTCCGCCTTTTTCCTTCCCTCAGGGACATGCCCCGAGGTCGACACGTGTCCAGCAGCGACGGACCTCCGGAGATAAGCTCCGGTGGCGACACGTGTTCAATAGATCCGGACTTCTCGGAGATGGGTTCCGAAATTAACACATATCCCGTGCGACTGGTCCCCTGACTTCCACGAGGACTAGCTCCGAAGGTGACATGTGTCCCATGAAAAATGCCTTTGCTTCTTCCGCAGAGGCTATCTCCGCGGTAGCACGTGTCCCACAGGGTCGGACCTCTTTCCAATTGCGGAGGTGACCCCCGAGCCTGCCACGTATCTAGTTTAGCGTCGGACCTCTCCCTATCTCTCGGGAATGAGTTCCGAACACACCACGTGGTCTGCTGGTCGTGGAAGTTGCCTTTGGCGCTCTCGGAGAGCTTTACTGGCTATCCTTTTGATACTTGTTTCCGTTCCCTCTTTTCTAAAATTGTTTTTCTTCTTCATAAAACATGAACATATGCTGACACCCGGGATGAGGGTGTCACAGCTTTATTCTAAGCTAAAAACTCATGAAAATGACATTATATCACGTAAGAACCCAAATAAGACTATGGCATTTGTCTCACAACGTGATATGCCTAGCTCCGGCCAATCATCTAGCAATACACTTGCTTTGCTGTCTTCACTAACCCTGGAACAGATTGAAGAGTTTCCAGAGGAGGAGCTAGTACTTCTTTCTACTAGGTTCTCAAAAGCATTGCAAATGTGAGAACTAGAAGGAGAGGAAGCTCCGGACCTCAACGATGCTTTGAATTTGGTAAGACAGGACACTTTCGTACAGATTGCCCTAACCTTTCAGGTCCTTCTAACCGTGATGAAAAGCAGAATAAAGTCAAGTCCTATTTTGGCAACACCAACAAGAAAAAGAAGGGTTTTACAGGACGCAAACTGATAAACAGTTTCATCACCGCACTTCAAGAACTTGGCTCGAGTGATGTAGACATTGGAAGTGATGAAAATGAAGATGATCTGGCAAACTTGTGCTTCATGGCGGGCAAATCAAAATCAAGTATTGAGGATGCAGAACACAACAGTGACAACGAAGAGGTATGTCCTACTTGCGAAGAAATGTGTGATGCTATTTCTCGTGCCACTATTATTGTTAAGAAAAAGGACAAAAAGCTTAGGGACAATGTTGTTAAAATTGAGTCACTAGAGTCTGAAATTAATCGTTTAAAATCCTTGAACCTAGTGATGATTCTTGTTCCTCATGTAATTTAATATATGAACAATTGTCCTCTCTAAGAAGTGCACACACCTCCACACTTGATAAACTTGAACTTGAAATCGAAACGAACAAAAAGCTTGCTGCACTTAATGATAAAAACTTGAAAGATGCTTGTTGTTCTACAATTGATTTGCATTGTTCTACTTGCGATGATCTTGATAAGAAACCACAAGATGCTATGAAAGAAATTTCTATATTGAACAATGCTTTACGTTCTCATGAAGTTAAATATTGTTCCAATTGCAAATTAAAAGGAAAAACTTCGTGTGAAAATTGTCTTGATCTATCAAATAAACTTGACAACATGCATAGGATATTAGATCGGTTTTGTAATGGGAATAAGAACCTAAACTTGCTGCTGAACTCTTCCAAGTCTTGCAATGATAAAACTGGTTTAGGTTTTGATTCACATGCTCATGCTAAGGAACATCCACCTAAAATTGTAAAATCATTAGGAAGTGGTTTGATTCAAACAGTTCCTAAACAAAAAGAAGTGGTTTTTAAATCTGCAGGAGTGTTGTCACATTCGGGTTCAAATAAGCATACTGCATGCTCATCTAGACATGAACACAAAGTTAAATTTCATTGTACCTATTATGGTAGAGATGGTCATGTCATAGATTTTTGTTATAGACTAGCTAAACAACATAAAAAGGAAAGAATGCAAGCTAGATCTTATAACTCTCATGCAAAATTTACTGCACATACTAAACCGAATGTCAGGAACATGCAACCTGCTGTTATGATTCAGAAATATTCAAAGTTTATCTCCGGAGCTTCAGTTTTTGCCTCCGGACCTTCTGTTTTTGCCTCTAGAGCTACTGATTTTCGTGCTACACAAGTAACACCTAATAGGTCAGTAGTTAAGAACAAAAAATCTCAAACTTTGACTGATAAACCTGCTGTTTTATCTCAGCTTTCGCATGTTATTCCTGCTGGACGTCGTGTGACTCAGTACTGGATTCCTAAATGCCTTTTAACTAACCCCAGTATTGAGTCATCGACGTATTGTGCTTCTATGTAGGTTACACGCTTGAGGAAGGAGAACATTTGGATTGTGGATTCAGGTTGCTCACGCCACATGACCGGTAACAAAGAATGGTTCTCCTCTCTCTCTTTTGTGTCACGTGTAGAGAATGTTACTTTTGCCGATAATTCTTCAACTCCTATAATTGCTAAGGGTTCGGTTAGAGTAAATGATCACTACACTTTGAAGGATGTGGCACTTGTCAAAAATTTGAAATACAACTTGCTTTCTGTTTCACAATTGCTAGATGAAAATCTGGAAATTATTTTCAACAAAAATTGCTGCAAAGTTGTAGGTTCAAATAGTGAGCTTATTTTTAACATTTCTCGGTTTGGAAGAGTTTTTAAAGCTGATTTTGATATGTCTTCCTCTAAGAATAGATGTCTAGTTGCAAATGATTCCAAAGATTTATATTTTTGGCATCGTAGACTTGGTCACGTAGGCTTGGATCATCTCGCGCGTGTTAGTGCTCTTGATCGCATACGTGGGCTGCCTAAGCTTAAAGGGGACAAAGAAATTGTGAGATCTTCTTGTAGACATGCTAAGATGGTTGTAGGTTCACATGCTCCTCTCACAATGACCATGACAACTCAACCGGGTCAACTTTTACACCTTGACACTGTAGGACCTTCACGTGTTCAATCCTTCGGAGGTAAATGGTATGTTCTTGTGATTGTTGATGACTATTCTAGATACTCTTGGGTTTACTTTATGGCATCTAAAAATGAAGCTTTTAGTCACTTTAGAACTTTATTTCTTAGATTATCAATTGATCACCCAGGATCTTTAAGAGCAATTAGAAGTGATAATGAAACCAAATTTAAAATCAATCGTTTGATCACTTTTGTGCTGAAAATGCAATCGATCATCAATTTTCTTCACCATATGTACCTCAACAAAACGGTGTTGTAGAGAGAAAGAACAGAACCTTAGTTGAGATGGCTAGGACTATGCTTGATGAATATCAAACTCCTAGGAAATTTTGGGCTGATGCAATTGCAACCGCTTGTATGTCTCAAATCGTGTTTTCTTGCGTGCTAAGCTAGGTAAAACACCATATGAGCTCAGGTTTGTACATAGGCCTAGTGTCACACACTTTAGGATCTTTGGTTGCAAATGCTTTGTTAAGAAACATGGTATCTTGATAAATTTGAAGCTAGATCTGTTGATGGCATGTTTCTTGGTTATCCATCTCATACTAGAGGCTACCGTGTGCTTTTACTTGATACTAACAAAATTGTGGAGACTTGTGAGATTTCTTTTGATGAAGCTAGCCCAGGTACTAGTTCAAATATTGCAGGTCCGGATCCATATCCGCAGGGGGAGAGTATTTTCGTTGAAGAAGAGGAAGAAGTGGTGCTGCTGCCCGAAAATTCAGCAGCTAATGACATTGTTCCAGCCCCTGATCTTGATTCACAGCCAGCACCGACGACCACCATTGCTGGTCCAGATCCTCCTCGTGTCACAAGCTCATCTATTTGTGATGAACATGAAGAAGAAGAAGCTTGTGAAGTGTCCACTCCCCTCCAGATTCTCAAAAGTCATCCTCCACAACAAAATATTGGAAGCTTGCATGAACGAGTTACAAGATCCAGGTTTTTCGACCCCAATTCTCATGCTCATTATGCTTTTGTTGCTTCTTTTGAACCCAAAGATATATCACACACACTCACTAATGAATCTTGGATTATTGCCATGCAAGACGAGTTAGAAATTTTTTGAAAGAAATAATGTTTGGAAACTTGTACCTCCACCTCAAGGTCACACTTTAATTGGAACTAAATGGGTGTTTAAAAATAAACAAAGTGAGGATGGGGTTGTGGTTAGGAATAAGGCTAGGTTGGTTGCTCAAGGTTTCACACAAGTTGAAGGTCTAGATTTCGATGAAACTTTTGCTCCTGTTGCTAGATTAGAAGCCATAAGAATTTTGTTAGCTTTTGCTGCATCTAAAGGTTTTAAGCTATATCAAATGGATGTTAAAAGTGCTTTTCTTAATGGCTACATAGATGAGGAGGTTTATGTCAAACGACCACCTGGTTTTGAAAATCCAAATTTTCCTAATCATGTTTACAAACTGTCCAAAGCCTTGTACGGTCTCAAACAAGCCCCTAGAGCATGGTATGGTAGGTTAAAAACATTCTTACTTGAAAAGGGGTTTACCATGGGCAAGGTTGATAAAACTCTTTTTGTGCTTAAGCATGGAAATGACTCATTATTCGTTCAAGTGTATGTGGATGATATTATCTTTGGTTGTGCTTCTCATGATCTTGTGTCCAAGTTTTTAGCTATGATGAGTTCAGAATTTGAGATGAGTATGATGGGAGAACTCACGTACTTTTTGGGGCTGCAAATCAAGCAAACCAAGGAGGGTACCTTTGTGCATCAAACAAAGTATACAAAAGATCTTTTAAGGCGCTTCAACATGGACAAAAGCAAGCCTCTTCGGACACCAATGGGAACAGCAACAACACTTGAACTTGATGAAGATTGTGATCCCGTTGATCAAAAAGAATATAGAAGCATGATCGGATCACTTTTGTATCTCACGACATCAAGACCGGACATACAATTCAGCGTATGTCTTTGTGCACGGTTTCAAGCCTCCCCACGTGCTTCACATCGTCAAGCCATCAAAAGGATTCTCAGGTACTTACATGGAACTCAAGAATTTGGCATTTTTCTTCCTTCTTCCTCAACCGTTACTTTGAAAGCTTTTTCCGATGCTGATTTTGGGGGTTGTAGGATTGATAGGAAAAGTACTTCTGGTGCTTGTCATTTTCTTGGTAATTCACTTGTTGCCTGGTCCTCTAGAAAATAAGGTTCAGTTGCACAATCCACAGCTGAATCTGAATATGTAGCTGCTGCTAGTGTTTGCTCACAAATTCTTTGGATTGTTCAAACACTTAAGGACTATGGGGTTGATCTAGATAGTGTTCCACTATTTTGTGATAACACTAGTTCCATTTGCATTGCTAAAAAACCCCGTGCAACATTCGAGAACTAAGCACATTGACATTAGGTATCACTTTCTCCGTGATAATGTCGAAAAAGGGAACATTGTGCTTCACCATGTAGATACCGAACAACAATTGGCTGATATTTTTACAAAACCTTTGGATTTCACTCGTTTTTGTTACATTCGTAGTGAAATAGGGGTTATGCATCCTCATGGCTTAAATTGAGGGAGAATTTTGAAACTTGGGAAGTCTATGTGTGAATCTGAAATTAAAATAATATGAGCATAGTATTTCATGCATATATGACTTTGTGATTCCTTTTTCATGCTGAAAGTTCTTACTACATTACTCATGTTATACATTTTGTAGTTTTTACCATGTCTAGTATTTGGAATAATTACTTACACTAAATCTGGTCATGGTCGAACTTTCTTGCTGTTTTGAACTTGCTGCATGCTCACAAGTGCTTTTAATCATAAAGAATTAATCAAGTAATCAACTCACATGTTGAATTTTTATATTCAAATAAAAAAATGAGAAAAGATCAAGAGAATATGCATGCATCGCACTTGTTCTTTTGAGATGGCTTATCATTGCACATAGATATGAACTTGAAAGGAGTTGTGTATGACTAAAACCATGTCCTTAAGCTTCTGACTATCAAATGACATAGGCTTGGCTTGGTTGGTTAGAATAAGGCTGATGCTGCATATAATCTCTTGCAAATGTCATAAGATCAAAATTTGTGCTTTAAATGATAAATAAAATGCAGCAACAAGTGTCATGTTTTCAGGTCTTGAAATAGTTAAGTTTGTGAGATCATGACTTGCTTAAATTGAAAATTACACTTGATCTCTAGCATGGCTTACACTACTTTATGTATCTCATTGATGTGATAATGTAAGTTACTTGATAGTATGATTTGGATGAGCTTTGTTTTATATGTATATGTTATAATGTGCTCATAACAAATTAAAATTTCTCTTTTGTACCTTGTTGAATACATTGTCAAAGGGGGAGAAATTGATCACACATTGCACACATTCACAAGTGTTTTGGCACGATTCTTCTCAGGGGGAGAATTTTTGGTATTTTTGTTTTTCTTCTCATTTTATTTCTGATTTACAAAGGGGGAGAAATTGTTTTCAAAACTTTTCATGTGAATAAGCCAATGTTCGGATTTTAAGTGGTGTTGCCAATGCATTCATCAAGGGGGAGATTGTGAGACCTATGTGTGCTGAATACATTGGCTTTGACAATAAAAGTTTTGAATACTACCAAAACACCTTTTTAACAAGGTCTGACTCTAGGTCTAAGCTCCTGCAAGGTCCGACGATAGTTCCGACTTGTTTTGGGTAGCTCCGGCAAGGTCCGACGTAAGGTCCGACTTGCTTGTCTAGGTCTAACTTATTTTGGCTAGGTCCGACTTGTTTTTGCTAGCTCCAGTGCTAGGTCCGACTAGCTTTGGTAAGTTCCGTGCTAGGTCCGACTAAGCTTTAGTAAGATACGGCGCTGGGTCCGACTAGCTTTGGTAAGCTCCGGTTCAAGGTCCGGTTAGCTTTGGTAAGGTTCGGAGCTTGATTGCAATGGTTCTGCTTTTAACTTGCAATGTTCCGAACTTGCTTTACTCTTATGGAAAGT
Source organism: Neostapfia colusana (assembly GCA_030760725.1). Lineage (NCBI taxonomy): Eukaryota > Viridiplantae > Streptophyta > Magnoliopsida > Poales > Poaceae > Neostapfia > Neostapfia colusana. The sequence continues at coordinate 106,831,262 of JASWHV010000006.1, forward strand.
TTGCTTAGTATTATTTTACTATGTTTTGGTGTGTTTTGGTGGTTATGGCTGATATCATTTTGCTATAGTTTACAACATGCTTATGTGAGATGCTCACGTAAGATGTTGTAGTTTCGGAACTAACGAGAGTCAAGTCAGGACTTGTGCTCGGGAGTATTGGTTGTTTATTCATGTGCAGGTGTTGCTTGAGTTCAAGACATGGCTGGTGACGGGATCCATTGAACTAGTTTTAGGGAGAAGATGAGGTTCAACAACCAAGTTCGGGAGGAATTGTGGTTGAGTTGATCGGGAGGTCGCGCAGCATGTTTGGATCAAGAATAATGCATATGAAGGTATCGTGGACATTGTTGGAAGATGTTTGCACGTGTGCAAGGAGTGCATGGACGTGGCAACATGGTTCCAAAGCATTGGTAAAAGATATAGAAGTGGAGATATGGTTGAAAAGGTTCAACCGGCTGGATTTTGCGCTCAGGCTGTGGCTGAGGTGGTTATGGTTTGTTTATGGAAAGTTTCGAGTTGGTTATAACAGGATTTCGTGTTAGGCATGAAGTAGAGTTGTTTTAGAAATGTTTGGGACGTTCCTAAGGTGTTTGGAAGTCTTAAGATTGCTTCTATCTGCGTATAGAAGAGTCTTGAGCAGTATTGGAAAGTTACAGTTTGAATCCAAGTAGGAGTAGGAGTCCTAGTTTCAGTTGAGTTGCCCTTCGGGCTGCTTATATAAGCAAGGGAGGCCAGAGCTCGTGGTTTTCTCGTCGAGTTTCTGTTCAGCACTACCTTGCTTCGGTGGTTTTATCATAACTCGAGTTTTACAGATCCAATTGATGCGATTCTTTTTGGGTTGTCTTCAAAACTTGATTATCTATCATCTGTGAAAATTTCACAGTCATTGAATTTGTGGTTTCTGATCTATACGAGTTTCTTTGCAGTATTCCAGAACTGTTTTTCTCGCGTAGGACAGATTGACCTTTGTTCGATCTTTCGATTGTAACTTGAGTTTATCTCAACGGATTTTCATGATTCTTGTTGTGACGTCTTCGTGACTTGATTATCTACAATCTATACTAGTTTTGTCACAGTTGAACACGTTTAGATTAGTCGCACACACGGTTTCTTTAACAGATCGGTTTTCTGCTGAGGGGTGTTTTGTTGTTTCCGCTGAAAAGTTTTTATCTACCATTCACCCCCTCTGGTAGCTTTACATGTGTACTTCGATTCTACAAAAAAGTTGAAAATTAGTGAGTTTTTTCGTGTGCTCGCGTTTCTCTCGCAAGAAAGTCATCGTCGCCTCCGAGTGACACCACACACCTTTGTCGGTCACGGCCGGGACGATGTGGCCCTCTCGGAATCGTTGGATTAAGAACCAGCCCCAAAACGAGTTGTCAATCTTCAACAGTCAAATTTTGATAATCCTGAGCAGCAAGAAAAAGGCAAGTGTTTCTTGACCACTTTGATCCTAATCTAGGGATATTAGTTAGATTATTTGCATTATGTCTTTAATTTGAAACCTAGTTTAGGATATATGACTAGTTTTCCATATCTTTCCTTGAAACCATGGTGGGATTTGGTTAGAAGATGTAAATGTCATTTTATGTGCTTAGTCATGCTTAGAACTTAGAAAATGAATGAAACATAGTTATTACTAGTCTTGTGGAATATATGAGATACACAAGAGTGTGTCATAGTGTTAGGAATCTAGCAGGTTGGTTGTTTTGGTTGGTGCTTCGTGCACGAGACTTGGGTTAGTGTTAGTGCCTGTCTTAGATTCTAAGGACCGGTTCATGGAACATTTAACCTGGCTTTACAGTGCCACCACAAGACTGAGATGGGGCAGCTTGGCCAGTTAATTAGGAGTTTGCCGGTGTAGTATGAGTGTTTGGATGGTGCGGGGAATTGGAGTTAATTTTTGACTACCCTAGGAACTGCAAGGCTCAAGAGGGGGCTTCTGCAGGGGAGGGTTTACTCCCAGGAACTGCAGCGGTGAAACCTCAGTGGGCTCGTACTTGCCGGTAGATCCTTTGTAAAGGCCATGTAGTGATCTCCTGATCGCACACCAAAGGAAGTGTGTAATGTGGCCTGCAACCACGGATATCAGGGAGGTTCTTAGTCCACCTGGCAACAGGGGATGAAATCACTACTTATGGGTAAAGTGGTACAATCTCTGCAGAGAATCAAACTGTCATGACAGCCGTGCTCACGGTCAAGAGCGGCTTGGACTTATCTATGATTAGAGAAACTTCGATATGAGTTAAGAAAGGTTGTTAGGTGGTGTAATCTGACATTAGTGACTTATTTATAAAGATAGTAGGATTGATCACTTAGTATTATAGGTCGCTAATGAAGCTAAGGAACTACGATTAATGCATAGTGCTTAACCATGTCAACCTTTCCCTTCTATTGGCCTTCATGACATCTTTTCCTACACTTGATGAGTACCTTTGGTACTCAAACTTGCTTTTGTTGGATATCATATGCTGCTCAAATGTAAATGAAGAGATAGACTTCGATGAAGAGGACTTTGATCTCGAGGAGTTGTTCTAGGCTGGCGAAACCCCGGGCAACGCCTGTGATTTGGAGCACCACGTAGATGACTTCCGCTGATTATATTATTAGTGTGTAATAGTAAGTTTATGACATATACTTGGAATATTCTGTTACACGATGAACTTGGCTTGTAATATAATGATATTACACTCTTGTCGGCACATGTATGAGTCAACTGATCCTGGCATACATGTGAGAATATGCTCGTGTGTTTCTTATGGAAAAACGGGTGTGACAACTCGGGGTACGAGTCCACCGGCGAGGACTACCCTCCGTCGGGGACCACGGCTGAGTGGGAGCCGTACATGCCGCGCTGAGCTGATGAGTGGAGCAAGTGTGGGTTGTCCATAGGGCTGGACAACCGACTTTTGCTAGTTAGGTGGGCGTGAGTTGTAAAAATTTAGCTTCCGCTGTTGTAGACTATGTAGTTAGTTGTAAACTGAAGGCTTGTACTACTTGTGTACATATTCAGTTTGTTTTTGATGTAATACAATGCCTTATGGTGTGTGCTGTCGGGTGTCGCATCGTGTGGCACCACCCTCTGAGATCCTGGGAGTACGGATTTCGGTCCGTTACAGGCTGGCATCAGAGCTGCTTAGGGGATAGCACACTAAATAAGGATAGTATTACGAGAAAACTTAGGATTACGGTGAGGAGTCGGTAGTATGCCCAAATAAGGACTATAGTAGTATAGTTACTTGAAGTGGCATGACTAACATACTTGTTATAATTCTGAATTTTGATTATGTAACGACGCACCTACGCTCAGGTAAAAATGGTAAGGAATGCCACCGAAAGCGGTTCAATTTCGATTAGCTCCCCTGACGAGGAATGTGGTTCAGGGATAGGTCTCACAGCTTGGTGTGGAACGTTAATATGAAACTCTGGGACTCTTCATGTTCCTGAGTTCATATGAAACGCTGGTCCCTGGCGTGCTTTAGGCAAGAAAGTAGAAACCCCATCGTGTGGTCGGTAACACGATAGTGTGTTCTTCTAGAAATAGCCTAGAAGGACATACGCAGCGCTTGCCATCGGCGTGCCCTGCAGGGCAGTAGGTGGTATCTGTTGGGGTGATAAAATTCCCAACCGTAACGACCCGTTCGTGTTCTACTCGGGTTCCCCGTCGTGTGGTGTGAAAACACGATCACATACCTTGAGACGTGGCTTAACTCAAGGACGGCCGTATAGCAATGATACGGGCGTATGTATTTACTTTCAAATATGGACCTGCCTGAAATGACAACAACCTTTGAGTGCATCACTATTGAGTGTTCTTCTGCAGGTACTAACCACGTATGTATCTTGTGTAGTACACGTGTGCGAGAGACCGTTTAGTGCCACAGTTGAAACGTATATGCCGGTATAATCCGGTTAGGATTTTCCTTTTTGTGAGGAACGTAGTACCGACGTGTAATAAGCATTTGCATTAGAGATAATGATAACAAGGAACTAAGATAACCAAGTTTCAATATTTAGGACCCTGGTTGGGTAGAAAAATTTAACAGTTGATTAGTTTAGTTTAAAGGGACTGAAAAACATAGTGCTCTGTTTTGGCAGCAAGGTTGCTGAAATTTAACAAAGCATAACTCACAGGTTACTTAGCCAATGGGGGTGTGGTATATAGTTCTAGAAAGTAGTTTAAGTTCTCTACAACTTTGTTGTAGACTTCCATAGCAGAATCACACCTTAAACTGGTTGAAATTCCAGATGATTGCAAATTGTCCAGAACCAGGACAAGTTCAAAAACTCTCTGGATTGTTTTGTTTTTCAAGCATAACTTCTGGTAGAAAAATCTAAAATTATCATATAATACATTTTTGGAAATGTTAGGAGATGTGTTACATCTTTGTAATTCAAAGTTTCTGCAATTGCAGCACGGAATTCAGTGGAATTTAGAGTTGAAAACAGCAACTTCCAAAGGAGGTGCTGTTGAAATTCTTCCAGAAACTCTGTTGACTTTGAATTATCATAACTTTTCAACCAGAGCTGATCTGAGGGCAAATAAATACTCCTTTGAAAGCTACTGAAGTTAACTTTAACTTTGGTATTCAACTTGAGTCATGAAAATTCCCAGTACCAGATCAAAATCGGGGATATGTAGAAACTGGCCATTCTGGGCAGAGGGATGGACAGTTGGACTCATTCGAGAGATTGTTGTACCTAGGGGGGGTTGATTACTTCCAATGTGGTAGCACATACTCATGAATTATTATGTTCAACTACTGAAAGGTTTGAGTATATTTCCTACTCAAGTTTCTTTTGCTAGAGACCATGTTTGTGTCGTATTGAAGATAAAGGGTAGTTTACGTGATGACAAAGTGATATTAACGTCTCGTAGTGATCAAATCTAGTTAAGTTGAACTTTCAAAGAGGAAGTCCATCAAGTTGGATTTAAATAGTTGTATTTGGTCTGGTAATGGTGTAGCTTGTGCAAAGTTATTACATTATCTATATACGAGATGTATCGCATGTTTACTGTCATTATGTTTTGACGCCTATTTTATTGGACTGCATGAAGTATGTTGTGGGACTGATTTTATTGTCGTATGGTTGCAGATGGTTCGCACTCGGGCAACGCACGAGGTCGGGGGCTCTAGTCAGCAAGGGGGTGATGACTCCCAGCCACCTGCCTACGACAACACCCCGCAGCAACAACCACCACCGCCGCCTCCGCTTACACTAGCGAATGTGATCGCGGCGCTGGTGGGCAATCATGAGGAGCAGACCGATCTGCTCTGCACGATCGTGCAGAATACGTCCCAGGTGGGGGGTGTCAAGATAGGGGGCCTCGTGAGCCCCACACTACGACGTACTCGGATTTCATGAGTACGCATCCTCCGGTGTTCACCGAAGCGGCAGAACTACTGGAGGCAGACAACTGGCTGCGGACGATCGAGTCCAAGTTTGGGCTGCTCCAATGCACAGAGCGGCAGAAGACTCTCTTCGCGGCGCAGCAGTTTCATGGTGCCGCTGGTGCGTGGTGGGCGTACTATGTCGCCTCACTACCTGCTGGCCACGCCGTGGAATGGGAAGAATTCCGGGAGGCATTCCGCGCCTATCATATTCCTCCCGGGATAATGAAGAGAAAGTTCCAAAAAAATTTGGAGCTGAAGAAGGGTGGGAGGAGTGCCCACGACTACTCCCGTGCGTTCAACCATCTGGCGCAGTATGCGTCGGATTATGTCTCCACCGAGGAGAGGAAGCGAGAGCAGTTCTATCGGGGGTTAAATCCCGAGATGAAGACGCATCTCGTACAATGCAATCGCGGCACTTTCAACGACCTTGTCAACGCCGCGATTATGCAAGAGGATGCTCAGCAGGAACTGGCGGCTGAGCAGCAAAAGCGAAGTGCTCCACCAAGCAGCGGGGGTGGAGCTCCTCAAAAATACCGCATGGTGTATCGGACACCATCCGGTCAGCAGTGGCATCCACCGGCGCGACCTCAGTAGTTTGGGGGTCGTTCTTTTCAGCCACCCCCATTCCAACCGCCAATGCCACCACCGCGACCGCAACAGCAGCAGCAGATGGTACCCCGGGCGTTTCCACCGCCACAACGCACCCCGGGTTTCCGTCTGCCGATCAGCGGAGGACCACCTCGCTACACCTGCTACACGTGTGGTCAGGCGGGTCATTTCTCGAAGGACTGTCCCTAGGGGCAGCAGAGCAGCGGGCAAGCCCAATATCAGGGCGGTGCTCGAGGCCGACCTCCGGTCAAGAAGGGAGGTCAGCGAACCGGGGGCGTTCGCAACCTCGACAATGAGGACGCCCCAGAGGGAGAAAACGTGCTGGCGGGTACGTTCACTCTCAACGGTCAAGCAATCATCATTTTATTCGATTCTGGTGCAACCCACAACTTTATAAGTGCATCATATGTGGTTAAGCATCAACTGGAAGTCTTTCCAACCGAGTGCTCTTATATGATCTGCTCACCGGGAGGGAAGATTTCAGCAAATATGATGATTCCGGAAGCACCACTGTGCTTAAGTGGGAAGATATATCCCACTACTATGATTATTCTTGAGGGGCAGAAGATTGATGCAATCTTAGGGATGTCATGGCTAAGTTACCATGGCGCTGTCCTAGAAACATTATCACGGACGGTTCACCTCAACTCCCCACTCCACCATCTGCAGTCCCTCATACTATACAATCCAGTCCTGGAAGTTTCAGCCGCCTATCATACTGAAGCTTCCAAGTTAGAGGACATCCCTGTAGTCCGAGAGTATCCCGACGTGTTCCCGGATGATCTTCCGAGCATGCCACCTGAACGGGATGTGGAGTTCAAGATAGAACTTGCACCCGAGACTACTCCCATATCACGGAGACCGTACAAAATGGCTCCGAATGAGCTGGCTGAGTTGAAAGAACAGCTCAATGATTTGTTGCGCAAGGGTTTCATTAGGCCGAGTTCCTCACCTTGGGGGTGCTCGGCGCTGTTCGTCAAGAAAAAAGATGAAACCTTGAGGCTGTGTGTGGATTACTGGCTGCTCAACACCGTCACCATCAAGAACAAATATCCACTGCCCCACATTGACATTTTGTTTGATCAGCTTGTGGGTGCAAGTGTGTTCTCCAAGCTGGACCTCTGCTTCGGGTATCATCAAATAAAAATCCGGGTGGAGGATATCCCGAAGACGGCCTTCTCGACGAGATATGGACTATATAAATATCTCGTCATGTCTTTTGGTCTCACCAACGCCCCGGCACATTTCATGTACCTCATGAACTCGGTGTTCATGCCGGAGCTGGACAAGTTTGTTGTGGTGTTCATTGACAATATTTTGGTTTACTCCAAGTCAGAAGCAGAACACGCCGAACACTTGAGAATCGTTCTTCAACGATTGCGGGACCATAAGCTCTATGCCAAGTTCAGCAAATGTGAGTTTTGGATCAGCCAAGTGCTATTTTTGGGACATATCATCTCAGCGGAAGGCATTGCGGTTGACCCAAGCAAAATTGAACAAGTGCTTAAATGGAAAGCCCCCACTTCTGTCCATGAAGTCAGAAGCTTCCTCGGTTTTAGCGGGATATTACCGGAGATTCATTCTGAGTTTCACCAAGCTTGCTAAGCCGATGACAGAATTATTGAAGAAGGGAATGAAATATGTTTGGAACGTGGCATGTGAAGGAGCGTTCCAAGCATTGGTGAAGCATCTCACAACAGCCCCGGTCTTAGCTCAACCGGATACGACCAAGCCCTTCGACTTGTGATGCGTCCGGTATCGGGCTCGGTTGCGTGTTGATGCAAGGAGGACGTGTGGTCACATATGGCTCATGCCAACTCCGAAACCATGAGCAGCACTATCGGACTCATGATCTTGAGCTCACTTCTGTGGTTTGGCGCTTAAAATGTGAAGGCACTATCTCCTGGGGAATTTGGTGCATCTCTACACCGACCACAAGAGCTTAAAGTATATCTTCACCCAGAAGGAGCTGAATATGAGGCAAAGGAGGTGGTTAGAACTAATTAAAGACTATGAGATTGAGATTTGTTACCACCCCGGCAAGGCAAATGTGGTTGCCGACGCGTTGAGTTGGAAGTCGCATGTCCATAATCTCACCATTACACCGATGGAAGAGGAAGAGCCGAGTTTATACTTGGTTCCTTATGGATCACTATACAACCTTGCTCCCATCCCTACTATTAGGGAGGATATCATTGCAGCTTAGAAGGTTGACAAGGGCATGGCACATCTCCGGAGATGGATAGACAGTGGGGATATCAAATGTTTCCGGAAAGGATGAGGGGATGTTGTGGTTCAATGACCGCATAATCGTACACCGGAATATGGAGCTGAGAAAGAAGATCCTTGATGAAGCTCACTTGTCTAAGTTCTCCATTCATCCGGGTAGAAATAAAATGTACCAAGCTTTGAAGAGAAAATTTTGGTGGACACGGATGAACTGGGAAGTTGCAAAGTACGTATCCGAGTGTGGTACATGTAGACGAGTGAAGGCGGATCACATGAGAAAATCAGGGATGTTGCAACCCATGAAAATCCCGGCATGGAAGTGGGAAGATGTGAGCATGGTTTTTCATTGTGGGATTACCTCTGACTTCCAACAAGCATGATTCCATTTGGGTAATTGTTGACCGATTAACCAAGTCAGCTCACATCATTCCCGTGCATAAACGTTACCATCCCAACAAGTATGCAGAGTTGTACATTGCAAGAATCCTATGCTTGCATGGGGTACCCAAGACCATAATCTCAGATTGAGGGGCACTATTTGTAGCTCGTTTCTGGGAGCAGTTGCACGCTGCATTGGGTACCAAACTGATCAGAAGCTCCGCCTATCACCCTCAGACAGATGGGCAAACTGAGAGGGTGAATCAAGTATTGGAAGACATGTTGAGAGCGTGTGCCATCCGCCACGGTAGAAATTGGGATAATCATCTACCGTTGGCGGAATTCTTGGACAACAATGGCCATCAAGCGAGTATCAAGATGGCGCCATATGAGGCTCTCTACGGTCACAAATGCTGCACCCCATTGAACTAGTGCGAGTCCGGTGAAAGGGTCACATTCGGGATTGATTTGGTGAACGACGCTGAAGTGCGCGTTTGGATTATTCAAGCCAACTTGAAGGCCGCCCGATCCCGACAGAAAAGTTATGCTGATAAGAGGCGTAGGCCGCTACAATTCGACGTCGGGACACGTGTACCTCTGTGTATCTCCGATAAAGGCGGCCATCGATTCGGCGTGAAGGGGAAACTCGCTCCCCAATTTATTGGACCCTATGCTATCACCGAGAAGTGTGGACCAGTAGCGTATCGACTAGAACTACCGGCGTCTCTTGCTGGTGTTCATGATGTTTTCCTTGTTTCACAACTCCGGAAATGTCTGAAGTATACAGCCACTGTTCCCACCGAAGAAATTGGCGAGTTGCAATCGGATTTGACTTATGCTGAATATCCAGTGGCGATTATGGATGAGATGGCCCGGACCACGCGTAATTGAACGTTGTGGTTCTACAAGATACTGTGGAGCAACCACACCGTTGAAGAAGCGACGTGGGAGAGCGAAGAATTCCTTCGCTCAAACTACCCGGATTTCATGGCAGCTCATCATGGGTAATTCCTCATACATCTTCGTCTCTTCTTTTATAATCTCGGGACGAGATTCTTTTAAGGGGAGGATGTAAAAGCCCAAGAATTGACTTGCTAAAATGTTCATCACATCACCACACCACAGCTCATTTGGTGGATAGCTCATGAACATTTGTGAAGAGCAAGTAAACACCATCAAGAGGGTGATTAGAGGAAAAACCCATCACTCCAAAAATGTAAGAGCTCACACACATAAACATGAGGGGATGAGTTTACCATTAGGCCCTAAGCATTCTTAGGGGTGCTCATGCTAAGTCTCATGCAAATCCAAATCAGTTTGAGTCACTTTTGGAGACAATTGTAAAAAGGGCTATTTGAATGTAAATTCAAATTTCAGCTAGTGTTCATCTCTTGAATTCAAAAGTTGACTTCATATTCAAACTCAGCACATTTTTCTGAGTTAGTCCACCAATTTTCATCCTCATTGGAGTTCATCTTGTCAGGAGCTAAATTTGCAATATCTCAAAACTGAATTTGAATTTCAAGTTCTAATGTGAAGCAAATTTAGCCAAACCAATTTCAAATTGAGGAAATTAAATTCAACTCATGACTTTGAGGCTAAGTATCTCATTCAATTGTGAGTAGCTGAGATCTTTTCAGTGAAAACAAAAAAATGAAAAAAGAGGAAAGGATTAGAGGGGAGGGGGACCCAATGGTCAGTGTCTGAGAGGGGAGAGAACCGCCTCTGTTTTTCTTTGGTCTGCTGCCGGGAACGTTGCCGCCTCACCCCCTCGCAACCACGCGCGCTCCAGCGATGCTTCTGATCAGATCGTGCTCCTTCCGATCACCCACGTACGCTGCACAACCGAAGTTCGCTTTTGCTCCCAACTCGTGCCACCTCTGTTCGCTCCCGCGTGCGAAGAAACCATCTCCGGCCGCCCTCTCGGTTCCCCGGCGTGCCGCTGTTCCAAGCATCTTCGTGGCCGATGACCTACAGCAAAGTTGACTGCCTTAAGGTGCTTAACACGCCCGTGCCGACCGCTCCTCCTCTCATGCCTCGCCGAGGGAGAATTTTCCCGGTTATCCTTTCGGTGTTCAAAGAACCGAGCCGGCCGAAACTCAAAAATTCGTAGTGATTACTCCACCACCGCGTATGCCAAGCTACCACATGTTCTACATGTCCCCACGGCCACTTAGGATCAAGAATCACGGGAAAACGTCGAGAAACCATTGAGTTCCTCGGGTTTTTCGTTCTTCATCGGATTTAGGCCTAGTCGCACGGTGAAGTCCTGTTTGCCGCCACCTTGAGCAAGATCAGGGGCTGGTTCGTTGCTCCGTAGGTCATGGCGATGCTGTAGGAGCCAACAGACGAGGTTTTGAGGCACTACAGCGCCATACCGACCTCGCCGAACTCGCCACGTTGACTGTCGCCGTCGCACAACCATTTCCGGTGATCGCCGGCCGGCGACAAGGTCAGCAATGGGTTCCCCGAGCAATTTTAGGCGGAGGCAGAAAGTTTGGTCGAGTTCCGGTCACGGGAACCCTCTTCCGGCGAGTGCTCCGGCGAGGGGGCCGGCGGTGAGCCGCGGGAGCGCGAGGAAGACGAAGCCTCGCAGGCCCCACATGTCGGTCTCTGTTAATACCGTGCCAGATCTGCTGTGGCGCCGGGATCTCGTGCGGCTACGCAGGATACTAAGCGGACCTCCGTGTGGTTTGGTTGTAGAGCTGAGATGTAGCCCTGGGGCCCATCAGCCGGTTTAAACATTTCTTTGAATTTCAGAATTTGGTTCAAACTTCAACTAGCCATAACTTTTGCTAGGGAGCTCCAAATTAAGTGAACCAAATTTTGTTGGATTCAGCTTTTCGAGTACTTTCCAGAAAAACAAGTTTAAGCTCGTGAAATATATTATTTTCCATAATTAATTCCCTAAATTTTAAGCTGTTGGGAATTTTATCTGGAGAATTCTTTTATGGAAAATTCTGAAATTTGGCTAGGATGTTCATTTGAAAATCCTTGAGTCACAGGAAAAATTTCAGATCCATCCAAGTTAATTTATTCCCCCTAATGGTGTGATTAAGTGAACTGCCCTGAGAAAATGGAAAAATGTACAGAAACATTTTTCAGATTTTCTCAAATCCTGTTTAGGGCATAACTTCCACTAGGATTCTTCAAATGACATGAAACCAATTCCATTAGAACCATATCAAACTATAGCTTGCAGAAAGTAATGGTTTGAGCCATGAAAATCCCTGGAAATCCTTAGAAGCTATAGTAATGACCAATTAGACTTTTATTTGTACAGATCTGAAATGAACTTTGTTTCAAATGAAATTTGGTCAAGTATATGGTTAGGTCCTTACCAAGCTACCATAAAAATTTCAGAGCCAAAGGAGGGTTCTAGATAGAGTTATGGTCTTTACATATTAAGTTCCAAACATTGCATTTAAATTGACATATTGTTACATTGCTCACGTGTGGTCGCTGAAGGCCAGGAAACCCCGGAAGTTTTGGACTTTCTACTTCTGGACGAGACGCTAACATCTGACCAGCAGCAACAAGGCAAGCCACGGTGTGCGTTTAACAAGTTTATAAAGTTTTGCTTTATATACATAGTTTGAGGTATGTTTGTGCATTAGGTGTAGGATGGATGAAACACCAAGTGTATAACCAGATCATTCCAACAAGAGTGAGGGTAATGTCTAAGTCCTCGAGTAGTTTATTCTCTGCTTAATGTGTATAGACTTCGGTACAAGTCGAGTAGTTGGAATCTACTCGCGAGTATAGGCTTCGGGACACACGGGATTGGTTCGAGTGATGTGAGGTCACTTTAGTAAGAAAATGAGACTAGACAGGGGCTAGGACGCAGCAAGAGGAAGTCTTGTGGATGCAGCCCTATCCATGTCGATTGAGTACCAATCCGTGTGCGGCCCCGCTGAACAAGTTTTGAATGTACCAAAGGCATATCGGATATATGGGCCCCGATAAACCGATGTAACCTATACCTCCGGGCGTCGAGGCATAACGCACCGATTTATAGGTGTAGGTTGATGGCAGAAAGGTGGAAATCCGCTAACGGGCATAGAGAGATGCTCTGTGTAGGGAACCTCCTGTCTGTTTGGGTGCGACCAGTTCGACGTTTGGCCTGTTTGGTGAAAGGTTGTCCCGTACGACATCGAGTGAGCGTGCTGTGCTGCTCCACGGGTGGGCGTACGTGACGTGCTATTCGGGTATCCCTGCAGGTGTATATCGAGTTGATTCACCGTCCCTCGTGGTTATGAGTACCGCTTGTTCACTGCATCGTGACGTAGATAAATTATGGAATATTGTGATTCAATTCTGCTGATATGTATAAATTGTATTGCTACATGTGTGCCACAAAATATCGCTTACTAAATTTCAGATTTATGAATTGTTTACTTGTGGCTAAAATATGATTTAAGGATGAACTTGTAGGCATGTCCTTTGCTGCAATGTACCATCCCATGTTGGTTATGAACTGCATGTAGAGTTTCATGTATAGGTGAGTCGGTTAAAACTTGCTGAGCCATTGTGCTCACGGTTGCTGCTATGAGTGTTTACAGGTGAGGACTACCCCACGGACTCGGGATACGAGTCCACCGGTAAGGGCTACCCTCCGTCGGGGACCACGGCTGAGTGGGAGCCGTACACGCCGCGCTTAGCTGATGAGTGGAGCTAGTGTGGGTTGTCCATAGGGCTGGACAACCGACTTTTGCTAGTTAGGTGGGCGTGAGTTGTAAAACTTTAGCTTCCGCTGTTGTAGACTCTGTAGTTAGTTGTAAACTGAAGGCTTGTACTACTTGTGTACATATTCAGTTTGTTTTTGATGTAATACAATGGTTGCCTTATGGTGTGTGCTGTCGGGTGTCGCATCGTGTGGCACCACCCTTTGAGATCCTGGGAGTACGGATTTTGGTCCTTCACAGGCCTTGTCCCTAACGAAATGCAAATAAATCTCGATATGCTTGGTGTGTTGATGTTGCGCCGGGTTGGTCGATAGATAAACTACACTCACGTTATCACAATAAACCAACGTAGCCTTCTGCAATGGATAATGATGTTCTTATAGTAGTTGTCGCAACCAAGAAGCCTCAGCAACAACGTTAGCGACGACAGAATATTCCGCTTCTACGCTGGAGCGGGACACCGTGTGCTGGTGCTTCTAAGACCAGTAGACCAGATTATCACCAATCGCATCAGAATACGCGATCAACTTAGTGACGGAGGATCGGTGAAGTTGTATACCAAAATCCAAAGTGCCTCGGATGTACCAGAGAATGTGTTTCACCAATGCAAGATGAGGCTCACGAGGATCATGCATATAGAGGCACACCGTGTGAACAACATATGCAATATCTGCTTGAGTAAAAGTGAGATACTGAAGCGCTCTGGCAAGGCCTCGATAGTGAGTGGCATTCGAAACAGGAGCTCAATTGGATGACAGCTTCACACACGTGTCGACAGGAGTAGAGCATTGGTTGCAATCAGCCATGCCAGCTCTACCAAGAATATCAACCATATACTGCCGCTTTGAGATAAAGAAATCTGAGCTGCTCCGAGTAACATAAATGCCCAGAAATGATGGAGGCTTCCCAAATCCTTCATCGAAAATTCTGCAGCAAGAGCATCAATATTGGGACGAAGCAGTGATACTGAGGAAGCAGTCAGAATAATATCGTCCACATAAAGCAACATATAAGGCATGTCTGCACCGTGTCGGTTCACAAAAATAGAAGTGTCTGACCGAGCGCCAACAAATCCAAGTGTGGTAATATGAGAAGCAAACCGGTTGTACCAACCATGAGGAGCTTGCTTCAAACCATACAAAGATTTGTTCAGGTGACAGACGAAGTTCGGATGAGCTAAGTCAAGAAAACGAGAAGGCTGCCCACAATAGACTGTCTCCGATAATGTGCCATGCAGAAACGCTTTCTTCACATCAACCTGGTGAACAGGCCAATCACGGGAGAGAGCAACGGACAAAACCATACGGATTGTAGCAGGCTTCACCACAGGGCTGAAAGTCTCACCAAAATCAATACCAGGCTACTGAGTAAAATCGCGAAGCATCCAACGAGCCTTGTAGTGATCAAGAGAGCCATCTGGATGAAACTTGTGGCAAAAAACCACTCTGGATGAAACTTGTGGCAAAAAACCCACTTGCCAGTCACGACGTTCGTACCTAAAAGACGAGGCATGAGATCCCAAATGTTGCTGGCCTGTAGTGTGGTGAACTACTCCGTCATGGCCTCTCACCAATTGGATCAGCGAGAGCGCCACGGTAAGTATTTGGTACTGGTGACATCGTTGATGCCTGAAGATTCACGCGCTGTACTGGGAGACAAAGACCAATCTTCCCACGGGTGTGCATGGTGTGCTCGTTGTTCATAGGAGGAACCTCGAGCATGGATCGAGGGACACGAGCAAAGCCCGACTGCTGATGAATGACAGTCGGAGGGGCCGTGGGAGATCTGAATCCTGGTGGAGCGCTGCTCGAGGAAGCCGAGGTCGGTACTGAGATCGGGGCAGTCGGACCGTCTAATGTGGCAGTTGGACCACCACAGAGACGTCTAGAGTCTCTGGACGACGTGGCAGTTAGACCGCGTGGGCTCACGGTCCGCGAGGAGTGGCAGTCGGATCGCGCGGCGTAGCAGTCAGACCGCGAGGAGAACCGAGGCTTTCCTGGCCTCTGTTGGATGTGGCGGTCGAGCCACCACGGGGCACGGTCGGACCGCGATGGGAACATAGGCTCTCCTAGCCTCTGTTGGATGGTGCGGTCGAACCACCATACGGCGCGGTCGGACTGCGAGGGGAACAGAAGCCCTCCTAGCCTCGGTTGGATGTGGCGGTCGAACCACCACGGGGCGGGGTCCGACCGCAAAGGGGTGGATAGGGGCCAAGAAAGCCTCTGTACGATCTCGCGGTAGGACCGCCGTAGGGTGCATGGTCTGACCGCCGGGCTCGGGGAAACCTGGTGGAGGCATGCATCGACGAGTACCTGCAGAACAATCAGTGCTAAAGGGCACCGATGAATCGTCAGATCGAAAAAAATCATAGTGGGATGGAGGAGGGCTAGATATCTCTGCAAAGGGAAATGAGGACTCATCAAATGTTACATGGTGAGAGATGTGAGATAATTTGTGGCTAAGTCTAGGCATCGATATCCTTTGTGATCGGATGGGTAGCTGAGAAAGACACAAACGGTGGAGCGAGGAGCTAGCTTGTGTTCAGCGGTGGCAGAGAGGTTTGGGTAGCACTTGCAACAAAAAATGCAAAGATAGGAAATATCAGGATGGGTGCCAAAGAGAGCAAAATGTGGAGTGGCAAAACAAAGCGTTTTGGATGCTCGCAAGTTAATTAAATGTGTAGCGGTGTGAAGCGCTTCTACGCAATAGCCAGCTGGAACACTAGCTTGGAACATGATCAAGGGCATTGTGTCATTGGTGGTGCGAATAATACGCTCAGCACGTCCATTTTGAGGAGACAGGTGAGGGAAAGAAAGGCGCAACACAAGACCAAGATGAAGAAAGAATGTGCATGATGCAGAATTGTCAAATTCATGGCCGTTGTCATATTGAATTGCCTTTATGGCGCGGCCAAACTGAGTGGAGACGTAGGCAAAAAATTGTGACAAGGCAAAGATGAAAAGTCCATAAATAGTGTGAACAGTCATCGAGAATAACAAGATAATACTTGTGACCAGAAAGACTTTGCACGGAAGAGGTCCACAAATCACAATGTATTAAATCAAAATTGTTCGAAGCACGAGAATTTGACAAAGCAAATGAAAGATGTGTATGACGACCAAGCTGACAGACATAACAAAGGTTGTCAAGTTCCTGCTTATTACATTGTGGAAATAATCTAGACAGTGCCTCAAAACCTAGATGACCAAGACGACGTTGCCAAAGCATAGACGGTGTGGTGACTATTTGTGACGCCCTCAATTCTGTGGGAAAAACCACGGAACCGAGAACTAATGCATATGTGTGCCTAGGATGTTCATCACACATACACATACGTTCCACAAACCGAATTCATATTATATATTACCACGAATAACAGAGTTTATTACAATACCTCATGAGTCTTGGACTCATGCTCACAGCAGAAGTCTTTATTCTAAAGCGGAAGCAATTTTAGCTAATGCGGAAGCAAATCTAAGTAGAAGTGGCTCCATCTCTACTCCCTCCACAGGCAAGGTTGAGAACAGATCACACGCCATAATGCTCAACTTGGTCTTCATAGTAGGCTTCTCCTGCTGCTGCTGATGAAATAATAATGCAAGTTTGAGTACAATGATGTACTCAGCAAGTGTGGGAAAACACATGATATGCAGCTCATAAACAAGGTAGGTATAAAAAGGCCTATTTGCAGAAAACAAAGTTATTTATCAAAACCATGATAAAACAGTAACTTAACTTTAGATCAATGTAATCCCTGCATGAATTAAATTACCAACATACCTCCATCCCTTTCCATGTTCCATCCGAACATTAACCAACCTTTATCCACACTCACGAATACCTCCTCGTATTCGCTACCATCTCACAAATACCTTCCCATATTCGCTACCATCTCATCTCATAAAACAACCTTGTCTCACACCGAGACCAATCTCATGTCACGACTCCACAGTCATGCAACCATCTCATTACCCGGACTCAACAGTCCCAACAACCAAACCATAACCAAATACATAACCAAGAACCTTCCCTTTAACCATCTCAACTAATCATGGCAGTTTAGCCAGGTGCTCGTGACCGTAAGCTCGGCTATCATGATAGTTTTAATAACTCTGCAGAGTTTGCACCTCTTTACCCACAAGTTTGTGATTTCGTCACCCGTCGGCGACTGCAGAACCTCCATTATACCAGTACACATCCGTCGGTGTATGGTCAAGAGATCACAAAATAGCCTTTACAAA
Organism: Neostapfia colusana; assembly: GCA_030760725.1. Lineage (NCBI taxonomy): Eukaryota > Viridiplantae > Streptophyta > Magnoliopsida > Poales > Poaceae > Neostapfia > Neostapfia colusana. The sequence goes on from JASWHV010000006.1 coordinate 106,848,800, forward strand.
GGGGTTACTAGATGTATGGACTCACTAAGGTTTCACCGGCAGGCTAGAATCTCCAATTCTCCCACCCACGGGCCCCCTCTTGTGCCATGCAGTTCCCAGGGCAGTCCTCACTCGACTCCCATTCCCCGCGCCTTCCACAGTCCATAACACTCTAGCAACTTACCTAATTACTCAGCTAAGCCGCACCTATACTTGGCCTTGTGGTGGCACTGTTATCCTGGCATGTGCATGAATGAACCGGTCCTTAGATCTATGGCAAGTAAAACCACCATCTCATGCTACCTCATTCACAAACCCAGGCTTTCCTAGATCTCCCTCCGATCCATGTCCATTATAAACATCAGTTTCTTATTATCAATACGAGTGCAGTTAGCTAGACACATCTATCTCGCTTTCCAATCCCATAGACTCAGCGAAGCATAAAGCAAAAACCATACCAGACTCAAAAACTTCCCAGGCGACAAGGGTGGTTTAACCAAAACTAGTAAAATCCTATAAAAGGTTTCCCATCATGTTTGACTCAGCATGTGACACCCTCATCTCGGGTGTCAGCATATGTTCATGTTTTATGAAGAAGAAAAACATTTTAAGAAAAGAAGGAACAGAGACAAGTATCAAAAGGATGGCCAACAAAGCTCTCCGAGAGCACCGAAGGCAATTTCCATGGCCAGCAGACCACGTGGCGTGTTCGGAGCTCATCCCCGAGAAATTGGGAGAGGTCCGCCTCTAAACTGGCTACGTGGCAGGCTCGGGGTCATCTCCGCGATTGGAAAGAGGTCCGACCCTGTGGGACACGTGTTGCCCGTAGAGCTAGCCTCTGCGGAAGAAGCAAATGCATTTTTCATGGGACACATGTTACCTTCGGAGCTAGTCCTCGCGGAAGTCAGGGGACCAGTCGCACGGGATACGTGTTGATCTCGGAACCCATCCCCGAGAAGTCCGGATCTATTGAACACGTGTCGCCACCAAAGCTTATCTCCGGAGGTCCGTCGCTGCTGGACACGTGTCGACCTCGAGGCATGTCCCTGAGGGAAGGAAAGGCGGAAAGACCGGCACCCACACGTGGCGCGCACGGAGCTCACCTCCGAAGAAGAGGGGGGGTCTCGATCGATTGACACGCGGCACAACCGGAGCTCGTCTCTGCGGACGAGGAGATACCAGGCCCCGGAGGACACGTGGAGCTTCCGGAGCTCATCATCACGGAAGTAGCGAGTTCTGGAGCGGTTTTTACGCGTAAAGATACCGGTACGCAACAGAAACCGATCTAAATTCCATGATGTTACCAAAGATAAGACGTTAGGATCCAACAAAGACCTGAATAAGACTCTTATTCGGGATACAATCAGATTAGGACTCTTCTCTTCCTGATTATAAATAGAACCCAAAACCCCTGGCCGAAACCACAAACTTCTCTTTCAAATCCTGAGCCGACGACTTAGAGCCCTAGCCCTAACTCGCCGAGCAAAATATCGCCAAAGTGCAACAAGGGAGATCATCGGAGGAGAACCAAGCAGTCTGAGGAGGACCCCGAAGACAAGAAGAGCGTGAGGTAGGACTTCAATACCACCTTACGATATCATTGTGTTCATCTCTTTGCATCTGTTCTTCAATTCCTTTTGAACAGAAGCCTTTTCGTGGGCAGATCACTCGATGATCAGTTTGATCTAAAGACAAGATCGTCGCCACGTCCACCTTTGATCCGAACACCTCTGCCCATGTAAGCCATGCAAGAACACGTACAGATCAATCTAATGAAACTAATCATAGGATAGCATGCATGTGCATCATCGCATCTAGTTTAGGGTTTGTGCATGATATTGATTGCTGTGAATCTTGTATGCACGTGAATCCTACATAGCAGGACAAGCTCAGGAAGCTGTCTATGACGAACTACAGCAACAGGGTTTTGAGAATCAAGAACAACCAGAACCGCAAGAACAAGGCAAGTGCTCCTTGACCATGTTGATCCTATGTTTTGGGTAAAACTATTTTGTTTTGTGAAAAGGTGTGTGTGCTGAGTCAAACATGATGGGAAACCTTTTTATAGGAGTTTACTAGTTTTGGTTAAACCACCCTTGTCGCCAGGGAAGTTTATGAGTCGGGTATGGTTTTTGTTTTTATGCTTCGCTGAGTCCATGGGATGGGGAAGCGAGATAGATGTGTCGAGCTAACTGCACTCGTACTGATAATAAGTAACTGATGAGGTTAAATGAACATGGATCGGAGGGAGATCTAGGCAAGCTTGGGTTTGTGAATGAGGTAGCATGAGATGGTGGCTTTACTTGCCGTAGATCTAAGGACCGGTTCATGCATGCACATGCCAGGATAACAGTGCCACCACAAGGCCAAGTATGGGTGCGGCTTAGCTGAGTAATTAGGTAAGTTGCTAGAGTGTTATGGACTGTGGAAGGCGCGGGGAATGGGCGTCGAGTGAGGACTGCCCTGGGAACTGCATGGCACAAGAGGGGGCCCGTGGGTGGGAGAATTGGAGATTCTAGCCTGCCGGTGAAACCTTAGTGAGACCATACATCTAGTAACCCCTTTGTAAAGGCTATTTTGTGATCTCTTGACCATACACCGACGGTTGTGTACTGGTATAATGGAGGTTCTGCAGTCGCCGACGGGTGACGAAATCACAAACTTGTGGGTAAAGAGGTGCAAACTCTGCAGAGTTATTAAAACTATCATGATAGCCGAGCTTACGGTCACGAGCACCTGGCTAAACTGCCATGATTAGATGGGATGGTTAGTGGAATGGTTATTGGGAAGGTTTTTGGTTATGGTTATTGGTTATGGTTTGGTTTGGGACTGTTGAGTTCGGGAGGTGAGATGGGTGTATGACTGATGAGTCATATGAGATTGGTCTCAGTGCGAGACGAGGTTGTTTCATGAGGTGAGATGGTAGCGAATACGAGGAGGTATTCGTGAATATGGGTAAAGAATTGGTTAATGTTTGGATGGAACATGGAAAGCGATGGAGGTATGTTGGTAATTTAATACATGTTGGGATTGCATTCATCTAAAGTTAAGTTGCTGTTTTATCATGGTTTTATAAATCTGCTTTTCTGCAAATAAGCCTTTTTATACCTACCTTGTTTATGAGCTGCATATCATGTGTTTTCCCGCACTTGCTGAGTACATCATTGTACTCAAACTTGCATTATTATTTCTTCATCAACAGCAAGAGAAGGCTACTATGAAGACCGAGTAGAGCATTATGGCGTGTGATCTGTTCTCAACCTTGCCTGTGGAGGGAGTAGAGATGGAGCCACTTCTGCTTAGTTTTGCTTCCGCATTAGTTTTTGCTTCCTCATTTAAATAAAGATTTCCGCTGCGTAGAAATAAAGACTTCCGCTGTGAGCATGAGTCCAAGACTCATGAGGTGTTGTAATAAACTCTGTTATTCGTGGTAATATATAATCTGAATTCAGTTTGTGGAACGTATGTGTATGTGTGATGAACATCCTGGGCACACATATGCATTAGTTCTCGGTTCCGTGGTTTTTCACAGAATTGAGGGCGTCACAGATTGGTATCAGAGCCACGGGTTGACAGTAGGTTACACGCCTAGATAGAAACCTTAGATTGATATTAGAATCACGGATTAACAACAAGTTACACCCCTAAATAGAAATCACAGGTAGCTAAGCCACGCGGACCAAAGGAAGCATCCTAGGGTGAATAGCTTAGATTGGCCTTGAAACCACCTTGACATAGGAAACCAACCTTGAATAGGAGTTGAGTGGGCCCTTGTAATGATTATTTGTGAATATGTGCTTAGTGTGAGTGGTGGGACGTCTCAAAAACGTTGTCCATATCCACACATAAGAAGAAGGAGGTGTGAGGTGTTTCGGCACTTGCTCACATCCTCATAAGGGCTAATATATATAGTCCAACTCACCTTGATGCATATAGTTGAAAGGACCTACCTAACCTTCTATTACTATTTCGTTCTCTCTCACAGATGGTGAGAGGAAACGCCAGCCGAAGGAACGTCCAGGAAGATGACCACGAGGAAGTTCCTGCTAACCCCGGAGCTGGCGAAAACAACCTAGAAAGGTTGATGGCCATGCAAAACCAGCTTATGCAAACCATGATCCAAACTTTGGGTCAGTTACGGGCCAACCAAAACCCCGTTCCGGCACCACCGCCACCACCACCGCCGGCTCATAACAGGTTGGGAGAGTTCATGAGGACTCGACCACCCACCTTTGCTCAAGCAAGCGATCTAATGGAGGCCGATGATTGGTTGAAATCCATGGAGAAGAAGCTTGCCATTGTTCAGTGCAACGACCGAGAGAAGGTTCTCTTTGCGTCGCACCAACTGATGGGAGCAGCTGCTGACTGGTGGGATGCCTTGAGCAACGCCCATGCCAACCTGGAGACAATCACTTGGACTGAGTTCAAGGAAAGTTTCCGCTCCCACTATATCCATGTTGGCGTAATGATGCTCAAAAGGCAGGAGTTTGAAGGTCTCCGCCAAGGGCAGAAAAGTGTGAACGAATATCTCAACAAGTTCATACAACTGTCCCGGTATGCCCCCGAAGATGTCCACTCAGATCAGAGGAAGCAGTACATGTTCATGAGAGGGTTGAACAATGAGATCCAAGTTCAGCTCCTCAACAATGACTACGTAAACTTCCAAAAGCTGGTTGATAAGTCTATTGTGGTGGAAAACAAGATCCGAGAGATTGAGCGCGAGTGCAAAAGGAAGATGCCATACCAGCTCCAAGGGAGCAATGTACGACCTAGGTACATGCCCCCTGCACCGCAGTATGGATCGACCACTCCTACGAACCGCCCTGGTCAGCCACCAAAGCAACGGTTCGTTGCACCGGCACCTCGTGTGCCCATGCCTCCTGCGCCCCGGCCTAACAATGGCGCTCCTGTTCAAAACACCCGTCCCAACGTACCTGCTGCCGTAGGCAACAGGGCATGCTTTGCATGCGGGGAAGTAGGCCACTTCGCTAACCAGTGCCCGAAGAGAGGCCCTGGACAGCAACGTAACGTGCCCAAGCAGAACCAGCGACCAAACCGAGGGGACAACCAAGGGAACCGTGGACCGCAGAACTATGCTCGTGGCCAAGTTAACCATGTCACTGCTAAGGAAGCACAACAGGCTGAGGACGTCGCAATTGGTATGTTCCTTGCCAACTCCAACCCAGTCACCATTTTATTTGATTCTGGAGCATCACATTCCTTCATATCATCCGAATATGTTGCCAAACATCATCTACCCGTATCCCACCTCGAATGTGCTATGTTAGTTAATTCTCCCGGAGGAGAAATGAGGACTAATATAGTATGTCCTAAAGTAAGCCTTAAAATAAGGGGGTAGACTTCCTTGCCAACCTTATTGTCTTGGACTCCCACGGAATTGACATCATACTCGGAATGGATTGGTTAAGCAAGCACAAAGGAGTAATCCAATGCGCTGAGAAAAGCGTGCAGTTGACAAACGAACACGGTATCCGTGTCGAGTTTGAGTCAGCCCAGCAAGCAACCGAACGGGCGGATTTGAACCATGTTGAAAGAATAGCATTGGACAACATTCCAGTGGTTCAGGAATTTTCGGACGTGTTTCCGGAAGAACTTCCAGGTATGCCACCTGACCGGGACATCGAGTTTGCCATAGATTTGGTACCTGGAACTGCACCCATAGCTAAGAGACCATATAGGATGCCCGTCAACGAGTTAGTAGAACTCAAGAAGCAAATTCAAGAACAGTTGGAGAAGGGTTTTATCCGGCCAAGCTCGTCACCATGGGGAGCTCCGGTACTCTTCGTGGACAAGAAGGACGGAACCCAAAGAATGTGCGTGGACTACAGGTCTCTCAACGAGGTAACAATCAAGAATAAATATCCTCTGCCTCGTATAGAGGACCTATTCGATCAAATGAAAGGAGCCCAAGTATTCTCCAAGATTGATCTTCGGTCGGGATATTTCCAGCTGAAGATTAAGCCCTCCGATATACCTAAGACAGCCTTTCGGACACGGTATGGTTTATATGAATATACCGTTATGTCTTTTGGATTGACGAATGCACCTGCATACTTCATGTACCTTATGAATAAGGTTTTCATGGAGTACTTGGACAAGTTCGTCGTGGTTTTCATCGACGACATTATGGTGTATTCAAAAAGTAAGGAGGAGCATGAAGAACATCTGAGATTGACCTTGCAGAAGTTGCGTGAGCATCAGTTGTATGCCAAGCTCAACAAGTGTCAATTTTGGCTTAAGGAAATATCTTTCCTAGGCCACATCATCTCCAAGGAAGGGGTATCGGTTGATCCTGGAAAGGTGAGAGATGTTCTAAAGTGGGACCAACCGAAGAGCGTGAGGGATATTTGAAGTTTCCTTGGGATGGCAGGATACTATCGGCGCTTCATTAAAAACTTCTCTAAGATAGCAAAACCTATGACGGAGTTGTTAATGAAGGGGAAGGTCTTTCAATGGACACAAGCCTGCCAAGAAAGTTTTGAGGAGCTCAAGAAAAGGCTAACCACAGCACCAGTTCTAGTATTGCCAGACGTAAGCAAGAGTTTTGACATATATTGTGACGCATCCAGACAAGGGCTCGGATGTGTACTCATGCAGGAAGGACAAGTGGTAGCCTATGCCTCACGACAATTAAAGAAGCATGAGCTTAACTATCCTACGCATGATTTGGAGTTAGCAGCAGTGGTGCATGCATTGAAGATTTGGAGACATTATATCCTTGGTCATCGATGTGAGATCTATACAGATCATAAAAGCCTCAAGTACATATTTACACAAACGGACTTGAATTTGAGGCAACGTCGATGGTTAGAACTTATAAAGGATTATGATGTGGGAATCAACTACCACCCCGGGAAGGCCAATGTAGTCGCTGACGCATTGAGCAGAAAGGGAGCATGCCACCGACTCACGGTTCGGGAGCTACCACCCGAACTACGAAAGGAGTTCGAACGATTACACCTCGGATTCTTGAATAACATGGAGATAATGAAGATCCACTCCTCATTGGAGCAAGAAATAAGAAAGGGCCAAGCAACGGACGAGGGGGTCAAGGAGATCAAGGAAAGAATCCGACAAGGGATAGAGAAGGATTTCAAGGAGGATGAAAAGGGTACGCTTTGGCTAGGAAAAAGGATTTATGTGCCAAACCTAAGACACCTTCGCGACATGATATTAAGGGAGGCACATGATTCACCCTATTCCATACATCCAGGGAGCACCAAAATGTACAAGGACTTGAAAACTTGCTATTGGTGGGATGGTATGAAGAGGGATATAGCCGAATACGTTGCCCTATGCGACACATGCCAACGGGTGAAAGCCGAACATAAAAAACCCGCTGGATTGTTGCAACCTTTGAAAATACCTGAATGGAAATGGGAGGACATCAGTATGGACTTTATTATCGGATTGCCAAGAACTCAGTCGAGATACAACTCCATCTGGGTCGTTGTGAACCGGTTGACGAAAACCGCCCATTTTCTTCCGGTAAAGACCAGTTACAACGTTACACAGTTGGCAGAATTGTACATGGAGCAGATCGTGTGCCGACATGGAGTTCCGAAGAGGATAGTCTCAGATCGAGGTTCTCAGTTTACCTCTAGATTCTGGAGGAAGCTGCAGAAAGCCATGGGTACACGACTGGATTTTAGCTCCGCCTATCACCCACAAACAGATGGGCAAACCGAAAGGACGAACCAAATTTTGGAGGACATGTTGAGAGCTTGCGCCTTGAAATGTGGGCGTAGTTGGGATAGGAGTTTACCGTACGCCGAGTTCTCCTATAACAACAGCTATCAAGCTAGCTTGAAGATGTCGCCTTTCGAAGCCTTATATGGCAGACGGTGCAGAACGCCGCTGTTCTGGAACAAGACTGGAGAGAACCAGGTGTTTGGACCCGAAGTACTACAAGAGGCTGGAAAGCAAGTTCAAACGATACGGGAAAACTTAAAGGCTGCTCAGTCACGACAGAAAGGCTATGCGGACAATAGGCGAAGGAAGTTGACTTTTGAAGTAGGAGACTTCGTATACCTTAAGGTATCGCCTATCCGAGGCCAACGACGTTTCAACGTCAAAGGCAAGCTAGCACCTCGCTACATTGGGCCATTTAAGATTTTGGACAAGCGAGGAGAAGTAGCCTATCAGCTAGAGCTCCCAAACCACCTCTGCGACGTACATGACGTGTTTCATGTATCCCAGCTCAAGAAGTGCTTGAGAGTACGAGAGGAACAAGTGTCAATGGGAGAACTTGAACTTCAAGAAGACCTGACCTACGCAGAACACCCTGTCCGAATCTTGGACGTAAAGGAAAGGGTCACCCGAAACAAAGTGATTCGATGGTGCAAGGTACAATGGAGTCATCATACTGAAGCTGAAGCCACATGGGAGCGTGAAGAGGATATTAAGGCTGAATTCCCCTATCTATTTTCTGCTAACGAATCTCGAGGGCGAGATTCAATTTAAGGGGGGTAGATTTGTGACACCCTCATCTCGGGTGTCAGCATATGTTCATGTTTTATGAAGAAGAAAAACATTTTAAGAAAAGAAGGAACAGAGACAAGTATCAAAAGGATGGCCAACAAAGCTCTCCGAGAGCACCGAAGGCAATTTCCACGGCCAGCAGACCACGTGGCGTGTTCGGATCTCATCCCCGAGAAATTGGGAGAGGTCCGCCTCTAAACTGGCTACGTGGCAGGCTTGGGGGTCATTCCGCGATTGGAAAGAGGTCCGACCCTGTGGGACACGTGTTGCCCGTAGAGCTAGCCTCTGCGGAAGAAGCAAAGGCATTTTTCATGGGACACATGTTACCTTCGGAGCTAGTCCTCGCGGAAGTTAGGGGACCAGTCGCACGGGATACGTGTTGATCTCGGAACCCATCCCCAAGAAGTCCGGATCTATTGAACACGTGTCGCCACCGGAGCTTATCTCCGGAGGTCCGTCGCTGCTGGACACGTGTCGACCTCGGGGCATGTCCCTGAGGGAAGGAAAGGCGGAAAGACCGGCACCCACATGTGGCGCGCACGGAGCTCACCTCCGAAGAAGAGGGGGGGTCTCGATCGATTTACACGTGGCACAACCGGAGCTCGTCTCTGCGTATGAGGAGATACCAGGCCCCGGAGGACACGTGGAGCTTCCGGAGCTCATCATCACTGGAAGTAGCGAGTTCTGGAGCGGTTTTTACGCGTAAAGATACCGGTACGCAACAGAAACCGATCTAAATTCCACGATGTTACCAAAGATAAGACGTTAGGATCCAACAAAGATCTGAATAAGACTCTTATTCGGGATACAATCAGATTAGGACTCTTCTCTTCCCGATTATAAATAGAACCCAAAACCCCTGGCCGAAACCACAAACTTCTCTTTCAAATCCTGAGCCGACGACTTAGAGCCCTAGCCCTAACTCGCCGAGCAAAACATCGCCAAAGTGCAACAAGGGAGATCATCGGAGGAGAACCAAGCGGTCTGAGGAGGACCCCGAAGACAAGAAGAGCGTGAGGTAGGACTTCAATACCACCTTACGATATCATTGTGTTCATCTCTTTGCATCTGTTCTTCAATTCCTTTCGAACAGAAGCCTTTTCGTGGGCAGATCACTCGATGATCAGTTTGATCTAAAGACAAGATCATCGCCACGTCCACCTTTGATCCGAACACCTCTGCCCATGTAAGCCATGCAAGAACACGTACAGATCAATCTAATGAAACTAATCATAGGATAGCATGCATGTGCATCATCACATCTAGTTTAGGGTTTGTGCATGATATTGATTGCTGTGAATCTTGTATGCACGTGAATCCTACATAGCAGGAGAAGCTCAGGAAGCTGTCTACGACGAACTACAACAACAGGGTTTTGAGAATCAAGAACAACCGGAACCGCAAGAACAAGGCAAGTGCTCCTTGACCATGTTGGTCCTATGTTTTGGGTAACACTATTTTGTTTTGCGAAAAGGTGTGTGTGCTGAGTCAAACATGATGGGAAACCTTTTTATAGGAGTTTACTAGTTTTGGTTAAACCACCCTTGTCGCCAGGGAAGTTTATGAGTCGGGTATGGTTTTTGTTTTTATGCTTCGCTGAGTCCATGGGATGGGGAAGCGAGATAGATGTGTCGAGCTAACTGCACTCGTACTGATAATAAGTAACTGATGAGGTTAAATGAACATGGATCGGAGGGAGATCTAGGCAAGCTTGGGTTTGTGAATGAGGTAGCATGAGATGGTGGCTTTACTTGCCGTAGATCTAAGGACCGGTTCATGCATGCACATGCCAGGATAACAGTGCCACCACAAGGCCAAGTATGGGTGCGGCTTAGCTGAGTAATTAGGTAAGTTGCTAGAGTGTTATGGACTGTGGAAGGCGCGGGGAATGGGAGTCGAGTGAGGACTGCCCTGGGAACTGCATGGCACAAGAGGGGGCCCGTGGATGGGAGAATTGGAGATTCTAGCCTGCCGGTGAAACCTTAGTGAGTCCATACATCTAGTAACCCCTTTGTAAAGGCTATTTTGTGATCTCTTGACCATACACCGACGGTTGTGTACTGGTATAATGGAGGTTCTGCAGTCGCCGACGGGTGACGAAATCACAAACTTGTGGGTAAAGAGGTGCAAACTCTGCAGAGTTATTAAAACTATCATGATAGCCGAGCTTACGGTCACGAGCACCTGGCTAAATTGCCATGATTAGATGGGATGGTTACTGGAATGGTTATTGGGAAGGTTTTTGGTTATGGTTATTGGTTATGGTTTGGTTTGGGACTGTTGAGTTCGGGAGGTGAGATGGGTGTATGACTGATGAGTCATATGAGATTGGTCTCAGTGCGAGACGAGGTTGTTTCATGAGGTGAGATGGTAGCGAATACGAGGAGGTATTCGTGAGTATGGGTAAAGGATCGGTTAATGTTTGGATGGAACATGGAAAGCGATGGAGGTATGTTGGTAATTTTATACATGCTGGGATTGCATTCATCTAAAGTTAAGTTGCTGTTTTATCATGGTTTTATAAATCTGCTTTTCTGCAAATAAGCCTTTTTATACCTACCTTGTTTATGAGCTGCATATCATGTGTTTTCCCGCACTTGCTGAGTACATCATTGTACTCAAACTTGCATTATTATTTCTTCATCAACAGCAAGAAAAGGCTACTATGAAGACCGAGTAGAGCATTATGGCGTGTGATCTGTTCTAAACCTTGCCTGTGGAGGGAGTAGAGATGGAGCCACTTCTGCTTAGTTTTGCTTCCACATTAGTTTTTGCTTCCGCATTTAAATAAAGATTTCCGCTGCGTAGAAATAAAGACTTCCGCTGTGAGCATGAGTCCAAGACTCATGAGGTGTTGTAATAAACTCTGTTATTCGTGGTAATATATAATCTGAATTCAGTTTGTGGAACGTATGTGTATGTGTGATGAACATCCTGGGCACACATATGCATTAGTTCTCGGTTCCGTGGTTTTCCACAGAATTGAGGGCGTCACACAGCACACACACCTTTTCGCAAACAAAATAGTTTTACCCAAAACATAGGATCAATACGGTCAAGGAGCACTTGCCTTGTTCTTGCGGTTCCGGTTGTTCTTGAATCCCAAAACCTGGTTGCTGCAGTTCGTCGTAGACAGCTCCTCGAGCTTGTTCTGCTAGGTAGGATCACGTGCATACAAGATTCACAACAATCAATATCATGCACATACCTTAAACTAGATGCGATGATGCACATGCATGCTATCCTATGATTAATTTTATTAGATTGGTATGTTCGTGTTTTTGCATGGCTTGCATGGACAGAGGTGTTCGGATCAAAGGTGGACGTGGCAATGATCTTGTCTTTAGATCAACCTGATCATCAAGTGATCTATCCACGAGAAGGCTTCTGTTCGTAAAGAATCAAAGAACAGATGCAAGGAAAACGCAACGTCGTAAGGCGGTATTGGGGCCTACCTTACGTTCCTTTCGGCCTTCGAGGTCCTCCTCAGACCGCTGTGCTTTCCTCCGGCGATCTTCCTTGTTGCGCTTCGGCGATGGTTTACTCGGCGAGTTAGGGCTAGGGCTCTAAGTCGTCGGCTCAGGAGTTGGAAAAGAAGTTTGTGGTTTCGGCCAGAGGTTCTGGTTTCTATTTATAATCAGAAAGAGAAGAGTCCTAATCTGATTGTATCCCGAATAAGAGTCTTATTCAGATTGCCGTTGGATCCTTATCATCTTATCTTTAGTTGATTTGGTGCGGTAACGTTGTGGAATTCAGATCGGTTTCCTTTACGTACAGGTATTCTTACGCGTAACAGCCGCTCCAGAACTGGTTACCTTCGCGGCGATGAGCTCCGGAGGCTCCACGTGTCCTTCTGGGCCTGGTATCTCCTTATCCGCAGAGATGAGCTCCGGTTGTGCCACGTGTCAATCGACCGAGACCTCCCCCCCTCCTTTGGAGGTGAGCTCCTGTCACACCCGGTTTATCCGAAGAACCACCGAGTGAATATCACATGTATGCCAGGATCATTTTCTCATACATGTGATGACAAATAGTGAAGCATCATTTATTACAAGCCAGGTGTCGAATATAAATAAGTCTTACATAGCAAATGTTTCGATGGACAATAATAAGTTCATCACAAGTAAATAAACTAGCAGCGGAATAATTATTCTCGTGGGCTCCGTCACAGGCGTTGCCCGGGGGACTTCATGAACCTAGAAACCTTCTTCGGGTCCAAAGTCTTGATCATTATACACCACCTCATTATCTTGACCTGAGCAGCAATATAAACCAACAAACATACAAGGTTGAGTACCAATGGTACTCAGCAAGCGTGGGAAAGTTATGTCATGCATGGCTAGAACAAGAAGAGGTTGAACTCATGGTTAAAAGCACTATGCAATTAATACCTATCACCTTAGCTTATTAAGCACCTAAATTACCACATGGATGAAATGGTCCCAATCTCCCATCCCATCATCATAATCAAATAACCATAGCCTCATTTCCAATGTTAAGCTCCCCGCTTAACATCCTCAACTTCCAAAACCATCATCCTCTAATCATGAATAAGTCTAAGCCGCTCTTGACCGTGAGCACGGCTGTCATGACAGTTTTGACTCTGCAGAGTTTGCACCACTGTACCCACATGTAGTGATTTCATCCCCCGTTGCCGGGTGGACTAAAAGAACCTCCATTATGCCAGTGGCTACGAACCACATTCACACTTCCCAGGTGTGTAGCCAGGAGATCACTACGAAGCCTTTACAAAGGGATTCCCGACGAGCATGGGCCCACTGAGGTTTCACCCCTAACAGCATACAAGAGGCTCCAACCCCGCTGCAGTGGCCCCCTCTTGAGCCTTGCAGTTCATATGGTAGTCTAGCTGACACCTACTCCCCGCACCATCCAACACACCCATACTACGCCGGGGATACACCTAATTAATTGGCCAAGCTGCCCCATCTCAGCATGTGGTTGGCACGGTAAAGCCAGGTTACATGCTCCATGAACCGGTCCTTAGGATCCAGGCAAGTACTAAACACAAACCCGAGTCTCGTGCACCCAGCACCAACCAAAACATCCAACTTGCCTTGATCCCTACCTCTACATACTCATAACATCTCATCAAAAGTATGGTAAAATAAACTGATGATCTCATATCCCAAATATCCCATTCTAAGCATGGCTAAGCATATGCATAATAATAAATGACATGATAAGATGAATCCCAACCCAAGCTACAAGGAAACAAGGTAATGCAATTCTAGGGAAACATCCTAGCATGGGTTTCATATTTTCAATTGACAATGCAAATAATTCTATCTACACATCCTAGTATAGGATCAAAGTGGTCAAGGACACTTGCCTCCTTCCTGCTGCTCTTGGAATGGGTAGTCCTGATCTTGGAGAGGAAGAACTTGCTCTGGAGCAGGTTCTACTCATACCATCACACATAACAAAAGAAAACAACAAGTCATAAGACATAGTTCACACTTCCACTTCATACAAACCACACATTCACATTTATGAAAGCCATTCATAATTCTATGTGTTGTGATTACTCTATGTGTGTTGATTTTTGGCTTACATGCACTTTTAAACATGTTTATATGATTTCTACTTTTGTATTCACATTTATGTTTGCATACTATATATGAGTTTCCAATTTAAATAAATTCCTTATATTCAATTACTACACCTTTTAGCTACCAAGTATGCATGAAAGGTATTTTCCTACTCCATATGTGTCTTCAGACCTTCTACCAACCCTAAACTGAATTCTTTGGATTTTGGAAACTTCATTTATCTTTTTCTAGTTATTCATACCTAGTTTGCTATATTTTCAGATTTATTTCCTATGCCTAAATGTGAACTTTATTATAAAAATAGTAAGACACCTCATCTAAACAGAATAGGTTTTTGGGTCTAAAATATATAATAATATATTTTTGAACTTCTCCTCTGATGTGAACTATTTTACATTTATTTTACTAATTTTCAGAATTATTCTCTACTTAAAAATATGTCCCTATAACTAATAAATGCGAATAATCAATTAAATAGATTCATTTCAGCCAAAAATATATTTTTATCTCACTCCAAAGTTTTCCAAGTACTAGGAAAGTTTTTAATTTGAATTTGCAATGTGTTTGTCCCATCTTTTAAATTTTTAAATACTAAACACATAGTCAAATTCCTAAATTTAATATCACATAGGGTTAAAAAGGTAAACTCACCCCATTACAGGGCCTATTATATTATTTTCAGAATTTCCAGGGGTCTAACTACACATAACAGAGGGGTTTTTCCTAATTTTTATTAAGTCCAGGGGCTAAAACTGATTTTTAAATGAATTTACATGATTTTCTGAAGTTCCAGGGGCTAGATCAGAAGTTTCCGGGGCTAGCTCTTATTTTCCGAGAACCCTAGGGGGTAGCACGTAAGAATTCCGGCCTTTATAATGCGGGGCTGACGTGGACCGTCCGATTTAAAACAGACGGCTGAGATTATAACGTCGAACCGGTATGCGGGGATTTAAACTCTACCGTGCGATTTAAAATAGACGGCGCACAAGCGGCCACGTCGCTCTGATCGAGCGCGGGCGGCGCTGCCCAGCGGCGCACGGCGGCGGGAGGCGGCGATCTCGCCTGAGAGTTTCGGATCTTCGTCAATTCTTCCTAAAACTGTGATTTTATGGCATAGATCGGTGGAGGGGAGGTCGGGGATCTCACCTCGGGGGTTTTCTTGAGCTCGGAGGTCCTGAAAAGCGATCGGCGATGAGGTCCGAGGTGAATTCATGGCGAGGCTCGTCGGCGCTGTGTTTGAACCGCAAACCACCGAGTTTTCTGCACCTGCAAGGTTCCCCGGAGGCGGTGGATCAAGACCAGCGAGTTAGATCAGAATTCCCGAGCGTAGATCGAGCAGAATTTGCCGGAGAAGCTCGGTTTCTCACCGGGAGGAAAATCGGTGAATCGTGGGGAAAAACGGGACGATGCCGGGGTTTTTATAGACGGGGGAGGGCGGCGTTCGGTTGTGATCGAGTTTGCGTCGTCCACGAACGAAATTCGGCTGGGATACGCGAGGATCCGGGGCGGTTTCGATTCGGGGGTGAGAAGAGTCCGGCCGAGCGCGGGCGCGAGCGCGAGGAGGAAGAAGGGTTGGCGGGCCCCGCGTGTCAGTGGGAAAGAGGGGGGGCGCGCGGCTGCGGGCTGGCGCGAGGGTTAGTGGGCCGGCTGGGGGGTTTCGGCCCACTGGCCGGGGAGGTTTATTTTTTTCCTTTTCTTTTTCTTTTTCATTTCTGTTTTGAGTTTAATTTGAATTCCAGTTTAAATTTGAATTTTTGCAACACATGCAATACGTCCAAAATTTTTTAAATTCCCCTCTTAACAGGATTTTGGGGTGTTACAGCTCTACCCCCTTAAAAGAAATCGCGTCCTCGAGATTGGTGTTTCTAAGAAAATAATTCCGGAAATTGTGCCTTAAGCTCATCTTCTCGCTCCCAGGTGGCTTCCTCTTCCGAGTGATGCTTCCACTGCACCTTGCACATCCGGATTCTTTTATTTCTTGTGAGGTGTTCCATTGTCTCCAAAATCTTGGATGGCTGCTCGGCATAAGACAGATCCTCAGCTACTTCAACCTCATTCATGGGTAGCATCTCTTCAGGTGTCCTCAGACATTTCTTGAGCTGTGACACATGGAATACATCGTGCACATCCGATAGGCGAGCCGGTAATTCTAGCTGATACGCCACTTTGCCTTTCCTCTCCAGAACTTGAAAGGGTCCGATGTATCAAGGTGACAACTTCCCTTTCACCTTGAACCGACGAAGTCCTCGGATAGGGGACACCTTGAGATAGATATAGTCTCCCACGTTGAAAACGAGCTCTCTTCTCCGAACATCGGCATAGCTCTTTTGTCGTGTCTGTGCTATTCTCAAGTTGTTGCGGATTTCCCGCACTTTCGCCTCGGCTTCTTGCAGTACCTCGGGTCCAAACACTTTACTTTCCCCTGTTTGGTTCCAAAATAGTGGAGTTCTGCACTTCCTCCCATACAAAGCTTCAAACGGTGACGTCTTCATACTAGCCTGATAGCTGTTGTTATAGGAAAACTCCGGATATGGTAAGTTCTTATCCCAACTCCGATTGTTTTTGAGTGCACACGCTCTCAGCATATCCTCGAGAATCTGATTGGTCCTTTCCGTCTGCCCGTCAGTTTGGGGATGATGGGCAGAGCTGAAATTCAGATGGGTTCCCATGGTTTCATGCAACTTCTGCCAGAACCTTGAGGTGAAATGTGTCCCTCGATCCGACACAATCTTCTTTGGCACTCCATGGTAACACACGATCCTTGACATGTACAACTCTGCCAATTTGGATCCGATGTAGCTTTCTTTCACGGGGATGAAATGAGCTACATTGGTTAGCCTGTCGATGATGACCCATATTGAATCATATCCTGATTGGGTCCTAGGCAATCCCACTATGAAATCCATGCCGATTTCTTCCCATTTCCATTCAGGCACTTTGTGTGGTTGCAATAATCCCGCGAGTCGTTGATGTTCTGCTTTCACCAACTGACATGTGTCACATAGGGCAACATGTTCCGCGACATCTCGCTTCATGCCATACCACCAATACCTGCTCTTGAGGTCCTGGTACATCTTCGTACTCCCAGGATGGATGGAATAGTTGGAATCTTGAGCCTCCTTCAAAACCAATTCACGAATCTCCTTTACTTCAGGCACACTGATTCTTTTCCCGTGCCACACTGTACCTTGTTCATCCTCTCTGAAACCACGAGCTTTATTTTCCTTGATGAGTTGTCTGATCTCTTGTATCTTCTCGTCAATCTTTTGACCCTCGCGTATGTCTCGCTCTAGTGTGGAGTCCACTTCCATGGCGATGGCTTCACCACTATTCACCAGGCATAAATTGAGTCTTATAATCTCGTCCTTCAACTCTGCAGGTATGTCCTTCAAGCTTAACTTATTGACCTGCACTTTCCGACTTAAAGCATCTGCCACGACGTTTGCTTTCCCAGGATGATAGTTGGTGCCCACATCAAAGTCATTGATTAGCTCTAACATCTCCTTTGTCTGAGGTTGAGATCTGGCTGTGTGAAAATGTACTTTAAACTCTTATGATCCGTATATATTTCTGTCCTCTTCCCCATCAAGTAATGCCGCCAAATTTTCAACGCGTGTACCACTGCGGCTAGTTCTAGGTCATGAGTAGGATAGTTTTTCTCGTGCTTCCGGAGCTGCCGGGATGCACAAGCCACGACATGCCCTTCTTGCATGAGAACACATCCCAACCCGTTTCCAGAGGCATCGCAGTACACCGTAAAGTTCTTCTGCATATCTGGCATAACTAGCACTGGGGCTGTTGTCAATCTTTTCTTTAACTCCTGAAAACTCGTCTCGCACTGTGGCGTCCATGTGAATGTGATTCCCTTCTCCAACAGTTTGGTGAGGGGTCTCGAGATCTTGGAGAAACCCTCGATAAACCATCGATAATACCCAGCCAATCCCAAGAAGCTTCGAACTTCCCCGACATTTTCAGGGGTCTTCCACTTCTGTATATCCTCGATTTTGGCGGGATCCACGGAGATTCCTCCCTCCGAGATGATATGTCCTAAGAAGGGAACTCTCTTCAGCCAAAACTCACACTTGCTCAACTTGGCATATAGTTGGTGTTCTCTCAGCCTCTGCAACACCAACCTTAGATGTTTCTCAGGGTCATGATGGGCGGCCACGTAGGCGGTCCACCAATCAGCAGCAGGTCCATGCAATTGATGAGAGGCAAACAGCACCCTCTCATACCCTTTGCACTGTATGATCCTCATCTTGCTCTCAATGGTCTTTAGCCAATCATCTGCCTCCAGAGGTTCAGCAACACTTGCAAACTTTGGAGGTTGAGTTCCTAGAAACTCACTCAACCTTGGTTGGCGTGGTGCAGCTTGTGGAGGTGGAACTTGATGCAAGTTGGCCACCACTTGAGTCAAGTTTTGGATGAGCTGATTTTGATTCTCAAGCATTTGGTGGAGGGTATCAACTCCTTCACAGCGACCACCCCTGTCTTGGCCTCCAGAAAGATGAGGGTTGCAGGCCTCATAGTTGTTGTTGGCGGGGTTGGCAGCACAACCTTTTCATCTTCCGGCCATCTAGCATGATCAACCCAATGTTAATTTAAAGTATTACGTATTATCTCACTACTTTCACTTGTTTGTACTTTGAAGTGTTGAAGCTTTGTTATACTTTTCTGAGGGTTCATATCTCACACAAAAATAAATGCACTATTATTTCATGTGGGTTCACACACCAAAGCAAAACAATCTGAAGACGAGGCTGTGGACAATTGCTCATGGCTTCCACAACTCACGTCACACACCAAGCATTAACACACCATTAACTAACGTAACGACTCGACTATTCGACATCTTGCTAACTAAGGGAAAAACTCTACACTACTCGTATCACTGAGCTGGCTCCTCGGGATCTTCCTCATTATTGTGGCTGTCTTCTGACTCCGCTTTGGGTGGGGAGGCTGCTGGTGGAGAAGTGCGACGACGCCTGATCGCCCGGCGATCTGGGGAGTCAGGAGTCCATGTATCATTCACGGTGACACACAGTTCATTCCCATCTCCTCTTTCTCTCGCCCTCAAGCAGGCTCGCAGCAACGCCTCCGTTTCCTTCAGGGTGTCCCGAACATCCTGAAGCTCTTGCTGACACTCCTGCAGTCGAGTGCTGAGCATAGCAGCATCCTCCAAGCACAAGTCCATGTGCTCATGGGAAGTCCCTTGCTGCACTGGCGGGTACTTATACTCCGTTGTACCACTCTCGCGCTGGAGGACATACATGTACTCAGTCCTGTCCAGGTGTCGACGATAGATGTGACTCTGGCAGGTGATGGCCTCCCAGGTGACATCCTTCTCCGCATCGACCTGTGTCGCTCGACAAGCTGGAGAGCGGTGGATCTTGAGCAGCTGATTTTCGTGGATAATCCTCATCTCTGAACTCCATTCTTCCCTCTTCTCACGGATGGTCCTGGTGGAGCTATAGTGTATGATTAGCTTGCCCGTATTGCCGGCGGCTTGGAGCATACGTCGAAAACGGTGCAACAAGCCTCCTACTGCCAATCCGTAGGAAAGGTACGTCACCGGACGGCTCTCCTCTCTTTGGGCAAGGGCAATTACGGGATCTCTCCCTCCCGTGGACTTGCGAGCGGTGCAAATCATGCGAACCATCTAAAACAAAAAGCATTTAAACTTAGGTTAGATAAACTCTTAAACAAAAATCCTATTTTGAATGAAAGTTGGGGTAAGATGAAGAAAGTGACTCCATTAAATAACACTTTTCCACACACACCTTGTAAAATAGTTTTTAAGAAAATAGGGTCCTTAAATACGTCCATTTCTACCTAGGTCCACGTTCCTACGGGCAACCTTGGCTCTGATACCACTTCTGTCACACCCGATTTCTCCGAAGAACCACCGAGTGAATATCACATGTATGCCAGGATCATTTTCTCATACATGTGATGACAAATAGTGAAGCATCATTTATTACAAGCCAGGTGTCGAATATAAATAAGTCTTACATAGCAAATGTCTCGATGAACAATAATAAGTTCATCACAAGTAAATAAACTAGTAGCGGAATAATTATTCTAGTGGGCTCCTTCACAGGCGTTGCCTGGGGGACTTCATGAACCTAGAAACCTTATTCGGGTCCAAAGTCTTGATCATTATACACCACCTCATTATCTTGACCTGAGCAGCAATATAAACCAACAAACATGCAAGGTTGAGTACCAATGGTACTCAGCAAGCGTGGGAAAGTTATGTCATGCATGGCTAGAACAAGAAGAGGTTGAACTCATGGTTAAAAGCACTATGCAATTAATACCTATCACCTTAGCTTATTAAGCACCTACATTACCACATGGGTGAAATGGTCCCAATCTCCCATCCCATCATCATAATCAAATAACCATAACCTCATTTCCAATGTTAAGCTCCCCGCTTAACATCCTCAACTTCCAAAACCATCATCCTCTAGTCATGAATAAGTCTAAGCCGCTCTTGACCGTGAGCACGGCTGTCATGACAGTTTTGACTCTGCAGAGTTTGCACCACTGTACCCATATGTAGTGATTTCATCCCCCGTTGCCGGGTGGACTAAAAGAACCTCCATTATGCTAGTGGCTACGAACCACATTCACACTTCCCAGGTGTGTAGCCAGGAGATCACTACGAAGCCTTTACAAAGGGATTCCCGACGAGCATGGGCCCACTGAGGTTTCACCCCTAACAGCATACAAGAGGCTCCAACCCCGCTGCAGTGGCCCCCTCTTGAGCCTTGCGGTTCATATGGTAGTCCAGCTGACACCTACTCCCCGCACCATCCAACACACCCATACTACGCCGGGGATACACCTAATTAATTGGCCAAGCTGCCCCATCTCAGCATGTGGTTGGCACGGTAAAGCCAGGTTACATGCTCCATGAACCGGTCCTTAGGATCCAGGCAAGTACTAAACACAAACCCGAGTCTCGTGCACCCAGCACCAACCAAAACATCCAACTTGCCTTGATCCCTACCTCTACATACTCATAACATCTCATTCAAAAGTATGGTAAAATAAACTGATGATCTCATATCCCAAATATCCCATTCTAAGCATGGCTAAGCATATGCATAATAATAAATGACATGATAAGATGAATCCCAACCCAAGCTACAAGGAAACAAGGTAATGCAATTCTAGGGAAACATCCTAGCATGGGTTTCATATTTTCAATTGACAATGCAAATAATTCTATCTACACATCCTAGTATAGGATCAAAGTGGTCAAGGACACTTGCCTCCTTCCTGCTGCTCTTGAAATGGGTAGTTCTGATCTTGGAGAGGAAGAACTTGCTCTGGAGCAGGTTCTACTCATACCATCACACATAACAAAAGAAAACAACAAGTCATAAGACATAGTTCACACTTCCACTTCATACAAACCACACATTCACATTTATGAAAGCCATTCATAATTCTATGTGTTGTGGTTACTCTATGTGTGTTGATTTTTGGCTTACATGCACTTTTAAACATGTTTATATGATTTCTACTTTTGTATTCACATTTATGTTTGCATACTATATATGAGTTTCCAATTTAAATAAATTCCTTATGTTCAATTACTACACCTTTTAGCTACCAAGTATGCATGAAAGGTATTTTCCTACTCCATATGTGTCTTCAGACCTTCTACCAACCCTAAACTGAATTCTTTGGATTTTGGAAACTTCATTTATCATTTTCTAGTTATTCATACCTAGTTTGCTATATTTTCAGATTTATTTCCTATGCCTAAATGTGAACTTTATTATAAAAATAGTAAGACACCTCATCCAAACAGAATAGGTTTTGGGGTCTAAAATATATAATAATATATTTTTGAACTTCTCCTCTGATGTGAACTATTTTACATTTATTTTACTAATTTTCAGAATTATTCTCTACTTAAAAATATGTCCCTATAACTAATAAATGTGAATAATCAATTAAACAGATTCATTTCAGCCAAAAATCTATTTTTATCTCACTCCAAAGTTTTCCAAGTACTAGGAAAGTTTTTTATTTGAATTTGCAATGTCTTTGTCCCATCTTTTAAATTTTTAAATACTAAACACATAGTCAAATTCCTAAATTTAATATCACATAGGGTTAAAAAGGTAAACTCACCCCATTACAGGGCCTATTATATTATTTTCAGAATTTCCAAGGGTCTAACTACACATAACAGAGGGGTTTTTCCTAATTTTTATTAATTCCAGGGGCTAAAACTGATTTTTAAATGAATTTACATGATTTTCTAAAGTTACAGGGGCTAGATCAGAAGTTTCCGGGGCTAGCTCTTATTTTCCGAGAACCCCAGGGGGTAGCACGTAAGAATCCCGGCCTTTATAATGCGGGGCTGACGTGGACCGTCCGATTTAAAACAGACGGCTGAGATTATAACGTCGAACCGGTACGCGGGGATTTAAACTCTACCGTGCGATTTAAAATAGACGGCGCACAAGCGGCCACGTCACTTTGATCGAGCGCGGGCGGCGCTGCCCGGCGGCGCACGGCGGCGGGAGGCGGCGATCTTGCCTGAGAGTTTCGGATCTTCGTCAATTCTACCTAAAACTGTGATTTTATGGCATAGATCGGTGGAGGGGAGGTCGGGGATCTCACCTCGGGGGTTTTCTTGAGCTCGGAGGTCCTGAAAAGCGATCGGCGACGAGGTCCGAGGTGAATTCACGGCGAGGATCGTCAGCGCTGTGTTTGAACCGCAAACCACCGAGTTTTCTGCACCTGCAAGGTTCCCCGGAGGCGGTGGATCAAGACCAGCGAGTTAAATCAGAATTCCCGTGCGTAGATCGAGCAGAATTCGCCGGAGTAGCTCGGTTTCTCACCGGGAGGAAAATCGGTGAATCGTGGGGAAAAACAGGATGATGCCGGGGTTTTTATAGACGGGGGAGGGCGGCGTTCGGTTGTGATCGAGTTTGCGTCGTCCACGAACGAAATTCGGCTGGGATACGCGACGATCCGGGGCGGTTTCGATTCGGGGGTGAGAAGAGTCCGGCCGAGCGCGGGCGCGAGCGCAAGGAGGAAGAAGGGTTGGCGGGCCCAGCGTGTCAGTGGGAAAGAGGGGGGGCGCGCGGCTGCGGGCTGGCACGGGGGTTAGTGGGCCGGCTGGTGGGTTTTGGCCCACTGGCCGGGGAGGTTTATTTTTTTCCTTTTCTTTTTCTTTTTCATTTCTGTTTTGAGTTTAATTTGAATTCCAGTTTGAATTTGAATTTTTGCAACACATGTAATACGTCCAAAAATTTTTAAATTCCCCTCTTAACAGGATTTTGGGGTGTTACAGCTCCGCGCACGCCACATGTTGGCGCCGGTCTTTCCTCTCTTCTTTCTTCAGGGACATGCCCCGAGGTCGACACGTGTCCAGCAGCGACAGACCTCCCGGAGATAAGCTCCGGTGACGACGCGTGTCCAATAGAACAGGACCTCTCGGAGGTGGGCTCCGAGATCGACACGTATCCCACGCGACTGGTCCTCTGATTTCTGCGAGGACTAGCTCCGAGGATGACACGTGTCTTGCGGAAATGCCTTTGCTTCTTCCGCAGAGGCTAGCTCCGTGGGCAACACGTGTCCCACAGGATCGGATCTCTCCCCGTTGCGGAGACGAGTCCCGAACCTGCCACGTAGCTATTTTAGCGGCGGACCTCTCCCCACCTCGCAGGGACGAGCTCCGAACACGCCACGTGGCCAGCGGCCGCGGTAAGTTGTCTTTGGCGCTTTCTGAGAGCTGGGTTCGGCTCTTATTGGCTATCCTTTTGATATTTTTCTATGTTCCTTCTTTTCTTAAAATGTTTCGTTTTCATAAAGCATGAACATATGCTGACACCCGAGATGAGGGTGTCACAAATCTACCCCCCTTAAATTGAATCTCGCCCTCGAGATTCGTTAATAGAAAATAGATGGAGAAATTCTGCCTTGATATCCTCTTCATGCTCCCATGTGGCTTCAGCTTCGGTGTGATGGCTCCATTGTACCTTGCACCATCGAATCACCTTGTTCCGGGTGACCCTTTCCTTTACGTCCAAGATTCGGACAGGGTGTTCCGCATAAGTCAGGTCCTTTTGAAGTTCAAGCTCTCCCATTGATACTTGTTCCTCTGGTGCTCTCAAGCACTTCTTGAGCAGGGATACATGAAACAAGTCATGTACGTCGGAGAGGTGGGTTGGGAGCTCTAGTTGATTGGCTACTTCTCCTCGCTTATCCAGAATCTTAAATGGTCCGACGTAGCGAGGTGCTAGCTTGCCTTTGACGTTGAAACATCGTTGGCCTCGGATAGGCGATACCTTAAGGTATAGGAAGTCTCCTACTTCGAAAGTCAACTTCCTTCACCTATTGTCCGCATAGCCTTTCTGTCGTGACTGAGCGGCTTTTAAGTTCTCCCGTACTGTTTGGACTTACTTTTCAGCTTCTTGTAGCACTTCTGGTCCAAACACCTGGTTCTCTCCGATCTCGTTCCAGAACAGTGGCGTTCTACACCGCCTACCATATAATGCTTCGAAAGGCGACATCTTCAAGCTAGCTTGATAGCTGTTGTTATAGGAGAATTCGGCATACGGTAAACTCCTATCCCAACTACACCCACGTTTTAAGGCGCAAGCTCTCAACATGTCTTCCAGAATTTGGTTTGTCCTTTCGGTTTGCCCATCAATTTGTGGGTCATAGGCGGAGCTAAAATCCAGTCGTGTACCCATGGCTTTCTGCAGCTTCCTCCAGAACCTAGAGGTAAACTGAGAACCTCGATCTGAGACTATCCTCTTCGGGACTCCATGACGACACACGATCTGTTCCATGTACAACTCTGCCAATTGTGCAACGTTGTAACTGGTCTTTACAGGGAGAAAATGGGCGGTTTTTGTTAATCGGTCCACAATGACCCAGATGGAGTCGTATCCTGACTGAGTACGTGGCAATCCGACGATGAAATCCATACTGATGTCATCCCACTTCCATTCGGGTATTTTCAAAGGTTGCAACAATCCAGCGGGTTTTTGATGTTCGGCCTTCACCCGTTGGCATGTGTCGCATAGGGCAACGTATTCGACTATATCCCTCTTCATACCATCCCACCAATAACAAGTTTTCAAGTCCTTGTACATTTTGGTGCTTCCGGGATGTATGGAATAGGGGGAATCATGTGCCTCCTTCAATATCATGTCGCGGAGGTGTCTTATGTTCGGCACACAAATCCTTTTTCCTAGCCAAAGTGTACCCTTCTCATCCTCCCTGAAATCTTTCTCTATTCCTTGTCGGATTCTTTCCTTGATCTCCTTGATCCCCTCATCCGTTGCTTGGCCATCTCTTATTTCTTGTTCCAATGAGGAGTGGATCTCTACTATTTCCATGTTATTCAAGAATCCGAGGTGTAACCGTTCGAACTCCTTACGTAGTTCGGGTGGTAGCTCCCGAACCGTGAGTTGGTGACATGCTCTTTTTCTGCTTAATGCATCAGCTACTACATTGGCCTTCCCGGGGTGGTAGTTGATTCCAACATCATAATCCTTGATGAGTTCTAACCATCGATGTTGCCTCAAATTCAAGTCCGTTTGTGTGAATATGTACTTGAGGCTTTTATGATCCGTATAGATCTCACATCGATGACCAAGGATATAAGGTCTCCAAATCTTCAATGCATGCACCACTGCTGCTAGCTCCAAGTCATGCGTAGGATAATTAAGCTCGTGCTTCTTTAATTGCCGTAAGGCATAGGCTACCACTTGTCCTTCCTGCATGAGCACACATCCGAGCCCCTGTCTGGATGCGTCGCAATATATGTCAAAGCTCTTGCTTACGTCTGGCAATACCAGAACCGGTGCTGTGGTTAGCCTTTTCTTGAGTTCCTCAAAACTTCCTTGGCAAGCTGGTGTCCATTGAAAGACCTTTCCCTTCATTAGCAACTCCATCATAGGTTTTGCTATCTTAGAGAAGTCTTTAATGAAACTCCGATAGTATCCTGCCATCCCAAAGAAACTCCGAATATCCCTCACGCTCTTCGGTTGGTCTCACTTCAGAACATCTCTCACCTTTCCAGGATCAACCGATACCCCTTCCTCGGAGATAATGTGGCCTAGGAAAGATATTTCCTTTAGCCAAAATTGACACTTGTTGAGCTTGGCATATAATTGATGCTCACGCAACTTCTGCAAGGTCAATCTCAGGTGTTCTTCATGCTCCTTCTCACTTTTTGAATACACCATAATGTCGTCGATGAAAACCATGACGAACTTGTCCAAGTACTCCATGAAGACCTTGTTCATAAGGTACATGAAGTATGCGGGTGCATTTGTCAACCCAAACGACATAACGGTATATTCATATGAACCATACCGTGTCTGAAAGGCTGTCTTAGGTATATCGGAGGGCTTAATCTTCAGCTGGAAGTATCCCGACCGAAGATCAATCTTGGAGAACACTCGGGCTCCTTTCATTTGGTCGAACAGGTCCTCTATACGGGGCAGAGGGTATTTGTTCTTGATTGTTACCTCGTTGAGAGACCTATAGTCCACGCACATCCTTTGGGTCCCATCCTTCTTGTCTACGAAGAGCACCGGAGCTCCCCATGGTGACGAGCTTGGACGGATAAAACCCTTTTCCAACTGTTCTTGAATTTGCTTCTTGAGTTCGACTAGCTCGTTGACGGGCATCCTATAGGGTCTCTTGGCTATGGGTGCAGTTCCGGGTACCAACTCTATGGCAAACTCAATGTCCCAGTTGGGTGGCATACCTGGAAGCTCTTCCGGGAACACGTCCGAAAATTCCTGAACCACTGGAATGCTGTCCAATGTTGTTCCTTCGACGTGGTTCAAACTTGCCCGTTCGATTGTTTGCTGGGGTGACTCAAACTCGACACGAATACCGTGTTCGTTTGTCAACTGCACGCTCCTTTCAGCACATTGGATTACTCCGTTGTGCTTGCTTAGCCAATCCATTCCTAGTATGATGTCAATCCCTTGGGAGTCCAAGACAATAAGGTTGGCAAGGAAGTCTACCCCCCTTATTTTAAGGCTTACTTTAGGACATACTATATTAGTCCTCATTTCTCCTCCGGGAGAATTAACTAACATAGCTCATTCTAAGTGGGATACAGGTAGATGATGTTTGGCAACGTATTTGGATGATATGAAGGAATGCGATGCTCCAGAGTCAAATAAGATGGTGGCTGGGTTGGAGTTGGCAAAGAACATACCAATTACGACGTCCTCAGCCTGTTGTGCTTCCTCGGTAGTGACATGGTTCACGTGGCCGCGAGCATAGTTCTGCTGTCCACGGTTCCCTTGATTGTCTCCTCCGTTCGGTCGCGGGTTCTGCTTGGGCACGTTACCTTGCTGTCCAGGGTCTATCCTCGGGCACTGGTTCGCGAAGTGGCCTACCTCCCCGCATGCAAAGCATGCCTTGTTGCCTACGGCAGCAGGTGCGTTGGGGCGGGGGTTTTGAACAGGGGCGCCATTGTTAGTTCGGGGCGCAGGAGGCATGGGCACACGAGGTGCCGGTGCAACAAATTGTTGCTGTGGTGGCTGACCAGGGCGGTACGCAGGAGTGGTCGATCCATACTGCGGTGCATGGGGCATGTACCTGGGTCGTACGTTGCTCCCTTGGGTCTGGTATGGCATCTTCCTCTTGTACTCTCGCTCGATCTCTCGGATCTTGTTTTCAACCACTATGGCCTTGTCAACCAGCTTCTGGAAGCTTACGTAGTCATTGTTGAGGAGCTGAACCTGGATCTCATTGTTCAACCCTCTCATGAACAGGTACTGCATCCTCTGATCTGAGTTGACATCTTCGGGGGCATACCGGGACAGTTGTATGAACTTGTTGAGATACTCATTCAGACTTTTCTGCCCTTGGCGGAGACCTTCGAACTCCTGCCTTTTGAGCATCATTACACCAGCAGGGATATAGTGAGAGCGGAAACTTTCCTTGAACTCGGTCCAAGTGATTGTCTCCGGGTTGGCATGGGCATTGCTCAAGGCATCCCACCAGTCAGCAGCGGCTCCCATAAGTTGGTGCGACGCGAAGAGAACTTTCTCTCGGTCATTGCACTGAACAATGGCAAGCTTTTTCTCCACGGATTTTAACCAATCATCGGCCTCCATGGGATCACTAGCTTGAGCAAAGGTGGGTGGTCGAGTCCTCATGAACTCTCCCAACCTGTTATGAGCCAGCGGTGGTGGCGGCGGCGGTGTCGGAACGGGGTTTTGGTTGGCCTGCAACTGACCCAAGGTTTGGATCATGGTTTGCATAAGCTGGTTTTGCATGGCCATCAACCTTTCCAGATGGTTTTCGCCAGCTCCTGGGTTAGCAGGAACTTCATCATGGTCATCCTCCTGGACGTTCCTTCAGCCGGTGTTTCCTCTCACCATCTGTGAGAGAGATCGAAATAGAATAGGATGTTAGAAGGTTAGGTAGATTCCCTCTAACTATATGCATCAAGGTGAGTTGGACTATGTATATATTAGCCCATATGAGGATGTGAGCAAGTGCCAAGACATCTCACACTTCTTTCTTCTTACGTGTGGATATGGACAATGTTTTGAGACGTCCCACAACTTCACACTAAGCACACAATCACAAATAACCATCACAAGGGCCCACACAACTCCTATTCAAGGATGGTTTCCTATGTCAAGGTGGGTTTAATGGCCAATCTAAGCTATTCACCCTAGGATGCTCCCTTTGGTCAGCGTGGCTTAGCTACCTATGACTCCTATTCAGGGGTGTAACTTGCTGTTAACCCGTGGCTCTAATATCAATCTAAGGTTTCTATCTAGGCGTGTAACCTACTGTCAACCCGTGGCTCTGATACCAATCTGTGACGCCCTCAATTCTGTGGGAAAAAACACGGAACCGAGAACTAATGCGTATGTGTGCCCAGGATGTTCATCACACATACACATACGTTCCACAAACTGAATTCAGATTATATATTACCACGAATAACAGAGTTTATTACAATACCTCATGAGTCTTGGACTCATGCTCACAGCGGAAGTCTTTATTCTAAAGCGGAAGCAATTTTAGCTAATGCGGAAGCAAATCTAAGCAGAAGTGGCTCCATCTCTACTCCCTCCACGGGCAAGGTTGAGAACAGATCACACGCCATAATGCTCAACTTGGTCTTCATAGTAGGCTTCTCCTGCTGCTGATGATGAAATAATAATGCAAGATTGAGTACAATGATGTACTCAGCAAGTGCGGGAAAACACATGATATGCAGCTCATAAACAAGGTAGGTATAAAAAGGCCTATTTGCAGAAAACAAAGTTATTTATCAAAACCATGATAAAACACTAACTTAACTTTAGATGAATGTAATCCCAGCATGAATTAAATTACCAACATATCTCCATCCCTTCCGTGTTCCATCCGAACATTAACCAACCTTTGTCCACACTCACGAATACCTCCTCGTATTTGCTACCATCTCACGAATACCTTCCCGTATTAGCTACCATCTCATCTCATAAAACAACCTCGTCTCACATCGAGACTAATCTCATGTCACGACTCCACAGTCATGCAACCATCTCATTACCCGGACTCAACAGTCCAAACAACCAAACCATAACCAAATCCATAACCAAGAACCTTCCCTTTAACCATCCCAACTAATCATGGCAGTTTAGCCAGGTGCTCGTGACCGTAAGATCGGCTATCATGATGGTTTTAATAACTCTGCAGAGTTTGCACCTCTTTACCCACAAGTTTGTGATTTCGTCACCCGTCAGCAACTGCAGAACCTCCATTATACCAGTACACATCCGTCGGTGTATGGTCAAGAGATCACAAAATAGCCTGTACAAAGGGGTTACTAGATGTATGGACTGACTAAGGTTTCACCGGCAGGCTAGAATCTCCAATTCTCCCACCCACGGGCCCCCTCTTGTGCCATGCAGTTCCCAGGGCAGTCCTCACTCGACTCCCATTCCCCGCGCCTTCCACAGTCCATAACACTCTAGCAACTTACCTAATTACTCAGCTAAGCCGCACCCATACTTGGCCTTGTGGTGGCACTGTTATCCTGGCATGTGCATGCATGAACCGTTCCTTAGATCTATGGCAAGTAAACCACCATCTCATGCTATCTCATTCACAAACCATAGACTCAGCGAAGCATAAAGCAAAAACCATACCCGACTCATAAACTTCCCAGGCGACAAGGGTGGTTTAACCAAAACTAGTAAACTCCTATAAAAGGTTTCCCATCATGTTTGACTCAGCACACACACCTTTTCGCAAACAAAATAGTTTTACCCAAAACATAGGATCAATATGGTCAAGGAGCACTTGCCTTGTTCTTGCGGTTCCGGTTGTTCTTGAATCCCAAAACCTGGTTGCTGCAGTTCGTCGTAGACAGCTCCCCGAGCTTGTTCTGCTAGGTAGGATCACGTGCATACAAGATTCACAGCAATCAATATCATGCACAAACCTTAAACTAGATGCGATGATGCACATGCATGCTATCCTATGATTAATTTTATTAGATTGGTCTGTTCGTGTTTTTGCATGGATTGCATGGACAGTGGTGTTCGGATCAAAGGTGGACGTGGCAATGATCTTGTCTTTAGATCAACCTGATCATCAAGTGATCTATCCACGAGAAGGCTTCTGTTCGTAAGGAATCAAAGAACAGATGCAAGGAAAACGCAACGATATCGTAAGGCGGTATTGGGGCCTACCTTACGTTCCTTTCGACCTTCGAGGTCCTCCTCAGACCGCTGTGCTTTCCTATGGCGATCTTCCTTGTTGCGCCTCGGCGATGGTTTACTCGGCGAGTTAGGGCTAGGGCTCTAAGTCGTCGGCTCAGGAGTTGGAAAAGAAGTTTGTGGTTTCGGCCAGAGGTTCTGGTTTCTATTTATAATCGGAAAGATAAGAGTCCTAATCTGATTGTATCCCGAATAAGAGTCTTATTCAGATCGTCGTTGGATCCTTATCATCTTATCTTTAGTTGATTTGGTGCGGTAACGTTGTGGAATTCAGATCGGTTTCCTTTACGTACAGGTATTCTTACGTGTAACAGCCGCTCCAGAACTCGTTACCTTCGCGGTGATGAGCTTCGGAGGCTCCACGTGTCCTTCCGGGGCCTGGTATCTCCTTCTCCGCAGAGACGAGCTCCGGTTGTGCCACGTGTCAATCGACCGAGACCTCCCCCCTCCTTTGGAGGTGAGCTCCGCGCACGCCACGTGTTGGCGCCGGTCTTTCCTCTCTTCTTTCTTCAGGGACATGCCCCGAGGTCGACACGTGTCCAGCAGTGACAGACCTCCCGGAGATAAGCTCCGGTGACGACGCGTGTCCAATAGAACAGGACCTCTCGGAGGTGGGCTCCGAGATCGACACGTATCCCGCGCGACTGGTCCTCTGATTTCCGCGAGGAATAGCTCCGAGGATGACACGTGTCTTGCGGAAATGCCTTTGCTTCTTCCGCAGAGGCTAGCTCCGTGGGCAACACGTGTCCCACAGGATCGGACCTCTCCCCTTTGCGGAGACGAGTC
Organism: Neostapfia colusana; assembly: GCA_030760725.1. Classification (NCBI taxonomy): domain Eukaryota; kingdom Viridiplantae; phylum Streptophyta; class Magnoliopsida; order Poales; family Poaceae; genus Neostapfia; species Neostapfia colusana. Next base: position 106,880,373 of record JASWHV010000006.1, read on the forward strand.
CCGAACCTGCCACGTAGCTATTTTAGCGGCGGACCTCTCCCCACCTCGCAGGGACGAGCTCCGAACACGCCATGTGGCCAGCGGCCGCGGTAAGTTGTCTTTGGCGCTTTCTGAGAGGTGGGTTCAGCTCTTATTGGCTATCCTTTTGATATTTTTCTCTGTTCCTTCTTTTCATAAAATGTTTCCTTTTCATAAAGCATGAACATATGCTGACACCCGAGATGAGGGTGTCACACTATAGCTAAGGCATGAGAAGGCGAAAGTGGTGGCAAGGAAATAGGATAGAGCTGCCCGGAGCTGTTGCATCTAGCAATTATATTCTCGGTGTCCAAATCCTTTACAGAAAGACCAAAAGGATCAAATTCAATGGAAACGTTATTGTTAGTGGTAAACTGACGAACGGAAAACAAATTTTTGATGATATGAGGAGAAACAAGAACACGGTGCAAATGTAAAAGGCGATCACGAGTAGAAAAAGAAGTGTGACCGGTGGAGGTAGTGGGTAGCAGTGACCCATCACCTACAATGATAGACGAAGGGGTCGAGAAGAAGAGAGGTTGGGAGGCCGAGAGGCTACCGGAGGAGGAACTCATGTGGCTATCGGCGCCGGAGTCCATGTACCATTCAGCGGATGACGGTGGTGACAACGACATGATGTGGAATGAGTTGGCCAGCTTGTTCGGATCGTTGTAGGAGGTGGTCGGTCCGCCAGACGGCCAGAACGTGCCGTAGGACCCCCCCCCCCCCCCCATGCGTCACGAAGGCCTGCTGCGGAGGAGTAGGAGCGCCGGGCGTGCTGGAAAGCCTGGTGAAAGACGGGGCGTAGCACCTCTCCATAGCTGCAAGGTCATGTTCCATGGATTTCCCGGAGTGGGAAATCCGTTGCTGCTCCGTATATCGTTACGTTGGTTCCGGTTGCGCCGGTTTTGGCCCCGGTTAGAAGACGGAGCAGCGGAGGCCGGTGCACCGGAAGGCGGGGCGCCGGAAGCTAGGGCGCATGGAGGAGGTCTGTCAGTTGATGCTGGTGGCGTGGTACGTCCTGCACCTGATGAAGTGGCAGCCAGGGCACTAGCATTCCCCGGCTTCGACTTCATCTCAATCTCCTCAAGTTGGAAGTCGTTGCGGACCTTGGCGAAGGTAGGGAAGGGACTTTGTCGCTTGAGGAGAGTCGCCATGTGAGAAAAACCGCTCGTTCAGGCCGCAAAGCATCGTGAGGATGAGGCTGCGGTTGGGGATGGCCTCGCCCAAGTCGCCTAGCACGTCGGCCATCAACTTGAGGCGGTGGCAATAGTCGGTGATGGAGAGATCCCCTGTACGAACGTACGGAATTCGGCATCAAGAATCATAGCACGAGTCTCTCGGTTACCTATGAATTGTTCCTGAAGCTCGATCTAGATGGAACAAGCTGTGGGTACACCCGTCGAGACGATCTCAATGAGATCGGAGGAGACGGTGCCGTCAGACGCCAGAGGAGGAGGGTCGTGGCAGGCCAAGTCACGACGAATCTCGTTAGTTGCAACAAGCAAGGCACGACGTGCCTCGTCTGCCACTGCATGTGCATGTGCTGCCTCAATAGCAAGACGGTCGGCCTCCATGGTTAACCGAATTAACTCGGTCACGGGGGCAACATCCTGTGCAGATGCTTGGGTGTTGTTGGCGCCATCAACATCGATGGCGCATGTGGATGCCATCGGATCTCAATCTGGATGGCTGGTGGTCCAACTGTGCATGACGGCGATTGGACCGCGGGCAGCGGCGGCTAGGGTTAGGTGGACAACGCGGGCGGGCACCACGTGTCGGGGCTGGTGGTCCGACCGCGACTGGCGGCGGTCGGACCGCGAGCAAGCACCGCCTTAGAACGGCGGCAACTAGGGTTAGGTGGACGACGCGGGCAAACGCCATGCGTCGGGGCTGGCAGTCGGACCGCGACTAGGGGCGGTCAGATCGCGAGCAGGCGCTGCCTCGGAGCGGCGACGGCTAGGGTTAGGTGGACAACGTGGGCGGGCACCACGGATCGGTGGCGGTCGGACCGCCGTTGAGCTAGATGTCGGACCGCGGAGGGGTGGCGTGCCGGGAAGATGGCGGCGCGGTGAGGGAAGGGAGGGGGTGCGCCGCTGTGGGGCACGACGGCGACTAGGGGATGTACTAGGGATGAAATCTCTGAGATACCATGATAGAATTAAGAGGTAAAAACAATTATTGGATGATTAAACTACTGGAGGGTGAGTACATATATATAAGAGGGTCCGGATACCTATTTTGATATAATAGGCGAGGTGAGACTATTGTCTAATACCCAGAAATCGCCAACCACTACGTGTCCAGATCGCAAAAAAATTGAAGCGGGAAATAAAAAGGCGTGGCAAGACTTCCTGACGACCATCGTGCGTGGCACGGATGATAGCCACTGTTGCTGCAAGTACACCCACCGCGGCATATGCTGATGGACTGATGGTGACAATGGCTCTCCTCAGCGAGCAAACCGAAAGGGGTCGTTGTAGAAGATTTCAACGGTCTACACTTCGTGGAGTTTTGCAGTCAACTTTAAGTAAGCGATCCGTTCGAATTTTATATGTCTAAAGTGGCACGGCATGCTTGCTTATCCGTGAGGAATTCGGGTGCACCATGACGAGCTCAGAACCAGGGTCTGTCGACGGATCGAGTTGGCTCTTTCAAGCCCCAACCACACCACTAACGATGATTTATGTAGTTAGCCAATTTTATGATGGCCTGTTAACATTACATTACACTGCCGTCTCATCTAGTCGTTAGTCGTTACTAGTGACTTGGTGGTTTTTCCATCAACTCCTGCCTAACATTGTCTTTGGGTGGCTCTTTTTTCTTAAAAAAATATATAAGCAACTACACTTGGATAACTGTACGCATCACCCGTGGTCCTTGTGGGCTTGTGGCCATAGTGAGTGAACCTTAGCCATGAAACTGAATCTACTGTACTGGGCACCAACAGAGCCATGATCATACCCCTTACACATGCGAACTAGGCAAACGAACCAGATCTTATCGATAACTCGTTCACAAAAATACAACAATTATGATCTGAAAATTTGCATAAATGGCCGTTTCCCACACATCTTCGTCAAGAATCTGTTCACTACGCCTGTCTCCCGAATCCGACTGATTGGATATTCAGAAAACAACAGCGGCACCAGGGAACATCAGCAGCAGCTCAAGTCTTCTTCAAAAGGAGAATATTTATCCTGCTCATGTTTTTTCTTTGAGAACCATCCTGTTCATGGTTGCTGCTGAGCTGATCATACATTTTATTTGCAATCATCATGAGTATGCCCTTCGACGCACCGCGTCGTACCTGAAACAAATCATCCTCATCCACTTTGCCACTGGTTTATTCCTCTACTGTCCCTACATGCAAAGCGTGTGCCCTACCTGATCCCCACTCCCACACATGCAGACACTCTACACAGGCAGCCCAATTGGCCACTGAAGAGGATAAAAAGAGGGAAAAAATCATATTCCCATTTCCATTCACTAGCGAGCAAAAACAAAAGGTGAAGAAGCACCAGCTTTTATCAAGAAACAAAAGGCCTAGGAAAAAGCTGCAATTCTCACGCTATAATTCCATTCTTATCGTTTTAGCACAAAAATTACAGATAACTGAACAGAATTACCCTCTGTCGGTACCCTCAATACCGGGTATCCCCGCGCACAGGAGAAAACCGCCTAAGGACCTCGCCCCCACCGCAGGGGTGAGCTCCGAAGGCGCCACATGTCCAGCAGGGCCGGGGCTCCCCTCTCCTCAGAGGAGAGCTCCGGGCCTGCCACGAGGCAGAAGAGCCGCACCTCGCCTCCTCCGCAGGGGTGAGCTCCGAAGGCGCCACGTGTACAGCAGGGACGGGCCTCCCCTCTCCTCAGAGGAGAGCTCCGGGCCTGCCATGTGGCAGAAGAGCCAGACCTCGCCCCCTCCGCAGGGGTGAGCTCCGAAGGCGCCACGTGTCCACCAGGGTCAGGCCTCCCCTCTCCTCAGAGGAGAGCTCCGGGCCCGTCACGTGGCCAGAAGAGCCGGACCTCGCCCCCTCCGCAGGGGTGAGCTCCAAAAGCGCCACGTGTCCAGTAGGGTCGGGTCTCCCCTCTCCTCAGAGGAGAGATCCGGGCCTGCCACGTGACAGAAGAGCCGGATCTCGCCCCCTCCGCAGGGGTGAGCTCCGAAGGCGCCACGTGTCCAGCAGCGCTGGGTCTCCCCTCTCCTCAGAGGAGAGCTCCGGGCCCACCACGTGGCTAGAAGAGTCAGACCTCGCCCCCTCCGCAGGGGTGAGCTTCGAAAGCACCACGTGTCCAGCAGGGCCAGGGCTCCCCTCTCCTCAGAGGAGAGCTCCGGGCCTGCCACGTGTCCAGAAGAGCTGGACCTCGCCCCCTCCGCAGGGGTGAGCTCCGAAGGCGCCACGTGTCCAGCAGGGTCGAGGCTCCCCTCTCCTTAGAGGAGAGCTCTGGGCCTGCCACGTGGCCAGAAGTGTCGCGCTGCCCACCCCGGCTCGGTAGGCAGCAGGAGTAAAGGCACGCCATGCCTTGTCCGATCAAGGCATTCAAGACCCGCACCTTCCCAAAACGCGGAGGCGCGGCGCACGCCTGTCAGGAGGCACTGTGACCAGTCACAGTCAAGACAGGCGCACCATGTAAGGAGCTGTAGACCAATAAATACAGCAAGATATGCCCTGCCGTCCCTGCCATCATTAACCACTACGCCTAGCTTGCGGCATGGGCAGGACGGCAGGACGACGACCAAGGAGCCATCGCCAGAGGACAGCTACCAGCATTCACGACAAGACTAGGTAGATGGCAGGAAATCACCCCGAGGCCACCTGTCAGGCTCCGGGGCCCACCTTGTAAGCCACCCGAGCCTTGAAGTATAAAAGGCTCAGGTAGGCAACGGTGCAAAAAGTTCGGCGGTTCGCCACCTTGCGGGTTCGGCTCATTTTGACCCCGACTACACACTCAGTTCATCACCAAGCTTAGAACTCCGGTTCTAAGCCTCGAGCAACACAGCTCCCGTAGACGTAGGGTTTTACGCTCCGGCGGCCCGAACCACGTAAAAATACTTGTGTCAATCCCCTTCGTCCAACGCGACCTTCCGAGAGAACTAGCCCCTCCTAAAAAGAACCTCTGGGGGCTGCTCCTAAGCAGGTCCGGGGGAAGTGTCGACGGAACACTTCGACATTTGGCGCGCCAGGTAGGGGGCTTTTCTCTATCGAGACGGGTCTGCGTCAATGAAGATGTCCAAGCTTCCTTCAACGGCTGGCTCTTCACGCCATCATTCCCGGCGAACAACAACTTCAAGATCTGCTGCGGCGCAGAGTGCCACTCAAGCAAGTGCACTAGCCGCCGCACGAGTGCTCTTGGACAATCCGCCTGCTGTGGACGCTCACCAGGGGGCCACCCAGCAGTGGATCCGCGACGTCAACCACCTCGTCGCTGCTGCCGTCAACCCTCCGCTGCGGCGGGGACGACGCCCTGGTCAACCAGATGTGTCGCTGTCGCGCACACCAACGATTGACATGCAGACGGCAGACTCCCGTTCTACTAGGCTCCCAACAGCGGACCTAACGACGGAGCTGGAGCGATGTTGCTTGGGGGAAGATGCTCGCGTAACCATCGAGCGCCAGCGGCGAAGGTGTCGCATCCATGAGGCCGACTACACCATGTTGATTGCCTCGAATCAGCCTGGGCCTCAGACGTTCGCCATGCGACCTCTGCCCCTGGCGTACGCCACGCAGCATATGCAGCAGCCATATGCCCTGCAGTCGGTGCCCCCGATGTATGGTGCACCATCGCCCATGCCGGGGTACACCGTGCCAGCAGCGCACCAAGCGTTCGCAGCACCAGGATCTACGGCAGCAGGGACGGGGTGTGCGGCCCTGGCGCCACACCTCCGCTTTGCAGTGTGGTCACGCAAGTTTCGGCCACACCTGCCGGAGAAGTACGACGGAAGCATCAACCCTGCAGAGTTCCTGCAGATCTACTCCACTGCCATCCTCGCGGTAGAAGGGGATGAGGCCATCATGGCCAACTACTTCCCCGTCGCCTTGACCGGCCCAGCGCGGTCATGGTTCATGAACCTGCCCCAGGGTTCCGTAACTTCCTGGGGGAAGCTATGCCGACAGTTCACGGCGAACTTCGGCAGCTCCTACACGCGTCTCGGCACGGAGCTGGACCTCTACGCCGTGCGACAGCAACCGGGGGAGTCACTGTGCTCCTTCATCCAGCGTTCTCCCAGGTACGGAATACCATCCCTCACATCCAGAACGCATCAGTTGTGGTCGCATTCCGACAGGGTGTGAGGGACGAGAAGATGCTCGAGAAGTTGGCCACCAGGGAGGTGCGAGACGTCTCAGAGCTCTTCAGCCTGGTGGACAAGTGCGCCAGTGCAGCAGAAGGGCGTAACTGACACTCACATCCAGCCTCCGAAGCAGGAGGGCAGCCCGGAGATGGAGGAGTTCAAGCTGGACTTCCAACCACGTCACGCAGTCAAGAGCCAAGCACTGGCAGGCTTCATGGCCAAGTGAATACCATCACCAAGCAACTTAGGGGGCCCTGAAGGTGGAGAACCGGAGCCCCGAGCACCGGTCTTCACCGAGCCTCACTAGGCGTTCTACTTCGATGGCCCCTCGTGGAAGCAGGGGGCGGAGTCGGCGTACTGCTCCTCATGCCAACGGGGGAGCAGTTTGGGTACATGGTGCGCTTCAACTTAAAGGCAACCTACAACATGGTCTTGGAACTGTGCCATGTACCACGCGCCGACAACACCGTCTCCAATGACCTGTCAACGAAGGCCTCCACCGGAGCCCCGGAGCCCGAAGGAGCCTTCGAAGGGACGTTGCCGCGACCCACAGCCCGACCTGCCGAACCGGGCGAAGGGGATCAGACAAGTACCTCGAAGCTGGAGGTCCCGGCGGCCCTACAGCCATGGTGCCCGCCAAGCATCGTATGCACCATGGGGACTCCGTGCTACCCAGCGTCCAAGATCCAGAAGCTCAAGTAGCCCCGATGCATGGACCACGGCGGTCCGGGACTTCTTGAAAGACAACATCCTTTCTGATGAACGTGCATCTGCTGAATGGATTGCGCGGATGGCTAAGAGCTACACGCTGGTATCTCTACCGGCGTGGCGCCAATGGCATCCTATTACGGTGCATAACCCAGGAGGAAGGCTGCGACCTGCTCGCAGTAATCCTCGGAGGCGAGTGTGGGAAACGCACATCTTCCCGCACGCTGGTCGGTAAAGCCTCCCGGCATGGCTTCTACTGACCGACAGCCTCCTGGACGCCGTCAAGCCGGTTAAGAGATGCAAGGCGTCCATGCCAAGCAGATCCACACACCGGTGCAGATGCTGCACATCCTGGGGCCCTGCCCCAAAGCCGTCGGGGGATACCGGCACCTCTACGTCGGGGGCCAGCCGGACATCACAGGGCCGGGTCATGGGAATTACCCTTCTTCATGGTATGCGGCGGCCGAAGCCGTGCTTCCCCCGGAGATCACCATGGGGGTCCCCCCGTGTCCTAGCGCACGATGAAGCCACAAAAGACCAGCTCCTGCGTGAGGACATCAACCTCGTCGACGAGGCAAGATGGCAAGCAACGCTCCAAATCGCACGGTACCGGCAGGCGCTCCGGCGCTACCACTAGAGGTCCGTGTATGGGAGCTCAAGGCAGGCGCTCTGGCGCTACCTCCGTAAGTTCTACCCTTAGAACAGTGGTAGGACAGGTTTATTCTTTCTGTAATAGATCCCATAGAGTCTAGGAGCAGCGCTTGGAGCAACTAAGCCCCAAGGGGTGGTCCAGGACTACGTCCAGCTTAGCCTGGTCCTGTACCCTAAGCGCGTAGGCTCTGCCCCCCCTTCACAATGGGGAGGGTCGTTTCCTCCATGTACGGCCTGTTTTCCTCCTATGGACTTACATGAATGAAAAGAACCCTGTCCTACCACGCTTACTTATGTGTTCATTCAAATTACGCATTAATTTTTATGATCACCTTCCCATGCTTAAGACAGTGTACGTCCATCGTATGCTCGGTTCTCCTTTCCCACTCTCATGCCTAGTCAGCATTTGCCATCCGAAGGCGGTTGTGCTTGAGGTACCTACCAAAGGCCCGGGAGCCTCTCGGACCTCCCCCTGTTAGGGTACTGTGACGCCAGTCGGTCTCCTCTAGGAAAAGACCTACGCCAAAGCGGGAGGTCCAGGAGCCTGCTTTGCCTAGTCCTGCACCCAAAGCGTGCGCACTCTGCCTCCCCAGCGCTACGGCCTGAGTACTAGGGGCCAGACGGTTACACCCTGGCCAAGGAGGGAACCGGGCCTCCGGTACGGAGTGCACTGGATTGCCCAAGCCCCGTATACCGACCCAGGACTGTAAGCCAAATAAGACCAAGAGACAGGGAAGGGAGGACCTCTGAGCAGGATTACCGTTTCCCTACTCGTGTGCAGGACCTCCTGAGAGGCCTCCCGGACTTCGCCCCCTCCGCATGGGTGAACTCCGAAGTCGGACCTCACCTCTCCTTAGAGACGAGCTCCGATGCTGGCCCTCACCCTCTCCTCATAGGTGAGCTCCAAAGCCGAATCTCGCCCTCTCCTCGAGGCGGGCTCCGAAGGTGCCACGTGTCTAGCAGGGCCGGGCCTCCCCTCTCCTCACAGGCGAGCCCCGGGCCTGCCACGTGGTCAGCAGTCCCGGACTTCACCCTCTCCTCAGAGGTGAACTCCGAAGCCGGACTTCACCCCCTCCACAGGGATGAGCTCCAAAGGTGCCACATGTCCAGCAGGGTCGGGCCTCCCCTCTCCTTAGAGGCAAGCCCCGAGCCTGCCATGTGGCTGATAGTGCCGGACTTCACCCCCTCCGCAGGGGTGAACTCTGAAGCCGGACCTCACCTCTCCTTAGAGTCGAGCTCCAATGCCAGACCTCACCCTCTCCTTAAAGGCGAGCTCCGATGCCGGACCTCACGCGCTCCTCAGGGCTGAGCTCCGATGCCGACCCTCGCCCTCTCTTCAGAGGCGAGCTCCGGTGCCGGCCCTCGCCCTCTCATCAGAGGCGAGCTCCGATGTCGGCCCTCACCCTCTCCTCAGAGGTGAGCTCTGATGCCGGACCTCACCCCCTCCGCAGGACTGAGCTCCGAAGCCGACGAGACCCTACAAGCAAAGGGAACACTCAAGACAAGAAAGCGTGCGGGGTAGAAAAGGACAAGGCCCCACCCCAGGATCGATATCTCCCCCGAGATGGGCCCGGGGGCCACTGTCGGTACCCCCGCGCACAGGAGAAAACCGCCTAAGGACCTCGCCCCCACCGCAGTGGTGAGCTTCAAAGGCGCCACGTGTCCAGCAGGGTCGGGGCTCCCCTCTCCTCAGAGGAGAGCTCCAGGCCTGCCACGAGGCAGAAGAGTCGGACCTCGCCCCCTCTGCACGGGTGAGCTCCGAAGGCGCCACGTGTCTAGCAGGGCCGGGCCTCTCCTCAGTGGAGAGCTCCGGGCCTGCCACATGGCAGAAGAGTCGGACCTTGCCCCCTCCACAAGGGTGAGCTCTGAAGGCGCCACGTGTCCAGCATGGCCGGGCCTCCCCTCTCCTCAGAGGAGACCTCCGGGCCTGCCACGTGGCCAGAAGAGCCGGACCTCGCCCCCTCCGCAGGGGTGAGCTCCGAAGATGCCACGTGTCCAGCAGAGTCGGGCCTCCCCTCTCCTCAGAGGAGAGCTCCGGGCCTGCCACGTGGCAGAAGAGCCAGACCTCGCCCCCTCCGCAGGGGTGAGCTCTGAATGTGCCACGTGTCTAGTAGGGTCGGGCCTCCCCTCTCCTCAGAGGAGAGCTCCGGGCCCGCCACGTGGCCAGAAGAACTGGACCTCGCCCCCTCCGCAGGGGTGAGCTCCGAAGGCGCCACGTGTCCAGCAGGGCCAGGGCTCCCCTCTCCTCAGAGGAGAGCTCCGGGCCTGCCACGTGGCTAGAAGAGCTGGACCTCGCCCCCACCGCAGGGGTGAGCTCCGAAGGCGCCACGTATCCAGCAGGGCCGGGGCTCCCCTCTCCTCAGAGGAGAGCTCCGGGCCTGCTACGTGGCCAGAAGTGTCGCGCTGCCTACCCTGGCTCGGTAGGTAGTAGGAGTAAAGGCACGCCATGCCTTGTCCGATCAAGGCATTCAAGACCCGCACCTTCCCAAGACGTGGAGGCGCGGCGCACGCTTGTCAGGAGGCACTGTGACCAGTCACAGTCAAGACAGGCGCACCATGTCAGGAGCTGTAGACCAACAAATACAGCGACAAGACATGCCCTGTCGTCCCTGCCATCATCAACCACTACGCCTAGCTTGCGGCATGGGCAAGACGGCAAGACGACGACCAAGGAGCCATTGCCATAAGACAGCTACCAGCATTCACGGCAAGACTAGGTAGATGGCAGGAAATCACCCCGGGGCCACCTGTCGGGCTCTGGGGCCCACCTTGTAAGCTGTCCGAGCCTTGAAGTATAAAAGGCTTGGGTAGGCAACGTTGCAAAGGGTTCGGCGGTTCGCCACTGTCGAAGTGTGTGGTCGACACTTCCCCCGGATCTGCACTGGGCAGCCCGTGGAGGTTCTTTTTCAGTGCGGCTAGTCACTTGCGGAGAGCTTGAGCGTAGGGACGAGTTAGGGAGGAGCTTGACACGGCGAGTTTTACGTGGTTCGAGCCGTCGGAGCGTAAAACCCTACGTCCACGATGAGCTGAGGTGCTCGCTGTATTGCTTGTTGCTCAGAACCGGAGTCCTGAGCTTGACGATGAGTTACGCGTAGGGTATGAGTTGCTGGAGTGCGAACCCCCGCTATCGTCGCCTACCCAAGCCTTTTATAGTCCAACGCTCGCGTGGCTTACAAGGGGGGCCCGGGACCCGACAGGTGGTCCCAGGGAGATTGCCTGCCGACTATCGTATCTGCAGTTATGTCGGTAGTTGTCTCTGGCAAAGGCTTCTGAGTCTTCGTCTTGCCGCCCTGTCCATGCCGCATGCTAGTCGTAGTGGTTGATGACGGCGGGGCGGCAGGGGATGTCTTGTCGCTGTGTTTATTGGCTGGCAGGTTCTGACACCGCGCGCCAGTCTGTGATGCGATTGGGCGCAACGGCACCTGACAGAGGCGTGCTCCACGTCTCCGCGTCTTGGGAAGGCGCGGGTCTTGAATACCTTGTATGTGCAAGGTATGGGGCGTCTTTACGCCCGCTGCCTACCGCTCGGGGGCAGGCAGCGCTCTTCTGCTGGACACGTGGCGGGCCCGGAGCTCTCCTCAGAGGAGAGGGAGGTCCGGCCCCGCAGGACACGTGGAGCCTTCGGACTTCTCCCCGCGGAGGGGGAGGTCCGGCTTCTGTCGGCCACGTCTCGGGCCCGGAGCTCTCCTCTGAGGAGAGAGAGGTCCGGCCCCGCTGGACACGTGGCGCCTTCGGACCTCTCCCCCACGGAGGGGGGAGGTCCGGCTTCAGCAGGCCACGTGGCAAGTCCGGGGCTCCCCTCTGAGGAGAGGGAGGTCCGGCCCCGCTGGACACGTGGCGCCTTCGGAGCTCTCCCTGCGGTGAAGGGCGAGATCCTCAGGCATTTTCCCCTGTGCGCGGGGGTACCCCATATCACGGGTACCGACAGTGGCCCCCGAGCCCATCTCGGGGGAGATAGCGAGCCCAAGGTGGGGCCTCCGTCTCTTCTGTTCCGCGCACTTCCTCTAAGTCCCGCATTGACCGCCGCCGGAGCACGAACAGTCGCAGAATCGTGGGAGCGTGCGCCCACTTGATGGTTGCTTTTACTGTGGCGGTTCCCAAGGCTGCCACTTCTGCATGTTGCGGCTCTTTCTTCGGGAACCGTTGAAGCGCCTTTTCGGCTCGTCTTCTTGGGAGACTGACTCCTTGACCCATCGCTTCAGCTGGGCGGCTTGGGCCCACCTATCATCGGCGCTCGGTCTTGGAGCCGAAGCGGTTGCCGATACGGCGTATTCGAAGAGTTTCGAGTCACTTCGAATCGTACCTGGAAAGTGTGAAGGGAAGCCGCAACGTGGGCAAGTTCCCTTTATAAGGCTTCCAGCACTTGCACCTTCCTTGAGTCTCTGCGACCTTGTCTCCTCCCGTGGCTTCTAACCCGCCTTCGGGGGAGGATCGCTCTTGACTTCCTCCAGCGGCGACGCCTGCACCAAGTCAAGGATCCAGGGAGCCTGCATGTCTTGCCTCTGGAGGTGGCGCCTCTAAGAGGCCTCGGGTTTATCATCCCGACGGGACTCTTCTTGAGCGACGACAGGCGGGAAGTTCCCAGGCGTCGCGTCCTCTCTCCTCAGGCGGTGGAGTCTCCAAAGAAACTGCTGACACGCCGAGGAGGCTTCAGGCGGAGGAGTCTCCAAGGAAACTGCTGAAGCACCAAGGAGGACTCCAGGCGGCAGAGTCTCCAAGGAAACTGCTGAAGCGGCGGAGGGGGCTTTAGAAGCATCCTTGATGACACTGGCCCTTGCGCTGGTGATGGCCGAGGTGGTCCCCGCGCTTGGGTTAGAGGATTCTTTAAGGAAACTGCTGAGGCGGCAGAGGGGGCTTCAGAAGCATCCTTGATGACAGCGGCTCTTGCACTGGTGGTGGCCGAGGAGATCTCCGCGCTCGGGTCACGGAGCGGGAGAACGCCGCCAGGGCTGAAGTCGGGGACCCTAGGTTTTTTTTTGTGTGTGAGTGTGTAGCCCAGCTCATGGAGCCTTGTATGAATAGACTCTTGTTATCTTTTGTGTCTGCGTGCTTTAGTCTTCTTCTTGGTTTTACCTGGCCAAGCCCTCAGCTCCGCAAGGTACTCAGAGGCCTTGACCAATCTCGAAGCTCTGCACAGACACCTTCCCCAGGTCCTTACTGTATTAAGGGCCCCGGAGGTCTCCAGGACCCGCCCCATGAGAATGGGGAGGTCCGGGCCTGCTAGCCACATGGCGGGCCCGGAGCTCTCCTCTGAGGAGAGGGAGGTCCGGCCCCGCGGGACACGTGGAGCCTTCGGACCTCTCCCCGCGGAGGGGGGGGGGGGAGGTCCGGCTTTTGTTGGCCACATGGCGGGCTCGGAGCTCCCCTCTGAGGAAGGGGAGGTCCGGCCCCACTGGACACGCGGGACCTTCGGGTCTCGCCCCTGCGGAGGTGGCGAGGTCTGGATTCTTCGGTCTTACCTTGGAGTTCCGGTCTTGCGCGATCCCGTAGCGGCCCCCTGGTAGGTGTGTCCCATTGGTTGGGTGCACCTACCATACTCCTGCGGGGAGGTGAGGCCGAGAGGTCCTGCACACAAGTAAGGGAAACGTAATTCTCCTTTGGGGCTCCCCCTCCTCTATCTCATAGTCTTATTTGGCTTATGGTCCCCATCCACTTGTACGGTGCTTGGGGACTATGGTGCGCGAAGTGCCGGGAGCTCGGGGCCCCCCTGGCCATCGGCATGTACCTCCAACGCAACCGCCTTTGGTAGGGAAGCAAATGCCGACTAGAGGTGAGAATGAGAAGAGGGAGCCGAGCGCATTGTGAGCATACGCCGAAAGTGCATTCATAAAAATTTAATACGTAATTTAAATGAGCACAAGGGAAGAGCAAAGTAGGACAGGTTTATTTTCATATAAATTTCCATAGGAGGAAGGCAGGCTATACATGGAGGTCACGACCCGACCCATTAAGAAGGGAAGCAAGACTCTACGCGCTTGGGGTGGGAACCAGACAAAGCTGAACGTAGTCCTGGACCGTCCCCTGAGGCTTAGCTGCTCCGAGCGTTGTTCCTGGACTCTATGGAATCTATTACAAAAAGAAGAGATTGCCCTATCATTGCTCTAGGGGTAGAACTTACGGAGGTGTTCGATGTTCCAAGGGTTCGGGAGTGGGTCCCCATCCTCGGTGGAAAGGCGTACGCACCCGGGACGGCACACTTTTGTGACTCGGAAGGGACCTTCCCAACTAGGGGAGAGTTTATGGGTCCCTTCACGAGAAAGTATGCGCCGCAGCACCAGGTCGCCTCCCTGCAGCTCCCGGGCACGCACAGACGTCTGGTGGTAGCGGCGGAGCGCTTGTGTGTACCGTGCGTTACGGAGTGCTGCATGCAATCGGACCTCGTCGACGAGGTCGATATCTCCACGCCAGAGGTTGTCCTGCGCGGCTTCGTCGTAAGCTCGGACACGGTGAGACTTCATGGTGATTTCTGGGGGAAGCATAGCTTCGGCCCCATACACCATGAAGAAGGGTGTCTCTCCGGTGGCCCGACTCTGGGATGTCCGGTTAGCCCATAGTGTGCTCGGAAGCTCGTCCACCCAATTGGCACCATGTTTCTTTAGGCTGGCATAGGTGCGGGTCTTGAGGCCCCGGAGAATCTCGGCGTTGGCCCTCTCGACTTGTCCATTTCTCTTTGGGTGAGCAACAGAGGCATAGCACACCTGGATGTCGAGGTCTTCGCAGTAGTCTTGGAAGGCTGTGCTGGTGAACTGGGTCCCGTTGTCAGTGATGATTCTGTTCAGGACCCCGAACCAGCAGACAATCGACTTGATGAACTTTACTGCTGACTGCTTGTTGATGGTGACAACTGGTGTGGCTTTCAGCCACTTGGTGAACTTGTCGATGGCGACATAGAGGTACCGGAATCCTCCGACGGCTCTGGGGAATGGTCCCAGGATGTCCAACCCCCACACGGCAAACGGCCATGAGGGTGGGATCATCTGTACCGCCTGAGCCGGTGTATGGATCTGCTTGGCGTGGAACTGGCACGCCTTGCAGCTCTCGACCAGCTTGACGGCATCCTGGAGTGCTGTCGGCCAGTAGAAGCCATGTCGGAAGGCTTTACCGACAAGCGTGCGTGAGGAAGAGTGACTCCCACATTCGCCCCCATGGATCTCAGCGAGCAAGTCGCAGCCTTCCCCCTGGGTTATGCACCGCAATAGGACGTGGTTGCCGCCACGCCAGTAGAGATCCCCTTCTACCATCGCGTATCTCTTAGCCATACGCACGATCCGTTCAGCGGTTGCATGTTCATCAGGGAGGATGTTGTCTTTCAAGTAGTCCCGAATCTCCGTGATCCATGCATCGGGTCTGACTTGAGCTCCTGGATCTTGAGCGCTGGGTTGCACGGAGTCCCCAGTGACGCTTACGATCCTTGGCGGCATCCATGGTTGCAGGGCCGCCGGGACCGCCAGCTTCGAGGTGCTGGTCCAGCCCCCTTCGCCCGGCTCGGCGGGCCGGGCTGTGGGCCGCAGCAACGTCCTCTCGAAGACTCCTTCGGGCACAGGGGCTCTGGTGGAAGCCTTCGTTGAAAGGTCGTCGGCTGCGGCATTGCCAGTGCGCGGTACGTGGCGCAGGTCCAAGGCGAGGAAGTCTTTCTCCAACATCTGCACGTGAAGCAGATAAGCAGCTAGCTGTGGGTCATTGCAGGAGCATTCGCCCTTAACTTGCTTGATAACCAGCTGGGAGTCGCCCTGTGCCAACAACTGGCGAGCGCCCAGAGACAAGGCTGTCTGTAGGCCAAAGATGAGTGCTTCATACTCTGCCATGTTGTTGGTTGCCTTGAAATTGAGACGCACCATGTACCCAAACTGCTCCCCCGATGGCATGAGAAGCAGTACGCCGGCACCGGCCCCCTGCTTTCACGAGGAGCCGTCTAAGAAGAGCGTCCAGTGGGGCTTGGTGAAGACCGGAGCTCGGTGCTCTGGTTCACCATCTTCGTGGCCCCCTGGGTCAGCCTTCGTCGGTGTCCACTCTGCCACGAAGTCAGCCAGCGCTTGGCTTTTGACTGCATGGCGAGGAAGGAAGTCCAGCTCGAACTCCGCCAGCTCCGCTGCCCATTTAGCGACGTTGCCAGTCGCATGGGGGCTGTGAAGGATCGTCTTCAGTGGATAGGAGGTGACTACCGAGACCCGGTGGGCCTGAAAGTAGTGGCGGGGCTTCCTGGACGCCACGAGCATTGCATACAGCAGCTTATGGACTTCTAGGTACCTTGTCTTGGCATCGTGAAGGACTTCGCTGATGTAGTAGATAGGCCTCTAGATGGTTCGAACCCTCTCTCTTAGGTCTGAGTGGTCTTCATCCATTGACCCTGGCCCGCTGGAGGTGAGTGGGTCCACGGGGGCTTCCGGGAGTTGGAAACCGGGGGCTCTTATGCATCTTGGCCCTCTGGGGGGGCCCGCTGGTTCTCCGGGAGCTCCGGAGGGCCCTGCTGGATCTCCGAGAGGTCCCGTTGGGCCCCCGGGGGGTCCCACCGGACCCCTGGGAGGTTGCCTTGGGGGTCCGGCAGGCCGCCCTGGACCTCCGGGGGGTTGTCTTGGTGTCTGTCTTCTGCTGCCGGAGTAGGTTGTGAAGATGAGAGGTCCGGTCGCTCTGCGACGAGGACCATACTCACCACTTCAGTTGTCGCCGCGATGTAGAGCAACAGATGCTCTCCGGGCTCAGGGGCTACCATGATAGGTAGGGTCGTCAGGAGTCGCTTCAACTCCTGGAAAGCCTCTTCTGCTTCATCAGTCCAGGCAAATGGACCGGATTTGCGCAGGAGCTTAAAGAAGGGGAGTGCCCGCTCTGCCAGTCTCGGTATAAACCGACTCAGCGCGGCTAGGCATCCCGTGAGTTTCTGGACATCTTTGACGCGGGCGGGAGGCCGCATCAAGTCGATGGCCTTGATCTTCTCTGGGTTGGCCTCAATTCCCCGATGCGAGACCAGGAATCCTAAGAGCTTCCCAGAGGATACACCGAACACACATTTGTCGGGGTTCAGCTTGGTGCGCGTAGAGCGCAATTTGTCAAAAACTAAGGCTAGGTTATCTAACAAAGATGAACCCTGCATGACCTTGACAACGATGTCATCGACGTACACCTCAACTAAGTCTCTTATTAACTCTCCAAAGGTTTTGTGCATTGCACGTACAAAGGTGGGGAGAGCATTCTTTAGGCCGTAAGGCATAGAGACATAACAATACAGGCCCTCTACTGTGATGAAGGAGGTGTGCTCTTCATCTTCTCTAGACATGGGGATCTGATGGAAACCCGAGTAGGCGTCTAGGAAGCACAGCATATCGCAGCCTGATGTCGAGTCTACTATTTGATCTATTCGAGGGAGAGGGAATGGATCTTTGGGACCTGCCTTATTGAGATTGGTGTAGTCGATGCACATCCGGAGCTTCCCACAGGCCTTCGGGACAACGACGGGGTTCGCCAACCACCGGGGGTGGTGGACTTCCCGTATGAAGCCAGCGTCCAGCAGCTTCTTGATTTCTTCGCGAATGAAGTTTTGCCGCTCGATGGACTGCTTGGGGGCTTCTGTTGAACTGGCCGGGCGTCGGGGAAGACCTTTAAGTGGTGCTCGATCACCTCCCTAGGGATCCCCGGCATCTGTGACGGCTGCCATGCAAACACGTCAACGTTGTGCCGGAGGAAGGTGACGAGCGCGCCTTCCTATTTGCTATCCAGGCCACTGGCTACCCGGGTGGTCTGGGTGGCTTCGGCGCCGACTTGGACGACCTTTAAGGGGACGTCGCCCTCGTCGAGGGGTTGCACCCAGGGTGCTGCGGCGGAGGCACGGTGGCGTGCAGTCGGGTGGAGCTGGTCTGGTTCTGCACTGCCAGGGGCTGGTGCTCTAGTTGTTGCAAGCGCTTGGAGTTTTTCCAAGGCCGACACTGTGGCAGTGCGTTCTCCACGAATCCTGAGGACGCCTGTTGGTGTAGGCATCTTCAGGACGAGGTAGCCGTAGTGGGCTACTGCCATGAACCGGTACAGGGCTGGCCTGCCAATTATGGCGTTGAAGGGGAGGTCGATCTCCGCTACGTCGAACAGAATGTATTCTGTCCGATAGCTGTCCGGAGCTCCGAAGGTCACCGGGAGGCTGATGTTGCCGTAGGGAACGACCTGTCCCGGCCCTACCCCTGAGAACGGGCTCGACGGGGTGAGCTTGGCCGTCGGGATCTGCAGCTTCTGGAAAGCTGCACGACTGATGAGGTTCAGCCCAGCTCCGCCATCTACCAAAACGTGGTACATCCTCACGTTGGCGATGGTGGGTGCTACCAAGAGCTGTAGTTGGCCGGCCCCAGCCATGTTCCTGGGGCAGTCGGTGGCATCAAAGCTGATGGGGGTTCCCATCCACTTGAGGTGCGGTGCGGCACTTGGGAGTGGAGCCACCGACGCTACGGCTCGGCGTAGAGTCTTAACTGCGCTTCGGGACGAGGGGTTGGCGGACCCGCCGTATATGACGTAGAGCTTCTTTCGACACTCATAATCACTAGAGCTGGAGTCCTCATGGTTGCGCACCGCCTTCACGGCGTGCTGAGGCTCCTGAAACTCCACTTGGTGGTCGACGCTGTCTGGGACGTCGACCTTCTGCTTGCCCCCCCTTTGGCGGAAGGGTGGAGCATCAGTCTGCTGCTGCTTCCCTTTGCGGAAGCGCTCCGCGAGCTTCCGGATCTCCCGGCACTTGGCAGTAGTATGGCGACAGCTGCCGTGCACGGGGAATAGCTTGTCTTGGTCACCTTCTGGGGCTGGTGACTGTCGCTGCCTCTTGTCGGGGCGCGGCCCCCAAGCTCCACTGGGTGCCGCTGCTGCGGCGACGGGGGCTGCGGCCGGCGATTCCATCTTGCCTCTGCCCCGGTTCTTGGCCTTCTTGCTGCCTCCAGAGGAAGCAGCGCCAGACCCGGGCTGTCCTCCTGACCCGGAGGTCGGCAATGAGTGTCAGTTCCGCCCTTCGGCTGCTCTGGCGCACTTGTCTGCCAGGCTGAAGAGCTCGGAGGAATGTTTGGGACGTTTCTAAGGTGTTTGGAAGTCTTAAGATTGCTTCTATCTGCGTATAGAAGAGTCTTGAGCAGTATTGGAAAGTTACAGCTTGAATCCAAGTAGGAGTAGGAGTCCTAGTTTGAATTGGATTGGCCATAGAGCTGGTTATATAAGCAAGGGAGGCCAAGGCTCATGGAGAACACGACTTTGGGGCTGTTCGTCTTGTATTTTTATAAATAAAATTCGTATTCTTAAGGAACTTTTGTGACTTGTTCGTCCAGACTTGTTTCAGACAAGTTTCTCTCGTCGAGTTTCTATTCAGCACTACCTTGCTTCGTTGGTTTTATTATAACTCGAGTTTTACAGATCCAATTGATGTGATTCTTTTTGGGTTGTCTTCACAACGTGATTATATATCATCTGTGAAAATTTCACGGTCATTGAATTTGTGGTTTCTGATCTACACGAGTTTCTTTGCAGTATTCCAGAACTGTTTTTCTCGCGTAGGACAGATTGACCTTTGTTCGATCTTTCGATCGTAACTTGAGTTTCTCTCAATGGATTTTCATGATTCTTGTTGTGACGTCTTTGTGACTTGATTCTCTACAACCTATACTAGTTTTGTCACAGTTGAACATGTCTAGATTAGTCGCACACACGGATTCTTTAACAGATCAGTTTTCTGCTGGGGGGTGTTTTGTTGCTTCCGCTGAAAAGTTTTTATCTACCATTCACCCCCTCTGGTAGCTTTACACGTGTACTTCGATCCTACACTTACGACGGCTTGCTCAGTGCCGTCGTAAGTAACAGAGAATAACTTACGACGGTACCGGTTACCGTCGTAAGTAGCAGAAGTTAACTTACGATGGCTTCTGGGCAGTGGCCGTCGTAAGTTATGTTTATAAATTAAAAAAAAAAAGAAACTGACTAACCTGGCTTGATGGCCAGCTCACAGAACAGACAATATAGAAAAAATATATAGTCATAGCAGCTAAACAGTCTCCGAAGCCTAAGAAACTGACAATATAGAAAATATATAGTCATAGGGCTACACACTATCCCCTCGACTACCTCCGGAGCCGAATAAACCATCTCCGCGCATCCCTCCCGAAACCGGTAGCTATGGCAATGGAGTCGAAGCCTCCGTCGCCGAACCCTACAAAGCCCATGAGTAGTTAGACATATTTTGGATTCGGATATCCATGTCTTTCTCTTTTTTCTCACTCTCTTCGTCTCTCTCTACTTTTCATCTTCTCTCTCACTCTGATCCTCTATCTCTGTACCATCCATCCCCTTTTTCTGTCACTCTCACCCTCTCTCTCCCACTCTCTCTCTACCTCTATTGTAACACTCCGTCTCTCCATCTCACTCTCACCCTCTCTCGCACTCCCTCTCTCTCCCTTCTGTACCGCTCTATCTCTCTATATATCCCCCTCTCTCCCTATGTTAAATGAATAATACAATATTAAAAAGTTTATTACCTGTACCTGAGGCACCTGTGTTGTGGGCTCCTGTGACGGGGTCGCCTTTGGCGGCTGCCACGCAGGAATCGCGATCTGCTGGCCGTTCTGTCGAGCTAAGGCCTATAATTGCAAAATATTAGAACATACATATTACTTAAATGCCATAAAAGGTAAACTACAGTAATTTAAATTACTTACCTCCATCGTCGCCTGAATCTGGGTCATGTAGTTGGCTTGGTACTCCTGGATGGCCCTCGTCCTGTCGAGCTCCTCCTGGGTCCGCGTCAGCCCCTCCTGCATGGCACGGAACTCATCTCCCTCTGCGGGAGACGGCCACTCGAAGGCCCAACCGACGAAGCCTGCGTCGATGAAGTGCCTCTCGCAGGTCGCGCTAACCTCGAGTCGACAACTCCATCGAAAATGACAAACCTACAAAAGAAAGAAAAATAATAAGTAAAAGAAGGAAGAGTGAAAAACATAAATCAAAGAAACCAACTCACCGGCCACGGGCCTTCCCGCCGCCGCTTGCATACATGGCTTGAGGGTCGATTGGCGCGTTTTCTCAATCGTACCCTTCACCGTGTATTTTGACGACCTCCTGCCCGTACTTTTTCTAAAAAACATAGAAATGGTGTAAGCATGTAAATAATAATATTAGTTATAATTTGAATTTTGAAAACTTACCAGTCGATCGGTCGCGACCTGACTGCACTGCACCGGCTGCGACGGGTCACTTCCCCTGTGACCTCTCTTCCAAACCTGGGTCGCGCTAGGCTCCTGACCGGTCTCTCGCTTCTGTAGATACGTGTTAGTAGGATAAATATATTACGAACACATAAACGAACTTATAATACACTTACCATGTGTTTAGCCAAACGCAAATGACCATCGGCGCCATAGCTGTGCTTCCCATCGGACCCTCTGCATCCTCGAGCCCTCATGGACTTAGCTTTGAATTCATCGCTAGGGATGAAAACGGACGGATATGGACGGATAAAATGCTTTTCCATATCCATACCCACATTAAAAATTTCGGAAACGAATTGGATCGGATGTTGTCGGAAATGGATATGGTATCAGATATGTCGGATGTATCGGAAACGGATTCATCGGATCGGAAAAATATGGATATCGGACGGAATTAGGATATTTATTTTGAAAAAATAATTCACAAGTAACATATAATTCATAGTTCATACATTTAATTCAAAGTACATCCACATCAAATTCATACATGGTTTGGGGGCGGCGGTCGTCGGGGGCTCAGACTCGGAGGCCATCGGGGGCTCGGGGGCCTGTTGGGCGTCGGGGCCGGTGGCCGGCGGCGCGTCAGGGCGGCGGCGATGGCTCGGGAATCGGGAGTCGGGGGCGGAGGCCAGGCGGCGGTGGACCGGGCCAGGGCGTCAGTGGTGGCACCGGTGAGCGGCGAGCCAGCGACAACCGGGGCGGAGCCGCGGAGGTCGAGGATGGCTGCTGGGGCGCTTGGTCGACAGCGGCATTATGGCCTGTGGCAATGGCAAACTGGTAAACCCTAGGTCGGAGGCAAGACTAGAGCTGGAGGAGGAGTCCGCTCGGGCTCGGGCCTCGAGGTAGCCGGTTAGGGCCGTAGGGAAGGTGGTTGTGGCCTTTGGCCTCTGGGCTGTGGGTGGCTGCGGGCCCAATTGAATTTGTTGGGTCGGATATATCTCGGATATTGTTCGGATATATCCGACCCAATATGGATATCCAATAAAACGAACGGATTCTGACAAAAACCATATCCGATCCGATATCCGATTTAAAATATCTGAATCCATATCCATATCCGAAAAAATCCGATCAAAATGGATATGGATCGGATATCTTCGGAAACGGTTGCGGACGGATCGGAAAATATCTGATCCATTTTCATCCCTATTCATTGCTAGCCCAATACCGACAGAGAGCTCGGTATGCGTCGGGTTGACCCTCTAACTAGGAAATAATAACCTGCACATATTTAGTATATCATTCAACTGTTAACATAAGTAACTATTGAAATTTTTTAACAATTAGAACTAACCTCTGTGTATTGATCCTCTGTCAAGTACGTGTCGGAGTACCTTCTAAAGGGACCCCGTTCCTGCTGCTGCTGATGGCGTTTCTGGTAGTCGTTAACAGCCTGTATGCGGGCATACGAAAACGCATGCGTCACGAGATTCCGAGCATTTGTGTGGAACACGACTCTCGTGTGCTCCATCATGCTCTCGCTCGTTTCCTCTAACTGGTACCTCAGCTTTAAGAAAACAAAAATTTAATCAATAGCATTAACAATTTAAATGAGTTTAAGAATGTAAATATTTAAACTTACCATAAAATCGTTCCAAGCCCCCAGAAGGGTGTCGTGCACCTCGTGCGACACATGAGTGTAGTCGTCCCACGACAAAGCAGGGACATCAACGATGACACTGGGATAGTGCAAAAGCACTAAAGCCCCGATGACACCGTTAACCTGCCTGTGGTATCCTTGGCCTGTGAACGAACAGTTGTATCAAGATCTGCAAAATTTGTTAACTCAGTAAGTAACGGTAGACATATAAAATATGTAATAGTATATGATATTTTTACCTGTCTCCAGCTGGACGAATAGTGACCTGCTCACAAGGAATAGGAGGAGCCGAAAAGTGGGTCCTCCTCGTCCGTCGCCTCTGCGCGGGCACCACGTCCGGTGACCCGGAAGGCTGGTCACCACTAGAGCTTGAAGGCTCCACGCTCGCCGGCCCTGAAGGGAGGGTAGTCGGCTCCGAGGGCTGGCTAGCCTATGGCGGCGCCCTACCTCTGACTCTGACGAGTGTGAGTCAGACTGCAAAATTAAAGGATTGATAAGAATAAATTATTTATAAATGCAATCTAAAATAACGTGATTGACAACTAAAATTTACCTATGCTCGCACCTGACGAGCTACCTGAGAAGAGGTCTCGTGACCGACTGAGGAACCTTCGTGCCCCCTTCTTCCCGCTCCCCTTTGATGACGACATCCTGTTGTAAGGAATAATTGATAAATATGCTAAGATAATATATACAAAATTCATGTTAAGTTAGTGAAGAAAACGTTACATCATCAATTTCAAAATTCATAAACATCATGATCATGTACCCTACTCCTTAAACCAGACCATCGATCTTCTTTCGTGAGCATCTGGACTGGATTTCATTTTTGTTTACACATATCAGAAGTCTCGACATCTTGAGCGTCTCCAACTAAGTCATCGAGTCCTACACCAGGCTCGACGATAAACGAGTCTGGCAACTCTTCTTCTTGTTAAACACCGTTAACCTCATTAGTATCATGGTAACCATCATCTCCTGGAGTGTATAACTACTCACGAGTATTCACCTTATGTACCACCCACCAAGCTTTGAGTTTTTTGCATGGATAAGGTAGATAATACACTTGCTCCACTTGGTGTGCAAGAACAAATGAATCGTATCCTTGTAGCCGTTCGTTGTGTTTGACTTCCACCATGCCAAATTGGTTTAGTCGAGTTCCATGATTGATATCAAACCAATCACATTCAAATAATACTGCTCGAAGATCCTTATTCCTGGCAAAAGCAAATTCAAGGATTTTATTAATGATTCCATAATAATTAGTTTCATGTCCTTGAGAATCGACTGTCCTCGTCACAACTCCGGTATTAGATGTTGCGGCGAGAGGACAAAGAGATTCAAATTGAGTTGTACGAAATCGGAAGCCATTGACGTCATATCGATTGTAGCTCCGAACTTTAATAATTCCATAGGATAGTTGTCGCAAGTCTTCATGAACGTCGACATCTTTCATGCACTGTTCAAACACGAAGTTATAAGAAAACTTTGTAAATACTCGTACGTTATAAGAATACTTTATAAATATTGCTAAGTTAACGAGAAAATGTTACATGATCTCGAAACCAGGATAGGAAATTAGGTCCTCCGCTTATTCCTTCATGTCGCATTACTTCTACTTGTTTGCTTGTAGGTTCATACCTATGTGTCCAATTTTGCTTGCGGAACTCACTGTACGAAAAGAAAACTTTTTAGAATAGATGTGTTACAAAATACGCCGATTAGCATAAATGTAAGACAAACACTTACTCGAAATATTTGTCCATCTCATCTATATTCGCGTACATGTAGAGGAAAGCAACACTCCTTTCTTCTGCGGTAGAGTTGTAGGAAGTAAAACTACCAACAGTAGTGCCTCTTGTTGCAAAAATAGAGAGATCGCTACAAGGAGGTTGCTAATCCACATTGTACCGCATTGCCGAAGTGTTGACATTGTTTTCCTCTGCAAAATAAACACTTGAAAACTATCCTACTTCTTTAAGAGTAAATGCTTCGGCGATGCATCCTTCTACCTTTGCCCTGTTACGAACCATTGGCTTGAGATATCTTAGTGCTCTTTCAATATGATACATCTACCTATACTGCACGAGACCTCCAACTTTAGCTTCTGTTGGTACCCTCAATACTGGGTACCGCGCGCACAGGAGAAAACCACCTAAGGACCTCACCCCTTCGCAGGGGTGAGCTCCGAAGGCGCCACGTGTCCAACAGGGTCGGGGCTGCCCTTTCCTCAGAGGAGAGCTCCAAGCCTGCCACGTGGCCAGAAGAGTCGGACCTCACCTCCTCCTCAGGGGTAAGCTCCGAAGGCGCCACGTGTCCAGCAGGGCCGGGGCTCCCCTCTCCTCAGAGGAGAGCTCTGGGCCTGCCAGGTGGCCAGAAGAGCCGGACCTCGCCCCCTTCAAAGGGGCGACCTCCGAAGGCGCCACATGTCCAGCGGGGCCGAGGCTCCCCTCTCCTCAGAGGAGAGCTCCGGGTTGCCACATGGCCAGGAGAGCCGGACCTCGCCCCCTCCGCGGGGGTGAGCTCCGAAGGTGCCACGTGTCTGGCGGGGCGGGCCTCCTCTCTCCTCAGAGGAGAGCCCCGGGCCTGCCACGTGGCCAGCAGTGCCGCGCTGCCCACCTCGGCGCGGTAGGCAGCAGGAGTAAGGCACGCCATGCCTTGTCCGGTCAAGGCATTCAAGACCCGCACCTTCCCAAGATGAAGTGCGGCGCACGCCTGTCAGGAGGCACTGTGACCAGTCACACTCAATACAGGCGCACCCTGTCAGAAGCCGCAGACCAATAAATACGGCGACAAGACAAGTCCTGTCGTCCCTGCCAACATCAACCACTACGCCTAGCTTGCAGCACTGGCAGGACGCCAGGACGACGACCAAGAAACCATCGCTAGAAGACAGCTACCAGCATTCACTATAAGACATGGTAGATGGTAGGTCATCACCCCGAGGCCACCTTTCAGGCCCCGGGGCCCACCTTGTAAGCCCACCTTGTATAAAAGGCTCAGGTAGGCGGTGCTGCAAGGGGTGGGGCATTTGGCTCAACTCCCTTCAGACATCTAGGGCAACTCAGCTCATCGCCAAGGTTCTAAGCGCCAAGCAATACGTCGAGCAACACTGCTCCCGTGGACGTAGGGTTTTACGCTCCGGCGGCCCGAACCACGTAAAAATCCTTGTGTCAATCCTCCTTCATCTCACAACCAACGCGACCCTCTCAAGAGAACTAGCCCCTCCGTAAAAGAACCTCCGCGGGCTGCCTTGAAGCAGGCCTAGGGGAAGTGTCGACTGCAACGCTTCAACATTTGGCGCGCCAGGTAGGGGGGCTTTTCCCTCTCGCGACGGGTCTGCGCCGACGAAGATGTCCAAGCTTCCATCAATGGCTGGCTCTTCGCGCCATCATTCCCGGCGAACAACAACTTCAAGATTTGCTGCGGCGCAGAGTGCCACTCAAGCAAGTGCACTAGCCGCCGCACAAGCGCCCCTGGACAATCCGCCTGCTGTAGACGCTCCCCAATGGGGCGCCCATGAGTGGATCCGCGACGTCAACCACCCCGTCGCTGCTGCCGTCAATCCTCCGCTGCGGCGGGGATGACGTTCCAGTCAACCAGATGTGTCGCTGTCATGCACACCAATGGTTGACAGGCAGACGGCAGACTTCCGTTCTACCACGCTCTCAACAGCAGACCTGAGGGTAGAGCTGGAGCGACGTCGCTTGGGAGAAGATGCTCGCGTGACCATCGAGCGACAGCAGCAAAGGTGCCGCATCCACGAGGCCGACTACAGCATGTCGACTGCCTCAACTCAGCCTGGGCCATAGACTTTCGCCATGCGACCTCTGCCCCAGATGTAACACCCCAAATTTTTGGTCAAGACTCAAATTTTGATTTAGAACCATAAACCATGTTCAGAGGGGAATTTAGAAATTTTTGGACGTGTTGCATGTTTTGCAAAAATTCAAATTCAAACTGGAATTCAAATTATACTCAAAACAGAAAAGAAATGGAAAAAAGAAAAAGGAAAACCGGAAAAAAACTGGCCAGTGGGCCGAAAACCCAGCCGGCCCAGCAAACCCCCGCGCAGCCCGCCCCCGCGCGCGCCGCGCTGCCCCCTCGCTGACGGGCGGGACCCACCTGTCATCCCTAACCCGAGCCCCGCGACCCCGGACTTCTTTCCCCGCGCGCGCGCTCGATCTGAACCGATTGGAAACCCGTCCCCGCAGCCGAATTCCGATCCTAGCGGACTCCAACTCGATCACAACAGACCCACCGCCCTCCCCCGGCTATAAAAACCACCGATCCGATCAGTTTTTCCCACGCGATCGCCGATTTTCACTCCGGTGAGCACCGAGACTTCGCCGGTGAATTCTGGCCGATCTAAGCTCGGAAACTCTGATCTAACTCGCTGGTTTTGATCCACCGCCTCCGGGGAACTTTGCAGGTGCAGAAAACCCGAAGACTTACGGTGCAAATCCAGCTCCGACGAGCTTCGCCGTGGTTTTGCCTCGGACCTCGCCGCAGAGCACTCTCCAGGACCCCCGAGCTCAAGAAAACCCCGAGGTGAGATCCCTGACCTCCCCTCTACCGATCTAGGCCATAAGATCACAGTTCTAGGCAGAATTCTCGAGGATCCGAAAGTTTCCGGCGAGATCGCCGCTTCCCGCCGCCGTGCGCCGCCGGCAGCGCCGCCCGCGCTCGATCAGAGCGACGTGGCCGCTTGTGCGCCGTTTATTTTAAATCGCACGGTAGACTTTAAATCCCCGCGTACCGGTTCGATGTTATAATCTCAGCCGTCGGTTTAGAATCGGACGGTCCACGTCGACCCCGCGTTATAAAGGCTGGAATTCTTACGTGCTACCCCCTGGGGTTCTCTGGAATTGAGAGCTAGCCCCGGAAACTTCAGATCTAGCCCCTGGAACTCCAGAAAATCATGTAAATTCATTTAAAAATCAGTTTTAGCCCCTGGACTTAATAGAAATTAGGAAAAACACCTCTGATAAATGTAGCTAGACCCCTGGAAATTATAAAAATAATATTATAGACCCTGTAATGGGGTGAATTCATTATTTTAACCCTGTTTAGTAATTAATTTAGAAAATTGAATATGTAACTAGTGTTTAAAAATTAAAAAGTGGGACAAACATAATTGTCAAAGTTAATTAAAAACTTTCTCAGTACTTAGAAAACTTTGGAGTAAGATAAAAATATATTTTTGGGTTGAAATAAATCTGTTTCATCTATTATTCACATTTAGGGACACATTTTTAAGTAAATAATAGTTATAGAAAAATAGGGAAAATAATTATGAAATAGTCTACATCAGAAGCCAAGGTCAAAATATGTTATTAAATTATTTAGGACCAGAACCTATACTGTTTAGGTGATGTATATTACTAATTTCATAATAAAATACACAATTATGCATAGGAATATAAATCTGAAAATATAGCAACTAGTAATTGATAAATGGAGTTTCTAAAATACAAAGAATTTAGTTTAGAATTGGTAGAAATTCTGAAGGCACATATGGAGAAGAAAAATACTTTTCATACACATTTGGTAGTAAAAAGGTGTAGTAGTTTAATATAAGGAATTTATTTAAAACTGAAACACAACACATATAATGGTGACTGAATTTCATAAATAAGAATGTGTGGTTTGTATGAAGTGTAAGTGTGAACTATGTCTTATGGATTGTTGTTTTTCTTTTGCTATGTGTGATGGTATGAAGTAGAACCTGTTCAAGAACAAGTTATTCATTTCCAAGATCAAGACTACCCATTTCAAGAGCAGCAAGAAGGAGGCAAGTGTCCTTGACCACTTTGATCCTATGCTAGGATGTGTAGATAGAATTATTTGCATTGTCAAGTTAAATATGAAACCCATGCTAGGAAAGTTTCCCTAGAATTGCATTACCTTGTTTCCTTGTAGCTTGGGTTGGGATTTATTTTACCATGTCATTTATTTACATGCATATGCTTAGCCATGCTTAGAATGGGATATTTGGGATATGAAATCATCAGTTTATATTACCATACTCTTGAGTGAGACATTGTGAGTTATGTAGAGGTAGGGATCAAGGCAAGTTGGATGTTTTGGTTGTGTGCTGGGTGCACGAGACTTGGGTTTGTGTCTAGTACTTGCCTGGATCCTAAGGACCGGTTCATGGAGCATGTAACCCGGCTTTACAGTGCCAACCACATGCTGAGATGGGGCAGCTTGGCCAATTAATTAGGTGTATCCCCGGCGTAGTATGGGTGTGTTGGATGGTGCGGGGAATAGGTGTCAGCTGGACTACCATATGAACCGCAAGGCTCAAGAGGGGGCCACTGCAGCGGGGTTGGAGCCTCTTGTATGCTGTTAGGGGTGAAACCTCAGTGGGCCCACGCTCGTCGGGAATCCCTTTGTAAAGGCTTCGTAGTGATCTCCTGGCTGCACACCTGGGAAGTGTGAATGTGGATCGTAGCCACTGGCATAATGGAGGTTCTTTTAGTCCACCCGGCAACGGGGGATGAAATCACTACTTGTGGGTACAGTGGTACAAACTCTGCAGAGTCAAAACTGTCTTGACAGCCGTGCTCACGGTTAAGAGCGGCCTGGACTTATTCATGATTAGAGGATTGATGGTTTTGGAAGTTAAGCGGGGAGCTTAACATTGGAAATGATGTTATGGTTATTGGATTATGATAATGGGTTGGGAGATTGGGACCATTTCACCTGTGTAGTAACATAGGTGCTTAATAAGCTAAGGTGATAGGTATTAATTGCATAGTGCTTTAACCATGAGTTCAACCTCTCCTTGTTCTAGCCATGCATGATATGATTTTCCCACACTTGCTGAGTACCATTGGTACTCAACCTTGCATATTTGTTGGTTTATATTGCTGCTCAGGTCAAGATAATGAGGTGGTGTATAATGACCAAGATTTTGGACCCGAGGAAGGTTTTTAGGTTCATGAAGACCCTCGGGCAACGCCTGTGAAGGAGCCCCAAAGAATAATATTCCGCTGCTAGTTTATTTACTTGTGATGAAGCATTAGTGTCCATTGAGACATTTGCGATGTAAGACTTATTTATATTCGACACCTGGCTTGTAATAAATGATGCTTCACTATTTGTCATCACATGTATGAGAAAATGATCCTGGCATACATGTGATATTCACTTGGTTGTTTCTTCGGAAAAACCGGGTGTGACAGAGGTGGTATCAGAGCCAAGGTTGCCCGTAGGAACGTGGACCTAGGTAGAAATGGACGTATTTAAGGGCACTATTTTCTTAAAAACTATTCCAAGGTGTGGGTGGAAAAGTGTTATTAAAGGAGTCATTTTCTTCATCTTACCCCAATTTTCATTCAAAATAAGATTTTTGTTTGAGAATTTGTCTAACCTAATTTTAAATTCTTTTGTTTTAGATGGTTCGCATGATTCGCACCGTTCGTAAGTCCACAGGAGGGAGAGTTCCCGTAGTTGCCCTTGCCGAAAGAGAGGAGAGTCGCCCCGTGATGTACCTTTCCTACGGATTGGCAGTAGGAGACTTGTTGCGCCGCCTTCGACGTATGCTCGAAGCCGCCGGCAATACGGGCAAGCTAATCATCCACTATAACTCCACCAGGACCATCCGTGAGAAGAGGGAAGAATGGAGTTCGGAGATGAGGATTATACACGAGAATCAGCTGCTTAAGATTCACCACTCTCCAGCTTGTCGAGCAACACAAGTTGACGCGGAGAAAGATGTCACTTGGGAGGCCATCACCTGCCAGAGTCACATCTATCGTCGCCACTTGGACAAATCTGAGTACATGTATGTCCTCCAACGTGAGAGTGGTACCACGGAGTACAAGTACCCACCGGTGCAGCAAGGGACTTCCCATGAGCACATGGATTTGTGCTTGGAGGATGCTGCTATGCTCAGCACTCGACTGCAGGAGTGTCAACAAGAGCTTCAGGATGTCCGAGACACCCTGAAGGAAACGGAGGCGTTGCTGCGAGCTTGCTTAAAGGCGAGAGAAAGAGGAGATGGGAATGAACTGTGTGTCACCGTGAGTGATCCATGGACTCCTGACTCCCCGGATCGCCGAGCAATCAGGCGTCGTCGCACCTCTCCACCAGCAGCCTCCCCACCCAAAGCAGAGTCAGAAGGTAGCCGAAATGAGGAGGAAGATCCCGAGGAGCCAGCTCAAGAGGACGAGTAGTGTAGAGTCTTTCCCTTAGCTAGCAAGAGGTCGAGTAGTCGAGTCGTTACGTAGTTAATGGTGTGATAATGCTTGGTGTGTGACGTGAGTTGTGGAAGCCATGAGCAATTGTCCACAGCCTCGTCTCCAGATTGTTTTGCTTTGGTGTGAACCCACAGGAAATAATAGTGCATTTATTTGGTGTGAGATATAAACCCTCGTAAAATTTTAACCAAGCCTCAACACCTCAAAGTACCAACAAATGAAAGTAGTAAGATGATACTAAATGGTATCAAATTAACATTTGATTGATTCTGCCAGATGGCCGGAAGAGGAAAAGGACGTGCTGCCAACCCCGCCAACAACAATGATGAGGCATGCAACCCTCATCTTTCCGAAGGCCAGGACCGGGGTGGTCGCCGCGAAGAAGTTGATCCTCTCCACCAAATGCTGGAGAATCAAAATCAGCTCATCCAGAACTTGACTCAAGTGGTGGCCAACTTGCATCAAGTTCCACCTCCACAAGCTGCACCACGCCAACCAAGGTTGAGCGAGTTTCTAGGAACTCAACCTCCAAAGTTTGCATGTGCTGCTGAACCTCTGGAGGCAGATGATTGGCTGAAGACCATTGAAAGTAAGATGAGGATAATACAATGCCAAGGGTATGAGAGGGTGCTGTTTGCCTCTCATCAATTGCAGGGACCTGCTGCTGATTGGTGGACCGCCTACGTGGCTGCCCATCATGACCCTGAGAACATCACTTGGGAAGAGTTCAAGCGTAGCTTCCGCAACCACTACATCCCAAGAGGTGAACTCAAAAACAAGAGGAAAGAGTTTCTGGGACTGCAGCAGGGAAACATGACGGTGAGGGAATACCTCACTAAATTTACTCAACTATCCCGTTATGCTCCACGAGATATAGAGACTGATGAGCAGAAACAAGATTGTTTCGTGGAAGGACTTACCGCAGAGATGCAGTGTGCAATGTCCTCCAATGAGTATGAAAGCTTTCAAAAGATGGTGGACAGAGCATTTGTGGTGGAAAGGAAGCTAAAGGCCCTGGAAAATGAGAATAAGAGGAAGGCGGGATGGTCACATCAGGCCTCAGGGAGCAACACCCGCCCACGTATGATGCAGCAACCTACGGGGCAGATGAGTCGTGCTGCGGTACCCTATTCAGCACCAAGAGGGTACAACCCAAACTACAGGCCACCCGCAGCACCAGCACAGCCGCAACGTCAGTTTGTGCAGCAGCCTCGCCCCTCATATCCACCTCGACCAGCAGTGCAAGGACCCCCGAACCAACCCCAAGACAACAAAGGCCAAGCACCTAAGGTTGGGGTGCAATGTTTCAACTGTGGTGAAGTGGGGCACTACGCCCATAAATGCCCAAAGAAGAAGCCTGCGCCGCCACAACAGCAGAATGTAGTGAGAGGACGGGTGAACCATGTCACTATGGAGGAAGCACAAGAGGCACCCGACGTGGTAGTTGGTAAGTTTCCTGCCAATTTACACCTTGCAACTCTGCTGTTCGATTCTGGTGCTACCCACTCGTTCATTGCTCAAGGGTTTGTTAAGAAGCATGACCTAGCAACCACACAAATGAACCATATGCTTGTTGTAAACTCTCCAGGCGGAGAAATAAGGACAAGACAAGTGTGTCCCAAAGTGAGTCTAGACATTAATGGGGTAGTATTTACTGCTAACCTCATAGTGATAGATTCACAAGGGATAGATATTAT
Source organism: Neostapfia colusana (assembly GCA_030760725.1). Lineage (NCBI taxonomy): Eukaryota > Viridiplantae > Streptophyta > Magnoliopsida > Poales > Poaceae > Neostapfia > Neostapfia colusana. Next base: position 106,912,760 of record JASWHV010000006.1, read on the forward strand.
TTTGGGTATGGATTGGTTGACCAAACATAAAGGAATTATCCATTGTTCGACCAGAACGGTGGAACTAACTCACCCCAGTGGCACCCGAGTAAAATTCATAACCCTACACGAGCCTAGGAGGGACATTAAATTAAATCAAGTGGAGGTGAAAGTTGAGGAAATCAGGACTATCAGGGAATATCCAGATGTTTTTCCGGAGGAATTGCCAGGCATGCCTCCCGACCGTGACGTGGAATTCGCAATTGAGCTAATACCGGGAACAGCCCCGATATACAAGAGACCTTATCGAATGGACTCCAAGCAGCTAGAGGAGCTCAAGGATCATTTGAGAGAATTGACGGAGAAGGGGTATATTCGCCCTAGTTCCTCACCATGGGGAGCTCCGGTAATATTTGTGCCCAAGAAAGACGGAACCCAAAGGTTATGCGTGGATTACCGTGCCTTGAATGAGGTGACCATCAAGAACAAGTACCCATTACCTCGCATTGAAGACTTGTTTGATCAGTTGAGGGGAGCTTGTGTGTTCTCGAAAATTGATCTCAGGTCGGGGTACCACCAACTCAAGATAAGGCAATCAGATATTCCCAAGACAGCTTTCGTATCTCGGTACGGACTGTATGAATACACTGTCATGCCTTTCGGGCTAACCAATGTCCCGGCATATTTCATGTACCTCATGAACAAGGTATTCATGGAATATCTGGACAAATTTGTGGTGGTTTTCATAGATGATATTCTCGTCTTCTCCAAAAATGAAGAAGAACATGAGAAACATCTAAGGTTGGTGTTACAGAGGCTGAGAGAACACCAACTATATGCCAAGTTGAGCAAGTGTGAGTTTTGGCTGAAGAGAGTTCCCTTTTTAGGACATATAATCTCGGAGGGAGGAATCTCCGTAGATCCCGCCAAAATTGAAGATATCCAGAAGTGGAAAACCCCTGAAAATGTCGGGGAAGTTCGAAGCTTTTTGGGCTTGGCTGGATACTATCGACGGTTTATTGAGGGATTCTCCAAGATCTCGAGACCTCTCACCAAACTGTTGGAAAAGGGAATCACATTTACCTGGACGCCACAGTGCGATACGAGCTTTCAGGAGCTAAAGAAGAGATTGACAACAGCCCCAGTGCTGGTTATGCCAGATATGCAGAAGAATTTCACAGTGTACTGCGATGCCTCTGGAAATGGGTTGGGATGTGTTCTCATGCAAGAAGGACATGTCGTGGCATATGCATCCCGGCAGCTTCGGAAGCATGAGAAGAACTATCCTACACATGACCTAGAACTAGCCGCAGTGGTACACGCGTTGAAAATTTGGCGGCACTACTTGATGGGGAAGAGGACAGAGATATATACGGATCATAAGAGTTTGAAGTACATATTCACACAGCTAGATCTCAACCTCAGACAAAGGAGATGGTTAGAGTTAATCAATGACTTTGATATAGGCATCAACTATCATCCTGGGAAAGCAAACGTCGTGGCCGATGCTTTGAGTCGGAAAGTGCAGGTCAATAAGTTGAGTTTGAAGGACATGCCTGCAGAATTGAAGGACGAGGTTAAAAGGCTCAATCTATGTCTAGTAAATAGTGGTGAAGCCATCGCCATGGAAGTGGACTCCACACTCGAGCGAGACATACGCGAGGGCCAAAAGAATGATGAGAAGATACAAGAGATCCGACAGCTCATCAAGGAAAATAAAGCTCCTGGTTTTAGAGAGGATGAACAAGGAACGGTGTGGCACGGGAAAAGGATCTGTGTGCCAGAAGTAAAGGAGATCCGTGAATTGATTTTGAAGGAGGCTCACGATTCCGACTATTCCATTCATCCTGGGAGGACGAAGATGTACCAGGACCTCAAAGGCAGGTATTGGTGGTATGGCATGAAGCGAGATGTCGCGGAACATGTTGCCCTGTGTGACACATGTCAGTTGGTGAAAGCAGAACATCAACGGCCCGCGGGATTATTGCAACCACTTAAAGTGCCTGAATGGAAATGGGAAGAAATCAGCATGGATTTTGTCGTGGGATTGCCTAGGACCCAATCCGGGTATGATTCAATATGGGTCATTATTGATAGGCTAACCAAGGTAGCTCATTTCATCCCTGTGAAAGAAAGCTACAGCGGATCCAAGTTGGCAGAATTGTACATGTCAAGGATTGTGTGTTACCATGGAGTGCCAAAGAAGATAGTGTCGGACCGAGGGACACAGTTCACCTCGAGGTTTTGGCAGAAGTTGCATGAAACCATGGGAACCCATCTGAACTTCAGCTCTGCCTATCATCCCCAAACTGACGGGCAGACGGAGAGAACCAATCAGATCCTTGAAGATATGTTAAGGGCATGTGCACTCAAAAACAATAGGAGTTGGGACAAGAACTTACCGTATGCGGAGTTTTCCTATAACAACATCTATCAAGCTAGTATGAAGATGTCACCGTTTGAAGCTTTGTATGGAAGGAAGTGCAGAACTCCCCTATTTTGGAACCAAACAGGAGAAAGTAAAGTGTTTGGTCCAGAAGTGCTACAAGAAGCCGAGGCGAAGGTGAGGGAGATTCGCAACAACTTGAGGATAGCACAAACACGCCAGAAGAGTTATGCTGATGTACGAAGAAGAGAACTCGTTTTCAACGTGGGAGACTATGTTTATCTCAAGGTGTCCCCTATCAGAGGACTTCGTAGGTTCAAGGTGAAAGGGAAGTTGTCACCTCGATACATCGGACCCTTCCAGGTTTTGGAAAGGAAAGGCGAAGTGGCGTACCAACTAGAGTTACCGGTTCATCTATCGGACGTGCACGATGTATTCCATGTGTCACAACTCAAGAAATGCTTGAGGACGCCTGAGGAGGTGTTACCCATGAATGAAGTGGATGTAGCTGAGGATTTGTCCTATGCCGAACAACCATACAAGATTTTGGAGACGATGGAACGCCTCACCAGAAATAAAAGAATCCGGATGTGCAAGGTGCAGTGGAAGCATCACTCCGAAGAAGAAGCCACCTGGGAACGGGAAGATGAGCTCAAGGCACAATTTCCGGAATTGTTTTCTTAGAAACACCAATCTCGAGGACGAGATTTCTTTTAAGGGGGGTAGAGCTGTAACACCCCAAATTTTTGGTCAAGACTCAAATTTTGATTTAGAACCATAAACCATGTTCAGAGGGGAATTTAGAAATTTTTGGACGTGTTGCATGTTTTGCAAAAATTCAAATTCAAACTGGAATTCAAATTATACTCAAAACAGAAAAGAAATGGAAAAAGAAAAAGGAAAACCGGAAAAAAACTGGCCAGTGGGCCGAAAACCCAGCCGGCCCAGCAAACCCCCGCGCAGCCCGCCCCCGCGCGCGCCGCGCTGCCCCCTCGCTGACGGGCGGGACCCACCTGTCATCCCTAACCCGAGCCCCGCGACCCCGGACTTCTTTCCCCGCGCGCGCGCTCGATCTGAACCGATTGGAAACCCGTCCCCGCAGCCGAATTCCGATCCTAGCGGACTCCAACTCGATCACAACAGACCCACCGCCCTCCCCCGGCTATAAAAACCACCGATCCGATCAGTTTTTCCCACGCGATCGCCGATTTTCACTCCGGTGAGCACCGAGACTTCGCCGGTGAATTCTGGCCGATCTAAGCTCGGAAACTCTGATCTAACTCGCTGGTTTTGATCCACCGCCTCCGGGGAACTTTGCAGGTGCAGAAAACCCGAAGACTTACGGTGCAAATCCAGCTCCGACGAGCTTCGCCGTGGTTTTGCCTCGGACCTCGCCGCAGAGCACTCTCCAGGACCCCCGAGCTCAAGAAAACCCCGAGGTGAGATCCCTGACCTCCCCTCTACCGATCTAGGCCATAAGATCACAGTTCTAGGCAGAATTCTCGAGGATCCGAAAGTTTCCGGCGAGATCGCCGCTTCCCGCCGCCGTGCGCCGCCGGCAGCGCCGCCCGCGCTCGATCGGAGCGACGTGGCCGCTTGTGCGCCGTTTATTTTAAATCGCACGGTAGACTTTAAATCCCCGCGTACCGGTTCGATGTTATAATCTCAGCCGTCGGTTTAGAATCGGACGGTCCACGTCGACCCCGCGTTATAAAGGCTGGAATTCTTACGTGCTACCCCCTGGGGTTCTCTGGAATTGAGAGCTAGCCCCGGAAACTTCAGATCTAGCCCCTGGAACTCCAGAAAATCATGTAAATTCATTTAAAAATCAGTTTTAGCCCCTGGACTTAATAGAAATTAGGAAAAACACCTCTGATAAATGTAGCTAGACCCCTGGAAATTATAAAAATAATATTATAGACCCTGTAATGGGGTGAATTCATTATTTTAACCCTGTTTAGTAATTAATTTAGAAAATTGAATATGTAACTAGTGTTTAAAAATTAAAAAGTGGGACAAACATAATTGTCAAAGTTAATTAAAAACTTTCTCAGTACTTAGAAAACTTTGGAGTAAGATAAAAATATATTTTTGGGTTGAAATAAATCTGTTTCATCTATTATTCACATTTAGGGACACATTTTTAAGTAAATAATAGTTATAGAAAAATAGGGAAAATAATTATGAAATAGTCTACATCAGAAGCCAAGGTCAAAATATGTTATTAAATTATTTAGGACCAGAACCTATACTGTTTAGGTGATGTATATTACTAATTTCATAATAAAATACACAATTATGCATAGGAATATAAATCTGAAAATATAGCAACTAGTAATTGATAAATGGAGTTTCTAAAATACAAAGAATTTAGTTTAGAATTGGTAGAAATTCTGAAGGCACATATGGAGAAGAAAAATACTTTTCATACACATTTGGTAGTAAAAAGGTGTAGTAGTTTAATATAAGGAATTTATTTAAAACTGAAACACAACACATATAATGGTGACTGAATTTCATAAATAAGAATGTGTGGTTTGTATGAAGTGTAAGTGTGAACTATGTCTTATGGATTGTTGTTTTTCTTTTGCTATGTGTGATGGTATGAAGTAGAACCTGTTCAAGAACAAGTTATTCATTTCCAAGATCAAGACTACCCATTTCAAGAGCAGCAAGAAGGAGGCAAGTGTCCTTGACCACTTTGATCCTATGCTAGGATGTGTAGATAGAATTATTTGCATTGTCAAGTTAAATATGAAACCCATGCTAGGAAAGTTTCCCTAGAATTGCATTACCTTGTTTCCTTGTAGCTTGGGTTGGGATTTATTTTACCATGTCATTTATTTACATGCATATGCTTAGCCATGCTTAGAATGGGATATTTGGGATATGAAATCATCAGTTTATATTACCATACTCTTGAGTGAGACATTGTGAGTTATGTAGAGGTAGGGATCAAGGCAAGTTGGATGTTTTGGTTGTGTGCTGGGTGCACGAGACTTGGGTTTGTGTCTAGTACTTGCCTGGATCCTAAGGACCGGTTCATGGAGCATGTAACCCGGCTTTACAGTGCCAACCACATGCTGAGATGGGGCAGCTTGGCCAATTAATTAGGTGTATCCCCGGCGTAGTATGGGTGTGTTGGATGGTGCGGGGAATAGGTGTCAGCTGGACTACCATATGAACCGCAAGGCTCAAGAGGGGGCCACTGCAGCGGGGTTGGAGCCTCTTGTATGCTGTTAGGGGTGAAACCTCAGTGGGCCCACGCTCGTCGGGAATCCCTTTGTAAATGCTTCGTAGTGATCTCCTGGCTGCACACCTGGGAAGTGTGAATGTGGATCGTAGCCACTGGCATAATGGAGGTTCTTTTAGTCCACCCGGCAACGGGGGATGAAATCACTACTTGTGGGTACAGTGGTACAAACTCTGCAGAGTCAAAACTGTCTTGACAGCCGTGCTCACGGTTAAGAGCGGCCTGGACTTATTCATGATTAGAGGATTGATGGTTTTGGAAGTTAAGCGGGGAGCTTAACATTGGAAATGATGTTATGGTTATTGGATTATGATAATGGGTTGGGAGATTGGGACCATTTCACCTGTGTAGTAACATAGGTGCTTAATAAGCTAAGGTGATAGGTATTAATTGCATAGTGCTTTAACCATGAGTTCAACCTCTCCTTGTTCTAGCCATGCATGATATGATTTTCCCACACTTGCTGAGTACCATTGGTACTCAACCTTGCATATTTGTTGGTTTATATTGCTGCTCAGGTCAAGATAATGAGGTGGTGTATAATGACCAAGATTTTGGACCCGAGGAAGGTTTTTAGGTTCATGAAGACCCCCGGGCAACGCCTGTGAAGGAGCCCCAAAGAATAATATTCCGCTGCTAGTTTATTTACTTGTGATGAAGCATTAGTGTCCATTGAGACATTTGCGATGTAAGACTTATTTATATTCGACACCTGGCTTGTAATAAATGATGCTTCACTATTTGTCATCACATGTATGAGAAAATGATCCTGGCATACATGTGATATTCACTTGGTTGTTTCTTCGGAAAAACCGGGTGTGACAGAGGTGGTATCAGAGCCAAGGTTGCCCGTAGGAACGTGGACCTAGGTAGAAATGGACGTATTTAAGGGCACTATTTTCTTAAAAACTATTCCAAGGTGTGGGTGGAAAAGTGTTATTAAAGGAGTCATTTTCTTCATCTTACCCCAATTTTCATTCAAAATAAGATTTTTGTTTGAGAATTTGTCTAACCTAATTTTAAATTCTTTTGTTTTAGATGGTTCGCATGATTCGCACCGTTCGTAAGTCCACAGGAGGGAGAGTTCCCGTAGTTGCCCTTGCCGAAAGAGAGGAGAGTCGCCCCGTGACGTACCTTTCCTACGGATTGGCAGTAGGAGACTTGTTGCGCCGCCTTCGACGTATGCTCGAAGCCGCCGGCAATACGGGCAAGCTAATCATCCACTATAACTCCACCAGGACCATCCGTGAGAAGAGGGAAGAATGGAGTTCGGAGATGAGGATTATACACGAGAATCAGCTGCTTAAGATTCACCACTCTCCAGCTTGTCGAGCAACACAAGTTGACGCGGAGAAAGATGTCACTTGGGAGGCCATCACCTGCCAGAGTCACATCTATCATCGCCACTTGGACAAATCTGAGTACATGTATGTCCTCCAACGTGAGAGTGGTACCACGGAGTACAAGTACCCACCGGTGCAGCAAGGGACTTCCCATGAGCACATGGATTTGTGCTTGGAGGATGCTGCTATGCTCAGCACTCGACTGCAGGAGTGTCAACAAGAGCTTCAGGATGTCCGAGACACCCTGAAGGAAACGGAGGCGTTGCTGCGAGCTTGCTTAAAGGCGAGAGAAAGAGGAGATGGGAATGAACTGTGTGTCACCGTGAGTGATCCATGGACTCCTGACTCCCCGGATCGCCGAGCAATCAGGCGTCGTCGCACCTCTCCACCAGCAGCCTCCCCACCCAAAGCAGAGTCAGAAGGTAGCCGAAATGAGGAGGAAGATCCCGAGGAGCCAGCTCAAGAGGACGAGTAGTGTAGAGTCTTTCCCTTAGCTAGCAAGAGGTCGAGTAGTCGAGTCGTTACGTAGTTAATGGTGTGATAATGCTTGGTGTGTGACGTGAGTTGTGGAAGCCATGAGCAATTGTCCACAGCCTCGTCTCCAGATTGTTTTGCTTTGGTGTGAACCCACAGGAAATAATAGTGCATTTATTTGGTGTGAGATATAAACCCTCGTAAAATTTTAACCAAGCCTCAACACCTCAAAGTACCAACAAATGAAAGTAGTAAGATGATACTAAATGGTATCAAATTAACATTTGATTGATTCTGCCAGATGGCCGGAAGAGGAAAAGGACGTGCTGCCAACCCCGCCAACAACAATGATGAGGCATGCAACCCTCATCTTTCCGAAGGCCAGGACCGGGGTGGTCGCCGCGAAGAAGTTGATCCTCTCCACCAAATGCTGGAGAATCAAAATCAGCTCATCCAGAACTTGACTCAAGTGGTGGCCAACTTGCATCAAGTTCCACCTCCACAAGCTGCACCACGCCAACCAAGGTTGAGCGAGTTTCTAGGAACTCAACCTCCAAAGTTTGCATGTGCTGCTGAACCTCTGGAGGCAGATGATTGGCTGAAGACCATTGAAAGTAAGATGAGGATAATACAATGCCAAGGGTATGAGAGGGTGCTGTTTGCCTCTCATCAATTGCAGGGACCTGCTGCTGATTGGTGGACCGCCTACGTGGCTGCCCATCATGACCCTGAGAACATCACTTGGGAAGAGTTCAAGCGTAGCTTCTGCAACCACTACATCCCAAGAGGTGAACTCAAAAACAAGAGGAAAGAGTTTCTGGGACTGCAGCAGGGAAACATGACGGTGAGGGAATACCTCACTAAATTTACTCAACTATCCCGTTATGCTCCACGAGATATAGAGACTGATGAGCAGAAACAAGATTGTTTCGTGGAAGGACTTACCGCAGAGATGCAGTGTGCAATGTCCTCCAATGAGTATGAAAGCTTTCAAAAGATGGTGGACAGAGCATTTGTGGTGGAAAGGAAGCTAAAGGCCCTGGAAAATGAGAATAAGAGGAAGGCGGGATGGTCACATCAGGCCTCAGGGAGCAACACCCACCCACGTATGATGCAGCAACCTACGGGGCAGATGAGTCGTGCTGCGGTACCCTATTCAGCACCAAGAGGGTACAACCCAAACTACAGGCCACCCGCAGCACCAGCACAGCCGCAACGTCAGTTTGTGCAGCAGCCTCGCCCCGCATATCCACCTCGACCAGCAGTGCAAGGACCCCCGAACCAACCCCAAGACAACAAAGGCCAAGCACCTAAGGTTGTGGTGCAATGTTTCAACTGTGGTGAAGTGGGGCACTACGCCCATAAATGCCCAAAGAAGAAGGCTGCGCCGCCACAACAGCAGAATGTAGTGAGAGGACGGGTGAACCATGTCACTATGGAGGAAGCACAAGAGGCACCCGACGTGGTAGTTGGTAAGTTTCCTGCCAATTTACACCTTGCAACTCTGCTGTTCGATTCTGGTGCTACCCACTCGTTCATTGCTCAAGGGTTTGTTAAGAAGCATGACCTAGCAACCACACAAATGAACCATATGCTTGCTGTAAACTCTCCAGGCGGAGAAATAAGGACAAGACAAGTGTGTCCCAAAGTGAGTCTAGACATTAATGGGGTAGTATTTACTACTAACCTCATAGTGATAGATTCACAAGGGATAGATATTATTTTGGGTATGGATTGGTTGACCAAACATAAAGGAATTATCCATTGTTCGACCAGAACGGTGGAACTAACTCACCCCAGTGGCACCCGAGTAAAATTCATAACCCTACACGAGCCTAGGAGGGACATTAAATTAAATCAAGTGGAGGTGAAAGTTGAGGAAATCAGGACTATCAGGGAATATCCAGATGTTTTTCCGGAGGAATTGCCAGGCATGCCTCCCGACCGTGACGTGGAATTCGCAATTGAGCTAATACCGGGAACAGCCCCGATATACAAGAGACCTTATCGGATGGACTCCAAGCAGCTAGAGGAGCTCAAGGATCATTTGAGAGAATTGACGGAGAAGGGGTATATTCGCCCTAGTTCCTCACCATGGGGAGCTCCGGTAATATTTGTGCCCAAGAAAGACGGAACCCAAAGGTTATGCGTGGATTACCGTGCCTTGAATGAGGTGACCATCAAGAACAAGTACCCATTACCTCGCATTGAAGACTTGTTTGATCAGTTGAGGGGAGCTTGTGTGTTCTCGAAAATTGATCTCAGGTCGGGGTACCACCAACTCAAGATAAGGCAATCAGATATTCCCAAGACAGCTTTCGTATCTCGGTACGGACTGTATGAATACACTGTCATGCCTTTCGGGCTAACCAATGCCCCGGCATATTTCATGTACCTCATGAACAAGGTATTCATGGAATATCTGGACAAATTTGTGGTGGTTTTCATAGATGATATTCTCGTCTTCTCCAAAAATGAAGAAGAACATGAGAAACATCTAAGGTTGGTGTTACAGAGGCTGAGAGAACACCAACTATATGCCAAGTTGAGCAAGTGTGAGTTTTGGCTGAAGAGAGTTCCCTTTTTAGGACATATAATCTCGGAGGGAGGAATCTCCGTAGATCCCGCCAAAATTGAAGATATCCAGAAGTGGAAAACCCCTGAAAATGTCGGGGAAGTTCGAAGCTTTTTGGGCTTGGCTGGATACTATCGACGGTTTATTGAGGGATTCTCCAAGATCTCGAGACCTCTCACCAAACTGTTGGAAAAGGGAATCACATTTACCTGGACGCCACAGTGCGATACGAGCTTTCAGGAGCTAAAGAAGAGATTGACAACAGCCCCAGTGCTGGTTATGCCAGATATGCAGAAGAATTTCACAGTGTACTGCGATGCCTCTGGAAATGGGTTGGGATGTGTTCTCATGCAAGAAGGACATGTCGTGGCATATGCATCCCGGCAGCTTCGGAAGCATGAGAAGAACTATCCTACACATGACCTAGAACTAGCCGCAGTGGTACACGCGTTGAAAATTTGGCGGCACTACTTGATGGGGAAGAGGACAGAGATATATACGGATCATAAGAGTTTGAAGTACATATTCACACAGCTAGATCTCAACCTCAGACAAAGGAGATGGTTAGAGTTAATCAATGACTTTGATATAGGCATCAACTATCATCCTGGGAAAGCAAACGTCGTGGCCGATGCTTTGAGTCGGAAAGTGCAGGTCAATAAGTTGAGTTTGAAGGACATGCCTGCAGAATTGAAGGACGAGGTTAAAAGGCTCAATCTATGTCTAGTAAATAGTGGTGAAGCCATCGCCATGGAAGTGGACTCCACACTCGAGCGAGACATACGCGAGGGCCAAAAGAATGATGAGAAGATACAAGAGATCCGACAGCTCATCAAGGAAAATAAAGCTCCTGGTTTTAGAGAGGATGAACAAGGAACGGTGTGGCACGGGAAAAGGATATGTGTGCCAGAAGTAAAGGAGATCCGTGAATTGATTTTGAAGGAGGCTCACGATTCCGACTATTCCATTCATCCTGGGAGGACGAAGATGTACCAGGACCTCAAAGGCAGGTATTGGTGGTATGGCATGAAGCAAGATGTCGCGGAACATGTTGCCTTGTGTGACACATGTCAGTTGGTGAAAGCAGAACATCAACGGCCCGCGGGATTATTGCAACCACTTAAAGTGCCTGAATGGAAATGGGAAGAAATCAGCATGGATTTTGTCGTGGGATTGCCTAGGACCCAATCCGGGTATGATTCAATATGGGTCATTATTGATAGGCTAACCAAGGTAGCTCATTTCATCCCTGTGAAAGAAAGCTACAGCGGATCCAAGTTGGCAGAATTGTACATGTCAAGGATTGTGTGTTACCATGGAGTGCCAAAGAAGATAGTGTCGGACCGAGGGACACAGTTCACCTCGAGGTTTTGGCAGAAGTTGCATGAAACCATGGGAACCCATCTGAACTTCAGCTCTGCCTATCATCCCCAAACTGACGGGCAGACGGAGAGAACCAATCAGATCCTTGAAGATATGTTAAGGGCATGTGCACTCAAAAACAATAGGAGTTGGGACAAGAACTTACCGTATGCGGAGTTTTCCTATAACAACATCTATCAAGCTAGTATGAAGATGTCACCGTTTGAAGCTTTGTATGGAAGGAAGTGCAGAACTCCCCTATTTTGGAACCAAACAGGAGAAAGTAAAGTGTTTGGTCCAGAAGTGCTACAAGAAGCCGAGGCGAAGGTGAGGGAGATTCGCAACAACTTGAGGATAGCACAAACACGCCAGAAGAGTTATGCTGATGTACGAAGAAGAGAACTCGTTTTCAACGTGGGAGACTATGTTTATCTCAAGGTGTCCCCTATCAGAGGACTTCGTAGGTTCAAGGTGAAAGGGAAGTTGTCACCTCGATACATCGGACCCTTCCAGGTTTTGGAAAGGAAAGGCGAAGTGGCGTACCAACTAGAGTTACCGGTTCATCTATCGGACGTGCACGATGTATTCCATGTGTCACAACTCAAGAAATGCTTGAGGACGCCTGAGGAGGTGTTACCCATGAATGAAGTGGATGTAGCTGAGGATTTGTCCTATGCCGAACAACCATACAAGATTTTGGAGACGATGGAACGCCTCACCAGAAATAAAAGAATCCGGATGTGCAAGGTGCAGTGGAAGCATCACTCCGAAGAAGAAGCCACCTGGGAACGGGAAGATGAGCTCAAGGCACAATTTCCGGAATTGTTTTCTTAGAAACACCAATCTCGAGGACGAGATTTCTTTTAAGGGGGGTAGAGCTGTAACACCCCAAATTTTTGGTCAAGACTCAAATTTTGATTTAGAACCATAAACCATGTTCAGAGGGGAATTTAGAAATTTTTGGACGTGTTGCATGTTTTGCAAAAATTCAAATTCAAACTGGATTTCAAATTATACTCAAAACAGAAAACAAATGGAAAAAGAAAAAGGAAAACCGGAAAAAAACTGGCCAGTGGGCCGAAAACCCAGCCGGCCCAGCAAACCCCCGCGCAGCCCGCCCCCGCGCGCGCCGCGCTGCCCCCTCGCTGACGGGCGGGACCCACCTGTCATCCCTAACCCGAGCCCCGCGACCCCGGACTTCTTTCCCCGCGCGCGCGCTCGATCTGAACCGATTGGAAACCCGTCCCCGCAGCCGAATTCCGATCCTAGCGGACTCCAACTCGATCACAACAGACCCACCGCCCTCCCCCGGCTATAAAAACCACCGATCCGATCAGTTTTTCCCACACGATCGCCGATTTTCACTCCGGTGAGCACCGAGACTTCGCCGGTGAATTCTGGCCGATCTAAGCTCGGAAACTCTGATCTAACTCGCTGGTTTTGATCCACCGCCTCCGGGGAACTTTGCAGGTGCAGAAAACCCGAAGACTTACGGTGCAAATCCAGCTCCGACGAGCTTCGCCGTGGTTTTGCCTCGGACCTCGCCGCAGAGCACTCTCCAGGACCCCCGAGCTCAAGAAAACCCCGAGGTGAGATCCCTGACCTCCCCTCTACCGATCTAGGCCATAAGATCACAGTTCTAGGAAGAATTCTCGAGGATCCGAAAGTTTCCGGCGAGATCGCCGCTTCCCGCCGCCGTGCGCCGCCGGCAGCGCCGCCCGCGCTCGATCAGAGCGACGTGGCCGCTTGTGCGCCGTTTATTTTAAATCGCACGGTAGACTTTAAATCCCCGCGTACCGGTTCGATGTTATAATCTCAGCCGTCGGTTTAGAATCGGACGTTCCACGTCGACCCCGCGTTATAAAGGCTGGAATTCTTACGTGCTACCCCCTGGGGTTCTCTGGAATTGAGAGCTAGCCCCGGAAACTTCAGATCTAGCCCCTGGAACTCCAGAAAATCATGTAAATTCATTTAAAAATCAGTTTTAGCCCCTGGACTTAATAGAAATTAGGAAAAACACCTCTGATAAATGTAGCTAGACCCCTGGAAATTATAAAAATAATATTATAGACCCTGTAATGGGGTGAATTCATTATTTTAACCCTGTTTAGTAATTAATTTAGAAAATTGAATATGTAACTAGTGTTTAAAAATTAAAAAGTGGGACAAACATAATTGTCAAAGTTAATTAAAAACTTTCTCAGTACTTAGAAAACTTTGGAGTAAGATAAAAATATATTTTTGGGTTGAAATAAATATGTTTCATCTATTATTCACATTTAGGGACATATTTTTAAGTAAATAATAGTTATAGAAAAATAGGGAAAATAATTATGAAATAGTCTACATCAGAAGCCAAGGTCAAAATATGTTATTAAATTATTTAGGACCAGAACCTATACTGTTTAGGTGATGTATATTACTAATTTCATAATAAAATACACAATTATGCATAGGAATATAAATCTGAAAATATAGCAACTAGTAATTGATAAATGGAGTTTCTAAAATACAAAGAATTTAGTTTAGAATTGGTAGAAATTCTGAAGGCACATATGGAGAAGAAAAATACTTTTCATACACATTTGGTAGTAAAAAGGTGTAGTAGTTTAATATAAGGAATTTATTTAAAACTGAAACACAACACATATAATGGTGACTGAATTTCATAAATAAGAATGTGTGGTTTGTATGAAGTGTAAGTGTGAACTATGTCTTATGGATTGTTGTTTTTCTTTTGCTATGTGTGATGGTATGAAGTAGAACCTGTTCAAGAACAAGTTATTCATTTCCAAGATCAAGACTACCCATTTCAAGAGCAGCAAGAAGGAGGCAAGTGTCCTTGACCACTTTGATCCTATGCTAGGATGTGTAGATAGAATTATTTGCATTGTCAAGTTAAATATGAAACCCATGCTAGGAAAGTTTCCCTAGAATTGCATTACCTTGTTTCCTTGTAGCTTGGGTTGGGATTTATTTTACCATGTCATTTATTTACATGCATATGCTTAGCCATGCTTAGAATGGGATATTTGGGATATGAAATCATCAGTTTATATTACCATACTCTTGAGTGAGACATTGTGAGTTATGTAGAGGTAGGGATCAAGGCAAGTTGGATGTTTTGGTTGTGTGCTGGGTGCACGAGACTTGGGTTTGTGTCTAGTACTTGCCTGGATCCTAAGGACCGGTTCATGGAGCATGTAACCCGGCTTTACAGTGCCAACCACATGCTGAGATGGGGCAGCTTGGCCAATTAATTAGGTGTATCCCCGGCGTAGTATGGGTGTGTTGGATGGTGCGGGGAATAGGTGTCAGCTGGACTACCATATGAACCGCAAGGCTCAAGAGGGGGCCACTGCAGCGGGGTTGGAGCCTCTTGTATGCTGTTAGAGGTGAAACCTCAGTGGGCCCACGCTCGTCGGGAATCCCTTTGTAAATGCTTCGTAGTGATCTCCTGGCTGCACACCTGGGAAGTGTGAATGTGGATCGTAGCCACTGGCATAATGGAGGTTCTTTTAGTCCACCCGGCAACGGGGGATGAAATCACTACTTGTGGGTACAGTGGTACAAACTCTGCAGAGTCAAAACTGTCTTGACAGCCGTGCTCACGGTTAAGAGCGGCCTGGACTTATTCATGATTAGAGGATTGATGGTTTTGGAAGTTAAGCGGGGAGCTTAACATTGGAAATGATGTTATGGTTATTGGATTATGATAATGGGTTGGGAGATTGGGACCATTTCACCTGTGTAGTAACATAGGTGCTTAATAAGCTAAGGTGATAGGTATTAATTGCATAGTGCTTTAACCATGAGTTCAACCTCTCCTTGTTCTAGCCATGCATGATATGATTTTCCCACACTTGCTGAGTACCATTGGTACTCAACCTTGCATATTTGTTGGTTTATATTGCTGCTCAGGTCAAGATAATGAGGTGGTGTATAATGACCAAGATTTTGGACCCGAGGAAGGTTTTTAGGTTCATGAAGACCCCCGGGCAACGCCTGTGAAGGAGCCCCAAAGAATAATATTCCGCTGCTAGTTTATTTACTTGTGATGAAGCATTAGTGTCCATTGAGACATTTGCGATGTAAGACTTATTTATATTCGACACCTGGCTTGTAATAAATGATGCTTCACTATTTGTCATCACATGTATGAGAAAATGATCCTGGCATACATGTGATATTCACTTGGTTGTTTCTTCGGAAAAACCGGGTGTGACACCAGGCGTACGCCACGCAGCATATGCAGCAGCCATATGCCCTGCAGTCGGCGCCCCCGGCGTATGGTGCACCATTGCCCGTGCCGGGGTACACCGTGCCAGCAGTGGGCCAAGCGCTCACGGCACTAGGATCTGCGGCAGCAGGGACAGGGTGTGCGGCCCTGGCACCACACCTCCGCTTCGTAGTGTGGCCACACAAGTTTCGGCCACACTTGCCGGAGAATTACGACGGAAGCGTCAACCATGCAAAGTTCCTGTAGATCTACTCTACTACCGTCCTCACGGCAGGAGGGGATGAGGCGCCATGACCGGCCCGGCGCGGTCATGGTTCATGAACCTACCCCAGGGTTCCATAACTTCCTGGGGGAAGCTATGCTGACAGTTCACGGCGAACTTCAGCAGGTCCTACACGCGTCCCGGCACGGAGCTGGACCTCCACGCCGTGCGACAGCAACCGGGGGAATCACTGCGCTCCTTCATCCAACGATTCTCCCAAGTATGGAACACCATCCCCCACATCCTGAATGCATCAGTGGTGGTCGCATTTTGACAGGGTGTGAGGGACAAGAAGATGCTCGAGAAGTTGGCCATCAGGGAGGTGCGAGACGTCTCGGAGCTCTT
Source organism: Neostapfia colusana (assembly GCA_030760725.1). Lineage (NCBI taxonomy): Eukaryota > Viridiplantae > Streptophyta > Magnoliopsida > Poales > Poaceae > Neostapfia > Neostapfia colusana. The sequence goes on from JASWHV010000006.1 coordinate 106,928,979, forward strand.
CATCCTGGCGGACAAGTGCGCCAAAGCAGCAGAAGGGCGCAACTGGCACTCACGGCCAGCCTCCGAAGCAGGAGGGCAGCCCGGAGATGGCAGAGTTCAAGCTGGACTTCCAACCACGTCATGCAGTCAAGAGCCAAGCACTGGCTGGCTTCGTGGCCAAGTGGACGCCATCACCAGGCAACCCAGAGGGCCCTGAAGGTGGAGAACCGGAGCTCTGAGCACCGGTCTTCACCAAGCCTCACTGGACGTACTACTCTGACGGCCCCTCGCAGAAGCCGGGGGCCGGAGCCTGCGTGCTGCTCATCATGCCAACGAGGGAGCAGTCCGGGTACATGGTGTGCCTCAACTTCAAGGCAATCAACAACATGGCCTTGGACCTGTGCCATGTACCGCGCGCTGACAACACCGTCGCCAACGACCTATCAACGAAGTCCTCCACCGAAGCCCCGGAGCCCGAAGGAGCTTTTGAAGGGACGTTGCTGTGGCCCACAGCCCGACCTGCCGAACCGGGCGAAGGGGGCGAGACCAGCACCTCGAAGCTGGCGGTTCCGACGGCTCTGCAGCCATGGTGCCCGCCAAGGGTCGTATGCGCCATGGGGACTCCGTTCTACCCAGCGCCCAAGATCCAGAAGCTCAAGTAGCCCTGATGCATGGACCACGGAGGTCCGGGACTTCTTGAAAGACAACATCCTTCCTGATGAACGTGCATCTGTTGAATGGATTGTGCAGATGGATAAGAGCTACACGCTGGTATCTTTACCAGCGTGGCGCCAACGGCATTCTATTGTGGTGCATAACCCAGGAGGAAGGCTGCGACCCGCTCGCAGCAATCCATGGAGGCGAGTGCGGGGGCCTCGCATCGTCTCGCACGCTGGTCGGTAAAGCCTTCCGGCATGGCTTCTACTGGCCGACAGCCTCCTAGACGCCGTCAAGCCGGTTAGGAGATGCAAGGCGTGCCAGATCCATGTTGAGCAGACCCATACAACTGGGGCAGCCGCTGCACATCCTGGGGCCCTACCCTAGAACCGTCGGGGGATACCGGCTCCTCTACGTCAGGGGCCAGCCAGACATCCCAGGGCCGGGTCACGGGAATCACCCTTCCTCATGGTATGCGGGGCCAAAGCCGTGCTTCCCCCGTAGATCACCATGGGGGTCCTCCCGTGTCCGAGCGTACGATGAAGCCGCGCAAGACCAGCTCCTGCATGAGGACATCGACCTCGTCGACGAGGCAAGATGGCAAGCAACGCTCCGAAGCGCGCGGTACCGGCAGATGCTCCGGCGCTACCATCAGAGGTCCATGCATGGGAGCTCAAGGCAGGCGCTCCGGCGCTACCTCCGTAAGTTCTAACCTTAGAACAGTGGTAGGACAGGTTTATTCTTTCTGTAACAGATCCCATAAAGTCTAGGAGCAGCGCTCGAAGCAACTAAGCCCCACGGGGTGGTCCAGCACTACGTCCGGCTTAGCCTGGTTCTGTACCCTAAGCGCGTAGGCTCTGCCCCCTTCACAATGGGGCGGGTCGTTGCCTCCATGTACGACCTGTATTTCCTCCTATGGACTTACATGAATGAAAAGAATCCTGTCCTACCACGCTTACTTCTGTGTTCATTTAAATTACGCGTTAATTTTTATGATCACCTCCCCGAGCTCTAGACAGTGTACGCCCATCGTACACTCGGTTCTCCTTTCCCACTCTCATGCCTAGTCAGCATTTGCCATCCTGCCAAAGGCGGTCGTGCTTGAGGTACCTGCCAAGGGCCCGGTGGCCTCTCGGACCTCCCCCTATTAGGGTACTATGACGTCAGTTGGTCTCCTCCAGGAAAAGACCTATGCCAGAGCGGGAGGTCCGGGAGCCTTGATTTGCCCGGTTTTGCACCCAAAGCATGCGCACTCTGCCTCCCCAGCGCTACAGTCTAAGTACTAAGAGCTGGACGGTTACTCCCTGACCAAGGGGGAGCCGGGCCTCCGGTACCGAGTGCACTGGATTGCCCAAGCCCCGTGTACCGGCACAGGATTGTAAGCCAAATAAGACTAAGGGACAGGGAAGAGAGGACCTCTGAGCGGGATTACCGTTTTCTGCTCGGGTGCAGTGTCGGACCTCACCCCCTCCGTAGGGGTGAACTCCGAAGGCGCCACGTATCCAACCGGACTGGGCCTCCTCTCTCCTCAAAGGCAAGCCCCAGGCCATACACGTGGCCGGCAGTGCCGGACTTCACCCCCTCCGCAGGGGTGAACTCCGAAGTCAGACCTCACCCCCTCTGCAGAGGTGAGCTCCGAAGGCGCCACGTGTCCAACAGGACCGGGTCTCCCCTCTCCTCAGAGGCAAGCCCCGGGCCTGACACGTGGCCGGCAGTACCAGACCTCAGCCTCTCCTCAGAGGCGAGCTCTAATGCCGGACCTCACGCCCTCCGCAGGGTTGAGCTCCGATGCCAGCCCTCTCCTCAGAGGCGAGCTTTGATGCCGAACCTCACGCCCTCCACAGGGCTGAGCTCCGATGCCAGCCCTCGCCCTCCACAGGGCTGAGCTCCGATGCCAGCTCTCGCCCTCTCCTCAGAGGCGAGCTCTAATGCCGGACCTCACGCCCTCCGCAGGGCTGAGCTCCGATGCCAGCCCTCAACCTCTCCTCAGAGGCGAGCTCTGATGTCGAACCTCATGCCCTCCGCAGGGCCAAGCTCTGATGTCAGCCCTCGCCCTCTCCTCATAGGCGAGCTCTGATGCCGGACCTCATGCCCTCTGCAGGGCTGAGCTCCGAAGCCAGCCTGCGCCCTCTCCTCAGAGGCGAGCTCTGATGCTGGACCTCAGCCTCTCCTTAGAGGCGAGCTCTGATGCCGGACCTCATCCCTCCGCAGGGCTGAGATCCGATGCCAGCCCTCGCCCTCTCCTCAGAGGCGAGCTCTGATGCCGGACCTCACGCCCTCCGCAGGGCTGAGCTCCGATGCCAGCCCTCGTCTTCTCCTCAGAGGCGAGCTCTGATGTCGGACCTCACGCCCTCCGCAAGGCTGAGCTTCGATGCCAGCCCTCGCCCTCTCCTTAGAGGCGAGCTCTAATGCTGGACCTCACGCCCTCTGTAGGGATGAGCTTCGATGCGAGCCGTCACCCTCTCCTCAGAGGCGAGCTCTGATGCCGGACCTCATGCCCTCCGCAGGGCTGAGCTCCGATGCCAGCCCTCATCCTCTCCTCACAGGCGAGCTCTGATGTCGGACCTCACGCCCTCCGTAGGGCTGAGCTCCGATGCCAGCCCTCGCCCCTCTCCTCAGAGGCCAGCTCTGATGCCGGACCTCAGCCTCTCCTCAGAGGCGAGCTCCAATGCTGGACCTCACCCCCTCCGCGGGGCTGAGCTCCGAAGAAGACAAGACCCTACAAGCACAGGGAACTCTCAAGATAAGGAAGTGCGCAGGGTAGACAAGGACAAGGCCCCACCCCGGGATCGTCATCTCCCGCGAGATGGGCCCGGGGGCCACTGTCGGTACCCTCAATACTGGGTACCCCTGCGCACAGGAGAAAGCCACCTACGGACCTCACCCCTCCGCAGGGGTGAGCTCCGAAGGCGCCACGTGTCCAACAGGGCCGGGGCTCCCCTTTCCTCAGAGGAGAGCTCCGGATCTGCCACGTGGCCAGAAGAGTCGGACCTCACCTCCTCCGTAGGGGTGAGCTCCGGAGGCGCCATGTGTCCAGCAAGGCCGGGGCTCCCCTCTCCTCAGAGGAGAGCTCCGGGCCTGCCACGTGGCCAGAAGAGCCGGACCTCGCCCCCTCCGCAGGGGCGAGCTCCGAAGGCGCCATGTGTCCAGCGGGGTCGGGGCTCCCCTCTCCTCAAAGGAGAGCTTCGGGCCTGCCACGTGGCCAAGAGAGCCGGACCTCGCCCCCTCCACGGGGGTGAGCTCTGAAGGTGCCACGTGTCTGGCGGGGCCGGGCCTCCCCTCTCTTCACAGGAGAGCCCCGGGCCTGCCACGTGCCCAACAGTGTCGCGCTGCCCACCCAGGCGCGGTAGGTAGCAGGAGTAAAGGCACGCCATGCCTTGTCCGGTCAAGGCATTTAAGACCCGCACCTTCCCAAGATGCGGAGGCGCGACGCACGCCTGTCAGGAGGCACTGTGACCAGTCACAATCAAGATAGGCGCACCCTGTCAGAAGTTGCAGACCAATAAATACGGCGACAAGACAAGCCCTGCCGTCCCTCCCAACATCAACCACTACGCCTAGCTTGCGGCACTGGCAGGACGACGACCAATAAACCATCGCCAGAAGACGGCTACCAGCATTTACTACAAGACATTGTAGATGGTAGGACATCACCCCGGGGCCACCTGTCGGACCCCGGGCCCACCTTGTAAGCCGCCCGAGCCTTGGAGTATAAAAGGCTCGGGTAGGCAGCGTTGCAAGGGGTGGGGCATTTTGGCTCAACTCCCTATAGACATCTAGGGCAACTCAGCTCATCACCAAGCTTAGAACTCCGGTTCTAGGCGCCAAGCAATACATCGAGCAACACTGATCCCGTGGACGTAGGGTTTTACGCTCCGGCGGCCCGAACCACATAAAAATCCTTGTGTCAATCCTCCTTCATCTCACAACCAACGCGACGCTCTCGAGAGAACTAGCCCCTCCGTAAAAGAACCTCCGCGGGCTGCCCTGAAGCAGGCCCGGTGGAAGTGTCGACTACAACGCTTCGACAGCTTCAAATGGAAGATGGATGAGGAGATGTTGCATTGGATTTAAGAACCCTAGAGGAAAAATTTTCTCCATCTTACATAATAGTACCGGTATCTCCTTCTCTAATTTACGCATCATCTCTATCGTGATTTATTTTGCATAGAGGTGTCTATAGAAGTGACTAAGCTCGGCTAGCACCTTCCACACCGCATCATCAAAATAGCCCCAAAACATAACATGTAGAAGTATTTCCATAATTATATGATAATAATAACTCTTCAACACTGTCAGCTTTCCTATTTTGATATTCACGGCTCATTTCAGACTAGCTGCGTAACCATCTGGGAATTTCAAATTTTTCAACCATTTGAGTACTTCTTTCTTTTCTTTTGGTCAAAGACAGAAAGAAGCATGTGGTTTAGCACCACTTTCAGAGAGCTCAAGAGTTGGACGGTTACAAAGCACTGCCAGGTCCTTTCGAACCTTTATATTGTCTTTCCTTTTGCCCGTCATGTCCATGCTTGTGCTTATTATACATTTTCCCATATTACGCTCTTGATGCATGACATCAATGTTGTGCATTAGTATCAACGACTTCATATATGGTAGCTCCCATAGTCCATATGAGTCTAATTGTGATCCTCTCCGTAACCGAGAAAATATCCAGGACGTCCTTTATCTGGCACCAGTTTGTCCAGCATATCAGATATTTCAGATCCGTTTAGACGTTTCGGTGGTCCTTTAGTGACAACGGTGTCTTTTTTAAAGACATTCCTCTGTTGCCTAAACATGTGATTCAAAGGAAGTCAACGTCTGTGACAATCGAAGTACCATATCTTTCCTCCATGAGTAAGTCGAAAACAGTCCGTGTCAGAAGCACATATCGGACACGTCAAACGACCATGAGTGCTCCATCCAGAAAACATACCGTATGTCGGGAAATCATGGACGGACCACAAATAAGCAGCTTGAAGGTTGAATTTCTGCTTCTTGTAACAATCGTGCGCTTCGACTCCTATCCACAACATTTTCAGTTCTTCGATCTGCGGTTTCAACATCACGTTGAGACGTGGCCCAAGATGATCCGGCTCAAGTATAATGAGGCTAAGAAACATGCACTCGTACTCCATACAAAGAGCTGGTGGTAGGTTGTACGGAATGATAAAGACGGGACAACAAGAGTATGGCGTAGCGTTTGTACTGAACGGCGAGAATCCATCTGTCGCCAACCCGATGCGAACATTTCTCGTATCAAGACTGAAGTCTAGATCAAACCGGTCAAGCGTCTTCCATGCCTAACCGTCGGCCGGGTGTATCATGACTCCATTGTTCTCATATACACCTTCTTTGTGTCATCTCATGTGTCTAGCCGTTCTGTTTGATAGAAACAACCGCTTCAACCGAGGTGTCACGGGTAAGTAACAAAGTTGCTTACGTGTGACCTCTGTCATCACATTATTACCATCGTTATTAACAATTTTGACAAACCTTGATTCACCACATTTTAAGCATTTCTTCTCTTTTGCAAGCTCTTTCCAGAAAAGCATGCAATTGTCTAGACACAGATCAATCTTCTCATATTTCATACCGATACTGGGAAGCAATTTCTTCGCCTGGTACATATCTTCAGGTACTTTATGAGGCTGTGGAAGGATATCGCTGATCAATTTGATGATGTCGTTGTAGTAGTTATTAGAAAAGAAGTACTTAGACTTAATTGCCATAAGTCTAGTCATGAAAGTGAGTAGGGTCACTTCAGTGTGTTCATGCAGCGGCTCATCTGAAGCTTTGAGAAGCTTGAAGAACGCTTCAACCTCTGTTGTAGGAGGATCCTCCGTAAACTCTGGTTGTATAGCTTCAAGCATCTCATCCATCCTATCAACCCCCGTGTTATAATCATTTTCCTCTTCCACTTCTTGTACAGTTTGAGAAGTTGTCTCGCCGTGGAAGGTTCACACCTCATAATGTGGCATGTAACCGTTTCGACACAAGTGTATTGAGACTGTCATTTTGTCCAAAAACTTGGTATTCCGTCATTTCGTACATGGGCACCGCACCTTACCAATCATTGACAATGAAAAGGCTCGATCTACAAAAGCATTTGTCTTGGCGAACCACTCATCCGAGTGACCACCAGAACTGTTCTTCCAACCGGTATACATCAACTACAGTCCTCACCCATGTTTGAATCTGCAGTTTAATGTCAAGAAAATTATAGTTACTTTATAATTTATTTATGTCACGGCCCTACATCTATTGGAAAGGATAGGTCCTAAACCCACCCAAGAGTGACCGAGAGGAACGTACTTATGACAAGACACGGGATCTAGATTCAGACGAGATTTCAGTAGCATAACCCTATTGTTCTCCAACTGCACGCCCGAAAATGGTGCAGCAGAGAACATTAGGGTTAAGCTGTCGAAACTACATCCAGATCTAGACTCCGTGTCTCATCATAAGCATGCCCTCTCGGTCACTCCGAGGCTGTCCAAAAATGGACAATTCCGAACCTACACGCCTCACATGCGTAACACATGTGAGACGGGCCGATTCGAAACGGGTGACATATATTGTATAGGTTTACGTCAATCTTTCATTTTTGAGTCGAGAGAGAGAAGGAAAGAACGAGATAGAGAAGGAAAGAACAAGAGAGAGACAGTGAAGTGGGTCAGCTGTCCTAAGTTATGCTCCAATAGGTAGCGCGGCGGTGGCGGCGGCAGGGCGGCAGCGTGGCGGCAGGGCGGGGCAGAGGCGGCGTGGCGCGGCGAGGGCGAGGCGGAGCGGTGGCGGCAGCAGTCGGCGGGTCGCGCGCGTCAGTGGACCACGTGCGCGGCCCGCGAGATGTAGGGTTTTGTTCTTTATTTACGACGGCTTCTTAACTTACGACAGTTTAGGTTTTAGCTGTCGTAAATAGTGATTAAATTCCTACAGTTTATTTACTTACGACGGCCAAGGTTCCAACCATCGTAAGTTATACATTAAATTTCGTCGGCCAAGGTTCCGACCGTCGTACCAACGACGCTTCTTGATCGAAACCACAGGGTTCTCAACGGTTGTCTCGGCGGCGCTTATGGCCATGGCCATTGACCTTTGAATGGCCCTTGTCAGGCCATATATGGGCTGTGTCGGGCTGAGTCGGCCTGAAGCCCGTTTATATATATATCGATATTATACACTCAAGCAATCAAATTAAACTAAAATTACTAACTTAATAATCAACTAACTCAAAATTTTAAAAGAAATATAAAACTAACATAATACTCAACTAAACAAAAATTAAGTAATCTGATTAATTAATAAATTAAATCATTAACTAAACTAATTAATAAAAAACTAAATTACTTACTAAATTAACTAGTTACTAAAAAACTAAATTACTTAGTAAATGAACTAAATAAACTAAATTAATTACTACACAAACTAAATTAATTACTAAATAAACTAATTAAATTAAATTAATTAAATTAATTTCTAAACAAACTAAATTAACTACATTAATTACTAAATAAAACGTACCTCGAAGTGGCGGCGAAGCGGGGCGGGCTTGGGGCCTAGCAGCGGCGGCGGGGAGGCGTGAAGCGGCGGCGCCAGGACGACACGGGGAGGCGCGCGGCGGAGGCGCCCGAGCGGCAGCGCGACCGGCGGAGCGGGGGGCGGCACAAGCGGCGGGGCGGCGTGGGGAGGTCGGGGGACCTCGGGGCGGCGCGCAACAGGGGCGACGCGGGGGCCCAGGGGACCTCGGCGGTGGTGCTGGGGGCGGCGTGGGGCGGTGGCAACAGCGGCGCGGGGCGGCGGCGCTGGGACGGCAGCGGTGGCGCTGGGGGCGGCGGTAGAAGCGGCGTGGGGCGGCGGCGTGGCGACAGCGGCGGTTACTCACAACTTACGAGGCTGTAACCTAAGCCGTCGTAAGTTAGATTTAGTTTACAACAGCTCTTTAACTTATGACGGCTTAGGGATACGTCCGTCGTAAGTTACGTGTAACTTACGACGGCCTCTTAACTTACGACGGCCATGGGCTTAAGGCCGTCGTAAGTTGGTTTACTTACGACGGCGCACAGCGACCGTCGTAAGTTAGTTCACTTACGACAGCTAGCCATCGTAAATAACTTGGCCGTCGTAATGTGTTAGGTTTCCTGTAGTGTGTACGAGCCCATCACCATCGTCACGTCCCACCGTACAAAAGCTATTCTCGTTCGCAGCACAAATGCGCCGTGTCTCTGCGAGTGTGATGAGTAAACCTCCGTGACATGACTGAAAACACAATCTTATGTTACGGCCACACATCGCAGACGAGTAGTGTTCATGCAGGTTTGCAACAAATTAATAGCGCTTATGAGTCAAGGTAGTATACAACATATTTAGAGAGGGATTATGCCAGCAAGAAGAAAAGGCAACCGCACTTTTGATAGCTCAAATTGTTATAATCTTTTTTTAGTGATGAGTATCACACCCGGTTCTCCATACAGAACAACCGAGCATATTTCACATGTATGCTATGATCAGTTGACTCATACATAAGACAACAAGAGTGAAATATCATTATATTACAAGTCAGGGTTACTATGTAACAGAATATTACAAATATGCCATTAATATACTAAATATAAGTGCAATTACACTAACGACACAACATCGGAAGAAAACAACGTGGTGCTCCAATCCACAGGCGTTGCCTAGGGTCTCACCAGCCTAGAACAACTCGTCTGGATTGAATTCCTCCTCGTTGTATTCTATGTCCTCATTAACACCTGAACAGCATATGAAATCTAATAAAAGCAAGTTTGAGTACCAACGATACTCAACAAGTGTAGAAAAAGATGATATGAAGGCCAATAGAAAGGAAATGTTGACTCTGTTAAGCACTATGCATTAATCCTAGTCCTTAGATTTAGTTAGCAATCTATATTACTAAGTGATAAAATTTCACCATATTAATAATTAAACTAATAATGTCGGGTTACATCACCTAACATCTTTTTCCAACTCATAACCATGTTTCACTAATCATAGACAAGTTCAAGACGCTATTGACCGTGAACATGACTGTCATGACAGTTTGGTTCTCTGTAGAGATTGTACCACTTTACTCACAAGTCGTGATTTTATCCCCTGTTATCAAGTGGACTAATAACCTCTATGATATCCGTTGTTGCAAGCCACATTACACACTTCCTTTGGTGTGTCATCAGGAGATCACTACGAGGCCTTTATAAAAGGTCTACCGGCAAATACAAGCCCTCTAAGGTTTCACCGCTGCAGTTCACAGGAGTACACCCTCCATTGCAGAAGCCCCCTCTTGAGCCTTGCACTTCTTAGGACAGTCCAACTGACTTTCATTCCTCGCGCCTTCCAAATACTCATACTATACCGGGAAACTCCTAATTAATTGGTCAAGTTGCCCTATCTTAGTCTTGTGGTGGCACTGTAAAGTCGGGTTAACTGTTTCATGAACCGGTACTTAGAATCTAAGACATGCACTATCATTATTTTGAGTCTCGTGCACAACGCACCATACCAAACAACTAGGTTGTCTAGATTCCTATCACTATGACACACTCGATCTTGTATCTTTTATAGATTCCACATGACAAGTAATAACTATGTTTCATCTATTTTCTAAGTTCTAAGCATGGCTAAGCACATAAAATAATAATTACCTATTCTAGATAAACCTCTCCATCGTTTTCAAGTAATAATATGGGTAAAACTAGTGAAACATCTTAAACTATGTTTTATATTAAAGATATCATACAAATAATCTAATTAATCTTCCTCGATTAGGAGCAAAGTGGTCAAGAAACACTTGCCTTTTTCTTGCTATCCAGAAATGCCAAAATTTTGTTGTTGAAGATTGACAACTGATTTTAGGGTTGACTTTTAATCCGACGACTCTGAGAGGGCACATCGTCTCGGCCATGACCGATAGAGGCGCGTGGTGTCGCTCGGTGGTGACGACGATTTTGTTGCCGGAGAAACGCGAGCACACGGAAAAACTCACTAATTCTCATTTTTCTACCAAATTTGAGGGAAAAAACACAAGGAACTCACCTAGAGCGGTTTCTTTGATCAAATCAGCCCCAAAATGTGTTGGTGACGGCGAGGGGCGGCGGCGATCATCGGTTTTCTTTGATGTAGCGCTCGGATCAGGTTTGCTAGATGAATTCTTGTCGCAGAATTTCTCTACGACGAACCAAAATTGATAGGCCATGGTGATCAAAGAGGGAAAAAGACGAAGGAATTTAAGGGGGCGGTGGAGATTGCAGCGGAACTTACCGGTGAAAATCGACACGAGCGAGTGAGAGAAAATTTGGGGAAAAACGAAGAGGAGATCAAGAAGAATCTTACCGAAGTGTCGCGCGGGTATGAAAATAGTCGGAGATAAGTGTGTAAAGGCAACGTGCGGCGGGCGACAATCTGCAGCAACTGGAGGCAGCACGGGCTGTGGATTCTCGTCGCAAGGGGTCCTCCAGGGGCAGCGCGATGCCGGGATCCTCTGACGACGCATCAGCTGCATCTGGTATGGCTTAATTCCACGGGTGCCGAACTCACGCAAGGTGCAACAATGGCGCGACTAAGGATCGACTCTAGTGTAGAAAATGGGGAAAATAGAGAGCACTAGTGTTTAAATATAAGAATTGGGGGCAGCAGTTTGTGGATGCGAACAGGCGCAGCGTGGCGCGGCCGAGCGGACGCGTCTACGGCAGCGCACGTACCAGCTGGCGCTGGGAAGTGCGGCAGCGGTTGGGAGAGATTTTTTTATGACTTATGCCTTTATGAGTGTGGGTGTGACAATGAGATTGTTATAAATATGTCCACCCAAATTTCCAAATACCCTCCATGCACATCTGACAATCGTCTTCATCACCACGACCCTGTTCAGAAAGCAAGGATTTCGTAAGAAGGATGGCAGAAGATTGGAAGAGTATATCCACACAATTCCGCAAGGATTTCTCACTTGTCTGCCGTGTGAGCTTAGCTCATATGTTTTGGAATCCATTTTTAGCCAATTGCCCTTCTAAGGCTTTGTTTGGATAGAATTGAATGCTCTCACTTGGATTGAGTGGAATTAAAGTAAAATTTAGTTTATTTTCCACTTTATTTCGCTTTTATTTACAATGATTTATTATACCAAACAAATTCTAAAGGTTGGCCACATCAAAGGATTTGGCGCTCGCTTTTGCCCGCAGGAAAGATTTAGCCATCATGAGCTCGCAGGACTGAAATATGTGCGAAAGCTAGCTACTGGTTGGATAAGAAGAAGAAACCACTTGGAATGGCACATTACTCTGAAAGGCGAAAATCGACCGATTTTTTCACTAGTTATTAGTGGAATGGTTTGCATCTTAAAGTACCTAAGCAATTTTATTTTTCTGGAGAGGCTGAAGACGTCACCTGCTGGTGGAGAGGCAGGTTTATTTCTGGGACCTCTGATATGTCAAGTTGCCATATGAGCCATGTCTTTTCTGCTGACAGGCCTGTACTTTTCTGGAGAGGCTGAAAACGCCACCTGCTGCCGTTCTTTTTTTTGTTAGATAGAAGGATAGACCTGTACTTTGAGTTTGTTACCGAGAACTGGTAGGCATGATCCACTTGATAGGATTTGTTGCAAACTCCTTTTGTATTCTATTAGCTGAAAAAACAATCAGACGATCATAAAGCCGTCGTCGGCCAGCAGAGAGGCACGACGTTCCACCCAATCCCAATCGCGCCTCTGTATTAATTTTCACATTTTTTCTTAACCATATGGCAAGATAATATACTCACTCCGTTCTTAATTAATTAACGTTAGGACAGATTATTTAGTTCAAAATTAAACCAAATTTTTTATCCTAACGTCAAACAAAAGAGAACAGATCAATCGGCGAAGCCATGCTAGTCGAGATCCCATAGATGCAGAGCTTCGTTGTTGTTGGGTGACGCTGGCAGCAGCACTCGCGAGCCGTGAGGGGGGCTGGTGAATCGTACGTCCACTACTGTCTTCCGTGAGTTGTTTGTTTGTTTGTTAAACTTTCACTAGCTGGGTTGGTAGCCCTGGCTGGAATCCTTTGCACTTGCGGCGGATACTTTGGAAGCTAACCGCTAATGCTTTGGAACTGATTGTTTTGTTACGGATAACATGGGCCGCGCGCGAGTTCCTGACCGGTGGCCCGCTTGGCGAATGGGCTTCGGGCGGTGTGGACTGAACTGTCAGATCCCGCGAGGTTTGGTTCTTTGCTCCCGTGACAACCGTCTTCTTTTGGAAATTCATTAATAACCGTCGGTTTGGTTGTTCGGTGAAGCGTGATCATCGATACAAGGTTAGTTTTTGCCCGGGGTTAGAAGCGACAGGGAAGAAACCAAACAGAGGCGGTGAATGTTTCCGTCGTCAGTAAAGTCACCTACGGATGAAGTTACCAATCAAGTGACGTATCCAGAGCATCGCCAAAAAGAAAAAAATGACGTATCCATAATATAAATAATTGTATGTACTACTTCTGGACGGAGGAGGGCCTGGTTTGTGGGTACAGGTAGTTTTGACTTGTCACGGCGGCGCGAAAGCGGGTTCTTGGGAAACAGTGCGAACGCGCGCACGCGGTTCATGACCACGTGAGAACGAACGCGTCGCGTGGCGCTGGCGACGGAACGAGGAGCGCTGCCGCTGCGGCGCTGCGCGTCGACGCCTCCCTCCAAAAAAAAACATTAATTCCTGCAACTACCTCTCCGCTGTCCAGGAGCGGAGGCGCCCCGCTACTGGAGTCTAGACCCATTTCCCACTGCCGGCTCCTCCTCTCTTTCTCCTCCGCCACGGGCGGTGGTGGTGGCGCTGGTCACCGTTAGCGCGGCGTCGGCCGTGCTCCCTCCCCGGCCTCCGTTCGCCTGCGAGCGCCGGGTCGCGGACTGGTACGCGGCTCTCTCTCCCTCTGTGTCCTGTGCTTGCTTGCAGTTACAGTCTCTAGTCCTTGCTCCCCGCGCTGGTTACTGGTGGAGAAGCCATGAAACTCTTGGTCCCGAGGACCAAGCCAGCCGCCGCTTCGGCTCGTTCCCGATGGCCTCCGGAATACCTCTTCTTAGGGGGTCTACTCTTCTCGCATTGCCCCCTTGCTATTAAAACAAGGGTACACGTGTGCCGGTGCTTGTGCATGTGGGTAATTATCTTCATAAATTAAGAGCAGGAGGAATGATTCTGCGCCGGAGGTTGGATCTCATCTCCCGCACTAGCGTGGCATAATGTGAAGGGAGAATTTGCTTTGTTGCCTTTTCTCCTGTTATATATCTAGCCTCTTTTTAGAAAAACGAGTTTCCGTTTTCCACATTGTGGTGGTTCGGCGGGGTTCTCTCTGTTTACATGGATAATTTCCTCAAACAACGCAACACCTTGGAATCTGTCTCCTGATTCTCCAAGTTACCAACAGGTTTACATAAACGTAGAAGTAAATTCTGCTAGTATATTGGGAAAACATTCTAGCGTGTGGATATTTAGGAGAAGAGGTACCTTTTTTTCTTCAAGTTGTCTTACGCTGTTGCTTTTAGTGAAGAAGTTACCGAAGCAACAAGCGTGATTATGCACTACCTACTTGTATTCATGAGCACGATATGTTCTGCTGGTAACTTCTATACAAACCTTTTTTTCAGGACAATATGGAGCTGGTTCTGTGGCGTTGGTTACTTCTCTTGTCGACATTGGTTCCATCCGCATGGAGTTTGAGTTCAGATGGCCTGGCCCTTCTTGCTCTGACTAAAAACCTCGAGCTACCGAGTTCCATAAGCTCGGGCTGGAATGCCTCTGACGCAACTCCTTGTGAATGGAACGGAGTTGGTTGCAATAAAAGGAGCAGCGTGGTTTCTCTTAACCTATCTTCATCAGGAGTTTCAGGTTCATTAGGACCTCAGATTGGACACTTAAAGCACCTTCGCGTCCTCGATTTGTCACGAAATAACATATCCGGTTCCATTCCTTTGGAGTTGGGGAACTGTAGCATGCTTGATTATTTGGATCCGAGTGAAAATGTCTTTTCTGGTGAAATCCCAGCATCACTTGGCAACCTCAAGAAACTGTCATATCTTTCATTGGGCTACAACTCTCTGAGTGGAACAATACCAGAGGAGTTGTTCAAGAACCAGGTCCTGGTGGAAGTGTACCTCCATTTCAATCAGCTCATTGGTTCAATACCCTCTACAATTGGTGAAATGACAAGCCTTGGGTTCTTGTGGTTGCATGGGAATATGCTATCTGGAGTTCTGCCAGGTTCTATTGGAAACTGCACCAGTTTGCAGGAGGTCTTTCTTCTCGATAATCAATTGAGTGGTGCTCTTCCAAAAACCTTGGGTGAGATCAAAGGACTAAGGAGCTTTGATATTACAAATAATAGCTTCAGTGGCGAGATTCCTTTCAGTTTTCAAAACTGTAACTTGGAAATATTCATATTGTCATTCAATCATATAAGAGGCAATATCCCATCATGGCTTGGAACCTGTGGTGGCTTACAACAACTTGGGCTTGTCAACAATAGTTTCTCTGGTCAAATTCCAGCTTCTCTTGGCTTAATGAAGAACCTCAAATATCTTTTACTTTCTCAGAACTCCCTGTCTGGGCCGATTCCTCCTGAGATTGGTAATTGCCAGTTGCTGGAGTGGCTAGAGTTAGATGCAAACAAGCTTGAGGGCACTGTTCCTAAACAATTGGCGAATTTAAAGAACTTGCAGAAGCTCTTTCTATTTGAGAACCGGCTCATGGGAGAGTTCCCAGTGAATATTTGGAGTATCCAAAGCCTGGAGAGCGTCCTTATTTATAGAAATGGATTATCAGGGGAACTTCCTTCAGGGTTGGCTGAGCTGAAACTCCTCCAGAACATCACACTGTTTGATAATTTCTTCACTGGAGTCATACCACCAGAGTTGGGTGTTAATAGCCGTTTAGAACAGGTAGATTTCACAAATAATAGTTTTGTTGGTGAAATCCCACCAAACATTTGTTCAGGGAAAGCATTGAGAGTTTTGGTCATGGGGTTTAATCAGTTCGATGGTAGCATCCCACCCAATGTTGCAGACTGCCCAAGTTTGGAGCGAGTCATTCTCCGAAACAATAACCTTGATGGGCCTATCCCACAGTTTAGAAATTGTGATAATCTAACCTATATAGACCTGAGTCACAATTCATTAAGTGGCAACATTCCAGCAAGCTTTGGGAGGTGTGCAAATATTACCGAACTGAACTGGTCAGAGAACAAGCTATTTGGTGGAATACCACCTGAAGTTGGAAAATTAGTGAATCTGAGAAGACTTAACCTCTCACACAACAGCCTACATGGTTTGCTCCCCATGCAGATTTCCAATTGCTCCAAAATGTTCTCTCTTGATTTGAGCTTTAACTCCTTGAATGGTTCGGTGCTCACTACATTAGCCAACCTAAAGTTTCTGACATATCTACTGTTGCAAGAGAATAAATTCAGTGGAGGCTTGTCTGATTCTCTCTCACGATTGGGTATGCTTATTGAGCTGCAAATAGGCGGCAATATTCTTGGGGGTAGTATCCCTTCATCTATAGGAAGGTTGCTAACACTGAGTGTTGCCTTGAATATTAGTAGCAATGGTCTAGTGGGTGATATTCCACCACAACTGGGTAATTTGGTGAGGCTGCAAAGTTTAGATTTGTCACTTAATAATCTCACCAGAGGTCTTGACCCATTGGATAGCCTAGAGTCTTTACATGCCTTGAATATTTCCTACAACCGATTTACTGGACCTGTGCCGGATAATCTTCTGAAGCTTCTGAATTCCACACCAAGTTCCTTTAATGGAAATTCAGACCTCTGTATATCTTGCAGCGATGATTCTTGCATGGGAGCTAATGTCTTGAAACCTTGTGGAGGATCAAGGAAAAGAGGAGTGCATGGCCGATTTAGGATTGCCCTCATAATTCTTGGTTCATTGTTCGTGGGAGCTGTTGTGGTACTTATACTCAGTTGCATCCTCTTGAAGTTTCAAGACCCAAAGAAGAAAAGTGAGGAATCAGTCAGTACTATGTTTGAAGGCTCATTGTTTAAATTAAATGAGGTTATACAGGCGACTGAAAATTTTGATGGCAAGTATATCACTGGTACAGGTGCTCATGGAACTGTTTACAAGGCCGCTCTGAGGACAGGAGAAGTGTATGCTATAAAGAAGCTTGTGATTTCTGCACATAAAGGTTCATACAAGAGCCTGGTAAGAGAATTGAAAACGCTTGGTAAAATTAGGCATAGAAATTTGGTAAAGCTAAAAGACTTTTGGTTGAGGGGTAATTACGGGTTCATACTGTATGATTTTATGGAAAAAGGCAGCCTTCATGATGTTCTGCATGTGATTCAGCCAGCACCAGCTTTGGACTGGTGTGTGCGGTATGACATAGCGCTCGGCACTGCCCATGGGTTGGCTTATCTGCATGATGACTGCTGCCCTGCAATCATTCACCGTGATATTAAGCCAAGTAATATATTGCTGGATAAGGACATGGTTCCGCATATCTCAGATTTTGGCATCGCTAAACTCATGGACGAGTCTTCTTCAGCTCAACAGACCACTGGAGTCGTTGGCACCGTTGGATATATGGCCCCAGGTATGGATGCTAACGTTTTCTTTCCCTCAGCGACATGGCTTGTGAAATTTATAGGGGTAGTGTGTGTTGGAAATCCGTGGGTAAATTTCTTCTAATCTTTTCTCTTGATTTATTCTCAATAGGGGGGCTGTATATATAGCCCCAAATTACAGAGTCCTTATCTAATACTACCTAGACTCCTACTCTTATTAGAGAGAGACTTAGGTTCTGTCTCTAACTCTTGACTTGGACTCTATCTCTAACACTAATTACTATAGAAAACGGGATTATATCTAACAATCACCCCCTAATCTCGTTTTTCTAGATCACGCTCACACTAATTAGGATGTAGACACACTTCCATCCTAAACACACTTTCGGGATGGACACAACTGCACCCCCACGATGGTCACATCTACACCCTGCACAACTCAATTTTGGGATTGACGTCACTACACCTCCAGGATGGTCACATCTTCATCCTGCACACGCATTGGGATTGGTCACATCTTCAACCTCAGGAAGGACTCGTCTTTATCCTTCACTTGATCTTGGAATGGACGCATCTTCAATCCGATCACATAGTCGAGATGGTCATATCTTCATCTTGAGCACACCTCGCATTGGCCTGCTCTTCCTCACGCGACAGAGCACCCAATATTATTCTTCTTCACCTTCATCGTCGTGGCGATAGCACCTTGGGTCAGTGATCTCGTACTCCTCTAAGATCCATCCCGTGCTACGACGCTTCCCGAGCTCTCCACACACGTAGAAGCAGAACTTGACTATACGCCACTGCACCACAACTCCCATGTTAGAAATTGAATGTGCGCACTTGGTCGCGCTATGCTTCCAGATGCCACCGCCGCCAGACCGTTGTACTCGAGGCTTGCTCCGTCTGCGTAACACGTGAAGAAGTATCCCAAGTCGTGCAGGCCGTAGTTCGCCAAAAGGTCCCACGACATCACATCATAGAAGTCTGCTTCTATCACAATGCCTGCCTCACGCGGTGGACAACTACGTAGCTGTGGTCGGAGAAAGTGGAGCACTATCTCGTCCTCCGTTGTCTTGAACTTTGAATCATGTGCCATGTTCTGCGTATACTCCTTGGTCCTTGGTTGTGAACTGACACTTAACCAACACAAGAACACGCAGTTCAGCCCAGCCCAGTCCAGCTACTTGGCCCAGCCCAACCGGATTTTCTTGACCTCCTCTGGCCCACTTCAGCCCAGCCGGTCCACCTGAGCACACTTGGCCCAACAGGCCTAACCCAACAGGCACACCCTTTATTAGAGGGCTAATGGTGGTTGTATTAGATGATAATAATAATAGTGAGGGTACATGGATGATTATATAGAGGGATTAGGTGAGGGGAAAAGACTAAACTACCCCTAACCCTAATCCCTCACTAATGACTAATATACCCCTGTGCCTCACACACAATTACAGAGTCTAACACCCCCCCCCCGCAGTCACAACATCTAGCCACCGCAGATGTTGAGACTGGACCGAAATTCGGAGAACAACGACGACGGGAGACCCTTCGTGAAGATGTCGGCGAACTGCGTCGTCGTCGGGACATGGTGTACCCGAACCTCGCCACGTGCAACCCACTCATGAACAAAGTGGAGGTCGATCTCCACATGCTTTGTGCGCTGATGCTAGACCGGGTTGGTGGAGATGTACACGGCGCTGATGTTGTCGCAGTAGATCATGGTGCTCCTGGCGACGGGAGTGTGGAGCTCCTGAAGCAGTTGTTGAAGCCAGGAGGCCTCATCCACGCCGTTAGCCACGGCGCGATACTCCGCCTCAGCACTCGAGCGCGACACCACGGGCTGTCGCTTCGAGGACCAGGAGATGAGGTCTAGGAAGACGTCGTACCCAGAAGTAGAGCGTCGTGTGCCTGGGCAGCCTACCCAGTCAGCGTCGGTGTACACGACCAGCTCGGAGGCCGCGTCACGTCGAAGGAGGAGGCCGTAGTCGAGGGTACTCGTAGGTATCGAAGAATCCGCTTCACAGCGGTGAGGTGCGGCTCCCTCGGGTCATGCATGTGGAGGCACACCTGTTGAACCGCATACGAGATATCCGGCCTGGTGAAGGTGAGGTACTGAAGAGCACCTGCAAGACTCCTGTAAGCAGTGAGGTCAGAGATGGGTGTCCCGTCGGTAGCGAAGAGCTTTGCCTGAGTATCCACTGGAGTGGAGCATGGCTTGCACTCAGCCATGCCCGCTCGCTGGAGAATATCTAGGCAGTATTGTCGCTGGTGAAGGAACAAGCCGCCTGGTCGGTCCTCGACCGCAATACCCAGTAAGTGGTGGAGGCGGCTCAGGTCCTTCATAGCAAACTCCTGCTGTAGGGCAGAAATGGTGCTTCGAAGCAGAGCCGGACTAGACGCTGTCAGTACAATGTCATCGACATACAGTAGAAGGTAAACAGTGTCACTGCCACGTCGATAGACAAACAGCAAAGTGTCCGACTTGGCTTCGATGAACCCCTGTGAGACCAAGAAGGAGGCGAACCGGCTATACCAGGCTTACGGTGCCTGCTTCAAACCGTACAGGGATTTATTCAGCTTACAGACCATGTTTGGATGAGCTGAATCAACAAATCCTGTCGCCTGAGTACAGTACACCGTCTCGGTCAGTGTACCGTGGAGGAAGGCATTCTTGACGTCCAACTGGTGGACAGGCCAAGAACGCGAGAGAGCCAGCGACAGAACGGTACGAACCGTCGCCGGCTTTACCACCGGGCTGAAGGTCTCGTCGTAGTTGACTCCAGGGCGTTGAGTGAAACCCCGAAGTACCCAACGAGCCTTGTATCTCTCTAAGGTACCATCCGCCTTCTTCTTATGTGTGAACACCCACTTGCCCGTGACAACATTGCCACGACCGGGGCAGGGAATCAGGTCCTAGGTCCGGTTGGCAAGTAGGGCCTCATACTCTTCCTCCATAGCGCGGCGCCAGTGAGGGTCGGCGAGGGCGCTACGCATGGAAGTAGGTATGGGTGAGATCGAAGAAGAGTCAGTCGGTGGAGATGTCGTCGACGAGAAGGCCGCTCCGGCGAAACGCTCAACTGGCCGGAGACTCCTGGAGGCACGTCGAGTCACCATCGGGTGGACGTGACCAGGATCCCTGTGGAGAAGAGGAGTGTTGTACACCGGTGGCTCGGGTACAACAACCTTCTCTCGTTGTGGGTAGACGAGAGTTGGTCTCGGGGCCGCGCGTGGCGCAGCTGGAGTAGGGCCCCCCCTGCGCTCGTCGCTGGTAGACAAGTGCAGGGTCAGAGAAGAGAGAAGTCGTCGTCGGTGCCACGCGTGGCGCAGCTGGTGGCGTCGGGCTTGCTGCAGGTGACGTCAGGGAAGCTAAGGCAGCGCGTGGCGCAGCAGATGATGCCAGAGGCGTCGGTGCCGCACGTGGCGCAGCAGGTGACGTCGGGGCCACCTGAGGTACAACAGGTGACGTCGGGGAAGCTGAGGCCGCGCGTGGCGCAGTTGGTGACGCAGAGGTCACCCGAGGCACAACAGGTGATGCTGGAGGCGTCGGTGCCGCACGTGGTGCAGGAGGTGACGCCGAGGGCACCTGAGGCGTAGCGTGTGTCGAACCTGCAGAAGAAAGAGGCCAAGGCAGCTGGGGAGCAGCCTCGGGGTCAGTGGGAAAAAGAGAATCCAGCTCTGAGGTGGAACCGGGAGATGTGGTGGAGAAAGGAAAGGAAGACTCGTCGAAGACAACGTGCTGAGAGATCAAAAGGCGGTGAGTAGTGAGATCTAAGCACCGATACTCCTTATGATCAAGGGAATACCCGAGAAAAACACACTGTGTCGAGCCGGGCGCAATCTTGTGTGGGGCAGTGGCGGAAAGGTTAGGGTAGCAAGCGCACCCGAAAACTCGAAGGTGATCGTAAAGAGGATCGGTGACATATAGAGCAAAGTAGGGAGTGGAGGCACGAATCGCCTTGGTGGGAAGACGATTAATCAAAAGTGTAGCAGTATGGAGAGCCTCCGCCCAGTATCGGGCTGGAACAGATGCCTGGAACATCAGGGAGCGCATGACATCATTGGTGGTGCGAATCATGCGCTCTGTCTTGCCGTTTTGAGGAGAGGTATACGGACAAGACATGCGTAGCTGTACCCCATGTGCGGAGAGAAAGTTACGAAACGCAGAGTTGTTAAACTCGCGTCCGTTATTGCACTGGATAGCTCGGATGGTGCACCCAAACTGAGTAGAAATCCAAACGAATAAGTGAGAAAGAGTAACGAAAGTCTCAGACTTCAATCGTAATGAAAAAGTCCAGGAAAAGTGAGAAAAATCATCAATGATCACCAAGTAATAATTAAAGTCCGATACACTGGTAATGGGAGATGTCCACAAATCACAATGTATAAGATCAAACACATGCTTAACATGAGTCACAGAAGTGGGAAAAGGAAGTCGAACATGGCGACCAAGCTGACAAGCATGACATAGGGAGTCATGTGTGCCCCTAGAACACGAGATAATAGAACTACTGGACAATTTCGACATAGCATCTGCACCAGGGTGGCCAAGCCGGCAATGCCAAATGGTAGATGAAGCTGTCATAGTCAAAGCAAAAGGCGGTGATGCAGCGGAAGTAGGAAACCGAAGTGTTTAGGGGCCCCGAGCTATCACATCAAAAAAGAGGTCGCCGGGTAGAAAGATCCTTCACAGACAAACCAAAAGGATCAAACTCAATGGAAACATTGTTGTTAGTGGTAAAACGACGAACAAAAAACAAGTTTTGAATGATGTCCGGAGCGACAAGAATGTTTTTAAGCTAGAAAAAACCCGAGAGACCGGAATCACCTACTGAGGTGACCGGAAGAACATACGCATTCCCAACAATGATAGATGAAGGAAAAGAGGGATTGGTAGGGTGGGTGGAAGAGAGTATACCAGCATTAGGGGTGGTATGGTATGACGCTCCGGAGTCGACTACCCAGTCAGCACCTGGTGGAGTAAGGTGCATGGTGCTGAAGGAAGAAGCCAACGACTGTCCATCCCACATCGAGGGTGGCTCCTGGAGAGGGCCGACGGCTCCGAGTACCCAACAGGATAGTCGGTGCCTCCGTAGGTCGAGGCTGACTGTCCGCCAGAAGAGTAGCCAGACCCACCGTAGGCCTGAGTCAGCGGTCCACCAGCACTGTAGGCTGGTCCACTGTAGCCCGGGGTGGCTACGAACGCCGGCTGAGGACGTGGTGGTCGTGGAGGTTGAGAACCCAGAGATGGCCCAGGCCACATGTAGATCTGGCTAGTCCACGAGTTGTAGGGTGTGGGCCAGGGTGCACCTCCCCGGCCGATATCACCGCTACCACCAGTAGTCGGAGTAGTGGGTGTAGGAGTGTTACCTGCACTGCTACCTCCACCACGGCCGCCGTGCTTGCCTCGACGGCGACGATTTCCACCTCCAGTATTGGCAGGAGTGCCTGGGGTGGAAGGTGGTCGTGACGACGGTCCACCAGCAGCTGGTAAGGGTGGACGAGGGGACTGCCCAGGGCCATAAAAGGCTGTGGCAGACCCGGAGCCAGTAGAGCCTCCTGCAGTGATATCCTCAAGCTCAAGATCAGACCATATCTTCTCGAAGGTAGGGAGTGGCTCCAGTCGGAGTAGCCACATGCGTAGGTGACAATAGCACTCATTCAGGCCCTGAAGTACCCGAAGAACAAGAGCGCTATCGGTGACCGGCTCACCAAGGTCATGTAGGGCATCCGCCATGCCCTTCATCTCCCGACAGTAGGTGGAGACAGAACGGTCACCCTGGACGGTGTTCTGGAACCGAGTGCTGATGTGGAGTGCTCGAGTCGTGCGGTTCCCTAGAAACCGCTGCTCAAGGACTAGCCAGGCCCGTCGAGCAGTGCCGCCACCGCGCTGCCTAACGATGTCCTGTAGCTCCTCTGTCAGAGAGCCAAGGATCCAGGATAGGACCAGGCTGTCCATGCTAATCCAGGAGACCACCACTGAAGAATCGTCCTGGAGGACGTGGTCGTCGAGGCAGTAACGCCTCAGTGTGAGTAGCACCAGGTCACGCCACCGGGCATATGAAGTGGACTCGGAGCTGAGAACAACTGGCACGAGCGTCCGGATGTTCTGAATCCCGACGGCCTGCGCATGAAGAGTGGCCACAAGTGAAGCCACGTACGTACCAGCCTCCGAGGGAGGCTCGTGGGCAGCACTCATCGGTCGATGAGCACTCTCTTCGAGCTGGTGGAATAGCGCTGCCACGGAGGCACGCTCCTGCTCTAGGGCGAGAGCGAGTGCCCGCTCGCGCTCGCGAGAGGCAGCCAGTGCTGCGGCGATGTTAGAGGTGTCCGCCGTGTCGGTGCCGTTGGAAGAAGAAGCTGCGTTATCAGCAGCGACACCGGCGACTGGAAACGAAATTGGCGGGACAGTAGTCGTGGTGCTCCCTTCGATAGAGTCGCGTGGACTGGAGGTACCTGCCATGAAGACGACAGCGGTGGTGGGTTTGCCGGTGGTACCTACAAGAGGTCTGCCGGTGGCCGGACCGGTCCTCGGAGTCATAGAAGGGACGGTAGATCCGGCGGCGGAGGTGGACGCGCGAGCCCCTCCGGCTACGGCGGCTGCAGGCCAGTGGACGGCAAATCCGGGGGCAGATGTGGGGGCACCAGCCCCACTAGAGGCAGCAGTTGCGGCTGCAGATCAGAGGGCATCGGTCCAGGGGGCAACAGCGGGTGCGCCAGCCCCTCTAGGGGCGGTGGCGGATCCCCCGGGCGTGCGCCGGCTCTGCCCGAAACCGGGCGGTGGCGCAGGCGTGGATCCAGCGGCGGCTCAGGGCGCGACGTCGTGGATGCTGGCGTCGGGCGCGACCCAGGGCGGGACGACGACGGCGGCTTCGGCGGGCGACGCGGCTGCGCGGACGGGCGGCGCGCCAACGGCTGCGGCGGCGGCTCCAGCAGGCGGCGCGGCTGCGTAGGCGGGCAGCGGCGCAGGCCCAGGCTGGCGGTGTCGGCTGGGCCATTAGGGTTAGGTTTAATGCCTAATCCTAATTAATTCCTACTCTGATACCATATTAGAGGGCTAATGGTGGCTGTATTAGATGATAATAATAATGAGGGTAGGTGGATGATTATAGAGGGATTAGGTGAGGGGAAAAGACTAAACTACCCCTAACCCTAATCCCTCACTAATGACTAATATACTCTGTGGCTCACACACAATTACAGAGTCTAACACCTTGTCCAAACCCTAGCACCTCCAAACCAGAATAGCAGCCATTGCCTCCCTCTGCCCAGCCGCCACCTACAACCCTCGCTGCAGCTCATCCGCGCTGTTCACCACAGCCCAAGCGCGGCCTCGCTGGCAGCCGCTGCTGTTGCGCCGCCGTGTGGCCGTACCCGTGCCTTTTCACTGTGGACGAGTCCGCCTTCCCGTGCGGCCCCGGAGACGCCTTGCCTCCTGCGCTGATTCGATGAGGTTCGTGTCGGATTCAATGTCAATTGCGTTGCCGACCACCGGATTCAACTTGGGAGTCTTTGGCCCTGAGCTCACTCGTCCGTACGCGCGAGTCACGGTCCTTCCCGAAGCCGATCCACGTCGCACTGGCGTGCCTCGTCGCCGCTACAGTCTTTTCTTCTCCCTCTGCCTTGACTCCTGCTCTGACATCGGTATCCCCTCGGCCTGTTGCACGCCGAACTTACCCGTCGCTGGCAGCCGTGGTCGCGCCTGACCGCGCTGCTGTGCCGCAGCGAGCCTGAGCGCCGATGACCTTGGTCCCTCCTACCTCAGCTCGACCGTGTCGGGAGGGAGGGAATCCGCTTCCTCTTCACTAGATCTGCGAGGTACGCTCGCCCTTGCTTCCCTCCCAGATCTGCGTTGTTGGCCGCCCCCGAGAGTTCTCTCGGGGGAGGATCTAAAACCCTAGCTCTGATGCCAAATGTTGAAAATCCGTGGGTAAATTTCCTCTAATATTTTCTCTTGATTTATTCTCAATAGGGGGGCTGTATATATAGCCCCAAATTACAAAGTACTTATCTAATACTACCTAGACTCCTACTCTTATTAGAAATAGACTTAGGTTCTATCTCTAACTCTTGACTTGGACTCCATCTCTAACACTAATTACTCTAGAAAAACAGCAGGATTATATCTAACAGTGTGAAGCAACTTACCTTTATTCTCTGCTAGAAGTTTCCTGTATTCCAGTGCAAACTTACATATTACATACAAGCATGTCATGGTTTATGTTATAAGATTTTGCTGTAAATTGCGTTGCTTCAACAGTAAGTATAAACGCTGGGTCTTCAGGTCACAGACTGTTACGTAATGGGTGTGCTCTGTCATGCAGAATTGGCGTTCTCTACCAGGAGCAGCATCCAGTCCGACGTGTACAGCTACGGCGTGGTGGTACTCGAGCTGATCACCAGGAAGATGGCAGTGGACACCTCGTTCCCGGACAACATGGACATCGTCAGCTGGGTGTCGTCCGCGCTGAACGGGACTGATCGGATAGAGGCCGTCTGTGACCTGGACCTCATGGAAGAGGTATGCGGCACGGTGGAGATGGAGGTGGAGGTGCGCAAGGTCCTGTCGGTGGCTCTCCGGTGCGCGGCCAAGGAGCCGAGCCAGAGGCCCTCCATGGTCGAGGTCGTGAAGGAGCTGACGGATGTGAGGCCCGCTCGTGGCGCCCAGCTGTTCTCGAAGTCGAAGCAGGGGAAACAGGGTTCCCACGGCAGCTCGTACTGATCGTAGGCCCGGCCTTCTCGTAGTTACTTGTAGCTAGTCTCTAGAGAAATGGTGTATCTAATCTGTAGACTGTAGTGGAATGTGATATGGTGAGTGCTGAGGCAGGAACTGAGACGGATGTTGTATCGCGGTTCTAGATGGTTGTACAGTTGTATTATGCGCACGCGTCGGGCTCGCGCAAGAACTGCGCGCCTGTTCTCTTCTGAAATTTGTGTCCCCTGATCCGTTGTTTCCTGCTTAAACTTCGCCATTGAATGCGAAACTAGCGCTTTCCTCGATGTGAAGGTAGGATTATAGGAGGCAGCGGTGGCGCTCTCGGCGTGGCACGGTTCACCGGGCGAGTGGGCGACGGGACCAGTGCGGCGGCGGATGCTGCTGCTGCTGCTGCTGCTCAGCGCAGAAGAAGCGGCAGGCGCCGCGAGCTGGGCCGGTCCGGATTCCGTCCCCAGGAGACGGCCCGGGCACGTTGTTGCTGGGAAGGTTCATACAAGGCCTAGTGGAGCTAGGAACCGAAGGCCTAACCCACTTCTGACCTTGGGCTGCCGCGTGACATTATGTGGGCCGCAGGTTAGCTCTGGACGGAGGCGGCTGAATGCAAGGCCCGTCATTCTCGCACGTGAGGTCCACACATAAACGCCGAAAATAATTTAATTGCCACACAGCTAGGGAGGCAATTCTCCCAATCAAAGGGCCATTTTCTTTCGAGATCAGTAACACATTATCGATGAGACAACCTGATACAGCTCTGCAGTACGGAAGAAAACAAACGCCCGGTTTGTGATCAAAGAAGTCAAGTTCAGATAACGAGACCTATATGGAAAAAAATTAAGGGTACGATCAAACCGGTTAAGACTTCAGAGCACATCATGTGCGCTTTACCCATGTTTTCCTTTCCTGTAACAACTTGTATCGTCTCAAAAAAAAGAAACTTATAAATACTCAATCCGTTCTGAATTATTTAACGTTGATTAATTTAATTTTGAACTAACCAATACCAAATAATTAAAGAGTATCTATGTATCACTAGAGTTGTTATGAAACGTCATCCACGTAATTTTAAAAATGCTTCCATAGAAAAATAGCATGTTCAGAGATTTCATCACTTGCAAGAATGACTGCATCAGCGGTCTGCAAAGGAAAGAATGTTCGGTCGTACAAAACCGTTAGTCCGTCAGAAAGCTTATATCCACGAAATTACGCAGCATATGCTGAGAAGAACCGATAGTACTGTCAGGTCCTGCTCAGTTAGACCCTCGTGAAAATATTTCAGCTCAACTGAAGCATGAGCTGGATCAGAGATACTTCTAGTTCCCTCTTCCTAACTGAAGCATTCGAAGTATCAGAACAGCAGAATTTTTGCAGTGGATCCTCACACCTACACTAATTCTGAACACACACGACTCCCGTAGCCTTCGGCAAATTGGAAAGTAACTATTTCGAAGTAAAAAAACACTGGTAAATTCCTTAACTATTCATACCGCACCCTCCGGACATGTACTATGATCAGAGCCCACCACTTTGTGACGCGACACCTCCCGCGGTGCACCATCGCAATTGCTCCTCCTGCAAGTTGCACTCGTGGTAGAACACGCGGTGTACGCCATGGGCAAGAACAAACCGAGAAGGAGGTGCGCGGTGCAAGCCGACGCGCCACTCCACCTCCGGCCCCCGCCGCCGCCGTTTACTCCCAAGCCGGCGACGACGTCGCTAAGGGCCAGCAGCAACGCGATCAGGGACCCCGCGCCCTCCGCCCCCTTCACCACAAGAGCATCCAGTCCGCGGCAGTTGTCGGAATCTGATCTCTTGACCAATGTGCGATATTATAGAAAGGGTATTTTCAGTTTTTCTTATTACGCATTAGTTCCCTGTCTATTATATTCAAATATAATCACCAGACATCCAGGTGATATTTTAGGAAGAGGATTTTCAGTCTTCCTAATTACACATTAATTCTCTTCAATGTTGAAATATAATCACCATGTTGGTGATATTATAGGAAGGAGATTTATAGCCTTTCTAATTATGTATTAATTTCTTAAGGTTCTTATGTCTTCATCAGGGGTGGTACCAACTGAATGGATGTGACCTGTACCGCAATAGAAAAAAGGGGGAGCCTAGCACTTTTATGATCCAACAATTCATAAGAGTGTCACTTTTCTCTCGCACACCTTCTGATCCTAATCAACCCTCATGGCGCTGCTAACAGGATGAAGACCACTACCTTCTTCTCTTCAGGATAATGGCGTCGTCGATAAACGACCAGCAATGTTGGCAACCTGAGTGTCATCGCGTAGATCATTGTCAGGCCTGCACCAAACAAACATGGAACTTCGTTATGTTTATATATAAGACTAGGTAAAGTCCATGTTTAGTTAATGAAGTCCATATTTAGTTAATGGTTATGCAATTTAATATGTTATCTAAGGTTACAATTTTTTATTCTGTATTTATATGACTATGAACTTGTTGATCTGTATCAGTTGGATACATAAACTTTTTTAGAGTATAGGTGCATGGACCTTTAAGTGATACACTACATGTTCATACTCGTCGAACATTTAAATCTGAAGTCGTTCTTGCTGGAGAGGAGCAGCTGATTGCAACCGTTTCTGTAGTATGTTGGGTTCGTGTAGAAGCAACTGCAATCATCATTCCCAGCATAACATACGGACATAAGCTCATCCTAGTCTACCGTGCTCTTTACAATTCGATCTAGTAGGGGTAATATACGGTGTGAAGAGTTGAACGAGTTTGTCTGCAGTGTCTGCCATGAAAGAGAGCAGCGGCCTCAATAATTTTTCCTCGATAGTGCTGCTAGGCTAACGAAAGGGAGAGAAGTAACATGTGAATCCATATGTACGACCATTACGATTCAAGCTGGATCAGTAAAGAGGTATGGACCTGCAGTAGAGCATTTAAAACGTTCATGTGTTTATAACTAAAGAAAGGGCAGCTCGGTGGTGCATGTGCGCATGGTCCCGGGAAGGGTTCGACCTATTTGGGTCTTTTGTACGTAGTATTTTTCTGCATTTCTGTAAGAGGCTGTTTACAGCACTCGAACCCGTGACCTCATGGTCACAAGGCAACATGTGTTTATAACTGTAAAGAAAAAATAATATACATAAATGACACTAATAAATAATTTCGTTGATGAAGAAATATGAAATAAAAGTCCATATATATAAATAATACAACTAGATAAGCTTATAAATAACATCAGATGTATTTTACTCTTTTTTCTTGACTTGTCCTGCAGCTGGAGTCAACAACTCGTATCGATTACTTTGAGTAAAGCAGCCTTCCTCGCTTGCTTTATACTCCTACTGTTCTGAAATAAATAATATTTAGGAAAACTAATTTAATTTAAATGAAACTATATTTTTTGTCCTAAACAATATTTATTTCAGAATGAACAGAAAAGTGCAAACAGTCAAGACAGCAGCAAATACTGATCAGCATGTCCAAGGATACAAAGCCTGTTCATTTCAAGGACGCCGCGAGATTTATTCAGTCTGCCCTGTCCTTGTCTGTAAGCTGTCCGAGCTCCTCTCGCTACAACATTAACAACAACAAATCCTTTGTGCCAAGAATGTTGGGTAGTCTACACATGAAATCCAACATTTTTTTATTGAATTTCATTTCCATGAGAATGGTTGAGTGTAGTTGTTCGCTGGTCAAATCTATCACAACTCCTCCTTCTTTACTCGGGCTTGGAACCGGCTATGTCTTACAACATAGGTGGAGTTCCGATCTCCTCTTGCTACTTCTTGTTAATTTTTTTAGCAGTAAATTCTTGAGTTTCTTTGTGCTCGTTAATTCTAATGAGTTTTTAATTTCAGACACATGAAATTAGCATATCCTTTCAATCTATTCACTGAATTATTGAATACATCAATTTATATTTTTTTATAGTCAATACATCTTTTTTCATATTGAATACATATCCTAAAACAGATAAACTAAAACAATAAACACATAAATTTGAAATAGATTCGATGACTTAGAAAAATATATTGATTTCATATGAATGAAATTAGCGTCTTCATAATTCTTGCTGATGCCTATTTCCGACGGATCACGCACTTTTTGTGCACCTTGTTTAGCCAGTACTAGCAGCTGCCAATCACCAACGAAGATGGTTTTCTTGGGCGCGACACTCACTAATAACACGGCCATTCAGAAGCCCAATGCGGACTCAAAGCTGGCCCAGTCCATTTCACGCTAGTGTTTTGGTTAGGATTTTTTTATTTTTGGCACTGTTGTTAAAGATTTAATATTAATAACATCTAAAGTTTTTTTTTGCAAAAATAGATACCCTATCGTCCACGACGTGAACGATTTGTCCATGTGGACATCCTGTTGTCCACGCCGTGAACGACAGGACAGGACATGAGCCCACATGGACTCCACGTCGGCTCAACGATCACGAGACCGTTAGACCGACGTGTCCTGTCGTCCACACCGTGGACGACATGTTTTACTATATAAACAGCCCCCCGGGGGGCCATCTCCCACACAAAAACACCACAAAGAGAAGGAAGGGGAAGGAGAAGGAGAAGAGGAAGAGAAGAAAAGAAAAAAAGAAAAAAAGAAAAGAAAAAGGAAACGGTAAAAAATGTAGAAACAAATAAAAAACTATGAAATTACTTATTTTAATTGTGCATTTTAGATAGTTTATACTTAAATACTAGTTTATTTTTAGTTAGTTTCATATTACGACTTAGTTAGATTGTTTTTAAAATTAAATTAGATTGTAATTTTATTTATTAGTAGGATTTAGTTAGTTTGCAATCTAAATTTTATATTAGTTGTCAATTTTAGTTTATGTTATATTTAATTGTTTGTTTAGATCTTGTTTCATTATTTGAGTTATAGTGTAGTTTATTTTTTATAGGTTTCTAGCTTAGTTTATTTTTTTATTACATTTAGTTAAGTTATCCTGTTGATTAGGTTAAATTAATTTATGTTAATTTAGTTCAAACTTTAAATTTTAATTTGAGCATTATTATTAGATTTAAATATTTTTAATTCAGTTTATAGTTTAGTTAGGTTATCCTGTTGATTAGGTTAATTTAGTTTATAGTTCAATATAATTTTTTTAATTCAATTTTTGTTACTCTTGTTGTGGCAATTATTAAATTGCGTATATACGTATACTAGGTATGTCAAATAAAGTAGAATTTCAAATCTTTTATAGAGATGATGAAATTAGCTACAATTCGAGTGAAGTAGACCTATGAGGATGCCCTTTTATAAATCGGGGAATACCTACTCCAACGGAACGGATATTTATAGGTATATACAAATGGTTGTTGAAAGTTTTTAAACTAAGTGAGGATGAATATGAGTTGAAAATAAACAGAGTTATCAGCCGTTCAAGTGACGTTCATTTTTAGGAACTATTGCCGCTAAACGGAACACCCGTGTGGCGTGCTTATGTTTCAAGAGCTATGTAATATTACTGGCCTCTCATACTTCTTATTCGGGTTGAAGCCAAGGAAGTAGCCGATGAGACGCAGGATCAAAATGATGATGAGGAGATAATAATGGTGGTGAAGCTGAAGAGAATAATTATAATGAATTGTCACATACGGTTGTTACTGAGGCAACTTGGTTGTTGAGGATAGGGATTATAATAATGTTCCTGATTACGATTCATCTGATAAAGAAGTTCAAGCTCTTGTCACTGCCGATTGGAGTAATCCAAATTTTGAAAACCTAAGAGTAACTGAAGGTTATCATTTGTCGTTAGATTACCACGGCAATACGATAACAGCAGTCTCTTTTCAAAAATAAAGAAGCTTTGCAAGATGCTGTTAAATATTGGTCTCTTTTAATGAAAAGATCATTTAAAGTTTCTCAATCCATTAATAAACTTTATGATGTTGGATGCTTATCAATCAGTTGCCCGTTTATGTTCGCGGATATGCAGAGAAATGGAGTAGCATTTGGAAGTGTTCTATTGTGATTGATCATTCGTGCGAGTTGCAACATCTTGAAAAATGCAATACTTCTCTAACATCCAAGTGTGTTGCAAATCACATGTATGCTCACATCGTTGATAATATTTCTTTTGATCCTAAATCTATTATCAACACAATTGAGCAAGATTTTAAGTACACAATAAATTACTCTAAAGCTTGGAAGGCGAAAGAGAAGGTTATTGAGGCAAGATTTGGTACTTATGAAACATCTTATGATAATCTTCCGAAATTAGTTAATACTATCAGAAGTCGGAATGTTGGCACAGCCGTGGATATCGTGGATGTTCCAAACCCTTGATATGCTGGGAAACGTATTCTTCGCCGTGCATTCTTTTCACTAGGTCAATGCATAAATACATTTCGATATTGTAGTCCCGTTCTGTGTATGGATGACATATTCCTAACCTAAAAGTACAAAGGTCAAATTCTCACAGCTATTGGAGTTGATGGCGATAATCAAATTTTACCTGTGGCTTTTACATTTGTGGAGAGTGAAAATGCTGATAGTTGGTACTTGTTTTTGAAACAGATTAGAGTTGATGTAGTTCAAGGCTGAGAAAATGTATGTGTCATACACGACCGTCACGCTGGCTTGTTGAAGGCAATAACGGATATTAGATACGACTGCGCAGAGAGCTCTCTCACACCAGTTTGGCCGGATATACAATCAAGGTGGTGTATGAGGCACTTGGGTGCAAATTTTTATAGTCACTTCAAGAACAAACAGCTCATGAACATGTTTAAGCGTCTCTGTAGTCAAAATCAAGAGAGAAAGTTCAATGCTTTATGGCGTCGTCTAGATGAGCTCACTAATAAACAAACCGATGATTTACTTGGACGGGATAGTAATGAAGACGCCTCTGATCCACTCTCCACCGTTTCTTCAACCGAACAGACTATATCTCGTAGGGCTGGATCATCTATCAGATGTTTCTCACATTGGATTCATAATGAGTTGAAAGAGAAATGGGCATTGTTATATGACACACATGGTGCTAGGTACGAAATTATGACAACTAATTTAGCAGAGGTATGTAATTATTTGTTATACTTTAAATATATCTTAACAATGGTAAGACTACAAATTAATGTAACTTTCATATATATCTACAACTTTGTCCTACGTGGGTCAAGAGTTTTACCACTAGTTGGTATCGTTGAAGGAATATTTAATGGAACGATGAAATACTTCCGTGAGTGTTTTGCAAAAGCTTCTCTATTGATGGCTAATCCTAATTTAGTCTTCTCAAGATTTGTTTGTGACTACATGGACGAGAAGATAAAAAAGCTCATTTGTATAGTGTTAAACAAACTGAAACTGTTCAGAACAGGTTTGAGATCACATGCAGAGATAGAGATAGACGTTGTGCCACGAGTGAACGGACTGTGCATGAGTGCATTCTTCGTGAGAACTCTGCCATATATACATGTATGAAGCCAAAGCTACTACATAGACCTTGTTCTCATGTCATTGCTGCCTGCAGTCGGAGTCAATTATCTCCAACTATATATGTGTGTCACAGTGAGATGTAGCAACTGTAACGAAGTTGGCCATAGCTATAAGAATTACGTTCGACGTAATGTTCGTGGAGCAGCAGAAGCAGACCTTCAGGAAATAGGTCATCCATATGACGGACGGCGTCCTTGTGCTCGTCGCTCACGGCGGGATGGTCAATAATTGGAATTGTAATATTTACATTTTAACGTCACTATGTATTACAGATTTTGTTGTTTAAGAATAATATTATTCGTTAAGACTTTACTTAAGTTAATAATGAATAACAATTTCATGTATTTCAACCCTGCAGTCATGGCTGCAAATGGCAGTGGTACTTACGAGCTCTTGGACGCTCAGTTCGACTCTCGACACCGCTCGTACTTGATCAGTGTTCGAGAAGTCGAACTCACCACGTTGCGGCCTAGGGTGCCGAAGACGCTGTTACACCTGGACGATAGGTACAAAATTGTATAATTAACTAATTAATAAATGTTAGATTGTTTCGTAATAATTTAATATCGTGTATTGCAGTTTGAGCGCAGCGGGACCCCTACCATTGTGTAGGATGTTGGAGCCCCAAGTAATGGAACGGTCTAAAGAAAAGTTCACACTGTGCACAGAGGTTACCCAGAGTATACAATGTCGTTTGACCACCTACAGGCGGACAGCGACGTCGTATGGACTCCGTTCTCGTACGAGGCCGTGGAGCGTCGAGCATCCGCTGTGTTGTCGTCGTTGTGCACGAGAGATGCGCACGTGTGGTGGACACGGAAGGCTCTCGTGTACGACATCTGCGTGGAGGAGTACTCTACTCACATAGTTATGTGACAATTCAGACGGCAGCAGGTCTTTCCAATTCCTAGGGGTCTCGCAGTTCCGCCTACTGCACACACATAAGTACTTTGCTTTATTTATATTTAACTTACATATGTTTTAATCGCTGAGAAATGTTATTTTTTTCCTCGCAGGCACACACGGAAGGGTATCTCTACGCCCATTTTCTGGCCTCGCATGGAGGCTTGGGTACAACAGTGGGCAAAGAGGAACCACAGGACGTAATTGCGGATGCCTACCCGTTCAGCACGGAATCGTACGATAAGTACCTACGTTGGTACGTCTCTCGTACACGTACGCGAGTTTCGTACGTCCCAGCAGAGCCGGAGGCACACGTCGCGTCGATGACAGACACGTGCCCTCGACACAGAGATCGTAACATTTTACTGGCAGTAAGTTTCCAATTACTATTTTCTTAGTTGCGTAAGTTTTATTATAATTTGTTTTACTTACATGTTTTCGTTTACAGTTTCAAATGCTTAGGAGTGTCGAGATCGATGCGAGGGCTATGGTACAAAGGGCGGATCAAGGCTTACACATCCCAGTAGAAGAGAACGCAACGGCGTGGAAAGAAATGCATAAGTACATCGTCGACGCCATCAAGCATATGTCCCTGTCGTGCACGGAGTCTTGTCGTCAAGACTCCTCCGGACAGCAGCCGTTCTACGCACCGGCGACGACTGTTCCACCGCCAGGTATGACGTAGATA
Source organism: Neostapfia colusana (assembly GCA_030760725.1). Taxonomy (NCBI): domain Eukaryota; kingdom Viridiplantae; phylum Streptophyta; class Magnoliopsida; order Poales; family Poaceae; genus Neostapfia; species Neostapfia colusana. The sequence goes on from JASWHV010000006.1 coordinate 106,963,915, forward strand.
TATTACTGATTTATACAAATAGGTTCAACGTAGTCATTAATATTGTTTTATGTGCAGTGCCTTCGACGTGTCTCGGTGATATTGTTGGGACATCCAACTGGTGCAGTGGTACGTGTCGCTTTAATTTATATTATTAATCTTTATAGATATTCAATAATTTGACAAATAACATGTTTTGTAGGTTTTGAGGACCCGTCTTACGGGTCCGATGCTACGCAGCAGGATTTGGGAGTCTCCTTTGACTGGGAAGCGTATGTCGCCGATGCTATGGCGGACACGCTTCCTCAGACGCAAGGAGCTCCGGAGCCGACGCAGCCGACGCAGCCGATGGATGACGCGATCCTGCCAGCACAGTACGTGCACGCAATGCACAGAGCTGCCTGGGACAAGTTCCACTACAAGATGGAGTTCGAAAAGCGGGTTGAGCAGGAGAGGAAGAATGCGGCTGAACAGGCGGAGCGTCGGCGTAAACGTCAGGAAGAACTTCAAAGAATCGATGAAAAGTATCGTCGCCAGGATCAGGAAGAAGAACGCATTGCTCGCTAGGCGATAGAGGATGAACGGGAGCGCTTACGCGAGAGAGCACGTCGCGCAAGGGATGCCGGGCCGGATGCATTGCGCAAGGAAAAATATCCCGGTAGCACTCAGTAGAATCTATACTTGCAATTTAATAAACTTCGTAATGTATCCGAATGTTTTAAATCAAGTGCTGCTGTTATTTTGCTAAATTTAGTTACATTTACATCCATAACAAGAAATAATAAAATTTGTGATCGTGTTACATAATTCAAAATTCCGTAACATAGAATCTATTAAACAAAAATCAAATTAAGCAACTTACATAAAATCATAACACAATATACTACATTAAATTTTGTAAAAACATTTTATAAAAATATCTATAAGCATTTTTTAAATGGATGCTAAAACTTAATCTTATAATATTTGCAGCAGAGAGCAATCAAGCCCCCTTGGCCTGTCGTCCACGGCGTGGATGACAGGATGGTCCACGTGGCCTAGTCGTCCATGCTGTGGACGACAGGGATGCATACGTGGCCCAATCGTCCACGTGGACAAATCGTCCACGCCATGGATGATTGAGTGGCTAGTTTTGCAAATAATTTTTTTTGGATGTTATTAATATTAAATCCTTTAACAACAGTGCCAAAAATAAAAAATTCTTTTAATTATCAGCTTGGTCCAACTAATAACAGGCTAACAAATACTGTTGTGGATAGATAATATGGGCCACGAGTTCCTGGCCGGTGGCCCGCTTGTCATATGGTTTTTGGTCGCCGCCACTAGTGGTGGGAGTCGGGCCGGCCGGCACGACCCGGAAATTTCGTGCTTCGGGCCGATTCGACCCGCGGCCCGAAAGCACGACGGGCTATTTTGGGCTGGGCCGGCTGGCATGAATTAGTAAATCTCCGGCCCGAGCACGGCACGCGGTCCGATGGGCCAATTTCGGGTCGGGCCTGGCCCAAGCACGACCCAGATATCCGAAAAATCCAAAAATATTAAAAAATCCAAAAATCTGTAAAATCAAAAAAATAAAAAATTCTGTAAAATTGAAAAAATAAAAAAATCTGTAAAATAAAAAACGGATAATTTCGAGCCATTTTCGGGCCATTTCGGGCTGATGGGCTAATTTCAGGCTGGGCCGGCCCGAGCACGACCCGAAAATCAATTTCGTGTCAGGCCGCCCGAAGACCCCGAACCCGGGTACGGCACGACCCGAAATACCGTGCCAGGCCGGCCCGGACCGAATCGATTTTGGGCCTAATTCGTGCATGGCCTGTGCCAGCCCGTCGGGCTTTGGCCCGTCCGAAAATGGCCCGGCCCATCTCCCAGCTCTAGCTGCCACTACTTCCTGGAACGACCTCCGCCTTCCGAAAGCAGAGGCGACCCTCAACTAGAGTCCAGTGAAAGAAGCTATTGATCCTAACAATCCAATGCTTTATTCATTGTCAATTGTGTTACATATATATGGTAGAACATAGGTGTAACAATTCAAAATAATTTAAAAGACTACACAAATACCTTACAGAAAATAATTTGCATTTGATTATTGTCATGTATTGCTACCGGTAATCTTTACTTAATTGTTGCCATATATTATCAATATGTAGGATAGAAAATAAACTTGACTTGATTGTAGTATTTATTACCACCGTGTAAGATGGAAGGCGACCTTGATTTCACCTAACATCCAGAACCATTTTCTACTGCCGGCTCCTCCCGTGCGGCCTCCCTCTCTTCCGCCACGGGTGCCGGCGCTGGTCACCACTAGCGCAGTGTCGGCCGTGCTCCCTCTCCGGCCTCTGTAAATCGCCAGGAGCTTCGTCTGCGAGCACCAGGCCGCTGACTGGTACGCGCCGCTCTCTCCCCTCTGTGCTTCATTGCGGTTACAGTCTCTAGTCCTTGCTCCCTGCGATGATGGTTAGTCATGGAGAAGCGATGAAACTCTTTGTCCCGAGGAACAAGCCGGCCGCTAATACGGCTCGTTCCCGACGGCCTCCGAAGTCACTCTTAGGGCCTACTTTTTCTCGCATTGCCGCCTTGCTATTGGCTCGTTGATCTTTGAAAATTCTGATGCTCATCCTTTAGGCTTTGGAAGAGTAATCTCCCGTTTCTCACGCGTGTTTTTTTCTATTTATGTAGGATTATGTATTTACTATTGATGCATTTGTTAGGTGATCTTCTCTGTTGCGCGTCTAGCCACATGCACCACCCTAAACCGACTTGGTTCTCCCAGCAGGGTGCACGTGGGCATAGTGAGAGCATTGGAGTCGTTGTGTCTCTAGTACATAGATTCCATGTCTATTTTTGTCAATAGAATATTGTCCTCGTACTGGGATTCCTAGCAAAAGCCACACACACACAAAAAAAGGATAAAGATGGATGGACCGAGGAGCCGCCCGCCTCCACCCCTTTCGACAGGGCTGCAAACGGACTACAAAACAAGTCGTGGAAAGGCGTACTAGGCGGAAGTCTCGGGGCCTGAGTAAGGAGGGCAGGTCGGAGCTACAGGTGGGAGTCGGGCCGGGCATACGGTCCAGTCCTATCGTGCTTTGGGCCGTTTTGGCCCACGGCCTGAAAGGACTACAGGTCTTTTCGGGCCGGGCTGGTAGGCACGAAAATTGAGAAGTGCGGCCCGAGCACGGCACGCGGCCCGACGGGCCATTTTCGGGCCGGGCCAGGCCCGAACACGGTCTGTTTATCAAAACAATATGTAAAACAAAAAATCAAAAAACAATCCAAAATATATTAGAAATGGCGCTAAATCAAATCTACCTGCTTCCTCCCATGAATTTTCCAAAACGCACCATGTTTTCTGGTCTCTGTACCTTGCTAATCGATCCAAAATCATTGATTTTTACCGATTCCAGTGTGCTCGAGTCGATCGGTTGATAAGACAACTTACAATACCTTATTGGACTCGCACTTTGTGTGTGCTTCTGAGACTTGGACCGCCACCATTGTCCAACCAACCAAAAAAGAAGAAGAAAACTTGGACCGCCACTTCGTTAGTAACCAAGGCAGCGCGCGCGGGGAGGCGCGCGTGGGCTGCCCAGGTGTGCGGCGCTGGAGGCGCGCGCGGGCTGGCCAGATGTGCGGCGCTGGAGGCGCGGGCTGCGTAGGCGTGCGGCGCCGGAGGCGCGGGTGACGCGCGCGGGGAGGCGCTCGCGGGCGGGCTGCGCGGGCATGAGGCACCGGCGGCGCGGGCGTGAGCGGGCCTCGGGGCTCTGGCAGCTGTGCGGCGGCTTCAGACTTCGGGAGGCGTGGTCACTCTAAACCTAACCTTATTTGGGTCTTTTCGGGCCGATGAGTTCATTTCGGGCCGTGCAAGTCCGAGGACGGCCCAAAATTTATTTTCGTGCCGGATCGCCTGATCATATCAAACCCGGGTACGGCACGACCCGAAATTCCGTGCCAGGTCAGCCCGGCCCAAATATGTTCCGTGCCTTTTTCGTACCTGGGCCGTGCCAGCCCGTCGGACTTTGACCCGGAATTGGCCCGGCCCAAGTCCCAGCTCTAGGCGGAGCCTTCTCCGATCCGACCTGACCTCCGACCTAACCTGGCTCCATGATCCGACCTGGTCTCCAGTGTTTACACGACTTGGATGATGTCATCACAACTAGATAGGATCTCCCTCTAACCTGGCCAGGCTGGGTTCGGATAAAAAGAAGAAACTTCAGATAGCTCTGACAAGTCAGACAGTGCGACAACAGAGCATGGCAGAGGTCAAGATCAGTATGGCCCCCACTATGGACTCAGGCAGGCTCCCGACAACACGACCGAAGGGACATTTCGCAACCACTCTAACATTGCACGTGGATGAAGGGTGGCGAAGCATACCAACTTCCTGTGCTGCCTTGCACTGCCTTTGATAGCATATAGAGATGACAATTCCACTTGCAGGTCCTGGCACCTCACGGATTTTGCACTGGACCGGTGCGGGCACGGGTGAGATTTTCACCCACGCTCTAACTCGCATCTCACTTGTCAAGGGTGCAGATTCTGTTTTCCACCGGTGAGTATCCAGCGAGTACTTGAAACGACTTATGTTTATAACTTTAAAATCAAATTTAATTTTTTTTGTATAATTTATTTGCTTTATCTTACTTATGAGAGCCTATATTTATCATCTCTATAATTAACTTAATATTTTTTGTTCCATTGACATTTAAAACGGATGATTTTTGTTATACTTGCTTATTAAACGTTGTAGTATGTTTATGAAAAAGTCAAACTCGATGGGCACCCGAAACCCATCCGAGAACCGACGGATGCAGGTGTGAGTGCGAATTCTCACATGTGGGTGCGTGTGCGGATCTTAAATTTCACCCGCAATCTTAAATTGATCCCCGTAACCGACTCTTGCACGTGGACAAAGATATATTTGTAGAGATAGACTTTTACCTACCACAGTTGGAGTATCGATATTGTCTCCTGATTCTCTAAGTTATCAACAGGTTTACATAAATGTAGAAGTATATTCTACTAGTATATTGGGAAAACATTCTAACGTGTGGATTTGGAAGGATATATACCTTTTTCTCTTCAAGTTGTCTTACACTATTGCTTTTAGTGAAAAAATAACCAAAGCAACAAGCTCAATTGTGCACTACCCACTTGTATTCATGAGCAAAATATATTGTACTGATAACTTCTATACAAACCCTTTCAGGACGAAATGGAGCTGGTTTTGTGGTGTTGGTTATTTCTATTGTTAACATTGGTTTCACCAGCATGGAGTTTGAGTTCAGATGGCCTAGCTCTTCTTGCTCTGTCCAAAAACCTCACACTACCGAGTTCCATAAGCTCGGGCTGGAATGCTTCTGACGCGACTCCTTGTAAATGGAATGGAGTTGGTTGCAACAAAATGGACAGCGTGATTTCTCTTAACCTATCTTCATCAGGAGTTTCAGGTTCATTAGGACCTCAGATTGGACATTTAAAACACCTACGTGTACTTGATTTGTCATACAATAACTTATCTGGTTGCATTCCTTTGGAGTTGGGGAACTGTAGCATGCTTGATTATTTGGATCTGAGTGAAAACGTTTTTTCTGGTGAAATCCCAGCATCACTTGGCAACCTCAAAAAACTGTCATATATTTCATTGGGCAACAACTCTCTGAGTGGAACAATACCAGAGGAATTGTTCAAGAACCAGGTCTTGGTGGAAGTGTACCTCCATTACAATCAGCTCAGTGGTTCAATACCCTCTACAATTGGTGAAATGACAAGCCTTAGGTTCTTGTGGTTGCATGAGAATATGCTATCTGGAGCCCTGCCAGGTTCTATTGGGAACTGCACCAGTTTGGAGGAGGTCCTTCTTCTCGACAATCAATTGAGTGGTGCTCTTCCAAAAACCTTGGGTGAGATCAAAGGCCTAAGGAAATTTGATGTTACAAACAATAGATTCACTGGTGAGATTCCTTTCAGCTTTCAAAACTGTAATTTGGAAATATTCGTCTTGTCATTCAACGATCTAACAGGCAAGATCCCATCATGGCTCGGAAACTGTAGTGGCTTACAACAACTTGCACTTGTTAACAATAGTTTCTCTGATCAAATTCCGGCTTCTCTTGGCTTATTGAAGAACCTCACATATCTTTTACTTTCTCAGAACTCCCTGTCTGGGCCGATTCCTCCTGAGATTGGTAATTGCCAGTTGCTGGAGTGGCTAGAGTTAGATGCAAACCAGCTAGAGGGCACTGTTCCTAAACAATTGGCAAATTTAAAGAACTTGCAGAAGCTCTTTCTATTCGAGAACCGGCTCATGGGAGAGTTCCCAGTAAACATTTGGAGCATCCAAAGCCTAGAGAGCGTCCTTATTTATAGAAATGGATTATCGGGGGAACTTCCTTCAGGGTTGGCTGAGCTGAAACTCCTCCAAAACATCGCACTGTTTGACAATTTCTTCACTGGAGTTGTACCACCAGAGTTGGGTGGTAATAGCCGTTTAGCACAGATAGATTTCACAAATAACCGTTTTGTTGGTGAAATCCCACCAAACATTTGTTCAGGGAAAGCATTGAGAGTTTTGGTCATGGGGTTTAATCAGTTCAATGGTAGCATCCCACCCAATGTTGCGGACTGCCCAAGTTTGGAGCGAGTCATTCTCCGAAACAATAATCTTTATGGGCCTATCCCACAATTTAGGAATTGTGATAATCTAATCTACATAGACCTGAGTCACAATTCACTGAATGGCAACATTCCAGCAAGCTTTGGCAGGTGTACAAATATTACTGAACTAAACTGGTCAGAGAACAAGCTATTTGGTGGAATACCACCTGAAGTTGGAAAGTTAGTGAATCTGAGAAGACTTAACCTCTCACACAACAGCCTAGATGGTTCGCTCCCTATGCAGATTTCCAATTGCTCCAAAATTTATTCTCTTGATCTGAGCTTTAACTCCTTGAATGGTTCGGCGCTCACTACATTGAGCAACCTAAAGTCTCTGTCATATCTACGGTTGCAAGAGAATAAGTTCAGTGGAGGCTTGTCTGATTCTCTCTCACGATTGGACATGCTTATTGAGCTGCAATTAGGTGGCAATATTCTTGGGGGTAGTATCCCTTCTTCTATAGGAAGGTTTCTAAAAATGAGTGTTTCCTTGAATATTAGCAGCAATGGTCTAGTGGGTGACATTCCATCACAACTGGGTGATTTGGTGGAGCTGCAAAGTTTAGATTTGTCACTTAATAATCTCACCGGAGGTATTGACACATTGGGTAGCCTACAGTTTCTACATGCCTTTAATATTTCCTACAACCGATTTACTGGACCTGTGCGGGATAATCTTCTGAAGTTTCTGAATTCCACACCAAGTTCCTTTAATGGAAATCCAGGCCTCTGTTTGTCTTGCAGCAACGATTCTTGCATGGGAGCTAATGTCTTGAAACCTTGCAGAGGATCAAGGAAAAGAGGAGTATACCAAACTGATATAGTTAGGGAATTGGGTGGAATAAGTGTTTAAGCTGAGTGCCGAATTGCTATGGTTTGGAAGTTAGTATTACTTTTTTGACGCAATGGAAGTTAGTGTTATGAATAAGCAACATTTCGCTAAGTTTAGTAATATTTTCATTAATGCTTCTGCTGTTATTAGTTTATCAGTATATTATTTTCGTAATTAAATTAAAACCTACACAAAAAATTAATTATGATGATAACTAATTCGTGAAAGTATTTTCGCTCAAGTGAAGCTTCGTTCCCTCTTACTAACTGTCGAAGTATCAGAACCAGCAGAACCGTAGTGGATCTTCACGCCTACACTTATTCTGAACACGCACAATTCCCGTAGCCTTCGGCAAATTGGGAAGTACTGTAACTATTTTGAAGTAAAAAACACCTGTAAATTCCTGAACTATTCATACCGCACCCTCAGCATTTGTACTATGGTTACAGCCCACCTCTTTGTGACGCGACACCTCCAGCGGTGCACCGTCGCCAAGGCTCATCTTGCACTCGTGGTAGAACACGGTGTACGCCATGGGCGAGAACAGGCTGAGCAAGAGGCGAGAAGGGGCGGAATGCGGATCCATACCCTGTGATCTCCATCCCCCCCGGGGGGGGGGGGGGGGGAGATGGTCACCTCCCACCGGCCTCGAGACTGTCGAGGGGCACCACCCCTCTGCCGGGGAACGACCAACATCCCATGGCGAACACCATGCTGGAAGACACCTGGCTTCCGACGGCCACAAGTCCTCGGCTCCCCCCAACGGACGAGCATGCGCTCGATGCTCCTGCCTGTTTGTGCCGGTCGAATGCAACCGGAATGGGGTACCGCCGGCCGTCGATGGAAACTTCACTGGTACTGGTAAGTCCAATTGTATCATCGGCCACCTCCTTGTCCCAGACCACGTCTCGCCACCCCTCACCAGCAACCCCGCCTGTACCACCGCCACCCTCCTTCCTCACCATACGATTCACCCCAACACAACCCTGCACCCCCTTCTCCTCCCTGCAATCCCCGCTGTTCTCCAGATGTTCCCCTGCTTTCGATTTGCCGTCACCCTCCGTCTGGGAGGACCGGGCAATACATGACAAACGAGAGCGATCCTCCGGCGCCCTCTCAGAGGTCAATGACTCGTTGCACTCTCTTCTCCCTATCCTCGCTATTGGGGATTCCGATTGGGACGAGGACGAAGCCCCACCACTGTCGTTCACTGAGACCTCCTTGCACAATGGTCACTCCCCTCCATCAAGCCCAAATCCACCCCTTAAATTACTCCCCTCCTTGCTGTCACCGGAGCTAGCATCAATGACCCCATCCTTAAGCGACATAACCGCTGCTCCATTGGCAAACAAACTATCCCCCCCCCCTCCTCACCTCGACCGGCATCATCTTCTTCCACGCGCCACCAGGGCCGTCGATCACCCATCCCCAACCGACGCCCAGAAAATTCAAAACCCTCCGGACAGACACAAGACGGGGCAGCATTGAAGGATCAGATATCCCGGTACACAACCACCGAGACCGATTCGACGATGGATGCTCTGTCACGTCCGGAATTGAAAGGACCAGCATTGAAGAGGAACCCCCCTTTCGGCGCTGCCGGCGGGCAGTGCGCTCAGACAGCCCCAATCCCCGCAGCCCACGCACCCAAAAACCCGGGACAGAATGGGATACTAGGTAAAGGGCCTGTTCCCCCCCATCCCGCCTGGTCATCGTTTTGTCCCATCCCGGGGAAGACGGGTATGGGCAGCTCACCGCTTCAGATACCGGTACGCCAGGGAATGGGCTTGCACCATTCCCGTCATCCACCAGCCACTCACCAACCGCTGCATAAAAAGAGGAGTGAAAACCATGAGAGCGCCCAGACCCTGCCTTTACTCAGCAAGGACGAAGCAGACAGCGAAGGATGGACCCTGGTCCGACACAAAAAACGTGGCCGCAATAGATCTCCTCAATCGCCTATTATAAAATCGCCCCCAAAGCCAGGCTCCCTCCCCACCTCCCAACTCACTGAACTTCGGAGTGCGCTGCATGGCCGATGCTTCCGCTGTTTCGCCCCTAACCATCTCGCCTTTCATTGCTGGGCTCCCCCACGCTGCTTTTGCTGCCTTCAAGCTGGACACCTTGCCCGCAACTGCCACACTCCCCCGGGATCGAATGGCCGCAGATCCATCCATCAGCGAATCCTGAACCAAATGCCAGACATCCACTCCAGGCTTACGTTCCCTCCGCTCAAGCCCTCCACCCCTCATTCTCCCACGACACACCCAATGTCTCCTCGAGCATCCCCCTGGGGCCGACAGAGAACCGTCCCCAACACACACAAGCAACAGTGGTGCTTACGGGGGCAATGGATTTCGAGCTACGCCGCCTTCGAAGCATCCTGGCAACGATCACTCCGGTGGGACATCACCATCGTGCGACGACAGCTGCAGTGGCCCGAGCAATGCATCACCAGCTCCGACTTCCAGCGCGGGATTTCGAAGTCATCAATCAGAGCAGTCAAGTCCTAGCCCGTTTTAGGTCCCATGGACTGCGGGAGGAGGCTCTACACATTGGCTCATTCCGCGTGGAGGGGCGACCTTTCGCGCTAAGACCCTGGCAGCCATACCCGGCTAGGGCAATACAATGGCCATATCAGGTCACAGTGTACGTGGAAAACCTTCCACTACATGTGCGCTCCGGGGAGGGCATCCGACAAATATTGGGCGATGTCTGTGTCTTCGATCAGGAGCTCTCGGCCTCCCTGGAACAGCTGGATCCGAGCATATACGGGTTCGTAGCTTGGATGCAAAACCCTGAGCTGCTCCCGTGTAGGAAGACCATCACCTTCTTCCCTACACGAAATGGCCATGTTCAAGTGGAGCGACCGGGTGCAACTGTCAACGGGTTCCCCCCAGAGGGACACCAGGTTGACATCCTCATCCATCTCGACGGCTACTACGACTGTTCGGACCCCCGGTCACCATCGCAACAATCTCTGGCCAGTGGCGAACTATCGTCGACCTCCTGTGATGCAACTGCCACCCCGGAATACCACGTATTTCTGTGGCGCCATGGAATCCCGGACGCCCCACGACGTTCTATCAACATATATCCTGGCATTGGCTGTCGCCCGGCTATAACAGGGATGAGGCGCAGACGCGACGATGAAGACGATGACCACCAACCCCGTCCCACCTGGCGAAACTCGCTTCTTGCCCGAGGCGCGCCGGCCGGAGACCTCCGGGGGTTGGGACAGTGCTCCCACAACTACTCATGATCCTACCCAGCACACCAGGGAGGAAACGTACGGAAGCATGGGAAGGAAGATGGCAACCCTAGAAGCATGCGTATGGACGTTCACAGGTCCACACCCGACCCTTCAATCAGGCACAATGAAGACCCTGGAGACTCAACACTGGAAGCTCACGGAAGAATTGTTGACCCGATGATGGAAGAGGCAGCCATCACCAATTCGGCCCAAAACCCCAACTCGGAAGACAGTCAGCGGGAGAACAACAACGCAGCGAGTGAAACTGGCCCGGTCGAGCCTGCTGAAGACGACCGAATGGGCGACTCAAACCAGTTCCTGGACAACATTTTCCCGCCACTGGTACCTCCCCTACTTCCTGACCCACCGAGACGAAAGCTGGGACGAGCGAGTTGTACCTCGGCGGAACCGACAAGAAGAAGCGCCCGCCAAGCCACAAAAAAATCGATTGTCCCAGTGGCCTTCAGAGCCTCAGAGCGCCTCATTCGACAGCTCGATCTTGTCCCTGCCCATGAACCGGTCGGAGACGAGGCCGTAGCCAAGTATCTGCAGATTTTCAAGGCACCACTTCAGAAACAAGCGATCACGGCGATCCGGGAGGCGCTGCATCTTGGACAACCGGATGTCATGCGAGCCACATCGGACTTGGCAGCTTATGAACAAGAAGCCTTTGTGGCTGCCTGAGAAACGTGTCAACCCAAATGTTGTTATCCCCCCCAGTTATCATGTTAGTACTATCAACTTCTAGAATATGTCATGCTACGAAGTGTGAACCCTTTTGGAGGATTCGGGGGTGGTTCCACTCCGGCAGGATTAGGGTGTTCAAGTACCGTGTCATCCAGCAACATATTCCTCCATTCTACCCCAAGAAGTGTTATTCAGATGTCAATGTTTGATCCACCTTCAATACTATCTTGGAACGTCAGAGGTCTTAATTCCCCAGCCCGAAGAGAGGCGGTGTCCGCGATCATCCAGTCAGCAAAACCGTCCATTGTTTGCTTGCAGGAAACTAAACTGAACTCAATGGACTCAGCTTTAGGCCGAGAGATATTTGGTCACTCCCTAGATGGTCTGGAATATCTACCAGCGAATGGCACTCGGGGAGGCATTGCTGTAGGTTGGAATTCATCACATGTACAGGCCTCGGAGCCGGTTCGAAAACAATTCTCACTCTCCTTACAAGTCAAGCCAAGGTGGACTCCTTTTCATTTCCTCCTCACAGTGGTATACGGTCCGACAGACCACGACCTCAAACGAAGCTTCCTCCATGAGTTGATTAGTATTAAGCCACAGTCTTCTCAGCCATGGATCTGCCTTGGTGATTTCAATCTCATCATACAAGCCTCGGACAAAAACAACCTCAACATAAACTGGAGATTAATGAGATCATTCAAACGGACATTGGATGAGCTGGAGCTCATAGATATACCTTTACATGGAAGACAATACACCTGGTCCAACAAGCAGCGCAACCCGGTACTAGTAAAGTTAGACAGGATGCTTTGCAATGGAGACTGGGCGGGGTCTTTCGCAGGTACTCACCTAAGACCACTATCCTCTAGTATCTCAGATCACTGCCCCATTTTCCTTTCCAAGCAGGAGGCCATACACCGTCCACCGCTGTTTCGTTTCGAGTCCTTCTGGACCCGAACACATGGATTCCAAGACATGGTCAAAGAGGCTTGGAGCAGACCAGTGCAAGGCCGCTCAGCACTAACCATCCTTCATCAAAGACTGAACAACACAGCCAAGGCGCTACGAGCATGGAGCAAAAAACTGTTTGGGTCAGCACACAAGCAGATGAGCCTAGTAACAGAAATCATTTTTCATCTGGACAAGGCCAGAGAAGAGCGCCAACTGACAGACGAGGAGATCACACTCATGAAGGAACTCAAATTACGATCATTAGGACTGGCAGCGCTAGAGAGGAGCAGGAGAAGGCAGGCATCTAGAGCGACCTGGCTCAAAGAGGGGGACGCAAACACAAGGTTCTTCCACATAAAAGCCACCGCTCGTACAAGGAAAAATCACATTCATCAACTCCGAGCGGATGACGGAACCTCAATCTACGCGCATACAGAAATGGAGAGGACTATACATCAACATTTTACAACAACCATAGGCACAAAAGTCAGACGGGACTCCGCAGTGAACTGGTCAGTACTAAACATGGAGGCTATTGACTTATCTGACCTGGATGCTGATTCATAGAGGAAGAAGTCTGGTCAGCACTCCAATCATTACCGAGCGAGAAAGCACCTGGCCATGACGGCTTCACTTCGGAATTCTATAAAGCAAGTTGGGCTACAATCAAGCAAGACATTTTAGCAGCCTTCACATTCATGCATCAGCAGCGCACGGGACCCCTGACCATCCTCAACTCAGCTATGATAGTCCTGATCCCAAAACTGCCAGACGCTGAAAAAATAGCAGACTTTCGGCCAATAAGCTTGATACATTCTTTTGCTAAGTTATTCACAAAGGTTCTATCCTTACGCCTGGGAAAATACATGGACAAGCTGATATCAAACTCCCAAAGCGCATTCATCAAAGGCCGAAGTATACAAGATAGTTTCTTATATATCAGAAACACTATTAGAGAGTTGCATCAAAAAAACAAAGCGGCATTCTTCCTCAAACTGGATATCAGCAAAGCGTTTGATACTTTGTCATGGGAGTTCTTACTAGACCTGATGATACATAGGGGGTTTCCCCCAAGATGGCGCAACTGGATATCTTCTCTGCTCTCCTCAGCAACCTCACAAATTATGTTGAACGGGATACCAGGACCGAAAGTGGAGCATCGTAGAGGACTCAGACAAGGAGACCCCCTGTCTCCCCTCTTATTCATCCTGGCTTTCGATGTAATATCAAGAGTGTTCGAGCTTGCAACACAAGAAAGACTGTTAGACACTGTGATTATGTGTATGTCACAGGGGCATATTAGTCATTAGTAAGGGATTAGGGTTAGGGGTGGTTTAGTCATTTCCCCTCACCTAATCCCTCTATATAATGGAACCTGTACCCTCATGATGTAATCATCCCATTCAGTCCAGATTTATCCCTCTAATATGGTATCAGCTAGGTAATCAAGGATTAGGGATTAACCCTAATCCCCCTCCCCTGATGGCTGCGCTGCAGCCGCCGCCCGCCGGCGCCCACTCGCCGCTGGCGTCCGGCGCTCCCTCGCCGCCTCTAGCCGATGGCAGCTCTACCGCGGCTGCGCCTCCTCAGGCCGGCGCTCCCTCGACACCTCTGGCCGCCGGCTGCGTCACCGCGGCCGCTCCTCCTCAGGCTCCCCCGCCGCTTCTGGCTGGCGGCCCCTTCCTCGCGACGCCCCTCTTGCCTGGCGCCGCCTCCGCTTCCTGCGCCGCGCTCGGCTCTCTCCCGCCGCCTCTGGCCAGCGGCCCCGCCGCCATGCTCCAACCCCTGGCCGCTGCCTCCGCTTCCTGCACCGCGCCCCTACCTCTGGCCGCCCATCCAGCCCCCACCGCCCATCCAGCCCCCAGCGTTGCCACCCCTTGAGCCGGGCTCGCTGCTGCCGTCTGGCCCGCTGCCGTCGCCTCTGCAGCACCCCACGACAGCGCCGCTGCTTGGCCCGCAGCAGCTGCAGCCGGCCCTGCAGCCCCCCACAACGGCGCCGCCTGGCCCGCAGCCGCCGCCGGCCCCTGGCCCACAGCCGTTGGTGTATCTGGATCGGCTGTTGCCTACTCGCTTGGCACGACCGTCGAGGGTCCACGCGTGTTGTCTTCCTTCCCGGCGCCACCACCGCTGGGACATGTCACGACCCGTTCAACACCGTCGGTCTACCTGCGGGGTCTCACGCCGTCTGGTCCTGACTGGGTGGTAGACTCCGGTGCCTCGTACCACACCACCCCTAACGTCGGTATCCTCACCTCTACCCGCCCTTCCCGTCCCTCTGATCCTTCATCTATCGTTGTTGGGAATGGGTCGACTCTCCCAGTCACCTCAGTAGGTGACTCGGGTTCGCCGGATTCGTTTTAGCTACGTGATGTTCTTGTTGCCCCTGACATCATTCAACATCTTCTTTCCATTCGTCGTTTTACTACTGACAACCATGTTTCCCTTGAGTTTGATCTTTATGGTGTAACTGTGAAGGATCTTACTACTCAACGCTTTCTTTTTCGTTGTGATAGTATGGGTCCCCTGTACACGATGCGTCTTCCTGCTTCCGCTCCGCCTCTTGCCCTGACTACAACAACATCTTCGACCATTTGGCATCGTCGGCTTGGCCACCCCGGTGTTGATGCTATGTCGAAGTTGTCTGGTAGTTCAGCGATTTCGTGTACTCGGGGTACTCATGAGTCTCTTTGCCATGCTTGTCAGTTGGGTCGCCATGTTCGACTTCCTTTTCCGCACTCTGTCACTCGTGTTGAGCACACATTTGATTTGATTCATTGTGATCTTTGGACTTCACCTGTTCTTAGGGTCTCTGGATGCAAGTATTACTTAGTGGTCGTGGATGATTTTTCGCACTATTCGTGGACTTTTTCCTTGCGACAGAAGTCTGATACTTTCGGTACTCTTTCTCACTTCTTCGCTTGGGTGTCCACCCAGTTTGGGCGCATGATTCGTGCGGTCCAGTGCGACAACGGGCGTGAGTTTGACAACTCTACGTTCCGTGACTTTCTGCTTTCTCGCGGTGTTCAGTTACGCATGTCATGTCCGTACACTTCCCCCCAGAACGGCAAGGCTGAGCACATGATTCGGACCACCAACGATGTCATGCGCTCCCTGATGTTTCAGGCTTCTACCCCTGCTCGCTACTGGGCGGAGGCGCTTCACACTGCCACCTACCTCATTAATCACCTTCCTACTAAGGCGATAAGTGCTCCCACCCCTCACTTCGCTTTGTTCGGCACCCACCCTCTTTACGACCATCCTCGGGTCTTCGGGTGCGCTTGCTACCTGAACCTCTCTGCCACAGCTTCCCATAAGCTTGTGCCTCGTTCGACTCAGTGTGTTTTCCTTGGGTACTCCCCTGACCATAAGGGGTACAGGTGCCTTGACCCCACCACTCGTCGTATCTTGATCTCCCGACACGTCGTCTTCGACGAGTCTTCCTTTCCCTTTTCTACCCCGTCCTCTGACTCTGTCACTGAGTTGGATTCCCTCTTCTCTACTGACCCCAAGGCCGCTCCTGTACAGCGACCTTGTCGGTTACCTCTTGCAGGTTACCCACCCGCTACGCCACGCATGACTTCGGCGTCTTCCACGCCACCTGCTGTGCCTTACGTGGTCCCGGCGTCCCTGACGCCACTTGCTGCGCCACGCGCGGCACCGGCGTCCCTGACGCCACCGGCTGCGCCACGCGCGGCACCGATGTCCCTGACGCCACCGGCTGCGCCACGCGCAGCCTCGGCGCCCCCGATGTCACCCACTGCAGCACGCGCGGCCACGGTGTCCCCGACGATGCCTGCTGCGCCAAGCGCGGCCTCTGCGTCCCCGACGTCGACTACTGCGCCACGCACGGCCTCAGCTTCCCCGACATCACCTGCAGCAAGCCCGACGTCACCAGACGCACCAGGAGCAGCACCGACGATGACTTCTCACTTCGCCGACCCCGTACTTGTCTACCAGCGATGAGCACAGGGGGGGGGTCCTACCCCAGCTGCACCACGTGTGGCCCCGAGACGAGAGAAGGTCGTTGTACCCGAGCGCCCGGTGTACAACCCTCCTCTTCTCCACAGTGATCCTGGTCAGGTCCACCCGATGGTGACTCGACGTGCATCCGGGTGTCTTCGTCCAGTTGAGCGCTTCACCGGAGCTGCCTTCTCGTCGACGACTTCTCCACCGACCGACTCTTCTTCGATATCACCCATACCTACTTCCGTGCGTAGCGCCCTCGCCGATCCTCACTGGCGCCGCGCTATGGAGGAAGAGTATGAGGCTCTGCTTGTCAACCGGACCTGGGACCTGGTTCCCCGTCCTGGTCGTGGCAATGTTGTCACGGGCAAGTGGGTGTTCACGCACAAGAAGAAGGCGGACGGTACCTTGGAGAGGTACAAGGCTCGGTGGGTACTCCGGGGTTTCACTCAGCGCCCTAGAGTCGACTACGACGAGACCTTCAGCCCGGTGGTAAAGCCGGCGACGGTTCGTACCGTTCTGTCGCTGGCTCTCTCACGTTCTTGGCCTGTCCACCAGTTGGACATCAAGAATGCCTTCCTCCATGGTACACTGACCGAGACGGTGTACTGCAGTCAGCCGGCAGGGTTTGTTGATCCAGCTCGCCCAGACATGGTCTGTAAGCTGAACAAATCCCTATACGGACTGAAGCAGGCACCGCGAGCCTGGTATAGCCGGTTTGCCTCCTTCTTGGTCTCACAGGGGTTCATCGAAGCTAAGTCGGACACTTCGCTGTTTGTCTATCGATGTGGCAGTGACACTGCCTACCTCCTACTGTACGTTGATGACATTGTACTAACAGCGTCTAGTCCGGCTCTGCTTCGGCGCACCATTTCTGCTTTACAGCAGGAGTTCGCTATGAAGGACCTGGGCCGTCTTCACCACTTCCTGGGCATTGCGGTCGAGGACCGACCAGGCGGCTTATTCCTTCACCAGCGACAGTACTGCCTGGATATCCTCCAGCGAGCGGGTATGACCGAGTGCAAGCCTTGCTCCACTCCAGTGGATACTCAGGCGAAGCTCTCCGCTACCGACGGGACACCCGTCTCTGACCCCACTACTTATAGGAGTCTTGTAGGTGCTCTTCAGTACCTCACCTTCACCAGGCCGGATATCTCGTATGCAGTTCAACAGGTGTGCCTCCACATGCATGACCCGAGGGAGCCGCACCTCACCGCTGTAAAGCGGATTCTTCGGTACCTACGAGGTACTCTCGACTACGGCCTCCTCCTTCGACGTGACACGGTCTCCGAGCTGGTCGTGTACACCGATGCTGACTGGGCAGGCTGCCCGGACACACGATGTTCTACTTCTGGGTATGCCGTCTTCCTGGGCGGTAACCTCGTCTCCTGGTCCTCGAAGCGACAGCCCGTGGTGTCGCGTTCGAGTGCTGAGGCGGAGTATCGCGCCGTGGCTAATGGCGTAGCTGAGGCCTCCTGGCTCCAGCAGTTGCTTCAGGAGCTACACACTTCCGTCGCCAGGAGCACCCTCATCTACTGCGACAACGTCAGCGCCGTGTACCTCTCCACCAACCCGGTCCAGCATCAGCGCACGAAACATGTGGAGATCGACCTCCATTTTGTTCGTGAGCGGGTTGCACGCGGCGAGATTCGGGTACACCATGTCCCGACAACGACGCAGTTCGCCGACATCTTCACGAAGGGCCTCCCGTCGTCGCTGTTCTCCGAGTTTCGGTCCAGTCTCAACATCTGCAGTGGCTAGATGTTGTGACTGCGGGGGGGGGGGGGGGGGGGGGGTTAGACACTGTGATTATGTGTATGTCACAGGGGCATATTAGTCATTAGTAAGGGATTAGGGTTAGGGGTGGTTTAGTCATTTCCCCTCACCTAATCCCTCTATATAATGGACCCTGTACCCTCATGATGTAATCATCCCATTCAGTCCAGATTTATCCCTCTAATAAAGACTACTAACCCCGCTCGGCGGCATAGCAGCAAAATCAAGAATTTCACTTTATGCGGATGATGCAGCAATCCTCCTCAGTCCTAACAAGTTTGAGGTGTGCCACACAGTCCAAATGTTGACAGCTTTCGGAGGAGCATCCGGGCTACGTATCAACATCCAGAAATGTTCTCTCCTGCCTATAAGATGCCCGGAAACCTTAGTTCTTGAAGCGCTTGGGGAATTTGCCGGCAGAAGACAAGATTTCCCCACAAAATACCTAGGTCTGCCCCTAACGGTCGGAAAAATGAGGATGGCACATCTACAATATATACTGGACAAAGTGGGACGAAGACTTGCTGGATGGCAGGGAAAGCTCCTCTCATTTGCTGGTCGTTTGGTATTAGTGAAATCAGTTCTCAGCTCTTTACCTATACATACACTCTCTGTGTTGAAAACCCCCAAACGTTTCATCAAGGAAATGGACAAGTTACGCAATCGTTTCTTATGGGCTGGTTGTGAGGAACTCAAGGGCGGAAAAACAAAGGTGACTGGAACAAAGTATGCCAGCCACTGGAATATGGAGGATTAGGCATTCTTGACCTTGGTCGCTTCAGCCGGGCACTGAGGATCAAATGGTGTTGGCAGCAATGGGTAAATCCCGACAAGCTATGGGTAGGATCTAAAATACCGGTCGACCACACAGACCATGATCTCTTCTGCATGGCCACAAGGGTAACGATACACAATGGAAAGCGCGCCAAATTCTGGACAGATAACTGGTTAACCGGCACATCCCCGGCAGCTTTATTCCCAGAACTATACCAGCATAGTAAGAGGAAGAAGAAGACAGTGGCACAAGCAATACGAGGTCACTCATGGATCCGAGACATAGCTTATGATCTCACAACACCCTTGCTCAACCAATATGTGTCTCTATGGAATCTAGTCAACGAAGCAAATATTACCCTCACTGATGACCAAACGGATGCGATCATATGGGCCTTAACACCGGATGGAAAATTCACCACCAAGTCAGCATACCGCATCCAGTTCGCGGGCAACGTAGCCTCCCCCCTCCCAAAGCTGTTGTGGCGGTACTGGATACCGGCCAGATGTAAAACTTTCATTTGGCTCATGCTTCAAGATCGCTTATGGACGGCAGCAAGGCTGCAAAGAAGAGGGTTGCCAAACCCCTATTTTTGCTCCCTCTGTTACCGGAACTTGGAAACTAATGACCACATATTCACAAAATGTCAAGTAACTACCACAATATGGAGCGAGATCAGCACATGGACCCAGATCCGGTCTCTACACCGTCAAACTGGGATCCAGACGCGGACATCATGCGATGGTTTGATAAGTTGGCTCCGGGACACAAAAAAGAACAAAAGACAGCTAGGACTATGGCCATGCTCATCGTATGGACTGTTTGGAAGGAGCGCAACGCAAGAATTTTTGAGAACAAGGAACAGAACATACCAAAGATTATAGAGGAAATCAAAGAGCAAGCGAGGCTGTGGGCAACCTCCGGTGCAAAATCTTTCCAAAGTTTGTTCCCAGCTTTGCTGGGAGTGCTTTGAGGGGCCGATACATCCCATCCCTTCCGTCCTTCTCTTTCAATGCCTTTTGTTTTTTTATTTTTGTTTTTGTTTTTTATTGTTTTTTGTACCACCCAAATCTGTAAACATAACCTCCGCTTAATATAATGCCTTTTGGCCTTTCAAAAAAAAGAGGTGCACGGCGCAAGCGAACGCGTCACTCCACCTCCACCTGCCAACGCCGGTTCCTTCCAAGTTCGAAGCCGGCGACGGCGTCGCCAAGGGCCAGCACCAGCGCGATCAAGAACCCCTGCGCCTGGTGCAGCGCATCAAGGCCGCGGCAGCCATCATCGAGGACCGAGACCACCACCCGCACCGTCCACACCATGGCCAGGTATATACAAGAACCGCGCGGCGGCGAGACACGCGGCGATGATGACGGCGAGCCGGCACGACGGACCGCTACCTGCAGCAATCAAGTTGAGGACGGGAACAGCGATGAGGGACACGGACAGAACTGTGTAGCCCATGGAGACGAGGGTGGCGTAGAGGCTGGTCACCAGCTTCAGGAGCAGGTCACGCACCGGCAGGGGTCTGCCGGTTCAGGCGTGGACGACGGCGAACATGGAGGCGAGGTGCCCGAGGTAGGACGCGACAATGAGCGCTACTTCGACATGTAGATGGCGCTGGCATCACTTTTAAGGCGGACAAGCAGGTCGTAGATTGCGGCGTGGCGGAGTACTCCCTGCCGAGAGAGTGCAGCTTGGCGACGAAACTCTTGAGCAGATAGTAGACGGAGACATGGCCATTGAGCAGCAGGAGCGGGTCGGGATAAACGCGAGCTGGAATAAGTCTTTGTAGTTCTTTGGTCTCCTAGTCTCTTGTATCCTAGTCTTTTAGTTTGTTGCACTTTAGTCCTTGGTCTTTGGTTCTTGTTGTACTCTAGTTTTTTGGTCTTTGTGGCCCCTAATTAGGACAACATCTAAGGACACTATAACAACATATTAAGGACACTAGGACAACATCTTAGTGTCAGCCAAGTACAGCATATTAGGACAGCATCTAAGCATCTTAGACTAGCATCTTTATGGCATATGCTTGACTTCCATGGCAACTATAAATATTTAGCCTCAACCCCTTGGGTTGGCATGACATTGTGTGAGAAATAGACAAGAAAATTGCCCCAACTCCTAGTGTCATCCTCTCTTCCAATGAGAGTAAGAATTCAACTACTAACATATGGTATCATAGCCGTTCTATCCTGCAGCTTAAACATCTCCTGCTCATCCCCTTCCCACACCTCTCTCTGTCCGCAACCGGCAGCAGGAACACCGTCTGTTCCAGCTCATTCCTCTCCTGCACAGACGAGCAACAGCTTGTATTTCACACACAACAGCCCTCCCCCACTAGTGCGCCATGTCCGACGGACAGTCTCAGCGCTCAGTCGCCTCGAGCGCGCGGCAGAGGAGCGCGAGCGAGAGGCGGCATAGACTGCGGCAACGGTGGCAATGGCAGCAAGGTTGGCGGCGGTGGAACTGGCAGCAGCGAGGGAGGAAGTGGAAGCAGCGACGGTGGCATCTGTAGCGCGTGCAGCGGCAGCGGAGCTGGAGGCTCTGCGCGGCAGTAGCCTCCAGCAGCTCCGTCGACGGCGGCGTCGACAATGAGCTTAGGCCGGTGAGTGAGGCGGCGCGAGCACGAGAGGTGCAGCTCCGTCGACGGCGGCGGTGGAACTGGCAGCAGCAAGGGAGGAAGTGGAAGCAGCGACGGTGGCATCTGTAGCGCGTGCAGCGGCAGCGGAGCTGGAGGCTCTGCGCGGCAGTAGCCTCCAGCAGCTCCGTCGACGGCGGCGTCGACAATGAGCTTAGGCCGGTGAGTGAGGCGGCGCGAGCACGAGAGGTGCAGCGAGCAGCCGCGCGCCCCCATGGGCGTGACAGCCGCAGCCTAGACGGGCGCGGACACGCCGGTGGCGCTCCCGGCGGCGGCGGCTGGGTCGACGGAGAACGCGGCCATTACAGGCGGCGCGGTTCTCCCTCCCCGGACAGGTACCATGGACACCACGGGGTCCAGGCCATTGTTAGGGACGTCGGTCCCGACGGTGGGTGGTCTACCCTCACCAAGACCAACTACGTCGAGTGGGCCGAAACGCCCAAGAGGGGGGGGGGGTGAATTGGGCTTTTTTAAAATTTTAGAGCAATTTAAAACTTTAATGGTTGAAGCCCAATTCCCTATGCAAACTAAGTACGCAAGTAAGAGAGTTAAGTGCGGAATAGTGAAAGCGTAATAGTAGGGAGTGAGGAGAGAAATGCAAACTCCCGCGGAGACTCGGAGACACGGCGATTTTTCCCGTGGTTCGGTAAGATCATAAAAATCTTCCTACATCCACGTTGTGGCACCCACCAAAGGGTATGGCCACTCCCAAGTCACCAAGACAAGGGAATCCACTATCTTTCTCCGTTCGCCCTCTCCGGCAAGGTGGAGCTCAAGCCTTGTACAACGGTGATCCTCCGGGCTTCCACAAACACCTTGGTAAGATCCGGAGTGATCTCTTCTTCCTCCAACGTTTACAAGGTGAGAGAAGTCACCAAGACACTCTCTCTCACTAGCCAAGAGATTCCAATCACCAAGAATGGACGCACACAAGCTTCTCTCTAGCTAGATATAACCTATAGTTGGAGTACAAGAGGTTTTGAAGTGTGGAAGTGGTAGCTCTTGGTCTTGAATGCTTGAGAATGTGTAGTGAGGCTCTGGTGATCAAGACTTGTCGAAATGGCCGGTTGGAGGGGTATTTATAGCCAGCCCACACGAGATAGCCGTTGGAAAAGTGGGCAGACTTTGTCAGTTAACATCGGATCCTCCGATGCACCCCTTTATATGATCATCGGTCGAATTCCAAATTAGCTGATGTCACGTGTCAGATGTGACCGTTGGATATAACCGTTGGATCTTTTAATCGACCGATGTTACTTCAATTTATCATCGGATGATCCGGTGTGTATATCTTCAGAATTGGGTCAGAAATATTGTCTCTGTTGAATTTGACCGATGTACACTTATTTCATCATCGGATGATCCGGTGTGTATATCTTCAGAGTAACTCAGATATCATCCTTCGGGTGAACTCAACCGATGTGCCACTTCCTTCACATCGGATGATCCGGCGTGTACTGGGCTCTGAGGTCTTCTTCTTCTGCCAACTCAAACTCGACCGATGTAGTCTTTTTGCAAGACATCGGATGATCCGGTGAATGCAACTTGTTTGCTTCGAGTTGTTTTGAGTTGATCTTTTAGAATCCTCTCGAGTGACCTCTTTGATACTTGTTTGAAATGATATTACGATGAGGTGTGAGCTCCTTGTGTTGCCAATTTTGATAAAGTAGAGTCGTTGTATGATTTCTTCATTTAGTTTTTATGAGTGTCGAATAACCCCTTAGAATGGATCATTGAGGGGTCTCCATTTGTATCCAATGAGCAGTAGATGGTGTGAATAGATAGTTCATTAACGGTTGATGTGATATATGTGAAACCTCGCATCCACAAACTCATTAGTAAAAACGAACGGTTGTCATTAATCACCAAAACCATATCTCACGGGGGCCTAGATGCTTTCAATCTCCCCCTTTTTGGTGATTGATGACAACACAACGAGTAGAGCATATAATTGAATTAAAACACAATGCTCCAAAAAGAAATATAACAGGTACAAATTTGCAACACAAGTGGCTCGAAGGCTCAAATAATAAACGATAAGGCGTAAGAGCACAGAGTAGCACCCGGAGTACAATAATAGCAAATAATAATAACGATCAATCTCAAATAAAGTAGCAAAAGTATAGACATAGACACTCCCCCTAGAACTGAGCTAACCCTCCCCTGACTCTAGCTCTTCTCCCCCTTTGGCATCAAGACACCAAAAAGGAAAGTCGAGTGCCTACGACTCAGGCGCGCTCCTGGCGATGGTGAAGCGGTCGGCGTCGACGGTGCTGTCGTCGGAGCTGCTGGAGGTAGAGGTCGCTGGTGCTGGAGCTGGAGCGGGAGCTGGAGCTGGAGCTGGAGCTGCTGTGGGGGCTGGAGCTGGAGCTGGAGCTGCTGTGGGATCCGCTGAGGCTGCAGGCGCCGGTGGAGGTACTGCCGGAAGAGGTGAGGACTGGAACGGCGTCGGCGGCAGTACTGGAGCTGGCGCTAGTGACGGTGCACCTGGAACCTGACCGAGCCCTGGGTGCTGAGGTGGAAGAGCGACTCCTGTCTGCTGATAGAGGTTGGTGACCAACCCCAGGATGCCCAACAGCATCTGCTGAGTCTGCTGCTGCTGGTCCAGAGTGCGTCGCGTCATCTGGTCGACAAGGTTGGTGAACCTGTCGGTGTCCTCTCGCCTCTGACGGGCGATCTCCAGCTGCATCTCCTGCTGCTGCCTCTGAAGCTCCTCCTGTCGAGCTGCCTGCTGCTCCTGCTGCTGAGCCATCCGCTGAAGTAAAGCAGTGAGCTCTGACGGCTGAGTCACCTGAGCCTCTGACACTGGAGGAGGTGAAGGTGGTGGAGCAGCTGAGCCTCCTGCCTCTGCGTCGTGCTGCCTCGGTGAGGGAGGAGCAGGAGGGAAGTACTCCTCGACACTGTCGCTGGTGTCGCTGTCCGACCACACGTGCTGTAGATCTCCTCCCTGAGCCTCTGCCTGTGCCAGCTCTGCGTCCTCCTGAGTCAGCTCTGCCCAGTCCTCCTCGGACAGTCTGGCTCGAACCTCACGCTCGACGGGACGGCCAAGGCGACGGTCTCCCGGAGTGGGGACTCGGTAGTAGCTGAACCGGGTCACATGCATCTCTGTCAGCTGAGAGACTCCTGGAGTGTCCTCTGGAACCAGCTGGTGAAGAAGGTGACAGATCCAGTGTCCAAAGACCAGCTGTCGTAGCATCCCAACTCCATCGGTGATCACGTCCTCCATCTCGCAGATCAGAATATCTATTATGTCGAACTCCATCCCGTTCATCACATAGAACAGGATGGTCTGCTGAAGGCTCGTGAATCCCTCCAAGTAGCCGGACCTCGGCAGCAGGGTACGTCTGAGGACGTGGTGAACTGTCCGGGCTGCTGGGGTGAGAAGAGCTGGCACCCTCGGCTGGTCAGGAGTGAAAGTCTGAGTGAACAGACCTCTGATCTCCTCGAAAGGCGGTGCCACTCCTCCAGTCAGTGGCCTCCTCGGCGGGTCTGCGTCTCCGTAGACTATCTGGTGCAGACACGTAGTAGAAAGCTCCACACCGAGCAGTCTGCCCAACAAGTCTCGAGACACGTCGTGGATCCGCCCCATGAACATGAAGTGGATCGAGCGACGGCCCTCAGAGATATAGAGTGTCGCGTAGAACACCCTGACCCACTCCTCGACGTAGGCACTCCTCTGGTGTGAGAGCAGATCCACAAGTCCTCTGTATCTCTCAAAGAGGGGCCTGATCCCGTGTCCTGCTGCCACTGCAAGCTGATCCCAGTCAATGCTGTTGTGCTGGAATAGCTTGTGACCCCGACGCCTGTAAGTCTCGTACAAGGACGCCTGTGTCAGGGTCCAGAAACGGGAGTCAACTCGAGAGTCCCTAGGCCGCGGGAACCACTCCTCAAGGATCACTGACCATCTGAGCTTCTTCAGTTGCCTAGCCTTCGTCTTCCTGTAGTCGGTGAGTCTGACATCCTCGGCAACACGGACAGCTGTGTCCATCAGATGGATGGCCCTTTCGGCCTCTCTATCCTCGGCGCGGTCA
Organism: Neostapfia colusana; assembly: GCA_030760725.1. Lineage (NCBI taxonomy): Eukaryota > Viridiplantae > Streptophyta > Magnoliopsida > Poales > Poaceae > Neostapfia > Neostapfia colusana. The sequence continues at coordinate 106,989,466 of JASWHV010000006.1, forward strand.
GCCGCAGAAGGACGCCGACTCGCCGTAGGGGTCTGTCCACCCCCACGAGTCCTCGGGGTGCGCCGGCGGATGAGTGGCGGCACCTCGGTCTCCTCCTCGTCGGAGCCCTCGGGAGGCACCGGCTGGATCGGAGGCTGCTCCTGCCTCTGCCGGGACTCGCGGATCCGTAAGGAACCCCGATGGCCGCGCTCACGCTCCTCGGCGGCGCGAGCGGCCAACTCCGCACAACGAGTGTCCTTGGACACTTTGCGCTTCTTCGCGGCGGGCTCCTCAATAGCCTTGCCCTTTCCTTTGCGATCGCGACCCATCTTGATGCAATAAAGGGCTAGGGTTAGCGACGGTGAAGGTGCACGACGAAAACAATGAAAGGCGTTGCGCGTCACTGAGCAAACCTTATCGTCGAATCGGTGAACCACGGCGGAATTCTAGCGGAGAGGGTGATGCGTGCCCGCGGCGAGTGGTGGAGGAGAGACGGCACACGCGGGAGGCGGCGTGCGCGGGAGACAGCGGAGGCAGCACCTGGGAGGCGGCGGCTGCGGCAGGGAGACGGTGGCAGCTGCGGCGGGGAGGCGGCGGCGGCTGAAGGGCGGCGGCTGCGGCAGGGAGGCGGCGGCGGCTGCGGCAGGGAGGCGGCGGCGGCTGCGGCAGGGAGGCGGCGGCGGCTGCGGCAGGGAGGCGGCGGCGGCTGCGGCAGGGAGGCGGCGGCGGCTGCGGCAGGGAGGCGGCGGCGGCTGCGGCAGGGAGGCGGCGGCGGCTGCGGCAGGGAGGCGGCGGCGGCGGCTGGGAGACGGCGCGGCGCGGGAGACGGTGGTGGCGGCGGCGCAAGCGTCGGGCGGCGGCGGAGCTCGGGGAAAGGAAAAGAAAAAAACCGGAAGGGCGGCCGAACCACCTTTTAAACTGTACGGGCAAACCCTAACTGCGCATAAAACACCGGATGAACCGATGATCATCGGAGGATGCATCGGTCGAGTTCAACAGAGAGTTGTTCCAAAACTCTCTTTGAACACCGGATGATCCGACGTTGAGTTGGCAATCATCGGTCGATTTCTGCAGGGCACCAGGAAGGCTAAACATCGGATGCTCCGATGCCTTCTGAAAAGAACTCATCGGTTGATTTGTGACATCTGACTTGATCTGAGCACTGAGGTGAAGCACCAATTGATCCGATGATCTGCTGGCCCTAGCATCGGATAATCCGATGACTACAGAAAATCTAAGACTGCCCATATATGTCCTTTGACTTAAGCACACAAAGATAAGGATTGGTCTTAGGACTTTTTGGGCAACTCCTAACCTCTAATATAAGGCCTTAAATATAGTGCCACATATTGGCTAAGCCCTTAAGCAAAGAGAACACACAGGGTTAGGAGTGAAAACCATGAAAATGTAAGGCCCATGCTTTGTGAGCTAGAGTGTAGAGAACTTCTATCTCTTTAAAGCATGTACCTTTAGAATTTTGCTCTATCCACATCATATGAGTTGAGTTATTGCATTTTGAACAAGTCTCCTTCTCATGATGTGGTTCCCCTTTGTGACAATCTACCGTATGCAATGCCAACCAAACTGATGCAAGATATTGAATGAGTGCAAGTCTATATGGTAGGAATCATGCAAGGCATAATGTAAATCTATCTTGCCAAGTTTAAACCTGCCAAAGGCTTCCTCAAGAAAAGCTATTTCTAGCTTGCCCCTATCCTTTGGGAGTTAGACAAGACCTATTTGATATGCAACCTTACATGAACATGGCAACTTACATGACGTTAGATGCATCTAGCACATTTAATTCACTTCTTAGTCTAGAAAAAGTTTTCTCGTCAAGTGGCTTAGTGAAGATATCCGCCAATTGTTCTTCGGACCTTACACCTTGCAAAGAGATGTCTCCTTTAGCCTCATGGTCCCGCAAGAAGTGATGGCGAATATCAATGTGCTTAGTGCGGGAGTGTTGAACGGGGTTTCTAGTAATCTTAACCGCACTTTCATTGTCACAAAGGAGAGGCACACAATCAAACTTAATTCCAAAGTCCAAAAGGGTTTGCTTCATATATAGAATTTGGGCACAACATGCGCCGGCCGCTATATACTCTGCCTCCGCGGTGGACAAAGCCACGGAGTTTTGCTTTTTGCTCGACCAAGATACTAGGGAACGCCCAAGTAAGTGGCACCCACCGGATGTACTCCTGCGATCCACACGGCATCCGGCAAAGTCCGAATCCGAGTAACCCAAGAGATGAAAACTAGCGTTCTTGGGGTACCACAAACCTACACTTGGGGTATGCTTGAGATACCTAAGTATCCTAAAGACCGCCTTACGATGCGATTCTTTAGGTGCTGCTTGAAAGCGAGCACACAAGCACACACTAAACATGATGTCGGGCCTAGATGCGGTGAGATATAATAATGAACCAATCATGGAACGGTAATGAGATTGGTCAATAGGTTTACCGTCCATGTCCGCGTCGAGATGACAATTTGTTGCCATTGGAGTGCTTCTTGAGCTGCAATCTTCCATTTCAAACTTCTTCAAGAGGTCTTTGGTGTACTTTTCTTGGTAGATGAAAGTCCCCTCTTGAAGTTGCTTGATTTGAAATCCTAGGAAGAAATTGAGTTCTCCAATCATTGACATCTCGAACTCCCTAGACATCATAGTGCCAAACTCAAGACTAAGAGATTTGTTAGTTGAGCCAAAAATAATGTCATCAACGTAAATTTGACAAAGAAATAAATCCCCGTTGATGTCCTTGGTGAAAAGTGTAGTATCCACCCTCCCGATCTTGAATCCTTGCATGACTAGGAAATCCCTAAGACGTTCATACCATGCCCTAGGTGCTTGCTTGAGCCCGTAGAGCGCCTTGTGTAACCTATACACATGGTTAGGATTCCTCGGATCTTCAAACCCGGGAGGTTGCTCAACGAAAACAAGCTCGTTAATATAACCATTTAGGAAAGCACTTTTCACATCCATTTGATAAAGCATAATATTGTGATGTGAAGCAAAAGCTAGGAGTATACGAATAGCTTCTAACCGTGCGACCGGGGCAAAGGTTTCTCCAAAATCTAGTCCTTCTACTTGTGAAAAACCCTTGGCCACAAGCCTTGCCTTGTTGCGGACCACCACGCCATTCTCGTCTTGTTTGTTGCGGTACACCCACTTCGTTCCGATGACGTTCTTGTCCTTAGGTCGCTCCTCCAGTACCCAAACTTCATTGCGGGTGAAGTTGTTGAGTTCTTCTTGCATAGCCATCACCCAATTTGGATCTTGGAGTGCTTCATCAATATTTGTGGGTTCTACACACGACACAAAGGAGTAGTGCTCACAAAATGAAGCAACATGGCGAGAACGAGTACTTACTCCCCGTGACGGACTTCCGATGATTTGATCCATCGGATGTGCCTTGGAGATGCGCCCATGCCTCATAAGAGGTTGTGAGGCACTTGGTGGTGGTGAGGCATCTTGCTCATCTTGTGGTTGGACTTGACCTTGGACTTCTTCTTCTTCTTGGTGTTGTGTGGCATGTGAATCTTGTATTGGCAATGGATCATTTTTCTCTCCTTCTTCATCAATTTGAGGCGCCATGGAGGTGTTGATGTTGGAACTTGAGGCTCCCCCTTGATCATGGCTCTCCTCAACTTCGGGCTTGATGTCTCCTATGGTCATGTTCTTCATGGCTTCTCGTAGAGGCTCATCATCTATATCATCACGACCAAAACCCTCCTCTTGGGAGCCATTAGTCTCATCAAACTCAACATCACAACTTTCTTCAACTAACCCGGAGGTTTGGTTGAATACTCGATATGCTTTTGAGTTTAACGCATAACCAAGAAAGATACCAACATCACACCTTCTTTCAAACTTACCGAGCCTTTTCTTGCGGTAGATGTAGCACTTGCACCCGAAGACTCGGAAGTAGGAGATGTTGGGCTTTCTCCCAATGAGGAGCTCATATGGGGTCTTTTGAAGTAGTCGATGAAGGTAGACCCTATTTGCAGCATGGCACGCCGTGTTGATTGCTTCGGCCCAAAACTTCTCCGACGTGCCATAGTCATCAAGCATTGCTCTTGCAAGGGTGATGAGAGTCTTGTTCTTCCTTTCAACGACACCATTTTGTTGAGGGGTGTATGTGACCGAAAACTCGTGCTTCACGCCTTCACGATCACACCACTCCCCAATGTTGTAGTTCTTGAACTCGGTGCCGTTGTCACTCCGGACCTTGATGATGGGAAGTTGAAATTCCCTTTGAGCTCGTTTAGCGAAGGTCTTGAAGATTTCCGGAGTTTCACCCTTGTCGCCTAGGAACAATGTCCAAGCATAGCGAGAGTAGTCATCAACAATAACAAGACAATAGAGGTTACCACCAAGGCTTTGATACGTGGACGGTCCGAAGAGGTCCATGTGAAGTAGTTCAAGTGGCTTGGAGGTTGACACCATTGTCTTTAACGGATGGTGTGAGGCAACTTGCTTCCCGGCTTGACATGCGCTACAAAGCTTGTTCTTCTCAAATGTGACATCCTTCACGCCGGTCACCATCCCAAGCTTGAATGACTTCTTGAGCTTGCTCATCCCAATGTGAGCAATGCGCCGATGCCATAGCCACCCCAAACTAGTCTTGGTGAAAAGACAAGTGGTCAAGCTAGCATCCTTGTTGGAAAAGTCCACCAAGTAAAGATGTCCATGCCGAAAACCTTTGAATATTAGTTCTTTACTTGACTCACTAGTCACCACAACACCATTCTTGTCAAATGTGCATGTTAGTCCAAGATCACATAATTGTGCTATGGAAAGTAAATTGAAGCTAAGAGACTTAACGTAAAGCACATTAGAGATGGACAAATCATGAGAAATAGCAATTTTACCCAAACCAATTACCTTCCCCTTTGAGTTATCACCAAAGGTGACTTGTTCATGATTGCCGGGGTTTTCTATGGAGGTGAACATACCATCATTGCCGGTCATATGTTGAGTGCACCCACTATCTAGTACCCAATGCTTTCCTCCGGCTTTGTAGTTCACCTACACACATGAAGTTAGTTTTTGAGTTTAGGAACCCAAGCCAACTTAGGTCCTTGTATGTGTGATACAAGTGATTTTGGAACCCAAAGTTGCTTGGGGAGCTTCCCCTTCATGCCCTTGATGTCTTTGCCGATGAACCTTGCCTTCACCTTTCCGCCTACTTTGTTCAATAGATAGTGATAATCATTGAAAGTAGATTTGTAGTTTGGAGGCAATTTGGGAGAAGGACGGTTGGGAAGAGGACACTCCCTCGTGTGATGTCCGGTGACCTCACAATGTTGGCAATATGACCCAACTTCCTTGATGAAGCTTGTCCTAAGCTCCGGTGAGGGCACCTTTCCTTTGTTGGGTACCGGGAAGGATCCAAGTCCTCTCTTGTTGAAGCTTTTAGCTTGTTGGTAGAGGATTTCCTTGTGCTTATCCTCCCCCTTAGAGAGTCTTGCCACACTAGTGCGAAGACTTTCAATTTCGTCCATTAGTTCCTTCTCCCTAGGGCTTGCTTTCAAAGGCAAAGACTTATCCAAAACATTAGTGGCATGTGAATTAGATGATATTTTGCCATCAAGGGTTTCTTTCTTTGTGTTTTTCAATTTAAGTTTAATAGCTTCATAAGCACGGTTAAGCACTTCATGTTCTTGAATCAACTCATTGTGCTTTGCCAAGAGTGCTAAGTTAGCTAAGTCAAGCTCATGATACTTAAGCTTGATTGTAGCATTTTCATCCTCGATTTGTTTGACATTTAATTTGAGCGTGTCATGCTCTTTAAGTATGGTTACATACTTGTCATGCAAATCGAGGTTAGCACTTTCAAGCTTAGCACGAGCTAGCTCAAGAGCCTTAACCTTAGCCTTCTCCCTTTTTATCATGGCATGATATTCACTAATCATGGATGCTAATTCATCGGGTGAAAGCTCCTCATCATCATCGCTAGAGTCTTCACATACCTTTGAGTTACCTTTCGCCATTAGGCACATAGGAGGTGGACGAAGAGGGGAGTCATTCTTGTTGACGATGGCGAGGCCCGCCAAGTTTTCTTCAATTTCACTATCTTCGTCGCTTGACTCTTCATCCGTGATCCACTCATTTGCTTCACACATGAAGACCTTTTGAGGCCCTCTTCTTTTCTTTGGAAAGAGCTTGGTTTTCTTGCCTTTGTCAAATTTCTTCTTTCCAAAGGAGCGCTTGGGATTGACCTCCTCTTCATCATCACTTTCTTCTAGCTTGTGATGCTTGCCGATTTCCTTTCTTTTGTCCGGTCTTGGGCAGTCATATGATATGTGGCCTAGATCACCACAATTGTAGCACGTCTTGTTTTCATCTTTTCTTGGCAAGAAGGCTTTCTTTTTGGGATCAAAAGAGTATCCCTTCTTTGCAATCTTAGAGTTGAGGCGTGAGAATTTTCTCATCATCAAGGCAAGCTCATCATCATCATCTTCACTTGTTTCTTGCTCTTCTTCACTTGAGCTAGGCTCAACCATTTTCTTCTTCTTGGGAGTTGTCTTCTTGGTTGACGCCTTGAGAGCAATGGTTTTTGATGATGACTCCTCCATCATTCCAAGTACGCTCATTTCATGAGCATGAATTTCTCCAATGAGCTCCGAAACTTCAATGTTGTCTAGTGACTCTTTTTGGAGCATTGAATTGATAATGTTGTACTTGGGCTTGGGTAGAAGCATGAGGATCTTGCGATTTATAAGTCCCTTGCCAAGAGAAGCAATATCAAGTGCGTTAATTTCCTCAATGAGCACATTTAAACGAGAAAACATTTGATTAACGTTTTCATGAGGAAGCATCTTAAATTCATCATATTTTGATTTAAGCATGTGATATTTGAGTTCTTTGACACGAGATGAGCCCTCATGTATTTCAACTAGACATGCCCAAATTTCACATGCTTTTTCCTTGCTAGCAATCCTAGCAAAAACATCTTGACTAATGCATTCATATATGGCATTTCTAGCCTTAGCATCCCATTTTAATTGGTCTCCAACATAGTCAAGATTTCCAAACCCCGCATGGGTCGCTTCCCACACCTCGGGAGCAATTGCCTCAAGGTAAGCGCGCATGCGTGCTTTCCAATAAGCAAAATTCTTGCCCTCGAAGGTAGGAACCGAACCCCCATTCTTGGCCATTTTTGCTCTCTAGCGGTGAAGCTAGAATGATCCAATGAGCAACCTTGCTCTGATACCAATTGTAAGGATCGAAACGCCCAAGAGGGGGGGGGGTGAATTGGGCTTTTTTAAAATTTTAGAGCAATTTAAAACTTTAATGGTTGAAGCCCAATTCCCTATGCAAACTAAGTACGCAAGTAAGAGAGTTAAGTGCGGAATAGTGAAAGCGTAATAGTAGGGAGTGAGGAGAGAAATGCAAACTCCCGCGGAGACTCGGAGACACGGCGATTTTTCCCGTGGTTCGGTAAGATCATAAAAATCTTCCTACATCCACGTTGTGGCACCCACCAAAGGGTATGGCCACTCCCAAGTCACCAAGACAAGGGAATCCACTATCTTTCTCCGTTCGCCCTCTCCGGCAAGGTGGAGCTCAAGCCTTGTACAACGGTGATCCTCCGGGCTTCCACAAACACCTTGGTAAGCTCCGGAGTGATCTCTTCTTCCTCCAACGTTTACAAGGTGAGAGAAGTCACCAAGACACTCTCTCTCACTAGCCAAGAGATTCCAATCACCAAGAATGGACGCACACAAGCTTCTCTCTAGCTAGATATAACCTATAGTTGGAGTACAAGAGGTTTTGAAGTGTGGAAGTGGTAGCTCTTGGTCTTGAATGCTTGAGAATGTGTAGTGAGGCTCTGGTGATCAAGACTTGTCGAAATGGCCGGTTGGAGGGGTATTTATAGCCAGCCCACACGAGATAGCCGTTGGAAAAGTGGGCAGACTTTGTCAGTTAACATCGGATCCTCCGATGCACCCCTTTATATGATCATCGGTCGAATTCCAAATTAGCTGATGTCACGTGTCAGATGTGACCGTTGGATATAACCGTTGGATCTTTTAATCGACCGATGTTACTTCAATTTATCATCGGATGATCCGGTGTGTATATCTTCAGAATTGGGTCAGAAATATTGTCTCTGTTGAATTTGACCGATGTACACTTATTTCATCATCGGATGATCCGGTGTGTATATCTTCAGAGTAACTCAGATATCATCCTTCGGGTGAACTCAACCGATGTGCCACTTCCTTCACATCGGATGATCCGGTGTGTACTGGGCTCTGAGGTCTTCTTCTTCTGCCAACTCAAACTCGACCGATGTAGTCTTTTTGCAAGACATCGGATGATCCGGTGAATGCAACTTGTTTGCTTCGAGTTGTTTTGAGTTGATCTTTTAGAATCCTCTCGAGTGACCTCTTTGATACTTGTTTGAAATGATATTACGATGAGGTGTGAGCTCCTTGTGTTGCCAATTTTGATAAAGTAGAGTCGTTGTATGATTTCTTCATTTAGTTTTTATGAGTGTCGAATAACCCCTTAGAATGGATCATTGAGGGGTCTCCATTTGTATCCAATGAGCAGTAGATGGTGTGAATAGATAGTTCATTAACGGTTGATGTGATATATGTGAAACCTCGCATCCACAAACTCATTAGTAAAAACGAACGGTTGTCATTAATCACCAAAACCATATCTCACGGGGGCCTAGATGCTTTCAGTCGAGTGGGCCACGGTGATGAGGGTACGGCTCCAGGTGCGACACATGTGGGAAGCAGTTCAGTACGGCGACGTCAACTACTACGAGGATCGACGGGCGTTGGATGCCCTCATTGCTGCAATCTCGTCCGAGATGCAGTTCTCGCTTTCCAAGAAGCGGACTGCTAAGGAGGCATGGGATGCCATCGCTGCGGCACGCATCGGCAGCGACCGCACCCGCAAGTCCACACTGCAGGCGCTTCGCAAGGAGTGGGAAACCCTGGCCTTTAAGCCAGGTGAGGACGTTGATGACTTTGCTCTCCGTCTCAACACTTTGTTGCAGAAGTTGGTGCAGTTCGGCGACGACACCTACGACGAAGAGAGAGCTGTCGAGAAGCTCCTTCGGTGCATCCCCGAGAAGTACAAGCAGATCGCTCACTCGATCGAGTCTCTGCTAGGCCTCTCCACGATGTTGATCGAAGAGGCGATAGGTCGCCTCAAGGTCGTCGACAGCGACGAACCACAACCTCTCTCTGGGCCTATCACCATTGGCGGGAAGCTTCATCTCACTCGCGAGCAGTGGGAGGATGGCCAAGGTGACCGGAAGAATGGGGAGTCCTCTTCCTCGACAGGCGGCTGCAAGCGCGGCAAGTCGTGCAAGGGGCACGGAGGTACCCAGGCCAGGGCACGCGGACGTACCGAGGGTGGCGCCTGCGGAGGCGCCCAGGGCGGCACCGTCGGCAACCACAAGCCGACACGAGACGACACCTGCCACAACTGTGGCAAGCTTGGTAATTGGGCCAGGGAGTGTCGACAGCCACAACGCGGCCAGGCCCACGTGGCACAAGTGGAGGAGGAGGCCCACGTGGCATAGGTAGAGGAGGAGCCAACTTTGCTTCTGGCACACGGAAGCATCAAGCCACCTCTAGTGGCATCGACCGCAGCGGCTCTCCTTCATCTTGATGAGCCAAGAGCACACGCTTTCCTTGGCGACGGCTCCAGCAACGACAAGACTGACGGGTTGTGCCTCGACACCGGCGCCACCCATCACATGACCGGTCGACGGGAGTTCTTCGTTGAGCTTGACTCCAATGTCCGAGGCTCTGTCAAGTTTGGTGACGCCTCCGGCGTGGAGATCAAGGGTGTCGGCTCCGTCATCCTCACCGCCGAGTCTGGTGAGCATAGGCTGCTCGTCGGACTCTACTACATCCCCGCGTTGAGAAACTCCATCATCAGCCTGGGACAGCTGGATGAGAACAGTTCGTGCGTGGAGATTAAGGACGGAGTCATGAGGATTTGGGATTACCATCGTCGCCTTCTTGCCAAGGTAACTAGAGGCACCAATCGACTCTATGTCCTTCACGTGCAGGTAGCACAGCCTGTCTGCCTTACCACTCGTCGGGACGACGAGGCATGGCAGTGGCACGAGCGCTTTGGGCATCTTCACTTCGAGGCCCTAAATCAGCTCAGTGCCAAGGAGATGGTGCGAGGCATGCCATGCCTTGACCACGTGGAGCAGCTCTGTGACGTCTGCGTATTGACAAAGCAGAGGCGGCTTCCTTTTCCCCAGCAGTCGAGCTTTCGAGCTAAGGAACGGCTCGAGCTCGTTCACGGGGACTTGTGTGGCCCGGTGACACCAGCTACACCAGGAGGACGACGCTACTTCCTGCTGCTCGTCGACGACCTCTCCCACTACATGTGGGTCGTGGTCCTTGGCAGCAAGGGAGAGGCTGCGAACGCCATCAGGCGCACGCATGCCATTGTGGAGGCGGAGTGCGGCCGCAAGCTGCGTGTGCTGCGCACCGACAACGGCGGCGAATTCACGGCAGCTGAATTCGCGTCGTATTGCGCGGATGAGGGTGTTCAGCGCCACTACTCCGCGCCCTACAGCCCGCAGCAGAACGGCGTCGTCGAGCGGCGCAACCATACAGTTGTGGGGATGGCTCGGGCCCTCCTCAAGCAGAGGGGAATGCCGGCTATCTTCCGGGGAGAGGCGGTGGTGACGGCTGTCTACATCCTCTACCGCTCGCCCACCAAGGCTCTCAATGGCAGGACGCCGTACGAGGCTTGGTATAGGCGCAAGCCGGCGGTCTCTCATCTACGGGTCTTCGGCTGCCTCGCGTTCGCCAAGGAGCTTGGCCACATCAGCAAGCTCGGCGACAGGAGCACTCCGGGGGTGTTTATCGGTTACGCGGAGGGCTCGAAGGCCTACCGCATTCTCGACTCAGAGACACAGCGTGTGCGCACGACGCGCGACGTTGTGTTCAACGAAGGGTGAGGATGGGCATGGGACAAGGCGGTGGACGACGGCTCGACTCTGACATACGACAACTTCATTGTCGAGTACGTCCACTTCAAGGGAACTGGGGGAGTGGGCAGCTCTTCTGCACCAACTTCAGCGCCATGCTCCCCAGTCACGACCTCGGCTGCAACGACCTCTCCACCACCACAGCCGGCGACCCCACACACTCCAGCACCGACTGCCATCCCTCCGGGTACGTCCACTCCGACACCATCTCATGTCGAGCACAAACCAGTGAAGTTCGTTACTCCGCTCTCCCACGACGAGGAGCGTATCAACACATACCACGACGGCGAGCCGTTGCGGTATCGTACGATGGAGGATCTTCTCGATGACCAGTCGGTGCCGGGACTGGTCCCTCGCAATCTGGAGGCGCAGTTGCATCTTGCGTGCAACGACGGCGAGCCTCGGTCTTTCGCGGAGGCTGAGAGACACGCGGCATGGCGTGCCGTGATGCAGTCGGAGATGGGCGCGGTTGAGACGAACCGCACTTGGGAGCTTGCTGATCTCCCTCGCGGTCACCGTGCGATCACCCTTAAGTGGGTGTTCAAGTTGAAGAGGGATGAAGCCAGCGCCGTCGTCAAGCACAAGGCTCGCTTGGTGGCACACGGCTTCGTGCAGCAGGAGGGGATCGACTTCGACGATGCTTTTGCCCCCGTGGCACGGATAGAATCCGTGCGACTCCTTCTTGCACTCGCTGCCCAAGAAGGCTGGCGTGTCCAGCACATGGATGTCAAGTCGGCGTTCCTCAACAGCGACTTGAAGGAGGAGGTCTACGTACACCAGCGGGGGGGGTTTGTGGTCCCTGGCAAGGAGGGCAAGGTGTTGCGCCTGCGCAAGGCCCTCTATGGCTTGCGTCAGGCACCAAGGGCATGGAATGCCAAGTTGGATTCCACGCTCAAGAGGATGGGCTTCGGGCAATGTCCGCACGCGGCGGCCATCTACCGGCGGGGCAATGGAGGAAACACCCTACTGGTGGGTGTCTACGTCGACGACTTGGTGATCACCGGCACCAAGGATGCAGAGGTGGCAGCGTTTAAGGAAGAGATGAAAGCCACCTTCCAGATGAGTGACCTGAGATCTCTCTCCTTCTACCTTGGGATTGAGGTGCACTAGGCCGACTCCGGGATCACACTTCGACAGACCGCCTACACTAAGCGCATTGTTGAGCTAGCTGGGCTCACAAACTGCAACCCAGCTCTCACTCCGATGGAGGAGAGGCTGAAGTTGAGCCGTGACAACACGGCGGAGGAGGTGGACGCTACGCAGTACCGGCGTCTTGTGGAGAGCCTTCGCTACCTCACCCACACACAGCCGGACTTGGCATTCTCCGTCGGCTACGTTAGTCGGTTCCTGCAATGACCGACGACGGATCACCAGCAGGTTGTGAAGAGGATCATCCACTATGTTGCGGGGACTCTCGATCATGGCCTCCACTACCCGAGGTGTCCTGGGGAGGCACACCTTGTCGGGTACAGCGATAGCGACCACGCCGGCGACATCGACACCAGCAAGAGCACGAGTGGGATCCTCTTCTTCTTCAGCAAGTGCCTCATTAGCTGGCAGTCGGTCAAGAAGCAGGTGGTGGCCCTGTCCATCTGCGAGGCCGAGTACATAGCGGCCTCCACCGCTTCGACTCAGGCGCTCTGGCTTAGTCAACTGCTTGGTGATCTCCTCAGCAGAGACACTGGAGCGGTCGAACTCAGGGTGGACAACGTGTCCGCTCTGGCCCTGGCAAAGGATCCCGTTTTCCATGAACGGAGCAAGCACATCCGGGTGAGGTACCACTTCATCCGAAAATGCTTGGAGGATGGGAGCATCAAGGAGAACTACATCAACACCAATGACCAGCTTGCGAACCTGCTCACGAAGCCCCTTGGGAGGCTCAAGTTCATTGAACTTCGCACCAAGATCGGGATGGTCCAACCCTCTCAGAAGACGACGTACAATACTTAGGGGGAGAATGCTGGAATAAGTCTTGTAGTTCTTTGGTCTTTGGTCCCCTAGTCCCTTGTACCCTAGTCCTTTAGTTTGTTGCACTTTAGACCTTGGTCCTTGGTCCTTGTTGTACTCTAGTCCTTTGGTCTTTGTGGCCCCCAATTAGGACAACATCTAAGGACACTAGGACAGCATATTAAGGACACTAGGACAACATCTTATTGTCAGCCAAGGACAACATATTAGGACAGCATCTAAGCATCTTAGACTAGCATCTTTGTGGCATATGCTTGGCTGCCATGGCAGCTATAAATATGTAGCCTCAACCCCTTGGGTTGGCATGGCATTGTGTGAGAAATAGACAAGAAAATTGCCCCAACTTCTAGTGTCATCCTCTCTTTCAATGAGAGTAAGAATTCAACTACTAACAAGCAGGAGACATGGAAGCATTTGCTTCCTGCTCCTGCACACGAGGCACAGGGCATGCTTAGAACGACAACCACGCCCCTGCAGGGTGCGTCCATGGCTCCTGTTCCTTGAGCAAAGATTTAGTCAGGCAAGAGCTCCAGTCTCGCTTCCTCTCCTCTCTCGAACACATATCCGAATTAAAGATACATAGACGTGATGCGATCTGAGTAGCAACTTCCACAATGCTGTTTTTCTAGTGATGATAGCAAAGTCTAAAATTTCTACAAATTAGTAGGATAACTTAGATGCTCTGATCCTCATTAGTAGGACAACTGCTGTGCGCGCTGCTTTCTTCCTCTACATTTCATTACAAGTGTTGCTTCTTTCTTTTCAACTACTAGTACGATGTTGGTTCTATTCATCAGCTTTTATTATGATCCAAACATTTCCATTACTTTTTGTTTACATAAAAGATAGCTATACAACACAATATTAAAGTACATTTGACAATGTAGACGATCAGCTCGATCTCACGATGCTAGAACAGTGATCAAGTGATGAGACTCGTGTTATTGTGAGCAGCCACACCTGGCTCCTCCGGACTTGGGTGATATTAAAAACGATAGGAAACAACCTAAAGCTGAACGACTGCCCGAGTCCCTCGGCATGCAGCGCATGAATCTTGTCACACCCAGTTTTGTTGGAGAACATGGTCCGAGTGAATAAGCACATGTCTGTCAGGATCTGTTTACTCATACATGTGATGACAATAGTAAAACATCATTTAATACAAGTCAAGTACATTGTATAATTAAAGTGTTACATAAATATCACCAAAGACTATTAAAGTATCAAAATACATCCAAAAACCACACAGCGGAAGTAAAATCTTGTGGAGCTCTATTCATAGGCGTTGCCCGGGGGATTCCGCAAGCCTAGTATACATCTTCGGGATCGAAGTCGTCATCGTTGTACTCCATGCCTTCACCATGACCTGAGCAGCAAATAAATCCAACAAAAAGCAAGCTTGAGTACCTAAGGTACTCAGCAAGTGTGGGAAAGAGATGATATGCATGCTTAATACAAGGTAAGGCTTACATTACGATTTAAGCACTACACATTTAAATCCTAACACCTTAGTTTTAATTAGCACCTATATTACTACATAAATGAAGTAATCCCATTCCCATAATCATATCATCGCTGTTAAGTTTCTCACTTAACATTCCTAATCTTTCACTTCATAATTCACTAATCATGAATAAGTCCAAGCCGCTCTTGACCGTGAGCATGGCTGTCATGACAGTTTCTCAACTCTGCAGAGTGTGTACCTCTTTACCCACAAGTAGTGATTTTATCCCCCATTTCCGGGTGGACTAAAAAACCTCTATTTTGCCTGTGGCCGCCTGCCACATTCACACTTCCCAGGTATGTAGCCAGGAGATCACTACGAGACCTTTACAAAGGAATTCCAGACTAGCATGAGCCCACTGAGGTTTCACCCCTAACGGCATCAAGGAGGTTACAACCTCCGCTGCAGTGGCCCCCTCTTGAGACTTGCGGTTTCGAAGGTAGTCCAGCTGACTCCTATTCCCGCACCTTCCAAACACCCACTACGTCGGAAATACACTTAATTATTTTGCCAAGCTGCCCCATCTAAGCATGTGGTGGTACAATAAAGCCAGGTTAAATGCTTCATGAACCGGTCCTTCGAACCCAAACAAGCACTAAACACTAAAACAATTTCTCGTGCACACAGCACCAACCAAAGACATCCAGCTTGCCTAGATTCCTATCTCTACAACATGTCGTCAAGTTCCATTTAATGGTAAGTAATCAAAGTTTGCATTTCATATCCCAAGTTTTCCAGACTCTAAGCATGGCTAAGCATAAAGAGTAATAATTTCTATACTAATAATAATAACCCCACCATGGTTACATGGACAAGTCATAGAAAAGCTAGGGAAGACATCCTAACATTGATTTCACAAATTAATTACACAATGCAAATAATTCTAACTAATATCTTAGATTAGGTACAAAGTGCTCAAGGACATCCGCCTTCTTCTCGGGGATGCTCAGGAAGTTGAAAGTCTTGCTCTTGGAAGTTTAGGACCGGCTCTAGGGCTGGTTCTACTCGTGCAATCATACATAGAACAAATGCAACAACATACAATAAGAAGCAATCCAACATAATCAATCACAATTCACTATGTACAAAGATATATACATGGATATACATTGCTTTTTAATTCAATTTGGGCCTGATTATACCCTACAAGTATTTTACATTCACATATGCCCTAAACTTTGTTCTCTAAAGCCTTTTATAATCTCTTCCTAGTGTATATATTATGTTTTCATGGTTTTAGCTTTATTTTAGTGCCTAAAACCATATTTTCAGCATCAAAACTGAATTTCTAAAGTTGTAAATCAATATTTCAGATTCTAAAAACTACACTTTAGACCTTTTATACTTTATTCCTACAATGTATATTATTTTTTTACATGGCTGCCTAATTGTTTTTATGCCTAAAAGTTTAATTTCAGCATAAACAGATATTAAATCAGGCAATTAAACATTATTGCAGAATATAAATTGACTAAAACAACCAAAAACAGATTATTCAAGGTTTTCCTAAAAGGGTTAAGTAATTTTAGAACCATTTTTAGAAATAATTGCTGCTGTGGTGATTTAATTTTAATTACAGATCTTAATTTATACCGTTTTGACTAACTACATGGTTTAAAATGTAAATATTATCTGACTGCAGGTATGAAACTTAATTATATAACATATTCAGGGTTTTAGAAAAATTTCAGAAGAAAAATTCCTAATTTACCGGGATCTCATGACAACTTCACAGGATAGCTCAGAAAAATCCGGGGCTAAATCTAAGTTTCCTAACGCACCAGGGGGTAGCTTGCAAAATCTCCGCCTAATACACTGCGGGGTTGATGTGGACTGTTCGATTTTAAATGGAGCGCCGAGATTAGATCGCGAAGGGGTACGGGGAAGATCTATTCGGGATGTCAGATTTAAAACGAACGCCTCACAGCGAGCCACGTCGCTCCGGCCGGCGCTGTCAGTACCCTGCAGACCGGGTACCCCCGCGTGGAGGAAAAAAGACAGCCCAAGCCCCGGCTCTTTACTGAGGCGGGCGCTAGCGTAGCCACGTGTCCTTGGCCCCGAGGTCAGACCCGGGGCTGCCACGTGCGCTTGGGCTCTGGAGCCCACACGTGCTCTTGGCTCCGGTCCGAGTCTCCCCGCTGTGGTGATGTCACGCTTGGTTCTTGTAAAACAAAACCAGACCACTATACATGTATGCCAGGATCGGTTAGTCCATACATGTGCCAATAGAAATGATGTATCTTATTATAAAAGCCAAGTATTACAATTTCATAGTGAACTCATGGTCTAAAAAAAAGATACATAGCAGCGGATAACTAAGCGTAGAGTTCCATCACAGGCGTTGTCCGGGGGCACGCCCCCCTAGTACTGCGCACCGGGGTTGAAGCCATCATCTTCATCATACTCCACTTCGTCTCCATAGCCTGAGCAGCAGTTATGTCCAACAAAAATAGGCAACAAAGACGCATGAGTACTTAGAGTACTCAGCGAGTGAGGGAAATATATGATATGCAGGCAATCATCAAGGAAGGCCAACTCGGCTATAAGCACTATGCAATACCCTATTCCTAAGTTGTATTAGCAACCTATTTACTAAGTGAGTACCTCACCAAGAATCACCCAATCCAATCGACTGCCAACCAAACAACATCAACCACACCCATACCCATATTAATCATGAAGGAGTCACTAGCCCGCTCATAACCGTGAGCACGACTGTCTAGACAGTTTATCACTCTGCAGAGTTTGTACCCTTTACCCACAAGTCGTGATTTGGTCCCTTGCCACCAAGTGGACTCAAGTCTCCCTGATTACCCGTGACCATGAAAAACATCTCACACTACCTATGGTGTGTGTGGCCAGGAGATCACTATGAGGCCTTTACATTGCACTACCAAATCCTTGTACACCCGCTAAGGTTTCATTGCTAACAGCATACCTGGAGTCTATTTTACCTCAGCTATAGAAACCCCCTCTTATGCCACATAAACATCTCAATGGTGTACACAGGATAAGATAGAAGTCAACTTAATTGGTCAAACCGTTCCATACCGGTCTTTTGGTGGCACGACATAAGCTAGATCACAGGATATCACAAACCGGTCCTTAGAATCTACACAGACACAACCACAAAACCCGAGCCTCATGCACACTGCACCCTCCCAATACCGACCAGCCTGCTAGGTTACTAAACTCTAGATCCTATTATTATTAACATGCAAAATAGATAAAAGCATCTATTCATTATTCCCACCCATACTAAGCATGGCTAAGCATATGACCAACACACCCAAACCATCCATAACACCCAACCAGGTTACAAGGAATGATCAGGAAAAACTAGGAAACTACCTAGCAATGGGATTCATATTTAAAGACATGCATGCATATAAGCCAACTAAAATCCTGAAGTAGGCACAAGATGGTCAAGGACACTTGCCTTTCGAAAAGTGCTGCGGCTCAGTGTCATCGAAGTCTTGAGCTTGCAGGTTGTACACCGTCTCGGGGGCTAATTTGATCCATGCCATCGCAAGTGAAAGGAAAATAACAAGGAAACAATATAAGAACAAGCCAACCAACCCTAAAAGATAGTAGTTATTAAAGCACACAAGCAAATCCTATACTTTCATACCATCATGCGCATGTTCGTGTGAGGGTTTTGTGCAAACACCTATTATTAGAACCTAAGTAAGATTTTAACATGTCTTAGGGGTTATTAAGTTAAGTTAAGCAATTAACTAGGATTTAGGGGTAATTTCAGCAATTACACAGGGTCTAAAATCTATTAGCAGCACTATGCATGGCTAAAGTGTAGATTCAGCATGTTATATGGTCATTTTGATGATAACAACACAAACCAGGGCTTTTATGCTAAATGTACAGCAGTGTTCAGGGTTTAAAATGTAATTTCAGAGTATTTCAGGGGGTTTTCTAAAGTTTCAGCAATGTTCAATGGCATTTTAGATATAAACAGCACTGTCCAGGGTGTTCTGTGCATTTTCAGAAAGGTTCAGGGGGGTTTTCACCATTTCAGCCTACATCAGGGACAATCTGGTAATTACAAAACTTGCTGGGGCCCTTTTTGCTAGCCTACAGTAAGTATTAGGGGCTAATCCTTTATTTCCGAGGGGTCTAGGGTCCTAGGAGCAATTTTATACTAAAAATTCCAATTTTTAGAGAGCCAAGGGGGTATTCCACGAAAACCGAGGGTTGTTCTACGTGGATCCGAAGAACCCAGGGGGGTTATGCGCAAAATCTACCATGGGAAAAAGGGATTTAATCAGGGCCGTTGGATCAGAGTCCCGTGGCTGGGATTTTAAAATCCCGAAAGGCTATCACGTTCTAATCTCAGCCATTGGCTGAGATTGAACGGCCCTGGGTGGCCTCCGGCCGATCCCGGACGCCGGCAAGCGAGTGCGGGCTGAGCGCCATGGGCGCCGCTGAGACTCGTCGGATCTCCTCGGTTCTACGCCTACGCGGGGTCCTACACGTAGCGAACCACCACAATCGGAAGTGCGTCGCTAGGGGAACTCACCTAGGGGTCTCACTACAGGAAAGCGACCATTGACGACGGCCAAACTTATTGACGACGGGGCCATCGTCTTTAAATTAATTGATGACGGCTAGATACAGCCGTCGTCAATAATGCCGTAATTGACGACGGTTAACCTAGTACCGTCGTCAATAAACTAAAAGACGATGGTGGCCATCGTCTATAACGGCCGTCGTCAAATTTGGCCAAGATCCGGGCCCACCCGAGGCGTTATTGACGACGGGGATACACAACCGTCATCAATAAGCAGCTTATTGACGACAGTGAGACACAACCGTCGTCAATAAGCCCACATATAATCCCGGGCGAGTCGGGAGGCGGCATTCTCTCCCGACCGCGCCTCCTCCCGACTCGCCGTCATCGGTCTCCACCGCCCCGTACGCCGCCTCCCGACTCACCGTCGCCCCGTCTCCGGTCGCCGCCACCCGAGGTACGCCCTCCTCCCCGACGCCCCTCTCCGCCGCCGCTTAGCTGGCCGCCCCCGCCACCCCGCGCCGCCCCGGCCCCCTCCCGCCCCGCCGCCTTGGCCACCCTCCGCCGCCGCGCCGTTTCCAACTTATTGCTCCAGTAAGTTCAAAAATGGTATATATTGATGCAAACTACTTGATCATTATTAGCCATCGATTTCCATGGACATGGGAGACAAAGTACTGCATGATTGCTCCTCCTGCTCTCATAGTGTTGATGTCTATCATTTTTTGGTGGTTGGGAACTCAACATTAGTGTCTTCCGGTGGAGCACCAACATGGGCTGCCGCCATGGCAGCATGCAAAATCGGAAGCCTGTGTGTTAGTTTCTGGTCGACAACATAGCTTTCTCAGCGAAACAACTTCCTGTTTCGAAAAAGCATATGATATAGAGTGATACTGAATTAGCATGTTGCAATAACTAAGCGTAAAAAAGTCAGGGGATTTTACTAAGCATATGGAACGTTCTAGTAGTGCAATGCTCAAAATAGACACGTGCATTCCTCGGTCAAGAAACAAATAGTTCCAGGGCATCCATATGTGTACCATAAAAAGAAGCTACATTCATGGATCTATAGTAAGGCAAGCTGTTCTGGGATGACCGGTTCCTTTCAACTTGCCAATTTGCTCTCTATCTATCATCTTGTTATCAATTTATGTACCACGGTATAGGGGTACTTTATTCTACTGTGTGCCCCGCCGCCCCGGCCCCCCTCCCACCCCGCCGCCCCAACAGAGGAGCTCTATGTGTGCCCCTGATCGGGCACTGTGCGGCATGTGCAATTATCTAATCTATGTGCATAGAAATAGCGGGGAAAAGGCAGTAAAAAAAGCGCATCGCTCTGGCCCCCGGTAGTGTGGTGTCGGGATGCCGTGGCCGTGGCTGGCTGCCCTGGGCGGCGATCCGTATGCGCCGTGGCGCGCCCATGCCCATGTGGCTGCTGCCGAGTCCAATGACTGACTCTCATAAACTATCCTCAGCTTTACCTTATCTTATCTCGCAGACCACTGTGTTTCTTTTCTTAACGGTTGCTCCTCCATAATAGACTAAATAAACACACCTCTGACTCTCTGAGCTATGTATCTTTGACTCTCTGAGCTATGTATCTTACGAGAGGACGAAACAATAAGACACCTTTTCATAAAGTGTAATTTAGCAATGCAATGCTGGAGTTCTATTGACAGTTTCATTTCAAGGAATCTGTCCATGGTATAGATAATGAAGTGGCATCATTACACTAATGTGCTGGAGGAGTATTTGGACATCAATAAAAATGTGAATATTCATTGACATTAATCCAGCAGTGGGTACCCATAGAGCTAAGTTTAAAGCACAAAGACGGTTTTAATACATGGATTCAGAGTAGAGATATTAGCCCTAGCTAGCTTTCTTTCTTGTTTTTTTCTTTGCGCCCCGCCGCCCCGGCCCCCCTCCCGCCCCGCCCTCCACCGTCGCGCCGCCGGCCGCCCCGACCCCTCTCCTGCCCCGCCGCCCCGGCCGCCCCCTGCCGCTCCGGCCGTCCCGCCCCCCATCACCTGCAGCAGGTGTTTCTTCATTTCAGGCATAAGCATACAGAAAATCCAAACCGAAAAAGTGACAAGCTTGTGAAAGAAGTGCTTCCTGTAGTTTCTCGGTGAACACTGTTTATTCGTATCCTCATTTGAAACCCATCTGTTCCAAGCGAGAGACTACATCTGAAGACGCGTATGCAAGTGGTGGCGGGAAACCTCATGGCCGGTGAGTTCTGTTATTTTTTATTTAATGTCATGGACTTCAAGACACGAAACTTTAATACTCTTACTTCGTTATGTAGGTTGGCCATCTTCGATGGAGTAGTCGACTCGAGGGAGGTGCGGTCTTCCTCGAGGGCCTCTTCATCCTAGGGTGGGTCCAGTAGGGGTATGAGCCGAGATCTGGAGCTCTAGAGTTTCCAGGAGGAGCTCCAGAGGATGCAGGAAGCGTTGCAACTGACAAACAAGAGGCAGGCAGCGGAGCTCAGGGCTAGGGACGAGTATCAACATGCGTACATGCTACAGTTGCAAGCTGCCATGCAGGTAAGTTTGGACCGTTGTACTCAACATTTCTAATATATGAATGATATGTATAATATTTTGCTTCATATTTGTAGGCTATGGCCGCAGGACAGCAGACTGTCTTTCCCCAGTGGGCGCCGCTACCGATACAGCTGCCACAGGGGCCGATGACAGGAGCACAGGTACAAAATTGCTCATAATAGATTAAACTAGTTAAACTTGCTCAAATTTAGTTGAATTTGATCAAACTTACTCAAACATAGCCAAAAATAGTTAGACATGCTCAAACTTAGTAAAATATGGTAAAACTTACTCAACCATAGCAAAATCTAGTCGATACTTCTCAAACTTAGTAAAATACGAGCAAACATACTCAAACATAGCCAAATCTAGCTAACTTTCTCAATTCTAACTTGTAATGAATTTATTTAGTCAAATACGCATTTTAAACTTCTAATTTGTCTAACTATACATGCACATCACAGGGATCGACGACGCAGGCTCAACAAACTCCAGCCCCCTAGCATCCGACGTTTGGACGACAGCGTGAGGACGACTTCCCGGACTCTGGTGGTAGCGATCGGGGTAGCGTTGGGTAGTGGCGTGCGTAGAGTATTTTGATGCCTGATATATTTGTGTTCATGCCTGTGTGATCTGGCCATCGAGCCAGGGCTGGCCTCGAAGCCAGGGCAGCCTTTTCTATTTTTTAAAAAAACTGCAATTCTTATTGACGACGGTTTCTGGTACTTAGCCGTCGTCAATAAGCCATAATAATTGACGAGGCTGACCTAGTCGTCGTCAATAAGCCATAATAATTGATGACGGCCAGCTGTACTGTCTTCGATAAGTCATAATAATTGACGACGTCAAGCTGTACCGTCATCTATAAGCCACAATAATAGACGACGGCCAGCTGTACCATCGTCTATAAGCTTCCCTTTTGACGATGGCCAACTGCTGGCCGTCGTCTATAAGCTTCTTGAACAGCCACGTGGCACGACCGACTTATAGACGATAGCTGGCTTTAGCCATCGTCAATAAACTTATTGACGACAGTTACCGTCGTCAATAAACTTATTGATGACTAATTATTGACGACGGCCAGGAACCATCGTCTATAACAATTTACCGTCGTCAATAACTTATTGACGATGGTAGTAACCTTATAGACGACGGTTTTCGGCCGTCGTCTATTTCTGCGATTCCTGTAGTGTCTCGGTAGTCCGGAGGAGGTGCGGAAGTGGTGCGTGACGGGAGGTAGCAGAAAATCCTCCCGGATCTTCAGTGCTACGTCATCTCGGCAGGAATCTCACGAAGCCTTGTTGTCTGTGACTCATTCTAGTACAAGGTGAAGGTGTAGGCACCGTTAGGGGGGGGGGGA
Source organism: Neostapfia colusana (assembly GCA_030760725.1). Taxonomy (NCBI): domain Eukaryota; kingdom Viridiplantae; phylum Streptophyta; class Magnoliopsida; order Poales; family Poaceae; genus Neostapfia; species Neostapfia colusana. Next base: position 107,012,336 of record JASWHV010000006.1, read on the forward strand.
GGGGGTGAAGAACCAAACGGAAAAGGAAAGACATAGGCGAGGGGCAGAAAATTCACCGGCGACCGGTGCGGTATGTGTGCAAGCGGCGATCCTTGTCGGGAAGGACTGGGAAACGCTTGTCGGCGGCCCTGCAGAGGATTTTGTCGGATTAGCTACATGAATTAGGGGTGTCCCGCGATGAGTTTCGTGAATCGGTGGCTAACCAAGAGGAGAGTGGCGGCGGATTCTAGCCAAGGCGAGCGGGGCTAACCTTAGGGCACGCGGCGGGTATATAGAACGAGGCGACAGCGACTGCGGATGGTGGGCGAGCAGTGAAGGACGCAATCAACGGGGGCCATTTCCATTTTCCTCGGATTTAGTTGATGCCGTGAGCGTGCGTTAAGGGAGACCGGAGGAAACTGAAGAAGATGGAGGCGACGCTGTCATGTGGGCCACGCTGAACAGAGAGGGAGGAGCCGAGGCATTGCGCAGGTGGGCCGCGAGTATGAGGCCAAGGAGAGAAGAGAGGTGTTTAATGTGGCCTGAATAGGTGCAGCCCAACCATAGTTCGGATTTTTAGCAAATTTTTGGATTTTCTTTCAAATTCAAACTAGTCTCTATTGTGTTTTTGAATTAAAATTTTCCTCCTACTGTGATGCAAGTCTCTTTTAACCATTTGTTCCCCCTTTTGTAAATTGGGGGTGTTACAGCTCTACCCCCCTAACAAAGAATCTCGACCCGAGATTAGTAGACTTATGAGAAAAGGCGTGGAAACTCCGCCCTGAGGTCTTCTTCTCTCTCCCAAGTGGCTTCCTGCTCAGAGTGGTGCTGCCATTGAATCTTCCACATGGGAACCCTATTGTTTCTGGTGATACGCTCCGCTCCTCTCAAGAATCTTGACAGGGTACTCAGCATAGGACAGGTCTTCCTCCACGTTTAGATCATCCATTGGCTACTGTTTCTCGGGTGCCTTGAGACACTTCTTCAACTGTGACACGTGAAACACGTTGTGCACATATGACAAGCGAAGTGGCAACTCCCGCTGATATGCAACCTTTCCTGTCCTACTTAGCACCTTGAACAGCTCAATGTACCTGGGTGCGAGCTTGCCTTTAACCTTGAATCATCGAAGCCCTCTGATTGGTGACACTTTGAGGTAGACAAAGTCCCCAACCTCAAAAGTCAACTCTCATCGTCTTGTGTCTGCATTGCTCTTCTGCCTGTACTGAGCTGTTCTAAGGATCTTCTGAATCTCGTGCACCTGCCTCTCGACTTCTCTCAACGCTTCTGGACCAAATACCTGACTCTCTCCGGTTCGATTCCAGAATAGTGATGTCCTGCATTTCCTCCCATACAATGCCTCAAACGGTGACATCTTCAAGCTAGCCTGATAGCTGTTGCTGTAGGAGAATTCCGCATAGCATAGATTCCTGTCCCATCTCCTACTATTCTTCAAAGCACAAGCTCTCAATATATCCTCTAGGATCTGATTAGTGCGTTCAGTCTGGCCGTCCGTCTGGGGGTGATAGTCCAAACTGAAATTAAGATGGGTACCCATAGACTCGTGCAATATCTGCCAAAACCTGGAAGTGAACTGCGTACCCCGATCAGACACGATCTTCTTAGGTACCCCATGCAAGCAAACAATCCTTGACACGTAAAGCTCTGCCAATTGTGAACCACTATACTTTTCCTTGACTGGGATGAAATGCGCAACTTTAGTCAACCAATCCACAATCACCCATATGGAGTCATACCCCGACTGGGTCCTGGGTAACCCAACGATAAAGTCCATGCCGATTTCTTCCCACTTCCACTCGGGCACCTTAAGTGGCTGTAGCAACCCTGCAGGTCTCTGATGTTCTGCCTTCACTAGTTGACACGTGTCACACAAAGCCACATACTCTGCAACGTCTCGCCTCATACTATGTCACCAGTAACGGTGCTTTAGATCTTGATACATCTTATTACTTCCAGGGTGAGTGGAGTACTCCGAGTCATGAGCCTCGCGCAGGATCATCTGTCGAATATCCTTGTTATCCGGTACACATATCCTCTTCCCAAGCCATAGTGTCCCCTGCTCGTCTTCACAGTACCTGGGAGCCTTGTTTTCCTTCATCAGTCGCTTGATCTCTTGAAGCTTCTCATCGTTTTATATCCCCCTCGAATCTCGCGCTCCAAAGTGGAATCCGCTTCCATGACCACTGCCTCTGTGCTGGACACTAGGCTAAGATTAAGCCTAGCAAACTCCTCACATAGCTGGGGTTGCAACGTCAAAACGTTGCAATGCACCTTTCGGCTCAAGGCATCGGCTACCACATTGGTCTTCCCTGGGTGGTAGTTAATCCCCACATCAAAGTCATTAATTGGCTCTAACCATCTGCGCTGCCTGAGGTTAAGGTTTTGCTGTGTGAATATGTACTTGAGGCTCTTATGATCCCTGTAAATATCTGTACTCTTTCCCATTAAACAGTGCCTCCAAAGTTTCAATGCATGGACAACAGCTGCTAGCTCCAAGTCATGCGTCGGATAGTTCCTCTCATGCTTCCGAAGCTGCCTGGAGGAGTAGGCCACGACATGTCCTTCTTGCATAAGGACACATCCCAGACCTTGCCCAGAAGCATCATAGTAAACTGAGAATTCCTTCTACATGTCTGGCATGAACAACACCGGAGTTGAGGTCAGCCTCTCTTTAAACTCTTAAAAGCTCGTTTCACACTCGGGCGTCTATCTGAAAACTGCCCCCTTCTCAAGCATCTTAGTGAGTGGCCTGACTATCTTTGAGAATCCCTCAATAAAGCGACGGTAATACCCTGCCATACCCAAGAAGCTTCTGATCTCCCCCACATTCTCTGGCGCACTCCACTGCATTACAGTGGCTACCTTACCTGGATCGACAGATATCCCTCCCGCGCTGATATGACATGCCCCAAGAAAGCCACTTCCTTCAACCGGAACTCACACTTGCTGAACTTTCCATACAACTGATTCTTCCGAAGCTTCTGCAACACCAACCGCAGATGTTCCTCATGCTCTTCTTCATTTCTTGAGAAAAACAGGATGCCATCAATGAACATACCACAAATTTGTCCAAATATTCCATAAACACCTTATTCATAAGCTACATGAAGTAAGCTGAAGCGTTAGTCAATCCGAAGGACATGACCGTATACTCGTATAGACCATATCGTGTGACAAATGTAGTCTTTGGAATATCTGAGGCTCGAATCTTCAATTGATGATACCCCGAGCGAAGATCAATTTTGGAGAACACACATGCCCCCTCAACTGATCGAAAAGACCCTCGATACGTGGCAATGGGTACTTGTTCTTGATGGTTACTGCATTAAGAGCTCGATAGTCGACACATAACCTCTGAGTCCCATCCTTCTTTGGCACGAATATGACCAGGGATTCCCAAGGTGAGGAACTAGGACGAACATACCCCTTATCTAGCAGCTCTTGGATATGCTCCTTGAGCTCCGCTAACTGATCAGCATCTATCTTGTACGGCCTCTTCTATATAGGAGCGGTGTCGGGTATTAAATTGATGATGAACTCAATGTCACGGTCTGGCGGCATACCTGGTAACTCCTCAGAAAAACATCTGGAAACTCACTAACCACCCGGATTCCCTCTGTTGTCTCAAGCTGATTAAGTTGTATCTTCTCAGCTGGCACTCAGACTGACTTGGACTCCACCTTTTTGCCGTCGGTGTGTGTCAACCTGACAGTCCTCGACGCACAATGTATCACACCCCCATATTTGGCCAGCCAATCCATTCCCAATATAATATCTAAGCCTCTTGATTCCAACACAATGAGGTTTGCAGAGAGGACCACACCCATTATGTCGAGATTCACTTTCGAGCCCACTAGGTTTGTCTTGAATTCTCCCCATGAGAGTTGACCACTAGCATATGGGCCATAGATGTAGTCCTCATATTATGTTTCTGTACGAAATCCTTAGCAATGAAATAATGAGTAGCATCTGAATCAAACAAGACTGTAGCGGGGTTAGTATCGGCGGAGAACATACCAATCACCACATCTGGAGCATCCTGAGCCTCCTCCAAAGCTACATGGTTCACCTGACCATGCATGACGTTCTGCTGCTGCTTTGGCTGCTTCTTCTTCGGGCAACGGTTGGAGAGGTGCCCGTTCTCGCCGCAAGTGTAGCACGGCCCAATCATCCTGCCACTCTGAATCTTGCTGCCTTGATGCTGACTCTGCTGAGACTGACCCGCTGGATGGGGTGGAAAAGTGGGACGTGTCTGCGTCTGCTGAAACTGTGGACGCTGCTGCTGAGTCTGCGGCGCTGACTGCCTGAAAGCCGGGATAGTGTACCTCGGCGACTGGTACGTGCCCATAGGACGTCCCACCTGCCCCACTGACGTCGGTGTAAAGCGGGTGCGACTGCTGGTGCCAGAAGACTAACTCTGCCAAGACGTCTTCCGCGTCCTGTGTGCTTCTAGCTCTGGCAATTGCTTCTCCATGACAAAAGCTTTATCAACCTTCTTCTGAAAGGTATCGTAGTAGCTGGAGGAGAGCGCATTCTTCAACTCTTCATCTAGCCCCTATATAAAGTAGTACTGCTTCTTGTCATCAGTGTTGACATCCTCGGGCGCGTAACAAGACAACTGCGTAAATTTCAGAAGATACTCTTGAATTGTCATGTTACCCTGCCTCAGACCCAAAAACTCCTTCCGCTTCATCTTAATTGCCCCATATGGCACATGGTGACTACGAAATCTATGAGTGAAATCCTCCCAAGTGATACTCTGCGGGTCCCCGTGGGCGAACATGTAAGCTGTCCACCAGTCTGCTGCGGGACCTGAAAGCTGGTTGGAGGCAAGCAGAACCATCTCCCGACCATGAACTGATCTAGCTGCAGCTTGCTCTCAATTGACTTTAGCCAATGATCAACATCTAGTGGCTCCACGGAGTTCGAGAACACTGGTGGCTGAGTACTCTGGAAATCCCTCAGTTTGGACCGGGGTCCGGGCGCTGGCGGTGGTGGAGTTGGAGGAGCTTGGTTCATATTGGCCACCACTTGTGTCAAATTCTGCAGAAGCTGGTTCTGCGTGGCCATCATCTGCTGCATACCAGGCGGAGAGCTCCCCCGCGAGCACCTCGACCATTCTTGGGTGGAATCGGGAATGCCGGAGGACCATTATCCTCCTCGGGCATTCCGTGGCCACGACCTCGTCCACGTCCCCTGCCTTCCATCTGATATATAGTGCCAGAGTTAGAATGATATAGTCAAAGATATTGAGAACAAGGTTTGTAGTTCAGTAGTTGAGAAAAATTATCTAATGAAAGATATAAGAGCTCCCATCTATATGAATAGGCAAGCCAGCACAACAATAACAATTAAGCAAACAAACCATCCTATCTAGTCATTAAGTGGAAAAAGATGTCTAATTTATGTTTTACGACAGGGTGACTCCTATACGTGAACATACTCTAAGTTCGCAACCATTTCTAACTAGGCTTGTATCCTACGGACAACCTCGGCTCTGATACCACCCAGTCACACCTGATTCCTGTAAAACAAAACCAGACCATTACACATGTGTATGCCAGGATCAGTTAGTCCATACATGTGCCAACAGAAATGATGTATCTTATTATAAAAGCCAAGTATTACAATTTCATAGTGAACTCATGGTGTAAAAAATATACATAGCAGTGGATATCTAAGCGTAGAGTTCCATCACAGGCTTTGTCCGAGGGCACGCCCGCCTAGTACTGCACACCGAGGTTAAAGCCATCATCTTCATCATACTCCACTTCGTCTCCATAGCCTGAGCAGCAGTTATGTCCAACAAAAAGAGGCAACAAAGACGCATGAGTACTTAGAGTACTCAGCGAGTGAGGAAAATTTACGATATGCAGGCAATCATCAAGGAAGGCGAACTCGACTACAAGCACTATGCAACACCCTATTCCTAAGTTGTATTAGCAACCTATTTACTAAGTGAGCACCGCACCAAGAATCACCCAATCCAACCGACTGCCAACCAAAAAACATCAACCACACCCATACCCATACTAATCATGAAGGAGTTACTAGCCCACTCATAACCGTGAGCACGGCTGTCTAGACAGTTTATCACTCTGCAGAGTTTGTACCCTTTACCCACAAGTCGTGATTTCGTCCCTTGTCACCAAGTGGACGGAAGTCTCCCTGATTGCCCGTGATCGCGAATCACATCTCACACTACCTATGGTGTGTGGCCAGGAAATTACTATGAGGCCTTTACATTGCACCACCAAATCTGTACACCCGCTAAGTTTTCGCCGCTAACAGCATACTGGCAGTCTATTTTACCTCCACTGCAGAAGTCCCCTCTTGCGCCACACAAACATCTCAATGGTGTACACAAGATAAGATAGAAGTCAACTTAATTGGCCAAACCGTTCCATACCGGTCTTGTGGTGGCACGCCATAAGCTAGATCACAGGATATCACGAACCGTTCTTTTGAATCTACACAGGCACAACCACAAAACTTGAGCCTCGTGCACACTGCACCCTCCCAATACCGACGAGCCTGCTAGATTCCTAAACTCTAGATCCCATTATTATTAACATGCAAAATAGAGAAAAGCAACTATTCATTATTCATTATCCCACCCATACTAAGCATGGCTAAGCATAAGACCAACACTCCCAAACCATCCATAACACCCAACCAGGTTACAAGGAATGATTAGGAAAAACTAGGAAACTACCTAGCAATGGGATTCATATTTAAAGACATGCATGCATATAAGCTAACTAAAATCCTAAAGTAGGCACAAGATGGTCAAGGACACTCGCCTTTTGAGAAGTGTTGCGGCTCAGTGTCATCGAAGTCTTGAGCTTGCAGGTCGTACGCCGTCTCGGGGGCTGATTTGATCCACGCCATCGCAAGCAAAAGGAAAATAACAAGGAAACAATATAAGAACAAGCCATCCAACCCTCAAACATAGTAGTTATTAAAGCACACAAGCAAACCCTATACTTTCATACCATCGTGGGCATGTTCGTGTGAGGGTATCACGTTCTAATCTCATCCGTTGGCTGAGATCGAACTTCCCTGGGTGGCCTCCGGCCGATCCCGGACGCCGGTGGCGAGTGCGAGCGGCTGAGTGCCATGGGCGCCGCCAGGACTCGTTGGATCTCCTCGGTTCTACGCCTACATGGGGTCATACACGTTGTGAACCACCACAATCGGAAGTGTGTCGCTAGGGGAACTCACCTAGCAGTCTCGGTGGTCCGGAGGAGGTGCGGAAGTGGCGCGCGATTGGAGGTGGCGGAAAATCCTTCCGGGTCTTCGGTGCTACGTCGTCTCGACTGGAATCTCGCGAAGCCTTCGTGTCCGCGACGCATTCTGGTACAAGGTGAAGGCGTAGGCGCCGTTATGGGGGGTGAAGAACCGAACGGAAACGAAAGACATTGGCGAGGGGCGGAAAACTCACCGGCGACTGGTGCGGTAGGGGTGCGAGCAGCGATCCTCGTCGGGATGGATTGGGGAACACTTGCCGGCGGCCCTGGAGAGGATTTCGTCGGGTTAGCTACATGAATTAGGGGTGTCTCGTGATGAATTCCATGAATTGGTGGCTAACCGAGAGGAGAGCGGCGGCGGCAACAGATTCTAGCCGAGGCCGGCGGGGCTAACCCTAGGGCGCGCGGCGGGTATATAGAATGAGGCGGCTGCGGCTGCAGATGGTGGGCGAGCAGTGAAGGCCAGAATCAACGGGGGTCATTTCTATTTTCCACAGATTTGGTTGATGTAGTGAGCGTGCGTTAAGGGCGACCAGGGGAAACCGAATAAGATTAAGGGCGACCACTTTGGGGCCGGAAGGTATACACCTACGGACAAAAAAGTAACCGGACCCCGTACATCGCCCCCTTTTTTTCATGCTTTCTTTCCATACTGCTCCGGTCGTGTGGCCAGCCGCTTTTTCCTGTGCTATCTTTAGTAGAAGCTATGCTATCCCTCTACAGGCGGGTCTGCTTGAGGTACCTGTGGCGTACTCGGGGTCTTGTGTTTGACTCATTGCTCGAGGGCCCTACGGCGCCGAATGGTCCCTCCCCCGAAAGGCTTACGCCAGCGGGAGGTCCAGGGTGTGTAGCCTGTTTTGCCTGGTTCCGTACCCCAAGCGTGCACATCCTGCCTCTCTAGCACTACAGCTCAGTACCGGGGAACTGGACGGCCCGTACCCCTGAGTAAAGCTTTAATCATAACTTGGATCCTTTGGTTGTCTCATTGCCTGGGGGCCCTATGGTGCCGAATGGTTCCTTCCCTGAAAGGCTTACGTCAGCGGGAGGTCCAGGGTGTGTAGTCTGCTTTGCCTTGTTCCGTACTAGCGTGCACACCCTGCCTTCCCACCGCTACAGCTCAGTACCGGGGAACCGGATGGCTCATACCCCTGGGCAAGGCTTTAACCATAGCCCAGATGACCCACATCGAATTACCCAAGCCCTGCAGCTCAGCTGAGAACCGTAAGCAGCAGCAAAACTAACAACAGGAAAGGGTGGCCAGAGAGCACGACTACTCCCTTTCTTGTGCCATGCCTGCAGGTCCGAACAGGTCTTTGGCGTCCTGGAAATCCCAAGAGGATCGATGCTGACGTCCTGCCTCCTATGGTCTACTTGGTACATGTGCCCCAACTCAAGGGCCACACCTACTAGGGGGTCATCATGGTGAACTATGCGGGTAGGACGTCGGACCGCTGCAACACCAAGTAGAAGACTCGGGGCTCTGGCTACGATAAGCTGAATACACTAGCCGAGGTTCCCTTGGGCCTTTGCGCTGCCAAGGACCCGAGAGGAGTGTTAGCCACACTGCCGGAGCGCTCTAGGTCCTTACGATGCTAAGGATCCGGAGAAACAAGCTCGGGACATTGGCAAAGAGCTATCCACGTCAGCTAAGACATTCCGGACCTTTGCGTTGCCAAGGTTCTGAAGTCTACACCAACAACTCAAGACAACACAAGACTTGAAACAAAGAAGTCTTTATTCATAGCAGAGCTCCGGCATACAAAAGAGGATACAAGGTGAGCGGGAGGCCTAGAAGCTATCCACGCTGGAACCTAGCAGCTACAAGTTGGGCGACCTCCTCCACGCAAGACTTGGGCACCTCCGACAGCTCTGCACTGTGGCCCTGCGCCACAAGTTCCAGGGAGATGCTGGGGTCGCAGCTTCAGAGGTAGGAGAGCACATGCTATGCCACCTGCTGGGCCAGAGCCTTGCCTTCGGCCTCCAGCTGCTCCCCCATGACATTCTCCAGCGCCAGGAGCTTCTCCCCGACCAAGTCCAGGGCAGGGAGCACCTGGCTCACCTCCTGGGCCGTTCCACCAGAGCGCAAGGGGCCAAAGCTGAAGGGTTCCAGCGCCGCCTCCGCGTGGCCGAGGAAGTCCCAAACCTTCTCTGCCTCAGCGGCACGAGAATCCTGAAGATCTTTGACCACCTTGGCAGAAGAAGCCAACTCCCTCACCGAACTCTTCCTCGCCAGCTCCTACTGTCGGGCGGCCAGCTCCTGCTCCAGAGCAGCTAGGGCCTGCTCTTTGGTGGCCAGCCACGCGGTCTGCTTGTCCATGTCAGACTTCCTGGTCACGGCAGTGAGCTCCCGGTCGTAGACACCCTGGAGCCGCTTCCTCAGGCGCTCCCACTCCTCCTCATGAGCGGCCACATGATCGGAGAGCTCTCTCCTTTGCATCCGCCTCCTTCTCCTGACAAAGGAGCGTCTCCCGGAGCTCTGTAAGACCCGCGAGATGCGCATCAACGGAGCCATGGAGGTCCTTGGCCTTATCCAGGAGACTCACTGCCTTCTTCTGGAGGTCAGCGTGACGGCCTCCTTCTCCTCCAACACCTCCTTTCGCGCCTCAACCGGCTCCTCCCGATCCTATGCCTTCTCTCTGGCGGACTGGACCCACGTCTTCAACAGGTCGTCCCAGTCTTGGAGGCGCTCCCACTCGGACCTCAGCTTGGCCCACTCCTGCTTGAGCATGCCTTGCGTCTGGTCCAGGCTCGAGCGGACTGCTATCATGGCCCTGAGGAGCGGGATGGCCTTCGCCATCTCCAGGCGAGGGACTGCCTCGACACCCTCCGGCTCCTCATTTTCCCGGTGTGTCTACCACCACGGCAACTTGCAGAGGAAGAGGAGGAGGGCTGGCAGCAAGCTCAGCAGCAGCTAGCCGCTACTAGAGGCGTACGTGCCCACCAGTTGGCTGGCCTCGGGGGGCCCATGTTCCGACATTCGAAGCCGCCCAAGGCACAGTCTCAGGCACTGCCGCCAGTGTTGGAGCTTTGGCGGAGAAGGAGCTCTGGCTCCTGAACTACTGCAGAGGAGGAGGAGGGGTGCTCTGCTGAGGAGCCCTGCAAGAAGAAGCATCAAGAATAAACTACGCATCCAGAGGCTCAGTACACAACCGAAACAGAGAGGTTGAGCTGAACCTAGAGGCCTGGAGGTTTCACCCCGCGTGGAGCTTATTACGCGGAGGGCTCGAGCCACTCACCCCCGCAGGCGTTGAGGTCGCCTCTGTCAGCTTCGGAGCCAGCAGAGCTTCAGGGGCCTTCATCACAGAAGACGGCACAGCAGTAGCCTTCCCTGCTGAGGACCTCGACGCCGAAGATGCGCCCTATGTTGGGGCTACCCTCGACGGTTGAGGAGCCGATGGCACCACTGGAACCCTCGTCGCCGCCGACACCGCTTCAGGAGTCTTCCCCAACAATGGCTTCCAAGCCGGGGACGTGCCCAAGGACTTCTTCTGCATCGTAGCCGTGTCGGGGGCCTTCCTTGAAGCTCCAGCAGCGCCAACCACCCTTCCTACGGCCGCCGGGGCAGCTCCGGCAGCAGTAGCTCCGGAGCTGCCGCCGGCGCCAGTCATCGAGCCCGGTGCGGGACCGTGGGAAGCCTGGGAACCCCCGCCTAGGGGGCCGAGACGAAGCTTCTGTTGGAATGGACCAGCTTCCTATTTGGCGCCCTGCTTGACTCTGGGGCATCCTTGGGCGGTGAGCAAGGGCGCGCCGCAGGAGCGAATCTACCAGCCGACTCCTCTCCTCTATTTGGGAGTGGGTTCAGCGCAGGACCCGCCTGACCACCGGCGCTGTCCGCTCTGGGGTTCTCCACGCCCCTTGAGGCATCACCGACATGCCGGACTGCGACATCAATGTCGTCCAGTGTCGGCAGCTCCTTCAGCACCCTCGACCGCACCTGCTGGTGTAGGAAGATGGGCTGGCAGCTTACCGGCGGGGTGATGGAGTCGTTGGGATCGGGTCGCAGGAGAGCTTCTGCAGCATCGTCCCCAGCATCTCCCGATCCCGCGACGACTCCGCTCCACGTGCCAACCGGGTCATGTTGCCCTCCTAGGTGTACTGCCAGGCGGGCCCGACGCACTTCTGGAGAGGGGCAATTCGGCGGGACAGGAAGTCGGCCAGGACCATCAGCGAGGTCAGGCCTTCCTCCGCCAAGTACCTGATCCTCGCCAGTACCAGTGTGTAGGCGTCCTGCAGGTCGGGGATCTCATCCCGACGGCTACCTCGGCCATCAGCGGGCCACCCGGCAGCTCCACGCGGTTGTGGACATCGGTCTGGGCGATCACCCAGTCCTCCCTCCAGTACTCCCAGTTACCAGGAGTGAAGGGCGCGATTTAGAGCACGGAGTTCCTCCCTCGGTGCTGGAAGTAGTAAGCCCCCAGGTGGTTTATGCTTCTCCCTGAGGCCCTCAAGGAGAAGAACACCCTGAAGAGCCGCACCGAAGGCCACACACACACAAACATCTCGCTGAAGTGGACGAAGACAGGCACCAGTGCGAGGGCGTGCGGCGTGAGGTGCTGGACTGGAGCCCATACACCTCCAGCAGGGTGAGGATGAAGGACGACGCCGGGAGCGCGAACCGGAAATCGCGTACGAGGTGAAGAGAACTACCTCGTCGAGCTGCATGTCGGTCAGCAGGACCCTCCCGCGATGGATCTTTCCGTCGAATGTGGCTGACTGCCAGCCGAGCAGGCGCCTCACAAGCGCGATGTCACCATCGCGGCGAAGCCTGGAGGAATGAATGCCGGAAGACATGGTGGCGAGAGAAGGATGAGAGCGCTGGGGAGCGGATGCTTCGAGCGCGTAAGAGGAAGAAGGAGGTCGCAAAAGGCAGGAAGGTACCACCCTTCTCCGGAAGTCCTCCTTTTCTACGTCCGCAACCTCTGGCAGAGCAACAGGCGCAACGCATGGGTTTCCACCCCCACGGGCTACTCGCCTCCCCCAATGACGGGTAGGACCCAATTCCACCCGTCAGACACTGGGGGCGAGGCGGGTAACTTCTCGGGAACGTCCGGTGGTTCTCGATAAAAGCGGCACGATGGAACTGTAGCGGTCGACCCGAGGGCTGCCGCAGTAAATACCCCGGGGCAACCCCTCGAGCACATCTCCACGACCCACCAGTACAGAGCAGCCACTCGTCCACTATGCCGACGACGTGCTGCCGCTTAGACTGCCGAGTACGCCCATTACGCCAAGGACGTCCAGCCTTTTCATCTCCCACGTACAACCATACCCACTGCGCTAGAATCTCACTACCGCTTCAGCTTCCAAATTGCAGGTTCAAAGCCATCACACGGGAAAGATGGAGGCCCCACCTGCGGGCTCGTTGCCTCCCCCGAGATGGGTCCGGGGGCCACAGTCGGTACCCTGCAGAACGGGTATCCTCGCATGGAGGGAAAAATACAGCCCAGGCCCCGCCTACCTGCTGAGGCGGGTGCTAGCATATTCACGTGTCCTTGGCCCCGAGGTCAGCCCCGGGGCTGCCAAGTGCGCTTGGGCTCCGGAGCCCACACGTGCCCTTGGCTCCGGTCCGAGCCTCCCCGCTGAGATGAGGTCCGGAGCTGCCACATGTCGGTGGGCTCTGAACCTCCTCCCTGCCGAGGAGGGCTCCGGAGCCGACACGTGCCCTTGGCTCCGGTCCGAGCCTCCTCGCTTAGGTAAGGTCCAGAGCTGCCATGTGTATCTCGGCTCCAAACCTCCTCCCATCTGAGAAGGGCTGCAGACCCGACACGTGCCCTTGGCCCCGGACCAAGCCTCCCCACTGAGGTGAGGTTCGGAGCTGCCACGTGTGCTTGGGCTCTGAGCCTCCTCCCCGCTGAGGAGAGATCTGGAGCTGCCACGTGTCCTACGATCAGTCGTGGGCCGTGAGTCGAGAAAGTCAAGGAGGAAGTGCGCTGTCAGTCCGTGCATTCAAGGCTCACGCCTTCCCCAGAAGCATGGTGCACAGCGCACACCTCCGTCCTCTGCCCGTTCACCATTACAGTGACAAGATAGGGCGGCGAGGCATGACAATGGTACAGTGCCGCCCAACGGCATAGAGACATCCAAGCAGAGTGAGAAGACACGGCGACAAGACAGCATCTTCATCATCACCTGCCACATGGACAGGGACGCTCAGCCCGTCAGGCGGTGGGACTTAACTTCCCCACTGACTACTCTACTTAGAGTTCTAAAAACCCTAGATCGTTTATAGGGTATAGACAGCTTCGGGGCCACCTATCGGGCCCAGAGCCACATTGTAACCACCCCGGCCTTGGACTAGAAAAGGACCGGGGTGTCCACCCGACTGGGGGTTGGTTCCCACACATTAGCAACCCTAGCAGCATACAGACGGGTCTTGGGGGGTTTATATCGCGGCTAGGGTGCAGGGGATTGCGTGCGTGCGACAAGAGCGCGGAAACTCCGAGATCGTGACTGGTATGTGCGAGATTTGGACGCGGGAGGTGGCGATCGGGCGCGGGAGAGTCGGCGGTGGTTGAGGAAGGAGGAGCTGACAAGCGGGGCCCGTGTGGCAGTGAGAGGAGGAGAGGGGCTGCGGGCTGGCTGGGCTGAGCGTGGGGAATTCGGCCCAATGAAGCTCTTCTCATTTTCTTTTCCTTTTCTGTCTTATTATTTCAAAATCAAATTCGGTTTTGAACTTTCAAAATTTCGCACATGCATCACGTCCATTCTCTAGAAATTTGGATTTCCAAATTTTTGGATGTTAAAACTATACCTCCCTTAAAATGAATCTCGTCCTCGAGATTCGGTAACTCCTAGGGGAATAGGTCCGGGAACTGTGCCTTGAGTTCGTCTTCCCTTTTCCTTATGGTTTCTTCTTCTGAGTGATGTTCCCACTGCACTTTGCAATACGAACTCTTTTGTTCCTCGTGATGCGTTCCGTCGTTTCAAGATTTTTAACCTGATACTCGGTGCACGAAAGGACTTCTTGGACGTCCAACTTATTCATTGGCAATCTCTCCTCGGGTGTTCTCAGACATTTCTTGAGTTGTGACATATGGAACACATCATGCACATCTGATAAGGGGGAAGGTGACTCCAACCGATATGCAACTTCTCCCTTTCGCTCTATCATATGGAAAGGTCCGATATGATGAGGTGCTTACTTTCCTTTCACTTTAAATCCACGAAGCCCTATGATAGGAGACACCTTGAGATATACATAGTCCCCTACTTAAAAGGTTAGTTCTCTTCATCTTGTATCTGCATAGCTCTTTTGTCGGGTATGGGCTATTTTCAAGTTGTTGCGGATTTCTTTTACTTTTCTCTCGGCATCTCGTAATACTTCTGGCCCAAACACATGACTCTCTCCTGTTTGATTCCAGAATAGAGGATTCCTGCATTTTCTCCCATATAACACCTCAAATGGAGACATCTTCATGCTGGCCTGGTAGTTGTTATTATAGGAAAACTCGACATATGGTAAGTTTTCTCCCAACTTTGTCTATTCTTGAGTGCACAAGTTCTTAGCATGTCCTCAAGGATCTGATTTGTTCTTTCCGTCTGTCCGTCAGTCTGCGGGTGATAGGCTGAACTGAAATTGAGACGGTCCCCATGGTTTCATGCAATTTCTGCTAGAACCTGGAGGTAAATTGTGTTCCTCGATCTTGCACTATTTTCTTGGGCACCCCGTGTAAAAACACAATTCTGGACATGAACAGTTCAGCCAATTTGGAGCCATTATAATGTTCTTTTACCGGAATAAAGTGAGCTACCTTAGTTAGTCGATCGACTATTATCCATATCGAATCATATACCGGTTAGGTTCTCGGCAGCCCTACTATGAAATCTATGTTTATTTCTTATCAT
Source organism: Neostapfia colusana (assembly GCA_030760725.1). Lineage (NCBI taxonomy): Eukaryota > Viridiplantae > Streptophyta > Magnoliopsida > Poales > Poaceae > Neostapfia > Neostapfia colusana. Next base: position 107,027,431 of record JASWHV010000006.1, read on the forward strand.
TTCCATTCTGGTAGTTTGAGTGGTTGCAATAATCCCGCGGGTCACTGGTGCTCTGCTTTCACCAATTGACATGTGTCACACAAAGCAACATGACTGCGACATCTCGCGTCATGCCATACCACCAGTACCTACCTTTAAGATCCTGATACATCTTAGTACTTCCAGCATGAATGGAGTAGTCGGAATCATGAGCTTCTCTCAGGATAAATTCACGGATTTCCTTCACATTAGGCACGCATATCCTCTTCCCATGCCATATAGTACCTTGTTCATCCTCTCTAAATCCAGGAGCTCTATTCTCCCCAATGAGTCTTTTAATTTCCTGGATTTTCTCATCATTTTTCTGACCATTTCGTATGTCTTGCTCTAGTGTGGAATCCACTTCCATTACAATGGCCTCACTGTTATTCACAAAACATAAATTAAATCTCATGAATTCTTCGCATAACTGCGATGGTATGTCACTCATTGTTAACATGTTGACATGCACCTTCAGGCTCAAGGCATCCGCAACGACGTTTGCCTTTCTCGGATGGTATTTAATACCCACATCAAAATCATTGATCAATTCTAACCATCATCCTTGTGTGAGGTTAAGATCTGGTTGTGTGAAAATATATTTCAAGCTCTTGTGATCGGTATAGATCTCGGTCCTCTTACCCATCAGGTAATGCCTCCATAGCTTCAACGCATGAACCACCACTGTTAACTCTAGGTCATGCATAGGGTAGTTTTTTTTTTCATGTTTCCGAAGTTGCCTAGAGGAATATGCAACGACATGTCCGTCTTGCATAAGAACACACCCCAATCCGTGTCCCGAAGCATCACAATACATGGAAAATTCTTTCTGCATATCCGACACCACTAGTACTGGGGTTGTTGTCAATCTTTTCTTTAATTCTTGAAAGCTTGAATCACACTCCGGTGTCCATGTGAATGTGATTCCTTTCTCTAACATCTTGGTGGGAGGCTTTGCAATCTTAGAGAACCCCTCAATAAATCATCAGTAATATCCTGCCGAGCCTAAGAAGCTTCGGACTTTCCCAACATTCTTAGGAGTCTTCCACTTTTGCACATCCACGATCTTAGAAGGATCCACAACTATTCCTCCTTCAGAGGTTATGTGTCCTAAGAAACGAACTTTCTTTAGTCAAATTTCACATTTGCTTAGCTTGGCATATAGTTGGTGTTCTCGCAATTTTTGCAACATCAGCCTCAAGTGCTTCTCATGTTCCTCTTCATCTTTAGAAAAGATTAGAATATCATCAATGAAAACTACCACAAACTTGTCCAAATATTCCATGAATACCTTGTTCATGAGATACATGAAGTATGTCGGGGCATTGGTTAACCCGAACAGAATGACCGTGTACTAATACAGCCCATATCGAGAGACAGAAGCTTTCTTGGGAATATCGGATGGCCGTATCCTCAATTGATGATATCCGGATCAAAGGTCAATCTTCAAACAAGTCCTCAATGCGAGGCAGTGGGTACTTGTTTTTAATGGTCACTTTATTGAGTGCGCGGTAGTCTACGCACAACCTTTGGGTTCCATCCTTCCTAGGTACAAATATCACTGGAGCTCCCCATGGTGAGGAACTAGGATGAATGTACCCTTTTCCGTCAACTCCCAGATATGTTTCTTGAGCTCTTCTAGCAGCTTGGAATCCATCCTATAGGGCCTCCGACTTCCATTCCTCGTGCTCTGCGCGAGTAACTCTAGTAGTGTTGTAGTACACTACTAAATTGCCAGTGTAGTCATCACTGTGGAGGAGAAGTCAGAGACGCTGCACCATGTCTCCTGTGGCTCCCTGTGAGAGTGGTACGTCACGGGGTTATCCACCTCCTCCAGGGTACGTGCAGCTATCTCGTGTCGAGAAACTCGTCCTCCGGTGGACTTACGGGTGGTACGAAGTGTGCGAGCCATCTAAAACATAAAATATTTAAAAACCAAGTGAGAAATAAAGTAAACAAATACTATATTTTGAACATAGATTAGATAACAAATAAATAAGAGAACAATAAATAACATATTAACAAAACACACTTTTTGTAAAATAGTTTTTAGTAACATAGTGTCCTTAATACTGTAAAAGCCCAAGGAAAGGGACTTGTAAAAACTTTTCATCACCTCACAACACCACAGTTTTGTTGTGGATAGCTTGTGAAAAATTGTGAAGAGCAAGTAACCTCCATCAAAAGAGTGATTAGAGGAGAAAGCCCTAACTTTCACAAAGTACGAATTCTACACGTGAACATGAGAGGTTCAAGCCAAGTCTCACCCCTAGGACTTGAAAAGTCTTGGGAAGGTTCAAGCCAAGTCTCATGCAAACCCAACCCTTTTGAGGCAATTTTGGAGGCAAGTGAAAAAGAGGCCAATTTGAATGTAAATTCAAATTACAGCAACTTTCATCACTCACATTCAAAAGTTAGCTTCATATTCAAACTCAGCATATTTTTCTGAGTTAGCCCACCAATTTTTATTCCCATTGGACTTTATCTTGTTGGGAGCCAAATTTGTAACAATTCAAACTGAATTTGGAATTTCAAATTCAAATATGGAGGGAATGTGGCCGAACCAGTTTCAAACTGATGAATTCAAATTCTTCCTCTGAATTGGTGGCTAAGTTTCCTTTTCAAGTCTGAGTAGGTGGGATATTTGCACAACAGAGAGGATTAAGGGGGAGAAAAGGGCCCACTAGTCAGCTAGACTTCTAATCGAAGTAAACACCGGGCGAGCTTGGTTTACCGGGCCTCGGCAGCGCTCGACACCGAGCCATCCGCGCGGCCACCTCGCCCCACCTCTCGGCGCTGGCGACCAGCTTATCAAGCCTCGCTGCCCTCGGCGTGATCCATTCCCTCTGAACCGAGCAACCCGTGCTTCATTTCTCCTCCCCGCGCCCGATAAACACCACGCTCGCCACCGCCTTGGTTCTGACCGGGAACGCCTGCAACCCCAGCGCACAGCACCACCTGAACCACAAAACAGCAAGGCCTGATCGCCCTTCACTGCCTCAGCACAAGAGCAGCCCGAATTACGGGTCTCCTAGCTGGAAAAACGGCTCCTCCGCGGCAACTTGAAACAAAACCGACACCGGCTCACCGTGGGCAGCTCGGACCAAAGGCTTCCACGGCCGAGCTAGGCCACTCTGAGATGCGCCAGGCAGTAACGCTGCTCCTGACCAAGTCACAGCCCCAACGGTGGACCATCAAGTGTCAATTTGACGTTTTTTTCCCGGCGCATACACTCGGACCTCCGGGTAAGAATCCGTCGAATTCGTCCTTAATCTTCGTTCTTAGGCCACCAGACCATGCACACATGAACTAGACTGGCTAGCGGTTGACACGACCCCACGGTCTTGTCGAGCCAGGATCACGCTGAGGGGTGCTGCGTTGCACAGCACCAGATAATACACATCAAAGGTACAAAGCGGAAGCAAACATTTTATTACATAAACTGGTTTATGAACATTTTTACAGCAAAATATGTCCAGTCTACACTCACGGGCGTAGACTACGCATCAAGTTCACGTTCAGCCCGTGAACGTGTACTTGCTAGCACACATGCACACTAACACGGCGGCATGCACGACTCCCACTCGACGGGGTTCCCCTCCTGGGGTTCCGTCTCTTCCTCGGGAGTCCCTTCCTCATAGAACCCTGCAAAAGCTTCAAACACAAGCAGTGAGCACGAAGGCTCAGCAAGACTGACCCGTCTCTCCTAAACATGGAACTTCTACATGAGGGTTGATGGGTACATGAGATAAAAACAAGTTGCAAAGGACTTGCCTAATTAGTGGAACCTTACTTTCAAGTTTTAGCAGCAGGTTGTGGAGAACCTTACGCTAAGGCACATGAGAGAGCCGCAATCAAACAAGAAACGCATTTCTCTCATGTACTTGCCCAAAGTTGAAAGGAACTTTAATTAGCTCTAAACTACATCAAATCATTAACAATCAAGTCCATCTTTCAATCAGCAACATTTTAACATGTAACTAGCCTGTTCTTTCTACGTCACGGTACAGTGAACAAGTGGTACTCACTGACCGCGAGGGACGGCGATATAATCGATTTACACCTGCAGGGTTACCTGAACAACCCGTCACGTACGCCCGTACTCGATGTTGCCTACAGCGACCATCACGGACGCCGTACGCAACCACCTTTCACCCGTTAGCCAAATGTTGAACCGGTCCAATCGTCCCAAGCAAGAGGTCTCTGCATGCGCATCTCAGTGCCGCCAGCCGATTTACACCTCGAGCTCTCAACCTACCCTCTGAACGACCAGCTATGCCTCAACACCCAGCTACCCGAGTTACATCGGTTTCCCGGTTCCCATATAGCCGGTAGGTCTTCGGTACTGTTCTAGCTTGTTCAACAGGCCCGCACATGGCTCGGTCCTCAATCGACACAAGCGGAGCTACAGCACACAGGCCCCGAAGTCCTGCTGCCCTTACTCTCTGCTCGGTCTCATCTTTCTTGCCATGTATATCATGTGCTATCTCTACCCGAGTCGAGTGCCTCTAGCCTATGCTCGCAGTAGTTCCGACTACTCGACTTGTACCGAATCCTACCCTAACTTAGCTTTGCAGTAGCTAACAGGGTTTTGCAATCCTAAACCCAACCCATGGTTTTCTTGGCTATGCAATTGGGTTTCCAAACAAGACTCTAATGCAAGGAATAATGGTACTCAAGTAAGTGCTCAAAACAATAAAAAATTGTAAAAACGTTAATGCAAACTGGAGCTTGCCTTGCTGCTCTTGGTCGTAGGCTAGCTGCTCCTCCGTAGTAACGAAGTCTAGGACTTCGGGTTACTCCTTGACCTTAGCGACTACATGATATAAGAAATACATGTATTAATTTAATGCATTTGAATTGAGTTTTACAACTTGTGGACCTTCTAAGTCTCACTAGACAGACCCAAAGACTGTGAAACTTTTACTGTGGCTTGGTCACAACCTAAACACATACTTGGTCAAGTTTTAGTTGCAGCAAAGCTCATTTGAGCGCTCCACAATTAATTATGTCCTTGACCTTAATTGGAGCTCTTAGGGTATTCTAGGGATTTTCATGGAGCAAGCCATGACTTTCTGAAAACTAGATTTTCAGAGGGTTCTAATGGAGTTGGTCTCACTTAATTTGAAGGTTCCTAGCTAAAGATATGAGCTAAACAATTTCAGAGAAAAATTTGAAAATGTTTCTGAACATTTTCTATTTTCTCTGGAACAGTTTCACTAATCACACCATTAGGTGGATCAAATGAGCTCAAATGGACCTGAACTTTTATGGTAGTTCAGGGATATTTTGGTAACATTCCAGCAAAATTTCAGAATTTTCCTCCAAGGGGTTCCCCAGTTAATATTCCAAACAGTTTAAACTTTGAGGAATTAATTCTGGCGAAATATGGATTTTCATGCAGTGAAACTTGATTTGCTGGAAAGTGCTCAGAGAGCTTAATCCAACAAAATTTGGTTCACTCGATTTGGAGCTTTCTAGCCAAAGTTATGAGGATTTGAAGTTTGAATGAAATCTGAAAAATCGGGAAAAAGTTTAAACCAGCGGGTGGGCCACGGGGACACGTGTTGCGCACTGATGCGTCGGCACACCGTGGTCTGCGGGGTTCCTGCGCGCCAGCACAACGGATCCCAGCCGCACCCGATCCCGATTTGAATTTTTAAGTCGCTGACGGCCGGGCCCCGCGTCTTCTTCCTCTCGACGCTCCCTCGCGCCCGCACCGCCTCCCCTCGCCGGAGCAGACCCGGAGCTCGCCAGATTGTCGCTGCCGGCCATCGCACGGTCTGAAACTCGCCGCCAGGGGGTTATCGACGTCAAGGAACACGTCGGTGGTGTCAGTTCGAGCTGGCGGTGACCGGAAATAGCCCGGCGACGTGCGACGGCCTCGGTTGAGGTTCGGCGATGTCGGCCGTGGGTTCTAACCCGCCAAGACCTCGAACAATCGGTTCTACAGCATCAGTACACCTCTAGGAAGCTCGACAAGGTTTCAAAGGTGTTCAAAGATGGCGGCAAATCGGTCGGCACCGTGTGACCGATCGTGCCCTCCATGAACGTCCTCGATCGAGCTCAAAATTCGTCACTCCTAGTCGGTTTCATGCCACGGATGCAGAAAGGAAATTGATCGCCGGCTAGTCCAGTGCCTATGTGCAAGAATTGATGACTTAAGAAGGATCATAGAGCGGGAATTCGAAGAATCCGTACCGGAAGCTCGGTTTAAGACCGCCGGAGTAAAATCTGGAAATTCATAGCGGATCCTTCACGGTTTGCTTCAAGACTTGTAGGAGAGCAACACGTGGTCGCGCGCTCCTGTTGCCGCTCTTGCTGACCCGTGAAATCCCCTGTGGAACGCTGTCCACGAGCGCCTGGCCTTCGGCTGAGGTTAGGTCGCCGCTGTGGCGATCGTTCTCGGGCAAGGGAGGCCGGAGCTCGGGGTTTTTGACGTCGGGGAAGTGGAGTGTGACCTCAGGGTGCTGCCTAGCAGCTCGGGGAAGGAGGGGGCGCGATGTTTTCGCGGTTTCCCGATCGAGCAGAGAGGCGGAAGCCGGGGGACTCGGTGTGCACTGAGGAGAAGGAAATGAGCGATGATCGCCTCGGTGGAACGCCTTAAGAGGACCCCGGGACCGACCCTGGGCTCGCGTGTGGAAGCGGGAAGCAGCTGGTGGCGCTGCTCCTCCTCGGTGGCGCACGGGCAGCTCTCGGTGGCATTGAACCGGCAGCTGCTCGGTGGAATTTCCCACCGAGGCTGTGACTTTGTGTGCAAGTCTTCACTCTTATCTCTATGACATGTGGGTCCCACCCTCAATTTTAACCTCTGAACTTAACTCCAATCTACTGTTGTAAACAGTAGTTCCCACAAAGCCCCTGGTGATTTGAATTATCAACCTTTGAGCCATTTGAATTAGTTAGAATTCAAATTGGGTTTGGTTTGGATAAGTTTCAGCACATGTTCAGTTTGAAAATCAAATAAAGTTTGAATTTGCCCCACTTAGCTCATGCCAAGATCAACTCCAAATGGAGTGAAAATTGGTGTGTGAGCTCACAAAAATGTGCTGAGTAAGAATGTGTCTCCCACTTTTGAATTCATGGGATAAAAACAGTTTGAATTTGAATGTAGTTTCAAACTGCCCTCTTTCTAGCTATGCCTAAAATGACCTCAAAAGGTTTGAATTTGGGTGAAACTTGGCATGGACATTCCTAGCAGTGTGTAGGAGTTTTTCATATGCCCAGCCCCTATATATTACATGTGGGAAATACCACTTTTGCAATATGTGAGTTTATTCTCTAATGAGCATGTTGATGGTGGTTACTTGCTCTTCAAATGTGTTCATCAACTTGCTTCAAATGAGGTGTGTGTGTGTGGTGATGAACACTTCAAGCATGTGTCAAAACTGAGGCCCTTACAGCAGTCGATTTCCCTTCAAAACCCTAACGTGATTATGGCTGTAGCCGGCGTATTTTCCGTTTTTCCAACCGCGGCTATGGCGGGAAGGATCGGGCTCACGGTGACGGCTAGGTTAGAGCTTTCCGCGAGCCGTTGCATGGCCCTGCGACCTTCCCTGAGATCCCCCGGTGCTGTAGAGCCCTTTTACCAAGGTTTTGGCAGGCTAGAAGCATCGGGTGACATAGCAGAAGTGACCCCGAGCCGCTGCACCGTTGCCGGCTAGGTTAGAGCTACCGCCGGCCGGGGAAGATGGTGCCATCGTGTTCAGCGCACGAAGTTAGACCCAGGCGGCGAGTTTCCGGCCGAGAGGCGGCTGGGAAGCCGGGTCCGGCGAGCTTCAGTGAGGTGCCGACGAGGGGGCGGCCCGGGAAAAAGAACTGGCCCGAGGAGGAAGACGACCGGTGGGCCCCGCGTGTCAGCGACAGGAGGTTTAAAATGCGGATCGATTGCGGCCCCGGGATCCAGTGTGGCTGCGCGGGAAGGGGTCTGTGGCCCCGTGTGGCTCAGCTCCCGCAGTGACACGTGTGTGATGGGCCCACGGTTAGAATTTGAACTTTTCCCCGGTTTATTTAGATTTTCAGATTTAGTTCAAACTTTAGAACCTCATAACTTTTGTTAGGTAGCTCCACATTTAGTAATTCAAATTGGGTTGGATTCATATTGCATAGATCTATCCAAATATGCCACCCAATTCGTATGAAACCCATTATTTAATTCTGGAAAATTCTTTAAATCTTTTCAGCAAAAGAATTTTAGAGGGAGTTTGGTTCATCCAAAAATCTTCAAATATTTCCTGAATATTCTCTAGGAGGTTAGTGAACACCTGTAAAAGTTTCAGACCATTTGGAATTGATTTTATCAGGGCAATTCAGAATTGAAGGTGCTGTGTTCAATTGAATACAGAAACATTTTCAGAGAATTTCCAAAACTTGGAAATTCAGTTCTGGACAAACCTTAGCTCCAAACATGCTAGGAAAATTCATGCAAACTCTATGAGCTATAATTGAAATTGTAGTTCACTAAGTTTGGCATGAACAGGGGTGTTACCTCAGAATTAATTCTTCTTTGCTTATTTGCTAAGAGAATTATTCTGAACAAACCACTAAATGAAAAGTGCTAATTTTTGGTCCAGAGGGTTTTCTTGTGACAAGGAACTCACACAAAAATTCTCAGCTCCATTGGAGCTCTGTATCACCCCTGTTCTGTTTAACCACTTGAGGTAATCAATATGGAAGAGGGGGGAGAACCACTTAGCACTTAATCATGTGTTTAGGACCAAACCTAAACCACTAGCCCCAGTTCCATTTTAAATTATTGAACAGAGCTCCAGTTTTTGAAAACTTATTATTAGAACTTGTAGCAAAATATTTACAATAAACTTATATGCATATTCATTGACATGTAGTATTTCATTAACGTGTAGTCGCTGAAGGCGAGGAGACTCCGGAAGTGCTCGACTTCCTCCTTCCGGAAGAAGACCTAACTACTGACCAGCAGCAACAAGGCAAGCCCATTAAGCCTTTTATAAAGTTTTTACTTTGTTTACATACGTAGGGTGAAGTGTGTATGTGCATTAGGTATAGGGTGGATGAATACCAACTGCATAACCAGAATTTTCCCCAAGAGTGAGGGTAGTGTCTAGGGCCTCGAATAGACAGGCTATGCTTAATGATTCATTGGACTTCGGTACAAGTCGAGTAGTTGGAATCTACTCGCGAGTTAGACTTGGGACACACGGGATTGGTTCGAGTGATGTGAGATCACCTTAGTAATGAAAATGAGACTTGGCAGGGCTAGAGCGCAGCAAGAGGGAGTCTTGTGTGCGCAGCCCTGTCCGTGTCGATTGAGGACTGATCCGTGTGCGGCCCACGCTGATCAAGTTTGAACGTACCGAAGGCATATCGGATATATGGGCCCCGATAAACCGATGTAACCTAAACCTCCGGGCGTCGAGGCATAGCACACCGATTTATAGGTGTAGGTTGAGGGCAGCAAGGTGGAAATCCGCTAATGGGCATAGAGAGATGCTCCGTGTAGGGAACCTCCTGTCCATTTCGGTGCGACCGGTTCGACGTTTGGGCTGTTGGGTGAAAGGTTGTCCCGTACGGCATCGAGTGAGCGTGCTGTGCAGCTCCACGGGTGGGCGTACGGGACGTGCTCTTTGGGTGTCCCTGCAGGTGTATATCGAGTCGATTTGCCGTCCCTCGCGGTGAAGAGTACCACTTGGTCACTGAGTCGTGACGTAGGCTAATGTATGAAATGTGATGATTCAATATTGCTGTTATGATATAATTGTATTGCTATGTGTGTGCCACCAAATATTGCTTACTAAATTTCAGATTCCTGAACTGTTAACTTGTTGCTAAAAGATGAGTTAAGGATGAACTTGTAGGCGTGTCCATTGCTGCAATGTTACTATCCTATGTTCGTTGTACACCTCATGTAGAGTTTCATGCCTAGGTGAGTCGGTTAAGTCTTGTTGAGCCCTCGTGCTCACGGTTGCTGCTTAAGTGTTTTTCAGGTGAGGAGCCACCCACGGACTCGGGTTACGAGTCCACCGGCGAGGGTTACCCTCCGTCGGGGACCACGGCTGAGTGGGAGCCGTACACGCCGCGCTGAGCTGAGGAGTGCAGCTAGTGTGGGTTGCCCTAGGGCTGGGCAACCGACATTTGCTAGATAGGCGGGCGTGAGTTGTATAAAAGAAACTTCCGCTGTGTAATAAAGACAATAGTTTGTAACTGAAGGTTGTACCTGTTTGTACAGTTTCAGTTTGTTTTCCCATGTAATATATTGTGTCCTTATGACGTGTGCTGTCGGGTGTCGCGCGATCCTGGATGAGCGGATCCTGGATGAGCGGATCCCAGTCCGCCACAGCCTGGTATCAGAGCTGCATTGGGGATAGCACAGTACTTAAGGACTGTATTACGGGAAAACTTAGTTATACGGTGAGGATTCGGTAGTTGCCCAAGTAAGGACTATATTAGCATAGTTACTTAAAGTGGCAAGACTAACTTATGTGTTATAATTCTGAATTTCAATTATGTAACGACGCACCTACGCTCTGGTAAGAATGGTAAGGAACGCCACCGAAAGCGGTTCAATTTTGGTTAGCTCCCCTAACGAGGAACATGGTTCAGGGACAGGTCTCACAGCTTGGTGTGAGACGTCAATATGAAACTCTTGGACTCTTCATGTTCCTGAGTTCATATGAAACACTGATCCCTAGCGTGCATTAGGCAAGTAAGTGGAGACCCCATCGCGTGGTCAGTAACGCGAGAGTGTGTTCCTCTGGAAGTAGCCCAGGAGGACATACGCAGCGCTTGCCATCGGCGTGCCCTGCAGGGCAGTAGGTGGTATCTGTTTGGTTGATAACATTCCCAACCGTGACGACCCGTTCATGACCTACTCGGGTTCCCCGTCGTGTGGTGTTGAAACACGATCACGTACCTTGAGACGTGACCTAACTCAAGGACGGCCGTATGAAAATGATAGGCGTTTGTATTTAATTTCAAATATGGTCCTGCCTGAAATGAAAAACCATTGCGTGCATCATTATTGTGTGGTCTTCTGCAGGTACTAACCACGTATGTATCCGTGTAGAAAACGTGTGCGAGAGACCGTTTAGTGCCACACTTGAGACGTATATGCCGGTATAATCCGGTTAGGATTTTCTTTTTGTGAGGAACGTAGTACCGACATAGTATAGGCATGTGCATGAAAAATAATGATGACCAGGAATTAAAAATTCAGTAAGTTTCAACATTTAGGACTCTGGTTGGGTAGAAAAAGTTGATAATTGATCAGGGTAGTTCCAAAGGAATGAAAAACAGAGTGCTCTGTTTTGGGCAGCAAGTTTTCTGATCTTCAACAGAGCATAACTCACCGGTCTTTTAGCCCAGGGAGGTGTGGTATGAAGTTCTGGAAAGGTATTTAAGTACGCTATAACTTTGTTGTAGACTTCCAGAGCTGAATCACACCTTAAGATGGCTTAAATTCCAGAGGAATGTAAACTGTCCAGAATCAGGACAGAGTTAAACACTCTTTGGACGGTTCTGTTTTTCAAACATAACTCCTAGTAGAAAAATCTAAAATTGTCATATGGTACATCTTTAGAAAGGGTAGAAGATGTGTTACATCTTTGCAATTCAAAGTTTCTGAAATTTCAGCACAGAATTTAGTGGAAGTCAGAGATGAAAACAGCAACTTCCCAAAGGAGGTGCTGTTGAAATTCTTCCAGCAATTCTGTTGACTTTGAATTGCCATAACTTTTAAACCAGAGCTGATCTGAGGGCAACAAAATACTCGTTGGAAAGATACTGAAGTTAACTTTAACTTTGGTATTCAACTTGAGTCACGAAAATGCCAGAACCAGATCAAAATCTTTGATATGTAGAAACTGGTCATTCTGACAAAGGAATGACAGTTGAACTCATTTGAGAGATTGTTGTACCCTAGATGGGGTTTGAGTACTTCCAATGGGGTAGAACATACTCATGAGAGGTTATCTTCAACTAGTGAAAGATTTGAGCATAGGTCTCACTCAAGTTTCTTTTACTAGAGACCATGTTTGTGTCGTATTAAAGGTAAAAGGGGGGTATACGTGATGACAAAGCGATAGTAACGTCTCGTAGTGACCAAACCTAGTTGTAATGAGCTTCCAAAGAGGAGGTTCATCAAGTTGGATTAAACTAGCTTGTATTTGGTCTGGTAATGGTGTAGCTTGTGCAAAGTTATTACATTATCTACATACGAGATGTATCACATGTTTTATTGTCATTATGTTTTTACGCCTATTTCATTTGGCTGCATTGAAATATGTTGCGGGACTGATGTTTATTGTCGTATGGTTGCAGATGGTTCGCACTAGGACCACGCACGAGGTTGGTGGCTCTAGCCAACAGGGGGGCGATGACTCCCAGCCACCGACCTACGACCGCACCCCGCAGCAGCAGCCACCACTGCCGCCTCCGCTTACGCTAGCGGATGTGATAGCGGCACTGGTGGGGGGTCCTGAGGAGCAGACCGACCTGCTCCGCACGATCGTGCAGAATACGTCCCAGACGGGGAGGCGTCAAGAGTGGGGGGCCTCGTGAGCCCCGTGAGGTGTCGTACTCGGACTTCATGAGTACGCACCCTCCAGTGTTCACAGAAGCTGAAGAACCACTGGAGGCCGACAACTGGCTGCGGACCATCGAGTCCAAGTTCGGGCTGATCCAATGTACGGAGCGGCAGAAGACTCTGTTTGCAGCGCAGCAGCTTCACGGTGCCGCTGGTGCGTGGTGGGCGAACTATGTCGCCTCACGTCCGGCTGGCCATGCCGTGGAATGGGGAGAGTTCCGGGAGGCGTTCCGCGCCTATCATATCCCTCCTGGGATAATGAAGAGGAAGTTCCAAGAATTCTTGGAGCTGAAGCAGGGCGGGAGGAGTGCCCATGACTACTCCCGTGCCTTCAACCATCTGGCGCAATATGCGTCAGACTACATCTCCACCGAGGAGAAAAAGCGGGAGCACTTCTATCGGGGGTTACACCCCGAAATGAAGACACATCTCGTTCAGTGGAATCGCGGCACCTTCAACGACCTCGTCAATGCCGCGATTATGCAAGAGGACGCTCAGCGGGAGTTGGCAGCTGAGCAGCGGAAGCGCAGCGCTCCACCCAGCAGTTGGGGTGGCGCTCCCCAGAAGTACCGCATGGTGTATCGGACACCATCCCGGCAGCAGTGGCGTCCACCGGTGCGGCCTCAACAGTTCAGGGGACGTTCTTTCCATGCACCCCCGTTCCGACCGCCAATGCCACCACCGAGACAGCAGCAGCAGCAGCAGATGGCACCCCGGGCGTTCCCACCGCCACAACGCGCCCCGGGTTTCCGCCCACCGATCAGCGGGGGACCGCCCCGTTTCACTTGCTTCACGTGTGGCCAGGCGGGCCACTTCGCAAAGGACTGTCCCCAGGGGCAGCAGAGCAGCGGGCAAGCCCAGTTCCAGGGCGGTGCTTGAGGCTGACCTCCGGTCAAGAAGGTTGGTCAGCGGACTGGGGGCGTTCGCCACCTCGACAATGAGGACGCCCCAGAGGGAGACAACGTGCTGGCGGGTACGTTTACTCTCAACGACCAATCCATCATTATACTGTTTGATTCTGGTGCAACCCACAACTTCGTAAGTGCATCATATGTGGTTAAGCATCAGCTGGAAGCCTTTCCAACCGAGTGTTCTTATATGATCTGCTCACCGGGAGGAAAGATTTCAGCAACTATGATGGTTCCGAAAGCACCATTGTGCTTAGGTGGGAAGATATATCCCACCACTTTGATTATTCTTGAGGGGCAGAAGATTGATGCAATCTTAGGAATGTCATGGATAAGCTACCATGGCGCTGTCCTGGAAACTTTAACATGGACGGTTCACCTCAAATCCCCACTACACCGTCCGCAGTCCCTCTTATTAGATAATCCCGTCCGGGAGGTTTCAGCGATCAATAATACTGAAGCTCTCAAGTTAGAGGACATCCCCGTAGTCCGGGAGTACCCCGACGTGTTTCCGGATGATCCTCCGGGCACGCCACCTTAGCGGGATGTCAAGTTCAATATTGAGCTTGCACCCGGGACTACTCCTATATCACTGAGACCATATAAAATGGCTCCGAACGAGCTGGCTGAACTGAAAGAACAGCTCAATGATCTGTTGAGCAAAGGTTTCATTAGGCTGAGTTCTCACCTTGGGGATGCTCGGCGCTGTTCGTGAAGAAGAAGGATGAAACCTTGAGGCTGTGTGGACTACCGACCGCTCAACGCCGTCACCATCAAGAATAAGTACCCACTGCCCTGCATCGACATATTGTTTGATCAACTTGTGGGTGCAAGTGTGTTCTCCAAGATGGACCTTCGCTCTGGATATCATCAGATAAAGATCCGGGCGGAGGATATCCCGAAGACGGCCTTCTCGACGAGATATGGATTATATGAATATCTCGTCATGTCCTTTGGTCTCACAAACGCTCCAGCCCATTTCATGTATCTCATGAACTCGGTGTTCATGCCGGAGATGGACAAGTTCGTGGTAGTGTTCATCGATGATATCTTGGTTTACTCCAAGACAGAAGCCGAACATGCCGAACACTTGAGGATCGTTCTTCAACAATTGCGAGACCACCAGCTCTACGCCAAGTTCAGCAAATGCGAGTTTTGGATCAACCAAGTGCCATTCTTGGGACATATCATCTCAGCTGAAGGCATTGCGGTTGACCCGAGCAAAATTGAGCAAGTGCTGAAATGGAAAGCTCCGACTTCAGTTCATGAAGTCAGAAGCTTCCTCGAGTTAGCAGGATACTATCGGAGATTCATTCCAAGCTTCTCCAAGCTCGCTAAACCGATGAAAGAATTGCTGAAGAAGGGAACGAAAATGTTTGGAACACGGCGTGCAAAGGGGCGTTCCAAGCATTGGTGAAGCATCTCACAACAGCCCCGGTCTTAGCTCAGCCGGATACAACAAAGCCCTTCGGCGTGTATTGTGACGCGTCCGGTATTGGGCTCGGCTGCGTGTTGATGCAGGAAGGACGTGTGGTCGCATATGGCTCACGCCAACTTCGGAACCATGAGCAGCACTATCCGACTCATGATCTTGAGCTCGCTGCAGTGGTTTTGGCGTTGAAAATGTGGAGGCACTATCTTCTGGGGAATTTGGTGCATCTCTACACCGACCACAAGAGCTTGAAGTACATCTTCACCCAGAAGGAGCTGAATATGAGGCAAAGGAGGTGGTTAGAATTAATCAAGGACTATGAGATTGAGATCCATTACCACCCCGGCAAGACAAATGTGGTTGCCGACGCGCTGAGTCGGAAGTCACATGTTCATAACCTCACCATTACCCCGGTGGAGGAGGAAGAGACGAGTTTATACTTGGTTCCTTATGGATCGCTATACAACCTTGCCCTCATCCCTACCATTAGGGAGGACATCATTGCAGCTCAGAAGATTGATAAGGGTATGGCACATCTCCGGAGACGGATAGACAATGAGGAGATCAAGTGTTTCCGGAAAGATGATGAGGGGACGCTATGGTTCAATGACCGCATAGTCGTACCCCGAGATATGGAGTTGAGGAAAAAGATCCTCGATGAAGCTCACTTGTCTAAATACTCCATTCATCCGGGCAGCAACAAAATGTACCAAGATTTGAAAAAGAAATTTTGGTGGACGCGGATGAAGCGGGAGGTAGAGCAGTACGTATCCGAGTGTGATACGTGTAGACGAGTGAAGGCTGATCATATGAGGAAATCAGGGCTGTTGCAACCCCTGAAGATCCCAGCATGGAAATGGGAGGATGTGAGCATGGATTTCATTGTGGGATTACCCCTAACTTCCAACAAACATGATTCCATTTGGGTGATCGTTGACCGACTAACCAAGTCGGCTCACTTCATTCCCATGCATACACATTTCCATGCCAACAGATATGCGGAGTTATATATTGCCAGGATCCTATGCTTGCATGGCATACCCAAGACCATAGTCTCAGACCGAGGCGCATTGTTTGTATCTCGCTTTTGGGAGCAGTCAGTTGCATGCTGCTTTGGGTACTAAACTTATTAGAAGCTCCGCCTACCACCCTTAGACAGATGGACAAACAGAGAGGGCGAATCAAGTTCTGGAAGACATGTTGAGAGCATGTGCCATCCACCATGGTAGGAACTGGGATGATCACCTACCGTTGGCGGAATTCTCGTACAACAACGGCTATCAGGCGAGTATCAAGATGGCACCCTACGAAGCTCTCTACGGTCGCAAATGTCGCACCCCATTAAACTGGTGCGAGTCCGGTGAAAGGGTCACATTCGGGGTTGATGTGGTGAACGACGCCGAAGAGCGCGTTCGGACGATTCAAGCTAATTTGAAGGCTGCTCAATCCTGGCAAAAGAGCTACGCTGATAAGAGGCGTAGACCGTTGCACTTTGACGTCGTTGAACACGTGTACCTCCGCATGTCTCCGATGAAGGGTGTGCACCTGTTCGGTGTGAAGGGGAAGCTCGCTCCCCGTTTCATTGGGCCCTATGCTATCACCGAGAAGTATGGACCAGCGGCGTATAGACTGGAGCTACCGGCATCTCTTGCTGGTGTCCATGACGTTTTCCATGTCTCACAACTGAGAAAATGTCTGAAGCATACTGCTGCTGTTCCTACCAAAGACACCGGCGAGCTGCAACCGGATTTAACGTATGATGAATATCCGGTGGCGATTATTGTTGAGAAAGCCCGAACCACGCGTAGCCGAACATTGTGGTTCTACAAGATACTTTGGAGCAACCACACCGCCGAAGAAGCGACGTGGGAGAGCGAGGAATTCCTTCGCTCAAATTACCCGGAGTTCATGGCATCTCAGCACGGGTAAGTCCCTATTACATCGCTATCTCTTCTTTTATAATCTCGGGACGGGATTCTTTTAAGGGGGGAGGGATGTAAAAGCCCAAGAAAAGGGACTTGCAAAAACTTTTCATCACCTCACAACACCACAGTTTTGTTGTGGATAGCTTGTGAAAAATTGTGAAGAGCAAGTAACCCCCATCAAAAGAATGATTAGAGGAGAAAGCTCTAACTTTCACAAAGTAGGAATTCTACACGTGAACGTGAGAGGTTGAGCTCACCCCTAGGACTTGAAAAGTCTTGGGAAGGTTCAAGCCAAGTCTCATGCAAACCCAACCCTTTTGAGGCAATTTTGGAGGCAAGTGAAAAAGAGGCCAATTTGAATGTAAATTCAAACTACAGCAACTTTCATCACTCATATTCAAAAGTTAGCTTCATATTAAAACTCAGCATATTTTTCTGAGTTAGCCCACCAATTTTCATTCCCATTGGACTTTATCTTGTCGGGAGCCAAATTTGTAACAATTCAAACTGAATTTGGAACTTCAAATTCAAATATGGAGGGAATGTGGCCGAACCAGTTTCAAACTGATGAATTCAAATTCTTCCTCTGAATTGGTGGCTAAGTTTCCTTTTCAAGTCTGAGTAGGTGGGATATTTGCACAACAGAGAGGATTAAGGGGGAGAAAAGGGCCCACTAGTCAGCTAGACTTCTGATCAAAGTAAACACCGGGCGAGCTCGGTTTACCGGGCCTCGGCAGCGCTCGATACTGAGCCATCCGCGCGGCCACCTCGCCCCACCTCTCGGCGCTGGCGACCAGCTTATCAAGCCTCGCTGCCCTCGGCGTGATCCATTCCCTCTGAACCGAGCAACCCGTGCTTCGTTTCTCCTCCCCGCGCCCGATAAACACCACGCTCGCCGCCGCGTCGGTTCTGACCGGGAACGCCTGCAACCCCAGCTCACAGCACCACCTGAACCACAAAACGGCAAGGCCTGATCGCCCTTCACTCCCTCAGCACAAGAGCAGCCCGAATTACGGGTCTCCTAGCCGGAAAAACGGCTCCTCCGCGGCAACATGAAAACAAAACCGACACCGGCTCACCATGGGCAGCTCGGACCAAAGGATTCCACGGCTGAGCTAGGCCACTCTGAGACGCGACGGACAGTAACGCTGCTCCTGACCAAGTCACAGCCCCAACGGTGGACCATCAAGTGTCAATTTGATGTTTTTTTCCCGTGCATACACTCGGACCTCCGGGTAAGAATCCGTCGAATTTGTCCTTAATCTTCGTTCTTAGGCCACCAGAAGTGCACACATGAACTAGACTGGCTAGCGGTCGATTTCCCTTCACAACCCTAGTGTGATTATGGCTGTAGCCGTCGTATTTTCCGTTTTTCCAACCGCGGCAATGGCGGGAAGGATCGGGCTCACGGTGACGGCTAGGTTAGAGCTTTCCCCGAGCCGTTGCATGGCCCTGTCGACGTTCCCTGAGATCCCCCCGGTGCTGTATAGCCCTTTTACCAAGGTTTTGGTGGGCTAGAAGCATCGGGTGACACAGCCGAAGTGACCCCGAGCCGCTGCACCGTCGCCGACTAGGTTAGAGCTACCGCCGGCCGGGGAAGATGGTGCCATCGTGTTCAGCGCACGAAGTTAGGCCCAGGCGGCGAGTTTCTGGCTGAGAGGCGGCCGGGAAGCCGGGTCCGGCGAGCTTCAGTGAGGTGCCGGCGAGGGGGCGGCGCGGGAAAAAGGAACTGGCCGGAGGAGGAAGACGACCGGCGGGCCCCATGTGTCAGCGACGGTAGGTTTAAAATGCAGATCGATTGCGGCCCTGGGATCCAGTGTGGCTGCGCGGGAAGGGGTCTGTGGCCCCGTGTGGCTCAG
Organism: Neostapfia colusana; assembly: GCA_030760725.1. Taxonomy (NCBI): domain Eukaryota; kingdom Viridiplantae; phylum Streptophyta; class Magnoliopsida; order Poales; family Poaceae; genus Neostapfia; species Neostapfia colusana. The sequence goes on from JASWHV010000006.1 coordinate 107,046,132, forward strand.
CTCCCGCAGTGACACGTGTGTGATGGGCCCACGGTCAGAATTTAAACTTTTCCCCGGTTTATTTAGATTTTCAGATTTAGTTCAAACTTTAGAACCTCATAACTTTTGCTAGGAAGCTCCAAATTTAGTAATTCAAATTGGGTTGGATTCATCTTTCATAGCTCTATCCAAATATGCCACCCAATTTGTATGAAACCCATTATTTAATTCTGGAAAATTCTTTAAAGCTTTTCAGCAAAAGACTTTTAGAGGGAGTTTGGTTCATCCAAAAATCCTCAAATTTTTCCTGAACATTCTTTAGCAGGATAGGAAACCCGTGTAAAAGGTTTAGACCATTTGAAGTTGATTTGATCAGGGCAATTCAGAATTGAAGGTGCTGTGTTCAATTGAATACAGAAACATTTTCAGAGAATTTCCAAAACTTGGAAATTCAGTTCTGGACAAACCTTAGCTCCAAAAATGCTAGGAAAATTCATGAAAACTCTATGAGCTATAATTGAAATTGTAGTTCACTAAGTTTGGCACGAACAGAGGTTTTGCCTCAGAATTAATTCTTCTTTGCTTATTTGCTAAGAGAATTATTCTGAACAAACCACTCAATGAAAAGTGCTAATTTTTTATCCAGAGGGTTTTCTTGTGACAAGGAACTCACACAAAAATTCTCAGCTCCATTGGAGCTCTGGATCACCCCTGTTCTGTTTAACCACTTGAGGTAATCAATATGGAAGAGGGGGGAGAACCACTTAGCACTTAATCATGTGTTTAGGACCAAACCCAAACCACTAGCCCCAGTTCCATTTTAAATTCTTGAACAGATCTCCAGTTTTTCAAAACTTATTATTATAACTTGTAGCAAAATGTTTACAATAAACTTATATGCATATTCATTGACATGTCGTATTTCATTAATGTGTAGTCGCTGAAGGCGAGGAGACTCCGGAAGTGCTCGACTTCCTCCTTCCAGAAGAAGACCTAACTACTGAACAGCAGCAACAAGGCAAGCCCCGGTTTGCATTAAACCTTTTATAAAGTTTTTACTTTGTTTACATACGTAGGGTGAAGTGTGTATGTGCATTAGGTATAGGGTGGATGAATACAAACTGCATAACCAGAATTTTCCCCAAGAGTGAGGGTAGTGTCTAGGGCCTCGAATAGACATGCTATGCTTAATGATTCATAGGACTTCGGTACAAGTCGAGTAGTTGGAATCTACTCGCGAGTTAGGCTTGGGACACACGGGATTGGTTCGAGTGATGTGAGATCACCTTAGTAATGAAAATGAGACTTGGCAGGGGCTAGGGCGCAGCAAGAGGGAGTCTTGTGTGCGCAGCCCTGTCCGTGTCGATTGAGGACCGATCCATGTGCGTCCCACGCTGATCAAGTTTGAACGTACCGAAGGCATATCGGATATATGGGCCCCGATAAACCGATGTAACCTAAACCTCCGGGCGTCGAGGCATAGCACACAGATTTATAGGTGTAGGTTGAGGACAGCAAGATGGAAATCCGCTAACGAGCATAGAGAGATGGTCCGTGTAGGGAACCTCCTGTCCGTTTCGGTGCGACCGGTTCGACGTTTGGGCTGTTGGGTGAAAGGTTGTCCCGTACGGCATCGAGTGAGCGTGCTGTGCAGCTCCACGGGTAGGCGTACGTGATGTGCTCTTTGGGTGTCCCTGCAGGTGTATATCGAGTCGATTCGCCGTCCCTCACGGTGAAGAGTACCACTTGGTCACTGAGTCGTGACGTAGGCTAATGTATGAAATGTGATGATTCAATATTGCTGTTATGATATAATTGTATTGCTACGTGTGTGCCACCAAATATTGCTTACTAAATTTCAGATTCCTGAACTGTTAACTTGTTGCTAAAAGATGAGTTAAGGATGAACTTGTAGGCGTGTCCATTGCTGCAATGTTACTATCCTATGTTCGTTGTACACCTCATGTAGAGTTTCATGTCTAGGTGAGTCAGTTAAGTCTTGTTGAGCCCTCGTGCTCATGGTTGCTGCTTAAGTGTTTTTCAGGTGAGGAGCCACCCACGGACTTGGGTTACGAGTCCACCGGCGAGGGTTACCCTCCATCGGGGACCACGGCTGAGTGGGAGCCGTACACGCCGCGCTGAGGAGTGCAGCTAGTTTGGGTTGCCCTAGGGCTGGGCAACCGACATTTGCTAGATAGGCGGGCGTGAGTTGTATAAAAGAAACTTCTGCTGTGTAATAAAGACAATAGTTTGTAACTGAAGGTTGTACCTGTTTGTACAGTTTCAGTTTGTTTCCCCATGTAATATATTGTGTCCTTATGACGTGTGCTGTCGGGTGTCGCATCGCGCGGCACCACCCTCTGCGATCCTGGATGAGCGGATCCCGGTATCAGAGCCGATCCTCACAGTTTCACGGGTGCGTACGGGTCAGTGAGAAGGATACGGTAGCGTACGGGTCAGGGACGTGGGTACGTACGCATGACGCGTGGGTCCTCTGTGTGGGACACGGTATGGTACGTATGCTGCTAACCGGACGTACGGTATGCGTATGCCAGTACTGAACGTACGGACGTGGCTAAGAGAGGACGTTCCTGTCTTGGCGTTGACCGACGAGGATGTCGGTCTTCTAAGGGGGGTGGATCGTGTGATATCCTGACTCCCGGCTTAATAGGATTGATAGAGTACTCATACCACCAATGTATACCTTCTTTTTCGGAAGCCCACCTGTAAAGGACTCCCGGGTTAAGCGTGCTTGGCCCGGAGGAATTTGGGGATGGGTGACCGACCGGGAAGTTTTTCCGAGTGCGCGCGAGTGAGGACAAAGTGCGCAGAAAAGACGAGTGGCGGTATGTGGGGACAATCTATGATCCTAGAGAGCTATCACAAAATACGTCCGTTTCTAACTAGGTTCACGTTCCTACGGGCAACCTTGGCTCTGATACCACTTAAGTCACACCCAGTTTTCTTGGAGAACATTCGATTGAATAAACACATGTATGTCAGGATCTGTTTGCTCATACATGTGATGACAATAGTGAAACATCATTTAATATAAGCCAAGTACATTGTGTAATTAAAGTCTTACATAAATGTCGCCAAAGACTATTAAAGTATCAGAATACATCCAAAAACCACATAGCAGAAGTAAATCTTGTGGAGCTCCATTCACAGGCGTTGCCGGGAGGATTTCGCAAGCCTAGTATACGTCTTCGGGATCGAAATCGTAATTGTTGTACTCCATGCCTTCACCATGGCCCGATCAGCACATAGATCCAACAAAAAGCAAGCTTGAGTACCTAAGGTACTCATCAAGTGTGGGAAAGAGATGATATGCAGGCTTAAGACAAGGAAAGGCTTACATTACGGTTTAAGCACTACGCATATAAATCCTAACACCTTAGCTTTAATTAGCACCTATATTACTACATAAATGGAGTAATCCATTCCCTTAATCATATCATCGATGTTAAGTTTCCCACTTAATATTCATCAATTTCCCTAATTTTGGACAACTTCAAAGGGTAGGTCAGAAAATTCCAGGGCTAAATCTAAATTTCCTAACGCACCAGGGGGTAGCTTGCAAAATCTCTGGCTAATACACTGAGGGGTTGATGTGGGCCGTTGGATTTTAAATGGAGGGCCGAGATTAGATCGCAAAGGGGTACGCGGAAGATCTATTCGGGGCCGTCCAATTTAAAACGAACGCCTCACAGCGAGCCACGTCGCTCTGGCCGGTGCTAGCAGGGTGAGCCGGCGGCATGCAGCAGTTTTTGCCGACGATCTCGCCGGAGAAGCTCGGATTCACGTATACACTCGCTAAACTTCAGATTTCTTGGCATAGATCGATGGAGGAAGAGTAGGGGAGCTCACCTAGGGGGTTTTCTTGAACCCGAAGAAGGTGGAAGGTGGTCGGCGACGATGTTTGGCGGTGGGGCTCTTCGGTGCTCATCGGAGCAGCAGTTAGATCGCGGATCTTCAGAATTTTCCTCACCGGATAGCTTCCCTGGGGTCGGGTGAGCACTGAAGATGTGTTAGCACGAAGAAAGCGAGAGGGATTTGGAAGAAATTGCTGAGCAGGGAAAACGGATGGGGTCTTGGGGGGTCTATATCGCGGCTGGGGTGCGGGGGGGGGGGGGGGGGGTTGCATGCATGCGAGAAGAGCGCGGAAACTCCGAGATCATGGCCGGTATGCGCGAAATTTGGACGCAGGAGGCGGCGATCGGGCGCGGGAGAGTCGGCGGTGGTTGAGGGAGGAGGAGCTGACAAGCAGGGCCTGTGCGGCAGTGAGTGGAGGAGAGGAGAGGGGTTGCGGGCTGGCTGGCTGAGCACGGATAATTCGACCCAATGAAGCTCTTCTCATTTTCTTTTCCTTTTTCTTTTCTGTCCTATTCTTTCAAATTCAAATTCGGTTTTGAACTTTCAAAATTTTGCACATGCATCACGTCCATTCTCTATAAATTTGGATTTCCGAATTTCTGAATGTTACAGAAGTGCTCCCTCGTCGCCGGAATGCTGAAGACCCGGCCTGCAACAAACAACTCCTACGTCTACTCACGCCCCATGCATGCTGATCGCGACGTGCGGCATAGGACATGTTCCTGGCTCAGCACGGCTCCGTTATTTGCTTGGAAAAACAAACAAACATGACTAAGACTTGATCAAAGCTCCGAAGTATCTAACAATACCCCCCTACTTCTGAGATTTAATCAATGGTAGCTCCACGACTCCGATCTTCTCCCGAAGCTCCTGAAATCGGGTTCTCCCCAGGGGTTTTGTCAGGAAGTCTGTGAGTTCGTCCTGAGTACTGACATGCTCCAAACAAATTTCGTTGCGCTCCACACACTCCCTAATGAAATGGAATTTGATGTCAATGTGCTTACTTCGATCATGTACAAAAGGATTCTTTGCCAGTGCTATTGATGCTGTGTTATCCACCTTGATAATTGGTGCGGGCACCTTATAACCTGTTACTTCTTCCAGAACATGATGGAGCCAAACACCCTGACTTGCTGCTGCTACACTGGCCATATATTCTGCTTCGCATGTTGATTCCGCCACTGCTTTCTGCTTGTGAGACATCCAACTTATGGGATTTCTGGCTAAGAAGAAAATAACTCCCGTAGTGCTCCTCCGATCATCAATATCTCCCCAAAAGTCACTATCACTATACCCAGTGAAGATACATATTTTCTTAGTATGGATATACTGCAGATCGAAGGATGTTATTGCTGCAACATACCGGAGTAAACGCTTCAAAGCAATCATGTGGTCTTCCCGAGGATCTGCCATTAAATGACTCAGATATCCAACTCCGAAAGTTAAGTCCGGCCTAGTATGGAGGAGATATCTCAAACTCCCGACTACGCTGCGGTAGTCAGAAGCATCTATTTGTGGTGATGAACATGCCGTGGATAACTTCAGACGTGACTCCATGGGTGTAGCACACCTGTTGCAGCTTCCAAGTCCACACCTGTCTAGCAGCTTAACAGAGTAGTTACTTTGACAAAGTTCAATACCGTGCATACCTTGCTTGACCTCTATGCCCAGGTAATAAGAAAGATTTCCAAGATCACTCATCCGGAAATATTCTTCATCTCTTCCTTGAAACCCTTGACATCTTCCAGGAATTTCTCGACCACCAGCAGATCATCCACGTATACTCCGATAATCAGTCTTCCCTTATTGCCAGGTCTAGTGTACAAACCATGTTCAGTCCTGCACCAAATGAAACCCAGCTTGCATAACCTTTCATCAAGTTTGCAGTTCCATGCACATGGTGCCTGGCGAAGCCCGTACAAGGCTTTGTGGAGTCTGAGTACCAATTCCTCCTTACCTTGTGCAACAAAACAAGGTGGCTGTGTAACATAAATTTCTTCTGCGATCTCACCATTCAGGAAAGCAGTTTTAACATCCATGTGGTGTACTTTCCAACCGTGGTGAGCTGCTAGAGCCAGAATGACCGGAATTGACTCCATTTCTTGCAACAGGCCCAAACACTTGATCATAACCAATGCTCTGCTGCTGCACATACTCCTTAGCAACGAGTCTTGCTTTACATCGGATGATTTCTCCATGTTCATCACGTTTCACCTTGAAAACCCACTTTAGACCGATAGCTCGATACCCCTTCGGTAAGTGTACCAGTGTCCAAGTCTTGTTTTCCTTAATAGAAGCCAATTCTTCAATCATAGCATTGGGCCACTACTTCACCTTTGCCACCTCTTCTGGAGAACTAGGTTCCTCACTGATTGCAGCAAGCAATTCTTCCACGATCCCTTCATCTCGGGTCTCAGTGGCAGCTGCCATATCTAATATATTCTTCATGGTGCGAAAACGACAGGGTGCCTCAGCAGCTCCACTGTCCAGATCCGGTGTGACCATTGGTGGCGATGCAAGCTCCACCTTGTGACGTGCTGGCGGTGTCACTGGTGTCATGGAAATAGTCTCACCTACTGGTAGATCCCCGCTTGGACACGAGCCTGAGAATGGTTGATCTACTTTGTTGGCATGTCCTTTATATGCACCATGACTTGTGATGTATTCCACTACGAACAGGTCTTCATCGTTGATCAAAGTCCCTTGTTCTTCTGCACTCCACTTCCATGGTCGGCTTTCCTCAAACACAGCATCACGAGACACAAGCACATGTTTGGTGTTTGGGTTATAGAAGCGCCAGGCCTTGCTGCCTAGTTCATACCCGACAAACACCATTGGTGTACTTCGATCTTCTAGTTTGGTGAGTCTTTTACTTCCCTGTTTAACATGAGCAACACACCCAAACGTGCACAAATGATAATCAGCCGGTTTCTTGCCATACCGTACCTCATAAGGTGTTCGTCCCTTGACGCTCTGAGTAGGAGATCGGTTTAGAATGTAAACAGCGGCAGTCACCGCCCCCCGCCAGAACCATCCCGGCATTGCCATCGTCTTGAGCATGCGCCGATCCATACCCATGACTGTCTGATTCCTTCGCTCGACGACTCCACTTTTTCTGGAGTACATGGTGCTGTCAAATGGTGCTGGATGCCTTCCTTGATACAATGTTCAGCGAACACATGTGCTGTGAACTCCCCACCACGATCTGTTCGTAGTGTTCCAAGTTTTCTCTCAGCTTCTGTATCTGCTCTCCCTTGAAATGATAGAAAAGCAGTCATGGCTTGATCCTTTGTACTCATCAGAGTCACCCACATATACCGGCTAAGGTCATCAACCAAGAGGAAGAAAAACTTGTTACCACTCGGGGTAGCTGGCGTCACTGGACCACAAAGATCCCCATGAACTAATTCAAGCTTGTGAGATGCTCGGTATTTGGCCTTGCTAGGAAAAGACATATGCCGCTGCTTCCCGGCAAGACAACTGTCACATACTTGATCAGTTTGAGTGATCATGGGCAGTCAATCCACAAGTTCTTCTTCTACAATTCTCCTGAGACTCTGAAAGTTCAAGTGCCCATATCTAGTGTGCCATCTCCAAGCCAGGCTGTTCCCTTGCGCTGCCAAACACACCGGGTGAACAATATTGAGCTCAAGTATGTAAAGTCGATTAATACCTCGTTTCACCATTGCCACGTGACATCCCTTCCGGTCCCAGATCTTGATGTACCCATCAACCAAGAGGATACAATTCTTTTCTTCTTCAAGCTGACCAAGGCTCATGATGTTTACTGTAAGTCGCGGGATTAGATAGATCCCAGCTGAGCTCTGTGTTTGCCTTTCTTGCATTGGAAAAGGACCGTGCCACGTCCTTCTATTCCAGTCACAAAACCGTCCCCAAGCCGGACAGTCCCATGTACCTTGGTGTCAAGTTCTGAGAATGCCTCGTGTTCCCCGGTCATGTGGTTAGTAGCACCGGAATCAAGTATCCAACGGGTACTACCACCTCCTTCCTTGGCCCCGAGTTGCACGAATAGCTTTTCTTCGTTGAGATGCACCTCCATATCTGGTGACTCTTTCTCGCTGGCGCAGGCCACAAAAAGACTTCTCATATTCTTCATCAACCTGCGTTCCATGGGCCTGTTCATCCCGCTTCTTCTTGTGACATTCCTGGGCCCGGTGCCCTTTCTTCCCGCAGTAGCGACATTCATCACTAGCAACGCTGCCGCTTCCATGTCCTGAACCACGACCACTTCCATTTGTAGTACCTTGTCCAACATTAATTCTCCCACGACCATGACCTCGGCCGCATCCGCGCTTCCCATGTCAGGATGGTTCCTTGGATGATTCCGGACCTCTCATATCTTGACCCTTGAGACGTGATGACAGGCGAGCAACCAGCCTGGATACGTTGCTGTTGTTTCCGCATCAGGGATGATGTTGTATCTGGCCTCGTCATGGGGCGGATGATGGGTGATTGGCCTATGGGTAGGGGCATCGTCCTCGGAGTCTGGTTTGGCTGTGGCGGCCATGATCTAGTAGTATCTGCTTACTGACTAGTGATGACGAGCAGGAAGCACTGGTACACTTGCCGCCGCAATGTGGCGATGGTGGCCACATCAAAACCAGCTAACCAAGCACCGTAGTGATCAGTCAGACCCAATGTTCGTAGTACCTGTACACCATAGAATGCGGAAGTTAGCTGTGCGTGGTGATCTCCAAAGCTCGAAACACTGAACGGGGAACAAGCTCCTGCTCGCTCGGTACCGTAGACGCCTGCAGTTAGGAGTGTTGGTAGTACGTAGTTTGCCGTTCCCAGCTGATCAACTCATCCCGAAGTGCGCGTCATCCATGGCGAGCTAGACGATGACCTCGGGAAGCGGACGAGGTGAAGACGACCTTGCAGTGGAGGCCGATCGAGCTGGCGGCCAGGCTCGCTTGCCGCGTCTTCGGATCCGTCGAATACTGTCCGATTAATCAGCTCGGTTGGACGGGCCTAAGACAAACAATTCCATCGTCCGTCTTCGAAAATTCAATGCAAGCCTTTCCCACTGGTACTCTGCTCTATCGAAGGTTCACTCAACTAATTAAATACTAACAGCTTTGGTTGTGGTAGTAGTTGTCGAAGTGTGTTGTCGACACTTCCCCCGGGCCTGCTCTGGGCAGCCCGTGGAGGTTCTTTTTCGGAGGGGCTAGACACTCACGGAGAGCTTACGCGTTAGGGACTATGGAAGGAGAAGCTTGACACAGAGATTTTTTACGTGATTCAGGCCGCCGGAGCGTAAAACCCTACGTCCACGGTGAGCAGAGGTGCTCGTTGTATTGCTTGGCGCTCAGAACGGGAGTTATGAGCTTGAGGATGGAAATGACTTGCTGTGGTGCGAATGGCTGAGCAGCGAACCGCTGAGGTGCGAACCCCTGCTAACGTCGCCTTCCCGAGCCTTTTATAGTCCAAGGCTAGGGCGGCTTAAAAGTGGGCCCGGGACCTGACAGGTGGTCCCAGGGAGATTGCCTGCCATCTACCGTATATTGCAGTTATGCCGGTAGTTGTCTCTGGCGAAGGCTTCTGAGTCTTTGTTCTGCCGTCCTGCCCATGCCGCAAGCTAGTCGTAGTGGTTGATGATGGCAGGGGCGGCAGGGGATGTCTTGTCGCTGTGTTTATTGGCGTACAGCCTCTGACGCGGCGTGCCAGTCTTCATTGCGACGTGACTGGGTGCAACGGCACCTGACAGAGGCGTGCTCCGTGTCTCCGCGCCTTGGGAAAGCGCGGGTCTTGAATACCTTGTACGGGCAAGGTATGGCGCGTCTTTACTCTTGCTGCCTACCGCGCAGGAGCAGGTAGCGCGGCTCTGCTGGCCACGTGGGGGGGGGGCCGGAGCTCTCCTCTGAGGAGAGGGTGGTCCGGCCCCGCTGGACACGTGGAGCCTTCGGAGCTCTCCCTGCGGTGGAGGAAAGTCCGGCTCTGCTGGCCACGTGGCGGGCCCGGAGCTCTCCTCTGAGGAGAGGGAGGTCCGGCCCCGCTGGACACGTGGAGCCTTCGGAGCTCTCCCCGCGGAGGGGGGAGGTCCGGATCTGCTGGCCACGTGGTGGGTCCGGAGCTCTCCTCTGAGGAGAGAGAGGTCTGGCCCCGCTGGACACGTGGAGCCTTCGGAGCTCTCCCCGCGGAGGGGGGAGGTCCGGCTCTGTTGGCCACGTGGCAGGCCCGGAGCTTTCTTCTGAGGAGAGGGAGGTCCGGCCCCGTGGGACACGTGGCGCCTTCGTAGCTCTCCCTACGGAGAAGGGCGAGGTCCTTAGGCAGTTTCCCCCTGTGCGCGGGGGTACCCCATATTGAGGGTACCGACAGTGGCCCCCGGGCCCATCTTGGGGGAGATAGCGAGCCCGAGGTGGGGCCCCCGTCTCTTCAACTCCGCGCACCTTCTCGAAGACCCGTTTTGACTGCTGCCGGAGCATGAACAGTCGTGGGATCGTGGGAGCGTGTGCACTGCTTGATGGCTGCTTTTACTACGGCGGTTCCCAAGGCTGCCACTTCTGCACGTCGCAGCGCCTTCTCGGGAACTGCCGAAGCGTCCCGCCGGATTGACTTCTCGGGAGACTGACTTCTTGGCCCACCGCTTCTGCTGGACGGCTCGGGTCCACTTGTCATTGACACTTGGTCTTGGAGCTGAAGCGGTTGTCCAAGCAGTGCATTCGAAGAGTTTTGAATCAATTTGAATCAAGTATGGGAAGTATAAAAGGGGATCTTATCTGCGTCACAGGCTTCCCTTCGCACTTCCCCGAGCCTGAACCTTCCTTGTTCTCTGAGTTCTTTCGCCCTTGTCTTCCAAGTTCTTGAGCTTCTGTTGGCCATGGCTTCCAACCTGCCTGAGAAGAAACGCGCCCGGTCCCCTCCGACGGCGTCGTTCACGCCAAGCCAGGGGACCAGAGTATCTTCGCATCCTCCTTCTGGAGGTGTTAGTTCGTCGGGTGGCAACCACAAGATGTCTCGGGCCTTCCATTCCGACGAGACTCCCCTCGGACAGCAGCGATCCGAGGGGCTCCGGGCACCCCACCCTGCTTCTTCAGGCAGTGGAGCTTCGAGGGGGGATGCCGGTGCTGCAATGCCCGGGGGCGTGCCCAGGGCTCAGGCGCCCCGGGCAACGCACCCCCCTGCGGCAGGCTCCAGCGGCTCTACCCCAGCTCAGAAGCCGGGGCTCCGTGCCCGTTGGAGCGTCCGCGTCCCTCGGGATTCATTGGCTACCGGGGGCGAGTCTGTTCCCCGGTCATCTCCGGCTGGCGCAGGATCCGCGCCGCAGCGTCCAGGGACTGCAGCGGCTTTGCCGGCCCCTAGGCTAGCGCAGGCCTCATCTGTGCCGGCTGGAACAACTCCCCTGACGGCGGCAGTAGCTCCCGTCCGCCTTCCGTCGCCAACTCAGAAGCCGGTGACTGCCGAGGGCTCAGCGGGGCCGACTGACGGCGCTCAACCCTCCGGTGCTGAGGAGGTGGTGGGAGCGGCTTCTGGACCTCCGGCGGGCAGCGAGCAGGGCCCCCCCCCCCCCCCCCCCGCGGTCCTGCTTCGGCGCCTGTTTCTCTAGATCAGCGTCTTGTCGCGGTCCCTGCTGCAGCGCCATCGTCTCCTTCTGACGACGATGTGATGGAGGAAGTCAGGGGTGCGGCTTCGGCCTCTGCCGCCCCGCTGCCCCTGGCGGACGCCTTGGACCTTGCTCAGATGACCGTCAGACAGGTCCTGGCCGCGCTTGAGCGTGAGCGGGAGGCACAGGCTGAGGAGAGGAATCGCCTCCTCAGCTGGGGGCACCTCTTGAGGCAGCGGACCCAGGAGGTCAGGGCGAAGCTCGACTCGAGGCGGGCGAAGCTTGATGCCATAGAGGTGCTCCTCGATGCTCAGAAGAGGGTCGTCAACCGCCTGGACTCTGAAACCCGACAGCTTCACCAGGAGGCTCGCGAGTCTTATGCCAAGGCCGAGGCGCACTCCTCTGCCCTGGAGGAGCTGCGGCTGAAGCTGGTGCGCTGCGAGCGAGTCGTCGCGGACCGGGAGCGTGCCTTGGCGGCTGAGGCGAAGAAGGTTGCCGCACAGCTGGTGGGTGGCAAGGGCGACCTGAGGGCCCGAGCCAAGGAGCTGGAGACTCGGGAGGCCGCTCTGGTTGCGAGGGAGGAGCAGGTCTCCCGGGAGCGCCAGGCAGTGCTGGATCGGGAGCTGGCAGCCGACTTCCGGGCATCGGAGTTGGAGCGGCTCACCCAGGGTCTCCAGCTTCGGGAAGATTCTCTGGCGGCTAAGGAGAAGAAGTTCTCCGTGGAGGGTCCTGACGCCCAACTGGCAATCCGCCAAGAGATGGAGGAGCTCCAGGCTTCACAGTCCGTCGAGGCCCGTGCGGTTTGGAGCTTTGTCGACCAGGCAGGATGCGCCCTGGTTCCCCTCGGCTTCAGCCTGATGAGGACAGAGGCTCCGGCGCAGAAGGTAGCCGAGGCGATTCTGGCGCTCGAGTCCATCGGCGCCAAACTGGGCGGGCTCGAAGCGGTGATCGCCAGCGAGCTCGAGGCGGAGGGACGGGGTCTAGCGAAGGAGGTTGCCACGCACGTGCTGGCGTGCTTCCGGAGCTGGGATCCCTCCCTTTCTCTGGAGCCGGTGAGGCAGGGCCCCGTCGCGGAGCGAGAGGGAGTCGCCAGGGCTGGAGTCGAGGATGTGGCCACCCTCGTGGCCTCTAGGTTCCGGCGCGAGTACGGGGATTCCTAGGGCTTGTACCTTTTCTTTGTCGCTTTTTTTGAGTCTGTAGTCCAGCTTATGGAGCCTTGAATGAATAGACTCTTGATTGTTGCATCTGCGTTTATCTTCTTCTCGGCTTGGCCTGGCCGAGTCCTTAGCTCCGCAAGGACCTCGGAGGTCTTCACCGATCTTGAAGTCTTGCGCAGACACTTTCCTTGGGTCCCTGCTGGATTAAGGGCCCAAGGGGTCTTCGGAGCTCACGCCGTGAGGACGGGGAGGTACGGATCTGCTGGCCACGTGGCGGGCCCGGAGCTCTCCTCTGAGGAGAGGGAGGTCCGGCCTCGTGGGACACGTGGAGCCTTTGGAGCTCGCCCCTGCTGAGGGGGCGAGGTCCCGCTCCTCCGGTCTTGCCTTGGAGTAGTCTGGAGCTCCGGCCCTTCCCTGCGCGGTTCCCGCAGCTAAAGCCTGGAGGTCCTGCGTATAAGTAGAGGAAACGTAATTCTCCTCGGGGGCTCTCCCTTCCCAGTCTCCTAGTCTTATTTGGCTTAAGGTCCTGGTCCGGTATACGGGACTTGGGCAATTCTGTGCGCCCGGCGCCGGGAGTCCGGCTCCCTCGGAGGTCAGGGTATGACTGTCTGGCCCCTAGTACCGGACCGCAACGCCGGGGAGGCAGAGTGCACAGGATTTCGGTAGGGAACCAGGCAAAGCAGGCTGTGCTCCCCTGGACCTCCGAAGGGCAGGGCGCGCACGCTTTGGGTCGGAACCAGGCAAAGCAGGCTACGCACCCTGGACCCCCCATGCACAGCGTGGGCCTTTCCTGGAGGTGACCAACTGGTATCGCAGTACCTGACTGGGGGAGGCCTGAAAGGCCCCCTGGCCATCGGCAGGTACCTCAAGCGCAACCGTCTTCGGTAGGATAGCAAATGCCGACTAGGGATAAGAGTGGGAAAGGAGAGCTAAATGCACGGTGAGCATACATGGAAAGTGCGGTCATAAAAATTAATGCGTAATTTAAATGAGCACAAAAGGAAGAGCGGGGTAGATCAGTTTTTTCCTTGTATGAACGTCCATAGGAGGAAATTAGGCTAAACATGGAGGCAACGACCACCCCATTATGAGGGGAAGCAAGATCCTACGCGCTTAGGGTCGGAACCAGGACAAGCTGGACGTAGTCCTGGACCGTCCCCTGGGGCTTAGTTGCTTCGAGCGCTGCTCCTAGGCTCTATGGGATCTATTACAGAAAGGAAAAGACCTGTGCTACCAATGCTCTGAGGATAGAACTTACAGTGGTGTTCTATGTTCCAAGGGTTCAGGAGCGGACCCCCATCCTTGGTGGGGAGGCATGCGCACCCGGGGCGGCAAACTTTTGTAACTCGGAAGGGACATTCCCGGCTGGGGGAGAGTCTGTCGGTCCCTTCGCGAGAATGTATGCGCCGCGGCACCAGGTCGCCTCCCTAGAGCTCCTGAACACGCTTGGTCCTTTGGCGGTAGCGCCGGAGCGCCAGCCGGGACCGTGCGTTGCAGAACGTTGCTTGTAATCGTGCCCCGTCGGTGAGGTCGATATCTTCACGCCGGAACTGGTCTTGCGTAGCTTCTCCTGGGAGCCCCGGGGTACCCTCCTCCATTGGCTCGTGCTGACGAGAGGTAAACAGACCCGGACCCTTCTCGGGGGACCCAGGATGTCTTCCTCCATTGGCTCAGGCCGACAGGGGGTTGACAGGTCCAGGGCGTCCCCCGAGAGGTGAGGCCGAGGCACGGAGGCGCGCGCTCGGGTGGAGCTGGCCCGGTTCTGCATTGTCGGGGGCTGGTGCTCGGGCTGCTGCCGATGCTTGGAGCTTTTCCAAGGCTGACACAGCAGCAGTGCAGTCTCCACAGATCTTGAAGACGCCTGTCGGTGTAGGCACCTTCAAGACGAAGTAGCCGTAGTGGGCTACCGACATGGATCGTCGTCGCTGGAGCTGGAGTCCTCGTGGTTGCGCACCGCCTTCATGGCGCGCTGGGGCTTGGAGCTTTTCCAAGGCTGACACAGAAGCAGTGCAGTCTCCCCACAGATCTTGAAGACGCCAGTCGGTGTAGGCACCTTCAAGACGAAGTAGCCGTAGTGGGCTACCGACATGGATCGTCATCGCTGGAGCTGGAGTCCTCGTGGTTGTGCACCGCCTTCACAGCGCTCTGGGGCTCCTGGAACTCCATGTGCTGGCCGACATTGACCTGGGCGTCGACCTTCTTCTCACCCTCCCTTTGATGGAAGGGAGGGGCGTCAGCATGCAGTTGCTTCCCCCTGCGGAAGCGCTCCGTGAGCTTCTGGATCTCCCGGCACTCAGCAGAAGTATGGCTGCTGGTGTTGTGCACGGGGCACGGCTCGCCATGGTCACCGTCTAGAGCTGGTGACTATCGCGGCCTCTTGTCGGGGCGTGGCCCCCCGAGTTCCGGTGGGTGCTGCAGCTTCAGCAACCGGAGTTTTGGTCGGCAGCATGATCTTGCCGCCAGCCTTCTTGACCTTTCTGCCGCTCCCATGGGGGGAAGCATTTGGTCTGGGCTGTTCTCCGGCTTCGGAGACTAGCTGTGAGTGCCAGTTACGCCCTTCTGCTGCCCTGGCGCACTTGTCCGCCAGGCTGAAGAGCTCTGAGACGCCGCGCACTTCTCTGGTCGCGAGCTTCTCGAGCATCTTCTTGTCCCGTACACCCTGCCGGAACGCCACCACCACAGAAGCATTCTGAATGTGGGGGATGGTGTTCCGTACCTGGGAGAACCGCTGGATGAAGGAGCGCAATGTCTCTCCAGCTTGTTGTTGGATGGCGTGGAGGTCGAGCTCCGTGCCAGGCCAGGTGTAGGAGCTGCCGAAGTTCGCAGTAAACTGCCGGCAGAGCTCTCCCCAGGAGGTTATGGAACCCTGGGGGAGATTCATGAGCCAAGACCGTGCTGGGCCGGTCAAGGCGACGGGGAAGTAGTTGGCCATGACGGCCTCATCCCCTCCTGCAACAAGGATGGCGGTGGAGTAGATTTGGAGGAACACCGCCGGGTTGACGCTGCCATCGTACTTCTCAGGCAGGTGCGGCCAGAACTTGCGCGGCTACTTTGCGAAGCGAAGGTGTGGCACTAGGGCCGCACATCCTGCTCCGTTGCTGCAGGTGTTGGTGCCGCAAATGCTTGGTTTGCCGTCGGCACCGTGTACCCCGGTATGGGCAAGGCTGCGCCATAGACCGGGGGTGCCACTTGCAGGGCATATGGCTGAGGCATATGCTGCGTGGCGTATGCCTGGGGCAGAGATCGCATAGCGGACGTCTGCAGGCCAGGCTGAGTCGAGGAAGTCGACATGCTGTCGCCGACCTCGCGGTTGCGACGCCTCTCTCAGCGTCGCTCGATGGTTAGGCGGGCGTCTTCGCCCAGGTGACATCGCTCCAGCTCCGACCTCAGGTCCGCAGATGGGAGCCTGGTGGAGCGGGAGTCTGCCGTCTGCCCGTCAACCGTTGGCATGCGCGTCAGCAACACACCTGGTTGGCCGGGACGTCGTCCCCGCCGAAGTCGAGGGCTGGCGGCGGCGACGACGAGACGGTCTACGTCGCGAATCCACTGCTGGGTTGCTGACTGAGGCGCGTCCCCAGCAGGTGGATTGCGCAGTAGCGCTTGTGCTGCAGCTAGTGCACTCTCGTGGGAGACACTCAGTGCTGCAGTGGATCTTGGGCTCGCTGGAGTTGGCGCTGCCGGAGTCGGCTGCTGGCTTCCAGCTTGCACCGACACACTCCGTCCTGAGTGCGTCGAGACGTAGTCCCCGCTGGTCACCGTTCATCATGAACGTGGGCAGGGAGAGCTTGCCGCTGAAGGAAGCTTCGTCATCTTTGTCGGTGAAAGCTCATCGCGCAAGGGAAAATCCCCCTACCTGGCGCGCCAAATGTCGAAGTGTGTTGTCGACACTTCCCCCGGGCCTACTCTGGGCAGCCCGCGGAGGTTCTTTTTCGGAGGGGCTAGACACTCACGGAGAGCTTACGCGTTAGGGACGATGGAAGGAGAAGCTTGACACAGAGATTTTTTACGTGGTTCAGGCCGCCGGAGCGTAAAACCCTACATCCACGATGAGCAGAGGTGCTCGTTGTATTGCTTGGCGCTCAGAACCGGAGTTCTGAGCTTGAGGATGGAAATGACTTGCTGTGGTGCGAATGGCTAAGGAGCGAACCGCTGAGGTGCGAACCCCTTCTAACGTCACCTTCCCGAGCCTTTTATAGTCCAAGGCTCGGGTGGCTTACAAGGTGGGCCCGGGACCCAACAGGTGGTCCAGGGGAGATTGCCTGTCATCTACCGTATATTGCAGTTACGCCGATAGTTGTCTCTGGCGAAGGCTTCTGAGTCTTCGTTCTACCGCCCTGCCCATGCCGCAAGCTAGTTATAGTGGTTGATGATGGCAGGGGCAGCAGGGGATGTTTTGTCGCTGTGTTTATTGGCGTACAGCCTCTGACGCAGCGTGTCAGTCTTCACTGCGACGTGACTGGGCGCAACGGCACCTGACAGAGGCGTGCTCCACGTCTCCGCGCCTTGGGAAGGCACGGGTCTTGAATACCTTGTACGGGCAAGGTATGGTGCGTCTTTACTCTTGCTGCCTACCGCGTGGGGGCAGGTAGCGCGGCTCTGCTGGCCACGTGGCGGGCCTGGAGCTCTCCTCTAAGGAGAGGATGGTCCGGCCTCGCTGGACACGTGGAGTCTTCGGAGCTCTCCCCGCGGTGGAGGAAAGTCCGGCTTTGCCGGCCACGCGGCGGGCCCGGAGCTCTCCTCTGAGGAGAGGTAGGTCCGGCCCCACTGGACACGTGGAGCCTTCGGAGCTCTCCCCGCGGAGGGGGGAGGTCCGGCTCTGCTGGCCATGTGGCGGGCCCGGAGCTCTCCTCTGAGGAGAGGGAGGTCCGGCCCCGCTGGACACGTGGAGCCTTCGGAGCTCTCCCCGCGGAGGGGGGAGGTCCGGCTCCGTTGGCCACGTGGCGGGCCTGGAGCTTTCCTCTAAGGAGAGGAAGGTCCGGCCCCGCGGGACACGTGGTGCCTTCGGAGCTCTCCCTGCGGAGAAGGGCGAGGTCCTTAGGCAGTTTCCCCCTGTGCGCGAGAGTAATTATGGGAGTGGGGTAACCTCCATACGAGAACAAACGGGCTGAACGCTAAAATAAAAAGGTCAAAGCCAGACTTGACGGGCTATGATGTGCATTAGGGCTGTGGGCTGATCAAGGATTCATGTTGGCAGGTTGTGGGCCCAATTACAGTTTTGGGTCCTATTTCAAATAGGTCTGAATCAGTTTTGGGTTTCAAAGGCCCATATTGTTTAGGACCCCTACTGTGCTACGGTCCCTCGTAAAGGGGTTACGGCCCATCTCATATTGTGCCTATCAAATTTGAGCCTTATGTGATGATAAGACGACGGAGAGACCTGGGCAGCCGCCCAAACAAACCTATCGCCCTTTTCCATTCTTCTACTAGTCCAAAACAGGAAAATTATGCTGCCAAAAATCTGCATGGACAACAAAAAGAGGTTTACACGTGTTGTCCAGAGGTCTCCTTTGCCAATAAGCGTAGTAGGAAGACAGCTAGTAGACAAATTATGTAGTATTGAGAAGACCTAAATTGGTACTGGGAACTTATTAATTATTGGTGCAACAAGCGTGTACATTACAACTCACCGCAGCGGTGCGGTTAACCATGCGTTATATCAAATTTGACGTAGCGCAAGGCATGGAGTACTGCAGAGGTGTGATCTAAACAATACATTAAAATAGAGTACAAACTACTCTAAATTCAAAGTGTTATTGTGCATACTGTAGAACTCTCTCGCGTCGGTTGATCGGTGTCTTTATGTCCCGTTTTGATAGTATAAAGTAGGATATAGAGTATGATAAATGCGAAAATCTCTAATATGAAGTAGAAAAATTCTTAGAGGTATTACAAAGATGAATAATATTCTTTTATAATAAAAATTTAAAAGTGCCACAAGTGCGGATAATCTGACCACTCACTGATGATGACATAACCTTGCTTCCATTTGTTTGATCATGCAACGATGATTGAAAACTTCTGCCACCTGGCAGACATTACGCAACAGTGCAATCATTGACGGAGCTGTTCCCTCTCAGAAAGGTCAAATGGGTTTTGACAAGTCAGCTGCAATAGCATCATCATGCGGGTAGGGCAGATAGAATAGGCAACTAATAGGCATGTTTATAGTGCACTAAGTTATGCATGTCTTTCTTAATTTTTGCATTTTGATGTGATACTTATTAGTTACTCTCTCCATTTCGAATTATTTGACGCTGCCTAGTTCAATTTTAAACTAATCAGCGTCAAATAATTTGAAATGGAGCGAGTATTAGTTTATCATCCAACAGTTTTGTACTAGATCGTTCAAGAAAGTGTGCTCGCTTTAGAGGCAAGCAAAGGATCAATCTGTAGGAAAGGAAACTAGGAATTAGGAAATTGAACACATGCATCTAGTATCGACCAAGCAAGCCGCTAGCCGGATCGGAACAACATTAATCAGCTCATCTTCCTGTGTCATTGTCATAAACTCTCGCTCCATAACATCATAACTATAGCCAGCTGTAGCTAATTAAGCGCCCGAGCTTGTCATATTCTTCCTTTGTTCCACCTACACGGGTCCCATGATTGTTTGCGAAGCTATTATGTCCACGGTTGCAGGGTCCTCTCATGCCAGGGCCCAGATGCATCACATCATGCATCCATGTGTGCTTAGTTCGGTCACTACAAAGTGTTGACCCATCATCGATTCAGATCACCACGGCGCGCTTCGTTCATCGATGGATCAGCAGCACGCAGGACTACTGCTCCCACTACCGAACTGGCCGAGAGAAATCGTCTGCATCACACGCGATCCATAGTTGTACATTTGTACTCCCTCTCTTCTGACATAAATAACGTTTAGAATAAAAAATCTAATTTAGTTTAAACTAAATTTGTCAGAACCCACCTCTCGCGGGGCCCACTCGTGCATCCCGTACCAATCTCTGGATCAGTAGTTGGTACGCACAACAGAACGTATCGAGATCCATACATTAACTTATTCTCAACAGGACCATTAAGGTCATACAAGCAATTCTTAGGTTACAGACCACGGGCCTCGCAGGGCCACTAAAAAAACAGAAATACGATGTTGAACTACAGCGGAATGGCGACACCCAGCCCTCAGGCAGCCTTGGGCGCAGGACTAGACCTACTCGTCGTTGAATCGTGTTTCATCTTCTTCTTCGCTTTCTTCCTCTGCATATGAGGGTTGTGAAAAAGGCAAGAGTGAGTACGTAAGGTACTCAACAAGCCCTAACACTACTCAAGGGGATGTGTTTCATGCAAGGAGGTCGTAGCAAGGTAGGGCTATACGGGTTAGAGTTGCCGAAAAGCATTCATGCAGGGTCTTCTTTTGAAAGAAGATTTTGTAAAGCAAAATAAGGTCACCATATCCTGATTTTAGTTGGTGGGACCTGGGGGAGTTGAACTCCATCCCGCCAGTTCCCTATGTTTTATTTGAACGTTCAAGCCCCATGGCTTTACTGGTTCCGGCACACCGCCGTCATATCCAAAACACGGCAAACACTGCTACTCAACTACACCAAGGAATCATGCTAAGACTAATCAACAAGAGCTCGGAACATAGTGTGCCAATACCGTGACAACGGTTATTCGGATTTACACTCTACAGAGGTTGTACACTTTACCCACAGGTCAAGCTCTCCTAGCAAGGGAGTAGCGTAACGTTCGCCTCATCTTCCCCGAGTAACCCCACAATCACACCTCAGGACGCACCCAGGGGCTATTCGGGCAATTACTCTCCCAGCCGGACCACGGGTAATGACTCCCCCGTGTCTTTTCCTGGTCCCCCGTGCCCTACTGGCCGCCAGGTGACTCATGTGGAAGTCACCAAGAAGGTAGAGGGAATCCTGCCCATACAGGTTCTGTGGTTGTACGAAATCACTATGATGAGATCATATGAACCGGTCCTTGAGTTGGTGAGGCGGCTCCGTCCATGTCCACGACAGGTGGACTACACCGAAGCACACACTACTCATTCACCAATTCCGCCTCAACCACGCCACTTTCCCCACTTCATCCCACACAAATTGTATATCACCATTTCCAACCCATTTCCTAACACCACCAAGACACCTTTCACACTTTTCACAAATCCGATGTTTAATCGTAGTGAGACGCGATGCGAACATCGTGAGGGTCCCTAAGCATTCTACTTTCAAGGGATTACACATGTTATCACGTTATATTGTGATAACGGGGCCTTAGGGCATCAAGGAAGAGTTGACAAGGTCAAGGAGGGGTTCGTGGCACTTCACATGTCAAGCATGTGGCTATCAACTAGCAAGTACTCTGGCCTTAGATGGAGAGGGGAGGTATGCTACTTGCTAGCGTAACGGCTAGCCAACGTCATCGAGCTACGTTATCTGAGGAGCAAGTAGCCAATGTCAAACCATCGTGTCGGCCAGACTACTTACACGGAGAAGCTACCACTAATCAAGCGGGTCTTAGCTACCACGATGTTTAAAAGTAATTACAGAAAACATGCATGTTAAAAACAGGCTATCAGGGCGGTTTTGAAAATTCATAGGAGCAATCATGATCAAGGGAGTTAGAGCTTGCCTTCACAGTCTTCCAGAAACTCCTCGTAGTCCGGGTCTTCAAGTTCCTCGTCGTATTCCTTGTTTGCTATAGCACGTAATCACGCGAATCAGTGTTGAATCCAAAAGAACTCCAAGAAATCCAAACAAAACCTTAGTAGTGTGGTTGTAGGGGGTCTATAGAAATTTCAGCATAAGGTATATTTTTATTTGCGGCTTGAGTGGGAATTTCGTCGCTTGGGTAGTTAAGCACAAGTTTACCCCAGATCCCCGAGCTAATTAGATGGGTTAATACCGTTATTAGGATTTGGGGACTTTTCTATGGTTTATCTGGGCCATGTCTGTTTGCTACTTCACTCTAATAGTACACGCCTGAAATTTCCCTTATACTCCGAAATATGTTTCACAAGTTTCTGTGTACATTAGGGGTATCCCTAGCAATTTCTATGCGTGCACAGAAGTTGACAAGTGGGCTAGAGGGTCCAGCGTAGCGCTTGTGTCCCTGGTGTATGTGGACCAAGCCGACAAGGTTGATTTCCACTGGTCTCTGCGTCCAGGTGTCTGGTGGCAGAAATGTGGCAGCTGACTGGGCTGCCACATGGGTCGGGCTGCCAAGGTGGCTGCACGTGTTTGTCTTTGCTGACCGGGTGCTAGCTTGGATGCCATGTGCTCTAAACTTCTTATGTGTCATGCCACAGTTCATTACGTGTGCGCCACATGGGCGCCACCTAGTCCGGGGTGTGCGAGGTGGTTACCACATGTGTGCCTTTACTGAGGTGGTGCTGATCTGACCATCATGTATGTGTGTCTATCTACGTGTCATGCCATGTGGCGCCAAATGTGCGCCAAGCTGGCTAGGGGGGAGTCCTCAGGTTACTGTTGTGGACATAAACCTAGCCTATAGCTGGTGGGTCTGTGGTCCGAGCCCACGGCAGCCTATGCGGGGCGTGCGGCTGGCACCCATGTGGTGCTGACTCGGCTGCCACGTCCGCACGCCTACCTGTGCGGCCTGCCACCTAGCTACCACGTGAGCGGGTGGCCGGAGCGGCTGCCGGCATGGCAGGGGCGGCTGGCGGCCAGCCAGAACTGCGTCGTTCGCCTTCGAGTTCATTCTAACGTGGTGTCGGTGTTCCTCCCATCGCGGGGAGTCGAGGTGTGGGGTTCCTAGCCGAACTTGCTCACTGGAACGGCACCAACGGCTCGCCGAGGTTGCTGTTGATGGCGGTACTCAACGAACTTGAGCGCGCGGTTGCGTTCTACCCATTTGGTGACGCCACACACGTTCACTGGGGTAACGTCCTAGAGGGCTCGGCCGCGCTGGGGAGTTCCACATGGTTGCCACCTAGGGCAGAGGGGTAGGGTGGCAGCTGGCCGGAGTAGCTCGCCGGCGGCTAACCGGTCGTTGGGCTTTTTCTTTGCGCAGGGCAACTATTTACGTGCCGGTGATCTACGCAGCATGGTGAGAGCAGCGGTCACGGTCATAGGTTGAGATGGTCGCCGGAGTGGCGGCTAGACACCGCCGGAGATGACAGTGGATTGCCGGCGGCTAGCCGGCATCTGAACCTTTTTCTTTGCGCTACCTTACAAACTGTTTGCCGTTGGTCTATGCGACATGGGGAATCTAGTGGCTGTGACGCCGGGCCTAAAATGTCACTATTCCGCCGGTGAGGCCTTGCCGGAGTTGGGCATGATGGCGGTGTTCGGAGGTAGCACGCTTGTGGCCGTTTTCTACCGGGTTTCCATACCCTATATGCACACTGGGAAATCAGAAACATTTCAGAGTGGTGCGGCTGATCCGAGGAGTGTCCCTCGGCAGCCGACGGCGACATGCAGTAGCAAGGGCGGCGCCCCAACAGTGCTGGCCTCCTACATCGCTTTATCTCGAGTTCCAGCGAGTGGCACTGCTCCATGAGCTACTAGATATGCTGAGGGAAGTGAAAGAGGGGGTAGGAGAGCTTACCGGAGTAGGATTTCGGGTTCGCCGGACTTGGGGAAGAAGCAGGGGAAACCCATAACTGTTCTTGGGGAAGCTCGAACCAGTTTGCACATGCTCCTGGGAGCTTTGGTGGATGCTACCGAGCTTGTGGAGGAGCATCACCGACCCTTTTATACCGTGGAGAGGTGGTGGCGAGGCAGTGCTCCGATGCGGCCGACTTCTCTGTCCTGGGGCAGCCGGGATTCCCGTGGAAGACAATCCAGAGGCGAGGGGGGATACGTCACCTGTGGCGCGACATTCCAAGAATTGAAAGCGTGGCGTACGACGCATTCCCTGGCGGCGCAGCGAGCGAGGGGGCCGGACGGAATGGCGCTCGCGCGGTACCGTGGCCACAACAGCCGGGATTCCCTCGGCGGCCTGAAAGGGATGACGTGCGGAGCGGCCGACGGGACAGCGACGGGCGACACGACCTGGAGGCCGGCGCATTTTATGGAAGATACGGCGGCGGCGCGGCGTGTTCTGCGCAGGAAATAAGGGGGGGGGGGGCGGTGGAGGGCTCTCGGCGGGCGCGACCGACGGGGCGACTGGACAGGCGCCGGCATGGATCCATGCGACGGCTCGGGCGAGGATCCTGGGGCGGCGCGATTTATGGAACAAGGTGGCGGCTCTGTCGGGGAGGAAGGGAGAGGCGGTGGGGAAGAAGGAGGGCTGCGCTGGGCCGGGATGGGCCAGGCTAGGCCGCGCGCAAGGAAAGAGGGAAGCGGGCTGCGCCCAGGAAGAGGAGAGAAAAGGGTTGGGCTGCACCAGGGAAAAAAGGAAGAAAAAGAAAAAGGGAGTTGGGCTGGCTGGTGAGAGAGGAAAATAAATGGGTTGCGCCAAAAAAAGGAGAGGGGAGAGAGGGGCTCGGCCCAGGCAATTTTTTTAATCTTTTTACAGAATTTGCTCTTGAATTCAGATTTCAATTTAGATTTGGCTTGCGTTGAGTAGTTTACTAGTAATTTGAGTTAGCACTTCACAAACACGATTTTGCACATGGATATAAATTAAAGGTCGTCACACCTATTCGTGTATATGCATACAAATGCCACTCGGCACAGTTTTAACTCGTTTAATTAATTTATTAGTTTGCTATACACACACCCAGTTGCACATTTGTATACGTGTGTGTACTCCTACACCTAGATACATAATTATATATACATACGCACATGTCGTTTCACCTCTGTTTTATTCCTTGCATTGCTATTGGATTTCTTGTGTTGCATGTATGTGTCGATGTTGTTTTGGAGATTCTATTTGAGACGGTTTGTACTTGATTTCCCAAATTTTATATTTTGTACGGATTTTTATTTGGTTTCAAAATTTGGGATGTGACAGATCTACCCCACTTAAATAGAATCTCAACCTCGAGATTCCGATAGTTCCTTTTACAGGCTTGGGAAATCTAGTGTCCCTGCGTGCGACATCTCTAACAATTTCTCGGAAATGGGTGTGGTTATACTGGTACTTTCCGTCTAGGGGTGTAGCTCCCAACTACACACCATAGACTTTGTTTTTTTTCTCCTACGTGGTTGGCGGATGACTGTTATCACTCTATGATCCGCGGTGGCGGCCCCGCCATGTGCACGTGATGTACTTTCCTTGCTGGGGCGCCGACCAATCTGCTAAGGGGTATGACATCTGACTAGATAACTAGGTTTGCTAAAACTTCTACCCCACTTAAATAGGGTTTTAACTCCTATGTGTTCAAATTAATAATTGCTATTGTTGATATGCTTATCATTTTTTTTGTTCCATTAATGCATTTGCAGCAGTAGCTTTGGTGTGATAAGGGATGTAAAGCTCTAAGTCAGGCAGATCTGTGAGAAGGGTGGGGTTGGCTAGTTACTAACCGGTTAAATCGTTTGATGACTCTCCATCGTATCACGTGCCAACATGATTGATACGACCTTGTCCAAATAGTTGAACTCTATCATGTTTACTGGTTACTGAAGGCGTACGCCTTATAACTCCATATCCAACGGTCCTTGCTTCCGGGTAAGCACGTGCATCGTTCGACCTCTTGTTGTATGGGCCATTTGCTATTAGATGTCCTGGTTCCCGAAAGTTGAAGCATGTCCTAACGGTGTTTGGTGCTTGTAACATACTATAACTGTTACGTTGGGCTCGATTGGTGCTTAGCTGATGAAACGGTTGTGTCGGTGGATTGGTCTCAGTGGTGTGGTATTGCATGGTAGGCTGGTACCCAGATTCCTGTGGGTGGTTGAAGGTAGACCTCTAAAATTGATTTATTTTTTTGCAGCTTAATCTCCTTGTTGTGGGACCTTCTCTTTTGTTCTCCGTGTATGTGTGAGCGAGAATCCTCAATAGTATTACTCGTTTCATGAGGGCATTGAAATATGGGTGGATGTGAGCGACTAGTTGCGTCCTCATTGCACTGTTTAGACCTCTTTCTAAACCGATCTTGTCTCGTCTTATCTATACCAACATTGTCAGGTGCATAACGGGATAACTTTATGAATTTCCTAATGTACTTGTTAACTGCCATGGCACCATGCCTCAAACACTTGAACTCATCCGCTTTTCTTTCCACTATCCCTTCTGGTATGTGGTAGTCATGGAATGCCTTCTAGAATTCAACCCGGCTGATGGCATCCGGCTCTGAGGCTAATTCTTGGTAATTATCTCACCATTCTCCAGCTGTTCCAGTTAGCTGGTGGGTAGCTAACAAAACTTGCTCTTGATCTCTTGCAGCGGCTATGTTGAGCTGTTTATTTATGTTCTATAGCCAGTCGTCGGCTGCTAACGGATCTTCATTGGTACCATAAAAAAATGGCGTCCTGAGTGTCATGGATTCGGACATCTTAGGTGGAGGTGGTATTTCTTGGTCTTGTTGTCTTTGCAACCCTTGGAATATGGTTTGCATTAATTGTGTTTGTAAAGCCATTACATCGGCCAATGTTGCAGGTAGAGGTGGCGGCATCACCTCTCCTTCATGGGCCATGTGATCTTTCTGGTTTACTTATCCAGTTCCTTTTGGGGGTCCATTACTCCATCCATATCGTTGACCTTTCCTCTGCTATTGCTGCTCGTGGAGTCCTACTATCACGGTTTACGACTACCCCTAGGAGCATGTTCATAGTAATTGTGGTCCTCTTATACTTGTGTGGTGCATTTACGACGAGCTCGTATGCGGAAAGATCTTTTTTTAGGACCATACTCTGGGTTACTAGAGATTTTTAGTTAGTTGTTTTTTCCTCTTTTCTTTTTGCTTGCATATGTATATTTCTTATATTTATTATTATTATTATTATTGTTATTATTACTTTTATTATTATTACCTGTGTACATGTGATGCGATTCAAATTTTATGTCGTATATTTATATACCCCCTATTTGTCGGTGGGTATTATTTGATATAGGTATACATGTGCATATACATACACGTACCTGATATGTATTTATTTTATTAAGCACACAACTTATTTCTTCCCTTCGGTTATTTAGGCTGTATTTTAGTTAGAGCACACAAGTTGCCACTCAATTCAAAAGCCAAATAAAGTCAGCAAATCACACCAATCATTGCTAGATTACACATGCCTACATACTATATTGCCTAGTGCACTACTCGCGGCTCACTCTAGCTTATGACATAAGCTACCCTGCATAGGGACCTACAGTCGTACTAGTGTTCTACGGCTATGGCTGAACGGCTACGGCTGAAGTACGGAAGGATAGGTGTAGTTTTTTTTTTGGCTTATGATCTCAACGTCACTGCTAGTAGGAGTTAATGACGTCAGCGAGTAGCCTCTAACAATTGGAGCCGTACTCCGTTCCGTTGGTCCGTTAATGGTTCGGTGTGATTAAATTCTTTAGGGAGGGTTTGTGTAGGTGTCGTGGAAGTCAGGTCGTGGGGAGACTATCGACAACCATTAGTGTGGGTCATCCGTATCCTAGCATAGGTTAAGAGGGTACTGGTGATCAAAGTAGGCAAATGGAGATTTTGATGAGATAAGAGAGCAGAAACATAGAGGAGAGAGGGACTTTTTGCAAATGGTCTTGTATTTTGATAAATAGGCTTCTAATGGTGTGGGGTAACTCTAAGGTTTCATCCTACGGCCAAGTACGGCTCTGATACCACTCTGTCAGGACCCACCTCTCACGGGGCCCACTCGTGCATCCCGTACCAATCCCTGGATCAGTAGTTGGTACGCACAACAGAACGTATCGAGATCCATACATTAACTTATTCTCAACAGGACCATTAAGGTCATACAAGCAGTTCTTAGGTTACAGACCACGGGCCTCGCAGAGCCACTAACAAAACAGAAATACGATGTTGAACTACAGCGGAATGGCGACACCTAGCCCTCAGGCAGCCTTGGGCGCAGGACTAGACCTACTCGTCGTTGAATCGTGTTTCATATTCTTCTTCGCTTTCTTCCTCTGCATCGGAGGGTTGTGAAAAAGGCAAGAGTGAGTACGGAAGGTACTCAGCAAGCCCTAACACTACTCAAGGGGATGTGTTTCATGCAAGAAGGTCGTAGCAAGGTAGGGCTATACGGCTTAGAGTTGCCGAAAAGCATTCATGCAGGGTCTTCTTTGAAAGAAGATTTTGTAAAGCAAAATAAGGTGACCGTATCCTGATTTTAGTTGGTGGGACCTAGTGGAGTTGAACTCCATCCCGCTAGTTCCCTAAGTTTTATTTGAATGTTCAAGCCCCATGGCTTTACTGGTTCCGGCACACCGCCATCATATCCAAAAACACGGCAAACACTGCCACTCAACTACACCAAGGAATCATGCTAAGACTAATCAACAAGAGCTCGGAACATAGTGTGCCAATACCGTGACAACGGTTATCCGAATTTACACTCTGCAGAGGTTGTACACTTTACCCACAGGTCAAGCTCTCCTAGCAAGGGAGTAGCGTAACGTTCGCCTCATCTTCCCCGAGTAACCCCACAATCACACCTCGGGACGCACCCAGGGGCTATTCGGGCAATTACTCTCCCAGCCGGACCACGGGTAATGACTCCCCCGTGTTTTTCCTGGTCCCCCGTGCCCTACTGGCCGCCAGGTGACTCATGTGGAAGTCACCAAGAAGGTAGAGGGAATTCTGCCCATACAGGTTCTGTGGTTGTACGAAATCACTATGACGAGGTCATATGAACCGGTCCTTGAGTGGATGAGGCGGCTCCGTCCATGTCCACGACAGGCGGACTACACCGAAGCACACACTACTCATTCACCAATCCCGCCTCAACCACGCCACTTTCCCCACTTCATCCCACACAAGTTGTATATCACCATTCCCAACCCATTTCCTAACTCACACCACCAAGACACCTTTCACACTTTTCGCAAATCCGATGTTTAATTGTAGTGAGACGCGATGCGAACATCGTGAGGGTCCCTAAGCATTCTACTTTCAAGAGATTACGCACGTTATCACGTTATATTGTGATAACGGGGCCTTAGGGCATCAAGGAAGAGTTGATAAGGTCAAGGAGGGGTTCGTGGCACTTCACATGTCAAGCATGTGGCTATCAACTAGCAAGTACTCTGGCCTTAGATGGAGAGGGGAGGTATGCTACTTGCTAACGTAACGGCTAGCCGACGTCATCGAGCTACGTTATCTGAGGAGCAAGTAGCCAATGTCAAACCATCGTGTCGGCCAGACTACTTACACGGAGAAGCTACCACTAATCAAGCGGGTCTTAGCTACCACGATGTTTAAAAGTAATTACAGAAAACATGTATGTTAAAAACAGGCTATCAGGGTGATTTTGTAAATTTATAGGAGCAATCATGATCAAGGGAGTTAGAGCTTGCCTTCACAGTCTTCCAGAAACTCCTCGTAGTCCGGGTCTTCAAGTTCCTCGTCGTATTCCTTGTTTGCTATAGCACGTAATCGCGTGAATCAGTGTTGAATGCAAAAGAACTCCAAGAAATCCAAACCAAACCTTAGTAGTGTGGTTGTAGGGGGTCTATAGAAATTTCAGCATAAGGTATATTTTTATTTGCGGCTTGAGTGGGGATTTCGTCGCTTGGGTAGTTAAGCACAAGTTTACCCCAGATCCCCGAGCTAATTAGATGGGTCAATACCGTTATTAGGATTTGGGGACTTTTCTATGGTTTATCTGGGCCATGTCTGTTTGCTACTTCACTCTAATAGTACACGCCTGAAATTTCCTCTATACTCCGAAATATGTTTCACAAGTTTCTGTGTACATTAGGGGTATCCCTAGCAATTTCTATGCGTGCACAGAAGTTGACAAGTGGGTTAGAGGGTCCAGCGTAGCGCTTGTGTCCCTGGTGTACGTGGACCAAGCCGACAAGGCTGATTTCCACTGGTCTCTGCGTACAGGTGTCTGGTGGCAGCAATGTGGCAGCTGACTGGGCTGCCACATGAGTCGGGCTGCCAAGGTGGCTGCACGTGTGTGTCTTTGCTGACCGGGTGCTAGCATGGATGCCATGTGTTCTAAACTTTTTATGTGTCATGCCACAGTTCATTACGTGTGCGCCACATGGGCGCCACCTGGTCCGGGGTGTGCGAGGTGGTTACCACATGTGTGCCTTTGCTGAGGTGGTGCTGATCTGACCATCATGTATGCGTGTCTATCTACGTGTCATGCCATGTGGCGCCAAATGTGCGCCAAGCTGGCTAGGGGGGAGTCCTCAGGTTACTGTTGTGAACCTAAACCTAGCCTATAGCTTGTGGGTCTGTGGTCCGATCCCACGGCAGCCTATGCGGGGCGTGCGGCTGGCACCCATGTGGTGCTGACTCGGCTGCCACTTCCGCACGCCTACCTGTGCGGCCTGCCACCTAGCTACCACGTGAGCGGGTGGCCGGAGCGGCTGCCGGCATGGCAGGGGCGGCTGGCGGCCAGCCAGAACTGCGTCGTTCGCCTTCGAGTTCGTTCTAACGTGGTGTTGGTGTTCCTCCCATCGCGGGGAGTCGAGGTGGGGGGTTCCTAGCCGAACTTGCTCACCGGAACGGCACCAACGGCTCGCCGAGGTTGCTGTTGATGGCGGTACTCAACGAACATGAGCACGTGGTTGCGTTCTACCCATTTGGCGACGCCACACACGTTCACTGAGGTAACGTCCTAGAGGGCTCGGCCGCGCTGGGGAGTTCCACATGGTTGCTGTGACACCCTCATCCCGGGTGTCAGCATATGTTCATGTTTTATGAAGAAGAAAAACAATTTTAGAAAAGAGGGAACGGAAACAAGTATCAAAAGGATAGCCAGTAAAGCTCTCCGAGAGCGCCGAAGGCAACTTCCACGACCAGCAGACCACATGGTGTGTTCGGAACTCATTCCCGAGAGATAGGGAGAGGTCCGACGCTAAACTGGATACGTGGCAGGCTCGGGGGTCACCTCTGCAATTGGAAAGAGGTCCGACCCTGTGGGACACGTGCTACAGCGGAGATAGCCTCTGCGGAAGAAGCAAAGGCATTTTTCATGGGACACATGTCACCTTCGGAGCTAGTCCTCGCGGAAGTCAGGGGACCAGTCGCACGGGATATGTGTTAATTTCGGAACCCATCTCCGAGAAGTCCGGATCTATTGAACACGTGTCGCCACCGGAGCTTATCTCTGGAGGTCCGTCTCTGCTGGACACGTGTCGACCTCGGGGCATGTCCCTGAGGGAAGGAAAAAGGCGGAAAGACCGGCACCCACACGTGGCGTGCGCGGAGCTCGTCTCCGAAGAAGAGGGAGGTCTCGATAGATTGACACGCGGCACAACCGGAGCTCGTCTCTGCGGATGAGGAGATACCAGGCCCGGAGGACACGTGGAGCCTCTGGAGCTCATCGACACGGAGGTAACGAGTTTTGGAGCGGCTGTTACGCGTAAGGACACCGGTATGCAACGGGAACCGATCTAAAATCCACGATCCTTACCGAAGATAAGACGTCAGGATCTAACAAAGATCTGAATAAGACTCTTATTCGGGATCCAATCAGATTAGGACTCTTATCTTCCCGATTATAAATAGAACCCAAAACCTCTGGCCGAAATCACGAACTTGTCTTTCAACTCCTAAGCCGACGACTTAGCGCTCTAGCCCTAATCGCCAAGCAAAACATCACCGAAGCGCAAATAGGGAGATCATCGGAGAAGAACCGAGTGGTCTGAGGAGGACCTCAAAGTCAAGAAGAGCGTGAGGTAGGACTTCAATACCACCTTACGACATCATGTTGTTCATCTCTTTGCATCTGTTCTTCGATTCCTTTCGAACAGAAGCCTTTTCGTGGACAGATCACTTGATGATCAGTTTGATCTAAAAACAAGATCATCGCCACGACCACCTTTGATCTGAACACCTCTATCCGTGCAAGCCATGCAAGGGCACACCAATCTAATAAAAATCATAGGATAGCATGCATGAGCATCATCGCATCTAGTTTAGGGTTTGTGCATGATATTGATTGCTGTGAATTTTGTATGCACGTGAATCCTACATAGCAGAACAAGCTCAGGAAGCTGTCTACGACGAACTATAGCAACCAGGTTTTGAGAATCAAGAACAACCGGAACCGCAAGAACAAGGCAAGTGCTCCTTGACCATGTTGATCCTATGTTTCGGGTAAAACTATTTTGTTTTGCGAAAAGGTGTGTGTGCTGAGTCAAACATGATGGGAAACCCTTTTATAGGAGTTTACTAGTTTTGATTAAACCATCCTTGTCACCTGGGAAGTTTTATGAGTCGGGTATGGTTTTTGTTTTATGCTTCGCTGAGTCCATGGGATTGGGAAGCGAGATAGATGTGTCTAGCTAACTGCACTCATAATAATAATGAGAAACTGATGTTAATAATGAACATGGATCGGAGGGAGATCTAGGCAAGACTGAGTTTGTGAATGAGGTAGCATGAGATGGTGGTTTACTTGCCGTAGATCTAAGGACCGGTTCATGCATGCACATGACAGGATAACAGTGCCACCACAAGGCCAAGTATGGGTGCGGCTTAGCTGAGTAATTAGGTAAGTTGCTAGAGTGTTATGGACTGTGGAAGGCACGGGGAATGGGAGTCGAGTGAGGACTGCCCTGGGAACTGCATGGCACAAGAGGGGGCCCGTGGGTGGGAGAATTGGAGATTCTAGCCTGCCGGTGAAACCTTAGTGAGTCCATACATCTAGTAACCCCTTTGTAAAGGCTATTTTGTGATCTCTTGACCATACACCGACGGTTGTGTACTGGTATAATGGAGGTTCTGCAGTCGCCGACGGGTGACGAAACCACAAACTTGTGGGTAAAGAGGTGCAAACTCTGCAGAGTTATCAAAACTATCATGATAGCCGAGCTTACGGTCATGAGCACCTGGCTAAACTGCCATGATTAGATGGAATGTTTACTGGGATGGTTATTGGAATGGTTACTGGGATGGTTACGGGAATGGTTGTTGGGAAGGTTCTTGGTTATGGTCATTGATTATGGTTTGGTTTGGGACTGTTGAGTCCGGGAGATGAGATGGTTGCATGACTGGTGGGTCATGACATGAGATTGGTCTCAGTGCGAGACAAGGTTGTTTTATGAGGTGAAATGGTAGCGAATACGAGGAGGTATTCGTGAGTATGAATAAAAGATTGGTTAATGTTCGGATGGAACACGGGAAGTGATGAAGGTATGTTGGTATTTTAATACATGCTGGGACTACATTCATCTAAAGTTAAGTTGCTGTTTTATCATGATTTTATAAATTTGCTTTTCTGCAAATAAGCCTTTTATACCTACCTTGTTTATGAGCTGCATATCATGTGTTATTCCCGCACTTGCTGAGTACATCATTGTGCTCAAACTTGCATTATTATTTCTTCATCAAAAGCAAGAGAAGGCTACTATGAAGATCAAGTAGAGCATTATGGCGTGTGATCTGTTCTCAACCTTGCCTGTGGAGGGAGTAGAGATGGAGCCACTTCTGCTTAGTTTTGCTTCCGCATTAGTTTTTGCTTCCGCATTTAAATAAGATTTCCGCTGCGTAGAAATAAGGACTTCCGCTGTGAGCATGAGTCCAAGACTCATGAGGTATTGTAATAAACTCTGTTATTCGTGGTAATATATAATCTGAATTCAGTTTGTGGAACGTATGTGTATGTGTGATAAACATCCTGGGCACACATATGCATTAGTTCTCGGTTCTGTGGTTTTCCACAGAATTGAGGGCGTCACCGATTGGTATCAGAGGCACGGATTGACAGTAGGTTACACGCCTAGATAGAAACCTTAGATTGATATTAGAATCACGGGTTAACAGCAAGTTATACCCCTAAATAGAAGCTACGCGGACCAAAGGAAGCATCCTAGGGTGAATAGCCTAGATTGGCCTTGAAACCACTTTGACATAGAAAACCATCCTTGAATAGGAGTTGAGTGGGCCCTTGTGATGATTATTTGTGAATATGTGCTTAGTGTGAGTGGTGGGACGTCTCAAAAACGTTGTCCATATCCACACATAAGAAGAAGGAGATGTGAGATGTTTCGGCACTTGCTCACATCCTCATAAGGACTAATATATATAGTCCAACTCCCCTTGATGCATATAGTTGAAAGGACCTATCTAACCTTCTATTCTATTTCGTTCCCCCTCACAGATGGTGAGAGGAAACGCCAGCCGAAGGAACGTCCAGGAAGATGACCACGAGGAAGTTCCTGCCAACCCCGGAGCTGGCGAAAACAACCTAGAAAGGTTGATGGCCATGCAAAACCAGCTTATGCAAACCATGATCCAAACTTTGGGTCAGTTGCAGGCCAACCAAAACTCCGTTCCGGCACCACCGCCACCACCACCGCCGACTCATAACAGGCTGGGAGAGTTCATGAGGACTCGACCACCCACCTTTGCTCAAGCAAGCGATCCAATGGAGGCCGATGATTGGTTGAAATCCATGGAGAAAAAGCTTGCCATTGTTCAGTGCAACGACCGAGAGAAGGTTCTCTTTGCGTCACACCAACTGATGGGAGCAGCTGCTGACTGGTGGGATGCCTTGAGCAACGCCCATGCCAACCCGGAGACAATCACTTGGACTGAGTTCAAGGAAAGTTTCCGCTCCCACTACATCCCTGTTGGCGTAATGATGCTCAAGAGGCAGGAGTTTGAAGGTCTCCGCCAAGGGCAGAAAAGTGTGAACGAATATCTCAACAAGTTCATACAACTGTCCCGGTATTGCCCCCGAAGATGTCAACTCAGATCAGAGGAAGCAGTACCTGTTCATGAGAGGGTTGAATAATGAGATCCAAGTTCAGCTCCTCAACAATGACTACGTAAGCTTCCAGAAGCTGGTTGATAAGGCTATTGTGGTGGAAAACAAGATCCGAGAGATCGAGCACGAGTGCAAAAGGAAGATCCCATACCAGCCCCAAGGGAGCAACGTACGACCTAGATACATGCCCCCTGCACCGCAGTATGGATCGATCGCTCCTACGTACCGCCCTGGTCAGCCACCACAGCAACGGCCCGTTGCACCGGCACCTCGTGTGCCCATGCCTCCTGCGCCCCGGCCTAACAATGGCGCTCCTGTTCAAAACCCCCGCCCCAATGTACCTGCTGCCGTAGGCAACAGGGCATGCTTTGCATGCGGGGAAGTAGGCCACTTTGCTAGCCAGTGCCCGAAGAGAGGCCCTGGACAGAAAGGTAACGTGCCCAAGCAGAATCAGCGACCAAACGGAGGGGACAACCAAGGGAACCGAGGACCACAGAACTATGCTCGTGGCCACGTTAACCATGTCACTGCTGAGGAAGCACAACAGGCTGAGGACGTCGCAATTGGTATGTTCCTTGCCAACTCCAGCCCAGCCACCATTTTATTTGATTCCGGAGCATCACATTCCTTCATATCATCCAAATATGTTGCCAAACATCATCTACCCATATCCCACCTAGAATGTGCTATGTTAGTTAATTCTCCCGGAGGAGAAATGAGGACTAGTATAGTATGTCCTAAGGTAAGCCTTAAAATAAGGGGGGTAGACTTCCTTGCCAACCTTATTGTCTTGGATTCCCACGGGATTGACATCATACTCGGAATGGACTGGTTAAGCAAGCACAATGGAGTAATCCAATGCGCTGAGAGAAGCGTGCAGTTGACAAACAAACACGGTATCCGTGTCGAGTTTAAGTCAGCCCAGCAAGCAACCGAACGGGCGGATCTGAACCATGTTGAAGGAGTAGCATTGGACAACATTCCAGTGGTTCAGGAATTTTCGGATGTGTTCCCGGAAGAACTTCCAGGTATGCCACCTGACCGGGATATTGAGTTTGCCATAGATTTGGTACCTGGAACAGCACCCATAGCTAAGAGACCATATAGGATGCCCGTCAACGAGTTAGTTGAACTAAAGAAGCAAATTCAAGAACAGTTGGAGAAGGGTTTTATCCGGCCAAGCTCGTCACCATGGGGAGCCCCGGTACTCTTCGTGGACAAGAAGGACGGAACCCAAAGAATGTGCGTGGACTACAGGTCTCTCAACGAGGTAACAATCAAGAATAAATACCCTCTGCCCCGTATAGAGGACCTGTTCGATCAAATGAAAGGAGCCCAAGTGTTCTCCAAGATTGATCTTCGGTCGGGATATTTCCAGCTGAAGATTAAGCCCTCCGATATACCTAAGACAGCCTTTCGGACGCGGTATGGTTCAAATGAATATACCGTTATGTCTTTTGGATTGACGAATGCACCCGCATACTTCATGTACCTTATGAATAAGGTTTTCATGGAGTACTTGGACAAGTTTGTCGTGGTTTTCATCGACGACATTATGGTGTATTCAAAAAGTGAGGAGGAGCATGAAGAACATCTGAGATTGACCTTGCAGAAGTTGCGAGGGCATCAGTTGTATGCCAAGCTCAACAAGTGTCAATTTTGGCTAAGGGAAATATCCTTCCTAGGCCACATCATCTCCAAGGAAGGGGTATCGGTTGATCCTAGAAAGGTGAGAGATGTTCTGAAATGAGACCAACCGAAGAGCGTGAGGGATATTCGGAGTTTCCTTGGAATGGCAGGATACTATCGGCGCTTCATTAAAGACTTCTCTAAAATAGCAAAACCTATGACGGAGTTGCTAATGAAGGGAAAAGTCTTTCAATGGACACAAGCCTGCCAAGGAAGTTTTGAGGAACTCAAGAAAAGGCTAACCACAGCACCAGTTCTGGTATTGCCTGACATAAGCAAGAGCTTTGACATATATTGTGACGCATCCAGACAAGGGCTCGGATGTGTGCTCATGCAGGAAGGACAAGCGGTAGCCTACGCCTCAAGACAATTAAAGAAGCACGAGCTTAACTATCCTACACATGATTTGGAGTTAGCAGCAGTGGTGCATGCATTGAAGATTTGGAGACATTATATCCTTGGTCATCGATGTGAGATCTATACAGATCATAAAAGCCTCAAGTACATATTTACACAAATGGACTTGAATTTGAGGCAACGTCGATGGTTAGAACTCATCAAGGATTATGATGTGGGAATCAACTACCATCCCGGGAAGGCCAATGTAGTCGCTGACGCATTGAGCAGAAAGGGAGCATGCCACCAACTCACGGTTCGGGAGCTACCACCCGAACTACGAGAGGAGTTCGAACGGTTACACCTCGGATTCTTGAATAACGTGGAGATGGTGGAGATCCACTCCTCATTGGAGCAAGAAATAAGGAAGGGACAAGCAACGGACGAGGGGATCAAGGAGATCAAGGAAAGAATCCGACAAGGGATAGAGAAGGATTTCAAAGAGGATGAAAAGGGTACGCTTTGGCTAGGAAAAAGGATTTGTGTGCCAAACCTAAGACACCTTCGCGACATGATATTGAAGGAGGCACATGATTCACCCTATTCCATACATCCAGGGAGCACCAAAATGTACAAGGACTTGAAAACTTGCTATCGGTGGGATGGTATGAAAAGGGATATAGCCGAATACGTTGCCCTATGCGACACATGCCAACGGGTAAAAGCCGAACATCAAAAACCCGCTGGGTTGTTGCAACCTTTGAAAATACCTGAATGGAAATGGGAAGACATTAGTATGGACTTCATCGTCGGACTGCCACGAACTCAGTCAGGATACGATTCCATCTGGGTCATTGTGGACCGGTTGACGAAAACCGCCCATTTTCTTCCGGTAAAGACCAGTTACAACGTTACACAGTTGGCAGAATTGTACATGGAGCAGATCGTGTGCCGTCATGGAGTTCCGAAGAGGATAGTCTCAGATCGAGGTTCTCAGTTTACCTCTAGATTCTGGAGGAAGCTGCAGAAAGCCATGGGTACACAACTAGATTTTAGCTTCGCCTATCACCCACAAACATATGGGCAAACCGAGAGGACGAACCAAATTTTGGAGGACATGTTGAGAGCTTGCGCCTTGAAACGTGGGCGTAGCTGGGATAGGAGTTTACCGTATGCCGAGTTCTCCTATAACAACAGCTATCAAGCTAGTTTGAAGATGTCGCCTTTCGAAGCCTTATATGGTAGACGGTGTAGAACGCCACTGTTCTAGAACGAGACTGGAGAGAACCAGGTGTTTGGACCCGAAGTACTACAAGAGGCTGAAAAGCAAGTCCAAACGATACGGGAGAACTTAAAGGCTGCTCAGTCATGACAGAAAGGCTATGCGGACAATAGGCGTAGAAAGTTGACCTTTGAAGTAGGAGACTTCGTATACCTTAAGGTATCGCCTATCCGAGGCCAACGACGTTTTAACGTCAAAGGCAAACTAGCGCCTCCCTACATCGGACCATTAAAGAGTTTGGGTAAGCGAGGAGAAGTAGCCTATCAACTAGAGCTCCCAAACAACCTCTCCGACGTACATGACGTGTTTCATGTATCTCAGCTCAAGAAGTGCTTGAGAATACCAGAGGAACAAGTGTCAATGGGAGAACTTAAACTTCAAGAGGACCTGACTTACGCAGAACACCCTATCCGAATCTTGGACGTAAAAGAAAGGGTCACCCGAAACAAAGTGATTCGATGGTGCAAGGTACAATGGAGCCATCACACTGAAGCTGAAGCCACATGGGAGCGTGAAGAG
This sequence comes from Neostapfia colusana, assembly GCA_030760725.1. Classification (NCBI taxonomy): domain Eukaryota; kingdom Viridiplantae; phylum Streptophyta; class Magnoliopsida; order Poales; family Poaceae; genus Neostapfia; species Neostapfia colusana. The sequence goes on from JASWHV010000006.1 coordinate 107,084,262, forward strand.
GATATTAAGGCTGAATTCCCCTATCTATTTTCTCCTAATGAATCTCCAGGGCGAGATTCAATTTAAGGGGGGTAGATTTGTGACACCCTCATCCCGGGTGTCAGCATATGTTCATGTTTTATGAAGAAGAAAAACAATTTTAGAAAAGGGAACGGAAACAAGTATCAAAAGGATAGCCAGTAAAGCTCTCCGAGAGCGCCAAAGGCAACTTCCACGACCAGCAGACCACGTGGTGTGTTTGGAACTCATTCCTGAGAGATAGGGAGAGGTCCGACGCTAAACTAGATACGTGGCAGGCTCGGGGGTCACCTCCGCAATTGGAAAGAGGCCCGACCCTGTGGGACACGTGCTACCGCGGAGATAGCCTCTGCGGAAGAAGCAAAGGCATTTTTCATGGGACACATGTCACCTTCGGAGCTAGTCCTCGCGGAAGTCAGGGGACCAGTCGCACGGGATATGTGTTAATTTCGGAACCCATCTCCGAGAAGTCCGGATCTATTGAACACGTGTCGCCACCAGAGCTTATCTCCGGAGGTCCGTCGCTGCTGGACACGTGTCGACCTCGGGGCATGTCCCTGAGGGAAGGAAAAAGGCGGAAAGACCGGCACCCACACGTGGCGTGCGCGAAGCTCGTCTCCGAAGAAGAGGGAGGTCTCGATCGATTGACACGTGACACAACCGGAGCTCGTCTCTGCGGATGAGGAGATACCAGGCCCGGAGGACACGTCGAGCCTCTGGAGCTCATCGACACGGAGGTAACGAGTTTTGGAGTGGCTGTTACGCGTAAGGACACCGGTACGCAATGGGAACCGATCTAAAATCCACGATCCTTACCGAAGATAAGACGTCAGGGTCTAACAAAGATCTGAATAAGACTCTTATTCGGGATCCAATCAGATTAGGACTCTTCTCTTCCCAATTATAAATAGAACCCAAAACCTCTGGCCGAAATCATGAACTTCTCTTTCAACTCCTAAGCCGACGACTTAGCGCTCTAGCCCTAACTCGCCAAGCAAAACATTGCCGAAGCGCAACAAGGGAGATCATCGGAGAAGAACCGAGTGGTCTGAGGAGGACCTCAAAGTCAAGAAGAGCGTGAGATAGGACTTCAATACCACCTTACGACATCATGTTGTTCATCTCTTTGCATCTGTTCTTCGATTCCTTTCGAACAGAAGCCTTTTCGTGGACAGATCACTTGATAATCAGTTTAATCAAAAAACAAGATCATCGCCACGACCACCTTTGATCCGAACACCTCTGTCCGTGCAAGCCATGCAAGGGCACACCAATCTAATAAAAATCATAGGATAGCATGCATGAGCATCATCACATCTAGTTTAGGGTTTGTGCATGATATTGATTGCTGTGAATTTTGTATGCACGTGAATCCTACATAGCAGAACAAGCTCAGGAAGCTGTCTACGACGAACTACAGCAACCAGGTTTTGAGAATCAAGAACAACCGGAACCGCAAGAACAAGGCAAGTGCTCCTTGACCATGTTGATCCTATGTTTTGGGTAAAACTATTTTGTTTTGTGAAAAGGTGTGTGTGGTAAGTCAAACATGATGGGAAACCCTTTTATAGGAGTTTACTAGTTTTGATTAAACCATCCTTGTCACCTGGGAAGTTTTATGAGTCGGGTATGGTTTTTGTTTTATGCTTCGCTGAGTCCATGGGATTGGGAAGCGAGATAGATGTGTCTAGCTAACTGCACTCATAATAATAATGAGAAACTGATGTTAATAATGAACATGGATCGGAGGGAGATCTAGGCAAGACTGAGTTTGTGAATGAGGTAGCATGAGATGGTGGTTTACTTGCCGTAGATCTAAGGACCGGTTCATGCATGCACATGCCAGGATAACAGTGCCACCACAAGGCCAAGTATGGGTGCGGCTTAGCTGAGTAATTAGGTAAGTTGCTTGAGTGTTATGGACTGTGGAAGGCGCGGGGAATGGGAGTCGAGTGAGGACTGCCCTGGGAACTGCATGGCACAAGAGGGGGCCCGTGGGTGGGAGAATTGGAGATTCTAGCCTGCCGGTGAAACCTTAGTGAGTCCATACATCTAGTAACCCCTTTGTAAAGGCTATTTTGTGATCTCTTGACCATACACCGACGGTTGTGTACTGGTATAATGGAGGTTCTGCAGTCGCCGACGGGTGACGAAATCACAAACTTGTGGGTAAAGAGGTGCAAACTCTGCAGAGTTATTAAAACTATCATGATAGCCGAGCTTACGGTCATGAGCACCTGGCTAAACTGCCATGATTAGATGGAATGTTTACTGGGATGGTTATTGGAATGGTTACTGGGATGGTTACGGGAATGGTTGTTGGGAAGGTTCTTGGTTATGGTCATTGATTATGGTTTGGTTTGGGACTGTTGAGTCCGGGAGATGAGATGGTTGCATGACTAGTGGGTCATGACATGAGATTGGTCTCAGTGCGAGACAAGGTTGTTTTATGAGGTGAAATGGTAGCGAATACGAGGAGGTATTCGTGAGTATGAATAAAAGATTGGTTAATGTTCGGATGGAACACGGGAAGTGACGAAGGTATGTTGGTATTTTAATACATGCTGGGACTACATTCATCTAAAGTTAAGTTGCTGTTTTATCATGATTTTATAAATTTGCTTTTCTGCAAATAAGCCTTTTATACCTACCTTGTTTATGAGCTACATATCATGTGTTATTCCCGCACTTGCTGAGTACATCATTGTGCTCAAACTTGCATTATTATTTCTTCATCAACAGCAAGAGAAGGCTACTATGAAGATCAAGTAGAGAATTATGGTGTGTGATCTGTTCTCAACCTTGCCTGTGGAGGGAGTAGAGATGGAGTCACTTCTGCTTAGTTTTGCTTCCGCATTAGTTTTTGCTTCCGCATTTAAATAAGATTTCCGCTGCGTAGAAATAAGGACTTCCGCTGTGAGCATGAGTCCAAGACTCATGAGGTATTGTAATAAACTCTGTTATTCGTGGTAATATATAATCTGTATTCAGTTTGTGGAACGTATGTGTATGTGTGATAAACATCCTGGGCACACATATGCATTAGTTCTCGGTTCCGTGGTTTTCCACAGAATTGAGGGCGTCACAGTTGCCACCTAGGGCAGAGGGGTAGGGTGGCAGCTTGCCGGAGTAGCTCGCCGGCGGCTAACCGGTCGTTGGGCTTTTTCTTTGCGCAGGGCAACTATTTACGTGCCGGTGATCTACGCATCATGGTGAGAGCAGCGGTCACGGTCCTAGGTTGAGATGGTCGCCGGAGTGGCGGCTAGACACCGCCGGAGATGACAGTGGATCGCCGGCGGCTAGCCGGCATCCGAACCTTTTTCTTTGCGCTACCTTACAAACTGTTTGCCGTTGGTCGATGCGACATGGGGAATCTAGTGGCTGTGACGCCGGGCCTAAAATGTCACTATTCCGCCGGTGAGGCCTTGCCGGAGTTGGGCATGATGGCGGTGTTTGGTGGTAGCGCGCTTGTGGCCGTTTTCTACCGGGTTTCCATACCCTATATGCACACTGGGACAGCAGAAACATTTCAGAGCGGGGCGGCTGATCCGAGGAGTGCCCCTCGGCAGCCGACGGCGACATGCAGTAGCAAGGGCGGCGGCCCAACAGTGCTGGCCTCCTACATCGCTTTATCTCGAGTTCCAGCGAGTGGCACTGCTCCATGAGCTACTAGAGATGCTGAGGGAAGTGAAAGAGGGGGTAGGTGAGCTTACCGGAGTAGGATTTCAGGTTCGCCGGACTTGGGGAAGAAGCAGGAGAAACCCATAACTGGACTTGGGGAAGCTCGAACCAGTTTGCACATGCTCCTGGGAGCTTTGGTGGATGCTACCGAGCTTGTGGAGGAGCATCACCGACCCTTTTATACCGTGGAGAGGTGGTGGCGAGGCAGTGCTCCGATGCGGCCGACTTCTCTGTCCTGGGGCAGCCGGGATTCCCGTGGAAGACAATCCAGAGGCGAGCGGGGGATACGTCACCTGCGGCGCGACACTCCAAGAATTGAAAGCGTGGCGTCCGGCGCATTCCCTGGCGGCGCAGCGAGCGAGGGGGCCGGACGGAATCGCGCTCGCGCGGTACCGTGGCCACAACAGCCGGGATTCCCTCGGCGGCCTGAAAGGGATGACGTGCGGAGCGGCCGACGGGACAGCGACGGGCGACACGACCTGGAGGCCGGCGCATTTTCTGGAAGAGACGGCGGCGGCGTGGCGTGTTCTGCGCAGGGAATAAGGGGGGGGCAGTGGAGGGCTCTCGGCGGGCGCGACCGACGGGGCGACGGGACAGGCGCCGGCGTGGATCCATGCGACGGCTCGGGCGAGGATCCTGGGGCGGCGCGATTTATGGAACAAGGTGGCGGCTCTGTCGGGGAGGAAGGGAGAGGCGGTGGGGAAGAAGGAGGGCTGCGCTGGGCCGGGCTGGGCCAGGCTAGGCCACGCGCAAGGAAAGAGGGAAGCGGGCTGCGCCCAGGAAGAGGAGAGAAAAGGGTTGGGCTGCACCAGGGAAAAAAGGAAGAAAAAGAAAAAGGGAGTCGGGCTGGCTGGTGAGAGAGGAAAATAAATGGGTTGCGCCAAAAAAAGGAGAGGGGAGAGAGGGGCTTGGCCCAGGCAAATTTTTTTTATCTTTTTACAGAATTTGCTCTTGAATTCAGATTTCAATTTAGATTTGGCTTGCATTGGGTAGTTTACTAGTAATTTGAGTTAGCACTTCACAAACATGATTTTGCATACGGATATAAATTAAAGGTCGTCACACCTATTCGTGTATATGCATACAAATGCCACTCGGCATAGTTTTAACTCGTTTAATTAATTTATTAGTTTGCTATACACACACCCAGTTGCACATTCGTATAGTGTGTGTATTTCTACACCTAGATACATAATTATATATACATACGCACATATCGTTTCACCTCTGTTTTATTCCTTGCATTGCTATTGGATTTCTTGTGTTGCATGTATGTGTCGATGTTGTTTTGGAGATTCTATTTGCGACGGTTTGTACTTGATTTCCCAAATTTTATATTTTTTACGGATTTTTATTTGGTTTCAAAATTTGGGATGTGACAAAATTATTTATGCTAAATATTATTTATTTTAGAACGGAGGGAGTACTTACTCCCAACGGCCGGTAGGCAGCAGGTGCATGCATATGCATGGATCGACGATAATGCATGCGTACGTTCGCAGGCACAGTCCTTGCTGGCTGATCTTGCCGCCGGCGAGCACTTCCTTCAATCCCTGTCGACGAGCGTGGCCCTCACCGATCGCGCCAGCTACAATCGCCACGTTCCGGTTCCTTTGAGGTGAGGCGCGCATAGCGACACGGAACCATGCATGGTTCGCGCGCTGGGCTCCTTCGACCCGGGCGGTTGGTGAATGACCAGCTTACCCTCACCGTCGTCTCCATCCATCCATCCGTCGAGCTCAGACCATCCCGTTCAAACACGGACAGGCCAGGGCGTGGGGACTGGCCCGTCGAGTCGCTCGGCGCTGCAGGAGTACACGTGCATGGGGTTCAACGCTGTACGTACCCTGCCCGGCCCTGCCGCACCACATGCATGCACGCATGCCGCGGCCCTCGATCCGGCCCCTCCACCGCCACCTCCGCGCCTCAGCGTCCGGCCATGGATGAGTTCAACACAGACGGTTCAGTGGCAGAGCACCCGGGCCATCTGATACGCTGCAGGGGACCCTGTCGAAGTGTGCGGTCGACACTTCCCCCGGGCCTGCACTGGGCAGCCCGCGGAGGTTCTTTTTTTGGTGGGGCTAGTCCCTAGCGGAGAGATTGCGCAGATGGACGAGTTAGTGAGAGCTTGACACGGCGAGTTTTACGTGGTTCAGGCCACCGGAGCGTAAAACCCTACGTCCACGGCGAGCTATGGAGCTCGCTGTATTGCTTGCTGCTCGGGGCCGGAGGCCTGAGCTTGGGGGTGAGTTACAGCTTGAGAGTGTATGACTAGCGTATGAGTTGCAAAGTGCGAACCCTTGCTATCGATGCCTACCCGAGCCTTTTATAGTCCAAGACTCGGGCAGCTTACAAGGGGAGCCGAGACCCGACAGGTGGTCCCGGGAAGATTGTCTATTATCTACCGTATCTGCAGTTATGCCGGTAGTTGTCTCTGGCCAAAGGCTTCTGAGTCTTCATCTTGCCGCCCTGCCCATGCCGCATGCTAGTCGTAGTGGTTGATGACGGCGCAGGCGGCATGGGATGTCTTGTCGCGGTGTTTATTGGCTGACAGGTTTTGTCACCGCGCGCCAGTCTGTGATGCGACTGGGCGCAACGGCACCTGACAGAAGCGTGCTCCGCGTCTCCGCGTCTTGGGAAGACGCGGGCCTTGAATACCTTTTACGGGCAAGGTATGGGGCGTATTTACGCCCGCTGCCTACCGCTCGGGGCAGGCAGCGTCGTTCTGCTGCCACGTGCTGGGCCCGGAGCCCTTCTCAGAGGAGAGGAGGGTCAGTCCCGCGGGGCATGTGGAGCGTCCGGACCTCTCCCCGCGGAGGGGGAGGCTCGGCTTCTGTTGGCCACGTGGTAGGCCCGGAGCTCTCCTCTGAGGAGAGGGAGGTCCGGCCCCGCTGGACATGCGGCGCCTTCGGACCTCTCTCCCGCGGAGGGGGAGGTCCGGCTTCTGTATGCCACGTGGCGGGCCCGGAGCTCTCCTCTGAGGAGAGGGAGGTCCGGCCCCGCCGGACGCGTGGCGCCTTCGTAGCTCTCCCTGCGGAGAAGGGCGAGTTCCTTAGGCATTTTACCCTGTGCGCGGGGGTACCCCATATCTCAGGTATCGACAGTGGCCCCCGGGCCCATCTCGGGGGAGATAGCGAGCCCGAGGTGGGACCTCCGTCTCTTCCGATCCGCGCACTTCCTCTAAGTCCCGAATTGACCGCTGCCGGAGCACGAACGACCACGGGATCGTGGGAGCGTGCGCTCACTTGATGGTTGCTTTTACTGCGGCGGTTCCCAAGACTGCCACTTCTGCACGTTGCGGCTCTTTCTTCGGGAACCGCCGAAGTGCCTTGCCGGCTCATCTTCTCAGGAGACTGACTCCTTGCCCCCACCGGTTCAGTTAGGCGGCTTGGGCCCACCCGTCATCGGCACTCAGTCTGGGAAACGAAGCGGTTGCCGGTGCGGGGTACTCGAAGAGTTCCGAATCGTTTGGAATTGCACCCGGGAAATTTTTTAGAGGGGGTCTTACCCACATTGCAGCTTCCCTTCGCACTTCTCTGCGTTTTTCCTCGGACTCTTGTGCTTTTGCTCTCTTGCCTTTGAGTTCTCCCTTGCCATGGCTTCCAACCCGCCGCCAGAGAAGAAGCGTGCTCGATCTCCTCCAGCAGCGGCGTCTGTGCCAAGTTGGGATTCTGGGGTGCCTGACACGCCCTCCGGTGGCGATTCGAAGAGGCCCCGGGTTGATGCGCTGGGGGAAGCTTCTGGGGCGTCCCCTGTTCCGCCAGTCCAAGCGACTGCGGAGCGGCCGTCGGTGACGGTAGCGGGCTCTGGAAGTCCTACCCCGGCTCGGAAGTCGGGGTTCAGAGCCCGCTGGAGTGTCCGCGCTTCCCGGCCTTCCCCGACTTGCGGGGAATCTGTGCCGCTGCGCTCGGAGCCAGGGGCAACTGCCGCGGCCCCCAGGCCAGCGCGAACTTCTCCTGTTCCGGTGTGCCCGGACTCCACGGCAGCGTTGTCTCTTCCTGCCGAGACGGCCACCGCGGCCCCCGAGCCAGCGCAGGTTGACCCTGCACTAGGCGTCCTGGCCTCTTCTCCAGCACCGCCTTCCCCGGCTCGCCCCTCTCCTCAGGTCAAGGAGCCAGAAGCTGAAGAGAGCCCGGCTGGCCTGGCTGCCAGAGCCTCGGAGCCAGCTTCTCCTGATCGGCGTCTCGTCTCGGTTGCTGGTGCGTCGGCTCTTCCTGAGGACGAGGTAATGGAGGAGGTCGGGGGGACTGCCCCGGCCTCTGTTGCTCCATTGCCTCTGGCGGACGCCTTCGCGCTTGCCGAGACGAGCGTCCGGCAGGTCTTGGCTGCACTAGGGCGCGAGCGGGAGGAGTATACGGTTGAACGGGACCGTCTCCTCATCTGGGGGAACCTTTTGCGGGAGAGGACCGCGAAGGTTAAGAGTGAGCTCGACTCCAGGCGGGAGTTGCTCGACTTCAGGGAAGCGCTCCTCGACCGGATGAAGCGGGCTGTCGACCGCATGGACACCGAATCGCGGCGGATCAACAGGGAGACCCTGGAGGCACATGCCCGGGCCGAGGAGAGCCTCTCTGCTGCTGTGGAGATACGGCAGCGGTTGGAGCGCCGTGAACTCACCGTTGAGGAACGGGAGCGTTGCATGGCAGCTGAGGCGGAGAGGGTCTCCGCGCAGCTGGCTGCGGGCGAGGATGACCTTTGAGCTCGGATGGAGGAGCTGGAGATCCTGAAGGAAGACCTCGACTTGAGGGAGGAACAGGTCTCCCGTGATCGCCGGGCGGTCTTGGACCGGGAGTTGACCGCCGACTCCAAGGCCGCTGAGTTGGAGCGGCTCGCCAAGGCTCTCCACCTTCGGGAGAGCTCCCTGGCGGCCAAGGAGAAGGAATTCTCCGAGAGGAACCTGGAGGCTCTGCAGGCGGCCCGCCGCGAGGTGGAGGAGGTTTCGGCCTTGCGGTCCTCCGAGGCTCTTGCAGTCTCGAGCTTCGTGGATCGAGCGGGGTCCGCCCTGATCCCTCTTGGCTTCAGTCCGGTGAGGACCGCGGCCCCTGCGTTGGAGGTGATCCCCGCGCTGGAGTCGATCGGCGCCAAGCTGGACAGGCTAGACTCGGTGGTCGCCAGCGAGCTTGAGGCCGAGGGGCGCGGCCTAGCCTTAGAGGTCGCCTCACATGTGCTGGCATGCTTTAAGAGCCGCGACCCCTTCTTCTTGCTAGAACCAGCGAGAGAGGGCCCAGCTGCAGAGCGGGAGCAAGCTGCCAGGGCAGAAGTCAAGGATGTGGCCGCCCTCATAGCCGCAAGGTTCCGGCGGGAGCCGGGAGGTTCTTAGGAGTTGTTTCTTTCTTCTTATCGAGTCTGTAGTCCAGCTCAAGGAGCCTCACTTAATTTGACTCTTTTGGACATTTGTGCCTGTGATGCTTTTTCTCTCCTTCTTGGCTTTGCCTGACTGAGTCCTTAGCTCCGCAAGGTACTCAGAGGCCATCTCCAATCTTGGAGCTTTGCACAGACACCCTCCCCGGGTCCTAACCGTGTTCGGGGCCCCCGGAGGTCTCCGGATCTCGCCCTATGGGGAGCTCCAAATCTGCCTGCCACGTGGCGGGTCTGGAGCTCCTCCTTAAGAGGCGGGAGCTCCGGCCATGTTGGACACGTAGGGCTTTCGGAGCCCTCCCATCGAGGGGGGAGGTCCGGTTTCCGCCTGCCACGTGGCGAGCCCGGAGCCCTCCTCAGGGGAGGAGAGAGTTCCGAGCTCGCTGGACGCGTGGGGCCCCTGGGTCCCGCCCCTGCTGGAGGGGCAGGTCCCGGTCCTTCCAGTCCTAGGCCGGAGTAGCTGGTAGCTCCTTTCCCCCTGCTTCATGCAGTCCCTGTTGCCATAACCTGGAGGTCCTGCACACAGGTAGAGGAAACGTAATTCTCCTCGGGGGGTCCTCCCCTCCCGTCTCCTAGTCTTATCCGTCTTACGATCCTGATTCGCTATACGGGGCTTGGGCAATTCTGTGCACGAGGCGCCGGAGCTCCGGCTCCCTCCGAGGTCCGGGTACGGCCGTTCGATCCCTAGTACCGGGCCATGCGCTGGGGAAGCAGAGTGCACGCGCTTTGGGTTCATGACCAGGCAAAGCGGTCGTACTCCCCTGGACCTCCGGAGGGCAGGATGCGCATGCTTTGGGCTCTGGGCCGGCTAAGCTGGATACGCACCCGGGACCCCCCATGCACAACGTAGGCCTTTCCTGGAGGTGACCAACTGGCACTGCAACACCTGACTGGGGGAGGCCCGAGAGACTCACTCGGCCATCGGCAGGTGCCTCAAGCGCAGCCGCCTTTGGTAGGATAGCGAATGCCGACTATGGATGAGCGCAGGAGAGGGGGAGCTAGATGTACGATGAACATACAGAGATAGTGCAATCATAAAAATTAATGCATAATTTAAATGAGCGCATGAGAGGGAGCTAAGTACAACAGATCTCTGTATTCGTACCCATAGGTGGAATTCTGGCTGTACAGGGAGGCAATGTTCCGCCTTGTCTTCAAGGGAAGCAAGACTCTACGCGCTTAGGGTCGGAACCAGGCTAAACTGGACGTAGTCCTGTACCGTCCCTTGAGACTTAGCTGTCCCAAGCGCTGTTCCTAAATTCTATGGGATCTATTACAGAAGGGAATAACCCTGTTCTACTGATGCTCAGGAAGTAAGACTTACAGTGTTGCTTCATGGAAAGGATTTTTGGGAATGGATCCCACTCTCGGTTGAAAGGCATGTGTACCTGGGGCGGCAGCTTTCATGATTCGGAAGGGACCTTCCCTGCTGGGGGAGAGCTTATGGGTCCTTCTTGGAATAGAGCGTGCCGCTTCACCAGGTTGCCCTCCTACAGGCCCCCGACGCGTTTGGTTCTTTGGCGGTAGTGCTTAGAGCATTAGCCGAGACCGTGCGTTGCGGGGTGTTCCCTGCAGCCGAGTCTTGTCGACGAGGTTGTTATCTTCGCGCTGGATCAGGTCCTGCGCGGCTTCTCCTGGGGGCCCCCGGGGAGTTCTCCCCTTCTGGCTAAGGCCTTCAAGGGGTAGGTAGGCCCGGGCTCGTCTTGGATGACCTAAGGCGTCTTCCCCTTCTGGCAAGGCCTTCAAGGGGTTGACAGACCTTAGGCGGCCCCCGAGAGGTATGTTCGAGGCACGGAGGCGCGCCGCAGTTGGCTAACGCCCTGGCATGTCACCGTCGGAACTGGAGTCCTCACCGTCATGCACTGTCTTTATGACACGCTGAGGCTCCTGGAACCCCACCTGGTGGGCAGCAGTGACTGGGGCATCGACCTTCTGTTTGCCATCCCTCTGAGGGTAGGGCGGCGCTTCAGCCCTCTGCTGTCTTCCTTTGCGGAAGCGCTCTGCGAGCCTCTGGATCTCCCAGCACTCGGCTGCAGTATGGTTGCAGGTGCCATGCACGGGGCATAGCCCGCCTTGGTCACTGTCTGGGGCCGGTGATTGCCGCTGCCTTTTGTCGGGGCGTGGCCCCCGAGCTCCACTGGTCGTCGCAGCTGCGGCGACGGGGGCCGTGAATGGTGACTTCATCTTGCCACTCCCCCGGTTCTTGGTCTTCTTGCCACCCCCATAGGCAGCAGCACCGGACCCGGGCTGTCCTCCTGACTCAGAGGTCGGCAGAGCGTGCCAGTTCCGCCCTTCAGCTGCTCTGGCGCACTTGTCCGCCAGGCTGAAGAGCTCCAAGACGTCGCGGACCTCTCTGGTCACGAGCTTCTGAAGCATTTTCTCGTCCCGGACACCCTGTCGGAACGCCACCACCACACAGGCACTTTGAATATGTGGGATGGTGTTGCGTACCTAAGAGAACCGCTGGATGAAAGAGCGCAGCGACTCCCCAGGTTGTTGTTTGACGGCGTGGAGGTCAAGCTCCGTGCCGGGACGGGTGTAGGAGCTGCCGAAGTTGGCGACGAACTGCCGGCAGAGCTCTCCCCAGGAGGTTATGGACCCCTGAGGTAGGTTCATGAGCCAAGACCGAGCTGGGCCGGTCAAGGCGACGGGGAAGTAGTTGGCCATGCTCAGCCTCGTCCCCTCCTGCGGCAAGTACGGCGGTGGAGTAGATCTGGAGGAACTCCGCTGGGTTGACGCTGCCGTCGTACTTCTCGGGCAGATGCGGGTGAAACTTGCGTGGCCACCTTGCGAAGCGAAGGTGGGGTGCAAGGGCCGCACATCATGCACCTGCTGCTGCAGGTACTGGCGCTGCGAACGCTTGGTTCGCACTTGGCACCGCGTATCCCGGCATGGGCAAGGCTGCACCATAGACCGGGGCCGCTGCTTGCGGCGCATATAGTTGTGGCATATGCTGCGCAGCATATGCCTGAGGCAGGGCTCGCGTGGCAAAGGCCTGCCCTTCTGGTTGTGTCGAGGCCGACGACATGCTGTCGCCAGCCTCATGGTTGCGACGCCTTTCTCGGCGTCGCTCGAGGTACACCCGGGCGTCCTGGCCCAAGTGGCACCGTTCCAGTTCCCTTCGCAGGTCCGTCGACAGGAGCCTGGAGGAGCTGGAATCCGCCGTTAGCCCGTCAACCGTGGGTGTGCGCGTCAGCGACACAGCCGGTTGTCCTGGGCGCCGTCCTCGCCAAAACCGAGGGTTCGCAGCGGCGACGATGAGGCGGTCCACCTCGCGGACCCATTGCTGGGTCGCTGAATGGGGCGCATCCCCCGCAGGTGGGTTGCGCAGCAGCGCTCTTGCTGCAGCTAGCGCACCTCCATGGTGTACGCTCAGCGCTGCAGAAGATCTCACACTGGTTGGAGCCTGCATAGCCGGAGTCGGCGTTGCCGGAGTCGGCTGCTGGCTACCAGCTTGTGCCGACACACTCCGTCCTGAGTGCGTCGACATGTACTCCCCAGTGGTCACGGTTCGCCGTGAATGCGGAGGGGGAGAGTTTGCCGCTGAAGGAAGCTTGGTCATCTTCGTTGGCGGAAACTCGTCGCGCTAGGAGAAAAGCCCCCTTCCTGGCGCGCCAAATGTCGAAGTGTGCGGTCGACACTTCCCCCGGGCCTGCACTGGGCAGCCCGCGGAGGTTCTTTTTTCGGTGGGGCTAGTCCCTAGCGGAGAGCTTGCGCAGATGGACGAGTTAGTGAGAGCTTGACATGGCGAGTTTTACGTGGTTCAGGCCGCCGGAGCGTAAAACCCTACGTCCACGGCGAGCTATGGAGCTCGCTGTATTGCTTGCTGCTCGGGGCCGGAGGCCTGAGCTTGGGGGTGAGTTACAGCTTGAGAGTGTATGGCTAGCGTATGAGTTGCAAAGTGCGAACCCTTGCTATCGATGCCTACCCGAGCCTTTTATAGTCCAAGACTCGGGCAGCTTACAAGGGGAGCCGGGACCCGACAGGTGGTCCCGGGAAGATTGTCTATTATCTACCGTATCTGCAGTTATGCCGGAAGGCTTCTGAGTCTTCATCTTGCCGCCCTGCCCATGCCGCATGCTAGTCGTAGTGGTTGATGACGGCGCAGGCGGCATGGGATGTCTTGTCGTGGTGTTTATTGGCTGACAGGTTCTGTCACCGCGCGCCAGTCTGTGATGCGACTGGGCGCAACGGCACCTGACAGAAGCGTGCTCTGCGTCTCCGCGTCTTGGGAAGACGCGGGCCTTGAATACCTTGTACGGGCAAGGTATGGGGCGTATTTACGCCCGCTGCCTACCGCTCGGGGCAGGCAGCGTCGTTCTGCTGCCATGTGGCGGGCCCGGAGCCCTTCTCAGAGGAGAGGAGGGTCAGTCCCGTGGGGCACGTGGAGCCTCCGGACCTCTCCCCGCGGAGGGGGAGGCTCGGCTTCTGTTGGCCACGTGGCGGGCCCGGAGCTCTCCTCTGAGGAGAGGGAGGTCCGGCCCCGCTGGACACGCGGCGCCTTCGGACCTCTCTCCCGCGGAGGGGGAGGTCCGGCTTCTGTATGCCACGTGGCGGGCCCGGAGCTCTCCTCTGAGGAGAGGGAGGTCCGGCCCCGCCGGACGCGTGGCGCCTTCGGAGCTCTCCCTGCGGAGAAGGGCGAGTTCCTTAGGCATTTTACCCTGTGCGCGGGGGTACCCCATATCTCAGGTACCGACAGACCCTGACGCCATAGGCCTGGTAATGTGCCTCAACCCATGGACTGTTTCATAATTTATTTTAGCCTTTATTAGAATTTAGTTTAAAAATAAATATGAATTTGGCTCGGCCCTAATCTGATCCGGCCCTCTTTATTATTAGTTCATTTTTGGGCCCGTTATCACCCCTAGACGCCGCATGTTTTATCGGATCAGGAACCATCCGATCCGATACTCCGATTCAATCATCAGCGTCCACACGTGACGTGTATGTACAGCCGATGTGCAGCTTAGGGATGGAAAGCTGACACAGATATTTCATGTTATCTGTGAGGACCCGATGGTCCCGACATCCAGGATCTCGCTGATGGGTGCTGCGATAGACAACACCGGATAACACACATCGAAGATGTCATGCGGAAGCTTAATTTTATTACATAAACTTATTTATAAATATAACTATAATAAAATAACGTTATAGTCTACACTCACGGACGTAGACTAAGCAAAAAGTCTCACGTTCAGCCCGTGAACGTTGTCCCACTAGCTACACACACCACACTAACACGGCGGCGTGCACGGCTCCCACTCGACGGTGGTTCCCTCTAGGGGACCCATCTCCTTCTCGGGAGCCTCCTCTTTCTCATAATACCCTGCAAACGCTTCAACAACAAGCAGTGAGCACGATGGCTCAGCAAGACTAACCCGTATCATCTAAACATGTAACTCTACATGCTGGAACTGAAGTCTACAATAGAAAGTACTTTACATAATGACTCACCTAATTAGTTGACCCTTACTTTCAAGTTTTAGCCTCAGATTAGTGGAAAACCTTGTGATAAGACACATAGAAAGTCCGCAATCAAACAAGAAATACATTCCTCTTACGTGCCTTGCCTAAGGTTGAAAAGAACTTTGATTTGCTCTAATATAAAGCACTTCATTAACATTCAACGTAAGACTTTCAAACAACAACTTTTAATCATGACATCTAGTCTGTTCTTTCTACGTTACGGTATAGTGAACAAGTGGTACTCATTGACCGCGAGGGACGGCGATTGTAATCGATTTACACCTGCAGGGTTACCCGAATAACCCGTCATGTACACCCGTACTCGATGTTGCCTACAGCAACCATTCCGGACGTCGTATGCAACAACCTTTCACTCGTTAGCCAAGTGTTGAACCGGTCCTATCGTCCCGAGTAGGAGATCTCTACGTGGAGCAACCTACGGTGCCCGCTAGCCGATTTACACCTCGCTGCTCTCAACCAACCCCTTTGGATGACAAACAATGCCTCAACATATTGCTACCCGAATTACATCGGTTTCCCGGTTCCCATATAGCCGGTAGGTCTTCGATACAGTTCTAGCTTGTTCAACAGGTCTGCACACGGCTCGGCCCCTAACCGACACACACGGAGCTACGACACCCAGGCCTCAACGTCCTGCTACCCTACTCTCTGCTCGGTCTCATTTTCATGCCAAGTGATTCATTGTCTATTTTTGTCAACGAGTGGTGTGCCTCTAAGCCTAATCTCGTGAGTAATTCCAACTACTAGACTTGTACTGAATCCTATACCATTTGAGTTTTGCAGTGGCTACTCGAGATGCAAATCTTAGACTCAACCCCCTGTTACTCTTGGCTATGCAATTGGGTTTCCAATCACGACTCTAATGCACATAATATGAAATTCATAATAGAAGTGACAAAACAATAAATTATGTAAACAAGTTAATACAAACCGGAGCTTGCCTTGTTGCTGGTTGTCGACTAACATTTCTTTCAGAGGGATAAAATCCAATATCTCTGGGTCTTCCTCGACCTTAGCGACTAAACAAAATAGAAGTAGCAAATGTATGTCAATTTAAATGCACATGTGTTGAAGTGAAGAGGTAAGGAGAATAACTCTAGCTAGACAACTCTTTTGACTCTGAAATTTTTATTGTAATTTGGTGACAGCATAAAACAGGGACTTGGCCAAATTTCATTTGAAACAAAGCTCATTTGAGCTCTGCACAAATAAATGTGTATTTGGCCATAATTAGAGCTTCTAAGGTTTCCTAGGGATTTTTATGGAGAAAGCCATTACTTTTTGGAAACTAGAGTTTGAGATGGTTCTAATGGAATTGGTTGCATGTACTTTGGAGAATTTTAGAGAAAATTATGAGCTAAGGAAGTTTAGAGAAATTCTGAGAAATGTTTCTGGACATTTTTTCTCTGGGTCAGTTCACTTAATCACACCATTAGGGGGCTTAATGAACTCGGATGGATCAGAAAATTTTCATGTGACTCATGTATATTACAATGAACAACCTGGCAACATTTTAGAATTTTCCACAAAGGATATCTCCATCTAAAATTCCCAACAATTTAAATTTAAGGGAATTAATTCTGGAGAAATAAAAATTTTCAAAGTCAGAAACTTGTTTTGTTGGAAATTACTCAGAGAGCTGAATCCAACAAAATTTGGTTCACTAAATTTGGACAATCCTAGCAAAAGTTATGTGTGTTTGAAGTTTGGGGAAATTCTGGAAAAATGGAAAACCCAAAATGTTTAAATCTCTGACTGCGGGGTCCATGTGTGATGTAGCGTCACCAGAGCGCATGACATACGGGGCTAAGGAATTAAACTCGCATAGCCACAAACCGATCCTGAGCCACAGAGGATCCCGGTTTTAAAACTCAAACACTGACAGGTGGGGCCGGCTCGGCTTCTTCAACCTTCGGCCGAACTCTCGCGCCCGCGCGCAACCCTCACCGGAGCTCGCCGGAACACGATCTCCCGACCATCTCAAGGCCCCAAACTCACCGCCAGCCCCCATTCCGATGTGAGGAACACGTTGGGGAGGTCGCCCCAAACCGGCGACGACCCTACCATAGCGAGCGACGGTGCGGCGGCTCGGTTACCCTTCGGCAACATTGGCCTGACTTCCTAGCCTGCCAAACGCTTGAGTAATCACCCTAAAGCATCCTTGGACCTTGAGGAAGATCGACATGGACGCAAACTTGCTTGGGGATGGCGCTAAGGGGGTTGTCACCGAGCAACCGAGACGTGCCGCCATGGAAGCGCTTGGAAAACTTTGAAATGGACCGTTAACATCGGTTTTCAAGCTAGGGTTGTGAAGAGAAGATGATCACCAGCTAGTATAGCTCATGTGTATAGGATTTGGTGACCTAAGAACGAGTATGAAGTGAGAATTTGAAGATTGTATACCAGAACGTTGGTTTGCGCATGCCGGAGGAAAAATCCGAATTGGAGCTTGGTGGTTCACGGCTTGATCAGTGGGTTGGGGAGGAGCAGCATGGAGTTCTAGCGCATCTCTGCATGTCCTTGATCAAGCGTGAATCCCTTCATGTGAGGTTGTACACAGAAGTCCGAACGGTGATGAAGTTCGGTCGTCGTGAAGAAGTTGCGCACACGAGTGGTGGAAGCCGAAACTAGCTCGTTTTCACGCCGAGGAGGTGGGAGACGATCACACCGTGCCATTTTGCAGCTCAGGAAAGATTCACATGCGAGCTAGTGTGGTTTCCCGATCGAGCAACCGAGGTGGTGGCAGTGTTTGCAGTTCTGTTCTTGCGCAAGAGAGAGGAGCGACGAGCCAAATGGTCTTTGGCCGGCTCTAGCGCGGGGATAAAAGGGCTGAGGCGTCGGTCGGTTGCGAGGAACGACGAGCAGGTGCTGGCACCGGTCTCCAGCGCCGTGGCGCTCGCGGGTGCAGCCTGGAGAACAGAGCAGCTCGGTTGTGAGTCGGTTCTTCTCGGTTTGTCACTGACAGCAGGACCCACAGCTCCTCTTTTGTCCTCACAAATTGAATTTCCACTTTTGCACAATATTTGGGACTTTCAGACCCTCTGAAGTTTGATAAATCCACACAATAACCATTTGAATTTGAATAATTCAAAGTGTGAATTTGTTTGAACAAATTTGCTTCAAATGGCAAACTGAAATTCAAATTCAGTTTGAATTGGCCCAAATGGCTCATATCAAGATCAATCCCAAATGGGATGAAAATTGGTGGGTGATCTCATAAAAGTTTCTGATCATGAATATAAATCCCTCTTTTGAATTCATGTGATGGAAGTAGTTTGAATTTGAATTTGAGTTCAAACTAGCCCTTTTAATGATTGTATCCAAAACGACCTCAAAGAGGTTTGGATTTGCATGAAATTTGGCATGAGCATTCCTAAGAAAGTTTAGGAGGCATTTGTGAGCTCAGCCTCCCAAGAGTTTATGTGGGAAATCCATCTTTTGGATTTTTGTGAGTTTATCTTCTAATCATCTATTGACGGTGGTTACTTGCTCTTCAAACGTGTTAATGTGTTTACCACAATTGAGCTGTGGTGTGTGAGATGAAGAACACTTTTAGCAAGTGAAAAACTTGGGCCCTTACATTCCTCCCCCTTAAAAGAATCTCGTCCCGAGATTATAAGGTGAAAATGAGAGAGAGGATGGTGGAAAATTACCGGATGTGCGACGTTAAAAATTCCGGATAGTTGGCACGAAGAAATTCTTCGCTCTCCCATGTCGCTTCATCCTCGGAGTGACTGCCCCATAAAAATTTATAGAACCACAACATTCGGTTGCGTGTGGTTCGGGCCTTTTCGTCGTTGATCCGAACCGGTTCTTCCCGATACGTGAGATCCGGTTTCAGTTCATCGATATCCCCCAGCTGATTGGTGGTTGAAAACTTGAGGCACTTTCTCAGTTGAGAGATGTGGAAGATGTCGTGCACACCGGAGAGTGTCGCTAGTAATTCCAGTCGGTATGCAACGGATCCACATCTTTCCAGAATCTTGAATGGACCGATGAATCGGGGTGCCAACTTTCCTCTGACCCCGAATCTGTTCACACCCTTCATCGGAGGCACACGTAGATACACGTGATCCCTGACCTCAAATTATAAAGGGCATCTTCTGTGGTCCGCATATTGCTTTTGTCGAGATTGGGCGGCTTTCAAGTTCGATTGAATGGTTCGAACTGTGGGGACCCCGTCCCGACAGTCCAAGAATCACATTGGGTGGTGCCGTGCGATGCGGCACCCAACAGCACGCATCAGAAAAACACACATACACAATAATATATGTCTTTAATACATATTGTTGTCACATTTTACAAAGAATGTACAGACGTACATTACAACGGAAGATAAGAATGCACTCACGAACTAATAGCGTACGCTAAGCAAAGATGAAGCCATCCTGCACGCGGATGCTTCACACTAGCACCACATCAAACCACGGCGGCGTGCGGGGTTCCAAGGAAGACTCACACCCCT
Source organism: Neostapfia colusana (assembly GCA_030760725.1). NCBI lineage: Eukaryota > Viridiplantae > Streptophyta > Magnoliopsida > Poales > Poaceae > Neostapfia > Neostapfia colusana. The sequence goes on from JASWHV010000006.1 coordinate 107,103,271, forward strand.
CACTGGGTGCTGCCTCGCTCAGATCACCCTTCCTCCCTAACGTTGCCTTATGCAACGTCACCTGTAAAACAATGGATCAACAAACTATGAGCTTATGCTCAGCAAGACTTAACCGTAAACCTACACATGGAACTCTAAATGTTGGAAATAGAGGGCTGAATAAAGAAGTTTGCATAAAAGATGAACTTGAGCTAACAGAGATTCCTTACTTCCAGTTTTACATCGAGACTCCAATCAAACAAGAAACGCTTCATATCGATGCCACTTGTCCGTGGAGAAGGTAAATTTAGTGAGCTACACTAGACCCATACATACCTTGCGCCATCAATGTCGAGACTCCACAATCAAACAAGAAACGCTTTGTCTCGATGCTACTAGCCAAAGATAGAAATTAAATTTAGTGAAGGTATTTCTCATCCCTCATCTCCAATATGAGGATTAATCATGAAGCACATTTCTTTCCCCCAGTTATTACTACATCACGACGCAGAGAACAAGTATGCTCACTACCGTGAGCGACGGTGATTCGAATCAAAACACCCGGGTGACACGAGACATACGCCCGTATGAGAGAGGTGATCAACCAATCCCCTCAACGTCGTATGTGGCAACCTTTCACAAGACACCCACATGTCGAACCGGTCCCACCGACTCGGAGTAAGTCACACTACGGCAAACCCTCGTAGAATCAACTTCTATCTCCTTTCAGCATCTGCATAAGATGGTGAGGATTGCCTCGACACCCAGGTTAACATGTTACATCGGTTTCCTCGGTCCCATATAGCCAGTATGCATCCGGTACAAGATCAAACTTGTTCAGCAGGGCCGCACACGAGAACAGACCTTAATCGACTCAGACAGTGACTATGCTCACAGGACCACGTCCTTCATCATTCCATCCATGCTGCCCGGTCTCCATTCCCCAATTAAGTGGATCAATTTCCAACTCTTCCTATTGATCCCCTTAATTCCTGTTCACGAGTAGGAAATGGCCTACTCGAGTTATGCCTCTTTTAATCAACTTTTCTTAACTTAATCACAGCAGTTATAATTAAGTGAACTCCTAATCTAACCAAAACTCCAGGGATTCATTGGGTCATGCATGTGGAGTGTCATACAAACCTAGACGTAATCAAAACTAATATTCTAGACAATATAAAGTGTATACAAATAAAAACTTGTAAATTTTGATGCAAACCGGGGCTTGCCTTAGTTTTGATCCCGACTAATTTTTTTGTCAGTATAGTTCAAGTCAACGGCTTCCGAAGTCTTCTCGAGAATTCTCTCTATCAAAATGATCAATTAAAAGGATGTGTCACATTATGAAATAATGTGCTATATAAAAACTGCAGAAGCAAAATCTATGAAGACAGATGATTCTGTGCTCGAAATTTTTACATGAGCTTTCTCATCTCATGATAGGGTTATGATACAATTTTCAGAGGTTTCTGATGAAGGAATTGGCCACAACAATTCTTGGAAGATTTATTCTAATTTGATTTACAGAAAATAAACCAGACTTTCTCATATGGAATAATCTGATATTCTAAGAGATATGGTCCTAAGGCCTCTAGTAAAAATCATTCCAAAATTTTCTAAGCCTTTTGTTGGCCAGAATGGCTTTGTGAAGCTTATTCTATTTTTCTGAAATTAGTCCTGTGATTTTTTCAGCCCATTTAATTAAACCTGAGAAAACCTACTGATTAAGCCCTCTTAATCATCTCCAAAAATCCTAAGATTTTTACTGGAGCTCACGAACCAGTAGAAGAATTTTCTGACAAAAAATATGAATATTTCATAAAGCCATACTTGTGGAATTAATCCCCAAAGGAATAAATATAAAGAATTCTACAGAAAGTCCTGGGAATTTTCATAGAAAGCAATTTGTTTCTCTGCAAATTACTCCTTATGATGAATCCAACAAAATTGGTCTCACCCTTTTTGGAGTTTCCTACACAGAGTTATTGGCTTGCAAAGTTGCACCATTTTCTGGAATTAATTTGCCACACAAAACTCTTTTCACCGACTGACAGTGGGGGCCCCGATTCAGACTCTTCTTCAACCTCTCGACAGAGGCTCGCGCGTGCCCGGACAGAGGGGTGGCGCTCCTCGTTCTCCCTCAATTCTCCACCGATTTTGCTACGGTTTCGCCCCCACACGCTCCTTAGATCGTGGTGCAGCTGCCGGGCAACTTGTTGGAATGTGACAGCGCCGGGAAGGAGGCCGGCACCGGCGGCACCGCTCAGTAATGCGGCCGCGGCAAGGAACATGGCCTTCCTGAGCCTAAACTGACGAGCAAATTTGCTGTACACCATCACTAGAGCATGTAGAACATGAATCTATAACCCAACCGAGCCAAAAACGTCGGCAACATGGCTGTCACCGTGGACCAAGGCGTTTTTGGCCGCTGGCGGCAAATTATCGTCGCCCGGGGCGGAGGATGGACGATTTGCTTTGGATTTTGGCATGGGAGATCGCTAGGGTTGCTAGATGCTGCGGTTTGAACCGTAGGACGGATGATCAAGCAAGTTTGGCAAATTTACTGAATTGGTTTCGATCGGTTCTTCGTGTCTACCGGCACAAAAAGTCAAATTCCTGCTCACCAGCGTCGGGGAAGAGCAAGGGGGTCCGGAATGAGTATCTACACGTTGTTGCACACCTTAGGGTCGTGTTGGTCGTTCTGGGGAGGATCGGAGTTGGCTGGGCGATGTATAGCAGTGACGTGCGGTGTGGCTCTGTTTTGCGGAAGAAGAACGGCTCGGACGCTTTGGAGGGAGGAGGCCGGGGACGAGCTGAGAACGTGTTGGGGGTGTAGAGGAGACTCCAGCGCAGCTGTTTGATGGCTCCACTGGGCGCCAAAATTGCCGGAACCCGATTGGCGATGAGGGCGGAGAAGGCGGGCGCCGGTTTTCATTTAGGTGAGTGTGCGAGAGAGTGGGTGTTTTCTTCGGTTTAACGTGCGAAGAGAGTTTGTGAGCAGGGAAATGGAACTTTGATTGGGCAGCCTCGATGTTTATCGATCAACAACGCTGTGGATTGAGCTTCCTTCGGGAGCAAGGCACAGCAGCTCGGTGGAGAACGGCCCTCCCCTCGGTGTCACTCTCACAGAGAAGGAAAAACTCACTTGTGTCTCCGTTCTGCTGACCTGTGGGACCCTCCAAACAATAAGGGTTCCAAATTCAAATTTCAAGTTTTGCAGCAAATTTCAACACATGAATTTGATCACAATGAAGTGTCTCATCCCTTGCTCTCAAATTTAAATACGGTGATTAAATTCTTTTTTGGCTAAACTTCTTTTGTAGTCTTTCCTTTATTTCATGTAGCCGAATTTTGAATTTGAAAACCTAATTCAAATTCAACCTGACCCTGCGGATTTAAATTCTACAAAGAAACTATGTATATTGAAATTGGGAATTTTAAACGAACTTTCTCTTCCGCATTGTTGACAAGATCAATCCCAAAGGTGACCCTTTCGCCGTACTCACACCAATTCAACGGTGTGCGGCATTTTCTCCCGTATAGCGCCTCGTAGGGTGCCATCTTGATGTTGGCCTGGTACCATTGTTGTATGAAAACTTGGCTAATGGTAAGTGATCATCCCAATTCTTATCATGATTTATAGCACAAGCTCGTAGCATATCCTCCAGGATTTGGTTTACCCGCTCGGTTTGTACGGATCAATTTTGTACCCAATGCTGCATTTAACTGCTCCCAAAAATGGGACACAAATAAAGTGCCCCGATCCGAGATGATAGTGCAGGGTACGCCGTGTAAGCACATAATCCATGAGATGTACAATTCAGCATACTTCTTGGAGTTATAATTTGTGTTGATCGGGATAAAATGGGCAGATTTCGTGAGCCGATCAACGATTACCCAAACTGAATCATGTTTCTGAAATGTGGTGGGTAACTCGACAATGAAATCCATGCTCACGTCCTCCCACTTCCAGGCAGGAATGCCTAATAGTTGCAACAATCCCGGTTTCTTCATATGAACAGCCTTCACCCTTCGGCATGTATCACACTCGTACACGTATTTAGCCATCTCCCGCCTTATCCGTGCCCACCAAAATTTGCCCTTGAGCTCTTGATACATTTTGTTGCTGCCGGGGTGAATAGAAAAATTTGACAAGTGAGCTTCGTTACAAATTTTCTTTCGAAGCTCCGGGTTACGGGGTACGACTATTCTGTTTTTGAACCACAAAACGCTGTCTCCGTCCTTCCGGAAAGATTTCAGCTCCCCACTGTCTACACATCTCCGCAAATGCGACATTCTATTGTCATTTTCTGGGCTGCCGCTATCTCTTCACGGATGATGGGGATAAAAGCTAGGATGTATAGAGCTCCATGTGGAATCACATACAAGTTTGGTTCACTGTCTTCAACCGGTGTGATGGTCATATTATGAATGTGTGACTTGCGACTCAGCGCATCCGCTACCACGTTTGCCTTGCTGGGATGATAATGGATATCTATTTCATAATCTTTTATCAGCTCTAACCATCTTCTTTGCCTCATGTTCAACTCCTTCTGAGTGAATATGTACTTGAGGCTCTAGTGGTCGGTATACAGATGTACGAGGTTTTCTAGTAGGTAATGCCTCCACATCTTGAGTGCGAGTACCACGGCAGCGAGTTCTAAGTCATGAGTTGGATAATTTTTCTCATGATTCCGGAGCTGCCGTGATCCATATGCGACCACTCTTCGGTCTTGCATCAGCACACATCCGAGCCCAATGCCGTATGCATCACAGTACACATCAAACGGTTTTGTTGCATTTGGCTGCGGCAAAACCGGTGCTGATATTTTAGGTGCTTCACTAAAGCTTTGAATGCCGCTTCACATGCTATACTCCAGATATATTTGGAAGCCTTCTTCAGAAGTTCGGTCATAGGCTTGGCAATCTTCGAGAAGTTCGGAATGAACCTCCAATAATATCCCGCGAGTCCGAGGAAACTCTGCACCTCGTGGAAAGACCTCGGTGGTTTCCAATTCAGCACTTGTACAATCTTGCTCGGGTCTACAGCGATGCCCTCCACTGAGATAATATGCCCGAGGAAGGGTACTTGCGATATCCAGAATACACACTTGCTGAATCTTGCGTACAGCTTGTGATCTCGCAGCCGTTGCAAGACTATACGCAGGTGCTTCGCGTGTTCTTCTTCCGACTTGGAATATACCAATATGTCGTCGATGAAGACCACGACAAACTTGTCCAGCTCTGGCAAGAATACCGAGTTCATCAAGTACATGAAATGAGCTGGAGCGTTAGTGAGGCCAAAGGACATGACAAGGTACTCATAGAGTCCGTACCTCGTCGAAAAAGCCGTCTTCAATATATCATCAGCCCATATATTAATCTGGCGGTACCTGATCTTAAATCCATTTTGCAAAAGATCTTTGCTTCGACCAACTGATCAAACAACATGTCAATCTGTGGTAATGGGTACTTGTTCTTTATTGTAACAGCATTTAGTGGACGATAGTCCACGCAAAGACGCAATGTTTTGTTCTTCTTCTTGATGAATAATGCCGAACAGCCCCACGGTGAGGAGCTCGGCCTAATAAACCCCTTGTCCAGCAGGTCCGTCAATTATGTTTTCAATTCCGCCAATTCCTTTGGCGCCATCTTGTATGGCCTTCGGGATATTGGCATTGTTCCCGGTGCAAGTTCGATCTTGAACTCCACCTCCTGGTCGGGCGGTATTCCCGGTAGATCATCCGTGAATACGTCGGGGAACTCATGGACTACTGGAATATCTTCCAATCTGATGGTGGTGGATTGGTATACGGCTGGAAGTTTTATTTCTGGACTGTACAGAAATAAAGAATGAGACTTGTGCATCTCTAGGTGCAAATGCACGACTCGAAGGACGGTGTCTAAAATAGCACCGTGGCGGTTTAGCCACGATATTCCTAGGATGACATCAAACTTTTGTCCCTCTAAAATTGTGAGAGACGTAGGGTATACTCTTCCCCCTAGGCACAATGGTGCTTCTGGAACCATCATGCTTGCTGAAACTCTCCCACCCGGTGACCAAATCAAGTATGGACTCTCAGTGGGTAGTATTTGCAAACTATGATTAGCAATATAAGTTCGGCTAATGAAATTATGCGTGGCACCCAGATCAAATAAAACTATGGCAGGGTGTTTGTGGAGTTGGAACATACCCGCCAAGATGGGTTCTCCCTACGGTACGTCCTCTATGGCTAGCTGGTGGACGTTACTAGGTTTGGGGTTTGCACGGCATGCGTTATTGGGATTCTGGGGCTGATTTCTCCACAGAAACGGTGGTGCCACTCTGCTGCCTTGCTTCTCGGGGCAATTGTTTGCGAAGTGCCCCTGGCGACCGCACGTGAAGCATGCGTACGGTGGCTGGCCGGAGCTTGGGGGACGAAAACCTGACATGCGCTGCTGAGGTGCAAATGCACGCGGCATCATCCGCTTCTGCTGTTGTTGCTGCAGAGGTGCTGGTAATGCCGGTCGGAATGCCAGCTGTGGATACATCCGATTGCGAAATTGTATCGGTCGCAGCGATGGCTGCCAGCATTGGCCCGATGGTGTGTGATACACCATCCTATATTTTTGGGGAGGACCACCTCCCTCTGCGCTGCTCTGTGGCACGATTCTTTTCTTCTCGGCCACGGCTAATTCCTTGCCGGTGTCCTCTTGCACAATCGCAGCATCAATCATCTCGTTGAGGCTTCCGCGATTGAACATCGCCAGCTTGTCCTTCACGAGAAAATTCAGCCCCTGGTAAAAGAAATCCCGCTTTTTCTCATCTGTATCGGCTTGATGAGAAGCATAGAGGGCGATATCATTGAACAGACGGGCATATATCAGTGCGTTCCGGTCGCCTTACTGCAGATGGAGTAATTCTTGCGTCTTGCTCTTCATTAGACCTGGCGGAATGTGATAGGTCCTGAAGGCCGTCAGAAACTCCGCCCAAGTCAATACTCGCTCGGTGGGTTGGGAGGTACAAAAATTCTCCCACCAAGCGCTCGCAGGCCCCAAAAGTTGCTGGGTCGCGAATTGTGTCTTCTGCTGCTCACTAACACGGAGCATCTCAAGCTTCATTTCCATCATGCGGAGCTAGTTGCCCGCATCGATGGGCTCATCCGCCCGCGAGAATACTGGGGGATACGTAGCGAGGAAATCCGAGTAGGAACTCGTTGTCATTCCTCTCGGTCTTGACGCCTATCTGGACGAGACGTATTCTCAATTAAAGTACGCAGCAACCCGGTGTGCTGCTGGTGCGAGCCCGCCATGGCCGCAACTATATCGGCCAACGTGGTCGTTGGCGGCAGTGGTTGTTGTGTTTGCTGCTGTTGCTGTCCCGAGGAAGTATCGGGAGGCTGTTGGGAGGCATCTCCCCCCAGACTTGAACCCCCAACCTCAGGGTTGGCACAAGTGCGAGTCATTCTGAAATTCAAAACAGCGTTGATCAGCACATGTCATACTTAAAATTCCATAAGAACGGTACGGTAATGTAATGATGTATTGAGAACTTCACACAACATTCACATATATTGGTAAAGAAAAAAATTATACAAGATACATTATTCTTGGACCTCCAAGAAGTCGTGCTCATGTTGTCACTACATATACACATGCTACTGTTTTACACGACACGTCGTTACTACAAAAGTTATTACATACAACCACCCTTGCTGCCCTACTCGGCAACGGTAAATCCACAGTCGGAGTAGAAGTAGACCTCCCGTGGGTCTTACGCCTCCGCCGGTACTGCTGGTGGCTCAGGGTCCATGACCTTCGGGTTCAGGTTCCGGTATCACCGGAATGCCGAGAACCACGGGTACTGCACCTACCATCAGTAGGCCTACTACCGTAGGTACAAGGTCCTGCAAAGCATGCACCTCGTCCATGGCTTGGTTGTAGTCCATCTCCCAGTTCTGCCCTTCCTCAATCGCGTCATCATGCTCTTGAGTGAGGACGTCATTGTAAAGGTCCCAAAAGTATGAATACAAAGAAACTTGAGTTTGCACAAATGTTGGTGTCATGTGTATGAAAAAGGGGGCTGGTTTAAACTTTTTCCACATATGATAACACATGAGAGATTCTTCTAAACAAACTTAGGGTTACTTGCATGTTTGGACCCTAGGTGGGTCAAACCCACAGAATCGAAGTACTCATGTGCAAGGGTAGGGTTTAAAAGTCAGCCTTTGAACTAAATGTTCAACTCAAATTTCAAATGAGGGAGCACACAATGGTAATTCAAACTGTTGTGTTCAATTATCTTGTTTGTAGCAGCTAACACAAGAATCAGATTGCATAATTGGGTTCCTTAGGTCCATATTAGTGGGTAGGCAAAGTTTCATCAATTTTTGAAAATATTTGCTATCTATTTTTCCCAAAAAGACTTAAATGTGCAAAGAATTCAAATACACATTTGGATTTTGGATGAAATTTGCCCAACTCTCCAAATGCAACTCAATTTTCAACTCCAAACATTTGAATTGATTATTTGCCAAATTGTGGAGATATTTTGGGAGGAAAGTTGAGTGGACCCCACAAGTCATTGAGGGAGATCAACTGCAAAAGATCTTCATCGTCAGTGCAAAGTCTTTGTTTCTCTTCTCTCCCTTGGGCAGAGCCGAAGCTGCACTGCTCGACACCGAGCCACGCCAAGACCGACTCTCTCTCCCATGTACGTGTGCTGGCTAGCTGCTTTCCCCCCCCTCTTATCACCTCAGCCCGTGCTTCTTTTGATCACAACCCCAGAACCGGCTCAGCTTCATTCCTCCTCGCGCTGAGACTTCACAGCGGCTGCCGCCATTTCCGTTGATCATTCGAGAGCAACAAAGCTCACGTGAAAACCTAAGTTGGGCAGTAAAACCGAATCACCGCAACTTCCACAGCCTCCTCGGACCACAACCGAGAGAACTCGGCCTTCACAACCCCGCACTCACCGAGTTTTCGCGGCGGCCGAAAGAAGCCGCGTGGAGGTGCTCTCATGGACATCTTTGCAGAGGGCTTGGCATGCCCGAGAAAGAGTATCCTCGGATGCGCTAGAACCCTGTGGTGCTCATCTCCGAAGCTCAAGCCATGACATGAACTACCGAGCGCGAATTTGAGAAAAGTTCTCCGGTGGGCACAAACGACATTCCGGCATGGTAACTTCAAATTCGACCTCTATTTTTGTTCTTAGGTCGCCAAATCTTACACACGGGACCGCAAGTAGTCGGCGATCATGTTCTCTTCACAACCCTAGCTCGGAAACACATGTAGACAATACACTTTCTAGGTTTGCCGAGCACGTCTATGTCGGTACTCCCCGGGCGCACGGTGACAACAGTTTTGCCGCCGTTTCCGAGCCATGTTGAGGCCATGCCGAGCTATCCCATTCTCCACTGGTGCTTTTGAGTGTTCAGTCGAGCTTTTGGTGGGCCAAAATGGCCGGGCGACGTCGCCGAAATGGTACCAAGCCGCCGCACCGTCGCCGGCTAGGTTAGAGCCACCGCCGGTCGGGAAAAGTGCCTCCATCATGTTCAGCGCACGATTTTAGACCCTAGCGGCGAGGGAGAACTCGGGAGCTGGCCGTACGGCAAAGTTCAGCGCAGCTCCGGCGAGCCCAGCGGCGCGCGGGCGCGGGCGGCCGAAGGTTGAAGAAGACCCGGTGGGTCCCGCGTGTCAGCGACAGGAATTGGAATTTCTGATCTGCTGCGGCTCTGGGATCTGTTGTGGCTGCGTGGGAAAAGATCAGTGGCCCCGTGTGGCTTATACCAGTGAGTGACACGTGGTCCCCCTGGACCCACACGCAGGATTTAAACTTTTCCGGTTTATTTGAATCCCCAATTTTAATTCAAATATTAGAACCTCATAACTTTTGCTAGGAAGCTCCAAATTTAATGATTCAAATTGGGTTGGATTCAGGTTGAAAACCTCTATCCAAATATGCAACCCAGTTTGTATGAAACTCATTATTTAATTCTGGAAATTTCTTTAAAGCTTTTCAGCAAAAGAATTTTAGAGGAAGTTTGGTTCATCCAAAAATCTTCAAATTTTGCCAGAATATTCTTTAGGATGTTAGTGAACTACTGTAAAGGTTTCAGCTCATCTGGAGTTCATTTAATTAGGGGAATTAATATTTGAACTTGCTGTGTCCAAATGAATACAGAAACAATTTCAGAAAATTTCCAAAACTTGGAAATTCAGTTCTAGGGGATTCTTAGCTCCAAAAATCCTAGGAAAAATTCATGCATACTCCCTGAGCTATGTTTGAAATTGTAGTTCACTTGAATTTGCATGAAAGTGCAAGTTTATTCAGAATTAATCTCCTTTTTGCCTAAATGCTTAAGGAATTGTTCTGAGTGATCTACTCATTGAAAAATTCTAAATTTTGGTCCAGACTACTTTCTTGTGACAAGAGACTCACAAGAAAATTTTCAGCTCCATTGGAGCTTTGGATCATCCCTGTTCTGTTCAACCTATTTAGAGGAGTAACACACAAGTGATAATATACACTTATCACTTGATCATGTGCTTAACCAAACCAAACCACTAGCACCAGTGTCATTTTAAATTCTTAAATAGAGTTCCAGTTTTAAACTTGTCTTTAGAACTTGTTAGCAAAAGCTTTACAGTTAAACATTGTCGGTACCCTCAATACCGGGTACCCCCGTACACAGGGTGAAACCGCCTAAGGACCTCGCACCCTCCGCAGGGGCGAGCTCCGAAGGTGCCACGTCTCCAGTAGGGCCGGAGCTCCCCTCTCCTCAGAGAATAGCTCCAGGCCTGCCACGTGGCCCAGAAGGCCGGACCTCGCCCCCTCCGCAGGGGCGAGCTCCGAAGGCGCCACGTGTCCAGTAGGGACGAAGCTCCCCTCTCCTCAGAGGACAGCTCCGGGCCTGCCACGTGGCCCAGAAGGCCGGACCTCGGCCCCTCCGCAGGGGCGAGAACTCCGAAGGCGCCACGTGTCAAGTAGGGCCGAAGCTCCCCTCTCCTCAGAGGACAGCTCCGGGCCTGCCACGTGGCCTAGAAGGCCGGACCTCGCCCCCTCCGCAGGGGCGAGCTCCGAAGGTACCACGTGTCCAGTAGGGCCGGAGCTCCCCTCTCCACAGAGGACAGCTCCGGGCCTGTCACGTGACCACGTGCAGCGCTGCCCGCCCTGGTGCGGTAGGCAGTGGGAGTAAAGGCGCGCCATGCCTTTACTGTATAAGGCATTCAAGACCTGCACCTTCCCAAGACGCGGAGGCGCGGCGCACGCCTGTCAGGAGGCACTGTGACCAGTCACAGTCAGGACAGGCGCACAGTGTCAGAAGCTGAAGACAGCGACAAGACATGCCCTGCCGCCCCTGCCATCATCAACCGCTACGCCTAGCCTGCAGCGTGGGTAGGGCGACAGGACGACGACCTCGAAGCCAGCGCCAAGACATAGTAGCTGGTAGGAAATCACCCCAGGGCCACCTGTCGGGCCCCGGGGCCCACCTTGTAAGCCGCCCGAGCCTTGGATTATAAAAGGCTCGGGTAGGCAACGTTACAGGGGGTTCGAACTCCGGTGAGTTCAGCTCCCTCTAGGCCAAGGGTTTGGCAGTTCGCCACCGGACCAGAAACTCAAGGAAACCAGTGCTCCAAGCACTCCCGTGGACGTAGGGTTTTACGCTCCGGCGGCCCGAACCACGTAAAACTCCCTATGTCAATCATCTCCTTCCTTCATCCAGCACGCGAGACCCTCGCAAGAGGACTAGCCCCTCCGAAAAAGAACCTCCGCGGGCTGCCCTGAGCAGGCCCGGGGGAAGTGTCGACCGCAAACGCTTCGACATTTGGCGCGCCAGGTAGGGGGCTTTTCCCTCTCGCAACGAGTCTACGCCGACGAAGATGTCCTAGCTTCCTTCAGAGGCAAGCTCTTCGCGCCGACGTTCCCGGCGAACTCCATCAATCTCAAGATCTGCCGCGGCACAGAATGCCACTCAAGCAAGTGCACTAGCCGCCGCAGAAGCGCTCCTAGACAATCCACCTGCTGAAGACGCTCCCCAGGGGGCCACCCAGCAGTGGATCCGCGACGTCAGCTACCTCGTTGCTACTGCCGTCAACCCTCCGCTGTGGCGGGGACGACACCCAGGTCAACCGGCTGTGTCGCTGTCGCGCACACCAACGGTTGACGGGCAGACGGCAGACTCCCGTTCTACCAGGCTCCCAACAGCGGACCTGAGGATAGAGCTGGAGCGACGCTGCTCGGGAGAAGATGCTCGCGTCACCATCGAGCAACAGAGGCAAAGGTGTCGCATTCAAGAGGCCGGCTACAGCACGCTGACTGCCTAAACTCAGCCTGGGCCGCAGACGTTCGCCATACGGCCTCTACCCCAGGCATACGCCATGCGGCATATTCAGCAACCATATGTCCTGCAGTCGGCGCCCCCGGTATATGGTCCACCAATGCCCATGCCGGGGTACACCGTGCTAACAGCCGTCCAAGGGTTCGCGGCATCAGGATCTGCAGCAGCGGGGACGGGGTGTGTGGCCCTGGCACCACACCTCTGCTTCGCAGTGTGGCCATGCAAATTCCGGCCACACCTGCCGAAGAAGTACGACGGAAGCATCAACCCGGCGGAGTTTCTGCGGTTCTACTCTACTGCCATCCTAGCAGCAGGAGGGGATGAAGCCGTCATGGCCAACTACTTCCCTGTCGCCTTGATCGGCCCGGCGACGTCATGGTTCATGAACCTGCCCCAGGGTTCCATAACCTCCTGGGGGGAGCTATGCAGACAGTTCACGGCGAACTTCAGTAGCTCCTACACGCGTCCCGGCACGGAGCTGGACCTCCACGCCATACGACAACAACCAGGAGAATCATTGCGCTCCTTCATCCAGGGGTTCTCCCAAGTACGGAACACCATCCCCCACATCCCGGATGCATCAGTGGTGGTTGCATTCCAACAGGTTGTGAGGGACAAGAAGATGCTCGAGAAGTTGGCCACCAGGGAGGTGCGAGGCGTCTTGGAGCTCTTCAGCCTGGCGGACAAGTGCGCCAGAGCAGCAGAAGGGCGTCACTGGCATTCATGGCCAGCCTCCGAAGCAGGGGAACAGCCCGAAGATGGCGGAGTTCAAGCTGAACTCCTAACCACGTCAGACAGTCAAGAGCCAAGCACCGACTGACTTCGTGGTCAGGTGGACGCCACCACCAAGCATTCCAGGGGGCCCCGAAGGTGGAGAACCAGAGCCCCGAGCACCAGCCTTCACCGAGCCTCACTCAACGTTCTACTCCGACGGCGTGCTGCTCCTCATGCCAACGGGGGAGCGGTTCGGGTACCTTGGACCTGTGCCATGTACCGTGCGCCGACGACACCGTCGCCAACAACCTGTCAACGAAGGCCTCCACTGGAGCCCTGAAGCCCCAAAGATCCTTCGAAGGGACGTTGCCGCGACTCACAGCCCGGACTGCCGAACCGGGCGAAGGGGGCGAGTCCAGCACCTCGAAGCTGGCGGTCCCGACGGCCCTGAAGCCATGGTGCCCGCCAAAGGATCGTATGCGCCACAGGGGACAACGTGCTACCCAGCGCCCAAGATCCAGAAGCTCAAGTAGCCCCAATGCATGGACTACGGAGGTCCGGGACTTTTTGAAAGACATCCTTCCTGATGAACGTGCACTCGCTGAACGGATTGTGCGGATGGCTAAGTGCTACGCGCTGGTATCTTTACTGGCGTGGTGCCACGCCATCCTATTGCGGTGCATAACCGAGGAGGAAGGCTGCGACCAGCTTGCAGTAATCCACGGAGGCGAGTGCTGGGAACGCTCACCATCCCACACGCTGGTCGGTAGAACCATCCGGCATGGATCCTACAGAATGACAGCCTCCTGGACGCTGTCAGGACGGTTAGGAGATGCAAGGTGTGCTAGGTCCATGCCGAGCAGACCCACACAACCGGTGCAGACGCTGCACCGAGTACCATCGGGGGATACCGGCTCCTCTACGTCGGGGGCCAGCCGGACATCCCAAGGCCGGGTCACGGGAATCACCCTTCTACATGGTATGTCGGGCCGAAGCCATGCTTCCCTCGGAGATCACCATGGAGGTCCCCCCGTGTCCGAGCGTATGACGAAGCCACACAGGACCAGCTCCTGCGTGAGGCCATCTACCTCGTCGACGAGGCAAGATGGCAAACAATGCTCCAGATCGCACGGTGCTGGCGGGAGCTCCGGCACTACCACCGCGGGTCCGTGCATGGGAGCACAAGGCAGGCACTCCGGCCCTACCTCTTTAAGTCCTACCACACTTAGGTGTTCATTTAAATTATGCGTTAATTTATATGATCACCTCCCCGCGCTCTAGACAGTGTACGCTCGTCGTACACTCGGCCCTCCTTTCTCACTGTCAACTAGTCGGCATTTGCTATCCTGCCGAGTGCGGTCGTGCTTGAGGTACCTGCCAAAGGCCCGGGGGCCTCTCAGACCTCCCCCAGTTTGGGTACTGTGACGCCAGTTGGTCTCCTCCAGGAAAAGACCTACGCCAGAGCGGGAGGTCCAGGAGCTTTGCTTTGCCGGTTCCTGCACCCAAAGCATGCGCACTCTGCCTCCCCAGCGCTACGGTCTGAATACTAGGGGCCGGACAGTTACACCCCCACTACGGCGTGAGCCAGATCTCCGGGACAAAGTGCACTGGATGGCCTAAGCTCCGTATACGGGCCCAGGACTGTAAGCCAAATAAGACTAAGAGACAAGAAAAGGAGGACCTATGAGCAGTGCCGGACCTCACCCCCTCAGCAGGGGTGAGCTTCGAAGGTGCCACGTGTCCAACATGGCCGGGCCTCCCCTCTCCTCGGAGGCTAGCCCTGGGCGTGACCCGTGGTCGGCAGTACCAGACCGCACCCCTCCGGTAGGGGTGAGCTCTGATGCCGGACCTCACGCCCTCCGCTGGCCTGAGCTCTGATGACCTTCGGACCTCACGCCCTCCGCTGGCCTGAGCTCCGATGCCAGCCCTCGACCTTTTCTCAGAGGCGAGCCCTGATGCCGGACCTCACGCCCTCCGCCGGCCTGAGCTCCGATGACCTCTGGACCTCACGCCCTCCACTAGCCTGAGCTTCGATGACCTCTGGACCTCACGCCCTCCGCTGGCCTGAGCTCCGATGACCTCCGGACCTCACGCCCTCCGCTGGCCTGAGCTCCGATGCCAGCCCTTGCCCTTTTCTCAAAGGCGAGCCCTGATGCCGGACCTCACGCCCTCCACTGGCCTGAGCTCCGATGACTTCCGGACCTCACGCCCTCCGCTGGCCTGAGCTCCGATGACCTCCGGACCTCACGCCCTCCGTTGGCCTGAGCTCCGATGACCTCCGGACCTCACGCCCTCCGCTGGCCTGAGCTCCGATGACCTCCGGACCTCACGCCCTCCGCTGGCTTGAGCTCCGATGACCTCCGGACCTCACGCCCTCCGCTGGCCTGAGCTCCGATGACCTCCGGACCTCACGCCCTCCGCTGGCCTAAGCTCCGATGACCCCGGACCTCGCGCCCTCCGCTGGCCTGAGCTCCGATGCCAGACCTCACCCCCCTCAGTAGGGGTGACCTCTGATGCCGGCCCTCGCCCTATCCTCAGAGGTGAGCCCCGATGCATTCCGGACCTCCCCCTTCCACAGGGCTGAGCACCGATGCCAGACCTCACCCCCTCAGCAGGGGTGACCTCTGATGCCGGTCTTCACCCCCTCCATAGGGGTGAACACCGAAGCCGGACCTCTACCTCTCCTCAGAGGAGAGCTCCGAAGCCGGACCCCCCCCTTTCACAGGACTGAGCTCCGATCCAGGCCTCACCCTCTCCTCAGAGGCTGAGCTCCGAAGAGGGCAAGACCCTACAAACATAGAGAGCACTCAAGGAAGTGCGTGGGGAAGACAAGGGGAAGGCCCCACCCCACAATCATTACCTCCCCCGAGATGGGCCCGGGGGCCACTGTCGGTGCCCTCAATACCGGGTACCCCCGCGCAGGGTGAAACCGCCTAAGGACCTCGCCACCTCCGGAGGGGCGAGCTCCGAAGGCGCCACGTGTCCAGTAGGGCCGGAGCTCCCCTCTCCTCAGAGGATAGCTCCGGGCCTGCCACGTGGCCCAAAAGGTCGGACCTCGCTCCCTCCTCAGGGTCGAGCTCCAAAGGCGCCACGTGTCCAGTAGGGCCGGAGCTCCCCTCTCCTCAGAGGACAGCTCCGAGCCTGCCACGTGGCCTAGAAGGCCGGATCTCGCCCCCTCCGCAGGGGCGAGCTTCAAA
Organism: Neostapfia colusana; assembly: GCA_030760725.1. NCBI lineage: Eukaryota > Viridiplantae > Streptophyta > Magnoliopsida > Poales > Poaceae > Neostapfia > Neostapfia colusana. The sequence continues at coordinate 107,119,481 of JASWHV010000006.1, forward strand.
GGCGCCACGTGTCCAGTAGGGCCGGAGCTCCCCTCTCCTCAGAGGACAGCTCCGGGCCTGCCACGTGGCCCAGAAGGCCGGACCTCGCCCCCTCTGCAGGGGCGAGCTCCGAAGGCGCCATGTGTCCAGTAGGGCCGGAGCTCCCCTCTCCTTAGATGACAGCTCCGGTCCTGCCACGTGGCGTAGAAGGCCGAACCTCGCACCCTCCGCAGGGGCGAGCTCTGAAGGCGCCACGTGTCCAATAGGGTCGGAGCTCCCCTCTCCTCAGAGGACAGCTCCGGGCCTGCCACGTGGCCCAGAAGGCCAGACCTCGCCCCCTCCGTAGGGGCGAGCTCCGAAGGCGCCACGTGTCTAGTAGGGCCGGAGCTCCCCTCTCCTCAGAGGATAGCTTCGGGCCTGCCACGTGGCCCAGAAGACCGGACCTCGCCCCCTCCGCAGGGGCAAGCTCCGAAGGCGCCACGTGTCCAGTAGGGCCGGAGCTCCCCTCTCCTCAGAGGACAGCTCTGGGCCTGCCACGTGGCCTAGAAGGCCAGACCTTGCCCCCTCCGCAGGTGTGACACCCTCAATTTTGGTTTCTGCATGCATTCATATTTTATATAAAGAAAACATTTTAAAGAAGTGGAAACAGAAAAAGAATAAAAACATAGCCAAAAAGAGCAAATTCCAGTTCACCGAGAGCACCAAAGACAACTCCCGCGGCTCGCTGGCCACGTGGCGCCTTCGGAGCTCATCCCTGCAAAAGGGGAAGTGGTCCGCCGCTAACTGGCTACGTGGCAGGCTCAGGGCTCGTCTCTGTGGAAGGGGCGAGGTCCGACCCCGTGGGACACGTGTTGCCCCCGGAGCTAGCCTCAGCGGAGGAGGGAGGTCAGCCCGCAGGGCACGTGTTGCTCTCGGAGCTAGTCACTGCGGAGGAGAGGACCAGCCGCACGGGACACGTGTCGCTCTCGGAGCACACCTCCGAGAGGTCCGGTCCTATTGGACACGTGTCACCTCCGGAGCTCACCTCCGGGAGGTCTGTCACTATTGGACACATGTCACCTCCGGAGCTCATCTCCGGGAGGTCCGTCACTGTTGGACAGGTGTTGACCTCGGAGCTCGTCTCTGAGGAGAAAGGAAGTCTGGCGCTACTGGACACGTGGTATTCTCGGAGCCACCTCCGAAGAGAGGGGAGGTCTGTCTCAGACACGTGGCACATTTGGAGCCACCTCCGAAGAGAGGGGAGGTCCGGATCTGACATGTGGCGTACGCGGATCTCGTCTCTGGAGAGAGGGGAGGTTCCCGCCCGCCAGGACGCGTGGCGCACGCGAAGCTCGCCTCTGAGGATGAGGGAGGTCTCGCCCGCCTGACACGCAGCACAACAAGAGCTCGCCCCTGAGGAAAAGGGAAGCCCAGGCCCCCGCTGGATACATGGAGCCTCCGGAGCTTATCCCTGCGGAAGGGCGCGATTCTGAAGCGGTTTTCCTCTGTACGTGTGTACCTGTTACTGAGGAAACCGACACGAACTCTTCTACGTTGATACTGCAACCAAATCAATTGAAGATAACTTGTTAAGATTCAAACACAAATCAAATAGGACTCTTATTTGAATTCCGATCAGAGTAGGACTCTTCTTTTCCCGATTATAAATAGAACCCGAAGCAACCCCTTGGTCGTAACATCTTTTCTAAGCTAACAACTTAGAAGCCCTAGCCCCAACTCGCCGAGCTAAACCCCTTCGCCGGAGTTTGACCATTGAAGAGACCACCGACGAGCCCAGACACGATCGCCGTCACCGGAAGAAAGCCCCGACGATCTGTTTTTGCTAGGAGGAAGGACCCGAAGGAGGCAAGGTAGGTTTCCAATACCACCTTACGACATCATCGTGTTTTCTTTGCATCTGTTCTTCGATCCTTTCGAACAGAAGCTTTTTCGTGGACAGATCACATGTTGATTGGTTTGATCTAGATATTGAGTCAAGATCATTGCCACGTCCACAATTGATCTTTATACCTCTGTTCATCGTAAAACCCATGCAATCCATGCAAGAACGCGTACAAACCGATCTAATAAAAACTGCATCATAGGATTCGCATGCATATGCACCATTGCATCTTAAGTTTGTGCATGGTGATTGATCGCTATATATCTTGTATGTGCATGATCGTAATTAGAAGGACAAGCTCAGGGAGCTACCTACGAAGGACTACAGTACCAGAACATCGAGACACAAGAGCAACCAGAGCCGCAAGAATAAGGCAAGTGCCCCTTGACCATATTGATCCCATGTTTTTGAAAGACTGTTTTGTTTGTGAAAAGGTATGTGTGCTTGAGTCAACATGATGGGAAACCCTTTCATAGGAGTTTACTAGTTTTGTTAACCACCCTTGTCATTGGGAAAGTTAATGAGTCGGGTATGGTTTTTGCTTTTATGCTTCGCTGAGTCCATGGGATACGGGAAGCGAGATAGATGTGTCTAGCTAACTGCACTCGTATGAATAATGAGAAACGGATATTGTTAATGAACATGAATCAGAGGGAGATCTAGGCAAGCTTGGTTTGTGAATGAGGTAGAATGAGATGGTGGTTACTTGCCGTAGATCTAAGGATCGGTTCATGCCAGCCATGCCAGGATAACATTGCCACCACGAGGCCAAATATGGGTGCGGCTTAGCTGACTAATTAGGTAAGTTACTAGATTGTTATAGACTGTGGAAGGCGCGGGGAATGGGAGTCGAGTGAGGACCGCCCTAGGAACTGCATGGCACAAGAGGGGGCCCGTGGGTGGGAGAATTGGAGATTCTAGCCTGCTGGTGAAATCTTAGTGAGTCCATACATCTAGTAGCCCCTTTGTAAAGGCTATTTTGTGATCTCTTGGACATACACCGATGGTTGTGTACTGGTATAATGGAGGTTCTGCAGTCGCCGACGGGTGACGAAATCACAAACTTGTGGGTAAAGTGGTGCCACCTCTGCAGAGTGTAAAACTATCATGATAGCCAAGCTTATGGTCACGAGCGCCTGGACAACTCACATGATTAGATGGGATGGTAATTGGGATGGTGTTTGGTTTGGTTATTGGTTTGGTCTTTGGATTGGGTTTTCAGGACTGTTGAGTCCGGGTAATGAGAATTGGACTGTTGAGTCCGGGTAATGAGATTGGTTGCATGACTGTTGAGTCATGGCAACGAGCATTGGTCTCGGTATGAGACGGAATTGAATATGAGATGAGATGGTAGTGAATACAAGATGATATTCATGAGCATGTTGAGAAACATAAATGTTCAGATGAGATATGAAAAGAGGTGAATCATTATGGAGGTATGTTGATGTTTAAATACATGTTGGGATTACATTCATTTAAAGCTAGTTGCTGTTTTTATCCAATTTTGTGAAATAAACTTTGCTTTTATGCAATGAGCCTTTTAATAACTACCTTGCTGCGAGCTACATATCATATTTTCCCGCACATGCTGAGTACATCATGTACTCAAACTTGCATTATCATACATCATCAGCAACAGGAGAGGAGTACTATGAAGACCACGTGGAGTACTAGGAGTGTGATCCACTATCAACTTGCCTGTGGAGTAGAGATGGAGCCGCTGATGCTGCTTAGTTGCTTCCACAATACTTTAGAAGACTTCCGCTGCTAGAATAATGACTTCAACTGCTAGATTTAGATTTCCGCTGCTAGAATGAGTCTAAGACTCATGAGACATTGTAATAAACCCTGTTATTCGTGGTATTATTCTGAAATTCAGTTTGTGGATTATATGTGTATGTGTGATGAACATCCTGGGCACACATACGCATCAGTCTCAGTTCTGAGAGGTTCCCTCTCAGAACAGGGGCGTCACAGCAGGGGCGAGCTCCGAAGGCGCCATGTGTCCAGTAGGGCCGGAGCTCCCCTCTCCACAGAGGACAGCTCCGGGCCTGCCTCGTGGCCACATGCAGCGCTGCCTGCCCTGGCGCGGTAGGCAGCGGGAGTAAAGGCCATGCCTTTACCGTAAAAGGCATTCAAGACCCGCACCTTCCCAAGAAGCGGAGGCACGGCGCACGCCTGTCAGGAGTCACAGTGACCAGTCACAGTCAGGGCAGGCGCACAGTGTCAGAAGCTGAAGACAGCGACAAGACATGCCCTACCGCCCCTGCCATCATCAACCGCTACGCCTAGCCTGCAGCGTGGGCAGGGCGGCAGGACGACGACCTCAAAGCCAGCGCCAAGACATAGTATCTGGTAGGAAATCACCCTGGGGCCACCTGTCAGGCCCCGGGGCCCACCTTGTAAGCCGCCCGAGCCTTAAATTACAAAAGGCTTGGGTAGGCAATGTTATAGGGGGTTCAAACTCCCGTGAGTTCAGCTCCCTCTAGGCCAAGGGTTCGGCAGTTCGCCACCCGACCAGAAACTCAAGGAAACTAGTGCTCCAAGCACTCCCGTGGACGTAGGGTTTTACGCTCCGGCCGCCCGAACCACGTAAAAATCCCCGTGTCAATCATCTCCTTCCTTCGTCCAGCACACGAGACCCTTGCGAGAGGACTAGCCCCTCCGAAAAAGAACCTGCACGGGCTGCCCTGAGCAGGCTCGGGGGAAGTGTCGACCGCAGACGCTTCGACAAACATATATGCATATTCATTACATGTAGCATCTACGTGAAGAATTTGAAGTCATCAGAGTGGAGATCAAGGAAGGAGGAAAGCAGTTGATCAAGCCAAGTGGTCTTCAATAACTGAACCTCATATATATAAGTCCCCTAGAAAACAAAGGCAAGCCCTGGTTTGCATCAAAACTCACAAGTTTTTATTTGTATTCACTTTATATTGTCTAGAATTTAGTTTATTGCATTAAGTCTAGATGGTATGAAACTCCAAATGCATGGCCCAGAAAACCCTGGAGTACAATGTAGAGTAGGTTATTAATTGATTATATAACTGCTGATCTCAAGTTAACAAAAGTGGATTAAAACAGGCATAACTCGAGTAGGCAGTTTCCTACTCGTGAACCGGGATTTAGGGGGATCAATCGGAAAAGTTGGGAATTGATCCTCATAGTTGGGAATGGAGACCGGGCGGTGGATGGAAGGCTCAAGGACGTGGTCATGTGAACCTAGTCTATGCCTGAGTCGATTAAGCCCTGTTCTCGTGTGCGTCCCTGTGGGACAAGTTTGAGTTGTGTACCGGATGCATACTGGCTATATGGGACCCAGGAAACCGATGTAACATGTTAATCTGGGTGTCGAGGCATACCTCACCGTCTGATGCAGATGCTGAAAGGATAGAGAAGTCGGCTCTACGAGGGTTTGCCGTAGTGAGACTTAATCCCAGTCGGTAGGACCGGTTCGACATTTGGGTGTCATGCGAAAGGTTGCCACGTACGACGTCAGTGACGGTTGCTGTGTGCAACGTCTAGTACGGGCGTACGTGTCATGTCAGCAAGGTGTTTTTGATTGCAATCACCGTCGCTCGCGGAATGGACCAAGCATACTTGTTCTCTGCGTCGTGACGTAGTAATAAACTGGAAAAAATTTAATATGCTTCGTGAGTAATCCTCATAATGGAGATGAGGAAGTGATCAACACCTTCATTAAATTTATTTTCCACCTTGGGCTAGTAGCGTCGAGGCAAAGCGTTTCTTATTTGATTGTGGAGTCTCGACGTTAATGGCGCAAGGTCTGTATGGGTCTAGGGTAACTCACTAAAGTTACTTTCACCTCAGGCAAGTGACATTGAGATGAAGCGTTTCTTGTTTGATTGTGGAGGCTCGATGTAAATTATGCGAGGGCTATAAAAGTTGCTAAAAACTTGAAGTAAGGACTCTCCTTTAGCTCAAGTTCATCTTTTGTGCAAACTTCTATATTCAGCCCTCTATTTTCAGCATGTAGAGTTTCATGACTAGGGTGGCGGTTAAGTCTTGCTGAGCTTCATGCTCACGGATACTGCATAAGTTGTTTTGCAGGTAATAATAGTACGCTGATATGTATGGGTGTCCAATGAGACTCGGAACTCTCTGAGTGGTGAACTCATGGCAACCCCTGCCGCTGCTATTATGATGGTGTCGCTTGTGAGAAGGGTCCGCGGGCTGGACATCTTCTCTGTTGCTTAGCATAGATATGAGACGTGAGTTGTATTAGTCTTCCGCTGGAGATTATTTTGAGAAGTATTTGTAAAATTCTCACTTTGTAAGCTTCCGCTTGATTTATGTAATATGATACTTTATTATGTGCGTTGTTGGGTGCCGCATCGCACGGTACCACCCAATGCGATTCCCGGGCGAGCGGCACGGTCCCGGGAGCGGGAGTGGGCCCTCACAGCGTGGTATCAGAGCCGCATTGGTAATAGCGCACGGAATTAGGATCGTATTACGACAAAAGCTTAGGATACGGTGAGGAAACGGTATTAGGCCCACATAAGGACTATAGTAGTATAGTTACTTAAAGTGGCATGACTAACATACTTGTTATAATTCTGAAATATTGATTATGTAACGATGCACCTACGCTCAGGTAAACATGGTAAGGAACGCCACCGAAAGCGGTTCAATTTCGGTTAGCTCCCCTGATGAGGAATGTGGTTCAGGGATAGGTCTCACACCTTGGTGTGAGACGTCAATATGAAACTCTTGGACTCTTCATGTTCCTGAGTTCATATGGAACGCTGATCCCTAGCGTGCATTAGGCAAGAAAGTGGAGACTCCATCGTGTGGTCAGTAACGCGATAGTGTGTGCTTCTGGAAATAGCCTAGGAGGACATACGCAGCGCTTGCCATCGGTGTGCCCTGCAGGGCAGTAGGTGCTATCTGTTGCGTTGATAACATTCCCAACCGTGATGACCCATTCGCGCTCTACTCGGGTTCCCCATCGTGTGGTGTGAAAATGTGACCATGTACCTTGAGACGTGACTTGACTCAAGGACGGCCCGTATGGAAATGATATGGGGTGTATGTTTTAGTATGATATGGAACTGACTGAAATGAGAAAAACCTATGTGTGCATCATAATTGAGTGTTCTTCTGCAGGTACTAACCATGTACGTATCCCGTGTAGTATACGTGTGCGAGAGACCGTTTAGTGCCACAATTGAGACGTATATACTGGTATAATCCGGTTAGGATTTTCCGTTTTGTGAGGAACGTAGTACCGCCATTTTTCTTACGGTGCATCAACGCCGTACTAAACTTAATAACCTCTTCCCTATGAAGAAATGATTCATGAGCTAACTTTCAACTAAAAATGGAAGTTTGAAATAAATATTAGTTACTGAACTCTTATTTTGAGCTAAGATTCAAATGAGAGAAGATCTAGGTTTCAAAGATTTCAAAAACAGAGTACTCTGTTTCTGGCAGAAATTCTTGCTGGACTTTGACAGAGCATAACTCTGAATAGATTTAACCAATTAAGGTGTATGATACAGTTATGGAAAGATTTTCAAGTGCTCTACAACTTCTTTGTATACCTCCAGGGCATTGTCACACGTTAAGTGGGTGAAAAGTCCAGTTGAAGGTAAACTGTTCAGAACCAGGACAGCAGCAAAACCTCTCTGGACCTTTCTGTTTTTAAGCCATAACTTCCTGTAGAAAAATCCCTAAGGAGCCTATGATACACCATTGGAAAGGTTATGAAATGTGCAACATTGTTGTAGTTCAAAGTTTGTTCAGATTCTTATTGTATTTGCATATACAACTGTGATAAAATCAGCCACATACAAAGGAGATGCTGACAAATTTTGTCCATAAATTCTGTCAACTTTGAGCAATCATAACTTTTGATCCAGAAGTTATATGGAGGCATTTGAATACTCGTTGGAAATATATTGAAGTTAACTTTAACTTTGGTATTCAACTTGAGTCATTAAAGTGCTTTTAACTGAATCAAAATCTGGTTTGTACCGGTCAATCTGCTTTTAAATCCTTGCTGTTAGTACATCAGTTTGCGCTTAAATCATTTTGCTTACATGTTAAGATTTCATTATCAGTGTTTCACTATTTTGTTCATGGAATAAATCAAGTGATAGTGTTGAGCTGATAATGAACTCTTGCAATTGCAGAATGGTGCGAACTCGTTCCATGGGTGAAGTGGGTGGTTCCAGTGGTGGTGGTGGTGAAAACTCTCCACAACGGGAGCAGCGAGCTCCGCAACCGCAGCCGCCACCAGGACCTTCACCTACAGTCACAATGGCGTACACTCTGGCTGCCATGACGGGTGCAAGCGATGAGCGAACCGACTTGCTCCGCACCCTGGTGATGAATACATCCCGTCAAGGGGGATGTCAAGATGAAGACTTGCGCCAACCTCAAATGAATTCCTATGTTGAGTTCTTGGCGACTCAACCACCGGTTTTCATTGAAGCTGAGGATCCTCTGGTGATGGATAGCTGGATCCGTACCATTGAGTCTAAGTTTGGGTTGCTCCAATGCACCGAACATCAGAAGGTTTTATACGCGGCGCAACAACTTCACGGGTCCGCCAGTGCATGGTGGGCAAATCAACTCGCCTCCCTCCCAGCTGGACATCAATTTACATGGACGGAGTTCCGGAAGGCATTTCTTGCTAATCATGTCCCTGCCGGAATAATTCAGCGGAAACTCGAGGAGTTTCTGGTCTTAAAACAAGGAGGGAGGGATGCATACGAGCATTCGCGAGTGTTCAACAAACTGGCACAGTATGCGCCTGAACATGTGAACACTGAGGCACAAAAGTGCGAATGGTTCTTTCGCAGCCTCAATCCCAAGTTAAAGGAAAGACTCATCCTAGCTGATCGAAAGAACTTCAACGAATTGATGAGTGCTGCCATCATGGTTGAAGATGCTCAGCGAGAAGTTCAGGCTGAGAAAAGAAAGAACTGTATACCACCGGAGAGTAGCAGTACTGCCCCTCATAAATACCGGGTGGTAGACAGTACCTTGAACTGTCAGCTGATGCAGCCGGCTCGACGACTCCAACAATGTTCGGGTTGTTCATCTCAATGTTCTGAATCCGGACAGCTGCAACAACAGTATATGCAGCCACATTATTCTATTCCTCAAGCGTTCTTGCCACAGCAGAATATACTCAGTGTCCGTATTCAGAGTAACATGGAACCGGCTGAGAAACCGTGCTTCACGTGCGGTTATTTGGGTCACATCAGCAGGAAGTGTCCAGAAAGGATACGCCACAGAGGAAATACACCGGAGCAGGGTATAAATCAACCCCGTGCTCAGCTCCAAGGAACAGCACCAAAGTCCGGGTGCATTCATCATACCGCTCTAGAGGATGTGCCGGAAGGGGCACCTGTGCTAGCGGGAATATTCACCCTCAATGAACTACCCGTATTGATTTTATTTGACTCTGGAGCATCACACAATTTCATCAGCAGGTTATTTGTGTGCAAAGCTGAGCTCTTCACCTCTACACCGAAAGATCACTACCTTATCCGCTCACCCGGTGGAAATATAGCTGCTAATGAAGTAGTGATCAAAGCACCCTTGTGCTTAGGTGGAAAATTATACCCCACAACCCTCATTGTGTTAGAGGGGCAGAAGATCGATGTGATCTTAGGAATGGCGTGGATGAACTACCACGGGGCTGTTCTTGACATCGGTCCACGGATGGTTAGCTTGGACTCTCCGATCTACGGTCTTCAAACACTCATACTTGAAGCCGTGGGTTCTAAAAATCCAGTCATATACCACAGTGTGACCACGAAACTGGAGGATATTCCGGTGGTCCGTGAGTACCCAGATGTGTTTCCCGACGATCTTCAAGGGATGCTGCCTGAAAGAGACGTGGTATTCAAGATCGAGTTAGCACCGGGAACCACACCGATATCTCGGAGGCCGTACAAAATGTCTCCGAAGGAATTAGCTGAACCAAAAGAACAGCTAAAGGACTTAATGGACAAAGGGTTCATACGGCCAAGCTCATCACCATGGGGCTGTTCAGCACTCTTTGTGAATAAAAAGGATGAATCACTTCGGCTATGTGTGGATTATCGGCCGCTGAATGCAGTGACGATCAAAAATAAATATCCACTGCCGTGGATCGATATATTATTGGATCAGTTGGTGGGTGCCAAAGTATTCTCCAAGATGGACTTACGGTCCGGTTATCATCAGATAAAAATCAGAGCGGAGGATATACCGAAGACGGCTTTCTCGACTAGATACGGTCTCTATGAGTATCTAGTCATGTCTTTCGGGCTAACAAATTAACCCGCACACTTCATGTATCTCATGAATTCTGTATTCATGCCAGATTTGGATCAGTTCATCGTGGTTTTCATTGACGAAATTCTCGTATACTCCAAATCGGAGGAGGAGCACACCAAACATCTCCATATCGTGCTCCAACACTTACGGGAACATAAGTTGTATGCCAAATTCAGCAAGTGTGAATTTTGGATCAGCAAGGTACCATTCTTAGGCCACATTATTTCAGTGGAGAGTGTGGCCGTAGATCGTACCAAAATTGAGCAAATATTGAAGTGGGAGTCTCTGACATCTGTTCATCAAATCCGCAGTTTTCTAGGACTGGCGGGTTATTACCGGAGATTTATTCCTAGCTTCTGGAAGGTGGCTAAACCAATGACAGAATTATTGAAGAAGAGCAGCAAGTATGTGTGGACAGAGGCCTGTGAAGAGGCATTTCAAACTCTAAAGAAACATCTCACAACGGCACCGGTTCTAGCCCAACCGGATACAACAAAGCCATTCGATGTTTATTGTGATGCCTCAGACATTGGACTTGGCTGCGTTTTAATGCAAGATAGACACGTGATCGCATATGGGTCTCGTCAACTCCGCAACCACGAGCAGCACTACCCCACTCATGACCTAGAACTCACTGTAGTGGTGCTTGCGTTAAAAATGTGGAGGCACTACTTACTTGGAAATTTAGTGCATCTCTACACCAACCATAAGAGCCTCAAGTATATATTCACTCAGAAGGATATTAATATGAGGCAGCGGAGATGGTTGGAATTAATCAAAGATTATAAGCTCGAAAACCATTACCATCCGGGCAAAGCTAACGTGGTGGCTGATGCACTCAGTCGTAAGTCCCACGTGAATAACTTGTCAGTCGTTCCGGATGAGGATGAAGAACCAAGCTTGCGGGTGATTCCGTATGGGGCATTGTATAATCTTGCTCTTGTGCCTATCATTAGAGAAGAAATTGTACAAGCCCAGAAGAGAGATAAAGGAATGCGGAAAATCCGGGCAAGAATCAATTAGGATAAAATGAAATGTTTCCGGGAAGATGATCAAGGTGTGTTATGGTTTAACAACCGTATCGTGGTACCCCGGAACCTGAAGCTAAGAAATAAGATCTTGGATGAATCTCATATGTCCAAGTACTCGATACATCCAGGAAGCAATAAGATGTATCAAGACCTTAAAACAAAATTTTGGTGGACTCGGATGAAGTGAGAAATTGCCATGTATGTATCCGAGTGTGATACATGTCGGCGAGTCAAGGCTGACCATATAAAGAAAGCGGGTATGCTGCAACCATTAAGCATTCTGGCATGGAAGTGGGAGGACATCAGCATGGACTTTATTGTTGGACTGCCTCTCACATCCAGAAAGCATGACTCCATTTGGGTGATTGTTGATCGCTTAACAAAATCAGCCCACTTCATCCCAGTGAATTCGAGATTTTCAACTAAGCAATATGCAGAGTTGTATTTCTCAAGAACTGTGTGCTTACACGGAGTCCCCAAAACCATTGTATCCGACCGAGGTTCCATATTCGTTGCTCGTTTCTGGGAGCAACTACATGAATCTCTGGGAACCAAGTTAATTAGAAGCTCAGCATACCATCCTCAGACCGACGGTCAGACGGAGAGGGCGAATCAGATTTTAGAAGATATGCTGAGGGCATGTGCCATAGATCAGAGAAAGAATTGGGATAACCATTTGCCATTAGCGAAATTCTCCTACAACAATGGTTACCAATCCAGCATTAAAATGGCACCATACAAAGCACTATATGGCAGGAAGTGCCGCACGCCACTCAATTGGTGTGAATCCGGTGAGAGGGTGATTTTCGGCATTGATCTTGTAAAAGATGCCGAAGAGCGGGTCCAGCTTATTCAAGCAAACCTCAAAGCCGCTCAATCTCGCCAGAAGAGTTATGCGGACAAGCGATGCCGACCCTTGTATTTTGAAGTCGGAGATCACATCTATCTCCGAGTATCCCCGATGAAGGGAATTCATCGATTCGAGGTCAAGGGAAAGCTAGCTCCTCGCTTTTTGGGTCCGTTCATTATTACAGAACGGTGTGGATCGGTAGCCTACCGTCTAAAGCTGCCACCATCTTTATCGGGCATCCATAACATCTTCCATGTCTCACACTTGAGAAAGTGTTTGAAGAAGCCGACAAAGGTTCTTTCGGGAGACATGGAGATATTACAACCAGATCTCACCTATGCCGAGCGGCCCATCAAGATTATCGACAAAAAGACCCGGATCACTCGAAATTGGACTTTGAAATTTTACTAAGTCCTGTGGAGTAATCATACACCAGAAGAAGCAACTTGGGAGAGTGAAGATAACATCCACAAGATCTATCCGGAACTTATGTCGTAGATTTTGTAATTATCTTCTGCCTCATATTTCTTTTGTAATCTCGGGACGAGATTCCCTTTTAAGGAGGGATGAATGTAAAGGTCCCAAAAGTATGAATACAAAGAAACTTGAGTCTGCACAAATGTTGGTGCCATGTGTATGAGAAAGGGGGCTGGTTTAAACTTTTTCCACATATGACAACACATGAGAGATTCTTCTAAACAAACTTAGGGTTACTTGCATGTTTGGACCCTAGGTGGGTTAAACCCACAGAATTGAAGTACTCATGTGCAAGGGGAGGGTTTAAAAGTCAGCCTTTGAACTAAATGTTCAACTCAAATTTCAAATGAGGGAGCACACAATGGTAATTCAAACTGTTGTGTTCAAACTCTTGTTTGTAGCAGCTAACACAAGAATCAGATTGCACAATTGGGTTCCTTAGGTCCAAATTAGTGGGTAGGCAAAGTTTCATCAATTTTTGAAAAGATTTGCTATCCATTTTTCCTAAAAAGACTTAAATGTGCAAAGAATTCAAATACATATTTGAATTTTGGATGAAATTTGCCCAACTCTCCAAATGCAACTCAATTTTCAACTCCAAACATTTGAATTGATTATTTGCCAAATTGTGGAGATCTTTTGGGAGGAAGTTGAGTGGACCCCACAAGTCATTGAGGGAGATCAACTGCAAAAGATCTTCATCTTCAGTGCAAAGTCTTTGTTTCTCTTCTCTCCCTCGGGCAGAGCCGAAGCTGCACTTCTCGACACCGAGCCACGTCGAGACCGACTTTCTCTCCCGTGTACGTGCGCTGGCTAGCTGCTTTTTCCCCATCTTATCACCTCAGCCGTGCTTCTTTTGATCACAACCCCCAGAACCGGCTCAGCTTCATTCCTCCTCGCGCTGAGACCTCACAGCGGCTGCCGCCATTTCCGTTGATCATTCGAGCGCACCAAAGCTCACGTGAAAACCTCAGTTGGGCAGTAAAACCGAATCACTGCAACTTCCACAGCCTCCTCGAACCACAACCGAGAGAACTCGGCCTTCACAACCCCGCGTTCACCGAGTTTTCACGGCGGCCGAAAGAAGCCGCGTGGAGGTGCTCTCATGGACAGCTTTGCAGAGGGCTTGGCATGCCCGAGCAAGAGTATCCTCGGACGCGCTAGAACCCTGTGGTGCTCATCTCCGAAGCTCAAGCCATGACATGAACTACCGAGCGCGAATTTGAGAAAAGTTCTCTGGCGGGCACAAACCGACCTTCCGGCACGGTAAATTCAAATTCAACCTCTATTCTCATTCTTAGGTCACCAAATCTTACACACGGGACCGCAAGTAGTCGGTGATCATGTTCTCTTCACAACCCTAGCTCGGAAACACACGTAGACAATACAATTTCTAGGTTTGCCGAGCACGTCTATGTCGGTACTCCCCGGGCGCACGGTGACAACAGTTTTGCCGCCGTTTCTGAGCCATGTTCAGGCCATGCCGATCTATCCCATTCTCCACTGGTGCTTTTGAGCGGTTTGGTCGAGCTTTTGGCGGGCCAAAATGGCCGGGCAACGTCGCCGAACTGGTACCGAGCCGCCGCACCGTCGCCGGCTAGGTTAGAGCCACCGCTGGTCGGGGAAAGGGCTTCCATCATGTTCAGCGCACGATTTTAGACCCTAGCGGCGAGGGAGAACTCGGGAGCTTGCCGGACGGCGAAGTTCAGCGCAGCTCCGGTGAGCCCGGCGGCACGCGGGCGCGGGCGGCCGAAGGTTATAGAAGACCCGGCAGGTCCCGCGTGTCAGCGACAGGAATTGGAATTTCTGATCTGCTGCGGCTCTGGGATCTATTGTGGCTGTGCGGGAAGAGATCAGTGGCCCCGTGTGGCTTATACCAGCGAGTGACACGTGGTCCCCCTGGACCCACGTGCAGGATTTAAACTTTTCCGGTTTATTTGAATCCCCAATTTCAATTCAAACTTTAGAACCTCATAACTTTTGCTAGGAAGCTCCAAATTTAATGATTCAAATTGGGTTGGATTCAGGTTGGAAAACTCTTTCCAAATACGAAACTCATTATTTAATTCTGGAAAATTCTTTAAATTTTTTCAGCGAAAGAATTTTAGAGGGAGTTAAGTTCATCCAAAAATCCTCAAATTTTGCCAGAATATTCTTTAGGATGTTAGTGAACTCTTGTAAAAGTTTCAGCTCATCTGGTGTATATTTGATTAGGAGAATTCAGATTTAAACTTGCTGTGTTCAAATGAATACAGAAATAATTTCAGAGAATTTCCAAAACTTGGAAATTCAGTTCTAGGGGATTCTTAGCTCCAAAAATCCTAGGAAAAATTCATGCATACTCCCTGAGCTATGTTTGAAATTGTAGTTCACTTGAATTTGCATGAAAGTGCAAGTTTATTTAGAATTAATCTCCTTTTTGCCTAAATACTTAAGGAATTGTTCTGAGTGATCTACTCATTGAAAAATTCTAAATTTTGGTCCAGACTACTTTATTGTGACAAGGAAGGAGGAAAGCAGTTGATCAAGCCAAGTGGTCTTCACTAACTGAACCTCATATATATAAGTCCCCTACAAAACAAAGGCAAGCCCCGGTTTGCATCAAAACTTACAAGTTTTTATTTGTATTCCCTTTATATTGTCTAGCATTTAGTTTATTGCATTAAGTCTAGATGGTATGAAACTCCAAATGCATGACCCAGAAAACCCTGGAGTACAATGTAGAGTGGGTTATTAATTGATTATATAACTGCTGATCCCAAATTAACAAAAGTGGATTAAAAGAGGCATAACTCGAGTAGGAAGTTTCCTACTCGTGAACTGGGATTTAGGGGGATCAATCGGAAGAGTTGGGAATTGATCCTCATAGTTGGGAATGGAGACCGGGCAGTGGATGGAAGGCTCAAGGACGTGGTCCTGTGAACCTAGTCTATGTCTGAGTCGATTAAGGCCCGTTCTCGTGTGCGGCCCTATGGGACAAGTTTGAGTTGTGTACCGGATGCATACTTGCTATATGGGACCCAGGAAACCGATGTAACATGTTAACCTGGGTGTCGAGGCATACCTCACCGTCTGATGCAGATGCTGAAAGGATAGAGAAGTCGGCTCTACGAGGGTTTGCCGTAGTGAGACTTAATCTCAGTCGGTGGGATCGGTTCGACATTTGGGTGTCATGTGAAAGGTTGCTACGTACGACGTCAGTGACGGTTGCTGTGTGCAACGTCGAGTACGGGCGTACGTGTCGTGTCAGCCAGGTGTTTTTGATTGCAATCACCGTCGCTCGCGGAATGGACCGAGCATACTTGTTCTCTTCGTCGTGACGTAGTAATAATCTGGGAAAATTTAATATGCTTCATGAGTAATCCTCATAATGGAGATGAGGAAGTGATCAACACCTTCATTAAATTTATTTTCTACCTTGGGCTAGTAGCGTCGAGGCAAAGCATTTCTTTTTTGATTGTGGAGTCTCGACGTTAATGGTGCAAGGTCTGTATGGGTCTAGGGTAACTCACTAAAGTTACTTTCACCTCGGGCAAGTGACATTGAGATGAAGCGTTTCTTGTTTGATTGTGGAGGCTTGATGTAAATTATGCGAGGGCTATAAAAGTTGCTAAAAACTTGAATTAAGGACTCTCCTTTAGCTCAAGTTCATCTTTTGTGCAAACTTCTATATTCAGCCCTCTATTTTCAGCATGTAGAGTTTCATGACTAGGGTGACGGTTAAGTCTTGCTGAGCTTCATGCTCACGGATACTGCATAAGCTGTTTTGCAGGTAATAACAGTACGCTGATATGTACGGGTGTCCAATGAGACTCGAAACTCTCCGAGTGGTGAACTCATGGCAACCCCTGCCACTGCTATTATGATGGTGTCGCTTGTGAGAAGGGTCCGCGGGCTGGACATCTTCTCTGTTGCTTAGGATAGATATGAGACGTGAGTTGTATTAGTCTTCCGCTGGAGATTACTTTGAGAAGTATTTGTAAAATTCTCACTTTGTAAGCTTCCGTTTGATTTATGTAATATGATACTTTATTATGTGTGATGTTGGGTGCCGCATCGCACGGCACCACCCAATGCGATTCCCGGGCGAGCGACACGGTCCCGGGAGCGGGACCGGGCCCTCACATTCATTCTGTTGGGTCAGCGTCTGGACTTGCTGCTGTAACGCTGTGATGTAGACACGACTTTTCTTCCCCGCCTTATTCAACCGACGCAACTGATTATGTTGCTGGTTCAGTCGCTGTATGGTTGGAAGAAGTACATTACGAAGTGCGTTGTGAGCACTCTAGTAATGGTCGCGGTGACTGGTGCTCTCCTTGAGCTCCACAGCAATTAGATCCCTATGGACAGCTTGCCTGTCCATCACGTCCTTTCCTGCCGTAAGATGGAGGCTGAGATTCGCCTCCGCTGGATTGTACCTTGGGCAACTTGGATCAGTCGCCGCAAAGTACCGCTCCCACCACACGTGGTTAGCTCGTCCCTCCACTGGAACAAGCACATATGGAGTGCCCTCCATGTCTCGCACGTGTAGTTGGCAGAAACACGACATGGTGTCGCGGGCTGCCACTTGCCACATATCCTCCGGGTGTCTCCCTTTCACCGTGATGGTGAACAGTGCCCAACCCGGTGGAGTGGGTCCTTCTGGAACATCGACATGAATAGTCCATGTCTTGTTCCCCTCCTCGCCTTCTTCCTTGGCAAGAAAACGCGGCACCTCCACATATCCGAAATATTGAAGCATTAGCTTCAACAAGTCTGGATACCCGTTGCGTTGAGAACAGTGGGATACGACCTATCCGTTCTCCAATTGTTTATCCGCTTCCATCTGTAGAACAATATTTCAAAAAGGTAAAATATTCATTTCAACGGTAAAACAGTGAGTTATAAAATGAAACATGTCGTTGAACTCAGGAAATTTGGAAACATAAATCAAACTTAGAACAAATTTGATTTCTGGTTTGCTGCCCAAACTGACAGTGCTGACCAGTTTCTCTTTTACTGAGAATTAGACCCTGCTAAGGGCAAAAACAGCTCTGTAGTTCAACATTAAAGTTAAAGTTAACTTCAATATCTTTCCATAATGTATTTGTTTGCCCTCATATCTGCTCTGGTTCAAAAGTTATGAGATGTCAAAGTTGACAGAATTTCTGGTGAAAATTGGGCAGCACCTCCCTGCTTGAGGAACTGACTTGATCCAACAATTTCAGTTAATTATGCGCATAATTTGATAAAACTTTATGTTACAAATTTGTAACATATCTTATGAAATTTTAAGAACCCTATCATTTACTATTTTGGATTTTTATGCAGGAAGTTATGCTCATTTTACAGAGAGTTATAGAGAGTATTTACTCTGCCCTGTTTCCTGAACAGTTTCAACTCTACTGAAGATTTCAATAAGTTAAGGGATGAAACACCTCTGTACATCAATAGAAAAGTTGTACAAGTTTTCCAAATATTTCCAAAAATGTATCATGCGACGCTAACATTGAAAGAACTCGACCTCTAACCTCTGTATAACTTCAGCATTATTTCAGCTGAAAACAGAGGACTCTGTTCCTTGTATCATATAAGTCGAAACTTGCTTAATTTTGAAATTCTGAACAAGGAAAGGAGTTAAATCAAGATTTTAGTGCCCTGGAACAAAATTTCCAACTTTTACAATGATGTTCATCATTTAGTGGGGTGTGACGTCGAAGCGTCACCCAAATCATGCCGGTACTACGTTCCTCACAAAGAAAACCTTATACCGGATTTAGCCGGCTTCGTTAATTCAGTGGAACTGAGAGACTCTCGCACACGTGTTCTACTCGGCTACCTATTCGTGGTTATTCTACCTGCATAAAACCACACAATCATACACCCACTGCGCTAGAATCATGCTACCACTTCGGCTTCCAAAGTGCAGGTTCAAAGCCACCACGCGGGAAATATGGAGGCCCCACCTACGGGATCGTTGCCTCCCCCGAGATGGGGCCGGGGGCCACTGTCGGTACCCTGCAGACCGGGTACCCTCGCATAAAAATGGAGAGTGGGACATAGAAATGGATAGGGGAATGTAGAAATGAAGTAAGTGACATAGAAATGGTGGGGAATGGGAAAAAATAGCTGAAATGAGCCGATTCCAATTTCCCCAAAATTTTCCCCAAATATCCAATTTCCCCAATTCCCCCCAAAAGGGGAATTTTCCCCACATTTGGGGAATTTAGACCACATTGCTGCCGCACCAAATCAATTGGGGAAAAGTTTGTTAGAATTTAGCTCCAATTGGAGTAGGATTCTCCCCCCTCCCTTATAAATAGAACCCACCCCCCCCCCTTGGCCGCAGCCTGTGGGGACCACCCCATGGCTCACCCACTCCAGGATCGCATAGGGTGGTGCCGTGCGATGCGGCACCCAACGGCACACACGAAAAGATTAAAGAACAACATACAAACTTTTATTTGATATAAAACAGCAGAAGTCTTTTTACAAAATTTATTTATACAGCGGAAGTAATATACATAAGTAGCCTCTCATCCTAACTATACAAAAGTGCAGCCGTCCAGCTCGGAGACGCTACACACTAGCAGCATGGAACCGGAGAATCACGGCGGCGTGCAGGGCTCCAGCTCGGCCGTGTACCCTGACGGGGGCATCGCCTCATCCTCGGACCCCTCCTCATAGCTCTCACCTGCATACATCTCAAATATTGCAACCGTGAGCACGATGACTCAGCAAGGCTTAACCGACTAGCCTAGGCATGGAACTCTACATGTAAGGGTATGTAAGATAGGAAACAGGACTTTGCAATAAAGACACGCCTACATGTTGATCCTTACTTTCAGTTTTATAGCAGCGGTTTGTTGAGCCTTAGGTAGCCCTCACATCGGAAGTCCACAATCAAACAAGAAACGCTTTCCTCCGATGTGGTGATGCCCAAAGTGGAAGATAAACTTATTTAGCTCTACATCTACAGAAAACATAGTTTCAAAACATTAATACTTCATCACAGCATATTATCATTCATCTGGCTTATTGTTCTTCTTCTTACTACGTCACAGAACAGTGAACAAGCAGTACTCAAATAACCGCGAGGGACAGTGATTGCAATCAGGAGACACCCGGACAACACATTGCATACACCCACGTTCAGAAGCGTGATTCCACACCCCTTCCTACTCTGTTGTATGCAACAACCTTTCAAAGGCAACCCGAATGCCGAACCGGTCCATCCGTAACGGGCAGGAGGTCCCCGCGTGGAGCGTGACTGTGCCCACCGGCAGATTTACACCTTGCTACCCTCAACCCACTCCTATTTACGGTTGGGTAAGCCTCGACACCCAGGTTAACCAATTACATCGGTTTCCTGCTTATGTCAGTATGCCATCCGGTACTGTTTGATACTTGTTCATCAGGTCCACACACGACTCGGTCCTCAATCGACACCAACAGGGCTACGCACGTGAGACCTCCGCTCACTGCTTCCTATCCCCCCTGCTGGGTCTCATTTTCACCACTCTTAAGCCATTTTCTATTCTGACCAAACCGTGTGATAAACCTTACCTTGCGAGTATATTCCAACTACTCAACTTCTACCGAGACCCTAAGCATATTAGCAGGGCCTTGGCTACTCATCGGGTCTGTAAGCTACCCAACCCTTCATAGGATTTAAAAGGTTATGCAAGTGGGGTTTCAATCACCTTAACTCTAATGCAAACATTCACCCTAGACATAAGTGATACAAATAAAGAATTTACAAAAGTACTTAAATGCAAACCGGGACTTGCCTGGTTGCGAGTCAGAGGAGAAGTTTGGTTCTGGTGGGAGGACGTCCAAGGGCTCCGGTGCGTCCTCAACTTCGGCCACTATATGAGATGTAACAAAATATATGTGTAAGCATTAAGGACTTATAAGAAGTAAACTTCTATTCATAGCTACTGCTATTTAGAATCCTTAATTGGATTTGGGATTTTTACAGTGGATACTAGACTTTATAAGGATGATCTGAGCAAAATTTGGAGACGTGTCATTGCACAATGTAGTCTTTAAAATTCCTACAAGTACAATGCTTCTCTGAATTTTGAGCCCAATTCAGGAGCTTTGACATAGCTAAAAGTGGAAGATCTGATTAGGGTAAGTCTCTATGGTTCTAAAAAAATTTGTTTCACCATTTTTGGAGCTACCAACAGAGAGATATGAATTTTTAAAGTTGGATAGGAGTTCTGGAAAAGTTTCTGTTTAAATTTGAATTTCCAAATAAAGACTGAACTTTGGAAGGCAATTTAGCCTAGCAAATGAACTCCAATGAATCTCAAGGAGTGTTTCCTAAAGAATTGCTCCTGAAATAAATCTCCAAAGGATTTACTAAAAACAATTCTACAGAAATTCCTGGGCATTTTCATAGCAAGCAATTTGTTCCTTTGTGAAGTACTCCTTATGAGGATTCCAACAAATTTTGTCTCACTAATTTTGGAGCTTTCTACCAAAAGTTATGAATTTTTCAAGTTTCACTAACTCTCTGTTTGAATTTTTACAGAGCACTCAACGTGGGGCCCACTCGTCGGGTCTTTCTTCAACCTCCCGCCAGAGAACGCGCGTGCACACCAGCACAGGTCGTGGCGTGGCTTGTTCTCCCTCATTTCTTCACCAAATTAGCTCCGGTTTCACCCTACATGATCCTTGGAACATGGCGCAGCTGCCGGGCAAGGTTTCCCCGCATGAAAACGGCTAAAAACAGGTCAGCACCGGCGGGGCGGCTCGGGAGCTCGGCATCAACGCGTTCTGGCGTGTCCGAAGCTTCTCCCGGCGAGCTACATTGCCCTAAAGCATCACCAGTGATCGGGGAATATGGAACGCATGCCAAACCTTGCAGCAAACGGCCGGAAAATGTGGTTCACCGGAGGACCGACCCGTTTTTGCTGCCGCCGGTGATTTCTCATCGCCCGGGGCCTGTGGTGGACGGTTTGCTGCGGTATTTGGCGTGGGAGGGCACTAGGAAGGTGTGATGCTATGGCTTGAACCGAATAACAAATGATCATGCGTGTTGAACGAATTTTAAGTTTTGGGTTTGGATCGGTTCTTCACGTGTACCGGAGCCAAAACCCAAATTCCAGCGAGCCGGCGACGGGGAAGGGCAAGGGGACTGCGGTAGCATGATCTACACACCTTGGCGCACCTTAGGGAGGTGTTGGTCGTGCGGGAGAGGCGCTGGAACGGCCAGAAGACGAGGAGCAGCGAGGTACGGCGTGCTCTGTGTCTCCCGGTGAAGAACAGCTTGGGCACTGCGAGGGGAGAGCACAGAGAGAGGGCACGCTGTGTTTCTATTCGGTGGGCGCTCGAGCAGCTGAGGAACTTCGGGGGAACGTGTAGACAGAGGAAAAACTGGAGTGGTGCAGCTGCTAACGCTAGCGATCAACACTCACGCAGTTGCTTACATCGGTAAAATCCTCAAGCAGCTTCGTGGAGCATCGGGCGGGGGTTCTGCGGGAGGTGGCATTCGCTGGTGATCAACAGAGGGAAACACAGAGGAGGTATTCTTCTGTGGGTGGCTGACTAGTGGGCTCCACCCTCTTCTTTCCTTTTTAATTTTCCCACTGATCTTTTTACCACAGCTACTCACAATTAAAAGCTTTGCTTCACCTCGAAGTCATGGTTTGAATATTTGAATTCAATTGAACTGAATTCTGGTGTGGAAATTGAAATGTATTTGGCTCTTTGAATTTGAATTGGAATTTGAATTCTCCCTTTGCATTGTTCCAAAAACATAGCAAACCAACTCAAATATTTCTGAATTTTGGCATGACTGCTAATTCAAATGTGAAGAACACATTTGTGGAACCAAATTTGCAAATTGAGGAATTTAAGATTTGAAACTGAAATTTAAATTCATATTAGAGGGCTTCCTCTTTTAATCCCAAACAAATACTAAAACCCCTCCAAATGAGCTGAAATTTGGAAGGTTGAATATTTGAAATATGAAGACCCAAGTTATGTATTTAGATCTCCATGTTTGGAAGTTTTGGGAAGTTTGAATCCTCACTTTGAACTTACACCGTTATAATTCAAAGTTTTAATTCCTCTCATTTTTCCTAAGTGTACATGAGCTGAATTTTTCTTGCTACCACTTTTTGGAGATTTTACATCCCTCCCCCCTTAAAAAGAATCACGTCCCGAGATTCCAAAAGAAATGCAAAGTGGGGAACTTTACCGGGTATATGATGATAGCAAGTCTGAATAATTGGTTCGTAGATAATCCTCGCTTTTCCATGTCACCTCATCAGCGGTATGGTTACTCCACAAGACCTTGTAGAACCATAAGGTCCGGTTTCTTGTGGCTCGAGTCTTTTCATCGATAATCCGGATTGGATATTCCGGGTACGTGAGGTCCGGTTGAAGAGCTTCTATGTCTTCTGTGTGGATTTCAGCGGAGGGTTTGAGGCACTTCCTCCGCTGAGAAATATGGAAGACGTTGTGAATTCCTGTGAGCGACGCCGGTAAATACAAGCGATAGGCCACGGGTCCGCATTTTTCAATGACGACGAACGGACCGATGAACCATGGCGCAAGTTTGCCCTTCACTCCGAAACGATGAACTCCCTTCATCAGAGACACACGGACATAAACATGGTTCCCGATATCAAAGTGGAGAGGGCGGCGTCTTTTGTCCGCATAGCTCTTCTGACGAGATTGAGCAGCCTTGAGATTGGCTTGTATTACTCGCACTCGTTCTTCAGCCTCATTCACAAGTTCAATGCCGTAGATAACTCGCTCGCCGTACTCGCACCAGTTGAGGGGTGTGCGACATTTCCGGCCGTAGAGAGCTTCATACGGCGCCATCTTGATGCTAGCTTGATAGCCATTGTTGTAAGAAAACTCCGCCAGTGGCAAATGATCGTACCAATTCTTGCCGTGATGGATGGCACAAGCGCGTAGCATGTCTTCCAGCACTTGGTTCACCCGTTCAGTTTGACCATCCGTCTCCGAGTGATACGCGGAACTTCGAATCAGTTTGGTCCCCAA
Source organism: Neostapfia colusana (assembly GCA_030760725.1). Classification (NCBI taxonomy): domain Eukaryota; kingdom Viridiplantae; phylum Streptophyta; class Magnoliopsida; order Poales; family Poaceae; genus Neostapfia; species Neostapfia colusana. Next base: position 107,142,999 of record JASWHV010000006.1, read on the forward strand.
TGATGCGTGCAGCTGTTCCCAGAACCGAGCGACGAACATTGCACCGCGATCTGAAATAATGGAGCGGGGAACACCGTGCAAGCACAAGATTCTTGCAATATAAAGCTCCGCATATTTCTTGGCCATGTAGCCCGTATGTACGGGAATAAAATGTGCCGACTTGGTTAGTCGATCAACTATCACCCAAATTGAATCATGGTTGTGGGAGATGAGAGGTAACCCGACTATGAAATCCATGCTGATATCCTCCCACTTCCACGCCGGAAGGTTCAATGGCTGCAGCTGTCCGGCTTTACGCAAATGGTCGACTTTCACACGCCGACACGTATCGCATTCGGATACATACTTTGTGATTTCTCTATTCATCCGTGTCTACCAAAATCTGGTTTTCAGATCCTGGTACATCTTGTTGCTGCCTGGATGAATAGAATACTTGGACAAATGCGCTTCGTCCAAGATTTTCTTCCGAAGCTTCATGTCATGGGGTACCACTATACGGTCTTTAAACCATAGTGTACCGTTATTATCTCTTCGGAAGCATTTCATTTCGCCATTCTTCATCCTTCTCCGAATGTGCGACATTCCCATGTCTTTCTTCTGCGCTTCCATAATGTCCTCTTGTATTGTAGGGACGAGAGCAAGATTATATAATGCCCCATGTGGAACCAAGTACAGACTTGGCTCCTCCTCTTCAAGTGGGGTGATGGACAGACTGTTGACATGGGATTTGCGGCTTAAGGCATCGGCAACCATGTTTGCCTTTCTAGGATGGTAGTGAATCTCGACCTCATAGTCCCTGATCAGTTCTAGCCATCTCCATTGCCGCATATTCAACTCCTTTTGAGTGAATATATACTTCAAACTCTTGTGGTCGGTGTAGAAGTGCACTAAATTCCCGAGTAAATAGTGCCTCCACATTCTTAAGGCCAACACCACAGAAGCGAGCTCAAGATCATGAGTCGGATAGTGCTGCTCGTGGTTACGAAGTTGACGTGAGCCATAGGCGACCAATCTTCCTCCTTGCATCAATACACAACCAAGCCCGATGTCGGACGCATCACAATATACGTCGAAGGGCTTGGTTGTATCCGGTTGAGCTAACACCGGGGCTGTTTTAAGATGCTTCACTAATGCTTGGAAAGTTTCTTCACAAGCTGAGTTCCAAACATATTTGATCCCCTTCTTCAACAGTTCAGTCATCGGCTTAGCAAGCTTGGAGAAGTTCGGTATGAATCTCCGATAATATCCTGCTAACCCGAGGAAACTCCTGACTTCATGGACTGATGTGGGGGACTTCCATTTCAGCACTTGTTCGATTTTGCTTGGATCAACTGCAATGCCTTCTGCAGAAATAATATGACCAAGGAATGGCACTTGGCTTATCCAAAACTCGCACTTGCTGAACTTGGCATAAAGCTTATGGTCTCGCAATCGTTGAAGCATGATATGCAGGTGTTCGGCGTGTTCTTCTTCAGACTTGGAGTAAACCAAGATGTCATCTACACCAAACTTGTCCAACTCTGGCATGAACACTGAGTTCATGAGATACATGAAATGTGCCAGGGCGTTGGTGAGACCAAAGGACATGACGAGGTATTCATACAACCCATATCTCGTCGAGAAGGCCGTCTTTGGAATATCCTCCGCTCGGATCTTGATTTGATGATATCCTGAGCGATCTTCGAAAATACACTCGCACCTACAAGTTGATCGAATAAGATATCGATGCGGGGCAGTGGATATTTATTCTTGATAGTGATGGCGTTGAGAGGTCGGTAGTCCACACACAACCTCAAGGTTTCATCCTTCTTCTTCGCAAACAGCGTCAAGCATCCCCATGGCGAGGAGATCGGTCGAATGAAACCCTTCTTCATTAAATCATTGAGCTGCTCCTTCAGTTAAGCTAGCTCATTCGGAGCCATCTTGTACAGTCTCCGTGAGATCGGTGTCGTCCTAGGTACAAGTTCAATCTTGAACTCGACATCCCTTTTGGGTGGCATGCCCGGGAGATCATCCGGAAATACATCCTCATATTCATGGACCACACGAATATCCTCAAGTTTTGTGACTTCCGTGTTATATGTGGCTGGAGCTTCTTGAACCGAGCGATCAAGAATAAGAACATGTGGTTCATGAAGTGGAGAGTTTAAACGAACCACACGTGGAATGATGTCAAGAACAGCACCATGGCGATGTCGCCATGACATTCCTAAAATGACATCAAGTTTTAGACTCTCTAACATGATTAGAGAAGTCGGATATAGATTTCCACCCACCTGTAATGGTGCTCTATAGACCATTCTATCAGCTGTTATTTTCCCACCCGGAGAGCATATAAAGTATGAACTATTTGTGGGAATGATAGGCAGTTGATATTTAATAACATAAGACTGACTTATGAAATTATGGGTGGCACCGGAGTAAAAAAGTATGACTACGGGATGATCTAAATAGGAGAACGTACCCGCGAGGACGGGTTTGCCTTCCGGCACGTCTTCGATGGCTAAGTGGTGGACGTTGCCGAGTTTTGGTGCTGGTTTATTGGGCTGATTACGGGGCTGATTAGCACCCTGATATGGTGCTGCACCCCTGCCCTGTCACGGCTCGGGGCAGTCCCTTGAAATGTGCCCGACACGGCCACACGTGAAGCACGTGTAAGGTGTCGGGGTCCCGCCGACTTGAGGACAGAATCCCGGTGCACGCTGTTGAAACTGAGGCGCACGCGGGGCCATCCTTTGCTGCTGCTGTTGCTGTGATGGGTACGTCGGTCGGAAGCCCGGCACATTATATGGTCGACCGCAGAACTGACGCGGTCGCGCCGGTGGCTGCCATCTCTGACCGGGTGGTGAGCGATACACCACACGGTATTTTTGTGGCGTCCCACCACTGATGCTTGTCAGCGCGCTGCATTTCCTCTTATCAGAACCGCGCTCACGCTGAGCATTTTCTTATAGAATCGCGGCATTAACTATGTCGTTGAAGGTGCCGCGATTACTTTGGGTGAGATGGACCTTCATATTTGAATTCAGGCCCCGGAAGAACGTGTTGCGCTTGTCGTTTTCCGTCCCCACAAATCCTGGTGCATACTGCGCCAGTCTGTTGAATAACCTGGAGTACTCATGAGCACTCCTCTCGCCTTGTCGTAGCGCCAGGAACTCCTGGAGCTTCCTTTCCATAACACCGGGAGGTATGTGATAGGCGCGAAATGCCTCCCGGAACTCCGTCCATGTGACGGCATGGCCAGCCAGTAAGGAGGCGGTGTAGTTCGCCCACCAGGTACCGGCTTCTCCTTGAAGCTGTTGCGCTGCGTACAGCGCCTTCTGGTGTTCGGTGCATCGTAGCAGCCCGAACTTCGCCTCCAGAGTGCGGATAAAGCTGTCCGCCTCCAAAGGCTCTTCGGCCTCTGTAAAGACCGGTGGATGGGTTGCCTGGAATTCTGAAAATGAACTTTGTTGGGCTGGTGTTGCCCATGGTCTTGGCGTCCTCCCTGGTGGGACACATTCTGCTGGACTAGCATCCGCAGAAACTCGGTTTGCTCGTCGCGCGAGCCGAGCACTGCGGCAAGAACCTCCGCAAGATTCCTTGGAAGTTCTGGCGGTGGAGGAGGTGGTTGCTGCTGCGTCATGGTTTGCTCCGGAGGTGGAGACTCATCACCACGAACCTGACTCGGACCTCCCTCCTCTTGCGTAGACCGTGTACACACCATTCTGCATTCATACCATTCAAACGATCAGCACATGTTGGTTTATTTCATCCAGTCTATACAATAGTAGTGCGAGAATGGAATAAATAATACGCATAACAGTCACAATATGAATAAAGTATAAACTTTATACAACATATACATCCCTGGACCGTGCCACACGATCGAGTTCCAAAATATTGAACTTTATGGATTAAAAGTTCATTTCGACCATCGGGGGTCGCCACGGGATGTTAAGTGTGTTAGCCTGCGTACTTCCTCGCTATTGTACTGGACCCTAACCTTGCCCTCGAAATGATATTTCAAACGGATCCAATTTTCGACTCCACTCTCTGTTTTGCAACAGCCACTAGACATCGAATTGTGAAACTAAGTGTTTTGCTTGAAACACTTCAACATAGTGTTCACTGTCCAGCTTCTGGTCTAACTGACCAGTCTGGAGAATTCAACAGTTTTGACCACCTTAGAGAAAAAATATGGAATAGAGTTCCACAACAAAGTTGTAGCACACTCCCTATGCTTTCCAACGATGTCTTACTTGACTCTTAGAACATTTTCTACAGAAAGTTGTGGTTGAAATACATAAAATTCCAGAGAGCATTTTTGTCTGCCCTGTTTCTGGACAGTGCCTACTCATATGAGATTTTCATCCAGTTGGAGGGAGATTTTGTTCTGGAGATCCACATAAAAGTTGTAGAGGACTTCAAAACATTTTCAGAATGGTATCCTACACTTCCATTGGTTCAACCAATCCTAAGTTATGCCCTGTTTAAATTCAGCAAAGTTTCTTCCGAAAACAGGGGAGGTTGTTCCTAAGTCTTTGAGATTGACTCTATACTCCCAATCGACTCTTAGTTCAATATAGGAGTTTACTAACCTCTAAATGGAATCTTACACCTCATTTTGACTCTTTTCTTTAAAAATATACTTTTATGCAGTCTCGGTACTACGTTTCCTCACCAAAGAAAAATCCTAAACCGGTATTCCGGCGTATACGCGTCAAATGGTGGAACTAAGAACGTCACTCACAAACGGTTTCTACACGTCATGCACTAACGTGGTTAATGTACCTGCAGAAGAACACACAATAATGGTGCACACAATGGTTTTTGACATTTCAGGCAGTTCCATATCATAATAAAAACATACGGTCCGTATCGTTGCCATACGGATCATCCTTGAGTCAAGTCACGTCTCAAGGTACATGGTCGTGTTTTCACACCACACGACGGGGAACCCGAGCAGAGCGCGAACGGATCGTCACGGTTGGGAATTTTATCAACCCAACGGATACCACCTACTGCCTCATGACCGTTGAGGCGTGCCGATGGCGAGCGCTGCATATGGCCCTTTGAACATTAAACGTTCAAGAGTTGCATACTATCGTGTTGCTTATCACACGATGGTGTATTCTCACTTTTGCCTAAAGCACGCTGGAGATTAGCGTTTTCATATGCTCCTAGAACCATGAGAAGGTTCAGAGACTCATATTCACTACCGTGCCAAGCCACGGTATACCATTCCATACTATTACTCGTATGGTGAGTTACCGCAATTGATCCGCCTGCGGTGGCGTACCTTACCTCTTACCTAAGGTCGGAGCGTCGTTACATAATATATAACACATAAGTTAGCTTTTCCACCTTAGTAACTACTACTATCGTAGACCTTATGTGGGCTTAATGACTAATCCTCACTCGACTACTTCTAAATTTTTAAAATAGGCTCTTTTCGAGCGTTCTATTCCTAATGTGGCTCTGATACAACGTCTGTGGGGACCACCCCATGGTTCACCCACTCCAGGATCGCATAGGGTGGTGCCGTGCGATGCAGCACCCAACAGCACACACGAAAAGATTAAAGAACAACATACAAACTTTTATTTGATATAAAACAGTGGAAGTCTTTTTACAAAACTTATTTATACAGCGGAAGTAATATACATAAGTAGCCTCTCATCCTAACTATGCAAAAGTGCAGCCGTCCAGCCCGGGGACGCTACACACTAGCAGCATGGAACCGGAGAATCACGGCGGCGTGCAGGGCTCCAGCTCGGCCGTGTACCCCGACGGGGGCATCGCCTCGTCCTCGGACCCCTCCTCATAGCTCTCACCTGCATACATCTCAAATATTGCAACCGTGAGCACGATGGCTCAGCAAGGCTTAACCGACTAGCCTAGGCATGGAACTCTACATGTAAGGGTATGTAAGATAGGAAACAGGACTTTGCAATAAAGACACGCCTACATGTTGATCCTTACTTTCAGTTTTATAGCAGCGGTTTATTGAGCCTTAGGCAGCCCTCACATCGGAAGTCCACAATCAAACAAGATCCGCTTTCCTCCGATGTGGTGATGCCCAAAGTGGAAGATAAACTTAATTAGCTCTACATCTACAGCAAACATGGTTTCAAAACATTAATACTTCATCATAGCATATTATAATTCATCTGGCTTATTGTTCTTCTTCTTACTACGTCACAGAACAGTGAACAAGCGGTACTCAAATAACCACAAGGGACGGTGATTGCAATCAGGAGACACCCGGACAACATGTTGCATACACCCACTTTCAGAAGCGTGATTCCACACCCCTTCCTACTCTGTTGTATGCAACAACCTTTCAAAGATAACCCAAATGCCGAACCGGTCCATCCGTAACGGGCAGGAGGTCCCCGCGTGGAGCGTGACTGTGCCCACCGGCAGATTTAGACCTTGCTACCCTCAACCCACTCATACTTACGGTTGGGTAAGCCTCGACACCCAGCTTAACCAATTACATCGGTTTTCTTCTTATGTCAGTATGCCATCCGGTACTGTTCGATATTGTTCATCAGGCCCGCACACAACTCGGTCCTCAATCAACACCAACAGGGCTACGCACGTGAGACCTCCGCTCACTGCTTCCTATCCCCCCTGCTGGGTCTCATTTTCACCACTCTTAAGCCATTTTTTATTCTGACCAAACCGTGTGATAAACCTTACCTCACGAGTAGATTCCAACTACTCGACTTCTACCGAGATCCTAAGCATATTAGCAGGGCCTTGGCTACTCATCGGGTCTGTAAGCTACCCAACCCTTCATAGGATTTAAAAGGTTATGCAAGTGGGGTTTCAATCACCTTAACTCTAATGCAAACATTCATCCTAGACATAAGTGATACAAATAAAGAATTTACAAAAGTACTTAAATGCAAACCGGGGCTTGCCTGGTTGCGAGTCAGAGGAGAAGCTAGCTTCTGGTGGGAGGACGTCCAAGGGCTCCGGTGCGTCCTCAACTTCGGCCACTATATGAGATGTAACAAAATATATGTGTAAGCATTAAGGACTTATAAGAAGTAAACTTCTATTCATAGCTACTGCTATTTAGAATCCTTAATTGGCTTTGGGATTTTTCCATTGGATACTAGACTCTCTAAGGATGATCTGAGCAAAATTTGGAGACATGTCATTGCACAATGTAGTCTTTAAAATTCCTACAAGTACAATGCTTCTCTGAATTTTGAGCCCAATTCAGGAGCTTTGACATAGCTAAAAGTGGAAGATCTGATTAGGGTAAGTCTCCATGGTTCTAAAAAAAATTGTTTCACCATTTTTGGAGCTACCAACAGAGAGATATGAATTTTTAAAGTTAGATAGGAGTTCTGGAAAAGTTTAATTTGAATTTCCAAATAAAGACTGAAATTTGGAAGGCAATTTAGCCAAGAAAATGAACTGCAATAAAGCTCAAATTTTTACTGGGGGTCAGTTACTATGAAAAGGATTTTCTGCCCAAATTTGGGAGTGTTTACTAAAGAATTGCTCCTGAAATAAATCTCCAAAGGATTTAGTAAAACAATTCTACAGAAATTCCTGGGCATTTTCATAGAAAGCAATTTATTCCTATGTGAAGTACTCCTCATGAGGATTCCAACAAAATTTGTCTCACTAATTTTAGAGCTTTCTACCAAAAGTTATGAATTTTTCAAGTTTCACTCTCTGTTTGAATTTTTACAGAGCACTCAACGTGGGGCCCACTCGTCAGGTCTTTCTTCAACCTCCCGCCAGAGAACGCGCGCGCAGACCAGAATAGATCGTGGCGTGGCTCGTTCTCCCTCATTTCTCCACCAAATTAGCTCCGGTTTCGCCCTACATGATCCTTGGAACATGGCGCAGCTGCCGGGCAAGAATTCCCCGCATGAAAACGGCCGAAAACAGGTCGGCACCGGTGGGGCGGCTCGGGAGCTCGGCATCAACGCGTTATGTCGTGTACGAAGCTTATCCCGGTGAGCTACGTTTCCCTAAAGCATCACCAGTGATCGGGGAACATGGAACGCATGCCAAACCTTGCAGCAAACAGACGGAAAATGGGGTTCACCGAGGACCGACCCGTTTTTGCCGCCGCCGGCAATTTCTCGTCGCCTGGGGTCAGTGGTGGACGGTTTGCTGCGGTATTTGGCGTGGGAGGGCGCTAGGAAGGTGTGATGCTATGGCTTGAACCGAAGAACAAATGATCATGCGTGTTGGACGAATTTCCAGTTTTGGTTTGGATCGGTTCTTCACGTGTACCGGCGCCAAAAGCCAAATTCCGGCGAGCCGGCGACGGGGAAGGGCAAGGGGACTGCGGTAGCATGATCTACACACCTTGGCGCACCTTAGGGAGGTGTTGGTCGTGCGGGAGAGGCGCTGGGACGGCCAGAAGACGAGGAGCAGTGAGGTACGGCGTGCTCTGTGTTCTCCCGGTGAAGAACAGCTTGGGCACTGCGAGGGGAGCTCGGGGATGAGCTGAGGAGCGGTGTAGCTCGTCGAGGAGGCGCCGGCGCAGCTTCTGGGGTGATCAACCGATGCTAGGAGGGGCTGGAGGCTGCTGAACCACGAGCATAGAGAAGGGGCGCGCTGTGTTTCTCTTCGGTGGGCGCCCGAGCAGCTGAGGAACTTCGGGGGAACGTGTAGACAGAGGAAAAACTGGAGTGGTGCAGCTGCTAACGCTAGTGATCAACACTCACGCAGTTGCTGACGTCGGTAAAATCCTCAAGCAGCTTGGTGGAGCATCTGGCGGGGGTTCTGCGGGAGGTGGCGTTCGCTGGTGATCAACCGAGGGAAACACAGAGGAGGTATTATTCTGTGGGTGGCTGACTAGTGGGCTCCACCCTCTCCTTTCCTTTTTAAATTTTCCCACTGATCTTTTTACCACAGCTACTCACAATTAAAAGCTTTGCTTCACCTCAAAGTCATGGTTTGAATATTTGAATTCAATTGAACTGAATTCTGGTGTGGAATTTGAAATGTATTTGGCTCTTTGAATTTGAATTGGAATTTGAATTCTCCCTTTGCATTGTTCCAAAAACATAGCAAACCAACTCAAATATTTCTGAATTTTGGCATGACTGCTAATTCAAATGTAAAGAACACATTTGTGGAACCAAATTTGCAAATTGAGGAATTTAAGATTTGAAACTGAAATTTAAATTCATATTAGAGGTCTTCCTCTTTTAATCCCAAACAAATACTAAAACCCCTCCAAATGAGCTGAAATTTGGAAGGTTGAATATTTGAAATATGAAGACCCAAGTTATGTATTTTGATCTCCATGTTTGGAAGTTTTGGGATGTTTGAATCCTCACTTTGAACTTGCACCGTTATAATTCAAAGTTTTAATACCTCTCATTTTTACTAAGTGTACATGAGCTGAATTTTTCTTGCTACCACTTTTTGGGGATTTTACACAGCCCCCCTCCCCTCCCCCCCAAGTCGGTGACTTGGAGGCCCTAGCCCCCAACTCGTCAAGTTGGACCTCCCCCCTCACCGGAGTTCAGTCGCCGGCGAGCCCCTCCGGTGAGCCCCACCGACGAGCCCCGCCGTTGAGCCCCGCCGTCGAGCCCCGCCGACGAGCCCCGTCACCCCTCGCCGTCGCCGGAAAAGAGCCGACGATCTGTCCTGCCCCAATCATCCATAGAAAAACTTCCCGCTGCTTCCATTGCTAGAAGGAAGGCCCTGCCACCAAGGAGGAAGTGAGGTAGGTCTCCATTACCCATCTTACGACGTCGCCGCTGTTTCTACGCATCTGTTTTCTTCGCCCCCTTCGAACAGAAACTTTTACGTGTGGACAGATCATGTTTTGATCGATTTTTGACGGTGGGATTGATCTAGATCTTGAGTCAAGATCATCACCACGTCCACACTTCATCCCGGCACCCTTGTTCATCATAAAACCCCATGAAAGCCCATTAAAACATGCAAGAACACATACAAACTGGATTAATAAAACTGCACCATAGGATTTGCATTCATCTACCCCATTGCATCTTGAGTAAAGTTTGTGCATGATGATTGATTGCTGTAAATTTTGTATGTGCGTGATCGTGAGTAGAAGAACAAGATCAAGAGGCCATCTACAAGGATCTACAGCACCAAGGCTTCGAGACGCTCGAACAACAAGGACCACGGGAGCAAGGCAAGTGCTCCTTGACCATATTGATCCCATGTTTTGAAACTGTTTTGTTTGCGAAAACGTGTATGCTTGAGTCAACTTGATGGGACACCCTTTTATAGGAGTTTACTAGTTTTGTTAACCATCCTTGTCGCCGGGAAAGTCGATGAGTCGGGTATGATCATTTTTCCTTTTTGCTTCGCTTAATTCACGGGATACGGGAAGCTGAAATAAAACATGTCTAGCTACTGCATTCATATGAATAATGATGATGAGATTTTGATGATGTTAATGGGCATGGAATCGAGGAGATCTAGGCAAGCTTGGTTCGTGAATGTTGCTGGATGAGATGGTGGTACTTACCATAGATCTAAGGACCGGTTCATGCAAGAATATGCCAGGAAAATAGTGCCACCACAAGGCCAAGTATGGGTGCGGCTTAGCTGATTAATTAGGTGTGTTGCTAGCTTGTTATGGACCGTGGATGGCGCGGGGAATGTGAGTCGAGGAGGACTGCCCTGGGAACTGCATGGCGCAAGAGGGAGCCCGTGGGTTGGAGAATGGTGATTCGAGCCTGCCGGTGAAACCTCAGTGAGTCCATACATCTAGTAGCCCCTTTGTAAAGGCTATTTTGTGATCTCTTGGTCATACACCGACGGTTGTGTACTGGTATAATGGAGGTTTTGCAGTCGCCGACGGGTGACGAAATCACAAACTTGTGGGTAAAGTGGTGCCACCTTTGCAGAGTGTAAAACTATCATGATAGCCGTGCTTCCGGTCACAAGCACCTGGCCAACTTCCATGATTAGAGGAAAAACTTGGGATAGATATTCGGTATGGTTATGGTATGGTCATTGGGAATGGTTTTGGGACTGTTTTGAGTCATGACAATGAGTCTGGCTTTGGCTATATGAATATGAGATGGTTATGAATATTTTATGAGCATGAGATGAACTTGAGAAAGATTAATGGTTGGATGAGACTTGATAAATAGTGAATTATGATGAAAGAATGTTGCTGTTTTACTTGGTCATATTGGGATTAAACTCACCTAGACTTAGTTGTTGTTTTTATCATGTCTGTGAAATAAAATTTGCTTGCTGCAATGAGCCTTTTTATTCCATACCTTGTTGTAAGCTACATGTCATACTTTTCCCACACTTGCTGAGTACGACGTGTACTCACCCTTGCATTATCACATAAACATCAGCAACAGGAGAAGAGTACTTCGAGGACCATGTGGAGTACTAAGTGTGCAAAAATTTGCTTGCTGCAATGAGCCTTTTTATTCCATACCTTGTTGTAAGCTACATGTCATACTTTTCCCACACTTGCTGAGTACGACGTGTACTCACCCTTGCATTATCACATAAACATCAGAAACAGGAGAAGAGTACTTTGAGGACCATGTGGAGTACTAAGTGTGCGAACTACCGTCAACATGTCTGTGGAGTTGAAGATGGAGCCTGCTGCTATTTAGTTATTTCCGCTGTCGTTTAGAGACTTCCGCTGCAAGAATAAGTTAGAGATTCATGAGTGATACAATGAGTCGATGTAATAAAGTACTTAAACACTATTTATTCGTGGTTATATTCTGAATTCAACTTGTGGATTACGTGTGTATGTGTGATGAACATCCTGGGCACACATATGCATTAACTTGGTTCTGTTTTCGGAACCGGGTATCACAGATTTGTATCAGAGCCACGTTGACCGTAGGATGCACGCCTAGGTAGAATGGACACTCTAAAACACATAGACACACCCCTCTAAACTTCTATTTTTGAAAATTGCTTGCTGCTGCACTTTACTTGTCAATTCAGCCACAGCAAAGTACTATTTTAAGCCCCTCTTTTCTCTTCTTTTGGACAGCAATACTTTTGCTTTCTTGCTCCATAGTTTCTGAAGTTTTTTAGCTATTTTCTTCCTTCTCTAAAGTTTCTCATGTCTTATAGATGGCGGTGATTAGGAGCACAGCACGCATAAGAACTCGTCCACCACCATGTGGGAGTGCACTTAACCCCATTGAAGTGTCCGATGGACCATATTGGGAGGAGGTGAAGTTGGAACCTCTTGATGAAGATGAAGTCAATAGCTCTATGCATGAGGAAGAGGATCCGGAAGAGGTGGAACCATTCGAAGACGATATGAAGGATGATCCACAAGAACAGCATTCGTACGCACCTCAGGAGGAGTTTCACGCGGGCTTACACCCCGTGGAGCCTCATGAAACTATGACGGGAGAAGATGAACCCGAGGAGGAGCCACCCCTTGCTGAGACCAATAATGAAGGTGGTGAATGGGCCAACCATTCAGTTCAAAAATTTCGGTCCAATGGAATGGAAGGAGGACACATATCCAGGGAGCTCAAAGAATTTCTGGATTGCTACAGCCTATACCCAGAGTATCTCCTCAAAAAAGTCCCTTGTCTCGGACATGAAGAGTGGAAGACTGATGTAACCATCTTATATAACGGTAGGGTTGCCACACGGCACTTCACACCCATATGGAGAGCTACAAGGGCAGAAGCTATCGATGACGCTGCATGGGAAGCACTCACCGGACTGTGCTACGCCTTCCATGAGCAGCTTGAGGGCACCACTTTTGAGCTGCACCCATGTCAGAAGAGTGGTACAAGGGAGATCATTGGACCCCATGTAACAGCCGTTTCCAACGCAAAAGCTGCTGACAAGTCTCAGAGGTTGCTCGTGGAGTTAGGAAACCGCTACGCAAGCGCACAAGAAGAGATCCGTTACCTCCGCAAGAAGCTGTATTTGCTGGAGAAACAAGAGGAGACTCGTGCCAACGCGGGAACGAATGGAGCACCAGCGTCATCTAACCCTACATGGACTGCCGACTCACCATGGCGTGCGCCCATGTATGGACCACCCCCGTCACACGGCGAGAACAGCACCAGTTCACATGATTAAGTTTAGGATTCCCATTGAATAAGCTGTAATAGGAACGTTTAAATCGTAGTAGCTTGAATAGGAGTGGTGTGTTGAACTTTTGTGATGATTGCTTGGTTTGTGTGCTGATGTGAGTTGTGGGACACTTCGGCGAATGTCCACAACCACACATAGTAAAGAGATGTGAGATGCTTCGGCACGTGTTCACATCCTCATATAGGCTGAAACTAATAAAAGAAGATATTTAGTTCATACACCTTGATGCATATAGTTGGGAAATCACTTCTTTCAATTCTGAATTCTATCCGAAAGTAAGCCTTAAAATAAGGGGGTAGACTTTCTTGTCAACCTTATTGTCTTGGATTCCCAAGTGATTGATATAATACTTGGAATGGATTGGTTAAGCAAGCACAACAGAATGATTCAATGTGCTCAGAGGATCGTGCAGTTAACAAGTGAGCACGGTACTCGTATTGAGTTCGAGTCAGCCCAACCAGCAACCGAGAAGGCAGTGTTGAACCACGTAGAAGAAGCAACATTGGAAAGCATTCCGGTGGTTCAAGAATTTTCAGATGTGTTCCCAGAAGAACTTCCAGGTATGCCACCTGACCGGGACATTGAATTTGCCATTGATTTAGTACCCGGAACTGCACCTATAGCGGAAAGTCCGTATAGGATGCCCGCTAATGAACTAGTGGAACTTAAGAAGCAAATTCAGGAGCAGCTAGAAAAGGGTTTTATACGCCCAAGCTCGTCACCATGGGGAGCCCCCGTGCTCTTCGTAGACCAGAAGGATGGGACATAAAGGATGTGTGTGGATTATAGGTCTCTCCATAAGGTGACGATCAAGAATAAATACCCGCTGCCCCGTATAGAGGACCTGTTCGACCAAATGAAAGGCGCTCGAATTTTCTCCAAGATTGATCTTCGGTCGGGATATTTTCAGCTGAAGATTAAGCCCTCCGACATACCCAAGACTGCATTTCGAACACGGTATGGTTCGTATGAATATACCGTTATGTCTTTTGGGTTAACAAATGCACCCGCATACTTTATGTACCTCATGAATAAGGTCTTCATGGAGTACTTGGACAAGTTCATCGTGGTTTTCATCGATGATATCATGGTGTATTTGAAAAGCGAGGAAGAACATGAAGAACACTTGAGATTGACATTTCAGAAACTGCGAGAGCATCAATCGTATGCCAAGTTCAGCAAGTGTCAATTTTGGCTAAAGGAGATATCGTTCCTAGGCCACATCATCTCCAAGGGAGGAGTATCGGTTGATCCCGGAAAAGTGGGAGACGTTTTAAAGTGGAATCAACCGCAGAATGTAAGAGATATTCAGAGTTTCCTTGGAATGGCTGGATACTACCGCCGGTTCATCAAGGATTTCTCCAAAATAGTGAAGCCTATGAATGAATTGCTAATGAAGGGAAAAGCATTTCAGTGGACACCAGTGTGCCAAGAAATCTTTGAGGAGCTCAACAAAAGACTAACCACAGCGCCGGTTTTGGTATTGCCGGATGTGAGCAAGAGCTTCGACATATATTGTGACGCATCAAGACAAGGGCTTGGATGTGTGCTCATGCAAGAAGGACAAGTGGTAGCCTATGCGTCGAGGCAACTAAAGAAACACGAGCTGAATTACCCCACACATGACTTGGAACTTGCAGCCGTGGTACATGCCTTGAAGATTTGGAGGCATTATATCTTTGGCAACCGATGTGAGATTTATACGGATCACAAAAGTCTCAAGTATATATCCATGCAAACGGATCTGAATTTGAGGCAACGTCGATGGTTGGAACTCATCAAGGATTATGATGTCGGAATCAACTATCACCCGAGAAAGGCCAATGTAGTAGCTGATGTGTTGAGCCGAAAGGGAGCATGTCACCAACTCACGGTTCGGGAGCTGCTGCCCGAGCTGCGCAAGGAGTTCGAACGGTTACATCTAGGGTTCTTGAACGAGATGGAAGTGATAGAACTCAACTCCTCACTGGAACAAGAGATAAGAGATGGCCAAACAACGGATGAGGAAATCAAGGAAATCAAGGAAAGAATCTGACTAGGCATAGAAAAGGACTTCAAGGAAGACGAGAAAGGCACACTTTGGTTAGGGTAAAGGATTTGACCGCGACACGATATTAAAGGAGGCACATGACTCACCTTATTCCATACATCCCGGCTATACAAAGATGTACAAGGACCTGAAAACTTGCTATTGGTGGGATGGTATGAAAAGGGACATAGCCGAATATGTTGCCTTATACGATATGTGCCAACGGGGGAAGGCCGAACATCAAAGACCCGCTGGACTGTTGCAGCCATTGAAAGTACCCGAGTGGAAGTGGGAAGACATCAGCATGGATTTCATCATCGGATTGCCACGTACTCAATCGGGTTACGACTCTATTTGGCTTATCATGGACCAATTGATAAAAACCGCCCATTCCCTTCCTGTTAAAACTAAGTACAATGTTGCACAACTAGCCGAGCTGTATATGGAGCAAATCGTGTGTCGCCATGGAGTTCCGAAAAGGATAGTTTCAGATCGGGGTTCTCAATTTATCTCTAGGTTCTGGAAGAAGCTGCATGAAGCCATGGGTACACGACTGAATTTCAGCTCCGCTTATCACCCGCAAACCGATGGGCAAACTGAGAGGACAAATAAAATTTTGGAAGACATGTTAAGAGCTTGCGCCTTGAAACATGGGCGTAGTTGGGATAGGAGCTTGCCGTATGATGAATTCTCATACAACAACAGCTACCAAGCCAGCTTGAAGATGTCACCCTTCGAAGCATTGTATGGTAGAAGGTGTAGAACGCCGCTGTTCTAGAATGAGACCGGAGAGAGCCAAGTGTTTGGACCCGAAGTGCTGCAACACACTGAGAAACAAGTCCAAACGATACGAGAAAACTTTAAGGCTGCTCAGTCACGACAAAAAGGTTATGCTGAAAATAGGCGAAGAATATTGACCTTCGAAGTAGGAGACTTCGTGTATCTTAAGGTATCGCCTATACGACGCCAACGACGGTTCAACGTCAAGGGCAAATTAGCACCTCACTACATCGGCCATTCAAGATTTTCGGCAAGAAAGGAGAAGTAGTTTATCAACTAGAGCTGCCAACGCACCTCTCCGACGTAAACGACGTGTTTCATGTGTCCCAACTAAAGAAGTGCTTAATAGTACCGGAAGAACAAGTACCGATGGATGAGCTTGAGCTTCAAGAGGATCTGACCTACGCGGAGCACCCTGTCAAAATTTTGGACGTGAAGGAAAGGGTCACAAGAAACAAAGTGATCCGTTGGTGCAAGGTACAATGGAGCCATCACACGGAAGTTAAAACTACATGGGAGCGTGAGGAAGACCTCAAGGCAGAATTCCCTCATCTATTGTCTACTCTATCAAATCTCGAGGGCAAGATTCAGTTTAAGGGGGTAGGTTTGTAACACCCTCGAATTCATTTCCATGCATTGCATACATTTTTCATGTAGAGAAGCATTATAAAAGAAGTAGAAATGGAGAAAGAACTATAGAAATGGAGAAAGAACCATAGAAATGGAGGAAGGAACCATAGAAATGGAGAAGGGCATATAGAAATGGAGAATGGGGCATAGAAATGGAGAGTGTGACATAAAATTGAGAGGGGAATATAGAAATGGAGTAAGTGACATAGAAATGGTGGGGAATGGGAAAAAGATAGATGAAATGAGCCAATTCCAATTTCCCCAAATTTTCCCCCAAATCTCCAAATTCCCCAATTCCCCCAAAAAGGGGAATTTTCCCCACATTGCTGCCGCACCAAATCAATTGGGGAAAAGTTTGTTAGGATTTAGCTTCAATTGGAGTAGGATTCTCCCCTTCCCCCCCCCCCCTTATAAATAGAACCCAACCCCCTCCCCCCTTTGGCCGCAGCCCCCCCCCAAGTCAGCGACTTGGAGGCCCTAGCCCCCAACTTGCCGAGTTGGACCTCCCCCCCTCGCCCCGTCATCGAGCCCCCCCCCCCCCCCGACGAGCCCCGTCATGCCTCGTCGGCGCCGGAAAAGAGCAGACGATCTGTCCTGCCCTAATCATCCATAGAAAAACTTCCCGCTGCTACCATTGCTAGAAGGAAGGCCCTTCCACCAAGGAGGAAGTGAGGTAGGTCTCCATTACCCATCTTACAACGTCGCCGCTGTTTCTACACATCCGTTTTCTTCGCCCCCTTCGAACAGAAACTTTTACGTGTGGACAGATCGTGTTTTGATCGATTTTTGACGGTGGGATTGATCTAGATCTTGAGTCAAGATCATCACCACGTCCACACTTCATTCCAGCACCCTTGTTCATCATAAAACCAAATGAAAGCCCATTAAAACATGCAAGAACACATACAAACTGGATTAATAAAACTGCACCATAGGATTTGCATTCATCTACCCCATTGCATCTTGAGTAAAGTTTGTGCATGATGATTGATTGCTGTAAATTTTGTATGTGCGTGATTGTGAGCAGAAGAACAAGCTCAAGATGCCATCTACAAGGATCTACAGCACCAAGGCTTCGAGACGCTCGAGCAACAAGAACCACGGGAGCAAGGCAAGTTCCCCTTGACCATTTTGATCCCATGTTTTGAAACTGTTTTGTTTGCAAAAACGTGTATGCTTAAGTCAACTTGATGGGACACCCTTTTATAGGAGTTTACTAGTTTTGTTAACCATCCTTGTCATCGGGAAAGTCGATGAGTCAGGTATGGTCGTTTTTCTTTTTGCTTCGCTTAATTCACAGGATACAGGAAGCTGAAATAAAATATGTCTAGGTACTGCACTCATATGAATAATGATGATGAGATCTTGATGATGTTAATGGGCATGGAATCAGGGATATATAGGCAAGATTGGTTCGTGAATGTTGCTGGATGAGATGGTGGTACTTGCTATAGATCTAAGGACCGGTTGATGCGAGAATATGCCAGGAAAACAGTTCCACCACAAGGCCAAGTATGGGTGCGGCTTAGCTGATTAATTAGGTGTGTTGCTAGCTTGTTATAGACCCTGGATGGCGCGGGGAATGGGAGTCTAGGAGGACTGCCCTGGGAGCTGCATGGCACAAGAGGGTCCCTGTGGGTGGGAGAATGGTGATTGGAGCCTGCCAGTGAGACCTCAGTGAGTTTATACATCTAGTAGCCCCTTTGTAAAGGCTATTTTGTGATCTCTTGGCCACACACCGACGGTTGTGTACTGGTATAATGGAGGTTTTGCAGTTGTTGACGGGTGACGAAATCACAAACTTGTGGGTAAAGTGATGCCACCTCTGCAGAGTGTAAAACTATCATGATAGCCGTGCTTCCCGGTCACAAGCACCTGGCCAACTTCCATGATTAGAGGGAAAACTTGGGATGGATATTCGGTATGGTTATGGTATGGTCATTGGGAATGGTTTTGGGACTGTTTTGAGTCATGACAATGAGTTTGGCTTTGGCTATATGAATATGAGATGGTTATGAATATTTTATGAGCATGAGATGAATTTGAGAAAGATTAATGGCTGGATGAGACTTGATAAATGGTGAATTATGATGAAAGAATGTTGCTGTTTTATTTGGTCATATTGGGATTAAACTTACCTAGACTTAGTTGTTGTTTTTATCATTTTTGTGAAATAAAATTTGCTTGCTGCAATGAGCCTTTTTATTCCATACCTTGTTGTAAGCTACATGTCATACTTTTCCCGCACTTGCTGAGTACGACTGTACTCACCCTTGCATTATCACATAAACATCAGCAACAGAAGAAGAGTACTTCGAGGACCATGTGGAGTACTAGGCGTGCGAACTACCGTCAACATGCCTGTGGAGTTGAAGACGGAGCCTGCTGCTATTTAGTTATTTCCGCTGTCGTTTAGAGACTTCCACTGCAAGAATAAGTTAGAGATTCATGAGTGATACAATGAGCCGATGTAATAAAGTACTTAAACACTATTTATTCGTGGTTATATTCTGAATTCAATTTGTGGATTACGTGTGTATGTGTGATGAACATCCTGGGCACACATATACATTAACTTGGTTCTGTTTTCAGAACCGGGTGTCACACCTTGGCTCCGGTCCGAGCCTCCCCACTAAGGTGAGGTCCGGAGCTGCCACGTGTCGGTGGGCTCTGAACCTCCTCCCTGCTGAGGAGGGCTCTAGATCCGACACGTGCCCTTGGCTCCGGTCCGAGCCTCCTCGCTGAGGTGAGCTCCGGAGCTGCCACGTGTATCCCAGCTCCAAACCTCCTCCCTGCTGAGAAGGGCTCCGGAGCCGACACGTGCCCTTGGCCCTGGACCAAGCCTCCCCACTAAGGTGAGGTCCGGAGCAGCCACGTGTGCTCCGGCTCTGAGCCTCCTCCCCGCTGAGGAGAGCTCCAGAGCCACCATGTGTCCCACGATCAGTCGTGGGCCGTGAGTCGACAAAGTCAAGGAGGAAGTGTGCTGTCAGGCCGTGCATTCAAGGCTCGCGCCTTCTCCAAAAGCATGGTGCATGGCGCACGCCTCCGTCCTCCGCCCATTTACCATTACGGGACAAGATAGGGCAGCGAGGCGTGACAGCAGTACAGTGCTGCCCAACGGTACAGAGCCGCCAAAGCAGAGCGAGAAGACACGGCGACAAGACAGCATCTTCATCATCACCTGCCACACAGACAGGGCCGCTCGGCCCGTCAGGCGGCGGGACTTAACTTACCCACAGACTACTCTACTTAGAGTTGTAAAAACTCTAGATTGTGTGGTTTAGACAGCTTCGGGGCCACCTGTCGGGCCCCGAGCCACATTGTAACCACCCTGGCCTTGGACTATAAAAGGACTGAGGTGTCCACCTGACTGGGGGTTGGTTCCCACACATTAGCAACCCTAGAAGCATACGGACGGGGTCTCAGGGGGTTAATATCGCGGCTAGGGTGCGGGGGATTGCGTGTGTGCGAGAAGAGAGTGGAAACTCCGAGATCATGGCTGGTATGTGCGAGATTTGGATGTGGGAGGCGGCGATCAGGCGCGGGAGAGTCGGCGGCGGTTGAGGAAGGAGGAGCTGACAAGCGGGGCCCGCATGGCAGTGAGAGGAGGAGAGGAGAGGGGCTGCGGGCTGGCTGGGCTGAGCGCGGGAATTTGGCCCAATGAAGCTCTTCTCATTTTCTTTTCCTTTTTCTTTTCTGTCCTATTCTTTCAAATTCAAATTTTGTTTTGAACTTTCAAAATTTCGCACATGCATCACGTCCATTCTCTAGAAGTTTGGATTTCCAAATTTTTGGATGTTAAAACTATACCCCCCCCCCCTTAAAATGAATCTCGTCCTCGAGATTTGGTAACTCCTAGGAGAATAGGTCCGGGAACTGTTCCTTGAGTTTATCTTCCCTTTTCCACGTGGTTTTTCTTCTGAGTGATGTTCCCAGTGCACTTTGCACATACGAACTCTTTTGTTCCTCGTGATGCGTTCTGTCATTTCAAGATTTTTAACCTGGTACTCGGTGTACGAAAGGTCTTCTTAGACGTCTAACTTATTCATTGGCAAACTCTCCTCGGGTGTTCTCAAACATTTCTTGAGTTGTGACACGTGGAACACACCATGCACATCTGATAAGGGGGAAGGTAACTCCAACCGATATGCAATTTCTCCCTTTCGCTCTATAATATGTAAAGGTCCGATATGACTAGGTGCTAATTTTCCTTTCACTTTAAATCGACGAAGCCCTCTGATAGGAGACACCTTAAGATATACATAGTCCCCTACTTTAAAGGTTAGTTCACTTCATCTTGTATCCACATAGCTCTTTTGTTGGGTCTAGGCTATTTTCAAGTTGTTGCGGATTTCTTTTACTTTTCTCTCGGCATCTCGTAACACTTCTGGCTCAAATACTTGACTCTATCCTGTTTGATCCCAGAATAGAGGAGTCCTGCATTTTCTCCCATATAATGTCTCAAACGGAGACATCTTCATGCTGGTCTGGTAGTTGTTATTTTAGGAAAACTCGACATATGGTAAGTTTTTTCTCCCAACTTCTTGTATTCTTGAGTGCACAAGCTCTTAGCATGTCCTCAAGGATCTGATTTGTTCTTTCCATCTGTCCATCAGTCTGCGGGTGATAGGCTGAACTGAAATTGAGACGGTCCCCATGGTTTCATGCAATTTCTACCAGAACCTAGAGGTAAATTGTGTTCCTCGATCTGACACTATTTTCTTGGGCACCCCATGTAAAAACATGATTCTGGACATGAACGATTCAGCCAATTTGGAGCCGTTGTAATGTTCTTTTACTGGGATAAAGTGAGCTACCTTGGTTAGTTGATCGACTATTACCCATATTGAATCATATCCCGATTAGGTTCTCGGCAGCCCTACTATGAAATCCATGTTTATTTTTCCCATTTCCATTTCGGTAGTTTGAGTGGTTGTAATAATCCCACAGGTCTCTGGTGCTCTGCTTTCACCAATTGACATGTGTCACACAAAGCAACATGACTGCGACATCTCGCTTCATGCCATACCACCAGTACCTACCTTTAAGATCCTGATACATCTTAGTACTCCCAACATGAATGGAGTAGTCGGAATCATGAGCTTCTCTCAGGATAAATTCACGGATTTCCTTCACATCAGGCACGCATATCCTCTTCCCATGCCATATTGCGCCTTGTTCATCCTCTCTAAATCGAAGAGCTCTATTCTCCCCTATGAGTCTTTTTATTTCCTGGATTTTCTCATCATTTTTCTGACCATTGCGTATCTCTTTCTCTAGTGTGGAATCCACTTCCATTGCAATGGCCTCACTATTCACAAAGCATAAACTAAGTCTCGTGAATTCTTCGCATAATTGCGATGGTATGTCACTCATTGTTAACATGTTGACATGCACCTTCAGGCTCAAGGCATCCGCAATGATGTTTGCCTTTCTCGGATGGTAGTTAATACCCACATCAAAATCATTGATTAATTCTAACCATCATCTTTGTGTGAGGTTGAGATCTGGTTGTGTGAAAATATATTTCAACCTCTTGTGATCGGTATAGATCTCGGTCCTCTTACCCATCAGGTAATGCCTCCATAGCTTCAACGTATGAACCACCGCTGTTAACTCTGGGTCATGTGTAGGGTAGTTTTTTTCATGTTTCTGAAGTTGCCGAGAGGCATATGCAACGACATGTACGTCTTGCATAAGAATACACCCCAATCCGTGTTCTGAAGCATCACAATACATGGAAAATTCTTTCTGCATATCCGGCATCACTAGTACTAGGGTTTTTTCAATCTTTTCTTTAATTTTTGAAAGCTTGAATCACAGTCCGGTGTCCATGTGAATGTGATTCCTTTCTCTAACATCTTGGTGAGAGGCTTTGCAATCTTAGAGAACCCCTCAATAAATCATCAGTAATACCCTACCAAGCCTAAGAAGCTTCAGACTTCCCCGACATTCTCAGTAGTCTTCCACTTTTGCACATCCACGATCTTAGCAGGATCCACGACTATTCCTCCTTCAGAGATTATGTGTCCTAAGAAAGGAACTTTCTTCAGCCAAAATTCACATTTGCTTAGCTTGATATAGTTGGTGTTCTCGTAGTTTTTGCAACACCAGCCTCAAGTGCTTCTCATGTTCCTCTTCATCTTTAGAAAAGATTAGAATATCATCAATGAAAACTACCACAAACTTGTCCAAATATTCCATGAATACCTTGTTCATGAGATACATGAAGTATGTCGGAGCATTGGTTAACCCGAACGGCATGACTGTGTACTCATACAGCCCATACCGAGAGACAAAAGCTGTCTTGGGAATATCAGATGGTTGTATCCTCAACTGATGATATCTGGATCGAAGGTCAATCTTCAAAAATACACATGCCCCTCTTAACTGGTCAAACAAGTCCTCAATGTGAGGCAGTGGGTATTTGTTTTAATGGTCAGTTTATTGAGTGTGCGGTAGTTTACGCACAACCTTTGTGTTCCATCCTTTTTAGGTACAAATATCACTGGAACTCCCCAAGGTGAGGAACTAGGATGAATGTACCATTTTCCTGTCAACTCCCGGATATGTTTATTGAGCTCTTCTAGCAGCTTGGAATCAGTCATATAGGGCCTCTGACTTCCATTCCTCGAGCTCTGCGCGAGTAACTCTAGTAGTGTTATAGTACACTACTAACTTGCCGGTGTAGTCAGCACTGTGGAGGAGAAGTCGAAGACGCTGCACCATGTCTCCTGTGGCTCCCCCGTGAGAGTGGTACGTCACGGGGTTATCCACCTCCTCTAGGGTACGTGCAGCTATCTCGTGTCGAGGAACTCGTTCTCCGGTGGATTTACGGGTGGTACGAAGTGTGTGAACCATCTAAAAACATAAAATATTTAAAAAAACAAGTGAGAAATAAAGTAAACAAATACTCTATTCTGAACATAGATAAGATTAGATAACAAATAAATAAGAGAACAATAAATAACATATCAACACAACACACTTTTTGTAAAATAGTTTTTAGTAACATAGTATCCTTAATACGTCCGTTTCTAACTAGGTTCATGTTCCTACGGGCAAACTTGGCTCCGATATCACTTATGTCACACCCGATTTTCTTGGAGAACATCCGATTGAATAAACACATGTATGTCAGGATCTGTTTGCTCATACATGTGATGATAATAGTGAAACATCATTTAATACAATCCATGTACATCGTATAATTAAAGTCTTACATAAATGTCACCAAAGACTATTAAAGTATCAGAATACATCCAAAAACCACACAGCGGAAGTAAAATCTTGTGGAGCTCCATTCACAGGCGTTGCCCGGGGGATTCCGCAAGCCTAGTATACGTCTTCGGGATTGAAGTCGTAATTGTTGTACTCCATGCCTTCACCATGGCCTGAGCAGCAAATAAATCCAACAAAAAGCAAGCTTGAGTACCTAAGGTACTCATCAAGTGTGGGAAAGAGATGATATGCAAGCTTTAGACAAGAAAAGGTTTACATTACGGTTTAAGAACTACGCATATAAATCCTAACACCTTAGCTTTAATTAGCACCTATATTACTACATAAATGGAGTAATCCATTCCCATAATCATATCATCGATGTTAAGTTTCCCACTTAACATTTCCAACCTTTTACTTCATAATTCACTAATCGTGAAGAAGTCCAAGCCACTCTTGAACTTGAGCACGGCTGTCATGACAGTTTCTCACTCTGCAGAGTGTGTACCTCTTTACCCACAAGTAGTGATTTCATCCCCCGTTTCCGGGTGGACTAAAGAACCTCCATTTTGCCTGTGGCCGCCTACAACATCCACACTTCCCAGATGTGTAGCCAGGAGATCACTACGAGGCCTTTACAAATATATTTCGGACTAGCATGAGCCCACTGAGGTTTCACTCCTAACAACATCCAGGAGGCTACAACCTCTGCTGCAGTGGCCCCCTCTTGAGCCTTGCGGTTCTCAAGGTAGTCCAGCTGACTCATATTCCCCACGCCTTCCAAACACCCACACTACGTCAGAAATACATCTAATTAATTGGCCAAGCTGCCCCATCTTAGCATGTGGTGGCACGGTAAAGCCAGGTTAAATGATCCATGAACCGGTCCTTAGAACCCAGACAAGCACTAAGCACTAACCCAATTTCTCGTGCACACAACACCAACCAAAGACATCCAACCTGCCTAGATTCCTATCTCTACAACATGTCATCAAGTTCCATTTAATGGTAAATAATCAAAGTTTGCATTTTATATCCCAAGTTTCCCAAACTATAAGCATGGCTAAGCATAAAGAGCAATAATTTCTATACTACTAATAATAACTCCACCATGCATGGTTACAAGGACAAGTCATAGAAAAGCTAGGGAAGACATCTTAACATTAGTTTCACAAGTTCATGACACAATTCTAATAATTCTAACTAATATCCTAGATTAGGTACAAAGTGGTCAAGGACACTTGCCTTCTTCTTGGGGCTGCTCAGGAAGTTGAAAGTCTTACTCTTGAAAGTTTAGAACCGGCTCTGGAGCTGGTTCTACTCGTGCAATCACACATAGAACAAATGCAACAACACACTATAAGAAGCAATCCAACATAACCAATCACAATTCACTATGTACAGAGATATATATCTCCGCCAAAGTCACTATCACTATACCCGGTGAAGATACATATTTTCTTAGTACGGGTATACTGCAGACCGAAGGATGTTGTTACTGCAACATACCGGAGTAAACGCTTCAAAGCAATCATGTGGTCTTCTCGAGGATCTGCCATTAAACGACTCAGATATCCAACTCCGAAAGTTATGTCCGGCCTAGTATGCAGGAGATATCTCAGACTCTCGACTACGCTGTGGTAGTCAGAAGCATCTATTTGGGGTGATGAACATGCCGTGGATAACTTCAGACGTGACTCCATGGGTGTAGCACACCTGTTACAGCTTCCAAGTCGACACCTGTCTAGCAGCTTAACAGAGTAGTTACTTTGACAAAGTTCAATACCGTGCATACCTTGCTTGACCTCTATGCCCAGGTAATAAGAAAGATTTCCAAGATCACTCATCCGGAAATATTTCTTCATCTCTTCCTTCAAACCCTTGACATCTTCCAGGAATTCCCCGACCACCAGAAGATCATCCACGTATACTCCGATAATCAGTCTTCCCTTATTGCCAGGTCTAGTGTACAAACCATGTTCAGTCTTGCACCGAATGAAACCCAGCTTGCATAACCTTTCATCAAGTTTGCAGTTCCATGTACATGGTGCCTGGCGAAGCCCGTACAAGGCTTTGTGGAGTCTGAGTACCAATTCCTCCTTACCTTGTGCAACAAAACAAGGTGGCTGCATAACATAAACTTCTTCTGCAATCTCACCATTCAGGAAAGCAGATTTAACATCCATGTGGTGTACTTTCCAACCGTGGTGAGCTGCTAGAGCCAGAATGACCCGAATTGACTCCATTCTTGCAACAGGCGCAAACACTTGATCATAATCAATGCCCTGCTGCTGCACATACCACTTAGCAACAAGTCTTGCTTTATGTCGGATGATTTCTCCATGTTCATCACGTTTCACCTTGAAAACCCACTTTAGACCGATAGCTTGATACCCCTTCGGTAAGTGTACCAGTGTCCAAGTCTTGTTTTCCTCAATAGAAGCTAATTCTTCAATCATAGCATTGCGCCACTACTTCACCTTCGCCACCTCTTCTAGAGAACTAGGTTCCTTACCGATTGCAGCAAGCAATTCTTTCACGATCCCTTCATCTCGGGTCTCAGTGGCAGGTGACATATCTAATATACTCTTCATGGTGCGAAAACGACAGGGTGCCTCAGCAGCTCCACTGTCCAGATCCAGTGTGACCATTGGTGGCGATGCAAACTCACCTTGTGACGTGCTGGCGGTGTCACTGGTGTCATGGAAATAGTCTCACCTACGGGTAGATCCCCGCTTGGACACGAGCCTGACGATGGTTAATCTAGTTTGTTTGCATCACCTTTACATGCACCATGAGTTGTGATGTATTCCACTACGAACGGGTCTTCATTGTTGATCAAAGTCCCTTGTTCTTCTGCACTCCACTTCCATGGTCGGCTTTCCTCAAACACAGCATCCCAAGACACAAGCACACGTTTGGTGTTTGGGTTATAGAAGCGCCAGGCCTTGCTGCCTAGTTCATACCCGACAAACACCAATACTGTACTTCGATCTTCTAGTTTGGTGAGTCTTTTACTTCCCTGTTTAACATGAGCAACACACCCAAATGTGCGCAAATGATAATCAGCCAGTTTCTTGCCATACCGTACCTCATAAGGCGTTCGTCCCTCGATGCTCTTAGTAGGAGATCGGTTTAGAATGTAAACAGTGGCAGTCACCGCCTCCTGCCAGAACCATCCTGGCATTGCCATCGCCTTGAGCATGCACCGAGCCATACCCATGACTGTCTGATTCCTTCGCTCAACGACTCCACTTTTTCTGGAGTACATGGTGTTGTCAAATGGCGCTGGATGCCTTCCTTGATACAATGTTCAATGAACACATGTGCCGTGAGCACCCCACCACAATCCGTTCGTAGTGTTCCAAGTTTTCTCTCAGCTTCTGTCTCTGCTCTCCCTTGAAATGCTAGAAAAGCAGTAATGGCTTGATCCTTTGTACTCATCAGAGTCACCCACATATACCGGCTAAGGTCATCAACCAAGAGGAAGAAAAACTTGTTACCACTCGAGGTAGCTGGCGTCACCGGACCACAAAGATCCCCATGAACTAATTCAAGCATGTGAGATGGCCGGTATTTGGCCTTGCTAGGAAAAGACGTACGCCGCTGCTTCCTGGCAAGACAACTGTCACATACTTGATCAGATTGAGTGATCATGGGCAGTCCATCCACAAGTTCTTCTACAATTCTCCTGAGACTCCGAAAGTTCAAGTGCCCATATCTAGCGTGCCATCTCCAAGCCAGACTGTTCCCTTGCGCTGCCAAACACACCGGGTGAACAATATTGAGCTCAAGTATGTAAAGTCGATTAATACGTCGTTTCACCATTGCCACGAGACATCCCTTCAGGTCCCAGATCTTGATGTACCCATCAACCAAGAGGATACAATTCTTTTCTTCTTCAAGCTGACCAAGGCTCATGATGTTTGCTGTAAGTCGCAGGATTAGATAGATCCCAGCTGATCTCTGTGCTCGCCTTTCTTGCATTGGAAAGGACCATGTCATGTCCTTCTATTCCAGTCACAAAACCGTCCCCAAGCCAGACAGTCCCATGTACCTTGGTGTCAAGTTCTGAGAATATCTCGCGTTCCCCGGTCATGTGGTTAGTAGCACCGGAATCAAGTATCCAACGGGTACTACCACCTCCTTCCTTGGCCCCGAGTTGCACGAACAGCTTTTCTTCGTTGAGATGCATCTCCGTATCTGGTGACTCTTTCTCGCTGGCGCAGGCCACAAAAATACTTCTCATATTCTTCATCAACCTGTGTTGCATGGGCCTGTTCATCCCGCTTCTTCTTGTGACATTCCCGGGCCCGGTGCCATTTCATCCCGCATTAACGACATTCATCACTAGCAGTGTTGCCGCTCCCATGTCCTGAACCACGACCACTTCCATTTGCAGTACCTCGTCCACTATTAATTCTCCCACAACCACAACCTCGGACGCGTCCTCGCTTCCCACGTGAGGATGCTTCTTTGGATGATTCCGGACCTCTCAGATCTTGACCCTTGAGACGTGATGACAGGCAAGCAGCCAGCCTGGATACGTTGCTGTTGTTTCCGCATCAGGGATCATGTCTGTATCTGGCCTCGTTATGGGGCGGCTGATGGGTGATTGGCCTACGGGTAGGGGCATCGTCCTCAGAGTCTGGTTTGGCTGTGGCGGCCATGATCTAGTAGTATCTGGTTACTGACTAGTGATGACGAGCAGGGAGCACTGGTACACTTGCCGCTGCAATGTGGCAATGGTGGCCACATCAAACCCAGCTAACCAAGCACCGTAGTGATCAGTCAGACCCAATGTTCATAGTACCTGTGCGCCATAGAATGCGAAAGTTAGCTGTGCGTGGTGATCTTCAAAGCTCGAAACACTGAACGGGGAACAAGCTCCTGCTCGCTCGGTACTGTAGATGCCTGCAGTTAGGAGTGTTGGTAGTACGTAGTTTGCTGTTCCCAGCTGACCAACCCGTCCCAAAGTGTGCGTCGTCCATGGCGAGCGAGATGACGACCTCGGGAAGCGAACAAGGTGAAGACGACCTTGCAATGGAGGCCAATCGAGCTGGCGGCCAGGCTCGCTCACCGCGTCTTCGGATCCATCAAATGTTGTCCGATTAATCAGTTCGGTTGGACGGGCCTAAGTCAAACAATTCCATCGTCTGTCTTCGAAGATTCAACGCAAGCCTTTCCCGCTGGTACTCTGCTCTATCGAAGGTTCACTCAACTAATTAATACTAACAGCTTTGGTTGTGGTAGTAGTTGGTTTGGCGGCATGTGCTCGTATAGTCGTATGGAATGGGAGTGGGGTTACCTCCATTCGAGAACAAACAAGCTGAACGCTAAAATAAAAAGGTCAAAGCCAGACTTGACGGGCTATGATGTGCATTAGGGCCGTGGGCTGATCAAGGATTCATGTTGCCAGGTTGTGGGCCCAATTACAGTTTTGGGTCTTATTTCAAATAGGTACGAATCAGTTTTGGTTTCAAAGGCCCATATTGTTTAGGACCCCTACTGGGCTACGGTCCCTCGTAAAGGGGTTACGGCCCATCTCATATTGTGCCTATCAAATTTGAGCCTTATGTGATGATTTGTGACACTCTCGTCTCGGGTGTCAGCATATGTTCATGTCCTATGAAGAGGAAACATTCTAATGAAAAATAGGAACAGAGAGAATTATCAAAAGAATAGCCAATAAAGCCCTCCTAGAGCGCCGAAGACAACTTCTGTGGCCAGCATGACACACGGCGTGTTCGAAGCTCGTTCCCGAGAAGTTGGGAGAGTTCCGCCGCTAAATTGTCTACGTGGCAGGCTCGGGGTCACCTCCGCAATTGAAAAGGGGTCCGACCCTGTGGGACACGTGTTGCCCACAGAGCTAGCCTCTGCGGAAGAAGCAAAGGCATTTCCGCAAGACACGTGTCATCCTCGGAGCTCGTCCTCGCGGAAATCAGAGGACCCATCACGCGGGATACGTGTCGATCTCGGAGCTCATCTCAAGAGGAATCCGGATCTATCGAACACGTGTTGCCACCGGAGCTTATCTCCGGGAGGTCTTTCGTTGCTAGACACGTGTCGACTTTGGGGCATGTTCCTAAGGAAAGAAGAGGGGGAAGATCGGCGCCAACACGTGGCGTGCGCGGAGCTCACCTCCAAGAGAGGGAGAGGTCTCGGTCGACTGACACGTGGCACAACTGGAGCTCGTCCCTGCGGAGGAGTAGATACCAGGCCCCGGGAGGACACGTGGAGCCTCCGGAGCTCATCACTGCGGAGGTAACGAGTCTAGAGCGGTTTTTGCGCGTAAAGATACCGGTACGCAACAGAAACCGATCTAAATTCCACGATGTTACTAAAGATAAGATTTTAGGATCCAACAAAGATCTGAATAAGACCCTTATTCGGGATCCAATCAGATTAGGACTCTTCTCTTCCCGATTATAAATAGAGCCCAAAACCTCTGGCCGAAACCACAAACTTCTCTTTCAACTCCTGAGTCGACGACTTAGAGCCCTAGCCCTAACTCGCCGAGCAAAACATCGCCGAAGCGCAACAAGGAAGATCATCAAAGAAGGACCAAGCGGTCTAGAGAGAACCTCGAAGACAAGAAGAGCGTGAGGTAGGACTTCAATACCACCTTACGACATCATCGTGTTCGTCTCTTGCATCTGTTCTTCAAATTCCTTTCGAACAGAAGCCTTCTCGTGGACAGATCACTCGATGATCAGTTTGATCTAAAGACAAGATCATCACCACGTCCACCTTTGATCCGAACACCTCTGTCCATGCAAGCCATGCAAGAGCACACCAATCTAATAAAAATCATAGGATAGCATGCATGTGCATCATCGCATCTAGTTTAAGGCTTGTGCATAAATATTGATTGTTGTGAATCCTGTATGCACGTGATCCTACCTAGCAGGACAAGCTCAGGGAGTTGTCTACGCCGAGCTGCAGCAACAAGGTTTTGAGAATCAAGAACAACCGGAACCGCAAGTACAAGCCAAGTGCTCCTTGACCATATTGATTCTATGTTTCGGGAAAAACTGTTTTGTTTTGCGAAAAGGTGTGCGTACTGAGTCAAACATGATGGGAAACCCTTTTTTTTAGGAGTTTACTAGTTTTTGTTGAACCACCCTTGTCACCCGGGAAGTTTTATAAGTCGGGTATGGTTTTTGCTTTATGCTTCGCTGAGTCTATGGGATTGGGAAGCGAGATAGATGTGTCTAGCTAACTGCACTCGTATTGATAAAAAGAAACTGATGTTAATAATGAACATGGATCGGAGGGAGATCTAGGCAAGACTGGGTTTGTGAATGAGGTAGCATGAGATGGTGGTTTACTTGCCATAGATCTAAGGACCGGTTCATGCATGCACATGCCAGGATAACAGTGCCACCACAAGGCCAAGTATGGGTGCGGCTTAGCTGAGTAATTAGGTAAGTTGCTAGAGTGTTATGGACTGTGGAAGGCGCGGGGAATGGGAGTCGAGTGAGGACTGCCCTGGGAACTGCATGGCACAAGAGGGGGCCCGTGGGTGGGAGAATTGGAGATTCTAGCCTGCCGGTGAAACCTTAGTGAGTCCATACATCTAGTAACCCCTTTGTAAAGGCTATTTTGTTATCTCTTGACCATACACCGACGGATGTGTACTGGTATAATGGAGGTTCTGCAGTCGCCGACGGGTGACGAAATCACAAACTTGTGGGTAAAGAGGTGCAAACTCTGCAGAGTTATTAAAACTATCATGATAGCCGAGCTTACGGTCACGAGCACCTGGCTAAACTGCCATGATTAGTTGGGAATGGTTTTTGGGATGGTTATTGGAATGGTTTTTGGATGGTTATTGGGAAGGTTCTTGGTTATGGTTATTAGTTGGAACTGTTAAGACTGGATGATGAGATGTTTGCATGACTGTTGGGTCATGACATGGGATTGGTCTCGGTGTGAGACGAGGTTGATTTGTGAGATGAGATGGTAGCGAATACGAGGAGGTATTCGTGAGTATGAACAAAGGATTGGTTAATGTTCGGATGGAACACGGGGAGTGATGAAGGTACGTTGGTAATTTAATATATGCTGGGATTACATTCATCTAAAGTAAAGTTGCTGTTTTATCATGGTTTTACAAGATTGCTTTTCTGCAAATAAGCCTTTTGTGCCTACCTTGTTTATGAGCTGCATATCATGTGTTTTCCCGCACTTGCTAAGTACGTTATTGTACTCAACCTTGCATTATTACTTCATCCTCAGCAGCAGGAGAAGCCTACTATGAAGATCAAGTGGAACATTATGGCGTGTGATCTGTTCTCAACCTTGCGTGTGGAGGGAGTAGAGATGGAGCCACTTTTGCTTAGTTTTGCTTCCGCATTAGTTTTTGCTTCCACATTTACATAAGGACTTCCGCTACATAGAAATAAGACTTCCGCTGTGAGCATGAGTCCAAGACTCATGAGGTATTGTAACAAACTCAGTTATTCGTGGTAATATATAATCTGAATTCAGTTTGTGGAACGTATGTGTATGTGTGAAGAACATCCTAGGCACACATATGCATTAGTTCTCGGTTCCGTGGTTTTCCTACAGAATTGAGGGCGTCACAGATTGGTATCAGAGCCATGGATTGACAGTAGGTTACACGCCTAGGTAGAAAGCCTTAGATAGATAATAGAGCTACGGGTTGACCCCAAGAAGGAGTTACAGGCACCCTAGGGTGAATAGTTAGATCGGCCTTTAAAAACCACCTTGACATAGGAAACCATCCTTGAATAGGAGTTGTGTGGGCCCTTGTGATGATTATTTGTGAATATGTGTTTAAGTATGAGTTGTGGGACGTCTCAAAAACGTTGTCCATATCTATACGTAAGAAGAAAGAGGTGTGAAATGCTTCGGCACTTGATCACATCCTCATAAGGACTAATATATATAGTCCAACTCACCTTGATGCATATAGTTGAAGGGACCTACCTAACCTTCTAACCTTCTATTATATTTCGTTCTCTCTCACAGATGGTGAGAGGAAACGCCAGCCGAAGGAACGTCCAGGAAGATGACCACGAGGAAGTTCCTGCTAACCCCGGAGCTGGCGAAAACAACCTAGAAAGGTTGATGGCCATGCAAAACCAGCTTATGCAAACCATGATCCAAACTTTGGGTCAGTTGCAGGCCAACCAACACCCCATTCCGGCACCACCACCACCACCACCGCCGGCTCATAACAGGTTGGGAGAGTTCATGAGGACTCGACCACCCACCTTTGCTCAAGCAAGCGATCCAATGGAGGCCGATGATTGGTTGAAATCCATGGAGAAGAAGCTTGCCATTGTTCAGTGCAACGACCGAGAGAATGTCCTCTTTGCGTCGCACCAACTGATGGAAGCAGCTGCTGACTGGTGGGATGCCTTGAGCAACGCCCATGCCAACCCGGAGACAATCACTTGGACTGAGTTCAAGGAAAGTTTCCGCACCCACTACGTCCCTGTTGGTGTAATGATGCTCAAGAGGAAGGAGTTTGAAGGTCTCTGCCAAGGACAGAAAAGTGTGAATGAATATCTTAACAAGTTCATACAACTGTCCCGGTATGCCCCCGAAGATGTCAACTCAGACCAGAGGAAGCAGTACCTGTTCATGAGAGGGTTGAACAATGAGATCCAAGTTCAGCTCCTCAACAATGACTACGTAAGCTTCCAGAAGCTAGTTGATAAGGCTATTGTGGTGGAAAACAAGATCCGAGAGATCGAGCGAGAGTGCAAAAGGAAGATGCCATACCAGCCCCAAGGGAGCAACGTACGACCTAGATACATGCCCCCTGCACCGCAGTATGGATCGACCACTCCTACGAACCGCCCTGGTCAGCCACCACATCAACGGTTCGTTGCACCGGCACCTCGTGTGCCCATGCCTCCAGCGCCCCGACCTAACAATGGCGCTCCTGTTCAAAACCCTCGCCCCAACATACCTGCTGCTGTAGGCAACAGGGCATGCTTTGCATGCGGGGAAGTAGGCCACTTCGCTAACCAGTGCCCGAAGAGAGGCCCTGGGTAGCAAGGTAACGTGCCCAAGCAGAACCAGTGACCAAACGGAGGGGACAACCAAGGGAACCGTGGACCGCAGAACTATGCTCGTGGCCACGTTAACCATGTCACTGCTGAGGAAGCACAACAGGCTGAGGACGTCGCAATTAGTATGTTCCTTGCCAACTCCAACCCAGCCACCATTTTATTTGATTCTGGAGCATCACATTCCTTCATATCATCCGAATATGTTGCCAAGCATCATCTACCCGTATCCCACTTAGAATGTGCTATGTTAGTTAATTCTCCCGGAGGAGAAATGAGGACTAATATAGTATGTTCTAAAGTAAGCCTTAAAATAAGGGGGGTAGACTTCCTTGCCAACCTTATTGTTTTGGACTCCCACGAGATTGACATCATACTCGGAATGGACTGGTTAAGCAAGCACAATGGAGTAATCCAATGTGCTGAGAGAAGCGTGCAGTTGACGAACGAACACGGTATCCGTGTCGAGTTTGAATCAGCCCAGCAAGCAACCGAACGGGCAGATTTGAACCATGTCGAAGGAACAACATTATACAGCATTCCAGTGGTTCAGGAATTTTCAGACGTATTCCCGGAAGAGCTCCTGGGAATGCCACCTGACCGGGACATCGAGTTTGCCATAGATTTGGTACCCGGAACTGCACCTATAGCTAAAAGACCATATAGGATGCCCGTCAACGAGCTAGTTGAACTCAAGAAGCAAATTCAAGAACAGTTAGAGAAGGGTTTTATCCGTCCAAGCTCGTCACCATGGGGAGCTCCGGTACTCTTTGTGGACAAGAAGGATGGAACCCAAAGAATGTGCGTGGACTACAGGTCTCTCAACGAGGTGACAATCAAGAATAAATACCCTCTGCCCCGTATAGAGGACCTGTTCAATCAAATGAAAGGAGCCCGAGTATTCTCCAAGATTGATCTTCAGTCGGGATACTTCCAGCTGAAGATTAAGCCCTCTGATATACCTAAGACAGCCTTTCGGACACGGTATGGTTCATATGAATATACCGTTATGTCTTTTGGATTGATGAATGCACCCGCATACTTCATGTACCTTATGAATAAGGTTTTCATGGAGTACTTGGACAAGTTCGTCGTGGTTTTCATCGACGACATTATGGTGTATTCAAAAAGTGAGGAGGAGCATGAAGAACATCTGAAATTGACCCTGCAGAAGTTGTGTGAGCATCAGTTGTATGCCAAGCTCAACAAGTGCCAATTTTGGCTAAAGGAAATATCTTTCCTAGGCCACATTATCTCCGAGGAAGGGGTATCGGTTGATCCTGGAAAGGTGAGAGATGTTCTGAAGTGGGACCAACCGAAGAGCGTGAGGGATATTCAGAGTTTCCTTGGGATGGCAGGATACTATCGGCGCTTCATTAAAGACTTCTCTAAGATAGCAAAACCTATGACGGAGTTGCTAATGAAGGGAAAGGTCTTTCAATGGACACCAGCCTGCCAAGAAAGTTTTGGGGAATTCAAGAAAAGGCTAACCACAGCACCGGTTCTGGTATTGCCAGACGTTAACAAGAGCTTTGACATATAATGTGACGCATCCAGACAGGGGCTCGGATGTGTACTCATGCAGGAAGGACAAGTGGTAGCCTATGCCTCACGTCAATTAAAGAAGCACGAGCTTAATTATCCTACACATGACTTGGAGCTAGCAGCAGTGGTGCATGCATTGAAGATTTGGAGACATTATATCCTCGGACATCGATGTGAGATCTATACGGATCATAAAAGCCTCAAG
Source organism: Neostapfia colusana (assembly GCA_030760725.1). Classification (NCBI taxonomy): domain Eukaryota; kingdom Viridiplantae; phylum Streptophyta; class Magnoliopsida; order Poales; family Poaceae; genus Neostapfia; species Neostapfia colusana. Next base: position 107,178,511 of record JASWHV010000006.1, read on the forward strand.
TACATATTTACACAAACAGATTTGAATTTGAGGCAACGTCGATGGTTAGAACTCATCAAGGATTATGATGTGGGAATCAACTACCACCCCGGAAGAGCCAATGTAGTAGCTGACGCATTAAGCAGAAAGGGAGCTTGTCACCAACTCACGGTTCGGGAGCTACCACCCAAACTACGTAAGGAGTTCGAACGGTTACACCTCGGATTCTTGAATAACATGGAGATAATAGAGATCCACTCCCCATTGGAGCAAGAAATAAGAGAGGGCCAAGCAACGGACGAGGGGATCAAGATGATCAAGGAAAGAATCCGACAAGGGATAGAGAAGGATTTCAAGGAGGATGAAAAGGGTACGCTTTGGCAAGGAAAAAGGATTTGTGTGCCAAACATAAGACACCTTCGCGACATGATATTGAAGGAGGCACATGATTCACCCTATTCCATACATCCAGGGAGCACCAAAATGTACAAGGATTTGAAAACTTGCTATTGGTGGGATGGTAGGAAGAGGGATATAGCCGAATACGTTGCCCTATGCGACACATGCCAACGGGTAAAAGCCGAACATCAAAAACCCGCTGGATTGCTGCAACCTTTGAGAATACCCGAATGGAAATGGGAGGACATCAGTATGGACTTCATCGTCGGATTACCACGTACTCGGTCAGGATACGATTCCATCTGGGTCATTGTGGACCGGTTGACGAAAACCACCCATTTTCTTCCGGTAAAGACCAGTTACAACGCTGCACAATTGGCAGAGTTGTACATGGAGCAGATTGTGTGCCGTCACGGAGTTCCGAAGAGGATAGTCTCAGATCGAGGTTCTCAGTTTACCTCTAGGTTCTGGAGGAAGCTGCAGAAAGCCATGGGGACACGACTGGATTTTAGCTCCGCCTATCACCCACAAACAGATGGACAAACCGAATGGACGAACCAAATCTTGGAGGACATGTTGAGAGCTTGCGCCTTGAAACATGGGCGTAGTTGGGATAGGAGTTTACCGTATGCCGAGTTCTCCTATAACAACAGCTATCAAGCTAGCTTAAAGATGTCGCCTTTCGAAGCCTTATATGGTAGACGGTGTAGAACGCCACTATTCTGGAACGAAGCTGGAGAGAACCAGGTGTTTGGACCCGAAGTACTACAAGAAGCCGAAAAGCAGGTTCAAACGATACGGGAGAACTTAAAGGCTGCCCAGTCACGACAGAAAGATTATGCGGACAATAGGCGTAGGAAGTTGACCTTTGAAGTGGGAGACTTCGTATACCTTAAAGTATCGCCTATCCGAGGCCAACGACGCTTCAACGTCAGAGGCAAGCTAGCACCTCGCTACATCGGACCATTTAAGATTTTGGACAAGCGGGGAGAAGTAGCCTACCAACTAGAGCTCCCAAACCACCTCTCCGACGTACATGACATGTTTCATGTATCCCAGCTCAAGAAGTGCTTGAGAGTGCCAGAGGAACGAGTGTCAATGGGGGAACTTGAACTTCAAGAGGACCTGACTTACGCAGAACACCCTGTCCGAATCTTGGACGTAAAGGAAAGGGTCACCCGAAACAAGGTGATTCGATGGTGCAAGGTACAATGGAGCCATCACACCGAAGCTGAGGCCACATGGGAACGTGAGGAGGATATCAAGGCAGAATTTCCCCATCTATTGCCTACTAACGAATCTCGAGGGCGAGATTCAATCTAAGGGGGGTAGATTTGTGACACCCTCGCCTCGGGTGTCAGCATATGTTCATGTCCTATGAAGAGGAAACATTCTAATAAAAAATAGGAACAGAGATAATTATCAAAAGAATAACCAATAAAGCCCTCCTAGAGCGCCGAAGACAACTTCCGCGGCCAGCAGGCCACGCGGCGTGTTCAGAGCTCGTTCCCAAGAAGTTGGGAGAGTTTCGCCGCTAAATTGTCTATGTGGCAGGCTCGGGGGTCACCTCCGCAATTGAAAAGGGGTCCGACCCTGTGGGACACGTGTTGCCCACGAAGCTAGCCTCTGTAGAAGAAGAAAAGGCATTCCCGCAAGACACGTGTCATCCTCAGAGCTCGTCCTCGCGGAAATCAGAGGACCCGTCACGCGGGATACGTGTCGATCTCGGAGCTCATCTCAAGAGGAATCCGGATCTATCGAACACGTGTTGCCACCGGAGCTTATCTCCGGGAGGTCTTTCGTTGCTAGACACGTGTCAACTTCGGGGCATGTTCCTGAGGAAAGAAGAGGGGGAAGATCGGCGCCAACACGTGGCGTGCGCGGAGCTCACCTCCAAGAGAGGGAGAGGTCTCGGTCGACTGACACGTGGCACAACCGGAGCTCGTCCCTGCGGAGGAGTAGATACCAGGCCCCGGGAGGACACGTGGAGGCTCCAGAGCTCATCACTACGGAGGTAACGAGTCTGGAGCGGTTTTTGCGCGTAAAGATACCGGTACGCAATAGAAACCGATCTAAATTCCACGATGTTACTAAAGATAAGATGTTAGGATCCAACAAAGATCTGAATAAGACTCTTATTCGGGATCCAATCAGATTAGGACTCTTCTCTTCCCGATTATAAATAGAGCCCAAAACCTCTGGCCGAAACCACAAACTTCTCTTTCAACTCCTGAGCCGACGACTTAGAGCCCTAGCCCTAAATCGCCGAGCAAAACATCGCCGAAGCGCAACAAGGAAGATCATCAGAGAAGGACCAAGCGGTCTAGGGAGAACCTCGAAGACAAGAAGAGCGTGAGGTAGGACTTCAATACCACCTTACGACATCATTGTGTTCGTCTCTTGCATCTGTTCTTCAAATTCCTTTCGACCAGAAGCCTTCTCGTGGACAGATCACTCGATGATCAGTTTGATCTAAAGACAAGATCATCGCCACGTCCACCTTTGATCCGAACACCTCTGTCCATGCAAGCCATGCAAGAGCACACCAATCTAATAAAAATCATAGGATAGCATGCATGTGCATCATCGCATCTAGTTTAAGGTTTGTGCATAAATATTGATTGCTGTGAATCCTGTATGCACGTGATCCTACCTAGCAGGACAAGCTCAGGGAGCTGTCTACGACGAGCTGCAGCAACAAGGTTTTGAGAATCAAGAACAACCGGAACCGCAAGTACAAGGCAAGTGCTCCTTGACCATATTGATCCTATGTTTTGGGAAAAACTGTTTTGTTTTGCGAAAAGGTGTGCGTACTGAGTCAAACATGATGGGAAACCCTTTTTTTTAGGAGTTTACTAGTTTTTGTTGAACCACCCTTGTCACCCGGGAAGTTTTATAAGTCGGGTATGGTTTTTGCTTTATGCTTCGCTGAGTCTATGGGATTGGGAAGCGAGATAGATGTGTCTAGCTAACTGCACTCGTATTGATAAAAAGAAACTGATGTTAATAATGAACATGGATCGTAGGGAGATCTAGGCAAGACTGGGTTTGTGAATGAGGTAGCATGAGATGGTGGTTTACTTGCCATAGATCTAAGGACCGGTTCATGCATGCACATGCCAGGATAACAGTGCCACCACAAGGCCAAGTATGGGTGCGGCTTAGCTGAGTAATTAGGTAAGTTGCTAGAGTGTTATGGACTGTGGAAGGCGCGGGGAATGAGAGTCGAGTGAGGACTGCCCTGGGAACTGCATGGCACAAGAGGGGGCCCGTGGGTGGGAGAATTGGAGATTCTAGCCTGCCGGTGAAACCTTAGTGAGTCCATACATCTAGTAACCCCTTTGTAAAGGCTATTTTGTGATCTCTTGACCATACATCGACGGATGTGTACTGGTATAATGGAGGTTTTGCAGTCGCCGACGGGTGACGAAATCACAAACTTGTGGGTAAAGAGGTGCAAACTCTGCAGAGTTATTAAAACTATCATGATAGCCAAGCTTACGGTCACGAGCTCCTGGCTAAACTGCCATGATTAGTTGGGAATGGTTTTTGGGATGGTTATTGGAATGGTTTTTGGATGGTTATTGGGAAGGTTCTTGGTTATGGTTATTAGTTGGAACTGTTAAGACTGGATGACGAGATGTTTACATGACTGTTGGGTCATGACATGGGATTGATCTCGGAGTGAGACGAGGTTGATTTGTGAGATGAGATGGTAGCGAATACGAGGAGGTATTCGTGAGTATGAACAAAGGATTGGTTAATGTTCGGATGGAACACGGGGAGTGATGAAGGTACGTTGGTAATTTAATATATGCTAGGATTACATTCATCTAAAGTAAAGTTGCTGTTTTATCATAGTTTTACAAGATTGCTTTTCTGCAAATAAGTTTTTTATGCCTACCTTGTTTATGAGCTGCATATCATGTGTTTTCCCGCACTTGCTGAGTACGTTATTGTACTCAACCTTGCATTATTACTTCATCCTCAGCAGCAGGAGAAGCCTACTATGAGGATCAACTGGAACATTATGGCGTGTGATCTGTTCTCAACCTTGCCTGTGGAGGGAGTAGAGATGGAGCCACTTCTGCTTAGTTTTGCTTCCGCATTAGTTTTTGCTTCCGCATTTACATAAGGACTTCCGCTGCATAGAAATAAGACTTCCGCTGTGAGCATGAGTCCAAGACTCATGAGGTATTGTAACAAACTCAGTTATTCGTGGTAATATATAATCTGAATTCAGTTTGTGGAATGTATGTGTATGTGTGAAGAACATCCTAGGCACACATATGCATTAGTTCTCGGTTCCGTGGTTTTCCCACAGAATTGAGGGCGTCACATGATAAGACGGCGGAGAGACCTGGGCAGCCGCCCAAACAAACCCATCGCCTTTTTCCATTCTTCTACTAGTCCAGAACAGGAAAATCTATGCTGCCAAAAATCTGCATGGACAACAAAGAGAGGTTTACACGTGTTGCCCGGAGGTCTCCTTTGCCGATAAGCGTAGTAGGAAGACAGCTAGTAGACAAATTATGTAGTATTGAGAAGACCTAAATTGGTACCGGAAACTTGTTAATTATTGATGCAACAAGCGTGTACATTACCTAAAAGCTAGACTCACCGCAGCGCAAGCGTGTACATTACCTAAAAGCTAGACTCACCGCAGCGGGTGTGGTTAACCATGCGTTATATCAAATTTGGCGTAGCGCAAGGCGTGGAGTACTGCAGAGGTGTGATCTAAACAATATTTTAAAATAGAGTACAAACTACTCTAATTTAAAGTGTTATTGTGCATCCTGTAAACCTCTCTCGCATTAGTTGATCCGTGTCTTTATGTCCTGTTTTGATAGTATAAAGTAGGATATAGAGTATGATAAATGCCAAAATCTCTAATATGAAGTAGAAAATTTCTTAGAGGTATTATAAAAGATGAATAATATTCTTTTATAATAAAAATTTAAAAGTGCCACAAGTGCGGATAATCTGACCACTCACTGATGATGACATAACCTTGCTTCCATTTGTTTGATCACGCGACGATGATTGAAAACTTCTGCCACCTGGCAGACATTATGCAACAGTGCAATCATTGACGGAGCTGTTTGCTCTCAGAAAGGTCAAATGGGATTTGACAAGTCAGCTGCAATAGCATCATCATGCGGGTAGGGCAGATAGAATAGGCATGTTTATAGTGCACTAAGTTATGCATGTCTTTCTTAATTTTTGCATTTTGATGTGGTACTTATTAGTTACTGACTCTGTTTCGAATTATTTGACTCTGTCTACACTACAGGAAACACAACTTACGACGGCCAACTTAATTTACGACGGCTCTAGGGTCGGCCGTCGTAATTTAAATGAATTACGACGGCCTACCCTGGCCGTCGTAAATAAAGAGTTGATTATGATAGCTTGACCTAGGCCGTCATAAATAACAAGTTATTTACGATGGCTAGGGCTTTGCCGTCGTACATAAGCTTATTTACGGCGGCCACACAATGGGTCATCGTAAATAAGGCTTATATACCCGCGGGCCCGAGTCGGCGCAGGCATTCTTCACACCCGCGCCGACCCGAGGCCCCGCCGCCGCGCGCCAGCCGCCGCCCCCGAACGCCGCCTCATGAGACGCCGCCGGCCGCCGGTGCCCGCAGCCGCCGCTGCCGGCCCCGGACGCCGCCTCCTGAGCCCCGGACGCCGCCTCCTGAGCCCCTGCCGGCCGCCGGTACCCTCAGCCGTCGCTGCCGGCCCCGGACGCCGCCTCCCGAGCCGCCACCGGCCCCGAACGCCGCCTCCTGAGCCCCTGCCGGCCGCCGGTGCCCTCAGCCGCCGCCGTCGGCCCCGGACGCCGCCTCCCGTGCCCCTGTCGGCCGCCGGTGCCCTCAGCCGCCGCCGCCGGCCCCGGACGCCGCCTCCCGAGCCGCCGCCGGTGCCCCGGACTTATATACGACGGTTTCGACCGTCGTATGCTGACGGGATACTGTAGTGCTAGTTCAATTTTAAACTCACCAGCGTCAAATAATTTGGAATGGAGGGAGTATTAGTTTATCAGCCAACTGTTTTGTACTAGATCGCTCAAGAAAGTGTGCTCGCTTCAGAGGCAAGCAAAGGATCAATCTGTAGGAAAGGAAACTAGGAATTAGGAAATTGCACACATGCATCTAGTATCGACCAAGCAACCCGCTAGCCGGATCGGAACAACATTAATCGGCCCATCTTCCCGTGTCATTATCATAAACTGTCGCTGCATAACATCGTAACTATAGCCAGCTGTAGCTAATTAAGCGCTCGAGCCTGTCATATTCTTCCTTTGTTCCACCTACACTGGTCCCATGATTGTTTGCGAAGCTAATATGTCCACGGTTGCAGGGTCCTCTCATGCCAGGGCCCAGATGCATCACATCATGCATCCATGTGTGCTTAGTCCGGTCACTACAAAGTGTTGACCCGTCATCGATTCAGATCACCACGGCGCGCTTCGTTCGTCGATGGATCAGCAGGATGCAGATGCAGGACTACTGCTCCCACGACCGATCGAACCGGCCGGGAGAAACCGTCTGCATCACGCCCGGTCCATGGTTGGATACTACTTGGCTACTTGCTCCCAACAGCCAGCCGGCCGGCCGGCCGGCAGCAGGTTGCATGGGTCGACGACTATGCATGCGTACGTTTGCAGGTACAGTCCTCGCTGGCTGACCTTGCCGCCGGCGATCACTTCCTTCAATCCCTGTCCACGAGCTTGGCCCTCACCGTTCGAGCCAGCTACAATCGCCACATTCCTTTGAGGTGAGGCGCGCATAGCGACACGGAACCATCGATCGTCGCGCGCGGGGCTCCTTCGACCCGGGCGGCTGGTGAATGACCAGCTCACCCTCACCGTCGTCTCCATCCATCGAGCTCAGACCATCCCATACAACACGGACAGGGCCAGGGCGTGGGGGCTGGCTCGGCGCTACAGGAGTAACACGTGCATGGGGTTCACAGCACGCTGTACGTCCCCTGCCCCTGCCGCACCACATGCACGCCGCGGCTCTGGATGAATGACACCTCCACCGCCATGAATGCCACCTCCGCGCGCGCCTCGACGACCGGCCATGGATGAGTTCAACACAGACGGTTCAATGGCAGAGGGCACATGTTTTATCGGATCAGGAACCGTCGGACCTGATACTCCAATTCAATCATCGGCGTCCACGCGTGACGCGTACGTAGTACGGCCAGTGTGCAGCTTAGGGATGGAAAGCCGACACGGGTATTTTATGTTATCTGATATCTGTATTCGGTAAAATCTAAATATGATACACAATTTCCATCTCTAGGTCGTCGGTCAGGCTTGCCACCCAGCTGGCGTTGTTCAGAGCTCTTCTGCAGCCCTGTCCTGCCAGTGCTGCTGGTGCCGGGGGCGGGACCTGTGGCGATTGGCTCGTGTCGACGTGCTCCCGGCCCGCCCGCGCTGTCATCGTCGTCGTGTTCCGCACGACGTCGACCAGCACGCGCGCAGTGGCCTCCACCCGATCGATGGCGCGCGCGGCACAACGCAGCGTACGTACGTACGTGCCCTGATCCCTCGCCCTCCCATTACTTCACTCTCCTCTTGGCTCCTATTCGATCAATCATCCTACCATCACCCTGGCGACTGGCTCATGTGGTCTGTTTCACGCACGTGACGAGTTCACATGGATATATATGCCACACGGTCACCTCAAAATTTACGTTTTGGCGTGGAGTCTCGCATCTGTTACCCGAGGATGTTCCTGTTTCTCTGTAGGTGGCTACTGCAGTCTGAACGGTTTGGCGACGCCACGGCATACACACCAGCCGGCCAGCTAGCGATCGCAACTTGAAAAGATTCGGCCTGCATGCGCGATGCCTGTCAGGCGTCAGCTGCATCGTGGAGCTGTCCGGCCGCCAAATTGCGAGTGGACGGCTGGAGTGACGGCAGCACAGTGACGAGGTAACGCCATATCGAGAACCCAGATCCCTACGCGCAGTGTCTTTACATGTTTCTTGTAGCGCTGGCAGCGCCAAACTCCAGGGTGCCGACGATCGAGGATCCAGCGTGCCAGGTCTTCAAACATTTCCGGCCCTATTAATAAAAGGGGCAAATCGTAAGCGTCTGTCGTCACGCTTGGTCCATGGACACGACAGTTTGGTAACAGTACAAAAACTATCATAATCTTCTAAGGTGACCTCTTCGACGCTGCTAATGGCCCGTTTCAGTATGTTGTCTTCTCACAAGCCCAGTAGAAGACAGGAGAGAAACAGCACAATATAGTAGCCTATAGATCACGGGATTCTCCAAGAACTCGCCGTAACAACGGTGGTGGGACATTGCCGTCACTACAGGAATTCCGGCGATTTGCGATGGCCGGTACCGTCACAAATAAGTGTAAAACCGTCGCAAATAATCAAATTGCGACGGCTTTACTTATTTGTGACGGTTTCTGGCTGTCGCTTGTTTTTTGTCGCAATTAATTTTATTTGCGACGGCCGCCGTCGTAAATAAAATTGTTTTCGACGGCTTAGACCCGCCGTCGCAAACAAGGGCCCGGGCCCAGCTGATGGGCCCGACTCGACAATTTGCGACGGCCAGCCGTGGCCGTCGCAAGTAAGTACTTAATTTGCGACGGCCGCCGGCGGCCGTCGCAAATTACGTAGGTTAATTTGCGACAGGCTAGGCACTTATTTGCGACGGTACTGTATAAAAAGCCGTTGCAAATAAGATTTTTTATTTTTTAAAAAAACTGAACATTCTGTCCGGCTCGATGGCCAGAAACACAATAGACATAACAACAGATAAATAAGGAATAGAAAAATATAACATCCTCGTCGCGCCATCGATCACAACACAAAAGTCTCACATCTCATCACAAGAATAAAAAATAAGGAAGAGGCTCTCCGCTAGCATCCACTTCCTCCAGAGCCGCCAACATCCTCGCCGCGCGTCAGTCCAGGCGCCTGTATAGACGGCGCTGGATTTTGAGTCTCCGTCGCCGATCCCTGCAACACATAGAAGTTGTTGGACATATTAATTTGTTTAGAACTTCGTTTTTGACTAGAATTGATTAAATAAGCTATAATTGATCATATTGAACTTAGTTGATTACCTGGACACCCAGAAAAACGTGCACCGGTGGCGGTAGCTCCAGTTCCGGCGGTGGAATCGGCGGTGGCAGTGAAGGAAGCTGGAGGTGCAACCCCTGGACATCGCAACCTTGAAAGAAACTCTGTGATTGCAAAAGTTGCAGGTTATTACATATTATTAAGAATGCGCTAAATTTAAATTACTTTAGCTTACCGTCATCGCCTGTCGCTGCATCTCCATCGTCTGTCGCATCTGCTCCATGCAGGCTCGCTGGTAGGAGATGGTGGCCTCCATCGCCGCCCTCTGCGCCTCCAGGTCCGACTAAAACTGCTCGCGACTCTCCTGGACCTGACGGGCGAGAGTCTCCACCTGCGAGACACGGCGACTCGGGCCCACCGACGAAGACTGTGTGGAGCTGCCTCTCGTAGGTCTCGCCGCCCTCGAGTCGACAACTCTGTCGAATATGGCGAGCCTATAAAAACAGAATCAGTAATATGGAATTGAAATATCTTTAATATTTTAAATTGAAAACGATAAAATGACTTATGAACTCACCTTCCGTGGGCTTTTCCACCTCCGGTTGCATACGCAGATTGAGGATCGATTGGTTCATGTTTCCAATCGAAATTTGCGCCATGTATCCTCCTAGCCTCCTCCCTGTACCTAGCCTGAAAAACAAGAAAACCGTGTAAGTTCATCAATCTATATAGTTATATTTACTATGAATAATTTCTATACTTACCAACCGCTCGGTTGCGGCCTGACTGCACCCCTGGGGCTGAGAAGGGTCCCTGTGACCTCTCTTCCAGATCTCAGCTTGTGCCAGGCTGGGGCGGCCCGACTATTTATATAATAATTTAGCACTTCATAAATCAAAGTAATATTTAAGCAATTATGCTACTAATCAAATAATTAATATATAAAACTACAAATTAAACAAGAAATAATTAAATAATTTGGACAACTAGTTATTCCATTGCTGAAACTAATTTAACAACTATTTAAATCGATTTAAACTATAAACTAACTAAAAAACAATTTAATTGTCAAATTAATTACAAATTACTCTAAAAATATTCATTAACTCTACTCTAACTAAATCTAAATAACAAAAAAAATTAAAAAAAATGCATGAACATAGGTTACCGAGAGGCGTCAGGCGCTGGAGGCAGGAGACGGGGGCGGTCGGGCGCGGGAGCCGGGAGGCAGAGGGCGGCCGAGCGTCGGAGTAGGGAGGCGGGTGGCCGGGCGCCGGAGCCGAAGCAGGGAGGCGACGGCAGCGGGCGTGGCGGGAGGCTGCAGGAGGCAGCGTGCACGACGGGCGGCGAGAGCCAGGCGGCGGCGCGCTGGGCGGCGACCGGCGGCCGGTGCGCGGCGACCGCAGCGGCGGCGGCGGCCAAGCGTGACACGACTCCACGGTCTTGTCGAGCCAGGATCATGCTGAGGGGTGCTGCGTTGCACCGCAACGTATAACACACGTCAAAGATACAAAGCGGAAGCGAAATTTTATTACATAAACAAGTTATGAACATGTTTACATCAAAATAAGTTCAGTCTACACTCGCGGGCGTAGACTAAGCATCAAGTGCACGTTCAGCCCTTGAACGTGTCCTTGCTAGCACACTAACTCTGCGGCGTGCACGACTCCCACTCGACGGGGTTCCCCTCCTGGGGTTCCGTCTCTTCCTCGGGAGTCCCTTCCTCATAGAACCCTGCAAAAGCTTCAAACACAAGCAGTGAGCACGAAGGCTCAGCAAGTCTGACCCGTCTCACCTAAACATGGAACTTCTACATGAGGGGTGATGGGTTACATGAGGTAAAAATCATTTGCAAGGACTCGCCTAATTAGTAGAACCTTACTTTCAAGTTTTAGCAGCAGGTTGTGGAGAACCTTACGCTAAGGCATATGAGAGAGCCGCAATCAAACAAGAAACGCATTTCTCTCATGTACTTTACCCAAAATTGAAAAGAACTTTAGTTAGCTCTAAACTACAGCAATTCATTAGCAATCAAGTCCATCTTTCAATCAGCAACATTTTAACATGTAACTAGCCTGTTCTTTCTACGTCATGGTAAAGTGAACAAGTGGTACTCACTGACCGCGAGGGACGGCGATTATAATCGATTTACACCTGCAGGGTTACCCGAACAACCCGTCACGTACGCCCGTACTCGATGTTGCCTACAACAACCATCATGGACGCCGTACGCAACCACCTTTCACCCGTCAGCCAAATATTGAACCGGTCCCATCGTCCCGAGCAAGAGGTCTCTGCACGCGCATCTCAGTGCCGCCAGCCGATTTACACCTCGAGCTCTCAACCTACCCTCTGAACGACGGGCAATGCCTCAATACCCAGCTACCCGAGTTACATCAGTTTCCCGGTTCCCATATAGCCAGTAGGTCTTCGGTACTGTTCTAGCTTGTTCAACAGGCCCGCACACGGCTCGGTCCTCAATCGACACAAGCGGAGCTACAACACACAGGCCCCAAAGTCCTGCTGCCCTTACCCTCTGCTTGGTCTCATTTTCTTGCCATGTGTTTCATGTGCTATCACTACCCGAGTCGTGTGCCTCTAGCCTATGCTCGCGAGTAGTTCCAACTACTCGACTTGTACCGAATACTACTCTACCTTAGCATTGCAGTATCTAACGGGGTTTGCAATCCTAAACCTAACCCATGGTTTTCTTGGCTATGCATTTGGGTTTCCAAATAAGACTCTAATGCAAATAATAATGATACTCAAGTAAGTGCTCAAAACAACAAAATTTGTAAAAGGTTAATGCAAACCGGAGCTTGCCTTGCTGCTCTTGGTCATAGGCTAGCTGCTCCTCCGGAGTTACGAAGTCTAGGACTTCGGGTTCCTCCTCGACCTTAGCGACTACATGATAGAAACAATATATGTATTAATTTAAATGCAGTTGTATTTACTTTTAATCTTGTGAAGTCCATAACTCTTACTAGACAAGCCTAATGACTGTGAAACTTTTACTGTGGCTTGGTTACAACCTAAATAGAAACTTGGTCAAGTTTTAGTTGCAGTCAAGCTCATTTGAGCCCTCCACAATTAATTATGTACTTGACCTTAATTGAAGTCTTTTAGGGTGTTCTAAGGATTTTCATGAAACAAACTATGATTTTCTGAAAACTAGATTTTCAGAGAGTTCTAATGGAGTTGGTCTCACTTAATTTGAAGGTTCCTAGCTAAAGATATGAGCTAAACAATTTCAGAGAAAATTCTGAAAATGTTTCTGGACATTTTTTCTATTTTCTCTGGAACATTTTCACTAATCATACCATTAGGTGGATCAAATTAGCTCAAATGGATCTGAATTTTTTATGTTAGTTCAGGGATATTTTGGTGAACATCTCAGAAAAATTTCAGGATTTTCCTCCAAGGGATTCTCCAGTTAAAATTCCTAACAGTTTAAAACTTTGAGGAATTAATTCTGGAGAATTAAGGGTTTTCATGAGTTGAAACTTGATTTGCTGGGAAGTGCTCAGAGAGCTGAATCCAAAAAAATTTGGTTCACTCGATTTGGAGCTTTCTAGCCAAAGTTATGAGGATTTGAAGTTTGAAGAAAATCTGAAAATTGGGGAAAAGTTTAAACTCGCGCGTGGGCCCCGGGGACACGCGTCGCACGCCGAGGCGACAGCACACCGCGGTCCACAAGGATTTTGCGCGCCAGCACACCCGATCTTGGCCGCAGCCCGATCCCGATTCAAAATATCGGCCGCTGACAGCTGCGGTCCACCCCTTTCTTCAACCTCGCGATGCCCGCGCTCCACCGCCGAGGGACCTCGCCGGAGAGCTCGCCACCGGCTTCTGTACAGCTCCAAACTTCACGATTTTGGCCGCCCCTGCCTACTTTCACTCGGGGAACAGGATTCTGGGGTCAGCTACTCATGACAATGGCCGGTGCATGGTCGGCGACGAGCCGCCACCTCGGAAAGACTTCGGCCATGTCGGCTGACTCCCCTAGCACCTCAACTACTCGAGGAACCGGTCGGGAAGCATCAGTGGACCTCAGGGAAGGTCGACATGAGCTCGAGGCAGCTCGGGGAAGGCCCGAAGTAGGTCCTCACCATGCGCCCGATGCCTCCCGTTTATTCCGCCATTGGTAAACCTCGAATTACGTCGGGTACAGAGGTTCTCCGGCCAAGGGTTGTGAAGGCAACTTGTGCGTTACCGTGTCTAGTTTGTGTGAGAGCGGATTGAGGCCCTCTAACTCTTTCTAGAGCATGAATTCAACGGCGGCTGGCACGGCGGCTTCCCTCGGTCACGATCGCAGCGGCGGCGCGGTTAACCAAGTGAGAAAGTCTCAGTCGGTTTGATTTGAAGTAGAGGCTGACATGTGGGTCCCACTTCCAGTTTTAACCTCTGAAATTTACTCCTAATCACTGTTGTAAACAGTGAACCCCATACTACCCCTGGTAATTGAAATCATTCACCCATGAGCCATTTGAATTGAATAGAATTCAAATTGGGTTTGGTTTGGGTGAATTTCAGCACAAGTTCAGTTTTGAATTCAAATAAAGTTTGAATTTGTCCCACTTAGCTCATGTCAAGATCAACTCCAAATGGAGTGAAAATTGGTGTGTGGGCTCACAAAAATGTGCTGAGTAAGAATATGCCTCCCACTTTTGAATTCATGAGATAAAAACAGTTTGAATTTGAATATGGTTTCAAACTGTCCTCTTTCTAGCTATACCCAAAATGACCTCAAAAAGGTTTTGAATTTGGGTGAAACTTGGCATGGACATCCTTAGCAATGTGTAGGAGTTTTCATATGTCCAGCCCACCTATATCACATGTGAGAAATACCACTTTTGCAATATGTGAGTTTGTTCTCTAATGAGCATGTTGATGGTGGTTACTTGCTCTTCATTTGTGTTCATCAACTTACTTCAAATGAGGTGTGTGGTGTGGTGATGAACACTTCAAATAGGTGTCAAAAACTGAGGCCCTTACATTCCTCCCCCCTTAAAAGAATCTCGTCCCGAGATTATAAGGTGAAAATGAGAGAGAGGGCGGTGGAAAATTACCGGATATGCAACGTGAAAAAGTCGGGGTAGTTAGCGCGAAGAAATTCTTCGCTCTCCCATGTCGCTTCGTCTATGGAGTGATTACTCCATAGAACCTTGTAGAACCACAATGTACGGTTGCATGTGGTTCGGGCCTTTTCATCGATAATCTGCACCGGTTCCACCCGATAGGTGAGATCCAGTTGCAGTTCTTCAATATCCTCCAGCTGAACGGTAGTTGATAGCTTAAGACACTTCCTCAGCTGGGCAATGTGAAAGACGTCGTGCACACCGGAAAGTGCTTCTGGTAATTTCAGCTGGTATGCCACCGATCCACATCTTTCGGTAATCTGGAATGGACCGATGAATCGGGGTGCTAACTTTCCTCTCACCCCAAATCTGTTTATGCCCTTCATTGGAGACACCCGTAGATATACGTGATCTCCAACTTCGAATTGTAATGGGCGCCTTCTCCGGTCCGCATACTGTTTTTGACGGGATTGAGCGGCTTTTAGGTTTGCTTGAATCAGTCGAACCTTTTCTTCCGCGTTGTTGACGAGGTCAATCCCGAAGGTAACCCTTTCGCCAGATTCACACCAATTCAGTGGTGTGCGGCATTTCCGCCCGTATAGCGCCTCGTAGGGCGCCATCTTGATGCTGGCTTGGTACCCATTATTGTACGACAACTCGGCTAACGGCAAGTGATCATCCCAATTCTTGCCATGGTTGATAGCGCAAGCTCGTAGCATGTCTTCTAAGATCTGATTTACCCGCTCGGTTTGCCCATCCGTCTGCGGGTGGTATGCTGAACTACGGATCAGCTTCGTCCCCAAGGCAGCGTGCAGCTGCTCCCAAAAACGGGACACAAATAAAGTGCCCCGATCCGATATGATGGTACGGGGTACGCCGTACAAGCATAGGATTCGTGAGATGTACAGTTCAGCGTACTTCTTGGCGTTGTAATTTGTGTTGACCGGGATGAAATGGGCAACTTTGGTGAGCCGATCGACGATCACCCACACAGAATCATGCTTTTGAAGAGTGGTGGGTAAACCGACGGTGAAGTCCATGCTCACGTCCTCCCACTTCCAGGCAGGTATGCCTAGTGGTTGCAGCAGTCCCGGTTTCCGCATATGGTCTGCCTTCACCCTTCGACATGTATCACACTCGGACACGTATTTTGCAGTCTCACGCTTCATCCGTGTCCACCAAAACTTGCTTCTGAGTTCTTGATACATCTTGTTACTGCCGAGGTGAATAGAGAACTTTGACAAGTGAGCCTCATCAGAGATCTTCTTCCGTAGTTCCGGGTTTTGGGGTACGACAATCCGGTCCTTGAACCATAGGACGCTGTCTTCGTCCTTCCGGAAACATTTCAGCTCCCCACTGTCTACACGTCTCCGCAAATGTGACATGCCCTTGTCATTCTTCTGGGCTGCCGCTATCTCTTCACGGATGGTGGGGATCAAAGCTAGGTTGTAGAGAGCCCCGTGTGGAATCACATGTAGTGGTGGTTCGCTCTCTTCCAACTGTGTGATGGTCAGATTGTTGACGTGTGACTTGCGGCTCAGCGCATCTGCCACTACGTTTGCCTTGCCCGGATGATAATGGATCTCTATTTCGTAATCCTTTATCAATTCTAACCATCTTCGTTGCCTCATGTTCAGCTCCTTCTGAGTGAATATGTACTTGAGGCTTTTGTGGTCGGTATATAAATGTACGAGGTTACCGAGTAGGTAGTGCCTCCACATCTTCAGTGCAAGTACCACGGCAGCGAGCTCCAAATCGTGAGTTGGATAATTCTGCTCATGGTTTCTAAGCTGCCGTGATCCATACGCGACCACTCTTCGGTCTTGCATCAGCACACATCCGAGCCCAATGCCGGATGCATCGCAGTACACATCGAACGGTTTTGTGGTGTCTGGCTGCGCCAAAACCGGTGCTGATGTCAGGTGCTTGACTAACGCCTTGAATGCTGCTTCACATGTTGGACTCCAAACATATTTGGTAGCCTTCTTCAGCAGCTCTGTCATTGGCTTGGCAATCTTCGAGAAGTTCGGAATAAACCTCCGATAATATCCCGCGAGTCCGAGGAAACTCCGTACCTCGTGAACAGTTCTCAGGGATTTCCAATTCAGCACTTGAGTGATCTTGCTCGGGTCCACAGCGATACCATCCGCTGAGATGATATGCCCGAGAAATGGCACTTGCGATATCCAAAACTCGCATTTGCTGAATTTCGCGTATAACTTGTGGTCCCGCAGCTGTTGCAAGACTATACGCAGATGTTTCTTGTGATCTTCCTCCGACATGGAATATACCAGGATGTCGTCGATGAAGACCACGACAAACTTGTCCAGCTCCGGCATGAATACCGAGTTCATTAAGTACATGAAGTGAGCTGAAGCATTGGTGAGGCCGAAGGACATGACCAGGTACTCATAAAGTCCGTACCTCGTCGAGAAAGCCGTCTTCGGAATGTCCTCAGCCCTTATCTAATCTGATGGTACCCGGATCTTAAGTCCATTTTGGAAAAGATCTTTGCTTCAACCAACTGATCAAACAACATGTCGATCCATGGCAACAGGTACTTGTTCTTGATGGTTACGGCATTTAATGGACGATAGTCCACGCAAAGCCGCAACGTCTCATCCTTCTTCTTGACAAATAACGCCGAACAGCCCCATGGCGAGGAGCTCGGGCTAATAAAACCCTTTTCCAGAAGGTCCGTGAGCTGAGTCTTCAGTTCAGCCAACTCCTTGGGCGCCATCTTGTACGGCCTTCGGGATATTGGCATGGTTCCCGGGGCAAGTTCAATCTTGAACTCTACCTCTCTATCAGGTGGCATCCGTGCAAATCCTCCGGAAATACGTCAGGGAACTCTCGGACTACTGGAATATCTTCCAATCTGATAGTTGTGGCTTGATAGACACTTGGAAGTCTTATTTCTGGACTGTCCAGAAATAATGAGTGAGACCCGTGCACTTCTGAGTTTAAGTGCACGACTCGAAGGACGGTGTCTAAAACAGCGTTGTGGCGGGTTAACCACGACATCCCTAGGATGACATCGACCTTCTGTCCCTCTAAGATAATGAGAGACGTGGGGTATACTCTACCCGCTAAGCATAATGGTGCTTTGGAAACCATTACGCTTGCTGAAATCTTCCCACCCGGTGAACAAATTAAATATGGACTATCGGTGGGTAGTATTGGCAAGCTGTGTTTAGCAATGAAAGCTTGGCTAATAAAATTATGCGTGGCGCCTGAATCAAATAGCACTATAGCGGGATGCTGGTGGAGTTGGAACATACCCGCAAGGATTGGCTCGCCCTCCGGCACGTCCTCAATGGCAAGTTGGTGGACGGTGCCGGGCCTAGGGTTTGCCCGCCGCGCATTAGTAGGGTTCTGGGGTTGATTCCTCCCCGGAAACTGCGGTGCCACTCTGCCGCCTTGCCTCTCCGGGCAACTGCTCGCGAAGTGTCCTAGACGACCACACTTGTAACATGTGGCCGCTGCTGGTGTAGTGCTCGGGGGACAAAAGCCCGGCATGCGCTGCTGAGGTGCATACGCACGCGGCATCGTCCACTGCTGCTGTTGTTGTTGCGGTGGTGGTACTGGCAATGCCGGCCTGAATGCCGGTGAAAAGTACGGCCGACTGCGGAACGGCATCGACCGCTGTGGTGGCTGCCAGCGTGGACCTGATGGTGGGCGATTCACCATCTGAAACTTCTGAGAAGGACCGCCTCCTTCTCCACTGCGTTGCGGCGCGCTTCGCTTTCGCTCCGCCGCTGCTAACTCCTTGCCGGAGTCCTCCTGAACAATCGCAGCATCAATGATGTCATTGAGGCTGCCGCGATTGAACATCGCCAACTTGTCGTTCAGGAGCGGGTTAGGCCCCTGGTAAAGTGGTCCCGCCGCTTCTCGTCAGTATCTGCATGATATGACGCGTAAAGCGTGAGATCGTTGAACGCCCTGGAGTATTCCAGCGCGTTCCGGCTCCCTTGTTGCAGGTGTAAGAACTCCTGCGTCTTCCTCTTCATCAAACCTGGCGGTATATGATAGGCCCTGAAGGCCGTCCGGAACTCCGTCCAGGTCATCACTCGGTCGGTGGGCTGTGAAGCACAGAAGTTGGCCCACCACGCGCTCGCGGATCCTTGGAGCTGCTGGATCGTGAACTGAGTCTTGCGCTGCTCACTTATCTGGAGCAGCCCGAACTTCATCTCTATGGCGCGGAGCCAGTTGTCCGCGTCAAGTGGTTCATCCGCCCTTGAGAATACCGGGGGATGAGTCGCCAGGAAGTCGGAGTAGGAGCTCTGTTGACGCTCCTCCCGGTCTTGACGTCTCTCTGGGCGAGACGTATTCGCAATTAGAGTTTGCAGCAACTCTGTGTGCTGCTGGTGTGAACCCGCCATCGCTGCGACGATGTCGACCAGTGTAACCGTCGGCAGTGGCGGTGGCGGTGTCTGCTGTTGCTGTTGCTGCTGCTGTTGTCCCGAGGAGTCCTCGGGAGGCTGTTGGGAAGTCTCTCCCCCTTGGCTAGTACCCCCAACATCAGGGTTGGCACGAGTGCGCGTCATTCTGAAATTCAAAACAGCAGCGATTAGCACATGTCTTACTTAAAATTCCATATGTAACAGTAGGTATTGAAGTGACACATGATTAATTTGCACAACATTCACATATATTGATAAAGCATAAACTTTATACAAGATACATTATTCTCGGGTCTCCGAGAAATCGTTCTCATGTCGTCACTACCTATACATACGCTACTGTCTACACGACATGTCACCGATTACAAAAGTTGGGTTACGCTACCCTAGCTGCCCTACTTGGCAACCGTAATCCCCTACTCGGAGTAGAACTCGACCTCCTGTGGGTCGTCCTCCTCCGGTAACTCTGCTGGTGGCTCTGGATCTACCACCTCTTCCATTCCGGGTTCTCCCATTGCTGGAAGACCCAAGACCACCGGTACTCCCAACACCGGAGGTACGAGGTCCTGCAATGCATGCACCTCGTCCATGGCTTGGTTGTAATATTCTTCCCAGCCTTGTCCTTCCTCAATAGCGTCATCCCGCTCTTGAGTAAGTTCCTCATTCTGCTGGGTCAGATTTTGTACCAGTTCTTGTAACGCCGTGATGTCGACATGGCTCTTCTTCTTCGCCTTCTTTAGACGATGCAACTGATCGTGTTGTTCATTCAGTCGCTTGATCGTCGGAAGGAGCACATTACGGAGTGCGCTGTGAGCACTCTCGAAATGGTCTCCACGGCTCGTGCTCTCCTTGAGCTTTGTGGGGAGATGCTCCGTATGAACAGCTTGGCTGTCCATCACGGCGTTTCCCGCCCTCATCTGGAGGCTGAGATTTGCCTCCGCGGGGTTGTACCTTGGGCAACTCGGGTCCGTTGCCTCCAGGTACCTTTCTTCCCACACATGCTGAGCCCGTCCCTCCACCGGAACGAGCGCGTATGGAGTGCCCTCCATAGCCTGCACGTGTAGTTGGCATAAATGTGACATGGTGTCATGGGGTGCCACTTGCCACATCCCTTCCGGTTGTCTTCCTCTCACCGTGACGGTGAACGGCACCCAACCGGGTGGCGTAGGTCCTGCAGGGACTTCGACATGGATCGTCCACGTCTTGTTCCCCTCTTCGCCTTCTTCCTTGGCAAAGTACTGCGGCATCTGGTCGTACCCGAAATATTGGAGCATTTGCCACAATGCTTCCGGGTAGCTGCTACGGTGAGAACAGTGGGATACCACCCACCTGTTCTCCAACTGTTTATCTGCTGTCATCTATAAAAATATATTTGAGAAATGTCAAATATTTATTTAAACAGTAAACCATTGAGTTATAACATAATACATGTCATTGAACTCATAAAACTTGGAAACATAGTTCAAATTTTAAACAAATTTGACTGCTGATCTGCTGTTCCCATGACAGCCCTGACCAGTTTCCATATCAACCTGATTTAGGCCATGCTAAAGGCAAAACCAATTCTGGAGCTCAACATCAAAGTTAAATCTAACTCCAATAGCTCTCCAGAAAGTATTTGCTTGGCCTAAGATCTGTCCTGGTTCAAAAGTTATGAGATGTCAAAGTTAACAGAATTTCTGGAGAAATCTGGACAGCACCTCCCTGCTTTAGGTACTGATTTGATCCAAGAGTTCCAGTTAATTCTGTTCCTAATCTGACAACACTTTCTGTTACAAAGTTGTAACCCATCTAATAAGCTTTCCAAAACTACCTCATTTGCTATTTTTGGATTTTTATGCAGGAAGTTATACTCAATTTACAGAGAGTTTACAGAGAGTCTTTACTCTGTCCTGTTTTCTGGACAGTTCCAACTCTACTGCATTTTTCGATTGGTTAAGGGATGAAACACCTCTGGACCTCAACAGAAAGGCTGTAAAGCTCTTCAAAATGTTTCCAGAAATGTATCATATGACCCCAACCTTGAAAGAACTCAACCTCTAACCTCTGATTAACTTCAGCCTTGATTCGGCTGAAAACAGAGTGCTCTGTCCTTAACAACCTATAAGTTGAAAACTTGTTAACTTTGAATATCTTGTTCAAGGGAAGGAGTTACATCAAGTTTTACTACTTTAGATCAAAACCTTCAAGTTTTTAAATGATGTTGTTCATTTAGTGGGGTGTGACGTCGATGCGTCACCAGATTATGTCGGTACTACGTCCTCACAAAGAAAAACCTATACCGGACTTAGCCGGCTTCGTTATTTCAGTGGCACTAAACGTCACTCGCACACGGATGCTACACGTCTACCGTTTCGTGGTCAGGCTACCTGCAGAAACTCAAGCAATCGTCAGACTCGGCTGCACACCGAGCCCGGAATCCATACAGTTCGTACAACCGGCCGTCATCACTCGCCCGGATGTTCTCAAGCCAAACACGCCTTGAGTTACGTGTTCACGTTTCAGACCACGTGACGGGGTCTCCCAGATTGCACCACGCACGCCAGGGACAGACGTTGCTCGAATACCCCAAATGACATGAAGAGTCGTAGAGGATATCAAAGCGGGTCGGGTTACCTGCCACCCGTGGGGCTCCACCCTTCAGCTTGTGCACACTGGTGGACAACGCTTACGTGCACCCCCCAAGACATAAACGTCTCGAGATGCACGATTTTCTGACATAGACAAATAGGTTAATATGCCACCTTCTATATGCTAATAACATCCTTATACGGGCTACTAACTCGTTTCTCACTGGATTTTTGAAAAAGATGACCTTTGCAGTGCGTTAAACCTCAAGCGAGCTCTGATACCAACGCTGACACGACCCCACGGTCTTGTCGAGCCAGGATCACGTTGAGGGGTGCTGCGTTGCACAACACCGTATAACACACGTCAAAGGTACAAAGCGGAAGCGAAATTTTATTATATATACAAGTTATGAACATGTTTACATCAAAATAAGTTCAGTCTACACTCGCGGGCGTAGACTAAGCATCAAGTGCACGTTCAGCCCTTGAACGTGTCCTTGCTAGCACACACGCACACTAACTCTACGGCGTGCACGACTCCCACTCGACGGGGTTCCCCTCGTGGGTTCCCTCTCTTCCTCGGGAGTCCCTTCCTCATAGAACTCTGCAAAAGCTTCAAACACAAGCAGTGAGCACGAAGGCTCAGCAAGTCTGACCCGTCTCACCTAAACATGGAACTTCTACATGAGGGGTGATGGGTTACATGAGGTAAAAATCATTTGCAAGGACTCGCCTAATTAGTAGAACCTTACTTTCAAGTTTTAGCAGCAGGTTGTGGAGAACCTTACGCTAAGGCACATGAGAGAGCCGCAATCAAACAAGAAACGCATTTCTCTCATGTACTTTGCCCAAAGTTGAAAAGAACTTTAGTTAGCTCTAAACTACAGCAATTCATTAGCAATCAAGTCCATCTTTCAATCAGCAACATTTTAACATGTAACTAGCCTGTTCTTTCTACGTCACGGTACAGTGAACAAGTGGTACTCACTGACCGCGAGGGACGGCGATTATAATCGATTTACACCTGCAGGGTTACCCGAACAACCCGTCACGTACGCCCGTACTCGATGTTGCCTACAACAACCATCATGGACGTCGTACGCAACCACCTTTCACCCGTCAGCCAAATATTGAACCGGTCCCATCGTCCCGAGCAAGAGGTCTCTGCACGCGCATCTCAGTGCCGCCAACCGATTTACACCTCGAGCTCTCAACCTACCCTTTGAACGACGGGCAATGCCTCAATACCCAGCTACCCGAGTTACATCAATTTCCCGGTTCCCATATAGCCGGTAGGTATTCGGTACTGTTCTAGCTTGTTCAACAGGCCAGCACACGGCTCGGTCCTCAATCGACACAAGCGGAGCTACAGCACACAGGCCCCAAAGTCCTGCTGCCCTTACCCTCCGCTTGGTCTCATTTTCTTGCCATGTGTTTCATGTGCTATCACTACCCGAGTCGAGTGCCTCTAGCCTATGCTCACGAGTAGTTCCAACTACTCGACTTGTACCGAATCCTACTCTACCTTAGCATTGTAGTAGCTAACGGGGTTTGCAATCCTAAACCCAACCCATGGTTTTCTTGGCTATGCATTTGGGTTTCCAAACAAGACTCTAATGCAAATAATAATGATACTCAAGTAAGTGCTCAAAACAACAAAATTTGTAAAAGGTTAATGCAAACCGGAGCTTGCCTTGCTGCTCTTGGTCGTAGGCTACCTGCTCCTCCGGAGTTACGAAGTCTAGGACTTCGGGTTCCTCCTCGACCTTAGCGACTACATGATAGAAATAATATATGTATTAATTTAAATGCAGTTGTATTTACTTTTAATCTTGTGAAGTCCATAACTCTTACTAGACAAGCCTAATGACTGTGAAACTTTTACTGTGGCTTGGTTACAACCTAAATAGAAACTTGGTCAAGTTTTAGTTGCAGTCAAGCTCATTTGAGCCCTCCACAATTAATTATGTACTTGGCCTTAATTGAAGGCTTTTAGGGTGTTCTAAGGATTTTCATGAAACAAACTATGACTTTCTGAAAACTAGATTTTCAGAGGGTTCTAATGGAGTTGGTCTCACTTAATTTGAAGGTTCCTAGCTAAAGATATGAGCTAAACAATTTCAGAGAAAATTCTGAAAATGTTTCTGGACATTTTCTATTTTCTTTGGAACAGTTTCACTAATCACACCATTAGGTGGATCAAATGAGCTCAAATGGATATGAAATTTTATGTTAGTTCAGGGATATTTTGGTGAACAACCCAGAAAAATTTCAGGATTTTCCTCCAAGGGATTTTCCAGTTAAAATTCCTAACAGTTTAAAACTTTGAGGAATTAATTCTGGAGAATTAAGGGTTTTCATGAGTTGAAACTTGATTTGCTGGGAAGTGCTTAGAGAGCTGAATCCAAAAAAATTTGGTTCACTCGATTTGGAGCTTTCTAGCCAAAGTTATGAGGATTTGAAGTTTGAAGGAAATCTGAAAATCGGGGAAAAGTTTAAACTCACGCGTGGGCCCCGGGGACACGCGTCGCACGCCGAGGCGACAGCACACCGCGGTCCACAAGGATTTTGCGCGCCAGCAAACCCGATCCTGGCCGCAGCTCGATCCCGATTCAAAATATCGGCCGCTGACAGCTGGGGTCCACCCCTTTCTTCAACCTCGTGACGCCCGCGCTCCACCGCCGAGGGACCTCGCCGGAGAGCTCGCCGCCGGCTTCTGTACAGCTCCAAACTTCACGATTTTGGCCGCCCCTGCCTACTTTCACTCGGGGAACAGGATTCTGGGGTCAGCTACTCATGACAATGGCCGGTGCATGGTCGGCGACGAGCCGCCACCTCGGAAAGACTTCGGCCATGTCGGCTGACTCCCCTAGCACCTCAACTACTCAAGGAACCGGTTGGGAAGCATCAGTGGACCTCAGGGAAGGTCGACATGAGCTCGAGGCAGCTCGGGGAAGGCCCGAAGTAGGTCCTCACCGTGCGCCCGATGCCTCCCGTTTATTCCGCCATTGGTAAACCTCAAATTACGTCGAGTACAGAGGTTCTCCGGCCAAGGGTTGTGAAGGCAACTTGTGCGTTACCGTGTCTAGTTTGTGTGAGAGCGGATTGAGGCCCTCTAACTCTTTCTAGAGCACGAATTCAATGGAATTGCACCCGAAGGTCGTTCTGCACACCGAAAGGGGAAAATTGGAAATTCACCGTCGGTGAGCAATCACTCGGGCTGTGGCTCGGGGGTGAGCAGCACCGGTCACCAGCGCGTCCAAGGGTGCCTTGGTTTGGGCGTGACAACGCCCTGGCTGGGCTGTCCACGGGAGCCCGAGGTGCAGCGGTTCTAAGTCACCGAATTGATCTTTCGGCACAGCCGATATCAATCGGTTTCAACTGAAATCTAGCAGCGGGGAAGACGGAGGAAGGTCTCTAGTACCTTGCCATGGCTCTGGAGGGGACGGAGGAAGCTGTGATCGGCATTCTCCGATCGATTCCGAGCTGCGGAAAGTTTCGGCCGGCGCTGAGTTCTTGCAGGGGAAGAACGGCGATGCTTCGGCCGAGGAGGGGGAAAGGCGCCTTAAGAAGGCTCTGCACCGCCTCACGCCCGCGCGTGGCCAAGCAGCTGCTGGCGCGGCGGCTTCCCTCGGTGGCGATCGCAGTGGCGGCGCGGTTAACCGAGTGAGAAAGTCTCAGTCGGTTTGATTTGAAGTAGAGGCTGACATGTGGGTCCCACTTCCAGTTTTAACCTCTGAAATTTACTCCTAATCACTATTGTAAACAGTGAACCCCATAATACCCCTGGTAATTCAAATCATTCACCCATGAGCCATTTGAATTGAATAGAATTCAAATTGGGTTTGGTTTGGGTGAATTTCAGCACAAGTTCAGTTTTGAATTCAAATAAAGTTTGAATTTGTCCCACTTAGCTCATGTCAAGATCAACTCCAAATGGAGTGAAAATTGGTGTGTGGGCTCACAAAAATGTGCTGAGTAAGAATATGCCTCCCAATTTTGAATTCATGGGATAAAAATAATTTGAATTTGAATATGGTTTCAAACTGTCCTCTTTCTAGCTATACCCAAAATGACCTCAAAAAGGTTTTGAATTTGGGTGAAACTTGGCATGGACATCCTTAGCAATGTGTAGGAGTTTTCATATGTCCAGCCCACCTATATCACATGTGGGAAATACCACTTTTGCAATATGTGAGTTTGTTCTCTAATGAGCATGTTGATGGTGGTTACTTGCTCTTCATTTGTGTTCATCAACTTACTTCAAATGAGGTGTGTGGTGTGGTGATGAACACTTCAAATAGGTGTCAAAAACTGAGGCCCTTACAAAGCGCGGGCGGACGGGCGCGGGGCGGCGGCCAGCGGCCAGTGCGCGGGCGGACGGGCGTGGGGCGGCGGGCGGCCGAGCATGGGCGGACGGGCGTGGGGCGGCGGCTGGTGCGCGGGCGGACGGGCGCGGGGCGGTGGATAGGCGTCGGCGGACGGCGCGGGGCGGCGGCAGTTGTGTGAACCGGGAGGTGCCCGGTCGACTATATCGGGGTCATTTGCGACGGCTTACTTAATTGCGACGGCATTTGCTTCGGCCGTCGTAAACAAGCTTTTAATTGCGACGGTTGCTTAATTTACAACGGCCACAGGTCTGGCCGTCGCAAATTAATGCTATTTGTGATGGCTACAGTAGCAGCCGTCGCAAATAGGATGCAATTTGCGACGACTCCTGTATTTGCGGCGGCCTAGGGTTAGCCGTTGTAATTTAATTTATTTGTGACGGCGTCCCGTCATAAATAACTCTAGTCGCCGCAAATGATCGGGTTTTCTGTAGTGCGTGGCTGACACTAAGGACGCAAAGAGAACGAGAGATCGATGTTGGCCTCGCTCCTGTCCCTGCAAAACTTGGGACACGTATGTTTCAACCCCTCCAGTGCCTAGATAGCTCTCATTATTTGATGAAAAAATCAGTTGTCTGAATGATTAATATAAAAGATCGTATCGGACGTCCACGAGAGGGATGCAAATCCTCTGCATTGGTTCGACCTATGCAGAGAACTGCAGCAGCTGGTACATTAAAATGAGAGAGGATAAACAGTAGTCTGCTGTAAGTATTGTAAACAGTAGCAATTAATTTATAGCAACAGTAATCTGGTTTACGGTAATGTCATTTCCTATTTCCTAGTGTTCATGTATACTATAGTATTTAATCAGCTCTGTTGAAATCCGATCCAACGGTTGAAAATGAAGTTAATTCAAGCTACATTACATTCTCTGAATTTTGTACTACCATGCAGAGGATGTGAACTCCCACGAGAGACTGAGCTGCAGAAACATCAATTTCAGCTATTGCTTTCTTCCTGAACACTCGACACTGACACCCAGCACGTGCAACTTGGACTGAAGCTAGTGATTGTTCAAGAGGACCGACTGATCGCCATATTGCCCTGTGGTTTCAATAATCAATTAATAAACCGAATCAACTCGGCCGCGGAACAGTTCATTCTCCAGTCTTTATATATTACTATCATTGTTAAGATGAAATCTAATATGCATATTGCTACCTTATCAATTCCTAAGAGGGACTTGTCGCCTCCACGATTTAATTCAGCTCGAGCCCAAGTTGGCCATGTGTGTGGAGACAGACTGCTGCTGCTCGGGCACTTGCTCACAGTGAAACGATTGTCATGGGATGCATGCAGTACCCCTGGCAGCCTGTGCACCACAACTTGACAAAAAATCACATGGAACCTCCAAATGATTGCAGGCACTGCTAACCATCCAGTGATGATGATTTGGACAATACACTAGTATTTGCACTGGTTAGCCTATAAAGAATGGTTCGGTACCATTTGGCCATAAACTCTTGTCCCCACCCTAATGAACTACAGATCTGCATGTAGCATGTCTCTAAAACTATGGTATCCAGCAGTGGTTCATCTGTTCATGTGTCTCAAAAAAATACCACTTACCATAGTAACAACTTTTAGAAAACTACTCTCCCTAGTTGGAAATGATGTCGTTGCGACCACAGGAATTGTAAACCAAAAAAGTAAGGAGGGCTATTGTACACTAACCTTTTTCCATGGGCGAGCTGATTCGCAATCATGGAAGTGGTTAGCGCTCTCAAGCAGCTATTTTACAGGAGCCATTTCGGCATCAGGTTGGATTGAGATAGACTGCACGAAAAGACAGATCTCCATGGAAGAAACAAGTGCACGAGACGTGGAAACGTCAAGCAATTATTACCCAGTTTTCTGGACCTATCCTCTAGCCTAATCAGCCGCACGCGCACCCTCTAGTCGGTCATGTCACTGTTCACCCTCAAAAATAACAGCAGCTGGCTTGTATTTCCTCATCCACGGCGGTTGCAAGGGAGCTGATTAGAACAATCTAACGGTCAGTTTGGAACGAATTTCAAAGAAAAAAACGCATTCATTTGAACAGTTGTTCTTGCTCGAAAAGCAGAATTATTAACAGCTGTCCCCATGAACCTCTGTTATTTTTTGTTTTGTACCTGAATATTCACCTTCAAAATAGCTATAGATATACAAGTTCAACAGAAGAGAGTTTCTTCATTCAGGTAAAAATGAAGTAACATGCTGACATGACCGACATGTAAAACTAAGACAAGGGTACTTAACTGCGTCAATCGGGAAGATCAGGGGGAAACAAGACAGGCAGAAACCTACACCAGGCTATAAATGACTACGACGGTGTTGGGAGGTTCTTATGGGTTTTCCTCTTTGGATTAAACTATAAGCAGAGAGCCACCCTACTCCGGCCAATAATAGTTGCACACAGTAATAAGATATGGATGGGCATTGGGCAAGCTCACAAAACTGATGGTCTGTGACGATGAGGGCTTCAAGTATACCTCCTTACATAACTGTCTACACTCTACAGCTTTGAGCCTAGTTCTGCTCACATGGCCAAGTGAAAATCTCTCGCGGTCTCGCCTCTGCTCTCGCAGCCTCTCACTTATAAATAAGCACATCCCCTCTCACCACATGTCGCACCACACACATCGCAAAGCTTAATACAACTCTCGAGACCTTCTATCTATAACGAGAGAGAGAGAGAGAGAGAGAGAGAGAGAGAGAGAGAGAGAGAGAGAGAGAGAGAGAGAGAGAGCCCATGGTGACACTAGGAAAGAGCAGCAAAACCAGCAGAGGAATGGTGTCACTGCGGAGGCGGCGGCCGTTCCAGCTCATGGTGCTGCGGCGGCTCCGGGAGCTCAAGAAGATCGTACCGGTGGATACTCGCCGGAGGGCCAAAGTCGATGTGCTGCTCCGGCAAACTGCTGAGTACATCTGCATGCTAGAGCTGAAGGTAGCCGTTCTCCGGAGACTCTCTGACATCTACGGCGTGTGATGAGCTCTCATGGAGTCAGCTAGTCATTTACATGGCCAGTCATTTCTTCAGTTGAATGCATGAAAATGCGTCAACTTGTTGTCGATAGGTTCGAAGCTGTAACTCTGCATGCGTGGTTCAAGTATTTGAGTGGTATGTGTTTATGTATATATTATTACGGATTCTTGCCTAGCGGCTAGCTCTCAGTTCTTTTCTACTCTTCACTCTAGACTTTGGTTTCTTGCCTCCTGCCTTTGTCGTGTAGAATATATTGGAAAAACACACATCCAACAGCAACCACTCGGCAAGAAATGTAACACAGGAGGGTGGCAGCATACTTCGCGAGTTTCTACTGAATACCGATTGTACTACCTTTAGCAGGACGTGTACCCACCAAACCAGCCGCCCAAAACTGTCCATAATAAAAATTGAGCAATCGCAAAGCATTCCAAAAACAAACTCCTATCAGCCCATGTATTCATGGATTGGTCAATTGTCAGGATGCGGATCGAAGTAGGATACTCACAGTGCCGGATCTTTGTTAAGATTGTGAGGAGCAATTACAGGCAGCACAAGAAATTCCGTTCCAGAATATCGCAGGCCTGAAGATTGTTCAAATTCTTGCCGGCATAGCCTCCTACGGATAAGAACAAAAGATAATATGTTAATTAATACAAAATGCAATAGTTTTAATATCAAATGGGGTGTTGTAACTGAAAGAGAAGTTCTTTCCGTCAAGTCCATTTCCTCAGGCATATGGACAAATAGATAGTGCTATTGCAGGATTTAACCTTTTTACCCATGGAGAATATACGCTAACACGTCACATCAACTGGTGATATACAATCCTACTCCTACTTGAAAAAGGATGCTATGATGAAGATAGAGCATATAGTACGTGCGGGGGATTCAAATCATGCGTAAATGTACTGCTGACCAGATAGATCGCAGCTGGGATACCAGAGGAAGCGTCCAAAAGCAGCATGTGCATGCCAAGACTGCCCCCTGGCCTTTTACACCATATCATTGGAAAGCCCTGTCCTCTTGGCTCTTGACATCCTAGCACCAGTTCACAACTCTACCCTTTTAGGTGAAAAAGAAAATCAAGAGGAGCAATAACGAGTCAATGTTTTCTTCATCTACTTAATGGAGACACATTGCTAGGATTTGATCTGTTTTGTCCAAGTTCAGAGGCAGACACATACACCTTTTGCATGCAGATAATCTATTTCGAGCAGGAGTAATGATTCTCTATCAGACAATCTTAACATACTGCTACCCTTGAACTCAATGAAACCAGAGATACGCAGCCCTAAAAAATAAGGTGATCATTAATCTAAATCTTGCAGGTTGTCTCTCAAACAGGTGACATTAAATTCAACCTTCTATCTCAGCACAGGCTGCCTGTCGGAGTAGTGGGGAAAACAACAATGGAACACGTGCCCTGAAGGCGACAGTAGGATTCCATATTTTACAGCACAGCCATGTGGGATATTCCTTGAGCTTTGTTCACTACCAGACCACATCTATGTGGGAATGAGCCTGAAGCTTTCCAACTTGGCTACAAATTTGGAGGTTTTTTAAATGTATCAACTTATACAGGATAAAATTACTGTGTAGAGTTGGAAGCTTTCCGAATACTAGGATTATAGGGTATTACTAATAGAATTTTTATATATATTATGTACTCACTCCAGTTTTTCAATTAATAATGTTAGAACACCTTGCTTAATTCATTTTGGAGCCAAGCGAGTTGTCCTAAATTATCAATTAATAGTTGGAGGAAATACTCGGCTACAGTTCAGGACTGCGAGACCCAAATTAAAAGTTCCATGCTAACAGTCTAGTTAGCAAACGTGCATTGATAAATAATGGAGACATCTCGCCTAAAGATGCAGCCAAGCCGGGCAAAATCCTGGATGGCCATAAGAATGCTCTTAACTTTTGTAACCATACTAATTAACTTCAATAACCAAAAGTGTAAAATTCCATATTTTAAATACACCTCTGAAAGCATGAGGAATTCAAAATTTCAAAATTTCAATCTGAATAAAACTAAAATTAGTAAAAATCATCAAAGTTTTAAATTTTTGTATGCAAATTGCATGAAATGAATTCTATTGCATAAAATGTTGTCAAATGAGAAGTCCATAACAAAAGTTCCTAAATTTAGTACATCATTTTTGTGCATGCCTTAATTAAATCAAGTGTTAAAAAGTAGCATAAGTCAAATTTTGCTAAGGAAAATTCCGAACAGATTTCACCAAAATGAAAAATATATTTTGTAGTACCTCACTGCAAATTTTTACTGTTTTGGAGACCTGTAGCTATTTATTGTTGAATTAGAAGAAGTGAGCAGATTTGAAATTCGTAAAAAAATAAAGAAAATGATAGGTCCCACCTGCCATCCTCATCCCCTTACTCTTCTCTCTCCCAAGGCAGCTGCCGGACATGCACGCCGCCAGCGCAGCACAGGCTGCCACCGCACGCGCTCGCGTGCTCTCTTGCCCAACATCAAACGCCCGCTATCAATTTCTCTGCTGTGTCTTCAAGCCACGACCCTTTTTGTTTTTTCTTTTCTTCTACCTCTCACGCGCTTTACTGCA
Organism: Neostapfia colusana; assembly: GCA_030760725.1. Taxonomy (NCBI): domain Eukaryota; kingdom Viridiplantae; phylum Streptophyta; class Magnoliopsida; order Poales; family Poaceae; genus Neostapfia; species Neostapfia colusana. The sequence continues at coordinate 107,209,947 of JASWHV010000006.1, forward strand.
TCCTCCATGGCAGCCCAGGGTGGAGCTCCATTGCCGGCATGTTTCGTCGCGCTGCAGCCACCCCCAAGGCCCCCAAGTTGTACGCCCACGCCCGGGTGCCGTTTTCCCTCAACCAATTTCATTCCAATCCCAACCATTCGTCCAGTTTTTACATTTCTCCACCATGGACAACCTCCGGACCTCTCTTCCATCGCTTACTCGATTCATCCTCAACGGTGAATAAGAATGCAATTCATTTCGGTTATAGCTCCTTCACTTCCTCCTGCATCACCTAATTCGTTTCCCCTCTTTTTCCCTGTTCGAGGACAAGGAATTTGCGCTTGCCGTGGCTGCTAACTTGAGGCCGCCACCACCTCACTGTTGTGCGCCTCCCTCAGGCCTCCCTGCCACCAAATCGACTGCACGCCGACGTTCCCAAGGACCGTGTGTTCGTTTCCGACCAAGCTTCGACCCCCCCTCGAGCTCTCCTTTGGCCGGGCGACCTCGCCAGAGATCTTCTTCTGGTGCTGCTCGCTGCCGGCCGCATCCGGTCAGTCTCGCCGCGGGGCGACTCCTCATGTGAGTGCACCATGTCCTGTAGGCCATTTTCCCCTCCAAACCCTCTCGATTCCGTCACCGACGAGCGCTCCGGCGAACCACCATGGTCAACAGACGCCATTGCTACCATGGCCAAGCTCGATCTGTTGTTGGGATCTTTTGTGGCGTAGGATCTCATGCGCCCCGCGGTCTATGGTGTGGCGCGATTTTGAGTGGCCAGCAGATATCTAGTTGATTTTCCTGAACAGAACTAATCCAAAAATGAGGTAAAACTTCCAAAATTCATAGATAATGCAATAAATGTCATAAAAATATGAAATCAATTTTGGTAGACTCTTGATGGCCAGATCTACATTTTAGGAATGTTCAGTGTAAGAAAATACAGGTTTTATTATGCCAGAAATGCATTAATTCATATAACTCGGAAAGTACATTGTGAAAGATCTAGCCACAAGAAAATTCTAAATATTTGCTCAGTGTTTACATATATATACAGCAGCTTAAGGTAAAAATCCCAGACTGCTTTGATGTGCAGAAATTGTCAGAAATATTTGTCAATTGAAATATACTCTCTAAATTATATATATATATATATATATTGCAAATGAGCTTAACAATTTCTCAAACTTGATGATAAAATATGTGAATATATTACACGCATCCAGTAAATCAGTCATGCCCTGGAGGCAACTTTATCAGGAGGAAATGAATTAATCACTTATAGTTGACTAATAGAAATCTTGTTTTTCTTACAACAGAAAATGCTCTACCACTTTGAAATGCCTAGAAAATTCTAATAACCTCCCTGATTGTGAAACCAAATTTGGTAGAACCCCTTTGTCAGACTTACACTTTAGAAAGGTTTGTTTTACCCAAACATATAATCTGTGCCATTTTAGAAATGTGTTAGTATTTCTTAAATTTTAAATTATGAAGAATCCCCTCTAGTAACGATCTAAGAATTTGCTCGATGATTACATACATGTACTGTAGCTCACCTTAAAAAGCCATGGTGTTTCAACATGAGGATGCTTCTGAAATAATTACTAAATGAAATTTGCCATTTAAATTGTAAATATATCAATACGAACTAGATGAACTTACTAATTAGTGAATAACCACTTTAACTTATTCCTTACCCCTAACAAAGCTACCATGGCCAAAGTGTGGGCTTGATTGGGTAAATGACTTAGTATTAGTCACTCATGAATAATTACTAGAAACCTTCATTTCCTGATAGCAGAATGTGTTGTATAAGTTATAAAATACTTAGACAATCCTAGAAACCTCTGAGACCAATTTTGGTAGGTTCCATGTACCCATACCTACATGTAGATGTGTTTGTTTTGTCTGAAATTACACTCTACTTTATCAAAAATTGTTTTAAGCATGAATCCTTAGGTATTTAATTGTTGCAGATCTAACTATTGAAAAGACATGAAAAATGCCATAACGCATCCGTGCTTTCTATAGGACTCGCAGTAAAAGTTTCAGCTCATTTCGACCTATAGGTCTTGATAAAATAATTTATTAGTTGTATCCGCCAATCAAGTTGTAGGAAGACAAATATGTCTATAACTTATCAACACTAGTGACGAACTTTCTTAACATGCCCCCATCTCCAGTAAATCACCCATAACTAGAATATAACCGTAAGTTTAAGAGATGCAGTTATGGCTTCTAGTTAAGTCCACTCTAGTTATGAAAATAATATCATAGGCCCAACTAAGTGTTTTAGCATCAATATAAATTATTATTTGATTTTAAGTTATCGAGTTATTGATTGAATGCATTGGACTATCACTAACTTTAGCAAACTCAGTTTGACCCTGAGTAAAAACAAGGTAAGTTCTGCTCTACATTAGCTCTTTTATAAATATTTTTTTACCTCAATATGTAGATGAAGATCAAAGAGTCCAACCATCTCATTCAAGAGTGCACCAAAGTGTTTAACGGGATCATCCCGTCGATAACATACTATGAGATATTTTTAAAGCAGTAACAACTCGTTCTCGAATGGCTAACTTTTGTGAACATTACTCTTTTGTTTCCTATTTGGAACCCCGTAAGGTAAAAGAAACACTTCAAGATCCGGATTGGGTGGTGGCCATGCAAGAGGAACTTAACAATTTTGAAAGAAATTAAGTATGGGAACTCGTGAAGCGACCCAACACAAATGTTATGAGAACCAAGTGGGTATTCCGAAACAAGAAACACGAGTATGGAGTCGTAATAAGAAACAAGACAAGACTTGTTGCAAAGGGATATGCACAAGTTGAAGGTTTGGATTTCGATGAAATTTTTGCTCCCATAGCTAGGCTTGAATCAATTCGTTACCTTTGCTCTCTTCAACCTCGTTGAACACATCTATGACGGCATCTTCAACATCTCTCACACTCCCAACTGCTTATGTGGGTATGCAACATATATCATGTGCTTAATTGAGAAGGTGACGGGGCTTGTCTTCGTCAAGGATGTGGCTCATTGACCTCTCCACCCTCAACTGCCCCGGATTGTGCCAGAACCTTCCAGAAGCAAAAATGTTCAACCTCCTTCCAGCATCGTGGCTCCTCCTAGCTCAGTGGCTCCTTCATCACCTCCTCCCCCGTAGTCGATGGGCGGATTCTTCAAGTGCTTTAACGCACTCTTCGCCTCCTGTCGACGTGTGGAGGTCCGGACTCGATGCATGGATAGGCGTCAGGAGAAGTACCTCAAGGCTGACCTCAAGGCTGTGTGCGACAAGATTGAGGTGCCTATGTCTCCTTCCGAGGAGAGTGATGGAGAGCTCACTCCGTATCCAGAGTTCACTGTTGATGAGCTCGCCCAGTTCATGGAAGATGGAAGCTCTTTCAAGGCCGTGCCTCCATCCATTGCCGCCGACGACGAGGAAGATGATACGGAGGCCACGAAGAGCGATGAAGAAGAAGACGATGAACATGACGAGTAGACTTAGGCGTCTCCTATTCCTTTTTTACTTTTTGGTGCCTTGATGCCAAAGGGGGAGAGATGGAAGAGAATGTCTCTTTTATCATCTTCTAGTTTTGTAATAGATCCTTGGACATGACTATCTCTATGTTTTATGCATTGTGTCTCCTTTGTGTAAGACTATGTGTGGATCTTATGCTTATATTTGAGGATCTTATGCTTATATTTGATCATTGTTGCCCTTTGCTATGTTTTATTGTCTTATCAAATTTTGAGCACAACACGTAGGCACCCCACCATAACATGTGAATGTATGTCAACTCCCCTATTTTACTGTTGCATATATCCAGGTGGAGTTATGCATACACACACTTGTTATGAAAATCAATTTTTTACCTCTTATGTTGAAACTTAATGTGTTGTCATCAATCACCAAAAAGGGGGAGATTGTAAGTGCATCTAGATATCCCCGTGTGTTTTGGATGATTGATGACGACAATTAAGAGACTAATGAGCTGAGATGATCATAAGCACATGATATTTCTAACGCGGACACCTAAACTCTCAAAAAGAAAAAGGATGAAGAACAGCGTCGAAAACTCGAAGAGTAGAAATTAGGATTTCATTTGAGTCTTTCGTAGGCTAGCCGTGTAAGAGTGAGAGTGTGTGTGTCAAGTGCATTGAGATCATAGAAGAGAGCTCAAAGCGTTAGAAGTGTCGAATCCTTAGTGGAGATTGCTATTGAGGTAAACTCGGGTAGGCCGGACTTGTCCGGGCAAGAGGCCGCACTAATCCGGAAGTCCTACGACTTAGTCTGTTTTGGGGCGGACTAAGAGTTCTTGACTGAGTTCGGACTTGTCCGTTTTGGGACGGACTAGTCCGTTTCTCTCTTGGTGGGAGTGTTTTGGGACTAAGTCCTGGTAGACCAGACTTGTCCGCCTCAGTGGCCGGACTAGTCCGGGCTAGCCAGACTTGTCCGTTTTCACACGGACCAAGAGTTCCTGTGTGAGTCCGAGCTAGTCCGTTCTGAGGTGGACTAGTCCGTATGGTTGTGAGATGGGAGCTCCCACGCCTAAGTGTTGGTGGACCGTACTTGTCAGCCTAGGTGGCCGGACTAGTCCGGGTCCCCCAGACTTGTCTGTTCTCACCCGAACAAAGAGTTCACTTTGATCAATTTGCTCCACTTGGGAGTCATTAGTCTCATCAAACACTACGTCTCTCGCTATTTCAACAATTCTGGAAGATTTGTTGAAAACACGGTAGGACTAGGTGTTTGAGTCATAACCAAGCAAGAAACCTTCATCGGACTTTGAAGCAAACTCAAGGTCCTAGGCTTTTTGTTGAGAATATAGCACTTGCTCCCAAAAACACGAAAATAAGTGATGTTGTGTTTGTTACCGGTAGAAGTTCATAAGACGTCTTCTTCAAAAGTCGATGAAGGTACAAACGGTCTATGGCATGGCAAGCGGTGTTAACCGTTTCCGCCCAAAACCGATTCAACATCTTGTACTCATCAAGCATGGTTCTTGCCATCTCAATAAGAGTTCTATTCTTCCTTCCAGCCACCCAGTTTTGTTGAGGGGAGTAGGGGGCTGAAAACTCATGCTTGATGCCTTCTTCATCCAAGTATTATTCCACTTGAGTGTTTTTGAACTCGGTGCCATTATCGCTCCTTATGTTCTTGATTCTTAAGGAGAACTCGTTTTGAGCTCTTCTCAAGAATTTCTTGAGCACACCTTGAGTTTCACCTTTGTCAAGCAAAAAGAACACCCAAGTAAAACGAGAATAATCATCTACAACTACAAGACCATATTTGTTACCGCCGATGCTTATGTAGGCGATTGGACCCAAGAGGTCCATGTGAAGTAGCTCCAAAGGTCTTGTAGTCGTCATGACATTTTTGGATGGATGTGGAGCTCCAACTTGCTTTCCGTCTTGCCAAGCACTACATGGCCTGTCCTTATCAAAAACAATATTTTTCAAGCCTCGAATGTGTTCTCCCTTAAGAAGTTTTTGCAAATTTCTGATCACGACATGGGCTAGCCGTCTATGCCAAAGCCATCCCATGTTGGTCTTCGCCATTAAGCACGTGTCAAGTTGAGATTTATCCATGGTGAAATCCATAAGGTAAAGCTTTCCCGTAAGCACGCTCTTAAAGGCGATTGAGTCATTGCTTCTTTTTAAGACAGTCACATCCTCGTTAGTGAAAATGCAGTTATAACCTTTATCACATAGTTGGGATATGGATAGAAGGTTATAATCAAGGGAGTCAACATGTAAAATATTTAAAAGAGTATGATGGGGAGAAATAGCAATTTTACCGGTACCAAGGATTTTCTCTTGACTATTGTCCCCAAAATATATTCCTTCACTTGGATCTTCATTTTCCTCATACTCCGCAAACTCCTTCTCTCTCCGGTCATTTGGTTTCTCTGGTCATATGGTTTGTGCATCCACTCTCGAGCACCCATTTTGATCCACCGGATGAGTATGCCTACAAAATAGAGTTATGCATTACCTTTTGGTACCCAAATGGAGTTGGGTCCTTTCATGTTAGTCAAGAGGCACTTGGGCACCCACACGCAAGATTTTAGACTCTTACGGAGTGGCCCAATATACCTAGCATAGATCTTTCTAAATTTGTTCCTCAATAAAACATGTGAAGCATCAAAGTCATGGAACAAAGGATGAGATTCATTTTTAGGCATGTTAGATGAGTTTGCAATGTTCTTTCCATTTTCTTTGTTGGATGAAAATCCTCCTTGATAAAAACAATCAAGTCTTTCCCATTCTTGGGAGTTTTAGCATGTTGCTTTCACTCTCGAGAATAGCCAAGACCATCTTTGACATGTGGAGGTCTTACATTGGCATATGCACTCGTGCATATGTCAATTTTTCCTTTTTCAAAGATCCCACCTTTTAGTCATTGCTTGTTTTGTGCCAACTTGAGTTTATCCTTAAGTTTTAGGATTAAGTTTGAGCACTTGCAAGTTTGAGTTGCTTCGGAAGATTTTTTTGAGGAAGGTGGAATCATAGAGGAAGAAGGTGCATTGATCTTGAGAGACTCAACTTGTATTTCAAGGATCTTGTTGACTTTTGTGAAGTTAACAATTTCATCATTGAGAACAATAGTTGTGTCCTCAAGATTTGAGCAAGTTTCCTTGCTCAAAGCGAGTTCACGCTCAAGTGCCTTGCTTCTTTCCCTTTCAACCTCAAGGAGCTCTTCAAGCTCATGACATCTCTCCTTCTCAAGGACAAGCATGTCTTCTTGACGGTTGATGAGTTCCTCCTTCTCAAAGATTTCTTCCGACAACAAGCTCATCTTTTTTAAGCATGTCTTCTTGACGGTTGATGAGTTCCTCCTTCTCAAAGATTTCTTCCGACAACAAGCTCATCTTTTTCAAGGTGCTCCTACTTAGATCCTTAAGCATGGATTCATTTTCACTACTACTATCAAAGTTATCAAGTGAAGAAGTAGAGGAGGATGGTTTAGATTTAACATTTTTTCTTCCCTCCTTAGCCATGATACATGTAGACTTGAAGTCTTCAAGGTTGGAGAAGAGCTTGCTCCTTTTAATGACAAGTGTTGCCACTTTATGAGTTTTCGTTTGAGTCTCATTCCTTTCCAAGGTGAGCATGTCCCGATGGTTTCTTCTTCTTGAAGAACTTCTTCTTTTGGGACTTGCCATCTCTCTTCTTCTTGCTCTCTTCATATGGACAATCCACAATGAAGTGTCCATATTCATCACAGTTGTAGCATGCTCTTTTCGTCTTAGGCTTGGACTTTCATTGTTCTTGTTCTCATATAGTGGTTGCTCCCCTTCCTCCTTCTCATCATCCCCTTGAATTTGTTGATGAAGGGCATCTCTTTTTCATCGGTGTCGAGACTCTCATCATCACTTGCTTCGAAGTCTTGTGATGAGGATGTTGCTTTGAAAGCAACATCTTTCTTCTTGGAGGAGGCGAGCCTTTGGAGGTCGTTGTAGAACATGGCTTCCTTCTCCATCATCTTATTGTTGATGATTCTTCCAAGCACTTCTGTCGGTACCCTCGATATGGGGTACCCCAGCGCACAGGGGAAAATGCCTAAGGATCTCGCCCTTCTCCGCAGGGAGAGCTCCGAAGGCGCCACGCGTCCGGCGGGGCCGGACCTCCCTCTCCTCAGAGGAGAGCTCCGGGCCCGCCACATGGCATACACAAGCCGGACCTCCCCCTCCGCGGGAGAGAGGTCCGAAGGCGCCACGCGTCCAGCGGGGCCGGACCTCCCTCTCCTCAGAGGAGAGCTCCGGCCCCGCCACGTGGCCGACAGAAGCCAAGCCTCCCCCTCCGCGGGGAGAGGTCCGGAGGCTCCACGTGCCCCGCGGACCGGGCCCTCCTCTCCTCTGAGAAAAGCTCCGGGCCCGCCACGTGGTAGCAGAACGGCGCTGCCTGCCCCCGAGAGATAGGCAGCGGGCGTAAAGACGCCCCATACCTTGTCCGTACAAGGTATTCAAGGCCCGCGTCTTCCCAAGACGCGGAGACGGGGAGCACGCCTCTGTCAGGTGCCGTTGCGCCCAGTCGCATCACAGACTGGCGCGCGGTGTCAGAACCTGCCAGCCAATAAACACCGCGACAAGACATCCCATGCCGCCTGCGCCGTCATCAACCACTACGACTAGCATGCGGCATGGGCAGGGCGGCAAGATGAAGACTCAGAAGCCTTCGACCAGAGACAACTACCGGCATAACTGCAGATACGGTAGATAATAGACAATCTTCCCGGGACCACCTGTCGGGTCCCGACTCCCCTTGTAAGCCGCCCGAGTCTTGGACTATAAAAGGCTCGGGTAGGCGACGATAGCAAGGGTTCGCACTTTGCAACTCATACACTAGCCATACGCTCTCAAGCTGTAACTCACCCCCAAACTCAGGACCCCGGCCCTGAGCAGCAAGTAATACAACGAGCTCCATAGCTTGTCGTGGACGCAGGGTTTTACGCTCCGGCGGCCTGAACCACGTAAAACTCGCCGTGTCAAGCTCTTACTAACTCGTCCATCTGCGCAAGCTCTCCGCTAGGAACTAGCCCCACCGAAAAAAGAACCTCCGCGGGCTGCCCAGTGCAGGCCCGGGGGAAGTGTCAACTGAACACTTCGACATTTGGCGCGCCAGGTAGGGGCCTTTTCTCCTAGCGCGACGAGTTTCCGCCGACGAAGATGACCAAGCTTCCTTCAGCGGCAAACTCTCCCCCTCCGCGTTCACGGCGAACCGTGACCAGTGGGGAGTACATGTCGACACACTCAGGACGGAGTGTGTCGGCACAAGCTGGTAGTCAGCAGCCGACTCCGGCAACGCCGACTCCGGCGATGCAGTCTCAGACCAGTGTGAGATCTTCTGCAGCGCTGAGCGTACACCATGGGGGTGCGCTAGCTGCAGCAAGAGCACTGCTGCGCAACCCACCTGTTGGGGACGCGCCTCAGGCAGCGACCTAGCAGTGGATTCGCGAGGTAGACCGTCTTGTTGTCGCCGCCGCAAACCATTGACTTCGGCGGGGACGACGCTCCGGCCAACCGGCTGTGTCGCTGACGCACACGCCAACGGTTGACGGGCAGACGGCGGGTTCCAGCTCCATCAAACTTTCGTCGACGGACCTGAGGACAGAGCTGGAACGGTGCCACTTGGGCCAAGATGCCCGAGTGTTCCTCGAGCGACGTCGAGAAAGGCGTCACACTCAAGAGGCTGGCGACAACATGACGTCGGCCTCGACCCAGCCTAGAGGGCAGACCTTCGCTACGCGAGCTCTGCCCCAGGCGTACGCCGCACGGCATAAGCCACAACCATGTTGTCGAAGTGTTCAGTCGACACTTCCCCCGGGCCTGCACTGGGCAGCCCGCGGAGGTTCTTTTTTCGGTGGGGCTAGTCTCTAGCGGAGAGCTTGCGCAGATGGACGAGTTAGTAAGAGCTTGACACGGCGAGTTTTACGTGGTTCAGGCCGCCGGAGCGTAAAACCCTACGTCCACGGCGAGCTATGGAGCTCGCTGTATTGCTTGCTGCTCAGGACCGGAGGCCTGAGCTCGGGGGTGAGTTACAGCTTGGGAGTGTATGGCTAGCGTATGAGTTGCAAAGTGCGAACCCCTGCTATCGATGCCTACCCGAGCCTTTTATAGTCCAAGGATCGGGCAGCTTACAAGGGGGGCCGGGACCCGACAGGTGGTCCCGGGAAGATTGTCTATCATCTGCCGTATCTGCAGTTATGCCGGTAGTTGCCTCTGGTCGAAGGCTTCTGAGTCTTCATCTTGCCGCCCTGCCCATGCCGCATGCTAGCCGTAGTGGTTGATGACGGCGCAGGCGGCATGGGGTGTCTTGTCGCGGTGTTTATTGGCTGGCAGGTTCTGACACCGCGCGCCAGTCTGTGATGTGACTGGGCGCAACGGCACCTGACAGAAGCGTGCTCCGCGTCTCGGGAAGACGCGGGCCTTGAATACCTTGTACGGGCAAGGTATGGGGCGTCTTTACGCCCGCTGCGTATCGCTCGGGGCAGGCAGCGCCGTTCTGCTGCCACGTGGCGGGCCCGGAGCCCTTCTCAGAGGAGAGGAGGGTCAGTTCCGCGGGGCACGTGGAGCCTCCGGACCTCTCCCCGCGGAGGGAGAGGCTCGGCTTCTGTTGGCCACGTGGCGGGCCCGGAGCTCTCCTCTGAGGAGAGGGAGGTCCGGCCCCGCTGGACGCGTGGCGCCTTCGGACCTCTCTCCCGCGGAGGGGGAGGTCCGGCTTCTGTATGCCACGTGACGGGCCCGGAGCTCTCCTCTGAGGAGAGGGAGGTCCGGCCCCGCCGGACGCGTGGCGCCTTCGGAGCTCTCCCTGCGGAGAAGGGCGAGTTCCTTAGGCATTTTACCCTGTGCGTGGGGGTACCCCATATCTCAGGTACCGACAGTGGCCCCCGGGCCCATCTCGGGGGAGGTAGCGAGCACGAGGTGGGACCTCTGTCTCTTTCGATCCACGCACTTTCTCTAAGTTCCGAATTGACCGCTGCCGGAGCACGAACGGCCGCGGGGTCGTGGGAGCGTGCGCTCACTTGATGGTTGCTTTTACTGCGGCGGTTCCCAAGACTGCCGCTTCTGCACGTTGCGGCGCTTTCTTCGGGAACCGCCGAAGTGCCTTGCCGGCTCGACTTCTCAGGAGACTGACTCCTTGACCCCACCGCTTTAGTTAGGCGGCTTGGGCCCACCCGTCATGGGCACTCGGTCTAGGAACCGAAGCGGTCGCCGACGCGGGGTATTCGAAGAGTTCCGAATCGCTTGGGATTGCACCCGGGAAGTTTTTAGAGGGGGTCTTACTCACATTGCAGCTTCCCCTCGCACTTCTCTGCGTTTCTTCTCGGACTCTTGTGCTTTTGCTCTCTTGCCCTTGAGTTCTCCCTCGCCATGGCTTCCAACCCGCCACCAGAGAAGAAGCGCGCTCGATCTCCTCCAGCAGCGGCGTCTATGCCAAGTCGGGATTCTGGGGTGCCTGACACTCCCTCCGGTGGCGACTCGAAGAGGCCCCGGGCTGATGCGCTGGGGGAAGCTTCTGGGGCTTCCCCTGTTCCGCCAGTTCAAGCGACTGCGGAGCGGCCGTCAGTGACGGTAGCGGGCTCTGGGAGTCCTACCCCGGCTCGGAAGTCGGGGTTCAGAGCCCGCTGGAGTGTCCGCGCTTCCCGGCCATCCCCGACTTGCGGGGAATTTATGCCGCTGCGCTCGGAGCCAGGGTCAACTGTCGTGGCCCCCAGGCCAGCGCGAACTTCTCCTGTTCCGGTGTGCCCGGACTCCGCGGCTGCGTCGTCTCTTCCTGCCGAGACGGCCACCGCGGCCCCCAAGCCAGCGCAGGTCGACCCTGCACTAGGCGGCCCGGCCTTTTCTCCAGCACCGCCTTCCCCGGCTCGCCCCTCTCCTCAGATCAAGGAGCCAGAAGCTGAAGAGAGCCCGGCTGGCCCGGCTGCCGGAGCCTCGGAGCCAATTTCTCCTGATCGACGTCTCGTCTCAGTTGCTGGTGCGTCGACTCCTCTTGAGGATGAGGTAATGGAGGAGGTCGGGGGGACTGCCCCGGCCTCTGTTGCTCCATTGCCCCTGGCGGATGCCTTCGCGCTTGCCGAGACGAGCATTCGGCAGGTCTTGGCTGCACTAGGTCGCGAGCGGGAGGAGTATACGGTTGAACGGGATCGCCTCCTCACCTGGGGGAACCTTTTGCGGGAGAGGACCGCGAAGGTTAAGAGCGAGCTCAACTCTAGGCGGGAGTTGCTCGACTTCAGGGAAGTGCTCCTCGACCGGATGAAGCGGGTTGTCGACCGCATGGACACCCAATCGCGGCGGATCAACAGGGAGGCTCTGGAGGCACACGCCCGGGCCGAAGAGAGCCTCTCTGCTGCTGTGGAGATACGGCAGCGGTTGGAGCGCCGTGAACTCGCCGTTGAGGAACGGGAGCGTTCCATGGCAGCTGAGGCGGAGAGGGTCGCCGCGCAGCTGGCGGCGGGCGAGGATGACCTTCGAGCTCGGATCGAGGAGCTGGAGATCCTGAAGGCAGACCTCGACTTGAGGGAGGAACAGGTCTCCCGTGATCGCCGGGCGGTCTTGGACCGGGAGTTGACCGCCGACTTCAAGGCCGCTGAGTTGGAGCGGCTCGCCAAGACTCTCCATCTTCGGGAGAGCTCCCTGGCGGCCAAGGAGAAGGAATTCTCCGAGAGGAACCTGGAGGCTCTGCAGGCGGCCCGCCGCGAGGTGGAGGAGCTTTCGGCCTTGCGGTCCTCCGAGGCTCTTGCGGTCTCGAGCTTCGTGGATCGAGCGGGGTCCGCCCTGATCCCTCTTGGCTTCAGTCCGGTGAGGGTCGCGGCCCCTGCGTTGGAGGTGATCCCCGCGCTGGAGTCGATCGGCGCCAAGCTGGACAGGCTAGACTCGGTGGTCGCCAGCGAGCTTGAGGCCGAGGGACGCGGCCTAGCCTTAGAGGTCGCCTCACATGTGCTGGCATGCTTTAAGAGCCGCGACCCCTCTTTCTCGCTAGAACCAGCGAGAGAGGGCCCAGCCGCAGAGCGGGAGCAAGCTGCCAGGGCAGAAGTCGAGGATGTGGCCGCCCTTGTAGCCGCAATGTTCCGGCGGGAGCCGGGAGGTCCTTAGGACTTGTTTCTCCCTTTTTATCGAGTCTGTAGTCCAGCTCATGGAGCCTCGCTTAGTTCGACTCTTTTAGATATCTGTGTCTGTGATGCTTTTTCTCTCCTTCTTAGCTTTGCCTGACTGAGTCCATAGCTCCGCAAGGTACTGAGAGGCCATCTCCAATCTCGGAGCTCCGCATAGACACCTTCCCCGGGTCCTAACCGTGTTAGGGGCCCCCGGGGGTCTCCGGATCTCGCCCCATGGGGAGCTCCAAATCTGCCTGCCACGTGGCGGGTCCGGAGCCCCTCCTTAAGAGGCTGGAGCTCCGGCCATGCTGGACACGTAGGGCTTTCGGAGCCCTCCCACCGGGGGGGAGGGGGGAGGTCCGGTTTCCACCCGCCACGTGGCGAGCCCGGAGCCCTCCTCAGGGGAGGCGAGAGCTCCGGGCCCACTGGACACGTGGGGCCCCGCCCCTGCTGGAGGGGCAGGTCCCGGTCCTTCCAGTCCTTGGCCGGAGTAGTTGGTAGCTCCTTTCTCCCTGCTTCATGCAGTCCCTGTTGCCGTAACCTGGAGGTCCTGCTCACAGGCAGAGGAAACGTAATTCTCCTCGGGGGGTCTTCCCCTCCCGTCTCCTAGTCTTATCCGTCTTACGATCCTGATCCGCTATACGGGGCTTGGGCAATTCTGTGCAGGAGGAGCCGGAGCTCCGGCTCCCTCCGAGGTCCGGGTACGGTCGTCCGATCCCTAGTACCGGGCCATGCGCTGGGGAAGCAGAGTGCACGTGCTTTGGGTTCATGATCAGGCAAAGCGGTTGTACTCCCCTGTACCTCCGGAGGGCAGGATGCGCATGCTTTGGGCTCATGGCCTGCTAAGCTGGATACGCACCCTGGACCCCCCATGCACAACGCAGGCCTTTCCTGGAGGTAACCAACTGGCACCGCAACACCTGACTGGGGGAGGCCCGAGAGACTCACTCGGCCATCGGCAGGTGCCTCAAGCGCAGCCGCCTTCGGTAGGATAGCGAATGCCGACTATGGATGAGCGCAGGAGAGGGGGAGCTAGATGTACGATGAACATACAAGGATAGTGCGATCATAAAAATTAATGCATAATTTAAATGAGCGCATGAGAGAGAGCTAAGTAGAACAGGTCTCTGTATTCGTGCCCATAGATGGAATTCTGGCTGTACATGGAGGCAATATTCCGTCTCGTCTACAAGGGAAGCAAGACTCAACGCGCTTAGGGTCGGAACCAGGCTAAACTGGACGTAGTCCTGTACCGTCCCTTGAGACTTAGCTGCCCCAAGCTCTGTTCCTAAATTCTATGGGATCCATTACAGAAGGGAATAACCCTGTTCTACTGATGCTCGGGAAGTAGGACTTACAGTGTTGCTTCATGGCGATAGTCTTTTGGGAACGGATCCCACACTCGGTTGAAAGGCATGTGTACCTGAGGCGGCAGCTTTCATGATTCTGAAGGGACCTTCCCTGCTGGGGGAGAGTTTATGGGTCCTTTTTTTGGAATAGAGCGTGCCGCGACACCAGGTTGCCCTCCTGCAGGTCCCCGATGCGTTCGGTTCTTTGGCGGTAGTGCTTAGAGCATCAGCCGAGACCGCGCGTTGTGGGGTGTTACCTGCAGTCGAGTCTCGTCAATGAGGTTGTCATCTTCGCGCTGGATCAGGTCCTGCGCGGCTTCTCCTGGGGCCCCCGGGGAGTTCTCCCCTTCTGGCTAAGGCCTTCAAGGGGTAGGTGGACCCGGGCTCGTCTTGGATGACCCAAGGCGTCTTCCCCTTCTGGCAAGGCCTTCAAGGGGTTAACAGATCTTGGGCGGCCCTCGGGAGGTGTGCCCGAAGCACGGAGGCGTGCCGCAGTTGGCTACCGCCCTGGTCCGTCACCGTCAGAGCTGGAGTCCTCGCCGTTATGCACTGTCTTTATGACGCGCTGAGGCTCCTGGAACCCCACCTGATGGGCGGCAGTGACTGGGGCATCGACCTTCTGTTTGCCATCCCTCTGAGGGTAAGGCGGTGTTTCAGCTCTCTGCTGTCTTCCTTTGCGGAAGCGCTCTGCGAGCCTCTGGATATCCCAGCACTCGGCAGCAGTATGGTTACCGGCGCCATGCACGGGGCATAGTCCGCCCTGGTCACTATCTGGGGCCGGTGACTGCCGCTGCCTTTTGTCGGGGCGTAGCCCCCGAGCTCCACTAGCCGTCGCTGCTGCGGCGACGGGAGCCGCGAACGATGACTTCATCTTGCCACTCCCCCGGTTCTTGGCCTTCTTGCCACCCCCATAGACAGCAGCACCAGACCCGGGTTGTCCACCTGGCTCGGAGGTCGGCAGAGAGTGCCAGTTCCGCCCTTCAGCTGCTCTGGCGCATTTGTCCGCCAGACTGAAGAGCTCAGAGACGTCGCAGTCCTCTCTGGTCGCGAGCTTCTCAAGCATTTTCTCGTCCCGGACACCCTGACGGAACGCCACCACCACAGAAGCACTTTGAATATGCGGGATGGTGTTGCGTACCTGGGAGAACCGCTGGATGAAAGAGCGCAGCGACTCCCCAGGCTGTTGCTTGACGGCGTGGAGGTCAAGCTCCGTGCCGGGACGGGTGTAGGAGCCGCCGAAGTTGGCGACGAACTGTCGGCAGAGCTCTCCCCAGGAAGTTATGGACCCCTGAGGTAGATTCATGAGCCAAGACCGAGCTGGGCCGGTCAAGGCGACGGGGAAGTAGTTGGCCATGACAGCCTCGTCCCCTCCTGCGGCAAGTACGGCGGTGGAGTAGATCTGGAGGAACTCCGCCGGGTTGACGCTACCGTCGTACTTCTCAGGCAGGTGCGGGCGAAACTTGCGTGGCCACCTCGCGAAGCGAAGGTGGGGTGCGAGAGCCGCACATCCTGCTCCTGCCGCCGCAGGTATTGGCAGTGCGAACGCTTGGTTCGCACTTGGCACCGTGTATCCCGGCATGGGCAAGGCTGCACCATAAACCGGGGGCGCTGCTTGCGGCGCATATGGTTGTGGCATATGCTGCGCGGCATATGCCTGGGGCAGGGCTCGCGTGGCGAAGGCCTGCCCTCCAGGTTGTGTCGAGGCCGACGACATGCTGTCGCCAGCCTCATGGTTGCGGCGCCTTTCTCGGCGTCGCTCGAGGTACACTCGGGCATCCTGGCCCAAGTGGCACCGTTCCAGCTCCCTTCTCAGGTCCGTCGACGGGAGCCTGGAGGAGCTGGAATCCGCCGTTTGACCGTCAACCGTTGGCGTGCGCGTCAGCGACACAGCCGGCTGACCGGGACGTCGCCCTCGCCGAAACCGAGGGTTCGCGGCGGCGACGACGAGGCGGTCCACTTCGCGGACCCACTGTTGGGTCGCTGAATGGGGCGCATCCCCAGCAGGTGGGTTGCGCAGCAGCGCTCTTGCTGCAGCTAGCGCACCTCCATGGTGTACGCTCAGCGCTGCAGAAGATCTCACACTGGTCGGAGCCTGCATCGCCGAAGTTGGCGTTGCCGGAGTCGGCTGCTGGCTACCAGCTTGTGCCGACACACTCCGTCCCGAGTGTGTCGACATGTACTCCCCAGTGGTCACGGTTCGCCGTGAACGCGGAGGGGGAGAGTTTGCCGCTGAAGGAAGCTTGGTCATCTTCGTCGGCGGAAACTCGTCGCGCTAGGAGAAAAGCCCCCCTTCCTGGCGCGCCAAATGTCGAAGTGTTCAGTCGACACTTCCCCCAGGCCTGCACTGGGCAGCCCGCGGAGGTTCTTTTTTCGGTGGGGCTAGTCTCTAGCGGAGAGCTTGCGCAGATGGACGAGTTAGTAAGAGCTATACACGGCGAGTTTTACGTGGTTCAGGCCGCCGGAGCGTAAAACCCTACGTCCACGGCGAGCTATGGAGCTCGCTGTATTGCTTGCTGCTCAGGACTGGAGGCCTGAGCTCGGGGGTGAGTTACAGCTTGGGAGTGTATGGCTAGCGTATGAGTTGCAAAGTGCGAACCCCTTCTATCGACGCCTACCCGAGCCTTTTATAGTCCAAGGCTCGGGCAGCTTACAAGGGGGGCCGGGACCTGACAGGTGGTCCCGGGAAGATTGTCTATCATCTACCGTATCTGCAGTTATGCCGGTAGTTGCCTCTGGTCGAAGCCTTCTGAGTCTTCATCTTGCCGCCTTGCCCATGCTGCATGCTAGCCGTAGTGGTTGATGACGGCGCAGGCGGCATGGGGTGTCTTGTCGCGGTGTTTATTGGCTGGCAGGTTCTGACACCGCGCGCCAGTCTGTGATGCGACTAGGCGCAACGGCACCTGACAGAAGCGTGCTCCGCGTCTCGGAAAGACGTGGGCCTTGAATACCTTGTACGGGCAAGGTATGGGGCGTCTTTACGCCCGCTGCCTATCGCTCGGGGCAGGCAGCGCCGTTCTGCTGCCACGTGGCGGGCCCGGAGCCCTTCTTAGAGGAGAGGAGGGTCAGTTCCGCGGGGCACGTGGAGCCTCCGGACCTCTCTCCGCGGAGGGAGAGGCTCGGCTTGTGTTGGCCACGTGGCGGGCCGGAGCTCTCCTCTGAGGAGAGGGAGGTCCGGCCCCACTGGACACGTGGCGCCTTCGGACCTCTCTCCCGCGGAGGGGGAGGTCCGGCTTCTGTATGCCACGTGACGGGCCCGGAGCTCTCCTATGAGGAGAGGGAGGTCCGGCCCCGCCGGACGCGTGGTGCCTTCGGAGCTCTCCTTGCGGAGAAGGGCGAGTTCCTTAGGCATTTTACCCTGTGCGCGGGGGTACCCCATATCTCAGGTACCGACACATGTGCTCTGCAAGCGGCGTCCCTGGCCTATGGCGCAACCTTGCCCATACCGGGGTACACTGTGCCAGGCGCAACCAAGCGTTCGCGGCACCAGTACCTGCACTGGGAGCCAGCAACCGGCTCTGGCAGCGCCGACCCCGGCAATGCAGGCTCCAACCAGCGTCAGGTCTTTAGTAGCGCTGGGCGTACCCAGCGGGGGTGCGCTAGCCACAACAAGAGCGCTACTGCACAATCCGCCTGCTAGGGACGCGCCTCAGGCAGCGACCCAGCAGTGGATTCGCGAGGTAGACCGTCTTGTCGTCGCCACCGCAAACCCTTGACTTCGGCGGGGACGACGCTCCGGCCAACCGGCTGTGTCGCTGACGCGCACGCCAACGGTTGACGGACAGACGGCGGATTCCAGCTCCACCAGGCTTCCGTCGACGGACCTGAGGACTGAGCTGGAACAATGTCACCTGGGCCAAGACGCCCGAATGTTCCTCGAGCGGTGACGAGAAAGGCGTCGCAGCCAAGAGGCCAGCGTCAGCATGACGACTGCCTCAACCCTGCCTGAGGCGCAGACTTTCGCCACGCGAACTCTGCCCCAGACATACGCCACGCAGCATATGCCACAACCATATGTCCTGCAAACGGCGCCCCCGGTCTATGGCACAGCCTTGCCCATACCGGGGTACACTGTGCCAGCGGCGAACCAAGCGTTCGCGGCACCAACACCTGCAGCAACAGGGGCAGGATGTACGGCCCTGGAGCCCCACCTCCGCTTCATGAGGTGGCCGCGCAAGTTTCGGCCGCACCTGCCCGAGAAGTACGACGGCAGCGTCAACCCGGCGGGGTTCCTCCAGATCTACTCCACCGCCGTACTTGCCGCAGGAGGGGATGAGGCCGTCATGGCCAAGCTACTTCCCCGTCGCCTTGACCGGCCCAGCCCGGTCTTGTCTAATGAACCTCCCTCAGGGTTCCATAACTTCCTGGGGAGAGCTCTACCGGCAGTTCATCGCCAACTTCGGCAGCTCCTACACCCGTCCCGGCACGGAGCTTGACCTCCAAGCCATCAAGCAACAACCTGGGGAGTCGCTGCGCTCCTTCATCCAGCGGTTCTCCCAGGTACACAACACCATTCCGCATATTCAAAGTGCTTCTGTGGTGGCGGCACTTCGACAGTGTCCAGGACAAGAAGATGCTTGGGAGGCTTGCAACCAGAGAGGTCTGCGATGCCTCCGAGCCCTTCAGCCTGGCGGACAAGTGCGCCAGAGCAGCCGGAGGGCGGAGCTGGCACTCACTGCCAGCTTCCGAAGCCGGAAGACAGCCCGAAGACGGCGGAGTTCAAGCTGAGCTCCCGACAACGTCAGACAGCCGAGAGCCAAGCACTGGATGGCTTCGTGGCTGAGTGGACGCCAACGAAGGCTGACCCAGGGGGCCGCGAAGACGGTGAACCAAAGTACCGAGCCCCGGTCTTCACCGGGCCTCACTGGACGCTCTTCTTCGACGGCTCCTCGCGAAAGCAGGGGGCCGGTGCCGGCGTACTGCTTCTCATGCCATCGGGGGAGCAGTCTGGGTACATGGTGCGTCTCAATTCCAAGGCAACCAACAACTTGGCAGAGTATGAAGCACTCATCTTTGGCCTAAAAGACAGTCCTGTCTCTGGGCGCTCGCCAGTTGTTGGCGCAGGGCGACTCCCAGCTAGTTATCAAGCAAGTTAAGGGTGAATGCCCCTGCAATGACCCACCGCTAGCTCCTTATCTGCTTCACGTGCGGATGTTGGAGAAAGAATTCCTCGCCTTGGACCTGCGCCATGTACCGCGTGCTTGCACGGCCGCAGCTGACGACCTCTCAACGAAAGCCTCCATCGGAGCCCCTGCGCATGAAGAAGTCTTCGAGAGGACGTTGCTGCGGTCCACAGCCCGGCCCGCCGAGCCGGGCGAAGGGGGCTGAACCAGTGCCTCGAAGGTAGGCAGTCCCGGGGGCCCTGAATGCCGCCAAAGGATCGTAAGAGTCACTAGGGACTCCGTGCAACCCAGCGCTCAAGATCCAGAAGCTCAAGTAGTCCCGATGCATGGACCACGGAGGTCCGGGACTCCTTGAATGACATCCTTCCTGATGAACATGCATCCGCTGAACGGGTGGTGCGGATGGCTAAGTGCTACGCGCTGGTATCTTTACTGGCGTGGCGCCACGACATCCTATTGCGGTGCATAACCCAGGAGGAAGGCTGCGATTAACTCGCAGTAGTCCAAGGAGGCGAGTGCTGGGAACGCTCATCGTCCCGCACGTTGGTCGGTTAAGCCACCCGGCATGGCTCCTACTAACCGAGAGCCACCTGGACGCCGTCAAACCGGTTAGGGATGCAATGCGTGCCAGGTCCACGCCAAGCAGACCCACACAACCGGTGCAGACGCGCACCCAGAGCCGTCGGGGGATACCGGCTCCTCCATGTCGAGGGCCAGCCGGACTTCCCAGGGCCGGGTCACGGGAACTACCCTTCCACATGGTATGCGGGGCCGAAGCCATGCTTCCCCCTGATATAGCCATGGGGGCCCCCCGTGTCCGGCATACGACGAAGCCACGCATGACCCGCTCTGCGTGAAGACAGGCGCTCCGACGCTACCCAGTAAGTTCACCATGCTTACTTAGGTGTTTATTTAAATTACGCATTAATTTATATGAACACCTCCCCATGCTCTAGACAGTGTGCGTCCATTGTACACTCGGCTCCTCTTTCCGGCTCTCATGCATAGTCGATATTTGCCGTCCTGCCGAAGGCGGTAGTGCTTGGGGTACCTGCCAGAGGCCCAGTGGCCTTTTGGATCTCCCCCTATAAGGGTACTTCACCGTCAGTTGGTCTCCTCCGAGAAAAGACCTATGCTAGAACGGGGGGTCAGGAGCCTTGCTTTGCCCGGTCTTGCACCCAAAGCATGCGCACTCTGCCTCCCGGCGCTACGGTCTGAGTACCAGGGGGCCGGGCGGTTACACCCTGACTGGGGCTGGGGCCAGACCTCCGGGACCAAGTGCACTGGATTAGCCAAGCCCCGTATTCCGGCCTGGGACAGTAAGCCAAATGAGACTAAGGGATAGGAAAGGCGGGGGGGGGGGGGGGCACTGAGCAGTTCCGGACCTCCGCCCCCACAGCTGGGCCGAGCTCCGAGGCCAGCCCTCGCCCTCCTTTCAGAGGCGAGCGCTGATGCCGGACCTCACACCCTTCGCTGGCCTGAGCTCCGATGACTTCCGGACTCCGCCTCCACAGCCAGGCCGAGTTCCGAGGCCAGCCCTCGCCCTCCTTACAGAGGCGAGCGCTGATGCCGGACCTCACGCCCTTCGCTGGCCTGAGCTCCGATGACTTCCGGACTCCGCCTCCACAGCCAGGCCGAGCTCCGAGGCCAGCCCTCGCCCTCCTTTCAGAGGCGAGCGCTGATGCCGGACCTCACGCCCTTCGCTGGCTTGAGCTCCGATGACTTCCGGACTCCGCCCCCATAGCTGGGCCGAGCTCTGAGGCCAGCCCTCGCCCTCCTTTCAGAGGCGAGCGCTGATGCCGGACCTCACGCCCTTCGCTGGCCTGAGCTCCGATGACTTCCGGACTCCGCCTCCACAGCCAGACCGAGCTCCGAGGCCAGCCCTCGCCCTCCTTTCAGAGGCGAGCGCTGATGCCGGACCTCACGCCCTTCGCTGGCCTGAGCTCCGATGACTTCCGGACCTCCGCCTCCACAGCCGGGCCGAGCTCCGATGCCAGGCTTCACCCTCTCCTAAGAGGCTGGACACCGAAGCCGTCAAGACCCTGCCGGCACAGGGAGTACTCAAGACAAGAAAGTGCGCGGATCAGAAGAGACGAAGGTCCCACGTCGGGCTCGCTATCTCCCCCGAGATGGGCCCGGGGGCCACTGTCGGTACCCTCGATATGGGGTACCCCCGCACACAGGGGAAAATGCCTAAGGATCTCGCCCTTCTCCGCAGGGGGAGCTCCGAAGGCGCCACGCGTCCGGCGGGGCCGGACCTTCCTCTCCTCAGAGGAGAGCTCCGGACCCGCCACGTGGCATACAGAAGCCGGACCTCCCCCTCCGCGGGAGAGAGGTCCGAAGGCGCCACGCGTCCAGCGGGGCCGGACCTCCCTCTCCTCAGAGGAGAGCTCCGGGCCCGCCACGTGGCCGACAGAAGCCAATCCTCCCCCTCCGCGGGGAGAGGTCCGGAGGCTCCACGTGCCCCGTGGACCGGGCCCTCCTCTCCTCTGAGAAGGGCTCCGGGCCCGCCACGTGGCAGCAGAATGGCGCTGCCTGCCCTCGAGAGATAGGCAGCGGGCGTAAAGACGCCCCATACCTTGCCCGTACAAGGTATTCAAGGCCCGCGTCTTCCCAAGACGCGGAGACGCGGAGCACGCCTCTGTCAGGTGCCGTTGCGCCCAGTCGCATCACAGACTGGCGCGTGGTGTCAGAACCTGCTAGCCAATAAACACCGCGATAAGACATCCCATGTCGCCTGCGCCGTCATCAACCACTACGACTAGCATGCGGCATGGGCAGGGCGGCAAGATGAAGACTCAGAAGCCTTCGACCAGAGACAACTACCGGCATAACTGCAGATACGGTAGATAATAGACAATCTTCCCGGGACCACCTGTCGGGTCCCGGCTCCCCTTGTAAGCCGCCCGAGTCTTGGACTATAAAAGGCTCGGGTAGGCGACGATAGCAAGGGTTCGCACTTTGCAACTCATACACTAGCCATACCCTCTCAAGCTGTAACTCACCCCCAAGCTCAGGACCCCGACGCTGAGCAGCAAGCAATACAGCGAGCTCCATAGCTCGCCGTGGACGTAGGGTTTTACGCTCCGGCGGCCTGAACCACGTAAAACTCGCCGTGTCAAGCTCTTACTAAATCGTCCATCTGCGCAAGCTCTCCGCTAGGAACTAGCCCCACCGAAAAAAGAACCTCCGCGGGCTGCCCAGTGCAGGCCCGGGGGAAGTGTCGACTGAACACTTCGACAACTTCCTTCGGGGTCATTTGAGCATATCCCGATCTCACGGATCAAGGAGCAAAGAGTAATGTTTCGAGGCATGAATGCCCGAATCATCCTCTTCACCACCTCATGATCCGTCCACCGGGTGCATCCATAAGATCGGATCTTGTTGACGAGTACCTTGAGACGGTTGTACATATCTTGAGGGCACTCACCATCCATGATGGTGAACCTCCCAAGCTCTCCTTCAATCATCTCGATCATGCCTCCCTAATGACTCGGTTGCCTTCATGCGCCGTCTTGAGTGTGTACCATATGTCTTTGGCCACCTCTGTAGGATCGAAGAGCACGTGAAAAGCTACCAGAGGAGGGTGAATGGTAGATTAAAACTTTTCGCAGCGGAAACAACAAAAAACCCTCAACAAAAAATCAATTGGTTAAAGAAACCGTGTGTGCAAGTGTTTTCAAACGTGTTCAACCGTGACAAATCAAGTAGAGAGGTAGAGAATCAAGTGACGGATCTAATGCAACAAGAATCACTTGAAAACACGAAGTAAAACTTAAGATACGATCAAAACATTAAACGAAGATCAATCTGTTCTACCCGATATAAAACAGATTTGCAACGCTGCAAAGAAACTCGTGCTCAAAAACTACAGATCCGAAGCTCATGAAAATTTCACAGATGATAGATAATTGAGTTGTCAAGACAACCCAAAAAGAATCACGTCAATCGGATCTGTAAAACTCGAGTTGTGAACGAAACACCGAAGCAACGTCGGTCTGTCCAAAAACTCGGCGAGAAAGACTTGAAGAAAAACAAATCGGACGAACAAGGCACAAAAGCTCCTCGAAACTATGAACTTTATTCAATAGAAACACAAGAGGAACAACCCAAAGTTCTCTACACATGAGAGCTCTGGCCTCCCTTGCTTTTATAGCCAGCACTCAGGCTAATCAATCCAATCTAGGACTCCTACTCCTAATTGGAATCGTATCCTAACTTACCATAACTGCTCAGGACTCTCCTATTCGCAGATAGAAGCAATCGTGAGACTTCCGAACACCTTAGGAACGTCCTAAACATTCTTAAAACAACTCAACTTCGTACCTAGCACGAAATCCTATCATAACCAACTCAAATCTTCCATATTTGAGCCATATCCGACTCAGCCTCGGCCTGAGTACGCAATCCAGCCGGTTGGACCTTTCCGACCAATTCTTTACGTTCACTTCTCTTCATCACGCCTTGGAACAATGTTGCCACGTCCATGCATTCCTTGCACACGTGCAAACACCTTCCAACGACGTACACGCAACATTCATATGCACTGCCCTTGATCCAAACATGTTGCGCGACCTCCCGATCAACTCAACCATAGCTCCTCCCGAACTTGGTTGTTGGAACCTCATCTCCTCCCTGAGACTAGTCCAAGGATCCTGTCACCAGCCATGTCTTGAACTCAAGCAACACCTGCACATGAATAAACAACCAATTCTTCCGAGCACAAGTCCTCGACTTGACTCACGTTAGTTTGAGAACCACAACACCTTACATGAGCACGTCACATAAGCATGTTGCAAGCCATATCAAATGATAACAGCCATAACCACCAAAACACACCAAAAACTTAGCAAATTAATACTAAGCAAACCTTCCCATAAAGCAAGTTTGAAACATTGCGAGTTAAAAGCAAAAACAAGACGCTGCAGTTCTACGAGTTAAACTTCACGGGAGCTCCCTAAAAACAAGCTCCGGACCTCACAGAAGCTCTTCGGACCTTGCAGGAGCTCTCCGGACCTTGCGTCGGACCTTGCCAACACTTGGCGGACCTAACAAAGAACTTGTCGGACCTTGCCACAGAAGAATGTTTTGGCAATATTCAAAACTTTGAATGTTAATGCTAACTTTTATCCTAATTGCCAATGTATTCAGCACACATAGGTCTCACAACATCCAATCCATCGACTCGGTTGAACTCTTCTCGAGTCAAGGATGAGGTGATGACCCCAACTGCTTGAGCATTGCGATGAAGTAGGATGGCTTGCTCCGAGTTAACGTCTTCTTCATTCCTTGGAAGATGGACACCTGTTAGAATAATTTGCCACAAGCTAGGGTTTAAGGAGATTAGATGCATCTTCATATTATGCTTCCACATAGAGTAGTCATTTCCATCGAATTGAGGAGTTTTACCAAAAGGAATAGACAAGTAATTATTCTTAGAGGTTAATCGCTCATAGTTGAAAGGATATTGAGAGTAGTCCGGTTGAGCACTCCTTTCTTGATCCTTCGTCTTCTTCTTCTCCTCTTTACTTGAGTAACCTAGCTTCTCGTGAAGTCGCGCCTTGCGCTGGCGAACTTCTTCATCGTCACTTGAATGGTCTTGTAAAATATCCGTGTTCTTTGTCTTGTCATGTATATTGTCGCCTTGCGACATCGGCGGAATCTCGTATCCCTCCACTCCGGCCATCTTTTCTCCGAGTGGTTAGACTCTTAATGGAGAGACTTGCTCTAATACCAATTGAAAGTTGTCTAGAGGGGGTGAATAGGCTAAAGTACCTGAAATGACTTAATTAAACGTGATTAGACCACAGGGGCCAGACAGGGGCGGTCTAGTCCGGTCAGCCTGCTGGAAAAACCTAAAACTTGAGTTTTATGGTTTTTTATTCAGATTTTAGCTTAACGATATGCGGATAAAATAACTAGCAATCTAATATGATAGGTATGATAGAATATTGAAATGGATTGCAAGATTGTAACGTGGAACACTATATAATCAAAATAGACAAAGTGAACCCTAACCAATTTAGCGATCGATGAATTGTAAATGCAGGAAAAGACACGAAGATTTTTGCCCGAGGTTCGATTCCACTCAGGAATCTACGTTCCCGTTGAGGAGTCCATAAAGGACCAGGTTTAACAACCCTTTCCTCACCAAATTGCCACTAAGGCCAACCCGGTTCTTCTACTATCTCAAGAGTGAACTTACAAGATTTTGGGGCTGCTCACAATCCGAGACTCCCACTTGAACACGTCAACAGAACTTCACAAATCTCACAAGCCTCGGGTCACAAAGAATCACACCAAGTGCATGAGATCAATCCAAGAGCCGAAAACACGAAGTTCTTTCTTCTCCTCTCTTCACACACCCAAATCCACTCAAAAATTGGTTTTAGAGGGTGAGTAGGCAATAGAGAAGCCTTGGAGAGGCTCTAGAATGACTGTGGCGGCGCTAGGGTTCTAGTGGTGTCTAAATGAAGTCGGGGCATCTCCTTTTATAGAAGTCCCGACACCCAACCGTTGCCACCAACAAAAGTCCGGACTAGTCCGGTCAGGACTCGGACTAGTCCGGTCCGTGGGGACCACTGGCATCACAAAGCCACCTACTCCCCAACGTTCAAATTTCAAACGTTCACAAACTCCGGACTAGCCCGCCTCACAACGGACTAGTACTCTTTGTCCGGGTGAGAAGGAGAAGTCTGGAGGACCTGGACTAGTCCGGCCACCTAGGCGGACAAGTCCGGTCCACCAACACTTAGTCGTGGGAGCTCCCATCTCACAATCATACGGACTAGTCCGCCTCAGAACGGACTGGCCCGAACTCACACAGGAACTCTTGGTCCGTGTGAAAACGGACAAGACTGGCTAGCCCGGACTAGTCCGGCCACTGAGGCGGACAAGTCCGGTCTACCAGGACTTAGTTCCAAAACACTCTCACCAAGAGAGAAACGTATTAGTCCGTCCCAAAACGGACAAGTCCAAACTCAGTTAGGAACTCTTAGTCTGCTCCAAAACGGACTAAGCCGTAGGACTTCCGGACTAGTCCGCCTCTTGCCCGGACAAGTCCGGCCTACCCGAGTTTACCTCACTAGCACTCTCCACTAAGGATTTGACACTTCTAACGCTTTGAGCTCTCTTTTATGATCTCAATGCACTTGACACACACACTCTCACTCTTACACGGCTAGCCTACTAAAGACTCAAATGAAATCCTAATTTTTACTCTTTGAGTCTTCGACGCCGTTCTTCATCCTTTTCATTTTTGAGAGTTTAGGTGTCTGACTTGTAAATATTCTGTGCTTATGATCATCTCAGCTCATTAGTCTCTTAATTGTCATCATCAATCATCCAAAACCCACGGAGATATCTAGATGCACTTACATTATCATTATCTTTTCCATAGTTAACAACCCCATGCTAACCTTCCTCGTCAAAGCTCATTAAATCTCTGAAAATCTCGAGACGAGATTTCTTTAAGGGGGAGGGCTGTAACATTCTATATTTTAAATACACCTCCGAAAGCATGAGGAATTTAAAATTTCAAAATTTGAATCTGAATATAACTAAAATTAGTAAAAATCAATCAAAGTTTTAAAAATTTGTATGCAAATTGCATGAAATGAATTTGATTGCATAAAATATTTTCAAATTAGAAGTCCATAACAAAAATTCTTAAATTTAGTACATCATTTTTATGCATGCCTTAATTAAATCAAGTGTTAAAAAATAGCATAAGTTAAATTTTGCTAAGAAAAATTTCGAACAGATTTCACCAAAATGAAAAATATATTTTGTAGTACCTCACTGTAAATTTTTACTATTTTTGGAGACCTCTAGATATTTATTGTTGAATTAGAAGAAGTGAGCAGATTTAAAATTTGTAAAAAAAGTAAAGAAAATGATGAGTCCTACCTGTCATCCTCCTCCCCTTACTCTTCTCTCTCCCAAGGCAGCTGCCGGACATGCACGCCGCCAACGCAGCACAGGCTGCCACCGCACGCGCTCGCGTGCTCTCTTACCCAACATCAAACGCCCGCTATCGATTTCTCTGCTGTGTCTTCAAGCCACGACCCTTTTTGTTTTTTTCTTTTCTTCTATCGCTCACGCGCTTTACTGCATCCTCCATGGCATCCCAGGGTGGAGCTCCATTGCCGGCATGTTTCGTCGCGCTGCAGCCAACCCCAAGGCCCCCAAGTTGCACGCCCACGCCCGGGTGCCATTTTCCCTCAACCAATTTCATTCCAATCCCAACCATTCGTCCAGTTTTTGCATTTCTCCACCATGGACAACCTCCGGACCTCTCTTTCATCGCTTACTCGATTCGTCTTCAACGGTGAATAAGAATGCAATTCATTTCGGTTATAGCTCCTTCACTTCCTCCTGCATCACCTAATTCGTTTTCCCTCTTTTTCCCTGTTCAAGGACAAGGAATTTGCGCTTGCCGTGGCTGCTAACTTGAGGCCGCCATCACCTCACTGTTGTGCGCCTCCCTCAGGCCTCCCTGCCACCAAATCGACTGCACGCCGACGTTACCAAGGACCGTGTGTTCGTCCCCGACCAAGCTTCGACCCCCCTCGAGCTCTCCCTTGGCCGGGCGACCTCGCCGGAGATCTTCTTCTGGTGCTGCTCGCTGCTGGCCGCATCCGGTCAGTCTCATCGCGGGACGACTCCTCATGTGAGTGCCCCATGTCCTGTAGGCCATTTCCCCCTCCAAACCCTCTCGATTACGTCACCGACGAGCGCTCCGGCGAAGCACCATGGTCACCAGACGCCATTGCTGCCATGGCCAAGCTCGATCTGTTGTTGTGATCTTTTGTGGCATAGGATCTCATGCGGCAACCCCGCGGTCTATGGTGTGGCGCGATTTTGAGTGGCCAGCAGATATCTAGTTGATTTTCCTGAACAGAACTAATCCAAAAATGAGGTACAACTTCCAAAATTCATAGATAATGCAATAAATGTCATAAAAATATGAAATCACTTTTGGTAGACTCTTGATGGCCAGATCTACATTTTCGGAATGTTTAGTGTAAGAAAGTACAGTTTTTATTATGCCAGAAATGCATTAATTCATATAACTCGGAAAGTACATTGTGAAAGATCTAGCCACAAGAAAATTCTAAATATTTGCTCAGTGTTTACATATATTTACGGTAGCTTAAGCTAAAAATCTCAGACTGCTTTGATGTGTAGAAATTGTCAGAAATATTTGTCAATTGAAATATACCCTCTAAATTATATGTATATATATATTGCAAATGAGCTTAACAATTTCTCAAACTTGGTGATAAAATATGTGAATATATTACACGCATTCAGTAAATCAGCCATGCCCTGGGGGCAACTTTATGAGGAGGAAATGAATTAATCACTTATAGTTGACTAATAGAAATCTTGTTTTCTTACAACAGAAAATGCTCTACCAGTTTGAAATGCCTAGAAAATTCTAATAACCTCCCTGATTGTGAAACCAAATTTGGTAGAACCCCATTTGTCAGACCTACACTTTAGAAAGATTACCCTTATCATGTGCACGTAAGTGATAGTGAGACTGATGCATTTCCTATCACGGTAGGACTAAATCAAGGGTCAGCTTTGAGCCCATACATCTTTTCCTTGGTGATGGATGAGGTGTCGAAGGATATACAAGGGGATATCCCTTGGTGCATGCTCTTTGCTGATGATGTAGTGCTGGTAGATGAAACTAGAGATGGTGTTGATAAGAAATTAGAGTTATGGAGACAAACCTTAGAGTCCAAGGGGTTTAGACTTAGTAGGACCAAAACCGAGTATACGAGGTGTGACTTTAGTGGTGTTGGTAGTAAAGAGGGAAATGTTAGTCTACAAGGACAAATAGTATCTAGAAGGGACTCTTTCCGATACTTAGGATCAATGTTACAAAGCAATGTTGATATTGATGAGGATGTTTGCCACAGGATCAAGGTAGGGTGGATGAAATGGCGACAAGCCTCTGGAATCCTATGTGATAGGAAAGTCTCACAAAAGCTAAAAGAGAAGTTCTATAGGACGGTGATCAGACCCGCGATGCTTTATAGGGCGGAATGTTGGCCAACTAAACGGCAACATGTCCAACAAATGAGTGTCGCAGAGATGCGCATGCTACGGTGGATGTGCGGGCACACGAGAAGAGACCGAATAAGGAATGAGACGATTCGAGATAAGGTAGGGGTGGCGTCGATTGAAGAGAAGTTAGTCCAACATCGACTTAGGTGGTTTGGACATATCCAACGGAGACCTCCAGAAGCATCGGTTATCAGTGGGATTTTAAGAGGTAGAGAAAATATTAGGAGGGGTAGAGGACGACCAAGGTTGACCTGGGAGGAGGCGGTAAAACGAGATTTGAGAGATTGGAATGTATCCAGAGACTTAGCTCATGATAGGACCGCATGGAAAGTAGCAATCCATGTGCCAGAATCGTAGTCTTGTTTTTTTTTCTTTTTTCTTTTGTCTTTTCTTTTTTTTTCTTTTTTTTCTTTTTTTCCTTTTTTCTTTTTTCCTTGTTCTTATAACTCTTCTTCTCTTTTACCCCATTGATATTGGGTTTCATGTCTAGCCGACCCCAACAGGCTTGGGATAAAGGCTTGGTTGGTTGTTGTTGTTGTTGTTGTTGTACACTTTAGAAAGGTTTGTTTTACCCAAACATATAATCTGTGCCATTCTAGAAATTCTGTAGTATTTCTTAAATTTTAAATTATGAAGAATCCCCCCTAGTAAAGATCTAAGAATTTGCTTGATGATTACATACATGTACCATAGGCCATGGTGTTTCAACATGAGGATGCTTCTGAAATAATTACTAAATGAAATCTGCCATTTAAATTGCAAATATATCAATACAAACTAGATGCACTTACTAATTAGTGATTAACCACTTTAACTTATTCCTTACCCCTAACAAAGCTACCATAGCCAAAGCGTGGGCTTGATTGGGTAAATGACTTAGTATTAGTCACTCATGAATAATTACTAGAAACCTCCATTTCCTGATAGCAGAATATGTTGTATAAATTATGAAATACTTAGACAATCCTAGAAACCTCTAGAAAAGGTGAGACCAATTTTGGTAGGTTCCATGTACCCATACCTGCATGTAGACATGTTTGTTTTGTCTGAAATTGCACTCTACCTTATCAAAAATTATTTTAAGCATGAATACTTAGGTATTTAATTGTTGCAGATCTAACTATTAGAAAGACATGAAAAATACCAGAACGCATCCGTGCTTTCCATAGGACTCATAGTAAAAGTTTCAGCTCATTCCGACCTATAGGTCTTGATAAATTTTTTATTAGTTGTATCTGCTAATTAAGTTGTAGGAAGACAAATATGTCTATAACTTATCAACACTAGTGACGAACTTCCTTAACATGCCCGCCATCTCCAGTAAATCACCCATAACTAGAATATAACCGTAAGTTGATGCAGTTATGGC
This sequence comes from Neostapfia colusana, assembly GCA_030760725.1. Taxonomy (NCBI): domain Eukaryota; kingdom Viridiplantae; phylum Streptophyta; class Magnoliopsida; order Poales; family Poaceae; genus Neostapfia; species Neostapfia colusana. The sequence goes on from JASWHV010000006.1 coordinate 107,240,448, forward strand.
TTATAGTTAAGTAGTAGTAATTGTATTTAATTAATTTCTCACTTACCGGTAGAGTGCGTGTGATGGAGAAGGTTGCAGCAAAGCTGAACTAGGAGGAGGACTATCACTAACTTTAGCAAACTCAGTTTGACTCTAAGTAAAAACAAGGCAAGCCCCGGTCTACATTAGCCCTTTTAAAATAATTTCTTTTTATCTCAATGTGTACTTAATGTTATGTGATTGTGCATTAAGTTCTAGAATTTGGGTGATACTTCACGTGCATGACTTATAAAACCCTGGTTATCTTAGTGGGTAGATCAGCTAAGTGATTACTTTGTGCTATGTTGATTAGACATATCTAACGGTAGAAGTCAGGGTAGTCGGAAACTACTCGCGAGTTATAGGATTTTCTAGGAAACTATGGTTAGGACAAGGAGTCCTGGGATCACAGGTGGTAGGAAGCAACAGGACACGATCCTGTGTGCGTAGTTTTGTTCGCGTCGCTTAAGGACCGTGTCGTAGTCGACCCTGTTGAACAAGTATTGAACGTACCGGTAGCATGCTAGTGATATGTGTACTAGTAAACCGATGTAACTCGATCACCCTAGATGTCGACGATCATTTTGCCAACCTTGGTCAGGCGTTGAGAGGGCAGTTGGTAACCCGCTCACGGAGATCGTCCCGGTCGGACATCTCGTGTAGGGAACCCTCTGTCTGGGCCGGTAGACTTTTTTGGAATTTGGGGTGTCTTGGGAAAGGTTGCCACGTATGATAGTTGCGAAGTGCGTCGTATACGTCTTCGGAAAGTGTGTACGTGTGGTGCTTTCAGGTTTCTCCTATAGGAGTAAAAATGGTTCGAATCGTCGTCACTCACGGATAAAGAGTGTCGCTTGTTCACTGCGTCATCGCGTAGTAACAAGTGAAAGATTTCTATTAATATGGTCAGATCTGATCAAGTGATAGTGTGAAAACTTGAGTGCTTATGTTAGCTGCCAACTAAATGTTACCCTTTTGTGCCACTAAAAATGCTGCTGTAAATTTGTTAATTAAGGACGTACAAATAGACTTATTTTATGCAAAACATCTATTCCTACCAATATTTCCATTGCATACTAGTATAGGTATTAGAGAGCCTTTTGACGGGTAAGTCTTGCTGAGTATTAGTTGCTCAGGGTTAACTGCTTAATATTTTTCAGGTAATCATGAGTATGATGTTAATGAAGAGTATATGACCTACGGGTTTTTGAAAGATGCGTCACCCCCGACGGGATGGACGGTCCTGTGGGAGCCCGACTCGCCGCCAGCTTGAGTCCGTGTTGCTAGTCGACGTGTCAGTGGGCTCGACACGCCGATAATGCTGTAGCTTTTGTTCCGGAGATGTAAAACCTAATATCACGTATTCGCTGTTGAACATCTCGTATTTTGAACAAAATCTGTTGTAACTCATCGAAGTACTCCTTTTGTAATATATTTTATTATCTTCTCCTGTGATGTGCAAATCGGTGTCACAACGCGTGGCACCACCCGAATATCGATCCTGTTGTTGAGGCGTGTTCCTCTCAAAAAGTGTTTCAGAAAGTAATATGACATCAATGCACACTCGAGTGTGCATATAATGATATAGCCAAGATAATATACACGTGCCAAGGTACTTCTACCTTAATGATACAACTCTAAGAGACTGCGTGGCTTTGTTGCAGCACCTAGAGCCCATCCATGTGCGAGCAGCCCCAGCCTGTTCTCCGGAGCAGCAAGGCGGTGAGCTCGAAGACGTCGTCACAGACCTTCTTCGCGATGGGCTTGGCGGGGATGCGGATCCTGGGACCTGTGGGTTATGGGCCCACCACGCTTCCGTTGCAGAGGGGCGACGATGATCTTGACCGCAGGATGGGGACAGGGCGGACGGCAGCCCTGGCTGGGTAGCCGACGAGGAAACAACGTGCGCAAGGAGCGGCGGCCTAAGGCAGTACATGCAGATCTTGACCGCAGGATGGGGACAGGGCGGACGGCAGCCCTGGCTGGGTAGCCGACGAGGAAACAACGTGCGCGAGGAGCGGCGGCCTGAGGCAGTACATGCAGCGTTTTCAAGGCGTCGCCTAGGCGTCTAGGCACTCTGGCCCGAACGCCAAGGCCGACCGCCTCGCCTGGCCGGCGGTTGCCGCCGCCGCCGCCATTTCCGCCCTCGCCGTCACAGTAGGGTCGCCGCCGCCACTATTGTCGCCCCCGTCGCTGCCGTTGCTGTCCTCGCCGCCGCCGTTGTCACCCTCGCCATCGCTCTCTGCCGGCCGCCGGTGGAGGAAGAGAGGGAGTGAGGGAGGAAAGAGTTAGGGTTAGGTGTGAGGGCCTGAGGGGTGGTGGTTAGATATATGTGGCCTGATCAGAAATTAGGACAGTCGGATGAGATATGATGGCCCTCCTTAATCGGGTCGATCGCCCGACCGAGCCTGCCTGCCTGACCGCGCCCGTCCGCCGCCGCCTGCTCGCAGCCGCCCGCCTGCGCCCCATCGCCCGCCGCCGCCGTCTGGGCGCCTAGCCGTCCGCCTGGGCGCCTAGGCGGGCGCCTGGGCGTCCAGGCGCCCCGCCGGCACCTATGCGTCCAGGCGTCGATTTAAAAGCCTGAGTACATGGCATCGAACCCCTTGTGCACGGCGACGACAGGGTCGACGGCGCGGTCGATGTTGGGGCCCGCAGCTGCGAGTGCCTGCCGCGGGCAGCGAAGCAAGGAGCGAGGGGGTGGCGCCCATGAGGAGGAGAGGCCGAGGGGTTGCAGCAGGCGCGGCGAGCAGCGGAGGAACTGGGATGAGAGGACTGCGGAGGTGGACGCGGCAAGGGAGAGGACGAGCGAGGCGGTGGCAGCTCGAGCGGAGATGGGCGACGGTGGGTGAGAAGGTGGGGGTCGACCGCCATGGCCACGGCTGGGGCGGTGGCGGCGGGCAGGCAGATCGCGATTTGGGGGCGGGGCGTCAGGTGGTAGAGGGGGTGGGGCGCGGGCGGTGGCCGGGGTGAGAACGAGGGGGTGGGGTGATATGGACATCCCAATAGCACTTACACGTACATGTGCTTATGAAAGACTTGCTACGCACACGTGTTTAAAAACTCAAACAAGGGGTGAATTCTTTCCTCTCTAGATTATATTTTAATATCGATAAGAATGATATGCTATCTAAGTCGTGTAATTACGTGTTTCTCAGGTTTACCCATGTAAGAAATCATTAGCTGGCACAGAAAAGATCCAAGTCAGTTCACACTGTCCGAACTTTCGTTGGCGCGATAGTTCGCCCCGTCCGAACTGAGAATGGGTACACTGCAGGAACCTCAACTTCACGTGTAATCCTGTACCAATATGGCATGTTCCTGGGCGCATAATACACATGGTGTGAAATCTTATCAAGTCTACTTTTCAACTCAACAAACGGTGCATCGTTTGGACTTTCTAAGCAAAAGTTATTGGCTAAATTACTAAAGACTGTGCATAAGGTGAGAAGACGCACGAGCATCAAAGACTACTTCGTGAATTGCTCAGTAGCTGGTTTCCCAGCTTAAAACATGGTGATTTCAGTTCACACCTAGCTAGGTGGGTTGTTCCTAGTATAAATGTCACCCTTGTGCTACTAGAAAAACAACCATTGATCATTTGATAAATAATATAATTCTGAGTGGCTTGCACACCTTTGTTCTTCCTGGTTCTTCATGGACTTGTGAAGTGATCCCTCAGGGGTCCCCTAATTCGTGCTCTAGGCTCCCGGGCCTTTTGTGTGGATTAGTTTCCGGTTTGTGGTTTTGCGGTTGTTTGGAGATCGAGTAAAAATCTTCAAGGTTTCGATGTCTCTCTTCCCGTCGCTTAGTCACAACTAATCTTGGCTGGTATAAAGATAGTTATCTTGGATTGTGGTTTTGTGGTCATTCAGAGATCATGTCGAAGTTCTCAAAGACCTCAGTGCCTCTTTCCCCGTCACTTGGTTGCATCCAACCTTGGCAGGTATAAAACTAGTTACCCCGCTGTTTTCAGCTAGTTACCATTGTTCGTTTCGCTGTCCGATATTTCCATTTGCCCTTCGTCGTACCTACTGCCGTGAAGATCGGGCCACCCCCGGGTTTCACCCTATCATTTGGTATCAGATTTCAGGTTTCTATGGTAGGTACAATACTCATATCATTCATTTGTTTATCACCATTTTTCTGTTATCCATCTCGTGTTTTCGTGTCATATCTATAGTTCATTAAACCACTACAAAAGTAACTAAACCATTGTGTAGTACAGCTGGTTATGTGTCTTTTACATCATTTGTTATTTGCCATATTAATTTGTATTGTGTTAGTCAGCCCACATCTTGTTCGCATAAAAAAAAGAGAAAACAAGAGAGACAAGTGAAAAAAAGTGTGTTACAAAAAAAGTAAAAAAGATTTAAGAGCTGCAAGGATATAATCATTGTTGAAAAAAATTAGATTGGGCAACAAAGTTTTCTCATCTTTTGACTTGGTTTACGACACTTGATTTTTAGTGCTACAAGCCTTCCTTGTTTCCATTCAAGCTCCATAAAAATCCGTAACCGGATCACCAGACTCGTGAACCTTTCAACCACTTAATCACATCAAGGAAGACTACCACATTTTGCACTCACAGTCCTTAAGAAGAGGCAAGAACTTTGGTAAGTAAGTGGTGAGATTGTGTGGTTCCACTAAAATTTCCTATACCATTTTCTCTCTGTTGTTCTAACATGGTAGGATCTGCTTCAATCGTTCGTAGTGGTAATTCTAAAAAAGAACCACGAGTTTCACAAGCCGAGCTACGCCAATTCGAAAACTCACTATTAGAGACCATGGAAAAGGTGTTTAATGATCGCCTCCCACCAGTAGGTGGAAGGGCTCCACTACATCAACATGAAGAATTTAGTGAAAAAAATCAGATTGTGGGATTGGGGGCTCCACTACATCAACATGAAGAATTTAGTGAAAAAAATCAGATTGTGGGATTGGTTTTCGTAACTGTTTCAGAAATGATTGTGGTGGCCATGGTGATGGAAGACGTGCGGGTCTCAAATATCAGCGTAGAGAAAGAACTCAAGGGCATGGTCAAGGCCAACATGTTCGCTTTGATGATGAGCAAAAGGTACATGATTATTATTATGACAGATATGAAAACCCTTTTGCAGATCATGGGCAATTTGATAATTAGCATGATCGCCGTCGAGGTGCTGACTATGTTGGAGAACATGGTTGCTCTTATGGTAGCCTATCTATCTGAGATTTGTGCCATCGGCGGCAACCCTATACCTCTGTTATTGTGGGTAAATCTCAAGGCGCTGCAGCTAAGTATTCTCCATCTAATGGTCCTGCGAACATATCAGTTTCTACTGTTTCTTCACCTACAATTCAGCAAGAACAAAAACTCCACGCTGCAAGCACATCAGCCCCATCTATTGCATCAGTGGTTGCATCCTCCTCGCATAGCCGAGTGATTAATTGTCACAACTGCTAAAGTCATGGACATATTGCTGCTGAATGTTCTACACGGAAGACCATGATTATTAATGAACAAGGTGAAGGGGAATCTGAGAACGAACCACAAGATGCACCAATCTTTGATGAGGAAATTGAAAATAACGAGAATGTGACCCAACCCGATGAAGGTGAATCTGAAAATGAACCACAAGATGCACCAATATTTGATGAGGAAATTGTAGATGATGAGAATATGATCTAGTCCGATGAAGATGATAATAATTACATCATTTCTCATCGAATGCTTAATGTTACTAGTGCAACTGCAGAAAATGAACAACAACACAATTTGTTTCACTCTAGAAGCATGATCAAGGAGAAGCTATGTATTCTTGATCATGGCAGCTGCAATAATATTACAAGTCAGAAATTGGTAGAGAAATTGAAGTTCAAACAGTGGCATCTTCCTAATCTATAAAAGATGCGGATGTTTCATGATTGTGGGTCACTCCGTGTAACCAACATCATGACTGTTCCTTCCTCTATTGGAAAGTATAAAGACAAAGTGGAATGTGATGTGGATCCTATGCATGGATACGAACTGCTTTTACTAATACCTTGGTTATATTTTCTGATAATTCAGATTTGTGATCGTGTTAACAAACTTATCTTCATGAACAATGAAGAGCCTCCCACTTTACTTCCTTGGCCATTGAAAGAAATTGAGAATAAAAATTTGAAAAGAATTCAGCGAGAGAGTGAGAACCACTTGCGAGTGACTCACAAACATAGTAAGAGAGTGTCCCCAAAGCCAAATAAAACCCTACAGCCGCAAATGATCGAGCCAAAGGGAAAAAGGGTTTAGTTATGATAGGTACAAAAGGGATTAAAAAATTTAGTGATTAATTTTCTTGTTACATACATAGCATAAATTAGGGACCGAGGAGCTCAAAGAGGTACAACAAGAGGAGGAGGAAGCTCTGCTGAACCTTAACTTAAGAACTAACATAGAGCAAGGCAAGCCCCGATTTTGCTCATGATCCTTGAATTGATTCCTTTTATATAATCTCACGTGTTCTGAGTGTTTTATTTGTTTTATATGCATTACATTTAGGCGTGGGATGAAATCCACTTGCATGGCCATAAAAGCCTTAGGTTTGAATCGGTTTATAACCTACCCATGCTATGTTAATCACCATGTTCTATCACTAGGAATAAGTAAGTGGGTGCTACTCATGAGGGTATGGCATCCACATGAGGGTTTATTGTAACACCCTGATTAGCAAAAAAAACCTAACCCACCCCGCCCCACTTCCCCCCTCCACCCTCGCCAAGCCCCCCCCCCCCGAACAAATCGCCGCACACCTCCTTCTTCTGCTCCCCCACCGCCTCTCCTTCCCGATCCCCCACCCCCTCCGCCTACTCCCTTCGGGACCCCGCCGCTCGTCTCTGCCGGCGCGCCCGCCCTCGAGACCTCGCCAGCGCCCGCTCGCATCGCACCGCCGCCGCCTACCCTGGCTTCCCATCGCAGCAGCCACCCCGCCCCGCTCAGCGCAGCCGACCCCCACCTCCCCTCTCCCGCGTCCTCGCCCCGCCGGTCTCCGCCCGCGCCTCCTCTGTCCTGGTGTCGAGCGCCACGCTCGTCGGCCTCCTGCGCCGAGGTGCTCCTCCGCACCCGACCTCCTTCCCCACGGTGCCGCCTCCTCCCTCCGGATCCGGCCATTGCTGCGGGCGCCTGCTGCCCCTGGCACTATGTCAAGCGCCGCTCCCGCGGCTGCCGAGCCCGGTCGGCGCCCCCCCCCCCCCCGCCGCCCGTCTCCTCCCGAGCGCCCCACTGATCTTCACTGCTGCGTCCCGGTCGGCGCGCTCCCGCTCCCGGTCCTCAGTGCCGCCGCCCGGGTTTGCCGCCGGTCGCTGAGGCCCAAGCCTTGCCGCTCGCCGCCTTCACCCCGACGCCATCTTCGCGAGGGACTCCCCTGTCCTGCTCTCCGTGGTCGGCAACTGCGTCGCGTCCGCCGACCTCGCCGCCTCCTCCTCCACCACGTCTCCTTCAAGGTCGTGCCCTCCACCATCCGTTTCAGCACCGACGGGGAGCTCACCGCCGTCGCCGTCGACTAGGTTGTACAGGTCTGGCGTTCATTGGCGTTCTGCAAGGAGTTCTCCTTTCACCCCCGCACCTACCCTGGCTTCGCTACCGGCGTCACCGTGTTTGACTGGTCCCTTGACTCCATGTTTCTCTTTGCCACCCGCAGGGACCTTACGGCCGTCTCTTGCCGCCAAGAAGGGCCTAAGGGGCAAGCCATTCCTCTTCCTTGGGCACCGTGCTGTTGTTGTTGACGCCTTCTTCACCACGGATAAGAAGATGGAGAATGTCAACCGGGTTTACAGTCTGTAAAGACGGAGCTATCCTCACATTGGATTTGGTTAAAGGAAGCGATGCTTCACCTCCACCTTGAGCTGAGACGCCAGAGCAAGAATTGGAGCAGAATGATGCAATGGAATTGGATGGTGGGAGCAAGAAACGGGAGAATTTGGGAGAGAGAAACACACTACTCCACTGCATTTGGCAAAGTGGGAGCTGCAGGAAAAGCACTTTTTCGTGCAGTCACTGGCTAAGTCAACAGCATGTGATTTCCACAGGGAGCTCCACATGATGGTGGTTGGATTCTCCAACGGAGTATTTGGGTTGTACCAGACGCTAGACTTTGTGTGCCTCCACTTGCTGTCGATATCAAGATAGAAGATCGCCACCACTATTTTCAATAGTTTGGGGAATTGGCTGCACCCGACAAGGTGGCAGAGGCGTATGTAGAGGTATCCTCGTTGTATGAGATGGTAAATGGATTTGACAAGGCAATCTCTTCGCTCAATAGAAGCTTGGAGATAATCATCCGCTCAACGGCTGCTCCTCTCGTGATGCCTCAATGCTCGCCATCAAGTCCACCAAGAAGCTCGTTGTTGTCATGCTTGATACGGTTGGTCCAGAGCTGCAGGTGGTGAACTTAGGGAAACCTTGATCTCCCTTGAAGAGAATGGAAAGTTGGTCCTCCCACCTTGCTGAGGACAAGAAGCCTCAAACGCTTATTGCCCATCAACTTCTCCGGCCTTGCCAAGTCTGTAAAACCAGGTGCCAAAACATTTATTGGTCAATACTTGTTCATTGGCAACAAGACTACTTCAGTTTGGTTCGAGGTTTCTGAAATCAAAGGAGATGACGTGGTTTGTGTTGTCAAGAACACAACTACTCTGGATGGTGCAATGTTCACATTTCACTGCTCCCATATTCATATTAACTTACCCACACTATTTGATGAGGACAAGGATGTTATCAAAAGATGAGGTGCTCCTCCGCAAGCCTCTGTCCCCGCCACCCTTCCTTCCTGGTCGTCGAAAAGCTCTTCCGGAAGTTCCCCGACGCGAATCGGCGTTGGAACCCCAACTCCAACAAGCTCCGGCGAGGTTTTTCGCTCTTCACGATATTCCACCGATTCGTTTGAATTTTCCTTTGCGCTAACTACCTCGACACCTTTGCCTTGCTCTAGAACGTGTCTCGAACCGAAGAACACGCAGGAAGGACATCCCAACGACGACTGAAGAACGTCGCCACTCCTCCACGCCGAGCGCCATTTTCCTCTCCTTCCCGAGCCGCACAAACCCCCCTAGGGTATATGTGTACAAGTGATGATCAAGAACACAACGTAAAGACTTTGAAGATCAAGAGTTCATATCGTGGACGGAGCAACGATATAAGAAAAGGCAAGTGTCCTTGATCACTTTGATCCTATACTAGGATGTGTAGTTAGAATTAAATTGCATTGTCAATTTGGAATGTGATACCCATGCTAAGAAGTTTTCCTAGATTTTCATTATCTTGCTTCCTTGTAGCCTGGGTTGGGAGTTATGTTATTATGTCATTCATTTACACTACTCATGCTTAGCCATGCTTAGAATGGGATAAATGAGATATGAGATCATCAACTTGTTTACTTTACCCTTGAATGAGATATTATGAATTATGTAGAGGTAGGGATCTAGGCAAGTTGGATGTTTTGGTTGGTGTTGCGTGCACGAGACTCGGGTTTGTGTATAGTACTTGTCTGGATCCTAAGGACCGGTTCATGGAGCATGTAATCTGGCTTTACCGTGCCAACCACATGCTGAGATGGGGCAGCTTGGCCAATTAATTAGCTGCATCCCGGCGTAGTATGGGTGTTTGGATGATGCTGGGAATAGGTGTCAGCTGGACTACCATATGAACCGCAAGGCTCAAGAGGGGGTCACTGCAGCGGGGTTGGAGTCTCTTGGATGCTGTTAGGGGTGAAATCTCAGTGGGCCCACGCTTATCGGGAATCCCTTTGTAAAGGCTTCGTAGTGATCTCCTGGCTACACACCTTGGAAGTGTGAATGTGGTTCGCGGCCACTGGCATAATGGAGGTTCTTTTAGTCCACCCGACAACGGGGGATGAAATCACTACATGTGGGTACAGTGGTGCAAACTCTGCAGAGTCAAAAACTGTCATGACAGCCGTGCTCACGGTCAAGAGCGGCTTGGACTTATTCATGATTAGAGGATGATGGATTGGGAAGTTGATAATGTTAAGCGGGAAGCTTAGCATTGGAAATGATGTTATAGTTACTTGATATTGATGATGGGTTAGGGGATTGGGACCATTTCACCTTTGTAGTAATGTAGGTGCTAAATAAGCTAAGGTGATAGGTATTAATTGTGTAGTGCTTTAACCATGAGTTCAACCTTTCCTTGTTCTAACCTGCATGATATTCATTTCTCACACTTGCTGAGTACTTTATGTACTCATGCGTTTTCGTTTTCTTTATTATAAATGTTGCTTAGTGAAAAGAGGATCAGATGAAGACGGTGTGAAGGTCACGTTGCTACCAGTCGCTTTGCCATGTGAACGGTCCTACAAATTTTTCTTCTTCAGCTGATAGTTGAAACTCATTTAAGGTATAAGTGACATTTATATTCGATATAGAACTGTTTATCACTAATTGTCCTATATGTATGATTAAACCGATCCTGACATACATGTAGATTACGACCGGTGTGACATTTATGTGGATTAATCATCTTTTAATGAAATTTGAGACCGAGCGAGCATGTAGGGTAGTGGTACATGGGTGGCGTATGCATAGGCTTGCTCGTGTCGCTTGAGGACCGTGTCGTAGTCGGCCCTTTGAACAAGTATTGATTTTGTACCGGAAGGATGCTAGTATTATGGGAACTAGTAAACCGACAATACCAAAGAACCTCGTGTCGAACGATCCTGCCACCGACCTTGGTTAAGCGTTGAGAGGACAATAGGTAATCTTGTACGGGGTATGTCTGAGACATCACGTGGGGAACCCTTTGTCCGGGTCGGTCACCTTTTTTTGACATTGGGCAAAGTGGGAAAGGCTGCCACATACGACTTGAGTGAGCGCGTCGTGCGTCTTCAAAAGTGCGTATGTGTCATTTTTCAAGTTATGTTCTGCAGAATAAAACCATTGGTTTGAATTGCCGTTCACTCGCTGTAAAAAAATGAGTCCGCTTGATAATTGTGTCATTATAAATTCTAAATTTGCTTGCACCCTTGCTAAGTTTAGTAGCTTATCAGTTTGTTGATCCTATTTTTCAGGTGAATATCTCCTTTATGAGCATGATGCGTAAAGGGCTTTCCTAATATTGCACCACCGCTCGAGGGATGGGTGGCACAATGGGAGGCCGAATCGTCGCTGGCTTGATTTGTGTGTTGCTAGTACGGCGTGCCATTAGGCTATGACGCGCTGTTTTGCTAAATGTCGTTATGAGAGAATACTCTGTTACTACTCGTATTTTGCTACTGTCAAGTATTTTGCAACGTTTAACCTATGTACTCACTTTAAAACTTTATGTATATTGTTTCTAAATTATGTCGCTTGTATATGCGATTGACGGTGATGCATCGCGTGTCACTATCCTGTGCAAAGATCCTGTGGCGTGATTGTACCGGTTGCTTTCGGGCGACCGGCCGTCACACAAACTACTCAGTCTGAAACTTTTTTGCAAAATGATCTCTCAACATAACGAGAAAAAATCCAAATGGGGTATGAGATCTCTATCCTCACTATGATTAAAATCAGAACCGACAAAAAAAACAATTGCAAGTAGAGTTGCTGCAGGAGCTAAACCCTCGCTTCTGGAAACACCATTTTCTTTCCCATGTACGGACAACTAATCGATCAAATTTAGTAGAAACGATTCTGGTTTTATTTGCAGGTACATGTATATCCAAATCCAGTTGGAAGTCCATTCAGATGTGGGGGGCTATAAGCCACGTGCATGCATGTGGCTGGTCCTGTTATTCTGTTCCAACTAATTCAGGTTGGCCACTTCCCTTCCTCCCATATGGATTTCTCATGCGTTCCGGACTACTGATTAAATCTCATTGGCAACAAAAAAATTCAGGCACGGCCACGAAAATTGTACTTCTCTGATAAGGTCTAACACAAGAGGTGGTCATATTCAACCATATTTTAAATCTAATAAGATCTAATGATTGTCCAACCCATCAGTCCATGTGACTAACCTTATTAGACCCGAACAAAAGTTACATTGAAGGGTAATGATGCAAATGGCCCATGAATCGAAATTCCATGCCCTTTTAATCTATTCTACCAACATGTAAAAAAGTTTAATTGTAATTCAAATTTTAACAGTGGTATAGAAAGAAGGGTTAGATTATAACGGTATTCTAATGAAACTCAACATTGCCATGATATTTTAGCTAAACTCATTCTAAACAGTGCTACAATTGCAAAAATCTCGATCCAATATGATTTCGTTTCCTGTCTTATTTGTCTTTTGAGGGAAAAACCTGCATGGTCCAGCTAAGGTCGGGTTTGGAGTTGGGCTTTTTGGGACCAAAATAAACATGGCGAAGTTTCTTCCCAGCCCATGCTCGAAACTTATCTGATACACAATAGATCAAAGTTTTTTTTTGTTTTTTAGATGGTAGCTCAAAGTTGGCTCTATTCAAGTACCTAACTACAGTAGTTGGCTTCAAAGAAAAAAGTTAGTACTCATCTAAAAATATGGACTTAATTGATAGTCCATTGCATGGTATATAGACCAAATAAACTGGGTTTAAATCGTCTGGCATCGTGGAGCAATGTCACGGCGCACGTGACATTCCTCCATTCCAGGCCATCTATATGGAAATCTATATATGGCTCCTGATTCGTATAGTCTGATAACTGAACAATTCAGTTGTATGCTTCCGTTTTGGCGCTAACTGGCACCTTTTTTTGGGTGTCAAAACGACGAAATTGACCATTCATTTTGTAATCACTGTCGTATGTCTTCAGTTCTTCACATATACGCATGTCAGATCATTGTAGGCTCACTTTGTGGTCTTAAATCATATTACTGGCTTGTGCTTGTCCTGTTCTAATAGAGGATAACAGCATACGAGAAAACACATCAACGAGAAATTGTTTTACTAAAAAAAGAGGCTCACTAAGTTCTGGATTTTACGTTGAATTAACCAGGAGCCACAGATTTAAGGATGGACGGTCCAGAATGGAGGATTGTCACGGTGACAATGCTTTGCAATTAGAGAAGTAGTCAAATCTGCAGGGAGTACCCACTTCTTACTTCTAGCCGCCTGGGTGTAAACTCGGATGAATTGTGTTACCTTGATGCTACATTTTGAGTTCAATAAATGTCCTTTATCAGCATACTTCATAGGTTCATTCTACGCGGCGGTACCAGCAGATTGAGGAAATAAAGAAAAAAAGGTTTAATCGACAAACTATTTATTACATTCGTATCTTATTGTTACCATTTTTCATGAATGTGCCAGTTCTTTGAAGTCGGAAGAAGTGACATCTTCTGCTAAAGATGCGCAGGAAGATGAAGCGACTATAGAGTAGATCATCAAGCGGGGCTCAGGCCGTGGCGCAGCGCCGCCTCCCAGACGACGTCGATGCGGTCGACGTCGATGGCGCCGACCTCGTGGTGGTCGTACTCCTCCAGGAAGTGCACCACGCCGCCCGCGTGGCACGCGTGCACCGCACCGCGCTCCAGAGTGTACTGCCGAAGCCGAAGAAGAAACGGAAACCATGCATGGTTATGGCGTCCGTGCAGTGACAGAAAACGACGGGCCGGGGCCCGGGGGTTACACTACATGCTGACATGCACGAGGGACCTAGCTAGCCGGTTTGTTAGCAGCTGCGTACCTCGCACGTGCCGAGGCCCTGCACGTCGGCGGGGAGGCGCATGGCGGCGAGCTTGCCGTAGGTGCAGTCCCGGCGGAAGCGGATGATGGGCGGCACCACGAACTGGTGGAAGTGCGTGCCCGCCGGCGCCACGAGCTGCTCCCGCGGCGACAGCCACTTCCCGATGATCCACGTCTGCGTTCCTCAGAAGCCAGAACGGAGATGTCAGCATTTCGGCCCGACAGGCCGGCTCAACTTACAATCTGGGCAAGAGATGATGATCTGCCACGGTCCAGATTCCATACCTTGCAGTGCTGTGCGGACTGGTACTTCGTGACCCGGACCAGGTACTGCTGGGCCTCCACGCGCGCCTCCTTCTGGATTTTCTGGAACCTGTCCTCCGACGCCGTCAGCATCTGCAACACGTACCAGCAAATCCGCTCAGACACGTCTGTCAGTGTCAGCCCCCGTGCCCGCTGGCATGCATGGCTAACGATGCAATGCTACGGGGAGTACGTAGTACCATGACGCGGACTCTCTTCCTGCAGAGGTAGAGCGCGACGGCGCGGCCGAGCTTGGAGGTGGCGCCGGTCAGGAACACCTCGGCCGTGCCCTCGGGGATCTCCCGCAGGATCACCGCCGCCGTCAGCGTGTTGCCGTGGACGACGCGCACGCGCAGGTCCGGGTGCCTCTTCACGAACAGCGCGCCACCGCCGTTGAGCGCCTCGTTCTGCAAAGAAACGGTCGAGGAGAAGACCATCAGCGCAACAGCTCGATCATGCATGAATCGATGAGATCAGAGCGCGACCGATCGAGAGGTGTACGCGGAAACAAGCCGAACCTTGTTCAATGCGGCGAGGCTGATGACTTTGACGCCCATCTTGTCGGCTCTCAGGATGGCCATCTCGATCTGCCTGTTGATGCCATCTTTGGCGAACGGCAGGAAGTACTGCACCGCCGCATACACACCGAAGCAAAAAATGAACTGTCAGAACCCAGCAAGAATAACACCTGAAAACTACTGTGAACTAACAATATTAACAAAGAATTATGTAAATGTGAGGCAACATACTTGGAAGCCGTATCTGGGGACGATCCAGGTCTGGAACAGCCGGCCACGGAGCCTGTAGAAGGAATAGATGAAGGTCTTGGACCACGCCCAGAGTATTGCAACGAACGCTAACGCGACGGGCCAAAGCAGCACGGTCGCCGGCGTGGCGGTGTGCGGCCGCGAGGCGTGGCTCCGGCTCAGCATTTGGGCGTGCATGGACGCAATCACGTCGACCACGTGGACCAAGAACACAAAGCCGGGGGTGTCATCGGCCCCTGACGTGGCACAGCAGAATTGAAAAAAAAAATCAGAAGAACGAAGAAACGTGTCCGGAGATCAGATGTGACGCATAATATAGTTGGAGATGGACCCAGTTCTATGGACTTTTTAATAAAAATTATTATTGCGGTTATGTGGTTGCGTGGCTATATAAGCAGAGGAATCCAGTTCTTTAATTTATTGATGAAAAAACAATTTACGGTCACAGTGACGTAGCTGACCATGATATCCATGTGTTCCATAACCCAGACAGACAACTCATCTGCTAACTCCCTTGGTCAATTATCCCTACCTTAGGTTCTAAGAAACTTGTTGCATGGTTGAATCATCCTAAGCAATAGAGATGCATTGAAATCCAACTGCCCTCGGAACAGTTTCGCTGAAGTTTTCAATGAATAAAAGGCAGCGTCAATGATCAAATTAAACTTATATGACCATACCAGACAAGATTGTTAAATAACTGAGGAAGACTTGCAGAGGATGATGACTAATGGAATATACTTTTAACTAACTATCCAAGACAATTCTTGTGACGAAAGTAATAAACGATTGTTCTCTCGTGACATTGCAGGATAAATGGTCAAGTTTAGCCGGTCTATACTAAATGATCATGCTCAAAAGATGACGGCAGTAGTTTGATCACCTTATAGTATTGCTCTACTAAAAAAATGAGACGAAGGTACAGATTTTTAGGTGCAAATGTCTTCATCATTGATTCTCTTTTTTTGTTTCAAAAAGAAAATCGTGATAAAAAAGAAGTTCAGTATTTTATATTGCACCAGCCTTCAGTATTTAATATACATCTTCTGGCTACCTACTTCCAAATCTCGTTCTTGAGGAATGCTGAATATAAATTCAATGTTAGCTTATCCCTATTGAGCTTTTGTAGGTGTCATACTAACGTGCTGTTCCTTCGTCAGGAAATTCCTATCTGAAAGAATGAGCTGGTTTCAGTCAAGTGGTGGAATTTCACCGAAAGGTCCGAAACCATAGCTGGAGTACTTCAGCAAAAAGGAAGCCACAAAATGTTGGATTTTTGGCCTAAGGCCCATGCAGAAAATAACAATAATTTCAAATAAATCTCAAATGCCCATTAGTGCAAGAGAGGGTGGCGCTAGTGGTTTAGTACCACATGGGAAGTTTGAGAGAAACAACTCCTACATATAAGGGAGGGTGTTCTTCCACTCACTAGGTGAGAGGTAAGAAGAGAGAAGAGGGGTGGCCCATGTGCGCTCCTCCTCCTTGCTCGCCTCGCGCACGCGCGCGTGTGAATTCGAGCCTTGAGCCGAGCCCAACTTTTTTTTTTGCTGCAGGAAAATTCGGTTGGGCTTTGTGGATTTTTTGGGCTTCCGGATTAGGCTGAGTCAGTTAGAGAGGTAATTGGTTTGCGGATAAACCGGACCGGACACTACTATAAAAATCACCTGTGAAAATTGTTGATTATCATAGGCTCTTCGTTTTAGGCGGTTTTGAAAACGCCTCTGATAATACGTTTAGAGCCGCCTGAGATGAAGTTTGTTGTAGTAGTGCACGTTGCAGATAAATCGGATCCGCAACCGAATCGATCTCTAACAGGGACTCTATATATTGCAGCGTGCGCGGCAGAAGAGAGAACCCCGAAACAAATCGTTTCCACGTTCCAGTTTCTTGGCCGCCATCGTCTACTCTATCCTGAGCGCCGGCGTGCACCGACGATCGGAAGAGCAGGTATCCGGAACCGTTCGCCCTTGCGATCCTGCACCGGGAGAGGGCGAATAAGGTTTTTGGGAAGCGCTCTGCACGACTGCTCGCGTTCTTCATCACGGGTCGCCTACCGCTGAGATTGAGCGTTGCTGTCCAGCATCGCCACCAACGTCTGCACCGACCGACTGACGTCAGATCTGCGTTTGCAACGATTCCTCTAGGTTTAGATCGGTACGTCTAATCTGACTTCTCGTTTGCTGGTGTTTCTCGCTGTTCGAAGCCGTGTTTTTCCAGAATTATTTAGTAAATTGCCTATTTCTTCTAACAATCCAAAAACCTTATTTAGGCAATTTCCTATTTTAAACATGATGACTTTGGCCGATGCACTGAGGCCGGAGAAATTCTCTGATGCGCACTTCAAGAGGTGGCAAGTTAGGACCATGCTCTGGCTTCAATCGCTTCAGATCTTCTAGGTAACCGAGGCCAGACCTCAAGGTCCTTTGACTGTTGAAGAACAGACAAAGTTCGAGAAAGCCAATGTTGCCCTGAGAGGATGTATCTTAATCATTTTTGACAACAAGCTCTGTCATGTTTATCTAACAATCACGGATGGGAAAGAGCTGCGGGATGCACTAAACACTAAGTATGGTGCAGCCGATGCAGCCGGTGAACTGTATATCATGGAGACCTTCCATGACTACAAGATGGTTAACACCCGTCCTGTAGTTGAACAGTCTCATGAGATACAATGCATCGCAAGAGAGCTCGCTCTTCTTAAGTGTTCTCTGTCTGACAAGTTTGTGGCTGTTTGCATTATTGCAAAGTTGCCTCCCTTGTGGAGGAACTTTGCCATAGCTCTAAAACACAAGAGACATAAAATATCAGTTGAAAATCTGATAGCATCTCTTGATGTTGGGGAGAGGGCTCGGACTAATGACTCTACTGAGAAAAGAGTTGAGGGTCAATCTAGCGCCAATGTAAATATGGTGCAAAAACCCAATGTCAAGAATGAAGGGAACAACAAGTCTCAGTTCAAGCCGAACAAAACTACTGCTTTCAAGAAGAAGAAGTCAAACAAAGCCAATGAGGGCTGCTATAACTGTGCTGAGCACGAACATTTTCCAAGAACTACCCTGACAGGGCAGATTGTAGAGAGATAAGAACGTCAACATTGTGACATCTAGCAATGCAGATGGGTAGGTAATTCCTTTACTGTTCTTTATGTTATTCAAACACCATCCTAGTGGTTTGATACGGGTGCTAATGTCCATACATGTTCTAACATGTCTATGTTTACTTCTTACCAGTTTGTCCGGGATTCCTCCGTCCTAATGAGGAATGGGTCACATGCTTTTGCTCATGGTGTTGGTACAGTCGATCTGATGTTCACTTTGGGAAAGATTGTTCAACTGAGGAACGTGCAACATGTCCCTACTATGAACAAGAATCTTGTTAGCGGATCACATCTAAGTAGAGATGCGTTCAAAGTAATTTTAGAGTCCAATAAAATAGTTGTGTCGAAGCATGGACAATTTATTGGTAAAGTCTATGAATGCGGAGGCTTGTTCCGCTTTTCTTTGTCACAGTTTAATAATAAGTCAGTAAACCATATTTGTGGCAATGTTAATAATGATGCGAGTGTTAGGCATTCTCGTTTGTCATGTTAATTTTGTTTATTGAATCGGCTATATAGTCTTAAGTTGATTCCGGAATTCATCATTGTCAAAGGTTCTAAGTGTCATAGTTGTGTGCAATCGAAGCAACCTTGAAAACCTCACAAGGAAGCCGAGGAGAGAAACTTAACACCTGTAGAACTCATACATTCTGATCTATGCGAGATGAATGGTGTGTTGACAAAGGTGGAAAGAAATACTTTATGACGCTAATAGATGATTCAACTAGATTCTGCTATGTATACTTGTTGCAAACTAAAGATGAAGATTTAGACTACTTTAAAATCTATAAAGCTGAAGTAGAAAATCAATTAGAGAGAAACATCAAATGTATTAGGTCAGATCATGGTGATGAGTATTTTCACAAATTATTCGATAATTTTTGTGAGGAACACGGTATTATATATGAGGGGACGCCTCCCTTTTCATCCCAATCAAATAGGGTAGCCGAGAGGAAAAATCGTACGTTGTGTGACTTGGTAAATGCCATGTTAGACACTTTCGGTTTATCTAAGGCATGGTGAATGGAGGCTCTATTGACTTCATGTCATGTCCTAAACCGCGTTCCAAGCAAGAATAAAGAGAAAACAACTTATGAGGAGTGGGTTGGGAGAAAGTCATCACTTTCATACTTGCATAGTTGGGGTGTTTGGTAAAGGTCAATATCCCAATCTCCATAAAACTCAAGTTTGGACCAAAGATAGTGGATTGCATCTTTCTAGGCTATGCTCAGCGGAGTATAGCGTATAGATTTTTGGTGGTTAAATCTGAGATACCTTATATGCATGTTGATACTATTATAAAATCTTATGATGCAACAGTTTTTTGAGAATATATTTCCTATGGAAGGTATGCATAACACTGTTAGAGTTTCTTCTTACTTTAATCCTAAATCCACCACAACTAGCGAGTTTCTTGAAACACCATTTGAGAACGTCCTAGAGGAGAACACAATAAAACAACTCAGACAAGTAAGATACAGAGCATTACGAAATTCTTTGGTGATAATTTCATTGTGTACCTTGTGGATGACACTCCTAAATCCATCGCAGAGGCATATGCATCTCCTGATGTAGATGACTGGAATGAAGCAGTTCATAGTAAGATGGACTCAATTCTTTTGAATGTAACTCGGGAGTTAACTGAACGACCGTACGGGTGTAAAGCAGTAGGTTGTAAGTGGGTGTTTTAAGAAAAAGCTCAGGCCTGATGGAACTATTGAAAAGTACAAGGCGAGGCTCGTTACAAAGGGTTGTACACAAAAGGAAGGTAAAGACTATTTTGACACCTATTCACTTGTGGCTAGATTGATGACAATCCGAGTACTACTTTCTCTGACTACCTCTTATGGTCTAATCATTCATCAAATGAATGTGAAGATAACTTTCCTTAATGGAGAGTTGAAAGAGTAAATCTATATGGATCAGTTTGATGGGTTCATAGTAAAAGGTGAAGAGAGAAAGGTGTGCAAATTGTTGAAATCCTTGTATGGTCTGAAAATAGAACCTAAGCAATGGCATGAAAAGTTTGACAGTACATTGACGTCTGTGGGCTTTGTCATTAATGAGGTTGATCGGTGCGTGTACTATCACCATGGTAGGAGCGATAGCGTTATATTATGCTTGTATGTGGATGCCATACTGATTTTTGGTACAAGCATTAATATAATTTCTAAGGTCAAGTCTTTTCTATCAAAGTGCTTTGATGAAAGATCTTAGAGTGACTAATGTCATTTTGAACATTAAGCTGAATAAGGATAAGAGTGGAATTACTTTAACACAATCCTACTATGTTGAGAAAATTTTGAGTTTTTTCGACTTTATGGATAGCAAGATTTCTCCAACACCTTATGACCCCAGGTGATACTCAGAAAGAACAAGAAAGAGCCAAGAGATCAACTTAAATATTCTCAGATGATCGGTTCACTCATGTACTTAGCAAGCGCAACCAACCCCGATATCTCGTTTGCCGTGAGCAAACTGAGCAGGTTCATGTCAAACTCGGGTATTGACTATTGGCATGTACTTGAGAGGGTTATGCGCTATCTGTGAGATACAATGAGTTATGGAATTCACTATACGGGGCATTCGGCCGTGCCTGAAGAATATAGTGATTCAAACTGGATCTCTGATGTTGATGAGCTCTATGCAGAGGCCGAACTCACTGCTTTAGATACAACAACTGCAGAGGCAGAATGGCTGCGAGAGCTCTTGATGGATTTGTCTGTGGTCCAGAAACCATTGCTGGCAATCCTTATGAACTGTGACAATCAAACTGTGGTTGCTAAAGTGACCAGTTCTAAGGATAATGCAAAATCATCAAGTCACGTTAAGAGACGTTTGAAATATGTCAGGAAAATGAGGAACTCCTGAGTTATTGCTAATTCGTGCATACAAACAGACAAAAATCTGGCAGATCCCTTTACGGAGGGACTATCACGGAACATGATAGAAAGTGCATCGAGGGAGATGGGTTTGAGACCCATGACTGTGACATCATAGTGGTAACCCAACCTATGTGATCTGAGATCTCGTGAAGTAGGATCTGGGAAAAACAAGTTAGTGGCTCACCGAAGAGAGTATTTCAATGAGACCCTCTCTATGTGAAGATGCATATCTATAGTCTCCAACTGTGAGGCAGGTTGGCAATTTGCCTTAATGTGTGTTTATTGGCTATGTGTAGCAAAGATGTTGTCCTACAGGGCAATCTTGAAAGAAACGCACCTATATGAGCTCGGGCTGTCTAACATCGCAGTCTGTGAGACTTGGGTGATCTCTAGAAAGCCCATGAAGAGACCAGTGAGAACGACACATATGCTCCACCCGCGGGGTAGAGTACTGGTAGTCAAGTACTAATAAGGTTTTTAGGTGAAATCGGTTCACACAAAACTTGCAATTCAAGACTTAGTCCATTGCTCAAGTTGTAAACTGATGTAACATAAAGATCTAGCCAGAAGTTCAACTTAACAGTCTCTGTTGAAACACTAGTATATCAAACAAGGAACAAGAATGTTCTCTCTTCTAACAATTTTGAGATCTGGTGGGGTATTGTTGGAATTTTGGCCCAAGGTCCATGCAGGAAATAACAATAATTCCAAATAAATCTCAAAGTCCCATTAGTGCAAGAGAGAGTGGTGCTAGTGGTTTGGAAGTTTGAGGGAAGCAACTTCTACAGATAAGGGAGGTTGTTCTTCCACTTACTAAGTGAGAGGTAAGAAGAGAGGAGAGGGGTGGCCCACGCGTGCTCCTCCTCCTACTCGCTCGCCTCGCACACGCGCGCGTGTGTGTTCGTGTGAATTCGAGCCCCGAGCCGAGCCCAACTTTTATTTTTGCTGCAAAAAAATTCAGTTGGGCTTTTTAGCCTTCCGAATTGGGTTGAGTCAGTTAGAGACGGAATCGTTTTGCGGGTAAACCAGACCGGACACTACTACAAAAACCGCTTGTGAAAATTGTTGATTACCACAGGCTCTTCGTTTCAGGCGATTTTGAAAACCACTTGTGATAATACGTTTTAATCCGTCTGAGATGAAGCTTGTTGTAGTAGTGCACGTTGCAGATAAATCAGATCCGCAACCGTATCAATCTCTAACAACGACTCTATATATTGCCTTATGCGTGGCGGAGGAGAGAACCCCCGAAACAAATCGTTCTCATGTCCCAGTTTCTTGTGTCGTCATCGTCTACTCCATCTCGAGCGCCGGCGTGCATCGATGATCGGGAGAGCAGGTCTACGGAACCACTCGCTCTTGCGATCCTGCACCGAGAGAGGTCGAATAAGGTTTTTGGGAAGCTCTATGCGCGACTGCTCGCGTTCTTCATCACGTATCGCCTACCGCTGAGATCGGATGCTGTTACCCAGCGTCGCCACCAACGTCTGCACCGAACAACTGTCGTCAGATCTGCAATTACAGCGATTCCTCCAGTTTCAGATCGGTACCTCTAATCTGACTTCTCGTTTGCTGGTGTTTCTCGCTATTCGAAGTCGCGTTTTTTCAGAATTATTCAGTAAATTGCCTATTCCTTCTAACAAAAAATATTCATGCTCACATCCCATTGATCACCAAAATAAACAAGGTTGTTTACTGATAGCACACACTTTAATTTCTGAGAAGTAATTTTTTATCACCAAAGTCGCAACTAATATTGAACCGCAAAACTCTCATTAATATTGTCAATGTATAATATATTGGTTAATCTTAACCCTCTTTATTTAGAATTTTGGCTAGGGCATGAAACGATCAGAGCAATCATAAGAGAGCATTGAACATGCATGAGATTTAACCAGGCTCAGCACACCCGGTGTGTGTGCACATAAACATATACTATATAGTTGCCAATTGAGAGGCTTTAAAACAACTAAGATCTGATGATAAAATTGAAGTATCATTATAAATTATTTACTATATTATGTAGATGCAGTTTTATTCTTTGAGATCGTATATGTAACAAAAAAGTTAGAATGACCATTCGTTATTATTATATTTGTTTAATAATAAGATACACTAGATAGAGGTATCTACGAAACTTCAGTGGAATTACCATAGTATGTGATGCATCTTGAATCAGGTAGCCTATACTTCTTGGTTTGTTGAAGCACTAGTTGCAATAAGTTGGTTGCACAGTTCCACTATGGACATTACAAAATAAAACATCTGATTTTTCAGCAGAGGTTCATATGTACAACAGTGCCATTGGATAATTGGGTGAGTTTGAGCCCGCACCACCCCTTCTTTTCTCATGCATTTAAATCTGATATACCACCAGCATATACTGATAGCAATTTGGACATGATAGAAAATAATTTTACTGAAAACGTACTACAGTGATTTGAAGGTATCTGGTTCTATCAATGTTCATTGCTGTGCCGATAAACCTGCTATCCTGAAACCCCTAATTAACAGCTTCATTACTGGATCAAGTCAATTGGAAATTAATTATACATAATACATTTACCTGTAAACTATTGAACAGTAAATGATTAATGGAAATTTTGTAGGATGTGACTTTCCGCTAACTAAAATGCCGGCAGAGTACCTGCGCTATTTTTCTTCTGCAGTTCCCAGGACTTGTCGTTCAGTGTCCCTCCAAGCGCATCAAACAGTGGCATGAACAAACAGAAGTTGGTGTCCTTGTCCATGTGATGAACACTATGATACCTGGAACAAGGCAAATAAAGGGAGACAATCGGTAGTAAGTCAGCAGGATTTATAGGCTCAGCGTGCATAAATGAGTTGAAAATATTAATCCTTGAAATGTAAATATGCTTAGTAATTTAGTACAGATAAACAAGGTAAGAGCACAATATCTATTATCTAGCTTCTACATCTGAACCATGTCCAGAGAAGCATGCAGCAGCTTTCGCCTCTTGTTTATAGCATTCTAGCAACGCCATCTCCAGTTAGATGGACGAGTTGATCCAAGAGCAATTTGGCACGGAGCTAAGCACTGAAATTAAACTCTCAGAAAGACTCGCTGCTTACCTACTAACAACTCAGTCAGTGATCACACAGCTCGTACGTTTTCCGGAGACACTTGAGCTAAAAGATTTCTAATCCGCAACTCAAATGTTCAATCCGTCCCTTTTCGAAAAAAAAGTTCGATCCACGCCACCGACCTCGAACAAGAGAATCGATCCCAAAACATTTCAACTACTGAACTGCCACCGACCACGCACCATTCCTGCGTGATTTCAGTTTCTTTCTGTTCTCTGTCTCGCTCTTGAAAGCGAGTAGCAGCACGGTCGAGAATGATCCGATTCTGACAGTTGTGAGGAGTGCTTACGTTGGCGTGCAGATGAGGTATCTGACGGCAGGAATGGCCTGGAAGAGCCGGCCGGGGAAAACCTCCACGTTGCAGTGCCCCATCGCCCTGAGGAAGTCGAATGCCAGCGTGTAGCCGAACAGCAGCCCGGTCGAGCCGAGCCCCGCGGCGCAGGCTGCTGCGATGGGCACCGCCATGAGCGCGCCCGCCGCCAGGTGCTCCAGCGGCGTCGCGAATCCGGCTGTGGGAGGCTGGAGGACCTTGACGGAGTGGTGGAGGGAGTGGTAGTTGGAGAAGAGCTGCTTGCTGTGGAAGGCCCTGTGCAGGAGGTAGAAGAGAGGCTCCGTGGCCGCGACATGGAACAGAAGCGCCACGGCCACGCCCCTCGCGTCCCAGATCGGGAGGTGTCTCAGCGAAGGGAAGGCGTACAGGGCCATGGCCGCCATCCAGAACTGCAGGATGAGGAAGTTGTCCCTGCATATGCACCACCCATGCATTATTCACCCATGACACCTTGAGAACCGGCCAAGGCGATGGCCGTCGCGTGCATGCATGACAGATATTCGTGGCCGGCGTGCAGCTCTCACAACATACCAGTGCCACTCCTTGTCAATCTGCTCGAAGTCGGCGCCGACCCGGACGATCAGGCGTCGGCGGTTGAGCCAAAACATGTTGCTGAACATGGCCCAGACGTGGTACGTCAGCGCCCGGAGGCTGAATAGGAGGAGGAGGTGGAAGCACCAGCGGTCGGGGCTCCCGCTCTCCCATGCCCTGGACGCCACGGCCTTGGCGAGCAGAGGCCCGTACAGAAGGTACTGCAATGCAAAGACATCTCGTCAGAAAACGCAAATGATCATGCTTCGAAAAAAAAGAATAAAACGTAAATGATCAAGGGGAAACGCGAGTCGCAAAACCAGCGTCCATGCATGGGTAAAGGGTTCCATGCCTTGTAGGAGCCCAGGTTCTCCCATGGCCAAGAAGCCAGTGGAGCTGACGGTCCCATGCGTTTTGATTCCTTGATGCGTCAGAAGCTAACGGCAGCTAGTTAGCTGCTGGCTGGCTATGGCGCGCAAACGTTCTCTGCTCTCCTCCCTCCCCGCGCTCTGTTCTGCAGGTGTATATGTAGGATCAGAACTGATCAGCTGGTGGCTCGATCATGCCGACGAGATCACAGGTCGACGGAGACGCGCACGGAATTATCAATTAACATTGGAAATTTCACCACGGTGCAGGTCTCCAACTAATCCAAATGAATAAGCAACTATTAATGGAGGAATTTCACCATGGCGGATTACGTGCTCAAAACTGAGTCGCCAGATGCCGGATGGCTAGCACCTGCACGGCTGCACGTGTGAGAGCTGTCCAGCCAAGTTCAATTTCTTTTGAACTCGGATGTTTCATATCCGGATGAGCTGCGCCGTGTCATAATAATAATAATAATAATAATAATAATAATAATAATAATAATAATAATAATAATAATAATAATAATAGAAAAAAGATCATGTCTAGGGGACGACGAAGCAAGCGCTGAATTTTCGTTCTGGCCGTGCCCAGACTGTGCGACGCCATCGACGAGGCCCGGTCCGCTGATCGGTTGACACGTGCTGCAATGTAAGGCGCGTGTTGCATATGCCAGGCGTGTTATTCATATGTTTTGGGGACAGAGATTTCAGCCTTTGATGTTGATCTTTAGGGGTCGACTGCAGAGGATGCAGCTATAGTTTCGGTTTGGGCATCGAGAAGTCAAAGCCTCTTTCTTTTTTCAGCCTGCCGGGAACTTTGACTCGTCCGGTAACTTCGTGTGGTATCATGTGGCTGTAAAATATTCAGTAGATCTTCGATTTTGCTAGGTGTTGAAGATATAGATGGACGGACATGCAAAATATTTGACCATTATTATTATTATCATTATTATTGTTATTGTTGTTATTGTTATTTTGATGAGAGGACGGTTTTAGGCCGGACCCGACTCCAGAAAAATTGATGCGGCCTGTGATAAACTAGCTCAGAAAATAAGGTTCATCCAGCCCAGTTAGAACCTTGCCATGACCTGAGAGGCACAAGCCCTAGCCCAGTCTATCCTGGCCTCAAGGTTCGTCAGATGCTCCATCAGATCCAGTGAGCAAGTGTGACTGCTGGTCCCATTCTAGATGTACCTCCGTTTTGAGCTTGAGCACGTCCCTACCTTCCATGGGTTGATGCTACCCTGATTAACCAAGCTTTTCTTCTTCTTCCATCGCTTCTAGGTAAGGTTCCGATTCTTGCGTTCCTAACTCTCGCGACCAGGTGACTGACCAAATTAGTAAGACGGCGCACGCGATAGAAGTCGGTGGGGTGATGCACATACTCATTGAATACAGATTTTTTTCTGTATAACTCCAGGGTTGTATTGCATTGTCTATAAATATGTAATCAAACACTATGAGAGACACATGATGTGCTCATTGCAAACCCTAACAGTTGTCGTCTTATTTGAATCAATACAATAACAACTAGATGTAGAGTTTGTATCCTCTAAAAATATTGAACCAGTATAAAACTTATTACGTTTAAGGTTGGTCTGGGTCAGCTTATTTCTCTTAAATCTAAGCATCGACTCCCTCTATTTCAATTTAAATGACGTTTTAAGTCAATTGGAAAAATGCCTCTTTATTTGACGTTGCAGGTGTAGAGAAAAAACAAATGTCGTGTTTGCCCCTAGCGCCGCAGCTGTAGCAGGGGCGGGTGTAAGGGACTAAGTTTTTGGCACATATTCAAAGTGTTCATCACCACACCCACAGTTCATTTAAAGAGACTTGATGAATACATCTGAAGAGCAAGTAAACACTATGAACATGATCATTAGAGAATAAACTCACAAAATGCAAACGTGGTATTCCCCACATGCATCATATAGGGGCTGGACATATGAAAAAGTCTAACACCTTGCTAGGAATGTCCATGCCAAATTTTAGCCAAATTTAAGACCTCTTTGAAGTCCTTTTGGGTATAACTAGAAAGAGGGTGGTTTGAACTCAAATTCAAATTTAAACTATTTCCATCCCATGAATTCAAAACTAGGAGGGATATTCTTACTCAGCACATTCTTGTGAGCTCACACACCAATTTTCACTCCATTTGGAGTTGATCTTGACATGAGCTAAGTTTAGCAAATTCAAACTTTATTTGAATTTCAAAATGCATATATGCTGAAAATATATTCAAACAAACCCCAATTTGAATTCTATCCAATTCAAATGGCCAAGGGGTAGATAATTCAAATGACCAAGGTTAATTGGGTCTCTACTGTTTAGAGCAGTGGGGAAATTCAATTTCAGGGATTAAAACCGGAGTGGGATCCACATGTCAGCCTAACCAGCAAAATCAACCGACTGAATCACAGAGTGCTCGGTTCTCGGGTTGCAGCCGAGCGCGCCACCGAGGAGCCGACCAGCGCCAGCTCCTGCTATGCTTCCCCGCGCGGTATACCAGCTGCCCGGCTCCTTATCCCCCCCCGGCGTGCTCCTGTAGATTATCACCTGAGCCCACGGCGAGTCTGTTCATTTTCACACCAAGCTCCACCGAAAACCAGCCGCCCTCTCGGTTCCGCTCGTGAGCAGGCCGATCGCATGCAAACACAACCTTCCCAGTAGAAAAACAGAATCGTGAGCTTGTGAGCAACGTTCCAGACGTCGTGTTGTCCAGTGAGCAGGCGCCCTCGAGCTCAGCCGGGCGTTTTTCCCGGCGAACCGAACATTGCCGCCATTCGGGCTCTCATGGAAAGCTCGGCACAGTCGTCGTCGCATCCAGTTTTCTACACAAGAAAGGTGCGCCACTGCATTTAGATGGTGTAGCCGAAAGTCGTTTGGCATATGATCAATCATCGGTTGAGAATTTTCATGTTTACCGAAACCCAGTTCATATGAGCCGAGCTCACCTCCGATTGAAATTCGGACTCCACACACTATTGTTGGTCAAGCCGATTGTCCAGTAGGTTCTATACATGCTAGCGCACACGCTCGAGAAGGAAGTAAGGAAAACCGTTGATGATCGGCCGTGATATGGCCGTTTTCCTCGCCGCTGTTGCAAAGTACCTCGGCTCACCATTGAGGGTATGGTTGCCGGCGTTTCTAGCTTCCACAAAGCCTTGGTTCATATTCCTCGTGCTCCACTGATGCTCTCCGAGAATTTACGATCGATTTGGTGAACGGTGGTGCGAAACCGACCTCGCCAAAACCCTAGGGGGTGCTGTCACCGGTGCGCGCAGGTTTCCAGCCATCGCCGGTGTCCGGCGAGCTCACAGCCGAGTTCAGGAGGTCGGAAAAGGGGGATGCAGCGAGTTTCAGGCCGGGAGGTGGCCGGGAACTCGGTTCCAGCGAGTCTCGCCGGAGACCGCCGCCGTCGGGTGTTTGGCGCGAGGAGGAAGACGAAGCACTATGTGTGGGACCCACAGGCAGAAGTTTAAACTTTTCTTCGATTTTCAGTTTTAGTTTAAACTTCAAACCCACATAACTTTGGCTAGGAAGCTCCAAATCGAGTGAACCAAATTTTGTTGGATTCAGCTCTCTGAGTATTTTCTAGCAAATCAAGTTTCACTTCATGAAAATCCTTATTTCTCCAGAATTAGTTCTTCAAAGTTCAAACTGGTTAGAATTTTAACTGGAGAACCCTTTGGAGGAAAATTCTGAAATTTTGCTGGGATGTTCACCAAAATATCCCTGAGCTACCATGAAAATTTAAGATACATTTTAGCTCATTTGATCCACCTAATAGTGTGATTAATAAAACTGTTCCAGAGAAAATAGAAAATGTCCAGAAACATTTTCAGAATTTCTCTGAAATTGTTTAGCTCATATCTTTAGCTAGGAACCTTCAAATTAAGTGAAACCAACTCCATTAGAACCCTCTAAAAATTTAGGTTTCAGAAAGTCATGGCTTGCTCCATGAAAATCCCCAGAACACCCTAGGAGCTCCAATTGAGGTCAAGTACATAATTATTTGTAGAGAGCTCAAATGAGCTTGGCTGCAAATGAAACTTGGTCAAGTCCCTGTTTAGATTCTAACCAAACCACAATAAGAATTTCAGAGTCATTGGGTCTGTCTAGTAAGACTTATAGTCTTCACAAGTTTAAATTCAATTCAAATGCATTTAAATTGATACATATACATGTTATCTCATGTAGTCGTTAAGGTCGAGGAGGAACCTGAAGTCTTAGACTTCGTCACTCCGGAAGAGCAGCTAGCCTATGACCAAGAGCAGCAAGGCAAGCTCCGGTTTGCATTAACCCGTTTTGCAATTTTTTACTGTTTTGAGAACTTAATTTGAGCACCCACTTATTTCTTGCATTAGAGTCTTGATTGAAACCCAAATGCATAGCCAAGAAAACCCTGGGTTGGGATTAGGTCTGAAAACCTCGTTAGCTACTGCAATGCTAAGTTAGTGTAGGATTCAGTACAAGTCGAGTAGTTGGAACTACTCGTGAGGATAGGCTAGAGGCACTCGACTCGAGTAAAGATAGCAAATGAAACAAATGGCAAGAAAAATGAGACCGAACGGAGAGTAAGGGCAGCAGGACTTTGGGGCCTGGGTGCTATAGCTCCGCTTGTATCGATTGAGGACCGAGCCGTGTGCGGGCCTGTTGAACAAGCTAGAACAGTACCGAAGACCTACCGGCTATATGAGAACCGGGAAACCGATGTAACTCGGGTAGCTGGGTATTGAGGCATTGCCTGTCGTTCAGAGGGTAGGTTGAGAGCTTGAGGTGTAAATCGGCTGGCGGCACTACGGATGCGCGCGCAAAGACCTCTTGCTCGGGACGACAGGACCGGTTCAATATTTGGATGACGGGTGAAAGGTGGTTGCATACGACGTCCGTGATGGTTGCTGTAGGCAACATCGAGTACGAGCGTACGTGACGGGTTATTTGGGTAACCCTGCAGGTGTAAATCGATTATAATCGCCGTCCCTCGCGGTCAGTGAGTACCACTTGTTCACTGTACCGTGAGGTAGAAAGAACAGGCTAGATACATGTTAAAAGTTTGCTGATTTGAAAGACATACTTTGCTTGTTAATGTCTTGTGGTAGTTTAGAGCTAACTAAAGTTCTTTTCAACTTTGGGCAAAGTACATGAGAGAAATGCGTTTCTTGTTTGATTGCGGCTCTCTCATGTGCCTTAGCGTAAGGTTCTCCACAACCTGCGGCTAAAACTTGAAAGTAAGGTTTAAATAATTAGGCGAATCCTTTGCAACTTAATTTACCTCATGTACCCTAAAACCAATCATGTAGAAGTTTCATGTATAGGAGAGATGGGTCAGTCTTGCTGAGCCATCGTGCTCACTGCTTGTGTTTGAAGCTTTTGCAGGAGTTTATGAGGAAGGGACTCCCGAGGAGGAGACGGAACCCCCGGAGGGGAACCCCGTCGAGTGGGAGTCGTGCACGCCGCCGTGTTAGTGTGTGTGCGTGCTAGCGAGGATACGTTCATGGGCTGAACGTGAACTCGATGCGTAGTCTACGCCGTGAGTGTAGACTGAACTTATTTTGTTGTAAAAATATTCATAAACTAGTTTATGTAATAAAACTTTGCTTCCGCTTTGTATCTTTGACGTGCGTTATCCAGTGCTGTGTAACGCAGCACCCCTCAGTGTGATCCTGGCTCGACAAGGCCGATGGGGTCGTGTCAGCATGGTATCAGAGCTCGCTTGAGGTTTAACGCACTACAAAGGTCATTTTTTCAAAAATCCAGTGAGGAACGAGTTAGTAGCCCATATAAGGATGTTATTAGTGTATAGAAAGTGGCATACTAACCTATTTGCTTATGTCAGAAAATCGTGCATCTCGGGACGCTTTATGTCTTGGGGGGTGCACGTAAGCGCTGTCTACTAGTGCGCACAAGCTGAAGGGTGGAGCCCCACGGGTGGCAGGTAACCTGACCCGCTTTAATATCCTCTTCGACTCTTCATGTCGTTTGGGGTATTCGAGCAACGTCTGTCCCTGGCGTGCTTCGGGCAATTTGGGAGACCCCGTCACGTGGTCAGTAACGTGAACACGTAGCTCAAGGCGTGTTTGGCTTGAGAACATCCGGGCAGTGATGATGACTGGGTGTATGGGCTGTATGGATACCAGGCTCGGTGTGCAGCCGAGTCTGATGATTGTTTGAGTTATCTGCAGGTAGTCTGACCACGAAATGGTAGACGTGTAGCATCCATGTGCGAGTGACGCTTAGTGCCACTGAACTAATAAAGCCGGCTAAATCCGGTATAGGTCTTTCTTTGTGAGGACGTAGTACCGACATGATCTGGTGGCGCATCGACGTCACAACCCACTAAATGATCAACTTCATGAAAAAACTTGAAAGTTTTAATCCATAGTGCTAAAACTTGATGTAACTCCTTCCCTTAATCAGGACATTCAAAGTTAACAAGTTTTTAACTTATAGGATACTAAGGACAGAGTCCCCTGTTTTCAGCTGAAATAAGGCTGAAGTTAATCAGAGGTTATAGGTTGAGTCCTTTCGAGGTTATGGTCATATGATACATTTATGGAAAGCTTTGGAAGATCTTTACAACTTTTCTGTTGAGGTCAAGAGGTGTTTCATCGCTTAACCAATAGAAAAATGTAGTAGAGTTGAAACTGTTCAGGAAACAGGGCAGAGCAAACACTCTCTGTAGTTCTCTGTAAATTGAGCATAACTTCCTGCATAAAAATCCAAAAATAGAAAATGAGGTAGTTATGAAAAGTTTATTAGATGGGTTACAACTTTTTAACACAAAGTTTTGTCAGATTTGGTGTAGATATAACTGGAATTCTTGGATAAAATCAGTACCTCAAGCAGGGAGGTGCTGTCCAATTTTCTCCAGAATTTCTATCAACTTAGACATCTCATAACTTTTGAACCAGGATATATCTTAGACCAAGAAAATACTTTCTGGAAAGATTTTGAAGTTAACTTTAACTTTGATGTTGAGCTCCAGAATTGGTTTTGCTTTTAGCATGGTCTAAATCAGGTTGAAATGGAAACTGGTCAGGGCTGTCATATTGGACGGCAGATCAGCAGTCAAATTTGTTTAAGTTTGAGCTATGTTTCCAAGTTTTATAAGTTCAATGACATATTTTATGTTATAACTCAAGGGTTTACTGTTCAAATAAATATGTGACATTTCTCAAATATGTTTTTACAGATGACAGCGGATAGACAGTTGGAGAACAGGTGGGTGGTGTCCCACTATTCTCACTGCAGCGGCTATCCGGAAGCATTGAGGCAAATGCTTCAATATTTCGGGTACAGAAAGATGCCGCAGTACTTCACCAAAGAAGAAGGCGAGGAGGAGAACAAGACGTAGACGATCCATGTCGAAGTTCCTGCAGGGCCTACTCCACCCGGTTGGGCGCCATTCACCGCTACGGTGAGAGGTAGACAACCGGAGGGAATGTGGCAAGTGGCAGCCCGCGACACCATGTCGCGTTTCTGCCAACTACACGTGAGAGCTATGGAGGGCACTCGATACACGTCGTTCCGGTGGAGGGACGGGCTAATCATGTGTGGGAAGGGAGGTACATGGAGGCAACAGGTCCGGGTTGCCCAAGGTACAACCCCGCGGAGGCGAACCTCAGCCTCCAGATAAGGGCGGGAAAGGCCGTGATGGATAGCCAAGCTGTTCATACGGAATGTCTTGCCGTAAAGCTCAAGGAGAGCAACAGCCGTGGAGATCATTTTTAGAGTGCTCACAGTGCACTCCGCAATGTTCTCCTTCCGACGATAAAGCGATTGAATGAATAACACAATCAGTTGCATCGTCTGAAGAAGGCGAAGAAGAAAAGCCGTGTCGACATGACGGCTTTGCAACAACAGGTGCAGGCTCTGACCCAGCAACACGAGGTCCTTACTCAAGAGCGGGATGACGCTATTGAGGAGGGGTAAGGCTGGGAAGAGGACTACAACCAAGCCATGGACGAGGTACACGTATTGCAGGACCTCGTACCTCTGGTAATGGGTATACTGGTGGTAGGTGTTGTACCTGTGGTTTTGGGTCTTCCGGCAATGGGAGAACTCGAGCCAGAAGAGGGGGTTGTGGACCCAGAGCCACCAGCAGAGGTACCGGAGGAGGACGACCCGCAGGAGGTCGAGTTCTACTCTGAGTAGGAGGTTACCGTTGCCAAGTAGGGCAGCAAGAGTGATGTAACCAAAACTTTTGTAATCGGTGACATGTTGTGTAAACAGTAGCATATGTATAGGTAGTGACGACATGAGCACGACTTCTCGGAGACCAAGAATAATGTATCTTGTATAAAGTTTATGCTTTATCAATATATGTGAATGTTGTGCAAATTATTCATGCGTCACTTCAAATACTTATTGTTTCATATGGAATTTTAAGCATGTCATGTGCTGATCGCTGCCGTTTTGAATTTCAGAATGACTCGTACTCGTGCCAACCTGGATGTTGGGGGTTCCAGTCAAGGGGGAGAGCCCTCCCAACAGCCTCCCGAGGATTCCTCAGGACAGCAGCAACAGCAACAGCAACAACCGCCACAGCCACCGCCAACGGTTACATTGGCTGACATCGTGGCAGCAATGGCGGATTCTCATCAGCAGCACACCGAGTTGCTGCAAACCCATTGCGAATACGTCTCGACCAGAGAGGCGTCGAGATCGTGAGGGGTGCCAACAGAGCTCCTACTCCGACTTTCTGGCTACTCGTCCCCCGGTATTCTCAAGGGCGGATGAACCCCTCGATGCGGACAACTGGCTCCGCACGATGGAGATGAAGTTCGGGATGCTCCAAGTGAGTGAGCAGCGCAAGACTCAGTTCGCGGTCCAACAACTCCAAGGATCCGCGAGCGTGTGGTGGGCGAATTATTATGCTTCACAGCCCACGGAGCGAGTTATGATCTGGGCGGAATTCCAGACGGCCTTCAGGGCCTATCACATACCGCCGGGTCTCATGAAGAGGAAGACGCAGGAGTTCTTACGCCTGCAGCAAGGGAGCCGGAACGCGCTGGAATACTCCAGGGCGTTCAATGATCTTGCGCCTACGCTTCTTATCACGCCGATACCGACGAGAAGCGGCGGGATCATTTCTACCAGGGGCTTAACCCGCCCCTGAAGGACAAACTGGCGATGTTCAATCGCGGCAGCCTGAACGATATAATTGAAGTTGCAGTTGTTCAGGAGGACTCTGGCAAGGAGTTAGCGGCGGCGGAAAGGAAGCGACGCGCACCGCAAAGCAGCGGAGAGGGAGGTGGTCCTTCTCAGAAATATCGGATGGTGAATCGCCCACCATCGGGTCCACGCTGGCAGCCACCACAGAGGCCGATGCCATTCCGCAATCGGCCATATTCTCCACCGGCATTCAGGCCGGCACTGCCAGTACCACCTCTGCAGCAACAACAACAACAGCGGGCGATGCCGCGTGCGTATGCACCTCAGCAGCGCATGCCGTGCTTTCGTCCCCCAAGCACCGGCCAAGCAGCAGCCACATGCTACAAATATGGTCGTCCAGGACACTTCGCCAGCAGTTGTCCGGAGAGGCAAGGCGGCGGAGTTGCACCGCAACTTCTGGGGAGGAATCAGCCCCGAAACCCCACTAATGCGCAGCGGGCAAACCCTAGGCCCGGCACTGTCCACCAACTTGTCATAGAGGACGTGCCGGAGGGTGAACCAATCCTTGCAGGTATGTTCCAACTCCAGCAGCATCCCGCCATTGTATTATTTGATTCAGGCGCCACACACAATTTTATTAGCCAAGCATTCATTTCTAAATATAGTCCATATTTGATTTGTTCACCAGGTGGAAAGATTTCAGCAAACATGATGGTTTCCAAAGTACCATTATGCTTAGCGGGTAGAGTGTACCCTACGTCTCTCATAATTTTAGAGGGACAGAAGGTCAATGTCATCCTAGGGATGTCATGGTTAACCCGCCATGGCGCTATTTGAGACACCGTACTCCGAGTCGTACATTTACACCCAGAAATGCACAAGTCACATTCATTATTTCTGGACAGTCCAGAAATGAAACTTCCAAGTGTGTATCAATCCACAACCATCAGATTGGAAGACATTCCAGTAGTTAGTGAGTTCCCTGACATGTTCTCAGATGATTTACCGGGGATGCCACCCGACAGGGAGGTGGAGTTCAAGATTGAACTTGCACCGGGAACCATGCCAATATCTCGAAGGCCGTACAAGATGGCGCCCAAGGAATTGGCTGAACTGAAGACTCAGCTAACGGACCTGCTGGAGAAGGGTTTTATTAGGCCGAGCTCCTCGCCAGGGGGCTGTTCGGCATTGTTTGTGAAGAAGAAAGATGAGACGTTGCGGCTTTGTGTGGACTATCGTCCACTAAATGCTGTAACCATCAAGAACAAGTACCCGTTGCCACGGATCCACATGTTGTTTGATCAGTTGGTCAAAGCAAAGATCTTTTCCAAGATGGATTTAAGATCCGGGTACCACCAGATTAAAATACGGGCTGAGGATCTTCCGAAGACGGCTTTCTCGACGAGGTATGGGCTTTATGAGTACCTGGTCATGTCCTTCGGCCTCACCAACGCTCCAGCTCATTTCATGTACTTGATGAATTCTGTATTCATGCCAGAGCTGGACAAGTTTGTCGTGGTCTTCATCGACGACATATTGGTATATTCCAAGTCGGAGGAAGAACACAAGAAGCATCTGCGTATAGTCTTGCAACGGCTGCGGGATCACAAGCTATACACGAAATTCAGCAAGTGTGAATTCTGGATATCGCAAGTGCCTTTTCTCAGGCATATTATCTCAGCGGAGGGCATCGCTGTAGACCCGAGTAAGATCACCCAAGTGCTGAATTGGAAGTCCCTGAGAACTGTTCATGAGGTACAGAGTTTCCTCGGACTACGGGATATTATCAGAGGTTCATTCTGAACTTCTCAAAGATTGCCAAGTCTATGACAGAGCTGCTGAAGAAGGCAACCAAATTTGTTTGGAGTCCAGCATGTGAAGCAGTGTTCAAGGCACTAGTGAAGTACCTAAAATCAGCACCGGTTTTGGCGCAGCTAGACACAACAAAACCGTTCGATGTGTACTGCGATGCATCCGGCATTGGGCTCGGATGTGTGCTGATGCAAGACCGAAGAGTGTTCACGTATGGATCACGGCAGCTCATAAACCATGAGCAGAATTATCCAACTCACGATTTAAAGCTCGCTGCCGTGGTACTCGCACTTAAAATGTGGAGGCACTACCTACTCGGTAACCTCGTACATCTGTATACCGACCACAAAAGCCTCAAGTACATATTCACTCAGGAGGATCTGAACATGAGGCAGCGAAGATGGTTAGAATTGATAAAGGATTACGAAATAGAGATCCATTATCACCCCGTCAAGGCAAACGTAGAGGTGGATGCACTGAGCCGCAAGTCACACGTCAACAATCTGACCATCGCACCGTTGGAAGAGAGCGAGCCACCATTGCATGTGATTCCACATGGAGCTCTGTACAACTTAGCTTTAATCCCCACCATCCGTGAAGAGATAGCGGCAGCTTAGAAATGTGACAAAGGCATGTCACATTTGCGGAGACGTATAGACAGTGGGGAGCTGAAATGTTTCCGGAAAGATGAAGACGGCATCCTATGGTTCAAGGACCAGATCGTCTTACTGTAACACCCCAAAATCTGTAAAAGGAGGGAATTTAAAATTTTTGGACATATTGCATGTGGTGCAGAAATTCAAATTCAAACTGAAATTCAAATTCAAATCAGAACAGAAAAGAAAAAGGAAAAAGAAAAAGAAAAAAACCCCCAACCGGCCAGTGGGCCGAAACCCGCCAGCCGGCCCACTATTCCCCCCCCCCCGCGCTAGCCCACGACCGCGCGCCCTCTCTTCCCCTCACTGACACGCGGGGCCCACCTGTCATCTCCTACCTCCCGCGCGTGCCAACCGACCGGACTCTTCCCTGCGCCCGATCGCAACAAACTCCGGAAACCCGCGCCCCCAGCCCGAATTCCGATCCCGGACGCCCCCAACTCTATCTCAACAGACCGCCGCCCTCCCTCGTCTATATAAACGCCGGCACCGCCCTGTTCCCCCCCCCCCCCGATCGGCCGTTCTTCTCTCCGGTGAGAACCGAAGATTCTACAACAAATTTCCGTCGATCCTTGCTCAAATTTACTGATCTAACGTGCTGATCACGTTCCACCGCCGCCAGGGATCCCTGTAGGTGAAGGAAACGACGTCCCTTGCACCCCAACAGCCACCCCGACGTGCACGGAAGATCTTCGCCGTTGAAGCTCACCGCCAACCGACTTCCAGGGCCTCCGAGTGCTGGAAAACCCCTCGGTGAGCATCCCCTACCCCTCCGCAGCCGATCCATGTAAAAAGATGCGAGTTCTAACGTGTAGCGGCAAAAGCCGAGGCTGCTCCGGCTAGGGCGACGTGGCCCCTTGAGGGCCGTCTATTTTAAATCGCACGGTAGAATTAAAACCCGCGCGTACCGGTTCGGCAATCTAATCTGAGCCGTCTATTTTAAATCGGACGGTCCACATCAGCCCCGCGTTATAAAGGCCAGGATTCTTATGCGCTACCCCCTGGGGATCTCGGAAAACACGAGCTAGCCCCGGAAACTTCTGATCTAGCCCCTGGAACTTCAGAAATTCGTGTAAATTCATTTTAAAATCAGTTTTAGCCCCTGGACTTAATAAAAATTAGGATAACCCCTCTGTTATGTGTAGTTAGACCCATGGAAATTTATGAAATAATAAATTAGACCCTGCAGTAGTGTGGATTTACCTTTTTGACCCTATATGATATTAAATTCAGAAATTTGAATATGTGACTAGGATTTAAATTTAAAAGGTAAGGCAAACACATGTACAAATTCAAAATTTAAACTCTCCTAGCACTCGGAAAACTTTAGAATGAGTTAAAAAATAGATTTTTAGGCTGAAATGAATCTGTCTAATTGATTGTTCACATTTATTAGTTATAGGAACACATTTTTAGGTTAGGAAATAATTCTGAAAATTGGTAAAATAAATTTAAATTAGTTCAAGTCAGAGGAGAAGTTCAAAAATATATTATTTAATATTTTAGATCAGAACCTATTCTGTTTAGATGATATGCCCTACTATTTAATATTAAAATTCACTTTTAGGCATAGAAAATAAATCTGAAAAATATAGGAAAATAGGTATGCATAATTAGAAAAATGATAAGTGAAGTTCTCCAAATCCAAAAGCTTCAATTTAGGATTTGGTAGAAGATCTGAAAACCTATTTGGAGTAGGAAAATACCTTTTTTACAAACTATGTGGCTAAGAAGTGTAATAATTAAATATAAAGGATTTGGTCAAATTGGAACTTCATATATAGTGTGCAAATAGAAATCTGAACATAGAAGTTAGAAATAATATATGTATGTTTAAAAGTGCATGTAGGCCAAAAATCAACACATCTAGGATAACCACAACACTTAGTAATGTGAATGACTCCCATATGTATGGATGTGTGGTTTGCATGAGTGAAAGTGTGAACTATGGCTTATGGATTGTTGTTTTTCTTTTGCTATGTGTATTGGCATGAGTAGAACCTGCCCCAGAGCAAGTTCTCCCCTTCCAAGACCAGGACTTTCCATTCCCAGAGCAGCTGGAAGAAGGCAAGTGTCCTTGACCACTTTGATCCTATACTAGGATGTGCAGATAGAATTATTTGCATTGTCAATTGAAATATGAAAATGCTAGGAAGTTTCCCTAGAATTGCATTACCTTGTTTCCTTGTAGCTTGGGTTGGGATTTATTTTATCATGTCATTATTTATATGCTTATGCTTAGCCATGCTTAGAATGGAATAAGTGGGATATGAGATCATCAATTTATTTACCTTACTCTTGAATGAGATATTATGAGTTATGTAGAGGTAGGGATCGAGGCATGTTGGATGATTTGGTTGGTGCTGGGTGCACGAGACACGGGTTTGTGTTTAGTAATTGCCTGGATCCTAAGGACCGGTTCATGGAGCATGTAACCTGGCTTTACCGTGCCAACCACATGCTGAGATGGAGCAGCTTGGCCAATTAATTAGGTGTATCCCCGGCGTAGTATGGGTGTGTTGGATGGTGCGGGAAGTAGGTGTCAGCTGGACTACCATATGAACCGCAAGGTTCAAGAGGGGGGCACTGCAGCGGGGTTGGAGCCTCTTGTATGCTGTTAGGGATGAAACCTCAGTGGGCCCACGCTCGTCGGGACTCCCTTTGTAAATCCTTCGTAGTGATCTCCTGGCTACACACTTTTGAAGTGTGAATGTGGTTCACGGCCACTGGCATAATGAAGGTTCTTTTAGTCCACCCGGCAACGGGGGATGAAATCACTACATGTGGGTACAGTGGTGCAAACTCTGCAGAGTCAAAAACTGTCATGACAGCCGTGCTCACGGTCAATAGCGGCTTGGACTTATTCATGATTAGAGGATGATGGATTGGGAAGTTGAGGATGTTAAGCGGGAAGCTTAGCATTGGAAATGAGACTATGCTTACTTGATATTGATGATGGGTTGGGAGATTGGGACCATTTCACGTGTGTAGTAATGTAGGTTCTTAATAAGCTAAGGTGATAGGTATTTATTGCGTAGTGCTTTAACCATGAGTTCAACCTCTCCTTGCTCTAGCCATGCATGACATAACTTTCCCACACTTGCTGAGTACCAACGGTACTCAAACTTGCATATTTGTTGGTTTAAATTGCTGCTCAGGTCAAGGGGATGATGTGGTGTTTAATGACAAAGACTTCGGACCCGAAGAAGGATTCTAGGTTCATGGAGTCCCCCGGGCAACGCCCGTGACGGAGCCCACAAGATTTATATTCCGCTGCTGCTTTATTTACATGTCATGAACTATTTATCGTCCATTGAGACGTATGCTATGTAAGACTTATTTATATTTGACACCTGGCTTGTAATAAATGATGCTTCACTATTTGTCATCACATGTATGAGAAAATGATCCTGGCATACATGTGATATTCACTCAGTTGTTCTTCGGAGAAACCGGGTGTGACAGTAGTGGTATCAGAGCCAAGGTTGCCCGTAGGAACGTGGACCTAGGTAGAAATGGACGTATTTAAGGACCCTATTTTCTTAAAAACTATTTTACAAAGGTGTGGGTTGAAAAGTGTTATTTAATGGGGTCACTTTATTCATCTTACCCCAACTTTTATTCAAAATACAATTTTTGTTTAACTCTTATCTAACTTAATTTTAAATGCTTTATGTTTTAGATGGTTCGCATGATCCGCACCGCCCGCAAGTCCACCGGAGGGAGAGTTCCTGTAGTTGCCCTTGCCCTGAGAGAGGAGAATCGTCCGGTGACGTACCACTCCTACGGATTGGCAGTAGGAGGCTTGTTACGCCGTCTTCGGCGTATGCTCCACGCCGCCGGCAATACGGGCAAGCTGATCATACACTACAGCTCCACCCGGACCATCCGTGAGAAGCGGGAAGAATGGAGTTCAGAAATGAGGATTATCCATGAAAATCATCTACTCAAGATCCACCGCTCTCCAGCTTGTCGAGCGACACAGGTCGATGCCGAGAAGGATGTCACCTGGGAGGCCATCACCTGCCAGAGTTACATCTACCGTCGCCACCTGGACAGGACTGAGTACATGTATGTCCTCCAGCGTGAGAGTGGTACAGCGGAGTACAAGTACCCACCGGTGCAGCAGGGGACTTCCCATGAGCACATGGACCTGTGCTTGGAGGATGCTGCTATGCTCAGCACTCGACTGCAGGAGTGCCAGCAGGAGCTCCAGGATGTTCGTGACACCCTGAAGGAGACTGAGGCGTTGCTTCGAGCCAGCTTGAGGGCAAGAGAAAGAGGAGATGGAATGAACTGTGTGTCACCGTGAATGACACATGGACTCCTGACTCCCCAGACCGCCGGGCGAGCAGGCGTCGCCGCACTTCTCCACCAGCAGCTTCCCCACCCAAAGCGGAGTCAGAGGGCAGCCACAATAATGAGGAAGACCCTGAGGAGCCAGCTCAGTGATACGAGTCGTGTAGAGTCCTTTCCCTTAGTTCAACCGGTTATCGAGTAGTCGAGTCAATACCTTAGTTAATGGTGTGTTAATGTTTGGTGTGTGACGTGAGTTGTGGAAGCCATGGGCATTTGTCCACAACCTCGTCTTCAGGTTGTTTTGCTTTGGTGTGTGAACCCCTATGAATTTTAAGAGTGCATTTATTTTCGCATGAGACGTGAAACCCTTAGAAAATGTAAATATAATAAGGCCTCAAAAGTTTAAGTTTAAACAAGCAAAATTGGGAAGTTAATATGTAATGCTTTAAATTGACATTTGGTTGATCATGATAGATGGCCGGAAGAGGAAAGGGTCGTGGTGCCAACCCCGCCAACAACAACAATGAGACCGGCAACCCTCATCTTTCTGGAGGACAGGACAGAGGTGGTCGCCGTGAAGGAGATGATCCCATCCACCAAATGCTTGAAAATCAGAATCAGCTCATCCAGAGCCTAACCCAAGTGGTGGCCAACTTGCACCAAGCTCCACCCCCACAAGCTGCACCACGCCAACCAAGGTTGAGCGAGTTTCTAGGGACTCAACCTCCAAAGTTTGCAAGTGCTGCTGAACCTCTGGAGGCAGATGAATGGCTAAAGACCATCGAGAGCAAGATGAGGATCATACAATGCCAAGGGTATGAGAGGGTGCTGTTTGCCTCTCACCAATTGCATGGACCCGCTGCTGATTGGTGGACCGCCTACGTGGCAGCCCACCATGACCCCGAGAACATTACTTGGGAAGAGTTCAAGTGCAGTTTCCGCAACCATTACATACCAAGGGGTGAACTCAAAAATAAGAGGAAGGAGTTCTTGGGACTGCAGCAAGGAAACATGACTGTGAGGGAATACCTCACTAAGTTCACCCAACTATCCCGTTATACACCACGGGACATCGAAACTGATGAGCAGAAACAGGACTGCTTTGTGGAAGGACTTACTGCGGAAATGCAGTGTGCAATGTCCTCCAACGAGTATGAAAGCTTCCAAAAGATGGTAGACAGAGCATTTATCATGGAGAGAAAGCTGAAGGCCTTGGAAAATGAAAACAAGAGGAAGGCGGGATGGTCACACCAAGCCTCGGGTAGCAACACACGCCCACATCTGATGCAGCAACCCGCAGGGCAGACGAGCCGTGCTGTGGTACCCTACTCAGCACCCAGAGGGTACAACCCGAATTTCAGGCCTCCATCAGTGCCAGCACAGCCGCAGCGACAGTTTGTACAGCAGTCTCGTCCCACATATCAACCTCGACCAGCAGTGCAAGGACCACAAAATCAGCCCCAAGACAACAAAGGCCAGACACCTAAGGTTGGGGTGCAATGCTTCAACTGTGGTGAAGTGGGGCACTACGCCCATAAGTGCCCAAAGAAGAAGCCCATGCAGCCACAACAGCAGAATGTGATGCGAGGACGGGTGAACCACGTGACCATGGAGGAAGCACAAGAGGCACCTGACGTGGTAATTGGTAAGTTTCCTGCCAATTTACACATTGCAACCCTGTTGTTTGATTCTAGTGCTACCCACTCGTTCCTTGCTCAATGGTTTGTTAAGAAGCATGATCTAGCAACAACACAAATGAACCATATGCTAGCAGTGAACTCTCTAGGGGGAGAAATAAAGACAAGACAAGTGTGTCCCATGGTGAATCTAGATATTAATGGGGTAATATTTGCTGCAAACCTTATAGTGATAGACTCACAAGGGATAGATATTATTTTGGGTATGGATTGGTTGACCAAACATAAAGGTATCATCCACTGTTCGACCAGAACGGTGGAACTAACTCACACTAGTGGCACGAAAGTGAAGTTCATAGCCGTGCAAGAGCCTAGGAGGGACATTAAACTCAATAAAGTTGAGGTGGAAGTGGGAGAGATAAGGATTATAAAGGAATATCCAGATGTTTTTTCGGAGGAGTTGCCAGGTATGCCTCCCGATCGTGAAGTGGAATTCGCGATTGAGCTAGTGCCTGGAACAGCTCCAATATACAAGAGGCCTTATCGGATGGACTCCAAACAGCTGGAAGAGCTCAAGGAGCATATAAGGGAATTGACGGAGAAGGGGTATATTCGTCCTAGTTCCTCACCATGGGGAGCTCCAGTGATATTTGTGCCCAAGAAGGACGGAACCCAAAGGTTATGCGTAGACTACCGTGCTTTGAATGAAGTAACCATCAAGAACAAGTACCCATTACCCCCGTATTGATGACTTATTTGATCAGTTGAGGGGAGCTTGTGTGTTCTCAAAAATTGATCTCAGGTCGGGATACCACCAACTTAAGATAAGACAAACCGACATTCCAAAGACAACCTTCGTATCTCGGTACGGGCTGTATGAATACACCGTCATGCCTTTCGGGCTAACTAATGCCCCGGCATACTTCATGTATCTCATGAACAAGGTATTCATGGAATATCTGGACAAATTTGTGTTGGTTTTCATTGATGACATTCTCGTCTTTCCAAAGATGAAGAAGAACATGAGAGGCATTTAAGGTTGGTATTGCAAAAACTGAGAGAACACCAACTATATGCCAAGCTG
Organism: Neostapfia colusana; assembly: GCA_030760725.1. Classification (NCBI taxonomy): domain Eukaryota; kingdom Viridiplantae; phylum Streptophyta; class Magnoliopsida; order Poales; family Poaceae; genus Neostapfia; species Neostapfia colusana. Next base: position 107,284,080 of record JASWHV010000006.1, read on the forward strand.
AGCAAGTGTGAATTTTGGTTGAAGAGAGTTCCCTTCTTAGGACATATAATCTCGGAGGGAGGAATCTCCGTAGATCCCGTCAAGATCGAGGATGTACAGAAGTGGAAGACCCCTGAGAATGTCGGGGAAGTTCGAAGCTTCTTAGGATTGGCTGGGTATTATCGATGGTTTATCGAGGGTTTCTCCAAGATTTCGAGACCCCTCACCAAATTGCTGCAGAAGGGAATCACATTCACATGGACACCGCAGTGCGAGACGAGTTTTCAAGAGCTGAAGAAAAGATTGACAACAGCCACAGTGCTAGTTATGCCAGATATGCAGAAGAACTTTTTGGTGTATTGCGATGCTTCTGGAAACGGGTTGGGATGTGTTCTCATGCAAGAGGGGCATGTCGTGGTGTATGCATCCTGGCAGCTCCGGAAGCACGAGAAGAACTATCCTGCGCATGACCTAGATCTAGCCGCAGTGGTACACGCGTTGAAGATTTGGCGGCATTACTTGATGGGGAAGAGGACAGAGATATATACGAATCATAAGAGGTTAAAGTATATTTTCACACAGCCAGATCTCAACCTCAGACAAAGGAGATGGTTAGAGCTAATCAATGACTTTGATGTGGGCATCAACTATCATCCTGGGAAAGCGAACGTCGTAGCAGATGCTTTAAGCCGGAAGGTGCATGTCAATAGGTTAAGCTTAAAGGACATGCCTACAGAACTGAAGGAAGAGGTTGTAAAACTCAATCTATGTCTGGTGAATAGTGGTGAGGCCATCGCCATGGAAGTGGACTCCACATTAGAGCAAGACATACGCGATGGTCAAAAGAATGATGAGAAGATACAAGAAATCAGAGAACTCATCAAGGATAATAAAGCCCCTGGTTTCAGAGAGGATGAACAAGGTACGGTGTGGCACGGGAAAAGAATCTGTGTGCCTGAAGTGAAGGAGATCCGTGAATTGATTTTGAAGGAGGCTCATGATTCCGACTGTTCCATTCATCCTGGGAGTACGAAGATGTATCATGACCTCAAGAGCAGGTATTGGTGGTATGGCATGAAGCGGGATGTCGCGGAACATGTTTTCCTATGTGACACATGTCAGTTGGTGAAAGCAGAACATCAACGATCCGCGGGATTATTGCAACCACTCAAAGTGTCTGAAGGGAAATGGGCTGAAATAGGTATGGACTTCATAGTGGGACTACCCAGGACCCAATCGGGATATGATTCGATATGGGTCATCATCGACAGGCTAACCAAGGTAGCTCATTTCATCCCCGTGAAAGAAAGCTACAACGGATCCAAATTGGCAGAATTGTACATGTCAAGGATCGTGTGTTTCCATAGAGTGCCAAAGAGGATAGTGTCAGATCGAGGGACACAGTTCACCTAAAGGTTCTGGCAGAAGTTACATGAAACCATGGGAACTCATCTGAATTTTAGTTCTGCCTATCATCCCCGGACTGACGGATAGACGGAAAGAACCAATCAGATTCTTGAGGATATGCTGAGAGCGTGTGCGCTCAAGAACAATAGGAGTTGGGATAAGAGCTTACCATATGCGGAGTTCTCCTATAACAACAGCTATCAGGCTAGTATGAAGATGTCACCCTTTGAGGCTTTGTATGGGAGGAAGGGCAGAACTCCACTATTTTGGAACCAAACAGGGGAAAGTAAAGTGTTTGGGCCCGAGGTACTACAAGAAGCCGAGGCGAAAGTGAGGGAAATCCACGACAACTTGAGGATAGCATAGACACGACAAAAGAGCTATGTCGATGTACGGAGAAGAGAGCTCGTTTTCAACGTGGGGGACTATGTTTATCTCAAGGTGTCCCCTATCCGAGGACTTCGTCGGTTCAAAGTGAAAGGGAAGTTATCACCTCGATACATCGGACCCTTTTAGATTCTCAAGAGGAAAGGCGAAGTGGCATATCAACTAGAATTACCGGCTCGCCTATCGGATGTGCACGATGTATTCCATGTGTCACAGCTCAAGAAATGTCTAAGGACGCCTGAAGAGATGTTACCCATGAATGAGGTTGACGTAGGAGAGGATTTGTCTTATGCCGAGCAACCGGCCAAGGTTTTGGAGACAATGGAACACCTCACAAGAAATAAAAGAATTCGGATGTGCATGGTGCAGTGGAAGCATCACTCGGAAGATGAAGCCACATGGGAGCGAGAAGACGAGCTTAAGGCACAGTTTCCGGAATTGTTTTCCTAGAACCACCAATCTCGAGGACGAGATTTCTTTTAAGGGGGGTAGAGCTGTAACACCCCAAAATCTGTAAAAGGAGGGAATTTAAAATTTTTGGACATATTGCATGTGGTGCAGAAATTCAAATTCAAACTGGAATTCAAATTCAAATCAGAACAGAAAAGAAAAAGGAAAAAGAAAAAGAAAAAAAACCCCAACCGGCCAGTGGGCCAAAACCCGCCAGCCGGCCCACTATCCCCCCCCCCCCCCCGCGCCAGCCCACGACCGCGCGCCCTCTCTTCCCCTCACTGACGCGCGGGGCTCGCATGTCATCTCCTACCTCCCGCGCGCGCCAACCGACCGGACTCTTCCCCGCGCCCGATCGCAACGAACTCCGGAAACCCGCGGCCCAGCCCGAATTCTGGCCCCGGACGCCCCCAACTCTATCTCAACAGACCGCCGCCCTCCCTCGTCTATATAAACACCGGCATCACCCTGTTTCCCCCCCCCCCGATCGGTCGTTCTTCTCTCCGGTGAGAACCGAAGATTCTACAGCCAATTTCCGTCGATCCTTGCTCAAATTTACTGATCTAACGTGCTGATCACGTTCCACCGCTGCCGGGGATCCCTGTAGGTGAAGGAAACGACGTGCCTTGCACCCCAACAGCCACCCCGACGTGCACCGAAGATCTTCGCCGTTGAAGCTCGCCGCCGACCGACTTCCAGGGCCTCCGAGTGCTGGAAAACCCCTCGGTGAGCATCCCCTACCCCTCCACAGCCGATCCATGCAAAAAGATGCGAGTTCTAACGTGTAGCAGCAAAAGCCGAGGCTGCGCCGGCGATATCTCCACCCCCGCCGCCGCGCGCCGCCGCGCGCGCGGGCTGGCTCCGGCCAGGGCGACATGGCCCCTTGAGGGCCGTCTATTTTAAATCGCACGGTAGAATTAAAACCCGCGCGTACCGGTTCGGCGATCTAATCTGAGCCGTCTATTTTAAATCAGACGGTCCACATCAGCCCCGCGTTATAAAGGCCGGGATTCTTACGCGCTACCCCCTGGGGATCTCGGAAAACACGAGCTAGCCCCGGAAACTTCTGATCTAGCCCTTGGAACTTCAGAAATTCGTGTAAATTCATTTTAAAATCAGTTTTAGCCCCTGGATTTAATAAAAATTAGGAAAACCCCTCTGTTATGTGTAGTTAGACCCCTAGAAATTTATGAAATAATAAATTAGACCCTGCAGTAGTGTGGATTTACCTTTTTGACCCTATATGATATTAAATTCAGAAATTTGAATATGTGACTAGGATTTAAATTTAAAAGGTAAGGCAAACACATGTACAAATTCAAAATTTAAACTCTCCTAGCACTCGGAAAACTTTAGAACGAGTTAAAAATAGATTTTTAGGCTGAAATGAATCTGTCTAATTGATTGTTCACATTTATTAGTTATAGGAACACATTTTTAGGTTAGAAAATAATTCTGAAAATTGGTAAAATAAATTTAAATTAGTTCAAGTCAGAGGAGAAGTTCAAAAATATATTATTTAATATTTTAGATCAGAACCTATTCTGTTTAGATGATATGCCCTACTATTTAATATTAAAATTCACTTTTAGGCATAGAAAATAAATCTGAAAAATATAGGAAAATAGGTATGCATAATTAGAAAAATGATAACTGAAGTTCTCCAAATCCAAAAGCTTCAATTTAGGATTTGGTAGAAGATCTGAAAACCTATTTGGAGTAGGAAAATACCTTTTATACAAACTTTGTGGCTAAGAAGCGTAATAATTAAATATAAAGGATTTGGTCAAATCGGAACTTCATATATTGTGTGCAAATAGAAATCTGAACATAGAAGTTAGAAATAATATATGTATGTTTAAAAGTGCATGTAGGCTGAAAATCAACACATCTAGGATAACCACAACACTTAGTAATATGAATGACTCCCATATGTATGTATGTGTGGTTTGCATGAGTGAAAGTGTGAACTATGGCTCATGGATTGTTGTTTTTCTTTTGCTATGTGTATTGGCATGAGTAGAACCTGCCCCAGAGCAAGTTCTCCCCTTCCAAAACCAGGACTTTCCATTCCCAGAGCAGCAGGAAGAAGGCAAGTGTCCTTGACCACTTTGATCCTATACTAGGATGTGTAGATAGAATTATTTACATTGTCAATTGAAATATGAAAACCATGCTAGGAAGTTTCCCTAGAATTGCATTACCTTGTTTCCTTGTAGCTTGGGTTGGGATTTATTTTATCATGTCATTTATTTATATGCTTATGCTTAGCCATGCTTAGAATGGGATAAGTGGGATATGAGATCATCAATTTATTTACCTTACTCTTGAATGAGATATTATGAGTTATGTAGAGGTAGGGATCGAGGCAAGTTGGATGATTTGGTTGGTGCTAGGTGCACGAGACACGGGTTTGTGTTTAGTACTTGCCTGGATCCTAAGGACCGGTTCATGGAGCATGTAACCTGGCTTTACCGTGCCAACCACATGCTGAGATGGGGCAGCTTGACCAATTAATTAGGTGTATCCCCGGCGTAGTATGGGTGTGTTGTATGGTGCGGAGAGTAGGTGTCAGCTGGACTACCATATGAACCGCAAGGTTCAAGAGGGGGCCACTGCAGCGGAGTTGGAGCCTCTTGTATGCTGTTAGGGGTGAAACCTCAGTGGGCCCACCCTCATCGGGAATCCCTTTGTAAAGGCTTCGTAGTGATCTCCTGGCTACACACCTGGGAAGTGTGAATGTGGTTCGCGGCCACTGGCATAATGGAGATTCTTTTAGTCCACCCGGCAACGGGGGATGAAATCACTACATGTGGGTACAGTGGTGCAAACTCTGCAGAGTCAAAAACTGTCATGACATCCGTGCTCACGGTCAAGAGCGGCTTGGACTTATTCATGATTAGAGGATGATGGATTGGGAAGTTGAGGATGTTAAGCGGGAAGCTTAGCATTGGAAATGAGACTATGCTTACTTGATATTGATGATGGGTTGGGAGATTGGGACCATTTCACCTGTGTAGTAATGTAGGTGCTTAATAAGCTAAGGTGATAGGTATTAATTGCGTAGTGCTTTAACCATGAGTTCAACCTCTCCTTGCTCTAGCCATGCATGACATAACTTTCCCACACTTGCTGAGTACCAACGGTACTCAAACTTGCATATTTGTTGGTTTAAATTGCTGCTCAGGTCAAGGGGATGATGTGGTGTTTAATGACCAGACTTTGGACCCGAAGAAGGATTCTAGGTTCATGGAGTCCCCCGGGCAACGCCTGTGATGGAGCCCACAAGATTTATATTCCGCTGCTGCTTTATTTACATGTCATGAACTATTTATCGTCCATCGAGACGTATGCTATATAAGACTTATTTATATTCAACACCTGGCTTGTAATAAATGATGCTTCACTATTTGTCATCACATGTATGAGAAAATGATCCAGGCATACATGTGATATTCACTTGGTTGTTCTTCAGAAAACCGGGTGTGACACGTACCCCGTAACCCGGAGTTACGAAAGAAAATCTTTGATGAGGCTTACTTGTCAAAGTTTTCTATTCACCCCGGCAGCAACAAAATGTATCAAGAACTCTGAAGCAAGTTTTGTTGGACACGGATGAAGCGGGAGATCGCAAAGTACGTGTCCGAGCGTGATACATGTCGAAGGGTGAAGGCAGATCACATGAGGAAACCGGGACTGCTACAACCACTGGGCGTTCCTGCCTGGAAGTGGGAAGATGTGAGCATGGACTTCATCGTCGGTTTACCCGCCACTTTTCAGAAGCATGATTCTGCGTGGGTGATCGTCGACCGGCTCACCAAAGTTGCCCATTTTATCCCGGTCAACACCAACTACAACGCCAAGAAGTATGCTGAACTGTACATCTCACGGATCCTATGCTTGTACGGCGTACCCCATACCATCATATCGGATCGGGGCACTTTATTTGTGTCCCGTTTTTGGGAGCAGCTACACGCTGCGTTGGGGACGAAGCTGATCCGTAGTTCAGCATACCACCCGCAGACGGATGGGCAAACCGAGCGGGTAAATCAGATTCTAGAAGATATGCTACGAGCTTGTGCTATCGACCACGGTAAGAATTGGGATCATCACTTACCGTTGGCCGAGTTCTCGTACAACAATGGGTACCAAGCCAGCATCAAGATGGCGCCTTACGAGGCACTATACGGGAGAAAATGCCGCACACCACTGAATTGGTGTGAGTCTGGCGAAAGGGTCACCTTCGGGATTGATCTTGTCAACAACGTGGAGGAAAAGGTTGGACTAATTCAAGCGAACCTAAAAGCCACCAATCCCGACAGAAATAATATGCGGACCGGAGAAGTCGCCCATTACAGTTCAAAGTTGGGGATCACGTATATCTACGTGTGTCTCCAATGAAGGGCATGAATAGATTCGGGGTGAGGGGAAGGTTGGCACCTCGATTCATCGGTCCATTTCAGATTACAGAGAGATGTGGATCAGTAGCATACCGGCTGAAATTACCAGAAGCACTTTCCGGTGTGCACGACGTCTTTCACATCTCCCAGCTGAGGAAGTGTCTCAAGCTATCAACTACCATTCAGCTGAAGCATATAGAAGAACTGAAACCGGATCTCACGTATCGGGAGGAACCGGTTCAGATTATTGATGAAAAGGACCGAACCACATGCAACCGTACGTTGTGATTCCACAAAGTTCTATGGAGTAATCACTCCGTGGACGAAGTGACATGGGAGAGCGAAGGATTTCTTCGTGCGAACTATCCCAACTTTTTCACGTCGCATATACGGTAATTTTTCCACCGTCCTCTCTCTCATTTTCACTTTATAATCTCGGGACGAGATTCTTTTAAGGGTGGAGGAATATAAGGGCCTAAGTTTTTGGCACATATTCAAAGTGTTCATCACCACACACACACTTCATTTGAAGAAACTTTATGAATACATTTGAAGAGCAAGTAAACACCATCAACATGATCATTAGAGAATAAACTCACAAAATGCAAAAGTGGTATTCCCCACATGCATCATAAGGGGCTGGACATATGAAAAAGTCCTACACCTTGCTAGGAATGTCCATGCCAGATTTTACCCAAATTCAAGACCTCTTTGAAGTCCTTTTGGGTATAACTAGAAAGAGGGTGGTTTGAACTCAAATTCAAATTCAAACTATTTCCATCCCATGAATTCAAAAGTGGGAGGCATATTCTTACTCAGCACATTTTTGTGAGCTCGCACACCAATTTTCACTCCATTAGGAGTTGATCTTGACATGAGCTAAGTTTAGCAAATTCAAACTTTATTTGAATTTCAAACTGCATATGTGCTGAAAATATATTCAAACAAACCCCAATTTGAATTCTATCCAATTCAAATGGCCATGGGGTAGATAATTCAAATGACCAAGGTTAATTGGGTCTCTACTGTTTAGAGCAGTGGGGAAAATTCAATTTCAGGGGTTAAAACTGGAGTGGGACCCACATGTCAGCCTAACCAGCAAAATCAACTGACTGAATCACAGAGTGCTCGGTTCTCGGGTTGCAGCCGAGCGTGCCACCGAGGAGCTGACCAGCGCCAGCTCCTGCTGTGCTTCCCCGCACGGTAGACCATCTGCCCGGCTCCTTATCCCCCCGGCGTGCTCCTGTTGATTATCACACGAGCCCACAGCGAGTTCATTCATTTTCACACCGAGCTCCACCGAAAACCAGCCGCCCTCTCGGTTCCGCTCGTGAGAAGGCCGATCGCACGCAAACACAACCTTCCCAGTAGAAAAACGGAATCGTGAGATTGTGAGCAACATCCTAGACGTCGTGTTGTCCAGTGAGCAGGCACCCTCGAGCTCAGCCGGGCGTTTTTCCCGATGAACCGAACATTGCCACCATTTGGACTCTCGTGGACAGCTCGGCACAGCCGTCATCGCATCCACTTTTCTACACAAGAAAGGTGCGTTACTGCATGTAGATGGTGTAGCCAAAAGCCGTTTGGCCTATGATCAACCATCGGTTGAGAATTTCCATGTTTACCGAAAGCCAGTTCATATGAGCCGAGCTCACCTCCGATCGAAATTCGGACTCCACACACTATTGTTGGTCAAGCCGGTTGTCCAGTAGGTTCTATACATGCTAGCGCACATGCTCCAGAAGGAAGCAGGGAAAACCGTTGAGGATCGGCCGTGATATGGCCGTTTTCCTCGCCACCGTTGCAAAGTACCTCGGCTCACCGTCGAGGGTATGGTTGCTGACGTTTCTAGCTTCCACAAAGCCTTGGTTCATGTTCCTCGTGCTCCACTGATGCTCTCCGAGCAATTTCCAATCGATTTGGTGCACGATGGTGCGAAACCGACCTCGCCGAAACCCTAGCGGGTGCTGTCACCGGAGCGCGCTGGTTTCCGGCCATCGTCGGTGTCCGGCGAGCTCACAGCCGAATTCAGGAGGTCAGAAAAGGGGGAGGCGGCGAGTTTCGGGCTGGGAGGTGGCCGGGAACTTGGTTCCAGCGAGTCTCGCCGAAGACCGCCGCCGCCGGGTGTTTGGTGCGAGGAGGAAGACGAAGCACTGTGTGTGGGACCCACAAGCAGAAGTTTAAACTTTTCTTTGATTTTCAGTTTTAGTTGAAACTTCAAACCAACATAACTTTGCCTAGGAAGCTCAAAATCGAGTGAACTAAATTTTGCTGGATTCAGATCTCTGAGTAGTTTCTAGAATCAAGTTTCATTTCATAAAAATCCTTATTTCGCCAGAATTAATTCTTCAAAGTTCAAACTGGTTAAAATTTTAACTGGAGAACCCTTTGGAGGAAGATTCTGAAATTTTGCTGGGATGTTCACCAAAATATCCCTGAGCTACCATAAAAATTTCAGATCCATTTTAGCTCATTTGATCCACCTAATGGTGTGATTAATAGAACTGTTCCAGAGAAAATAGAAAATGTCCAGAAAAATTTTCAGAATTTCTCTGAAATTGATTAGCTTATATCTTTAGCTAGGAACCTTAAAATTAAGTGAAACCAACTCCATTAGAATTATATGAAAATCTAGTTTTCAGAAAGTCATGGCTTGCTCCATGAAAATCCCTAGAACACCCTAGGAGCTCCAATTAAGGTCAAGTACATAATTATTTGTGGAGAGGTCATATGAGCTTGGCTGCAAATGAAACTTTGCCAAGTCCCTGTTTAGGTTGTAACCAAACCATAGTAAGAATTTCAGAGTCATTGGGTCTGTCTAGTAAGACTTATAGTCTTCACAAGTTTAAATTCAATTCAAATGCATTTAAATTTATACATATACATGTTATCTCATGTAGTCGCTAAGGTCGAGGAGGAACCCGAAGTCTTAGACTTTGTCACTCCGGAAGAGCAGCTAGCCTACGACCAAGAGCAGCAAGGCAAGCTCCGGTTTGCATTAACCCGTTTTACAAATTTTTACTGTTTTGAGAACTTAATTTGAGCACCCACTTACTTCTTGCATTAGAGTCTTGATTGAAACCCAAATGCATAGCCAAGAAAACCCTGGGTTGGGATTAGGTTTGAAAACCTCGTTAGCTACTGCAATGCTAAATTAGTGTAGGATTCGGTACAAGTCGAGTAGTTGGAACTACTCGCGAGGATAGGCTAGAGGCACTCGACTCGGGTAAAGATAGCAAATGAAACACATGGCAAGAAAAATGAGACCGAGCGGAGAGTAAGGGCAGCAGGACTTTGGGGCCTAGGTGCTATAGCTTCGCTTGTGTCGATTGAGGACCGAGCCATGTGCGGGCCTGTTGAACAAGCTAGAACAGTACCGAAGACCTACCGGCTATATGGGAACCGGACATCCAATGTAACTCGGGTAGCTGGGTATTGAGGCATTGCCTGTCGTTCAGAGGGTAGGTTGAGAGCTTGAGGTGTAAATCGGCTGGCGGCACTGTGGATGCACGCGCAGAGACCTCTTGCTCGGGATGATAGGACCGGTTCAATATTTGGCTGACGGGTGAAAGGTGATTGCATACGACGTCCGTGATGGTTGCTGTAGGAAACATCGAGTATGGGCGTACGTGACGGGTTATTCGGGTAACCCTGCAGGTGTAAATGGATTATAATCGACGTCCCTCACGGTCAGTGAGTACCACTTGTTCACTGTACCGTGACGTATAATCGACGTCCCTCACGGTCAGTGAGTACCACTTGTTCACTGTACCGTGACGTAGAAAGAACAGGCTAGATACATGTTAAAAGTTTGCTGTTTTGAAAGACATACTTTGCTTGTTAATGTCTTGTGGTAGTTTAGAGCTAATTAAATTTCTTTTCAACTTTGGGCAAAGTACATGAGAGAAATGCGTTTCTTGTTTGATTGCGGCTCTCTCATGTGCCTTAGCGGAAGGTTCTCCACAACCTGCGGCTAAAACTTGAAAGCAAGGTTCAAATAATTAGGCGAGTCCTTTGCAACTTAATTTACCTCATGTACCCTAAAACCAATCATGTAGAAGTTTCATGTATAGGAGAGACGGGTCAGTCTTGCTGAGCCATCATGCTCACTGCTTGTGTTTGAAGCTTTTGCAGGAGTTTATGAGGAAGGGACTCCCTAGGAGGAGACGGAACCCCCGGAGGGGAACCCCGTCGAGTGGGAGTCGTGCACGCCGCCGTGTTAGTGTGTGTGCGTGCTAGCGAGGACACGTTCATGGGCTGAACGTGAACTCGATGCGTAGTCTACGCCGTGAGTGTAGACTGGACTTATTTTGTTGTAAAAATGTTCATAAACTGGTTTATTTAATAAAACTTTGCTTCCGCTTTGTATCTTTGACGTGTGTTATCCGGTGCTGTGCAACGCAGCACCCCTCAGCGTGATCCTGGCTCGACAAGGCCGATGGGGTTGTGTCAGCGGGCTCAAGCGCGGAGGCCGCCGTCTCACTCGCCTCTACGCGCTCTCCGCAGCTTGTCACCCAGGAGCTCTTCCCTAGCCGCCGCCAGCTCGTCGCGCCCCAGGTTGCCACATTAGGGCGAGCTCAGCTTCTTCCGCACCGAGCCGCCACGGATTCAGCCAGACATCAGGGTGGTGCTGCACTCGCACACATCACCGCCGCCAGTGCAGCCGCAGGCGGACAAGAACAGCTGCCACGGCCCGCGTTCTCGCAACTCTTAGTATCATATGTGATCAGATTCAGATGGAACTGAGGCTGATCTGCGTGCTGTATTGACTGCACGTGGAAGGCTAGTGGGAGGGCAGAAAGGTCACTATGCAATTTCCTTAATTAATACGAAGCTGTCTGAAACATCGTTTAAATCAAAACGGAGGGAGTACCAATTATCTAAGCATCAACGGAGGTACTTCACAAAGGGGAATGTTCAGATCAGTCTAGACGGCTTGTCGTAGCAATGGATCAACAACATCAAGTTCTCACCGGATGGACGATTTGGCGCTCGAGCTCGAGGTCTGATTTGAACACGGCGCCCTGTGGCGCAGGCTCGTATGCCGGCTCTAGAGCAGACTTGTATGCTGGTTTGAACACGGGCGGAGACGGAAGGACCGGCTACTATGCTGGTAGCGGCTGTGGCATGTGAAGCGAGCAAGCTTGCAGACGCATACCAACATACTCGTAACTCTGTATCGTGTGTTGTCAATATTTGCTAGCGTGTAGTATGTGTTTGTGCGACCATCACTACAGAAAACCGATTAATTTACAATGGTCGGTTTCTGACCGTTTGAATTAATTGGTCATAAATAATGTTAATTACGATGGTCACCGTCATAAATAACTTATTTAAATGGCCGTTTCCGGTCGTCGTATATAAGGACCATCGCCCAGACCCATGCCATGTGGCAAGCTGGGCACCTAACTTACGACGACTTAGACCATAGGTTGTCGTAAGTGAAATAAGTTTACTTACGATAACCTAATCCACAGGCTGTCATAAATAAGGTTTTTAATTAAAAAACAGAAAACAACTACTCCTGGCACGATGGAGCTCATAGAACAGTTATAAACACATACATATACACACATCAGCAGATATTCATCCAAATATATAAAACAAGGAGGTGCTAAACACTACCCTCTCCACTCGCTCTGGGGCCAAAGAATCCGTCTCCGCGCCCTCCTCCCATTGCCGGTAGCTGCGGCGGTGGAGTTTAAGCATCCATCGCCGATCTCTGCAATGTAAATAAATAGTTAGAGGGAGTTTCAGCTTCCAACTCACTCTCACTTTATCCCTCCTCTCTCACTCGCCCTCTCTCTACCACTCCCTCTCTCTACCACTCTGTCTCTCTCCCTCCCTCTCCTCCCTCACTCTCTCTCCCTCTCCCTCCCCCGCACACTCACTTTCTTCCTCGCCCTCTCCCCCCCACTCTCTACCACTCCCTCCCTCTCCCCCCTCACTCTCACTCTCACCCTCTCCCCTCTACCACACTAAGTTTTTCCTAGATTAGAAAATAGCAAATAAAAAACACATTACATGGATATCTAAATGTCCATGTGTTGGGTGCACCTGTGGCGGGGTCAACTCTGACGGCTGCCACGTAGGGATCGGGATCTAGTGTCCATTCTGTCGAGCTAAGACCTGTAATTGCAAAATATTAGAACTTAGATAGTGATGTAATGATATGAATTTAAATTACATTAAATTACTTACCTCCATCGTCACCTGCATCTGAGCCATGTAGTGCCATATAGGCAATTTGCTGCTCCTATGCGGCCCGGGCTCTCCCTCTCTCTGTGGAGATCTTCTCTCTCCCTTCGGATCTCGTCTCTCTCCCCCTGGCACTCTATATCTCTCTAGGAGATACGTGTCTGGCCGACGGAGGAACTCTCGATCGATGGAGTGACGATCGAAGGTCGCGCTACCCTCGAGTCAACAACTCCATCAAATATGGCAAATCTACAAAAGAGTAAAAGAATAATAATAAAAAAGCAAGATTGTAAAGAAATAAACAAAATTACCAACTAGACGTCCATATGCCTTCCCTCCTCCGCTAGCGTACAAGGCTTGAGGGTCCATTGGCGTGTTTTCCCAATCGTACCCTTCCCCGTGTATCCTCACGACCTCCTGCCCACACTTTTTCTAAAATCAGTAAAATTGCGTATTAGTAACAACAATAGTATTAGTAATAATTGAATTGATGAGTTTTGATAACTTACCAGTCGATCGGCCACGACCTGACTGCACTGCCAAGGCTGGGATGGGTCCTTATGACCCCGCTTCCAGAATTGAGTGGCGGTTGGTACCTGTCCGGTCTCGTGCTCCTGTAGATATGTGTTAGTATGCTAATTATATAATAAACACATCAATGAAGGGTTATTACTCTTACCATGCGTTTAGCCAAATGCAAATGGACATCGGTGCCTTAGGAGTGCTTCCCGAAGGACCTCTGCATTCACGAGCCCTCCTGGACATTGGGTCGACCCTCTAGCCAGGAAATAATGCGACAACAACAACAACAACAACCAAGCCTTTATCCCAAGCATGTTGGGGTCGGCTAGACATGAAACCCAATATCAATGAAGTAAAAGAGAGGAAGAGATATAAGAACAAGAAAAAATAAAAATAAAAAAATAGAAAAAAGGAAAAAAGGGAAAATAAAAAAGAAAAAAGAGAAAAAAGAGAAAAAAAGGAAAAAGAGAAAAAAAAGAAGAAAAAGAAAAAAGAAAAAAAAACAAGACTAAGGTTCTGGCACATGAATTGCTACTTTCCATGCGGTCCTATCATGAGCTAAGTCTCTGTATACATTCCAATCTCTCAAATCTCGTTTTACCGCTTCCTCCCAGGTCAACCTTGGTCGTCCTCTACCCCTCCTAATATTTTCTCTACCTCTTAAAATCTCACTGTTAACCGGTGCTTCTGGAGGCCTCCGCTGGATATGTCCAAACCACCTAAGTCGATGTTGGACTAACTTCTCTTCAATCGGCGCCAACCCTAACTTATCACGAATCGCCTCATTCCTTATTCGGTCTCTTCTCATGTGCCCGCACATCCATCGTAGCATGCGCATCTCTGCGACACTCATTTGTTGGACATGTTGCCGTTTAGTTGGCCAACATTCCGCCCCATAAAGCATCGCGGGTCTGATCACCGTCCTATAGAACTTCCCTTTTAGCTTTTGTGGGACCTTCCTATCACATAGGATTCCAGAGGCTTGTCGCCATTTCATCCACCCTACCTTGATCCTGTGGCAAACGTCCTCATCAATATCGCCATTGCTTTGTAACATTGATCCTAAGTACGGAAAGAGTCCCTTCTAGGTACTACTTGTCCTTGTAGACTAACATTTCCCTCTTCACGAGCAACACCACTAAAGTCACACCTCGTATACTCGGTCTTTGTCCTACTAAGTCTAAACCCCTTGGACTCTAAGGTTTGTCTCCATAACTCTAATTTCTTATCAACACCATCCCTAGTTTCATCTACCAGCACTACATCATCGGCAAAGAGCATGCACCAAGGGATATCCCCTTGTATATCCTTCGACACCTCATCCATCACCAAGGAAAAGATGTATGGTCTCAAAGCTGATCCTTGATGTAGTCCTACCGTGATAGGAAATGCATCAGTCTCACTATCACTTACGCGCACACTTGTCCTAACATTATTGTACATATCCTTGATAAGGGTAATGTACTTTGTTGGAACTTTATGTTTCTCTAGTGCCCACCACATGACTGACCTTGGTATCTTGTCGTACGCCTTCTCCAAGTCAATGAACACCATATGCAAGTCCTTCTTCTGCTCCCTATATCTCTCCATAAGGTGACGAAGCAAGAAAATCGCCTCCATTGTAGACCTCCCAGGCATAAAACCAAACTGGTTTTTAGTGACATTGGTCACTTTCCTCATGCGGTGTTCAATCACTCTCTCCCAAAGCTTCATAGTATGACTCATAGGCTAAATCCCTTGATAATTAGTACAACTTTGAATATCACCTTTATTTTTAAAGATAGGTACTAATATACTTTTCCTCCATTCTTCAGGCATCTTGTTTGACTGAAAAATGTGGTTGAATAGCTTTGTGAGCCATACTATTGCCACGTCCCCAAGGCATCTCCGCACCTCAATAGGGACATCATCAGGGTCGAGAGCCTTTCCTCCTTTCACCCTTTTTAAGGCCTGCTTAACCTCAAACTCTTGTATCCTCCGCACGAACCGCCTGTTGGAGTCATCAAAGGAGTCATCCAACTCAACCATAGTGCTCCCATTCCCATCATTGAATAGCCCATTAAAGTAATCCTGCCATCTATTTTTAATCTCTTCATCCTTCACTAGAATGTGGTCAGTCTCATCTTTGATGCATTTAACTTGATTGGAATCCCTCATCTTTCTCTCGCGGATTTTTGCTATCTTGTATATGTCCTTTTCACCTTCTTTTGTCTCTAGTCTCTCATATAACTCATCATAGGCCTGTCCTCTTGCCTTACTAACAGCCCCCTTGCATTTTTCTTGGCCTCTTTGTACTTAAGCATATTGCTTGCGCTTCTATCATTATGCCAACTCTTGAAACACTCCCTCTTCTCCTTAATGGCTTTTTGTACATCCTCATTCCACCACCAAGTGTATTTATCTATAAGTTTCCTTCCTTTTTTCACACCGAACACCTCACTAGCTACCTTCCTAATGCAAGTTGCCATCTTCACCCACATACTATCTGCATCTCCATTTTCTGCCCAGGGTCCTTCTGTGATCACCCTATTTTTAAAGGATTCTTGTGGTTCTCCTTTCAACTTCCACCACTTTGTTCTTATGATTTTGACACCTTTGTCCCGCAAAGAACATGTATGGAAGCGAAAGTCAACTACCACAAGCTTATGTTGTGTCATAACACACTCCCCGAGGATCACCTTACAATCTAGACACTCCCGTCTATCTCTTCTCCTAGTGAGGACAAAGTCAATCTGGCTAGAGTGTTGGGCACTACTAAAGGTCACTAGGTGAGATTGCCTCTTCCTAAAGAGGGTGTTAGATACCAACAGATCATAGGCTACGGCAAAGTCTAGGATGTCCTTACCCTCTTGATTTCTATCGCCGCATCCAAAGCCTCCATGTACTCCCTCAAATCCTAGGTTACTTGCACCCACATGACCATTGAGATCTCCTCCTATGAGGAGTTTCTCGGTTATCGGTACACTACTAACCATATCCTCCAAGTCCTCCCAAAATTGCCTCTTAGCACTCATGTTGAGCCCAACTTGTGGGGGTATAAGCACTAATGATGTTCAAGAGAATGTCACCAATTACTATCTTCATTAAGATGATCCTATCCCCTCGTCTTCGAACATCCACTACTCCATCCTTAAGACTCTTATCTATTAGAACACCTACGCCATTTCTAGTCCCAGCCAATCCAGAATACCAAAGCTTGAAACCGGTATTCTCGACTTCTCTCGCCTTCTGACCCGCCCATCTAGTCTCTTGTACACAAAGGATATTTACTCGTCTTCTAATGGAAACATCTACTAACTCACGTAGCTTCCCCGTCAAGGATCCTACATTCCAACTACCCACCCAAAATATATGTTCCTCGGCTAGCTTCCTTACGCTTTGCACCCGTCGAGTAAGATGCAAAGACCCTTGCTCACTTATCACTACATCCGGGTGATGATGTAGCACGCCACTAAGGTGGTGGCGATCCGGCCCTTGCTCATTTAACACCATATCCGGGTTTCGATATGGCGCGCCACTAAGGCAGTGGCGACCCGACCCTTGCCCACTTAACACCATACTTGGGTTCCGATATGGCGCGTCGCTAAGAGGGTTACGCCCCAACGAGTTTCTATTGGGTTTCATTTCCATGAGAATGGCTAATTGTAGTTGTTGGCTCACCTAGCTTATCACAACCCCCTCCTCCTTTACCCGGGCTTGGGACCGGCTATGTTATTACAACATAGGCGGAGTTCCAGGAAATAATGACATGCACATATTTATTATGTCATTGAAATACCATTTGCATAACTAAGTAATAAAATAATTAGACACAAATAACTTACCTCTGCGTACTGCTCCTCCATCAAGTAGGTGTCTGAGGCCCTCCTTAACGGCCCCGACTCGTGCTTCTGATGTCGCTTGAGTTACTCGTTCTCGGCTTGAATACGAGCGTAGAACAACGCTTGTGTTACAAGCTTCCGCGTGTTCCTATTGAACATGGCTCTAGCATGGTCTAACATGCTTGGGCTCGTGTACTCTAAACGGTACCTCAGCTATAAAAAACAAATATTAAAGATATATGCATTAACAATTTAAGCGAGTTGAAGAATACTAATTTACAAACTTTTATTAAGTAGACTTACCATAAAACCCGCCCACACGGCCCGCTGAAGGTTGTTGTGCGCCTCGTGAGAGACACGAGCATAGTCGTCACACGATGTCGCAGGGACTCCGTCGATCACACCGGGAGAGTGCAGACGCACTAAAGACCCGATGCAACCGGACACCTGTCTGTGGTGCCCATGACCTGTGAACGAACAGTCGTACCAGGAGCTGCAAGAATTTAGTGAACTCATTAATATACTCACAAACAAAAGAATCCAAAAGTTGAATACTATGTGATAGTTTGCTTACATGTCTCCGACCGGGGCGAATAGTAACCCGCTCTATAGGAACTGGAGTAGGAGCCACAAAGTGCATCCTCCTCATCCGCCGCCTCTGCTCTGAGACCACGTCTCGTGACCAGGAAGGCTGGTCACCACTGGAGCCTGAAGGCTCCACGCTAGGTGGCTCCATAAAAGGAGCCTCCGGTGCCACCCATAGGCAACCCCGAAAGCTGTGGCAGCGCCCTAGCCTCTGACTCAGACTCAGATGGCTGAGAGTCAGACCGCAAAATTGGATTGATAAGAACAATTAATTGGTAAGTAATATATAAGATAACGTAATTCGCAATGGAAATTTACCTCCATGCGCTGTAAGGCCAGAGGTCTGCCCACTAGGTCTGGGACGTGTCTCCTCAGTTGTGAGCGTCTGCTACCACCTGACGAACTGCCCCTAAAAAGGATGTCTCGTGCCTGCCCGAGGAAGCCCCTAGCCCCCTTCTCTTTCACCTTCTCTGAGGACATCCTGTTGTTAGGAGTAACTAATCAATATTCTAAGGAAATATACAACGCTATTATAATTTAGTGAACAAAACTTTACTTGTAGTCAGTTTTTCAGAATTTTTCGACATCATGAACCCTACTCCTTAAACCAGACCATCAATCTTGTTTCGTAATTTGTTTTCGTTTGCGCATATCAGAAGTCTACATTGTCAGCGTCTCCAACTAAGTCATCGAGTTCAACACCAGGCTCGACGAAAAGCGAGTCTGGCAACTCTTGTTTTTGGTAAACCTCATCAGCGTCACTGATATCATGGTAACCATCATCTCTTGGAGTATATAACCGCTCACGAGGATTCACCTTATGTAACACCCACCTAGCATTAAGCTTTTGACATGTATAAGGTAAATAATACACTTGCTCCACTTGCTGTGTAAGAACAAATGTATCGTAGCCTAGTAGTCATTCATTATGTTTGACTTCCACCATTCCAAATTTGTTTTGTCGTTTTCCATGATTCTTGTCAAACTAATCACAGTCAAAGTAGACGACTTGAAGTTCCTTATCCCCGACAAAAGTAAATTCAAGGATTTTGTTAATGATCCTATAGTAGTTACTCTTGCGTCCTTGAGAGTCGATTGTCCTCATCACAACTTCGGTATTACATGTTGCCGCGAGGACGAAGAACTTCAAATTGAGCTGTACAAAATCGGAACCTGTTGACATCATATCAGCCATAGCTTCTAACTAATACTTATAAGAATACTTTATAAATACTCGTAAATTAACGAGAAAACGTTACATATTCTCAAAACCAGGAAAGGAAATTAGATTGTCCATTTATTCCACCCCGTTGCATCGTTTCTACTTGTTTGCTAGTAGGTTGATGGTTGTGTCTAATTTTGCTTGTGGCACTCACTGAACGAAAAAAGAACTTTCATGAATATAAATGTTGCATAATATGCCGATAAGCATCAATGTTAGGACAAAAACTTACTCAAAATATTTGTCCATCCCATCTATATTAGCATACATGTAGAGGAAAGCATTCGTTCTTTCATCTGCGGTACAATTGTAGCTCCGGCTACCACCAACAGCAAGGCCCCTCGTTGCAAAAATAGAGATATCGCTGCAAGATGGATGTTCATCCATATTGTATCTCATCGCCGAAGTATTTATATTTTGTTCCTCTGCAAAGTAAACACTTAAAAAATATCCCACTTCCTTAAGGGTAAATGCTTCGGCGATGCACCCTTCCACCCTTGCCCGGTTGCCAACCATTGGCTTCAGATATCTAAGTGCTCTTTCATTGTGTTACATCCATTTGTACAGGACTGCCCACTTTAGCCTCAAATGGGAGATGGATAAAACATGTTATATTAGATTGAAGAAACCTGGAGGAAAATTTTCCATCTTACATAATAGTACCGGTATATCCTTCTCCAACTTATTCATCATCTCTACCGTGATTTCTTTAGCACATAGCTGTACATAGAAGTAGCTAAGCTCGGCTAACACTTTCCACACCGCATCATCAAAATAGCTATGAAACATAACAGGTAGGAGTCTTTCCATGATTATGTGATAATCATGACTTTTCAACCCAGTGAGCTTTCCCGTCGTCACATTCACGGTTGTCGAAGTGTTTTCCTGCGACACTTTCCCCGGTCTGCTTGGAAGCAGCCCGTGGAAGTTCTTTTTTCGGAGGGGCTAATGGATCTCGAAGGTCGGAGCATAATGGCGAGAGGAACACAATGATTTACGTGGTTCGAGCCGCCGGAGCGTAAAACTCTATGTCCACGGGTGTGCTTGTTGTATTGCTTGCGTGTGTGAGTATATGAGTGAGCCGGGGTTCAGACCTTTTGCCCGGAGGCTACCCCGGTCCTTTTATAGCCCAAGGCCGGGGCATTTACAAGGTGGCCCGGGGCCCGACAGGTGGCCCCGCGGCTATCTGTCTCCTATACATGAGCTATAGGCATTTACAGCTATATGCATTGTCACTGTCAGTGGAGTTAAGGCGTGCCGCCTGACATGCCGAGCACCTCTGACAGGGTGGCCGGTGATGATGAATCCCACGTCTTGTCGCCGCGTCTCCTTGCTATGCTAGGCGGCTCTGCGCCGTTGGGCGACACTGTTGTGCCGTCACGCCTCGCCGCCCTGTCTTTCACCATAATGGTGCGCAGGCGTGGAACGGAAACGCACGCCGTGTGCCATGCTTCTGGGAAAGGAACAAGCCTTGAATGCTCGACCTGGCAGCATACCTTCCTCTTTACTCCTTGGCCATCTGCCCGTTGCTCGTCGGTGTGTCGTCCGGGCGGCTGGCCCCCGGGACACGTGTCTCCATCGGAGCTGCCTTGCGGAGTAGTGGGTGGTCCGGAATCATTGGACACGTGGCATCACCGGAGCCCTCCCGTGCTGGAGGTTGGGCCCGGGGCCACAGGACACGTGGCACATCTGGAGCCTTCCTTGGGGAGAAGGTACACCTAGAATCGCCGCCTACGTGGTAGCACCGGAGCCCTTCCATACTGGAGGTCAGACCAGAGCCGCGGGCACGTGGCACCTCCGGATCTATCTCTAGCGGAGGGTGTGTCTCGGAGGTTCTGGGCACGTGGCAGCGCCGGAGCCCTCCCTGGCAGAAGATCGGGTCCGACACAACTGGGCACAAGACGGCTCCTAATTCACCCTCGGCCGGTAGACAGGCAAAGGGCCTGAAGACACGTGGCAACCCCGGGACTGCCTATGGGGCACGGCACGTGACTTACACTGGGGCCCACCTAAGCTGGAAAGGCGGGGCCTAGGTTGTCTTTTATCCACTACGCGGGGGTACCCGGTCTACAGGGTACCGACAGTGGCCCCCGGGCCGATCTCGGGGGAGGTATTTAGCCCACAGATGGGGCCCCTATCTCTCCCGCGTGGTGGTTTTGAACTTGCAATTTTGGGAATTGAAGTGGTGGCGAGATTTTTGCATAATCGGCGAGCGGCCGTACCTCGGAGACATAGAGGTTGCTTGCCCTCGGTTAGTGGGTGCACCCAGTCAAAACAGCAGCGGATCGTCGTGTCCACTCTGACTTGATCGGTCACGGCGTGGCAGCCGAGGGGTTGCCTCGGGGCAATTACTGCGACCGCCCGTGAATTGATGGGGTACTACGCTGCTTCCCTCGGGAACCGTCGGACGTTCCAGAGTTTTACTCGTCTGTCCTGCCAGTGCCTGTCCGGTGGGCCTGGGCCCCACCTGTCATTGGCGAACGCTAGAGCGGCGCGCTCAAGGGTGGGTCACCCCGGGTCATTCACTGTGGCAACCGATGGGTCGGTCGCACCGCTCTCCTCGGAAACCACCGGACGTTCTTGAGGGGTTATCCTCCGGCCCCTAGTGGCTGACAGGTGGACCTGGGTCCAGCCTATCACTGGGGAGGCGAATGGCCCACGGCATGCAGCTGTGGAGACTCTACTGCCGCGCCTATTGCGCTGCCTGAGGCTGTAGACGGGTATAAAAGGAGGCCTTGCGGTGCAGCACGGCACCTCTCCTCACCATGTGGCCTTTGTTCTCCTCTTGCGTGCTGGAAGTCGCTGCTTCTAGACGCTGTCGCCCACCAGATGCTTCCTCACTGGTAGCCGTCTTCGTCCACTTCTGCGAGATGTTCGTGTGTGTACAGCCTCTGGTGAGGGTCTCTGACGCATCCCGCTCCTTGACGGCCTTGGATAGAGGCACAAGTCATCCTGATGGCGTGCTGGCAATAGGGGAGGCCGTCGGGGACAGGGTCCTTTACACACCGTGAACCCCTACACCAGCGTCGAGAGGGGCTGCCTGCCGGTACCGGAGGAAGGTTAGGTCCAGAGTGATCAAGCCTTCCTCCAGGTACTGTGGTAGACAGCAAAATCTGCCCTAGATGGCGATTTTTCCCACTCGACAATGGATGTTACTGTTGCCTCGGTCCAGCATGCATTGCTGCTGACCTGGCGGTGTTTGGCCTACGCGACACTGGATGTCATCGTAACCTCGGTCCAGCGTGCATTGCTGCCAACCTCGGTCTAACAGCAGGTGACCGTCTTACTGCATAGAGATCAGCTCGGGGGAACACCAAACAAGCCATGGAGCAGAAGACCACTCGACTTGTAGCTGCTGAGTTCTTTAGTTGCCTTGTATCCCATTTTGCACGCCAAAATCCTATTATCAATGAAAGTATCTCTGTTTCAAGTCTTTCATTGTCTTGACTTGTACTTTTGTGTTGACGAATGAAAAAAATCCTCTTGTTGGTCTTCCATTCATCAGTCACTTGGCGCAGGGTCTGGTAGGCAGAGCCACTTTTAGCTTCCGCGAGACCCCCTGGTCCTCGAAGCCGCAAGGACCGAAGGCTCTCTGAGTTGTCAAAGTGGCAGATGTTTCCTTGTTGCTTGCCGTAGATGCGTATCCACTTCCTCTTGCGTGTTACCGGGGTCCGGCCGTCCTGCTCGGTTTGACCAGTCATGGCGGCCCCCCGGCAGGCGAGCGACAGTGCAAGACTTGAGCTCCAGAGCCCACAGGAGGCCCCAGCTTTGGGGGTCCGAGAGTGGCCCCCTGGGGAAGCTGGTGCCCCAGGATCAACCCTTCAGACCGGAACCCTGTGGCCTGCATAGACACAAGGAGAAAGGGGTAACCGTGCCGTGTAGTTGTAATTTCCCTGCTCGATGGACCCATTAAGGCTTATGGTCCTCTGCTAAACTACGGGACTTGGGCAATTCAGTGTAGTTGCGTTCGGACCCTGGTTACCGTCCTTCCCGGGGTAGTGTACCAACCAGACCACCCGCACTTGGGTGCTGTGCTGGCAGAGACAGGATGCGCACGCTTAGGGCGCAGGACCAGTCTAAGTAGGCTACACATCCTGGACCGCCTGGCACCACCGGACCCAAGAAGGAAGGTAACCAGAGAGTCCGGAGACAATACAGGCGCCTCAGGCATTTCCTCCTAGTAGCTAGACAACATAACTTTGGCCAAGAACGAGACAGAGAAACCCAACTATGTACACGTCGTGGGGTGCGCAAAAGTATACGCAAGCTTGAAAGGAAAGTTGTGTGCATAAGGTAAGGCAGGAGAGCGTAAGATCCAGAACGACTTAGCTGATGCGGGTAGCCTTTTGCCAATATCCCAAGCTTGCTCCTCCTGGCCCTTAGCAGCTTAAGGACCCAGGGCGCTCTGGCAGTGTGCCTACCACTCCTTCCGGGTCCCTGGCGGTGCAAGGACCCGAGGGGAGCTCAGCCCTTGTCTTCAGCTTGCCGTAGCTGGCGCTCTGAGCCTTCTGTTCACTGCTGGAGTGGTCCAACATCCTGCCCGCATGGTTCACCGTGATGGCCCCGTGGTAGGTGTGGCCACTTAGTGGGGGCGCACCTACCAAGCAGACTAGATGAGGCAGGGTGTTAGCATCGGACCTCCCGAGGAGCCCGGGACGCCACGGACCCATTCGGACCTGTAAGCATAGTAGAAAAAGGAGTAGTCGTGCCCTCTGGTCACTTTTCCTTGTTTGGTAGCATTACTATGACTTACAGTCCTCAGCCGAGCTACGGGGCTTGGATAACTCAATGGGGTTGTCCAGGATGTGGTTGAAACTTTGCTCAGGGGTATGAGACGTCTGGTTCCCCGGTATTGAGCCGTAGCGCTGAGGAGGCAGGATGCGTACGCTGTGGGTGAGCTACCAGTCATAGCAGTATACAAACCCTTGACCCCCTGCTGGCATAAGCCTTTCAGGGGAGGGCCATTCGGCACCATAAGGCCCCCGGGCAATGAGACAACCACCTGATCCCGGTATGACAGCGGTACCTCAAGCAGACCCGCCTACGGGAGGATAGCACATCTCTTGCTATGGAGGAACGCAGGAAAAAGTGACCGGCCACACGACCGGAGCGGTATGGAAAGAAAACACGAGAAGGGTATTGAGGCAATGTACAGGATCCGGTTACTCCTCTTGTCCGTAGCCGTGCTCTTTCTGGCCCCCGAGTACTCAGTCGTCGCGCTGAGGAGGCAGGATGTCTACACTCTGTGTGCGGTACCAGTCATAGCAGACTACACACTCGACCTCCCGCTGGCGTTAACCTTTCAGCGAGGAAACCTTCCAGCGGCACGGGTTCTAGACAAGTGTGTAGAGCGGGCTCCGAACATGTCGTCTATAGTTGATATGCATGAGCTAGCATAAACTGTAAATAGAGTGCACAGAACAAGATACATTTTTTCTTATTTTTGGCTTCCTTCGGGCTATAGGAGGCAACAGGCCGTGTAATAAGGCAGCGACCTGCCCCGTATAACAAGAGTAGTTGGACCCTTCCGGGACTTTAGTTGTTCTAAGCACTGTTCCTAGTCTCTATGACACCCTTACAAGAAAGAGAAAAAGAAAAAACATCCTACCACTGCACTAAATGGTAGAACTTCCTGAGGTGTCCTACGTCCCGTGGTCTGGGTAGAGATATCCACCCCCTGCGGCCAGGCGGCGTACTTGAGGCGGTATGCTTGTACTGGTCGAAAGGGACCCTCCCAGCTAGGGGAGGCTTGGCACCCCTCCTCGAGAGAGTATTGGCCGAGGCACCAGGTAGCTTTACCTTGAGCTGCCTACCCTTTGCCGTATGTCCGGGCGTCGAGTGAGCCCTTGTCGCACGACGAAGTAGGGACACTCAGTTAGGCATGGAGCGTCTTGCGTCGCTCGCTGTGGTCGGAGTCGGAGCTCTCTCCTTGGTCATAGATGACCTTCAACGCCCGCTTGGCGTCTTGGAACTCCATCTCCTGGTCGGTGCTGACCTCTGGGTCAGCCTTTTGCTTACCCTCCCGCTGGTGGAAGGGTGCACCATCTTGATGCTACTGCCGGAGCTCTCGGAAGCGCTCCACCAGCCTCTGGATCTCCCAGCACTCGCTGGCGCCGTGCCTATTGGTGTCGTGAACCGGGCACCTCTGGGCACCATCGTCGCTGCCGAACGGCTGATACGGACGCTTGTCGGTGCATGGCCCCTGGCCCCCTGCAGCTGCTACTGCTGCTGCAGTGTGAGCCCCAGCCAACGGCTTGTCCTTGCCGCCGATCTTCTTGTTCTTGACGCCAGAGCTCTCCCTGGCGGACTCACCCCCCTTGCTGGGTGGTGTGTGCCAGTTGCGGCCCTCCGCGGCCCTGACACACTTGTCTGCCAAGCTGAAGAGCTCGGAGACGTCGGGCACATCGTGCGTGGTCAACTTCTCGAGCATCTTCTTGTCGTGGACGCCTTGTCGGAAGGCAACGGCGATAGAGGCGTTGGAGATGCGGGGGATGGTGTTTCTAACCTGGGAGAAATGCTGGATGAAGGAGCGCAGCGACTCTCCTTGGTTCTGTTGTAAGGCGTGGAGGTCGGCCTCTGAGCCCAGCCGGATGTAAGAACTCCCGAAGTTGGCCGTAAACTGGCGGCACAACTCTTCCCAGGAGTTTATAGACTCCTGGGGTAAGTTCATGAGCCATGACCTGGCCGACCCGGACAAGGCCACGAGGAAGTAGTTAGCCATGATGGCCTCATCCCCTCCTGCAGCTAGGATGGTGGTGGAGTAGATCTGTAGGAACTCGACGGGAATGACTATCTTGTTGAACTTCTCCAGCAAGTGCAGCCGGAACTTGCACGAGCACACCGCCATACGAAGGTGTGGGGCCAGAGCCATGCAGCCTCCCACTGAGCCTGGGGAGACGGGGCTCTGGCCCGCGTAGTTGGGGGGCATGGTACCCGGGGTACCATACTCTTCCCCGAGGCCACGACGCCACTCGCGCTGTCACTTGATGTTGACACGGCCATCTTCTTTCTGACGGCGGCGGCGGTCCAGCTCGCCCCTGAGGTATGTGGTGGGGAGTCTGGACGTCACCGTCGAGTGGGTTGTTGCTGTCCTGTAATCCCTTGTTAGGGAACGGGGCGGCAGCTACACCGTTTCTAGCCGCCGTCTCCGGTGGCACGACGAGTTAAGCGCGGCGACGACTAGTGGTCGACATTGTTGCGCAACTTCTCACAGCGGACGGGGAAGCTCCCACGCATGGGGGTTATGAAGGAGTGCACGGGCTGCTAGCAGCGCACTCTCCGGGCTGGCCTCGGTCGGTGCTTGCGACGCCGTCACAACCGAAGTCTGCTAGGAGGGAACTGGTACCGTTGCCGTAGGGACTGGCGCCGGCGCAGACGGTCCCGCTCTGGGACCAGAGGACGCTTCCTGCTCCCTTTGCCACTGGCGGCGCGAGGGTCGGGAAGAACCTACAACATATTGGATGTTCACCATTGTGGGCTTCACGAACAGCTTCAAGAACCAAAAAGCCCCCCCTACCTGGTGCGCCAAATGTCGAAGTGTTTTCCTGCGACACTTCCCCCGGTCTGCTCGGAAGCAGCCCGCGGAGGTTCTTTTTTTGGAGGGGCTAATGGATCTCGAAGGTCGGAGCACAATGGCGAGGGGAACGCGAGGATTTACGTGGTTCGGGCCACTGGAGCGTAAAACCCTACGTCCACGGGTGTGCTTGTTGTATTGCTTGCGCGTGTGAGTGTATGAGTGAGTCGGGGTTCAGACCTTTTGCGCGGAGGCTGCCCCGGTGCTTTTATAGACCAAGGCCGGGGCAGTTACAAGGTGGCCCGGGGCCCGACAAGTGGCCCCGCAGCTATCTGTCTCCTATAGATGAGCCATAGGCATTTACAGTTATATGCATTGTCACTGTCAGTGGAGTTAAAGCATGCCCATTGACACGCCGGGCACCTCTGATCGGGTGGCCGGTGATGTTGAATCCCCCGTCGTGTCGCCGCGTCTCCTTGCTCTGCTAGGCGGCTCTGTGCAATTGGGCGACACTGTTGTGCCGTCACGCCTCGCTGCCCTATCTTTCACCGTAATGGTGCGCAGATGTGGAACGGAGGGGTTCGCCGTGCGCCATGCTTCTGAGGAAGGCACGAGCCTTGAATGCTCGGCCTGACAGCGTACCTTCCTCATTACTCCTTGGCCATCTGCCCATTGCTCGTTGGTGTGACGTTCGGGCGGCTGGCCCCTGGGACACACGTCTCCACCAGAGCTACCTTGCGGAGTAGTGGGTGGTCCGGAGTCGTTGGACACGTGGCAGCACCGGAGCCCTCCCATGGTGGAGGTCGGGCCCGGGGCCGCAGGACACGTGGCACATCCGGAGCCTTCCTTGGGGGGAAGGTACACCTGGAGTCGCCGCCTACGTGGAAGCACCGAAGCGCTCCCATGCTGGAGGTCGGACCCGGAGCCGCGAGACACGTGGCACCTTTGGATCTCTCTCTAGTGGAGGGTGTGGCTCGGAGGTTCCGGGCACGTGGCAGCGCCAGAGCCCTCCCTGGCAGAAGATCGGGTCCGGCACAACTGGGCACAAGACGGCTCGTGAGTCACCCTCGGCCGGTAGACAGGCCCAGGGCTTGAAGACACGTGGCAACCCCGGGACTGCCCATGGGGCCCAGGGCACGTGACTTACGCTGGGGCCCGCCTAAGCTGGAAAGGTGGGGTCCATGTTGTCAATTATCCACTATGCGGGGGTACCCGGTCTGCTGGGTACCGACAACGGCTCGTTTCAGACTAGCTGCGTAACCATATGGGAATTTCAAAGTTTTCAACCATTTCATGACTTCTTTCTTTTCTTTAGATCGAAGACAGAAAGAAGCATATGGCTTACGACCACTTCCGTAGAGCTCAAGAGTTGGACGGTTACAAAGCTCCGCCAGATCCTTTCGAGCCTTTATATTGTTTTTCATTTTACCCGTCATATACATGCATGTGCTTATTATACATTCGCCCATATTACGCTCCTGATGCATGACATCAATGTTGTGCGTTAAAATCAAGGACTTCACATACGGTAGATCCCATATTCCACATATATGAGTCCAATTGTGTTTCTCTCTGTAACCTACAAAATATCTAGGACGACTTTCATCTGCCACTAGTTTGTCCAACATATCAGAAATTTCTGACCTGTTTTGACGTTTCGGTGGTCATTTTGTGACAACTGTGTTCTTTCTGAAGACATTCTTCTGTTGTCTAAACACGTGATTTTGAGGCAACCAACATCTATAATAATCGAAATTGCATATCTTGCCTCCATGAGTAAGTCGAAAGCAATCCGTGTCCGAAGCACATATCGGACACGTCAAACGACCGTGCGTGCTACATCCAGAAAACATACCGCATGCTGGAAAATCGTGAACGGACCACAAGTAAGCAGCCCGTAGGTTGAATTTCTACTTCTTATAACAGTCGACCGATTCGACTCCCGTCCACAAAATTTTCAATTCTTCAATCAACGTTTCAACATCACGTTTAGACGTGGGCCAGGATGATCCGGTCCAGGTACGATGAGAAAGAAACATGAATTCATACTTCATACAAAGAGATTGTGGTAGGTTTTATGGAATAACAAAAACGGGCCAACAGGAGTATAGTGTGGCGTTTGTACTAAACAGCGAGAAGCCATCTGTCGCCAACCCGATGTGAACAATTCTCGCATCACTGGCAAAGCCTATATCGAAGCGGTCCAGTGTCTTCCATGCCTCAACATCGGACGGGTGTGTCGTGACTCCATTGTTCTGACATACACCTTCTTTGTGCCATCTCACGTGTCTTGATGTTCTTTTTGAAATAAACAACCGCTTCAATCGGGGTGTCAGAGGTAAGTAACGAAGTTGCTTATGCGCGACTTCTGTCATCACATTGTAAAATCTCCACTTGAAGCATTGCTAGTTTTTCAGTAGAATTTAAATCAGCAGGGTTAATCTTTCTAAAGTAGGTATTCAAATTCGAAATTTTGCTACGTGGAATAAAAGAAAGGCTACAAAGGAAATTTAGCTAAAAAGGAAATAAACCACAGAATTAAATTGGAGAACAAGAGAGGGTTAACTCCACGGTAATCAAATTAAGTTTTTAGAATTTGCTGCAAACTTTGAATTTGAATTTGGGAGCCACTGTTGTTTGGGGAGACTGCCGGTGGAACCCACATGTCATTGGAACAGAGATAACCATTGAGTTTCCCTTCTGTTGGGGCTTGACACCGAGGAGCATGCACCCTTCCAGCGAGCTGCCTGTGCCCCTGCTCCCCGAAGGGGGTTCAAACCCATTTCCTCAGCTGATCGATAAAGATCATCGATGCACAAACGAAGTCTTCGTTCTCTGCTCGCACGCTCCACTCGCACACTCATCCAAAAAACACACCGAGCACCCGCCTCATCCGCTACTCAACGTCGATCGATCTCTCGGGGTTTTGGCACCTGGTTGAGCCATCCAGCAGATGTGCCACCGTCTCCTCAACATCCTAGATGCGTCCCCAGCTCGTGCCCGGCGTCCCCTGAGCTGCACCACGCCGTGTTCTCCTCCACGGTTCAAAACAACGTAGCTATCACCAATCATCCTCACCCTGACAGCTCAGAGCTTCTCCGGCACTATCAACCACATCCTAAGGTTTGCCACGACGTCTAGTTCGTCCACCCGGACCCCCTTGCTCTCCCTCGATGGCGGCAATCCAGAATTTCAAGTTTTACGACAGTGGGCGTGTAGAACCGAGGGTATTCAAAATGGGAAATTCTATACGAGTGCTTGATCAACCTAAATTCTGTTGAAGCCATAGAAACTAGGGATCCTAACGATCACATGGACCAAAGCCATGGGAAAACCGGCCATCCATGGAGCGGGGCGCCGGGAATTCATCACCACCGGCCAAAATGAGTCGGGTCACCGTCGAACTCAAGTTTCCCGCTGTTTTCTACTCGGTTAGGTTGTAGCATCGTGTTCTACTCGTCCTAGTGATGCTTTATGACAACTTCGCTCATCAGTTTAGGCTCTAGACTCGATGTTCACCGTCGGGGCCGCAAGGAAATCCGCCGCCGTCGGTGCCGACCTCGTTTCTTGCGAGTTCACGCTGCAAAAAGTTGCCCGGCGGCTGTGCTACGCTCTGAGGATCGTTTCGGACGAAAGCTCATAAAAAATGATCAATAAACAGTGAAGAACGCAGCGCGTCACCGCCGGGGTTATGTGCGCGGTGCCCTCGGTGAGAGGTAGAAGAAGGGTCTGACTGGGGGGGGGCACTGTCAGCGCGTGAGGCAGTTGTCTCTGTGCAAAATAAAACCAGAAATGTCCTCAAGTTTGAGAGCCCAAATCTTTGTGTATGAAGCTCCAAAAATAGTGATTCTTTTTTTGCTGGAATCCTCATAAAGAGTACCTTGCAGAGGGGCAAATTGCTTGCTAGGAAAATGCCCAGTATTTTCTGTTAAAACCTTTTTACTTATTCCTTTAGGGAGTAATTACAGGAATATGTCTTTACGAAACATTCCCAATTTTGGTCAGAAAATCCTTCTCCTAGTTCCTGATCTTCAGTAAAAATGTTACGATTTTTGGAGCTGATTAAGGGCTTAATCAGAAGGTTTTCTCAGGGTTAATTAAATCAGCTAAAAACAACAGAAGTAATTTCCAGAAATTAGATTAAACTTCCACAATCACTTCTGCCCAGTAGAAAGGTTAGTCTGGAAACCTTAAGTCCAGACCTCTCAGAATGTCTCATTATTCAATATGAGAAAGTCTGATTAATTTTCTGTGAACCAATTTATGTTAAATTTGCCAAGAATTATTTTGGCTTATTACTTCATCAAAAACTTCTAAAATTTTTATCCTACTCCTATCATGAGTTTAGAAAGCTCCTGTAAAAATTTCAACCACAGAATCATCTGTCTTCATAAGTTTTGGTTCTGTAGTTGTATATATAGCATTAATTCATAATGTGACACATTCTTTCATTGATCATTGCGATAGAGGAATTTCTCGAGAAGATTTTGGAGGCCGCTGATTTGATTCTATTGACAAAAACATTAGTCAGGACCAACAATAAGGCAAGCCCCGGTTTGCATAAAAAATTTACAAGTTTATATTTGTATACACTTTATATTGTCTAAAATTGTTATTTTGCATTAAGTATAGGTTTGTATGACACTCCACATGCATGACCCAATAAATCCCTGGAGTATTGGTTAGATTAGGATTTCACTTAATTGTAATTATTAAGATAAAGTTGATAAAAGTGGATTAAAAGAGGCATAACTCAAGTAGCCAGTTTTCTACTCGTGAACAGGGGGTTAAGGGCGATCAATCGGAGGATTTGGGATTGATCCACTTAATTATGGATGAGAGACCAGGCAGGATGGATGGAATGCTCAAGGACGTGGTCTTGTGGGCATAGTCCCTGCCTGAGTCGATTGAGGACCGTTCTTGTGTGCGGCCCTGCTGGACAAGTTTGATCTTGTACCGGATGCATACTGGACATATGGGACCCAGGAAACTGATGTGACTTGTTAACCTGGGTGTCGAGGCAATCCCCACCGTCCCATGCAAATAGCTGAAAGGAGAGAGAAGTCATTACTACGATGGTTTGCCGTAGGTGAGATTTACTCCGGGTCTGTTGGACCGGTTCGACATGTGGGTGTCTTGTGAAAAGGTTGCCATATACGATGTTGAGGGGATTATTTGATCACCTTTCTCAGACGGGCGTATGTGTCGTGTCATCCGGGTGTTATCAATTCGAATCACCGTCGCTCGCGGTAGTGAGCATACTTGTACACTAAGTCGTGACGTAGTAGAACTGGGGAACACTACAGAAATCTAGCAAATTTATGACGGCCATAATAATTTACGCCAGCTAACCCTAGAACCGTCGTAAATAAAAGTTTATTCACGACAGCCAAGGTCAAACCGTCGTAAATACCACCTAATTTACGACGGTCCTGGTCTGGCCATCGTAAATAGGCGGTATATACCCGCGGGCCCGGGGTCAGTGCAGGCATTCACGTCCGCGCCGACCCCGAGCTCGCCACCGCCACCGCTCAAAGCACCGCCACCCGCCATCACCAGCCGCCCTCGTGCCGGCCCCCGCCGCTGCCTCGGCCGCTGCCGCCCCCACACCCGCCAACACCCCGGCCCCGGCCTCCAGTCGTGTCGCCCCGGCCCCGGCCACCAGCAGCGCCGCCCCGGCCGGCCCCTGCCGCTGGCCTGGCCCATTACGCCGCCCCAGAGCCTCCCCGCCCTGAGCCACCGCCGCCCCCGACCCCGGCGGTCTCCCCCAACACAGGCGGCCCCCGGCGCTCCTCCCCGACCCGGCGCTTCATTTCATTATTTAGTTGAACATTGTGTATAAAATTGAGTGTTTATTATATGCTCTCATGACGGTTCCAGACCGTGTTGTCGCGTCACCCTCCCCATCGGCGGCGGGAGCCGGAAGGCCCCGAACCTCCAAGCTTCGAGTACCCAAGGACGCGAAGAGACGCTCGACAAGAGTCGTCGGTCCAGGCTCGGCGCCCGACTGACCTCCCTCCAACACTCGACCGCTCATCCGCCGTGACCCGTCGCAGAAGGGTACAAGGACCATCCAACGACCCGTGTCCGGTGCCCGAGCCCTCGAAAGGCCGGCGGGATTTGGCTTCGTCCTTCTTCCATTGTTCTTAAGATCTTGGACATGACGAAGGATTAGGTCGCATGGACGCAGACCCGCACGTTGACTGTCACCCCTATTCTTTCCCCCCTCTTTCTCCCTCTTTCGTTCTTTCCTCTCTCTCTCTTGTAAATGACTCAAAAATGAATTAGTAACGTAAACCTTTAGGATATGCATCACCCGTTTCGATCCGCCCCGTCTCACATGCATTATGCATGTGAGCCGGTAGGTTCGGAATTGTCCCTTTTTCGACAGCCTGAGAGTGACCGAGGGGGAGTGCCTATGACGAGACGTGGGTCTGAATCCGGACGAGATTTCGACAGCGTAACCCTGATGTTCTCTGCTGCACCATTATCGGGCGTGCAGTCGGAGAACAACGAGGTTATGGTGCCGAAATTTTGTCTGGATTCGGACCTGGCGTCTCGTCAGAAGCACGTTCCTCTTGGTCACTCTTGGGTGGGTTTAGGACCTATCCGTCCCAATAGAAGTATGGTCGTGAGATATAGTGAAGTATAAATTAACAATATTTTCTTTGTCTTTAATCTGTAGCCTCAAACATGGGTGAAGACCGTAGTTGGATGGATACTAGTTGGAACAAGAAAGGTGGTCACTCAGATGAATGGTTCGCAAAGACAAATGCTTTTGTCGATCGAGCTTTTTCGTTGTCGACGATCGATAAGGTGTGATGCCCATGTACGAAATGCCGAAACACAAAGTGGCTTGATAAAATGACTCTTTTCAATACACTTGTGTCGAAACGGTTACACGCCACATTATGAGGTGTGGAGTTTCACGGCGAGACAACTTCTAAAGCCGTACAAGAAGTGCAAGAGGATGATGACAACACGGGGGTTGATTGGATGGATGAGATGCTACAAGCTATTGAACCAGAGGCTACGGAGGATCCTCCAACAATGGAGGTAGAAGGGTTCTTCAAGCTTCAGAAGAGCCGCTCCATGAACAAACAGAAGTGACCCTCCTTACGTTCATCACTAACTTATGGTAATTAAATCCAAGTACTTCTTTTACAACAATAGTTACAATGACCTAATCAAATTGATCGGCGATATCCTTCCACAACCCGGCAAAGTGTCTAAAGATATGTATCAGTCAAAGAAATTGTTGTCGGTCTCGGTATGAAATACGAGAAGATTGATCTATGTCCAGACAATTGTATGATTTTTTGGAAAGAGCATGCGAAATAGAACAAGTGCGTAAAATGTGATAAATCGAGGTTTGTCGAAGTTGTTAACGACGATGGTGATAATGTGATGACAGAAGTCGCACATAAGCAACTTCGTTACTTACCACTGACACCTTAATTTACGTGGTTGTTTATTTCAAAAAGAACAGCCAAACACATGAGATAGCACAAAGAAGGTGTACGTCAGAATAATGGAGCCATGACGCACCCGTCCGATGGTGAGGCATGGGAGGCGCTGGACCGCTTCGATCCGGACTTTGCCAGTGATGCGAGAAATGTTCGTATCAGTTTGGCGATAGATGGCTTCTCGCTGTTAGTACAAACGCCATACCATACTCGTGTTGGCCCATTTTCGTTATTCCATACAACCTGCCACCATCTCTTTGTATGAAGTATGAATTCATGCTTCTTTGCCTCATCATACCTGGACCAGGTCATCCTGGGCCACGTCTAAACGTGATGTTGAAACCGTTGATTGAAGAACTGAAAATTTTGTGGATAGGAGTCAAAGCGTACGACTATTACAAGAAGCATAAATTCAACCTGCGGGCTGCTTACTTATGGCCCGTCCATGATTTTTCATCATACAGTATGTTTTGTAGATGGAGCACTCACGGTTGTTTGATGTGCCCGATATGTGCTTCGGACACGGATTGCTTTCGACTTGCTCATGAAGGCAAGATATGCTACTTTGATTGTCATAGACGTTGGTTGCCTCGAAATCACGTATTTCGACTACAAAAGAATGTTTTCAGAAAGGACACGGTTGTAACAAAAGGACCACCGAAACGTCAAAATGGGTCAGAAATTTCTGATATGTTGAACAAAATGATGGCTGATGAAAGTCGTCCTAAATATTTTGTAGGTTACATAGAGGAACATAATTGGACCCATATATGTGGAATTTGGGAGCTCCTATATGCCAAGTCTTTGATTTTAATGCACAACATTGATATTATGCATCAGGAGCGTAACATGGGCGAATGTATAATAAGAAAATGCATCGATATGACGGGCAAAACGAAAGACAATATAAAGGCTCGAAAGGATTTAGCAGAGCTTTGTAACCGTCCAACTCTTGAGCTCTCCGAAAGCGATGGTAAGGCACGTGCTTCTTTATGTCTTCGATCTAAAGAAAAGAAAAAGTCATGAAAATGGTTGAAAAGTTTGAAATTCCCAGATGGTTACGCAGCTAGTCAGAAATGAGCCATGAATGTGAAGATGGAAAAGCTCACTGGATTGAAAAGTCATGATTATCACATAATCATGGAAAGACTCCTACCTGTCATATTTCGCGGCTATTTTGATGATGCGGTGTGAAAGGTGTTAGTCGAGCTTAGCTACTTCTATAGACATCTCTATGCTAAAGAAATCTCGGTAGAGATGATGAATAAGTTGGAGAAGGAGAAACTGGTACTATTATGTAAGATGGGAAAAAATTCCTCCTGATTTCTTCAATCCAATGCAACATCTCCTTATCCATCTTCCATTACAGGCTAAAGTGGGTAGTCCTATGTAATATAGATGGACGTATCACATTGAAAGAGCACTTAGATATCCGAAACCAATAGGTGGCAACCGAGCAAGGGTGAAAGGGTGCATCGCCGAAGCATTTACCCTTAAGAAAGTGGGATACTTTTTAAGTGTTTACTTTGCAGAGGAACACAATATAAATACTTCAGTGATGTGATACAATATGGATGAACATCCACCTTGCAGCGATCTCTCTATTTTTGTAACGAAGTGCACTACTGTTGGTGGTAGTCGGAGATACAATTGTACCGTAGATGAAAGAACGGTCGCTTTCCTCTACATGTATGCTAATACAGATGGGATGGATAAATATTTCGAGTAAGTTTTTGTCCTATCATTGATACTTATCGGCATATTATGCAACATTTATGTTCATGGAAGTTTTTTCCGTCCAGTGAGTTCCACAAGCAAAATTGCACACATAGGCATCAACCTACGAGCAAACAAGTAGAAACGATGCTACTAGATGGAATTAATGGACGACCTAATTTTCTTTTCTGGTTTCAAGAATATGTAACATTTTCTTGTTAAATTATGAGTATTTATAAAGTATTCTTATAACTTATTCGTATTATAAAGTATTCTTATAACTTCGTAATTTGGACAGTGCATGAAAGAGCCCGATGTCCATGAAGACTTGCGACAACTGTCCTATGGATTGGTTAAAGTTAGAAGCTATGGCCGATATGATGTCAACAAGTTTCATTTTGTATAACTCAATTTGAAGATCTTCATCCTCTTACGGCAACATGTAATACTGGAGTTGTGACGAGGGCAATCGACATCGGGGACCATGTTTATGTCCGGGTGTCTCCGATGAAAGGAGTTCATCGTTTTGGAGTAAAAGGAAAGCTTGCTCCGCGATTCATCGGTCCGTTCTCCGTCATTGAAAAATGCGGAGCCGTGGCCTATCGCTTGGAGTTACTGGCGTCACTCGCGGGAATTCATAATGTCTTCCATATTTCTCAGTTGAGGAAATGTCTCAAGCCTTCAGCGGAAATCCGCCTGGAAGACATGGAAACTCTTCAACCGGACCTGACATATTCGGAGTATCCGATCCGGATTATCGATGAAAAGACTCGCACCACAAGAAACCAGACCTTATGGTTTTACAAGGTCTTGTGAAGTAACCATACCGCTGATGAGGCGACATGGGAAAGTGAGGACTATCTACAAGCGAATTATCCGGACGTGCTATCATCATATAACCGGTAAACTGTTCCCCACTTTACTTTTATTTTGGAATCTCGGTACGAGATTCTTTTTAAGGGGGGATGTAAAATCCGCAAAAGTGCTAGCAAGAAATTCAGCACATTCACCTTTAGGAAAAATGAGAGGAATTAAAACTTTGAATTATAATGGTGTGAGTTCAAAGTGCTGATTCAAATACTCTCAAAAACTTCCAAACATGGAGATCTAAATTCACAACTTGGGTCTACATAATTCAAAGATGAAACTTATCAAGTTTCAGCTCATTTGGAGGGGGTTTATTAATTGTTTGGATTTAAGAGAGGAAGCCCTCAAATCTAAATTCAAATTTCAGTTTCAAATTCCAACTTTCTCAAACTGAAAATTTGAGTTCACAAATGTCCTCCCCACATTTGAATTAGCATTCATGCCAAAATTAAGATTATTTGAGTTTGGTTTGCTATACCTTTGGAGCAATGGAAGGATAAATATTCAAATTCAAATTCAAATTCCAAGAGCCAAATACAGTTCAAATTCCACACCAAAAATTTAATCCATTTAAATTCCAAAAATTCAAATCATGACTTGGTGCGGAAGTATAGCATTTAAGTGTGAGTAGCTGTAGGAAAAATATCAGTAAAAAATGGAAAAGAATTGAGGAGAGAGGGTCCACTAGTCAGCTACACACAGAAGCAAACCGGCTCTGTTCTTCGGTCGAGCACCGAGATCACGCCATCGCTCGGTTAAACCCCGCCATGACGAAATCACCATTCCACCTCATGCTTTGGTGATCAGACCGCGTGAAGACGTCCTCCCCACGTCGTTCAGCCATGCAAGGAACCATTTCACTGCTGCTACCCTCACTCGTGCGCACGTTTCTTCTCTATTCTCACCGCACGAGCGCCTCTCGGCTCTCCGTCGCCTCCGTGATACAGGCCGCAACTTGGGAGATCCTGTACAGCAAACACACGTTCCATCCTCTCCTAGACCTTCTGGTGAACGCCTTCCTTCATTCCGTTCAGTAGCGAGGGAGTATTTTGAGGTTTACCGATCACACGTTCTTAGGACCGAGAGGGGACTCGACTCGAAATTCTTGATGATCAGTCCATCCCAGCTCGTTTCCCTCTAGCCATGCGTCCTAGACCTTCCAACAACCCTCTAGTATCAACAAACGTCGAAAACTATCAACCATAGATGCTGTGCTTCGAGTTTTTCCGGTCGCCGTCGTTTTCAGCCCTAGGTCGACAGTGAGGTCATAGCTCCGGCCACTTCTACGGCAAACCAACGCCATATTCGTGCTTAGCACGCCACCGCGGAGATGTAGGAAGAAACCGCGCTCGAAATAAAGCTTTGTAGGGCTCGAGCGATCTCGCCGGAGTTGGAATAGCCACTGCCGCCGTCGCTGACTAGGCTCCGGCCACCAAGAGTCCTAGCTGACACCACCACTGAGTTCCCCGAGGGCAAAAACCTAGGGGTCGTGAGCCTCAGCCCTGGAATGGCCGGGAACGCCATTCAGGCAGACCTCACCGGTGTGCGCCTCCGGGGAGCTCTGTTGGCGTGAGGAGGAAGATGCCCAGGTGGGACCCACTGTCAGCCATTTAAACATTTCTGATACTTTCAGATTTCCATTCAAACTTTGAAACCCCATAACTTTCAGTAAGAATGTCCGAAATTTGTGAAACAACTTTTGTTGAAATCCTCTCAGTCAGTACTTTGCACAAGTGTAAAGAAATGGGTCTGAAGATCCCTGAAATTTTATCCAAAATTCATCAAATTTAAATATTTGGGAATTAATTCCAGGAGATTCCTGTTATGGAATTTCCTAAAATTTGGCCAGAAGATCCTTCATAACTCTAGTGATCTCCTGTAACAATTGGAGATTCATTGGAGTATATTTGCTAGGCTAAACTCTTATCCAAAGTTCAGCCTTCATTTGGAATTTCCAAAATAAACAGAAACTTTTTCAGCATTTCCTATCAATTTCAAAATTCTATTTCTCCCTGTAGACAACTCGAAAAATTATGAAACAAAGATAGCTAGAACCAGGGAGACTTCCTTTATTTATATCTTCCACTTGTAGCCATGTCAAAACTTCAGATTTGGGATAAAAAATTCAGAGGAGTCATATACTTGTGGGAGTTTTGGAGACCACAAGCTTTTATGAAATTCCTCAAATAATCCTCAGAGAGTCTAGTATCCACTGGAAAAATACCAAAGCCAATTAAGAAACCTTAATAGCAGTAGCTAGTAATAGAAGATTGCTTCTTATAAATCATTATCACTTATACATATATTTTGTTACATATCATATAGTGACCGAGGTTGAGGACGCTTTGGAGCCTTTGGAGATCGTCCTACCAGATGCTAACTTCCAGTTTGACTCGCAACCAGACAATCCCCGGTTTGCATTTAATTACTTTTGCAAAGTTTTACTTTGTATCACTTATGTCTAGGATGAATTTCTTACATTAGAGTTAAGGTGATTGAAACCCCACTTGCATGACCTCTAAATCCTATGGAGGGTTGGGTAGTTTACAGTTCGATGAGTATAGAATGTCATGCAAATGTTCTTAGGATCTCGGTAGAAGTCGAGTGGTTGAAATATACTCGCGAGATAGGATTTTATCACACGGCCTAGAATGGAGTAAAGAATGGCTTAAGAATGAGAAATCGAGACCCAGCAAGGGGGATAGGGTGCAGTAAGCGGAGGTCTCACGTGCGTAGCCCTGTTAGTGTCGGTTGAGGACCGAGCCATGTACGGCCCTGCTGGACAAGTTTGAACAGTACTGGATACATACTGGCTATATGGAAACCAGGAAACCGGTGTAATTGGTTAACCTGAGTGCCGAGGCTTACCCAACCGTTTTATAGGAGTGGGTTGAGGGTAGCAATGTGTAAATCTGCCGGCGCGCACAGACACGCTCCACGCGGGGACCTCGTGCCCATTACGGGTGGACCGGTTCGGTATTTGGGTTTCCTTTGAAAGGTTGTTGCATACAACGGAGTATCGAAGGTGTGAGGCATCACACTTCTAAAATGGGTGTATGTGACGTGTTATCCGGGTGTCTATTGATTGCAATCACCATCCCTCGTGGTTATTTCAGTACCGCTTGTTCACTGCGCTGTGACATAGTAAGAATTGAAACAGGCCAGAAGAATATGATGCATTGATCTATTATTGTATTGAAACCATGTATGCTATAGATGTATATCTCATTAAGTTTATATTCCACTTTGGGCATAACCACATCGGAGGAAAGTGTTTCTTGTTTTATTGGTGGACTTCCGATGTGAGGGCTGCCTAAGGCATATTAATCTACTGCTGTAAAACTGAAAATAAGGATTAACATGTAGGTGTGTCTTTATTGCAATATCATTTCCTATATTACTAATCCCTGCATGTAGAGTCTCATGTTTAGTAGTGACGGATAAGTCTTCCTGAGCCATCATGCTCACGGTTGCTATAACTGAGTTGCTACAGGTGAGGCTTATGAGGAAGGCTCCAAGGATGAGGTGATGCCCCCGTCGGGGTACACGGCCGAGTTGGAGCCCTGCACGCCGCCGTGACATTCAGATGATTGCTGCTAGTGTGTAGCGTCCCCGTGCTAGATGGCTGCACTTTTGCATAGCTAGGCTGAGAGTTTAGCTATGAGTAAGACTTCCGTTGTATAGTAAGATTGTAAAAGACTTCCGCTGTTTTATGTAAATAAAAGTTTGTATGTTGTTCTTAATCTTTTGTGTGCTGTTGGGTGCCGCATTTCACGGCACCACACTCTGCAATTCCGGAGTGGGAGGACCACGAGGTGGCTCCCCATAGTACATTAATAAGTTCACTAAATCCTTGCAGGTCCTAGTACGACTGCTCGTTCATGGGTCAGGGGCACCACACACAGGTGTCCGGTTGCATCGGTTTTTTAGTGCGTCTGCACTATCCCGGTGTGATCGACGGGGTCCCTGCGACATCGTGGGATGAAACACTCGTGTCTCTCACAAGGCGCACAACAACCTTCATGGGGCTGTGTGGGCGGATTTTATGGTAAGTTTGTTTAATAAAATTTTGTAAATTTGTATTCTTCAACTTGATTAAATTGTTAATGTATATCTCTTCAATATTTGTTTTCTTATGGCTGGGGTATCATTTAGAGGACACGAGCCAGAGCATGTTGGACCATGCTAGAGTCGTGTTCAACAGGAACACACGGATGCTTGTATCGCAAGCGTTATCGTACGCTCGTATTCAAGCCATGAACGAGTACCTCAAGCGGCACCAGGAGTACCAGTCAAGGCCGTTTAGGATGGCCCGTTTAGGATGGCCTCACACATGTACTTGACAGAGGAGCAGTACACGGAGGTAAGTTGTTTGTGTTTAATTATTTCAATACTTAGTTATGTAAATGGTATTTCAATGATATAATAAATATGTGCAAGTCAGTATTTCGTGGCTAGAGGGTCGGCCCGAATAATACCAAGTTCTCTGCAAGATTTGGGCTAGTGATGCTTTCATTGCTAAGTCTAGGAGGGCTCGTGGATGCAGAGGTTCCGACTCAAAGAACTCCTATGGCCCCGATGGTCATGTGCGTTTGGCTAAACACATGGTAAGAATAATAACCCTTCTTTGTATGTCTTCATAATATAATTAGCATACTAACACATGTCTACAGGAGCGCCGACCATCACTCAAGTCTGAAAACCGGGTCATAAGGACCCATCCCAGCCTGGGGAGTGCAGTCAGGTCATGGCCGATCGACTGGTAAGTTATCAAAACTTATCAATTCAATTGTTACTAATTTGTTGAAACTAATATGCAATTTTACTTCTTTTAGGAAAATTATGTACGAGAGGTCATGAGGATACACGAGGAAGAGTACAATTAGGAAAATGCGCCAATCGACCCTCAAGCCGTTTATGCTAGCGGAAGCGAGAAGGCTCATGTACGGTTAGTTGGTCATTTTCTTTATTTCTTTAAAATCTTTCTTCTTCTAATTATTATTATTTTATTCTTTTGTAGGTTTGCCATTTTTGATGGAGTTGTCGACTCGAGGGTAGCGCGACCTTCGATCGTCACTCCATCGACCGAGGGTTCCTCCATCGGGCAGACAAGTCGTCGTCTCTCCCAGAGCGAGATAGAGGAGCTCCATAGGGAGATAGACGAGATCTGGAGAGAGAGAGAGAGAGAGGAGATCCAGAGGGAGTGGGATCTAGACTGGGCCACATAGGAGTAGCAGGCCGCCTACATGGCAAACTACATGGCTCATATGCAGGCGACGGTGGAGGTAAGTAATTGAATAGAAATTAATTTAAATTCATATTATTGCATTATATTTGTTTTAATATTTTGCAATTACAGGCCTTAGCTCGACAGAGTGGGCAGCAGATCCCGATCCCTACGTGGCAGCCGCTAGAGTTGGCCCCGCCACAAGTGCCCCCACCACATGGACATTCACATATCCAGTTAATGTGTTTTTTATTTGCTATTTTCTAATCTAAGAAAACTTAGTGTAGTTGAGGGGAGAGAGTGAGGGGTGGAGGGAGGGCGTGAGAGTAAGAGGTAGTGGTAGAGAGGGGGAGGGAGAGGGAGAGAGAGTGAGAGTGAAAAGGGAAAGAGGGAGGTAGAGAGAGACACAGTGGTAGAGAGAGGGGGTGAGAAAGAGAGGGAGTCATAGAGAGAGGGCGAGGGAGAGGGCGAGGGAGAAAGTGAGAGTGGGGGAGGGAGAGGGAGAGAAGAGTTAGAGTAAGGGGGGAGAGTGAGGGAGTGTGATAGTAAGTGGGGAGAGTCGTAGAAGCTCAAACTCACTTTATCAATTTATTTGTATTGCAGAGATCGGCAACTTAGGCTCAAACTCCACCGCCACAGCTACCGGCACCGGGAGGAGGTCGCGGAGACGGATTCTTCGGCTCCGGAGCGAGTGGATCCGTGAGTGGAAGGGGTACTGTTTAGCGAGTGGATCTCCTTTTTGTTTAATATTTTGGATGTTTTATATTTTGGATGTGTATATAAACTGTTCTGTGAGCTGACCATAGTGTCAGGTTATCATATTATGTTTTTTAAATAAAAACCTTATTTACGATGGCCAGCTATACAGGGTCGTCGTAAGTTAACCTACTTAACTTACGACGGCCAGTGTCCAGGCCGTCGTAAGGTGTAGAGTCCACCACGTGGCACGGCCATGGGCGACGGCCCATTTTTTACGACGGCTAGAAACGGTCGTCGTAAGTTAGTTATTTATAACGATGGCCGTCGTAAATTACATTATTTACGACCAATAACTGGAAACGGCCAGAAACTATCGTAAATAACCAAAAACCGTCGTAAATAACTTATTTACGATGCTTCTCCCTAATTTACGATGGTTTCTAGCCGTCGTAAATTTGTTGGATTCCTGTAGTGGAAATGGTTAAAGATGCTTGGTAATAAATCCTCATATTAGAGATGATGGATGATAAGTACCATTCACTAAATTTACTTTCTACCTTGGGCTAGTAGCATCGAGACGAAGCATTTCTTGTTTGATTGTGGAGTCAAAATGGTGATGGCACAAGTTATGTATTGGTCTATTGTAACTAAATTCACATTTCTCCTCGGGCAAGTGGCATCAAGACGAAGCGTTTCTTGTTTGATTGTGGAGTCTCGATGTAGATTATACGAGGCTTATAAAATCTGCTTAAAAACTGGAAGTAAGGACTCTCTAGTAGCTCAAGTTTATCATTTGTGCAAACTTCTATATTTAGCCCTCTATTTCCAACATTTAGAGTTCCATGTGTAGGTATACGGTTAAGTCTTGCTGAGCAAAAGCTCACGGTTTGTTGATCCATTGTTTTGCAGGTGACGTTGCATATGGCAACGTTAGGAAGGAAGGGTGATCCAAGCGGGGCAGCACCCAATGCGGGGTGTGAGTCTCACTTGGAACCCTCAACACCATCGTGTTTGCGTGTGGGCTAGTGTGAAGCATCCACGGGCAGGAAGGTTTACTTTTGTTTAGCATAGGCTATAGTTCGTGAGTGTATTCTTATCTTTCCGCTGCAATGTACATCTGTACATTACTTGTAAAAATGTAACAATGATATGTATTAAAGACATATGTTGTTGTAAATGTGCTCTTTTCGGTTATGTGCTATTAGGTGTCGCATTACATGACACCACCCAATGTGATTCCTAGATTGTCGAGACGGTGGTCCCCACACACATTATCACCATCGTCGTTAACAACTTCAACAAACCTCGATTTACCACATTTTAAGCACTTTTTCTCTTTCGCATGCTCTTTCCAAAAAAGCATACAGTTGTTTGGACATACATCAATCTTCTCATATTTCATACCGAGACCAGAGAGCAATTTCTTCGACTGATACTGTCGAAGTGTGCCGTCGACACTTCCCCCGGGCCTACTTCAGGAGCAACCCGCGGAGGTTCTTTTTCGGAGGGGCTAGTTCTCTCGGGAGGTCATGTTGGTTGTGAGAGGATTGACACAAGGATTTTTACGTGGTTCGGGCCGCCGGAGCGTAACACCCTACGTCCATGGGAGTTGTATTGCTCGGAGCTTAGAACCGGAGTTCTAAGCTCGGTGATCTGGATGAACTGACTTGCCCGCTCTCGAGCTACCCTCGAACCGAACCCCCAGCAACGTTGCCAACCCGAGTATTTTATACTTCAAGGCTCGGGCAGCTTACAAGGTGGGCCCCGGGGCCCGACAGGTGGCCCCGGGGAGATTTCCTGCCATCTACCATATCTTACAGTGAATGCTGGTAGTTGTCTCTGGCAATGGCTTCTTAGTTGTCGCTTTGCCGTCCTGCCCGTGCCGCAAGCTATGCGTAGTAGTTGATGATGGCAGGGACGGCAGGGCATGTCTTGTCGCTGTATTTATTGGTCAACAACTTCTGACATGGCGTGCTTGTCTTAACTTTGACGCGACTGGTCACAGTGCCACCTGACAGGGGCGTGCGCCGCGTCTCCGCGTGGTTTTGGCGCTGAAAATGTGGAGGCACTA
Organism: Neostapfia colusana; assembly: GCA_030760725.1. Taxonomy (NCBI): domain Eukaryota; kingdom Viridiplantae; phylum Streptophyta; class Magnoliopsida; order Poales; family Poaceae; genus Neostapfia; species Neostapfia colusana. The sequence continues at coordinate 107,328,610 of JASWHV010000006.1, forward strand.
TCTCCTGGGGAATTTGGTGCACCTCTACACCGACCACAGGAGCTTGAAATACATTTTCACCCAGAAGGAGCTGAACATGAGGCAAAGGAGGTGGTTAGAACTGATCAAAGATTATGAAATTGAGATTCATTACCACCCCGGTAAGGCGAATGTGGTTGCCGATGCGCTGAGTCGGAAATCACATGTCCATCACCTCACCATTACATCGGTGGAGGAGGAAGAGCTGAGTTTATACTTGGTTCCTTATGGGTTGCTTTACAACCTTGCCCTCATCCCTACTATTAGGGAGGACATCATTGCAGCTCAGAAGACTGATAAAGGAATGGCACATCTCCGGAGACGAATAGACAATGGGGAGATCAAGTGTTTCCGGAAAGATGATGAGGGGACGCTATGGTTCAATGACCGCATAGTCATACCCCGGGATATGGAGTTGAGGAAAAAGATCCTCGATGAAGCTCACTTGTCTAAATACTCCATTCATCCGGGCAGCAACAAAATGTACCAAGATTTGAAAAAGAAATTTTGGTGGACACGGATGAAGCGGGAAGTAGCGAAGTGCGTATCCGAGTGCGATACATGTAGACGAGTGAAAGCTGATCATATGAAGAAATCAGGGCTGTTGCAACCCCTGAAGATCCCGGCATGGAAATGGGAAGATGTGAGCATGGATTTCATTGTGGGATTGCCCCTAACTTCCAACAAACATTATTCCATCTGGGTAATCGTCGATTGGTTAACCAAGACGGCTCACTTCATCCCAGTGAATACACGATACAATGCCGGCAAATATGCGGAGTTGTACATAGCGAAGATTTTATGCTTATATGGAGTACCCAAGACCATAGTCTCAGACCGAGGTGCCTTGTCTGTATCTCGCTTTTGGGAGCAGCTACATGCTGCATTGGGTACCAAGCTGATTAGGAGCTCCGCCTATCACCCTCAAACCGATGGGCAAACAGAGAGGGTGAACCAAGTATTAGAAGACATGTTGAGAGCATGTGCCATCCACCACGGTAGGAACTGGGATGATCACCTACCGTTGGCGGAATTCTCGTACAACAACGGCTATCAGGCGAGTATCAAGATGGCACCCTACGAAGCTCTCTACGGTCGAAAATGCCGCACCCCATTAAATTGGCGCGAATCCGGTGAAAGGGTCACATTCGGGGTTGATGTGGTGAACGATGCCGAAGAGCGCGTTCGGGCGATTCAAGCTAATTTGAAGGCCGGTCAATCCCGGCAAAGGATCTACGCTGATAAGAGGCGTAGACCGCTGCACTTTGAGGTCGGGGAACACGTGTACCTCCGCATGTCTCCGATGAAGGGTGTGCACCGGTTCGGTATGAAGGGGAAGCTCGCTCCCCGTTTCATTGGACCCTATGCTATCACCGAGAAGTGCGGACCAGCGGCGTATCGATTGGAGCTACCGGCATATCTTGCTTGTGTTCACGACGTTTTCCATGTTTCACAACTGCGAAAATGTCTGAAGCATACCGCCGCTGTTCCTACCAAAGACATCGGCGAGTTGCAACCGGATTTGACGTATGATGAATATCCGGTGGCAATTCTTGATGAGAAAGCCCGAACCACGTGTAGCAGAACGTTGTGGTTCTACAAAATACTCTGGAGCAACCACACCGCCGAAGAAGCGACGTGGGAGAGCGAGGAATTCCTTCGCTCAAACTACCCGGAGTTCACATATTTTAGGCACTTTGTGGGGTTGTGGAAGGATATCGTTGATCAATTTATTAGGTTGTTGTAACAGTTGTTAGAAAAGAAGTATTTAGACTTAATTACCATAAGTGTGGTGATGAACGTAAGCAGAGTCACTTCTTTGTGTTCATGAAGTGGCTCTTCTGAAGCTTTGAGATGCTTGAAGAACGCTTATACCTGCGTTGGTTGAGGATCCTCCATAGCCTCTGGTTCAATAGCTTCTAGCATCTCATCCATCCGATCAACCACCGTGTTATCATCATCCTCTTGCACTTCTTGTACGACTTGAGAAGCTGTCTCGAAGTGAAAGCTCCACACCTCATAATGTGGCATGTATCCGTTTCAACACAAGTGTATTGAAACAGCCATTTTATCAAACCACTTTGTGTTTCGGCATTTCGTACATGAGCACTGCACCTTATCGATCGTTGACAATAAAAAAGCTCGATCTATAAAAGCATCTATCTTTACAAACCATTCATCTGAGTGACCACCTTTCTTGTTCCATCCAGTATACATCCAACTACAGTCTTCACCCATGTTTGAGGCTACAGATTAAAGACATCGCAAATATCGTTAATTTATACTTTACTATATGTCACGACCCTACTTCTATTAGGACGGATAGGTCCAATACCCACCCAAGAGTGACCGAGAGGAACATGCTTCTGACGAGATGCCAGGTCTGAATCTAGACGAAATTTCGGCAGCATAACCCTGCTATTCCCTAACTGCACGCCCGATAATGGTGCAGCGGAGAACACCAGGGTTACGTTGTCGAAGTGTCGTCCGGATTCAGACCCGTGTCTCGTCATAGACACGCCTGTCAGTACCCTACAGACTGGGTACCCCCGAGTAGTGGGTAAAAGACAGCCTGGGCCCTGCCTCCCTGTTGAGGCGGGCCCCAGTGTAGCCACGTGTCCTTGGCCCCATGGTCAGCCTTGGGGCTGCCATGTGCACTTGAGTTCCGGAGCTGACACGTGCCCCGGGCTCCATTCTGAGCCTCCCCACTGGGGTGAGGTCCGGAGCTGCCACGTGTCCCCTGGCTTAGAGGCACCTCCCTGCTGAGGACAGCTCCGGTGCTAACACGTGCCATGGGCTCTGGTCTGAGCCTCCCCGCTGAGGAGAGGTCCGGAGCTGCCATGTGTCCTCTGGCTCAGAGCCACCTCCCTGCTGAGGACAGCTCCGGTGCTGACACGTGCTCTGGGCTGTGATCTGAGCCTCCCCGCTGAGGTGAGGTCCGGAGCTGCCACGTGTCCCCTGGCTCAGAGCCACCTCCCTGCTGAGGACAGCTCCGATGCTGACACATGTCGTGGGCTCCGGTCCGGGCCTCCCGCCTGAGGTGAGGTCCAGAGCTGCCACATGTCCCCTAGCTAAGAGCCACCTCCCTGCTAAGGACAACTTCGGTGCTGACACGTGCCCTGGGCTCCGGTCTGAGCCTCCACGCTGAGGTAAGGTCCGGAGCTGCCACGTGTCCCCTGGCTCAGAGCCACCTCCCTGCTGAGGACAACTCCAGTGTTGACACGTGCTCTGGGCTCCGGTCCGAGCCTCCCTGCTGGGGTGAGGTCCAGAGCTGCCACGTGTCCCTGGCTCAGAGCCACCTCCCTACTGAAGACAGCTCTGGTGCTGACACGTGCCATGGGCTATAGTCTGAGCCTCCGCGCTGAGGAGAGGTCCAGAGCTGCCACGTGTCCCCTTGCTCAGAGCCACCTCCCTGCTGAGGACAGCTCCGGTGCTGACACGTGCCCTAGGCTCCGGTCCGAGCCTCCCCGCTGAGGTAAGGTTCGGAGCTGCCACGTGTCCCCTATCTCAGAGCCACCTCACTGCTGAGGATAGCTTCAGTGCTGACACGTGTCCTGGGCTCCGGTCCGAGCCTCCCCGGTGAGATGGGGTCTAGAGATGCCATGTGTCCCCTAGCTCCAAACCCGTCGATAAGAGCTCCAGAGCCGCCACGAGCCCCACGATCCGTCGTGGGTCGACGAAGTTAAGAAGGAAGTGCGTTGTAAGGCTTCGCATTCAAGACTCGCGCCTTCTCAAGAAGCATGGCGCACTACGCACGCCTTCGTCCTCTGCCCGTTCGCCATTATGGTGACAAGACACGACGGCAAGGCGTGACAGCAGTACAGTGCCACCCAACGGCATGAAGCCGCCCGAGCAGGGGTGCTCAGCGCGTCAAAAGATGTGGTAACAAGACGGCGTATTCATCATCACCTGACACACGCACAGGGGCGCTCAGCGTGTCAGGCGGCGGGACTAAACTCCCCCGTCAACCACTCTACTCAGAGGACGAAGCCCTAGATCATGTATAGGGTTCACATAGCTTTGGGGCCACCACTCGGGCCCCAAGTCTCAATTTAACCACCCCGGCCTTGGACGATAAAAGGACCGGGGTGACCACCCGACAAAGGGTTCGCATTCTAGATCCCACAACGCACAAGCCCACACGCGCAAGTAATAGAACAAATGCTCCTGTGGATGTAGGGTATTACGCTCCGACGGCCCGAACGACGTAAATCTCGGTGTTCATCCGCTCCCTCGGGCCCAGGTCACGTAGGGCGCCAAGCCCCCTCTCATCAAAGAACATCGCGGGCTGCTTTCGAGCATATCGGGAGGAGTGTCTCAGCTCTCACACTCCGACATTTGGCACGCCGGGAAGGGGGGCTTTCCGCGCTCTCCACGTGACCATGGTGAACATCACCTCCCATGGCGAGCCTGCTCGCCCAACTCGCCGTCGTCTCCAGACGGGAGACGACGAGGCTACCTCCCGCTCCAGAGCGGAAAGGTCTGGCCAAGTCGGCGATCATACGACCGGCATACCAGCGGCACCCCCAGCGCCAAAATCCGGCCAAACCGCTGATGCCCCTGTGGCGCCCACGGCACCCAGGTCAGGACGAGCTGGTGACCGTACAGACAGTGTGCCGTCGGCGCTTGCACCGCCAGAGGCCGCTTCCTCTCGGCAGCCCTCTACTCCAACGATGGATAGCTCCATCACGACCGAGCCCAAAGAGCGTGCTGGCCGCAGCACGCGCTCTGCTCCACAACCCTCCTGACGAGGGCGCCACCCCCGAGGCAGTAGAACAGTGGCGACAAGATGTCGACCATCTCGTCGTTGCTGCCATGAACTCTCCTGCCTATAGGAGACAGCGGGCTAAACCCTCACTGGCCTAGTCGCGTACGCCGACGGTGGCCAGTGGGACGGCAGCCCAACGCGTGACGACCACGGTTGACCTCAGGGTCGAGCTGAACCGTCGCCTCGCAAGCGAAGATGTTCGCACCACCATAGAGAGATGCCGAGAGAGGCGTCGTAACCTCGAAGGAGAGTACCGCTCACCGAGCATTGTACCAGCGGGCCGCGCTCTGCCTACCCCTGCCTCTCCGGGGATGTAGGGGGCTGCATGGCGCTTGCCCCGCACCTTCGTATGGTGGTCTGGCCACCCAAGTTCTGACCCCACTTGGCAGAAAAATACGAAGGGACAGTCAATCTTGCCAGGTTCCTGCAGATCTACTCCATCTCCATCCTAGCTGCAGGAGGGGATGAGGCTTTCATGGCCAACTACTTCCCCGTCGCCCTGACCGGCATGGCCCGGTCATGGCTCAGGAACCTTCCCCCAGGCTCCATCACGTCCTGGGAAGAGTTGTGCTGGAGATCACAGCTAACTTTGGGAGTTCCTACACGTGCCCCGGCACCAAGCTCGACCTCCACGCCGTGCGTCAGCGTGATGGGGAGTTGCTATGATCCTTCACCCGGCGGTTCTCCCAGGTCAGGAACACCACCCCCGCATCACCAAAGCCTCTGTCGTCGTTGCCTTCCGGCAAGGCGTCCGTGACAAGTAGATGCTAGAGGAGTTAGCGACGCACGACGTGCAAGACGTCACCGATCTCTTCAGCCTGGCCGACAAATGTGCCAGGGCGACGGAAGGCTGAGACTGGCACTCGCGACTTGCCTCTGCGGCAGGGAGTGTCGCAGAGGCTGCTGATCCGAGCAGCAGTAAAAAGAACAAGACCGGAGGCAAGAACAAGCCTCTGGCCGGGGCACCCACTGCTGCCCTAGCAGCGGCCAGTGGGGACGAGCCCCGCACACTGACAAGCGCCCAAGACCGTCGTCGGCCAGCGACGACGGCTAATGGTGCCCGGTGAACAACTCCGGCTGCCACGGCGCTAGCGGCTGCCGTGAGATCAAGAAGCTTGCGGAACGCTTCCGTGAGCTGCAATAACAGCGGTCGCGCCAAGACGGCACACCCTCATGCCAGCGGGAGGGCAAATAAAAGGCCAAACCCGAGGCCAGCGTTGAGCAAGATATGGAGTATCAAGACGCCCAGCGGGCGTTGGAAGCCGTCTACGGGTATTCCGACTTCGACTCTAGCGCCGACAGCGAGCGATGCAAGACGCTCCACGTCTAAACTAGACGTCCCCCCTCCGTCGTGCGACTAGGGAAACTCCCTCTTACGCTGGTATAGGGGGTCAAGGCCGCCCTCCCCTCGAAACATACCAACGGCTCATCCTACGTGCGGGCATACGACGAAGCCACGCAGGATCAGATTCTGCGTGAAGAAATTGACCTCAATGGGCCTTGATGGGCGAATGATCGAGGATGTAGACCGCTGTCACCACCCCCCCCAGAAGGCAGCCGGCATTCCTTCCTGCTTGAGGAGGGCCCGAGCCATCCCCACAACCGTCTGGTTGCGCCGCTCGACGATGTCGTTCTTCTGCGGGTTGTACATCGCAGAGTAGTTCTGTTGAACACTCTCATCTGCGCAGTACAACACAAACTCAGCCGCCGTGAATTCGCCGTCATTGTCGGTGCGTAACGCGCAGCTTGCGGCCGCACTCCACCTCCGCACTGGCCTGCGCGCGCCTGATGGCGCTCGTAGCCTCTCCCTTGCTGCCGAGGACCAGGAAGTAACGTCGTCCTCCAGGTGTAGCCAGTGTCATCGGGCCACAAAAATCCCCGTGCATGAGCTTGAGCCGCTCCTTGGCTCGGAAGCTCGACTACTGAGGAAAGGGGAGCCGCCTCTGCTTTGTCAACATGTAGACGTCGTAGAACTGCTCCACTTGGACAAGGCACGGCAGGCCCCGTACCATCTCCTTGGCACTGAGCCGCCTCAGGGCCTCGAAGTGAAGGTACCCAAAGCACTCGTGCCAGTGCCACACCTCGTCATCCCGACGAGAAGCAAGGTAGATAGGTTGTACTACCTGCACGTTGAGGATGTAGGGTCGATTGGTGCCTCTGGTTACCTTGGCAAGAAGGCGACGATGGCGATCCCGAATCCTCATGACTCCGTCCTTGATCTACACGCGCGAACCGTTCCCATCCAGCTGTCCCAAGCTCATGATAGAGTTCCTCAATGCGGGGGCGTAATAGACTCCGATGAGCAGCCTGTGCTCACCAGACTCGGCTATGAGGATGACAGAGCAGACACCCTTGATCTCATTGATCTCCACACCGGAGGCGTCCCCAAACTTGACGGGGCCTTGGATATTGGGGCCAAACTCAGTGAAGAACTCCCGTCGACCGGTCATGTGATGGGAGGCGCCGGTGTCGAGGCACCACCCGTCAGTCTTGTCATTGCTGGAGCCGTCACCGAGGAAGGCGTGTGCTCTCGGCTCATCAAGGTGGATGAGAGCCGCTACGTCTGATGTCACTAGAGGTGGCTCGATACTTGCGTGTGCAAGGAGCAGAGTCGGCTCCTCTTCCTCCACCTGTGTGACGTGGGCCTGGCCGCGTCGTGGCTGCCGACACTCCTTGTCCCAATGACCAAGCTTGCCACAATTGTGGTAGGCGTCGTCTCGTGCTGGCTTCCGGTTGCCGACGGCGCCACCTTGGGCGCCTCCGTGGGCGCCACCCTCGGCACGTCTCCGTGCCCCGGCCTTGGCACCTCCGCACACCCTGCATGGCTTGTCACGCTTGCGGCCGCCTGTCAAGGAAAAGGGCTCCCCCTTCTTCCCGTCACCTTGGCAGGCCTCCCACTGCTCCCGAGTGAGATATAGCTTCTCACCGATGGTGATAGGCCCCGACAGAGGCTGAGGTTCGTCGTTGTCGACGACCTTGAGGCGACCTATCGCCTTCTCGATCGACATCGTGGAGAGGACCGGCAGAGACTCGATCGAGCGAGCTATCTGCTTGTACTTCTCGGGGATGCAACGAAAGAGCTTCTTGACGGTTCTCTCCTCGTCGTAGGTGTTGTCTCCGAACTGTACCATCTTCTGCGGCAATGTGTTGAGATGGAGAGCAAAGTCATTGAGAGGGCCCGGTCCCTCCATCACGGGGCTGTGCCGCCTCGCCCGAGGAATCGCATTGGGTGGTGCCGTGTTATGCGGCACCCAACAGCACACATATAAGGAACACAGTATTACATAAATCAAAAGCGGAAGCTTACAATTATTCTTTGTAAATAATTTACATAAAATAGCTACAGCGGAAGTCTATAAACAGCTCACGATGAATATCTAAGAAGCACTCGAGAAGAGGTCCAGCCCACGGACTCCTCTCGCTAGCAACACGAAGACATGGCAGCGGCTAGGTTCTCCAAGGCAGACATGACTCAGAAGTTCCCGAGTCTCACCGGACAACCTTCCTTATAGCGTCGATGTTTACGTGCAAAACCACTTATATAGCAAGAGTGAGCACAAAGGCTTAGCAAGACTTAACCGTCTCTCCTAAGACATGAAACTCTACATGAAAGTAACCTAAGACTTAAGCCTGTCATTTGTGAAAAGACTCGCCTACGAGTTTATCCTTAACTTTCAGATTTTAGCCATAATAGTAGTGACCTTGCGCCCAGCAACATTGGAACTCCACAATCAAACAAGAAACGCTTCATTCCAATGTTACTTGTCCCAAGGTGAAAAATAAATTTAGTTTGCTCTATCTCTACCTCAAACAAGGTTCTCATGCAGTTTAACATAATCATAGCAGCAATTATACTTTTGCAAACTGTTCCCACACAACTTGTTGACTACGTGACAACACAGTGAGCAAGCGGTACTCATAACCGTGAGGGACGGTGATTCGAATCAAACACTACCCGGATAAATCGACACATACGCCCGCCTCTGAAGACCCACATCTGGCGTCCTTCATTACGTCGTATGTGGCAACCTTTCGCAGGACACTAGACTGTAGAACCGGTCGCGCCGTCTCGGGCTCATAGGTCTAACGAGACGATGTGGTATGCCTCTACAATCCAGTGAACCTGGTACATCGGTTTCCTAGTTCCCATATATCAGTAAGCATCCGGTACACAACTCAAAACTTGCTCAGCGGGGCTGCACACGCTTTGGTCCTTAACCGACACAGGCAAAGCTACTCGACCAAGACCTCGTCTTGTCTCTGCCAAACCCCGCTGCCCGGTCTCATCTTTAGAAATGTAAATTTTAGTTTGCTTCCTTTCCCGACCACACTTATGATATTCTGAACTATAGCTCGCGAGTAGATTCCAACTACTCGTCTTCTACCGGATGCCCTAGTCTATTTAGCCTGGCCTTATTCTACAGCGATGACACAACTCTACCCTTGACCTCAGGGTTCATTTTTTTGGTTATGCAAGTGGAGTATAAAACATCCTTGACCTAATGCACATACAAACTTTGACCAATAGTAGTGAACAAAGTAAAACTTTAAAAACAACTTAAGTGCAAACCGGGGCTTGCCTTGGTTTTGCAGGTGACTAAAGTCAGATGATTATGAAGTTAGTTGCTGCTGACTTGAAGTTCAACTCCTGCCCTTCTTGCTTCTTGATCCAAGTTTCACCATTCCTTCTTCACTTCCCACGTTTAATCACTACACGTTATGAATATGCATACATGTTTAATTGTAAAACTCTTGCTAACAAGTGCTAAAGACAAGTTTTAAAACTGGAACTCTGTTTAAGAATTTAAAATGAAACTGGTGCTAGTGGTTTGGGTTTGTGTTTACGTACTAGGATCAAGTGATGAGTGGGGTTTCATCTCTTGGGTGGGGATCAACTAATGAGTTGAACAGGACATAATGATCCAGGGCCCCAATGGAGCTGGAAATTTTCTTGTGAGTTCCTTGTCACAATAAAGTCCTCTGGACCAAAATTTAGAATATTTCACTAAGTAAATCACCCAGAACAATTCCCTAAGCATTTAGGCAAAAAGGAATTAATTCTGAATACATTTGCACTGTCATGCCAATTCAAGTGAACTACAATTTCCTACATAGCTCAGGGATCAGGCATGAATTTTCCTAGGATTTTTGGAGCTAAGGAATGGCCAGAACTGAATTTCTAAGTTTTGGAAATTTCCTGAAAATGTTTATGTATTCATTTGAATACAGAAACTTGGAATTAGAATTACCCTAACTAAATCAACTCCAAATGATCTGAAACTTTTACAGGAGTCTCCTAATATCCTAAAGAATATCCTGGCAAAATTTCGGGAATTTTGGATGAACCAAACTCCCTCTAAAATTCTTTTGCTAAAAAGCTTTAAAGAATTCTCCAGATTTTTCTATTGATTCTCATACAAATTGGGTTGCATATTTGGACAGGTCTTTTCATCCTGAATCCAACCCAATTTGAATCACTAAATTTGGAGCTTCCTAGCAAAAGTTATGAGGTTCTAAAGTTTGAACTAAATCTGGAATTCAAATTAATTCGGAAATGTTCAAACTCTGACGGTGGGTCCCTCCTACACGTGTCAGCCGCTGGGATCACGCCACACAGGGCCACAGACCCTTTCCCGCGTTGTCGCAAAGGATCCCGGGGCCGCAGCTGATCGGGGATTTAATTTTCCGCCACTGACATGTGGGACCCTCCGGTCATCTTCTTCCCCGAGCCGTTTTCTTTTTCCCGCGCTGCCCTCTCGCCGGAAATTCGTCGGGGCTCGCCGGAGTCGGCTTCCCGGCCGTCTCCCGGCTCGGTACTTGCCGCCTGGGGGTTTTCAGGGACGAGCAATCCACTGGTGCATTGATCTCGGGCCGCTGGTGACCAGAAACCGGTCGGCGACGTGCGCACCTTTTGGTACAGCTTCGGCGCCGTGGCCCGAGAACCCTAGCCCGCCAAACGTTCGGCGTATCCGCTCTAAAGCATCAGTGTAGGTCAGGCAAGCTCGGCACGGCCTCAAACGGGCTCGGAAATGGCGGCAACCGGGTGGTCACCGTGCGCCCGCGCGTTCCCGCCATGGCCGCCGATTGGAAAGCTCGGAATTCGCCGCTAACACGGGGTTTCTAGCTAGGGTTGTGAAGGGGATCGGATCGCTAGCCAGTCTAGTTTATTTGTGCATGATTTTATGAGCTAAGAACGAAGAACAAATGAGAATTTTGGGTTTTCATACCGGATCATCGGTCTGGGGCTGCCGGCGAAGTTTTCCCGAATTCTCGCTCGGTGGTTCACGGATTTGCTTGAGGTTTGGAGGTGAGCAGCACGGGGCCACAGCGCGTCCGGGGACGCCTGCACTTGGTCGTGACAGGCGCTAGACTCAGCTGTCCACAGGAGCTCTCTCTCCTCGGTTCTCTTTCGGCTGCCGTGTGAACACGGCATCCCTGCGGTAGAGAGGACCAACCTCGGTCGCTTTTGTGTCGGGGAGAAGAAGAGTGGGTGCGCGGTGTTGTTTAGAAGCTCGGAGGGAGTCTGTGCACCGGTTTTCGCTGGGTTCTGCTGGAGCACCGAGGAGCGGCGGCAGCGTGTTGTTCGGCTGTTACTCGGGGAGAGGCAGGGAACCACGGCTCGCTTAAGGCTACTTCACACGCTGAGGACGAGTGAACCGCCGAGTCGATCGCCAGCGCGCGAATGAAACCAGGAGGTGTCCTCCCCGTGGAGTCGCGGTGGCGCCCGCAGCCCCTTCGGCAGCTCGGGTGGAAACCGATACACAGAGGCAGACTTAAGCAGTAAGTAATACTCCCCCCCTCTCAATGACAAGTGGGGCCCACCACTCCCCTCTGCCCCAAAAGATCTTCAATTTCTGACCTAGTGCAAACTCAGCTCTAAGGAACTCAAATCCAAAAGTCATTTGGCAATTTGACAAGTTGTTCCTCAGATTTAAGTTTTAAATTCAAATTTGGATGAAATTTGCAAGTTCCTTTGATATTCCTATCAAAGCCTCTCCAAATTTGCTCAAAACTTGGCTCCCTCATAATTTGGATCTGAGGCATTCAAATATGTCCTCTGATCTTTGAGTTGGCTGTTGCAAATACACTTTTTTCAAACCACAGTTTGAATTTTCTCTTTTTAAGATGGCCCTCCTCTTTTTGGAAGTGACCCTCTTAGTTCAAACTGAATTTAGAGTTTTATTGCACATGCCAACACTTTCATGAGTAAACAAAAGTTTTTGTAAGTCCCATTTCTTGTATATAAACTCAACTTTATTCATAACTCAAGTTTTCTATTTACAAGTTTTGGGACTTTTACATTCCTCCCCCCTAAAAAGAATCTCGTCCCGAAATTCATGATTAAGGACAAAATGGAGAGGACAACTACTAAGTATAAGCCTCTAACAACTCCGGATGATTGCATTGTAAATATTCCTCGCTTTCCCATGTGGCTTCGTCGGATGTGTCATTTTCCCATAGCACCTTGAAAAATCGCAGCATCCGATTTCTAGTTTCGCGAGTCTTTTCATCAATTATCCGAGTTGGATGCTCAACATATGTGAGGTCCGGCTTCAAATCTGCTATGCCATCCGTGAGAATCTCCGTTGGAACTTTTACACACTTCCGCAACTGAGATATGTGGAAGACGTTATATACTCCGACTAAGGCTGCCGGCAGCTCCAAAAGGTATGCTATGGGTCCACATCTTTCAATGATGACGAAGGGACTGATAAAGCGCGGAGCTAATTTCCCTTTCATTCCGAATTGGTGAATGCCCTTCATAGGAGATACGCGGAGGTATACGTGGTCCCCAACATGGAAATCCAGAGGACGACGCCTCCTATCCGCGTAGCTCTTTTGTCTGGACTGAGCGGCTTTCAGATTTGCTTGAATAAGCCTTACCCGCTCTTCAACTTCATTTACGAGATCAACCCCGTAAATCACTCTCTCTCCAGATTCACACCAGTTCAAGGGTGTGCGGCACTTCCGGCTGTAGAGAGCTTCATACGGTGCCATTTTTATGCTCGCTTGATACCCATTGTTATAAGCGAATTCCGCCAACGGTAGATGATCGTCCCATCCTTTACCGTGGTGAATGGCACATGCTCAAAGCATATCTTCAAGAACTTGATTCACCCTCTCCGTTTGCCCATCGGTTTGAGGGTGATATGCAGAGCTTCTAATCAATTTGGTTCCTAGTGCGGCATGCAGCTGCTCCCAGAAACGAGCAACGAACAATGCGCCTCGATCGGAGATGATCGTCCGGGGAACTCCATGTAGGCATAGTATTCTTGCAATATATAGCTCCACATACTTTTTGGCATGGTATCCCGTATGCACCGGGATGAAATGCGCTGACTTGGTTAACCAATCCACGATTACCCAAACCGAGTCATGCTTATTAGCAGTGAGAGGTAGCCCAACAATAAAGTCCATGCTAATATCCTCCCACTTCCATGCCGGAACACTTAGCGGTTGTAGGGTTCCCGCCTTCTTCATGTGGTCGGCTTTAACTCGCCGACATGTATCACATTCTGATACGTAGCAACCTCCCTCTTCATCCGAGTCCACCAAAATTTGGTCTTCAGCTCTTGGTATATCTTGTTGCTGCCTAGATGAATAGAAAATTTGGATAAGTGAGCCTCATCCAAAATTTTCTTCCGCAGCCTCATATCACGGGGTACGACTATCCGGTCCTTGAACCATAGAGTGTCTTCATCATCTAAATAGAAACATTTCATTTCCCCGTTCTTCAATCTCCTTCTGATATGAACCATGCCCTTATCTTTCTTTTGAGCTTCCATAATCTCCTCTCTTATTGTGGGTATGAGAGCTAGATTATGTAGAGCTCCATATGGAACCACGTAGAGACTTGATTCTTCCTCTTCTAGCGGTGTAATGGTCAGGTTATGAATATGAGACTTCCGGCTAAGTGCATCGGCAACCACATTCGCCTTGCCCAGATGATAATGAATTTCAATCTCATAGTCCTTGATCAGCTCCAACCATCGTCGTTGTCGTATATTCAACTCTTTCTGAGTGAATATGTACTTCAAACTTTTGTGGTCGGTGTAGAGATGAACCAGATTTCCCAATAGGTAATGTCTCCACATCTTCAAAGCTAGTACCACGGCAGCAAGCTTGAGATCATGAGTTGGATAATGTTGCTCATGATTCCATAATTGCCGTGATCCATATGCGACCACGCGTCCTCCTTGCATGAGTACACAACCAAGTCCGATGTCGGACGCATCACAATAAACATCAAATGGCTTGGTTGTATCCGGTTGAGCTAGAACGGGGGCTGTTGTGAGGTGTTTCACCAACGCTTGAAAAGCTTCCTCACATGGCTTGCTCCAATCATATTTGATGCCCTTCTTCAGTAGCTCCATCATAGGTTTGGAGATTTTTGAGAAGCTAGGGATGAACCTCCGGTAATATCCCGCCAAACCCAAGAAGCTACGAACTTCATGGACTGATGTTGGAGACTTCCACTTCAGCACTTGTTTAATCTTGCTTGGATCAACAGCAATGCCTTCCACTGAAATAATATGTCCAAGAAACGGCACTTGGTTGATCCAAAATTCACATTTACTAAACTTTGCATAGAGCTTGTGATCTCTCAAGCGTTGAAGCACAACATGCAAATGTTTAGCGTGTTCCTCATCAGATTTGGAATAGACCAAGTGTCGTCAATGAATACCACGACGAACTGATCCAGCTCCGGCATGAATACCGAGTTCATAAGGTACATAAAGTGAGCCGGAGCATTGGTCAACCCAAATGACATGACAAGATACTCATAGAGTCCATATCTTGTCGAGAATGCTGTTTTCGGGATATCTTCCGCTCGGATCTTAATTTGATGATACCCCGACCTTAAGTCCATCTTAGAGAAGACTTTAGCACCAACTAGCTGATCGAAGAGGATATCAATTCTTGGTAGTGGATACTTGTTCTTTATCGTCACGGCATTCAAAGGACGATAATCGACGCATAGCCTCAGCGTCTCATCCTTCTTCTTCACAAATAAAGCTGAGCAACCCCATGGTGATGAACTTGGATGAATAAACCCCTTGTCCATCAGATCTTTGAGTTGCTCCTTCAATTTTGCTAACTCACTCGGAGCCATTTTGTATGGTCTCCGAGAGATCGGCGTGGTCCCCGGTATCAACTCTATTTTGAATTCCACCTCGAGCTCAGGTGGTAAGCCTGGAAGATCTTCGGGGAACACGTCCGGATATTCACGGACTACCAGAATGTCTTCTAACTTGCAAGCCTCGGCATTACAAACTTCCGGGTCTTTGGAAACCGCTTCGTCGAGATACAATGTTTGACGCCCGTGAAGGGGAGAGTCCAAGTGAACACTCCTGTTCTCGATGTACAAAATAGCCTTATGGAAGGTCAACAATGATATTCCCAATATGGCATTGATTCCTTGGTCTTCGAGAATGATGAGGGTGGTAGGACAAATTTTTACACCTAAACAAAGTGGTGCTCGAGAGACGACTTCATTAGTTGATATGTCTCCACCTGGCGAATGAATAAGGTAAGAACCTTTTGTGATAGTTGTGGAGATCTGGTCCTGGATCACCGTCGCCCTGCTAATGAAGTTATGTGTCGCACCACAGTCGAATAAAATGACAACCGGCTTGTCATTTAAGGTGAACCTGCCGGCAAGAACAGGTCCTCCCTTTGGCAGATCATCGACTGACACATAATTGACTATTCCCACTTTTGACATAACTTTTCTGGGCTGCCCAAGATCACTTTTTGGAACTGGACCCGCAGACATAACATTGCTGCTCGGTTCAGTCGCTTCATTGATGTTGAGGTCATTGTCAATATGAAGTGGAACAGTACTCGGTTCAACTGAGAAATCACCTTGATCATCCTCAACCTCTTGAGGGAAAAAGTATTCTGTTGCCCCTTGTTGATACTGAGGTGCATAAGAAATAAGTTGTTGCAGCGGTGGAGGTGAATAAGACCTCTGTGGAGTAGAAGAGTCATCACACTCCCAGAATGATTGCACCTCTTGTGGAATCTCCCGACCGGAAGGTGAACGGATCACCAACCGATACTTCTGAGGTATATGATTGCATTCATCCTGTGATTTGAGTCCCTCTCCCTCTTCTCTTTGAGGTAGAGATTGGAATAATATTCCTGAGCGATAGCACAGCTCACAAACTCATCAAAATTCTCTTGGCTAACTTGAGCCAATTCACATCGCAGCCTAGCAGTCAACCCTCGGTAGAAATGATAGCCCTTCAAAGATGGTGATTTCACATAGTCAGGGACATATTGAGCTAAGCGATTGAATTCCTTCGCATACTCAATAACGCTCATGTCCCCTTGCTTCAGACTCCAGAACTCATCCAGACTGGTTTGCATTATACCCGCAGGGATGAAACGAGCACGAAATGCAGCCTGGAACTCCGCCCATGTGACACGATGCCCTGTTGGTTGGACAGCAAGGTAGTCTGCCCACCATGCTCCAGCAAAGCCGTGAAGCTGCTGAGCGGCATATAGAGTCTTCGAGAATTCATCACATTGGATCAACCCAAACTTGGACTCAATGACACGTAACCATTGATTTGCTTCACAATGGTCAGCCGCCTCGGAGAATACCGGCGGTTGTGTCGCCAAGAAATCCAGATACGTGCTCTGGGTTGGCATGTGACGTTGAGCTTCTCGATCTATGCCTTGCTGAACTAGAGTTTGGAGAGTTTCATTCATCTTCGCCATAATTTCAGCCAATCCGGTTGGCGATGGCTCTTGTGATGAAGTCGAGTCATTCCCACCTCGACTTGAATCTCCAAGCTCCATTGGAGAATGTGTGGGTACCATACTGCACGAAACAAAATTTTGAGTCAATAAAAATTCTATCTCAGTAGTAAATAAAGATGAGCAAAACATGAACATGTCATGAACTTTATGAAAGCATAACCACATTCATGTTTAAACAAATCTTAAGTACACTAAACTAATCAGTGGGACTACCCTGACCAGTTCACACAAACTCCAAATTTTACTCAAGTTATCTACAGATTCTAGACTTGAGTTCAATACCAAAGTTTTAGTAATCTTCGTATCTTTCCAACGAGTACTCATAGGCTCCTTACAGATTTTTCTATAGGAAGTTATGGCTTAAAAACAGAAAGGTCCAGAGAGGTTTTTGCTACTGTCCTGGTTCTGAACAGTTTGCCTTCAACTGGACTTTTCACCAACTTCACATGTGATTTTGCTCTAGAGGTCTACAAAGAAGTTTAAAGCACTTAAAAAGATTTCCAGAACTGTATCATACACCTTAATTGGTTAAAGCTACTCAGAGTTATGCTTTGTTAAAGTCCAGCAAGAAATTCTGCCAGAAACAGAGCACTCTGCTTTTAAAAATTTTGACGCCTAGTTATACTCTCATTTGAGTCTTAGCTCAAAATTAGAGTTCAGTAACTAATACTTGTTTCAAACTTCCATTTTTAGTTGAAAGTTAGTTCATGAATCATTTCTTAATAGGGAAGAATAAGTGTAGTACGGCGTCGATGCACCGTAAGAAGCATGTCGGTACTACGTAGCCTCACCAAATAAAATCCTAACCGGATTATACCGGCATATACGTATTATCACTGGCACTAAGACGGTCTCTCGCACACGTGTACTACACGGGATACATACGTGGTTAGTACCTGCAGAATAACACTCAATAGTGGTGCACTCAAAGGTTGTTTCATTACAGGCAGTTCCATATTTGAAAGTAAATACAAACGCCCGTATCATTGTCATAGGGCCGTCCTTGAGTTAAGTCACGTCTCAAGGTACGTGATCGTGTTTCAACACCACACGACGGGGAACCCGAGTATGTCATGAACGGGTCGTCACGGTTGGGAATGTTATCAACCCAACAGATACCACCTACTGCCCTGCAGGGCACGCCGATGGCAAGTGCTGCGTATGTCCTCCTAGGCTATTTCCATACGAACACACTTTCGCGTTACTGACCACGCGATGGGGTCTCCACTTACTTGCCTAATGCACGCTAGGGATCAGCGTGTCATATGAACTCAGGAACATGAAGAGTACAAGAGTTTCATATTGACCTCTCACACCAAGCTGTGAGACCTACCCCTGAACCACTTTCCTCGTCAGGGGAGCTAACCGAAATTGAACCGCTTTTGGTGGCGTTCCTTACCATGCTTACTAGAACGTAGATGCGGCGTTACATAATCAAAATTCAAAACAAATAAGTTAGCAATGCCACTTTAAGTAACTATACTACTATAGTCCTTATGTGGGCCTAATACCGTTTACTCACCGTATCCTAAGTTTTTGTCGTAATACGATCCTTACTCCGTGTGCTATTACCAATGCGGCTCTGATACCACGCTGAGAGGGCTCGGTCCCTCCATCACGAGGCTGTGCCGCCTCGCCCGAGGAATCGCATTGGGTGGTGCCGTGTTATGCGGCATCCAACAACACACATATAAGGAACACAGTATTACATAAATCAAAAGCAGAAGCTTACAATTATTCTTTGTAAATAATTTACATAAAATAGCTACAGCGGAAGTCTATAAACAGCTCACGATGAATATCTAAGAAGCACTCGAGAAGAGGTCCAGCCCGCGGACTCCTCTCGCTAGCAACACGAAGACATGGCAGTGGCTAGGTTCTCCAAGGGTGACATGACTCGGAAGTTCCCGAGTCTCACCGGACAACCTTTTTTATAGCGTCGATGTTTACCTGCAAAACCACTTATATAGCAAGAGTGAGCATAAAGGCTCAGCAAGACTTAACTGTCTCTCCTAAAACATGAAACTCTACATGAAAGTAACCTAAGACTTAAGCCTATCATTTGCAAAAAGACTCGACTACGAGTTCATCCTTAACTTTCAGATTTTAGCCATAATAGTAGTGACCTTGCGCCCAGCAACATTGGAACTCCACAATCAAACAAGAAACGCTTCATTCCAATGTTACTTGTCCCAAGGTGAAAAAAAATTTAGTTTGCTCTATCTCTACCTCAAACAAGGTTCTCATGCAGTTTAACATAATCATAGCAGCAATTATACTTTTGCAAACTGTTCCCACACAACTTGCTTACTACGTCACAACACAGTGAGCAAGCGGTACTCATAACCGCGAGGGGACGGTGATTCGAATCAAACACTACCCGGATAACTCGACACATACGCCCGCCTCTGAAGACCCACATCTGGCGTCCTTCATTACGTCGTATGTGGCAACCTTTCGCAGGACACTAGACTGTAGAACCGGTCGCGCCGTCTCGGGCTCAGAGGTCTAACGAGACGATGTGGTATGCCTCTACAATCCAGTGAACCTGGTACATCGGTTTCCTAGTTCCCATATATCAGTAAGCATCCGGTACACAACTCAAAACTTGCTCAGCGGGGCTGCACACGCTTTGGTCCTTAACCGACACAGGCAAAGCTACTCGACCAAGACCTCGTCTTGTCTCTGCCAAACCCCGCTGCCCGGTCTCATCTTTAGAAATGTAAATTTTAGTTTGCTTCCTTTCCCGACCACACTTATGATATTCTGAACTATAGCTCGCGAGTAGATTCCAACTACTCGTCTTCTACCGGATGCCCTAGTCTATTTAGCCTGGCCTTATTCTACAGCGATGACACAACTCTACCCTTGACCTCAGGGTTCATTTTTTTGGTTATGCAAGTGGAGTATAAAACATCCTTGACCTAATGCACATACAAACTTTGACCAATAGTAGTGAACAAAGTAAAACTTTAAAAACAACTTAAGTGCAAACCGGGGCTTGCCTTGGTTTTGCAGGTGACTAAAGTCAGATGATTATGAAGTTAGTTACTGCTGACTTGAAGTTCAACTCCTGCCCTTCTTGCTTCTTGATCCAAGTTTCACCATTCCTTCTTCACTTCCCACGTTTAATCACTACACGTTATGAATATGCATACATGTTTAATTGTAAAACTCTTGCTAACAAGTGCTAAAGACAAGTTTTAAAACTGGAACTCTGTTTAAGAATTTAAAATGAAACTGGTGCTAGTGGTTTGGGTTTGTGTTTACGTACTAGGATCAAGTGATGAGTGGGGTTTCATCTCTTGGGTGGGGATCAACTAATGAGTTGAACAGGACATAATGATCCAGGGCCACAATGGAGTTGAAAATTTTCTTGTGAGTTCCTTGTCACAAGAAAGTCCTCTGGACCAAAATTCAGAATATTTCACTAAGTAAATCACCCAGAAATCTTCCCTAAGCATTTAGGCAAAAAGGAATTAATTCTGAATAAATTTGCACTGTCATGCCAATTCAAGTGAACTACAATTTCCTACATAGCTCAGGGATCAGGCATGAATTTTCCTAGGATTTTTGGAGCTAAGGAATGGCCAGAACTGAATTTCTAAGTTTTGGAAATTTCCTGAAAATGTTTCTGTATTCATTTGAATACAGAAACTTGGAATTAGAATTACCCTAACTAAATCAACTCCAAATGAGCTGAAACTTTTACAGGAGTCTCCTAATATACTAAAGAATATCCTGGCAAAATTTGGGGAATTTTGGATGAACCAAACTCCCTCTAAAATTCTTTTGCTGAAAAGTTTTAAAGAATTCTCCAGAATTTTCTATTGATTCTCATACAAATTGGGTTGCATATTTGGACAGGTCTTTTCATCCTGAATCCAACCCAATTTGAATCACTAAATTTGGAGCTTCCTAGCAAAAGTTGTGAGGTTCTAAAGTTTGAACTAAATCTGGAATTCAAATTAATTCGGAAATGTTCAAACTCTGACGGTGGGTCCCTCCTACACGTGTCAGCCGCTGGGATCACGCCACACGGGATCACAGACCCTTTCCCACGTTGTAGCAAAGGATCCCGGGGCCGCAGCTGATCGAGGATTTAATTTTTCCGCCACTGACACGTGGGACCCTCCGGTCATCTTCCCCGAGCCGTTTTCTTTTTCCCGCGCCGCCCCCTCGCCGGAAATTCGTCGGGGCTCGCCGGAGTCGGCTTCCCGGCCGTCTCCCGGCTCGGTACTTGCCGCCTGGGTGATTTCAGGGACGAGCAATCCACTGGTGCATTGATCTCGGGCCGCTGGTGACCGGAAACCGGTCGGCGACGTGCGCACCTTTCATACAGCTTCGGCGCCGTGGCCCGGGCACCCTAGCCCGCCAAACGTTCGGCGGATCCGCTCTAAAGCATCAGTGGAGGTCAGGCAAGCTCGGCATGGCCTCAAACGGGCTTGGAAATGGCGGCAACCGGGTTGTCACCGTGCGCCCGGGCGTTCCCGCCATGGTCGCCGATCGGAAAGCTCGGAATTCGCCACTAACACGGGGTTTCTAGCTAGGTTTGTGAAGGGGATCGGATCGCTAGCCATTCTAGTTTATTTGTGCATGATTTGATGAGCTAAGAACGAAGAACAAATGAGAATTTTGGGTTTTCATACCGGATCATCGGTCTGGGGTCGCCGACGAAGTTTTCCCGAATTCTCGCTCGGTGGTTCACGGATTTGCTTGAGGTTTGGAGGTGAGCAGCACGGGGCCACATCGCGTCCGGGGACGCCGGCACTTGGTCGTGACAGGCGCTAGACTCAGCTGTCCACGGGAGCTCTCTCCTCGGTTCTCTTTCGGTTGCCGCGCAAACACGGCGTCCCTGCGGCAGAGAGGACCAACCTCGGTCGCTTTTGTGTCGGTGAGAAGAAGAGTGGGCGCGCGGTGTTGTTCAGCAGCTCGGAGGGAGGCTGTGCACCGGTTTTCGCTGGGTTCTGCTGGAGCACCGGGGAGCGGCGGCAGCGTGTTGTTCGGCTGTTACTCGGGGAGAGGCACGGCACCACGGCTTGCTTAAGGCTACTTCACACGCTGAGGACGAGTGAACCGCCGAGTCGATCGCCGGCGCGCGAATGAAACCAGGAGGTGTCCTCCCCGTGGAGTCGCGGTGGCACCCGCAGCCCCTTCGGCAGCTCGGGTGGAAACCGATACACAGAGGCAGACTTAAGCAGTAAGTAATACTCCCCCCCTCTCAATGACAAGTGGGGCCCACCACTCTCCTCTGCCCCAAAAGATCTTCAATTTCTGACCTAGTGCAAACTCAGCTCTTAGGAACTTAAATCCAAAAGTCATTTGGCAATTTGACAAGTTGTTCCTCAGATTTAAGTTTTAAATTCAAATTTGGATGAAATTTGTAAGTTCCTTTGATATTCCTATCAAAGCCTCTCCAAATTTGCTCAAAACTTGGCTCCCTTATAATTTGGATCTGAGGAATTCAAATATGTCCTCTGATCTTTGAGTTGGCTGTTGCAAATACACTTTTTCAAACCACAGTTTGAATTTTCTCTTTTTAAGATGGCCCTCCTCTTTTTGGAAGTGACCCTCTTAGTTCAAACTGAATTTAGAGTTTTATTGCACATGCCAACACTTTCATGAGTAAACAAAAGTTTTTGTAAGTCCCATTTCTTGTATATAAACTCAACTTTATTCATAACTCAAGTTTTCTATTTATAAGTTTTGGGACTTTTACAGTCATCAACGTCCTCACCTGGCTTGAAGGCCAGGTTCTCCCACTCCATGCAGAGTGCCTGCGGTGTGGTCTTGCGGGTGCGGTCGCTGCCGATGCGTCCCGCAGCGATGGCATCCCAGGCCTCCTTGGCGGTCCACTTCTTGGAAAGCGAGAACTGCATCTCGGGCAGTACTACAGCAATGAGGGCATCCAGCGTCCGTCGATCCTCGTAGTAGTCGACGTCGCCGTACCGAACTGCTTCCCACATGTGCCGCACTTGGAGCCGTATCCTCATCACCGTGGCCCAGTCAATGTAGTTGGCCTTGGTGCGGGTAGGCCACCCACCACCGGGACCGACATCCCCGAAAATGGCTTGGATCCCGTGGTGACCATGGAAACTGTCCGCGGTGGGAGAGTCGCGCCGCCTATAAAGGCCGCAATCTCCATCGACCCATTCGCCCGTGCCAGGAGTGCCACCGGCGCATCCGCGCCCGTCTGGGCTGCCGCCGCGCCCATGGGGGTTCGCGGATGCCCACTGCGTCGCCTGTGGTCGTGCTGCCTCCCTCGCCATCTTGAGGTCTTCGTTGGTGTCACCGTCGGTAGAAACAGAGCCTCTAGTGCTACTGCTACGCAGAGCCTCAAGCTCTACTGCAACTGTTGTTTCTTCTACTTCCGCCCTCGCCGCTGCCAGTTCCGCCGCCGCCAGCCTCGTCGCCGTCGCTGCACTCTGCTGTCGCTTGCTCGCGTTCTTCTGTCACGGCGACCTCGGCCTCCTACCGATGCCGCGCGCTCGAAGCGACTGAGCGCTGAGACTGTCCTTCGGATGTGGCGCGCTAGTGGGGGAGTGTCGTGTGTGGAAGAGGATGTCTCAGAGAAAGTTGTTGCTCGTCTGTGAACGAGAGGAGGGATGAGCTGAAATAGCCGGTGTTCTTGCTGCCGGCTGAGGACAAAGAGAGGCGTGGAAAAGAGATGAGCAAGAGATGTTTAGGCTACATGATAGAACGGCTCTGATACCACTTGTTAGTATCCGAAATCTTACTCTCATGAAGAGGATGACATTAGGAGTTGAAGAAATTTTTTCGATTTATTTCTCACACAATGTCATGTCCAACATAGGGGTTGGGTTACATACAGCAGTTGAGATGTTGTCCCATGCTGTCCTAACTATGACTAAGATGCTTTCCTAACAAATAACTAAAATATTATTCTAACTAAGGACTAAGATGTTTTAACAAGGACTAATATGTTATCCTAAAAAGAACTAATATGCTTTACTAATAAAGGACTGAGATGTTGTCCTAACAAAGGACTAAGATGTTACTAAAGGGTCACAAAGACCAACGGCACAAAGACTTCTTCCATCAAGCGAGCTTGCGAGGGTCCTTTGCAGCTTGTATATTATCTTGTAATGTTGTGTGCTGGTTGTATTTTGCTTGCTTCTTCCATGTGTTTCAGCTAGCATCATTCGTGTGTAACCATAAATAAGCCTAGAGGCAGCGAATTAAGAATAAGGTGCCAGTATATGACTTTGAATTTCACGAAAAGAAGAACTGTAAAACATGCGTGCAAATTCCAAAACAGCTGTGATAGAATCCACCGGTCTTGCTAGCTCTGGTAACTACAGGGCGCTACAGAAGAACAAAAGAAATTAAGTGAAAAATGACAGCCACCATGTTATTTTTTCCATGGATTAGAACTGCATCCACAAGGAAACTAACATACAGACAATTCAAAACAGCAACTGCAACTTTGCCTTAGAGGACTTTAGGTAGATGATTTGGTAGCATGGCCAGCCAGCTGAGCCTTAGTATCCTGTTCACTAGAAGTCGCAGATGGTGGAACATACATCTTTGCCCTTCGAAGAATTTCAGCGACAACCCAATGTTTATGTCTGCTCAAAGGTCTGGAAGAATCTAACCTAACCTGAAACGAAATAGCCCACACCATTATTTAGAAGTGATTCTGAGAAAACCTTTAAGTTGACTCTCGACTGGTAGGCACAATTGAGGTATATGAAAAAGAAAATGAGGAGTTATCAAACTATTTCTTTCTAAAAATACACCATTATCTAAAAAAAATTGTAGTGTTGTGGGCAGTGAATAAAAAGATACGTGTTATTGTGAAAATGTTACTAATGCGTCTACATAAAGCCAACACAGTTAGACATCAGAAGTTAAAAGTCACAGTGCCCTGCATCACAACTATGGAAGTTCAAGAACAGTGAAACAAAAGGTGGGCGCCTGGGCGCGCTTCAGCCCTCCGCGCTGCCCTTCCGCCTCGCCTCGGTGTCAAGCCGATCGTGAGGCAGGGGGGGGGGGGCTAGAGGAGATTGCGGCGCGAGGGGGATCGGGCGCCGTGCGATGGTTACAAGCCGGGAGGGCAGGGCGGTCGGCCGCAGGCGTGCAGGTAACCTAGGCGCGTCACGCGGGGAGGAGATTGCAGCAGAAGGGGGGCGGTCGGGCGCAGGCGTGCCGAAACCTAGCGGCGCGGCAGGAGTGCTGAAGGCACGCGTGCGGTGGGGCACTGAAACCTAATGGATAGTGCCCCGCGTCGCTAGGATGGCCCATGGAGACAGCAGGAAAGAAGGAAAGAGGAAGAATGAAAAGGAGTGGGCCGTGGAAAATTAGTCCAGCACAGTAAAAATATGTGTATACTTCTGTACTTTAGAAAAAAATAAATTGCACCACTGTTAAAATACGTGACGCCTAAGCACGCTCTAGGCGGAGTGTCAAGGGCAGCGATCCCGAGGGACGGAGGACCTCGGCTACGTAGTTCGTAGCTGCTATCCGTGATGGCTGGCCGGGTTATACCCCTTGGCCGCCGTTCATTGCCAGAGGGTTATGCCCCCTGCCGCCGGCTGGGTAGAAGAGGAGAGGGAATAGATGGTAATATCTTTCTTATTCCTCAAGTGTTTGATTACCTGCCTATCTATAGCCTCCTGGCTCAACCAAAAGGAGTAACAAACTCCACTAATTATTGATTATCAAAAATAGCTAGAGTATCTTCTACTTTCCCTCCTGGCCATGGTTGGAGATCGTGGCCTGCGTGCTTGCCGCGCACGCATCAGCGCGTTCGTTGGCTCGGCGCACGTCACGGGCCCTATGGCGCCTGGTGTAAACTTGTTTGAACATGACATCTCCCTCCCCGTCAAGGGTTAGCTCGTCCTCGAGCTGGAATTGGGGAAACTTGGCGCGGAAAGGCGCGACGTCTTCCCAGGTCGCTGAAGCTGCCGACGTGCCTTTCCAATGGATGAGTACCTGATATACGCCGCGAGCCAGTCGGTACCGCACCGCGCGTTCAGGTTCTGGGCTAATGGCGCCATGATGCATGAGCGGCAATGGTGGAGGCGCTGTTGGTGGCGACCCCTGGAACTTCTTGAGTAGTCCAACATGGAACACATTGTGGATGCGGGCGCGGGGTGGAAGCTCCAATCGGACGGCGACCTCGTTGATGAGTTCGACGACGCGGTACGGCCCGACGAAGCGTGGCTTCAGTTTGCCACCCACAGCCTGAAGAAGAGATGACGCCGCGCGCTGCCGTAGTCGAAGCAGCGCCCAATCACCGACCTGATAGGTGACCGCGCGGTGCGTACGGTCGTAGTGGCGCTTCTGGTACTCCTGTGCCTGCTCCAGGCGATGACGGATGTCGGCCAGGAACTCCGCGCGCTCCTCCATGCTCTTGGCGACGGCCGGCACTCTGGTGTCCCCGGGTTCATAGGACCAGATGGAGGGAGGATCACGCCCATAGACCACGCGGAAGGGGGTGTCCCGTAGGGACGTCTGGTACGCCGTGTTGAAGAGGAACTCCGCCCAGGGAAGCCACCGGAGCCACTCGCGCGGCCTGTCTCCTGTCAAGCACCGCAGATACATGAGGATGACGCGGTTGGCCGACTCGGACTGCCCGTCGGACTGGGGGTGAAACGCCATGGTCATCTGCAGCTTGGTCCCCATCAGCCGCATCAACTCCTGCCAGAACGTCGACGTGAACACCGTGTCCCGGTCGGAGACCATGGACTGTGGAATCCCGTGGAGGCGGACAATGTCGTTGAAGAAGGCCTGAGCGACAGATTCAGCGGAGTACGGGTGTGCTAGTGGGATGAAATGGCAGTACTTGCTGAACCAATCCACCACAGTGAGGATCACTGACTTGCCGCGGACCCGTGGTAGCGCCTCCACAAAGTCTAGCGCGACATCAGTCCACACGCCCTAGGGCGTCGGCAGTGGAAGGAGACCCGCCAAGTGCAGGTGCTCGGACTTGTAGCGTTGGCAGACTTCACACGTACGCACGCATTCCTGCACAACTTGTTTCATGTTATGAAAATGAAAGTCACGACGCAGCCTGTGGAGCGTCCGCTGTACGCCTTCGTGTCCGTCCTCATGGATGGCCCCTACGATCTCTTGGAGCAGCGGGGAGTCGGCTGGAATGTACAGCCGCCCGAAAAATTGCACCAGGCCGTCCACCAGCGCCCAGGGAGCCAGTCGGGTGCCCGCCGTGATCTCACCTCGGAGTGCGACAAGGGTTGGGTGGTCCAGCTGGGCCTGCCGGAGCTTGTCGATGAAGTCAAAGCGCGGAGCAGAGAGGGCAAGGAGCTCTCCCTCCACGGTGTCGCGCCGGGATAGCGCGTCAGCGACGGCGTTCGTCGCGCCCGGCTTGTACTCAATGGAGAAGTCGAAGCCCAGCAACTTGCCAACCCAGTGGTGCTGTGGAATGGTGGCCAAGCGCTGGTCCAGCGGATACTTCAAGCTGTAGTGATCCGTCTTGACGGTGAAGCGGCGCCCCCAGAGGTATGGCCGCCAGTGGCGCACCGCCTGGACCAAGCCAATGAGCTCACGCTCGTAGGCTGCCAGGGCGTGATGTCGAGGCGCCACCGGCCGACTGAAGAAGGCGATCGGATGCCCCTCCTGGATGAGGACAGCACCAAACCCATGGGACGACACGTCGCACTCGACGACAAAGGGCTTGTTGAAATCCGGCATAGCGAGCACCGGCGCCGAGGTGACCGCCTCCTTGAGGGCGAGGAAAGTCGAGGCAGCCTCAGGACCCCACGCGAAGCCCTCCTTCTTGAGCAGCGCGGTGAGTGGCGCGGCGATGGAGCCGTAGTTGTGGATGAACTTGCGGTAGTATCCCGCGAGCCCGAGGAAGCCACGCACCGCCCGCGCCGAGCGAGGTTCCGGCCAGTCGTGAATGGCCTGCACCTTGGCGGAGTCCATGGCCACCCCTGCCTTCGAGATTGTGTGGCCGAGGTAGGCGACTGAGGAGACCCCGAACGCGCACTTGGAGCGCTTGACGAAGAGGATGTGTCGACGAAGCTCGCTAAGGACAGCTCGAAGGTGACGCAGGTGGTCGGCTCATGACTTGCTGTAGATCAAGATGTCGTCAAAGAAAACAAGTACAAACCGGCGAAGGAACGGGCGCAAGACGTCGTTCATGAGCGCCTGAAATGTGGCCGGGGCGTTGCAGAGTCCGAACGGCATCACCAGGAATTCATAGAGGTCGTCGTGTGTACGGAACGCCGTCTTGTGAACATCCTCCGGTCTCATGCGCACTTGGTGGTACCCCGAGCGCAAGTCCAGTTTGGTGAAGTACTTGGCGCCATGGAGCTCATCCAAGAGCTCGTCGACGACGGGGATCGGGAACGCGTCCTTGACCGTCACCGCGTTGAGGGCGCGTGTCGAAGTGTGTGGTCGACTGTCGAAGTGTTCGGTCGACACTTCCCCCGGGCCTGCACTGGGCAGCCCGCGGAGGTTCTTTTTTCGGTGGGGCTAGTCCCTTGCGGAGAGCTTGAGCGTATGGACGAGTTAGTCAGAGCTTGACACGGCGAGTTTTACGTGGTTCAGGCCGTCGGAGCGTAAAACTCTACGTCCACGGCGAGCTATGGAGCTCGCTGTATTGCTTGCTTCTCAGAACCAGAGTCCTGAGCTTGAGGGTGAGTTACAGCTTGGGGGTGAATGGCTAGAGTGCGAACCCTTGCTATCGTCGCCTACCCGAGTCTTTTATAGTCCAAGACTCGGGTGGCTTACAAGGGGGGCCCGGGACCCGACAGGTGGTCCCGGGGAGATTGTCTGTCATCTACCGTATCTGCAGTTATGCCGGTAGTTGTCTCTGGTGAAGGCTTCTGAGTCTTCGTCTTGCAGCCCTGCCCATGCCGCATGCTAGTCGTAGTGGATGATGACGGCGGGGGCGGCATGGGATGTCTTGTCGCTGCGTTTATTGGCTGGCAGGCTCTGACACCGCGCGCCAGTCTGTGATGCGACTGGGCGCAACGGCACCTGACAGAGGCGTGCTCCGCGTCTTGGTAAGACGCGGGCTTTGAATACCTTGTACGGGCAAGGTATGGAGCGTCTTTACGCCCGCTGCCTATCGCTCGGCGTCAGAGAGGGGGCTCCGGCCCCGCGGGACACGCGGAGCCTTCGGACCTCTCCCCGCGGAGGGGGAGGTTCGGCTTCCGTCGGCCACGTGGCGGGCCCGGAGCTCCTCTCTGAGGAGAGGGAGGTCCGGCCCCGCCGGATACGTGGCACCTTCGGACCTCTCTCCCGCGGAGGGGGAGGTCCGGCTTCTGTATGCCACGTGGCGGGCCCGGAGCTCTCCTCTGAGGAGAGGGAGGTCCGGCCCCGCCAGATGCGTGGCGCCTTCGGAGCTCTCCCTGCGGAGAAGGGCGAGTTCCTTAGGCATTTTCCCCTGTGCGCGGGGGTACCCCATATCGCGGGTACCGACAGTGGCCCCCGGGCCCATCTCGGGGGAGATAGCGAGCCCGAGGTGGGACCTCCGTTTCTTCTGATCCGCGCACTTTCTCTAAGTCCCGCATTGACCGCTGCTGGAGCACGAACGGCCGCGGGTTCGTGGGAGCGTGCGCCCACTTGATGGTTGCTTTTACTGCGGCGGTTCCCAAGACTGCCACTTCTGCACGTTGCGGCGCTTTCTTCGGGAACCGCCGAAGTGCCTTGCAGGCTCGTCTTCTTAGGAGACTGACTCCTTGACCCACCGCTTCAGTTGGGCGGCTTGGGTCCACCTGTCATCGGCGCTCGGTCTCGGAGCCGAAGCAGTTGCCGATGCGGCGTATTCAAAGAGTTTTGAATTGCTTTGACTCGTACCTGGAAGGTGTGAAAAGAAACCGCCACGTGGGTGCGCTCCCCTTATAAGGCTTTCAGCCCTTGCACCTCCCTCGAGTCTCTGCGGTCTTGTCTTCTTCCATGGCTTCTAACCTGCTTTTTGGGGGGGGATCGCTCTCGATTTCCTCCAGCGACGGCGTCTGCACCAAGTCTGGGACCCAGGGAACCTGCCTGCCTTGCTTCTGGAGGTGGCGCCTCCAAGGGGTCTCAGGTTTGTCCTCCCGACGGGGCCCTTCCTTGGTGATGGCAGGCAGAAAGCTCCCTGGCGTTGCGTCCCTTCTCAGATGGTGGAGTCTTCAGAGAAACCGCTGAAGCACCAAGGAGAATTCCAAGCGGCAGAGTCTCCGAGAAGACCGCTGAAGCTGCGGAGGGGGCTTCAGGAGCACCCTTGATGACACCGGCTTTTGCGCCGGTGATGAGGGAACTTCAGGAGAAGGAAACCGCCGATGCACCAAAGAGAATTACAGGCGGCAGAGTCTCTAAGAAGACCGTTGCAACTGTGGAGGGGGCCTTAGGAGCACCCTTGATGACACCGGCTTTTGCGCTGGTGATGAGGGAGGTGATTCCTGCGCTCGGGTCATGGAGCGGGAGAACGCCGCCAGGGCTGAAGCCTGGTGACGCGGCCGTTCTTGCAACTTCTAGAGCCTGGTCGTGTTGGGGGAACCTTGGGGCTTGTTTCTTTCTTTTTCATCGAGTTTGTAGCCCAGCTCATGGAGCCATGAATACATAAACTCTTATGACCCTTCGTGCTTGCGATGTTTTCCGTCTTCTTTTTGGTTTTGCCTGGCCGAGCCCTTAGCTCCGCAAGGTGCTCAGAGGCCTTCACCAATCTCGACGTTCTGCTCCGGCACCTTCCCCGGGTCCTTATTATATTAAGGGCCCCGGAGGTCCTCGGGGCTCGCCTCACGAGGATGGGGAGGCCTGGATCAGCCGACCACGTGGCGGACCCGGAGCTCTCCTCTGAGGAGAGGGAGGTCCGGACCTGCGGTACACGTGGGGCCTTCGGGCCCCTCCCCTCAGAGGGGGGGGTCCGGTCCCGCTGGACCCGTGGATCCTTCGGTCTTGCCTTGGAGTTCCGGCCTTGCGTAATCCCGTAGTGGCCCCCTGGCAGGGGCGTCCCATTGGTCAGGCGCTCCTACCACATTCCTGTAGGGATTTGAGGCCGAGAGGTCCTGCACACAAGTAGGGAAAACGTAATTCTCCTTGGGGGCTCCCCCTCCCTTATCTCATAGTCTTATTTGACTTACGGTCCCTAACCATACGTACGGTGCTCGGGGACTGTAGTGCGCGAAGTGCCGGGGGCTCGGGGCCCCTTCGACTATCGGCAGGTACCTCCGGCGCAACCGCCTCTGGTAGGGCAGCAAATGCTGACTAGTGGTGAGAATGAGAAGAGGGAGCTGAGCACATGGCAGCCATGCACCGCAAGGGTAGTCATAAAAAACTTAGTACACAATTTAAATGAGTACGAGGAAAGAGCAAAGCAGAACAGGTTTCTTTTCGTATAACTTTCCACAGGAGGAAGGCAGGCTAAACATGGAGGCCACGACCCGCCCCATTAAGAAGGGAAGCAAGACTCTACGCGCTTGGAGTCGGAACCAGGCAAAGCTGAGCGTAGTCCTGTACCGTCCCCTGAGGCTTAGTTGCTCTGAGCGCTGTTCCTGGACTCTATGGAGCTTATTACGAAAAGAAAGGACTGTCCTATCTTTGCTCTAGGGATAGAACTTACGGAGGTGTTCTATGTTCCAAGGGTTTGGGAGCAGGTCCCCATCCTCGGTGGACAGGCGCACACACCCGGGGCGACATACTCTCGCGACTCGGAAATGGCCTTCCCAACTAGGGGAGAGTTTGTGGGTCCCTTCGCGAGAAAGTATGCGCCGCAGCACCAGGTCACCTTCCTGCAGCTCCCGAGCACGCATATCTCTGGTGGTAGCGACGAAGCGCTTGTCTGTACCGTGCGTTACGGAGTGCTGCACGCAATCGGACCTCGTCGACGAGGTCGATTTCTCCACGCCGGAGGTTGTCCTGCGCGGCTTCGTCGTAAGCCCGGACACGGTGAGACTTCATGGTAATTTCTGGGGGAAGTACGGCTTCGGCCCCATACACCATGAAGAAGGGTGTCTCTCCGGTGGCCCGGCTCTGGGATGTCCGGTTAGCCCATAGTGTGCTCGGAAGCTCATCTACCCAATTGGCACCATGTTTCTTCAGACTGGCGTAGGTGCGAGTCTTAAGGCCCCGGAGAATCTCCACGTTGGCCCTCTCGACTTGCCCATTGCTCTTTGGATGGGCGACAGAGGCATAGCACACCTGAATGTCGAGGTCTTCGCAGTAGTCTTGGAAGGCTGCGCTGGTGAACTGGGTCCCATTGTCGGTGATGATTCTGTTCGGGACCCCGAACCGGCAGACAATAGACTTGATGAACTTTACTGCGGATTGCTTGTTGATGGTGACAACTGGCGTGGCTTCCGGCCACTTGGTGAACTTGTCGATGGCGACATAGCGGTACCGGAATCCCCCGACGATTCTGGGAAACAGTCCCAAGATGTCCAGCCCCCATACGGCAAATGGCCACGAGGGCGGGATCATCTGTACCGCCTGAGCCGGTGTATGGATCTGCTTGGCGTGGAACTGGCACGCCTTGCAGCTCTCGACCAGCTTGACGGCATCCTGGAGTGCTGTCCGCCAGTAGAAGCCATGCCGAAAGGCTTTACCGACAAGCGTGCGTGAGGAAGAGTGACTTCCACATTCGCCTCCATGGATCTCAGCGAGCAAGTCGCAGCCTTCCCCCTGGGTTATGCACCGCAATAGGATGTGGTTGGCGCCACGCCGGTAGAGATCCCCCTCTACCAGCGCGTATCTCTTAGCCATACGCACAATCCGTTCAGCGGTTGCCTGTTCATCAGGGAGGATGTTATCCTTCAAGTAGTCCCGGATCTCCGTGATCCATGCATCGGGTCTGACTTGAGCTTCTGGATCTTGAGCGTTGGGTTGCACGGAGTCCCCAGTGACGCTTACGATCCTTGGCGGCATCCATGGCTGTAGGGCCGCCGGGACCGCCAGCTTCGAGGTGCTGGTCAAGCCCCCTTCGCCCGGCTCGGCGGGCCGGGCTGTGGGCCGCAGCAACATCCTCTCGAAAACTCCTTCGGGCGCGGGGGCTCCGGTGGAAGCCTTTGTTGAAAGGTTGTCAGCTGCGGCATTGCCAGCGCGCGGTACGTGGCGCAGGTCCAAGGCGAGGAATTCTTTCTCCAACATCTGCACGTGAAGCAGATACGCAGCTAGCTGTGGGTCATTGCAGGAGCATTCGCCCTTGACTTGTTTGATGACCAGCTGGGAGTCGCCCTGTGCCAACAACTGGCGAGCGCCTAAAGACAGGGCTGTCTGCAGGCCAAAGATGAGTGCTTCATACTTTGCCATGTTGTTGGTTACCTTGAAATTGAGACGCACCATGTACCCAAACTGTTCCCCCGATGGCATGAGGAGCAGTACGCCGGCACCGGCCCCCTGCTTTCGCGAGGAGCCGTCGAAGAAAAGTGTCCAGTGGGGCTCGGTGAAGACCGGAGCTTGGTGCTCTGGTTCACCGTCTTCATGGCCCCCTGGGTCAGTCTTCGTTGGTGTCCACTCTGCCACAAAGTCAGCCAGTGCTTGGCTTTTGACTGTATGGCGTGGAAGGAAGTCCAGCTCAAACTCCGCCAGCTCCGCCGCCCATTTAGCAACGTTGCCAGTCGCATGGAGGCTGTGAAGAATTGTCTTCAGCGGATACGAGGTGACTACCGAGACCCGGTGGGCCTGGAAGTAATGGCGGAGCTTCCTGGAGGCCACGAGCACCGCATACAGCAGCTTGTGGACTTCTAGGTACCTTGTCTTAGCATCATGAAGTACTTCACTGATGTAGTAGACAGGCCTCTGGATGGTTCGAACCCTCTCTCTTAGGCCTGGGAGGTCTTCGTCCATTGGCCCTGGCCCGCTGGAGGTGAGTGGTTATCCGGGAGCTCCGGGGGGTCTTGAGGGACCTCCGGGAAGTCCCATTTGGCCCCCGGGGGGTCCCGCAGGACCCCCGGGGGTTTATCTTGGGGGTCCGGGAGACCGACCTGGACCTCCGGGAGGCCGACCTGAACCTCCGGGAGGTTGCCTTGGAGGTCCGGGAGACCGTCTTGGTCCTGCGGGGCCTCCTGGCGTCTGTCTTCTGCTTCCGGAGCAGGTTGTGAAGATGAGGGGTCCGGCCGTTCTGCGACGAGGACCATACTCACCACTTCAGTTGTCGCCGCAATGTAGAGCAGCAGGTGCTCTCCGGGCTCAGGGGCTACCATGATAGGTAGGGTCATCAGGAGTCGCTTCAACTCCTGGAAAGCCTCTTCTGCTTCGTCAGTCCAGGCAAATGGGTCTGACTTGCGCAGGAGCTTAAAAAAAGGGAGTGCCCGCTCTGCTAGCCTCGGTATAAACCGACTCAGCGCGGCTAGGCATCCCGTGAGTTTCTGGACATCCTTGACGCGGGCAGGGGGCCGCATCAAGTCGATGGCCTTGATCTTCTCTGGGTTGGCCTCAATCCCTCGGTGCGAGACCAGGAATCCTAAGAGCTTCCCAGAGGACACACCGAACACACATTTGTCGGGGTTTAGCTTGGTGCGCGTAGAGCGCAACTTGTCAAAAACTAAGGCTAGGTTATCTAACAAAGATGAACCCTGCTTGACCTTAACAACTATGTCATCGACGTACACCTCAACCAGGTCTCTTATTAACTCTCCGAAGGTTTTGTGCATTGCCCGCACAAAGGTGGGGAGTGCATTCTTTAGGCCGTAAGGCATAGACACATAACAATAAAGGCCATCTACTGTGATGAAGGAGGTGTGCTCCTCATCCTCCCTAGACATGGGGATCTGATGGAAACCCGAGTAGGCGTCTAGGAAGCACAACATATCACAGCCTGATGTTGAGTCTACTATTTGATCTATTCTAGGGAGAGGGAATGGATCGTTGGGACATGCCTTATTGAGACTGGTGTAGTCGATGCACATCCGGAGCTTCCCGCCGGCCTTCGGGACAACGACGGGGTTCGCCAACCACCGGGGGTGGTGGACCTCCCGTATGAAGACAGCGTCCAGCAGCTTCTTGACTTCTTCACGAATGAAGTTTTGCCGCTCGATGGACTGCTTGCGGGGCTTCTGTTGAACCGGTCGGGCGTCGGGGAAGATTTTTAAGTGGTGCTCGATCACCTCCCTAGGGATCCCCGACATCTGTGACGGCTGCCATGCAAACACGTCGACGTTGTGCCGGAGGAAGGTGACGAGCGCGCCTTCCTATTTGCTATCCAGGCCCCCGGCTACCCGGGTGGTCTGGGTGGCTTCGGCGCCGACTTGGACGACCTTTAAGGGGACGCCGCCCTCGTCGAGAGGTTGCACCCGGGGTGCTGTGGCGGAGGCACGATGGCGTGCGCTCAGGCGGAGCTGGTCCGGCTCTGCACTGCCGGGGGCTGATGCCCCAGCCGTTGCGAGCGCTTGGAGTTTCTCTAAGGCCGACACTGCAGCAGTGCGGTCTCCACTGAAAGAGGGCTAATGATGATTGTATTGAGATAATTGAAAAGCTGAGGTACAGGTGTGATTATATAGAGGGATTAGGAGGGGAGAAAAGACTAAACTACCCCTAACCCTAATCCCTCCCTAATGACTAATATACCCCTGTGCCATACCCCTAATTACAGTGTCTAACACCCCCCCGCAGTCACAACATCTAGCCGCTGCAGATGTTGAGACTGGACCGAAACTCGGAGAACAACGATGACGGGAGGCCCTTCGTGAAGATGTCGGCGAACTGCGTCGTCGTCGAGACATGGTGTACCCGAACCTCGCCCCGTGCTACCCGCTCACGAACAAAATGAAGGTCAATCTCCACATGCTTCGTGCGCTGATGCTGGACCGGGTTGGTGGAGAGGTACATGGCGCTGACGTTGTCGCAGTAGATGAGGGTGCTTTTGATGACGGGAGTGTGGAGCTCCTGAAGTAGCTGCTGAAGCCAGGAGGCCTCAGCTACGCCGTTAGCCACGGCGCGATACTCCGCCTCTGCACTCGAGCGCGACACTACGGGCTGTCGCTTCGAGGACCAGGAGACAAGGTTGCCGCCCAGGAAGACGGCGTATCCAGAAGTAGAGCGTCGTGTGTCCGGGCAGCCTGCCCAGTCAGCGTCTGTGTACACGACCAGCTCGGAGGCCGTGTCACGTCGAAGAAGGAGGCCGTAGTCGAGGGTGCCTCGTAGGTACCGAAGAATCCGCTTGACAGCGGTGAGATGCGGTTCCCTCGAGTCATGCATGTGGAGGCACACCTGCTGAACCGCATATGAGATATCCGGCCTGGTGAAGGTTAGGTACTGGAGAGCACCTGCAAGACTCCTGTAAGAAGTGGGGTCAGAGACGGGTGTCCCGTCGGTGGCGGAGAGCTTCGCATGAGTATCCACTGGAGTGGAGCACGGCTTGCAATCAGCCATGCTTGCCCGCTGAAGGATATCCAGACAGTACTGTCGCTGGTGAAGGAATAGGCCGTCTGGTCGGTCCTCGACCGTAATACCCAGGAAGTGGTGGAGACGGCCCAGGTCCTTCATAGCGAACTCCTGCTGTAAGGCAGAAATGGTTCGCTGAAGCAGAGTCGGACTGGATGCTGTTAGTACAATGTCATCGACGTACAGTAAGAGGTAAGCTGTGTCACTGCCCCGTCGATAGACAAACAGCGAAGTGTCCGACTTAGCTTCAACAAACCCCAGTGAGACCAAGAAAGAGGCGAATCGGCTGTACCAGGCTCGCGGTGCCTGCTTCAGTCCGTACAGGGATTTGTTCAGCTTACAGACCATGTCTGGGTGAGCTGAATCTATAAATCCTGCCGGCTGACTGCAGTACACCGTCTCGGTCAGTGTACCGTGGAGGAATGCGTTCTTGACGTCCAACTGGTGGACAGGCCAAGAACGTGAGAGAGCTAGCGACAGTACGGTACGAACTGTCGCCGGCTTCACCACCGGGCTGAAAGTCTCGTCGTAGTCAACTCCAGGGCGTTGAGTGAAGCCCCAGAGTACCCAACGAGCTTTGTATCTCTCCAAGGTGCCATCCGCCTTCTTCTTATGCGTGAATATCCACTTGCCTGTGACAACATTGCCACGGCCCGGACGGGGAACCAGGTCCCAGGTCCGGTTGGCAAGCAAGGCCTCATACTCTTCCTCCATAGCGCGGCGCCAGTTAGGGTCGGCGAGGGCGCTACGCACGGAAGTAGGTATGGGCGAGATCGAAGAAGGCTCGGTCGGTGGAGTCGTCGTCGACGAGAAAGCGGTACTATCGAACCGCTCCACTGGTCGAAGACTCCCGGATGCACGTCGAGTCACCATCGGGTGGACGTGACCAGGATCCCTGTGAAGTAGAGGGGGGTTGTACACCGGCCGGTCGGGTACAACCATCTTCTCTCGTCGTGGATAGACGAGAGTGGGTCTCGATGTCGCGCGTGGCGTCGTCGGAGCAGGAGCCTCTCCCCGCGCTCGTCGCTGGTAGACAAGTGCGGGGTCAGCAAAGCGAGAAGACGTCGTTGGTGCCGCGCGTGGCGCGGCTGGTGGCGTCGTACTCGCTGGTGGTGCCGCTGGTGCCGTACGTGGTACAGCTGGAGACATCGAGGGCTCCTGGGGTACAGTAGATGGTGTCGGGGAAGCCGAGGCCGCGTGTGGCGCAGCAGGTGACGTCGGAGGCGTCGATGCCACACGGGGTGCAGCGGGTGACGCCTGAGACATCGATGCCACACGAGGTGCAACAATCGGTGTCGAGGGCGTCTGGGATGTAGCTCGTGTCGATCCTGCAGAAGAAATAGGCCAAGGCAACTGGGAGGCAGGCTCGGGGTCAGTAGGAAAAAGAGAGTCCAGCTCTGTGGTGGAATCAGAAGAGGTGGTGGAAAAAGGAAAAGATGACTCGTCGAAGACGACGTGCCGAGAGATCAAAAGACGGTGGGTAGTGAGATCTAAGCATCGGTAACCCTTATGATCAAGGGAATACCCGAGAAAAACACACCGTGTCGAGCGGGGCGCAAGCTTATGTGGGGCGGTGGCGGAAAGATTAGGGTAGCAAGCGCATCCGAAAACTCGAAGGTGATCATAAAGAGGATTGGTGCCATATAGAGCAAAGTAGGGGGTGGAGGCACGAATCGCTTTGGTGGGAAGACGATTGATCAGAAGTGTGGCGGTATGAAGAGCCTCCACCCAGTATCGGGCTGGAATAGATGCCTGGAACATCAGAGAGCGTATGACATCATTAATGGTGCGAATCATGCGCTCTGCCTTGCCGTTTTGAGAAGAGGTATACGGACAAGACATGCGTAGTTGTACCCCATGTGCGGAGAGAAAATTACGAAACGCAGAGTTATCAAACTCTCGTCCGTTATCGCACTGGACAACTCGAATGGTACGCCCGAATTGAGTAGAAATCCAAACGAAGAAGTGAGAAAGAGTGACGAAAGTTTCAGACTTCAATCGTAATGGAAAAGTCCAGGAGAAGTGAGAAAAATCATCAATTATCACCAAATAGTAATTAAAGCCCGATATACTGGAGATGGGAGAAGTCC
Organism: Neostapfia colusana; assembly: GCA_030760725.1. Lineage (NCBI taxonomy): Eukaryota > Viridiplantae > Streptophyta > Magnoliopsida > Poales > Poaceae > Neostapfia > Neostapfia colusana. The sequence goes on from JASWHV010000006.1 coordinate 107,366,545, forward strand.
ACAAATCACAATGTATAAGATCGAATGAGTGCTCAACATGAGTCACAGATGTGGGAAAAGGGAGGCGAATATGGCGACCAAGTTGACAGGCATGACATAGAGAGTCATGTGTACCCCTAGAACACGAGATAACTGAGCTACTGGACAGCTTCGACATAGCATCTGCACCAGGGTGGCCAAGCCGGCGATGCCAGATGGTAGATGAAGCTGTCGTAGTCAAAGCAAATGGCGGTGATGCAGCGGAAGTAGGAAGCCGAAGTGTGTATAGGGGCCCCGAGCTATCACATCGGAAAAGAGGTCGTCGGGTGGAAAGATCCTTCACAGACAAACCAAAAGGATCAAATTCAATGGAAACATTGTTGTCAGTGGTAAAACGGCGAACAGAAAGTAAGTTCTGAATGATATCCGGAGCAACAAGAATGTTTTTAAGTTGGAAAGTACCCGGAAGACCGGAATCACCTACTGAGGTGACCGGAAGAACGGACCCATTTCCAACAACGATAGATGAAGGAAAAGAGGTATTGGGAGGATGGGTGGAAGAGAGTATACCGGAATTAGGAGTGGTATGGTATGATGCTCCGGAATCAACTACCCAGTCGGCACCAGGTGGTGTAAGGTGCATGGTGCTGAAGGAGGAAGCAAGCGACTGTCGATCCCACGTCGACGGTGGCTCCTGAAGGGGTGCCGATGGCTCCGAGTTCCCAACAGGGTAGTCAGTGCCTCCGTAGGTCGGGGCTGACTGCCCGCCTGAAGAGTAGCCAGGCCCACTATAGGCCTGAGCTGTCGGCCTACCAGCACTGTGGGCTGGTCCACTGTAGCCGGGGGTAGCCGCAAACGCCGGCTGAGGACGCGGTGGTCGTGGAGGCTGAGAACCTGGGGACGGTCCAGGCCACATGTAGATCTGGCCAGTCCACGGGTTGTAGGGTGTGGGCCAGGGTGCACCTCCGTGGCCGGTACCACCACTACTTCCAGTAGTCGAAGCCGTGGGGGTGCTGCCTGCACTGCTGCCACCACAGCCGCCGTTCTTTCCTCGGCGACGACGGTTTCCACCTCCTGTACTGGTAGGAGTAGAAGGTGGACGTGACGGCGATCCACCAGCTGCTGGTAAGGGTGGACGCGGGGACTGCCCGGAGCCATAAAAAGCTGTGGCAGATCCAGAGCCAGTAGAGCCTCCTGCAGTGATCTCTTCAAGTTCAAGATCAGACCATACCTTCTCGAAGGTAGGTAGTGGCTCCAGTCGAAGTAGCCATGTCCGTAGGTGACAATAGCGCTCGTTCAGGCCCTGAAGGACCCGAAGGACAAGAGCGTTGTCAGTGACCGGCTCACCAAGGTCACGTAGGGCATCCGCCATGCCCTTCATCTCCCGACAATAGGTGGAGATGGAACGATCCCCCTGGACGGTGTTCTGGAACCGAGTGCTTATGTGGAGGGCTCGAGTCGCACGGTTCCCTAGAAACCATTGCTCAAGTACTAGCCAGGCCTGCCGAGCAGTACCGCCACCGCGCTGCCTGACGATGTCCTGTAGCTCCTCTGTCAGGGAGCCAAGGATCCAGGATAGTACCAGGCTGTCCATGCTGATCCAGGACACCTGTGAAGACTCATCCTGGAGGACGTGGTCATCGAGGCAGTAGCGCCTCAGCGTGAGGAGCACCATATCACGCCACCGGGCATATGAGGTGGACTCGGAACTGAGAATAACCGGCACGAGCGTCCGGATGTTCTGAATCCCTGCGGCCTGTGCATGAAGAGCGGCCACAAGCGAAGTCGAGTACGTACCAGCGTCCGAGGGAGGCTCATGGATAGCACTCGTTGATCGGCGAGCACTCTCCTCAAGTTGGTGGGATAGTGATGCCACGGAGGCACGCTCCTGCTCTAGGGCAAGGGCGAGTGCCCTCTCGCGCTCACGAGAGGCGGCCAGTGTTGCGGCGATGTAAGATGTCTCCGCAGTGTCGGTGCCGTAGGAAGAAGCTGTGTTCTCCATAGTAGTACCGGCGGCTGGGAACGGAATCGGCGGGATCGCCATGGTGCTCCCGTCAATGTCGAGGCCGGTGGCGTCCCGTAGCGCGGAGGTACCTGCCATGAAGGTAACAGCGGTGGCGGGATTTCTGGAGGTACCGACAAGGGGTTCACCGGCGGCTGGACCGGTTCTCGAGAAGGAGGGGGCGGCTGCAGAACCAGCAGCGAGGGGCCTGGGGGCTGTGGCTCCTCCTAGGAAGGCGGCGCCCCCTCCAGAAGCTGCTGTTCCTCCAGTTTCAGCAGTCCAGAGGGTGGCGCCCCTTCCAGTGGGGCTGGCGGACCCCCCAGGGGCGGATGCGGAGCCCCCAGGGGCGTTGGCGGCCCAGGCAAGCCAGGGGGCGGCGCTCCCTCCAGGGGGGCCGGCGGACCCCCCAGGGGCGGAGCACCCAGGGGCGGCGGCGGCCCAAACAGGGGCGGTGACGCCCCCCCCCCCCCCCCCCCCCCCCCGTGCGCGCACGGCCCCAATCCGGGTGGGGGCGGCCCGAATCCGGGCGGGGCCGCCCCGATCCAGGGCGCCGCGGCCCCGGATCCGGAGGTGGCGGCGGCGGCGGCCCCTCCCCGCGCGCTGTCCTCCAGAGGAGGCGGCGCCCCCCCCTGCGTGCGCAGCCCAGATCCGGCGGCTGGCGGCGCCCTGGCGGCGGCGGGCGGCGCACCAGGGGCGGCGGCGGGCGGCTGCTCAGGGGCGGCGGCGGGCGGCTGCTCGGGGGCGGCGGTGGTTCTGGCCCAGAGTGGGGTGGCGGCGGCGTGCGCCCAGGGCTGCGGCGGCTGGCCCATTAGGATTAGGGTTAGCCCTAATCCTGATTATTCCTAGCTAATGATACCATGAAAGAGGGCTAATGATGATTGTATTGAGATAATTGAAAAGCTGAGGTACAGGTGTGATTATATAGAGGGATTAGGAGGGGAGAAAAGACTAAACTACCCCTAACCCTAATCCCTCTCTAATGACTAATATACCCCTGTGCCATACCCCTAATTACAGTGTCTAACATCCACGAATCCTGAGGACGCCCGTCAGTGTAGGCATCTTCAGGACGAGGTAGCCGTAGTGGGCTACAACCATGAATCGATACAGGACTGGCCTGCCGATTATGGCGTTGAAGGGGAGGTCTATCTCCGCTACGTCGAACAGAATGTACTCTGTCCGATAGCTGTCCGGAGCTCTGAAGGTCACCGGGAGGCTAATGTTGCCGTAGGGAACGACCTGTCCCGGCCCTACCCCTAAGAACGGGCTCGACGGGGTGAGCTTGGCCATCGGGATCTGCAGCTTCTGGAAAGCTGCACGGCTGATGAGGTTCAGCCCAGCTCCACCATCTACCAAAACGTGGTACATTCTCACGTTGGCGATGGTCGGAGCTACCAAGAGCGGTAGTTGGCCGGCCCCAGCCATGTTCCTGGGGCAGTCGGTGGCGTCAAAGCTGATGGGAGTCCCCATCCACTTGAGGTGCGGTGCGGCACTTGGGAGTGGAGCCACCGACGCTACCGCTCGGCGCAGAGTCTTGACTGCGCTTCGGGACGAGGGGTCGGCGGACCCGCCGTATATGACGTAGAGCTTCTTTCGACGCTCATCGTCGCTGGAGTTGGAGTCCTCATGGTTGCGTGCCGCCTTCACGGCGCGCTGAGGCTCCTGGAACTCCTCTGGATGGTCGATGCTGTCTGGGACGTCGACCCTCTGCTTGCCCTCCTTTGGACGGAAGGGTGGGGCATCAGTCTGCTGCTGCTTCCCTTTGCGGAAGCGCTCTGCGAGCTTTCGGATCTCCCGGCACTCGGCAGTAGTGTGGCGACAGCTGCCGTGCACGGGGCATATATTGTCTTGATCACCTTCTGGGATTGGTGATCTTCGCTGCCTCTTGTCGGGGCGCGGCCCCCGAGCCCCACTGAGCGTCGCTGCAGTGACGACTGGAGCTGCGGTCGGTGATTCTATCTTGCCTCTGCCTCGGTTCTTGGCCTTCTTGCTGCCTCCATAGGGAGTAGGACCAGATCCGGGATGTCCTTCTGACTCGAAGGACGGCAGTGAGTGCCAGTTTCGCCCTTCGGCTGCCCTGGCGCACTTGTCTGCCAGGCTGAAGAGCTCGGAGACATCGCGGACCTCTCTGGTCGCGAGCTTCTCAAGCATCTTCTTATCCCAGACGCCTTGCCGGAACGCCACCACCACAGAAGCATTTTGAATGTGTGGGATGGTGTTCCGCACCTGGGAGAACCGCTGGATGAAGGAGCGCAGCGACTCCGCCGATTGTTGCTGGATGGCGTGGAGGTCGAGCTCCGTGCCAGGCCGGGTGTAGGAACTGCCGAAGTTGGCGATGAACTGCCGGCAGAGCTCTCCCCAGGAAGGTATGGAACCCTGGGGGAGGTTCATGAGCCAAGACCGGGCTGGACCGGTCAAGGCGACAGGGAAGTAATTGGCCATGACGGCTTCATTCCCTCCAGCGGCAATTACGGCGGTGGAGTAGATCTAGAGGAACTCCGTCGGGTTGACGCTGCCGTCGTACTTCTCGGGCAGGTGCGGCCGAAACTTGCGCGGCCACTTCGCGAAGCGAAGATGGGGCGCGAGGGCCGCACATCCTGCTTCTGTCGCCGCAGGTTCTGGTGCCGCGAACGCTCGGTTCGCACCGGGCACAGTGTACCCCGGTATGGGCAAGGTTGTGCCATAGGTCGGGGGCGCCATCTGCAGGACATATGACTGTGGCATATTCTGCACGGCGTAGGCCTGGGGCAGAGATCGCGTGGCGAAAGTCTGCTCTTCAGGCTGGGTCGAGGCCGACGTCATGCTGCCGCCAGCCTCTTGGCTGCGACGCCTTTCTCGGCGTTGCTCGAGGTATACCCGGGCATCTTGACCCAAGTGACACCGCTCCAGCTCTGTCCTCAGATCCGTCGACTGGTAGAGCTGGAATCTGCCGTCTGCTCGTCAACCATTGGCGTGCGCATCAACGACACGGCCGGTTGGCCAGAGCGTCGTCCCCGCCGAAGTCGAGGGTTTGCGGCGGCGACGACGGGACGGTCTACCTAGCGCTCTTGCTGCAGCTAGCGCACCCCCACCGGGTACGCCCAGCGCTACTGAAGACCTGACGCTGGTTGGAGCCTGCATTGCCGGGGTCGGCGCTGCCAGAGCCGGTTGCTGGCTCCCAGCTTGTACCGACACACTCCGTCCCAAGTGTGTTGACATGTACTCCCCCCTGGTCGCGGTTCGCCGCGAAGGCGGGGGAGGAGAGTTCGCCGCTGAAGGAAGCTTAGTCATCTTCGTCGGCGGAAACTCGTCACGCAAGGGGAAAAGCCCCCTACTTGGCGCGCCAAATGTCAAAGTGTTCGGTCGACACTTCCCCCGGGCCTGCACTGGGCAGCCCGCGGAGGTTCTTTTTTCGGTGGGGCTAGTCCTTTGCGGAGAGCTTGAGCGTATGGACGAGTTAGTAAGAGCTTGACACGGCGAGTTTTACGTGGTTCAGGCCGCCGGAGCGTAAAACCCTACGTCCACAGCGAGCTATGGAGCTCGCTGTATTGCTTGCTGCTCAGAACCGGAGTCCTGAGCTTGAGGGTGAGTTACAGCTTGGGGGTGAATGGCTAGAGTGCGAACCCTTGCTATCGTCGCCTACCCGAGTCTTTTATAGTCCAAGACTCGGGTGGCTTACAAGGGGGGCCCAGGACCCGACAGGTGATCCCGAGGAGATTGTCTGTCATCTACCGTATCTGCAGTTATGCCGGTTGTTGTCTCTGGCGAAGGCTTCTGAGTCTTCGTCTTGCAGCCCTGCCCATGCCGCATGCTAGTCGTAGTGGATGATGACGGCGGGGGCGGCATGGGATGTCTTGTCGCTGCATTTATTGACTGGCAGGCTCTGACACCGCGCGCCAGTCTGTGATGCGACTGGGCGCAACGGCACCTGACAGAGGCGTGCTCCGCGTCTTGGGAAGACGCGGGCCTTGAATACCTTGTACGGGCAAGGTATGGGGCGTCTTTGTGCCCGCTGCCTATCGCTCGGGGCAGGCAGCGCCGTTCTGCTGGCCACGTGGCGAGCCCGGAGCCCTCCTCAGAGGAGAGGGGGGTCCGGCCCCGCGGGACACGTGGAGCCTTCGGACCTCTCCCCGCGGAGGGAGAGGTTCGGCTTCCGTCGGCCACGTGGCGGGCCCGGAGCTCCTCTCTGAGGAGAGGGAGGTCCGGCCCCACCGGATACGTGGCACCTTCGGACCTCTCTCCCGCAGAGGGGGAGGTCCGGTTTCTGTATGCCACGTGGCGGGCCCGGAGCTCTCCTCTGAGGAGAGGGAGGTCCGGCCCCGCCAGATGCGTGGCGCCTTCGGAGCTCTCCCTGCGGAGAAGGGCGAGTTCCTTAGGCATTTTCCCCTGTGCGCGGGGGTACCCCATATCGCGGGTACCGACATCGACACTTCCCCCGGACCTGCTCTGGGCAGCCCGCGGAGGTTCTTTTTCGGAGGGACTAGTCGCTTGCGGAGAGCTTAAGCGTAGGGACGAATTAGGGAGGAGCTTGACACGGCGAGTTTTACGTGGTTCGGGCCGCCGCAGCGTAAAACCCTACGTCCACGGTGAGCTGAGGTGCTCGCTGTATTGCTTGTTGCTCAGAACCGGAGTCCTGAGCTTGAGGATGAGTTAGGGTGTGACTTGCTGGAGTGCGAACCCTTGCTAACGTCGCCTACCCGAGCCTTTTATAGTCCAAGGCTCGTGTGGCTTACAAGGGGGGCCCGGGATCCGACAGGTGGTCCCGGAGAGATTGCCTGCCGACTATCGTATCTGCAGTTATGTCGGTAGTTGTCTCTAGCGAAGGCTTCTGAGTCTTCGTCTTGCCGCCCTGCCCATGCCGCATGCTAGTCGTAGTGGTTGATGACGGCGGGAGCGGCAGGGGATGTCTTGTCGCTGTGTTTATTGGCTGGTAAGTTCTGACACCGCGCGCCAGTCTGTGATGCGACTGGGCGCAACGGCACCTGACAGGGGCGTGCTCCGCGTCTCCGTGTCTTGGGAAGGCGCGGGCCTTGAATACCTTGTACGGGCAAGGTATGGGGCGTCTTTACGCCCGCTGCCTACCGCTCGGGGGCAGGCAGCGCTGTTCTGCTGGACACGTGGCGGGCCCGGAGCTCTCCTCTGAGGAGAGGGAGGTCCGGCCCCAGAGGACACGTGGAGCCTTCGGACCTCTCCCCGCGGAGGGGGGAGGTCCGGCTTCTGTCGGCCACGTGGCGGGCCCGGAGCTCTCCTCTGAGGAGAGGGAGGTCCGGCCCCGCTGGACACGTGGCGCCTTCGGACCTCTCCCCTGCGGAGGGGGGAGGCCCGGCTTCTGTAGGCCACGTGGCGAGCCCGGAGCTCTCCCCTGAGGAGAGGGAGGTCCGGCCCCGTTGGACGCGTGGCGCCTTCGAAGCTCTCCCTGCAGAGAAGGGCGAGATCCTCAGGCATTTTCCCCTGTGCGCGGGGGTACCCCATATCGCGGGTACCGACAGTGGCCCCCGGGCCCATCTCGGGGGAGATAGCGAGCCCGGGTGGGACCTCCGTCTCTTCTGTTCCGCGCACTTTCTCTAAGTCCCGCATTGACCGCTGCCGGAGCACGAACAGTCGCGGGATCGTGGAAGCGTGCGCCCACTTGATGGTTACCTTTACTGCGGCGGTTTCCAAGGCTACCACTTCTGTACGTCGCGGCGCTTTCTTCGGGAACCGCCGAAGCGCCTTGCCGGCTCGTCTTCTTGGGAGACTGACTCCTTGACCCACCGCTTCAGCTGGGCGGCTTGGGTCCACCTGTCATCGGCGCTCGGTCTTGGAGCCAATGCGGTTGCCGATGCGGTGTATTCAAAGGTTTTTGAATCACCTCGAATCGTTCCTGGAAAGTTTTAAAAGGGGATCTTACCCGCATCGCGGCTTCCCTTCGCATTTCCTAGCGCTCGCTCTTTCCTTGAACTCTTGCGCCTTGGTCTTCCTGTCCTTGAGCTCTCCCCCGCCATGGCTTCCAACTTGCTCCCAACGCGCCTCGTTCGTTCTGCCGAGCTTGGGCCAGTGCGCAGGCTGCTGGGCTGGCACACGGAGGAACGGAAACGCCGGCTCCGCCGGGGATCTCTCCCCCTGCTCCTGGAAAAGGGGGAGATGGTCTTCTTTACTGCCTATGCTCTTGCGGGGTTCGTCCCGCCAATTTCTTCCTTCTTTGTCACATTGCTGGAGACGTATGGGCTCCAGCTCCACCACCTCTCTCCCAACTCCTTCGCAATGGCCGCTGTCTTCGTCCACTTCTGTGAGATGTTTGTGGGGGTGCACGCTTCTGTGACGCCCTTTCGCTACTTCTTCGTGTTGCGGACGACCGGACGCGGCTCGAAGACCCAGATGGGGGCGTACTACTTCCAGCATCGCTGCAAGGACCCAAAGGTCTATGGGTACCTTCTGCCTTTCAGCGCGTCAAGGTGGGAAAACTGGAGGGAGAGCTGGGTGGTAGTGCAGACCGACGAGCACGATCGCCTACAACTCCCGACCGCTGGCCCAACCACCGAGCGTCGCTTCTGGGAGGAGGTCCCAGAGTTGGAGCAGGAGTACGCGCCGGTCTTGGAGCGGATCCGGTTCTTGGCCGACGAGGGGCTAACGTCCCTGATGGTGCTGATGGACTTCATGTCGCGTCGTATTGTGCCCTTGCAGCAGCGCAGTTGCCCAGCGTGGTACTACACTGGCGAGCAGGACTGTACCAAGCTAGAGAGGGGTCCCAGCTCTGATCCTTCCGACGAGGAGCTGTACGAGATGGTGGGCAAGGTGAGCGGCGACTTCATTCCCAGTGGCGACCCCGCCCTTCCATCCTCTGCCACTCCCCTCTTCTTGGAGCCGCAGAGGAGGTCAGAGCTACTGCGGAAGATGCCGAACCTCGACGACATCGGGATCACCGTCCGGCGGGTTGGGGATGCCTTCCGGGGTATCTCGATCCCAGGAACCGAGCGCTCCGGATCGGGGCGCGAGGCGTCTGTCGCTGCCCAACCCGTCCCAAGAGCCGGCGGAACTCAAGCCGCCGACAAAGGGAAGGGGAAGGAGCCGGCCCCCGGGCATCCAGAGAAGAAACGCGCCCGGTCTCCTCCAAGGGCGCCGCCTGCGCCGAGTCAGGGAGCCGGAGCACCCTTGCACCCCTCTCCCGGGGGCGCTGGTCCATCGGGTGGCGACCCGAAGAGGCCTCGGGTGTCCCACCCCAGCGGGTCTCTTCCCGGACAGCGGCAGTCCGAAGAACCCCAAGCGCCTCGTCATCCTTCCTCAGGCGGAGGGGCTTCTAGGACGGACGCTGGTGGGGCGACGCCGGGGAGTGTGCCGAGGGTCCAGACGCCACGGCCCACGACCGTTCCAGCCGCAGGTCGTGGCGGTTCAACTACGACCCAGAGGCCGGGGCTACAAGCCCGTTGGAGCGCTCATGTCGCCTAGTAAGTGTTGCTCCTTCTGGCTTGTAGGAGCAGCGTTCTCGTCCCCTCTCTTAGCCTGAGAGCTTTCTTTTCTTGCAGGGACCGACCGGCTGCCGGGGGCGGGCCTCTTATCCGGCCATCTCCAACTGGCGGAGGCTCCGCGCCACAACATCTGGGAACCGCGGTGGTTCCCATGGCCCCCAAGTCGGCGGGGGCTTCCTCTGTGCCAGCGAGTTCACCCTCCGCGGTGGCCGCAGCCGCACCTGTCCGCCCTCCTTCACCAGCCCGGAAATCCGGTCCTGAGACTGGAAGGGCCGCTGTAGGTGCACCTGCTAGCCCCCTGGCTCCCTCAGGACAGTGTCTCGCTCCGGTTGCTGAGGCACCGGCACCTCCGCCGGTCTTAGACTCGACAGGGGAGTCAGGGGCGCGACTCCTGTCCCCTCTGTCCCGGCGCCCATGTGGGATGCCCTGGGGCGTGTCCAGACCAGCGCCTGACAGTTCCAGGCCGCCTTCGAGCGGGAGCGGGGGGCGCTGGCCGGAGAGAGGGAACGTCTTCTTAGCTGGCAGCAGCGGACCCAGGAGGCTAGGGCGGAGCTTGACTCGAGGCAGTCAAGACTTGAGGCTATGAGTGCTCTGCTTGACACTTAGAAGAAAGCCATCAGCCGCCTGGAGTCAGAGACACGGCGGCTTCGCGCTTCCTACCGCGAGGCCCTGGCCCATGTTGAAGCCAAAGCCGAGGCGCGCTCTGCCGCCGCGGAGGAGTTGCGGCTGCAGGTACCTCGTCGAGAGTGTGCCGTCGCCGATCGGGAACGTGCTGCAGCGGCCGAGGAGAAGATCGCCGCACGGCTGAAGGCCAAAGAGGGCGAGATGAGGGCTCGGGCCGAGGAGCTGGAGCTCCGTGAGTCGGCTGCTGCTGCGAGGGAGGAGCAATTCTCCCAGGAGCGCCAGGCGGCGTTGGATCGCGAGCTGGCGGCTCGCCAAGAGGTAGAGAAGCTCCGGTCTTCGCGGTCTACCGAGGCCCAGGCGGTCTGGGGCTTTATTGCCAAGGCGGGGTCCGCCTTGGTTCCTCTTGGTTTCAGCCCGGTGCGGATGGAGGCTCCGGCGCAGGACATGTCCGAGGCAATCCCGGCACTTGAGTCCATCGGTGGCAAGTTGGACCAGCTCGAAGCGGTGATCGCCGACGAGCTTGAGGTGGAAGGACGGGGCCTAGTGAAGGAGGTCGCTTCGCACGTACTGGCGTGCTTCCGGAGCCAAGACCCTTCCTTCTCTCTGGAGCCAGTCCGTCTAGGACCCGTTGCCGAGCGGGAGGAAGCTGCCAGGGCCGAGGTCGAGGACGTGGCCGCCCTTGTGGCCTCTAGGTTCCAACGGGAGTCCGGGGACTAGGCATCTGCCCTCGTGGCCACAAGACCCTGTACCTCCTTTTTTATTTTTGTTGAGTCTGTAGCCCAGCTCATGGAGCCTTGTATGAACAGACTCTTGTTTTCTTCTGTGTCTGCGTGCTTTAGTCTTCTTCTTGGTTTTACCTGGCCGAGTCCTTAGCTCCGCAAGGTACTCAGAGGCCTTGACCAATCTCGAAGCTCTGCACAGACACCTTCCCCGAATCTTTACTGTATTAAGGGCCCCGGAGGTCCCCAGGACCCGCCCCATGAGAAGGGGGGGGGGGTCCGGGCCTGCTAACCACGTGGCGGGCTCGGAGCTCTCCTCTGAGGAGAGGGAGGTCCGGCCTCGCGGGACACGTGGAGCCTTCGGACCTCTCCCCGCAGAGGGGGGAGGTCCGGCTTCTGTAGGCCACGTGGTGGGCCCGGATCTCCCCCTTGAGGAGAGGGAGGTCCGGCCCCGCTGGACACGTGGGACCTTCGGGTCTCGCCCCTGCGGAGGTGGCGAGGTCTGGGTTCTTCAGTCTTACCTTGGAGTTTCGGTCTTGCGCGATCCCGTAGCGGCCCCCTGGTAGGTGTGTCCCATTGGTTGGATGTACCTACCATACTCCTGCGGGGAGCTGAGGCCGAGAGGTCCTGCACACAAGTAAGGGAAACATAATTCTCCTTGGGGGCTCCCCCTCCTCTATCTCATAGTCTTATTTGGCTTACGGTCCCCATCCACTTATACGGTGCTTGGGGACTACCGTGCGCGAAGTGCCGGGAGCTCGGGGCCTCCCTGGCTATCGGCAGGTACCTCCAACGCAACCGTCTTTGGTAGGGCAGCAAATGCCAACTAGAGGTGAGAATAAGAAGAGGGGGCCGAGCGCATGGCGAGCATGCGCCAGAAGTGCAGTCATAAAAATTTAATACGTAATTTAAATGAGCACCAAGGAAGAGCAAAGTAGGACAGGTTTCTTTTCATATAAATTTCCATAGGAGGAAGGCAGGCTAAACATGGAGGCCACGACCCGCCCCATTAAGAAGGGAAGCAAGACTCTACGCGCTTGGGGTCGGAACCAGGCGAAGCTGAACGTAGTCCTGGACCATCCCCTGAGGCTTAGCTGCTCCGAGCACTGTTTCTGGACTCTATGGAATCTATTACAAAAAGAAGAGCTTGTCCTATTGTTGCTCTAGGGGTAGAACTTACGGAGGTGTTCTATGTTCCAAGGGTTCGGGAGCGGGTCCCCATCCTCGGTGGGAAGGCGTACGCACCCGGAACGGCACACTTTTGTGACTCGGAAGGAACCTTCCCAACTAGGGGAGAGTTTGTGGGTCCCTTCGCGAGAAAGTACGCACCGCAGCACCAGGTCGCCTCCCTGCAGCTCCCGGGCACATACATACCTCTTGTGGTAGCGGCGGAGCGCTTGTCTGTACCGCGCGTTACGGAGTGCTGCATGCAATTGGACCTCGTCGACGAGGTCGATTTCTCCACGCCGGAGGTTGTCCTGCGCGGCTTCGTCGTAAGCTCGGACACGGTGAGACTTCATGGTGATCTTTGGGGGAAGCACAGCTTCGGTCCCATACACCATGAAGAAGGGTGTCTCTCCGGTGGCCCGGCTCTGGGATGTCCGGTTAGCCCATAGTGTGCTCGGAAGCTCATCCACCCAACTGGCACCATGTTTCTTCAGGCTGGCATATGTGTGAGTCTTGAGGCCCCTAAGAATCTCGGCATTGGCCCTCTCAACTTGCCCATTGCTCTTTGGGTGAGCAACAGAGGCATAGCACACTTGGATGCCGAGGCCTTCGCAGTAGTCTTGGAACACTGCGCTGGTGAATTGGGTCCCATTGTCGGTGATGATTCTGTTCGGGATCCCGAACCGGCAGACAATCGACTTGATGAACTTTACTGCGGACTGCTTGTTGATGGTGGCGACTGGTGTGGCTTCCGGCCACTTGGTGAACTTGTCAATGGCGACATAGAGGTACCGGGATCCCCCGACGGCTCTGGGGAATGGTCCCAGGATGTCCAGCCCCCATATGGCAAACGGCCATGAGGGCGGGATCATCTGTACCGCCTGAGGCGGTGTATGGATCTGCTTGGCGTGGAACTGGCACGCCTTGCAGCTCTCGACCAGCTTGACGGCATCCTGGAGTGCTGTCGGCCAGTAGAAGCCATGCCGGAAGGCTTTACCGACAAGCGTGCGTGAGGAAGAGTGACTCCCACATTCGCCTCCATGGATCTCAGCGAGCAAGTCGCAGCCTTCCCCCTGGGTTATGCACCGCAACAGGACGTGGATGGCGCCACGTCAGTAGAGATCCCCTTCTACCAACGCGTATCTCTTAGCCATGCGCACAATCCGTTCAGCGGATACACGTTCATCAGGGAGGATGTTGTCTTTCAAGTAGTCCCGGATCTCCGTGATCCATGCATCGGGTCTGACTTGAGCGTCTGGATCTTGAGCGCTGGGTTGCACGGAGTCCCCAGTGACGCTTACGATCCTTGGCGGCGTCCATGGCTGCAGGGCCGCCGGGACAGCCAGCTTCAAGGTGCTGGTCCAGCCCCCTTCGCCCGGCTCGGCAGGCCGGGCTGTGGGCCGCAGCAACGTCCTCTCGAAGACTCCTTCGGGCATAGGGTCTCCGGTGGAGGCCTTCGTTGAGAGGTCGTCAGCTGCGACATTACCAGCGCGCGGTACGTGGCGCAGGTCCAAGGCGAGGAAGTCTTTCTCCAACATATGCACATGGAGCAGATAAGCAGCTAGTTGTGGGTCATTGCAGGAGCATTCACCCTTAACTTGCTTGATAACTAGCTGGGAGTCGCCCTGTGCCAACAACTGGCGAGCGCCCAGAGACAGGGCTGTCTTTAGGCCAAAGATGAGTGCTTCATACTTTGCCATGTTGTTGGTTGCCTTGAAATTGAGACGCACCATATACCCAAACTGCTCCCCCGATGGCATGAGAAGCAGTACGCCGGCACTGGCCCCTTGCTTTCGCGAGGAGCCGTCGAAGAAGAGCGTCCAGTAAGGCCCGGTGAAGGCCGGAGCTCGGCGCTCTGGTTCACCGTCTTCATGGCCCCCTGGGTCAGCCTTCGTTGGCGTCTGTCGAAGTGTGCGGTCGACACTTCCCCCGGGCCTGCACTGGGCAGCCCGCGGAGGTTCTTTTTTCGGAGGGGCTAGTTCCTAGCGGAGAGCTTGCGCAGATGGAACGAGTTAGTAAGAGCTTGACACGGCGAGTTTTACGTGGTTCAGGCTGCCGGAGCGTAAAACCCTACGTCCACGGCGAGCTATGGAGCTCGCTGTATTGCTTGCGGCTCAGGGCCGGAGCCTGAGCTTGGGGGTGAGTTACAGCTTGAGAGTGTATGGCTAGCGTATGAGTTGCAAAATGCGAACCCTTGCTATCGACGCCGACCCGAGCCTTTTATAGTCTAAGACTCGGGCGGCTTACAAGGGGAGCCGGGACCCGACAGGTGGTCCCCGGAAGATTGTCTATTATCTACCGTATCTGCAGTTATGCCGGTAGTTGTCTCTGGTCGAAGGCTTCTGAGTCTTAATCTTGCCGCCCTGCCCATGCCGCATGCCAGTCGTAGCGGTTGATGACGGCGCAGGCGGCATGGGTTGTCTTGTCGCGGTGTTTATTGGCTGACAGGTTCTGACACCGCGCGTCAGTCTATGATGCGACTGAGCGCAACGGCACCTGACAGAAGCGTGCTCCGCGTCTCCGCGTCTTGGGAAGACGCGGGCCTTGAATACCTTGTACGGGCAAGGTATGGGGCGTATTGACGCCCGCTGCCTATCGTTCGGGGCAGGCAGCGTCGCTCTGCTGCCACGTGGCGGGCCCGGAGCCCTTCTCAGAGAAGAGAAGGGTCAGTCCCGCGGGGCACGTGGAGCCTCCGGACCTCTCTCCGCGGAGGGAGAGGCTCGGCTTCTGCTGGCCACGTGGCGGGCCCGGAGCTCTCCTCTAAGGAGAGGGAGGTCCGGCCCCGCTGGACACGCGGCGTCTTCGGACCTCTCTCCCGCGGAGGGGGAGGTCCGGCTTCTGTATGCCACGTGGCGGGCCCGGAGCTCTCCTCTAAGGAGAGGGAGGTCCGGCCCCGCCAGACGCGTGGCGCCTTCGGAGCTCTCCCTGCGGAGAAGGGCGAGTTCCTTAGGCATTTTACCCTGTGCGCGGGGTACCCCATATCTCAGGTACCGACGGTAGCCCCCGGGCCCATCTCGGGGGAGATAGCGAGCCCGAGGTGGGACCTCCGTCTCTTCCGGTCCTCGCACTTTCTCTAAGTCGCGAATTGACCGCTGCCGGAGCACGAACAGCCACGGGATCATGGGAGCGTGCGCTCACTTGATGGTTGCTTTTACTGCGGCGGTTCCCAAGACTGCCACTTCTGCACATTGCGGCGCTTTCTTCGGGAACCGCCGAAGTGCCTTGCCGGCTCATCTTCTTAGGAGACTGACTCCTTGCCCCCACCGCTTCAGTTAGGCGGCTTGGGCCCACCCGTCATCGGCATTCGGTCTAGGAACCGAAGCGGTTGCCGGCGCGGGAGATTCGAAGAGTTCCGAATCGCTAGGAATTGCACCGGGAAGCTTTTTAGAGGGGGTCTTACCCACATTGCAGCTTCCCTTCGCACTTCTCAGCGTTTCTTCTCGGACTCTTGTGCTTTTGCTCTCTCGCCTTTGAGTTCTCCCTTGCCATGGCTTCCAACCCGCTGCCAGAGAAGAAACGCGCTCGATCTCCTCCAGCAACGACGTCAGTGCCAAGTCGGGATTCTGGGGTGCCTGACACTCCCTCCGGTGGCGACTCGAAGAGGCCCCGGGTTGATGCGTTGGGGGAAGCCTCTGGGGCGTCCCCTGTTCCGCCAGTCCAAGCGACTGCGGAGCGGCCGTCGGCGACGGTAGCGGGCTCTGGAAGTCCTACCCCGGCTTGGAAGCCGGGGTTCAGAGCCCGCTGGAGTGTCCGCGCTTCCCGGCCTTCCCCGTCTTGCGGGGAATCTGTGCCGCTGCGCTCGGAGCCAGGGGCAACTGTCGCGGCCCCCAGGCCAGCGCGAACTTCTCCTGTTCCGGTGTGCCCGGATTCCGCGGCGGCGTCGTCTCTTCCTGCCGAGACGGCCACCGCGGCCCCCGAGCCAGCGCAGGTTGACCCTGCACTAGGCGGCCTGGCCTCTTCTCCAGCACCGCCTTCCCCGGCTCGTCCCTCTCCTCAGGTCAAGGAGCCAGAAGCCGAAGAGAGCCCGGCTGGCCTGGCTGCCAGAGCCGCGGAGCCAGCTTCTCCTGATCGGCGTCTCGTCTCGGCTGCTGGTGCGTCGGCTCTTCCTGAGGACGAGGTAATGGAGGAGGTCGGGGGGGCTGCCCCAGCCTCTGTTGCTCCATTGCCTCTGGCGAACGCCTTCGCGCTTGTCGAGTCGAGCGTCCGGCAGGTCTTGGCTGCACTAGGGCGCGAGCGGGAGGAGTATACGGTTGAACGGGACCGCCTCCTCATCTGGGGGAACCTTTTGCGGGAGAGGACCGCGAAGGTTAAGAGTGAGCTCGACTCCAGGCGGGAGTTGCTCGACTTCAGGGAAGCGCTCGTCGACCGGGTGAAGCGGGTTGTCGACCGCATGGACACCCAATCGCGGCGGATCAACAGGGAGGCCCTAGAGGCACACGCCCGGGCCGAAGAGAGCCTCTCTGCTGCTGTGGAGATACGGCAGCGGTTGGAGCGCCGTGAACTCGCCGTTGAGGAACGGGAGCGTTCCATGGCAGCTGAGGCGGAGAGGGTCGCCGCGCAGCTGGCTGCGGGCGAGGATGACCTTCGAGCTCGGATGGAGGAGCTGGAGATCCTGAAAGCAGACCTTGACTTGAGGGAGGAACAGGTCTCCCGTGATCGTCGGGCGGTCTTGGACCGGGAGCTGACCGCCGACTTCAAGGCCGTTGAGTTGGAGCGGCTCGCCAAGACTCTCCACCTTCGGGAGAGCTCCCTGGCGGCCAAGGAGAAGGAATTCTCCGAGAGGAACCTGGAGGCTCTGCAGGCGGCCCGCCGCGAGGTGGAGGAGCTCTCAGCCTTGCGGTCCTCCGAGGCTCTTGCGGTCTCAAGCTTCGTGGATCGAGCGGGGTCCGCCCTGATCCCTCTTGGCTTCAGTCCGGTGAGGGCCGCGACTCCCGCATTGAAGGTGGCGGAGATGATCCCTGCGTTGGAGTCGATCGGTGCCAAGCTGGACAGACTCGACTCGGTGGTCGCCAGCGAGCTTGAGGCCGAGGGCCGCGGCTTAGCTTTAGAGGTCACCTCGCATGTGCTGGCATGCTTCAAGAGCCGCGATCCCTCTTTTTCGCTAGAGCCAGCGAGAGAGGGCCCAGCCGCGGAGCGGGAGGAAGCTGCCAGGGCTGAAGCCGAGGATGTGGCCGCCCTTGTAGCCGCAAGGTTCCGGCGAGAGCCGGGAGGTCCTTAGGACTTGTTTCTCCCTTTTTATCGAGTCTGTAGTCCAGCTCATGGAGCCTTGCTTAATTTGATTCTCTTGGATACTTGTGTCTGTGATGCTTTTTCTCTCCTTCTTGGCTTTGCCTGGCTGAGTCCTTAGCTCCGCAAGGTACTCAGAGGCCATTTCCAATCTCGGAGCTTTGCACAGACACCCTCCCCGGGTCCTAACCGTGTTAGGGGCCCCCGGAGGTCTCCGGATCTCGCCCTATGGGGACCTCCAGATCTGCCTGCCACGTGGCGGGTCCGGAGCTCCTTCCTAAGAGGCAGGAGCTCCGGCCATGTTGGACACGTAGGGCTTTCGGAGCCCTCCCACCGAGGGGGAGGTCCGGCTTCCGCCCACCACGTGGCGAGCCCGGAGCCCTCCTCAAGGGAGGAGAGAGTTCCGGGCCCGCTGGACACGTGGGGCCCCCAGGTCCCGCCCCTGCTGGAGGGGCAGGTCCCGGTCCTTCCAGTCCCAGGCCGGAGTAGCTGGTAGCTCCTTTCCCCCGCTTCATGCAGTCCCTGTTGCCGTAACCTAGAGGTCCTGCACACAGGAAGAGGAAACGTAATTCTCCTCGGGGGGTCCTCCCCTCCCGTCTCCTAGTCTTATCCGTCTTACGACCCTGATCCGCTATACGGGGCCTGGGCAATTCTGTGCACGAGGCGCCGGAGCTCCGGCTCCCTCCGAGGTCCGGGTACGGCCGTCCGATCCCTAGTACCGGGCCATGCGCTGGGGAAGCAGAGTGCACGCGCTTTGGGTTCATGACCAGGCAAAGCGGACGTACTCCCCTGGACCTCCGGAGGGCAGGATGCGCATGCTTTGGGCTCTGGGCCGGCTAAGCTGGATACGCACCCTGGACCCCCCATGCACAACGCTGGCCTTTCCTGGAGGTAACCAACTGGCACCGCAACACCTGACTGGGGGAGGCCCGAGAGACTCACTCGGCCATCGGCAGGTGCCTCAAGCGCAGCCGCCTTCGGTAGGATAGCAAATGCCGACTATGGATGAGCGCAGGAGAGGGGGAGCTAGATGTACGATGAACATACAGAGATAGTGCGATCATAAAAATTAATGCATAATTTAAATGAGCGCATGAGAGAGAGCTAAGTAGAACAGGGCTCTGTATTCGTACCCATAGGTGGAATTCTGGCTGTACAGGGAGGCAATGTTCCGCCTTGTCTTCAAGGGAAGCAAGACTCTACGCGCTTAGGGTCGGAACCAGGCTAAACTGGACGTAGTCCTGTACCGTCCCTTGAGACTTAGCTGCCCCAAGCGTTGTTCCTAAATTCTATGGGATCTTTTACAGAAGGGAATAACCCTGTCCTACTGATGCTCAGGAAGTAGGACTTACAGTGTTGCTCCATGGCAAGGATTTTTGGGAACGGATCCCACTCTCGGTTGAAAGGCATGTGTACCTGGGGCGGCAGCTTTCGTGATTCGGAAGGGACCTTCCCTGCTGGGGGAGAGCTTATGGGTCCTTCTTGGAATAGAGCGTGTCGCTTCACCAGGTTGCCCTCCTGCAGGCCCCCGACGCGTTTGGTTCTTTGGCGGTAGTGCTTAGAGCATTAGCCGAGACCGTGCGTTGCGGGGTGTTCGCTGCAGCCGAGTCTTGTCGATGAGGTTGTAATCTTCGCGCTGGATCAGGTCCTGCGCGGCTTCTCCTGGGGGCCCCCGGGGAGTTCTCCCCTTCTAGCTAAGGCCTTCAAGGGGTAGGTAGGCCCGGGCTCGTCTTGGATGACCTAAGGCGTCTTCCCCTTCTGGCAAGGCCTTCAAGGGGTTGACAGACCTTAGGCGGCCCCCGAGAGGTATGTTCGAGGCACGGAGGCGCGCCGCAGTTGGCTAACGCCCTGGCCTGTCACCGTCGGAACTAGAGTCCTCACCGTCATGCACTGTCTTTATGACACGCTGAGGCTCCTGGAACCCCACCTGGTGGGTAGCAGTGACTGGGGCATCGACCTTCTGTTTGCCATTCCTCTGAGGGTAGGGCGGCGCTTCAGCCCTCTGCTGTCTCCCTATGCGGAAGCGCTCTGCGAGCCTCTGAATCTCCCAGCACTCGGCAGCAGTATGGTTGCAGGTGCCATGCACGGGGCATAGCCCGCCTTGGCCACTGTCTGGGGCCGGTGATTGCCGCTGCCTTTTGTCGGGGCGTGGCCCCCGAGCTCCACTGGTCGTCGCAGCTGCGGCGACGGGGGCCGTGAATGGTGACTTCATCTTGCCACCCCCCCGGTTCTTGGTCTTCTTGCCACCCCCATAGGCAGCAGCACCGGACCCGGGCTGTCCTCCTGACTCGGAGGTCGGCAGAGCGTGCCAGTTCCGCCCTTCAGCTGCTCTGGCGCACTTGTCCGCCAGGCTGGATAGCTCCGAGACGTCGCGGACCTCTCTGGTCGCGAGCTTCTCAAGCATTTTCTCGTCCCGGACACCCTGTCGGAACGCCACCACCACTGAGGCACTTTGGATATGCGGGATGGTGTTGCGTACCTGAGAGAACCGTTGGATGAAAGAGCGTAGCGACTCCCCAGGTTGTTGCTTGACGGCGTGGAGGTCAAGCTCCGTGCCGGGACGGGTGTAAGAGCTGCCGAAGTTGGCGACGAACTGCCGACAGAGCTCTCCCCAGGAGGTTATGGACCCCTGAGGTAGATTCATGAGCCAAGACCGAGCTGGGCCGGTCAAGGCGACGGGGAAGTAGTTGGCCATGACAGCCTCGTCCCCTCCTGTAGCAAGTACGGCGGTGGAGTAGATCTGGAGGAACTCCGCTGGGTTGACGCTACCGTCGTACTTCTCGGACAGATGTGGGCGAAACTTGTGTGGCCACCTTGCGAAGCGAAGGTGGGGTGCAAGGGCCGCACATCCTGCACCTGCTGCTGCCGGTACTGGCGCTGCGAACGTTTGGTTCGCACCTGGCACCGCGTATCCCGGCATGGGCAAGGCTGCACCATAGGCCGGGGCCGCTACTTGCGGCGCATATAGCTGTGGCATATGCTGCGCAGCATATGCCTGAGGCAGGGCTCGCGTGGCGAAGGCCTGCCCTTCTGGTTGTGTCGAGGCCGACGACATGCTGTTGCCTGCCTCATGGCTGCGACGCCTCTCTCGGCGTCGCTCGAGGTACACCCGGGCGTCCTGGCCCAAGTGGCACCGTTCCAGTTTCCTTCGCAGGTCCGTCGACAGGAGCCTGGAGGAGCTGGAATCCGCCGTTAGCCCGTCAACCGTGGGTGTGCGCGTCAGCGACACAGCCGGTTGTCCTGGGCGTCGTCCTCGCCGAAACCGAGGGTTCGCGGCGGCGACGACGAGGCGGTCCACCTCACGGACCCATTGTTGGGTCGCAGAATGGGGCGCATCCCCCGCAGGTGGGTTGCGCAGCAGCGCTCTTGCTGCAGCTAGTGCACCTCCATGGTGTACGCTCAGCGCTGCAGAAGATCTCACACTGGTCTGGGCCTGCATAGCCGGAGTCGGCTGCTGGCTACTAGCTTGTGCTGACACACTCCGTCCTGAGTGTGTCGACATGTACTCCCCAGTGGTCACGGTTCGCCGTGAACGCGGAGGGGGAGAGTTTGCCGCTGAAGGAAGCTTGGTCATCTTCGTCGGCGGAAACTCGTCGCGCTAGGGGAAAAGCCCCCTACCTGGCGCGCCAAATGGCGATGTGTGCGGTCGACACTTCCCCCGGGCCTGCACTGGGCAGCTCGCGGAGGTTCTTTTTTCGGAGGGGCTAGTTCCTAGCGGAGAGCTTGCACAGATGGAACGAGTTAGTAAGAGCTTGACACGGCGAGTTTTACGTGGTTCAGGCCGCCGGAGCGTAAAACCCTACGTCCACGGCGAGCTATGGAGCTCGCTGTATTGCTTGCTGCTCAGGGCCGGAGGCCTGAGCTTGGGGGTGAGTTACAGCTTGAGAGTGTATGGCTAGCGTATGAGTTGCAAAATGCGAACCCTTGCTATCGACGCCTACCCGAGCCTTTTATAGTCTAAGACTCGGGCGGCTTACAAGGGGAGCCGGGACTCGACAGGTGGTCCCCAGAAGATTGTCTATTATCTACCGTATCTGCAGTTATGCCGGTAGTTGTCTCTGGTCGAAGGCTTCTGAATCTTCATCTTGTCGCCTGCCCATGCCGCATGCTAGTCGTAGCGGTTGATGACGGCGCAGGTGGCATGGGTTGTCTTGTCGCGGTGTTTATTGGCTGACAGGTTCTGACACCGCGCGTCAGTCTGTGATGCAACTGGGCGCAACGGCACCTAACAGAAGCGTGCTCCGCGTCTCCGCGTCTTGGGAAGACGCGGGCCTTGAATACCTTGTACGGGCAAGGTATGGGGCGTATTTATGCCCGCTGCCTATCGCTCGGGGCAGGCAGCGTCGCTCTGCTGCCACGTGGCGGGCCCGGAGCCCTTCTCAGAGAAGAGAAGGGTCAGTCCCGCGGGGCACGTGGAGCCTCCGGACCTCTCTCCGCGGAGGGAGAGGCCCGGCTTCTGCTGGCCACGTGGCGGGCCCGGAGCTCTCCTCTAAGGAGAGGGAGGTCCGGCCCCGCTGGACACGCGGCGTCTTCGGACCTCTCTCCCGCGGAGGGGGAGGTCCGGCTTCTGTATGCCACGTGGCGGGCCCGGAGCTCTCCTCTGAGGAGAGGGAGGTCCGGCCCCACCGGACGCGTGGCGCCTTCGGAGCTCTCCCTACGGAGAAGGGTGAGTTCCTTAGGCATTTTACCCTGTGCGCGGGGTACCCCATATCTCAGGTACCGACAGCGTCCACTCAGCCACAAAGTCAGCCAGTGCTTGGCTCTTGACTGCGTGACGAGGAAGGAAGTTCAGCTCAAACTCCGCCAGCTCCGCTGCCCATTTAGCGACATTCCGAGTCGCGTGGGGGCTGTGGAGGACAGCCTTCAGCGGATAGGAGGTGACCACCGAGACCCGGTGGGCTTGGAAGTAGTGGCGGAGCTTCCAGGACGCCACGAGCACTGCATACAACAGCTTATGGACCTCCAGGTACCTTGTCTTGGCGTCATGGAGGACCTCGCTGATGTAGTAGACAGGCCTCTGGATGGTCCGGACCCTCCCTCCCAGGTCAGAGATATCTTCATCCATGGGCTCAGGCCTACGGGAGGTGGGTGGGCCCAGGGAGGCTGCCAGGGGCTGATACTCGAAGGCTCCCAAGCTGTCTTAGACCTCCGGGAGGTCCCACTGATCTCCCGGGAGCTCCGGGAGGTCCCGTTGGGCATCCGGGAGGTTCCGTTGGACCTCCGGGGGGTCCCGTTGCACCCCCGGGAGGTCTTGCTGGTACTCCGAGAGGTCGTCATGGGGGTCCGAGGGTCCGTTTTGGACCTCCGGGGGGTTGTCTCGGAGACCCGGGGGGTCGTCTTGGACCTCCCGGGTTTCCTGGCGCCTGTCTCCTGCTACCGGAGCAGGCTGTGGCGATGAGAGGTCCGTCCGCTCTGCGACGAGGACCATACTCACCACTTCAGCCGTCGCCGCGATGTAGAGCAACAAATGCTCTTCGGGCTCGGGGGCTACCATTATGGGTAGGGTCGTCAGGAGTTGCTTCAGCTCCTGGAAAGCTTCTTCTGCTTCGTCGGTCCAAGCAAATGGACCGCATTTGCGCAGGAGCTTAAAGAAGGGGAGCGCTCGCTCTGCTAACCTCGGTATAAACCGACTCAGCGCGGCTAGGCATCCCGTGAGTTTCTGGACTTCTTTGATGCGGGCGGGGGGGCCGCATCAAGTCGATGGCTTTGATCTTCTCTGGGTTAGCCTCAATTCCTCGGTGTGAGACCAGGAATCCTAAGAGTTTTCCAGAGGATACGCCGAACACACACTTGAAGGGGTTCAGCTTGGTGCACGTAGAGCGCAGTTTGTCGAAGACTAAGGCCAGGTTATCTAGTAGGGATGAACTCTGTCTGACCTTAACAACGATGTCGTCGACATACACCTCAACTAAGTCTCTTATCAACTCCCCGAAGGTTTTGTGCATTGCACGTACAAAGGTAGGGAGAGCGTTCTTTAGGCCATAAGGCATAGAGACATAACAGTACAGACCGTCTACTGTGATGAAGGAGGTGTGCTCTTCATCTTCTCTAGACATAGGGATCTGATAGAAACCCGAGTAGGCGTCTAGGAAGCACAGCATATCGCAGCCTGATGTCGAGTCTACTATTTGATCTATTCTAGGGAGAGGGAATGGATCTTTGGGACATGCCTTATTGAGACTGGTGTAGTCGATGCACATCCGGAGCTTCCCGCCGGCCTTCGGGACAACAACAGGGTTCGCCAACCACCGGGAGTGGTGGACTTCCCGTATGAAGCCAGCGTCCAGCAGCTTCTTGATTTCTTCGCGGATGAAGTTTTGTCGCTCGATGGACTGCTTGCGGGGCTTCTGTTGGACTGGTCGGGCGTCGGGGAAGACCTTTAAGTGGTGCTCGATCACGTCCCTAGGGATCCCCGGCATCTGCGACGGCTGCCATGCAAACACGTCGACGTTGTGCCGGAGGAAGGTGACGAGCGCGCCTTCCTATTTGCTATCCAGGCCCCCGGCTACCCGGGTGGTCTGGGTGGCATCGGCGCCGACTTGGACGAGCTTCAAAGGGATGTCGCCCTCGTCGAGGGGTTGCACACGGGGTGCTGCGGTAGAGGCACGGTGGCGTGCACTCGGGTGGAGCCGGTTTGGTTCTGCACTGCCAGGGGTTGGTGCTCTAGCTGTTGTAAGCGCTTGGAGCTTTTCCAAGGCTGACACTGCGGCAGTGCGGTCTCGACGAATCCTGAGGACGCCTGTTGGTGTAGACATCTTCAACACGAGGTAGCCGTAGTGGGCTACTGCCATGAATCGGTACAGGGCTGGCCTGCCAATTATGGCGTTGAAGGGGAGGCCGATCTCCGCCATGTCGAATAGAATGTACTCTGTCCGATAGCTGTCCGGTGCCCCAAAGGTCACCGGAAGGCTGATGTGGCCGTAGGGAACGACCTGTCCCGGCCCTACCCCTGAGAACGGGCTCGATGGGGTGAACTTGGCCATCGGGATTTGCAGCTTCTGGAAAGCTGCGCGACTGATGAGGTTCAGTCCAGCCCCGCCATCCACCAAAACGTGGTACATCCTCACGTTGGCGATGGTGGGGGCCACCAAGAGCGGTAGTTGGCCGGCCCCAGCCATGTTCCTAGGGCAGTCGGTGGCATCGAAGCTGATAGGGGTTCCCATCCACCTGAGGTGCGGTGCGGCACTCGGGAGGGGAGCCACCGACGCTACCGCTCGGCGCAGGGTCTTAACCGCGCTTCGGGACGAGGGGTCAGCGGACCCACCGTAGATGACGTAGAGCGTCTTCCGGCGCTCGTCGTCACTGGAGCTGGAGCTCTCATGATTGCGCACCGCCTTCACGGCGCGCTGAGGCTCCTGGAACTCCACCTGGTGGTCGACGTTGTCTGGGGCGTCGACCTTCTACTTGCCCTCCCTTTGACGGTAGGGTGGGGCATCAGTTAGAAGTTGTTTCCCTTTCCGGAAGCGCTCCGCGAGCTTCTGGATCTCCCGGCACTCGGCAGCAGTATGGTAACTGGGGCCGTGCACGGGGCATAGCTCGCCCTGGTCACCGTCTGGAGCCGGTGACGGTCGCGGCCTTTTGTCGGGGCGCGGCCCCCAAGCTCCGCTGGGTGCCGTTGCTGCGGCAACGGGAACCGCGGCCTGTGACTTCATCTTGCCACTGCCCCGGTTCTTGGCCTTTTTGCTGCCTCCATAGGAGGCAGCGCCGGACCCGAGCTGCCCTCCTGACTCGGAGGCCGGCAGTGAGTGCCAGTTCCGCCCTTCGGCTGCTCTGGCGCACTTGTCCGCCAGGCTGAAGAGCTCGGAGACGTCGCGGACCTCTCTGGTCGCGAGCTTCTCGAGCATCTTCTTGTCCCGAACGCCTTGCCAGAACGCCACCACCACAGAAGCGTTTTGGATGTGTGGGATGGTGTTCCGCACCTGGGAGAACCGCTGGATGAAGGAGCGCAGCGACTCCCCAGGTTGTTGTTGGATGGCGTGGAGGTCGAGCTCCGTGCTAGGCCGGGTGTAAGAACTGCCGAAGTTGGCAGTGAACTGCCGGCAGAGCTCTCCCCAGGAAGTTATGGAACCCTGGGGGAGGTTCATGAGCCAAGACCGGGCTGGGCCGGTCAAGGCGACGGGGAAGTAGTTGGCCATGACGGCCTCATCCCCTCCTGCGGCAAGTACGGCGGTGGAGTAGATCTGGAGGAACTCCGCCGGGTTGACGCTGCCGTCGTACTTCTCGGGCAGGTGCGGCCGAAACTTGCGCGGCCACCTCGCGAAGCGAAGGTAGGGCGCCAGGGCCGCACATCCTGCTCCTGTTGCTGCAGGCGTTGGTGCCGCGAACGCTTGGTTCGCCGCTGGCACAGTGTACCCCGGTATGGGCAAGGCTGCGCCATAGCTGGGGGGCGCCGTTTGCAGGGCATATGGTTGTGGCATATGCTGCGCGGCGTATGCGTGGGGCAGAGGTCGCTTGGCGAAAGTCTGCGCCTCAGGCTGGGTCGAGGCTGACGTCATGCTGTCGCCAGCCTCTTGGTTGCGACGCCTTTCTCGACGTCGCTCGAGGTACACCCGGGCATCCTGGCCCAAGTGGCACCGTTCCAGCTCTGTCCTCAGGTCCGTCGACTGAAGCCTGGTGGAGCTGGAATCCGCCGTCTGCCCGTCAACCGTTGGCGTGCGCGTCAGCGACACAACCGGTTGGCCGGAGCGTCGTCCCCGCCGAAGTCGAGGGTTTGCGGCGGCGACGACGAGACGGTCTACCTCGCGGATCCACTGCTGGGTCGCTGCCTGAGGCGCGTCCCCAGCAGGCAGATTGTGCAGTAGCGCTCTTGCTGCAGCTAGCGCATCCCCGCGGGGAACGCTCAGCGTTGCAGAAGATCTCACGCTAGTTGGAGCCTGCATTGCCGGAGTCGGCGTTGCCGGAGTCGGCTGCAGGCTTCCAGCTTGCGCCGACACACTCCGTCCTGAGTGTGTCGACACGTATTCCCCGCTAGTCACGGTCCGTCGTGAACGCGGGGGAGGAGAGCTTGCCGCTGAAGGAAGCTTGGTCATCTTCGTTGGCAGAAACTCGTCGCGCAAGGGGAAAGCCCCCTACCTGGCGCGCCAAATGTCAAAGTGTGTGGTTGTCGGGTGACCCTGGGCCTGGGCCTGGGCCTGGGCCGGCCTGGTGCGGCTGAGCCCACCAGGGGCGCGCACGCCCAGGCAGGCCCGCCTCCCTGGTGCGGTCAGTTAAGATAGAGTCCAGGAAGTTAGACATTCTGTCATGAGTCCTATCCAGTTTAGAGATAGAATAAGAGTTGTAGGGGGTTGGGACTCTCCCAAAATCCCCCTATATATACAGGGCTGCGCCCCCCCCCCTTGTAACAGCAGATGTATTAATCAGATAATACAAGTTCTCCACCAGAAAAGCCCCCACGGCAGCACCTAATCTAGCCGAGTTCTCTGAACTCGCCTAGATCAGGATTTTCGCATCTGTTCCAGGAAGAACTCGGCGAGTTCTTCTCTGTTTCTCTGTTCTCTGATCTGATCAGCACCAGGGGTGCTTTCTACTCTCTCTGTCCTCTCTGTTCTGCACACAGGAACCACCCTGTTCTGATCTGCACCGCAGGTGCATAACAGATCTGTTCTGGCCGAACAGATCCGATCAGCACACCTGCAGAGCCAGAAACAGGGCTGAACAGGCCGGATTTCCAACAATCGTGGTATCAGAGGCTGTTTCAACCCTAGGCTGAATTCTGCAAGATGTCGTCTACACCTACAAGCAGCGGCAGCGCCATCAGCCATGGCACACCCTCACCGGCAGCTCGTGAGGTGAACACCGGGACGGGGTTCCTCGTGCTCACCAAGACCAACTACGCGGAGTGGGCTGTCATGATGAAGATCAAGCTGAAGGCGCGGTTGCTTTGGAAGGCCGTGGAGGAGGGGAACGTGAGCGAGCAGGAAGACATGATGGCGCTTGACATCTTGGTCAGCGCTGTCTCGCCGGAGATGATCACGACGATCGGAGAAAAGAGGACGGCGAAGGAGGCATGGGACACGATCGCCATCATGCGGGTCGGGGCCGACCGCGTGAAGAAGACGACGGCGCAGCAACTCCGGAAGGAGTTTGAAGACGCTGTCTTCAAGGATGGTGAAAGTGTGGAGGACTTCTCCCTCCGCCTGAGCGGCATTGCTATCACGGCTTGCGTCGCTAGGGGAGGAGATAGGAGAAGAGAGGGCCGTGGAGAAGCTCCTGCAAAGCGTTCCAGAACACTTCCAACAGATCGTGGTGGCGATCACGACACTGCTGGACGTGTCGACCCTCACCTTGTCGGAGGTGACGGGGCGTCTCAGGGCGGCTGAGAACGCTTTCGACTCGACGCAGCGGAAGGGAGGAGTACACAACGGCCAGCTATACCTCACTCAGGAGGAGTGGGAGGCACAGCGGAAGGAGGAGCGGTCTACCCAGTCCGCGGGTTCTTCTAAGAGGGGCGGCCGAAAGGGCCCGCCCAAGAAGAACGGAGGCAAGAAGGGAGGTTCCGGGAAGGATATTCCGCGGGACCAATGCAGGAAGTGCGGGAAGAAGGGCCACTGGGCCAGGGAGTGTCGGTCGAAGCCTAAGGAGGAGCCGCAGCAGCAGGCTTTCGTGGCAAAGGCGGAGGAGGAGGGCGCCTTGTTTATGACAAGGGTGGCCTCAGTACAGGAGGAGCCTGTACAGGAACGTCCTATGCGCCCACTGGAGATAGTGGAGGGACGTGTCTTCGCTCACCGCAGCAACGACGATGCCTTTGACGACACTCGTTGGTACCTCGACACGGGCGCGACCAACCACATGACGGGTTCGCGCGCCGTCTTCTCCGAGCTCGACGAAAACATCGTCGGAACCATCAAGTTCGGCGATAATTCCGTTGTGCGTATCCAGGGGAAGGGTACGGTTCTATTCGCCGCCAAGACGGATGAGCACAGGAGGCTCACCGGCGTCTACCTCATCCCACGCCTCACCACCAACCTCATCAGCGTCGGCCAGCTGGATGAGGATGGCTACAGCATCACGGTGCAAGGAGTGATGCACATACGGGATGAGCAGCAGCGTCTCCTCACACGAGTTCAGCGCGACGACAACAAGCTGTACTCCATCAGGCTCAACATCACACGTCCGGTTTGCCTAACCGCGAGGCGTGATGATGTTGCGTGGCGTTGGCACGAACGCTACGGACACGTCGGCTTCCAGGCGCTTCGGAAGTTGGCACGAGAGGAGATGGTGCTCGGGCTTCCGCAAATTGATCATGTCGATCAGTTGTGCGAAGCTTGCTTGGTCGGGAAGCAGAGGCGCTCCAGCTTCCCCAAGCAAGCTCGGCGGCGCGCGGAGGGCGCGCTCGACCTTGTCCACGGCGACATCTGCGGGCCTATCACGCCGACGACTCCAGGTGGCAAGAAGATGTTCTTGTTGCTTGTGGATGACATGAGCCGCTATATGTGGCTCTATCTTCTAGCAACCAAGGACAAGGCGCCCGACTTAATTCAGCAATTCAAGGCGACAGCTGAATTAGAGTCCGGGAGGAGACTGAAGCTACTCCGTACTGATCACGGAGGGGAGTTCACCTCACAGGAGTTCGGCGAGTACTGCGCTCAGCACGGAGTACAACGTCAGCTCACAGCCCCGTATACGCCGCAGCAAAACGGGGTTGTGGAGCGGCGCAACCAGACGGTGGTCGGCATGGCGAGGAGCATGTTGAAGGCAAAGGGTATGCCCGGGATATTTTGGGGTGAGGCAGTTATCACGGCTGTCTATATCCTGAATCGATCCCCTACCCGCGGCCTCGACGGGAAGACGCCATATGAAGCTTGGCATGGAGAGCGACCAGCCGTCAATTATTTCCGAACTTTTGGGTGCGTGGGGCATGTCAAGAACACGCGCCCCCACCTGAAAAAGTTGGAAGACCGGAGTACTCCGATGATTTTTCTTGGCTATGCTGCAGGGACGAAGGGATATCGGATGTATAATCCGGCTGATGGGCGTACACACATATCACGTGACGTGATATTCGACGAGGCGGCCAAGTGGGACTGGGGAGGAGCAGGAGAAGAGGACTACACCGCCTTCCACGTCGACTCCTTAGGTCCAGCAGGTGCTGGACCTGCTGTTTCAGCACCCGGAGAGGTGCTGCAGGGTCCGGAGGGGCCGAACAGCACCCCTGCAGTGCCCAGGAGGGGCACAGAAAGGTCTGTACAGACCCTAGGAGTTCCTACGCCAGCCTCTAGACCTGCTGGAGAGGGTCCAGCACCTGCAGCGTCGCCCCAAGGGCCCCTGCAGGGACTGTCCAGCGCAAATCAGGGCTGGGACAGTCCTGCACGGGGGTCAGCAGCAGCGGGGGATTCCGAGACTGAAGATTCCAGCACCTTCGTCATGCCCCGGCACCCTCCACGGCCCATCCGCTTCGCCACGCCGCCGACGGACGTCGGCAGCAACGTCGACGCCTACCACGACGACAACGCTGCACTTCGGTTCCGCACGATGCGCAACGTGCTAGGAACCCTCACCCCTCCTGGTCGGGCTGAGCGCCCACCAAGCTTGGAGGAGGGGGAGCTTATGTTCACCACCGTGGAGGAGCCCACGTCCTTCGCCGATGCTGAGGAACACCCGTGCTGGAGACGGGCCATGCTCGAGGAGATGGAGTCCATAGAAGAAAACAAGACTTGGCAACTTGATGATCTTCCTGCATGACACAAGCCCATTGGCCTCAAATGGGTGTTTAAGGTGAAGAAGGACGAGCATGGGGAGGTGGTGAAGCACAAGGCTCGATTGGTGGCAAAAGGCTATGTCCAACGGCAAGGAATAGACTTTGACAAGGTATTTGCTCCTGTAGCTCGTCTCGAATCTATTCGCTTGCTCCTTGCAGTTGCTGCACACAAGGGGTGGGAGGTACACCACATGGACGTGAAGAGCGCCTTCCTGAACGGCGACTTGATGGAGGAGGTGTACGTCTCCCAACCCGCTGGCTTCATCATCGACGGAGCCGAACACAAGGTGTATTGGCTCAAGAAAGCTTTATATGGACTTCGTCAGGCGCCCAGGGCCTGGAATGCCAAGCTCAACGATAGCTTGCTATCACTTGGTTTCCAGAAGAGTACGAGCGAGCACGGGATTTATTTCCGTGGAGCTGAAGATAAGAAGCTCATCGTCGGCGTGTACGTCGACGATCTTGTGATCACAGGAGGAGGCGATCTGAAGAAGTTCAAAGGGGAGATGATGAAGAGGTTCAAGATGAGCGACTTGGGTCTCTTGTCATATTATCTTGGCCTGGAGGTGCGGCAAACTGATGCAGGGATAAGCGTTGGGCAGGCGGCCTACGCTTCCAAACTTGTCTCTAAAGCTGGCCTGGAAGGATGTAATCCCTGTGCATTTCCCATGGAGCAAGGCCTCAAGCCTTGCAAGACAAGTGATAGCCCGTTGGTGCATGCAACGGACTATAGGAGCTTGGTTGGAGGGCTGCGATATCTGGTGAACACACGCCCCGACCTCGCCTACTCGGTTGGGTACGTGAGTCGGTTTTTGGAGGAGCCAAGAGAAGATCACTTTGCCGCAGTCAAGCGCATCGTACGCTATATAGCGGGTACGATCCACTTCGGAGTTTTCTATCCAAAAGGAGGCAACATGGAGTTGATTGGCTACTCGGATAGCGACTTTGCGGGAGACGTGCTGTTTTGTCTTGGAAACAGCCCCGTTTCATGGCAGTCCAGCAAGCAGAAGGTGGTGGCCTTATCCTCGTGTGAAGCAGAGTACATCGCAGCAGCTCAAGGGGCATGTCAAGGTGTATGGATGGCACGGCTGATGGAAGACTTGGCTGAAAAGATGAAGGCACCGGTGCTGCGGGTTGATAACAACTCTGCCATAGACTTGAGCAAGAATCCGGTACACCATGACAGGAGCAAGCACATCGACACCAAGTATCACTACATACGGGAGTGTGTTGACAACGGTGACATTGTGCTTGAGCAAATCTCTACGAAGGACCAGATGGCGGACATCTTGACCAAGGCACTTGGAAGACAGAAGTTCGTCGAGATGAGAAGAAGAATTGGCGTTCTGGACATACTGCAGGTCCAGGGTCAGGAGGAGAATGTCGGGTGACCTTGGGCCTGGGCCTGGGCCTGGGCCGGCCTGGTGCGGCTGAGCCCACCAGGGGCGCACACGCCCAGGCAGGCCCGCCTCCCTGGTGCGGTCAGTTAAGATAGAGTCCAGGAAGTTAGACATTCTGTTTATGAGTCCTATCCAGTTTAGAGATAGAATAAGAGTTGTAGGGGGTTGGGACTCTCCCAAAATCCCCCTATATATACAGGGCTGTGCCCCCCCCTTGTAACAGCAGATGTATTAATCAGATAATACAAGTTCTCCACCAGAAAAGCCCCCACGGCGGCACCTAATCTAGCCGAGTTCTCTGAACTCGCCTAGATCAGGATTTTCGCATCTGTTCCAGGAAGAACTCGGCGAGTTCTTCTCTGTTTCTCTGTTCTCCGATCTGATCAGCACCAGGGGTGCTTTCTACTCTCTCTGTCCTCTCTGTTCTGCACACAGGAACCACCCTGTTCTGATCTGCACCGCAGGTGCATAACAGATCTGTTCTGGCCGAACAGATCCGATCAGCACACCTGCAGAGCCAGAAACAGGGCTGAACAGGCCGGATTTCAAACAGTGGTCGACAATTCCCCCGGACCTGCTCTGGGCAGCCCGCGGAGGTTCTTTTTTGGAGGGGCTAGTCGCTTGCGAAGAGCTTAAGCGTAGGGACGAGTTAGGGAGGAGCTTGACACGGCGAGTTTTACGTGGTTCGGGCCGCCGGAGCGTAAAACCCTACGTCCACGGTGAGCTGAGGTGCTCGCTGTATTGCTTGTTGCTCAGAACCAGAGTCCTGAGCTTGAGGATGAGTTATGCCTAGGGTGTGAGTTGCTGGAGTGCGAACCCTTGCTAACGTCGCCTACCCGAGCCTTTTATAGTCCAAGGCTCGTGTGGCTTACAAGGGGGGCCAGAGACCCGACAGGTGGTCCCGGGGAGATTGCCTGCCGACTATCGTATCCGCAGTTATGTCGGTAGTTGTCTCTGGCGAAGGCTTCTGAGTCTTCGTCTTGCTGCCCTGCCCATGCCGCATGCTAGTCGTAGTGGTTGATGACAGCGGGAGCGGCAGGGGATGTCTTGTCGCTGTGTTTATTGGCTGGCAGGTTCTGACACCGCGCGTCAGTCTGTGATGCGACTGGGCGCAACGGCACCTGACAGGGGCGTGCTCCGCGTCTCCGTGTCTTGGGAAGGCGCAGGCCTTGAATACCTTGTACGGGCAAGGTATGGGGCGTCTTTACGCCCGCTGCCTACCGCTCGGGGGCAGGCAGCGCTGTTCTGCTAGACACGTGGCGGGCCCGGAGCTCTCCTCTGAGGAGAGTGAGGTCCGGCCCCGGAGGACACGTGGAGACTTCGGACCTCTCCCCGCGGAGGGGGGAGGTCCGGCTTCTGTCGGCCACGTGGCGGGCCCGGAGCTCTCCTCTGAGGAGAGGGAGGTCCGGCCCCGCTGGACACGTGACGCCTTCGGACCTCTCCCCTGCGAAGGGGGAGGCCCGGCTTCTGTAGGCCACGTGGCGAGCCCGGAGCTCTCCCCTGAGGAGAGGGAGGTCCGGCCCCGCTGGACGCGTGGCGCCTTCGGAGCTCTCCCTGCGGAGAAGGGCGAGATCCTCAGGCATTTTCCCCTGTGCGCGGGGGTACCCCATATCGCGAGTACCGACAGCGCGGTAGTCAACGCAGAAACGCCACGAGGCATCCGGCTTCTTGACGAGAAGGACCGGCGAGGAGAATGCGGAGTCGCTGCGCCAGACGATGCCGTTCGCGAGCATGTTCTCGCACTGCTTCTCCAGCTCCGTCTTGTGGGCGGCCGGATATCTGTAGGGTCGCACTGCCACCGGCGCGGTGTTCGGCTTCAGGATGATGCGGTGCGTCCGACCACACGCAGGCGGCAGGCCCGTCGGCTCGGCGAACACGTCGGCGAAGGATGCAAGCAGCTCGTCGAGGAGGGGTTCCGTCACCGAGGCAGAGTGGATGCGCGGCGGTGTCGACGACGCGACGCTGCGCCAGCAGACCTGCTGGTCCTCCATCGTGAACTCCATGGTCCCGACGGCCACGTTCCAGATAATCTTACCCAATGTAGCCAGCCATTGTGTGCTGAGCACCAGGTCATAGCCGGCCAGCGACATGATGTACAAGTCAACCACGAACCGCCGGTTGTCAATGACGACGGGCACCTGGCGCAGAACGCCTGAGCAGGTGATCCGTTCGCCGTTGGCCACGGTCGCTGTTAGTCGAGGCTGAGGCGCGACGGGCAGGCCGGCCCGCTGTGCTGCCGCCTCGCCGATGAAGCAGTGGGTGGAGCCCGTGTCGATGAGGGCGATCAACGTGGCCGCGCCCACCTGTACCTCAAGTTGGAGAGTACCGCACACTGGAACGCCGCCGACGGCGTGGAGGGAATAGACGGGTGCCTCCTCCACGGGCTCGTCCTCGGCCAGTTCGACGCCGGCGATGTAGAAGATGCGGCGGCAGACTCTGTTGTGGCCCTGTGAGTATGGCTCGTTGCAATTATAGCAGAGGCTGAGGCGGCACCGTTTCGTCTGCTCCTCCGTCGAGAGGCGCTTGCTCCCGCCGCGTTGTGGTGGTGGCGCCGGCAGTGCTAGGGGCGGCGCCTGGGGTGCGGGCAGCGTCTGAATCGCAGGCGCCGGTTGAGCGGTTGTAGGGAGGACCGCCAGGACGCCTGGACGCGGCGCGAGCGGTGGTCCGAGTGCGCGCGGCGCAGCCCTGCCGTGGGCGGAGTTGAGACAGTCCAGCTCGACCAGTTCCAATGCCCGTGCCAGGCTCATGGCCACCGCGAGGGACTCCGGCCTGTGGATGCGCACCTGGTGGCTGAGCGGTGGCAACAACCCGCCGGTGTAGAGTTGCACCCGTTGGCCTTCCTGGAGCCGGCCAGCGCGAGGAAGAAGCGGTTGGAGTATTCCTCGACCGTCCCCGTGCGGCGGCATTCGGTGAGCTCGAACAGGGGGGCTGATCGCAGCGCCGGACCGAAACGCAGGTTCAGAAGTTCCTTGAAACGCCCCCATGGCGGCATGCCCTCGTCCTCCTGGAGCTGGACGAACCAGAGTTGAGCCACATCTTCCAGGTTGTACGACGCCATCCACACTTTCTCCTCCGGCATGGTGCGTTGCTGGCGGTAATATGATTCGCACCGATTGATGAAAATCAGTGGGTCGGACTTGCCGTCGTAGCGCGGAAAGTCCATCTTCTGGAACCGCGGGGGGCGATCCGTGTGGTGTTGGCCGTCGTGGTTGGTGCTGGAGTCGGTCGACGAGCCGACCTTTTCCTTCATGCCCGCCATGTCGGTCTGCATCTTTGACATCTCGGTGGTTAGGGACTTGAGCATCTTCATCACATCGGCCATGGTGGCTTGATCGTCATCGCCCATGACTAACGGTGCGGGCGTTGTCGTGGCCGTCGAGGGGGGGAATGGAGGCGGCGGCTGGGATGGTGGTGGGGCTGCGATGGAAGTCTGGATGGAGGTGGTGGAAGAGGATCGACGAGACTAAGATACCAGGTTGTCAAGGGCAGCGATACCGAGGGACGGAGGACCTCGGCTACGTAGTTCGTAGCCGCTATCCGTGATGGCTGGTCGGGTTATACCCCCTAGCCGCCGTTCTTCGCCGGAGGGTTATGCCCCCTGCCGCCGGCTGGGTAGAAGAGGAGAGGGAATAGATGGTAATATCTTTCTTATTCCTCAAGTGTTTGATTACCTGCCTATCTATAGCCTCCTGGCTCAACCAAAAGGAGTAACAAACTCCACTAATTATTGATTACCAAAAATAGCTAGAGTATCTTCTACTTTCCCTCCTGGCCACGGTTGGAGATCGTGGCCTGCGTGCTTGCCGCGCGCGCATCAGCGCGTTCGTTGGCTCGGCGCACGTCACGGGCCCTATGGCGCCTGGTGTAAACTTGTTTGAACATGACACGGAGGGACACCGCCTGCCTAGCGCCTTTTAGAACCTTTTCAAAATCAAAATCCATAGGATAAATCCAAGAAAACTCAGATGCTGAACAGAAGACATTACTCGAGCACCCAATATCAATGCACACTTTCTCCTGTGGCTAAATTGTTGCAGTTAAAGTATCCTAGATATGTGGTTTGTTTCACCAATAAGCACCAGCTTACGGAAATATTATCCCACAAGTCTAATAAGTGTGACCAGCTTCATCAAATTTGGAGTGTCTAATTTAAGGAATATTTAGTTTATTGAACATGTTTTTCTTTGGTTTCAGCTGATAATATCATGGGTTTGATTGCTTTATCTTGTTTTCAGAATAGGCTCGCATAAAAAGGAATAAACCTTCAGTGTGTTTTGACGGATCTCCACTTTTCCATACTATAGGTAAGCAAGGTTAAAATTAGTTTGACAAACTTAATCATAATAAATAATAAAGGCGTTCAATAGATTATCTCCACAGAAACAGAAAAACCACAAAAACGTAGCTGGAAAGGAGCAATCTGTAATGTATGAACATCATAGACAGATGACAGTAGTATTTAAATCGTGAAAAATATCATGGTATGTACATAGAAGAGCTAGTGAAAATAAGGCAATAACAGACAAAATATTAGAACTATTACAACTCCAGAAATCTTGAGGACTAAATTTTTGTAATGACGCTTGTTGATAAGTACTTATCCAGGCAGAGAGACAAAAAGCAAATCTACATGATCAGGTGACGCTTCCAGCAGCAGAACCACATACTTGACATGTCATATCAGACCTCGATCAAGCAGCCAAGACTATTTATTGGTAAAGAGTACTGTTTACCCATACGCAATAATAACCATATGCATTCTCACATCGAAATATCCCTAATTTGTATCTATTTACACAGATACATAGATCCAACCAACAATTTAGAATAAGAATTGAAGTTAGCAAACATATTTATTTCACTAATAGCACTAACCAGCTACCTCCAAATGGTATAGTTGATTGAATTTTATTACAGTACAGCAAACAGAAATGCTAAGATATTGACATCCTCTGGGCACAACAACCACGGATTAGTCACCTCGCATGAACGATTAGACAAGACGATAACGGAAACCTAATAATGTATCAGCACCAGCTCAAACGAACAAGAACGCAATGCGCAGAAATACAATATTGGAACGGAGGGAGGGGCTTTGGAAGGGAACAATCGCGCGAGGGTTACTGACCCGGTCGCCGATGTTGCACTCGTCGGCCTCGTCGTGTGCCATGAACTTGGAGGTGCGCTTGACGTACCGATTGTACATCTTGTGGTGGAAGAGGCGGTCCACGGCCACCACCACGGACTTCTGCATCTTGTTCGACACGACGATCCCCACCACCGGCTTCATCTCTGCCGAGGAAGCCGATTCCACGAAATGAACGACCGGATCCTGCGCAGCGACCCTTCACGGAGCGGGGTATCAGGGGGAGAAGAACGGTGGCGGCGGCAACCGGGCGGCAAGATCGGCAAACCCTAGCGGTGGCGGCGAGTGATGCGGGGGTGGGGGGGTTCAATTCGGGTTTTGCGAAATGGGGACGAGAGCCGTCAGATTGCAGTTGGTCGGATCAAATAAACTTTAGGACCACATGACTGTTGCACAAAGCTTCTGTTCCCACGATCCATATTCAGCTTTGTCACTTGTGCTGCGGATTTACTTTTATTTTTTCCCAGGCTTTAAACTGATTTTTGAAGGAGGCCATAAAGTGGTTCTTTCCTGTGGTGTGTTGCAGGTTTAACGAGCCTGCAACTCTACCTTATCATGTTTGCCAAAGCCATGACGGATACGATCCTCACACTAACATACTTTCTAACCAATCTGTTCTTGATTGATAAATGTGTCTTTTCTTCTGGAACTTTAGAAATATAAGTCCCATCCACATTAGTAAACATCTCCATAACTACGAAAAATCAAGCAAAATTAAGTATTGAATGATAAGTCATATAAATCATGTCCGTCAAATTACAGTGTTGCCATTGACACTTCTCCCGAGTCTGCACTGAGCAGTCCGCGGAGGTTCTTTTTCGGAGGGGCTAGTCCCCCGCGGAGAGCTTAAGCGTGGTTGGACGAAGGAAACAGATGAACACAGTGGTTTTTTACGTGGTTCAGGCCACCGGAGCGTAAAACCCTACGTCCACGGTGAGCAGAGGTGCTCGTTGTATTGCTTGAGGATGAGCTGAGCTAAGAGGCGAACCCGACCGAGTTCGAACCTAGCGTGAGAGTGTGCAAAAAGTCGAACCCTTTGTAACATTGCCTACCCAAGCCTTTTATAGCCCAAGGCTCGGGCGGCTTACAAAGTGGGCCCGAGACCCGACAGGTGGTCCCTGGGAGATTGCCTGCCATCTATCGTATCTTGCAGTTACGTCGGTAGTTGTCTCTGGTGAGGGCTTCTCAGTCTTCGTCTTTCCGCACTACCCACGCCGCAAGCTAGGCGTAGTGGTTGATGACGGCAGGGGCGGCAGGGGATGTCTTGTCGCTGTGTTTATTGGTGTAGAGTTTCTAACGCGGCATGTCAGTCTTCACTGCCATGCGACTGGGCACAACGGCACCTGACAGCGGCGTGCTCCGCGTCTCCGCGTCTTGGGAAGGCGCGGGTCTTGAATACCTTGTACGGACAAGGTATGGCGTGCCTTTACTCTTGCTGCCTACCGTGCGGGGGCAGGTAGCGCTGCTCTGCAGCCACATGGCGGGCCCGGAGCTCTCCTTTGAGGAGAGGGAGGTCCGGCCCCGCTGGACACGTGGAGCCTTCGGAGCTCTCCCCGCGGAGGGGGGAGGTCCGGCTTTGCTGGCCACATGGCGGGCCCGGGGCTCTCCTCTGAGGAGAGGGAGGCCCGGCCCCGCTGGACACGTGGAGCCTTCGGAGCTCTCCCCGCGGAGGGGGGAGGTCCGGCTCTGCTAGCCACGTGGCGGACCCGGGGCTCTCCTCTGTGGAGAGGGAGGTCCGGCCCCGCTAGACACGTGGAGCCTTCGGAGCTCTCCCTGCGGAGAAGGGAGGTCCGGCTCTGCTGGCCACGTGGCAGGCCCGGAGCCCTCATCTGAGGAGAGGGAGGCCCGGCCCCGCAGGACACGTGGGGCTTTCAGAGCTTGCCCCTGCGGAAGGGGCAAAGTCCTTAGGCGATTTCCCCTGTGCGCGGGGGTGCCCCATATTGAGGGTACTGACAGTGGCCCCCGGGCCCATCTCGGGGGAGATAACGAGTCCGAGGTGGGGCCTTCGTCTCTTCTACTTCGTGCACCTTCTCGAAGACTCGCTTTAACCGTTGCTGGAGCACGAACCGTCGTGGGATCTTGGGGGTGTGAGCCCTGCTTGATGGCTGCTTTTACTGCGGCGGTTCCCAAGGCTACCACTACTGCACGTCGCAGCGCACGTCGCAGCGCCTTGTTAGGAACCGTCGGGTTCTCCGCCTGGGGGGCTGACTGCCTGGTCCACCGCTTCCGCAGGATGGCCTGGGCCTACTTGTCATCGACTCCAGGGCTTGGAGCTGAAGCGGTTGCCCCAAGCAGCGTATTCAAAGAGTTTCGAATCGCTTTGAATCGCGTCTGGGAAGTTTAAAAGGGGACTCATCTGCATCGCAGGCTTCCATTTCGCACTTCCCCACGCCTGAGCCCTCTAGAGTCCTCTGAGCGCCCAAGCGTTCTCAGCCCCAAGTTCTTGCACTTCCGCGGCCATGGCTTCGAACCTGCCTCTGAAGGCCGACGGAGCTCGGACTGCCGACAGGGGGAGGGGTAGGGAGCCGGCCTCCGGTTTGCCAGAGAAGAAACGTGCTCGGTCCCCTCCGACGGCGTCGTTTGCGCCAAGCTAGAAGACCGGGGTACCTTCACGTCCTCCCTCTGGAGGTGTCAGTTCGTCGGGTGGCGACCCCAAGAGGCCTCGGGCCTTCCATTTCGACGGGACTCCACTCGAGCGGCGGCGGTCCGAGGGGCCCCGGGCGTCCCGCCCTCCTTCCTCAGGCGGAGGAGCTCCGAGGGGGGATGCCGGTGTTGCGATGCCCGGGGGCGAGCCGAGGGCTCAGGCACCCCGGCCAGCAAGCATCCCAGCTGCAGGCTCGGCAGGCGGTGGCGCCGGGAGGAGCAGCGCTGGGACTCATCCGAGGGCGCAGGTGCCCGGATCTCAGGAGCTGGATCGGCGAGCAGCGCTAGAGGCGCCGCTGGCGGGGGCCCTACTGCTCCGCCTCCTAGGGGGGCTCCGGGAGCACCCCCTGTTCCGCCGGTTCGGGTGCCTGCGGTGCACGCTCCTGTGGCGACGACAGGCTCCGGTAGATCTGCCCCGGCTCGGAAGCCGGGGTTCCATTCCCGTTGGAGCGTTCACGTTCCTCGGTATGTGTTGCTCTTACCGGGTTCCAGAACTTGCGTTCTTCTCTTCTTTCCTTAACCCGAGAGCTTCCCATGCTTGCAGGGGCTCATCAGGTGTCGGGAACGACTCTGTTCCCCGGCCATCTCCGGTTGGCGGGAGATCCGCGCCGCAGCATCCGGGAGCTGCGACGGCTTCGCCGGCCCCCAAGTCGGTGCAGGCTTCTTCTGTGCCGGTCGGACCAGCTCCTGCGGCGGCGGCGGCAGCACCCGCTCGTCGTCCTTCACCAGCTCGGAAGCCGGCGGTTGTCGAGAGCTTGGCGGGGCTGGCTGGCGGCGCTCAGCCCTCCAGTGTCGAGGCGGGAGAAGCAGCCGCAGGTCCTGCGGCGGGCGGCGAGCAGGGGCGCGTCGAGGGCGGCCCTGCTCTAGTGCCGGCTTCTCCAGATCGGCGCCTCATCCCGCTCGCCGAGATGCCGGCATCTCCTCCACCGGACGACGTCGTGATGGAGGAGGTCGGGGGTGCGGCTTCGGCCTCTGCCGCTCCGCTGCCCCTGGCGGACGCCTTGGAGCTTGCCGAGGCGAGCGTCCGGCAGGTCCAGACCGCCCTAGAGCGAGAGCGGGAGGTGCTGGCCGGGGAGAGGAACCACCTCCTCAGTTGGGGGGCACTTTCTGAAGCAGCGGACTCAGGAGGTTAGGGCGTAGCTCGACTCGAGGCGGTCGAGGCTCGATATCATGGAGGCGCTCCTTGACCTGCAGAAGAAGGCTGTCGACCGCCTGGACTCCGAGACCCGGCGGCTGACCCGTGAGGCTCATGCCAGGGCCGAGGTGCGCTCCGCTACCGTGGAGGAGCTGCGGCTACAGCTGGCGCGCCGCGAGTGCGCCATCGCGGACCGGGAGCGCGTTGTGGCGGCCGAGGAGAAGAAGGTCGCCGAGAAGCTGGAGGCCGGTGAGGGCGGCTTGAAGGACCGGGCCGGAGAGCTGGAGCTTCGGGAGGCAGCTCTGGCCGAGAGGGAGGAGCAGGCCTCCCGGGAGCATCAGGCGGCGCTAGAGCGGGAGCTGGCGGCCGACTTCCGGGTGTCAGAGCTGGAGCGGCTTGCCAGGGACCTCGAGTTCCAGGAGAACTCCCTCTCGGCCAATGAGAAGAAAGTTCTCCGAGGAGGGGCCCAGTGCCCTACTGGCAGCGCGCCAAGAGGTGGAGAAGCTCCAGGCTTCGAGGTCCGTGGAGGCCCGAGCGGTTTGGAGCTTCGTCAGCTAGGCAGGGTCCGCCCTGGTACCCCTCGGCTTCAGCCCCGTGAGGACGGGAGCTGCGGTGTAGGAGGCGGCCGAGGCGATTCCGACGCTCGAGTCCATCAGCACCAAGCTGGATAGGCTCGAAGTCGTGATCGCAAATGAACTTGAGGCAGAGGGACGGGGCTTGGCGAAGGAGGTCGCCACGCACGTGCTGGCGTGCTTCCGGAGCCGGGACCCTTCCCTCTCTCTGGAGCCGGTAAGACTGGGCCCCGTCGCTGAGCGGGAGGAAGCTACAAGGGTTGAAGTCGGGGATGTGGCCGCCCTCGTAGCCTCCAGGTTCCAGCGCGAGTCCGGGGACTCCTAAGTAGTCGCCTCCGCGACCGGAAGGCCCTGTATCTTTTCTTTTTTGTTTTTGTTGAGTCTGTAGTCCAGCTCGTGGAGCTTTGATGAATGAAAAGACTCTTGTTGTTTTTTGTGTCTGTGTCCTTTTATCTTCTTCATGGCTTGGTTCGCCCGAGTCCTTAGCTCCGCAAGGACTTCAGGAGGTCTTCACCGATCTTGAAGTCTTGCACAGACACCTTCCTCGGGTCCTTGTTGCGATAAGGGCCCAAGGGGTCTTCGGAGCTCGCCCCGTGAGGACGGGGGAGGTCCGGATCTGCTGGCCATGTGGCGGGCCCAGAGCTCCTTTGAGGAGAGGGTGGTCCGGTCCCGCGGGACACGTGGAGCCTTCGGATCTCGCCCCTGCGGAGGGGGCAAGGTCCGGCTTTGCCGACCACGTGGCAGGCCCGGGGCTATCCTCTGAGGAGAGGGGAGCTCCGGCCCCGCCGGACACGTGGGGCCTTCGGAGCCCGCCCCTGCGTAGGGGGTGGGGTCCGGTTGCTCCGGTCTTGAGTTGGAGTAGTCAGGAGCTCCGGTCTTCTCTTCCCGCGGTCCCCGTAGTGGCCCCCTAGTAGGTGTGGCCAATGGTTTGGGCACACCTACCATACTCCTACGGGGGAGCTAAGGCCAGGAGGTCCTACACACAAGTAAGGGAACCATAATTTTCCTTGGGGGCTCGCCCCTCCCTATCTCATAGTCTTATTTGGCTTACGGTCCTGGTCCGGTATACGGGGCTTGGGCAATTCAGTGCACCCGGCGCTGGGGGTCCGGCTCCCTCCGAG
The DNA here is from genome assembly GCA_030760725.1 of Neostapfia colusana. Classification (NCBI taxonomy): domain Eukaryota; kingdom Viridiplantae; phylum Streptophyta; class Magnoliopsida; order Poales; family Poaceae; genus Neostapfia; species Neostapfia colusana. The sequence continues at coordinate 107,408,400 of JASWHV010000006.1, forward strand.
GTCAGGGTACGACCGTCCGGCCCCTAGTACTGGACCGTAACGCTGGGGAGGCAGAGTGCACAGGCTTTCGGTACGGAACCAAGCAAAGCAGGTTGTACTCCCGTGGACCTTCGAAGGGCAGGGCGCGCACGCTTTGGGTCGGAACCAGACAAAGCAGGCTACGCACCCTGGACCCCCCATGCACAGCGTAGGCTTTTTCTAGAGGTGACCAACTGGCATCGCAATACCTGACTGGGGGAGGCCCGAGAGGCCCCCTGGCCATCGGCAGGTACCTCAAGTGCGACCGTCTTCGGTAGGATAGCAAATGCCGACTAGGGGTGAGAGTGGGAAAGGAGAGCTAAGTGTATGGTGAGCATACATAGAAAGTGCGATCATAAAAATTAATGCATAATTTAAATGAACACATAAGTAAGAGCGTGGTAGAACATGATTCTTTCTATATAAATGCCCATAGGAGGAAGGCAGGCTAAACATGGTGGCAACGACCACCCCATTATGAGGGGAAGCAAGATCCTACGCGCTTAGGGTTGGAACCAGGCCAAGCTGACGTAGTCCTGGACCATCCCCTGGGGCTTAGTTGCTCCGAGCGCTATTCCTAGACTCTATGGGATCTATTACAGAAAAGAAAAGGCATGCGCTACCAATGCTCTAGGAATAGGACTTATGGAGGTGTTCCATGTTCCAAGGGTTCGGGAGCGGATCCCCATCCTTGTTGGAGAGGCGTACACACCCGGGGCGACGAACTTTTGTGACTCGGAAGGGACCTTCCCAGCTGGGGGAGAGTTTGTCGGTCCCTTCGTGATAAAGTATGCGCCGCGGCACCAGGTCGCCTTCTTGGAGCTCCCAGAAACGCACAGTCCTTTGGTGGTAGCGCCGGAGCGCCTGCCGGTACCGTGCGTTGCGGAGTGTTGCTTGTAATCGTGCCTCGTCGACGAGGTCGATGTCTTCGCGCCGGAGTTGGTCCTGGGCGGCTTCTCCCTGGGGGACCCGGGGTGACTTCCTCCATTGGCTCAGGCCGACAAGAGGTTGATAGAGCCAGGGAAGCCCCCAGGAGGTGGGACTGAGGCACGGTGGCGTGCGCTCGGGTGGAGCTGGCCCGGTTCTACACCGCCAGAGGCTGTTGTTTGGGCTGCTGCAAGTGCTTGGAGTTTCTCCAAGGCTGACACTGCGGCAGTGCGGTCTCAATGGATCTTGAGGACGCCTGTTGGTGTAGGCATCTTCAAGACGAGGTAGCCATAGTGGCCTACGCCATGAATCAGTACAGGGTTGGCCTGCTGAAGATGGCGTTGAAGGGGAGGTCGATCTCCGCCACATCGAACAAAATGTATTCTGTCCGGTAGCTGTCCGGCGCCCCGAAGGTGACCGGAAGGCTGATGTTGCCGTAGGGGACGACTTGTCCCGGCCCTACCCCCGAGAACAAGCTCGAGGGGGTGAGCTTGGCCATTGGGATTTGTAGCTTCTAGAAAGCTGCGCGGCTGATGAGGTTCAGGCCGGCCCCGCCATCTACCAGAACGTGGTACATCTTCACGTTGAAGATGGTGGGAGCTACCAAGAGCGGTAGCTGGCCGGCACCATCCATGTTCTTGGGGCAGTCGGTGGCGTCGAAGCTGATGGGGGTCCCCATCCACTTGAGGTGCGGCGCTGCGCTTGGGACAGGTGCCACCGACGCCACTGCTCGGCGCAGAGTCTTGACTGCACTCCGAGACGAGGGGTCAGAGGACCCGTCGTAGATGACGTAGAGCGCCTTCCGACGCTCGTCGTCGCTGGAGCCAGAGCGCTCGTGGTCGTGCACCACCTTTACGGCGCACTGGGGCTCCTGGAACTCCATTTGGTGGTCAACGTTGTCCCGGGCGTCGACCTTCTGCTTGCCCTCCTGCTGACGGAAGGGAGGGACGTCCACACGCGGTTGCTTCCCCTTGTGGAAGCGCTCCGCGAGCTTCTAGATTTCCCGGCACTCAGCAGCAGTGTGGCTACTGGTGTTGTGCACGGGGCACGGCTCGCCGTGGTCACCGTCTAGGCTGGTGACTGTCGCGGCGTCTTGTCGGGGCATGGCCCCCGAGCTCCGGTGGGTGCTGCAGCTGCAGCAACAGGAGCTTCGGTTGGCAGCATGATCTTGCCGCCGGCCTTCTTGACCTTCTTGCCGCTCCCATGGGGAGCAGCGCTTGGTCTGGGCTGTCCTCCGGCTTCGGAGGCTGGCTGTGAGTGCCAGTTGCGCCCTTCTGCTGCCCTGGCGCACTTGTCCGCGAGGCTAAAGAGCTCTGAGACGTCGCGCACTTCTCTGGTCGTGAGCTTCTCGAGCATCTTCTTGTCCCTTACACCCTACCAGAACGCCACCACCACAGAAGCATTTTGGACATGGGGGATGGTGTTCACACCTGGAAGAACCGCTAGATGAAGGAGCGCAGCGACTCTCCAGGTTGTTGTTGGATGGCGTGGAGGTCGAGCTCCGTGCTAGGCCGGGTGTAGGAGCTGCTGAAGTTCACAGTAAACTGCTGGCAGAGCTCTCCCCAGGAGGTTATGGAACCCTGGGGGAGATTCATGAGCCAAGACCATGCTGGGCCGGTCAAGGCGACGGGGAAGTAGTTGGCCATAACGGCCTCATCCCCTCCTGCAGCAAGGATGGCGGTGGAGTAGATCTGGAGGAACTCCGCCGGATTGACGCTGCTGTCGTACTTCTCTGGCAGGTGTGGCCGGATCTTGCGCGGCCACTTCTCAAAGCGAAGATGCGGTGCCAGGGCTGCACACCCTGCTCCTGTTGCTGCAGGTGTCGGTGCCGCGAGCGCTTGGTCCGCTGGTTGCACCGTGTACCCCGACATGGGCAAAGGTGCGCCATGAACCGGGGGCGTCATTTGCAGGGCATATGGCTGAGGCATATGCTGCGTGGCGTATGCCTGGGGCAGAGATCGTGTAGCAAACGTCTGCGGCCCAGGCTGGGTTGAGGCAGTCGACATGCTGTCGCCGGCCTCTTGGTTGCGACGCCTTTCTCGCCGTCGCTCTATGGCGACGCGAGCATCTTCGCCTAGGTAACGTCGTTCCAACTCCGACCTCAGGTCTGCCGATGGGAGCCTGGTGGAGCGGGATTCTGCCGTCTGCCCGTCAACTGCTGGCGAGCGCGACAGCGACACATCCGGTTGACTGCGACGTTGTCGAAGTGTGTGTCGACACTTCCCCCGGACCTGCTCTAGGCAGCCCGTGGAGGTTCTTTTTCGGAGGGGCTAGTTACTCGCAGAGAGCTTCAGCGTTAGGGACGAGTGAGGGAGAAGCTTGACACAGCGAGTTTTTCGTGGTTTAAGCCGCCGGAGCGTAAAACCCTACGTCCACGGTGAGCGGAGGTGCTCGCTGTATTGCTTGTTGCTCAGAATCGGAGTCCTGAGCTTGAGGGTGAGTAATGCCTAGGATGCGAGTTCACAGAGTTCGAACCCTTGCTAACGTTGCCTACCCGAGCCTTTTATAGTCCAAGGCTCGAGCGGCTTACAAGGGGGGCCCGGGACCCGACAGGTGGTCCCGGGGAGATTGCCTGCCGACTAACGTATCTGCAGTTATGTCGGTAGTTGTCTCTAGCGAAGGCTTCCGAGTCTTCGTTCTGCCGCCCTGCCCATGCCGCAAGCTAGTCGTAGTGATTGATGATGGCGGGGGCGGAAGGGGATGTCTTATCGCTGTATTTATTGGCGGGCAGGCTCTGACACGGTGCGCTAGTCTGTGATGCGACTGGGCGCAACGGCACCTGACAGAGGCGTGCTCCGCGTCTTCGCGTCTTAGGAAGGCGCGGGCCTTGAATACCTTGTACGGGCAAGGTATGGTGCGTCTTTACGCCTGCTGCCTACCTGCGCGGGGGCAGGTAGCGCCGTCATGCTGGCCACGTGGCGGGCCTGGAGCTCTCCTCTGAGGAGAGGGAGGTCCGGCCTCGCGGGACACGTGGTGCCTTCGTACCTCTCCCCGCGGAGGGGGGAGGTCCCGCTTCTGTCGGCCACGTGGCGGGCCCGGAGCTCTCCTCTGAGGAGAGGGAGGTCCGGCCCCGCGGGACACGTGGCGCCTTCGGAGCTCTCCCCGCGGAGGGGGGAGGTCTGGCTGCTGCTGGCCACGTGGTAGGCCCGGAGCTCTCCTTTGAGGAGTGGGAGGTCCGGCCCCGCTGGACACGTGGCGCCTTCGGAGCTCTCCCTGCGGAGAAGGGCGAGATCCTTAGGCATTTTCCCCTGTGCACGGGGGTACCCCATATCGAGGGTACCGACAGTGGCCCCCGGGCCCATCTCGGAGGAGATAGCGAGCCCGGGGTGGGGCCTCCGTCTCTTCTGGTCCGCGCACTTTCTCTAAGTCCCGCATTGACCGCTGTCGGAGCACGAGCAGTCGCAGGATCGTGGGAGCGTGCGTCCACTTGATGGTTGCTGTCGAAGTGTTCGGTCGACACTTCCCCCGGGCCTGCACTGGGCAGCCCGCGGAGGTTCTTTTTTCGGTGGGGCTAGTCCCTAGCGGAGAGCTTGCGCAGATGGACGAGTTAGTGAGAGCTTGACACGGCGAATTTTACGTGGTTCAGGCCGCCGGAGCGTAAAACCCTACGTCCACGGCGAGCTATGGAGCTCGCTGTATTGCTTGCTGCTCAGGACCGGAGGCCTGAGCTTGGGGGTGAGTTACAGCTTGAGAGTGTATGGCTAGCGTATGAGTTGCAAAGTGCGAACCCTTGCTATCGACGCCTACCCGAGCCTTTCATAGTCCAAGACTCGGGCGGCTTACAAGGGGAGCCGAGACCCGACAGGTGGTCCCGGGAAGATTGTCTATTATCTACCGTATCTGCAGTTATGCCGGTAGTTGTCTCTGGCCGAAGGCTTCTGAGTCTTCATCTTGCCGCCCTGCCCATGCCGCATGCTAGTCGTAGTGGTTGATGACGGCGCAGGCGGCATGGGATGTCTTGTTGCGGTGTTTATTGGCTGACAGGTTCTGACACCGCGCGCCAGTTTGTGATGCGACTGGGCGCAACGGCACCTGACAGAAGCGTGCTCCGCGTCTTGGGAAGACGCGGGCCTTGAATACCTTGTACGGGCAAGGTATGGGGCGTATTTACGCCCGCTGCCTACCGCTCGGGGCAGGCAGCGTCGTTCTGCTGCCACGTGGCGGGCCCAGAGCCCTTCTTAGAGGAGAGGAGGGTGAGTCCCGCGGGGCACGTGGGGTCTCCGGACCTCTCCTCGCGGAGGGGGAGGCTCAGCTTCTGTTGGCCACGTGGCGGGCCCGGAGCTCTCCTCTGAGGAGAGGGAGGTCCGGCCCCGCTGGACACGCGGCGCCTTCGGACCTCTCTCCCGTGGAGGGGGAGGTCCGGCTTCTGTATGCCATGTGGCGGGCCCGGAGCTCTCCTCTGAGGAGAGGGAGGTCCGGCCCCGCCGGACGCGTGGCGCCTTCGGAGCTCTCTCCCGCGGAGGGGGAGGTCCGGCTTCTGTATGCCACGTGGCGGGCCCGGAGCTCTCCTTTGAGGAGAGGGAGGTCCGGCCCCGCCGGACGCGTGGCGCCTTCGGAGCTCTCCCTGCGGAGAAGGGCGAGTTCCTTAGGCATTTTACCCTGTGCGCGGGGGTACCCCATATCCCAAGTTTCGACAGTGGCCCCTGGGCCCATCTCGGGGGAGATAGCGAGCCCGAGGTGGGACCTCCGTCTCTTCCGATCCGCGCACTTCCTCTAAGTCCCGAATTGACCGCTGCCGGAGCACGAACGGCCACGGGATCGTGGGAGCGTGCGCTCACTTGATGGTTGCTTTTACTGCGGCGGTTCCCAAGACTGCCACTTCTGCACGTTGCGGCGCTTTCTTCGGGAACCGCCGAAGTGCCTTGCCGGCTCATCTTCTCAGGAGACTGACTCCTTGACCCCACCGCTTCAGTAGGTGGCTTGGGCCCACCCATCATCGGCACTCGGTCTAGGAACCGAAGCGGTTGCCGGTGCGGGGTACTCGAAGAGTTCCGAATCGCTTGGAATTGCACCCGGGAAGTTTTTTAGAGGGGGTCTTACCCACATTGCAGCTTCCCTTCGCACTTCTCTGCATTTCTCCTCGGACTCTTGTGCTTTTGCTCTCTTGCCTTTGAGTTCTCCCTTGCCATGGCTTCCAACCCGCCGCCAGAGAAGAAGCGCGCTCGATCTCCTCCAGTAGCGGCGTCCGTGCCAAGTTGGGATTCTGGGGTGCCTGACACTCCCTCCGGTGGCGACTCGAAGAGGCCCCGGGTTGATGCGCTGGGGGAAGCTTCTGGGGCATCCCCTGTTCCGCCAGTCCAAGCGACTGCAGAGCGGCCGTCCGTGACGGTAGCGGGCTCTGGAAGTCCTACCCCGGCTCGGAAGTCGGGGTTCAGAGCCCGCTGGAGTGTCCGCGCTTCCCGGCCTTCCCCGGCTTGCGGGGAATCTGTGCCGCTGCGCTCGGAGCCAGGGGCAACTGCCGCGGCCCCCAGGCCAGCGCAAACTTCTCCTGTTCCGGTGTGCCCGGACTCCGCGGCGGCGTCGTCTCTTCCTGCCGAGACGGCCACCGCGGCCCCCAAGCCAGCGCAGGTTGACCCTGCACTAGACGACCCGGCCTCTTCTTCAGCACTGCCTTCCCCAGCTTGCCCCTCTCCTCAGGTCAAGGAGCCAGAAGCTGAAGAGAGCCCGGCTGGCCTGGCTGCCAGAGCCTCGGAGCCAGCTTCTCCTGATCGGCGTCTCGTCTCGGTTGCTGGTGCGTCGGCTCTTCCTGAGGACGAGGTCATGGAGGAGGTCGGTGGGACTGCCCTGGCCTCTGTTGCCCCATTGCCTCTGGCGGACGCCTTCGCGCTTGCCGAGATGAGCGTCCGGCAGGTCTTGGCTGCACTAGGGCGCGAGCAGGAGGAGTATACGGTTGAACGGGACCGCCTCCTCATCTGGGGGAACCTTTTACGGGAGAGGACCGCGAAGGTTAAGAGTGAGCTCGACTCCAGGAAGGAGTTGCTCGACTTCAGGGAAGTTCTCCTCGACCGGATGAAGCGGGCTGTCGACCGCATGGACACCGAATCGCGGCGGATCAACAGGGAGACTCTGGAGGCACACGCCCGGGCCGAGGAGAGCCTCTCTGCTGCTGTGGAGATACGGCAGTGGTTGGAGCGCCGTGGCTGCATGGCAGCTGAGGCGGAGAGGGTCGCTGCGCAGCTGGCTGCGGGCGAGGATGAACTTCAAGCTCGGATGGAGGAGCTGGAGATCGTGAAGGCAGACCTCGACTTGAGGGAGGAACAGGTCTCCTGTGATCGCCGGGCGGTCTTGAACCGGGAGTTGACCGCCGACTTCAAGGCCGCTGAGTTGGAGCGGCTCGCCAAGGCTCTCCACCTTCGGGAGAGCTCCCTGGCGGCCAAGGAGAAGGAATTCTCCGAGAGGAACCTAGAGGCTCTGCAGGCGGCCCGCCGCGAGGTGGAGGAGCTTTCGGCCTTGCGGTCCTCCGAGGCTCTTGCAGTCTCGAGCTTCGTGGATTGAGCGGGGTCCGCCCTGATCCCTCTTGGCTTCATTCCGGTGAGGACCGCGGCCCCTGCGTTGGAGGTGATCCCCGCGCTGGAGTCGATCGGCGCCAAGCTGGATTGGCTAGACTTGGTGGTCGCCAGCGAGCTTGAAGCTGAGGGGCGCGGCCTAGCCTTAGAGGTCGCCTCACATGTGCTGGCATGCTTTAAGAGCCGCAACCCCTCTTTTTCGCTAGAACCAGCGAGAGAGGGCCCAGCCGTAGAGCGGGAGCAAGCTGCCAGGGCAGAAGTCAAGGATGTGGCCGCCCTTATAGCCGCAAGGTTCCGGCGGGAGCCGGGAAGTCCCTAGGACTTGTTTCTCCCTTTTTATCGAGTCTGTAGTCCAGCTCATGGAGCCTCGCTTAATTTGACTCTTTTGGATACTTGTGTCTGTGATGCTTTTTCTCTCCCTCTTGGCTTTGCCTGACTGAGTCCTTAGCTCCGCAAGGTACTCAGAGGCCATTTCCAATCTCGGAGCTTTGCACAGACACCCTCCCCGGGGTCCTAACCGTGTTAGGGGCCCCCGGAGGTCTCCGGATCTCGCCCTTCGAGGAGCTCCAGATCTGCCTGCCACGTGGCGGGTCCGTAGCTCCTCCTTAAGAGGCGGGAGCTCCGGCCATGTTGGACACGTAGGGCTTTCGGAGCCCTCCCGCCTAGGGGGGAGGTCCGGTTTCCGCCTGCCACGTGGCGAGCCCGGAGCCCTCCTCAAGGGAGGAGAGAGTTCCGGGCCCGCTGGACACGTGGGGCCCCGGGTCCCGCCCCTGCTGGAGGGGCACGTCCTGGTCCTTCCAGTCCTAGGCCGGAGTAGCTGGTAGCTCCTTTCCCCCTGCTTCATGCAGTCCCTGTTGCCGTAACCTGGAGGTCCTGCACACAGGCAGAGGAAACGTAATTCTCCTCGGGGGGTCCTCCCCTCCCGTCTCCTAGTCTTATCCGTCTTACGATCCTGATTCGCTATACGGGGCTTGGGCAATTCTGTGCGCGAGGCGCCGGAGCTCCGGCTCCCTCCGAGGTCCGGGTACGGCCGTCCGATCCCTAGTACCGGGCCGTGCGCTGGGGAAGCAGAGTGCACGTGCTTTGGGTTCATGACCAGGCAAAGCGGACGTACTCCCCTGGACCTCCGGGGGGCAGGATGCGCATGCTTTGGGCTCTGGGCCGGCTAAGCTGGATACGCACCCTGGATCCCCCATGCACAACGCAGGCCTTTCCTGGAGGTAACCAACTGGCACCGCAACACCTGACTGGGGGAGGCCCGAGAGACTCACTCGGCCATCGGCAGGTGCCTCAAGCGCAGCCGCCTTCGGTAGGATAGCGAATGCCGACTATGGATGAGCGCAGGAGAGGGGGAGCTAGATGTACGATGAACATACAGAGATAGTGTGATCATAAAAATTAATGCATAATTTAAATGAGCGCATGAGAGAGAGCTAAGTAGAACAGGTCTCTGTATTCGTACCCATAGGTGGAATTCTGGCTGTACAGGGAGGCAATGTTCCGCCTTGTCTTCAAGGGAAGCAAGACTCTACGCGCTTAGGGTCGGAACCAGGCTAAACTGGATGTAGTCCTATACCGTCCCTTGAGACTTAGCTGCCCCAAGCGCTGTTCCTAAATTCTATGGGATCTGTTACAGAAAGGAATAACCCTGTTCTACTGATGCTCAGGAAGTAGGACTTACAGTGTTGCTCCATGGCAAGGATTTTTGGGAACGGATCCCACTCTCGGTTGGAAGGCATGTGTACTTGGGACGACAACTTTCATGATTCGGAAGGGACCTTCCCTGCTGGGGGAGAGCTTATGGGTCCTTCTTGGAATAGAGCGTGCCGCTTCACCAAGTTGCCCTCCTGCAGGCCCCCGACGCGTTTGGTTCTTTGGCGGTAGTGCTTTGAGCATCAGCCGAGACCGTGCATTGCGGGGTGTTCCCTGCAGCCGAGTCTTGTCGACGAGGTTGTTATCTTCGCGCTGGATCAGGTCATGCGCGGCTTCTCCTGGGGGCCCCCGGGGAGTTCTCCCCTTCTGGCTAAGGCCTCAAGGGGTAGGTAGGCCCGGGCTCGTCTTGGATGACCTAAGGCGTCTTCCCCTTCTGGCAAGGCCTTCAAGGGGTTGACAGACCTTAGGCGGCCCCCGAGAGGTATGTTCGAGGCACGGAGGCGCGCCGCAGTTGGCTAACGCCCTGGCCTGTCACCGTTGGAACTGGAGTCCTCACCGTCATGCACTGTCTTTATGACACGCTGAGGCTCCTGGAACCCCACCTGGTGGGCAGCAGTGACTGGGGCATCGACCTTCTGTTTGCCATCCCTCTGAGGGTAGGGCGGCACTTCAGCCCTCTGCTGTCTTCCTTTGTGGAAGCGCTCTGCGAGCCTCTGGATCTCCCAGCACTTGGCAACAGTATGGTTGCAGGTGCCATGCACGGGGCATAGCCCGCCTTGGTCACTGTCTGGGGCCGGTGATTGCCGCTGCCTTTTGTCGGGGCGTGGCCCCCGAGCTCCACTGGTCGTTGCAGCTGCGGCGACGGGGGCCGTGAATGGTGACTTCATCTTGCCACTCCCCCGGTTCTTGGTCTTCTTGTCACCCCCATAGGCAGCAGCACCGGACCCGGGCCATCCTCCTGACTCAGAGGTCGGCAGAGCGTGCCAGTTCCGCCCTTCAGCTGCTCTGGCGCACTTGTTCGCTAGGCTGAAGAGCTCCGAGACGTCGCGGACCTCTCTGGTCGCGAGCTTCTCAAGCATTTTCTCGTCCCGGACACCCTGTCGGAACGCCACCACCACAGAGGCACTTTGGATATGTGGGATGGTGTTGCGTACCTGAGAGAACCGCTGGATGAAAGAGCGCAGCGACTCCCCAGGTTGTTGTTTGACGGCGTGGAGGTCAACCTCCGTGCCGGGACGGGTGTAGGAGCTGCCGAAGTTGGCGACGAACTGCCGGCAGAGCTCACCCCAGGAGGTTATGGACCCCTGAGGTAGATTCATGAGCCAAGACCGAGCTGGGCCGGTCAAGGCGACGGGGAAGTAGTTGGCCATGACATCCTCGTCCCCTCCTGCGGCAAGTACGGCGGTGGAGTAGATCTGGAGGAACTCCGCTGGGTTGACGCTGCCGTCGTACTTCTTGGGCAGGTGCGGGCGAAACTTGCGTGGCCACCTTGCGAAGTGAAGGTGGGGTGCAAGGGCTGCACATCCTGCGCGTGCTGCTGCAGGTACTGGTGCTACGAACGCTTGGTTCGCACTTGGCACCGCGTATCCCGGCATGGGCAAGGCTGCACCATAGACCGGGGCCGCTGCTTGCGGCGCATATAGTTGTGGCATATGCTGTGCAGCATATGCCTGAGGCAGGGCTCGCGTGGCGAAGGCCTGCCCTTCTGGTTGCGTCGAGGCCGACGACATGCTGTCGCCAGCCTCATGGTTGCGACGCCTTTCTCGGCGTCGCTCGAGGTACACCCGGGCGTCCTAGCCCAAGTGGCACCGTTCCAGTTCCCTTCGCAGGTCCGTCGACAGGAGCCTGGAGGAGCTGGAATTCGCCGTTAGCCCGTCAACCGTGGGTGTGCGCGTCAGCGACACAGCCGGTTGTCCTGGGCGCCGTCCTCGCCGAAACCGAGGGTTCGCTGCGGCGACGACGAGGCGGTCCACCTCGCGGACCCATTGCTGGGTCGCTGAATGGGGCGCATCCCCCGCAGGTGGGTTGCGCAGCAGCGCTCTTGCTGCAGCTAGCGCACCTCCATGGTGTACGCTGAGCGCTGCAGAAGATCTCACACTGGTTGGGGCCTGCATAGCCGGAGTCGGCTGCTGGCTACCAGCTTGTGGCGACACACTCCGTCCTGAGTGCGTCGACATGTACTCCCCAGTGGTCACGGTTCGCCATGAACGCGGAGGGGGAGAGTTTACCGCTGGAGGAAGCTTGGTCATCTTCGTTGGCAGAAACTCATCGCGCTAGGAGAAAAGCCCCCTACCTGGCGCGCCAAATGTCGAAGTGTTCGGTCGACACTACTCCCGGGCCTGCACTGGGCAGCCCGCGGAGGTTCTTTTTTCGGTGGGGCTAGTCCCTAGCGGAGAGCTTGCGCAGATGGACGAGTTAGTGAGAGCTTGACACGGCAAATTTTACGTGGTTCAGGCCGCCGGAGCGTAAAACCCTACGTCCACGGCGAGCTATGGAGCTCGCTGTATTGCTTGCTGCTCAGGACCGGAAGCCTGAGCTTGGGGGTGAGTTACAGCTTGAGAGTGTATGGCTAGCGTATGAGTTGCAAAGTGCGAACCCTTGCTATCGACGCCTACCCGAGCCTTTTATAGTCCAAGACTCGGGCGGCTTACAAGGGGAGCCGAGACCCGACAGGTGGTCCCGGGAAGATTGTCTATTATCTACCGTATCTGCAGTTATGACGGTAGTTGTCTCTGGCCGAAGGCTTCTGAGTCTTCATCTTGCCGCCCTGCCCATGCCGCATGCTAGTCGTAGTGGTTGATGACGGCGCAGGCGGCATGGGATGTCTTGTCGCGGTGTTTATTGGCTGATAGGTTCTGACACCGCGCGCCAGTCTGTGATGCGACTGGGCGCAACGGCACCTGACAGAAGCGTGCTCCGCATCTTGGGAAGACGCGGGCCTTGAATACCTTGTACGGGCAAGGTATGGGGCGTATTTACGCCCGCTGCCTACCGCTCGGGGCAGGCAGCGTCGTTCTGCTGCCACATGGCGGGCCCGGAGCCCTTCTCAGAGGAGAGGAGGGTCAGTCCCGCGGGGCACGTGGGGCCTCCGGACCTCTCCCCGCGGAGCCGGAGGCTCGGCTTCTGTTGGCCACGTGGCGGGCCCGGAGCTCTCCTCTGAGGAGAGGGAGGTCCGGCCCCGCTGGACACGCGGCGCCTTCGGACCTCTCTCCTGCGGAGGGGGAGGTCCGGCTTCTGTATGCCACGTGGCGGGCCCGGAGCTCTCCTCTGAGGAGAGGGAGGTCCGGCCCTGCCGGGCGCGTGGCACCTTCGGAGCTCTCTCCCGCGGAGGGGGAGGTCCGGCTTCTGTATGCCACGTGGCAGGCCCGGAGCTCTCCTCTGAGGAGAGGGAGGTCCGGCCCCGCCGGACGCGTGGCGCCTTCGGAGCTCTCCCTGCGGAGAAGGGCGAGTTCCTTAGGCATTTTACCCTGTGTGCGGGGGTACCCCATATCCCAGGTACCGACAGTTGCTTTTACTGCGGCAGTTCCCAAGGCTGCCACTTCTGCATGTTGCGGCGCTTTCTTCGGGAACCGCCGAAGCGCCTTGCGGGCTCGTCTCCTTGGGAGACTGACTTATTGACCCACCGCTTCAGCTGGACGTCTTGGGTCCACCTGTCATCGGCGCTCGGTATTGGAGCCGAAGCAGTTTCCCATGCGGTGTATTCGAAGAGTTTCGAATCGCTTCGAACCGTACCTAGAAAGTGTGAAGGGAAGCCGCAACGCGGGTAGGTTCCCCTTATAAGACTTCCAGCGCTTGCACCTTCCTTGAGTCCCTGTAGCCTTGTATTCTGCCATGGCTTCTAACCCGCCTTTGGAGGAGGAGCGCGCTCGATTTTCTCCGGCGGCGGCGTCTGCGCCAAGTCACGGATCTAGGGAGCCTGCACACCCTGCTTCTGGAGGTGGCGCCCCATGCGGTGGCGGCCCCAAGAGGCCTCGGGTTCATCATCCCGACGGAGCTCTTCTTGAGCGACGACAGGCTGAAGGTTCCCAGGCGTTGCGTCCTCCCTCCTCAGGCGCTGGAGTCTCCGAGGAAACTGTTGATGCGTCGAGGAAAGCTTCAGGCGGAGGAGTCTCCAAGGAAACTGCTGAAGCGCCGAGGAGGACTTCAGGCGGTGGAGTCTCCAAGGAAACTGCTGAAGCGGCGGAGGGGGCTTCATAAGTATCCCCTGCTCCGCCAGTTCGAGCAACTGCGGGGCAGCTGTCGGCGGCGATGGCGGGCTCTAGCGGCCCTTGATGACAGCGGCCCTTGCGCTTGTGTCGGCCGAGGTGATCCCTATGCTCGAGTCGCAGAGCGGGAGAACGCCGCCAGGGCTGAAGTCGGGGACGTGGCCACTCTTGTAGCTTCCAGGTTCTGGATGCGCCAGGGGAACCCTAGGACTCTTCTTTTTATTATTTTTTTGAGTCTGTAGTCCAGCTCATGGAGTCATGAATAAATAGACTCTTGTGACCTTTTGTGCCTGTTATGCCTATCTTCTTCTTGGTTGCGCCTGGCCGAGCCCTTAGCTCCGCAAGGTACTCAGAGGCCTTCACCAATCTCGAAGCTCTGCACAGACACCTTCCCTGGGTCCTTATTGTATTAAGGACCCCGGAGGTCTCCGGAGCTCGCCCCATGAGGATGGGGAGGTCCGGATCTGCCGGCCACATGGCGGGCCCGGAGCTCCCCTCTGAGGGGAGGGAGGCCCGGCCCCGTGAGACACGTGGAGCCTCCGGAGCTCACCCCTTAGGATGGGGCGAGACCCAGCTCTGCCGGCCACGTGGCGGGTCCGGAGCTACCCGCTGAGCAGGGGGGCTCCGACCCCGCCAGGTACGTGGGGCCTCCGGAGCCCGCCCTTGCTGGGGGGGTCAGGATCTCTCGGTCTTGTGCGGTCTGTAGCGGCCTCCTGGTAGGTGTGGCCAATTGCTTGGGTACTCCTACCATACTCCTGCAGGGAGCCAAGGACGAAGGGTCCTGCACACAAATAAGGGAAACATAATTCTCCTTGGCCCCCCCCCCCCTTCCCGATCTCATAGTATTATTTGGCTTACGATCCTGATCCGATGCACGGTGCTTGGGAATTTTAGTGCACGACGTGCCGGGGGCTCGGGGCCCCCTGGCCATCGGCAGGTATCTCAAACGCGACCGCCCGAGGTAGGATAACAAATGCCGACTAGAGGTGAGAATGGGAAAAGGGGACTGAGTGTATGGTGAACATACCCAGGAAGTGCGGTCATAAAAATTAATACGTAATTTGAATGAGCATAAGGGAAGAGCAAAGTAGGACATGTTCTTTCCTTATAAATTCCCATAGGAGGAAGGCAGGCTAAACATGGAGGCAGCGACCCGCCCCATTTAAAAGGGAAGCAAGACTCTACGCGCTTAGGGTCGGAACCAGGCCAAGCTGAATGTAGTCCTGGACCGTCCCCTGAGACTTAGCTGCTCCGAGCGCTGTTCCTGGACTCTATGGGATCTATTAAAAAGAAGGGACTGTCCTACTATTGCTCTAAGGGTAGAACTTACGGAGGTTGTCGGTACACGCGATATGGGGTACCCCCGCGCACAGGGGAAAATGCCTAAGGATCTCGCCCTTCTCCACGCGTCCGGCGGGGCCGGACCTCCCTCTCCTCAGAGGAGAGCTCCAGGCTCGCCACGTGGCCTGCAGAAGCCGGACCTCCCCCCTCCGCGGGGGAGAGGTCCGAAGGCGCCACGTGTCCAGCGGGGCCGGACCTCCCTCTTCTCAGAGGAGAGCTCCGGGCTTGCCACGTGGCCTACAGAAGCCGGACCTCCCCCTCCGTGGGGAGAGGTCCGAAGGCTCAACGTGTCCTACGGGGCCAGACCTCCCTCTCCTCTGAGGAGGGCTCCGAGCCCGCCACGTGTCCAGTAGAAGAGCGCTGCCTGCCCCCGAGCGGTAGGCAGCGGGCGTAAAGACGCACCATACCTTGCCTGTACAAGGTATTCAAGGCCCGCGCCTTGCCAACACGCTGAGACGCGGAGCATGCTTCTGTCAGGTGCCGTTGCGCCCAGTCGCATCACAGACTGGCGCGCGGTGTTCGAGCCTGCCAGCCAATAAACACAGCGACAAGACATCCCATGCCGCTCCCGTCGTCATCAACCGCTACGACTAGCATGCGGCATGGGCAGGGCGGCAAGACGAAGACTCAGAAGCCTTCGCCAGAGACAACTACCGACATAACTGCGGATACGGTAGTCTGCAGGCAATCTCCCCGGGACCACCTGTCGGGTCCCGGGCCCCCCTTGTAAGCCACCCGGGCCTTGGACTATAAAAGGCTCGGGTAGGAGACGTTAGCAAGGGTTCGCACTCTATCCATTTGCACCCTGGGTTCGCATTCCCGCAACTCATACGCTAGACATCAGTCATCCCCAAGCTCAGGACTCCAGTTCTGAGCGGCAAGCAATACAGCGATCTCCTCAGCTCACCGTGGACGTAGGGTTTTACGCTCCGGCGGTCCGAACCACGTAAAACCCGCCGTGTCAAGCTTTTCCTTAACTCGTCCATACGCTCAAGCTCTCCGCAAGTGACTAGCCCCTCCGAAAAAAGAACCTCCGCGGGCTGCCCAGTGCAGGTCCAGGGGAAGTGCCGACCGCACACTTCGACATTTGGCATGCCAGGTAGGGGGCTTTTCCCTTGCGCGACGACTTTCCGCTGACGAAGATGACCAAGCTTCCTTCAGCGGCAAACTCTCCTCCTCCGCGTTCACGGTGAACCGTGACCAGCGGGGAGTACATGTCGACGCACTTAGGACGGAGTGTGTCGGCACAAGCTGGTAGCCAGCAGCCGACTCCGGCAATGCAGGCTCCGACCAGCGTGAGATCTTCTGCAGCGATAAGCGAACCCCACAGGGGTGCGCTAGCTGCAGCAAGAGCGCTACTGCGCAACCCACCTGCTGGGGACGCACCTCATTAGGCAACCCAGTAGTGGATACGCGAGGTAGACCGCCTAGTCATCGCCGCCGCAAACCCTCGACTTCGGCGGGGACGACACTCCGGTCAACCGGTTGTGTCGCTGATGCGCACGCCGACGGTTGACGGGTAGACGGCGAACTCCAGCTCCACCAGGCTTCCGTCGACGGACCTGAGGGCAGAGCTGGAGCGATGCCACTTGGGCCAAGATGCCCGAGTGTTCCTCGAGCGACGTCGAGAAAGGCGTCGTATCCAAGAGGCTGGCGACAACATGACGTCGGCCTCGACCCAGCTTGAAGGGCAGATCTTCGCCACGCAAGCTCTGCCCCAGGCATACGCCGCGCAGCATATGCCACAACCATATGCCCTGCAAACGGCGTCCCCGGTCTATGGAGCAGCCTTGCCCATACCGGGGTACACTATGCCAGGTGCGAACCAAGCGTTCGCGACACCAATACCTGCGGCAACAGGAGCAGGATGTGCGGCCCTTGCACCCCACCTTCGCTTCGCGAGGTAGCCGCGCAAGTTTCGGCCACACCTGCCCGAAAAGTACGACGGCAGCGTCAACTCAGCGGAGTTTTTCCAGATCTACTCCACCGCCGTACTTGCCACAGGAGGGGATAAGGCCGTCATGGCCAACTATTTTCCTGTCGCCTTGACCGGCCCAGTCCGGTCTTGGCTCATGAACCTACCCCAGGATTCCATAACCTCCTGGGGAGAGCTCTGCCGGCAGTTCGTCGCCAACTTTGGCAGTTCCTACACCCGGCCTGGCACGGAGCTCGACCTCCACGCCATCAGCAACAACCAGGGGAGTCGCTGCGCTCCTTCATCCAGCGGTTCTCCCAGGTGCGGAACACCATCCCACACATCCAGAACGCTTCTGTGGTGGTGGTGTTCCGGCAAGGCGTTCGGGACAAGAAGATGCTCGAGAAGCTCGCGACTAGGGAGGTCCGCGACGTCTCAGAGCTCTTCAGCCTGGCGGACATGTGTGCCAGAGCAGCCGAAGGGCGGAGCTGGCACTCACTGCCAGCCTCCAAGCCAGGAGGTCAGCCAGGATCTGGCGCCACTTCCTATGAAAGCGGTAGGAAGATCAAGAACAGGGGCGGTGGCAAGATGAAACCGCCAGCCGCGGCCCCTGTTGCCGCAGCAGCGGCACCCAGTGGAGCTCGGGGGCCGCGCCCTGACAAATGGCCGCGACAATCACCGGCTCCAGACGGAGGCCAGGGCGAGCTATGCCCCGTGCACGGCACCAGTTACCACACTGCTGCCGAGTGCCGGGAAATCCAGAAGCTCGTGGAGCACTTCCGGAAAGGGAAGCAGCTTCTAACTGATGCCCCACCCTACCGTCAAAGGGAGGGCAAGCAGAAGGTCGACGCCATAGACGTCGTCGACCACCAGGTGGAGTTCTAGGAGCTTCAGCGCGCCATGAAGGCGGTGCACAATCATGAGAGCTCCAGTTCCAGTGATGACGAGCACCGGAAGATGCTCTACGCCATCTACGGTGGGTCCGCTGACCCCTCGTCCCGAAGCGCGGCTAAGGCCTTGCGCCGAGCGGTAGCGTCGGTGGCTCCCCTTCCGAGTGCAGCACCGCACCTCAGGTGGATGGGAACCCCCATCAGCTTCGATGCCACCGACTGCCCCAGGAACAAGGCTGGGGCCGGCCAACTACCGCTCTTGGTGGCCCCCACCATCGCCAACGTGAGGATGTACCACGTTTTGGTAGATGGCGGGGCTGGACTGAACCTCATCAGTCGCGCAGCTTTCCAGAAGCTGCAGATCCCGATGGCCAAGCTCACCCCATCGAGCCCGTTCTCATGGGTAGGGCCGAGACAGGTTGTTCCCTACGGCCACATCAGCCTCCCGGTGACCTTTGGGGCACCGGACAGCTATCGGACAGAGTACATTCTGTTCGACGTGGCCGAGATCGACCTCCCCTTCAACGCCATAATTGGCAGGCCAGCCCTGTACCGATTCATGGCAGTAGCCCACTACGGCTACCTTGTCTTGAAGATGCCTACACCAACAGGCGTCCTCAAGGTTCATGGAGACCGTACTGCCACAGTGTTAGCCTTGGAAAAGCTCCAACCGCTTACAACAGCTAGAGCACCAACCCCAGGCAGTGTAGAACCAAACCGGCTCCACCCGAGTGCATGCCACCGTGCCTCTACCACAGCACCCCATGTGCAACCCCTCGACGAGGACGACGTCCCCTTGAGGCTCGTACGAATCAGCGCCGATGCCACCCAGACCACCCGGGTAGCCGGGGGCCTGGATAGCAAATAGGAAGGCGCGCTCGTTACCTCCCTCCGGCACAATGTCGATGTGTTTGCATGGCAGCCGTCGCAGATGCCAGAGATCCCTAGGGAGGTGATTGGGCACTACCTAAAGGTCTTCCCCGACGCCCGGCCAGTCCGACAGAAGCCCCTCAAGCAGTCCACCGAGCAGTAAAGCCTCATCCGCGAAGAAATCAAGAAGCTGCTGGACGCTGGCTTCATACGGAAAGTCCGCCACCCCGGAGCTTGGCAAACCCTGTTGTTGTCCCAAAGGCCGGCGGGAAGCTCCGGATGTGCATCGACTACACCAGTCTCAGTAAGGCATGTCCCAAAGATCTATTTCCTCTCCCTATAATAGATCAAATAGTAGACTTGACGTCAGGCTGCGATATGCTGTGCTTCCTAGATGCTTACTCGGGTTTCCACCAGATCCCTATGTCTAGAGAAGATGAAGAGCACACCTCCTTCATCACAGTAGTCGGTCTGTACTGTTATGCCTCTATGCCTTATGGCCTAAGGAACGCTCTCCCTACCTTCGTACGTGCAATGCATAAGACCTTCGGAGAGCTAATGAGAGACTCAGTTGAGGTGTAAGTCGTTGACATTGTTGTTAAGGTCAGGCAGAGTTCAGCCCTGCTGGATAACCTGGCCTTAGTCTTCGTCTTTCCGACAAGTGTGAGTTCGGTGTATCCTCTGGAAAACCCTTAGAATTCCTGGCCTCACACCTAGGAACTGAGGCTAACCCGGAGAAGATCAAAGACATCGGCTCGAGGCGGCCCCCCGCCCGCATCAAAGAAGTCCAGAAACTCACGGGATGTCTAGCTGCGCTGAGTCGGTTTATACCGAGGTTAGCAAAGCGAACGCTCCCCTTCTCTAAGCTCCTATGCAAATCCGGCCCATTCGCTTGGACTGTCGAAGCGGAGGAAGCTCCCCAGGAGCTGAAGCAGCTCCTGATGACCCTACCCATAATGGTAGCCCCCGCAGTGGTGAGTATGGTCCTCGCCGCAGAGCGGCCGGACCCTTCATCGCCGCAACCTGCTCCGGTATCGGGAAACAGGCGCCAGGAAACCTCGGAGGTCCGAGACGACCCCCCGAGTCTCCGAGGCAACCCCCTGGAGGTCCAAAACGGACCACGGACCCCCGACACAACCTCCTGGAGGACCAGAAGGACCTCTCGGAGGTGCAACGGGACCCCCCGGAGGTCCAACAGAACCTCCCGGATGTCCAACGGGACCCCCCGGAGCTCCTGGGAAATCAGCGGGACCTCCCGGAGGTCCAAGACAGCCTGGGGGCCTCCGAGTATCAGCTCCCGGCGGCCTCCCTCCCCGGGCCCGCAGGAGGTTCTGTCTACTTCATCAGCGAGGTCCTCCATGACGCCAAGACAAGGTACCTAGAGGTACATAAGCTGCTGTATGCAGTGCTCGTGGCGTCGAGGAATCTCCGCCGCTGCTGCCAAGCACACCGGGCCTCAGTGGCCACCTCCTACCCGCTGAAGGCTATCCTCCACAGCCCCCACGCGACGGACGATGCCGCCAAATGGGGTAGCGGAGCTACTGGAGTTTGAGCTAGGCTTCCTTCCTCGTCACGCAGTCAACAGCCAAGCACTAGCTGACTTCGTGGCTGAGTGGACGCCAACGAAGGCTGACCCAGGGGGCCATGAAGACGGTGAACCAGGACCCTGAGCTCTGGCCTTCAACGGGCCTTACTCGATGCTCTTCTTCGACGGCTCCTTGCGAAAGAAGGGGGCCGGTGCTGGCGTACTGCTCCTCATGCCATCGGGGGAGCAGTCTGGGTATATGGTGCATCTCAATTCCAAGGCAACCAACAACATGGCAGAGTATGAAGCACTCATCCTTGGCCTAAAGACAACCCTGTCTCTAGGCGCTCGCGAGTTGTTGGCACAGGGCGACTCCCAGCTAGTTATCAAGCAAGTTAAGGGTGAATGCTCCTGCAATGTCCAACAGCTAGCTGCTCATCTGCTTTATGTGCAGATGGTGGAGAAAGACTTCCTCGCCTTGGACCTACGCCACGTACCGCGCGCTGGCAAGGCCGCAGCTGACGACCTCTCAACGAAGACCCCCACCGGAGCCCCTGTGCCCAAAGGAGGCTTCGAGAGGACGTTGCCGTGGCCCACAGCCCGGC
The DNA here is from genome assembly GCA_030760725.1 of Neostapfia colusana. Lineage (NCBI taxonomy): Eukaryota > Viridiplantae > Streptophyta > Magnoliopsida > Poales > Poaceae > Neostapfia > Neostapfia colusana. The sequence continues at coordinate 107,428,855 of JASWHV010000006.1, forward strand.
CTGCATAGCCGGGCGAAGGGGGCTAGACCAACACCTCGAAGCTGGCGGTCCCGGCGGCCATGGACGCCGCCAAGGATCGTAAGCGTCACTAGGGACTTCGTGCAACCCAGCGCTCAAGATCCAGATGCTCAAGTCAGACCCGATGCATGGATCACGGAGATCCGGGACTACTTGAAAGACAATATCCTCCCTAATGAATGTGTATCCGCTGAACGGATCGTGCGTATGGCTAAGAGACACGTGATGGTAGAAGGGGATCTCTACCGACGTGGCACCAACCGCGTCCTATTGCGGTGCATAACGCAGGGGGAAGGCTGCGACTTGCTCGCTGGGATCCATGGAGACGAATGTGGGAATCACTCTTCCTCACGCACGCTTGTCGGTAAAGCCTTCCGGCATGGCTTCTACTAGCCGACAACACTCCAGGATGCCGTCAAGTTGGTCGAGAACTGCAAGGCGTGCGTGTTCCATGCCAAGCAGATCCATACACCGGCTTGGACGGTACAGATGATCCCGCCCACATGGCCATTCGCCGTACGGGGGCTGGACATCTTGGGACCTGGGACCATTCCCCAGAACCGAGGATGGGGACCCGCTCCCGAACCCTCGGAACACAGAACACCTCCGTAAGTTCTACTCCTAGAGCAACAATAGGACAAACTCTTCTTTTTATAATAAATTCCATAAAGTCCAGGAACAGTGCTCGGAGCAGCTAAGCCTCAGGGGACGGTCCAGGACTACGTTCAGCTTCGCCTGGTTCCGACCCCAAGCGCGTAGAGTCTTGCTTCCCTTGAGGCGGGTCGTGGCCTCCATACTTAGCATGCCTTCCTCCTATGGAAATTTATATGAAAAGAAACCTGTACTACGTTGCTCTTCTTTGGTGCTCATTTAATTTACTTATTAAATTTTTATGACTGCACTACTAGCGCATGCTCACCATGCGCTCAGCTCCCTCTTCTCATTCTCACCTTTAGTCGGCATTTGCTGCCCTACCAAAGGCGGTTGCGTTGGAGGTACCGGCCGATAGCCAGGGGGGCCCCGAGCCCCCGGCACTTCGCGCACGGTAGTCCCCAAGCACCGTATAAGTGGACGGGGACCGTAAGCCAAATAAGACTATGAGATAGAGGAGGGGGAGCCCCTAAGGAGAATTACGTTTCCCTTACTTGTGTGCAGGACCTCTCGGCCTCAGCTCCTCGCAGGAGTATGGTAGGCACATCCATCCAATGGAACGCACCTACCAGGGGGCCGCTACGGGATCGCGCAAGACCGAAACCCCAAGGTAAGATCAAAGAACCTAGACCTCACCGCTTCCGCAGGGGCGAGGCCCGAAGGTCCCACGTGTCCAAGTGGGGCCGGACCATCCACCTCCTTGAGGGGGAGCTCCGGGCCCACCACGTGGCCTACAGAAGCCGGACCTCCCCCCCGCCCCCCCCCCCCCGCGGGGATAGGTCCGAGGGCTCCACGTGCCTCGCAAGCCCGGACCTCCATTCAAAGGGGAGCTCCGGGCCCGCCACGTGGCCAACAGACCCGGACCCCCCATTCTCATGAGGCGGGTCCTGGAGACCTCCAGGGCCCTTAATATACAGTAAGGACCCGGAGATGGTGTCTATGTAGAGCTTCGAGATTGGTCAAGGCCTCCGAGTACCTTGCGGAGCTAAGGACTCGGCTAGGAAAAACCAGGAAGAAGACTAGGACATGCAGACACAGAAGGAAACCGGAGTCTGTTCATACAAGGCTCCACGAGCTGGGCTACAGACTCAACAAAAATAAAAAAGGAGGTACAGGGCCTTGTGGCCACGGGGGCAGATGCCTAAGAGTCCCCGGACTCCTGATGAAACCTAGAGGCCACAAGGGCAGCCCCGTCCTCGACCTCGGCCCTAGCAGCTTCCTCCCGCTCGGCAACGGGTCCTAGATGGACTGGCCCCAGAGAAAAGGAAGGGTCTTGGCTCCGGAAGCATGCCAGTACGTGCATAGCGACCTCCTTCGCCAGGCCCCGTCCTTCCACTTCAAGCTCGTCGGCGATCACCACTTTGAGCCGACCCAGCTTGTCGCCGATGGACTCAAGTGCCGGGATCGCTTCGGACATCTGCCGCGCCGGAGCCTCCATCCGCACAGGGCTGAAACCAAGAGGAGCCAAGGCGGACCCCGCCTTGGCAATAAAGCCCCAGACTACCTGGGCCTCGGCAGACGGAAAGACTGGAGCTTCTCTACCTCTTGGCGAGCCGCCAGCTCGCGATCCATCGCCGCCTGGCGCTCCTGGGAGAACTGTGTGACGCCCTCAATTCTGTGGAAAACCACGGAACCGAGAACTAATGCATATGTGTGCCCAGGATGTTCATCACACATACACATACAATTCCACAAACTGAATTCAGATTATATATTACCACGAATAACAGAGTTTATTACAATCACCTCATGAGTCTTGGACTCATGCTTACAGTGGAAGTCTTATTTCTATGCAGCGGAAGTCCTTATTTAAATGCGGAAGCAAAAACTAATGCGGAAGCAAAACTAAGCAGAAGTGGCTCCATCTCTACTCCCTCCACAGGCAAGGTTGAGAACAGATCACACGCCATAATGCTCTACTCGGTCTTCATAGTAGTCTTCTCTTGCTGTTGATAAAGAAATAATAATGCAAGTTTGAGCACAATGATGTACTCAGCAAGTGCGGGAATAACACATGACATGCAGCTCATAAACAAGGTAGGTATAAAAAGGCTTATTTGCAGAGAAGCAAATTTGTAAAATCATGATAAAACAGCAACTTCACTTTAGATGAATGTAGTCCCAGCATGTACTAAATTACCAACATACCTCCATCACCTCCCGTGTTCCATCCGAACATTAACCAATCCTTTACTCATACTCACGAATACCTCCTCGTATTCGCTACCATCTCATCTCATAAAACAACCTCGTCTCGTACTGAGACCAATCTCATGTCATGACCCACCAGTCATGCAACCATCTCATCTCCCGGACTCCACAGTCCCAAAACAAACCATAATCAAAATCCATAACCAAGAACCTTCCCAATAACCATTCCAATAACCATCCCAGTAAACATCCCATCTAATCATGGCAGTTTAGCCAGGTGCTTGTGACCGTAAGCTCGGCTATCATGATAGTTTAAATAACTCTGCAGAATTTGCACCTCTTTACCCACAAGTTTGTTATTTCGTCACCCGTCGGCGACTGCAGAACCTCCATTATACCAGTACACAACCATCGGTGTATGGTCAAGAGATCACAAAATAGCCTTTACAAAGGGGTTACTAGATGTATGGACTCACTAAGGTTTCACCGGCAGGCTAGAATCTCCAATTCTCCCACCCACGGGCCCCCTCTTGTGCCATGCAGTTCCCAGGGCAGTCCTCACCTGACTCCCATTCCCCGCGCCTTCCACAGTCCATAACACTCTAGCAACTTACCTAATTACTCAGCTAAGCCGCACCCATACTTGGCCTTGTGGTGGCACTGTTATCCTGGCATGTGCATGCATGAACCGGTCCTTAGATCTACGGCAAGCAAAACCACCATCTCATGCTACCACATTCACAAACCCAGGCTTGCCTAGATCCCCCCCGATCCATGTTCATTATTAACATCAGTTTCTTTTTATCAATACGAGTGCAGTTAGCTATGTATCTTGCTTCCCAATCCCATGGACTCAGCGAAGCATAAAGCAAAAACCATACCCGACTCATAAACTTCCCAGGCGACAAGGGTGGTTTAATCAAAACTAGTAAACTCCTATAAAAGGGTTTCCCATCATGTTTGACTCAGTACGCACACCTTTTCGAAAATCAAAACAGTTTTACCCAAAACATAGGATCAACATGGTCAAGGAGCACTTGCCTTGTTCTTGCGGTCCCGGTTGTTCTTGATTCTCAAAACCTTGTTGCCGCAGCTCGTCGTAGACAGCTTCCTGGATCTGTCCTGCTATGTAGGATTTACGCGCATACAAGATTCACAACAATCAATATCATGTTCAAACCTTAAACTAGATGCGATGATGCACATGCATGCTATCCTATGATTGTTATTAGATTGTCGTGCTCTTGCATGGTTTGCATGGGCAGAGGTGTTCGGATCAAAAGTGGACGTAGCGATGATCTTGTCTTTAGATCAAACTGATCATCAAGTGTTCTGCCCACGAGAAAGCTTCTGTTCGAAAGGAATTGAAGAACAGATGCAAGAGATGAACACCATGATGTCGTAAGGTGGTATTGAAGTCCTACCTCACGCTCTTCTTGTCTTCGAGGTCCTCCTTAGACCACTTGGTTCTCCTCCGATGATCTCCCTTGTTGTGCTTCGGCGATGTTTTGCTCGGCGAGTTAGAGCTAGGGCTCTAAGTCGTCGGCTCAGGAGTTGAAAGAGAAGTTCGTGGTTTCGGCCAGAGGTTTTGGGTTCTATTTATAATTAGGAAGAGAAGAGCCCTAATCTGATTGGATCCCGAATAAGAGTCTTACTCAGATTCTTGTTAGATCCTGACGTCTAATCTTCGGTAACATTATGGAGTTTAGATCGGTTTCCGTTGCGTACCAGTATCTTTACGCGTAAAAACCGCTCCAGACTCGTTACCTCCGTGGTGAAGAGCTCTGGAAGCTCCACGTGTCCTTCCGAGCCTGGTATCTCTTCTCCCGCAGGGACGAGCTCCAGTTGTGCCACGTGTCACGAGCGAGACCTCCCTCTTCTTCGGAGACGAGCTCCGCGCACGCTACGTGTGGGTGCCGGTTTTTCCGCTCTCCTTTCCTCAGGGACATGCCCCGAGGTCGACACGTGTTTAGCTGCGACGGACCTTCCGGTGATAAGCTCCGGTGGCGACATGTGTTCGATAGATCCAGACTTCTCTGAGATGAGCTCCGAGATTGACACGTATCCCCCACGACTGGCCCTCTTATTTTCGCGAGGACTAGCTCCGGGGATGATCCAAGACCGGGGCGTACTCCTGCTCCAGCTCAGGGATCTCCTCCTAGAAGCGACGATCGGTGGTTGGGCTGGTGGTCGGGAGTTGTAGGCGATCTGCTCGTCGGTCTGCACTACCACCCAGCTCTCCCTCCAGTTTTCCCACCTTGATGCGCTGAAGGGCAGAAGGTACCTAGAGACCTTTGGGTCCTTGCAGCGATGCTGGAAGTAGTACGCCCCCATCTGGGTCTTCGAGCCGCGCCCAATCGTCCGCAACACAAAGAAGTAGCGGAAGAGTGTCACAGAAGCGTGCACCCCCACAAACATCTCGCAGAAGCGGACGAAGACAGCAGCCATTGCGAAGGAGTTGGGAGAGAGATGGTGGAGCTGGAGCCCATACATCTCCAGAAGTGTGACAAAGAAGGAAGAAATTGGCGGGACGAACCCCGCCAGAGCATAAGCAGTGAAGAAGACCATCCCCCCCTTTTCCAAGATCAGGGGGAGAGATCCCCGGCGGAGCCAGCGTTTTTGTTCCTCCGTGCGCCAGCTTAGCAGCCTGCGCACTGGCCCAAGCTCGGAGGAACGAATGAGACGCGTCGAGAGCAAGTTGGAAGCCATGGCGAAAGAGAGCACAAGGACAGGAAAGCCGAGGCGCAAGAGTTCAAGGGAAGAACGAGCGCTAGGAAATGCAAAGGGAAGCCGCGATGCGGGTGAGATCCCTTTTTAAAACTTTCCAGGAATGATTCGAGGTGATTCGAAAATCTACGAATACATCGCATCGGCGACCGCATTGGCTCCGAGACCGGGCGCCGATGACAGGTGGACCCAAGCCGCCCAACTGAAGCGGTGGGTCAAGGAGTCAGTCTCCCTAGAAGACAAGCCGGCAAGGCGCTTCGGTGGATCCGGAAGAGAGCGCCGCGACGTACAGGAATGGCAGCCTTGGGAACCGCCACAGTAAAGGCAACCATCAAGTGGGCGCATGCTCCCACGATCCCGCGACTGTTTGTGCTCCGGCAGCGGTCAATGCGGGACTTAGAAAAATTGCGCGGACCAGAAGAGACGGAGGTCCCACCTCGGGCTCGCTATCTCCCCCAAGATGGGCCCGGGGGCCACTGTCGGTACCCGTGATATGGGGTATCCCCGCGCACAGGGGAAAATGTCTAAGGATCTCGCCCTTCTCCGCAGGGAGAGCTCCGAAGGTGCCACGCATCCGGCGGGGCCGGACCTCCCTCTCCTCAGAGGAGAGCTCCGGACGCGCCACGTGGCCTGCAGAAGCCAGACCTCCCCCTCCACGGGGGAGAGGTCCGAAGGCTCCACGTGTCCAGCGGGGCCGGGCCTCCCTCTCCATAGAGGAGGGCTCCGGGCCCGCCACGTGGCCGACAGAAGTCGGACCTCCCCTTCCACGGGGAGAGGTCCGAGGGCTCCACGTGTCCTGCGGGGCCGGACCCCCTCTCCTCTAAGGAGGGCTCCGGGCCCACCACGTGTCCAGCAGAACAGCGCTGCCTACCCCCGAGCGGTAGGCAGCGGGCGTAAAGACGCCCCATACCTTGCCCGTACAAGGTATTCAAGGCCCGCGCCTTCCCAAGACGCGGAGACGCGGAGCACGCCTCTGTCAGGTGCCGTTGCACCCAGTCGCATCACAGACTGGCGCGCGGTGTCAGAACCTGCCAGCCAATAAACACAGCGACAAGACATCTCCTGCCGCCTCCGCCGTCATCAACCACTACGACTAGCATGCGGCATGGGCAGGGCGGCAAGACGAAGACTCAGAAGCCTTCGCCAGATACAACTACCGACATAACTGCGGATACGATAGTCGGCAGACAATCTACCCGGGACCACCTGTCGGGTCCCGGGTCCCCCTTGTAAGCCACACGAGCCTTGGACTATAAAAGGCTCGGGTAGGCGACGTTAGCAAGGGTTCGCACTCCAGAAACTCATACGCTAGGCATAACTCATCCTCAAGCTCAGGACTCCGGTTCTGAGCAACAAGCAATATAGCGAGCTCCTCAGCTCACCGTGGACGTAGGGTTTTACGCTCCGGCGGCCCGAACCACGTAAAACTCGCCGTGTCAAGCTCCTCCTTAACTCGTACCTACGCTCAAGCTCTCCGCAAGTGACTAGCCCCTCCGATCCATGTTCATTATTAACATCAGTTTCTTTTTATCAATACGAGTGCAGTTAGCTATGTATCTTGCTTCCCAATCCCATGGACTCAGCGAAGCATAAAGCAAAAACCATACCCGACTCAGAAACTTCCCAGGCGACAAGGGTGGTTTAATCAAAACTAGTAAACTCCTATAAAAGGGTTTCCCATCATGTTTGACTCAGTACGCACACCTTTTCGAAAATCAAAACAGTTTTACCCAAAACATAGGATCAACATGGTCAAGGAGCACTTGCCTTGTTCTTGCGGTCCCGGTTGTTCTTGATTCTCAAAACCTTGTTGCCGCAGCTCGTCGTAGACAGCTTCCTGGATCTGTCCTGCTATGTAGGATTTACGCGCATACAAGATTCACAGCAATCAATATCATGTTCAAACCTCTAACTAGATGCGATGATGCACATGCATGCTATCCTATGATTGTTATTAGATTGTCGTGCTCTTGCATGGTTTGCATGGGCAGAGGTGTTCGGATCAAAAGTGGACGTAGCGATGATCTTGTCTTTAGATCAAACTGATCATCAAGTGTTCTGCCCACGAGAAAGCTTCTGTTCGAAAGGAATTGAAGAACAGATGCAAGAGATGAACACCATGATGTCGTAAGGTGGTATTGAAGTCCTACCTCACGCTCTTCTTGTCTTCGAGGTCCTCCTTAGACCGCTTGGTTCTCCTCCGATGATCTCCCTTGTTGTGCTTCGGCGATGTTTTGCTCGGCGAGTTAGGGCTAGGGCTCTAAGTCGTCGGCTCAGGAGTTGAAAGAGAAGTTCGTGGTTTCGGCCAGAGGTTTTGGGTTCTATTTATAATTAGGAAGAGAAGAGCCCTAATCTGATTGGATCCCGAATAAGAGTCTTACTCAGATTCTTGTTAGATCCTGACGTCTAATCTTCGGTAACATTGTGGAGTTTAGATCGGTTTCCGTTGCGTACCAGTATCTTTACGCGTAAAAACCGCTCCAGACTCGTTACCTCCGTGGTGAAGAGCTCTGGAAGCTCCACGTGTCCTTCCGAGCCTGGTATCTCTTCTCCCGCAGGGACGAGCTCCAGTTGTGCCACGTGTCACGAGCGAGACCTCCCTCTTCTTCGGAGACGAGCTCCGCGCACGCTACGTGTGGGTGCCGGTTTTTCCGCTCTCCTTTCCTCAGGGACATGCCCCGAGGTCGACACGTGTTTAGCTGCGACGGACCTTCCGGTGATAAGCTCCGGTGGCGACACGTGTTCGATAGATCCGGACTTCTCTGAGATGAGCTCCGAGATTGACACGTATCCCCCACGACTGGCCCTCTTATTTCCGCGAGGACTAGCTCCGGGGATGATCCAAGACCGGGGCGTACTCCTGCTCCAGCTCAGAGATCTCCTCCTAGAAGCGACGATCGGTGGTTGGGCTGGTGGTCGGGAGTTGTAGGCGATTGTGCTCGTCGGTCTGCACTACCACCCAGCTCTCCCTCCAGTTTTCCCACCTTGATGCGCTGAAGGGCAGAAGGTACCCAGAGACCTTTGGGTCCTTGCAGCGATGCTGGAAGTAGTACGCCCCCATCTGGGTCTTCGAGCCGCGCCCAGTCGTCCGCAACACAAAGAAGTAGCGGAAGAGTGTCACAGAAGCGTGCGCCCCCACAAACATCTCGCAGAAGCGGACGAAGACAGCAGCCATTGCGAAGGAGTTGGGAGAGAGATGGTGGAGCTGGAGCCCATACATCTCCAGAAGTGTGACAAAGAAGGAAGAAATTGGCGGGACGAACCCCGCCAGAGCATAAGCAGTGAAGAAGACCATCCCCCCCTTTTCCAAGATCAGGGGGAGAGATCCCCGGCGGAGCCAGCGTTTCTGTTCCTCCGTGTGCCAGCTTAGCAGCCTGCGCACTGGCCCAAGCTCGGAGGAACGAATGAGACGCGACGAGAGCAAGTTGGAAGCCATGGCGAAAGAGAGCACAAGGACAGGAAAGCCGAGGCGCAAGAGTTCAAGGGAATAACGAGCGCTAGGAAATGCAAAGGGAAGCCGCGATGCGGGTGAGATCCCCTTTTAAAACTTTCCAGGAATGATTCGAGGTGATTCGAAAATCTACGAATACATCGCATCGGCGACCGCATTGGCTCCGAGACCGGGCGCCGATGACAGGTGGACCCAAGCCGCCCAACTGAAGCGGTGGGTCAAGGAGTCAGTCTCCCTAGAAGACAAGCCGGCAAGGCGCTTCGGTGGATCCGGAAGAGAGCGCCGCGACGTACAGGAATGGCAGCCTTGGGAACCGCCGCAGTAAAGGCAACCATCAAGTGGGCGCACGCTCCCACGATCCCGCGACTGTTTGTGCTCCGGCAGCGGTCAATGCGGGACTTAGAAAAATTGCGCGGACCAGAAGAGACGGAGGTCCCACCTCGGGCTCGCTATCTCCCCCAAGATGGGCCCGGGGGCCACTGTCGGTACCCGTGATATGGGGTATCCCCGCGCACAGGGGAAAATGCCTAAGGATCTCGCCCTTCTCCGCAGGGAGAGCTCCGAAGGTGCCACGCATCCGGCGGGGCCGGACCTCCCTCTCCTCAGAGGAGAGCTCCGGGCGCGCCACGTGGCCTGCAGAAGCCAGACCTCCCCCTCCACGGGGGAGAGGTCCGAAGGCTCCACGTGTCCAGCGGGGCCGGGCCTCCCTCTCCATAGAGGAGGGCTCCGGGCCCGCCACGTGGCCGACAGAAGCCGGACCTCCCCCTCCACGGGGAGAGGTCCGAGGGCTCCACGTGTCCTGCGGGGCCGGACCCCCTCTCCTCTAAGGAGGGCTCCGGGCCCACCACGTGTCCAGCAGAACAGCGCTGCCTACCCCCGAGCGGTAGGCAGCGGGCGTAAAGACGCCCCATACCTTGCCCGTACAAGGTATTCAAGGCCCGCGCCTTCCCAAGACGCGGAGACGCGGAGCACGCCTCTGTCAGGTGCCGTTGCACCCAGTCGCATCACACACTGGCGCGCGGTGTCAGAACCTGCCAGCCAATAAACACAGCGACAAGACATCTCCTGCCGCCTCCGCCGTCATCAACCACTACGACTAGCATGCGGCATGGGCAGGGCGGCAAGACGAAGACTCAGAAGCCTTCGCCAGAGACAACTACCGACATAACTGCGGATACGATAGTCAGCAGACAATCTACCCGGGACCACCTGTCGGGTCCCGGGTCCCCCTTGTAAGCCACACGAGCCTTGGACTATAAAAGGCTCGGGTAGGCGACGTTAGCAAGGGTTCGCACTCCAGAAACTCATACGCTAGGCATAACTCATCCTCAAGCTCAGGACTCCGGTTCTGAGCAACAAGCAATACAGCGAGCTCCTCAGCTCACCGTGGACGTAGGGTTTTACGCTCCGGCGGCCCGAACCACGTAAAACTCGCCGTGTCAAGCTCCTCCTTAACTCGTACCTACACTCAAGCTCTCCGCAAGTGACTAGCCCCTCCGAAAAAAGAACCTCCGCGGGCTGCCTAGAGCAGGTCCGGGGGAAGTGTCGACCACACACTTCGACATTTGGCACGCCAGGTAGTGGGCTTTTCCCTTGCGCGACGAGCTTCTGCCGACGAAGATGACCAAGCTTCCTTCAGCGGCAAGCTCTCCTCCCCCGCGTTCATGGCAAACCGTGACCAGCGGGGAATACGTGTCGATACACTCAGGACGGAGTGTGTCGGCGCAAGCTGGGAGCCAGCAGCCAACTCCAGCAACGCCGACTCCGGCAATGCAGGCTCCAACCAGCGTGAGATCTTCTGCAGCGATAAGCGTACCCCACAGGGGTGCGCTAGCTGCAGTAAGAGCGCTACTGCGCAACCCACCTGCTGGGGACGCACCTCATTCATCGACCCAGCAGTGGATACGCGAGGTAGACCGCCTTGTCATCGCCGCCGCGAACCCTCGACTTCGGCGGGGACGACACTCCGGCCAACCGGCTGTGTCGCTGACGCGCACGCCAACGGTTGACGGGCAGACGGCGGATTCCAGCTCCACCAGGCTTCCATCGGCGGACCTAAGGACAGAGCTGGAACGGTGCCACTTGGGCCAGGATGCCCGGGTGTTGGTACCCGCGATATGGGGTACCCTCGTGCACAGGGGAAAATGCCTAAGGATCTCGCCCTTCTCCGCAGGGAGAGCTCCGAAGGCACCACACGTCTAGCAAGGCCGGATCTCTCTCTCCTCATAGGAGAGCTCAGGGCTCGCCACGTGGCCTGCAGAAGCCGGACCTCCCCCTCCGCGGGGGAGAGGTCCGAAGGCGCCACGTGTCCAGCGGGGCCGGACCTCCCTCTTCTCAGAGGAGAGCTCCGGGGCCGCCACGTGGCCAACAGAAGCCGGACCTCCCCCTCCGCGGGGAGAGGTCCGAAGGCGCCACGTGTCCAGCGGGGCCGGACCTCCCTCTCCTAAGAGGAGAGCTCCAGGCTCGCCACATGGCCGACAGAAGCCGGACCTCCCCCTCCGGGGGGAGAGGTCCAAAGGCTCCACGTGTCCAACGGGGCCAGACCTCCCTCTTCCCTGAGGAGGGATCCGGGCCTGCCACGTGTTCAGCAGAAGAGCGTTGCCTGCCTCTGAGCGGTAGGCAGCGGGCGTAAAGACGCCCCATACCTTGCTCGTACAAGGTATTCAAGGCCCGCGCCTTCCCAAGACGCTGAGACGCGGAGCACGCCTCTGTCAGGTGCCATTGCGCCCAGTCGCATCACAGACTGGCGCGCGGTGTCAGAACCTGCCAGCCAATAAACACAGCAACAAGACATCCCCTGCCGCCTCCGCCGTCATCAACCAATACGACTAGCATGCGGCATGGGCAGGGCGGCAAGACGAAGACTCAAAAGCCTTTGCCAGAGACAACTACCGACATAACTGCAGATACGATAGTCGACAGGCAATCTCCCCGGGACCACCTGTCGGGTCCCGGGTCCCCCTTGTAAGCCACACGAGCCTTGGACTATAAAAGGCTCGGGTAGGCGACGTTAGCAAGGGTTCGCACTCCAGCAACTCATACCCTAGGCGTAACTCATCCTCAAGCTCAGGACTCCGGTTCTGAGCAACAAGCAATACAGCGAGCACCTCAGCTCACCGTGGATGTAGGGTTTTACACTCCGGCGGCCCGAACCACGTAAAACTCGCCGTGTCAAGCTCCTCCTTAACTCGTTCCTACGCTCAAGCTCTCCGCAAGTGACTAGCCCCTCCGAAAAAAGAACCTCCGCGGGCTGCCTAGTGCAGGTACGGGGGAAGTGTCGACCACACACTTCGACATTTGGCGCGCCAGGAAGAGGCCTTTTCCCTTGCGCGACGAGCTTCTGCCGACGAAGATGACCAAGCTTCCTTCAGCGGCAAGCTCAGCTCCCCCGCGTTCACGGCGGACCATGACCAGCGGGGAATACGTGTCGACGCACTCAGGATGGATTGTGTCGGCGCAAGCTGGTAGCCAGCAGCCGACTCCGGCAATGCAGGCTCCAACTAGCGTCAGATCTTCTACAGCGCTGAGCGTTCCCCATGGGGGCGCGCTAACTGCAGCAAGAGCGCTACTGCGCAATCCGCCTGCTGGGGACGCGCCTCAGGCAGCGACCCAGCAGTGGATTCGCGAGGTAGACCGCCTCGTCGTCGCTGCCGCAAACACTCAACTTCGGCGGGGACGACGCTCCGGCCAACCGGCTGTGTCGCTAACGCGCACGCCAACGGTTGACAGACAGACGGCGGATTCCAGCTCCACCAGGCTTCAGCCGACGGACCTGAGGACAGAGCTGGAACGGTGCCACTTGGGCCAGGATGCCCGGGTGTACCTCGAGCGACGTCGAGAAAGGCGTCGCAACCAAGAGGCTGGCGACAGCATGACGTCGGCCTCGACCCAGCCTGAAGAGCAGATATTCACCACGCGATCTCTGCCCCAGGCATACGCCGCGCAGCATATGCCACAGCCATATGCTTTGCAAACGGCGTCCCCGGTCTATGGCGCAGCTTTTCCCATACCGGGGTACACTGTGCCAGCGGCGAACCAAGCGTTCGCGGCACCAACACCTGCGGCAACAGGAGCAGGATGTGCGGCCCTGGCGCCCCACCTTTGTTTCGCGAGGTGGCCGCGCAAGTTTCGGCCGCACCTGCCCGAGAAGTACGATGGCAGCGTCAACCCGGCGGAGTTTCTCCAGATCTACTCCACCGCCATACTTGCCACAGGAGGGGATGAGGCCGTCATGGCCAACTACTTCCCCGTCGCCTTGACCGGCCCTGCCCGGTCTTGGCTCATGAACTTCCCCAGGGTTCCATAACTTCCCGGGGAGAGCTCTGCCCGCAGTTCATCGCCAACTTCAGCAGTTCCTACACCCGGCCTGGCACGGAGCTCGACCTCCACGCCATCCAGCAACAACCTGGGGAGTCGCTGCGCTCCTTCATCCAGTGGTTCTCCCAGGTGCGGAACACCATCCCACACATCCAAAACACTTCTGTGGTGGTGGCGTTTCGGCAAGGCGTTCGGGACAAGAAGATGCTCGAGAAGCTCGCGACCAGAGAGGTCCGCGACGTCTCCGAGCTCTTCAGCCTAGCAGACAAGTGCGCCAGAGCAGCCGAAGGGCGGAACTGGCACTCACTGCCGACAACCGAGTCAGGAGGACAGCCCGAGTCTGGCGCTGCTTCCTATGGAGGCAGCAGGAAGGCCATGAACCGGGGCAGAGGCAAGATGGAATCGCCGGCCGCAGCTCCCGTCGCCGCAGCAGCGACGCCCAGTGGAGCTTGGGGGCCGCGCCCCGACAAGAGGCAGCGACAGTCACCAGCCCCGGAAGGTGACCAAGACAAGCTATGCCCCGTGCACGGCAGTTGTCGCCATACTACTGTTGAGTGCCGGGAGATCCAGAAGCTCGCGGAGCGCTTCCGCAAATGGAAGCAGCAGCGGACTGATGCTCCACCCTTCCGCCAAAGGGAGGACAAGCAGAAGGTCGACGCCCCAGATAGCGTCGACCATCAAGTGGAGTTCCAGGAGCCTCAGCGCGCCGTGAAGGCGGTGCACAACCATGAGGACTCCAGCTCCAGTGATGATGAGCGTCGAAAGAAGCTCTACGTCATATACGGCGGGTCCGCCGACCCCTCGTCCCGAAGCGCAGTTAAGACTCTACACCGAGCGGTAGCGTCGGTGGCTCCACTCCCAAGTGCCGCACCGCACCTCAAGTGGATGGGTACTCCCATCAGCTTTGACGCCACCGACTGCCCCAGGAACATGGCTGGGGCCGGCCAACTACCGCTCTTGGTAGCACCCACCATCGCCAATGTGAGGATGTACCACGTTTTGGTAGATGGCGGAGCTGGGCTGAACCTCATCAGCTGTGCAGCTTTCCAGAAGCTGCAGATCCCGATGGCCAAGCTCACCCCGTCGAGCCCGTTCTCAGGGGTAGGGCCGGGACAGGTCGTTCCCTACGGCAACATCAGCCTCCCAGTGACCTTCGGAGCTCCGTATAGCTATCGGACATAATACATTCTGTTCGATGTAGCGGAAATCGACCTCCCCTTCAACGCCATAATTGGCAGGCCAGCCCTGTACCGATTCATGGCAGTAGCCCACTACGGCTACCTTGTCCTGAAGATGCCTACACCAACAGGCATCCTCAGGATTCGTGGAGACCGCACTGCTGCAGTGTCGGCCTTGGAAAAACTCCAAGCGCTTGCAACAGCTGGAGCACCAGCCCCTGGCAGTGCAGAACCAGACCAGCTCCACCCGAGTGCACGCCACCGTGCCTCTGCCGCAGCACCTCGAGTGCAACCCCTCGACGAGGGCGACGTCCCCTTAAAGGTCGTCCAAGTCGGCGCCGAAGCCACCCAGACCACCCGGGTAGCCGGAGGCTTGGATAGCAAATAGGAAGGCGCGCTCGTCACCTTCCTCCGGCACAACGTTGACGTGTTTGCATGGCAGCCATCACAGATGCCAGGGATCCCTAGGGAGGTGATCGAGCACCACTTAAAGGTCTTCCCCGACGCCTGACCAGTTCAACAGAAGCCCCACAAGCAGTCCATCGAGCGGCAAAACTTCATTCGCGAAGAAATCAAGAAGCTGCTGGACGCTGGCTTCATACGGGAAGTACATCACCCCCGGTGGTTGGCGAACCCCGTCGTTGTCCCGAAGGCCGGTGGGAAGCTCCGGATGTGCCTCGACTACACCAGTCTCAATAAGGCATGTCCCAAAGATCCATTCCCTCTCCCTAGAATATATCAAATAGTAGACTCGACATCTGGCTACGATATGTTGTGCTTCCTAGACGCCTACTCTGGTTTCCATCAGATCCCCATGTCTAGAGAAGATGAAGAGCACACCTCCTTCATCACAGTAGACGGCCTATATTGTTATGTCTCTATGCCTTATGGCCTAAAGAATGCTCTCCCCACCTTTGTGCATGCAATGCACAAAACCTTCGAAGAGTTAATAAGAGACTTAGTTGAGGTGTACGTCGATGACATCGTCGTCAAGGTCAGGCAGAGTTCATCTTTGTTAGATAACCTTGCCTTAGTTTTTGACAAATTACGCTCCACGCGCACCAAGCTGAACCCCGACAAATGTGTGTTCGGCGTATCCTCTGGGAAGCTCTTAGGATTCCTGGTCTCGCACCGGGGAATTGAGGCTAACCTAGAGAAGATCAAGGTCATCAACTTGATGTGGCCACATGCACGCATCAAAGATGTCCAGAAACTCACGGGATGCCTAGCCGCGCTGAGTCGGTTTATACCGAGGCTAGCGGAGCGGACACTTCCCTTCTTTAAGCTCCTGCGCAAATCCGGTCCATTTGCCTGGACTGACGAAGCAGAAGAGGCTTTCCAGGAGTTGAAGCGACTCCTGACGACCCTACCTATCATGGTAGCCCAAGAGCCCAGAGAGCATCTGTTGCTCTACATCGCGGCGACAACTGAAGTGGTGAGTATGGTCCTCGTCGCAGAGCGGCCGGACCTCTCATCTTCACAGCCTGCTCCGGCAGCAGAAGACAGACGCCAGGAGACCCCGCAGGACCAATACGGTCTCCCGGACCTCCAAGACAACCTCCCGGAGGTCCTGGGCGGCCTCCCGGACCTCCAAGACAACCTCTCGGGGGTCCAGTGGGACCCCCCAGGGGCCCAACGGGACCTCTCGGAGATCCAGTAGGACCCTCCGGAGCTCCCGGAGAACCAGCGGGGCCCCCCGGAGGGCCAATACGGCTTAAGATCTTCCGGGTTCCAACTCCCGGATGCCCCCTGGACCCACTCACCTCCAACGGGCCAGGGCCAATGGATGAAGACCTTCCAGACCTAAGAGAGAGGGTTCGAACCATCCAGAGACCTGTCTACTACATCAACGAAGTACTTCACGATGCCAAGACAAGGTACCTAGAAGTCCACAAGCTGCTGTATGCAGTGCTCGTGGCGTCCAGGAAGCTCTGCCACTACTTTCAGGCCCACCGGGTCTCGGTAGTCACCTCCTATCCGCTGAAGACGATCCTTCACAGCCCCCATGCGACTAGCAACGTCGCTAAATGAGCAGCGGAGCTGGCGGAGTTTGAGCTGGACTTCCTTCCTCACCATGCAGTCAAAAGCCAAGCGCTGGCTAACTTCGTGGCAGAGTGGACACCAACGAAGGCTGACCCAGGGGGCCATAAAGACGGTGAACTAGAGCACCGAGCTCCGGTCTTCACCGAGCCCCACTGGACGCTCTTCTTCGATGGCTCCTCGCGAAAGCTGGGGGCCGGTGCCGGCGTACTGCTTCTCATGCCATCGGGGGAGCAGTTTGGGTACATGGTGCGTCTCAATTTCAAGGCAACCAACAACATGGCAGAGTATGAAGCACTCATCTTTGGCCTACAGATAACCCTGTCTCTGGGCGCTCGCCAGTTGTTGGCACAGGGCGACTCCCAGCTGGTTATCAAGCAAGTTAAGGGCGAATGCTCCTGCAATTACCCACATCTAGCTGCTTATCTGCTTCACGTGCAGATGTTGGAGAAAGACTTCCTCGCCTTGGACCTGCGCCACGTACCGCACGCTGGCAATGCTGCAGCCGACGACCTTTCAACGAAGGCTTCCACCGGAGCCCCCGTGCCCGAAGGAGTCTTCGAGAGGATGTTGCTGCAGCCAACAGCCCGGCCCGCCGAGCCGGGTGAAGGGGGCTGGACCAGCACCTCGAAGCTGGCGGTCCCGGCGGCCCTGCAACCATGGATGCTGCCAAGGATCGTAAGCGTCACTGGGGACTCCGTGCAACCCAGCGCTCAAGATCCAGGAGCTCAAGTCAGACCCGATGCATGGATCACGGAGATCCGGGACTACTTGAAAGACAACATCCTCCCTGATGAACATGCAACCGCTGAACGGATCGTGCGTATGGCTAAGAGATACGCGCTGGTAGAAGGGGATCTCTACCGGCGTGGCACCAACCACGTCCTATTGTGGTGCATAACCCAGGGGGAAGGCTGTGACTTGCTCGCTGAGATCCATGGAGGCGAATGTGGGAGTCACTCTTCCTCACGCACACTTGTCGGTAAAGCCTTCCAACATGGCTTCTACTGGCCGACAGTGCTCCAGGATGCCGTCAAGCTGGTCGAGAGCTACAAGGCGTGCCAGTTCCACGCCAAGCAGATCCATACACCGGCTCAGGCGGTACAGATGATCCCACCCTCGTGGCCGTTTGCCGTGTGGGGGTTGGACATCCTGGGACCATTCCCCAGAGCCGTCGGGGGATTCCGGTACCTCTATGTCGCCATCGACAAGTTCACCAAGTGGCCGGAAGCCGCACCAGTTGTCACCATCAACAAGCAGTCAGCAGTAAAGTTCATCAAGTCGATTGTCTGCCGGTTCGGGGTCCCGAACAGAATCATCACTGACAACGGGACCCAGTTCACCAGCGCAGCCTTCCAAGACTACTGCAAAGACCTCGACATCCTGGTGTGCTATGCCTCTGTTGCTCACCCAAAGAGCAATGGACAAGTCGAGAGGGCCAACGTGTAAAAGTACCAAAACTTGTGAATAGAAAACTTGAGCTATGAATAAAGTTGGGTTTATATGCAAGAAATGGGACTTACAAAAACTTTTGTGTACTCATGAAAGTGTTGGCATGAGCAATAAAAACTTTGAATTCAGTTTGAATTAAGAGGGTCACTTCCAAAAGAGGAGGGGCCATTTCCAAAAAGGAAAATGCAAACTGATGTTTAAAAAGTTGTATTTGCAATGACCAACTCATAGACCAGAGGGCATATTCAAACTCCCCAGGTTCAAATTGTAGAGGGGGCAGATTTGGATCAAATTTGGAGGTGCTTTGAAAGGAATATCAAAGGAACTTGTAAATTTCATCCAAATTTGAATTTCAACACAAAACTGAGGAATAACTTATCAAATTGCCAAATGACTTTTGGATTTAAGTTCCTCAGAGCTGAACTTTACAATGTGCCAAAATTGGGATATTTAGGAAAGGAGGTGACTGGGACCCAATTGTCATTGAGGAGAGGGGGAGACTTAGCACATAAGCAACAGTCTCTCTGTTCAGACTCAAACCGGATCACTGTTTTCGCTCGAAGGACCGAACGCGCGTGCGCGCGCCACCGAAACCACGCGACCGCCAGCTCCCGAGCTGCTTCTACGTCGGTTCCCCTCGCCCTTATCGTCCTCCCACCGAGAGCGCACACCTCACAGCACCGAGCCACGTCCGAGCCACGCGCCCTCCTCGCCACAGCGCCGTTTCCGGGAGCTTTTGCCGCCGCCGCGCCCACACGCTCGGGCTCCCGTCGTCAACCCTCTCCCCGAGCCGTGGACACCCGGACGAGCTCGAAAGCAACGTCGCCCACACTCCCTGAAGCTGTCAAGGCCAGTTCTGAGGGTGCAGCGGGCTGCAATCGCCTCGGCGAGCCGGTTCTTCCCCGGCGGACCAACCTCAGCGACTTGACTTCAAACCAATCCACTCCGGTGTTTCACGCCCAACAAATCCACGAAAAAGGTTGGTTACCACCTCTCCTTGCTGTCCACCGAGTTCGGGGTCTGTTCATGGGACCATCTAGCCGGAATTTGAGTTTTACTCACGGCGGTTTCTTCGGGTCGCCGGCTCCAGACCGGGAAATTCTTCCCCGAGGTGTGAGGGCTTCCAGTTGTGTGCTGGTGTCATGATCCTCAGCCTCCTACGGACCTCCTCGACCAAACAGCGCCCGATTCCATCAACCCTAGCCGAAGAAAGCCCAGTTTTTACACTGTCGCCGCAAAAACCACCTCGCGCGCACGGTGACAGCATAGCTAGCGGCCTCTCCAAGCAAAATTGAGCACACGTCGATGATCTACACCTTCCACTGATGCTGTAGCGCTAATCCTTCATGCTTTTGGCGAGCTAGAACAGCGGCGCTACGTCGCCGAAGCTCGGTTAAGCCGCCACACCGTCGCGAGCTCGGTTAGGGCCGACGTCGGTGTGGGGAAACCCTCTTCCCATGATCAGCGCACGAAATTAGGGGCTGACGGCAAGTTTGAGCACGGGAAGTGAACGGAGGCCCGGGTTCCGAAGTTTTCCGTCGAGCTCTGGCGGCGGGGGTCGCGCGGGAGCCGGAGGAAGACGAAGGTGGTCGGTCCCACCCGTCAGCGGCTGAAGTTAAACATACGGGATTCTCTGTGGCCTTGGATCAAACTGTGACAATGCGGGAAATACTCTGTAACCCGTGTGGCTCGTGTTTCAGCGGTCGACACGTGGCCCCGTGGCCGCAGTCAGAATTTGAACTTTTCCCGAATTAATTTGAATTCCAGATTTGGTTCAAACTTTGGATCTGCATAACTTTTGCTAGAGAGCTCCAAATTTAGTGATTCAAATTGGGTTGGATTCAGGATGAAAATCTCTATCCAAATATACAACCCAATGTTCATGAAAACCAATAGAGAATTCTGGAAAATTCTTTAAATCTTTTCAGCAAAAGAATTTTTGAGGGAGTTTGGTTCATCCAAAATTCCCCAAATTTTGCCAGGATATTCTTCAGGATATTAGGAGACTCCTGTAAAAGTTTCAGCTCATTTGGAGTTGATTTAGTTAGGGTAATTCTGATTTTTAAGTTTCTGCATTCAAATAAATACAGAAACATTTTCAGGAAATTTCCAAAACTTGGAAATTCAGTTCTGGCCATTCCTTAGCTCCAAAAATCCTAGGAAAATTTAGGCATACTCTCTGAGCTATTAGGAAATTATGGTTCACTTATATTTGCATGAAAGTGCAAGTTTAATCAGAATTAATTACTTTATGCTTAAATGCTTAGGGAATTGTTCTGGGTGATCCACTTAGTGAAATGTTCTGAATTTTGGTCCAGAGGATTTTCTTGTGACAAGGAACCCCCAAGAAAATTCCCAGCTCCATTGGAGCCCTGGATCGTTATGTCCTATTCAACCTCATTAGGTGATCACCACCCAAGTGATGAACCTCACTTCTCATTTGAGGATAGTGCTTAGACACACATCCAAACCACCACCCCAGTGTCATTTTAAATTCTTAAACAAACTTCAAGTTTTAAACTTGTCTGTAGCATTTGTTAGCAAAAAGTTTTACAATTAAAGATATGCATGTTCATAACGTGTAGTGCTTGAACGTGGATAAGTGAAGATTTGATCAAGGAGCAAGAAGGCAGGGATTAAGCTTCAAGTCATCATCAGCAACTAACTTCATCTTATATGACTTAAGTCACCTGCAAAACCAAGGCAAGCCCCGGTTTGCACTTAAGTTGTTTTTAAAGTTTTCCCTTTGTTCACTATATTTTGTCAAGGTTTGTATGTGCATTAGGTCAAGGATGTTGATACTCCACTTGCATAACCAAACATGAACCCTGAGGTCAAGGGTAGCATTATGTCATCGCTGTAGAATAAGGCCATGCTAAATAGTCTAGGGCATCCGGTAGAAGACGAGTAGTTGGAATCTACTCGCGAGCTATAGTTCAAAAGATCATAAGTGTGGTTGGGAAAGGAAGCAAACTAAAGTTTACATTTCTAAAGATGAGACCGGGCAGAGGGGTTAGGCTGCGACAAGACGAGGTCTTGGTCAAGTAGCTCTGCCTGTGTCGGTTAAGGACCGATGCGTATGCCGCGTCCAAGAGCAAGTATTGAGTTGTGTACCGGATGCTTACTGATATATGGGAACCAGGAAACCGATGTACCAGGTTCACTGGATTGTAGAGGCATACCACATCGTCTCGTTAGACCTATGAGCCCGAGACGGCGCGACCGGTTCTACAGTTTAGTGTCCTGAGAAAGGTTGCCACATACGACGTAATGAAGGACGCCAGAGTTGGGTCTTCAGAGGCGGGCGTATGTGTCGAGTCATCCGGGTAGTGTTTGATTCGAATCACCGTCCCTCGCGGTTATTGAGTACCGCTTGCTCCCATGTTGCGACGTAGTTAATCAACTTGTGTGGAAACAGTTTGCAAAAGTATAATTGCTGCTATGATGATATTAAGTTGCATGAAAACCATGTTGGAAGTAGAGATAGAGCTAACTAAAGTTATTTTCTACCTTGGGGCAGGTAACATTGGAATGAAGCATTTCTTGTTTGATTGTGGAGTTCCAATGTTGCTGATCGCAAGGTCATTATTAATATGGCTAAAATTTGAAAGTTAAGGATGAACTCGTAGGCGAGTCTTTTCGCAAATGACAGGCTTAGGTCTTAGGTTACTTTCGTCTAGAGTTTCATGTCTTAGGAGAGACGGTTAAGTCTTTCTGAGCCTTTGTGCTCACTCTTGCTATATAAGTGGTTTTGCAGGTAAACCTCGACGCTATAAAGAGGGTTGTCCGGTGAGACTCGGAAACTTCCGAGTCATGTCACACTTGGAGAACCTAGCCGCTGCCTTGTCTTCGTGTTGCTAGCGAGAGGAGTCCGTGGGCTGGACCTCTTCTCGGTGCTTCATAATTATTCAACGTGAGCTGGTTATAGACTTCCGCTGTAGCTATTTTGTGTAAAGTATTTACAAAGAAAAACTGTAAGCTTCCGCTTTGATTTATGTAATACATTGTTCCTTACATGTGTGCTGTTGGGTGTCGCATAACACGGCACCACCCAATGCAATCCCCGGGCGAGGCGGCACGGCCCCGTGATGGAGGTCGGGCCCCCTCAGTGTGGTATCAGAGCCGCATTGGTAATAGCACACGGAGTAAGGATCGTATTACGACAAAAACTTAGGATACGGTGAGGAAACGATATTAGGCCCACAGAAGGACTATAGTAGTGTAGTTATTTAAAATGGCAAGACTAACCTATGTGTTCTACTTCTGAATTTTCATTATGTAACGACGCACCTACGTTCTTGTAAGCATGGTAAGGAACGCCACCGAAAGCGGTTCAATTTCGGTTAGCTCCCCTGACGAGGAAAGTGGTTCAGGGTTAGATCTCACAGCTTGGTGTGAGATGTTAATATGAAACTCTTGGACTCTTCATGTTCCTGAGTTCATATGAAACGCTGATCCCTAGCGTGCATTAGCATGTAAGTGGAGACCCCATCGTGTGGTCAGTAACGCGATAGTGTGTTCGTCTGGAAGTAGCCCAGGAGGACATACGCAGCGCTTGCCATCGGCGTGCCCTGCAGGGCAGTAGGTGGTATCCGTTGGGTTGATAACATTCCCAACCGTGACGACCCGTTCATGACATACTCGGGTTCCCCGTCGTGTGGTGTGAAACACGATCACGTGCCTTGAGACGTGGCTTAACTCAAGGACGGCCGTATGACAATGATACGGGCGTTTGTATTTACTTTCAAATATGGAACTGCCTGAAATGAAACAACCTTTGAGTGCACCACTATTGAGTGTTCTTCTGCAGGTACTAACCACGTACGTATCCCGTGTAGTACACGTGTGCGAGAGACCGTCTTAGTGCCACTGATAAAATGGATATGCCGGTATAATCCGGGTTAGGATTTTTATTTTGGTGAGGCTACATAGTACCGACATGTTTCTTACGGTGCATCGACACCGTACTACACTTAATAACCTCTTCTCTATGAAGAAATGATTCATGAACTAACTTTCAACTAAAAATGGAAGTTTGAAACAAGTAGTAGCTACTGAACTCTTATTTTGAGCTAAGATTCAAATGAGAGTATAACTAGGTGTCGAAGTTTTCAAAAACAGAGTGCTCTGTTTCTGGCAGGAATTCTTGCTGGACTTTGACAGAGCATAACTCTGAGTATATTTAACCAATTAAAGTGTATGATACAGTTCTGGAAATATTTTCAAGTGCTCTACAATTTATTTGTAGACCTCCAGAGCAGAATCACACGTTAAATTGGTGAAAAGCCCAGTTGAAGGCAAACTGTTCAGAACCAGGACAGTACCAGAAACCTCTCTGGACCTTTCTGTTTTTAAGCCATAACTTCCTGTAGAAAAATCTTTAAGAAGCCTATAAGTACTCGTTGGAAAGATACTGAAGTTTACTAAAACTTTGGTGTTGAACTCAAGTCAAGAATCTGTTAATAACTTGAGTAAAATTTGGAGTTTGTGTGAGCTGGTCAGGGTAGTCCCGCTGATTAGCTTAGCGTACATAAGATTTGTTTAAACATGAATGTGGTTATGCTTTCATAAAGTTCATGACATATTCATGTTTTACTTATCTTTACTTACTACTGAGATAGAATTTTGATAGACTCAAAACTTTGGTTTCGTGCAGTATGGTACGTACACATTCTCAAATGGGGCTTGGAGGTTCAAGTCGAGGTGGGAATGACTCGGCTTCATCACAAGAGCCATCGCCAACCGGATTGGCTGAAATTATGGCGAAGATGAATGAAACTCTCCAAACTCTAGTTCAGCAAGGCATATATCGAGAAGCTCAACGTCACATGCCAACCCAGAGCACGTATCTGGATTTCTTGGCGACACAGCCGCTGGTATTCTCTGAGGCGGCTGACCATTGTGAAGCAAATCACTGGTTACGTGTCATTGAGTCCAAGCTTGGGTTGATCCGATGTGACGAATTCTCAAAGACTCTATATGCCGCTCAACAGCTTCACGGCTTTGCTGGAGCATGGTGGGCAGAGTACCTTGCTGTCCAACCAGCGGGGCATCGTGTCACATGGGCGGAGTTCCAGGCTGCATTTCGTGCTCGTTTCATCCCTGCAGGCATAATGCAAACCAGTCTGGATGAGTTCTGGAGTCTGAAGCAAGGGGACATGAGTGTTATTGAGTATGCGAAGGAATTCAATCGCTTAGCTCAATATGTCCCTGACTATGTGAAATCACCAGCCATGAAGGGTTATCTTCTACCGAGGGCTGACTGCTAGGCTGCGATGTAAATTGGCTCCAGTTAGCCAAGAGAATTTTGATGAGGTTGTGAGCTGTGATATCGCTCAAGAATATTATTCCAACCTCTACCTCAAAGAAAAGAGGGAGAGGGACTCATCACAAGATGAAGACAATCGTCTACCTCAGAAGTATCGGTTGGTAATCCGTTCACCTTCCGGTCGAGAGATTCCACAAGAGGTGCAATCATTCTGGGAGTGTGACAACTCTTCTACTCCACAGAGGTCTTATTCACCTCCACCGCAGCAGCAACTTATTTCTTATGCACCCAGTATCAACAAGGTGCACTAGAATATTATTACCCTCAAGAGGCTGAAGATGAACAAGGTGATTTCTCAGTTGAACCGAGTGCTGTCCCACTTCATGTTGACAACGAGCTCAACGTCAATGAAGCAACTGAACCGAGCAGTAACATTGTGTCTGCGGGTCCAGTTCCAAAAAGTGATCTTGGGCAGCCCAGAAAAGCTATGTCAAAAGTGGGAACAGTCAATTATGTGTCAGTCGATGATCTGCCAAAGGGAGGACCTGTTCTTGCCGGCAGGTTCACCTTAAATGACAAGCCGGTTGTCGTTTTATTCGACTCTGGTGCGACACATAACTTCATTAGCAGGGCAACGGTGATCCGGGATCAGATCTCCACCACTATCACCAAAGGTTCTTATCTTATTCATTCGCCAGGTGGAGACATATCAACTAATGAAGTCGTTTCACGAGCACCACTTTGTTTGGGTGGAAATATTTATCCTACCACCCTCATCATTCTCGAAGACCAAGGAATCAATGCCATATTTGGAATATCGTGGCTGACCTTCCATAAGGCTGTTCTGGACATCGAGAACAGGAGTGTTCACTTGGACTCTCCACTTCACGGACGTCAAACATTGTACCTCGGCGAAGCGATTTCTAAAGACCCAGAAGTATGTAACGCCGAGGCGTGCAAGTTAGAAGACATTCCGGTAGTCCGTGAATATCCGGACGTGTTTCCCGAAGACCTTCCAGACTTACCACCTGAGCGCGAGGTGGAATTCAAAATAGAATTGATGCCGGGAACTACGCCAATCTCTCGGAGACCATACAAAATGGTTCCGAACGAATTAGCCGAGCTGAAGGAGCAACTCAAGGATCTAATGGACAAGGGGTTTATTCGTCCAAGTTCATCACCATGGGGTTGCTCAGCTTTATTTGTGAAGAAGAAGGATGAGACGCTGAGGCTATGCGTCGATTATCGTCCTTTGAATGCTGTGACCATAAAGAACAAGTATCCACTACCAAGAATTGATATCCTCTTCGATCAGCTAGTGGGTGCTAAAGTCTTTTCTAAGATGGACTTAAGGTCGGGATATCATCAAATCAAGATTCACGCGGAAGATGTCCCGAAAACAGCATTCTCGACAAGATATGGGCTCTATGAATATCTTGTCATGTCATTTGGGTTGACCAATGCTCCGGCCCACTTTATGTATCTTATGAACTCGGTGTTCATGCCAGAGCTGGATCAGTTCGTCGTGGTATTCATCGACGACATCTTGGTCTACTCCAAATCTGAAGAGGAACACGCTAAACATTTGCATATTGTGCTCCAACGACTGAGAGATCACAAGCTCTATGCAAAGTTTAGTAAATGTGAATTCTGGATCAACCAAGTGCCGTTTCTTGGACATATTATTTCAGCGGAAGGCATTGCTGTTGATCCAAGCAAGATTGATCAAGTGCTGAAATGGAAGTCTCCAACATCAGTCCATGAAGTTCGTAGCTTCTTGGGTTTGGCAGGATATTACCGGAGGTTCATCCCGAGCTTCTCAAAAATCTCCAAACCTATGACAGAGCTACTGAAGAAGGGCATCAAATATGATTGGAGCAAACCATGTGAGGAAGCTTTTCAAGCGTTGGTGAAACACCTCACAACAGCCCCGGTTCTAGCTCAACCGGATACAACCAAGCCTTTTGATGTTTATTGTGATGCGTCGGGCATCGGGCTTGGTTGTGTACTCATGCAAGGAGGACGCGTGGTCGCTTATGGATCACTGCAATTACGGAATCATGAGCAACATTATCCAACTCATGATCTCGAGCTTGCTGCCGTGGTGTTAGCTTTGAAGATGTGGAGACATTACCTATTGGGAAATCTGGTTCATCTCTACACCGACCACAAAAGCTTGAAGTACATATTCACTCAGAAAGAGTTGAATATGCGACAACGGCGATGGTTGGAGCTGATCAAGGACTATGAGATTGAAATTCATTATCATCCGGGCAAGGCAAATGTGGTTGCCGATGCACTCAGCCGGAAGTCTCATATCCATACCCTAACCATCACGCCGATAGAAGAGGAAGAACCAAGTCTCTACTTGGTTCCATATGGAGCTTTACATAATCTAGCTCTCATACCCACAATAAGAGAGGAGGTTATGGAAGCTCAAAGGAGAGACAAGGGCATGGCTCATATCAAAAGGAGGTTGAAGAACGGGGAGATGAAATGTTTCCGGTTAGATGATGAAGATACCTTGTGGTTCAAGTACCGGATAGTCGTACCCCGTGATATGAGGCTGCGGAAGAAAATTTTGGATGAGGCTCACTTATCCAAATTTTCTATTCATCCTGGCAGCAATAAAATGTACCAAGACCTCCGGAAGAAGTTTTGGTGGACACGTATGAAACGTGAAGTTGCAAAATACGTTTCAGAATGTGATACGTGTCGAAGAGTTAAGGCCGACCATGTGAAGAAGTCGGGCCTGCTGCAACCGCTACAAATACCGGCATGGAAGTGGGAAGACTTGAGTATGGATTTCATCGTTGGGTTGCCGATGACCTCCCACCACCATGACTCGATTTGGGTAATCGTTGATCGATTAACCAAATCGGCACGTTTCATTCCGGTGCATACCAACTACATCGCCAAGCAGTACGCGGAGTTATACATAGCACGGATCTTATGCTTGCACGGGGTTCCCCGTACCATTGTCTCCGACAGAGGATCGCTGTTCGTATCCCGTTTCTGGGAACAGCTACACACATCCTTGGGAACTAAATTGATTCGAAGCTCCGCGTATCACCCTCAAACCGATGGACAAACTGAGAGGGTGAATCAAATACTTGAAGATATGCTGAGAGCATGTGTCATCCACCACGGTAAGAGCTGGGATGATCACTTACCGTTGGCGGAGTTCTCATATAACAATGGGTATCAATCAAGTATCAAAATGGCGCCTTATGAAGCTCTCTACGGCCGGAAGTGCCGCACACCCTTGAACTGGTGTGAATCCGGTGAGAGGGTAACTTACGGGATTGATCTCGTAAATGAAGCAGAAGAGCGGGTAAAGCTTATTCAAGCAAATCTGAAAGCCGCTCAGTCCAGGCAAAAGAGCTATGTGGATAAGAGACGTCGTCCTCTGAACTTTCAAGTTGGAGACCACGTCTACCTCCGCGTATCTCCCATGAAGGGCATTCACCGATTCGGAGTGAAAGGGAAACTAGCTCCGCGTTCTATCGGTCCCTTCGCCATCATTGAAAGGTGTGGACCTGTGGCATACCGTTTGGAGCTACCGGCAGCCTTAGCCGGAGTGCATAACGTCTTCCACATATCCCAGTTGCGGAAGTGTTTGAAAGTTCCAGCGGAAATCCTCACGGGAGACATAACAGATTTGAAGCCGGACCTCACTTATGTTGAACGTCCAACCCGGATAGTTGATAAAAAGACTCGCGAAACCAGAAGCCGGGCGCTGCGATTTTTCAAGGTGCTATGGGAAAATCACACGTCCGACGAAGCTACATGGGAAAGCGAGGAATATTTGCAACGCAATCATCCGGAGTTATTAGAGGCGTATGTTGAGTAACTGTCCTCTCCACGTTGTCCTTAATCATGAATCTCGGGACGAGATTCTTTTTAAGGGGGGAGGAATGTAAAAGTCCCAAAACTTGTGAATAGAAAACTTGGGCTATGAATAAAGTTGGGTTTATATGCAAGAATTGGGACTTACAAAAACTATTGTGTACTCATGAAAGTGTTGGCATGAGCAATAAAAACTTTGAATTCAGTTTGAATTAAGAGGGTCACTTCCAAAAGAGGAGGGGCCATTTCCAAAAAGCAAAATGCAAACTGATGTTTAAAAAGTTGTATTTGCAATGACCAACTCATAGACCAGAGGGCATATTCAAACTCCCCAGGTTCAAATTGTAGAGGGGGCAAATTTGGATCAAATTTGGAGGTGCTTTGAAAGGAATATCAAAGGAACTTGTAAATTTCATCCAAATTTGAATTTAAACTCAAAACTGAGGAATAACTTATCAAATTGCCAAATGACTTTTGGATTTAAGTTCCTCAGAGCTGAAGTTTACAATGTGCCAAAATTGGGATATTTAGGAAAGGAGGTGAGTGGGACCCAATTGTCATTGAGGAGAGGGGGAGACTTAGCACATAAGCAACAGTCTCTCTGTTCAGACTCAAACCGGATCACTGTTTTCGCTCGAAGGACCGAACGCGCGTGCGCGCGCCACCGAAACCACGCGACCGCCAGCTCCCGAGCTGCTTCAACGTCGGTTCCCCTCGCCCTTATCGTCCTCCCACCGAGAGCGCACACCTCACAGCACCGAGCCACGTCCGAGCCACGCGCCCTCCTCGCCACAGCGCCGTTTCCGGGAGCTTTTGCCGCCGCCGCGCCCACACGCTCGGGCTCCCGTCATCAACCCTCTCCCCGAGCCGTGGACACCTGGATGAGCTCGAAAGCAACGTCGCCCACACTCCCTGAAGCTGTCAAGGCCAGTTCTGAGGGTGCAGCGGGCTGCAATCGCCTCGGCGAGCCGGTTCTTCCCCGGCGGACCAACCTCGGCGACTTGACTTCAAACCAAGCCACTCCGGTGTTTCACGCCCAACAAATCCACGAAAAAGGTTGGTTACCACCTCTCCTTGCTGTCCACCGAGTTCGGGGTCTGTTCATGGGACCATCTAGCCGGAATTTGAGTTTTACTCACTGCGGTTTCTTCGGGTCGCCGGCTCCAGACCGGGAAATTCTTCCCCGAGGTGTGAGGGCTTCCAGTTGTGTGCTGGTGTCATGATCCTCAGCCTCCTACGGACCTCCTCGACCAAACAGCGCCCGATTCCATGAACCCTAGCCGAAGAAAGCCCAGTTTTTACACTGTCGCCGCAAAAACCACCTCGGTCGCACGGTGACAGCATAGCTAGCGGCCTCTCCAAGCAAAATTGAGCACACGTCGATGATCTACACCTTCCACTGATGCTGTAGCGCTAATCCTTCGTGCTTTTGGCGAGCTAGAACAGCGGCACTACGTCGCCGAAGCTCGGTTAAGCCGCCACACCGTCGCGAGCTCGGTTAGGGCCGACGTCGGTGTGGGGAAACCCTCTTCCCGTGATCAGCGCACAAAATTAGGGGCTGACGGCAAGTTTGAGCACGGGAAGTGAACGGAGGCCCGGGTTCCGAAGTTTTCCGGCGAGCTCCGGCGGCGGGGGTCGCGCGGGAGCCGGAGGAAGACGAAGGTGGTCGGTCCCACCCGTCAGCGGCTGAAGTTAAACATACGGGATTCTCTGTGGCCTCGGATCAAACTGTGACAATGCGGGAAATACTCTGTAACCCGTGTGGCTCGTGTTTCAGCGGTCAACACGTGGCCCCGTGGCCGCAGTCAGAATTTGAACTTTTCCCGAATTAATTTGAATTCTAGATTTGGTTCAAACTTTGGATCTGCATAACTTTTGCTAGATAGCTCCAAATTTAGTGATTCAAATTGGGTTGGATTCAGGATGAAAATATCTATCCAAATATACAACCCAATTTTCATGAAAACCAAT
This sequence comes from Neostapfia colusana, assembly GCA_030760725.1. Taxonomy (NCBI): domain Eukaryota; kingdom Viridiplantae; phylum Streptophyta; class Magnoliopsida; order Poales; family Poaceae; genus Neostapfia; species Neostapfia colusana. Next base: position 107,458,928 of record JASWHV010000006.1, read on the forward strand.
AGAGAATTCTGGAAAATTCTTTAAAACTTTTCAGCAAAAGAATTTTTGAGGGAGTTTGGTTCATCCAAAATTCCCCAAATTTTGCCAGGATATTCTTCAGGATATTAGGAGACTCCTGTAAAAGTTTCAGCTTATTTGGAGTTGATTTAGTTAGGGTAATTCTGATTTTTAATTTTCTGCATTCAAATAAATACAGAAACATTTTCAGGAAATTTCCAAAACTTGGAAATTCAGTTCTGGCCATTCTTTAGCTCCAAAAATCCTAGGAAAATTTAGGCATACTCTCTGAGCTATGTAGGAAATTATGGTTCACTTAGATTTGCATGAAAGTGCAAGTTTAATCAGAATTAATTCCTTTATGCTTAAATGCTTAGGGAATTGTTCTGGGTGATCCACTTAGTGAAATGTTCTGAATTTTGGTCCAGAGGATTTTCTTGTGACAAGGAACCCCCAAGAAAATTCCCAGCTCCATTGGAGCCCTGGATCATTATGTCCTATTCAACCTCATTAGGTGATCACCACCCAAGTGATGAACCTCACTTCTCATTTGAGGATAGTGCTTAGACACACATCCAAACCACCACCCCAGTGTCATTTTAAATTCTTAAACAAACTTCAAGTTTTAAACTTGTCTGTAGCATTTGTTAGCAAAAAGTTTTACAATTAAAGATATGCATGTTCATAACGTGTAGTGCTTGAACGTGGATAAGTGAAGATTTGATCAAGGAGCAAGAAGGCAGGGATTAAGCTTCAAGTCATCATCAGCAACTAACTTCATCTTATCTGACTTAAGTCACCTGCAAAACCAAGGCAAGCCCCGGTTTGCACTTAAGTTGTTTTTAAAGTTTTCCCTTTGTTCACTACATTTTGTCAAGGTTTGTATGTGCATTAGGTCAAGGATGTTGATACTCCACTTGCATAACCAAACATGAACCCTGAGGTCAAGGGTAGCATTATGTCATCGCTGTAGAATAAGGCCATGCTAAATAGTCTAGGGCATCCGGTAGAAGACAAGTAGTTGGAATCTACTCGCGAGCTATAGTTCAGAAGATCATAAGTGTGGTTGGGAAAGGAAGCAAATAAAGTTTACATTTCTAAAGATGAGACCGGGTAGAGGGGTTAGGCTGCGACAAGACGAGGTCTTGGTCGAGTAGCTCTGCCTGTGTCGGTTAAGGACCGATGCGTATGCCGCGTCCAAGAGCAAGTATTGAGTTGTGTACCGGATGCTTACTGATATATGGGAACCAGGAAACCGATGTACCAGGTTCACTGGATTGTAGAGGCATACCACATCATCTCTCTAGACCTATGAGCCCGAGACGGCGCGACCGGTTCTACAGTTTAGTGTCCTGAGAAAGGTTGCCACATACGACGTAATGAAGGACGCCAGAGTTGGGTCTTCAGAGGCGGGCGTATGTGTCGAGTTATCCGGGTAGTGTTTGATTCGAATCACCGTCCCTCGCGGTTATTGAGTATCGCTTGCTCCCATGTTGTGACGTAGTTAATCAACTTGTGTGGAAACAGTTTGCAAAAGTATAATTGCTGCTATGATGATATTAAGTTGCATGAAAACCATGTTTGAAGTAGAGATAGAGCTAACTAAAGTTATTTTCTACCTTGGGGCAGGTAACATTGGAATGAAGCGTTTCTTGTTTGATTGTGGAGTTCCAATGTTGCTGATCGCAAGGTCATTATTAATATGGCTAAAATTTGAAAGTTAAGGATGAACTCGTAGGCGAGTCTTTTCGCAAATGACAGGCTTAGGTCTTAGGTTACTTTCATCTAGAGTTTCATGTCTTAGGAGAGACGGTTAAGTCTTGCTAAGCCTTTGTGCTCACTCTTGCTATATAAGTGGTTTTGCAGGTAAACCTCGACGCTATAAAGAGGGTTGTCCAGTGAGACTCGGAAACTTCCGAGTCATGTCACACTTGGAGAACCTAGCCGCTGCCTTGTCTTCGTGTTGCTAGCGAGAGGAGTCCGCGGGCTGGACCTCTTCTCGGTGCTTCATAATTATTCAACGTGAGCTGGTTATAGACTTCCGCTGTAGCTATTTTGTATAAAGTATTTACAAAGAATAATTGTAAGATTCCGCTTTGATTTATGTAATACATTGTTCCTTACATGTGTGCTGTTGGGTGTCGCATAACACGGCACCACCCAATGCGATCCCCGGGCGAGGCGGTACGGCCCCGTGATGGAGGTCGGGCCCCCTCACAACGTCGAGATTCTCCGGAACCTCAAGACCCGCACCTATGCCAGCCTGAAGAAACATGGTTCCAATTGGGTGGACGAGCTTTCGAGCCCACTATGGGCTAACCGGACATCCCAGAGCCGGGCCACGGAGAGACACCCTTCTTCATGGTGTATGGGGCCGAAGCTGTGCTTCCCCCAGAAATCACCATGAAGTCTCACCGTGTCCGAGCTTACGACGAAGCCGCGCAGGACAACCTCCGGCGCGGAGACATCGACCTCGTCGACGAGGTCCGATTGCATGCAGCACTCCGTAATGCACAGTACAGACAAGCGCTCCGCCGCTACCACCAGAGGTCTGTGCGTGCCCGGGAGCTGCAGGAAGGTGACCTGGTGCTGCGGCGCATACTTTCTCGTGAAGGGACCTACAAACTCTCCCCTAGTTGGGAAGGTCCCTTCCGAGTCACAAAAGTGTGCCGTCCCGGGTGCGTACGCCTTTCCACCGAGGGTGGGGAGCCACTCCCGAACTCTTGGAACATCGAACACCTCCGTAAGTTCTACCCCTAGAGCAATGATAGGACAGTCTCTTCTTTTTGTAATAGATTCCATAGAGTCCAGGAACAACGCTCGGAGCAGCTAAGCCTCAGGGTACGGTACAGGACTACGTTCAGCTTCGCCTGGTTCTGACCCCAAGCAGATAGAGTCTTGCTTCCCTTCTTAATGGGGCGGGTCGTGGCCTCCATGTATAGCCTGCCTTCCTCCTATGGAAATTTATATGAAAAGAAACCTGTCCTACTTTGCTCTTCCCTTGTGCTCATTTAAATTACGTATTAAATTTTTATGACTGCACTTTCGGCGTATGCTCACCATGCGCTTGGCTCCCTCTTCTCATTCTCACCTCTAGTGGGCATTTGCTGCCCTACCAAAGGCGGTTGTGTTGGAGGTACATGCCGATGGCCAGGGGGGCCCCGAGCTCCCGGCACTTCGCGCACTATAGTCCCCAAGCGCCGTACAAGTGGATGGGGACCGTAAGCCAAATAAGATTGAGATAGAGGAGGGGGAGCCCCCAAGGAGAATTACGTTTCCCTTACTTGTGTGTAGGACCTCTCGGCCTCAGCTCCCCGCAGGAGTATGGTAGGTGCACCCAACCAATTGGACACACCTACCAGGGGGCCGCTACGGGATCGCGCAAGACCGGAATTCCAAGGTAAGACCGAAGAATCCGGACCTCGCCACCTCCGCAGGGGTGAGACCCAAAGGTCCCACATGTTCAGCGGGGCCGGACCTCCCCCTCCTCAGAGGGAGGCTCCGAGCCCGCCACGTGGCCAACAGAAGCCAGACCTCCCCCCCCCTCTCCGCGGGGAGAGGTCCGAAGGCTCCACGTGTCCCGAGGGGCCGGACCTCCCTCTCCTCAGAGGAGAGCTCCGGGCCTGCCATGTGGCTAGCAGGCCCGGACCTCCCCATTCTCATGGGGCGGGTCCTGGGGACCTCTGGGGTCCTTAATACAGTAAGGACCTGGGGAAGGTATCTGTGCAGAGCTTTGAGATTGGTCAAGGCCTCTGAGTACCTTGCGGAGCTAAGGGCTTGGCCAGGTAAAACCAAGAAGAAGACTAAAGCACGCAGACGCAAAAGATAACAAGAGTCTATTCATACAAGGCTCCATGAGCCGGGCTACAGACTCACACAAAAAAAACCTAAGGTCCCCGACTTTAGCTCTGGCGGCGTTTTCCCGCTCCATGACCCGAGCGCGAAGATCTCCTCGGCCACCACCAGCGCAAGAGCCGCTATCATCAAGGATGCTTCTGAAGCCCCCTCTGCCGCTCCACCAGTTTCCTTGAAGACTCCTCTGACCCGAGCGCGGGGATCACCTCGGCCATCACCAGCGCAAGGGCCGGCGTCATCAAGGATGCTTCTGAAGCCCCCTCCGCCGCTTCAGCAGTTTCCTTGGAGACTCTGCCGCCTGGAGTCCTCCTTGGTGCTTCAGCAGTTTCCTTGGAGACTCCTCCGCCTGAAGCTTCCTCGGCGTGTCAGCAGTTTCTGTGGAGACTCCGCCGCCTGAGGAGAGAGGATGCGACGCCTGGGAACTTTCAACCTGTCATCGCTCAAGAAGAGTCCCGTCGGGATAATAAACCTGAGGCCTCTTGGAGGCGCCACCTCCAGAGGCAAGGCATGCAGGCTCCCTGGATCCCTGACTTGGTGCAAACGTCGCCGCCGGAGGAAGTCGAGAGTGATCCTCCCCCGAAGGCGGGTTAGAAGCCATGGGAGGAGACAAGGTCGCAGAGACTCAAGAAAGGTGCAGGTGCTGGAAGCCTTATAAAGGGAACCTGCCCACGTTGCGGCTTCCCTTCACACGCACCGGCAACCGCATCGGCTCCAAGACCGAGCGCCGATGACAGGTGGGCCCAAGCTGCCCAGCCGAAGCGGCGGGCCAAGGAGTCAGCCTCCCAAGAAGACGAGCCGGCAAGGCACTCCGACGGTTCCCGAAGAAAGCGCCGCAACGTGCAGAAATGGCAGTCTTGGGAACCGCCGCAGTAAAAGCAACCATCAAGTGGGCGCACGCTCCCACGACCCCGCGACTGTTCGTGCTCCGGCAGCGGTCAATGCGGGACTTAGAGGAAGTGCGCGGAACAGAAGAGACGGATGCCCCACCTCGGGCTCGCTATCTCCCCCGAGATGGGCCCGGGGGCCACTGTCGGTACCCGCGATATGGGGTACCCCCGCACACAGGGGAAAATGCCTAAGGATCTCGCCCTTCTCCGTAGGGAGAGCTCCGAAGGCGCCACGCGTCCAGCGAGGCCGGATCTCCCTCTCCTCAGAGGAGAGCTTCGGGCTCGCCACGTGGCCTGCAGAAGCCGGACCTCCCCCCTCCGCGGGGGAGAGGTCCGAAGGCGCCACGTGTCCAGCGGGGCTGGACCTCCCTCTCCTCAGAGGAGAGCTCCGGGGCCGCCACGTGGCCAACAGAAGCCGGACCTCCCCCTCCGCGGGGAGAGGTCCGAAGGCGCCATGTGTCCAGCGGGGCCGGACCTAACTCTCCTCAGAGGAGAGCTTCGGGCCCGCCACGTGGCCGACAGAAGACGGACCTCCCCCTCCGCGGGGAGAGGTCCGAAGGCTCCACGTGTCCAGCGGGGCCAGACCTCCCTCTTCTCTGAGGAGGGCTCCGGGCCCGCCATGTGTTTAGCAGAAGAGCGCTGCCTGCCCCTGAGCGGTAGGTAGCGGGCGTAAAGATGCCCCATACCTTGCCCGTACAAGGTATTCAAGGCCCGCGCCTTCCCAAGACGCGGAGACGCGGAGCACACCTCTGTCAGGTGCCGTTGCCCCCAGTCGCAGCACAGACTGGCGCGCGGTGTCAGAACCTGCCAGCCAATAAACACAGCGACAAGACATCTCCTGCCGCCTCCGCCGTCATCAACTACTATGACTAGCATGCGGCATGGGCAGGGCGGCAAGACGAAGACTCATAAGCCTTCGCCAGAGACAACTACCGACATAACTGCAGATACGATAGTCAGCAGGCAATCTCCCCGGGACCACCTGTCAGGTCCCGGGTCCCCCTTGTAAGCCACACGAGCCTTGGACTATAAAAGGCCCGGGTAGGCGACGTTAGCAAGGGTTCGCACTCCAGCAACTCATACCCTAGGCGTAACTCATCCTCAAGCTCAGGACTCGGGTTCTGAGCAACAAGCAATACAGCGAGCACCTCAGCTCACCGTGGACGTAGGGTTTTACGTTCCGGTGGCCCGAACCACGTAAAACTCGTCGTGTCAAGCTCCTCCTTAACTCGTCCCTACGCTCAAGCTCTCCGCAAGTGACTAGCCCCTCCGAAAAAAGAACCTCCGCGGGCTGCCCAGTGCAGGTCCGGGGGAAGTGTTGACCACACACTTCGACACTGGGTGTACCTCAAGCGACGTCGGGAAAGGTGTCGCAACCAAGAGGCTGGCGACAGCATGACGTTGGCCTCGACCCAGCCTGAAGAGCAGATCTTCGCCACGCGATCTCTGACCCAGGCATACGCCGCACAGCATAGGCCACAACCATATGCCCTGCAAACGGCGCCCCCGGTCTATGGCGCAGCCTTGCCCATACCGGGGTACACCGTGCCTACGGCGAACCAAGCGTTCGCGGCACCAACACCCGAGAAGTACGACGGCAGCGTCAACCCGGCGGAGTTTCTCCAGATCTACTCCACCGCGTACTTGCCGCAGGAGGGGATGAGGCCATCATGGCCAACTACTTCCCCGTCGCCTTGACCGGCCCAGCCCGGTCTTGGCTCATGAACCTCCCCCAGGGTTCCATAACATCCTGGGGAGAGCTCTGCCGGCAGTTCGTCGCCAACTTCGGCAGCTCCTACACCTGTCCCAGCACGGAGCTTGACCTCCACGCCATCAAGCAACAACCTGGGGAATCACTGCGCTCCTTCATCCAGCCGTTCTCGCAGGTACGCAACACCATCCCGCATATTCAAAGTGCTTCTGTGGTGGTGGCGTTCCGGCAGGGTGTCCGGGACGAGAAAATGCTTGAGAAGCTCGCGACCAGAGAGGTCCGCGACGTCTCCGAGCTCTTCAGCCTGGCGGACAAGTGCGCCAGAGCAGCCGAAGGGCGAAACTGGCACTCTCTGCCAGCCTCCGAGTCAGGAGGGCAGCCCGGGTCTGGCGCTGCTTCCTATGGAGGTGACAAGAAGGCCAAGAACCGGGGGAGTGGCAAGATGAAGTCATCGACCGCGGCTCCCGTCGCCGCAGCAGCGACACCCAGTGGAGCTCGGGGGCCACGCCTCGACAAAAGGCAGCGGCAGTCGCCAGCCCCAGATGGTGAGCAGGGCGGGCTATGCCCCGTGCATTGCGCCGGCAATCATACTGCTGCCGAGTGCTGGGATATCCAGAGGCTCACAGAGCGCTTCCGCAAAGGGAGGCAGCAGAGAGCTGAGGGCCCGCCCCTCCCTCAGAGGGAGGGCAAGCAGAAAGTCGATGCTCCAGTCAGCGCCGGCCACCAGGTGGGGTTTCAGGAGCCTCAGCGCGTCATGAAGACGGTGCACAACGGTGAGGACTCCAGCTCCGATGGTGACGGGCCGGGGCGGTAGCCAACTGTGGATACCCCGAAAAGTCAGTGGAGGCTGCACTGCTGCGGCGTCAACCTTGGAGAAGCTCCGAGTGGTCGCAGCAGCCCAAGCACCAATCCCAACGGTGCAGGATCGGGCCAGCCTCACCGGAGAGCACGCCTCTGTGCCTCGGCCGTACCTCCGGGGGGCCGCCCAGGGTCTGACAACCCCTTGAAGGCCTTGCCAGAAGGGGAAGACGCCTTGGGTCTCCCAAGAAGAGTCCGGGTTATCCTACCCCTTGAAGGCCTTAGCCAGAAGGGGAGGGTACCCCGGGGCGCCCAGGAGAAGCCGCATAGGACCTGATCCAGCGTGAAGATGACAATCTCAGTGGAGACTGCACTGCTGCGACATCAACCTTGGAGGAGCTCCAAGTAGTCACAGCAGCCCAAGCACCAGCCCCGATGGTGCAGTACCGGGCCAGCTCCACCCGAGTGCACGCCTCCGTGCCTCGGTCGTACCTCCTGGGGGCCGCCCAGGGTCTGTCAACCCCTTGAAGGCCTTGCCAGAAGGAGAAAGACGCCTTGGGTCTCCCAAAGAAGAGTCCGGGTTCTCTTACCCCTTGAAGGCGTTAGCCAGAAGGGGAGGGTACCCCGGGGCGCCCAGGAGAAGCCGCGCAGGACCTGATCCAGCGTGAAGATGACAACCTCGTCGACGAGGCTCGGCTGCAGGTGACACCCCACAACGCACGGTCTCGGCTGCTGCTCTAGCACTACCGCCAAAGGACCAAATGCGTCAGGGACCTGCAGGAAGGCAACCTGGTGCCGCGGCACGCACTTTCCCGCGAAGGACCTATAAACTCTCCCCCAGCCGGGAAGGTCCCTTCCGAGTCACGAAAGCTGCCGACCCAGGTACACATGCCTTTCAACCGAGTATGGGATCCATTCCCAAAACCCTTGGCATGGAACAACACTGTAAGTCCTACCCCCCGAGCGTTAGTAGAACAGGGTCATTCCCTTCTGTAATAAATCCCATAGAGTCTAGGAACAGCGCTTGGGGCAGCTAAGTCTGAAGGGACGGTCCAGGACTACGTCCAACTTAGCCTGGTTCCGACCCTAAGCGCGTAGAGTCTTGCTTCCCTTCTTGACGAGGCGGGTCATTGCCCCCATGTACAGCCAGACTTCCCCCTATGGGCATTTACACAGAAACCTGTTCTACTTCACTCTCTCTCTCATGTGCTCATTTAAATTACGCATTAATTTTTATGATCGCACTCTCTATGTATGTTCATCGTACATCTAGCTCCCTCTCTCCCGCGCTCATCCATAGTCAGCATTTGCTATCCTACCGAAGGCGGCTGCGCTTGAGGCACCTGCCGATGGCCAATTGGGTCTCTCGGGCCTCCCCCAGTCAGGTGTTGCGGTGCCAGTTGGTCACCTCCAGGAAAGGCCTGCGCCGTGCATGGGGGGTCTAGGGTGCGTATCCCGCTTAGCCGGCTCTGTGCCCAAAGCGTGCGCATCCTGCCTTCTGGAGGTCCAAGGGAGTACAGCCGCTTTGCCTGGTTCCATACCCAAAGCTTGTGCACTCTGCTTCCTTGGCGCATGGTCCGGTACTAGGGATCGGACGATCGTACCCGGACCTTGGAGGGAGCCGGAGCCCCGGCGCCTCGCGCACAGAATTGCCCAAGCCCCGTATAACGGATCAGGATCGTAAGTCGAATAAGACTAAGAGACGGGAGGGGAGGATCCCCCGAGGAGAATTACGTTTCCTCTACCTGTGTGCAGGACCTCCAGGTTACAACAACGGGGGCTGCATGAAGCGGGGGGCAAGGAGCTACTAACTACTCCAGCATAGGATCGGAAGGTCCGGGTCCCGCCCCTTCCATAGGGGCGAGGCCCGAAGGCCCCACGTGTCCAGCGGGCCCGGAGCTCCCGCCTACGCAGAGGGGGGCTCCAGGCTCGCCACGTGGCTGGTGGAAACCGGACCTCCCCCTCTGGGGGGGGGGCTCCGAAGTCCCCACGTGTCCAGCAGGGCCGGAGCTCCCGCCTCCTCAGGAGGGGCTCCGGACCCGCCACATGGCCGTCAGATCCGGACCTCCCCATGGGGCGAGCTCCGGAGACCTCCGGGGTCCTTAATACAGTAAGGACCCGGAGAAGGTGTAGGATCGAAGAGCATGTGAAAAGCTACCAGAGGGGGGTGAATGGTAGATTAAAACTTTTCGCAGCGGAAACAACAAAAACCCCTCAGCAAAAAATCAATCGGTTAAAGAAACCGTGTGTGCAAGTGTTTTCAAACGTGTTCAACCATGACAAATCAAGTAGAGAGGTAGAGAATCAAGTCACAGATCTAATGCAACAAGATTCACTTGAAAACACGAAGTAAAACTTGAGATACGATCAAAACATCAAACGAAGATCAATCTGTTCTACCCGATATAAAACAGATCTGCAATGCTGCAAAGAAACTCGTGTATCTCAAAAACTACAGATTCGAAGCTTGTGAAAATTTCGCAGATGATAGATAATTGAGTTGTGAAGACAACCCAAAAACAATCACGTCAATCGGATCTGTAAAACTCGAGTTATGAACGAAACACCGAAGCAACGTCGGTCTGTCCAGAAACTCGGCGAGAAAGACTTGACGAAAAACAAGTCGGACGAACAAGGCACAAAAACTCCTCGAAACTATGAACTTTATTCAATAGAAACACAAGAGGAACAGCCCAAAGTTCTCTGCCCACGAGAGCTCTGGCCTCCCTTGCTTTATAGCCAGCCCTTAGGCTAAACAATCCAATCTAGGACTCCTACTCCTAATTGGACTCGTATCCTAACTTACCATAACTGCTCAGGACTCTCCTATTCGAAGATAGAAGCAATCGTGAGACTTCCAAACACCTTAGGAACGTCCTAAACATTCCTAAAACAATTCAAATTCGTGCGTAGCACGAAATTCTATCATAACCAACTCAAATCTTCCATATTTGAGCCATATCCGACTCAGCCTCAGCCTGAGTACGCAATCCAGCCGGTTGGACCTTTCTGACCAATTCTTTACATCCACTTCTCTTCATCACGCCTTGGAACAATGTTGCCACGTCCATGCACTCCTTGCACACATGCAAACACCTTCCAACGACGTACACGCAACCTTCATATGCACTGCCCTTGATCCAAACATGCTGCGCGACCTTCCGATCAACTCAACCACAGCTCCTCCTGAACTTGGTTGTTGGAACCTCATCTCCTCCCTGAGACTAGTCCAAGGATCCTGTCACCAGCCATGTCTTGAACTCAAGCAACACCTGCACATGAATAAACAACCAATTCTTCCGAGCACAAGTCCTCGACTTGACTCACGTTAGTTCGAAAACCACAACACCTTACATGAGCACGTCACATAAGCATGTTGCAAACCATATCAAATGATAACAGCCATAACCACCAAAACACACCAAAAACTTAGCAAATTAATACTAAGCAAACCTTCCCATAAAGCAAGTTTGAAACATTGCGAGTTAAAAGCAAAAACGAGACGCTGCAGTTCTACGAGTTGAACTTCACGGGAGCTCCCTAAAAACAAGCTCCAGATCTCACAGAAGCTCTTCGGACCTTGCAGGAGCTCTCCGGACCTTGCGTCGGACCTTGCCAACACTTGGCGGACCTAACAAAGAACTTGTCGGACCTTGCCACAGAAGAATGTTTTGGCAATATTCAAAACTTTGAATGTTAATGCTAACTTTTATCCTAATTGCCAATGTATTCAACACACATAGGTCTCACAATCTCCCCCTTGATGAATGCATTGGCAACACCAATTAAAATCCGAACATTGGCTTATGAAAAGTTTTGAAAAGCTTTGAAAACTCATTTCTCCCCCTTTATTAATTTCTCCCCATTTTTTAAAATCAGAGAAGGAAGAAGTGTATAACATATGCAAAGTGTAAAAAAAAATCTCTCCTTATACATATTTCTCCCCCTTTGACAATGTATTCAGCAAGGTTCAAAAGAGAAATTTTTAAATGTTATGAGCATATTATAACATATACATACAAAACAAAGCTCATCCAAGTCATACTATCATGTTACTTACACTATCACATCAATGAGATACATAAAGTAGTGTAAGCCATGCTAGAGATCAAATGTATTTTTCAGTTTAAGCAAGTCATGATCGCCCTTACTCAACTATTTCAAAACCTGAAAACATGACACTTGTTGCTGCATTTTTATTATTCATAATCATTTAAGGCACAAAGTTGATCATATGATATTTGCAAGAGATTATATGCCGCATCAGCCTTATTCTAACCAACCAAGCCAAGCCTATGTCATTTGACAATCAGAAGCTTAAGGACATGGTTTTAGTCATACACAATTCCTTCCAAGTTCATATCTTAGTGCAATGATAAGCAATCTCAAAAGAAGAAGTGCGATGCATGCATATTCTCTTGATCTTTTCTCAATTTTTTATTTGAAAACTCAACATGTGAGCTGATCACTTGATTAATTTTTTTATGATTAAAAGCACTTGTGAGCACGCAACAAGTTCAAAACAGCAAGAAAGTTCGATCATGACCAGATTTAGTGTAAGTAATTATTCCAATTACTAGTCATGGCAAAAACTACAAAATGTATAACATGAGTAATGTAGTAAGAACTTTCAGCCTGTAAAAGGAATCACAAAGTCATATATGTATGAAATACTATGCTCATATTATTTTAGTTTCAGATTCACACATAGACTTTCAAAGTTTCAAAAACTCCCCCTCAATTTAAGCCATGAGGATGCATAACCCCTATTTCACTACGAATGAAACAAAAACGAGTGAAATCCAAAGGTTTTGTAAAAATATCAGCCAATTGTTGTTCGGTATCGACATGGTTGTGACGCCCTCAATTCTGTGGAAAACCACGGAACCGAGAACTAATGCATATGTGCGCCCAGGATGTTTATCACACATACACATACGTTCCACAAACTGAATTCAGATTATATATTTCCACGAATAACAGAGTTTATTACAGCACCTCCTGAGTCTTGGACTCATGCTCACAGCGGAAGTCCTTATTTCTACGCAGCGGAATTCTTATTTAAATGTGGAAGCAAAAACTAATGCGGAAGCAAAACTAAGCAGAAGTGGCTCCATCTCTATTCCCTCCACAGGCAAGGTTGAGAACAGATCACACGCCATAATGCTCTACCCGGTCTTCATAGTAGTCTTCTCTTGCTGTTGATGGAGAAATAATAATGCAAGTTTGAGTACAATGATGTACTCAGCAAGTGCGGGAATAACACATGATATGCAGCTCATAAACAAGGTAGATAATAAAAGACTTATTTGCAGAAAAGCAGATTTATAAAACCGTGATAAAACAGCAACTTAACTTTAGATGAATGTAATCACAGCATGTATTAAGTTACCAACATACCTCCATCGTTTTCCATGTTCTATCCGAACATTAACCAATCTTTTATTCATACTCACGAATACCTCCTCGTATTCGCTACCATCTCATCTCATAAAACAACCACGTCTCACACCGAGACCAATTCCATGTCATGACTCATCAGTCATGCAACCATCTCATCTCCCGGACTCAACAGTTCCAAACCAATAATCATAACCGATAACCATAACCATGAACCGTCCCACTAACCATTCCAATAACCATTCCAATCTAATCATGGCAGTTTAGCCAGGTGCTCGTGATCGTAAGCTCGGCTATCATGATAGTTTTAATAACTCTGCAGAGTTTGTACCTCTTTACCCACAAGTTTGTGATTTCGTCACCCGTCGGCGACTGCAGAACCTCCATTATACCAGTACACATCCGTCGGTGTATGGTCAAGAGATCACAAAATAGCCTTTACAAAGGGGTTACTAGATGTATGGACTCACTAAGGTTTCACCGGCAGGCTAGAATCTCCAATTCTCCCACCCACGGGCCCCCTCTTGTGCCATGCAGTTCCCAGGGCAGTCCTCACTCGACTCCCATTCCCCGCGCCTTCCACAGTCCATAACACTCTAGCAACTTACCTAATTACTCAGCTAAGCCGCACCCATACTTGGCCTTGTGGTGGCACTGTTATCCTGGCATGTGCATGCATGAACCGGTCCTTAGATCTACGGCAAGTAAAACCACCATCTCATGCTACCTCATTCACAAACCCAGGCTTGCCTAGATCTCCCTCCGATCCATGTCCATTATTAACATCAGTTTCTCATTATCATTACGAGTGCAGTTAGCTAGACACATCTATCTCACTTCCCAATTCCATAAAATCAGCGAAGCATAAAGCAAAAACCATACCCGACTCATAAACTTCCCAGGCGACAAGGATGGTTTAATCAAACTAGTAATCACCTATAAAAAGGGTTTCCCATCATGTTTTGACTTAGCACACACACACACCTTTTTGCAAAACAAAACAGTTTTACCCAAAACATAGGATCAACATGGTCAAGGAGCACTTGCCTTGTTCTTGCGGTTCCGGTTGTTCTTGATTCTCAAAACCTTGTTGCTGCAGCTCGTCGTAGAAAGCTTCCTGAGTTTGTCCTGCTATGTAGGATTCACGTGCACATAAATTCACAGCAATCAATATTATGCACAAACCCTAAACTTGATACGATGATGCACATGCATACTATCCTACGATTAGTTCTATTAGATTGATCTGATGTTCTTGCATGGCTTGCATGGTCAGAGGTGTTCAGATCAAAGATGAACGTGGCGATGATCTTGTCTTTAGATCAAACTGATCATCGAGTGCTCTGCCCACGAGAAAGCTTCTGTTCGAAAGGAATTGAAGAACAGATGCAAGAGATGAACACCATGATGTCGTAAGGTGGTATTGAAGTCCTACCTCACGCTCTTCTTGACTTCGAGGTCCTCCTCAGACCGTTTGGTTCTTCTCCGATGATCTCCCTTGTTATGCTTCGGCGATGTTTTGCTCGGCGAGTTAGGGCTAGAGCTCTAAGTCGTCGGCTCAGGAGTTGAAAGAGAAGTTCGTGATTTCGGCCAGAAATTTTGGGTTCTATTTATAATCGGGAAGAGAAGAGTCCTAATCTGATTGGATCCGGAATAAAAGTTTTATTCAGATCTTGTTGGATCCTGTTGTCTTATTTTTGGCAACATTGTGGAGTTTGGATCGGTTCCTGTTGTTTACCGGTGTCCTTACGCGTAACAGCCGCTCCAAAACTCGTTACCTCCGTGGTGATGAGCTCCGGAGGCTCCACGTGTCCTTCCGAGCCGGGTATCTCTTCTCCATTAAGACGAGCTCCGGTCGTGCCGCGTGTCAATCGATCGAGACCTCCCTCTTCTTCGGAGGTGAGCTCCGCGCACGCCACGTGTGGGTGCCGGTCTTTCCGCCTTTCCCTCCCTCAGGGACATGCCCCGAGGTCGACACGTGTTTAGCAACGACGGACCTCCGGAGATAAGCTCCGGTGGCGACACGTGTTCAATAGATCCGGACTTCTCTCTGAGATGAGCTCCGAGATTGACACGTGTCCTAAAAAAAATGCCTTTGCTTCTTCCGCAGAGGCCAGCTCCGCGGCAGCACGTGTCCCATAGGGTCAGACCTCTTTCCAATTGCGGAGGTGACCCCCGAGTCTGCCACGTAGCCTAGTTTAGCGTCGGACCTCTCCCAATCTCTCGGGGATGAGCTCCGAACGCGCCACGTGGTCTGCTGGCCGTGGAAGTTGCGTTCGGCGCTCTCGGAGAGCTTTATTGGCTATCCTTTTGGTACTTGTCTCTGTTTCTACTCTTCTTAAAATATTTTTCTTCTTTATATGCTGACACCCGAGATGAGGGTGTCACAATGGTGAAGCACAATGTTTCCTTTTTCAACATTATCACGAAGAAAGTGATACCTAATGTCAATGTGCTTAGTTCTAGAGTGTTTCATGGGGTTTTTAGCAATACAAATTGCACTAGTGTTATCACCAAACAGTGGAACACTATCTAAATCAACCCCATAGTCCTTAAGTGTTTGAACAATCCAAAGAATTTGTGAGCAAGCGCTAGCCGCAGCTACATATTCAGATTTGGCCGTGGATTGTGCAACTGAACTTTGTTTTCTAGAGGACCAAGCAACAAGTGAATTACCAAGAAAATGACAAGCACCCAAAGTACTTTTCCTATCAATCCTACAACCCCCAAAATCAGCATCCGAAAAAGCTTTCAAAGAAACGGTTGAGGAAGAAGGAAGAAAAATGCCAAATTCTTGAGTTCCATGTAGGTACCTGAGAATCCTTTTGATGGCTTGGCGATGTGAAGCACGTGGAGAAGCTTGAAAACGTGCAGGAGCATGTGAACCTGCAACAAACTTAGCATGTCTACAAGAAGAGCACACAATATCATTGTCCTTTTTAAGCTTCGGCAGCCCACGTATGCGATCGAGAGCACTAACACGAGTGAGATGATCAAAGCCTATGTGACCAAGTCTACAATGCCAAAAATATAGATCCTTTGTATCATTAGCAACTAGACACCGATGCTTAGAAGTTGACAAATCAAAATCAGCTTTAAAAACTCTTCCAAACCTAGACATGTTAAACAAAAGCTCACCTTTTGAATCTACAACCTTGCAGCAATTTTTAGCAAAGCTAACCTCTAGATTTTCATCTAGCAATTGTGAAACCGAAAGCAAGTTGTATTTCAAATTTTTAACAAGTGCCACATCTTTCAAAGTGTAGACATTGTTTACTCTAACCGAACCTTTATCAATTATGGGAGTAGAAGAGTTATCGACGAAAGTAACATTTTCTACACGTGACACAAAAGAGAGAGAGGAGAACCATTCTTTGTTACCGGTCATGTGGCGTGAGCAACCTGAACCCACAATCCAAATATTCTCCTTCCTCAAACGTAAAACCTACACAGCAGCATAATACGTCGATGACTCAATACTGGGGTTAGTTAAAAGACTTTTAGGAATCCAGTACTGAGTCACACGACGTCCAGCAGGAATAACACGCGAAAGCTGAGAAGGTACAGCAGGTTTATGAGCCAAACATCAAAAATTTTTGTTCCCAACTACTGACTTAGAAGATGTGTTATATGTAGCACAAAAAACAGTAGGTCCGGGAGCAAGTTTTTGACTCATTACAGCAGGTTGCAAGCTCCGAACATTCGGTCTAGCAGATTTTGCTTGGTTGTTATGTGATCTAGCAAGTATTCTTTGTTTCTTATCGTGTTTAGCTAGTCTATAACAAAAATCCATGACATGACCATCTCTACCACAGTAGGTACAATGAAAAATAACCTTATTATCATGTCTAGATGAGCAAGCAACACGTTTATTAGAACCCGAATGGGACAGTACTCCTGCAGATTTGAAAATCACCTCTTTTTGTCTAGGAGCTTTTTGAATCAAACCGCTTCCAAATGACTTTACAACTTTAGGTGGATGTGCCTTAGCATGAGCATGAGAATTAAAACCTAAACCAGTTTTATCATTACAAGACTTGGAAGAATTCAGCAGCAAGTTTAGGTTCTTATTTGCATTAGAAAACCGATCTAGTGTCCTA
The DNA here is from genome assembly GCA_030760725.1 of Neostapfia colusana. Taxonomy (NCBI): domain Eukaryota; kingdom Viridiplantae; phylum Streptophyta; class Magnoliopsida; order Poales; family Poaceae; genus Neostapfia; species Neostapfia colusana. Next base: position 107,475,676 of record JASWHV010000006.1, read on the forward strand.
TGCATGCCATCAAGTTTATTGGATAGATCAAAGCAGTTTTCACATGAAGTTTTTCCTTTTAGTTTGCAATTTGAACAATATTTAACTTCATGCACACGTAAAGCATTGTTCAAAATAGAAATCTCATTCATAGCATCATTTAGTTTCTTATTCAGATCATCACATGAAGAACAATGCAAATCAATTGTAGAACAACAAGCATCTTTCAAATTTTTATCATTAAGTGCAGCAAGCTCTTTGTTCTTTTCAATTTCAAGTTCAAGTTTATCAAGTGTAGATGCGTGTGCACTTCTTAAAGAGGATAATTGTTCATAAATCAAATCACATGAGGAACAAGAATCATCACTAGGAATCAAAGTTTTTAAACGATTAATTTCAGATTCTAGTGATTCAATTTTAACAGCATTGTTCCTAAGTTTTTTATCCTTTTTCTTTAATATAACAGTGGCACGAGAAATAGCATCACACATTTCTTCACAAGTGGGACATACCTCTTCATCGTCGCTGTTGTGTTCTGCCTCCTCGGAGCTTGAACTTGACTTGCTCGCCATGCAGCACATATTTGCCATAGCTTCTTCATCTTCATCACTACCGGTGTCCACATCACTTGAGCCGAAATCTTGAAGTGCAGAGATCATACTATGCACTATGTTGTGCATTGATAAATCTTTCTTCTTCTTATTCTTTGCAAACGATTTCTTCGGCCTTGTTTGCTTTTCTTCACGTGAAGTCGGACCTGAAAGGTTAGGGCACTCCGTACGAAAATGTCCTGTCTTACCACATTCAAAACATCGTTGAGGTCCGGAGCTTCCTCTCCTTCTAGTTCTCACATTTTGCAATGCTTTTGAGAACCGAGTAGAGATGAGTGCAAACTCCTCCTCTGGAAACTCTTCAATCTGTTCAAGGGTTAGAGAGGACAGCAAAGAGAGTGCACCACTAGATGATGATTGACTAGAACTAGACATGTCACGTTGCGAAACAAATGCAATAGACTTGTTGGGGTTTTTACGTGAGATGATGTCAATTTCATGAGTTTTCAATTTAGAATAAAGCACGTCTAAAGTAAGAGAACTCACGACAGTAGATTCACGAATAGATGTAACTTTCATCTCCCAAATTGACATATCTAATGCTCCTAACAATTGTCTAGCATTTTCAGCATCTGAAAAGTTAACATTGACACTACGCAAGTTGCTGAGAATTTTATTAAAGCGAGCAAAAAGGTCATCAATTGACTCACCTGGTTGCATCTCAAAACGCATGTATTCTTTCTTGAACATATCTTGCCTTACCTCCTTGATCGTATTGGATCCTTCATGGTAGTCACAAAGAGCTTTCCAAACATCATATGCAGATCGGAGGTGTGCAACACGGTCGAAGTCGCTTTGAGTCAATCCTTGGATGATCAAGTTGCGAGCCTTGTTGTTGTTGTCAACATCTCTCATATTTGCAGCCGTAACTTGATTGTTGGGTGGTACATCGAAGTTCCGGTAGACCTTTTCCCATATGGCGAAGCCTTGCGCCTGTATGTAGGCCTCCATCCGCGCCTTCCAAACCTGAAAATCGATGCCATTGAACACACAAGGTTTTGCGGAGTACTTCTCCATGATGATTAGTCAAAACATGTGCAAATCACAAAGATTAGAGCACCTTGGCTCTGATACCAATTGTAGGATCGAAGAGCACGTGAAAAGCTACCAGAGGGGGGTGAATAGTAGATTAAAATTTTTTGCAGCGGAAACAACAAAAACCCCTCAGCAAAAAATCAATCGGTTAAAGAAACCGTGTGTGCAAGTGTTTTCAAACATGTTCAACCGTGACAAATCAAGTAGAGAGGTAGAGAATCAAGTCACGGATCTAATGCAACAAGAATCACTTGAAAACACGAAGTAAAATTTGAGATACGATCAAAACATTAAACGCAGATCAATCTGTTCTACCCGATATAAAACAGATCTGCAATGCTGCAAAGAAACTCGTGTATCTCAAAAACTACAGATCCGAAGCTCATGAAAATTTTACAGATGATAGATAATTGAGTTGTGAAGACAACCCAAAAAGAATCACGTCAATCGGATCTGTAAAACTCGAGTTATGAACGAAACACCAAAGCAACGTCGGTCTGTCCAGAAACTCGGCGAGAAAGACTTGACGAAAAACAAGTCGGACGAACAAGGCACAAAAACTCCTCGAAACTATGAACTTTATTCAATAGAAAGACAAGAGGAACAGCCCAAAGTTCTCTGCCCACGAGAGCTCTAGCCTCCCTTGCTTTATAGCCAGCCCTCAGGCTAAACAATCCAATCTAGGACTCCTACTCCTAATTGGACTCGTATCCTAACTTACCATAACTGCTCAGGACTTTCCTATTCGCAGATAGAAGCAATCGTGAGACTTCCAAACACCTTAGGAACGTCCTAAACATTCCTAAAACAACTCAACTTCATGCCTAGCACAAAATCCTATCATAACCAACTCAAATCTTCCATATTTGAGCCATATCCGACTCAGCCTCAGCCTGAGTACGCAATCCAGCCGGTTGGACCTTTCCGACCAATTCTTTACATCCACTTCTCTTCATCACGCCTTGGAACAATGTTGCCATGTCCATGCACTCCTTGCACACGTGCAAATACCTTTCAACGACGTACACGCAACCTTCATATGCACTGCCCTTGATCCAAACATGCTGCGCGACCTTCCGATCAACTCAACCACAGCTCCTCCGGAACTTGGTTGTTGGAACCTCATCTCCTCCCTGAGACTAGTCCAAGGATCCTGTCACCAGCCATGTATTGAACTCAAGAAACACCTGCACATGAATAAACAACCAATTCTTCCGGGCACAAGTCCTCGACTTGACTCACGTTAGTTCGAAAACCACAACACCTTACATGAGCACGTCACATAAGCATGTTGCAAACCATATCAAATGATAACAGCCATAACCACCAAAACACACCAAAAACTTAGCAAATTAATATTAAGCAAACCTTCCCATAAAGCAAGTTTGAAACATTGCGAGTTAAAAGCAAAAACGAGACGCTGCAGTTCTACGAGTCGAACTTCATGGGAGCTCCCTAAAAACAAGCTCCGGACTTCACAGAAGCTCTTCGGACCTTGCAGGAGCTCTCCGGACCTTGCGTCGGACCTTGCCAATACTTGGCGGACCTAACAAAGAACTTGTCGGACCTTGCCACAGAAGAATGTTTTGGCAATATTCAAAACTTTGAATGTTAATGCTAACTTTTATCCTAATTGCCAATGTATTCAGCACACATAGGTCTCACAGAAGGTGCCTGTGCAGAGCTTCAAGATTGGTAAAGGCCTCTGAGTGCCTTGCGGAGCTAAGGACTCGGCCAGGCAAAACCATGAAGAAGACAAAAAGCATCACAGGCACAAACATTCAAGAGAGTCTATTTATTCATGGCTCCACGATCTGGTCTACAGAATCGATAAAAAGAAAGAAGCGAGTCCTAGGGGCCTCCTGGCTCGCGTCGGAACCTAGAGGCTACAAGGGCGGCCACTTCTCTGACTTCGGCCCTAGCCATCTCCTCCCGCTCTGTGGCAGGACCGTCTTTCACTGGCTCCAGTGAGAAGGAAGGGTCCCGGCTCTTGAAGCAGGCCAACACATGCGTGGCAACCTCCAAGGCCAAGCCCCGTCCCTCTGCCTCAAGCTCGCTGGCAACCACTGAGTCCAGCCTGCTCAGATTGGCGCCAAGTGACTCCAGTGCGGGAATCACTTCAGCCACCTTCAGCGCAGGAGCCACCGCCTTCACCGGGCTGAAGCCAAGAGGGATCAAGGCGGACCCCGCCTGGTCAACGAAGTTCGAAACTGCACGGGCCTCGGAGGACCGCGAAGCCAAGAGCTCCTCTACCTCGTGACGGGCTGCTCGCAGGGCGTCGCGGCTTCCCTCGGAAGACTCCTTCTCCCTTTCTGCCAGGGAGCTTTCCCGAAGGCAAAGAGACTGGGCAAGCCGCTCCAACTCAGAAACCCGGAAGTCGGCAGCCAATTCCCGATCCAGGACCGCCTGGCGTTCGCGGGAGACCTGTTCCTCCCTCATGGCCAGGTCTGCTTTTCGGGCCTCTAGCTCCCTGGTCCGAGCTCGCAGGTCAGCCTCGCCCGCCACCAGCTGCGCAGCGGCCCTCTCCGCCTCGGCAGCCGTAGAACGCTCCTGGTTCTCGACGGCGAGCTTGCGGTGCTCCAGCCTCTGACGTATCTCCTCCACCTCGGAGAGACTCTCCTCGGCCTGGGCATGTACCTCGAGGGCCTCCCAGTGGAGCCGTCGCGTTTCAGCGTCCAAGCGGTCAACAGACCGTTTCAGCCGGTCGAGGAGCGCTTCCCTGAAGTCAAGTGACTCCTGCCTGGAATCGAGCTCGCCCTTGACCTTCGCGGTCCGCTCCCGCAAAAGGTTCCCCCAGATGAGGAGGCGATCCCTTTCAACCGTATGCTCCTCCCGCTCACGACCAAGTGCGGCCAAGACCTGCCGGACGCTTGCTTGGGCGAGCACGAAGGCATCCGCCAGAGGCAGTGGGGCAGCAGAGGCCGGAGCAGCACCCCCGACCTCCTCCATCACATCATCCTCAAGAAAAGGTGATGCGCCAGCGACCGGGATGAGACGCCGGTCAGGAGAAGCTGGCGCCGGGGCTCCGACAGCCGGGCTTTCACCAACTTCTGGCCCCTCAGTCCGTGGAGAGGGACGAGGGGGGGGGGGGAGTCGGCACTGAATTGGAAGCCGGGTCGCCTGGTACAGGGTTGACCTGCGCTGGCTTGGGGGCCACAACAGCCGTCTCGGCAGGAGAAGATGACGCTGCCGAGGAATCCGGGCACGTTGGACAGGAGAAACTCGCGCTGGCTCGGGGGCCGCGGCAGCTGTCCCTGTTTCCGAGCGCAACGGTGCCGATCCCCCACCGGCCGGGGACGGCCGAGAAGCGCGAACACTCCAGCGGGCCTTGAACCCCGACTTCCGAGCCGGGGCAGGACCCCCAGAGCCCACCGTCGTCGCCGACGGCCGCTCCGCAGTCGCCTGGACTGACGGACCAGGGGATGCTCCAGAAGCTCCCCTCGACGCATCAGCCCGAGACCTCTTTGTGTCGCCACCGGAAGGAGTGCCATCTCCAGAAGCAGGAGGTGCAGGCACCCTAGATCCCCGGCTTGGCATAGATGCCACCACTGGAGGAGATCGAGCACGTCTCTTCTCTGGGGGCGGGTTGGAAGCCATAGCGAGGGAGGGCTCAAAGACAAGAAGACAAAGGCACAAGAGTCCAAGGAAAAGCAGTGGGAAGTGCCAAGGGAGGCCGCAATGCGGGTAATATCCCCTTTTAAAACTTCCCAGACGCGATTCCAAATGACCCGAAACCCTTCGAATACACCGCATCGGCAACCGCATCGGCGCCAAGGAGTCAGCCTCCCAAGAAGACGAGCCGGCAAGGCACTCCGGCGGTTTCCGAAGAAAGCGCCGCAACGTGCAGAAGTGGCAGTCTTGGGAACCGCCGCAGTAAAAGCAACCATCAAGTGGGCGCATGCTCCCACGATCCCGCGACTGTTCGTGCTCCGGCAGCGGTCGATGCGGGACTTAGAGAAAGTGCGCGGAACAGAAGAGACGGAGGTCCCACCTCGGGATCGCTATCTCCCCCGAGATGGGCCCGGGGGCCACTGTCGGTACCCGCGATATGGGGTACCCCCGCGCACAGGGGAAAATGCCTAAGGATCTCGCCCTTCTCCGCAGGGAGAGCTCCGAAGGCGCCACGCGTCCAGCGGGGCCGGACCTCCCTCTCCTCAGAGGAGAGCTCCGGGCTCGCCACGTGGCCTGCATAAGCCGGATCTCCCCCCTCTGCCGGGGAGAGGTCCGAAGGCTCCACGTGTCCAGCGGGGCCGGGCCTCCCTCTCCTCAGAGGAGGGCTCCGGGCCCGCCACGTGGCCGAAAGAAGCCGGACCTCCCCCTCCACGGGGAGAGGTCTGAAGGCTCCACGTGTCCTGTGGGGCCGGACCCCCTCTCCTCTAAGGAGGGCTCCGAGCCCGCCACGTGTCCAGCAGAACAGCGCTGCCTGCCCCCGAGCGGTAGGCAACGGGCGTAAAGACGCCCCATACCTTGCCCGTACAAGGTATTCAAGGCCCGCGCCTTCCCAAGACGCGGAGACGCGGAGCATGCCTCTGTCAGGTGCCGTTGCGCCCAGTCGCATCACAGACTGGCGCGCGGTGTCAGAACCTGCCAGCCAACAAACACAGCGACAAGACATCCCCTGCCGCCTCCGCCGTCATCAACCACTACGACTAGCATGCGGCATGGGCAGGGCGGCAAGACGAAGACTCAGAAGCCTTCGCCAGAGACAACTACCGACATAACTGCAGATACGATAGTCGGCAGACAATCTCCCCGGGACCACCTGTCGGGTCCCGGGTTCCCCTTGTAAGCCACACGAGCCTTGGACTATAAAAGGCTCGGGTAGGCAACGTTAGCAAGGGTTCGCACTCCAGCAACTCATACGCTAGGCATAACTCATCCTCAAGCTCAGGACTCCGGTTCTAAGCAACAAGCAATACAGCGAGCTCCTCAGCTCACCGTGGACGTAGGGTTTTACGCTCCGGCGGCCCAAACCACATAAAACTCGCCGTGTCAAGCTCCTCCTTAACTCGTCCCTACGCTCAAGCTCTCCGCAAGTGACTAGCCCCTCCGAAAAAAGAATCTCCACGGGCTGCCTAGAGCAGGTCCGGGGGAAGTGTCGACCACACACTTCGACAAACGCTCTCCGGGCTCGGGGGCTACCATGATAGGTAGGGTCGTCAGGAGTTGCTTCAACTCCTGGAAAGCCTCTTCTGCTTCGTCAGTCCAGGCAAATGGACCGGATTTGCGCAGGAGCTTAAAGAAGGGGAGCGCTCACTCTGCTAGCCTCGGTATAAACTGACTCAGCGCGGCTAGGCATCCCGTGAGTTTCTGGACTTCTTTGATGCGGGCGGGAGGCCGCATCAAGTCGATGGCCTTGATCTTCTCTAGGTTGGCCTCAATTCCTCGGTGTGAGACCAGGAATCCTAAGAGTTTCCCAGAGGATACGCTGAACACACATTTGTCGGGGTTCAGCTTGGTGCGCGTGGTGCGCAATATGTCAAAGAATAAGGCTAGGTTATCAAACAAGGATGAACTCTGCCTGACCTTGACAACGATGTCATCGACATACACCTCAACTAAGTCTCTTATTAACTCTCCAAAGGTTTTGTGCATTGCACATACAAAGGTGGGGAGAGCATTCATTAGGACATAAGGCATAGAGACATAACAATACAGGCCATCTACTGTGATGAAGGAGGTGTGCTCTTCATCTTCTCTAGACATAGGGATCTGATGGAAACCCGAGTAGGCGTCTAGGAAGCACAGCATCTCGCAGCCTGATGTCGAGTCTACTATTTGATCTATTCTGGGGAGAGGGAATGGATCTTTGGGACATGCCTTATTGAGACTGGTGTAGTCGATGCACATCCGAAGCTTCCCACCGGCCTTCGGGACAACGACGGGGTTCACCAACCACCGGGGGTGATGGACTTCCCGTATGAAGCCAGCATCCAGCAGCTTCTTGATCTCTTCTCGGATGAAGTTCTGCCGCTCGATGGACTGCTTGAGAGGCTTCTGTTGGACTGGCCGGGCGTCGGGGAAGATCTTCAAGTGGTGCTCAATCACCTCCCTAGGGATCCCCGGCATCTGCGACGGCTGCCATGCAAACACGTCGACGTTGTGCCGGAGGAAGGTGATGAGCGCGCCTTCCTATTTGCTATCCAGGCCCCCGGCTACCCGGGTGGTCTGGGCAGCGTCGGCGCCGACTTGGACGACCTTCAGGGGGATGTCGCCCTCGTCAAGGGGTTGCACACGGGGTGCAGCGGCAGAGGCACGGTGGCGTGCACTCGGGTGGAGCCGGTCTGGTTCCGCACTGCCAGGGGCTGGTGCTCGTGCTGTCGCAAGTGCCTGGAGCTTTTCCAAGGCCGACACTGCAGCAGTGCGGTCTCCACGAATCCTGAGGATGCCTGTTGGTGTAGGCATCTTTAAGACGAGGTAGCCATAGTGGGCTGCTGCCATGAACCGGTACAGGGCTGGCCTGCCGATTATGGCGTTGAAGGGGAGGTCGATCTCCGCTACGTCGAACAGAATGTACTCTGTCCGATAGCTGCCCGGTGCCCCAAAGGTCACCGGAAGGCTGATGTTGCCGTAGGGGACGACTTGTCCCGGCCCTACCCCTGAGAACGGGCTCGACGGGGTGAGCTTGTCCATCGGGATCTGCAGCTTCTGGAAAGCTGCGCGGCTGATAAGGTTCAGCCCAGCTCCACCATCTACCAAAACGTGGTACATCCTCACGTTGGCGATGGTGGGCGCTACCAAGAGCGGTAGTTGGCCGGCCCCAACCATGTTCCTGGGGCAGTCGGTGGCATCGAAGCTGATGGGGGTTCCCATCTTCTTGAGGTGCGGTGCGGCACCTGGGAGTGGAGCCACCGACGCTACCGCTCGGTGCAAAGTCTTAACCGCGCTTCGGGACGAGGGGTCAGCGGACCCGCCGTAGATGACGTAGAGCCTCTTTCGACGCTCGTCATCGCTGGAGCTGGAGTCCTCTTGGTGGTCGACGTTGTCTGGGGCGTCGGCCTTCTGCTTGCCCTCCCTTTGACGGAAAGGTGGGGCATCAGTCCGCAGCTGCTTCCCTTTGCGGAAGCGCTTCGCGAGCTTCTGAATCTCCCGGCACTTGGCAGAAGTATGGCGACAGCTGCTGTGCGCGGGGCATAGCTCGCCTTGGTCACCATCTGGAGCTGGTTACTGTCGCTGCCTTTTGTCGGGGCGCAGCCCCCGAGCTCCACTGGGCGCCGCTGCTGCGGCAACGGGAGCCGCGGCCGGTGACTTCATCTTGCCACCGCCCCGGTTCTTGGTCTTCTTGCTGCCTCCATAGGAAGCAGCGCCAGATCCGGGCTGTCCTCACTCGGAGGCTGGCAGGGAGTGCCAGTTCCGCCCTTCTGCTGCTCTGGCGCACTTGTCTGCCAGGCTGAAGAGCTCTGAGACGTCGCGAACCTCTCTGGTCGCGAGCTTCTCAAGCATCTTCTTGTCCCGGACGCCTTGCCGGAACGACACCACCACAGAAGCATTTTGGATATGTGGGATGGTGTTCCGTACCTGGGAGAACCGCTGGATGAAGGAGCGCAGCGATTCCCCAGGTTGTTGCTGGATGGCGTGGAGGTCAAGCTCCGTGCCAGGCCGGGTGTAGGAACTGCCAAAGTTGGTGGTGAACTGCTGGCAGAGCTCTCCCCAGGAGGTTATGGAACCCGGGGGGATGCTCATGAGCCAAGACCGGGCTGGGCCGGTCAAGGCGACGGGGAAGTAGTTGGCCATGACGGCCTCGTCCTCTCCTGCAGCAAGGACGGCGGTGGAGTAGATCTGGAGGAACTCCGCCGGGTTGACGCTGCCGTCGTACTTCTCGGGCAGGTGCGGCCGAAACCTGCGTGGCCACCTCACGAAGCGAAGGTGGGGCGCCAGGGCCGCACATCCTGCTCCTGTTGCTGTAGGCGTTGATGCCGCGAACGCTTGGTTCGCTGCTGGCACTGTGTACCCCGGTATGGGCAAGGCTGCGCCATAGACCGGGGGCACCGTTTGCAGGGCATATGGCTGTGGCATATGCTGCGTGGCGTATGCCTGGGGCAGAGATCGCGTGGCGAAGGTCTGCGCCTCAGGCAGGGTCGAGGCTGACGTCATGCTGTCGCCGACCTCTTGGTTCGACACCTTTCTCGTCGTCGCTCGAGGAACACTCGGGCATCTTGGCCCAAGTGGCATCGTTCCAGCTCTGTCCTCAGGTCCGTCGATGGGAGCCTGGTGGAGCTAGAGTCCGCCGTCTGCCCGTCAACCGTTGGCGTGCACGTCAGCGACACAGCCGGTTGGCCGGGGCGTTGTCCTCGCCGAAGTCGAGGGTTTGCGGTGGCGACGACAAGACGGTCTACTTCGCGAATCCACTGCTGGGTCGCTGCCTGAGGCGCGTCCCCAGCAGGTGGATTGCGCAGTAGCACTCTTGCTGCAGCTAGCGCGCCCCCGTAGGGAATGCTCAGCGCTGCAGAAGATCTCACGCTATCTGGAGCCTGCATTGTCGGAGTCGGCGTTGCCGGAGTCGGCTGCTGGCTTCCATCTTGCGCCGACACACTCTGTCCTGAGTGTGTCGACACGTATTCCCCGCTAGTCACGGTCCGTCGTGAACGCGGGGAGGAGAGCTTGCCTCTGAAGGAAGCTTCGTCATCTTCGTCGGCAGAAGCTCGTCGCGCAAGGGAAAAGTCCCCTACCTGGCGCGCCAAATGTCGAAGTGTGTGGTCGACACTCCCCCCGGACCTGCTCTGGGCAGCCCGCGGAGGTTCTTTTTCGGAGGGGCTAGTCACTCGCGGAGAGCTTCAGCGTTAGGGACGAGTGAGGGAGAAGCTTGACACGGCGAGTTTTATGTGGTTCAGGCCGCCGGAGCGTAAAACCCTACGTCCACGGTGAGCGGAGGTGCTCGCTATATTGCTTGTTGCTCAGAATCGGAGTCCTGAGCTTGAGGGTGAGTAATGCCTAGGATGCGAGTTCACAGAGTTTGAACCCTTGCTAACGTTGCCTACCCGAGCCTTTTATAGTCCAAGGCTCGAACGGCTTACAAGGGGGGCCGGGACCCGACAGGTGGTCCCGGGGAGATTACCTGCCGACTATCGTATCTGCAGTTATGTCGGTAGTTGTCTCCAGCGAAGGCTTCCGAGTCTTCGTTCTGCTGCCCTGCCCATGCCGCAAGCTAGTCGTAGTGGTTGATGACGGGGGGGGGGGGCAGGGGATGTCTTGTCGCTGTGTTTATTGGCGGGCAGGCTCTGACACGGCGCGCCAGTCTGCGATGCGACTGGGCGCAACGGCACCTGACAGAGGTGTGCTCCACGTCTTCGCGTCTTGGGAAGGCGCGGGCCTTGAATACCTTGTACGTGCAAGGTATGGTGCGTATTTACGCCTGCTGCCGCTCGCGCGGGGGCAGGCAGCGCCTTCATGCTGGCCACGTGGCGGGCCCGGAGCTCTCCTCTGAGGAGAGGGAGGTCCGACCCCGCGGGACACGTGGAGCCTTCGGACCTCTCCCTGCGGAGGGGGAGGTCCGGCTTCTGTCGGCCATGTGGCGGGCCCGGAGCTCTCCTCTGAGGAGAGGGAGGTCCGGCCCCGCGAGACACGTGGCGCCTTCGGAGCTCTCCCCATGGAGGGGGGAGGTCTGGCTGCTGCTGGCCACGTGGCGGGCCCGGAGCTCTCCTCTGAGGAGAGGGAGGTCCGGCCCCGCTGGACACGTGGCGCCCTCGGAGCTCTCCCTGCGGAGAAGGGCGAGATCCTTAGGCATTTCCCCCTGTGCGCGGGGGTACCCCATATCGAGGGTACCGACAGACGTCGTCCCCGCCGAAGCTGAGGGTTGGCGGCGGCGACGACGAGACGGTCGACGTCGCGAATCCACTGCTGGGTCGCTGCCTGAGGCGCGTCCCCAGCAGGTGGATTGCGCAGAAGCGCTCATGCTGCAGCTAGTGCGTTCCCATGGGGCACACTCAGTGCTGCAGCAGATCTTGGGCTTCCTGGAGTCCATGTTGCCGGAGTCGGCTGCTGGCTTCCAGCTTGTCCCGACACGCTCCGTCCCGAGTGTGTTGAGACGTAGTCCCCGCTGGTCACCTGTAAAAGCCCAAGAAAAAGGGACTTGCAAAAACTTTTTATCACCTACAACACCACAGTTTTGTTGTGGATAGATTGTGAAAAAGTGTGAAGATCAAGTAACCTCCATCAAAAGAGTGGTTAGAGGGGAAAGCCTACACTTTCACAAAGTGGGAATTTCACACATGACACATGGGAGGGTGATTCAAAACTGTTGCATTCAAACTCATGGTTGCAGCCTCAAAAACAAGGATCAAAGTGCATAATTGGATTACTTAGGTCCAAATTAGGGGGAGGCAGAGTTTCAATAATTTTTGAAAAGGTTTGATACCCATTTTTTTAAAAAGGATCCAAATGTGCAAAAAATTCAAATATACATTTGAATTTGGGGGAAATGTGCTCAACCATACAAATGTAGGTCAGTTTAAAACTCCAAACATTTGAATTCATCCCTGGCCAAGTTTTGGAGATCTTTTGAGGGGTGGGGGAGCACTGACAAGTGGGTCCCACATGTCATTAAGGAGATTAAAATGGCACAAAAGTCAACAGCCTTAGGGGCTAAGTGTTGCACTCGGAACAGAGCCGAGGCTCCACCGTGACACACCGAGAAACGCCGGGCGCCACCTCCTGCTCTCCCCTCGCGCGCTGGCGAGCTCCTCGTGGGGGCGCAGTAACTCCCAGCCGTGCACCAGCTTGCCACATTCACGAGCCGACCCCCCAGCCACCGCCCTCTCGCACGAGAGAGCGCCAAGGAGCCGCCGCTGTGATCCATTCACCCGGGAGCGATCGTCTCTCGCGTACCAACGTCGGCAACTCAGCAAACCAGCATCCCCAGACCTCTCTCGCACTCCCCACACCACTTCCGGTCGAGCTGAGCCACCACAAACCGAGCAAACGTCGTTCTTCGCGGCAGCCGGGAAGAACTGAGCCAAGGTGCTCTCGTGGGCAGCTCGGCAGAGGGCTTGTCACGACCAAGAAGGAGCGGTTTTGGACGCGCCTAGACTCCACGCTGCTCGACCCCAAAGCCTAGAACCAGTGACCGATCATCGCCGGCAAATTTCGCAAAACATCTCCAACCGGTGCAGAACTACCCTCGGGTAAGAAACCCACAAATTCCCGACATATGCTTGCTTAGAGTTTATCAAACTGCACTCACAGGAGCTAGACTTGACGGCGCCCAAGTTTGCTTCGCAACCCTAGTTTAATTTTGGCTGTAGCCGGCGTATTTCCCGGTTTTCCAGCCGCGGTTATGGCGGGAAGGGTCGGGCTCACGGTGACAGCTAGGTTAGAGCTCTTCCTGAGCCCTGGCATGTCCTTGTCTACCTTCTCTGAGATCCCCCGGAGCTGTAGAGCCTTTCCACCGAGGTTTTGGTGGGCTAAGTTGGCCGGGTGCCATAACCGAAGGGAGTCCGAGCCGCTGCACCGTCGCCGGCTAGGTTAGGGCCACCGCCGACCGGAGCAGTCGGTGCCATCGTGTTCAGCGCACGGAATTAGGCCCAGGCGGCGAGTTTCCGGCCGAGAGGCGGTCAGGAAGCCAAGTCCGGCGAGCTTCAGAGGTGTGCCGGCGAGGGGGCGGCGCGGGAAAAAGGGCGGGCGCGAGGAAGAAGACGAGCTGGCCGGGCCCGCTCGTCAGTCCCTCGAGGCACAGCGTGGGGATTTTCTGTTGCACCGGATCAGCTGTGAACACGCGGAGAACAGTCCTGTGGCCCCGCGTGGCCCAGCCGAGGTGGTGACACGTGGGGGCCGGGCCCGCTGTCAGGAATTTGAACTTTTCCCGGTTAATTCGAATTCCAGAATTTCCCCAAACTTTAGAACTCCATAACTTTTGCTAGGATTCAAATTGGGTTGGATTCATCTTTCCTAGCTCTGTCCAAATATACAACCCAATTTGTATGAAACCCATTAATTAATTCTGGGCAATTCTTTAAAGCTTTTCAGCAAAAGAATTTTAGAGGGAGTTTGGTTCATCCAAAAATCCTTAAATTTTGCCAGAATATCCGTTAGGAGGTTAGTGAACCCCTGTAAAAGTTTTAGACCATTTGGAGTTGATTTGATCAGAGCAATTCAAATTTGAAGGTGCTGTGTTCATTTGAATACAGAAACATTTTCAGAGAATTTCCAAAACTTGGAAATTCAGTTCTGGGCAAATATTAGCTCCAAAAATGCTAGGAAAATTCATGCAAACTCTATGAGCTATAATTGAAATTGTAGTTCACTAAGTTGGGCATGAACAGGGGTGTTACCTCAGAATTAATTCTGCTTTGCTTATTTGCTGAGAGAATTATTCTGAGCAAACCACTCAATGAAAAGTGCTAAATTTTGGTCCAGAGGGTTTTCTGGTGACAAGGAACCCACACAAAAATTCTCAGCTCCATTGGAGCTCTGGATCACCCCTGTCCTGTTTAACCACTTGGGGGATTAATATGGAAAAGGGGGGAAACCACTTAGCACTTAACCATGTACTTAGGTCCAAACCCAAACCACTAAATCCCAGTTCCATTTTAAATTCTTGAACAGAGTTCCAGTTGTTAGAAACTGGTTATTAGAACTAATAGCAACAGTATTACAATAAACCTGTATGCATATTCATTAACATGTTGTATTTCAATAACGTGTAGTCGCTGAAGGCGAGGAAGCTCCGGAGGTTCTCGACTTCCTGCTTCCAGAGGAAGAACTGACTCCTGACCAGCAGCAACAAGGCAAGCCCCGGTTTGCATCAACTTCTTACATGTTTTACTTTGTTTACATGTGTCATATGAAGTGTGAATGTGCATTAGGTGTAGGATGGATGAAAACCCCACTTGCATGACCAAAAGTCTCCATAAGAGTGAGGGTAGTGTCTAAGACCTCGCATAGACAAGCTAGGCTTAATGTTTCGTAGGACTTCGGTACAAGTCGAGTAGTTGGAATCTACTCGCGTGATAGGCTTGGGACACACGGGTTCGGTTGAGTGATGTGAGATCACTTTAGTAATGAAAATGAGACTAGGCAGGGGCTAGGGCGCAGCAAGAGGAAGTCTTGTGTGCGCAGCCCTGCCCGTGTCGATTGAGGACCGATCCGTGTGCGGCCCTGCTGAACATGTATTGAACGTCCCGAAGGCATATAGGATATATGGGCCCCGATAAACCGATGTAGCCTAAATCTCCGGGCGTCGAGGCATAACGCACCGATTTATAGGTGTAGGCTGAGGGCAGCAAGGTGGAAATCTGCCAACGGGCATAGAGAGATGCTCCGTGTGGGGAACCTCCTGCTCGTTTCGGTGCGACCGGTTCGACGTTTGGGCTGTTGGGTGAAAGGTTGTCCCGTACGACATCGAGTGAGCGTGCTGTGCAGCTCCACGGGTGGGCGTACGTGACGTGCTCTTTGGGTTTCCCTGAAGGTGTATATCGAGTCGATTCGCCGTCCCTCGCGGTGACGAGTACCGCTTGTTCACTGCGTCGTAACGTAGACTAATGAATGAAATGTTATGATTCAATATTGCTGTTCTGATATAATTGTATTGCTACCTTTGTGCCACCCAATATTGCTTACTAAAATTCAGCTTTCCGAGCTGTTAACTTGTGCTAAAAGATAAACTAAGGATGAACTTGTAGGTGTGTCATTTGCTGCAATATTACTATCCTATGTTATTGTACACCTCATGTAGAGTTTCATGTTTAGGTGAGTCGGTTAAGCCTTGCTGAGCCTTCGTGCTCACGGTTGCTGCTTAAGTGTTTTTCAGGTGAGGAGCCACCCACGGACTCGCAGTACGAGTCCACCGGCGAGGGTTACCCTCCGTCGGGGACTACGGCTGAGTGGGAGCCATACACGCCGCGCTGAGCTGAGACGTGCAGCTAGTGTGGGTTGCCCTAGGGCTGGGCAACCGACTGTTGCTAGATAGGCGGGCGTGAGTTGTATAGTGTAGACTTCCGCTGTGTAAGATAAATAATACTTTGTAACTGGAGTTTGTACTACTTTGTACAGTTCAGTTTGTTTTCCCATGTAATATATTGTGTTCTTATGACGTGTGCTGTCGGGTGTCGCATCACGCGGCACCACCCTCTGCGATCCTGGATGAGCGGATCCCGGTCCGCCACAGCCTGGTATCAGAGCTGCATTGGGGATAGCACAGTACTTAAGAACTGCATTATGGGAAAACTTAGGTTTACGGTGAGGATCCGGTAGTTTGCCCAAGTAAGGACTATATTAGCCTAGTTACTTAAAGTGGCAAAGACTAACCTATGTGTTATAATTCTGAATTTCAATTATGTAACGACGCACCTACGCTCTGGTAAGCATGGTAAGGAATGCCACCGAAAGC
This sequence comes from Neostapfia colusana, assembly GCA_030760725.1. NCBI lineage: Eukaryota > Viridiplantae > Streptophyta > Magnoliopsida > Poales > Poaceae > Neostapfia > Neostapfia colusana. The sequence continues at coordinate 107,491,624 of JASWHV010000006.1, forward strand.
GGTTCAATTTCGGTTAGCTCCCCTGACGAGGAATGTGGTTCAGGGAATTGTCTCACAGCTTGGTGTGAGACGTCAATATGAAACTCTTGGACTCTTCATGTTCCTGAGTTCATATGAAACGCTGATCCCTAGCGTGCATTAGGCAAGTAAGTGGAGACCCCATCGCGTGGTCAGTAACGCGAAAGTGTGTTCATCTGGATGTAGCCCAGGGGGACATACGGAGCGCTTGCCATCGGCGTGCCCTGCAGAGCAGTAGGTGGTATCTGTTGGGTTGATAACATTCCCAACCGTGACGACCCGTTCATGACCTACTCGGGTTCCCCGTCGTGTGGTGTTGAAACACGCACGTACCTTGAGACGTGACCTAACTCAAGGACGGCCGTATGGAATATGATACGGCCGTTTGTATTTAATTTCAAATATGGAACTGCCTGAAGTGAAAACAACCCTTGAGTGCACCATTATAGTTTGGTCTTCTGCAGGTACTAACCACGTGGTGTATCCGTGTAGTAAACGTGTGCGAGAGACCGTTTAGTGCCACACTTGTGACGTATATGCCGGTATAATCCGGTTAGGATTTTCTTTTGTGAGGAACGTAGTACCGAGATATTGTAGGCATATGCATGAAAATATTGATAACAAGGAATTAAAATCACTAGGTTCAACATTTAGGACCCTGGTTGGGTAGAAAAATTGGAGTGGGTTTGAGTGTAGTTCCAAAAGACTGAAAACAGAGTGCTCTGTTTTGGGCAGCAAGTTGCTGATCTTCAACAGAGCATAACTCACAGGTCTTTTATCCCAGGGAGGTGTGGTATATAGTTATGTAAAGGTATTTGAGTACCCTACAACTTTGTTATAGACTTCCAGAGCTGAAACACACCTTAAGATGGCTTAAATCCCAGAGGAATGTAAACTGTCCAGAACCAGGACAGAGTTAAACACTCTCTGGACTGTTCTGTTTTTCAAATATAATTCCCATTAGAAAAATCAAAAATTGTCATATGATACATATTTATAAAGGGTATAAGATGTATTACATCTTTGTAATTCAAAGTTTCTGAAATTTCAGCACAGATTTCAGTGGAAACCAGGGATGAAAACAGCCACTTCCAAGGGAGGTGCTGTTAAACTTCTTCCAGAAATTCTGCTGACTTTGAATTAGCATAACTTTTTAACCAAAGCTGATCTGGGGGCAAATGAATACTCGTTGGAAACATACTGAAGTTAAATTTAACTTTGGTATTCAACTTGAGTCATGAAAATGCCCAGAACCAGATCAAAACTTAGAATAGGTAGAAACTGGTCATTCTGACAGAAGAATGACAGTTGAACTCATTGGAGAGGGTGTTGTACCCCAAGGGTGGTTTACGTGATGACAAAGCGATAGTAATATCTCGTAGTGACCAAACCTAGTTATGGTGAGCTTCCAAAGAGGAGGTTCATCAAGTTGGATGTAACTAGCTTGTATTTGATCTGGTAATGGTATAGCTTGTGCAAAGTTATTACATTATCTACATACGAGATGTATCGCATGTTCATTGTCATTATGTTTTTACGCCTATTTTATTGGACTGCATGCAATATGTTGCGGGACTGATGTTTATTGTCGTATGGTTGCAGATGGTTCGCACTAGGACCACGCACGAGGTTGGTGGCTCTAGCCAAGGGGGAGGCGATGACTCCCAGCCACCGGCCTACGACAGCACCCCGCAGCAGCAGCCACCACCGCCGCCTCCGCTTACTCTAGCGGATGTGATAGCGGCACTGGTGGGTGGTCATGAGGAGCAGACCGACCTGCTCCGCACGATCGTGCAGAATACGTCCCAGGCGGGGGGACGTCAAGATAGAGGGCCTCGTGAGCCCCGTGAAGTGTCGTACTCGGATTTCATGAGTACGCACCCTCCAGTGTTCACCGAAGCCGAAGAACCACTGGAGGCTGACAACTGGCTGCGGGTCATCGAGTCCAAGTTCAGGCTGCTCCAATGCACGGAGCGGCAAAAGACCTTGTTCGCAGCGCAGCAACTCCACGGTGCCGCTGGTGCGTGGTGGGCGAACTATGTCGCCTCATGTCTGGCCGGCCATGCCGTGGAATGGGAGGAATTCCGGGAGGCGTTCCGCGCCTATCATATCCCTCCCGGGATCATGAAGAGGAAGTTCCAAGAATTCTTGGAGCTGAAGCATGGCGGGAGGAGTGCCCATGACTACTCCCGTGCCTTCAACCATCTGGCGCAATACGCGTCAAAATATATCTCCACTGAGGAGAAGAAGCGGGAACACTTCTATCGGGGGTTACACCCCGAAATGAAGACGCACCTCGTTCAGTGGAATAGCGGCACCTTCAACGACTTAGTCAATGCCGCGATCATACAAGAGGACGCTCAGCGGGAGTTGGCAGCTGAGCAGAGGAAGCGCAGCGCTCCACCCAGCAGTGGTGGTGGCGCTCCTCAGAAGTACCGTATGGTGTATCGGACACCATCCGGACAGCAGTGGCACCCACCGGCACGACCTCAACGGTTCGGGGGACGTCCTTTTCAGTCACCTCCACTCCGACCGCCGATTCCACCACCAAGACAGCAGCAGCAGCAGCAGACGGCACCCCGGGCATTTCCACCGCCACAACGCGCCCCGGGTTTCCGGCCACCGATCAGCGGGGGACCGCCCCGTTTCACGTGCTTCACGTGTGGCCAGGCAGGCCACTTCGCGAAGGACTGTCCCCAGGGGCAGCAGAGCAGCAGGCAAGCCCAGTTCCAGGGCGGTGCTCGAGGCCGACCTCCGGTGAAGAAGGTTGGTCAGCGGACTGGGGGCGTCCGCAACCTCGACAATGAGGACGCCCCAGAGGGAGACAACGTGTTGGCGGGTACGTTCACTCTCAACCATCAAGCCATCATCATACTTTTTGATTATGGTGCAACCCACAACTTCAAAAGTGCATCATATGTGGTTAAGCATCAGCTGGAAGCCTTCCCAACCGAGTGTTCTTGTATGATCTGCTCCCCGGGAGGAAGGATTTCAGCAACAATGATGGTTCCAAAAGCACCACTGTGCTTAGGTGGGAAGATATATCCCACCACTATGATTATCCTTGAGGGGCAGAAGATTGATGCAATCTTGGGAATGTCATGGCTAAGCTACCATGGCGCTGTCCTGGAAACCCTATCACGGACGGTTCACCTCAACTCCCCATTACACCGTCCGCAGTCCCTCGTATTAGATAATCCCGTCCGGGAAGTTTCAGTGATCAACAATACTGAAGCTCTCAAGTTAGAGGACATCTCCGTAGTCCGGGAGTATCCCGACGTGTTCCCGGATGATCTTCCGGGCATGCCACCTGAGCGGGATGTTGAGTTCAAGATTGAACTTGCACCCGGGACTACGCCCATATCTCGGAGACCATACAAAATGGCTCCCAATGAGCTGGCTGAACTAAAAGAACAGCTCAATGATCTGTTGAGCAAGGGTTTCATTAGGCCGAGTTCCTCACCTTGGGGATGCTCGGCGCTGTTTGTAAAGAAGAAGGATGAAACCCTGAGGCTGTGTGTGGACTACCGGCCGCTCAACGCCGTCACAACCAGGAATAAGTACCCACTGCCCCGCATCGACATATTGTTTGATCAACTTGTGGGTGCAAGTGTGTTCTCCAAGATGGACCTTCTCTCTGGATATCATCAGATAAAGATCCAGGCGGAGGATATCCCGAAGACGGCCTTCTTGACGAGATATGGACTATATGAATATCTCGTCATGTCCTTTGGTCTCACAAACGCTCCAGCCCATTTCATGTATCTCATGAACTCGGTGTTCATGCCAGAGCTGGACAAGTTCGTGGTAGTGTTCATCGACGATATCTTGGTTTACTCCAAGACAGAAGCCGAACATGCCGAACACTTACGGATCGTTCTTCAACAATTGCGAGACCATAAGCTCTACGCCAAGTTCAGCAAGTGCGAGTTTTGGATCAGCCAAGTGCCATTCTTGGGACATATCATCTCAGCAGAAGGCATTGCAGTTGACCCAAGCAAGATAGAGCAAGTACTGAAATGGAAAGCTCCCACTTCAGTCCATGAAGTCAGAAGCTTCCTCGGGTTAGCGTGATACTGTCGGAGATTCATTCCAAGCTTCTCCAAGCTCGCTAAACCGATGACAGAATTGCTGAAGAAGGGAACGAAATATGTTTGGAACGCGGCGTGTGAAGGAGCGTTCCAAGCATTGGTGAAGCATCTCACCACAGCCCCGGTCTTAGCTCAGCCGGATACAACAAAGCCCTTCGACGTGTATTGTGACGCGTCCGGTATTGGGCTCGGCTGCGTGTTGATGCAGGAAGGACGTGTGGGCGCTTATGGCTCACGCCAACTTCGGAACCATGAGCAGCATTATCCCACTCATGATCTTGAGCTTGCTGCAGTGGTTTTGGCGCTGAAAATGTGGAGGCACTATCTCCTGGGGAATCTAGTGCATCTCTACACCGACCACAAGAGCTTGAAATACATTTTCACCCAGAAGGAGCTGAACATGAGGCAACGGAGGTGGTTAAAATTGATCAAAGATTATGAAATTGAGATTCATTACCACCCCGGCAAGGCGAATGTGGTTGCCGACGCGCTGAGTCGGAAATCACATGTCCATAACCTCACCATTACACCGGTGGAGGAGGAAGAACCGAGTTTATACTTGGTTCCATATGGATCGCTGTACAACCTTGCCCTCATCCCTACTATTAGGGAGGACATCATGACAGCTCAGAAGACTGATAAAGGCATGACACATCTCCGGAGACGGATAGACAATGGAGAGATCAAATGTTTCCGGAAGGATGATGAGGGGACGCTGTGGTTCAATGACCGAATAGTCGTACCCCGAGATATGGAACTGAGGAAGAAAATCCTCGATGAAGCTCACTTGTCTAAGTACTCCATTCATCCGGGCAGCAACAAAATGTACCAGGATTTGAAAAAGAAATTTTGGTGGACACGAATGAAGCGGGAGGTAGCGAAGTACGTATCCGAGTGTGATACGTGTAGACGAGTGAAGGTGGATCATATGAGTAAGTCAGGGCTGTTGCAACCCCTGAAGATTCCGGCATGAAAATGGGAATATGTGAGCATGGATTTCATTGTGGGATTACCCCTAACTGCCAACAAACATGATTCCATTTGGGTAATCATTAATCGGTTGACCAAGACGGCTCACTTCATTCCGGTGAATACACGTTACAATGCCGGCAAATATGCGGAGCTGTACATAGCGAAAATTCTATGCCTATACGGGGTACCCAAGACCATCGTCTCAGATCGAGGTGCATTATTTGTATCTCGCTTTTGGGAGCAGCTACACGCTGCATTGGGTACTAAGTTGATCAGGAGCTCTGCCTATCACCCTCAAACAGATGGGCAAACAGAGAGGGTGAACCAAGTATTAGAAGACATGTTGAGAGCATGTGCCATCCACCACGGTAGAAACTGGGATGATCACCTACCGGGTTGGCGGAATTCTCGTACAACAACGGCTATCAGGCGAGTATCAAGATGGCACCCTATGAAGCTCTCTACGGTCGAAAATGCCGCACCCCATTAAATTGGTGCGAGTCCGGTGAAAGGGTCACATTCGGGGTTGATGTGGTGAACAATGCCGAAGAGCGCGTTCGGGCAATTCAAGCTAACTTGAAGGCCGCTCAATCCCGGCAGAAGAGCTACGCTGATAAGAGGCGTAGACCGTTGCACTTTGACGTCGGTGAACACGTGTACCTCCGCGTGTCTCCGATGAAGGGCGTGCACCGGTTCAGGGTGAAGGGGAAGCCCGCTCCCCGCTTCATTGGACCCTATGCTATCACCGAGAAGTGCGGACCAGCGGCGTATCGATTGGAGCTACCGGCATCCCTTGCTGGTGTCCATGATATTTTCCATGTTTCGCAACTGCGAAAATGTTTGAAGCATACAGCTGCTGTTCCTACTGAAGACATCGGCGAGCTGAAACCGGATTTGACATATGATGAGTATCCGGTGGAAATTATTGATGAGAAAGCCCGAACCACGCGTAGCAGAACGTTGTTGTTCTACAAGATCCTCTGGAGCAACCACACCGCCGAAGAAGCGACGTGGGAAAGCGAGGAATTCCTTCGCTCAAATTACCCGGAGTTCATGGCATCTCAGCACGGGTAAGTCCCTATTACATCGCTATCTTTCCTTTTATAATCTCGGGACGAGATTCTTTTAAGGGGGAGGGATGTAAAAGCCCAAGAAAAAGGGACTTGCAAAAAATTTTTATCACCTCACAACACCACAGTTTTGTTGTGGATAGATTGTGAAAAAGTGTGAAGAGCAAGTAACCTCCATCAAAAGAGTGGTTAGAGGGGAAAGCCTACACTTTCACAAAGTGGGAATTTCACACATGACACATGGGAGGGTGATTCAGAACTGTTGCATTCAAACTCATGGTTGCAGCCTCTAAAACAAGGATCAAAGTGCATAATTGGATTCCTCAGGTCCAAATTAGGGGGGAGGCAGAGTTTCAATAATTTTTGAAAAGGTTTGCTACCCATATTTCCAAAAAGGATCCAAATGTGCAAAGAATTCAAATATACATTTGAATTTGGGGGAAATGTGCTCAACCATACAAATGTAGGTCAGTTTAAAACTCCAAACATTTGAATTAATCCCTGGCCAAGTTTTGGAGATCTTTTGAGGGGTGGGGGAGCACTGACAAGTGGGTCCCACATGTCATTGAGGAGGTTAAAATGGCACAAAAGTCAACAGCCTTAGGGGCTAAGTGTTGCACTCGGAACAGAGCCGAGGCTCCACCGTGACACACCGAGAAACGCCGGGCGCCACCTCCTGCTCTCCCCTCGCGTGCTGGCGAGCTCCTCGTGGGGGCGCAGTAACTCCCAGCCGTGCCCCAGCTCGCCACATCCACGAGCCGACCCCCAGCCACCGCCCTCTCGCACGACAGAGCGCCGAGGAGCCGCCGCTGTGATCCATTCACCCGGGAGCGATCGTCTCTCACGTACCAACGTCGGCAACTCAGCAAACCAGCATCCCCAGACCTCTCACGCACTCCCCACACCACTTCCGGTCGAGCTGAGCCACCACAAACCGAGCAAACGTCGTTCTTCGCGGCAGCCGGGAAGAACCGAGCCAAGGTGTTCCCGTGGGCAGCTCGGCTCCACGCTGCTCGACCCCAAAGCCTAGAACCAGTGACTGATCATCGCCGGCGAATTTCGCAAAACATCTCCAACCGGTGCAGAACTACCCTCGGGTAAGAAACCCACAAATTCCCGACATATGCTTGCTTAGAGTTTATCAAACTGCACTCACAGGAGCTAGACTTGACGGCGCCCAAGTTTGCTTCGCAACCCTAGTTTAATTTTGGCTGTAGCCGGCGTATTTCCCGGTTTTCCAGCCGCGGTTATGGCGGGAAGGGTCGGGCTCACGGTGACAGCTAGGTTAGAGCTCTTCCCGAGCCCTGGAATGGCCTTGTCTACCTTCTCTGAGGTCTCCCGGTGCTGTAGAGCCTTTCCACCGAGGTTTTGGTGGGCTAAGTTGGCCGGGTGCCATAACCGAAGGGAGTCCGAGCCGCTGCACCGTCGCCGGCTAGGTTAGGGCCACCGCCGACCGGAGCAGTCGGTGCCATCGTGTTCAGCTCATGGAATTAGGACCAGGCGGCGAGTTTCCGGCCGAGAGGCGGTCGGGAAGCCAAGTCCGGCGAGCTTCAGAGGTGTGCCGGCGAGGGGGCGGCGCGGGAAAAAGGGCGGGCGCGAGGAAGAACACGAGCCGGTCGGGCCCGCTCGTCAGTCCCTCGAGGCACAGCGTGGGGATTTTCTGTTGCACCGGATCAGCTGTGAACACGCGGAGAAGAGTCCTGTGGCCCCGTGTGGCACAGCCGAGGTGGTGACACGTGGGGGCCGGGCCCGCTTTCAGGAATTTGAACTTTTCCCGGTTAATTCGAATTCCAGAATTTCCCCAAACTTTAGAACTCCATAACTTTTGCTAGGAAGCTCCAAATTTGGTGATTCAAATTGGGTTGGATTCATCTTGCCTAGCTCTGTCCAAATATACAACCCAATTTGTATGAAACCCATTAATTAATTCTGGGAAATTCTTTAAATCTTTTCAGCAAAAGAATTTTAGAGGGAGTTTGGTTCATCCAAAAATCCTCAAATTTTGCCAGAATATCCTTTATGAGGTTAGTGAACCCCTGTAAAAGTTTTAGACCATTTGGAGTTGATTTGATCAGAGCAATTCAAATTTGAAGGTGCTGTGTTCATTTGAATACAGAAACATTTTCAGAGAATTTCCAAAACTTGGAAATTCAGTTCTGGGAAAATCTTAGCTCCAAAAATGCTAGGAAAATTCATGCAAACTCTATGAGCTATAATTGAAATTGTAGTTCACTAAGTTGGGCATGAACAGGGGTGTTACCTCAGAATTAATTCTGCTTTGCTTATTTGCTGAGAGAATTATTCTGAGCAAACCACTCAATGAAAAGTGCTAAATTTTGGTCCAGAGGGTTTTCTGGTGACAAGGAACCCACACAAAAATTCTCATCTCCATTGGAGCTCTGGGTCACCCCTGTCCTGTTTAACCACTTGGGGGATTAATATGGAAAAGGGGGAAAACCACTTAGCACTTAACCATGTACTTAGGTCCAAACCCAAACCACTAAACCCCAGTTCCATTTTAAATTCTTGAACAGAGTTCCAGTTGTTAGAAACTGGTTATTAGAACTAATAGCAACAGTATTACAATAAACCTGTATGCATATTCATTAACATGTAGTATTTCAATAACGTGTAGTCGCTGAAGGCGAGGAAGCTCTGGAGGTTCTCGACTTCCTGCTTCCAGAGGTAGAACTGACTTCTGACCAGCAGCAACAAGGCAAGCCCCGGTTCGCATCAACTTCTTACAAGTTTTACTTTGTTTACATGTGTCATATGAAGTGTGAATGTGCATTAGGTGTAGGATGGATGAAAACCCCACTTGCATGACCAAAAGTCTCCATAAGAGTGAGGGTAGTGTCTAAGACATCGCGTAGACAAGCTAGGCTTAATGTTTCGTAGGACTTCGGTATAAGTCAAGTAGTTGGAATCTACTCGCGAGATAGGCTTGGGACACACGGGTTCGGTTGAGTGATGTGAGATCACTTTAGTAATGAAAATGAGACTAGGCAGGGGCTAGGGCGCAGCAAGTGGAAGTCTTGTGTGCGCAGCCCTGCCCGTGTCGATTGAGGACCGATCTGTGTGTGGCCCTGCTGAACATGTATTGAACGTACCGAAGGCATATAGGATATATGGGCCCCGATAAACCGATGTAGCCTAAATCTCCGGGCGTCGAGGCATAACGCACCGATTTATAGGTGTAGGCTGAGGGCAGCAAGGTGGAAATCTGCCAACGGGCATAGAGAGATGCTCCGTGTGGGGAACCTCCTGCTCGTTTCGGTGCGACCGGTTCGACGTTTGGGCTGTTGGGTGAAAGGTTGTCCCGTACGACATCGAGTGAGCGTGCTGTGCAGCTCCACGGGTGGGCGTACGTGACGTGCTCTTTGGATTTCCCTGCAGGTGTATATCGAGTCGATTCGCCGTCCCTCGCGGTGACGAGTACCGCTTGTTCACTGCATCGTAACGTAGACTAATGAATGAAATGTTATGATTCAATATTGCTGTTCTGATATAATTGTATTGCTACCTTTGTGCCACCCAATACTGCTTACTAAAATTCAGCTTTCCGAACTGTTAACTTGTGCTAAAAGATAAACTAAGTCGGGGAGGGTTACCCTCCGTCGGGGACTACGGCTGAGTGGGAGCCGTACACGCCGCGCTGAGCTGAGACGTGCAGCTAGTGTGGGTTGCCCTAGGGCTGGGCAACCGACTGTTGCTAGATAGGCGGGCGTGAGTTGTATAGTGTAGACTTCCTCTGTGTAAGATAAATAATACTTTGTAACTGGAGTTTGTACTACTTTGTACAGTTCAGTTTGTTTTCCCATGTAATATATTGTGTTCTTATGACGTGTGCTGTCGGGTGTCGCATCACGCAGCACCACCCTCTGCGATCCTGGATGAGCAGATCCCGGTCCGCCACATCACCGTTCGTCGGGAACGTGGGAAAGGAGAGCTTGCCGCTGAAGGAAGCTTCGTCATCTTTGTCGGTGTAAGCTCGTCGCGCGAGGGAAAAGCCCCCTACCTGGCGCGCCAAATGTCAAAGTGTTGTCGTCAACACTTCCCCAGAGCCTGCACTGAGCAGCCCGCGGAGGTTCTTTTCGGAGGGGCTAGTCCCCCGCGGAGAGCTTAAGCGTGGTTGGACGAAGGAAACAGATGAACACAGGGGTTTTTTACGTGGTTCAGGCCGCCGGAGCGTAAAACCCTACGTCCACGGTGAGCAGAGGTGCTCGTTGTATTGCTTGAGGATGAGCTGAGCTAAGAGGCGAACCCGACCGAGTTCAAACCTAGCGTGAGAGTGTGCAAAAAGCCGAAGCCTTTGTAACTTTTCCTACCCAAGCCTTTTATAGCCCAAGGCTCGGGCGGCCTACAAAGTGAGCTCGGGACCCGACAGGTGGTCCCGGGGAGATTGCCTGCCATCTACCGTATCCTGCAGTTACGCCGGTAGTTGTCTCTGGCGAGGGCTTCTGAGTCTTCGTCTTGCCGCCCTACCCACGCCGCAAGCTAGGCGTAGTGGTTGATGACGGCAGGGGCGACAGGGGATGTCTTGTCGCTATGTTTATTGGTGTAGAGCTTCTGACGCGGCGTGCCAGTCTTCACTGCGATGCGACTGGGCACAACGGCACCTGACAGCGGCGTTCTCCGTGTCTTGGGAAGGCGCGGGTCTTGAATACCTTGTACGGACAAGGTATGGCGTGCCTTTACTCTTGCTGCCTACCGTGCGGGGGCAGGTAGCGCTGCTCTGCGGCCACATGGCGGGCCCGGAGCTCTCCTCTGAGGAGAGGGAGGTCCAGCCCTGCTGGACACGTGGAGCCTTCGGAGCTTTCCCCGCGGAGGGGGGAGGTCCGGCTATGCTGGCCACGTGGCGGGCCTGGGGATCTCCTCTGAGGAGAGGGAGGCCCGGCCCCGCTGGACACGTGGAGCCTTCGGAGCTCTCCCCGCGGAGGGGGAGGTCTGGCTCTGCTGGCCACGTGGTGGGCCCAGGGGGCCCCGCTGGACACGTGGAGCCTTCGGAGCTCTCCCTGTGGAGACGGGAGGTCCGGCTCTGCCGGCCACGTGGCGGGCCCGGAGCCCTCCTCTGAGGAGAGGGAGGCCCGGCCCCGCAGGACACGTGGGGCTTTTGGAGCTTACCCCTGCGGAATAGGCAAAGTCCTTAGGCGATTTCTCCTGTGCGTGGGGGTACCCCATATTGAGGGTACCGACACCGTACATCTCAAATGCTAGGCCGCAACTCACGAAATACAAACTGTTACACCTTTTATATCAACGAAAATAAGCAAACATCTTAAAATACTCTCTAATCCTGGAAGACCAGACAGGCTTAGGATCCGTTGAAGGAATCTCAGTGGAAATCAAAAGGAGTGTGTTCCCATGTATATATGGCAATGGATATCTGTCGAAGCGTCTGCGGTCGACAATTCCCCCGGGCCTGCTCTGGGCAGCCCGCGGAGGTTCTTTTTCGAAGGGGCTATGTCGAAGCGTCTGCGATCGACACTTCCCCCGGGCCTGCACTGGGCAGCCTGTGGAGGTTCTTTTTCGGAGGGGCTAGTCCCCTTGCGTGGGTCTCGCTGAACTGGACGAAGGATGGAGACGAACACAAGGGTTTTTTATGTGGTTCAGGCCGCCAGAGCGTAATACCCTACGTCCACTGTGAGCATAGGTGCTCGTTGTATTGCTTGAGGCTTAGAACCAGGGTTCCAAGCTTGAGGATGAGCTGAGTTCTAGAATGTCTTGCAAGGTGGCGTGATGCCGAACCCTTTGCAACGTTGCCTACCCGAGCCTTTTATTGTCCAAGGCTCGGGCGGCTTACAAAGGGGGGCCCGGGACCCGACAGGTGGTCCCGGGGAGATCTCTGCCATCTACCGTATCTGCATTAACGCCGGTAGTTGTCTCTGGCGAGGACTTCTGAGCCTCCGGCCTGCCGCCCTGCCCACGCCGCAAGCTAGGCGTAGTGATTGATGATGGCAGGGATGGCAGGGGATGTCTTGTCGCTGTGTTTATTGGTGTACAACACCTAACATTGCGTGTCTGTCTTCACTGTGATGCGACTGGGCGCAACACCTCCTGTCAGGGGCGTGCTCCGCGTCTCCGCGTCTTGGGAAGACGCGGGCCTTCAATACCGTGCCTTGGGAAGGAGCGGGTCTTGAATACCTTGTACGAACAACGCATGGTGCGGCTTTACTCCTGCTGTCCACCACATTGGGTAGGCAGCGTTGCTTTGATGCCACGTGGCGGGCCCGGAGCTGTCCTCTGAGGAGATGGAGGTCCGGCCCCGCTAGACACGTGGAGCCTTCGGAGCTCTCCCCGCGGAGGGGGAGGTCCGGCTCTGCTGGCCACATGGTGTGGGGGACCACCCCGTGGTTCACCCACTCCAAGATCGCATAGGGTGGTGCCGTGCGATGCGGCACCCAACAGCACACACGAAAAGATTAGAGAACAACATACAAACTTTTATTTGATATAAAGCAGCGGAAGTCTTTTTACAAAACTTATTTATACAGCGGAAGTAATTTACATAAGTAGCCTCTCATCCTAACTATGCAAAAGTGCAGCCATCCAGCCCAGGGACGCTACACACTAGCAGCAAGGAACCGGAGATTCACGGCGGTGTGCAGGGATCCAGCTCGGCCGTGTACCCCGACGGGGGCATCGCCTCGTCCTCGGATCCCTCCTCATAACTCTCACCTGCACACAGCTCAAATATTGCAACCGTGAGCACGATGGCTCAGCAAGGCTTAACCGTCTAGCCTAGGCATGAAACTCTACATGCAGGGATGTGTATGATAGGAAAAGGAATTTGTGACAAAGACACGCCTATAAGTTGATCCTTACTTTCAGTTTTATAGCAGCAGATTCATGTGCCTTAGGAAGCCCTCACATCGGAAGTCCACAATCAAACAAGAAACGCTTTCCTCCGATGTGGTGATGCCCAAAGCGGAAAGTAAACTTAGTTAGCTCTACATCTACAGCAGACATGGTTTCCAAAACATTACTCTATCATCACAGCATATTATCATTCAACTGGCTTACTTCACTTCTTACTACGTCACGAAACAGTGAACAAGCGGTACTCAAATAACCGCGAGGGACGGTGATTGCAATCAGGAGACACCCGGACAACACGTTGCATACACCCACTTTCAGAAGCGTGATTCCACACCCCTTCCTATTCTGTTGTATGCAACCACCTTTCGAAAGCAATCCAAATGCCGAACCGGTCCATCCATAACGGGTAGGAGGTCCCCGCGTGGAGCGTGACTGTGCCCACCGGCAGATTTACACCTTGCTACCCTCAACCCACTCCTGTTTACGGTTGGGTAAGCCTCGGCACCCAGGTTAACCATTTACATCGGTTTCCTGCTTATGTCAGTATGCCATCCGGTACTGTTCGATACATGTTCAGCAGGCCCGCACACGACTCGGTCCTCAATCGACACCAACAGGGCTACGCACGTGATACCTCCGCTCACTGCTTCCTATCCCCCCTGCTGGGTCTCATTTTCACCACTCTTAAGCCATTTTCTATTCTGACCAAACCGTGTGATAAACCTTACCTCGCGAGTAGATTCCAACTACTCGACTTCTACCGAGGTCCTAAGCATATTAGCAGGGCCTTGTCTACTCGTAGACTCTGTAAGCTACCCAACCCTTCATAGGATTTAAAAGGTTATGCAAGTGGGGTTTCAATCACCTTAACTCTAATGCAAACATTCACCCTAGACATAAGTGATACAAATAAAAAGCTTTATAAAAGGTACTTAAGTGCAAACCGGGGCTTGCCTGGTTGCGAGTTAGATGGAAAGTCAACTTCAGGTGGCAGGACGTCCAAAGGCTCCGGTGTGTCCTAAACTTCGGTCAGTAAATGAAATGTAGCAAAATAGATGTATAAGTATTAAGGATTTATAAGAATTGAACTACTATTCATAGCTATTGCTATTTAGGATCCTTAATTGGCTTTGGGATTTTTACAGTAGATACTAGACCCTCTAAGGATGATTTGAGCCAAATTTGGAGACATGTCATGGCACAATGTAGTCTTTAAAATTCCTACAAGTACAATGCTTCTCTGAATTTTGAGCCCAATTCAGGAGCTTTGACATAGCTAATAGTGGAAGATCTGATTAGTGTAAGTCTCCATGGTTCTAACAAAATTTGTTTCACCATTTTTGAAGCTACCAACAGAGAGATATGAGTTTTTGAAGTTGGACAGGAGTTCTGAAAAGTTTCTGTTTAAATTTGAATTTTCAAATAAATGCTGAATTTTGGAAGACAATTTGACCTAGAAAATGAACTCCAATTAAGCTCAAAATTTTACTGGAGATCAGTTACTATGAAAAGGATTTGCTGTCCAAATTTGGGAATATTTCATAAAGAATTGCTCCTGTAATAAATTTCTAAAGGATTTATTAAAAACAATTCTACAGAAATTTCTGTACATTTTCATAGAAAGAAATTTGTTCCTCTGTGGAGTACTCCTCCTAAGGACTCAAGGAAAATTGGTCTCACCCTTTTTGGAGTTGTCTACACAAAGCTATGAATTTTTCAAACTTGAATAGCTCTCTGTTTGAAACCTACACAGAGACTTAACAGGGGGGGGGCACTCGTCAGGTCTTTCTTCGACCTCCCGCCAGTGAACGCGCGTGCACCCAGCTCAGATCGTGGCATAGCTCGTTCTCCATCATTTCTCCACCAAATTAGCTCCAGTTTCCCCTACATGCTCCTGGGAACATGGCACAGCTGCCGGGCAAGGTTTGCACGCATGAAAACGGCCGAAAACAGGTCGGCACCGGTGGGGCGGCTCGGGACCTCGGCATCAACGCGTTCTGGCGCGTACGAAGCTTCTCCTGGCGAGCTACCTTGCCCTAAAGCATCACCAATGATCTGGGAACATGGAACGCATGCTAAACCTTGCAGCAAACGGCCGGAAAATAGGGTTCACCGGAGGACCGACTCGTTTTTGCCACCGCCGGCGATTTCTCGTCGCCCGGGGCGTGGGATGGCTGGTTTAACCCGTGCTTCGGTGTGATAGGGCGCTAGGGTCACTAGTTTCTGTGGCTTGCATTGTAGAACCGATGATCAACCACGTTGGACGAATTTCCAGTTTTGGTGTGGGTCGGTTCTTCACGTGTACCGGCGCCAAAATCCAAATTCCGGCGAGCCGGCAATGTGGAAGGGCAAGGGGACTGCGGTAGCATGATCTACACACCTTGGCGCACCTTAGGGAGGTGCTGTACGTGCAGGAGATGCGTTGGAGCGGCTGGAACTCGAGGAGCAGTGAGGGTCAGCATGCTCTGTCTTCTCCCGGTGAAGAATAGCTCGGGCACAGCGAGGGGAGCTCGGGGATGAGCTGAGCAGCGGTGGAGCACGTTGAGGAGGCGCCGACGCAGCTCCTGGGTGGCTCAACCGGTGCTAGGGGCGGCTGGAAGGTGCTGAACGTCGATCACAGCGGCGTCCAACGTTTTCTTCGGTGAGTGTTCGGGCAAAGGCTGAAGGAAGACTTCAGTTTAACGTGGAGAAGCGAAGTGGGGTTGTGCCTGCTCTCTACTGATCACCCACGTAAGAAAAAAGCCTTCGGGAGAAAGTTTTGCAAGCTGCTCGGTTGCAGGCAGAGCGCAGCTCAGTGGCGTCCGAGATGAACACAGTCGGTTTGAAATTTGTGTGGCTGATCACTGGGTCCCACCACCTCTAATTTCTCAATTACTTTCCACAGATATTTTTACCCCAGCAACTCAACATTTAAGGCTAAACTTTCACACCAAGTCATGGTTTAAACTTTCTGAATTCAAATGATTTGAATTCTGGTATGAAAGTTTGAATTGTATTTGACCATTTGAATTTGAAATGGAGTTTGAATTCTCCATTTTGTATTGCCCCAAAAACATAGCAAACCAGCTCCAAAGTTTCCAATTTTTGGCATGTCTTCCCATTCAAATGTGGAGAACACATTTGTGAAACCCATTTTTGAAATTGAGGGAACTGGAATTTGAAACTGTATTTGAAATTCAGATTAGAGGGCTTTTCCTTTTAATCCCAAACAAATATTAAAACTCCTCCAAATGAGCTGAAATTTGGAAGGGTGAATATTTGGACTATGAAGATCCAAGCTGTGCATTTAGATCCCCATGTTTGGAAGTTTTGGGAAGTCTAAACCCTCACTTTGTACTTACCTCATTATAATTCAAAGTTTTAATTCTCCTCATTTTTCATAAGTGCACATGAGCAGAATTTTCTTGCTACCACTTTTGGGGATTTTACATCCCTCCCCCCTTAAAAAGAATCTCGTCCCGAGATTCCAAAAGAAATGCAAAGCGGGGAGAACTTTACCGGGTATATGATGATAGCAAGTCCGGATAATATGTTCGCAGATAGTCCTCGCTTTCCCATGTCGCCTCCTCAGCGGTATGGTTGCTCCACAAGACTTTATAGAATCATAAGGTCCGGTTTCTTGTGGGGCATGAGTCTTTTCATCGATAATACGGACTGGATACTCCGTGTACGTGAGGTCCGGTTGGAGAACTTCTATGTCTTCTGTGCGAATTTCAGCGGAGGGTTTGAGACACTTCCTCAGCTGAGAGATGTGGAAGACGTTGTGAACACCTGCGAGCGACGCTGGTAAATCCAAGCGATAGGCCACGGGTCCGCATTTTTCAATGACGGCGAACAGACCAATGAACCGCGGCGCAAGTTTACCCTTCACTCCGAAACGGTGAACTCCCTTCATCGGAGACACACAGACATACACATGGTCCCCAATGTCGAAGTGGAGAGGACGGCATCTTTTATCCGCATAGCTTTTCTGACGAGATTGAGCAGCCTTTAGGTTGGCTTGTATCACTCGCACTCGTTCTTCAGCTTCATTCACAAGTTCAATGCCGTAGATGACTCGCTCGCCGGACTCGCACCAGTTGAGAGGTGTGCGACATTTCCGGCCGTAGAGAGCTTCATACGGCGCCATCTTGATGCTAGCTTGATAGCCATTGTTGTAAGAAAACTCCGCCAACGGCAAATGATCGTCCCAATTCTTGCCGTGGTGGATGGCACAAGCGCGTAGCATGTCTTCAAGCACTTGATTCACCCGTTCAGTTTGACCATCCGTCTGCGGGTGCTACGCGGAGCTTCGGATCAGTTTGGTCCCCAATGATGCGTGCAGCTGTTCCCAAAACCGAGAGATGAACAGCGCACCGCGATCTGAAATAATGGAGAGGGGAACACCGTGCAAGCATAAAATTCTTGCAATATAAAGTTCCGCATATTGCTTGGCCACGTAACTTGTATGTACAGGAATGAAATGAGCCGACTTGGTTAGTCGATCGACTATCACCCAAATCGAGTCATGTTTGTGAGACGTGAGAGGTAATCCGACTATGAAGTCCATGCTGATATCCTCTCACTTCCATGTCGGAATGTTCAACGGTTGCAGCTGTCCGGCTTTACGCATATGGTCGGCTTTCACCCGCCGACACGTATCACATTCGGATACGTACTTTGCGATTTCTCTTTTCATCCGTGTCCACCAAAACCTTGTTTTCAGATCTTGGTACATCTTGTTGCTGCCCGGATGAATAGAATACTTGGACAAATGAGCTTCGTCCAAGATTTTCCTCCGAAGCTTCATGTCACGGGGTACCACTACACGGTCTCTAAACCGTAGTGTACCGTTATCATCTCCTCGGAAGCATTTCATTTCGCCATTCTTCATCCTTCTCTGAATGTGCGACATTCTCACGTCTTTCTTCTGCACTTCCATAATCTCCTCTCGTACTGTAGGGACGAGAGCAAGATTATACAATGCCCCATATGGAACCAAGTACAGACTCGGCTCCTCCTCTTCAAGTGGGGTGATGGACAGACTGTTGACATGGGATTTGCGGCTTAAGGCATCGGCAACCACGTTTGCCTTCCTGGGATGGTAGTGAATCTCGATCTCATAGTCTTTGATCAGTTCTAGCCATCTCCATTGTCGCATATTCAACTCCTTTTGAGTGAATATATATTTCAGACTTTTGTGGTCGGTGTAGAGGTGCACTAAGTTCCCAAGCAAATAGTGCCTCCACATCTTCAAGGCCAATACCACGGCAGCAAGCTCGAGATCATGAGTCGGATAGTGCTGCTCGTGGTTACGGAGTTGACGTGAGCCATAGGTGACCACTCTTCCTCCTTGCATCAATACACAGCCAAGCCCGATACCGGACGCATCACAATATACGTCGAAGGGCTTGGTTGTATCCGGTTGAGCTAACACCGGAGCTGTTGTAAGATGCTTCACTAATGCTTGGAAAGCTTCTTAGCAAGCTGAGCTCCAAACATATTTGGTCCCCTTCATCAACAGTTCAGTCATTGGCTTAGCAAGCTTGGAGAAATTTGGTATGAATCTCCGATAAATATCCTGCTAACCCGAGGAAACTTCTGACCTCATGGACTGATGTGGGGGATTTCCCTTTCAGCACTTATTCGATTTTGCTTGGATCAACTGCAATACCTTCTGCAGAAATAATGTGACCAAGAAATGGCACTTGGCTGATCCAAAACTCGCACTTGCTGAACTTGGCATAAAGCTTATGGTCTCTTAATCGTTGAAGTACGATATGCAAGTGTTTGGCGTGTTCTTCTTCAGACTTGGAGTAAACCAAGATGTCGTCTATGAATACCACCATAAACTTGTCCAACCCCGGCATGAATACTGAGTTCATGAGATACATGAAGTGTGCCGGGGCGTTGGTGAGACCAAAGGACATGACGAGGTATTCATACAACCCATATCTCTTCGAGAAGGCCATCTTTGGGATATCCTCCGCTCGGATCTTGATTTGATGATATCCGGAGCGAAGATCCATCTTGGAAAATACACTCGCACCCACAAGTTGATCGAAGAGAATATCGATGCGGGGCAGTGTATATTTATTCTTGATGGTGACGGCGTTGAGAGGTCGGTAGTCCACACACAACCTCAAGGTTTCATCCTTCTTCTTCACAAACAGCGCCGAACATCCCCATGGCGAGGAACTCGGTCGAATGAAACCCTTCTTCAGTAAATCATTGAGCTGCTCTTTCAGTTCAGCTAGCTCATTCGGAGCCATCTTGTATGGTCTCCGTGAGATTGGTGTTGTCCCAGGTACAAGTTCGATCTTGAACTCGACATCTCTTTCGGGTGGCATGCCCGGAAGATCATCCGGAAAGACATCCGGGTATTCACGGACCACACGAATATCCTCAAGTTTCGTGGCTTCCGTGTTATAGGTAGCTGGAGCTTCTTGAACCGAACGGTCAAGAACAAGAACATGTGGTTCATGAAATGGAGAGTTTAAACGAACCACACGTGGAATGATGTCAAGAACAGCACCATGGCGATGTAGCCATGACATCCCTAAAATGACATCAAGTTTTTGACTCTCTAATATGATTAGAGAAGTCAGATATAGATTCCCACCCAACTGTAATGGTGCTCTATAGACCATTCTATCAGCTGTTATTTCCCCACCCGGAGAACATATCAAGTATGAATTATTTGTGGGAATAATAGGCAGTTGTGGTTGAAATGCAGAAAATTTTCAGAGAGCATTTTTGGTCTGCCCTGTTTCTTGGCAGTACCTACTCATCTGAGATTTCCGCCCATTGGGAGGGAGATTTTGTTCTGGAGCTCCACAGAAAAGTTGTAGAGGACTTCTAAACCTTTCCAGAATGGTATCCCACACCTCCATTGGTTCAACCAATATTAAGTTAATCCCTGTTAAAAATTCAGCAACATTTCTGCCAAAACCAGGGGAGATTATTCCTAAGCTTTTGAGATTGAACCTATACTCCCAATTAACTCTTAGTTCAATATAGGAGTTTACTAACCCCTAAATGAAATCCTAAACTTCATTTTGACTCTTTTCTTTGAAAATAAACTTTTATGCAGTCTCGGTACTACGTTTCCTTACCAAAGAAAAATCCTAAACCGGTATTCCGGCATATACGTGTCAAATGGTGGAACTAAAGTCGTCACTCACAAACGGTTACTATACGTCATGCACTAACGTGGTTAATGTACCTGCAGAAGAACACACAATAATGGTGCACACAATGGTTTATGATATTTCAGGCAGTTCCATATCATAATAAAAACATACGGTCCGTATCATTGCCATACTGACCGTCCTTGAGTCAAGCCACGTCTCAAGGTACATGGTCATGTTTGCACACCACACGATGGGGAACCCGAGTAAAGCGCGAACGGGTTGTCACGGTTGGGAATTTTATCAACCCAACGGATACCACCTATTGCCTCATGACCGTTGAGGCACGCCGATGGCGAGCGCTGCGTATGGCCCTTTGAACATTGAATTCAAGAGTTGCATACTATCGTGTTGCTTACCACACGATGGGGTATTCTCACTTTTGCCTAAAGCACGCTGGAGATCAGCGTTTTCATATGCTCTCAGAACCATTGAGAGGTTCAGAGACTCAAATTAACTACCGTGCTAAGCCACGGTATATCATTCCATACTATTGCTCGTATGGCTAGCTTACCGCAATTGATCCACCTGCGGTGGCGTACCTTACCTCTTACCTGACGTCGGAGCATCGTTACAGAATGTATAACATATAAGTTAGCTTTTCCACCTTAGTAACTACTACTATAATAGACCTTATGTGGGCTTAATGACTAATCCTCACTCGACTACTTCTAAGTTTTCAAAATAAACTCTTTTCAAGCGTGCTATTCCCAATGCGGCTCTGATACCACGTATGTGGGGGACCACCCCATGGTTCACCCGCTCCAAGATCGCATAGGGTGGTGCCGTGCGATGCGGCACCCAACAGCACACACGAAAAGATTAGAGAACAACATACAAACTTTTATTTGATATAAAGCAGCGGAAGTCTTTTTACAAAACTTATTGATACAACGGAAGTAATTTACATAAGTAGTCTCTCATCCTAACTATGCAAAAGTGCAGCCGTCCAGCCCAGGGACGCTACACACTAGCAGCAAGGAACCGGAGATTCACGGCGGCGTGCAGGGCTCCAGCTCGGCCGTGTACCCCGACGGGGGCATCGTCTCATCCTCGGATCCCTCCTCATAACTCTCACCTGCACACAGCTAAAATATTGCAACCGTGAGCACGATGGCTCAGAAAGGCTTAACTGTCTAGCCTAGGCATGAAACTCTACATGCAGGGATGTGTATGATAGGAAAAGGAATTTGCAACAAAGACACGCCTATAAGTTGATCCTTACTTTCATTTTTTATAGCAGCAGATTCATGTGCCTTAGGCAACCCTCACATGGGAAGTCCACAATCAAACAAGAAACACTTTCCTCCGATGTGGTGATGCCCAAAGCGGAAAGTAAACTTAGTTAGCTCTACATCTACAGCAGACATGGTTTCCAAAACATTACTCTATCATCACAGCATATTATCATTCAACTGGCTTACTTCACTTCTTACTACGTCACGAAACAGTGAACAAGCAGTACTCAAATAACCGCGAGGGACGGTGATTGCAATCAGGAGATACCCGGACAACACATTGCATACACCCACTTTCAGAAGCGTGATTCCACACCCCTTCCTACTCTGTTGTATGCAACCACCTTTCAAAAGCAATCCAAATGCCGAACCGGTCCATCCGTAACGGGTAGGAGGTCCCCGCGTGGAGCGTGACTGTGTCCACCGGCAGATTTACACCTTGCTACCCTCAACCCACTCCTGTTTACGGTTGGGTAAGCCTCGGCACCCAGGTTAACCATTTACATCGGTTTCCTGCTTATGTCAGT
Source organism: Neostapfia colusana (assembly GCA_030760725.1). Lineage (NCBI taxonomy): Eukaryota > Viridiplantae > Streptophyta > Magnoliopsida > Poales > Poaceae > Neostapfia > Neostapfia colusana. Next base: position 107,513,528 of record JASWHV010000006.1, read on the forward strand.
ATGCCATCCAGTACTGTTCAATACTTGTTCAGCAGGCCCGCACACGACTCAGTCCTCAATCGACACCAACAGGGCTACGCACGTGAGACCTCCGCTCACTGCTTCCTATCCCCCCTGCTGGGTTGTAACACCCCAAAATTTTGATTCAAAACCCTAAATCCTGTTAAGAGGGGGATTTAAAAATTTTTGGACGTGTTGCATGTTTTGCAAAAATTCAAATTCAAACTAGAATTCAAATTAAACTCAAATCAGAAAAGAAATAGAAAAAGAAAAAGAGAAAACAGAAAAAACTGGCCAGTGGGCCAAAACCCACCAACCGGCCCAGCCAGCGCCCGCGCCAGCCCGCAGCCGCGCGCGCCGCTTCCTTCCGCTGACTGGTGGGACCCACCAGATCGTCGTCTACCTCGCGCCCGCGCCGGACTCCCTCTCACCCGAATCAAAACCGCTCGGGATTTCGGCGTATCCCCGCTGAATTCTGCTCGTAGGCGACGCGGACTTGATCTAAGCCACCCCTCCGCCCTCCCCCGTCTATAAAAACCCCGGCCTCGTTCTGTTTTTCCCACGCGATCCGCCGATTTTCCTCCGGTGAGAACCGAGACTTCTCCGGTGAATTCTGGCCGATCTAAGCTCGGAAATTCCGATCTAACTCGCTGGTCTTGATCCACCGCCTCCGGGGAACCTTGCAGGTGCAGAAAACTTGGTGACTTGCGGTGTAAACACAGCGCCGACGAGCTTAGCCGTGGTTTCGCCTCGGACCTCTTCGCCGATCACTTTCCAGGACCTCCGAGCTCAAGAAAACCCCCGAGGTGAGATCTCCGACCTCCCCTCCACCGATCTATACCATAAAATCACAGTTCTAGGAAGAATTCTCGAAGATCCGAAAGTCTCCGGCGAGATCGCCGTTTCCTGCCGCCGTGCGCCGCCGGCAGCGCCGCCCGCGCTCGATCAGAGCGATGTGGCCGCTTGTGCGCCGTTTATTTTAAATCGCATGGTAGGGTTTAAACCCCCGTGTACCGGTTCGATGTTATAATCTCGGCCGTCGGTTTAAAATCGGACGGTCCACGTCAGCCCCGCGTTATAAAGACTGGAAATCTTACGTGCTACCCCCTGGGGTTCTCGGGAAATAAGAGCTAGCCCCGGAAACTTCTGATCTAGCCCCTGGATCTCCAGAAAATCATGTAAATTTATTTAAAAATCAGTTTTAGCCCCTGGACTTAATAAAAATTAGGAAAAACACCTCTGTTATGAGTAGCTAGACCCCTGAAAATTCTTAAAATAATATTATAGACCCTGTAGTGGGGTAAGTTTAACTTTTTAGCCCTGTTTAGTATTTAATTTGGGAAATTGAATATGTGGCTAGTGTTTAAAAATTAAAAAGTGGGACAAACATATTGTCAAAATAAAATTAAAAACTTTCTCAGTATTTAGAAAAACTTTGTAGTGGGATAAAAACATATTTTGGGCTGAGTTGGATCTGTTTAATTTATTATTCACATGTAGGGACACATTTTTAAGTAATGAATAGTTTTAGAAAATAGGGAAAATAATTGTGAAATAGTTTACATCTGAGGCAAAGGTCAAAATATGTTATTAAACTATTTAGGACCAGAACCTATTCTGTTTAGGTGATGTGTATTACTATTTTCATTATAAAGTACACATTTATGCATAGGAAAATAAATCTGAAAATGTAGCAACTAGTAAATGATAAATGGAGTTTCTAAAATCCAAAGAATTCAGTTTAGGGTTGGTAGAAATTCTGAAGGCACATATGGAGAAGAAAAATACCTTTCATACATACTTGGTAGTAAAAAGGTGTAGTAGTTGAATATAAGGAATTTATTTAAATTGGAAGCTCATATATATACATATATATATAGTATGTAAGTATAAATGTGAACACAAAAGTAGGAATCATATACATATGATCAAAAGTGCATGCAAGCCACAAATCAACACACATAGAGTAACCACAACACATAGAAATGAGAATGACTTTCATAAATATGAATGTGTGGTTTGTATGAAGTGGAAGTGTGAACCATGTCTTATGGATTGTTGTTTTTCTTTTGCTATGTGTGATGGTATGATATAGAACTCGCTCAAGAGCAAGTTATTCCTTTCCAAGATCAGGACTACCCATTTCAAGAGCAGCAAGAAGGAGGCAAGTGTCCTTGACCACTTTGATCCTATACTAGGATGTGTAGATAGAATTATTTGCATTGTCAATTGAAAATATGAAACCCATGCTAGGAAGTTTCCCTAGAATTGCATTACCTTGTTTCCTTGTAGCTTGGGTTGGGATTTATTTTATCATGTAATTTATTATTATGCATATGCTTAGCCATGCTTAGAATGGGATATTTGGGATATGAGATCATCAGTTTATTTTACCATACTCTTGAATGAGATATTGTGAGTTATGTAGAGGTAGGGATCAAGGCAAGTTGTATGTTTTGGTTGTGTGCTGGGTGCACGAGACTCGGGTTTGTGTTTAGTACTTGCCTGGATCCTAAGTACCGGTTCATGGAGCATGTAACCTGGCTTTACAGTGCGAACCACATGCTGAGATGGGGCAGCTTGGCCAATTAATTAGGTGTATCCCCGGCGTAGTATGGGTGTGTTGGATGGTGCGGGGAGTAGGTGTCAGCTGGACTACCATATGAACCGCAAGGCTCAAGAGGGGGCCACTGCAGCGGGGTTGGAGCCTCTTGTATGCTGTTAGGGGTGAAACCTCAGTGGGCCCACGCTCGTCGGGAATCCCTTTGTAAAGGCTTCGTAGTGATCTACTGGCTACACACCTGGGAAGTGTGAATGTGGTTCGTAGCCACTGGCATAATGGAGGTTCTTTTAGTCGACCCGGCAACGGGGGATGAAATCACTACATGTGGGTACAGTGGTACAAACTCTGCAGAGTCAAAACTGTCATGACAGCCGTGCTCACGGTCAAGAACGGCTTGGACTTATTCATGATTAGAGGAGTGATGGTTTTGGAAGTTTTTGATGTTAAGCGGGGAGCTTAACATTGGAAATGATGTTATGGTTATTGGATTATGATGATGGGATGGGAGATTGGGACCATTTCACCTGTGTAGTAATGTAGGTGCTTAATAAGCTAAGGTGCTAGGTATTAATTGCGTAGTGCTTTAACCATGAGTTCAACCCCTCCTTGTTCTAGCCATGCATGATATAATTTTCCCACACTTGCTGAGTACCATTGGTAATCAACCTTGCATATTTTGTTGGTTTATATTGCTGCTCAGGTCAAGATAATGAGGTGGTGTATAATGACCAAGACTTTGGACCCGAAGAAGGTTTCTAGGTTCATGGAGACCTCCGGGCAACGCCTGTGACGGAGCCCTCAAGAATAATATTCCGCTGCTAGTTTATTTACTTGTGTTGAACTTATTATTGTCCATCGAGACATTTGGTATGTAAGACTTATTTATATTCGACACCTGGCTTGTAATAAATGATGCTTCACTATTTGTCATCACATGTATGAGAAAATGATCCTGGCATACATGTGATATTCACTTGGTTGTTCTTCGGAAAAACCGGGTGTGACAGAAGTGGTGTCAGAGCCAAGGTTGCCCGTAGGAACGTGGACCTAGGTAGAAATGGACGTATTTAAGGGCCCTATTTTCTTAAAAACTATTTTACAAAGGTGTGGATTGAAAAGTGTTATTTAAATGAGTCACTTTCTTCATCTTACCCCAACTTTCATTCAAAATAGGATTTTTGTTTAAGAGTTTATCTAACCTAAGTTTAAATTCTTTTTGTTTTAGATGGTTCGCATGATTCGTACCGCTCGCAAGTCCACAGGAGGGAGAGTTCCCGTAGTTGCCCTTGCCGAGAGAGAGGAGAGCCGTCCGGTGACGTACCTTTCCTACGGATTGGCAGTAGGAGGCTTATTGTGCCATCTTCGGCGTATGCTCGAAGCCGCTGGCAATACGGGCAAGCTAATCATCCACTATAACTCCACCAGAACCATCCGTGAGAAGAGGGAAGAATGGAGTTCAGAGATGAGGATAATACACGAAAATCAGCTGCTTAAGATTCACCACTCTCCAGCTTGTAGAGCGACACAGGTCGATGCGGAGAAAGATGTCACCTGGGAGGCCATCACCTGCCAGAGTCACATCTATCGTCGCCACTTGGACAAAACTGAGTACATGTACGTCCTCCAGCGTGAGAGTGGTACCACGGAGTACAAGTACCCGCCGGTGCAGCAAGGGACTTCCCATGAGCACATGGACTTGTGCTTGGAAGATGCTTCTATGCTCAGCACTCGACTGCAGGAGTGTCAACAAGAGCTTCAGGATGTCCGAGACACCCTGAAGGAAACAGAGGCGTTGCTGCGAGCCTGCTTAAGGGCGAGAGAAAGAGGAGATGGGAATGAACTGTGTGTCACCGTGAATGATACATGGACTCCTGACTCCCCAGATCGCCGGGCGATTAGGCGTCGTCGCACTTCTCCACCAGCAGCCTCCCCACCCAAAGCAGAGTCAGAAGGTAGCCGAAATGATGAGGAAGATCCCAAGGAGCCAGCTCAAGAAAACGAGTAGTGTAGAGTCCTTCCCTTAGTTAGCAAGATGTCGAATAGTCGAGTCGTTACGTTAAGTCAATGGTGTGTTAATGCTTGGTGTGTGATGTGAGTTATGGAAGCCATGAGCAATTGTCCACAACCTCGTCTTCAGATTGTTTTGCTTTGGTGTGTGAACTCACACGAAATAATAGTGCATTTATTTGGTGTGAGATATGAACCCTCGTAAAAGTATAACAAAGCCTCAACACTTCAAAGTACAAACAAATGAAAGTAGTAAGATGATACTAAATGCTTTCAAATTAACATTGGTTGATTCTGCCAGATGGCCGGAAGAGAAAAAGGACATGCTGCCAACCCCGCCAACAACAACGATGAGGCATGCAACCCTCATCTTTCTGGAGGCCAGGACCGGGGTGGTCGCCGTGAAGGAGTTGATCCCCTCCACCAAATGCTGGAGAATCAGAATCAGCTCATCCAGAACTTGACTCAAGTGGTGGCCCACTTGCATCAAGTTCCACCTCCACAAGCTGCACCACGCCAACCAAGGTTGAGTGAGTTTCTAGGAACTCAACCTCCAAAGTTTGCAAGTGCTGCTGAACCTCTGGAGGCAGATGATTGGCTGAAGACCATTGAAAGCAAGATGAGGATCATCCAGTGCCAAGGGTATGAGAGGGTACTGTTTGCCTCTCATCAATTGCATGGACCTGCTGCTGATTGGTGGACCGCCTACGTGGCCGCCCATCATGACCCTGAGAACATCACTTGGGAAGAGTTCAAGCATAGCTTCCGCAACCATTACATACCAAGAGGTGAACTCAAAAACAAGAGGAAGGAGTTTTTGGGACTGCAGCAGGGAAACATGACGGTGAGGGAATACCTCACTAAATTTACTCAACTATCCCGTTATGCCCCACGGGACATAGAGACTGATGAGCAGAAACAAGATTGTTTCGTGGAAGGACTTACCGCAGAAATGCAGTGTGCAATGTCCTCAAATGAGTATGAAAGCTTCCAAAAGATGGTGGACAGAGCGTTTGTGGTAGAAAGGAAGCTGAAGGCCTTGGAAAATGAGAACAAGAGGAAGGCCAGGTGGTCACATCAAGCCTCAGGGAGCAACACTCGCCCACGTCTGATGCAGCAACCAGCAGGGCAGACGAACCGTGCTGCGGTACTCTACTCAGCACCAAGAGGGTACAACCCGAACTACAGGCCTCCGGCAGCACCAGCACAGCCGCAACGTCAGTTTGTGCAGCAGCCTCGCCCCGCATATCCACCTCGACCAGCAGTGCAAGGACCCCCAAACCAACCCCAAGACAATAAAGGCCAGGCACCTAAGGTTGGGGTGCAATGTTTTAGCTGTGGTGAAGTGGGGCACTACGCCCATAAATGCCCAAAGAAGAAGCCTGCGCAGCCACAACCGCAGAATGTAATGAGAGGACGGGTGAACCACGTCACTATGGAGGAAGCACAGGAAGCACCCGACGTGGTAGTTGGTAAGTTTCATGCCAATTTACACCTTGCAACCCTGCTGTTTGATTCTGGTGCTACCCACTCGTTCATTGCTCAAGGGTTTGTTAAGAAGCATGACCTAGCAACCACACAAATGAACCATATGCTAGCTGTAAACTCTCCAGGTGGAGAAATAAGGACAAGACAAGTGTGTCCCAAAGTGAACCTAGACATTAATGGGGTGGTATTTACTGCTAACCTCATAGTGATAGATTCACAAGGGATAGATATTATCTTGGGTATGGATTGGTTGACAAAACATAACGGAATCATCCATTGTTCGACCAGAACGGTGGAACTAACGCACCCTAGTGGCACAAGAGTAAAGTTCATAACAATACACGAGCCTAGGAGGGACATTAAATTAAATCAAGTTGAGGTGAAAGTTGAGGAAATCAGGACCATCAGGGAATATCCAGATGTTTTTCCGGAGGAGTTGCCAGGTATGCCTCCCGATCGTGAAGTGGAATTCGCAATTGAGCTAGTACCTGGAACAGCCCCAATTTACAAAAGACCTTATCGGATGGACTCCAAGCAGCTGGAAGAACTCAAGGATCATTTGAGAGAATTGTCGGAGAAGGGGTATATTCGTCCTAGTTCCTCACCATGGGGAGCTCCGGTGATATTTGTGCCCAAGAAGGACGGAACCCAAAGGTTATGCGTGGATTACTGTGCTTTGAATGAGGTAACCATCAAGAACAAGTACCCATTACCCCGCATTGAAGACTTGTTTGATCAGTTGAGAGGCGCTTGTGTGTTCTCGAAAATTGATCTCAGGTCGGGATACCACCAACTCAAGATAAGGCAATCTGATATTCCCAAGACAGCTTTCGTATCTCGGTACGGACTGTATGAATACACCGTCATGCCTTTCGGGCTAACTAATGCTCCGGCATACTTCATGTATCTCATGAACAAGGTATTCATGGAATATCTGGACAAATTTGTGGTGGTTTTCATAGATGACATTCTCGTCTTCTCCAAAGATGAAGAAGAACATGAGAAACATCTAAGGTTGGTGTTGCAGAGGCTAAGAGAACACCAACTATATGCCAAGTTGAGTAAGTGTGAGTTTTGGCTGAAGAGAGTTCCCTTCTTAGGACATATAATCTCGGAGGGAGGAATCTCCGTGGATCCTGCCAAAATCGAGGATATACAGGAGTGGAAGACCCTGAAAATGTCGGGGAAGTTTGAAGCTTCTTGGGATTGGCTGGATACTATCGACGGTTTATTGAGGGATTCTCAAAGATCTCGAGATCTCTCACCAAACTGTTGGAGAAGGGAATCACATTCACCTGGACACCCCAGTGCGAGACGAGCTTTCAGGAGCTAAAGAAAAGATTGACAACAGCCCCAGTGCTCGTTATGCCAGATATGCAAAAGAACTTTACGGTGTACTGCGATGCCTCTGGAAACGGGTTGGGATGTGTTCTCATGCAAGAAGGGCATGTCATGGCATATGCATCCCGGCAGCTTCGGAAGCATGAGAAGAACTATCCTACACATGACCTAGAACTAGCCGCAGTGGTACACGCGTTGAAAATTTGGCAGCACTATTTGATGGGGAAGAGGACAGAGATATATACGGATCATAAGAGTTTGAAGTACATTTTCACACAGCCAGATCTCAACCTCAGACAAAGGAGATGGTTAGAGCTAACCAATGACTTTGATGTGGGCATCAACTATCATCCTGGGAAAGCAAACGTCGTGGCCGATGCTTTAAGTCGGAAAGTGCAAGTCAATAAGAGGAGCTTAAAAGACATGCCTGCAGAATTGAAGGATGAGGTTATAAGGCTCAATCTATGTCTAGTAAATAGTGGTGAAGCCATCGCAATGGAAGTGGACTCCACACTAGAGCGAGACATACGAGAGGGTAAAAAGAATGATGAGAAGATACAAGAAATCAGGCAACTCATCAAGGAAAACAAAGCTCCTGGTTTCAGAGAGGATGAACAAGGTACGGTGTGGCACAGGAAAAGGATCTGTGTGCCTGAAGTAAAGGAGATCCGTGAATTGATTTTGAAGGAGGCTCATGATTCTGACTATTCCATTCATCCTGGGAGTACGAAAATGTATCAGGACCTTAAGAGCAGGTATTGGTGGTATGGTATGAAGCGAGATGTCGTGGAACATGTTGCCCTATGTGACACATGTCAGTTGGTGAAAGCAGAACATCAACGACCCGCGGGATTATTGCAACCACTCAAAGTGCCTGAATGGAAATGGGAAGAAATCAGCATGGATTTCATCGTGGGATTGCCTAGGACCCAATCAGGATATGATTCGATATGGGTCATCATTGACAGGCTAACCAAGTTAGCTCATTTCATCCCCGTGAAAGAAAGCTACAGCGGATCCAAATTGGCAGAATTGTACATGTCAAGGATCGTGTGTTACCATGGAGTGCCAAAGAAGATTGTGTCGGATCGAGGGACACAGTTCACCTCGAGATTCTGGCAAAAGTTGCACGAAACCATGGGAACCCATCTGAATTTTAGTTCTGCCTATCATCCCCAAACTGATGGGCAGACGGAAAGAACCAATCAGATCCTTGAAGATATGCTAAGGGCATGTGCACTCGAAAACAATCGGAGTTGGGACAAGAACTTACCGTATGCGGAGTTTTCCTATAACAACAGCTATCAAGCTAGTATGAAGATGTCACCGTTTGAAGCTTTGTATGGGAGGAAGTGCAGAACTCCCCTATTTTGGAATCAAACAGGGGAAAGTAAAGTGTTTGGTCCAGAGGTACTACAAGAAGCCGAGGCGAAGGTGAGGGAAATTCGCAACAACTTGAGGATAACACAAACACGCCAAAAGAGCTATGCCGATGTACGAAGAAGAGAGCTTGTTTTCAACGTGGGAGACTATGTCTATCTCAAGGTGTCCCCTATCAGAGGACTTCGTCGGTTCAAGGTGAAAGGGAAGTTGTCACCTCGATACATCGGACCCTTTCAAGTTTTGGAGAGGAAAGGCGAAGTGGCGTATCAACTAGAATTACCGGCTCGTCTATCGGATGTGCACGATGTGTTCCATGTGTCACAACTCAAGAAATGCCTGAGGACGCCTGAAGAGGTGTTACCCATGAATGAAGTGGACGTAGCTAAGGATTTGTCTTATGCCGAGCAACCATACAAGATTTTGGAGACAATGGAACGCCTCACCAGAAATAAAAGAATCCGGATGTGCAAGGTGCAGTGGAAGCATCACTCAGAAGAGGAAGCCACCTGGGAGCGGGAAGATGAGCTCAAGGCACAATTTCCGGAATTGTTTTCTTAGAAACACCAATCTCGAGGATGAGATTTCTTTTAAGGGGGGTAGAGCTGTAACACCCCAAAATTTTGATTCAAAACCCTAAATCCTGTTAAGAGGGGGATTTAAAATTTTTTGGACGTGTTGCATGTTTTGCAAAAATTCAAATTCAAACTGGAATTCAAATTAAACTCAAATCAGAAAAGAAATAGAAAAAGAAAAAGAGAAAACAGAAAAAAACCGGCCAGTGGGCTGAAACCCACCAACCGCCCCAGCCAGCGCCCGCGCCAGCCCGCAGCCGCGCGCGCCGCTTCCTTCCGCTGACCGGTGGGACCCACCAGATCGTCGTCTACCTCGCGCCCGCGCCGGACTCCCTCTCACCCGAATCAAAACCGCTCGGGATTTCAGCGTATCCCCGCTGACTTCTGTTCGTAGGCGACGCGGACTTGATCTAAACCACCCCGCTGCCCTCCCCCGTCTATAAAAACCCCGACCTCGTTCTGTTTTTCCCACGCGATCCGCTCATTTTCCTCCTGTGAGAACCGAGACTTCTCCGGCGAATTCTGGCCGATCTAGGCTCGGAATTCCGATCTAACTCGCTGGTCTTGATCCACCGCCTCCGGAGGACCTTGCAGGTGCAGAAAACTCGGTGACTTGCGGTATAAACACAGCGCCGACGAGCTTCGCCGTGGTTTCGCCTCGGACCTCGTCGCCGATCACTTTCCAGGACCTCCGAGCTAAAGAAAACCCCCGAGGTGAGATCTCCGACCTCCCCTCCACCGATCTGTACCATAAAATCACAGTTCTAGGAAGAATTCTCGAAGATCCGAAAGTCTCCGGCGAGATCGCCGTTTCCCGCTGCCGTGCGCCGCCGGCAGCGCCACCCGCGCTCGATCAGAGCGACGTGGCCGCTTGTGCGCCGTTTATTTTAAATCGCACGGTAGGGTTTAAACCCCCGCGTACCGGTTCGATGTTATAATCTCGGCCGTCGGTTTAAAATCGGACGGTCCACGTCAGCCCCGCGTTATAAAGACTGGAAATCTTACGTGCTACCCCCTGGGGTTCTCGGGAAATAAGAGCTAGCCCCGGAAACTTCTGATCTAGCCCCTGGATCTCCAGAAAATCATGTAAATTCATTTAAAAATCAGTTTTAGCCCCTGGACTTAATAAAAATTAGGAAAAACACCTCTGTTATGAGTAGCTAGACCCCTGAAAATTCTTAAAATAATATTATAGACCCTGTAGTGGGGTAAGTTTAACTTTTTAGCCCTGTTTAGTATTTAATTTGGGAAATTGAATATGTGGCTAGTGTTTAAAAATTAAAAAGTGGGACAAACATATTGTAAAAATTAAATTAAAAACTTTCTCAGTATTTAGAAAAACTTTGGAGTGGGATAAAAACATATTTTGGGCTGAGTTGGATCTGTTTAATTTATTATTCACATGTAGGGACACATTTTTAAGTAATGAATAGTTTTAGAAAATAGGGAAAATAATTGTGAAATAGTTTACATCTGAGGCAAAGGTCAAAATATGTTATTAAATTATTTAGGACCAGAACCTATTCTGTTTAGATGATGTGTATTACTATTTTCATAATAAAGTACACATTTATGCATAGGAAAATAAATCTGAAAATGTAGCAACTAGTAAATGATAAATGGAGTTTCTAAAATCCAAAGAATTCAGTTTAGGGTTGGTAGAATTTCTGAAGGCACATATAGAGAAGAAAAATACCTTTCATACATACTTGGTAGTAAAAAGGTGTAGTAGTTGAATATAAGGAATTTATTTAAATTGGAAACTCATATATATATATATATATATATAGTATGTAAGTATAAATGTGAACACAAAAGTAGGAATCATATACATATGATCAAAAGTGCATGCTAGCCACAAATCAACATACATAGAGTAACCACAACACATAGAAATGAGAATGACTTTCATAAATATGAATGTGTGGTTTGTATGAAGTGGAAGTGTGAACCATGTCTTATGGATTGTTGTTTTTCTTTTGCTATGTGTTATGGTATGATATAGAACCTGCTCAAGAGCAAGTTATTCCTTTCCAAGATCAGGACTACCCATTTCAAGAGCAGCAAGAAGGAGGCAAGTGTCCTTGACCACTTTGATCCTATACTAGGATGTGTAGATAGAATTGTTTGCATTGTCAATTGAAAATATGAAACCCATGCTAGGAAGTTTCCCTAGAATTGCATTACCTTGTTTCCTTGTAGCTTGGGTTGGGATTTATTTTATCATGTTATTTATTATTATGCATATGCTTAGCCATGCTTAGAATGGGATATTTGGGATATGAGATCATCAGTTTATTTTACCATACTCTTGAATGAGATATTGTGAGTTATGTAGAGGTAGGGATCAAGGCAAGTTGGATATTTTGGTTGTGTGCTGGGTGCACGAGACTCGGGTTTGTGTTTAGTACTTGCCTGGATCCTAAGGACCGGTTCATGGAGCATGTAACCTGGCTTTACAGTGCCAACCACATGCTGAGATGGGGCAGCTTGGCCAATTAATTAGGTGTATCCCCGGCGTAGTATGGGTGTGTTGGATGGTGCGGGGAGTAGGTGTCAGCTGGACTAGCATATGAACCGCAAGGCTCAAGAGGGGGCCACTGCAGCGGGGTTGGAGCCTCTTGTATGCTGTTAGGGGTGAAACCTCAGTGGGCCCACGCTCGTCGAGAATCCCTTTGTAAAGGCTTCGTACTGATCGCCTGGCTACACACCTGGGAAGTGTGAATGTGGTTCGTAGCCACTGGCATAATGGAGGTTCTTTTAGTCCACCCGGCAACGGGGGATGAAATCACTACATGTGGGTACAGTGGTACAAACTCTGCAGAGTCAAAACTGTCATGACAGCCGTGCTCACGGTCAAGAGCGTCTTGGACTTATTCATGATTAGAGGAGTGATGGTTTTGGAAGTTTTTGATGTTAAGCGGGGAGCTTAACATTGGAAATGATGTTATGGTTATTGGATTATGATGATGGGATGGGAGATTGGGACCATTTCACCTGTGTAGTAATGTAGGTGCTTAATAAGCTAAGGTGATAGGTATTAATTGCGTAGTGCTTTAACCATGAGTTCAACCCCTCCTTGTTCTAGCCATGCATGATATAATTTTCCCACACTTGCTGAGTACCATTGGTACTCAACCTTGCATATTTTGTTAGTTTATATTGCTGCTCAGGTCAAGATAATGAGGTGGTGTATAATGACCAAGACTTTGGACCCGAAGAAGGTTTCTAGGTTCATGGAGACCCCCGGGCAACGCCTGTGATGGAGCGCTCAAGAATAATATTCCTCTGCTAGTTTATTTACTTGTGATGAACTTATTATTGTCCATCGAGACATTTGCTATGTAAGACTTATTTATATTCGACACCTGGCTTGTAATAAATGATGCTTCACTATTTGTCATCACATGTATGAGAAAATGATCCTGGCATACATGTGATATTCACTTGGTTGTTCTTCGGAAAAACCGGGTGTGACATGGGTCTCATTTTCACCACTCTTAAGCCATTTTCTGTTCTGACCAAACCGTGTGATAAACCTTACCTCGCGAGTAGATTCCAACTACTCGATTTCTACCGAGGTCCTAAGCATATTAGCAGGGCCTTGTCTACTCGTAGGCTCTGTATACCCAACCCTTCATAGGATTTAAAAGGTTATGCAAGTGGGGTTTCAATCACCTTAACTCTAATGCAAACATTCACCCTAGACATAAGTGATACAAATAAAAATCTTTATAAAAGGTACTTAAGTGCAAACCGGGGCTTGCCTGGTTGCGAGTTAGATGGAAAGTCAAATTCAGGTGGCAGGACATCCAAAGGCTCTGGTGTGTCCTCAACTTCAGTCACTAAATGAAATTTAGGAAAATAGATGTATAAGTATTAAGGATTTATAAGAATTGAACTATTATTCATAGCTATTTCTATTTAGGATCCTTAATTGGCTTTGGGATTTTTACAGTAGATACTAGACCCTCTAAGGATGATTTGAGCCAAATTTGGAGACATGTCATTGCACAATGTAGTCTTTAAAATTCCTACAAGTACAATGCTTCTCTGAATTTTGAGCCCAATTCAGGAGCTTTGACATAGCTAATAGTGGAAGATCTGATTAGGGTAACTCTCCATGGTTCTAACAAAATTTGTTTCACCATTTTTGGAGCTACCAACAGAGAGATATGAGTTTTTGAAGTTGGACAGGAGTTCTGAAAAGTTTCTGTTTAAATTTGAATTTCCAATAAATTCTGAACTTTGGAAGAAATTTGACCTAGCAAATGAACTCCTATTAAGCTCAAATTTTTACTGGAGATCAGTTACTATGAAAAGGATTTGCTGTCCAAATTTGTGAATATTTCATAAATAATTGCAACTGTAATAAATTCCTAAATGATTTACTAAAAACAATTCTACAGAAATTTCTGGACATTTTCATAGAAAGAAATTTGTTCCTCTGTAAAGTACTCCTCCTAAGTATTCAAACAAAATTGGTCTCACCCTTTTTGGAGTTGTCTACAAAAAGTTATGAATTTTTCAAACTTGAATAACTCTCTGTTTGAAACCTACACAGAGACTTAACAGGGGGGCCACTCGTCAGGTCTTTCTTCAACCTCCCGCCAGAGAATGCGCGTGCACCCAGCTCAGATCGTGGCATGGCTCCCTCATTTCTCCACCAAATTAGCTCCGGTTTCTCCCTACGTGCTCCTGGGAACATGGCGCAGCTGCCGGGCAAGGTTTCCACGCATGAAAACGGCCGAAAACAGGTCGGCACCGGTGGGGCGGCTCGGGACCTCGGCATCAACGTGTTATGGCGCGTACGAAGCTTCTCCCGGCACGCTACCTTGCCCTAAAGCATCACCAATGATCTGGGAACATGGAACGCATGCTAAACCTTGCAGCAAACGGCCGGAAAATAGGGTTCACCGGAGGACCGACCCGTTTTTGCCGCCGCCGGTGATTTCTCGTCACCCGGGGCGTGGGATGGCTAGTTTAACCCATGCTTTGGCGTGAGAGGGTGCTAGGGTCACTAGTTTCTGTGGCTTGAATTGTAGAACCGATGATCAACCACGTTGGACGAATTTCCAGTTTTGGTGTGGGTCGGTTCTTCACGTGTACCGGCGCCAAAATCCCAATTCCGGTGAGCCGGCGACGGGGAAGGGAAAGGGGACTGTGGTAGCATGATCTACACACCTTGGCGCACCTTAGGGAGGTGCTGGATGTGAAGGAGAGGCGTTGGAGCGGCTGGAACTCGAGGAACAGTGAGGGTCGGCGTGCTCTGTCTTCTCCCGGTGAAGAATAGCTCGGGCACAGCGAGGGGAGCTCGGGGATGAGCTGAGCAGCGGTGGAGCATGTTGAGGAGGCGCCGGCGCAGCTCCTGGGTGGCTCAACCGGTGCTAGGGGCGGCTGGAAGGTGCTGAACGTCGATTACAGCGGCGTCCAACATTTTCTTCGGTGAGTGCTCGGGCAAAGGCTGAAGGAAGACTTCAGTTTAACGTGGAGAAGCGAAGTGGGGTTGTGCCTGCTCTCTACTGATCACCCACGTAGGAAAAACAGCCTTCGGGAGCAAGTTTTGCAAGCTGCTCGGTGGCAGGCAGAGCACAGCTCAGTGGCGCCCGAGATGAACACAGTCGGTTTGTAATTTGTGTGGCTGATCACTGGGTCCGACCACCTCTAATTTCTCAATTACTTTCCACAGATAACTTTACCCCAGCAACTCAACATTTAAGGCTAAACTTTCACACCAAGTCATGCTTTAAACTTTCTTAATTCAAATGATTTGAATTCTGGTGTGAAAGTTTGAATTGTATTTGACCATTTGAATTTGAGATGGAGTTTGAATTCTCCATTTTGTATTGCCCCAAAAACATAGTAAACCAGCTCCAAAGTTTCCAATTTTTGGCATGGCTGCCCATTCAAATGTGGAGAAAACATTTGTGAAACCCATTTTTCAAATTGAGGGAATTGGAATTTGAAACTGTATTTGAAATTCAGATTAGAGGGCTTTTCCTTTTAATCCCAAACAAATATTAAAACTCCTCCAAATGAGCTGAAATTTGGAAGGGTGAATATTTGGACTATGAAGATCCAAGCTGTGCATTTAGATCCCCATGTTTGGAAGTTTTGGGATGTCTAAACCCTCACTTTGAACTTACCCCATTATAATTCAAAGTTTTAATTCTTCTCATTTTTCATAAGTGCACATGAGCAGAACTTTCTTGCTACCACTTTTGGGGATTTTACACGTGGCGGGCCCGGAGCTCTCCTCTGTGGAGAGGGAGGTCCGGCCCCACTGGACACGTGGAGCCTTGCTCTGCTGGCCATGTGGCAGGCCCGGAGCTCTCCTCTGAGGAGAGGGAGGTCCGGCCCTGCTGGACACGTGGAGCCTTCGGAGCTCTCCCCGCGGAGGGGGAGGTCCGGATCTGCTGACCACGTGGCGGGCCTGGAGCTCTCCCCTGAGGAGAGGGAGATCTGGCCCCGCTGGACACGTGGAGCCTTCGAAGCTCTCCCCGCGGAGAGGGGAGGTCCGGCTTGGATGCCCCCGAAGTTTGCCCCTGCGGAGGGGGCGAAGTCCTTAGATGATTTTCCCCTGTGCGCGGGGGTACCCCGTATTGAGGGTACCAACAGTGGCCCCCGGGCCCATCTTGGGGGAGATAACGAGCCTAAGTGGGGCCTCCATCTCTTCTGCCCCGCGCACCTTCTCGGCGACTCCCTTTGACCGTTGCTGGAGCATGAACGGCCGCGGAATCGTGGGGGCGTGAGGCCTGCTTGATGGCTGCTTTTACTGCGGCGGTTCCCAAGGCTGCCACTACTGCACGTCGCAGCGCCTTGTCAGGAACCGCCAGGTTCTCCGTCTGGGGGGCTGACTGCCCGGTCCACCGCCTCTGCAGGACGGCTTGGGCCTGCTTGTCATGGACTATGGGGCTTGGACCCGGGGCGTCTGCCCCTAGCAGCGCATACAAAGCGTTTCGAATCGCTTTAAATCGCTTATGTGAAGTTTATAAGGGGATCCCATCCGCATCACAGGCTTCCCTTTGCAAACTTCCCTGCGCTTGAGCCCTCCAGAATCCTCTGAGCGCCCAAGCCTCCTTCTTCCTCCAGGCTCTTGGCCTTCATCGCTGATGGCTTCTTACCTGCCTCCGCCGCGCATCGCCCAGACGAAAGACCTTGGGCCGATGCGCAAGCGGTGCTGTCTCCGGCGAGGGTCTCTCCCCCTGCATCTGGAGGCGGGGGAGATCGTCTTCTTCGCAGCCTATGGCTTGGCGGGGTTCGTCCCGCCAATCTCTTCCTTCTTCGTGACACTGCTGGATACGTACGGTCTCCAGCTTCATCACCTCTCCCCCAACTCCTTTGCAATGGCCGCCGTCTTCGTTCAGTTCTACAAGATGTTCATGGGAGTGCGCGCTTCGGTGACGCTCTTCCGCCACTTCTTCGTGCTGCGGACGACCGGGCGCGGATCGAAGAACCAGTTGGGCGCCTACTACTTCCAGCATCGCAGCAAGGACCCGAAGGTCTCTGGGTACCTTCTGCCCTTCAGCGCGGCGAGGTGGGAAGGCTGGAGGGACAACTGGGTGATCGTAAAGAATGATGAGCACGATCACCTCCAGTTGTCGACCGACGCTCCAACCATCGAGTGTAGCTTCTGGGAGGAGAGCCCGGTGCTGGAGCCCGAATACGCGCTAGTCCTGGAGCGGATCCGGTTCGTGGCGGAGCAGGGACTGACGTCCCTGATGGTGCTGGAAAGCTTCTTGTTGCGGCGTCTTGCGCCGTTGCAGCAGCGCAACCGCCCGGCGTATTACTACATTGGCATCCGTGACTGCACCAGGCTGGAGACGGGCCCGGACTCAGTCCCTTCTGAGGAAGTGCTGAGGGGCATGTTGATGAGCATCAGCGGCGACCTCCTCGACGATGACTCCCTCACGATCCCAGCTTCCTGCCTCCCCCTCTCCATGGAGCCGCTACGGAGGGCGAGGCTGCTGCGGGAGCTTCCAACGCTGGACGATATCGGCATCGCCGCTCGTCAGGTCGGGGATGCCTCCCGGGGAATCTCGATTCTTGGTGTTGAGCGTTCCGGAGCGGAGCGCGGGGCATCGGCTGATGCCCAACTCGTGCCGAAGGTCGACGGAGCTCAGACTGTCGACAAGGGGAAGGGCAAGGAGCCGGCTTCCGGCTTGCCGGAGAAGAAGTGCGCCCGGTCCCCTTCGAGAGCGTCAGTTGCGCCAAGCCAGGGGACCGGAGCACCACTGCGCCCTCCCTTAGGGGGCTTCGGTTCGTTGGTCGGTAACCCGAAGAGGCCTCGGGTCTTCCGCGCCGATGGGACTCCTCTCAGACAGCGGCAGTCTGAGGAGCCCCGGGCATCCCATCCTCCCTCCACGGGTGGTGGAGCTCCAAGGAGGGACGCCGGTGCTGCGATGACTGGGGGCGAGCCGAGGGCTCAGGCGCCCCGGTCGGTGAGCGTCCCGGCTGCAGGCTCGGCAGGCGGTGGCGCCGGAGGGAGCAGCGCCAGGACTCATCTGGGGGTGCAGGCGCCCCGGGGTTCAGGGGCTGGATCGGTGAGCGGAGCCTGGAGCACCGCTGGCGGGAGCCCTGCTGCTCCATCTCCCAGGGGGGCTCTGGATGTACCCCCTGTCCCTCTGGACCGGGTGCCTTCAACGCAGGCCCCGGCGGCGACGGCAGGCTTCGGCGGTCCTGCCCCGGCTCGGAAGCCAGGGCTCCATGCCTGCTGGAGTGTTCGAGTTCCTCGGTAAGTTCATACTCACCGGATCTCGATACTTGTGTGTTTCTTTTCTTCTTGTCTTGAGGGGTCCCCGTGCTTGCAGGGACTCATCGGCTGCCGGGAACGCGTCTGTTCCCCGACCACCTTCGGCTAGCGGAGGACCTGCGCCGCAGCGTCCAGAAGCTGCAGCAGCTTCACCGGCTCCCGAGCCGGTGCAGGCGCCTCCTCCTTCTGTGCAGGCAGAATTGGCTCCTGCGGCGGCGGTGGCGCCTATCCGTCCTCCTTTGCTAGCTCGGGAGCTGGCAGCTGTCGAGGATTCGGTGGAGCTGGCTGGTGGCGTCCAGCCCTCGGGTGCTGAAGTGGGGGGCGCAGATGCAGGTCCTCCGGCGGGTGGCGAGCAAGGTCACGTTGAGAGCGCCCCTGCTTCGGCGCTGGCTTCTCTAGATCAGCGCATCATCCCGGTGGCGTCTCCCCCGCCGGACGACGATGTCATGGAGGAGGTCTTCGGCGCACCTTCGGCTTCTGCCGCTCCACTGCCATTGTCAGAGGCAAAGGAGCTCGCCCTGTCGGGCGTCCTGCAGGTCCAGGCTGCTCTGGATTGCGAGCAGGGGGTGATGGCGGAGGAGAGGGACCGCCTCCTTAGCTATGGGCAGCTCCTGAAGCAGCAGACTCAGGAGGTCAAGGTGGAGCTCGACGCGAGGCGGGAGAGGCTCGACGCCGAGGAGGAGCTCCTCGAGTTGCAGAAGAGGGCCGTCGCTCGCTTGGACTCTGAGACTCGGCGGCTCTTGCGGGAGACTCCCGAGGCCAATGCCAATGTCCAGGCCCGCGCCGATGCCAACGAGGAGCTGCGGCTGCAGATAGCACGCCGTGACTGTGCCGTCGTGGACCGGGAGTGCGCCGTGGCGACCAAGGAGAAGAAGGTCGCCGAGAAGCTGGAGAACGGTGAGGGCGACTTGAAAGCCCGGGCCGGAGAGCTGGAGATTTGGGAGGCAGCTCTGGCCGAGAGGGAGGAGCAGGCCTCTCGGGAGCGTCAGGCGGCGCTGGATCGAGAGTTGGCGGCTGACTTCCGGGTGTCAGAGCTAGAGCGGCTTACTCGGGACCTTGAGCTCTGAGAGAACTCCTTGGCTGCCAAGGAGAAAAGGTTCGCCAAGGAGGGACCCGGCGCCCTGCTGAAGGCTCCCCAGGAGGTGGAGAAGCTCCAGGCTTCATGGTCCGTCGAGGTCCGAGCGGTCTGGAGCTTCGTCGGCCAGGCGGGATCCGCCCTGGTGCCCCTTTGCTTCAGCCCCGTGAGGACGGGGGCTCCGGCACAAGGGGTGGCCAAGGCGCTTCCGTCCCTTGAGTCCATCGGCGCCAAGCTGTATAGGATCGAAGCTGCGATTGCCGATGAGCTCGAGATGGAGGAACGGAGCTTGGCGAAGCAGGTTGCCACGCACGTGGTGGCATGCTTCGGGAGCTGGGATCCCTCCCTCTCTATGGACCCAGTGAGGCAGGGCCCCATCGTCGAGTGGGAGGAAGCTGCCAGGGCCGGAGTCGGGGACGTGGCCACCCTTGTAGTGTCTAGGTTCCAGCGGGAGTCCGGGGACTCCTAGGCGCCCGCCCTTGTAGCCGAAAGGCTTGTATCTTTTGTTTTAGTTTTTTGAGTCTGTAGTCCAGCTCTTGGAGCTTTGATGAATGAACAGACTTCTGTATTTGTGTGTCTGGTGCTTTTAGCTTGTTCCTCTTGGCTTTGCCTTCCCGAGCCCTTAACTCCGCAAGGACCTCGGGAGGTCTCCACTGATCTTGAAGCCTTGCACAGACACCTTCCTCGGGTCCTTGCTGACATAAGGACCCAAGGGGTCTTCGGAGATCACCCCATGAGGACGGGGGAGGTCCGGCTCTGCTGACCACGTGGCGGACCCGGAGCTCTCCTCTGAGGAGAGGGAGGTCTGGCCCCGTTGGACATGTGGATCCTTCGGAGCTCGCCCCTGTGGAGGGGCGACGTCCAGCTCTGCGGCCACGTGGTTGGCCCGGAGCTATCCTCTGAGGAGAGGGGAGCTCCGGCCCCACCGGACACGTGGGGCCTTCGGAGCCTGTCCCTGCGGAGGGGGCGGGGTCCGGCTCCTCCGGTCTTGAGTTGAAGTAGTCGGGAGCTCTGGTCCTTCCTTGCACGGTCCCCGTAGTGGCTCCCTGGTAGGTGTGGCCAATTGTTTTGGGCACACCTACCATATTCCTGCGGGGGAGCTAAGGCCAGGAGGACCTGCACAATAGTAGGGGAACCATAATTCTCCTCGGGGGCTCTCCCTTCCCTGTCGCTTAGTCTTATTTGGCTTACGGTCCTGGACCAGTATACGGGGCATGGGCAATTCAGTGCGCCCGGTACTGGAGGTCCGGCTCCCTCCGAGGTTAGGGTACGACCGTCCGACCCCTAGTACTAGAACGTAACGCTGGGGAGGCAGAGTGCACACGCTTTGGGTCGGAACCAGGCAAAGCAGGCTGTACTCCCCTGGACCTCCGGAGGGCAGGGTGCACACGCTTTGGTCGGAACTGTAAGGGCCTCAGTTTTTGACACACATTTGCAGTGTTCATCACCACACCACACACCTCAGTTGAGGAAGGATGATGAACACAAATGAAGAGCAAGTAACAATTATCAACATGCTCATTAGAGAACAAACTCACACATTGCCAAAGTGGTATTTCACACATGTGATAGAAGGGGGCTGGACATATGAAAACTCCTATACATTGCTAAGGATGTCCATGCCAAGTTTCACCCAAATTCAAAACCTTTTTGAGGTCATTTTGGGTATAGTTAGGAAGAGTGCAGTTTGAAACCATATTCAAATTCAAACTGTTTTTATCCCATGAATTTAAAAGTGGGAGGCATATTCTTACTCAGTACATTTTTGTGAGCCCACACACCAATTTTCACTCCATTTGGAGTTGATCTTGACATGAGCTAAGTGGGACAAATTCAAACTTCATTTGAATTCAAAACTGCACTTGTGCTGAAATTCACTCAAACCAAACCCCATTTGAACTTTGATCAATTCAAATGGTTCATGGGTGAATAATTTGAATTACCAGGGGTACTATGGGATCACTGTTTACAACAGTGATTAGGAGTAAATTTCAGAGGTTAAAACTGGAAGTGGGACCCACATGTCAGCCACTGCTCAGATCAAACCGACTGAGACTTTTCTCACTCGGGTCGCCGAGCCGCCGCTGCGATCGCCACCGAGGGCAGCCGCCACGCCAGCAGCTGCTTGCCCACGCGCGGGCGTGAGGCGGTGCAGAGCCTTCTTAAGGCGCCTGTCCCCCTCCTCGGCCGAGGCATCGCCGTTCTTCCCCGCAAGAACTCAGCGCCGGCTGAAGTTTTCCGCAGCTCGGAATCGATCGGAGAACGCTGATCACAGCTCCCTACGTCCCCTACAGAGCCTCAGCAAGGTACTAGAGACCTTCCTCCGCCCTCCCCGCTGCTAGAATTCAGTTGAAACCGATTGATATCGGCTGTGCCGAAAGATCAAATTCGGGACTTAGAACCGCCGCACCTCGGGCTCCCATGGACAGCCCAACCAGGGCGTTGTCACGCCCGAGCCAAGGCACCCTTGGACGCGCTGGTGACCGATGCTGCTCACCCCCGAGCCACAGCTCGAGTGGTTGCTCACCGGCGGCGAATTTCCATTTTTCCCCTTTCTGTGTGCAGAACGACCTTCGGGTGCGGTTCTGTCAAATTCATGCTCTAGAAAGGATTAGAGGGCCTCAATCCGCTCTCACACAAGCTAGACACGGTAACGCACAAGTTGCCTTCACAACTCTTGGCCGGAGAACCTCTGTACCCGGCGTAATTCGAGGTCTACCAATGGCGGAATGAACGGGTGGCATCGGGCGCACGGTGAGGACCTATTTCGGGCCTTCCCCGAGCTGTCTCGAGCTCATGTCGACCTTCTCTGAGGTCCACTAATGCTTCCCAACCGGTTCCTCGAGTAGTTGGGGTGCTAAGGAAGTCAGCCGACGTGGCCGAAGTCTTTCCGAGGTGGCGGCTCGTCGCCGACCATGCTCCGGCCATTGTCATGAGCAGCTGACCCTAGAATCCTGTTCCCCGAGTAAAAGTAGGCAGGGGCGGCCAGAATCGTGAAGTTTGGAGCTGTACAGAAGCCGGCGGCGAGCTATCCGGCGAGGTCCCTCGGCGGCAGAGCGCGGGCATCGGGAGGTTGACGAAGGGGTGGCCCCCAGCTGTCAGCGGGAGATATTTTGAATCGGGATCCAGCTGCGGCCGGGATCGGGTGTGCTGGCGCGCAAAATCCTTGTGGGCCGCGGTGTGCTGTCGCCTCGGCGTGCGACGCGTGTCCCCTGGGCCCACGCGAGAGTTTAAACTTTTCCCCGATTTTCAGAATTCTTCCAAACTTCAAATCCTCATAACTTTGGCTAGAAAGATCCAAATTGAGTGAACCAAATCCTAACTTTCCAACAAATCAAGTTTCACTTCATGAAATTCCTTAATTCTCCAGAATTAAATCCTCAAAGTTTAAACTGTTTGGAATTTTAACTGGAGAATCCTGTGGAGGAAAATCCTGAAATTTTGCTGGGATGTTCACCAAAATATCCCCGAACTACCATAAAAATTTCAGACCCATTGGAGCTCAATTAATCCACCTAATGGTGTGATTAGTGAAACTGTTCCAGAGAAAATAGAAAATGTTCAGAAACATTTTCAGAATTTTCTCTGAAATTGTTTAGCTCATATCTTTAGCTAGGAACCTTCAAATTAAGTGAGACCAACTCCATTAGAACCCTCTGAAAATCTAGTTTTCAGAAAGTCATAGTTTGTTTCATGAAAATCCCTAGAACACCATAAGAGTTCCAATTAAGGTCAAGGACATAATTAATTGTGGAGGGCTCAAATGAGCTTTACTGCAACTAAAACTTGACCAAATCTATGTTTAGGTTGTAACCAAGCCCCAGTAAAAGTTTCACAGTCATTGGGTCTGTCTAGCAAGGATTATAAACTTCACAACCTCAAACTTAATACAAATGCATTTAAATTGATACATGTATTCCTTCTATCATGTAGTCGCTAAGGTCGAGGAGGAACCCGAAGTCCTAGACTTCGTAACTCCGGAGGAGCAGCTAGCCTACGACCAAGAGCAGCAAGGCAAGCTACGGTTTGCATTAACCTTTTTACAAATTTTTATTGTTTTGAGCACATACGTGTTTACTTTATTCTTTGCATTATAGTCTTGTTTGGAAACCCAATTGCATAGCCAAGAACACCATGGGTTGGGTTTAGGATTGCAAATCCCGTTAGCTACTGCATTGCTATGATAGAGTAGGATTCGGTACAAGTCGAGTAGTTGGAACTACTCGCGAGCATAGGCTAGAGGCACTCGACTCAGGTAGTAATAGCACATGAAACACATGGCAAGAAAATGAGACCGAGCGGAGGGTAAGGGCAGCAGGACTTTGGGGCCTGTGTGCTGTAGCTCCGCTTGTGTCGATTGAGGACCGAGCCGTGTACGGGCCTGTTGAACAAGCTAGAACAGTACCGAAGACCTACCGGCTATATGGGAACCGGGAAACTGATGTAACTCGGGTAGCTGGGTATTGAGGCATTGCCCGTCGTTCAGAGGGTAGGTTGAGAGCTTGAGGTGTAAATCGGCTGGCGGCACTGAGATGCGCGTGCATAGACCTCTCGCTCGGGATGATGGGACCGGTTCAATATTTGGCTGACGGGTGAAAGGTAGTTGCGTACGGCGTCCGTGATGGTTGTTGTAGGCAACATCGAGTACGAGCGTACGTGACGGGTTGTTCGGGTAACCCTGCAGGTGTAAATCGATTATAATCACCGTCCCTCGCAGTCAGTGAGTACCACTTGTTCACTGTACCGTGACATAGCAAGAACAGGCTAGTTACATGTTAAAATGTTGCTGATTGGAAGATGGACTCTGATTGTTAATGATATGCTGTAGTTTAGAGCTAACTAAGGTTCATTTCAACTTTGGGCAAAGTACATGAGAGAAATGCGTTTCTTGTTTGATTGCGGCTCTCTCATGTACCTTAGCGTAAGGTTCTCCACAACCTGCTGCTAAAACTTGAAAGTAAGGTTCTACTAATTAGGCGAGTCCTTTGCAAATGATTTTTACCTCATGTAACCCATCACCCCTCATGTATAAGTTCCATGTTTAGGTGAGACGGGTCAGACTTGCTGAGCCTTCGTGCTCACTGCTTGTGTTTGAAGCTTTTGCAGGGTTCTATGAGGAAGGGACTCCCGAAGAGGAGACGGAACCCCAGGAGGGGAACCCCGTTGAGTGGGAGTCGTGCACGCCGCAGAGTTAGTGTATGTGTGTGTGCTAGCAAGGACACGTTCAAGGGCAGAACGTGCACTTGATGCTTAGTCTACGCCCGTGAGTGTAGACTGAACTTATTTTGATGTAAACATGTTCATAAACTTTTTTATGTAATAAAATTTCGCTTCCGCTTTGTACCTTTGACGTGTGTTATACGGTGCTGTGCAACGCAGCACCCCTCAGCGTGATCCTGGCTCGACAGGACCTTGGGGTCGTATCAGCGTTGGTATCAGAGCTCGCTTGAGGTTTAACACAGTACAAAGGTCTTCTTTTTCAAAAATCCAGTGAGGAACGAGTTAGTAGCCCGTATAAGGATGTTATTAGCATATAGAAAGTGGCATATTACTCTATTTGACTATGTCGGAAAATTGTGCATCTCGGGACGTTCATGTCTTGGGGGGTGCACGTAAGCGCTGTCCACCAGTGCGCACAAGCTGAAGGATGAAGCCCCACGGGTGGCAGGTAACCCGACCTGCTTTGATATCCTCTACGACTCTTCATGTCGTTTGGGGTATTCGAGCAATGTCTATCCCTGGCGTGCGTGGTGCAACTTGGGAGACCCCGTCACGTGGTCTGAAACGTGAACACGTAACTCAAGGTGTGGTTGGCTTGAGAACATCCGGTCGAGTGATGACGGCCGGGTGTACGAACTGTAAGGATTCCGGACTCGGTGTGCAGCCGAGTCTGATGATTGTTTGAGTTTTTGCAGGTAGCCTTACCACGAAACGGTAGACGTGTAGCATCCGTGTGAGAGTGACGTTTAGTGCCACTGAATTAACGAAGCCGGCTAAGTCCGGTATAGGTTTTTCTTTGTGAGGACGTAGTACCGACATAATCTGGTGACGCATCAACGTCACACCCCATTAAATGAACAACTTCATTTAAAAATTTGAAGGTTTTGATCTAAAGTAGTAAAACTTGATGTAACTCCTTCCCTTGAACAGGATATTCAAAGTTAACAAGTTTTCAACTTATAGGATGTTAAGGACAGAGCACTCTGTTTTCAGCCGAATCAAGGCTGAAGTTAACCAGAGGTTATAGGTTGAGTTCTTTCGAGATTGGGGTCGTAAGATACATTTATGGAAAGCTTTGGAAGAGCTTCACAACTCTTCTGTTGAGATCCAGAGGTGTTTCATCCCTTAACCACTCGAAAAATACAGTAGAGTTGAAACTGTCCAGAAAACAGGGCAGAGCAAAGACTCTCTGTAAATTAAGCACAACTTCCTGCATAAAAATCCAAAAATAGAAAATGAGGTAGTTCTGGAAACCTTATGAGATAAGTTACAACTTAGTAACAGAAAGTTTTGTCAGATTAGGAACAGAATTAACTGGGATTCTTGGATCAAATCAGTACCTAAAGCAGGGAGGTGCTGTCCAATTTTCTCCAGAAATTCTATTAACTTTTACATCTCATAAATTTTGAACCAAGACAGATCTTAGGCCATGCAAATACTTTCTGGAAAGCTATTGAAGTTAGCTTTAACTTTGGTATTGAGCTCCAGAATTGGTTTTGCCTTTAGCATGGCCTAAATCAGGTTGATATGGAAACTGGTCAGGGCTGTCATGGGAACAGCAGATCAGCAGTCAAAATTTTCAAAAATTTGAACTATGTTTCCAAATTTTATGGGTTCAATGACATGTTTTATGTTATAACTCAGCGGTTTACTGTTTAAATAAATATTTGACATTTCTCAAATATATTTTTACAGATGACAGCAGATAAGCAACTGGAGAACGGGTGGGTGATGTCCCACTGTTCTCACCGTAGTGGCTACCCGGAAACATTGTGGCAAATGCTCCAATATTTCGGGTACAACCAGATGCCGCAATACTTCGCCAAGGAAGAAGGCGGAGAGGGGAACCAGATGTGGACGATCCATGTCGAAGTTCCTGCAGGACCTACGCCACCCGGTTGGGTGCCGTTCACCGTCACGGTGAGAGGAAGACGACCGGAAGGGATGTGGCAAATGGCAGCCTGTGACACCATGTCACGTTTCTGCCAACTACACGTGCAGGCTATGGAGGGCACTCCATACGCGCTCGTTCCGGTGGAGGGACGGGCTCAGCATGTGTGGGAAGAGAGGTATATAGAGGCAACGGACCCGAATTGCCCAAGGTACAACCCCGCGGAGGCAAATCTCAGCCTCCAGATGAGGGCGGGAAACGCCGTGATGGACAGCCAAGCTGTTCATACGGAGCATCTCACCACGAAGCTCAAGGAGAGCACGAGCCGTGGAGACCATTTTGAGAGTGCTCACAGCACACTCCGCAATGTGCTCCTTCCGACGATCAAGCGACTGAATGAACAACACAATCAGTTGCGTCGTCTGAAGAAGGCAAAGAAGAAGAGCCGTGTTGACATCGCGGCGTTACAAGAACTGGTACAAAATCTGACCCAGCAGAACGAGGAACTTACTCAAGAGAGGGACGACGCTGTTGAGGAAGGGCAAGGCTGGGAAGAAGATTATAACCAAGCCATGGACGAGGTGCATGCATTGCAGGACCTCGTACCTCCGGTGTTAGGCGTACCGGTGGTCTTGGGTCTTCCGGCAATGGGAGAACCCGGGATGGGAGAAGAGGTGGTAGATCCAGAGCCACCAGCAGAGGTACCGGAGGAGGACGACCCACAGGAGATCGAGTTCTACTCCGAGTAGGGGGTTACAGTTGCCATATAGGGCAGCCAGGGTAGTGTAACCCAACTTTTGTAATCAGTGACATGTCGTGTAGACAGTAGCGTATGTATAGGTAGTGACGACATGAGCATGACTTCTCGGAGACCCGAGAATAATGTATCTTGTATAAAGTTTATGCTTTATCAATATATATGAATGTTGTGCAAATTAATCATGTGTCACTTCAATACCTACTGTTGCATATGGAATTTTAAGTAAGACATGTGCTAATCACTGCTGTTTTAAATTTCAGAATGACGCGTACTCGTGCCAACCCGGACGTTAGGGGTACTAGTCAAGGGGGAGAGACCTCCCAACCACCTCTCGAGGACTCTTCGGGACAGCAGCAGCAACAGCAACAGCAAACACTGCCACCGCCTCTGCCAACGGTTACATTGGCCGACATCGTCGCGACAATGGCGGGTTGACATCAGCAGCACACGGAGTTGCTGCAAACGCTTATCGCCAATACGTCTCGCCCAGAGAGATGTCAAGATCGTGAGGAGCGCCAACGGAGCTCCTACTCCGACTTCCTGGCTACTCATCCCCCGGTATTCTCAAGGGCGGATGAACCTCTTGATGCGGACAACTGGCTCCACGCCATAGAGATGAAGTTCGGGCTGCTCCAGATAAGAGAGCAGCGCAAGACTCAGTTCGCGGTCCAGCAGCTCCAAGGATCCGCGAGCACGTGGTGGGCCAACTTCTGTGCTTCACAGCCCACCGACCGAGTGATGACCTGGACGGAGTTCCGGACGGCCTTCAGGGCCTATCATATACCGCCAGGTCTGATGAAAAGAAAGACGCAGGAGTTCTTACACCTGCAACAAGGGAGCAGGAACGCGCTGGAATACTCCAGAGCGTTCAACGATCTCGCGCTTTACACGTCATACCACGCAGATACGGACGAGAAGCGGCAGGACCACTTTTACCAGGGGCTTAACCCACTCCTGAAGGACAAGTTGGCAATGTTCAATCGCGGCAGCCTCAACGACATCGTTGATGCTGCGATTGTTCAAGAGGACTCCGGCAAGGAGTTAGCGGCAGCGGAGCGAAAGCGAAGCGTGCCGCAAAGCAGCGGAGAAGGAGGCGGTCCTTCTCAGAAGTTTCGGATGGTGAATCGCCCACCATCAGGTCCACGCTGGCAGCCACCACAGCGGTCGATGCCGTTCTGCAGTCGGCTGTACTCTTCACCGGCATTCAGGCCGGCACTGCCAGTACTACCGCAACAACAACAGCAGCAGCGGGCGATGCCGCGTGCGTTTGCACCTCAGCAACGCATGCCGGGCTTTCATCCACCGAGCACTCCACCAGCAGCAGCCACATGTTACAAGTGTGGTCGTCCAGGACACTTCGCGAGCAGTTGCCCGGAGAGGCAAGGCGGCGGAGTGGCACCACAGTTTCCGGGGAGGAATCAACCCCGGAACCCTACTAATGCGCGGCGGGCAAACCCTAGGCCTGGCACCGTCCACCAGCTTGCCATTGAGGACGTGCCGGAGGGCGAGCCAATCCTTGCGGGTATGTTCCAACTCCACCAGCATCCCGCTGTAGTACTGTTTGATTCAGGCGCCACGCATAATTTTATTAGCCAAGCTTTCATTGCTAAACACAGCTTGCCAATACTACCCACCGATAGTCCATATTTAATTTGTTCACCGGGTGGGAAGATTTCAGCAAGCATAATGGTTTCCAAAGCACCATTATGCTTAGCGGGTAGAGTGTACCCCACGTCTCTCATTATCTTAGAGGGACAGAAGGTCGATGTCATCCTAGGGATGTCGTGGTTAACCCGCCACGACGTTGTTTTAGACACCGTCTTTCGAGTCGTGCACTTAAACTCAGAGGTGCACGGTTCTCACTCATTATTTCTGGATAGTCCAGAAATAAAACATCCAAGTGTCTATCAAACCACAACCATCAGATTGGAAGATATTCTGGTGGTCCGAGAATTCCCTGACGTATTCCCGGATGATTTGCCGGGGATGCCACCCGATAGAGAGGTGGAGTTCAAGATTGAACTTGCACCGGGAACCATGCCAATATCCCGAAGGCCGTACAAGATGGCACCCAAGGAGTTGGCTGAACTGAAGACTCAGCTCACGGACCTCCTGGAGAAGGGTTTTATTAGGCCGAGCTCCTCGCCATGGGGCTGTTCGGCATTATTTGTCAAGAAGAAGGATGAGACGTTGCGGCTTTGCATGGACTATCGTCCATTAAATGCCGTAACCATCAAGAACAAGTACCCGTTGCCACGGATCGACATGTTGTTTGATCAGTTGGTCGAAGCAAAGATCTTTTCCAAGATGGACTTAAGATCCGGGTACCATCAGATTAAGATAAGGGCGGAGGACATTCCAAAGACAGCTTTCTCGACAAGGTACGGACTTTATGAGTACCTGGTCATGTCCTTCGGCCTCACCAATGCTCCAGCTCACTTCATGTACTTGATGAACTCGGTATTCATGCCGGAGCTGGACAAGTTTGTCGTGGTCTTCATCGACGACATCCTGGTATATTCCAAGTTGGAGGAATATCACAAGAAACATCTGCGTATAGTCTTACAACGGCTGCGGGATCATAAGTTATACGCAAAATTCAGCAAATGCGAGTTTTGGATATCGCAAGTGCCTTTCCTCGGGCATATCATCTCAGCGGAGGGTATCGCTGTGGACCCGAGCAAGATCACTCAAGTGCTGAATTGTAAATCCCCGAGAACTGTTCACGAGGTACGGAGTTTCCTCAGACTCGCGGGATATTATCGGAGGTTCATTCCGAACTTATCGAAGATTGCCAAGCCAATGACAGAGCTGCTGAAGAAGCCTACCAAATATGTTTGGAGTCCAGCATGTGAAGCAGCATTCAAGGCTTTAGTCAAGCACCTGACATCAGCACCGGTTTTGGCGCAGCCAGACACAACAAAACTGTTCGATGTGTACTGCGATGCATCCGGCATTGGGCTCGGATGTGTGCTGATGCAAGACCGAAGAGTGGTCACGTATGGATCACGGCAGCTTAGGAACCATGAGCAGAATTATCCAACTCACGACTTGGAGCTCGCTGCCATGGTACTTGCACTGAAGATGTGGAGGCACTACCTACTCGGTAACCTCGTACATTTGTATACCGACCACAAAAGCCTCAAGTACATATTCACTCAGAAGGAGCTGAACATGAGGCAACGAAGATGGTTAGAATTGATAAAGGATTACAAAATAGAGATCCATTATCATCCGGGCAAGGCAAACATAGTGGCGGACGCGCTGAGCCGCAAGTCACACGTCAACAATCTGGCCATCACACCGTTGGAAGAGAGCGAACCACCACTACATGTGATTCCACATGGAGCTCTCTACAACTTAGCTTTGATCCCCACCATCCGTGAAGAGATAGCGGCAGCCCAGAAGAATGACAAGGGCATGTCACATTTGCGGAGACGTGTAGACAGTGGGGAGCTGAAGTGTTTCCGGAAGGACGGAGATGGCGTCCTGTGGTTCAAGGACCGGATCGTCGTACCCCGTAACCCGGAATTACGGAAGAAAATCTTTGATGAGGCTCACTTATCAAAGTTTTCTATTCACCCCGGCAGCAACAAAATGTATCAAGAACTCAAAAGCAAGTTTTGGTGGACACGGATGAAGCGAGAGACTGCAAAATACGTGTCCGAGTGTGATACATGTCGAAGGGTGAAGGCAGACCACATACGGAAACCGGGACTGCTACAACCACTGGGCATTCCTGCCTGGAAGTGGGAGGACGTGAGCATGGATTTCATCGTCGGTTTACCCACCACCTTACAGAAACACGATTCTGTGTGGGTGATCGTCGATCGGCTCACCAAAGTTGCCCATTTCATCCCGGTCAACACAAACTACAATGCCAAGAAGTACGCTGAACTATACATCTCACGGATCCTATGCTTGTACGGCGTACCCCGTACCATCATATCGGATTGGGGCACTTTATTTGTGTCCCGTTTTTGGGAGCAGCTGCACGCTGCCTTGGGGACGAAGCTGATCCGTAGTTCAGCCTACCACCCGCAGACGGATGGGCAAACAGAGCGGGTAAATCAGATCTTGGAAGACATGCTACGAGCTTGCTCTATCAACCACGGCAAGAATTGGGATGATCACTTGCCGTTAGCCGAGTTCTCGTACAACAATGGGTACCAAGCCAGCATCAAGATGGCGCCCTATGAGGCGCTATACGGGAGGAAATGCCGCACACCATTGAATTGGTGTGAGTCTGGCAAAAGGGTTACCTTCGGGATTGACCTCATCAACAACACGGAAGAAAAGGTTCGACTGATTCAAGCTGGATCTCACCTATCGGGAGGAACCGGTGCAGATTATCGATGAAAAGGCCCGAACCACACGCAACCGTACGTTGTGGTTCTACAAGGTTCTATGGAGTAATCACTCCATGGACGAAGCGACATGGGAGAGCGAAGAATTCCTTCGCACTAACTACCCCGAATTTTTCACGTCGCATATCCGGTAATTTTCCACCATCCTGTCTCTCATTTTCACCTTATAATCTCGGGACGAGATTCTTTTAAGGGCGGAGGAATGTAAGGGCCTCAGTTTTTGACAGACATTTGCAGTGTTCATCACCACACCACACACCTCATTTGAGGAAGGATGATGAACACAAATGAAGAGCAAGTAACAATTATCAACATGCTCATTAGAGAACAAACTCACACATTGCAAAAGTGGTATTTCACACATGTGATAGAAGGGGGCTGGACATATGAAAACTCCTATACATTGCTAAGGATGTCCATGCCAAGTTTCACCCAAATTCAAAACCTTTTTGAGGTCATTTTGGGTATAGTTAGGAAGAGGGCAGTTTGAAACCATATTCAAATTCAAACTGTTTTTATCCCATGAATTTAAAAGTGGGAGGCATATTCTTACTCAGCACATTTTTGTGAGCCCACACACCAATTTTCACTCCATTTGGAGTTGATCTTGACATGAGCTAAGTGGGACAAATTCAAACTTCATTTGAATTCAAAACTGCACTTGTGCTGAAATTCACTCAAACCAAACCCAATTTGAACTTTGATCAATTCAAATGGTTCATGGGTGAATAATTTGAATTACCAGGGGTACTATGGGGATCACTGTTTACAACAGTGATTAGGAGTAAATTTCAGAGGTTAAAACTGGAAGTGGGACCCACATGTCAGCCACTGCTCAGATCAAACCGACTGAGACTTTTCTCACTCGGGTCGCCAAGCCGCCACTGCGATCGCCACCGAGGGCAGCCACCGCGCCAGCAGCTGCTTGCCCACGCACGGGCGTGAGGCGGTGCAGAGCCTTCTTAAGGCGCCTGTCCCCCTCCTCGGCCGAGGCATCGCCGTTCTTCCCCGCAAGAACTCAGCGCCGGCCGAAGTTTTCCGCAGCTCGGAATCGATCGGAGAACACCGATCACAGCTCCCTCCGTCCCCTCCAGAGCCCCAGCAAGGTACTAGAGATCTTCCTCCACCCTCCCCGCTGCTAGAATTCAGTTGAAACCGATTGATATCGGCTGTGCTGAAAGATCAAATTCGGGACTTAGAACCGCCGCACCTCAGGCTCCCGTGGACAGCCCAACCAGGGCGCCGTCACGCCCGAGCCAAGGCACCCTTGGACGCGCTGGTGACCGATGCTGCTCACCCCCGAGCCACAGCTCGAGTGGTTGCTCACCGGCAGAGAATTTCCATTTTTCCCCTTTCTGTGTGCAGAACGACCTTCGGGTGCGGTTCTGTCAAATTCGTGCTCTAGAAAGGATTAGAGGGCCTCAATCCGCTCTCACACAAGCTAGACACGGTAACGTACAAGTTGCCTTCACAACTCTTGGCCGGAGAACCTCTGTACCCGATGTAATTCGAGGTCTACCAATGGCGGAATGAACGGGCGGCATCGGGCGCACGGTGAGGACCTATTTCGGGCCTTCCCCGAGCTGTCTCGAGCTCATGTCGACCTTCTCTGAGGTCCACTGATGCTTCCCGACCGGTTCCTCGAGTAGTTGGGGTGCTAGGGAAGTCAGCCGACGTGGCCGAAGTCTTTCCGAGGTGGCGGCTCGTCGCCGACCATGCTCCGGCCATTGTCATGAGCAGCTGACCCTAGAATCCTGTTCCCCGAGTAAAATAGGCAGGGGCGGCCATAATCGTGAAGTTTGGAGCTGTACAGAAGCCGGCGGCGAGCTCTCCGGCGAGGTCCCTCGGCGGCAGAGCGCGGGCGTCGGGAGGTTGACGAAGGGGTGGACCCCAGCTGTCAGCGGGAGATATTTTGAATCGGGATCCGGCTGCGGCCGGGATTGGGTGTGCTGGCGCGCAAAATCCTTGTGGGCCGCGGTGTGCTGTCGCCTCGGCGTGCGACGCGTGTCCCCTGGGCCCACGCGAGAGTTTAAACTTTTCCCCGATTTTCAGAATTCTTCCAAACTTCAAATCCTCATAACTTTGGCTAGAAAGCTCCAAATTGAGTGAACCAAATCCTAACTTTCCAACAAATCAAGTTTCACTTCATGAAATTCCTTAATTCTCCAGAATTAAATCCTCAAAGTTTAAACTGTTTGGAATTTTAACTGGAGAATCCTGTGGAGGAAAATCCTGAAATTTTGCTGGGATGTTCACCAAAATATCCCCGAACTACCATAAAAATTTCAGACCCATTGGAGCTCAATTAATCCACCTAATGGTGTGATTAGTGAAACTGTTCCAGAGAAAATAGAAAATGTTCAGAAACATTTTCAGAATTTTCTCTGAAATTGTTTAGCTCATATCTTTAGCTAGGAACCTTCAAATTAAGTGAGACCAACTCCATTAGAACCCTCTGAAAATCTAGTTTTCAGAAAGTCATAGTTTGTTTCATGAAAATCCCTAGAACACCCTAAGAGTTCCAATTAAGGTCAAGGACATAATTAATTGTGGAGGGCTCAAATGAGCTTTACTGCAACTAAAACTTGACCAAATCTCTGTTTAGGTTGTAACCAAGCCCCAGTAAAAGTTTCACAGTCATTGGGTCCGTCTAGCAAGGATTATAAACTTCACAACCTCAAACTTAATACAAATGCATTTAAATTGATACATGTATTCCTTCTATCATGTAGTCGCTAAGGTCGAGGAGGAACCCGAAGTCCTAGACTTCGTAACTCCGGAGGAGCAGCTAGACTACGACCAAGAGCAGCAAGGCAAGCTCCGGTTTGCATTAACATTTTTACAAATTTTTATTGTTTTGAGCACATACGTGTTTACTTTATTCTTTGCATTAGAGTCTTGTTTGGAAACCCAATTGCATAGCCAAGAACACCATGGGTTGGGTTTAGGATTGCAAACCCCGTTAGCTACTGCATTTCTATGATACAGTAGGATTCGGTACAAGTCGAGTAGTTGGAACTACTCGCGAGCATAGGCTAGAGGCACTCGACTCGGGTAGTAATAGCACATGAAACACATGGCAAGAAAATGAGACCGAGCGGAGGGTAAGGGCAGCAGGACTTCGGGGCCTGTGTGCTGTAGCTCCGCTTGTGTCGATTGAGGACCGAGCCGTGTGCGGGCCTGTTGAACAAGCTAGAACAGTACCGAAGACCTACCGGCTATATGGGAACCGGGAAACTGATGTAACTCGGGTAGCTGGGTATTGAGGCATTGCCCGTCGTTCAGAGGGTAGGTTGAGAGCTTGAGGTGTAAATCGGCTGGCGGCACTGAGATGCGCGTGCAGAGACCTCTCGCTCGGGACGATGGGACCGGTTCAATATTTGGCTGACGGGTGAAAGGTAGTTGCGTACGGCATCCGTGATGGTTGTTGTAGGCAACATCGAGTACGGGCGTACGTGACGGGTTGTTCGGGTAACCCTGCAGGTGTAAATCGATTATGATCGCCGTCCCTCGCGGTCAGTGAGTACCACTTGTTCACTGTACCGTGTGTAAGGGCCTCAGTTTTTGACACTCATTTGCAGTGTTCATCACCACACCACACACCTCATTTGAGGAAAAATGATGAACACAAATAAAGAGCAAGTAACAATTATCAACATGCTCATTAGGGAACAAACTCACACATTACAAAAGTGGTACTTCCCACATGTGATATAGATGGGCTGGACATATGAAAACTCCTACACTTTGCCAAGGATGTCCATGCCAAGTTTCACCCAAATTCAAAACATTTTTGAGGTCATCTTGGGTGTAGATAGGAAAGGGGCAGTTTGAAAACATATTCAAATTCAAACTGTTTTCACCCACTGAATTTAAAAGTGGAAGGCATATTCTTGCTCAGCACATTTTTGTGAGCTCACACACCAATTTTCACTCCATTTGGAGTTGATCTTGACATGAGCTAAGGGGGAGAAATTCAAACTTTATTTGAATTTCAAACTGCACTTGTGCTGAAATTCATTCAAACCAAACCTCATTTGAACTTTGATCAATTCAAATGGCTCTTGGGTGAATAATTTGAGTTGCCAAGGGTAGAATAGGGTTCACTGTTTACCACAGCTGTTAAGAATAAATTTCAGAGGTTAAAAGAGGAGTGGGACCCACATGTCAGCCTCAGCCTCAAAGCAAACCGACTGAACCACAGTTCAGTCGGTTCCCGGCTGTTGTGCGCGCGCGCCACCGAAGGGGGCAGCCGGCGCCAGCTCCTGCTGCGTGCCCCAAGCCGGAGACCAGCCGGCCGGGCTATTTATTCCC
Source organism: Neostapfia colusana (assembly GCA_030760725.1). NCBI lineage: Eukaryota > Viridiplantae > Streptophyta > Magnoliopsida > Poales > Poaceae > Neostapfia > Neostapfia colusana. The sequence continues at coordinate 107,549,261 of JASWHV010000006.1, forward strand.
TCCCCGGCGTGCTTCAGTCACCATTTCCCCGAGCTACCGACGTGCGCGACTGCTTTTCCCACTGCCATCGCCGCCGCTCGAGTTCCTGCTTGATCAAGCCGATCGCAGCTCCTTCTTTCCGTTCCAAGGTCCCAGCAAGGTACTAGCTACCATCTTCCATCCTTCCCATTGATAGAAATCGATTGAAACCGAGTGATATCGGCTGTGCCGAAAGATCAAACTCGGAACTGGAAACCGCCGCACCTCGGGCTCTCGTGGACAGCCCAACCTGGGCGTTGTCACGCCCGAGCCAAGACACCCTTGGACGCGCAGGTGACCGGTGCTGCTCATCTCCGAGCCACAGCTCGAGTGGTTGCTCACCGGCGACGAATTTCCACTTTTCCCCTTTCTGTGTGCAGAACGACCTTCGGGTACGATTCTGTTTAATTCGTGCTCTAGAAAGGGATTAGAGGGCCTCAGGCCACTCCCACACGAACTAGACACGGTGACGCACAAGTTGCCTTCACAACTCTGGGCCGGAGAACTTCTGTGCCCGGCGTAATTCAAGGTCTACTAATGGCGGAACGCACGGGGGGGTATCGGGCGCACGGTGAGGACCTATTTCGGGCCTTCCCCGAGCTGCCCCGAGTTCATGTCGACCTTCTCTGAGGTCCACTGATGCTCCCCGACCGGTTTCCCAAGTAGCTGAGGCACTAGGAGCATCAGCCGACATGGCCGAAGTCGTTCCGATATGGCGGCTCGTCGCCGACCATGCTCCGGCCGTTGTCATGAGCAGCTGACCCTCGGATCATGTTCCCCAAGTAAAAGTAGGCAGGGGCGGCCAGAATCAAGAAGTTTGAAGCTGTACAGCAGCCGGCGGCGAGCTCTCCGGCGAGGTCCCTCGGCGGCGGAGCGCGGGTGTCGCGAGGTTGAAGAAGGGGGTGGACCCCAGCTGTCAGCGGCCGATATTTTGAATCGGGATCCGGCTGCGGCCGGGATCGGGTGTGCTGGCGCGCAAAAGCCTTGTGGGCCGCGGTGTGCTGTCGCTTCGGCGTGCGACGCGTGTCCCCTGGGCCCACGCGCGAGTTTAAACTTTTCTCCGATTTTCAGATTTCCTTCAAACTTCAAATCCTTATAACTTTGGCTAGAAAGCTCCAAATTGAGTGAACCAAATTTTGCTGGATTCAGCTCTCTGAGTACTTTCCAGAAAATCAAGTTTCACTTCATGAAATTCCTTAATTCTCCAGAATTAATTCCTTAAAGTTTAAACTGTTAGGAATTTTAACTGGAGAATCATTTGGAGGAAAATCCTGAAATTTTGCTGAGATGTTCACCAAAGTATCCTTGAACTACCATAAAAATTTCAGATCCATTTGAGCTCATTTAGTCCACCTAATGGTGTGATTAGTAAAACTGTTCCAGAGAAAATAGAAAATGTTCAGAAACATTTTCAGAATTTTCTCTGAAATTGTTTAGCTCATATCTTTAGTTAGAGACTTCCAAATTAAGTGAGACCAACTCCATTAGAACCCTCTGAAAATCTAGTTTTCAGAAAGTCATAGTTTGTTTCATGAAAATACCTAGAACACCCTAAAAGCCTTTAATTAAGGTCAAGGACATAATTATTTGTGGAGGGCTCAAATGAGCTTTGCTGCAACTAAAACTTGACCAAGTCTCTGTTTAGGTTGTAACCAAGCCACAGTAAAAGTTTCACAGTCATTAGGTCTATCTAGTAAAGGTTATAGACTTCACAACTTCAAAGTTAATACAAAAGTATTTAATTAATACATACATTGTTCTTATCATGTAGTCGCTAAGGTCGAGGAGGAACCCGAAGTCCTAGACTTCGTTACTCCGGAGGAACAGCTAGCCTACGACCAAGAGCAGCAAGGCAAGCCCCGGTTTGCATTAACCATTTTATAAATTTTTATTGTTTTGAGCACATACTTGTTTTCTTTATGTTGTGCATCAGAGTCTTGTTTGGAAACCCCACTGCATAGCCAAGAAAACCATGGGTTGGGGTTTAGGATTGCAAACCCCGTTAGCCACTGCATTGCTAGGATAGAGTAGGATTCGGTACAAGTCGAGTAGTTGGAACTACTCGCGAGAATAGGCTAGAGGCACATTGCTCGGGTAGAGATAGCACATGATACACATGGCAAGAAAATGAGACCGAGCGGAGAGTAAGGGCAGCAGGACTTTGGGGCCTGTGTGCTGTAGCTCCGCTTGTGTCGATTGAGGACCGAGCCGTGTGCGGGCCTGTTGAACAAGCTAGAACAGTACCGAAGACCTACCGGCTATATGGGAACCGGGAAACTGATGTAACTCGGGTAGCTGGGTATTGAGGCATTGCCCGTCGTTCAGAGGGTAGGTTGAGAGCTCGAGGTGTAAATCAGCTGGCGGCACAGAGATGCGCGTGCAGGGACCTCTTGCTCGGGACGATGGGACCGGTTCAATATTTGGCTAACGGGTGAAAGGTAGTCGCGTACGGCGTCCGTGATGGTTGTTGTAGGCAACATCGAGTACGGGCGTACGTGACGGGTTGTTCGGGTAACCCTGCAGGTGTAAATCGATTATAATCGCCGTCCCTCGCGGTCAGTGAGTACCACTTGTTCACTGTACCGTGACGTAGAAAGAACAGGCTAGTTACATGTTAAAATGTTGCTGATTGAAAGCTGGACATTGATTGTTAATGATATGCTGTAGCTTAGTGCTAACTAAAGTTCTTTTCAACTTTGGGCAAAGTACATGAGAGAAATGCGTTTCTTGTTTGATTGCGGCTCTCTCATGTGCCTTAGCGTAAAGTTCTCCACAACCTGCTGCTAAAACTTGAAAGTAAGGTTCTACTAATTAGGCGAGTCCTTGCAACTGATTTTTACCTCATGCAACCCATTACCCTCATGTAGAAGTTCCATGTTTAGGTGAGACGGGTCAGACTTGCTGAGCCTTCGTGCTCACTGCTTGTGTTTGAAGCTTTTGCAGGGTTCTATGAGGAAGGGACTCCCGAAGAGGAGACGGAACCCCAGGAGGGGAACCCCGTCGAGTGGGAGTCGTGCACGCCGCAGAGTTAGTGTGCGTGTGTGCTAGCAAGGACACGTTCAAGGGCTGAACGTGTACTTGATGCTTAGTCTACGCCCGCGAGTGTGGACTAAACTTATTTTGATGTAAACACGTTGATAAACTTGTTTATGTAATAAAGCTTCCGCTTCCGCTTTGTACCTTTGACGTGTGTTATACGGTGCTGTGCAACGCAGCACCCCTCAGCGTGATCCTGGCTCGACAGGACCAGTGGGGTCGTGTCACCGTGACGTAGAAAGAACAGGCTAGTTACATGTTAAAATGTTGCTGATTGGAAGATGGACTTTGATTGTTAATGATATGCTGTAGTTTAGAGCTAACTAAGGTTCATTTCAACTTTGGGCAAAGTACATGAGAGAAATGCGTTTCTTGTTTGATTGCGGCTCTCTCATGTACCTTAGCGTAAGGTTCTCCACAACCTGCTGCTAAAACTTGAAAGTAAGGTTCTACTAATTAGGCGAGTCCTTTGCAAATGATTTTTACCTCATGTAACCCATCACCCCTCATGTAGAAGTTCCATGTTTAGGTGAGACGGGTCAGACATGCTGAGCCTTCGTGCTCACTGCTTGTGTTTGAAGCTTTTGCAGGATTCTATGAGGAAGGGACTCCCGAAGAGGAGACGGAACCCCAGGAGGGGAACCCCGTCGAGTGGGAGTCGTGCACGCCGCAGAGTTAGTGTATGTGTGTGTGCTAGCAAGGACACATTCAAGGCCAGAACGTGCACTTGATGGTTAGTCTACGCCCGTGAGTGTAGACTGAACTTATTTTGATGTAAACATGTTCATAAACTTGTTTATGTAATAAAATTCCGCTTCCGCTTTGTACCTTTGACGTGTGTTATACGGTGCTGTGCAACGCAGCACCCCTCAGCGTGATCCTGGCCCGACAGGACCTTGGGGTCGTGTCAGGAACCAGGCAAAGCAGGCTACACACCCTGGACCCCCATGCGCAGCGCATGTTTTTCCTGGAGGTGACCAACTGGCGTCGCAGCACCTGACTGGGGGAGGTCCGAGAGGCCCCTGGCCATTGGCAGGTACCTCAAGCGCGACCGCCTTCAGTCAGGATGGCAAATGCCGACTAGGGACGAGAGTGGGAAGAGAGAGCTAAGTGTACGATGAGCATACACTGTGTTTGATATAGAAGCGTGATCATAAAAATTAATGCGTAATTTAAATGAACACATAAGGAAGAGCATGGTAGGACAGGATTCTTTCCAAATAAATACCCATAGGAGGAAGGCAGGCTATACATGGAGGCAACGACCCACCCCATTATGAAGGGAAACAAGATCCTACGCGCTTAGGGTCCGAACCAGGCCAAGCTGGACGTAGTCCTAGACCGTCCCCTGGGGCTTAGTTGCTCCGAGCGCTGTTCCTGGACTCTAAGGGATCTATTATAGAAAGAAAAAGACCTGTACCACTACTGCTCTAGGGATAGAACTTACGGAGGTGTTCTATGTTCCAAGGGTTTGGGAGCGGATTACGAACGACACGCTTCGCCTGCTCCCTCCCCGTGTCCATTAGCGCTCCTGTCCAGAGCGAAGAGAAGGCGAAAAAGCGCCACCGAAGCAGCATGAGCAGGCTTCTATTGCTACGCAACAATAGAGCAGGCGCCCCATCCTTGGTGGAAAGGCGTACACACCCAGGGCGGCAAACTTTCATGACTCGGAAGGGGCCTTCCTAGCTGGGGGAGAGTTTGTTGGTCCCTTCTCGAGAAAGTATGCGCTGCAGCACCAGGTCGCCTTCTTTGAGCTCCCGTACATGCACGATCCTTTGGTGGTAGCGCCGGACCCCCATGGTGATCTCTGGGGGAAGCATGGCTTCGGCCCCGTACACCATGAAGAAAGGTGTCTCCCCGGTGGCCCGGCTCTGGGATGTCCGGTTAGCCCACAGTGTGCTCGGAAGCTCATCCACCCACTTGGTGCCATGCTTCTTCAAGCTGGCATAGGTGCGAGTCTTGAGGCCCCGAAGGATTTTGGCGTTGGCCCTCTTGACTTGCCCGTTGCTATTTTGATGAGCAACGGAGGCATAGCACACCTGGATGCCAAGGTCTTCACAGCAGTCTTGGAACGCTGCGCTGGTGAACTGGGTCCCGTTGTCGGTGATGATTCTGTTCGGGACCCCGAACCTGCAGAAGATCGACTTGATGAACTTGACTGCGGATTGCTTGTTGATGGTGATGACAGGTGTAGCTTCCGGCCACTTGGTGAACTTGTAGATGGCGACGTAGAGGTACCGGAATCCCCCGACGGCTTTGGGGAATGGCCCCAGGATGTCCAACCCCCATACCGCGAAAGGCCATGAGGGCGGGATCATCTGCAGCGTCTGAGCCGGTGTGTGGATCTGCTTGGCATTAAACTGGCACACCTTGAAGCTCTTGACCAGCTTGAAGGCATCCTGGAGTGTTGTTGGCCAGTAGAAGCCATGCCGGAAGGCTTTACCAACGAGCATGCGTGAGGAAGCGTGACTCCCACATTCGCCTCCATGGATCTTAGCGAGCAAGTCGCAGCCTTCTTCCTGGGTTATGCACCGCAATAGGACGTGGTTGGTGCCACGCCGGTAGAGATCCCCTTCTACCAGCGCGTATCTTTTAGCCATGCGCACGATCCGTTCAGCGGATACACGTTCATCAGGAAGGATGTTGTGTTTCAAGTAGTCCTGGATCTCCGTGATCCATGCATCGGGTCTGACTTGAGCTTCTGGATCTTGAGCGCTGGGTAGCACGGAGTCCCCAGTGACGCTTACGATCCTTGTCGGCGTCCATGGTTGCAGGGCCACCAGGACCGCCAGCTTCGAGGTGCTGGTCCTGCCCCCTTCACCCGGCTCGGCAGGCCAGGCTGTGGGCCGCTGCAACATCCTCTTGAAGATTCCTTTGGGCGCGGGGGCTCCAGTGGAAGCCTTCGTTGAGAGGTCGTCGGCCGCGGCGTTGTTGGTGCGCGGTACATGGCACAGGTCCAAGGCGAGGAAGTCTTTCTCCAGCATCTGCACATAAAGCAGATAGGCAGCCAGTTGTGGGTCGTTGCAAGAGCACTCACCCTTGACTTGCTCGATGACTAGCTGGGAGTCGCCCTTTGTCAACAACTGGCAAGCGCCAAGAGACAGCGCTATCTTCACACTGAATATGAGGGCTTCATACTCTGCCATGTTGTTGGTTGCCTTGAAATTGAGACGCACCATGTACCCGAACTGCTCCCCCGATGACATGAGAAGTAGTACGCCGGCATAGGCCCTGTCGGTACCCTCGATATGGGGTACCCCCGCGCACAGGGGAAAATGCCTAAGGATCTCGCCCTTCTCCGCAGGGAGAGCTCCGAAGGCGCCACGTGTCCAGCAGGGCCGGACCTCCCTCTCCTCAGAGGAGAGCTCCGGGCCCCCCACGTGGCCAACAGCAGCCGGACCTCCCCCCTCCGCGGGGAGAGCTCCGAAGGCACCACGTGTCCCGCGGGGCCGGACCTCCCTCTCCTCAGAGGAGAGCTCTGGGCCCGCCACGTGGCCGATAGAAGCCGGACCTCCCCCCTCCGCGGGGAGAGGTCCGAAGACTCCACGTGTCCCGCGGGGCCGGACCTCCCTCTCCTCAGAGGAGAGCTCCGGGCTCGCCACGTGGCCAGCAGGACGGCGCTGCCTGCCCCCGCGCGGTAGGCAGCAGGCGTAAAGACGCACCATACCTCACCCGTACAAGGTATTCAAGGCCCGCGCCTTCCCAAGACGCGATAACACGGAGCACGCCTCTGTCAGGTGTCGTTGCGCCCAGTCGCATCACAGAATGGCGCGCCGTGTTAGAACCTGCCAGGCAATAAACACAGCGACAAGACATCCCCTACCACCCCCGCCGTCATCAACCACTACGACTAGCTTGCGGCATGGGCAGGGCGGCAGAACAAAGACTCGGAATCCTTCGCTAGAGACAACTACCGACATAACTGCAGATACGATAGTTGGCAGGCAATCTCCCCGGGACCACCTATCGGGTCCTGGGCCCCCCCCTTGTAAGCCGCTCAAGCCTTGGACTATAAAAGGCTCGGGTAGGCAACATTAGCAAGGGTTCGAACTCTGTGAACTCGCATCCAAGGCATCACTCACCCCCAAGCTCAGGACTCCGGTGCTGAGCAACAAGCAATACAGCGAGCACCTCAGCTCACTGTGGACGTAGGGTTTTACGCTCCGGCGGCCTGAACCACGTAAAACTCGCCGTGTCAAGCTTCTCCCTCACTCGTCCCTAACACTGAAGCTCTCCGCAAGTGTCTAGCCCCTCCAAAAAAGAACCTCCGCGGGCTGCCCAGAGCAAGTCCGGGGGAAGTGTCGACCACACACTTCGACATTTGGCGCGCCAGGTAGGGGGCTTTTCCCTTGCGCGACGAGCTTCTGCCGACGAAGATGACGAAGCTTCCTTCAGCGGCAAGCTCTCCTCCCCCGCGTTCACGACGGACCGTGACTAGCGGGGAATACGTGTCGAAACACTCAGGACGGAGTGTGTCGGCGCAAGCTGGAAGCCAGCAGCCGACTCCGGCAATGCAGGCTCCAGCTAGCGTGAGATCTTCTGCAGCGCTGAGCTTTCCCCACGGGGCGCGCTAGCTGCAGCAAGAGCGCTACTGCACAATCCACCTGCTGGGGACGTGCCTCAGGCAGCGACCCAGCAGTGGATTCGCGAAGTAGACCGTCTTGTCGTCGCTGCCGCAAACCCTCGACTTCGGCGGGGACAACGCCCCGGCCAACCGGCTGTGTCGCTGACGCGCACGCCAACGGTTGACGGGCAGACGGCGGACTCCAGCTCCACCAGGCTCCCATCGACAGACCTGAGGACAGAGCTGGAACGATGCCACTTGGGCCAAGATGCCCGAGTGTTCCTCGAGCGACGACGAGAAAGGCGTCGCAACCAAGAGGCCGAAGACAGCATGACGTCAGCCTCGACCCTGCCTGAGGCGCAGACTTTCGCCACGCGAGCTCTGCCCCAGGCATACGCCACGCAGCATATTCCACAGCCATATGCCCTGCAAATGGCGCCCCCGGTCTATGGCGCAGCCTTGCCCATACTGGGGTACACAGTGCCAGCAGCGAACCAAGCGTTCGTGGCACCAACGCCTGCAGCAACAGGAGCAGGATGTGCGGCCCTGGCGCCCCACCTTTGCTTCGCGAGGTGGCCGCGCAAGTTTCGGCCGCACCTACCCGAGAAGTACGACGGCAGCGTCAACCCGGCGGAGTTCCTCCAGATCTACTCCACCGCCGTCCTTGCTGCAGGAGGGGACGAGGCCGTCATGGCCAACTACTTCCCCGTCGCCTTGACCGGCCCAGCCCGGTCTTGGCTCATGAACCTCCCCCAGGGCTCCATAACCTCCTGGGGAGAGCTCTGCCGGCAGTTCACCGCCAACTTCGGCAGCTCCTACACCCGGCTTGGCACGGAGCTCGACCTCCATGCCATCCAACAACAACCTGGGGAATCGCTGCACTCTTTCATCCATCGGTTCTCCCAGGTATGGAACACCATCCCACACATCCAAAATGCTTCTGTGGTGGTGGCATTCCGGCAAGGCGTCTGGGACAACAAGATGCTTGAGAAGCTCACGACCAGAGAGGTCCGCGACGTCTCAAAGCTCTTCAGCCTGGTGGACAAGTGCGCCAGAGCAGCAGAAGGGCGGAACTGGCACTCCCTGCCAGCCTCCGGGTCAGGAGGACAGCCCGGATCTGGCGCTGCTTCCTATGGAAGCAGCAAGAAGATCAAGAACCGGGGCGGTGGCAAGATGAAGCCACCGGCCGTGGCTCCCGTTGCCGCAGCAGCGGCACCCAGTGGGGCTCGGGGGCCACGCCCCGACAAAAGGCAGCGACAGTCACCAGCCCCAGAGGGTGACCAAGGCGAGCTATGCCCCGCGCACGGCAGCTGTCGCCATACTACTGCCGAGTGCCGGGAGTTTCAGAAGCTCGCGGAGCGCTTCCGCAAAGGGAAGCAGCTGCGGACTGATGCCCCACCCTTCCGTCAAAGGGAGGGCAAGCAGAAGGTCGACGCCCCAGACAACGTCGACCACCAAGTGGAGTTCCAGGAGCCTCAGCGGGCCGTGAAGGCGGTGCGCAACCATGAGGACTCCAGCTCCAGCGATGATGAGCATCGAAAGGATCTCTATGTCATATACGGTGGGTCCGCCGACCCCTCGTCCCGAAGTGCGGTTAAGACTTTGCGCCGAGCGGTAGTGTCGGTGGCTCTACTCCCAGGTGCCGCATCGCACCTCAAGTGGATGGGAACCCCCATCAGATTTGATGCCACCGATTGGCCCAGGAACATGGCTGGGGCCGGCCAACTGCCACTCTTGGTAGCGCCCACCATCGCCAACATGAGGATGTACCACGTTTTGGTAGATGGCGGAGCTGGGCTGAACCTCATCAGCCGCGCAGATTTCCAGAAGCTGCAGAACCCGATGGCCAAGCTCACCCCGTCGAGCCCATTCTCAGGGGTAGGGCCGGGACAAGTTGTCCCCTATGGTAACATCAGCCTTCCGGTGACCTTTGGGGCACCGGACAGCTATCGGACAGAGTACATTCTGTTCGACGTAGCGGAGATCGACCTCCCCTTCAACGCCATAATCGGCAGGCCAGCCCTGTACCGGTTCATGGCAGCAGCCCACTACGGCTACCTCGTCCTAAAGATGCCTACACCAACAGGCATCCTCAGGATTCGTGGAGACCGCACTGCTGCAGTGTCGGCCTTGGAAAAGCTCCAGGCACTTGCGACAGCACGAGCACCAGCCCCTGGCAGTGCGGATCCAGACCGGCTCCGCCCGAGTGCACGCCACCGTGCCTCTGCCACTGCACCCCGTGTGCAACCCCTCGACGAGGGCGACGTCCCCCTGAAGGTCGTCCAAGTCGGCGGCGACGCTGCCCAGACCACCTGGGTAGCCGGGGGCCTGGATAGTAAATAGGAAGGCGCGCTCATCACCTTCCTCCGGCTCAACGTCGACGTGTTTGCATGGAAGCCGTCGCAGATGCCGGGGATCCCTAGGGAGGTGATTGAGCACCACTTGAAGATCTTCCCCGAAGCCCGGCCAGTCCAACAGAAGCCTCGCAAGCAGTCCATCGAGCGGCAGAACTTCATCCGAGAAGAGATCAAGAAGCTGCTAGATGCTGGCTTCATACGGGAAGTCCACCACCCCCGGTGGTTGGCGAGCCCCGTCGTTGTCCCGAAGGCCGGTGGGAAGCTCCGGATGTGCATCGACTACACCAGTCTCAATAAGGCATGTCCCAAAGATCCATTCCCTCTCCCCAGAATAGATCAAATAGTAGACTCGACATCAGGCTGCGATATGCTGTGCTTCCTAGACGCCTACTCGGGTTTCCATCAGATCCCCATGTCTAGAGAAGATGAAGAGCGCACCTCCTTCATCACAGTAGATGGCCTGTATTGTTATGTCTCTATGCCTTATGGCCTAAAGAATGCTCTCCCCACCTTTGTACGTGCAATGCACAAAACCTTTGGAGAGTTAATAAGAGACTTAGTTGAGGTGTATGTCAATGACATCATTGTCAATGTCAGGCAGAGTTCATCCTTGTTAGATAACCTAGCCTTAGTCTTTGAGAAATTGTGCTTCATGCGCACCAAGCTGAACCCCGACAAATGTGTGTTCGGCGTATCCTCTTGGAAACTCTTAGGATTCCCGGTCTCACACCGAGGAATTGAGACCAACCCAGTGAAGATCAAGGCCATCGACTAGATGCGGCCTCCTGCTCGCATCAAAGAAGTCCAGAAACTCACGGGATGCCTAGCCGCCCTGAGTCGGTTTATACCGAGGCTAGCAGAGCGGGCGCTCCCCTTCTTTAAGCTCCTGCGCAAATCCGATCCATTTGCCTGGACTGACGAAGCAGAAGAAGCTTTCCAGGAGTTGAAGCAAATCCTGACGACCCTACCTATCATGGTAGCCCCCGAGCCCGGAGAGCATTTGTTGCTCTACATCGCGGCGACAACTGAAGTGGTGAGTATGGTCCTCATCGCAGAGCGGCCGAACCTCTCGTCATCACAGCCTTCTATGGTAGCAGGAGACAGACAACCTCCCGGAGGTCCAGGACGGCCTCCCGGATCTCCAAGACAACCTCCCGGAGGTCCGGGGCGGAACCCCGGACCTCCAAGACAACCTCCCGGGGGTCCAACGGGACCCTCCGGGGGCCCAATGGGACCTCCTGGAGATCCAGCGGGACCTCCTGGAGCTCCCGGAAAACCAGTGGGACCTCCTGGAAGGCCAAGGTGGCTTAGGAGCCTTCGAGTCCCAACTCCCAGAAGCCCCCCTGGACCCACTCACCTCCGGCAGGCCTGAGCCAATGGATGAAGACCTCTCTGACCTAAGAGAGAGGGTCCGAACCATCCAGAGGCCTTTCTACTACATCAGCGAAGTCCTCCATGACGCCACGACAAGGTACCTGGAGGTTCACAAGCTGCTGTATGCAGTGCTCGTGGCGTCCAGGAAGCTCCGCCACTACTTTCAGGCCCACCGGGTCTCGGTAGTCACCTCCTATCCGCTGAAGACGATCCTTCACAGCCCCCATGCGACTGGCAACGTCGCTAAGTGGGCAGCGGAGCTGGCGGAGTTTGAGATGGACTTCCTTCCTCGCCATGCAGTCAAAAGCCAAGCGCTGGCTGACTTTGTGGCTGAGTGGACACCAACGAAGGCTAACCCAGGGGGCCACGAAGACGGTGAACCAAAGCACCGAGCTCCAGTCTTCACCGAGCCTCACTGGACGCTCTTCTTCGACGGCTCCTCGCGAAAGCAGGGGGCCGGTGCCGACGTACTGCTTCTCATGCCATCGGGGGAACAGTTTGGGTACATGGTGCGTCTCAATTTCAAGGCAACCAACAACATGGCAGAGTATGGAGCACTCATCTTTGGCCTACAGACAGCCCTGTCTCTGGGCGCTTTGTAAGGGCCTCAGTTTTGGCACACATTTGAAGTGTTCATCACCACACCACACACCTCATTTGAGGAAAGATGATGAACATAAATGAAGAGCATGTAACCACCATCAACATGCTCATTAGAGAACAAACTCACATATTGCAAAAGTGGTATTCCCACATGTGATGTAGGTGGGCTGGACTTATGAAAACTCCTACACATTACTAAGGATGTCCATGCCAAGTTTCACCCAAATTCAGAACCTTTTTGAGGTCATTTTTGGTATAGATAGAAAGAGGACAGTTTGAAACCACGTTCAAATTCAAACTGTTTTTATCCCATGAATTTAAAAATGGGAGGCATATTCTTATTCAACACATTTTTGTGAGCTCACACACCAATTTTCACTCCATTTGGAGTTGATCTTGACATGAGCTAAGTGGGACGAATTCAAACTTTATTTGAATTCAAAACTGAACTTGTGCTGAAATTCACTCAAACCGAACCCAATTTGAATTCTATTCAATTCAAATGGCTCAGGGGTGAATAATTTGAATCACCAGGGGTATTATGGGGCTCACTGTTTACAACAGTGATTAGGAGTAAATTTCAGAGGTTAAAACCCCGGGTGGGACCCACATGTCATAGAGGGGAGAAGGGGAAACTTGCACCCAAAGTCAGGGTCTCGGTGGGAAATTCCACCGAGCAGCTGTCGGTTGTGCCACCGAGCAGCTACCGGCGCCACCAGCTGCTTCCCTCTCCACGCGCTGGCGCCCAGGGCGGCTGGCTCGCGCCCCCACGCGACCGGTACCGCCTCAGCCGAGCAGGAGTCGGTCGGCTTTATCTTCTCGCGGGCAAACCCGAGCAGCGGCATTGTTTCTCGCCACAGCTCTTTGCTCAATCGGGAAAACCGGCAAAACCATCTCCTCCTTCGTCCCTGAGCTGCTAGACAACCACCTGAGGTCGCACTCCACCTCCCCAACGCCAGAAACCCCAAGCTCCGACCTCCTTTGCCCGAAGACGATCGCCACCGCGGTGACCTAGCCACAGCCGAGAGTCAGGCGCCCGTGGGCAGCGTTCCACAGGCGTTTTCACGGTCCAGCGAGAGAGGCAACAGGAGCGTGCGACCACCGTGCTGCTCTCCTCCAAGTTTGAAGCCAACCATGAAGAATCCGCAGAGAATTTCCAGTTTTTTCTCCGGCGACCGTAAACCGAGCTTCCGGTACGGTTTCTTTAAATTCTCGCTCTATGATCTTTCGGAGGTCATCAAATCTTGCACATAGACGCTGGACTAGCCGGCGATCAATTTCTTTTCTGCATCCGTAGCGTGAAACTGTCTAGGAGTGACGAATTTCGAGCTCGATCGAGGGCGGTCATGGCGGGCACGGTCGGTCACACGGTGCCGACCAACTTACTGCCATCCCTGAACCCTTTTGATACCTTGTCGAGCTTCCTAGAGGTACACTGATGCTGTAGGGCCGTTTGTTCGAGGTGTTGGCAGGTTTAGAAACCACGGTCGACGGTGTCGAACCTCAACCGAGGCCGCGGCACGTCGCCGAGCTATTTCCGGTCACCCCCAGCCCAACCTGTCACCACCGACGTGTTCCTCGACGTCGACAACCCCCTGGCGGCGATTTTCAGACCATGGGAGGTCCGGCAGCGGCGAGCCGGTGAGCCCCGAGTCTGCTCTGGCGAGGTCGGCGGCGCGGGCGCGAGAGAACGGCGGGAGGAAGACGAAGCCGGCTGGCCCACGTGTCAGCGGCTGAAGAATTTAAATCAGGATCGGGTGTGGCCGGGGATCGGCTGTGCTGGCGCGCAAATACCGTGTGAGCCCCGGTGTGCCGGACACCTCCGCGCTCGACACGTGTGGTATCCCCGGTGTGCCGGACACCTCCGCGCTCGACACGTGTCCCCGCGGGCCCCGAGAGTTTAAACCTTTCCCCCGATTTTCAGAATTCTTCCAAACTTCAAATCCTCATAACTTTGGCTAGAAAGCTCCAAATCGAGTGAACCGAATTTTGTTGGATTTAGCTCTCTGAGCACTTTCCAGCAATACCAAATTCCGCTCATGAAAGTGAATAGTTTTCCAGAATTAAATCCCTAAAGTTTAAACTGTTGGGAATTTTATCTGGAGAACTACTTTATGAAAAATTCTGAAATTTGGCTGAAAGGTTCATTGGAAAATCCCTGAATACCAGTAAAATTTTCAGACTCATCCAAGTTCATTTAATTACCCTAATCAGGTGATTAAGAGAACTGCCCTGAGAAAATAGAAAAATGTACAGAAACATTTTTCAGATTTTCTCAAATCTTAATTAGGGCATAACTTTCTGTAGAATTCTTCAAACGACATGAAGCCAACTCCATTAGAACCATATTAAAGTCTAGATTCCATAAAGTCATGGTTGGAGCCATGAAAACCCCTGGAATTATTCAGAGGCTCAAATATTGACCAAGTGGGCTTTTATTTGTACAAGGTGCAAATGAACTTTGTTTCAAATGAAACTTGGTCAAGACTCTGGTTAGGACCCTACCAAGCCACAATAAAATTTTCAGAACCAAAGGGGAGGGCTAGCTAGAGTTAGTAGTAAATAAGTATTCAAGTTTACACATTACATTTAAATTTACATGTAGTATTATATTCAACGTGTAGCCATTGAAGAAGAGACTCCGGAAGTGCTGGACTTCCTTCTTCTGGACGAAGAACTAACTACTGACCAGCAGCAACAAGGCAATCCCCGGTTTGCAATAACCTTTTTATAAGTTTTTACATTGTTTACATGTGTCATATGAAGTATGTATGTGCATTAGGTATAGGATGGATGGAACCCCACTTGCATAACCAGAATTTCCCCTAAGAGTGAGGGTAGTGTCTAAGACCTCGAGTAGACAGGCTATGCTTAATGATTCATAGGACTTTGGTACAAGTCGAGTAGTTGGAATCTACTCGCGAGATAGGCTTGGGACACACGGGTTCGGTTGAGTGATGTGAGATCACTTTAGTAATGAAAATGAGACTAGGCAGGGGCTAGGGCGCAGCAAGGGGAAGTCTTGTGTGCGCTGCCCTGCCCGTGTCGATTGAGGACCGATCCGTGTGCGGCCCTGCTGAACAAGTATTGAACGTACCGAAGACATATCGGATATATGGGCCCCGATAAACCGATGAAGCCTAAACCTCCGGGCGTCAAGGCATAACGCACCGATTTATAGGTGTAGGCTGAGGGCAGCAAGGTGGAAATCTGCCAACGGGCATAGAGAGATGCTCCGTGTGGGGAACCTCCTGCTCGTTTCGGTGCGACCGGTTCGATGTTTGGGCTGTTGGGTGAAAGGTTGTCCCGTACGACATCGAGTGAGCGTGCTGTGCAGCTCCACGGGTGGGCGTACGTGACGTGCTCTTTGGGTTTCCCTGCAGGTGTATATCGAGTCGATTCGCCGTCCCTCGCGGTGACGAGTACCGCTTGTTCACTGCGTCGTAACGTAGATTAATGAATGAAATGTTATGATTCAATATTGCTGTTATGATATAATTGTATTGTTACATGTGTGCCACCAAATATTGCTCACTAAATTTCAGCTTTATGAACCGTTAACTTGTTGCTAAAAGATGAACTAAGGATGAACGTGTAGGCGTGTCCGTTTGCTGCAACATTGCTATCCTATGTCTTGGTATACCTCATGTAGAGTTTCATGCTTAGGTGAGTCGGTTAAGATTTGCTGAGCCTTCGTGCTCATGGTTGCTGCTTAAGTGTTTTACAGGTGAGGAGCCACCCACGGACTCGGAGTACGAGTCCACCGGCGAAGGTTACCCTCCGTCAGGGACCACGGCTGAGTGGGAGCCGTACACGCCGCGCTGAGCTGAGGAGTGCAGCTAGTGTGGGTTGCCCTAGGGCTGGGCAACCACTTTTGCTAGATAGGCGGGCATGAGTTGTATAAAAGAAACTTCCGCTGTGTAATAAAAGACCCTAGTTTGTAACTGAGAAGTGTACTATTTTGTACATTCAGTTTGTTTTCCCATGTAATATAATGTGTTCTTATGACGTGTGCTGTCGGGTGTCGCATCGCGCGGCACCACCCTCTGCGATCCTGGATGAGCGGATTCCGGTCCGCCACAGCCTGGTATTATAGCTGCAGTGGGGATAGCACAGTACTTAAGGACTGCATTATGGGAAAAACTTAGGTATACGGTGAGGAATCGGTAGTTGCCCAAGTAAGGACTATATTAGCATAGTTACTTAAAGTGGCAAAGACTAACTTATGTGTTATAATTCTGAATTTCAATTATGTAACGACGCACCTACGCTCTGGTAAGTATGGTAAGGAACGCCACCGAAAGCGGGTCAATTTCGGTTAGCTCCCCCTGACGAGGAAAGTGGTTCAGGGATTGGTCTCACAGCTTGGTGTGAGACGTCAATATGAACCTCTTGGACTCTTCATGTCCCTGAGTTCATATGCAATGCTGATCCCTAGCGTGCATTAGGCAAGTAAGTGGAGACCCCATCATATGGTCAGTAACGCGAGAGTGTGTTCGTCTGGAAATAGCCAAGGAGGACATACGCAGCGCTTGCCATCGGCGTGCCCTGCAGGGCAGTAGGTGGTATCTGTTGGGTTGATAACATTCCCAACCGTGACGACCCGTTCATGACCTACTCGGGTTCCCCGTCTTGTGGTGTTGAAACACGATCACATACCTTGAGACGTGACCTAACTCATGGACGGCCGTATGACAATGATACGGGCATTTGTATTTACCTTTAAATATGATTCTGCCTGAAATGAAACCAACCATTGAGTGCACCATCATTGTGTGGTCTTCTGCAGGTACTAACCACGTATGTATCCGTGTAGAAAACGTGTGCGAGAGACCGTTTAGTGCCACACTTGAGACGTATATGCCGGTATGATCCGGTTAGGATTTTCTTTGGTGAGGAACGTAGTACCGAGATATTGTAGGAATATGCATGAAAATATTGAGAACAAGGAACTAAAATCATTAGGTTCAACAATTAAGACCCTGGTTGGGTATAAGAATGGCATAGTGGACCAGGATAGTTAAAGGGATGAAAAACAGAGTGCTCTGTTTTGGGCAGCACGTTTGCTGATCTTCAACAGGGTATAACTCACAGGTCTTTTAGCCCAGAGAGGTGTGCTATACAGTTCTGGAAAGGTATTTAAGTACTCTACAACTTTGTTGTAGACTTCCAGAGCTGAAACTCACCTTAAGATGGCTTAAATCCCAGAGGAAGGTAAACTGTCCAGAAACAGGACAGAGTAAAACATTCTCTGGACTGTTCTGTTTTTCAAACATAAATCCCAGTAGAAAAAAAATTAAATTTTTTTCATATGATACCTCCTTAGAAAGAATAGAAGATGTGTGATATCTTTGCAATTCAAAGTTTCTGAAGTTTCAGCACAGATTTCAGTGGAAACTCGAATGGAAAACAGCAACTTCCAAGGGAGGTGCTGTTAAAAAAAATCTTCCAGAAATTCTGCTGACATTGAAATTAGCATAACTTTTTTTTAACCAAGGCTGATCTGGGGGCAATTGAATACTCGTTGGAAACATACTGAAGTTAACTTTAACTTTGGTATTCAACTTGAGTCATGAAAATGCCCAGAACCAGATCAAAACTTGGAATAGGTAGAAACTGGTCATTCTGACAGAAGAATGACAGTTGGACTCATTGGGGAGGGTGTTGTACCCTAAGGTTGGTATACGTGATGACAACGCGATAGTAATGTCTCTTGGTGGCCAAACCTAGTTATGGTGAGCTTCCAAAGTGGAGGTTCATCAAGTTGGATTAAACTAGCTTGTGTTTGGTCTGGTAATGGTGTAGCTTGTGCAAAGTTATTACACTATCTACTTACGAGATGTATCGCATGTTTTTATTGTCATTATGTTTTACACCTATTTCATTTGGACTGCATGCACTCTCTTGCGGGACTGATGTTATTGTTGTATGGTTGCAGATGGTTCGCACTAGGACCACGCACGAGGTTGGTGGCTCTAGCCAAGGGGGAGGCGATGACTCCCAGCCACCGGCCTACGACAGCACCCCGCAGCAGAAGCCACCACCGCCGCCTCCGCTTACTCTAGCGGATGTGATAGCGGCACTGGTGGGAGGTCGTGAGGAGCAGACCGACCTGCTCCGCACGATCGTGCAGAATACGTCCCAGGCGGGGGGACGTCAAGAGCGAGGGCCTCGTGAGCCCCGCGAAGTGTCGTACTCCGATTTCATGAGTACGCACCCTCCAGTGTTCACCGAAGCTGAAGAACCACTGGAGGCGGACAACTGGCTGCGGACCATCGAGTCCAAGTTTGGGCTGCTCCAATGTACAGAGCGGCAGAAGACTCTGTTCGCAGCGCAGCAACTCCACGGTGCCGCTGGTGCATGGTGGGCGAACTATGTCGCCTCACGTCCGGCTGGCCATGCTGTGGAATGGCAAGAGTTCCGGGAGGCGTTCCGCGCCTATCACATTCCTCCCAGAATCATGAAGAGGAAGTTCCAAGAATTCTTGAAGCTGAAGCAGGGCGGGAGGAGTGCCCATGACTACTCCCGTGCCTTCAACCATCTGGCGCAATATGCGTCAGACTATATCTCCACGGAGGAGAAGAGGGAGCATTTCTATCGGGGGTTACACCCCGAAATGAAGACGCACCTCGTTCAGTGGAATCGCGGCACTTTCAACGACCTAGTCAATGCCGCGATTATGCAAGAGGATGCTCAGCGGGAGTTGGCAGCTGAGCAGAGGAAGCACAGTGCTCCACCTAGCAGCGGTGGGGGCACGCCTCAGAAGTACCGTATGGTGTATCGGACACCATCCGGGCAGCAGTGGCATCCACCGGCGCGACCTCAACGGTTCGGGGGACGTCCGTTCCAGTCACCCTCGTTCCGTCCGCCGGTGCCACCACCAAGACAGCAGCAGCAGCAGCAGACGGCACCCCGGGTATTTCCACCGCCACAGCACGCCCCGGGATTCCGTCCACCGATCAGCGGGGACCGCCCCGTTTCACCTGCTTCACGTGTGGCCAGGCGGGCCACTTCGCGAAGGACTGTCCCCAGGGGCAGCAGAGCAGCGGGCAAGCCCAGTTCCAGGGCGGTGCTCGAGGCCGACCTCCGGCGAAGAAGGTTGGTCAGCGGACTGGTGGCGTCCGCAACCTCGACAATGAGGACGCCCCAGAAGGAGACAACGTGCTGGCGGGTACGTTCACTCTCAACCATCAAGCCATCATAATATTGTTCGATTCTGGTGCAACCCACAACTTCATTAGTGCATCGTATGTGGCTCAGCATCAGCTGGAAGCCTTTCCAACCGAGTGTTCTTATATGATCCGCTCACCGGGAGGAAAGATTTCAGCAACTATGATGGTTCCAAAAGCACCACTGTGCTTAGGTGGGAAGATATATCCCACCACTATGATTATCCTAGAGGGGCAGAAGATTGATGCAATCTTGGGAATGTCATGGCTAAGCTACCATGGCGCTGTCCTGGAGATCCTATCACGGACAGTTCACCTCAACTCCCCATTACACCGTCCGCAGTCCCTCCTATTAGATAATCTAGTCAGAGAGGTTACAGCGATCAATAGTGCTGAGGCTCTCAAGTTAGAAGACATCCCCGTAGTCCGGGAGTATCCTGACATGTTCCCGGAGGATCTTCCGGGCATGCCACCTGAGCGGGACGTCGAGTTCAAGATCGAGCTCGCACCCGGGACTACACCCATATCACGGAGACCATAAAAATGGCTCCAAATGAGCTGGTGGAACTGAAAGAACAGCTCAATGATCTGTTGAGCAAGGGTTTCATCAGGCCAAGTTCCTCGCCTTGGGGATGCTCGGTGTTGTTCGTGAAGAAGAAGGATGAAACCCTGAGGCTGTGTGTGGATTACCGGCCGCTCAACGCCGTCACCATCAAAAATAAGTACCCACTGCCCCGCATCGACATATTGTTTGATCAACTTGTGGGTGCAAGTGTGTTCTCCAAGATGGACCTTCGCTCTGGATATCACCAGATAAAGATCCGGGCGGAGGATATCCCGAAGACGGCCTTCTCAATGAGATATGGATTATATGAATATCTCGTCATGTCATTTGGTCTCACAAATGCTCCAGCCCATTTCATGTATCTCATGAACTCGGTGTTCATGCCGGAGCTAGACAAGTTCGTGGTAGTGTTCATCGACGATATCTTGGTTTACTCCAAGACAGAAGCCGAACATGCCGAACACTTGCGGATCGTTCTTCAACGATTGCGGGACCATAAGCTCTACGCCAAGTTCAGTAAATGTGAGTTTTGGATAAGCCAAGTGCCGTTCTTGGGGCATATCATCTCCGCAGAAGGCATTGCGGTTGACCCAAGCAAAATAGAGCAAGTGCTGAAATGGAAAGCTCCCACTTCAGTTTATGAAGTCAGAAGCTTCCTTGGGTTAGCGGGATACTATCGGAGATTTATTCCAAGTTTCTCCAAGCTCGCTAAGCCGATGACAGAGTTACTGAAGAAAGGGACGAAGTATGTTTGGAACACGGCGTGTGAAGGAGCGTTCCAAGCATTGGTGAAGCATCTCACCACAGCCCCGGTATTAGCTCAGCCGGATACAACAAAGCCCTTCGACGTGTATTGTGACGCGTCTGGTATCGGGCTCGGCTGCGTGTTGATGCAGGAAGGACGTGTGGTCGCATATGGCTCACGCCAACTTCGGAACCATGAGCAGCATTATCCCACTCATGATCTTGAGCTTGCTGCAGTGGTTTTGGCGCTAAAAATGTGGAGGCACTATCTCCTAGGGAATCTAGTGCATCTCTACACCGACCACAAGAGCTTGAAATTCATTTTCACCCAGAAGGAGCTGAATATGAGGCAAAGGAGGTGGTTAGAGCTGATCAAAGATTATGAGATTGAGATCCATTACCACCCTGGCAAGGCGAATGTGGTTGCCGACGCGCTGAGTCGGAAATCACATGTCCATCACCTCACCATTACACCGGTGGAGGAGGAAGAGCCAAGTTTATACTTGGTTCCTTATGGATCGCTGTACAACCTTGCCCTCATCCCTACTATTAGGGAGGACATCATTGCAGCTCAGAAGACGGATAAAGGCATGGCACATCTCCGGAGACGGATAGACAATGGAGAGATCAAATGTTTCCGGAAAGATGATGAGGGGACGCTGTGGTTTAATGACCGCATAGTCGTACCCCGAGATATGGAGTTGAGGAAGAAAATCCTCGATGAAGCTCACTTGTACAACTACTCCATTCATCCGGGTAGCAACAAAATGTACCAAGATTTGAAAAAGAAATTTTGGTGGACACGGATGAAGCGGGAGGTAGCTAAGTACGTATCTAAGTGCGATACGTGTAGACGAGTGAAAGCTGATCACATGAAGAAATCAGGGCTGTCGCAACCCCTGAAGATCCCGGCATGGAAATGGGAAGATGTAAGCATGGATTTCATTGTGGGATTACTCCTAACATCCAACAAGCATGATTCCATATGGGTAATCGTTGATCGGTTAACCAAGACGGCTCACTTCATTCCGGTGAATACACGTTACAATGCCGGCAAATATGCGGAGCTATACATAGCGAAGATTCTATGCCTATACGGGGTACCCAAGACCATCGTCTCAGATCGAGGTGCATTATTTGTATCTCGCTTTTGGGAGCAGCTACACGCTGCATTGGGTACCAAGTTGATCAGGAGCTCCGCCTATCACCCTCAGACAGATGGCCAGACAGAGAGGATGAATCAAGTTCTGGAAGACATGTTGAGAGCATGTGCCATCCACCATGGTAGGAACTGGGATGATCACCTACCATTGGCAGAATTCTCGTACAACAACGGCTATCAGGCGAGTATCAAGATGGCAACCTACGAAGCTCTCTACAGTCGCAAATGCCGCACCCCATTAAATTGGTGCGAGTCCGGTGAAAGGGTCACATTCGGGGTTGATGTGGTGAACGACGCCGAAGAGCGCGTTCGGACAATTCAAGCCAATTTGAAGGCTGCTCAATCCCGACAGAAGAGCTACGCTGATAAGAGGCGTAGACCGTTGCATTTTGACGTTGGGGAACACGTGTACCTCCGCGTGTCTCCGATGAAGGGCGTGCACCGGTTCGGTGTGAAGGGGAAGCTCGCTCCCCGTTTCGTTGGACCCTATGCTATCACCGAGAAGTGTGGGCCAGCAGCGTATAGATTGGAGCTACCAGCATCCCTGGCTGGTGTCCATGATGTTTTCCATGTTTCGCAACTGCGAAAATGTTTGAAGCATACAGCTGCTGTTCCTACCGAAGACATCAACGAGCTGAAACCGGATTTAACATATGATGAGTATCCGGTGAAAATTCTTGATGAGAAAGCCCGAACCACGCGTAGCAGAACATTGTGGTTCTACAAGATCCTCTGGAGTAACCACACCGTAGAAGAAGCAACGTGGGAGAGCGAGGAATTCCTTCGCTCAAATTACACAGAGTTCATGGCTTCTCAACACGGGTAAGTCCCTACTACATCGCTATCTCTTCTTTTGTAATCTCGGGACGAGATTCTTTTAAGGGGGGAGGAATGTAAGGGCCTCAGTTTTGGCACACATTTGAAGTGTTCATCACCACACCACACACCTCATTTGAGGAAAGATGATGAACATAAATGAAGAGCATGTAATCACCATCAAAATGCTCATTAGAGAACAAACTCACATATTGCAAAAGTGGTATTTCCCACATGTGATGTAGGTGGGCTGGACTTATGAAAACTCCTACACATTACTAAGGATGTCCATGCCAAGTTTCACCCAAATTCAGAACCTTTTTGAGGTCATTTTTGGTATAGATAGAAAGAGGACAGTTTGAAACCACATTCAAATTCAAACTGTTTTTATCCCATGAATTTAAAAACGGGAGGCATATTCTTATTCAACACATTTTTGTGAGCTCACACACCAATTTTCACTCCATTTGGAGTTGATCTTGACATGAGCTAAGTGGGACGAATTCAAACTTTATTTGAATTCAAAACTGAACTTGTGCTGAAATTCACTCAAACCGAACCCAATTTGAATTCTATTCAATTCAAATGGCTCAGGGGTGAATAATTTGAATCACCAGGGGTATTATGGGGCTCACTATTTACAACAGTGATTAGGAGTAAATTTCAGAGGTTAAAACCCCGGGTGGGACCCACATGTCATAGAGGGGAGAAGGGGAAACTTGCACCCAAAGTCAGGGTCTCGGTGGGAAAATTCCACCGAGCAGCTGTCAGTTGTGCCACCGAGCAGCTACCGGCGCCACCAGCTGCTTCCCTCTCCGCGCGCTGGCGCCCAGGGCGGCTGGCTCGCGCCCCCACGCGATTGGTACCGCCTCAGCCGAGCAGGAGTCGGTCGGCTTTATCTTCTCGCGGGCAAACCCGAGCAGCGGCATTGTTTCTCGCCACAGCTCTCTGCTCAATCGGGAAAACCGGCAAAACCATCTCCTCCTTCGTCCCTGAGCTGCTAGACAACCACCTGAGGTCGCACTCCACCTCCCCAACGCCAGAAACCCCGATCTCCGACCTCCTTTGCCCGAAGACGATCGCCACCGCGGCGACCTAGCCTCAGCCGAGAGTCAGGCGCCCGTGGGCAGCGTTCCACAGGCGTTTTCACGGTCCAGCGAGAGGGGCAACAGGAGCGTGCGACCACCGTGCTGCTCTCCTCCATGTTTGGAAGCCAACCGTGAAGAATCCGCAGAGAATTTCCAGTTTTTGCTCCGGCGACCGTAAACCGAGCTTCCGGTACGGTTTCTTTAAATTCTCGCTCTATGATCTTTTGGAGGTCATCAAATCTTGCACATAGACGCTGGACTAGCCGGCCATCAAGTTCTTTTCTGCATCCATAGCGTGAAACTGTCTAGGAGTGACGAATTTCGAGCTCGATCGAGGGTGGTCATGGCGGGCACGGTCGGTCACACGGTGCCAACCAACTTACCGCCATCCCTGAACCCTTTTGACACCTTGTCGAGCTTCCTAGAGGTACACTGATGCTGTAGGGCCGTTTGTTCGAGGTGTTGGCAGGTTTAGAAACCACGGTCGACGGTGTCGAACCTCAACCGAGGCCGCGGCACGTCGCCGAGCTATTTCCGGTCACCCCAGCCCGACCTGTCACCACCGACGTGTTCCTCGACAACCCCCTGGCGGCGATTTTCAGACCATGGGAGGTCCGGCAGCGGCGAGCCGGCGAGTCCCGAGTCTGCTCCGGCGAGGTCGGCGGCGCGGGCGCGAGAGAACGGCGGGAGGAAGACGAAGCCGGCTGGCCCAGGTGTCAGCGGCTGAAGAATTTAAATCAGGATCGGGTGTGGCCGGGGATCGGCTGTGCTGGCGCGCAAATACCGTGTGAGCCCCGGTGTGCCGGACACCTCCGCGCTTGACACGTGTGGTATCCCCGGTGTTCCGGACACCTCCGCGCTCGACACGTGTCCCCGCGGGCCCCGAGAGTTTAAACCTTTCCCCCGATTTTCAGAATTCTTTCAAACTTCAAATGCTCATAACTTTGGCTAGAAAGCTCCAAATCGAGTGAACCAAATTTTGTTGGATTTAGCTCTCTGAGCACTTTCCAGCAATACCAAATTCAGCTCATGAAAGTGAATAGTTTTCCAGAATTAAATCCCTAAATTTTAAACTGTTGGGAATTTTATATGGAGAACTACTTTATGAAAAATTCTGAAATTTGGCTGAAAGGTTCATTGGAAAATCCCTGAATACCAGTAAAATTTTCAGACTCATCCAAGTTCATTTAATTACCCTAATCGGGTGATTAAGAGAACTGCCCTGAGAAAATAGAAAAATGTACAGAAACATTTTTCAGATTTTCTCAAATCTTAATTAGGGCATAACTTTCTGTAGAATTCTTCAAACGACATGAAGCCAACTCCATTAGAACCATCTTAAAGTCTAGATTCCATAAAGTCATGGATGGAGCCATGAAAACCCCTGGAATTATTCAGAGGCTCAAATATTGACCAAGTGGGCTTTTATTTGTACAAGGTGCAAATGAACTTTGTTTCAAATGAAACTTGGTCAAGACTCTGGTTAGGACCCTACCAAGCCACAATAAAATTTTCAGAACCAAAGGGGAGGGCTAGCTAGAGTTAGTAGTAAATAAGTATTCAAGTTTACACATTACATTTAAATTTACATGTAGTATTATATTCAACGTGTAGCCATTGAAGAAGAGACTCCGGAAGTGCTGGACTTCCTTCTTCTGGACGAAGTACTAACTACTGACCAGCAGCAACAAGGCAAGCCCCGGTTTGCATTAACCTTTTTATAAGTTTTTACATTGTTTACATGTGTCATATGAAGTATGTATGTGCATTAGGTATAGGATGGATGGAACCCCACTTGCATAACCAGAATTTCCCCTAAGAGTGAGGGTAGTGTCTAAGACCTCGAGTAGACAGGCTATGCTTAATGATTCATAGGACTTTGGTACAAGTCGAGTAGTTGGAATCTACTCGCGAGATAGGCTTGGGACACACGGGTTCGGTTGAGTGATGTGAGATCACTTTAGTAATGAAAATGAGACTAGGCAGGGGCTAGGGCGCAGCAAGGGGAAGTCTTGTGTGCGCGGCCCTGCCCGTGTCGATTGAGGACCGATCCGTGTGCGGCCCTGCTGAACAAGTATTGAACGTACCGAAGACATATCGGATATATGGGCCCCGATAAACCGATGTAGCCTAAACCTCCGGGCGTCGAGGCATAACGCACCGATTTATAGGTGTAGGCTGAGGGCAGCAAGGTGGAAATCTGCCAACGGGCATAGAGAGATGCTCCGTGTGGGGAACCTCCTGCTCGTTTCGGTGCGACCGGTTCAACGTTTGGGCTGTTGGGTGAAAGGTTGTCCCGTACGACATCGAGTGAGCGTGCTGTGCAGCTCCACGGGTGGGCGTACGTGACGTGCTCTTTGGGTTTCCCTGCAGGTGTATATCGAGTCGATTCGCCGTCCCTCGCGGTGATGAGTACCGCTTGTTCACTGCGTCGTAACGTAGATTAATGAATGAAATGTTATGATTCAATATTGCTGTTATGATATAATTGTATTGTTACATGTGTGCCACCAAATATTGCTCACTAAATTTCAGCTTTATGAACCGTTAACTTGTTGCTAAAAGATGAACTAAGGATGAACGTGTAGGCGTGTCCGTTTGCTGCAACATTGCTATCCTATGTCTTGGTATACCTCATGTAGAGTTTCATGCTTAGGTGAGTCGGTTAAGCCTTGCTGAGCCTTCGTGCTCATGGTTGCTGCTTAATTGTTTTACAGGTGAGGAGCCACCCACGGACTCGGAGTACGAGTCCACCGGCGAAGGTTGCCCTCCGTCGGGGACCACGGCTGAGTGGGAGCCGTACACGCCGCGCTGAGCTGAGGAGTGCAGCTAGTGTGGGTTGCCCTAGGGCTGGGCAACCACTTTTGCTAGATAGGCGGGCATGAGTTGTATAAAAGAAACTTCCGCTGTGTAATAAAAGACCCTAGTTTGTAACTGAGAAGTGTACTATTTTGTACATTCAGTTTGTTTTCCCATGTAATATAATGTGTTCTTATGACGTGTGCTGTCGGGTGTCGCATCGTGCGGCACCACCCTCTGCGATCCTGGATGAGCGGATACCGGTCCGCCACACGCTTGCCAGTTGTTGGCACAGGGCGACTCCCAGCTGGTTATCAAGCAAGTTAAGGGTGAATGCTCCTGCAATGACCCGCAGCTAGCTGCTTATCTGCTCCACGTGCAGATGTTGAAGAAAGACTTCCTCGCCTTGGACCTGCGCCATATACCGCGCGCTAGCAATGCCGCAGCTGACGACCTCTCAACGAAGGCCTCCACTGGGGCCCCTGTGCCCGAAGGAGTCTTCGAGAGGACGTTGCTGCGGCCCACAGCCCGTCCCGCCAAGCCGGACGTAGGGGTCTGGACCAGCACCTCGAAGCTGGCGATCCCGGCGGCCCTGCAACCATGGACGCCGCTAAGGATCGTAAGCGTCACTGGGGACTCCGTGCAACCCAGCGCTCAAGATCCAGAAGCTCAAGTCAGACCCGATGCATGGATCACGGAGATCCGGGACTACATGAAAGATAACATCCTCCCTGATGAACGTGTACCCGCTGAACGGATCGTGCGCATGGCTAAGAGATACGCGCTGGTAGAAGTGGATCTCTACCGGCGTGGCGCCAACCGCGTCCTATTGCGGTGCATAACCCAGGGGGAAGGCTGTGACTTGCTCGCTGAGATCCATGGAGGCGAATGTGGGAGTCACTCTTCCTCACGCACGCTTGTCAGTAAAGCCTTCCGGCATGGCTTCTACTGGCCGACAGCACTCCAGGATGCCGTTAAGCTGGTCGAGAGCTGCAAGGCGTGCCAGTTCCGAGTAAACCAGCCCTAAACTCGCGAGTAGCTTCCAACTACTCGACTTCTACCGGACCTTTCCTACTAACATTTAGCGTAGCCAAATCCACTCGAGGAGGTGCTATTCTACCCTTTCTCTCTTAGGTATTTCTGGTCATGCAAGTGGGGTTTCCAATATCATCTAGACTTACTGCAATCAATGATGCAAAGTTATGATCTTTACAAATGAAAATGCTTTATAAAACTGTTCAAATGCAAACTGGGGCTTGCCTGTTTTGCAGGTGACTAATGTTACAATCAGTTAGTGACGATCACTTGGAGCTTGATCACTTGTTTTCCTCTCTCCTTGATCTTCACTTCAAGTCCTTCTCACCTTCTTCACGTATATGCTACACGATATGATCATGCATATGTATTTAATTGAAAAGCTTTTTCTAATAAGATCTAAGGACAGTTTTAAAACTGGAACTTTGTTTAAGAATTTAAAATGACACTGGTTCTAGTGGTTTGGGTTGGGTTTAAACACCATGATCAAGTGTTGAGTGCTTTTCCCACTTAAGTGTTGATCACCTTAAGAGATCACACATGACAGTGGTGATCCAGAGCTATAATGGAGCTGAGAATTTTCATGTGAGTTCTTTGTCACAAGAAAGTCCTCTGGACCAAAATTTAGCACATTTCATGGAGTGGTTTATTCAGAATAATTCTCTAAGTGTTTAATCAAAGATGAATTAATTCTGATGTAACATCCATGTTCATGTCAAACTCAGCGAACCACAATTTCAATTATAGTTTATAGAGTTTGCATGAATGTTCCTAGGATTTTTGGAGCTAAGAATTGCCCAGAACTGAATTTACAAGTTTTGGAAATTCTCTGAAAATGTTTCTGTATTCATTTGAACACAGTAACTTACAATCTGAATTCTCCTGACCAAATCAACTTCAAATGAGCTGAAACTTTTACAGGTGTCTAAGAACACCCTAAAGAATGTTCTGGCAAAATTTGGGGATTTTTGGATAAACCAAACTCCCTCTAAAGTTCTTTTACTGAAAATATTTAAAGAATTTTTTAGAATTAAATAAAGACTTCCATACAAATTGGGTTGCATAATTGGATAGAGTTTGTCAATCTGAATCGAACCCAATTTGAATCACTAATTTTGGAGGTTCCTAGCAAAAGTTATGCTCTTCTAAAGTTTGGGGAAAAATCAGGAATTTGAATAAATCCTGGAAAAAGTTTAAACCTGACTGTGGGACCAGGGACACGTGTCTGCTGCCGGGAGCGTGCCGCACGGGGTCACAGGGTTGTTTCCCGCGCTGTCACAGCCGATCCGGCGCCACAGAGGATCTAGCTCTTCTATCCTGAGTCACTGGCACGCGGGCCCGGGGGGTCGTCTTCCACCTCTCGCTCCCGCACGATTCCGCCGCCGGGCTCGCCGGAGAAGCTCCGGAATCGGTCGTCCGACCACCCCTGCCGCTGAAACTCACCGCCAGCCCATAATTCCCCGCGAGGAACATGCTGATGGGGTTTGCTCGAGCTGGCTGGGCCCCCAAACTAGCCCGCGACGGTGCACCGGCTCGGATGAAGTCCGGCGACGTCGCCCCGTTGAGCTAGCCCGCCAAAAGCTTCCTAGAAAGGTTCTACAGCACCGGTGGAGGTTGGCCAAGCTTGGCATGGCCGCATATGGGCTCGGGAACGGCTCTACCCTAGGGTTCACCGTGCACCCGCACCTTCCCGCCATAGCCGCCGTCGTAAAAAGTGAAATTGCACCGTGCACAGTGTGTTTCATGCGAGGCTTTGTGAAGAAGAAAGGTTGCTACACCAGTCTAGGTTCTATGTGCGAAATTTGCAGAGCTCTAAATGAATATAACTCGAGAATTTCATGGATTCATACCTGCGGGTCAGTTTTCACCGGCCAAAGAGGATCTTCGAAATTCGTTGTCGAGAGGCCGAGACAGGCTCTGTGCTTCGGGTGGAAGCTGCACGGAGACCTTGCGCGTCCCCCGGTGGCCTCGTTTGGTCGTGAAACCCGCTCTGTGGTGCTGCCCACGAGAGCAACCCGTCGCTGTTGGGTGACGGCCACTGCAGAAACTGGTTGAACTCGGTGTGGAGAGCATGAACTCCTTCATTGATGTGGCGTGAGGAGGTCGGGGAAGGTTCTGTTGTGTGGTTTTGCTGCTCAGCTGAAGTCCTCACGCGGTGTATGTGCTGGCCGATCGGCCGAGAGCTCGGCGGCAGCACTCGGTCGGTTTTTCTTGCGCGAGGAGGAAGAACAGGCCGAGGGTTCGGGGATGAGGGAGAAAGGGAGCACGGCAGCATTTAAGGGCACCCAGGCTGCTCTCCAGCACGATAAAACCCAGCAGGAGCTGGCCGCCGGCTGGCCCTCGGTGTCGAGCGGAGGGAAAGCGGCTTCGGCCATTGCTTCGCGTGGGAGGAAATCAAACAGAGACTGTGGGCTGCAGATCTTTTGCAATTTCAGTGCTTCCAATGACATGTGGGTCCCACATGTCAGTCCTCCTTATCCCCTCTAAAATATCTCCCCAATTTGAATATTGATGGAATTCAATTGTGGAAGTTTAAATCTGAGAGGCATTTGGATAATTGGACAAGTTTTATCCAAATTCAAATATGCATTTGAATTCTTTGTCATTTAAAGTCCATTTGAAAAATGGGTTGCAAATCATTTCCATAAATCATGAAACTTTGCACACCCCCTAATTTGGACCCAAGGAATTCAAATATGAAACCTGATTTTTAATTTGGCTGTTGCAAATGAGATTTGTAGCACAACAGTTTGGAAATTCCTAGTGTTGCTCTCATTTGAATTTTTATTTTGAACACATTGTTCCAAATCTGATATTTGTTTTCTCACACATATGGGAACTTCCCATCCTTGTTTTAGACCCCTCTAAGGTTCCAAGTTCTCAAATAAACATTTGACTTGTGTGAAGAAAAACCCTCATGTGTGTCATCACATGTGGAAAAGTTTTAACAAGTCCCAAATTTCATACACATGAAACCAACTTTTGCAAACAAGTGTTTCTTTGTATTCACCATTTTGGGACCTTCACATTTCTCCCCCTTAAAAGGAATCTCGTCCCGAGATTCAAAAGAAGAACGAGGTGGGAGGTAATTACAAGGTTTATGACAAAAGCTCCGGATAGTTCTTGTGGATGTAATCTTCGGTTTCCCACGTCGCCTCTTCCGGGTATGATTACTCCACAGGACTTTGTAGAATCTAAAAGTCCGGTTTCGGGTGATCCGGGTCTTTTCGTCGATAATCTGTACAGGTTGCTCGACATAGGTGAGATCCGGATTTAACTCGTCGATGTCTTCGGTGCAGATGGCAGCGGTAAACTTGAGACACTTCCGCAGCTGGGACACGTGAAATATGTCGTGAATACCGGCAAGGCTTGCCGGTAGTTCCAGCCGGTAGGCTACAGTTCCGCACTTCTCCGTTATGGCAAATGGACCAATGAATCGGGGAGCAAGTTTCCCCTTGACACCAAACCGATGAATCCCTTTCATCGGAGACACACGAAGATATACGTGCTCTCCGACTTCGAAATGCAGCGGTCGACGTCTCTGGTCCGCGTAGCTCTTTTGATGAGATTGGGCAGCTTTTAGGTTCTCTTGTATTATCCGAACTCTCTCTTCGGCTTCATTGACAAGATCAACCCCGAACGTTACGCGTTCGCCGGATTCGCACCAATTCAACGGTGTACGGCACTTCCGGCCGTATAGAGCTTCATATGGTGCCATTTTGATGCTCGTCTGATATCCGTTGTTGTACGAGAACTCCGCCAGCGGTAAGTGATCATCCCAACTCTTACCGTGGTGGATGGCACATGCCCTTAGCATATCTTCCAGTATTTGATTCACCCTCTCAGTTTGCCCATCGGTTTGAGGGTGATATGCAGAGCTTCTAATTAGTTTGGTCCCCAAGGATGTGTGTAGCTGCTCCCAGAAACGGGCTACTAACAGTGATCCTCTATCTGACACAATGGTTCGGGGAACTCCATGTAAGCACAAGATCCGTGCTATGTACAGCTCCGCATACTGCTTTGCGTTGTACCTAGTATGCACAGGGATGAAATGTGCTGATTTGGTTAATCGGTCCACAATTACCCAAATCGAATCATGGTTGTGGGATGTCATCGGCAACCCGACGATGAAGTCCATACTCAAGTCTTCCCACTTCCATGCCGGTACTTGCAATGGCTGCAACAGGCCTGACTTCTTCATATGGTCGGCCTTGACTCTTCGACACGTATCACACTCTGAAACGTATTTTGCAACTTCACGTTTCATACGTGTCCACCAAAACTTCTTCCGGAGATCTTGGTACATTTTATTACTGCCCGGATGAATGGAAAATTTGGACAAATGAGCTTCATCCAGAATTTTCTTCCGTAGTCCCATATCCCGGGGCACTACAATCCGGTCGTTGAACCACAAAGTACCTTCATCGTCCTTCCGGAAGCACTCCATTTCTCTGTTGTATATCCGTCGCCGTATGTGGAACATACCATTGTCTTTTCGTTGAGCTTCCATGATCTCCTCTCGGATAGTAGGAATGAGAGCGAGATTATAGAGAGCTCCATACAGGACGACACGAAGGCTTGGTTCGTCATCATCCATTTCAGCAATACTTAAGTGATGGATATGCGCCTTACGACTGAGCGCATCGGCGACCACATTTGCCTTTCCTGGATGATAATGAATCTCCAGTTCATAGTCTTTAATGAGCTCTAGCCATCTTCGTTGCCTCATGTTCAATTCTTTCCGAGTGAAGATGTACTTCAAGCTCTTGTGGTCGGTGTAGAGGTGTACAAGATTTCCGAGCAAGTAATGCCTCCACATCTTCAAAGCAAGGACCACGGCAGCTAACTCAAGATCATGAGTTGGATAATGCTGCTCGTGAGTTCTGAGTTGACGAGATCCATAAGTGACCACTCGTCTTTCTTGCATCAGCACGCAGCCAAGACTGATGCCAGATGCATCGCAATAAACATCGAATGGCTTCGTTGTATCCGGCTGAGCAAGAACTGGGGCTGTTGTGAGATGCTTCACTAAGGTCTTGAAAGCTTGTTCACACGCAGCACCCCACACAAATCTGGTATTCTTCTTTAATAATTCCGTCATCGGTTTAGCAATCTTGGAAAAACTCGGAATAAACCTCCGGTAGTAACCCGCTAAACCGAGGAAGCTTTGGATTTTATGTACCGACTTTGGTGACTCCCATTTCTTCACTTGGATAATCTTACTCGGATCTACAGCGATGCCCTCCGCTGAAATGATGTGTCCGAGAAAAGGTACTTGATTAATCCAGAATTCACACTTGCTGAATTTTGCATAGAGCTGATGATCTCGCAATCTTTGTAGCATAATATGCAGATGTTCAGCATGTTCTTCCTCTGACTTGGAGTACACCAAGATATCGTCGATGAAGACAACGACGAATTTATCCAACTCCGGCATGAACACTGAATTCATCAGGTACATAAAGTGTGCCGGGGCGTTGGTCAAACCAAAAGACATAACGAGATACTCATACAGCCCGTATCTCGTTGAGAATGCCGTCTTCGGAATATCTTCTGCCCGGATTTTAATCTGGTGATATCCGGACCGAAGATCCATCTTCGAAAATACCTTCGCACCCACTAATTGATCGAAGAGCATATCAATGCGAGGTAGTGGATACTTGTTCTTGATGGTAACGGTGTTCAAAGGACGATAATCAACACAAAGCCGTAGTGTTTCGTCCTTCTTCTTGACAAACAACGCTGAACAACCCCAAGGTGACGAACTTGGTCGTATAAAGCCCTTGCTCATTAGGTCATTCAGCCATGTCTTCAATTCTGCCAGTTCATTGGGTGCCATCTTGTACGGCCTTCGTGAAATCGGTGTGGTTCCCGGTATAAGTTCAATCTTGAACTCAACGTCTCGTTTGGGCGGCATGCCAAATCCTCGGGAAATACATCCGGATACTCACTTACCACCAGAATGTCCTCTATCTTAACAGCTTCTGTGTGGTTTACCGTTGCAATCTGTTGCCGTCTGGCGCCCAGAATTACTATATGAAGACCGTGCTGTGGGGAATTGAGCTCAACGGTCCTGGAGCTGATGTTAAGAACCGCTCTGTGGTAATTCAACCACGACATCCCCAAAATGATGTCGATCTTCAGACCCTCAAGAATAATAAGAGTCGTAGGGTATATTCTACCCCCCAAACAAAGAGGTGCTCGGGAGACAACCTCACTTGCGGTACTGCTGCCCCCGGGCGAAGATATGAGGTATTGCCTCTTTGTATAAACGGTTTGGAGCTGATGTTGAGCCACAAAAGATTGGCTAATGAAGTTGTGTGTGGCACCAGAATCAAAGAGAACTAAAACCGGTAGCTGATTCAGAGAAAACATCCCTGCTAAAGCGGCTTCTCCTTCCGGAACATCATCAATCACAGTATAGTGAATGTTGCCCCTTATCTGCCCTCCTATCTGCAGATTGAGGTACGGATCGTATTGTTGTAAATATGATGACCCGTAGTCTCGAGTTCCCTCCGGACATTGCCTAGCATAATGGCCCATGCGCCCACAAGTAAAACACGGATGTCTTTCCGGTTCTTCGTTGACTTGCGGTGGACTGCTAGGTACACATGGCTGCAGCGATGGAGCACAAACCACCGTCTGATGCTGCGGCTGTTGAGGTGGTGCAAGCTGTAAAACTTGACCAGTAATCAATCTCTGAGGAGTTGATCGTACAGGTGGCCTCCATCTTTCACCAGGTGGCATTTGATACACCAAACGGTACTTTTGAGGCACATAACTTGTGCTGACCTGCTCGATCTCACTCATCTTTCTCTTCTCGGCTTGCCACTCAAGTGTCGGCTTCTCTTGAATGAAAGCCGCATCGACCATGTCGGTGTAACTGCCGTTATTGTGTACGGCCAACTTATCCTGTAATTTGGCACTCAGGCCATGGAAGAATAGGTCACACCGTGCCTCTTCTTTCGCCACATATTCGGGAGCATATTGGGCCAAAAGATTAAATCTCCTGACATACTCGAGGACACTCATGTCCCCTTGCTTCAAGCCCAAAAATTCCTCCCGCTTTGCCTTGACAATACCTAATGGTATGTAACGAGTACGAAAGGCTTCACAAAATTTGCTCCATGTCACTTGATGGTCCTCCGGAATGGTGGCAAGATGATCCACCCACCAGTTTCTGGCTGCTCCATGGAGTTGCTGAGCGGCAAACTTTGTCTTCTGGTATTCATCACACTTGAATACTCCAAATTTTGACTCCATGACACGAAGCCATTGATCTTCTTCCACAGGTTCGGTGGCTTCAGTAAAAATAGGCGGTTGAGTCGCAAAGAAGTCCAGATAAGCGTCCCGAGATGGAACGACTTGTTGCGTGTTCTGGAGTACGCCTTGCTGTACCAATGCTTGGAGTAAGCGTGTGTGTTCTTGCGTTGCTTCTTGGAGTAGCCTAGTATTCTCTTGATTAGACTCGATGACTCGAGTCATAAGATCCATCCATCCCGTGGATGGTGGTTCCGATGGTGGAATAGAAGCATCACCACCTCGATGAGAACTTCCGGCCCTACTTCTAGAGCGAGTACGAACCATACTGCAAAATGTAGTTGAGATGAGTTAAACAAGAACTCAGCAGTATGTGAGACTAATGGAAACATGATTATGTCAAAACTTTATGAAAGCAGTAACAAAATTCATGTTTACAAAACTCCTTAGTAGGCATAACTATCCAGCCTATCTGTACAGGACAGACCTTTAGGCACTATCTCCAGATTTTGATCTAGTTAAAAGCATTTTCATAACTCGAGTTGAATTCTAAAGTTAAAGTTAACTTCCGTATATTTCCAACGAGTACTCATATGCCTCCAGATCATCTCCGGATTTAAAGTTATGATTTTCCAAAGTTGACAGAATTCCTGGATAAAATTTGCCAGCACATCCTTTGTACGTGGCTGATTTTATCACAGTTGTATATGTAAATACAATAATAACCTGAACAAACTTTGAACTACAACAATGTTGCACATTTCATAACCTATCCAATGGTGTATCATAAGCTTCTTAAGGGTTTCTATACAGAAAGTTATGGCTTAAAAATAGAAAGGTCCAGAGAGGTTTTTGCTGCTGTCCTGGTTCTGGGAGTTTACCATCCTCTGAACTTTCTACCCATTTAGCATATGATTTGGCTCTGGAGGTCTACAAAGAATTTGTAGAGTACTCGAAAATCTATCCAGAACTGTATCATAAACCTTAATTGGGTCAAGCTACTCAGAGTTATGCTCTGTTAAAGTCCAGCAAGAATTCTTGCCGAAAACAAAGCACTCTGTTTTTGAAATCTTTGAAGCCTAGTCTTCCTCTCATTTGAATCTTAGCTCAAAATAAGAGTTCAGTAACTAATATTTGTTTCAAACTTTCGATTTTAGTTGAAAGTTAGTTCATGAGTCATTTCTTCAAAGGAAAGGGGTTATTAAGTTTAGTACGGTGTCGATGCACCGTAAGAAGCATGTCGGTACTATGTAGCCTCACCAAAAGAAAATCCTAACCGGATTATACCGGCATAAACGTATCTTAGGTGGCACTAAAACGGTCACTCGCAAACGTGTACTATTCGTACTACGGTTTCATGGTTAATCCTGCATAAGTCACACTCAATCGTCAAGTCCGGCTGCACACCGAACCCGGTATCCATACAATTCTTACACCCGTCCGTCATCACTCGCACAGGTGTTCTCAAGCCAAACACGCCTTGAGCTACGTGTTCACGTTACTAACCACGTGATGGGGTTTCCCAAATTGCACCACGCACGCCTGGGACAGACGTTGCTCGAGTACCCCAAACGACATGAGGAGTCGTAGAGGATACTAAAGCGGGTCAGGTTACCTGCCACCCGTGGGGCTCCACCCTTCAGCTTGTGCGCACTAGTGGACAGAGCTTACGTGCACCCACCAAGACATAACTCGTCCTGAGATGCACGATTTTCCGACATAACAAATAAGTTAGTTTGCCACCTTCATAATAAGCTAATAGTAATCCTTATGTGGGCCTAATATCGTTTCCTCACCGTATCCTAAATTTTTTTCGTAATACCTTCCTTATTCCGTGTGCTATTACCAATGCAGCTCTGATACCAACTGAGACGGGCGCGGTACCGACTGAGACAGGGCTCAGCTCTGATACCACGCTGACGCGGCCCCGTCAACCGAGACAGGCCACTCGCCCGGGAATCGCATTGGGTGGTGCCGTGTTGTGCGGCACCCAACAGCACACATATGAGGAACCATGTATTACATAAAACAATAGCGGAGGCTTACAAATTTTTCTTTGTAAATACTTTACTTCAAGTAACTACAGCAGAAGTCTATATCAACTCACGTGGAATAACTAAGAGCACTCGAGATGAAGTCCAGCCCGCGGACTCCTCTCGCTAGCAACACGAAGACATCAGCAGTGGCTGGGTTCTCCCTGTGTTAAACGACTCGGAAGTCTCCGAGCCTCACCGGACAACCTTCTTTTCAGCATCGATGTTAACCTGCAAAACCACTTATATAGCAAGCGTGAGCACATAGGCTCAGCAAGTCTGACCCGTCTCTCCTAAACAAGAAACTCTACATGCACGACGGTTGCAATTGGGTTGGCTAGATTTGCATAAAGGACTCGCCTAAAGTTGATCCTTAACTTTCAGATTTTTAAGCCTCATTGTGCGGACCTTGAGCCGAAAAGCATCGCAATTCCACAATCAAACAAGAAACGCTTTGTTGCGATGCCCCTTGCACAAAGTAAAAGTAAAGTTTAATGAGCCTATCTCTAATTCAATCATGGTTGCAAAACAAGTTATAGCACAGCCTTATCAAGTTCAACAGAATAACCAGTTCAGTTCTTACTACGTCAAGACGCAGTGGGAAAGTATGCTCATATAACCGCGAGCAATGGTGATTCGAATCAGTACACGCCCGGACTACACGACACGTACACCCATACTCCGAGTTGCCGGCAGCAACCTCGACTGATGTTGTACGCGGCCACCTTTCCCAAGATCTTCCACATTGGATGCAGTCCAACTGCCCCGAGTACGCAAGCTCCCTCAAGGTACATACCCGCAGTGGTATGTTCTTGAGCGAGGTACCTCCTGCTACCCTGACGCCGAAAGCCTAAGGCAGTTGGAAAAGTTCCACTATGGATCTCCCAAGGTACATCGGTTTCCTGGGTCCCATATAGCCAGTATGTGCCCGGTACACAACTCAAATTTGTCCAACAGGGCCAAGCACGGATGGGCCTTAACCGACACAGGCAGGGCTATGCACGCACGGCCTGCAACCTGCTGCATCTCAACCTCCCTGCCCGGTCTCCATTTCTTATGTGTGAACTTTCCTCATCTTTTCTAATTCGGACCCGTTCCGAGTAAACCAGCCCTAAACTCGCGAGTAGCTTCCAACTACTCAACTTCTACCGGACCTTTCCTACTAACACTTAGCGTAGCCAAATCCACTCGAGGAGGTGCTATTCTACCCTTTCTCTCTTAGGTATTTCTTGTCATGCAAGTGGGGTTTCCAATATCATCTAGACTTACTGCAATCAATGATGCAAAGTTATGATCTCTACAAATGAAAATGCTTTATAAAACTGTTGAAAAGCAAACTGGGGCTTGCCTGTTTTGCAGGTGACTAATGTTACAATAAGTTAGTGACGATCACTTGGAGCTTGATCACTTGTTTTCCTCTCTCCTTGATCTTCACTTCAAGTCCTTCTCACCTTCTTCACGTATATGCTACACGATATGATCATGCATATGTATTTAATTGAAAAGCTTTTTCTAATAAGATCTAAGGACAGTTTTAAAACTGGAACTTTGTTTAAGAATTTAAAATGACACTGGTGCTAGTGGTTTGGGTTGGGTTTAAACACCACGATCAAGTGTTGAGTGCTTTTCCCACTTAAGTGTTGATCAGCTTAAGAGATCACACATGACAGTGGTGATCCAGAGCTCTAATGGAGCTAAGAATTTTCATGTGAGTTCTTTGTCACAAGAATGTCCTCTGGACCAAAATTTAGCACTTTTCATGGAGTGGTTTATTCAGAATAATTCTCTAAGTGTTTAATCAAAGATGAATTAATTCTGAGGTAACATCCATGTTCATGTCAAACTCAGTGAACCAAAATTTCAATTATAGTTTATAGAGTTTGCATGAATTTTCCTAGGATTTTTGGAGCTAAGAATTGCCCAGAACTGAATTTACAAGTTTTGGAAATTCTCTGAAAATGTTTCTGTATTCATTTGAACACAGTAACTTACAATCTGAATTCTCCTAAAAAATCAACTTCAAATGAGCTGAAACTTTTACAGGTGTCTAAGAACACCCTAAAGAATGTTCTGGCAAAATTTGAGGATTTTTGAATAAACCAAACTCCCTATAAAATTCTTTTACTGAAAATATTTAAAGAATTTTCTAGAATTAAATAAAGACTTTCATACAAATTGGGTTGCATAATTGGATAGAGTTTGTCAATCTGAATCGAACCCAATTTGAATCACTAATTTTGGAGGTTCCTAGCAAAAGTTATGCTCTTCTAAAGTTTGGGGAAAATTCAGGAATTTGAATAAATCCGGGAAAAAGTTTAAACCTGACTGTGGGACCAGGGACACGTGTCTGCTGCCGGGAGCGTGCCGCACGGGGTCACAGGGTTGTTTCCCGCGCTGTCACAGCCGATCCGGTGCCACAGAGGATCTAGCTCTTCTATCCCGAGTCACTGGCACGCGGGCCCGGGTGTCGTCTTCCACCTCTCGCTCCTGCGCGATCCGCCGCCGGGCTCGCCTGAGAAGCTCCGGAATTGGTCGTCCGACCACCCCTGCCACTGAAACTCGCCGCCAGCCCATAATTCCCCGCGAGGAACATGCTGATGGGGTTTGCTCGAGCTGGCAGGGCCCCCAAACTAGCCCGCGACGGTGCACCGGCTCGGATGAAGTCCGGCGACATCGCCCCGTTGAGCTAGCCCGCCAAAAGCTTCCTAGAAAGGTTCTACAGCACCGGTTGAGGTTGGCCAAGCTTGGCATGGCCGCATATGGGCTCGGGAACGGCTCTACCCTAGGGTTCACCGTGCACCCGCACCTTCCCTCCATAGCCGCCGTCGTAAAAAGTGAAATTGCACCGTGCACAGTGTGTTTCATGCGAGGCTTTGTGAAGAAGAAGGGTTGCTACACCAGTCTAGGTTCTATGTGCGAAATTTGCAGAGCTCTAAATGAATATAACCCGAGAATTTCATGGATTCATACCCGCGGGTCAGTTTTCACCGGCCGAAGAGGATCTTCGAAATTCGTTGTCGAGAGGCCGAGACAGGCTCTGTGCTTCGGGTGGAAGCTGCACGGAGACCTTGCGCGTCCCCCGGTGGCCTCGTTTGGTCGTGAAACCCGCTCTGTGGTGCTGCCCACGAGAGCACCCCGTCGCTGTTGGGTGACGGCCGCTGCGGAAACAGGTTGAACTGGGTGTGGAGAGCACGAACTCCTTCAGTGATGGCGTGAGGAGGTCGGGGAAGGTTCTGTTGTGTGATTTTGCTGCTCAGCTGAAGTCCTCACGCGGTGTATGTGCTGGCCGATCGGCCGAGAGCTCGGCGGCAGCGCTCGGTCGGTTTTTCTTGCGCGAGGAGGAAGAACAGGCCGAGGGTTCGGGGATGAGGGAGAAAGGGAGCACGGCAGCGTTTAAGGGCACCCAGGCTGCTCTCCAGCACGATAAAACCCAGCAGGAGCTGGTCGCCGGCTGGCCCTCGGTGTCGAGCGGAGGGAAAGCAGCTTCGGCCGTTGCTTCGCGTGGGAGGAAATCAAACAGAGACTGTGGACTGCAGATCTTTTGCAATTTCAGTGCTCCCAATGACATGTGGGTCCCACATGTCAGTCCTCCTTATCCCCTCTAAAATATCTCCCCAATTTGAATATTGATGGAATTCAATTGTGGAAGTAAAATCTGAGAGGCATTTGGATAATTGGGCAAGTTTTATCCAAATTCAAATATGCATTTGAATTCTTTGTCATTTAAAGTCCATTTGAAAAATGGGTTGCAAATCATTTCCATAAATCATGAAACTTTGCATACCCCCTAATTTGGACCCAAGGAATTCAAATATGAAACCTGATTTTTAATTTGGCTGTTGCAAATGAGATTTGTAGCACAACAGTTTGGAAATTCCTAG
Organism: Neostapfia colusana; assembly: GCA_030760725.1. Classification (NCBI taxonomy): domain Eukaryota; kingdom Viridiplantae; phylum Streptophyta; class Magnoliopsida; order Poales; family Poaceae; genus Neostapfia; species Neostapfia colusana. The sequence goes on from JASWHV010000006.1 coordinate 107,589,765, forward strand.
TGTTGCTCTCATTTGAATTTTTATTTTGAACACATTGTTCCAAATCTGATTTTTGTTTTCTCACACATATGGGAACTTCCCATCCTTGTTTTAGACCCCTCTAAGGTTCCAAGTTCTCAAATAAACATTTGACTTGTGTGAAGAAAAACCCTCATGTGTGTCATCACATGTGGAAAAGTTTTAACAAGTCCCAAATTTCATACACATGAAACCAACTTTTGCAAACAAGTGTTTCTTTGTATTCACCATTTTGGGACCTTTACACCTTGGACCTCCGGAGGTCCCCTTGGACCTCCGGGAGGTTGTCTTGGAGCGTCGGGAGGTCGTCTTGGGCTCCCGAGATCTCCTGGCTGTCGGGGCCCCCCATGGGGCCCGTGCAGCCTTGGTGCTTGACCTCAGCTGCTGGAGCTGGTTGCGGCAATGAGGGGTCCGGCCGCTCTGCGACGAGGACCATGCTCACCACCTCTGTTGTCACCGCGATTTAGAGCAGCAGGTGCTCTTCGGGCTCTGGGGATACCATGATGGTTAGTGTCGAAGTGTGTGGTCGACACTTCCCCCGGACCTGCTCTGGGCAGCCTGCGGAGGTTCTTTTTCGGAGGGGCTAGTTGCTTGTGGAGAGCTTAAGCGTAAGGGAGGAGTGAGGGAGGAGCTTGACACGGTGAGTTTTACGTGGTTCAGGCCGCCGGAGCATAAAACCCTACGTCCACGGTGAGCAGAGGTGCTCGCTGTATTGCTTGTTGCTCAGAACCGGAGTCCTGAGCTTGAGAATGAGTTACGCCTAGGGTGTGAGTTGCTGGAGTGTGAACCCTTGCTAACGTTGCCTACCCGAGCCTTTTATAGCCCAAGGCTCGTGTGGCTTACAAGGGGGGTCCGGGACCCGACAGTTGGTCCCGGGGAGATTTCCTGCCGACTATCGTATCCACAGTTATGTTGGTAGTTGTCTCTGGCGAAGGCTTCCGAGCCTTCGTTCTGCCGCCCTGCCCATGCCGCATGCTAGTCATAGTGGTTGATGACGGCGGGGGCGGCAGGGGATGTCTTGTCGCTGTGTTTATTGGCTGGCAGGTTCTGACACTGCGCGCCAGTCTGTGATGCGACTGGGCGCAACGACACCTGACAGGGGCGTGCTCCGCGTCTCCGCATCTTGGGAAGGCGCGGGCCTTGAATACCTTGTACGGGCAAGGTATGGTGCGCCTTTACGCCTGCTGCCTACCGCGCGGGGGCAGGCAGCACCATCCCGCTGGACACGTGGCGGGCCCGGGGCTCCCCTCTGAGGAGGGGGAGGTCCGGCCCCACGGGATACGTGGATCCTTCGGACCTCTCCCCGCGGAGGGGGGAGGTCCGGCTTCGGTCGGCCACGTGGCGGGCCTGGAGCTCTCCCCTGTGGTGGGGGGAGGTCCAGCCCCGCTGGACACGTGGCGCCTTCAGAGCTCTCCCCACGGAGGGGGGAGGTCCGGCTGCTGCTGGCCACGTGGCGGGCCCGGAGCTCTCCTCTGAGGAGAGGGAGGTCCGGCCCCACTGGACACGTGGCGCCTTCGGAGCTCTCCCTGGGGAGAAGGGCAAGAACCTTAGGCATTTTCCCCTGTGCGCGGGGGTACCCCATATCGCGGGTACCGACAGTTAGGGTCCTCAGGAGCTGTTTCAACTCCTGGAATGCTTCTTCTACTTCGTCGGTCCAAGAAAACGGACTGGATTTGCGCAGGAGCTTGAAGAAGGGAAGAGCCCGCTCCGCTAGCCTCGGTATGAACCGACTCAGGCAACTAGGCATCCCGTGAGCTTCTGGATATATTTGATGCGGGCCGGGGGCCGCATCAGCTCGATGGTCTTGATCTTCTCTGGGTTGGCTTCGATCCCTCGGTGTGAGATCAGGAATCCTAGGAGCTTCCTAGAGGATACGCCAAACACACACTTGTCTGGGTTCAGCTTGGTGCGCGTGGAGCGCAGTTTGTCAAAGACTAGAGCTAGGTTATCTAACAAGGATGTGCTCTGTCTGACTTTGACGACGATGTCATCGACATACACCTCAACTAAGTCTCTTATTAGCTCTCCAAAGGTTTTGTGCATGTCACATAAAAAGGTGGGGAGAGCATTTTGTAGACCATAAGGCATGGAGACATAACAATACAGGTCGTCTACAGTGATAAATGCGGTATGTTCTTCATCTTCTCTAGACATGGGAATTTGGTGAAAGCCTGAGTAGGCGTCTAGGAAGCATAATGTGAGACCTATGTGTGCTGAATACATTGGCTTTGACGATAAAAGTTTTGAATACTACCAAAACACCTTTTTAACAAGGTCCGACTCTAGGTCTGAGCTCCTGCAAGGTCCGACGATAGGTCCGACTTATTTTGGGTAGCTCCGGCAAGGTCCGACGTAAGGTCCGACTTGCTTTGTCTAGGTCTGACTTATTTTGGTTAGGTCCGACTTGTTTTTGCTAGCTCCGGTGCTAGGTCCGACTAACTTTGGTAAGTTCCGTGCTAGGTCCGACTAAGCTTTAGTAAGCTCCGGCGCTGGGTCCAACTAGCTTTGGTAAGCTCCGGTTCAAGGTCCGGTTAGCTTTGGTAATGTTCGGAGCTTGATTGCAATGGTTATGCTTTTAACATACAATGTTTTGAACTTGCTTTACTCTTATGGAAAGTTTGCTTAGTATTATTTTACCAAGTTTTTGATGTGTTTTGGTGGTTATGGCTGATATCATTTTGCTATGGTTTACAACATGCTTATGTGAGGTGCTCACGTAAGATGTTGTAGTTTCGGAACTAACGAGAGTCAAGTCGAGGACTTGTGCTCAGAAGTATTGGTTGTTTATTCATGTGCAGGTGTTGCTTGAGTTCAAGACATGGCTGGTGACGGGATCCATTGAATTAGTCTTAGGGAGAAGATGAGGTTCAACAACCAAGTTTGGGAGGAATTGTGGTTGAGTTGATCAGGAGGTCGCGCAGCATGTTTGGATCAAGAACAATGCATATGAAGGTATCGTGGACGTTGTTGGAATGTGTTTGCACGTGTGAAAGGAGTGCATGGACGTGTCAACATGGTTCCAAGGCGTGGTGAAGAGATATAGAAGTGGAGATATGGTTGAAAAGGTTCAACCGGCTGGATTTTGCGCTCAGGCTGCGGCTGAGGCGGTTATGATTTGTTTATGGAAAGTTTCGAGTTGGTTATAACAGGATTTTGTGTTAGGCATGAAGTAGAGTTGTTTTAGGAATGTTTTGGACATTCCTAAGGTGTTTGGAAGTCTTAAGATTGCTTCTATCTGCGTATAGAAGAGTCTTGAGCAGTATTGGAAAGTTACAGTTTTAATCCAAGTAGGAGTAGGAGTCCTAGTTTGAATTGGATTGGCCATAGAGCTGGTTATATAAGCAAGGGAGGCCAAGGCTCATGGAGAGCATGACTTTGGGGATGTTCCTCTTGTGTTTTTATAAATAAAATTCGTATTCGAAAGGAACGTTTGTGCCTTGTTCGTCCGACTTGTTTCAGACAAGTTTTTCTCGTCGAGTTTCTGTTCAGCACTACCTTGCTTCGGTGGTTTTATCATAACTCGAGTTTTACAGATCCAGTTGATGTGATTCTTTTTGGGTTGTCTTCACAACTTGATTATCTATCATCTGTGAAACTTTCACGGTCATTGAATTTTTTTTCTGATCTACACGAGTTTCTTTGCAGTATTCCAGAACTGTTTTTCTCGCGTAGGACAGATTGACTTTTGTTTGATCTTTCGATCATAACTTGAGTTTCTCTCAACAGATTTTCATGATTCTTGTTGTGACGTCTTCGTGACTTGATTCTCTACAATCTATACTAGTTTTGTCACAGTTGAACACGTTTACATTAGTCGCACATATGGTTTCTTTAACAGATCGGTTTTCTGCTGAGGGGTGTTTTGTTGCTTCCGCTGAAAAGTTTTTATCTAACATTCACCCCTCTCTGGTAGCTTTACACATGTACTTCGATCCTACAATTGGTATCAGAGCCAGGTTGCTCTAATCTTTGTGATTTGCACGTGTTTTGACTAATCATCATTGAGAAATACTCCACCAAACCTTGTGTGTTTAGTGGTATTGATTTTCAGGTTTGGAAATGTGCCTTCAAACGATCAAGTCACGGCTACAAACATGAGAGATGTCGACAACAACAACAAGGCTCAGAACTTGATCATACAAGGACTAACTCAGAGCGACTTCGACCGTGTTGCACACCTCCGATCGGCGTACGATGTGTAGAGAGCACTTTGTGACTACCACGAAGGATCCAACACGATCAAGGAGGTAAGACAGGATATGTTCAATAAAGAATACATGTGCTTTGAGATGCAACCCGGTGAGTCCATTGATGACCTCTTTGCTCGCTTTAATAAAATTCTCAGCAACTTGCGTAGCGTCAATGTTAATTTTTCAGATGCTGAAAATGCTAGGCAATTACTAAGTGCATTAGACATGTCAATTCGGGAGATGAAAGTAACATCCATACATGAATCCACTGTTATGAGTACTCTTACATTAGATGTGCTTTATTCTAAGCTAAAAACTCATGAAATTGACATTATATCACGTAAGAACCCAAATAAGACTATTGCATTTGTCTCACAACATGATATGCCTAGCTCCGACCAATCATCTAGCAATACACTTGCTTTGCTGTCTTCACTAACCCTGGAACAGATTGAGGAGTTTCCAGAGGTGGAGCTAGTATTTCTTTCTACTAGGTTCTCAAAAGCATTGCAAAATGTGAGAACTAGAAGGAGAGGAAGCTCTGGACCTCAACGATGCTTTGAATGTGGTAAGACAGGACACTTTCGTACAGATTGCCCTAACCTTTCAGGTCCTTCTAACCGTGATGAAAAGCAGAATAAAGTCAAGTCCTCTTTTGGCAACACCAACAAGAAAAAGAAGGGTTTTACAGGACGCAAACTGATAAACAGTTTCATCACCGCACTTCAAGAACTTGGCTCGAGTGATGTAGACATTGGAAGTGATGAAGATGAAGATGATCTGGCAAACTTGTGCTTCATGGCGGGCAAATCAAAATCAAGTATGGAGGATGCAGAACACAACAGTGACAACGAAGAGGTATGTCCTACTTGCGAACAAATGTGTGATGCTATTTCTCATGCCACTATTATTGTTAAGAAAAAGGACAAAAAGCTTAGGGACAATGCTGTTAAAATTGAGTCACTAGAATATGAAATTAATCGTTTAAAATCCCTGATTCCTAGTGATGATTCTTGTTCCTCATGTGATTTAATATATGAACAATTGTCCTCTCTAAGAAGTGCACACACCTCCACACTTGATAAACATGAACTTGAAATCGAAAAGAACAAAAAGCTTGCTGCACTTAATGATAAAAACTTGAAAGATGCTTGTTGTTCTACAATTGATTTGCATTGTTCTACTTGCGATGATCTTGATAAGAAACTACAAGATGCTATGAAAGAAATTTCTATATTGAACAATGCTTTACGTTCTCATGAATTAAATATTATTCCAATTGCAAATTAAAAGGAAAAACTTCATGTGAAAATTGTCTTGATCTACCAAATAAACTTGATAACATGCATAGGACATTAGATCGGTTTTGTAATGGGAATAAGAACCTAAACTTGCTTCTGAATTCTTCCAAGTCTTGCAATGATAAAACTGGTTTAGGTTTTGTTTCACATGCCCATGCTAAGGAACATCCACCTAAAATTGTAAAATCATTAGGAAGTGGTTTGATTCAAACAGTTCCTAAACAAAAGAAGTGGTTTTTAAATCTGCAGGAGTGTTGTCACATTCGGGTTCAAATAAGCATACTGCATGCTCATCTAGACATGAACACAAAGTTATATTTCATTGTACCTATTGTGGTAGAGATGGTCATGTCATAGATTTTTGTTATAGACTAGCTAAACAACATAAAAAGGAGAGAATGCAAGCTAGATCTTATAACTCTCATGCAAAATTTGCTGCACATACTAAACCGAATGTCAGGAACATGCAACCTGCTGTTATGAGTCAGAAATATTCAAAGTTTACCTCCGGAGCTTCAGTTTTTGCCTCCGGAGCTTCAGTTTTTGCCTCCGGACCTTCTGTTTTTGCCTCCGGAGCTACTGATTTTCGTGCTACACAAGTAACACCTCATAGGTCAGTAGTTAAGAACAAAAAATTCTCAAACATTGACTCGTAAACCTGCTGTTTTATCTCAGCTTTCGCATGTTATTCCTGCTGGACGTCGTGTGACTCAGTACTGGATTCCTAAATGCTTTTTAACTAACCCCAGTATTGAGTCATCGACATATTGTGCTTCTATGTAGGTTACACGCTTGAGGAAGGAGAACATTTGGATTGTGGATTCAGGTTGCTCACGCCACATGACCGGTAACAAAGAATGGTTCTCCTCTCTCTCTTTTGTGTCACGTGTAGAGAATGTTACTTTCACCGATAATTCTTCAACTCCTATAATTGCTAAGGGTTCGGTTAGAGTAAATGATCACTACACTTTGAAGGATGTGGCCCTTGTCAAAAATTTGAAATACAACTTGCTTTCTGTTTCACAATTGCTAGATGAAAATCTGGAAATTATTTTCAATAAAAACTGCTGCAAAGTTGTAGGTTCAAATAGTGAGCTTATTTTTAACATGTCTCGGTTTGGAAGAGTTTTTAAATCTGATTTTTATATGTCTTCCTCTAACCATAGATGTCTAGTTGCAAATGATTCCAAAGATTTATATTTTTGGCATCGTAGACTTGGTCACGTAGGCTTTGATCATCTCACGCGTGTTAGTGCTCTTGATCGCATACGTGGGCTGCCTAAGCTTAAAGGGGACAAAGAAATTGTGTGCTCTTCTTGTAGACATGCTAAGATGGTTGCAGGTTCACATGCTCCTCTCACAATGACCATGACAACTGAACCGGGTCAACTTTTACACCTTCACACCGTAGGACCTTCACGTGTTCAATCCTTCGGAGGTAAATGGTATGTTCTTGTGTTTGTTGATGACTATTCTAGATACTCTTGGGTTTACTTTATGGCATCTAAGAATGAAGCTTTTAGTCATTTAGAACTTTATTTCTTAGATTATCAATTGATCACCCAGGATCTAAGAGCAATTAGAAGTGATAATGGAACCGAATTTAAAAATCAATCGTTTGATCACTTTTGTGCTGAAAATGCAATAGATCATCAATTTTCTTCACCATATTGTCGGTACCCTCAATACCGGGTGTCGAAGTGTGCGATCGACACTTCCCCGGGCCTGCACTGGGCAGCCCGCGGAGGTTCTTTTTTCGGAGGGGCTAGTCCCTAGCGGAGAGCTTGCGCAGATGGACGAGTTAGTAAGAGCTTGACACGGTGAGTTTTACGTGGTTCAGGCCGCCGGAGCGTAAAACCCTACGTCCACAGCGAGCTATGGAGCTCGCTGTATTGCTTGCTGCTCAGGGCCGGAGGCCTGAGCTTGGGGGTGAGTTACAGCTTGAGAGTGTATGGCTAGCGTATGAGTTGCAAAGTGCGAACCCTTGCTATCGACGCCTACCCGAGCCTTTTATAGTCCAAGACTCGGGCGGCTTACAAGGGGAGCTGGGACCCGACAGGTGGTCCCGCGAAGATTGTCTATTATCTACCGTATCTGTAGTTACGCCGGTCGTTGCCCCTGGTCGAAGGCTTCTGAGTCTTCATCTTGCCGCCCTGCCCATGCCGCATGCTAGTCTTCATCTCTGAGGCGAGAAGGGTCCGGCCTACGGGGCACGTGGAGCCTCCGGACCTCTCCCCGCGGAGGGGGAGGTCCAGCTTCTGTATGCCACGTGGCGGGCCCGGAGCTCTCCTCTGCGGAGAGGGAGGTCCGGCCCCGCTAGACGCGTGGCGTCTTCGGACCTCTCTCCCGCGGAGGGGGAGGTCCGGCTTCTGTATGCCACGTGGCGGGCCCGGAGCTCTCCTCTGAGGAGAGGGAGGTCCGGCCCCGCCAGACGCGTGGCGCCTTCGGAGCTCTCCCTGCGGAGAAGGGCGAGTACCTTAGGCATTTTACACTGTGCGCGGGGGTACCCCATATCTCAGGTACCGACAGTGGCCCCCGGGCCCATCTCGGGGGAGATAGCGAGCCCGAGGTGGGACCTCCGTCTCTTCCGATCCGCGCACTTTCTCTAAGTCCCAAATTGACCGCTGCCGGAGCACGAACGGCTGCGGGGTCGTGAGAGCGTGCGCTCACTTGATGATTGCTTTTACTGCGGCGGTTCCCAAGGCTGCCACTTCTGCACGTTGCGGCGCTTTCTTCGGGAACCGCCGAAGTGCCTTGCCGGCTCATCTTTTCAGGAGACTGACTCCTTGACCCCACCGCTTTAGTTAAGCGGCTTGGGCCCAGCTTTCATCGGCGCCCAGTCTCGGAGCCGACGAGGTCGCCGATGCGATGTTTCCGGAGGTTTTCGAATTACCTCGAACTATCCCTGGAAAGTTTTAAAAGGGGATCTCACCCGCATCGCGGCTTCCCTTCGCATTGCGCTTGTACTTCCCTTGAACTCTTGCGCCCCGGCTCTCCTGCCCTTGCGCCTTCTTTCGCTATGGCTTCCAACTTGCTTCCGACGCGCCTCGTTCGCTCCTCCGAGCTCGGGCAAGTGCGCAGGCTGCTGGGCTGGCGCTCGGAAGAGCAGAAGCATCGGCTCCGCCGAGGATCTCTCCCCCTGGTCCTGGAAAAGGGGGAGATAGTCTTCTTCACCGCTTATGCTCTGGCGGGGTTCGTTCCGCCGATTTCTTCCTTCTTTGTCACCCTGCTGGAGACATACGGTCTCCAGCTCCACCATCTCTCCCCCAACTCCTTCGCTATGGCGGCAGTTTTTGTCCACTTCTGTGAGATGTTCGTGGGGGTGCACGCCTCCGTGACGCTCTTCCGCCACTTCTTTGTGCTGCGGACGACTGGACGCAGCTCAAAGACTCAGATGGGGGCATATTACTTCCAGCATCGCTGCAAAGACCCCAAGGTCTCCGGATACCTCCTGCCCTTCAGCGCATCAAGGTGGGAGAACTGGAGGGAGAGCTGGGTGGTAGTGCAGACCGACGAGCACGATCGCCTACAACTCCCAACCGCCAGCCCAACCATCGATCGCCGCTTCTGGGAGGAGATCCCTGAGCTGGAGCAGGAGTACACTCCGGTCTTGGAGCGGATCCGGCTTGGCCAACAAGGGGCTGACGTCTCTAATGGTGCTGATGGACTTTGTGTCACGCCGCATTGCTCCCTTGCAGCAACGCAGCCGCCCAGCGTGGTACTACACCGGTGAGCAGGACTGTACCAGGCTGGAGAGAGGCCCCGGCTCTGTCCCTTCCGACGAGGAGCTGGAGGAGATGGTGAGCAAGGTGAGTGGTGACTACATTCCCAGCGGCGTCCCCGCCCTTCCGCCTTCTGCCACCCCCCTCTTCTTGGAGCCTCAGAGGAGGTCAGAGCTCCTGCGGAAGATGCTGAACCTTGATGATATCGGGATTGCCGTTCGTCAGGTCGGGGATGCCTTCCGGGGTATCACCATTCCAGGAACCGAGCACCCCGGATCAGGGCATGAGGCATCCGCTGCTGCCAAACCCTCCCCCAAAGCCGACGGAGCCCAAGCCGCCGATAAAGGGAAAGGAAAAGAGTCGGCCCCAGGCATCTAGAGAAAAAAACGCGCTCGGTCTCCTCCGAGGGTGCCGCCTGTGCCAAGACAGGGTGCCGGAGCTACTTTGCTTCCATCTCCCGGAGGTGCTGGTCCATCGTGTGGCGACCCGAAGAGGTCCTGAGTGTCCCTCCCCGGCGGGTCTCTCCCCAGACAGCTGCTGTCCGAATCAGCCCAAGTATCTCGCCATCCTCCCTCGAGCGGCGGGGCTCCCAGGACGGATGTTGGTGGGGCGACGCCGGCGAGCGCGCCGGAGGTCCAGGCGTCCCATTCCGCGACCGTTCCAGCCGCTGGTCCTGGCAGTTCAGCTACAGCCCAGAGGCCAGTGCTGCAAGCTCGCTGGAGCGCTCATGCCGCCCAGTAAGTGTTATCCTTTCTGACTTATAGGAGCAGAGCTCCTGCCTCTTCTCTTATTCTGAGGGCTTCTTCTTCTTTGCAGGGACCGACCGGCTGCCAGGGGCGGGCCTCTTATCCGGCCGCCTTCAACTAGCGGGGGCTCCACACCTCGGCACCTGGGGACCGCGGCGGCCCCCAGAGCTCCCAAATCGACGGGGGCAGTGGCTGCAGTGGCCGTATCTGCTCCTACCCGCCCTCCTTCACCAGCCCAGAAGCCAGGTCTTGAGACCGGGAGGGCTGCTGTAGGTGTGCCTGCTGGCCCCCTGGCCTGCTTAGGACAGCGCCCCACCGTAGCTGCTGAGGCGCCGGCGCTCCCGCCGGTCTTGGACTCGTCCGGGGGGTCCAGCGGCGCAACTCCTGCTCCCCCTGCTCCGGTGCCCGTGTGGGACGCCCTGGAGCGTGCCCAGACCAGCACCCGGCAGCTCCAATCTGCCTTTGAGCAGGAGCGGAAGGCATTGGCCGGCGAGAGGGAACACCTTCTCAGCTGGCAGCAGCGGGCCCGGGCGGACCTCGACTCAAGGCAGTCAAGGCTTGAGGCCATGAGTGATCTGCTTAGCACACAAAAGAAGGCCATTAGCCGCTTGGAATTAGAGGCCCAGCGGGTTCGTGCCACCTACCGCGAGGCTCTGGCCAAAGCTGAAGCCAAAGCCAAGGAGTGTTCCACCGCTGCGGAGGAGTTGCAGCTGCAGGTAGCCCGTCGGGAGCACGCCGTCGCTGATCGGGAACGCGCTGCTGCGGCCGAGGAGGAGAAGACCACCGCTCGGCTGAGGGCCAAGGTGGAGGAGCTAAGGGCTCGGACTGAGGAGCTGGAGCTCCGTGAGTCAGCTGTCGCCGCGAGGGAGGAGCAGTCTTCCAAGGAGCTTCAGGCGGTGATGGATCGCGAGCTAGCGGCTCGCCAAGTGGTAGAGAGGCTCCAGTCCTTGCGGATTGCCGAGGCCCAGACGGTCTGGTGCTTCATTGCTAAGGCGGGATCTGTCTTGGCTCCTCTTGGTTTTAGCCCTGTGCAGGTGGAGACCCCAGCACGGCCGGTGTCCGAAGCGGCCCCAGCCCTTGAGTCTCTCGGCGACGAGCTAGATCGGCTCGAATCAGTGATCGCCGACGAGCTGGAAGCGGAAGGTCAGGGCCTTGCGAAGGAGGTTGCGATGCACGTTCTGTCATGCTTCGTTAGCCGAGACCCTTCCTTTTCTCTGGGGCCGGTCCGTTTAGGACCCATCGCCGACCAGGAGGAAGCTGCCAGGGCCGAAGTCGAGGACTTAGCTGCCCTCGTGGCCTCTAGGTTTCATCGGGAGTCCGGGGACCCCTAAGCATCTGCCCTCGTGTCCACAAGGCCCTGTACTTCCTTTTTTATTTTTGTTGAGTCTGTAGCCCAGCTCGTGGAGCCTTTGTATGGACAGACTCCTGTTTCTTTCTGTGTCTGCATGCCCTAGTCTTCTTCTTGGCCTTTCCTGACTGAGCCCTTAGCTCCGCAAGGACTCGGAGTCCTTGACCAATCTCGAAGCTCTGCATAGACACCTTGTCCGGGTCCCCACTGTATAGTAAGGGTTCCGGAGGTCTCCAGGACCCGCCTCACGAGATCGGAGGGGGGTCCGAGCCTGTTGGTCACGTGGCGGGCCCGGAGCTCCCGCTTGAGAGGAGGTCCGGGCTTGCAGGGCACGTGGAGGCCCCGGGCCTCTCCCTGCAGAGGGGGGAGGTCCGACTTCTGTAGACCACGCGGCGGTCCTGGAGCTCCCCTCAAAGAGGTGGGAGGTCCGGCCCCGCTGGACACGTGGGGCCTTCGGACCTCGCCCCTGTGAGGGCTAGCCCTTTGATCTTACCTTGGGGTTTTTGGCCTACCGCGATCCCGTAGCGGCCCCCTGGTAGGTGCGTTCTATTGGGTGGATGCGCCTACCATACTCCTGCGGGGAGCTGAGGCTGAGAAGTCCTGCACACAAGTAAGGAAAAAGTAATTCTCCTTGGGGGCTCCCCCCCTCTATTCCTTAGTCTTATCTGCAGCAAATTCCGACTAAAGATGAGAATGAGAAGAGGGAGTTGAACGCATAGTGAGCACGCGTTAGTAGGGTAATCATAAAAATTTAATAAGTAAATTAAATGAGTACCAAAGAAGAGCAACGTAGGGTAGGTTTCTTTTCATATAAATTTCCATACGGGGGAAGGCGGGCCGCATATGTAGGACACGACCAACCTCAAGGGAAGCAAGACTCTACGCGCTTGGGGTCGGAACCAGGCGAAGCTGAATGTAGTCCTAGACCGTCCCCTGAGGCTTAGTTGCTCCAAGCCCTGTTCACGGACTTTTATGGAAATTACTACAAAAAGAAGGGCCTGCCCTATTGTTGCTCTAGGGGTAGAACTTACAGCGGTGTTCCGTGTTCCGAAGGTTCGGGAGCGGGTCCCTGTCTTCGGTTCTGGGGAATGGTCCCAGGCCCGGGATGTCCAGCCCCAGTACGGCAAATGGCCATGCGGGCTGGATCATCTGTACCGTCCAAGCCGGTGTATGGATCTGCTTGGCGTGGAACAGGCACGCCTAGCAGCTCTCGACCAGCTCGACGGCATCCTGGAGTGTTGCCGGCTAGTAGAAGCCATGCCGAAAGGCTTTACCGACAAGCGTGCGTGAGGAAGAATGACTCCCACATTCGCCTCCATGGATCTCAGCGAACAAGTCGCAGCCTTCCCCCTGGGTTATGCACCGCAATAGGATGTGGTTGGCGCCACGTCGGTAGAGATCCCCCTCTACCGCCATGTGTCTCTTAGCCATACGCGCAATCCGTTCAGCGGATACACGTTCATCAGGGAGGATATTGTCTTTCAAGTAGTCCCGGACCTCCGTGATCCATGCATCGGGTCTGACTTGAGCATCTGGATCTTGAGCACTGGGTTGCACGGAGTCCCCAGTGACGCTTATGATCCTTGGCGGCGCTCATGGCCGCCGGGACCGCCAGCTTCGAGGTGCTGGTCTAGCCCCCTTCGCCCGGCTCGGCGGGCCGGGCTGTGGGTCGCGGCAACGTCCTCTCGAGGTCCCCTTCAGGCACAGTGGCTCCGGTGGCAGTGGGGGCCCTCGTTGAAAGGTCGTCAGCTGCGGCCTTGCTAGCGCGCGGTACGTGGTGCAGGTCCAAGGCGAGGGGGTCTGTCTCCGCCGTCTTGGTTGATAACCAGACTGGGGATTGCCCTGAGCCAACGACTAGCGAGAAGGATGAGCACTCCATACTTTGCTATGTTGTTGTCTGCCTTGGAATTGAAACGCGCCACATACCCAGACTGCTCCCCCGATGGCGTGAGGAACAGTACGCTAGCATCGGCCCCCTGCTTTCGCGAGGAGCCGTCGACGAACATCATTCGATAAGGCCTGGTGAAGGTCTGGGCTCAGGGTCCTGTTTCATCGTCTTCGTGGCCCCCTGAGCGTGCGTCTACTTCAGCCACAAGTGAACTAATGCTCTGTTAATGTCTGTATGACGGGAAAGGGAACCTAGATCAAACTTCAGTAGCTCCGCCACCCATTTGGCGGCATCGCCCGCCGCGTGGAGCTGTGGGGGATAGCTTTTAGCCTGGGGAGATCGCCGGGTGCCCGACACTCGGGGGTCCTCAGGCTGCTTTGGACCTTCCGGGAAGCTCCGCTGACGTCCCGGGAGCTCCGGGAGGTCCTGCTGGTCCTCCGGGAGGTTGTGTCGGGGATCCGAGGTCTGGTCTTCTGGTGCTTGCTTCTTGGTAGCGAAATAGGTTACTGTGGTATGGGGCTAAAGCCATTGCGCGAAGACCAGAAATTCGCGGGACCCCTAGCTATGCCGAGTCGGTTTACGCCGGGATTAGCAGGTAAAGGGCGGCCTTCAACTACTTCAGACACAGGGGTCTGATGGGAGCCCTAGCAAGCATTTGGGAAGCGCAGCATATCACAGCCTGCTATCGAGTCTACTATTTGCTCTATCATAGGAAGAGAAAATAGGTCTTTAGGGCATGCCTTATTGAGACTGGTGTAGTGGAGCCGCTTCTGGAGCTTCTCGCTGGCCTTCGGGATAATAACACGGTTTGCTAAGCGCCGGGACGGACGGCTGGACGTCTGGAAAGACCTTTAAGTAGTGCTCCATCACCTCCCTAGGGATCTCTGGCCTCAGTGATGGCTGTCATGCAGCACATCGACCTCATGCCGGAGGGGGGCAACGAGTGCGCCTTCCTACATGCTACCCAGGCCCCCGGCTACCCGGGTGGTCTGGGTGGCATCGGCGCTGATTCGGACGAGCCATGTGGGGACGTCGTCCTCATCAAGGGGTTGCACGCGGGGTGCGGTGGTAGAGGCACGGTGGCGTGCACTTAGGTGGAGCTGGTTTGGTTCTACACTGCCGAGGGCTGGCGCTCTAGTTGCTATAAGCGCCTGAAGCCTTTCCAAGGCTAATACTGCGGCAGCACGGTCTCCACAATCCTTGAGGACGCCTGTTGGTGTAGGCATCTTCAAGACAAGGTAGCCGTAGTAGGCTACTGCCATGAATCGGTACAGGGCTGGCCTACCGATTATGGCATTGAAGGGGAGGTCAATCTCGGCCACGTCGAACAGAATGTACTCTGTCCGGTAGCTGTCCGGTGCCCCAAAGGTCACCGGGAGGCTGATGTGGCCGTAGGGAACGACCTGTCCCCGCCCTACCCCTGAGAACGGGCTTGATGGGGCGAGCTTGGCCATCGGGATCTGCAGCTTCTGGAAGGCTGCGTGACTGATGAGGTTCAGTCCAGCCCCACCATCCACCAAAACGTGGTACATATTCACGTTGGCGATGGTAAGGGCCACCACGAGCGGCAGTTGGCCGGCCCCAGCCATGTTCCCGGGGCAGTCGGTGTCATCGAAGCTGATGGGGGTTCCCATCCACCTGAGGTGCGGTACTGCACCTGGGAGGGGAGCCACCGACGCTACCGCTCGGCGCAAGGCCTTAGCCATGCTTCGGGACAGGGGGTCAACGGACCCGCCGAAGATGTCACAGGGCATCTTCCAGCGCTCGTCGTCACTGGAGCTGGAGCTCCCATGATTGCGCACTGCCTTTACGGCGCGCTGGAGCTCCTGGAACTCCACCTGGCGGTCGTCGCCGTCTCGGGCCTCGACCTTCTGCTTGCCCTCCCTTTGACTATAGGGTGGGGCATCAGTTAGGGGCTGCTTCTGGATTTCCCGGCATCTGGAGGAATTCCGCCGGGTTGATACTGCCGTCGTACTTCTCAGGCAAGGGCGGCCGAAACTTGCGCGGCCATTTTGTGAAGCGAAGGCAGGGCGCGAGGGCCGCACACCCTGCTTCTGTCGCCGCAGGTTCTGATGCCGCGAACGCTTGGTTCGCGCTGAGCACCGCATGCCCCGGCCGCCATACGCAGGACATACGACTGTGGCATATTGAGTAGCAGCTCTCTTCGCTGCGGCTAGCGCACCCTCACTAGGTACACCCAGCGCTACTGAAAACCTGACGCTGGTCGGAGCCTGCATTGCCGGGGTTGGCGCTGCCAGAGCCGGTTGCTGGCTCCCAGTGCAGGTATCGGTGCCGCGAACGCTTGGTTCTCCGCTGGCACAGTGTGCCCCGGTATGGGCAAGGCCGCTCCATAGACCGGGGACGCCGTTTGAGGGCATATGGTTGTGGCATATGCTGCGCGACGTATGCCTGGGGCAGAGCTCGCGTAGCGAAGATCTGCCCTTCAGGCTGGGTCGAGGCCGACGTCATGTTGTCACCAGCCTCTTGAGTGCGACGCCTTTCTTGACGTCGCTTGAGGAACACTCGGGCATCTTGGCCTAAGTGGCACCGTTCCAGCTCTGTCCTCAGGTCCGTCGACGGAAGCTTGGTGGAGCTGGAACCCCCCCCCCCCCCCCCCCCCCCGTCTGGCCGTCGACCGTTGGCGTGCGCGTCAGCGACACAGCCGGTTGGTCGGAGCGTCGTCCCCGCCGATGTCAATGGCTTGCGGCGGCGACGACAAGACGGTCTACCTCGCGAATCCACTGCTGGTTCGCTGCCTGAGGCGCGTCCCCAGCAGGCGGATTGCACAGTAGCGCCCTTGCTGCGGCTAGCGCACCCCCACCGGGTACGCCCGGCGCTACTGAAGGCCTGACGCTGGATGGAGCCTGCATTGCCAGGGTCGGTGCTGCCAGAGCCGGTTGCTGGCTCCCAGCTTGCCCTGTCACACTCCGTCCTGAGTGTGTCATCATGTACTCTCCCCTGGTCACGGTTTGCCGCGGGCGCAGGGGGGAAGAGTTTGCCGCTGAAGGAAGCTCGATCATCTTCGTCGGCGGAAACTCATCGCGCTAGGGGAAAAGCCCCCCTACCTGGCGCGCCAAATGTCGAAGTGTGCGATCGACACTTCCCCCGGGCCTGCACTGGGCAGCCCGCGGAGATTCTTTTTTCGGAGGGGCTAGTCCCTAGCGGAGAGCTTGCGCAGATGGACGAGTTAGTAAGAGCTTGACACGGCGAGTTTTACGTGGTTCAGGCCGCCGGAGCGTAAAACCCTACGTCCACGGCGAGCTATGGAGCTCGCTGTATTGCTTGCTGCTCAAGGCCGGAGGCCTGAGCTTGGGGGTGAGTTACAGCTTGAGAGTGTATGGCTAGCGTATGAGTTGCAAAGTGCGAACCCTTGCTATCGACGCTGTCGAAGTGTGCGATCGACACTTCCCCCGGGCCTGCACTGGGCAGCCCGCGGAGGTTCTTTTTTCGGAGGGGCTAGTTCCTAGCGGAGAGCTTGCGCGGATGGACGAGTTAGTGAGAGCTTGACACAGGAAGTTTTACGTGGTTCAGGCCGCCGGAGCGTAAAACCCTACGTCCACGGCGAGCTATGGAGCTCGCTGTATTGCTTGCTGCTCAGGGCCGGGGGCCTGAGCTCGGGGGTGAGTTACAGCTTGAGAGTGTATGGCTAGCGTATGAGTTGCAGAATGCGAACCCTTGCTATCGACGCCTACCTGAGCCTTTTATAGTCCAAGGCTCGGGCGGCTTACAAGGGAAGCCGGGACCCGACAGGTGGTCCCGGGAAGATTGTCTATTATCTACCGTATCTGTAGTTATGCCGGTGGTTGCCTCCGGCCGAAGGCTTCTGAGTCTTCCTTTTGCCGCCCTGCCCATGCCGTGTGCCAGTCGTAGTGGTTGATGGCGGCGCAGGCGGCATGGGATGTCCTGTCGCGGCGTTTATTACCTGTCAGGTTCTGACACCGCGCGCCAGTCTGCGATGCGACTGGACGCAACGGCACCTGACAGGCGCGTGCTCCGCGTTTCCGCGTCTTGGGAAGACGCGGGCCTTGAATTCCTTGTACTGGCAAGGTGAGGGCGCCTTTACGCCCGCTGCCTACCGCTCGGGGGCAGGCAGCACCGTTCTTCTAGCCACGTGGCGGGTCCGGAGCTCTTCTCTGAGGAGAGGGAGGTCCGGCCCCGCTGGACGCGTGGCGCCTTCGGACCTCTCTCCCGCGGAGGGGGAGGTCCCTTTTCTGCATGCCACGTGGCGGGCCCGGAGTTCACCTCTGAGGAGAGGGAGGTCCGGCCCCGCTGGACGCGTGGCGCCTTCGGACCTCTCTCCCGCGGAGGGGGAGGTCCGGCTTCTGCATGCCACGTGGCGGGCCCGGAGCTCTCCTTTGAGGAGAGGGAGGCCCGGCCCCGCCAGGTGCGTGGCGCCTTCGGAGCTCTCCCTGCGGAGAAGGGCGAGCTCCTTAGGCATTTCACCCTGTGCGCAGGGGTACCCCATATCTCAGGTACCGACAGTGGCCCCCGGGCCCATCTCAGGGGAGATGGCGAGCCCGAGGTGGGACCTCCGTCTCTTCCGATCCGCGCACTTTCTCTAAGTCCCGACTTGACCGCTGCCGGAGCACGAACGGCCGCGGGGTCGTGAGAGCGTGCGCCCACTTGATGATTGCTCCTACTGCGGGGACGGGAGCCCCGGCCATGTTGTGCACGCAGGGCTTTCGGAGCTCTTCCACCGCGGGGGGAGGTCCGGCTTCCGTCTGCCACGTGGCGGGCCCGGAGCCCCTCTCAAGGAAAGGGAGAGTTCAGGGCCTGCTGGACTCGTGGGACCCCCGGGTCCCGCCCCCTCTAGCCCTGGGTCGAAGTAGTTGGTAGCTCCTTTCCCCCTACTTCACGCAGTCCCTGTTGCCGCAACCTGGAAGTCCTGCACACAGGTAGAGGAAACGTAATTCTCCTTGGGGGCTCCCCCTCCCTTGTTTTACCGTCTTATTTGACTTACAGCCCCCAACCATACGCTTGATGCTTGGGGGTTTGTAGAGAGGGGGAGCTGAGCACACGGCAGCCATGTACTGCAAGGGTGAAAAAATAACTCAATTCACAATTCAAATGAGTACAAGGAAAGAGCAAAGTAGGGCAGACTTCTTTTCGCACAACCTTCCATAGGAGGAAGGCAGGCTAAACATGGAGGCCATGACCCACCCCATTAAGAGGGGAAGCAAGACTCTACGCGCTTGGAGTCGGAACCAGGCAAAGCTGAACGTAGTCCTGGACCGTCCCCTGGGGTTTAGCTGCTCCGAGCGCTGCTCCTGGACTCTACGGGGTCCATTACGAAAAGAAAGTACTGACCTATTTTTGCTCTTAGGGGTAGAACTTACGGAGGTGTTCTATGTTCCAAGGATTCGGGAGCAGGTCCCCATCCTCGGTGGAAAGGCGCACACACCCGGGGCGGCATACTTTCGTGACTCGGAAGGGGCCTTCCCAACTAGGGGAGAGTTTGTGGGCCCCTTCGCGAGAAAGTATGCGCCGCAACACCAGGTCACCTTCCTGCAGCTCCCGGGCACGCACAGACCTCTGGTGGTAGCGCCGAAGCGCCTGTCTGTACCGCGTGTTACGGAGTGCCGCATGTAATCGGACCTCGTCGACGAGGTCGATTTCTCCACGCCGGAGGTTGTCCTGCGCGGCTTCGTCGTAAGCCTGGACACGGTGAGACTTCATGGTGATTTCCGGAGGAAGTACAACTTCGGCCCCGTACACCATGAAGAAGGGTGTCTCCCCGGTGGCCCGGCTCTGGGATGTCCGGTTAGCCCATAGCGTGCTCGGAAGTTCGTCTACCCAATTGGCACCATGTTTCTTCAGGCTGGCGGAGGTACGAGTCTTGAGGCCCTGGAGAATCTCCGCATTGGCCCTCTCGACTTGCCCATTGCTCTTCGGGTGAGCGACCGAGGCATAGCATACCTGAATGCCAAGGTCCTCGCAGTAGTCTTGAAATGCTGCGCTGGTGAACTGGGTCCCATTGTCAGTGATGATCCTGTTTGGGACCCCGAACCGGCAGACAATGGATCTGATGAATTTTACTGCTGATTGTTTATTAATGGTGACAACTGGTGTAGCTTCCGGCCACTTGGTGAACTTGTCGATGGCGACATAGAGGTACCAGAACCCCCCGATGGTTCTGGGGAATGGCCCCAGGATGTCCAGCCCCCACACGGCAAACGGCCACGAGGGCGGGATCATCTGTACCGCCTGAGCCGGTGTATGGATCTGCTTGGCGTGGAACTGGCACGCCTTGCAGCTCTCGACCAGCTTGGCGGCATCCTGGAGTGCTGTCGGCCAGTAGAAGCCATGCCGGAAGGCTTTACCGACAAGCGTGCGTGAGGAAGAATGACTTCCACATTCGCCTCCATGGATCTCAGCGAGCAAGTCGCAGCCTTCCCCCTGGGTTATACACCGCAATAGGATGTGGTTGGCGCCACGCCGGTAGAGATCCCCCTCTACCAGCGCGTGCCTCTTAGCCATACGCACGATCCGTTCAGCGGTTGCATGTTCATCAGGGAGATTATTGTCCTTCAAGTAGTCCCGGATCTCCGTGATCCATGCATCGGGTCTGACTTGAGCTTCTGGATCTTGAGCGCTGGGTTGCACGGAGTCCCCAGTGACGCTTACAATCCTTGGCGGCGCCCACGGTTGTAGGGCCACCGGGACCGCCAGCTTCGAGGTGCTGATCAAGCCCCCTTCGCCCGGCTCGGCGGGCCGGGCTGTGGGCCACAGCAACGTCCTCTCAAAGACTCCTTCGGGCGCAGGGGCTCCGGTGGAAGCCTTCGTTGAAAGGTCGTCGGCTGCGGTATTACCGGCGCGCGGTACGTGGTGCAGGTCCAAGGCGAGGAATTCTTTCTCCAACATCTGCACGTGAAGCAGATATGCAGCTAGCTGGGGGTCATTGCAGGAGCATTCGCCCTTGACTTGCTTGATGACCAGCTGGGAGTCGCCCTGTGCCAACAACTGGCGAGCGCCTAGAGACAGGGCTGTCTGCAGGCCAAAGATGAGTGCTTCATACTCCGCCATGTTGTTGGTTGCCTTGAAATTGAGATGCACCATATACCCAAACTGTTCCCCTGATGGCATGAGGAGCAGTACGCCGGCACCGGCCCCCTGCTTTCACGAGGAGCCGTCGAAGAAGAGTGTCCAGTGGGGTTCGGTGAAGACCGGAGCTTGGTGCTCCGGTTCTCCGCCCCCATGGCCCCCTGGGTCAGCCTCAGTTGGTGTCCACTCCGCCACAAAGTCAGCCAGTGCTTGGCTCTTGACTGCATGGCGTGGGAGGAAGTCCAGCTCAAACTCCGCTAGCTCCGCCGCCCATTTAGCAACGTTTCCCGTCGCATGGGGGCTGTGAAGAATTGTCTTCAGTGGATACGAGGTGACTACCGAGACCCGGTGGGCCTGGAACTAATGGCGGAGCTTCCTGGAGGCAACGAGCACCGCATACAGCAGCTTGTGGACTTCCAGGTACCTTGTCTTGGCATCATGAAGTACTTCGCTGACGTAGTAGACAGGCCTCTGTACGGTTCGAACCCTCTTTCTCAGGTCTGGGAGGTCCTCGTCCATTGGCCCTCTGGAGGTGGGCGGACCCACGGGGGCCTCCGGGAGCTGGGACCCGGCGGCCCTTAAGCTATCTTGGTTGTTCGGGAGCTCCGGGGGGTCTTGGGGGACCTCTGGGAGGTCCCATTTGGCCCCCGGGGAGTCCCGCGGGGCCCCCGGGGGTTTATCTTGGAGGTCCGGGAGACTGCCCAGGACCTCCGGGAGGTTGCCTTGGAGGCCCGGGAGACCGTCTTGGTCCTGCGGGGCTTCCTGGCGTCTGTCTTCTGCTACCGGAGCAGGTTGTGAAGATGAGGGGTCCGGCCGCTCTGCGACGAGGACCATACTCACTACTTCAGTTGTCGCCGCGATGTAGAGCAACAGGTGCTCTCCGGGCTCAGGGGCTACCATGATTGGTAGGGTTGTCAGGAGTCGCTTCAACTCCTGGAAAGCCTCTTCCGCTTCGTCAGTCCAGGCAAAGGGGCCCGACTTGCGCAGGAGCTTAAAGAAAAGGAGTGCCCGCTCTGCTAGCCTCGGTATAAACCGACTCAGCGCGGCTAGACATCCTGTGAGTTTCTGGACATCTTTGACGCGGGCAGGGGGCCGCATCAAATCGATGGCCTTGATCTTCTCTGGGTTGGCCTCAATCCCCCGGTGCGAGACCAGGAACCCTAAGAGCTTCCCAGAGGACACGCTGAACACACATTTATCTGGGTTCAGCTTGGTGCGCGTAGAGCGCAACTTGTCAAAGACTAAGGCTAGGTTATCTAGCAGGGACGGACCCTGCTTGACCTTGACAACTATGTCATCGACATACACCTCAACCAGGTCTCTTATTAACTCCCCAAAGGTTTTGTGCATTGCCCGCACAAAGGTGGGGAGTGCATTCTTTAGGCCGTAAGGCATAGACACATAGCAATAAAGGCCGTCCACTGTGATGAAGGAGGTGTGCTCCTCGTCCTCCCTAGACATGGGGATCTGATGGAAACCCGAATAGGCGTCTAGGAAGCACAGCATATCACAGCCTGACGTTGAGTCTACTATTTGGTCTATTCTAGGGAGAGGGAATGGATCTTTAGGACATGCCTTATTGAGACTGGTGTAGTCGATGCACATCCGGAGTTTCCCGCCGGCCTTCGGGACAACGACGGGGTTCGCCAACCATCGTGGGTGGTGGACCTCCCGTATGAAGCCAGCGTCCAGCAGCTTCTTGACTTCCTCACGGATGAAGTTCTGCCGCTCGATGGACTGCTTGCGGGGCTTCTGTTGAACCGGCCGGGCGTCGGGGTAGACTTTCAAGTGGTGCTCGATCACCTTCCTGGGGATCCCCGGCATCTGTGACGGCTGCCATGCAAACACGTCGACGTTGTACCGGAGGAAGGTGACGAGCGCGCCTTCCTATTTACTATCCAGGCCCCCGGCTACCCCGGTGGTCTGGGTAGCTTCGGCGCCGACTTGGACGACCTTTAAGAGGACGCCGCCCTCGTCGAGAGGTTGCACCCGGGGTGCTGTGGTGGAAGCACGATGACGTGCACACGGGCGGAGCTGGTCCGATTCCGTATTGCCGGGGGCTGAGGCCCCAGCTGTCGCGAGTGCTTGGAGCTTCTCCAGGGCCGACACTGCAGCAGTGCGGTCCCCACGAATCCTGAGAACACCTGTCGGTGTTGGCATCTTCAGGACAAGGTAGCCGTAATGGGCTACAGCCATGAACCGGTACAGGGCTGGCCTGCCGATTATGGCGTTGAAGGGGAGGTCTATCTCCGCTACGTCGAACCGGATGTACTCTGTTCGATAGCTGTCCGGAGCCCCGAAGGTCACCGGGAGACTAATGCTGCCGTAGGGGATAACCTGTCCCGGCCCTACCCCTGAGAACGGACTCGACGGGGTGAGATTGGCCATCGGGATCTGCAGCTTCTGGAAAGCTGCACGGCTGATGAGGTTCAGCCCAGCCCCTCCATCCACCAAAACATGGTACATTCTCACGTTGGCGATGGTAGGTGCCACCAGGAGCGGCAGCTGGCCGGCCCCAGCCATGTTCCTGGGGCAGTCGGTGGCATCAAAGCTGATGGGGGTCCCCATCCACTTTAGGTGCGGTGCAGCACTTGGGAGTGGCGCCACCGACGCTACCGCTCGGCGCAGAGTCTTGACTGCGCTTCGGGACGAGGGGTCGGCGGACCCGCCGTATATGACGTAGAGCTTCTTCCGACGCTCATCGCCGCTGGAGTCGGAATCCTCGTGATTGCGTGCCGCCTTCACGACACGCGGAGGCTCCCGGATCTCCTCTGGGTGGTCGATGTTATCTGGAACATCCACCCTCTGCTCATCTTCCTTTGGACGGAAGGGCAGGTCATCAGCCCGCTGCCGCTTCTCCTTGCGGAAACGCTCTGCGAGCCTTCGGATCTCCCGGCACTCGGCAGCAGTGTGGCGACAGCTGCCGTGCACGGGGCACATACTGTCTTTATCACCTTCTGGGATTGGTGATCTTCGCTGCTTCTTGTCGGGGCGCGGCCCCCGAGCCCCACCGAGCATCGCTGCAGTGACGACTGGGACTGCGGTCGGTGACTCTATCTTGCTTCTGCCTCGGCCCTTGGCCTTCCTGCTGCTTCCACAGGGAGTAGGACTGGATCGGGGCAGTCCCCCTGACTCGGAGGATGGCAGCGAGTGCCAGTTCCGTCCTTCGGCAGCTCTGGCGCATTTGTCTGCCAAGCTGAAGACCTCTGAGACGTCACGGACCTCCCTGGTCGCGAGCTTCTCGAGCATCTTCTTGTCCCGGACGCCTTGCCGGAACGCCACCACCACAGAAGCATTTTGAATGTGTGGGATGGTGTTCCGCAGCTGGGAGAACCGCTGGATGAAAGAGCACAGCGATTCCCCAGGCTGCTGCTGGACGGCGTGGAGGTCGAGCTCCGTGCCAGGCCGGGTGTAGGAGCTGCCGAAGTTGGCTACGAACTGTCGGCAAAGCTCTCCCCAGGAGGTGACGGAACCTTGGGGGAGGTTCATGAGCCAAGACCGGGCTGGACCGGTCAAGGCGACAGGGAAGTAATTGGCCATGACGGCTTCATTCCCTCCTGCGGCAAGTACGGCGGTGGAGTAGATCTGGAGAAACTCCGCCGGGTTGACACTGCCGTCGTACTTCTCGGGCAGGTGTGGCCGAAACTTGCGCGGCCACTTCGCAAAGCGAAGATGGGGCGCGAGGGCTGCACACCCTGCTTCCGTCACCGCAGGTTCTGGTGCCGCGAACGCTGAGTTCGCACCAGGCACAGTGTACCCCGGTACGGGCAAAGCTGCACCGTAGGCCGGGGGCGCCATCTGCAGTACATATGACTGTGGCATATTCTGCACAGCGCAGGCCTGGGGCAGAGATCGCATGGCGAAGGTCTGCTCTTCAGGCTGGGTCGAGGCCGACGTCATGCTGTCGTCAGCTCCTTAGTAGCGACGCCTTTCTCGGCGTTGCTCGAGGTATACCCGGGCATCTTGACCCGAGCGACACCGCTCCAGCTCTGTCCTCAGATCCATCGATTGAGGGCTGGCAGAGCTGGAATCTGCCATCTGTTCATCAGTCATCGGCGTGCGTATCAGTGACACGGCCGGCTGGTTAGAGTGTCGTCTCCGCCGGAGTCGTGGGCTTGCGGCAGCGACGACAAGACGGTCTACCTCGAGAATCCACCGCTGGCTCGCTGCCTGAGGCGCCTCTCCAGCGGGCGGATTGTGCAGTAGCGCTCTTGCTGCAGCTAGCGCGCCCCTTCCGGGTACGCCCAGCGCTACTGGAGATATGACGCTGGTTGGAGCCTGCATTGCCGGGGTCGGGGGCTGCCAGAGCCGGTTGCTGGCTCCCAGCTTGTACTGACACACTCCGTCCTGAGTGCGTTGGCTTGTACTCCCCCACAGCCACGGCTTGCCGCGGAGGCGGGGGAGGTGAGCTTGCCGCCGAAGGGAGCTTGGTCATCTTTGTTGGCGGAAACTCGTCGCGCTAGGGGAAAAGCCCCCTACCTGGCGCGCCAAATGTCGAAGTGTGCGATCGACACTTCCCCCGGGCCTGCAGTGGGCAGTCCGCAGAGGTTCTTTTTTCGGAGGGGCTAGTTCCTAGCGGAGAGCTTGCGCGGATGGACGAGTTAGTGATAGCTTGACACAGGAAGTTTTACGTGGTTCAGGCCGCCGGAGCGTAAAACTCTACGTCCACGGCGAGCTATGGAGCTCGCTGTATTGCTTGCTGCTCAGGGCCGGGGGCCTGAGCTCGGGGGTGAGTTACAGCTTGAGAGTGTATGGCTAGCGTATGAGTTGCAGAATGCGAACCCTTGCTATCGACGCCTACCCGAGCCTTTTATAGTCCAAGGCTCGGGCGGCTTACAAGGGAAGCCGGGACCCGACAGGTGGTCCCGGGAAGATTGTCTATTATCTACCGTATTTGTAGTTATGCCGGTGGTTGCCTCCGGCCGAAGGCTTCTGAGTCTTCCTTTTGCCGCCCTGCCCATGCCGTGTGCCAGTCGTAGTGGTTGATGGCGGCGCAGGCGGCATGGGATGTCCTGTCGCGGCGTTTATTACCTGTCAGGTTCTGACACCGCGTGCCAGTCTGCGATGCAACTGGACGCAACGGCACCTGACAGGCGCGTGCTCCGCGTCTTGGGAAGACGCGGGCCTTGAATTCCTTGTACTGGCAAGGTGAGGGCGCCTTTACGCCCGCTGCGTACCGCTTGGGGGCAGGCAGCACCGTTCTTCTAGCCACGTGGCGGGTCCGGAGCTCTTCTCTCAGGAGAGGGAGGTCCGGCCCCGCTGGACGCGTGGCGCCTTCGGACCTCTCTCCCGCGGAGGGGGAGGTCCCTCTTCTGCATGCCATGTGGCGGGCCCGGAGTTCACCTCTGAGGAGAGGGAGGTCCGGCCCCGCTGGACGCGTGGCGCCTTCGGACCTCTCTCCCGTGGAGGGGGAGGTCCGGCTTCTGCATGCCACGTGGTGGGCCCGGAGCTCTCCTTTGAGGAGAGGGAGGCCCGGCCCCGCCAGGCGCGTGGCGCCTTCGGAGCTCTCCCTGCGGAGAAGGGCGAGCTCCTTAGGCATTTCACCCTGTGCGCGGGGGTACCCCATATCTCAGGTACCGACAGACGCCTACCCGAGCCTTTTATAGTCCAAGACTCGGGCGGCTTACAAGGGGAGCCGGGACCCGACAGGTGGTCCCGGGAAGATTGTCTATTATCTACCGTATCTGTAGTTACGCCGGTCGTTGCCTCTGGTCGAAGTCTTCTGAGTCTTCATCTTGCCGCCCTGCCCATGTCGCATGCTAGTCGTAGTGGTTGATGATGGTGCAGGCGGCATGGGATGTCTTGTCACGGCGTTTATTGGCTGGCAGGTTCTGACACCGCGCGCCAGTCTGTGATGCGACTGGGCGCAACGGCACCTGACAGACACGTGCTCCGCGTTTCCGCGTCTTGGGAAGACGCGGGCCTTGAATACCTTGTACGGGCAAGGTGTGGGGCGCCTTTACGCCCGCTGCCTACCGCTCGGGGGCAGGCAGCACTGTTCTTCTGGCCACGTGGCGGGTCCGGAGCCCTTCTCTGAGGCGAGAAGGGTCCGGCCTGCGGGGCACGTGGAGCCTCCGGACCTCTCACCGCGGAGGGGGAGGTCCAGCTTCTGTATGCCACGTGGCGGGCCCGGAGCTCTCCTCTGCGGAGAGGGAGGTCCGGCCCCGCTGGACGCGTGGCGTCTTCGGACCTCTCTCCCGCGGAGGGGGAGGTCCGGCTTCTCTATGCCACGTGGCAGGCCCGGAGCTCTCCTCTGAGGAGAGGGAGGTCCGGCCCCGCCGGACGCGTGGCGCCTTCGGAGCTCTCCCTGCGAAGAAGGGCGAGTACCTTAGGCATTTTACCCTGTGCGCGGGGGTACCCCATATCTCAGGTACCGACACCGGGTACCCCGCGCACAGGGTGAAACCGCCTAAGGACCTCGCCCCCTCCGCAGGGGCGAGCTCCGAAGGCACCACGTGTCCGGCAGGGCCGGAGCTCTCCTCTCCTTAGAGGATAGCTCCGGGCCTGCCACGTGGCCTAGAAGGCCAGACCTCGCCTCCTCCGCGGGGGTGAGCTCCGAAGGCGCCATGTGTCCAGCGGGGCCAGACCTCCCTCTCCCCAGAGGAGAGCTCCGGACCCACCGCGTGGCCAACTGAGCCGGACATCCCCACTCCGCGGGGAGAGCTCCGGAGGCTCCACGTGTCCTGCGGGGCCGGACCTCCTTCTCCTCAGAGGAGAGCTCCGGGACCGCCACGTGGCCAGCAGCAGCCGGATCTCCCCCCTCCGCGGGGAGAGCTCCGAAGGCTCCACGTGTCCCGCGGGGCCAGACCTCCCCCTCCTCAGAGGAGAGCTCGGGGCCTGCCACGTGGCCAGGAGAGCAGCGCTGTCCGCCCAGTGCGGTAGGCAGCAGGAGTAAAGGCGCGCCATGCCTTTACCGTACAAGGCATTCAAAACCCGCGCCTTCCCAAGACGCAGAGGCGCGGCGCACGCCAGGCAGGCGCCAATGTGACCAGTCACAGTCAAGACAGGCACACAGTGTCAGAAGCTGCAGTCCATTGAAGGCAGCGGCAAGACACGGACAAGACATGCCCTACCGTCCCTGTCATCACCAACGGCTGCACGCTACACCTAGCCTGCAGCATGGGCAGAGTGGCAGGACGAGGACCTCGACGCCAGCACCAAGACATAGAAGCTGGTAGGAAATTGCCCCGCGGCGATTTGCCGGGTCCCCGGGCCCACCTTGTAAGCCGCTGCTCACCGTTTCTGAGCAACCGGTTCTGAGTGGCAGCGGCTTACAATGTGGGCCCCGGGGACCCAACAAATCGCCCCGGGGCGATTTCCTACCAGCTTCTATGTCTTGGCGCTGGCGTCGAGGTCCTCGTCCTGCCACTCTGCCCATGCTGCAGGCTAGGTGTAGCGTGCAGCCGTTGGTGATGACAGGGACGGTAGGGCATGTCTTGTCCGTGTCTTGCCGCTGCCTTCAATGGACTGCAGCTTCTGACACTGTGTGCCTGTCTTGACTGTGACTGGTCGCAGTGGTGCCTGCCTGGCGTGCGCCGCGCCTCCGTGTCTTGGGAAGGCGCGGGTCTTGAATGCCTTGTACGGTAAAGGCATGGCGCGCCTTTACTCCTGCTGCCTACCGCACTGGGAGGACAGCGCTGCTCTCCTGGCCACGTGGCGGGCCCAGAGCTCTCCTCTGAGGAGAGGGAACTCCGGCCCCGCTGGACACGTGGAGCCTTCGGTGCTTCCCTGCGGAGCTGGGAGGTCTGGCTCTGCTGGCCACGTGGCGGGCCCGAAGCTCTCCTCTGTGGAGAGGGAGGCCCGGCCCCGCTGGACACATGGAGCCTTCGGAGCTCTCCCCACGGAGGGGGAAGGTCCGGATCTGTTGGCCACATGGCAGGCCCGGAGCTTTCATCCGAGGAGAGGGAGGTCCGGCCCCGTGGGACACGTGGTGCCCTCGAAGCTCTCCCCGCGGAGAGGGGCGAGGTCCTTAGGCAGTTTCCCCTGTGCGCGGGGGTACCCCATATTGAGGGTACCGACAGTGACCCCCGGGCCTATCTCGGGGGAGATTGCGAGCCCGAGGTGGGGCCCCCGTCTCTTCTACTTCGCGTACCTTCTTGATGACCCTCTTTGACCGTCGTTGGAGCACAAACAGTCGTGGGATCGTGGGAGCATGAGCCCTGCGTGATGGCTGCTTTTACTGCGGTGGTTCCCAAGGCTGCCACTTCTGCACGTAGCAGCGCCTTTTTAAGGACCACTGAACCGTCCCGTCGGATCAACTTCCTGGGAGACTGACTTTTTGGCCCCACCGCTTCTGCTGGACAGCTCGGGTCCAATTCTCATCGACGCTTGTCTTGGAGCTGAAGCTGTTACCGCAAGCAGCGTATTTGAAGAGTTTCGAATCATTTTGAATTGAGTATGGGAAGTTTAAAAGGGGATCTTATCTGCATCGCATGCTTCCCTTCGCACTTCCCTTTGCCTGAGCCATTCCTTGTTTCTTCGAGCTCTTGCACCCTTGTCTTCCAAGTTCTTGAGCTTTCGTCGGCCATGGCTTCCATCTTGCCTCCAAAGGCTGACGGAGCTCGGACCGCCGACAGGGGGAGGGGCAGGGAGCCGGCCTCCGGCTTGCCAGAGAAGAAACGTGCCCAGTCCCCTACAACAGCGTCATTCGCGCCAAGCCAGGGGACCGGGGTACCTTTGCGTCCTCCTTCTGGAGGTGTCAGTTCGTCGGGTGGCGGCCCCAAGAGGCCTCGGGCCTTCCATTCTGACGGGACTCCCCTTGGACAGCGGCGGTCCGGGGAGCCCCGGGCACCCCGCCCTCCTTCTTCAGGCGGCGGAGCTCCAAGGGGGGATGTGGTGCGGCGTCGCCCGGGGGCGTGCCAAGGGCTCAGGCGCCCCGGCCAACGAATGCCCCGGTGGCCGGCTCTGGCAGCTCTACCCCAGCTCGAGAGGCAGGGCGCCATACTCGTTGGAGCGTCCGCGTCCATTGGGATTCATCGGCTGCTGGGGAGAGTTTGTTCCCCGGCCATCTCCGGCTGGCGGAGAATATGCGCCACAGTGTTCAGAAGCTGCAGCGGCTTCGCCGGCCCCCAAGCTGATGCAGGCCTCGTCTGCGCCGGTTGTGCCAACTCCTGTGACGGCGGCGGCAGCTCCCGTCCGTCCCCGTCGCCAACTCGGAAGCCAGCGACTGACGAGGGCTCGACGGGGCCGGCTGATGGCGTCCAGCCCTCCAGTGTTGAGGAGGTGAATGGAGCAGCTGCTGGTCCTCTGGCGGGCGGCGAGCAGGGGCGCGTCGAAAGCGGTCCTGCTCCTGCACCTGTTTCTCCAGACCAGCGCCTTATCATGGTCTCTGTGGACGCTGCAGCGCCATCGTCTCCTTCTGAGGATGATGTGATGGAGGAAGTCAGGGGCGCGGCTTCGGCCTCTGCCGCCCCGTTGCCCCTGGCAGACACCTTGGAGCTTGCCCAGACGATCGTCCGACAGGTCCTGGCCGTGCTCGAGCATGAGCGGGAGGCGCAGGCAGGGGAGAGGAGTCGCCTCCTCAACTGGGGGCATCTCTTGAGGCAGCGGACTCAGGAGGTCAGGGCGTTGCTCGGCTTGAGGCTGGCGAGGCTCGACGCCATGGAGGCGCTCCTCGACGCTCAGAAGAGGTCCGTCGACCGCCTGGACTCTGAGACCCGGCGGCTCCACCAGGAGACCTGCGAGGCCTATGCCGAGGCTGAGGCACACTCTTCTTCCCTGGAGGAGCTGCGGCTGAAGCTGGTGCACCACGAGCGCGTCGTCGCGGACCGGGAGCGCGCCTTGGCGGTTGAGGCAAAGAAGGTCGCTGCACAGCTGCTGGCTGGCGAGGGTGACCTGAGGGCCCGAGCTAAGGAGCTGGAGCTTCGGGAGGCCGCTCTGGTCGCGAGGGAGGAGCAAGTCTCCCGGGAGCGCCAGGCGGTGCTGGACCGGGAGCTGGCGGCCGATTTCCGGGCATCAGAGTTGGAGCAGCTCGCCCAGGGCCTCCAGCTTTAGGAGGACTCTCTGGCGGCCAAGGAGAAGAAATTCTCTGAGGAGGGTCCTGACGCCCTGCTGGCAGTCCGCCAAGAGGTTAAGGAGCTCCAGACTTCGCGGTCCGCCGAGGACCAAGCGGTCTGGAGCTTTGACGACCAGGCGGGGTCTGCCCTGGTTCCCCTCGGCTTCAGCCCTGTGAAGACGGAGGCCCCGGCGCAGGAGGTGGCCAAGGCAATCCCGGCGCTCGAGTCCATTGGTGCCAAACTGGATAGGCTCGAAGCGGTGATCACCGGTGAGCTTGAGGCGGAGGGACGGGGCCTAGCGAAGGAGGTTGCCACGCACGTGCTGGCATGCTTCCGGAGCCGGGATCCCTCCCTCTCTCTGGAGCCTGTGAGGCAGGGCCCCGTCGCGGAGCGGGAGGAAGTCGCCAGGGCCGAAGTCCGGGATGTGGCTGCCCTTGTAGCCTCTAGGTTCCAGCGCGAGTCCGGGGACTCCTAGGCTTTGTACCTTTCCTTTCCCTTTGTTTGAGTCTGTAGCCCAGCTCATGGAGCCCTGAATGAATGAACAGACTCTTGCTTATCGTGCCTGCGTTTACCTTTTTCTTGGCTTGGCCTGTCCGAGTCCTTAGCCCCGCAAGGAACTCAGAGGTCTTCACCAATCTCAAAGCTTTGCACAGACACCTTCCTCGGGTCCTTGTCGTGTTAAAGGCCCAAGGGGTCTTCGGAGCTCGCCCCGTTAGAATGGGGGGAGGTCTGGGTCTGCTGGCCACATGGCGGGCCCGGAGCTCCTCTGAGGAGAGGGTGGTCCGGCCCCGCGGAACACGTGGAGCCTTCGGAGCTCGCCCCTGCGGAGGGGGAGGGGTCCGGCTCTGCCGGCCACGTGGCGGGCTCGGAGCTACCCTCTAAGGAGAGGAGAGCCCTGGCCCCGCCGGGCACGTGGGGCCTTCAGAGCCTGCCCCTGCGGGAGGGGCGAGGTCCGGTGTGACACCCTCATTTCTGGTTTCTGCATGTATTCATGTTTCACGTAGAGAAAACATTTTAAAAGAAATAGGGAACAGAGAAAATATCAAAAAGATAGCAAAAAAAGAGCCGAATCCAGTTCACAAAGAGCGCCGAAGACAACTCCCACGGCCTGCTGGCCACGTGGCGTGTCCGGAGCTCATCCCTGCGAAGTGGGGAGAGGTCCGCCACTAAACTGGCTACGTGGCAGGATCGGGGCTCATCTCCGCAAAGGGGGAGAGGTCCGACCCTGTGGGACACGTGTTGCCCCCGGAGCTAGCCTCTGCAGAGAAGCGGAGGTAGTCCCGCAGGACACGTGGCCTGGAACTGTCGGGCGCCAGTCTGAACACGCCCCAAGGCAACCCACATGGGCACCGGGACGGTGGGGGCAGGAGTCGTGCCCCTGACCTCCCCTGTAGCGTCTACGACCGGCGAAGGTGCTGGTGCCTCAGCAACTGAAGCATGACGCTGACCCGGGGAAGCCAGGGAGCCAGCAACTGCACCTACAGCGGCCCTTCCAGCCTCAGCACCGGACTTCTGGGCTGGTGAAGGAGGACGAACAGGTGCTGCCGCAGCCACCGCAGAGGGCGGACCCGCCAGCACAGAAGAAGCCCCCGCCTTCTTGGGGGCTGTTGGAACCACAGCAGTTCCCAGATGCTGCGGCGCAGAGCCTCCGCCAACTGGAAGGGTGGCCTCACCGGCGTCACCTCACCGGCGTCCATCCTAGAAGCCCCTCCGCCTGAGGAACGGTGGCGGGACGCTTGGGGTTCTCCGGACTGCCGCTGTCCGGGAAGAGACCCGCTGGAGCGGGACACCCGGGGTCTCTTTGGGTCGCCACTCGATGGACCAGCGCCTCCGGGAGATGGGTGCAAGGGTGCACCGGCCCCCTGACTCGGCGCAAGCGACGCCCTCGGAGGAGACCGGGCACGTTTCTTATCCGGCTGCCCGGGGGCCGGCTCCTTCCCCTTCCCCTTGTCGGCGGCTTGAGTTCCGCCGGCCCTCGGGGCGGGTTGGGCGGCGACAGACGCCTCGCGCTCCGATCCGGAGTGCTCGGTCCCCGGGATCGAGATGCCCCGGAGGGTATCCCCAACCTGACGGATGGCGATCCCGATGTCGTCGAGGTTCGGCATCTTCCGCAGTAGCTCTGACCTCCTCTGCTGCTCTAAGAAGAGGGGAGTGGCAGAGGACGGGAAGGCAGGGTCGCCACTGAGGATGTAGTCGCCGCTCACCTTGCCCACCATCTCGTACAGCTCCTCATCGGAAGGATCAGAGCCGAGACCTCTCTCCAACCTGGTGCAGTCCTGCTCACCAGTGTAGTACCATGCCGGGCGGTTGCGCTGCTGCAAGGGCGCAATACGGTGCGACAAGAAATCCATTAGCACCATCAGGGACGTTAGCCCCTCGTTGCCCAAGAACCAGATCCGCTCCAAGACCGGTGCGTACTCCTGCTCCAGCTCTGGGACCTCCTCCTAGAAGCAACGCTCGGTGGTTGGGCCGGCGGTTGGGAGCTGCAGGCGATCGTGCTCGTCGGTCTGCACGATCACCCAGTTCTCCCTCCAGTTTTCCCACCTCGACGCACTGAAAAGTAAAGGTACCCAGAGACCTTTGGGTCCTTGTAGCGATGCTGGAAATAGTACGCTCCTGTCGAAGTGTGTGGTTGACACTTCCCCTAGATCTGCTCTGGGCAGCCCGCGGAGGTTCTTTTTTGGAGGGGCTAGTCGCTTGCGGAGAGCTTAAACGTTAGGGACGAGTGAGGGAGAAGCTTGATACGGTGAGTTTTACGTGGTTCGGGCCGCCGGAGCATAAAACCCTACGTCCATGGTGAGCAGAGGTGCTCGCTGTATTGCTTGTTGCTCAGAACCGGAGTCCTGAGCTTAAGGGTGAGTAATGCCTAGGATGCGGGTTCACAGAGTTCGACCCCTTGCTAACGTCGCCTAGCCGAGCCTTTTATAGTCCAAGACTCGAGTGGCTTACAAGGTGGGCCTGCGACCCGACAGGTGGTCCCGGGGAGATTGCCTGCCGTCTACCGTATCTGCAGTTATGCCGGTAGTTGTCTCTGGCGAAGGCTTCCGAGTCTTCGTTCTGCCGCCGTACCCATGCCGCAAGCTAGTTGTAGTGGTTGATGATGGCAGGGGTGGCAGGGGATGTCTTGTCGCTATGTTTATTGGCGGACAGGCTCTGACACGGCGTGCCAGTCTGTGATGTGACTGGGCACAACGGCACCTGACAGAGGCGTAATCCGCGTCTCAACATCTTGGGAAGGCGCGGGCCTTGAATACCATGTACGGGCAAGGTATGGCGCGTCTTTATGCCCGCTGCCTACCGTGCGGGGGCAGGCAGCGTCGTCCTGCAGGCCACGTGGCGGGCCCTGAGCTCTCCACTGAGGAGAGGGGGGTCCGGCCCCGCGGGACAGGTGGAGCCTTCGGAGCTCCCCCCGTGGAGGGGGAGGTCCGGCTTCTGCTAGCCACATGGCGGGCCCGGAGCTCTCCTCTGAGGAGAGGGAGGTCCGGCCCCGCGGGACACGTGGAGCCTTTGGAGCTCTCCCCGCGGAGGGGGGAGGTCCGACTCAGTTGGCCACGTGGCGAGTCCGGAGCTCTTCTCTGAGGAGAGGGAGGTCCGGCCCCGCTAGACATGTGGCACCTTCGGAGCTCTCCCTGCGGAGAAGGGCGAGGTCCTTAGGCATTTTCCCCTGTGCGCGGGGGTACTCGGCATCGATGGTACCAACAGTGGCCCCCGGGCCCATCTCGGGGGAGATAGCGAGCCCGAGGTGGGGCCTCCGTCTCTTCCATTCCGCACACTTCCTCTAAGTCCCGCATTGACCATTGCCAGAGCACGAACAGTCTTGGGATCGTGGGAGCGTGCGCCCACTTGATGGTTGCTTTTACTGCGGCGGTTCCCAAGGCTGCCACTTCTGCATGTTGCGGCGCTTTCTTCGGGAACCGCCGATGTGCCTTGCCGGCTCGTCTCCTTGGGAAACTGACTTCTTAACCCACCGCTTCAGCTGGATGACTTGGGTCCACCTGTCATCGGCGCTCAGTCTTGGAGCCAAAGCGGTTGCCCATGCGGTGTATTCGAAGAGTTTCGAATCGCTTCGAATCGCACCTGGGAAGTTTTAAAAGGGGATCTTACCCGCATCGCGGCTTCCCTTCGCACTTCCCAGCGCTTGCACTTTCCTTGAACTCTTGCGCCTTTGTCTTCCCTGTCCTTGAGCGCTCCTCTGTCATGGCTTCCAACCCGCCCCCAGAGAAGAAATGCGCTCGATCTCCTCCAGTGGTGGCATCTGTGCCAAGTCGGGGAACCAGGGTGCCAGCACCTCCTGCTTCTGGAGATGGCGCTCCGTCCGGTGGTGACTCCAAAAGGTCCCGGGCTCATCATCCCGACGGGACTCCTCTTAAGCGACAATAGGCCAAAGGTTACCGGACGTCACGTCCTCCCTCCTCAAGCGGTGGAGTCCCCAGGGAACCTGCTGATGCCTCGAGGGGAGCTTTTGGAGCGTCCCCTGCTCCGTCAGTCCAGGCGACTGCAGAGCGGCCGTCGGCGGTGACGACAGGCTCTGGTGGTCCTACCCCGGCTCGGAAGTCGGGGTTCATGGCCCGTTGGAGTGCTCGCGTTTCCCGGCCGTCCCCGACTGATGGGGAGTCTGCGCCGTTGCGCTTGGAAACCGGGACAGCTGCCACGGCCCCCAAGACAGCGCTAGTTCCTCCTGTTCTGGTCTGCCTGGATTCTATGTCAGCGTCAACTCCTCCTGCCGAGACAGTTGCCACGGCCCCCAAGCCAGTGCCGGTCCACCCTGTACCAGGCGGCCCGGCTTCTATTTCAGCGTCGACTCCCTCCACTCGTCCCTATCCACCGGCTGAGGAGCCAGCTGTCGAAGTGTGTGGTCGACACTTCCTCCGGACCTGCTCTGGGCAGCCCGTGGAGGTTCTTTTTCTGGAGGGGCTAGTCGCTTGCAGAGAGCTTAAGCGTAGGGACGAGTTAGGGAGGAGCTTCCCCCGGACCTGCTCTGGGCAGCCCGCGGAGGTTCTTTTTTCGGAGGGGCTAGTCGCTTGCGGAGAGCTTAAGCGTAGGGACGAGTTAGGGAGGAGCTTGACACGACGAGTTTTATGTGGTTCGGGCCGCCGGAGCGTAAAACCCTACGTCCACGGTGAGCTGAGGTGCTCGCTGTATTGCTTGCTGCTCAGAACCGGAGTCCTGAGCTTGAGGATGAGTTATGCCTAGGGTATGAGTTGCTGGAGTGCCAATCCCCGCTAACGTCGTCTACCCGATCCTTTTATAGTCCAAGGCTTGTGCGGCTTACAAGGGGGGCCCGGGACCCGACAGGTGGTCCCGGGGAGATTGCCTGCCGACTATCGTATCTGCAGTTATGTCGGTTGTTATCTTTGGCGAAGGCTTCTGAGTCTTCGTCTTGCCGCCCTGCCCATGCCGCATGCTAGTCGTAGTGGTTGAGGACAGTGGGTGCAGCAGGGGATGTCTTGTCGCTGTGTTTATTGGCTGGCAGGTTCTGACACCGCGCGCCAGTCTGTGATGCGACTGGGCGCAACGGCACCTGACAGAGGTGTGCTCCGCGTCTCCGCGTCTTGGGAAGGCGCGGGCCTTGAATACCTTGTACGGGCAAGGTATGGGGCGTCTTTACGCCCGCTGCCTACCGCTTGGGGGCAGGCAGCGCTGTTCTGCTGGACACGTGTCGGGCCTGGAGCTCTCCTCTGAGGAGAGGGAGGTCAGGCTCCGGAGGACACGTGGAGCCTTCGGACCTCTCCCTGCGGAGGGGTGGGGTCCTGCTTCTGTCGGCCATGTGGCGGGCCCGGAGCTCTCCTCTGAGGAGAGGGAGGTCCGGCCCCGCTGGACACGTGGCGCCTTCGGACCTCTTCCCTGCGGAGGGGGGAGGTCCGGATTCTGCAGGCCACGTGGCGAGCTCGGAGCTATCCTCTGAGGAGAGGGAGGTCCGGCCCCGCTGGACGCGTGGCGCCTTCGGAGCTCTCCCTGCGGAGAAGGGCGAGATCCTCAGGCATTTTCCCCTGTGCGCGGGAGTACCCCATATCGCGGGTACCGACAGTGGCCCCCGGGCCCATCTCAGGGGAGATAGCGAGCCCGAGGTGTGACCTCCGTCTCTTCTGTTCCACACACTTTCTCTAAGTCCCACATTGACCGCTGCCGGAGCACGAATAGTCGTGGGATCGTGGGAGCATGCGCCCACTTGATGGTTGCTTTTACTGCGGCGGTTCCCAAGACTGCCACTTCTGCACGTTGCGGCGCTTTCTTCGGGAACCACCGGAGTGCCTTGCCGGCTCGTCTTCTTGGGAGGCTGACTCCTTGACCCACCGCTTCAGCTGGGCAGCTTGATGACACAGGCTTAAGAAGCATCCTTGATGACACCGGCCCTTGCGCTGGTGGTGGCTGAGATGATCCTTGTGCTCGGGTCGGAGGAGTCTCCAAAGAAACTGCTGAAGCGGCGGTGGGGGGTTCAGAAGCGTCCTTGATCACACCGGCCCTTGCGCTGGTGATGGCCGAGATGGTCCCTGTGCTCGGGTCACGGAGCAGCAGAACACCGCCAGGG
Source organism: Neostapfia colusana (assembly GCA_030760725.1). NCBI lineage: Eukaryota > Viridiplantae > Streptophyta > Magnoliopsida > Poales > Poaceae > Neostapfia > Neostapfia colusana. The sequence continues at coordinate 107,626,543 of JASWHV010000006.1, forward strand.
CTGAAGTTGGGGATGTGGCCGTTCTCGCAGCTTCTAGGCTCTAGACGTACCAGGGGAGCCCTAGGGCATGTTTCTTTCTTTTTTATCAAGTATGTAGACCAGCTCATGGAGCCATGAATAAATAGACTCTCTTGAATGTTTGTGCCTGTGATGTTTTTTGTCTTTATCTTGGTTTTGCCTGGCCGAGCCCTCAGCTCCGCAAGGTACTCAGAGGCCTTCACCAATCTCGAAGCTCTGCACAAACACCTTCCCCGGGTCCTAACTGTATTTAGGGCCCCGTAGGTCTCCGGAGCTCGCCCCATGAGGATGGGGAGGTCCGGATCTGCCGGCCACGTGGCGGACCCGGAACTCCCTTCTAAGGAGTAGGAGGTCCGGCCCCGCGGGACACGTGGAGCCTTCTGAGCTCCTCCCCCGGACAGGGAGGTACGGCTTCTGCCGGCCACGCGGCGGGTCCGGAGCCCCTCCTGAGGATGCGGGAGCTTTGGCCCCGCTGTACACGTGGGGCCTTCGGAGCTCCCCCCCAGAGGGGGAGGTCCAGCTTCTGCCAACCACGTGGCGGATCTGAAGCCCCCCTAGGGAGGCGGGAGCCCCGGGCCCACTGAACACGTGGAGCCTTTGTCGAAGTGTTCGGTCGACACTTCCCCCGGGCCTGCACTGGGTAGCCCGCGGAGGTTCTTTTTTCGGTGGGGCTAGTCCCTTGCAGAGAGCTTGATCGTATGGACGAGTTAGTAAGAGCTTGACACGGCGAGTTTTACGTGGTTCAGGCCACCGGAGCGTAAAACCCTACGTCCACGGCGAGCTATGGAGCTCGCTGTATTGCTTGCTGCTCAGAACCGGAGTCCTGAGCTTGGGGGTGAGTTACAGCTTGGGTGTGAATGGCTAGAGTGTGAGTTGCGGGAATGCGAACCCAGGGTGCGAGTGGCTAAAGTGCCAACCCTTGCTAACGTCGCCTACCCAAGCCTTTTATAGTCCAAGACTCGGGTGGCTTACAAGGGGGGCCCGGGACCCAACATGTGGTCCCGGGAAGATTTCCTGCCGACTATCGTATCCACAGTTATGCCGGTAGTTGTCTCTGGCGAAGGCTTCTGAGTCTTTGTCTTGCTGCCCTGTCCACGCCGCACGCTAGTCGTAGTGGTTGATGACGGCGGGTGCGGCAGGGGATGTCTTGTCGCTGTGTTTATTGGCTGGCAGGTTCTGACACCGCGCGCCAGTCTGTGATGCGACTGGGCGCAACGGCACCTGACACAGAGGCGTTGTCGGTACCTGAGATATGGGGTACCCCCGCGCACAGGAGAAAATGCCTAAGGAACTCGCCCTTCTCCGCAGGGAGAGCTTTGAAGGCGCCACGCGTCCGGCGGGGCCGGACCTCCCTCTCCTCAGAGGAGAGCTCCGGGCCTGCCACGTGGCATACAGAAGCCGGACCTCCCCCTCCGCGGGAGAGAGGTCCGAAGGCGCCAAGCGTCCAGCGGGGCCGGACCTCCCTCTCCTCAGAGGAGAGCTCCGGGCCCGCCGCGTGGCCGACAGAAGCCGAGCCTCCCCCTCCGCGGGGAGAGGTCTGGAGGCTCCACGTGCCCCGCGGACCGGGCCCTCCTCTCCTTTGAGAAGGGCTCCGGGCCCACCACGTGGCAGCAGAACGGCGCTGCCTGCCCCCGAGAGATAGGCAGCGGGCGTAAAGACGCCCCATACCTTGCCCGTACAAGGTATTCAAGGCCCGCGTCTTCCCAAGACGCGGAGACGCAGAGCACACCTCTGTCAGGTGCCGTTGCGCCCAGTCGCATCACAGACTGGCACGCGGTGTCAGAACCTGCCAGCCAATAAACACCGCGACAAGACATCCCATGCCGCCTGCACCGTCATCAACCACTACGACTAGCATGCGGCATGGGCAGGGCGGCAAGATGAAGACTCAGAAGCCTTCGACCAGAGACAACTACCGGCATAACTGCAGATACGGTAGATAATAGACAATCTTCCCGGGACCACCTGTCGGGTCCCGGCCCCCCTTGTAAGCCGCCCGAGTCTTGGACTATAAAAGGCTCGGGTAGGCGACGATAGCAAGGGTTCGCACTCTGCAACTCATACGCTAGCCATACACTCCCAAGATGTAACTCACCCCCAAGCTCAGGACTCCGGCCCTGAGCAGCAAGCAATACAGCGAGCTCCTTAGCTCGCCGTGGACGTAGGGTTTTACGCTCCGGCGGCCTGAACCACGTAAAACTCACCGCGTCAAGCTCTTACTAACTCGTCCATCCGCGCAAGCTCTCCACTAGGGACTAGCCCCACCGAAGAAAGAACCTCTGCGGGCTGCCCAGTGCAGGCCCGGGGGAAGTGTCGACCGAACACTTCGACATTTGGCGCGCCAGGTAGGGGGCTTTTCCCTTTGCGCGACAAGTTTCCGCCGACGAAGATGACCAAGCTTCCTTCAGCGGCAAACTCTCCTCCCCCGCGTTCACGACGAACCGTGACCAGTGGGGAGTACATGTCGACACACTCAGGACGGAGTGTGTCGGCACAAGCTGGTAGCCAGCAGCCGACTCCGGTAACGCCGACTCCGGCGATGCAGGCTCCGACCAGTGTGAGGTCTTCTGCAGCGCTGAGCGTACACCATGGGGGAGCGCTAGCTGCAGCAAGAGCACTGCTGCGCAACCCACCTGCTGGGGATGCGCCCCATTCTGCGACCCAACAGTGGGTCCACGAGGTGGACCGCCTCGTCGTCGCCGCCGCGAACCCTCGGTTTCGGCGAGGGCGACGCCCTGGACAACCGGCTGTGTCGCTGACGCGCACGCCCACGGTTGACGGACAAACGGCGTATTCCAGCTCCTCCAGGCTCCCGTCAACGGACCTGAGAAGGGAGCTGGAGCGGTGCCACTTGGTCCAGGATGCCCGGGTGTACCTCGAGCGACGTCGAGAAAGGCGCCGCAACCATGAGGCTGGCGACAGCATGACGTCGGCCTCGACACAACCTGGAGGGCAGGTCTTCGCCACGCGAGTCCTGCCTCAGGCATTCGCCACGCAACATATGCCACAACCGTATGCGCCGCAAGCAGCGCCCCCGGTCTATGGTGCAGCCTTGCCCATGCCGGGATACACGGTCCCAAGTGCAAACCAAGCGTTCGCAGTGTCAATACCTGCGGCAGCAGGAGCGGGATGTGCAGCTCTTGCACCCCACCTTCGCTTCGCGAGGTGGCCACGCAAGTTTCGCCCGCACCTGCCTGAGAAGTACGATGGTAGCGTCAACCCGGCGGAGTTCCTCCAGATCTACTCCACCGCCGTACTTGCCGCAGGAGGGGACGAGGCTGTCATGGCCAACTACTTCCCTGTCGCCCTAACCGGCCCAGCTCGGTCTTGGCTCATGAACCTACCTCAGGGGTCCATAACTTCCTGGGGAGAGCTCTGCCGGCAGTTCGTTGCCAACTTTGGCAGCTCCTACACCCGTCCCGGCACGGAGCTTGACCTCCACGCCGTCAAGCAACAACCTGGGGAGTCGCTGTGCTCTTTCATCCAGCGGTTCTCCCAGGTACGCAACACCATCCCGCATATTCAAAGTGCTTCTGTGGTGGTGGCGTTCCGACAGGGTGTCCGAGACGAGAAAATGCTTGAGAAGCTCGCGACCAGAGAGGTCCGCGACGTCTCTGAGCTCTTCAGCCTGGCGGACAAATGCGCTAGAGCAGCTGAAGGGCGGAACTGGCACGCTCTGCCGACCTCCGAGCCAGGTGGACAACCCGGGTCCGGTGCTGCTGCCTATGGGGGTGGCAAGAAATCCAAGAACCGGGGGAGTGGCAAGATGAAGTCATCGTTCATGGCTCCCGTCGCTGCAGCAGCGACGACTAGTGGAGCTTGGGGGCCACGCCCCGACAAAAGGCAGCGGCAGTCACCAGCCCCAGATAGTGACCAGGGTGGGCTATGCCCCGTGCATGGCGCCGGCAACCATACAGCTGCCGAGTGCTGGGATATCCAGAGGCTCGCAGAGCGCTTCCGCAAAGGAAGACAGCAGAGAGCTGAAGCACCGCCCTACCCTCAGAGGGATGGCAAACTGAAGGTCGATGCCCCAGTCACCGCCGCCCATCAGGTGGGGTTCCAGGAGCCTCAGCGTGTCATAAAGACAGTACATAACGGTGAGGACTCCAGCTCCGACGGTGACGGGCCAGGGCAGTAGCCAACTGCGGCACGCCTCCGTGCTTCGAACGTACCTCCCGGGGGCCGCCCAAGATCTGTCAACCCCTTGAAGGCCTTGCCAGAAGGGGAAGACGCCTTGGGTCATCCAAGACGAGCCCGGGTCCACCTACCCCTTGAAGGCCTTAGCCAGAAGGGGAGAACTCCCCGGGTGCCCCCAGGAGAAGCCGCGGAGGACCTGATCCAGCGCGAAGATGACAACCTCGTCTACAAGACTCGGCTGCAGGTAACATCCCACAACGCGTGGTCTCGGCTGATGCTCTAAGCACTACCGCCAAAGAACCGAACGCATCGGGGGCCTGCAGGAGGGCAACCTGGTGTCGCGGCACGCTCTATTCCAAGAAGGACCCATAAGCTCTCCCCCAGCAGGGAAGGTCCCTTCCGAATCATGAAAGCTGCCGCCCCAGGTACACATGCCTTTCAACCGAGTGTGGGATCCGTTCCCAAAAATCCTTGCCATGAAGCAACGCTGTAAGTCCTACTTCCCGAGCATAAGTAGAACAGGGTTATTCCCTTCTGTAATGAATCCCATAGAATTTAGGAACAGAGTTTGGGGCAGCTAAGTCTCAAGGGACTGTACAGGACTACGTCCAGTTTAGCCTGGTTCCGACCCTAAGCGCGTAGAGTCTTGCTTCCCTTGAAGACGAGGCGGAATATTGCCTCCATGTACAGCCAGAATTCCACCTATGGGCATGAATACAGAAACCTGTTCTACTTAGCTCCCTCTCATGCGCTCATTTAAATTATGCATTAATTTTTATGAACGCACTATCTTTGTATGTTCATCGTACATCTAGCTCCCCCTCTCCTGCGCTCATCCATAGTCGGCATTCGCTATCCTACCGAAGGAGGCTGCGCTTGAGGCACCTGCTGATGGCCGAGTGAGTCTCTCGGGCCTCCCCCAGTCAGGTGTTGCGGTGCCAGTTGGTTACCTCCAGGAAAGGCCTGCGTTGTGCATGGGGGGTCCAGGGTGCGTGTCGGTACCCTCGATATGGGGTACCCCCGCGCACAGGGGAAAATGCCTAAGGATCTCGTCCTTCTCCGCAGGGAGAGCTCCGAAGGCGCCACGCGTCCAGAGGGGCTGGACCTCCCTCTCCTCAGAGGAGAGCTCCGGGCCCACCACGTGGCATACAGAAGCCGGACCTCCCCCTCCGTGGGAGAGAGGTCCGAAGGTGCCGCGTGTCCGGAGAGGCCGGACCTCCCTCTCCTCAGAGAGGAGCTCCGGGCTCGCCACGTGGCCAACAGAAGCCGAACCTCCCCCTCCGCGGGGAGAGGTCCGAAGGCTCCACGTGTCCTGCAGGGCCGGACCCCCCTCTCTTCTGAGGAGGGCTCCGGGCCCGCCACGTGGCCAGCAGAACGGCGCTGCCTGCCCCCGAGCGATAGGCAGCGGGCATAAAGACGCCCCATACCTTGCCCGTACAAGGTATTCAAGGCCCGCGCCTTCCCAAGACGTGGAGAGGCGGAGCACGCCTCTGTCAGGTGCCGTTGCGCCCAGTCGCATCACAGACTGGCGCGCAGTGTCAGAGGCTGCCAGCCAATAAACGCAGCGACAAGACATCCCATTGCCGCCCCCGCCGTCATCATCCACTACGACTAGCATGCGGCATGGGCAGAGCTACAAGACGAAGACTCAGAAGCCTTCGGCAGAGACAACTACCGGCATAACTGCAGATACGGTAGATATCAGTCAACTTCCCCGGGACCAACTGTCGGGTCCCGGCCCCCCTTGTAAGCCACCCGAGTCTTGGACTATAAAAGGCTCGGGTAGGCGACGTTAGAAGGGGTTCGCACTTTAGCCATTCGCACCCTGGGTTCACACTTTGCAACTCATACGCTAGCCATACACTCTCAAGCTGTAACTCACCCCCAAGCTCAGGCCTCCGGCCCCGAGCAGCAAGCAATACAGCGAGCTCCATAGCTCGCCGTGGACGTAGGGTTTTACGCTCCGGCAGCCTGAACCACGTAAAACTCGCCGTGTCAAGCTCTCACTAACTCGTCCATCTGCGCAAGCTCTCCGCTAGGGACTAGCCCCACCGAAAAAAGAACCTCCGCGGGCTGCCCAGTGCAGGCCCGGGGGAAGTGTCGACCGAACACTTCGACATTTGGCGCGCCAGGAAGGGGGCTTTTCTCCTAGCGCTTCGACATTTCCGCCGACGAAGATGACCAAGCTTCCTTCAGCGGCGAACTCTCCCCCCTTGCCTCAGCAGCAAACCGCGACCAGGGGGGAGTACATGTCGACACACTCGGGACGGAGTGTGTCGGTACAAGCTGGGAGCCAGCAACCGGCTCTGGCAGCGCCGACCCCGGCAATGCAGGCTCCAACCAGCGTCAGGCCTTCAGTAGCGCCGGGCGTACCCGGTGGGGGTGCGCTAGCAGCAGCAAGGGCGCTACTGCACAATCCGCCTGCTGGGGACGTGCCTCAGGCGGCGACCCAGCAGTGGATTCGCGAGGTGGACCGTCTCGTTGTCACCGCCGCAAACCCTCTACTTCGACGGGGACGACGCTCCGGCCAACCGGCTGTGTCGCTGATGCGCGCGCCAACGGTTGACGGGCAGACGGCGGACTCCAGCTCCACCAGGCTTCCGTCGACGGATCTGAGGGCAGAGCTGGAGCGAAGCCGCTTGGGCCAAGATGCCCGAGTGTTCCTCGAGCGACGCCTAGAAAGGCGTCGCATCCAAGAGGCTGGCGACAGCATGACGTCGGCCTCAATCCAGCCTGAAGGGCAGATCATCGCCACGCGAGCTCTGCCCCAGGCGTACGCCGCGCAGAATATGCCACAGTCATATGTCCTGCAAACGGCGCCCCCGGCCTATGGCGCAGCCTTGCCCATACAGGGGTACACTGTGCCAGGCGCGAACCAAGCGTTCGCGGCACCAATACCTGCACTGGGAGCCAGCAACCGGCTCTGGCAGTGCCGACCCCGGCAATGCAGGCTCCGACCAGTGTCAGGTCTTCAGTAGCGCTGGACGTACCCGGTGGGGGTGCGCTAGCTGCAGCAAGAGCGCTACTGCACAATCCACCTGCTGGGGACGCGCCTCAGGCAGCGACCCAGCAGTGGATTCGCGAGGTAGACCGTCTCGTCGTCGCCGCCGCAAACCCTCGACTTCAGTGGGGACGACGCTCCGGCCAACCGGCTGTGCCGCTGATGCGCACACCAACGGTTGACGAGCAGATGGCAGATTCCAGCTCTACCAGGCCCCAGTCGACGGATCTGAGGACAGAGCTGGAACGGTGTCACTTGGGCCAGGATACCCGGGTGTACCTCGAGCGACGTCAAGAAAGTCGTCGCACTCAAGAGGCTGGCGACAACATGACATCGGCCTCGACCCTGCCTGAAGGGCGGACCTTCACCACGCGGGCTCTGCCCTAGGCGTACGCCGCGCAGCATAAGCCACAACCATGTGCTCTGCAAGCGGCGTCCCCGGCCTATGGCGCAACCTTGCCCATACCGGGGTACACTGTGTCAGGCGCAACCAAGCGTTCGCGGCACCAATACCTGCACTGGGAGCCAGCAACCGGCTCTGGCAGCGCCGACCCCGGCAATGCAGGCTCCGAACAGTGTCAGGTCTTCAGTAGCGCTGGACGTACCCGGCGGGGGTGCGCCAGCCGCAGCAAGAGCGCTACCGCACGATCCGCCTGTTGGGGACGCGCCTCAGGCAGCGACCCAGCAGTGGATTCGCGAGATAGACAGGAGCAGGATGTACGGCCCTGGAGCCCCACCTCCGCTTCACGAGGTGGCCGCACAAGTTTCGGCTGCACCTGCCCGAGAAGTACGACGGCAGCGTCAACCCGGCGGGTTTCCTCCAGATCTACTCCACCGCCGTACTTGCCGCAGGAGGGGATGAGGCCGTCATGGCCAATCTACTTCCCCGTCGCCTTGACCGGCCCGACCCGGTCTTGGCTAATGAACCTCCCTCAGGGTTCCATAACTTCCTTGGGAGAGCTCTGCCGGCAGTTCATCGCCAACTTCGGCAGCTCCTACACCCGTCCCGGCACGGAGCTTGACCTCCAAGCCATCAAGCAACAACCTGGGGAGTCGCTGCGCTCCTTTATCCAGCGGTTCTCCCAGGTACGCAACACCATTCCACATATTCAAAGTGCTTCTGTGGTGGCGACACTTCGACAGTGTCCAGGATAAGAAGATGCTTGAGAGGCTTGCAACCAGAGAGGTCTGCGATGCCTCCGAGCCCTTCAGCCTGGCGGACAAGTGCGCCAGAGCAGCCGGAGGGCGGAGCTGGCACTCACTGCCAGCTTCCGAAGCCGGAAGACAGCCCAAAGACGGCGGAGTTCAAGCTGAGCTCCCGACCACGTCAGAAAGCCAAGAGCCAAGCACTGGCTGACTTCGTGGCTGAGTGGACGCCAACGAAGGCTGACCCAGGGGGCCGCGAAGACGGTGAACCAAAGTACCGAGCTCCGGTCTTCACCGGGCCTCACTGGACGCTCTTCTTCGACGGCTCCTCGCGAAAGCAGGGGGCCGGTGCCGGCGTACTGCTTCTCATGCCATCGGGGGAGCAGTTTGGGTACATGGTGCGTCTCAATTCCAAGGCAACCAACAACTTGGCAGAGTATGAAGCATTCATCTTGCCTAAAAGACAGTCCTGTCTTTGGGCGCTCGCCAGCTGTTGGCACAGGGCGACTCCCAGCTAGTTATCAAGCAAGTTAAGGGTGAATGCTCCTACAAAGAACCACAGCTAGCTGCTTATCTGCTTCACGTGCGGATGTTGGAGAAAGAATTCCTCGCCTTGGACCTGCGCCATGTACCGCGCGCTGGCACGGCCGCAGCGGACAACCTCTCAACGAAGACCTCCATCGGAGCCCCCGCGCATGAAGGAGTCTTTGAGAGGTCATTGTTGCGGTCCACAGCCCGGCCCGCCGAGCCGGGCGAAGGGGGCTGAACCAGTGCCATGAAGCTAGGCAGTCCCGGCGGCCCTGGATGCTGCCAAAGGATCATAAGAGTCACTGGGGACTCCGTGCAACCCAGCGCTCGAGATCCAGAAGCTCAAGTAGCCCCGATGCATGGACCACGGAGGTCCGGGACTCCTTGAAGGACATCCTTCCTGATGAACGTGCATCCGCTGAACGGGTGGTGCGGTGGCTAAGTGCTACGCGCTGGTATCTTTACTGGCGTGGCGCCACGACATCCTATTGCAGTGCATAACCCAGGAGGAAGGCTGCGACTAGCTCGCAGTAGTCCAAGGAGGCGAGTGCTGGGAACGCTCATCGTCCCGCACGTTGGTCAGATAAGCCACCCGGCATGGCTCCTACTGACCGAGAGCCACCTGGACGCCGTCAAACTGGTTAGGGATGCAATGCGTGCCAAGTCCACGCCAAGCAGACCCACACAACCGGTGCAGACGCGCACCCAGAGCCGTCGGGGGATACTGGCTCCTCCATGTTGAGGGCCAGCCAGACTTCCCAGGGCCGGGTCACGGGAACTACCCTTCCACATGGTATGCAGGGCCGAAGCCATGCTTCCCCCTGATATAGCCATGGAGGGTCCCCCCCCGTGTCCGGCGTACGACGAAGCCACGCATGACCCGCTCTGCGTGAAGACAGGCGCTCCGACGCTACCCCAGTAAGTTCACCATGCTTACTTGGGTGTTTATTTATTATGCATTAATTTATATGAACACCTCCCCACGCTCTAGACAGTGTGCGTCCATTGTACACACGGTTCCTCTTTCCTGCTCTCATGCATAGTGGATATTTGCCGTCCTGCCGAAGGCGGTAGTGCTTGGGGTACCTTCCAGAGGCCCGGTGGCCTTCTGGGTCTCCCCCTGTAAAGGTACTGTACCGCCAGTTGGTCTCCTCTGAGAAAAGACCTATGCTAAACCGGGGGTCAGGAGCCTTGCTTTGCCCAGTCTTGCACCCAAAGCATGCGCACTCTGCCCCCCGGCGCTGCGGTCTGAGTACCAGGGGGCCGGACGGTTACACCCTGACTGGGGCTGGGGCCAGACCTCCGGGACCAAGTGCACTGGATTACCCAGGCCCCGTATTCCGGCCTGGGACAGTAAGCCAAATGAGACTAAGGGACAGGAAAGGGGGGACCGCTGAGCAGTTCCGGACCTCCGCCCCCACAGCTGGGCCGAGCTCCGATGCCAGCCCTCGCCCTCCTTTCAGAGGCGAGCGCTGATGCCGGACCTCACGCCCTTCGTTGGCCTGAGCTCCGATGACTGTCGGACTCCGCCTCCACAGCCAGGCCGAGCTCCGAGGCCAGCCCTCGCCCTCCTTTCAGAGGTGAGCGCTGATGCCGGACCTCACGCCCTTCGCTGGCCTGAGCTCCGATGACTTCCGGACTCCGCCCCCACAGCTGGGCCGAGCTCCGATGCCAGCCCTCACCCTCCTTTCAGAGGCGAGCGCTGATGCCGGACCTCACGCCCTTCGCTGGCCTGAGCTCCGATGACTTCCGGACCTCCGCCCCCACAGCCGGGCCGAGCTCCGATGCCAGGCTTCACCCTCTCCTAAGAGGCTGAACACCGAAGCCGTCAAGACCCTGCCAGCACAGGGAGTACTCAAGACAAGAAAGTGCGCGGATCAGAAGAGACGAAGGTCCTACCTCGGGCTCGCTATCTCCCCCGAGATGGGCCCGGGGGCCACTGTCGGTACCCTCGATATGGGGTACCCCCGCGCACAGGGGAAAATGCCTAAGGATCTCGCTCTTCTCTGCAGGGAGAGCTCCGAAGGCGCCACGCGTCCAGAGGGGCCGGACCTCCCTCTCCTCAGAGGAGAGCTCCGGGCCCACCACGTGGCATACAGAAGCCGGACCTCCCCCTTCGCGGGAGAGAGGTCCGAAGGTGCCACGTGTCCGGAGAGGCCGGACCTCCCTCTCCTCAGAGAGGAGCTCCGGGCTCGCCACGTGGCCAACAAAAGCCGAACCTCCCCCTCCGCGGGGAGAGGTCTGAAGGCTCCACGTGTCCTGCGGGGCCGGACCCCCCTCTCTTCTGAGGAGGGCTCCGGGCCCGCCACGTGGCCAGCAGAATGGCGCTGCCTGCCCCCGAGCGATAGGCAGCGGGCGTAAAGACGCCCCATACCTTGCCCATACAAGGTATTCAAGGCCCGCGCCTTCCCAAGACGTGGAGACGCGGAGCACGCCTCTGTCAGGTGCCATTGCGCCCAGTCGCATCACAGACTGGCGCGCAGTGTCAGAGGCTGCCAGCCAATAAACGCAGCGACAAGACATCCCATGCCGCCCCCGCCGTCATCATCCACTATGACTAGCATGCGGCATGGGCAGAGCTATAAGACGAAGACTCAGAAGCCTTCGGCAGAGACAACTACCGGCATAACTGCAGATACGGTAGATATCAGTCAATCTCCCCGGGACCTACTGTCGGGTCCCGGCCCCCCTTGTAAGCCACCCGAGTCTTGGACTATAAAAGGCTCGGGTAGGCGACGTTAGCAGGGGTTCGCACTTTAGCCATTCGCACCCTGGGTTCGCACTTTGCAACTCATACGCTAGCCATACACTCTCAAGCTGTAACTCACCCACAAGCTCAGGCCTCCGGCCCCGAGCAGCAAGCAATACAGCGAGCTCCATAGCTCGCCGTGGACGTAGGGTTTTACGCTCCGGCGGCCTGAACCACGTAAAACTCGCCGTGTCAATCTCTCACTAACTCGTCCATCTGCGCAAGCTCTCCGCTAGGGACTAGCCCCACCACAAAAAGAACCTCCGCGGGCTGCCCAGTGCAGGCCCGGGGGAAGTGTCGACCGAACACTTCGACAGTGTGTATCCAGCTTAGCAGGCCATGACCCCAAAGCATGCGCATCCTGCCCTCCGGAGGTACAGGGGAGTACAACCGCTTTGCCTGGTCATGAACCCAAAGCACGTGCACTCTGCTTCCCCAGCGCATGGCCCAGTACTAGGGATAGGACGGCCGTACCCGGACCTCGGAGGGAGCCGGAGCTCCGGCGCCTCGTGCACAGAATTGCCCAAGCCCCGTATAACGGATCAGGATCATAAGACGGATAAGACTAGTAGACGGGAGGGGAGGACCCCCCAAGGAGAATTACGTTTCCTCTGCCTGTGTGCTGGACCTCCAGGTTACGGCAACAGGGACTGCATGAAGCAGGGGGAAAGGAGCTACCAACTACTCCGGCCTAGGACTGGAAGGACCGGGTCCTGCCCCTTCAGCAGGGGCGGGACCCGAGGGCCCCAAGTGTCCAGCGGGCCCGGAGCTCTCGCCTCCCCTGAGGAGGGCTCCGGGCTCGCCACGTGGCAGGCGGAAACCGGACCTCTCCCCCCCCCTCCCCCCGGTGGGAGGGCTCCGAAAGCCCTACGTGTCCAGCATGGCCGGAGCTCCCGCCTCTTAAGGAGGGGCTCCGGACCCGCCACGTGGCAGGCAGATTTGGAGCTCCTCATGGGGCGAGATCCGGAGACCCACGGGGGCCCCTAACACGGTTAGGACCCGGGGAAGGTGTGTATGTGAAGCTCCGAGATTGGAGATGGCCTCTGAATACCTTGCGGAGCTAAGGACTCAGTCAGGCAAAGCCAAGAAGGAGAGAAAAAGCATCACAGACACAAATATCTAAAAGAGTCGAACTAAGCGAGGCTCCATGAGCTGGACTACAGACTCGATAAAAAGGGAGAAACAAGTCCTAAGGACCTCCCGGCTCCCGCCGGAACCTTGTGGCTACAAGGGCGGCCACATCCTCGACTTCTGCCCTGGCAGCTTGCTCCCGCTCCGCGGCTGGGCCCTCTCTCACTGGTTCTAGCAAGAAAGAGGGGTTGCAGCTCTTAAAGCATGCCAGCACATGTGAGGCGACCTCTAAGACTAGGCCGCGTCCCTCGGCCTCAAGCTCGCTGGCGACCACCGAGTCTAGCCTGTCCAGCTTGGCACCGATCGACTCCAGCGCGGGGATCACCTACGCCACCTTCAACGCAGGGGCCGCGGCCCTCACCGGACTGAAGCCAAGAGGGATCAGGGCGGACCCCGCTTGATCCACGAAGCTCGAGACCGCAAGAGCCTCGGAGGACCGCAAGGCCGAAAGCTCCTCCACCTCGTGGCGGGCCGCCTGCAGAGCCTCTAGGTTCCTCTCGGAGAATTCCTTCTCCTTGGCCCCCAGGGAGCTCTCCCAAAGATGGAGAGTCTTGGCGAGCCGCTCCAACTCCGCAGCCTTGAAGTCGGCGGCCAACTCCCGGTCCGAGACCGCCCAGCGATCACGGGAGACCTGTTCCTCCCTCAAGTCGAGGTCTGCCTTCAGGATCTCCAGCTCCTCGATCCGAGCTCGAAGGTCATCCTCGCCCGCCGCCAGCTGCGCGGCGACCCTCTCCGCCTCAGCTGCCGTGGAACGCTCCCGTTACTCAACGGTGAGTTCACGGCGCTCCAACTGCTGCCGTATCTCCACAGCAGCAGAGAGGCTCTCTTCGGCTCGGGCGTGTGCCTCCAGGGCCTCCCTGTTGATCCGCCGCGATTGGGTGTCCATGCGGTCGACAGCCCGCTTCATCCGGTCTAGGAGCACTTCCCTGAAGTCGAGCAACTCCCGCCTGGAGTCGAGCTCGCTCTTAACCTTCGCGGTCCTCTCCCGCAAAAGGTTCCCCCAGGTGAGGAGGCGATCCCGTTCAACCGTATACTGCTCCCGCTCGCGACCTAGTGCAGCCAAGACCTGCTGAACGCTCATCTCGGCAAGCGCGAAGGCATCCGCCAGGGGCAATGGAGAAACAGAGGCCGGGGCAGTCCCCCCGACCTCCTCCATTACCTCGTCCTCAAGAGGAGTCGACGCACCAGCAACCGAGACGAGACGCCGATCAGGAGAAGCTGGCTCCGAGGCTCTGGCAGCCGGACCTGCCGGGCTCTCTTCAGCTTCTGGCTCCTTGACCTGTGGAGAGGGGCGAGCTGGGGAAGGCGGCGCTGGAGTAAAGGCCGGGCCGCCTAGTACAGGGTCGACCTGCGCTGGCTTGGGGGCCGCGGTGGCCGTCTCGGCAGGAAGAGACGACGCCGCCGCGGAGTCCGGGCACACCAGAACAGGAGAAGTTCGCGTTGGCCTGGGGGCCGCGGCAGTTGCCCCTGGCTCCGAGCGCAACGGCACAGACTCCCCGCAAGTCGGGGATGGCCGGGAAGCGCGGACACTCCAGCGGGCTCTGAACCCCGACTTCCGAGCCGAGGTAGGACTCCCAGAGCCCGCTACCGTCACTGACGGCCGCTCCGCAGTCGCTTGAACTGGCGGAACGGGGGACGCCCCAGAATCTTCCCTCAATGCATCAGCCCGGGGCCTCTTCGAGTCGCCACCGGAGGGAGTGCCAGGCACCCCAGATTCCCGACTTGGCACAGACGCCGCCGCTGGAGGAGATCGAGCGCGCTTCTTCTCTGGTGACGGGTTGGAGGCCATGGCGAGGGAGAACTCAAGGGAAAAGAGAGCAAAAGCACAAGAGTCCGAGAAGAAACGCAGAGAAGTGCGAAGGGAAGCCGCAATGTGGGTAAGATCCCCTCTAAAAACTTCCCGGGTGCAATTCCAAGCGATTCGGAACTCTTCGGATACACTGCATCGGCAACCGCTTCGGCTCCTAAACCGAGTGCCGATGACGGGTGGACCCAAGCCGCCCAACTGAAGCGGTGGGTCAAGGAGTCAGTCTCCTGAGAAGATGAGCCGGCAAGGCACTTCGGCGGTTCCCGAAGAAAGCGCCGCGACGTGCAGAAGTGGCAGTCTTGGGAACCGCCGCAGTAAAAGCAACCATCAAGTGAGCGCATGCTCCCACGATCCCGCGGCCGTTCGTGCTCCGGCAGCGGTCAATTCGGGACTTAGAGAAAGTGCGTGGATCGGAAGAGACGGAGGTCCCACCTCGGGCTCGCTATCTCCCCCGAGATGGGCCCAGGGGCCACTGTCGGTACCTGAGATATGGGGTACCCCCGTGCACAGGAGAAAATGCCTAAGGAACTCGCCCTTCTCCGCAGGGAGAGCTCTGAAGGCGCCACGCGTCCGGCGGGGCCGGGCCTCCCTCTCCTCAGAGGAGAGCTCCGGGCCTGCCACGTGGCATACAGAAGCCGGACCTCCCCCTCCGCGGGAGAGAGGTCCGAAGGCGCCAAGCGTCCAGCGGGGCCGGACCTCCCTCTCCTCAGAGGAGAGCTCCGGGCCCGCCGCATGGCCGACAGAAGCCGAGCCTCCCCCTCCGCGGGGAGAGGTCCGGAGGCTCTACGTGCCCCATGGACCGGGCCCTCCTCTCCTCTGAGAAGGGCTCCGGGCCCGCCACGTGGCAGCAGAACTGCGCTGCCTGCCCCCGAGAGATAGGCAGCGGGCGTAAAGACGCCCCATACCTTGCCCGTACAAGGTATTCAAGGCCCGCGTCTTCCCAAGACGCGGAGACGCGGAGCACTCCTCTGTCAGGTGCCGTTGCGCCCAGTCGCATCACAGACTGGCGCGCGGTGTCAGAATCTGCCAGCCAATAAACACCACGACAAGACATCCCATGCCGCCTGCGCCGTCATCAACCACTACGACTAGCATGCGGCATGGGCAGGGCGGCAAGATGAAGACTCAGAAGCCTTCGACCAGAGACAACTACCGGCATAACTGCAGATACGGTAGATAATAGACAATCTTCCTGGGACCACCTATCGGTTCCCGGCTCCCCTTGTAAGCCGCCCGAGTCTTGGACTATAAAAGGCTCGGGTAGGCGACGATAGCAAGAGCTCGCACTCTGCAACTCATACGCTAGCCATACACTCCCAAGTTGTAACTCACCCCCAAGCTCAGGACTCCATCCCTGAGCAGCAAGCAATACAGCGAGCTCCTTAGCTCGCTGTGGACGTAGGGTTTTACGCTCCGGCGGCCTGAACCACGTAAAACTCACCGCATCAAGCTCTTACTAACTCGTACATCCGCGCAAGCTCTCCACTAGGGACTAGCCCCACCGAATAAAGAACCTCCGCGGGCTGCCCAGTGCAGGCCCGGGGGAAGTGTCGACCGAACACTTCGACAGGCGTGCTCCGCGTCTCCGCGTCTTGGGAAGGCGCGGGCCTTGAATACCTTGTACGGGCAAGGTATGGAGCGTCTTTACGCCCGCTGCCTACCGCCCGGGGGCAGGCAGCGCTGTCTGCTGGACATGTGGCGGCTCAGAGCTCTCCTCTGAGGAGGGGGAGGTCCGGCCCCGCAGGACACGTGGAGCCTTCAGACCTCTCCCCGCGGAGGGGGAGGTCCGGCTTCTATCGGCCACGGGGCGGGTCCGGAGCTCTCCTCTGAGGGGGGAGGTCTGGCCCCGCGGGACATGTGGCATCTTCCGAGCTCTCCCCACGGAGGGGGAAGGTCTGGCTGCTGTAGGCCATGTGACGAGCCCGGAGCTCTCCTCTGAGGAGAGGGAGGTCCGACCCCACTGGACACGTGGCGCCTTCGGAGCTTCCCCTGTGGAGAAGGGCGAGATCCTTAGGCATTTTCCCCTGTGCGCGGGGGTACCCCATATCGCAGGTACCGACAGTGGCCCCCGGGCTTACCTCGGGGGAGGTAACGAGCCCGGGATGAGGCCTTCTCCTACCCGCGTACTTTCTTGTCTTGAGTACTCCCTGTGCTGGCAGGGTCTTGACGGCTTCGGAGTTCAGCCTCTTAGGAGAGGGTGAAGCCTGGCATCGGAGCTCGGCCCGGCTGTGGGGGCGGAGGTCCGGGAGTCATCAGAGCTCAGGCCCACGAAGGGCGTGAGGTCCGGCATCAGGGCTCGCCCCTGAAAGGAGGGCGAGGGCTGGCATCGGAGCTCATCCCAGCTGTGGGGGCGGAGGTCCGGAAGTCATCGGAGCTCAGGCCAGCGAAGGGCGTGAGGTCCGGGGGTCATCGGAGCTCAGGCCAGCGAAGGGCGTGAGGTCCGGCATCAGCGCTCGCCTCTGAAAGGAGGGCGAGGGCTGGCCACGGAGCTCGGCCCAGCTGCGGGGGCGGAGGTCCGGAAGTCATCGGAGCTCAGGCCAGCGAAGGGCGTGAGGTCCGGCATCAGCGCTCGCCTCTGAAAGGAGGGCGAGGGCTGGCCTCGGAGCTCGGCCTGGCTGTGGAGGCGGAGTCCGGCAGTGCTCAGTGGTCCCCCCTTTCCTGTCCCTTAGTCTCATTTGGCTTACTGTCCCAGGCCGGAATACGGGGCTTGGGTAATCCAGTGCACTTGGTCCCGGAGGTCTGGCACCTGCCCCAGTCAGGGTGTAACCGTCCGGCCCCCTGGTACTCAGACCGTAGCGCCGCTACACAGAGTGCGCATGCTTTGGGTGCAAGACCGGGCAAAGCAAGGCTCCTGACCCCCTGGTCTAGTGTAGGTCTTTTCTCGGAGGAGACCAACTGGCGGTACAGTACCCTTACAGGGGGAGATCCAAAAGGCCACCGGGCCTCTGGCAGGTACCCCAAGCACTACCGCCTTCGGCAGGACGGCAAATATCGACTACGCATGAGAGCAGGAAAGAGGAACCGAGTGTACAATGGACGCACACTGTCTAGAGCGTGGGGAGGTGTTCATATAAATTAATGCGTAATTTAAATAAACACCTAAGTAAGCATGGTGAACTTACTGGGGTAGCGTCGGAGAGCCTGTCTTCACGCAGAGCGGGTCATGCGTGGCTTCGTCGTACGCCGGACACGGGGGGACCCCCATGGCGATCTCAGGGGGAAGTATGGCTTCGGCCCCACATACCATGTGGAAGGGTAGTTCCCGTGGCCCGGCCCTGGGAAGTCCTGCTGGCCCTCGACATGGAGGAGCCGGTATCCCCCGACGGCTCTGGGTGCGCGTCTGCACCGGTTGTGTGGGTCTGCTTGGCGTGGACCTGGCATGCATTGCATCCCTAACCGGTTTGAAGGCGTCCAGGTGGCTCTCGGTCAGTAGGAGCCATGCCGGGTGGCTTAACCGACCAGCGTGCGGGACGATGAGCGTTCCCAGCACTCGCCTCCTTGGACTACTGCAAGCTATTCGCAGCCTTCCTCCTGGGTTATGCACTGCAATAGGATGTCGTGGCGCCACGCCAGTAAAGATACCAGCGCGTAGCACTTAGCCATCCGCACCACCCGTTCAGCGAATGCACGTTCATCAGGAAGGATGTCCTTCAAGGAGCCCCGGACCTCCGTGGTCCATGCATCGGGACTACTTGATCTTATGGATCTTGAGCCCTGGGTTGCACGGAGTCCCTAGTGACGCTTACGATCCTTTGGCAGCATCCATGGCCGCCGAGACTGCCTAGCCTCGAGGCACTGGTTCAGCCCCCTTCACCCGGCTCGGCGGGCCGGGCTGTGGACCGCAGCAACGTCCTCTCGAAGACTCCTTCGGGCGCAGGGGCTCCGATGGAGGCCTTCGTTGAGAGGTCGTCAGCTGCGGCCTTGCCAGCGCGCGGTACATGGCGCAGGTCCAAGGCGAGGAAGTCTTCCTCCAACATCCGCACGTGGAGCAGATAAGCAGCTAGCTATCGGTCATTGCAGGGGCATTCACCCTTAACTTGCTTGATAACTAGCTGGGAGTCACCCTGCGCCAACAACTGGCGAGCGCCCAGAGACAGGACTGTCTTTTAGGCCAAAGATGAGTGCTTCATACTCTGCCAAGCTGTTGGTTGCCTTGGAATTGAGACGCACCATGTACCCAGACTGCTCCCCCGATGGCATGAGAAGCAGTACGCCGGCACTGGCCCCCTGCTTTCGCGAGGAGCCGTCGAAGAAGAGCGTCCAGTGAGGCCCGGTGAAGACCAGAGCTCGGCACTTTGGTTCACCGTCTTCGCGGCCCCCTGGGTCAGCCTTCGTTGGCGTCCACTAAGCCACGAAGTCAGCCAGCGCTTGGCTCTTGGCTGTCTGACGTGGTTGGGAGCTCAGCTTGAACTCCGCCGTCTTCGGGCTGTCTTCTGGCTTCGGAAGCTGGCAGTGAGTGCCAACTCCGCCCTTCAGCTGCTCTGGCGCACTTGTCCGCCAGGCTGAAGAGCTCGGGGACGTCACGGACCTCTCTGGTCGCGAGCTTCTCAAGCATTTTCTCGTCCCGGACACCCTGCCCGAACGCCACCGCCACAGAAGCACTTTGAATGTGCAGGATGGTGTTGCGTACCTGGGAGAACCGCTGGATGAAGGAGCGCAGTGATTCCCCAGGCTGTTGCTTGATGGCGTGGAGGTCGAGCTCCGTGCCAGGACGGGTGTAGGAGTTGCCGAAGTTGGCGATGAACTGCCGGCAGAGCTCTCCCCAGGAAGTTATGGAACCCTGAGTGAGGTTCATTAGCCAAGACCGGGCTGGGCCGGTCAAGGCGACCGGGAAGTAGTTGGCCATGACAGCCTCATCCCCTCCTGCGGCAAGTACGGCGGTGGAGTAGATCTGGAGGAACTCCGCCGGGTTGACGCTGCCGTCGTACTTTTTGGGCAGGTGCGGCCGAAACTTGCGCGGCCACCTCGCGGAGCGAAGGTGGGGCACCAGGGCCGCACATTCTGCTCCTGTTGCTGCAGGTGTTGGCATCGCGAACGCTTGGTTCTCCGCCGGCACAGTGTACCCCGGTATGGGCAAGGCTGCTCCATAGACCGAGGGCGCCGTTTGCAGGGCATATGATTGTGGCATATGCTGCACGGCGTACGCCTGGGGCAGAGCTCGCGTGGCGAAGATCTGCCCTTCAGGCTGGGTCGAGGCCGACGTCATGCTGTCGCCAGCCTCTTGGATGCAACACCTTTCTCGACGTCGCTCGAGGAACACTCGGGCATCTTGGCCCAAGCGGCATCGCTCCAGCTCTGCCCTCAGATCCGTTGACGGAAGCATGCCCGTCAACCGTTGGCGTGCGCGTCAGCGACTCAGCCGGTTGACCGGGGCATCGTCCCCGCCGAAATCGAGGGTTTGCAGCGGCGACGACGAGGCGGTCTACCTCGCGTATCCACTGCTGGGTTACTGAATGAGGTGCGTCCCCAGCAGCTGGGTTGTGCAGTAGCGCTCTTGCTGCAGCTAGCGCACCACTGTGGGGTTCGCTTATCGCTGCAGGAGATCTCATGCTGGTCGGAGCCTGCATTGCCGGGGTCGGCGCTGCCAGAGACGGCTGCTGGCTCCCAGCTTGCGCCGACACACTCCGTCCTGAGTGTGTCGACATGTACTCCCCCCTGGTCACGGTTCGCCGCGAACGCGGGGGAGGAGGGTTTGTCGCCAGCCTCTTAGTTGCGACGCCTTTCTCGATGTTGCTCGAGGCATACCTGGGCACCTTGGCCCATGTGACACCGTTCCAGCTCTGTCCTCAGATCCGTCGACTGGAGCCTGGTGGAGCTGGAATCTGCCGTCTGCTCACGAACCATTGGCGTGCGCATCAGCGACACAGCCGGTTGGCCGGAGCGTCGTCCACGCCAAAGTCGAGGGTTTGCGGCGGCGACGACGAGACGGTCTACCTCGCAAATCCACTGCTGGGTCGCTGCCTGAGGCGCGTCCCCAGCAGGCGGATTGTGCAGTAGCGCTCTTGCTGCAGCTAGCGCACCCCCTCCGGGTACGCCCAGCACTACTGAAGACCTGACGCTGGTTGGAGCCTGCATTGCCTGGGTCGGCGCTGCCAGAGCCGGTTGCTGGCTCCCAGCTTGTACCGACACACTCCGTCCTGAGTGTGTCGACATGTACTCCCCCCTGGTCGTGGTTCGCCGCGGACGCGGGGGAGGAGAGTTTGCCGCTGAAGGAAGCTTGGTCATCTTCGTCGGCAGAAACTCGTCGCGCAAGGGGAAAAGCCCCCTACCTGGCACGCCAAATATCGAAGTGTTCGGTCGACACTTCCCCCGGGCCTGCACTGGGGCAGCCCGCGGAGGTTCTTTTTTCGGTGGGGCTAGTCCCTTGCGGAGAGCTTGAGCATATGGACGAGTTAGTAAGAGCTTGACACGGCGAGTTTTACGTGGTTCAGGCCGCCGGAGTGTAAAACCCTACGTCCATGGCGAGCTATGGAGCTCGCTGTATTGCTTGCTGCTCAGAACCGGAGTCCTGAGCTTGGGGGTGAGTTACAGCTTGGGTGTGAATGGCTAGAGTGTGATTTGCAGGAATGCGAACCCAGGGTGCGAGTGGCTAAAGTGCCAACCCTTGCTAACGTCGCCTACCCAATCCTTTTATAGTCCAAGACTCGGGTGGCTTACAAGGGGGGCCCGGGACCCGACATGTGGTCCCGGGAAGATTTCCTGCCGACTATCGTATCCGCAGTTATGCCGGTAGTTGTCTCTGGCGAAGGCTTCTGAGTCTTTGTCTTGCCGCCCTGTCCACGCCGCACGCTAGTCGTAGTGGTTGATGACGGCGGGTGCGGCAGGGGATGTCTTGTCGCTGTGTTTATTGGCTGGCAGGTTCTGACACCGCGCGCCAGTCTGTGATGCGACTGGGCGCAACGGCACCTGACACAGAGGCGTGCGCCGTGTCTCCGCGTCTTGGGAAGGCGCGGGGCTTGAATATCTTGTACGGGCAAGGTATGGAGCGTCTTTATGCCCGCTGCCTACCGCCCGGGGGCAGGCAGCGCTGTCTGCTGGACACGTGGTGAGCTCAGAGCTCTCCTCTGAGGAGGGGGAGGTCCAGCCCCGCAGGACACGTGGAGCCTTCGGACCTCTCCCCGCGGAGGGGGAGGTCCGGCTTCTATCATCCACGTGGCGGGTCCGGAGCTCTCCTCTGAGGGGGGGGAGGTCCGGCCCCGCGGGACATGTGGCATCTTCAGAGCTCTCCCCACGGAGGGGGGAGGTCTGGCTGCTGTAGGCCACGTGGCGAGCCCGGAGCTCTCCTCTGAGAAGAGGGAGGTCCGGCCCCACTGGACATGTGGCGCCTTCGGAGCTTCCCCTGCGGAGAAGGGCGAGATCCTTAGGCATTTTCCCCTGTGCGCGGGGGTACCCCATATCGCGGGTACCGACAGCCTTCGAGCCTCGCCCCCTATTGAAGGGGCGGGGCCCGGACCTCCCGGTCCTGTGCTGGAGTAGTTGGTAGCCACTTGCCCCCCGCTTCATGCAGCCCCCGTTGCTGTAACCTGGAGGTCCTGCACACAGGTAGAGGAAACGTAACTCTCCTCGGGGGGTCCTTCCCTCCCGTCTCTTAGTCTTATTCGGCTTACGATTCTGTGCGCGAGGTGTCAGGGCTCCGGCTCCCTCCAAGGTCCGGGTACGACCGTCCGATCCCTAGTACCGGACCGTGCGCCGGGGAAGCAGAGTGCACAGGCTTTGGGTTCGGAACCAGGCAAAGCTGCTGTACTCCCCTGGACCTCCGGAGGGCAGGGTGCGCACGCTTTGGGCACAGAGCCGGCTAAGCGGGATACGCACCCTGGACCCCCCATGCATGGCGCAGGCCTTTCCTGGAGGTGACCAACTGGCACCGCAACACCTGACTGGGGGAGGCCCGAGAAACCCACCTAGCCATCGGCAGGTGCCTCAAGCGCAACCGCCTTCAGCAGGATAGCAAATGCTGACTATGGATGAGCGCGGGAGAGAGGGAGCTAGGTGCACGATGAGCATACATAGAGAGTGCGATCATAAAAATTAATGCGTAATTTAAATGAGCACATGAGAGAGAGCAAAGTAGAACAGGTTTCTGTGTAAATGCCCATAGGGGGAAGTCAGGCTGTACATGGAGGCAACGACCCGCCTCATTAAGAAGGGAAGCAAGACTCTACGCGCTTAGGGTTGGAACCAGGCTAAGCTGAACGTAGTCCTGGACCGTCCCCTGAGACTTAGCTGCCCCAAGCGCTGTTCCTAGACTCTATGGGATTTATTACAGAAGGGTATGGCCCTGTTCTACTAACGCTCAGGGGGTAGGACTTAAAGTGTTGTTCCTTGCCAAGGGTTTGGGTACGGATCCCATACCCGGTTGAAAGGCATGTGTACCTGGGGCGGCAACTTTCGTGGCTCGGAAGAGACCTTCCCGGCTGGGGGAGAGTTTACAGGTCCTTCGCGAGAAAGTGTGTGCCGCGGCACCAGGTTGCCTTCCTGCAGGTCCCTGACGCGTTTGGTCCTTTGGCGGTAGTGCTAGGGCACCAGCCGAGGCCGTGCGTTGTGGGGCGTCACCTGCAGCCGGGCCTCGTCGACGAGGTCATTATCTTCACGCTGGATCAGGTCCTGCGCGGCTTCTGCTGGGAGCTGTGACACCCTCGCCTCGGGTGTCAGCATATGTTCATGTTCTATGAAGAGGAAACATTTTAATGAAAGATAGGAACAGAGAGAATTATCAAAAGAATAGCCAATGAAGCCCTCCGAGAGCGCCGAAGACAACTTACCGCGGCCGCTGGCCACGTGGCGTGTTCGGAGCTCATCCCTGCGAAGTGAAGAGAGGTCCGCCGTTGAAAGAGCTGCGTGGCAGGTTTGGGGCTCGTCGCCACAAAGGGGAGAGGTCCGATCCTGTAGGACACGTGTTGCCCACGGAGCTAGCCTCTGCAGAAGAAGCAAAGGCATTTCCGCAAGACACGTGTCATCCTCGGAGCTAGTCCTCACGACAATCAGAGGACCAGTCGCGCGGGATACGTGTCGATCTCGGAGCTCATCTCAGAGAAGTCCGGATCTATCGAACACGTGTTGCCACCGGAGCTTGTCTCCGGGAGGTCTTTTCGTTGCTAGACACATGTTGACCTCGGGGCATGTCCTTGAGGAAAGGAGGGAAGACCGGCGCCAACACGTGGCGTGCGCGGAGCTCACCTCCGAAGAAGAGGGAGGTCTCGCTCGTGACACGCGGCAAAACCGGAGCTCGTCTCTGCGGAGGAGGAGATACCAGGCCCCGGAGGACACGTGGAGCTTCCGGAGCCCATCATCGCGGAGGTAACGAATTCTGGAGCGGTTTTTACGCGTAAAGATACCGGTATGCAACAGAAACCGATCTAAATTTCACGATGTTACTAAAGATAAGATGATAGGATCCAACAAAGATCTGAATAAAACTCTTATTCGGGATCCAATCAGATTAGGACTCTTCTCTTCCCGATTATAAATAGAACCCAAAACCTCTGGCCGAAACCACAAACTTCTCTTTCGACTCCTGAGCCGACGACTTAGAGCCCTAGCCCTAACTCGCCGAGCAAACCATCGCTGAAGCGCAACAGGGGAGATCATCAGAGAAGAACCGAGTGGTCTGAGGAGGACCTCGAAGTCAAGAAGAGCGTGAGGTAGGACTTCAATACCACCTTACGACATCATTGTGTTCATCTCTTTGCATCTGTTCTTCAATTCCTTTTGAACAGAAGCCTTCTCATGGGCAGATCACCTGATGATCAGTTGATCTGAAACAAGATCATCGCCACGTCCACCTTTGATCCGAACACCTTTGTCCATACAAGGCCATGCAAGAACACGTACAGATCAATCTAATAAAACTAATCGTGAGATAGCATGCATATGCATCATCGCATCTAGTTTAAGGTTTGCGCATGATATTGATTGCTGTGAATCCTGTATGCACGTGATCCTACCTAGCAGGACAAGCTCAGGGAGCTGTCTACGACAAACTGCAGCAACCAGGTTTTGGGATTCAAGAACAACTGGAACCGCAAGAACAAGGCAAGTGCTCCTTGACCATGTTGATCCTATGTTTTGGGTAAAACTATTTTGTTTTGCGAAAAGGTGTGTGTGCTGAGTCAAACATGATGGGAAACCGTTTTTATAGGAGTTTACTAGTTTTGGTTGAACAACCCTTGTCGCCTGGGAAGTTTATGAGTCGGGTATTGTTTTTGCTTTATGCTTCGCTAAGTCTATGGGATTGGGAAGCGAGATAGATGTGTCTAGCTAACTGCACTCGTAAATGATAATGAGAAACTGATGATGTTAATGAACATGGGTCAAAGGGAGACCTAGGAAAGACTGGGTTTGTGAATGAGGTAGCATGAGACGGTGGTGTACTTGCCATAGATCTAAGGACCGGTTCATGCATGCACATGCCAGGATAACAGTGCCACCACAAGGCCAAGTATGGGTGCGGCTTAGCTGAGTAATTAGGTAAGTTGCTAGAGTGTTATGGACTGTGGAAGGCACGGGGAATGGGATTCGAGTGAGGACTGCCCTGGGAACTGCATGGCACAAGAGGGGGCCCGTGGGTGGGAGAATTGGAAATTCTAGCCTGCCGGTGAAACCTTAGTGAGTCCATACATCTAGTAACCCCTTTGTAAAGTCTGTTTTGTGATCTCTTGACCATACACCAACGGATGTGTACTGGTATAATGGAGGTTCTGCAGTCACCGACGGGTGACGAAATCACAAACTTGTGGGTAAAGAGGTGCAAACTCTGCAGAGTTACTAAAACTATCATGATAGCCGAGCTTACGGTCACGAGCACCTGGCTAAACTGCCATGATTAGTTGGGATGGGATATGGCATGGATTTTGGGGATGGTTATTGGGATGGTTATTGGGAAGGTTCTTGGTTATGGTTATTGGTTTGGAACTGTTGAGTCTGGATGATGAGATGGTTGCGTGACTGTTGGGACATGACATGAGATTGGTCTCGGTGTGAGACGAGGTTGTTTATGAGTTGAGATGGTAGCGAATACGAGGAGGTATTCGTGAGTATGAATCAAGGATTGGTTAATGTTCGGATGGAACACGGGAAGTGATGGAGTTATGTTAGTAATTAATACATGTTGGGATTACATCTAAAGTTAAGTTGTTTTATCATGGTTTTATAAATCTGCTTTTCTGCAAATAAGCCTTTTATACCTACCTTGTTTATGAACTACATATCATGTGTGTCGAAGTGTTCGGTCGACACTTCCCCCGGGCCTGCACTGGGCAGCCCGCAGAGGTTCTTTTTTTTGTGGGGCTAGTCCCTTGCGGAGATCTTGCGCGGATGGACGAGTTAGTAAGAGCATGACACTGTGAGTTTTACGTGGTTCAGGCCGCCGGAGCGTAAAACCCTACGTCCACGGCGAGCTATGGAGCTCGCTGTATTGCTTGTTGCTCAGGGCCGAAGTCCTGAGCTTGGGGGTGAGTTACAGCTTGGGCGTGAATGGCTAGCGTATGAGTTGCAGAAATGCGAACCCCTGCTATCGTCGCCTACCTGAGCCTTTTATAGTCCAAGACTCGGGTGGCTTACAAGGGGGGCCCGGGACCCGACAGGTGGTCCTAGGGAGATTGACTGTTATCTATCGTATCTGCAGTTATGCCGGTAGTTGTCTCTGGCGAAGGCTTCCGAGTCTCCGTCTTGCCGCCCTGCCCATGCCGCACGCTAGTCGTAGTGGTTGATGACGGTGCAGGCGGCATGGGATGTCTTGTCGCGGTGTTTATTGGCAGGCAGGTTCTGACACCACGCGCCAGTCCGTGATGCGACTGGGCGCAACGGCACCTGACAGAGGCGTGCTCCGCGTCTCTGCGTCTTGGGAAGACGCGGGCCTTGAATACCTTGTACGGGCAAGGTATGGGGCGTCTTTACGCCCGCTGCCTATCGCTCGGGGGCAGGCGGCACTATTCTTCTGGCCACGTGGCGGGCCCGGAGCCCTTCTCAGAGGAGAGGAGAGTCCGGCCCGAGGGGCACGTGGAGCCTTCAGACCTCTCCCCGCGGAGGGGGAGGTTCGGCTTCTGTCGGCCACGTGGCGGGCCCGGAGCTCCTCTCTGAGGAGGGGGAGGTCCGGCCCCGCCGGATACGTGGCACCTTCGGACCCCTCGGCCGCGGAGGGGGAGGTCCGGCTTCTGTATGCCACATGGCAGGCCCGGAGCTCTTCTCTGAGGAGAGGGAGGTCCGGCTCCGCCGGACGCGTGGCGCCTTCGGAGCTCTCCCTGCGGAGAAGGGCGAGTTCCTTAGGCATTTTCCCCTGTGCGCGGGGGTAGCCCATATCTCAGGTACCGACAGTGGCCCCCGGGCCCATCTCGGGGGAGATAGCGAGCCCGAGGTGGGACGTCCGTCTCTTCTGATCCGCGCACTTTCGCTAAGTCCCGCATTGACCGCTGCCGGAGCACGAACGGTCGCAGGATCGTTGGAGCGTGCGCCCACTTGATGGTTGCTTTTACTGCGGCGGTTCCCAAGACTGCCACTTCTGCATGTTGCGGCGCTTTCTTCGGGAACCACCGAAGCGCCTTGCCGGCTTGTCTTCTTAGGAGACTGACTCCTTGACCCACCGCTTCAGTCGGGCGGCTTGGGTCCACCTGTCATCGGCGCTCGGTCTAGGAGCCGAAGCGGTTGCCGATGCGGTGTATTCGAAGAGTTCCGAATCGCCTGGAATTGCTCCTGGGAAGGTTTTTAGAGGGGACCTTACCCTCATTGCGGTTTCCCTTCGCACCTCCCAGCGTTTCTTCTCGGACTCTTGTGCTTTTGCTCTCTTGCCCTTGAGTCTTCCCTGGCCATGGCCTCCAACCCGCCACCAGAGAAGAAGCGCGCTCGATCTCCTCCAGCGGCGGGGTCTGTGCCAAGTCGGGAATCTGGGGTGCCTGGCACTCCTTCCGGTGGCGACTCGAAGAGGCCCCGGGCTGATGCGTTGAGGGAAGCTTCTGGGGCGTCCCCTGCTCCGCCAGTTCAAGCGACTGCGGAGCGGCCGTCAGTGACGGCAGCGGGCTCTGGGAGTCCTACCCCGGCTCGGAAGTCGGGGTTCAGAGCCCGCTGGAGTGTCCGCGCTTCCCGGCCATCCCTGACTTGCGGGGAATCTGTTGCATTGCGCTCGGAGCCCGGGACAACTGCCGCGGCCCCCAAGCCAGCGCGAACTTCTCTTGTTCCGGTGTGCCCGGACTCCGCGGCGGCGTCGTCTCTTCTTGCCGAGACGGCCACCGCGGCCCCCAAGCCAGCGCAGGTCGACCCTGCACCAGGCGGCCCGGCCTTTACTCCAGCGCCTCCTTCCCCGGCTCGCCCCTCTCCACAGGTCAAGAAGCCTGAAGCCAAAGAGGACCCGGCAGGTCCGGCTGCCAGAGCCCCGGGGCCAGCTTCCCCTGGCCGGCGTCTCGTCTTGGTTGCTGGTGCTTCGACTCCTCTTGAGGATGAGGTGATGGAGGAGGTCGGGGGAACTGCCCCGGCCTCTGTTGCTCCATTGCCCCTGGCTGATGCCTTCGCGCTTGCCGAGATGAGCGTCCGGCAGGTCTTGGCTGCACTAGGTCGCGAGTTGGAGGAGTATACAGTTGAACGGGATCGCCTCCTCACCTAGGGGAACCTTTTGCGGGAGCGTACCGCGAAGGTCAGGAGCGAGCTCGACTCCATGCGGTAGTTGCTCGACTTCAGGGAAGTGCTCCTCGACCGGCTGAAGCGCGCTGTCGAACGTATGGACGCCGAGTCGCGGCGGATCAACAGGGAGGCCCTGGAGGCTCAAGCCCGGGCCGAGGAGAGCCTCTCTGCCGCTGAGGAGACATGGCAGCGGATGGAGCGCCGTAAACTCGCCGTTGAGGAACAGGAGCGTTCCACGGCAGCCGAGGCGGAGAGGGTCGCCGCGCAGCTGGCGGCCGCGAGGATGACCTTCGAGCTCGGATCGAGGAGCTAGAGATTCTGAAGGCAGACCTCGACCTGACGGAGGAACAGGTCTCTCGCGAACGCCGCGCGGTCTTGGAACGGGAGTTGGCCGCTGACTTCAAGGCTTCTGAGTTGGAGTGGCTCGCCAAGACTCTCCATCTTCGGGAGAGCTCCCTGGCGGCCAAGGAGAAGGAATTCTCCGAGAGAAACCTGGAGGCCCTGCAGGCAGCCCGCCGTGAGGTGGAGGAGCTCTCGGCCTTGCGGTCCTCCGAGGCTCTTGCGGTCTCGAGCTTCATGGATCGAGCGGGGTCCGCCCTGATCCTTCTTGGCTTCAGTCCGGTGAGGGCCGCGGCTCCTGCGTTGAAGGTGGCGGAGGTGATCCCCGCGCTGGAGTCGATCGGCGCCAAGCTGGACAGGCTAGACTCGGTGGTCGCCAGCGAGCTTGAGGCCGAGGGACGCTGACACGACCCCATTGGTCTTGTCGAGCCAGGATCACGCTGAGGGGTGCTGCGTTGCACAGCACCGTATAACACACGTCAAAGGTACAAAGCGGAAGCGAAATTTTATTACATAAACAAGTTTATGAACATGTTTACAGCAAAATAAGTTCAGTCTACACTCGCGGGCGTAGACTAAGCATCAAGTGCACGTTCAGCCCTTGGACGTGTCCTTGCTAGCACACACGCACACTAACTCTGCGGCGTGCACGACTCCCACTCGACGGGATTCCCCTCCTGGGGTTCCGTCTCCTCTTCGGGAGTCCCTTCCTCATAGAACCCTGCAAAAAGCTTCAAACACAAGCAGTGAGCACGGAGGCTCAGCAAGTCTGACCCGTCTCACCTAAACATGGAACTTCTACATGAGGGTGATGGGTTACATGATGTAAAAATCATTTGCAAGGACTCGCCTACTTAGTAGAACCTTACTTTCAAGTTTTAGCAGCAGGTTGTGCAGAACCTTACGCTAAGGCACATGAGAGAGCCGCAATCAAACAAGAAACGCATTTCTCTCATGTACTTTGCCCAAAGTTGAAAAGAACTTTAGTTAGCTCAAGACTACAGCATATCATTAACAATCAATGTCCATCTTTCAATCAGCAGCATTTTAACATGTGACTAGACTGTTCTTTCTACGTCACGGTACAGTGAACAAGTGGTACTCACTGACCGCGAGGGACGGCGATTATAATCGATTTACACCTGCAGGGTTACCCGAACAACCCGTCACGTACGCCCGTACTCGATGTTGCCTACAACAACCATCACGGACGCCGTACGCGACTACCTTTCACCCGTTAGCCAAATGTTGAACCGGTCCAATCGTCCCGAGCAAGAGGTCTCTGCACGCGCATCTCAGTGCCGCCAGCCGATTTACACCTCGAGCTCTCAACCTACCCTCTGAACGACCAGCTATGCCTCAACACCCAGCTACCCGAGTTACATCAGTTTCCCGGTTCCCATATAGCCGGTAGGTCTTCGGTACTGTTCTAGCTTGTTCAACAGGCCCGCACACGGCTCGGTCCTCAATCGACACAAGCGGAGCTATAGCACACAGGCCCCAAAGTCCTGCTGCCCTTACTCTCCGCTCGGTCTCATTTTCTTGCCATATGTATCATGTGCTATCTCTACCCGAGCAATGTGCCTCTAGCCTATTCTCGCGAGTAGTTCCAACTACTCGACTTGTACCGAATCCTACTCTATCCTAGCAATGCAGTAGCTAACGGGGTTTGCAATCCTAAACCCAACCCATGGTTCTCTTGGCTATGCAGTGGGGCTCCCAAACAAGACTCTAATGCACAGAATAAAGGAAACAAGTATGTGCTCAAAACAATAAAATTTGTAAAAAGGTTAATGCAAACCGGGGCTTGCCTTGCTGCTCTTGGTCGTAGGCTAGCTGTTCCTCCGGAGTAACGAAGTCTAGGACTTCGGGTTCCTCCTCGACCTTAGCGACTACATGATAGAAACAATACATGTATCAATTTAATGCATTTGTATTAGGTTTGAAGTTGTGAAGTCTATAACTTTTGCTAGACAGACCTAATGACTGTGAAACTTTTATTGTGGCTTGGTTACAACCTAAACACAGAATTGGTCAAGTTTTATTTGCAGCAAAGCTCATTTGAGCCCTCCACAATTAATTATGTCCTTGACCTTAATTGGAACTCTTAGGGTGTTCTAGGAATTTTCATGAAGCAAACTATGACTTTCTGAAAACTAGATTTTCAGAGGGTTCTAATGGAGTTGGTCTCACTTAATTTGAAGGTTCCTAGCTAAAGTTATGAGTTAAACAATTTCAGAGAAAATTCTGAAAATGTTTCTGAACATTTTCTAGTTTCTCTGGAACAGTTTCACTAATCACACCATTAGGTGTATCAGATGAGCTCAATTGGATCTGAAATTTTTATGGTAGTTCAAGGATATTTTGGTGAACATCCCAGCAAAATTTCAGGATTTTCCTCCAAAGGGTTCTCCAGTTAAAATTCCTAACAGTTTAAATTTTGAGGAATTAATTCTGGAGAATTAATGGTTTTCATGAAGTGAAACTTGATTTGCTGGAAAGTACTCGGAGAGCTGAATACAGAAAAATTTGGTTCACTCAATTTGGAGCTTTCTAGCCAAAGTTATGATGATTTGAAGTTTGGAAGAATTCTGAAAATTGGGGGAAAAATTTAAACTCTCGGGCCCGTGGGGACACGTGTCGGGCGCGGAGGTGTCCGGCACACCGGAGATACCACACGTGTCAAGCGCGGAGGTGTCCAGCACACCGGAGCTCGCAGGGTATTTGCGCGCCAGCACAGCCGATCCCCAGCCACACCCGATCCCGATTTAAATCTTTCAGTCGCTGATACGTGGGCCAGCCGGCTTCTTCTTCCTCACGCCGTTCTCTCGCGCCCGCGCCGCCGACCTCGCCGGAGCAGACTAGGAGCTTGCTGGCTCACCGCTGCCGGACCTCCCATGGGCTGAAACTCGCCGCCAGGGGGTTGTCGACGTCGAGGAACACGTCGGTGGTGTCAGGTCGGACTGGGGGTGACCGGAAATAGCTCGGCGACGTGCCGCGGCCTCGGTTGAGGTTCGGCACCATCGACCGTGGTTTCTAAACCCGCCAACACCTCGAACAAACGGTCCTACAGCATCAGTGTACCTCTAGGAAGCTCGACAAGGTGTCAAAAGGGTTCAGGGATGGCGGCAAGTCGATCGGCACCGTGTGACCGATCGTGTCCGCCATGACCGCCCTCGAAATTTGTTACTCCTAGACAGTTTTACGCCACGGATGCAGAAAAGAACTTGATCGCCGGCTAGTCCAGCGTCTATGTGCAGGATTTGATGACCTCCGAAAGATCATAGAGCGTGAATTTAAAGAAACCGTACCGGAAGCTCAGTTTAAGGTTGCCGGAGCAAAAACTGAGAATTCGCCGGCGAGAGTTCACGGCGTGGCTTGAGCTTCAGGTGGAAGCAGTGTGGAGTCCGTGCGCTCCTGTTGCCTCCCTTGCTCGGCCGTGGAAGTGGTTGCAGCGTGCTGTCCGCGTGAGACCGATCGCCGTCCTTCAGCTAAACTGCGGCGGTCGTCGTTGGTCACGGGAACAGGGGCCGAAACCCGGTGGTCCAGGCGTTGGGAGGGTGGTGCGCGACCTCCAGTGGCTGTCTAGCAGCTTAGGAACGAAGGAGTTTGTTTTGCTGGTTTTCCCGATTGAGCAAAGAGCTGCGGCGAGAAACAATGCCGCTGCTCGGTTTTTGCCCGCGAGAAGATAAAGCCGGCCGACTCCTGCTCAGTGGAGGCGGTGCCGGTCGCATGGGGGCGCGAGCAAGCCGCCCTGGGCGCCAGCGCGCGGAGAGGGGAGCAGCTGGTGGAGCCGGTAGCTGCTCGGTGGCACAGCCGACAGCTGCTCGGTGGAATTTCCCACCGAGACTCTGACTTTGGTTGCAAGTTTCTCCTTCTTCCCTCTATGACATGTGGGTCCCACCCAGGGTTTTAACCGCTGGAATTTACTCCTAACCACTGTAGTAAACAGTGAACCCCATAATACCCCTGGTGATTCAAATTATTCACCCTTGAGCCATTCGAATTGAATAGGATTCGAATTGGGTTTGGGTTGAGTGAATTCCAGCACAAGTTCAGTTTTGAATTCAAATAAAGTTTGAATTCGTCCCACTTAGCTCATGTCAAGATCAACTCCAAATGGACTGAAAATTGGTGTGTGGGCTCGTAAAAATGTACTGAGTAAGAATATGCCTCCCACCTTTAAATTCATGGGATAAAAACAGTTTGAATTTGAATATGGTTTCAAACTGCCCTCTTCCTAACTATACCCAAAATGACCTCAAAAAGGGTTTTGAATTCGGGTGAAACTTGGCATGGACATCCTTAGTAAAGTGTAGGAGTTTTCATATGTCCAGCCCATCTATATCACATGTGGAAAATACCACTTTTGCCATGTGTGAGTTTGTTCTCTAATGAGCATGTTGATAATTGTTACTTGCTCTTCATTTGTGTTCATCACCCTTCCTCAAATGAGGTGTGGTGTGGTCATGAACACTGCAAATGTGTGTCAAAAACTGAGACCCTTACATTCCTCCCCCCTTAAAAGAATCTCGTCCCGAGATTATAAGGTGAAAATGAGAGAGAGGACGGTGGAAAATTACCGGATATGCGACGTGAAAAAGTCGGGGTAGTTAGTGCGAAGGAATTCTTCGCTTTCCCATGTCGCTTCGTCCATGGAGTGATTACTCCATAGAACCTTGTAGAACCACAACGTACGGTTGCGTGTGGTTCGGGCCTTTTTATCAATAATCTGCACCGGTTCCTCCCGATAGGTGAGATCCGGTTGCAGTTCTTCAATGTCTTCCAGCTGAACGGTAGTTGATATATTGAGACACTTCCTCAGCTGGGAAACGTGAAAGACGTCGTGCACACCGGAAAGTGCTTCTGGTAACTTCAGCCGGTATGCCACTGGTCCACATCTCTCGGTAATCTGAAATGGACCGATGAATCGGGGTGCCAACTTTCCTCTCACCCCAAATCTGTTTACGCCCTTCATTGGAGACACCCGTAGATATACGTGATCTCCAACTTCGAATTGTAATGGGCGCCTTCTCCGGTCCGCATACTGTTTCTGACGGGATTGAGCGGCTTTTAGGTTCACTTGAATTAGTCGAACCTTTTCTTCCGCGTTGTTGACAAGGTCAATCCCGAAGGTAACCCTTTCGCCAGACTCACACCAGTTCAATGGTGTGCGGCATTTCCTTCCGTATAGCGCCTCGTAGGGCGCCATCTTGATGCTGGCTTGGTACCCATTGTTGTACGAGAACTCGGCTAACGGCAGTTGATCATCCCAATTCTTGCCGTGGTTGATAGCGCAAGCTCGTAGCATGTCTTCTAGAATCTGATTTACCCGCTCGGTTTGTCCATCCGTCTGCGGGTGGTAGGCTGAACTACGGATCAGCTTCGTCCCCAAGGCAGCGTGCAGCTGCTCCCAAAAACGGGACACAAATAAAGTGCCCTGATCCGATATGATAGTACGGGGTACGCCGTACAAGCATAGGATCCGTGAGATGTACAGTTCAGCGTACTTCTTGGCGTTGTAGTTGGTGTTGACCGGGATGAAATGGGCAACTTTGGTGAGCCGATCGACGATCACCCACACCGAATCATGTTTCTATAAGGTGGTGGGTAAGCCGACGACAAAATTCATGCTCACGTCCTCCCACTTCCAGGCAGGAATGCCCAGTGGTTGCAGCAGTCCCGGTTTCCGCATATGATCTGCCTTCACCCTTCGACATGTATCACACTCGGACACGTATTTTGCAACCTCGCGCTTCATCCGTGTCCACCAAAACTTGCTTCTGAGTTCATGATACATCTTGTTGCTGCCGGGGTGAATAGAAAATTTTGACAAGTGAGCCTCATCAAAGATTTTCTTCCGTAATTCCGGGTTTCGGGGTACGACGATCCGGTCCTTAAACCATAGGACGCCGTCTCCGTCCTTCCGGAAACATTTCAACTCCCCACTGTCTACACGTCTCCGCAAATGTGATATGCCCTTGTCATTCTTCTGGGCTGCCGCTATCTCTTCACGGATGGTGGGGATCAAAGCTAGGTTGTAGAGAGCTCCGTGTGGAATCACATGGAGTGGTGGTTCGCTCTCTTCCAATGGTGTGATGGTCAGATTATTGACGTGTGACTTGCGGCTCAGCGCATCTGCCACTACGTTTGCTTTGCCCGGATGATAATGGATCTCTATTTCGTAATCCTTTATCAGTTCTAACCATCTTCGTTGCCTCATGTTCAGCTCCTTCTGAGTGAATATGTACTTGAGGCTTTTGTGGTCGGTATATAAATGTACGAGGTTACCGAGTAGGTAGTGCCTCCACATCTTCAGTGCAAGTACCACGGCAGCGAGCTCCAAGTCGTGAGTTGGATAATTTTGCTCATGGTTTCTAAGCTGCCGTGATCCATACGCGACCACCCTTCAGTCTTGCATCAGCACACATCCGAGCCCAATGCCGGATGCATCGCAGTACACATTGAACGGGTTTGTTGTGTCTGGCTGCGCCAAAACCGGTGCTGATGTCAGGTGCTTGACTAAAGCCTTGAATGCTGCTTCACATGCTGGACTCCAAACATATTTGGTAGCCTTCTTCAGCAGCTCTGTCATTGGCTTGGCAATCTTCGAGAAGTTCGGGATGAACCTCCGATAATATCCCGCGAGTCCGAGGAAACTCCGTACCTCATGAACAATTATCGGGGATTTCCAATTCAGCACTTGCGTGATCTTGCTCGGGTCCACAGCGATACCCTCCGCTGAGATGATATGCCCGAGGAAAGGCACTTGCGATATCCAAAACTCGCATTTGCTGAATTTTGCGTATAACTTGTGATCCCGCAGCCGTTGCAAGACTATACGCAAATGTTTCTTGTGATCTTCCTCCGACTTGGAATATACTAGGATGTCGTCGATGAAGACCACGACAAACTTGTCCAGCTCCAGCATGAACACCGAGTTCATTAAGTACATGAAGTGAGCTGGAGCATTGGTGAGGCCGAAGGACATGACCAGGTACTCATAAAGTCCGTACCTCGTCGAGAAAGCCGTCTTCGGAATGTCCTCAGCCCTCATCTTAATCTGATGGTACCCGGATCTTAAATCCATTTTGGAAAAGATCTTTGCTTCGACCAATTGATCAAACAACATGTCGATCTGTGGCAACGGGTACTTGTTCTTGATGGTAACGGCATTCAATGGACGATATGTAGAAGCCCAAGAAAAGGGACTTGCAAAAACTTTTCTGCACCTCACAACACAACAGTTTTGTTGTGGGTAGATTGTGAAATATTGTGAAGAGCAAGTGACCTCCATCAAAGGAGTGATTAGAAGGGAAAGCCTTCACTTTCACAAAGTAGGGTTTCTACACATGAGCATGAGAGGTTGAGCTCACCCTAGGATTTAAAAAGTCTTGGGAAGGTTCAGTCCAAAGCTCATGCAAATTCAACGATTTTTGAGGCACTTTTGGGTTATTTCAAAAAGGGGCCAATTTGAATGTAAATTCAAATTGCAGCAACTTTCATCATCCAAATTCAAAAGTTAGCTCCATATCTATACTCAGCACATTTTTATGAGTAAACCCACCAATTTTCATCTCCATTGGAGCTCATCTTGTCAAGAGCTAAATTTGCAAGAATGCAAAACTGAATTTGAATTTCAGTTTAAACATGAAGCAAATTTAACCAAACAAAGTTTGAATTTGAGAACTCAAATTCAAACCAAGACTTGGGGTCTAAGTCTCTCATTCAATGTGGAGTTGCTGGGATATTTATAACAGAAATGGAGAAAAGGGGATTAGAGGGGAGAGGGACCCACAGGTCAGTGGGGGAAAATTGGTTTCAGCTGAAAGGGTTCGGCTTCTCACCGAAGCAAACGCTCCCGGCGTGCCACCGAGCCGATTCTTCGGACGCCCCGCGTGAGACGACGCAGCCAGCTCCTGCTTCCTCCCTCGCGCTGGCCAGCTGCTTCTGCCGATCATCACGCACCTACACCGCTGAACAGAGGTGCCGTGTTCTGTTGCCCAAGAAACGACCGAGCGCACGCCGCCGACTTCGTTCGGTCGAAACCCGGAAATTCACCGCGAGCAGCGCCTCTCCTAGCCACAAAACCACACCATCTGCTCGTCCCTTACCTCCTCGGCACGAGAGCAGTCGAGTTCGGCCCTTCCCCAGCCTTAGCTCCACGTTTCCGAGCAATACCCGAGAAACCGCCACCACTCGGCTCACGGTGACAGCCCAGCAGAGGGCCTTTCACAGCTGAGCAAGGACGGTTTCGGACACGCCGGTGAGCACTACTGCTCCCACCCAAACCACAGGACCAACCGTGAACAGCGGAGCAAGAATTTGGAGAAACTCCGCCGGCGACCACAGAACAACGTTCCGGTATGAGACCTCCGAATTCCCACTCCCTTCTCGTCATTAGTTCACTAAACTGTGCACACAGGGGCTAGACTTGACGGCGCCCAAGTTTGCTCCGCAACCCTAGCTTAATTTTGGCTATAGCCGGCGTATTTCCCGGTTTTCCAGCCGCGGTTATGGCGGGAAAGGTCGGACTCACGGTGACGACTAGGTTAGAGCTCTCCCCGAGCCCTAGCATGGCCTTGTCGACCTTCCATGAGATCCCCCGGTGCTGTAGAGCCTTTCCACCGAGGTTTTGGTGGGCTACGATGACCGGGCGCCATAACTGAAGAGAGTCCGAGCCGCTGCACCGTCGCCAGCTAGGTTAGGGCCACCGCCGACCAGAGCAGGCGGTACCAGCGTGTTCAGCATGCAAAAGTAAGCCAGGCGGCGAGTCTCCGGCCGAAAGGTGGCCGGGAAGCCGAGTCCGGCGAGCTCCAGTACAGCGCCGGAGTGGGGGAGGCGCGGGAGCGAGAGGAAGAAGAAGACCCGCCGGGCCCGCGTGTCAGCAGCTGAAGATTTAAAACTCCGGATCAGCTGTGGCGTGTGATCCTGTGTGGTGGCGCGGGAAAAGGGCTGTGGCCCCGTGTGGCGTGATTCCGGCGGTTGACACGTGTAGGGTGGACCCACAGGCAGAGTTTGAACTTTTTCCGAATTAATTTGAATTCCAGAATTGGTTCAAACTTTGGAACTGCATAACTTTTGCTAGGAAGCTCCAAATTTAGTGATTCAAATTGGGTTGGATTCATCTTGCCTAGCTCTGTCCAGATATACAACCCAATCTGTATGAAACCCATTAATTAATTCTGGAAAATTCTTTAAAGCTTTTCAGCAAAAGAATTTTAGAGGGAGTTTGGTTCATCCAAAAATCCCCAAATTTTGCCAGAATGTTCTTTAGGACATTGGTAAACCCCTGTAAAAGTTTCAGACCATTTGGAGTTGATTGGGTCAGAGCAATTCAAATTGGAAGGTGCTGTGTTCATTTGAATACAGAAACATTTTCAGAGAATTTCCAAAACTTGGAAATTCAGTTCTGGGCAATCCTTAACTCCAAAAATGCTAGGAAAATTCATGCAAACTCTATGAGCTATAATTGAAATTGGGGGTTCTTTAAGTTGGGTATGAACATGGGTCTGACCTCAGAATTAATTCCTCCCTGCTTAATTGCTAAGGAAATTATTCTGAGCAAACCACGCCATGAAAAATGCTAATGTTTGGTCCAGAGAGTTTTCTTGTGAGAAGGAACTCACACAAAAATTCTCAGCTTCATTGGAGCTCTAGATCACCCCTGTCCTGTTTAACCAATTAAAGGATTAATATGGAAAAGGGGGGAAACCACTTAGCATTTCACCATGTGACTAAGTCCAAGCCAAACCACCAACCCCAATTCATATTTAAATTCTTAAACAAAGTTCCAGGGGTTAGAGGCTGGTTATTATAACTAATAGTAGAGGTCTTACTCTAAAACTCACATTTGCATCTAAATTAACATGTAGTATTTCATTAACGTGTAGCCGTTGAAGAAGAGACTCCGGAAGTGCTGGACTTCCTTCTTCCGGACGAAGAACTAACTCCTGACCAGCAGCAACAAGGCAAGCCCCGGTTTGCATTAACCCTTTTTAAAAGCTTTACTTTGTTTACATGTGTCATGTGAAGTATGTATGTGCATTAGGTATAGGATGAATGAAACCCCACTTGCATAACCAAAGGTTCCTAAAAGAGTGAGGGTAGTGTCAAGGACCTCGAGTAGACAGGCTATGCTTAATGAGTCATAGGACTTCGGTACAAGTCGAGTAGTTGGAATCTACTCGCGAGATAGGCATTGGGACACACGGGTTCGGTTGAGGGATGTGAGATCACTTTAGTAATGAAAATGAGACTAGGCAGGGGCTAGGGCGCAGCAAGAGAGAGTCTTGTGGGCGCAGCCCTGTCCGTGTCGATTGAGGACCGATCCGTGTGAGGCCCTGCTGAACAAGTATTGAACGTACCGAAGGCATATCGGATATATGGGCCCCGATAAACCGATGTAGCCTAAACCTCCGGGCGTCGAGGCATAGCACACCGATTTATAGGTGTAGGTTGAGGGCAGCAAGGTGGAAATCTGCCAACGGGCATAGAGAGATGCTCCGTGTGGGGAACCTCCTGCTCGTTTCGGTGCGACCGGTTCGACGTTTGGGCTGTTGGGTGAAAGGTTGTCCCGTACGACATCGAGTGAGCGTGCTGTGCAGCTCCACGGGTGGGCGTACGTGACGTGCTCTTTGGGTTTTCCCTGCAGGTGTATATCGAGTCGATTCGCCGTCCCTCGCGGTGACGAGTACTGCTTGTTCACTGCATCGTAACGTAGACTAATGGATGAAATATGTTGATTCAATGATGCTGATGGATATAATTGTATTGCTACATGTGTGCCACCAAATACTGCTTACTAAATTTCAGATTTCATGAACTGTTAACTTGTTGCTAAAAGATGAACTAAGGATGAACTTGTAGGCGTGTCGTTTTGCTGAAATGTTACTATCCTATGTCCATTGTACACCTCATGTAGAGTTTCATGCTTAGGTGAGTCGGTTAAGCCTTGCTGAGCCTTCGTGCTCACGGTTGCTGCTTAAGTGTTTTTCAGGTGAGGAGCCACCCACGGACTCGGAGTACGAGTCCACCGGCGAGGGTTACCCTCCGTCGGGGACCACGGCTGAGTGGGAGCCGTACACGCCGCGCTGAGCTGAGACGTGCAGCTAGTGTGGGTTGCCCTAGGGCTGGGCAACCGACTTTTGCTAAATAGGCGGGCGTGAGTTGTATAGTGTAGTCTTCCGCTGTGTAATAGAACAATAATTGTAACTGAAGTTTGTACTTATTTGTACAGTTTCAGCTGTTTTCCCCATGTAATATATTGTGTTCTTATGACGTGTGCTGTCGGGTGTCGCATCGCGCGGCACCACCCTCTGCGATCCTGGACGAGCGGATTCCGGTCCGCCACAGCCTGGTATCAGAGCTGCAGTGGGGATAGCACAGTACTTAAGGAATGCATTATGGGAAAAACTTAGGTATACGGTGAGGAATCGGTAGTTGCCCAAGTAAGGACTATATTAGCATAGTTACTTAAAGTGGCAAAGACTAACTTATGTGTTATAATTCTGAATTTCAATTATGTAACGACGCACCTACGCTCTGGTAAGTATGGTAAGGAACGCCACCGAAAGCGGTTCAATTTCGGTTAGCTCTCCCTGACGAGGAACGTGGTTCAGGGATTGATCTCACAGCTTGGTGTGAGATGTCAATATGAACCTCTTGGACTCTTCATGTCCCTGAGTTCATATGAAACGCTGATCCCTAGCGTGCATTAGGCAAGTAAGCGGAGACCCCATCGCGTGGTCAGTAACGCGAGAGTGTGTTCGTCTGGAAATAGCCCAGGAGGACATACGCAGCGCTTGCCATCGGCGTGCCCTGCAGGGCAGTAGGTGGTATCTGTTGGGTTGATAACATTCCCAACCGTGACGACCCGTTCATGACATACTCGGGTTCCCCGTCGTGTGGTGTTGAAACACGATCACGTGCCTTGAGACGTGACTTAGCTCAAGGACGGCCGTATGACAATGATACGGGCGTTTGTATTTACTTTTAAATATGGAACTGCCTGAAATGAACAACCTTTGAGTGCACCATCATTGTGTGGTCTTCTGCAGGTACTAACCACGTATGTATCCGTGTAGAAAACGTGTGCGAGAGACCGTTTAGTGCCACACTCGAGACGTATATACCGGTATGATCCGGTTAGGATTTTCTTTTGTGAGGAACGTAGTACCGAGACATTGTAGGCATGTGCATGAGTATATGATAACAAAGAATTAAAATCTATAGGTTCAACATTTAGGACCCTGGTTGGGTATAAGAATGAGATAGTGATGATTGTAGTTCCAAAAAGACTGAAAAACAGAGTGTTCTGTTTTGGGCAGCATGTTTGCTGATCTTCAACAGGGCGTAACTCACCGGTCTTTTAGCCCAGGGAGGTGTGCTACATAGCTCTGGAAAGGTATCGAAGTACTCTACAACTTTGTTGTGGACTTCCAGAGCTGAAACTCACTTTAAGATGGCTAAAAGCCCAGAGAAATGTAAACTGTCCAAAACCAGGGCAGAGTAAAACATCCTCGGAACTAATCTGTTTTTCAAATATAACTCCCAGTAGAAAAATCTAAAATTGTCATATAATACACGCTTAGAAAGAGTAGAAGATGTGTGACATCTTTGCAATTCAAAGTTTCTGAAGTTTCAGCACAGAAATTAGGGGAAATTAGGGTTGAAGACAGCCACTTCCAAGGGAGGTGCTGTTAAAATTCTTCCAGAAATTCTGCTGACTTTGAATTAGCATAACTTTTGAGCCAAATCTGATCTGGGGGCAAATGCATACTCGTTGGAAAGATACTAAAGTTAACTTTAACTTTGGTATTCAACTTGAGTCATGAAAATGCACAGCACCAGATCAAAGCTTGGGATAGGTAGAAACTGGTCATTCTGACAGAAGAATGACAGTTGAGCTCATTGGAGAGGGTGTTGTACCCTAAGGGTGTGATATGTGATGACAACGCGATAGTAATGTCTCGTAGTGACCAAACCTAGTTATGTTGAGCTTCCAAAGTGGAGGTTCATCAAGTTGGATTAAACTAGCTGGTGTTTGGTCTGGTAATGGTGTAGCTTGTGCAAAGTTATTACATTATCGGCTTACGAGATATATCGCATGTTTTTGTTGTCATAATATTTTTACGGCCATTATAATGGAACTGCATGAAAGTGTTGCGGGACTGATGTTATTGTCATATGATTGCAGATGGTTCGCACTAGGACCACGCACGAGGTAGGTGGCTCTAGCCAAGGGGGAGGCGATGACTCCCAGCCACCGGCCTACGACAGCACCCCGCAGCAGCAGCCACCACCGCCGCCTCCGCTTACTCTAGCGGATGTGATAGCGGCATTGGTGGGAGGTCGTGAGGAGCAGACCGACCTGCTCCGCACGATCGTGCAGAATACGTCCCAGGCGGGAGGACGTCAAGAGCGAGGGCCTCGCGAGCCCCGCGAAGTGTCGTACTCGGATTTCATGAGTACGCACCCTCCAGTGTTTACCGAAGCTGAAGAACCACTGGAGGCGGACAACTGGCTGCGGACTATCGAGTCCAAGTTCGGGCTGCTCCAGTGTACGGAGCGGCAGAAGACGCTGTTCGCAGCACAGCAGCTCCACGGTGCCGCTGGTGCGTGGTGGGCGAATTATGTCACCTCACGTCCGGCTGGCCATGCCGTGGAATGGCAAGAGTTCCGGGAGGCGTTCCGCGCCTATCACATCCCTCCCGGAATAATGAAAAGAAAGTTCCAAGAATTTTTGGAACTGAAGCAGGGCGGGAGGAGTGCCCACGACTACTCCCGTGCCTTCAACCATCTGGCGCAGTATGCGTCAGACTACATCTCCACGGAGGAGAGGAAGAGGGAGCACTTCTATCGGGGGTTACACCCCGAAATGAAGACCCACCTCGTACAATGGAATCGCGGCACATTCAACGACCTAGTCAATGCCGCCATCATGCAAGAGGACGCTCAGCGGGAGTTAGCAGCTGAGCAGAGGAAGCGCAGCGCTCCACCTAGCAGCGGTGGGAGTGGCGCTCCCCAGAAGTACCGTATGGTGTATCGGACACCATCCGGGCAGCAGTGGCAACCACCGGCGCGACTGCAACGGTTCGGGGGACATCCCTTTCAGGCACCTCCGTTCCGTCCGCCGATGCCACCACCAAGACAGCAGCAGCAGCAGACGGTACCCCGGGCGTTTCCACCGCCACAACGCACCCCGGGTTTCCGTCCACCGATCAGCGGGGGACCGCCCCGTTTCACCTGCTTCACGTGTGGCCAGGCGGGCCACTTTGCGAAGGACTGTCCCCAGGGGCAGCAGAGCAGCGGGCAAGCCCAGCTCCAGGGCGGTGCTCGAGGCCGACCTCCGGTGAAGAAGGTTGGTCAGCGGACTGGAGGCGTCCGCAACCTCGACAATGAGGACGCCCCCGAGGGAGACAACGTGCTGGCGGATACGTTTACTCTCAACAATCAAGCCATCGTCATATTATTTGATTCTGGTGCAACCCACAGCTTTATAGGTGCATCCTATGTGGCTAAACATCAATTGCAAGTCTTCCCAACCGACTGCACTTATATGATATGCTCACCGGGAGGGAAGATTTCAGCTAATATGATGATTCCAAAGGCACCTCTGTACTTAGGTGGGAAACTATATCCCACCACCCTGATAATCCTTATGGGACAAAAGATTGATGCAATCTTAGGGATGTCATGGCTGCAATACCATGGCGCTGTCCTAGAGACTCGGACACGGACGGTTCACTTAAATTCTCCATTTCACCGTCCGCATTCCATGGTGTTAGACACGCCAGTCCGGGAAGTTTTAGCAATTAATAATGCTGAAGTTCTCAAGTTAGAAGACATCCCCGTAGTCCGGGAGTATCCTGATGTGTTCCCGGATGATCTTCCGGGCATGCCACCTGAGCGGGATGTCGAGTTCAAGATTGAACTTGCACCCGGGACTACGCCCATATCACGGAGACCATACAAGATGGCTCCAAATGAGCTGGCGGAACTAAAAGAACAGCTCAATGATCTGTTGAGCAAGGGTTTCATTAGGCCGAGTTCCTCGCCTTGGGGATGCTCGGCGCTATTTGTAAAGAAGAAGGATGAAACCCTGAGGCTGTGTGTGGATTACCGGCCGCTCAACGCCGTCACCATCAAGAATAAGTACCCACTGCCCCGTATTGACATCTTGTTTGATCAACTTGTGGGGGCAAGTGTATTCTCAAAGATGGACCTTCGCTCTGGATATCACCAGATCAAGATCCGGGCGGAGGATATCCCGAAGACGGCATTCTCGACGAGATACGGCTTATACGAATATCTCGTCATGTCCTTTGGTCTCACAAATGCTCCAGCCCATTTCATGTATCTCATGAACTCGGTGTTCATGCCGGAGCTGGACAAGTTCGTGGTAGTGTTCATCGACGATATCTTGGTTTACTCCAAGACAGAAGCCGAGCATGCCGAACACTTACGGATCGTTCTGCAACGATTGCGAGACCACAAGCTCTACGCCAAGTTCAGCAAATGCGAATTTTGGATCAGCCAAGTGCCATTCTTGGGACATATCATCTCAGCTGAAGGCATTGCGGTTGACCCAAGTAAAATCGAGCAAGTGTTGAAATGGAAAGCTCCCACTTCAGTGCATGAAGTCAGAAGCTTCCTCGGGTTAGCGGGATACTACCGGAGGTTCATTCCGAGTTTCTCCAAGCTCGCTAAGCCAATGACAGAGTTGCTGAAGAAAGGGACAAAATATGTTTGGAACACGGCGTGTGAAGGAGCGTTCCGAACACTGGTGAAGCATCTCACAACAGCCCCGGTATTAGCTCAGCCGGATACAACCAAGCCCTTCGACGTGTATTGTGACGCGTCCGGTATTGGGCTCGGCTGCGTGTTGATGCAGGAAGGACGTGTGGTCGCTTATGGCTCACGCCAACTTCGGAACCATGAGCAGCACTACCCGACTCACGATCTTGAACTTGCTGCCGTGGTGTTGGCGCTGAAAATGTGGAGGCACTATCTCCTGGGGAACTTGGTGCATCTCTACACCGACCACAAGAGCTTGAAATACATTTTCACCCAGAAGGAGCTGAACATGAGGCAGAGGAGGTGGTTAGAACTGATCAAAGATTATGAGATTGAGATCCATTACCACCCTGGCAAGGCGAATGTGGTTGCCGACGCGCTGAGTCGGAAATCGCATGTCCATCACCTCACCATTACACCGGTGGAGGAGGAAGAGCCAAGTTTATACCTGGTTCCTTATGGATCGCTGTACAACCTTGCCCTCATCCCTA
Organism: Neostapfia colusana; assembly: GCA_030760725.1. Taxonomy (NCBI): domain Eukaryota; kingdom Viridiplantae; phylum Streptophyta; class Magnoliopsida; order Poales; family Poaceae; genus Neostapfia; species Neostapfia colusana. Next base: position 107,671,296 of record JASWHV010000006.1, read on the forward strand.
CTATTAGGGAGGACATCATTGCAGCTCAGAAAACGGATAAAGGCATGGCACATCTCCGGAGACGGATAGACAATGGAGAAATTAAATGTTTCCGAAAAGATGGTGAGGGGACGCTGTGGTTCAATGACCGCATGGTCGTACCCCGAGACATGGAGTTGAGGAAAAAGATCCTCGATGAAGCTCACTTGTCCAAATACTCCATTCATCCGGGCAGCAACAAAATGTACCAAGATTTGAAAAAGAAATTTTGGTGGACACGGATGAAGCGGGAGGTAGCTAAGTACGTATCCGAGTGCGATACGTGTAGACGAGTGAAAGCTGATCACATGAAGAAATCAGGACTGCTGCAACCCCTGAAGATCCTGGCATGGAAATGGGAAGATGTGAGCATGGATTTCATTGTGGGATTACCCCTAACAGCCAACAAGCATGATTCCATATGGGTAATCGTGGATCGGTTAACCAAGATGGCTCACTTCATTCCGGTGAGTACACGTTACAATGCCGGCAAATATGCGGAGCTATACATAGCGAAGATTCTATGCCTATACGGGGTACCCAAGACCATTGTCTCAGATCGAGGTGCATTATTTGTATCTCGCTTTTGGGAGCAGCTACACGCTGCATTGGGTACTAAGCTGATCAGGAGCTCCGCTTATCACCCTCAGACAGATGGCCAGACAGAGAGGGTGAATCAAGTTCTGGAAGACATGTTGAGAGCATGTGCCATCCACCATGGTAGGAACTGGGATGATCACCTACCATTGGCGGAATTCTCGTACAACAACGGTTATCAGGCGAGTATCAAAATGGCACCCTACGAAGCTCTCTATGGTCGCAAGTGCCGCACCCCGTTAAATTGGTGCGAGTCCGGTGAAAGGGTCACATTCGGAGTTGATGTGGTGAACGACGCCGAAGAGCGCGTTCGGACAATTCAAGCCAATTTGAAGGCCGCTCAACCCCGACAGAAGAGCTACGCTGATAAGAGGCGTAGACCGTTGCACTTTGACGTTGGGGAACACGTGTACCTCCGCGTGTCTCCAATGAAGGGCGTGCACCGATTCGGTTTGAAGGGGAAGCTCGCTCCCCGTTTCATTGGACCCTACGCTATCACCGAGAAGTGTGGACCAGCAGCGTATCGATTGGAGCTACCGGCATCTCTGGCTGGTGTCCATGATATTTTCCATATTTCACAACTGCGAAAATGCTTGAAGCATACAACTGCTGTTCCTACCGAAGACATCGGCGAGCTGAAGCCGGATTTAACATATGATGAATATCCGGTGGGAATTCTTGATGAGAAAGCCAGGACCACGCGTAGCAGAACGTTGTGGTTCTACAAAATACTCTGGAGCAACCACACCGCCGAAGAAGCGACGTGGGAGAGCGAGGAGTTCCTTCGCTCAAATTACCCGGAGTTCATGGCTTCTCAACACGGGTAAGTCCCTATTACATCGCTATCTCTTCTTTTATAATCTCGGGACGAGATTCTTTTAAGGGGGGAGGGATGTAGAAGCCCAAGAAAAGGGACTTGCAAAAACTTTTCTGCACCTCACAACACAACAGTTTTGTTGTGGGTAGATTGTGAAATATTGTGAAGAGCAAGTGACCTCCATCAAAGGAGTGATTAGAAGGGAAAGCCATCACTTTCACAAAGTAGGGTTTCTACACATGAGCATGAGAGGTTGAGCTCACCCTAGGATTTAAAAAGTCTTGGGAAGGTTCAGTCCAAAGCTCATGCAAATTCAACAATTTTTGAGGCACTTTTGGGTTATTTCAAAAAGAGGCCAATTTGAATGTAAATTCAAATTGCAGCAACTTTCATCATCCAAATTCAAAAGTTAGCTCCATATCTATACTCAGCACATTTTTATGAGTAAACCCACCAATTTTCATCTCCATTGGAGCTCATCTTGTCAAGAGCTAAATTTGCAAGAATGCAAAACTGAATTTGAATTTCAGTTTAAACATGAAGCAAATTTAACCAAACAAAGTTTGAATTTAAGAACTCAAATTCAAACCAAGACTTGGGGTCTAAGTCTCTCATTCAATGTGGAGTTGCTGGGATATTTACAACAGAAATGGAGAAAAGGGGATTAGAGGGGAGAGGGACCCACAGGTCAGTGGGGAAAAATTGGTTTCAGCTGAAAGGGTTCGGCTTCTCACCGAAGCAAACGCTCCCGGCGTGCCACCGAGCCAATTCTTCGGACGCCCCGCGTGAGACGACGCAGCCAGCTCCTGCTTCCTCCCTCGCGCTGGCCAGCTGCTTCTCCCGATCATCACGCACCTACACCGCTGAACAGAGGCGCCGTGTTCTGTTGCCCAAGAAACGACCGAGCGCACGCCGCCGACTTTGTTCGGTCGAAACCCGGAAATTAACCGCGAGCAGCGCCTCTCCTAGCCACAAAACCACACCATCTGCTCGTCCCTTACCTCCTCGGCACGAGAGCAGTCGAGTTCGGCCCTTCCCCAGCCTTAGCTCCACGTTTCCGAGCAATACCCGAGAAACCGCCACCACTCGGCTCACGGTGAAAGCCCAGCAGAGGGCCTTTCACAGCTGAGCAAGGACGGTTTCGGACACGCCGGTGAGCACTACTGCTCCCACCCAAACCACAGGACCAACCGTGAACAGCGGAGCAAGAATTTGGAGAAACTCCGCCGGCGACCACAGAACAACGTTCCGGTATGAGACCTCCGAATTCCCACTCCCTTCTCGTCATTAGTTCACTAAACTGTGCACACAGGGGCTAGACTTGACGGCGCCCAAGTTTGCTCCGCAACCCTAGCTTAATTTTGGCTATAGCCGGCGTATTTCCCGGTTTTCCAGCCGCGGTTATGGCGGGAAAGGTCGGGCTCACGGTGACGACTAGGTTAGAGCTCTCCCCGAGCCCTAGCATGGCCTTGTCGACCTTCCATGAGATCCCCCGGTGCTGTAGAGCCTTTCCACCGAGGTTTTGGTGGGCTACGATGACCGGGCGCCATAACTGAAGAGAGTCCGAGCCGCTGCACCGTCGCCAGCTAGGTTAGGGCCACCGCCGACCAGAGCAGGCGGTACCAGCGTGTTCAGCGCGCAAAAGTAAGCCCAGGCGGCGAGTCTCCGGCCGAAAGGTGGCCGGGAAGCCGAGTCCGGCGAGCTCCAGTACAGCGCCGGAGTGGGGGAGGCGCGGGAGCGAGAGGAAGAAGAAGACCCGCCGGGCCCGCGTGTCAGCAGCTGAAGATTTAAAACTCCGGATCAGCTGTGGCGTGTGATCCCGTGTGGTGGCGCGGGAAAAGGGCTGTGGCCCCGTGTGGCGTGATTCCGGCGGTTGACACGTGTAGGGTGGACCCACAGGCAGAGTTTGAACTTTTTCCGAATTAATTTGAATTCCAGAATTGGTTCAAACTTTGGAACTGCATAACTTTTGCTAGGAAGCTCCAAATTTAGTGATTCAAATTGGGTTGGATTCATCTTGCCTAGCTCTGTCCAGATATACAACCCAATCTTTATGAAACCCATTAATTAATTCTGGAAAATTCTTTAAAGCTTTTCAGCAAAAGAATTTTAGAGGGAGTTTGGTTCATCCAAAAATCCCCAAATTTTGCCAGAATGTTCTTTATGACATTGGTAAACCCCTGTAGAAGTTTCAGACCATTTGGAGTTGATTGGGTCAGAGCAATTCAAATTGGAAGGTGCTGTGTTCATTTGAATACAGAAACATTTTCAGAGAATTTCCAAAACTTGGAAATTCAGTTCTGGGCAATCCTTAACTCCAAAAATGCTAGGAAAATTCATGCAAACTCTATGAGCTATAATTGAAATTGGGGGTTCTTTAAGTTGGGTATGAACAGGGGTCTGACCTCAGAATTAATTCCTCCCTGCTTAATTGCTAAGGAAATTATTCTGAGCAAACCACGCCATGAAAAATGCTAATGTTTGGTCCAGAGAGTTTTCTTGTGAGAAGGAACTCACACAAAAATTCTCAGCTTCATTGGAGCTCTAGATCACCCCTGTCCTGTTTAACCAATTAAAGGATTAATATGGAAAAGGGGGGAACCACTTAGCATTTCACCATGTGACTAAGTCCAAGCCAAACCACCAACCCCAATTCATATTTAAATTCTTAAACAAAGTTCCAGGGGTTAGAGGCTGGTTATTATAACTAATAGTAGAGGTCTTACTCTAAAACTCACATTTGCATCTAAATTAACATGTAGTATTTCATTAACGTGTAGCCGTTGAAGAAGAAACTCCGGAAGTGCTGGACTTCCTTCTTCCGGACGAAGAACTAACTCCTGACCAGCAGCAACAAGGCAAGCCCCGGTTTGCATTAACCCTTTTTAAAAGCTTTACTTTGTTTACATGTGTCATGTGAAGTATGTATGTGCATTAGGTATAGGATGAATGAAACCCCACTTGCATAACCAAAGGTTCCTAAAAGAGTGAGGGTAGTGTCAAGGACCTCGAGTAGACAGGCTATGCTTAATGAGTCATAGGACTTCGGTACAAGTCGAGTAGTTGGAATCTACTCGCGAGATAGGCATTGGGACACACGGGTTCGGTTGAGGGATGTGAGATCACTTTAGTAATGAAAATGAGACTAGGCAGGGGCTAGGGCGCAGCAAGAGAGAGTCTTGTGGGCGCAGCCCTGTCCGTGTCGATTGAGGACCGATCCGTGTGCGGCCCTGCTGAACAAGTATTGAACGTACCGAAGGCATATCGGATATATGGGCCCCGATAAACCGATGTAGCCTAAACCTCCGGGCGTCGAGGCATAGCACACCGATTTATAGGTGTAGGTTGAGGGCAGCAAGGTGGAAATCTGCCAACGGGCATAGAGAGATGCTCCGTGTGGGGAACCTCCTGCTCGTTTCGGTGCGACCGGTTCGACGTTTGGGCTGTTGGGTGAAAGGTTGTCCCGTACGACATCGAGTGAGCGTGCTGTGCAGGTCCACGGGTGGGCGTACGTGACGTGCTCTTTGGGTTTTCCCTGCAGGTGTATATCGAGTCGATTCGCCGTCCCTCGCGGTGACGAGTACTGCTTGTTCACTGCGTCGTAACGTAGACTAATGGATGAAATATGTTGATTCAATGATGCTGATGGATATAATTGTATTGCTACATGTGTGCCACCAAATACTGCTTACTAAATTTCAGATTTCATGAACTGTTAACTTGTTGCTAAAAGATGAACTAAGGATGAACTTGTAGGCGTGTCGTTTTGCTGAAATGTTACTATCCTATGTCCATTGTACACCTCATGTAGAGTTTCATGCTTAGGTGAGTCGGTTAAGCCTTGCTGAGCCTTCGTGCTCACGGTTGCTGCTTAAGTGTTTTTCAGGTGAGGAGCCACCCACGGACCCGGAGTACGAGTCCACCGGCGAGGGTTACCCTCCGTCGGGGACCACGGCTGAGTGGGAGCCGTACACGCCGCGCTGAGCTGAGACGTGCAGCTAGTGTGGGTTGCCCTAGGGCTGGGCAACCGACTTTTGCTAAATAGGCGGGCGTGAGTTGTATAGTGTAGTCTTCCGCTGTGTAATAGAACAATAATTGTAACTGAAGTTTGTACTTATTTGTACAGTTTCAGCTGTTTTTCCCATGTAATATATTGTGTTCTTATGACGTGTGCTGTCGGGTGTCGCATCGCGCGGCACCACCCTCTGCGATCCTGGATGAGCGGATTCCGGTCCTCCACACGATAGTCCACACAAAGCCGCAACGTCTCATCCTTCTTCTTGACAAATAATGCTGAACATCACCATGGTGAGGAGCTCGGCCTAATAAAACCCTTCTCCAGAAGGTCCGTGAGTTGAGTCTTCAGTTCAGCCAACTCCTTGGGCGCCATCTTCTACGGCCTTCGGGATATTGGCATGGTTCCCGGTGCAAGTTCAATCTTGAACTCCACCTCTCTATCGGGTGGCATCCCCGGCAAATCGTCCGGGAATACATCAGGGAACTCTCGGACCACTGGAATATCTTCCAATCTGATGGTTGTGGCTTGATAGACACTTGGAGGTTTTATTTCTGGACTGTCCAGAAATAATGAGTGAGACTCGTGCACTTCGGAGTTCAAGTGCACGACTCGGAGGACGGTGTCTAAAACAGCGCCGTGGCGGGTTAACCACGACATCCATAGGATGACATCGACCTTTTGTCCCTCTAAAATTATGAGAGACGTAGGGTAAACTCTACCCTCTAAGCACAATGGCGCTTTTGGGACCATCATGCTTGCTGAAATTTTCCCACCCGGTGAACAGATCACATAAGGACTATCGGTGGGTAGTATTTGCAAGCTATACTTATCAATGAAAGCTTGGCTAATGAAGCTATGCGTGGCGCCTGAATCAAATAGTACTACAGCGGGATGCTGGTGGAGTTGGAACATACCCGCAAGGATTGGCTCGCCCTCCGGCACGTCCTCAATGACAAGTTGGTGGACAGTGCCGGGCCTAGGGTTTGCCCGCCGTGCATTAGTAGGGTTCAGGGGTTGATTCCTCCCCGGAAACTGTGGTGCCACTCCGCCGCCTTGCCTCTCCGGGCAACTGCTCGCGAAGTGCCCTGGACGACCACACTTGTAACATGTGGCCGCTGCTGGTGGAGTGCTCGGTGGACGAAAGCCCGGCATGCGTTGCGGAGGTGCAAACGCATGCGGCATCGCCCGCTGCTGTTGTTGTTGTGGCGGTGGTGCTGGCAGTGCCGGCCGGAATGCTGGTGAAGAGTACGGCCGACTGCGGAACGGCATCGACCGCTGTGGTGGCTGCCAGCGTGGACCTGATGGTGGGCGATTCACCATCCGAAACTTCTGAGAAGGACCGCCTCCTTCTCTGCTGCTCTGCGGCGCGCTTCGCTTACGCTCTGCCGCCACCAACTCCTTGCCGGAGTCCTCCTGAACAATCGCAGCATCAATGATGTCGTTGAGGCTGCCGCGATTGAACATCGCCAACTTGTCCTTCAGGAGCGGGTTAAGCCCCTGGTAAAAATGGTCCCGCCGCTTCTCGTCGGTATCAGCATGATACGACGCATATAGCGTGAGATCGTTAAACGCCCTGGAGTATTCCAGCGCGTTCCGGCTCCCTTGTTGCAGGTGTAGGAACTCCTGCGTCTTCCTCTTCATCAGACACGGCGGTATATGATAGGCCCTGAAGGCCGTCCGGAACTCCGCCCAGGTCATCACTCGGTCGGTGGGCTGTGAAGCACAGAAGTTGGTCCACCACGCGCTCGCGGATCCTTGGAGCTGCTGGACCACGAACTGAGTCTTGCGCTGCTCGCTGATCTGGAGCAGCCCGAACTTCATCTCTATGGCGCGGAGCCAGTTGTCCGCGTCAAGTGGTTCATCCGCCCTTGAGAATACCGGGGGATAAGTTGCCAGGAAGTCGGAGTAGGAGCTCTGTTGACGCTCCTTACGGTCTTGACGTCTCTCTTGGCGAGACGTATTTGCAATTAAAGTTTGCAGCAGCTCTGTGTGCTGCTGATGTGAACCCGCCATTGCCGCGACAATGTCGGCCAATGTAACCGTCGGCAGTGGCGGTGGTGGTGTTTGCTGTTGCTGTTGCTGCTGTTGCTGTTGTTGTCCCGAGGAGTCCTCGGGAGGTGGTTGGGAGGTCTCTCCCCCTTGACTGGTACCCCCAACGTTAGGGTTGGCACGAGTACGTGTCATTCTGAAATTCAAAACAGCAGCGATTAGCACATGTCTTACTTAAAATTCCATAAGCAACAGTAAGTATTGAAGTGACACATGATTAATTTGCACAACGTTCACATATATTGATAAAGCATAAACTTTATACAAGATACATTATTCTCGGATCTCCGAGAAGTCGTGCTCATGTCGTCACTACCTATACATACGCTACTGTCTATACGACATGTCACCGATTACAAAAGTTGGGTTACGCTACCCTGGCTGCCCTACTTGGCAACCGTAACACCCTACTCGGAGTAGAACTCGACCTCCTGGGGGTCGTCCTCCTCCGGTACCTCTTCTGGTGGCTCTGGGTCTACCACCTCTTCTCCCATCCCGGGTTCTCCCATTGATGGAAGGCCCAAGACTACCGGTACGCCTAACACCGGGGGCACGAGGTCCTGCAAAGCATGCACCTCGTCCATAGCTTGGTTGTAGTCCTCTTCCCAGCCTTGTCCTTCCTCAATAGCGTCGTCACGCTCTTGAGCAAGGTCCTCATTCTGATGGGTTAGGGTCTGCACCAGCTCTTGCAACGCCGCGATGTCCACACGGCTCTTCTTTCTTGCCTTCTTCAGACGACGCAACTGATTGTGTTGTTCATTCAGTCGCTTGATCGTCGGAAGGAGCACATTGCGGAGTGCGCTGTGAGCACTCTCAAAATGATCTCCACGGCTTGTTCTCTCCTTGAGCTTTGTGGCGAGATGCTCCGTATGAACAGCTTGGCTGTCCATCACGGCGTTTCCCGCCCTCATCTGGAGGCTGAGATTTGCCTCCGCGGGGTTGTACCTTGGGCAACTCGGGTCCGTTGCTTCCAGGTACCTCTCTTCCCACACATGCTGAGCTCGTCCCTCCACCGGAACGAGTGCGTATGGAGTGCCCTCCATAGCCTGCACGTGCAGTTGGCAGAAACGTGACATAGTGTCACGGGTTGCCACTCGCCACATCCCTTCCGGTTGTGTTCCTCTCACCGTGACGGTGAATGGCACCCAACCGGGTGGTGTAGGTCCTGCAGGAACCTCGACATGGATCGTCCACGTCTTGTTCCCCTCTTCGCCTTCTTCCTTGGCGAAGTACTGCGGCATCTGACTATACCCGAAATATTGGAGCATTTGCAACAATGCTTCCGGGTAGCCGCTACGGTCAGAACAGTGGGAAACTACCCACCCGTTCTCCAACTGTTTATCTGCTCCCATCTGTAAAAATATATTTGAGAAATGTCAAATATTTATTTAAACAGTAAACCATTTAGTCATAACATAAGATATGTCATTGAACCCATAAAACTTGGAAACATAGTTCAAATTTTAAACAAATTTGACTGTTGATCTGCTGTTCCCATGACAGCCCTGACCAGTTTCCATTTCAACCTGATTTAGGCCATGTTAAAAGCAAAAACAATTCTGGAGCTCAACATCAAAGTTAAAGCTAACTCCAATAGCTTTCCAGAAAGCATTTGCTTGGCCTAAAATCTGTCCTGGTTCAAAAGTTATGAGATGTCGAAGTTAACAGAATTTCTGGGAACAATTGGACAGCACCTCCCTGCCTTAGGTACTGATTTGATCCAAGAATCCCAGTTAATTCTATTCTTAATCTGACAAAACTTTCTGTTACAAAGTTGTAACCCATCTCATAACCTTTCCAGAACTACCTCATTTTCTATTTTTGGATTTTTATGCAGGAAGTTATGCTTAATTTACAGAGAGTCTACAGAGAGTCTTCACTCTGTCCTGTTTTCTGGACAGTTTCCACTCTACTGTATTTTTCGAGTGGTTAAGGGATGAAACACCTCTGGACCTCAACAGAAAAGTTGTAAAGCTCTTCCAAAGCTTTCCAGAACTGTATCATACGACCCCAATCTCGAAAGAACTCAACCTCTAGCCTCTGATTAACTTCAGCCTTGATTCAGCTGAAAACAGAGTGCTCTGTCCTTAACAACCTATAAGTTGAAAGCTTGTTAACTTTGAATATCCAGTTCAAGGGAAGGAGTTACATCAAGTTTTATTACTTTGGATCAAAACTTTCAAGTTTTAATTGAATTTGTTCATTTAGTTGGGTGTGACGCCGATGCGTCACCAGATCATGTCGGTACTACGTCCTCACAAAGAAAAACCTATACCGGACTTAGCCGGCTTCGTTATTTCAGTGGCACTAAACATCACTCGCACACGGATGCTACACGTCTACCGTTTCGTGGTCAGGCTACCTGCAGAAACTCAAACAATCATCATACTCGGCTGCACACCGAGCCCGGAATCCATACAGTTAGTACACCCGGCCGTCATCACTCGCCCGGATGTTCTCAAGCCAACCACGCCTTGAGTTACGTGTTCACGTTTTAGACCACGTGACGGGGTCTCCCAAGTTGCACCACGCACGCCAGGTACAGACGTTGCTCGAATACCCCAAACGACATGAAGAGTCGTAGAGGATACTAAAGCGGGTCGGGTTACCTGCCAACCGTGGGGCTCCACCCTTCAGCTTGTGCGCACTGGTGGACAGCGCTTACGTGCACCCCCCAAGACATGAACGTCCCGAGATGCACGATTTTCCGACATAACAGATAGGTTAATAAGCCACTTTCTATATACTAATAACATCCTTATACGGGCTACTAACTCGTTCCTCACTGGATTTTTGAAAAAGAAGACCTTTGTACTGTGTTAAACCTCAAGCGAGCTCTGATACCAACGCTGACACGACCCCATTGGTCTTGTCGAGCCAGGATCACGCTGAGGGGTGCTGCGTTGCACAGCACCGTATAACACACGTCAAAGGTACAAAGCGGAAGCAAAATTTTATTACATAAACAAGTTTATGAACATGTTTACAGCAAAATAAGTTCAGTCTACACTCGCGGGCATAGACTAAGCATCAAGTGCACGTTCAGCCCTTGGACGTGTCCTTGCTAGCACACACGCACACTAACTCTGCGGCGTGCACGACTCCCACTCGACGGGATTCCCCTCCTGGGGTTCCGTCTCCTCTTCGGGAGTCCCTTCCTCATAGAACCCTGCAAAAAGCTTCAAACACAAGCAGTGAGCACGAAGGCTCAGCAAGTCTGACCCGTCTCACCTAAACATGGAACTTCTACATGAGGGTGATGGGTTACATGAGGTAAAAATCATTTGCAAGGACTCGCCTACTTAGTAGAACCTTACTTTCAAGTTTTAGCAGCAGGTTGTGGAGAACCTTACGCTAAGGCACATGAGAGAGCCGCAATCAAACAAGAAGCGCATTTCTCTCATGTACTTTGCCCAAAGTTGAAAAGAACTTTAGTTAGCTCTAGACTACAGCATATCATTAACAATCAATGTCCATCTTTCAATCAGCAGCATTTTAACATGTGACTAGCCTGTTCTTTCTACGTCACGGTACAGTGAACAAGTGGTACTCACTGACCGCGAGGGACGGCGATTATAATCGATTTACACCTGCAGGGCTACCCGAACAACCCGTCACGTACGCCCGTACTCGATGTTGCCTACAACAACCATCACGGACGCCGTACGCGACTACCTTTCACCCATTAGCCAAATGTTGAACCGGTCTAATCGTCCCGAGCAAGAGGTCTCTGCACGCGCATCTCAGTGCCGCCAGCCGATTTACACCTCGAGCTCTCAACCTACCCTCTGAACGACCAGCTATGCCTCAACACCCAGCTACCCGAGTTACATCAGTTTCCCGGTTCCCATATAGCCGGTAGGTCTTCGGTACTGTTCTAGCTTGTTCAACAGGCCCGCACACGGCTCGGTCCTCAATCGACACAAGCGGAGCTATAGCATACAGGCCCCAAAGTCCTGCTGCCCTTACTCTCCGCTCGGTCTCATTTTCTTGCCATATGTATCATGTGCTATCTCTACCCGAGCAATGTGCCTCTAGCCTATTCTCGCGAGTAGTTCAAACTACTCGACTTGTACCGAATCCTACTCTATCCTAGCAATGCAGTAGCTAACGGGGTTTGCAATCCTAAACCCAACCCATGGTTCTCTTGGCTATGCAGTGGGGCTCCCAAACAAGACTCTAATGCACAGAATAAAGGAAACAAGTATGTGCTCAAAACAATAAAATTTGTAAAAAGGTTAATGCAAACCGGGGCTTGCCTTGCTGCTCTTGGTCGTAGGCTAGCTGTTCCTCCGGAGTAACGAAGTCTAGGACTTCGGGTTCCTCCTCGACCTTAGCGACTACATGATAGAAACAATACATGTATCAATTTAATGCATTTGTATTTGGTTTGAAGTTGTGAAGTCTATAACTTTTGCTAGACAGACCTAATGACTGTGAAACTTTTATTGTGGCTTGGTTACAACCTAAACACAGAATTGGTCAAGTTTTATTTGCAGCAAAGCTCATTTGAGCCCTCCACAATTAATTATGTCCTTGACCTTAATTGGAACTCTTAGGGTGTTCTAGGAATTTTCATGAAGCAAACTATGACTTTCTGAAAACTAGATTTTCAGAGGGTTCTAATGGAGTTGGTCTCACTTAATTTGAAGGTTCCTAGCTAAAGTTATGAGTTAAACAATTTCAGAGAAAATTCTGAAAATGTTTCTGAACATTTTCTAGTTTCTCTGGAACAGTTTCACTAATCACACCATTAGGTGGATCAGATGAGCTCAATTGGATCTGAAATTTTTATGGTAGTTCAAGGATATTTTGGTGAATATCCCAGCAAAATTTCAGGATTTTCCTTTAAAGGGTTCTCCAGTTAAAATTCCTAACAGTTTAAACTTTGAGGAATTAATTCTGGAGAATTAATGGTTTTCATGAAGTGAAACTTGATTTGCTGGAAAGTACTCTGGGAGCTGAATCCAGCAAAATTTGGTTCACTCAATTTGGAGCTTTCTAGCCAAAGTTATGATGATTTGAAGTTTGGAAGAATTCTGAAAATCGGGGGAAAAATTTAAACTCTCGGGCCCGTGGGGACACGTGTCGGGCGCGGAGATGTCCGGCACACCGGAGATACCACACGTGTCGAGCGCTGAGGTGTCCGGCACACCGGAGCAAGCAGGGTATTTGCACGCCAGCACAGCCGATCCCCGGCCACACCCGATCCCGGTTTAAATCTTTCAGTCGCTGATACGTGGGCCAGCCGGCTTCTTCTTCCTCCCGCCGTTCTCTCGCGCCCGCGCCGCCGACCTCGCCGGAGCAGACTAGGAACTCGCCGCTAGGGGGTTGTCGACGTCGAGGAACACGTCGGTGGTGTCAGGTCGGACTGGGGGTGACCGGAAATAGCTCGGCGACGTGCCGCGGCCTCGGTTGAGGTTCGGCACCGTCGACCGTGGTTTCTAAACCCGCCAACACCTCGAACAAACGGTCCTACAGCATCAGTGTACCTCTAGGAAGCTCGACAAGGTGTCAAAAGGGTTCAGGGATGGCGGCAAGTCGATCGGCACCGTGTGACCGATCGTGTCCGCCATGACCGCCCTTGATCGAGCTCGAAATTTGTTACTCCTAGACAGTTTTACGCCACGGATGCAGAAAAGAACTTGATCGCCGGCTAGTCCAGCGTCTATGTGCAGGATTTGATGACCTCCGAAAGATCATAGAGCGTGAATTTAAAGAAACCGTACCGGAAGCTCAGTTTAAGGTTGCCGGAGCAAAAACTGAGAATTCGCCGGCGAGAGTTCACGGCGTGGCTTTAGCTTCAGGTGGAAGCAGTGTGGAGTCCGTGCGCTCCTGTTGCCGCCCTTGCTCGGCCGTGGAAGTGGTTGCAGCGTGCTGCCCGCGTGAGACCGATCGCCGTCCTTCAGCTAAACTGTGGCGGTCGTCGTTGGTCACGGGAACAGGGGCCGAAACCCGGTGGTCCAGGCGTTGGGAGGGTGGTGCGCGACCTCCGGTGGCTGTCTAGCAGCTTAGGAATGAAGGAGATTGTTTTGCTGGTTTTCCCGATTGAGCAAAGAGCTGCGGCGAGAAACAATGCCGCTGCTCGGTTTTTGCCCGCGAGAAGATAAAGCCGGCCGACTCCTGCTCAGTGGAGGCGGTGCCGGTCGCATGGGGGCGCGAGCAAGCCGCCCTGGGCGCCAGCGCGCGGAGAGGGGAGCAGCTGGTGGCGCCGGTAGCTGCTCGGTGGCACAGCCGACAGCTGCTCGGTGGAATTTCACACCGAGACTCTGACTTTGGTTGCAAGTTTCTCCTTCTTCCCTCTATGACATGTGGGTCCCACCCAGGGTTTTAACTGCTGGAATTTACTCCTAACCACTGTAGTAAACAGTGAACCCCATAATACCCCTGGTGATTCAAATTATTCACCCTTGAGCCATTCGAATTGAATAGGATTCGAATTGGGTTTGGGTTGAGTGAATCCCAGCACAAGTTCAGTTTTGAATTCAAATAAATTTTGAATTCGTCCCACTTAGCTCATGTCAAGATCAACTCCAAATGGATTGAAAATTGGTGTGTGGGCTCGTAAAAATGTACTGAGTAAGAATATGCCTCCCACCTTTAAATTCATGGGATAAAAACAGTTTGAATTTGAATATGATTTCAAACTGCCCTCTTCCTAACTATACCCAAAATGACCTCAAAAAGGGTTTTGAAATCGGGTGAAACTTGGCATGGACATCCTTAGTAAAGTGTAGGAATTTTCATATGTCCAGCCCATCTATATCACATGTGGAAAATACCACTTTTGCCATGTGTGAGTTTGTTCTCTAATGAGCATGTTGATAATTGTTACTTGCTCTTCATTTGTGTTCATCACCCTTCCTCAAATGAGGTGTGTGGTGTGGTGATGAACACTGCAAATGTGTGTCAAAAACTGAGGCCCTTACAGACGCGGCCTAGCCCTAGAGGTCGCGTCACATGTGCTGGCATGCTTCAAGAGCCGTGACCCCTCTTTCTCGCTAGAACCAGCGAGAGAGGGCCCAGCCGCGGAGCGGGAGGAAGCTGCCAGGGCTGAAGTCGAGGATGTGGCCGCCCTTGTAGCCGCAAGGTTCCGGTGGGAGCCGGGAGGTCCTTAGGACATGTTTCCCCCTTTTTATCGAGTCTGTAGTCCAGCTCATGGAGCCTCGCATAGTTTGACTCTTTTAGATATTTGTGTCTGCGATGCTTTTTCTCTCCTTCTTGGCTTTGCCTGACTGAGTCCTTAGCTCCGCAAGGTACTCAGAGGCCTTCTCCAATCTCGGAGCTCTGCACAGACACCTTCCCCGGGCCCTAACGGTGTTAGGGGCCCCCGGGGGTCTCTGGATCTCGCCCTATGGGGAGCTCCAAATCTGCCTGCCATGTGGCGGGTCCGGAGCCCCTCCTTAGGATGCGGGAGCTCCGGCCCTGCTGGACGCGTAGGGCTTTCGGAGCCCTCCCACCGGGGGGGGGGGGGGGGGGGGGGGGAGGTCCGGTTTCCGCCTGCCACGTGGCGAGCCCGGAGCCCCCCTCAGGGGAGGCGAGAGCTCCTGGCCCGCTGGACACGTGGGGCCCTCGGGCCCCGCCCCTGCTGAAGGGGCAGGACCCGGTCCTTCCAGTCCTAGGCCGGAGTAGTTGATAGCTCCTTTCAACCCGCTTCATGCAGTCCCCGTTGCCGTAACCTTGAGGTCCTGCACACAGGCAGAGGAAACGTAATTCTCCTCGGGGGGTCCTCCCCTCCCGTCTCCTAGTCTTATTCGTCTTACGATCCTGATCCGTTATACGGGGCTTGGGCAATTCTGTGCTCGAGGCGCCGGAGCTCCGGCTCCCTCCGAGGTCTGGGTACGGCCGTCCGATCCCTAGTACCGGGCCATGCGCTGGGGAAGCAGAGTGCACGTGCTTTTGGGTTCATGACCAGGCAAAGCGGTTGTACTCCCCTATACCTCCGGAGGGAAGGATGTGCATGCTTTGGGCTCATGGCCTGCTAAGCTGGATACGCACCCTGGACCCCCCATGCACAACGCAGGCCTTTCCTGGAGGTGACCAACTGGCACCACAACACCTGACTTGGGGAGGCCCGAGAGACTCACTCGGCCATCGGCAGGTGCCTCAAGCGCAGCCACCCTCGGTAGGATAGCGAATGCTTACTATGGATGAGCGCGGGAGAGGGGGAGCTAGATGTACGATGAACATACATAGATAGTGCGATCATAAAAATTAATGCATAATTTAAATGAGCGCATGAGAGAGAGCTAAGTAGAACAGGGTTCTGTGTTCATGCCCATAGGTGGAATTCTGGCTGTACATGGAGGCAATATTCCGCCTCGTCCACAAGGGAAGCAAGACTCTACGCGCTTAGGGTCGGAACCAGGCTAAACTGGACGTACTCCTGTACCGTCCCTTGGGACTTAGCTACCCCAAGCTCTGTTCCTAGATTCTATGGGATTCATTACAGAAGGGAACGACCCTGTTCTACTGATGCTCAGGGAGGAGGACTTACAGTGTTGCTCCATGCCAAGGATTTTGGGAACGGATCCCACACTCAGTTGAAAGGCATGTGTACCTGGGGCGGCAGCTTTCATGATTCGGAAGGGACCTTCCCTGCTGGGGGAGAGTTTATGGGTCCTTCTCGGGAAAGAGTGTGCCGCGACACCAGGTTGCCCTTCTGCAGGTCCCTGACGCGTTCGGTTCTTTGGCAGTAGTGCTTAGAGCATCAGCCGAGACCTTGCGTTGTGGGGTGTTACCTGCAGCCGAGTCTCGTTGACGAGGTTGTTATCTTCACGCTGGATCAGGTCCTGCGCGGCTTCTCCTGGGGCCCCCGGGGAGTTCTCCCCTTCTGGCTAAGGCCTTCAAGGGGTAGGTGGACCCGGGCTCATCTTAGATGACCTAAGGCGTCTTCCCCTTCTGGCAAGGCCTTCAAGGGGTCGACAGACCTTGGGCGGCCCCCGGGAGGTATGTACGAGGCACGGAGGTGTGCTCTCGGGTGAGGCTGACCCGACCTCGCACCATTGTGGTCGGTACTAGGGCTGCTGCGACTACTTGGGGCTTCTCCCAGGTTGACGCCGCAGCAGTGCAGCCTCCACTGACCTGGGATGGCAGCCGCAGCCGGCTACCGCTCTGGCCCGTCCTCGTCGGAGCTGGAGTCTTCACCGTTATGCACTGTCTTTATGACACGCTGAGGCTCCTGAAATCCCACCTGATGGGCGGCGGTGACTGGGGCATCGACCTTCTGCTTGCCATCCCTCTGAGGGTAGTGCGGTGCTTCAGCTCTCTGCTGTCTTCCTTTGCGGAAGCGCTCTGCGAGCCTCTAGATATCCCAGCACTCGGCAGCAGTATGGTTGCCGGCGCCATGCACGGGGCATAGCCCGCCCTGGTCACTATCTGGGGCCGGTGACTGCCGCTGCCTTTTGTTGGGGCGTGGCCCCCGTGCTCCACTAGTCGTCGCTGCTGCGGCGACGGGAGCCGTGAACGATGACTTCATCTTGCCACTCCCCTGGTTCTTGGCCTTCTTGCCGCCCCCATAGGCAGCAGCGCCGGACCCGGGCTGTCCTCCTGACTCGGAGGTCGGCAGAGAGTGCCAGTTCCGCCCTTCAGCCGCTCTGGCGCATTTGTCCGCCAGGCTGAAGAGCTCAGAGACGTCACGGACCTCTCTGGTCGCGAGCTTCTCAAGCATTTTCTCGTCCCGGACACCCTGTTGGAACGCCACCACCACCGAAGCACTTTGAATATGCGGGATGGTGTTGCATACCTGGGAGAACCGCTGGATGAAAGAGCGCAGCGACTCCCTAGGCTGTTGCTTGACGGCGTGGAGGTCAAGCTCCGTGCCGGGACGGGTGTAGGAGCTGCCGAAGTTGGCGACGAACTGCCGGCAGAGCTCTCCCCAGGAGGTTATGGACCCCTGAGGGAGATTCATGAGCCAAGACCGAGCAGGGCCGGTCAAGGCGACGGGGAAGTAGTTGGCCATGACAGCCTCATCCCCTCCTGCGGCAAGTACGGCGGTGGAGTAGATCTGGAGGAACTCCGCCAGGTTGACGCTACCATCGTACTTCTCGGGCAGGTGCGGCCGAAACTTGCGCGGCCACCTTGCGAAGCGAAGGTGAGGTGCAAGGGCCGCACATCCTGCTCCTGCTGCCGCAGGTACTGGCGCTGCGAACGCTTGGTTCGCACTTGGCACCGTGTATCCCGGCACGGGCAAGGCTGCACCATAGACCGGGGGCGCTGCTTGCGGCGCATATGGTTGTGGCATATGCTGCGTGGCGTATGCCTGAGGCAGGACTCGCGTGGCGAAGACCTGCCCTCCAGGTTGTGTCGAGGCCGACATCATGCTGTCGCCAGCCTCATGGTTGCAACGCCTTTCTCGACGTCGCTCGAGGTATACCCGGGCATCCTGGCCCAAGTAGCACCGTTCCAGCTCCCTTCTCAGGTCCGTCGATGGGAGCCTGGAGGAGCTGGAATCCGCCGTTTGCCCGTCAACCGTGGGCGTGCGCGTCAGCGACACAGCCGGTTGACCGGGGCGCCGTCCTCGCCGAAACCGAGGGTTCACGGCGGCAACGACGAGGCGGTCCACCTCGCGGACCGATTGCTGGGTCGCGGAATGGGGCGCATCCCCAGCAGGTGGGTTGCGCAGCAGTGCTCTTGCTGCAGCTAGCGCACCCCCATGGTGCACGCTCAGTGCTGCAGAAGATCTCACACTGGTCGGAGCCTGCATCGCCGGAGTCGGCGTAGCCGGAGTCGGCTGCTGGCTACCAGCTTGTGCCGACACACTCCGTCCTGAGTGCGTCGACATGTACTCCCGCTGGTCACGGTTCGCCGTGAACGCGGAGGGGGAGAGTTTGCCGCTGAAGGGAGCTTGGTCATCTTCGTCGGTGGAAACTCGTTGCGCAAGGGGAAAAGTCCCCCTTCCTGGAGCGCCAAATGTCAAAGTGTTCGGTCGACACTTCCCCCGGGCCTACACTGGGCAGCCCGCGGAGGTTCTTTTTTCGGTGGGGCTAGTCCCTTGCGGAGAGCTTGCGCGGATGGACGAGTTAGTAAGAGCTTGACACTGTGAGTTTTACGTGGTTCAGGCCGCTGGAGCGTAAAACCCTACGTCCACGGTGAGCTATGGAGCTCGCTGTATTGCTTGCTGCTCAGGGCCGGAGTCCTGAGCTTGGGGGTGAGTTACAGCTTGGGCGTGAATGGCTAGCGTATGAGTTGCAGAAATGCGCCCCCCTGCTATCGTCGCCTACCCGAGCCTTTTATAGTCCAAGACTCGGGTGGCTTACAAGGGGGGCCCGGGACCCGACAGGTGGTCCGGGGAGATTGACTGTTATCTACCGTATCTGCAGTTATGCCGGTAGTTGTCTCTGGCGAAGGCTTCCGAGTCTCCGTCTTGCCGCCCTGCCCATGCCGCACGCTAGTCGTAGTGGTTGATGACGGCGCAGGCGGCATGGGATGTCTTGTCGCGGTGTTTATTGGCTGGCAGGTTCTGACACCGCGCGCCAGTCCGTGATGCGACTGGGCGCAACGGAACCTGACAGAGGCGTGCTCCGCGTCTCCCCGTCTTGGGAAGACGCGGGCCTTGAATACCTTGTACGGGCAAGGTATGGGGCGTCTTTACGCCCGCTGCCTATCGCTCGGGGGCAGGCGGCGCTGTTCTGCTGGCCACGTGGCGGGCCTGGAGCCCTTCTCAGAGGAGAGGAGAGTCCGGCCCGCGGGGCACGTGGAGCCTTCGGACCTCTCCCCGCGGAGGGGGAGGTTGGGCTTCTGTCGGCCACGTGGCGGGCCCAGAGCTCCTCTCTGAGGAGGGGGAGGTCCGGCCCCGCCGGATACGTGGCACCTTCGGACCCCTCGCCCGCGGAGGGGGAGGTCCGGCTTCTGTATGCCACGTGGCGGGCCCGGAGGTCTCCTCTGAGGAGAGGGAGGTCCGGCCCCGCCGGACGCGTGGCGCCTTCGGAGCTCTCCCTGCGGAGAAGGGCGATTTCCTTAGGCATTTTCCCCTGTGCGCGGGGGTACCCCATATCTCAGGTACCGACAATGGGTTTTCCCGCACTTGCTGAGTACATCATTGTACTCAAACTTGCATTATTATTTCATCATCAACAGCAAGAGAAGGCTATATGAAGACCAAGAGGAGCATTATGGCGTGTGATCTGTTCTCAACCTTGCCTGTGGAGGTAGTAGAGATGGAGCCACTTCTGCTTAGTTTTGCTTCCACATTAGTTTTTGCTTCCGCATTAAAATAAAGACTTCCGCTGCATAGAAATAAGACTTCCTCTGTGAGCATGAGTCCAAGACTCATGAGGTATTGTAATAAACTCTGTTATTTGTGGTAATATATAATCTGAATTCAGTTTGTGGAACGTATGTGTATGTGTGATGAACATCCTGGGCACACATATGCATTAGTTCTCGGTTCGTGGTTTTCCCACAGGATTGAGGGCGTCACAGGAGCCCCGGGGTTCCCTCCCCTTCTGGCTAAGGCCTTCAAGGGGTAGGAGGATCCGGACTCTTCTTGGGAGACCCAAGGCGTCTTTCCTCTTCTGGCAAGGACTTCAAGAGGTTGACAGTCCCTGGGCGGCCGCCAGGAGGTACGACCGAGGCATGGAGGCGTGGACTCGGGTGGAGCTGGCACAGTTCTGCACTGTCGGGACTGGTGCTTGGGCTGCTGTGACTACTTGGAGCTCCTCCAAGGTTGATATCGCAGCAGTGCAGTCTCCACTGACTTCCCGGGATAGCCGCAGTCAGCTACTGCCCCTGCTCGTCATCACCGGAGCTGAAGTCCTCACCATTGTGTACCGTCTTCATGACGCGCTGAGGCTCCTGAAACCCCACCTGGTGGCCGGCGCTGACTGAGGCGTCGACTTTCTGCTTGCCCTCCCTCTGAGGGAGGGGTGGCCCATCGGCTCTCAGCTGCCTCCCTTTGTGGAAGCGCTCTGCGAGCCTCTGGATGTCCCAGCACTCAGCAGCAGTATGATTGCTGGTGCCATGCATGGGGCACAGCTCGCTTTGGTCATCATCTGGGGCTGGTGACTGTCGCTGCCTTTTGTCTGGACGCGGCCCCCGAGCTCCACTGGGTGCCGTTGCTGCGGCAACGGAAGCCGCGGCTGATGACTTCATCTTGCCACTCCCCCGGTTCTTGGCCTTCTTGCCGCCTTCATAGGAGGCAGCGCTAGACCCGGGCTGTCCTCCTGACTCGGAGGCTGGCAGTGAGTTCCAGTTCCGCCCTTCAGCTGCTCTGGCGCACTTGTCCGCCTGGCTGAAGAGCTCTGAGACGTCGCGGACCTCTCTAATCGCGAGCTTCTCGAGCATCTTCTTGTCCCAAACGCCTTGCCGGAACGCCACCACCACAGAAGCGTTTTGGATGTGTGGGATGGTGTTCCGCACCTGGGAGAACCGCTGGATGAAGGAGCGCAGCGACTCCCCAGGTTGTTGCTGGATGGCGTGGAGGTTGAGCTCCGTGCCAGGCCGGGTGTAGGAACTGCCGAAGTTGGCGGTGGACTGCCGGCAGAGCTCTCCCTAGGAAGTTATGGAACCCTGGGGGAGGTTCATGAGCCAAGATCGGGCTGGGCCGGTCAAGGCGACGGGGAAGTAGTTGGCCATGACGGCCTGATCCCCTCCTGCGGCAAGTACGGCGGTGGAGTAGATCTGGAGGAACTCCGCCGGGTTGACGCTGCCGTCATACTTCTCGGGCAGGTGCGGCCGAAACATGCACGGCCACCTCGCGATGCGAAGGTGGGGCGCCAGGGCCGCACATCCTGCTCCTGTTGCTGCAGGCGTTGGTGCTGCGAACGCTTGGTTCGCTGCTGGCACAGTGTACCCCGGTATGGTCAAGGCTGCGCCATAGACCGGGGACGCCGTTTGCAGAGCATATGGCTGTGGCATATGCTGCGCGGCGTATGCCTGGGGCAGAGATCGTGTGGCGAAGGTCTGCGCCTCAGGCTGGGTCGAGGCTGATGTCATGCTATCGCCAGCCTCTTGGTTGCGGCGCCTTTCTCGACGTCGCTCGAGGTACACCCGGGCATCCTGGCCCAAGTGGCACCGTTCCAGCTCTGTCCTCAGGTCCATCGACTGAAGCCTGGTGGTGCTGGAATCCACCGTCTGCCCGTCAACCGTTAGCGTGCGCCTCAGCGACACAGCCGGTTGCCCGGAGCGTCGTCCCCGCCGAAGTCGAGGGTTTGCGGCGGCGACGACGAGGCGATCTACCTCGCGAATCCACTGCTGGGTCGCTGCCTGAGGCGCGTCCCCAGCAGGTGGATTGCGCAACAGCACTCTTGCTGCAGCTAGCGCACCCCCGTGGGGTACGCTTAGCGCTGCAGAAGATCTCACGCTGGCTGGATCCTGCATTGCCGGAGTCGGCGTTGCCGGAGTCGGCTGCTGGCTTCCAGCTTGCGCCGACACACTCCTTCCTGAGTGTGTCGACACGTATTCCCCACTGGTCACGGTTCGCCGTGGACGCGGAGGAGGAGAGCTTGCCGCTGAAGGAAGCTTGGTCATCTTCGTCGGCAGAAACTCGTCGCGCAAGGGAAAAGCCCCCTACCTGGTGCGCCAAATGTCGAAGTGTGTGGTCGACACTTCCCCCGGACCTGCTCTTGGCAGCCCGCGGAGGTTCTTTTTTCGGAGGGGCTAGTCATTTGCGGAGAGCTTAAGCGTAGGGACGAGTTAGGGAGGAGCTTCCCCCGGACCTGCTCTGGGCAGCCCGCGGAGGTTCTTTTTTCGGAGGGGCTAGTCGCTTGCGGAGAGCTTAAGCGTAGGGACGAGTTAGGGAGGAGCTTGACACGGCGAGTTTTACGTGGTTCGTGCCGCCAGAGCGTAAAACCCTACTTCCACGGTGAGCTGAGGTGCTCGCTGTATTGCTTGCTGCTCAGAACCGGAGTCCTGAGCTTGAGGATGAGTTATTCCTAGGGTATGAGTTGTTGGAGTGCCAACCCCCGCTAACGTCGCCTACCCGAGCCTTTTATAGTCCAAGGCTCGTGCGGCTTACAAGGGGGGCCCGGGACCCGACAGGTGGTCCCGAGGAGATTGCCTGCCGACTATCGTATCTGCAGTTATGTCGGTAGTTGTCTTTGGCGAAGGCTTCTGAGTCTTCGTCTTGCCGCCCTGCCCATGCCGCATGCTACTCGTAGTGGTTGATGACGGCGGGTGCGGTAGGGGATGTCTTGTCGCTGTGTTTATTGGCTGGCAGGTTCTGGCACCGCGCGCCAGTCTGTGATGCGACTGGGCGGAACAGCACCTGACAGAGGCGTGCTCCGCGTCTCCGCGTCTTGGGAAGGCGCGGGCCTTGAATACCTTGTACGGGCAAGGTATGGGGCGTCTTTACGCCCGCTGCCTACCGCTCGGGGGCAGGCAGCGCTGTTCTGCTGGACACGTGTCGGGCCCGGAGCTCTCCTCTGAGGAGAGGGAGGTCAGGCCCCGGAGGACACGTGGAGCCTTCGGACCTCTCCCTGCAGATGGGGGAGGTCCGGCTTCTGTCGGCCATGTGGCGGGCCCGGAGCTCTCCTCTGAGGAAAGGGAGGTCCGACCCCACTGGACACGTGGCGCCTTCGGACCTCTCCCTTGCGGAGGGGGGAGGTCCGGCTTCTGCAGGCCACGTGGCGAGCCCGGAGCTATCCTCTGAGGAGAGGGAGGTCCGGCCCCGCTGGACGCGTGGCGCCTTCGGAGCTCTCCCTGCGGAGAAGGGCGAGATCCTCAGGCATTTTCCCCTGTGCGCGGGGGTACCCCATATCGCGGGTACCGACACCAGCTGTCAGTGAGGGTTCGACGGGTCCGGCTGTCGAAGTCCCGGTGCCGGCTTCCCCTGACCGGCGTCTTATCCCGGTCCCCGGTGCGTCGTCTTTTCTTGAGGACGATGTGATGGAGGAGGTCGGGGGCGCTGCTCCGGCCTCTGCTACCCCGCTGCCCCTTGCGGATGCCTTCGTGCTCGCCCAAGCGAGCGTCCGGCAGGTCTTTGCCGTGCTTGGTCATGAGCGAGAGGAGCAGGCGGTTGAGAGGGATCGCCTCCTCACCTGGGGGAACCTTTTGCGGGAGCGGACCGCGAAGGTCAAGGGCGAGCTCGACTCCAGGCTGGAGTCGCTTGACATCATGGGAGCGCTCCTCGACCGGCAGAAGCGGGCTGTCGACCGTCTGGACTCCGAGACACGGCGGCTCCACAGGGAGGCCCTTGAGGAACATGCCCAGGCCAAGGAGAGCCTCTCTTCCGTGGAGGAGATACGGCAGAGGCTGGAGCGTCGTAAGCGCGCCGTTGAGGACTAGGAGCGCTCCGTGGCAGCCGAGGCGGAGAGGCTCGCTGCGCGGCTGGCGGCAGGCGAGGGCGACCTGCGCGCTTGGGCCAGGGAGCTAGAGGCCCGGAAGGCAGACCTCGCCATGAGAGAAGAGCAGGTCTACCGGGAACGCCAGGCGATCCTGGATCGGGAGTTGGCTGTTGACTTCCGGGCTTCAGAGTTGGAGCGGCTTGCCCAGACTCTCCGCCTTCGGGAAAGCTCCCTGGCGGCCAAGGAGAAGGAATTCTCCGAGGGAAGCCGCGACGCCCTGCGGGCAGCCCGCCGTGAGGTAGAGGAGCTCTTGGCCTCGCGGTCCTCCGAGGCCCATGAAGTCTCGAGCTTTGTCGATCAGGTGGAGTCCGCCTTGGTCCCTCTTGGCTTCAGCCCGGTGAAGGCGGCGGCTCCTGCGCTGAAGGTGGCCGAAGTGATCCCCGCGCTGGCGTCAATCAGCGCCAAGCTGAACAGGCTAGACGCGGTGGTCACCAGCGAGCTTGAGGCAGAGGGACGGGGCCTGGCCTTGGAGGTTGCCACGCATGTGTTGGCATGCTTCAGGAGCCGGGACCCTTCTTTCTCACTGGAGCCAGCGAGAGAGGGCCCTGCCGTGGAGCAGGAGGAGACCGCTAGGGCTGAAGTCGGGGATGTGGCCGCCCTTGTAGCCTCTAGGTTCCGGCGCGAGCCAGGGGACCCTAGGGCTTGTTTCTTTCTTTTTATCGAGTTTGTAGCCCAGCTCATGGAGCCATGAATAAATAGACTCTTGTGACCTTTTGCGCCTGTGATGCTTTTGTCTTCTTCTTGGTTTTGCCTGGCCGAGTCCTTAGCTCCGCAAGGTACTCATAGGCCTTCACAATCTCGAAGCTCTGCACAGATACCTTCCCCGGGTCCTTATTGTATTAAAGGCCCCGGAGGTCTCCGGAGCTCGCCCCATGAGGATGGGGAGGTCCGGCTTCTGTCGGCCACGTGGCGGGTCTGGAGCTCCCCTCTGAGGAGAAGGAGGTCCGGCCCTGTGGGACACGTGGAGCCTTCGGAGCTCGCCCCATGAGGATGGGGAGGTCCGGCTTTTGCCGGCCACATGGCGGGTCCGGAGGCCCCCTCTGAGGAGAGGGAGGTCCGGCCCCCGTGGGACACGTGGAGCCTTCGGATCTCCCCCCCCGTAGGGGGGAGATCCGGCTTCTGCCGGCCACGTGGTGGGTCTGGTGCCCCTCCTGAGGAGGCAGGAGCTCCGGGCCCGCTGGACACGTGGGACCTTCGGGCTTCGTCCCTGTTGAAGGGGCGAAACCCGGACCTTCCGGTCCTGCGCTGGAGTAGTCGATGGCTCCTTGCCCCCACCTCATGCAGCCCCCGTAGCTATAACCTGGAGGTCCTGCACACAGGTAGAGGAAACGTAATTCTCCTCGGGGGGTCCTCCATTTCCCGTCTCTTAGTCTTATTCGGCTTATGATCCTAGTCCGGTATACGGGACTTTGGCAGATCTGTGCGCGAGGCACCGGGGCTCCGGCTCCCTCCAAGGCCGGGGTACGACCGTCCGGCCCCTAGTACCGGACCATACGCCGGGGAAGCAGAGTGCACAGGCTTTGGGTACGGAACTAGGCAAAGCGGCTGTACTCCCTTGGACCTCCAGAGGGCAGGGTGCGTACGCTTTGGGTACAGAGCCGGCTAAGCGGGATACGCGCCCTGGACCCCCCATGCACGGCGCCGGCCTTTCCTGGAGGTGACCAACTGGCACCGCAACACCTGACTGGGGGAGGCCTGAGAGGCCCTCCTGGCCATCGGCAGGTGCCTCAAGTGCAACCCCCTTGGGTAGGATAGCAAATGCTGACTATGGATGAGCGCGGGAAAAGGGGAGCTAAATGTACGGTGAGCATACATAGAGAGTGCGGTCATAAAAACTAATGCGTAATTTAAATGAGCACATGAGAGAGAGCGAAGTAGAACAGGTTTCTGTGTAAATGCCCATAGGGGGAAGTCAGGCTGTACATGGAGGCAACGACCCGCCTCATTAAGAAGGGAAGCAAGACTCTACGTGCTTAGGGTCGGAACCAGGCCAAGCTGGACGTAGTCCTGGACCGTCCCCTGAGACTTAGCTGCTCCGTGCGCTGTTCTTAGACTCTATAGGATTTATTACAGAAGGGTATGGCCCTGTTCTACTAACGCTCAGGAGGTAGGACTTACAGTGTTGTTCCATGCTAAGGGTCTGGGAACGGATCCAATCCTTGGTTGAAAGGCATGTGTACCTGGGACGGCAACTTTCGTGACTCGGAAGGGACCTTCCCGGCTGGGGGAGAGTTTATAGGTCCTTCGCGGGAAAGTGTGTGCCGCGGCACCAGGTTGCCTTCTTGCAGGTCCTTGACGCGCTTGGTCCTTTGGCGGTAGTGCTAGGGCACCAGCCGAGGCCGTGCGTTGTGGGGTGTCACCTGCAGCCGGGCCTCGTCGACGAGGTCGTCATCTTCACGCTGGAGCGGGTCCTGCGCGGCTTCTCCTGGGAGCCCCGGGGTACCCTCCCCTTCTGGCTAAGGCCTTCAAGGGGTAGGAGGACCGGGACTCTTCTTGGGAGACCCAAGGCGTCTTTTCCCTTTTGGCTAAGGCCTTCAAGAGGTTGACAGACCCTGGGCGGCCCCCAGGAGGTACGGCCGAGGCACAGAGACGTGCACTCGGGTGGAGCTGGCCCGGTTCTGCACCGTCGGGGCTGGTGCTTGGGCTGCTGCAACTACTTGGAACTTCTCCAAGGTTTATATCGCAGCAGTGCAGTCTCCACGGACTTTCTGGGGCGGCCGTAGTTGGCTACTGCCCCGGCTCGTCATCACCGGAGCTGGAGTCCTCACCGTTGTGCACCGTCTTTATGACGCGTTGAGGCTCCTGAAACCCCACCTGGTGGCCGACGCTGACTGAGGCGTCGACCTTCTGCTTGCCCTCCCTTTGAGGGAGGGGCGGAGCATCAGCTCTTAGCTGCCTCCCTTTGCGGAAGCGCTCTGCGAGTGTCGGTACCCGCGATATGGGGTACCCCCGCGCACAGGGGAAAATGCCTAAGGAACTCGCCCTTCTCCGCAGGGAGAGCTCCGAAGGCGCCACGCGTCCGGCAGGGCCGGACCTCCCTCTCTTCAGAGGAGAGCTCCGGGCTCGCCACGTGGCCTGCAGAAGCCGGACCTCCCCCTCTGCGGGAGAGAGGTCCGGAGGTGCCACGTGTCCAGCGGGGCCAAACCTCCCTCTCCTCAGAGAGGAGCTCCGGGCTCGCCACGTGGTCGACAGAAGCCGGACCTCCCCCTCCGCGGGGAGAGGTCCGAAGGCTCCACGTGTCCTGCAGGGCCGGACCCCCCTCTCCTCTGAGGAGGGCTCCGGGCCCGCCACGTGTATAGCAGAAGAACACTGCCTGCCCCCGAGCGGTAGGCAGTGGGCGTAAAGACGCCCCATACCTTGCCCATACAAGGTATTCAAGGACCGCGTCTTCCCAAGACGCGGAGACGCGGAGCACGCCTCTGTCAGGTGCCGTTGCGCCCAGTCGCATCACAGACTGGCGTGCGGTGTCAGAGCCTGCCAGCCAATAAACGCAGCGACAAGACATCCCATGCCGCCCCCGCCGTCATCGACCACTACGACTAGCATGCGGCATGGGCAGGGCTGCAAGACGAAGACTCAGAAGCCTTCGCCAGAGACAACTACCGGCATAACTGCAGATACGATAGATAATAGACAATCTCCCCGGGACCACCTGTCGGGTCCTGGGCCCCCCTTGTAAGCCACCCAAGTCTTGGACTATAAAAGGCTTGGGTAGGCGACGTTAGCAAGGGTTCGCACTCTCGCAACTCATACACTAGACTTCAGTCATCCCCAAGCTCAGGACTCCGGTTCTGAGCAACAAGCAATACAGCGAGCTCCTTAGCTCGCCGTGGACATAGAGTTTTACGCTCCGGCGGCCTGAACCACGTAAAACTCGCCGTGTCAAGCTCTTCCTAACTCGTACATACGCTCAAGCTCTCCGCAAGTGACTAGCCCCACCGAAAAAAGAACCTCCGCGGGCTGCCCAGTGCAGGCCCGGTGGAAGTGTCGACCGAACACTTCGACAGCGAGCCTCTGGATGTCCCAGCACTTGGCAGCAGTATGATTGCTGGTGCCATGCATGGGGCATAGCTCGCCTTGGTCACCATCTGGGCCTGGTGAATGTCACTGCCTTTTGTTGGGGCGCGGCCCTCGAGCCCCACTGGGTGCCGCTGCTGCGGCAACGGGAGCCGCGGCCGGTGGCTTCATCTTGCCACCGCTTCGGTTCTTGATCTTCTTGCTGCTTCCATAGGAAGCAGCGCCAGATCCGGGCTGTCCTCCTGACTTGGAGGCTGGCAGGGAGTGCCAGTTCCGCCCCTCTGCTGCCCTGGCGCATTTTTCCACCAGGCTGAAAAGCTTTGAGACGTTGCGAACCTCTATGGTCGCGAGCTTCTCAAGCATCTTCTCGTCCCGGACACCCTGCCGGAATGCCACCACCACAGAAGCACTTTGAATGTGCGGGATGGTGTTGCGTACATGGGAGAACCGCTGAATGAAGGAGTGCAGCGATTCTCCAGGTTGTTGCTGGATGGCGTGGAGGTCGAGCTCCGTGCCAGGCCAGGTGTAGGAGCTGCCGAAGTTGGCGGTGAACTGCCGGCAGAGCTCTCCCCAGGAGGTTATGGAACCCTGGGGGAGGTTCATGAGCCAAGACCGGGCTGGGCCGGTCAAGGCGACGGGGAAATAGTTGGCCATGACGGCCTCGTCCTCTCCTGCAGCAAGGACGGCGGTGGAGTAGATCTGGAGGAACTCCGCCGGGTTGATGCTGCCGTCATACTTCTTGGGCAGGTGCGGCCGAAACTTGCGTGGCCACCTTGCAAAGCGAAGGTGGGGCGCCAGGGCCGCACATCCTGCTCCGGGTTGCTGCAGGCATTGGTGCCGCGAACGCTTGGTTCGCTGCTGGCACTGTGTACCCCGGTATGGGCAAGGCTGCGCCATAGATCAGGGGCGCCGTTTGCAGGGCATATGGCTGTGGCATATGCTGCGTGGCGTATTCCTGGGGCAGAGATCGCGTGGCAAAAGTCTGCGCCTCAGGCAGGGTCGAGGCAGACGTCATGCTATCGCCGGCCTCTTGGCTGCGACGCCTTTCTCGTCGTCGCTCGAGGAACACTCGGGCATCTTGGCCCAAGTGGCATCGTTCCAGCTCTGTCCTCAGGTCCGTCGATGGGAGCCTGGTGGAGCTGGAATCCACCGTCTGTCCGTCAACTGTTGGCGTGCGCGTCAGCGACACTGCTGGTTGGCCGGAATGTCGTCCCCGCCGAAGTCTAGGGTTTGCGGCAGCGACGATGAGACGGTCTACCTGGCGAATCCACTGCTGGGTCGCTGACTGAGGCGTGTCCCCAGCAGGTGGATTGTGCAGTAGCGCTCTTGCTGCAGCTAGCGCGCCCCCGTGGGGGACGCTCAGCGCTGCAGAAGATCTCACACTAGCTGGAGCCTGCATTGCCGGAGTCGGCGCTGCCGGAGTCGGCTGCTGGCTTCCAGCTTGCGCCGACACACTCCGTCTTGACTGTGTCGACACGTATTCCCCACTAGTCATGGTCCGTCGTTAACGCGGGGGAGGAGAGCTTGCCGCTGAAGGGAGCTTCGTCATCTTTGTCAGCAGAAGCTCGTCGCGCAAGGGAAAAGCCCCCTTCCTGGCGCGCCAAATGTCGAAGTGTGTGGTCGACACTTCCCCCGGACCTGCTCTGGGCAGCCCGCGGAGGTTCTTTTTCGGAGGGGCTAGTCGCTTGCGGAGAGCTTAAGCGTTAGGGACGAGTGAGGGAGAAGCTTGACACGGTGAGTTTTACGTGGTTCGGGCCGCCGGAGCGTAAAACCCTACGTCCACGGTGAGCAGAGGTGCTCGCTATATTGCTTGTTGCTCAGAACTGGAGTCCTGAGCTTGAGGGTGAGTAATGCCTAGGATGCGGGTTCACAGAGCTCGACCCCTTGCTAACGTCACCTACCCGAGCCTTTTACAGTCCAAGACTCGAGTGGCTTACAAGGTGGGCCCAGGACCCGACAGGTGGTCCCGGGGAGATTGCCTGTCGTCTACCGTATCTGCAGTTATGCCGGTAGTTGTCTCTGGCGAAGGCTTCCGAGTCTTCGTTCTGCCACCCTACCCATGCCGCAAGCTAGTCGTAGTGGTCGATGATGGCAGGGGTGGCAGGGGATGTCTTGTCGCTGTGTTTATTGGCGGACAGGCTCTGACACTGCGCGCCAGTCTGTGATGTGACTGGGCGCAACGGCACCTGACTGAGGCGTGCTCCGCGTCTCCGCGTCTTGGGAAGGCGCGGGCCTTGAATACCATGTACGGGCAAAGTATGGCGCGTCTTTATGCCCGCTGCCTACCGCGTGGCGGCAGGCAGTGTCGTCCTGCAAGCCACGTGGCGGGCCCGGAGCTCTCCTCTGAGGAGAGTGGGGTCCGGCCCCGCGGGACATGTGGAGCCTTCGGAGCTCCCCCCGCGGAGGGGGGTGGTCCGGCTTCTGCTAGCCACGTGGTGGGCCCGGAGCTCTCCTCTGAGGATAGGGAGGTCCGGCCCCGCGGGACACGTGGAGCCTTCGGAGCTCTCTCCGCTGAGGGGGGAGGTCCGGCTCAGTTGGCCACGTGGCAAGTCCGCAGCTCTCCTCTGAGGAGAGGGAGGTCCGGCCCCGCTAGACACGTGGCACCTTCGGAGCTCTCCCTGCGGAGAAGGGCGAGGTCCTTAGGCATTTTCCCCTGTGCGCGGGAGTACCCCGTATCGAGGGTACCGACAGCTCCAATCTGGGTCTTCGAGCCACGCCCGGTCATCCGCAACACGAAGAAGTAGCGGAAGAGCGTCACTGAAGCGTGCACCCCCACAAACATCTCGCAGAAATGGACGAAGACAGCGGCCATCGCGAAGGAGTTGGGGGAAAGGTGGTGGAGCTGGAGACCATACGTCTCCAGCAATGTGACGAAGAAGGAAGAAATTGGCGGGACGAACCCCGCCATGGTGTAGGCAGTAAAGAAGACCATCTCCCCCTTTTCCAGGAGAAGGAGGAGAGATCCCCGGTGGAGCCGGCGTTTCTGCTCCTCCGTGTGCCAGCCCAGCAGCCTGTGCACTGGCCCAAGCTCGGCGGAACGAACGAGACGCGACGGGAGCAGGTTGGAAGCTGTCGGTTCCCTCAATACCGGGTACCCCCGCGCGCAGCGTAAAACTTCTTAGGACCTCGCTCCTTCTGCAGGGGCGAGGTTTGAAGGCGCCACGTGTCCAGCGGGGCCGGAGCTCCCCTCCACACGGAGGATAGCTCCGAGCCTGCCACGTGGCCCAGGAGGTCGGACCTCGCCCCCTCTGCAGGGGCGAGCTCCGGAGGCGCCACGTGTCCGGCAGGGCCGGGGCTCTCCTCTCCTCAAAGGATAGCTCCGGGCCTGCCACGTGGCCCGGAAGACCGGATCTCGCCCCCCTCCGCGGGGGTGAGCTCCGAAGGCTCCACGTGTCCAGTGGAGCCGAAGCTCCCCCTCTCCTCAGAGGAGAGCTCCAGGTCCGACACGTGGCCAGAAGAGCAGTGCTGCCGCCCGGCGCGGTAGGCAGCAGGAGTAAAGGCGCGCCATGCCTTTACTGTACAAGGTATTCAAGGCCCGCGCCTTCCCAAGACGCGGAGATGCGGAGCACGCCTCTGTCAGGTGCCGTTGCGTCCAGTCGCATCACAGACTGGCACACCGTGTCAGAACCTGCTAGCCAATAAACACAGCGACAAGACATCCTCTGCCGCCCATGCCGTCATAAACCACTACGACTAGCTTGCGGCATGGGCAGGGCGGCAGAACGAAGGCTCAGAAGCCTTCACCAGAGACAACTACCGGCATAACTGCAGATACGATAGTCGGCAGGCAATCTCCCCGGGACCACCTGTCGGGTCCCGGGCCCCCCTTGTAAGCCACACGAGCCTTGGACTATAAAAGGCTCGGGTAGGCAACGTTAGTGAGGGTTCGCACTCCAGAAACTCATACCCTAGGCGTAACTCATCCTCAAGCTCAGGACTCCGGTTCTGAGCAACAAGCGATACAGCGAGCACCTCAGCTCACCGTGGACGTAGGGTTTTATGCTCCGGCGGCCCGAACCACGTAAAACCCGCCGTGTCAAGCTCCTCCCAAACTCGTCCCTACGCTCCAGTTCTCCGCAAGCGACTAGCCCCTCCGAAAAAGAAGCTCCGCGGGCTGCCCAGAGCAGGTCCGGGGGAAGTGTCGACCACACTGCCCAGAGCAGGTCCAGGGGAAGTGTCGACTACACACTTCGACATTTGGCGCGCCAGGATGGGGACTTTTCCCTTGTGCGACGAGCTTCTGCCGATGAAGATGACCAAGCTTCCTTCAGCGGCAAGCTCTCCTCCCCTGCATTCACGACGGACCGTGACTAGCGGGGAGTACGTGTCGACACACTCTGGACGGAGTGTGTCGGCGCAAGCTGGAAGCCAGCAGCCGACTCCGGCAATGCCGACTCCGGCAATGCAGGCTCCAAGCAGCGTTAGATCCTCTGCAGCACTGAGCGTACCCCACGGGGGTGCGCTAGCTGCAGCAAGAGCACTACTGCGCAATCCACCTGCTGGGAACGCACCCTACTCGGCGACCCAACAGTGGATTCGCGAGGTGGACCGTCTCGTTGTCGCCGCCGCAAACCCTCGACTTCGGCGGGGACGACGCTCCGGCCAACAAGCTGTGTTGCTGACGCGCACGCCAACGGTTGACGGGCAGACGGCGGACTCCAGCTCCACCAGGCTCCCATCGACGGACCTGAGGGCAGAGCTGGAACGGTGCCACTTGGGCCAGGATGCCCGGGTGTACCTCGAGCGACGTCGGGAAAGGCGTCGCAACCAAGAGGCTGGCGACAGCATGACGTCGGCCTCGACCCAGCCTGAAGGGCAGATCTTCGCCACGCGATCTCTGCCCCAGGCATACGCCGCGCAGCATATGCCACAACCATTTGCCCTGCAAACGGCGCCCCCGGTCTGTGGCGCATCCTTGCCCATACCGGGGTACACCGTGCCAACGGCGAACCAAGCGTTCACGGCACCAACACCTGCGGCAACAGGGGCAGGATGTGCGGCCCTGGCACCCCACCTTCGCTTCGCGAGGTGGCCGCGCAAGCTTCGGCCGCACCTGCCCGAGAAGTACAATGGCAGCGTCAACCCGGCGGAGTTTCTCCAAATCTACTCCAACGCCGTACTTGCCGCAGGAGGGGATGAGTCCGTCATGGCCAACTACTTTCCCGTCACCTTGACCGGCCCAGCCCGGTCTTGGCTCATGAACCTCCCCCAGGGTTCCATAACTTCCTGGGGAGAGCTCTGCCGGCAGTTCATCGCCAACTCTGGCAGCTCCTACGTCCGTCCCGGCACGGAGCTTGACCTCCACGCCATCAAGCAACAACCTGGGGAATCACTGCGCTCCTTCATCCAGCGGTTCTCCCAGGTACGCAACACCATCCCCACATCCAAAATGCATCAGCAGTGGTCGCATTCCGACAAGGTGTGAGGGACAAGAAGATGCTCGAGAAGTTGGCCACCAGGGAGGTGCAAGACATCTCAGGGCTCTTCAGCCTGGCGGACAAGTGCGCCGGAGCAGAAGACTGGCGTCATTGGCACTCACTGCCAGCTTCCAAAGCCGGAAGACATCTCGAAGACGGCGGAGTTCAAGCTGAGCTCCCGACCACGTTAGACAGTCAAGAGCCAAGCACTGGCTGACTTCGTGGCTGAATGGACGCCAACGAAGGTTGACCCAGGGGGCCACGAAGACGGTGAACCAAAGCACCGAGCTCCGGTTTTCACCAGGCCTCACTGGACGCCCTTCATCGACGGCTCCTCGCGAAAGCAGGGGGCCGGTGCCGGCGTACTGCTTCTCATGCCATCGGGGGAGCAGTCTGGGTACATGGTGTGTCTCAATTTCAAGGCAACCAACAACTTGGCAGAGTATGAAGCACTCATCTTTGGCCTAAAAGAGAGTCCTGTCTCTGGGCACTCGCCAGTTGTTGGCGCAGGGCGACTCCCAGCTAGTTATCAAGCAAGCTAAGGGTGAATGCCCCTGCAATGACCCACAGCTAGCTGCTTATCTGCTCCACGTGCGGATGTTGGAGAAAGACTTCCTCGCCTTGGACCTGCGCCATGTACCGCGCGCTGGCAAGGCCGCAGCTGACGACCTCTCAACGAAGGCCTCCACCGGAGCCCCTGTGCCCGAAGGAGTCTTCGAGAGTACATTGCTACGGCCCACAGCCCGGCCCGCCGAGCCGGGCGAAGGGGGCTGGACCAGCACCTCGAAGCTGGCGGTCCCGGTGGCCCTGCAGCCATGGACACCGCCAAAGGATCGTAAGCGTCACTGGGGACTCCGTGCAACCCAGCGCTCAAGATCCAGAAGCTCAAGTAGTCCCGATGCATGGACCACGGAGGTCCGGGACTCCTTGAAGGACATCCTTCCTGATGAACGTGCATTTGCTGAACAGATTGTGCGGATGGCTAAGTGCTACGCGCTGGTATCTTTACTGGCGTGGCGCCACGGCATCCTATTGCGGTGCATAACCCAGGAGGAAGGCTGCGACTAGCTCACAGTAGTCCACGGAGGCGAGTGCTGAGAACGCCCATCGTATCGCACGCTGGTCGGTTAAGCCACCCGGCATGGCTCCTACTGACCGAGAGCCACCTGGATGCCGTCAAACCGGTGAGGAGATTCAATGCGTGCCAGGTCCATGCCAAGAAGACCCACACAACCGGTGCAGACGCGCACCCAAAGCCGTCGGGGGATACCAGCTCCTCTATGTCGAGGGCCAGCCGGACTTCCCAGGGCCGGGTCACGGCAACTACTCTTCTACATGGTGTGTGGGGCCGAAGCCATGCTTCCCCCTGAGATCGCCATGGGGGTCCCCCCGTGTCCGAGCGTACGACGAAGCCACGCATGACCTGCTCTGCGTGAGGACATGGCGCTCCGATGCTACCCCAGTAAGTTCACCATGCTTACTTAGGTGTTTATTTAAATTACGCATTAATTTATGTGATCACCTTCCCACGCTCTAGACAGTGTACATCCATTGTACACTCGGTTCCTCTTTCCTGCGCTCATGCATAGTCGATATTTGCCATCCTGCCGAAGGCGGTAGTGCTTGGGGTACCTGCCAGAGGCCCGGGGGCCTTTCAGACCTCCCCCTGTAAGGGTACTGTACCGCCAGTTGGTCTCCTCCGAGAAACGACCTACGCTAGACCGGGGGGTCAGGAGCCTTGCTATTGGTACCCGCGATATGGGGTACCCCCGCGCACAGGGGGAAATGCCTAAGTAACTCACCCTTCTCCGCAGGGAGAGCTCCGAAGGCGCCACGCGTCTGGCGGGGCCGGACCTCCCTCTCCTCAGAGGAGAGCTCCGGGCTCGCCATGTGGCCTGCAGAAACCGGACCTCCCCCCACCGCGGGGGAGAGGTCCGAAGGCGCCACGTGTCCAGCGGGGCTGGACCTCCCTATCCTCAGAGAGGAGCTCCGGGCTCGCCACATGGCCAACAGAAGCCGGACCTCCCCCTCCTTGGGGAGAGGTCCGAAGGCTCCACGTGTCCTGCGGGGCCGGACATCCCTCTTCTCTGAGGAGGGCTCCGGGCCCGCCACGTGCCAGCAGATGAGCGCTGCCTGCCCCCGAGCGGTAGGCGGTGGGCGTAAAGACGCCCCATACCTTGCCCGTACAAGGTATTCAAGGCCCGCGTCTTCCCAAGACGCGGAGACGCGGAG
Organism: Neostapfia colusana; assembly: GCA_030760725.1. Taxonomy (NCBI): domain Eukaryota; kingdom Viridiplantae; phylum Streptophyta; class Magnoliopsida; order Poales; family Poaceae; genus Neostapfia; species Neostapfia colusana. The sequence continues at coordinate 107,706,744 of JASWHV010000006.1, forward strand.
CACGCCTCTGTCAGGTGCCATTGCGCCCAGTCGCATCACAGACTGGCGCACAGGGTCAGAGCCAGCCAGCCAATAAATGCAGCGACAAGACATCCCATGCCGCCCCCGCCGTCATCAACCACTAAGACTAGCATGCGGCATGGGCAGGGCGGAGACGAAGACTCAAGCCTTCGCCAGAGACAACAACCGGCATAACTGCAGATACGGTAGATAATAGTCAATCTCCCCGGGTCCACCTGTCGGGTCCCGGGCCCCCCTTGTAAGCCACCCGAGTCTTGGACTATAAAAGGCTCGGGTAGGCGACGTTAGCAAGGGTTCGCACTCCCGCAACTCATACGCTAGACATCAGTCATCCCCAAGCTCAGGACTCCGGTTCTGAGCAACAAGCAATACAGCGAGCTCCATAGCTCGCCGTGGACGTAGGGTTTTACGCTCCGGTGGCCTGAACCTCGTAAAACTTGCCATGTCAAGCTCTTCCTAACTCGTCCATACGCTCAAGCTCTCCGCAAGGGACTAGCCCCACCGAAAAAAGAACCTCCGCGGGCTGCCCAGTGCAGGCCCGGGGGAAGTGTCGACCGAACACTTCGACATTTGGCGTGCCAGGTAGGGGTCTTTCCCTTGCGCGACGAGTTTCCACCGACGAAGATGACCAAGCTTCCTTCAGCGGCAAACTCCCCCCCCCCCCCCCCCCCCGCGTTCGTGACGAACTGTGAACAGGGGGGAGTACATGTCGACACACTCAGGACAGAGTGTGTCGGCGCAAGCTGGGAGCCAGCAGCCGGCTCTGGCAGCGCCGACCCCGCAATGCAGGCTCCAACCAGCGTCAGGTCTTCAGTAGCGCTGGGCATACCCGGTGGGGGTGCGCTAGCTGCAGCAAGAGCGCTACTGCACAATCCGCCTGCTGGGGACGCGCCTCAGGCAGCGACCCATCAGTGGATTCACGAGGTAGACCGTCTCGTCGTCGCCACCGCAAACCCTCGACTCTGGCGGGGACGACGCTCCGGCCAACCGGCTGTGTCGCTGATGCGCACGCCAATGGTTGGCGAGCAGACGGCAGATTCCAGCTCCACCAGGCTCCAGTCGACGGATCTGAGGACAGAGCTGGAACGGTGTCACTTGGGCCAAGATGCCCGGGTATACCTCGAGCAACGCCGAGAAAGGCGTCGCAACCAAGAGGCTGGCGACAGCGTGACATCGGCCTCGACCCAGCCTGAAGAGCAAACTTTCGCCACGCGATCTCTGCCCCAGGCTTACGCCACGCAGGATATGCCACAGTCATATGTCCTGCAAACGGCGCCCCCGGCCTATGGCGCAGCCTTGCCCATACCGGGGTACACTGAGCCAGGTGCAAACCAAGCGTTCGTGGCACCAATACCTGCGGCAACAGGAGCAGGATGTGCGGCCCTTGCGCCCCACCTTCGCTTCGCGAGGTGGCCGCGCAAGTTTCGGCCGCACCTGCCCGAGAAGTACGACGGCAGTGTCAACCCGGTGGAGTCCTTCCAGATCTACTCCACCGCCGTACTTGCCACAGGAGGGAATGAAGCCGTCATGGCCAATTACTTCCCTGTCGCCTTGACCGGTCCAGCTCGGTCTTGGCTCATGAACCTCCCCCAGGGATCCATAACTTCCTGGGGAGAGCTCTGCCGGCAGTTCATCGCCAACTTCGGCAGTTCCTACACCCGGCCTGGCACGGAGCTCGACCTCCACGCCATCCAGCAACAACCGGGGGAGTCGCTGCGCTCCTTCATCCAGAGGTTCTCCAAGGTGCGGAACACCATCCCACACATCCAAAATGCTTCTGTGGTGGTGGCGTTCTGGCAAGGCGTCCGGGACAATAAGATGCTCGAGAAGCTCGCGACCAGAGAGGTCTGCGATGTCTCCGAGCTCTTCAGCCTGGCAGACAAGTGCGCCAGAGCAGCCGAAGGGCGAAACTGGCACTCACTGCCGTCCTCCGAGTCAGGAGGACAGCCCGGATCTGGTCCTACTCCCTACGGAGGCAGCAAGAAGGCCAAGAACCGAGGCAGAGGCAAGATAGAATCACCGACCGCAGCTCTAGTCGCCGCAGCAGCGGCACTTAGTGGGGCTCGGGGGCCGCACCCCGACAAGAGGCAGCGAATATCACCAATCCCAGAAGGTGATCAAGACAAGATATGCCCCGTGCACGGCAGCTGTCGCCACACTACTGCCGAGTGCCGGGAGATCCGGAAGCTCGCAGAGCACTTCCGCAAAGGGAAGCAGCAGCGGACTGACGCCCCACCCTTCCGTCCAAGGGAGGGCAAGCAGAACTTCGACGTCGCGAACAGCGCCGACCACCAAGTGGAGTTCCAGGAGCCTCAGCGCGCCGTGAAGGCGGTACGCAACTGTCGGTACCTGCGATATGGGTTACCCCCGCGCACAGGGGAAAATGCCTAAGGAACTCGCCCTTCTCCGCAGGGAGAGCTCCGAAGGCGCCATGCGTCTGGCGGGGCCGGACCTCCCTCTCCTCAGAGGAGAGCTCCGGGCCCGCCACGTGGCATACAGAGGCCGGACCTCCCCCTCCGCGGGAGAGAGGTCCGAAGGTGCCACGTATCCGGCGGGGCCGGACCTCCCTCTCCTCAGAGAGGAGCTACGGGCCCGCCATGTGGCCGATGGAAGCCGTACCTCCCCCTCCGCGGGGAGAGGTCCGAAGGCTCCACGTGTCCCGCAGGGCCGGACCCCCCCTCTCCTCTGAGGGGGGCTCCGGGCCCGCCACGTGGCCAGCAGAATGGCGCTGCCTGCCCCCGAGCGATAGGCAGCGGGCGTAAAGACGCCCCATAGCTTGCCCGTGCAAGGTATTCAAGTCCCGCGTCTTCCCAAGACTCGAAGACACGGAGCACGCCTCTGTCAGGTGCCGTTGCGCCCAGTCGCATCACAGACTGGCGTGCAGTGTCAGAGCCTGCCAGCCAATAAACGCAGCGACAAGACATCCCATGCCGCCCGCGCCGTCATCAACCACTACGACTAGCATGCGGCATGGGCAGGGCTACAAGACGGAGACTCGGAAGCCTTCGCCAGAGACAACTACCGGCATAACTGCAGATACGGTAGATGATAGACAATCTCCCCGGGACCACCTGTCGGGTCTCGGGCCCCCTTGTAAGCCACCCGAGTCTTGGACTATAAAACACTCGGGTAGGCGACGATAGCAAGGGTTGGCACCTCTGCAACTCATACGCTAGCCATTCACACCCAAGCTGTAACTCACTCCCAAGCTCAGGACTCCGGTTCTGAGCAGCAAGCAATACAGCGAGCTCCATAGCTCGCCGTGGACGTAGGGTTTTACGCTCCGGCGGCCTGAACCACGTAAAACTCACCGTGTCAAGCTCTTACTAACTCGTCCATCCGCGCAAGCTCTACGCAAGGGACTAGCCCCACCGAAAAAAGAACCTCCATGGGCTGCCCAGTGCAGGCCCGGGGGAAGTGTCGATAGAACACTTCGACATTTGGCGCGCCAGGTAGGGGGCTTTTCCCCTTGCGCAACGAGTTTCCACCGACGAAGATGACCAAGCTTCCTTCAGCGGCAAACTCTCCTCCCCCGCCTCTGTGGCGAACCGCGACCAGGGGGGAGTACATGTCAACACACTCGGGACGGAGTGTGTCGGTACAAGCTGGGAGCCAGCAACCGGCTCTGGCAGCGCCGACCCCGGCAATGCAGGCTCCAACCAGCGTCAGGTCTTCAGTAGCGCTGGGCGTACCCGGTGGGGGTGCGCTAGCTGCAGCAAGAGCGCTACTGTACAATCCGCCCGCTGGGGACGCGCCTCAGGCAGCGACCCAGCAGTGGATTCGCGAGGTAGACCGTCTCGTCGTCACCGCCGCAAACCCTTGACTTCGGCGGGGACGACGCTCTGGCCAACCGGCCATGTCGCTGATGCGCACGCCAATGGTTGACGAGCAGACGGCAGATTCCAGCTCTACCAGGCTCCAGTCGATGGATCTGAGGACAAAGCTGGAGCGGTGTCGCCTGGGTCAAGATGCCCGGGTATACCTCGAGCAACGCCGAGAAAGGCGTCGCAACGAAGAGGCTGATGACAGCATGACGTCGGCCTCGACCCAGCCTGAAGAGCAGACCTTCGCCACGCGATCTCTGCCCCAGGCCTACGCCGTGCAGAATATGCCACAGTCATATGTCCTGCAGATGGCGCCCCCGGCCTATGGCGCAGCCTTGCCCATACCGGGGTACGCTGTGCCCGGTGCGAACCGAGCGCTCGCGGCACCAGAACCTGCAGCGACAGAAGCAGGGTCTGCGGCCCTCGCGCCCCACCTTTGCTTCGCGAAGTGGCCGTGCAAGTTTCGGCCGCACCTGTCCGAGAAGTACGACGGCAGCGTCAACCCGGCGGAGTTCCTCCAGATCTACTCCACCGCCGTACTTGCCGCAGGAGGGAATGAAGCCGTCATGGCCAATTACTTCCCTGTCGCCTTGACCGGTCCAGCCCGGTCTTGGCTCATGAACCTCCCCCAGGGTTCCATAACTTTCTAGGGAGAGCTCTGCCGGCAGTTCATCGCCAACTTCGGCAGTTCCTACACCCGGCCTGGCACGGAGCTCGACCTCCACGCCATCCAGCAACAACCTGGGGAGTCGCTGCGCTCCTTCATCTAGCGGTTCTCCCTGGTGCGGAACACCATCCCACACATTCAAAATGCTTCTGTGGTGGTGGCGTTCCGGCAAGGCGTCCGGGACAAGAAGATGCTCGAGAAGCTCGCGACCAGAGAGGTCCACGATGTCTCCGAGCTCTTCAGCCTGGCAGACAAGTGGGCCAGGGCAGCCGAAGGGCGAAACTGGCACTCACTGCCGCCCTCCGCGTCAGGAGGACAACCAGGATCTGGTCCTACTCCCTATGGAGGAAGCAGGAAGGCCAAGAACCGAGGCAGAGGCAAGATAGAATCACCGACCGCTGCTCCAGTCGTCACTACAGCGACGCTCAGTGGGACACGGGGGCCGCGCCCCGACGAGAGACAGCGAAGATCACCAATCCCAGAAGGTGATCAAGACAATATATGCCCCGTGCACGGAAGCTGTTGCCACACCACTGCCGAGTGCCGGGAGATCTGAAAGCTCGCAGAGCGCTTCCGCAAAGGGAAGCAGCAGCGGGCTGATGCCCCACCCTTCCGTCCAAAGGAGGGCAAACAGAGGGTCGATGTCCCAGACAGCATCGACCAACCAGAGGAGATCCAGGAGCCTCAGCGCGCCGTGAAGGCGGCACGCAATCATGAGGACTCCAGCTCCAGCGACGATGAGCGTCGAAAGAAGCTCTACGTCATATGCGGCGGGTCTGCCGACCCCTCGTCCCGAAGCGCAGTCAAGACTCTGCGGCGAGCGGTAGCGTCGGTGGCGCCACTCCCAAGTGCCGCACCGCACCTTAAGTGGATGGGGACCCCCATCAGCTTTGACGCCACCGACTGCCCCAGGAACATGGCTGGGGCCGGCCAACTACCGCTCTTGGTAGCTCCGACCATCGCCAACGTGAGAATGTACCACATTTTGGTAGATGGTGGAGCTGGGCTGAACCTCATCAGCCGTGCAGCTTTCCAGAAGCTGCAGATCCCGATGGCGAAGCTCACCCCGTCGAGCCCGTTCTCAGGGGTAGGGCCGGGACAGGTCATTCCCTATGGCAACATTAGCCTCCCGGTGACCTTCGGAGCTCCGGACAGCTATCGTACAGAGTACAATTGTTCGACGTAGCGGAGATAGACCTCCCCTTCAACGCCATAATTGGCAGGCCAGCCCTGTATCGATTCATAGCAGTAGCCCACTACGGCTACCTCGTCCTGAAGATGCCAACACCTACTGGCGTCCTCAGAATTCGTGGAGACCGCACTGCTGCAGTGTCGGCCTTAGAGAAACTCCAAGCGCTCGCAACAGCTGGGGCATCAGCCCCCGGCAGTGCAGAGCCGGACCAGCTTCGCCCGAGCGCACGCCACCGTGCCTCCGCCACAGCACCCCGGGTGCAACCTCTCGACGGGCGGCGTCCCCTTAAAGGTCGTCCAAGTCGGTGCCGAAGCCACCCAGACCACCCAGGTAGCCGGGGGCCTGGATAGCAAATAGGAAGGCGCGCTCGTCACCTTCCTCCGGCACAACGTTGACGTGTTTGCAAGGCAGCCGTCACAGATGCCGGGGATCCCCAGGGAGGTGATCGAGCACCACTTAAAAGTCTTCCCCGACGCCCGGCCGGTTCAACAGAAGCCCCGCAAGCAGTCCATCGAGCGGCAAAACTTTATTCGTGAAGAAGTCAAGAAGCTGCTGGACGCTGGCTTCATACGGGAGGTCCACCACCCCCGGTGGTTGGCGAACCCTGTCGTTGTCCCGAAGGCCGGCGGGAAGCTCCGGATGTGCATCGACTACACCAGTCTCAATAAGGCATGTCCCAAAGATCCATTCCCTCTCACTAGAATAGATCAAATAGTAGACTCAACATCAGGCTGTGATATGCTGTGCTTCCTAGACGCCTACTCAGGTTTCCATCAGATCCCCATGTCTAGGGAGGATGAGGAGCACACCTCCTTCATCACAGTAGATGGCCTTTATTGTTATGTGTCTATGCCTTACAGCCAAAAGAATGCACTCCCCACCTTTGTGTGAGCAATGCACAAAACCTTTGGGGAGCTAATAAGAGACCTAGTTGAGGTGTACGTCGATGACATAGTTATCAAGGTCAGGCAGGGTTCATCTTTGTTAGATAACCTAGCCTTAGTTTTTGACAAGTGCGCTATACGCGCACCAAGCTGAACCCCAACAAATGTGTGTTCGGTGTGTCCTCTGGAAAGCTCTTAGGATTCCTGGTCTCGCATCGAGGGATTGAGGCCAACCCAGAGAAGATCAAGGCCATCGACTTGATGCGGCCCCCTGCCCGCGTCAAGGATGTCCAGAAACTCACGGGATGCCTATCCGCGCTGAGCCGGTTTATACCGAGGCTAGCAGAGCGGGTACTCCCTTTCTTTAAGCTCCTGCGCAAGTCAGGTCCATTTGCCTGGACTGACGAAGCAGAAGAGGTTTTCCAGGAGTTGAAGCGACTCCTGACGACCCTACCTATCATGGTAGCCCCTGAGCCCGGAGAGCACCTGCTGCTCTACATCGCGGCGACAACTGAAGTGATGAGTATGGTCCTCGTCGCAGAGCGGCCGGACCCCTCATCTTCACAACCTGCTCCGGTAGCAGAAGACAGATGCCAGAAGGCCCCGCAGGACCAAAGCGGTCTCCCGGACCTCCAAGGCAACCTCCCGGAGGTCCAGGGCGGTCTCCCGGACCCCCAAGATAAACCCCCGGGGGTCCTGCGGGACCCCCCGGGGCCCAAATGGGACCTCCCGGAGGTCCCTCAAGACCCCCCGGAGCTCCCGGATAACCAAGATAGCTTAAGAGCCTCCGGGTCCCAGCTCCCGGAGGCCCCCGTGGGTCCACTCCCCTCCAGCGGGCCAGGCCCAATGGACGAAGACCTCCCAGGCCTAAGAGAGAGGGTTTGAACCATCCAGAGGCCTGTCTACTACATCAGCGAAGTACTTCATGATGCCAAGACAAGGTACCTAGAAGTCTACAAGCTGCTGTATGCGGTGCTCGTGGCCTCCAGGATGCTCCGCCAATACTTCCAGGCCCACCGGGTCTCGGTAGTCACCTCGTATCCGCTGAAGGCAATTCTTCACAGCCCCCATGCGACTGGCAACGTTGCTAAATGGGCGGCGGAGCTGGCGGAGTTCGAGCTGGACTTCTTTCCACGCCATGCAGTCAAAAGCCAAGCACTAGCCGACTTTGTGGCAGAGTGGACACCAACGAAGACTGGCCCAGGGGACCCCGAAGACGGTGAACCGGAGCACCAAGCTACGGTCTTCACCGAGCCCCACTGGACACTTTTCTTCGACGGCTCCTCGCGAAAGCAGGGGGCCGGTGCCGGCGTACTGCTTCTCATGCCATCGGGGGAGCAGTTTGGGTACATGGTGCGTCTCAATTTCAAGGCAACCAACAACATGGCAGAGTATGAAGCACTCATCTTTGGCCTGCAGACAGCCCTGTCTTTAGGCGCTCGCCAGTTGTTGGCACATGGGGACTCCCAGCTGGTCATCAAGCAAGTCAAGGGCGAATGCTCCTGCAATGACCCACAGCTAGCTGCGTATCTGCTTCACGTGCAGATGTTGGAGAAAGAATTCCTCGCCTTGAACCTGCGCCACGTACCGCGCGCTGGCAATGCCGCAGCTGACGACCTTTCAACGAAGGCTTCCACCGGAGCCCCCGCGCCCGAAGGAGTTTTTAAGAGGACGTTGCTGTGGCCCACAGCCCGGCCCGCCGAGCTGGGCGAAGGGGGCTTGACCAGCACCTCGAAGCTGGCGGTCCCAGCGGCCCTACAGCCATGGATGCCGCCAAGGATCGTAAGCGTCACTGGGGACTCCGTGCAACCCAGCGCTCAAGATCCAGAAGCTCAAGTCAGACCCGATGCATGGATCACGGAGATCCGGGACTACATGAAGGACAACATCCTCCCTGATGAACATGCAACCGCTGAACGGATTGTGCATATGGCTAAGAGATACACGCTGGTAGAGGGGGATCTCTACCGGCGTGGCGCCAGCCACATCCTATTGCGGTGCATAACCCAGGGGGAAGGCTGCGACTTGCTCGCTGAGATCCATGGAGGCGAATGTGGAAGTCACTCTTCCTCACGCACGCTTGTCAGTAAAGCCTTCCGGCATGGCTTCTACTGGCCGACAGCACTCCAGGATGACGTCAAGCTGGTCAAGAGTTGCAAGGCGTGCCAGTTCCACGCCAAGCAGATCCATACACCGGCTCAGGCGGTACAGATGATCCCGCCCTCGTGGCCATTTGCCGTATGGGGGCTGGACATCTTGGGACCGTTTCCCAGAACCGTCGGGGGATTCCGGTATTTCTATGTCGCCATCGACAAGTTCACCAAGTGGCCGTAAGCCACGCCAGTTGTCACCATCAACAAGCAATCCGCAGTAAAGTTCATCAAGTCTATTGTCTGCCGGTTCGGGGTCCCGAACAGAATCATCACCGACAACGGGACCCAGTTCACCAGCGCAGCCTTCCAAGACTACTGCGAAGACCTCGGCATTCAGGTGTGCTATGCCTCTGTCGCCCATCCAAAGAGCAGTGGGCATGTCGAGAGGGCCAACGCGGAGATTCTCCGGGGCCTTAAGACTCGCACCTACGCCAGTTTGAAGAAACATGGTGCCAATTGGGTAGATGAGCTTCCGAGCACACTATGGGCTAACCGGACATCCCAGAGCCGGGCCACCGGAGAGACACCCTTCTTCATGGTGTATGGGGCCGAAGTCGTACTTCCCCCAGAAATCACCATGAAGTCTCACCGTGTCCGGGCTTACGACGAAGCCGCGCAGGACAACCTCCGGCGTGGAGAAATCGACCTCGTCGACGAGGTCCGATTGCATGCAGCACTCCATAACGCACGGTACAGACAAGCGCTTCGTCGCTACCACTGACACGACCCCACTGGTCCTGTCGAGCCAGGATCACGCTGAGGGGTGCTGCATTGCACAGCACCGTATAACACACGTCAAAGGTACAAAGCGGAAGCGGAAGCTTTATTACATAAACAAGTTTATTAACATGTTTACATCAAAATAAGTTTAGTCCACACTCGCGGGCGTAGACTAAGCATCAAGTGCACGTTCAGCCCTCGAACGTGTCCTTGCTAGCACACACGCACACTAACTCTGCGGCGTGCACGACTCCCACTCGACGGGGTTCCCCTCCTGGGGTTCCGTCTCCTCTTCGGGAGTCCCTTCCTCATAGAACCCTGCAAAAGCTTCAAACACAAGCAGTGAGCACGAAGGCTCAGCAAGTCTGACCCGTCCCACCTAAACATGGAACTTCTACATGAGGGTGATGGGTTGCATGAGGTAAAAAAAATCATTTGCAAGGACTCGCCTAATTAGTAGAACCTTACTTTCAAGTTTTAGCAGCAGGTTGTGGAGAACTTTATGCTAAGGCACATGAGAGAGCCGCAATCAAACAAGAAACGCATTTCTCTCATGTACTTCGCCCAAAGTTGAAAAGAACTTTAGTTAGCACTAAGCTACAACATATCATTAACAATCAATATCCAACTTTCAATCAGCAACATTTTAACATGTAACTAGCCTGTTCTTTCTACGTCACGGTACAGTGAACAAGTGGTACTCACTGACCGCGAGGGACGGCGATTATAATCGATTTACACCTGCAGGGTTACCCGAACAACCCGTCACGTACGCCCGTACTCGATGTTGCCTACAACAACCATCACGGACGCCGTACGCGACTACCTTTCACCCGTTAGCCAAATATTGAACCGGTCCCATCGTCCCGAGCAAGAGGTCCCTGCACGCGCATCTCTGTGCCGCCAGCTGATTTACACCTCGAGCTCTCAACCTACCCTCTGAACGACGGGCAATGCCTCAACACCCAGCTACCCGAGTTACATCAGTTTCCCGGTTCCCATATAGCCGGTAGGTCTTCGGTACTGTTCTAGCTTGTTCAACAGGCCCGCACACGGCTCGGTCCTCAATCGACACAAGCGGAGCTACAGCACACAGGCCCCAAAGTCCTGCTGCCCTTACTCTCCGCTCGGTCTCATTTTCTTGCCATGTGTTTCATGTGCTATCTCTACCCGAGCAATGTGCCTCTAGCCTATTCTCGCGAGTAGTTCCAACTACTCGACTTGTACCGAATCCTACTCTATCCTAGCAATGCAGTGGCTAACGGGGTTTTCAATCCTAAACCCAACCCGTGGTTTTCTTGGCTATGCAGTTGGATTTCCAAACAAGGCTCTAATGCACAGAACAAAGGAAACAAGTATGTGCTCAAAACAATAAAAATTTGTAAAAAGGTTAATGCAAACCGGGGCTTGCCTTGCTGCTCTTGGTCGTAGGCTAGCTGTTCCTCCGGAGTAACGAAGTCTAGGACTTCGGGTTCCTCCTCGATCTTAGCGACTACATGATAAGAACAATGTATGTATTAATTTAGAGGCCTTTGTATTAACTTTGAAGTTGTGAAGCCTATAACCCTTACTAGACAGACCTAATGACTGTGAAACTTTTACTGTGGCTTGGTTACAACCTAAACAAAGACTTGGTCAAGTTTTAGTTGCAGCAAAGCTCATTTGAGCCCTCCACAAATAATTATGTCCTTGACCTTAATTGGAACCCTTAGGGTGTTCTAGGGATTTTCATGAGACAAACTATGACTTTCTGAAAACTAGATTTTCAGAGGGTTCTAATGGAGTTGGTCTCACTTAATTTGGAAGTCTCTAACTAAAGATATGAGCTAAACAATTTCAGAGAAAATCCTGAAAATGTTTCTGAACATTTTCTATTTTCTCTGGAACAGTTTTACTAATCACACCATTAGGTGGACTAAATGAGCTCAAGTGGATCTGAAATTTTTATGGTAGTTCAAGGATATTTTGGTGAACGTCTCAGCAAAATTTCAGGATTTTCCTCCAAATGATTCTCCAGTTAAAATTCCTAACAGTTTAAACTTTAAGGAATTAATTCTGGAGAATTAGGGAATTTCATGAAGTGAAACTTGATTTTCTGGAAAGTACTCAGAGAGCTGAATCCAGCAAAATTTGGTTTACTCAATTTGGAGCTTTCTAGCCAAAGTTATAAGGATTTGAAGTTTGAAGGAAATCTGAAAATCGGGGAAAAGTTTAAACTCGCGCGTGGGCCCAGGGGACACGCGTCGCACGCCGAAGCGACAGCACACCGCGGCCCACAAGGCTTTTGCGCGCCAGCACACCCGATCCCGGCCGCAGCCGGATCCCGATTCAAAATATCGGCCGCTGACAGCTGGGGTCCACCCCCTTCTTCAACCTCGCGACACCCGCGCTCCGCCGCCGAGGGACCTCGCCGGAGAGCTCGCCGCTGGCTGCTGTACCGCTCCAAACTTCTTGATTCTGGTCGCCCCTGCCTACTTTTACTTGGGGAACATGATCCGAGGGTCAGCTGCCCATGACAACGGCCGGAGCATGGTCGGCGACGAGCCGCCATATCGGAACGACTTCGGCCATGTCGGCTGATGCTCCTAGTGCCTCAGCTACTTGGGAAACCGGTCGGGGAGCATCAGTGGACCTCAGAGAAGGTCGACATGAACTCGGGGCAGCTCGGGGAAGGCCCGAAATAGGTCCTCACCGTGCGCCCGATACCCCCCGTTCGTTCCGCCATTAGTAGACCTTGAATTACGCCGGGCACAGAGGTTCTCCGGCTCAGAGTTGTGAAGGCAACTTGTGCGTCACCGTGTCTAGCTCGTGTGGGAGTGGCCTGAGGCCCTCTAATCCTTTCTAGAGCACGAATTAAACAGAATCGTACCCGAAGGTCGTTCTGCACACAGAAAGGGGAAAAGTGGAAATTCGCCGCCGGTGAGCAACCACTCGAGCTGTGGCTCGGAGATGAGCAGCACCGGTCACCTGCGCGTCCAAGGGTGTCTTGGCTCGGGCGTGACAACGCCCAGGTTGGGCTGTCCACGAGAGCCCGAGGTGCGGCGGTTTCCAGTTCCGAGTTTGATCTTTCGGCACAGCCGATATCACTTGGTTTCAATCGATTTCTATCAATGGGAAGGATGGAAGATGGTAGCTAGTACCTTGCTGGGACCTTGGAACGGAAAGAAGGAGCTGCGATCGGCTTGATCAAGCAGGAACTCGAGCGGCGGCGATGGCAGTGGGAAAAGCAGTCGCGCACGTCGGTAGCTCGGGGAAATGGTGACTGAAGCACGCCGGGGAGGGAATAAATAGCCCGGCCGGCTGGTCTCCGGCTTGGGGCACGCAGCAGGAGCTGGCGCCGGCTGCCCCCTTCGGTGGCGCGCGCGCACAGCTGCCGGGAACCGACTGAACTGTGGTTCAGTCGGTTTGCTTTGAGGCAGAGGCTGACATGTGGGTCCCACTTCTCTTTTAACCTCTGAAATTTATTCCTAACAGCTGTGGTAAACAGTGAACCCTATTCTACCCTTGGCAATTCAAATTATTCACCCAAGAGCCATTTGAATTGATCAAAGTTCAAATGAGGTTTGGTTTGAATGAATTTCAGCACAAGTGCAGTTTGAAATTCAAATAAAGTTTGAATTTCTCCCCCTTAGCTCATGTCAAGATCAACTCCAAATGGAGTGAAAATTGGTGTGTGAGCTCACAAAAATGTGCTGAGCAAGAATATGCCTTCCACTTTTAAATTCAGTGGGTGAAAACAGTTTGAATTTGAATATGGTTTCAAACTGCCCTCTTCCTAACTATACCCAAAATGACCTCAAAAAGGTTTTGAATTTGGGTGGAACTTGGCATGGACATCCTTAGCAAAGTGTAGGAGTTTTCATATGTCCAGCCCATCTATATCACATGTGGGAAGTACCACTTTTGCAATGTGTGAGTTTGTTCCCTAATGAGCATGTTGACAATTGTTACTTGCTCTTTATTTGTGTTCATCATTCTTCCTCAAATGAGGTGTGTGGTGTGGTGATGAACACTGCAAATGAGTGTCAAAAACTGAGGCCCTTACATTCCTCCCCCCTTAAAAGAATCTCGTCCCGAGATTATAAGGTGAAATGAGAGAGAGGACGGTGGAAAATTACCGAATATGCGACGTGAAAAAGTCGGGGTAGTTAGTGCGAAGGAATTCTTCGCTCTCCAATGTCGCTTCGTCCATGGAGTGATTACTCCATAGAACCTTGTAGAACCACAACGTACGGTTGCGTGTGGTTCGGGCCTTTTCATCAATAATCTGCACCGGTTCCTCCCGATAGGTGAGATCCGGTTGCAGTTCTTCAATGTCTTCCAGCTGAACGGTAGTTGATAGCTTGAGACACTTCCTCAGCTGGGAAATGTGAAAGACGTCGTGCACACCGGAAAGTGCTTCTGGTAATCTTAGCCGGTATGCCACCGATCCACATCCTTCGGTAATCTGGAATGGACCGATGAATCGGGGTGCTAACTTTCCTCTCACCCCAAATCTGTTTACGCCCTTCATTGGAGACACTCGTAGATATACGTGATCTCCAACTTCGAATTGTAATGGGCGCCTTCTCCGGTCCGCATACTGTTTCTGTCGGGATTGAGCGGCTTTTAGGTTCGCTTGAATTAATCGAACCTTTTCTTCCGCGTTGTTGACAAGATCAATCCCGAAGGTAACCCTCTCGCCAGATTCACACCAGTTCAGTGGTGTGCGGCATTTCCTGCCGTATAGCGCCTCGTAGGGCGCCATCTTGATGCTGGCTTGGTACCCATTGTTGTACGAGAACTCGGCTAATGGCAAGTGATCATCCCAATTCTTGCCGTGGTCGATAGCGCAAGCTCGTAGCATGTCTTCTAGGATTTGATTTACCCGCTCCGTTTGCCCATCCGTCTGCGGGTGGTAGGCTGAACTACGGATCAGCTTCGTCCCCAGGGCAGCGTGTAGCTGCTCCCAAAAACGGGACACAAATAAAGTGCCCCGGTCCGATACGATGGTACGGGGTACGCCGTATAAGCATAGGATCCGTGAGATGTACAGTTCAGCGTACTTCTTGGCGTTGTAGTTGGTGTTGACCGGGATGAAATGGGCAACTTTGGTGAGCCGATCGACGATCACCCACACAGAATCATGTTTCTGTAAGGTGGTGGGTAAACCGACGACGAAATCCATGCTCACGTCCTCCCACTTCCAGGCAGGAATGCCCAGTGGTTGCAGCAGTCCCGGTTTCCGCATGTGGTCTGCCTTCACCCTTCGACATGTATCACACTCGGACACGTATTTTGCAGTTTCTCGCTTCATCCGTGTCCACCAAAACTTTCTCCTGAGTTCTTGATACATTTTGTTGCTGCCGGGGTGAATAGAAAACTTTGATAAGTGAGCCTCATCAAAGATTTTCTTCCGTAACTCCGGGTTTCGGGGTACGACGATCCGGTCCTTGAACCATAGGACGCCGTCTCCGTCCTTCCGGAAACATTTCAACTCCCCACTGTCTACTCGTCTCCGTAAATGTGACATGCCCTTATCATTCTTCTGGGCTGCCGCTATCTCTTCACGGATGGTGGGGATCAAAGCTAGGTTGTAGAGAGCTCCATGTGGAATCACATGTAGTGGTGGTTTGCTCTCTTCCAACGGTGTGATGGTCAGATTATTGACGTGTGACTTGCGGCTTAGCGCGTCTGCCACAACGTTTGCCTTGCCCGGATGATAATGGATCTCTATCTCGTAATCCTTTATCAGTTCCAACCATCTTCGTTGCCTCATGTTCAGCTCCTTCTGAGTGAAGATGTACTTGAGGCTTTTGTGGTCGGTATATAAATGTACGAGGTTACCGAGTAGGTAGTGCCTCCACATTTTCAGTGCAAGTACCACGGCAGCGAGCTCCAAATCGTGAGTTGGATAATTTTGCTCATGGTTCCTAAGCTGTCGTGATCCATACGCGACCACTCTTCGGTCTTGCATCAGCACACATCCGAGCCCAATGCCGGATGCATCGCAGTACACCTCGAACGGTTTTGTTGTGTCTGGCTGCGCCAAAACCGGTGCTGATGTCAGGTGCTTGACTAAAGCCTTGAATGCTGCTTCACATGCTGGACTCCAAACATATTTGGTAGCCTTCTTCAGCAGCTCTGTCATTGGCCTGGCAATCTTCGAGAAGTTCGGAATGAACCTCCGATAATATCCCGCGAGTCCGAGGAAACTCCGTACCTCATGAACAGTTCTCGGGGATTTCCAATTCAGCACTTGCGTGATTTTGCTCGGGTCCACAGCGATACCCTCCGCTGAGATGATATGCCCGAGGAAAGGCACTTGCGATATCCAAAACTCGCATTTGCTGAACTTTGCGTATAACTTGTGATCCCGCAGCCGTTGCAAGACTATACGCAGATGTTTCTTGTGATCTTCCTCCGACTTGGAATATACCAGGATGTCGTCGATGAAGACCACGACAAACTTGTCCAGCTCCGGCATGAACACCGAGTTCATTAAATACATGAAGTGAGCTGGAGCATTGGTGAGGCCAAAGGACATGACCAGGTAGTCATAAAGTCCGTACCTTGTCGAAAAAGCTGTCTTTGGAATGTCCTCAGCCCTGATCTTAATCTGATGGTACCCGGATCTTAAATCCATCTTGGAAAAGACCTTTGCTTCGACCAACTGATCAAACAACATGTCGATCCGTGGTAACGGGTACTTGTTCTTGATGGTTACGGCATTTAATGGACGGTAGTCCACGCAAAGCCGCAACGTTTCATCCTTCTTTTTGACAAATAATGCCGAACAACCCCATGGCGAGGAGCTCGGCCTAATAAAACCCTTCTCCAGAAGGTCCGTGAGCTGAATCTTCAGTTCCGCCAACTCCTTGGGCGCCATCTTGTACGGCCTTCGGGATATTGGCATGGTTCCCGGTGCAAGTTCAATCTTGAACTCCACCTCTCTATCGGGTGGCATCCCCGGTAAATCATCCGGGAATACATCAGGGAACTCTCGGACCACTGGAATGTCTTCCAATCTGATGGTTGTGGCTTGATAGACACTTGGAAGTTTTATTTCTGGACTGTCCAGAAATAATGAGTGAGAACCGTGCACTTCTGAGTTTAAGTGCACGACTCGGAGGACGGTGTCTAAAACAGCGCCGTGGCGGGTTAACCACGACATCCCTAGGATGACATCGACCTTCTGTCCCTCTAAGATAATGAGAGACGTGGGGTACACTCTACCCGCTAAGCATAATGGTGCTTTGGAGACCATTACGCTTGCTGAAATCTTCCCACCCGGTGAACAAATCAAATATGGACTATCGGTGGGTAGTATTGGCAAGCTGTGTTTAGCAATGAAAGCTTGGCTAATAAAATTATGCGTGGCGCCTGAATCAAATA
This sequence comes from Neostapfia colusana, assembly GCA_030760725.1. NCBI lineage: Eukaryota > Viridiplantae > Streptophyta > Magnoliopsida > Poales > Poaceae > Neostapfia > Neostapfia colusana. The sequence continues at coordinate 107,723,579 of JASWHV010000006.1, forward strand.
GTACTATAGCGGGATGCTGGTGGAGTTGGAACATACCCGCAAGGATTGGCTCGCCCTCCGGCACGTCCTCAATGGCAAGCTGGTGGACAGTGCCGGGCCTAGGGTTTGCCCGCCGCGCATTAGTAGGGTTCCGGGGTTGATTCCTCCCCGGAAACTGTGGTACCACTCCGCCGCCTTGCCTCTCCGGGCAACTGCTCGCGAAGTGTCCTGGACGACCACACTTGTAACATGTGGCCGCTGCTGGTGGAGTACTTGGTGGACGAAAGCCCGGCATGCGTTGCGGAGGTGCAAACGCACGCGGCATCGCCCGCTGCTGCTGCTGTTGTTGCGGTGGTGCTGGCAGTGCCGGCCGGAATGCCGGTGAAGAATACGGCCGACCGCGGAACGGCATCGACCGCTGTGGTGGCTGCCAGCGCGGACCTGATGGTGGGCGATTCACCATCCGAAACTTCTGAGAAGGACCGCCTCCTCCTCCGCTGCTCTGCGGCGCGCTTCGCTTTCGCTCTGCCGCCGCCAACTCCTTGCCGGAGTCTTCCTGAACAATCGCAGCATCAATTATGTCGTTGAGGCTGCCGCGATTGAACATCGCCAGCTTGTCCTTCAGGAGCGGGTTAAGCCCCTGGTAAAAGTGGTCCCGCCGCTTCTCGTCCGTATCTGCGTGATACGACGCGTAGAGTGCGAGATCGTTGAACGCTCTGGAGTACTCCAGCGCGTTCCGGCTCCCTTGTTGCAGGTGTAGGAATTCCTGCGTCTTCCTCTTCATCAAACCGGGCGGTATATGATAGGCCCGGAAGGCCGTCCGAAACTCCGCCCAGGTCATCACTCGGTCGGTGGGTTGTGAAGCACAAAAGTTGGCCCACCACGCGCTCGCGGATCCTTGGAGCTGCTGGACCGCGAACTGAGTCTCGCGCTGCTCGCTGATTTGGAGCAGCCCGAACTTCATCTCAATGGCGCGGAGCCAGTTGTCCGCGTCAAGTGGTTCATCCGCCCTTGAGAATACAGGGGGATGAGTCGCCAGGAAGTCGGAGTAGGAGCTCTGTTGGCGCTCCTCGCGATCTTGACGTCTCTCTGGGCGAGACGTATTGGCGATGAGAGTCTGCAGCAACTCCGTGTGCTGCTGATGCGAGCCCGCCATTGCCGCGACAATGTCGGCCAATGTAACCGTTGGTAGTGGCGGTGGCGGGGTTTGCTGTTGCTGCTGCTGCTGCTGTCCCGAGGAGTCCTCGGGAGGTGGTTGGGAGGTCTCTCCCCCTTGGCTAGTACCTCCAACATCGGGGTTGGCACGAGTACGCGTCATTCTAAAATTCAACACAGCAGCAATTAGCACATGTCTTACTCAAAATTTCATAAACAGGAGTAAGTATTGAAGCGACGCATGATTAACTTGCACAACATTCGCATATATTGATAAAGCATAAACTTTATACAAGATACATTATTCTCGGATCTCCGAGAAGTCGTGCTCATGTCGTCACTACCTATACATACGCTACTGTCTACACGACATGTCACCGATTACAAAAGTTGGGTTACGCTACCCTAGCTGCCCTACTTGGCAACCGTAACCCCCTACTCGGAGTAAAATTCGACCTCCTGTGGGTCGTCCTCCTCCGGTACTTCTGTTGGTGGCTCTGGATCTACCACCTCTTCTCCCATTCCGGGTTCTCCCATTGCTGGAAGACCCAAGACCACCGGTATGCCTAACACCGGGGGCACGAGGTCCTGCAATGCATGCACCTCGTCCATAGCCTGGTTGTAGTCCTCTTCCCAGCCTTGTCCTTCCTCAATAGCGTCGTCCCGCTCTTGAGCAAGGTCCTCATTCTGCTGGGTTAGGGTCTGCACCAGCTCTTGCAACGCCGCAATGTCAACACGGCTCTTCTTCTTTGCCTTCTTCAGACGACGCAACTGATTGTGTTGTTCATTCAGTCGCTTGATCGTCGGAAGGAGCACATTGCGGAGTGCACTGTGAGCACTCTCAAAATGATCTCCACGGCTTGTGCTCCCCTTGAGCTTGGTGGCGAGATGCTCCGTATGAACAGCTTGGCTGTCCATCACAGCGTTTCCCGCCCTCATTTGGAGGCTGAGATTTGCCTCCGCGGGGTTGTACCTTGGGCAACTCGGGTTTGTTGCCTCTAGGTACCTCTCTTCCCACACATGCTGAGCTCGTCCCTCCACCGGAACGAGTGCGTATGGAGTTCCCTCCATAGCCTGCACGTGTAGTTGGCAGAAACGTGACATAGTGTCACGGGCTGCCACTTGCCACATCCCTTCCGGTTGTCTTCCTCTCACCGTGACGGTGAATGGCACCCAACCGGGTGGCGTAGGCCCTGCGGAAACCTCGACATGGATCGTCCACGTCTTGTTCCCCTCTTCGCCTTCTTCCTTGGCGAAGTATTGCGGCCTTTGGTTGTACCCGAAATATTGGAGCATTTGCCACAATGCTTCCGGGTAGCCGCTACGGTCAGAGCAGTGGGAAACTACCCACCCGTTCTCCAACCGTTTATCTGCTGCCATCTGTAAAAATATATTTGAGAAATGTCAAATATTTATTTAAACAGTAAACCATTGAGTTATAACATAAGATATGTCATTGAACCCATAACACTTGGAAACATAGTTCAAATTTTTAAACAAATTTGACTGCTGATCTGCTGTTACCATGACAGCCCTGACCAGTTTCCATATCAATCTGATTTAGGCCAGGTTAAAAGCGAAACCAGTCCTGGAGCTCAACATCAAAGTTAAAGTTAACTTCAATAGCTTTCCAGAAAGTATTTGGTTGGCCTAAGATCTGCTCTGGTTCAAAAGTTATGAGATGTCAAAGTTAACAGAATTTCTGGAAACAATTGGACAGCACCTCCCTGCCTTAGGTACTGATTTAATCCAAGAATCCCAGTTAATTCTGTTCCTAATCTGACAAAACTTTCTGTTACAAAGTTGTAACCCATCTCATAATCTTTCCATAACTACCTCATTTCCTATTTTTGGATTTTTTTAAGCAGGAAGTTATGCTTAATTTACAGAGAGTTTACAGAGAGTCTTTGCTCTGTCCTGTTTTCTGGACAGTTTCAACTCTACTGCATTTTTCGAGTGGTTAAGGGACGAAACACCTCTGGAACTCAACAGAAAAGTTGTAAAGCTCCTCCAAAGCTTTCCAGAAATGTATCATACGACCCCAACCTCGAAAGAACTCAACCTCTAACCTCTGATTACTTCAGCCTTGATTTAGCTGAAAACAGAGTGCTCTGTCCTTAACATCCTATAAGTTGAAAACTTATTAGCTTTGAATATCCTGTTCAAGGGAAGGAGTTACATCAAGTTTTACTACTTTGGATCAAAACCTTCAAATTTTTAAATGAAGTTGTTCATTTAGTTGGGTGTGACGTCGATGCGTCACCAGATCATGTCGGTACTACGTCCTCACAAAGAAAAACCTATACCGGACTTAGCCGGCTTCGTTAGTTTAGTGGCACTACTCGTCACTCGCACACGGATGCTACACGTCTACCGTTTCGTGGTAAGGCTACCTGCAGAAATTCAACCAATCATCAGACTCGGCTGCACACCGAGCCCGGAATCCATACAGTTGGTACATCCGGCCGTCATCACTCGCCCGGATGTTCTCAAGCCAAACACGCCTTGAGTTACGTGTTCACGTTTCAGACCACGTGACGGGGTCTCCCATGTTGCACCACGCACGTCAGGGACAGACGTTGCTCGAATACCCCAAACGACATGAAGAGTCGTAGAGGATATCAAAGCGGGTCGGGTTACCTGCCACCCGTGGGGCTCCACCCTTCAGCTTGTGCGCACTGGTGGACAGCGCTTACGTGCACCCCCCAAGACATGAACGTCCCGAGATGCACGATTTTCCGACATAACAAATAAGTTAATAAGCCACTTTCTATATACTAATAACATCCTTATACGGGCTACTAACTCGTTCCTCACTGGATTTTTGAAAAAGAAGACCTTTGTACTGTGTTAAACCTCAAGCGAGCTCTGATACCACGCTGACACGACCCCACTGGTCCTGTCGAGCCAGGATCACGCTGAGGGGTGCTGCATTGCACAGCACCGTATAACACACGTCAAAGGTACAAAGCGGAAGCGGAAGCTTTATTACATAAACAAGTTTATTAACATGTTTACATCAAAATAAGTTTAGTCCACACTCGCGGGCGTAGACTAAGCATCAAGTGCACGTTCAGCCCTCGAACGTGTCCTTGCTAGCACACACGCACACTAACTCTGCGGCGTGCACGACTCCCACTCGACGGGGTTCCCCTCCTGGGGTTCCGTCTCCTCTTCGGGAGTCCCTTCCTCATAGAACCCTGCAAAAGCTTCAAACACAAGCAGTGAGCACGAAGGCTCAGCAAGTCTGACCCGTCCCACCTAAACATGGAACTTCTACATGAGGGTGATGGGTTGCATGAGGTAAAAAAAATCATTTGCAAGGACTCGCCTAATTAGTAGAACCTTACTTTCAAGTTTTAGCAGCAGGTTGTGGAGAACTTTATGCTAAGGCACATGAGAGAGCCGCAATCAAACAAGAAACGCATTTCTCTCATGTACTTCGCCCAAAGTTGAAAAGAACTTTAGTTAGCACTAAGCTACAACATATCATTAACAATCAATATCCAACTTTCAATCAGCAACATTTTAACATGTAACTAGCCTGTTCTTTCTACGTCACGGTACAGTGAACAAGTGGTACTCACTGACCGCGAGGGACGGCGATTATAATCGATTTACACCTGCAGGGTTACCCGAACAACCCGTCACGTACGCCCGTACTCGATGTTGCCTACAACAACCATCACGGACGCCGTACGCGACTACCTTTCACCCGTTAGCCAAATATTGAACCGGTCCCATCGTCCCGAGCAAGAGGTCCCTGCACGCGCATCTCTGTGCCGCCAGCTGATTTACACCTCGAGCTCTCAACCTACCCTCTGAACGACGGGCAATGCCTCAACACCCAGCTACCCGAGTTACATCAGTTTCCCGGTTCCCATATAGCCGGTAGGTCTTCGGTACTGTTCTAGCTTGTTCAACAGGCCCGCACACGGCTCGGTCCTCAATCGACACAAGCGGAGCTACAGCACACAGGCCCCAAAGTCCTGCTGCGCTTACTCTCCGCTCGGTCTCATTTTCTTGCCATGTGTTTCATGTGCTATCTCTACCCGAGCAATGTGCCTCTAGCCTATTCTCGCGAGTAGTTCCAACTACTCGACTTGTACCGAATCCTACTCTATCCTAGCAATGCAGTGGCTAACGGGGTTTTCAATCCTAAACCCAACCCGTGGTTTTCTTGGCTATGCAGTTGGATTTCCAAACAAGACTCTAATGCACAGAACAAAGGAAACAAGTATGTGCTCAAAACAATAAAAATTTGTAAAAAGGTTAATGCAAACCGGGGCTTGCCTTGCTGCTCTTGGTCGTAGGCTAGCTGTTCCTCCGGAGTAACGAAGTCTAGGACTTCGGGTTCCTCCTCGATCTTAGCGACTACATGATAAGAACAATGTATGTATTAATTTAGAGGCCTTTGTATTAACTTTGAAGTTGTGAAGCCTATAACCCTTACTAGACAGACCTAATGACTGTGAAACTTTTACTGTGGCTTGGTTACAACCTAAACAAAGACTTGGTCAAGTTTTAGTTGCAGCAAAGCTCATTTGAGCCCTCCACAAATAATTATGTCCTTGACCTTAATTGGAACCCTTAGGGTGTTCTAGGGATTTTCATGAGACAAACTATGACTTTCTGAAAACTAGATTTTCAGAGGGTTCTAATGGAGTTGGTCTCACTTAATTTGGAAGTCTCTAACTAAAGATATGAGCTAAACAATTTCAGAGAAAATCCTGAAAATGTTTCTGAACATTTTCTATTTTCTCTGGAACAGTTTTACTAATCACACCATTAGGTGGACTAAATGAGCTCAAGTGGATCTGAAATTTTTATGGTAGTTCAAGGATATTTTGGTGAACGTCTCAGCAAAATTTCAGGATTTTCCTCCAAATGATTCTCCAGTTAAAATTCCTAACAGTTTAAACTTTAAGGAATTAATTCTGGAGAATTAGGGAATTTCATGAAGTGAAACTTGATTTTCTGGAAAGTACTCAGAGAGCTGAATCCAGCAAAATTTGGTTTACTCAATTTGGAGCTTTCTAGCCAAAGTTATAAGGATTTGAAGTTTGAAGGAAATCTGAAAATCGGGGAAAAGTTTAAACTCGCGCGTGGGCCCAGGGGACACGCGTCGCACGCCGAAGCGACAGCACACCGCGGCCCACAAGGCTTTTGCGCGCCAGAACACCCGATCCCGGCCGCAGCCGGATCCCGATTCAAAATATCGGCCGCTGACAGCTGGGGTCCACCCCCTTCTTCAACCTCGCGACACCCGCGCTCCGCCGCCGAGGGACCTCGCCGGAGAGCTCGCCGCTGGCTGCTGTACCGCTCCAAACTTCTTGATTCTGGTCGCCCCTGCCTACTTTTACTTGGGGAACATGATCCGAGGGTCAGCTGCCCATGACAACGGCCGGAGCATGGTCGGCGACGAGCCGCCATATCGGAACGACTTCGGCCATGTCGGCTGATGCTCCTAGTGCCTCAGCTACTTGGGAAACCGGTCGGGGAGCATCAGTGGACCTCAGAGAAGGTCGACATGAACTCGGGGCAGCTCGGGGAAGGCCCGAAATAGGTCCTCACCGTGCGCCCGATACCCCCCGTTCGTTCCGCCATTAGTAGACCTTGAATTACGCCGGGCACAGAGGTTCTCCGGCTCAGAGTTGTGAAGGCAACTTGTGCGTCACCGTGTCTAGCTCGTGTGGGAGTGGCCTGAGGCCCTCTAATCCTTTCTAGAGCACGAATTAAACAGAATCGTACCCGAAGGTCGTTCTGCACACAGAAAGGGGAAAAGTGGAAATTCGCCGCCGGTGAGCAACCACTCGAGCTCTGGCTCGGAGATGAGCAGCACCGGTCACCTGCGCGTCCAAGGGTGTCTTGGCTCGGGCGTGACAACGCCCAGGTTGGGCTGTCCACGAGAGCCCGAGGTGCGGCGGTTTCCAGTTCCGAGTTTGATCTTTCGGCACAGCCGATATCACTTGGTTTCAATCGATTTCTATCAATGGGAAGGATGGAAGATGGTAGCTAGTACCTTGCTGGGACCTTGGAACGGAAAGAAGGAGCTGCGATCGGCTTGATCAAGCAGGAACTCGAGCGGCGGCGATGGCAGTGGGAAAAGCAGTCGCGCACGTCGGTAGCTCGGGGAAATGGTGACTGAAGCACGCCGGGGAGGGAATAAATAGCCCGGCCGGCTGGTCTCCGGCTTGGGGCACGCAGCAGGAGCTGGCGCCGGCTGCCCCCTTCGGTGGCGCGCGCGCACAGCTGCCGGGAACCGACTGAACTGTGGTTCAGTCGGTTTGCTTTGAGGCAGAGGCTGACATGTGGGTCCCACTTCTCTTTTAACCTCTGAAATTTATTCCTAACAGCTGTGGTAAACAGTGAACCCTATTCTACCCTTGGCAATTCAAATTATTCACCCAAGAGCCATTTGAATTGATCAAAGTTCAAATGAGGTTTGGTTTGAATGAATTTCAGCACAAGTGCAGTTTGAAATTCAAATAAAGTTTGAATTTCTCCCCCTTAGCTCATGTCAAGATCAACTCCAAATGGAGTGAAAATTGGTGTGTGAGCTCACAAAAATGTGCTGAGCAAGAATATGCCTTCCACTTTTAAATTCAGTGGGTGAAAACAGTTTGAATTTGAATATGGTTTCAAACTGCCCTCTTCCTAACTATACCCAAAATGACCTCAAAAAGGTTTTGAATTTGGGTGGAACTTGGCATGGACATCCTTAGCAAAGTGTAGGAGTTTTCATATGTCCAGCCCATCTATATCACATGTGGGAAGTACCACTTTTGCAATGTGTGAGTTTGTTCCCTAATGAGCATGTTGACAATTGTTACTTGCTCTTTATTTGTGTTCATCATTCTTCCTCAAATGAGGTGTGTGGTGTGGTGATGAACACTGCAAATGAGTGTCAAAAACTGAGGCCCTTACAACCACCAGAGATCTGTGCGTGCCCGGGAGCTGCAGGAAGGTGACCTGGTGCTGCGGCGCATACTTTCTCGCGAAGGGACCCACAAACTCTCCCCTAGTTGGGAAGGCCCTTTCCGAGTCGCGAGAGTATGCCGCCCCGGGTGTGTGCTCCTGTCCACCGAGGATGGGGACCTGCTCCCAAACCCTTGGAACATAGAACACCTCCATAAGTTCTACCCCTAGAGCAAAGATAGGAGAGTCCTTTCTTTTCGTAATAAACTCCATAGAGTCCAGGAACAGCGCTCGGAGCAACTAAGCCCCAGGGGACGGTACAGGACTACGTTCAGCTTTGCCTGGTTCCGACTCCAAGCGCGTAGAGTCTTTCTTCCCTTCTTAATGGGGCGGGTCGTGGCCTCCATGTTTAGCCTGCCTTCCTCCTATGGAAAGTTATACGAAAAGAAACCTGTTCTACTTTGCTCTTTCCTCGTACTCATTTAAATTGTGTACTAAGTTTTTTTTTATGACTATCCTTGCGGCGCATGGCTGCCATGTGCTCTGCTCCCTCTTCTCATTCTCACCACTAGTCAGCATTTGCTGCCCTACCAGAGGCGGTTGCGCCGGAGGTATCTGCCGATAGTCGAAGGGGCCCCGAGCCCCCGGCACTTAGCGCACTACAGTCCCCGAGCACCATGCGTATGGTTAGGAACCGTAAGTCAAATAAGACTATGAGATAAGGGAGGGGGAGCCCCAAAGGAGAATTACGTTTTCCCTACTTGTGCGCAGGACCTCTCGGCCTCAAATCCCTACAGGAATGTGGTAGGAGCGCCTGACCAATGGGACGCCCCTGCCAGGGGCCACTACGGGATTACGCAAGACCGGAACTTCAAGACAAGACCAAAGGATCCACGGGTCCAGCGGGACCGGACCCCCCCCTCTCTGAGGGGAGGGGCCTGAAGGCCCCACGTGTACCGCAGGTCCGGACCTCCATCTCCTCAGAGGAGAGCTATGGGTCTGCCACGTGGCCTGCTGATCCGGGCCTCCCTATCCTCATGAGGCGGGCCCTGAGGACCTCCGGGGCCCTTAATATAATAAGGACTCGGGGAAGGTACCGGAGCAGAACGTCGAGATTGGTGAAGGCCTCTGAGCACCTTGCGGAGCTAAGGGCTCGGCCAGGCAAAACCAAGAAAAAGATGGAAAACATCGCAGGCACGAAGGGTCATAAGAGTTCATATATTCATGGCTCCATGAGCTGGGCTACAAACTCGATGAAAAAGAAAGAAACAAGCCCCGAGGTTCCCCTAACACAACTAGGGTCCAGAAGTTGCAAGAACGGCCGCGTCACCAGGCTCCAGCCCGGGCGGCGTCTTCCCGCTCCATGACTCGAGCGCAGGAGTCGCCTCCCTCATCACCAGCGCAAAAGCCGGTGTCATCAAGGGTGCTCTTGAGGCCCCCTCCACAGTTTCAGCGGTCTTCTTGGAGACTCTGCCGCCTGGAATTCTCCTTGGTGCATCGGTGTTTTCCTTCTCCTGAAGTTCCATCATCACCGGCGCAAAAGCCAGTGTCATCAAGGGTGCTCCTGAGGCCCCCTCCGCTGCTTCAGCGGTCTTCTCGGAGACTCTGCCGCCTGGAATTCTCCTTGGTGCTTCGGCGGTTCCTTTGAAGACTCCACCATATGAGAAGGGACGCAACGCCAGGGAGCTTTCTGCCTGCCATCACCGAGGAAGGGCCCCGTCGGGAGGACAAACCTCAGACCCCTTGGAGGCGCCACCTCCAGAGGCAAGGCAGGCAGGTTCCCCGGGTCCCAGACTTGGTGCAGACGCCGTCGCTGGAGGAAATCGAGAGCGATTCCCCTCCCAAAAAGCGGGTTAGAAGCCATGGAAGAAGACAAGACCGCAGAGACTCGAGGGAGGTGCAAGGGCTGGAAGCCTTATAAGGGGAGCGCACCCACGTGGCGGTTTCTTTTCACACCTCCCAGGTACGAGTCAAAGTGATTCGGAACTCTTCGAATACGCCGCATCGGCAACCGCTTCGGCTCCTAGACCGAGCGCCGATGACAGGTGGACCCAAGCCGCCCGACTGAAGCGGTGGGTCAAGGAGTCAGTCTCCTAAGAAGACAGGCTGGCAAGGCACTTCGGCGGTTCTCGAAGAAAGCGCCGCAACGTGCAGAAGTGGCAGTCTTGGGAACCGCCGCTGTAAAAGCAACCATCAAGTGGGCGCACGCTCCCAAGATCCCGCGGCCGTTCATGCTCCGGCAGCGGTCAATGCGGGACTTAGAGAAAGTGCGCGGATCAGAAGAGACGGAGGTCCCACCTCGGGCTCGCTATCTCCCCCGAGATGGGCCCGGGGGCCACTGTCGGTACCTGCGATATGGGGTACCCCCGCGCACAGGGGAAAATGCCTAAGGAACTCGCGCTTCTCCGCAGGGAGAGCTCCGAAGGCGCCACGCGTCCGGCGGGGCCGGACCTCCCTCTCCTCAGAGGAGAGCTCCGGGCCCGCCACGTGGCATACAGAGGCCGGACCTCCCCCTCCATGGGAGAGAAGTCCGAAGGTGCCACGTATCCGACGGGGCCGGACCTCCCTCTCCTCAGAGAGGAGCTCCGGGCCCGCCACGTGGCCGATGGAAGCCGAACCTCCCCCTCCGCGGGGAGAGGTCCGAAGGCTCCACGTGTCCCGCAGGGCCGGACCCCCCCTCTCCTCTGAGGGGGGCTCCGGGCCCGCCACGTGGCCATCAGAATGGCGCTGCCTGCCCCCGAGCGATAGGCAGCGGGCGTAAAGACGCCCCATACCTTGCCCGTGCAAGGTATTCAAGGCCCGCGTCTTCCCAAGACGCGAAGACACGGAGCACGCCTCTGTCAGGTGCCGTTGCGCCCAGTCGCATCCCAGACTGGCGCGCAGTGTCAGAGCCTGCCAGCCAATAAACGCAGCGACAAGACGTCCCATGCCGCCCGCGCAGTCATCAACCACTATGACTATTGCGGCATGGGCAGGGCTGCAAGACAGAGACTCAGAAGCCTTCGCCAGAGACAACTACCGGCATAACTGGATACGGTAGATGATAGACAATCTCCCTGGGACCACCTGTCGGGTCCCGGGCCCCCTTGTAAGCCACCCGAGTCTTGGACTATAAAAGACTCGGGTAGGCGACTGTCGAAGTGTTCGGTCGACACTTCCCCCGGGCCTGCACTGGGCATCCCGCGGAGGTTCTTTTTTCGGTGGGGCTAGTCCCTTGCGGAGAGCTTGCGCGGATGGGCGAGTTAGTAAGAGCTTGACACGGTGAGTTTTACGTGGTTCAGGCCGCCGGAGCATAAAACCCTACGTCCACGGCGAGCTATGGAGCTATTGCTTGCTGCTCAGAACCGGAGTCCTGAGATTGGGGGTGAGTTACAGCTTGGGTGTGAATGGCTAGCGTATGAGTTGCAGAGGTGCGAACCCTTGCTATCGTCGCCTACCCGAGTCTTTTATAGTCCAAGACTCGGGTGGCTTACAAGGGGGGCCCGGGACCCGACAGGTGGTCCCGGGGAGATTGTCTGTCATCTACCGTATCTTCAGTTATGCCGGTAGTTGTCTCCGGCGAAGGCTTCTGAGTCTTCGTCTTGCAGCCCTGCCCATGCCGCATGCTAGTCGTAGTGGTTGATGACGGCGCGGGCGGCATGGGATGTCTTGTCGCTGCGTTTATTGGCTGGCAGGCTCTGACACTGCGCGCCAGTCTGTGATGCGACTGGGTGCAACGGCACCTGACAGAGGCGTGCTCCGCGTCTCCGCGTCTTGGGAAGACGCGGGCCTTGAATACCTTGTACGGGCAAGGTATGGGGCGTCCTTACGCCCGCTGCCTATCGCTCGGGGGCAGGCAGCGCCATTCTGCTGGACACGTGGCAGGCCCGGAGCTCTCCTCTGAGGAGGGGGAGGTCCGGCCCCGCAGGACACGTGGAGCCTTCGGACCTCTCCCCCGCGGAGGGGGGAGGTCCGTCTTCTGTCGGCCACGTGGCGGGTCCGGAGCTCTCCTCTAAGGAGGGGGAGGTCCGGCCCCGCGGGACATGTGGCACCTTCGGAACTCTCCCCACGGAGGGGGGAGGCCTGGCTGCTGTAGACCATGTGGCGAGCCCGGAGCTCTCCTCTGGGGGGAGGGAGGTCCGGCCCCGCTGGACATGTGGCGCCTTCGAAGCTTTCGCTTCGGAGAAGGGCGAGATCCTTAGGCATTTTCCCCTGTGCGCGGGGGTAACCCATATCGCGGGTACCGACAGTGGCCCCCGGGCTCACCTTGGGGGAGGTAACGAGCCCGAGGTGAGGCCTTCTCCTACCCGCACACTTTCTTGTCTTGAGTACTCCCTATGCTGGCAGCGTCTTGACGGCTTCGGAGTTCAGCCTCTTAGGAGAGGGTGAAGCCTGGCATCGGAGCTCGGCCCGGCTGTTGGGGCGGAGGTCCGGAAGTCATCGGAACTCAGGCCAGCGAAGGGCGTGAGGTCCGGCATCAGCGCTCGCCTCTAAAAGGAGGGCGAGAGCTGGCCTCGGAGCTCAGCCCAGCTGTGGGGGCGGAGTCCGGAAGTCATCGGAGCTCAGGCCAGCGAAGGGCGTGAGGTCCGGAGGTCATCGGAGCTCAGGCCAGCGAAGGGCGTGAGGTCCGGCATCAGCGCTCGCCTCTGAGAGGCGGAGTCCGGAACTGCTCAGTGGTCCCCCCTTTCCTGTCCCTTAGTCTCATTTGGCTTACTGTCCCAGGCCGGAATACGGGGCTTGGGTAATCCAGTGCACTTGGTCCCGGAGGTCTGGCACCAGCCCCAGTCAGGGTGTAACCGTCCGGCCCCCTGGTACTCAGACCGTAGCGCCGGGGGGCAGAGTGCGCATGCTTTGGGTGCAAGACCGGGCAAAGCAAGGCTCCTGAACCCCCGGTCTAGCGTAGGTCTTTTCTCGGAGGAGACCAACTGGCGGTACAGTACCCTTACAGGGGGAGATCCAAAAGTCCACTGGGCCTCTGGCAGGAACCCCAAGCACTACCGCCTTCGGCAGGACGGCAAATATCGACTATGCATGAGAACAGGAAAGAGGAACCGAGTGTACAATGGACGCACACTGTCTAGAGCGTGGGGAGGTGTTCATATAAATTAATGTGTAATTTAAATAAACACCTAAGTAAGCATGGTGAACTTACTGGGGTGGTGTCGGAGTGCCTGTCTTCACGCAGAGCGGGTCATGCGTGGCTTCGTCGTACGCCGGACACGGGGGGACCCCCATGGCGATCTCAGGGGGAAGCATGGCTTCGGCCCCGCATACCATGTGGAAGGGTAGTTCCCGTGACCCGGCCCTGGGAAGTCCGGCTGGCCCTCAACATGGAGGAGCCGGTATCCCCCGACGGATCTGGGTGCGCGTCTGCACCGGTTGTGTGGGTCTGCTTGGCGTGGACCTGGCACGCATTGCATCCCTAACCGGTTTGACGGCGTCCAGGTGGCTCTCGGTCAGTAGGAGTCATGCCGGGTGGCTTAGCCGACCAGCGTGCGGGACGATGAGCGTTCCCAGCACTCGCCTCCTTGGACTACTGCAAGCTATTCGCAGCCTTCCTCCTGGGCTATGCACTGCAATAGGATGTCGTGGCGCCACGCCAGTAAAGATACCAACGCGTAGCACTTAGCCATCCGCACCACCCGTTCAGCGAATGCACGTTCATCAGGTAGGATGTCCTTCAAGGAGTCCCTGACCTCCGTGGTCCATGCATCGGGACTACTTGAGCTTCTGGATCTTGAGCCCTGGGTTGCACGGAGTCCCCAGTGACGCTTACGATCCTTTGGCGGCATCCATGGCTGCAGGGCCGCCGGGACTGCCTAGCTTCGAGGCACTGGTTCAGCCCCCTTCGCCCGGCTCGGTGGGCCGATCTGTGGACCGCAGCAACGTCCTATCGAAGACTCCTTCAGGCGCAGGGGCTCCAATGGAGGCCTTCGTTGAGAGGTCGTCAGCTGTGCCTTGCCAGCGCGCGGTACATGGCGCAGGTCCAAGGCGAGGAAGTCTTTCTCCAACATCCGCACGTGGAGCAGATAAGCAGCTAGCTGTGGGTCATTACAGGGGCATTCACCCTTAACTTGCTTGTTAACTAGCTGGGAGTCGCCCTGCGCCAACAGCTGGCGAGCACCCAGACACAGGACTGTCTTTTAGGCCAAAGATGAGTGCTTCATACTCTGCCAAGTTGTTGGTTGCCTTGGAATTAAAACGCACCATGTACCCAGACTGCTCCCCCGATGGCATGAGAAGCAGTACGCCGGCACTGGCCCCCTGCTTTCGCGAGGAGCCGTCGAAGAAGAGTGTCCAGTGAGGCCCGGTGAAGACCGGATCTCGGTACATTGGTTCACCGTCTTCGCGGCCCCCTGGGTCAGCCTTCGTTGGCGTCCTCTCAGCCACAAAGTCAGCCAGTGCTTGGCTCTTGGCTGTCTGACGTGGTCTGGAGCTCAGCTTGAACTCTGCCGTCTTCGGGCTGTCTTCTGGCTTCGGAATCTGGTAGTGAGTGCCAATTCCGCCCTTCGGCTGCTCTGGCGCACTTGTCCACCAGGCTGAAGAGCTCAGAGGCATCGCAGACCTCTCTGGTCGCAAGCTTCTCAAGCATCTTCTCGTCCCGGACACCCTGCCGGAACGCTACCACCACAGAAGCACTTCGAATGTGTGGGATGGTGTTGCGTACCTGGGAGAACCGCTGGATGAAGGAGCGCAGTGGCTCCCCAGGTTGTTGCTTGATGGCGTGGAGGTCAAGCTCCATGCCGGGACGGGTGTAGGAGCTGCCGAAGTTGGCGATGAACTGCCGGCAGAGCTCTCCCCAGAAAGTTATGGAACCCTGAGGGAGGTTCATTAGCCAAGACCGGGCTAGGCCGGTCAAGGCGACGGGGAAGTAGTTGGCCACGACAGCCTCATCCCCTCCTGCGGCAAGTACGGCGGTGGAGTATGTCGAAGTGTGCGATCGACACTTCCCCCGGGCCTGCACTGGGCAGCCCGCGAAGGTTCTTTTTTCGGAGGGGCTAGTTCCTAGCGGAGAGCTTGCGCGGATGGACGAGTTAGTGAGAGCTTGACACAGGAAGTTTTACGTGGTTCAGGCCGCCGGAGCGTAAAACCCTACGTCCACGGCGAGCTATGGAGCTCGCTGTATTGCTTGCTGCTCAGGGCCGGGGGCCTGAGCTCGGGGGTGAGTTACAGCTTGAGAGTGTATGGCTAGCGTATGAGTTGCAGAATGCGAACCCCTGCTATCGACGCCTACCCGAGCCTTTTATAGTCCAAGGCTCGGGCGGCTTACAAGGGAAGCCGGGACCCGACAGGTGGTCCCGGGAAGATTGTCTATTATCTACCGTATCCGTAGTTATGCCGGTGGTTGCCTCCGGACGAAGGCTTCTGAGTCTTCCTTTTGCCGCCCTGCCCATGCCGTGCGCCATTCGTAGTGGTTGATGGCGGCGCAGGCGGCATGGGATGTCCTGTCGCGGCGTTTATTACCTGTCAGGTTTTGACACCGCACGCCAGTCTGCGATGCGACTGGACGCAACGGCACCTGACAGGCGCGTACTCCGCGTTTACGCGTCTTGGGAAGACGCGGGCCTTGAATTCCCTGTACTGGCAAGGTGAGGGGCGCCTTTACGCCTGCTGCCTACCGCCCGGGGGCAGGCAGCACCGTTCTCCCAGCCACGTGGCGGGTCCGGAGCTCACCTCTGAGGAGAGGGAGGTCCGGCCCCGCTGGACGCGTGGCGTCTTCGGACCTCTCTCCCGCGGAGGGGGAGGTCCGGCTTCTGCATGCCACGTGGCGGGCCTGGAGCTCACCTCTGAGGGGAGGGAGGTCCGGCCTCGCTGGACGCGTGGCGTCTTCGGACCTCTCTCCCGCGGAGGGGGAGGTCCGGCTTCTGCATGCCACGTGGCGGGCCCGGAGCTCTCCTCTGAGGAGAGGGAGGTCCGGCCCCGCCAGACGCGTGGCGCCTTCGGAGCTTTCCCTGCGGAGAAGGGTGAGCACCTTAGGCATTTTACCCTGTGCGCGGGGGTACCCCATATCTCAGGTACCGACAGTGGCCCCCGGGCCCATCTCGGGGGAGATAGCTAGCCCGAGGTGGGACCTCCGTCTCTTCCGATCCGCGCACTTTCTCTAAATCCCGACTTGACCACTGCTGGAGCACGAACGGCCGCGGGGTCGTGAGAGCGTGCGCCCACTTGATGATTGCTTTTACTGCGGTGGTTCCCAAGGATGCCACTTCTGCACGTTGCGGCGCTTTCTTCGGGAACCGCCGAAGGGCCTTGCCGGCTCATCTTCTTAGGAGACTGACTCCTTGAACCCACCGCTTTAGCTAAGCGGCTTGGGCCCAGCTTTCATTGGTGCCCAGTCTCGGAGCCGGCGAGGTCGCCGATGCGATGTTTCCGGAGGTTTTTGAATTACCTCGAACCATCCCTGGAAAGTTTTAAAAGGTGATCTCACCCGCATCGCGGCTTCCCTTCGCATTGCGCTCGTACTTCCCTTGAACTCTTGCGCCCCGGCTCTCCTGCCCTTGCGCCTTCTTTCGCTATGGCTTCCAACTTGCTTCCGACGCGCCTCGTTCGTTCCTCCGAGCTCGGGCCAGTGCGCAGGCTGCTGCGCTGGCGCTCGGAAGAGCAGAAGCATCGGCTCCGCCAAGGATCTCTGCCCCTGGCCCTGGGAAAGGGGGAGATGGTCTTCTTTACCGCTTATGCTCTGGCGGGGTTCGTTCCGCCGATTTCTTCCTTCTTCGTCACCCTGCTGGAGACATACGGTCTCCAACTCCACCATCTCTCCCCCAACTCCCTCGCAATGGCGGCAGTTTTTGTCCACTTCTGCGAGATGTTCGTGGGGGTGCACGCCTCCGTGACGCTCTTCCGCCACTTCTTTGTGCTGCGTACGACCGGACGCGGCTCAAAGACTCAGATGGGGGCGTATTACTTCCAGCATCGCTGCAAAGACCCCAAGGTCTCCGGATACCTTCTGCCCTTCAGCGCATCAAGGTGTGAGAACTGGAGGGAGAGCTGGGTGGTAGTGCAGGCCGATGAGCACGATCGCCTAGAACTCCCAACCGCCAGCCCAACCACCGATCGCCGCTTCTGGGAGGAGATCCCTGAGCTGGAGCAGGAGTACACTCCGGTCTTGGAGCGGATCCGGTTCTTGGCCAACGAGGGGCTGACATCTCTGATGGTGCTGATGGACTTCATGTCACGCCGCATTGCTCCCTTGCAGCAACGCAGCCGCCCAGCGTGGTACTACACTGGTGAACAGGACTGTACCAGGCTGGAGAGAGGCCCCGACTCTGTCCCTTCCGATGAGGAGCTAGAGGAGATGGTGAGCAAGGTGAGCGGTGACTATATTCCCAGCAGCGTCCCCGTCCTTCCGCCTTCTGCCACTCCCCTCTACTTGGAGCCTCAGAGGAGGTCAGAGCTCCTGCGGAAGATGCCGAACCTTGATGATATCGGGATTGCCGTTCGTCAGGTCGGGGATGCCTTCCGGGGTATCACCATTCCAGGAACCGAGCACCCCGAATCAGGGCATGAGGCATCCACTGCTGCCAAACCTTCCCCCAGAGCCGACGGAACCCAAGCCGCCGATAAAGGGAAAGGTAAAGAGCCGGCCCCCGGGCATCTAGAGAAAAAACGCGCTCGGTCTCCTCCAAGGGTGCCGCCTATGCCAATCCAGGGTGCCGGAGCTACCTTGCTTCCATCTCCCGGAGGTGCTGGTCCATCGGGTGGCGACCCGAAGAGGTCCCGAGTGTCCCTCCCCGGTGGGTCTCTCCCTAGACAGCAGCCGTCCGAATCAGCCCAAGTATCTCGCCATCCTCTCTCGAGCAGCGGGGCTCCCAGGACGGATGTTGGTGGGGCGACGCCGGCGAGCGTGCCGGAGGTCCAGGCGTCCCATTCCGCGACCGTTCCAGCCGCTGGTCCTGGTAGTTCAGCTACAGCCCAGAGGCCAGTGCAGCAAGCTCGCTGGAGCGCTCATGCCGCTCAGTAAGTGTTATTCTTTCTGACTTATAGGAGTAGAGCTCCTGCCTCTTCTCTTATTCTGAGTGCCTCTTCTTCTTTGCAGGGACTGACCGGCTGCCAGGGGCGGGCCTCTTATCCGGCCGCCTTCAACCAGCGGGGGCTCCGCGCCTCGGCACTTGGGGGCCACGGCGGCCCCCATAGCTCCCAAATCGACGGGGGCAGTGGCCTCAGTGGCCGCATCTGCTCCTACCCGCCCTCCTTCACCAGCCCAGAAGCCAGGTCTTGAGACCGGGAGGGCCACTGTAGGTGTGCCTGCTGGCCCCCTGGCCTGCTCAGGACAGCGCCCCCCGTAGCTGCCGAGGCGCCGGCGCTCCAGCCGGTCTTGGACTCGTCCGGGGGGTCCAGCGGCGCGACTCCCGCTCCCCCTGCTCCGGTACCCGTGTGGGACGCCATGGAGCGTGCCCAGAACAGCTCCCGGCAGCTCCAATCTGCCTTTGAGCAGGAGCGGAAGGCATTGGCCGGCGAGAGGGACCGCCTTCTCAGCTGGCAGCAGCAGGCCCGGGCAGACCTCGACTCAAGGCAGTCAAGGCTTGAGGCCATGAGTGCTCTGCTTGGCGCCCAGAAGAAGGCCATTAGCCGCTTGGAGCTAGAGGCCCAGCGAGTTCGTGCCACCTACCGCGAGGCCCTGGCCAAAGCTGAAGCCAAAGCCAAGGAGTGTTCCGCCGCCGCGGAGGAGTTGCAGCTGCAGGTAGCCCGTCGGGAGCATGCCGTCGCTGATCGGGAACGCGCTGCTGCGGACGAGGAGGAGAAGACCACCTCTCGGCTGAGGGCCAAGGTGGAGGAGCTAAGGGCTCGGACTGAGGAGTTGGAGCTCCGTGAGTCGGCTGTCGCCGCGAGGGAGGAGCAATCTTCCAAGGAGCTTCAGGCGGCGATGGATCGCGAGCTAGCGACCCGTCAAGAGGTAGAGAGGCTCCAGTCCCTGCGGACTGCCGAGGCCCAGGTGGTCTGGTGCTTCATTGCTAAGGTGGGATCCGCCTTGGCTCCCCTTGGTTTTAGCCCTGTGCAGGTGGAGACCTCAGCACGGTCGGTGTCCGAAGCGGCCCCAGCCCTTGAGTCTCTCGGCGACGAGCTAGGTCGGCTCGAATCAGTGATCGCCGACGAGCTGGAAGCGGAAGGTCGGGGTCTTGCGAAGGAGGTTGCGATGCACGTTCTGTCGTGCTTTGTTAGCCGAGATCCTTCCTTTTCCCTGGGGCCGGTCCGTTTAGGACCCATCGCCGACCAGGAGGAAGCTGCCCCGGCCGAAGTCGAGGACTTAGCTGCCCTCATGGCCTCTAGGTTTCATCGGGAGTCCGGGGACCCATAGGCACCCGCCCTTGTGTCCACAAGGCCCTGTACTTCCTTTCTTTATTTTTGTTGAGTCTGTAGCCCAGCTCGTGGAGCCTTTGTATGGACAGACTCCTGTTTCTTTCTGTGTCTGCATGCCCTAGTCTTCTTCTTGGCCTTTCCTGACCGAGCCCTTAGCTCCGCAAGGGCTCGGAGGCCTTGACCAATCTCGAAGCTCTGCATGGACACCTTGTCCGGGTCCCCACTGTATACCAAGGGTTCCGGAGGTGTCCAGGACCCGCCTCACGAGATCGGAGGGTGGCCCGAGCTTGTTGGTCACGTGGCGGGCCCGGAGCTCCTGCCTGGGAGGAGGTCCGGGCTCGCAAGGCACGTGGAGGTCCCGGGCCTCTCCCCGCAGAGGGAGGGGGGAGGTCCGACTTCTGTAGACCACGCGGCGGTCCCGGAGCTCCCCCCGAAGAGGTGGGAGGTCCGGCTGTGGGAGCTCCGGCCCTGCCGGACACGTGGGGCCTTCGGACCCTACCCCTATGAGGGCTAGCCCTTTGACCTTTCCTTAGGGTTTTTGGCCTACCGCGATCCCGTAGCGGCCCCCTGGTAGGTGCGTTCTATTGGGTGGATGCGCCTACCATACTCCTGCGGGGAGCTGAGGCTGAGAAATCCTGCACATAAGGAAAAAGTAATTCTCCTTGGGGGCTCCCCCCTCTATTCCTTAGTCATATCTGCAGCAAATTCCGACTAAAGATGAAAATGAGAAGAGGGAGTTGAACGCATAGTGAGCACGCGTTAGTAGGGTAATCATAGAAATTTAACAAGAAAATTAAATGAGTACCAAAGAAGAGCAACGTAGGGTGGGCTTCTTTTCATATAAATTTCCATACGGGGGAAGGGGGGCCGCATATGTAGGCCACGACCCACCTGTAGGGAAGCAAGACTCTACGCACTTGGGGTCGGAACCAGGCGAAGCTGAACATAGTCCTGGACCGTCCCCCGAGGCTTAGTTGCTCCAAGCCCGGTTCACGGACTTTTATGGAAATTACTACGAAAAGAAGGGCCTGCCCTATTGTTGCTCTAGGGGTAGAACTTACAGCGGTGTTCCGTGTTCCGAAGGTTCGGGAGCGGGTCCCTGTCTTCGGTTCTGGGGAATGGTCCCAGGCCCGGGATGTCCAGCCCCAGTACGGCAAATGGCCATGCGGACTGGATCATCCGTACCGTCCAAGCCGGTGTATGGATCTGCTTGGCATGGAACAGGCATGCCTAGCAGCTCTCGACCAGCTCGACGGCATCCTGGAGTGTTTCCGGCTAGTAGAAGCCATGCCGAAAGGCTTTACCGACAAGCGTGCGTGAGGAAGAATGACTCCCACATTCGCCTCCATGGATCTCAGCGAACAAGTCGCAGCCTTCCCCCTGGGTTATGCACTGCAATAGGATGTGGTTGGCGCCACGTCGGTAGAGATCCCTCTCTACCGCCATGTGTCTCTTAGCCACACGCGCCATCCGTTCAGCGGATACACGTTCATCAGGGAGGATATTGTCTTTCAAGTAGTCCCGGACCTCCGTGATCCATGCATCGGGTCTGACTTGAGCATTTGGATCTTGAGCGCTGGGTTGCACGGAGTCCCCAGTGTCGCTTATGATCCTTGGCGGCGCTCATGGCCGCCGGGACCGCCAGCTTCGAGGTGCTGGTCTAGCCCCCTTCGCCCGGCTCGGCGGGCCGGGCTGTGGGTCGCGGCATCGTCCTCTCGAGGCTCCCTTCAAGCACAGGGGCTCCGGTGGCAGTGGGGGCCCTCGTTGAAAGGTCGTCAGCTGCGGCCTTGCTAGCGCGCGGTACGTGGTGCAGGTCCAAGGCGAGGGGGTCTGTCTCCGCCGTCTTGGTTGATAACCAGACTGGGGATTGCCCTGAGCCAACGACTAGCGAGAAGGATAAGCACTCCATACTCTGCTATGGTGTTGGCTGCCTTGGAATTGAAACGCGCCATATACCCAGACTGCTCCCCCGATGGCATGAGGAACAGTACGCTAGCATCGGCCCCCTGCTTTCGCGGGGAGCCGTGGACGAACATCATTTGATGGGTCCTGATGAAGGTCAGGGCTCATGGTCCTGTTTCATCGTCTTCATGGCCCCCTGAGCGTGCGTCTACTTCAGCCACAAGTGAACTAATGCTCGGTTAATGTCTGTATGGCGGGAAAGGGAACCTAGATCAAACTTCAGTAGCTCCGCCGCCCATTTGGCGGCATCGCCCGCCGCATGGAGCTGTGAGGGATAGCTTTAAGTCTGGGGAGATCGCCGGGTGCCCGACGCTCGGGGGTCCTCAGGCTGCTTTGGACCTCGCGGGAAGCTCCGCTGTCGTCCCGGGGGCTCCGGGAGGTCGTATCAGGGATCCGAGGTCTGGTCTCCTGGTGCTTGCTTCTTGGTAGCGGAACAGGTTACTGTGGTGTGGGGTTAAAGCCATTGCGAGAAAACCAGAAATTCGCGGGACCCCTAGCTATGCCGAGTCGGCTTACGCCGAGATTAGTAGGTAGGGGGCGCCCTTCAACTACTTCAGACTCAGGGGTCTGATGGGAGCCCTAGCAAGCATTTGGGAAGCGCAGCATATCACAGCCTGGTATCGAGTCTACTATTTGCTCTATCAGCCAAAGAGAAAATAGGTCTTTAGGACATGCCTTATTGAGACTGGTGCAGTGGATGCGCTTCCGGAGCTTCTCGCCGGCCCTCGGGATAATGACACGGTTTGCCAAGCGCCGGGAGCAGCGGACTCTCCGTCTCGTCGGACGGCTGGACGTCGGGAAAGACCTTTAAGTAATGCTCCATCACCTCCCTGGGGATCTCTGGCCTCGGTGATGGCTGTCATGCAGCATATCAACCTCATGCTGGAGGGGGGCAACGAGCGCGCCTTCCTATATGCTACCCTGGCCCCCGGCTACCCGGGTGGTCTGGGTGGCACCGGCGCTGATTCGGATGAGCCTTGTGGGGGCGTCGTCCTCAACAAGGGGTTGCACGCGGGGTGCGGCGGTAGAGGCACGGTGGCGTGCACTTGGGTGGAGCTGGTTTGGTCCTGTACTGCCGAGGGCTGGCGCTCTAGTTGCTGTAAGCGCCCGAAGCCCTTCCAAGGCTAGTACTGCGGCCACGCGGTCTCCACAAACCTTGGGGACGCCTGTCGGTGTAGGCATCTTCAAGACAAGGTAGCCGTAGTGGGCTATTGCCATGAATCGGTACAGGGCTGGCCTACCGATTATGGCATTGAAGGGGAGGTCAGTCTCGGCCACGTCGACCAGAATGTACTCCGTCCGGTAGCTGCCCGGTGCCCCAAAGGTCACCGGGAGGCTGATGCGGCCGCAGGAAACGACCTGTCCCGGCCCTACCCCTACCCCTGAGAACGGGCTTGATGGGGCGAGCTTGGCCATTGGGATCCGCAGCTTCTGGGAGGCTGCGTGACTGATGAGGTTCAGTCCAGCCCCACCATCCACCAAAACGTGGTACATATTCACGTTGGCGACGGTAAGGGCCACCATGAGTGGTAGTTGGCCGGCCCCAGCCATGTTCCTGGGGCAGTCGGTGTCATTGGAGCTGATGGGGGTTCCCATCCACCTGAGGTGCGGTACTGCACCTGGGAGGGGAGCCACTGACGCTACCACTCGTCGCAGGTCTTAGCCATGCTTGTGGACAGGGGGGTCAGCGGACCCGCCGAAGACGTCACAGGGCATCTTCCAGTGCTCGTCATCACTGGAGATGGAGCTTCCATGATTGCGCGCTGCCTTTGCGGCGCGCCGGAGCTCCTGGAAATCCACCTGGCGGTCGTCGCCGTCTCGGGCCTCGACCTTCCGGTTGCCCTCCCTTACTATAGGATGGGGTGTCAGCTAGGGGCTGCTTCCACTTCCGGAAGCGCCCCGCGAGCTTCTGGACTTCCCGGCCTCTGGAGGAATTCCGCCGGATTGATGCTGCCGTCGTACTTCTCAGGCGAGAGTGGCCGAAACTTGCACGGCCATTTTGTGAAGCGAAGGCGGGGCGCGAGGGCCGCACACCCCGCTTCTGTTGCCGCAGGTTCTGATGCCGCGAATGCTTGGTTCGCGCCGAGCACCGCATGCTTCCGGCGGCCATACATAGGACATACGACTGTGGCATATTGAGTAGCAGCGCTCTTCGCTGCAGCTAGCGCACCCTCACTAGGAACACCCAGCGCTACTGAAAACCTGACACTGGTCGGAGCCCGCATTGCCGGGGTCGGCGCTGCCAGAGCCGGTTACTGGCTCCCAGTGCAGGTATCGGCGCCGCGAACGCCTGGTCGGAGCCCGCATTGCCGGGGTCGGCGCTGCCAGAGCCGGTTACTGGCTCCCAGTGCAGGTATCGGCGCCGTTTGCAGGGCATATGGTTGTGACATATACTGCACGACGTATGCCTGGGGCAGAGCCCGCGTAGCGAAGATCTGCCCTTCAGGCTGGGTCGAGGCCGACGTCATATTGTCGCCAGCCTCTTGAGTGCGACGCCTTTCTTGACGTCGCTCGAGGAACACTCGGGCATCTTGGCCTAAGCGACACTGTTCCAGCTCTGTCCCCAGGTCCTTCGACGGAAGCTTAGTGGAGCTGGAACTTCCTCGTCTGGTCATCAACCGTTGGCGTGCGCGTCAGCGACACAGCTGGTTGGTCGGAGCGTCATCCCCGCCGAAGTCAATGGTTTGCGACGGCGACGACAAGACGGTTTACCTCGCGAATCCACTGCTGGGTCGCCGCCTGAGGCGCGTCCCCAGCAGGCGGATTGCGCAGTAGCGCCCTTGCTGAGGCTAGCGCACCCCCACCAGGTACGACCGGCGCTACTGAAGGCCTGACGCTGGATGGAGCCTGCATTGCCGGGGTCGGCGCTGCCAGAGCCGGTTGCTGGCTCCCAGCTTGCCTCGTCACACTCCGTTCTGAGTGTGTCACCATGTACTCTCCCCTGTGGTCACGGTTCACCGTGACCACGGAGAGGGAGAGTTTGCCGCTGAAGGAAGCTTGGTCATCTTCGTTGGCGGAAACCCGTCGCGCTAGGGGAAAAGCCCCCTTCCTGGCGCGCCAAATGTTGAAGTGTGCGATCGACACTTCCCCCGGGCCTGCACTGGGCAGCCCGCGGAGGTTCTTTTTTCGGAGGGGCTAGTTCCTAGCGGAGAGCTTGCGCGGATGGACGAGTTAGTGAGAGCTTGACACAGGAAGTTTTACGTGGTTCAGGCCGCCGGAGCGTAAAACCCTACGTCCACGGCGAGCTATGGAGCTCGCTGTATTGCTTGCTGCTCAGGGCCGGGGGCCTGAGCTCGGGGGTGAGTTACAGCTTGAGAGTGTATGGCTAGCGTATGAGTTGCAGAATGCGAACCCCTGCTATCGACGCCTACCCGAGCCTTTTATAGTCCAAGGCTCGGGCGGCTTACAAGGGAAGCCGGGACCCGACAGGTGGTCCCGGGAAGATTGTCTATTATCTACCGTATCCGTAGTTATGCCGGTGGTTGCCTCCGGCCGAAGGCTTCTGAGTCTTCCTTTTGCCGCCCTGCCCATGCCGTGCACCAGTCGTAGTGGTTGATGGCGGCGCAGGCGGCATGGGATGTCCTGTCGCGGCGTTTATTACCTGTCAGGTTCTGACACCGCGTGCCAGTCTGCGATGCGACTGGACGCAACGGCACCTGACAGGCGCGTACTCCGCGTTTCCGCGTCTTGGGAAGACGCGGGCCTTGAATTCCCTGTACTGGCAAGGTGAGGGGCGCCTTTATGCCCGCTGCCTACCGCCCGGGGGCAGGCAGCACCGTTCTCCCAGCCACGTGGCGGGTCCGGAGCTCACCTCTGAGGAGAGGGAGGTCCGGCCCTGCTGGACGCGTGGCGTCTTCGGACCTCTCTCCCGCGGAGGGGGAGGTCCGTCTTCTGCATGCCACGTGGCGGGCCCGGAGCTCACCTCTGTGGGGAGGGAGGTCCGGCCTCGCTGGACGCGTGGCGTCTTCGGACCTCTCTCCCGCGGAGGGGGAGGTCCGGCTTCTGCATGCCACGTGGCAGGCCCGGAGCTCTCCTCTGAGGAGAGGGAGGTCTGGCCCCGCCAGACGCGTGGCGCCTTCGGAGCTTTCCCTGCGGAGAAGGGCGAGCACCTTAGGCATTTTACCCTGTGCGCGGGGGTACCCCATATCTCAGGTACCGACAGAGTAGATCTGGAGAAACTCCGCTGGGTTGACGCTGCCGTCGTACTTCTCGGACAGGTGCGGCAGAAACTTGTGCGGCCACTTCGCGAAGCAAAGGTGGGGCACGAGGGCCGCACACCCTGCTTTTGTCGCCGCAGGTTCTGGTGCCGCGAGCGCTCGGTTCGCACCGGGCACAGCGTACCCCGGTATGGGCAAGGCTGCGCCATAGGCCGGGGGCGACATCTGCAGGACATATGACTGTGGCATATTCTGCACGGTGTAGGCCTGGGGCAGAAATCGCGTGGCGAAGGTCTGCTCTTCAGGCTGGGTCGAGGCCGACGTCATGCTGTCGTCAGCCTCTTGGTTGCGACGCCTTTCTCGGCATTGCTCGAGGTATACCCGGGCATCTTGACCCAGGCGACACCGCTCCAGCTCTGTCCTCAGATCCGTCTACTGGAGCCTGGTAGAGCTGGAATCTGCCGTCTGCTCGTCAACCATTGGCGTGCGCATCAGCGACACGGCCGGTTGGCCAGAGCGTCGTCCCCGCCGAAGTCGAGGGTTTGCGGCTGTCGAAGTGTGCGATCGACACTTCCACCAGGCCTGCACTGGGCAGCCCGCGGAGGTTCTTTTTCGGAGGGGCTAGTTCCTAGCGGAGAGCTTGTGCGGATGGACGAGTTAGCGAGAGCTTGACACAGGAAGTTTTACGTGGTTCAGGCCGCCGGAGCGTAAAACCCTACGTCCACGGCGAGCTATGGAGCTCGCTGTATTGCTTGCTGCTCAGGGCCGGGGGCCTGAGCTCGGGGGTGAGTTACAGATTGAGAGTGTATGGCTAGCGTATGAGTTGCAGAATGCGAACCCCTGCTATCGACGCCTACCCGAGCCTTTTATAGTCCAAGGCTCGGGCAGCTTACAAGGGAAGCCGGGACCCGACAGGTGGTCCTGGGAAGATTGTCTATTATCTACCGTATCTGTAGTTACGCCGGTGGTTGCCTCTGGTCGAAGGCTTCTGAGTCTTCATCTTGTCGCCCTTCCCATGCCGCGTGCTAGTCGTAGTGGTTGATGACGGCGCAGGCGGCATGGGATGTCTTGTCGCGGCATTTATTGGCTGGCAGGTTCTGACACCACGCGCCAGTCTGTGATGCGACTGGGCGCAACGGCACCTGACAGACGCGTGCTCCGCGTTTCCGCGTCTTGGGAAGATGCGGGCCTTGAATACCTTGTATGGGCAAGGTGAGGAGCGCCTTTACGCCCGCTGCCTACCGCTCAGGGGCAGGCAGCACCGTTCTTCTGGCCACGTGGCGGGTCCGGAGCCCTTCTCTGAGGTGAGAAGGGTCCGGCCTGCGGGGCACGTGGAGCCTCCGGACCTCTCCCCGCGGAGGGGGAGGTCCAGCCTCTGTATGCCACATGGCGGGCCCGGAGCTCTCCTCTGCGGAGAGGGAGGCCCGACCGCGCTGGACGCGTGGCGTCTTCGGACCTCTCTCCCGCGGAGGGGGAGGTCCGGCTTCTGTATGCCACGTGGCGGGCCCGGAGCTCTCCTCTGAGGAGAGGGAGGTCCGGCCCCGCCGGACGCGTGGCGCCTTCGGAGCTCTCCCTGCGGATAAGGGCGAGTACCTTAGGCATTTTACCCTGTGCGCGGGGGTACCCCATATCTCAGGTACCGACAGTGGCCCCCGGGCCTATCTCGGGGGAGATAGCGAGCCCAAGGTGGGACCTCCGTCTCTTCCGATCCGCGCACTTTCTCTAAGTCCCGAATTGGCCGCTGCCGGAGCACGAACGGCCGCGGGGTCGTGAGAGCGTGCGCTCACTTGATGACTGCTTTTACTGCGGAGACGGGAGCCCCGGCCATGTTGAACACGCAGGGCTTTCGGAGCTCTCCCACCGCTGGGGCAGGTCCGGTTTCCACCTGCCACGTTGGCGAGCCCGGAGCCCTTCTCAAGGGAGGAGAGAGTTCCGGGCCTGCTGGACACATGGGGCCCCCGGGTCCCGCCCCCTCTAGCCCTGGGTCGAAGTAGTTGGTAGCTCCTTTCCCCCTACTTCATGCAGTCCCCGTTGCCGCAACCTGGAAGTCCTGCACACAGGTAGAGGAAACATAATTCTCCTTGGGGGCTCCCCCTCCCTTATCTCATAGTCTTATTTGACTTTCAGCCCCAACCATATGCTTGATGCTTGGGGACTTGTAGAGAGGGGGAGCTGAGCACATGGCAACCATGTACTGCAAGGGCGATAAAAAAAGAACTCAATTCACAATTTAAATGAGTACAAGGAAAGAGCAAAGTAGGGCAGACTTCTTTTCGTACAACCTTCCATAGGAGGAAGGCAGGCTAAACATGGAGGCCATGACCCACCCCATTAAGAGGGGAAGCAAGACTCTACGTGCTTGGAGCCGGAACCAGGCAAAGCTGAACATAGTCCTGGGACCGTCCCCTGGGTTTAGCTGCTCCGAGCGCTGCTCCTGGACTCTATGGGGTTCATTACGAAAAGAAAGTACTGTCCTATTTTTGCTCTTAGGGGTAGAACTTACGGAGGTGTTCTATGTTCCAAGGGTTCGGGAGCAGGTCCCCATCCTCGGTGGAAAGGCGCACACACCCGGGGCGGCATACTTTCGCGACTCGGAAGGGGCCTTCCCAACTAGGGGAGAGTTTGTGGGCCCCTTCACGAGAAAGTATGCGCCGCAACACCAGGTCACCTTCCTGCAGCTCCCGGGCACGCACAGACCTCTGGTGGTAGCGCCGAAGCGCCTGTCTGTACCGCGCGTTACGGAGTGCCGCATGTAATAGGACCTCATCGACGAGGTCGATTTCTCCACGCCGGAGGTTGTCCTGCGTGGCTTCGTCGTAAGCCCGGACACGGTGAGACTTCATGGTGATTTCTGGGGGGAGTACAGCTTCAGCCCCGTACACCATGAAGAAGGGTGTCTCCCGGTGGCCCGGCTCTGGGATGTCCGGTTAGCCCATAGTGTGCTTGGAAGTTCATCTACCCAATTGGCACCATGTTTCTTCAGGCTGGCGAAGGTACGAGTCTTGAGGCCCCGGAGAATCTCCGCATTGGCCCTCTCGACTTGCCCATTGCTCTTCGGGTGGGGACAGAGGCATAGCATACCTGAATGCCAAGGTCCTCGCAGTAGTCTTGGAACGCTGCGCTGGTGAACTGGGTCCCATTGTCAGTGATGATCCTGTTTGGGACCCCGAACCGGCAGACAATAGACCTGATGAATTTTACTGCAGATTGTTTATTGATGGTGACAACTGGTGTAGCTTCCGGCCACTTGGTGAACTTGTCGATAGCGACATAGAGGTACCGGAACCCCCCGACGGTTCTGGGAAATGGTCCCAGGATGTCCAGCCCCCACACGGCAAACGGCCACGAGGGCGGGATCATCTGTACCGCCTGAGCCGGTGTATGGATCTGCTTGGCGTGGAACTGGCACGCCTTGCAGCTCTCGACCAGCTTGACGGCATCCTGGAGTGCTGTCGGCCAGTAGAAGCCATGCCGGAAGGTTTTACCGACAAGCGTGCGTGAGGAAGAATGACTTCCACATTCGCCTCCATGGATCTCAGCGAGCAAGTCGCAGCCTTCCCCCTGGGTTATACACCGCAATAGGATGTGGTTGGCGCCACGCCGGTAGAGATCCCCCTCTACCAGCGCGTACCTCTTAGCCATACGCACAATCCGTTCAGCGGTTGCATGCTCATCAGGGAGGATATTGTCCTTCAAGTAGTCCCGGATCTCCGTGATCCATGCATCGGGTCTGACTTGAGCTTCTGGATCTTGAGCGCTGGGTTGCACGGAGTCCCCAGTGACGCTTACGATCCTTGGCGGCGCCCACGGTTGTAGGGCCGCCGGGACCGCCAGCTTCGAGGTGCTGATCAAGCCCCCTTCGCCCGGCTCGGCGGGCCGGGCTGTGGGCCGCAGCAACGTCCTCTCGAACACTCCTTCGGGCGCAGGGGCTCTGGTGGAAGCCTTCGTTGAAAGGTCGTCGGCTGCGGCATTACCGGCGCGCGGTACGTGGTGCAGGTCCAAGGCGAGGAGTTATTTCTCCAACATCTGCACGTGAAGCAGATATGCAGCTAGCTGGGGGTCATTGCAGGAGCATTCGCCCTTGACTTGCTTGATGACCAGCTGGGAGTCGCCCTGTGCCAACAACTGGCGAGCGCCTAAAGACAGGGCTGTCTGCAGGCCAAAGATGAGTGCTTCATACTCCGCCATGTTGTTGGTTGCCTTGAAATTGAGACGCACCATATACCCAAACTGTTCCCCCGATGGCATGAGGAGCAGTATGCCGGCACCGGCCCCCTGCTTTCGCGAGGAGCCGTCGAAGAAGAGTGTCCAGTGGGGTTCGGTGAAGACCGGAGCTTGGTGCTCCGGTTCTCCGCCCCCATGGCCCCCTGGGTCAGTCTCCGTTGGTGTCCACTCCGCCACAAAGTCAGCCAGTGCTTGGCTCTTGACTGCATGGCGTGGGAGGAAGTCCAGCTCAAACTCCGCCAGCTCCGCCGCCCATTTTGCAATGTTTCCAGTCGCATGGGGGCTGTGAAGAATTGTCTCAGTGGATACGAGGTGACTACCGAGACCCGGTGGGCCTGGATGTAATGGCGGAGCTTTCTGGAGGCCACGAGCACCGCATACAGCAGCTTGTGGACTTCCAGGTACCTTGTCTTGGCATCATGAAGTACTTCGCTGATGTAGTAGACAGGCCTCTGGACGGTTCGAACCCTCTTTCTCAGGCCTGGGAGGTCCTCGTCCATCGGCCCTGGCCCACTGGAGGTGGGTGGACCCACGGGGGCCTCCGGGAGCTGGGACCCGGAGG
The DNA here is from genome assembly GCA_030760725.1 of Neostapfia colusana. Classification (NCBI taxonomy): domain Eukaryota; kingdom Viridiplantae; phylum Streptophyta; class Magnoliopsida; order Poales; family Poaceae; genus Neostapfia; species Neostapfia colusana. Next base: position 107,753,813 of record JASWHV010000006.1, read on the forward strand.
CCCTTAAGCTATCTTGATTGTCCGGGAGCTCCGGGGGGTCTTGGGGGACCTCTGGGAGGTCCCATTTGGCCCCCCGGGGGTCCCGCAGGGCCCTCGGAGGATTATCTTGGAAAGCCTCTTCTGCTTCGTCAGTCCAGGCAAAAGGGCCTGACTTGCGCAGGAGCTTAAAGAAAGGGAGTGCCCACTCTGCTAGCCTCGGTATAAACCGACTCAGCGCGGCTAGACATCCCGTGAGTTTCTGGACATCCTTGACGCGGGCAGGGGGCCGCATCAAGTCGATGGCCTTGATCTTCTCTGGGTTGGCCTCAATCCCTCGGTGCGAGACCAGGAACCCTAAGATCTTCCCAGAGGACACGCCGAACACACATTTATCTGGGTTCAGCTTGGTGCGCGTAGAGCGCAACTTGTCAAAGACTAAAGCTAGGTTATCTAGCAGGGACGGACCCTGCTTGACCTTGACAACTATGTCATCGACATACACCTCAACCAGGTCTCTTATTAACTCCCCAAAGGTTTTGTGCATTGCCCGCACAAAGGTGGGGAGTGCATTCTTTAGGCCGTAAGGCATAGACACATAGCAATAAAGGCCGTCTACTGTGATGAAGGAGGTGTGCTCCTCGTCCTCCCTAGACATGGGGATCTGATGGAAACCCGAGTAGGCGTCTAGGAAGCACAGCATATCACAGCCTGACATTGAGTCTACTATTTGATCTATTCTAAGGAGAGGGAATGGATCTTTAGGACATGCCTTATTGAGACTGGTGTAGTCAATGCACATCCGGAGCTTCCCTCCAGCCTTCGGGACAACGACGGGGTTCGCCAGCCATCGGGGGTGGTGGACTTCCCGTATGAAGCCAGTGTCCAGCAGCTTCTTGACTTCTTCACGGATGAAGTTTTACCGCTCGATGGACTGCTTGCGGGGCTTCTGTTGAACCGGCCGGGCGTCGGGGAAGACTTTCAAGTGGTGCTCGATCACCTTCCTGGGGATCCCCGGCATCTGTGACGGCTGCCATGCAAACACGTCGACGTTGTGCCAGAGGAAGGTGACGAGCGCGCCTTCCTATTTACTATCTTGGCCCCCGGCTACCCGGGTGGTCTGGGTAGCTTCGGCGCCGACTTGGACGACCTTTAAGGGGACGCCGCCCTCGTCGAGAGGTTGCACCCGGGGTGCTGTGGTGGAAGCACGGTGACGTGCGTTCGGGCGGAGCTGGTCCGGCTCCGTATTGCCGGGGGTTGATGCCCCAGCTGTTGCGAGTGCTTGGAGCTTCTCCAGGGCCGACACTGCAGCAGTGCGGTCCCCTCGAATCCTGAGAACACCTGTCGGTGTCGGCATCTTCAGGACAAGGTAGCCGTAATGGGCTACAGCCATGAACCGGTACAGGGCTGGCCTGCCGATTATGGCGTTGAAGGGGAGGTCTATCTCCGCTACGTTGAACAGAATGTACTCTGTTCGATAGCTGTCCGGAGCCCCGAAGGTCACCGGGAGACTAATGTTGCCGTAGGGGATAACCTGTCCCGGCCCTACCCCTGAGAACGGGCTCGACGGGGTGAGCTTGGCCATCGGGATTTGCAGCTTCTGGAAAGCTGCATGGATGGTGAGGTTCAGCCCAGCCCCTCCATCCACCAAAACGTGGTACATCCTCACGTTGGCGATGGTAGGGGCCACCAGGAGCGGTAGTTGGCCGGCCCCAGCCATGTTCCTGGGGCAGTCGGTGGCATCAAAGCAGATGGGGGTCCCCATCCACTTTAGGTGCGGTGCAGCACTTGGGAGTGGCGCCACCGACGCTACCGCTCGGCGCAGAGTCCTGACTGCGCTTCGGGACGAGGGGTCGGCGGACCCGCCGTATATGACGTAGAGCTTCTTCCGACGCTCATCATCGCTGGAGCCGGAATCCTCGTGATTGCGTGCCGCCTTCACGACACGCGGAGGCTCCTGGATCTCCTCTTGGTGGTCGATGTTGTCTGGAACATCCACCCTCTGCTCATCTTCCTTTGGACGGAAGGGCAGGGCATCAGCCCGCTGCCGCTTCTCCTTGCGGAAGCGCTATGCGAGCCTTCGGATCTCCCGGCACTCAGCAGTAGTGTGGCAACAGCTGCCGTGCACGGGGCACATATTGTCTTTATCACCTTCTGGGATTGGTGATCTTCGCTGCTTCTTGTCAGGGCGCGGCCCCCGAGCCCCACCGAGCGTCGCTGCAGTGACGACTGGGGCTGCGGTCGGTGACTCTATCTTGCTTCTGCCTCGGTTCTTGGCCTTCCTGCTGCCTCCACATGGAGTAGGACTAGATCCGGGTAGTCCCCCTGACTCGGAGGATGGCAGCGAGTGCCAGTTCCGTCCTTCGGCTGCTCTGGCGCATTTGTCTGCCAAGCTGAAGAGCTCTGAGACGTCGCGGACCTCCCTGGTCACGAGCTTCTCGAGCATCTTCCTGTCGCGGACGCCTTGCCGGAACGCCACCACCACAGAAGCATTTTGAATGTGTGAGATGGTGTTCCGCACCTGGGAGAACCGCTGGATGAAAGAGCGCAGCGACTCCCCAGGTTGCTGCTAGACGGCGTGGAGGTCTAGCTCCGTACCAGGCCGGGTGTAGGAACTGCCGAAGTTGGCTACGAACTGTCGGCAAAGCTCTCCCCAGGAGGTGACGGAACCCTGGGGGAGGTTCATGAGACAAGACCGGGCTGGACCGGTCAAGGCGACAGGGAAGTAATTGGCCATGACGGCTTCATTCCCTCCTGCGGCAAGTACGGCTGTCGGTACCTGAGATATGGCGCACCCCCGCGCACAGGGTAAAATGCCTAAGGTGCTCGCCCTTCTCTGCAGGGAGAGCTCCGAAGGCGCCACGCGTCTGGCGGGGCCGGACCTCCCTCTCCTCAGAGGAGAGCTCCCGGCCCCCCACGTGGCATGCAGAAGCCGGACCTCCCCCTCCGCGGGAGAGAGGTCCGAAGACGCCACGCGTCCAGCGAGGCCGGACCTCCCTCTCCTCAGAGGTGAGCTCCGGGCCCGCCACGTGGCATACAGAGGCCGGACCTCCCCCACCACGGGAGAGAGGTCCGAAGGCGCCACGCGGCCAGCGGGGCCGGACCTCCCTCTCCTCAGAGGTGAGCTCCGGGCCCGCCACGTGGCTAGAAGAACGGTGCTGCCTGCCTCCGAGCGGTAGGCAGCGGGCGTAAAGGCGCCCCTCACCTTGCCCGTACAAGGTATTCAAGGCCCGCGTCTTCCCAAGACGCGGAAACGCGGAGCACGCGCCTGTCAGGTGCCGTTGCGTCCAGTCGCATCACAGACTGGCGCGCGGTGTCAGAACCTGACAGGTAATAAACGCCGCGACAAGACATCCCATGCTGCCTGCGCCGCCATCAACCACTACGACTGGCGCACGGAATGGGCAGGGCGGCAAAAGGAGGACTCAGAATCCTTCGACCGGAGGCAACCACCGGCGTAACTACAGACACGGTGGATAATAGACAATCTTCCCGGGACCACCTGTCAGGTTCCGGCTTCCCTTGTAAGCCGCCCGAGCCTTGGACTATAAAAGGCTCGGGTAGGCGTCGATAGCAAGGGTTCGCATTCTGCAACTCATACGCTAGCCATACACTCTCAAGCTGTAGCTCACCCCCAAGCTCAGGCCGCCGGCCCTGAGCAGCAAGCAATACAGCGAGCTCCATAGCTCGCCGTGGACGTAGGGTTTTACGCTCCGGCGGCCTGAACCACGTAAAACTCCCTGTGTCAAGCTCTCACTAATTCGTCCATCCGCGCAAGCTCTCCGCTAGGAACTAGCCCCTCCGAAAAAAGAACCTCCGCGGGCTGCCCAGTGCAGGCCCGGGGGAAGTGTCAATCACACACTTCGACATTTGGCGTGCCAGGTAGGGGGCTTTTCCCCTAGCGCTACGAGTTTCCGCCGACGAAGATGACCAAGCTTCCTTCAACGGCAAACTCTCCCCCTCCGCGTTTACGGCGAACCGTGACCACTGGGGAGTACATGTCGACACACTCAGGACAGAGTGTGTCGGCACGAGCGGGCAGCCAGCAGCCGACTCCGCCAACGCCGACTCCGGCTATGCAGGCCCCGACCAGCGTGAGGTCTTCTGCAGCGCTGAGCGTACACCATGGAGGTGCGCTAGCTGCAGCAAGAGCGCTGCTGCGCAACCCGCCAGTGGGGGATGCGCCCCATTCAGCGACCCAGCAATGGGTCCGCGAGGTGGACCGCCTCGTCGTCGCCGCCGCGAACCCTCGGTTTCGGCGAGGACGACGCCCAGGGCAACCGGCTGTGTCGCTGACGCGCACGCCCACGGTTGACAGGCTAACGGCGGATTCCCGCTCCTCCAGGCTCCTGTCGACGGACCTGCGGAGGGAACTGGAACGGTGCCACTTGGGGCAGGACGCCCGGGTGTACCTCGAGCGACGCCGAGAAAGGCGTCGCAACCAGGAGGCAGGCGACAGCATGTCGTCGGCCTCGACACAACCAGAAGGGCAGGTCTTTGCTAGGCGAGCCCCGCCACAGGCATATGCTGTACAGCATATGCCACAACCATATGCGCCGCAAGTAGCGGCCCCGGCCTATGGTGCAGCCTTGCCCATGCCGGGATACGTGGTGCCAGGTGTGAACCACCTGCTCGCAGCACCAGTACCTGCAGCTGCAGGTGCAGGATGTGCGGCCCTTGCGCCCCTCCTTCGCTTCGCAAGGTGGCCGCGCAAGTTTCGCCCGCACTTGCCCGAGAAGTACGACGGAAGCGTCAACCCGGCGGAGTTCCTCCAGATCTACTCCACCGCCGTACTTGCTGCAGGAGGCGATGAGGCTGTCATGGCCAACTACTTCCCCGTCACCTTGACCGGCCCAGCCCGGTCCTGGCTCATGAGTCTACCCCAGGGGTACATAACCTCCTGGGGTGAGCTCTGCCGGCAGTTCGTCGCCAACTTCGGCAGCTCCTACACCCGTCCTGGCACGGAGCTTGACCTCCACGCCGTCAAGCAACAATCTGGGGAGTCGCTGCGCTCTTTCATCCAGCGGTTCTCTCAGGTGCGCAACACCATCCCACATATCCAAAGCGCCTCTGTGGTGGTGGCGTTCCGACAGGGTGTCCGCGACGAGAAAATGCTCGAGAAGCTCGCGACCAGAGAGGTCCGCGACGTCTCGGAGCTCTTTAGCCTGGCGGATAAGTGCGCCAGGGCAGCCGAAGGGCGGAACTGGCACGCACTACCGACCTCCGAGTCAGGAGGGCAGCCTGGGTCCGGTGCTGCTGCCTATGGGGGTGGCAAGAAGACCAGGAACCGGGGGAGTGGAAAGATGAAGCCACCGTTCACGGCCCCCGTCGCCGCAGCTGCGACAACCAGCGGAGCTCGGGGGCCGCGCCCCGACAAGAGGCAGCGGCAATCACCGGCCCCAGACAGTGGCCAGGGCGGGCTATGCCCCGTGCATGGCACCTGCAACCATACAGCTGCTGAGTGCTGGGAGATCCAGAGACTCGCAGAGCGCTTCCGTAATGGAAGACAGCAGAGGGCTGAAGCACCGCCCTACCCTCAGAGGGATGGCAAACAGAAGGCCGATGCCCCAGTCACCGCTGCCCACCAAATGGGGTTCCAGGAGCCTCAGCGTGTCATAAAGACAGTGCATGACGGTGAGGACTCCAGTTCTGACGGTGACGGGCCAAGGTGTTAGCCAGCTGCGGCACGCCTCCGTGCCTCGAACATACCTCTCGGGGGCCGCCTAGGGTCCGACAACCCCTTGAAGGCCTTGCCAGAAGGGCGAGACGCCTTAGGTCATCCAAAGGCGAGCCCGGGTCCACCTACCCCTTGAAGACCTTAGCCAGAAGGGGAGAACTCCCCGGGAGCCCCGGAGAGAAGCCGCGCAGGACCTGATCCAGCGTGAAGACAACAACTTTGACAAGACTCGGCTTGCAGGGAACACCCCACAACGCACGGTCTCGGCTAATGCTCTAAGCACTACCGCCAAAGAACCAGACACGACGGGGGCCCGCAAGAAGGCAGCCTGGTGAAGCGGCACGCTATATTCCAAGAAGGACCCATAAGCTCTCCCCCAGCAGGGAAGGTCCCTTCCGAATCATGAAAGCTGCCGCCCCAGGTACACATGCCTTTCAACCGAGAGTGGGATCCATTCCCAAAAATCCTTATCATGGAGCAACACTGTAAGTCCTACTTACTGAGCATCGGTAGAACAGGGTTATTCACTTCTGTAATAGACCCCATAGAACTTAGGAACAGAGCTTGGGGTAGCTAAGTCTCAAGGGACGGTACAGGACTACGTCCAGTTTAGCCTGGTTCCGACCCTAAGCGCGTAGAGTCTTGCTTCCCTTGTAGACGAGGCGGAACATTGCCCCCACGAACAGCCAGAATTCCACCTATGGGCGTGAATACAGAGACCTGTTCTACTTAGCTCCTTCTCATGCGCTCATTTAAATTATGTATTAATTTTTATGATCGCACTATCTCTGTATGTTCATCATACGTCTAGCTCCCCCTCTCCTGCGCTCACCCATAGTCGGCATTTGCTATCCTCCCGAAGACGGCTGCGCTTGAGGCACCTGCCGATGGCCGAGTGAGTCTCTCGGGCCTCCCCCAGTCAGGTGTTGCGGTGTCAGTTGGTCACCTCCAGGAAAGGCCAGCGTTGTGCATGGGGGGTCCAGGGTGTGTATCCAGCTTAGCCGGACCAGAGCCCAAAGCATGCGCATCCTGCTCCCCGGAGATCCAGGGGAGTACGTCCGCTTTGCCTGGTCATGAACCCAAAGCGCGTGCACTCTGCTTCCCCAGCGCATGGCCCGGTACTAGGGATCGGACGGCCGTACCCGGACCTCGGAGGGAGCCGGAGCTCCGGCGCCTCGTGCACAGAATTGCCCAAGCCCCGTATAGCGGGCCAGGACCATAAGACGGATAAGACTAGGAGACAGGAGGGGAGGACCCCCCGAGGAGAATTACGTTTCCTCTACCTGTGTGCAGGACCTTCAGGTTACGGCAACAGGGACTGCATGAAGCGGGGGGAAAGGAGCTACCAGCTACACCGGCCTGGGACTGGAAGGACCGGGACCTGCCCCCTCAGAGGGGCAGGGCCCGGGGGCCCCGCGTGTCCAGCAGGCCCGGAACTCCTTCCTTGAGAGCTCCGGGCTCGCCACGTGGCGGGCAGGAACCGGGCCTCCCCCCTCAGCGGGAGGGCTCCGAAAGCCCTACGTGTCCAACATGACCGGAGCTCCCGCCTCTTAAGGAGGAGCTCCGGACCTACCACGTGGCCGGCAGATTTGAAGCCCCACCCCATAGGGCGAGGTTCGGAGACCTGCGGGGGCCCCTAACACAGTTAGGACCCGAAGGGAGTGTCTGAGCGAAGCTCCAAGATTGGAAATGACCTCTGAGTACCTTGCGGAGCTAAGGACTCAGCCAGGCAAAGCCAAGAAGGAGGGAAAAGCATCACAGACACAAGTATCCAAGAGAGTCAATTTAAGCAAGGCTCCTTGAGCTGGGCTACAGACTCGATAAAAAAGAGAAAAGCAAGTCCTAAAGACCACCCGGCTCTCGCTGGAACCTTGCTGCTACAAGGGCGGCCACATCCTCGACTTCAGCCCTGGCAGCTTCCTCCCGCTCCGCGGCTGGGCCCTCTCTCGCTGGCTCCAGTGAGAAAGAGGGGTCGCGGCTCTTGAAGCATGCCAGCACATGCGAGGCGACCTCTAGAGCTAAGCCGCGGCCCTCGGCTTCAAGCTCGCTGGCGACCACCGAGTCGAGTCTGTCCAGCTTGGCGCCGATCGACTCCAATGCAGGGATCACCTCTGCCACCTGCAATGCGGGAGTCGCGGCCCTCACCGGACTGAAACCAAGAGGGATCAGGGCAGACCCCGCCCGATCCACGAAGCTTGAGACTGCAAGGGCCTCGGAGGACCGTAGGGCTGAGAGTTCCTCCACCTCGTGGCGGGCTGCCCGCAGAGCCTCCATGTTCCTCTCGGAGAATTCCTTCTCCCGGGCTGCCAGGGAACTCTCCCGAAGGTGGAGGGCCACGGCTAGCCGCTCCAACTCAGCGGCCCTGAAGCCGGCAGTCAACTCGCGGTCCAAGACCGCCCGGCGATCTTGGGAGACCTGTTCATCCCTCAAGTCGAGGTCTGCCTTCAGAATCTCCAGCTCCTCCTTCCGAGCTCGGAGGTCATCCTCGCCCGCAGCCAGCTGCGCGGCGACCCTCTCTGCCTCAGCTGCCACGGAACGCTCCCGCTCCTCAACGGCGAGTTCGCGGCGCTCCAACCGCTGCCGTATTTCCACAGCAGCTGAGAGGCTCTCCTCGGCCTGGGCGTGAGTCTCCAGGGCCTCCCTGTTGATCCGCCGCGACTGGGTGTCCATGCGGTCAACAGCCCGCTTCATCCGGTCGACGAGCGTTTCCCGGAAGTCGAGCAACTCCCGCCTGGAGTCGAGCTCGCTCTTAACCTTTGCGGTCCTCTCCCGCAAAATGTTCCCCCAGGTGAGGAGGCGGTCCCGTTCGACCATATACTCCTCCCGCTCGCGCCCTAGCGCAGCCAAGACCTGTCGGACGCTCGACTCGGCAAGCGCGAAGGCGTCCGCCAGAGGCAATGGAGCAACAGAGGCTGGGGCAGTCCCTCCGACCTCCTCCATTACCTCGTCCTCGGGAAGAGCCGACGCGCCAGCCGCCGAGACGAGACGCCGATCAGGAGAAACTGGCCCAGCGGCCCTGGCAGCCGGGCCAGCCGGGCTCTCTTCAGCTTCAGGCTCCTTGACCTGAGGAGAGGGACAAGCCGGGGAAGACGGTGCTGGAGAAGAAGCCAGGCCGCCTAGTGCAGGGTCAACCTGTGCTGGCCCGGGGGCCGCGGTGGCTGTCTCGGCAGGAAGAGACGACGCCGCCGCAGAGTCCGGGCACACCGGAACAGGAGAAGTCCGCGATGGCTTGGGGGCCGCAGCAGTTGCCCCTGGCCCCGAGCGCATCGGCACAGATTGCCCGCAAGACGGGGAAGGCCGGGAAGCACGGACACTCCAGCGGGCTCTAAACCCCGACTTCCGAGCCCGGGTAGGGTTTCCAGAGCCAGCTACTGTCTCCGACGACCGCTCCGCAGTCGCTTGGACTGGCGGAACAGGGGACGCCTCAGAGACTTCCCCCAGCACATCAGCCCGGGGCCTCTTCGAGTCGCCACCGGAGAGAGGGTCGGGCACCCCAGAATCCCGACTTGGCAACGGCGCCGTTGCTGGAGGAGATCGAGCGCGTTTCTTCTCTGGCAGCGGGTTGGAAGCCATGGCAAGGGAGAGCTCAAAGGCAGAAGAGCAAAAGCGCAAAAGTCCAAGAAGAAACGCAGAGAAGTGCGAAGGGAAGCTACAACGTGGGTGAGACCCCCTCTAAAAAGCTTCCCGGTGCAGTTCCAAGCGATTCGGAACTCTTCGAATACCCCACACCCGCAACCGCTTCGGTTCCTAGACCGAATGCCGATGACGGGTGGGCCCAAGCCGCTTAGCTAAAGCGGTGGGGTCATGGAGTCAGTCTCCTAAGAAGATGAGCCGGCAAGGCCCTTTGGCGGTTCCCGAAGAAAGCGCCGCAACATGCAGAAGTGGCAGCATTGGGAACCACCGCAGTAAAAGCAATCATCAAGTGGGCGCACGCTCTCACGATCCCGCGGCCGTTCGTGCTCCAGCAGTGGTCAAGTCGGGACTTAGAGAAGGTGCGCGGATCGGAAGAGACGGAGGTCCCACCTCGGGCTCGCTATCTCCCTCGAGATGGGCCCGGGGGCCACTGTCGGTACCTGAGATATGGGGTACCCCCGCGCACAGGGTAAAATGCCTAAGATGCTCGCCCTTCTCCGCAGGGAGAGCTCCGAAGGCGCCACGCGTCTGGCAGGGCCGGACCTCCCTCTCCTCAGAGGAGAGCTCCGGGCCCGCCACGTGGCATGCAGAAGCCGGACCTCCCCCTCCGCGGGAGAGAGGTAAGAAGACGCCACGCGTCCAGCGAGGCCGGACCTCCCTCTCCTCAGAGGTGAGCTCCGGGCCCGCCACGTGGCATACAGAGGCCGGACCTCCCCCACCGCGGGAGAGAGGTCCGAAGGCGCCACGCGGCCAGCGAGGCCGGACCTCCCTCTCCTCAGAGGTGAGCTCCGGGCCCGCCACGTGGCTAGAAGAACGGTGCTGCCTGCCCCCGAGCGGTAGGCAGCGGGCGTAAAGGCGCCCCTCACCTTGCCCGTATAAGGTATTCAAGGCCCACGTCTTCCCAAGACGCGGAAATGCGGAGCACGCGCCTGTCAGGTGCCGTTGCGTCCAGTCGCATCACAGATTGGCGCACGGTGTCAGAACCTGACAGGTAATAAATGCCGCGACAAGACATCCCATGCCGCCTGCGCCGCCATCAACCACTACGACTGGCGCACGGCATGGGCAGGGCGGCAAAAGGAGGACTCAGAAGCCTTCGACCGGAGGCAACCACCGGCGTAACTACAGATACGGTGGATAATAGACAATCTTCCCGGGACCACCTGTCGGGTCCCGGCTTCCCTTGTAAGCCGCCCGAGCTTTGGACTATAAAAGGCTCGGGTAGGCGTCGATAGCAAGGGTTCGCATTCTGCAACTCATACGCTAGCCATACACTCTCAAGCTGTAGCTCACCCCCAAGCTCAGGCCCCCGGCACTGAGCAGCAAGCAATACAGCGAGCTCCATAGCTCGCCGTGGACGTAGGGTTTTACGCTCCGGCGGCCTGAACCACGTAAAACTCCATGTGTCAAGCTCTCACTAACTCGTCCATCCGCGCAAGCTCTCCGCTAGGAACTAGCCCCTCCGAAAAAAGAACCTCCGCGGGCTATCCAGTGCAGGCCCGGGGGAAGTGTCGATCGCACACTTCGACAACGGCGGTGGAGTAGATCTGGAGGAACTCCGCCGGGTTGACGCTGCCGTCGTACTTCTCGGGCAGGTGTGGCCAAAACTTGCGCGGCCACTTCGCAAAGCGAAGATGGGGCGCGAGGGCTGCACACCCTGCTTCTGTCACCGCAGGTTCTGGTGCCGCGAACGCTGGGTTCGCACTAGGCACAGTGTACCCTGGTACAGGCAAAGCTGCACCATAGGCCGGGGGCGCCATCTGCAGTACATATGACTGTGGCATATTCTGCACGGCGCAGGCCTGGGGCAGAGATCGCATGGCGAAGGTCTGCTCTTCAGGCTGGGTCGAGGCCGATGTCATGCTGTCGTCAGCCTCTTGGTAGCGACGCCTTTCTCGGCATTGCTCGAGGTATACCTGGGCATCTTGACCCGAGCGACACCGCTCCAGCTCTGTCCTCAGATCCATCGATTGAGGGCTGGCAGAGCTGGAGTCTGCCGTCTGTTCGTCAACCATCGGCGTGCGTATCAGCGACACGGCCGGCTGGTCAGAGTGTCGTCTCCGCCGGAGTCGCGGGCTTGCAGCAGCGACGACAAGACGGTCTACCTCGAGAATCCACCGCTGGGTCGCTGCCTGAGGCGTGTCCCCAGCGGGCGGATTGTGCAGTAGCGCTCTTGCTGCAGCTAGCGCACCTCCTCCGGGTACGCCCGGCGCTACTGAAGATCTGACGCTGGTTGGAGCCTGCATTGCCGGGGTCGGCGCTACCAGAGCCGGTTGCTGGCTCCCAGCTTGTACTGACACACTCCGTCCCGAGTGTGTTGGCTTGTACTCCCCCCTGGTCACGGTTCGCCGTGGAGGCAGGGGAGGTGAGCTTGCCGCCGAAGGGAGCTTGGTCATCTTTGTCGGCGGAAACTCGTCGTGCTAGGGGAAAAGCCCCCTTCCTGGCGCGCCAAATGTCGAAGTGTGCGATCGACACTTCCCCAGGGCCTGCACTGGGCAGCCCGCGGAGGTTCTTTTTTCGGCGGGGCTAGTCTCCTAGCGGAAAGCTTGCGCGGATGGACGAGTTAGCGAGAGCTTGACACGGCGAGTTTTACGTGGTTCAGGCCGTCGGAGCGTAAAACCCTACGTCTACGGCGAGCTATGGAGCTCGCTGTATTGCTTGCTGCTCAGGGCCGGAGGCCTGAGCTTGGGGGTGAGTTACAACTTGAGAGTGTATGGCTAGCGTATGAGTTGTAAAGTGCGAACCCTTGCTATCGACGCCTACCCGAGCCTTTTATAGTCCAAGGCTCGGGCGGCTTACAAGGGAAGCCGGGACCCGATAGGTGGTCCCGGGAAGATTGTCTATTATCTACCGTATCTGTAGTTACGCCGGTGGTTGCCTCTGGTCGAAGGCTTCTGAGTCTTCATCTTGCCGCCCTGCCCATGCCGCGTGCTAGTCGTAGTGGTTGATGACGGCGCAGGCGGCATGGGATATCTTGTCACGGCGTTTATTGGCTGGCAGGTTCTGACACCGCGCGCCAGTCTGTGATGCGACTGGGCGCAACGGCACCTGACAGACGCGTGCTCCGCTTTTCCGCGTCTTGGGAAGATGCGGGCCTTGAATACCTTGTACGGGCAAGGTGAGGAGCGCCTTTACGCCCGCTGCCTACCGCTCGGGGTTAGGCAGCACCGTTCTTCTGGCCACGTGGTGGGTCCGGAGCCCTTCTCTGAGGTGGGAAGGGTCCGGCCTGCGGGGCACGTGGAGCCTCCGGACCTCTCCCCGCGGAGGGGGAGGTCCAGCCTCTGTATGCCACGTGGCAGGCCCGGAGCTCTCCTCTGCGGAGAGGGAGGCCCGACCCCGCTGGACGCGTGGCGTCTTTGGACCTCTCTCCCGCGGAGGTGGAGGTCCGGCTTCTGTATGCCACGTGGCGGGCCCGGAGCTCTCCTCTGAGGAGAGGGAGGTCCGGCCCCGCCGGACGCGTGGCGCCTTCGGAGCTCTCCCTGCGGAGAAGGGCGAGTACCTTAGGCATTTTACCCTGTGCGCGGGGGTACCCCATATCTCAGGTACCGACAGCGGCGGCGACGACGAGACGGTCTACCTCGCGAATCCACTGCTGGGTCGCTGCCTGAGGCGCGTCCCCCAGCGGGCGGATTGTACAGTAGCGCTCTTGCTGCAGCTAGCGCACCCCCACCGGGTACGCCCAGCACTACTGAAGACCTGATGCTGGTTGGAGCCTGCATTGCCGGGGTCGGCGCTGCCAGAGCCGGTTGCTGGCTCCCAGCTTGTACCGACACACTCCGTCCTGAGTGTGTTGACATGTACTCCCCCTGGTCGCGGTTCGCCGCAGAGGCGGGGGAGGAGAGTTTGCCGCTGAAGGAAGCTTGGTCATCTTCGTTGGCGGAAACTCGTTGCGCAAGGGGAAAAGCCCCCTACCTGGCGCGCCAAATGTTGAAGTATTCGGTCGACACTTCCCCCGAGCCTGCACTGGGCAGCCCGCGGAGGTTCTTTTTTCGGTGGGGCTAGTCCCTTGCGGAGAGCTTGCGCGGATGGATGAGTTAGTAAGAGCTTGACACGGTGAGTTTTACGTGGTTCAGGCCGCCGGAGCGTAAAACCCTACGTCCACGGCGAGCTATGGAGCTCGCTGTATTGCTTGCTGCTCAGAACCGGAGTCCTGAGCTTGGGGGTGAGTTACAGCTTGGGTGTGAATGGCTAGCGTATGAGTTGCAGAGGTGCGAACCCTTGCTATCGGCCATGTGGCGGGTCCGGAGCTCTCCTCTAAGGAGGGGGAGGTCCGGCCCCGCGGGACATGTGGCACCTTCGGAACTCTCCCCACGGAGGGGGAGGCCTGGCTGCTGTAGACCACGTGGCGAGCCCGGAGCTCTCCTCTGGGGGGAGGGAGGTCCGGCCCCGCTGCACACGTAGCGCCTTCTGAGCTTTCCCTTCGGAGAAGGGCGAGATCCTTAGGTATTTTCCCCTGTGCGCGGGGGTACCCCATATCGTGGGTACCGACAGAGACGATAGCAAGGGTTGGCACCTCTGCAACTCATACGCTAGCCATTAACACCCAAGCTGTAACTCACTCCCAAGCTCAGGACTCCGGTTCTGAGCAGCAAGCAATACAGCGAGCTCCATAGCTCGCCGTGGACGTAGGGTTTTACGCTCCGGCGGCCTGAACCACGAAAAACTCACCGTGTCAAGCTCTTACTAACTCGTCCATCCGCGCAAGCTCTCCGCAAGGGACTAGCCCCACCGAAAAAAGAACCTCCACGGGCTGCCCAGTGCAGGCCCGGGGGAAGTGTCGACCGAACACTTCGACAGCAACTGTCGGTACCCTCAATACCGGGTACCCCTGCGCACAGCATAAAACTTCCTATGGACCTCGCTCCCTCTGCAGGGGCGAGGTTTGAAGGCGCCACGTGTCCAGCGGGGCTGGAGCACCCCTCCCCACGGAGGACAGCTCCGAGCCTGCCACGTGGTCCAGGAGGCCGGACCACACCCCCTCCGCGGGGGTGAGCTCTGAAGGCTCCACGCGTGGCCAGCAGAGCAGTGCTGCCGCCCGGTGCGGTAGGCAGCAGGAGTAAAGGCGCGCCATGCCTTTACCGAACAAAGCATTCAAGACCCGCGCCTTCCCAAGACGCGAAGACGCGGAGCACGCCTCTGTCAGGTGCCATTGCGCCCAGTCGCATCACAGACTGGCGCGTGGTGTCAGAACCAGCCAGCCAATAAACGCAGCGACAAGACATCCCATGCCGCTCCCGCCGTCATCAACCACTACGACTAGCATGCGGCATGGGCAGGGCGGCAATACGAAGACTCAGAAGCCTTCGCCAGAGACAATTACCGACATAACTGCGGATACGGTAGTCTGCAGGCAATCTCCCCGGGACCACCTGTCGGGTCCTGGGCCCCCCTTGTAAGCCACCCGAGCCTTGGACTATAAAAGGCTCGGGTAGGAAACGTTTGCAAGGGTTCGCACTCTAGCCGTTCGCACCTCTGCAACTCATACGCTAGCCATTCACACCCAAGCTGTAACTCACCCCCAAGCTCAGGACTCCGGTTCTGAGCAGCAAGCAATACAGCGAGCTCCATAGCTCTCCGTGGACATAGGGTTTTACGCTCCGGCGGCCTGAACCACGTAAAACCTCCCGTGTCAAGCTCTTACTAACTCGTCCATCCGCGCAAGCTCTCCGCAAGGGACTAGCCCCACCGAAAAAAGAACCTCCGCGGGCTGCCCAGTGCAGGCCCGGGGGAAGTGTCGACCGAACACTTCGACATTTGGCGCGCCAGGTAGGGGGCTTTTCCCTTGCTCGGCGAGCTTCTGCCGACGAAGATGACGGAGCTTCCTTCAGCGGCAAGCTCTCCTCCCCCGCGTTTACGGCGAACCATGACCAGCGGGGAGTACGTGTCGACATACTCGGGACGGATTGTGTCGGCACAAGCTGGTAGCCAGCAGCCGACTCCGGCAACGCCGACTCCGACAATGCAGGCCCCAACCAGCGTGAGATCTTCTGCAGCGATAAGCGTACCCCATAGGGGTGCGCTAGCTGCAGCAAGAGCGCTACTGCACAATCCACCTGCTGGGGACGCACCCCATTCAGCAACCCAGCAGTGGATACGCGATGTAGACCGCCTCGTCGTCGCCGCCACAAACCCTCGACTTCGGCGGGGACGACACTCCAGCCAACCAGCAGTGTCGCTGACGCGCACGCCAACGGTTGACGGGCAGACGGCGGATTCCAGCTCCACCAGGCTTCCGTCGACGGACCTGAGGACAGAGCTGGAACGGTGCCACTTGGGCCAGGATGCCAGGATGTACCTCGAGCGACGTCGGGAAAGGCGTCGCAACCAAGAGGCTGGCGACAGCATGACGTCGGCCTCGACCCAGCCTGAAGAGCAGATTTTCGCCATGCGGACTCTGCCCCAGGCATATGCCGCGCAGCTTATGCCACAGCCATATGCTTTGCAAACGGAGTCCCCGGTCTATGGCGCAGCCTTGCCCATACCAGGGTACACAGTGCCAGCGGCGAACCAAGTGTTCGCGGCATCAACACCTGCGGCAGCAGGAGCAGGATGTGCGGCCCTGGCACCTCACCTTCGCTTCGCGAGGTGGCTGCACAAGTTTCGACCGCACCTGCCTGAGAAGTACGACGGCAGTGTCAACCCGGCGGAGTTTCTCCAGATCTACTCCACCGCCGTACTTGCTGCAGGAGGGGATGAGGCCGTCATGGCCAACTACTTCCCCGTCGCCTTGACCGGCCCAGCCCGGTCTTGGCTCATGATCCTCCCCCAGGGTTCCATAACTTCCTGGGGAGAGCTCTGCCGGCAGTTCATTGCCAACTTCTGCAGTTACTACACCCGTCCTGGCATGGAGCTTGACCTCCACGCCATCAAACAACAACCTGGGGAATCACTGCGCTACTTCATCCAGCGGTTCTCCCAGGTACACAACACCATCCCGCACATTCGAAGTACTTCTGTGGTGGTGGCGTTCCAGCAGGGTGTCCGGGACGAGAAGATGCTTGAGAAGCTTGTGACCAGAGAGGTCTGTGATGCCTCTGAGCTCTTCAGCCTTGCGGACAAGTGCGCCAGAGCAGCCGAAGGGCGGAATTGGCACTCACTGCCAGCTTCCAAAGCCGGAAGACAGCCCGAAGATTGTGGAGTTCAAGCTGAGCTCCCGACCACGTCAGACAGCCAAGATCCAAGCACTGGCTGACTTCGTGGCTGAGTGGACGCCAATGAAGGCTGACCCAGGGGGCCGCGAAGACGGTGAACCAAAGTACCGAGCTCCGGTCTTCACCGGGCCTCACTGGACGCTCTTCTTCGACGGCTCCTCGCGAAAGCAGGGGGCCGGTGCCGGCGTACTGCTTCTCATGTCATCGGGGGAGCAGTCTGGGTACATGGTGCATCTCAATTCCAAGGCAACCAACAACTTGGCAGAGTATGAAGCACTCATCTTTGGCCTAAAAGACAGTCTTGTCTCTGGGCGTTCGCCAGTTGTTGGCGCAGGGCGACTCCCAGCTAGTTATCAAGCAAGTTAAGGGTGAATGCCCCCGCAATGACCCACAGCTAGCTGCTTATCTGCTCCACGTGCGGATGTTGGAGAAAGACTTCCTCGCCTTGGACCTGCGCCATGTACCGCGCGCTGGCAAGGCCGCAGCTGATGACCTCTCAACGAAGGCCTCCATCGGAGCCCCTGCACCCGAAGGAGTCTTCGAGACAACGTTGCTGCGGTCCACAGACCGGCCCGCCGAGCCGGGCGAAGGGGGCTGAACCAGTGCCTCGAAGCTAGGCAGTCCCGGCGGCCCTGCAGCCATGGATGCCGCCAAAGGATCGTAAGCATCACTTGGGACTCCGTGCAACCCAGCGCTCAAGATCCAGAAGCTCAAGTAGTCCCGATGCATAGACCACGGAGGTCCGGGACTCCTTGAAGGACATCCTTCCTGATGAACGTGCATTCGCTGAACGGGTGGTGCGGATGGCTAAGTGCTACGCGCTGGTATCTTTACTGGCGTGGCGCCACGACATCCTATTGCGGTGCATAACCCAGGAGGAAGGCTGCGACTAGCTTGCAGTAGTCCACGGAGGCGAGTGCTGGGAACGCTCATCGTCCCGCACGCTGGTCGGTTAAGCCACCCGGCATGGCTCCTACTGACCGAGAGCCACCTGGACGCCGTCAAACCGGTTAGGGATGCAATGCGTGCCAAGTCCACGGCAAGCAGACCCACACAACCGGTGCAGACGCGCACCCAGAGCCGTCGGGGGATACCGGCTCCTTCATGTCGAGGGCCAGCCGGACTTCCCAGGGCCGGGTCACAGGAACTACCCTTCCACATGGTATGCGGGGCCGAAGCCATGCTTCCCCCTGAGATCGCCATGGGGGTCCCCCCGTGTCCGGCGTACGACGAAGCCACGCATGACCCACTCTGCATGAAGACAGACGCTCCGACGCTACCCCAGTAAGTTCACCATGCTTACTTAGGTGTTTATTTAAATTACGCATTAATTTATATGAACACCTCCCCATGCTCTAGACAGTGTGCGTCCATTGTACACTCGGTTCCTCTTTCCTGCTCTCATGCATAGTCGATATTTGCCGTCCTGCCGAACGCGGTAATGCTTGGGGTACCTGCCAGAGGCCCGGTGGCCTTTTGGATCTCCCCCTGTAAGGGTACTGTACCGCCAGTTGGTCTCCTCCAAGAAAAGACCTACGCTAGACCGGGGGGTCAGGAGCCTTGCTTTGCCCAGTCTTGCACCCAAAGCATGCGCACTCTGCCCCCGGCGCTACGGTGTGAGTACTAGGGGGCCGGACGGTTACACCCTGACTGGGGCTGGGGCCAGACCTCCGGGACCAAGTGCACTGGATTACCCAAGCCCCGTATTCCGGCCTGGGACAGTAAGCCAAGTTAGACTAAGGGACAGGAAAGGGGGGACCACTGAGCAGTGCCGGACTCCGCCCCCATAGCTGGGCCGAGCTCCGAGGCCAGCCCTCGCCCTCCTTTCAGAGGCGAGCGCTGATGCCGGACCTCACGCCCTTCGCTGGCCTAAGCTCCGATGACTTCCGGACCACCGCCCTCGCAGCTGGGCCGAGTTCCGATGCCAGCCCTCGCCCACCTTTCAGAGGCGAGCGCTGATGCCGGACCTCACGCCCTTCGCTGGCCTGAGCTCCGATGACTTCCGGACCTCCGCCCCACATAGCTGGGCCGAGCTCCGAGGCCAGCCCTCGCCCTCCTTTCAGAGGCGAGCGCTGATGCCGGACCTCACGACCTTCGCTGGCCTGAGCTCCGATGACCTCTGGACCTCACGCCCTTTGCTGGCCTGAGCTCCGATGACCTCCGGACCTCACGCCCTTCGCTGGCCTGAGCTCTGATGACTTCCGGACCTCCGCCCCTCACAGCTGGGCCGAGCTCCGAGGCCAGCCCTCGCCCTCCTTTCAGAGGCGAGCGCTGATGCCGGACCTCACGCCCTTCGCTGGCCTGAGCTCCGATGACTTCCGGACCTCCGCCCCACATAGCTGGGCCGAGCTCCGAGGCCAGCCCTCGCTCTCCTTTCAGAGGCGAGCGCTGATGCCGGACCTCACGACCTTCGCTGGCCTGAGCTCCGATGACCTCCGGACCTCACGCCCTTTGCTGGCCTGAGCTCCGATGACCTCCGGGCCTCACGCCCTTCACTGGCCTGAGCTCCGATGACTTCCGGACCTCCGCCCCCCACAGCTGGGCCGAGCTCTGAGGCCAGCCCTCGCCCTCCTTTCAGAGGCGAGCGCTGATGCCGGACCTCATGCCCTTCGCTGGCCTGAGCTCCGATGACTTCTGGACCTCCGCCCCCCACAGCTGGGCCGAGCTCCGAAGCCAGCCCTCGCCCTCCTTTCAGAGGAGAGCGCTGATGCCGGACCTCACGCCCTTCGCTGGCCTGAGCTCCGATGACTTCCGGACCTCCGCCCCGCAGCTGGGCAGAGCTCCGATGCCAGGCTTCGCCCTCTCCTCAGAGGCTGAACTCCGAAGCCGTCAAGACCCTGCCAGCACAGGGAATACTCAATACAAGAAAGTGCGCGGGTAGGAGAAGGCCCCACCTCGGGCTCGTTACCTCCCCCAAGGTGACCCTGGGGGCCACTGTCGGTACTCTCAATACCGGGTACCCCCGCGCACAGCATAAAACTTCCTAAGGACCTCGCTCCCTCTGCAGGGGCAAGGTTTGAAGGCGCCACGTGTCCAGCGGGGCCGGAGCACCACTCCCCACGGAGGATAGCTCCGAGCCTGCCACGTGGCCCAGGAGGCCGGACCACACCCCCTCCGCGGGGGTGAGCTCTGAAGGCTCCACGTGTCCAGCAGAGCTGGAGCTCTCCCTCTCCTCAGAGGAGAGCTCCGGGTCCGACGCGTGGCCAGCAGAGCAGTGCTGCTGCCCGGTGCGGTAGGCAGCAGGAGTAAAGGCGCGCCATGCCTTTACCGAACAAAGCATTCAAGACCCGCGCCTTCCCAAGACGCGAAGACGCGGAGCACGCCTCTGTCAGGTGCCGTTGCGCCCAGTCGCATCACAGACTGGCGCGCGGTGTCAGAACCTGCCAGCCAATAAACGCAGCGACAAGACATCTCATGCCACTCCCGCCGTCATCAACCACTACGACTAGCATGCGGCATGGGCAGGGCATCAAGACGAAGACTCAGAAGCCTTCGCCAGAGACAACTACCGACATAACTACGGATACAGTAGTCTGCAGGCAATCTCCCCGGGACCACCTGTCGGGTCCTGGGCCCCCCTTGTAAGCCACCCGAGCCTTGGACTATAAAAGGCTCGGGTAGGAAACGTTAGCAAGGGTTCGCACTCTAGCCGTTCGCACCTCTGCAACTCATACGCTAGCCATTCACACCCAAGCTGTAACTCACCCCCAAGCCCAGGACTCCGGTTCTGAGCAGCAAGCAATACATCGAGCTCCATAGCTCGCCGTGGACGTAGGGTTTTACGCTCCGGCAGTCTGAACCACGTAAAACCTCCCGTGTCAAGCTCTTACTAACTCGTCCATCCGCGCAAGCTCTCTGCAAGGGACTAGCCCCACCAAAAAAAGAACCTCCGCGGGCTGCCCAGTGCAGGCCCAGGGGAAGTGTCGACCGAACACTTCGACAGCAACCATGAGGACTCCAGCTCCAGAGACGATGAGCGTCGAAAGAAGCTCTATGTCATATACGGCGGGTCCGCCGACCCCTCGTCTCGAAGCGCAGTCAAGACTCTGCGCCGAGCGGTAGCGTCGGTGGCTCCACTCCCAAGTGCCGCGCCGCACCTCAAGTGGATGGGAACCCCCATCAGCTTTGATGCCACCGACTGCCCCAGGAACATGGCTGGGGCCGGCCAACTACCGCTCTTGGTAGCTCCGACCATCGCCAACGTGAGGATGTACCACGTTTTGGTAGATGGTGGAGCTGGGCTGAACCTCATCAGCCGTGCAGCTTTCCAGAAGCTGCAGATCCCGATGGCCATGCTCACCCCGTCGAGCCCGTTCTCAGGGGTAGGCCGGGACAGGTCGTTCCCTACGGCAACATCAGCCTCCCGGTGACTGTCGGTACCTGAGATATGGGTACCCCCGCGCACAGGGTAAAATGCCTAAGGAACTCGCCCTTCTCCGCAGGGAGAGCTCCGAAGGCGCCACGCGTCCGGCAGGGCCGGACCTCCCTCTCCTCAGAGGAAAGCTCCGGGCCCGCCATGTGGCATACAGAAGCCGGACCTCCCCCTCCGAGGGAGAGAGGTCCGAAGACGCCGCGTGTCCAGCGGGGCCGGACCTCCCTCTCCTTAGAGGAGAGCTCCGGGCCCGCCACGTGGCCAGCAGAAGCCGAGCCTCCCCCTCCGCGGGAGAGAGGTCCGAAGGCGCCACGTGCCCCGCGGGACTGACCCTTCTCTTCTCTGAGAAGGGCTCCGGGCCCGCCACATGGCAGCAGAGCGACGCTGCCTGCCCCGAGTGATAGGCAGCGGGCGTAAATACGCCCCATACCTTGCCCGTACAAGGTATTCAAGGCCCGCGTCTTCCCAAGACACGGAAACGCGGAGCACGCGTCTTTCAGGTGCCGTTGCGCCCAGTCGCATCACAGACTGGCGCGTGGTGTCAGAACCTGTCAGCCAATAAACACCGCGATAAGACAACCCATGCCGCCTGCGCCGTCATCAACCGCTACGACTGGCATGCGCCATGGGCAGGGCGGCAAGATGAAGACTCAGAAGCCTTCGGCCAGAGACAACTACCGGCATAACTGCAGATACGGTAGATAATAGACAATCTTCCCGGGACCACCTGTCGGGTCCCGGCTCCCCTTGTAAGCCGCCCGAGTCTTGGACTATAAAAGGCTCGGGTTGGCGTCGATAGCAAGGGGTCGCATTTTGCAACTCATACGCTAGCCATACACTCTAAAGCTGTAACTCACCCCCAAGATCAGGCCTCCGGCCCTTAGCAGCAAGCAATACAGCGAGCTCCATAGCTCGCCGTGGACGTAGGGTTTTACGCTCCGGCGGCCTGAACCACGTAAAACTCGCCGTGTCAAGCTCTTACTAACTCGTTCCATCCGCGCAAGCTCTCCGCTAGGAACTAGCCCCTCCGAAAAAAGAACCTCCGCGGGCTGCCCAGTGCAGGCCCGGGGGAAGTGTCGACCGCACACTTCGACATTTGGCGCGCAAGGTAGGGGGCTTTTCTCCTAGCGCGACGAGTTTCCGCCGACGAAGATGACCAAGCTTCCTTCAGCGGCAAACTCTCCCCCTCCGCGTTCACGGCGAACCGTGACCACTGGGGAGTACATGTTGACACACTCAGGACGGAGTGTGACGGCACAAGCTGGTAGCCAGCAGCCGACTCCGGCAACGCCAACTCCGGCTATGCAGGCCCAGACCAGTGTGAGAACTTCTGCAGCGCTGAGCGTACACCATGGAGGTGCGCTAGCTGCAGCAAGAGCGCTGCTGCGCAACCCACCTGCGGGGGATGCGCCCCATTCAGCGACCCAGCAATGGGTCCGTGAGGTGGACCGCCTCGTCGTCACCGCCGCGAACCATCGGTTTCGGCGAGGACGGCGCCCAGGACAACCGGCTGTGTCGCTGACGCGCACACCCACGGTTGACGGGCTAACGGCGGATTCCAGCTCCTCCAGGCTCCTGTCGACGGACCTGCGAAGGAAACTGGAACGGTGCCACTTGGGCCAGGACGCCCGGGTGTACCTCCAGCGACGCCGAGAGAGGCGTCGCAGCCATGAGGAAGGCGACAGCATGTCGTTGGCCTCGACACAACCAGAAGGGCAGGCCTTCGCCACGCGAGCCCTGCCTCAGGCATATGCTGCGCAGCATATGCCACAGCTATATGCGCCGCAAGTAGCGGCCCCGGCCTATGGTGCAGCCTTGCCCATGCCGGGATACGCGGTGCCAGGTGCGAACCAAACGTTCGCAGCGCCAGTACCTGCAGCAGCAGGTGCAGGATGTGCGGCCCTTGCACCCCACCTTCGCTTCGCAAGGTGGCCACGCAAGTTTCGCCCGCATCTGCCCGAGAAGTATGACGGTAGCGTCAACCCAGCGGAGTTCCTCCAGATCTACTCCACCGCCGTACTTGCTGCAGGAGGGGACGAGGCTGTCATGGCCAACTACTTCCCCGTCGCCTTGACCGGCCCAGCTCGGTCTTGGCTCATGAATCTACCTCAGGGGTCCATAACCTCCTGGGGTGAGCTCTGACGGCAGTTCGTCGCCAACTTCGGCAGCTCCTACACCCGTCCCGGCACGGAGCTTGACCTCCACGCCGTCAAGCAACAACCTGGGGAGTCGCTGCGTTCTTTCATCCAGCGGTTCTCCCAGGTACGCAACACCATCCCGCATATTCAGAACGCTTCAGTAGTGGTGGCGTTCCGGCAAGGCGTTCGGGACAGGAAGATGCTCGAGAAGCTCACGACCAGGGAGGTCCGTGATGCCTCAGAACTCTTCAACCTGGCGGACAAGTGTGCCAGGGCAGCCGAAGGACGGAACTGGCACTCTCTGCCGGCCCCCAAGCCGGGGGGTCAGCCGGGATCCGGCGGCGCTTCGTACGGAAAAAGCGTAAAAACATCAGCCGCGGTCCCTGTTGTCGCAACGGCGACGCCCAGTGGAGCTCGGGGGCCGCGCCCTGACAAGAGGCCGCGACAACCATCGGCCCCGGACGGGGGCCTGGATGAATTATGCCCTGTGCATGGCACCAGCTATCATACCGCTACCGAATGCCGGGAAATCCAGAAGCTCACGGAGCGCTTCCGGAAAGGGAAGCAGCCTCTAACTGATGCCCCACCCAACGATCAAAGGGGCGGCAAGCAGAAGGTCGAGGCCCGAGACGGCGTCGACCGCCAGGTGGAGTTCCAGGAGCTTCAGCACGCCGTAAAGGCAGTGCGCAGTCATGGGAGCTCCAGTTCCAGTGATGACGAACACCGGAAGATGCTCTATGTCATCTTCGGCGGGTCCGCTGACCCCCCGTCCCGGAGCACGGCTAAGGCCTTGCGTCGAGCGGTAGCGTCGGTGGCTCCCCTCCCAGGTGCAGCACCGCACCTCAGGTGGATGGGAACCCCCATCAGCTTTGATGGCACCGACTGCCCCAGGAACATGGCTGGGGCCGGCCAACTACCGCTCATGGTGGCCCCCACCATCGCCAACATGAAGATGTACCACGTTTTGGTGGATGGCGGGACTGGGCTGAACCTCATCAGTCGCGCAGCCTTCCAGAAGCTGCAGATCCCGATGGCCAAGCTCACCCCATCGAGCCCGTTCTCAGGGGTGGGACCGGGACAGGTCGTTCCCTACGGCCACATCAGCCTCCCGGTGACCTTTGGGGCACCGGACAGCTACCGGACAGAGTACGTTCTGTTCGACGTGGCCGAGATTGACCTTCCCTTCAATGCCATAATCGGCAGGCCAGCCCTGTACCGATTCATGGCTGTAGCCCATTACGGCTACCTTGTCTTGAAGATGCCTACACCGACAGGCATCCTCAAGGTTTGTGGAGACCGTGCTGCCGCAGTGTTAGCCTTGGAAAAGCTTCAGGCGCTTACAGCGACTAGAGCGCCAACCCTCGGCAGCGCAGAACCAAACCAGCTCCACCCAAGTGCACGCCACCATGCCTCTACCACAGCACCCCGCGTGCAACCCCTCGATGAGGATGACGACCCCACAAGGCTCGTCCGAATCAGCGCCGATGCCACCCAGACCACCCGGGTAGCCAGGGGCCTGGATAGCAAATAGTAAGGCGCGCTCGTTGCCCCCTCCGGCACAAGGTCGATGTGCTGCATGACAGCCGTCACCGAGGCCAGAGATCCCTAGGGAGGTGATTGAGCACTACTTAAAGGTCTTTCCCGACGCCCAGCCGTCCGACAAGACGTACAGTCCGCCGCTCCCGGCGCTTGGCAAACCGAGTTGTTATCCCGAAGGCCAACGAGACGCTCCGGAGGCGCATCCACTACACCAGTCTCAATAAGGCATGCCCTAAAGACCTATTTTCTCTCCCTATGATAGGCCAAATAGTAGACTCGATGCCGGGCTGTGATGTGCTGCGCTCCCCAAATGCTTGCTAAGGTTCCCATCAGACCCCTTGGCCTGGAGTAGTTGAAGGGCACCCTTTACCTACTAATCCCAGCATAGGCCGACTTGGCGTAGCTAGGGGTCCTGCGAATTTCGGGTCTTCGCGCTAATAGCTTTAACCCCATACCACCATAACCAGTTTCGCTACCAAGAAGCAACCTAGGATCCCCGACACAACCTCCCGGAGGACCAGCAGGACCTCCCGAAGGTGCAATGGGACCCCTCCCCGGAGCTCTCGGGACATCAGCGGAGCTCCCCGGAAGGTCCAAAGCAGCCTGGGGACCCCCGAGTATCGAGCGCCCGGCGGTCACCTCAGGCTAAAAGCTATCCCCCACGCAGTGGACAATGCCGCCAAATGGGCGGCGGAGCCACTGAAGTTTGACCTAGGCTCCCTTTCCCGTCATGCAGACATTAACCGAGCACTAGTTGACTTGTAGCTGAAGTAGACGCACGCTCAAGGGGCCACGAAGACGATGAAACAGGACCCTGAGCCCTGACCTTCACCAGACCTTACTGAATGATGTTCGACGGCTCCTTGCGAAAGCAGGGGGCCGATGCTAGCGTACTGTTCCTCACGCCATCGGGGGAGCAGTCTGGGTATGTGGCGCGTTTCAATTCCAAGGCAGCCAACAACATAGCAAAGTATGAAGTGCTCATCCTCCTTTCTAGTCGTTGTCTCAGGGCAACTCCCAGTCTGGTTATCAACCAAGACGGTGGAGACAGACCCCCTCGCCTTGGACCTGCACCACGTACCGCGCGCTAGCAAGGCCGCAGCTGACGACCTTTCAACGAAGACCCCCACTGGAGCCACTATGCCTGAAGGGGGCCTCGAGAGGACGTTGCCGCGGCCCACAGCCCGTCCCGCCGAGCCGGGCGAAGGGGGCTAGACCAGCACCTCGAAGCTGGCGGTCCCGGCGGCCGTGGACGCTGCCAAGGATCATAAGCGTCACTGGGGACTCCGTGCAACCCAGCGCTCAAGATCCAGATGCTCAAGTCAGACCCGATGCATGGATCACGGAGGTCCGGGACTACTTGAAAGACTATCCTCCCTGATGAACGTGTATCCGCTGAACGGATTGTGCGTATGGCTAAGAGACACATGGCGGTAGAGGGGGATCTCTACCGACGTGGCACCAACCACATCCTATTGCGGTGCATAACCCAGGGGGAAGGCTGCGACTTGTTCGCTGAGATCCATGGAGGCGAATGTGGGAGTCACTCTTCCTCACGCACGTTTGTCGGTAAAGCCTTTCGGCATGGCTTCTACTAGCCGGCAACACTCCAGGATGCCGTCGAGCTGGTCGAGAGCTGCTAGGCGTGCCTGTTCCACGCCAAGCAGATCCATACACCGGCTTGGACGGTACAGATGATCCAGCCCACATGGCCATTCGCCATGCTGGGGCTGGACATCCCGGGCCTGGGACCATCCCCCAGAACCGAGGACGGGGACCCGCTCCCGAACCTTCGGAACATGGAACACCGCTGTAAGTTCTACCCCTAGAGCAACAATAGGATAGGCCCTTCTTTTTATAATAAATTCCATAAAGTCCAAGAACAGGGCTTGGAGCAACTAAGCCTCAGGGGACGGTCCAGGACTACATTCAGCTTCGCCTGGTTCCGACCCCAAGCGCGTAGAGTCTTGCTTCCCTTGAGATGGGGCGTGGCCTACATATTTGGCCCGCCTTCCCCCGTATGGAAATATATATGAAAAGAAACCTACCCTACGTTGCTCTCCTTTGGTACTCATTTAATTTACTTATTAAATTTTTATGATTACCCTACTAACGCGCGCTCACTATGCGTTCAACTCCCTCTTCTCATTCTCATCTTTAGTCGGAATTTGCTGCCCTGCCAAAGGCGGTTGCGCGGGAGGTACCGGCCGAAAGCCAGGGGGCCCCCCAAGCCCCCGGCACTTCGCGCGCGGTAGTTCCCAAGCACCGTATAAGTGGACGGGGACCGTAAGCTAGTTAAGACTAAGAGATAGAGGGGGGGAGTCCCCAAGGAGAATTATTTTTTCCTTACTTGTGTGCAGGACCTCTCAGCCTCAGCTCCCCGCAGGAGTATGGTAGGCGCATCCATCCAATAGAACACACCTACCAGGGGGCCGCTACGGGATCGCGCAAGCCCAAAAAACCCCAAGGTAAGATCAAAGAGCTAGACCTCACAGGGGCAAGGCCCGAAGGCCCCACGTGTCCCGCAGGGCCGGACCTCCCACCTCCTTGAGAGTGGGAGATCCAGGACCGCCGCGTGGTCTACAGAAGTCGGACCTCCCCCCTCTACGGGGAGAGAGGCCCGAGGGCTCCACGTGCCCTGCAAGCCCGGACCTCCCCTCAGGCGGGAGCTCCGGGCCCGCCACGTGACCAACAGGCCCAGACCCCCCTCCAATCTCGTGAGGCGGGTCCTGGAGACCTCCGGGAGACCTCCGGAACCCTTAGTATCCAGTGAGGACCCGGAGAAGGTGTCTATGCAGAGCTTCGAGATTGGTCAAGGCCTCCGAGTCCTTGCGGAGCTAAGGACTCGGTCAGGAAAGGCCAAGAAGAAGACTAGGACATGCAGACACAGAAAGAAACAGAAGTCTGTCCATATGAAGGCTCCACGAGCTGGGCTACAGACTCAACAAAAATAAAAAAGGAAGTACAGGGCCTTGTGGACACGAGGGCAGATGCCTAGGGGTCCCCGGACTCCCGATGGAACCTAGAGGCCACGAGGGTAGCTAAGTCCTCGACTTTGGCCCTGGCAGCTTCCTCCAGATCGGCGATGGGTCCTAGACGAACCGGCCCCAGAGAAAAGGAAGGGTCTCGGCTAACGAAGCACGACAGAACGTGCATCGCAACCTCCTTCGCGAGGCCCCGACCTTTCGCTTCCAGCTCGTCGGCGATCACTTATTCGAGCCGACCTAGCTCGTCGCCAAGAGACTCAAGGGCCGGGGCCGCTTCAGACATCGTCCGCGCTGGGGTCTCCACCTGCACAGGGCTGAAACCAAGAGGAGCCAAGGCGGATCCCGCCTTGGCAATGAAGCGCCAGACCGCCTGGGCCTCGGCAGTCCGCAGGGACTGGAGTCTCTCTACCTCTTGGCGAGCCGCTAGCTCGCGATCCGTCGCCACCTGACGCTCCTTGGAGGACTGCTCCTCCCTCGCGGCGACAGCCGACTCACGGAGCTCCAGCTCCTCGGACCGAGCCCTTAGCTCCTCCACCTTGGCCCTCAGCCGGGCGGTGGTCTTCTCCTCCTCGGCCGCAACGGCGCGTTCCCGATCAGCGACGGCGTGCTCCCGATGGGCTACCTGTAGCTGCAGCTCCTCCGTGGCGGCGGAACACTCCTTGGCTTTGGCTTCAGCTTGGGCCAGAGCCTCGCGGTAGGTGACACGAACCCGCTGGGCCTCTGACTCCAAGCGGCTAATGGCCTTCTTCTGAGTACCAAGCAGAGCACTCATGGCCTCAAGCCTTGACTGCCTTGAGTCAAGGTCCGCCCGGGCCCGCTGCTGCCAGCTGAGAACGCGTTCCCTCTCGCCGGCCAATGCCTTCCGCTCCTGCTCAAAGGCAGATTGGAGCTGCCGGGCGCTGGTCTGGGCACGCCCCATGGCGTCCCACACGGGCGCTGGAGCAGGGGGGATAGGAGTTGCGCCGCTGGACCCCCCTGACAAGTCTAAGACCGGCGGGGGCGCCGGCGCCTCAGCAGCCACGGTGGGGCGCTGTCCTAAGCAGGCCAGGGGGCCAGCAGGCGCACCTACAGCAGCCCTCCCGGTCTCAGGACCTGGCTTCTGGACTGGTGAAGGAGGGCGGGTAGGAGCACATGTGGCCACCGCGGAAAATGAACCCGCTGGTGCAGAGGGTGCCCCCGTCGATTTGGGAGCCATGGGGGCCGCCACGGTCCCCAGGTGCTGAGGCACTGAGCTTCCGCTGGTTGAAGGCGGCCGGATAAGAGGCCCGCCCCTGGTGGCCGGTTGGTCCCTGCAAAGAAGAAGAAGCCCTCAGAATAAGAGAAGAGGCAAGAGCTCTGCTCTTATAAGCCGGAAAGAATAACACTTACTGGGCGGCATGAGCACTCCAGCGAGCTTGCAGCACTGGCCTCTGGGCTGTAGCTGAACCGCCAGGACCAGCGGCTGGAACGGTCGCGGAATGGAACGCCTGGATCCCCGGCGCACTCGCCGGCGTCGCCCCGCCAACATCCGTCCTGGGAGCCCCTCCGCTTGAGGAAGGATGGCGAGGTACCTGGGCTGATTCGGACGGCTGCTGTCTGGGGAGAGACCCGCCGGGGAGGGACACTCAGGACCTCTTCGGGTCGCCACCCGATGGACCAGCACCTCCGGGAGATGGGAGCAAAGCAGCTCCGGCACCCTGATTCGGCACAGGCGGCACCCTCGGAGGAGACCAGGCGCATTTCTTCTCTAGATGCCCGGGGGCCGGCTCTTTTCCTTTCCCTTTGTCGGCGGCTTGGGTTCCGTCGGCTCTGGGGGAGGGTTTGACAGCAGCGGATGCCTCATGCCCTGACCCGGGGTGCTCGGTTCCTGGAATGGTGATACCCCGGAAGGCACCCCCGACCTGTCGTATGGCGATCCCGATATCATCAAGGTTCGGCATCTTCCGCAGGAGCTCCGACCTCCTCTGAGGCTCCAAGAAGAGGGGGGTGGCAGAGGGCGGAAGAGCGGGGTCGCCACTGGAAATGTAGTCACCGCTCACCTTGCTCACCATCTCGATCAGCTCCTCGTCGGAAGGGTCTGAGCCGGGGCCTCTCTCCAGCCTGGTACAGTCCTGCTCGCCGGTGTAGTACCATGCTGGGCGGCTACGCTGTTGCAAGGGAGCAATACGGCGCGACACGAAGTCCATCAGCACCATTAGAGACGTCAGCCCCTCGTTGGCCAAGAACCGGATCCGCTCCAAGACCGGGGTGTACTCCTGCTCCAGCTCAGGGATCTCCTCCCAGAAGCGGCGATCGGTGGTTGGGCTGGCGGTTGGGAGTTGTAGGCGATCGTGCTCGTCGGTCTGCACTACCACCCAGCTCTCCCTCCAGTTTTCCCACCTTGATGCGCTGAAGGGCAGGAGGTATCCGGAGATCTTGGGGTCTTTGCAGCGATGCTGGAAGTAGTATGCCCCCATCTGAGTCTTTGAGCCGCGCCCAGTCGTCCGCAGCACAAAGAAGTGGCGGAAGAGCGTCATGGAGGCGTGCACCCCCACGAACATCTCACAGAAATGGACAAAAACAGCAGCCATTGCGAAGGAATTGGGGGAAAGATGGTGAAGCTGGAGACCGTATGTCTCCAGCAGGGTGACAAAGAAGGAAGAAATCGGCGGAACGAACCCCGCCAGAGCATAAGCCGTGAAGAAGACTATCTCCCCCTTTTCCAGGACCAGGGGGAGAGATCCTCGGCGAAGCCGATATTTCTGCTCTTCTGAGCGCCAGCCCAGCAGCCTGCGCACTGGCCCGAGCTCGGAAGAGCGGACGAGGCGCGTCGGGAGCAAGTTGGAAGCCATGGCGAAAGAGGACGCAAGGGCAGGAGAGCCAGGGCGCAAGAGTTCAAGGGAAGTACGAGCGCAATGCGAAGGGAAGCAGCGGTGCGGGTAAGATCCCCTTTTAAAACTTTCCAGGGATGGTCCGGGGTAATTCGAAAACCTCCAGAATCATCGCGTCGGCGACCTCGTTGGCTCCGAGACCGGGCGCCGATAAAAGGTGGACCCTAGCCGCCCAACTGAAGCGGTGGGTCAAGGAGTCAGTCTCCTGAGAAGATGAGCCGGCAAGGCACTTCAGCGGTTCCCGAAGAAAGCGCCGCAAAGGTGGCAGTCTTGGGAACCGCCGTAGTAAAAGCAACCATCAAGTGAGCGCACGCTCCCACGATCCCGTGGCTGTTCGTGCTCCGGCAGCGGTCAATTCGGGACTTAGAGAAAGTGCGCAGACCGGAAGAGACGGAGGTCCCACCTCGGGCTCGCTATCTCCCCCGAGATGGGCCCGGGGGCCACTGTCGTTACCTGAGATATGGGGTACCCCCTCGCACAGGGTAAAATGCCTAAGGAACTCGCCCTTCTCCGCAGGGAGAGCTCCGAATGCGCCACGCGTCCGGCAGGGCCGGACCTTTCTCTCCTCAGAGGAAAGCTCCGGGCCCGCCACGTGGCATACAGAAGCCGGACCTCCCCCTTCGCGGGAGAGAGGTCCGAAGACGCCGCGTGTCCAGCGGGGCCGGACCTCCCTCTCCTTAGAGGAGAGCTCCGGGCCCGCCACGTGGCCAGCAGAAGCCGAGCCTCCCCCTCCGCGGGAGAGAGGTCCGAAGGCGCCACGTGCCCCGCGGGACTGACCCTTCTCTTCTCTGAGAAGGGCTCCGGGCCCGCCACGTGGCAGCAGAGCGACGCTGCCTGCCCTGAGTGATAGGCAGCGGGCGTAAATACGCCCCAAACCTTGCCCGTACAAGGTATTCAAGGCCCGCGTCTTCCCAAGACACGGAAACGCGGAGCACGCGTCTGTCAGTTGTCGTTGCGCCCAGTCGCATCACAGACTGGCGCGCGGTGTCAGAACCTGTCAGCCAATAAATACCGCGATAAGACAACCCATGCCGCCTGCGCCGTCATCAACCGCTACGACTGGCATGCGGCATGGGCAGGGCGGCAAGATGAAGACTCAGAAGCCTTCGGCCAGAGACAACTACCGGCATAACTGCAGATACGGTAGATAATAGACAATCTTCCCAGGACCACCTGTCGGGTCCCGGCTCCCCTTGTAAGCCGCCCGAGTCTTGGACTATAAAAGGCTCGGGTAGGCGTCGATAGCAAGGGGTCGCATTTTGCAACTCATACGCTAGCCATACACTCTCAAGCTGTAACTCACCCCCAAGCTCAGGCCTCCGGCCCTGAGCAGCAAGCAATACAGCGAGCTCCATAGCTCGCCGTGGACGTAGAGTTTTACGCTCCAGCGGCCTGAACCACGTAAAACTCGCCGTGTCAAGCTCTTACTAACTCGTTCCATCCGCGCAAGCTCTCCACTAGGAACTAGCCCCTCCAAAAAAAGAACCTCCGCGGGCTGCCCAGTGCAGGCCCGGGGGAAGTGTCGACCGCACACTTCGACAGTGACCTTCGGAGCTCCGGACAGCTATCGGACAGAATACATTCTGTTCGACGTAGCGGAGATCGACCTCCCCTTCAACGCCATAATCGGCAGGCCATCCCTGTACCGATTCATGGCAGTAGCCCACTACGGCTACCTCGTCCTAAAGATGCCTACACCAACGGGCGTCCTCAAGATTCGTGGAGACCGCACTGCTGCAGTGTCGGTGTCGAAGTGTTCGGTCGACACTTCCCCCGGGCCTGCCCTGGGCAGCCCGCGGAGGTTCTTTTTTCGGTAGGGCTAGTCCCTTGCGGAGAGCTTGCACGGATGGACGAGTTAGTAAGAGCTTGACATGGGAGGTTTTACGTGGTTCAGGCTGCCGGATCGTAAAACCCTGCGTCCATGGCGAGCTATGGAGCTCGCTGTATTATTTGCTGCTCAGGGCCGCAGTCCTGAGCTTGGGGGTGAGTTACAGCTTGGGCGTGAATGGCTAGCGTATGAGTTGCAGAAATGCGAACCCTTGCTATCGTCGCCTATCCGAGCCTTTTATAGTCCAAGACTCGGGTGGCTTACAAGGGGGCCCGGGACCCGACAGGTGGTCCCGGGGAGATTGACTGTTATCTACCATATCTGCAGTTATGCCGGTAGTTGTCTCTGGCGAAGGCTTCCGAGTCTCCGTCTTGCCGCCCTGCCCATGCCGCATGCTAGTTGTAGTGGTTGATGACGGCGCAGGCGGCATGGGATGTCTTGTCGCGGTGTTTATTGGCTGGCAGGTTCTGACACCGCGCGCCAGCCTCTGATGTGACTGGGCGCAACAGCACCTGACAGAGACGTGCTCCGCGTCTCCGCGTCTCGTGAAGATGCGGGCCTTGAATACCTTGTATGGGTAAGGTATGGGGCGTCTTTACGCCCGCTGCCTATCGCTCGGGGGCAGGCAGCGCTGTTCTGCTGGCCACGTGGCGGGCCCGGAGCCCTCCTCAGAGGAGAGGAGGGTCCGGCCCCGCGGGGCACGTGGAGCCTTCGGACCTCTCCCCACGGAGGGGGAGGTTCGGCTTCTGTCGGCCACGTGGCGGGCCCGGAGCTCCTTTCTGAGGAGAGGGAGGTCCGGCCCCGCCGGATACGTGGCACCTTCGGACCCCTCGCCCGCGGAGGGGGAGGTCCGGCTTCTGTATGCCACGTGGCGGGCCCGGAGCTCTCCTCTGAGGAGAGGGAGGTCCGGCCCCGCCGGATGCGTGGCGCTTTCGGAGCTCTCCTGCGGAGAAGGGCGAGTTCCTTAGGCATTTTCCCCTGTGCGCGGGGGTACCCCATATCTCAGGTACCGACAGTGGCCCCCGGGCCCATCTCGGGGGAGATAGCGAGCCCGAGGTGGGACCTTCGTCTCTTCTGATCCGCGCACTTTTTCTAAGTCCCGCATTGACCGCTGCCGGAGCACGAGCGGTCGCAGGATCGTGGGAGCGTGCGCCCACTTGATGGCTGCTTTTACTGTGACGGTTCCCAAGACTGCCTGTCGGTACCGGAGATATGGGGTACCCCCGCGCACAGGGGAAAATGCCTAAGGAACTCGCCCTTCTCTGCAGGGGGAGCTCCGAAGGCGCCACGCGTCCGGCGGGGCTGGACCTCCCTCTCCTCAGAGGAGAGCTCCGGGCCCGCCACGTGGCATACAGAAGCCGGACCTCCCCCTCCGCGGGGGAGAGGTCCGAAGGCGCCACGCGTTCAGCGGGGCCGGACCTCCCTCTCCTCAGAGGAGAGCTCCGGGCCCGCCACATGGCCGACAGAAGCCGAGCCTCCCCCTACGCGGGGAGAGGTCCGGAGGCTCCACGTGCCCCGCAGGCCGGACCCTCCTCACCTCTGAGAAGGGCTCCAGGCCTGCCACGTGGCCAGGAGAACGGTGCTGCTTGCCCCCGAGAGATAGGCAGCGGGCATAAAGACGCCCCATACCTTGCCCGTACAAGGTATTCAAGGCCCGTGTCTTCCCAAGACGCGGAAACGCGGAGCACGCCTCTGTCAGGCGCCGTTGCGCCCAGTCGCATCACAGACTGGCGCGTGGTGTCAGAACCTGCCAGCTAATAAACACCGCGACAAGACATCCCATGCCGCCTGCGCCGTCATCAACCACTATGACTAGCATGCGGCATGGGCAGGGCGGCAAGATGAAGACTCAGAAGCCTTCGACCAGAGACAACTACCGGCATAACTGCAGATATGGTAGATAATAGACAATCTTCCCGGGACCACCTGTCGGGTCCCGGCTCCCCTTGTAAGCCGCCCGAGTCTTGGACTATAAAAGGCTCGGGTAGGCGACTGTTGAAGTGTGCGGTCGACACTTCCCCCGGGCCTGCACTGGGCAGCCCGCGGAGGTTCTTTTTTCGGAGGGGCTAGTTCCTAGCGGAGAGCTTGCGCGGATGGAACGAGTTGGTAAGAGCTTGACACGGCGAGTTTTACGTGGTTCAGGCTGCCGGAGCATAAAACCCTACGTCCACGGCGAGCTATGGAGCTCGCTGTATTGCTTGCTGCTCAGGGCCGGAGGCCTGAGCTTGGGGGTGAGTTACAGCTTGAGAGTGTATGGCTAGCGTATGAGTTGCAAAATGCAAACCCTTGCTATCGACGCCTACCCGAGCCTTTTATAGTCCAAGACTCGGGCGGCTTACAAGGGGAGCCAGGACCCGACAGGTGGTCCCGGGAAGATTGTCTATTATCTACCGTATCTGCAGTTATGCCGGTAGTTGTCTCCGGCCGAAGCCTTCTGAGTCTTCATCTTGCCGCCCTGCCCATGCCGCATGCCAGTCATAGTGGTTGATGACGGCGCAGGCGGTATGGGTTGTCTTGTCGCGGTGTTTATTGGCTGACAGGTTCTGACACCGCGCGCCAGTCTGTGATGCGACTGGGCGCAACGGCACCTGACAGACGCGTGCTCTGCGTTTCCGCGTCTTGGGAAGACGCAGGCCTTGAATACCTTGTACGGGCAAGGTATGGGGCGTATTTACGCCCGCTGCCTATCACTCGGGGCAGGCAGCGTCGCTCTGCTGTCCAATGGCGGGCCCAGAGCCCTTCTCAGAGAAGAGAAGGGTCAGTCCCGTGGGGCACGTGGCGTCTTCGGACCTCTCTCCCGCGGAGGGGGAGGTCCGGCTTCTGCTGGCCACGTGGCTGGCCCGGAGCTCTCCTCTGAAGAGAGGGAGGTCCGGCCCCGCTGGACACGCGGCGCCTTCGGACCTCTCTCCCGCGGAGGGGGAGGTCCGGCTTCTGTATGCCACGTGGAGGGCCCGGAGCTCTCCTCTGAGGAGAGGGAGGTCCGGCCCCGCCGGACGCGTGGCGCCTTCGGAGCTCTCCTTGCGGAGAAGGGCAAGTTCCTTAGGCATTTTACCCTGTGCGCGGGGGTACCCCATATCTCAGGTACCGACAGTGGCCCCCGGGCCCATCTCGGGGGAGATAGCGAGCCCGAGGTGGGACCTCCGTCTCTTCCGATCTGCGCACTTCCTCTAAGTCCCGAATTGACCGCTGCTGGAGCACGAACGGCCACGGGATCGTGGGAGCGTGCGCTCACTTGATGGTTGCTTTTACTGCGGCGGTTCCCAAGACTGCCACTTCTGGATTCTGGTCGTGTCGGGAGACCCTTGGGGCTTGTTTCTTTCTTCTTATCGAGTCTGTAGTTCAGCTCATGGAGCCTTTCTTAATTTGACTCTCTTGGATATTTGTGTCTGTGATGCTTTTCCTCTCCTTCTTGGCTTTGCCTGACTGAGTCCTTAGCTCCGCAAGGTACTCAGAGGCCATTTCCAATCTCGGAGCCTTGCACAGACACCCTCCCCGGGTCCTAACCGTGTTAGGGGCCCCCGAAGGTATCCGGATCTCGCCCTATGGGGAGCTCCAGATTTGCCTGCCACGTGGCGGGTCCGGAGCTCCTTCCTAAGAGGAGGGAGCTCCGGCCATGTCGGACACGTAGGGCTTTCGGAGCCCTCCCACCGATGGGGAGGTCCGGCTTCCGCCCACCACATGGCGAGCCCGGAGCCCTCCTCAAGGGGGGAGAGAGTTCCGGGCCCGCTGGACACGTGGGGCCCCCGGGTCCCGCCCCTGCTGGAGGGGCAGGTCCCGGTCCTTCAA
Organism: Neostapfia colusana; assembly: GCA_030760725.1. NCBI lineage: Eukaryota > Viridiplantae > Streptophyta > Magnoliopsida > Poales > Poaceae > Neostapfia > Neostapfia colusana. The sequence continues at coordinate 107,789,749 of JASWHV010000006.1, forward strand.
GTCCCAGGCCGGAGTAGCTGGTAGCTCCTTTCCCCCCGCTTCATGCAGTCCCTGTTGCCGTAACCTGGTGGTCCTGCACACAGGCAGAGGAAACGTAATTCTCCTTGGGGGCTCCCCCTCCCTTATCTCATAGTCTTATTTGACTTACAGCCCCTAACCATGTGTTTGGTGTTTGGGGACTTGTAAAGAGGGGGAGCTGAGCGCATGGCAACCATGCACTGCAAGGGTGATTAAAAAACTCAATTCACAATTTAAATGAGTACAAGGAAAGAGCAAAGTAGAGCAGATTTCTTTTCGCACAACTTTCCATAGGAGGAAGGCAGGCTAAACATGGAGGCCACGACCCACCCCATTAAGAGGGGAAGCAAGACTCTACGCGCTTGGAGTCGGAACCAGGCAAAGCTGAACGTAGTCCTGGACCGTCCCCTGGGGTTTAGCTGCTCCGAGCGCTGCTCCTGGACACTATGGAGTTTATTACGAAAAGAAAGTACTGTCCTATTTTTGCTCTAGGGGTAGAACTTACGGAGGTGCTCTATATTCCAAGGGTTCGGGAGCAGGTCCCCATCCTCGGTGGAAAGGCGCACACACCCGGGGCGGCATACTTTTGCTACTCGGAAGGGGCCTTCCCAACTAGGGGAGAGTTTGTGGGTCCCTTCGCGAGAAAGTATGCGCCGCAACACCAGGTCACCTTCGTGCAGCTCCCGGGCACGCACAGACCTTTGGTGGTAGCGCCGAAGCGCTTGTCTGTACTGCACATTATGGAGTGCCGCATGTAATCGGACCTCATCGACGAGGTCGATTTCTCCACGCCGGAGGTTGTCCTGCGTGGCTTCGTCGTAAGCCCGGACACGGTGAGACTTCATGGTGATTTCTGGGGGAAGTACAGCTTCAGCCCCGTACACCATGAAGAAGGGTGTCTCCCCGGTGGCCCGGCTCTGGGATGTCCGGTTGGCCCATAGTGTGCTCGGAAGCTCATCTACCCAATTGGCACCATGTTTCTTCAGGCTGGCGAAGGTGCGAGTCTTAAGGCCCCGGAGAATCTCCGCGTTGGCCCTCTCAACTTGCCCATTGCTCCTTGGGTGGGCGACAGAGGCATAGCATACCTGAATACCAAGGTCCTCGCAGTAGTCTTGGAACGCTGCGCTGGTGAACTGGGTCCCGTTGTCGGTGATGATCCTGTTTGGGACCCCGAACCGGCAGACAATGGACTTGATGAATTTTACTGTGGATTGTTTGTTGATGGTGACAACTGGTGTAGCTTCCGGCCACTTGGTGAACTTGTCGATAGCGACATAGAGGTACCGGAATCCCCCGACGGTTCTGGGGAATGGTCCCAGGATGTCCAGCCCCCATACGGCAAACGGCCACGAGGGCGGGATCATCTGTACCGCCTGAGCCAGTGTATGGATCTGCTTGGCGTGGAACTGGCACGCCTTGCAGCTCTCGACCAGCTTGACGGCATCCTGGAGTGCTGTCGGCCAGTAGAAGCCATGCCGGAAGGCTTTACCGACAAGCGTGCGTGAGGAAGAATGACTTCCACATTCGCCTCCATGGATCTCAGCGAGCAAGTCGCAGCCTTCCCCCTGGGTTATGCACCGCAATAGGATGTGGTTGGCGCCACGCCGGTAGAGATCCCCCTCTACCAGCGCGTACCTCTTAGCCATACGCACAATCCGTTCAGCGGTTGCATGTTCATCAGGGAGGATATTGTCTTTCAAGTAGTCCCGGATCTCCATGATCCATGCATCGGGTCTGACTTGAGCTTCTGGATCTTGAGCGCTGGGTTGCACGGAGTCCCCAGTGACGCTTACGATCCTTGGCGGCATCCATGGCTGCAGGGCCGCCGGGACCGCCAGCTTCGAGGTGCTGGTCAAGCCCCCTTCGCCCGGCTCGGCGGGCCGGGCTGTGGGCCGCAGCAACGTCCTCTCGAAAACTCCCTCAGGCGCAGGGGCTCCGGTGGAAGCTTTCGTTGAAAGGTTGTCGGCTGCGGCATTACCTGCGCGCGGTACGTGGTGCAGGTACAAGGTGAGGAATTCTTTCTCCAACATCTGCACGTGAAGCAGATACGCAGCTAGCTGTGGGTCGTTGCAGGAGCATTCGCCCTTGACTTGCTTGATGACCAGCTGGGAGTCGCCCTGTGCCAACAACTGGCGAGCGCCTAAAGACAGGGCTGTCTGCAGGCCAAAGATGAGTGCCTCATACTCCGCCATGTTGTTGGTTGCCTTGAAATTGAGACGCACCATATACCCAAACTGTTCCCCCGATGGCATGAGGAGCAGTACGCCGGCACCGGCTCCCTGCTTTCGCGAGGAGCCGTCGAAGAAGAGTGTCCAGTGGGGTTCGGTGAAGACCGGGGCTTTAGGCTCTAGCTCTCCGCCTTCATGGCCCCCTGGGTCAGTCTTCGTTGGTGTCCACTCCGCCACAAAGTCAGCCAGTGCTTGGCTCTTAACTGCATGACGTGGGAGGAAGTCCAGCTCAAACTCCGCCAGCTCCGCCGCCCATTTAGCAACGTTGCCAGTCGCATGGGGGCTGTGAAGAATTGTCTTCAGCGGATACGAGGTGACTACTGAGACCCGGTGGGCCTGGAAGTAGTGGCGGAGCTTCCTGGAGGCCACGAGCACCACATACAGCAGCTTGTGGACTTCTAGGTACCTTGTCTTGGCCTCATGAAGTACTTCACTGATGTAATAGACAGGCCTCTGTATGGTTCGGACCCTCTCCCTTAGGCTTGGGAGCTCCTCGTCCATTGGCCTCGGCTCGATGGAGGTGGGTGGACCCACGGGGGCCTCCGGGAACTGGGACCCGGAGGCCCTCAAGCTTTCTTGATCATCCGGGAGCTCCGGGGGGTCTCGAGGGACCTCCGGGAGATCCCAATTGGACCCTGGAGATTTATCTCGGGGGTCCGGGAGACCGTCTTGGCCCTGTGGGCCCCCCTGGTGTCTGTCTTCTGCTACCGGAGCAGGTTGCGAGGGTGAGAGGTCTGGCCGCTCTGCGACGAGGACCATACTCACCACTTCAGTTGTCGCCGCGATGTAGAGCAGCAGGTGCTCTCCGGGCTCAGGAGCTACCATGATAGGCAGGGTTGTCAGGAGTCGCTTCAACTCCTGGAAAGCCTCTTCTGCTTCGTCAGTCCAGGCAAAGGGGCCTGAGTTGCGCAGGAGCTTAAAGAAAGGGAGTGCCCGCTCTGCTAGCCTCGGTATAAACCGACTCAGCGCGGCTAGACATCCCGTGAGTTTCTGGACATCCTTGATGTGGGCAGGGGGCCGCATCAAGTCGATGGCCTTGATCTTCTCTGGGTTGGCCTCAATCCCTCGGTGCGAGACAAGTCACCCTAAGAGCTTCCCAGAGGACACGCAGAACACACATTTATCCGGGTTCAGCTTGGTGCGCGTAGAGCGCAACTTGTCAAAGACTAAAGCTAGATTATCTAGTAGGGATGAACCCCGCTAGACCTTGACAACTATGTCATCGACATACACCTCAACCAGGTCTCTTATTAACTCCCCAAAGGTTTTGTGCATTGCCCGCACAAAGGTGGGGAGTGCATTCTTTATGCCGTAAGGCATAGACACATAGCAATAAAGGCCGTCTACTGTGATGAAGGAGGTGTGCTCCTCGTCCTCCCTAGACATGGGGATCTGATGGAAACCCGAGTAGGCGTCTAGGAAGCACAGCATATCACAGCCTGACGTTGAGTCTACTATTTGATCTATTCTAGGGAGAGGGAATGGATCTTTAGGACATGCCTTATTGAGACTGGTGTAGTTGATGCACATCCGGAGCTTCCCGCCGGCCTTCGGGACAACGACGGGGTTCGCCAACCAACGAGGGTGGTGGACCTCCCGTATGAAGCCAGCGTCCAGCAGCTTCTTGACTTCTTCACGGATGAAGTTCTGCTGCTCGATGGACTGCTTGCGGGGCTTCTGTTGAACCGGCCGGGCGTCGGGGAAGACTTTCAAGTGGTGCTCGATCACCTCCCTCGGGATCCCCGGCATCTGTGACGGCTGCCATGCAAACACGTCAACGTTGTGCCGGAGGAAGGTGACGAGCGCGCCTTCCTATTTGCTATCTAGGCCCCCGGCTACCCGTGTGGTCTGGGTAGCTTCGGCGCCGACTTGGACGACCTTTAAGGGGACGCCGCCCTCGTCGAGAGGTTGCACTCGGGGTGCTGTGGTGGAAGCACGGTGACGTGCACTCGGACGGAGCTGGTCCGGCTCTGTATTGCCGGGGGCAGATGCCCCAGCTGTTGCGAGTGCTTGGAGCTTCTCCAGGGCCAACACTGCAGCAGCGCGGTCCCCACGAATCCTGAGAACGCCCGTCGGAGTTGGCATCTTCAGGACGAGGTAGCCGTAATGGGCTACAGCCATGAACCGATACAGGGCTGGCCTGCCGATTATGGCGTTGAAGGGGAGGTCTATCTCCGCTACGTCGAACAGAATGTACTCTGTTCGATAGCTGTCCGGAGCCCCGAAGGTCACCGGGAGACTAATGTTGCCGTAGGGGATAACCTTTCCCGGCCCTACCCCTGAGAACGGGCTCGACGGGGTGAGCTTGGCCATCGGGACCTGCAGCTTTTGGAAAGCTGCACGGCTGATGAGGTTCAGCCCAGCCCCTCCATCTACCAAAACGTGGTACATTCTCACGTTGGTAATGGTAGGGGCCACCAGGAGCGGTAGTTGGCCGGCCCCAGCCATGTTCCTGGGGCAGTCGGTGGCGTCAAAGCTGATGGGGGTGCCTATCCACTTAAGGTGCGGTGCAGCACTCGGGAGTGGCGCCACCGATGCTACCGCTCGGCGCAGAGTCCTGACTGCGCTTCGGGATGAGGGGTCGGCGGACCCGCAGTATATGACGTAGAGCTTCTTCCGACGCTCGTCGTCGCTGGAGCCGGAGTCCTCACGATTGCATGCCGCCTTCACGACACGCTGAGGCTCCTGGATCTCCTCTGGGTGGTCGATGTTGTCTGGAACATCCACCCCCTGCCCATCTTCCTTTGGGCGGAAGGGCAGGGCATCAGCCCGCTGCCGCTTCCCCTTGCGGAAGCGCTCTGCGAGCCTCCGGATCTCCCGGCACTCGGCAGTAGTGTGGCGACAGCTGCCGTGCACGGGGCACATGTTGTCCTGGCTATCTTCCGGGGTCGGTGACTTTCGCTGCCTCTTGTCAGGGCGCGGCCCCCGAGCCCCACTGAGCGTCGCCGCAGTGACAGCTTGGGTCACGGCCCGGCGGTCTTATCTTGCTTCTGCCCCGGCTCTTGGTCGTCTTGCTGCCTCCATAGGGAGTAGGACCAGATCCGGGCAGCCCTCCTGACTCGGAGGATGGCTGTGAGTGCCAGTTCCGTCCCTCGGCTGCCCTGGCGCACTTGTCCGCCAGGCTGAAGAGCTCAGAGGCATCGCGGACCTCCCTGGTCGCGAGTTTCTCAAGCATCTTCTTGTCTCGGACGCCTTGTCGGAATGCCACCACCACAGAAGCATTTTGAATGTGTGGGATGGTCTTCCGCACCTGGGAGAACCGCTGGATGAAAGAGCGCAGCGACTCCCCAGGTTGTTGTTGGATGGCGTGGAGGTCAAGCTCCGTGCCAGGCCGGGTGTAGGAACTGCCGAAGTTGGCTATGAACTGTCGGCAAAGTTCTCCCCAGGAAGTTACGGAACCCTGGGTGAGGTTCATGAGCCAAGACCGAGATGGGCCAGTTAAGGCGACAGGGAAGTAATTGGCCATGACGGCTTCATTCCCTCCTGCGGCAAGCACGGCGGTGGAATAGATCTGGAGGAATTCCGCCGGGTTGACACTGCCGTCGTACTTCTCGGGCAGGAGCGGCCGAAACTTGTGGGTCCATTTCACGAAGCGAAGGTGGGGCGCGAGGGCCGCACACCCTGCTTCTGTCGCCGCAGGTTCTGATGCCGCGAACGCTTGGTTCGCACTGTGCACCGCATGCCCCGGCATGGGCAAGGCTGCACCATAGGCCGGGGGCGCCATATGCAGGACGTACGGCTGTGGCATATTCTGCACGGCACAGGCCTGGGGCAGAGGTCGCATGGCGACGGTCTGCTCTTCAGGCTGGGTCGAGGCCGACGTCATGCTGTCGTCAGCCTCTTGGTGGCGACGCCTTTCTCAGCGCCGCTCGAGGTACACCCGGGCATCTTGACACAGGTGACACCGTTCCAGCTCTGTCCTCAGATCTGTTGACTGGGGGCTGGTAGAGCTGGAGTCTGCCGTCTGCTCCCCATCCAACGGTCCGCGCATCAGCAACACGACTGATTGGCCAGAGCGTCGTCCCCGCCGAGGTCGAGGGCTTGCGGCGGCGACGACGAGACGGTCTACCTCTCGGATCCACTGCCGGGTCGCTGCCTGAGGCACGTCCCCAGCGGGCGGATTGTACAGTAGCGCTCTCGCCGCAGCTAGCGCGCCCCCACTGGGCACCCCGAGTGCTACTGGAGACTTGAAGCTGGTTGGAGCCTGCATTGCCGGGGTCGGCGCTGCCAGAGCCGGTTGCTGGCTCCCAGCTCGTACTGACACACTCCGTCCCGAGTGTATCGACATGTACTCCCCCCTGGTCGCGGTCTGCCGCAGAGGCGAGGGGGGAGAGTTTGCCGCTGAAGGAAGCTTGGTCATCTTCGTCGGCGGAAACTCGTCGTGCTAGGAGAAAAGCCCCCTACCTGGCGCGCCAAATGTCGAATTGTGCGGTCGACACTTCCCCTGGGCCTGCACTGGGCAGCCCGCGGAGGTTCTTTTTTCTGAGGGGCTAGTTCCTAGCGGAGAGCTTGCGCGGATGGAACGAGTTGGTAAGAGCTTGACACGGCGAGTTTTACGTGGTTCAGGCCGCCGGAGCGTAAAACCCTACGTCCACGGTGAGCTATGGAGCTCGCTGTATTGCTTGCTGCTCAGGGCCGGAGGCCTGAGCTTGGGGGTGAGTTACAGCTTGAGAGTGTATGGCTAGCGTATGAGTTGCAAAATGCGAACCCTTGCTATCGACGCCTATCCGAGCCTTTTATAGTCCAAGACTCGGGCGGCTTACAAGGGGAGCCGGGACCCGACAGGTGGTCCCGGGAAGATTGTCTATTATCTACCGTATCTGCAGTTATGCCGGTAGTTGTCTCTGGCCGAAGGCTTCTGAGTCTTCATCTTGCCGCCCTGCCCATGCCGCATGCCAGTCGTAGTGGTTGATGACGGCGCAGGCGGCATGGGATGTCTTGTCGCGGTGTTTATTGGCTGACAGGTTCTGACACCGCGCGCCAGTCTGTGATGCGACTGGGCGCAACGGCACCTGACAGACGCGTGCTCTGCGTTTCCGCGTCTTGGGAAGACACGGGCCTTGAATACCTTGTACGGGCAAGGTATGGGGCGTATTTACGCCCGCTGCCTATCACTCGGGGCAGGCAGCGTCGCTCTGCTGCCACGTGGCGGGCCCGGAGCCCTTCTCAGAGAAGAGAAGGGTCAGTCCCGCGGGGCACGTGGCGTCTTCGGACCTCTCTCCCGCGGAGGGGGAGGTCCGGCTTCTGCTGGCCACGTGGCGGGCCCGGAGCTCTCCTCTGAAGAGAGGGAGGTCCGGCCCCGCTGGACATGCGGCGCCTTCGGACCTCTCTCCCGCGGAGGGGGAGGTCCGGCTTCTGTATGCCACGTGGCGGGCCCGGAGCTCTCCTTTGAGGAGAGGGAGGTCCGGCCCCGCCGGACGCGTGGCGCCTTCGGAGCTCTCCCTGCGGAGAAGGGCGAGTTCCTTAGGCATTTTACCCTGTGCGCGGGGGTACCCCATCTCTCAGGTACCGACAGCGATGATAGCAAGGGTTCGGACTCTGCAACTCATACGCTAGCCATACACTCCCAAGCTGTAACTCACCCCCAAGCTCAGGACTCCGGCCCTGAGCAGCAAGCAATACAGCGAGCTCCATAGCTCGCCGTGGACGTAGGGTTATACGCTCCTGCGGCCTGAACCATGTAAAACTCACCGCGTCAAGCTCTTACTAACTCGTCCATCCGCACAAGCTCTCCGCAAGGGACTAGCCCCACCGAAAAAAGAACCTCCGCGGGCTGCCCAGTGCAGGCCCGGGGGAAGTGTTGACCGAACACTTCGACATTTGGCGCGCCAGGTAGGGAGCTTTTCCCTTAGCGCGACGAGTTTCCGCCGACGAAGATGACCAAGCTTCCTTCAGCGGCAAACTCTCCTCCTCCGCGTTCACGGCGAACCGTGACCAGCGGGGAGTACATGTCGACACACTCAGGACGGAGTGTGTCAGCACAAGCTGGTAGCCAGCAGCCGTCTCCGGCAACGCCGACTCCGGCGATGCAGGCTCAGACCAGTGTGAGATCTTCTGCAGCGCTGAGCGTACACCATGGGGGTGCGCTAGCTGCAGCAAGAGCACTGCTGCGCAACCCACCTGCTAGGGATGCGCCCCATTCAGTGACCCAACAGTGGGTCCGCAAAGTGGACCGCCTCGTCGTCGCCGCCGCGAACCGTCGGTTTCGGCGAGGGCGACGCCGCAGTCAACCGGCTGTGTCGCTGACGCGCACGCCAACGGTTGACGGGCAAACGGCGGATTCCAGCTCCTCCAGGCTCCCGTCGACGGACCTGAGAAGGGAGCTGGAACGGTGCCACTTGGGCCAGGATGCCCGGGTGTACCTCGAGCGACGTCGAGAAAGGAGTCGCAACCATGAGGCTGCGACAGCATGTCGTCAGCCTCAACACAGCCTGGAGGGCAGATCTTCGCCACGCGAGCCCTGCCTCAGGCATACGCCGCGCAGCATATGCCACAACCGTATGCGCCGCAAGCAGCGCCCCCGGTCTATGGTGCAGCCTTGCCCATGCCGGGATACACGGTTGTCGAAGTGTGCGATCGACACTTCCCCCGGGCCTGCACTGGGCAGCCCGCGGAGGTTATTTTTTCGGCGGGGCTAGTCTCCTAGCGGAAAGCTTGCGAGGATGGACGAGTTAGCGAGAGCTTGACACGGCGAGTTTTACGTGGTTCAGGCCGCCGGAGCGTAAAACCCTACGTCCACGGCGAGCTATGGAGCTCGCTGTATTGCTTGCTGCTCAGGGCCGGAGGCCTGTGCTTGGGGGTGAGTTACAGCTTGAGAGTGTATGGCTAGCGTATGAGTTGCAAAGTGCGAACCCTTGCTATCGACGCCTACCCTAGCCTTTTATAGTCCAAGGCTCAGGCGGCTTTACAGGGAAGCCGGGACCCGACAGGTGGTCCCGGGATGATTGTCTATTATCTACCGTATCTGTAGTTACGCCGGTGGTTGCCTCTGGTCGAAGGCTTCTGAGTCTTCATCTTGCAGCCCTGCCCATGCCGCGTGCTAGTCGTAGTGGTTGATGACGGCGCAGGCGGCATGGGATGTCTTGTCGCGGCATTTATTAGCTGGCAGGTTCTGACACCGCGCGCCAGTCTGTGATGTGACTGGGCGCAACGGCACCTGACAGACGCGTGCTCCGCGTTTCCGCGTCTTGGGAAGACGTGGGCCTTGAATACCTTGTACGGGCAAGGTGTGGGGCGCCTTCACGCCCGCTGCCTACCGCTCGGGGGCAGGCAGCACCGTTCTTCTGGCCACGGGGCGGGTCCGGAGCCCTTCTCTGAGGCGAGAGGGGTCCGTCCTGCGGGGCACGTGGAGCCTCCGGACCTCTCCCCGCGGAGGGGCAGGTCCAGCCTCTGTATGCCACGTGGCGGGCCCGGAGCTCTCCTCTGCGGAGAGGGAGGCCCGGCCCCGCTGGACGCGTGGCGTCTTCGGACCTCTCTCCCGCGGAGGGGGAGGTCCGGCTTCTGTATGCCACGTGGCAGGCCCGGAGCTCTCCTCTGAGGAGAGGGAGGTCTGGCCCCGCCGGACGCGTGGCGCCTTCGGAGCTCTCCCTGCGGAGAAGGGCGAGTACCTTAGGCATTTTACCCTGTGCGCGGGGTACCCCATATCTCAGGTACCGACAGTGGCCCCCGGGCCTATCTCGGGGTAGATAGCGAGCCCGAGGTGGGACCTCCGTCTCTTCCGATCCGCGCACTTTCTCTACGTCCCGAATTGGCCGCTGCCGGAGCACGAAAGGCCGCGGGGTCATGAGAGCGTGCGCTCACTTGATGACTGCTTTTACTGCGGAGACGGGAGCCCCGGCCATGTTGAACACGCAGGGCTTTCGGAGCTCTCCCACCGCGGGGGCAGGTCCGGTTTCCACCTGCCACGTTGGCGAGCCCGGAGCCCTTCTCAAGGGAGGAGAGAGTTCCGGGCCTGCTGGACACGTGGGGTCCCCGGGTCCCGCCCCCTCTAGCCCTGGGTCGAAGTAGTTGGTAGCTCCTTTCCCCCTACTTCATGCAGTCCCCGTTGCCGCAACCTGGAAGTCCTGCACACAGGTAGAGGAAACGTAATTCTCCTTGGGGGCTCCCCCTCCCTTATCTCATAGTCTTATTTGACTTTCAGCCCCAACCATATGCTTGATGCTTGGGGACTTGTAGAGAGGGGGAGCTGAGCACATGGCAACCATGTACTGCAAGGGCGATAAAAAAAGAACTCAATTCACAATTTAAATGAGTACAAGGAAATAGCAAAGTAGGGCAGACTTCTTTTCGTACAACCTTCCATAGGAGGAAGGCAGGCTAAACATGGAGGCCACGACCCACCCCATTAAGAGGGGAAGCAAGACTCTACGCGCTTTGAGTCGGAACCAGGCAAAGCTGAACGTAGTCCTGGGACCGTCCCCTGGGGTTTAGCTGCTCCGAGCGCTGCTCCTGGACTCTATGGGGTTCATTACGAAAAGAAAGTACTGTCCTATTTTTGCTCTTAGGGGTAGAACTTACGGAGGTGTTCTATGTTCCAAGGGTTCGGGAGCAGGTCCCCATCCTCGGTGGAAAGGCGCACACACCTGGGGCGGCATACTTTCGCGACTCGGAAGGGGCCTTCCCAACTAGGGGAGAGTTTGTGGGCCCCTTCGCGAGAAAGTATGCGCCGCAACACCAGGTCACCTTCCTGCAGCTCCCGGGCATGCACAGACCTCTGGTGGTAGCGCCGAAGCGCCTGTATGTACCGCGCGTTACGGAGTGCCGCATGTAATCGGACCTCGTCGACGAGGTCGATTTCTCCACGCCGGAGGTTGTCCTGCGTGGCTTCGTCATAAGCCCGGACACGGTGAGACTTCATGGTGATTTCTGGGGGGAGTACAGCTTCAGCCCCGTACACCATGAAGAAGGGTGTCTCCCCGGTGGCCCGGCTCTGGGATGTCCGGTTAGCCCATAGTGTGCTCGGAAGTTCATCTACCCAATTGGCACCATGTTTCTTCAGGCTGGCGAAGGTACGAGTCTTGAGGCCCCGGAGAATCTCCGCATTGGCCCTCTCGACCTGCCCATTGCTCTTCGGGTGGGCGACAGAGGCATAGCATACCTGAATGCCAAGGTCCTCGCAGTAGTCTTGGAACGCTGCGCTGGTGAACTGGGTCCCATTGTCAGTGATGATCCTGTTTGGGACCCCGAACCGGCAGACAATAGACCTGATGAATTTTACTGCGGATTGTTTATTGATGGTGACAACTGGTGTAGCTTCCGGCCACTTGGTGAACTTGTCGATAGCGACATAGAGGTACCGGAACCCCCCGACGGTTCTGGGAAATGGTCCCAGGATGTCCAGCCCCCACACGGCAAACGGCCACGAGGGCGGGATCATCTGTACCGCCTGAGCCGGTGTATGGATCTGCTTGGCGTGGAACTGGCACGCCTTGCAGCTCTCGACCAGCTTGACGGCATCCTGGAGTGCTGTCGGCAAGTAGAAGCCATGCCGGAAGGCTTTACCGACAAGCGTGCGTGAGGAAGAATGACTTCCACATTCGCCTCCATGGATCTCAGCGAGCAAGTCGCAGCCTCCCCCCTGAGTTATACACCGCAATAGGATGTGGTTGGCGCCACGCCGGTAGAGATCCCCCTCTACCAGCGCGTACCTCTTAGCCATACGCACAATCCGTTCAGCGGTTGCATGCTCATCAGGGAGGATATTGTCCTTCAAGTAGTCCCGGATCTCCGTGATCCATGCATCGGGTCTGACTTGAGCTTCTGGATCTTGAGCGCTGGGTTGCACGGAGTCCCCAGTGACGCTTACGATCCTTGGCGGCGCCCACGGTTGTAGGGCCGCCGGGACCGCCAGCTTCGAGGTGCTGGTCAAGCCCCCTTCGCCCGGCTCGGCGGGCCGGGCTGTGGGCCGCAGCAACGTCCTCTCGAACACTCCTTCGGGCGCAGGGGCTCCGGTGGAAGCCTTCGTTGAAAGGTCGTCGGCTGCGGCATTACCGGCGCGCGGTACGTGGTGCAGGTCCAAGGCGAGGAATTCTTTCTCCAACATCTGCACGTGAAGCAGATATGCAGCTAGCTGGGGGTCATTGCAGGAGCATTCGCCCTTGACTTGCTTGATAACCAGCTGGGAGTCGCCCTGTGCCAACAACTGGCGAGCGCCTAAAGACAGGGCTGTCTGCAGGCCAAAGATGAGTGCTTCATACTCCGCCATGTTGTTGGTTTCCTTGAAATTGAGACGCACCATATACCCAAACTGTTCCCCCGATGGCATGAGGAGCAGTACGCCGGCACCGGCCCCCTGCTTTCGCGAGGAGCCGTCGAAGAAGAGTGTCCAGTGGGGTTCGGTGAAGACCGGAGCTTGGTGCCCCGGTTCTCCGCCCCCATGGCCCCCTGGGTCAGTCTCCGTTGGTGTCCACTCCGCCACAAAGTCAGCCAGTGCTTGGCTCTTGACTGCATGGCGTGGGAGGAAGTCCAGCTCAAACTCCGCCAGCTCCGCCGCCCATTTTGCAACGTTGCCAGTCGCATGGGGGCTGTGAAGAATTGTCTTCAGTGGATACGAGGTGACTACCGAGACCCGGTGGGCCTGGAAGTAATGGCGGAGCTTTCTGGAGGCCACGAGCACCGCATACAGCAGGTTGTGGACTTCCAGGTACCTTGTCTTGGCATCATGAAGTACTTCGCTGATGTAGTAGACAGGCCTCTGGACGGTTTGAACCCTCTTTCTCAGGCCTGGGAGGTCCTCGTCCATTGGCCCTGGCCCACTGGAGGTGGGTGGACCCACGGGGGCCTCCGGGAGCTGGGACCCGGAGGCCCTTAAGCTATCTTGATTGTCCGGGAGCTCCGGGGGGTCTTGGGGGACCTCTGGGAGGTCCCATTTGGCCCCCGGGGGGTCCCGCAGGGCCCCCTGGAGTTTATCTTGGAGGTCCGGGAGACTGCCCAGGACCTCCGGGAGGCCGACCTGGACCACCGGGAGGTTGCCCTGGAGGCCTGGGAGACCGTCTTGGTCCTGCGGGGCCTCCTGGCGTCTGTCTTCTGCTACCGGAGCAGGTTGTGAAGATGAGGGGTCCGGCCGCTCTGCGATGAGGACCATACTTACTACTTCAGTTGTCGCCGTGATGTAGAGCAACAGGTGCTCTCCGGGCTCAGCGGCTACCATGATTGGTAGGGTCGTCAGGAGTCGCTTCAACTCCTGGAAAGCCTCTTCTGCTTCGTCAGTCCAGACAAAAGGGCCTGACTTGCGCAGGAGTATAAAGAAAGGGAGTGCCCGCTCTGCTAGCAGCGGTATAAACCGACTCAGCGCGGCTAGACATCCCGTGAGTTTCTGGACATCCTTGACGCGGGCAGGGGGCCGCATCAAGTCGATGGCCTTGATCTTCTCTGGGTTGGCCTCAATCCCTCGGTGCGAGACCAGGAACCCTAAGAGCTTCCCAGAGGACACGCCGAACACACATTTATCTGGGTTCAGCTTGGTGCGCGTAGAGCGCAACTTGTCAAAGACTAAAGCTAGGTTATCTAGCAGGGACGGACCCTGCTTGACCTTGACAACTATGTCATCGACATACACCTCAACCAGGTCTCTTATTAACTCCCCAAAGGTTTTGTGCATTGCCCGCACAAAGGTGGGGAGTGCATTCTTTAGGCCGTAAGGCATAGACACATAGCAATAAAGGCCGTCTACTGTGATGAAGGAGGTGTGCTCCTCGTCCTCCCTAGGCATGGGGATCTGATGGAAACCCGAGTAGGCGTCGAGGAAGCACAGCATATCACAGCCTGACGTTGAGTCTACTATTTGATCTATTCTAGGGAGAGGGAATGGATCTTTAGGACATGCCTTATTGAGACTGGTGTAGTCGATGCACATCCGGAGCTTCCCGCCAGCCTTCGGGACAACGACGGGGTTCGCCAGCCATTGGGGGTGGTGGACTTCCCGTATGAAGCCAGCGTCCAGCAGCTTCTTGACTTCTTCACGGATGAAGTTTTGCCGCTCGATGGACTGCTTGCGGGGCTTCTGTTGAACCGGCCGGGCGTCGGGGAAGACTTTCAAGTGGTGCTCGATCACCTTCCTGGGGATCCCCGGCATCTGTGACAGCTGCCATGCAAACACGTCGACGTTGTGCCGGAGGAAGGTGACGAGCGCGCCTTCCTATTTACTATCCAGGCCCCCGGCTACCCGGGTGGTCTGGGTAGCTTCGGCGCCGTCTTGGACGACCTTTAAGGAGACGCCGCCCTCGTCGAGAGGTTGCACCCGGGGTGCTGTGGTGGAAGCACGGTGACGTGCGTTCGGGCGGAGTTGGTCCGGCTCCGTATTGCCGGGGGTTGATGCCCCAGCTGTTGCGAGTGCTTGGAGCTTCTCCAGGGCTGACACTGCAGCAGTGCGGTCCCCTCAAATCCTGAGAACACCTGTCGGTGTCGGCATCTTCAGGACAAGGTAGCCGTAATGGGCTACAGCCATGAACCGGTACAGGGCTGGCCTGCCGATTATGGCGTTGAAGGGGAGGTCTATCTCCGCTACATCGAACAGAATGTACTCTGTTCGATAGCTGTCCGGAGCCCCGAAGGTCACCGGGAGACTAATGTTGCCGTAGGGGATAACCTGTCCCGGCCCTACCCCTGAGAACGGGCTCGACGGGGTGAGCTTGGCCATCGGGATTTGCAGCTTCTGGAAAGCTGCACGGCTGATGAGGTTCAGCCCAGCCCCTCCATCCACCAAAACGTGGTACATCCTCATGTTGGCGATGGTAGGGGCCACCAGTAGCGGTAGTTGGCCGGCCCCAGCCATGTTCCTGGGGCAGTCGGTGGCATCAAAGCTGATGGGGGTCCCCATCCACTTTAGTTGCGGTGCAGCACTTGGGAGTGGCGCCACCGACGCTACCGCTCGGCGCAGAGTCTTGACTGCACTTCGGGACGAGGGGTCGGCGGACCCGCCGTATATGACGTAGAGCTTCTTCCGACGCTCATCGTCGCTGGAGCCAGAATCCTCGTGATTGTGTGCCGCCTTCACGACACGTGGAGGCTCCTGGATCTCCTCTGGGTGGTCGATGTTGTCTGGAACATCCACCCTCTGCTCATCTTCCTTTGGACGGAAGGGCAGGGCATCAGCCCGCTGCCGCTTCTCCTTGCAGAAGCGCTCTGCGAGCCTTCGGATCTCCCGGCACTCGGCAGCAGTGTGGCGACAGCTGCCGTGCACGGGGCACATATTGTCTTTATCACCTTCTGGGATTGGTGATCTTTGCTGCTTCTTGTTGGGGCGCGGCCCCCGAGCCCCACCGAGCGTCGCTGCAGTGACGACTGGGGCTGCGGTCGGTGACTCTATCTTGCTTCTGCCTCGGTTCTTGGCCTTCCTGCTGCCTCCACAGGGAGTAGGACTAGATCCGGGTAGTCCCCCTGACTCGGAGGATGGCAGCGAGTGCCAGTTCCGTCCTTCGGCTGCTCTGGCGCATTTGTCTGCCAAGCTGAAGAGCTCTGAGACGTCGCGGACCTCCCTGGTCGCGAGCTTCTCGAGCATCTTCCTGTCCCGGACGCCTTGCCGGAACGCCACCACCACAGAAGCATTTTGAATGTGTGGGATGGTGTTCCGCACCTGGGAGAACCGCTGGATGAAAGAGCGCAACGACTCCCCAGGTTGCTGCTGGACGGCGTGGAGGTCTAGCTCCGTGCCAGGCCGGGTGTAGGAGCTGCCGAAGTTGGCTACGAACTGTCGGCAAAGCTCTCCCCAGGAGGTGACGGAACCCTGGGGGAGGTTCATGAGCCAAGACCGGGCTGGGCCGGTCAAGGCGACAGGGAATTAATTGGCCATGACGGCTTCATTCCCTCCTGCGGCAAGTACGGCGGTGGAGTAGATCTGGAGGAACTCCGCTGGGTTGACGCTGCCGTCGTACTTCTTGGGCAGGTGTGGCCGAAACTTGCGCGGCCACTTCGCAAAGCGAAGATGGGGCGCGAGGGCTGCACACCCTGCTTCTGTCACCGCAGGTTCTGGTGCCGCGAACGCTGGGTTCGCACTAGGCACAGTGTACCCTGGTACGGGCAAAGCTGCACCATAGGCCGGGGGCGCCATCTGTAGTACATATGACTGTAGCATATTCTGCACGGCGCAGGCCTGGGGCAGAGATCGCATGGCGAAGGTCTGCTCCTCAGGCTGGGTCGAGGCCGACGTCATGCTGTCGTCAGCCTCTTGGTAGCGACGCCTTTCTCGGCGTTGCTTGAGGTATACCCGGGCATCTTGACCCGAGCGACACCGCTCCAGCTCTGTCCTCAGATCCATCGATTGAGGGCTGGCAGAGCTGGAGTCTGCCGTCTGTTCGTCAACCATCGGCGTGCGTATCAGCGACACGGCCGGCTGGTCAGAGTGTCGTCTCCGCCGGAGTCGTGGGCTTGCGGCAGCGACGACAAGACGGTCTACCTCGAGAATCCACCGCTGGGTCGCTGCCTGAGGCGCGTCCCCAGCGGGCGGATTGTGCAGTAGCGCTCTTGCTGCAGCTAGCGCACCTCCTCCGGGTATGCCCGGCGCTACTGAAGATCTGACGCTGGTTGGAGCCTGCATTGCCGGGGTCGGCGCTGCCAGAGCCGGTTGCTGGCTCCTAGCTTGTACTGACACACTCCGTCCGAGTGTGTTGGCTTGTACTCCCCCCTGGTCGCGGTTCGCCGCGGAGGCGGGGGAGGTGAGCTTGCCGCCGAAGGGAGCTTGGTCATCTTTGTCGGCGGAAACTCGTCGCGCTAGGGGAAAAGCCCCCTTCCTGGCGCGCCAAATGTCGAAGTGTGCGATCGACACTTCCCCCGGGCCTGCACTGGGCAGCCCACGGAGGTTCTTTTTTCGGCGGGGCTAGTCTCCTAGCGGAAAGCTTGCGTGGATGGACGAGTTAGCGAGAGCTTGACACGGCGAGTTTTACGTGGTTCAGGCCGCCGGAGCGTGAAACCCTACGTCCACGGCGAGCTATGGAGCTCGCTGTATTGCTTGCTGCTCAGCGCCAGAGGCCTGTGCTCGGGGGTGAGTTACAGCTTGAGAGTGTATGGCTAGCGTATGAGTTGCAAAGTGCGAACCCTTGCTATCGACGCCTACCCGAGCCTTTTATAGTCCAAGGCTCGGGCGGCTTTACATGGGAAGCCGGGACCCGACAGGTGGTCCCGGGAAGATTGTCTATTATCTACCGTATCTGCAGTTACGCCGGTGGTTGCCTCTGGTCGAAGGCTTCTGAGTCTTCATCTTGCAGCCCTGCCCATGCCGCGTGCTAGTCGTAGTGGTTGATGACGGTGCAGGCGGCATGGGATGTCTTGTCGCGGCATTTATTAGCTGGCAGGTTCTGACACCGCGCGCCAGTCTGTGATGTGACTGGGCGCAACGGCACCTGACAGACGCGTGCTCCGCGTTTCCGCGTCTTGGGAAGACGCGGGCCTTGAATACCTTGTACGGGCAAGGTGTGGGGCGCCTTCACGCCCGCTGCCTACCGCTCGGGGGCAGGCAGCACCGCTCTTCTGGCCACGGGGCGGGTCCGGAGCCCTTCTCTGAGGCGAGAGAGGTCCGGCCTGCGGGGCACGTGGAGCATCCGGACCTCTCCCCGCGGAGGGGGAGGTCCAGCCTCTGTATGCCACGTGGCGGGCCCGGAGTTCTCCTCTGCGGAGAGGGAGGCCCGGCCCCGCTGGACGCGTGGCGTCTTCGGACCTCTCTCCCGCGGAGGGGGAGGTCCGGCTTCTGTATGCCACGTGGCGGGCCCGGAGCTCTCCTCTGAGGAGAGGGAGGTCCGGCCCCGCCGGACGCGTGGCGCCTTCGGAGCTCTCCCTGCGGAGAAGGGCGAGTACCTTAGGCATTTTACCCTGTGCGCGGGGGTACCCCATATCTCAGGTACCGACAAATGTGCCAAGTGCGAACCAAGCGTTCGCAGCGCCAATACCTGCAGCAGCAGGTGCAGGATGTGCGGCCCTTGCACCCCGCCTTCGCTTCGTGAGGTGGCCACACAAGTTTCGCCCGCACTTACATGAGAAGTACGACGGTAGCGTCAACCCGGCGGAGTTCCTCCAGATCTACTCCACCGCTGTACTTGCCGCAGGAGGGGATGAGGCTGTCATGGCCAACTACTTCCCCGTCGCCTTGACCGGCCCAGCTCGGTCTTGGCTCATGAATCTACCTCAGGGGTCCATAACTTCCTGGGGAGAGCTCTGCCGGCAGTTCGTTGCCAACTTCGGCAGCTCCTACACCCGTCCCGGCACGGAGCTTGAGCTCCACGCCGTCAAGCAACAACCTGGGGAGTCGCTGCGCTTTTTCATCCAGCGGTTCTCCCAGGTACGCAACACCATCCCGTATATTCAAAGTGCTTCAGTGGTGGTGGCGTTCCGTCAGGGTGTCCGGGACGAGAAAATGCTTGAGAAGCTCGCGACCAGAGAGGTCCGCGACGTCTCTGAGCTTTTCAGCCTGGCGGACAAATGCGCCAGAGCAGCTGAAGGGCGGAACTGGGACTCTCTGCCGACCTCCGAGTCAGGGGGACAGCCGGGGTCCGCCGCTGCTGCCTATGGGGGTGGCAAGAAGGCCAAGAACCGAGGGAGTGGCAAGATGAAGTCACCGTTCACGGCTCCCATCGCCGCAGCTGCGACGACTAGTGGAGCTCGGGGGCCACGCCCCGACAAAAGGCAGCGGGAGTCACCGGCCCCAGACAGTGACCAGGGCGGGCTATGCCCCGTGCATGGCGCCGGCAACCATACTGCTGCCGAGTGCTGGGATATCCAGAGGCTCGCAGAGCGCTTCCACAAAGGAAGACAGCAGAGAGCTGAAGCACCGTCCTACCTTCAGAGGGATGGCAAACAGAAGGTCGATGCCCCAGTCACCGCCGCCCATCAGATGGGGTTCCAGGAGCCTCAGCGTGTCATAAAGACAGTGCATAACGGTGAGGACTCCAGTTCCGACGGTGACGGGCCAGGGCGGTATCCAACTGCGGCACGCCTCCGTGCCTCGGACATACCTCCCGGGGGCCGCCCAAGGTCCGTCAACCCCTTGAAGGCCTTGCCAGAAGGGGAAGACGCCTTAGGTCATCCAAGACGAGCCCGGGTCCACCTACCCCTTGAAGGCCTTAGCCAGAAGGGGAGAACTCCCCGGGGGCCCCCAGGAGAAGCCGCGCAGGACCTGATCCAGCGTGAAGATGACAACCTCGTCGACGAGACTCGGCTGCAGGTAACACCCCACAACGCGCGGTGTCGGCTGATGCTCTAAGCACTACCGCCAAAGAACCAAACGCATCGGGGGCCTGCAGGAGGGCAACCTGGTATCGCGGCACGCTCTATTCCAAGAAGGACCCATAAGCTCTCCCCCAGCAGGGAAGGTCCCTTCCGAATCATGAAAGCTGCCGCCCCAGGTACACATGCCTTTCAACCGAGTGTGGGATCCTGTCGGTACCCACGATATGGGGTACCCCGCGCACAGGGGAAAAATGCCTAAGGAACTCGCCCTTCTCCGCAGGGAGAGCTCCGAAGGCGCCATGACGTCCGGCGGGGTCGGACCTCTCTCTCCACAGAGGAGGGCTCCGGGCCCGCCACGTGGCATACAGAGGCCAGACCTCCCCCTCCGCGGGAGAGAGGTCCGAAGGTGCCGCGCGTCCAGCGGGACCGGGCCCCCCTCTCCTCGGAGGAGAGCTCCGGGCCCGCCACGTGGCCAACAGGAGCCGAGCCTCCCCCTCCACGGGGAGAGGTCCAGAGGCTCCACGTGGCCCGCGGAACGGGCCCTCCTCTCCTCTGAGAAGGGCTCCGGGCCCGCCACGTGGCAGCAGAACGGCGCTGCCTGCCCCCGAGTGATAGGCAGCGGGCGTAAAGACGCCCCATACCTTGCCCGTACAAGGTATTCAAGGCCCGCATCTTCCCGAGACGCGGAGACGCGGAGCACGCTTCTGTCAGGTGCCGTTGCGCCCAGTCGCATCACAGACTGGCGCGCGGTGTCAGAACCTGCCAGCCAATAAACACCGCGACAAGACACCCCATGCCGCCTGCGCCGTCATCAACCACTACGACTAGCATGCGGCATGGGCAGGGCGGCAAGATGAAGACTCAGAAGCCTTCGACCAGAGGCAACTACCGGCATAACTGCAGATACGGTAGATGTTAGACAATCTTCCCGGGACCACCTGTCGGGTCCCGGCCCCCCTTGTAAGCTGCCCGAGCCCTGGACTATAAAAGGCTCGGGTAGGCGCCGATAGCAAGGGTTCGCACTTTGCAACTCATACGCTAGCCATACACTCTCAAGCTGTAAATCACCCCCAAGCTCAGGCCTCCGGCCCCGAGCAGCAAGCAATACAGTGAGCTCCATAGCTCGCCGTGGACGTAGGGTTTTACGCTCCGGCGGCCTGAACCACGTAAAACTCGCCGTGTCAAGCTCTTACTAACTCGTCCATCTGCGCAAGCTCTCCGCTAGAGACTAGCCCCACCGAAAAAAGAACCTCCGCGGGCTGCCCAGTGCAGGCCCGGGGGAAGTGTCGACTGAACACTTCGACATTTGGCGCGCCAGG
Organism: Neostapfia colusana; assembly: GCA_030760725.1. NCBI lineage: Eukaryota > Viridiplantae > Streptophyta > Magnoliopsida > Poales > Poaceae > Neostapfia > Neostapfia colusana. Next base: position 107,810,468 of record JASWHV010000006.1, read on the forward strand.
AAGGGGGCTTTTCCCCTTGCGCGACGAGTTTCTGCCAACGAAGATGACGAAGCTTCCTTCAGCGGCAAACTCTCCTCCTCCGCGTTCACGGCGAACCGTGACCAGCGGGGAGTACATGTCGACGCACTCAGGACGGAGTGTGTCGGCACAAGCTTGTAGCCAGCAGCCGACTCCGGCAACGCCGACTCCGGCAATGCAGGCTCCGACCAGCGTGAGGTCTTCTGCAGCGCTGAGCGCACACCATGGGGGTGCGCTAGCTGCAGCAAGAGCACTATTGCGCAACCCACCAGCTGGGGATGCGCCCCATTCAGCGACCGAACAGTGGGTCCGCGAGGTGGACGCCTCGTCGTCGCCGCCGCGAACCCTCAGTTTCGGTGAGGGCGACATCCCGGTAAACCGGCTGTGTCGCTGACGCGCACGCCAAAGGTTGACGGGCAGACGGTGGATTCCAGCTCCTCCAGGCTCCAGTCGACGGACCTGAGAAGGGAGCTGGAACAGTGCCACTCGGGCCAGGATGCCCGGGTGTACCTCGAGCGACGTCGAGAAAGGCGTCGCAACCAAGAGGCTGGCGACAGCATGGCGTCGGCCTCGACACAGCCTGGAGGGCAGACCTTCGCCACGCGAGCTCTGCCCCAGGCGTACGCCGCGCTGCATAAGCCACAACCATGTGCTCTGCAAGCGGTGTCCCCGTCCTATGGCACAACCTTGCCCATACCGGGTTACACTGTGTCAGGCGCAACCAAGCGTCCGCGACACCAGTACCTGCGCTGGGAGCCAGCAACTGGCTCTGGCAGCGCCGACCCCGGCAATGCAGGCTCCAACCAGCGTCAGGTATTCAGTAGCGCTGGGCGTACCCGGCGTGGGTGCGCTAGCCGCAGCAAGAGCGCTACTGCACAATCCGCCTGCTGGGGACGCGCCTCAGGCAGCGACCCAACAGTGGATTCGCGAGGTAGACCGTCTTGTCATCGCCGCCGCAAACCCTTGACTTCGGCGGGGACGACGCTCCGGCCAACCCGCTGTGTCGCTGACGCGCACGCTGACGGTTGACGGACAAACGGCGGATTCCAGCTCCACCAGGCTTCCGTCGACGGACCTGAGGATTGAGCTGGAACGATGCCACCTGGGCCAAGACGCCCGAGTGTTCCTCGAGCGGCGACGAGAAAGGCGTCGCAGCCAAGAGGCCGGCGTCAGCATGACGACTGCCTCAACCCTGCCTGAGGCGCAGACTTTCGCCACGTGAACTCTGCCCCAGACATACGCCACGCAGCATATGCCACAGCCATATGTCCTGCAAACGGCGCCCCCGGTCTATGGCGCAGCCTTGCCCATACCGGGGTACACTGTGCCAGCGGCGAACCAAGCGTTCGCTGCACCAACGCCTGCAGCAACAGGGGCAGGATGTACGGCCCTGGAGCCCCACCTCCGCTTCACGAGGTGGCCGCGCAAGTTTCGGCCGCACCTGCCCGAGAAGTACGGCGGCAGCGTCAACCCGGCGGGGTTCCTCCAGATCTACTCCACCGGCGTACTTGCCGCAGGAGGGGATGAGGCCGTCATGGCCAAACTACTTCCCCGTCGCCTTGACCGGCCCTGCCCGGTCTCTGCTAATGAACCTCCCTCAGGGTTCCATAACTTCCTGGGGAGAGCTCTGCCGGCAGTTCATCGCCAACTTAGGCAGCTCCTACACCCGTCCCGGCACGGAGCTTGACCTCCAAGCCATCAAGCAACAACCTGGCGAGTCACTGCGCTCCTTCATCCAGCGGTTCTCCCAGGTACGCAACACCATTCCGCATATTCAAAGTGCTTCTGTGGTGGCGGCACTTTGACAGTGTCCAGGACAAGAAGATGCTTAAGAGGCTTGCAACCAGAGAGGTCTGCGATGCCTCCGAGCCCGTCAGCCTGGAGGACAAGTGAGACAGAGCAGCCGGAGGGCGGAGCTGGCACTCACTGCCAGCTTCCGAAGCCGGAAGACAGCCCGAAGACGGCGGAGTTCAAGCTGAGCTCCCGACCACGTCAGACAGCCAAGAGCCAAGCACTGGCTGACTTCGTGGCTGAGTGGACGTCAACGAAGGCTGACCTAGGGGGCCACGAAGACGGTGAACCAAAGTACCGAGCTCCGTTCTTCACCGGGCCCCACTGGACGCTCTTCTTCGACGGCTCCTCGCGAAAGCAGGGGGCCGGTGCCGGCGTACTGCTTCTCATGCCATCGGGGGAGCAGTCTGGGTACATGGTGCGTCTCAATTCCAAGGCAACCAACAACTTGGCAGAGTATGAAGCACTCATCCTTGGCCTAAAAGACAGTCCTGTCTCTGGGTGCTCGCCAGTTGTTGGCGCAGGGCGACTCCCAACTAGTTATCAAGCAAGTTAAGGGTGAATGGCCCTGCCATGACCCACAGCTAGCTGCTTATCTGCTTCACGTGCGGATGTTGGAGAAAGAATTCCTCGCCTTGGACCTGCGCCATGTACCGCGCGCTTGCACGGCCGCAGCTGACGACCTCTCAATGAAAGCCTCCATCGGAGCCCCTGCGCACGAAGGAGTCTTCGAGAGGACGTTGCTGCGGTCCACAGCCCAGCCCGCCGAGCCGGGCGAAGGGGGCTGAACCAGTGCCTCGAAGCTAGGCAGTCCCGGCGGCCCTGGATGCCGCCAAAGGATTGTAAGAGTCACTGGGGACTCCGTGCAACCCAGCGCTCAAGATCCAGAAGCTCAAGTAGTCCCGATGCATGGACCACGGAGGTCCGGGACTCCTTGAAGGACATCCTTCCTGATGAACGTGCATCCGCTGAACGGGTGGTGCGGATGGCTAAGTGCTACGCGCTGGTATCTTTACTGGCGTGGCGCCACGACATCCTATTGCGGTGCATAACCCAGGAGGAAGGCTGCGATTAGCTCGCAGTAGTCCAAGGAGGCGAGTGCTGGGAACACTCATCGTCCCGCACGTTGGTCAGTTAAGCCACCCGGCATGGCTCCTACTGACCGAGAGCCACCTGGACACCGTCAAACCGGTTAGGGATGCAATGCGTGCCAGGTCCACGCCAAGCACACCCATACAACCGGTGCAGACGCGCACCCAGAGCCGTCGGGGGATACCGGCTCCTCCATGTCGAGGGCCAGCCGGACTTCCCAGGGCCGGGTTACGGGAACTACCCTTCCACATGGTATGCGGGGCCGAAGCTATGCTTCCCCCTAATATAGCCATGGGGGTCCCCCCGTGTCCGGCGTACGACGAAGCCACGCATGACCCGCTCTGCGTGAAGACAGGCGCTCCGACGCTACCCAGTAAGTTCACCATGCTTACTTAGGTGTTTATTTAAATTACGCATTAATTTATATGAACACCTCCCCACGCTCTAGACAGTGTGCGTCCATTGTACACTCGGCTCCTCTTTCCGGCTCTCATGCATAGTCGATATTTGCCGTCCTGCCGAAGGCGGTAGTGCTTGGGGTACCTGCCAGAGGCCCGGTGGCCTTTTGGATCTCCCCCTATAAGGGTACTGTACCGCCAGTTGGTCTCCTCCGAGAAAAGACCTACGCTAGACCGGGGGGTCAAGAGCCTTGCTTTGTCCGGTCTTAAACCCAAAGCATGTGCACTCTGCCTCCCGGCGCTACGGTCTGAGTACGAGGGGGCCGGACGGTCACACCCTGACTGGGGCTGGGGCCAGACCTCCGGGACCAAGTGCACTGGATTACCCAAGCCCCGCATTCCGGCCAGGGACAGTAAGCCAAATGAGACTAAGGGACAGGAAAGGGGGGACCACTGAGCAGCTCCGGACCTCCGCCCCCGCAGCTGGGCCGAGCTCCGAGGCCAGCCCTCGCCCTCCTTTCAGAGGCGAGCGCTGATGCCGGACCTCACGCCCTTCTTTGGCCTGAGCTCCGATGACTTCCGGACTCCACCTCCACAGCCAGGTTGAGCTCTGTCGAAGTGTGCGATCGACACTTCCCCGGGCCTGCACTGGGCAGCCCGCGGAGGTTCTTTTTTCGGAGGGGCTAGTTCCTAGCGGAGAGCTTGCGCGGAAGAACGAGTTGGTGAGAGCTTGACACAGGAAGTTTTACGTGGTTCAGGCCGCCGGAGCGTAAAACCCTACGTCCACGGCGAGCTATGGAGCTCGCTGTATTGCTTGCTGCTCGAGGCCGGGGGCCTGAGCTCGGGGGTGAGTTACAGCTTGAGAGTGTATGGCTAGCGTATGAGTTGCAGAATGCGAACCCTTGCTATCGACGCCTACCCGAGCCTTTTATAGTCCAAGGCTCGGGCGGCTTACAAGGGAAGCCGGGACCCGGCAGGTGGTCCGGGGAAGATTGTCTATTATCTACCGTATCTGTAGTTATGCCGGTGGTTGCCTCCGGTCGAAGGCTTCTGAGTCTTCCTTTTGCCGCCCTGCCCATGCCGTGCGCCAGTTGTAGTGGTTGATGGCGGCGCAGGCGGCACGGGATGTCTTGTCGCGGCGTTTATTACCTGTCAGGTTCTGACACCGCGCGCCAGTCTGTGATGCGACTGGACGCAACGGCACCTGACAGGCGCGTGCTCCTCGTTTCCGCGTCTTGGGAAGACGCGGGCCTTGAATACCTTGTACAGGCAAGGTGGGGGCGCCTTTACGCCCGCTGCCTACCGCTCGGGGGCAGGCAGCACCGTTCTTCTAGCCACGTGGCGGGTCCGGAGCTCTTCTCTGAGGAGAGGGAGGTCCGGCCCCACTGGACGCGTGGCGCCTTCGGACCTCTCTCCCGCGGAGGGGGAGGTCCCTCTTCTGCATGCCACGTGGCGGGCCCGGAGTTCACCTCTGAGGAGAGGGAGGTCCGGCCCCGCTAGACGCGTGGCGCCTTCGGACCTCTCTCCCGCGGAGGGGGAGTTCCGGCTTCTGCATGCCACGTGGCGGGCCCGGAGCTCACCTCTGAGGAGAGGGAGGTCCGGCCTCGCTGGACGCGTGGCGTCTTCGGACCTCTCTCCCGCGGAGGGGGAGGTCCGGCTTCTGCATGCCACGTGGCGGGCCCGGAGCTCTCCTCTGAGGAGAGGGAGGTCCGGCCCCGCCAGACGCGTGGCGCCTTCGGAGCTCTCCCTGCGGAGAAGGGCGAGCACCTTAGGCATTTCACCCTGTGCGCGGGGGTACCCCATATCTCAGGTACCGACAGTGGCCCGCGGGCCCATCTCGGGGGAGATGGCGAGCCCGAGGTGGGACCTCCGTCTCTTCCGATCCGCGCACTTTCTCTAAGTCCGACTTGACCGCTGCCGGAGCACGAACGGGCGCAGGGTCGTGAGGGCGTGCGCCCACTTGATGACTGCTTTTACTGTGGCGGTTCCCAAAGCTGCCACTTCTGCACGTTGCGGCGCTTTCTTCGGGAACCGCTGAACGGCCTTGCCGGCTCATCTTCTTAGGAGACTGTCTCCTTGCCCCCACCGCTCCAGTCAAGCGGCTTGGGCCTACCCGTCATCGGCACTCGGTCTAGGAACCGAAGCAGTTGCGGGTGCGGGGTATTCGAAGAGTTCCGAATCGCTTGGAACTGCACCGGGAAGCTTTTTAGAGGGGGTCTCACCCACATTGTAGCTTCCCTTCGCACTTCTCTGCGTTCCTTCTTGGACTCTTGCGCTTTCGCTCTTTCGCCTTTGAGCTCTCCCTTGCCATGGCTTCCAACCCGCTGCCAGAGAAGAAACACGCTCGATCTCCTCCAGCAACGGCGCCGGTGCCAAGTCGGGATTCTGGGGTGCCCGACACTCCCTCCGGTGGCGACTCGAAGAGGCCCCGGGCTGATGTGCTGGGGGAAGCCTCTGAGGCGTCCCCTGTTCCGCCAGTCCAAGCGACTGCGGGGCGGTCGTCGGAGACGGTAGCGGGCTCTGGAAACCCTACCCCGGCTTGGAAGTCGGGGTTTAGAGCCCGCTGGAATGTCCGTGCTTCCCGGCCTTCCTCGTCTTGCGGGGAATCTGTGCCGATGCGCTCGGAGCCAGGGGCAACTGCTGCGGCCCCCAGGCCAGCGCGGACTTCTCCTGTTCCGGTGTGCCCGGACTCCGCGGCGGCGTCGTCTCTCCCTGCCGAGACAGCCACCGCGGCCCCCGAGCAAGCACAGGTTGATCCTGCACTAGGCGGCCTGGCTTATTCTTCAGCACCGTCTTCCCCGGCTCGTCCCTCTTCCCAGGTCAAGGAGCTTGAAGCTGAAGAGAGCCCGGCTGGCCCGGCTGCCAGGGCCGCTGGGCCAGTTTCTCCTGATCGGCGTCTCGTCTTGGCGGCTGGCGCGTCGGCTCTTCCCGAGGACGAGGTAATGGAGGAGGTCGGAGGGACTGCCCCAGCTTCTGTTGCTCCATTGCCTCTGGCGGGCGCCTTCGCGCTCGCCGAGTCGAGCGTCCGGCAGGTCTTGGCTGCGCTAGGGCGCGAGCGGGAGGAGTATACGGTTGAACGGGACCGCCTCCTCACCTGGGGGAACCTTTTGCGGGAGAGGACCGCGAAGGTTAAGAGCGAGCTCGACTCCAGGCATGAGTTGCTCGACTTCCGGGAAACGCTCATCGACCGGATGAAGCGGGCTGTTGACCGCATGGACACCCAGTCGTGGCGGATCAACAGGGAGGCCCTGGAGGCACACGCCCGGGCCGAAGAGAGCCTCTCAGCTGCTGTGGAAATACGGCAGCGGTTGGAGCGCCGCGAACTCGCCGTTGAGGAGCGGGAGCGTTCCGTGGCAGCTGAGGCAGAGAGGGTCGCCGCGCAGCTGGCTGCGGGCGAGGATGACCTCCGAGCTCGGATGGAGGGACTGGAGATTCTGAAGGCAGACCTCGACTTGAGGGATGAACAGGTCTCCCATGATCGCCGGGCGGTCTTGGACCGCGAGTTGACTGCCGGCTTCAGGGCCGCTGAGTTGGAGCGGCTAGCCGAGACCCTCCGCCTTCGGGAGAGTTCCCTGGCGGCCCAGGAGAAGGAATTCTCCGAGAGGAACCTGGAGGCTCTGCGGGCGGCCCGCCGCGAGGTGGAGGAACTCTCAGCCCTACGGTCCTCCGAGGCCCTTGCGGTCTCAGGCTTCGTGGATCGGGCGGGGTCCGCCCTGATCCCTCTTGGTTTCAGTCCGGTGAGGGCCGCAACTCCCGCATTGCAGGTGGCAGAGGTGATCCCTGCATTGGAGTCGATCGGCGCCAAGCTGGACAGACTCGACTCGGTGGTCGCCAGCGAGCTTGAAGCCGAGGGCCCCGGCTTAGCTTTAGAGGTCGCCTCGCATGTGCTGGCATGCTTCAAGAGCCGCGACCCCTCTTTCTCACTGGAGACAGCAAGAGAGGGCCCAGCCGCGGAGCGGGAGGAAGCTGCCAGGGCTGAAGTCGCGGATGTGGCCGCCCTTGTAGCAGCAAGGTTCCGGCGAGAGCCGGGTGGTCCTTAGGACTCGCTTTTCCCTTTTTTATCGAGTCTGTAGTCCAGCTCAAGGAGCCTTGCTTAAATTGACTCTCTTGGGTACTTGTGTCTGTGATGCTTTTCCCTCCTTCTTGGCTTTGCCTGGCTGAGTCCTTAGCTCCGCAAGGTACTCAGAGGTCATTTCCAATCTCGGAGCTTCGCTCAGACACCCCCCCGGGTCCTAACTGTGTTAGGGGCCTCCGGAGGTCTCCGAACCTCGCCCTATGGGGGGCTCCAAATCTGCCGGCCACGTGGTGGGTCCGGAGCTCCTCCTTAAGAGACGGGAGCTCCGGTCATGTTGGACACGTAGGGCTTTCGGAGCCCTCCCGCTGAGGGGGGAGGTCCGGTTCCTGCCTGCCACGTGACGAGCCCGGAGCCCTCAAGGAAGGAGTTCCGGGCCTGCTGGACACGCGGGGCCCCCGGGCCCTGCCCCTCTGGGGGTGCAGGTCCCGGTCCTTCTAGTCCCAGGCCAGTGTAGCTGGTAGCTCCTTTCCCCCCGCTTCATGCAGTCCCTGTTGCCGTAACCTGAAGGTCCTGCACACAGGTAGAGGAAACATAATTCTCCTCGGGGGGTCCTCCCCTCCTGTCTCCTAGTCTTATCCGTCTTATGGTCCTGGCCCGCTATATGGGGCTTGGGCAATTCTGTGCACGAGGCGTCGGAGCTCCGGCTCCCTCCGAGGTCCGGGTACGGCCGTCCGATCCCTAGTACCGGGCCATGCGCTGGGGAAGCAGAGTGCACGCGCTTTGGGTTCATGACCAGGCAAAGCGGACGTACTCCCCTGGACCTCCGGGGAGCAGGATGCGCATGCTTTGGGCTCTGGGCCGGCTAAGCTGGATACGCACCCTGGACCCCCCATGCACAACGCTAGCCTTTCCTGGAGGTGACCAACTGACACCGCAACACCTGACTGGGGGAGGCCTGAGAGACTCACTCGGCCATCGGCAGGTGCCTCAAGCGCAGCCGCCTTCGGGAGGATAGCAAATGCCGACTATGGGTGAGCGCAGGAGAGGGGGAGCTAGACGTATGATGAACATACAGAGATAGTGCGATCATAAAAATTAATGCATAATTTAAATGAGCGCATAAGAAGGAGCTAAGTAGAACAGGTCTCTGTATTCGCGCCCATAGGTGGAATTCTGGCTGTTCGTGGGGGCAATGTTCCGCCTCGTCTACAAGGGAAGCAAGACTCTACGCGCTTAGGGTCGGAACCAGGCTAAACTGGACGTAGTCCTGTACCGTCCCTTGAGACTTAGCTACCCCAAGCTCTGTTCCTAAGTTCTATGGGGTCTATTACAGAAGTGAATAACCCTGTTCTACCGATGCTCAGTAAGTAGGACTTACAGTGTTGCTCCATGGCAAGGATTTTTGGGAATGGATCCCACTCTCGGTTGAAAGGCATGTGTACCTGGGGCGGCAGCTTTCATGATTCGGAAGGGACCTTCCCTGCTGGGGGAGAGCTTACGGGTCCTTCTTGGAATATAGCGTGCCGCTTCACCAGGCTGCCTTCCTGCGGGCCCCCGTCGCGTCTGGTTCTTTGGCGGTAGTGCTTAGAGCATTAGCCGAGACCGTGCGTTGTGGGGTGTTCCCTGCAAGCCGAGTGTTGTCGAAGTTGTTGTCTTCACGCTGGATCAGGTCCTGCGTGGCTTCTCTCTGGGGCCCCCGGGGAGTTCTCCCCTTCTGGCTAAGGCCTTCAAGGGGTAGGTGGGCTCGGGCTCGCCTTGGATGACCTAAGGCGTCTCCCCCTTCTGGCAAGGCCATCAAGGGGTTGACGGACCCTAGGCGGCCCCCGAGAGGTATGTTCGTGGCACGGAGGTGTGCCGCAGCTGTCTAACACCTTGGCCCGTCACCGTCAGAACTGGAGTCCTCACCGTCATGCACTGTCTTTATGACACGCTGAGGCTCCTGGTACCCCACTTGGTGGGCAGCGGTGACTGGGGCATCGGCCTTCTGTTTGCCATCCCTCTGAGGGTAGGGCGGTGCTTCAGCCCTCTGCTGTCTTCCATTACGGAAGCGCTCTGCGAGCCTCTGGATCTCCCAGCACTCGCCAGCTGTATGGTTGCAGGTGCCATGCACGGGGCATAGCCCGCTCTGGCCACTGTCTGGGGCCGGTGATTGCCGCTGCCTCTTGTCGGGGCGCGGCCCCCGAGCTCCGCTGGTTGTTGCAGCCGCGGCGACGGGGGCCGTGAACGGTGGCTTCATCTTTCCACTCCCCCGGTTCGTGGTCTTCTTGCCACCCCCATAGGCAGCAGCACCGGACCCGGGCTGCCCTCCTGACTCGGAGGTCGGTAGTGCGTGCCAGTTCCGCCCTTCGGCTGCCCTGGCACACTTATCCGCCAGGCTAAAGAGCCCCGAGACGTCGCGGACCTCTCTGGTCGCGAGCTTCTCGAGCATTTTCTCGTCCCGGACACCCTGTCGGAACGCCACCACCACAGAGGCGCTTTGGATATGTGGGATGGTGTTGCGTACCTGAGAGAACCGCTGGATGAAAGAGCGCAGCGACTCCCCAGGTTGTTGCTTGACGGCGTGGAGATCGAGCTCCGTGCCGGGACGGGTGTAGGAGCTGCCGAAGTTGGCGACGAACTGCCGGCAGAGCTCACCCCAGGAGGTTATGGACCCCTGGGGTAGATTCATGAGCCAGGAGTGAGCTGGTCCGGTCAAGGCGACGGGAAAGTAGTTGGCCATGACAGCCTCGTCCCCTCCTGCGGCAAGTACGGCGGTGGAGTAGATCTGGAGGAACTCCGCTGGGTTGACGCTGCCGTCGTACTTCTCGGGCAGGTGTGGGCGGAACTTGCGTGGCCACCTTGCGAAGTGAAGGGGGGTGCAAGGGCCGCACATCCTGCACCTGCTGCTGCAGGTACTGGTGCTGCGAGCAGGTGGTTCACACCTGGCACCACGTATCCCGGCATGGGCAAGACTGCACCATAGGCCGGGGCCGCTACTTGTGGCGCATATGGTGGCGGCATATGTTGCGCAGCATATACCTGAGGCGGGGCTCGGATGGCGAAGGCCTGCCCTTCCGGTTGTGTCGAGGCCGACGACATGCTGTCGCCTGCCTCCTGGTTGCGACGCCTTTCTCGGCGTCGCTCGAGGTACACCCGGGCGTCCTGCCCCAAGTGACACCGTTCCAGTTCCCTTCGCAGGTCCGTCGACAGGAGCCTGGAGGAGCTGGAATCCGCCGTTAGCCCGTCAACCGTGGGTGTGCGCGTCAGCGACACAGCCGGTTGCCCTGGGCGTCGTCCTCGTCGAAACCGAGGGTTCGCGGTGGCGACAACGAGGCGGTCCGCAGGGAGAGCTCCGAAGGCGCCATGACGTCCGGCGGGGTCGGACCTCCCTCTCCACAGAGGAGGGCTCCGGGCCCGCCACGTGGCATACAGAGGCCGGACCTCACCTCCGCGGGAGAGAGGTCCGAAGGTGCCACTCGTCCAGCGGTACCGGGCCCCCCTCCCCTCAGAGGAGAGCTCCGGGCCCGCCATGTGGCCAACATGAGCCGAGCCTCCCCCTCCGCGGGGAGAGGTCCGGAGGCTCCACGTGCCCCGCGGAACGGGCCCTCCTCTCCTCTGAGAAGGGCTCCGGGCCCGCCACGTGGCAGCAGAACGGCGCTGCCTGCCCCCGAGTGGTAGGCAGCGGGCGTAAAGACGGCCCATACCTTGCCTGTACAAGGTATTCAAGGCCCGCATCTTCCCGAGACGCGGAGACGCGGAGCACGCTTCTGTCAGGTGCCGTTGCGCCCAGTCGCATCACAGACTGGCGCGCGGTGTCAGAACCTGCCTGACAATAAACACCGCGACAAGACACCCCATGCCGCCTGCGCCGTCATCAACCACTACGACTAGCATGCGGCATGGGCAGGGAGGCAAGATGAAGACTCAGAAGCCTTCGACCAGAGGCAACTACCGGCATAACTGCAGATACGGTAGATGTTAGAAAATCTTCCCGGGACCACCTGTCGGGTCCCGGCCCCCCTTGTAAGCTGCCCGAGCCTTGGACTATAAAAGGCTCGGGTAGGCGCCGATAGCAAGGGTTCGCACTTTGCAACTCATACGCTAGCCATACACTCTCAAGCTGTAACTCACCCCCAAGCTCAGGCCTCCGGCCCCAAGCAGCAAGCAATACAGCGAGCTCCATAGCTCGCCGTGGACGTAGGGTTTTACGCTCCGGCGGCCTGAACCACGTAAAACTCGCCGTGTCAAGCTCTTACTAACTCGTCCATCTGCGCAAGCTCTCCGCTAGAGACTAGCCCCACCGAAAAAAGAACCTCCGTGGGCTGCCCAGTGCAGGCCCGGGGGAAGTGTCGACTGAACACTTCAACAGATCCGTTCCCAAAAATCCTTGCCATGAAGCAACACTGTAAGTCCTACTTCCAGAGCATAAGTAGAACAGGGTTATTCCCTTCTGTAATGAACCCCATAGAATTTAGGAACAGAGCTTGGGGCAGCTAAGCCTCAAGGGATGGTACAGGACTACGTCCAGTTTAGCCTGGTTCCGTCCCTAAGCGCGTAGAGTCTTGCTTCCCTTGAAGACGAGGCGGAATATTGCCTCCATGTACAGCCAGAATTCCACCTATGGGCATGAATACAGAAACCTGTTCTACTTAGCTCCCTCTCATGCGCTCATTTAATTATGCATTAATTTTTATGACCGCACTATCTTTGTATGTTCATCGTACATCTAGCTCCCCCTCTCCTGCGCTCATCCATAGTCGGCATTCGCTATCCTACCGAAGGCGGCTGCGCTTGAGGCACCTGCCGATGGCCGAGTGAGTCTCTCGGGCCTCCCCCAGTCAGGTGTTGCGGTGCCAGTTGGTTACCTCCAGGAAAGGCCTGCGTTGTGCATGGGGGGTCCAGGGTGCATATCCAGCTTAGCAGGCCATGAGCCCAAAGCATGCGCATCCTGTCCTCCGGAGGTACAGGGGAGTACAACCGCTTTGCCTGGTCATGAACCCAAAGCACGTGCACTCTGCTTCCGCAGCGCATGGCCCGATACTAGGGATCGGACGGCCGTACCCGGACCTCGGAGGGAGCCGGAGCTCTGGCGCCTCGTGCACAGAATTGCCCAAGCCCCGTATAACGGATCAGGATCGTAAGACGGATAAGACTAGGAGACGGGAGGGGAGGACCCCCCGAGGAGAATTACGTTTCCTCTGCCTGTGTGCAGGACCTCCAGGTTACGGCAACAGGGACTGCATGAAGCAGGGGGAAAGGAGCTACCAACTACTCCGGCCTAGGACTGGAAGGACCGGGTCCTGCCCCTTCAGCAGGGCCGGGACCCGAGGGCCCCACGTGTCCAGCGGGCCCAGAGCTTTCGCCTCCCCTGAGGAGGGCTCCGGGCTCGCCACGTGGCAGGCGGAAACCGGACCTCCCCCCCCCCCCCCCCCCCGATGGGAGGGCTCCGAAAGCCCTACATGTCCAGCATGGCCGGAGCTCCCGACTCTTAAGGAGGGGCTCCGGACCCGCCACGTGGCAGGCAGATTCGGAGCTCCCCATGGGGTGAGATCTGGAGACCCCCGGGGGCCCCTAACACGGTTAGGACCCGGGGAAGGTGTCTATGTGAAGCTCCGAGATTGGAGATGGCCTCTGAGTACCTTGCGGAGCTAAGGACTCAGTCAGGCAAAGCCAAGAAGGAGAGAAAAAGCATCACAGACACAAATATCTAAAAGAGTCGAACTAAGCGAGGCTCCATGAGCTGGACTACAGACTCGATAAAAAGGGAGAAACAAGTCCTAAGGACCTCCCGGCTCCCGCCGGAACCTTGCGGCTACAAGGGCGGCCACATCCTCGACTTCTGCCCTGGCAGCTTGCTCCCGCTCCGCGGCTGGGCCCTCTCTCGCTGGTTCTAGCGAGAAAGAGGGGTCGCGGCTCTTAAAGCATGCCAGCACATGTGAGGCGACCTCTAAGGCTAGGCCGCGCCCCTCGGCCTCAAGCTCGTTGGCGACCACCGAGTCTAGCCTGTCCAGCTTGGCACCGATCGACTCCAGCGCGGGGATCACCTCCGCCACCTTCAACGCAGGGGCCGCGGCCCTCACCGGACTGAAGCCGAGAGGGATCAGGGCGGACCCCGCTCGATCCACGAAGCTCGAGACCGCAAGAGCCTCGGAGGACCGCAAGGCCGAAAGCTCCTCCACCTCGCGGCAGGCCGCCTGCAGAGCCTCCAGGTTCCTCTGGGAGAATTCCTTCTCCTTGGCCGCCAGGGAGCTCTCCTGAAGATGGAGAGTCTTGGCGAGCCGCTCCAACTCAGCAGCCTTGAAGTCGGCGGGCAACTCCCGGTCCAAGACCGCCCGGCGATCACGGGAGACCTGTTCCTCCCTCAAATCGAGGTCTGCGTTCAGGATCTCCAGCTCCTCGATCCGAGCTCGAAGGTCATCCTCGCCCGCCGCCAGCTGCGCGGCGACCCTCTCCGCCTCAGCTGCCGTGGAACGCTCCCGTTCCTCAACGGCGAGTTCACGGCGCTCCAACTGCTGCCGTATCTCCACAGCAGCAGAGAGGCTCTCTTCGGCCCAGGCGTGTGCCTCCAGGGCCTCCCTGTTGATCCGCCGTGATTGGGTGTCCATGCGGTCGACAGCCCGCTTCATCCGGTCTAGGAGCACTTCCCTGAAGTCGAGCAACTCCCGCCTGGAGTGGAGCTCGCTCTTAACCTTCGCGGTCCTCTCCCGCAAAAGGTTCCCCCAGGTGAGGAGGCGATCCCGTTCAACCGTATACTCCTCCCGCTCGCGACCTAGTGCAGCCAAGACCTGCCTAACGCTCGTCTCGGCAAGCGTGAAGGCATCCGCCAGGGGCAATGGAGCAACAGAGGCCGGGGCAGTCCCCCCGACCTCCTCCATTACCTCGTCCTCAAGAGGAGTCGACGCACCAGCAACTGAGACGAGACGCCGATCAGGAGAAGCTGGCTCCGAGGCTCTGGCAGCCGGACCTGCCGGGCTCTCTTCAGCTTCTGGCTCCTTGACCTGCAGAGAGGGGCGAGCCGGGGAAGGCGGCGCTGGAGCAAAGGCCGGGCCGCCTAGTACAGGGTCGACCTGCGCTGGCTTGGGGGCCGCGGTGGCCGTCTCGGTAGGAAGAGACTACGCCGCCACAGAGTCCGGGCACACCGGAACAGGAGAAGTTCGCGCTGGCCTGGGGGCCGTGGCAGTTCCCCTGGCTCCAAGCGCAACGGCATAGACTCCCCGCAAGTCGGGGATGGCCGGGAAGCGCGGACACTCAAGCGGTCTCTGAACCCCGACTTCCGAGCCGGGGTAGGACTCCCAGAGCCCGCTACCGTCACCGACGGCCGCTCCGCAGTCGCTTGAACTGGCGGAACAGAGGACACCCCAGAAACTTCCCTCAACGCATCAGCCCGGGGCCTCTTTGAGTCGCCACCGGAGGGAGTGCCAGGCACCCCAGATTCCCAACTTGGCGCCAACGCCGCCGCTGGAGGAGATCGAGCGCGCTTCTTCTCTGGTGGCGGGTTGGAGGCCATGGCGAGGGAGAACTCAAGGGCAAGAGAGCAAAAGCACAAGAGTCCGAGAAGAAACGCAGAGAAGTGCGAAGGGAAGCCGCAATGTGGGTAAGATCCCCTCTAAAAACTTCCCGGGTGCAATTCCAAGCGATTCGGAACTCTTCGAATACACCGCATCGGCAACCGCTTCGGCTCCTAAACCGAGTGCCGATGACGGGTGGACCCAAGCCGCCCAACTGAAACGGTGGGTCAAGGAGTCAGTCTCCTGAGAAGATGAGCCGGCAAAGCACTTTGGCGGTTCCCGAAGAAACGCCGCAATGTGCAGAAGTGGCAGTCTTGGGAACCGCCGCGGTAAAAGCAACCATCAAGTGAGCGCACGCTCCCACGATCCCGCGGTCGTTCATGCTCCGGCAGCGGTCAATTCGGGACTTAGAGAAAGTGCACGGATCGGAAGAGACGGAGGTCCCACCTCGGGCTCGCTATCTCCCCCAAGATGGGCCCGGGGGCCACTGTCGGTACCTGAGATATGGGGTACCCCCGCGCACAGGGGAAAATGCCTAAGGAACTCGCCCTTCTCCGCAGGGGGAGCTACGAAGGCGCCACGCGTCCGGCGGGGCCGGACCTCCCTCTCCTCAGAGGAGAGCTCCGGGCCCGCCCCGTGGCATACAGAAGCCGGACCTCCCCCTCCGCGGGGGAGAGGTCCGAAGGCGCCACGCGTCCAACAGGGCCGGACCTCCCTCTCCTCATAGGAGAGCTTCGGGCCCGCCACGTGGCCGACAGAAGCCGAGCCTCCCTCTCCACGGGGAGAGGTCCGGAGGCTCCACGTGCCCTGCAGGCCGGACCCTCCTCTCCTCTGAGAAGGGCTCCGGGCCCGCCACGTGGCCAGGAGAACGGTATTGCCTGCCCCCGAGAGATAGGCAGCGGGCGTAAAGACGCCCCATACCTTGCCCGTACAAGGTATTCAAGGCCCGCGTCTTCCCAAGACGTGGAAACGCGGAGCACGCCTCTGTCACGCGCCGTTGCGCCCAGTCGCATCACAGACTGGCGTGCGGTGTCAGAACCTGCCAGCTAATAAACACCGCGACAAGACATCCCATGCCGCCTGCGCCGTCATCAACCACTACGACTAGCATGCGGCAGGGGCACGGCGGCAAGATGAAGACTCAGAAGCCTTCGACCAGAGACAACTACCGGCATAACTGCAGATACGGTAGATAATAGACAATCTTCCCGGGACCACCTGTCGGGTCCCGGCTCCCCTTGTAAGCCGCCCGAGTCTTGGACTATAAAAGGCTCGGGTAGGCGACGATAGCAAGGGTTCGGACTCTGCAACTCATATGCTAGCCATACACTCCCAAGCTGTAACTCACCCCCAAGCTCAGGACTCCGGCCCTGAGCAGCAAGCAATACAGCGAGCTCCATAGCTCGCCGTGGACGTAGGGTTTTACGCTCCGGCGGCCTGAACCACATAAACTCACTGCGTCAAGCTCTTACTAACTCGTCCATCCGCACAAGCTCTCCGCAAGGGACTAGCCGCACCGAAAAAAGAACCTCCGCGGGCTGCCCAGTGCAGGCCCGGGGGAAGTGTCGACCGAACACTTCGACACTGCCACTTCTGCATGTTGCGGCGCTTTCTTCGGGAACCGCCGAGGTGCCTTGCCGGCTTGTCTTCTTAGGAGACTGACTCCTTGACCCACCGCTCCAGTCGGACGGCTTGGGTCCACCTGTCATCGGCACTTGGTCTAGGAGCCGAAGCGGTTGCCGATGCGGTGTATTTGAAGAGTTCCGAATTGCCTGGAATTGCTTCTGGGAAGGTTTTTAGAGGGGATCTTACCCGCATTGCGGTTTCCCTTCCCACCTCCCAGCGTTTCTTCTCGGACTCTTGTGCTTTTGCCCTCTTGCCCTTGAGTCCCCCCTCGCCATGGCCTCCAACCTGCCACCAGAGAAGAAGCGCGCTCGATCTCCTCCAGCGGCGGCGTCTGTGCCAAGTCGGGAATCTGGGGTGCTTGGCACTCCTTCTGGTGGCGACTCGAAGAGGCCCCGGGCTGATGCGTTGAGGGGAGTTTCTGGGGCGTCCCCTACTCCGCCAGTTCAAGAGACTGCGGAGCGGCCGTCAGTGACGGCAGCGGGCTCTGGGAGTCCTTCCCCGGCTCGGAAGTCGGGGTTCAGAGCCCGCTGGAGTGTCCGCGCTTTGCGGCCATCCCCGACTTGCGGGGAGTCTGTGCCGTTGCTCTCGGAGCCCGGGACAGCTGCCGCGGCCCCCAAGCCAGCGTGAACTTCTCCTGTTCCGGTGTGCCCGGACTCCGCGGCGGCGTCGTCTCTTCCTGCCGAGACGGCCGCCGCGGCCCCCAAGCCAGCGCAGGTCGACCCTGCACCAGGCGGCCCGGCCTTTACTCCAGCGCCGCCTTCCCCGGCTCGCCCCTCGCCACAGGTCAAGAAGCCAGAAGCTAAAGAGGGTCCGGCAGGTCCGGCTGCCCGAGCCCCGGCGCCAGCTTCTCCTGACCGGCGTCTCGTCTTGGTTGCTGGTGCATCGACTCCCCTTGAGGACGAGGTGATGGAGGAGGTCGGGGCAACTGCCCCGGCCTCTGCTGCTCCATTACCCCTGGCAGATGCCTTCGCGCTTGCCGAGACGAGCGTCCGGCAGGTCTTGGCTGCACTAGGTTGCGAGCGGGAGGAGTATACAGTTGAACGGGATCGCCTCCTCACCTGGGGGGAACCTTTTGCGGGAGCGGACTACGAAGGTCAAGAGCGAGCTCGACTCCAGGCGGGAGTTGCTCGACTTCAGGGAAGTGCTCCTCGACCGGCTGAAGCGGGCTGTCGAACGTATGGACGCCGAATCGCGGCGGATCAACAGGGAGACCCTGGAGGCTCACGCCCGGGCCGAGGAGAGCCTCTCTGCCGCTGAGGAGATACGGCAGCGGATGGAGCGCCGTAAACTCGCCGTTGAGGAACGGGAGCGTTCCACGGCAGCCGAGGCGGAGAGGGTCACCGCGGAGCTGGCGGCGGGCAAGGATGACCTTCGAGCTCGAATCGAGGAGCTAGAGATTCTGAAGGCAGACCTCGACCTGAGGGAGGAACAGGTCTCCCGCGAACGCCGCACGGTCTTGGAACGGGAGTTGGCCGCCGACTTCAAGGCTTCTGAGTTGGAGCGGCTCGCCAAGACTCTCCATCTTCGGGAGAGCTCCCTGGCGGCCAAGGAGAAGGAATTCTCCGAGAGAAACCTGGAGACCCTGCAGGCAGCCCGCCGCGAGGTGGAGGAGCTCTCGGCCTTGCGGTCCTCCGAGGCTCTTGCGGTCTCGAGCTTCGTGGATCGAGCGGGGTCCACCCAGATCCCTCTTGGCTTCAGTCCGGTGAGGGCCGCGGCTCTTGCGTTGAAGGTGGCGGAGGTGATCCCCGCGCTGGAATCGATCGGCGCCAAGCTGGACAGGCTAGACTCGGTGGTCGCCAGCGAGCTTGAGGCCGAGGGACGCGGCCTAGCCCTAGAGGTCGCCTCACATGTGCTGGCATGCTTCAAGAGCCGCGACCCCTCTTTCTCGCTAGAACCAGCGAGAGAGGGCCCAGCCGCGGAGCGGGAGGAAGCTGCCAGGGCTGAAGTCGAGGATGTGGCCGCCCTTGTAGCCGCAAGGTTCCGGCAGGAGCCGGGAGGTCCTTAGGACTTGTTTCTCCCTTTTTATCGAGTCTGTAGTCCAGCTCATGGAGCCTCGCATAGTTTGACTCTTTTAGATATTTGTGTTTTTGATGCTTTTTCTCTCCTTCTTGGCTTTGCCTGACTGAGTCCTTAGCTCCACAAGGTACTCAGAGGCTTTCTCCAATCTCGGAGCTCTGCACAGACACCTTCCCCGGGCCCTAACGGTGTTAGGGGCCCCCGAGGGTCTCCTGATCTCGCCCTATGGGGAGCTCCAAATCTGCCTGCCATGTGGCAGGTCCGGAGCTCCTCCTTAGGGGGCGGGAGCTCCGGCCCTGCTGGACACGTAGGGCTTTCGGAGCCCTCCCACCGGGGGGAAGGTCCGGTTTCCGCCTGCCAAGTGGCGAGCCCGGAGCCCCCCTCAGGGGAGGCGAGAGCTCCGGGCCCGCTGGACACGTGGGGCCCTCGGGCCCCGCCCCTGCTGAAGGGGCAGGACCCGGTCCTTCCAGTCCTAGGCCGGAGTATTTGATAGCTCCTTTGTGACGCCCTCAATTCTGTGAAAAACCACGGAACCGAGAACTAATGCATATGTATGCCCAGGATGTTTATCACACATACACATACGTTCCACAAACTGAATTCAGATTATATATTACCACGAATAACAGATTTTATTACAATACCTCATGAGTCTTGGACTCATGCTCACAGCGGAAGTCCTTATTTCTACGCAGCGGAAATCTTATTTAAATGCGGAAGCAAAAACTAATGCGGAAGCAAAACTAAGCAGAAGTGGCTCCATCTCTACTCCCTCCACAGGCAAGGTTGAGAACAGATCACACGCCATAATGCTCTACTTGATCTTCATAGTAGCCTTCTCTTGCTGTTGATGAAGAAATAATAATGCAAGTTTGAGCACAATGATGTACTCAGCAAGTGCGGGAATAACACATGATATGCAGCTCATAAACAAGGTAGGTATAAAAGGCTTATTTGCAGAAAAGCAAATTTATAAAATCATGATAAAACAGCAACTTAACTTTAGATGAATGTAGTCCCAGCATGTATTAAATTACCAACATACCTTCATCACTTCCCGTGTTCCATCCGAACATTAACCAATCTTTTATTCATACTCACGAATACCTCCTCGTATTCGCTACCATTTCACCTCATAAAACAACCTTGTCTCGCACTGAGACCAATCTCATGTCATGACCCACCAGTCATGCAACCATCTCATCTCCCGGACTCAACAGTCCCAAACCAAACCATAATCAATGACCATAACCAAAAACCTTCCCAACAACCATTCCCGTAACCATCCCAGTAAACATTCCATCTAATCATGGCTGTTTAGCCAGGTGCTCATGACCGTAAGCTCGGCTATCATGATAGTTTTAATAACTCTGCAGAGTTTGCACCTCTTTACCCACAAGTTTGTGATTTCGTCACCCGTCGGCGACTGCAGAACCTCCATTATACCAGTACACAACCGTCGGTGTATGGTCAAGAGATCACAAAATAGCCTTTACAAAGGGGTTACTAGATGTATGGACTCACTAAGGTTTCACCGGCAGGCTAGAATCTCCAATTCTCCCACCCACGGGCCCCCTCTTGTGCCATGCAGTTCCCAGGGCAGTACTCACTCGACTCCCATTCCCCACGCCTTCCACAGTCCATAACACTCTAGCAACTTACCTAATTACTCAGCTAAGCCGCGCCCATACTTGGCCTTGTGGTGGCACTGTTATCCTGGCATGTGCATGCATGAACCGGTCCTTAGATCTACGGCAAGTAAACCACCATCTCATGCTACCTCATTCACAAACCCAGTCTTGCCTAGATCTCCCTCCGATCCATGTTCATTATTAACATCAGTTTCTCATTATTATTATGAGTGCAGTTAGCTAGACACATCTATCTCGCTTCCCAATCCCATGGACTCAGCGAAGCATAAAACAAAAACCATACTCAACTCATAAAACTTCCCAGGTGACAAGGATGGTTTAATCAAAACTAGTAAACTCCTATAAAAGGGTTTCCCATCATGTTTGACTCAGCACACACACCTTTTCGCAAAACAAAAATAGTTTTACCCAAAACATAGGATCAACATGGTCAAGGAGCACTTGCCTTGTTCTTGCGGTTCCGGTTGTTCTTGATTCTCAAAACCTGGTTGCTGTAGTTTGTCGTAGACAGCTTCCTGAGTTTGTTCTGCTATGTAGGATTCACGTGCATACAAAATTCACAGCAATCAATATCATGCACAAACCCTAAACTAGATGTGATGATGCTCATGCATGCTATCCTATGATTTTTATTAGATTGGTGTGCCCTTGCATGGCTTGCAGGACAGAGGTGTTCGGATCAAGGGTGGTCGTGGCGATGATCTTGTTTTTAGATCAAACTGATCATCAAGTGATCTGTCCACGAAAAGGCTTCTGTTCGAAAGGAATCGAAGAACAGATGCAAAGAGATGAACAACATGATGTCGTAAGGTGGTATTGAAGTCCTACCTCACGCTCTTCTTGACTTTGAGGTCCTCCTCAGACCACTCGGTTCTTCTCCGATGATCTCCCTTGTTGCGTTTCGGCGATGTTTTGCTTGGCGAGTTAGGGCTAGAGCGCTAAGTCGTCGGCTTAGGAGTTGAAAGAGAAGTTTGTGATTTCGGCCAGAGGTTTTGGGTTCTATTTATAATCGGGAAGAGAAGAGTCCTAATCTGATTGGATCCTGAATAAGAGTCTTATTCAGATCTTTGTTAGATCCTGACGTCTTATCTTCGGTAAGGATCGTGGATTTTAGATCGGTTCCCGTTGCGTACCGGTGTCCTTACGCGTAACAGCCGCTCCAAAACTCGTTACCTCCGTGTCGATGAGCTCCAGAGGCTCCACGTGTCCTCCGGGCCTGGTGTCTCCTCATCCGCAGAGACGAGCTCCGGTTGTGCCGCGTGTCAATCGATCGAGACCTCCCTCTTCTTCGGAGACGAGCTCCGCGCACGCCACGTGTGGGTGCCGGTCTTTCCGCCTTTTTCCTTCCCTCAGGGACATGCCCCAAGGTCGACACGTGTCCAGCAGCGAAGGACCTCCGGAGATAAGCTCCGGTGGCGACACGTGTTCAATAGATCCGGACTTCTCGGAGATGGGTTCCGAAATTAATACATATCCCGTGCGACTGGTCCCCTGACTTCCGCGAGGACTAGCTCCGAAGGTGACATGTGTCTCATGAAAAATGCCTTTGCTTCTTCCGCAGAGGCTATCTCCGCGGTAGCTCGTGTCCCACAGGGTCGGACCTCTTTCCAATTGCGGAGGTGACCCCCGAGCCTGCCACGTATCCAGTTTAGCGTCGGACCTCTCCCTATCTCTCGGGAATGAGTTCCGAACACACCACGTGGTCTGGTGGTCGTGGAAGTTGCCTTCGGCGCTCTCGGAGAGCTTTACTGGCTATCCTTTTGATACTTGTTTCCGTTCCCTCTTTTCTAAAAATTTTTTTCTTCTTCATAAAACATGAACATATGCTGACACCCGGGATGAGGGTGTCACATCCTTTCCCCCCGCTTCATGCAGTCCCCATTGCCGTAACCTGGAGGTCCTGCACACAGGCAGAGGAAACGTAATTCTCCTCGGGGGGTCCTCCCCTCCCGTCTCCTAGTGTTATTCGTCTTACGATCCTGATCCATTATACGGGGCTTGGGCAATTCTGTGCTCGAGGCGCCGGAGCTCCGGCTCCATCCGAGGTCCGGGTACGGTCGTCCGATCCCTAGTACCGGGCCATGCGCTGGGGAAGCAGAGTGCACGTGCTTTGGGTTCATGACCAGGCAAAGCGGTTGTACTCCCCTGTACCTCCGGAGGGCAGGATGCGCATGCTTTGGGCTCATGGCCTGCTAAGCTGGATACGCACCCTGGACCCCCCATGCACAACGCAGGCCTTTCCTGGAGGTGACCAACTGGCACCGCAACACCTGACTGGGGGAGGCCCGAGAGACTCACTCGGCCATCGGCAGGTGCCTCAAGCGCGGCCACCCTCGGTAGGATAGCGAATGCTGACTATGGATGAGCGCGGGAGAGGGGGAGCTAGATGTACGATGAACATACATAGATAGTGCGATCATAACAATTAATGCATAATTTAAATGAGCGCATGAGAGAGAGCTAAGTAGAACAGGTTTCTGTGTTCACGCCCATAGGTGGAATTCTGGCTGTACATGGAGGCAATATTCCGCCTCGTCTTCAAGGGAAGCAAGACTCTACGCGCTTAGGGTCGGAACCAGGCTAAACTGGACGTAGTCCTGTACCGTCCCTTGAGACTTAGCTGCCCAAAGCTCTGTTCCTAAATTCTATGGGATTCATTACAGAAGGGAATGACCCTGTTCTACTGATGCTCGGGGAGTAGGAATTACAGTGTTGCTCCATGCCAAGGATTTTGGGAACGGATCCCACACTCGGTTGAAAGGCATGTGTACCTGGGGCGGCAGCTTTCATGATTCGGAAGGGACCTTCCCTGCTGGGGGAGAGTTTATGGGTCCTTCTCGGGAAAGAGTGTGCCGCGACACCAGGTTGCCCTTCTGCAGGTCCCTGACGCGTTCGGTTCTTTGGCAGCAGTGCTTAGAGCATCAGCCGAGACCTTGCGTTGTGGGGTGTTACCTGCAGCCGAGTCTCGTCGACGAGGTTGTGATCTTCACGCTGAATCAGGTTCTGCGCGGCTTCTCCTGAGGCCCCCGGGGAGTTCTCCCCTTCTGGCTAAGGCCTTCAAGGGGTAGGTGGACCCGGGCTCATCTTAGATGACCTAAGGCGTCTTCCCCTTCTGGCAAGGCCTTCAAGGGGTTGACAGACCTTGGGCGGCCCCCGGGAGGTATGTCCGAGGCACGGAGGTGTGCTCTCGGGTGAGGCTGGCTCGACCTCGCACCATCGTGGTCGGTACTAGGGCTGCTGCGACTACTTAGGGCTTCTCCAAGGTTGACACCGCAGCAGTGCAGCCTCCACTGACCCAGGACGGCAGCCGCAGCCGGCTACCGCCTTGCCCGTCACCGTCGGAGCTGGAGTCTTTACCGTTATGCACTGTCTTTCTGACACGCTGAGGCTCCTGAAATCCCACCTGATGGGCGGCGGTGACTGGGGCATCAACCTTCTGCTTGCCATCCCTCTGAGGGTAGCGCGGTGCTTCAGCTCTCTGCTGTCTTCCTTTGCGGAAGCGCTCTGCGAGCCTCTGGATATCCCAGCACTCAGCAGCAGTATGGTTGCCGGCGCCATGCACGGGGCATAGCCCGCCCTGGTCACTATCTTGGGCCGGTGACTGCCGCTGCCTTTTGTCGGGGCGTGGCCCCCGTGCTCCACTAGTCGTCGCTGCTGCGGCGATGGGAGCCGTGAACAATGACTTCATCTTGCCACTCCCCCGGTTCTTGGCCTTCTTGCCACCCCCATAGGCAGCAGCGCCGGACCCGGGCTGTCCTCCTGACTCGGAGGTTGGCAGAGAGTGCCAGTTCCGCCCTTCAGCCGCTCTGGCGCATTTGTCCGCCAGGCTGAAGAGCTCAGAGACGTCGTGGACCTCTCTGGTCGCGAGCTTCTCAAGCATTTTCTCGTCCCAAACACCCTGTCGGAACGCCACCACCACAGAAGCACTTTGAATATGCGGGATGGTATTGCGTACCTGGGAGAACCGTTGGATGAAAGAGCGCAGCGACTCCCCAGGCTGTTGCTTGACGGCGTGGAGGTCAAGCTCCGTGCCGGGACAGGTGTAGGAGCTGCCGAAGTTGGCGATGAACTGCCGGCAGAGCTCTCCCCAGGAGGTTATGGACCCCTGGGGGAGATTCATGAGCCAAGACCGAGCTGGGCCGGTCCAGGTGACGGGGAAGTAGTTGGCCATGACAGCCTCATCCCCTCCTGCGGCAAGTACGGCGGTGGAGTAGATCTGGAGGAACTCCGCCGGATTGACGCTACCGTCGTACTTCTCGGGCAGGTGCGGCCGAAACTTGCGCGGCCACCTCGCGAAGCGAAGGTGGGGTGCCAGGGCCGCACATCCTGCCCCTGCTGCCGCAGGTATTGGTGCTGCGAACACTTGGTTCGCACTTGGCACCGTGTACCCCGGTATGGGCAAGGCTGTATCATAGACCGGGGGCACTGGTTGCGGCGCACATGGTTGTGGCATATGCTGCGCGGCATATGCCTGAGGCAGGACTCGCGTGGCGAAGACCTGCCCTCCAGGTTGTGTCGAGGCCGACGTCATGCTGTCGCCAGCCTCATGGTTGTGACGCCTTTCTCGACGTCGCTCGAGGTACACCCGGGCATCCTGACCCAAGTGGCACCGTTCCAGCTCCCTTCTCAGGTCCGTCGACGGGAGCCTGGAGGAGGAGCTGGAATCCGCCGTTTGCCCGTCAACCGTGGGCGTGCGCGTCAGCGACACAGCCGGTTGACCGGGGCGCCGTCCTCGCCGAAACCGAGGGTTCGCGGCGGCGACAACGAGGCGGTCCACCTCGCGGACCCATTGCTGGGTCGCGGAATGGGGCGCATCCCCAACAGGTGGGTTGCGCAGCAGTGCTCTTGCTGCAGCTAGCACACCCCCATGGTGCACGCTCAGCGCTGCAGAAGATCTCACACTGGTCGGAGCCTGCATCGCCGGAGTCAGCGTAGCCGGAGTCGGCTGCTGGCTACCAGCTTGTGCCGACACACTCCGTCCTGAGTGCGTCGACATGTACTCCCCGCTGGTCACGGTTCGCCGTGAACGCGGAGGGGGAGAGTTTGCCGCTGAAGGGAGCTTGGTCATCTTCGTCGGCGGAAACTCGTCACGCAAGGGGAAAAGTCCCCCTTCCTGGCGCGCCAAATGTCGAAGTGTTTGGTCGACACTTCCCCCGGGCCTGCACTGGGCAGCCCGCGGAGGTTCTTTTTTCGGTGGGGCTAGTCCCTTGCGTAGAGCTTGCGCGGATGGACGAGTTAGTAAGAGCTTGACACGGGAGGTTTTACGTGGTTCAGGCCGCCGGAGCGTAAAACCCTACGTCCACAGCGAGCTATGGAGCTCGCTGTATTGCTTGCTGCTCAGGGCCGGAGTCCTGAGCTTGGGGGTGAGTTACAGCTTGGGCGTGAATGTCTAGCGTATGAGTTGCAGAAATGCGAACCCTTGCTATCGTCGCCTACCCGAGCCTTTTATAGTCCAAGACTCGGGTGGCTTACAAGGGGGCCGGGGACCCGACAGGTGGTCCCCGGGAGATTGACTGTTATCTACCGTATCTGCAGTTATGCCGGTAGTTGTCTCTGGCGAAGGCTTCCGAGTCTCCGTCTTGCCGCCCTGCCCATGGCGCATGCTAGTCGTAGTGGTCGATGACGGCGCAGGCGGCATGGGATGTCTTGTCGCGGTGTTTATTGGCTGGCAGGTTCTGACACCGCGCGCCAGCCTGTGATGTGACTGGGCGCAACGGCACCTGACAGAGGCGTGCTCCGCGTCTCCGCGTCTCGGGAAGACGCGGGCCTTGAATACCTTGTACGGGCAAGGTATGGGGCGTCTTTACGCCCGCTGCCTATCGCTCGGGGGCAGGCAGCGCTGTTCTGCTGGCAACGTGGCAGGCCCGGAGCCCTCCTCAGAGGAGAGGAGGGTATGGCCCCGCGGGGCACGTGGAGCCTTCGGACCTCTCCACGTGGAGGGGGAGGTTTGGCTTCTGTCGGCCACGTGGCAGGCCCGGAGCTCCTCTCTGAGGAGAGGGAGGTCCGGCCCCGCCGGATACGTGGCACCTTCGGACCCCTCGCCCGCGGAGGGGGAGGTCCGGCTTCTGTATGCCATGTGGCGGGCCCGGAGCTCTCCTCTAAGGAGAGGGAGGTCCGGCCCCGCCGGACGCGTGGCGCCTTCGGAGCTCTCCCTGCGGAGAAGGGCGAGTTCCTTAGGCATTTTCCCCTGTGCGCAGGGGTACCCCATATCTCAGGTACCGACAGTCGGCCTTAGAGAAACTCCAAGCGCTCGCAACAGCTGGGGCACCAGCCCCTGGCAGTGTAGAGCCGGACCAGCTCCACCCGAGCGCACGCCACCGTGCCTCCGCCACAGCACCCCGGGTGCAACCCCTCGACGAGGGCGGCGTCCCCTTAAAGGTCGTCCAAGTCGGTGCCGAAGCCACCCAGACCACCCGGGTAGCTGGGGGCCTGGATAGCAAATAGGAAGGCGTGCTCGTCACCTTCCTCCGGCACAACGTTGACGTGTTTGCATGGCAGCCGTCACAGATGCCGGGGATCCCCAGGGAGGTGATCGAGCACCACTTAAAAGTCTTCCCCGATGCCCGGCCGGTTCAACAGAAGCCCCGCAAGCAGTCCATCGAGCGGCAAAACTTCATTCGTGAAGAAATCAAGAAGCTGCTGGACGCTGGCTTCATACGGGAAGCCCACCACCCCCGGTGCTTGGCGAACCCCGTCGTTGTCCCGAAGGCCGGTGGGAAGCTCCGGATGTGCATCGACTACACCAGTCTCAATAAGGCATGTCCCAAAGATCTTTTCCCTCTCCCTAGAATAGATCAAATAGTAGACTCAACATCAGGCTGTGATATGCTGTGCTTCCTAGACGCCTACTCGGGTTTCCATGAGATCCCCATGTCTAGGGAGGATGAAGAGCACACCTCCTTCATCACAGTAGATGGCCTTTATTGTTATGTGTCTATGCCTTACGGCCTAAAGAATGCTCTCCCCACCTTTGTGCGAGCGATGCACAAAACCTTTGGGGAGTTAATAAGAGACTTAGTTGAGGTGTACGTCGATGACATCGTTGTCAAGGTCAAGCAGGGTTCATCTTTGTTAGATAACCTAGCCTTAGTTTTTGACAAATTGCGCTCTACGCGCACCAAGCTGAACCCCGACAAATGTGTGTTCGGTGTGTCCTCTGGGAAGCTCTTAGGATTCCTGGTCTCGCACCGGGGGATTGAGGCCAACCTAGAGAAGATCAAGGCCATCGACTTGATGCGGCCTCCTGCCCGCGTCAAAGATGTCCAGAAACTCACGGGATGCCTAGCCGCCCTGGTAATTCAAATTATTCACCCATGAACCATTTGAATTGATCAAAGTACCAATTGGGTTTGGTTTGAGTGAATTTCAGCACAAGTGCAGTTTTGAATTCAAATGAAGTTTGAATTTGTCCCACTTAGCTCATGTCAAGATCAACTCCAAATGGAGTGAAAATTGGTGTGTGGGCTCACAAAAATGTGCTGAGTAAGAATATGCCTCCCACTTTTAAATTCATGGGATAAAAACAGTTTGAATTTGAATATGGTTTCAAACTGCCCTCTTCCTAACTCTACCCAAACTGACCTCAAAAAGGTTTTGAATTTGGGTGAAACTTGGCATGGACATGCTTAGTAAAGTGTAGGAGTTTTCATATGTCCAGCCCATCTATATCACATGTGGGAAATACCACTTTTGCAATGTGTGAGTTTGTTCTCTAATGAGCATGTGGATAATTGTTACTTGCTCTTCATTTGTGCTCATCATTCTTCCTCAAATGAGGTGTGTGGTGTGGTGATGAACACTGCAATTGTGTGTCAAAAACTGAGGCCCTTACATTCCTCCCCCCTTAAAAGAATCTCGTCCCGAGATTATAAGGTGAAAATGAGAGAGAGGACGGTGGAAAATTACCGGATATGCGACGTGAAAAAGTTGGGGTAGTTAGTGCGAAGGAATTCTTCGCTCTCTCATGTCGCTTCGTCCATGGAGTGATTACTCCATAGAACCTTGTAGAACCACAACGTACGGTTGCGTGTGGTTCGGGCCTTTTCATCAATAATCTGCACCGGTTCCTCCCGATAGGTGAGATCCGGTTGCAGTTCTTCAATGTCTTCCAGCTGAACGGTAGTTGATATCATGAGACATTTCCTCAGCTGGGAAACATGAAAGACGTCGTGCACACCGGAAAGTGCTTCTGGTAACTTCAGCCGGTATGCCACTGATCCACATCTCTCGGTAATCTGAAATGGACCGACGAATCGGGGTGCCAACTTTCCTTTCACCCCAAATCTGTTTACGCCCTTCATTGGAGACACCCGTAGATATACGTGATCTCCAACTTCGAATTGTAATGGGCGCCTTCTCCGGTCCGCATACTGTTTCTGACGGGATTGAGCGGCTTTTAGGTTCGCTTGAATTAGTCGAACCTTTTCTTCCGTGTTGTTGACAAGGTCAATCCCGAAGGTAACCCTTTCGCCAGATTCACACCAGTTCAACAGTGTGCGGCATTTTCTTCCGTATAGTGCCTCGTAGGGCGCCATCTTGATGCTGGCTTGGTACCCATTGTTGTACGAGAACTCGGCAAACGGCAAGTGATCATCCCAATTCTTGCCGTGATCGATAGCGCAAGCTCGTAGCATGTCTTCTAGAATCTGATTTACCCGCTCGGTTTGTCCATCCGTCTGCGGGTGGTAGGCTGAACTACGGATCAGCTTCGTCCTCAAGGCAGCGTGCAGCTGCTCCCAAAAATGGGACACAAATAAGGTGCCCCGATCTGATATGATAGTACGGGGTACGCCGTACAAGTATAAGATCCGTGAGATGTACAGTTCAGCGTACTTCTTGGCGTTGTAGTTGGTGTTGACCGGGATGAAATGGGCAACTTTGGTGAGCCGATCGACGATCACCCACACCGAATCATGTTTCTGTAAGGTGGTGGGTAAACCGACGACGAAATCCATGCTCACGTCCTCCCACTTCCAGGCAGGAATGCTCAGTGGTTGCAGCAGTCCCGGTTTCCGCATATGATCTGCCTTCACCCTTCGACATGTATCACACTCGGACACGTATTTTGCAACCTCGCGCTTCATCCGTGTCCACCAAAACTTTCTTCTGAGTTCTTGATACATTTTGTTGCTGCCGGGGTGAATAGAAAACTTTGATAAGTGAGCCTCATCAAAGATTTTCTTCAGTAATTCCGGTTTACGGGGTACGACGATCCGGTCCTTGAACCACAGAACGCCGTCTCCGTCCTTCCGGAAACATTTCAACTCCCCACTGTCTACACGTCTCCGCAAATGTGACATGCCCTTTTCATTCTTCTGGGCTGCCGCTATCTCTTCACGGATGGTGGGGATCAAAGCTAGGTTGTAGAGAGCTCCGTGTGGAATCACATGGAGTGGTGGTTCGCTCTCTTCCAATGGTGTGATGGTCAGATTATTGACGTGTGACTTGCGGCTCAGCGCATCTGCCACTACGTTTGCTTTGCCCGGATGATAATGGATCTCTATTACATAATCCTTTATCAGTTCTAACCATCTTCGTTGCCTCAGGTTCAGCTCCTTCTGAGTGAATATGTACTTGAGGCTTTTGTGGTCGGTATATAAATGTACGAGGTTACCGAGTAGGTAGTGCCTCCACATCTTCAGTGCAAGTACCACGGCAGCGAGCTCCAAGTCGTGAGTTGGATAATTTTGCTCATGGTTTCTGAGCTGCCGTGATCCATATGCGACCACTCTTCGGTCTTGCATCAGCACACACCCGAGCCCAATGCCGGATGCATCGCAGTACACATCGAACGGTTTTGTTGTGTCTGGCTGCGCCAAAACCGGTGCTGATGTCAGGTGCTTGACTAAAGCCTTGAATGCTGCTTCACATGTTGGACTCCAAACATATTTGGTAGCCTTCTTCAGCAGCTCCGTCATTGGCTTGGCAATCTTTGAGAAGTTTGGAATGAACCTCCGATAATATCCCGCGAGCCCGAGGAAACTCCGTACCTCGTGAGCAGTTCTCGGGGATTTCCAATTCAGCACTTGAGTGATCTTGCTCGGGTCCACAGCGATACCCTCCGCTGAGATGATATGCCCGAGGAAAGGCACTTGCGATATCCAAAACTCGCATTTGCTGAATTTTGCGTATAACTTGTGATCCCGCAGCCGTTGCAAGACTATAGGCAGATGTTTCTTGTGATCTTCCTCCGACTTGGAATATACCAGGATGTCGTCGATGAAGACCACGACAAACTTGTCCAGCTCCGGCATGAATACCGAGTTCATTAAGTACATGAAGTGAGCTGGAGCATTGGTGAGGCCGAAGGACATGACCAGGTACTCATAAAGTCCGTACCTCGTCGAGAAAGCCGTCTTCGGAATGTCCTCAGCCCTTATCTTAATCTGATGGTACCCGGATCTTAAATCCATCTTGGAAAAGATCTTTGCTTCGACCAACTGATCAAACAACATGTCGATCCGTGGCAACGGGTACTTGTTCTTGATGGTTACGGCATTTAATGGACGATAGTCCACGCAAAGCCGCAACGTCTCATCCTTCTTCTTGACAAATAATGCTGAACATCCCCATGGTGAGGAGCTCGGCCTAATAAAACCCTTCTCCAGAAGGTCCGTGAGCTGAGTCTTCAGTTCAGCCAACTCCTTGGGCGCCATCTTGTACGGCCTTCGGGATATTGGCATGGTTCCCGGTGCAAGTTCTATCTTGAACTCCACCTCTCTATCGGGTGGCATCCCCGGCAAATCATCCGGGAATACATCAGGGAACTCTCGGACCACCGGAATATCTTCCAATCTGATGGTTGTGGCTTGATAGACACTTGGAAGTTTTATTTCTGGACTGTCCAGAAATAATGAGTGAGACTTGTGCACTTCGGAGTTCAAGTGCACGACTCGGAGGATGGTGTCTAAAACAGCGCCGTGGCGGGTTAACCACAACATCCCTAAGATGACATCGACCTTTTGTCCCTCTAAAATTATGAGAGACGTAGGGTAAACTCTACCCTCTAAGCACAATGGCGCTTTTGGGACCATCATGCTTGCTGAAATCTTCCCACCCGGTGAACAGATCACATAAGGACTATCGGTGGGTAGTATTTGCAAGCTATACTTATCAATGAAAGCTTGCCTAATGAAGCTATGTGTGGCGCCTGAATCAAATAGTACTATAGCGGGATGCTGGTGGAGTTGGAACATACCCGCAAGGATTGGCTCGCCCTCCGGCACGTCCTCAATGGCAAGCTGGTGGACGGTGCCGGGCCTAGGGTTTGCCCGCCACACATTAGTAGGGTTCCGGGGTTGATTCCTCCCCGGAAACTGTGGTGCCACTCCGCCGCCTTGCCTCTCCGGGCAACTGCTCGCGAAGTGTCCTGGACGACCACACTTGTAACATGTGGCCGCTGCTGGTGGAGTGCTCGGTGGACGAAAGCCCGGCATGCGTTGCGGAGGTGCAAACGCACGCGGCATCGCCCGCTGCTGCTGTTGTTGTTGCGGTGGTACTGGCAGTGCCGGCCGGAATGCTGGTGAAGAGTACGGCCGACTGCGGAACGGCATCGACCGCTGTGGTGGCTGCCAGTGTGGACCTGATGGTGGGCAATTCACCATCCGAAACTTCTGAGAAGGACCGCCTCCTTCTCCGCTGCTCTGCGGCGCGCTTCGCTTTCGCTCTGCCGCCGCCAACTCCTTGCCGGAGTCCTCCAGAACAATCGCAGCATCAATGATGTCGTTGAGGCTGCCGCAATTGAACATCGCCAATTTGTCCTTCAGGAGCGGGTTAAGCCCCTGGTAAAAATGGTCTCGCCGCTTCTCGTCTGTATCCGCGTGATACGACGCATATAGCGCGAGATCGTTAAACGCCCTGGAGTATTCCAGCGCGTTCCGGCTCCCTTGTTGCAGGTGTAGGAACTCCTGCGTCTTCCTCTTCATCAGACCGGGCGGTATATGATAGGCCCTGAAGGCCGTCCGGAACTCCGCCCAGGTCATCACTCGGTCGGTGGGCTGTGAAGCACAGAAGTTGGCCCACCACGCGCTCGCGGATCCTTGGAGCTGCTGGACCGCGAACTGAGTCTTGCGCTGCTCGCTGATTTGGAGCAGCCCGAACTTCATTTCTATGGCGCGGAGCCAGTTGTCCGCGTCAAGTGGTTCATCCGCCCTTGAGAATACCGGGGGATGAGTTGCCAGGAAGTCGGAGTAGGAGCTCTGTTGACGCTCCTCACGGTCCTGACGTCTCTCTGGGAGAGACGTATTCGCGATTAAAGTTTGCAGCAGCTCCGTGTGCTGCTGATGTGAACCCTCCATTGCCGCGACAATGTCGGCCAATGTAACCGTTGGCAGTGGTGGTGGCGGTGTTTGCTGTTGCTGTTGCTGTTGTTGTCCCGAGGAGTCCTCGGGAGGTGGTTGGGAGGTCTCTCCCCCTTGACTGGTACCCCCAACGCCCGGGTTGGCACGAGTACGCGTCATTCTGAAATTCAAAACAGCAGCGATTAGCACATGTCTTACTTAAAATTCCATAAGCAACAGTAGGTATTGAAGTGACACATGATTAATTTGCACAACATTCACATATATTGATAAAGCATAAACTTTATACAAGATAAATTATTCTCGGATCTCCGAGAAGTCGTGCTCATGTCGTCACTACCTATACATACGCTACTGTCTACACGACATGTCACCGATTACAAAAGTTGGGTTACACTACCCTGGCTGCCCTACTTGGCAACCGTAACCCCCTACTCGGAGTAGAACTCGACCTCCTGGGGGTCGTCCTCCTCCGGTACCTCTGCTGGTGGCTCTGGATCTACCACCTCTTCTCCCATCCCGGGTTCTCCCATTGCTGGAAGACCCAAGACTACCGGTACGCCTAACACCGGGGGCACGAGGTCCTGCAAAGCATGCACCTCGTCCATAGCTTGGTTGTAGTCCTCTTCCCAGCCTTGTCCTTCCTCAATAGCGTCGTCCCGCTCTTGAGCAAGGTCCTCATTCTGCTGGGTTAGGGTCTGCACCAGCTCTTGCAACGCCGCGATGTCAACACGGCTCTTCTTCCTTGCCTTCTTCAGACGACGCAACTGATTGTGTTGTTCATTCAGTCGCTTGATCGTCGGAAGGAGCACATTGCGGAGTGCGCTGTGAGCACTCTCGAAATGATCTCCACGGCTTGTGCTCTCCTTGAGCTTTGTGGCGAGATGCTCTGTATGAACAGCTTGGCTGTCCATCACGGCGTTTCCCGCCCTCATCTGGAGGCTGAGATTTGCCTCCGCGGGGTTGTACCTTGGGCAACTGGG
Source organism: Neostapfia colusana (assembly GCA_030760725.1). NCBI lineage: Eukaryota > Viridiplantae > Streptophyta > Magnoliopsida > Poales > Poaceae > Neostapfia > Neostapfia colusana. Next base: position 107,843,845 of record JASWHV010000006.1, read on the forward strand.
GTCCGTTGCCTCCAGGTACCTCTCTTCCCACACATGCTGAGCTCGTCCCTCCACCGGAACGAGTGCGTATGGAGTGCCCTCCATAGCCTGCACATGTAGTTGGCAGAAACGTGACATAGTGTCACGGGCTGCCACTTGCCACATCCCTTCCAGTGGTCTTCCTCTCACCGTGACGGTGAATGGCACCCAACCGGGTGGCGTAGGTCCTGCAGGAACCTCGACATGGATCGTCCACGTCTTGTTCCACTCCTCGCCTTCTTCCTTGGCGAAGTACTGCGGCATCTGACTATACCCGAAATATTGGAGCATTTGCCACAATGCTTCCGGGTATCCGCTACGGTCAGAACAGTGGGAAACTACCCACCCGTTCTCCAACTGTTTATCTGCTGCCATCTGTAAAATTATATTTGAGAAATGTCAAATATTTATTTAAACAGTAAACCATTGAGTTATAACATAAGATATGTCATTGAACCCATAAAACTTGGAAACATAGTTCAAATTTTAAACAAATTTGACTGCTGATCTGCTGTTCCCATGACAGCCCTGACCAGTTTCCATTTCAACCTGATTTAGGCCATGTTAAAGGAAAAACCAGTTCTGGAGCTCAACATCAAAGTTAAATCTAACTCCAATAGATTTCCAGAAAGCATTTGCTTGGCCTAAAATCTGTCCTGGTTCAAAAGTTATGAGATGTCGAAGTTAACAGAATTTCTGGAAACAATTGGACAGCACCTCCCTGCATTAGGTACTGATTTGATCCAAGAATCCCAGTTAATTCTATTCCTAATCTGACAAAACTTTCTGTTACAAAGTTGTAACCCATCTCATAATCTTTCCAGAACTACCTCATTTTCTATTTTTGGATTTTTATGCAGGAAGTTATGCTTAATTTACAGAGAGTCTACAGAGAGTCTTTATTCTGTCCTATTTTTCTGGACAGTTTCAACTCTACTGCATTTTTCGATTGGTTAATTGATCAAACACCTCTGGAACTCAACAGAAAAGTTGTAAAGCTCTTCCAAAGCTTTCCAGAAATGTATCATACGACCCCAACCTCGAAAGAACTCAACCTATAACCTCTGATTAACTCCAGCCTTGATTCGGCTGAAAACAGAGTGCTCTGTCCTTAACAACCTATAAGTTGAAAACTTGTTAACTTTGAATGTCCTGTTCAAGGGAAGGAGTTACATCAAGTTTTACTACTTTGGATCAATGGGGTGTGACGTCGATGCGTCACCAGATTATGTCGGTACTACGTCCTCACAAAGGAAAAACCTATACCGGACTTAGCCGGCTTCGTTAGTTCAGTGGCACTACTCGTCACTCGCACACGGATGCTACACGTCTACCGTTTCGTGGTAAGGCTACCTGCAGAAACTCAAACAATCATCAGACTCGGCTGCACACCGAGCCCGGAATCCATACAGTTAGTACACCCGGCCGTCATCACTCACCCGGATGTTCTCAAGCCAACCACGCCTTGAGCTACGTGTTCACGTTTCAGACCACGTGACGGGGTCTCCCAAGTTGCACCACGCACGCCAGGGACAGACGTTGCTCGAACACCCCAAACGATATGAAGAGTCGTAGAGGATACTAAAGCGGGTCGGGTTACCTGCCACCCGTGGGGCTCCATCCTTCAGCTTGTGCGCACTGGTGGACAGCGCTTACGTGTACCCCCCAAGACATAAACGTCCCGAGATACACGATTTTCCGACATAACAAATAGGTTAATATGCCACTTTCTATAGGCTAATAACATCCTTATACGGGCTGCTAACTCGTTCCTCACTGGATTTTTGAAAAAGAAGACCTTTGTACTGTGTTAAACCTCAAGCGAGCTCTGATACCACGCTGACACGACCCCATTGGTCCTGTCGAGCCAGGATCACACTGAGGGGTGCTGCGTTGCACAGCACCGTATAACACACGTCAAAGGTACAAAGCGGAAGCGGAAGTTTATTACATAAACAGTTTTATGAACATGTTTACATCAAAATAAGTTTAGTCCACACTCCACTACAGGAAAAACGATCATTGACGACGGCCAGATTTATTATCGACGGGGCCGTCGTCTTTAATTTTATTGACGACGGCTAGGAAAAGCCGTCGTCAATAACACAGTTATTGACGACAGCTGAGCGAGTACCGTCGTCAATAAATAATTGACGACGGTGCCCGTCGTCTTCAACTTAATTCGGGCCCACCCGAGGAGTTATTGACGACGGTGACCTAGCACCGTCGTCAATAACACAGTTATTGACGACAGCTGAGCGAGCACCGTCGTCAATAAATAATTGACGACGGTGCCCGTCGTCTTTAACTATTATTGACGACGGTGACCTAGCACAGTCGTCAAAAACCCAGTTATTGACGACGGTGACCTGGCACCGTCGTCAATTACCGGACATATAACCCGTGCGCGAGCCGGGAGGCGGCCACAGTGCCGCCTCCCGACTCGCGCCGCGCGATCAGTCTCGTCGCCCTCCCCGCCGTTCCCCGCCGCTGCCGCCGGTCGCCGCCGCCGCCGGTCGCCGCCGCCGCCGGTCCCCGCCGCCGGTCCCCGCCGCCGGTCGGCGCCTCCCAACTCGCACCGGTCGCCGCCGCCGCCGTCCCCCGGTCGCCGCCGCCCGTCCCCGCCACCGCCGCCGCCCGTCTCCGGCCGAGGTAAGTCCCCTCCCCTCCGGCCTCTCCCCGAGTTTGATACAAAAGCTAGAAACCAAACATTATGGTGGTGCATTTGCATTGTGGCTGTTTGAATTTCGAATCGTCTGGAACTCTGAACTTCTGTCCCTTCAGTTTGGCCGCAGTGCCATGGTTTTTTTCTTCTTCTAGATTATTAATCTGGCGCGCGACACTTAACATATATTTTACCTTGGCTGCGTTAGTGATAATGGTAGTACTACGTGCTGTAAGACTAGTATTATTCTGTCGCCCATGTTGCATGACAGCTCCAGTATTCAGTTCCTTTAACACCCCCTTTAGCACAGCTAGATTTTGCTTGATGCATTTGTCAGCCCTAGTACTCGTCAAATTCTGTGAGAATATCAGCAGCGGTATTAGTATTTTAAAATTTCCGTTGAAACCCAGGGACCCGTAAGCAATAAATGTATTGTCATATGAAGCCCAGCCTCTGCCCTAGAAAACAAGTTATATGGAGCAGATTATCGACCAAATTTCGGAGCTTACATGCAAAACGTTCCCTGACACCAGGAAACATATCGATGGATCCTTCTCTGCTCAACAAATTTCGATCGCGTATGTATACCATCATAAATCAAAAAATTAATTACGAGGATCCGAGCAGATGATATGATAAACAACACGGCGCTGTCGCGGGCTCAAGGACCCCGAATGAAAGCAACGTGGAAACGCTAATGAACTCTCGTCTCGCCCGCGCGTTTTGTTTATCCAGCAGGAGGAGGATGGTGGAGACGGGTGACGACCGGCCACGTACGTCGTTGCGTGCATGGGGAGGCATCGATCGTCCCGCAACGCACGCACGTCGGTAAGCACGTGGAGTTCATCGCATCAAACCTGCGCGCAAACTGAGAGAAGCATGCAGAAAAATTAATCTCCATGGCGTTGGAAGCTAGGCCGGGTACAGATGACGATGCATTCAGATCTTGATTCCTCCGTTGCTGCGGCCTGTTTACCGGGGGTGTAGTATACTAATATATAGTAGAGTAGATAATGACTTGTAGCAAAGCAGAGTACACAGTCACTTCTTTTTTCGGCAAAGGAGAGAGCCAGGTGTTGCATTCAGATCCTAGTTGCCTAGTTTTCTGCATGAACTCTATGCAAAGGAGCTAGCCCAAAAAAGCTGAATTAGCGAGTATGAATTAGCGAGTATGAAGCACTTCCCATCAATTACTAATCAATCACATCACAAGATAGTTATTATACAATGCGGTAATCTTCTGTAAATGCATGATTGAGTGTCTCAGTCATGCATGTCCCAACAACAAGAAGTAGATCTAGACGGATCACAAGGAGTTGACACTACCGCCGCTCGACGCGCCCCACCCCGAGCCCCGCCTTGCTGTGCCGCCCGGCCCCGCCCCAAGCCCCGCCCTGCCGCGCTGTCCGACCTTAGTTGATTAATTGTTTAATTAGTATTGTAATTGATTATTGTTTAATTAATACTTTGATTGATTGTGTGATTAGTTACTATATGTAAATAAATGGGTTTCGGCCCGGTCCGGCCTGACATGACCCATTTAGGGTCTGTCACGGCTCATTTAGTGGTAATGTATTAGTCGAGACAGGCACGGAGGACGGCAAGCTCCCGCGCGTGGACGGCGGGCCCAGACGGTGCGGTTTCATCTTTGACCCAGTTACGACGGGGCATAACGTACGACGGCTAACCCTAAAGGCGTCGTAAGATAATGGCAGGCCCCAACGGGACATAACTTAGGACGGCTGACCCACTTCTTTGTCTCTCGTTCTTTCCTTCTCTCTCGTTCTTTCCTCTCTCTCTTTTAAATGACTAAAAAACGAAAGATTGACGTAAACCTATACAACATGCGTCACCCGTTTCGAACGGGCCCGTCTCACATGTGTTACGCATGTGAGGCGTGTACGTTCGGAATTGTCCCTTTTTGGACAGCCTGGGAGTGACCGAGGGGGCGTGGCATGTGATGAAACGCGGGTTTAGATCTAGACAAGATTTCGACGGCATAACCATGTTGTTCTCTGCTGCACCATTTTCGGGCGTGCAGTGGAGAACAGCGGGGTTATGCTGCCGAAATTTCGTTTGGATCCATACCACGCGTCTCGTCATGAGCACGCTCCGCTCGATCACTCTTGGGTGGGTTTAGGACCTATCCTTTTCAATAGATGTAGGGCCGTGACATAAATAAATTATAAAGTAACTATAATTTCCTTGACATTAAACTGCAGATTCAAACATGGGTGAGGATCGTAGTTGGATGTATACCGGTTGGAAGAACAGTTCTGGTGGTCACTCAGATGAGTGGTTCGCAAAGACAGATGCTTTTGTAGATCGAGCTTTTTCATTGTCAAAGATCGATAAGGTGCGGTGCCCATGTACGAAATGTCAAGGTGCAAAGTGTTGGGACAAAGTGAATTTGGCGTTTCACTTATGTCGATACGGTTTCATGCAAGATTATGAGGTGTGGACCTTTCACGGTGAGACATCTTCTCAACCCTTACAAGTTTCAGATGAGGATGACAACACGGGGGTCGATAGGATGGACGACATGCTTGATGCCATAAATCCTGAATTGATGGAGGATCCTCCTCCAACGGAGGTTGAAGCGTTTTTCACGCTTCTCAAAGCTTCAGAAGAGCCGTTGCATGAACACACCGAAGTGACGCTCCTTACTTTCATGACTAGATTTATGGCCATTAAGTCTAAGTATTTCTTCTCCAATAACTGCTACAACGATCTTATCAAATTGATCAGTGATATCCTTCCACAACCACATAAAGTGCCTAAAGATATGTATCAGTCTAAGAAGTTGATTTCTGGTCTAGGTCTGAAATATGAGAAGATTGATATGTGTCTAGACAATTGCATGCTTTTTTGGAGAGAGCATGCCAACAAGAACAAGTGCTTAAAATGTGGTAAAGCGAGATTTGTCGAAGTTGTTAATGACGACGGTTCAAAAGTAATGACTCAAGTCGCACAGAAGCAGCTTCGCTACTTGCCTGTCACACCTAGGTTCAAGCGTTTGTTTCTATCTAAAAAAACAGCTAGACACATGAGGTGGCATAAAGAAGGTTTACGTGAGAACAACAGCATGATGGTGCACCCGTCGGACGGTGAGGCATGGAAGGCGCTTGACCACTTCGATCTAGATTTCGCCAATGACGCGAGAAATATTCGCTTTGGGTTGGCGACAGATGGCTTCTCACCGTTTAGTACAAACGCCACACCATACTCTTGTTGGCCCGTGTTCGCTATTCCGTACAACTTACCACCATCGCTTTGTATGAAGTATGAGTTCATGTTCCTATGCCTTATTGTACCTGGAACGGATCATCCTGGTTCACGACTGAACGTGATGATGCAGCCATTGATTGAAGAGTTCAAAATGTTATGGACAGGAGTCGAAGCGTACGACTGTTATAGAAAACAGAAATTCAACCTTCGAGCTGCGTACTTGTGGTCTGTTCATGATTTTCCAGCTTACGGCATGTTTTCTGGCTGGAGCACTCATGGTCGATTGACATGTCCAATATGTGCTTCGGACACGGATTGCTTTCGTCTAAGTCATGGTGGCAATATATGCTACTTTGATTGTCATAGACGTTGGTTACCGCCAAATCACGTGTTTAGGCAACAGAGAAATGCCTTCAGGAAGGGTACCATTGTAAAAAAGGGACCACCACAACGTCTGAACGGGTCGGAAATTGTTAAACAGCTCAACAATCTAGTGCCAGATGAAGGTCGTCCTGGATATTTTGTTGGTTACGGAGAGGATCACAATTGGACTCATATATGTGCACTATGGGAGTTACCGTATATGAAGTCTTTAATTCTAATGCATAACATTGATGTCATGCACCAGGAACGTAACATGGGCGAATGCATCATAAGCACGTGCTTGGATATGACGGGAAAAACAAAAGACAATATAAAAGCTCGGAAGGATTTGGCAGAGGTTTGTAACCGACCAAGTCTTGAGCTCTCCGAAGCTGGTGGCAAACCACGAGCTTCTTTCTGCCTTCGACCAAAAGAAAAGAAAGAAGTCTTCAAGTGGTTGAAACAGTTGAAGTTCCCAGACGGTTTTGCTGCTAGCCTGAGAAGAGCCGTTAATGTTAAGACTGGAAATCTTACTGGTTTGAAGAGCCATGATTATCACATAATCATGGAAAGACTTATGCCGGTTATGTTTCGAGGCTATCTTGACGATGAGGTTTGGAAGGTGTTAGCCGAGCTTAGCTATTTTTATAGACAGCTTTGTGCTAAAGAAATCAAAAGGGAGATGATGGAGAAGTTGGAAAAAGAGATACCCGTGCTTTTATGTAAGATGGAAAAAGTATTTCCTCCAGGGTTCTTCAATCCAATGCAACACCTTCTAATCCATCTTCCATATGAAGCTAAAGTAGGTGGCCCTGTTCAATATAGGTGGATGTACCACATTGAAAGAGCACTCAGATGTCTAAAACCGATGGTTCGTAATAGGGCAAGGGTTGAAGGATGCATCGCCGAAGCATTTACACTTCAGGAGATAGGATACTTTTCAAGTGTCTACTTTGCAGAAGAACACAATGTTAATGCATCGGTGTTACGGTATAATATGGCTGAAGCAACCTCTTGTAGCGAACTCTCACTTTTTCAAACGAGAGGCACCACTGTTGGTAGTGGCACGAGCTATGATGCTTCAGCAGATGAAAAGACAGCTGCTTTGTTATACATGTACACTAACATAGATGGGATGGACAATTTTTTTCAGTAAGTGGTTGTTCAACATCTATACTAATTTGTGTGGTGTGTTATACATCTACACCAATAATTCTTTTTTGTCCTGATTTAGTGAGTTCGATCGACAAAATTGGAAGTCTAAGCAGCAACCTACTAGCAAGCAAATACAAACAATGCGACACTATGGAGTAAATGGAGGACCTAACTTCCAAACGTGGTTCCGAAATCATGTAACGTTTTCCTTGTCTTGTTCCTCTTAGTAATTATGTTCATAGCATAAAATAGTCTTCTTACTTCATATGTTGGACAGTGCAAGACACAAGTCGGTGTTCATGAAGATTTGCGACAACTGTCCAACGGATCCATTAAAGTTAAACTCTTCGGTCGATATGATGTCAATGGGTTCCGATTCCGTTCAACTCAATTTGAAGCTCAACGTCCTCTAAGGGCAACATCAAACACCGGAGTTGTGACAAGGGCCGCCGATGCCGAAGGACATGAAACTAATTTCTATGGGATCATAAACAAAATCCTAGAATTTAGTTTTGCCGGGAGTAAAGACCTTAAAGTAGTCTTCTTTGACTGTGATTGGTTTGATAATAACAATGGAACTCGACAAAACCAATTTGGCATGGTAGAAGTCAAACACAAGGACCGACTACGAGGCTACGACACCTTTGTCCTTGCACACCAAGTCGAACAAGTGTACTATCTACAATATCCATGCGAAAAACTTAGTGCATGGTGGGTTGTACAAAAGGTGAATCCTCGTGAGCGGTTATATACACCGGACAATACTGGTTACATTGATGAGGCAGATGTTGTTTACCAAGAAGAAGAGTTGCCAGATTCTTTTGTCGTTGAGCCTGGTCTACGACTCGATGAATTAGTTGGAGATGCACAAGATGTACAGACTCATAATGTGAAAAAACGAAAACGGCGAACAACCATGACAAAAGATCGATGGTCCGGTTTACGAAGTAGAGTACATGATCGTGATACTAATGAATTTTGAAATTAAGTACAAGTATCGTTTCTTTCATCTCTTCTTTCGTCTTCTATATTTTCCTTTAAATTCATTATCAAATTTCCTTTCATCAGGATGTCATCGAGCAGTAGACGACGGGGGACGCGGGGCTTTCTGCCCCCGAGAGCAGACTCCGTTTTCCAGGGCTGTCAGTCTAGCAATGGTAGACTGTCTCAGCTGTTGGGCCTCGACAGAGGCCAGGGGTCACGAGAGCGGTCACGACAGGTAAAGAATATTAAATTACATAAATTATATAAATAACTTTCTTAAATCTATATTACCAATCTTCAAATTTTTAGGACGACTCTACGTCTGAGGAGACAGAGGCCAGGGGTCCTCTTCAGACACCACAGGTTTCGGAGCCTGTTACAGATCCTGCTTCGGATCCTCTTCAGGTTCCGGCACCGCAGGATTCAGACCCTGCTTCAGAGCCTTCCACAGAGCCTGATGTGGAGCCAGCTCCACAGCGGCATTACAGGAGGAGCCACTACGTGGCTCCTCCTCCGGTTCCTGCACGGCCAGAAGATCGGGTCGTTATTCGTCCGGTTGGCGATAGGTAAGTAAATCTATAACAAATCAATTTAGATATTTTAACACTTATATATGTACTAATTGAGAATCGTGTATTAGGTCTTGGGCCGATGACTCGTTCACGGGTCAAGGACGCCACCGCCAGGTCAACGCTGTCCTGGGCCAGCTCATCCGTTGTCACTACCCCGGTCTAGTGAACGGACGGGCTGCTACGTCTTGGGACGATTACGCTACGGCCCAGGACATTACCTACGGCAACCACCAGGAGCATGTGTGGCATGAATTCATGGTAAGTAAATTGTCTATTTGTTAAATGCGGACCTATTATATGTTAAATACATTAATTTGTATATTTCTACTTGTAGAAATATTACCGTTTGGAGGACGAGGCCCAGCTGGATCACGCTCGCCTGGTCTTCAACAACAACGCTAGGAAGCTCCTGACGCAGTCGATTTCAACGGCTCGCATTCAGGCTACGAAGGCGTACTATAAGTTGCATCCGGACGAGGGTGAGCCGGGGCAGTTTAGGGATGTGGCGGACAAGTACTTGACGGAGGCACAGTACGCAGAGGTAAATTCTTTATTTTACTTTGCTTCATTATCCAATTTTCATCAATGTTTTCATCCAACAACAAATGTATGCAGGTCAGCGTACCGTGGCTTGAGTCCTGTCCGGATGCCTACAGTTCCCTGTGTGCTCGTTGGGCGAGCCAGGGCTTCCAAGGCGTGTCGATGACCCGCCGACGGAGTCGAGGGACGGACGGGAAACACCGTCTTGGCGGGGACGGCTACGTACGCCTTGCTAAACGGATGGTAAGTGATACTCGAATTATATTCTAGTTAATTTCTATCGCTACCATTGTGCTAACACATATCGATAGGAGCGCGAGATCGGTCAGGAGCCGACCGCTATCCAGGTGTGGAGGAGGGGTCACATGGGAAGTGACCCCTCGCAGCCTGATCAGCTGTCTTCTCAGACAGCGACAGAGACGTTGGTGAGTTCTTTAGTTGACTTAATTGTATTATCTTTAAAACTTCTGATTACTTTAATTTTTGTATTTTCAGGAAAAGTATGGGGAGGAGGTGCGGAGGCTTCGAGGCGACGATTACGATTGGCAGAACTCGCCGATCGTACCTGAAGCCGCCTATGCAAGCGGTGGCGGTAAACCTCACGGCCGGTGAGTTATGTTGTTTTCATTTACTTTCATTAACTTCGAGATACGAAACTTTAATACTCTTACTTCGTTGTGTAGGTTGGCCATCTTCGATGGAGTAGTAGACTCGAGGGAGGCGCGGTCTTACTCGAGGGCTTCTTCATCGCAGGGTGGATCCAGCAGGCGTGGCAGCCGTGATCTGGAGCTCCAGAGTGTCCAGGAGGAGCTCCAGAGGACGCAGGAAGCGCTGAGGCTCGCGAACGAGAGGCAGGCAGCCGAGCTCCGGGCTAGGGACGAGTATCAACACTCGTACATGCTACAGCTGCAAGCTGCCATGCAGGTAAGTTCAGATCAATGTACTCAACGTTTCTAATATATAAATGACATGTATAATAATTTACTTCATATTTGCAGGCTATGGCCACAGGACAACCCGTTTTCTTTCCTCAGTGGGCGCCGCCACCGATACAGCTACCACAGGGGTCGACGTCAGGAGCACAGGTACAAAATTTCTCATAATAGCTGCAACTAGATAAATTTGCTCAAATTTAGTTGAATTTGATCAAACTTACTTAAACTTAGAGAAAACTAGTTAAACATCCTCAAACTGAGTAAAATATGGTACAACTTACTCAACTATAGTCAAATATGACCAAACTTACTCAAACATAGCCAAAACTTTTTGAACTAGCTCAAACACAAACACTACTAGCCCATACTTCTCAAACTTAGTAAAATATGAGCAAACTTACTCAAACATAGCCAAATCTAGCTAACTTGCTCAATTTTAACTTGTAATGAGTTTATTTAATCTTATACACATTTGTGAACTTCTAATTTGTCTAACTATACATGTACATCATAGGGATCGGCGACGCGGGCTCAGGAAACTCCATCCCCTCAGCAACCAGCGTTTGGACGAGCGCACGACGACTTCCTGGACTCCGGTGGCAGCGGTCGGGGTAGCGTAGGGTAGTGTGGCGTGCGTATAGTGTTTTTATGCAATTCTGTGATGTATATTTTGATTGCCTGTGATCTGGCCATCGAGCCAGGGCTGGCCTCGAAGCCAGGGCAGGATTTTCTATTTTTTTAAAAAAAAATTGAAAAGCTTATTGACGACGGTTTCTGGTACTTGGCCGTCGTCAATAAGCCATAAGTATTGGCGACGGCCAGGTATCAGAAACCGTCGTCAATAAGCAATTGTTATTGACGACGGCTTAGTGTAAACCGTCGTCAATAAGCCATTGTTATTGACGACGGCCTAGGGTAAACCGTCGTCAATAAGCTTATTGACGACAGCCTGATTTAGCTGTCGTCAATAAGTTTATTGACGACAGCTAGATTTAGCTGTTGTCAATAAATTTATTGACGACGGTTACCGTCGTCAATAAACTTATTGACGACTAATAATTGACGACAGCTGGAAACCGTCGTCTGTAAACATTTACCGTCGTCAATAAGTTATTGACGACGGTAGTATCCTTATTGACGACGGTTTCCAGCCGTCGTCTATAGTCCCGATTCCTGTAGTGCTCGCGGGCGTAGACTACGCATCAAGTCACGTTCAGCCCTCGAACGTGTCCTTGCTAGCACACACACACACACTAACTCTGCGGCGTGCACGACTCCCACTCGACGGGGTTCCCCTCCTAGGGTTCCGTCTCATCTTCGGGAGTCCCTTCCTCATAGAACCCTGCAAAAGCTTCAAACACAACCAGTGAGCACGAAGGCTCAGCAAGTCTGACCCGTCTCACCTAAACATGGAACTTCTACATGAGGGGTAATGGGTTGCATGAGGTAAAAATCAATTGCAAGGACTCACCTAATTAGTAGAACCTTATTTTCAAGTTTTAGCAGCAGGTTGTGGAGAACCTTATGCTAAGGCACATGAGAGAGCCACAATCAAACAAGAAACGCATTTCTCTCATGTACTTTGCCCAAAGTTGAAAAGAACTTTAGTTAGCCCTAAGCTACATCATATCATTAACAATCAATGTCCAGCTTTCAATCAGCAACATTTTAATATGTGACTAGCCTGTTCTTTCTACGTCACGGTACAGTGAACAAGTGGTACTCACTGACCGCGAGGGACGGCGATTATAATCGATTTACACCTGCAGGGTTACCCGAACAACCCGTCACGTACGCCCGTACTCGATGTTGCCTACAAAAACCATCACGGACGCCGTACGCGACTACCTTTCACCCGTTAGCCAAATGTTGAACCGGTCCAATCGTCCCGAGCAAGAGGTCTCTGCACGCGCATCTCAGTGCTGCCAGCCGATTCACACCTCGAGCTCTCAACCTACCCTCTGAACGACCAGCTATGCCTCAACACCCAGCTACCCGAGTTACATCGGTTTCCCGGTTCCCATATAGCCGATAGGTCTTCGGTACTGTTCTAGCTTGTTCAACAGGCCCGCACACGGCTCGGTCCTCAATCGACACAAGCGGAGCTACAGCACACAGGCCTCAAAGTCCTGCTGCCCTTACTCTACGCTCGGTCTCATTTTCTTGCCATGTGTATCATGTGCTACCTCTACCCGAGCAATGTGCCTCTAGCCTATTCTCGAGAGTAGTTCCAACTACTCGACTTGTACCGAATCCTACTCTATCTTAGCAATGCAGTGGCTAACGAGGTTTTCAATCCTAAACCCAACCCATGGTTTTCTTGGCTATGCAGTTGGGTTTCCAATCAACACTCTAATGCAAAAAAACAATATTCAAAGATGTGCTCAAAACAATAAACATTTGTAAAAAGGTTAATGCAAACCGGAGCTTGCCTTGCTGCTCTTGGTCGTAGGCTAGCTGTTCCTCCGGAGTAACAAAGTCTAGGACTTCGGGTTCCTCCTCGACCTTAGCGACTACATGATAAGAGCAATATATGTATCAATTTAAATGCATTTGTATTAACTTTGAAGTTGTGAGGTCTATAACCCTTGCTAGACAGACCTAATGACTGAAACTTTTACTGTGGCTTGGTTACAACTTAAACAGAGACTTGGTCATGTTTTAGTTGCAGCAAAGCTCAATTGAGCCCTCCACGATTAATTATGTCCTTGACCTTAATTAAAGGCTTTTAGGGTGTTCTAAGGATTTTCATGAAACAAACTATGACTTTCTGAAAACTAGATTTTCAGAGGGTTCTAATGGATTTGGTCTCACTTAATTTGGGGGTTCCTAACTAACGATATGAGCCAAACAATTTCAGAGAAAATTCTGAAAATGTTTCTGAATATTTTCTATTTTCTCTGGAACAGTTTCACTAATCACACCATTAGGTGGATTAAATAAGCTCAAATGGATCTGAAATTTTTACGGTAGTTCAAGGATATTTTGGTGAACATCTCAGCAAAATTTCAGGATTTTCCTCCAAAGGATTCTCCAGTTAAAATTCCTAACAGTTTAAACTTTGAGGAATTAATCCTGGAGAAATAAGGAATTTCATGAAGTGAAACTTGATTTTCTGGAAAGTACTCAGAGACCTGAATCCAGCAAAATTTGTTCACTCAATTTGGAGCTTTCTAGCCAAAGTTATGAGGATTTGAAGTTTGAATGAAATCTGAAAATCGGGGAAAAGTTTAAACTCACGCGTGGGCCCAGGGGACACGCGTCGCACGCCGAGGCGACAGCACACCGTGGCCCACAATGATTTTACGCGCCAGCACACCCGATCCTGGCCGCAGCCGGATCCCGATTCAAAATATCTCCCGCTGACAGCTGGGGTCCACCCCCCTTCTTCAACCTCGCGACACCTGCGCCCCGCCGCCGAGGGATCTCGCCGGAGAGCTCGCCGCCGGCTGCTGTACAGCTCCAAACTTCTCGATTCTGGCCGCCCCTGCCTACTTTTACTCGGGGAACAGGATTCTAGGGTCAGCTGCTCATGACAATGACCGGAGCATGGTCGGCGACGAGCCGCCACCTCGGAACAACTTCGACCATGTCGGCTGACCCCTCTAGCACCTCAGCTACTTGGGAAATCGGTCGGGGAGCATCAGTGGACCTCAGAGAAGGTCGACATGAGCTCGAGGCAGCTCGGGGAAGGCCCGAAATAGGTCCTCACCGTGCGCCCGATGCCGCCCGTTCGTTCCGCCATTAGTAGACCTCAAATTACGCCGGGCACAGAGGTTCTCCGGACCAGAGTGGTGAAGGCAACTTGTGCGTTACCGTGTCTAGATCGTGTGAGAGCGGCTTGAGGCCCTCTCATCCTTTCTAGAGCACGAATTAAACAGAATCGTACCCGAAGGTCGTTCTGCACACAGAAAGGGGAAAAATGGAAATTCGCCGCCGGTGAGCAACCACTCGAGCTGTGGCTCGGGGATGAGCAGCACCGGTCACCCGCACGTCCAAGTGTGCCTTGGCTCGGGCGTGACAACGCCCTGGTTGGGCTGTCCACGAGAGCCCGAGGTGCGGCGGTTCCATGTCCCGAATTTGATCTTTCGGCACAGCCGATATCAATCGGTTTCAACCGAATTCTAGCAACGGGGAGGACGGAGGAAGATCTCTAGTACCTTGCTGGGGCTCTGGAGTGGACGGAGGGAGCTGCGATCGGCGTTCTCCGATCAAGTCCGAGCTGCGGAAGTTTTCAGCCGGCGCTGAGTTCTTGCGTGGGAAGAACGGCGGTGCCTCGGCCGAGGAGGGGGGCAGGCGCCTTAAGAAGGCTCTGCACCGCCTCACGCCTGCGCGTGGGCAAGCAGCTGCTGGCGCGGCGGCTGCCCTCGGTGGCGATCACCGCTGCGGCTCGGCGACCCGAGTCAAAAAGTCTCAGTCGGTTTGATCTGAGCAGTGGCTGACATGTGGGTCCCACCTCCAGTTTTAACCTCTGAAATTTACTTAATCACTGTTGTAAACAGTGAACCCCATACTACCCTTGGCAATTCAAATTATTCACCCATGAGCCATTTGAATTGATCAAAGTTCAAATGAGGTTTGGTTTGAATGAATTTCAGCACAAGTTCAGTTTGAAATTCAAATAAAGTTTGAATTTCTCCCCCTTAGCTCATGTCAAGATCAACTCCAAATGGAGTGAAAATTGGTGTGTGAGCTCACAAAAATGTGCTGAGTAAGAATATGCCTTCCACTTTTAAATTCATGGGATAAAAACAGTTGGAATTTGAATATGGTTTCAAACTGCCCTCTTCCTAACTCTACCCAAACTGACCTCAAAAAGGTTTTGAATTTGGGTGAAACTTGGCATGGACATCCTTAGTAAAGTGTAGGAGTTTTCATATGTCCAGCCCATCTATATCACATGTGGGAAATACCACTTTTGCAATGTGTGAGTTTGTTCTCTAATGAGCATGTGGATAATTGTTACTTGCTCTTCATTTGTGTTCATCATTCTTCCTCAAATGAGGTGTGTGGTGTGGTGATGAACACTGCAATTGTGTGTCAAAAACTGAGGCCCTTACAATAACAGTCAATCTCCCCGGGTCCACCTGTCTGGTCCCGGGCCCCCCTTGTAAGCCACCCGAGTCTTGAACTATAAAAGGCTCGGGCAGGCGACGTTAGCAAGGGTTCGCACTTCCGCAACTCATACGCTAGACATCAGTCATCCCCAAGCTCAGGACTCCGGTTCTGAGCAACAAGCAATACAGCGAGCTCCATAGCTCGCCGTGGACGTAGGGTTTTACGCTCCGGCGGCCTAAACCACGTAAAACTTGTCGTGTCAAGCTCTTCCTAACTCGTCCATACGCTCAAGCTCTCCGCAAGGGACTAGGCCCACCGAAGAAAGAACCTCCGCGGGCTGTCCAGTGCAGGCCCGGGAGAAGTGTCGACCGAACACTTCGACACTTGCTTTGCCCGGTCCTGCACCCAAAGAATGCGCACTCTGCCCCCCAGCGCTACGGTCTGAGTACCAGGGTGCCGGACGGTTGCACCCTGACTGGGGTTGGGGGCCAGACCTTCGGGACCAAGTGCACTGGATTACCCAAGCCCCGTATTCTGGCCCGGGACAGTAAGCCAAATGGGACTAAGGGACAGGAAAGGGAGGACTTCTGAGCAGTACCGGACTCCGCCCCCACAGCTGGGCCGAGCTCCGAGGCCAGCCCTCACCCTCCTTTCAGAGGCGAGCACTGATGCCGGACCTCACGCCCTTCGCTGGCCTGAGCTCCGATGACTTCCGGACCTCACACCCTTCGCTGGCCTGAGCTCCGATGACTTCCGGACCTCCGCCCCCACATCTGGGACGAGCTCCGAGGCCAGCCCTCGCCCTCCTTTCAGAGGAGAGTGCTGATGGCGGACCTCACGCCCTTCGCTGGCCTGAGCTCCGATGACTTTCGGACCTCCGCCCCCCGCAGCTGGGCCGAGCTTCGAGGCCAGCCATCGCCCTCATTTCAGAGGCGAGTGCTGATGCCGGACCTCACGCCCTTCTCTGGCCTGTGCTCCGATGACATCCGGACCTCCGCCGCCACAGCTGGGCCGAGCTCCGAGGCCAGCCCTCGCCCTCCTTTCAGAGGCGAGTGCTGATGCCGGACCTCACGCCCTTCGCTGGCCTGAGCTCCGATGACTTCCGGACCTCCGCCCCCCGCAGCCGGGCCGAGCTCCGAAGCCAGCCCTCGCCCTCCTTTCAGAGGCGAGCGCTGATGCCGGACCTCACGCCCTTCGCTGGCCTGAGCTCCGATGACTTCCGGACCTCCGCCCCCACGGCTGAGCCGAGCTCCGAGGCCAGCCCTCGCCCTCCTTTCAGAGGCGAGTGCTGATGCCGGACCTCACGCCCTTCACTGGC
The DNA here is from genome assembly GCA_030760725.1 of Neostapfia colusana. Classification (NCBI taxonomy): domain Eukaryota; kingdom Viridiplantae; phylum Streptophyta; class Magnoliopsida; order Poales; family Poaceae; genus Neostapfia; species Neostapfia colusana. The sequence continues at coordinate 107,860,681 of JASWHV010000006.1, forward strand.
CTGAGCTCCGATGACTTCCGGACCTCCGCCCCATGCAGCTGGGCCGAGCTCCGAGGCCAGCCCTCGCCCTCCTTTCAAAGGCGAGTGCTGATGCCGGACCTCACGCCCTTCGCTGGCCTGAGCTCCGATGACTTCCGGACCTCACGCCCTTCGCTTGCCTGAGCTCCGATGACTTCCGGACCTACGCCCCCACAGCTGGGCCGAGCTCCGAGGCCAGCCCTTGCCCTCCTTTCAGAGGCGAGCGCTGATGCCAGACCTCATGCCCTTCGCTGGCCTGAGCTCCGATGACTTCCGGACCTCCGCCCCCACAGCTGGGCCGAGCTCCGAGGCCAGCCCTCGCCCTCCTTTCAGAGGCGAGCGCTGACGCCGGACCTCACGCCCTTCGCTGGCCTGGGATCCAATGACTTCCGGACCTCCGCCCCCCGTAGCTGGGCCGAGCTCCGATGCCAGCCCTTGCCCTCCTTTCAGAGGCGAGCCCTGATGCTGGACCTCACGCCCTTCGTGGGCCTGAGCTCCGATGACTTCCGGACCTCTGCCCCCACAGCTGGGCCGAGCTCCGATGCCAGCCCTCGCTCTCCTTTCAGAGGCGAGCCCTGATGCCGGACCTCACGCCCTTCGTGGGCCTGACCTCCGATGACTTCTCGGACCACTCCTCTTCTCAGAGGCGAGCTCCGAGGGTGGACCTCCCCCTTTCACAAGGGCAGAGCTCGGATGCCAGGCTTCACCCTCTCCTCATAGGCTGAACTCCGAAGCCGTCAAGACCCTGCCAGCACAGGGAGTACTCAATACAAGAAAGTGTGCGGGTAGGAGAAGGCCCCACTTCGGGCTCGTTACCTGGGCCACTGTCGGTACCCTCAATACCGGGTACCCCCGCGTGCAGCGTAAAACTTCTTAAGGACCTTGCTCCCTCTGCAGGGCGAGGTTTGAAGGCCCCACGTGTCCAGCGGGGCCGGAGCTACCCTCCCCACGGAGGATAGCTCCGAGCCTTCCACGTGGCCCAGGAGGTCGGACCTCGCCCCCTCTGCAGGGGTGAGCTCCGGAGGCGCCACGTGTACGGCAGGGCCGGGGCTCTCCTCTCCTCAAAGGATAGCTCCGGGCCTGCCACGTGGCCCGGAAGACCGGACCTCGCCCCCCTCCGCGGCGGTGAGCTCCGAAGGCTCCACGTGTCCAGTAGAGCCGAAGCTTCCCCTCTCCTCAGAGGAGAGCTCCAGGTCCGACACGTGGCCAGCAGAGCAGTGCTGCCGTCCGGCGCGGTAGGCAGCCGGAGTAAAGGCGCGCCATGCCTTTACCGTACAAGGTATTCAAGGCCCGCACCTTTCCAAGACGTGGAGACGTGGAGCACGCCTCTGTCAGGTGCCGTTGCATCCAGTCGCATCACAGACTGGCGCACCGTGTCAGAACCTGCCATCCAATAAACACAGTGACAAGACATCCCCTGCCGCCCCTGCCGTCATTAACCACTACGACTAGCTTGCGGCATGGGCAGGGTGGCAGAACGAAGACTCGGAAGCCTTCGCCAGAGACAACTTCCGGCATAACTGCAGATACGATAGTCGGCAGGCAATCTCCCCGGGACCACCTGTCGGGTCCCGGGCCCCCCTTGTAAGCCACACGAGCCTTGGACTATAAAAGGCTTGGGTAGGCAACGTTAGTGAGGGTTCGTACTCCAGCAACTCATACCCTAGGCGTAACTCATCCTCAAGCTCAGGACTCTGGTTCTGAGCAACAAGCAATACAGCGAGCACCTCAGCTCACCGTGGACGTAGGGTTTTACGCTCCGGCGGCCCGAACCACGTAAAACCCGCCGTGTCAAGCTCCTCCCAAACTCGTCCCTATGCTCAAGTTCTCCGCAAGCGACTAGCCCCTCCGAAAAAGAACTTCCACGGGCTGCCCAGAGCAGGTTCGGGGGAAGTGTCGACCACACAGTTCGACAGAAGCCATGGCAGGGGAGAGCTCAAGGACAGGGAATACAAAGGCGCAAGAGTTCAAGGGAGGTGCAAGCGCTGGGAAGTGCGAAGGAAAGCCGCAATGCAGGTAAGATCCCCTTTTAAAAACTTCCCAGGTGCCATTCAAAGCGATTTGAAACTCTTCGAATACGCTGCATGGGCAACTGCTTTGGCTCCAAGACCGAGCGCTGATGACAAGTGGACCCAAGTCGTCCAGCTGAAGCGGTGGGCCAAGAAGTCAGTCTCCCAAGGTGACGAGCCGGCAAGGCGCTTCGGCGGTTCCCGAAAAAAGCGCCACAACATGCAGAAGTGGCAGCTTTGGGAACCGCCGCAGTAAAAGCAACCATCAAGTGGGCGCACGCTCCCATGATCCCGCAACTGTTCGTGCTCCGGCAATGGTCAACACGGGACTTAGAGAAAGTGCGCGAAACAGAAGAGACGGAGGCCCCACCTCGGGCTCGCTATCTCCGTAGAGATGGGCCCAGGGGCCACTGTCGGTACCCTCGATATGGGGTACCCTCGCGCACAGGGGGAAATGCCTAAGGACCTCGCCCTTCTCCGCAGGGAGAGCTCCGAAGGCGCCACGTGTCCAGCGGGGCCGGACCTCCCTCTCCTCATAGGTGAGCTCCGGACTCGCCACTTTGCCAGCAGAAGCCGGACCTCCCTCCTCCGTGGGGGGAGCTCCGAAGGCTCCACGTGTCCCGCGGGGCCGGACCTCCCTCTTCTCAGAGGAGACCTCCGGGCCTGCCACGTGGCCAGCAGAAGCCGGACCTCCCCCCTTCGCGGGGAGAGCTCCGAGGACTCCACGTGTCCCGCGGGGCCGGACCTTCCTCTCCTCAGAGGAGAGCTCCGGGCCCGCCACGTGGCCAGCAGGACAATGCTGCCTGCCCCCGCGCGGTAGCCAGCGGGCGTAAAGACGCACCATACCTTGCCCGTACGAGGTATTCATGGCCCGCGCCTTCCCAAGACGCGGAGACGTGGAGCACGCCTCTGTCAGGTGCCGTTGTGCCCAGTCGCATCACAGACTGGTGCGCAGTGTCAGAGCCTGCCCGCCAATAAACACAGCAACATGACATCCCCTGCCGCCCCTGCCATCATCAACCACTACGACTAGCTTGCGGCATTGGCAGGGCGGCAGAACGAAGACTCGTAAGCCTTCGCCAGAGACAACTACCGGCATAACTTCAGATACGGTGGTCGGCAGGCAATCTCCCCGGGACCACCTGTCAGGTCCCGGGCCCCCCTTGTAAGCCACTCGAGCCTTGGGCTATAAAAGGCTTGGGTAGGCAACGTTAGCAAGGGTTCGAACTCTATGAACTCACACTCTAGACATCACTCACCCTCAAGCTCAGGACTCCAGTTTTGAGCAGCAAGCAATACAGCGAGCACCTCTGCTCACCGTGGACGTAGGGTTTTACGCTCCGGCGGCCTGAACCACGTAAAACTCGCCGTGTCAAGCTTCTCCCTAACTCATCCCTAACGCTGAAGCTCTCCGCAAGCGTCTAGCCCCTCCGAAAAAGAACCTCCGCGGGCTGCCCAGAGCAGGTCCGGGGGAAGTGTCGACCACACACTTCGACAGTCTCTATGCCTTATGGCCTAAAGAATGCTCTTCCCACCTTTGTACGTGCAATGCACAAAACCTTTGGAGAGTTATTAAGAGACTTAGTTGAGATGTATGTCGATGACATCGTTGTCAAGGTCAGGCAGAGTTCATCCTTGCTAGATAACCTGGCCTTAGTCTTTGAAAAACTGCGCTCCACGCGCACCAATCTGAACCCCGACAAGTGTGTGTTCGGCGTATCCTCTGGAAAACTCTTAGGATTCCTGGTCTCACACTGAGGAATTGAGGCCAACCCAGAGAAGATCAAGGCCATCGACTTGATGCGGCCTCCCGTCCGCATCAAAGAAGTCCAGAAACTCACGGGATGCCTAGCCGCGCTGATTCAGTTTATACCGAGGTTAGCAGAGCGAGCGCTCCCCTTCTTTAAGCTCCTGCGCAAATCCGGTCCATTTGCTTGGACCGACGAAGCAGAAGAAGCTTTCCAGGAGTTGAAGCAACTCCTGACGACCCTACCCATCATGGTAGCCCCCAAACCCGAAGAGCATTTGTTGCTCTACATCGCGGCGACAACTGAAGTTGTGAGTATGGTCCTCGTCGCAGAGTGGCCGGACCTCTCTTCGCCACAGCCTGCTCCGGTAGCAGGAGACAGGGACCAGGAAACCACGGAGGTCCAAGACGGCCTCCCGGATCTCCAAGACAATCTCCCGGAGGTCCAAGCCGGACCCCCGGACCTCCACGACAACCTCCCGGAGGCCCAACGGGACCTCCCGGAGGTCCAACGGGACCTCCCGGAGCTCCCGGAAAACCAGCGGGACCTCCCGGAGGTCCAAGGCGGCTTAGGAGCCTTCGAGTCCCAGCTCCCGGAAGCCCCCCTGGACCCACCCACCTCCGGTAGGCCTGAGCCAATGGATGAAGACATCTCTGGCCTGGGAGGGAGGGTCTGGACCATCCATAGGCCTGTCTACTACATCAGCGAAGTCCTCCATAACGCCAAGACAAGGTACCTGGAGGTCCACAAGCTGCTGTATGCAGTGCTCGTGGCATCTAGGAAGCTCCGCCATTACTTCCAAGCCCAACGGGTCTCGGTGGTCACCTCCTATCCGCTGAAGACGATCCTTCACAGCCCCCACGCGACTGGCAATGTCGCTAAATGGGCAGCGGAGCTGGCGGAGTTTGAGCTGGACTTCCTTCTTCGTCATGCAGTCAAGAGCCAAGCACTGGCTGACTTCGTGGCTGAGTGGACGCCAACGAAGGCTGACCCAGGGGGCCACGAACACGGTGAACCAAAGCACCGAGCTCCGGTCTTCACCGGGCCTCACTGGACGCTCTTCTTCGACGGCTCCTCGCGAAAGCAGGGGGCTGATTCCGGCGTACTGCTTCTCATGCCATCGGGGGAGCAGTTTGGGTACATGGTGCGTCTCAATTTCAAGGCAACCAACAACATGGCAGAGTACGAAGCACTCATCTTTGGCCTAAAGACAGCCCTGTCTCTGGGCGCTCGCCAGTTGTTGGCACAGGGCGACTCCCAGCTAGTTATCAAGCAAGTTAAGGGTGAATGCTCCTGCAATGACCCACAGCTAGCTGCTTATCTGCTCCACGTGCAGGTGTTGGAGAAAGACTTCCTCGCCTTGGACCTGCGCCATGTACCTCGTGCTGGCAATGCCGCAGCTGATGACCTCTCAACGAAGGCCTCCACCGGAGCCCCCGTGCCTGAAGGAGTTTTCGAGAGGACATTGCTGCAGCCCACAGCCTGGCCTGCCGAGCCGGGCGAAGGGGGCTGGACCAGCACCTCGAAGCTGGTGGTCCCAGCGGCCCTGCAGCCATGGACGCTGCCAAGGATCGTAAGCGTCACTGGGGATTCCGTGCAACCCAGCGCTCATGATCCAGGAGCTCAAGTCAGACCCGATGCATGGATCACGGAGATCCGGGACTACATGAAAGATAACATCCTCCCTGATGAACGTTGTCGAAGTGTTCAGTCGACACTTCCCCCGGGCCTGCACTGGGCAGCCCGCGGAGGTTCTTTTTTTGGTGGGGCTAGTCCCTAGCGGAGAGCTTGCGCAGGTGGACGAGTTAGTAAGAGCTTGACAAGGCGAGTTTTACGTGGTTCAGGCCGCCAGAGCGTAAAACTCTACGTCCACGGCGAGCTATGGAGCTCGCTGTATTGCTTGCTGCTCAGGGCCGAAGTCCTGAGCTTGGGGGTGAGTTACAGCTTGAGAGAGTATGGCTAGCGTATGAGTTGCAAAGTGCAAACCCTTGCTATCGACGCCTACCCGAGCCTTTTATAGTCCAAGACTCGGGCAGCTTACAAGGGGGGCCGGGACCCGACAGGTGGTTCCAGGAAGATTGTCTATCATCTACCGTATCTGCAGTTATGCCGGTAGTTGCCTCTGGTTGAAGGCTTCTGAGTCTTCATCTTGCCACCCTGCCCATGCCGCATGCTAGTCGTAGTGGTTGATGACGGCGCAGGCGGCATGGGATGTCTTGTCGTGGTGTTTATTGGCTGGTAGGTTCTGACACCGCGCGCCAGTCTGTGATGCGACTGGGCGCAACGGCACCTGACAGAAGCGTGCTCCGCGTCTCCGTGTCTCGGGAAGACGCGGGCCTTGAATACCTTGTACGGGCAAGGTATGGGGCGTCTTTACGCCCGCTGCCTATCGCTCGGGGGCAGGCAGCGCCATTCTGCTGCCACGTGGCGGGCCCGGAGCCCTTCTCAGAGGAGAGGAGGGCCCGTTCCGCGGGGCACGTGGAGCCTCTGGACCTCTCCCCGCGGAGGGGGTGGCTCGGCTTCTGTTGGCCACGTGGCGGGCCCGGAGCTCTCCTCTGAGGAGAGGGAGGTCCGGCCCCGCTGGACGCGTGGCGCCTTCGGACCTCTCTCCCGCGGAGGGGGAGGTCCGGCTTCTGTATGCCACGTGGCGGGCCCGGAGCTCTCCTCTGAGGAGAGGGAGGTCCGGCCCCGCCGGACGCGTTGCGCCTTCGGAGCTCTCCCTGCGGAGAAGGGTGAGTTCCTTAGGCATTTTACCCTGTGCGCGGGGGTACCCCATATCTCAGGTACCGACAGTGGCCCCCGGGCCCATCTCGGGGGAGATAGCGAGCCCGAGGTGGGACCTCCGTCTCTTCCGATCCGCGCACTTTCTCTAAGTCCCGAATTGACCACTGCCGGAGCACGAACGGCCGCGGGATCGTGGGAGCGTGCGCTCAATTGATGGTTGCTTTTACTGCGACGGTTCCCAAGACCACCACTTCTACACGTTGCGGCTCTTTCTTCGGGAACCGCCGAAGTGCCTTGCCGGCTTGTCTTCTGGGGCGTCTGACTCCTTAACCCATCGCTTCAGTTGGGCGGCTTGGGTCCACCTTTCATCGGCGCCCGGTCTCGGAGCCAATGAGGTCGCCGATGCGATGTTTCCGGAGGTTTTCGAATTACCTCGAACCATCCCTGGAAAGTTTTAAAAGGGGATCTCACCCGCATCGCGGCTTCCCTTCGCATTGCGCTCGTACTTCCCTTGAACTCTTGTGCCCCGGCTTTCCTGCCCTTGCGCCCTCTTTCGCCATGGCTTCCAACTTGCTCCCGACGCGCCTCGTTCGTTCTTCCGAGCTCGGGCCAGTGCGCAGGCTGCTGGGCTGGCGCTCAGAAGAGCAGAAACATCGGCTTCGCCGAGGATCTCTCCCCCTGGTCCTGGAAAAGGGGGAGATAGTCTTCTTCACCGCTTATGCTGTGGCGGGGTTCGTTCCGCCGATTTCTTCCTTCTTTGTCACCCTGCTGGAGACATATGGTCTCCAGCTCCACCATCTTTCCCCCAACTCCTTCGCAATGGCTGCTGTTTTTGTACACTTCTGCGAGATGTTCGTGGGGATGCACGCCTCTGTGACGCTCTTCCGCCACTTCTTTGTGCTGCGGACGACTAGGCGCGGCTCAAAGACTCAGATGGGGGCATACTACTTCCAGCATCGCTGCAAAGACCCCAAGGTCTCCGGATACCTTCTGCCCTTCAGCGCATCAAGGTGGGAAAACTGGAGGGAGAGCTGGGTGGTAGTGCAGACCGACGAGCACGATCGCCTACAACTCCCAACCGCCAGCCCAACCACCGATCGCCGCTTCTGGGAGGAGATCCCTGAGCTGGAGCAGAAGTACTCCCCGGTCTTCGAGCGGATCCGGTTCTTGGCCAACGAGGGGCTGTGTCGAAGTGTGCGATCGACACTTCCCCCGGGCCTGCACTGGGCAGCCCACGGAGGTTCTTTTTTCGGCGGGGCTAGTCTCCTAGCGGAAATCTTGTGCGGATGGACGAGTTAGCGAGAGCTTGACACGGTGAGTTTTACGTGGTTCAGGCCGCCGGAGCGTAAAACCCTACGTCCACGGCAAGCTATGGAGCTCGCTGTATTGCTTGCTGCTCAGGGCCGGAGGCCTGAGCTTGGGGGTGAGTTACAGCTTGAGAGCGTATGGCTAGCGTATGAGTTGCAAAGTGCGAACCCTTGCTATCGACGCCTGCCCGAGCCTTTTATAGTCCAAGACTCGGGCGGCTTACAAGGGGAGCCGGGACCCGACAGGTGGTCCCGGGAAGATTGCTTGTTATCTACCGTATCTGTAGTTACGCCGGTCGTTGCCTCTGGTCGAAGGCCTCTGAGTCTTCATCTTGCCGCCCTGCCCATGCCGCATGCTAGTCGTAGTGGTTGATGAGGGTGCAGGCGGCATGGGATGTCTTGTCGCAGCGTTTATTAGCTGGCAGGTCCTGAAACCGCGCGCCAGTCTGTGATGCGACTGGGCGCAACGGCACCTGACAGACGCATGCTCCGCGTTTCCGCGTCTTGGGAAGACGCGGGCCTTGAATACCTTGTACGGGCAAGGTGAGGGGCGCCTTTACGCCCGCCGCCTACCGCTCGGGGGCAGGCAGCACCGTTCTTCTGGCCACGTGGCGGGTCCGGAGCCCTTCTCTGAGGCGAGAAGGGTCCGGCCTGCGGGGCACGTGGAGCCTCCAGACCTCTCCCCGCGGAGGGGGAGGTCTAGCCTCTGTATGCCACGTGGCGGGCCCGGAGCTCTCCTCTGCGGAGAGGGAGGTCCGGCCCCGCTGGACGCATGGTGCCTTCGGACCTCTCTCCCGCGGAGGGGGAGGTCCGGCTTCTGTATGCCACATGGCGGGCCCGGAGCTCTCCTCTGTGGAGAGGGAGGTCCGGCGCCGCTGGACGCGTGGCGTCTTCGGACCTCTCTCCCGCGGAGGGGGAGGTCCGGCTTCTGTATGCCACGTGGCGGGCCCGGAGCTCTCCTCGGAGGAGAGGGAGGTCCGGCCCCGCCGGACGCGTGGCACCTTCGGAGCTCTCCCTGCGGAGAAGGGCGAGTACCTTAGGCATTTTACCCTGTGCGCGGGGGTACCCCATATCTCAGGTACCGACAGTGGCCCCCGGGCCCATCTCGGGGGAGATAACGAGCCCGAAGTGGGACCTCCGTCTCTTCCGATCCGCGCACTTTCTCTAAGTCCCGAATTGGCCGCTGCCGGAGCACGAATGGCCGCGGGGTCGTGAGAGCGTGCGCTCACTTGATGACTGCTTTTACTGCGGAGACGGGAGCCCCAGCCATGTTGAACACGCAGGGCTTTCGGAGCTCTCCCACCGCGGGGGCAGGTCCGGTTTCCGCCTGCCACGTGGCGAGCCTGGAGCCCTTCTCAAGGGAGGAGAGAGTTCCGGGCCTGCTGGACACGTGGTGCCCCCGGGTCCCGCCCCCTCTAGCCCTGGGTCGAAGTAGTTGGTAGCTCCTTTCCCCCTACTTCATGCAGTCCCCGTTGCCGCAACCTGGAAGTCCTGCACACAGGTAGAGGAAACGTAATTCTCCTTGGGGGCTCCCCCCCTCTATTCCTTAGTCGTATCTGCAGCAAATTCCGACTAAAGATGAGAATGAGAAGAGGGAGTTGAACGCATAGTGAGCACGCGTTAGTAGGGTAATCATAAAAACTTAATAAGTAAATTAAATGAGTACCAAAGTAGAGCAACGTAGGGTAGGTTTCTTTTCATATACATTTTTCATACGGGGGAAGGCGGGCCACATATGTAGGCCACGACCCACCTCAAGGGAAGCAAGACTCTACGCGCTTGGGGTCGGAACCAGGCGAAGCTGAACGTAGTCCTGGACCGTCCCCTGAGGCTTAGTTGCTCCAAGCCCTGTTCACGGACTTTTATGGAAATTACTACAAAAAGAAAGGCCTGCCCTATTGTTGCTCTAGGGGTAGAACTTACAGCGGTGTTCCGTGTTCCGAAGGTTCGGGAGCGGGTCCCTGTCTTCTGTTCTGGGGAATGGTCCCAGACCCGGGATGTCCAGCCCCAGTACGGCAAATGGCCATGCGGGCTGGATCATCTGTACCGTCCAAGCCGGTGTATGGATCTGCTTGGCATGGAACAGGCACGCTTAGCAGCTCTTGACCAGCTCGACGGCATCCTGGAGTGTTGCCGGCTAGTAGAAGCCATGCCGAAAGGCTTTACCGACAAGCGTGCGTGAGGAAGAATGACTCCCACATTCGCCTCCATGGATCTCAGCGAACAAGTCGCAGCCTTCCCCCTGGGTTATGCACCGCAATAGGATGTGGTTGGCGCCACGTCGGTAGAGATACCCCTCTACCGCCATGTGTCTCTTAGCCATACGCGCAATCCGTTCAGCGGATACACGTTCATCAGGGAGGATATTGTCTTTCAAGTAGTCCCGGACCTCCGTGATCCATGCATCGGGTCTGACTTGAGCATCTGGATCTTGAGCGCTGGGTTGCACGGAGTCCCCAGTGACGCTTATGATCCTTGGCGGCGCTCATGGCCGCCGGGACCGCTAGCTTCGAGGTGCTGGTCTAGCCCCCTTCGCCCGGCTCGGCGGGCCGGGCTGTGGGTCGCGGCAACGTCCTCTCGAGGCCCCCTTCAGGCACAGTGGCTCCGGTGGCAGTGGGGGCCCTCATTGAAAGGTCGTCAGCTGCGGCCTTGCTAGCGCGCGGTACGTGGTGCAGGTCCAAGGCGAGGGGGTCTGTCTCCGCTGTCTTGGTTGTTAACCAGACTGGGGATTGCCCTGAGCCAACGACTAGCGAGAAGGATGGGCACTCCATACTTTGCTATGTTGTTGGTTGCCTTGGAATTGGAACGCGCCACATACCCAGACTGCTCCCCCGATGGCGTGAGGAACAGTACGCTAGCATTGGCCCCCTGCTTTCGCGAGGAGCCGTCGACGAACATCACTCGATAAGGCCTGGTGAAGGTCAGGGCTCAGGGTACTGTTTCATCGTCTTCGTGGCCCCCTGAGCGTGCGTCTACTTCAGCCACAAGTGAACTAATGCTCTGTTAATGTCTGTATGATGGGAAAGGGAACCTAGATCAAACTTCAGTAGTTCCGCCGCCCATTTGGCGGCATCGCCCGCCGCGTGGAGCTGTGGGGGATAGCTTTTAGCCTAGGGGGATCGCTGGGTGCCCGACACTCGGGGGTCCTCAGGCTGCTTTGGACCTCGCGGGAAGCTCCGCTGACGTCCAGGGAGCTCCGGGAGGTCCTGCTGGTCCTCCGGGAGGTTGTGTCGGGGATCCGAGGTCTGGTCTTCTGGTGCTTGCTTCTCGGTAGCGAAACAGGTTACTGTGGTATGGGGTTAAAGCCATTGCGCGAAGACCGGAAATTCGCGGGACCCCTAGCTATGCCGAGTCGGTTTACGCCGGGATTAGCAGGTAAAGGGCGCCCTTCAACTACTTCAGACTCAGGGGCCTGATGGGAGCCCTAGCAAGCATTTGGGAAGCGCAGCATATCACAGCCTGGTATCGAGTCTACTATTTGCTCTATCATAGGAAGAAAAAATAGGTCTTTAGGGTATGCCTTGTTGAGACTGGTGTAGTGGATGCGCTTCCGGAGCTTCTCGCTGGCCTTCGGGATAATAACACGGTTTGCCAAGCGCCGGGAGCGGCGGACTCTCCGTCTCGTCGGACGGCTGGACGTCGGGAAAGACCTTTAAGTAGTGCTCCATCACCTCCCTAGGGATCTCTGGCCTCGGTGATGGCTGTCATGCAGCACATCGACCTCATGCCGGAGGGGGGCAACGAGCGCGCCTTCCTATATGCTACCCAGGCCCCCGGCTACCCGGGTGGTCTGGGTGGCATCGGCGCTGATTCGGACGAGCCTTGTGGGGACGTCGTCCTCATCAAGGGGTTGCACGTGGGGTGCGGTGGTAGAGGCACGGTGGCGTGCACTTAGGTGGAGCTGGTTTGTTTCTGTACTGCTGAGGGCTGGCGCTCTAGTTGCTGTAAGCGCCTGAAGCCTTTCCAAGGCTAATACTGCGGCAGCACGGTCTCCACAAACCTTGAGGACGCCTGTTGGTGTAGGCATCTTCAAGACAAGATAGCCATAGTGGGCTACTGCCATGAATCGGTACAGGGCTGGCCTACCGATCATGGCAATCTCGGCCACGTCGAACAGAATGTACTCTGTCCGGTAGCTGTTCGGTGCCCCAAAGGTCACCGGGAGGCTGATGCGGCCGTAGGGAACGACCTGTCCCGGCCCTACCCCTGAGAACGGGCTTGATGGGGCGAGCTTGGCCATCGGGATCTGCAGCTTCTGGAAGGCTGCGTGACTGATGAGGTTCAGTCCAGCCCCACCATCCACCAAAACGTGGTACATCTTCACGTTGGCGATGGTAAGGGCCACCACGAGCGGTAGTTGGCCGGCCCCAGCCATGTTCCTGGGGCAGTCGGTGTCATCAAAGCTGATGGGGGTTCCCATCCGCCTGAGGCGCGGTACTGCACCTGGGAGGGGAGCCACCGACGCTACGGCTCGACGCAAGGCCTTAGCCATGCTTCGGGACAGGGGGTCAGCGGACCCGCCGAAGATGTCACGGGGCATCTTCCAGTGCTCGTCGTCACTGGAGCTGGAGCTCCCATGATTGCGCACTGCCTTTACGGCGCGCCGGAGCTCCTGGAACTCCACCTGGCGGTCGTCGCCGTCCCGGGCCTCGACCTTCTGCTTGCACTCCCTTTGACTACAGGGTGGGGCATCAGCTGGGGGCTGCTTCCCCTTCCGGAAGCGCTCCGCGAGCTTCTGGATTTCCTGGCCTCTGGAGGAATTCTGCCGGGTTGATGCTGCCGTCGTACTTCTCAGGCAAGAGCGGCCGAAACTTGCGCGGCAATTTTGTGAAGCGAAAGCGGGGCGCGAGGGCCGCACACCCTGCTTCTTCTGCCGCAGGTCCTGATGCCGCGAATGCTTGGTTCGCACTGAGCACCGCATGCTCTGGCTGCCATACGTAGGACACACGGCTGTGGCATATTGAGTAGCAGCGCTCTTCGCTGCGGCTAGCGCACCCTCACTAGGTACACCCAGCGCTACTGAAAACCTGACGCTGGTCGGAGCCTGCACTGCCGGGGTCGGCGCTGCCAGAGCCGGTTGCTGGCTCCCAGTGCAGGTATCGGTGCCGCGAACGCTTGGTTCTCCGCTGGCACACTGTGCCCCGGTATGGGCAAGGCCGCTCCATAGACCGGGGACGCCGTCTGCAGGGCATATGGTTGTCGCATATGCCGCACGACGTATGCCTGGGGCAGAGCTCACGTAGCGAAGATCTGCCCTTCAGGCTGGGTCGAGGCCGACGTCATGTTGTCGCCAGCCTCTTGAGTGCGACGCTTTTCTTGACGTCGCTCGAGCAACACTCGGGCATCTTGGCCTAAGTGGCACCGTTCCAGTTCTGTCCTCAGGTCCGTCGACGGAAGCTTGGTGGAGCTGGAACTCCCCCGTCTGGCCATCAACCGTTGGCATGCGCGTCAGCGACACAGCCGGTTGGTCGGAGCGTCGTCCCCGCCGAAGTCAATGGTTTGCGGCGGCGACGACAAAACGGTCTACCTCGCGAATCCACCGCTGGGTCGCTGCCTGTGGCGCGTCCCCAGCAGGCGGATTGCGCAGTAGCGCCCTTGCTGCGGCTAGCGCACCCCCACCGGGTACGCCCGGCGCTACTGAAGGCCTGACGCTGGATGGAGCCTGCATTGCCGGGGTCGGCGCTGCCAGAGCCGGTTGCTGGCTCCCAACTTGAGTGTGTCATCATGTACTCTCCCCTGGTCACGGTTCACCGCGGAGGCGGTGGAGGTGAGCTTGTCGCCGAATTGAGCTTGGTCATCTTCATCGGTGGAAACTCGTCGCGCTAGGGGAAAAGCCCCCTACCTGGCGCGCCAAATGTCGAAGTGTGCGATCGACACTTCCCCCGGGCCTGCACTGGGCAGCCCGCGGAGGTTCTTTTTTCAGCGGGGCTAGTCTCCTAGCGGAAAGCTTGCGCGGATGGACGAGTTAGCGAGAGCTTGACACGGCGAGTTTTACGTGGTTCAGGCTGCCGGAGCGTAAAACCCTACGTCCACGGCGAGCTATGGAGCTCGCTGTATTGCTTGCTGCTCAGGGCCGGAGGCCTGAGCTTGGGGGTGAGTTACAGCTTGAGAGCGTATGGCTAGCGTATGAGTTGCAAAGTGCGAACCCTTGCTATCGACGCCTGCCCGAGCCTTTTATAGTCCAAGACTCGGGCGGCTTACAAGGGGAGCCGGGACCCGACAGGTGGTCCCGGGAAGATTGCTTGTTATCTACCGTATCTGTAGTTACGCCGGTCGTTGCCTCTGGTCGAAGGCCTCTGAGTCTTCATCTTGCCGCCCTGCCCATGCCGCATGCTAGTCGTAGTGGTTGTTGACGGAGCAGGCGGCATGGGATGTCTTGTCGCGGCGTTTATTAGCTGGCAGGTCCTGACACCGCGCGCCAGTCTATGATGTGACTTGGCGCAACGGCACCTGACAGACGTGTGCTCCGCGTTTCCGCGTCTTTGGAAGACGCGGGCCTTGAATACCTTGTACGGGCAAGGTGAGGGGCGCCTTTACGCCCGCCGCCTACCGCTCGGGGGCAGGCAGCACCGTTCTTCTGGTCACGTGGCGGGTCCGGAGCCCTTCTCTGAGGCGAGAAGGGTCCGGCTTGAGGGGCACGTGGAGCCTCCGGACCTCTCCCCGCGGAGGGGGAGGTCTAGCCTCTGTATGCCACGTGGCGGGCCCGGAGCTCTCCTCTGCGGAGAGGGAGGTCTGGCCCCACTGGACGCGTGGTGCCTTCGGACCTCTCTCCCGCGGAGGGGGAGGTCCGGCTTCTGTATGCCACGTGGTGGGCCCGGAGCTCTCCTCTGCGGAGAGGGAGGTCCGGCCCCGCTGGACGCGTGGCATCTTCGGACCTCTCTCCCGCGGAGGGGGAGGTCCGGCTTCTATATGCCACGTGGCCGGCCCGGAGCTCTCCTCGGATGAGAGGGTGGTCCGGCCCCGCCGGACGCGTGGCACCTTCGGAGCTCTCCCTGCGGAGAAGGGCGAGTACCTTAGGCATTTTACCATGTGCGCGGGGGTACCCATATCTCAGGTACCGACAGGCTGACGTCTCTAATGGTGCTGATGGACTTTATGTCGCGCCGTATTGCTCCCTTGCAGCAGCGTAGGTCGGGGCCGACGAGCTGGAAGCGGAAGGTCGGGGCCTTGCGAAGGAGGTTGCTATGCACGTTCTGTCGTGCTTCCTTAGCTGGGACCCCTCCTTTTCTCTGAGGCCGGTTCATCTAGGACCCGTCGCCGATCGGGAGGATGCTGCCAGGGCCGAAGTCGAGGACTTAGCTGCCCTCGTGGCCTCTAGGTTTCATCGGGAGTCCTGGGACTCTTAGGCATCTGCCCCCGTGGCCACAAGGCCCTGTACTTCTGTCGAAGTGTGCGATCGACACTTCCCCCGGGCCTGCACTGGGCAGCCCGCGGAGGTTCTTTTTTCGGCGGGGCTAGTCTCCTAGCGGAAAGCTTCCGCGGATGGACGAGTTAGCGAGAGCTTGACACGGCGAGTTTTACGTGGTTCAGGCCGCCGGAGCGTAAAACCCTACGTCCACGGCGAGCTATGGAGCTCGCTGTATTGCTTGCTGCTCAGGGCCGGAGGCCTGAGCTTGGGGGTGAGTTACAGCTTGAGAGCGTATGGCTAGCGTATGAGTTGCAAAGTGCGAACCCTTGCTATCGACGCCTGCCCGAGCCTTTTATAGTCCAAGACTCGGGCGGCTTACAAGGGGACCCGGGACCCGACAGGTGGTCCCGGGAAGATTGCTTGTTATCTACCGTATCTGTAGTTACGCCGGTCGTTGCCTCTGGTCGAAGGCCTCTGAGTCTTCATCTTGCCGCCCTGCCCATGCCGCATGCTAGTCGTAGTGGTTGATGACGGCGCAGGCGGCATGGGATGTCTTGTCGCGGCGTTTATTAGCTGGCAGGTCCTGACACCGCGCGCCAGTCTGTGATGTGACTTGGCGCAACGGCACCTGACAGACGCGTGCTCCGCGTTTCCGCGTCTTGGGAAGACGCGGGCCTTGAATACCTTGTACGGGCAAGGTGAGGGGCGCCTTTACGCCCGCCGCCTACCCCTCGGGGGCAGGCAGCACCGTTCTTCTGGCCACGTGGCGGGTCCGGAGCCCTTCTCTGAGGCGAGAAGGGTCCGGCCTGCGGGGCACGTGGAGCCTCCGGACCTCTCCCCGCGGAGGGGGAGGTCTAGCCTCTGTATGCCATGTGGCGGGCCCGGAGCTCTCCTCTGCGGAGAGGGAGGTCTGGCCCCGCTGGACGCGTGGTGCCTTCGGACCTCTCTCCCGCGGAGGGGGAGGTCCGGCTTCTGTATGCCACATGGTGGGCCCGGAGCTCTCCTCTGCGGAGAGGGAGGTCCGGCCCCGCTGGACGTGTGGCATCTTCGGACCTCTCTCCCGCGGAGGGGGAGGTCCGGCTTCTATATGCCACGTGGCGGGCCCGGAGCTCTCCTCAGATGAGAGGGAGGTCCGGCCCCGCCGGACGCGTGGCACCTTCGGAGCTCTCCCTGCAGAGAAGGGCGAGTACCTTAGGCATTTTACCCTGTGCGCGGGGGTACCCCATATCTCAGGTACCGACAGGCTGACGTCTCTAATGGTGCTGATGGACTTTATGTCGCGCCGTATTGCTCCCTTGCAGCAGCGTAGGTCGGGGCCGACGAGCTGGAAGCGGAAGGTCGGGGCCTTGCGACGGAGGTTGCTATGCACGTTCTGTCGTGCTTCCTTAGCCGAGACCCCTCCTTTTCTCTGGGGCCTGTTCGTCTAGGACCCGTCGCCGATCGGGAGGATGCTGCCAGGGCCGAAGTCGAGGACCTAGCTGCCCTCGTGGCCTCTAGGTTTCATCGGGAGTCCTGGGACTCTTAGGCATCTGCCCCCGTGGCCACAAGGCCCTGTACTTCTGTCGAAGTGTGCGATCGACACTTCCCCCGGGCCTGCACTGGGCAGCCCGCGGAGGTTCTTTTTTCGGCGGGGCTAGTCTCCTAGCGGAAAGCTTGCGCGGATGGACGAGTTAGCGAGAGCTTGACACGGCGAGTTTTACGTGGTTCAGGCCGCCGGAGCATAAAACCCTACGTCCACGGCGAGCTATGGAGCTCGCTGTATTGCTTGCTGCTCAGGGCCGGAGGCCTGAGCTTGGGGGTGAGTTACAGCTTGAGAGCGTATGGCTAGCGTATGAGTTGCAAAGTGCGAACCCTTGCTATCGACGCCTGCCCGAGCCTTTTATAGTCCAAGACTCGGGCGGCTTACAAGGGGAGCCGGGACCCGACAGGTTGTCCCGGGAAGATTGCTTGTTATCTACCGTATCTGTAGTTACGCCGGTCGTTGCCTCTGGTCGAAGGCCTCTGAGTCTTCATCTTGCCGCCCTGCCCATGCCGCATGCTAGTCGTAGTGGTTGATGACGGCGCAGGCGGCATGGGATGTCTTGTCGCGGCGTTTATTAGCTGGCAGGTCCTGACACCGCGCGCCAGTCTGTATGTGACTTGGCGCAACGGCACCTGACAGACGCGTGCTCCGCGTTTCCGCGTCTTGGGAAGACGCGGGCCTTGAATACCTTGTACGGGAAAGGAGAGGGTCGCCTTTACGCCCGCCGCCTACCGCTCAGGGGCAGGCAGCACCGTTCTTCTGGCCACGTGGCGGGTCCGGAGCCCTTCTCTGAGGCGAGAATGGTCTGGCCTGCGGGGCACGTGGAGCCTCCGGACCTCTCCCCGCGGAGGGGGAGGTCTAGCCTCTGTATGCCGCATGGCGGGCCCGGAGCTCTCCTCTGCGGAGAGGGAGGTCTGGCCCCGCTGGACGAGAGGTGCCTTCGGACCTCTCTCCCGCGGAGGGTGAGGTCCGACTTCTGTATGCCACGTGGTGGGCCCGGAGCTCTCCTCTGCGGAGAGGGAGGTCCGGCCCCGCTGGACGCGTGGCATCTTCGGACCTCTCTCCCGCGGAGGGGGAGGTCCGGCTTCTATATGCCACGTGGCGGGCCCGGAGCTCTCCTCGGATAAGAGGGAGGTCCGGCCCCGCCGGACGCGTGGCACCTTCGGAGCTCTCCCTGCGGAGAAGGGCGAGTACCTTAGGCATTTTACCCTGTGCGCGGGGGTACCCCATATCTCAGGTACCGACAGGCTGACGTCTCTAATGGTTCTGATGGACTTTATGTCGCGCCGTATTGCTCCCTTGCAGCAGCGTAGGTCGGGGCCGATGAGCTGGAAGCGGAAGGTCGGGGCCTTGCGAAGGAGGTTGCTATGCATCTTCTGTCGTTCTTCCTTAGCCGAGACCCCTTCTTTTCTCTGGGGCCGGTTCGTCTAGGACCTGTCGCCGATCGGGAGGATGCTGCCAGGGCCGAAGTCGAGGACTTAGCTGCCCTCATGGCCTCTAGGTTTCATCGGGAGTCCTGGGACTCTTAGGCATCTGCCCCGTGGCCACAAGGCCCTGTACTTCTGTCGAAGTGTGCGATCGACACTTCCCCCGGGCCTGCACTGGGCAGCCCACAGAGGTTCTTTTTTCGGCGGGGCTAGTCTCCTAGCGGAAAGCTTGCGCGGATGGACGAGTTAGCGAGAGCTTGACACGGCGAGTTTTACGTGGTTCAGGCCGCCGGATCGTAAAACCCTACGTCCACGGCGAGCAATGGAGCTCGCTGTATTGCTTGCTGCTCAGGGCCGGAGGCCTGAGCTTGGGGGTGAGTTACAGCTTGAGAGTGTATGGCTAGCGTATGAGTTGCAAAGTGCGAACCCTTGCTATCGATGCCTACCCGAGCCTTTTATAGTCCAAGGCTCGGGCGGCTTACAAGGGAAGCCGGGACCCGACCGGTGGTCCCGGCAAGATTGTCTATTATCTACCGTATCTGTAGTTACGCCGGTGGTTGCCTCTGGTCGAAGGCTTCTGAGTCTTCATCTTGCCGCCCTGCCCATGCCGCATGCTAGTCGTAGTGGTTGATGACGGCGCAGGCGGCATGGGATGTCTTGTCGCGGCGTTTATTTAGCTGGCAGGTTCTAACGCTGCACGCCAGTCTGTGATGCGACTGGGCGCAACGGCTCCTGACAGACGCGTGCTCCGCGTTTCCGCATCTTGGGAAGACGCGGGCCTTGAATACCTTGTACGGGCAAGGTGTGGGGCGCCTTTATGCCCGCCGCCTACCGCTCGGGGGCAGGCAGCACCGTTCTTCTGGCCACGTGGCGGGTCCGGAGCCCTTCTCTGAGGCGAGAGGGGTCTGGCCTGCGGGGCACGTGGAGCCTCCGGACCTCTCCCCGCGGAGGGGGAGCTCCAGCCTCTGTATGCCACGTGGCGGGCCCGGGGCTCTCCTCTGCGGAGAGGGAGGTCCGGCCCCGCTAGACGCGTGGTGTCTTCGGACCTCTCTCCCGCGGAGGGGGAGGTCCGGCTTCTGTATGCCACGTGGCGGCCCCGGAGCTCTCCTCGGAGGAGAGGGAGGTCCGGCCCCGCCGGATGCGTGGCGTCTTCGGAGCTCTCCCTGCGGAGAAGGGCGAGTACCTTAGGCATTTTACCCTGTGCGCGGGGGTACCCCATATCTCAGGTACCGACAGTGGCCCCCGGGCCCATCTCGGGGGAGATAACGAGCCCGAGGTGGGACCTCCGTCTCTTCCGATCAGCGCACTTTCTCTAAGTCCCGAATTGGCCGCTGCCGGAGCACGAACGGCCGCGGGGTCGTGAGAGCGTGCGCTCACTTGATGACTGCTTTTACTGCGGAGACGTGAGCCCCGGCCATGTTTAACACGCAGGGCTTTCGGAGCTCTCCCACCGCGGGGGCAGGTCCGGTTTCCGCCTGCCACGTGGCGAGCCCGGAGCTCTTCTCAAGGGAGGAGAGAGTTCCGGGCCTGCTGGACACGTGGGGCCCCTGGGTCCCGCCCCATCTAGCCCTGGGTCAAAGTAGTTGGTAGCTCCTTTCCCCCTACTTCATGCAGTCCCCGTTGCCGCAACCTGGAAGTCCTGCACACAGGTAGAGGAAACGTAAATCTCCTTGGGGGCTCCCCCTCCCTTATCTCATAGTCTTATTTGACTTACAGCCCCAACCATATGCTTGATGCTTGGGGACTTGTAGAGAGGTGGAGCTGAGCACATGGCAACCATGTACTGCAAGGGCGATAAAAAAGAACTCAATTCACAATTTAAATGAGTACAAGGAAAGAGCAAAGTAGGGCAGACTTCTTTTCGTACAACCTTCCATAGGAGGAAGGCAGGCTAAACATGGAGGCCACGACCCACCCCATTAAGAGGGGAAGCAAGACTCTATGCGCTTGGAGTGGGAACCAGGCAAAGCTGAATGTAGTCCTGGACCGTCCCCTGGGGTTTAGCTGCTCTGAGCGCTGCTCCTGGACTCTATGGGGTTCATTACGAAAAGAAAGTACTGTCCTATTTTTGCTCTTAGGGGTAGAACTTACGGAGGTGTTCTATGTTCCAAGGGTTCGGGAGCAGGTCCCCATCCTCGGTGGAAAGGCGCACACACCCGGGGCGGCATACTTTCGCGACTCGGAAGGGGCCTTCCCAACACGGGGAGAGTTTGTGGGCCCCTTCGCGAGAAAGTATGCGCCGCAACACCAGGTCAACTTCCTGCAGCTCCCGGGCACGCACAGACCTCTGGTGGTAGCGCCGAAGCGCCTGTCTGTACCGCGCGTTACGGAGTGCCGCATGTAATCGGACCTCGTCGACGAGGTAGATTTCTCCACGCCGGAGGTTGTCCTGCGTGGCTTCGTCGTAAGCCCGGACACGGTGAGACTTCATGATGATTTCTGGAGGGAGTACAGCTTCAGCCCCGTACACCATGAAGAAGGGTGTCTCCCCGGTGGCCCGGCTCTGGGATGTCCAGTTAGCCCATAGTGTGCTCGGAAGTTCATCTACCCAATTGGCACCATGTTTCTTCAGGCTGGCGAAGGTACGAGTCTTGAGGCCCTGGAGAATCTCCGCATTGGCCCTCTCGACTTTCCCATTGCTCTTCGGGTGGGCGACAGAGGCATAGCATACCTGAATGCCAAGGTCCTCGCAGTAGTCTTGGAACGCTGCGCTGGTGAACTGGGTCCCATTGTCAGTGATGATCCTATTTGGGACCCTGAACCGGCAGACAATAGACCTGATGAATTTTACTGCGGATTGTTTATTGATGGTGACAACTGGTGTAGCTTCCGGCCACTTGGTGAACTTGTCGATAGCGACATAGAGGTACCGGAACCCCCCGACGGTTCTGGGAAATGGTCCCAGGATGTCCAGCCCCCACACGGCAAACGGCCACGAGGGCGGGATCATCTGTACCGCCTGAGCCGGTGTATGGATCTGCTTGGCTTGGAACTGGCACGCCTTGCAGCTCTCGACCAGCTTGACGGCATCCTGTAGTGTTGTCGGCCAGTAGAAGCCATGCCGGAAGGCTTTACCGACAAGCGTGCGTGAGGAAGAATGACTTCCACATTCGCCTCCATGGATCTCAGCGAGCAAGTCGCAGCCTTCCCCCTGGGTTATACACCGCAATAGGATGTGGTTGGCGCCACGCCGGTAGAGATCCCCCTCTACCAGCGCGTACCTCTTAGCCATACGCACAATCCGTTCAGCGGTTGCATGTTCATCAGGGAGGATATTGTCCTTCAAGTAGTCCCGGATCTCCGTGATCCATGCATCGGGTCTGACTTGAGCTTCTGGATCTTGAGCGCTGGGTTGCACGGAGTCCCCAGTGACGCTTACGATCCTTGGCGGCGCCCACGGTTGTAGGGCTGCCGGGACCGCCAGCTTCGAGGTGCTGGTCAAGCCCCCTTCGCCCGGCTCGGCGGGCCGGGCTGTGGGCCGCAGCAACGTCCTCTCGAAGACTCCTTCGGGCGCAGGGGCTCCGGTGGA
Organism: Neostapfia colusana; assembly: GCA_030760725.1. NCBI lineage: Eukaryota > Viridiplantae > Streptophyta > Magnoliopsida > Poales > Poaceae > Neostapfia > Neostapfia colusana. Next base: position 107,882,313 of record JASWHV010000006.1, read on the forward strand.
AGCCTTCGTTGAAAGGTCGTCGGCTGCGGCATTACCGGCGCGCGGTACGTGGTGCAGGTCCAAGGCGAGGAATTCTTTCTCCAACATCTGCACGTGAAGCAGATATGCAGCTAGCTGGGGGTCATTGCAGGAGCATTCGCCCTTGACTTGCTTGATGACCAGCTGGGAGTCGCCCTGTGCCAACAACTGGCGAGCGCCTAAAGACAGGGCTGTCTGCAGGCCAAAGATGAGTGCTTCATACTCCGCCATGTTGTTGGTTGCCTTGAAATTGAGACGCACCATATACCCAAACTGTTCCCCCGATGGCATGAGGAGCAGTACGCCGGCACCGGCCCCCTTCTTTCGCGAGGAGCCATCGAAGAAGAGTGTCCAGTGGGGCTCGGTGAAGACCGGAGCTTGGTGCTCCGGTTCTCCGCCCCCATGGCCCCCTGGGTCAGTCTCCGTTGGTGTCCACTCCGCCACAAAGTCAGCCAGCTTGGCTCTTGACTGCATGGCGTGGGAGGAAGTCCAGCTCAAACTCCGCCAGCTCCGCCGCCCATTTAGCAACGTTGCCAGTCGCATGGGGGCTGTGAAGAATTGTCTTCAGTGGATACGAGGTGACTACCGAGACCCGGTGGGCCTGGAAGTAATGGCGGAGCTTTCTGGAGGCCACGAGCACCGCATACAGCAGCTTGTGGACTTCCAGGTACCTTGTCTTGGCATCATGAAGTACTTCGCTGATGTAGTAGACAGGCCTCTGGACGGTTCGAACCCTCTTTCTAAGGCCTGGGAGGTCCTCGTCCATTGGCCCTGGCCGACTGGAGGTGGGTGGACCCACGGGGGCCTCCGGGAGCTGGGACCCGGAGGCCCTTAAGCTATCTTGATTGTCCGGGAGCTCCGGGGGGTCTTGGGGGACCTCTGGGAGGTCCCATTTGGCCCCAGGGGGTCCCGCAGGGCCCCGGGGAGTTTATCTTGGAGGTCCGGGAGACTGCCCAGGACCTCCGGGAGGCCGACCTGGACCTCCGGGAGGTTGCCTTGGAGGCCCGGGAGACCAACTTGGTCCTGCGGGGCCTCCTGGCGTCTGTCTTCTGCTACCGGAGCAGGTTGTGAAGATGAGGGGTCCGGCCGCTCTGCGACGAGGACCATACTTACTACTTCAGTTGTCGCCGCGATGTAGAGCAACAGGTGCTCTCCGGGCTCAGGGGATACCATGATTGGTAGGGTCGTCAGGAGTCGCTTCAACTCCTGGAAAGCCTCTTCTGCTTCGTCAGTCCAGGCAAAAGGGCCTGACTTGCGCAGGAGCTTAAAGAAAGGGAGTGCCCGCTCTGCTAGCCTCGGTATAAACTGACTCAGCGCGGCTAGACATCCCGTGAGTTTCTGGACATCCTTGACGCGGGCAGGGGGCCGCATCAAGTCGATGGCCTTGATCTTCTCTGGGTTGGCCTCAATCCCACGGTGCGAGACCAGGAACCCTAAGAGCTTCCCAGAGGACACGCCAAACACACATTTATCTGGGTTCAGCTTGGTGCGCGTAGAGCGCAACTTGTCAAAGACTAAAGCTAGGTTATCTAGCAGGGACGGACCCTGCTTGACCTTGACAACTATGTCATCGACATACACCTCAACCAGGTCTCTTACTAACTCCCCAAAGGTTTTGTGCATTGCCCGCACAAAGGTGGGGAGTGCATTCTTTAGGCCGTAAGGCATAGACACATAGCAATAAAGGCCGTCTACTGTGATGAAGGAGGTGTGCTCCTCGTCCTCCCTAGACATGGGGATCTGATGGAAACCCGAGTAGGCGTCTAGGAAGCACAGCATATCATAGCCTGACGTTGAGTCTACTATTTGATCTATTCTAGGGAGAGGGAATGGATCTTTAGGACATGCCTTATTGAGACTGGTGTAGTCGATGCACATCCGGAGCTTCCCGCCAGCCTTCGGGACAACGACGGGGTTCGCCAACCATCGGGGGTGGTGGACTTCCCGTATGAAGCCAGCGTCCAGCAGCTTCTTGACTTCTTCACGGATGAAGTTTTGTCGCTCGATGGACTGCTTGCGGGGCTTCTGTTGAACCGGCCGGGCGTCGGGGAAGACTTTCAAGTGGTGCTCGATCACCTTCCTGGGGATCCCCGGCATCTGTGACGGCTGCCATGCAAACACGTCGACGTTGTGCCGGAGGAAGGTGACGAGCGCGCCTTCCTATTTACTATCCAGGCCCCCGGCTACCCGGGTGGTCTTGGTAGCTTTGGCGCTGACTTGGACGACCTTTAAGGGGACGCCGCCCTCGTCGAGAGGTTGCACCCGGGGTGCTGTGGTGGAAGCACGGTGACGTGCGTTCGGGCGGAGCTGGTCCGGCCCCGTATTGCCGGGGGTTGATGCCCCAGCTGTTGCGAGTGCTTGGAGCTTCTCCAGGGCCGACACTGCAGCAGTGCGGTCCCCTCGAATCCTGAGAACACCTGTCGGTGTCGGCATCTTCAGGACAAGGTAGCCGTAATGGGCTACAGCCATGAACCGGTACAGGGCTGGCCTGCCGATCATGGCGTTGAAGGGGAGGTCTATCTCCGCTACGTCGAACAGAATGTACTCTGTTCGATAGCTGTCCGGAGCCCCAAAGGTCACCGGGAGACTAATGTTGCCGTAGGGGATAACCTGTCCCGGCCCTACCCCTGAGAACGGGCTCGACGGGGTGAGCTTGGCCATCGGGATTTGCAGCTTCTGGAAAGCTGCACGGCTGATGAGGTTCAGCCCAGCCCCTCCATCCACCAAAACGTGGTACATTCTCACGTTGGTGATGGTAGGGGCCACCAGGAGCTGTAGTTGGCCGGCCCCAGCCATGTTCCTGGGGCAGTCGGTGGCATCAAAGCTGATGGGGGTCCCCATCCACTTTAGGTGCGGTGCAGCACTTGGGAGTGGCGCCACCGACGCTACCGCTCGGCACAGAGTCTTGACTGCGCTTCGGGACGAGGGGTCGGCGGACCCGCCGTATATGACGTAGAGCTTCTTCCGATGCTCATCGTCGCTGGAGCCGGAATCCTCGTGATTGCGTGCCGCCTTCACGACACGCGGAGGCTCCTGGATCTCCTCTGGGTGGTCGATGTTGTCTGGAACATCCACCCTCTGCTCATCTTCCTTTGGACGGAAGGGCAGGGCATCAGCCCGCTGCCGCTTCTCCTTGCGGGAGTGCTCTGCGAGCCTTCGGATCTCCCGGCACTCGGCAGCAGTGTGGCGACAGCTGCCGTGCACAGGGCACATATTGTCTTTATCACCTTTTGGGATTGGTGATCTTCGCTGCTTCTTGTCAGGGCGCGGCCCCCGAGCCCCACCGAGCGTCGCTGCAGTGACGACTGGGGCTGCGGTCGGTGACTCTATCTTGCTTCTGCCTCGGTTCTTGGCCTTCCTGCTGCCTCCACAGGGAGTAGGACTAGATCCGGGCAGTCCCCCTGACTCGGAAGATGGCAGCGAGTGCCAGTTCCGTCCTTCGGCTGCTCTGGCGCATTTGTCTGCCAAGCTGAAGAGCTCTGAGACGTCGCGGACCTCCCTGGTCACGAGCTTCTCGAGCATCTTCCTGTCCCGGACGCCTTGCCGGAACGCCACCACCACAGAAGCATTTTGAATGTGTGGGATGGTGTTCCGCACCTGGGAGAACCGCTGGATGAAAGAGCGCAGCGACTCCCCAGGTTGCTGCTGGACGGCGTGGAGGTCAAGCTCCGTGCCAGGCCGGGTGTAGGAGCTGCCGAAGTTGGCTACGAACTGCCGGCAAAGCTCTCCCCAGGAGGTGACGGAACCCTGGGGGAGGTTCATGAGCCAAGACCGGGCTGGACCGGTCAAGGCGACAGGGAAGTAATTGGCCATGACGGATTCATTCCCTCCTGCGGCAAGTACGGCGGTGGAGTAGATCTGGAGGAACTCCGCCGGGTTGACGCTGCCGTCGTACTTCTCGGGCAGGTGTGGCCGAAACTTGCGCGGCCACTTCACAAAGCGAAGATGGGGCGCGAGGGCTGCACACCCTGCTTCTGTCACCGCAGGTTCTGGTGCCGCGAACGCTGGGTTCGCACTAGGCACAGTGTACCCTGGTACGGGCAAAGCTGCACCATAGGCCGGGGGCGCCATCTGCAGTACATATGACTGTGGCATATTCTGCACGGCGCAGGCCTGGGGCAGAGATCGCATGGCGAAGGTCTGCTCTTCAGGCTGGGTCGAGGCCGACGTCATGCTGTCGTCAGCCTCTTGGTAGCGACGCCTTTCTCAGCGTTGCTTGAGGTATACCCGGGCATCTTGACCCGAGCGACACCGCTCCAGCTCTGTCCTCAGATCCATCGATTGAGGGCTGGCAGAGCTGGAGTCTGCCGTCTGTTCGTCAACCATCGGCGTGCGTATCAGCGGCACGGCCGGCTGGTCAGAGTGTCGTCTCCGCCGGAGTCGCGGGCTTGCGGCAGCGACGACAAGACGGTCTACCTCGAGGATCCACCGCTGGGTCGCTGCCTGAGGCGCGTCCCCAGCGGGCGGATTGTGCAGTAGCGCTCTTGCTGCAGCTAGCGCACCTCCTCCGGGTACGCCCGGCGCTACTGAAGATCTGATGCTGGTTGGAGCCTGCATTGCCGGGGTCGGCGCTGCCAGAGCCGGTTGCTGGCTCCCAGCTTGTACTGACACACTCCGTCCCGAGTGTGTTGGCTTGTACTCCCCCCTGGTCACGGTTCGCCGCGGAGGCGGGGGAGGTGAGCTTGCCGCCGAAGGGAGATTGGTCATCTTCATCGGCGGAAACTCGTCGCACTAGGGGAAAAGCCCCCTTCCTGGCGTGCCAAATGTCGAAGTGTGCGATCGACACTTCCCCCGGGCCTGCACTGGGCAGCCCGCGGAGGTTCTTTTTTCGGCGGGGCTAGTCTCCTAGCGGAAAGCTTGCGCGGATGGACGAATTAGCGAGAGCTTGACCCGGCGAGTTTTACGTGGTTCAGGCCGCCGGAGCGTAAAACCCTACGTCCACGGCGAGCTATGGAGCTCGCTGTATTGCTTGCTGCTCAGGGCCGGAGGCCTGAGCTTGGGGGTGAGTTACAGCTTGAGAGTGTATGGCTAGCGTATGAGTTGCAAAGTGCGAACCCTTGCTATCGACGCCTACCCGAGCCTTTTATAGTCCAAGGCTCGGGCGGCTTACAAGGGAAGCAGGGACCCGACCGGTGGTCCCGGGAAGATTGTCTATTATCTACCGTATCTGTAGTTACGCCGGTGGTTGCCTCTGGTCGAAGGCTTCTGAGTCTTCATCTTGCCGCCCTGCCCATGCCGCATGCTAGTCGTAGTGGTTGATGACGGCGCAGGCGGCATGGGATGTCTTGTCGCGGCGTTTATTTAGCTGGCAGGTTCTGACGCCGCGCGCCAGTCTGTGATGCGACTGGGCGCAACGGCTCCTGACATACGCGTGCTCCGCGTTTCCGCGTCTTGGGAAGAAGCGGGCCTTGAATACCTTGTACGGGCAAGGTGCGGGGCGCCTTTACGCCCGCCGCCTACCGCTCGGGGGCAGGCAGCACCGTTCTTCTGGCCACGTGGCGGGTCCGGAGCCCTTCTCTGAGGCGAGAGGGGTCCGGCCTGCGGGGCACGTGGAGCCTCCTGACCTCTCCCCGCGGAGGGGGAGGTCCAGCCTCTGTATGCCATGTGGCGGGCCCGGGGCTCTCCTCTGCGGAGAGGGAGGTCCGGCCCCGCTAGACGCGTGGCGTCTTCGGACCTCTCTCCCGAGGAGGGGGAGGTCCGGCTTCTGTATGCCACGTGGCGGGCCCGGAGCTCTCCTCGGAGGAGAGGGAGGTCCGGCCCCGCCGGACGCGTGGCGCCTTCGGAGCTCTTCCTGCGGAGAAGGGCGAGTACCTTAGGCATTTTACCCTGTGCGCGGGGGTACCCCATATCTCAGGTACCGACAACTTCCTTTTTTATTTTTGTTGAGTCTGTAGCCCAGCTCGTGGAGCCTTCGTATGGACAGACTCCTGTTTCTTTCTGTGTCTGCATGTCCTAGTCTTCTTCTTGGCTTTTCCTGACTGAGTCCTTAGCTCCGCAAGGACTCGGAGGCCTTGACCAATCTCGAAGCTCTGCATAGACACCTTCTTCGGGTCCTCACTGTATATTAAGGGTTCCGGAGGTCTCCAGGACCCGCCTCACGAGATCGGAGGGGGGTCCGGGCCTGTTGGTCACGTGGCGGGCCCGGAGCTCCCGCCTGAGGGGAGGTTCGGGCTTGCGGGGCACGTGGAGTCCTCGGGCCTCTCCCCGCAGAGGGGGGAAGTCCGACTTCTGTAGACCACGTGGCGGGCCCGGAGCTCCCCTCAAGGAGGTGGAAGGTCTGGCCCTGCTGGACACGTGGGGCCTTCGAGCCTCGCCCCTGTGAGGTCTAGTTCTTTGATCTTACCTTGGGGTTTCGGCCTTGCGCGATCCCGTAGCGGCCCCCTGGTAGGTGCGTTCTATTGGATGGATGTGCCTACCATACTCCTGCGGGGAGCTGAGGCCGAGAGGTCCTGCAAACAAGTAAGGAAAACGTAATTCTCCTTGGGGGCTCCCCCCCTCTATCTCTTAGTTTTATCTAGCTTACGGTCCCTGTCCACTTATACGGTGCTTGGGAACTACCGTGCGCGAAGTGCCGGGGGCTTGGTGCCCCCCTGGCTTTCGGCCGGTACCTCCCACGCAACCGCCTTTGGCAGGGCAGCAAATGCCGACTAAAGATGAGAATGAGAAGAGGGAGTTGAACACATAGTGAGCACGCGCTAGTAGGGTAATCATAAAAATTTGATAAGTAAATTAAATGAGTACCAAAGAAGAGCAACATAGGACAGGTTTCTTTTCATATAAATTTCCATATGGGGAAGGCGGGCTGAATATGTAGGCCACGACCCGCCTCAAGGGAAGCAAGACTCTACGCGCTTGGGGTCGGAACCAGGCGAAGCTGAACGTAGTCCTGGACCGTCCCCTGAGGCTTAGCTGTTCCAAGCACTGTTCCTGGACTTTTATGGAATTTATTATAAAAAGAAGGGTCTGTCCTATTGTTGCTCTAGGGGTAGAACTTACAGCGGTGTTCTGTGTTCCGAAGGTTCGGGAGCGGGTCCCCATCCTCAGTTCTGGGGAATGGTCCCAGGCCCAGGATGTCCAGCCCCAGTATGGCAAATGGCCATGTGGGCTGGATCATCTGTACCGTCCAAGCCGGTGTATGGATCTGCTTGGCGTGGAACAGGCACGCCTGGCAGCTCTCGACCAGCTCGACGGCATCCTGGAGTGTTGCCGGCTAGTAGAAGCCATGCCGAAAGGCTTTACCGACAAGCGTGCGTGAGGAAGAGTGATTCCCACATTCGCCTCCATGGATCTCAGCGAACAAGTCGCAGCCTTCCCCCTGGGTTATGCACCGCAATAGGATGTGGTTGGCGCCACGTCGGTAGAGATCCCCCTCTACCGCCATGTGTCTCTTAGCCATACGCACGATCCGTTCAGCGGATACACGTTCATCAGGGAGGGTATTGTCTTTCAAGTAGTCCCGGACCTCCGTGATCCATGCATCGGGTCTGACTTGAGCATCTGGATCTTGAGCGCTGGGTTGCACGGAGTCCCCAGTGACGCTTATGATCCTTGGTGGCGTCCATGGCCGCCGGGACCGCCAGCTTAGAGGTGCTGGTCTAGCCCCCTTCGTCCGGCTCGGCGGGACGGGCTGTGGGCCGCGGCAACGTCCTCTCAAAGCCCCCTTCAGGCACAGTGGCTCCGGTGGGGGTCTTCGTTGAAAGGTCGTCAGCTGCGGCCTTGCTAGCGCGCGGTACGTGGTGCAGGTCCAAGGCGAGGAGGTCTGTCTCCACCATCTTGGTTGATAACCAGACTGGGAGTTGCCCTGAGCCAACGACTAGCAAGAAGGATGAGCACTTCATACTTTGCTATGTTGCTGGCTGCCTTGGAATTGAAACGCACCACATACCCAGACTGCCCCACCGATGGCGTTAGGAACAGTACGCTAGCATCGGCCCCCTGCTTTCGCAAGGGGCCGTCGACGAACAGCATTCAGTAAGGCCTGGTGAAGGTCAGGGCTCAGGGTCCTGGTTCACCGTCTTCGTGGCCCCCTGAGCATGCATCTACTTCAGCCACAAGTCAACTAGTGCTCGGCTGATGTCTGCATGACGGGAAAGGGAGCCAAGGTCAAACTTCAGTAGCTCTGCCGCCCATTTGGGTGCATTGTCCGTCGCGTGGGGGCTGTGGAGGATAGCTTTCAGCCTGGGGAGACCGCCGGGTGCTCGATACTCAGAGGTCCCCAGGCTGCTTTGGACCTTCCGGGAAGCTCCGCTGATGTCCCGGGAGCTCCGGGGGGTCCCGTTGGGAGTCCGGGAGGTCCTGTTGGGCCTCCGGGGGGGCCCCGTTGCACCTCCGGGAGGTCCTGCTGGTCCTCCGGGAGGTTGTGTCGGGGATTCGAGGTCCGGTTTGGGCCTCCGGGGTTTTTTGGTACTTGTTTCTTGGCAGCGAAACAGGTTACGGTGGTATGGGGTCCAGCCACTCTGCGGTGAGGACCACACTCACTTCTGCAGCCATCGCCGTGATGCAGAGCAGGAGATGCTCTTCGGGCTCGGGGGCTCCTGGCCGGATTTACGTAGGGGCTTTAGAGAAGCTTCGCTTTGCTAACCCCGGCATAAACCGACTCGGCGTAGCTAGGGGTCCCGCGAATTTCTGGTCTTCGCGCCAATGGCTTTGACCCTCTCTAGGTTAGCCTCAGCTCCTCGGCGTGAGGCCAGGTATTCTAAGGGTTTTCCAGAGGGTATACAAAGCTCACGTTTGTCGGACGGACGAAGACTAAGGCCAGGTTATCTAGTAGGGACGAACCCTGTCTGATCTTGACAATCAATGCCTTCGACACACACCCCAACTGAGTCTCCCATTAGCTCTCCTAAGGTCTTGTGCATTGCACGTACGAAGGTAAGGAGAGCATTCCTTAGGTCATAAGGCATAGGGGCATAACAGTACAGGGCGACTACTGTGGTAAAGGGTGCCCTTCAACTTCCCCAGACACAGGGGTCTAGTGGGAGCCCTAGTAAGCATTTAGGAAGCACAGCATATCACAGCCTGGCATCGAGTCTACTATTTGGTCTATCATAGGGAGAGAAAATAGGTCTTTAGGGCATGCCTTATTGAGGCTGGTGTAGTCGATGCGCTTCCGGAGCTTCTCGCCGGCCTTCGGGATGACAACACGGTTCGCCAAGCACCGGGGCCGGTGGACTTTCCGTCTTGTCGGACTGGCTGGACGTCGGGAAAGACCTTTAAGTAGTGCTCAATCACCTCCCTAGGGATCTCTGACCTCCGCGACGGCTGTCATGCAGCACATCGACATTGTGCCGGAGGGGGGCAACGAGCGCGCCTTCCTATTTGCTATCCAGGCCCCAGGCTACCTGGGTGGTCTGGGTGGCATCGGCGCTGATTCGGACGAGCCTTGTGGGGACGTCGTCCTCATCGAGGGGTTGCACGCGGGGTGCTGTGGTAGAGGCACGGTGGCGTGCACTTGGGTGGAGCTGGTTTGGTTCTGCACTGCCGAGGGTTGGCGCTCTAGCTGGTGTAAGCGCCTGAAGCTTTTCCAAGGCTAACACTGCGGCAGCACGGTCTCCACAAACCTTGAGGACGCCTGTTGGTGTAGGCATCTTCAAGACAAGGTAGCCGTAGTGGGCTACTGCCATGAATCGGTACAGGGCTGGCCTGCCGATTATGGCGTTGAAGGGGAGGTCAATCTCGGCCACGTCGAACAGAACGTACTCTGTCCGGTAGCTGTCCGGTGCCCCAAAGGTCACCGGGAGGCTGATGTGGCCGTAGGGAACGACCTGTCCCGGCCCTACCCCTGAGAACGGGCTCGATGGGGCGAGCTTGGCCATCGGGATCTGCAGCTTCTGGAAGGCTGCGTGACTGATGAGGTTCAGTCCAGCCCCGCCATCCACCAAAACGTGGTACATCTTCACGTTGGCGATGGTGGGGGCCACCACGAGCAGCAGTTGGCCGGCCCCAGCCATGTTCCTGGGGCAGTCGGTGTCGTCGAAGCTGATGGGGGTTCCCATCCACCTGAGGTGCGGTGCTGCACCTGGGAGGGGATCCACCGACGCTACCGCTCGACGCAAGGCCTTAGCCATGCTCCGGGACGGGGGGTCAGCGGACCCGCCGAAGATGACATAGAGCATCTTCCGGTGCTCGTCATCACTGGAGCTGGAGCTCCCATGATTGCGCACTGCCTTTACGGCGTGCTGAAGCTCCTGGAACTCCACCTGGTTGTCGACGCCGTCTCGGGCCTCGATCTTCTGCTTGCCCTCCCTTTGATTGTAGGGTGGGGCACCAGTTAGGGGCTGCTTCCCTTTCCGGAAGCACTCCGCGAGCTTCTGGATTTCCCGGCATTCGGCAGCGGTATGATAACCGGTGCCATGCACATGGCATAATTCATCCTGGCCCCCGTCTGGGGCCGGTGATTGTCGCGGCCTCTTGTCAGGGCGCGGCCCCCGAGCTCCACTGGGCGCCACCGTTGTGGCAACGGGGACCGCGGCTGATGACTTTATGTTGCTTCCGCCTCCGCTCTTGATCTTCCTGCCGCTTCCATACGAAGCGTCGCCAGATCCCGGCTGACCCCCTGGCTTGGGGGCCGGCAGAGAGTGCCAGTTCCGCCCTTCGGCTGCTCTGGCACACTTGTCCGCCAGGCTGAAGAGTTCTGAGACATCACAGACCTCCCTGGTCGCGAGCTTCTCGAGCATCTTCCTGTCCCGAACGCCTTGCCGGAACGCCACCACCACAGAAGCGTTCTGGATATGTGGGATGGTGTTCCGCACCTGGGAGAACCGCTGGATTAACGAGCGCAGCGACTCCCCTGGTTGCTGTTGGATGGCGTGGAGGTCGAGCTCCGTGCCAGGGCGGGTGTATGAGCTGCCGAAGTTGGCGACGAACTGCTGGCAGAGCTCTCCCCAGGAAGTTATGGACCCCTGAGGTAGATTCATGAGCCAAGACCGAGCTGGGCCGGTCAAGGCGACGGGGAAGTAGTTGGCCATGACAGCCTCGTCCCCTCCTGCGGCAAGTACGGCGGTGGAGTAGATCCGGAGGAACTCCGCCGTGTTGACGCTACCGTCGTACTTCTCGGGCAGGTGCGGCCGGAACTTGTGCGGCCACCTCGCGAAGCGAAGGTGGGGTGCAAGGGCCGCACATCCTGCACCTGCTGCTGCAGGTATTGACGCTGCGAACGCTTGGTTCGCACTTGGCACCACGTATCCCAGCATGGGCAAGGCTGCACCATAGACCGGGGGCACTGCTTGCGGCGCATATGGCTGTGGCATATGCTGCGCAGCATATGCCTGAGGCAGGGCTCGCGTGGCGAAGACCTGCCCTTCAGGTTGTGTCGAGGCCGACGACATGCTGTCGCCAGCCTCATGGTTGCGACACCTTTCTCGGCGTCGCTCGAGGTACACCCGGGCGTCCTGGCCCAAGTGGCACCGTTCCATCTCCCTTCTCAGGTCCGTCGACAGGAGCCTGGAGGAGCTGGAATCCGCCGTTAGCCCGTCAACGTGGGCGTGCGCGTCAGCGACACAGCCGGTTGTCCCGGGCGCCGTCCACGCCGAAACCGAGGGTTCGCGGCGGTGATGACGAGGCGGTCCACCTCGCGGACCCACTGCTGGGTCGCTGAATGGGGCGCATCCCCCGCAGGTGGGTTGCGCAGCAGCGCTCTTGCTGCAGCTAGTACACCTCCATGGTGTACGCTCAGCGCTGCAGAAGATCTCACACTGGTCGGGGCCTGCAAAGCCGGAGTCGGCGTCGCCGGAGTCGGCTGCTGGCTACCAGCTTGTGCCGACACACTCCGTCCTGAGTGTGTCGACATGTACTCCCCAGTGGTCACGGTTCGCCGTGAACGTGGAGGGGGAGAGGTTGCCGCTGAAGGAAGCTTGGTCATCTTTGTCGACGGGAACTCATCGCGCTAGGGGAAAAGCCCCTACTTGGCGTGCCAAATGTCAAAGTGTGCGATCGACACTTCCCCCGGGCCTGCACAGGGCAGCCCGCGGAGGTTCTTTTTTTGGAGGGGCTAGTTCCTAGCGGAGAGCTTGCGCGGAAGAACGAGTTGGTGAGAGCTTGACACAGGGGGTTTTATGTGGTTCAGGCCGCCGGAGCGTAAAACCCTACGTCCACGGCGAGCTATGGAGCTCGCTGTATTGCTTGCTGCTCAGGGCCGGGGGCCTGAGCTCAGGGGTGAGTTACAGCTTGAGAGTGTATGGCTAGCGTATGAGTTGAAGAATGCGAACCCTTGCTATCGACGCCTACCCGAGCCTTTTATAGTCCAAGACTCGGGCGGCTTACAAGGGGAGCCAGGACCCGACAGGTGGTCCCGGGAAGATTGTCTATAATCTACCGTATCTGCAGTTATGCCGATAGTTGTCTCTGGTCGAAGGCTTCTGAGTCTTCATGTTGCCGCCCTGCCCATGCCGCATGCTAGTCGTAGTGGTTGATGACGGCGCAGGCGGCATGGGATGTCTTGTCGCGGTATTTATTGGCTGGCAGGTTCTGACACCGCGCGCCAGTCTGTGATGCGACTGGTCACAACGGCACCTGACAGAGGCGTGCTCCGCGTCTCCGCATCTTGGGAAGGCGCGGGCCTTGAATACCTTGTACGGGCAAGGTATGGGGCGTCTTTACGCCCGCTGCCTATCGCTCGGGGGCAGGCAGCGCCGTTCTGCTGGCCACGTGGCGGGCCCGGAGCCCTCCTCAGAATAGAGGGGGGTCCGGCCCCGCAGGACATGTGGAGCCTTCGGACCTCTCCCGGCGGAGGGGGAGGTTCGGCTTCTGTTGGCCACGCGGCGAGCCCGGAGCTCCTCTCTGAGGAGAGGGAGGTCCGGCCTCTCCGGACACGCGGCACCTTCGGACCTCTCTCCCGCTGAGAGGGAGGTCCGGCTTCTGTATGCCACGTGGTGGGCCCGGAGCTCTCCTCTGAGGAGAGGGAGGTCCGGCCCCGCTGGACGCGTGGCGCCTTCGGAGCTCTCCCTGCGGAGAAGGGCGAGATCCTTAGGCATTTTCCCCTGTGCGCGGGGGTACCCCATATCGAGGGTACCGACAAGCGCACATAATAAAGCATCATATTACATAAAACAAGCAGAAGCTTACAAAGTGTTGATTTTTACAAATACTTCTCAAAAATATTCTACAGCAGAAGGCTATTACAACTCACGTCTCATACCTATGCTAAGCAACAGAGAAGGTGTCCAGCCCGCGGACCCTTCTTGCTAGCAACACTGTCATGATAGCAGCGGCAGGGGTTGCCATGAGTTCACCACTGAGGGAGTTCCGAGTCTCATCGGGCACCCGTACATATCAGCGTACAGTTATTACCTGCAAAACAACTTATGCAGTATCTGTGAGCACGAAGCTCAGCAAGACTGACCCGTCACCCTAGTCATGAAACTCTACATGATGGAAATAGAGGGCTGATTATAGCAGTTTGCATAAACGATGAACTTGAGCTAAAGGAAATTCCTTACTTCCAGTTTTAATCAACTTTTATAGACCTCACGCAACTTACATCGAGACTCCACAATCAAACAAGAAACGCTTCATCTCGATGTCACTTGCCCGAGGTGAAAGTAACTTTAGTGAACTACCCTAGACTCATACAGACCTTGCGCCATCAACGTCTAGACTCCACAATCAAACAAGAAACGCTTTGCCTCGATGCTACTAGCCCAAGGTGGAAAATAAATTTAGTGAAAGTGTTGATCGTTCCTCATATCCATTAGGACGATTACTCATGAAGCATTATTAACTTTTCCCAGTTTATTACTACGTCACGACGCAGAGAACAAGTATGCTCGGTCCATTCCGCGAGCGACGGTGATTGCAATCAAAAACACCCGGCTGACACGACACATACGCCCGTACTCGACGTTGCACACAGCAACCGTCACCGACGTCGTACGTGGCAACCTTTCACACGGCACCCAAATGTCGAACCGGTCCCACCGACTAGGATTAAGTCTCTCTACGGCAAACCCTCGTAGAGCAGACTTCTCTATCCTTTCAGCATCGGCATCAGAAGGTGAGGTATGCCTCGACACCCAGGTTAACATGTTACATCGGTTTCCTGGGTCCCATATAGCCAGTATGCATCCGGTACACATCTCAAACTTGCCCAACAGGCCGCACACAAGAACGGGCCTTAACCGACTCTGACATAGACCAGGCTCACAGGACCACGTCCTTGACCTTCCATCCACTGCCCGGTCTCCATTCCCAACTATGAGGATCAATTCCCAACTCTTCTGATTGATCCCCCTAAATCCCTGTTCACGAGTAGGAATCTGCCCACTCGAGTTTTGCTTCTTTTAATCCACTTTTGTTGAGATCAGCAGTTATAATTAATTGATAACATATCCTACATTAAACTCCAGGGTTTTCTGGTCATGCATTTGGAGTTTCATACCACGTAGACGTAATGCAATAAATACAATGCTAGACGTATGAAGTGAATACAAATAAAAACTTGTAAATTTGATGCAAACCGGGGTTTGCCTTAGTTTTGCAGGTGACTTATATATATATATATATATATATATATATATATATATATATATATATATATATATATATATATATATATATGCAGTTAGTAGAGACCACTTGACTTGATCTCTTGCCTCCCTCCTTTGATCTCCACTCCAATGGCTTGAAGTCCTTCACGTAGATGCTACACGTAATGCATATGCACAATTATAATTGTAAAGACTTTGCTACAAGTCCTAATAAAAAGTTTTCAAAAAAAAGGAACTCTGTTTAAGAATTTAAAATGACACTGGTGCTAGTGGTTTAGGTTTGGATCTAAACACATGATTAATACTAAGTGGTTTCCCCCTCTTCTATATTAATCACCTTAAGAGGTTAAACATCACTGGGGTGATCCAGAGCTCCAATGGAGCTGAAAATTTTCAGGTGAGTTCCTTGTCACAAGAAAAAACTCTGGGCCAATATTTAGGATTATCTAATGAGTGGATTACTCAGAATAATTCCCTAAGCCTTTAGGCAAAAAGGAATTAATTCTGAATAAACTTGCATGTTCATGCCAAACTTAGGGAACTACAACTTAAATTATAGTTCATAGGACTTGCATGAATTTTCCAAAGATTTTTGGAGCTAAGAACCTCCCAGCAATGAATTTCCAAGTTCTGGAAATTCCCTGAAAATGTTTCTATATTCAATTGAACACAGCAACTTAAATTTTGAATTTCCCTGATCAAATCAACTCCAATTGAGCTGAATTTTTTACAGGGGTTCACTAACACCCTAAGGGCTACTCTGGCGAAATTTGAGGATTTTTGGATTAACCAAACTCCCTCTAAAATTCTTTTGCTGAAACGATTTAAAGAATTTTCCAGAATCAAATAAAGGGTTTCATACAAATTGGGTTCTATATTTGGATAGTACTCTATCAGAGGAATCCAACAAAATTTGTTTCACAATTATTGGATTCTCCTACCCAAAGTTGTAGCTATTCAAAGTTTGAACTGAACACTGAAATTCCCCCAAAATGTTCAAATACTGGCTGTGGGTCCAGGGGACAGGTTTCACTAGCCGGGGCAAGCCACACGGGGCTACTGGTTAATTCCCGCGTGGCCACACCAGATCCCCGTGCCACAGCTGATCAGAAATTTGAAACACCGTCGCTGACAGGCGGGACCCGCCGGGTCGTCTTCAACCTCCGGCCACCCGCGTCCGCGCGCCGCCGGGCTCACCGGAGTGTAAAAGCCCAAGAAAAGGGACTTGCAAAAACTTTTCTTCACCTCACAACACCACAGTTTTTATTGTGGACACCATAGGAAATGTTGTGAAGAGCAAGTAACCTCCATCAAAAGAATGATTAGAGGGGAAAGCCTTCACTTTCATAATGTAGGGTTTCTACAAATGAGCATGAGAGGTTGAGCTCACCCCTAGGATTTAAAAAGTCTTGGGAAGGTTCAGTCCAAAGCTCATGCAAATTCAACAATTTTTGAGGCACTTTTGGGTTATTTCAAAAAGAGGCCAATTTGAATGTAAATTCAAATTGCAGCAACTTTCATCACCCAAATTCAAAAGTTAGCTCCATATCTATACTCAGCACATTTTTCTGAGTGAACCCACCAACTTTCATCTCCATTGGAGCTCATCTTGTCAAGAGCTAAATTTGCAAGAATTCAAAACTGAATTTGAATTTCAGTTTGAATATGAAGCAAATTTAACCAAACAAAGTTTGAATTTGAGAATTCAAATTCAAACAAAGGCTTGGTGACTAAGTCTCACATTAAATTGTGAGTAGCTGAGGATATTTTGGCACAACAGATTTCAGAAAATTGGAAAAAAACAAAAGAGTTAGAGGGGAGGCCCACTGGTCAGTAGACTTAGCACCGAAGTCTCTTCAGCCGACTCCTCGACCGAGCGCGCTCGCCAGCTGCAGCCAGCGGCGGCGACCGACCACCTCGGCCGGCCAGCTCCTGCTTCGGCAGAGGAGGTGGCACAGCAGGTGTCGCGCTCTCCCCTGGCCTCAGGAGCCTATAAAAGGCCCGAGACCGCCGGCGAGTTACTGACTTTCGCGAAGTTCTGTAACCAGCAGCCTAGTCGCCCGAGCTCCGATCGTATGCCACCCCAGCTGTGATCATCTTCCGGCTTCGACCTCCATAGGAAAGTGAAGCGCTAGCTCGTCCTCAAGACCACCGCGCAAACCGTTCCAAGGTTCGACCTCTGTGCGCGGAGAATTTCTCAGTTTAGGGCGAGTAGCTCCTTTCGGGACCCGATTAGGTTTAGCAGAAATTTGGGAAGCATAGTGGGTGGGAGGCCGAACGGAGCTGTGAGAGAGCATCTAGAGGTTCTGGCGACCCTTCTCGTTCGAAAACCGGAAGGAAATCACCGCCGGAACCCTAAGTTCACCCTAGGACAGTATGGCGGAGGAGGGGGTCGCCGGTGAGGTCTGGGTTGCCGGCCGTTTAGGGGCCAACAGAGCTCATGCCGAGTTTCCCGAGGTTTCCCTGAGTGTGGAGACGCGATTAGCGCACGATGAAAATGGTCAGAAGGGCGGGAACACATTGCCGAGGTAGCACAGAGGCATAGGGCTCGTCGCCGGCGAGCTATGGCGGTTAGCCGGCGGCGACATGGTGTCCAGCGGGTTCAGCACCCGAGATTACGTGGGGGCGGCGAGTTTCGTCGGCTCCGGTGAGCTAGATCGCCGGGAACGCTGACCTCGCCGGAGCTCCGGCGGCTCGGGGCGGCGACGTCGGGAGGTAGACGAAGGACGCGGCCCCACCTGTCAGCCCCTGTGTTAATCGCGCGCGAGCGCGCGGTTAGTTCAATTTAAATGGGCGGGCCCCGCTGTCAGCCTCTGGTTTAGCGCGGGAGGGGATTTTCGGTAGGAAAATAATTCAGGGATTAGCTCAAACTTTAGAAATCCATAACCTTGGCTAGGAAGCTCCAAATTTAGTGATTCAAATTGGGTTGGATTCATCTTGCCTAGCTCTGTCCAGAGATACAACCCAATTTGTATGAAACCCATTAATTAATTCTGGAAAATTCTTTAAAGCTTTTCAGCAAAAGAATTTTAGAGGGAGTTTGGTTCATCCAAAAATCCCCAAATTTTACCAGAATGTTCTTTAGGACATTAGTAAACCCCTGTAAAAGTTTCAGACCAGTTGGAGCCGATGTGGTCAGAGCAATTCAAATTGGAAAGTGCTGTGTTCATTTGAATGCAGAAACATTTTCAGAGGATTTCCAAAACTTGGAAATTCAGTTCTGGGCAATTCTTCACCCCAAAAATGTTAGGAGAATTCAGGCAAACTCTATGAGCTATAATTGAAATTGTAGTTCATTAAGTTAAGCATGAACAGGGGTATTACCTCAGAATAAATTCTTCCCTGCTGATTTGCCAAGAGAATTATTCTGAGCAAACTACTCCATGAAAAGTGCTAAGGTTTGGTCCAGAGAGTTTTCTTGTGACAAGGAACTTACACAAAAATTCTCAGCTCCATTGGAGCTCTAGATCACCCCTGTCCTGTTTAACCACTTAAGGGGTTAATATGGGAAAAAGGGGGAAAACCACTTAGCATTTAACCATGTGATTAAGTCCAAGCCAAACCACCAACACCAGTTCATCTTTAAATTCTTAAACAAAGTTCCAGGTGATAGAGGCTGGGTATTAGAACTAATAGTAGAAGTCTTACTCTAAAACTCACCTGTGCATCTAAATTAACATGTAGTATTTCATTAACGTGTAGCCGTTGAAGAAGAGGCTCCGGAAGTGCTGGACTTCCTTCTTCCGGACGAAGAACTAACTCCTGACCAGCAGCAACAAGGCAAGCCCCGGTTTGCATTAACCCTTTTTAAGAGTTTTACTTTGTTTACATGTGTCATATGAAGTATGTATGTGCATTAGGTATAGGATGAATGAAACCCCACTTGCATAACCAAAGGTTCCTAAAAGAGTCAGGGTAGTGTCAAGGACCTCGAGTAGACAGGCTATGCTTAATGAGTCATAGGACTTCGGTACAAGTCGAGTAGTTGGAATCTACTCGCGAGATAGGCTGGGGACACACGGGTTCGGTTGAGTGATGTGAGATCACTTTAGTAATGAAAATGAGACTAGGCAGGGGCTAGGGCGTAGCAAGAGTGAGTCTTGTGTGCGCAGCCCTGCCCGTGTCGATTGAGGACCGATCCGTGTGCGGCCCTGCTGAACAAGTATTGAACGTACCGAAGGCATATCGGATATATGGGCCCCGATAAACCGATGTAGCCTAAACCTCCGGGCGTCGAGGCATAGCACACCGATTTATAGGTGTAAGTTGAGGGCAGCAAGGTGGAAATCTGCCAACGGGCATAGAGAGATGCTCCGTGTGGGGAACCTCCTGCTCGTTTCGGTGCGACCGGTTCGACGTTTGGGCTGTTGGGTGAAAGGTTGTCCCGTACGACATCGAGTGAGCGTGCTGTGCAGCTCCACGGGTGGGCGTACGTGACGTGCTCTTTGGGTTTTCCCTGCAGGTGTATATCGAGTCGATTCGCCGTCCCTCGCGGTGACGAGTACTGCTTGTTCACTGCATCGTAACGTAGACTAATGGATGAAATATGTGGATTCAATGATGCTGATGGATATAATTGTATTGCTACATGTGTGCCACCAAATACTGCTTACTAAATTTCAGATTTCATGAACTGTTAACTTGTTGCTAAAAGATGAACTAAGGATGAACTTGTAGGCGTGTCCTTTTTCTGAAATGTTACTATCCTATGTCCATTGTACCCCTCATGTAGAGTTTCATGCTTAGGTGAGTCGGTTAAGCCTTGCTGAGCCTTCGTGCTCACGGTTGCTGCTTAAGTGTTTTTCAGGTGAGGAGCCACCCACGGACTCGGAGTACGAGTCCACCGGCGAGGGTTACCCTCCGTCGGGGACCACGGCTGAGTGGGAGCCGTACACGCCGCGCTGAGCTGAGACGTGCAGCTAGGGTGGGTTGCCCTAGGGCTGGGCAACCGACTTTTGCTAAATAGGTGGGCGTGAGTTGTATAGTGTAGTCTTCCGCTGTGTAATAGAACAATAATTGTAACTGAAGTTTGTACTTATTTGTACAGTTTCAGCTGTTTTTCCCATGTAATATATTGTGTTCTTATGACGTGTGCTGTCGGGTGTCGCATCGCGCGGCACCACCCTCTGCGATCCTGGATGAGCGGATCCCGGTCCGCCACAGCCTGGTATCAGAGCTGCAGTGGGGATAGCACAGTACTTAAGGACTGCATTATGGGAAAAACTTAGGTATACGGTGAGGAATCGGTAGTTGCCCAAGTAAGGACTATATTAGCATAGTTACTTAAAGTGGCAAAGACTAACTTATGTGTTATAATTCTGAATTTCAATTATGTAACGACGCACCTACGCTCTGGTAAGTATGGTAAGGAACGCCACCGAAAGCGGTTCAATTTCGGTTAGCTCTCCCTGACGAGGAACGTGGTTCAGGGATTGATATCACAGCTTGGTGTGAGATGTCAATATGAACCTCTTGGACTCTTCATGTCCCTGAGTTCATATGAAACGCTGATCCCTAGCGTGCATTAGGCAAGTAAGTGGAGACCCCATCGCGTGGTCAGTAACGCGAGAGTGTGTTCGTCTGGAAATAGCCCAGGAGGACATACGCAGCGCTTGCCATCGGCGTGCCCTGCAGGGCAGTAGGTGGTATCTGTTGGGTTGATAACATTCCCAACCGTGACGACCCGTTCATGACATACTCGGGTTCCCCGTCGTGTGGTGTTGAAACACGATCACGTGCCTTGAGACGTGACTTAGCTCAAGGACGGCCGTATGACAATGATACGGGCGTTTGTATTTACTTTCAAATATGGTACTGCCTGAAATGAACAAACTTTGAGTGCACCATCATTGTGTGGTCTTCTGCAGGTACTAACCACGTATGTATCCGTGTAGAAAACGTGTGTGAGAGACCGTTTAGTGCTACACTTGAGACGTATATGCCGGTATGATCCGGTTAGGATTTTCTTTGGTGAGGAACGTAGTACCGAGGTATTGTAGGCATATGCATGAGTATAACGATAACAAAGAATTAAAATCTATAGGTTCAACATTTAGGAACCTGGTTGGGTATAAGAATGGGATAGTAATGATTGTAGTTCCAAAAAGACTGAAAAAAACAGAGTGCTCTGTTTTGGGGCAGCATGTTTGCTGATCTTCAACAGGGCATAACTCACAGGTATTTTAGCCCGGGGAGGTGTGCTATATAGTTCTGGAAAGGTATTCAAGTACTCTACAACTTTGTTGTAGACTTCCAGAGCTGAAACTCGCCTTAAGATGGCTGAAATCCCAGAGGAATGTAAACTGTCCAGAACCAGGGCAGAGTAAAACATCCTCTGAGTTGATCTGTTTTTCCAACATAACTCCCAGTTGAAAAATCAAAAATTGTCATATAATACATCCTTAGAACGAGTAGAAGATGTGTGACATCTTTGCAATTCAAAGTTTCTGAAGTTTCAGCACAGAATTTAGTGGAAATCAGGGTTGAAAACAGCCACTTCCAAGGGAGGTGCTGTTAAAATTCTCCCAGAAATTCTGCTAACCTTGAATTAGCATAACTTTTTAATCAAAGCTAATCTGGGGGCAAATGAGTACTCGTTGGAAAGATACTGAAGTTAACTTTAACTTTGGTATTCAACTTGAGTCATGAAAATGCCCAGAACCAGATCAAAACTTGGAATAGATAGCAACTGGTCATTCTGACAGAAGAATGACGATTGAACTCATTGAAAAGGGTGTTGTACCCTAAGGGTGTTATACGTGATGACAACGCAATATTAATGTCTCGTAGAGACCAAACCCAGTTATGGTGAGCTTCCAAAGAGGGGGTTCATCAAGTTGGATTAAGCTAACTTGTGTTTGGTCTGGTAATGGTGTAGCTTGTGCAAAGTTATTACATTATCTACTTACGAGATATTTTGCATGTTTTGGTTGTCATAATGTTTGTACGCCCAGTTCTATTGGACTGCATGCAAAATGTTGCGGGACTGATGTTTAATGTCGTATGGTTGCAGATGGTTCGTACTAGGACCACGCACGAGGTTGGTGGCTCTAGCCAAGGTGGAGGCGATGACTCCCAGCCACCGGCCTACGACAGCACCCCGCAGCAGCAGCCACCACCGCCGCCTCCGCTTACTCTAGCGGATGTGATAGCGGCATTGGTGGGAGGTCGTGAGGAGCAGACCGACCTGCTCCGCACGATCGTGCAGAATACGTCCCAGACGGGAGGACGTCAAGAGCGAGGGCCTCGTGAGCCCCGCGAAGTGTCGTACTCGGATTTCATGAGTACGCACCCTCCAGTGTTCACCGAAGCTGAAGAACCACTGGAGGCGGACAACTGGCTGCGGACTATCGAGTCCAAGTTCGGGCTGCTCCAGTGTACGGAGCGGCAGAAGACGCTGTTCGCAGCACAGCAGCTCCACGGTGCCGCTGGTGCGTGGTGGGCGAATTATGTCGCCTCACGTCCGGCTGGCCATGCCGTGGAATGGCAAGAGTTCCGGGAGGCGTTCCGCGCCTATCACATCCCTCCCGGAATAATGAAGAGAAAGTTCCCAGAATTTTTGGAACTGAAGCAGGGCGGGAGGAGTGCCCACGACTACTCCCGTGCCTTCAACCATCTGGCGCAGTATGCGTCAGACTACATCTCCACGGAGGAGAAGAAGAGGGAGCACTTCTATCGGGGGTTACATCCCGAAATGAAGACCCACCTCGTACAATGGAACCGCGGCACATTCAACGACCTAGTCAATGCCGCCATCATGCAAGAGGACGCTCAGCGGGAGTTAGCAGCTGAGCAGAAGAAGCGCAGCGCTCCACCTAGCAGCGGTGGGAGTGGCGCTCCCCAGAAGTACCGTATGGTGTATCGGACACCATCCGGGCAGCAGTGGCAACCACCGGCGCGACCGCAACGGTTCGGGGGACGTCCCTTTCAGGCACCTCCGTTCCGTCCGCCGATGCCACCACCAAGACAGCAGCAGCAGCAGACGGTACCCCGGGCGTTTCCACCGCCACAACGCGCCCCGGGTTTCCGTCCACCGAGCAGCGGGGGACCGCCCCGTTTCACCTGCTTCACCTGTGGCCAGGCGGGCCACTTTGCGAAGGACTGTCCCCAGGGGCAGCAGAGCAGCGGGCAAGCCCAACTCCAGGGCGGTGCTCGAGGCCGACCTCCGGTGAAGAAGGTTGGTCAGCGGACTGGAGGCGTCCGCAACCTCGACAATGAGGACGCCCCAGAGGGAGACAACGTGCTGGCGGGTACGTTTACTCTCAACCATCAAGCCATCGTCATATTATTTGATTCTGGTGCAACCCACAACTTTATAAGTGCATCATATGTGGCTAAACATCAATTGCAAGTCTTCCCAACCGACTGCACGTATATGATATGCTCACCGGGAGGGAAGATTTCAGCTAATATGATGATTCCAAAGGCACCTCTGTGCTTAGGCGGGAAGCTATATCCCACCACCTTGATAATCCTTATGGGACAAAAGATTGATGCAATCTTAGGGATGTCATGGCTGCAATACCATGGCGCTGTCCTAGAGACTCGGACACGGACGGTTCACTTAAATTCTCCATTTCACCGTCCGCATTCCATGGTGTTAGACACACCAGTCCGGGAAGTTTTAGCAATTAATAATGCTGAAGTTCTCAAGTTAGAAGACATCCCCGTAGTCCGGGAGTATCCTGACGTGTTCCCGGACGATCTTCCGGGCATGCCACCGGAGCGGGATGTCGAGTTCAAGATTGAGCTCGCACCCGGGACTACGCCCATATCACGGAGACCATACAAGATGGCTCCAAATGAGCTGGCGGAACTGAAAGAACAGCTCAATGATCTGTTGAGCAAGGGTTTCATTAGGCCGAGTTCCTCGCCTTGGGGATGCTCGGCGCTATTCGTGAAGAAAAAGGATGAGACCCTGAGGCTGTGTGTGGATTACCGGCCGCTCAACGCCGTCACCATCAAGAATAAGTACCCACTGCCCCGTATTGACATCTTGTTTGATCAACTTGTGGGGGCAAGTGTATTTTCAAAGATGGACCTTCGCTCTGGATATCACCAGATCAAGATCCGGGCGGAGGATATCCCGAAGACGGCGTTCTCGACGAGATACGGCTTATACGAATATCTCGTCATGTCCTTTGGTCTCACAAATGCTCCAGCCCATTTCATGTATCTCATGAACTCGGTGTTCATGCCGGAGCTGGACAAGTTCGTGGTAGTGTTCATCGACGATATCTTGGTTTACTCCAAGACAGAAGCCGAGCATGCCGAACACTTACGGATCGTTCTTCAACGATTGCGAGACCACAAGCTCTACGCCAAGTTCAGCAAATGTGAATTTTGGATCAGCCAAGTGCCATTCTTGGGACATATTATCTCAGCTGAAGGCATTGCGGTTGACCCAAGTAAAATAGAGCAAGTGTTGAAATGGAAAGCTCCCACTTCAGTCCATGAAGTCAGAAGCTTCCTCGGGTTAGCGGGATACTACCGGAGATTCATTCCAAGTTTCTCCAAGCTCGCTAAACCGATGACAGAGTTGCTGAAGAAAGGGACAAAATATGTTTGGAACACGGCGTGTGAAGGAGCGTTCCGAACACTGGTGAAGCATCTCACAACAGCCCCGGTATTAGCTCAGCCGGATACAACAAAGCCCTTCGACGTGTATTGTGACGCGTCCGGTATTGGGCTTGGCTGCGTGTTGATGCAGGAAGGACGTGTGGTCGCGTATGGCTCACGCCAACTTCGGAACCATGAGCAGCACTACCCAACTCACGATCTTGAACTTGCTGCCGTGGTGTTGGCGCTGAAAATGTGGAGGCACTATCTCCTGGGGAACTTGGTGCATCTCTACACCGACCACAAGAGCTTGAAATACATTTTCACCCAGAAGGAGCTGAACATGAGGCAGAGGAGGTGGTTAGAACTGATCAAAGATTATGAGATTGAGATCCATTACCACCCCGGCAAGGCGAATGTGGTTGCCGACGCGCTGAGTCGGAAATCACATGTCCATCACCTCACCATTACACCGGTGGAGGAGGAAGAGCCAAGTTTATACTTGGTTCCTTATGGATCGCTGTACAACCTTGCCCTCATCCCTACTATTAGGGAGGACATCATTGCAGCTCAGAAAACGGATAAAGGCATGGCACATCTCCGGAGACGGATTGACAATGGAGAAATTAAATGTTTCCGGAAGGATGATGAGGGGACGCTGTGGTTCAATGACCGCATAGTCGTACCCCGAGATATGGAGTTGAGGAAAAAGATTCTCGATGAAGCTCACTTGTCCAAATACTCCATTCATCCGGACAGCAACAAAATGTACCAAGATTTGAAAAAGAAATTTTGGTGGACACGGATGAAGCGGGAGGTAGCTAAGTACGTATCTGAGTGCGATACGTGTAGACGAGTGAAAGCTGATCACATGAAGAAATCAGGGCTGTTGCAACCCCTGAAGATCCCGGCCTGGAAATGGGAAGATGTGAGCATGGATTTCATTGTGGGATTACCCCTAACAGCCAACAAGCATGATTCCATATGGGTAATCGTTGATCGGTTAACCAAGACGGCTCACTTCATTCCGGTGAATACACGGTACAATGCCGGCAAATATGCGGAGCTATACATAGCAAAGATTCTATGCCTATACGGGATACCCAAGACCATTGTCTCAGATCGAGGTGCATTATTTGTATCTCGCTTTTGGGAGCAGCTACACGCTGCATTGGGTACTAAGTTGATCAGGAGCTCCGCCTATCACCCTCAGACAGATGGTCAGACAGAAAGGGTGAATCAAGTCCTGGAAGACATGTTGAGAGCATGCGCTATCCACCATGGTAGGAACTGGGATGATCACCTACCATTGGCGGAATTCTCGTACAACAACGGTTATCAGGCGAGTATCAAAATGGCACCCTATGAAGCTCTCTACGGTCGTAAATGCCGCACCCCATTAAATTGGTGCGAGTCCGGTGAAAGGGTCACATTCGGGGTTGATGTGGTGAACGACGCCGAGGAGCGCGTTCGGACAATTCAAGCCAATTTGAAGGCAGCTCAATCCTGACAAAAGAGCTACGCTGATAAGAGGCGTAGGCCGTTGCACTTTGACGTTGGGGAACACGTGTACCTCCGCGTATCTCCAATGAAGGGCGTGCACCGATTCGGTGTGAAGGGGAAGCTCGCTCCCCGTTTCATTGGACCCTACGCTATCACCGAGAAGTGTGGACCAGCAGCGTATCGATTGGAGCTACCGGCATCTCTGGCTGGTGTCCATGATATTTTCCATGTTTCGCAACTGCGAAAATGCTTGAAGCATACAGCTGCTGTTCCTACCGAAGACATCGGCGAGCTGAAACCGGATTTAACATATGATGAATATCCGGTGGGAATTCTTGATGAGAAAGCCAGGACCACACGCAGCAGAACATTGTGGTTCTACAAAATACTCTGGAGCAACCACACCGCCGAAGAAGCGACGTGGGAGAGCGAGGAGTTCCTTCGCTCAAATTACCCGGAGTTTATGGCTTCTCAACACGGGTAAGTCCCTATTACATCGCTATCTCTTCTTTTATAATCTCGGGACGAGATTCTTTTAAGGGGGGAGGGATGTAAAAGCCCAAGAAAAGGGACTTGCAAAAACTTTTCTTCACCTCACAACACCACAGTTTTTATTGTGGACACCATAGGAAATGTTGTGAAGAGCAAGTAACCTCCATCAAAAGAATGATTAGAGGGGAAAGCCTTCACTTTCATAATGTAGGGTTTCTACAAATGAGCATGAGAGGTTGAGCTCACCCCTAGGATTTAAAAAGTCTTGGGAAGGTTCAGTCCAAAGCTCATGCAAATTCAACAATTTTTGAGGCACTTTTGGGTTATTTCAAAAAGAGGCCAATTTGAATGTAAATTCAAATTGCAGCAACTTTCATCACCCAAATTCAAAAGTTAGCTCCATATCTATACTCAGCACATTTTTCTGAGTGAACCCACCAACTTTCATCTCCATTGGAGCTCATCTTGTCAAGAGCTAAATTTGCAAGAATTCAAAACTGAATTTGAATTTCAGTTTGAATATGAAGCAAATTTAACCAAACAAAGTTTGAATTTGAGAATTCAAATTCAAACAAAGGCTTGGTGACTAAGTCTCACATTAAATTGTGAGTAGCTGAGGATATTTTGGCACAACAGAATTCAGAAAATTGGAAAAAAACAAAAGAGTTAGAGGGGAGGCCCACTGGTCAGTAGACTTAGCACCGAAGTCTCTTCAGCCGACTCCTCGACCGAGCGCGCTCGCCAGCTGCAGCCAGCGGCGGCGACCGACCACCTCGGCCGGCCAGCTCCTGCTTCGGCAGAGGAGGTGGCACAGCAGGTGTCGCGCTCTCCCCTGGCCTTAGGAGCCTATAAAAGGCCCGAGACCGCCGGCGAGTTACTGACTTTCGCGAAGTTCTGTAACCAGCAGCCTAGTCGCCCGAGCTCCGATCGTATGCCACCCCAGCTGTGATCATCTTCCGGCTTCGACCTCCATAGGAAAGTGAAGCGCTAGCTCGTCCTCAAGACCACCGCGCAAACCGTTCCAAGGTTCGACCTCTGTGCGCGGAGAATTTCTCAGTTTAGGGCGAGTAGCTCCTTTCGGGACCCGATTAGGTTTAGCAGAAATTTGGGAAGCATAGTGGGTGGGAGGCCGAACGGAGCTGTGAGAGAGCATCTAGAGGTTCTGGCGACCCTTCTCGTTCGAAAACCGGAAGGAAATCACCGCCGGAACCCTAAGTTCACCCTAGGACAGTATGGCGGAGGAGGGGGTCGCCGGTGAGGTCTGGGTTGCCGGCCGTTTAGGGGCCAACAGAGCTCATGCCGAGTTTCCCGAGGTTTCCCTGAGTGTGGAGACGCGATTAGCGCACGATGAAAATGGTCAGAAGGGCGGGAACACATTGCCGAGGTAGCACAGAGGCATAGGGCTCGTCGCCGGCGAGCTATGGCGGTTAGCCGGCGGCGACATGGTGTCCAGCGGGTTCAGCACCCGAGATTACGTGGGGGCGGCGAGTTTCGTCGGCTCCGGTGAGCTAGATCGCCGGGAACGCTGACCTCGCCGGAGCTCCGGCGGCTCGGGGCGGCGACGTCGGGAGGTAGACGAAGGACGCGGCCCCACCTGTCAGCCCCTGTGTTAATCGCGCGCGAGCGCGCGGTTAGTTCAATTTAAATGGGCGGGCCCCGCTGTCAGCCTCTGGTTTAGCGCGGGAGGGGATTTTCGGTAGGAAAATAATTCAGGGATTAGCTCAAACTTTAGAAATCCATAACCTTGGCTAGGAAGCTCCAAATTTAGTGATTCAAATTGGGTTGGATTCATCTTGCCTAGCTCTGTCCAGAGATACAACCCAATTTGTATGAAACCCATTAATTAATTCTGGAAAATTCTTTAAAGCTTTTCAGCAAAAGAATTTTAGAGGGAGTTTGGTTCATCCAAAAATCCCCAAATTTTACCAGAATGTTCTTTAGGACATTAGTAAACCCCTGTAAAAGTTTCAGACCAGTTGGAGCCGATGTGGTCAGAGCAATTCAAATTGGAAAGTGCTGTGTTCATTTGAATGCAGAAACATTTTCAGAGGATTTCCAAAACTTGGAAATTCAGTTCTGGGCAATTCTTCACCCCAAAAATGTTAGGAGAATTCAGGCAAACTCTATGAGCTATAATTGAAATTGTAGTTCATTAAGTTAAGCATGAACAGGGGTATTACCTCAGAATAAATTCTTCCCTGCTGATTTGCCAAGAGAATTATTCTGAGCAAACTACTCCATGAAAAGTGCTAAGGTTTGGTCCAGAGAGTTTTCTTGTGACAAGGAACTTACACAAAAATTCTCAGCTCCATTGGAGCTCTAGATCACCCCTGTCCTGTTTAACCACTTAAGGGGTTAATATGGGAAAAAGGGGGAAAACCACTTAGCATTTAACCATGTGATTAAGTCCAAGCCAAACCACCAACACCAGTTCATCTTTAAATTCTTAAACAAAGTTCCAGGTGATAGAGGCTGGGTATTAGAACTAATAGTAGAAGTCTTACTCTAAAACTCACCTGTGCATCTAAATTAACATGTAGTATTTCATTAACGTGTAGCCGTTGAAGAAGAGGCTCCGGAAGTGCTGGACTTCCTTCTTCCGGACGAAGAACTAACTCCTGACCAGCAGCAACAAGGCAAGCCCCGGTTTGCATTAACCCTTTTTAAGAGTTTTACTTTGTTTACATGTGTCATATGAAGTATGTATGTGCATTAGGTATAGGATGAATGAAACCCCACTTGCATAACCAAAGGTTCCTAAAAGAGTGAGGGTAGTGTCAAGGACCTTGAGTAGACAGGCTATGCTTAATGAGTCATAGGACTTCGGTACAAGTCGAGTAGTTGGAATCTACTCGCGAGATAGGCTGGGGACACACGGGTTCGGTTGAGTGATGTGAGATCACTTTAGTAATGAAAATGAGACTAGGCAGGGGCTAGGGCGTAGCAAGAGTGAGTCTTGTGTGCGCAGCCCTGCCCGTGTCGATTGAGGACCGATCCGTGTGCGGCCCTGCTGAACAAGTATTGAACGTACCGAAGGCATATCGGATATATGGGCCCCGATAAACCGATGTAGCCTAAACCTCCGGGCGTCGAGGCATAGCACACCGATTTATAGGTGTAGGTTGAGGGCAGCAAGGTGGAAATCTGCCAACGGGCATAGAGAGATGCTCCGTGTGGGGAACCTCCTGCTCGTTTCGGTGCGACCGGTTCGACGTTTGGGCTGTTGGGTGAAAGGTTGTCCCGTACGACATCGAGTGAGCGTGCTGTGCAGCTCCACGGGTGGGCGTACGTGACGTGCTCTTTGGGTTTTCCCTGCAGGTGTATATCGAGTCGATTCGCCGTCCCTCGCGGTGACGAGTACTGCTTGTTCACTGCGTCGTAACGTAGACTAATGGATGAAATATGTGGATTCAATGATGCTGATGGATATAATTGTATTGCTACATGTGTGCCACCAAATACTGCTTACTAAATTTCAGATTTCATGAACTGTTAACTTGTTGCTAAAAGATGAACTAAGGATGAACTTGTAGGCGTGTCCTTTTGCTGAAATGTTACTATCCTATGTCCATTGTACCCCTCATGTAGAGTTTCATGCTTAGGTGAGTCGGTTAAGCCTTGCTGAGCCTTCGTGCTCACGGTTGCTGCTTAAGTGTTTTTCAGGTGAGGAGCCACCCACGGACTCGGAGTACGAGTCCACCGGCGAGGGTTACCCTCCGTCGGGGACCACGGCTGAGTGGGAGCCGTACACGCCGCGCTGAGCTGAGACGTGCAGCTAGGGTGGGTTGCCCTAGGGCTGGGCAACCGACTTTTGCTAAATAGGCGGGCGTGAGTTGTATAGTGTAGTCTTCCGCTGTGTAATAGAACAATAATTGTAACTGAAGTTTGTACTTATTTGTACAGTTTCAGCTGTTTTTCCCATGTAATATATTGTGTTCTTATGACGTGTGCTGTCGGGTGTCGCATCGCGCGGCACCACCCTCTGCGATCCTGGATGAGCGGATCCCGGTCCGCCACACGGAGTTCGACGGATTCCGGTCTCCCGGCCATCCCCCGAGCCCTCCCTCGCTGATAGGGCCTAATTTCATGTCCTGAACATGATGGGATCCTCTCACCCGGCCGGCGGTGGCTCTAACCTAGCCGGCCACGGTGAGGCGGCTCTGTACAAGTTCGGCGACGTCGCCCGGCCAACCTAGCCCGCCAAAACACCGGTGGAACGGCGCTACAGCACCAGTGGACCATGGGGATGCTCGACCTAGCCTCAAAACTGCTCGGGACCGGTGGCTAATGGTGTCTCACCGTGCACCCGAAACCTCCTCCGCATTTGAGCTCGGAAATTCTGGAATTCATGCGGTCTACGTGCGTCTTTCCAACTAGGGTTGTGAAGGGCTACTAATCGCTGACTAGTGGCGGTCCTGTGTGCAAGGTTTCACGACCTAAGAACGAGAAAGGAGATCGAATTTGTTATTACCGTACCGGAAGGTCGGATGGTGCCCGCCGGCGAACTTTTCTCAAATTCGAGCCCGGTAGATCATCTCATGGCTTGAGCTTCGGGGACGAGCATCAGGGGCTCCTAGCACATCCGAGGGTGCTCTAGCTCGGGCCTGAGAAGCTTTTGGTGGGGCTGTCCACGTGAGACCACTTCGGTTTCCCGCCGGTGTAGCCTCGGTGCTCGGCGGAAATCGTTAAACTGTGGCCAAACGAAGCGACAATACAGCAGAGCGGTGAGGGGGTTAGCTGGGGAACGTGTTGGCGCTCACTTCTGCCGTGGATCACTCGCTCAGCAGAGGAACAACGCCGGTTTGCAATCGGCCGAATGGGGAGCGGCACCGGCAGGTCTCTGCTGTGCGCGCGAATGGGGACTGAGGCCATGCGTGAGCTGCGGTGATAAGCGCTGGGAAAAACAGGTCGCCCCGGTGTCACGCGGTGAGAACACCCGAGGCTGTATCGGTGGCGCGGTGACTTCGGGGGAGGAGAAAAACAGCGACCGCGCACTGCCTGAACTGAATATCTTTTGCACACTCACTTCCCCAATGACCTGTGGGCCCCACTGGTCAGTACCACTTCTCCTCAAAAGATCTCCAGAGTTTGACAATTATCCAACCCCATTGTTTGAAAGTTGGAACTGAGCTGCATTTGAATAGTTTGGGCAAATTCCATCCAAATTCAAATGTCTATTTGAATTCCATGCACATTTAACTCCATTTGGAAAAATAGGCAGCAAACCTTTTCAAAAATTAATGAAACTTTGCCTCCCCACTAATTTGGACCTAAGGAATCCAAATATGCAACTTGATTATTGTGTTAGTGAGACGGACCCGTCAACCGAGACAGGCCACTCGCCCGGGAATCGCATTGGGTGGTGCCGTGTTGTGCGACAACCAACAGCACACATACAAGGAACAATGTATTACATAAAACAATAGCGGAAGCTTACAAGTTTTTCTTTGTAAATACTTTACATCAAGTAACTACAGCGGAAGTCTGTATCAACTCACGTCGAATAACTAAAAGCACTCGAGATGAAGTCCAGCCCGCGGACTCCTCTCGCTAGCAACATGAAGACAACAGCAGCGGCTGGGTTCTCCCTGGGTTACATGACTCGGAAGTCTCCGAGTCTCACCGGACAACCTTCTTTTCAGCATCGTTGTTAACCTGCAAAACCACTTATATAACAAGCATGAGCACATAGGCTCAGCAAGTCTTACCCGTCTCTCCTAAACAAGAAACTCTACATGCACGACGGTTACAATTGGGTTGGCTAGATTTGCATAAAGGACTCGCCTAAAGTTGATCCTTAACTTTCAGATTTTAAGCCTCATTGTACAGACCTTGAGTCGAAAAGTATCGCAACTCCACAATCAAACAAGAAACGCTTTGTTGCGATGCTCCTTGAACAAAGTGAAAGTAAAGTTTAATGAGCCTATCTCTAACTCAATCATGGTTGCAATTCAAGTTATAGCACAGCCTTATCAAGTTCAAAAGAATAACCAGTTCAGTTCTTACTACGTCAAGACGCAGTGGGCAAGTATTCTCATATAACCGCGAGCGACGGTGATTCAAATCAGTACACGCCCGGACTACACGACACGTACACCCGTACTCCGAGTTGCGGCAGCAACCTCGACTGACGTTGTACGCGGCCACCTTTCCCAAGATCTTCCACATTGGACGCAGTCCAACTGCCCCGAGTACGCAAGCTCCCTCAAGGTACATACCCGCTGTGGTATGTTCTTGAGCGAGGTACCTCCTGCTACCCTGACGCTGAAAGCCTAAGGCAGTTGGAAAAGTTCCACTATGGATCTCCCAAGGTACATCGGTTTCCTGGGTCCCATATAGCCAGTATGCGCCCGGTACACAACTCAAACTTGTCCAACAGGGCCAAGCTCGGACGGGCCTTAACCGACACAGGCAGGGCTATGCACACACGGCGTGCAGCCTGCTGCATCTAAACCTCCCTGCCCGGTCTCCATTTCTTATGTGTGAACTTTCCTCATCTTCTCTAAATTGGACCCGTTCCAAGTACACCAGCCCTAAACTCGCGAGTAGATTCCAACTACTCGTCTTCTACCGGACCTTTCCTACTAACATTAGCATAGCCAAATTCCCTCGAGGAGTTGCTATTCTTCCCTTTCTCTCTTAGGTGTTTCTGGTCATGCAAGTGGGGTTTTCAATATCATCTAGACGTAATGCAATCAACGATGCAAAGCTATGATCTCTACAAATGAAAATGCTTTATAAAACGGTTCAAATGCAAACCGGGGCTTGCCTGTTTTGCAGGTGACTAAGGTTACAATCAGTTAGTGACGATCACTTGGAGCTTGAACACTTGTTCTCCTCCCTCCTTGATCTTCACTTCAAGTCCTTCTCACCTTCTTCACGTATATGCTACACGATATGATCATGCATATGTATTTAATTGAAAAGCTTTTGCTCATAAGATCTAATGACAGTTTTAAAACTGGAACTATGTTTAAGAATTTAAAATGACACTGGTGCTAGTGGTTTGGGTTGGGTTTAAACACTATGATCAAGTGTTGAGTGCTTTTCCCACTTAAGTGTTGATCACCTTAAGAGATCACACATGACAGTGGTGATCCAAAGCTCTAATGGATCTGAGAATTTTCATGTGAGTTCCTTGTCACAAGAAAGTCCTCTGGACCAAATTTTTGCACTTTTCATGCAGTGGTTTATTCAGAATAATTCTCTAAGTGTTTAGTCAAAGATGAATTAATTCTGAGGTAACACTCATGTTCATGTCAAACTCAGTGAACCAAAATTTCAATTATAGTTCATAGAGTCTACATGAATTTTCCTAGGATTTTTGGAGCTAAGTGTGGCGGACCGGAATCCGCTCATCCAGGATCGCAGAGGGTGGTGCCGCGCGATGCGACACCCGACAGCACACGTCATAAGAACACAATATATTACATGGGAAAAACCGCTGAAACTGTACAAATAAGTACAAACTTCAGTTACAATTATTGTTCTATTACACAGCGGAAGACTACACTAAACAACTCACGCCCGCCTATCTAGCAAAAGTCGGTTGCCCCGCCCTAGGGCAACCCACACTAGCTGCACGTCTCAGCTCAGCGCGGCGTGTACGGCTCCCACTCAGCCGTGGTCCCCGACGGAGGGTAACCCTCGCCGGTGGACTCGTACTCCGAGTCCGTGGGTGGCTCCTCACCTGAAAAACACTTAAGCAGCAACCGTGAGCACGAAGGCTCAGCAAGGCTTAACCGACTAACCTAAGCATGAAACTCTACATGAGGTATACCAAGACATAGGTTGGTAGCATTTCAGCAAAACGACACGCCTACAAGTTCATCCTTAGTTCATCTTTTTAGCAACAAGTTAACAGTTCATGAAAGCTGAAATTTAGTAAGCAGTATTTGGTGGCACACATGTAGCAATACAATTATATCAATCAGCATCATTGAATCAACATATTTCATCCATTAGTCTACGTTACGACGCAGTGAACAAGCAGTACTCGTCACCGCGAGGGACGGCGAATCGACTCGATATACACCTGCAGGGAAAACCCAAAGAGCACGTCACGTACGCCCACCCGTGGAGCTGCACAGCACGCTTACTCGATGTCGTACGGGACAACCTTTCACCCAACAGCCCAAACGTCGAACCGGTCGCACCGAAACGAGCAGGAGGTTCCCCACACGGAGCATCTCTCTATGCCCGTTGGCAGATTTCCACCTTGCTGCCCTCAACCTACACCTATAAATCGGTGTGCTATGCCTCGACGCCCGGAGGTTTAGGCTACATCGGTTTATCGGGGCCCATATATCCGATATGCCTTCGGTACATTCAATACTTGTTCAGCAGGGCCGCACACGGATCGGTCCTCAATCGACACGGGCAGGGCTGCGCACACAAGACTCTCTCTTGCTGCGCCCTAGCCCCTGCCTAGTCTCATTTTCATTACTAAAGTGATCTCACATCACTCAACCGAACCCGTGTGTCCCAAGCCTATCTCGCGAGTAGATTCCAACTACTCGACTTGTACCGAAGTCCTATGACTCATTAAGCATAGCCTGTCTACTCGAGGTCCTTAACACTACCCTCACTCTTTTAGGAACCTTTGGTTATGCAAGTGGGGTTTCATTCATCCTATACCTAATGCACATACATACTTCATATGACACATGTAAACAAAGTAAAGCTTTTAAAAAGGGTTAATGCCAACCGGGGCTTGCCTTGTTGCTGCTGGTCAGGAGTTAGTTCTTCGTCCGGAAGAAGGAAGTCCAGCACTTCCGGAGTCTCCTCTTCAACGGCTACACGTTAATGAAATACTACATGTTAATTTAGATGCAAATGTGAGTCTTCGAGTAAGACTTCTACTATTAGTTCTAATAACCAGCCTCTAACACCTGGAACTTTGTTTAAGAATTTAAATATGAACTGGTGTTGGTGGTTTGGCTTGGACTTAGTCACATGGTTAAGTGCTAAGTGGTTTTCCCCCTTTTCCATCTTAATCCCTTAAGTGGGTAAACAGGACAGGGGTGATCTAGAGCTCCAATGGAGCTGAGAATTTTTGTGTGAGTTCCTTGTCACAAGAAAACTCTCTGGACCAAACATTAGCACTTTTCATGGAGTGGTTTGCTCAGAATAATTCTCTTGGCAAATCAGCAAGGAAGAATTAATTCTGAAGTAATACCCCTGTTCATGCTCAACTTAATGAACTACAATTTATATTATAGCTCATAGAGTTTGCACGAATTTTCCTAGCATTTTTGGAGTCAGGGTTTGCCCAGAATTGAATTTCCAAGTTTTGGAAATTCTCTGAAAATGTTTCTGCATTCAAATGAACACAGCACCTTCAAATTTGAATTGCTCTGACCAAATCAACTCCAAATGGTCTGAAACTTTTACAGGGGTTTACTAATGTCCTAAAGAACATCCTGGCAAAATTTGGGGATTTTTGGATGGACCAAACTCCCTCTAAAATTCTTTTGCTCAGAAACTTTAAAGAATTTTCCAGAATTAATTAATGGGTTTCATACAAATTGGGTTGTATATCTGGACAGAGCTAGGCAAGATGAATCCAACCCAATTTGAATCCCTAAATTTGGAGCTTCCTAGCAGAAGTTATGGATTTCTAAAGTTTGAGTGGAAACTGGAATTGTTTTACTATTGGAAAAGAACCCGGGCCCACTCTTTAAATCGCAGCCAGTGGAAATCGAGGACACACAGGGTTACTGGGTTTTCCTGTGCACAGCCACACGGAATCCTGGCCATATTCGATCCCGTTTTAAACTCGCCCTCACTGACTGGTGGGCCTGCCCCACCCTTCTTCTTCCTCCGAGCCCCCCCCCTTCCCGCGCGCGCGCTAACCTCGCCGGAGCGAGGCGGCGCCTCACCGGCTAAGTGTCTCCGGCCGTCTCCCGGCCGGAGGCTTGCCGCCTGGGGGTTTATGGGGTCGGGAAACATGTCTGTTGGCTCGGTTTAGGCGCTAGAGGATCGGAACGGTGTCAGCAGCGTGCGGCGGCCTCGGGGAACGACCGGCATCGTCGCCCGGTGGTCCTAGCCTACCCACGACTCAGCCCATCCGTTCTAGAGCACCAGTGGGTACTAGGGACACTCGGCAAGTAAAGGCCAGCGCATGGCAACACCTCCAGAGGAGGTCTCACCGTGCGCCCGACTCCTGCCGCGCGTTTGAGCATGGAATGACATGAAATACCCCGAACTGGGTCGGTTTTCTAGCTAGGGTTGCGAAGAGAAATTGAACGCTAGCCAGTCTAGGTCCGGTGTGCACGCTTTGGTGGACTAAGAACGAAGATTGAGGATGAATTCGATGGATTCTTACCCGGAGGTCCGAGTGGATGTGCCGGGAGGAAAACGTCAAATTGACGCCC
This sequence comes from Neostapfia colusana, assembly GCA_030760725.1. Lineage (NCBI taxonomy): Eukaryota > Viridiplantae > Streptophyta > Magnoliopsida > Poales > Poaceae > Neostapfia > Neostapfia colusana. Next base: position 107,918,743 of record JASWHV010000006.1, read on the forward strand.
AACGGTCCACCGTCGGGGCTGTGGCTTGGCTAGTAGCAGCGTGACTATCCGGCGCGTCTCTGAGTGGCCTAGCTTGGCCAGGAAAGCCTCGGGTTCGAGCTGCCCACGGTGAGCCCGTGCCGGCTGTTTTTCTCGGTCACTGCCGATAGTCCCCGGGCTAGGTTCTGGGCAGCTAAACTCGGTTGTCTTCGGCCGGAGGAGGTAGAGGGCGAGTAGTTGGTGTGGTTTTTGGGCTAGGGGAGGCGCTGCTCGCGGTGAATTTCCGGTTTCACGATCGAATGGAAACGGCGGCGAGCGTAGCGCTCTCTGTTCACGCGTAAAGGACCCGAGCCTCGGTGGTTTCGTGCTGTGGGCGACCGACCGCCTAGGGTTGATCGATCCGGGAGCAGCTCGCCAGCTCGGGCAGAAGACCAGGAGGTGGCAGCGCGAGGGGGTTCCGGCGCCGGCGTCCCGGTGTGCTGTCTCGGCCGAGAGAGGAAAAGATCAGAGGTATACTTCTCTGTGAAGTCTACTGACAGGTGGGACCCCCTCTCCCCCTAATTCTTTTTCCAAATTTTTTTCCAATTCTGTTATGCCAAATATTCTCAGCTACTCACAATTTAATGTGAGACTTAGTCACCAAGTCTTAGTTTAAATTTGAAGTCTCAAATTTGAACTGTGTTTGGCTAAATTTGCTGCATGTTTAAACTGAAATTCAAATTCAGTTTTGAATTCTAGCAATTTTTGCTCTTGACAAGATGAGCTCCAATGGGGATGAAAATTGGTGGGTTTACTCAGAAAAATGTGCTGAGTATAGATATGGAGCTAACTTTTGAATTTGGATGATGAAAGTTGCTGCAATTTGAATTTACATTCAAATTGGCCTCTTTTTGAAATAACCCAAAAGTGCCTCAAAAATTGCTGAATTTGCATGAGCTTTGGACTGAACCTTCCCAAGACTTTTTAAATCCTAGGGTGAGCTCAACCTCTCATGCTCATGTGTAGAAACCCTACATTGTGAAAGTGAAGGCTTTCCCTTCTAATCACTCCTTTGATGGAGGCCACTTGCTCTTCACAATATTTCACAATCTACACACAACAAAACTGTTGTGTGGTGAGGTGCATAAAAGTTTTTGCAAGTCCCTTTTCTTGGGCTTTTACATCCCTCCCCCCTTAAAAGAATCTCGTCCCGAGATTATAAAAGAAGAGATAGCGATGTAATAGGGACTTACCCGTGTTGAGAAGCCATGAACTCCGGGTAATTTGAGCGAAGGAACTCCTCGCTCTCCCACGTCGCTTCCTCGGCGGTGTGGTTGCTCCAGAGTATTTTGTAGAACCACAACGTTCTGCTACGCGTGGTCCTGGCTTTCTCATCAAGAATTTCCACCGGATATTCATCATATGTTAAATCCGGCTTCAGCTCGCCGATGTCTTTGGTAGGAACAGCAGTTGTATGCTTCAAGCATTTTCGCAGTTGCGAAACATGGAAAATATCATGGACACCAGCCAGAGATGCCGGTAGCTCCAACCGATACGCTGCTGGTCCACACTTCTCGGTGATAGCGTAGGGTCCAATGAAACGGGGAGCGAGCTTCCCCTTCACACCGAATCGGTGCACGCCCTTCATTGGAGACACGCGGAGGTACACGTGTTCCCCAACGTCAAAGTGCAACGGTCTACGCCTCTTATCAGCGTAGCTCTTCTGTCGGGATTGAGCGGCCTTCAAATTGGCTTGAATTGTCCGAACGCGCTCTTCGGCGTCGTTCACCACATCAACTCCGAATGTGACCCTTTCACCGGACTCGCACCAATTTAATGGGGTGCGGCATTTACGACCGTAGAGAGCTTCGTAAGGTGCCATCTTGATACTCGCCTGATACCCGTTGTTGTACGAGAATTCCGCCAATGGTAGGTGATCATCCCAGTTCCTACCATGGTGGATGGCACATGCTCTCAACATGTCTTCCAGAACTTGATTCACCCTCTCGGTCTGGCCATCTGTCTGAGGGTGATAAGCGGAGCTCCTGATCAACTTAGTACCCAATGCAGCGTGTAGCTGCTCCCAAAAGCGAGATACAAATAATGCACCTCGATCTGAGACAATGGTCTTGGGTACCCCGTATAGGCATAGAATCTTCGCTATGTATAGCTCCGCATATTTGCCGGCATTGTAACGTGTATTCACCGGAATGAAGTGAGCCGTCTTGGTTAACCGATCAACGATTACCCATATGGAATCATGTTTGTTGGCTGTTAGGGGTAATCCCACAATGAAATCCATGCTCACATCTTCCCATTTCCATGCCGGGATCTTCAGGGGTTGCAGCAGCCCTGATTTCTTCATATGATCAGCTTTCACTCGTCTACACGTATCGCACTCGGATACGTACTTAGCTACCTCCCGCTTCATCCGCGTCCACCAAAATTTCTTTTTCAAATCTTGGTACATTTTGTTGCTGCCCGGATGAATGGAGTATTTAGACAAGTGAGCTTCATCGAGGATCTTTTTCCTCAACTCCATATCTCGGGGTACGACTATGCGGTCATTGAACCACAGCGTCCCCTCATCATCCTTCCGGAAACATTTAATTTCTCCAATGTCTATCCGTCTCCGGAGATGTGCCATGCCTTTATCCGTTTTCTGAGCTGCAATGATGTCCTCCCTAATAGTAGGGATGAGGGCAAGGTTGTACAGCGATCCATAAGGAACCAAGTATAAACTTGGCTCTTCCTCCTCCACTGGTGTAATGGTGAGGTGATGGACATGCGATTTCCGACTCAGCGCGTCGGCAACCACATTCGCCTTGCCGGGGTGGTAATGGATCTCAATCTCATAATCTTTGATCAGTTCTAACCACCTCCTCTGCCTCATGTTCAGCTCCTTCTGGGTGAAAATGTATTTCAAGCTCTTGTGGTCGGTGTAGAGATGCACCAAGTTCCCCAGGAGATAGTGCCTCCACATTTTCAGTGCCAACACCACGGCAGCAAGTTCAAGATCGTGAGTCGGGTAGTGCTGCTCATGGTTCCGAAGTTGGCGTGAGCCATAAGCGACCACACGTCCTTCCTGCATCAACACGCAGCCAAGCCCAATACCGGACGCGTCACAATATACGTCGAAGGGCTTTGTTGTATCCGGCTGAGCTAATACCGGGGCTGTGGTGAGATGCTTCACCAATGTTCGGAACGCTCCTTCACACGCGGTGTTCCAAACATATTTTGTCCCTTTTTTCAGCAACTCTGTCATCGGCTTAGCGAGCTTGGAGAAGCTTGGAATGAATCTCCGGTAGTATCCCGCTAACCCGAGGAAGCTTCTAACTTCATGAACTGAAGTGGGAGCTTTCCATTTCAACACTTGCTCGATTTTACTTGGGTCAACCGCAATGCCTTCAGCTGAGATGATATGTCCCAAGAATGGCACTTGGCTGATCCAAAATTCGCATTTGCTGAACTTGGCGTAGAGCTTGTGGTCTCGCAATCGTTGAAGAACGATCCGTAAGTGTTCGGCATGCTCGGCTTCTGTCTTGGAGTAAACCAAGATATCGTCGATGAACACTACCACGAACTTGTCCAGCTCCGGCATGAACACCGAGTTCATGAGATATATGAAATGGGCTGGAGCATTTGTGAGACCAAAGGACATGACGAGATATTCGTATAAGCCGTATCTCGTCGAGAACGCCGTCTTCGGGATATCCTCCGCCCGGATCTTGATCTGGTGATATCCAGAGCGAAGGTCCATCTTTGAGAATACACTTGCCCCCACCAGTTGATCAAACAAGATGTCAATACGGGGCAGGGGGTACTTATTCTTGATGGTGACGGCGTTGAGCGGCCGGTAATCCACACACAGCCTCAGGGTTTCATCCTTCTTCTTTACAAATAGCGCCGAGCATCCCCAAGGCGAGGAACTCGGCCTAATGAAACCCTTGCTCAACAGATCATTGAGCTGTTCTTTCAGTTCCGCCAGCTCATTTGGAGCCATCTTGTATGGTCTCCGTGATATGGGCGTAGTCCCGGGTGCAAGTTCAATCTTGAACTCGACATCCCGCTCAGGTGGCATGCCCGGAAGATCATCCGGGAACACATCAGGATACTCCCGGACTACGGGGATGTCTTCTAACTTGAGAACTTCAGCATTATTAATTGCTAAAACTTCCCGGACTGGTGTGTCTAACACCATGGAATGCGGACGGTGAAATGGAGAATTTAAGTGAACCGTCCGTGTCCGAGTCTCTAGGACAGCGCCATGGTATTGCAGCCATGACATCCCTAAGATTGCATCAATCTTTTGTCCCATAAGGATTATCAAGGTGGTGGGATATAGTTTCCCACCTAAGCACAGAGGTGCCTTTGGAATCATCATATTAGCTGAAATCTTCCCTCCCGGTGAGCAGATCATATAAGTGCAGTCGGTTGGGAAGACTTGCAATTGATGTTTAGCCACATAGGATGCACTTATAAAGCTGTGGGTTGCACCAGAATCAAATAATATGACGATGGCTTGATTGTTGAGAGTAAACGTACCCGCCAGCACGTTGTCTCCCTCTGGGGCGTCCTCACTGTCGAGGTTGCGGACGCCTCCAGTCCGCTGACCAACCTTCTTCGCCGGAGGTCGGCCTCGAGCACCGCCCTGAAACTGGGCTTGCCCGCTGCTCTGCTGCCCCTGGGGACAGTCCTTCGCAAAGTGGCCCGCCTGGCCACACATGAAGCAGGTGAAACGGGGCGGTCCCCCGCTGATCGGTGGACGGAAACCTGGGGCGCGTTGTGGCGGTGGAAACGCCCGGGGTACCGTCTGCTGCTGCTGCTGTCTTGGTGGTGGCATCGGCGGACGGAACGGAGGTGCCTGAAAGGGACGTCCCCCGAACCGTTGCGGTCGCGCCGGTGGTTGCCACTGCTGCCCGGATGGTGTCCGATACACCATACGGTACTTCTGGGGAGCGCCACTCCCACCGCTGCTAGGTGGAGCGCTACGCTTCCTCTGCTCAGCCGCTAACTCCCGCTGAGCGTCCTCTTGCATGATGGCGGCATTGACTAGGTCGTTGAATGTGCCGCGGTTCCATTGTACGAGGTGGGTCTTCATTTCGGGATGTAACCCCCGATAGAAGTGCTCCCTCTTCTTCTCCTCCGTGGAGATGTAGTCTGACGCATACTGCGCCAGATGGTTGAAGGCACGGGAGTAGTCGTGGGCACTCCTCCCGCCCTGCTTCAGTTCCAAAAATTCTTGGAACTTTCTCTTCATTATTCCGGGAGGAATGTGATAGGCGCGGAACGCCTCCCGGAACTCTTGCCATTCCACGGCATGGCCAGCCGGACGTGAGGCGACATAATTCGCCCACCACGCACCAGCGGCACCGTGGAGCTGCTGTGCTGCGAACAGCGTCTTCTGCCGCTCCGTACACTGGAGCAGCCCGAACTTGGACTCGATAGTCCGCAGCCAGTTGTCCGCCTCCAGTGGTTCTTCGGCTTCGGTGAACACTGGAGGGTGCGTACTCATGAAATCCGAGTACGACACTTCGCGGGGCTCACGAGGCCCTCGCTCTTGACGCCCTCCCGCCTGGGACGTATTCTGCACGATCGTGCGGAGCAGGTCGGTCTGCTCCTCACGACCTCCCACCAATGCCGCTATAACATCCGCTAGAGTAAGCGGAGGCGGCGGGGGTGGCTGCTGCTGCGGGGTGCTGTCGTAGGCCGGTGGCTGGGAGTCATCGCCTCCCCCTTGGCTAGAGCCACCAACCTCGTGCGTGGTCCTAGTACGGACCATCTGCAACCATACGACATTAAACATCAGTCCCGCAACATTTTGCATGCAGTCCAATAGAACTGGGCGTAAGAACATTATGACCACCAAAACATGCAAAATATCTCGTAAGTAGATAATGTAATAACTTTGCACAAGCTACCCCATTACCAGACCAAACACAAGTTAGTTTAATCCAACTGGATGAACACCTTCTTTGGAAGCTCACCATAACTGGGTTTGGTCTCTACGAGACATTATTATTGCGTTGTCATCACGTATAACACCCTTAGGGTACAACACCCTTTTCAATGAGTTCAACTGTCATTCTTCTGTCAGAATGACCAGTTGCTACCTATTCCAAGTTTTGATCTGGTTCTGGGCATTTTCATGACTCAAGTTGAATACCAAAGTTCAAGTTAACTTCAGTATCTTTCCAACGAGTACTCATTTGCCCCCAGGTCAGCTTTGATTAAAAAGTTATGCTAATTCAAAGTTAGCAGAATTTCTGGAAGAATTTTAACAGCACCTCCCTTGGAAGTGGCTGTTTCCAATCCTGATTTCCACTAAATTCTGTGCTGAAACTTCAGAAAATTTGAATTGCAAAGATGTCAAACATCTTCTACTCTTTCTAAGGAGGGATTATATGACAATTTTTGATTTTTCTACTGGGAGTTATATTTGAAAAACAGATCAGCTCAGAGGATGTTTTTACTCTGCCCTGGTTCTGGACAGTTTACATTTCTCTGGGCTTTAAGCCACCTTCAGGTGAGTTTCAGCTCTGGAAGTCTACAACAAAGTTGTAGAGGACTTGAATACCTTTCCAGAACTATATAGCACACCTCCATGGGCTAAAAGACCTGTGAGTTATGCCCTGTTGAGGATCAGCAAACTTGCTGTCCCAAAACAGAGCACTCTGCTTTTCATACTTTTGGCTACACTGCTCCACTATCCCATTCTTATACCCAACCAGGGTCCTAAATGTTGAACCTATAGATTTTAATTCTTTGTTATCATTATTCTCATGCATATGCCTACCATATCTCGGTACTACGTTCCTCACAAAAGAAAATCCTAACCGGATCATACCGGTATATACGTCTCAAGTGTGGCACTAAACGGTCTCTCGCACACGTTTTCTACACGGATACATACGTGGTTAATACCTGCAGAAGACCACACAATGATGGTGCACTCAAAGTTCGTTCATTTCAGGCAGTTCCATATCTAAAAGTAAATACAAACGCCCGTATCATTTCCATACGGCCGTCCTTGAGCTAAGTCACGTCTCAAGGCACGTGATCGTGTTTCAACACCACACGACGGGGAACCCGAGTATGTCATGAACGGGTCGTCACGGTTGGGAATGTTATCAACCCAACAGATACCACCTACTGCCCTGCAGGGCACGCCGATGGCAAGCGCTGCGTATGTCCCCCTGGCCTATTTCCAGACGAACACACTCTCGCGTTACTGACCACGCGATGGGGTCTCCGCTTACTTGCCTAATGCACGCTAGGGATCAGCGTTTCATATGAACTCAGGGACATGAAGAGTCCAAGAGGTTCATATTGACATCCCACACCAAGCTGTGAGATCAGTCCCTGAACCACGTTCCTCGTCAGGGAGAGCTAACCGAAATTGAACCGCTTTCGGTGGCGTTCCTTACCATACTTACCAGAGCGTAGGTGCGTCGTTACATAATTGAAATTCAGAATTATAACACATAAGTTAGTCTTTGCCACTTTAAGTAACTATGCTAATATAGTCCTTACTTGGGCAACTACCGATTCCTCACCGTATACCTAAGTTTTTCCCATAATGCATTCCTTAAGTACTGTGCTATCCCCACTGCAGCTCTGATACCAGGCTGTGGCGGACCGGAATCCGCTCATCCAGGATCGCAGAGGGTGGTGCCGCGCGATGCGACACCCGACAGCACACGTCATAAGAACACAATATATTACATGGGAAAAACCGCTGAAACTGTACAAATAAGTACAAACTTCAGTTACAATTATTGTTCTATTACACAGCGGAAGACTACACTAAACAACTCACGCCCGCCTATCTAGCAAAAGTCGGTTGCCCCGCCCTAGGGCAACCCACACTAGCTGCACGTCTCAGCTCAGCGCGGCGTGTACGGCTCCCACTCAGCCGTGGTCCCCGACGGAGGGTAACCCTCGCCGGTGGACTCGTACTCCGAGTCCGTGGGTGGCTCCTCACCTGAAAAACACTTAAGCAGCAACCGTGAGCACGAAGGCTCAGCAAGGCTTAACCGACTAACCTAAGCATGAAACTCTACATGAGGTATACCAAGACATAGGTTGGTAGCATTTCAGCAAAACGACATGCCTACAAGTTCATCCTTAGTTCATCTTTTTAGCAACAAGTTAACAGTTCATGAAAGCTGAAATTTAGTAAGCAGTATTTGGTGGCACACATGTAGCAATACAATTATATCAATCAGCATCATTGAATCAACATATTTCATCCATTAGTCTACGTTACGACGCAGTGAACAAGCAGTACTCGTCACCGCGAGGGACGGCGAATCGACTCGATATACACCTGCAGGGAAAACCCAAAGAGCACGTCACGTACGCCCACCCGTGGAGCTGCACAGCACGCTCACTCGATGTCGTACGGGACAACCTTTCACCCAACAGCCCAAACGTCGAACCGGTCGCACCGAAACGAGCAGGAGGTTCCCCACACGGAGCATCTCTCTATGCCCGTTGGCAGATTTCCACCTTGCTGCCCTCAACCTACACCTATAAATCGGTGTGCTATGCCTCGACGCCCGGAGGTTTAGGCTACATCGGTTTATCGGGGCCCATATATCCGATATGCCTTCGGTACATTCAATACTTGTTCAGCAGGGCCGCACACGGATCGGTCCTCAATCGACACGGGCAGGGCTGCGCACACAAGACTCTCTCTTGCTGCGCCCTAGCCCCTGCCTAGTCTCATTTTCATTACTAAAGTGATCTCACATCACTCAACCGAACCCGTGTGTCCCAAGCCTATCTCGCGAGTAGATTCCAACTACTCGACTTGTACCGAAGTCCTATGACTCATTAAGCATAGCCTGTCTACTCGAGGTCCTTAACACTACCCTCACTCTTTTAGGAACCTTTGGTTATGCAAGTGGGGTTTCATTCATCCTATACCTAATGCACATACATACTTCATATGACACATGTAAACAAAGTAAAGCTTTTAAAAAGGGTTAATGCCAACCGGGGCTTGCCTTGTTGCTGCTGGTCAGGAGTTAGTTCTTCGTCCGGAAGAAGGAAGTCCAGCACTTCCGGAGTCTCCTCTTCAACGGCTACACGTTAATGAAATACTACATGTTAATTTAGATGCAAATGTGAGTCTTCGAGTAAGACTTCTACTATTAGTTCTAATAACCAGCCTCTAACACCTGGAACTTTGTTTAAGAATTTAAATATGAACTGGTGTTGGTGGTTTGGCTTGGACTTAGTCACATGGTTAAGTGCTAAGTGGTTTTCCCCCTTTTCCATCTTAATCCCTTAAGTGGGTAAACAGGACAGGGGTGATCTAGAGCTCCAATGGAGCTGAGAATTTTTGTGTGAGTTCCTTGTCACAAGAAAACTCTCTGGACCAAACATTAGCACTTTTCATGGAGTGGTTTGCTCAGAATAATTCTCTTGGCAAATCAGCAAGGAAGAATTAATTCTGAAGTAATACCCCTGTTCATGCTCAACTTAATGAACTACAATTTATATTATAGCTCATAGAGTTTGCACGAAGTTTCCTAGCATTTTTGGAGTCAGGGTTTGCCCAGAATTGAATTTCCAAGTTTTGGAAATTCTCTGAAAATGTTTCTGCATTCAAATGAACACAGCACCTTCAAATTTGAATTGCTCTGACCAAATCAACTCCAAATGGTCTGAAACTTTTACAGGGGTTTACTAATGTCCTAAAGAACATCCTGGCAAAATTTGGGGATTTTTGGATGGACCAAACTCCCTCTAAAATTCTTTTGCTCAGAAACTTTAAAGAATTTTCCAGAATTAATTAATGGGTTTCATACAAATTGGGTTGTATATCTGGACAGAGCTAGGCAAGATGAATCCAACCCAATTTGAATCCCTAAATTTGGAGCTTCCTAGCAGAAGTTATGGATTTCTAAAGTTTGAGTGGAAACTGGAATTGTTTTACTATTGGAAAAGAACCCGGGCCCACTCTTTAAATCGCAGCCAGTGGAAATCGAGGACACACAGGGTTACTGGGTTTTCCTGTGCACAGCCACACGGAATCCTGGCCATATTCGATCCCGTTTTAAACTCGCCCTCACTGACTGGTGGGCCTGCCCCACCCTTCTTCTTCCTCCGAGCCCCCCCCCTTCCCGCGCGCGCGCTAACCTCGCCGGAGCGAGGCGGCGCCTCACCGGCTAAGTGTCTCCGGCCGTCTCCCGGCCGGAGGCTTGCCGCCTGGGGGTTTATGGGGTCGGGAAACATGTCTGGTTGCTCGGTTTAGGCGCTAGAGGATCGGAACGGTGTCAGCAGCGTGCGGCGGCCTCGGGGAACGACCGGCATCGTCGCCCGGTGGTCCTAGCCTACCCACGACTCAGCCCATCCGTTCTAGAGCACCAGTGGGTACTAGGGACACTCGGCAAGTAAAGGCCAGCGCATGGCAACACCTCCAGAGGAGGTCTCACCGTGCGCCCGACTCCTGCCGCGCGTTTGAGCATGGAATGACATGAAATACCCCGAACTGGGTCGGTTTTCTAGCTAGGGTTGCGAAGAGAAATTGAACGCTAGCCAGTCTAGGTCCGGTGTGCACGCTTTGGTGGACTAAGAACGAAGATTGAGGATGAATTCGATGGATTCTTACCCGGAGGTCCGAGTGGATGTGCCGGGAGGAAAACGTCAAATTGACGCCCAACGGTCCACCGTCGGGGCTGTGGCTTGGCTAGTAGCAGCGTGACTATCCGGCGCGTCTCTGAGTGGCCTAGCTTGGCCAGGAAAGCCTCGGGTTCGAGCTGCCCACGGTGAGCCCGTGCCGGCTGTTTTTCTCGGTCACTGCCGATAGTCCCCGGGCTAGGTTCTGGGCAGCTAAACTCGGTTGTCTTCGGCCGGAGGAGGTAGAGGGCGAGTAGTTGGTGTGGTTTTTGGGCTAGGGGAGGCGCTGCTCGCGGTGAATTTCCGGTTTCACGATCGAATGGAAACGGCGGCGAGCGTAGCGCTCTCTGTTCACGCGTAAAGGACCCGAGCCTCGGTGGTTTCGTGCTGTGGGCGACCGACCGCCTAGGGTTGATCGATCCGGGAGCAGCTCGCCAGCTCGGGCAGAAGACCAGGAGGTGGCAGCGCGAGGGGGTTCCGGCGCCGGCGTCCCGGTGTGCTGTCTCGGCCGAGAGAGGAAAAGATCAGAGGTATACTTCTCTGTGAAGTCTACTGACAGGTGGGACCCCCTCTCCCCCTAATTCTTTTTCCAAATTTTTTTCCAATTCTGTTATGCCAAATATTCTCAGCTACTCACAATTTAATGTGAGACTTAGTCACCAAGTCTTAGTTTAAATTTGAAGTCTCAAATTTGAACTGTGTTTGGCTAAATTTGCTGCATGTTTAAACTGAAATTCAAATTCAGTTTTGAATTCTAGCAATTTTTGCTCTTGACAAGATGAGCTCCAATGGGGATGAAAATTGGTGGGTTTACTCAGAAAAATGTGCTGAGTATAGATATGGAGCTAACTTTTGAATTTGGATGATGAAAGTTGCTGCAATTTGAATTTACATTCAAATTGGCCTCTTTTTGAAATAACCCAAAAGTGCCTCAAAAATTGCTGAATTTGCATGAGCTTTGGACTGAACCTTCCCAAGACTTTTTAAATCCTAGGGTGAGCTCAACCTCTCATGCTCATGTGTAGAAACCCTACATTGTGAAAGTGAAGGCTTTCCCTTCTAATCACTCCTTTGATGGAGGCCACTTGCTCTTCACAATATTTCACAATCTACACACAACAAAACTGTTGTGTGGTGAGGTGCATAAAAGTTTTTGCAAGTCCCTTTTCTTGGGCTTTTACACTAAGAATTTCTCAGAACTGAATTTACAAGTTTTAGAAATTCTCTGAAAATGTTTCTGTATTCATTTGAATACAGGAACTTACAATCTGAATTACCCTTATCAATTGAACTCCAAATGAGCTGAAACTTTTACAGGAGTCTAATAACACCCTAAAGAATATTCTGGCAAAATTTGAGGATTTTTGGATAAACCAAACTCACTCTAAAATTCTTTTGCTGAAAAGCTTTAAAGAATTTTCCAGAATTAAATAAAGACTTTCATACAAATTGGGTTACATATTTGGATATAGTTTGTCAATCTGAATATAACCCAATTTGAATCACTAATTTTGGAGGTTCCTAGCAAAAGTTATGCTCTTCTAAAGTTTAGGGAAAAATCTGGGATTTGAATAAATCCGGGAAATGTTTAAACTGACTGTGGGACTACGGTTACACATGTCTTCTGCTGGGAGCGCGCCACACGGGGCTACAGGGTTAATTCCCGTGGTGTTACAATCGATCCCGCGCCACAGAATATCCAGTCCGCTCCCCTGAGCCGCTGACAGGCGGGACCGGTGAGGTCTTCTTCAACCTCGCGCTCCCGCGCGATTCCGCCGCCGGGCTCGCCGGAGTAGCTCCGGGATCGGTCGTCCGGTCATCGCAGCTGCTGAAACTCGCCGCTAGGCCCTATTTAAACCCTAGGAACACGATGGTGGGACTTTCCCAGACCGGCGAGGTTCCTAAACCACCCCGCACCGGTGCAGCGGCTCTGAGGGAGTCCGGCAACGTTGCCCCGATGCTCTAGCCCGCCAGAAGTCCCCTAGAAAGGTTCTACAGCACCAGTAGAGATTTGCCCTGCTCGGCATGGCCGCATATGGGCTCGGAAACGGCTCCAACCTAGGGTTCATCGTGCACCCGATGCCCCTTATTGTGGTAGCCGTTGGAAAAGCTTGAAACAAGCCGTCTACCATGGGTTTCATGCGACGTTTTGTGAAGAAGAAAAGTTGCTACACCAGTCTAGGTTCTATGTGTGAAATTTGCAGAGCTCTAAATGAATATAACTCGAGAATTTTGTCGATTCATACCCGCGGGTCTGTTTTCACCGGCCGGAGAGGATCTTTGAAATTCGTTGTCGAGAGGCCGAGACAGACTCGGTGCTTCGGGTGGAAGCTGCACGGAGACCTTGCGCGTCCCAGGGACCGCTTTCTTGGTCGTGAAAGCCGCTCTGTGGAGCTTTCCACGGGAGCACGTTGCCGCCGGGGTGTTCGGCCGCCGCGGAAACTCGATGTTCTCGGCGTAGAGGGCACGAACGCACTTGGCGATTGCTCGAGGAGGTCGTGGGGATGATGGTGGTGTTGCTCATCTGCTCAACCGAGGCTTCACACGCTAGTTATGGCGGTGGCCGATCGAGCGGACGGCGTCGGCAGCTGCGGCTGTTTCTCGCGCGAGGAAAAGGAGCAGAGCGGCGCTGGTCTTCGGGAATGAGCGAAGAGGAGCACGGCAGAGGGTATAAGACGGTCGGGCGGCTTCTCCAGCGTGACGAAATCCAGCAGGAGGTGGAGGCGTCGGCTGAACGCGGTGTCGCCCGGTGCTGCGCCCGTCGGTATCGGGTGCCGACTGAAGAAGGCAAACAGAGACCCAACACTGTGAGATCTTTTGCAATTTTCAGTTCACTCAATGACATGTGGGACCCACTGATCAGTCCCTCCTTATCCCCTCTAAAATATCTCTCCAATTTGAATATTGATGGAATTCAATTGTGGGAACTCAAGTCTGGTATGCATTTGGATAATTGGGCAAGTTTCATCCAAATTCAAATGAGTGTTTGAATTCTTTGTCATTTAAAGTCCATTTTGGAAAATGGGTTGCAAATCATTTCCATAAATCATGAAACTTTGCACACCCCCTAATTTGGACCCAAGGAATTCAAATATGAAACCTGATTTTTAATTTGGCTGTTGCAAATGAGATTTGTAGCACAACAGTTTGGAAATTCCTATTGTTGCTCTCATTTGACTTTTATTTTGAACACATTGTTCCAAATCTGATTTTTGTTTTCTCACACATATGGGAACTTCCCATCTTTGTTTTAGACCCCTCTAGGGTTCCAAGTTCTCAAATAAACATTTGACTTGTGTAAAGAAAGCCCTCATGTGTGTTATCACATGTGGAAAAGTTTTAACAAGTCCCAAATTTCATACATATGAAACCAACTTTTGCAAATAAGTGTTTCTTTATATTCATAATTTTGAGACCTTTACATTCCTCCCCCCTTAAAAGGAATCTCGTCCCGAGATTCAAAAGAAGAACGGGGTGGGAGGTAATTACAAGGTTTATGACAAAAGCTCCGGATAGTTCTTGTGGATGTAATCTTCGGTTTCCCACGTCGCCTCTTCCGGGGTATGATTACTCCACAGGACTTTTTAAAATTTCAAAGTCCGGTTCCTGGTGGTCCGGGTCTTTTCGTCGATAATCTGTATAGGTTGCTCGACGTAGGTGAGGACCTCGTCGGGTGGTGCCGTGTTATGCGGCACCCAACAGCACACGGGTCGATGAACACACATCATATTACATAAATAGTTTGCGGAAGCGTACAAGATTGTTTTACAAATAAGTATATCAGAGTAAACTACAGCGGAAGATTATCACTCTCACGACTCATATCTAAACTAGCAACAAAGAAACGGTCCAGCCCGCGGACGTTTCTTACTAGCAACACGAAGACAATCTGCAGCGGCGAGGATGCTCTTAGAGTAAGCACTCGGAGGTTCCCGAGTCTCATAGGCACCCCTTCTCATAATCATCGAGTCAATTACCTGCAAAACAACTCGGATAGCATCCGTGAGCATAACGCTCAGCAAGACTTAACCTTCACCCTAAACATGGAACTCTAAGTGAGGTTATGGACCTAACATAGGATGGCATAAGCATAATTAAACTCGCCTAAAAGTGAATCCTTACTTTCAGGTATTAATTGCAGTATTTTAAGTAACCCTGGGCACGCCACATCGGGAGTCCACAATCAAACAAGAAACGCTTTCCCCCGATGTAAATTGCTCATGGCATAAAAGAATCGAGTTTGTACTAGCCTATTCACCAAGCTCCAATAAAAGGTAGGATAATACTTCACATCAAAATGATTTTCTCATGCAAGTTCTTACTACGTCACGACTGTGAGAACAAGTATGCTCGGTCTATTCCGCGAGCGACGGTGATTCGAATCAATAACACCGGGACTACACGACACGTACGCCCGTACTCGACGTTGCCTACAACAACCATCACTGACGTCGTACGTGGCAGCCTTTCCCCCGTTTCACCCCCGCTGAATCGATCAAGTCGCCCCGTACAGTAGCTACTCTAATGGTGCACCTTCCGACGTGAGATGTCATGAGAAAATTCCCCACATACTGCACACCGGCCGTCCGC
Organism: Neostapfia colusana; assembly: GCA_030760725.1. NCBI lineage: Eukaryota > Viridiplantae > Streptophyta > Magnoliopsida > Poales > Poaceae > Neostapfia > Neostapfia colusana. The sequence goes on from JASWHV010000006.1 coordinate 107,933,920, forward strand.
CTGAGGCGACCCGAAAAGTCCCAACGACAGCTTCCCGAGGTACATCGGTTTACTGGGTCCCATATAGCCAGCATGAGTCCGGTACACAACTTAAACTTGTTCAACAGGGCCGCATACGGATCGGTCCTTGACTGACACAGACAGGTCTACAGCACCCAGGCCCCTATGAACTGCTGCCCCTACAACCTTCCGGTCTCAATTTTAACTTGCTAATTCAATTATGAACCAATCCCGTATGCCCTTGTTGTTCCTGAAACTGTGAGTAGCATCTCACCACTCGACTTCTACCGAACCGTACTTAAGCATGGCAGTTCTACACGGTGATAGACACCTACCCAATACTCCATGGGTCATTTGGCTATGCAAGTGGAGTATCAAACAATAGACCTAATGCATAATTTGTATCCTGACCGAAAGTAAATACAAAACAAAAACTTAACAGCTGTTAAATGCAAACCGGAGCTTGCCTGTTTTGCAGGGTAGTCGTATATAACCAGTTAGTGTCCTTGCAGATCCACCCTTGACTCTCCGGAGCTTGATCCACTTCGATGAATCACTCACTCCTTTGAGTCCCCTTCGTTGTGGTTCCTATTGAAATGCATATGCATATGTTTTATAGAATGTAATGGAAAGAAGTTATAGAATTAAGTTCTTAGGAACAGAGATTGTGTGGAAAAGCTAAGAATGGCTTGGTTGCCTCTGTTGTGTAAAGAAACAGAAAATAACTAAATTGTCCTTATGGCCTTAGCTATACACTAATCATTTTCCCTAATGATCATAATAGACAAGATGAAAAGATTTGAGTGCAACTGAAGAACAAGAACTCCAATGGCCTCAAAACTTTTACAGCAGGTTCTATACTACCTAAGGATTTAACTTGCCAAATTGCAGCTAATGTGGAGTCATATCGTGTCCTCCATAATTCTCACAATATCTCTTATGTATTTTTCCCTTATACATAAGTATGGAGAATAAGAACAGGGAGTTCAAGGACTCATCTTGGGCTGGTCATTTACATGTGAGTTCTTGATCACATGAGAGTAATCTGGTCCAAAGTTAGCCCTTTTACTTGAGTAGTTCTCCCAGAACAATTCTTTAAGCATTACTACTCAAAAGAATTACTTCTGAGGTAATGTGCATTTTCATGCTCAATTAAGTGAACTAAAATTTCAAGTATGTCCCAGAGAGCTTGCCTAAATTTTCCTAAGATTTTTGGAGCTATGGATTGCTCAGAATAGATTTTTGAGGTGAGAAACATTTTCTGAAAATGTTTCTGGACTCCTTTGAGCACAGTAGTTTTCATTTAGCAAATTCCTCCTCAAATGATCTCCAAATGATCTGAACATTTGCTAGAAGGTCAAAAATATTCTAAAGAATATTCTCGCAAAATTTGGGTATTTTTGGATAACACAAACTCCCTCAATAATTCTTTTTCAGAAAAACTTCCAAGAATTTTCCAGAATTAAATAATGCGTTTCATACAAATTGGGTTGTAGATTTGGACGTAGCTATTCAATATTAATCCAACCCAATTTGAATCACTAAATTTGGGGATTCCTAGCAAGAGTTATGAGGTTCTAAAGTTTGGGGAAAAATTCTGAAATTGACCTCTGTTTATTTTCCCATTTTCAGAGACATAAGGAATTAACACCACATTTGGCCAACCAAATGAGGTCCAACGCTTCTGAAACTTTTACTGGAGTTCAAGTATTTTTGGAAGATTCTTCTGCCCAAATTTAGGGATTTTCTAATACATAGAACTCCTGGAAAAATTCCCACAAACTTTTCCTTCTATGAATTAATGAGCCAAAACCAGGGGTTTGCATAATTATTGGGTTGTACCTCTGGATAGTACTCTCTTAGAGGAGTCAAACAAAATTTATCTCACTATTTTTGGATCTTCCTACACCAAGTTATGCATTTTACAAGTTTGAACAACTCTCTGTTTGATTTTAAACAGAACAGTCGCACGTGGGGCCCACGGGTCAGGTGCTTCTTCAACCTCCAGCCAGAGCCCGCGGGTGCACACCGGCAGAAAACTTGGCATGGCTTGTTCTCTCTCGTTTCTCCACCAAATGAGCTCCGGTTTCGCCCTACATGCTCCTGGGAACGTGGCGCAGCTGCCTGGCAAGGTTTCCCCGCGTCAAAACGGCTGTAGGTGGGTCGGCACCGGCGGGGCGGCTCGGGAGCTCGACATGGACGCGTTCCAGCGTGTCTAAGGCATCTCCCGGCGAGCTACGATGTCCTACAGCATCCCTATGGTTCTAGGAACTTGGAACGGAGATCAAATCGTGCAGAAAGTGGCTGCAACCTAGTCGTCACCGTGGACCGTGGCAGTTTTGGCCGCCGGCAACGATTTCTCGTCGCCCGGGGCATAGGAGGGTCGGTTTCCTTTGGTTTTCGGCGTGGGAGGCCGCTAGGGCATCTAGTTGCTATGGTTTGAATTGTAGGAGGTATGATCAATCGGTTTGCGAGAATTTCACGAATTAAACACGGTCGGTTCTATACGTGCGCCGGTGCCAAAAATCGAATTCCGGCGAGCCGGCGTTGGGGGAGAGCAGGAGGACGACGGGATGAGGATCAGTACCTCCTGGCGCACCTCTGTGGCCTCTTGAGCCTGCCGGAGAGGCGCTGGGCTGGCCGGGAGACAGGGAGCAGTGGAGCAGCGCCGGTGAAGGAAAAACAGCGCCCGGAGTGGCTGCTGATCGTGAGGAGAGGAAGCAACTGCTGTCGGCTTGGTCCGAGGAGGGAGAGATCACGTTGCTGAAGCGGTGAGAACCGACCCTGGGGTGCCAACGCGTGGAGGCCGGCAGCAGGAGCTGGCACGGCAAGCTCCTCTGTGGCGCTCGCGAGATGTTCGGGAAAATTTCCCACCGAGAACAAAACTTAGTGAGTAAGTCTCCTCTTTTAGCTCTATGACATGTGGGTCCCACTCCATATGTACCTCCCAAATATCTGTTCAAGCTGATCTTTTCAATCCCCAGAATGCTAAAATTTAAAAACGTGGGCTAGAATTTGAATTCTTCAAATTCAGTTTGAATTTGCAAGACTAAATCTGAATTTGGTTTAGAATTTGCAATTTATTCTTTTTAGCTCTCTTTTGAGCCCACCCTACAAATGGAAAGTTGGTGAGCAAACTTTTCCCTATAATTCCAACTGTAGGGCTGCATGTTTATTCAAAGTTTTTGGGTCACCATATGTGTGAACTTTGAATTTCAAATCTGAATTTTAAACTTACATGCAAAGAGGTATTTAACTCTTTATTGGTTCAACACTTTTAAATAAAAAGGTGAGCCTCATTTTGGATGATCATCCTACGTATTACTTTGCATGAAGAAAAGTTTTAGCAAGTCCCATTTTTTCTGTCATTGCCACACATATGAACTCAAACCATAGTTTTTATTCATACACATTTTTGGGACTTTTACATTCCTCCCCCCTTAAAAGTATCTCGTCCCGAGATTACAAAAGAGGAACGAGACGGGAGAGGTAATTACAAATTGTACAAAGATAAAAGTTCCGGGTAGTTGGTGCGGAGATAATCTTCACTTTCCCACGTCGCCTCTTCCGTGGTGTGATTATGACACGACCCCAAGGTCCTGTCGAGCCAGGATCACGCTGAGGGGTGCTGCGTTGCACAGCACCGTATAACACACGTCAAACGTACAAAGCGGAAGCGAAATTTTATTACATAAACAAGTTTATGAACATGTTTACATCAAAATAAGTTCAGTCTACACTCACGGGCGTAGACTAAGCATCAAGTGCACGTTCTGCCCTTGAATGTGTCCTTGCTAGCACACACACATACACTAACTCTGTGGCGTGCACGACTCCCACTCGACGGGGTTCCCCTCCTGGGGTTCCGTCTCCTCTTCGGGAGTCCCTTCCTCATAGAACCCTGCAAAAGCTTCAAACACAAGCAGTGAGCACGAAGGCTCAGCAAGTCTGACCCGTCTCACCTAAACATGGAACTTCTACATGAGGGGTGATGGGTTACATGAGGTAAAAATCATTTGCAAAGGACTCGCCTAATTAGTAGAACCTTACTTTCAAGTTTTAGCAGCAGGTTGTGGAGAACCTTACGCTAAGGTACATGAGAGAGCCGCAATCAAACAAGAAACGCATTTCTCTCATGTACTTTGCCCAAAGTTGAAATGAACCTTAGTTAGCTCTAAACTACAGCATATCATTAACAATCAGAGTCCATCTTTCAATCAGCAACATTTTAACATGTAACTAGCCTGTTCTTGCTACGTCAAGGTACAGTGAACAAGTGGTACTCACTGACCGCGAGGGACGGCGACTATAATCGATTTACACCTGAAGGGTTACCCGAACAACCCGTCACGTACGCCCGTACTCGATGTTGCCTACAACAACCATCACGGACGCCGTACGCAACTACCTTTCACCCGTCAGCCAAATATTGAACCGGTCCCATTGTCCCGAGCGAGAGGTCTCTGCACGCGCATCTCAGTGCCGCCAGCCGATTTACACCTCAAGCTCTCAACCTACCCTCTGAACGACGGGCAATGCCTCAATACCCAGCTACCCGAGTTATATCAGTTTCCCGGTTCCCATATAGCCGGTAGGTCTTTGGTACTGTTCTAGCTTGTTCAACCGGCCCGCACACAGCTCGGTCCTCAATCGACACAAGCGGAGCTACAGCACACAGGCCCCAAAGTCCTGCTGCCCTTACCCTCCGCTCGGTCTCATTTTCTTGCCATGTGTTTCATGTGCTATTACTACCCGAGTCGAGTGCCTCTAGCCTATGCTCGCGAGTAGTTCCAACTACTCGACTTGTACCGAATCCTACTCTATCATAGCAATGCAGTAGCTAACGGGGTTTGCAATCCTAAACCCAACCCATGGTGTTCTTGGCTATGCAATTGGGCTTCCAAACAAGACTCTAATGCAAAGAACAAAGTAAACATGTATGTGCTCAAAACAATAAAAATTTGTAAAAAGGTTAATGCAAACCGGAGCTTGCCTTGCTGCTCTTGGTCGTAGGCTAGCTGCTCCTCCGGAGTTACAAAGTCTAGGACTTCGGGTTCCTCCTCGACCTTAGCGACTACATGATAGAAGGAATACATGTATCAATTTAAATGCATTTGTATTAAGTTTGAGGTTGTGAAGTCTATAATCCTTGCTAGACAGACCCAATGACTGTGAAACTTTTACTGGGGCTTGGTTACAACCTAAACAGAGATTAGGTCAAGTTTTAGTTGCAGTAAAGCTCATTTGAGCCCTCCACAATTAATTATGTCCTTGACCTTAATTGGAACTCTTAGGGTGTTCTAGGGATTTTCATGAAACAAACTATGACTTTCTGAAAACTAGATTTTCAGAGGGTTCTAATGGAGTTGGTCCCACTTAATTTGAAGGTTCCAAGCTAAAGATATGAGCTAAGCAATTTAAGAGAAAATTCTGAAAATGTTTCTGAACATTTTCTATTTTCTCTGGAACAGTTTCACTAATGACACCATTAGGTGGATTAATTGAGCTCCAACGGGTCTGAAATTTTTATGGTAGTTCAGGGATATTTTGTTGAACATCCCAGCAAAATTTCAGGATTTTCCTCCACAGGATTCTCCAGTTAAAATTCCAAACAGTTTAAACTTTGAGGATTTAATTCTGGAGAATTAAGGAATTTCATGAAGTGAAACTTGATTTGTTGGAAAGTACTCAGAGATCTGAATCCAGCAAAATTTGGTTCACTCAATTTGGAGCTTTCTAGCCAAAGTTATGAGGATTTGAAGTTTGGAAGAATTCTGAAAATTGGGGAAAAGTTTAAACTCTCGCGTGGGCCCAGGGGACACGCGTCGCACGCCGAGGCGACAGCACACCGCGGCCCACAAGGATTTTGCGCGCCAGCACACCCGATCCCGGCCGCAGCCGGACCCCGATTCAAAATATCTCCCGCTGACAGCTGGGGTCCACCCCTTCGTCAACCTCCCGGCGCCCGCGCTCTGCCGCCGAGGGACCTCGCCGCCGGCTTCTGTACAGCTCCAAACTTCACGATTCTGGCCGCCCCTGCCTACTTTTACTCGGGGAACAGGATTCTAGGGTCAGCTGCTCATGACAATGGCCGGAGCATGGTCGGCGACGAGCCGCCACCTCGGAAAGACTTCGGCCATGTCGGCTGACTTCCCTAGCACCCCAACTACTCGAGGAACCGGTCGGGAAGCATCAGTGGACCTCAGAGAAGGTCGACATGAGCTCGAGACAGCTCGGGGAAGGCCCGAAATAGGTCCTCACCGTGCGCCCGATGCCGCCCGTTCATTCCGCCATTGGTAGACCTCGAATTACGCCGGGTACAGAGGTTCTCCGGCCAAGAGTTGTGAAGGCAACTTGTGCGTTACCGTGTCTAGCTTGTGTGAGAGCAGATTGAGGCCCTCTAATGCTTTCTAGAGCACGAATTTGACAGAACCGCACCCGAAGGTCGTTCTGCACACAGAAAGGGGAAAAATGGAAATTCGCCGCTGGTGAGCAACCACTCGAGCTGTGGCTCGGGGGTGAGCAGTATCGGTCACCAGCGCGTCCAAGGGTGCCTTGGCTCGGGCATGACAACGCCCTGGTTGGGCTGTCCACGGGAGCCCGAGGTGCGGCGGTTCTAAGTCCCGAATTTGATCTTTCGGCACAGCCTATATCAATCGGTTTCAACTGAATTCTAGCAGCGGGGAAGGAGGAGGAAGGTCTCTAGTACCTTGCTGGGGCTCTGGAGGGGACCGAGGGAGCTGTGATCGGCGTTCTCCGATCGATTCCGAGCTGCAGAAAACTTCGGCCGGCGCTGAGTTCTTGCGGGGAAGAACGGCGATGCCTCGGCCGAGGAGGGGGACAGGCGCCTTAAGAAGGCTCTGCACCGCCTCACGCCCGCGCGTGGGCAAGCAGCTGCTGGCGTGGCGGCTGCCCTCGGTGGCGATCGAGGCGGTGGCTCGGCGACCCGAGTGAGAAAAGTCTCAGTCGGTTTGATCTGAGCAGTGGCTGACATGTGGGTCCCACTTCCAGTTTTAACCTCTGAAATTTACTCCTAATCACTGTTGTAAACAGTGATCCCCATAGTACCATGGTAATTCAAATTATTCACCCATGAACCATTTGAATTGATCAAAGTACTAATTGGGTTTGGTTTGAGTGAATTTCAGCACAAGTGCAGTTTTGAATTCAAATGAAGTTTGAATTTGTCCCACTTAGCTCATGTCAAGATCAACTCCACATGGAGTGAAAATTGGTGTGTGGGCTCACAAAAATGTGCTGAGTAAGAATATGCCTCCCACTTTTAAATTCATGGGATAAAAACAGTTTGAATTTGAATATGGTTTCAAACTGCCCTCTTCCTAACTATACCCAAAATGACCTCAAAAAGGTTTTGAATTTGGGTGAAACTTGGCATGGACATCCTTAGCAATGTATAGGAGTTTTCATATGTCCAGCCCCCTTCTATCACATGTGTGAAATACCACTTTGGCAATGTGTGAGTTTGTTCTCTAATGAGCATGTTGATAATTGTTACTTGCTCTTCATTTGTGTTCATCATCCTTCCTCAAATGAGGTGTGTGGTGTGGTGATGAACACTGCAAATGTGTGTCAAAAACTGAGGCCCTTACATTCCTCCCCCCTTAAAAGAATCTCGTCCCGAGATTATAAGGTGAAAATGAGAGAGAGGACGGTGGAAAATTACCGGATATGTGACGTGAAAAATTCGGTGTAGTTAGTGCGAAGGAATTCTTCGCTCTCCCATGTCGCTTCGTCCATGGAGTGATTACTCCATAGAACCTTGTAGAACCACAACGTACGGTTGCATGTGGTTCGGGCCTTTTCATCGATAATCTGCACCGGTTCCTCCCGATAGGTGAGATCCGGTTGCAGTTCTTCAATATCCTCCAGCTGAACGGTAGTTGATAGCTTGAGACACTTCCTCAGCTGAGAAATGTGAAAGACGTCATGCACACCGGAAAGTGCTTCTGGTAATTTCAGCCGGTATGCCACCGATCCACATCTTTCGGTAATCTGGAATGGACCGATGAATCGGGGTGCCAACTTTCCTCTCACCCCAAATCTGTTTACGCCCTTCATTGGAGACACCCGTAGGTATACGTGATCTCCAACTTCGGATTGTAACGGGCGACTTCTCCGGTCCGCATACTGTTTCTGACGGGATTGAGCGGCTTTTAGGTTCGCTTGAATCAGTCGAACCGTTTCTTCCGCATTGTTGACGAGGTCAATCCCGAAGGTAACCCTTTCGCCAGACTCACACTAATTCAATGGTGTGCGGCATTTCCTCCCGTATAGCGCCTCATAGGGCGCCATCTTGATGCTGGCTTGGTACCCATTGTTGTACGAGAACTCGGCTAACGGCAAGTGGTCATCCCAATTCTTGCCGTGGTTGATAGCGCAAGCTCATAGCATGTCTTCCAAGATCTGATTTACCCGCTCCGTTTGCCCATCCGTCTGCGGGTGGTAGGCTGAACTACGGATCAGCTTCGTCCCCAAGGCAGCGTGCAGCTGCTCCCAAAAACGGGACACAAATAAAGTGCCCCGATCCGATATGATGGTACGGGGTACGCCGTACAAGCATAGGATCCGTGAGATGTATAGTTCAGCGTACTTCTTGGCGTTGTAGTTTGTGTTGACCGGGATGAAATGGGCAACTTTGGTGAGCCGATCGACGATCACCCACACAGAATCGTGTTTCTGTAAGGTGGTGGGTAAACCGACGATGAAATCCATGCTCACGTCCTCCCACTTCCAGGCAGGAAGGCCCAGTGGTTGTAGCAGTCCCGGTTTCCGCATGTGGTCTGCCTTCACCCTTCGACATGTATCACACTCGGACACGTATTTTGCAGTCTCTCGCTTCATCCGTGTCCACCAAAACTTGCTTTTGAGTTCTTGATACATTTTGTTGCTGCCGGGGTGAATAGAAAACTTTGATAAGTGAGCCTCATCAAAGATTTTCTTCCGTAATTCCGGGTTACGGGGTACGACGATCCGGTCCTTGAACCACAGGACGCCGTCTCCGTCCTTCCGGAAACACTTCAGCTCCCCACTGTCTACACGTCTCCGCAAATGTGACATGCCCTTGTCATTCTTCTGGGCTGCCGCTATCTCTTCACGGATGGTGGGGATCAAAGCTAAGTTGTAGAGAGCTCCATGTGGAATCACATGTAGTGGTGGTTCGCTCTCTTCCAACGGTGTGGTGGCCAGATTGTTGACGTGTGACTTGCGGCTCAGCGCATCCGCCACTACGTTTGCCTTGCCCGGATGATAATGGATCTCTATTTCGTAATCCTTTATCAATTCTAACCATCTTCATTGCCTCATGTTCAGCTCCTTCTGAGTGAATATGTACTTGAGGCTTTTGTGGTCGGTATATAAATGTATGAGGTTACCGAGTAGGTAATGCCTCCACATCTTCAGTGCAAGTACCACGGCAGCGAGCTCCAAGTCGTGAGTTGGATAATTCTGCTCATGGTTCCTAAGCTGCCGTGATCCATACGCGACCACTCTTCGGTCTTGCATCAGCACACATCCAAGCCCAATGCCGGATGCATCGCAGTACACATCGAACGGTTTTGTTGTGTCTGGCTGCGCCAAAACCGGTGCTGATGTCAGGTGCTTGACAAAAGCCTTGAATGCTGCTTCCCATGCTGGACTCCAAACATATTTGGTAGCCTTCTTCAGCAGCTCTGTCATTGGCTTGGCAATCTTCGAGAAGTTCGGAATGAACCTCCGATAATATCCCGCGAGTCCGAGGAAACTCCGTACCTCGTGAACAGTTCTCGGGGATTTCCAATTCAGCACTTGAGTGATCTTGCTCGGGTCCACAGCGATACCCTCCGCTGAGATGATATGCCCGAGAAAAGGCACTTGCGATATCCAAAACTCGCATTTGCTGAATTTCGCGTATAACTTGTGGTCCCGCAGCCGTTGCAAGACTATACGCAGATGTTTCTGGTGATCTTCCTCTGACTTGGAATATACCAGGATGTCGTCGATGAAGACCACGACAAACTTGTCCAGCTCCGGCATGAATACCGAGTTCATCAAGTACATGAAGTGAGCTGGAGCATTGGTGAGGCCGAAGGACATGACCAGGAACTCATAAAGTCCGTATCTTGTCGAGAAAGCTGTCTTTGGAATGTCCTCCGCCCTTATGTTAATCTGATGGTACCCGGATCTTAAGTCCATCTTGGAAAAGATCTTTGCTTCGACCAACTGATCAAACAACATGTCGATCCGTGGCAACGGGTACTTGTTCTTGATGGTTACGGCATTTAATGGACGATAGTCCACGCAAAGCCGCAACGTCTCATCCTTCTTCTTGACAAATAATGCCGAACAGCCCCATGGTGAGGAGCTCGGCCTAATAAAACCCTTCTCCAGGAGGTCCGTGAGCTGAGTCTTCAGTTCAGCCAACTCTTTGGGTGCCATCTTGTACGGCCTTCGGGATATTGGCATGGTTCCCAGTGCAAGTTCAATCTTGAACTCCACCTCTCTATCGGGTGGCATCCCCGGCAAATCATCCGGGAATACGTCAGGGAATTCTCGGACCACCGGAATATCTTCCAATCTGATGGTTGTGGTTTGATAGACACTTGGAAGTTTTATTTCTGGACTATCCAGAAATAATGAGTGAGAACCGTGCACCTCTGAGTTTAAGTGCACGACTCGAAAGACGGTGTCTAAAACAGCGCTGTGGCGGGTTAACCACGACATCCCTAGGATGACATCGACCTTCTGTCTCTCTATGATAATGAGAGACGTGGGGTGCACTCTACCCGCTAAGCATAATGGTGCTTTGGAAACCATTATGCTTGCTGAAATCTTCCCACCCGGTGAACAAATTAAACATGGACTATCGGTGGGTAGTATTGGCAAGCTGTGTTTAGCAATGAAAGCTTGGCTAATAAAATTATGCGTGGCGCCTGAATCAAACAGTACTACAGCGGGATGCTGGTGGAGTTGGAACATACCCGCAAGGATTGGCTCGCCCTCCGGCACGTCCTCAATGGCAAGCTGGTGGACGGTGCCGGGCCTAGGGTTTGCCCGCCGCGCATTAGTAGGGTTCCGGGGTTGATTCCTCCCCGGAAACTGTGATGCCACTCCGCCGCCTTGCCTCTCCGGGCAACTGCTCGCGAAGTGTCCTGGAAGACCACACTTGTAACATGTGGCCGCTGCTGGTGGAGTGCTCGGTGGACGAAAGCCCGGCATGCGTTGCTGAGGTGCAAACGCACGCGACATCGCCCGCTGCTGCTGTTGTTGTTGCGGTAGTACTGGCAGTGCCGGCCTGAATGCCGGTGAAGAGTACGGCCGACTGCGGAACGGCATCGACCGCTGTGGTGGCTGCCAGCGTGGACCTGATGGTGGGCGATTCACCATCCGAAACTTCTGAGAAGGACCACCTCCTTCTCCGCTGCTTTGCGGCGCGCTTCGCTTTCGCTCCGCCGCCGCTAACTCCTTGCCGGAGTCCTCCTGAACAATCGCAGCATCAATGATGTCGTTGAGGCTGCCGCGATTGAACATCGCCAACTTGTCCTTCAGGAGCGGGTTAAGCCCTTGGTAAAAGTGGTCCCGCCGCTTCTCGTCCGTATCTGCGTGGTATGACGCGTAAAGCGCGAGATCGTTGAACGCTCTGGAGTATTCCAGCGCGTTCCTGCTCCCTTGTTGCAGGTGTAAGAACTCCTGCGTCTTTCTTTTCATCAGACCTGGCGGTATATGATAGGCCCTGAAGGCCGTCCGGAACTCCGTCCAGGTCATCACTCGGTCGGTGGGCTGTCAAGCACAGAAGTTGGCCCACCACGCGCTCGCGGATCCTTGGAGCTGCTGAACCGCGAACTGAGTCTTGCGCTGCTCGCTTATCTGGAGCAGCCCGAACTTCATCTCTATGGCGCGGAGCCAGTTGTCCGCGTCAAGAGGTTCATCCACCCTTAAGAATACCGGGGGATGAGTAGCCAGGAAGTCGGAGTAGGAGCTCTGTTGGCGCTCCTCACAATCTTGACGTCTCTCTGGGCGAGACGTATTGGCGATAAGCGTTTGCAGCAACTCTGTGTGCTGCTGATGTGAACCCGCCATTGCCGCGACGATGTCGGCCAATGTAACCGTTGGCAGAGGCGGTGGCGGTGTTTGCTGTTGCTGTTGCTGCTGCTGTCTTGAGGAGTCCTCGGGAGGTGGTTGGGAGGTCTCTCCCCCTTGACTAGTACCCCCAACGTCCGGGTTGGCACGAGTACGCATCATTCTGAAATTTAAAACAGCAGCGATTAGCACATGTCTTACTTAAAATTCCATATGCAACAGTAGGTACTGAAGTGACACATGATTAATTTGCACAACATTCATATATATTGATAAAGCATAAACTTTATACAAGATACATTATTCTCGGGTCTCTGAGAAGTCATGCTCATGTCGTCACTACCTATACATACGCTACTGTCTACACGACATGTCACCGATTACAAAAGTTGGGTTACACTACCCTGGCTGCCCTATATGGCAACTGTAACCCCCTACTCGGAGTAGAACTCGACCTCCTGTGGGTTGTCCTCCTCCGGTACCTCTGCTGGTGGCTCTGGATCTACCACCTCTTCTCCCATCCCGGGTTCTCCCATTGCCGGAAGACCCAAGACCACCGGTACGCCTAACACCGGAGGTACGAGGTCCTGCAATGCATGCACCTCGTCCATGGCTTGGTTATAATCTTCTTCCCAGCCTTTCCCTTCCTCAACAGCGTCGTCCCGCTCTTGAGTAAGTTCCTCGTTCTGCTGGGTCAGATTTTGTACCAGTTCTTGTAATGCCGCGATGTCAACACGGCTCTTCTTCTTTGCCTTCTTCAGACGACGCAACTGATTGTGTTGTTCATTCAGTCACTTGATCGTCGGAAGGAGCACATTGCGGAGTGCGCTGTGAGCACTCTCGAAATGGTCTCCACGGCTCGTGCTGTAAAATCCCCAAAAGTGGTAGCAAGAAAATTCAGCTCATGTACACTTATGAAAAATGAGGGGAATTAAAACTTTGAAGTATAATAAGTGTGAGTTCAAAGTGAGGGTTTAGACTTCCCAAAGCTTCCAAACATGGAGATCTAAATGCACAACTTGGATCTTCATAGTCCAAATATTCAACCTTCCAAATTTCAGCTCATTTGGAGGAGTTTTAATATTTGTTTGGGATTAAAAGGAGAAGCCCTCTAATCTGAATTTCAAATTCAGTTTCAAATTCCAATTCCCTCAATTTGAAAATTGGGTTTCACAAATGTGTTCTCCACCTTTGAATGAGCAGCCATGCCAAAAATTGGAAATTTTGGAGCTGGTTTGCTATATTTTTGAGGCAATACAAAGTGGAGAATTTAAACTCCTTTTCAAATTCAAATGATCAAAACCCATTCAAATCCTACACCAGAATTCAAACCATTTGAATTCTGCAAATTCAAACTTAACTTTGGGATGAAGTAAAGCTTTTAATGTTGAGTTACTGGGGTAAAATATCAAAGAAAATTGGATAAGAATTAGAAATAGTGGGGCCCAATTGTCAGCCACCCAAAGCAAACCAACCGACTGTTTTTCCTCCTCGGGTGATCACCGCGCGCCAGCTCCCGAGCAGCCCGTCGCCCGACGTAGTCCACCGAGCTGCTTCCCCCGACGTCGGTTCACGCGCGTGGCCGGTTATAGCGGCAGCCGAGTGCCGTATCTGCCCTCATCCTCATTACCCCGCAGCCTCTCCACGCTCTGCTCGAGCCTCGCGAACCCAAACCCCCGCCCGGCGGAAGAAACCTTCGGCTCATCGACGCCCGGCGAGCTCGGCGTGCCTCTCGCGCGGCTGAGCCGTGGGATCGTTGCGCCAGGTCTCTCTCCTGCTCCCCGAAGCCTCAAGTGAACACCAGCACCGGTGGTTGGCGCCTATGAGCTGGAATTCCCTTTGGAGCTCCGGTGTGGATCGCCTGTACGCCACACCGTCGCCCGACGAATTTGCGGCCTCTTCCGATCAACAGAAAGGTCCCTGAGGTGCGTGAGGAACCCTTCCTCCTTCCTTTCCACCAGTTCCTGCTTTCTTAGCTCCGGTACCGAGTATTTTGAAGTTTGGCGCCGGCGGTTCTTTAGGAACCCGAGGACTCTTCGAAGAAATTCGTTGTGCTCGGGGTAGCTCCGCTCTAGATAAGCTTACAGTAGATCCAGCACAGGCTTGCGCATCTCCCCGAAGTTCTAGCAGCTCAAATGAGCAAGTAGAGATTCCGGGTATCGAGTTTTTGTCGCCGCCGGAGTTTTGCGGGCTCAGGTCGCCGATGAGGTCCCATCTCCGGTGGGTTTCCGGGAGAGCGAGCTATGGGTCGAGGATGTCCATGGGACACTGGTGCTTTTAGAGCCAACCCTAGCCTGAAAGACCCACTGTTGAGGGAGAGCAAGGTCGCCGAAGTAAGGTTCGACATGGTCGCCGGTGCAAGCACCGTTCCGGCCATTGTCATCGGCTTCCGACCCCACCATCGTGTTCAGCACGGTGTAGAACTTACAGGCAGCAAGTTTGACGAAGTTTGGACCACGGGAACCCCGTCCCGGCGAGCCTCGCGGGCGTGCGCCGCCGCGGGAGGCACGGGCAGCGCGAGGAAGACGAAGGAGGGCCGGTCCCACCGGTCAGCCTCCGGGTTCGCGCGAGGATCGGTTTGTGGCGTGGGATCTGGTGCGGCTGCGCGGGAATAACCCCGTAGCCGCCGGTGTTGCCGAAATCTGACTGGTCCGACTTAAAACAGTGGGCCCAGCCCAATTATTTGAAGTTTCTATTAGAGAAATAATTCCAGAATTTAGCTGATCTTTGCAAGCCCATAACTTTGTGTAGAAAACTCCAAAAGGAGTGAGACCAATTTTGTTGGATTCCTCATGAGGAGTACTTCACAGAGAAACCAATTTTTGGCTATGAAAATGCCCAGGTATTTCTGTAGAATTGTTTTTAGTAAATCCTTTAGTGATTTATTACAGGAGCAATTCTTTATGAAATATTCCCAAATTTGGGTAGCAAATCCTCTTCATAGATACTGATGTCCAGTAAAAATTTGGGCTTCATTGGAGGTCAATTGCTAGGTCAAATTACCTTCTCAAGTTCAGCCTTTATTTGAAAATTCAAATTTAAACAGAAGCTGTTTCAGAACTCCTGTTTAAGTTCAAAAATTCATATCTCTCTGATGGTAGCTCCAAAAATGGTGAAACAAATTTTGTTAGAACCATGGAGACTTACCCTAATCAGATCTTCCACCATTAGCTATGTCAAGATCCTGATTTGGGCTCAAAATTCAGATAAGCATTGTACTTGTAGGAATTTTAAAGACTACATTATGCAATGACATCTCTCCAAATTTGGCTCAAATCATCCTTAGAAAGTCTAGTATCCACTGTAAAAATCCCAAAGCCAATTAAGGATTTTAAATAGCAGTAGCTATGAGTAGAAGTCCAATTCTTATAAATCCTTAATACTTATACATGTATTTTATTACATTTCATAATAGTGACCGAAGTTGAGGATACGCCGGAGCCCTTGGACGTCCTCCCACCAGAAGCTGACTTTCCGTTTATCTCGCAACCAGGCAAGCCCCGGTTTGCACTTAACTACCTTTTATAAAGTTTTCATTTGTATCATTTATGTCTAGGTTGAATGTTTGCATTAGAGTTAGGGTGATTGAAACCCCACTTGCATAGCCTCTTAAAATTCTATGGTGGGTTGGGTAGTTTACAGACTCGACGAGTAGAGAATGCCATGCTAATGTTTAGGATCTCGGTAGAAGTCGAGTGGTTGGAAGCTACTCGCGAGATAGTACTTATTGCACGGGATGAAAAGAGGTAGATAATGGCTTGAGTTGTATGAAAATGAGACCCAGCAGGGGGGATAGGATGCAGTGAGCAGAGGTCTCACGTGCTTAGCCCTATTGGTGTCGGTTGAGGACCGTCCGTGTCCGGCCCTGCTGGACAAGTATCGAACAGTACCGGATGCATACTGGCATATGGGAACCAGGAAACCGATGTCATTGGTTAACCTGGGTGTCGAGGCTTACCCAACCGTAAATAGGAGCGGGTTGAGGGTAGGAAGGTGTAAATCTGCCGGTGGGCACAGTCACGCTCCACGCGGGGACCTCCTACCCGTTACGGATGGACCGGTTCGGCATTTGGGTTGCCTTTGAAAGGTTGTTGCATACAACAGAGTAGGAAGGGGTGTGGAATCACGCTTCTGAAAGTGGGTGTATGTAACGTGTTATCCGGGTGTGTCTTGATTGCAATCACCGTCCCTCGCGGTTATTTGAGTACCCGCTTGTTCACTGCGCTGTGACGTAGTAAGAAGTGAAATAAGCCAACTGAAATTGCTGTATTGATCTATTAATGTCTTGAATACCTTGATCGCTGTAGTTATAGAGCTAATTAAGTTTATATTCCACTTTGGGCATCATCACATCGGAGGAAAGGGTTTCTTGTTTGATTGTGGACTTCCGATGTGAGGGCTGCCTAAGGCTCATTAAACTGCTGCTATAAAACTGAAAGTAAGGATCAACTCATAGGCGTGTCTTTATTGCAAAGTCCTTTCCTACTTTACACATCCTTGCACGTAGAGTTCCATGCCTAGGGATGACGGTTAAGACTTGCTGAGCCTTCGTGCTCACGGTTGCAATATTTGAGCTGTGTGCAGGTGAGAGTTATGAGGAAGGTTCCGAGGACGAGGCAATGCCCCCGTCGGGGTACACGGCCGAGCTGGAGCCCTGCACGCCGCCGTGATCTCCGGTTCCATGCTGCTAGTGTGTAGCGTCCCCGGGCTGGACGGCTGCACTTTTGCATAGCTAGGATGAGAGGCTGTATATGTATATTACTTCCGCTGTATAGTTATATTTTGTAAAAGACTTCCGCTGT
The DNA here is from genome assembly GCA_030760725.1 of Neostapfia colusana. Taxonomy (NCBI): domain Eukaryota; kingdom Viridiplantae; phylum Streptophyta; class Magnoliopsida; order Poales; family Poaceae; genus Neostapfia; species Neostapfia colusana. Next base: position 107,950,797 of record JASWHV010000006.1, read on the forward strand.
TTTATATCAAATAAAAGTTTGTATGTTATCCTTTATTCTTTTCGTCTGTGCTGTTGGGTGCCGCATCGCACGGCACCACCCTATGCGATCCTGGAGTGGGTGAACCACGGGGTGGTCCCCACAGACGTGGAATCAGAGCCGCATTTGGGAATAGCACGCTCGAAAAGAGCCTATTTTGAAAACTTAGAAGTAGTCGAGTGAGAACTAGTCATTAAGCCCACATAAGGTCTATGATAGTAGTAGTTACTAAGGTGGAAAAGCTAACTTATGTGTTATACATTCTGTAACGACGCTCCGACGTTAGGTAAGAGGTAAGGTACGCCACCGCAGGCGGATCAATTGCGGTAACTCCCCATACGAGTAATAGTATGGAAGGTTATACCGTGGCTTGGCACGGTAGTCAATATGAGTCTCTGAACCTCTCCATGGTTCTGAGAGCATATGAAAACGCTGATCTCCAGTGTGCTTTAGGCAAAAGTGAGAATACCCCATCGTGTGGTAAGCAACACGATAGTATGCAACTCTTGAACGTTCAATGTTCAAAGGGCCATACGCAGCGCTCGCCATCGGCATGCCTCAACGGTCATGAGGCAGTAGGTGGTATCTGTTGGGTTGATAAAATTCCCAACCGTGACGACCCGTTCGCGCTCTACTCGGGTTCCCCGTCGTGTGGTGTGAAAATACGACCATGTACCTTGAGACGTGGCTTGACTCAAGGACGATCCGCATGGCAATGATACGGACCGTATGTTTTTACTATGATATGGAACTTCCTGCAATATTAAAACCTTTGTGTGCATCATTATTGTGTGTTTTTCTGCAGGTACACTAACCACATTGGTGCATGACGTGTAGAAACCGTTTGTGAGTGACGACTTTAGTTCCACCATTTGACACGTATATGCCGGAATACCGGTTTAGGATTTTTCTTTGGTGAGGAAACGTAGTACTGACTGCATAAAAGTTTATTTTCAAAGAAAAGAGTCAAAATGAAGTTTAGGAATCCATTTAGGGGTTAGTAAACTCCTATATTGAACTAAGAGTCAATTGGGAGTATAGACTCAATTCCAAAAGCTTAGGAACAATCTCCCCTGTTTTTGGCAGAAACTTTTGCTGAACTTGAACAGGGCATAACATAGGATTGGTTGAACCGATGGAGGTATGGGATACCATTCTGGAAAGATTTTGAAGTCCTCTACAATTTTTCTGTAGAGCTCCAGAACAAAATCTCCCTCCAAAGGGATGAAAATCTCAGATGAGTAGGTACTGTCCAGAAACAGGGCAGACCAAATGCTCTCTGGAATTTTCTGTATTTCAACCAAAACACTTAGTTCACCGTTCGACATCCAGTGGCTGTTGTAAAACAGCGAGTTGGAGTCGAAGGGTTTATGCATTTGACATATCACTTCGAATTAGTACATGTTTGGGTCCAATACAATAGCGAGGAATTACGCATGCTAACACACTTAACATCCCGTGGTGACCCCGATGGTTGAAATGAACTTTTAAACCCCTAAAGTTCAATACCTTGGAACTCGATCATGGGACATGGTCCATGGATGTATATGTTGCATAAAGTTTATACTTTATCCATATGTGTGCTTGTTATGCGCATTATCTATGCCATTCTCGTATTACTATTGTATAGACTGGATGAAATAAACCGACATGCGCTGATCGTTTGAATGGTCTGAATGCAGAATGGTGCGGACACGTTTAACGCAAGAGGAGGGAGGTCCGAGTCAGGTTCGTGGTGATGAGTCTCCACCTCCGGAGCAAACCACGACGCAGCAGCAACCACCTCCTCCACCGCCAGAACTTCCAAGAAACCTGGCGGAGGTTCTCGCCGCAGTGCTCGGCTTGCGCGACGAGCAAACCGAGCTGCTACGGATGCTAGTGCAGCAGAATGCGTCCCATCAGGGAGGACGTCAAGACAATGGGCAACGCCAGCCCCAACAAAGCTCTTATTCAGAATTCATGGCGACCCATCCACCGGTCTTCACGGAGGCCGAAGAACCTTTGGAGGCGGATAGCTTTATCCGCACTCTGGAGGCAAAGTTCGGGCTGCTACGATGCACCGAACATCAGAAGGCGCTGTACGCAGCGCAACAGCTTCAAGGAGAAGCCGATACCTGGTGGGCGAACTACACCGCCTCCTTACCGGCTGGCCATGCCGTCACATGGACGGAGTTCCGGGAGGCGTTCCGCGCCTATCACATACCTCCCGGTGTGATGGAGATGAAGCTCCAGGAGTTCCTGGCGCTACGGCAAGGCGAGAGGAGTGCTCATGAGTACTCCAGGTTATTCAACCGGCTGGCGCAGTATGCGCCAGGATTTGTGGGGACGGAAGACAACAAGCGTAATGCTTTCTTCCAGGGCCTGAACTCCAAGATGAAGGTCCATCTCGCCCAGAGAAATTGCGGCACATTCAACGACCTAGTTAATGCCGCGATTCTACAAGAAAATGCTCAGCGCGAACGCGGTTCTGACAAGAGGAAACGCAGCACGCTGACGAGCAGCAGTGGTGGAACGCCACAGAAATACCGCGTGGTGTATCGTTCACCATCCGGTCAGAGATGGCAGCCACCGGCGCGACCGCCTCAGTTTCGCGGTCGGCAATATAATGCGCCGGGCTTTCGACCGACGTATCCACCACAGCAACAGCAGCAGCAAAGGATGGTTCCGCGTGCACCTCAGTTTCCACAGCGTGCACCGGGATTTCATCCTCAAGTCGGCGGGACCCCGACACCTTACACGTGCTATACGTGTGGCCGTGTCGGGCACATTTCCAGAGACTGCCCCGAGCCGTGACAGGGCAGGGGTGCAGCACCATATCAGGGTGCTAATCAGCCCCGCAACCAGCCCAAGAAACCAGCACCAAAACCCGGCAACGTCCACCACTTAGCCATCGAAGACGTGCCAGAAGGCGAACCCGTCCTCGCGGGTACGTTCTCTTACCTAGATCATCCCGTAGTCATACTTTTTGACTCCGGTCCCACCCATAATTTCATAAGTCAGTCTTATGTTATTAAATATCAACTGCCTATCATTACCACAAATAATTCATATTTGATATGTTCTCCGGGTGGGAAGATAACAGCTGATAAAATGGTCTATAGAGCACCATTACAGTTGGGTGGGAATCTATATCCGACTTCTCTAATCATGTTAGAGAGTTAAAAACTTGATGTCATTTTAGGAATGTCATGGCTACATCGCCATGGTGCTGTTCTTGACATCATTCCACGTGTGGTTCGTTTAAACTCTCCACTTCATGAACCACATGTTCTTATTCTTGACCATTTGGTTCAAGAAACCCCAGCCACATATAACACGGAAGCCACGAAACTTGAGGATATTCGTGTGGTCCGTGAATACCCGGATGTCTTTCCGGATGATCTTCCGGGCATGCCACCCGAAAGAGATGTCGAGTTCAAGATTGAACTTGTACCTGGGACGACACCAATCTCACGAAGACCATATAAGATGGCTCCGAATGAGCTGGCTGAACTAAAGGAGCAGCTCAACGATTTGATGAAGAAGGGTTTCATTCGACCGAGTTCCTCACCATGAGGATGCTCGGCGCTGTTTGTGAAGAAGAAGGATGAAACCTTGAGGTTGTGTGTGGACTACCGACCTCTCAACACCGTCACTATAAAGAATAAATATCCACTGCCCCGCATCGATATTCTCTTCGATCAACTTGTGGGTGTGAGTGTATTTTCCAAGATGGATCTTCGCTACGGATACCATCAAATCAAGATCCGAGCGGAGGATATCCCAAAGACGGCCTTCTCGACGAGATATGGGTTGTATGAATACCTCGTCATGTCCTTTGGTCTCACCAACGCCCCGGCACACTTCATGTATCTCATGAACTCAGTGTTCATGCCGGAGTTGGACAAGTTTGTGGTGGTGTTCATAGACGACATCTTGGTATACTCCAAGACTGAAGAAGAACACGCCAACCACTTGCATATCGTGCTTCAACGATTAAGAGACCATAAGCTTTATGCCAAGTTCAGCAAGTGCGAGTTTTGGATCAGCCAAGTGCCATTCCTTGGTCACATTATTTCTGCAGAAGGCATTGCAGTTGATCCAAGCAAGATCGAACAAGTGTTGAAATGGAAGTCCCCCACATCAGTCCATGAAGTCAGGATTTTCTTCGGGTTAGCAGGATATTATCGGAGATTCATACCAAATTTCTCCAAGCTTGCTAAGCCGATGACTGAACTGTTGAAGAAGGGGATCGAATATGTTTGGAGCCCAGCTTGTGAAGAAGCTTTCCAAGCATTAGTGAAGCATCTTACAATAGCCCCGGTGTTAGCTCAACCGGATACGACCAAGCCCTTCGACGTATATTGTGATGCGTCTGGCATCAGGCTTGGCTGTGTATTGATGCAAGGAGGCAGAGTGGTCGCCTATGGCTCACGTCAACTTCGTAACCACGAGCAGCACTATCCGACTCATGATCTTGAGCTCGCTGCTGTGGTGTTGGCCTTGAAGATGTGGAGGCACTACTTACTTGGAAACTTAGTGCACCTCTACACCGACCACAAAAGTCTGAAATATATATTCACTCAAAAGGAGTTGAATATGCGGCAACGGAGATGGCTAGAACTGATCAAAGACTATGAGATCGAAATTCCCTACCATCCCGGGAAGGCAAACGTGGTTGCCGATGCCTTAAGCCGCAAATCCCATGTCAACAATCTGTCCATCACCCCACTTGAAGAGGAGGAGCCAAGTCTGTACTTGACTCCATATGGGGCACTATATAATCTTGCTCTCATCCCAACCATAAGAGAGGAGGTTATGGAAGCTCAGAAGAAAGACATGGGAATGTCGCACATTCGGAGAAGGATGGAGAATGGCGAAATGAAATGCTTCCGAAGAGATGAACACGACACTCTATGGTTTAAAGACCGTATAGTGGTACCCTGTGACATGAAGCTTCGGAAGAAAATCTTGGACGAGGCTCATTTGTCCAAATATTCTATTCATCCGGGCAGCAACAAGATGTACCAGGATCTGAAAACCAGGTTTTGGTGGACAAGGATGAAGAGAGAAATCACAAATTACGTATCCGAATGTGATACGTGTCGGCGTGTGAAGGCCGACCATATGTGTAAAGCCGGACAGCTGCAACCATTGAACGTTCCGGCGTGGAAGTGGGAGGATATCAACATGGACTTCATAGTCGGGTTACCTCTCACGTCTCACAAGCATGACTCGATTTGGGTGATAGTCGATCGACTAACCAAGTCGGCTCATTTCATTCCCGTACATACAAAGTACGTGGCCAAGCAATATGCGGAGCTGTACATTGCAAAGATCTTATGTTTGCACGGTGTTCCCCGCTCCATCATTTCAGATCGCGGTGCGCTTTTCGTTTCTCGGTTTTGGGAACAGTTGCACGCATCATTGGGGACCAAACTGATCCGAAGCTCCGCGTATCACCCGCAGACAGATGGTCAAACTGAACGGGTGAATCAAGTGCTTGAAGACATGCTACGCGCTTGTGCCATCCACCATGGCAAGAATTGGGACGATCATTTGCCGTTGGCGGAGTTTTCTTACAACAACGGCTATCAAGCTAGCATCAAGATGGCGCCGTATGGAGCTCTCTACGGCCGGAAATGCCGCACACCTCTCAACTGGTGCGAGTCCGGCAAGCGAGTTATCTACGGAATTGAACTTGTGAATGAAGCGGAAGAACGAGTGCGAGTAATACAAGACAATCTTAAGGCTGCTCAATCTCGTCAGAAAAGCTATGCGGATAAAAGACGCCGTCTCTCCACTTCGACATCGGGGACCATGTTTATGTCCGTGTGTCTCCGATGAAGGGAGTTCATCGTTTCGGAGTGAAGGGTAAACTTGTGCCGCGGTTCATTGGTCCGTTCACCGTCATTGAAAGATGCGGACCCGTGGCCTATCGCCTAGAGTTACCAGCGTCGCTCGCAGGCATTCACAACGTCTTCCACATCTCTCAGCTGAGAAAGTGCCTCAAGCCCTCGGCTGAAGTCCGCACAGAAGACATAGAAGTTCTTCAACCGGACCTCATGTACACGGAGTATCCAATCCGGATCATCGATGAAAAGACTCGTGCCACAAGAAACCGGACCTTATGGTTCTACAAGGTCTTGTGGAGTAACCATACCGCTGATGAGGCGACATGGGAAAGCGAGGACTATTTACGAACATATTATCCGGACTTGCTATCATCATATACCCGGTAAAGTTTTTCCCCACTTTACTTTTCTTTTGGAATCTCGGGACGAGATTCTTTTTTAGGGGGGAGGGATGTAAAATCCCCAAAAGTGGTAGCAAGAAAATTCAGCTCATGTACACTTATGAAAAATGAGGGGAATTAAAACTTTGAATTATAATAAGTGTGAGTTCAAAGTGAGGGTTTAGACTTCCCAAAGCTTCCAAACATGGAGATCTAAATGCACAACTTGGATCTTCATAGTCCAAATATTCAACCTTCCAAATTTCAGCTCATTTGGAGGAGTTTTAATATTTGTTTGGGATTAAAAGGAGAAGCCCTCTAATCTGAATTTCAAATTCAGTTTCAAATTCCAATTCCATCAATTTGAAAATTGGGTTTCACAAATGTGTTCTCCACCTTTGAATGAGCAGCCATGCCAAAAATTGGAAATTTTGGAGCTGGTTTGCTATATTTTTGAGGCAATACAAAGTGGAGAATTCAAACTCCTTTTCAAATTCAAATGATCAAAACCCATTCAAATCCTACACCAGAATTCAAACCCTTTGAATTCTGCAAATTCAAACTTAACTTTGGGATGAAGTAGAGCTTTTAATGTTGAGTTGCTGGGGTAAAATATCAGAGAAAATTGGATAAGAATTAGAAATAGTGGGGCCCAATTGTCAGCCACCCAAAGCAAACCAACCGACTGTTTTTCCTCCTCGGGTGATCACCGCGCGCCAGCTCCCGAGCAGCCCGTCGCCCGACGTAGTCCACCGAGCTGCTTCCCCCGACGTCGGTTCACGCGCGTGGCCGGTTATAGCGGCAGCCGAGTGCCGTATCTGCCCTCATCCTCATTACCCCGCAGCCTCTCCACGCTCTGCTCGAGCCTCGCGAACCCAAACCCCCGCCCGGCGGAAGAAACCTTCGGCTCATCGACGCCCGGCGAGCTCGGCGTGCCTCTCGCGCGGCTGAGCCACGGGATCATTGCGCCAGGTCTCTCTCCTGCTCCCCGAAGCCTTAAGTGAACACCAGCACCGGTGGTTGGCGCCTACGAGCTGGAATTCCCTTCGGAGCTCCGGTGTTGATCGCCTGTACGCCACACCGTCGCCCGACGAATTTGCGGCCTCTTCCGATCAACAGAAAGGTCCCTGAGGTGCGTGAGGAACCCTTCCTCCTTCCTTTCCACCAGTTCCTGCTTTCTTAGCTCCGGTACCGAGTATTTTGAAGTTTGGCGCCGGCGGTTCTTTAGGAACCCGAGGACTCTTCGAAGAAATTCGTTGTGCTTGGGGTAGCTCCGCTCTAGATAAGCTTACAGTAGCTCCAGCACAGGCTTGCGCATCTCCCCGAAGTTCTAGCAGCTCAAATGAGCAAGTAGAGATGCCGGGTATCGAGTTTTTGTCGCCGCCGGTGTTTTGCGGGCTCAGGTCGCCGATGAGGTCCCATCTCCGGTGGGTTTCCGGGAGAGCGAGCTATGGGTCGAGGATGTCTATGGGACACTGGTGCTTTTAGAGCCAACCCTAGCCTGAAAGACCCACTGTTGAGGGATAGCGAGGTCGCCGAAGTAAGGTTCGACATGGTCGCCGGTGCAAGCACCGTTCCGGCCATTGTCATCGGCTTCCGACCCCACCATCCTGTTCAGCACGGTGTAGAACTTACAGGCGGCAAGTGTGACGAAGTTTGGACCATGGGAACCCCGTCCCGGCGAGCCTCGCCAGCGTGCGCCGCCGCGGGAGGCGCGGGCAGCGCGAGGAAGACGAAGGAGGGCCGGTCCCACCGGTCAGCCTCCGGGTTCGCGCGAGGATCGGTTTGTGGCGCGGGATCTGGTGCGGCTGCGTGGGAATAACCCCGTAGCCCCCGGTGTTGCCAAAATCTGACTAGTCCGACTTAAAACAGTGGGCCCAGCCCAATTATTTGAAGTTTCTATTAGAGAAATAATTCCAGAATTTAGCTGATCTTTGCAAGCCCGTAACTTTGTGTAGAAAACTCCAAACGGAGTGAGACCAATTTTTTTGGATTCCTCATGAGGAGTACTTCACAGAGAAACCAATTTTTGGCTATGAAAATGCCCAGGGATTTCTGTAGAATTGTTTTTAGTAAATCATTAGTGATTTATTACAGGAGCAATTCTTTATGAAATATTCCCAAATTTGGGTAGCAAATCCTCTTCATAGATACTGATCTCCAGTAAAAATTTGGCCTTCATTGGAGGTCAATTGCTAGGTCAAATTACCTTCTCAAGTTCAGCCTTTATTTGAAAATTCAAATTTAAACAGAAGCTGTTTCAGAACTCCTGTTTAAGTTCAAAAATTCATATCTCTCTGATGGTAGCTCCAAAAATGGTGAAACAAATTTTGTTAGAACCATGGAGACTTACCCTAATCAGATCTTCCACCATTAGCTATGTCAAGCTCCTGATTTGGGCTCAAAATTCAGATAAGCATTGTACTTGTAGGAATTTTAAAGACTACATTATGCAATGACATCTCTCCAAATTTGGCTCAAATCATCCTTAGAAAGTCTAGTATCCACTGTAAAAATCCCAAAGCCAATTAAGGATTTTAAATAGCAGTAGCTATGAGTAGAAGTCCAATTCTTATAAATCCTTAATACTTATACATGTATTTTATTACATTTCATAATAGTGACCGAAGTTGAGGATACGCCGGAGCCCTTGGACGTCCTCCCACCAGAAGCTGACTTTCCGTTTAACTCGCAACCAGGCAAGCCCCGGTTTGCACTTAACTACCTTATATAAAGTTTTCATGTGTATCATTTATGTCTAGGTTGAATGTTTGCATTAGAGTTAGGGTGATTGAAACCCCACTTGCATAGCCTCTTAAAATCCTATGGTGGGTTGGGTAGTTTACAGACTCGACGAGTAGAGAATGCCATGCTAATGTTTAGGATCTCGGTAGAAGTCGAGTGGTTAGAAGCTACTCGCGAGATAGTACTTATTGCACGGGATGAAAAGAGGTAGATAATGGCTTGAGTTGTATGAAAATGAGACCCAACAGGGGGGATAGGATGCAGTGAGCAGAGGTCTCATGTGCTTAGCCCTGTTGGTGTCGGTTGAGGACCGTCCGTGTGTGGCCCTGCTGGACAAGTATCGAACAGTACCGGATGCATACTGGCATATGGGAACCAGGAAACCGATGTAATTGGTTAACCTGGGTGTCGAGGCTTACCCAACCGTAAATAGTAGCGGGTTGAGGGTAGCAAGGTGTAAATCTGCCAGTGGGCACAGTCACGCTCCACGTGGGACCTCCTACCCGTTACGGATGGACCGATTCGGCATTTGGGTTGCCTTTGAAAGGTTGTTGCATACAACAGACTAGGAAGGGGTGTGAAATCACGCTTCTGAAAGTGGGTGTATGTAAAGTGTTATCTTGGTGTGTCTTGATTGCAATCACCGTTCCCTCGCGGTTATTTGAGTACCCGCCTGTTCACTGCGCTGTGACGTAGTAAGAAGTGAAATAAGCCAACTGAAATTGCTGTATTGATCTATTAATGTCTTGAATACCTTGATTGCTGTAGTTATAGAGCTAATTAAGTTTATATTCCACTTTGGGCATCATCACATCGGAGGAAAGCGTTTCTTGTTTGATTGTGGACTTCCGATGTGAGGGCTGCCTAAGGCTCATTAAACTGCTGCTATAAAACTGAAAGTAAGGGTCAACTCATAGGTGTGTCTTTATTGCAAAGTCCTTTCCTACTTTACATATCCTTGCACGTAGAGTTCCATGCCTAGGGATGACGGTTAAGACTTGCTGAGCCTTCGTGCGCACGGTTGCAATGTTTGAGCTGTGTGCAGGTGAGAGTTATGAGGAAGGTTCCGAGGACGAGGCGATGCCCCCGTCGGGGTACACGGCCGAGCTGGAGCCCTGCACGCCGCCGTGATCTCCGGTTCCATGCTGCTAGTGTGTAGCGTCCCCGGGCTGGACGGCTACACTTTTGCATGGCTAGGATGAGAGGCTGTATATGTATATTACTTCCACTGTATAGTTATATTTTGTAAAAGACTTCCGCTGTTTTATATCAAATAAAAGTTTGTATGTTATCCTTTATTCTTTTCGTGTGTGCTGTTGGGTGCCGCATCGCACGGCACCACCCCATGCGATCCTGGAGTGGGTGAACCACGGGGTGGTCCCCACACATACTCTCCTTGAGCTTCGTGGCGAGATGCTCCGTATGAACAGCTTGGCTGTCCATCACGGTGTTTCCCGCCCTCATCTGGAGGCTGAGATTTGCCTCCGCGGGGTTGTACCTTGGGCAATTCGGGTCCGTTGCCTCTAGATACCTCTCTTCCCACACATGCTGAGCCCGTCCCTCCACCGGAACGAGCGCGTATGGAGTGCCCTCCATAGCCTGCACGTGTAGTTGGCAGAAACGTGACATGGTGTCACGGGCTGCCATTTGCCACACCCCTTCCGGTCGTCTTCCTCTCACCGTGACGGTGAACGGCACCCAACCGGGTGGCGTAGATCCTGCAGGAACTTCGACATGGATCGTCCACGTCTGGTTCCCCTCTCCGCCTTATTCCTTGGCAAAGTATTGCGGCATCTGGTTGTACCCGAAATATTGGAGCATTTGCCACAATGCTTCCGGGTAGCCGCTACGGTGAGAACAGTGGGACATCACCCACCCGTTCTCCAGTTGCTTATCTGCTGTCATCTGTAAAAATATATTTGAGAAAAGTCAAATATTTATTTAAACAGTAAACCACTGATTTATAACATAAAACATGTCATTGAACCCATAAAATTAGGAAACATAGTTCAAATTTTTGAAAAATTTGACTGCTGATCTGCTGTTCCCATGACAGCCCTGACCAGTTTCCATATCAACCTGATTTAGGCCATGATAAATGCAAAACCAATTCTGGAGCTAAACACCAAAGTTAAAGCTAACTTCAATAGCTTTCCATAAAGTATTTACTTGGCCTAAGATCTGTCCTGGTTCAAAAGTTATGAGATGTCAAAGTTAATAGAATTTCTGGAGAAAATTGGACAGCACCTCCCTGCTTTAGGTACTGATTTGATCCAAGAATCCCAGTTAATTCTGTTCCTAATCTGACAAAACTTTCTGTTACTAAGTTTTAAATTATTTCATAAGGTTTCCATAACTACCTCATTTTCTATTTTTGGATTTTTGTGCAGGAAGTTGTGCTTAATTTGCAGAGAGTCTACAGAGAGTCTTTGCTCTGCCCTGTTTTCTGGACAGTTTCAACTCTACTGTATTTTTCGAATTGTTAAGGGATGAAACACCTCTGGATCTCAACAGAAGAGTTGTGAAGCTCTTCCAAAGCTTTCCATAAATGTATCATACGACCCCAATCTCGAAAGAACTCAACCTCTAACCTCTGGTTAATTTCAGCCTTGATCCGGCTGAAAACAGAGTGCTCTGTCCTTAACATCCTATAAGTTGAAAACTTGTTAACTTTGAATATCCTGTTCAAGGGAAGGAGTTACATCAAGTTTTACTACTTTAGATCAAAACCTTCAAATTTTTAAATGAAGTTGTTCATTTAATGGGGTGTGACGTCGATGCGTCACCAGGTTATGTCGGTACTACGTCCTCACAAAGAAAAACCTATACCGGACTTAGCCGGCTTCGTTAATTCAGTGGCACTAAACGTCACTCGCACACGGATGCTACACGTCTACCGTTTCGTGGTAAGGCTACCTGCAAAACTCAAACAATCATCAGACTCGGCTGCACACCGAGTCCGGAATCCTTACAGTTCGTACACCCGGCCGTCATCACTCGCCCGGATGTTCTCAAGCCAACCACGCCTTGAGTTACGTGTTCACGTTTCAGACCAGGTGACGGGGTCTCCCAAGTTGCACCACGCACGCCAGGGATAGACGTTGCTCGAATACCCCAAACGACATGAAGAGTCGTAGAGGATATCAAAGCGGGTCAGATTACCTGCCACCCGTGGGGCTCCACCCTTCAGCTTGTGCGCACAGGTGGACAGCGCTTACGTGCACCCCCCAAGACATGAACGTCCCGAGATGCACGATTTTCCGACATAGTCAAATAGAGTAATATGCCACTTTCTATATGCTAATAACATCCTTATACGGGCTACTAACTCGTTCCTCACTGGATTTTTGAAAAAGAAGACCTTTGTACTGTGTTAAACCTCAAGCGAGCTCTGATACCAACGCTGACACGACCCCAAGGTCCTGTCGAGCCAGGATCACGCTGAGGGGTGCTGCGTTGCACAGCACCGTATAACACACGTCAAAGGTACAAAGCGGAAGCAAAATTTTATTACATAAACAAGTTTATGAACATGTTTACATCAAAATAAGTTCAGTCTACACTCACGGGCGTAGACTAAGCATCAAGTGCAGGTTCTGCCCTTGAATGTGTCCTTGCTAGCACACACACATACACTAACTCTGCGGCGTGCACGACTCCCACTCGACGGGGTTCCCCTCCTGGGGTTCCGTTTCCTCTTCGGGAGTCCCTTCCTCATAGAACCCTGCAAAAGCTTCAAACACAAGCAGTGAGCACGAAGGCTCAGCACGTCTGACCCGTCTCACCTAAAGATGGAACTTCTACATGAGGTGTGATGGGTTACATGAGGTAAAAATCTTTTGCAAAGGACTCGCCTAATTAGTAGAACCTTACTTTCAAGTTTTAGCAGCAGGTTGTGGAGAACCTTACGCTAAGGTACATGAGAGAGCCGCAATCAAACAAGAAACGCATTTCTCTCATGTATTTTGCCCAAAGTTGAAATGAACCTTAGTTAGCTCTAAACTACAGCATATCATTAACAATCAGAGTCCATCTTTCAATCAGCAACATTTTAACATGTAACTAGCCTGTTCTTGCTACGTCACGGTACAGTGAACAAGTGGTACTCACTGACCGCGGGGGACGGCGATTATAATCGATTTACACCTGCAGGGTTACCCGAACAACCCGTCATGTACGCACGTACTCGATGTTGCCTACAACAACCATCACGGACGCCGTACGCAACTACCTTTCACCCGTCAGCCAAATATTGAACCGGTCCCATCGTCCCGAGCGAGAGGTCTCTGCACGCGCATCTCAGTGCCGCCAGCCGATTTACACCTCAAGCTCTCAGCCTACCCTATGAACGACGAGCAATGCCTCAATACCCAGCTACCCGAGTTACATCAGTTTCCCGGTTCCCATATAGCCGGTAGGTCTTCGGTACTGTTCTAGCTTGTTCAACAGGCCCGCACACGGCTCAGTCCTCAATCGACACAAGCGGAGCTACAGCACACAGGCCCCAAAGTCCTGCTGCCCTTACCCTCCGCTCGGTCTCATTTTCTTGCCATGTGTTTCATGTGCTATTACTACCTGAGTCGAGTGCCTCTAGCCTATGCTCGCGAGTAGTTCCAACTACTCGACTTGTACCGAATCCTACTCTATCATAGCAATACAGTAGCTAACGGGGTTTGCAATCCTAAACCCAACCCATGGTGTTCTTGGCTATGCAATTGGGTTTCCAAACAAGACTCTAATGCAAAGAATAAAGTAAACACGTATGTGCTCAAAACAATAAAAATTTGTAAAAAGGTTAATGCAAACCGGAGCTTGCCTTGCTGCTCTTGGTCGTAGGCTAGCTGCTCCTCCGGAGTTACGAAGTCTAGGACTTCGGGTTCCTCCTCGACCTTAGCGACTACATGATAGAAGGAATACATGTATCAATTTAAATGCATTTGTATTAAGTTTGAGGTTGTGAAGTCTATAATCCTTGCTAGACAGACCCAATGACTGTGAAACTTTTACTGGGGCTTGGTTACAACCTAAACAGAGATTTGGTCAAGTTTTAGTTGCAGTAAAGCTCATTTGAGCCCTCCACAATTAATTATGTCCTTGACCTTAATTGGAACTCTTAGGGTGTTCTAGGGATTTTCATGAAACAAACCATGACTTTCTGAAAACTAGATTTTCAGAGGGTTCTAATGGAGTTGGTCTCACTTAATTTGAAGGTTCCTAGCTAAAGATATGAGCTAAACAATTTCAGAGAAAATTCTGAAAATGTTTCTGAACATTTTCTATTTTCTCTGGAACAGTTTCACTAATCACACCATTAGGTGGATTAATTGAGCTCCAATGGGTCTGAAATTTTTATGGTATTTCAGGGATATTTTGGGGAACATCCCAGCAAAATTTCAGGATTTTCCTCCACAGGATTCTCCAGTTAAAATTCCAAACATTTTAAATTTGAGGATTTAATTCTGGAGAATTAAGGAATTTCATGAAGTGAAACTTGATTTGTTGGAAAGTACACAGAGAGATGAATCCAGCAAAATTTGGTTCACTCAATTTGGAGCTTTCTAGCCAAAGTTATGAGGATTTGAAGTTTGGAAGAATTCTGAAAATCGGGGAAAAGTTTAAACTCTCGCGTGGGCCCAGGGGACACGCGTCGCACGCCGAGGTGACAGCACACCGCGGCCCACAAGGATTTTGCGCGCCAGCACACCCGATCCCGGCCGCAGCCGGATCCCGATTCAAAATATCTCCCGCTGACAGCTGGGGTCCACCCCTTCGTCAACCTCCCGACGCCCGCGCTCTGCCGCCGAGGGACCTCGCCGGAGAGCTCGCCGCCAGCTTCTGTACAGCTCCAAACTTCACAATTCTTGCCGCCCCTGCCTACTTTTACTCGGGGAACAGGATTCTAGGGTCAGCTGCTCATGACAATGGCCGGAGCATGGTCGGCAACGAGCCGCCACCTCGGAAAGACTTCGGCCACGTTGGCTGACTTCCCTAGCACCCCAACTACTCGAGGAACCAGTCGGGAAGCATCAGTAGACCTCAGAGAAGGTCGACATGAGCTCGAGACAGCTAGGGGAAGGCCCAAAATAGGTCCTCACCGTGCGCCCGATGCCGCCCGTTCATTCCGCCATTGGTAGACCTTGAATTACGCCGGGTACAGAGGTTGTCCGGCCAAGAGTTGTGAAGGCAACTTGTGCGTTACCATGTCTAGCTTGTGTGAGAGCGGATTGAGGCCCTCTAATCCTTTCTAGAGCACGAATTTGACAGAACCGCACCCGAAGGTCGTTCTGCACACAGAAAGGGGAAAAATGGAAATTCGCCGCCGGTGAGCAACCACTCGAGCTGTGGCTCGGGGGTGAGCAGTATCGGTCACCAGCGCGTCCAAGGGTGCCTTGGCTCGGGCGTGACAACGCCCTGGTTGGGCTGTCCACGGGAGCCCGAGGTGCGGCGGTTCTAAGTCCCGAATTTGATCTTTCGGCACAGCCGATATCAATCGGTTTCAACTGAATTCTAGCAGCGGGGAGGGCGGAGGAAGGTCTCTAGTACCTTGCTGGGGCTCTGTAGGGGACGGAGGGAGCTGTGATCGGCGTTCTCCGATCGATTCCGAGCTGCGGAAAACTTCGGCCGGCGCTGAGTTCTTGCGGGGAAGAACGGCGATGCCTCGGCCGAGGAGGGGGACAGGCGCCTTAAGAAGGCTCTGCACCGCCTCACGCCCGCGCGTGGGCAAGCAGCTTATGGCGCGGCGGCTGCCCTCGGTGGCAATCGCAGCGGCGGCTCGGCGACCCGAGTGAGAAAAGTCTCAGTCGGTTTGATCTGAGCAGTGGATGATATGTGGGTCCCACTTCCAGTTTTAACCTCTGAAATTTACTCCTAATCACTGTTGTAAACAGTGATCCCCATAGTACCCCTGGTAATTCAAATTATTCACCCATGAACCATTTGAATTGATCAAAGTACCAATTGGGTTTGGTTTGAGTGAATTTCAGCACAAGTGCAGTTTTGAATTCAAATGAAGTTTGAATTTTTCCCACTTAGCTCATGTCAAGATCAACTCCAAATGGAGTGAAAATTGGTGTGTGGGCTCACAAAAATGTGCTGAGTAAGAATATGCCTCCCACTTTTAAATTCATGGGATAAAAACAGTTTGAATTTGAATATGGTTTCAAACTTCCCTCTTCCTAACTATACCCAAAATGACCTCAAAAAGGTTTTGAATTTGGGTGAAACTTGGCATGGACATCCTTAGCAATGTATAGGAGTTTTCATATGTCCAGCCCCCTTCTATCACATGTGTGAAATACCACTTTGGCAATGTGTGAGTTTGTTCTCTAATGAGCATGTTGATAATTGTTACTTGCTCTTCATTTGTGTTCATTATCCTTCCTCAAATGAGGTGTGTGGTGTGGTGATGAACACTGCAAATGTGTGTCAAAAACTGAGGCCCTTACAGATTACTCCACAGCACCTTGAAGAATCTGATCATCCGGTTCCGGGTTACCCGGGTCTTTTCATCCAAAATCTGAACCGGTCGCTCGGTGTAGGTCAGGTCCGGTTTCAATTCGTCGATGTCCTCAGTGCGAACAGCAGCGGTGAATTTGAGGCACTTCCGCAGCTTTGAAACATGAAATACATCATGAACACCCGCTAGACTTGCCGGTAATTCCAGCCGGTAGGCTACGGGTCCGCACTTCTCCGTGATAGCAAAAGGACCAATAAAACGGGGAGCAAGTTTCCCCTTTACACCGAACCGGTGAATTCCCTTCATCGGAGATACCCGAAGGTACACATGCTCTCCGACGTCAAAATGCAAAGGCCTACGCCGTTGATCAGCGTAGCTCTTCTGTCGGGATTGTGCAGCCTTTAAGTTCTCTTGTATCAACCGAACTCGGTCTTCGGCTTCGTTGACAAGATCAATCCCAAACAGAACTCTTTCGCCGGACTCACACCAATTTAGTTGTATGCGACACTTCCGGCCGTAGAGAGCTTCATACGGTGCCATTTTAATACTCGCTTGATAACCGTTGTTGTATGAAAACTCCGCCAGCGGTAGGTGATCGTCCCAATTCCTACCGTGGTGGATGGCACACGCTCTCAACATGTCCTCGAGCACTTGATTCACCCTCTCAGTTTGTCCATCGGTTTGAGGGTGATATGCGGAGCTTCTAATTAGCTTGGTGCCCAACGAGGCATGCAGTTGCTCCCAAAATCGAGCAACAAACAGTGCACCTCGATCTGAAATGATGGTCTTCGGGACACCATGTGAGCATATAATTCTGGAGATGAATAACTCTGCATATTGTCTTGCTCGATAATGAGTGTTCACCGGTATAAAATGAGCCGACTTTGTCAACCGGTCGACGATCACCCATATTGAGTCATGCTTCCTGGATGTGAGCGGTAATCCGACGATGAAGTCCATACTCACATCCTCCCATTTCCATGCCGGTATCTTCAAAGGTTGTAGCGGTCCGGCTTTCCGCATATGATCAGCCTTGACCCGTCTACACATATTACATTCGGATACGTATTTAGCGATTTCCCTCTTCATCCTCGTCCACCAAAATTTCTGTTTCAAATCTTGGTACATCTTGTTACTTCCGGGATGAATGGAAAATTTAGACAGGTGGGCTTCATCCAAGATCTTCTTCCGGAGTTTCATATTGTGCGGTACCACTATACGGTCGTTGAACCATATTGCACCGTCCTCATCCTTCCGGAAACATTTCACCTCTCCGTTGTCTAGTCTTCTCCGTATGTGAGACATACCTCTGTCTCTTCTTTGAGCCTCAACAATCTCTTCACGGATTGTTGGATTGACCGCGAGATTATAAAGTGCGCCATACGGAATGACACGGAGGCTTGGTTCTTCGTCTCCTAACTCAGCAGCCGCTAAGTTGTGAACGTGGGCTTTCCGACTAAGCGCGTCGGCAACCACGTTTGCTTTTCCTGGATGATAGTGGATCTCAATTTCATAATCTTTTATGAGCTCCAACCATCTCCGTTGTCTCATATTCAGCTCCTTCTGCGTGAAGATATACTTCAGGCTTTTATGGTCAGTGTAGAGGTGAACGAGATTACCAAGTAGGTAATGCCTCCACATCTTTAACGCCAACACCACTGCAGCAAGCTCAAGATCGTGAGTTGGATAATGCTGCTCGTGGTTTCGCAGTTGACGAGACCCATAGGCGACACCCTTCTTGCATCAGAACGCAGCCGAGACCGATGCCGGATGCATCACAGTATACATCGAATGGCTTCGTCGTGTCCGGCTGAGCAAGAACTGGAGCCGTTGTGAGATGTTTCACCAAAGTTTTGAATGCGGCTTCACATGCTGCATTCCACCTGTATCTAGTACCCTTCTTCAGAAGCTCCATCATTGGTTTAGCAATCTTTGAGAAGCTCGGAATAAACCTCCGATAATAACCCGCTAAACCTAGGAAACTTCGGACCTCGTGGACAGATTTGGGAGATTCCCACTTCAGCACTTGTTCAATTTTGCTGGGATCCACGGCAATGCCCTCTGCTGAAATGATATGGCCTAGGAAAGGCACTTGATCAATCCAAAATTCACACTTGCTGAACTTGTCATATAATTGGTGCTGATCCACACATGATTTGCTGATGAAATTGTGGGTTGCACCGGAATCAAAAAGTATGAGCACGGGCACGTCTTTGAGAGTAAACATGCCCGCTAACACCGGTGCTCCCTCCGGGACATCCTCAATAGCAAGATGTTGTACACTCCTGGATTGCAATGCTGTTATGTTGACTTGAGCAGGTGGTGGCATACCACCTGATGATGATGGTTGTCTGGTGTTCACCAACTTCTCCCGGCATTCTTGCCTAAAATGCCCTGAACGGTGGCAATAAGAACACGGAGGTTTCCCCGGTTCTTCGTCGACTTGTGGTTGAGGAGTTGATGTACTCGGCTGCAGCAATGACGTCACAGGTGTCATTCGTTGCTGCGGCAAAGGTGTTGCTTCAAGACAAGATTCTTGAGCAGGAAGTCTGTACGGAATTGATCTCACTGGCGCTTGCCATCTTTCATCTGATGGTGTGTGATACACCACACGGTATTTGCGAGGAACAACTGGTGTGTCTTCTTGCACATCCTCCCGGTCCCTCTTCTCTGCTTGACACTCAAGTGTCGCTTGTTCTTGTAGCAGAGCAGCACTGATCAACTCGGTGTAACTGCCTTGATTGAACAAAGCTAACTTCTCTTTTAGTATGGCACTCAAGCCATAGAAAAAGTAGTCACACATTGCAGCTTCGCTCGTCGCATAAGCAGGGGCATATTGTGCCAGAAGGTTGAATCGTCTGACATAATCGAGGACACTCATGTCCCCCTGCTTCAAGTTCCTAAATTCCTGCTGTTGGGCCTTGATAAAACCCATAGGAATGTGACGAGCACGGAATGCTTCATAAAATTCCGTCCACTCCACTTGATGGCCTTCTGGAACGGTGGGGAGATAAGCAAACCACCAATTTCCGGCGGCTCCATGGAGCTGTTGAGCTGCAAATAATGTCTTCTGATATTCTTCGCACTCAAACACCCCAAACTTGGACTCCATAACTCTAAGGCACTGATCAGCTTCCACTGGTTCATTGGCTTCCGTGAAAATTGGCGGTTGTGTCGCCAAGAAGTCCAAATAGGCGTTCCGAGGTGGAACGTTCTGTTGTGCACGTTGGAGTAAGCCCTGTTGTACCAAGGCTTGGAGTAGTCTTGTGTTCTCTTGACTTGAATCGACCATCTGAGCCATGACATCCGCCCATACCGTTGATGGCGGTGCCCGTGGTGGAGTCGGGTCATCACCGTCTTGGCGAGAACTATCAACCCTACTCGGAGACTAAGTACACACCATACTGCAAAAGCATAATTTTTGAGGGGAGTCAAAACATGATCTCAGCAGTATGTGAAAGTATGTAAAACATGAACATGCTAAAACTTTATGAAAGCATAACAAAATTTCATGTTTACACATCTTTCTAAAGCTAACAGAAAACCATCCCCATTTGCTGTACAGAACCGACCTTTCTGTACTTAACCCAGATTTGGATCCAGTTACCAGCATTTTCAGAACTCAAGTCGAACACCAAAGTTAAAGTTAACTTCAGTATCTTTCCATCGAGTACCCACATGCCTCTGGATCATCTCTGGAACAAAAGTTAGGATTGTTCAAAGTTGACAGAATTTTCTGGCTAAATATTGCCAGCACCTCCTTTGTATGTGGCTGTTTTCATCACAGTTTTACATACAAATGGGGTACAATTCTGAACAAACTATGAACACAAAATCGTTGCAAGTTTCATAAGCTTTCCAACGGTGTATCATATGACCCTTAGAAATTTCTCTACAGATTGTGATGGCTAATTTAGAGCAACATCCCGAGAAGTTTGCAGCTGCTCTGTTTTCCGAACAGTTTGCATTCATCTGGACATTCGACCAAGTTGTTGTCAGATTTGGCTCTGGAGTTCTACAGAAAAGTTGTAGAGCACTTAGTAACCTTTCCAGAACGGTATCAAACACCTCCATTGGTTCAAGCTAATCAGAGTTACTCTCTGTTAAAGACCAGAAAAATTTCTGTCTGAACAGAGCACTCTGTCTTTGAGATCAAAAGAAGCCTAGTAATTCTCTTCTTTGAAACTTAGTTCAAATGAAGAGTTCATTAACTAATATGTGCTTTATCACATCCATTTTTAGTTTGGAAGTTAGTCATGAATGATTTATTCTTAGGAAAGAAAACTATCCAGTGTAGTACGGTGACGATGCACCGTAAGACATATGACGGTACTATGTTGCCACACCAAAGAAAAACCTAACCGGATTACACCGGCATATACGTATCATTAGGTGGCACTAAAACGGTCACTCACAAACGTGTTCTACACGCACTAAGGTTTTCGTGGTTAGTTCCTGCATAAAACACACTCAATCATCAGGTTCGGCTGCACACCGAACCCGGTATCCATAACAGTTTGTACACCCGGCTGTCATCACTCGCCCCGGTGTTCTCAAGCCAAACACGCCTTGAGCTACATGTTCACGTTACTGACCACGTGACGGGGTCTCTCAAAATTGCACCACGCACGCCTGGGACAGACGTTGCTCGAATACCCCAAACGGCATGAAGAGTCGTAGAGGATACTAAAGCGAGTCGGGTTACCTGCCACCCATGAGGCTCCACCCTTCAGCTTGTGCGCACTGGTGGACAGCGCATAGGTGCACCCCCCAAGACATAGACGTCCCGAGATGCACGATTTTTCCGACATAACACATAAGTTAGCTTGCCACCTTCATATTATATGCTAATAGTAGTCCTTATGTGGGCCTAGTACCGTTATCTCACCGTATCCTAAGTTTTTGACATAATATGATTCTCAATCCGTGCTCTGTTCCCAACGCAGCTCTGATACCACGCTGAGATGGCCCCATAGGACCTCGTCGGGTGGTGCCGTGTTATGCGGCACCCAACAGCACACGGGTCGATGAACACAGATCATATTACATAAATAGTTTGCGGAAGCGTACAAGATTATTTTACAAATAAGTATATCAGAGTAAACTAGAGCGGAAGACTATCACTCTCACGACTCATATCTAAACTAGCAACAAAGAAACGGTCCAGCCCGCGGACGTTTCTTACTAGCAACACGAAGACAATCTGCAGCGGTGAGGATGCTCTTAGAGTAAGCACTCGGAGGTTCCCGAGTCTCATCAGCACCCCTTCTCATAATCATCGAGTCAATTACCTGCAAAACAACTCGGATAGCATCCGTGAGCATAACGCTCAGCAAGACTTAACCGTCACCCTAAACATGGAACTCTAAGTGAGGTTATGGACCTAACATAGGATGGCATAAGCATAATTAAACTCGCCTAAAAGTGAATCCTTACTTTCAGGTATTAATTGCAGTATTTTAAGTAACCCTGGGCACGCCACATCGGGAGTCCACAATCAAACAAGAAACGCTTTCCCCCGATGTAAATTGCTCATGGCATAAAAGAATCGAGTTTGCACTAGCCTATTCATCAAGCTCCAATAAAAGGTAGGATAATACTTCACATCAAAATGATTGGTTCCTTTCTCATGCAAGTTCTTACTACGTCACGACTGTGAGAACAAGTATGCTCGGTCCATTCCGTGAGCGACGGTGATTCGAATCAATAACACCCGGACTACACAACACGTACGCCCGTACTCGACGTTGCCTACAACAACCATCACTGACGTCGTGCGTGGCAGCCTTTCCCCCGTTTCACCCCCGCTGAATTGATCAAGTCGCCCCGTACAGTAGCTACTCTCATGGTGCACCTTACGACGTGAGATGTCATGAGAATATTCCCCACATACTGCACACCGGCCGTCCGCCTGAGGCGACCCGAAAAGTCCCAACGACAGCTTCCCGAGGTACATTGGTTTACTGGGTCCCATATAGTCAGCATGAGTCCGGTACACAACTCAAACTTGTTCAACAGGGCCGCATACGGATCGGTCCTTGACCGACACAGACAGGTCTACAGCACCCAGGCCCCTATGTCCTGCTGCCCCTACAACCTTCCGGTCTCAACTTTAACTTGCTAATTCAATTATGAACCAATCCCGTATGCCCCTATTGTTCCTGAAACTGTGAGTAGCATCTCACCACTCGACCTCTACCGGACCGTACTTAAGCATGGCAGTTCTACACGGTGATAGACACCTACCCAATACTCCATGGGTCATTTGGCTATGCAAGTGGAGTATCAAACAATAGACCTAATGCATAATTTGTATCCTGACCGAAAGTAAATACAAAACAAAAACTTAACAGCTGTTAAATGCAAACCGGAGCTTGCCTGTTTTGCAGGGTAGTCGTATATAACCAGTTAGTGTCCTTGCAGATCCACCCTTGACTCTCCGGAGCTTGATCCACTTCGATGAATCACTCCTTTGAGTCTCCTTCGTTGTGGTTCCTATTGAAATGCATATGCATATGTTTTATATAATGTAATGGAAAGAAGCTATAGAATTAAGTTCTTAGGAACAGAGGTTGTGTGGAAAAGCTAAGAATGGCTTGGTTGCCTCTGTTGTGTAAAGAAACAGAAATAAACTAAATTGTCCTTAAGGCCTTAGCTATACACTAATCATTTTCCCTAATGATCATAATAGACAAGCTGAAAAGATTTGAGTGCAACTGAAGAACAAGAACTCCAATGGCCTCAAAACTTTTACAGCATGTTCTATACTACCTAAGGATTTAGCTTGCCAAATTGCAGCTAATGTGGAGTCATATTGTGTCCTCCATAATTCTCACAATATCTCTTATGTATTTTTCCCTTATACATAAGTATGGAGAATAAGAACAGGGAGTTCAAGGACTCATCTTGGGCTGGTCATTTACATGTGAGTTCTTGATCACATGAGAGTAATCTGGTCCAAAATTAGCCCTTTTACTTGATTAGTTCTCCCAGAACAATTCTTTAAGCATTACTACTCAAAAGAATTACTTCTGAGGTAATGTGCATTTTCATGCTCAATTAAGTGAACTAAATTTTAAGTATGTCCCAGAGAGCTTGCCTAAATTTTCCTAAGATTTTTGGAGCTATGGATTGCTCAGAATAGATTTTTGAGGTGAGAAACATTTTCTGAAAATATTTCTGGACTCCTTTGAGCACAGTAGTTTTCATTTAGAAAATTCCTCCTCAAATGATCTCCAAATGAGCTGAAAATTTTCTATAAGGTCAAAAATATGCTAAAGAATATTCTTGCAAAATTTGGGTATTTTTGGATAACCCAAACTCCCTCAATAATTCTTTTTCAGAAAATTTTCCATGAATTTTCCAGAATTAAATAATGCGTTTCATACAAATTGGGTTGTAGATTTGGACAGAGCTATTCAATATGAATCCAAACCAATTTGAATCACTAAATTTGGGGATTCCTAGCAAGAGTTATGAGGTTCTAAAGTTTGGGGAAAAATTCTGAAATTGACCTCTGTTTATTTTCCCATTTTCAGAGACATAAGGAATTAACACCACATTTGGCCAAGCAAATGAGGTCCAACACTTCTGAAACTTTTACTGGAGTTCAAGTATTTTTGTAATATTATCCTGCCCAAATTTGAGGATTTTCTAATACATAGAACTCCTGGAAAAATTCCCACAAGCTTTTCCTTCTATGAATTAATGAGCCAAAACCAGGGGTTTTCATAATTATTGGGTTGTACCTCTGGATAGTACTCTCTTAGAGGAGTCCAACAAAATTTATCTCACTATTTTTGGAGCTTCCTACACCAAGTTATGCATTTTACAAGTTTGAACAACTCTCTGTTTGATTTTAAACAGAACAGTCGCACGTGGGGCCCACGGGTCAGGTGCTTCTTCAACCTCCCGCCAGAGCCCGCGGGTGCACACCGGCAGAAAACTTGGCATGACTCGTTCTCTCTCGTTTCTCCACCAAATGAGCTCCGGTTTCGCCCTACATGCTCCTCGGAACGTGGCGCAGCTGCCTGGCAAGCTTTCCCCGCGTGAAAACGGCTGTAGGTGGGTCGGCACCGGCGGGGCGGCTCGGAAGCTCGACATGGACGCGTTCCAGCGTGTCCAAGGCATCTCCCGGCGAGCTACGATGTCCTACAGCATCCCTATGGTTCTAGGAACATGGAACGGAGATCAAATCGTGCAGAAAGTGGCTGCAACCTAGTCGTCACCGTGGACCGTGGCAGTTTTGGCCGCCGGCGACGATTTCTCGTCGCCCGGGGCATAGGAGGGTCAGTTTCCTTTGGTTTTCGGCGTGGGAGGGCGCTAGGGCATCTAGTTGCTGTGGTTTGAATTGTAGGAGGTATGATCAATCGGTTTGCGAGAATTTCACGAATTAAACACGGTTGGTTCTATACGTGCGCCGGTGCCAAAAATTGAATTCCGGCGAGCCGGCGTCGGGGGAGAGCAGGAGGACGACGGGATGAGGATCAGTACCTCCTGGCGCACCTCTGTGGCCTCTTGAGCCTGCCGGAGAGGCGCTGGGCTGGCCGGGAGACAGGGAGCAGTGGAGCAGCGCCGGTGAAGGAAAAACAGCGCCCGGAGTGGCTGCTGATCGTGAGGAGAGGAAGCAACTGCTGTTGGCTTGGTCCGAGGAGGGAGAGATCACGTTGCTGAAGCGGTGAGAACCGACCCTGGGGTGCCAACGCGTGGAGGCCAGCAGCAGGAGCTGGCGCGGCAAGCTCCTCTGTGGGGCTCGCGAGATGTTCGGGAAAATTTCCCACCGAGAGCAAAACTTAGTGAGTAAGTCTCCTCTTTTAGCTCTATGACATGTGGGTCCCACTCCACATGTACCTCCCAAATATCTGTCAAGCTGATCTTTTCAATCCCCAGAATGCTAAAATTTAAAAACGTGGGCTAGAATTTGAATTCTTCAAATTCAGTTTGAATTTGCAAGACTAAATCTGAATTTGGTTTAGAATTTGCAATTTCTTCTTTTTAGCTCACTTTTGAGCCCACCCTACAAATGGAAAGTTGGTGAGCAAACTTTTCCCTATAATTCCAACTGTAGGGCTGTATGTTTATTCAAAGTTTTTGGGTCACCATATGTGTGAACTTTGAATTTCAAATCTGAATTTTAAACTTACATGCAAAGAGGTATTTAACTCCTTATTGGTTCAACACTTTTAAATAAAAAGGTGAGCCTCATTTTGGATGATCATCCTACGTATTACTTTGCATGAAGAAAAGTTTTAGCAAGTCCCATTTTTCCTGTCATTGCCACACATATGAACTCAAACCATAGTTTTTATTCATACACATTTTTGGGACTTTTACAAGATCCGGCTTCAACTCGTCGATGTCTGCGGTGTGGATGGCAGCGGTAAACTTGAGACACTTCCGGTGCTGGGACACGTGAAATATGTCGTGAATACCGGCAAGGCTTGCCGGTAGTTCCAGCCGGTAGGCTACAGTCCCGCACTTCTCCGTGATAGTAAATGGACTGATGAATCGGGGAGCAAGTTTCCCCTTGACACCGAACCGATGAATCCCCTTCATCGGAGACACATGAAGATACACGTGCTCTCCGACTTCGAAATGCAGCGGTCGACGTCTCTGGTTCACGTAGCTCTTTTGACGAGATTGGGCTGCCTTGAGGTTCTCTTGTATTATCCGAACTCTCTCTTCGGCTTCATTGATAAGATCAACCCCGAACGTTACTCGTTCACCGGATTCGCACCAATTCAATGGTGTACGGCACTTCCGGCCGTATAGAGCTTCATATGGTGCCATTTTGATGCTCGTCTGATATCCGTTGTTGTACGAGAACTCCTCCAGTGGTAAGTGATCATCCCAGCTCTTACCGTGGTGGATGGCACATGCTCTTAGCATATCCTCTAGTATTTGATTCACCCTCTCAGTTTGCCCATCGGTTTGAGGGTGATATGCAGAGCTTCTAATCAACTTTGTCCCCAAGGAGGTGTATAGCTGTTCCCAGAAACGGGCTACGAACAGCGATCCTCTATCTGACACAATGGTGCGGGGAACTCCATGTAAGCACAAGATCCGTGCTATGTACAGCTCCGCATACTGCTTTGCGTTGTACCTAGTATGCACAGGGATGAAATGTTCTGATTTGGTTAATCGGTCCACAATTACCCAAATCGAATCATGGTTGTGGGAGGTCATCGGCAACCCGACGATGATGTCCATACTCAAGTCTTCCCACTTCCATGACGGTGCTTGCAATGGCTGCAACAGGCCTGACTTCTTCATATGGTCGGCCTTGACTCTTCGACACGTATCACACTCTGAAACGTACTTTGCAACTTCACATTTCATACGTGTCCACCAAAACTTCTTCCGGAGATCTTGGTACATTTTATTACTGCCCGGATGAATGGAAAACTTGGACAGATGAGCTTCATCCAAAATTTTCTTCCGTAGTCCCATATCCCAGGGCACTACAATCCGGTCGTTGAACCACAAAGTACCTTCATCATCCTTCCGGAAGCACTCCATTTCTCCGTTATCTAATCTTTGCCGTATGTGAGACATACCCTTGTCTTTCCGTTGAGCTTCAATGATCTCCTCTCGGATGGTAGGAATGAGAGCGAGATTATAGAGAGCTCCATACGGGATGACACGGAGGCTTGGTTCTTCATCATCCATTTCAGCAATAGATAGGTGATGGATATGCGCCTTACGACTGAGCGCATCGGCGACCACATTCGCCTTTCCTGGATGATAATGAATTTCCAGTTCATAGTCCTTAATGAGCTCTAGCCATCTTCGTTGCCTCATGTTCAGTTCTTTCTGAGTGAAGATGTACTTCAAGCTCTTGTGGTTGGTGTAGAGGTGTACAAGATTTCCGAGCAAGTAATGCCTCCACTGTGAGGACCCCGCCGTCCCGATTACTCACGGGGACGGAGCACCTCGCCCGGGAATCGCATTGGGTGGTGCCGTGCGATGCGGCACCCAACAGCACACATAATAAAGCATCATATTACATAAAACAAGCGGAAGCTTACAAAGTTTTGACTTTACAAATACCTCTCAAAATAAACTACAGTGGAAGACTATTACAACTCACGTCTCATACCTATGCTAAGCAACAGAGAAGGTGTCCAGCCCGCGGACCCTTCTCACTAGCAACACTGTCATGATAGCAGCGGCAGGGGTTGCCCTGAGTTCACCGCTCGGGGAGTTCCGAGTCTCATCGGGCACCCGTACATATCAGCCTACAGTTATTACCTGCAAAACAACTTATGCAGTATCTGTGAGCACGAAGCTCAGCAAGACTGACCCGTCACCCTAGTCATGAAACTCTACATGATGAAAATAGAGGGCTAATTATAGCAGTTTGCACAAACGATGAACTTGAGCCAAAGGAGAGTCCTTACTTCAAGTTTTAAGCAACTTTTATAGCCCCCGCGCAACTTACATCGAGACTCCACAATCAAACAAGAAACGCTTCATCTCGATGTCACTTGCCCAAGGTGAAAGTAACTTTAGTGAGCTATCCTAGACTCAAACTGACCTTGCGCCGTCAACGTCAAGACTCCACAATCAAACAAGAAACGCTTTACCTCGACGCTTGTAGCCCAAGGTGGAAATTAAATTTAGTGAAGTGTTGATCGTTCCTCATCTCCATTATGAGGATTACCCATGAAGCATATTAAATATTTCCCGGCTTATTACTACGTCACGACTCAGTGTACAAGTATGCTCACTACCGCGAGGGACGGTGATTGCAATAAAAAACACCAGGCTGACATGACACGTACGCCCGTACTCGACGTTGCACACAGCAACTGTCGCTGACGCCGTACGTGGCCACCTTTCATATGACACCCAAATGTCGAACCGGTCCCACCGACTGGGATTAAGTCTCTCTACGGCAAACCCTCGTAGAGCCGACTTCTCTATCCTTTCAGCATCGGCATCAGACGATGAGGTATGCCTCGACACCCAGGTTAACATCGGTTTCCTGGGTCCCATATTGCCAGTATGCATCCGGTACACATCTCAAACTTGTCCAGGGGGGCCGCACACGAGAACGGGCCTTAATCGACTCAGACATAGACTAGGCTCACAGGACCACGTCCTTGACCTTCCATCCACTGCCCGGTCTCCATTCCCAACTATGAGGATCAATTCCCAACTCTTCCGATTGATCCCCCTTAATCCCATTTCACGAGTAGGAATCTACCTACTCGAGTTATGCCTCTTTTAATCCACTTTTATTGAGAACAGCAGTTATAATTAATTGATAACATATCCTACATTAAACTTCAGGGTTTTCTGGGGCATGCATTTGGAGTTTCATACCATCTAGACGTAATGCAATAAATAAAATGCTAGACGTACGAAGTGAATACAAATAAAAACTTGTAAATTTGATGCAAACCGGGGCTTGCCTTTGTTTTGCAGGTGACTTATATATATATGCAGTTAGTGAAGACCACTTGGTGCTTGATCAACCTCTTTCCTCCTTCCTTGATTTCTACCCCGATGACTTCAACTCCTCCACGTGATGAATGTGCATATCGTTTAATTGTAAAGACTTTGCTACAAGTCCCAATAACAAGTTTTCAAAAACTGGAACTCTGTTTAAGAATTTAAAATTACACTGGTGTTAGTGGTTTAGGTTTGGATCTAAACACATGATTAAATGCTAAGTGGTTTTCCCCCTCTTCTATTTTGATCACCTAAAGGGGTTAAAAGCACTGGGGTGATCCAGGGCTCCAATGGAGCTGAGGATTTTCATGTGTGTTCCTTGTCACAAGAAAACACTCTGGACCAAAAATTAGCACTTTTTATTGAGTGGTTTGTTCAGAATAATTAATTCTGAGATCACACCCATGTTCATGCAAAAATTAGTGAACTACAATTTCAATTATAGCTCATAGAGTTTGCATGAATTTTCCTAGCATTTTTGGAGCTAAGAACTTCCCAGAACTGAATTTCCAAGTTTTGGAAATTCTCTGAAAGTGTTTATGTATTCAATTGAATACAGTACCTTCAAATCTAAATTTCCCTGATCAAATCAACTCAAATTGATCTGAAACTTTTACAGGGGTTCACTAATACCCTAAAGACTATTCTGGCAAAATTTGAGGATTTTTGGATTAACCAAACTCCCTCTAAAATTCTTTTGCTAAAAAGCTTTAAAGAATTTTACAGAATTAACTAAAGGGTTTCATACAAATTAGGTTCTACATTTGGATAGTACTCTATCAGAGGAATCCAACAAAATTTGTTTCACAATTTTTGGATTCTCCTACCCAAAGTTGTAGCCATTCAAAGTTTGAACTGAAAACTGAAATTCTCCAAAATGTTCAAATGCTGGCAGTGGGTCCAGGGACAGGTGTCACTCGCTGAGGCAGGCCACACGGGCTACAGGGTATTTCCCGCGCCACCACAATAGATCCCTGCGCCACAGCCGATCAGATATTTGAAAAACCATCGCTGATGGGCGGGACCCACCGGGTCGTCTTCTACCTCCGGCCACCCGCGCCCGCGCGCCGCCGGGCTCGCCGGAGTTCGACGGATTCCGCCGGGCTCGCTGCTAGGGCCTTATTTCACGTGCTGAACACGATGGAACCCTCTTCCCCGGCCGGCGATGGCTCTAACCTAGCTGGCCACGGCGTGGCAGCTCTGGACCGGTTCGGCAACGTCGCCCGGTCATCCTAGCCTGCCCAAACCTCGGTGGAACGGCGCTACAGCACCAGTGGACCATGGGGATGCTCGAGCTAGCCTCAAAACTGCTCGGGACCGGCGGCTAATGGTGTCTCACCGTGCACCCGAAACCTCCTCCGCGTTTGAGGTCGGAAATTCTGGATTTCATGCGGTCTATGTGCATCTTTCCAACTAGGGTTGTGAAGGACTACTGATCGCCGTTTAGTGGCGGTCCTGTGTGCAAAGTTTCACGGCCTAAGGACGAGAGGGACGATCGAATCTGGTATTACCGTATCAGAAGGTCGGATGGTGCCCAACGGTGATCTTTTCCCAAATTCGAGCCCGGTAGATCATCTCATGGCTTGAGCTTCGGGGACGAGCATCAGGGGCTCCCAGCGCATCCGAGGGCGCTCTAGCTCGGGCCTGAGAAGCTCTCGGTGGGGCTGTCCACGTGAGACCAGCTCCGGTTCTCCGCCGGACAGCTCTGTTTCTCGGCGCCGGTTGCCGAATTGTGCGCGCCACAGGCTAGGGCCTTTGGTGTTGCAGGGCTGGTGTGGTAGAGCAGGCGCAGGCGCTGCTTTTCTGTACTGCCGGCGCGCGCCACCGAAGCTTGGTTGGGGCTGCGATCGGGGAGAAAGGAGTGCGGCGGTGAGCGCCGGTTGCTGTTTGCGCGCGAGAAGAACAGCCAGCGCGCGATCAAAACGAAGATGGCAACATGCTGCAGCTGGTCCCGGGGTAAAGATCAGGTCGGCGCTAGCTGGAGCAGGAGGTGGAGCCTCGGTCGACGGGGGCGGTCGCTCGGTGTCGCCCCGGGGTTACACCTCGGTGGAGTGAGGAACAGAGAGAAAACTTAAGTGTTAAGTCTACTCATTCCTATGACATGTGGGCCCCACAATTCAGTACCTCTTTTCCTCAAAATATCTCCAAAGTTTGACAATTATCCAACCCAATTGTTTGAAAATTGGAAACTGAGCTCATTTGACAAGTTTGGACAAATTCCATGAAAATTCAAATGTTCATTTGAATTCTTTGCACATTTGACTCCTTTTGGAAAAATGGACAGCAAATCTTTTCAAAAATTAATGAAACTTTGCCTCCCCACTAATTTAGACCTAAGGAATCCAAATATGCCACTTGATTCTTGTGTTAGCTGCTGCAAACAATAGTTTGGACACAAACAGTTTTGAATTTCCATTGTGTCTTCCCCTCACTTGAAGTTTGAATCTACATTTAGTTCATCACTGATTTTTTTAAACCCTTCCCTTGCACTTGAGCTCTTCATTTCTGGGGTTTTAATCTACATGAGGTCCATCCATGCAGTAACCCGAAGTCTGTTTAGAAGAAACCTCATACATGTTACCATATGAGGAAAAAGTTTCAACTAAGCCCCTTTTTCATACACATGACTTCAACATTTGTGCAAACTCATGTTTCTTTGTATTCACATTTTTGGGACCTTTACATCCACATCTTCAAAGCAAGGACCACGGCAGCTAACTCAAGATCATGAGTTGGATAATGCTGCTCGTGAGTTCTGAGTTGACGAGATCCATAAGCGACCACTCGTCTTTCTTGCATCAGCACGCAGCCAAGACCGATGCCAGATGCATCGCAATAAACGTCGAATGGCTTTGTCGTATCCGGCTAAGCAAGAACTGGGGCTGTTGTGAGATGCTTCACTAAAGTCTTGAAAGCTTGTTCACACGCAGCACCCCATACAAATCTGGTATTCTTCTTTAATAACTCCGTCATCGGTTTAGCAATCTTGGAGAAACTCAGAATGAACCTCCGGTAATAACCCGCTAAACCTAGGAAGCTTCGGATTTCATGTACTGACTTTGGTGACTCCCATTTCTGTACTTGGATAATCTTACTCGGATATACAGTGATGCCCTCCGCTGAAATAATGTGTCCGAGAAAAGGTACTTGATTAATCCAGAATTCACACTTGCTGAATTTTGCATAGAGCTGATGATCTCGCAATCTTTGTAGCACAATATGCAGATGTTCAGCATGTTCTTCCTCTGACTTGGAGTACACCAAGATATATCGATGAAGACAATGATGAATTTATCCAACTCCGGCATGAACACTGAATTCATCAGGTACATAAAGTGTGCCGGGGCGTTGGTCAAACCAAAAGACATAACGAGATACTCATACAGCCCGTATCTCGTTGAGAATGCCGTCTTCGGAATATCTTCTGCCCGGATTTTAATCTGGTGATATCCGGACCGAAGATCCATCTTCGAAAATACCTTTGCACCCACTAATTGATCGAAGAGCATATCAATGCGAGGTAGTGGATACTTGTTCTTGATGGTAACGGCGTTCAAAGGACGATAATCAACACAAAGCCGTAGTGTTTCGTCCTTCTTCTTGACAAACAACGCTGAACAACCCCAAGGTGACGAACTTGGTCGTATAAAGCCCTTGCTCATTAGGTCATTCAGCTGTGTCTTCAATTCTGCCAGGTCATTGGGTGCCATCTTGTACGGCCTTCGTGATATCGGTGTGGTTCCCGGTATAAGTTCGATCTTGAACTCAACGTCTCGTTCGGGTGGCATGCCCGGTAAATCCTCGGGAAATACATCCGGATACTCACGTACCACCGGAATGTCCTCTATCTTGACAGCTTCCGTATGGTTCACTGTTGCAATCTGCTGCCGTCTGGCACCCAGAATTAATATATGAAGACCGTGCTGTGGGGAGTTGAGCTCAACGGTCCTAGAGCTGATGTTAAGAACCGCGTGGTGATAATTCAACCACGACATCCCCAAAATGATGTCGATCTTCAGACCTTCAAGAGTAATGAGGGTCGCAGGGTATAGTTTACCCCCCAAACAAAGAGGTGCTCGGGAGACAACCTCACTTGCGGTACTGCTGCCCCCGGGCGAAGATATGAGGTATTGCCTCTTTGTATAAACTGTTTGGAGCTGATGTTGAGCCACAAAAGATTGGCTAATGAAGTTGTGTGTGGCACCGGTATCAAAGAGAACTAAAACCGGTAGCTGATTCAGAGAAAACATCCCTGCTAAAGCCGCTTCTCCTTCCGGAACATCATCAATCACAGTATAGTGAATGTTGCCCCTTATCTGCCCTCCTATCTGCAGATTGAGGTACGGGTCGTATTGTTGTAAATATGATGACCCGTAGCCTCGGATTCCCTCCGGACATTGCCTAGCATAATGGCCCTTACGCCCACAAGTAAGACACGGATGCCTCTCCGGTTCTTTGTTGACTTGCGGTGGACTGCTAGGTACAAATGGCTGCAGCGATGGAGCACAAACCACCGTCTGATGCTGCGGCTGTGGAGGTGGTGCAAGTTGTAGAACTTGACCAGTAATCAATCTCTGAGGAGTTGATCGTACAGGTGGCCTCCATCTTTCACCAGGTGGCGTTTGATGCACCAAACGGTACTTTTGAGGCACATAACTTGTGCTAGCCTGCTCGATCTCACTCATATTTCTCTTCTCGGCTTGCCACTCAAGTGTCGGCTTCTATTGAATGAAAGCCGCATCGACCATGTCGGTGTAACTGCCGTTATTATGTACGGCCAGCTTCTCCCGTAATATGGCACTCAGGCCATGGAAGAATAGGTCACACCGTGCCTCTTCTTTCGCCACATATTCGGGAGCATATTGGGCCAAAAGATTAAATCTTCTGACATACTCGAGGACACTCATGTCCCCTTGCTTCAAGCCCAAGAATTCCTCCCGCTTTGCCTTGACAATACCTAGTGGTATGTAACGAGTACGAAAGGCTTCACAAAATTCACTCCATGCTACTTGATGGTCCTCCGGAATGGTGGCAAGATGATCCACCCACCAGTTTCCGGCGGCTCCATGGAGTTGTTGAGCGGCAAACTTTGTCTTCTGGTATTCATCACACTTGAATACTCCAAATTTTGACTCCATGACACGAAGCCATTGATCTGCTTCCACAGGTTCGGTGGCTTCAGTAAAAATTGGCGGTTGAGTCGCCAAGAAATCCAGATAAGCGTTCCGAGGTGGAACGACTTGTTGCGTGTTTTGGAGTATGCCTTGCTGTACCAAAGCTTGGAGTAAGCGTGTGTGTTCTTGTGTTGCTTCTTGGAGTAGCCTAGCGTTCTCTTGGTTAGACTCGACGACTCGAGTCATAAGATCCATCCATCTCGTGGATGGTGGTTCCGATGGTGGAACAGAAGCATCACCATCTCGACGAGAACTTCCAGCCCTACTCCTAGAGCGAGTACGAACCATACTGCAAAATGTAGTTGAGATGAGTTAAACAAGAACTCAGCAGTATGTGAGACTAATGGAAACATGATTATGTCAAAACTTGAAAGCAGTAACAAAATTCATGTTTACAAAACTCCTTAGTAGGCATAACTATCCAGCCTATCTGTACAGGACAGACCTTTATGCACTATCTCCAGATTTTGATCTAGTTAAGAGCATTTTCATAACTCAAGTTGAATACCAAAGTTAAAGTTAACTTCAGTATCTTTCCAACGAGTACTGATATGCCCCCATATCCTCTCCGTATTAAAAGTTATGATTTTTCAAGTTTGACAGAATTCCTGGATAAAATTTGCCAGCACCTCCTTTGTACGTGGCTGATTTTATCACAGTTGTATATGTAAATACAATAAGAACCTGAACAAACTTTGAACTACAACAATGTTGCACATTTCATAACCTTTCCAATGGTGTACCATAGGCTTATTAAGGGGTTTTCTACAGAAAGTTATGGCTTAAAAACAGAAAGGTTCAGAGAGGTTTTGTTGCTGTCCTGGTTCTGGACAGTTTACCTTACTCTGAACTTTCTACCCATTTAGCATGTGATTTTGCTCTGGAGGTCTACAAAGAAGATGTAGATCACTTGAAAATATTTCCAGAACTGTATCATACACCTTAATTGGGTCAAGCTACCCAGAGTTATGCTCTGTTGAAGTCCAGCACAAATTTCTGCTGAAAACAGAGCACTCTGTTTTTGAAATCTTTGAAGTCTAGTCTTCCTCTCATTTGAATCTTAGCTCAAAATAAGAGTTCAGTAACTAATATTTGTTTCAAACTTTCGTTTTTAGTTGAAAGTTAGTTCATGAGTCATTTCTTCAAAGAAAGGAGTTATAAAGTTCAGTACGGTGTCGATGCACCGTAAGAAGCATGTCGGTACTACGTAGCCTCACCAAAAAGAAAATCCTAACCGGATTATACCGGCATAAACGTATCTTAGGTGGCACTAAAATGGTCACTCGCAAACGTGTACTATTCGTACTACGGTTTCGTGGTTAATCCTGCATAAGTCACACTCAATCGTCAGGTCTGGCTGCACACCGAACCTGGTATCCATACAGTTCTTACACCCTTCCGTCATCACTCGCACAGGTGTTCTCAAGCCAAACACGCCTTGAGCTACGTGTTCATGTTACTAACCACGTGACGGGGTTTCCCAAATTGCACCACGCACGTCTGGGACAGACGTTGCTCGAGTACCCCAAACGACATGAAGAGTCGTAGAGAATATTAAAGCGGATCGGGTTACCTGCCACCCGTGGGGCTCCACCCTTCAGCTTGTGCGCACTGGTGGACAGCGCTTACGTGTACCCCCCAAGACATAACTCGTCCCGAGATGCACGATTTGCCGACATAACAAATAGGTTAGTTTGCCACCTTCATAATAAGCTAATAGTAATCCTTATGTGGGCCTAGTACCGTATCCTCACCGTAACCTAAATTTTTGTCGTAATACCTTCCTTATTCCGTGTGCTATTCCCAATGCGGCTCTGATACCAGCTGAGACGGACCCGTCAACTGAGACAGGCCACTCGCCCGGGAATCGCATTGGGTGGTGCCGTGTTGTGTGACAACCAACAGCACACATACAAGGAACAATGTATTACATAAAACAATAGTGGATGCTTACAAGTTTTTCTTTGTAAATACTTTACATCAAGTAACTACAGCGGAAGTCTGTATCAACTCACGTCGAATAACTAAAAGCACTCGAGATGAAGTCCAGCCCGCGAACTCCTCTCGCTAGCAACACGAAGACAACAGCAGCGGCTGGGTTCTCCCTGGGTTACATGACTCACCCGACAACCTTCTTTTCAGCATCATTGTTAACCTGCAAAACCACTTATATAACAAGTGTGAGCACATAGGCTCAGCAAGTCTGACCCGTCTCTCCTAAACAAGAAACTCTACATGCACGACGGTTACAATTGGGTTGGCTAGATTTGCATAAAGGACTCGCCTAAAGTTGATCCTTAACTTTCAGATTTTAAGCCTCATTGTACAGACCTTGAGTCGAAAAGCATCGCAACTCCACAATCAAACAAGAAACGCTTTGTTGCGATGCTCCTTGCACAAAGTGAAAGTAAAGTTTAATGAGCCTATCTCTAACTCAATCATGGTTGCAATACAAGTTATAGCACAGCCTTATCAAGTTCAAAAGAATAACCAGTTCAGTTCTTACTACGTCAAGACGCAGTGGGCAAGTATGCTCATATAACCGCGAGCGACGGTGATTCGAATCAGTACATGCCCGGACTACACGACATGTACACCCGTACTCCGAGTTGCCGGCAGCAACCTCGACTGACGTTGTACGCGGCCACCTTTCCCTAGATCTTCCACATTGGACGCAGTCCAACTGCCCCAAGTACGCAAGCTCCCTCAAGGTACATACCCGCTGTGGTATGTTCTTGAGCGAGGTACCTCCTGCTACCCTGACGCCTAAAGCCTAAGGCAGTTGGAAAAGTTCCACTATGGATCTCCTAAGGTACATCGGTTTCCTGGGTCCCATATAGCCAGTATGCGCCCGGTACACAACTCAAACTTGTCCAACAGGGCCAAGCACGGACGGGCCTTAACCGACACAGGCAGGGCTATGCACGCACGGCGTGCAACCTGCTGCATCTAAACCTCCCTGCCCAGTCTCCATTTCTTATGTGTGAACTTTCCTCATCTTCTATAAATTGGACCCGTTCCAAGTACACCAGCCCTAAACTCGCGAGTAGATTCCAACTACTCGTCTTCTACCGGACCTTTCCTACTAACATTAGCGTAGCCAAATTCCCTCGAGGAGTTGCTATTCTACCCTTTCTCTCTTAGGTGTTTCTGGTCATGCAAGTGGGGTTTTCAATATCATCTAGACGTAATGCAATCAACGATGCAAAGCTATGATCTCTACAAATGAAAATGCTTTATAAAACGGTTCAAATGCAAACCGGGGCTTGCCTGTTTTGCAGGTGACTAAGGTTACACTCAGTTAGTGACGATCACTTGGAGCTTGATCACTTGTTCTCCTCCCTCCTTGATCTTCACTTCAAGTCCTTCTCACCTTCTTCACGTATATGCTACACGATATGATCATGCATATGTATTTAATTGAAAAGCTTTTGCTCATAAGATCTAATGACAGTTTTAAAACTGGAACTCTGTTTAAGAATTTAAAATGACACTGGTGCTAGTGGTTTGGGTTGGGTTTAAACACTATGATCAAGTGTTGAGTGCTTTTCCCACTTAAGTGTTGATCACCTTAAGAGATCACACATGACAGTGGTGATCCAAAGCTCTAATGGAGCTGATAATTTTCATGTGAGTTCCTTGTCACAAGAAAGTCCTCGGGACCAAATTTTTGCGCTTTTCATGGAGTGGTTTATTCAGAATAATTCTCTAAGTGTTTAGTCAAAGATGAATTAATTCTGAGGTAACACTCATGTTCATGTCAAACTCAGTGAACCACAATTTCAATTATAGTTCATAGAGTCTACATGAATTTTCCTAGGATTTTTGGAGCTAAGAATTTCCCAGAACTGAATTTACAAGTTTTAGAAATTCTCTGAAAATGTTTATGTATTCATTTGAATACAGGAACTTACAATCTGAATTACCCTGATCAATTTAACACCAAATGAGCTGAAACTTTTACAGGAGTATAATAGCACCCTAAAGAATATTCTGGCAAAATTTGAGGATTTTTGGATAAACCAAACTCACTCTAAAATTCTTTTGCTGAAAATTTTTAAATAATTTTCCAGAATTAAATAAAGACTTTCATACAAATTGGGTTGCATATTTGGATAGAGTTTGTCAATCTGAATCTAACCCAATTTGAATCACTAATTTTGGAGGTTCCTAGCAAAAGTTATGCTCTTCTAAAGTTTGGGGAAAAATCTGGGATTTGAATAAATCCGGGAAATGTTTAAACTGACTGTGGGACCACGGTTACACGTGTCTGCTGCTGGGAGCGCGCCACACGGGGCCACAGGGTTAATTTCCGTGCTGTTACAATCGATCCCGCGCCACAGAATATCCAGCCCGCTCCCCTGAGCCGCAGACAGGCGGGACCGGCGAGGTCTTCTTCAACCTCGTGCTCCCGCGCGATTCCGCCGCCGGGCTCGCCGGAGTAGCTCCGGGATCGGTCGTACGGTCATTGCAGCTGCTGAAACTCGCCGCTAGGCCCTATTTCAACCCGAGGAACATGATGGTGGGACTTCCCCAGACCGGCGAGGTTCCTAAACCACCCCGCACCGGTGCAGCGGCTCTGAGGGAGTCCGGCAACGTTGCCCCGATGCTCTAGCCCGCCAGAAGTCCCCTAGAAAGGTTCTACAGCACCAGTGGAGATTTGCCCTGCTCGGCATGGCCGCATATGGGCTCGGAAACGGCTCCAACCTAGGGTTCATCATGCACCCGATGCCCCTTATTGTGGTAGCCGTTGGAAAACCTTGAAACAAGCCGTCTACCATGGGTTTCATGCGACGTTTTGTGAAGAAGAAAAGTTGCTACACCAGTCTAGGTTCTATGTGCGAAATTTGCAGAGCTCTAAATGAATATAACTCGAGAATTTTGTCGATTCATACCCGCGGGTCAGTTTTCACCAGCCGGAGAGGATCTTTGAAATTCGTTGTCGAGAGGCCGAGACAGACTCGGTGCTTCGGGTGGAAGCTGCACGGAGACCTTGCGCGTCCCAGGGACCGCTTTCTTGGTCGTGAAAGCCGCTCTGTGGAGCTGTCCACGGGAGCACGTTGCCGCTGGGGTGTTCGGCCGCCGCGGAAACTCGATGTTCTCGGCGTAGAGGGCACGAACGCACTTGGCGATGGCTCGAGGAGGTCATGGGGACGATGGTGGTGTTGCTCGTCTGCTCAACCGAGGCTTCACACGCTAGTTATGGCGGTGGCCGATCGAGCGGATGGCGTCGGCAGCTGCGGCTGTTTCTCGCACGAGGAAAAGGAGCAGAGCGGCGCTGGTCTTCGGGAATGAGCAAAGAGGAGCACGGCAGAGGGTATAAGACGGTCGGGCGGCTTCTCCAGCGCGACGAAATCCAGCAGGAGGTGGAGGCGTCGGCTGAACGTGGTGTCGCCCGGTGCTGCGCCCGTCGGTATTGGGTGCCGACTGAAGAAGGCAAACAGGGACCCAACACTGTGAGATCTTTCGCAATTTTCAGTTCACTCAATGACATGTGGGACCCACTGATCAGTCCCTCCTTATCCCCTCTAAAATATCTCTCCAATTTGAATATTGATGGAATTCAATTGTGGGAACTCAAATCTGGTATGCATTTGGATAATTGGGCAAGTTTCATCCAAATTCAAATGAGTGTTTGAATTCTTTGTCATTTAAAGTCCATTTTGGAAAATGGGTTGCAAATCATTTCCATAAATCATGAAACTTTGCACACCCCCTAATTTGGACCCAAGGAATTCAAATATGAAACCTGATTTTTAATTTGGCTGTTGCAAATGAGATTTGTAGCACAACAGTTTGGAAATTCCTAGTGTTGCTCTCATTTGACTTTTATTTTGAACACATTGTTCCAAATCTGATTTTTGTTTTCTCACACATATGGGAACTTCCCATCTTTGTTTTAGACCCCTCTAGGGTTCCAAGTTCTCAAATAAACATTTGACTTGTGTAAAGAAAGTCCTCATGTGTGTTATCACATGTGGAAAAGTTTTAACGAGTCCCAAATTTCATACATATGAAACCAACTTTTGTAAATAAGCGTTTCTTTGTATTCATAATTTGGGACCTTTACAGTTAGCTGCCGCAAACAAGAGTTTGAACCCAATAGTTTTGAGTTCCCATTGTGTCCTTCCCTCATTTGAAGTTTGAGTTTAACATTTAGTTTAAACTCTTATCTTTAACCCTCCCATTGCACTTGAGTTCTTCATTTCTGTGGTTTTAATCCATATGAGGTCCATCCATGCAGTAACCCTAAGTTTGTTTAGAAGAATCTTACCTATGTTATCATATGTGGAAAAAGTTTCAACTAAGCCCCTTTTTCATACACATGACCCCAACATTTGTGCAACTCATGTTTCTTTGTATTCACATTTTTGGGACCTTTACAATCCCCCCCTTAAAAGAATCTCGTCCCGAGATTACAAAAGAAAGATGAGGCGGAAGGTAATTACAATAATTACGACAAAAGTTCCGGATAGTTCTTGTGGATGTAATCTTCACTCTCCCAAGTCGCTTCTTCCGGTGTGTGATTACTCCACAGGACTTTGTAAAATTTCAAAGTCCGATTTCGAGTGATCCGGCTCTTCTCATCG
This sequence comes from Neostapfia colusana, assembly GCA_030760725.1. Taxonomy (NCBI): domain Eukaryota; kingdom Viridiplantae; phylum Streptophyta; class Magnoliopsida; order Poales; family Poaceae; genus Neostapfia; species Neostapfia colusana. Next base: position 107,991,450 of record JASWHV010000006.1, read on the forward strand.
ATAATCTTGATGGGCTTCTCGGCGTAGGTGAGATCCGGTTGCAATATCTCCATGTCTTCTGAAAGGATCCCCGTCGGTCTCTTCAAACACTTCCTCAAGTGTGAGACATGGAAGACGTCGTGGATGCCCGATAAGGATGGCGGCAGCTCCAAACGGTAGGATACCGGCCCACACCGTTCTGTAATAACGAACGGACCCACAAAGCGAGGCGCTAGCTTTCCTCTGACCCCGAATCGATGAATTCCCTTCATCGGGGATACTCCGAGATAGACGTGATCTCCAACTTCAAAACACAAGGGTCGGCGTCGCTGGTCTGCATAGCTCTTCTGGGGAGATTGAGCGGCCCTGAGGTTTTCTTGAATCAGTTGGACTCGCTCTTTGGCATCTTTTACAAGATCAATGCTGAAAATCACCCTCTCGCCCGATTCACACCAATTGAGTGGTGTGCGGCACTTCCTGCCATAAAGTGCTTCGTATGGTGCCATTTTAATACTAGATTGGTAACCATTGTTGTAAGAGAACTCTGCTAATGGCAAATGGTTATCCCAGTTCTTTCCATGATCTATGGCACATGCCCTCAGCATATCTTCCAGAATCTGGTTCACCCTCTCCGTTTGACCGTCGGTCTGGGGATGGTATGCTGAGCTTCTGATTAATTTTGTTCCCAGAGATTCATGTAGTTGCTCCCAGAAACGAGCAACAAATGTGGAACCTCGATCAGATATGATGGTTTTGGGGACTCCGTGTAAGCACACAATCCTTGAAAGATACAACTCTGCATATTGCTTAGTTGAAAATCTTGTACTCACTGGGATGAAGTGGGCTGATTTTGTTAAGCGATCAACAATCACCCAAATGGAGTCATGTCTTCTGGACGTGAGAGGTAGTCCAACAATAAAGTCCATGCTGATGTCCTCCCACTTCCATGCTGGAATACTTAATGGTTGTAGCATTCCTGCTTTCTTTATGTGGTCAGCTTTGACTCGCCGACATGTATCACACTCGGATACATACTTGGCAATTTCTCACTTCATCCGAGTCCACCAAAATTTTGTCTTCAGGTCTTGATACATCTTATTGCTCCCTGGATGTATCGAGTACTTGGACGTATGAGCTTCATCGAGGATTTTCTTCCTTAGCTTCAGGTTCCGGGGAACCACGATACGGTTGTTAAACCATAGCACACCTTGTTCATCTTCCCGGAAACATTTCATTTTATCCTCATTGATTCTTGCCCGGATTTTCCGCATTCCTTTATCTCTCTTCTGGGCTTGTACAATCTCTTCTCTAATGGTGGGCACAAGAGCAAGATTATACAACGCCCCATACGGAATCACCCGCAAGCTTGGTTCTTCATCCTCATCCAGAACAACTGACAAGTTATTCACGTGGGATTTACGACTGAGTGCATCAGCCACCATGTTAGCTTTGCCCGGATGGTAATGGATCTCGATCTCATAATCTTTGGTTAATTCCAACCATCTCCGCTGCCTCATATTGATATCCTTCTGAGTGAATATGTATTTGAGGCTCTTATGGTTGGTGTAGAGGTGCACTAAATTCCCGAGTAAGTAGTGTCTCCACACCTTCAACGCAAGCACCACCGCAGCGAGCTCTAGGTCATGAGTGGGGTAGTGCTGCTCGTGGTTGCGGAGTTGACGAGACCCATACGCGATCACTCGTCTATCTTGCATTAAGACACAGCCAAGTCCAATGCCTGAGGCATCACAATAAACATCGAATGGCTTTGTTGTATCCGGTTGGGCTAACACCGGTGCCGTTGTGAGATGTTTCTTCAAAGTTTGAAATGCCTCTTCACAGGCCTCTGTCCACACATACTTGCTGCTCTTCTTCAGCAACTCTGTCATTGGTTTAGCCACCTTTGAGAAGCTGGGAATAAATCTACGATAGTAACCCGCTAGCCCTAGAAAACTGCGGATTTGATGAACAGATGTTGGAGACTCCCACTTCAAGACTCGCTCAATTTTAGTTGGATCTACGGCCACACCCTCCGCTGAAATAATGTGGCCTAAAAATGGTTCCTTGCTGATCCAAAATTCACACTTGCTGAACTTGGCATACAGCTTATGTTCCCGTAACCGTTGGAGCACAATATGAAGATGTTTGGTGTTCTCCTCCTCCAATGTGGAGTATACGAGAATGTCGTCGATGAAAACCACGACGAACTGATCCAACTCAGGCATGAATACAGAATTCATGAGATACATGAAGTGTGCGGGTGCATTTGTTAGGCCGAAAGACATGACTAGATACTCGTAGAGCCCGTATCTAGTCGAGAAAGCCGTCGTCGGTACATCCCCCACTCGGATCTTTATCTGATGATAACCAGACCGTAAGTCCATCTTGGAGAATACCTTGGCACCCACTAACTTATCAAATAATATATCGATCCGCGGCAACGGATATTTATTTTTGATCGTCACTGCATTCAGCGGCCGATAATGCACACATAACCGAAGTGACTCATCCTTTTTCTTCACAACAAGGGCTGAACAGCCCCATGGCGATGAGCTTGGTCGGATGAAGCCTTTGTCCATTAAGTCCTTTAGCTGTTCTTTCAGTTCAGCTAATTCCTTCGGAGACATTTTGTACGGCCTCCGAGATATTGGTGTGGTTCCCGGTGCTAACTCGATCTGGAATACCACATCCCTCTCAGGCGGAATCCCTGGAAGATCGTCGGGAAACACATCTGGGTACTCACGGACCACTGGAATATCCTCCAGTTTCGTGGTCACACTGTGGTACACCACTGGGTTTTTAGAATCCACGGCTTCAAGTATGAGCGTTTGGAGACCGTAGATTAGAGAGTCCAAACTAACAATCCGTGGACCAATATCAAGAACAGCCCTGTGGTAGTTCATCCACGCCATTCCTAGAATCACGTCTATCTTCTGTCCCTCTAACACAATGAGGGTGGTGGGGTATACGTTTCCATCTAAGCACAAGGGTGCTTTGATGACTACTTCATTAGCAGCTATATTCCCACCCGGTGAGCGGATAAGGTAGTGATCCTTCGGTGTAGAGGTGGAGAGCTCAGCTTTGCACACATACAACCTGCTATTGAAATTGTGTGTAGCTCCAGAGTCAAATAAAATTAACACGGGCAGTCCATTGAGGGTGAACATTCCTGCTAGCACAGGTGCCCCCTCTGGCACATCCTCTAGAGCTGTATGATAAATGCACCCGGATTTTGGTGCAGTTCCTTGAAGCTGAGCACGGGGTTGATTTATACCCCGCCCCGGTGTAGTTTCTCTATGGTGTATCCTTTCCGGACACTTCTTGCTGATGTGACCCAAGTACCCGCACGTGAAGCACGGTTTCTCAGCCGGTTCCTGGTTGCTCTGTGCATGGACATTAGTGGTATTCTGCTGTGGCAAGAACACTTGAGGAGCAGAATAACGTGGCTGCATATACCGTTGTTGCAGCTGTCCGAAATCAGAGTACTGGGACGATCGACTGGAATATTGCTGGAGTCGTCGAGCCGGCTGCATCCGCTGACAGTTCAAGGTACTGTCTACCACCCTGTATTTCTGCGGAGCACTACTGCTACTCTCCGGTGGTACATGGTTCTTTCTTTTCTCAGCCTGAACTTCCCGCTGAGTATCTTCAACCATGATGGCAGCACTCATCAATCCGTTGAAGTTCTTTCGATCAGCTAAAACGAGTCTCTCCTTTAGCTTGGGATTAAGGCTGCGGAAGAACCATTCACACTTTTGTGCTTCGGTGTTCACATGTTGAGGCGCATACTGCGCCAGCTTGTTGAACACTCGCGAATGCTCGTATGCACCCCCCCTCCTTGTTTTAAGGCCAGAAACTCCTCGAGTTTCCGCTGAATTATTCCGGACGGAACATGATACGCGAGAAATGCCTTCCGGAATTCTGCCCATGTACAGTCATGTCCAACTGGTAAGGAGGCGAGTTGATTTGCCCACCATGCACTGGCGGACCCGTGAAGTTGTTGCGCCGCGTATAAAACCTTCTGATGTTCGGTGCATTGAAGCAACCCGAACTTAGACTCAATGGTACGGATCCAGCTATCCGCCACCAGAGGATCCTCAGCCTCAATGAAAACCGGTGGTTGAGTTGCTAAGAACTCAACATAGGAATTCAGTTGAGGTTGGCGCAAGTCTTCGTCTTGACATCCCCCTTGACGGGATGTATTCATCACCAGGGTGCGGAGCAAGTCGTTTTGCTCATCGTTTGCACCCGTCATGGCAGCAAGAATGTCCGCCATTGTTACCATGGGTGAAGGTACTGGTGGAGGCTGCGGTTGCGGAGCTCGCTGCTCCCGCTGTGGAGAGTTATCACTAACACCGCCACTGGAACCACCCACTTCACCCATGGAACGAGTTCGCACCATTCTGCAATTGCACGAGTTCATTATCAGTTCAACACTATCACTTGATTTATTCCATAAACAAAGTAGTGCAACACTGATAATGAAATCTTTACATGTAAGCAAAATGGTTTAAGCGCAAACTGATGTATCTAACAGCAAGGATTTACAAGCCGACAGATTTGTCCTCAAACAGATCAGATTCTGATCCAGTTAAAAGCACTTTCGTAACTCAAGTTGAATATCAAAGTTAAAGTTAACTTCAATATCTTTCCAACGAGTATCCAAATGCCTCCATATCGCTTCTGGATCAAAAGTTATGATTTCGCAGAGTTGACAGACTTTCTGGATAAATTTTGCCAGCTTCTCCTTTGTAGGTGGCAGACTTTATCACAGTTTTATATGCGGATACAATATGAATCTGAACAAACTTTGAACTAAAACAATGTTGCACATCTCATAACCTTTCCAACGGTGTATCATGGGCTCCTTCGGGATTTTTCTACAGGAAGTTATGGCTTAAAAACAGAAAGGTCCAGAGAAGTTTTGCTACTGTCCTGATTCTGAACAGTTTGCCTTCAACTGGACTTTTCACCAACTTAACTTATGATTTTGCTCTGGAGGTCTACAAGAGAGTTGTAGAGAACTTGATAAGAGTTCCAGAACTGTATCATACAACTTAATTGGTTAAATCTACTCAGAGTTATGCTCTGTTAAAGTCCAGCAAAAATTTCTACCAGAAACAGAGCACTCTGTTTTTTGAAATCTTTAAAACCTAGACACTCTCTCATTTGAATCTTAGTTCAAAATAAGAGTTCAGTAACTAATATTTGTTTCAAACTTCCATTTTTAGTTGAAAGTTAGCTCATGAATCATTTCTTCATAGGGAAGAGGTTATTATGTGTAATGAGGTGTCGATGCACCGTAAGAACAATGTCGGTACTACGTTGCCTCTCCAAAAGAAAATCCTAAACCGGCTTATACCGGCATATACGTATGATCTGTGGCACTAAGACGGTCTCTCGCACACGTGTACTACACGGGATACGTACGTGGTTAGTACCTGAAGAAGATCACTAAACAGTGGTGCACTAAAATTTTTTATCATTTCAGGCAGTTCTATAATTGAAAGTAAATACAAACGCCCGTATCATTGTCATACGGCCGTCCTTGAGTTAAGTCACGTCTCAAGGTACGTGATCGTGTTTCAACACCACACGACGGGGAACCCGAGTATATCATGAACGGGTCGTCACGGTTGGGAATGTTATCAACCAAACGGATACCACCTACTGCCCTGCAGGGAACGCCGATGGCAAGCGCTGCGTATGTCCTCCTGGGCTACTTCCAGACGAGCACACTCTCGCGTTACTGACCACGCGATGGGGTCTCCACTTACTTGCCTAATGCATGCTAGGGATCAGCGTTTCATATGAACTCAGGAACATGAAGAGTCCAAGAGTTTCATATTGACGTCTCACACCAAGCTGTGAGACCTATCCCTGAACTACTTTCCTCGTCAGGGGAGCTAACCGAAATTGAACCGCTTTCGGTGGCGTTCCTTACCATTCTTACCTGAGCGTAGGTGTGTCGTTACATAATCGAAATTCAGAATTATAACAAGTATGTTAGTCATGCCACTTAAGTAACTATACTACTATAGTCCTTATGTGGGCCTAATACCGTTTCCTCACCGTATCCTAAGTTTTTGTCGTAATACGCTCCTTATTCCGTGTGCCATTACCAATGCGGCTCTGATACCACGCTGTGAGGACCCCGCCGTCCCGATCACTCACGGGGACGGGGCACCTCGCCCGGGAATTGCATTGGGTGCCGTACGATGCGGCACCCAACAGCACACATAATAAAGCATCATATTAAATAAAACAAGCGGAAGCTTACAAAGTGTTGATTTTTACAAATACTTCTCAAAAATATGCTACAGCGGAAGGCTATTACAACTCACGTCTCATACCTATGCTAAGCAACAGAGAAGGTGTCCAGCCCGCGGACCCTTCTCGCTAGCAACACTGTCATGATAGCAGCGGCAGTGGTTGCCATGAGTTCACCACTCAGGGAGTTCCGAGTCTCATCGGGCACCCGTACATATCAGCTTACAGTTATTACCTGCAAAGCAACTTATGCAGTATCTGTGAGCACGAAGCTCAGCAAGACTGACCCGTCACCCTAGTCATGAAACTCTACATGATGGAAATAGAGGGCTGATTATAGCAGTTTGCATAAACGATGAACTTGAGCTAAAGGAGATTCCTTACTTCCAGTTTTAATCAACTTTTATAGACCTCGCGCAACTTACATCGAGACTCCACAATCAAACAAGAAACGCTTCATCTCGATGTCACTTGCCCGAGGTGAAAGTAACTTTAGTGAACTACCCTAGACTCATACAGACCTTGCACCATCAACGTCGAGACTCCACAATCAAACAAGAAACGCTTTGCCTCGACGCTACTAGCCCAAGGTGGAAAATAAATTTAGTGAAAGTGTTGATCGTTCCTCATCTCCATTATGAGGATTACTCACGAAGCATTATTAACTTTTCCCAGTTTATTACTACGTCATGACGCAGAGAACAAGTATGCTTGGTCCATTCCACGAGCAACGGTGATTGCAATCAAAAACACCCGGCTGACACGACACGTACGCCCGTACTCGACGTTGCACACAGCAACCGTCACTGACGTCGTACGTGGCAACCTTTCACACGACACCCAAATGTCGAACCGGTTCCACGACTGGGATTAAGTCTTTGTACGGCAAACCCTCGTAGAGCAGACTTCTCTATCCTTTCAGCATCGGCATCAGACGGTGAGGTATGCCTCGACACCCAGGTTAACATGTTACATCTGTTTCGTGGGTCCCATTTAGCCAGTATGCATCCGGTACACATCTTAAACTTGCCCAACGGGCCGCACACGAGAACGGGTCTTAATCGACACAGACATAGACTAGGCTCACAGGACCACGTCCTTACCTTCCATCCACTGCCCGGTCTCCATTCCCGACTATGAAGATCAATTCCCAACTCTTCCGATTGATCCCCCTAAATCCCTGTTCACGAGTAGGAATCTGCCCACTCGAGTTTTGCTTCTTTTAATCCACTTTTGTTGAGATCAGCAGTTATAATTAATTGATAACATATCCTACATTAAACTCCAGGGTTTTCTGGTCATGCATTTGGAGTTTCATACCATGTAGACGTAATGCAATAAATACAATGCTAGATGTATGAAGTGAATACAAATAAAAACTTGTAAATTTGATGCAAACCGGGGTTTGCCTTAGTTTTGCAGGTGACTTATATATATATGCAGTTAGTAGAGACCACTTGGCTTGATCTCTTGCCTCCCTCTTTTGATCTCCACTCCAATGACTTGAAGTCCTTCACGTAGATGCTACACGTAATGCATATGCACAATTATAATTGTAAAGACTTTGCTACAAGTCCTAATAACAAGTTTTCAAAAAACTGGAACTTTGTTTAAGAATTTAAAATGACACTGGTGCTAGTGGTTTAGGTTTGGATCTAAACACATGATTAATACTAAGTGGTTTCCCCCTCTTCTATATTAATCACCTTAAGAGGTTAAACAGCACTGGGGTGATCCAGAGCTCCAATGGAGCTGAAATTTTTCAGGTGAGTTCCTTGTCACAAGAAAACACTCTGGGCTAATATTTGGGATTATCTAATGAGTGGATTACTCAGAATAATTCCCTAAGCCTTTAGGCAAAAAGGAATTAATTCTGAATAAACATGCATGTTCATGCCAAACTTAGGGAACTACAACTTAAATTATAGTTCATAGGACTTGCATGATTTTTCCAAAGATTTTTGGAGCTATGAACCTCCCAGCAATGAATTTCCATGTTCTGGAAATTCCCTGAAAATGTTTCTGTATTCAATTGAACACAGCAACTTAAATTCTGAATTGCCCTGATCAAATCAACTCCAATTGAGATGAAACTTTTACAGGGGTTCACTAACACCCTAAGGACTACTCTGGCAAAATTTGAAGATTTTTGGATTAACCAAACTCCCTCTAAAATTCTTTTGCTGAAAAACTTTAAAGAATTTTCCAGAATTAAATAAAGGGTTTCATACAAATTGGGTTCTATATTTGGATAGTACTCTATCAGAGGAATCCAACAAATTTTTTTCACAATTTTTGGATTCTCCTACCCAAAGTTGTAGCTATTCAAAGTTTGAACTGAACACTGAAATCCCCCAAAATGTTCAAATACTGGCTGTGGGTCCAGGGGACAGGTGTCACTAGCCGGGCCAAGCCACACGGGGCTACTGGTTATTTCCCGCGTGGCCACACCAGATCCCCGCGCCACAGCCGATCAGAAATTTGAAACACCGTCGCTGACAGGCGGGACCCGCCGGGTCGTCTTCAACCTCCGGCCACCCGCGTCCGCGCGCCGCCGGGCTCGCCGGAGTTCGACGGATTCCGGTCTCCCGGCCATCCCCCGAGCCCTCCCTCGCCGTTGGGGCCTAATTTCATGTGCTGAACATGATGGGATCCTCTCCCCCGGCCGGCGGTGGCTCTAACCTAGCCGGCCACGGTGAGGCGGCTCTGTACAAGTTCGGCGACGTCGCCCGGCCAACCTAGCCTGCCAAAACACCGGTGGAACGGCGCTACAGCACCAGTGGACCATGGGGATGCTCGACCTAGCCTCAAAACTGCTCGGGACCGGCGGCTAATGGTGTCTCACCGTGCACCCGAAACCTCCTCCGCATTTGAGCTCGGAAATTCTGGAATTCATGCGGTCTACGTGCGTCTTTCCAACTAGGGTTGTGAAGGGCTACTAATCGCCGACTAGTGGCGGTCCTGTGTGCAAGGTTTCAAGACCTAAGAACGAGATAGGAGATCGAATTTGTTATTACCGTACAGGAAGGTCAGATGGTGCCCGCCGGCAAACTTTTCTCAAATTCGAGCCCGGTAGATCATCTCATGGCTTGAGCTTCGGGGACGAGCATCAGGGGCTCCTAGCACATCCGAGGGTGCTCTAGCTCGGGCCTGAGAAGCTTTCGGTGGGGCTGTCCACGTGAGACCACTTCGGTTTCCCGCCGGTGGAGCCTCGGTGCTCGGCGGAAATCGTTAAACTGTGGCCAAACGAAGCGACAATACAGCGGAGCGGTGAGGGGGTTAGCTGGGGAACGTGTTGGCGCTCACTTCTGCCATGGATCACTCGCTCAGCGGAGGAACAACGCCGGTTTGCAATCGGCCGAACGGGGAGCGGCACCGGCAGGTCTCTGCTGTGCGCGCGAATGGGGACTGAGGCGATGCGCGAGCTGCGGTGATAAGCGCGGGGAAAAACAGGTCGCCAGCGCGACGATCGTGAGGGGAGGGAGGTGGCTCTGGTCGCCCCGGTGTCATGCAGTGAGAACACACGAGGTTGTCTCGGTGGCGCGGTGACTTCGGGGGAGGAGAAAAACAGCGACCTTGCACTGCCTGAACTGAATATCTTTTGCACACTCACTCCCCAATGACCTGTGGGCCCCACTGGTCAGTACCACTTCTGCTCAAAAGATCTCCAGAGTTTGAAAATTATCCAACCCCATTGTTTGAAAGTTGGAACTAAGCTGCATTTGAATAGTTTGGGCAAATTCCATCCAAATTCAAATGTCTATTTGAATTCCTTCCACATTTAACTCCATTTGGAAAAATGGGCAGCAAACCTTTTCAAAAATTAATGAAACTTTGCCTCCCCACTAATTTGGACCTAAGGAATCCAAATATGCAACTTGATTCTTGTGTTAGCTGCCGCAAACAAGAGTTTGAACCCAATAGTTTTGAGTTCCCATTGTGTTCTTCCCTCATTTGAAGTTTGAGTTTAACATTTAGTTCAAACTCTTATCTTTAACCCTCCCATTGCACTTGAGTTCTTCATTTCTGTGGTTTTAATCCATATGAGGTCCATCCATGCAGTAACCCTAAGTTTGTTTAGAAGAATCTTACCTATGTTATCATATGTGCAAAAGTTTCAACTAAGCCCCTTTTTCATACACATGACCCCAACATTTGTGCAACTCATGTTTCTTTGTATTCACATTTTTGGGACCTTTACACTCCGTGGGGAGGGGAGCTCCGGCCCCGCTGGACACGTGGCGCCTTCGGAGCTCGCCCCTGCAGAGGGGGTGAGGTCCGGCCTCCTGGGCCACGTGGCAGGCTCGGAGCTATCCTCCGTGGGGAGGGGAGCTCCGGCCCCGCTGGACATGTGGTGCCTTCAAACCTCGCCCCTGCAGAGGGAGCTAGGTCCTTAGGAAGTTTTACCCTGTGCGCGGGGGTACCCGGTATTGAGGGTACCGACAGTGGCCCCCGGGCTCACCTCGGGGGAGGTAACAAGCCTGAGGTGGGGCCTTCTCCTACCCACACACTTTCTTGTCTTGAGTACCCCCTGTGCTGGCAGGGTCTTGACGGCTTCGGAGTTCAGCCTCTGAGGAGAGGGTGAAGCCTGGCATCGGAGCTCAGCCCTTGTGAAATGGGGAGGTCCGGCTTCGGAGGTCGCCTCTGAGAAGAGGGGTGGTCCGGAAAGTCATCGGAGCTCAGGCCCACGGGGGGCGTGAGGTCCGGCAATAGGGCTCGCCCCTGAGAAGAGAGCGAGGGCTGACATCGGAGCTCGGCCCAGCTGTGGGGGCGGAGGTCCGGAAGTCATCGGAGCTCAGGCCCACGGAGGGCGTGAGGTCCGGCATCAGGGCTCGCCTCTAAAAGGAGGGCGAGGGCTGGCATCGGAGCTCGGCCCGACTGTGGGGGCGGAGGTCTGGAAGTCATCGGAGCCCAGGCCCACGAAGGGCGTGAGGTCCGGCATCAGGGCTCGCCTCTGAAAGGAGGGCGAGGGCTAGCATCGGAGCTCGGCCCAGCTGTGGGGGCGGAGGTACGGAAGTCATCGGAGCTTAGGCCCCCGAAGGGCGTGAGGTCCGGCATCAGGGCTCGCCTCTGAAAGGAGGGCAAGGGCTGGCATCAGAGCTCGACCCAGCTGTGGGGGCGGAGGTCCAGAAGTCATCGGAGCTCAGGCCCACGAAGGGCGTGAGGTCCGGAAGTCATCGAAGCTCAGGCCCACGAAGGGCGTGAGGTACGGCATCAGAGCTTGCCTCTGAAAGGAGGGCGAGGGCTGGCATCGGAGCTCGGCTCAGCTGTGGGGGCGGAGGTCCGGAAGTCATCGGAGCTCAGGCCCACGAAGGGCGTGAGGTCCGAAAGTCATCGGAGCTCAGGCCCACGAAGGGCGTGAGGTCCGGCATCAGGGCTCGCCTCTGAAAGGAGGGCGAGGGCTGGCATCGGAGCTCAGCCCGGCTGTGGGGGCGGAGGTCCGGAAATAATCAGAGCTCAGGCCCACGAAGGGCGTGAGGTCCGGAAGTCTCAGAGCTCAGGCCCACGAAGGGCGTGAGGTCCGGCATCAGGGCTCGCCTCTGAAAGGAGGGTGAGGGCTGGCATCGGAGCTCGGCCCAGCTGTGGGGGCGGAGGTCCGGAAGTCATCGGAGCTCAGGCCCACAAAGGGCGTGAGGTCCGGAAGTCATCGGAGCTCAGGCCCACGAAGGGCGTGAGGTCCGGCATCAGGGCTCGCCTCTGAAAGGAGGGTGAGGGCTGGCATCGGAGCTCGGCCCGGCTGTGGGGGCGGAGGTTCGGAAGTCATCGGAGCTCAAGCCCATGAAGGGCGTGAGGTCCGGCATCAGAGCTCACCCCTGCGGAGGGGTGATGTGCGTCTTCATAGCTCAGCCCAGTGTAGGGCGCAAGGTCCGACTTTGTTGTTCACCCCTGGGGGTGGCTACTGGCTTCGGAGATCACTCCTGCGATAGGGGTGTCATCCGGCATCGGACCTTATCCCAGTGTAGGGCGCACGGTCTGGCTTCGGCGTTCACCCTTGTGGGGTGGCGACAGGCTTCGAAGATCACACCTGCGATAGGTGTGTCGTCCGGCATTGGACCTTAGCCCAGTGTAGGGCACACGGTCCGGCTTCGGCGTTCACCCCAGTGGGGTGGCGACCGGCTTCGGAGATCACACCTGCGATAGGTGTGTCGTCCGGCATCGGACCTTAGCCCAGTGTAGGGTACACGGTCCGGCTTCGGCGTTCACCCCTGTGGGGTGGCGACCGGCTTCGGAGATCACACCTGCGATAGGTGTGTCGTCCAGCATCGGACCTTAGCCCAATGTAGGGCACACGTTCCGGCTTCGGCGTTCACCCCTGTGGGGTGGCGACCGGCTTCGGAGATCACACCTGCGATAGGTGTGTCGTCCGGCATCGGACCTTAGCCCAGTGTAGGGCACATGGTTCGGCTTCGGCGTTCATCCGTGTGGGGTGGCGACCGACTTCGGAGATCACACCTGCGATAGGTGTGTCGTCCGGCATCGGACCTTAGCCCAGTGTAGGGCACACAGTCCGGCTTCGAAGTTCACCCATGTGGGGTGGCGACCGGCTTCGGAGATCACACCTGCGATAGGTGTGTAGTCCAGCATTGGACCTTAGCCCAGTGTAGGGCGCACGGTCCGGCTTCGGTGTTCACCCCTATGGGATGGCGACCGGCTTCGGAGATCACACCTGCGATAGGTGTGTCGTCCGGCATCGGACCTTAGCCCAGTGTAGGGCGCACGGTCCGGCTTCGGTTTTCACCCCTGTGGGGTGGCGACCGGCTTCGAGATCACACCTGCGATAGGTGTGTCATCCGGCATGTGACCTTAGCCCAGTGTAGGGTGCATGGTCCGGCTTCGGAGCTCACCCCTGCTGATGGGGTGAGGTCCGGCGCCGCTCAGGGGCCCTCCCTTTCCTATCCCTTAGTCTCATTTGGCTTACTGTCCCGGGCCGGAATACGGGGCTTGGGTAATCCAGTGCCCTCGGTCCCGGAGGTCTAGCCCCCAGCCCTAGTCAGGGTGTAACCATCTGGCCCCCTAGTACTCAGACCGTAGCGCTAGGGGGGTGGGGGCAGAGTGTGCATGCTTTGGGTGCAGGACTGGGCAAAGCAAGGCTCCTGACCCCCGGTCTGGCATAGGTCTTTTCCTGGAGGAGACCAACTGGCGTTACAGTACCCTTACAGGGGGAGGTCCAAAAGGCCCCGGGCCTCTGGCAGGTGCCCTAAGCACTACTGCCTTCGGTAGGATGGCAAATATCGACTATGCATGAGAGCAGGAAAGAGGAACCGAGTGTACAATAGATGTACACTGTCTAGAGCGTGGTGAGGTGATCATATAAATTAATGTGTAATTTAAATAAACACCTAAATAAGCATGGTGAACTTACTGGGGTAGCGTCAGAGCGCCTGTCTTGGGCTCCCATGCACGGACCGGTGGCGCCAAGGCGTCTGCCGGTACCGCGTGATCTGGAGCGGAGGATAGACGGCAGCAGCGTCAAGGTCGTTGACATCGTGGATCCACTGCTGGGTGGCCCCCTGGAGGGCATCTTCAGCAGGCGGATTGTCCAGGAGCGCTTCTGCGGCGGCTAGCGCGCTTGCTTGAGCGGCACTCTGCGCTGCAGTAGACCATGAGGTTGATGGAGTTCGTGTTGCCGGAGTCAGCTGCTGGCTTCCAGCTTGCGCCGACACACTCCGTCCAGAGTGTGTCGATACGTAGTCCCCGCTTGTCACGGTGCGTCATGAACGCGGGGGAGGAGAGCTTGCCGCTGAAGGAAGTTTGGTCATCTCCGCCGGCAGAAGCTCGTCGCGCAAGGGAAAAGACCCCTTCCAGGCGCTCCATATGTCGAAGTGTGTGGTCGACACTTCCCCCGGACCTGCTCTGGGCAGCCTGCGGAGGTTCTTTTTTGGAGGGGCTAGTCGCTTGCGGAGAGCTTCAGCGTAAGGGACGAGTGAGGGAGAAGCTTGACACGGCGAGTTTTACGTGGTTCGGGCCACCGGAGCGTAAAACCCTACATCCACGGTAAGCAGAGGTGCTCGCTGTATTGCTTGTTGCTCAGAACCGGAGCCCTGAGCTTGAGGGTGAGTTATGTCTAGGGTGCGAGTTGCTGGAGTGCGAACCCTTGCTAACGTTGCCTACCTGAGCCTTTTATAGTCCAAGGCTCGAGCGGCTTACAAGGTGGGCCCGGGACCCGACAGGTGGCCCCGGGGTGTTTTCCTACCAGCTATTATGTCTTGACACTGGCCTCGAAGTCCTTGTCCTGCCGCCCTACCCATGCCGCAGGCTAAGTGTAGCGTGTAGTCGTTGGCGATGGCAGGGGCGGCAGGGCATGTCTTGTCCGGTCTTGTCGCTGCCTTCAATGGCCCGCAGCTTCAGACACTGTACGCCTGTCCTGACTGTGACTAGTCACAGCGTCTCCTGACAGGCGTGCGCTGCGCCTCTTCGTCTCGGGATGGTGCGGGTCTTGAATGCTTTGTACGGTAAAGGCATGGCGCGCCTTTACTCCCGCTGCCTACCGCGCCGGGCGGCAGCACTGCTCTGCTGGCCACGTGTCGGACCCGGAGCTCTCCTCTGAGGAGAGGGGGAGCTCCGGCTCCGCTGGACACGTGGAGCCTTCGGAGCTCACCCCCGTAGAGGGGGCGAGGTCCGGTCTTCCGGGCCACGTGTCAGGCTTGGAGCTATCCTTTGAGGAGAGGAGAGCCCCTGCCCTGCCGGACACGTGGCGCCTTTGGAGCTCGCCCCTGCAGAGGGGGTGAGGTCCGGCCTCCTGGGGCACGTGGCAGGCTCGGAGCTATCCTCCGTGGGGAGGGGAGCTCCGGCCCTGCTGGACACGTGGCGCCTTCGGAGCTCGCCCCTGCAGAGGGGGTGAGGTCCGGCCTCCTGGGCCACGTGGCAGGCTCGGAGCTATTCTCCGTGGGGAGGGAAGCTCCGGCCCCGCTGGACATGTGGCGCCTTCAAACCTCGCCCCTACAGAGGAAGCTAGGTCCTTAGGAAGTTTTACCCTGTGAGCGGGGGTACCCGGTATTGAGGGTACCAACAACTGCAGATACGATAGTCGGCAGTCAATCTCCCCGGGACCACCTGTCGGGTCCCACCCCCCCCCCCCTTGTGAGCCGCTCGAGCCTTGGACTATAAAAGGCTCGGGTAGGCAACGTTAGCAAGGGTTTGAACTCTGTGAACTCACATCCTAGGCATTACTCACCCTCAAGCTCAGGACTCCGGTTCTGAGCAACAAGCAATACAGCGAGCACCTCTGCTCACCGTGGACGTAGGGTTTTACGCTCCGGCGGCCCAAACCATGTAAAACTCGCCGTGTCAAGCTTCTCCCTCACTCGTCCCTAATGCTTAAGCTCTCCGCAAGCGACTAGCCCCTCCGAAAAAGAACCTCCGTGGGCTGCCCAGAGCAGGTCCGGGGGAAGTGTCGACCACACACTTCGACATTTGGCGCGCCAGGTAGGGGCCTTTTCCCTTGCGCGACAAGCTTCTGCCGACGAAGATGACGAAGCTTCCTTCAAAGGCAAGATCTCCTCCCTCACGTTCACGACGGACCGTGACTAGCGGGGAATACGTGTCGACACACTCAGGACGGAGTGTGTCGGCGCAAGCTGGAAGCCAGCTGCCGACTCCGGCAACGCCGACTCCGGCAATGCAGGCTCCAGCTAGCGTGAGATCTTCTGCAGCGCTGAGTGTTCCCCACGGGGCGCGCTAGCAGCAGCAAGAGCGCTACTGCACAATCCACCTGCTGGGGACGCTCCTAAGGCAGCGACCCAGCAGTGGATTCGCGAAGTAGACCGTCTTGTCGTCGCCGCCTCAAACCCTCGACTTCAGCGGGGACGACGCCCCGGCCAACCGGCTGTGTCGCTGACGCGCACGCCAACGGTTGACGGGCAGACAGCGGACTCCAGCTCCACCAGGCTCCCATCGGCGGACCTGAGGACAGAGCTGGAACGATGCCACTTGGGCCAAGATGCCTGAGTGTTCCTCGAGCGACGACGAGAAAGGCGTCACAACCAAGAGGCCGGCGATAGCATGACATCAGCCTCGACCCTACCTGAGGCGCAGACCTTCGCCACGCGATCTCTGCCCCAGGCATGCGCCACGCAGCATATGCCACAGCCATATGCCCTGCAAACGGCGCCCCCGGTCTATGGCGCAGCCTTGCCCATACCGGGGTACACAGTGCCAGCAGCGAACCAAGCGTTCACGTCACCAACGCCTGCAGCAACAGGAGCAGGATGTGCGGCCCTGGCGCCCCACCTTCGCTTCGCGAGGTGGCCGCGCAAGTTTCGGCCGCACCTGCCCGAGAAGTACGACGGCAGCATCAACCCGGCGGAGTTCCTCCAGATCTACTCCACCGTCGTCCTTGCTGCGGGACGGGACGAGGCCGTCATGGCCAACTACTTCCCCGTCGCCTTGACCGGCCCAGCCCGGTCTTGGCTCATGAACCTCCCCCAGGGTTCCATAACCTCCTGGGGAGAGCACTGCCGGCAGTTCACTGCCATCTTCGGCAGTTCCTACACCCGGCCTGGCACGGAGCTCGATTTCCATGCCATCCAGCAACAACCTGGGGAATCGCTGCGCTCCTTCATCCAGCGGTTCTCCCAGGTACGGAACACCATCCCACATATCCAAAATGCTTCTGTGGTGGTGGCGTTCCGGCAAGGCGTCCGCGACAAGAAGATGCTCGAGAAGCTCGCGACCAGAGAGGTCCGCGACATCTCAGAGCTCTTCAGCCTGGCGGACAAGTGCGCCAGAGCAACAGAAGGGCGGAACTGGCACTCCCTGCCAGCCTCTGAGTCAGGAGGGCAGCCAGGATCTGGCGCCGCTTCCTATGGAAGCGGCAAGAAGATCAAGAACCGGGGTGGTGGCAAGATGAAACCGCCGGCCGCGGCTCCCGTTGCCGCAGCAGCGGCACCCAGTAGGGCTCAGGGGCCGCGCCCCGACAAAAGGCAGCGACAGTCACCAGCTCCAGATGGTGACCAAGACGAGTTATGCCCCGTGCACGGCACCAGTTACCATACTGCTGCCGAGTGCCGGGAGATCCAGAAACTCGTGGAGCGCTTCCGGAAAGGGAAGCAGCTTCGAACTGATGCCCCTCCCTACCGTCAAAGGGAGGGCAAGCAGAAGGTCGACGCCCCAGACAACGTCGACCACCAGGTGGAGTTCCAGGAGCCTCAGCGCGCCGTGAAGGCGGTGCGCAACTGTCGGTACCCATGATATGGGGTACCCCCGCGCACAGGGGAAAATGCCTAAGGATCTCGCCCTTCTCCGCAGGGAGAGCTCCGAAGGCGCCATGTGTCCAGCGGGGCCGGACCTCCCTCTCCTCAGAGGAGAGCTCTGGGCCCGCCATGTGGCCAGCAGCAGCCAGACCTCCCCCCTCCGGAGGGAGAGCTCCGAGGGCGCCATGTGCCCCGTGGGGCCGGACCTCCCTCTCCTCAGAGGAGAGCTCCGGTCCCGCCATGTGGCCAATAGAAGCCGGACCTCCCCCCTCTGCGGGGAGAGGTCCGAAGGCTCCACGTGTCCCGCGGGGCCGGACCTCCCTCTCCTCAGAGGAGAGCTCCGGCCCCGCCACGTGGCCAGCAGGACGGCGCTGCCCGCCCCCGCGCGGTAGGCAGCAGGCGTAAAGGCGCACCATACCTTGCCCGTACAAGGTATTCAAGGCCCGCGCATTCCCAAGACGCGGAGACGCGGAGCACGCCTCTGTCAGGTGCCGTTGCGCCCAGTCGCATCGCAGACTGGCGCGCCGTGTCAGAACCTGCCAGCCAATAAACACAGAGACAGGACATCCCCTGCCGCCCCGCCGTCATCAACCACTACGACTAGCTTGCGGCATGGGCAGGGCGGCAGAATGAATACTCGGAAGCCTTTGCCAGAGATGACTACCGGCATAACTGCAGATACGGTAGTTGGTAGGCAATCTCCCCGGGACCACCTGTCGGGTCCCGGGCCCCCTTGTAAGCCACTCGAGCCTTGGACTATAAAAGGCTCGGGTAGGCAACGTTAGCAAGGGTTCAAACTCTGTGAACTCGCATCCTAGGCATCACTCACCCTCAAGCTCAGGACTCCGGTTCTGAGAAACAAGCAATACAGCGAGCACCTCTGCTCACCGTGGATGTAGGGTTTTACGCTCCGGCGGCCCGAACCACGTAAAACTCGCCGTGTCAAGCTTCTCCCTCACTCGTCCCTAACGCTGAAGCTCTCCGCAAGCGACTAGCCCCTCTGAAAAAGAACCTCCGCGGGCTTCCCAGAGCAGGTCCGGGGAAAGTGTCGACCACACACTTCGACATTTGGCGCGCCAGGAAGGGGCTTCTCCCTTGTGCGATGAGCTTCTGCCGACGAAGATGACGAAGCATTCTTCAGCGGCAAGCTCTCCTCCCCTGCGTTCACGACGGACCGTGACTAGCGGGGAATACGTGTCGACACAGTCAGGACGGAGTGTGTCGGCGCAAGCTGGAAGCCAGCAGCCGACTCCGGCAACGCCAACTCCAGCAATGCAGGCTCCAGCTAGCGTGAGATCTTCTGCAGTGCTGAGCTTTCCCCACCGGGGCGCGCTAGCTGCAGCAAGAGCGCTGCTGTGCAATCCACCTTCTGGGGACGCGCCTCAGGCCGTGACCCAGCAGTGGATTAGCGAAGTAGACCGTCTTGTTGTCGCCGCCGCAAACCCTCGACTTCGGCGGGGACGACGCCCCGGCCAACCAGCTGTGTCGCTGACGCGCACGCCAACGGTTGACGGGCAGACGGCGGACTCCAGCTCCACCAGGCTCCCATCGACGGACCTGAGGACAGAGCTGGAACGATGCCACTTGGGCCAAGATGCCCGAGTGTACCTCGAGCGACGATGAGAAAGGCGTCGCAACCAAGAGGCCGGCGACAGCATGATTTCAGCCTCGACCCCGCCTGAGGCGCAGACCTTCGCCACGCGATCTATGCCCCAGGCATACGCCATGCAGCATATGCCACAGCCATATGCCCTGCAAATGGCGCCCCCGATCTATGGCACAGCCTTGCCCATACCGGGGTACACAGTGCCAGCAGCGAACCAAGCGTTCGCGGCACCAACGCCTGCAGCAACAGGAGCAGGATGTGCGGCCCTGGCGCCCTACCTTCGCTTCGCGAGATGGCCGCGCAAGTTTCGGCCGCAACTGCCCGAGAAGTACGACGGCAGCGTCAACCCGGCGGAGTTCCTCCAGATCTACTCCACCGCCGTCCTTGCTGCAGGAGGGGACGAGGCCGTCATGGCCAACTACTTCCCCGTCGCCTTGACCGGCCCAGCCCGGTCTTGGCTCATGAATCTCCCCCAGGGTTCCATAGCTTCCTGGGGAGAGCTCTGCCGGCAGTTCACCGGCAACTTCGGCAGTTCCTACACCCGTCCTTGCACGGAGCTCGACCTCCACGCCATCCAACAACAACTTGGGGAATCGCTGCGCTCTTTCATCCAGCGGTTCTCCAAGGTACGGAACACCATTCCACATATCCAAAATGCTTCTGTGGTGGTGGCGTTCCGGCAAGGCGTCCGGGACAAGAAGATGCTTCAGAAGCTCGCGACCAGAGAGGTCCGCGACGTCTCAGAGCTCTTCAGCCTGGCGGACAAATGCGCCAGAGCAGCAGAAGGGCGGAACTGGCACTCCCTGCCAGCCTCCGAGTCAGGAGGACAACCCGGATCTGGCGCTGCTTCCTATGGAAGCAGCAAGAAGACCAAGAACCAGGGCGGTGGCAAGATGAAGTCACCGGCCGCGGCTCCCGTTGCCGCAGCAGCGGTACCCAGTGCAGCTCGGGGGCCGCGCCCCGACAAAAGGCAGCGACAGTCACCAGCCCCAGAGGGTGACCAAGGCGAGCTATGCCCCGTGCACGGCAGCTGTCACCATACTACTGCCGAGTGCCAGGAGATTCAGAAGCTCGCGGAGCGCTTCCGCAAAGGGAAGCAGCTGCGCACTGATGCCCCACTCTTCCGTCAAAGGGAGGGCAAGCAGAAGGTCGACGCCACAGACAACGTCGACCACCAAGCGGAGTTCCAGGAGCCTCAGCGCGCCGTGAAGGCGGTGCGCAACCATGAGGACTCCAGCTCCAGCGATGATGAGCGTCGAAAGAAGCTCTACGTCATATACGGAGGGTCCTCCGACCCCTCGCTCCGAAGCGCGGTTAAGACTTTGCGCCGAGCGGTAGCGTCGGTGGCTCCACTCCCAGGTGCCGCACTGCACCTCAAGTGGATGGGAACCCCCATCAGCTTTGATGCCACCGACTGCCCCAGGAACATGGCTGGGGCCGGCCAACTACCGCTCTTGGTAGCGCCCACCATCGCCAACGTGAGGATGTACCATGTTTTGGTAGATGGCGGAGCTGGGCTGAACCTCATCAGCCGCGCAGCTTTCCAGAAGCTGCAGATCCCGATGGCCAAGCTCACCCCGTCGAGCCCGTTCTCAGAGGTAGGGCCAGGACAAGTCGTCCCCTACGGTAACATCAGCCTTCCGGTGACCTTTGGGGCACCAGACAGCTATCGGACAGAGTACATTCTGTTCGACGTAGCGGAGATCGACCTCCCCTTCAACGCCATAATCGGCAGGACAACTCTGTACCGGTTCATGGCAGCAGCCCACTATGGCTACCTTGTCCTAAAGATGCCTACACCAACAGGCATCCTCAGGATTCATGGAGACCGCACTGCTGTAGTGTCGGCCTTGGAAAAGCTCCAGGCACTTGCGACAGCACGAGCACCAGCCCCTGGCAGTGCGGAACCAGGCCGGCTCCGCCCAAGTGCACGCCACCGTGCCTCTGCCGCTGCACCCCGTGTGCAACCCCTCGATGAGGGCGACGTCCCCCTGAAGGTCGTCCAAGTTGGCGCCAAAGCTGCCCAGACCACCCGGGTAGCCGGGGGCCTGGATAGTAAATAGGAAGGCGCGCTCATCACCTTCCTCCGGCACAATGTCGACGTGTTTGCATGGTAGCCGTCACAGATGCCAGGGATCCCTAGGGAGATGATTGAGCACCACTTGAAGATCTTCTCCGAAGCCCGGCCAGTCCAACAGAAGCCTCGCAAGAAGTCCATCGAGCGGCAGAACTTCATCCGAGAAGAGGTCAAGAAGCTGCTAGATGCTGGCTTCATACGGGAAGTCCACCACCCCCGGTGGTTGGCGAACCTCGTCGTTGTCCCAAAGGCCGGTGGGAAGCTCCGGATGTGCATCGACTACACCAGTCTCAATAAGGCATGTCCCAAAGATCCATTCCCTCTCCCCAGAATAGATCAAATAGTAGACTCGACATCAGGCTGCGATATGCTGTGCTTCCTTGATGCCTACTCGGGTTTCCATCAGATCCCCATGTCTAGAGAAGATGTAGAGCACACCTCCTTCATCACAGTAGATGGCCTGTATTGTTATGTCTCTATGCCTTATGGCCTAAAGAATGCTCTCCCCACCTTTGTACGTGCAATGCACAAAACCTTTGGAGAGTTAATAAGGGACTTAGTTGTGACACCCTCGCCTCGGGTGTCAGCATATGTTCATGTTCTATGAAGAGGAAACATTTTAATGAAAAATAGGAACAGAGAGAATTATCAAAAGAATAGCCAATAAAGCCCTCAGAGAGCGCCGAAGGCAACTTCCGCGGCCAGCAGGCCACGTGGCGTGTTCGGAGCTCATCCCTGCAAAGCGGGGAGAGGCCGTCGCCAAGCTGGCTACGTAGCAGGGGCTCGTCTCCGCAAAGGGGAGAGGTCCGATCCTATGGGACACGTGTTGCCCACGGAGCTAGCCTCTACAGAAGAAGCAAAGGCATTTCCGCAAGACACATGTCATCCTCGGAGCTAGTCCTCGCGGAAATCAGAGGTCCAGTCGCGCGGGATACGTGTCGATCTCAGAGCTCATCTCTGAGAAGTCCGGATCTATCGAACACGTGTCGCCACCGGAGCTTATCTCCGGGAGGTCCGTCGCAGCTAAACACGTGTCGACCTTGGAGCCGTCCCTGAGGAAAGAAGAGAGGGAAGACCGGTGCCAACACGTGGCGTGCGCGGAGCTCACCTCCGAAGAAGAGGGAGGTCTCGCTCGTTTGACACACGGCACAACCGGAGCTCGTCCCTGCAAGAAAGGAGACACCAGGGCCCGGAGGACACGTGTAGCTTCTGGAGTTCATCATCGCGGAGGTAACGGGTTCTGGAGCGGTTTTTACGCGTAAAGATACTGATACGCGACAGAAACCGATCTAAAATCCACGATGTTACTAAAGATAAGACGTTAGGATCCAACAAAGATCTGAATGAGACTCTTATTCGGGATACAATCAGATTAGGACTCTTCTCTTCTTGATTATAAATAGAACCCAAAACCTCTGGCCGAAACCACAAACTTCTCTTTCAACTCCTGAGCCGACGACTTAGAGCCCTAGCCCTAACTCGCCGAGCAAACCATCGCCGAAGCGCAACAAGGGAGATCATCAGAGAAGAACCAAGCGGTCTGAGGAGGACCTCGAAGTCAAGAAGAACATGAGGTAGGACTTCAATATCATTGTATTCATCTCTTTGCATCTGTTCTTCAATTCCTTTCGAACAGAAGCCTTCTCGTGGGCAGATCACTTGATGATCAGTTTGATCTAAAGACAAGATCATCGCCACATCCACCTTTGATCCGAACACCTCTGTCCATACAAGGCCATGCAAGAACACGTACAGATCAATCTAATAAAACTAATCATGAGATAGCATGCATATGCATCATCGCATCTAGTTTAAGGTTTGTGCATAAATATTGATTGCTGTGAATCCTGTATGCACGTGATCCTACCTAGCAGGACAAGCTCAGGGAGCTGTCTACGACGAACTGCAGCAACCAGGTTTTGAGAATCAAGAACAACCGGAACAGCAAGAACAAGGCAAGTGCTCCTTGACCATATTGATCCTATGTTTTGGGTAAAACTGTTTTGTTTTGCGAAAAGGTGTGCGTACTGAGTCAAACTGACATGACCCGACGGTCTTGTCGAGCCAGGATCACGCTGAGGGGTGCTGCGTTGCACAGCACCGTATAACACACGTCAAAGGTAGAAAGCGGAAGCGGAATTTTATTACATAAACAAGTTTATGAACATGTTTACATCAAAATAAGTCCAGTCTACACTCACGGGCGTAGACTATGCATCAAGTGCACGTTCAGCCCTTGAACGTGTCCTTGCTAGCACACACGCACACTAACTCTGCGGCGTGCACGACTCCTACTCGACGGGGTTCCCCTCCTGGGGTTCCGTCTCCTCTTCGGGAGTCCCTTCCTCATAGAACCCTGCAAAAGCTTCAAACACAAGCAGTGAGCACGAAGGCTCAGCAAGTCTGACCCGTCTCACCTAAACATGGAACTTCTAAATGAGGGATGGTGGGTTACATGAGGTAAAAATCATTTGCAAGGACTCGCCTAATTAGTAGAACCTTACTTTCAAGTTTTAGCAGCAGGTTGTGGAGAACCTTACGCTAAGGTACATGAGAGAGCTGCAATCAAACAAGAAACGCATTTCTCTCATGTACTTTGCCCAAAGTTGAAATGAACTTTAGTTAGCTCTAAACTACAGCAAACCATTAGCAATCAAGTCCATCTTTCAATCAGCAACATTTTAACATGTAACTAGCCTGTTCTTTCTATGTCACGGTACAGTGAACAAGTGGTACTCACTGACCGCGAGGGACGGCGATTATAATCGATTTACACCTGCAGGGTTACCCGAACAACCCGTCAAAGTACGCCCGTACTCGATGTTGCCTACAACAACCATCACGGACGCCGTACGCAACCACCTTTCACCCATTAGCCAAATGTTGAACCGGTCCAATCGTCCCGAGCAAGAGGTCTCTGCACGCGCATCTCAGTGCCGCCAGCCGATTTACACCTCGAGCTCTCAACCTACCCTCTGAACGACCAGCTATGCCTCAACACCCAGCTACCCGAGTTACATCAGTTTCCCGGTTCCCATATAGCCAGTAGGTCTTCGGTACTGTTCTATCTTGTTCAACAGGCCCGCACACGGCTCGGTCCTCAATCTACACAAGCGGAGCTACAGCACACTGGAACCAAAGTCCTGTTGCCCTTACCCTCCGCTTGGTCTCATTTTCTTGCCATGTCTTTCATGTGCTATCACTACCCGAGTCGAGTGCCTTTAGCCTATGCTGGCGAGTAGTTCCAACTACTCTACTTGTACCGAATCCTACACTATCTTAGCATTGCAGTAGCTAACGGGGTTTTGCAATCCTAAACCCAACCCATGGTTTTCTTGGCTATGCAGTTGGGTTTCTAATCAAGACTCTAATGCAAAGAATCATAGTATTCAAAGATGTGCTCAAAACAATAAATATTTGTAAAAAGGTTAATGCAAACCGGAGCTTGACTTGCTGCTCTTGGTCGTAGGCTAGCTGTTCCTCCCGAGTAACGAAGTCTAGGACTTCGGGTTCCTCCTCGACCTTAGCGACTACATGATAGAAGGAATACATGTATCAGTTTAAATGCATTTGTATTAAGTTTGAAGTTGTGAAGTCTATAACCCTTATAAGATAGACCCAATAACTGTGAAACTTTTATTGGGGCTTGGTTACAACCTAAACAGAGATTTGGTCAAGTTTTAGTTGCAGTAAAGCTCATTTGAGCCTTCCACAATTAATTATGTACTTGACCTTAATTGAAGGCCTTTAGGGTGTTCTAAGGATTTTCATGAAACAAACTATGACTTTCTGAAAACTAGATTTTCAGAGGGTTTTAATGGAGTTGGTATCACTTAATTTGAAGGTTCCTAGCTAAAGACATGAGCTAAACAATTTCAGAGAAAATTCTGAAAATGTTTCTGAACATTTTCTATTTTCACTGGAACAGTTTCACTAATCACACCATTAGGTGGACTAAATGAGCTCCAATGGGTCTGAAATTTTTATGGTAGTTCAGGGATATTTTGGTGAACATCCCAGCAAAATTTCAGGATTTTCCTCCAAAGGATTCTCGAGTTAAAATTCCAAATATTTTAAATTTGAGAAATTAATTATGGAGAAATAAGGAATTTCATGAAGTGAAACTTGATTTGCTGGAAAGTACTCAGAGAGCTGAATCCAGCAAAATTTGGTTCACTCAATTTGGAGCTTTCTAGCTAAAGTTATGAGGATTTGAAGTTTGGAACAATTCTGAAAATCGGGAAAAGTTTAAACTCTCGGGGGCCCGCGGGGACATGTGGCGAGCGCGGAGGTGTCCGGCACACCGGAGCTCACAGGGTATTTGCGCGCCAGCACAGCTGATCCCGGCTGCAGCCTGATCCCGATATAAATTCTTCAGCCGCTGACACGTGGGCCAGCCGGCTTCGTCTTCCTCCCGCCGTTCTCTCGCGCCCGCGCCGCCGACCTCGCCGGAGCAGACCCAGAGCTTGCCGGCTCGCCGCTGCCGGACCTCCCATGGGCTGAAACTCGCCGCCAGGGGGTTGTCGACGTCGAGGAACACGTCGGTGGTGTCAGGTCGGGCTGGGGGTGACTGGAAATAGCCCGGCGACATGCCGCGGCCTCGGTTGAGGTTCGGCGCCGTCGACCGTGGGTTCTAACCCGCCAACACCTCGAACAAACGGTCCTACAGCATCAGTGCACCTCTAGGAAGCTCGACAAGGTGTCAAAAGAGCTCAGGAATGGCGGCAAGTCGGTCGGCACCGTGTGACCGATCGTGCCCGCCATGACCGCCCTCGATCGAGCTCAGAATTCGTCACTCCTAGACGGTTTCACGCTACGAATGCAGAAAAGAACTTGATCGCCGGCTAGTCCAGCGTCTATGTGCAAGATTTGATAACCTCCGAAAGATCATAGAGCGAGAATTTAAAGAAACCGTACCGGAAGCTCGGTTTACGGTCGCCGGAGCAAAAACTGGAAATTCTCTGTGGATTCTTCACGGTTTGCTTCCAAACTTGGAGGGGAGCAGCACGGTGGTCGCGCGCTCCTGTTGCCTCTCTTGCTGGACCGTGAAAACGCCTGTGGCACGCTGTCCACGGTCGCCTGACCTTCAGCTGTGGTTGAGTCGCTGCTGTGGCAATCGCTCTCGGCAAAGGAAGTCGGAACTCGGGGTTTCTGGTGTTGGGGAGGTGGAGTGCGACCTCAGGTGGCTGTCTAGCAGCTCAGGATTTGCCCGCGAGAAGATAAACCGGCCGACTCCTGCTCAGTAGAGGCGGTGCCGGTCGCCTGGGGGCGCGAGCAAGCCGCCCTGGGCGCCAGCGCGCGGAGAGGGAAAGCAGCTGGTGGCGCCTGTAGCTGCTCGGTGGCACAGCCGACAGCTGCTCGGTGGAATTTCCCACCGAGGCTGTGACTTTGTGTGCAAGTTTTGCCTCCTTCTCTCTATGACATGTGGGACCCACCCAGGGTTTTAACCTCTGAAATTTACTCCTAATCACTGTTGTAGACAGTGAGCCCCAAAATACCCATGGTGATTCAAATTATTCACCCATGAGCCATTTGAATTGATTAGAATTCAAATTGGGTTTTGTTTGAATGAATTTCAGCACAAGTTCAGTTTGAAATTCAAATAAAGTTTGAATTTGCCCCACTTAGCTCATGTCAAGATTAACTCCAAACGGAGTGAAAACTGGTGTGTGAGCTCATAAAAATGTGCTGAATAAGAATATGCCTCCTACTTTTAAATTCATGGGATAAAAACAGTTTGAATTTGAATATGGTTTCAAACTGCCCTCTTTCTAACTATACCCAAAATGACCTCAAAAAGGTTTTGAATTTGGGTGAAATTTGGCATGGACATCCTTAGCAATGTGTGGGAGTTTTCATATGTCCAGCACCTCTATATCACATGTGGCAAATACCACTTTTGCAATATGTGAGTTTGTTCTCTAATGAGCATGTTGATGGTGGTTACTTGCTCTTCATTTGTGTTCATCATCTTTCCTCAAATGAGGTGTGTGGTGTGGTGATGAACACTTCAAATGTGTGTCAAAAACTGAGGCCCTTACATTCCTCCCCCCTTAAAAGAATCTCGTCCCGAGATTATAAGGTGAAAATGAGAGAGAGGATGGTGGAAAAATTACCGGATATGCGACGTGAAAAAGACGGGGTAGTTAGCGCGAAGGAATCCTTCGCTCTCCCATGTCGCTTCGTCCATGGAGTGATTACTCCATAGAATCTTGTAGAACCACAACGTACGGTTGCGTGTGGTTCGGGCCTTTTCATCGATAATCTGCACCGGTTCCTCCCGATAGGTGAGATCCGGTTGCAGTTCTTCAATATCTTCTAGCTGAACGGTAGTTGATAGCTTAAGACACTTTCTCAGCTGGGCAATGTCAAATACGTCGTGCACACCGGAAAGTGCTTCTGGTAATTTCAGCCGGTATGCCACCGATCCACATCTTTCGGTAATCTGGAATGGAGCGATGAATCGGGGTGCTAACTTTCCTCTCACCCTAAATCTGTTTACGCCCTTCGTTGGAGACACCCGTAGGTATACATGATCTCCAACTTCGAATTGTAATGGGCGCCTTCTCCGGTCCGCATACTGTTTCTGACGGGATTGAGCGGCTTTTAGGTTCGCTTGAATCAGTCGAACCTTTTCTTCTGCATTGTTGACAAGGTCAATCCCGAAGGTAACCCTTTCGCCAGACTCACACCAGTTCAATGGTGTGCGGCACTTCCTACCATATAGCGCCTCGTAAGGTGCCATCTTGATACTGGCTTGGTACCCATTATTGTACGAGAACTCGGCTAACGGCAAGTGATCATCCCAATTCTTGCTGTGGTTGATAGCGCAAGCTCGTAGCATGTCTTCTAGAATCTGATTTACCCGCTCCGTTTGCCCATCCGTCTGCGGGTGGTATGCTGAACTACGGATCAACTTCGTCCCCAAGGCAGCGTGCAGCTGCTCCCAAAAACGGGACACAAACAAAGTGCCCTGATCCGATATGATAGTACGGCATACGCCGTACAAGCATAGGATCCGTGAGATGTACAATTCAGCGTACTTCTTGGCGTTGTAGTTGGTGTTGACCGGGATGAAATGGGCAACTTTGGTGAGCCGATCGACGATCACTCACACAGAATCATGTTTCTGCAAGGTGGTGGGTAAACCGACGATGAAGTCCATGCTCACGTCCTCCCACTTCCAGGCAGGAATGCCCAGTGGCTGTAGCAGTCCCGGTTTCCGCATATGGTCTGCCTTCACCCTTCGACATGTATCACATTCGGACACGTATTTTGCAGTCTCACGCTTTATCCGTGTCCACCAAAACTTGCTTCTGAGTTCTTGATACATTTTGTTGCTGCCGGGGTGAATAGAAAATTTTGATAAGTGAGCCTCATCAAAAATTTTCTTCCGTAATTCCGGGTTACGGGGTACGACGATCCGGTCCTTGAACCATAGGACGCCGTCTCCGTTCTTCCGGAAACATTTCAGCTCCCCACTGTCTACACGTCTCCGCAAATGTGACATGCCCTTGTCATTCTTCTGGGCTGCCACTATCTCTTCACAGATGGTGGGGATCAAAGCTAGGTTGTAGAGAGCTCCGTGTGGAATCACATGTAGTGGTGGTTCGCTCTCTTCCAACGGTGTGATGGTCAGATTGTTGACGTGTGACTTGCGGCTCAGCGCATCTGCCACTACGTTTGCCTTTCCCAGATGATAATGGATCTCTATTTCGTAATCCTTTATCAGTTCTAACCATCTTCGTTGCCTCATGTTCAGCTCCTTCTGAGTGAATATGTACTTGAGGCTTTTGTGGTCGGTATATAGATGTACGAGGTTACCGAGTAGGTAGTGCCTCCACATTTTGAGTGCGAGTACCACGGCAGCGAGCTCCTGGTCGTGGGTTAGATTGTTCTGCTCATGGTTTCTAAGCTGCCGTGATCCATACGTGACCACCCTTCGGTCTTGCATCAGCACACATCCGAGCCCAATGCCGGATGCATCGCAGTACTCATCGAATGGTTTTGTTGTGTCTGGCTGCGCCAAAACCGGTGCTGATGTCAGGTGCTTGACTAAAGCCTTGAATGCTGCTTCACACGCTGGACTCCAAACATATTTGGTAGCCTTCTTCAGCAGCTCCGTCATTGGCTTGGCAATCTTCGAGAAGTTCAGAATGAACCTCCGATAATATCCCGCGAGTCCGAGGAAACTCCGTACCTCGTGAACAGTTCTCAGGGATTTCTAATTCAGCACTTGAGTGATCTTGCTCGGGTCCACAGCGATACCCTCCGCTGAGATGATATGCCCGAGAAAAGGCACTTGCGATATCCAAAACTCGCATTTGCTGAATTTTGCGTATAACTTGTGATCCCGCAGCCGTTGCAAGACTATACGCAGATGCTTCTTGTGATCTTCTTCCGACTTGGAATATACCAGGATGTCGTCGATGAAGACCACGACGAACTTGTCCAGCTCCGGCATGAATACCGAGTTCATCAAGTACATGAAGTGAGCTGGAGCATTGGTGAGGCCAAAGGACATGACCAGGTACTCATAAAGTCCGTACCTTGTCGAGAAAGCTGTCTTTGGAATGTCCTCAGCCCTTATCTTAATCTGATGGTACCCGGATCTTAAGTCCATTTTGGAAAAGATCTTTGCTTCGACCAACTGATCAAACAACATGTCGATCCGTGGCAACAGGTACTTGTTCTTGATGGTCACGGCATTTAATGGACGATAGTCCACGCAAAGCCGTAACTTCTCATCCTTCTTCTTGACAAATAATGCCGAACAGCCCCATGGCGAGGAGCTCGGCCTAATAAAACCCTTCTCCAGAAGGTCCGTGAGCTGAGTCTTCAGTTCAGCCAACTCCTTGGGCTCCATCTTGTACGGCCTTCGGGATATTGGCATGGTTCCCGGTGCAAGTTCAATCTTGAACTCCACCTCTCTATCGGGCGGCATTGCCGGTAAATCATCCGGGAATACGTCAGGGAACTCTCGGACCACTGGAATATCTTCCAATCTGATGGTTGTGGCTTGATAGACACTTGGAAGTTTTATTTCTGGACTGTCCAGAAATAATGAGTGAGACTCGTGCACTTCTGAGTTCAAGTGCACGACTCGGAGGACGGTGTCTAAAACTGCGCCGTGGCGGGTTAACCACGACATTCCTAGGATGACATCGACCTTTTGTCCCTCTAAAATTATGAGAGACGTAGGGTAAACTCTACCCTCTAAGCACAATGGCGCTTTTGGGACCATCATGCTTGCTGAAATTTTCCCACCCGGTGAACAGATCACATAAGGACTATCGGTGGGTAGTATTTGCAAGCTATGTTTATCAATGAAAGCTTGGCTAATGAAGCTATGCGTGCGCCTGAATCAAATAGTACTATAGCGGGATGCTGGTGGAGTTGGAACATACCCGCAAGGATTGGCTCACCCTCCGGCACATCCTCAATGGAAAGCTGGTGGACGGTGCCGGGCCTAGGGTTTGCCCGCCGCGCATTAGTAGGGTTCCGGGGTTGATTCCTCCCCGGAAACGGTGGTGCCGCTCCGCCGCCTTGCCTCTCCGGGCAACTGCTCGCGAAGTGTCCTGGACGACCACACTTGTAACATGTGGCCGCTGCTGGTGTAGTGCTCGGGGGACGGAAGCCCGGCATGCGTTGCTGAGGTGCATACGCACGCGGCATCGCCCGCTGCTGCTGTGGTTGCGGAGGTGGTACTGGCAGTGCCGGCCTGAATGCCGGTGAAGAGTACGGTCGACTGCGGAACGGCATCGACCGCTGTGGTGGCTGCAAGCGTGGACTTGATGGTGGGCGATTCACCATCCGAAACTTCTGAGAGGGACCGCCTCCTTCTCCACTGCTTTGCAGCGCACTTCGCTTTCGCTCCGCCGCTGCTAACTCCTTGTCGGAGTCCTCCTGAACAATCGCAGCATCAATGATGTCGTTGAGGCTGCCGCGATTGAACATCGCCAACTTGTCCTCCAGGAGCGGGTTAAGCCCCTGGTAAAAGTGGTCCCGCCGCTGCTCGTCCGTATCTGCGTGATACGACGCATAGAGCGCGAGATCGTTGAACGCTCTGGAGTATTCCAGCGCGTTCCTGCTCCCTTGTTGCAGGTGTAGGAATTCCTGCGTCTTTCTTTTCATCAGACCTGGTGGTATATGATAGGCCCTGAAGGCCGTCCGGAACTCCGTCCAGGTCATCACTTGGTCGGTGGGATGTGAAGCACAGAAGTTGGCCCACCATGCACTCGCGGATCCTTGGAGCTGCTAGACCGCGAACTGAGTTTTGCGCTGCTCGCTTATCTGGAGCAGCCCGAACTTCATCTCTATGGCGCGGAGCCAGTTGTCCGCGTCAAGAGGTTCATCCGCCCTTGAGAATACAGGGGGATGAGTCGCCAGGAAGTCAGAGTAGGAGCTCTGTTGACGCTCCTCACGGTCTTGATGTCTCTCTAGGCGAGACGTATTGGCGATGAGAGTCTGCAGCAACTCTGTGTGCTGCTGGTGTGAACCCGCCATTGCCGCGACAATGTCGGCCAATGTAACTGTCGGTAGTGGCGGTGGCGGTGTTTGCTGTTGCTGTTGCTGCTGTTGCTGTTGTCCCGAGGAGTCCTCGGGAGGCTGTTGGGAGGTCTCTCCCCCTTGACTGGTACCCCGAACATCCGGGTTGGCACGAGTACGCGTCATTCTGAAATTCAAAACAGCAGCGATTAGCACATGTCTTACTTAAAATTCCATATGTAACAGTAGGTATTGAAGTGACACATGAATAATTTGCACAACATTCACATATATTGATAAAGCATAAACTTTATACAAGATACATTATTCTCGGGTCTCCGAGAAGTCGTGCTCATGTCGTCACTACCTATACATACGCTACTGTCTACACGACATGTCACCGATTACAAAATTTGGGCTACGCTACCCTAGCTGCCCTACTTGGCAACTGTAACCCCCTACTCGGAGTAAAACTCGACCTCCTGCGGGTCGTCCTCCTCCGGTACCTCTGCTGGTGGCTCTGGATCTACCACCTCTTCTCCCATCCCGGGTTCTCCCATGGCTGGAAGACCCAAGACTACCGGTATGCCCAATACCGGAGGTACGAGGTCCTGCAAAGCATGCACCTCGTCCATAGCCTGGTTGTAATCTTCTTCCCAGCCTTGCCCTTCCTCAATAGCGTTGTACCGCTCTTGAGTAAGTTCCTCGTTCTGCTGGGTCAGATTCTGCACCAGTTCTTGCAACGCCGCGATGCCGACACGGCTTTTTCTCTTCGCCTTCTTCAGACGATGCAACTGATTATGTTGTTCATTCAGTCGCTTGATTGTCGGAAGGAGCACATTGCGGAGTGCGCTGTGAGCACTCTCGAAGTGGTCTCCATGGCTCGTGCTCTCCTTGAGCTTTGTGGCGAGACGCTCCGTATGAACAGCTTGGCTGTCCATCACGGCGTTTCCCGCCCTCATCTGGAGGCTGAGATTTGCCTCCGCGGGGTTGTACCTTGGGCAACACGGATCTGTTGCCTCCCGGTACCTCTCTTCCGACACATGCTGAGCCCGTCCCTCCACCGGAACGAGCGCGTATGGAGTGCCCTCCATAGCCTGCACGTGCAGTTGGCAGAAACGTGACATAGTGTCACGGGCTGCCACTTGCCACACCCCTTCCGGTTGTCTTCCTCTCACCGTAAGGTGAAGGGCACCCAACCGGGTGGCGTAGGTCCTGCGGGGACCTCAACATGGATCGTCCACGCCTTGTTCCCCTCTTTGAATTCTTCATTGGCGAAGTACTGCGGCATCTGGTTGTACCCGAAATGTTGGAGCATTTGCCACAATGCTTCCGGGTAGCCGCGACGGTGAGAACAGTGGGAAACCACCCACCCGTTCTCCAACTGTTTATCTGCTGTCATCTGTAAAAATATATTTGAGAAATGTCAAATATTTATTTAAACAGTAAACCACTGAGTTATAACATAAGACATGTCATTGAACCCATAAAACTTGGAAACATAGTTCAAATTTTAAATAAATTTGACTGCTGATCTGCTGTTCCCATGACAGCCCTGACCAGTTTCCATTTCAACCTGATTTAGGCCATGCTAAAGGCAAAACCAATTCTGGATCTCAATATCAAATTTAAAGCTAACTTCAGTAGCTTTCCAGAAAGTATTTGCTTGGCCTAAGATCTGTCCTGGTTCAAAAGTTATGAGATGTCAAATTTAACAGAATTTCTGGAGAAAATTGGACAGCACCTCCCTGCTTTAGGTACTGATTTGATCCAAGAATTCCAGTTACTTCTTTTCCTAATATGACAAAACTTTATGTTACAAAGTTGTAACCCATCTCATAAGCTTTCCAGAACTACCTCATTTTCTATTTTTGGATTTTTGAGCAGGAAGTTATGCTTAATTTACAGAGAGTTTACAGAGAGTCTTTACTCTATCATGTTTTCTGGACAGTTTCAACTCCACTGCATTTTTCGATTGGTTAAGGGATGAAACACCTCTGGACCTCAACAGAAAAGTTGTAAAGATCTTCCAAAGATTTCAAGAAATGTATCATATAACCCCAACCTCGAAAGAACTCAACCTCTAACCTCTGATCAACTTCAGCCCTATTTCAGCTGAAACCAGAGTACTCTGTCCTTAACAACCTATAAGTTGAAAACTTGTTAACTTTGAATATCTGGTTCAAGGGAAGGAGTTACATCAAGTTTTACTACTTTAGATCAAAACCTTCAAGTTTTAAATGAAGTTGTTCATTTAATGGGGTGCAACGTCGATGCGTCACCAGATTATGTCGGTACTACGTCCTCACAAAGAAAAACCTATACCGGACTTAGCCGGCTTCGTTATTTCCATGGCACTAAATGTCACTCGCACACGGATGCTACACGTCTACCGTTTCGTGGTCAGGCTACCTGCAGAAACTCAAGCAATCATCAGACTCGGCTGCACACCGAGCCCGGAATCCATACAGTTCGTACACCCGGCCGTCATCACTCGCCCGGATGTCCTCAAGCCAAACACGCCTTGAGTTTCGTGTTCACGTTTCAGACCACGTGATGGGGTCTCCCAAGTTGCACCACGCACGCCAGGGACAGACGTTGCTCAAATACCCCAAACGACATGAAGAGTCGTAGAGGATACCAAAGCGGTTCGGGTTACCTGCCACCCGTGGGGCTCCACCCTTCAGCTTGTGCGCACTGGTGGACAGCGCTTACGTGTACCCCCCAAGACATAAACGTCCCGAGATACACGATTTTCCGACATAAACAAATAGGTTAATATGCCACTTTCTATATGCTAATAACATCCTTATATGGGCTACTAACTCGTTCCTCACTGGATTTTTGAAAAAGAAGACCTTTTTAGTGCGTTAAACCACAAGCGAGCTCTGATACCAAGGCTGACACGACCCCACGGTCTTGTCGAGCCAGGATCACGCTGAGGGGTGCTGCGTTGCACAGCACCGTATAACACACGTCAAAGGTACAAAGCGAAAGCGGAATTTTATTAAATAAACAAGTTTATGAACATGTTTACATCAAAATAAGTCCAGTCTACACTCACGGGCGTAGACTAAGCATCAAGTGCACGTTCAGCCCTTGAACGTGTCCTTGCTAGCACACATGCACACTAACTCTGCGGCGTGCACGACTCCCACTCGACGGGGTTCCCCTCCTGGGGTTCCGTCTCCTCTTCGGGTGTCCCTTCCTCATAGAACCCTGCAAAAGCTTCAAACACAAGCAGTGAGCACGAAGGCTAAGCAAGTCTGACCCGTCTCACCTAAACATGGAACTTCTAAATGAGGGATGGTGGGTTACATGAGGTAAAAATCATTTTCAAGGACTCGCCTAATTAGTAGAACCTTACTTTCAAGTTTTAGCAGCAGGTTGTGGAGAACCTTACGCTAAGGTACATGAGAGAGCCGCAATCAAACAAGAAACACATTTCTCTCATGTACTTTGCCCAAAGTTGAAATGAACTTTAGTTAGCTCTAAACTACAGCAAACCATTAGCAATCAAGTCCATCTTTCAATCAGCAACATTTTAACATGTAACTAGCCTGTTCTTTCTACGTCACGGTACAGTGAACAAGTGGTACTCACTGACCGCGAGGGACGGCGATTATAATCGATTTACACCTGCAGGGTTTCCCGAACAACCCGTCATGTACGCCCATACTCGATGTTGCCTACAACAACCATCACGGACACCGTACGCAACCACCTTTCACCCGTTAGCCAAATGTTGAACCGGTCCAATCGTCCCAAGCAAGAGGTCTCTGCACGCGCATCTCAGTGCCGCCAGCCGATTTACACCTCGAGCTCTCAACCTACCCTCTAAATGACCAGCTATGCCTCAACACCCAGCTACACGAGTTACATCAGTTTCCTGGTTCCCATATAGCCGGTAGGTCTTCGGTACTGTTCTAGCTTGTTCAACAGGCCCGCACACGGCTCGGTCCTCAATCGACACAAGCGGAGCTACAGCACACAGGCCCCAAAGTCCTGTTGCCCTTACCCTCCGCTTGGTCTCATTTTCTTGCCATGTGTTTCATGTGCTATCACTACCCGAGTCGAGTGCCTCTAGCCTATGCTCGCGAGTAGTTCCAACTACTCGACTTGTACAGAATCCGACACTATCTTAGCATTGCAGTAGCTAACGGGGTTTTGCAATCCTAAACCCAACCCATGGTTTTCTTGGCTATGCAGTTGGGTTTCCAATCAAGACTCTAATGCAAAGAATCATAGTATTCAAAGATGTGCTCAAAACAATAAATATTTGTAAAAAGGTTAATGAAAACCAGAGCTTGCCTTGCTGCTCTTGGTCGTAGGCTAGCTGTTCCTCCGGAGTAACAAAGTCTAGGACTTCGGGTTCCTCCTCGACCTTAGCGACTACATGATAGAAGGAATACATGTATCAATTTAAATGCATTTGTATTAAGTTTGAAGTTGTCAAGCCTATAACCCTTACTAGACAGACCCAATAACTGTGAAACTTTTACTGGGGCTTGGTTACAACCTAAACAGAGATTTGGTCAAGTTTTAGTTGCAGTAAAGCTCATTTGAGCCTTCCACAATTAATTATGTACTTGACCTTAATTGAAGGCCTTTAGGGTGTTCTAAGGATTTTCATGAATCAAACTATGACTTTCTGAAAACTAGATTTTCAGAGGGTTCTAATGGAGTTGGTCTCACTTAATTTGAAGGTTCCTAGCTAAAGACATGAGCTAAACAATTTCAGAGAAAATTCTGAAAATGTTTCTGAACATTTTCTATTTTCTCTGGAACAGTTTCACTAATCACACCATTAGGTGGATTAAATGAGATCCAATGGGTCTGAAATTTTTATGGTAGTTCAGGGATATTTTGGTGAACATCCCAGCAAAATTTCAGGATTTTCCTCCAAAGGATTCTCCAGTTAAAATTCCAAACATTTAACATTTTAGGAATTAATTCTGGAGAAATAAGGAATTTCATGAAGTGAAACTTGATTTGCTGGAAAGTACTCAAAGAGCTGAATCCAGCAAAATTTGGTTCACTCAATTTGGAGCTTTCTTGCTAAAGTTATGAGGATTTGAAGTTTGGAAGAATTCTGAAAATCAGGAAAAAGTTTAAACTCTCGGGGGCCCGCGGGGACACGTGTCGAGCGCGGAGGTGTCCAGCACACCGGAGCTCACAGGGTATTTGCGCGCCAGCACAGCCGATCCCGGTCGCAGCCCGATCCCAATTTAAATTCTTCAGCCGCTGACACGTGGGCCAGCCGGCTTCGTCTTCCTCCCGCCGTTCTCTCACGCCCGCGCCGCCGACCTCGCCGGAGCTGACCCGGAGCTCGTCGGCTCGCCGCTGCTGGACCTCCCATGGGCTGAAACTCGCTGCCAGGGGGTTGTCGACGTCGAGGAACACGTCGGTGGTGTCAGGTCGGGCTGGGGGTGACCGGAAATAGCCTGGCGACGTGCCGCGGCCTCGGTTGAGGTTCGGCGCCATCGACCGTGGGTTCTAACCCGCCAACACCTCGAACAAACGGTCCTACAGCATCAGTGCACCTCTAGGAAGCTCGACAAGGTGTGAAAAGAGCTCAGGAATGGAGGCAAGTCGGTCGGCACCGTGTGACCGATCGTGCCCGCCATGACCGCCCTCGATCGAGCTCGGAATTCGTCACTCCTAGACAGTTTCACGCTACAGATGCAGAAAAGAACTTGATCGCCGGCTAGTCCAGCGTCTATGTGCAAGATTTGATAACCTCCAAAAGATCATAGAGCGAGAATTTAAAGAAACCGTACCGGAAGCTCGGTTTACGGTCGCCAGAGCAAAAACTGGAAATTCTCTGTGGATTCTTCACGGTATGCTTCCAAACTTGGAGGAGAGCAGCACGGTGGTCGCGCGCTCCTGTTGCCTCTCTTGCTGGACCATGAAAATGCCTGTGGCACGCTGTCCACGGGCGCCTGACCTTCGGCTGTGGTTGAGTCGCCGCTGTGGCGATCGCTCTCGGCAAAGGAGGTCAGAACTCGGAGTTTCTGGTGTGGGGGAGGTGGAGTGCGACCTCAGGTG
Source organism: Neostapfia colusana (assembly GCA_030760725.1). Taxonomy (NCBI): domain Eukaryota; kingdom Viridiplantae; phylum Streptophyta; class Magnoliopsida; order Poales; family Poaceae; genus Neostapfia; species Neostapfia colusana. The sequence goes on from JASWHV010000006.1 coordinate 108,029,110, forward strand.
GCTGTCTAGCAGCTCAGGAACGAAGGAGGAGATGGTTTTGCTGGTTTTCCCGATTGAGCAGAGAGCTGCGGCGAGAAACAATGCCGCTACTCGGGTTTGCCGACTCCTGCTCAGTAGAGGCGGTGCCGGTTGCGTGGGGGCGCGAGCAAGCCGCCCTGGGCGCCAGCGCGCGGAGAGGGAAAGCAGCTGGTGGCGCCGGTGGCTGCTCGGTGGCACAGCCGACAGATGCTCGGTGGAATTTCCCACCGAGGCTGTGACTTTGTGTGCAAGTTTTGCCTCCTTCTCTCTATGACATGTGGGTCCCACCCGGGGTTTTAACCTCTGAAATTTACTCCTAATCACTGTTGTAAACAGTGAGCCCCAAAATACCTATGGTGATTCAAATTATTCACCCATGAGCCATTTGAATTGATTAGAATTCAAATTGGGTTTGGTTTGAATGAATTTCAGCATAAGTTCATTTTGAAATTCAAATAAAGTTTGAATTTGCCCCACTTAGCTCATGTCAAGATTAACTCCAAATGGAGTGAAAACTGGTGTGTGAGCTCACAAAAATGTGCTGAATAAGAATATGCCTCCCACTTTTAAATTCATGGGATAAAAACAGTTTGAATTTGAATATGGTTTCAAACTGCCCTCTTTCTAACTATACCCAAAATGACCTCAAAAAGGTTTTGAATTTGGGTGAAATTTGGCATGGACATCCTTAGCAATGTGTGGGAGTTTTCATATGTCCAGCACCTCTATATCACATGTGGGAAATACCACTTTTGCAATATGTGAGTTTGTTCTCTAATGATCATGTTGATGGTGGTTACTTGCTCTTCATTTGTGTTCATCATCTTTCCTCAAATGAGGTGTGTGGTGTGGTGATGAACACTTCAAATGTGTGTCAAAAACTGAGGCCCTTACATTCCTCCCCCCTTAAAAGAATCTCGTCCCGAGATTATAAGGTGAAAATGAGAGAGAGGATGGTGGAAAAATTACCGGATATGCGACGTGAAAAAGACGGGGTAGTTAGCGCGAAGGAATCCTTTGCTCTCCCATGTTGCTTCATCCATGGAGTGATTACTCCATAGAATCTTGTAGAACCACAACGTACGGTTGCGTGTGGTTCGGGCCTTTTCATCGATAATCTGCACCGGTTCCTCCTGATAGGTGAGATCCGGTTGCAGTTCTTCAATATCTTCCAGCTGAACGGTAGTTGATAGCTTAAGACACTTTCTCAGCTGGGCAATGTGAAAGACGTCGTGCACACCGGAAAGTGCTTCTGGTAATTTCAGCTGGTATGCCACCGATCCACATCTTTCGGTAATCTGGAATGGACCGATGAATCTGGGTGCTAACTTTCCTCTCACCCCAAATCTGTTTACGCCCTTCATTGGAGACACCCGTAGGTATACGTGATCTCCAACTTCGAATTGTAATGGGCGTCTTCTCCGGTCCGCATACTGTTTCTGACGGGATTGAGCGGCTTTTAGGTTCGCTTGAATCAGTCGAACCTTTTCTTCCGCATTGTTGACAAGGTCAATCCCGAAGGTAACCCTTTCGCCAGACTCACACCAGTTCAATGGTGTGCGGCACATCCTACCGTATAGCGCCTCGTAAGGTGCCATCTTGATACTGGCTTGGTACCCATTATTGTACGAGAACTCGGCTAACGGCAAGTGATCATCCCAATTCTTGCCGTGGTTGATAGCGCAAGCTCGTAGCATGTCTTCTAGAATCTGATTTACACGCTCCGTTTGCCCATCCGTCTGCAGGTGGTATGCTGAACTACGGATCAACTTCGTCCCCAAGGCAGCGTGCAGCTGCTCCCAAAAACGGGACACAAACAAAGTGCCCTGATCCGATATGATAGTACGGCATACGCCGTACAAGCATAGGATCCGTGAGATGTACAGTTCAGCGTACTTCTTGGCGTTGTAGTTGGTGTTGACCGGGATGAAATGGGCAACTTTGGTGAGCCGATCGACGATCACCCACACAGAATCATGTTTCTGCAAGGTGGTGGGTAAACTGACGATGAAGTCCATGCTCACGTCCTCCCACTTCCAGGCAAGAATGCCCAGTGGCTGTAGCAGTCCCGGTTTCCGCATATGGTCTGCCTTCACCCTTCGACATGTATCACACTCGGACACGTATTTTGCAGTCTCACGCTTCATCCGTGTCCACCAAAACTTGCTTCTGAGTTCTTGATACATTTTGTTGCTGCCGGGGTGAATAGAAAATTTTGATAAGTGAGCCTCATCAAAAATTTTCTTCCGTAATTCCGGGTTACGGGGTACGACGATCCGGTCCTTGAACCATAGGACGCCGTCTCCGTTCTTCCGGAAACATTTCAGCTCCCCACTGTCTACACGTCTCCGCAAATGTGACATGCCCTTGTCATTCTTCTGGGCTGCCGCTATCTCTTCACAGATGGTGGGGATCAAAGCTAGGTTGTAGAGAGCTTCGTGTGGAATCACATGTAGTGGTGGTTCACTCTCTTCCAACGGTGTGATGGTCAGATTGTTGACGTGTGACTTGTGGCTCAGCGCATCTGCCACTACGTTTGCCTTGCCCAGATGATAATGGATCTCTATTTCGTAATCCTTTATCAGTTCTAACCATCTTCGTTGCCTCATGTTCAGCTCCTTCTGAGTGAATATGTACTTGAGGCTTTTGTGGTCGGTATATAGATGTACGAGGTTACCGAGTAGGTAGTGCCTCCACATTTTGAGTGCGAGTACCATGGCAGAGAGCTCCTGGTCGTGGGTTCGATAGTTATGCTCATGGATTCTAAGCTGCCGTGATCCATACGTGACCACCCTTCGGTCTTGCATCAGCACACATGCGAGCCCAATGCCGGATGCATCGCAGTACACATCGAACGGTTTTGTTGTGTCTGGCTGCGCCAAAACCGGTGCTGATGTCAGGTGCTTGACTAAAGCCTTGAATGCTGCTTCACACGCTGGACTCCAAACATATTTGGTAGCCTTCTTCAGCAGCTCCGTCATTGGCTTGGCAATCTTCGAGAAGTTCGGAATGAACCTCCGATAATATCCTGCGAGTCCGAGGAAACTCCGTACCTCGTGAACAGTTCTCAGGGATTTCCAATTCAGCACTTGAGTGATCTTGCTCGGGTCCACAGCGATACCCTCCGCTGAGATGATATGCCTGAGAAAAGGCACTTGCGATATCCAAAACTCGCATTTGCTGAATTTTGCGTATAACTTGTGATCCCGCAGCCGTTGCAAGACTATATGCAGATGCTTCTTGTGATCTTCTTCCGACTTGGAATATACCAGGATGTCGTCGATGAAGACCACGACAAACTTGTCCAGCTCTGGCATGAATACCGAGTTCATCAAGTACATGAAGTGAGCTGGAGCATTGGTGAGGCCGAAGGACATGACCAGGTACTCATAAAGTCCGTACCTTGTCGAGAAAGCTGTCTTTGGAATGTCCTCAGCCCTTATCTTAATCTGATGGTACCCGGATCTTAAGTCCATTTTGGAAAAGATCTTTGCTTCGACCAACTGATCAAACAACATGTCGATCCGTGGCAACAGGTACTTGTTCTTGATGGTCACGGCATTTAATGGACGATAGTCCACGCAAAGCCGTAACGTCTCATCCTTCTTCTTGACAAATAATGCCGAACAGCCCCATGGCGAGGAGCTCGGCCTAATAAAACCCTTCTCCAGAAGGTCTGTGAGCTGAGTCTTCAGTTCAGCCAACTCCTTGGGCGCCATCTTGTACGGCCTTCGGGATATTGGCATGGTTCCCGGTGCAAGTTCAATCTTGAACTCCACCTCTCTATCGGGTGGCATTCCCGTTAAATCATCTGGGAATACGTCAGGGAACTCTCGGACCACTGGAATATCTTCCAATCTGATGGTTGTGGCTTGAGAGACACTTGGAAGTTTTATTTCTGGACTGTCCAGAAATAATGAGTGAGACTCGTGCACTTATGAGTTCAAGTGCACGACTCGGAGGACGGTGTCTAAAACCACGCCGTGGCGGGTTAACCACGACATTCCTAGGATGACATCGACCTTTTGTCCCTCTAAAATTATGAGAGACGTAGGGTAAACTCTACCCTCTAAGCACAATGGCGCTTTTGGGACCATCATGCTTGCTGAAATTTTCCCACCCGGTGAACAGATCACATAAGGACTATCGGTGGGTAGTATTTGCAAGCTATGTTTATCAATGAAAGCTTGGCTAATGAAGCTATGCGTGACACCTGAATCAAATAGTACTATAGCGGGATGCTGGTGGAGTTGGAACATACCCGCAAGGATTGGCTCGCCCTCCGGCACATCCTCAATGGCAAGCTGGTGGACGGTGCCGGGCCTAGGGTTTGCCCGCCGCGCATTAGTAGGGTTCCGGGGTTGATTCCTCCCCGGAAACGGTGATGCCGCTCCGCCGCCTTGCCTCTCCGGGCATATGCTCGCGAAGTGTCCTGGACGACCACACTTGTAACATGTGGCCGCTGCTGGTGTAGTGCTCGGGGGACGGAAGCCCGGCATGCGTTGCTGAGGTGCATACGCACGCGGCATCGCCCGCTGCTGCTGTGGTTGCGGAGGTGGTACTGGCAGTGCCGGCCTGAATGCCGGTGAAGAGTACGGTCGACTGCGGAACGGCATCGACCGCTGTGGTGGCTGCCAGCATGGACTTGATGGTGGGCGATTCACCATCCGAAACTTCTGAGAGGGACCGCCTCCTTCTCCACTGCTTTGTGGCGCGCTTCGCTTTCGCTCCGCCGCTGCTAACTCCATGCCGGAGTCCTCTTGAACAATCGCAGCATCAATGATGTCGTTGAGGCTGCCGCGATTGAACATCGCCAACTTGTCCTTCAGGAGCGGGTTAAGCCCCTGGTAAAAGTGGTCCCGCCGCTGCTCGTCCGTATCTGCGTGATACGACGCATAGAGCGCGAGATCGTTGAACGCTCTGGAGTATTCCAGCGCGTTCCTGCTCCCTTGTTGCAGGTGTAGGAATTCCTGCGTCTTTCTTTTCATCAGACCTGGCGGTATATGATAGGCCCTGAAGGCCGTCCGGAACTCCGTCCAGGTCATCACTTGGTCGGTGGGCTGTGAAGCACAGAAGTTGGCCCACCATGCGCTCGCGGATCCTTGGAGCTGCTGGACCGCGAACTGAGTTTTGCGCTGCTCGCTTATCTGGAGCAGCCCGAACTTCATCTCTATGGCGCGGAGCCAGTTGTCCGCGTCAAGAGGTTCATCCGCCCTTGAGAATACAGGGGGATGAGTCGCCAGGAAGTCAGAGTAGGAGCTCTGTTGATGCTCCTCACGGTCTTGACGTCTCTCTGGGCGAGACGTATTGGCGATGAGAGTCTGCAGCAACTCTGTGTGCTGCTGGTGTGAACCCGCCATTGCCGCGACAATGTCGGCCAATGTAACTGTCGGTAGTGGAGGTGGCGGTGTTTGCTGTTGCTGTTGCTGCTGTTGCTGTTGTCCCGGGAGTCCTCGGGAGGCTGTTGGGAGGTCTCTCCCCCTTGACTGGTACCCCCAACATCCGGGTTGGCACGAGTACGCATCATTCTGAAATTCAAAACAGCAGCGATTAGCACATGTCTTACATAAAATTCCATATGTAACAGTAGGTATTGAAGTGACACATGAATAATTTGCACAACATTCACATATATTGATAAAGCATAAACTTTATACAAGATACATTATTCTCGGGTCTCCGAGAAGTCGTGCTCATGTCGTCACTACCTATACATACGCTACTGTCTACACGACATGTCACCGATTGCAAAATTTGGGCTACGCTACCCTAGCTGCCCTACTTGGCAACTGTAACCCCCTACTCGGAGTAAAACTCGACCTCCTGCGGGTCATCCTCCTCCGGTACCTCTGCTGGTGGCTCTGGATCTACCACCTCTTCTCCCATCCCGGGTTCTCCCATGGCTGGAAGACCCAAGACCACCGGTATGCCCAATACAGGAGGTACGAGGTCCTGCAAAGCATGCACCTCGTCCATAGCCTGGTTGTAATCTTCTTCCCAGCCTTGCCCTTCCTCAATAGCGTCGTCCCGCTCTTGAGTAAGTTCCTCGTTCTGCTGGGTCAGATTCTGCACCAGTTCTTGCAACGCCGCGATGCCGACACATCTTTTTCTCTTCGCCTTCTTCAGACAATGCAACTGATTATGTTGTTCATTCAGTCGCTTGATCGTCGGAAGGAGCACATTGCGGAGTGCGCTGTGAGCACTCTCGAAGTGGTCTCCACGGCTCGTGCTCTCCTTGATCTTTGTGGCGAGACGCTCCGTATGAACAGCTTGGCTGTCCATCACGGCGTTTCCCGCCCTCATCTGGAGGCTGAGATTTGACTCCGCGGGGTTGTACCTTGGGCAACGTGGATCTGTTGCCTCCCGGAACCTCTCTTCCGACACATGCTGAGCCCGTCCCTCCACCGGAACGAGCGCGTATGGAGTGCCCTCCATAGCCTGCACGTGCAGTTGGCAGAAACGTGACATAGTGTCACGGGCTGCCACTTGCCACACCCCTTCCGGTTGTCTTCCTCTCACCGTAATGGTGAAGGGCACCCAACCGGGTGGCGTAGGTCCTGCGGGGACCTCGACATGGATCGTCCATGCCTTGTTCCCCTCTTCGACTTCTTCCTTGGCGAAGTACTGTGGCATCTGGTTGTACCCGAAATGTTGGAGCATTTGCCACAATGCTTCCGGGTAGCCGCGACGGTGAGAACAGTGGGAAACCACCCACCCGTTCTCCAACTGTTTATCTGCTGTCATCTGTAAAAATATATTAGAGAAATGTCAAATATTTATTTAAACAGTAAACCACTGAGTTATAACATAAGACATGTCATTGAACCCATAAAACTTGGAAACATAGTTCAAATTTTAAACAAATTTGACTGCTGATCTGCTGTTCCCATGACAGCCCTGACCAGTTTCCATTTCAACCTGATTTAGGCCATGCTAAATACAAAACCAATTCTGGAGCTCAATATCAAATTTAAAGCTAACTTCAGTAGCTTTCCAGAAAGTATTTGCTTGGCCTAAGATCTGTCCTGGTTCAAAAGTTATGAGATGTCAAATTTAACAGAATTTCTGGAGAAAATTGGACAGCACCTCCCTGCTTTAGGTACTGATTTGATCCAAGAATTCCAGTTAATTCTTTTCCTAATATGACAAAACTTTATGTTACAAAGTTGTAACCCATCTCATAAGCTTTCCAGAACTACCTCATTTTCTATTTTTGGATTTTTGAGCAGGAAGTTATGCTTAATTTACAGAGAGTTTACAGAGAGTCTTTACTCTGTCATGTTTTCTGGACAGTTTCAACTCCACTGCATTTTTCGATTGGTTAAGGGATGAAACACCTCTGGACCTCAACAGAAAAGTTGTAAAGATCTTCCAAAGATTTCCAGAAATGTATCATATAACCCCAACCTCGAAAGAACTCAACCTCTAACCTCTGATCAACTTCAGCCCTATTTCAGCTGAAACCAGAGTACTCTGTCCTTAACAACCTATAAGTTGAAAACTTGTTAACTTTGAATATCTGGTTCAAGGGAAGGAGTTACATCAAGTTTTACTACTTTAGATCAAAACCTTCAAGTTTTAAATGAAGTTGTTCATTTAATGGGGTGCAACGTCGATGCGTCACCAGATTATGTCGGTACTACCTCCACACAAAGAAAAACCTATACCGGACGTAGCCGGCTTCGTTATTTCCATGGCACTAAATGTCACTTGCACATGGATGCTACACGTCTACCGTTTCGTGGTCAGGCTACCTGCAGAAACTCAAACAATCATCAGACTCGGCTGCACACCGAGCCCGGAATCCATTCAGTTCGTACACCCGGCCGTCATCACTCGCCCGGATGTCCTCAAGCCAAACACGCCTTGAGTTTCGTGTTCACGTTTCAGACCACGTGACGGGGTCTCCCAAGTTTCACCATGCACGCCAGGGACAGACGTTGCTCAAATACCCCAAACGACATGAAGAGTCGTAGAGGATACCAAAGCGGTTCGGGTTACCTGCCACCCGTGGGGCTCCACCCTTCAGCTTGTGCGCACTGGTGGACAGCGCTTACGTGTACCCCCCCCCCCCAAGACATAAACGTCCCGAGATACACGATTTTTCGACATAAACAAATAGGTTAATATGCCACTTTCTATATGCTAATAACATCCTTATATGGGCTACTAACTCGTTCCTCACTGGATTTTTGAAAAAGAAGACCTTTTTAGTGCGTTAAACCCCAAGCGAGCTCTGATACCAACGCTGACACGACCCCACGGTCTTGTCGAGCCAGGATCATGCTGAGGGGTGCTGCGTTGCACAGCACCGTATAACACACGTCAAAGGTACAAAGCGGAAGCGGAATTTTATTACATAAACAAGTTTATGAACATGTTTACATCAAAATAAGTCCAGTCTACACTCACGGGCGTAGACTAAGCATCAAGTGCACGTTCAGCCCTTGAACGTGTCCTTGCTAGCACACATGCACACTAACTCTGCGGCGTGCACGACTCCCACTCGACGGGGTTCCCCTCCTGGGGTTCCATCTCCTCTTCGGGAGTCCCTTCCTCATAGAACCCTGCAAAAGCTTCAAACACAAGCAGTGAGCACGAAGGCTAAGCATGTCTGACCTGTCTCACCTAAAAATGGAACTTCTAAATGAGGGATGGTGGGTTACATGAGGTAAAAATCATTTGCAAGGACTCGCCTAATTAGTAGAACCTTACTTTCAAGTTTTAGCAGCAGGTTGTGGAGAACCTTACGCTAAGGTACATGAGAGAGCCGCAATCAAACAAGAAACACATTTCTCTCATGTACTTTGCCCAAAGTTGAAATGAACTTTAGTTTGCTCTAAACTACAGCAAACCATTAGCAATCAAGTCCATCTTTCAACCAGCAACATTTTAACATGTAACTAGCCTGTTCTTTCTACGTCACGGTACAGTGAACAAGTGGTACTCACTGACCGCGAGGGACGGCGATTATAATCGATTTACACCTGCAGGGTTACCCGAACAACCCGTCATGTACGCCCGTACTCGATGTTGCCTACAACAACCATCACGGACACCGTACGCAACCACCTTTCACCCGTTAGCCAAATGTTGAACCGGTCCAATCGTCCCGAGCAAGAGGTCTCTGCACGCGCATCTCAGTGCCGCCAGCCGATTTACACCTCGAGCTCTCAACCTACCCTCTAAATGACCAGCTATGCCTCAACACCCAGCTACCCGAGTTACATCAGTTTCCCGGTTCCCATATAGCCGGTAGGTCTTCGGTACTGTTCTAGCTTGTTCAACAGGCCCGCACACGGCTCGGTCCTCAATCGACACAAGCGGAGCTACAGCACACAGGCCCCAAAGTCCTGTTGCCCTTACCCTCCGCTTGGTCTCATTTTCTTGCCATGTGTTTCATGTGCTATCACTACCCGAGTCGAGTGCCTCTAGCCTATGCTCGCGAGTAGTTCCAACTACTCGACTTGTACCGAATCCGACACTATCTTAGCATTGCAGTAGCTAACGGGGTTTTGCAATCCTAAACCCAACCCATGGTTTTCTTGGCTATGCAGTTGGGTTTCCAATCAAGACTCTAATGCAAAGAATCATAGTATTCAAAGATGTGCTCAAAACAATAAATATTTGTAAAAAGGTTAATGAAAACCAGAGCTTGCCTTGGTGCTCTTGGTCGTAGGCTAGCTGTTCCTCCGGAGTAACGAAGTCTAGGACTTCGGGTTCCTCCTCGACCTTAGCGACTACATGATAGAAGAAATACATGTATCAATTTAAATGCATTTGTATTAAGTTTGAAGTTGTGAAGCCTATAACCCTTACTAGACAGACCCAATAACTGTGAAACTTTTACTGGAGCTTGGTTACAACCTAAACAGAGATTTGGTCAAGTTTTAGTTGCAGTAAAGCTCATTTGATCCTTCCACAATTAATTATGTACTTGACCTTAATTGAAGGCCTTTAGGGTGTTCTAAGGATTTTCATGAAACAAACTATGACTTTCTAAAAACTAGATTTTCAGAGGGTTCTAATGGAGTTGGTCTCACTTAATTTGAAGGTTCCTAGCAAAAGACATGAGCTAAACAATTTCAGAGAAAATTCTGAAAATGTTTCTGAACATTTTCTATTTTCTCTGGAACAGTTTCACTAATCACACCATTAGGTGGATTAAATGATCTCCAATGGGTCCGAAATTTTTATGGTAGTTCAGGGATATTTTGGTGAACAGCCCAGCAAAATTTCAGGATTTTCCTCCAAAGGATTCTCCAGTTAAAATTCCAAACATTTTAAAATTTGTGGAATTAATTCTGGAGAAATAAGGAATTTCATGATGTGAAACTTGATTTGCTGGAAAGTACTCAGAGAGTTGAATCCAGAAAAATTTGGTTCACTCAATTTGGAGCTTTTTAGCTAAAGTTATGAGGATTTGAAGTTTGGAAGAATTCTGAAAATCAGGAAAAAGTTTAAACTCTCGGGGGCCCGCGGGGACACGTGTCGAGCGCGGAGGTGTCCGGCACACCGGAGCTCACAGGGTATTTGCGCGCTAGCACAGCCGATCCCGGTCGCAGCCCGATCCCGATTTAAATTCTTCAGCCGCTGACACGTGGGCCAGCCGGCTTCGTCTTCCTCCCGCCGTTCTCTCACGCCCGCGCCGCCGACCTCGCCGGAGCAGACCCGGAGCTCGCCGGCTCGCCGCTGCTGGACCTCCCATGGGCTGAAACTCGCTGCCAGGGGGTTGTCGACGTCGAGGAACACGTCGGTGGTGTCAGGTCGGGCTGGGGGTGACCGGAAATAGCCCGGCGACATGCCGCGACCTCGGTTGAGGTTCGGCGCCGTCGACCGTGGGTTCTAACCCGCCAAGACCTCGAACAAACGGTCCTACAGCATCAGTGCACCTCTAGGAAGCTCGACAAGGTGTGAAAAGAGCTCAGGAATGGCGGCAAGTCGGTCGGCACTGTGTGACCGATCGTGCCCGCCATGACCGCCCTCGATCGAGCTCGGAATTCGTCACTCCTAGACAGTTTCACGCTACTGATGCAGAAAAGAACTTGATCGCCGGCTAGTCCAGCGTCTATGTGCAAGATTTGATAACCTCCAAAAGATCATAGAGCGAGAATTTAAAGAAACCGTACCGGAAGCTCGGTTTACGGTCGCCGGAGCAAAAACTGGAAATTCTCTGTGGATTCTTCACGGTTTGCTTCCAAACTTGGAGGAGAGCAGCACGGTGGTCGCGCGCTCCTGTTGCCTCTCTTGCTGGACCGTGAAAATGCCTGTGGCGCGCTGTCCACGGGCGCCTGACCTTCGGCTGTGGTTGAGTCGCCACTGTGGCGATCGCTCTCGGCAAAGGAGGTCGGAACTCGGGGTTTCTGGTATTGGGGAGGTGGAGTGCGACCTCAGGTGGCTGTCTAGCAGCTCAGGAATGAAGGAGGAGATGGTTTTGCTGGTTTTCCCGATTGAGCAGAGAGCTGCGGCGAGAAACAATGCCGCTGCTCGGGTTTGCCGACTCCTGCTCAGTAGAGGCGGTGCCGGTTGCGTGGGGGCGCCAGCAAGCCGCCCTGGGCGCCAGCGCGCGGAGAGGGAAAGCAGCTGGTGGCGCCGGTAGCTGCTCGGTGGCACAGCCGACAGCTGCTCGGTGGAATTTCCCACCGAGGCTGTGACTTTGTGTGCAAGTTTTGCCTCCTTCTCTCTATGACATGTGGGTCCCACCCGGGGTTTTAACCTCTGAAATTTACTCCTAATCACTGTTGTAAACAGTGAGCCCCAAAATACCCATGGTGATTCAAATTATTCACCCATGAGCCATTTGAATTGAATAGAATTCAAATTGGGTTTGTTTTGAATGAATTTCAGCACAAGTTCATTTTGAAATTCAACTAAAGTTTGAATTTGCCCCACTTAGCTCATGTCAAGATTAACTCCAAATGGAGTGAAAACTGGTGTGTGAGCTCACAAAAATGTGCTGAATAAGAATATGCCTCCCACTTTTAAATTCATGGGATAAAAACAGTTTGAATTTGAATATGGTTTCAAACTGCCTCTTTCTAACTATACCCAAAATGACCTCAAAAAGGTTTTGAATTTGGGTGAAATTTGGCATGGACATCCTTAGCAATGTGTGGGAGTTTTCATATGTCCAGCACCTCTATATCACATGTGGGAAATACCACTTTTGCAATATGTGAGTTTGTTCTCTAATGAGCATGTTGATGGTGGTTACTTGCCCTTCATTTGTGTTCATCATCTTTCCTCAAATGAGGTGTGTGGTGTGGTGATCAACACTTCAAATGTGTGTCAAAAACTGAGGCCCTTACACAAACGTGATGGGAAGCCCTTTTATAGGACTTTACTAGTTTTGATTAAACCACCCTTGCCGCCTGGGAAGTTTATGAGTCGGGTATGGTTTTTGCTTTATGCTTCGGTGAGTCTATGGGATTGGGAAGCGAGATAGATGTGTCTAGCTAACTGCACTCGTACTGATAATAAGTAACTGATGAGGTTAATGAATATGGATCGGAGGGAGATCTAGGCAAGCCTGGGTTTGTGAACGAGGTAGCATGAGATGGTGGTTTTACTTGCCGTAGATCTAAGGACCGGTTCATGCATGCACATGCCAGGATAACAGTGCCACCACAAGGCCAAGTATGGGTGCGGCTTAGCTGAGTAATTAGGTAAGTTGCTAGAGTGTTATGGACTGTGGAAGGCACGGGAAATGGGAGTCGAGTGAGGACTGCCCTGGGAACTGCATGGCACAAGAGGGGGCCCGTGGGTGGGAGAATTGGAGATTCTAGCCTGCCAGTGAAACCTTAGTGAGTCCATACATCTAGTAACCCCTTTGTAAAGGCTATTTTGTGATCTCTTGACCATACACCGACGGTTGTGTACTGGTATAATGGAGGTTCTGCAGTCGCCGACAGGTGACGAAATCACAAACTTGTGTGTAAAGAGGTGCAAACTCTGCAGAAGTCTAAAACTATCATGATAGCCGAGCTTACGGTCACGAGCACCTGGCTAAACTGCCATGATTAGTTGGGATGGATATTGGGATGGTTATTGGGAAGGTTCTTTGTTATGATTATTTGTTTGGTTATGGTTTGGTTTGAGACTGTTGAGTCTGGGTGATGAGATGGTTGCATGACTGTTGGGACATGACATGAGATTGGTCTCGGTGTGAGATGAGGTTGTTTTACGAGGTGAGATGGTAGCGAATACGAGGAGGTATTCGTGAGTATGAATAAAGGATTGGTTAATGTTTGGATGGAACACGGGAAGTGATGGAGGTATGTTGGTAATTTAATACATGATGGGATTACATCTAAAGTTAAGTTGCTGTTTTATCATGGTTTTACAAATCTGCTTTTCTGCAAATAAGCCTTTTATACCTACCTTGTTTATGAGCTGCATATCATGTGTTTTTCCCGCACTTGCTGAGTACATCATTGTCGAAGTGTTCGGTCGACACTTCCCCCAGGCCTGCACTGGGCAGCCCGCGGAGGTTCTTTTTTTGGTGGGGCTAGTCACTTGCGGAGAGCTTTAGCGTATGGACGAGTTAAAGAAAAGCTTGACACGGCGAGTTTTACGTGGTTCAGGCCACCGGAGCATAAAACCCTACGTCCACGGCGAGCTAAGGAGCTCGCTGTATTGCTTGCGGCTCGGAACTGGAGTCCTGAGCTAGGGGATGACTGATGTCTAGTGTATGAGTTGCGGGAGTGCGAACCCTTGCTAATGTTGCCTACCCGAGCCTTTTATAGTCCAAGGCTCATGTGGCTTACAAGGGGGGCACGGGACCCGACAGGTGGTCCCGGGGAGATTGTCTGTTATCTACCGTATCTGCAGTTATGCCGGTAGTTGTCTCTGGTGAAGGCTTCTGAGTCTTCGTCTTGCCGCCCTGCCCATGCAGCATGCTAGTCGTAGTGGTTGATGTCGGCGGGGGCGGCATGGGATGTCTTGTCGCTGCGTTTATTGGCTGGCAGGCTCTGACACCACGCGACAGTCTGTGATGCGACTGGGCGCAACGACACCTGACAGAGGCGTGCTCCGCGTCTCTGCGTCTTGGGAAGACGCGGGCCTTGAATACCTTGTACGGGCAAGGCATGGGGCGACTTTACGCCCGCTGCCTACCGCTCGGGGGCAGGCAGCGCTCTTCAGCTAGACACGTGGCAGGCCCGGAGCCCTCCTCAGAGGAGAGGGGTGTCCGGCCCCGCAGGACACGTGGAGCCTTCGGACCTCTCCTCATGGAGGGGAGGTCCGGCTTCTGTTAGCCACGTGGCGGGCCCGGAGCTCTCCTCTGTGGAGAGGGAGGTCCGGCCCCGCTGGACACGTGGCGCCTTCGGACCTCTCCCCGCGGAGGGGGGAGGTCTGGCTTCTGTAGGCCACGTGGCGAGCCCGGAGCTCTCCTCTGAGGAGAGGGAGGTCCGGCCCCGCCGGACGCTTGGCGCCTTCGGAGCTCTCCCTGCGGAGAAGGGCGAGTTCCTTAGGCATTTTCCCCTGTGCGCGGGGGTACCCCATATCGCGGGTACCGACAGTGGCCCCGGGGCCCATCTCGGGGGAGATAGCGAGCCCGAGGTGGGACCTCCGTCTCTTCTGATCCGCGCACTTTTTCTAAGTCCCGCATTGACCGCTGCCGGAGCTCGAACAGTCGCGGGAGCGTGGGAGCATGCGCTCACTTGATGGTTGCCTTTACTGTGGCGGTTCCCAAGGCTGCCATTCCTGTACGTCGCGGCGCTTTCTTCCGGAACCGCCGAAGCGCCTTGCCGGCTTGTCTTCTGGGGAGACTGACTCCTTGACCCACCGCTTTAGTTGGGCGGCTTGGGTCCACCTGTCATCGGCGCTCGGTCTTGGAGCCGAAGCGGTTGCCGATGCGGCGTATTCGAAGAGTTTCGAATCGCTTGGAATTGCACCAAGGAAGTTTTAAGAGGGGATCTTACCCACCTTGCGGCTTCCCTTCGCACTTCCCAGCGCTTTTTCTTGGAATCTTGTGCCTTTGTCTTCTTGCCTTTGAGTCCTCCCTCTTGGTTTTGCCTGGCCGAGTCCTTAGCTCCGTAAGGTACCCAGAGGCCTTCACCAATCTCGGGGCTCTGTACAGACACCTTCCCCAGGTCCTAACTGTATTAGGGGCCCCCGGGGGTCTCCGGATCTCGCCCTATGGGGAGGTCCAGATCTGCTAGCCACGTGGCGGGTCCGGAGCCCCTCCTGAGGAGGCGGGAGCTCTGGCCCTGCTGGACACGTGGGGCTTTCGGAGCCCCTACCCCCCCCCCCCCCCCCCCGCCGAGGGGGAGGTTCGAGTTTCCGCCTGCCACATGGCGAGTCCGGAGCCCCCCTCAGGGGAGGCGGGAGCTCCGGGCCGATGGAACGTGGGGCCTTCGGGCCTCGCCCCTGCTGAAGGGGCGGGACCCGGTCCTTCCCGTCCTATGCCAGAGTAGTTGGTAGCTCCTTTCCCCCCGCTTCGTGCAGTCCCCATTGCTGTAACCTGGAGGTCCTGCACACAGGCAGAGGAAACATAATTCTCCTCGGGGGGTCCTCCCCTCCCGTCTCCTAGTCTTATTCGGCTTACGATCCTGATCCGTTATACGGGGCTTGGGCAATTCTGTGCGTGAGGCGCCGGAGCTCCGGCTCCCTCCGAGGTCCGGGTACGGCCGTCCGATCCCTAGTACCGGGCCGTGTGCCGGGGAAGCAGAGTTCACAGCCTTTGGGTTCATGACCAGGCAAAGCGGTTGTACTCCCCTGTACCTCCGGAGGGCAGGATGCGCACGCTTTGGGCACGGAGCCGGCTAAGCGGGATACGCACCCTGGACCCCCCATGCACAACGCAGGCCTTTCCTGGAGGTGACCAACTGGCACCGCAACACCTGACTGGGGGAGGCCCGAGAGACTCACTTGGCCATCGGCAGGTGCCTCAAGCACAACCGCCCTCGGTAGGATAGCAAATGCTGACTATGGATGAGCGCGGGAGAGAGGGAGCTAGATGTACGATGAACATACATAGATAGTGCGATCAGAAAAATTAATGCATAATTTAAATGAGCACATGAGAGAGAGCGAAGTAGAACAAGTTTCTGTGTTAATGCCCATAGGTGGAAGTCTGGCTGTACATGGAGGCAATGACCCGCCTCGTCTACAAGGGAAGCAAGACTCTACGCGCTTAGGGTCAGAACCAGGCTAAGCTGGACGTAGTCCTGGACCGTCCCTTGAGACTTAGCTGCCCCAAGCGCTGTTCCTAAACTCTATGGGATTTATTACAGAAGGGAATGACCCTGTTCTACTAATGCTCGGGGGGTAGGACTTACAGTGTTGTTCCATGCTAGGGGTTTTGGGAACGGATCCCACACTCGGTTGAAAGGCATGTACACCTGGGGCGGCAGCTTTCGTGATTCGGAAGGGACCTTCCCGGCTGGGGGAGAGTTTATAGGTCCTTCTCGGGAAAGTGCATGCCGCGACACCAGGTTGCCTTTCTGCAAGTCCCTGACGCGTTTGGTTCTTTAGCGGTAGTGCTAGAGCAGCAGCCGAGACCATGCGTTGTGGGGTGTCACCTGCAGCCGAGCCTCGTTGACGAGGTTGTCATCTTCACGCTGGATCAGGTCCTGCGCGGCTTCTCCTGGGCGCCCCCGGGGAGTTCTCCCCTTCTGGCTAAGGCCTTCAAGAGGTAAGTGGACCCGGGCTCGTCTTGGGAGACCCAAGGCGTCTTCCACTTCTGGCAAGGCCTTCAAGGGGTTGACGGACCTTGGGCGGCCCCCAGGAGGTATGACCGAGGCACGGAGGCGTGCTCTCGGGAGGGGCTGGCCCGATCTTGCACCATTGTGATTGGTGCTTGGGCTGCTGCGACTATTTGGAGCTTCTCCAAGGTTGACGCCGCAGCAGTGCAGCCTCCACTGACCTGGGGCGGCAGCCAAAGTCGGCTACCGCCCCGGCCCGTCACCATCGGATCTTGAGTCCTCACCGTTATGCACTGTCTTCATGACATGCTGAGGCTCTTGAAACCCCACCTGGTGGCCGGCGCTGACTGAAGCGTCGACTTTCTGCTTGCCATCCCTCTGAGGGTGGAGCGGTGCCTCAGCTCTCTGCTGCCTCCCTTTGCGGAAGCGCTCTGCGAGCCTCTGGATATCCCAGCACTCGGCAGCAGTATGGTTGCCGGCGCCATGCACGGGGCATAGCCCGCCCTGGTCACTATCTGGGGCTGGCGACTGCCGCTGCCTTTTGTCGGGGCGTGGCCCCCGAGCTCCACTAGCCGTTGCTGCTGCGGCGACGGGAGCCGTGGACAATTACTTCATCTTGCCACTCCCCCGGTTCTGGGCCTTCTTGCCACTTCCATAGGAAGCAGCGCCGGACCCAGGCTGTCCTCCTGACTCGGAGGTCGGCAGAGAGTGCCAGTTCCGCCCTTCAGCTGCTCTGGCGCACTTGTCCGCCAGGCTGAAGAGATCAGAGACGTCGCGGACCTCTCTGGTCGCGAGCTTTTCAAGCATTTTCTCGTCCCGGACACCCTGCCGGAACGCCACCACCACAGAAGCACTTTGAATATGCGGGATGGTGTTGCGTACCTGGGAGAACCGCTGGATGAAGGAGCGCAGCGACTCCTCAGGTTGTTGCTTGATGGTGTGGAGGTCAAGCTCCGTGCCGGGACGGGTGTAGGAGCTGCCGAAGTTGGCGATGAACTGCCAGCAGAGCTCTCCCCAGGAAGTTATGGAACCCTGAGGGAGATTCATGAGCCAAGACCGGGCTGGGCCGGTCAAGGCGACGGGGAAGTAGTTGGCCATGACAGCCTCATCCCCTCCTGCGGCAAGCACGGCGGTGGAATAGATCTGGAGGAACTCCGCCAGGTTAATGCTGCCGTCGTACTTTTCAGGCAGGTGCGGCCGAAACTTGCGCGGCCACGTCGCAAAGCTAAGGTGGGGTGCAAGGGCCGCACATCCTGCTCCTGTTGCCGCAGGTATTGGTGCCGCAAACGCTTGGTTCGCACCTGGCACAGTGTACCCCGGTATGGGCAAGGCTGCGCCATAGACCGGGGACGCCGTTTGTAGGGCATATGGTTGTTGCATATGCTGCACGGCGTATGCCTAGGGCAGGGCTCGCGTGGCGAAGATCTGCCCTCCAGGCTGGGTCGAGGCCAACGTCATGCTGTCGCCAGCCTCTTGGTTGCGACGCCTTTCTCGACGTCGCTCGAGGTACACCCGGGCATCCTGGCCCAAGTGGCACCATTCCAGCTCCTTCCTCAGATCCGTCGACGGGAGCCTGGAGGAGCTGGAATCCGCCGTCTGCCCGTCAACCGTTGGCGTGCGCGTCAGCGACACAGCCGGTTGGCCGGGGCACCGCCCTTGCCGAAACTGAGGGTTTGCGGCGGCGACGACGAGGCGGTCCACCTCGCGGACCCACTGCTGGGTCGCTGAATGGGGCGCGTCCCCAGCAGGTGGGTTGCGCAGTAGCGCTCTCGCTGCAGCTAGCGCGCCCCCGTGGTGTACGCTCAGCGCTGCAGAAGATCTAACGCTGGTCGGAGCCTGCATTGCCGGAGTCGGCTGCTGGCTACCAGCTTGCGCCGACACACTCCGTCCTGAGTGCGTCTGTCAAAGTGTTCGGTCGACACTTCCCCCGGGCCTGCACTGGGCAGCCCGCGGAGGTTCTTTTTTCGGTGGGTCTAGTCCCTTGCGGAGAGCTTGCGCGGATGGACGAGTTAGTAAGAGCTTGACACGGTGAGTTTTACGTGGTTCAGGCCACCGGAGCGTAAAACCCTACGTCCACGGCGAGCTATGGAGATCGCTGTATTGCTTGCTGCTCAGGGCCGGAGTCCTGAGCTTGGGGGTGAGTTACAGCTTGGGAGTGAATGGCTAGAGTGCAAGTTGCAGAGTGCGAACCCCTGCTATCGTCGCCTACCCGAGCCTTTTATAGTCCAAGACTCGGGTGGCTTACAAGGGGGCCCGGGACCCGACAGGTGGTCCCGGGGAGATTGACTGTTATCTACCGTATCTGCAGTTATGCCGGTAGTTGTCTCTGACGAAGGCTTCCGAGTCTCCGTCTTGCCGCCCTGCCCATGCCGCACGCTAGTCGTAATGGTTGATGACGGCGTAGGCGGCATGGGATGTCTTGTCGCGTTGTTTATTGGCTGGCAGGTTCTGACACCGCGCGCCAGTCTGTGATGCGACTGGGTGCAACAGCACCTGACAGAGGCGTGCTCCGCGTCTCCGCGTCTCGGGAAGACGCGGGCCTTGAATACCTTGTACGGGCAAGGTATGGGTCGTCTTTACGCCCGCTGCCTATCACTCGGGGGCAGGCAGCGCCGTTCTTCTGGCCACGTGGCGGGCCCGGAGCCCTTCTCAGAGGAGAGGAGGGTCCGGCCCGTGGGGCACGTGGAGCCTCCGGACCTCTCCCCGCGGAGGGGGAGGTTCGGCTTCTGTCGGCCACGTGGCGGCCCCGGAGCTCCCTTCTGAGGAGAGGGAGGTCTGGCCCTGCCGGATACGTGGCACCTTCGGACCCCTCGCCCGCGGAGGGGGAGGTCCGGCTTCTGTATGCCACGTGGCGGGTCCGGAGCTCTCCTCTGAGGAGAGGGAGGTCCGGCCCCGCTGGACATGTGGCGCCTTCGGAGCTCTCCCTGCGAAGAAGAGCGAGTTCCTTAGGCATTTTCCCCTGTGCGCGGGGGTACCCCATATCTCAGGTACCGACAGTGGCCCCCTTGATGGTTGCTTTTACTGCGGCGGTTCCCAAGACTGCCACTTCTGCATGTTGGGGCGCTTTCTTCAGGAACCACCGAAGTGCCTTGCCGGCTTGTCTTCTTAGTAGACTGACTCCTTGACCAACCGCTTCAGTCGGGCAGCTTGGGTCCACCTGTCATCGGTGCTCGGTCTAGGAGCCAAAGCGGTTGCCGAAGAGTTCCGAATCGCTTGGGATTGCACCCGGGAAGGTGTGAAAAGAAACCGCCGCGTGGGTATGCTCCCCTTATAAGGCTTCCAGCCCTTGCGCCTCCCTCGGGTCTCTGCAGTCTTGTCTTCTTCCATGGCTCTTAACCCGCCTTATGGGGGGAGAATCACTCTCGATTCCCTTCAGCGACGGCGTCTGCACCAAGTCTGGGACCCAGGGAGCCTGCCTGCCTTGCCTCTAGAGGTGGCGCCTCCAAGGGGTCTCTGGTTTGTCCTCCCGACGGAGCCCTTCCTTGGTGACAGCATGTAAGGGCCTCAGTTTTGGCACACATTTGAAGTGTTCATCACCACACCACACCAATTTTCACTCCATTCGGAGTTGATCTTGACATGAGCTAAGTGGGACGAATTCAAACTTTATTTGAATTCAAAACTGAACTTGTGCTGAAATTCACTCAAACCGAACCCAATTTGAATTCTATTCAATTCAAATGGCTCAGGGGTGAATAATTTGAATTAACAGGGGTATTATGGGGCTCACTGTTCACAACAGTGATTAGGAGTAAATTTCAGAGGTTAAAACCCTGGGTGGGACCCACATGTCATAGAGGGAAGAAGGAGAAACTTACACCCAAAGTCAGAGTCTCAGTGGGAAATTCCACCGAGCAGCTGTCGGCTGTGCCACCGAGCAGCTACCGGCGCCACCAGCTGCTTCCCTCTCCGCGCGCTGGCGCCCAGGGCGGCTGGCTCGCTCCCCCACGCGACCGACACTGCCTCAGCCGAGCAGGAGTCGTCCGGCTTTATCTTCTCGCGGGCAAACCCGAGCAGCGGCCTTGTTTCTCGCCGCAGCTCTCTGCTCAATCGGGAAAACCAGCAAAACCATCTCCTCCTTCGTCCCTGAGCTGCTAGACAGCCACCTGAGCTCGCACTCCACCTCTCCAACGCCAGAAACCTCGAGCTCCGACCTCCTTTGCCCAAAGACGATCGCCACCGCGGCGACCTAGCCTCAGCCGAGAGTCAGGCGCCCGTGGGCAGCGTTCCACAGGCGTTTTCATGGTCCAGCGAGAGAGGCAATAGGAGCGCGCGACCACCGTGCGGCTCTCCTCTAAGTTTGGAAGCCAACCGTGAAGAATCTGCAGAGAATTTCTAGTTTTTGCTCCGGCAACCGTAACCCAAGCTTCCGGTACGGTTTCTTTAAATTCTCGCTCTATGATCTTTCGGAGGTCATCAAATCTTGCTCATAGACGCTGGACTAGCCGGAGATCAAGTTCTTTTCTGCATCCGTAGCGTGAAACTATCTAGGAGTGACGAATTTCGAGCTCGATCGAGAGCGGTCATGACGGGCACGATCGGTCATACGGTGCCGACCGACTTGCCGCCATCCCTGAACCCTTTTGACACCTTGTCGAGCTTCCTAGAGGTACACTGATGCTGTAGGGCCGTTTGTTCGAGGTGTTGGCGGGTTTAGAAACCACGGTCGACGGTGTCGAACCTCAACCGAGGCAGCGGCACGTCGCCGAGCTATTTCCGGTCACCCCTAGCCCGACCTGTCACCACCGACGTGTTCCTCGACGTCGACAACCCCCTGGCGGCGATTTTCAGACCATGGGAGGTCCGGCAGCGGCGAGCCGGCAAGCCCCGAGCCTGCTCCGGCGAGGTCGGCGGCGCGGGCGTGAGAGAACGGTGGGAGGAAGACAAAGCCGGCTGGCCCACGTGTCAGCGGCTGAAGAGTTTAAACCGGGATCGGGTGTGACCGGGGATCGGCTGTGCTGGCGCGCAAATACCCTGTGAGCTCCGGTGTGTCGGACACCTACGCGCTCGACACGTGTGGTATCTCCGGTGTGCCGGACACCTTCGCGCTCGACACGTGTGGTATATCCGGTGTGCCAGACACCTCCGCGCTCGACACGTGTCCCCGCGGGCCCGAGAGTTTAAACTTTTCCCCCGATTTTCAGGATTCTTCCAAACTTCAAATCCTCATAACTTTGCCTAGAAAGCTCCAAATCGAGTGAACCAAATTTGGTTGGATTTAGCTCTCTGAGCAATTTCCAGCAATACCAAATTCAGCTCATGAAAGTGAATAGTTTTCCAGAATTAAATCCCTAAAGTTTAAACTGTTGGGAATTTTATCTGGAGAACTACTTTATGAAAAGTTCTGAAATTTGGCTGAAAGGTTCATTGGAGAATCCCTGAATCCCAGTAAAATTTTCAGACTCATCCAAGTTTAATTAGTTACCCTAATTGGGTGATTAAGGGAACTGCCCAGAGAAAATAGAAAGATGTACAGAAATATTTTTCAGATTTTCTCCAATCTTAATTAGGACATAACTTTCTGTAGAATTCATCAAATGACATGAAACCAATTCCATCAGAACCATCCTAAATTCTAGTTTCCAGAAAGTAATGGTGGGAACCATGAAAAACCCTGGAATTACTTAGAGGCTCAATTATTGACCAAATGGGCTTCTATTTGTACAAGGTTCAAATGAACTTTGTTTCAAATAAAACTTGGTCACAACTCTGGTTGGGACCCTACCAGTCCACCATAAAAATTTCAGAACCAAAGGGAAGGGCTAGCTAGAGTTATTAGCAAATAAGTATTCAAGTTTACACTTTGCATTCAAATTAACATGTAGTATTGTATTAAACGTGTAGCCATTGAAGAAGAGACTCCGGAAGTGCTAGACTTCCTCTTTCTGGAAGAGGAACTAACCCCTGACCAGCAGCAACAAGGCAAGCCCCGGTTTGCATTAACCTCTTTATAAGTTTTTACTTTGTTTACATGTGTCATATGAAGTATGTATATGCATTAGGTATAGGATGAATGAAACCCCACTTGCATAACCAAAGGTTCCTAAAAGAGTGAGGGTAGTGTCTAAGACCTCGAGTAGACAGGCTATGCTTAATGAGTCATAGGACTTCGGTACAAGTCGAGTAGTTGGAATCTACTCGCGAGATAGGCATGGGGACACACGGGTTCGGTTGAGTGACGTGAGATCACTTTAGTAATGAAAATGAGACTAGGCAGGGGCTAGGGCGCAGCAAGAGAGAGTCTTGTGTGCGCAGCCCTGTCCGTGTCGATTGAGGACCGAGCCGTGTGCGGCCCACGCTGATCAAGTTTGAACGTACCGAAGGCATATCGGATATATGGGCCCCGATAAACCGATCTAGCCTAAACCTCCGGGTGTCGAGGCATAATGCACCGATTTATAGGTGTAGGCTGAGGGCAGCAAGGTGGAAATCTGCCAACGGGCATAGAGAGATGCTCCGTGTGGGGAACATCCTGCTCGTTTCGGTGCGACCGGTTTGACGTTTGGGCTGTTGGGTGAAAGGTTGTCCCGTACGACATCGAGTGAGCGTGCTGTGCAGCTCCACGGGTGGGCGTATGTGACGTGCTCTTTGGGTTTCCCTGCAGGTGTATATCGAGTCGATTCGCCGTCCCTCGCGGTGAAGAGTACCACTTGGTCACTGAGTCGTGACGTAGATTAATGGATGAAACATGTTGATTCAATATTGCTGGTTGATATAATTGTATTGCTACATGTGTGCCACCAAATACTGCTTACTAAATTTCAGATTTCATGAACTGTTAACTTGTTGCTAAAAGATGAACTAAGGATGAACTTGTAGGCGTGTCTTTTTGCTGAAATGTTACTATCCTATGTCCATTGTACACCTCATGTAGAGTTCCATGCTTAGGTGAGTCGGTTAAGCCTTGCTGAGCCTTCGTGCTCACCGTTGCTGCTTAAGTGTTTTTTCAGGTGAGGAGCCACCCACGGACTCGGAGTACGAGTCCAATGGCGAGGGTTACCCTCCGTCGGGGACCACGGCTGAGTGGGAGCCGTACACGCCGCGCTGAGCTGAGGAGTGCAGCTAGTGTGGGTTGCCCTAGGGCTGGGCAACCAACTTTTGCTAGATAGGCGGGCGTGAGTTGTACAGTGAGGAGCCACCCACGGACTCGGAGTACGAGTCCACCGGCGAGGGTTACCCTCCATTGGGGACCACGGCTGAGTGGGAGCCGTACACACCACGCTGAGCTGAGGAGTGCAGCTAGTGTGGGTTGCCCTAGGGCTGGGCAACCAACTTTTGCTAGATAGGCGGGCGTGAGTTGTATAGTGTAGACTTCCGCTGTGTAATATAAACAATAGTTGTAACTGAATTTTGTACCTGTTTGTACAGTTTCAGTTGTTTTTCCCATGTAACATAATGTGTTCTTATGACGTGTGCTGTCGGGTGTCGCATCGCGTGGCACCACCCTCTGTGATCCTGGATGAGCGGATTCCGGTCCGCCACAGCCTGGTATCAGAGCTGCAGTGGGGATAGCACAGTACTTAAGGACTACATGATGGGAAAACATAGGTTACGGTGAGGAATCGGTAGCTGCCCAAGTAAGGACTGTCGGTACCCTCGATATGGGGTACCCCCGCGCACAGGGGAAAATGCCTAAGGATCTCGCCCTTCTCCGCAGGGAGAGCTCCGAAGGCGCCACGCGTCCAGCGGGGCCGGACCTCCATCTCCTCAGAGGAGAACTCCGGGCCCACCACGTGGCATACAGAAGCCGGACCTCCCCCTCCGCGGGAGAGAGGTCTGAAGGTGCCGCGTGTCCGGAGAGGCCGGACCTCCCTCTCCTCAGAGAGGAGCTCCGGGCTCGTCGCGTGGCCAACAGAAGCTGAACCTCCCCCTCCGCGGGAAGAGGTCCGAAGGCTCCACGTGTCCTGCGGGGCCGGACCCCCCTCTCTTCTGAGGAGGGCTACGGGCCCGCCACGTGGCCAGCAGAACGGCGCTGCCTGCCCCCGAGCGATAGGCAGCGGGCATAAAGATGCCCCATACCTTTCCCCTACAAGGTATTCAAGGCCCGCGCCTTCCCAAGACGCGGAGCACGCCTCTGTCAGGTGCCGTTGCGCCCAGTCGCATCACAGACTGGCGCGCAGTGTCAGAGGCTGCCAGCCAATAAACGCAGCGACAAGACATCCCATGCCGCCCCCGCCGTCATCATCCACTACGACTAGCATGCGGCATGGGCAGAGCTACAAGACGAAGACTCAGAAGCTTTCGGCAGAGACAACTACCGGCATAACTGCAGATACGGTAGATAACAGTCAATCTCCCCGGGACCACCTGTCGGGTCCCGGGCCCCCTTGTAAGCCACCCGAGTCTTGGACTATAAAAGGCTCGGCTAGGTGACGATAGCAAGGGGTCGCATTTTGCAACTCATACGCTAGCCATACACTCTCAAGCTGTAACTCACCCCCAAGCTCAGGCCTCCGGCCCTGAGCAGCAAGCAATACAGCGAGCTCCATAGCTCGCCGTGGACGTAGGGTTTTACGCTCCGGCGGCCTTAACCACGTAAAACTCGCCGTGTCAAGCTCTTACTAACTCGTTCCATCCGCGCAAGCTCTCCGCTAGGAACTAGCCCCTCCGAAAAAAGAACCTCCGCGGGCTGCCCAGTGCAGGCCCGGGGGAAGTGTCGACCGCACACTTCGACATTTGGCGCGCCAGGTAGGGGGCTTTTCTCCTAGCGCGACGAGTTTCTGCCGACGAAGATGACCAAGCTTCCTTCAGCGGCAAACTCTCCCCCCCCTGCGTCCGCGGCAAACTGTGACCAGGGGAGAGTACATGATGACACACTCAGGGCGGAGTGTGTCAGGGCAAGCTGGGAGCCAGCAACCGGCTCTGGCAGCGCCGACCCCGGCAATGCAGGCTCCAACCAGCGTCAGGCCTTCAGTAGCGCCGGGCGTACCCGGTGGGGGTGCGCTAGCAGCAGCAAGGGCGCTACTGCACAATCCGCCTGCTGGGGACGTGCCTCAGGCAGCGACCCAGCAGTGGATTCGCGAGGTAGACCGTCTTGTCATCGCCGCCGCAAACTATTGACTTCGGCGGGGATGACACTCTGGCCAACCGGCTGTGTCGCTGACGCGCACGCCAACGGTTGACGGGCAGACGGCGGGTTCCAGCTCCACCAAACTTCCGTCGACGGACCTGAGGACAGAGCTGGAACGGTGCCACTTGGGCCAAGATGCCCGAGTGTTCCTCGAGCAACGTCGAGAAAGGCGTCGCACTCAAGAGGCTGGCGACAACATGACGTCGGCCTCGACCCAGCCTGGAGGGCAGACCTTCGCTACGCGAGCTCTGCCCCAGGCGTACGCCGCACAGCATAAACCACAACCAAGTGCTCTGCAAGCGGAATCCCCGGCCTATGGCGCAACCTTGCCCATACCGGGGTACACTGTGCCAGGCGCAACCAAGCGTTCGCGGCACCAGTACCTGCACTGGGAGCCAGCAACCGGCTCTGGCAGCGCCGACCCCGGCAATGCAGGCCCCAACCAGCGTCAGGTCTTCAGTAGCGCTGGGCGTACCCGGCGGGGGTGCGCTAGCCGCAACAAGAGTGCTACTGCACAATCCGCCTGCTGGGGACGCGCCTCAGGCAACGACCCAGCAGTGGATTCGCGAGGTAGACCATCTTGTCATCGCCACCGCAAACCCTTGACTTCGGAAGGGACGACGCTCCGGCCGACCGGCTGTGTCGCTGACGCGCACGCCAACGGTTGACGGACAGACGGCGGATTCCAGCTCCACCAGGCCTTCGTCGACGGACCTGAGGACTGAGCTGGAACAATGCCACCTGGGCCAAGATGCCCGAATGTTCCTCGAGCGGCGACGAGAAAGGCGTCGCAGCCAAGAGGCCAGCGTCAGCATGACAACTGCCTCAACCCTGCCTGAGGCGCAGACTTTCGCCACGCGAACTCTGCCCCAGACATACGCCACGCAGCATATGCCACAGCCATATGTCCTGCAAACGGCACCCCCGGTCTATGGCGCAGCCTTGCCCATACCGGGGTACACTGTGCCAGCGGCGAACCAAGTGTTCGTGGCACCAACACCTGCAGCAACAGGGGCAGGATGTACGGCCCTGGAGCCTCACCTCCGCTTCACGAGGTGGCCGCGCAAGTTTCGGCCGCACCTGCCCGAGAAGTACGACGGCAGCGTCAACCCAGCGGGGTTCCTCCAGATCTACTCCACCGCCATACTTGCCGTAGGAGGGGATGAGGCCGTCATGGCTAAGCT
Organism: Neostapfia colusana; assembly: GCA_030760725.1. NCBI lineage: Eukaryota > Viridiplantae > Streptophyta > Magnoliopsida > Poales > Poaceae > Neostapfia > Neostapfia colusana. Next base: position 108,056,028 of record JASWHV010000006.1, read on the forward strand.
ACTCCCCCGTCGCCTTGACCGGCCCAGCCCGGTCTTGGCTAATGAACCTCGCTCAGGGTTCCATAACTTCCTGGGGAGAGCTCTACCGGCAGTTCATCGCCAACTTCGGCAGCTCCTACACCCGTCCCGGCACGGAGCTTGACCTCCAAGCCATCAAGCAACAACCTGGGGAGTCGCTGCGCTCCTTCATCCAGTGGTTCTCCCAGGTACGCAACACCATTCCACATATTCAAAGTGCTTCTGTGGTGGCGGCACTTCGACAGTGTCCAGGACAAGAAGATGCTTGGGAGGCTTGCAACCAGAGAGGTCTGCGATGCCTCCGAGCCCTTCAGCCTGGCGGACAAGTGCGCCAGAGCATTCGGAGGGCGGAGCTGGCACTCACTGCCAGCTTCCGAAGCTGGAAGACAGCCCGAAGACAGCGGAGTTCAAGCTGAGCTCCCGACCACGTCAGACAGCCGAGAGCCAAGCACTGGCTGGCTTCGTGGCTGAGTGGACGCCAACGAAGGCTGACCCAGGGGGCCGCGAAGACGGTGAACCAAAGTACCGAGCTCCGGTGTTCACCGGGCCTCACTGGACGCTCTTCTTCGACGGCTCCTCGCGAAAGCAGGGGGCCGGTGCCGGCGTACTGCTTCTCATGCCATCGGGGGAGCAGTCTGGGTACATGGTGCGTCTCAATTCCAAGGCAACCAACAATATGGCAGAGTATGAAGCACTCATCTTTGGCCTAAAAGACAGTCCTGTCTCTGGGCGCTCGCCAGTTGTTGGCGCAGGGCGACTCCCAGCTAGTTATCAAGCAAGTTAAGGGTGAATGCCCCTGCAATGACCCACAGCTAGCTGCTTATCTGCTTCACGTGCGGATGTTGGAGAAAGAATTCCTCGCTTTGGACCTGCGCCATGTACCGCGCGCTTGCACGGCCGCAGCTGACGACCTCTCAACGAAAGCCTCCATCGGAGCCCCTGCGCATGAAGGAGTCTTCGAGAGGATGTTGCTGCGGTCCACAGCCCGGCCCGCTGAGCCGGGCGAAGGGGGCTGAACCAGTGCCTCGAAGCTAGGCAGTCCCGGCGGCCCTGGATGCCGCCAAAGGATCGTAAGAGTCACTGGGGACTCCGTGCAACCCAGCGCTCAAGATCCAGAAGCTCAAGTAGTCCCGATGCATGGACCACGGAGGTCCGGGACTCCTTTAAGGACATCCTTCCTGATGAACGTGCATCCGCTGAACGGGTTGTGCGGATGGCTAAGTGCTACGCGCTGGTATCTTTACTGGCGTGGCGCCACGACATCCTATTGCGGTGCATAACCCAGGAGGAAGGCTGCGATTAGCTCGCAGTAGTCCAAGGAGGCGAGTGCTGGGAACGCTCATCGTCCTGCACGTTGGTCGGTTAAGCCACCCGGCATGGCTCCTACTGACCGAGAGCCACCTGGACGCCGTCAAACCGGTTAGGGATGCAATGTGTGCCAGGTCCACGCCAAGCAGACCCACACAACCGGTGCAGACGCGCACCCAGAGCCGTCGGGGGATACCGGCTCCTCCATGTCGAGGGCCAGCTGGACTTCCCAGGGCCGGGTCACGGGAACTACCCTTCCACATGGTATGCGGGGCTGAAGCCATGCTTCCCCCTGATATAGCCATGGGGGTCCCCCCGTGTCCGGTGTACGACGAAGCCACGCATGACCCGCTCTGCGTGAAGACAGGCGCTCCGACGCTACCCAGTAAGTTCACCATGCTTACTTTGGTGTTTATTTAAATTACGCATTAATTTATATGAACACCTCCCCACGCTCTAGACAGTGTGCGTCCATTGTACACTCGGCTCCTCTTTCCGGCTCTCATGCATAGTCGATATTTGCTGTCCTGCCGAAGGCGGTAGTGCTTGGGGTACCTGCCAGAGGCCCGGTGGCCTTTTGGATCTCCCCCTATAAGGGTGCCAGTTGGTCTCCTCCGAGAAAAGACCTACGCTAGAACAGGGGGTCAGGAGCCTTGCTTTGCCCGGTCTTGCACCCAAAGCATGCGCACTCTGCCTCCCGGCGCTACGGTCTGAGTACCAGGGGGTCGGGCGGTTACACCCTGACTGGGGCTGGGGCCAGACCTCCGGGACCAAGTGCACTGGATTACCCAAGCCCCGTATTCCGGCCTGGGACAGTAAGCCAAATGAGACTAAGGGATAGGAAAGGGGGGACCACTGAGCAGTTCCGGACCTCCGCCCGCACAGCTGGGCCGAGCTCCGAGGCCAGCCCTCGCCCTCCTTTCAGAGGCGAGCGCTGATGCCGGACCTCACGCCCTTCGCTGGCCTGAGCTCCGATGACTTCCGGACTCCGCCTCCACAGCCAGGCCGAGCTCCGAGGCCAGCCCTCGCCCTCCTTTCAGAGGCGAGCGCTGATGCCGGACCTCACGCCCTTCGCTGGCCTGGGCTCCGATGACTTCCGGACTCCGCCTCCACAGCCAGGCCGAGCTCCGAGGCCAGCCCTCGCCCTCCTTTCAGAGGCGAGCGCTGATTCCGGACCTCACGCCCTTCGCTGGCCTGAGCTCCGATGACTTCCGGACTCCGCCTCCACAGCCAGGCCGAGCTCCGAGGCCAGCCCTCGCCCTCCTTTCAGAGGCGAGCGCTGATGCCGGACCTCATGCCCTTCGCTGGCCTGAGCTCCGATGACTTCCGGACTCCGCCCCCATAGTTGGGCCGAGCTCCGAGGCCAGCCCTCGCCCTCCTTTCAGAGGCGAGCGCTGATGCCGGACCTCACGCCCTTCGCTGGCCTGAGCCCCGATGACTTCCGGACTCCACCTCCACAGCCAGACCGAGCTCCGAGGCCAGCCCTCGCCCTCCTTTCAGAGGCGAGTGCTGATGCCGGACCTCACGCCCTTCGCTGGCCTGAGCTCCGATGACTTCCGGACCTCCGCCCCCACAGCCGGGCCGAGCTCCGATGCCAGGCTTCACCCTCTCCTAAGAGGCTGGACACCGAAGCCGTCAAGACCCTGCCAGCACAGGGAGTACTCAATACAAGAAAGTGCGCGGATCAGAAGAGACGAAGGTCCCACCTCGGGCTCGCTATCTCCCCCGAGATGGGCCCGGGGGCCACTGTCGGTACCCTCGATATGGGGTACCCCCGCGCACAGGGGAAAATGCCTAAGGATCTCGCCCTTCTCCACAGGGAGAGCTCCGAAGGCGCCACGCGTCCAGTGGGGCCGGACCTCCCTCTCCTCAGAGGAGAACTCCGGGCCCACCACGTGGCATACAGAAGCCGGACCTCCCCCTCCGCGGGAGAGAGGTCCGAAGGTGGCGCGTGTCCGGAGAGGCCGGACCTCCCTCTCCTCAGAGAGGAGCTCCGGGCTCGCCGCGTGGCCAACAGAAGCCGAACCTCCCCCTCCGTGGGGAGAGGTCCGAAGGCTCCACGTGTCCTGCGGGGCCGGACCCCCCTCTCTTCTGAGGAGGGCTACGGGCCCGCCATGTGGCCAGAAGAACGGCGCTGCCTGCCCCCGAGCGATAGGCAGCGGGCGTAAAGATGCCCCATACCTTGCCCCTACAAGGTATTCAAGGCCCGCGCCTTCCCAAGACACGGAGCACGCCTCTGTCAGGTGCCGTTGCGCCAGTCGCATCACAGACTGGCGCGCAGGTCTCAGAGGCTGCCAGCCAATAAACTCAGCGACAAGACATCCCATGCCGCCCCCGCCGTCATCATCCACTACGACTAGCATGCGGCATGGGCAGAGCTACAAGACGAAGACTCAGAAGCCTTCGGCAGAGACAACTACCGGCATAACTGCAGATACGGTAGATAACAGTCAATCTCCCCGGGACCACCTGTCGGGTCCCGGGCCCCCTTGTAAGCCACCCGAGTCTTGGACTATAAAAGGCTCGGGTAGGCGACGATAGCAAGGGGTCGCATTTTGCAACTCATACGCTAGCCATACACTCTCAAGCTGTAACTCACCCCCAAGCTCAGGCCTCCGGCCCTGAGCAGCAAGCAATACAGCGAGCTCCATAGCTCGCCGTGGACGTAGGGTTTTACGCTCCGGCGGCCTGAACCACGTAAAACTCGCCGTGTCAAGCTCTTACTAACTCGTTCCATCCGCGCAAGATCTCCGCTAGGAACTAGCCCCTCCGAAAAAAGAACCTCCGCGGGCTGCCCAGTGCAGGCCCGGGGGAAGTGTCGACCGCACACTTCGACAAGGACTATATTAGTATAGTTACTTAAAGTGGCAAATGCTAACCTATGTGTTATAATTCTGAATTTTAATTATGTAACGACGCACCTACGCTCTGGTAAGTATGGTAAGGAACACCACAGAAAGCGGTTCAATTTCGGTTAGCTCCCCCTGACGAGGAACGTGGTTCAGGGATAGAGTCTCACGGCTTGGTGTGAGATGTCAATATGAAACTCTTGGACTCTTCATGTTCCTGAGTTCATATGAAACGCTGATCCCTAGCGTGCATTAGGCAAGTAAGTGGAGACCCCATCGCGTGGTCAGTAACGCGAGAGTGTGTTCGTCTGGAAGTAGCCCAGGGGGACATACGCAGCGCTTACCATCAGCGTGCCCTGCAGGGCAGTAGGTGGTATCTGTTGGGTTGATAACATTCCCAACCGTGACGACCCGTTCATGACCTACTCGGGTTCCCCGTCGTGTGGTGTTGAAACACGATCACGTACCTTGAGACGTGACCTAACTCAAGGACGGCCGTATGGAAATGATACGGGCGTTTGTATTTACTTTTAAATATGGAACTGCCTGGATTGAACAACCTTTGAGTGCATCACTATTGTGTGGTTTTCTGCAGGTACTAACCATGTATGTATCCATATAGAAAATGTGTGCGAGAGACCGTTTAGTGCCACACTAGAGACGTATATGCCGGTATGATCCGGTTAGGATTTTCTTTTGTGAGGAACGTAGTACCGAGATATTGTAGGCATATGCATGAAAATAATGATAACAATTAATTAAAATCTATAGGTTCCACATTTAGGACCCTGGTTGGGTATAAGAATGGGATAGTGATGAGTGTAGTTCCAAAAAGACTGAAAAACAGAGTGCTCTGTTTTGGGACAGCAAGGTTGCTGATCTTCAACAGGGCATAACTCACAGGTCCTTTAGCCCAGAGAGGTGTGCTATATAGTTCTGGAAAGGTATTGAAGTACTCTACAACTTTCTTGTAGACTTCCAGAGCTGAAACACGCCTTAAGATGGCTGAAATCCCAGAGGAAGGTAAACTGTCCAGAACCAGGACAGAGTAAAACATTCTCTGAACTGTTCTGTTTTTCAAACATAACTCCCAGTAGAAAAATCTAAAATTGTCATATAATACATCGTTAGAAAGAGTAGAAGATGGGTGACATCTTTGCAATGCAAATATTCTGAAATTTCAGCACAGAATGTAATGGAAATCAGGGTTGAAAACAGCCACTTCCAAGGGAGGTGCTGTTAAAATTCTTCCAGAAATTCTGCTGACTTTGAATTAGCATAACTTTTTAACCAAGGCTGATATGGGGGCAATTGAATACTCGTTGGAAAGATACTGAAGTTAACTTTAACTTTGGTATTCAACTTGAGTCATGAAAATGCCCAGAACCAGATCAAAACTTGGGATAGGTAGAAGCTGGTCATTCTGACAGAAGAATGACAGTTGAACTCATTGGAGAGGGTGATGTACCCTAAGGGTGCTATACGTGATGACAAAGCGATAGTAATGTCTCGTATTGACCAAACCCAGTTATGGTGAGCTTCCAAAGAGGGGGTTCATCAAGTTGGATTTAACTAGCTTGTGTTTGGTCTGGTAATGGTGTAGCTTGTGCAAAGTTATTACATTATCTACATACGAGATGTATCGCATGTTTATTGTCATTATGGTTTACGCCTATTGTATTTGACAGCATGCAATATGTTGCGGGACTGAGGTTATTGTCGTATGGTTGCAGATGGTTCGTACTAGGACCACGCACGAGGTTGGTGGCTCTAGCCAACAGGGAGGCGATGACTCCCAGCCACCGGCCTACGACAGCACCCCGCAGCAGCAGCCACCACCGCCACCTCCGCTTACTCTAGTGGATGTGATAGCGGCACTGGTGGGAGGTCATGAGGAGCAGACCGACCTGCTCCGCACGATCGTGCAGAATACGTCCCAGGCGGGGGACGTCAAGACAGAGGGCCTCGTGAGCCCCGCGAAGTGTCGTACTTGGATTTCATGAGTACGCACCCTCCAGTGTTCACCGAAGCCGAAGAACCACTAGAGGCGGACAACTGGCTGCGGACCATCGAGTCCAAGTTCGGGCTGCTCCAATGTACGGAGCGGCAGAAGACTCTGTTCGCAGCGCAGCAACTCCACGGTGCCGCTGGTGCGTGGTGGGTGAATTATGTCGCCTCACGTCTGGCTGGCCATGCCGTCGAATGGCAAGAGTTCCGGGAGGCGTTCCGCGCCTATCACATCCCTCCCGGAATAATGAAGAGGAAGTTCCAAGAATTTTTGGAACTGAAGCAGGGCGGGAGGAGTGCCCACGACTACTCCCGTGCCTTCAACCATCTGTCGCAATATGCGTCAGACTACATCTCCACCGAGGAGAAGAAGCGGGAGCACTTCTATCGGGGGTTACACCCCGAAATGAAGACACATCTCGTTCAGTGGAATCGCGGCACATTCAACGACCTAGTCAATGCCGCAATCATGCAAGAGGACGCTCAGCGGGAGTTAGCAGCTGAGCAGAGGAAGCGCAGCGCTCCACCTAGCAGCGGTGGTGGCGCGCCCCAGAAGTACCGTATGGTGTATCGGACACCATCCGGGCAGCAGTGGCGACCACCGGCGCGGCCTCAACAGTTCAGGGGACGTTCGTTCCAAGCACCCCCGCTCCGACCGCCGATGCCACCGCCAAGACAGCAGCAGCAGCAGCAGACGGTACCCCGGGCGTTTCCACCGCCACAACGCGCCCCGGGATTCCGTCCACCGATCAGCGGGGGACCGCCCCGTTTCACCTGCTTCACGTGTGGCCAGGCGGGCCACTTCGCGAAGGACTGTCCCCAGGGGCAGCAGAGCAGCGGGCAAGCCCAGTTTCAGGGTGGTGCTCGAGGCCGACCTCCGGTGAAGAAGGTTGGTCAGCGAACTGGAGGCGTCCGCAACCTCGACAATGAGGACGCCCAAGAGGGAGACAACGTGCTGGCGGGTACGTTTACTCTCAACCATCAAGCCATCGTCATACTTTTTGATTCTGGTGCAACCCACAACTTTATAAGTGCATCGTACGTGGTTAAGCATCAGCTGGAAGCCTTTCCAACCGAGTGTTCGTATATGATCTGCTCACCGGGAGGAAAGATTTCAGCAACGATAATGGTTCCAAAAGCACCACTGTGTTTAGGTGGGAAGATATATCCCACCACTATGATTATCCTAGGGGGGGCAGAAGATTGATGCAATCTTGGGAATGTCATGGCTAAGCTACCATGGCGCTGTCCTGGAAACCACATCACGGGCTATTCACCTCAACTCCCCATTACACCGTCCGCAGTCCCTCCTATTAGATAATCCAGTCAGAGAGGTTTCAGCGATCAATATTGCTGAGGCTCCCAAGTTAGAAGACATCCCCGTAGTCCGGGAGTATCCTGATGTGTTCCCGGATGATCTTCCGGGCATGCCACCTGAGCGGGATGTCGAGTTCAAGATTGAACTTGCACCCGGGACTATGCCCATCTCAAGGAGACCATACAGGATGGCTCCAAATGAGCTGGCTGAACTGAAAGAACAGCTCAATGACCTGTTGAGCAAGGGTTTCATTAGGCCGAGTTCCTCGCCTTGGGGATGCTCGGCGCTATTCGTGAAGAAGGATGAGACCCTGAGGCTGTGTGTGGATTACCGGCCGCTCAACGCCGTCACCATCAAGAATAAGTACCCACTGCCCCGCATCGACATATTGTTTGATCAACTTGTGGGTGCAAGTGTGTTCTCCAAGATGGACCTTCGCTCTGGATATCACCAGATAAAGATCCGGGCGGAGGATATCCCGAAGACGGCCTTCTCAACGAGATATGGATTATATGAATATCTCGTCATGTCCTTTGGTCTCACAAATGCTCCAGCCCATTTCATGTATCTCATGAACTCGGTGTTCATGCCGGAGCTGGACAAGTTCGTGGTAGTGTTCATCGACGATATCTTGGTTTACTCCAAGACAGAAGCTGAACATGCCGAACACTTGCGAATCGTTCTTCAACGATTGCGAGACAACAAGCTCTACGCCAAGTTCAGCAAATGCGAGTTTTGGATCAGCCAAGTGCCATTCTTGGGACATATCATCTCAGCGGAAGACATTGCAGTTGACCCAAGGAAGATAGAGCAAGTGCTGAAATGGAAAGCTCCCACTTCAGTCCATGAAGTCAGAAGCTTCCTCGGGTTAGCGGGATACTACCGGAGATTCATTCCAAGCTTCTCCAAGCTCGCTAAGCCGATGACAGAGTTGCTGAAGAAAGGGACGAAATATGTTTGGAACACGGCGTGTGAAGGAGCATTCCGAACATTGGTGAAGCATCTCACAACAGCCCCGGTGTTAGCTCAGCCGGATACAACAAAGCCCTTCGACGTGTATTGTGACGCGTCCGGTATTGGGCTTGGCTGCGTTGATGCAGGAAGGACGTGTGGTCGCCTATGGCTCACGCCAACTTCGGAACCATGAGCAGCACTATCCCACTCATGACCTTGAGCTTGCTGCAGTGGTTTTGGCGCTGAAAATGTGGAGGCACTATCTCCTGGGGAATTTGGTGCATCTCTACACCGACCACAAGAGCTTGAAATACATTTTCACCCAGAAGGAGCTGAACATGAGGCAAAGGAGGTGGTTAGAGCTGATCAAAGATTATGAGATTGAGATCCATTACCACCCCGGCAAGGCGAATGTGGTTGCTGACGCACTGAGTCGGAAATCACATGTCCATCACCTCACCATTACACTGGTGGAGGAGGAAGAGCCAATTTTATACTTGGTTCCTTATGGATCGCTGTACAACCTTGCCCTCATCCCTACTGTTAGGGAGGACATCATTGCAGCTCAGAAAGATGATAAAGGCATGGCACATCTCCGGAGACGGATAGACAATGGAGAGATTAAATGTTTCCAGAAAGATGATGAGGGGACGCTGTGGTTTAATGACCGCATAGTCGTACCCCGGGATATGGAGTTGAGAAAGAAGATCCTCGATGAAGCTCACCTGTCCATGTACTCCATTCATCCGGGCAGCAACAAAATGTACCAAGATTTGAAAAAGAAATTTTGGTGGACACGGATGAAGCGGGAGGTAGCTAAGTACGTATCCGAGTGTGATACGTGTAGACGAGTGAAGGCTGATCATATGAGGAAATCAGGGCTGCTGCAACCCCTGAAAATTCCAGCATGGAAATGGGAAGATGTGAGCATGGATTTCATTGTGGGATTACCCTTAACAGCCAACAAGCATGATTCCATATGGGTGATCGTTGACCGACTGACCAAATCAGCTCACTTCATTCCCGTGCATACACATTTCCATGCCAACTGATACGCGGAGTTATACATTGCCAGGATTCTATGCCTGCATGGTGTATCCAAGACCATAGTCTCAGACCGAGGTGCATTGTTTGTATCTCGCTTTTGGGAGCAGTTGCATGCTGCTTTGGGTACTAAACTGATTAGGAGCTCCGCCTACCACCCTCAGACAGATGGCCAGACAGAGAGGGTGAATCAAGTTCTGGAGGACATGTTGAGAGCATGTGCCATCCACCATGGTAGGAACTGTGATAATCACCTACCATTGGCGGAATTCTCGTACAACAACGGCTATCAGGCGAGTATCAAGATGGCACCCTACGAAGCTCTCTACATTCGCAAGTGCCGCACCCCATTAAATTGGTGCGAGTCCGGTGAAAGGGTCACATTCGGGGTTGATGTGGTGAACGACGCCGAAGAGCGCGTTCGGACAATTCAAGCCAATTTAAAAGCCGCTCAATCCCGGCAGAAGAGCTACGCTGATAAGAGGCGTAGGCCATTGCACTTTGACGTTGGGGAACACGTGTACCTACGCGTGTCTCCGATGAAGGGCGTGCACCGGTTCGGTGTGAAGGGGAAGCTCGCTCCCCGTTTTATTGGACCCTACGCTATCACCGAGAAGTGTGGACCAGCAGCGTATAGATTGGAGCTACCAGCCTCCCTGGCTGGTGTCCATGATGTTTTCCATGTTTCGCAACTGCGAAAATGTTTGAAGCATACAGCTGCTGTTCCTACCGAAGACATCAGCGAGCTGAAACCGGATTTAACATATGATGAGTATCCGGTGGAAATCCTTGATGAGAAAGCCCGAACCACGCATAGCAGAACATTGTGGTTCTACAAGATCCTCTGGAGTAACCACACCGTGGAAGAAGCGACGTGGGAGAGCGAGGAATTTCTTCGCTCAAATTACCCGGAGTTCATGGCTTCTCAACACGAGTAAGTCCCTACTACATCGCTATCTCTTCTTTTGTAATCTCGGGACGAGATTCTTTTAAGGGGGGAGGAATGTAAGGGCCTCAGTTTTGGCACACATTTGAAGTGTTCATCACCACACCACACCAATTTTCACTCCATTCGGAGTTGATCTTGACATGAGCTAAGTGGGACAAATTCAAACTTTATTTAAATTCAAAACTGAACTTGTGCTGAAATTCACTCAAACCGAACCCAATTTGAATTCTATTCAATTCAAATGGCTCAGGGGTGAATAATTTGAATCACCAGGGGTATTATGGGGCTCACTGTTCACAACAGTGATTAGGAGTGAATTTCAGAGGTTAAAACCCCGGGTAGGACCCACATGTCATAGAGGGAAGAAGGAGAAACTTACACCCAAAGTCAGAGTCTCGGTGGGAAATTCCACCGAGCAGCTGTCGGCTGTGCCACCGAGCAGCTACCGGCGCCACCAGCTGCTACCCTCTCCACGTGCTGGCGCCCAGGGCGGCTGGCTCGCGCCCCCACGCGACCGGCACCGCCTCAGCCGAGCAGGAGTCGGCCGGCTTTATCTTCTCGCGGGCAAACCCGAGCAGCGGCATTGGTTCTCGCCGCAGCTCTCTGCTCAATCGGGAAAACCAGCAAAACCATCTCCTCCTTCGTCCCTGAGCTGATAGACAGCCACCTGAGCTCGCACTCCACCTCTCCAATGCCAGAAACCTCGAGCTCCGACCTCCTTTTCCCAAAGACGATCGCCACCGCGGCGACCTGGCCTCAGCCGAGAGTCAGGCACCCGTGGGCAGCGTTCCACAGGCATTTTCACGGTCCAGCGAGAGAGGCAACAGGAGCGCGCGACCACCGTGCGGCTCTCCTCCAAGTTTGGAAGCCAACCGTGAAGAATCCGCAGAGAATTTCTAGTTTTTGCTCCGGCGACCGTAACCCAAGCTTCCGGTACGGTTTCTTTAAATTCTCGCTCTATGATCTTTCGGAGGTCATCAAATCTTGCACATAGACGCTGGACTAGCCAGCGATCAAGTTCTTTTCTGCATCCGTAGCGTGAAACTATCTAGGAGTGACGAATTTCGAGCTCGATCGAGGGCGGTCATGACGGGCACGATCGGTCACACGGTGCCGACCGACTTGCCGCAATCCCTGAACCCTTTTGACACCTTGTCGAGCTTCCTAGAGGTACACTGATGCTGTAGGGACGTTTGTTCGAGGTGTTGGCGGGTTTAGAAACCACGGTCGACGGTGTCGAACCTCAACCGAGGCAGCGACACGTCGCCGAGCTATTTCCGGTCACCCCCAGCCCGACCTGTCACCACCGACGTGTTCCTCGACGTCGACAACCCCCTGGCGGCGATTTTCAGACCATGGGAGGTCCGGCAGCGGCGAGCCGGCAAGCCCCGAGCCTGCTCCGGCGAGGTCGGCGGCGCGGGCGTGAGAGAACGGCGGGAGGAAGACGAAGCCGGCTGGCCCACGTGTCAGCGGCTGAAGAGTTTAAACCGGGATCGGGTGTGGCCGGAGATCGGCTGTGCTGGCGCGCAAATACCCTGTGAGCTCCGGTGTGTCGGACACCTCCGCGCTCGACACGTGTGGTATCTCCGGTGTGCCGGACACCTCCGCGCTCGACACGTGTGGTATCTCCGGTGTGCCGGACACCTCCGCGTGTGACACCCTCATCCCGGGTGTCAGCATATGTTCATGTTTTATGAAGAAGAAAAACATTTTAAGAAAAGAAGGAACAGAGACAAGTATGAAAAGGATGGCCAATAAAGCTCTCCGAGAACACCGAAACGCAACTTCCACGGCCAGCAGACCACGTGGCGCGTTCGGAGCTCATCCCCGAGAGATTGGGAGAGGTCCGACGCTAAACTAGGCTACGTGGCAGACTCGGGGGTCACCTCCGCAATTGGAAAGAGGTCCGACCCTGTGGGACACGTGCTGCCGCGGAGCTGGCCTCTGCGGAAGAAGCAAAGGCATTTTTTAGGACACGTGTCAATCTCGGAGCTCATCTCAGAGAGAAGTCCGGGTCTATCGAACACGTGTCGCAAAAACACGTGGCGTGCGCGGAGCTCGTCTCCGAAGAAGAGGGAGGTCTCGCTCGTGACACATGGCACAACCGGAGCTCGTCTCTGCGGATGAGGAGATACCAGGCCCGAAGGACACGTGGAGCTTCCGGAGCTCATCACCGCGGAGGTAACGAGTCTGAAGCGGTTCTTACGAGTAAAGATACCGGTGCGCAACAGAAACCGATCTAAAATCCACGATGTTACCGAAGATAAGACGTCAGTATCTAACAAAGATCTGAATAAGACTCTTATTCGGGATCCAATCAGATTAGGACTCTTCTCTTCCCGATTATAAATAGAACCCAAAAACCTCCGGCCGAAACCACAAACTCCTCGTTCAACTCCTGAGCCGACGACTTAGAGCCCTAGCCCTAACTCGCCGAGCAAAACATCGCCGAAAGCACAACAAGGGAGATCATCGGAGGAGAACCAAGCGGTCTGAGGAGGACCCCGAAGACAAGAAGAACGTGAGGTAGGACTTCAATACCACCTTACGACATCATGTTGTTCATCTCTTTGCATCTGTTCTTTGATTCCTTTCGAACAGAAGCGTTTTCGTGGGCAGAACACTCGATGATCAGATTGATCTAAACACAAGATCATCGCCACGTTCATCTTTGATCTGAACACCTCTGACCATGCAAACCATGCAAGAATACGTACAGATCAATCTAATGAAACTAATCATAGGATAGCATGCATGTGCATCATCGCATCTAGTTTAGGGTTTTGTGCATGATATTGATTGCTGTGAATATTGTATGCACGTGAATCCTACAAAGCAGGACAAACTCAGGAAGCTGTCTACGACGAGCTGCAGCAACAAGGTTTTGAGAATCAAGGACAACCGGAACCGCAAGAACAAGGCAAGTGCTCCTTGACCATGTTGATCCTATGTTTTGGGTAAAACTGTTTTATTTTGTGAAAAGGTGTGTGTGCTGAGTCAAACATGATGGGAAACCCTTTTTATAGGAGTTTACTAGTTTTGATTAAACCATCCTTGTTGCCCGGGAAGTTTATGAGTCGGGTATGGTTTTTGCTTATTGCTTCGCTGAGTTTATGGGATTGGGAAGCGAGATAGATGTGTCTAGCTAACTGCACTCGTACTGATAATAAGTAATTGATGAGGTTAATGAACATGGATTGGAGGGAGATCTAGGCAAGCCTGGGTTTGTGAATGAGGTAGTATGAGAAGGGTGATTTTGCTTGCCGCAGATCTAAGGACCGGTTCATGCATGCATATGCCAGGATAACAGTGCCACCACAAGGCCAAGTATGGGTGCGGCTTAGCTGAGTAATTAGATAAGTTGCTAGGATGTTATGGACTATGGAAGGCGCGGGGAATGGGAGTCGAGTGAGGACTGCCCTGGGAACTGCATGGCACAAGAGGGGGCCCGTGGGTGGGAGAATTGGAGATTCTAGCCTGCCGGTGAAACCTTAGTGAGTCCATACATCTAGTAACCCCTTTGTAAAGGCTATTTTGTGATCTCTTGACCATACACCGACGGTTGTGTACTGGTATAATGGAGGTTCTGCAGTCGCCGACGGGTGACGAAATCACAAACTTGTGGGTAAAGAGGTGCAAACTCTGCAGAGTTATTAAAACTATCATGATAGCCGAGCTTACCGTCACGAGCACCTGGCTAAACTGCCATGATTAGATGGGATGGTTATTGGAATAGTTATTGGGAAGGTTCTTGGTTATGATTATGGGTTTGGTTATGGTTTGGTTTGGAATTGTTAAGCCTGGAGGATGAAAGGGTTGCATGACTGGTGGGTCATGAAATGAGATTGGTCTCGGTGCAAGACGAGGTTGTTATATGAGATGAGATGGTAGCGAATACGAGGAGGTATTCGTGAGTATGAATAAAAGATTGGTTAATGTTCGGATGGAACACGGGGAGTGATGAAGGTATGTTGGTAATTCAATATATGCTGGGATTACATTCATCTAAAGTAAAGTTGCCGTTTTATCATGGTTTTACAAGATTGCTTTTCTGCAAATAAGCCCTTTTATACCTACCTTGTTTATAAGCTGCATATCATGTGTTATTCCCGCACTTGCTGAGTACATCATTGTGCTCAAACTTGCATTATTATTTCTTCATCAACAGCAAGAGAAGACTACTATGAAGACCGAGTAGAGCATTATGGCATGTGATCTGTTCTCAACCTTGCCTGTGGAAGGATTAAAGATGGAGCCACTTTTGCTTAGTTTTGCTTCCGCATTAGTTTTTGCTTCCGCATTTAATAAGATTTCCGCTGCATAAAAATAAGACTTCCGCTGTGAGCATGAGTCCAAGACTCATGAGGAATTGTAATAAACCCTGTTATTCGTGGTAATATATAATCTGAATTCAGTTTGTGGAACGTATGTGTATGTGTGATGAACATCCTGGGCACACATATGCATTAGTTCTCGGTTCCGTGGTTTTCCACAGAATTGAGGGCGTCACAGATTGGTATCAGAGCCACAGGTTGACAGTAGGTTACACGCCTAGATAGAAACCTTGGGTTGACATTAGAATCACGGGTTAACAACAAGTTATACCCCTAAATAGAAGCTACGCGGACCCAAGGAAGCATCCTAGGATGAATAGCTTAGATTGGCCTTGAAACCACCTTGACATAGGAAACCATCCTTGAATAGGAGTTGAGTGGGCCCTTGTGATGATTATTTGTGAATACGTGCTTAGTGTGAGTTGTGGGGCGTCTCAACAACGTTGCCCATATCCACACGTAAGAAGAAAGAGGAGTGAAATGCTTCGGCACTTGATCACATCCTCATAAGGACTAATATATATAGTCCAAACTCCCCTTGATGCATATAGTTGAAAGGACCTATCTAAACTTCTAACCTTCTATTCTAATTCGTTCTCTCTTACAGATGGTGAGAGGAAACGCCAGCCGAAGGAACGTCCAGGAAGATGACCACGAAGAAGTTCCTGCTAACCCTGGAGCTGGCGAAAACAACCTAGAAAGGTTGATGGCCATGCAAAACCAGCTTATGCAAACCATGATCCAAACTTTGGGTCAGTTGCAGGCCAACCAACACCCCGTTCCGGCACCACCTCCACCACCACCGCCGGCTCATAACAAGTTGGGAGAGTTCATGAGGACTCGACCACCCACCTTTGCTCAAGCAAGCGATCCAATGGAGGCCGATGATTGGTTGAAATCCATGGAGAAGAAGCTTGCCATTGTTCAGTGCAACGACCGAGAGAAGGTTCTCTTTGCGTCGCACCAACTGATGGGAGCAGCTGCTGACTGGTGGGATGCCTTGAGCAACGCCCATGCCAACCCGGAGACTATCACTTGGACTGAGTTCAAGGAAAGTTTCCGCTCCCACTACATCCCTGTTGGCGTAATGATGCTCAAGAGGCAGGAGTTTGAAGGTCTCCGCCAAGGGCAGAAGAGTGTGAACGAATACCTCAACAAGTTCATACAACTGTCCCGGTATGCCCCCGAAGATGTCAACTCAGATCAGAGGAAGCAGTACCTGTTCATGAGAGGGTTGAACAATGAGATCCAAGTTCAGCTCCTCAACAATGACTACGTAAGCTTCCAGAAGCTGGTTGATAAGGCTATTGTGGTGGAAAACAAGATCCGAGAGATCGAGCGCGAGTGCAAAAGGAAGATCCCATACCAGCCCCAAGGGAGCAACGTACGACCTAGATACATGCCCCCTGCACCGCAGTATGGATCGACCGCTCCTACGTACCGCCCTGGTCAGCCACCACAGCAACGGCTCGTTGCACCAGCACCTCGTGTGCCCATGCCTGCTGCGCCCCGGCCTAACAATGGCGCTCCTGTTCAAAACCCCCGCCTCAACGTACCTGCTGCCGTAGGCAACAGGGCATGCTTTGCATGCGGGGAAGCAGGCCACTTCGCTAACCAGTGCCCGAAGAGAGGCCCTGGACAGCAAGGTAACGTGCCCAAGCAGAACATGCGACCAAACGGAGGGGACCACCAAGGGAACCGTGGACCGCAGAACTATGCTCGTGGCCATGTTAACCATGTCACTGCTGAGGAAGCACAACAGGCTGAGGACGTCGCAATTGGTATGTTCCTTGCCAACTCCAACCCAGCCACCATTTTATTTGATTCCGGAGCATCACATTCCTTCATATCATCCAAATATGTTGCCAAGCATCATCTACCAGTATCCCACTTAGAAGGTGCTATGTTAGTTAATTCTCCCGGAGGAGAAATGAGGACTAATATAGTATGTCCTAAAGTAAGCCTTAAAATAAGGGGGGTAGACTTCCTTGCCAACCTTATTGTTTTGGACTCCCACGGAATTGACATCATACTCGGAATGGACTGGTTAAGCAAGCACAATGGAGTAATCCAATGCGCTGAGAGAAGCGTGCAATTGACAAACGAACACGGTATCCGTGTCGAGTTTGAGTCAGCCCAGCAAGCGACCGAACGGGCGGACCTGAACCATGTTGAAGGAGTAGGATTGGACAAAATTCCAGTGGTTCAGGAATTTTCGGATGTGTTCCCGGAAGAACTTCTAGGTATGCCACCTGACCGGGACATTGAGTTTGCCATAGATTTGGTACCTGGAACTGCATCCATAGCTAAGAGACCATATAGGATGCCCGTCAACGAGTTAGTTTAACTCAAGAAGCAAATTCAAGAACAGTTGGAGAAGGGTTTTATCCGTCCAAGTTCGTCACCATGGGGAGCCCCGGTACTCTTCGTAGACAAGAAGGACGGAACCCAAAGAATGTGCGTGGACTACAGGTCTCTCAACGAGGTAACAATCAAGAATAAATACCCTCTGCCCCGTATAGAGGACCTGTTCGATCAAATGAAAGGAGCCCAAGTGTTCTCCAAGATTGATCTTCGGTCGGGATATTTCCAGCTGAAGATTAAGCCCTCCGATATACCTAAGACAGCCTTTCGGACGCGGTATGGTTCATATGAATATACCGTTATGTCTTTTGGATTGACGAATGCACCCGCATACTTCATGTACCTTATGAATAAGGTTTTCATGGAGTACTTGGACAAGTTCGTCGTAGTTTTCATCGACGATATTATGGTGTATTCAAAAAGAAAGGAGGAGCATGAAGAACATCTGAAATTGACCTTGCAGAAGTTGCGCGAGCATCAGTTGTATGCCAAGCTCAACAAGTGTCAATTTTGGCTAAGGGAAATATCCTTCCTAGGCCACATCATCTCCAAGGAAGGGGTATCGGTTGATCCTGGAAAGGTGAGAGATATTTTGAAGTGGGACCAACCGAGGAGCGTGAAGGATATTCGGAGTTTCCTTGGGATGGCAGGATACTATCGGCGCTTCATTAAAGACTTCTCTAAGATAGCAAAACCTATGACAGAGTTGCTAATGAAGGGAAAAGTCTTTCAATGGACACAAGCCTGCCAAGAAAGTTTTGAGGAACTCAAGAAAAGGCTAACCACAGCACCAGTTCTGGTAGTTTCCAGACGTAAGCAAGAGCTTCGACATATATTGTGACGCATCCAGGCAAGGGCTCGGGTGTGTACTCATGCAGAAAGGACAAGTGGTAGCCTATGCCTCACGACAATTAAAGAAGCACGAGCTTAACTATCCTACACATGATTTGGAGTTAGCAGCAGTGGTGCATGCATTGAAGATTTGGAGACATTATATCCTTGGTCATCGATGTGAGATCTATACGGATCATAAAAGCCTCAAGTACATATTTACACAAACGTACTTGAATTTGAGGCAACGTCGATGGTTAGAACTCATCAAGGATTATGATGTGGGAATCAATTACCACCCCGGGAAGGCCAATGTGGTCGCTGACGCATTGAGCAGAAAGGGAGCATGCCACCAACTCACGATTCGGGAGCTACCACCCGAACTACGTAAAGAGTTCGAACAATTACACCTCGGATTTTTGAATAACATGGAAATAATGGAAATCCACTCCTCATTGGAGCAAGAAATAAGAAAGGGACAAGCAACGGACGAGGGGATTAAGGAGATCAAAGAAAGAATCCGACAAGGGATAGAAAAGGATTTCAAGGAGGATAAAAAGGGTACGCTTTGGCTAGGAAAAAGGATTTGTGTGCCAAACATAAAACACCTTCGCGACGTAATATTGAAGGAGGCACATGATTCACCCTATTCCATACACCCAGGGAGCACCAAAATGTACAAGGATTTGAAAACTTGCTATTGGTGGGATGGTATGAAGAGGGATATAGCCGAATACGTTGCCCTATGCGACACATGCCAACGGGTGAAAGCCGAACATCAAAAATCCGCTGGATTGTTGCAACCCTTGAAAATACCTGAATGGAAATGGGAGGACATCAGTATGGACTTTATTGTCGGATTGCCACGAACTCAGTCAGGATACGACTCCATCTGGGTCATTGTGGACCGGTTGACGAAGACCGCCCATTTTCTTCTGGTAAAGACAAGTTACAACGTTACACAGCTGGCAGAATTGTACATGGAGCAGATTGTGTGCCGTCATGGAGTTCCAAAGAGGATAATCTCAGATCGAGGTTCTCAGTTTACCTCTAGATTCTGGAGGAAGTTGCAGAAAGCCATGGGTACACGACTGGATTTTAGCTCTGCCTATCACCCACAAACAGATGGACAAACCGAAAGGACGAACCAAATTTTGGAAGACATGTTGAGAGCTTGCGCCTTGAAACGTGGGCGTAGTTGGGATAGGAGTTTACCGTATGCCGAGTTCTCCTATAACAACAGCTATCAAGCTAGCTTGAAGATGTCGCCTTTCGAAGCCTTATATGGTAGACGGTGTAGAACGCCGCTGTTCTGGAACGAGACTGGAGAGAACCAGGTGTTTGGACCCGAAGTACTACAAGAGGCTGAAAAGCAAGTCCAAATGATACGGGAGAACTTAAAGGCTGCTCAGTCACGACAGAAAGGCTATGCGGACAATAGGCGTAGAAAGTTGACCTTTGAAGTTGGAGACTTCGTATACCTTAAGGTATCGCCTATCCGAGGCCAACGACGTTTTAACGTCAGAGGCAAACTAGCGCCTCGCTACATCGGACCATTTAAGATTTTGGGTAAGCGAGGGGAAGTAGCCTACCAACTAGAGCTCCCAAACCACCTCTCCGACGTACATGACGTGTTTCATGTATCCCAGCTCAAGAAGTGCTTGAGAATACCAGAGGAACAAGTGTCAATGGGAGAACTTAACCTTCAAGAGGACCTGACTTACGCAGAACACCCTGTCCGAATCTTGGACGTAAAGGAAAGGGTCACCCGAAACAAGGTGATTCGATGGTGCAAGGTACAATGGAGCCATCACACTGAAGCTGAAGCCACATGGGAGCGAGAAGAGGATATCAAGGCAGAATTTCCCCATCTATTTTCTACTAACGAATCTCGACGACGAGATTCAATTTAAGGGGGGTAGATTTGTGACACCCTCATCCCGGGTGTCAGCATATGTTCATGTTTTATGAAGAAGAAAAACATTTTAAGAAAAGAAGGAACAGAGACAAGTATGAAAAGGATGGCCAATAAAGCTCTCCGAGAACACCGAAACGCAACTTCCACGGCCAGCAGACCACGTGGCGCGTTCGGAGCTCATCCCCGAGAGATTGGGATAGGTCCGACGCTAAACTAGGCTACGTGGCAGACTCGGGGGTCACCTCCGCAATTGGAAAGAGGTCCGACCCTGTGGGACACGTGCTGCCCCGGAGCTGGCCTCTGCGGAAGAAGCAAAGGCATTTTTTTAGGACACGTGTCAATCTCGGAGCTCATCTCAGAGAGAAGTCCGGGTCTATCGAACACGTGTCACCACCGGAGCTTATCACCGGAAGGTCCGTCGCAAAAACACGTGGCGTGCGCGGAGCTCGTCTCCGAAGAAGAGGGAGGTCTCGCTCGTGACACATGGCACAACCGGAGCTCGTCTCTGCGGATGAGGAGATACCAGGCCCGAAGGACACGGGGAGCTTCCGGAGCTCATCACCGCGGAGGTAACGAGTCTGAAGCAGTTCTTACGAGTAAAGATACCGGTGCGCAACGGAAACCGATCTAAAATCCACGATGTTACCGAAGATAAGACGTCAGTATCTAACAAAGATCTGAATAAGACTCTTATTCGGGATTCAATCAGATTAGGACTCTTCTCTTCCCGATTATAAATAGAACCCAAAAACCACCGGCCGAAACCACAAACTCCTCGTTCAACTCCTGAGCCGACGACTTAGAGCCCTAGCCCTAACTTGCCGAGCAAAACATCGCCGAAAGCACAACAAGGGAGATCATCGGAGGAGAACCAAGCGGTCTGAGGAGGACCCCGAAGACAAGAAGAACGTGAGGTAGGACTTCAATACCACCTTACGACATCATGTTGTTCATCTCTTTGCATCTGTTCTTCGATTCCTTTCGAACAGAAGCGTTTTCGTGGGCAGAACACTCGATGATCAGATTGATCTAAAGACAAGATCATCGCCACGTTCATCTTTGATCTGAACACCTCTGACCATGCAAACCATGCAAGAATAAGTACAGATCAATCTAATGAAACTAATCATAGGATAGCATGCATGTGCATCATCGCATCTAGTTTAGGGTTTTGTGCATGATATTGATTGCTGTGAATATTGTATGCACGTGAATCCTACAAAGCAGGACAAACTCAGGAAGCTGTCTACGACGAGCTGCAGCAACAAGGTTTTGAGAATCAAGGACAACCGGAACCGCAAGAACAAGGCAACTGCTCCTTGACCATGTTGATCCTATGTTTTGGGTAAAACTGTTTATTTTGCGAAAAGGTGTGTGTGCTGAGTCAAACATGATGGGAAACCCTTTTTATAGGAGTTTACTAGTTTTGATTAAACCATCCTTGTCGCCCGGGAAGTTTATGAGTCGGGTATGGTTTTTGCTTATTGCTTCGCTGAGTTTATGGTATTGGGAAGCGAGATAGATGTGTCTAGCTAACTGCACTCGTACTGATAATAAGTAATTGATGAGGTTAATGAACATGAATTGGAGGGAGATCTAGGCAAGCCTGGGTTTGTGAATGAGGTAGTATGAGAAGGGTGGTTTTGCTTGCCGCAGATCTAAGGACCGGTTCATGCATGCATATGCCAGGATAACAGTGCCACCACAAGGCCAAGTATGGGTGCGGCTTAGCTGAGTAATTAGGTAAGTTGCTAGGATGTTATGGACTATGGAAGGCGCGGGGAATGGGAGTCGAGTGAGGACTGCCCTGGGAACTGCATGGCACAAGAGAGGGCCCGTGGGTGGGAGAATTGGAGATTCTAGTCTGCCGGTGAAACCTTAGTGAGTCCATACATCTAGTAACCCCTTTGTAAAGGCTATTTTGTGATCTCTTGACCATACACCGACGGTTGTGTACTGGAATAATGGAGGTTCTGCAGTCGCCGACGGGTGACGAAATCACAAACTTGTGGGTAAAGAGGTGCAACCTCTGCAGAGTTATTAAAACTATCATGATAGCCGAGCTTACGGTCACGAGCACCTGGCTAAACTGCCATGATTAGATGGGATGGTTATTGGAATGGTTATTGGGAAGGTTCTTGGTTATGATTATAGGTTTGGTTATGGTTTGGTTTGGAATTGTTAAGCCTGGAGGATGAAAGGGTTGCATGACTGGTGGGTCATGAAATGAGATTGGTCTCGGTGCGAGACGAGGTTGTTATATGAGATGAGATGGTAGCGAATACGAGGAGGTATTCGTGAGTATGAATAAAAGATTGGTTAATGTTCGGATGGAACACGGGGAGTGATGAAGGTATGTTGGTAATTCAATATATGCTGGGATTACATTCATCTAAAGTAAAGTTGCCGTTTTATCATGGTTTTACAAGATTGCTTTTCTGCAAATAAGCCCTTTTATACCTACCTTGTTTATAAGCTGCATATCATGTGTTATTCCCGCACTTGCTGAGTACATCATTGTGCTCAAACTTGCATTATTATTTCTTCGTCAACAGCAAGAGAAGACTACTATGAAGACCGAGTAGAGCATTATGGCGTGTGATCTGTTCTCAACCTTGCCTGTGGAAGGATTAAAGATGGAGCCACTTCTTCTTAGTTTTGCTTCCGCATTAGTTTTTGCTTCCGCATTTAATAAGATTTCCGCTGCATAGAAATAAGACTTCCGCTGTGAGCATGAGTCCAAGACTCATGAGGAATTGTAATAAACTCTGTTATTCGTGGTAATATATAATCTGAATTCAGTTTGTGGAACGTATGTGTATGTGTGATGAACATCCTGGGCACACATATGCATTAGTTCTCGGTTCCGTGGTTTTCCACAGAATTGAGGGCGTCACACCGCGCTCGACACGTGTCCCCGCGGGCCCGAGAGTTTAAACTTTTCCCCCGATTTTCAGGATTCTTCCAAACTTCAAATCCTCATAACTTTGGCTAGAAAGCTCCAAATCGAGTGAACCAAATTTGGTTGGATTTAGCTCTCTGAGCACTTTCCAGCAATACCAAATTCAGCTCATGAAAGTGAATAGTTTTTCAGAATTAAATCCCTAAAGTTTAAACTGTTGGGAATTTTATCTGGAGAACTACTTTATGAAAAATTCTGAAATTTGGCTGAAAGGTTCATTGGAGAATCACTGAATCCCAGTAAAATTTTCAGACTCATCCAAGTTCATTTAGTTACCCTAATTGGGTGATTAAGGGAACTGCCCAGAGAAAATAGAAAGATGTACAGAAATATTTTTCAGATTTTCTCCAATCTTAATTAGGACATAACTTTCTGTAGAATTCTTCAAATGACATGAAACCAATTCCATCAGAACCATCCTAAATTCTACTTTCCAGAAAGTAATGGTGGGAACCATGAAAAACTCTGGAATTACTTAGAGGCTCAATTATTGACCAAATGGGCTTCTATTTGTACAAGGTTCAAATGAACTTTGTTTCAAATAAAACTTGGTCACAACTCTGGTTGGGACCCTACCAGTCCACCATAAAAATTTCAGAACCAAAGGCAAGGTCTAGCTAGAGTTATTAGTAAATAAGTATTCAAGTTTACACTTTGCATTCAAATTAACATGTAGTATTGTATTAAACGTGTAGCCATTGAAGAAGAGACTCCGGAAGTGCTGGACTTCCTCCTTCCGGAAGAGGAACTAACCCCTGACCAGCAGCAACAAGGCAAGCCCCGGTTTGCATTAACCTCTTTATAAGTTTTTACTTCGTTTACATGTGTCATATGAAGTATGTATATGCATTAGGTATAGGATGAATGAAACCCCACTTGCATAACCAAAGGTTCCTAAAAGAGGGAGGGTAGTGTCTAAGACCTCGAGTAGACAGGCTATGCTTAATGAGTCATAGGACTTTGGTACAAGTCGAGTAGTTGGAATCTACTCGCGAGATAGGCATGGGGACACACGGGTTCGGTTGAGTGACGTGAGATCACTTTAGTAATGAAAATGAGACTAGGCAGGGGCTAGGGCGCAGCAAGAGAGAGTCTTGTGTGCGCAGCCCTGTCCGTGTCGATTGAGGACTGAGCCGTGTGCGGCCCACACTGATCAAGTTTGAACGTACCGAACGCATATCGGATATATGGGCCCCGATAAACCGATGTAGCCTAAACCTCCGGGCGTCGAGGCATAACGCACCGATTTATAGGTGTAGGCTGAGGGCAGCAAGGTGGAAATCTGCCAATGGGCATAGAGAGATGCTCCATGTGGGGAACCTCCTGCTCGTTTCGGTGCGACCGGTTTGACATTTGGGCTGTTGGGTGAAAGGTTGTCCCGTACGACATCGAGTGAGCGTGCTGTGCAGCTCCACGGGTGGGCGTACGTGACGTGCTCTTTGGGTTTCCCTGCAGGTGTATATCGAGTCGATTCGCCGTCCCTCACGGTGAAGAGTACCACTTGGTCACTGAGTCGTGACGTAGATTAATGGATGAAACATGTTGATTCAATATTGCTGGTTGATATAATTGTATTGCTACATGTGTGCCACCAAATACTGCTTACTAAATTTCAGATTTCATGAACTGTTAACTTGTTGCTAAAAGATGAACTAAGGATGAACTTGTAGGCGTGTCTTTTTGCTGAAATGTTACTATCCTATGTCCATTGTACACCTCATGTAGAGTTCCATGCTTAGGTGAGTCGGTTAAGCCTTGCTGAGCCTTCGTGCTCACGGTTGCTGCTTAAGTGTTTTTTCAGGTGAGGATCCACCCACGGACTCGGAGTACGAGTCCACCGGCGAGGGTTACCCTCCGTCGGGGACCACGGCTGAGTGGGAGCCGTACACGCCGCGCTGAGCTGAGGAGTGCAGCTAGTGTGGGTTGCCCTAGGGCTGGGCAACCAACTTTTGCTAGATAGGCGGGCGTGAGTTGTATAGTGAGGAGCCACCCACGGACTCGGAGTACGAGTCCACCGGCGAGGGTTACCCTCCGTCGGGGACCACCGCTGAGTGGGAGCCGTACATGCCGCGCTGAGCTGAGGAGTGCAGCTAGTGTGGGTTGCCCTAGGGCTGGGCAACCAACTTTTGCTAGATAGGCGGGCGTGAGTTGTATAGTGTAGACTTCCGCTGTGTAATATAAACAATAGTTGTAACTGAAGTTTGTACCTGTTTGTACAGTTTCAGTTGTTTTTCCCATGTAACATAATGTGTTCTTATGACGTGTGCTGTCGGGTGTCGCATCGCGTGGCACCACCCTCTGCGATCCTGGATGAGCGGATTCTGGTCCGCCACACGGCAGGCAGAAAGCTCCCTGGCGTTGCGTCCCTTCTCAGATGGTGGAGTGTTCAAAGGAACCGCTGAAGCATCAAGGAGAATTCCGGGTGGCAGAGCCTCCGAGAAGACCGTTGAGGCTGCGGAGGGGGCTTCAGGAGCACCCTTGATGACACCGGCTTTTGCGCCGGTGATGAGGGAACTTCAGGAGAAGGAAACCGCCGATGCACCAAGGAGGATCCCAGGCAGCAGAGTCTCCAAGAAGACCGTCGAAGCTGCGGAGGGGGCCTCAGGAGCACCCTTGATGACACCGGCCTTTGCGCTGATGATGAGGGAGGCGATTTCTTCACTCGGGTCATGGAGCGGGAGAGCGCCGTCAGGGCTGAAACCTGGTGACACGGCCGTTCTTGCAACTCCTAGACTCTGGTCGCGTCAGGGGAATCTTGAGACTTTTTTCTTTCTTCTTCATTGAGTTTGTAGCCCAGCTCATGGAGCCATGAATACATGAACTCTTATGACCCTTCATGCCTGCGATGTTTTCTGTCTTCTTCCTGGTTTTGCCTGACCGAGCCCTTAGTTCCGCAAGGCGCTCAGAGGTCTTCACCAATCTCGACGTTCTGCTCTGGCACCTTCCCCGGGTCCCCACTATATTAAGGGCCCCGGAGGTCTTCGGGCCCCGCCTCATGAGGAGGGGGAGGTCCGGATCAGCCAGCCACGTGGCGGATCCGGAGCTCTCCTCTGAGGAGGGGGAGGTCTGAAGCCGCGATACACGTGGGGTCTCCGGGCCCTTCCCCTCAGAGGAGGGGAGGTCCGGTCTCGGTGGAGCCGTGGATCCTTCGGTCTTGCCTTGGAGTTCCGGTCTCGCATGATTCCGTAGTAGCCCCCTGGCAGGGGCGTCCCATTGGTCAGGCGTTCCTGCCACACTCGTGTAGGGATCCGAGGCCGAGAGGTCCTGCACACAAGTAGGGAAAAAGTAATTCTCCTTGGGGGCTCCCCCTCCCTTATCTCATAGTCTTATTCGACTTATGGCCCCTAACCATATGCTCGGTGCTTGGGGACAGCGGTGCGCGAAGCGTTCGGGGGCTCAGGACCCCTCTCGACTATCGGCAGGCACCCCCGATGCAACCGCCTCTGGTAGGGCAGCGAATGCCGACTAGTGGTGAGAATGAGAAGGGGAGCTGAGCACATGGCAGCCATGTACCGCAAGGGTAGTCATAAAAATTTAGCACACAATTTGAATGAGTACGAGGAAAGAGCAAAGTAGAACAGGTTTCTTTTCGTATAACTTTCCACAGGAGGAAGGCAGGCTATACATGGAGGCCACGACCCGCCCCAGTAGGAGGGGAAGCAAGACTTTACGCGCTTGGAGTCGGAACCAGGCAAAGCTGAACGTAGTCCTGTACCGTCCCCTGGGGCTTAGCTGCTCCGAGCGCTGCTCCTGGACTCTGTGGAGTTTATTACGGAAAGAAAGTACTGTCCTATCTTTGCTCTAAGGGTAGAACTTACGGAGGTGTTCTATGTTCCAAGGGTTTGGGAGCAGGTCCCCATCCTCGGTGGAAAGGCGCACACACCCGGGGCGTCATACTTTCACGACTCGGAAGGGACCTTCCCAACTAGGGGAGAGCTTGTGGGCCCCTTCACGAGAAAGTATGCGCCGCAACATCAGGTCACCTTCCTGCAGCTCCCGGGCACGCACAGATCTTTGGTGATAGCACCAAAGCGCTTGTCTGTACCGCGCGTTACGGAGTGCTGCATGTAATCGGACCTCGTAGACGAGATCGATTTCTCCACGCCGGAGGTTGTCCTGCGCGGCTTCGTCGTAAGCCCGGATACGGTGAGACTTCATGGTGATTTCTGGGGGAAGTACAGCCTCGGCCCCATACACCATGAAGAAGGGTGTCTCCCCGGTGGCCCGGCTCTGGGATGTCCGGTTAGCCCATAGCGTGCTCGGAAGCTCATCTACCCAATTGGCACCATGTTTCTTCAGGCTGGCGAAGGTGCGAGTCTTAAGGCCCCGGAGAATCTCCGCATTGGCCCTCTCAACTTGCCCATTGCTCTTTGGGTGGGCGACAGAGGCATAGCACACCTGAATGCCGAGGTCCTCGCAGTAGTCTTGGAATGCCGCGCTGGTGAACTGGGTCCCGTTGTCGGTGATGATTCTGTTCGGGACCCCGAACCGGCAGACAATAGACTTGATGAACTTTACTGCGGATTGTTTATGATGGTGACAACTGGTGTAGCTTCCGGCCACTTGGTGAACTTGTCGATGGCGACATAGAGGTACCGGAATCCCCCGACGGTTCTGGGAAATGGTCCCAAGATGTCCATCCCCCATACGGCAAATGGCCACGAGGGCGGGATCATCTGTACCGCCTGAGCCGGTGTATGGATCTGCTTGGCGTGGAAATGGCACGCCTTGCAGTTCTTGACCAGCTTGACGGCATCCTGGAGTGCTGTCGGCCAGTAGAAGCCATGCCGGAAGGATTTACCGACAAGCGTGCGTGAGGAAGAATGACTCCCACATTTGCCTCCATGGATCTCAGCGAGCAAGTCGCAGCCTTCCCCCTGGGTTATGCACCGCAATAGGATGTGGTTGGCGCCACGCCAGTAGAGATCCCCCTCTACCAGCGCGTATCTCTTAGCCATACGCACAATCCGTTCAGCGGTTGCATGTTCATCAGGGAGGATATTGTCCTTCAAGTAGTCCCGGATCTCCGTGATCCATGCATCGGGTCTGACTTGAGCTTCTGGATCTTGAGAGCTGGGTTGCACGGAGTCCCCAGTGACGCTTACGATCCTTGGCGGCATCCATGGCCGTAGGGCCACCGGGACCGCCAGCTTCGAGGTGCTGGTCAAGCCCCCTTCGCTCGGCTCGGCGGGCCGGGCTGTAGGCCGCAGCAACGTCCTCTCGAAGACTCCTTTGGGCGCAGGGGCTCTGGTAGAAGCCTTCGTTGAAAGGTCGTCAGCTGCGGCATTGCCAGCGCGCGGTACGTGGTGCAGGTCCAAGGCGAGGAATTCTTTCTCCAACATCTGCACGTGAAGCAGATACGCAGCTAGCTGTGGGTCATTGCAGGAGCATTCGCCCTTGACTTGCTTGATGACCAGCTGGGAGTCGCCCTGTGCCAACAACTGGCGAGCGCCTAAAGACAGGGCTGTCTGCAGGCCAAAGATGAGTGCTTCTGTCGAAGTGTTCGGTCGACACTTCCCCCGGGCCTGCACTGGGCAGCCCGCAGAGGTTTTTTTTCGGCGGGGCTAGTCTCCTAGCGGAAAGCTTGCACGGATGGACGAGTTAGCGAGAGCTTGACACGGCGAGTTTTACGTGGTTCAGGCCGCCGGAGCATAAAACCCTACGTCCACGGCGAGCTATGGAGCTCGCTGTATTGCTTGCTGCTCAGGGCCGGTGGCCTGAGCACGGGGGTGAGTTACAGCTTGAGAGTGTATGGCTAGCGTATGAGATGCAAAATGCGAACCCTTGCTATCGACGCCTACCCGAGCCTTTTATAGTCCAAGACTCGGGCAGCTTACAAGGGGAGCCGGGACCCGACAGGTGGTCTCGGGAAGATTGTCTATTATCTACCGTATCTGCAGTTATGCCGGTAGTTGTCTCTGGCCGAAGGATTCTGAGTCTTCATCTTGCCGCCCTGCCCATGCCGCATGCCAGTCGTAGCGGTTGATGACGGCGCAGGCGGCATGGGTTGTCTTGTCGCAGTGTTTATTGGCTGACAGGTTCTGACACCACGCGCCAGTCTGTGATGCGACTGGGCGCAACGGCACCTGACAGACGCGTGCTCCGCGTTTCCGCGTCTTGGGAAGACGCGGGTGTAAAATCCCCAAAAGTGGTAGCAAGAAAATTCAGTTCATGTACACTTAGGAAAAAATGAGGGGGAATTAAAACTTTGAAGTATAATAAGTGTGAGTTCAAAGTGAGGGTTTAGACTTCCCAAAACTTCCAAACATGGAGATCTAAATGCACAACTTCGATATTCATAGTCCAAATATTCAACCTTCCAAATTTCAGCTCATTTGGAGGGGTTTTAATATTTGTTTGGGATTAAAAGGAGAAGCCCTCTAATCTGAATTTCAAATTCAGTTTCAAATTCCAATTCCCTCAATTTGAAAATATGGTTTTACAAAGATGTTCTCCACCTTTTAATAAGCAGCCATGCCAAAAATTGGGAACTTTGGAGCTGGTTTGCTATATTTTTGAGGCAATACAAAGTGGAGAATTCAAACTCCTTTTCAAATTCAAATGATCAATCCACATCCAATTTTCACACTCGAATTCAAACTATTTGAATTCACCAAATTCAAACTATGACTTGGGGTTGAAGTCAAGTCTTTAATGTTGAGTTGCTGGTGGGAAAATATCAGAAAAAGTTGATTAAACAAAGAGGGGAGGTGGGGCCCATTTGTCAGCCACCCACAGGAGCTACCGCCTTTGCTCCATTCGGTCGAACAGCAGGGGCGCGACAGCTCCCGTCTCCGACCCCCGCCCGAGGTGTGCCGCGCCACCTCCTGTTTCTGCCACCTACTTGATCGTCCGCGCGTGCCACAGTCCCAGCACAACCCCCCTTGCTCTCTCGGCCGTTCACCGACGTGTTTTCCCTGTTCCCTGCTCAGTTCGCGTAGCCTCGGCCGCCGCTTGGTTGATCCGCGTCGCCGTCCGTCATCGACACCACTCCGACGTTGTCACGACCGGTTGAGGTCGTAGGAAGGTGCGCAAGGCCCTCTAGTTTCTCTCTGACGACAGCCCCTGTCGTTCCTACGAGCTGGTCCCGAGAACTGAGCCTAAGTTCATCGTTCCACTTTCCAGCTTGCCGCCAAGACGCCGCACCGTCGACCGGCCACCTCCGGCTCGTTCACACTCATCCAACCGGTGTTCTAGGTGCGTTGTCGACCCTTCTTGCTGTCCTCCCAGTTTAGAGCTAGGTCATAGTCTAGGTTGGCTGGAATTCGAGTTTTGTCACCGGCGGTTCCTCGGAACCTAGTTGAAAGAAAACGGGAAATTCCAGGGCCATATTGGGTTGGGGCTCACAAGAGTCTAGGCATAGGTTCTCCAAGCCATGACGACCCTTCTCGAGCAAATGGCAAGCAAATCCATGCAGAGTCCGAAGAGTTCTTCGTGTTTTTCCTCACGGCGGGGAAGAACCACTTTGGTCGCACGGTGAAGTCATGTTTCCGGCCGTTTTCCAAGGGATCAGGGTAGTATTCCGAGCTCCCCAGGTCACGGTGGTGCTGTAGGACCCAACCGCGGTCGGTTTCCGAGCTTGCTGGGCGAACACCACGTCGCCGGAGTCGCCCGAGTTACTGCCACCGTCGGGGAGGTATTTCCGGCCAGTTAGCGCCGCCACCGAGCTCACCAAAATGTTCCTCGTCGGGTTTTAGGCACAGGCGGCGAGGGTTGAGCCGTTTGAGGCACGGGACAGCCGTTCCGGCGAGGCACGGTCACTTCTCCGGCGAGGAGGCCGGCCGGGCGCGAGGTTGAAGAAGGTGGGGGCCTGCCCCACCTGTCAGTGGCACCAGGAAGGCGCCGGATCGGCTTGTGGCGCCGGATCTGGTGCGGCTGCGCGGGAATAACCCCGTAGCCCCCGGTGTTGCTAAAATCTGACTGGCCCAAATTAAAACAGTGGTCCCAGTTTCAATTATTTGAAGTTTCTATTAGAGAAATAATTCCAGGAATTAGCTGATCTTTACAAGGCCATAACTTTGTGTAGAAAACTCCAAAAAGAGTGAGACCAATTTTGTTGGGTTCCTCATGAGGAGTACTTCACAGAGAAACCAAATTTTGACTATGAAAATGCCCAGGAATTTCTGTAGAATTGTTTTTAGTAAATCCTTTAGGGATTTATTACAGGAGCAATTCTTTATGAAATATTCCCAAATTTGGGTAGCAAATCCTCTTCATAGATACTAATCTCCAGTAAAAATTTGGGCTTCATTGGATGTCGATTGCTGGGTCAAATTACCTTCTCAAGTTCAGCCTTTATTTGAAAAGATAAATTTAAACAGAAGCTTTTTCAGAACTCCTATCTAAGTTCAAAAATTCATATCTCTCTGATGGTAGCTCCAAAAATGGTGAAACAAATTTTGTTGGAACCATGGAGACTTACCCTAATCAGATCTTCCACCATTAGCTATGTCAAAGCTCCTGAATTGGGCTCAAAATTTAGAGGAGCATTGTACTTGTAGGAATTTTAAATACTACATTGTGCAATGACATATCTCCAAATTTGGCTCAAATCATCCTTAGAGAGTCTAGTATCCACTATAAAAATCCCAAAGCCAATTAAGGATTTTAAATAGCAGTAGATATGAGTAGAAGTCCAATTCTTATAAATCCTTAATACTTATACATGTATTTTATTACATTTCATAATAGTGACCGAAGTTGAGGATACGCCGGAGCCCTTGGACGTCCTCCCACCGGAAGCTGACTTTCCATTTAACTCGCAACCAGGCAAGCCCCGGTTTGCACTTAAGTACCTTTTATAAAGCTTTTTATTTGTATCATTTATGTCTAGGGTGAATGTTTGCATTAGAGTTAGGGTGATTGAAACCCCACTTGCATAGCCTCTTTAAATCCTATAAAGGGTTGGGTAGTTTACAAACCGACGAGTAGAGATTGCCATGCTAATGTATAGGATCTCGGTAGAAGTCGAGTGGTTGGAAGCTACTCGCGAGATAGTACTTATCACACGGGAAGAAAAGAAGTAGATAATGGCTTGAGTTATAAAAATGAGACCCAGCAGGGGGGATAGGAAGCAGTGAGCAGAGGTCTCACGTGCGTAGCCCTGTTGGTGTCGGTTGAGGACCGTCCGTGTGCGGCCCTGCTGGACAAGTATCGAACAGTACCGGATGCATACTGGGATATGGGAACCAGGAAACCGATGTAATTGGTTAACCTGGGTGTCGAGGCTTACCCAACCGTAAATAGGAGTGGGTTGAGGGTAGCAAGGTGTAAATCTGCCGGTGGGCACAGTCACGCTCCACGCGGGGACCTCCTACCCGTTATGGATGGACCGGTTCGGCATTTGGGTTGCCTTTGAAAGGTTGTTGCATACAACAGAGTAGGAAGGGGTGTGGAATCACGCTTCTGAAAGTGGGTGTATGTGACGTGTTATCCGGGTCTGTCTTGATTGCAATCACCGTCCCTCGCGGTTATTTGAGTACCCGCTTGTTCACTGCGCTGTGACATAGTAAGAAGTGAAATAAGCCAACTGAAAATGCTGTATTGATCTTAATGTCTTGAATACCTTGATTGTTGTAGATATAGAGCTAATTAAGTTTATATTCCACTTTGGGCATCTCCACATCGGGGGAAAGTGTTTCTTGTTTGATTGTGGACTTCCGATGTGAGAGCTGTCTAAGGCACATGAACCTGCTGCTATAAAACTGAAAGTAAGGATCAACTTATAGGCGTGTCTTTATTGCAAATTCCTTGTCCCATCTTACATATCCTTGCACGTAGAGTTCCATGCCTAGGGTTGACGGTTAAGACTTGCTGAGCCTTCGTGCTCACGGTTGCAATATTTGACCTGTGTGCAGGTGAGAGTTATAAGGAAGGTTCCGAGGACGAGGCGATGCCCCTGTCGGGGTACACGGCTGAGCTGGAGCCCTGCACGCCGCCGTGATTCTCCGGTTCCATGCTGCTAGTGTGTAGCGTCCCCGGGCTGGACGGCTGCACTTTTGCATAGTTAGGATGAGAGGCCTTATATGTATATTACTTCCGCTGTATGAATAGGTTTTGTAAAAAGACTTCCGCTGTTTTATATCAAATAAAAGTTTGTATGTTATCCTTTATTCTTTTCGTGTGTGCTGTTGGGTGCCGCATCGCACGGCACCACCCTATGCGATTCCTGGAGTGGGTGAACCACGGGGTGGTCCCCACAGCCGTGGTATCAGAGCCGCATTGGGAATAGCACGCTCGAAAAGAGCCTAATTTTGAAAACTTAGAAGTAGTCGAGTGAGGGTTAGTCATTAAGCCCACATAAGGTCTATGATAGTAGTAGTTACTAAGGTGGAAAAGCTAACTTATGTGTTATACATTCGGTAACGATGCTCCGACGTCAGGTAAGAGGTAAGGTACGCCACCGCAGGCGGATCAATTGCGGTAACTCCTCATACGAGTAATAGTATGGAAGGTTATACCGTGGCTTGGCACGGTAGTTAATATGAGTCTCCGAACCTCTCCATGGTTCTGAGAGCATATGAAAACGCTGATCTCCAGCGTGCTTTAGGCAAAAGTGAGAATACCCCATCGTGTGGTAAGCAACACGATAGTTTGCAACTCTTGAACGTTCAATGTTCAAAGGGCCATACGCAGCGCTCGCCATCGGCGTGCCTCAACGGTCATGAGGCAGTAGGTGGTATCCGTTGGGTTGATAAAATTCCCAACCGTGACGACCCGTTCGCGCTCTACTCGGGTTCCCCGTCGTGTGGTGTGAAAACACGACCATGTACCTTGAGACGTGGCTTGACTCAAGGACGATCCGTATGGCAACGATACGGACCGTATGTTTTTACTATGATATGGAACTGCCTGCAATGTTAAAACCTTTGTGTGCATCATTATTGTGTGTTCTTCTGCAGGTACATTAACCACGTTAGGGCATGACGTGTAGAAACCATTTGTGAGTGACGACTTTAGTTCCACCATTTGACACGTATATGCCGGAATACCGGTCTAGGATTTTTCTTTGGTGAGGAAACGTAGTACCAACTGTATAAAAGTTTATTTTCAAAGAAAAGAGTCAAAATGAGGTTTAGGATTTCATTTAGGGGTTAGTAAACTCCTATATTGAACTAAGAGTCAATTGGGAGTATAGGCTCAATTCCAAAAGCTTAGGAACAATCCCCCCTGTTTTTGGCAGAAACTTTTGCTGAACTTGAACAGGGCATAACTTAAGATTGGTTGAACCAATGGAGGTGTGGGATACCATTCTGGAAAGGTTTAGAAGTCCTCTACAACTTTTCTGTAGAGATCCAGAACAAAATCTCCCTCCAAAGGGATGAAAATCTCAGACGAGTAGGTACTGTCCAGAAACAGGGCAGACAAAATGCTCTCTGGAATTTTCTGTATTTCAACCAAAACACTTAGTTTCACCGTTTGACGTCCAGTGGCTGTTGTAAAACAGCGAGTTGGAGTCGAAGGGTTTATGTATTTGACATATCACTTCGAGTTATTACATGTTTGGGTGCAATACAATAGCGAGGAATTACGCATGCTAACACACTTAACATCCCGTGGTGACCCCGATGGTCGAAATGAACTTTTAACCCATAAAGTTCAATACTTTGGAACTCGATCGTATGACACGGTCCAGGGATGTATATGGTGCATAAAGTTTATACTTTATCCATATGTGTGATTGTTATGCGCGTTGTTTATCCCATTCTCGCCTTACTATTGTATAGACTGGATGAGCTAAACCCACATGTGCTGATCATTTGAGTGGTATGAATGCAGAATGGTGCGGACACGTTCAACGCAAGAGGAGGGAGGTCCGATTCAGGTTCGTGGTGATGAGTCTCCACCTCCGGAGCAAACCACGACGCAGCAGCAACCACCTCCTCCACCGCCAGAACTTCCAAGGAATCTTGCGGAGGTTCTCGCCGCAGTGCTCGGCTCGCGCGACGAGCAAACCGAGTTACTGCGGATGTTGGTGCAGCAGAATGCGTCCCATCAGGGAGGACGCCAAGACAATGGGCAACGCCAGCCCCAACAAAGCTCGTATTCAGAATTCATGGCGACCCATCCACCGGTCTTCACGGAGGTCGAAGAACCTTTGGAGGCGGACAGCTTTATCCGCACTCTAGAGGCAAAGTTCGGGCTGCTACGATGCACCGAACATCAGAAGGCGCTGTACGCAGCGCAACAGCTTCAAGAAGAAGCCAGTACCTGGTGGGCAAACTACACCGCCTCCTTACCGGTTGGCCATGCCGTCACATGGACGGAGTTCCGGGAGGCGTTCCGTGCCTATCACATACCTCCCGGTGTGATGGAAATGAAGCTCCAGGAGTTCCTGGCGCCACGACAAGGCGAGAGGAGTGCTCATGAGTACTCCAGGTTGTTCAACCGGCTGGCGCAGTATGCGCCAGGATTTGTGGGGACGGAAGACAACAAGCGTAATGCTTTCTTCCGGGGCCTGAACTCCAAGATGAAGGTCCATCTCGCCCAGAGCAATCGCGGCACATTCAACGACCTAGTTAATGCCGCGATTCTACAGGAGAATGCTCAGCGTGAGCGCTGTTCTGATAAGAGGAAACGCAGCGCACTGACAAGCAGCAGTGGTGGGACGCCACAAAAATACCGCGTGGTGTATCGCTCACCATCCGGTCAGAGATGGCAGCCACCGGCGCGACCGCCTCGGTTTCGCGGTCGGCAATATAATGCGCACGGCTTTCGACCGACGTATCCACCACAGCAACAGCAGCAGCAAAGGATGGTCCCGCGTGCGCCACAGTTTCAACAGCGTGCACCGGGATTCCGTCCTCAAGTCGGCGGGACCCCGACACCTTACACGTGCTATACGTGTGGCCGTGTCGGGCACATTTCGAGGGACTGCCCCGAGCCGCGACAGGGCAGGGGTCCAGCACCATATCAGGGTGCTAATCAGCCCTGCAATCAGCCCAAGAAACCAGCACCAAAACCCGGCAACGTCCACCACTTAGCTATCGAAGACGTGCCGGAAGGCGAACCCGTCCTCGCGGGTACGTTCTCTTACCTGGATCGTCCCGTAGTCATACTTTTTGACTCCGGTGCCACCCACAATTTCATAAGTCAGTCTTATGTTATTAAATATCAACTTCCTATCATTCCCACAAATAATTCATATTTGATATGTTCTCCGGGTGGGAAAATAACAGCTGATAGAATGGTCTATAGAGCACCATTACAATTGGGTGGAAATCTATATCTGACTTCTCTAATCATGTTAGAAAGTCAAAAACTTGATGTCATTTTAGGAATGTCATGGCTACATCGCCATGGTGCTGTTCTTGACATCATTCCACGTGTGGTTCGTTTAAACTCTCCACTTCATGAACCACATGTTCTCATTCTTGACCATTCGGTTCAAGAAACCCCAGCCACATATAACACGGAAGCCACGAAACTGGGGGATATTCGTGTGGTCCGTGAATACCCGGATGTCTTTCCGGATGATCTTCCGGGCATGCCACCCGAAAGAGATGTCGAGTTCAAGATTGAACTCGTACCTGGGACGACGCCGATATCACAGAGACCCTACAAGATGGCTCCCAACGAGCTGGCTGAACTGAAGGAGCAGCTCAACGATTTGATGAAGAAGGGTTTCATTCGACCGAGTTCCTCACCATGGGGATGCTCGGCACTGTTTGTGAAGAAGAAGGATGAAACCTTGAGGTTGTGTGTGGACTACCGACCTCTCAACGCCGTCACCATCAAGAATAAATATCCACTGCCCCGCATCGATATTCTCTTCGATCAACTTGTGGGAGCGAGTGTATTTTCGAAGATGGATCTTCGCTCTGGATATCATCAAATTAAAATCCGAGCGGAAGATGTTCCGAAAACGGTCTTCTCGACGAGATATGGGTTGTATGAATACCTCGTCATGTATTTTGGTCTCACCAACGCCCCGGCACACTTCATGTATCTCATGAACTCAGTGTTCATGCCGGAGTTGGACAAGTTTGTGGTGGTGTTCATAGACGACATCTTGGTTTACTCCAAGACTGAAGAAGAACACGCCAAACACTTGCATATCGTACTTCAACGATTAAGAGACCGTAAGCTTTATGCCAAGTTCAGCAAGTGCGAGTTTTGGATCAGCCAAGTGCCATTCCTTGGTCATATCATTTCTGCAGAAGGCATTGCAGTTGATCCAAGCAAAATCGAACAAGTGCTGAAATGGAAGCCCCCCACATCAGTCCATGAAGTCAGAAGTTTTCTCAGGTTAGCAGGATATTACCGGAGATTCATACCAAACTTCTCCAAGCTTGCTAAGCCGATGACTGAACTGTTGAAGAAGGGGATCAAATATGTTTGGAGCTCAGCTTGTGAAGAAGCTTTCCAAGCATTAGTGAAGCATCTTACAACAGCCCCGGTGTTAGCTCAACCGGATACAACCAAGCCCTTTGACGTATATTGTGATGCGTCTGGCATCGGGCTTGGCTGTGTATTGATGCAAGGAGGAAGAGTGGTCGCCTATGGCTCACGTCAACTTCGTAACCACGAGCAGCACTATCCGACTCATGATCTTGAGCTCGCTGCTGTGGTATTGGCCTTGAAGATGTGGAGGCACTATTTGCTTGGGAACTTAGTGCACCTCTACACCGACCACAAAAGTCTGAAATATATATTCACTCAAAAGGAGTTGAATATGCGGCAACGGAGATGGCTAGAACTGATCAAAGACTATGAGATCGAGATTCACTACCACCCCGGTAAGGCAAACGTGGTTGCCGATGCCTTAAGCCGCAAATCCCATGTCAACAATCTGTCCATCACCCCACTTGAAGAGGAGGAGCGAAGTCTGTACTTGACTCCGTATGGGGCGTTATATAATCTTGCTCTCATCCCAACCATAAGAGAGGAGATTATGAAAGCTCAGAAGAAGGACATGGGAATGTCGCACATTCGGAGAAGGATGAAGAATGGCGAAATGAAATGCTTCCGAAGAGATGAACACGACACTCTATGGTTTAAAGACCGTATAGTGGTACCCCGTGACATGAAGCTTCGAAAGAAAATCTTGGACGAGGCTCATTTGTCCAAGTATTCTATTCATCCGGGCAGCAACAAGATGTACCAGGATCTGAAAACCAGGTTTTGGTGGACACGGATGAAGAGAGAAATTGCAAAATACGTATCCGAATGTGATACGTGTCGGCGTGTGAAGGCCGACCATATGCGTAAAGCCGGACAGCTGCAACCATTAAACATTCCGGCGTGGAAGTGGGAGGATATCAGCATGGACTTCATAGTCGGGTTACCTCTCACGTCTCACAAGCATGACTCGATTTGGGTGATAGTCGATCGACTAACCAAGTCGGCTCATTTCATTCCCGTACATACAAAGTACGTGGCCAAGCAATATGCGGAGCTTTATATTGCAAGAATCTTATGCTTGCACGGTGTTCCCCGCTCCATTATTTCAGATCGCGGTGCGCTGTTTGTCTCTCGGTTTTGGGAACAGCTGCACGCATCATTGGGGACCAAACTGATCCGAAGCTCCGCATATCACCCGCAGACAGATGGTCAAACTGAACGGGTGAATCAAGTGCTTGAAGACATGCTACGCGCGTGTGCCATCCACCACAGCAAGAATTGGGACGATCATTTGCCGTTGGCGGAGTTTTCTTACAACAATGGCTATCAAGCTAGCATCAAGATGGCGCCGTATGAAGCTCTCTACGGCCGGAAATGCCGCACACCTCTCAACTGGTGCGAGTCTGGCGAGCGGGTCATCTACGGCATTGAACTTGTGAATGAAGCTGAAGAACGAGTGCGAGTAATACAAGCCAATCACAAGGCTGCTCAATCTCGTCAGAAGAGCTATGCGGATAAGAGACGCCGCCCTCTCCACTTCGACATCGGGGACCATGTTTATGTCCGTGTGTCTCCGATGAAGGGAATTCACCGTTTCGGAGTGAAGGGTAAACTTGCGCCGCGGTTCATTGGTCCGTTCGCCGTCATTGAAAGATGCGGACCGTGGCCTATTGCCTGGAGTTACCAGCGTCTCTCGCAGGCATTCACAATGTCTTCCACATCTCTCAGCTGCGGAAGTGCCTCAAAACCTCAGCTGAAATCCGCACTGAAGACATAGAAGTTCTTAAACCGGACCTCATGTACACGGAGTATCCAATCCGGATTATCGATGAAAAGACTCGTGCCACAAGAAACCGGACCTTATGGTTCTCCAAGGTCTTGTGGAGTAACCATACCGCTGATGAGGCGACATGGGAAAGTGAGGATTATCTACGAACGTATTATCCAGACTTGCTATCATTCTATACCCGGTAAAGTTTTTCCCCACTTTGCTTTTCCTTTGGAATCTCAGGACGAGATTCTTTTTAAGGGGGGAGGGATGTAAAATCCCCAAAAGTGGTAGCAAGAAAATTCTGTTCATGTACACTTAGGAAAAATGAGGGGGAATTAAAACTCTGAAGTATAATAAGTGTGAGTTCAAAGTGAGGGTTTAGACTTCCCAAAACTTCCAAACATGGAGATCTAAATGCACAACTTCGATCTTCATAGTCCAAATATTCAACCTTCCAAATTTCAGCTCATTTGGAGGGGTTTTAATATTTGTTTGGGATTAAAAGGAGAAGCCCTCTAATCTGAATTTCAAATTCAGTTTCAAATTCCAATTCCCTCAATTTGAAAATATGGTTTTACAAAGATGTTCTCCACCTTTTAATAAGAAGCCATGCCAAAAATTGGGAACATTGGAGCTGGTTTGCTATATTTTTGAGGCAATACAAAGTGGAGAATTCAAACTCCTTTTCAAATTCAAATGATCAATCCACATCCAATTTTCACACCCGAATTCAAACTATTTGAATTCACCAAATTCAAACTATGACTTGCGGTTGAAGTCAAGTCTTTAATGTTGAGTTGCTGGTGGGAAAATATCAGAAAAAGTTGATTAAACAAAGAGGGGAGGTGGGGCCCATTTGTCAGCCACCCACAGGAGCTACCGCCTTTGCTCCATTCGGTCGAACAGCAGGGGCGCGACAGCCCCGTCTCCGACCCCCGCCAGAGGTGTGCCGCGCCACCTCCTGTTTCTGCCGCCTACTTGATCGTCCGCGCGTGCCACAGTCCCAGCACAACCCCCCTTGCTCTCTCGGCCGTTCACCGACGTGTTTTCCCTGTTCCCTGCTCAGTTCGCGTAGCCTCGGCCGCCGCTCGGTTGATCCGCGTCACCGTCCGTCATCGACACCACTCCGACGTTGTCACGACCGGTTGAGGTCGTAGGAAGGTGCGCAAGGCCCTCTAGTTCTCTCTGACGACAGCCCCTGTCGTTCCTACGAGCTGGTCCCGAGAACTGAGCCTAAGTTCATCATTCCACTTTCCAGCTTGCCGCCAAGACGCCGCACCGTCGACCGGCCACCTCCGGCTCGTTCACGCTCATCCAACCGGTGTTCTAGGTGCGTTGTCGACCCTTCTTGCTGTCCTCCCAGTTTGGAGCTAGGTCATAGTCTAGGTTGGCCGGAATTCGAGTTTTGTCACCGGCGGTTCCTCGGAACCTAGTTGAAAGAAAACGGGAAATTCCAGGGCCATATTGGGTTGGGGCTCACAAGAGTCTAGGCATAGGTTCTCCAAGCCATGACGACCCTTCTCGAGCAAACGGCAAGCAAATCCATGCAGAGTCCGAAGAGTTCTTCGTGTTTTTCCTCACGGCGGGGAAGAACCACTTCGGTCGCACGGTGAAGTCATGTTTCCGGCCGTTTTCGAGGGATCAGGGTAGTATTCCGAGCTCCCCAGGTCACGGTGGTGCTGTAGGACCCAACCGCGGTTGGTTTCCGAGCTTGC
Organism: Neostapfia colusana; assembly: GCA_030760725.1. Taxonomy (NCBI): domain Eukaryota; kingdom Viridiplantae; phylum Streptophyta; class Magnoliopsida; order Poales; family Poaceae; genus Neostapfia; species Neostapfia colusana. The sequence goes on from JASWHV010000006.1 coordinate 108,096,713, forward strand.
TGGGCGAACACCACGTCGCCGGAGTCGCCCGAGTTACCGCCACCGTCGGGGAGGTATTTCCGGCCAGTTAGCGCCGCCACCGAGCTCACCAAAATGTTCCTCGTCGGGTTTTAGGCACAGGCGGCGAGGGTTGAGCCGTTTGAGGCACGGGACAGCCGTTCCGGCGAGGCACGGTCACTTCTCCGGCGAGGAGGCCGGCCGGGCGCGAGGTTGAAGAAGGTGGGGGCCTGCCCCACCTGTCAGTGGCACCAGGAAGGCGCCGGATCGGCTTGTGGCGCCGGATCTGGTGCGGCTGCGCGGGAATAACCCCGTAGCCCCCGGTGTTGCTAAAATCTGATTGGCCCAAATTAAAACAGTGGGCCCAGTTTCAATTATTTGAAGTTTCTATTAGAGAAATAATTCCAGGAATTAGCTGATCTTTACAAGGCCATAACTTTGTGTAGAAAACTCCAAAAAGAGTGAGACCAATTTTATTGGGTTCCTCATGAGGAGTACTTCACAGAGAAACCAAATTTTGACTATGAAATGCCCAGGAATTTCTGTAGAATTGTTTTTAGTAAATCCTTTAGGGATTTATTACAGGAGCAATTCTTTATGAAATATTCCCAAATTTGGGTAGCAAATCCTCTTCATAGATACTAATCTCCAGTAAAAATTTGGGCTTCATTGGAGGTCGATTGCTGGGTCAAATTACCTTCTCAAGTTCAGCCTTTATTTGAAAAGTTAAATTTAAACAGAAGCTTTTTCAGAACTCCTATCTAAGTTCAAAAATTCATATCTCTCTGATGGTAGCTCCAAAAATGGTGAAACAAATTTTGTTGGAACCATGGAGACTTACCCTAATCAGATCTTCCACCATTAGCTATGTCAAAGCTCCTGAATTGGGCTCAAAATTTAGAGGAGCATTGTACTTGTAGGAATTTTAAATACTACATTGTGCAGTGACATATCTCCAAATTTGGCTCAAATCATCCTTAGAGAGTCTAGTATCCACTATAAAAATCCCAAAGCCAATTAAGGATTTTAAATAGCAGTAGCTATGAGTAGAAGTCCAATTCTTATAAATCCTTAATACTTATACATGTATTTTATTACATTTCATAATAGTGACCGAAGTTGAGGATACGCCGGAGCCTTTGGACGTCCTCCCACCGGAAGCTGACTTTCCATTTAACTCGCAACCAGGCAAGCCCCGGTTTGCACTTAAGTACCTTTTATAAAGCTTTTTATTTGTATCATTTATGTCTAGGGTGAATGTTTGCATTAGAGTTAGGGTGATTGAAACCCCACTTGCATAGCCTCTTTAAATCCTATAAAGGGTTGGGTAGTTTACAAACCGACGAGTAGAGATTGCCATGCTAATGTATAGGATCTCGGTAGAAGTCGAGTGGTTGGAAGCTACTCGCGAGATAGTACTTATCACACGGGAAGAAAAGAAGTAGATAATGGCTTGAGTTATAAAAATGAGACCCAGCAGGGCGGATAGGAAGCAGTGAGCAGAGGTCTCACGTGCGTATCCCTGTTGGTGTCGGTTGAGGACCGTCCGTGTGCGGCCCTGCTGGACAAGTATCGAACAGTACCGGATGCATACTGGCATATGGGAACCAGGAAACCGATGTAATTGGTTAACCTGGGTGTCGAGGCTTACCCAACCGTAAATAGGAGTGGGTTGAGGGTAGCAAGGTGTAAATCTGCCGGTGGGCACAGTCACGCTCCACGCGGGGACCTCCTACCCGTTACGGATGGACCGGTTCGGCATTTGGGTTGCCTTTGAAAGGTTGTTGCATACAACAGAGTAGGAAGGGGTGTGGAATCACGCTTCTGAAAGTGGGTGTATGTGACGTGTTATCCGGGTGTGTCTTGATTGCAATCACCGTCCCTCGCGGTTATTTGAGTACCCGCTTGTTCACTGCGCTGTGACGTAGTAGGAAGTGAAATAAGCCAACTGAAAATGCTGTATTGATCTTAATGTCTTGAATACCTTGATTGTTGTAGATATAGAGCTAATTAAGTTTATATTCCACTTTGGGCATCTCCACATCGGGGGAAAGCGTTTCTTGTTTGATTGTGGACTTCCGATGTGAGAGCTGTCTAAGGCACATGAACCTGCTGCTATAAAACTGAATGTAAGGATCAACTTATAGGCGTGTCTTTATTGCAAATTCCTTGTCCCATCTTACATATCCTTGCACGTAGAGTTCCATGCCTAGGGTTGACGGTTAAGACTTGCTGAGCCTTCGTGCTCACGGTTGCAATATTTGAGCTGTGTGCAGGTGAGAGTATGAGGAAGGTTCCGAGGACGAGGCGATGCCCCCTTCGGGGTACACGGCCGAGCTGGAGCCCTGCACGCCGCCGTGATTCTCTGGTTCCATGCTGCTAGTGTGTAGCGTCCCCGGGCTGGACGGCTGCACTTTTGCATAGTTAGGATGAGAGGCCTTATATGTATATTACTTCCGCTGTACGAATAGGTTTTGTAAAAAGACTTCCGCTGTTTTATATCAAATAAAAGTTTGTATGTTATCCTTTATTCTTTTCGTGTGTGCTGTTGGGTGCCGCATCGCACGGCACCACCCTATGCGATTCCTGGAGTGGGTGAACCACGGGGTGGTCCCCACAGCGGGCCTTGAATACCTTGTACGGGCAAGGTATGGGGCGTATTTACGCCCGCTGCCTACCACTCGGGGCAGGCAGCGTCGCCCTGCTGCCACGTGGCGGGCCCGGAGCCCTTCTCAGAGAAGAGAAGGGTCAGTCCCGCGGGGCACGTGGCGTCTTCGGACCTCTCTCCCGCGGAGGGGGAGGTCCGGCTTCTGCTGGCCATGTGGCGGGCCCGGAGCTCTCCTCTGAGGAGAGGGAGGTCCGGCCCTGCTGGACACGCGGCGCCTTCAGACCTCTCTCCCGCGGAGGGGGAGGTCCGGCTTCTGTATGCAACGTGGCGGGCCCGGAGCTCTCCTCTGAGGAGAGGGAGGTCCGGCCACGCCGGACGCGTGGCGCCTTCGGAGCTCTCCCTGCGGAGAAGGGCGAGTTCCTTAGGCATTTTACATTGTGCGCGGGGGTACCCCATATCGAGGGTACCGACAGTGGCCCCCGGGCCCATCTCGGGGGAGATAGCGAGCCCGAGGTGGGACCTTCGTCTCTTCCGATCCGTGCACTTTCTTGTCTTGAGTACTCCCTGTGCTGGCAGGGTCTTGACGGCTTCGGTGTTCAACCTCTTAGGAGAGGGTGAAGCCTGGCATCGGAGCTCGGCCTGGCTGTGGGGGCGGAGGTCCGGAAGTCATCGGAGCTCAGGCCAGCGAAGGGCGTGAGGTCCGGCATCAGCGCTCACCTCTGAAAGGAGGGCGAGGGCTGGCATCGGAGCTCGGCCCAGCTGTGGGGGCGGAGTCCGGAAGTCATCGGAGCTCAGGCCAGCGAAGGGCGTGAGGTCCGGCATCAGTGCTCGCCTCTGAAAGGAGGGCGAGGGCTGGCCTCGGAGCTCGGCCCGGCTATGGGGGCGGAGTTCGGAAGTCATCGGAGCTCAGGCCAGCGAAGGGCGTGAGGTCCGGCATCAGCGCTCACCTCTGAAAGGAGGGCGAGGGCTGGCCTCGGAGCTCGGCCTGGCTGTGGAGGCGGAGTCCGGCAGTCATCGGAGCTCAGGCCAACGAAGGGTGTGAGGTCCGGCATCAACGCTCGCTTCTGAAAGGAGGGCGAGGGCTGGCATCGGAGCTCGGCCCAGCTGTGGGGGCGGAGTCCGGCAGTCATCGGAGCTCAGGCCAACGAAGGGCGTGAGGTCCGGCATCAGCGCTCGCCTCTGAAAGGAGGGCGAGGGCTGGCATCGGAGCTCGGCCCAGCTGTGGGGGCGGAGGTCCGGAACTGCTCAGCGGTCCCCCCTTTCCTGTCCCTTAGTCTGATTTGGCTTACTGTCCCAGGCCGGAATACGGGGCCTAGGTAATCCAGTGCACTTGGTCCCGGAGGTCTGGCCCCAGCCCCAGTCAGGGTGTAACCGTCCGGCCCCCTGGTACTCAGACCGCAGCGCCGGGGGGCAGAGTGCGCATGCTTTGGGTGCAAGACTGGGCAAAGCAAGGCTCCTGACCCCCCGGTTTAGCATAGGTCTTTTCTCAGAGGAGACCAACTGGCGGTACAGTACCCTTACAGGGGGAGACCCAGAAGGCCACCGGGCCTCTGGCAGGTACCCCAAGCACTACCGCCTTCGGCAGGACGGCAAATATCGACTATGCATGAGAGCAGGAAAGAGGAACCGAGTGTACAATGGACGCACACTGTCTAGAGCGTGGGGAGGTGTTCATATAAATTAATGCGTAATAAATAAACACCTAAGTAAGCATAGTGAACTTACTGGGGTGGCATCGGAGCGCCTGTCTTCACGCAGAGCGGGTCATGCGTGGCTTCGTCGTATGCCGGACATGGGGGGACCCTCCATGGCTATATCAGGGGGAAGCATGGCTTCGGCCCTGCATACCATGTGGAAGGGTAGTTCCCGTGAACCGGCCCTGGGAAGTCCGGCTGGCCCTCAACATGGAGGAGCCGGTATCCCCCGACGGCTCTGGGTGCGCGTCTGCACCGGTTGTGTGGGTCTGCTTGGCGTGGACTTGGCACGCATTGCATCCCTAACCAGTTTGACGGCGTCCAGGTGGCTCTCGGTCAGTAGGAGCCATGCCAGGTGGCTTATCTGACCAACGTGCGGGACGATGAGCGTTCCCAGCACTCGCCTCCTTGGACTACTGCGAGCTAGTCGCAGCCTTCCTCCTGGGTTATTCACCGCAATAGGATGTCGTGGTGCCACGCCAGTAAAGATACCAGCACGTAGCACTTAGCCACCGCACCACCCGTTCAGCGGATGCACGTTCATCAGGAAGGATGTCCTTCAAGGAGTCCCGGACCTCCGTGGTCCATGCATCGGGGCTACTTGAGCTTCTGGATCTCGAGCGCTGGGTTGCACGGAGTCCCCAGTGACTCTTACGATCCTTTGGCGGCATCCAAGGCCGCCGGGACTGCCTAGCTTCATGGCACTGGTTCAGCCCCCTTCGCCCGGCTCGGCGGGCCGGGCTGTGGACCGCAGCAACGACCTCTCGAAGACTCCTTCGTGTGCGGGGGCTCCGATGGAGGTCTTCGTTGAGAGGTTGTCCGCTGCGGCCATGCCAGCGCGCGGTACATGGCACAGGTCCAAGGCGAGGAATTCTTTCTCCAACATCCGCACGTGAAGCAGATAAGCAGCTAGCTGTGGGTCTTTGTAGGAGCATTCACCCTTAACTTGCTTGATAACTAGCCGGAAGTTGCCCTGTGCCAACAGCTGGCGAGCGCCCAAAGACAGGACTGTCTTTTAGGCCAAAGACGAATGCTTCATACTCTGCCAAGTTGTTGGTTGCCTTGGAGTTGAGACGCACCATGTACCCAAACTGCTCCCCCGATGGCATGAGAAGCAGTACGCCGGCGCCGGCCCCCTGCTTTCGCGAGGAGCCGTCGAAGAAGAGCGTCCAGTGAGGCTCGGTGAAGACCGGAGCTCGGTACTTTGGTTCACCGTCTTCGCGGCCCCCTGGGTCAGCCTTCGTTGGCGTCCACTCAGCCACGAAGTCAGCCAGTGGTCAGGAGCTCAGCTTGAACTCCGCCGCCTTCGGGATGTCTTCCGGCTTCGGAAGCTGGCAGTGAGTGCCAGCTCCGCCCTCCGGCTGCTCTGGCGCACTTGTCCGCCAGGCTGAAGGGCTCGTAGGCATCGCAGACCTCTCTGGTTGCAAGCCTCTCAAGCATCTTCTTGTCCTGGACACTGTCGAAATGCCGCCACCACAGAAGCACTTTGAATATGTGGAATGGTGTTGCGTACCTGGGAGAACCGCTGGATAAAGGAGCGCAGCAACTCCCCAGGTTGTTGCTTGATGGCTTGGAGGTCAAGCTCCGTGCCGGGACAGGTGTAGGAGCTGCCGAAGTTGGCGATAAACTGCCGGCAGAGCTCTCCCCAGGAAGTTATGGAACCCCGAGGGAGGTTCATTAGCCAAGACCGGGTCGGGCCGGTCGAGCCGACGGGGAAGTAGATTGGCCATGACGGCCTCATCCCCTCCTGCGGCAAGTACGGCGGTGGAGTAGATCTGGAGGAACCCCGCCGGGTTGACGCTGCCGTCGTACTTCTCGGGCAGGTGCGGCCGAAACTTGCGCGACCACCTTGTGAAGCGGAGGTGGGGCTGCAGGGCTGTACATCCTGCTCCTGTCTATCTCGCGAATCCACTGCTGGGTCGCTGCCTGAGGCGCGTCCCCAACAGGCGGATCGTGCGGTAGCGCTCTTGCTGCGGCTGACGCACCCCCGCCGGGTACGTCCAGCGCTACTGAAGACCTGACACTGGTCGGAGCCTGCATTGCCGGGGTCGGCGCTGCCAGAGCCGGTTGCTGGCTCCCAGTGCAGGTATTGGTGCCGCGAACGCTTGGTTGCGCCTGACACAGTGTGCCCCGGTATGGGCAAGGTTGCGCCATAGGCCGGGGACGCCGCTTGCAGAGCACATGGTTGTGGCTTGTGCTGCGCGGCGTACGCCTAGGGCAGAGCCCGCGTGGTGAGGGTCCGCCCTTCAGGCAGGGTCGAGGCCGACGTCATGTTGTCGCCAGCCTCTTGAGTGCGACGACTTTCTTGACGTCGCTCGAGGTACACCCGGGTATCCTGGCCCAAGTGACACCGTTCCAGCTCTGTCCTCAGATCCGTCGACTGGGGCCTGGTAGAGCTGGAATCTGCTGTCTGCTCGTCAACCATTGGTGTGCGCATCAGCGGCACAGCCGGTTGGCCGGAGCGTCGTCCCCGCTGAAGTCGAGGGTTTGCGGCGGCGACGACGAGACGGTCTACCTCGCGAATCCACTGCTGGGTCGCTGCCTGAGGCGCGTCCCCAGCAGGTGGATTGTGCAGTAGCGCTCTTGCTGCAGCTAGCGCACCCCCACCGGGTACGTCCAGCGCTACTGAAGACCTGACACTGGTCGCAGCCTGCATTGCCGGGGTCGGCGCTGCCAGAGCCGGTTGCTGGCTCCCAGTGCAGGTATTGGTGCCGCGAACGCTTGGTTCGCGCCTGGCACATTGTACCCCTGTATGGGCAAGGCTGCGCCATAGGCCGGGGGCGCCGTTTGCAGGACATATGACTGTGGCATATTCTGCGCGGCGTACGCCTGGGGCAGAGCTCGCGCGGCGAAGATCTGCCCTTCAGGATGGGTTGAGGCCGACGTCATGCTGTCGCCAGCCTCTTGGATGCGACGCCTTTCTCGACGTCGCTCGAGGAACACTCGGGCATATTGGCCCAAGCGGCTTCGCTCCAGCTCTGCCCTCAGATCCGTCGACGGAAGCCTGGTGGAGCTGGAGTCCGCCGTCTGCCCGTTAACCGTTGGCGCGCGCATCAGCGACACAGCCGGTTGGCCGGAGCGTCGTCCCCGTCGAAGTCGAGGGTTTGCGGCGGTGACGACGAGACGGTCCACCTCGCGAATTCACTGCTGGGTCGCCGCCTGAGGCGCGTCCCCGCAGGCGGATTGTGCAGTAGCGCCCTTGCTGCTGCTAGCGCACCCCCACCGGGTACGCCCGGCGCTACTGAAGGCCTGATGCTGGTTGGAGCCTGCATTGCCGGGGTCGGCGCTGCCAGAGCCGGTTGCTGGCTCCCAGCTTGTACCGACACACTCCGTCCTGAGTGTGTCGACATGTACTCCCCCCTGGTCGCGGTTTGCCGCTGAGGCGAGGGGGGAGAGTTCGCCGCTGAAGGAAGCTTGGTCATCTTCGTCGGCGGGAACTCGTCGCGCTAGGGGAGAAGCCCCCTTCCTGGCGCGTCAAATGTCGAAGTGTTCGGTCGACACTTCCCCCGGGCCTGCACTGGGCAGCCCGCGGAGGTTTTTTTTTTCGGCGGGGCTAGTCTCCTAGCGGAAAGCTTGCGCGGATGGACGAGTTAGCGAGAGCTTGACACGGCGAGTTTTACGTGGTTCAGGCCGCCGGAGCGTAAAACCCTACGTCCACGGCGAGCTATGGAGCTCGCTGTATTGCTTGCTGCTCAGGGCCGGTGGCCTGAGCACGGGGGTGAGTTACAGCTTGAGAGTGTATGGCTAGCGTATGAGTTGCAAAATGCGAACCCTTGCTATCGACGCCTACCCGAGCCTTTTATAGTCCAAGACTCGGGCGGCTTACAAGGGGAGCCGGGACCCGACAGGTGGTCCCGGGAAGATTGTCTATTATCTACCGTATCTGCAGTTATGCCGGTAGTTGTCTCTGGCCGAAGGCTTCTGAGTCTTCATCTTGCCGCCCTGCCCATGCCGCATGCCAGTCTTAGTGGTTGATGACGGCACAGGCGGCATGGGTTGTCTTGTCGCAGTGTTTATTGGCTGACAGGTTCTGACACCACGCGCCAGTTTGTGCTGCGACTGGGCGTAACGGCACCTGACAGACGCGTGCTCCGCGTTTCTGCGTCTTGGGAAGACGCGGGCCTTGAATACCTTGTGCGGGCAAGGTATGGGGCGTATTTACGCCCGCTGCCTACCACTCGGGGCAGGCAGCGTCGCCCTGCTGCCACGTGGTGGGCCCGGAGCCCTTCTCAGAGAAGAGAAGGGTCAGTCCCGCGGGGCACGTGGCGTCTTCGGACCTCTCTCCCGCGGAGGGGGAGGTCTGGCTTCTGCTGGCCATGTGGCGGGCCTGGAGCTCTCCTCTGAGGAGAGGGAGGTCCGGCCCCGCTGGACACGCGGCGCCTTCGGACCTCTCTCCCGCGGAGGGGGAGGTCCGGCTTCTGTATGCCACGTCGCGGGCCCGGAGCTCTCCTCTGAGGAGAGGGAGGTCCGGCCCCGCCGGACGCGTGGCGCCTTCGGAGCTCTCCCTGCGGAGAAGGGCGAGTTCCTTAGGCATTTTACCCTGTGCGCGGAGGTACCCCATATCGAGGGTACCGACAGCTTCATACTCCGCCATGTTGTTGGTTGCCTTGAAATTGAGACGCACCATGTACCCAAACTGTTCCCCCGATGGCATGAGTAGCAGTACGCCGGCACCGGCCCCCTGCTTTCGCGAGGAGCCGTCAAAGAAAAGCGTCCAGTGGGGTTCAGTGAAGACCGGAGCTTGGTGCTCTGGTTCACCGCTTTCATGGCCCCCTGGATCAGCCTTCGTTGGTGTCCACTCCGCCACAAAGTCAGCCAGTGCTTGGCTCTTGACCGCATGGCGTGGGAGGAAGTCCAGCTCAAACTCCGCCAGCTCCGCCGCCCATTTAGCAACGTTGCCAGTCGCATGGGGACTGTGAAGAATTGTCTTCAGCGGATACGAGGTGACTACCGAGACCCGGTGGGCCTGGAAGTAATGGCGGAGCTTCCTGGAGGCCACGAGCACCGCATACAGCAGCTTGTGGACTTCTAGGTACCTTGTCTTGGCGTCATGAAGTACTTCTCTGATGTAGTAGATGGGCCTCTGGATGGTTCGAACCCTCTCTCTCAGGCTTGGGAGGTCCTCATCCATTGGCCCTGGCCCGCCGGAGGTGAGTGGACCCACGGGGGCCTCCGGGAGCTGGGACCCGGAGGCCCTTAAGCTATATTGCTTATCCGGGAGCTCCGGGGGATCTTGAGGGACCTCCGGGAGGTCCCATTTGGCCATCGGGGGTTTATCTTGGGGGTCCGGGAGACCGCCCTGGACCTCCGGGAGGCCGACCTGGACCTCCGGGTGGTTGCCTTGGAGGTCCGGGAGACCGCCTTGGTCCTGCGGGGCCTCCTGGCGTCTGCCTTCTGCTACCGGAGCAGGTTGTGAAGGTGAGGGGTCTGGCCGCTCTGCGACGAGGACCATACTCACCACTTCAGTTGTCGCTGCGATGTAGAGCTGCAGGTGCTCTCCGGGCTCAGGGGCTACCATGATAGGCAGGGTCGTCAGGACTCGCTTCAACTCCTGGAAAGCCTCTTCTGCTTTGTCAGTCCAGGCAAAGGGGCCTGACTTGCGCAGGAGCTTAAAGAAAGGGAGTGCCCGCTCTGCTAGCCTCGGTATAAACCGACTCAGCGCGGCTAGACATCCTGTGAGTTTCTGGACATCCTTGACGGGCAGGGGGCCGCATCAAGTCGATGGCCTTGATCTTCTCTGGGTCGGCCTCAATCCCTCGGTGCGAGACCAGGAATCCTAGGAGCTTCCCAGAGGACACACCGAACACACACTTATCGGGGTTCAGCATGGTGCGCGTAGAGCGCAACTTGTCAAAGACTAAGGCTAGGTTTTCTAACAAAGATGAACCCTGCTTGACCTTGACAACTATGTCATCGACGTACACCTCAACTAGGTCTCTTATCAACTCCCCAAAGGTTTTGTGCATTGCTCGCACAAAGGTGGGGAGTGCATTCTTTAGGCCATAAGGCATAGATACATAGCAATAAAGGCCGTCTACTGTGATGAAGGAGGTGTGCTCCTCGTCCTCCCTAGACATGGGGATCTGATGGAAACCCGAGTAGGCGTCTAGGAAGCACAGCATATCACAGCCTGACGTTGAATCTACTATTTGATCTATTCTAGGGAGAGGGAATGGATCTTTGGGACATGCCTTATTGAGACTGGTGTAGTCGATGCACATCCGTAGCTTCCCGCCGGCCTTCGGGACAACGACGGGGTTCGCCAACCACCGGGGGTGGTGGACCTCCCGTATGAAGCCAGCGTACAGCAGCTTCTTGACTTCTTCACGAATGAAGTTTTGCCGCTCGATGGACTGCTTGCGGGGCTTCTGTTGAACCGGCCGGGCATCGGGGAAGACTTTCAAGTGGTGCTCGATCACCTCCCTGGGGATCCCCGGCATCTGCGACGGCTGCCATGCAAACACGTCGACGTTGTGCCGGAGGAAGGTGACGAGCGCGCCTTCCTATTTGTCATCCAGGCCCCCGGCTACCCGGGTGGTCTGGGTGGCTTCGGCGCCGACTTGGACGACCTTTAAGGGGATGCCGCCCTCGTCGAGAGGTTGCACCCGGGGTGCTGTAGCGGAAGCACGGTGGCGTGCGCTCGGGCGGAGCTGGTCCGGCTCTGTACTGCCGGGGGCTGATGCCCCAGCTGTTGCGAGCGCTTGGAGTTTCTCTAAGGCCGACACTGCAGCAGTGCGGTCTCCACGAATCCTGAGGACGCCCGTCGGCGTTGGCATCTTCAGGACGATGTAGCCATAGTGGGCTACTGCCATGAACCGGTACAGGGCTGGCCTGCCGATTATGGCGTTGAAGGGGAGGTCTATCTCCGCTACGTCGAACAGAATGTACTCTGTCCGATAGCTGTCCGGAGCCCCGAAGGTCACTGGGAGGCTAATGTTGCCGTAGGGAATGACCTGTCCCGGCCCTACCCCTGAGAACGGGCTCGACGGGGTGAGCTTGGCCATCGGGATCTGCAGCTTCTGGAAAGCTGCACGGCTGATGAGGTTCAGCCCAGCTCCACCATCTACCAAGACGTGGTACATTCTCACGTTGGCGATGGTAGGAGCTACCAAGAGCGGTAGTTGGCCGGCCCCAGCCATGTTCCTGGGGAAGTCGGTGGCGTCAAAGCTGATGGGAGTCCCCATCCACTTAAGATGCGGTGCGGCACCTGGGAGTGGTGCCACCGACGCTACCGCTCGGCGCAGAGTCTTGACTGCGCTTCGGGACGAGGGGTCGCCGGACCCGCCGTATATGACGTAGAGCTTCTTTCGACACTCATCATCGCTGGAGCTGGAGTCCTCTTGATTGCATGTCGCCTTCACGGCGCGCTGAGGCTCCTGGATCTCCTCTGGGTGGTCGACGCTGTCTGGGACGTCCAGCCCCTGTTCGCCTTCCTTTGGACGGAAGGGTGGGGCATCAGCCCGCTGCCGCTTCCCCTTGCGGAACCGCTCTGCGAGCTTTCGGATCTCCCGGCACTCGGCAGTAGTGTGGCGACAGCTGCCGTGCACCAGGCACATATTGTCTTGATCACCCTCTGGGATTGGTGATCTTCGTTGCTTCTTGCCGGGGCGCGGTCCCCGAGCCCCACTGAGCGTCGCTGCAGTGACGACTGGGGCTGCGGTCGGTGATTCTATCTTGCTTCTGCCTCGGTTCTTGGCCTTCCTGCTGCCTCCACAGGTAGTGGGACCAGATCCGGGCAGTCCAGCAGACTCGGAGGACGGGAGCGAGTGCCAGTTCCGTCCTTCGGCTGCTCTGGCGCACTTGTCTGCCAAACTGAAGAGCTCTGAGGCGTCGCGGACCTCCCTGGTCGCGAGCTTCTCGAGCATATTCCTGTCCCGGACGACTTGCCGGAACGCCACCACCACAGAAGCATTTTGAATGTGTGGGATGGTGTTCCGCACCTGGGAGAACCGCTGAATGAAAGAGCGCAGCGACTCCCCAGGCTGCTGCTGGATGGCATGGGGGTCGAGCTCCGTTCCAGGCCGGGTGTAGGAACTGCCGAAGTTGGCTATGAACTGTCGGCCAAACTCTCCCCAGGAGGTGACGGAACCCTGGGGGAGGTTCATGAGCCAAGACCGGGCTGGACCGGTCAAGGCGACAGGGAAGTAATTGGCCATGACGGCTTCATTCCCTCCTGCGGCAAGTACGGCGGTAGAGTAGATCTGGAGGAACTCCGCCGGGTTGACGCTGCCATCGTACTTCTCGGGCAGGTGCGGCCGAAACTTGCACGGCCACTTCGCGAAGCGAAGGTGGGGCGCGAGGGCCGCACACCATGCTTCTGTCGCCGCAGGTTCTGGTGCCGCGAACGCTAGGTTTGCACTGGGCACAGTGTACCCCGGTACGGGCAAGGCTGCACCATAGGCCGGGGGTGCCATCTGCAGGACATATGACTGTGGCATATTCTGCACGGCGCAGGCCTGGGGCAGAGATCGCGTGGCGAAGGTCTGCTCTTCAGGCTGGGTCGAGGCTGACGTCATGCTGTCGTCAGCCTCTTGGTAGCGACGCCTTTCTCGGCGTTGCTTGAGGTATACCCGGGCATCTTGACCCAAGCGGCACCGCTCCAGCTCTGTCCTCAGATCCATCGATTGGGGGCTGGCAGAGCTAGAGTCCGCCGTCTGTTCATCAACCATTGGCGTGCGCATCAGCGACATGGGCGGTTGGCCAGAGTGTCGTCTCTGCCGAAGTCGAGGGTTTGCGGCTGCGACGACAAGACGGTCTACCTCGCGAATCCACCGCTGGGTCGCTGCCTGAGGCGCGTCCCCACCGGGCGGATTGTGCAGTAGCGCTCTTGCTGCAGCTAGCGCACCCCCACCGGGTACGCCCAGCGCTACTGAAGACCTGACGCTGGTTGGAGCCTGCATTGTCGGGGTCGGCGCTGCCAGAGCCGGTTGCTGGCTCCCAGCTTGTACCGACACACTCCGTCCCGAGTGTGTTGACTTGTACTCCCCCCTGGTCGCGGTTCGCCGCGGAGGCGGGGGAGGTGAGCTTGCCGCTGAAGGGAGCTTGGTCATCTTCGTCGGCGGAAACTCGTCGCGCAAGGGGAAAAGTGCCCCTACCTGGCGCGCCAAATGTCGAAGTGTTCGGTCGACACTTCCCCCGGGCCTGCACTGGGCAGCCCGCGGAGGTTCTTTTTTCGGTGGGGCTAGTCCCTTGCGGAGAGCTTGCGCGGATGGACGAGTTAGTAAGAGCTTGACACGGTGAGTTTTACGTGGTTCAGGCTGCCGGAGCGTAAAACCCTACGTTCACGGCGAGCTATGGAGCTCGCTGTATTGCTTGCTGCTCAGGGCCGGAGTCCTGAGCTTGGGGGTGAGTTACAGCTTGGGAGTGAATGGATAGAGTGCGAGTTGCAAAGTGCGAACCCCTGCTATCGTCGCCTACCCGAGCCTTTTATAGTCCAAGACTCGGGTGGCTTACAAGGGGGCCCGGGACCCGACAGGTGGTCCCGGGGAGATTGACTGTTATCTACCGTATCTGCAGTTATGCCGGTAGTTGTCTCTGACAAAGGCTTCCGAGTCTCCGTCTTGCCGCCCTGCCCATGCCGCACGCTAGTCGTAATGGTTGATGACGGCGCAGGCGGCATGGGATGTCTTGTCGCGGTGTTTATTGGCTGGCAGGTTCTGACACCGCGCTCCAGTCTGTGATGCGACTGGGTGCAACGGCACCTGACAGAGGCGTGCTCCGCGTCTCGGGAAGACGCGTGCCTTGAATACCTTGTACGGGCAAGGTATGGGGCGTCTTTACGCCCGCTGCCTATCACTCGGGGGCAGGCAGCGCCGTTCTTCTGGCCACGTGGCGGGCCCGGAGCCCTTCTCAGAGGAGAGGAGGGTCCGGCCCGCGGGGCACGTGGAGCCTCCGGACCTCTCCCCGCGGAGGGGGAGGTTCGGCTTCTGTATGCCACGTGGCGGGCCCGAAGCTCCCCTCTGAGGAGAGGGAGGTCCGGCCCTGCCAGATACGTGGCACCTTCGGACCCCTCGCCCGCGGAGGGGGAGGTCCGGCTTCTGTATGCCACGTGGCAGGTCCGGAGCTCTCCTCTGAGGAGAGGGAGGTCCGGCCCCGCCGGACGCGTGGCGCCTTCGGAGCTCTCCCTGCGGAGAAGAGCGAGTTCCTTAGGCATTTTCCCCTGTGCGCGGGGGTACCCCATATCTCAGGTACCGACAGCGTCGACATGTACTCCCCGCTGGTCACGGTTCGCCGTGAACGCGGAGGAGGAGAGCTTGCCGCTGAAGGAAGCTTGGTCATCTTTGTCGGCGGGAACTCGTCGCGCAAGGGAAAAGCCCCCTACCTGGTGCGCCAAATGTCGAAGTGTTCGGTCGACACTTCCCCTGGGCCTGCACTGGGCAGCCCGCGGAGGTTCTTTTTTCGGTGGGGCTAGTCACTTGCGGAGAGCTTGAGCGTATGGACGAGTTAAGGAAAATCTTGACATGGCGAGTTCTACGTGGTTCAGGCCGCCGGAGCGTAAAACCCTACGTCCACGGCGAGCTAAGGAGCTCGCTGTATTGCTTGCTGCTCGGAACTGGAGTCCTGAGCTTGGGGATGACTGATGTCTAGCGTATGAGTTGCGGGAGTGCGAACCCTTGCTAACGTTGCCTACCCGAGCCTTTTGTAGTCCAAGGCTCGTGTGGCTTACAAGGGGGGCCCGGGACCCGACAGGTGGTCCCGGGGAGATTGTCTGTTATCTACCGTATCTGCAGTTATGCCGGTAGTTGTCTCTGGCGAAGGCTTCTGTGTCTTCGTCTTGTCGCCCTGCCCATGCCACATGCTAGTCGTAGTGGTTGATGTCGGTGGGGGCGGCATGGGATGTCTTGTCGCTGCGTTTATTGGCTGGCAGGCTCTGACACTGCACGCCAGTCTGTGATGTGACTGGGCGCAACGGCACCTGACAGAGGCGTGCTCTGCATCTTGGGAAGACGCGGGCCTTGAATACCTTGTACGGGCAAGGCATGGGGCGACTTTACGCCCGCTGCCTACCGCTCGGGGGCAGGCAGCGCTCTTCTGCTAGACACGTGGCGGGCCCGGAGCCCTCCTCAGAGGAGAGGGGGGTCCGGCCCCGCAGGACACGTGGAGCCTTCGGACCTCTCCCCACGGAGGGGGAGGTCCGGCTTCTGTTGGCCACGTGGCGGGCCCGGAGCTCTCCTCTGAGGGGAGGGAGGTCCGGCCCCGCTGGACACGTGGCGCCTTCGGACCTCTCCCCCGCGGAGGGGGGAGGTCCGGCTTCTGCAGGCCACGTGGCGAGCCCGGAGCTCTCCTCTGAGGAGAGGGAGGTCCGGCCCCGCCGGACGCGTGGCGCCTTCAGAGCTCTCCCTGCGGAGAAGGGCGAGTTCCTTAGGCATTTTCCCCTGTGCGCGGGGGTACCCCATATCACGGGTACCGACAATTATTGTACTCAAACTTGTATTATTACTTCATCATCAACAGCAGGAGAAGCCTACTATGAAGATCAAGTGGAGCATTATGGCGTGTGATCTGTTCTCAACCTTGCTTGTGGAGGGAGTAGAGATGGAGCCGCTTCTGCTTAGATTTGATTCCGCATTAGAATAAAGACTTCCGCTGCATAGAAATAAGACTTCCGCTGTGAGCATGAGTTCAAGACTCATGAGATATTGTAATAAACCCTGTTATTCGTGGTAATATATGATTTGAATTCAGTTTGTGGAACGTATGTGTATGTGTGATGAACATCCTGGGCACACATATGCATTAGTTCTTGGTTCCGTGGTTTTTCCACAGAACTGAGGGCGTCACATTAGTTGAGGTGTATGTCGATGACATCGTTGTCATGGTCAGGCAGAGTTCATCCTTGTTAGATAACCTAGCGTTAGTCTTTGACAAATTGCGCTCCACGCGCACCAAGCTGAACCCCGACAAATGTGTGTTCGGCGTATCCTCTGGGAAACTCTTAGGATTCCTGGTCTCTCACCGAGGAATTGAGGCCAACCCACATCGACTTGATGTGGCCTCCTGCCCGCATCAAAGAAGTCCAGAAACTCACGGGATGCCTAGTCGCGCTGAGTCGGTTTATACCAAGGCTAGCAGAGCGGGCGCTCCCCTTCTTTAAGCTCCTGCGCAAATCCGGTCCATTTGCCTGGACTGACAAAGTAGAAGAAGCTTTCCAGGAGTTGAAGCAGCTCCTGACGACCCTACCTATCATGGTAGCCCCCGAGCCCGGAGAGCATTTGTTGCTCTACATCACGGCAACAACTGAAGTGGTGAGTATGGTCCTCGTCGCAGAGCGGCCGGACCTCTCGTCATCACAGCCTGCTCCGGTAGCAGGAGACAGACGCCAGGAAACCCCGGAGGTCCAAGACGGCCTCCCGGACCTCCAGGACAACCTCCCGGAGGTCCGGGGCGGACCCCCGGACCTCCAAGACAACCTCCCGGGGGCCCAACGGGACCTCCCGGAGATCCAGCGGGACCTCCTGGAGCTCCCGGAAAACCAGCGGGACCTCTCGGAAGGCCAAGGTGGCTTAGGAGCCTTCGAGTCCCAACTCCCAGAAGCCCCCCTGGACCCACTCACCTCCAGCAGGCCCAAGCCAATGGATGAAGACCTCTCTGACCTAAGAAAGAGGGTCCGAACCATCCAGAGGCCTGTCTACTACATCAGCGAAGTCCTACATGACGCCGAGACAAGGTACCTGGAGGTCCACAAGCTGCTGTATACAGTGCTCGCGGCGTCCAGGAAGCTCCGCCACTACTTTCAGGCCCACCGGGTCTCGGTAGTCACCTCCTATCCGCTAAAGACGATCCTTCACAGCCCCCATGCGACTGGCAACGTCGCTAAATGGGCAGCGGAGCTGGCGGAGATTGAGCTGGACTTCCTTCCTCGCCATGCAGTCAAAAGCCAAGCACTGGCTGACTTCGTGGCTGAGTGGACACCAACGAAGGCTGACCCAGGGGGCCACGAAGACGGTGAACCAAAGCACCGAGCTCCGGTCTTCACCGAGCCTCACTGGACGCTCTTCTTCGATGGCTCCTCATGAAAGCAGGGGGCCGGTGCCGGCGTACTGCTTCTCATGCCATCGGGGGAGCAGTTTGGGTACATGGTGCGTCTCAATTTCAAGGCAACCAACAACATGGCAGAGTATGAAGCACTGATCTTTGGCCTACAGACAGCCCTGTCTCTGGGCGCTCGCCAGTTGTTGGCACAGGGCGACTCCCAGCTGGTTATCAAGCAAGTTAACGGCGATTGCTCCTGCAATGACCCGCAGCTAGCTGCTTATCTGCTCCAGGTGCAGATGCTGGAGAAAGACTTCCTCGCCTTGGACCTGCACCATATAACGTGCGCTGGCAATGCCGCAGCTGACGACCTCTCAAAGAAGGCCTCCACCGGGGCCCCTGTGCCCGAAGGAGTCTTCGAGAGGACGTTGCTTCGGCCCACAGCCCGGCCCGCCGAGCCGGACGAAGGTGGCTGGACCAGCACCTCGAAGCTGGAGGTCCCGGCGGCCCTGCAACCATGGTCGCCACCAAGGATCGTAAGCGTCACTGGGGACTCAGTGCAACCCAGCGCTCAAGATCCAGAAGCTAAAGTCAGACCCGATGCATGGATCACGGAGATCCGGGACTACTTGAAAGATAACATCCTCCCTGATGAACGTGTACCCGCTGAACGGATCGTGCGCATGGCTAAGAGATACGCGCTGGTAGAAGGGGATCTCTACCGGCGTGGCGCCAACCGCGTCCTATTGCGGTGCATAACCCAGGGGGAAGGCTGCGACTTGCTCGCTGAGATCCATGGAGGCGAATGTGGGAGTCACTCTTCCTCACGCACGCTTGTCGGTAAAGCCCTACGGCATGGCTTATACTGGCCGACAGCACTCCAGGATGCCGTTAAGCTGGTCGAGAGCTGCAAGGCGTGCCAGTTCCACGCCAAGCAGATCCATACACCGGCTCAGGCGGTACAGATGATCCCGCCCTCATGGCCATTCGCCGTATGGGGGTTGGACATCCTGGGACCATTCCCCAGAGCCGTCGGGGGATTCTGGTTCCTCTACGTAGCCGTTGACAAGTTCAACAAGTGGCCGGAAGCCACACCCGTCGTCACCATCAACAAGCAGTCTGCAGTAAAATTCATCAAGTCCATCATCTGCCGGTTTGGGATCCCGAACAGAATCATCACTGACAACAGGACCCAGTTTACCAGCGCAGTGTTCCAAGAATACTGCGAAGACCTCGGCATCCAGGTGTGCTATGCCTCCGTTGCTCACCCAAAGAGCAACGGACAGGTTTAGAGGGCCAACGCCGAGATTCTTCGGGGCCTCAAGACCCGCACCTATGATGGCTTGAAGAAACATGGTACCAAATGGGTGGACGAGCTTCCGAGCATACTATTGGCTAACCGTACATCCAAGAGCCGGGCCATCGGAGAGACACCCTTCTTCATGGTGTACGGAGCCGAGGCTGTGCTTCCCCCAGAGATCACCATGAAGTCTCACCGTGTCCGGGCTTACGATGAAGCCGTGCAGGACAACCTCCGGCGTGAAGACCTCGACCTCGTCGACGAGGTCCGGTTACATGCAGCACTCCGCAACGCACGATACAGACAAGCGCTCCGGCGCTACCACCAAAGGTCTGTGCGTGTCCGGGAGCTCCAGGAAGGTGACCTGGTGTTGAGGCGCATACTTTCTCGCGAAGGGACCCACAAGCTCTCCACTAGCTGGGAAGGCCCCTTCCGAGTCACGAAAGTGTGCCGCTCCGTGTGCGTACGCCTTTCCACCGAGGATGGGGATCCGCTCCCGAACCCCTAGAACATCAAACACCTCCGTAAGTTCTACCCTTAGAGCAATAGTAGGACAATATCTTCTTTTTAATAGATCCCATAGAGTCCAGGAACAGCGCTCGGAGCAGCTAAGTCTCAGGGGACGTTCCAGGACTACGTTCTGCTTGGCCTGGTTCCGACCCTAAGCGCGTAGAGTCTTGCTTCCCTTTTAATGGGGCGGGTCGCTGCCTCCAGGTTTATCCTGCTTTCCTCCTATGGTAATTTATAGGGAAAGAACCTGTCCTACTTTGCTCTTCCCTTATGCTGATTCAAATTACGTATTAATTTTTATGACCGCACTTCCTAGGTATGTTCACCATACACTCAGTCCCCTTTTTCCCATTCTCACCTCTAGTCGGCATTTGCTATCCTGCCTGGGGCGGTCGCGTTTGAGATACCTGCCGATGGCCAGGGGGCCCCGAGCCCCCGGCACGTCGCGCACTAAAATTCCCAAGCACCGTGCACCAGATCAGGATCGTAAGCCAAATAAGACTATGAGATCGGAAAGGGGGGAGCCCCAAGGAGAATTACGTTTCCCTTGTTTGTGTGCAGGACCCTTCGGCCTTGGCTCCCCGCAGGAGTATGGTAGGAGTACCCAAGCAGTTGGCCACACCTACCAGGGGGCCGCTACGGACCGCGCAAGACCGAGAATTCCGGACCCCGACCCCTCCGCAGGAGTGTGCCCCGGAGGCCCCACATACCTGGCAGGGTCGGAGCCCCCCCCCCTGCTCAGCGGGTAGCTCCGGACCCGCCACGCGGCCGACACAAGCCGGACCTCCCCCCTCTGCGGGGAGAGGTCTAAAGGCTCCACGTGTCTCGCGGGGCCAGACCTCCCTCTTCTCAGATGAGAGCTCCGGGCCCGCCACGTGGCCAGCAGATCCGGACCTCCCTATCCTCATGGGGCGAGCTCCGGAGACCTCCGGGGCCCTTAACACAATAAGGACCCAGGGAAGGTGTCTGTGCAGAGCTTCGAGATTGGTGAAGGCCTCTGAGTACCTTGCGGAGCTAAGGGCTCGGCCAGGCGAAACCAAGAAGAAGATAGCTACAACAGGCACAAAAGGTCACAATAGTCTATTTATACATGTCTCCATGAGCTGGACTACAGACTCGAAAAAAAACATAATAATAAAGAGAAGAGTCCTAGGGTTCCCCTGGCACGTCCAGAAACTAGAAGCTACAAGAGCGGCCGTGTCCCTAACTTCAGCCCTGGCGGCGTTCTCCCGCTCCGTGACCTGAGCGCGGGGATCACCTCGGCCACCACCAGCGCAAGGGCCGCTGTCATCAAGGATGCTTCTGAAGCCCCCTCCGCCGCTTCAGCAGTTTCCTTGGAGACTCCACCGCCTGGAGTCCTCGGCGCTTCAGCAGTTTCCTTGGAGACTCCTCTGACCCAAGCGCGGGGATCACCTCGGCCACCACCAGCGCAAGGGCCGCTGAAATCAAGGATGCTTCTGAAGCCCCCTCCGCCGCTTCAGCAGTTTCCTTGGAGACTCCGCCGCCTGGAGCCCTCCTTGGCGCTTCAGCAGTTTCCTTGGAGACTCCTCCGCCTGAAGCCTCCTCGGCGTGTCAGCAGTTTCTTTGGAGACTCCACCGCTTGAAGCCTTCCTCAACGTATCAACAGTTTCCTCGGAGACTCCACCACCTGAGGAGAGAGGACGCAACGCCTGGGAACCTTCATCCTGTCGTTGCTCAAGAAGAGTCCTGTCGGGATGATAAACCCGAGGCCTCTTCGAGGCACCACCTCCAGAGGCAGGGCACGCAAGCTCCATGGATCCCTGACTTGGTGCAGACGCCACCGCCGGAGGAAATCGAGCGCGCTCCTCCTCCAAAGGCGGGTTAGAAGCCATGGCAGAAGACAAGGTCGCAGAGACTCAAGGAAGGTGCAAGTGCTGGAAGTCTTATAAGGGGAACATACCCACGTTGTGGCTTCCCTTCACACTTTCCAGGTACGATTCAAAGCAATTCGAAACTCTTCGAATACACCCCATGGGCAACCGCTTCGACTCCAAGACCGAGCGCCGATGACAGGTGGAACCAAGCCGTCCAGCTAAAGCGGTGGGTCAAGGAATCAGTCTCCAAAGAAGACGAGCCGGCAGGGCGCTTCGGCGGTTCCCGAAGAAAGCGCCGCAACATGCAGAAGTGGCAGCCTTGGGAACCGCCACAGTAAAAGCAACCATCAAGTGGGCGCACGCTCCCATGATCCCGCGACTGTTCGTGCTCCGGCAACGGTCAATGCGGGACTTAGAGAAAGTGCGCGGAACAGAAGACACGGAGGCCCCAACTCGGGCTCGCTATCTCCCCCGAGATGGGCTCGGGGGCCACTGTCGGTACCCACGATATGGGGTACCCCCGCGCACAGGGGAAAATGCCTAAGGATCTCGCCCTTCTCCGTAGGGAGAGCTCCGAAGGCGCCACGTGTCCAGCGGGGCCGGACCTCCCTCTCCTCAAGGAGAGCTCCGGGCCCGCCACGTGGCCAGCAGCAGCCTGACCTCCCCCCTCCGCGGGGAGAGCTCCGAGGGCACCACGTGTCCCACGGGGCTGGACCTCCCTCTCCTCAGAGGAGAGCTCTGGGTCCGCCACGTGGCCGATAGAAGCCGGACCTCCCCCCTCTACGGGGAGAGGTCCGAAGGCTCCACTTGTCCCGTGGGGCCGGACCTCCCTCTCCTCAGTGGAGAGCTCCGGCCCCGCCACGTGGCCAGCAGGACGGCGCTGCCCGCCCCTGTGCGGTAGGCAGCGGGCGTAAAGGCGCACCATACCTTGCCCGTACAAGGTATTCAAGGCCCCCGCCTTCCCAAGACACAGAGACGCGGAGCACGCCTCTGTCAGGTGCCGTTGTGCCCAGTCACATCACAGACTGGCGTGCCGTGTCAGAACCTGCTAGCCAATAAACACAGCGACAAGACATCCCCTGCCGCCCCGGCCGTCATCAACCACTAGGACTTGCTTGCGGCATGGGCAGGGCGGCAGAACGAAGACTCGGAAGCCTTCGCCAGAGACGACTACCGGCATAACTGCAGATAGGGTAGTTGGCAGGCAATCTCCCCGGGACCACCTGTCGGGTCCCGGGCCCCCTTGTAAGACACTCGAGCCTTGGACTATAAAAGGCTCAGGTAGGCAACGTTAGCAAGGGTTCAAACTCTGTGAACTCGCATCCTAGGCATCACTCACCCTCAAGCTCAGGACTCCGATTCTGAGCAACAAGCAATACAGCGAGCACCTCTGCTCACCGTGGACGTAGGGTTTTACGCTCCGGCGGCCCAAACCACATAAAACTCGCCGTGTCAAGCTTCTCCCTCACTTGTCCCTAACGCTGAAGCTCTCCACAAGCGACTAGCCCCTCCGAAAAAGAACCTCCGTGGGCTGCCCAGAGCAGGTCCGGGGGAAGTGTCGACCACACACTTCGACAGCAACCATGAGGACTCCAGCTCCAGTGATGAAGAGCGCTGGATGATGCTCTACGTCATCTACGGTGGGTCCGCTTACCCCTCATCCCGAAGCGCGGTTAAGACCCTGCGCCGAGCGGTAGCGTCAGTGGCTCCCCTCCCGAGTGCCGTGCCGCACCTCAAGCGGATGGGAACCCCCATCAGCTTCGATGCCACCGACTGCCCCAGGAACATGGCTGGGGCCGGCCAACTACCGCTCTTGGTAGCTCCCACCATCGCCAACGTGAGGATGTACCACGTTTTGGTGGATGGCGGGGCTGGACTGAACCTCATCAGTCGCGCAGCTTTCCAGAAGCTGCAGATCCCGATGGACAAGCTCACCCCATCGAGCCCGTTGTCAGGGGTAGGGCTGGGACAGGTCATTCCCTACGGCAACATCAGCCTTACGGTGACCTTTGGGGCACCGGACAGCTATCGGACAGAGTACATTCTGTTCGATGTGGCGGAGATCGACCTCCCCTTCAATGCCATAATTGGTAGGCCAGCCCTGTACTGATTCATGGCAGTAGCCCACTACGGCTACCTTGTCTTGAAGATGCCTACACCAACAGGCGTCCTCAGGATTCGTGGAGACCGCACTGCTGCAGTGTCAGCCTTGGAAAAGCTCCAGGCGCTTGCAACAGCTAGAGCACCAGCCCCTTGCAGTGCAGAACTGGACCGGCTCCACACGAGTGCACGCCACCGTGCCTCTACCGCAGCACCCTGTGTGCAACCCCTCGAAGAGGGCGACGTCCCCCTGAAGCTCGTCCAAGTCGGCGCCGGTGCCACCCAGACCACCCGGGTAGCCGGGGGCCTGGATAGCAAATATGAAGGCGCGCTCGTCACCTTCCTCCGGCACAACGTCGACGTGTTTGCATGGCAGTCGTTCCAGATGCCGGGGATCCCTAGGGAGGTGATCGAGCACCACTTGAAGGTCTTCCCCGATGCCTGGCCAGTCCAACAGAAGCACCGCAAGCAGTCCATCGAGCGGCAAAACTTCATCCGGGAAGAAATCAAGAAGCTGCTGGACGCTGGCTTCATATGGGAAGTCCACCACCCCTGGTGGTTGGCGAACCCCGTTGTTGTCCCGAAGGCCGGCGGGAAGCTCCGGATGTGCATCGACTACACCAGTCTCAATAAGGCATGTCCCAAAGATCCATTCCCTCTCCCTAGAATAGATCAAATAGTAGACTCGACATCGGGCTGCGATATGCTGTGCTTCCTAGACGCCTACTCGGGTTTCCATCAGATCCCTATCCCTAGAATAGATCAAATAGTAGACTCGACATCGGGCTGCGATATGCTGTGCTTCCTAGACGCCTACTCGGGTTTCCATCAGATCCCTACGTCTAGAGAAGATGAAGAGCACACCTCCTTCATCAAAGTAGACGGTCTGTACTGTTATGTCTCTATGCCTTATGGCCTAAGGAATGCTCTCCCCACCTTTGTACGTGCAATGCACAAAACCTTCGGGGAGTTAATAAGAGACTTAGTTGAGGTGTATGTCGATGACATCGTTGTTAAGGTCAGGCAGAGTTCATCCCTACTAGATAACCTAGCCTTAGTCTTTGAAAAACTGCGCTCTACGCGCACCAAGCTGAACTCCGACAAGTGTGTGTTCGGCGTATCCTCTGGAAAACTCTTAGGATTCCAGGTCTCACACCGAGGAATTGAGGCTAACCCAGAGAAGATCAAGGCCATCGACATGATGCGCCCCCCCGCCCGCATCAAAGAAGTCCAGAAACTCACGGGATGCCTAGCCGCGCTGAATCGGTTTATACCGAGGTTAGCAGAGCGAGCGCTCCCCTTCTTTAAGCTCCTGCGCAAATCCGGCCCATTTGCTTGGACCGACGAAGCAGAAGAAGATTTCCAGGAGTTGAAGCAACTCCTGACGACCCTACCCATCATGGTAGCCCCCGAGCCCGAAGAGCATTTGTTGCTCTACATCGCGGCGACAACTGAAGTGGTGAGTATGGTCCTCGTCGCAGAGCGGCCTGACCTCTCGTCGCCACAGCCTGCTCCGGTAGCAGGAGACAGGCGCCAGGAAACCCCGGAGGTCCAAGATGGCCTCCCAGACCTCCAAGACAACCCCCCGGAGGTCCAAGACGGACCCCCGGACCTCCAGGACAACCTCCCGGAGGACTAACGGGACCTCCCAGAGGTCCAACGGAACCTCCCGGAAGTCCAACGGGACCTCCCGGAGGCCCAACGGGACCTCCCGAAGCTCCCGGAGAATCAGCGGGACCTCCCGGAGGTCCAAGGCGGCTTGGGAGCCTTCGAGTCTCAGCTCCCGGCAGCCTCCCAGGACCCACCCACCTCCGGTAGGCCTGAGCCCATGGATGAAGACATCTCTGGCCTGGGAGGGAGGGTCCGGACCATCCAGAGGCCTGTCTAC
Organism: Neostapfia colusana; assembly: GCA_030760725.1. NCBI lineage: Eukaryota > Viridiplantae > Streptophyta > Magnoliopsida > Poales > Poaceae > Neostapfia > Neostapfia colusana. Next base: position 108,121,617 of record JASWHV010000006.1, read on the forward strand.
TACATTAGCGAGGTCCTCCATGACGCCAAGACAAGGTACCTGGAGGTCCACAAGCTGCTGTATGCAGTGCTCGTGGCGTCCAGGAAGCTTCGCCACAACTTCCAAGCCCACCGGGTCTCGGTGGTCACCTCCTATCCGCTGAAGGCTATCCTTCACAGCCCCCACGCGACTGGCAATGTCGCTAAATGGGCAGCGGAGCTGGTGGAGTTTGAGCTGGACTTCCTTCCTCGTCATGCAGTCAGGAGCCAAGCACTGACTGACTTCGTGGCTGAGTGGACGCCAACGAAGGCTGACCCAGGGGCCACGAAGACGGTGAACCAAAGCACCGAGATCCGGTCTTCACCAGGCCTCACTGGACGCTCTTCTTCGATGGCTCCTCGCGAAAGCAGGGGGCCGGTGCTGGAGTACTGATTCTCATGCCATCGAGGGAGCAGTTTGGGTATATGGTGCGTCTCAATTTCAAGGCAACCAACAACATGGCAGAGTATGAAGCACTCATCTTTGGCAGAAAGACAGCCCTGTCTCTGGGCGCTCGCCAGTTGTTGGCACAGGGCGACTCCCAGCTAGTTATCAAGCAAGTTAAGGGTGAATGCTCCTGCAATGACCCACAGCTAGCTGCTTACCTGTTCCACGTGCAGATGTTGGAGAAAGACTTCCTCGCCTTGGACCTGCGCCATGTACCGTGCGCTGGCAATGCCGCAGCTGACGACTTCTCAACAAAGGCGTCCACCGGAGCCCCTGTGCCCAAAGGAGTCTTCGAGAGGACGTTGCTGCGGCCCACAGCCCGGCCTGCCGAGCCGGGGGAAGGGGGCTGGACCAGCACCCCGAAGCTGGCGGTCCCGGCGGCCCTGCAGCCATCGACGCCGCCAAGGATCGTAAGCGTCACTGGGGACTCCGTGCAACCCAGCGCTCAAGATCCAGAAGCTCAAGTCAGACCCGATGCATGGATCACGGAGATCCGGGACTACTTGAAAGATAACATCCTCCCTGATGAACGTGTATCCGCTGAACGGATCGTGCGCATGGCTAAGAGATACGCGCTGGTAGAAGGGGATCTCTACCGGCGTGGCGCCAACCATGTCCTATTGTGGTGCATAACCCAGGGGGAAGGATGCGACTTGCTCGCTGAGATCCATGGAGGCGAATGTGGGAGTCACTCTTCCTCACCCATGCTTGTCGGTAAAGCCTTCCGGCATGGCTTCTACTGGCCGACAGCACTCCAGGTTGCCGTCAAGCTGGTCGAGAGCTGCAAGGCGTGCCAGTTCCACGCCAAGCAGATCCATACACCGGCTCAGGCGGTACAGATGATCCCGCCCTCATGGCCGTTTGCTGTATGGGGGTTGGACATCCTGGGACCATTCCCCAGAGCCGTCGGGGGATTCCGGTACGTCTATGTCGCCATCGACAAGTTCACCAAGTGGCCGGAAGCCACACCAGTCGTCACCATCAACAAGCAATCCGCAGTAAAGTTCATCAAGTCGATTGTCTGCTGGTTCGGGGTCCCGAATAGAATCATCACCGACAATGGGACCCAGTTCACCAGCCCCAGCGTTCCAAGACTACTGCGAAGACCTCGGCATCCAGGTGTGCTATGCCTCTGTTGCTCACCCAAAGCGCAATGGGCAAGTCGAGAGGGCCAACACCGAGATTCTTCGGGGCCTTAAGACTCGCACCTATGCCAGTCTGAAGAAACATGGTGCCAATTGGGTGGATGAGCTTCCGAGCACACTATGGGCTAACCGGACATCCCAGAGCCGGGCCACCGAAGAGACACCCTTCTTCATGGTGTATGGGGCCGAAGCTGTGCTTCCCCCAGAGATCACCATGAAGTCTCACCGTGTCCGAGCTTATGACGAAGCCGCGCAGGACAACCTCCGGCGTGGAGACATCGACCTTGTCGACGAGGTCTGATTGCATGCAGCACTCCGTAACGCACGGTACAGACAAGCGCTCCGGCGCTACCACCAGAGGTATGTGCGTGTCCGGGAGCTGCAGGAAGGCGACCTGGTGTTGCGGCGCATACTTTCTCACGAAGGGACCCACAAACTCTCCCCTAGCTTGGAAGGTCCCTTCCGAGTCACAAAAGTGTGCCGTTCTGGGTGCGTACGCCTTTCCACCGAGGACGGGGACCCGCTCCCGCACCCTTGGAACATAGAGCATCTCCGTAAGTTCTATCCCTAGGGCAATAGTAGGACAGCCTCTTCCTTTTGTAATAGATTCCATAGAGCCTTGGAACAACGCTCGGAGCCGCTAAGTCTCAGGGGACGGTCCAGGACTACGTTCAGCTTTGCCTGGTTCCGACCCCAAGCGCGTAGAGTCTTGCTTCCCTTTTTAATGGGACGGGTTGTGGCCTCCATGTTTAGCCTGCCTTCCTCCTATGGAAATTTATATGAAAAGAAACCTGTCCTACTTTTCCTTTACCTTGTGCTCATTTAAATTACGTATTAAATTTTTATGACCGCACTTCCGGTGTATGCTCACCATGCGCTCAGCTCCCTCTTCTCATTCTCACCTCTAGTCGGCATTTGCTGCCCTACCGAATGCGGTTGCGTTGGAGGTACCTGCCGATGGCCAGGGGGCCCCGAGCTTCCGGCTCTTCGTGCACGGTAGTCCCCAAGCACCGTACAAGTGGATGGGGACCGTAAGCCAAATAAGACTGAGATAGGGAAGGGGGAGCCCCCAAGGAGAATTACGTTTCTCTTACTTGTGTGCAGGACCTCTTGGCCTCAGCTCCCCGCAGGAGTATGGTAGGAGCACCCAACCAATGGGACACACCTACCAAGGGGCCGTTACGGGATCACGCAAGACCGGAACTCCAAGGTAAGACCAAAGAATCCGTACCTCGCCACCTCCACAGGGGCGAGCCCCGAAGGCCCCACGTGTCCAGCGGGGCCGGACCTCCCTCTCCTTAGGGGGGGTGCTCCGGGTCCGCCACGTAGCCGGCAGAAACCGGACATCCCCCCCCCCGGGGGTGGGGGGAGAGCTCCGAAGGCTCTACGTGTCCCGCAGGGCCGGACCTCCCTCTCCTTAGAGGAGAGCTCCGGGCCCGCAACGTGGCTAGCAGGTCCGGACCTCCCCATTCTCATGGGGCGGGTCCTGGAGACCTCTGGGACCCTTAATACAGTAAGGACCCGGGGAAGGTGTCTGTGCAGAGCTTCGAGAATCGTCAAGGCCTCTGAGTACCTTGCAGAGCTAATGGCTCGGCCAGGCAAAACCAAGAAGAGAACCAAAGCACACAGACGCAAAAGATAACAATAGTCTATTCACACAAGGCTCCATGAGCTGGGCTACAGACTCAACAAAAATAAAAAAGAAGGTGTCAGTACCCGCGATATGGGGTACCCCCGCGCACAGAGGAAAATGCCTAAGGAACTCGCCCTTCTCCGCAGGGAGAGCTCCAAAGGCGCCACGCGTCCGGCGGGGCCGGACCTCCCTCTCCTCAGAGGAGAGCTCCGGGCCCGCCACATGGCATATAGAAGCCGGACCTCCCCCTCCGCGGGAGAGAAGTCCGAAGGTGCCACGTATCCGGCAGGGCCGGACCTCCCTTTCCTCAGAGAGGAGCTCCGGGTCCGCCACGTGGCCGACAGAAGCCGAACCTCCCCCTCCGCGGGGAGAGGTCCGAAGGCTCCACGTGTCCCATGGGGCCGGACCCCCTTCTCGTCGGAGGAGGGCTCCAGGCCTGCCACGTGGCCAGCAGAACGGCGTTGCCTGCCCCCGAGCGATAGGCAGCGGGTGTAAAGACGCCCCATACCTTACCCGTACAAGGTATTCAAGGCCCGCGTCTTCCCGAGACGTGGAGCACGCCTCTGTCAGGTGCCGTTGCGCCCAGTCGCATCACAGACTGGCGCGCGGTGTCAGAGCCTGCCAGCCAATAAACGCAACGACAAGACATCCCATGCCGCCCCCGCCGTCATCATCCACTATGACTAGCATGCGGCATGGGCAGGGCTGCAAGACAAAGACTCAGAAGCCTCCGCCAGAGACAACTACCGGCATAACTGCAGATACGGTAGATGATAGACAATCTCCCCGGGACCACCTGTCGGGTCCCGGGCCCCCCTTGTAAGCCACCCGAGTTTTGGACTATAAAAGACTCGGGTAGGCGACGATAGCAAGGGTTCGCATTCCCGCAACTCACACTGTAGCCATTCACACCCAAGCTGTAACTCACCCCCAAGCTCAGGACTCCGGTCCTGAACAGCAAGCAATACAGCGAGCTCCATAGCTCGCCGTGGACGTAAGGTTTTACGCTCCGGCGGCCTGAACCACGTAAAACTTGCCGTGTCAAGCTCTTACTAACTCGTCCATATGCTCAAGCTCTCCGCAAGGGACTAGCCCCACCGAAAAAAGAACCTCCGCGGGCTGCCCAGTGCAGGCCCGGGGGAAGTGTCGACCGAACACTTCGACATTTGGCGCGCCAGGTAGGGGGACTTTTCCCCTTGCGCGACGAGTTTCCGCCGACGAAGATGACGAAGCTTCCTTCAGCGGCAAACTCTCCTCCCCCGCGTCCGCAGCAAACCGCGACCAGGGGGGAGTACATGTAAACACACTCAGGACGGAGTGTGTCGGTACAAGCTGGGAGCCAGCAACCGGCTCTGGCAGCGCCGACCCCGGCAATGCAGGCTCCAACCAGCGTCAGGTCTTCAGTAGCGCTGAGTGTACCCGGTGGGGGTGCGCTAGCAGCAGCAAGAGCGCTACTGCACAATCCACCTGCTGGGGACGCGCCTCACGCAGCGACCCAGCAGTGGATCCGCGAGGCAGACCATCTCGTTGTCGCCGCCGCAAACCCTCGACTTCAGCGGGGACGACGCTCCGGCCAACCGGCTGTGACGCTGATGCGCACGCCAATGGTTGACGAGCAGACGGTAGATTCTAGCTCCACCAGGCTCCAGTCGACGGATCTGAGGACAGAGCTGGAACGGTGTCACTTGGGTCAAGATGCCCGGGTATACCTCGAGCAACACCGAGAAAGGCGTCGCAACCAAGAGGCTGGCGACAGCATGACATCAGCCTCGACCCAGCCTGAAGAGCAGACTTTCGCCACACGATCTCTTCCCCAGGCTTACGCCGTGCAGAATATGCCACGGTCATATGTCCTGCAAATGGCACCCCCGGCCTATGGCGCAACCTTGCCCATACCGGGGTACGCTGTGCCCGGTGCGAACCAAGCATTCGCGGCACCAATACCTGCGGCAACAGAAGCAGGATGTGCGGCCCTCGCGCCCCACCTTCGCTTCGCGAAGTGGCCGCGCAAGTTTCGGCCGCACCTGCCTGAGAAGTACGACGGCAGCGTCAACCCGGCGGAGTTCCTCCAGATCTACTCTGTGACGCCCTCAATTCTGTGGAAAACCACAGAACCGAGAACTAATGCATATGTGTGCCCAGGATGTTTATCACACATACACATACGTTCCACAAACTGAATTCAGATTATATATTACCACGAATAACAGAGTTTATTACAATACCTCATGAGTCTTGGACTCATGCTCACAGCGGAAGTCTTTATTTCTACGCAGCGGAAATCTTTATCTAAATGCGGAAGCAAAAAAAAAACTAATGCGGAAGCAAAACTAAGCAGAAGTGGCTCCATCTCTACTCCCTCCACAGGCAAGGTTGAGAATAGATCACACGCCATAATGCTCTACTCGGTCTTCATAGTAGTCTTCTCTTGCTGTTGATGAAGAAATAATAATGCAAGTTTGAGCACAATGATGTACTCAGCAAGTGCCGGAATAACACATGACATGCAGCTCATAAACAAAGTAGGTATAAAAGGCTTATTTGCAGAAAAGCAGATTTATAAAGCCATGATAAAACAGAAACTTAACTTTAGATGAATGCAATCCCATCATGTATCAAATTACCAACATACCTCCATCACTTCCTGTGTTCCATCCGAGCATTAACCAATCCTTTATTCATACTCACGAATACCTCCTCTTATTCGCTACCATTTCACCTCATAAAACAACCTCGTCTCGCACCGAGACCAATCTCATGTCATGACCCATCAGTCATGCAACCATCTCATCTCCCGGACTCCACAGTCCCAAACCAAACCATAATCAATAACCATAACCAAGAACCTTCCCAATAACCATTCCAATAACCATCCCTAGTAACCATCCCATCTAATCATTGCAGTTTAGCCAGGTGCTCATGACCGTAAGCTCGGCTATCATGATAGCTTTAGACTCTGCAGAGTTTGCACCTCTTTACCCACAAGTTTGTGATTTGGTCACCCGTCGGCGACTGCAGAACCTCCATTATACCAGTACACAACCGTCGGTGTATGGTCAAGAGATCACAAAATAGCCTTTACAAAGGGGTTACTAGATGTATGGACTCACTAAGGTTTCACCGGCAGGCTAGAATCTCCAATTCTCCCACCCACGGGCCCCCTCTTGTGCCATGCAGTTCCCAGGGCAGTCCTCTCTCGACTCCCATTCCCCGCGCCTTCCGCAGTCCATAACACTCTAGCAACTTACCTAATTACTCAGCTAAGCCGCACCCATACTTGGCCTTGTGGTGGCACTGTTATCCTGGCATGTGCATGCATGAACCGGTCCTTAGATCTACGGCAAGCAAAACCACCATCTCATGCTACCTCATTCACAAACCCAGGCTTGCCTAGATCTCCCTCCGATCCATGTTCATTAACCTCATCAGTTACTTATTATCAGTACGAATGCAGTTAGCTAGACACATCTATCTCGCTTCCCAATCCCATGGACTCAGCGAAGCATAAAGCAAAAACCATACCCGACTCATAAACTTCCCAGGCGACAAGTATGGTTTAAGCAAAAACTAGTAAACTCCTATAAAAAGGGTTTTCCCATCATGCTTGACTCAGCACACACACCTTTTCGCAAAACAAAATAGTTTTACCCAAAACATAGGATCAACATGGTCAAGGAGCACTTGCCTTGTTCTTGCGGTTCCGATTGTTCTTGATTCTCAAAACCTTGTTGCTGCAGCCCGTCGTAGACAGCTCCCTGAGTTTGTTCTGCTATGTAGGATTCACGTGCATACAAAATTCACAGCAATCAATATCATGCACAAACCCTAAACTAGATGCGATGATGCACATGCATGCTATCCTATGATTAGTTCTATTAGATTGATCTGGTGTTCTTGCATGGCTTGCATGGTCAGAGGTGTTCAGATCAAAGATGATCGTGGCGATGATCTTGTCTTTAGATCAAACTGATCATCGAGTGTTCTGCCCACGAAAAGGCTTCTGTTCGAAAGGAATCGAAGAACAGACGCAAGGAGATGAACAACATGATGTCGTAAGGTGGTATTGAAGTCCTACCTCACGTTCTTATTGTCTTCGGGGTCCTCCTCAGACCGCTTGGTTCTTCTCCGATGATCTCCCTTGTCGTGCCTCGGCGATGTTTTGCTCGGCAAGTTAGGGCTAGGGCTCTAAGTCGTCGGCTCAGGAGTTGAAAGAGAAGTTGGTGATTTCGTCCAGAGGTTTTGGGTTCTATTTATAATCGAGAAGAGAAGAGTCCTAATCTGATTGGATCCCGAATAAGAGTCTTATTCAGATCTTTGTTGGATCCTGACGTCTTATCTTAGGTAACATCGTGGAAATTTAGATCGGTTTCCGTTGCGTACCGGTATCTTTACGCGTAAAAACCGCTCCAGACTCGTTACCTTCGTGATGATGAGTTCCGTAAGCTCCACGTGTCCTTCCGAGTCTGGTATCTCTTTATCCGCAGAGACGAGCTCCAATTGTGCCGCGTGTCAATCGATCGAGACCTCCCTCTTCTTCGGAGACGAGCTCCGCGCACGCCACATGTGGGTGCCGGTTTTTCCGCTCTCCTTTCCTCAGGGACATGCCCCGAGGTCGACACGTGTTTAGCTGCGACGGACCTTCCGGTGATAAGCTCCAGTGGCGACACGTGTTCGATAGATCCGGACTTCTCTGAGATGAGCTCCGAGATTGATACGTATCGCCCACGACTGGCTCTCTTATTTCCGCGAGGACTAGCTCCAGGGATGACACGTGTCCTATTAAAAATGCCTTTGCTTCTTCCGCAGAGGCTAGCTCCGCGAGCAGCACGTGTACCACAGGGTCGGACCTCTTTCCAATTGCGGAGGTGACCCCCCGAGCCTGCCACGTAGCTAGTTTAACGGCGGACCTCTCCCAATTTCTCGGGGATGAGCTCCGAACACGCCACGTGGTCTGATGGCCGTGGAAATTGCCTTTGGTGTTCTGGGAGAGTTTTGTTGGCCGTCCTTTTGATACTTGTCTCTGTTCCTTCTTTTCTTAAAATGTTTTTCTTCTTCATAAAACATGAACATATGCTGACACCCGAGATGAGGGTGTCACAAATCTACCCCCCTTAAATTGAATCTCGTCCTCGAGATTTGTTAGTAGAAAATAGGTGGGGGAATTCAGCCTTAATATCCTCTTCACGCTCCCATGTGGCTTCAGCTTCAGTATGATGACTCCATTGTACCTTGCACCATCGAATCACCTTGTTTCGGGTGACCCTTTCCTTTACGTCCAAGATTCGGATAGGGTATTCTGCGTAGGTCAGGTCTTCTTGAAGTTCAAGTTCTTCCATTGACACTTGTTCCTCTGGTACTCTCAAGCACTTCTTGAGCTGGGATACATGAAACACGTCATGTACGTCGCAGAGGTGGTTTGGGAGCTCTAGTTGATAGGCTACTTCTCCTTGCTTGTCCAAAATCTTAAATGGTCCGATGTAGCGAGGTGCTAGTTTGCCTTTGACGGTAAAACGTCGTTGGCCTCAGATAGGCGATACCTTAAGGTATACAAAGTCTCCTACTTCAAAGGTCAACTTCCTACGCCTATTGTCCGCATAGCCTTTCTGTCGTGACTGAGCAGCCTTTAAGTTTTCCCGTATCGTTTGGACTTGCTTTTCAGCCTCTTGTAGTACTTCGGGTCCAAACACCTGGTTCTCTCCAGTCTCATTCCAGAACAGTGGCGTTCTACACCGTCTACCATATAAGGCTTCGAAAGGCGACATCTTCAAGCTAGCTTGATAGCTGTTGTTATAGGAGAACTCGGCATACGGTAAACTCCTATCCCAACTACGCCCACGTTTCAAGGCGCAAGCTCTCAGCATGTCCTCCAAAATTTGGTTCGTCCTCTCGGTTTGCTCATCTGTTTGTGGGTGATAGGCGGAGCTAAAATCCAGTCGTGTACCCATGCTTTCTGCAGCTTCCTCCAGAATCTAGAGGTAAACTGAGAACCTCGATCTGAGACTATCCTCTTCGGAACTCCATGACGGCACACGATCTGCTCCATGTACAACTCTGCCGATTGTGTAACGTTGTAACTGGTCTTTATCGGAAGAAAATGGGCGGTTTTCGTCAACCGGTCCACAATGACCCAGATGGAGTCGTATCCTGACTGAGTTCTTGGCAATCCGACAATAAAGTCCATACTGATGTCCTCCCATTTCCATTAAGGTATTTTTAAAGGTTGCAACAACCCAGCGGGTTTTTGATGTTCGGCTTTTACCCGTTGGCATGTGTCGCATAGGGCAACGTGTTCGGCTATATCCCTCTTCATACCATCCCACCAATAGCAAGTTTTCAAGTCCTTGTACATTTTGGTGCTCCCTGGATGTATGGAATAGGGTGAATCATGTGCCTCCTTCAATATCATGTCGCGAAGGTGTCTTAGGTTTGGCACACAAATCCTTTTTCCTAGCCAAAGCGTACCCTTTTCATCCTCTTTGAAATCCTTCTCTATCCCTTGTCGGATTCTTTCCTTGATCTCCTTGATCCCCTCGTCCGTTGCTTGTCCCTTTCTTATTTCTTGCTCCAATGAGGAGTGGATCTCCATTATTTCCATGTTATTCAAGAATCCGAAGTGTAACCGTTCGAACTCCTTACGTAGTTCGAGTGGTAGCTCCCGAACCGTGAGTTGGTCGCATGCTCCCTTTCTGCTCAATGCGCCAGCTACTACATTGGCCTTCCCGGGGTGGTAGTTGATTCCTACATCATAATCCTTGATGAGTTCTAACCATCGACGTTGCCTCAAATTCAAGTCTGTTTGTGTAAATATGTACTTGAGGATTTTATGATCCGTATAGATCTCACATCGATGACCAAGGATATAATGTCTCCAAATCTTCAATGCATGCACCACTGCTGCTAACTCCAAGTCATGCGTAGGATAGTTAAGCTCATGCTTCTTTAATTGTCGTGAGGCATAGGCTACCACTTGTCCTTCCTGCATGAGCACACACCCGAGCCCTTGTCTGGATGCGTCAAAATATATGTCAAAGCTCTTGCTTACGTTTGGCAATACCAGAACTGGTGCTGTGGTTAGCCTTTTCTTGAGTTCCTCAAAACTTTCTTGGCAGGCTGGTGTCCATTGAAAGACCTTCCCCTTCATTAACAACTCCGTCATAGGTTTTGCTATCTTAGAGAAGTCTTTAATGAAGCGCCGATAGTATCCTGCCATCCCAAGGAAACTCCGAATATCCCTCACGCTCTTTGGTTGATCCTACTTCAGAACATGTCTCACCTTTCCAGGATCAACTGATACCCCTTCCTTGGAGATGATGTGGCCTAGGAAAGATATTTCCTTTAGCCAAAATTGACACTTGTTGAGCTTGGCATACAACTGATGCTCGCGCAACTTCTGCAAGGTCAATCTCAGATGTTCTTCATGCTCCTCCTCACTTTTTGAATACACCATAATGTCGTCGATGAAAACCACGACGAACTTGTCCAAGTACTCCATGAAAACCTTATTCATAAGGTACATGAAGTATGCGGGTGCATTCGTCAATCCAAAAGACATAACGGTATATTCATATGAACCATACCGCGTCCGAAAGGCTGTCTTAGGTATATCGGAGGGCTTAATCTTCAGCTGGAAATATCCCGACCAAAGATCAATCTTGGAGAACACTTGGGCTCCTTTCATTTGATCGAACAGGTCCTCTATACGGGGCAGAGGGTATTTATTCTTGATTGTTACCTCGTTGAGAGACCTGTAGTCCACGCACATTCTTTGGGTTCCGTCCTTCTTGTCCACGAAAAGCACCAGGGCTCCCCATGGTGACGAACTTGGCCGGATAAAACCCTTCTCCAACTGTTCTTGAATTTGCTTCTTGAGTTCAACTAACTCGTTGACGGGCATCCTATATGGTCTCTTAGCTATGGGTGCAGTTCCAGGTACCAAATCTATGGCAAACTCGATGTCCCGGTCAGGTGGCATACCTGTAAGTTCTTCCGGGAACACATCCGAAATTTCCTGAACCACTGGGATGTTGTCCAATGCTACTCCTTCAACATGGTTCAAATCCACCCGTTCGGTTGCTTGCTGGGCTGACTCAAACTCGACACGGATACCGTGTTCGTTTGTCAACTGCACGCTTCTCTCAGCGCATTGGATTACTCCATTGTGCTTGCTTAACCAGTCCATTCCGAGTATGATGTCAATCCCGTGGGAATCCAAGACAATAAGGTTGGCAAGGAAGTCTACCCCCCTTATTTTAAGGCTTACCTTAGGACATACTATACTAGTCCTCATTTCTCCTCCGGGAGAATTAACTATCATAGCACATTCTAAGTGAGATACGGGTAGATGATGTTTGGCAACATATTTGGATGATATGAAAGAATGTGATGCTCCGGAATCAAATAAAATGGTGGCTGGGTTGGAGTTGACAAGGAACATACCAATTGCGACGTCCTCAGCCTGTTGTGCTTCCTCAGCAGTGACATGGTTAACGTGGCCACGAGCATAGTTCTGCGGTCCACGGTTCCCTTGGTTGTCCCCTCCATTTGGTCGCTGGTTCTGCTTGGGCATGTTACCTTGCTGTCCAGGGCCTCGCTTCGGGCACTGGTTAGAAAAGTGGCCTACTTCCCCGCATGCAAAGCATGCCCTGTTGCCTACGGCAGCAGGTATGTTGGGGCGGGGGTTTTGAACAGGAGCGCCATTGTTAGGCCAGGGCGCAGGAGGGATGGGCACACGAGGTGCCGGTGCAACGATCCGTTGCTGTGGTGGCTGACCAGGGCAGTTCGTAGGAGTGGTCGATCCATACTGCGGTGCAGGGGGCATGTATCTAGGTCGTACGTTGCTCCCTTGGGGCTGGTATGGGATCTTCCTTTTGCACTCGCGCTCGATCTCTCGGATCTTGTTTTCCACCACAATAGCCTTATCAACCAGCTTCTGGAAGCTTACGTAGTCATTGTTGAGGAGTTGAACTTGGATCTCATTGTTCAACCCTCTCATGAACAGGTACTGCTTCCTCTGATCTGAGTTGACATCTTCGGGGGCATACCGGGACAGTTGTATGAACTTGTTGCAGTATTCGTTCACACTTTTCTGCCCTTGGCGGAGACCTTCAAACTCCTGCCTCTTGAGCATCATTACGCCAACAGGGATGTAGTGGGAGCGGAAACTTTCCTTGAACTCAGTCCAAGTGATTGTCTCCGGGTTGGCATGGGCGTTGCTCAAGGCATCCCACCAGTCAGCAGCTGCTCCCATCAGTTGGTGCGACGCAAAGAGAACCTTCTCTCGGTCGTTGCACTGGACAATGGCAAGCTTCTTCTCCATAGATTTCAACCAATCATCGGCCTCCATTGGATCGCTTGCTTGAGCAAAGGTGGGTGATCGAGTCCTCATGAACTCTCCCAACCTTTTATGAGCCGGCGGTGGTGGTGGCGGTGGTGCCGGAACGGGGTGTTGGTTGGCCTGCAACTGACCCAAAGTTTGGATCATGGTTTGCATAAGCTGGTTTTGCATGGCCATAACCTTTCTAGGTTGTTTTCGCCAGCTCCGGGGTTGGCAGGAACTTCCTCGTGATCATCTTCCTGGACGTTCCTTCGGCTGGCGTTTCCTCTCACCATCTGTGAGAGAGAACGAAATAGAATAGAAGGTTAGAAGGTTAGGTAGGTCCTTTCAACTATATGCATCAAGGTGAGTTGGACTATATATATCAGCCCTTATGAGGATGTGAGCAAGTGCCGAAATATCTCACACCTCCTTCTTCTTATGTGTGGATATGGACAACGTTTTTGAGACGTCCCACCACTCATACTAAGCACATATTCACAAATAATCATCACAAGGGCCCACTCAACTCCTATTCAAGGATGGTTTCCTATGTCAAGGTGGTTTCAAGGCCAATCTAAGTTATTCACCCTAGGATGCTTCCTTTGGTCAGTGTGGCTTAGCTACCTATGACTCCTATTCAGGGGTGTAACTTGCTGTTAACCCGTGGCTCTAATATCAATCTATGGTTTCTATCTAGGCGTGTAACCAACTGTCAACCCATGGCTCTGATACCAATCTGTGACGCCCTCAATTCTGTGGAAAACCACGGAACCGAGAACTAATGCATATGTGTGCCCAGGATGTTTATCACACATACACATACGTTCCACAAACTGAATTCAGATTATATATTACCACGAATAACAGAGTTTATTACAACACCTCATGAGTCTTGGACTCAAGCTCACAGCGGAAGTCTTTATTTCTACGCAGCAGAAATCTTTATCTAGACGCGGAAGCAAAAAAAACTAATGCGGAAGCAAAACTAAGCAGAAGTGGCTCCATCTCTACTCCCTCCACCGGCAAGGTTGAGAACAGATCACACGCCATAATGCTCTACTCGGTCTTCATAGTAGTCTTCTCTTGCTGTTGATGAAGAAATAATAATGCAAGTTTGAGCACAATGATGTACTCAGCAAGTGCGGGAATAACACATGACATGCAGATCATAAACAAAGTAGGTATAAAAGGCTTATTTGCAGAAAAGCAGATTTATAAAACCATGATAAAACAGCAAATTAACTTTAGATGAATGCAATCCCATCATGTATCAAATTACCAACATACCTCCATCACTTCCCGTGTTCCATCCGAGCATTAACCAATCCTTTATTCGTATTCACGAATACCTCCTCGTATTCGCTACCATTTCACCTCATAAAACAACCTCGTCTCGCACCGAGACCAATCTCATGTCATGACCCATCAGTCATGCAACCATCTCATCTCCCGGACTCCACAGTCCCAAACCAAACAATAATCAATAACCATAACCAAGAACCTTCCCAATAACCATTCCAATAACCATCCCATCTAATCATGGCAGTTAAGCCAGGTGCTCATGACCGTAAGCTCTGCTATCATGATAGTTTTAGACTCTGCAGAGTTTGCACCTCTTTACCCACAAGTTTGTGATTTCGTCACCCGTCGGCGACTGCAGAACCTCCATTATACCAGTACACAACCGTCGGTGTATGGTCAAGAGATCACAAAATAGCCTTTACAAAGGGGTTACTAGATGTATGGACTCACTAAGGTTTCATCGGCAGGCTAGAATCTCCAATTCTCCCACCCACGGGCCCCCTCTTGTGCCATGCAGTTCCCAGGGCAGTCCTCTCTCGACTCCCATTCCCCGCGCCTTCCATAGTCCATAACACTCTAGCAACTTACCTAATTACTCAGCTAAGCCGCACCCATACTTGGCCTTGTGGTGGCACTATTATCCTGGCATGTGCATGCATGAACCGGTCCTTAGATCTACGGCAAGCAAAACCACCATCTCATGCTACCTCATTCACAAACCCAGGCTTGCCTAGATCTCCCTCCGATCCATGTTCATTAACCTCATCAGTTACTTATTATCAGTACGAATGCAGTTAGCTAGACACATCTATCTCGCTTCCCAATCCCATGGACTCAGCGAAGCATAAAGCAAAAACCATACCCGACTCATAAACTTCCCAGGCGACAAGTATGGTTTAAGCAAAAACAAGTAAACTCCTATAAAAAGGGTTTTCCCATCATGCTTGACTCAGCACACACACCTTTTCGCAAAACAAAATAGTTTTACCCAAAACATAGGATCAACATGGTCAAGGAGCACTTGCCTTGTTCTTGCGGTTCCGGTTGTTCTTTATTCTCAAAACCTTGTTGCTGCAGCCCGTCGTAGACAGCTCCCTGAGCTTGTTCTGCTATGTAGGATTCACGTGCATACAAAATTCACAGCAATCAATATCATGCACAAACCCTAAACTAGATGCGATGATGCACATGCATGCTATCCTATGATTAGTTCTATTAGATTGATCTGGTGTTCTTGCATGGCTTGCATGGTCAGAGGTGTTCAGATCAAAGATGATCGTGGCGATGATCTTGTCTTTAGATCAAACTGATCATCGAGTGTTCTGCCCACGAAAAGGCTTCTGTTCGAAAGGAATCGAAGAACAGACGCAAGGAGATGAACAACATGATGTCGTAAGGTGGTATTGAAGTCCTACCTCACATTCTTATTGTCTTCGGGGTCCTCCTCAGACCGCTTGGTTCTTCTCCGATGATCTCCCTTGTTGTGCCTCGGCGATGTTTTGCTCGGCAAGTTAGGGCTAGGGCTCTAAGTCGTCGGCTCAGGAGTTGAAAGAGAAGTTGGTGATTTCGGCCAGAGGTTTTGGGTTCTATTTATAATCGAGAAGAGAATAGTCCTAATCTGATTGGATCCCGAATAAGAGTCTTATTCAGATATTTGTTGGATCCTGACGTCTTATCTTCGGTAACATCGTGGAAATTTAGATCGGTTTCCGTTGCGTACCGGTATCTTTACGCGTAAAAACCGCTCCAGACTCGTTACCTTCGTGATGATGAGTTCCAGAAGCTCCACGTGTCCTTCTGAGTCTGGTATCTCTTTATCCGCAGAGACGAGCTCCAATTGTGCCGCGTGTCAATCGATCGAGACCTCCCTCTTCTTTGGAGACGAGCTCCGCGCACGCCACGTGTGGGTGCCGGTTTTTCCGCTCACCTTTCATCAGGGACATGCCCCGAGGTCGACACGTGTTTAGCTGCGACGGACCTTCCGGTGATAAGCTCCGGTGGCGACATGTGTTCGATAGATCCGGACTTCTCTGAGATGAGCTCCGAGATTGACACGTATCCCCCACGACTGGCTCTCTTATTTCCACGAGGACTAGCTCCGGGGATGACACGTGTCCTATGAAAAATGCCTTTGCTTCTTCCGCAGAGGCTAGCTCCGCGAGCAGCACGTGTCCCACAGGGTCGGACCTCTTTCCAATTGCGGAGGTGACCCCCGAGCCTGCCATGTAGCTAGTTTAACGGCGGACCTCTCCCAATTTCTCAGGGATGAGCTCCAAACACGCCACGTGGTCGATGGCCGTGGAAATTGCCTTCGGTGTTCTCGGAGAGTTTTGTTGGCCGTCCTTTTGATACTTGTCTCTGTTCCTTCTTTTCTTAAAATGTTTTTCTTCTTCATAAAATATGAACATATGCTGACACCCGAGATGAGGGTGTCACATACTCCACCGCCGTACTTGCCGCAGGGGGGAATGAAGCCGTCATGGCCAATTACTTCCCTGTCGCCTTGACCGGTCCAGCTCGGTCTTGGCTCATGAACCTCCCCCAGGGTTCCATAACTTCCTGGGGAGAGCTCTGCCGGCAGTTCATCGCCAACTTCGGCAGTTCCTACACCCGGCCTGGCACGGAGCTCGACCTCCACGCCATCCAGCAACAACCGGGGGAGTCGCTGTGCTCCTTCATCCAGCGGTTCTCCCAGGTGTGGAACACCATCCCACACATCCAAAATGCTTCTGTGGTGGTGGCGTTCCGACAAGGCATCCGGGACAAGAAGATGCTCGAGAAGCTCGCGACCAGAGAGGTCCGCGACGTCTCCGAGCTCTTCAGCCTGGCAGAAAAGTGCGCCAGAGCGGCCGAAGGGTGAAACTGGCACTCAATGCCGTCCTCCGAGTCAGGAGGACAGCCCGGATCTTGCCCTACTCCCTATGGAGGCAGCAAGAAGGCCAAGAGCCAAGTCAGAGGCAAGATAGAATCACCGACCGCAGCTCCAGTCGTCGCAGCAGCGACACTCAGTGGGGCTCGGGGGCCGCGCCCCGACAAGAGGCAGCGAAGATCACCAATCCCGGAAGGTGATCAAGACAAGATATGCCCCGTGCACGGCAGCTGTCGCCACACTACTGCCGAGTGCCGGGAGATCCGGAAGCTCGCAGAGCGCTTCCGCAAAGGGAAGCAGCAGCGGGCTGACGCCCCACCCTTCCGTCCAAGGGAGGGCAAGCAGAAGGTTGACGTCCCAGACAGCGTTGACCACCCAGTGGAGTTCCAGGAGCCTCAGCGCACCATGAAGGCGGTACGCAGCCATGAGTACTCCAGCTCCAGTGACGATGAGCGTCGAAAGAAGCTCTACGTCATATACGGCGGGTCCGCCGACCCCTCGTCTCGAAGCGCAGTCAAGACTCTGCGCCGAGCGGTAGCGTCGGTGGCTCCACTCCCAAGTGCCGCATCGCACCTCAAGTGGATGGGAACCCCCATCAGCTTTGACACCACCGACTGCCCCAGGAACATGGCTGGGGCCGGCCAACTACCGCTCTTGGTAGCTCCGACCATCGCCAACGTGAGGATGTACCACGTTTTGGTAGATGGTGGAGCTGGGCTGAACCTCATCAGCCGTGCAGCTTTCCAGAAGCTGCAGATCCCGATGGCCAAGCTCACCCCGTCGAGCCCGTTCTCAGGGGTAGGGCCGGGACAGGTCGTTCCCTACAGCAACATCAGCCTCCCGGTGACCTTCGGAGCTCCGGACAGCTATCGGACAGAGTACATTCTGTTCGACGTAGCGGAGATCGACCTCCCCTTCAATGCCATAATCGGCAGGCCGGCCCTGTACCGATTCATGGCAGTAGCCCACTACGGCTACCTCGTCCTAAAGATGCCTACACCAACGGGCGTCCTCAGGATTCGTGGAGACCGCACTGCTGCAGTATCGGCCTTAGAGAAACTCCAAGCGCTCGCAACAGCTGGAGCACCAGCCCCTGGCAGTGCAGAGCCGGACCAGTTCCACCCGAGCGCACGCCACCGTGCCTCCGCCGCAGCACCCCACGTGCAACCCCTCGACGAGGACGGCGTCCCCTTAAAGGTCGTCCAAGTCGGCGCCGAAGCCACCCAGACCACCCGGGTAGCCGGGGGCCTGGATAGCAAATAGGAAGGCACGCTCGTCACCTTCCTCTGGCACAATGTTGACGTGTTTGCATGGCAGCCGTCACAGATGCCGGGGATCCCCAGGGAGGTGATCGAGCACCACTTAAAAGTCTTCCCCGACGCCCGGCCGGTTCAACAGAAGCCCCGCAAGCAGTCCATCGAGCGGCAAAACTTCATTCGTGAAGAAATCAAGAAGCTGCTGGACACTGGCTTTATACGGGAGGTCCACCACCCCCGGTGGTTGGCGAACCCCGTCGTTGTCCCGAAGGCCGGCGGGAAGCTCCGGATGTGCATCGACTACACCAGTCTCGATAAGGCATGTCCCAAAGATCTATTCCCTCTCCCTAGAATAGATCAAATAGTAGACTCAACATCAGGCTGTGATATGCTGTGCTTCCTAGACGCCTACTCGGGTTTCCATCAGATCCCCATGTCTAGGGAGGATGAAGAGCACACCTCCTTCATCACAGTAGATGGCCTTTATTGTTATGTGTCTATGCCTTACGGCCTAAAGAATGCACTCCCCACCTTTGTGCGAGCGATGCACAGAACCTTTGGGGAGTTAATAAGGGACTTAGTTGAGGTGTACGTCGATGACATCGTTTTCAAGGTCAAGCAGGGTTCATCTTTGTTAGATAACCTAGCCTTAGTTTTTGATAAATTGCGCTCTACGCTCACCAAGCTAAACCCCGACAAATGTGTGTTCGGTGTGTCCTCTGGGAAGCTCTTAGGATTCCTGGTCTCGCACCGGGGGATTGAGGCCAACCCAGAGAAGATCAAGGCCATCGACTTGATGCGGCCTCCTGCCCGCGTCAAGGATGTCCAGAAACTCACGGGATGCCTAGCAGCGCTGAGTCGGTTTATACCAAGGCTAGCAGAGCGGGCACTCCCTTTCTTTAAGCTCCTGCGCAAGTCTGGCCCATTTGCCTGGATCGACAAGGCAAAATAGGCTTTCTAGGAGTTGAAACGACTCCTGACGACCCTACCTATCATGGTAGCCCCTGAGCCCGGAGAGCACTTGCTGCTCTACATCGCGGCGACAACTGAAGTGGTGAGTATGGTCCTCATCGCAGAGCGGCCGGACCTCTCATCTTCACAACCTGCTCCGGCAGCAGAAGATAGACGCCAGGAGGCCCCGCAGGACCAAGACGGTCTCTCGGACCTCCAAGGCAACCTCCCGGAGGTCAAGGGCGGTCTCCCGGACCCCCGAGATAAACCCCCGAGGGTCCTGTGGGACCCCCCGGGGCCCAACGGGACCTCCCGGAGATCCCTCAAGACCCCCGGGTCCCCCCGGGGGACCAAGATAGCTTGGGGGCCTCCGGGTCCCAGCTCCCGGAGGCCCCCGTGGGTCCACTCACCCCTAGCGGGCCAGGGCCAATGGATGAAGACCTCCCAGGCCTAAGAGAGAGGGTTCGAACCATCCAGAGGCCTGTCTACTACATCAGCGAAGTACTTCATGATGCCAAGACAAGGTACCTAGAAGTCCACAAGCTGCTGTATGCGGTGCCTGTGGCCTCCAGGAAGCTCTGCCATTACTTCCAGGCCCACCGGGTCTCGCTAGTCACCTCGTATCCGCTGAAGGCAATTCTTCACAGCCCCCATGCGACTGGCAACGTTGCTAAATGGGCGGCGGAGCTGGCGGAGTTTGAGCTGGACTTCCTTCCGCGCCATGCAGTCAAAAGCCAAGCACTGGCCGACTTTGTGGCATAGTGGACACCAACGAAGACTGGCCCAGGGGGCCATGAAGACGGTGAACCGGAGCACCAAGCTCCGGTCTTCACCGAGCCCCATTGGACACTTTTCTTTGACGGCTCCTCGCGAAAGCAGGGGGCCGGTGCCGGCGTACTGCTCCTCATGCCATCGGGGGAACAGTTTGGGTACATGGTGCGTCTCAATTTCAAGGCAACCAACAACATGGCAGAGTATGAAGCACTCATCTTTGGCCTGCAGACAGCCCTGTCTTTAGGCGCTCGCCAGTTGTTGGCACAGGGTGACTCCCAGCTGGTCATCAAGCAAGTCAAGGGCGAATGCTCCTGCAATGACCCACAGCTAGCTACGTATCTGCTTCACGTGCAGATGTTGGAGAAAGAATTCCTCGCCTTGAACCTGCGCCACGTACCGCGCGCTGGCAATGCCGCAGCTGACGACCTTTCAACGAAGGCTTCCACCGGAGCCCCCACGCCCGAAGGAGTTTTCGAGAGGACGTTGCTGTGGCCCACAGCCCGGCCCGCCGAGCCGGGCGAAGGGGGCTTGACCAGCACCTCGAAGCTGGCGGTCCTGGCGGCCCTACAGCCATGGATGCCGCCAAGGATCGTAAGCGTCACTGGGGACTCCGTGCAACCCAGCTGTCGAAGTGTGCGATCGACACTTCCCCCGGGCCTGCACTGGGCAGCCCGCGGAGGTTCTTTTTTCGGCGGGGCTAGTCTCCTAGCGGAAAGCTTGCGCGGATGGACGAGTTAGCGAGAGCTTGACACGGCGAGTTTTACGTGGTTCAGGCCGCCGGAGCGTAAAACCCTACGTCCACGGCGAGCTATGGAGCTCGCTGTATTGCTTGCTGCTCAGGGCCGGAGGCCTGAGCTTGGGGGTGAGTTACAGCTTGAGAGTGTATGGCTAGCGTATGAGTTGCAAAGTGCGAACCCAGGGGTGCGGATGGCTAGAGTCCGAACCCCTGCTAACGTCGCCTACCCGAGCCTTTTATAGTCCAAGACTCGGGTGGCTTACAAGGGGGGCCGGGACCCGACAGGTGGTCCCGGGGAGATTGACTGATATCTACCGTATCTGCAATTATGCCGGTAGTTGTCTCTGCCGAAGGCTTCTGAGTCTTCGTCTTGTAGATCTGCCCATGCCGCATGCTAGTCGTAGTGGATGATGACGGCGGGGGCGGCATGGGATGTCTTGTCGCTGCGTTTATTGGCTGGCAGCCTCTGACACTGCGTGCCAGTCTGTGATGCGACTAGGCGCCACGGCACCTGACAGAGGTGTGCTCCGCGTCTACGCGTCTTGGGAAGGCGCGGGCCTTGAATACCTTGTATGGGCAAGGTATGGGGCGTCTTTACGCCCGCTGCCTATCGCTCGGGGGCAGGCAGCGCCGTTCTTCTGGCCACGTGGTGGGCCCGGAGCCCTCCTCAGAAGAGAGGGGGGTCCGGCCCTGCAGGACACGTGGAGCCTTCGGACCTCTCCCCGCGGAGGGGGAGGTTCGGCTTCTGTTGGCCACGCGGCGAGCCCGGAGCTCCTCTCTAAGGAGAGGGAGGTCCGGCCTCTCCGGACACGCGGCACCTTCGGACCTCTCTCCCGCGGAGGGGGAGGTCCGGCTTCTGTATGCCATGTGGTGGGCCCGGAGCTCTCCTCTGAGGAGAGGGAGGTCCGGCCCCGCTGGACGCGTGGCGCCTTCGGAGCTCTCCCTGCGGAGAAGGGCGAGATCCTTAGGCATTTTCCCCTGTGCGCGGGGGTACCCCATATCGAGGGTACCGACACCAGCGCTCAAGATCCAGAAGCTCATGTCAGACCCGATGCATGGATCACGGAGATCCGGGACTACTTGAAGGACAACATCCTCCCTGATGAACATGCAACCGCTGAACGGATTGTCCGTATGGCTAAGAGATACGCGCTGGTAGAGGGGGATCTCTACCGGCGTGGCGCCAACCACATCCTATTGCGGTGCATAACCCAGGGGGAAGGCTGCGACTTGCTTGCTGAGATCCATGGAGGCGAATGTGGAAGTCACTCTTCCTCACGCACGCTTGTCGGTAAAGCCTTCCGGCATGGCTTCTACTGGCCGACAGCACTCCAGGATGCCGTCAAGCTGGTCGAGAGCTGCAAGGCGTGCCAGTTCCACGCCAAGCAGATCCATACACCGGCTCAGGCGGTACAGATGATCCCGCCCTCGTGGCCATTTGCCGTATGGGGGCTGGACATCTTGGGACCATTTCCCAGAACCGTCCGGGGATTCCGGTACCTCTATGTCGCCATCGACAAGTTCACCAAGTGGCCAGAAGCTACACCAGTTGTCACCATCAACAAACAATCCGCAGTAAAGTTCATCAAGTCTATTGTCTGCCGGTTCGGGGTCCCAAACAGAATCATCCCGACAACGAGACCCAGTTCACCAGCACAGCCTTCCAAGACTACTGCGAAGACCTCGGCATTCAGGTGTGCTATGCCTCTGTCGCCCACCCAAAGAGCAATGGGCAAGTTGAGAGGGCCAACGCGGAGATTCTCCGGGGCCTTAAGACTCGCACCTACGCCAGTCTGAAGAAACATGGTGCCAATTGGGTAGATGAGCTTCTGAGCACACTATGGGCTAACCGGACATCCCAGAGCCGGGCCACCGGAGAGACACCCTTCTTCATGGTGTATGGGGCTGAAGCTGTACTTCCCCCAGAAATCACTATGAAGTCTCACCATGTCCGGGCTTACGACGAAGCCGCGCAGGACAACCTCCGGCGTGAAGAAATCGACCTCGTCGATGAGGTCCGATTGCATGCAGCACTCCGTAACGCGCGGTACAGACAAGCGCTTCGGCGCTACCACCAGAGATCTGTGCGTGCCCGGGAGCTGCAGGAAGGTGACCTGGTGCTGCGGCGCATACTTTCTCACGAAGGGGCCCACAAACTCTCCCCTAGTTGGGAAGGTCCCTTCCGAGTCACGAAAGTATGCCGCCCCGGGTGTGTGCGCCTTTCCACCGAGGATGGGGACCTGCTCCCAAACCCTTGGAACATAGAACACCTCCGTAAGTTCTACCCCTAGAGCAAAGATAGGACAGTACTTTTTTTTTCGTAATAAACTCCATAGAGTCCAGGAACAGCTCGGAGCAGCTAAGCCCCAGGGGACGGTACAGGACTACGTTCAGCTTTGCCTGGTTCCGACTCCAAGCGCGTAGAGTCTTGCTTCCCCTCTTAATGGGGCGGGTCGTGGCCTCCATGTTTAGCCTGCCTTCCTCCTGTGGAAAGTTATACAAAAAGAAACCTGTTCTACTTTGCTCTTTCCTCGTACTCATTTAAATTGTGTACTAAGTTTTTTATGACTACCCTTGCGGTGCATGGCTGCCATGTGCTCAGCTCCCCCTTCTCATTCTCACCACTAGTCGGCATTTGCTGCCCTAACAGAGGCGGTTGCATCGGAGGTACCTGCCGATAGTCGAGGGGGCCCCGAGCCCCCGGCACTTCGCGCACTACATTCCCCAAGCACCGAGCATATGGTTAGGGGCCATAAGTCAAATAAGACTATGAGATAAGGGAGGGGGAGCCCCCAAGGAGAATTACGTTTTCCCTACTTGTGTGCAGGACCTCTCGGCCTCGAATCCCTACAGGAATGTGGTAGGAGCACCTAACCAATGGGACGCCCCTGCCAGGGGGACACTACGGGATCACGCAAGACCGGAACTCCAAGACAAGACTGAAGGATCTACGGGTCCAGCGGGACCGGAACCCCCCCTCTGAGGGGAGGGGCCCGGAGACCCCACATGTACCACGGGTCCGGACCTCCCTCTCCTCAGAGGAGAGCTCCGGATCCGCCACGTGGCCGGCTGATCCGGGCCTCCCCATCCTCGTGAGGCGGGGCCCGAGGACCTCCGGGGCCCTTAATATAATGAGGACCCGGGGAAGGTGCCGGAGCAGAACGTCGAGATTGGTGAAGGCCTCTGAGCACCTTGCGGAGCTAAGGGCTCGGTCAGGCAAAACCAGGAAGAAGACGGAAAACATCGCAGGCAAGAAGGGTCATAAGAGTTCATGTATTCATGGCTCCATGAGCTGGGCTACAAACTCGATGAAAAAGAAAGAAACAAGCCCCAAGGTTCCTCTGACACGACCAGAGTCTAGAAGTTGCAACAACGGCCGCGTCACCAGGCTTCAGCCCTGGCGGCGCTCTCCCGCTCCATGACCCGAGCGCAGGAATCGCCTCCCTCATCACCAGCGCAAAGGCCGGTGTCATCAAGGGTGCTCCTGAGGCCCCCTCCGCAGCTTCAGCGGTCTTCTTGGAGACTCTGCCGCCTGGGATCCTCCTTGGTGCATCGGCTGTTTCCTTCTCCTAAAGTTCCCTCATCACCGGCGCAAAAGCCGGTGTCATCAAGGGTGCTCCTGAGGCCCCCTCCACAGCTTTAGCGGTCTTCTCGGAGACTCTGCCACCTGGAATTCTCCTTGGTGCTTCAGCGGTTTCTTTGAAGACTCCACCATCTGAGAAGGGACGCAACACCAGGGAGCTTTCTGCCTGCTGCCACCAAGGAAGGGCCCGTCAGGAGGACAAACCAGAGACCCCTTGGAGGCGCCACCTCCAGAGGCAAGGCAGGCAGGCTCCCTGGGTCCCAGACTTGGTGCAGACGCCGTCGCTGGAGGAAATCGAGAGCGATTCTCCCCCCAAAAGGCGGGTTAGGAGCCATGGAAGAAGACAAGACCGCAGAGACTCGAGGGGGGCGCAAGGGCTGGAAGCCTTATAAGGGGAGCGTACCCACGTGGCGGTTTCTTTTCACACCTTCCAGGTACGAGTCAAAGCAATTCGAAACTCTTTGAATACACCGCATCAGAAATCGCTTCGGCTCCGAGACCAAGCGCCGATGACAGATGGACCCAAGCTGCCCAACTGAAGCGGTGGGCCAAGGAGTCAGTCTCCTGAGAAGACGGGCCGGCAAGGCACTTCGGCGGTTCCCGAAGAAAGCGCCGCAACATGCAGAAGTGGCAGTCTTGGGAACCGCCGCAGTGAAAGCAACCATCAAGTGGGCGCACGCTCCCACGATCCCGCGGCCGTTCGTGCTCCGGCAGCGGTCAATGCGGGACTTAGAGAAAGTGCGCGGATCAGAAGAGACGGAGGTCCCACCTCGGGCTCGCTATCTCCCTCGAGATGGGCCCGGGGGCCACTGTCGGTACCCGCGATATGGGGTACCCCCGCGCACAGAGGAAAATGACTAAGGAACTCGCCCTTCTCCGCAGGGAGAGCTCCGAAGGCACCACGCGTCCGGCGGGGCCGGACCTCCCTCTCCTCAGAGGAGAGCTTCGGGCGCACCACGTGGCATACAGAAGCCGGACCTCCCCCTCCGCGGGAGAGAGGTCCGAAGGTGCCACGTATCCGGTGGGGCCGGACCTCCCTTTCCTCAGAGAGGAGCTCCGGGTCTGCCACGTAGCCGACAGAAGCCGAACCTCCCCCTCCGCGGGGAGAGGTCCGAAGGCTCCACGTGTCCCACGGGGCCGGACCCCCCTCTCGTCGGAGGAGGGCTCCGGGCCCGCCACGTGGCCAGCAGAACGGCGCTGCCTGCCCCCAAGCGATAGGCAGCGGGTGTAAAGACGCCCCATACCCTACCCGTACAAGGTATTCAAGGCCCGCGTCTTCCCGAGACGCGGAGACGCGGAGCACGCCTCTGTCAGGTGCCTGTCGGTACATGAGATATGGGGTACCCCCGCGCATAGGGAAAAATGCCTAAGGAACTCGCCCTTCTCCGCAGGGAGAGCTCCGAAGGCGCCACGCGTCCGGCGGGGCCGGACCTCCCTCTCCTCAGAGGAGAGCTCCGGCCCCGCCACGTGGCATACAGAAGCCGGACCTCCCCCTCCGCTGGAGAGAGGTCCGAAGGCGCCACGCGTCCAGCGGGGCCGGACCTCCCTCTCCTCAGAGGAGAGCTCTGGGCCCGCCACGTGGCCGACAGCAGCCGAGCCTCCCCCTCCGCGGGGAGAGGTCCGGAGGCTCCACGTGCCCCGCAGGCCGGACCCTCCTCTCCTCTGAGAAGGGCTTCGAGCCCGCCACGTGGCCAGAAGAACGGTGCTGCCTGCCCCCGAGAGATAGGCAGCGGGCGTAAAGACGCCGCATACCTTGCCCGTACAAGGTATTCAAGGCCCGCGTCTTCCCAAGACGCGGAGATGCGGAGCACACCTCTGTCAGGTGCCGTTGCGCCCAGTCGCATCATAGACTGGCGCGCGGTGTCAGAACCTGCCAGCCAATA
The DNA here is from genome assembly GCA_030760725.1 of Neostapfia colusana. Classification (NCBI taxonomy): domain Eukaryota; kingdom Viridiplantae; phylum Streptophyta; class Magnoliopsida; order Poales; family Poaceae; genus Neostapfia; species Neostapfia colusana. The sequence continues at coordinate 108,147,530 of JASWHV010000006.1, forward strand.
AACACCGCGACAATACATCCCATGCCGCCTGCGCTGTCATCAACCACTACGACTAGCATGCGGCATGGGCAGGGCGGCAAGAGGAAGACTCAGAAGCCTTCGACCAGAGGCAGCTACCGGCATAACTGCAGATACGGTAGATAATAGACAATCTTCCCGGGACCACCTGTCGGGTCCCGGCCCCCCTTGTAAGTGTAAAAGCCCAAGAAAAGGGACTTGCAAAAACTTTTCTTCACCTCACCACACCACAGTTTTTATTGTGGACACCTTAGGAAATGTTGTGAAGAGCATGTAACCGCCATCAAAAGAGTGATTAGAGGGGAGAGTCTTCACTTTCACGAAGTAGGGTTTATACACATATGATCACACAATGAGGAATTCAAAACTGTTGTGTCCAAACTATTGTTTGCAGCAGCTAACACAAGGATCAAGTGGCATATTTGGATTCCTTAGGTCCAAATTAGTGGGGAGGCAAAGTTTCATTAATTTTTGAAAAGTCTTGCTGCCCATTTTTTCAAAAGGAAGTCAAATGTGCAAAGAATTCAAATGAATATTTGAATTTGCATGGAATTTGTCCAAACATGCAAATGTGGCTCAGTTTGAGACTTCAAACTTTTGAATTACTCATTTGCCAAAAATTTGGAGATATTTTGGGGCAGAGGGGAGCTGTGGGCCCCACTGGTCAGTGAGAAGAGAGGGGAGAAGCTTACTGCCTAAGTTAATCTGTTCCACAGTTCACACTCGAGCGAGTTGCGCTCTCCCACCGGCTGCCACCGCACGGTCGACCGACGACCGAAGCACCTCCCGAGCTGCTTCAAGCATCGGTTCCCCCGCGCCCTTATCTCCCCTACGCCGTGCTCAGTCGGCCACAGCCCCCCCCATGAGCCCTGTTATCTTTCCTCCCGAGCAAACAAGCCGCCGGCGCCGCGCCTGTTCGTCCCGATCCTAAGCCGGCATCGCATCCCGACTGCTCAAGCGATCAACATGAAAAAGGAGCGCCAGCGCGTGCACAAGAGTTCCCTCAGCTCAGCTCCGGCGTTCGGGGTTCCTGTCGGCCGTATTTTGAGCATCAGCACCGAAGCCGAGGTGCAACCGGTGGAAACCAACGTCGGGCTCCCGTGGGCAGCTCACACCAACCAGTTTCACGACTGAGCGAGAGCACCCCAAGGTGCGCAAACTCCCTGCGCTGCTCCTCTCCAAATTTCAGAGCAATCCGTGCGACGTAGCTTCGGAATTTCAAGTTTTTCCCTCGGACGAGGAAAACCGGACCGCGGGTAAGAACTGTGGAAATTTACGCTTAAATTCTTGGTTAAAGTTGTTCATTTTGCGCACACCAGAACTAGAGAGGATAGGGAACCTTTTCCCTCCACAACCCTAGCTAGAAACGCCGTGGTTACAGCTAATTTCGAGCTTTTCGGTCGGCGGCCATGGCGGAAACACGCGGGCGCACGGTGACAACCGGGTTGCCGTCGTTTCCGAGCCAGGTTGAGGCCACGCCGAGATTTCCTGACCTCCACTGATGCTTTAGAGCGGATCCGCCGAGCTTTTGGCGGGCTAATGTGCTCGGGCGACGGTGCCGATCATCACCGAAGGCCGCGGCTCGTCGCCAGCCTACTTCCGGCCACCGGCAGCCCGAGCCAACCCCGTAGACTTGTTCCCCGACCCTGAAAACCCCCAGGCGGCGAGTCTCCGGCCGAAAGGTGGCCGGGAAGCCAGGTCCGGCGAGCTCCAGTACAGCGCCGGCGAGGGGGAGGCGCGGGAGCGAGAGGAAGAAGAAGACCCGCCGGGCCCACGTGTCAGCAACTGAAGATTAAAACTCCGGATCAGCTGTGGCGTGTGATCCCGTGTGGTGGCGCGGGAAAAGGTCTGTGGCCCCGTGTGGCGTGATTCCGGCGGTTGACACGTGTAGGGTGGACCCACAGGCAGAGTTTGAACTTTTCCCGAATTAATTTGAATTCCAGAATTGGTTCAAACTTTGGAACTGCATAACTTTTGCTAGGAAGTTCCAAATTTAGTGATTCAAATTGGGTTGGATTCATCTTGCCTAGCTCTGTCCAGATATACAACCCAATTTGTATGAAACCCATTAATTAATTCTGGAAAATTCTTTAAAGCTTTTCAGCAAAAGAATTTTAGAGGGAGTTTGGTCCATCCAAAAATCCCCAAATTTTGCCAGAATGTTCTTCAGGACATTAGTAAACCCCTGTAAAAGTTTCATACCATTTGGAGTTAATTTGGTCAGAGAAATTCAAATTGGAAGGTGCTGTGTTCATTTGAATGCAGAAACATTTTCAGAGAATTTCCAAAATTTGGAAATTCAATTCTGGGCAAACCTTAACTCCAAAAATACTAGAAAAATTCATGCAAACTCTAGGAGCTATAATTGAAATTGTAGTTCACTAAGTTGGGTATGAACAGGGGTCTGACCTCAGAATTAATTCCTCCTTGCTTATTTGCTAAAGAAATTATTCTGAGCAAACCATTCCATGAAAAGTGCTAAGGTTTGGTCCAGAGAGTTTTCTTGTGACAAGGAACTCACACAAAAAAATTCTCAGCTCCATTGGAGCTCTAGACGACCCCTGTCCTGTTTAACCAATTAAGGGATTAATATGGAAAAGGGGGAAAACCACTTAGCATTTAGCCATGTGATTAAGTCCAAACCAAACCACCAACACCAGTTCATATTTAAATTCTTAAACAAAGTTCCAGGTGTTAGAGGCTGGTTATTAGAACCAATAGTAGAAGTTTTACTCTAAAACTCACATTTGCATCTAAATTAACATGTAGTATTTCATTAACGTGTAGCCGTTGAAGAAGAGACTCCGGAAGTGCTGGACTTCCTTCTTCCAGACGAGGAACTAACTACTGACCAGCAGCAACAAGGCAAGCCCCGGTTTGCATTAACCCTTTTTAAAAGCTTTACTTTGTTTACATGTGTCATATGAAGTATGTATGTGCATTAGGTATAGGATGAATGAAACCCCACTTGCATAACCAAAGGTTCCTAAAAGAGTGAGGGTAGTGTCAAGGACCTCGAGTAGACAGGCTATGCTTAATGAGTCATAGGACTTCGGTAAAAGTCGAGTAGTTGGAATCTACTCGCGAGATAGGCTGGGGACACACGGGTTCGGTTGAGTGATGTGAGATCACTTTAGTAATGAAAATGAGACTAGGCAGGGGCTAGGGCGCAGCAAGAGAGAGTCTTGTGTGCGCAGCCCTGTCCGTGTCGATTGAGGACCGATCCGTGTGCGGCCCTGCTGAACAAGTATTGAACGTACCGAAGGCATATCGGATATATGGGCCCCGATAAACCGATGTAGCCTAAACCTCCGGGCGTCGAGGCATAGCACACCGATTTATAGGTGTAGGTTGAGGGCAGCAAGGTGGAAATCTGCCAACGGGCATAGAGAGATGCTCCGTGTGGGGAACCTCCTGCTCGTTTCGGTGCGACCGGTTCGACGTTTGGGCTGTTGGGTGAAAGGTTGTCCCGTACGACATCGAGTGAGCGTGCTGTGCAGCTCCACGGGTGGGCGTACGTGACGTGCTCTTTGGGTTTTCCCTGCAGGTGTATATCGAGTCGATTCGCCGTCCCTCGCGGTGACGAGTACCGCTTGTTCACTGCGTCGTAACGTAGACTAATGGATGAAATATGTGGATTCAATGATGCTGATTGATATAATTGTATTGCTACATGTGTGCCACCAAATACTGCATACTAAATTTCAGATTTCATGAACTGTTAACTTGTTGCTAAAAGATGAACTAAGGATGAACTCGTAGGCGTGTCGTTTTGCTGAAATGTTACTAACCTATGTCTTGGTATACCTCATGTAGAATTTCATGTTTAGGTGAGTCGGTTAAGCCTTGCTGAGCCTTCGTGCTCACGGTTGCTGCTTAAGTGTTTTTCAGGTGAGGAGCCACCCACGGACTCGGAGTACGAGTCCACCGGTGAGGGTTATCCTCCGTCGGGGACCACGGCTGAGTGGGAGCCGTACACGCCTCGCTGAGCTGAGACGTGCAGCTAGTGTGGGTTGCCCTAGGGCTGGGCAACCGACTTTTGCTAAATAGGCGGGCGTGAGTTGTATAGTGTAGTCTTCCGCTGTGTAATAGAACAATAATTGTAACTGAAGTTTGTACTTGTTTGTACAGTTTCAGCTGTTTTTCCCATGTAATATATTGTGTTCTTATGACGTGTGCTGTCGGGTGTCGCATCGCGCGGCACCACCCTCTGCGATCCTGGATGAGCGGATTCCGGTCCACCACAGTAAGCTGCCCGAGTCTTGGACTATAAAAGGCTCGGGTAGGCGACGATAGCAAGGATTCGCACTCTGCAACTCATACGCTAGCCATACACTCCCAAGCTGTAACTCACCCCCAAGCTCAGGACTCCGGCCCTGAGCAGCAAGCAATACAGCGAGCTCCTTAGCTCGCCGTGGACGTAGGGTTTTACGCTCCGGCGGCCTGAACCACGTAAAACTCACCGCGTCAAGCTCTTACTAACTCGTCCATCCGCGCAAGCTCTCCGCTAGGGACTAGCCCCACCGAAAAAAGAACCTCCGCGGGCTGCCCAGTGCAGGCCCGGGGAAAGTGTCGACCGAACACTTCGACATTTGGCGCGCCAGGTAGGGGGCTTTTCTCCTAGCACGACGAGTTTCCGCCGACGAAGATGACCAAGCTTCCTTCAGCGGCAAACTGTCCCCCTCCGCGTTCATGGCGAACCGTGACCAGTGGGGAGTACATGTTGACACACTCAGGACGGAGTGTGTCGGCACAAGCTGGTAGCCAGCAGCCGACTCCGGCAACGCCGACTCCGGCGATGCAGGCTCCGACCAGTGTGAGGTCTTCTGCAGCGCTGAGCGTACACCATGGGGGTGCGCTAGCTGCAGCAAGAGCACTGCTGCGCAACCCACCTGCTGGGGATGCGCCCCCATTCTGTGACCCAACAGTGGGTCAGCGAGGTGGACCGTCTCGTCGTCGCCGCCGCGAACCCTCGGTTTCGGTGAGGGCGACGCCCTGGACAACCGGCTGTGTCGCTGACGCGCACGCCCACAGTTGATGGGCAAACGGCGGATTCCAGCTCCTCCAGGCTCCTGTCAACGGACCTTAGAAGGGAGCTGGAATGGTGCCACTTGGGCCAGGATGCCCGGGTGTACCTCGAGCGACGTCGAGAAAGGCGTCGCAACCATGAGGCTGGCGACAGCATGTCGTCGGCCTCGACGCAACCTGGAGGGCAGGTCTTCGCCATGCAAGCCCTGCCTCAGGCATATGCCGCACATCATATGCCACAACCATATGCGCCGCAAGCAGCGCCCCCGGTCTATGGTGCAGCCTTGCCCATGCCGGGATACGCGGTGCCAAGTGCGAACCAAGCGTTCGCAGTGCCAATACCTGCGGCAGCAGGAGCAGGATGTGCAGCTCTTGCACCCCACCTTCGCTTCGCGAGGTGGCCACGCAAGTTCCGCCCGCACCTGCCTGAGAAGTACGACGGTGGCGTCAACCCGCCGGAGTTCCTCCAGATCTACTCCACTGCCGTACTTGCCGCGGGAGGGGACGAGGCTGTCATGGCCAATTACTTCCCCGTCGCCTTGGCCGGCCCATCTCGGTCTTGGCTCATGAACCTACCTCAGGGGTCCATAACTTCCTGGGGAGAGCTCTGCCGGCAGTTCGTTGCCAACTTCGGCAGCTCCTACACCCGTCCCGGCACGGAGCTTGACCTCCACGCCGTCAAGCAACAACCTGGGGAGTCGCTGCGCTCTTTCATCCAGCGGTTCTCCCAGGTACGCAACACCATCCCACACATCCAGAACGCTTCTGTGGTGGTGGCGTTCCGGCAAGGCGTTCGGGACAAGAAGATGCTCGAGAAGCTCACGACCAGGGAGGTCCGCGATGTCTCAGAACTCTTCAGCCTGGCGGACAAGTGTGCCAGAGCAGCCGAAGGGCGGAACTGGCACTCTCTGCCTGCCCCAAGCCAGGGGGTCAGCCGGGATCCGGCGACGCTTTGTACGGAAGCGGCAGGAAGATCAAGAGCGGAGGCGGAAGCAAGATAAAGTCATCAGCCGCGGTCCCCGTTGCCACAACGGCGGCGCCCAGTGGAGCTCGGGGGCCGCGCCCCGACAAGAGGCCGCGACAATCACCGGCCCCAGACGGGGGCCAGGATGAATTATGCCCTGTGCATGGCACAAGTTATCATACCGCTGCCGAATGCCGGGAAATCCAGAAGCTCGCGGAGCGCTTCCGGAAAGGGAAGCAGCCCCTAGCTGATGCCCCACCCTACAGTCAAAGGGAGGGCAAGCAGAAAGTCGAAGCCCGAGACGGCGTCGACCGCCTGGTGGAGTTCCAGGAGCTTCAGCGTGCCGTAAAGGCAGTGCGCAATCATGGGAGCTCCAGCTCCAGTAATGACGAGCACCGGAAGATGCTCTATGTCATCTTCGTCGGGTCCGCTGATCCCCGTCCTGAAGCACGGCTAAGGCCTTGCGCCGAGCGGTAGCGTCGGTGGCTCCCCTCCCAGGTGCAGCACCGCACCTCAGGTGGATGGGAACCCCCATCAGCTTTGATGACACCGACTGCCCCAGGAACATGGTTGGGGCCGGCCAACTGCCGCTCGTGGTGGCCTCCACCATCGCCAATGTGAAGATGTACCACGTTTTGGTGGATGGCGGGGCTGGACTGAACCTCATCAGTCGTGCAGCCTTCCAGAAGCTGCAGATCCCGATGGCCAAGCTCGTCCCATCGAGCCCGTTCTCAGGGGTAGGGCCGGGACAGGTCGTTCCCTACGGCCACATCAGCCTCCCTGTGACCTTTGGGGCACCGGACAGCTACCGGACAGAGTACATTCTGTTCGACGTGGCCGAGACTGACCTCCCCTTCAATGCCATAATCGGCAGGCCAGCCCTGTACCGATTCATGGCAGTAGCCCACTACGGCTACCTTGTCTTGAAGATGCCTACACCAACAGGCGTCCTCAAGGTTGGTGGAGACCGTGCTGCTGCAGTGTTAGCCTTGGAAAAGCTTCAGGCGCTTACAGCAACTAGAGCGCCAACCCTCGGCAGTGCAGAACCAAACCAGCTTCACCCAAGTGCACGCCACCGTGCCTCTACCACAGCACCCCGCGTGCAACCCCTCGACGAGGACGACGTCCCCACAAGGCTCGTCCGAATCAGCGCCGATGCCACCCAGACCACCCGGGTAGCCGGGAGCCTGGATAGCAAATAGGAAGGCGCGCTCGTTGCCCCCCTCCGGCACAATGTCGATGTGCTGCATGACAGCCATCGCGGAGGCCAGAGATCCCTAGGGAGGTGATTGAGCACTATTTAAAGGTCTTTCCCGTCGTCCAGCCAGTCCGACAGGACGGAAAGTCCGCCACCCCCGGTGCTTGGCGAACCATGTTGTTGTCCCGAAGGCCGGCGAGAAGCTCTGTAAGCGCATCGACTACACCAGCCTCAATAAGGCATGTCCTAAAAACCTATTTTCTCTCCCTATGATAGACCAAATAGTAGACTCGATGCCAGGCTCTGATATGCTGTGCTTCCTAAATGCTTACTCGGGTTCCCACCAGACCCCTGTGTCTGGGGAAGTTGAAGGGCACCCTTTACCACAGTAGTTGGCCCTGTACTGTTATGCCTCTATGCCTTATGACCTAAGGAATGCTCTCCCTACCTTCGTACGTGCAATGCACAAGACCTTAGGAGAGCTAATGGGAGACTCAGTTGGGGTGTGTGTCGAAGGCATTGATTGTCAAGATCAGACAGGGTTCGTCCCTACTAGATAACATGGCCTTAGTCTTCGTCCGTCGGACAAATGTGAGCTTAGTATACCCTCTGGAAAACCCTTAGAATACCTGGCCTCACGCCGAGGAGCTGAGGCTAACCCAGAGAGGGTCAAAGCCATTGGCGCGAAGACCAGAAATTCGCGGGATCCCTAGCTGCGCCGAGTCGGTTTATGTCGGGGTTAGCAAAGCGAAGCTTCTCTAAAGCCCCTACGTAAATCCGGCCCTGCCCGTAATAGGAGCCCACGAGCCCGAAGAGCATCTCCTGCTCTGCATCACGGCGATGGCTGCAGAAGTGAGTGTGGTCCTCACCGCAGAGTGGCTGGACCCCATACCACCGTAACCTGTTTCGCTGCCAAGAAACAAGTACCAAGAAACCCCGGAGGCCCAAACCGGACCCCGGATCCCCGACACAACCTCCCGGAGGACCAGCAGGACCTCCTGGAGGTGCAACGGGACCCCCCCCCCCCCCCCCGGAGGCCCAACAGAACCTCCCGGACGCCCAACGGGACCCCCGGAGCTCCCGGGACATCAGCGGAGCTTCCCGGAAGGTCCAAGACAGCCTGGGGGACCTCCGAGTATCAAGCACCCGGCGATCTCCCCAGGCTGAAAGCTATCCTCCACAGCCCCCACGCGACGGACAATGCCGCCAAATGGGCGGCGGAGCTACTGGAGTTTGAGCTAGGCTCCCTTTCCCGTCATGCAGACATCAGCCGAGCACTAGCTGACTTGTGGCTGAAGTAGACACCAACGCAGGCTCAGGGGGCCACGAAGACGGTGAACCAGGACCCTGAGCCCTGGCCTTCACCAGGCCTTACTGAATGCTGCTCGTCGACGGCTCCTTGCGAAAGCAGGGGGCCAGTGCTAGCGTACTGTTCCTCACGCCATCAGGGGGGGGGCAGTCTGGGTATGTGGTGCGTTTCAATTCCATGGCAACCAACAACATAGCAGAGTATGAAGTGCTCATCCTTCTTGCTAGCCGTTGGCTCAGGGCGACTACCAGTCTGGTTATCAACCAAGATGGTGGAGACAGACCTCCTTGCCTTGGAACTGCACCACGTACCGCGCGCTAGCAAGGCCGCAGCTGACGACCTCTCAACGAAGACCCCCACCGGAGCCACTGTGCCTGAAGGGGGCTTCGAGAGGACGTTGCCGCGGCCCACAGCCCGGCCGCCGAGCCGGGTGAAGGGGGCTAGACCAGCACCTCGAAGCTGGCGGTCCCGGCGGCCATGGACGCCGCCAAAGATCATAAGCGTCACTGGGGACTCCGTGCAACCCAGCGCTCAAGATCCAGATGCTCAAGTCAGACCCGATGCATGGATCATGGAGGTCCGGGACTACTTGAAAGACAATATCCTCCCTGATGAACGTGTATCCGCTGAACGGATTGTGCGTATGGCTAAGAGACACATGGCGGTAGAGGGGGATCTCTACCGACGTGGCGCCAACCACATCCTATTGCGGTGCAAAACCCAGGGGGAAGGCTGCGACTTGTTTGCTGAGATCCATGGAGGCGAATGTGGGAGTCACTCTTCCTCACGCACGCTTGTCGGTAAAGCCTTTCGGCATGGTTTCTACTAGCCGGCAACACTCCAGGATGCCGTCGAGCTGGTCGAGAGCTGCCAGGCGTGCCTGTTCCATGCCAAGCAGATCCATACACCGGCTTGGACGGTACAGATGATCCAGCCCGCATGGCCATTTGCCATACTGGGGGTGGACATCCTGGGCCTGGGACCATTCCCCAGAACTGAGGATGGGGACCCGCTCCCGAACCTTCGGAACACACAACACCACTGTAAGTTCTACCCCTAGAGCAACAATAGGACAGACCCTTCTTTTTATAATAAATTCCATAAAAGTCCAGGAACAGTGCTTGGAGCAGCTATGCCTCAGGGGACGGTCAAGGATTACGTTCAGCTTCGCCTGGTTCCGACCCCAAGCACGTAGAGTCTTGCTTCCCTTGAGGCGGGTCGTGGCCTACATATTCAGCCCGCCCTCCCCTTATGGAAATTTATATGAAAAGAAACCTGTCCTACGTTGCTCTTCTTTGGTACTCATTTAGTTTACTTATTAATTTTTTATGATTACCCTGCTAGCGCGTGCTCACCATGCATTCAGCTCCCTCTTCTCATTCTCATCTTTAGTCGGCATTTGCTGCCCTGCCAAAGGCGGTTGCGTGGGAGGTACCGGCCGAGAGCCAGGGGGGCCCCAAGCCCCCGGCACTTCGCGCACGGTAGTTCCCAAGCACCGTATAAGTGGACGGGGACCGTAAGCCAGATAAGACTAAGAGATAGAGGGGGGAGCCCCCAAGGAGAATTACGTTTTCCTTACTTGTGTGCAGGACCTCTCGGCCTCAGCTCCCCGCAGGAGTATGGTAGGCACATCCATCCAATGGAACGCACCTACCAGGGGGCCGCTACGGGATCGCGCAAGACCGAAACCCCAAGGTAAGGTCAAAGAACTAGACCTCACAGGGGCGAGGCCCGAAGGTCCCACGTGTCCAGCAGGGCCAGACCTTCCACCTCCTTGAGGGGAGCTCCGGGCCCGCCGTGTGGTTTACAGAAGCCGGACCTCCCCCCTCTGCGGGGAGAGGCCCGAGGACTCCACGTGCCCCGCAAGCCCGGACCTCCCCTCAGGCGGAAGCTCCGGGCCCGCCACGTGACCAACAGGCCTGGACCCCCCTCTGATCTCGTGAGGCGTGTCCTGGAGACCTCCGGAACCCTTAGTATACAGTGAGGACCCGGAGAAGGTGTCTATGCAGAGCTTCGAGATTGGTCAAGGCCTCCGAGTACCTTGCGGAGCTAAGGACTCGGCCAGGAAAAGCCAAGAAGAAGACTAGGACATGCAGACACAAAAAGAAACAGGAGTCTGTCCATACGAAGGCTCCACGAGCTGGGCTACAGACTCAACAAAAATAAAAAAGGAAGTACAGGGCCTTGTGGCCACGGGGGCAGATGCCTAAGAGTCCCCGGACTCCCGATGAAACCTAGAGGCCACGAGGGCAGCTAAGTCCTTGACTTCGGCCCTGGCAGCTTCCTCCCGATCGGCGACGGGTCCTAGACAAACCGGCCCCAGAGAAAAGGAAGGGTCTCGGCTCAGGAAGCACGACAGAACGTGCATAGCATCCTCCTTCGCAAGGCCCCGACCTTCCGCTTCCAGCTCGTCGGTGATCACTGATTCGAGCCGACCTAGCTCGTTGCCGATAGATTCAAGGGCCGGGATCGCTTCGGACATCGGCCGCGCCGGAGCCTCCACCTGCACAGGGCTGAAACCAAGAGGAGCCAAGGCAGACCCCGTCCTGGCAATAAAGCCCCAGACTGCCTGGGCCTCGGCAGTCCGCAAGGACTGGAGCTTCTCTACCTCCTGGCGAGCCGCCAGCTCGCGATCCATCGCCGCCTGGCGCTCCTTGGAGAACTGCTCCTCCCTCGCGGCGACAGCCGACTCACGGAGCTCCAGCTCCTCAGACCGATCCCTTAGCTCCTCCACTTTGGCCCTCAGCCGGGCGGTGGTCTTCTCCTCCTCGGCTGCAGCGGCACATTCCCGATCGGCGACGGCGCGCTCTCGACGGGCTACCTGCAGCTGCAACTCCTCCGCGGCAGCGGAACGCTCCTTGGCTTTGGCTTCAGCGTGGGCCAGAGCCTCGCGGTAGGTGGCACGAACCCGCTGGGCCTCTGACTCCAAGCGGCTAATGGCCTTCTTCTGAGTGCCAAGCAGAGCACTCATGGCCTCAAGCCTTGACTGCCTCGAGTCAAGGTCCGCCTTAGCCTCCTGGGCCCGCTGCTGCCAGCTGAGAAGGCGTTCCCTCTCGCCGGCCAGCGCCCCCCGCTCCTGCTCAAAGGCAGATTGGAGCTGCCGGGCGCTGGTCTGGACACGCCCCAGGGCGTCCCACATGGGCGCCGGAGCAGGGGGGACAGGAGTTGCGCCGCTGGACACCCCTGACGAGTCTAAGACCGGCGGAGGCGGCGGCGCCCCAACAACCAGGGTGGGGCGCTGTCCTAAGGAGGCCAGGGGGCCAGCAGGCGCACCTACAGCAGCCCTCCCGGTCTCAGGACCGGACTTCTGTACTGATGAAGGAGGGCGGATAGGAGTAGACGCGGCCACCGCGGAGAGTGAACCCGCTGGCGCAGAGGGTGCCCCCGTCGATTTGGGGGCCATGGGAGCCACCACGGTCCCCAGGTGCTGAGGCGCGGAGCTTCCGTCGGTTGAAGGCGGCCGGATAAGAGGGCCGCCCCCGGCAGCTGGTCGGTCCCTGCAAGAAGAGAAAGCCCTCAGGATAAGAGAAGAGACAAGAGCTCTGCTCCTACAAGCCAGAAAGAGCAACACTTACTGGGCGGCATGAGCGCTCCAACGGGCTTGCAGCACTGGCCTCTGGGCTGTAGCTGAACCGCCGAGACCAGTGGCTGGAACGGTCGCGGAATGGGACGCCTGGATCCCCGGCACACTCACCGGCGTCGCCCCACCAACATCCGTCCTGGAAACCCCTCCGCTTGAGGAAGGATGGCGAGGTACTTGGGCTGATTCGGACGGCCGCTGTCTGGGGAGAGACCCGCCGGGGAGGGACACTCGGGGCCTCTTCGGGTCGCCACCCGATGGACCCGCACCCCCGGGAGATGGGGGCAAAGTAGCTCCGGCACCCTGACTCGGCGCAGGCGGCGCCCTCAGAGGAGACCGGGCACGTTTCTTCTCTAGATGCCCGGGGGCCGGCTCCTTTCCTTTCCCTTTGTCGACGGCCTGGCTTCCGTCGGCTCTGGGGGAGGGTTTGACAGCGGCAGATGCCTCATGCCCTGACCCGGAGTGCTCGGTTCCTGGAATGGTGATACCCCGGAAGGCATCCCCGACCTGCCGGACGGCGATCCCGATGCCGTCAAGGTTCGGCATCTTCCGCAGGAGCTCTGACCTCCTCTGAGGCTCCAAGAAGAGGGGGGTGGCAGAGGGCGGAAGGGCGGGGTCGCCACTGGGAATGTAGTCACCGCTCACCTTGCTCACCATCTCGATCAGCTCCTCGTCGGAAGGGTCAGAGCCGGGGCCCCTCTCCAGCCTGGTACAGTCCTGCTCGCCGGTGTAGTACCACGCTGGGCGGCTACGCTGCTGCAAGGGTGAAATACGGCGCGACATAAAGTCCATCAGCACCATTAGAGACGTCAGCCCCTCGTTGGCCAAGAACCGGATCCGCTCCAAGACCGGAGAGTACTCCTGCTCTAGCTCAGGGATCTCCTCCCAGAAGCGGCGATCGGTGGTTGGGCTGGCGGTTGGGAGTTGTAGGCGATCGTGCTCGTCGGTCTGCACTACCACCCAGCTCTCCCTCCAGTTTTCCCACCTTGATGCGCTGAAGGGCAGAAGTTATCCGGAGACCTTGAGGTCCTTGCAGCGATGCTGGAAGTAGTATGCCCCCATCTGAGTCTTCGAGCCGCGCCCAGTCGTCCGCAGCACAAAGAAGTGGCGGAAAAGCGTCACGGAGGCGTGCACCCCCATGAACATCTCGCAGAAGTGGACAAAAACAGCAGCCATTGCGAAGTAGTTGGGGGAAAGATGGTGGAGCTGGAGACCATATGTCTCCAGCAGGGTGACAAAGAAGGAAGAGATCGGCGGAACGAACCCCGCCAGAGCATAAGCGGTGAAGAATACTATCTCCCCCTTTTCCAGGACCAAGGGGAGAGATCCTCGGCGAAGCCGATGTTTCTGCTCTTCTGAGCGCCAGCCCAGCAGCCTGCGCACTGGCTCGAGCTCGGAAGAACGAATGAGGCGAGTCGGGAGCAAGTTGGAAGCCATGGCGAAAGAGGGCGCAAGGGCAGGAAAGCCTGGGCGCAAGAGTTCAAGGGAAGTATGAGTGCAATGCGAAGGGAAGCCGCGATGCGGGTGAGATCCCCTTTTAAACCTTTCCAGGGATGGTTCGAGGTAATTCAAAAACCTCTGGAAACATCGCATCGGCGACTGTCGGTACCTGAGATATGGGGTACCCCCGCGCACAGGGTAAAATGCCTAAGGTGCTCGCCCTTCTCCGCAGGGAGAGCTCCGAAGGCGCCACGCGTCTGGCGGGGCCGGACGTCCCTCTCCTCAGAGGAGAGCTCCGGGCCCGCCATGTGGCATACAGAAGCCGGACCTCCCCTTCCGCGGGAGAGAGGTCCGAAGGCGCCATGCGTCCAGCGGGGCCGGACCTCCCTCTCCTCAGAGAAGAGCTCTGGACCCGCCACGTGGCTAGAAGAACGGTGCTGCCTGCCCCCGAGCGGTAGGAAGCGGGCGTAAAGGCGCCCCTCACCTTGCCCGTACAAGGTATTCAAGGCCCGCGTCTTACCAAGACGCAGAAACGCGGAGCACGCGCCTGTCAGGTGCCGTTGCGTCCTGTCGCATCACAGACTGGCGCGCGGTGTCAGAACCTGACAGGTAATAAACGCCGCGACAAGACATCCCATGCCGCCTGCGCCGTCATCAACCACTATGACTAGTGCGCGGCATGGGCAGGGCGGCAAAAGGAAGACTCAGAAGCCTTCGACCGGAGGCAACCACCGGCATAACTACAGATACGGTAGATAATAGACAATCTTCCCGGGACCACCTGTCGGGTCCCGGCTTCCCTTGTAAGCCGCCCGAGCCTTGGACTATAAAAGGCTCGGGTAGGCGTCGATAGCAGGGGTTCGCATTCTGCAACTCATACGCTAGCCATACACTCTCAAGCTGTAACTCACCCCCAAGCTCAGGCCCCCGGCCCTGAGCAGCAAGCAATACAGCGAGCTCCATAGCTCGCCGTGGACGTAGGGTTTTACGCTCCGGCGGCCTGAACCACGTAAATCTTCCTGTGTCAAGCTCTCACTAACTCGTCCATCCGCGCAAGCTCTCCGCTAGGAACTAGCCCCTCCGAAAAAAGAACCTCCGCGGGCTGCCCAGTGCAGGCCCGGGGGAAGTGTCGATCGCACACTTCGACATTTGGCGCGCCAGGTAGGGGGCTTTTCCCCTAGCGCGACGAGTTTCCGCCAACGAAGATGACCAAGCTTCCTTCAACGGCAACTTCTCCCCCTCCGCGTTCACGGCGAACCGTGAGCACTGGGGAGTACATGTCGACACACTCAGGACGGAGTGTGTCGGCACAAGCGGGCAGCCAGCAGCCGACTCCGGCAACGCCGACTCCGGCTATGCAGGCCCCGACCAGCGTGAGGTCTTCTGCAGCGCTGAGCGTACACCATGGAGGTGCGCTAGCTGCAGCAAGAGCGCTGCTGCGCAACCCGCCTGCGGGGGATGCGCCCCACTCAGCGACCCAGCAATGGGTCCGCGAGGTGGACCGCCTCGTCGTCGCCGCCGCGAACCCTCAGTTTCGACGAGGACGACGCCCAGGGCAACCGGCTGTGTCGCTGACGCGCACACCCACGGTTGACGGGCTAACGGCGGATTCCAGCTCCTCCAGGCTCCTTTCGACGGACCTACGAAGGGAACTGGAACGGTGTCACTTGGGGCAGGACGCCCGGGTGTACCTCGAGCGACGCCGAGAAAGGCGTCGCAACCAGGAGGCAGGCGACAGCATGTCGTCGGCCTCGACACAACCAGAAGGGCAGGTCTTCGCCATGCGAGCCCCGCCACAGGCATATGCTGCGCAGCATATGCCACAACCATACGCGCCGCAAGTAGCGGCCCCGGCCTATGGTGCAGCCTTGCCCATGCCGGGATACGCAGCGCAGGGTGCGAACCAAGTGTTCGCAGCGCCTATACCTGCCGCAGCAGGAGCAGGATGTGCGGCCCTTGCACCCCACCTTCGCTTCGCAAGGTGGCCACGCAAGTTCCGCCCGCACCTGCCCGAGAAGTACGACGGCAGCGTCAACCCAGCGGAGTTCCTCCAGATCTACTCCACTGCCATACTTGCCGTAGGAGGGGACGAGGCTGTCATGGCCAACTACTTCCCCGTCGCCTTGACCGGCCCAGCCCGGTCTTGGCTCATGAATCTACCTCAGGGGTCCATAACCTCCTGGGGTGAGCTCTGCCGGCAGTTCGTCGCCAACTTCGGCAGCTCCTACACCCGTCCCGGCACGGAGCTTCACCTCCACGCCGTCAAGCAACAACCTGGGGAGTCGCTGCGCTCTTTCATCCAGCGGTTCTCTCAGGTGCGCAACACCATCCCACATATCCAAAGCGCCTCTGTGGTGGTGGCGTTCCGACAGGGTGTCCGGGACGAGAAAATGCTCGAGAAGCTCGCGACTACAGAGGTCCGCGACGTCTCGGAGCTCTTTAGCCTGGCGGATAAGTGCGCCAGGGCAGCCGAAGGGCGGAACTGGCACACACTGCCGACCTCCGAGTCAGGAGGGCAGCCCGGGTCCGGTGCTGCTGCCTATGGGGGTGGCAAGAAGACCAAGAACCGGGGGAGTGGAAAGATGAAGCCACCATTCACGGCCCCCGTCGCCGCAGCTGCGACAACCAGCGGAGCTCGGGGGCCGCGCCCCGACAAGAGGCAGCGGCAATCACCGGCCCCAGACAGTGGCCAGGGCGGGCTATGCCCCGTGCATGGCACCTGCAACCATACAGCTGCCGAGTGCTGGGAGATCCAGAGGCTCGCAGAGCGCTTCCGTAATGGAAGACAGCAGAGGGCTGAAGCACCGCCCTACCCTCAGAGGGATGGCAAACAGAAGGCCGATGCCCCAGTCACCGCTGCCCACCAAGTGGGATTCCAGGAGCCTCAGCGTGTCATAAAGACAGTGCATGACGGTGAGGACTCCAGTTCTGACTGTGACGGGCTAAGGTGTTAGCCAGCTGCGGCACGCCTCCGTGCCTCGAACATACCTCTCGGGGGCCGCCTAGGGTCCGTCAACCCCTTGAAGGCATTGCCAGAAGGGGGAGACACCTTGAGTCATCCAAGGCGAGCCCGGGTCCACCTACCCCTTGAAGGCCTTAGCCAGAAGGGGAGAACTCCCCGGGGGCCCCGGAGAGAAGCCACGCAGGACCTGATCCAGCGTGAAGACAACAACTTCGACAAGACTCGGCTTACAGGGAACACCCCACAACGCGCGGTCTCGGCTAATGCTCTAAGCACTACCGCCAAAGAACCAGACGCGGCGGAGGCCCGCAAGAAGGCAGCCTGGTGAAGGGGCACGCTATATTCCAAGAAGGACCCATAAGCTCTCCTCCAGCAGGGAAGGTCCCTTCCGAATCATGAAAGCTGCCGCCCCAGGTACACATGCCTTTCAACCAAGAGGGGGATCCAATCCCAAAAATCCTTACCATGGAGCAACACTGTAAGTCCTACTTACTGAGCATCGGTAGAACAGGGTTATTCACTTCTGTAATAGACCCCATAGAACTTAGGAACAGAGCTTGGGGTAGCTAAGTCTCAAGGGACGGTACAGGACTACATCCAATTTAGCCTGGTTCCGACCCTAAGCGCGTAGAGTCTTGCTTCCCTTGTAGACGAGGCGGAACATTGCCCCCACGAACAGCCAGAATTCTACCTATGGTCGCGAATACAGAGACCTGTTTTACTTAGCTCCTTCTCATGCGCTCATTTAAATTATGCATTAATTTTTATGATCGCACTATCTCTGTATGTTCATCATACGTCTAGCTCCCCCTCTCCTGCGCTCACCCATAGTCGGCATTTGCTATCCTCCGAGGGCGGCTGTGCTTGAGGCACCTGCCGATGGACGAGTGAGTCTCTCGGGCCTCCCCCAGTCAGGTGTTGCGGTGTCAGTTGGTCACCTCTAGGAAAGGCCAGCGTTGTGCATGGGAGGTCCAGGGTGCGTATCCAGCTTAGCCGGCCCAGAGCCCAAAGCATGCGCATCCTGGTCCCCGGAGGTCCAGGGGAGTACGTCCGCTTTGCCTGGTCATGAACCCAAAGCACGTGCACTCTGCTTCCCCAGCGCATGGCCCGGTACTAGGGATCGGACGGCCGTACCCGGACCTCGGAGGGAGCCGGAGCTCCGGCGCCTCATGCACAGAATTGCCCAAGCCCCGTATAGCGGGCCAGGACCATAAGACGGATAAGACTAGGAGACAGGAGGGGAGGATCCCCCGAGGAGAATTACGTTTCCTCTACCTGTGTGCAGGACCTTCAGGTTACGGCAACAGGGACTGCATGAAGCGGGGGGGGGGGGGGGGGAAGGAGCTACCAGCTACACCGGCCTGGGACTGGAAGGACCGGGACCTTTCCCCCCAGAGGGGCAGGGCCCGGGGGCCCCGCGTGTCCAGCAGGCCCGGAACTCCTTCCTTGAGGGCTCCGGGCTCGCCATGTGGCAGGCAGGAACCGGACCTCCCCCCTCAGCGGGAGGGCTCCGAAAGCCCTACGTGTCCAACATGACCGGAGATCCCGTCTCTTAAGGAGGAGCTCCGGACCTACCACGTGGCCGGAAGATTTGGAGCCCCCCCATAGGGCGAGGTTCGGAGACCTCCGGGGGCCCCTAACACAGTTAGGACCCGGGGGGAGTGTCTGAGCGAAGCTCCGAGATTGGAAATGACCTCTGAGTACCTTGCGGAGCTAAGGACTCAGCCAGGCAAATCCAAGAAGGAGGGAAAAGCATCACAGACACAAGTATCCAAGAAAGTCAATTTAAGCAAGGCTCCTTGAGCTGGACTACAGACTCGATAAAAAAGAAAGAAACAAGCCCCAAGGTTCCCCTGACATGACCAGAGTCTAGAAGATGCAAGATCGGCCGCGCCGGGAGCGGGAGAGCGCCTCCCTCATCACCAGCGCAAAGGCCGGTGTCATCAAGGGTGCTCCTGAGGCCCCCTCCGCAGCTTCAACGGTCTTCTTGGAGACTCTGCCGCCTAGGATCCTCCTTGGTGCATCAGCGGTTTCCTTCTCCTGAAGTTCCCTCATCACCGGCGCAAAAGCCGGTATCGTCAAGGGTGCTCCTGAGGTCCCCTCCGCAGCTTCAGCGGTCTCCTCGGAGGCTCTGCCGCCTGGAATTCTCCTTGGTGCTTCAGCGGTTTCTTTGGAGACTCCACCATCTGAGAAGGGACGCAACGCCAGGGAGCTTGCTGTCTGCCGTCACCAAGGAAGGGCCCAGTCAGGAGGACAAACCAGAGACCCCTTGGAGGCGCCACCACCAGAGGCAAGGCAGGCAGGCTCCCTGGGTCCCAGACTTGGTGCAGACGCCGGCGCTGGAGGGAATCGAGAACGATTCTCTCCCCGTAAGGCGGGTTAGGAGCCATGGAAGAAGACAGGACTGCAGAGACTCAAGGGGGGCACAAGGGCTGGAAGCCTTATAAGGGGAGCGTACCCACGTGGCGGTTTCTTTTCACACCCTCCCGGGTGCAATCCCAAGCGATTCGGAACTCTTCGAATACCCCGCACCTGCAACCACTTCGGTTCCTAGACTGAGTGCTGATGACGGGTGGGCCCAAGCCACTTAACTGGAGCGGTGGGGGCAAGGAGTCAGTCTCCTAAGAAGATTAGCCGGCAAGGCCCTTCGGCGGTTCCCGAAGAAAGCGCCGCAACGTGCAGAAGTGGCAGCCTTGGGAACCGCCGCAGTAAAAGCAATCATCAAGTGAGCGCACGCTCGCATGACCCCGCGGCCGTTCGTGCTCCGGCAGCGGTCAAGTCGGGACTTAGAGAAAGTGCGCGGATCGGAAGAGACGGAGGTCCCACCTCGGGCTCGCTATCTCCCCCGAGATGGGCCCGGGGGCCACTGTCGGTACCTGAGATATGGGGTACCCCCGCGCACAGGGTAAAATGCCTAAGGTGCTCGCCCTTCTCCGCAGGGAGAGCTCCGAAGGCGCCACACGTCTGGCGGGGCCGGACCTCCCTCTCCTCAGAGGAGAGCTCCGGGCCCGCCATGTGGCATACAGAAGCCGGACCTCCCCTTCCGCGGGAGAGAGGTCCGAAGGCGCCATGCGTCCAGCGGGGCTGGACCTCCCTCTCCTCAGAGAAGAGCTCCGGACCCGCCACGTGGCTAGAAGAACGGTGCTGCCTGCCCCCAAGCGGTAGGCAGCGGGCGTAAAGGCGCCCCTCACCTTGCCCGTACAAGGTATTCAAGGCCCGCGTCTTCCCAAGACGCAGAAACGCGGAGCACGTGCCTGTCAGGTGCCGTTGCGTCCAGTCGCATCACAGACTGGCGCGCGGTGTCAGAACCTGACAGGTAATAAACGCCGCGACAAGACATCCCATGCCGCCTGCGCCGTCATCAACCACTATGACTAGTGCGCGGCATGGGCAGGGCGGCAAAAGGAAGACTCAGAAGCCTTCGACCGGAGGCAACCACCGGCATAACTACAGATATGGTAGATAATAGACAATCTTCCCGGGACCACCTGTCGGGTCCCGACTTCCCTTGTAAGCCGCCCGAGCCTTGGACTATAAAAGGCTCGGGTAGGCGTCGATAGCAGGGGTTCGCATTCTGCAACTCATACGCTAGCCATACACTCTCAAGCTGTAACTCACCCCCAAGCTCAGGCCCCCGGCCCTGAGCAGCAAGCAATACAGCGAGCTCCATAGCTCGCCGTGGACGTAGGGTTTTACGCTCCGGCGGCCTGAACCACGTAAAACTTCCTGTGTCAAGCTCTCACTAACTCGTCCATCCGCGCAAGCTCTCCGTTAGGAACTAGCCCCTCCGAAAAAAGAACCTCCGCGGGCTGCCCAGTGCAGGCCCGGGGGAAGTGTCGATCGCACACTTCGACAGCGACCGTGTTGGCTCCGAGACCGGGCGCCGATGAAAGGTGGACCCAAGCCGCCCAACTGAAGCAGTGGGTCAAGGAGTCAGACGCCCCAGAAGACAAGCCGGCGAGGCACTTCGGCGGTTCCCGAAGAAAGAGCCGCAGCGTGCAGAAGTGGTAGTCTTGGGAACCGCCGCAGTAAAAGCAACCATCAAGTGAGCACACGCTCCCACGATCCCGTGGCCGTTCGTGCTCCGGCAGCGGTCAATTCGGGACTTAGAGAAAGTGCGCGGATCGGAAGAGACGGAGGTCCCACCTCGGGCTCGCTATCTCCCGCAAGATGGGCCCGGGGGCCACTGTCGGTACCTGAGATATGGGGTACCCCCGCGCACAGGGGAAAATGCCTAAGGAACTCACCCTTCTCCGCAGGGAGAGCTCCGAAGGCGCCACGCGTCCGGCGGGGCCGGACCTCCTTCTCCTCAGAGGAGAGCTCCGGGCCCGCCACGTGGCATACAGAAGCCGGACCTCCCCCTCCGCTGGAGAGAGGTCCGAAGGCGCCACACGTCCAGCAGGGCCGGACCTCCCTCTCCTCAGAGGAGAGCTCCGGGCCCGCCACATGGCCGACAGCAGCCGAGCCTCCCCCTCCGCGGGGAGAGGTCCGGAGGCTCCACGTGCCCCGCAGGCCGGACCCTCCTCTCCTCTGAGAAGGGCTCCGGGCCCGCCACATGGCCAGAAGAACGGTGCTGCCTGCCCCCGAGAGATAGGCAGCGGGCGTAAAGACGCCCCATACCTTGCCCGTACAAGGTATTCAAGGCCCGCGTCTTCCCAAGACGCGGAGACGCGGAGCACGCCTCTGTCAGGTGCCGTTGCGCCCAGTCGCATCACAGACTGGCGCGCGGTGTCAGAACCTGCCAGCCAATAAACACCGCGACAAGACATCCCATGCCGCCTGCGCCGTCATCAACCACTACGACTAGCATGCGGCATGGGCAGGGCGGCAAGAGGAAGACTCAGAAGCCTTCGACCAGAGGCAGCTACCGGCATAACTGCAGATACAGTAGATAATAGACAATCTTCCCGGGACCACCTGTCGGGTCCCGGCCCCCCTTGTAAGCTGCCCGAGTCTTGGACCATAAAAGGCTCGGGTAGGCGACGATAGCAAGGGTTCGCACTCTGCAACTCATACGCTAGCCATACACTCCTAAGCTGTAACTCACCCCCAAGCTCAGTACTCTGGCCCTGAGCAGCAAGCAATACAGCGAACTCCTTAGCTCGCCGTGGACGTAGGGTTTTACGCTCCGGCGGCCTGAACCACGTAAAACTCACCGCGTCAAGCTCTTACTAACTCGTCCATCCGCGCAAGCTCTCCGCTAGGGACTAGCCCCACCGAAAAAAGAACCTCCGCGGGCTGCCCAGTGCAGGCCCGGGGGAAGTGTCGACCGAACACTTCGACAGTGCCGTTGCGCCCAGTCGCATCACAGACTGGCGCGCGGTGTCAGAGCCTGCCAGCCAATAAACGCAGCGACAAGACATCCCATGCCGCCCCTGCCGTCATCATCCACTACGACTAGCATGCGGCATGGGCAGGGCTGCAAGACGAAGACTCAGAAGCCTCCGCCAGAGACAACTACCGGCATAACTGCAGATACGGTAGATGACAGACAATCTCCCCAGGACCACCTGTCGGGTCCCGGGCCCCCTTGTAAGCCACCCGAGTCTTGGACTATAAAAGACTCGGGTAGGCGACGATAGCAAGGGTTCGCATTCCCGCAACTCACACTCTAGCCATTCACACCCAAGCTGTAACTCACCCCCAAGCTCAGGACTCCGGTTCTGAACAGCAAGCAATACAGCGGGCTCCATAGCTCGCCGTGGACGTAGGGTTTTACGCTACGGCGGCCTGAACCACGTAAAACTCGCCGTGTAAAGCTCTTACTAACTCGTCCATACGCTCAAGCTCTCCGCAAGGGACTAGCCCCACCGAATAAAGAACCTCCGCGGGCTGCCCAGTGCAGGCCCGGGGGAAGTGTCGACCGAACACTTCGACAGAAGGAGAAGGAGGTACAGGGCCTTTTAGCCACAGGGGCGGATGCCTAAGAGTCCCCGGACTCCCGTTGGAACCTAGAGGCCACAAGGGCGGCCACGTCCTCGACCTCGGCCCTGGCAGCTTCCTCCCGCTCGGCGACAGGCCCTAGACGGACTGGCTCCAGAGAGAAGGAAGGGTCTTGGCTCCGGACCACCTCAAGCTCGTCGGCGATCACTGCTTCAAGCCGGCCTAGCTTGCCGCTGATGGACTCAAGTGCCGGGGTTTCCTCGGACACCTCCAGCGCTGGAGCCTCCGTCCGCACCAGGCTGAAACCAAGAGGAACCAAGGTGGACCCCGCCTCGGTAATAAAGCCCCAGACTGCCTGGGCCTCGGCAGACTGCGAAGACTGGAGCTTCTCTACCTCTTGGTGAGCCGCCAGCTCGCGATCCAATGCCACCTGGCACTCCCGGGAGGATTGCTCCTCCCTCGCAGCGGCAGCCGACTCGCGGAGCTCCAGCTCCTCGGCCCGAGCCCTCAGCTCGCCCTCTCTGGCCTTCAGCCGTGCAGCAATCTTCTCCTCCTCGGCAGCCGCAGCACGTTACCAATCGGCGACGGCGCACTCTCGACGAACTACCTGCAGCCGCAACTCCTCCACAGCAGCAGAGCGCGCCTCGGCCTTGGCTTCAACCTGGGCCAAGGCTTCGCGGTAGGAAGCGTGGAGCCGCCGGGTCTCTGAGTCCAGGCGGCTGACGGCTTTCCTCTGAGTATCGATCAGAGCACCCATGGCCTCAAGCCTCAACTGCCTCGAGTCAAGCTCCGCCTTAGCCTCCTGGGTCCGCTGCTGCAGGAGGTGCTCCCAGCTAAGAAGACGTTCCCTCTCTCCAGCCAGCGCCCCCCGCTCCTGCTCAAAGGCTGCATGGAACTGTCGGGCGCCGGTCTGGACACGCCCCAGGGCATCCCACATGGGCGCTGGGACAGCGGGGACAGGAGTCGTGCCCCTGACCTCCCCTGTCGCGTCTAAGACCGGCGGAGGTGCTGGTGCCTCAGCAACCGGAGCATGACGCTGCCCTGAGGGAGCCAGGGAGCCAGCAACTGCACCTACAGCGGCCCTTCCAGCCTCAGCACCGGACTTCCGGGCTGGTGAAGGAGGGCGAACAGGTGCTGCCGCAGCCACCACAGAGGGCGAACCGGCCGGCACAAAAGAAGCCCCCGCCAACTTGGGGGCCGTTGGAACCACCGCGGTTCCCAGATGCTGTGGCGCGGAGCCTCCGCCAACTGGAGGTGGCCGGGTAATAGGCCCGCCCCCGGCAGCCGGTCGGTCCCTGCAGGAAAAGAAGGCTCTCAGGCTAAGAGAGGAGACGAGAACGCTACTCCTACAAGCCAGAAAGAGCAACACTTACTGGGCGACATGAGCGCTCCAACGGGCTTGTAGCCCCGGCCTCTGGGCCGCAGTTGAACCGCCAGGACCTGCGGCCGGGACGGTTGCGGGCTGTGGCGTCTGGACACCCGGCACACTCCCCGGCGTCGCCCCACCGGCGTCCATCTTAGAAGCCCCTCCACCTGAGGAAGGATGGCGGGACGCTTGGGGTTCTTCGGACTGTCGCTGTCCGGGAAGAGACCCGCTGAAGTGGGACACCCGGGGTCTCTTCGGGTCGCCACTCGATGGACCAGTGCCTCCGGGAGATGGGTGCAAGGGTGCGCCGGCCCCCTGACTCGGCGCAGGCGGCACCCTCGGAGGAGACCGGCGCGTTTCTTCTCCGGCTGCCCGGGGGCCGGCTCCTTCCCCTTCCCCTTCTCGGTGGCTTGAGTTCCGCTGGCCCTTGGGGCGGGTAGGGCAGCGACAGACGCCTCGCGCTCCGATCCAGAGCGCTCGGTCCCCGGGATCGAGATGCCCCGGAAGGTATCCCCAACCTGACGGACGGTGATCCCGATGTCGTCGAGGTTCGGCATCTTCCGCAGTAGCTCTGACCTCCTCTGCGGCTCTAAGAAGAGGGGAGTGGCAGAGGACGGGAAGGCGGGGTCGCAACTGGGGATGAAGTCGCTGCTCACCTTGCCCACCATATCGTACAGCTCCTCATCGGAAGGATCAGAGCCGAGACCCCTCTCCAACCTGGTACATTCCTGCTCACCAGTGTAGGACCATGCCGGGTGACTGCGCTGCTGCAAGGGCGCAATACGGCGTGACATAAATCCATTAGCACCATCAGAGACGTTATCCCCTCGTTGGCCAAGAACCAGATCCGCTCCAAGACCGGTGCGTACTCCTGCTCCAACTCTGGGACCTCCTCCCAGAAGCGACGCTCGGTGGTTGGGCCAGCGGTTGGGAGCTGCAGGCGATCGTGCTCGTCGGTCTGCACGATCACCCAGCTCTCCCTCCAGTTTTCCCACCTCGACGCACTGAAAGGTAGAAGGTACCAAGAGATATTTGGGTCCTTGCAGCAATGCTGGAAATAGTAAGCTCCCATCTGGGTCTTCGAGCCGCGCCCAGTCGTCCGCAACATGAAGAAGTAGCGGAAGAGCGTCACTGATGTGTGCACCCCCACAAACATCTCACAGAAATGGACCAAGACAGCGGCCATTGCGAAGGAGTTGGGAGAAAGGTGGTGGAGCTGGAGACCATACGTCTCCAGAAATGTGACGAAGAAGGAAGAAATTGGCGGGACGAACCCCGCCAGGGCATAGGCAGTAAAGAAGACCATCTCCCCCTTTTCCAGGAGCAGGGGGAGAGATCCCCAGCGGAGCCGGCGTTTCTGTTCCTCCGTGTGCCAGCCCAGCAGCCTACGCACTGGCCCAAACTCGGCGGAACGAACGAGACGCGTCGGGAGCAGATTGGAAGCCATGGTGGAGGAGAGCTCAAGGACAGGAAGACAAAGGCGCAAGAGTTCAAGGAAGGTGTAATCGCTGGGAAGTGCGAAGGGAAGCCGCGATGCGGGTAAGATCCCCTTTTAAAACATTCCATGTACGATTCAAAGTGATTCAAAACTCTTCGAATACACCGTATGGGCAACTGCTTCGGCTCCAGGACCGAGCGCCAATGACAGGTGGACCCAAGCCATCTAGCTGAAGCGGTGGGTCAAGAAGTCAGTCTCTCAAGGAGACGAGCCGGCAAGGCGGTTCGGCGGTTCCCGAAGAAAGCGCCGAAACATGCAGAAGTGGCTGCCTTGGGAACCGCCGCAGTAAAAGCAACCATCAAGTGGGTGCATGCTCCCACGATCCCGCGACTGTTCGTGCTCCGGCAGCGGTCAAGGTGGGACATAGAGAAAGTGCGCGGAACAAAAGAGACGGAGGCCCCACCTCAGGCTCGCCATCTCCCCCGAGATGGGCCCGGGGGCCACTGTTGGTACCCTCTATATGGGGTACCCCCGCGCACAAGGGAAAATGCCTAAGGATCTCGCCCTTCTCCGCAGGGAGAACTCCGAAGGCGCCACGTGTCCAGTGGGGCCGGACCTCCCTCTCCTCAGAGGAGAGCTCCGGGCCCTCCACGTGGCCTGCAGCAGCAAGACCTCCCCCCTCCACAGGGAGAGCTCCAAAGGCGCCACGTGTCCCGCGGGGCCGGACCTCCCTCTCCTCAGAGGAGAGCTCCGGGTCTACCACATGGCCGACAGAAGCCAGACCTCCCCCCTTCGCAGGGAGAGGTCCAAAGGCTCCACGTGTCCCGCAGGGCCGGACCTCCCTCTCTTCAGAGGAGAGCTCCGGGCCCGCCACGTGGCCAGCAGGATGGCGCTGCCTGCCCCCTCGCGGTAGGCAGCTGTCGGTACCCAGGATATGGGGTACCCCCGCGCACAGGGGAAAATGCCTAAGGCTCCGAAGGCGCCACGTGTCCAGCGGGGCCGGACCTCCCCCCTCCGTGGGGAGAGCTCTGAAGGTGCCACGTGTCCCGCGGGACCGGACCTCCCCCTCCACAGATGAGAGCTCCGGGCCCGCCACGTGGCCAACAGAAGCCGGACCTACCCCCTCCGCGTGGAGGGGTCCGAAGGCTCCACATGTCCCGTGGGGCCGGACCTCCCTCTCCTCAGAGGAGAGCTCCGGGCCCGCCACATGTCCAGCAGGACAGCGCTGCCTGCCCCCGTGCAGTAGGCAGCAGGCGTAAAGACGCACCATACCTTGCCCGTACAAGGTATTCAGGGCCCGCGCCTTCCCAAGACGCGGAGACGCGGAGCACGCCTCTGTCAGGTGCCGTTGCGCCTAGTCGCATCGCAGACTGGCTCGTAGTGTCAGAACCTGCCAGCCAATAAACACAGCGACAAGACATCCCCTGCCGCCCCCGCCGTCATCAACCACTACGACTAGCATGCGGCATGGGCAGGGCGGCAGAACGAAGACTCGGAAGCCTTCGGCTGAGACAACTACCGGCATAACTGCGGATTCGATAGTCGGCAGGCAATCTCCCCGGGACCACCTGTCGGGTCCCGGGCTGACACGACCCCATTGGTCTTGTCGAGCCAGGATCACGCTGAGGGGTGCTGCGTTGCACAGCACCGTATAACACACGTCAAAGGTACAAAGCGGAAGCGAAATTTTATTACATAAACAAGTTATGTACATGTTTACATCAAAATAAGTTCAGTCTACACTCACGGGCGTAGACTAAGCATCAAGTGCACGTTCATCCCTTGAACGTGTCCTTGCTAGCACAAACGCACACTAACTCTGCGGCGTGCACGACTCCCACTCGACGGGGTTCCCCTCCTGGGGTTCCGTCTCCTCTTCGGTAGTCCCTTCCTCATAGAACCCTGCAAAAGCTTCAAACACAAGCAGTGAGCACGAAGGCTCAGCAAGACTGACCCGTCTCACCCAAACATGGAACTTCTACATGAGGGGATGATGGGTACATGAGGTAAAATCATTTGCAAAGGACTCGCCTAATTAGTGGAACCTTACTTTCAAGTTTTAGCAGCAGGATGTGGAGAACCTTACGCTAAGGTACATGAGAGAGCCGCAATCAAACAAGAAACACATTTCTCTCGTGTACTTTGCCCAAAGTTGAAATGAACTTTAGTTAGCTCTAATCTACAGCATATCATTAACAATCAGAGTCCATCTTTCAATCAGCAACATTTTAACATGTAACTAGCCTGTTCTTTCTACGTCACGGTACAGTGAACAAGTGGTACTCACTGACCGCGAGGGACGGCGATTATAATCGATTTACACCTGCAGGGTTAGCCGAACAACCCGTCACGTACGCCCGTACTTGATGTTGCCTACAACAACCATCACGGACGCCGTACGCGACTACCTTTCACCCGTTAGCCAAATGTTGAACCGGTCCAATCGTCCCGAGCAAGAAGTCTCTGCACGAGCATCTCCGTGCCACCAGCCGATTTACACCTCGAGCTCTCAACCTACCCTCTGAACGACCAGCTATGCCTCAACACCCAGCTACCCGAGTTACATCAGTTTCCCGGGTTCCCATATAGCCGGTAGGTCTTCGGTACTGTTCTAGCTTGTTCAACAGGCCCGCACACGGCTCGATCCTCAATCGACACAAGCGGAGCTACAGCACACAGGCCCCAAAGTCCTGCTGCCCTTACCCTCCGCTCGGTCTCATTTTCTTGCCATGTGTTTCATGTGCTATCACTACCCGAGTCGAGTGCCTCTAGCCTATGCTCGCGAGTAGTTCCAACTACTCGACTTGTACCGAATCCTACTCTATCATAGGTATGCAGTAGCTAACGGGGTTTGCAACCGTAAACCCAACCCATGGTTCTCTTGGCTATGCATTTGGGTTTCCAAACAAGACTCTAATGCAAAGAATAAAGTAATCAAGTATGTGCTCAAAACAATAAAAAATTGTAAAAAGGTTAATGCAAACCGGAGCTTGCCTTGATGCTCTTGGTCGTAGGCTAGCTGTTCCTCCGGAGTAACGAAGTCTAGGACTTCGGGTTCCTCCTCGACCTTAGCGACTACATGATAAGAGAGGTACATGTATTAATTTAAATGCATTTGTATTGAGTTTGAAGTTGTGAAGTCTATAACCCTTGCTAGACAGACCTAATGACTGTGAAACTTTTACTGTGGCTTGGTTACAACCTAAACAGAGACTTGGTCAAGTTTTAGTTGCAGCAAAGCTCATTTGAGCCCTCCACAATTAATTATGTCCTTGACCTTAATTGGAACTCTTAGGGTGCTCTAAGGATTTTCATGAAACAAACTATGACTTTCTGAAAACTAGATTTTCAGAGGGTTCTAATGGAGTTGGTCTCACATAATTTGGAAGTTCCTAACTAAAGATATGAGCTAAACAATTCCAGAGAAAATTCTAAAAATGTTTCTGAACATTTTCCATTTTCTCTGGAACAGTTTCACTAATCACACCATTAGGTGGATCAAATGAGCTCAGATGGATCTGAAATTTTAATGGTAGTTCAGGGATATTTTGGTGAACATCCCAGCAAAATTTCAGGATTTTCCTCCAAAGGATTCTCCAGTTAAAATTCCAAACAGTTTAAAGTTTGAGGAATTAATTCTGGAGAAATAAAGAATTTCATGAAGTGAAACTTGATTTGATGGAAAGTGCTCAGAGAGCTGAATCCAGCAAAATTTGGTTCACTCAATTTGGAGCTCTCTAGCCAAAGTTATGAGGATTTGAAGTTTGAAGGAAATCTGAAAATCGGGGAAAAGTTTAAACTCGCGAGTGGGCCCCGGGGACACGCGTCGCACGCCGAGGCGACAGCACACCGCAGCCCACAAGGATTTTGTGCGCCAGCACACCTGATCCTGGCCGCAGCCCGATCCTGACTCAAAATATCGGCCGCTGACAGCTGGGGTCCACCCCCTTCTTCAACCTCGCGACGCCCGCGCTCCGCCGCGGAGGGACCTCGCCGGAGAGCTCGCCGCCGGCTTCTGTACAGCTCCAAACCTCACGATTTTGGCCGCCCCTGCCTACTTTCACTCGGGGAACAGGATTCCGGGGTTAGCTGCTCATGACAATGGCCGGTGCATGGTCGGCGACGAGCCGCCACCTCGGGAAGACTTCGGCCATGTCGGCTGACTACCCTAGCACCTCAACTACTCGAGGAACCGGTCGGGAAGCATCAGTGGACCTCAGAGAAGGTCGACATGAGCTCGAGGCAGCTCGGGGAAGGCCCGAAGTAGGTCCTCACCGTGCGCCCGATGCCTCCCGTTTATTCCGCCATTGGTAAACCTCGAATTACGCCGGGTACAGAGGTTCTCCGGCCAAGGGTTGTGAAGGCAACTTGTGCGTTACCGTGTATAGTCTGTGTGAGGGCGGATTGAGGCCCTCTAATCCTTTCTAGAGCACGAATTCGACAGAATCACACCCGAAGGTCGTTCTGCACACAGAAAGGGGAAAACTGGAAATTCGCCGCCGGTGAGCAATCACTCGGGCTGTGGCTCGGGGGTGAGCAGCACAGGTCACCAGCACGTCCAAGGGTGTCTTGGTTTGGGCGTGACAACGCCCTGGCTGGTCTGTCCACGGAAGCCCGAGGTGCGGCGGTTCTAAGTCACCGAATTGATCTTTCGGCACAGCCGATATCAATCGGTTCCAACTGAATTTCAGCAGCGGGGAAGACGGAGGAAGGTCTCTAGTACCTTGCTGGGGCTCTGGAGGAGACATAGGAAGCTGTGATCGGCGCTCTCCGATCGATTCCGAGCTGCGGAAAACTGCGGCCGGCGCTGAGTTCTTGCGGGGAAGAAACGGCGATGCCTCGGCCGAGGAGGGGGGCAGGCGCCTTAAGAAGGCTCTGCACCGCCTCACGCCCGCGCATGGGCAAGCAGCTGCTGCCGCGGCGGCTGCCCTCGGTGGCGATCGCAGTGGCGGCTCGGTTAACCGAGTGAGAGAATTTCAGTCGGTTTGAGTTGAAGTGGTGGCTGACATGTGGGTCCCACTTCCAGTTTTAACCTCTTAAATTTACTCCTAATCACTGTTGTAAACAGTGAGCCCCATAGTACCCCTGGTAATTCAAATTATACACCCATGAGCCATTTGAATTGATCAAAGTTCAAATGAGGTTTGGTTTGAATGAATTTCAGCACGAGTTCAGTTTGAAATTCAAATAAAGTTTGAATTTCCCCCACTTAGCTCATGTCAAGATCAACTCCAAATGGAGTGAAAATTGGTGTGTGAGCTCACAAAAATGTGCTGAGTAAGAATATGCCTCCCACTTTCAAATTCATGGGATAAAACAGTTTGAATTTGAATATGGTTTCAAACTGCCCTCTTTCTAACTATACCCAACATGACCTCAAAAAGGTTTGGAATTTGGGTGAAACTTGGCATGGACATCCTTAGCAAAGTGTAGGAGTTTTCATATGTCCTGCCCACCTATATCACATGTGGGAAATACCACTTTTGCAATGTGTGAGTTTGTTCTCTAATGAGCATGTTGATGGTGGTTACATGCTCTTCATTTGTGTTCATCATCTTTCCTCAAATGAGGTGTGTGGTGTGGTGATGAACACTTCAAATGTGTTCCAAAACTGAGGCCCTTACATTCCTCCCCCCTTAAAAGAATCTCGTCCCGAGATTATAAGGTAAAAATGAGAGAGAGGACGGTGGAAAATTACCGGATATGCGACGTGAAAAAGTCGGGGTAGTTAGCGCGAAGAAATTCTTCGCCGGAGTGATTACTCCATAGAACCTTGTAGAACCACAACGTACGGTTGCGTGTGGTTCGGGCCTTTTCATTGATAATCTGCACCGGTTCCTCCCGATAGGTGAGATCCGGTTGCAGTTCTTCAATATCCTACAGCTGAACGGTAGTTGATAGCTTGAGACACTTCCTCAGCTGGGAAATGTGAAAGACGCCGTGCACACCGGAAAGTGCTTCTGGTAATTTCAGCCAGTATGCCACTGATCCACATCTTTCGGTAATCTGAAATGGACCGATGAATCAGGGTGCTAACTTTCCTCTCACCCCAAATCTGTTTACGCCCTTCATTGGAGACACCCGTAGATATACGTGATCTCCAACTTCAAATTGTAATGGGCGCCTTCTCCGATCCGCATACTGTTTCTGATGGGATTGAGCGGCTTTTAGGTTCGCTTGAATCTGTCGAACCTTTTCTTCCGCGTTGTTGACAAGGTCAATCCCGAAGGTAACCCTTTCGCCAGACTCACACCAGTTCAATGGTGTGCGGCATTTTCTTCCGTATAGCGCCTCATAAGGCGCCATCTTGATGCTGGCTTGGTACCCATTATTGTACGAGAACTCGGCTAATGGCAAGTGATCATCGCAATTCTTGCCGTGGTTGATAGCGCAAGCTCGTAGCATGTCTTCTAGAATCTGATTTACCCGCTCCGTTTGCCCGTCCGTCTGCGGGTGGTGTGCTGAACTACGGATCAGCTTCGTCCCCAAGGCAGCGTGCAGCTGCTCCCAAAAACGGGACACAAATAAAGTGCCCCGATCCAATATGATAGTACGGGGTACGCCGTACAAACATAGGATCCGTGAGATGTACAGTTCAGCATACTTCTTGGCGTTGTAGTTGGTGTTGACCGGGATGAAATGGGCAACTTTGGTGAGCCGATCAACGATCACCCACACAGAATCATGTTTCTGCAATGTGGTGGGTAAACCGACTATGAACTCCATGCTCACATCCTCCCACTTCCAAGCAGGAATGCCCAGTGGTTGCAGCAGTCCTGGTTTCCGCATGTGGTCTGCCTTCACCCTTCGACATGTATCACACTCGGACACGTATTTTGCAGTCTCTCGCTTCACCCGTGTCCACCAAAACTTGCTTCTGAGTTCTTGATACATTTTGTTGCTGCCGGGGTGAATAGAAAACTTTGATAAGTGAGCCTCATCAAAGATTTTCTTCCGTAACTCCGGGTTACGGGGTACGACGATCCGGTCCTTGAACCATAGGACGCCGTCTCCGTCCTTTCGGAAACATTTCAACTCCCCACTGTCTACACGCCTCCGCAAATGCGACATGCCCTTGTCATTCTTCTGGGCTGCCGCTATCTCTTCACGGATGGAGGGGATCAATGCTAGGTTGTAGAGAGCTCCATGTGGAATTACATGTAGTGGTGGTTCGCTCTCTTCCAACGGTGTGATGGTCAGATTATTGACGTATGACTTGCGGCTCAGCGCATCTGCCACTACGTTTGCTTTGCCCGGATGATAATGGATCTCTATTTCGTAATCCTTTATCAGTTCTAACCATCTTCGTTGCCTCATGTTCAGCTCCTTCTGAGTGAATATGTACGTGAGGCTTTTGTGGTCGGTATATAAATGTACGAGGTTACCGAGTAGGTAGTGCCTCCACATTTTTAGTGCAAGTACCACGGCAGCGAGCTCCAAATCATGAGTTGGATAATTTTGCTCATGGTTTCTAAGCTGCCGTGACCCATACACGACCACCCTTCGGTCTTGCATCAGCACACATCCGAGCCCAATGCCGGATGCATCGCAATACACATCGAACGGTTTTGTTGTGTCTGGCTGCGCCAAAACCGGTGCTGATGTCAGGTGCTTGACTTAAGCCTTGAATGCTGCTTCACATGTTGGACTCCAAACATATTTGGTAGCCTTCTTCAGCAGCTCTGTCATTGGTTTGGCAATCTTTGAGAAGTTCGGAATGAACCTCTGATAATACCCCGCGAGTCCGAGGAAACTCCGTACCTCGTGAACAGTCCTCGGGGATTTCCAATTCAGCACTTGAGTGATCTTGCTCGGGTCCACAGCGATACCCTACGCTGAGATGATATGCCCGAGGAAAGACACTTGCGATATCCAAAACTCGCATTTGCTGAATTTCGCGTATAACTTGTGGTCCCGCAGCCGTTGTAAGACTATACGCAGATGTTTCTTGTGATCTTCTTCCGGCTTGGAATATACCAGAATGTCATCGATGAAGACCACGACAAACTTGTCCAGCTCCGGCAT
The DNA here is from genome assembly GCA_030760725.1 of Neostapfia colusana. NCBI lineage: Eukaryota > Viridiplantae > Streptophyta > Magnoliopsida > Poales > Poaceae > Neostapfia > Neostapfia colusana. The sequence goes on from JASWHV010000006.1 coordinate 108,180,741, forward strand.
GAATACCGAGTTCATCAAGTACATGAAGTGAGCTGAAGCATTGGTGAGGCCGAAGGACATAACCAGGTACTCATAAAGTCCGTACCTCGTCGAGAAAGCCGTCTTCGGAATGTCCTTAGCCCTTATCTTAATCTGATGGTACCCGGATCTTAAGTCCATCTTGGAAAAGATCTTTGCTTCGACCAACTGATCAAACAACATGTCGATCCGTGGCAACGGGTACTTGTTCTTGATGGTTACGGCATTTAATGGACGATAGTCCACGCAAAGCCGTAACGTCTCATCCTTCTTCTTCACAAACAATGCCGAACATCCCCATGGTGAGGAGCTCGGCCTAATAAAACCCTTCTCCAGAAGGTCCGTGAGCTGAGTCTTCAGTTCAGCCAACTCCTTGGGCGCCATCTTGTACGGCCTTCGGGCTATTGGCATGGTTCCCGGTGCAAGTTCAATCTTGAACTCCACCTCTCTATCGGCGGCATCCCCGGCAAATCGTCCGGGAATACGTCAGGGAACTCTCAGACCACTGGAATATCCTCCAATCTGATGGTTATGGCTTGATAGACACTTGGAAGTTTTATTTCTGGACTGTCCAGAAATAATGAGTGAGACTCGTGCACTTCTGAGTTCAAGTGCACGACTCGGAGGACGGTGTCTAAAACAGCGCCGTGGCGGGTTAACCACGACCTCCCTAAGATGACATCGAACTTTTGTCCCTCTAAGATTATGAGAGACGTAGGGTAGACTCTACCCTCTAAGCACAATGGCGCTTTTGGGACCATCATGCTTGCTGAAATTTTCCCACCCGGTGAACAGATCACATAAGGACTATCGGTGGGTAGTATTTGCAAGCTATACTTATCAATGAAAGCTTGGCTAATGAAGCTATGCGTGGCGCCTGAATCAAATAGTACTATAGCGGGATGCTGGTGGAGTTGGAACATACCCGCACGGATTGGCTCGCCATCCGGCACGTCCTCAATGGCAAGCTGGTGGACGGTGCCGGGCCTAGGGTTTGCCTGCCGCGCATTAGTAGGGTTCTGGGGTTGATTCCTCCCCTGAAACTGTGGTGCCACTCCGCCGCCTTGCCTCTCCGGGCAACTGCTCGCGAAGTGTCCTGGACGACCACACTTGTAACATGTGGCCGCTGCTGGTGTAGTGCTCGGGGGACGAAAGCCCGGCATGCGTTGCTGAGGTGCAAACGCACGCGGCATCGCCCGCTGCTGCTGTTGTTGTTGCGGTGGTACTGGCAGTGCCGGCCTGAATGCCGGTGAAGAGTACGGCCGACTGCGGAACGGCATCGACCGCTGTGGTGGCTGCCAGCGTGGACCTGATGGTGGGTGATTCACCATTCGAAACTTCTGAGAAGGACCGCTTCCTTCTCCGCTGCTTTGTGGCGTGCTTCGCTTTCGCTCTGCCGCCGCCAACTCCTTGCCGGAGTCCTGCTGAACAATCGCAGCATCAATGATGTCGTTGAGGCTGCCGCGATTGAACATCGCCAACTTGTCCTTCAGGAGCGGGTTAAGCCCCTGGTAAAAGTGTTCCCGCCGCTTCTCGTCGGTATCTGCGTGATACGACGCATAAAGCGCGAGATCGTTGAACGGTCTGGAGTATTCAAGCGCGTTCCGGCTCCCTTGTTGCAGGTGTAAGAATTCCTGCGTCTTTCTTTTCATCAGACCTGGCGGTATGTGATAGGTCCTGAAGGCCGTCCGAAACTCCGTCCAGGTCATCACTCGGTCGGTGGGCTGTGAAGCACAGAAGTTGGCTCACCACGCGCTCGCGGATCCTTGGAGCTGCTGGACCGCGAACTGAGTCTTGCGCTGCTCGCTTATCTGGAGCAGCCCGAACTTCATCTCCATGGCGCGGAGCCAGTTGTCCGCGTCAAGGGTTCATCTGCCCTTGAGAATACCGGGGGATGAGTCGCCAGGAAATCAGAGTAGGAGCTCTGTTGACGCTCCTCCCGGTCTTGACGTCTCTCCGGGCGAGACGTATTGGCGATAAGCGTTTGCAGCAACTCCGTGTGCTGCTGATGTGAACCCGCCATTGCCGCGACGATGTCGGCCAATGTAACCGTTGGCAGTGGCGGTGGGGGGTTTTGCCTTATGCTGTTGCTGCTGCTGTCCCGAGGAGTCCTTGGGAGGCTGTTGGGAGGTCTCTCCCCCTTGGCTAGTACCCCCAACATCAGGGTTGGCACGAGTACGCGTCATTCTGAAATTCAAAACAGCAGCGATTAGCACATGTCTTACTTAAAATCCCATATGCAACAGTAGGTATTGAAGCGACACATGATTAATTTGCACAACATTCACATATATTGATAAAGCATAAACTTTATACAAGATACATTATTCTCGGGTCTCCGAGAAGTCGTGCTCATGTCGTCACTACCTATACATACGCTACTGTCTACACGACATGTCACCGATTACAAAATTTGTGCTACACTACTCTGGCTGCCCTACATGGCAACTGTAACCCCCTACTCGGAGTAGAACTCGACCTCCTGCGGGTCGTCCTCCTCCGGTACCTCTGCTGGTGGCTCTGGATCTACCATCTCTTCACCCATCCCGGGTTCTCCCATTGCTGGAAGGCCCAAGACAACCGGTATGCCCAATACCGGAGGCACGAGGTCCTGCAAAGCATGCACCTCGTCCATAGCCTGATTGTAGTCCTCTTCCAAGCCTTGTACTTCCTCAATGGCGTCGTCCCGCTCTTGAGCAAGGTCCTCATTCTGCTGGGTTAGGGTCTGCACCAACTCTTGCAACGCCGCGATGTCAACACGGCTTTTCTTCTTCACTTTCTTCAGACGATGCAACTGATTGTGTTGTTCATTCAGTCGCTTAATCGTCGGAAGGAGCACATTGCGGAGTGCGCTGTGAGCACTCTCGAAATGATCTCCATGGCTCATACTCTCCTTGAGCTTTGTGGCGAGATGCTCCGTATGAACAGCTTGGCTGTCCATCACGGCATTTCCCACCCTCATCTAGAGGCTGAGATTTGCCTCCGCGGGGTTGTACCTTGGGCAACTCGGGTCCGTTGCCTCCAGGTACCTCTCTTCCCACACATGCTGAGCCCGTCCCTCCACCGGAACGAACGCGTATGGAGTGCCCTCCATAGCCTGCACGTGTAGTTGGCAGAAACGTGACATGGTGTCACGGGCTGCCACTTGCCACATCCCTTCCGGTTGTCTTCCTCTCACCGTGACGGTGAACGGCACCCAACCGGGTGGCGTAGGTCCTGCAGTGACTTCGACATGGATTGTCCATGTCTTGTTCCCCTCTTTGCCTTCTTCTTTGGCGAAGTATTGCGGCATCTGATTGTACCCAAAATATTGGAGCATTTACCACAATGCTTCCGGGTAGCCGCTACGGTGAGAACAGTGGGACATCACCCACCCGTTCTCCAACTGTTTATCTGCTGTCATCTGTAAAAATATATTTGAGAAATGTCAAATATTTATTTAAACAGTAAACCACTGAGTTATAACATAAGACATGTCATTGAACCCATAAAACTTGGAAACATAGTTCAAATTATAGACAAATTTGACTGCTGATCTGCTGTTCTCATGACAGCCCTGACCAGTTTTCATTTGAACCTGATTTAGGCCATGTTAAAGCAAAACCAATTCTGGAGCTCAACATCAAAGTTAAAGCTAACATCAATAGCTTTCCAGAAAGTATTTGCTTGGCCTAATATCTGTCTTGTTTCAAATGTTATGACATGTCAAAGTTAACAGAATTTCTGGAGAAAATTGGACAGCACCTCCCTGCTTTAGGTACTGATTTGATCCAAGAATTCCAGTTACTTCTCTTCCTAATCTGACAAAACTTTCTGTTACAAAGTTGTAACCCATCTCATAAGATTTCCAGAACTACCCCATTTTCTATTTTTGGATTTTTATGCAGGAAGTTATGCTTAATTTACAGAGAGTCTACAGAGAGTCTTTACTCTGTCCTGTTTTCTGGACAGTTTCAACTCTACTGCATTTTTCGAGTGGTTAAGGGATGAAACATCTCTGGACCTCCACAGAAGAGTTGTAAAGATCTTCCAAAGATTTCCAGAAATGTATCATATCACCCCAACCTCGAAACAAATCAACCTCTAACCTCTGATCAACTTCAGCCTTGATTCAGCTGAAAACAGAGTGCTCTGTCCTTAACAACCTATAAGTTGAAAACTTGTTAACTTTGAATATCTTGTTCAACGGAAAGAGTTACATCAAGTTTTACTACTTTAGATCAAAACCTTCAAGTTTTAAATGATGTTGTTCATTTAATAGGGTGTGACGTCGATGTGTCACCAGATTATGTCGGTACTACGTCCTCACAAAGAAAAATCTATACCGGACTTAGCCGGCTTCGTCATTTCAGTGGCACTAAACGTCACTTGCACAAGGATGCTACACGTCTACCGTTTTGTGGTCAGGCTACCTGCAGAAACTCAAACAATCATCAGACTCGGCTGCACACCGAGCCCGGAATCCATACAGTTCGCACACCCGGCCGTCATCACTCGCCCGGATGTTCTCAAGCCAAACACGCCTTGAGTTACGTGTTCACGTGTCAGACCACGTGACGGGGTCTCCCAAATTGCACCACGCACGCCAGGGACAGACGTTGCTCGAATACCCCAAACGACATGAAGAGTCGTAGAGGATATCAAAGTGGGTCGGGTTACCTGCCACCCGTGGGGCTCCACCCTTCAGCTTGTGCGCACTGGTGGACAGCGCTTACGTGTACCCCCCAAGACATAAACGTCCCGAGATACACGATTTTCCGACATAACAAATAGGTTAATATGCCACTCTCTATAGTCTAATAACATCCTTATACGGGCTACTAATTCGTTCCTCACTAGATTTTTGAGAAAGATGACCTTTGTACTGTGTTAAACCTCAAGCGAGCTCTGATACCAACGCTGACATGACCCCATTAGTCTTGTCGAGCCAGGATCACGCTGAGGGGTGCTGCGTTGCACAGCACCGTATAACACACGTCAAAGGTACAAAGCGGAAGAGAAATTTTATTACATAAACAAGTTATGTACATGTTTACATCAAAATAAGTTCAGTCTACACTCGCGGGCGTAGACTAAGCATCAAGTGCACGTTCAGCCCTTGAACGTGTCCTTGCTAGCACACACACACACTAACTCTGCGGCGTGCACGACCCCCACTCGACGGGGTTCCCCCCCTGGGGTTCCGTCTCCTCTTCGGGAGTCCCTTCCTCATAGAACCCTACAAAAGCTTCAAACACAAGCAGTGAGCACGAAGGCTCAACAAGACTGACCCGTCTCACCTAAACATGGAACTTCTACATGAGGGGATGATGGGTACATGAGGTAAAATCATTTGCAAAGGACTCGCCTAATTAGTGGAACCTTACTTTCAAGTTTTAGCAGCAGGTTGTGGAGAACCTTACGCTAAGGTACATGAGAGAGCCGCAATCAAACAAGAAACGCATTTCTCTCATGTACTTTGCCCAAAGTTGAAATGAACTTTAGTTAGCTCTAATCTACAGCATATCATTAACAATCAGAGTCCATCTTTCAATCAGCAACATTTTAACATGTAACTAGCCTGTTCTTTCTACGTCACGGTACAGTGAACAAGTGGTACTCACTGACCGCGAGAGACGGTGATTATAATCGATTTACACCTGCAGGTTACCCGAACAACCCGTCACGTATGCCCGTACTCGATGTTGCCTACAACAACCATCACGGACGCCGTACGCGACTACCTTTCACCCGTTAGCCAAATTTTGAACCGCTCCAATCGTCCCGAGCAAGAGGTCTCTGCACGCGCATCTCCGTGCCGCCAGCCGATTTACACCTCGAGCTCTCAACCTACCCTCTGAACGACCAGCTATGCCTCAACACCCAGCTACCCGAGTTACATCAGTTTCCCGGTTCCCATATAGCCGGTAGGTCTTCGGTACTGTTCTAGATTTTTCAACAGGCCCACACACGGCTCCGTCCTCAATCGACACAAGCGGAGCTACAGCACACAGACCCCAAAGTCCTGCTGCCCTTACCCTCTGCTCGGTCTCATTTTCTTGCCATGTGTTTCATGTGCTATCACTACCCGAGTCGAGTGCCTCTAGCCTATGCTCGCGAGTAGTTCCAACTACTCGACTTGTACCGAATCCTACTCTATCATAGCTATGCAGTAGCTAACGGGGTTTGCAACCCTAAACCCAACCCATGGTTCTCTTGGCTATGCATTTGGGTTTCCAAACAAGACTCTAATGCAAAGAATAAAGTAATCAAGTATGTGCTCAAAACAATAAAAATTTGTAAAAAGGTTAATGAAAACAGGAGCTTGCCTTGCTGCTCTTGGTCGTAGGCTAGCTGTTCCTCCAGAGTAATGAAGTCTAGAACTTTGGGTTCCTCCTCGACCTTAGCGACTACATGATAAGAGAGGTACATGTATTAATTTAAATGCATTTGTATTGAGTTTGAAGTTGTGAAGTCTATAACCCTTGCTAGACAGACCTAATGACTGTGAAACTTTTACTGTGGCTTGGTTACAACCTAAACAGAGACTTGGTCAAGTTTTAGTTGCAGCAAAGCTCATTTGAGCCCTCCACAATTGATTATGTCCTTGACCTTAATTGGAACTCTTAGGGTGCTCTAAGGATTTTCATGAAACAAACTATGACTTTCTGAAAACTAGATTTTCAGAGGGTTCTAATGGAGTTGGTCTCACTTAATTTGGAAGTTACTAACTAAAGATATGAGCTAAACAATTCCAGAGAAAATTCGAAAAATGTTTCTGAACATTTTCCATTTTCTCTGGAACAGTTTCACTAATCACACCATTAGGTGGATCAAATGAGCTCAGATGGATCTGAAATTTTTATGGTAGTTCAGAGATATTTTGTTGAACATCCCAGCAAAATTTCAGGATTTTCCTCCAAAGGATTCTCCAGTTAAAATTCCAAACAGTTTAAAATTTGAGGAATTAATTATGGAGAAATAAGGAATTTCATGAAGTGAAACTTGATTTGCTGGAAAGTGCTCAGACAGCTGAATCCAGAAAAATTTGGTTCACTCAATTTGGTGCTCTGTAGCCAAAGTTATGAGGATTTGAAGTTTGAAGGAAATCTGAAAATCGGGGAAAAGTTTAAACTCGCGAGTGGGCCCCGGGAACACGCGTCGCACGCCGAGGCGACAGCACACCGCAGCCCACAAGGATTTTGCACGCCAGCACACCCGATCCTGGCCACAGCGCGATCCCGATTCAAAATATCGGCCGCTGACAGCTGGGGTCCACCCCCTTCTTCAACCTCGCGACGCCCGCGCTCCGCCGCCGAGGGACCTCGCCGGAGAGCTCGCCGCCGGCTTCTGTACAGCTCCAAACCTCACGATTTTGGCCGCCCCTGCCTACTTTCACTCGGGGAACAGGATTCCGGGGTCAGCTGCTCATGACAATGGCCGGTGCATGGTCGGCGACGAGCCGCCACCTCCGGAAGACTTCGGCCATGTCGGCTGACTACCCTAGCACCTCAACTACTCGAGGAACCTGTCGGGAAGCATCAGTGGACCTCAGAGAAGGTCGACATGAGCTCGAGGCAGCTCGGGGAAGGCCCGAAGTAGGTCCTTACCGTGCGCCCGATGCCTCCCGTTTATTCCGCCATTGGTAAACCTCGAATTATGCCGGGTACAGAGGTTCTCCGGCCAAGGGTTGTGAAGGCAACTTGTGCGTTACCGTGTCTAGTCTGTGTGAGAGCGGATTGAGACCCTCTAATCCTTTCTAGAGCATGAATTCGACAGAATCGCCCCCGAAGGTCGTTCTGCACACAGAAAGGGGAAAACTGGAAATTCGCCGCCGGTGAGCAATCACTCGGGCTGTGGCTCGGGGGTGAGCAGCACCGGTCACCAGCGCGTCCAAGGGTGCCTTGGTTCGGGCGTGACAACGCCCTGGCTGGGCTGTCCACGGAAGCCCGAGGTGCGGCGGTTCTAAGTCACCGAATTGATCTTTCGGCACAGCCGATATCAATCGGTTCCAACGGAATTTCAGCAGCGGGGAAGACGGAGGAAGGTCTCTAGTACCTTGCTGGGGCTCTGGAGGGGACGGAGGAAGCTGTGATTGGCACTCTCCGATCAATTCCGAGCTGCGGAAAACTGCGGCCGGCGCTGAGTTCTTGCGGGGAAGAAACGGTGATGCCTCGGCCGAGGAGGGGGGCAGGCGCCTTAAGAAGGCTCTGCACCGCCTCACGCCCGCGCGTGGGCAAGCAGCTGCTGGCGCGGCGGCTGCCCTCGGTGGCGATCGCAGCGGCGGCTCGGTTAACCGAGTGAGAGAATTTCAGTCGGTTTGAGTTGAAGTGGTGGCTGACATGTGGGTCCCACTTCCAGTTTTAACCTCTGAAATTTACTCCTAATCACTGTTGTAAACAGTGAGCCCCATAGTACCCCTGGTAATTCAAATTATACACCCATGAGCCATTTCAATTGATCAAAGTTCAAATGAGGTTTGGTTTGAATGAATTTCAGCACAAGTTCAGTTTGAAATTCAAATAAAGTTTGAATTTCCCCCACTTAGCTCATGTCAAGATTGTAAGGGCCTCAGTTTTTGACACTCATTTGCAGTGTTCATCACCACACCACACACCTCATTTGAGGAAAAATGATGAACACAAATAAAGAGCAAGTAACAATTATCAACATGCTCATTAGGGAACAAACTCACACATTACAAAAGTGGTACTTCCCACATGTGATATAGATGGGCTGGACATATGAAAACTCCTACACTTTGCCAAGGATGTCCATGCCAAGTTTCACCCAAATTCAAAACATTTTTGAGGTCATCTTGGGTGTAGATAGGAAAGGGGCAGTTTGAAAACATATTCAAATTCAAACTGTTTTCACCCACTGAATTTAAAAGTGGAAGGCATATTCTTGCTCAGCACATTTTTGTGAGCTCACACACCAATTTTCACTCCATTTGGAGTTGATCTTGACATGAGCTAAGGGGGAGAAATTCAAACTTTATTTGAATTTCAAACTGCACTTGTGCTGAAATTCATTCAAACCAAACCTCATTTGGACTTTGATCAATTCAAATGGCTCTTGGGTGAATAATTTGAGTTGCCAAGGGTAGAATAGGGTTCACTGTTTACCACAGCTGTTAGGAATAAATTTCAGAGGTTAAAAGAGGAGTGGGACCCACATGTCAGCCTCAGCCTCAAAGCAAACCGACTGAACCACAGTTCAGTCGGTTCCCGGCTGTTGTGCGCGCGCGCCACCGAAGGGGGCAGCCGGCGCCAGCTCCTGCTGCGTGCCCCAAGCCGGAGACCGGCCGACCGGCCTATTTATTCCCTCCCCGGCGTGCTTCAGTCGCCATTCCCCGAGCTGCCGACGTGCACGATCCATTTCTCCACTGCCATCACCGGCGCTCGAGTTCCTGCTGGATCGAGCTGATCGCAGCTTCCTCTTTCCACTCCAGGGTCCCAGCCAGGTACTAGCGACCATCCTCCATCCTTCCCATTGATAGAAATCGATTGAAACCGAGTGATATCGGCTGTGCCGAAAGATCAAACTCGGAACTGGAAACCGCCGCACCTCGGGCTCTCGTGGACAGCCCAACCTGGGCGTTGTCACGCCCGAGCCAAGGCACCCTTGGACGCGCAAGTGATCGGTGCTGCTCATCCCCGAGCCACAGCTCGAGTGGTTGCTCACCGGCGGCGAATTTCCACTTTTCCCCTTTCTGTGTGCAGAACGACCCTCGGGTACGATTCTGTTTAATTCGTGCTCTAGAAAGGATTAGAGGGCCTCAGGCCACTCCCACACGAACTAGACACGGTGACGCACAAGTTGCCTTCACAACTCTGGGCCGGAGAACTTCTGTGCCCGGCGTAATTCAAGGTCTACTAATGGCGGAACGCACGGGGGGTATCGGGCGCACGGTGAGGACCTATTTCGGGCCTTCCCCGAGCTGCCCCGAGTTCATGTCGACCTTCTCTGAGGTCCACTGATGCTCCCCGACCGGTTTCCCAAGTAGCTGAGGCACTAGGAGCATCAGCCGACATGGCCGAAGTCGTTCCGATATGGCGGCTCGTCGCCGACCATGCTCCGGCCGTTGTCATGAGCAGCTGACCCTCGGATCATGTTCCCCAAGTAAAAGTAGGCAGGGGCGGCCAGAATCAAGAAGTTTGAAGCTGTACAGCAGCCGGCGGCGAGCTCTCCGGCGAGGTCCCTCGGCGGCGGAGCGCGGGTGTCGCGAGGTTGAAGAAGGGGGTGGACCCCAGCTGTCAGCGGCCGATATTTTGAATCGGGATCCGGCTGCGGCCGGGATCGGGTGTGCTGGCGCGCAAAAGCCTTGTGGGCCGCGGTGTGCTGTCGCTTCGGCGTGCGACGCGTGTCTCCTGGGCCCACGCGCGAGTTTAAACTTTTCCCCGATTTTCAGATTTCCTTCAAACTTCAAATCCTTATAACTTTGGCTAGAAAGCTCCAAATTGAGTGAACCAAATTTTGCTGGATTCAGCTCTTTGAGTACTTTCCAGAAAATCAAGTGTCACTTCATGAGATTCCTTAATTCTCCAGAATTAATTCCTTAAAGTTTAAACTGTTAGGAATTTTAACTGGAGAATCATTTGGAGGAAAATCCTGAAATTTTGCTGAGATGTTCACCAAAATATCCTTGAACTACCATAAAAATTTCAGATCCATTTGAGCTCATTTAGTCCACCTAATGGTGTGATTAGTAAAACTGTTCCAGAGAAAATAGAAAATGTTCAGAAACATTTTCAGAATTTTCTCTGAAATTGTTTAGCTCATATCTTTAGTTAGAGACTTCCAAATTAAGTGAGACCAATTCCATTAGAACCCTCTGAAAATCTAGTTTTCAGAAAGTCATAGTTTGTTTCATGAAAATACCTAGAACACCCTAAAAGCCTTTAATTAAGGTCAAGGACATAATTATTTGTGGAGGGCTCAAATGAGCTTTGCTGCAACTAAAACTTGACCAAGTCTCTGTTTAGGTTGTAACCAAGCCACAGTAAAAGTTTCACAGTCATTAGGTCTATCTAGTAAAGGTTATAGACTTCACAACTTCAAAGTTAATACAAAAGCATTTAATTAATACATACATTGTTCTTATCATGTAGTCGCTAAGGTCGAGGAGGAACCCGAAGTCCTAGACTTCGTTACTCCGGAGGAACAGCTAGCCTACGACCAAGAGCAGCAAGGCAAGCCCCGGTTTGCATTAACCATTTTATAAATTTTTATTGTTTTGAGCACATACTTGTTTTCTTTATGTTGTGCATCAGAGTCTTGTTTGGAAACCCCACTGCATAGCCAAGAAAACCATGGGTTGGGGTTTAGGATTGCAAACCCCGTTAGCCACTGCATTGCTAGGATAGAGTAGGATTCGGTACAAGTCGAGTAGTTGGAACTACTCGCGAGAATAGGCTAGAGGCACATTGCTCGGGTAGAGATAGTACATGATACACATGGCAAGAAAATGAGACCGAGCGGAGAGTAAGGGCAGCAGGACTTTGGGGCCTGTGTGCTGTAGCTCCGCTTGTGTCGATTGAGGACCGAGCCGTGTGCGGGCCTGTTGAACAAGCTAGAACAGTACCGAAGACCTACCGGCTATATGGGAACCGGGAAACTGATGTAACTCGGGTAGCTGGGTATTGAGGCATTGCCCGTCGTTCAGAGGGTAGGTTGAGAGCTCGAGGTGTAAATCAGCTGGCGGCACAGAGATGCGCGTGCAGGGACCTCTTGCTCGGGACGATGGGACCGGTTCAATATTTGGCTAACGGGTGAAAGGTAGTCGCGTACGGCGTCCGTGATGGTTGTTGTAGGCAACATCGAGTACGGGCGTACGTGACGGGTTGTTCGGGTAACCCTGCAGGTGTAAATCGATTATAATCGCCGTCCCTCGCGGTCAGTGAGTACCACTTGTTCACTGTACCGTGACGTAGAAAGAACAGGCTAGTTACATGTTAAAATGTTGCTGATTGAAAGTTGGATATTGATTGTTAATGATATGTTGTAGCTTAGTGCTAACTAAAGTTCTTTTCAACTTTGGGCAAAGTACATGAGAGAAATGCGTTTCTTGTTTGATTGCGGCTCTCTCATGTGCCTTAGCGTAAAGTTCTCCACAACCTGCTGCTAAAACTTGAAAGTAAGGTTCTACTAATTAGGCGAGTCCTTGCAAATGATTTTTTACCTCATGCAACCCATCACCCTCATGTAGAAGTTTCATGTTTAGGTGAGACGGGTCAGACTTGCTGAGCCTTCGTGCTCACTGCTTGTGTTTGAAGCTTTTGCAGGGTTCTATGAGGAAGGGACTCCCGAAGAGGAGACGGAACCCCAGGAGGGGAACCCCGTCGAGTGGGAGTCGTGCACGCCGCAGAGTTAGTGTGCGAGTGTGCTAGCAAGGACACGTTCGAGGGCTGAACGTGCACTTGATGCTTAGTCTACGCCCGCGAGTGTGGACTAAACTTATTTTGATGTAAACATGTTAATAAACTTGTTTATGTAATAAAGCTTCCGCTTCCGCTTTGTACCTTTGACGTGTGTTATACGGTGTTGTGCAACGCAGCACCCCTCAGCGTGATCCTGGCTCGACAGGACCAGTGGGGTCGTGTCAGCGTGGTATCAGAGCTCGCTTGAGGTTTAACACAGTACAAAGGTCTTCTTTTTCAAAAATCCAGTGAGGAACGAGTTAGTAGCCCGTATAAGGATGTTATTAGTATATAGAAAGTGGCTTAGTAACCTATTTGTTATGTCGGAAAATCGTGCATCTCGGGACGTTCATGTCTTGGGGGGTGCACGTAAGCGCTGTCCACCAGTGCGCACAAGCTGAAGGGTGGAGCCCCACGGGTGGCAGGTAACCCGACCCGCTTTGATATCCTCTACGACTCTTCATGTCGTTTGGGGTATTCGAGCAACGTCTGTCCCTGGCGTGCGTGGTGCAACATGGGAGACCCCGTCACGTGGTCTGAAACGTGAACACGTAACTCAAGGCGTGTTTGGCTTGAGAACATCCGGGCGAGTGATGACGGCCGGGTGTACAAACTGTATGGATTCCGGGCTCGGTGTGCAGCCGAGTCTGATGATTGTTTGAGTTTCTGCAGGTAGCCTTACCACGAAACGGTAGACGTGTAGCATCCGTGTGCGAGTGACGAGTAGTGCCACTGAACTAACGAAGCCGGCTAAATCCGGTATAGGTTTTTCCTTTGGGAGGACGTAGTACCGACATAATCTGGTGACGCCTCGACGTCACACCCAACTAAATGAACAACTTCATTTAAAAACTTGAAGGTTTTGATCCAAAGTAGTAAAACTTGATGTAACTCCTTCCCTTGAACAGGATATTCAAAGTTAATAAATTTTCAACTTATAGGATGTTAAGGACAGAGCACTCTGTTTTCAGCTAAATCAAGGCTGAAGTTAATCAGAGGTTAGAGGTTGAGTTCTTTCGAGGTTGGGGTCGTATGATACATTTCTGGAAAGCTTTGGAGGAGCTTTACAACTTTTCTGTTGAGTTCCAGAGGTGTTTCATCCCTTAACCACTCGAAAAATGCAGTAAAGTTGAAACTGTCCAGAAAACAGGACGGAGCAAAGACTCTCTGTAGACTCTCTGTAAATTAAGCATAACTTCCTGCATAAAAATCCAAAAATAGAAAATGAGGTGGTTCTGGGAAGCTTATGAGATGGGTTACAACTTTGTAACAGAAAGTTTTGTCAGATTAGGAACAGAATTAACTGGAATTCCTGGATCAAATCAGTACCTAAGGCAGGGAGGTGCTGTCCAATTGTTCCCAGAAATTCTGTTAACTTTGACATCTCATAACTTTTGAACCAGAGCAGATCTTAGGCCAACCAAATACTTTCTGGAAAGCTATTGAAGTTAACTTTAACTTTGATGTTGAGCTCCAGGACTGGTTTTGCTTTTAACCTGGCCTAAATCAGATTGATATGGAAACTGGTCAGGGCTGTCATGGGAACAGCAGATCAGCAGTCAAATTTGTTTAAAAATTTGAACTATGTTTCCAAGTGTTAAGGGTTCAATGACATATCTTATGTTATAACTCAATGGTTTACTGTTTAAATAAATATTTGACATTTCTCAAATATATTTTTACAGATGGCAGCAGATAAACGGTTGGAGAACGGGTGGGTAGTTTCCCACTGCTCTGACCGTAGCGGCTACCCGGGAGCATTGTGGCTAATGCTCCAATATTTCGGGTACAACCAGATGCCGCAATACTTCGCCAAGGAAGAAGGCGAAGAGGGGAACAAGACGTGGACGATCCATGTCGAGGTTCCTGCAGGGCCTACGCCACCCGGTTGGGTGCCATTCACCGTCACGGTGAGAGGAAGACAACCGGAAGGGATGTGGCAAGTGGCAGCCCGTGACACTATGTCACGTTTCTGCCAACTACACGTACAGGCTATGGAGGGAACTCCATACGCACTCGTTCCGGTGGAGGGACGAGCTCAGCATGTGTGGGAAGATTTCAGCAAGCGTAATGGTCTCCAAAGCACCATTATGCTTAGCGGGTAGAGTGTACCCCACGTCTCTCATTATCTTAGAGGGACAGAAGGTCGATGTCATCCTAGGGATGTCGTGGTTAAACCGCCACGGCGCTGTTTTAGACACCGTCCTCCGAGTCGTGCACTTAAACTCAGGAGTGCACGGTTCTCACTCATTATTTCTGGACAGTCCAGAAATAAAACTTCCAAGTGTCTATCAAGCCACAACCATCAGATTGGAAGACATTCCAGTGGTCCGAGAATTCCCTGATGTATTCCCGGATGATTTGCCGGGGATGCCACCCGATAGAGAGGTGGAGTTCAAGATTGAACTTGCACCGGGAACCATGCCAATATCCCGAAGGCCGTACAAGATGGCGCCCAAGGAGTTGGCTGAACTGAAGACTCAGCTCACGGACCTTCTGGAGAAGGGTTTTATTAGGCCGAGCTCCTCGCCATGGGGCTGTTCGGCATTATTTGTCAAAAAGAAGGATGAAACGTTGCGGCTTTGCGTGGACTACCGTCCATTAAATGCCGTAACCATCAAGAACAAGTACCCGTTGCCACGGATCGACATGTTGTTTGATCAGTTGGTCGAAGCAAAGGTCTTTTCCAAGATGGATTTAAGATCCGGGTACCATCAGATTAAGATCAGGGCTGAGGACATTCCAAAGACAGCTTTTTCGACAAGGTACGGACTTTATGAGTACCTGGTCATGTCCTTTGGCCTCACCAATGCTCCAGCTCACTTCATGTATTTAATGAACTCGGTGTTCATGCCGGAGCTGGACAAGTTTGTCGTGGTCTTCATCGACGACATCCTGGTATATTCCAAGTCGGAAGCAGATCACAAGAAACATTTGCGTATAGTCTTGCAACGGCTGCGGGATCACAAGTTATACGCAAAGTTCAGCAAATGCGAGTTTTGGATATCGCAAGTGCCTTTCCTCGGGCATATCATCTCAGCGGAGGGTATCGCTGTGGACCCGAGCAAAATCACGCAAGTGCTGAATTGGAAATCCCCGAGAACTGTTCATGAGGTACGGAGTTTCCTCGGACTCGCGGGATATTATCGGAGGTTCATTCCGAACTTCTCAAAGATTGCCAAGCCAATGACAGAGCTGCTGAAGAAGGCTACCAAATATGTTTGGAGTCCAGCATGTGAAGCAGCATTCAAGGCTTTAGTCAAGCACCTGACATCAGCACCGGTTTTGGCGCAGCCAGACACAACAAAACCGTTCGATGTGTACTGCGATGCATCCGGCATTGGGCTCGGATGTGTGTTGATGCAAGACCGAAGGGTGGTCGCGTATGGGTCACGGCAGCTTAGGAATCATGAGCAAAATTATCCAACTCACGACTTGGAGCTCGCTGCCGTGGTACTTGCACTGAAAATGTGGAGGCACTACCTACTCGGTAACCTCGTACATTTATATACCGACCACAAAAGCCTCAAGTACATATTCACTCAGAAGGAGCTGAACATGAGGCAACGAAGATGGTTAGAACTGATAAAGGATTACGAGATAGAGATCCATTATCATCCGGGCAAGGCAAACGTTGTGGCAGACGCGCTAAGCCGCAAGTCACACGTCAATAATCTGACCATCACACCGTTGGGAGAGAGCGAACCACCACTCCATGTGATTCCACACGGAGCTCTCTACAACCTAGCTTTGATCCCCACCATCCGTGAAGAGATAGCGGCAGCCCAGAAGAATGACAAGGGCATGTCACATTTACGGAGACGTGTAGACAGTGGGGAGTTGAAATGTTTCCGGAAGGACGGAGACGGCGTCCTATGGTTCAAGGACCGGATCGTCGTACCCCGAAACCCGGAGTTACGGAAGAAAATCTTTGATGAGGCTCACTTATCAAAGTTTTCTATTCACCCCGGCAGCAACAAGATGTATCAAGAACTCAGAAGCAAGTTTTGGTGGACACGGATGAAGCGAGAGACTGCAAAATACGTGTCCGAGTGTGATACATGTCGACGGGTGAAGGCAGACCACATGCGGAAACCGGGACTGCTGCAACCACTGGGCATTCCTGCCTGGAAGTGGGAGGACGTGAGCATGGATTTCGTCGTCGGTTTACCCACCACCTTACAGAAACATGATTCTGTGTGGGTGATCGTCGATCGGCTCACCAAAGTTGCCCATTTCATCCCGGTCAACACCAACTACAACGCCAAGAAGTACGCTGAACTGTACATCTCACGGATCCTATGCTTATACGGCGTACCCCGTACTATCGTATCGGACCGGGGCACTTTATTTGTGTCCCGTTTTTTGGGAGCAGCTCCACGCTGCCTTGGGGACGAAGCTGATCCGTAGTTCAGCCTACCACCCGCAGACGGATGGGCAAACGGAGCGGGTAAATCAAATCCTAGAAGACATGCTACGAGCTTGCGCTATCGACCACGGCAAGAATTGGGATGATCACTTGCCATTAGCCGAGTTCTCGTACAACAATGGGTACCAAGCCAGCATCAAGATGGCGCCCTACGAGGCGCTATACGGCAGGAAATGCCGCACACCACTGAACTGGTGTGAGTCTGGCGAAAGGGTTACCTTCGGGATTGACCTTGTCAACAACGCGGAAGAAAATGTTCGACTGATTCAAGCGAACCTAAAAGCCGCTCAATCCCGACAGAAACAGTATGCGGACCGGAGAAGGCGTCCGTTACAATTCGAAGCTGGAGACCACGTATATCTACGAGTGTCTCCAATGAAGGGCGTAAACAGATTTGGGGTGAGAGGAAAGTTAGCACCCCGATTCATCGGTCCATTCCAGATTACCGAAAGATGTGGATCGGTGGCATACCGGCTAAGATTACCAGAAGCACTTTCCGGTGTGCACGACGTCTTTCACATTTCCCAGCTGAGGAAGTGTCTCAAGCTATCAACTACCGTTCAGCTGGAAGACATTGAAGAACTGCAACCGGATCTCACCTATCGGGAGGAACCGGTGCAGATTATTGATGAAAAGGCCCGAACCACACGCAACCGTACGTTGTGGTTCTACAAGGTTCTGTGGAGTAATCACTCCATGGATGAAGCGACATGGGAGAGCGAAGAATTCCTTCGCACTAACTACCCCGACTTTCTCACGTCGCATATTCGGTAAAATTTCCACCGTCCTCTCTCTCATTTCACATTATAATCTCGGGACGAGATTCTTTTAAGGGGGGAGGAATGTAAGGGCCTCAGTTTTTGACACTCATTTGCAGTGTTCATCACCACACCACACACCTCATTTGAGGAAAAATGATGAACACAAATAAAGAGCAAGTAACAATTATCAACATGCTCATTAGGGAACAAACTCACACATTACAAAAGTGGTACTTCCCACATGTGATATAGATGGGCTGGACATATGAAAACTCCTACACTTTGCCAAGGATGTCCATGCCAAGTTTCACCCAAATTCAAAACATTTTTGAGGTCATCTTGGGTGTAGATAGGAAAGGGGCAGTTTGAAAACATATTCAAATTCAAACTGTTTTCACCCACTGAATTTAAAAGTGGAAGGCATATTCTTGCTCAGCACATTTTTGTGAGCTCACACACCAATTTTCACTCCATTTGGAGTTGATCTTGACATGAGCTAAGGGGGAGAAATTCAAACTTTATTTGAATTTCAAACTGCACTTGTGCTGAAATTCATTCAAACCAAACCTCATTTGGACTTTGATCAATTCAAATGGCTCTTGGGTGAATAATTTGAGTTGCCAAGGGTAGAATAGGGTTCACTGTTTACCACAGCTGTTAGGAATAAATTTCAGAGGTTAAAAGAGGAGTGGGACCCACATGTCAGCCTCAGCCTCAAAGCAAACCGACTGAACCACAGTTCAGTCGGTTCCCGGCTGTTGTGCGCGCGCGCCACCGAAGGGGGCAGCCGGCGCCAGCTCCTGCTGCGTGCCCCAAGCCGGAGACCGGCCGACCGGCCTATTTATTCCCTCCCCGGCGTGCTTCAGTCGCCATTCCCCGAGCTGCCGACGTGCACGATCCATTTCTCCACTGCCATCACCGGCGCTCGAGTTCCTGCTGGATCGAGCTGATCGCAGCTTCCTCTTTCCACTCCAGGGTCCCAGCCAGGTACTAGCGACCATCCTCCATCCTTCCCATTGATAGAAATCGATTGAAACCGAGTGATATCGGCTGTGCCGAAAGATCAAACTCGGAACTGGAAACCGCCGCACCTCGGGCTCTCGTGGACAGCCCAACCTGGGCGTTGTCACGCCCGAGCCAAGGCACCCTTGGACGCGCAAGTGATCGGTGCTGCTCATCCCCGAGCCACAGCTCGAGTGGTTGCTCACCGGCGGCGAATTTCCACTTTTCCCCTTTCTGTGTGCAGAACGACCCTCGGGTACGATTCTGTTTAATTCGTGCTCTAGAAAGGATTAGAGGGCCTCAGGCCACTCCCACACGAACTAGACACGGTGACGCACAAGTTGCCTTCACAACTCTGGGCCGGAGAACTTCTGTGCCCGGCGTAATTCAAGGTCTACTAATGGCGGAACGCACGGGGGGTATCGGGCGCACGGTGAGGACCTATTTCGGGCCTTCCCCGAGCTGCCCCGAGTTCATGTCGACCTTCTCTGAGGTCCACTGATGCTCCCCGACCGGTTTCCCAAGTAGCTGAGGCACTAGGAGCATCAGCCGACATGGCCGAAGTCGTTCCGATATGGCGGCTCGTCGCCGACCATGCTCCGGCCGTTGTCATGAGCAGCTGACCCTCGGATCATGTTCCCCAAGTAAAAGTAGGCAGGGGCGGCCAGAATCAAGAAGTTTGAAGCTGTACAGCAGCCGGCGGCGAGCTCTCCGGCGAGGTCCCTCGGCGGCGGAGCGCGGGTGTCGCGAGGTTGAAGAAGGGGGTGGACCCCAGCTGTCAGCGGCCGATATTTTGAATCGGGATCCGGCTGCGGCCGGGATCGGGTGTGCTGGCGCGCAAAAGCCTTGTGGGCCGCGGTGTGCTGTCGCTTCGGCGTGCGACGCGTGTCTCCTGGGCCCACGCGCGAGTTTAAACTTTTCCCCGATTTTCAGATTTCCTTCAAACTTCAAATCCTTATAACTTTGGCTAGAAAGCTCCAAATTGAGTGAACCAAATTTTGCTGGATTCAGCTCTTTGAGTACTTTCCAGAAAATCAAGTGTCACTTCATGAGATTCCTTAATTCTCCAGAATTAATTCCTTAAAGTTTAAACTGTTAGGAATTTTAACTGGAGAATCATTTGGAGGAAAATCCTGAAATTTTGCTGAGATGTTCACCAAAATATCCTTGAACTACCATAAAAATTTCAGATCCATTTGAGCTCATTTAGTCCACCTAATGGTGTGATTAGTAAAACTGTTCCAGAGAAAATAGAAAATGTTCAGAAACATTTTCAGAATTTTCTCTGAAATTGTTTAGCTCATATCTTTAGTTAGAGACTTCCAAATTAAGTGAGACCAATTCCATTAGAACCCTCTGAAAATCTAGTTTTCAGAAAGTCATAGTTTGTTTCATGAAAATACCTAGAACACCCTAAAAGCCTTTAATTAAGGTCAAGGACATAATTATTTGTGGAGGGCTCAAATGAGCTTTGCTGCAACTAAAACTTGACCAAGTCTCTGTTTAGGTTGTAACCAAGCCACAGTAAAAGTTTCACAGTCATTAGGTCTATCTAGTAAAGGTTATAGACTTCACAACTTCAAAGTTAATACAAAAGCATTTAATTAATACATACATTGTTCTTATCATGTAGTCGCTAAGGTCGAGGAGGAACCCGAAGTCCTAGACTTCGTTACTCCGGAGGAACAGCTAGCCTACGACCAAGAGCAGCAAGGCAAGCCCCGGTTTGCATTAACCATTTTATAAATTTTTATTGTTTTGAGCACATACTTGTTTTCTTTATGTTGTGCATCAGAGTCTTGTTTGGAAACCCCACTGCATAGCCAAGAAAACCATGGGTTGGGGTTTAGGATTGCAAACCCCGTTAGCCACTGCATTGCTAGGATAGAGTAGGATTCGGTACAAGTCGAGTAGTTGGAACTACTCGCGAGAATAGGCTAGAGGCACATTGCTCGGGTAGAGATAGTACATGATACACATGGCAAGAAAATGAGACCGAGCGGAGAGTAAGGGCAGCAGGACTTTGGGGCCTGTGTGCTGTAGCTCCGCTTGTGTCGATTGAGGACCGAGCCGTGTGCGGGCCTGTTGAACAAGCTAGAACAGTACCGAAGACCTACCGGCTATATGGGAACCGGGAAACTGATGTAACTCGGGTAGCTGGGTATTGAGGCATTGCCCGTCGTTCAGAGGGTAGGTTGAGAGCTCGAGGTGTAAATCAGCTGGCGGCACAGAGATGCGCGTGCAGGGACCTCTTGCTCGGGACGATGGGACCGGTTCAATATTTGGCTAACGGGTGAAAGCTAGTCGCGTACGGCGTCCGTGATGGTTGTTGTAGGCAACATCGAGTACGGGCGTACGTGACGGGTTGTTCGGGTAACCCTGCAGGTGTAAATCGATTATAATCGCCGTCCCTCGCGGTCAGTGAGTACCACTTGTTCACTGTACCGTGACGTAGAAAGAACAGGCTAGTTACATGTTAAAATGTTGCTGATTGAAAGTTGGATATTGATTGTTAATGATATGTTGTAGCTTAGTGCTAACTAAAGTTCTTTTCAACTTTGGGCAAAGTACATGAGAGAAATGCGTTTCTTGTTTGATTGCGGCTCTCTCATGTGCCTTAGCGTAAAGTTCTCCACAACCTGCTGCTAAAACTTGAAAGTAAGGTTCTACTAATTAGGCGAGTCCTTGCAAATGATTTTTTACCTCATGCAACCCATCACCCTCATGTAGAAGTTTCATGTTTAGGTGAGACGGGTCAGACTTGCTGAGCCTTCGTGCTCACTGCTTGTGTTTGAAGCTTTTGCAGGGTTCTATGAGGAAGGGACTCCCGAAGAGGAGACGGAACCCCAGGAGGGGAACCCCGTCGAGTGGGAGTCGTGCACGCCGCAGAGTTAGTGTGCGAGTGTGCTAGCAAGGACACGTTCGAGGGCTGAACGTGCACTTGATGCTTAGTCTACGCCCGCGAGTGTGGACTAAACTTATTTTGATGTAAACATGTTAATAAACTTGTTTATGTAATAAAGCTTCCGCTTCCGCTTTGTACCTTTGACGTGTGTTATACGGTGTTGTGCAACGCAGCACCCCTCAGCGTGATCCTGGCTCGACAGGACCAGTGGGGTCGTGTCAAAGATCAACTCCAAATGGAGTAAAAATTGGTGTGTGAGCTCACAAAAATGTGCTGAGTAAGAATATGCCTCCCACATCCAAATTCATGGGATAAAACAGTTTGAATTTGAATATGGTTTCAAACTGCCCTCTTTCTAACTATACCCAACATGACCTCAAAAAGGTTTGGAATTTGGGTGAAACTTGGCATGGACATCCTTAGCAAAGTGTAGGGGTTTTCATATGTCCTGCCCACCTATATCACATGTGGGAAATACCACTTTTGCAATGTGTGAGTTTGTTCTCTAATGAGCATTTTGATGGTGGTTACTTGCTCTTCATTTGTGTTCATCATCTTTCTTCAAATGAGGTGTGTGGTGTGGTGATGAACACTTCAAATGTGTGCCAAAACTGAGGCCCTTACACGGGCCCCCCTTGTAAGCCACACGAGCCTTGGACTATAAAAGGCTCAGGTAGGCAACGTTAGCAAGGGTTCGCACTCCAGCAACTCACACCCTAGGCATAACACACCCTCAAGCTCAGGACTCCGGTTCTGAGCAACAAGCAATACAGCGAGCACCTCTGCTCACCGTGGACGTAGGGTTTTACGCTCCGGCGGCCCAAACCACGTAAAACTTGCCGTGTCAAGCTCCTCCCCCACTCGTCCCTTATGCTGAAGCTCTACGCAAGCGACTAGCCCCTCCGAAAAAGAATCTCCGTGGGCTGCCCAGAGCAAGTCCGGGGGAAGTGTCGACCACACACTTTGACATTTGGCGCGCCAGGTAGGGGGCTTTTCCCTTGCGCGACGAGTTTCTGCCGACGAAGATGACGAAGCTTCCTTCAGCGGCAAGCTCTCCTCCCCCGCGTTCACGACGGACCTTGACTAGCGGGGAATACGTGTCGACACATTCGGGACGGAGCGTGTCGGTGCAAGCTGGAAGCCAGCAGCCGACTCCGCCAACGCCGACTCCGGAAATGCAGGCTCCAGCTAGCGTGAGATCTTCTGCAGCGCTGAGCGTTCCCCACGGGGGTGCGCTAGCTGCAGCAAGAGCGCTACTGCACAATCCACCTGCTGGGGACGCGCCCCAGTCAGCGACCCAGCAGTGGATTCGCGAGGTAGACTGTCTCGTCGTCGCCGCCGCAAACCCTCAACTTCGGCGGGGACGACGCTCCGGCCAACCGGCTGTGTCACTGACGCGCACGCCGACGGTTGACGGACAGACGGCGATTCCGGCTCAACCAGGGTCCCATCGATGGACCTGAGGACAGAGCTGGAACGATGCCACTTGGGCCAAGATGCCCGAGTGTTCCTCGAGCGACGACGAGAAAGGCGTCGCAACCAAGAGGCCAGCGACAGCATGACGTCAGCCTCAACCCTGCCTGAGGCGCAGACTTTCGCCACGCGAACTCTGCCCCAGGCATACGCCACGCAGCATATGCCACAGCCATATGCCCTGCAAACGGCGCCCCCAGTCTATGGCGCAGCCTTGCCCGTACCGGGGCACACTGTGCCAGCAGCGAACCAAGCGTTCGTGGCACCAATGCCTGCAGCAACAGGAGCAGGATGTGCGGCCCTGGCGTCCCACCTTCACTTCACGAGGTGGCCGTGCAAGTTTCGGCCGCACCAGCCCAAGAAGTACTACGGCAGCGTCAACCCGGCGGAGTTCCTCCAGATCTACTCAACGGCCGTACTTGCCGCAGGAGGGGGTGAGGCCGTCATGGCCAACTACTTCCCCGTCGCCTTGACCGGCCCAGCCCGGTCTTGGCTCATGAACCTCCCCCAGGGTTCCATAACTTTCTGGGGAGAGCTCTGCCGGCAGTTCACCGCCAACTTCGGCAGTTCCTACACCCGGCCTGGCACGGAGCTCGACCTTCAGGCCATCCAGCAACAACCTGGGGAGTCGCCGCGCTCCTTCATCCAGCGGTTCTCCCAGGTACGGAACACCATCCCAGACATCCAAAATGCTTCTGTGGTGGTGGCATTCCGGCAAGGCGTCAGGGACAAGAAGATGCTTGAGAAGCTCGCGACCAGAGAAGTCTGCGACGTCTCAGAGCTCTTCAGCCTGGCGGACAAGTGCGCCAGAGCAGCAGAAGGGCGGAACTGGCACTCCCTGCCAGCCTCCAAATCAGGAGGACAGCCCGGATCTGGCGCTGCTTCCTATGGAAGCAGCAAGAAGACCAAGAACCGGGGCGGCGGTTAGATGAAGTCACCGGCCGTGGCTCCCATTGCCGCAGCAGCGGCACCCAGTGGGGCTCGGGGGCCGCGCCCCGACAAAAGGCAGCAACAATCACCAGCCCTAGAAGGTGACCAAGACAAGCTATGCCCCGTGCACGGCAGCTGTCGCCATACTACTGCCGAGTGCCAGGAGATTCAGAAGCTCGCGGAGCGCTTCCGCAAAGGGAAGCAGCAGCGGACTGATGCCCCACCCTTCCGCCAAAGGGAGTGCAAGCAGAAGGTCGACGCCCCGGACAGCGTCGACCACCAAGTGGGGTTCCAAGAGCCTCAGCGCGCCGTGAAGGCGGTGCGCAACCATGAGGACTCCAGCTCCAGCGATGATGAGCGTCGAAAGAAGCCCTACGTTATATACGGCGGGTCCGCCGACCCCTCGTCCTGAAGCGCGGTTAAGACTCTGCGCTGAGCGGTAGCGTCGGTGGCTCCACTCCCAGGTGCCGCACCACACCTCAAATGGATGGGAACCCCCATCAGCTTTGATGCCACCGACTGCCCCAGGAACATGGCTGGTGCTGGCCAACTACCGCTCTTGGTAGCGCCCACCATCGCCAACGTGAGGATGTACCACGTTTTGGTAGATGTCGGAGCTGGCCTGAACCTCATCAGCCGTGCAGCTTTCCAGAAGCTGCAGATCCCGATGGCCAAGCTCACCCTGTCGAGCCCGTTCTCAGGGGTAGGGCCGGGACAAGTCGTCCCCTACGGTAACATCAGTCTTCCGGTGACCTTTGGGGCACCGGACAGCTATCGGACAGAGTACATTCTGTTCGACGTAGCGGAGATCGACCTCCCCTTCAACGCCATAATCGGCAGGCCAGCCCTGTACCAGTTCATGGCAGCAGCCCACTACGGCTACCTCGTCCTAAAGATGCCTACACCAACAGGCATCCTCAGGATTCGTGGGGACCGCACTGCTGCGCTGTCGGCCTTGGAAAAGCTCCAGGCACTTGCGACAGCACGAGCACCAGCCCCTGGCAGTGCGGATCCAGACCGGCTCCGCCCGAGTGCACGCCACCGTGCCTCTGCCGCTGCATCCCGTGTGCATCCCCTCGACGAGGGCAACGTCCCCCTGAAGGTCATCCAAGTCGGCGCCGACACTGGCCAGACCACCCGGGTAGCCGGGGGCCTGGATAGTAAATAGGAAGGCGCGCTCATCACCTTCCTCCGGCACAACGTCGACGTGTTTGCATGGCAGCCGTCGCAGATGCCGGGGATCCCTAGGGAGGTGATTGAGCACCACTTGAAGATCTTCCCCGAAGCCCGTCCAGTTCAACAGAAGCCTCTCAAGCAGTCCATCGAGCGGCAGAACTTCATCCGAGAAGAGATCAAGAAGCTGCTAGATGCTGGCTTCATACGGGAAGTCCACCACCCCCGGTGGTTGGCGAACCCCGTCGTTGTCCCGAAGGGCGGTGGGAAGCTCCGAATGTGCATCGACTACACCAGTCTCAATAAGGCATGTCCCAAAGATCCATTCCCTCTCCCCAGAATAGATCAAATAGTAGACTCGACATCAGGCTGCGATATGCTGTGCTTCCTAGACGCTTACTCGGGTTTCCATCAGATCCCCATGTATAGAGAAGATGAAGAGCACACCTCCTTCATCACAGTAGATGGCCTGTATTGTTATGTCTCTATGCCTTATGACCTAAAGAATGCTCTCCCCACCTTTGTACGTGCAATGCACAAAACCTTTGGAGAGTTAATAAGAGACTTAGTTGAGGTGTATGTCGATGACATCGTTGTCAAGGTCAGGAAGAGTTCATCCTTGTTAGATAACCTAGCTGTCAAAGTGTTTAGTGGACACTTCCCCCTGGCCTGCACTGGGCAGCCCGCGGAGGTTCTTTTTTCGGTGGGGCTAGTCTCTAGCGGAGAGCTTGCGCAGATGGACGAGTTAGTAAGAGCTTGACACGGCGAGTTTTACGTGGTTCAGGCCGCCAGAGCGTAAAACCGTACGTCCACGGCGAGCTATGGAGCTCGCTGTATTGCATGCTGCTCGGGGCCGGAGGCCTGAGCTTGGGGGTGAGTTACAGCTTGAGAGTGTATGGCTAGCGTATGAGTTGCAAAGTGCGAACCCTTGCTATCGACGCCTACCAGAGCCTTTTATAGTCCAAGGCTCGGGCAGCTTACATGGGGGGCCGGGACCCGACAGGTGGTCCCAGGAAGATTGTCTATCATCTACCGTATCTGCAGTTATGCCGGTAGTTGCCTCTGGTCGAAGGCTTCTGAGTCTTCATCTTGCTGCCCTGCCCATGCCGCATGCTAGTCGTAGTGGTTGATGACGGCGCAGGCGGCATGGGATGTCTTGTCGCAGTGTTTATTAGCTGGCAGGTTCTGACACCGCGCGCCAGTCTGTGATGCGACTGGGCGCAACGGCACCTGACAGAGGCGTGCTCCGCGTCTCCGCGTCTTGGGAAGACGCGGGCCTTGAATACCTTGTACGGGCAAGGTATGGGGCGTCTTTACGCCCGCTGCCTATCGCTCAGGGGCAGGCAGCGCCGTTCTGCTGCCACGTGGCGGGCCTGAAGCCCTTCTCAGAGGAGAGGAGGGCCCGTTCCGCGGGGCACGTGGAGCCTCCGGACCTCTCCCCACGGAGGGAGAGGCTCGGCTTTTGTTGGCCACGTGGCGGGCCCGGAGCTGTCCTCTGAGGAGAGGGAGGTCCGGCCCCGCTGGACGCGTGGCGCCTTCGGACCTCTCTCCCGCGGAGGGGGAGGTCTGACTTCTGTATGCCACATGGCGGGCCCGGAGCTCTCCTCTGAGGAGAGGGAGGTCCGGCCCCGCCGGACGCGTGGCGCCTTCGGAGCTCTCCCTGCGGAGAAGGGCGAGTTCCTTAGGCATTTTACCCTGTGCGCAGGGGTACCCCATATCTCAGTTACCGATAGTGGCCCCCGGGCCCATCTCGGGGGAGATAGCGAGCCCGAGGTGGGACCTCCGTCTCTTCCGATCCGCGCACTTTCTCTAAGTCCCGAATTGACCACTGCCGGAGCACGAACGGCCGCGGGATCGTGGGAGCGTGCGCTCACTTGATGGTTGCTTTTACTGCGGCGGTTCCCAAGACTGCCACTTCTGCATGTTGCGGCGCTTTCTTCAGGAACCGCCGAAGTGCCTTGCCGGCTTATCTTCTCAGGAGACTGACACCTTGACCTCACTGCTTCAGATAGGCGGCTTGGGGCAACCCGTCATCGGCACTCGGTCTAGGAACCGAAGTGGTCGCCGACGCGGGGTATTCGAAGAGTTCCGAATCGCTTGGGATTGCATCCGGGAAGGTGTGAAATGAAACCCCCATGTGGCCATGTGGGTACGTTCCCCTTATAAGGCTTCCAGCCCCTGCGCCTCCCTCGGGTCTCTGCAGTCTTGTCTTCTTCCATGGCTCTTAACCCGCCTTATGGGGGGAGAATTGCTCTCGGTTCCCTCCAGCGGTTGCGTCTGCACCAAGCCTGGGACTCAGGGAGCCTGCCTGCCCTGCCTCTGAGGGTGGCGCCGCCAAGGGGTCTCTGGTTTGTCCTCCCGACGGAGCCCTTCCTTGGTGACAGCAGGCAGAAAGCTCCTTGGCGTTGTGTCCCTTCCCAGGTGGTGGAGTCTTCAAAGGAACTGCTGAAGCACCGAGGAGAATCCCAGGCGGCAGAGTCTCCGAGAAGACCGCTGAATACTGCGGAGGGGGCCTCAGGAGCACCCTTGATGACTCCAGCTTTTGCGCAGGTGATGAGGGATGGGGGCTCCAGGGGCACCCTTGACGACACCGGCTTTTGCGCCGATGATGAGGGAACTTCAGGAGAAGGAAAACGCCGATGCACCATGGAGGATCCCAGACGGCAGAGTCTCCAGGAAGACCGCTGAATACTGCGGAGGGGGCCTCAGGAGCTCCCGTGGTGTCACTGTTTTTTGCGCCGGTGATGAGGGAGGTGATTCCCGCGTTCTGGTCATTGAGCGAGAGAGTTCCGCCAGGGCTGAAGCCTGGTGATGCGGTCGTTCTTGCAACTTCTGGATTCTGGTCGTGTCGGGAGACCCTTGGGACTTGTTTATTTCTTTTTATCGAGTTTGTAGTCCAGCTCATGGAGCCTCGCATAGTTTGACTCTTTTAAGATATTTGTGATCGTGATGCTCCTTCTCGGTTTTGCCTGACTGAGCCCTTAGCTCCTCAAGGTACTTCAGAGGCCATCTCCAATCTCGGAGCTCTGCATAGTCACCCTCCCCGGGTCCTAACCGCGTTAGGGGCCCCAGGGGGTCTCCGGATCACGCCCTTTGGGGAGCTCCAAATCTGCCTGCCACGTGGCGGGTCCGGACCCCCTCCTTAAGAGGCGGGAGCTCCGGCCATGTTGGACACGTAGGGCTTTCAGAGGCCTCCCACCGAGAGGGGGGGGGGGGAGGTCCGGTTTCCGCCTGCCATGTGGCGAGCCCGGAGCCCTCCTCAGAGAGTGCTCCGGGCCCGCTGGACACGTGGGGCCTTTGGGCCTCGCCCCTGCCGAAGGGGCGGAGCCCGGTCCTTCCAGTCCTGGGCCGGTGCTGCTGACGGCTCCTTTCCCCCCGCTTTATGTAGTCCCTGTCGCCATAGCCTGGAAGCCCTGCACATAGGTAGAGGAAACGTAATTCTCCTTGGGGGCTCCCCCTCCCTTATCTCATAGTCTTATTTGACTTATAGCCCCTAACCATATGCTTGGTGCTTGGGGACTTGTAGAGAGGGGGAGCTGAGCACATGGCAACCATGCACTGCAAGGGTGGTTAAAAAAACTCAATACACAATTTAACTGAGTATGAGGAAAGAGCAAAGTAGAGCAGATTTCTTTTCGCACAACTTTCCACAGGAGGAAGGCAGGCTAAACATGGAGGCCACGACCCGCCCCATTAAGAGGGGAAGCAAGACTCTATGCGCTTGGAGTCGGAACCAGGCAAAGCTGAACGTAGTCCTGTACCGTCCCCTGGGGCTTAGCTGCTCCGAGCGCTGCTCCTGGACTCTATGGAGTTTATTACGAAAAGAAAGTACTGTCCTATTTTTGCTCTAGGGGTAGAACTTACGGAGGTGTTCTATGTTCCAAGGGTTCAGGAGCAGGTCCCCATCCTCGGTGGAAAGGCGCACACACACGGGGTGGCATACTTTCACGACTCGGAAGGGGCCTTCCCAACTAGGGGAGAGTTTGTGGGCCCCTTCGCGAGAAAGTATGTGCCCCAACACCAGGTCACCTTCCTGCAGCTCCCGGGCACGCACAGACCTCTGGTGGTAGCGCCGAAGCGCTTGCCTGTACCGCGCGTTACGGAGTGCCGCATGTAATCGGACCTCGTCGACGAGGTCGATTTCTCCACGCCGGAGGTTGTCCTGCGTGGCTTCGTCTTAAGCCCGGACATGGTGAGACTTCATGGTGATTTCTGGGGGAAGTACAGCTTCAGCCCCATACACCATGAAGAAGGGTGTCTCCCCGGTGGCCCGGCTCTGGGATGTCCGGTTAGCCCATAGTGTGCTCGGAAGCTCATCTACCCAATTGGCACCATGTTTCTTCAGGCTGGCGAAGGTGCGAGTCTTAAGGCCCCGGAGAATCTCCGCGTTGGCCCTCTCAACTTGCCCATTGCTCCTCGGGTGGGCGACAGAGGCATAGCACACCTGAATACCAAGGTCCTCGCAGTAGTCTTGGAATGCTGCGCTGGTGAACTGGGTTCCGTTGTCGGTGATGATTCTGTTTGGGACCCCGAACCGGCAGACAATAGACTTGATGAACTTTACTGCAGATTGTTTGTTGATGGTGACAACTGGTGTAGCTTCCGGCCACTTGGTGAACTTGTCGATGGCGACATAGAGGTACCGGAATCCCCCGACGGTTCTGGGAAATGGTCCCAGGATGTCCAGCCCCCATACGGCAAACAGCCATGAGGGCGGGATCATCTGTACCGCCTGAGCCGGTGTATGGATCTGCTTGGCGTGGAACTGGCACGCCTTGCAGCTCTCGACCAGCTTGACGGCATCCTGGAGTGCTGTCGGCCAGTAGAAGCCATGCCGGAAGGCTTTACCAACAAGCGTGCATGAGGAAGAATGACTTCCACATTCACCTCCATGGATCTCAGCGAGCAAGTCGCAGCCTTCCCCCTGGGTTATGCACCACAATAGGATGTGGTTGGCGCCATGCCGGTAGAGATCCCCCTCTACCAGCGCGTACCTCTTAGCCATACGCACAATCCGTTCAGCGGTTGCATGTTCATCAGGGAGGATATTGTCCTTCAAGTAGTCCCGGATCTCCGTGATCCATGCATCGGGTCTGACTTGAGCTTCTGGATCTTGAGCGCTGGGTTGCACGGAGTCCCCAGTGACGCTTACGATCCTTGGCGGCATCCATGGCTGTAGGGCCGCCGGGACCGCCAGCTTCGAGGTGCTGGTCAAGCTCCCTTCGCCCGGCTCGGCGGGCCGGGCTGTAGGCCGCAGCAACGTCCTCTCGAAAACTCCTTCGGGCGCGGGGGCTCCGGTGGAAGCCTTCGTTGAAAGGTTGTCAGCTGCGGCATTACCAGCGCGCGGTACGTGATGCAGGTCCAAGGCGAGGAATTCTTTCTCCAACATCTGCACGTGAAGCAGATATGCAGCTAGCTGCGGGTCATTGCAGGAGCATTCGCCCTTGACTTGCTTGATGACCAGTTGGGAGTCGCCCTGTGCCAACAACTGGCGAGCGCCTAAAGACAGGGCTGTCTGCAGGCCAAAGATGAGTGCTTCATACTCCGCCATGTTGTTGGTTGCCTTGAAATTTAGACGCACCATATACCCAAACTGTTCCCCCGATGGCATGAGGAGCAGTACGCCGGCACTGGCCCCCTGCTTTCGCGAGGAGCCATCGAAGAAAAGTGTCCAGTGGGGTTCGGTGAAGACCGTAGCTTGGTGCTCTGGCTCACCGCCTTCATGGCCCCCTGGGTCAGTCTTCGTTGGTGTCCACTCCGCCACAAAGTCAGCCAGCGCTTGGCTCTTGACTGCATGGCGTGGGAGGAAGTCCAGCTCAAACTCCGCCAGCTCCGCCGCCCATTTAGCAACGTTGCCAGTCACATGGGGGCTGTGAAGAATTGTCTTCAGCGGATACGAGGTGACTACCGAGACCCGGTGGGCCTGGAAGTAATGGCGGAGCTTCCTGGAGGCCACGAGCACCGCATACAGCAGCTTGTGGACTTCTAGGTACCTTGTCTTGGCATCATGAAGTACTTCGCTGATGTAGTAGACAGGCCTCTGTATGGTTCGAACCCTCTCTCTTAGGCTTGGGAGGTCCTCGTCCATTGGCCCCGGCCCGCTGGAGGTGGGTGGACCCACGGGGGCCTCCGTGAACTGTGACCCGGAGGCCCTTAAGCTATCTTGATCATCCGGGAGCTCCGGGGGGTCTTGAGGGACCTCCGGGAGATCCCAATTGGCCCCTGGAGATTTATCTTGGGGGTCTGGGAGACCGTCCTGGGCCTCCGGGAGGTCGACCTGGACCTCCGGGGGGTCCGGGAGACCGTCTTGGCCCTGCGGGGCCTCCTGGCGTCTGTCTTCTGCTACCGGAGCAGGTTGCGAGGGTGAGGGGTCTGGCCGCTCCACGACAAGGACCATACTCACCACTTCTGTTGTCTCCACAATGTAGAGCAGCAAGTGCTCCCCGGGCTCAGGGGCTACCATGATAGGCTGGGTCGTCAGGAGTCGCTTCAACTCCTGGAAATCCTCTTCTGCTTCGTCAGTCCAGGCAAAAGGGCCTGACTAGCGCAGGAGCTTAAAGAAAGGGAGTGCCCGCTCTGCTAGCCTCGGTATAAACCGACTCAGCGCGGCTAGACATCCCGTGAGTCTCTGAACATCCTTGACGCGGGCAGGGGGCCGCATCAAGTCGATGGCCTTGATCTTCTCTGGGTTGGCCTCAATCCCTCGGTACGAGACCAGGAACCCTAAGAGCTTCCCAGAGGACACGCCGAACACACATTTATCTGGGTTCAGCTTGGTGCGCGTAGAGCGCAACTTGTCAAAGACTAAAGCTAGGTTATCTAGTAAGGATGAACCCTGCTTGACCTTGACAACTATGTCATCGACATACACCTCAACTAGGTCTCTTATTAACTCCCCACAGGTTTTGTGCATCGCCCGCACAAAGGTGGGGAGTGCATTCTTTAGGCCGTAAGGCATAGACACATAGCAATAAAGGCCATCTACTGTGATGAAGGAGGTGTGCTCCTCGTCCTCCCTAGACATGGGGATCTGATGGAAACCCGAGTAGGCGTCTAGGAAGCCCAGCATATCACAGCCTGACGTTGATTCTACTATTTGATCTATTCTAGGGAGAGGGAATGGATCTTTGGGACATGCCTTATTGAGACTGGTGTAGTCGATGCACATCCGGAGCTTCCCGCCGGCCTTCGGGACAACGACGGGGTTCGCCAACCATCGGGGGTGGTGGACCTCCCGTATGAAGCCAGCATCCAGCAGCTTCTTGACTTCTTCACGGATGAAGTTTTGCCGCTCGATGGACTGCTTGCGGGGCTTCTGTTGAACCGGCCGGGCATCGGGAAAGACTTTCAAGTGGTGCTCCATCACCTCCCTGGGGATCCCCGGCATCTGTGACGGCTACCATGCAAACACGTCGATTTAGTGCCGGAGGAAGGTGACGAGCGCGCCTTCCTATTTGCTATCCAGGCCCCCGGCTACCCGGGTGGTCTGGGTAGCTTCGGCGCCGACTTGGACGACCTTTAAGGGGACGCCGCCCTCGTCGAGAGGTTGCACCCGTGGTGCTGTGGCGGAAGCACGGTGACGTGCGCTCGGGCGGAGCTGGTCTGGCTCCGTATTGCCGGGGGCTGATGCCCCAGCTGTTGCGAGCGCTTGGAGCTTCTCCAGGGCCGACACTGCAGCAGTGCTGTCCCCACGAATCCTGAGAACGCCCGTTGGTGTTGGCATCTTAAGGACGAGGTAGCCGTAGTGGGCTACTGACACGACCCCAAGGTCCTGTCGAGCCAGGATCACGCTGAGGGGTGCTGCGTTGCACAGCACCGTATAACACACGTCAAAGGTACAAAGCGGAAGCGGAAATTTTATTACATAAACAAGTTTATGAACATGTTTACATCAAAATAAGTTTAGTCCACACTCGCGGGCGTAGACTAAGCATCAAGTGCACGTTCAGCCCTTGAACGTGTCCTTGCTAGCACACACGCACACTAACTCTGCGGCGTGCACGACTCCCACTCGACGGGGTTCCCCTCCTGGGGTTCCGTCTCCTCTTCGGGAGTCCCTTCCTCATAGAACCCTGCAAAAGCTTCAAACACAAGCAGTGAGCACGAAGGCTCAGCATGTCTGACCCGTCTCACCTAAACATGGAACTTCTATATGAGGGTAATGGGTTACATGAGGTAAAAATCATTTGCAAGGACTCGCCTAATTAGTAGAACCTTACTTTCAAGTTTTAGCAGCAGGTTGTGGAGAACCTTACGCGAAGGTACATGAGAGAGCCGCAATCAAACAAGAAACGCCTTTCTCTCATGTACTTTGCCCAAAGTTGAAAAGAACTTTAGTTAGCTCTAAGCTACAGCATATCATTAACAATCAATGTCCATCTTTCAATCAGCAACATTTTAACATGTAACTAGCCTGTTCATTCTACGTCACGGTACAGTGAACAAGTGGTACTCACTGACCGCGAGGGACGGCGATTATAATCGATTTACACCTGCAGGGTTACCCGAACAACTCGTCACGTACGCCCGTACTCGATGTTGCCTACAACAACCATCACGGACGCCGTACGCAACTACCTTTCACCCGTGAGCCAAATATTGAACCGGTCCCATCGTCCCGAGCAAGAGGTCTCTGCACGCGCATCTCTGTGCCGCCAGCCGATTTAGACCTCGAGCTCTCAACCTACCCTCTGAACGACGGGCAATGCATCAATACCCAGCTACCCGAGTTACATCAGTTTCCCGGTTCCCATATAGCCGGTAGGTCTTCGGTACTGTTCTAGCTTGTTCAACAGGCCCGCACACGGCTCGGTCCTCAATCGACACAAGAGGAGCTATAGCACACAGGCCCCAAAGTCCTGCTGCCCTTACTCTCCGCTCGGTCTCATCTTCCTTGCCATGTATATCATGTGCTATCTCTACCCGAGCAATGTGCCTCTAGCCTATTCTCGCGAGTAGTTCCAACTACTCGACTTGTACCGAATCCTACTCTATCCTAGCAATGCAGTGGCTAACGAGGTTTTCAATCCTAAACCCAACCCATGGTTTTCTTGGCTATGCAGTTGGGTTTCCAATCAAGACTCTAATGCAAAGAACAATATTCAAAGATGTGCTCAAAACAATAAACATTTGTAAAAAGGTTAATGCAAACCGGAGCTTGCCTTGCTGCTCTTGGTCGTAGGCTAGCTGCTCCTCCGGAGTAACGAAGTCTAGGACTTCGGGTTCCTCCTCGACCTTAGCGACTACATGATATAAGACATACATGTATTAATTTAAATGCATTTATTAAGTTTGAACTTGTGAAGCTTATAACCTTTTCTAGACAGACCTAATGACTGTGAACCTTTTACTGTGGCTTGGTTACAACCTAAACAGAGACTTGGTCAAGTTTTAGTTGCAGCAAAGCTCAATTGAGCTCTCCACAATTAATTATGTCCTTCACCTTAATTAAAGGCTTTTAGTGTGTTCTAAGGACTTTCATGAAACAAACTATGACTTTCTGAAAACTAGATTTTTAGAGGGTTCTAATGGAGTTGGTCTCACTTAATTTGGGGGTTCCTAACTAAAGATATGAGCCAAACAATTTCAGAGAAAATTCTGAAAATGTTTCTGAACATTTTCTATTTTCTTTGGAACAGTTTCACTAATGACACCATTAGGTGGATTAAATGAGCTCAAATGGATCTGAAATTTTTATGGTAGCTCAAGGATATTTTGGTGAACATCTCAGTAAAATTTCAGGATTTTCCTCCAAAGGATTCTCCAGTTAAAATTCCTAACATGTTAAACTTTGAGGAATTAATTCCGGAGAAATAAGGAATTTCATGAAGTGAAACTTGATTTTCTGGAAAGTACTCAGAGAGCTGAATCCAGCAAAATTTGGTTCACTCAATTTGGAGCTTTCTAGCCAAAGTTATGAGGATTTGAAGTTTGAAGGAGATCTGAAAATCGGGAAAAGTTTAAACTCGCGCGTGGGCCCAGGGGACACGCGTCGCACGCCTAGGCGATGGCACATCGCGGCCCACAAGGATTTTGCGCGCCAGCACACCCAATCCCGGCCGCAGCCGGATCCCGATTCAAAATATCTCCCGCTGACAGCTGGGGTCCACCCCCTTCTTCAACCTCGCGACACCCGCGCCCCGCCGCCGAGGGATCTCGCCGGAGAGCTCGCCGCCGGCTGCTGTACAGCTCCAAACTTCTCGATTCTGGCCGCCCCTGCCTACTTTTACTCGGGGAATAGGATCCGAGGGTCAGCTGCTCATGACAACGGCCGGAGCATGGTCGGCGACGAGCCGCCACCTCGGAATGACTTCGGCCATGTCGACTGACTTCTCTAGCACCTCAGCTACTTGGGAAATCGGTCGGGGAGCATCAGTGGACCTCAGAGAAGGTCGACATGAGCTCGAGGCAGCTCGGGGAAGGCCCAAAATAGGTCCTCACAGTGCGCCCGATGCCGCCCGTTCGTTCCGCCATTAGTAGACCTCAAATTACGCCGGGCACAGAGGTTCTCCGGCCCAGAGTTGTGAAGGCAACTTGTGCGTTACCGTGTCTAGCTCATGTGAGAGTGGCCTGAGGCCCTCTAATCCTTTCTAGAGCACGAATTAAACAGAATCGTACCCGAAGGTCGTTCTGCACACAGAAAGGGGAAAAGTGGAAATTCGCCGCCGGTGAGCAACCACTCGAGCTGTGGCTCGGGGATGAGCAGCACCGGTCACCCGCGCGTCCAAGGGTGCCTTGGCTCGGGCGTGACAACGCCCTGGTTGGGCTGTCCACGAGAGCCCGAGGTGCGGCGGTTCCAAGTTCCGAGTTTGATCTTTCGGCACAGCCGATATCAATCGGTTTCAACCGAATTCTAGCAACGGGGAGGACGGAGGAAGGTCTCTAGTACCTTGCTGGGGCTCTGGAGTGGACGGAGGAAGCTGCGATCGGCGTTCTCCGATCAAGTCCGAGCTGCGGAAGTTTTCGGCCGGCGCTGAGTTCTTGCGGGGAAGAACGGCGGTACCTCGGCCGAGGAGGGGGGCAGGCGCCTTAAGAAGGCTCTGCACCGCCTCACGCCTGCGCGTGGGCAAGCAGCTGGTGGCGCGGCGGCTGGCCTCGGTGGCGATCACCGCTGCGGCTCGGCGACCCGAGTGAAAAAGTCTCAGTCGGTTTGATCTGAGCAGTGGCTGACATGTGGGTCCCACCTCCAGTTTTAACCTCTGAAATTTACTCCTAATCACTGTTGTAAACAGTGAACCCCATACTACCCTTGGCAATTCAAATTATTCACCCATGAGCCATTTGAATAGATCAAAGTTCAAATGAGGTTTGGTTTGAATGAATTTCAGCACAAGTTCAGTTTGAAATTCAAATAAAGTTTGAATCTCTCCCCCTTAGCTCATGTCAAGATCAACTCCAAATGGAGTGAAAATTGGTGTGTGAGCTCACAAAAATGTGCTGAGTAAGAATATGCCTTCCACTTTTAAATTCATGGGATAAAAACAG
The DNA here is from genome assembly GCA_030760725.1 of Neostapfia colusana. Classification (NCBI taxonomy): domain Eukaryota; kingdom Viridiplantae; phylum Streptophyta; class Magnoliopsida; order Poales; family Poaceae; genus Neostapfia; species Neostapfia colusana. The sequence goes on from JASWHV010000006.1 coordinate 108,217,317, forward strand.
TTTGAATTTGAATATGGTTTCAAACTGCCCTCTTCCTATCTATACCCAAAATGACCTCAAAAAGTTTTGAATTTGGGTGAAACTTGGCATGGACATCCTTAGCAAAGTGTAGGAGTTTTCATATGTCCAGCCCATCTATATCACATGTGGGAAATACCACTTTTCCAATGTGTAAGTTTGTTCTCTAATGAGCATGTTGATAATTGTTACTTGCTTTTCATTTGTGTTCATCATTCTTCCTCAAATGAGGTGTGTGGTGTGGTGATGAACACTGCAAATGTGTGTCAAAAACTGTGGCCCTTACATTCTTCCCCCCTTAAAAGAATCTCGTCCCGAGATTATAAGGTGAAAATGAGAGAGAGGATGGTGGAAAATTACCGGATATGCGACGTGAAAAATTCAGGGTAGTTAGTGCGAAGGAATTCTTTGCTCTCCCATGTCGCTTCGTCCATGGAGTGATTACTCCATAGAACCTTGTAGAACCACAACGTACAGTTGCGTGTGGTTCGGGCCTTTTCATCAATAATCTGCACCGGTTCCTCCCGATATGTGAGATCCGGTTGCAGTTCTTCAATGTCTTCCAGCTGAACGGTAGTTGATAGCTTGAGACACTTCCTCAGCTGGGAAATATGAAAGATGTTGTGTACTGTGGCGGACCGGAATCCGCTCATCCAGGATCGCAGAGGGTGGTGCCGCGCGATGCGACACCGACAGCACACGTCATAAGAACACAATATATTACCTGGGAAAAACATCGGAAGCTGTACAAACAAGTACAAACTTCAGTTACAATTATTGTTCTATTACACAGCGGAAGACTACACTACACAACTCACGCCCGCCTATTTAGCAAAAGTCGGTTGCCCAGCCCTAGGGCAACCCACACTAGCTGCACGTCTCAGCTCAGCGCGGCGTGTACGGCTCCCACTCAGCCGTGGTCCCCGACGGAGGGTAACCCTCGCCGGTGGACTCGTACTCCGAGTCCGTGGGTGGCTCCTCACCTGAAAAACACTTAAGCAGCAACCGTGAGCACGAAGGCTCAGCAAGGCTTAACCGACTCACCTAAGCATGAAACTCTACATGAGGGGTACAATGGACATAGGATAGTAACATTTCAGCAAAACGACACGCCTACAAGTTCATCCTCAGTTCATCTTTTAGCAACAAGTTAACAGTTCATGAAATCTGAAATTTAGTAAGCAGTATTTGGTGGCACACATGTAGCAATACAATTATATCAATCAGCATCATTGAATCAACATATTTCATCCATTAATCTACGTTACGACGCAGTGAACAAGCAGTACTCGTCACCGCGAGGGACGGCGAATCGACTCGATATACACCTGCAGGGAAACCCAAAGAGCACGTCACGTACGCCCACCCGTGGAGCTGCACAGCACGCTCACTCGATGTCGTACGGGACAACCTTTCACCCAACAGCCCAAACGTCGAACCGGTCGCACCGAAACGAGCAGGAGGTTCCCCACACGGAGCATCGCTCTATGCCCGTTGGCAGATTTCCACCTTGCTGCCCTCAACCTACACCTATAAATCGGTGTGCTATGCCTCGACGCCCGGAGGTTTAGGCTACATCGGTTTATCGGGGCCCATATATCCGATATGCCTTCGGTACGTTCAATACTTGTTCAGCAGGGCCGCACACGGATCGGTCCTCAATCGACACGGACAGGGCTGCGCACACAAGACTCTCTCTTGTTGCGCCCTAGCCCCTGCCTAGTCTCATTTTCATTACTAAAGTGATCTCACATCACTCAACCGAACCCGTGTGTCCCAAGCCTATCTTGCGAGTAGATTCCAACTACTCGACTTGTACCGAAGTCCTATGACTCATTAAGCATAGCCTGTCTACTCGAGGTCCTTGACACTACCCTCACTCTTTTAGGAACCTTTGGTTATGCAAGTGGGGTTTCATTCATCCTATAGCTAATGCACATACATACTTCATATGACACATGTAAACAAAGTAAAACTTTTAAAAAGGGTTAATGCAAACCGGGGCTTGCCTTGTTGCTGCTGGTCAGGAGTTAGTTCTTCGTCCGGAAGAAGGAAGTCCAGCACTTCCGGAGTCTCCTCTTCAACGGCTACACGTTAATGAAATACTACATGTTAATTTAGATGCAAATGTGAGTTTTCGAGTAAGACTTCTACTATTAGTTCTAATAACCAGCCTCTAACACCTGGAACTTTGTTTAAGAATTTAAAGATGAACTGGTGTTGGTGGTTTGGCTTGGACTTAACCATATGGTTAAATGCTAAGTCGTTTTCCCCCCCTTTTCCACATTAATCCCTTAATTGGTTAAACAGGACAGGGGTGATCTAGAGCTCCAATGGAGCTGAGAATTTTTGTGTGAATTCCTTGTCACAAGAAAACTCTCTGGACCAAACACTAGCACTTTTCATGGAGTGGTTTGCTCAGAATAATCCTCTTGGCAAATCAGCAAGGAAGAATTTATTCTGAGGTAATACCCCTGTTCATGCTCAACTTAATGAACTACAATTTCAATTATAGCTCATAGAGTTTGCCTGAATTTTCCTAACATTTTTGGGGTTAAGGATTGCCCAGAACTGAATTTCCAAGTTTTGGAAATTCTCTGAAAATGTTTCTGTATTCAAATGAACACAGCACCTTTCAATTTGAATTGCTCTGACCAAAACAACTCCAAATGGTCTGAAACTTTTACAGGGGTTTACTCATGTCCTAAGGAACATCCTGGCAAAATTTGGGGATTTTTGGATGAACCAAACTCCCTCTAAAATTCTGTTGCTGAAAAGCTTTAAAGAATTTTCCAGAATTAATTATTGGGTTTCATACAAATTGGGTTGCATATCTGGACAGAGCTAGGCAAGATGAATCCAACCCAATTTGAATCACTAAATTTGGAGCTTCCTAGCAAAAGTTATGCAGTTCCAAAGTTTGAACCAATTCTGGAATTCAAATTAATTCAGGAAAAGTTCAAACTCTGCCTGTGGGTCCACCCTACACGTGTCAACCGCCGGAATCACGCCACACGGGACCACAGCCCTTTTCCCGCGCCACCACACGGGATCGCACACCACAGCGGATCCGGAGTTTTAAATCTTCAGCTGCTGACACGTGGGCCCGGCGGGTCTTCTTCTTCCTCTCGCTCCCGCGCCTCCCCCTCGCCGGCGCTGTACTGGAGCTCGCCGGACCCAGCTTCCCGGCCACCTCTCGGCCGGAGACTCGCCGCCTGGGGGTTTTCAGGGTCGGGGAACGAGTCTATGGGGTTGGCTCGGGCCGCCGGTGGCCGGAAGTAGGCTGGCGACGAGCCGCGGCCTTCGGTGATGATCGGCACCGCCGCCCGCGCACATTAGCCCGCCAAAAGCTCGGTGGATCCGCTCTAAAGCATCAGTGGAGGTCAGGAAATCTCGGCGTGGCCTCAACCTGGCTCGGAAACGACGGCAAACCGGTTGTCACCGTGCGCCCGCGTGTTCCTGCCATGGCCGCCGCCCGAAAAGCTCGAAATTAGCTGTAACCACGGCGTTTCTAGCTAGGGTTGTGGAGGGAAAAGGTTCCCTATCCTCTCTAGTTCTGGTGTGCGCAAAATGAACAACTTTAACCAAGAATTAAGCGTAAATTTCCACAGCTCTTACCCGCGGTCCGGTTTTCCTCGTCCGAGGGGAAAACTTGAAATTCCGAAGCTACGTCGCACGGATTGCTCTGGAATTTGGAGAGGAGCAGCGCAGGGAGTTGGCGCACCTTGGGGTGCTCTTGCTCAGTCGTGAAACTGGTTGGTGTGAGCTGCCCACGGGAGCCCGACGTCGGCTTCCACCGGTTGCACCTCGGCTTCGGTGCTGATGCTCAAAATACGGCCGACAGGAACCCCGAACGCCGGAGCTGAGCTGAGGGAACTCTTGTGCACGCGCTGGCGCTCCTTTTTCGTGTTGATCGCTTGAGCAGTCGGGATGCGATGCCGGTTTAGGATCGGGACGAACGGGCGCGGCGCCGGCGGCTTGCTTGCTCGGGAGGAAAAAGAACAGGGCTCGTGTGAGGGCTGTGGCCGACTTGAGCACGGCGTAGGGGAGATAAGGGCGCGGGGGAACCGATGCTTGAAGCAGCTCGGGAGGTGCTTCGGTCGTCGGTCGACCGTGCGGTGGCAGCCGGTGGGAGAGCGCAACTCGCTCGAGTGTGAACTGTGGAACCGAGTGACTTAGGCAGTAAGCTTCTCCCCTCTCTTCTCACTGACCAGTGGGGCCCACAGCTCCCCTCTGCCCCAAAATATCTCCAAATTTTTGGCAAATGAGTAATTCAAAAGTTTGAAGTCTCAAACTGAGCCACATTTGCATGTTTGACCCAGTTTCCCTCAAATTCAAATATTCATTTGAATTCTTTGCACATTTGATTTCCTTTGGAAAAATGGGCAGCAAGACTTTTCAAAAATTAATGAAACTTTGCCTCCCCACTAATTCGGACCTAAGGAATCCAAATATGCCACTTGATCCTTGTGTTAGCTGCTGCAAACAATAGTTTGGACACAACAGTTTTGAATTCCTCATTGGGTGATCATATGTGTATAAACCCTACTTTGTGAAAGTGAAGACTTTCCCTTCTAATCACTCCTTTGATGGAGATCACTTGCTCTTCACAATATTTCACAATCTACCCACAACAAAACTGTTGTGTTGTGAGGTGCAGAAAAGTTTTTTTTTGCAAGTCCCTTTTCTTGGGCTTTTACATCCCTCCCCCCTTAAAAGAATCTCGTCCCGAGATTATAAAAGAAGAGATAGCGATGTAATAGGGACTTACCCGTGTTGAGAAGCCATGAACTCCGGGTAATTTGAGCGAAGGAACTCCTCGCTCTCCCACGTCGCTTCCTCGGCGGTGTGGTTACTCCAGAGTATTTTGTAGAACCACAACGTTCTGCTACGCGTGGTCCTGGCTTTCTCATCAAGAATCCCCACCGGATATTCATCATATGTTAAATCCGGCTTCAGCTCGCCGATGTCTTCGGTAGGAACAGCAGTTGTATGCTTCAAGCATTTTCGCAGTTGCGAAACATGGAAAATATCATGGACACCAGCCAGAGATGCCGGTAGCTCCAATCGATACGCTGCTGGTCCACACTTCTCGGTGATAGCGTAGGGTCCAATGAAACGGGGAGCGAGCTTCCCCTTCACACCGAACCGGTGCACGCCCTTCATCGGAGACACGCGGAGGTACACGTGTTCCCCAACGTCAAAATGCAACGGCCTACGCCTCTTATCAGCGTAGCTCTTCTGTCGGGATTGAGCGGCCCTCAAATTGGCTTGAATTGTCCGAACGCGCTCCTCGGCGTCGTTCACCACATCAACCCCGAATGTGACCCTTTCACCGGACTCGCACCAATTTAATGGGGTGCGGCATTTACGACCGTAGAGAGCTTCATAGGGTGCCATTTTGATACTCGCCTGATAACCGTTGTTGTACGAGAATTCCGCCAATGGTAGGTGATCATCCCAGTGCCTACCATGGTGGATGGCACATGCTCTCAACATGTCTTCCAGGACTTGATTCACCCTTTCTGTCTGGCCATCTGTCTGAGGGTGATAAGCGGAGCTCCTGATCAACTTAGTACCCAATGCAGCGTGTAGCTGCTCCCAAAAGCGAGATACAAATAATGCACCTCGATCTGAGACAATGGTCTTGGGTACCCCGTATAGGCATAGAATCTTCGCTATGTATAGCTCCGCATATTTGCCGGCATTGTAACGTGTATTCACCGGAATGAAGTGAGCCGTCTTGGTTAACCGATCAACGATTACCCATATGGAATCATGCTTGTTGGCTGTTAGGGGTAATCCCACAATGAAATCCATGCTCACATCTTCCCATTTCCATGCCGGAATCTTCAGGGGTTGCAACAGTCCTGATTTCTTCATGTGATTAGCTTTCACTCGTCTACACGTATCGCACTCGGATACGTACTTAGCTACCTCCCGCTTCATCCGTGTCCACCAAAATTTCTTTTTCAAATCTTGGTACATTTTGTTGCTGCCCGGATGAATGGAGTATTTGGACAAGTGAGCTTCATCGAGAATCTTTTTCCTCAACTCCATATTTCGGGGTACGACTATGCGGTCATTGAACCACAGCGTCCCCTCATCATCCTTCCGGAAACATTTAATTTCTCCATTGTCTACCCGTCTCCGGAGATGTGCCATGCCTTTATCCGTTTTCTGAGCTGCAATGATGTCCTCCCTAATAGTAGGGATGAGGGCAAGGTTGTACAGCGATCCATAAGGAACCAAGTATAAATTTGGCTCTTCCTCCTCCACCGGTGTAATGGTGAGGTGATGGACATGTGATTTCCGACTCAGCGCGTCGGCAACCACATTCGCCTTGCCGGGGTGGTAATGGATCTCAATCTCATAATCTTTGATCAGTTCTAACCACCTCCTCTGCCTCATGTTCAGCTCCTTCTGGGTGAAAATGTATTTCAAGCTCTTGTGGTCGGTGTAGAGATGCACCAAGTTCCTCAGGAGATAGTGCCTCCACATTTTCAGCGCCAACACCACGGCAGCAAGTTCAAGATCGTGAGTCGGGTAGTGCTGCTCATGGTTCCGAAGTTGGCGTGAGCCATAAGCGACCACACGTCCTTCCTGCATCAACACGCAGCCAAGCCCAATACCGGATGCGTCACAATATACGTCGAAGGGCTTTGTTGTATCCGGTTGAGCTAAGACCGGGGCTGTTGTGAGATGCTTCACCAATGTCCGGAACGCTCCTTCACACGCCGTGTTCCAAACATATTTCTTCCCTTTTTTCAGAAATTCTGTCATCGGCTTAGCGAGCTTGGAGAAACTCGGAATGAATCTCCGATAGTACCCCGCTAACCCGAGGAAGCTTCTGACTTCATGGACTGAAGTGGGAGCTTTCCATTTCAACACTTGCTCTATTTTGCTTGGGTCAACCGCGATGCCTTCAGCTGAGATGATATGTCCTAAGAACGGCACTTGGCTGATCCAAAATTCGCATTTGCTGAACTTGGCATAGAGTTTGTGGTCTCGCAATCGTTGAAGAACGATCCGCAAGTGTTCGGCATGTTCAGCTTCGGTCTTGGAGTAAACCAAGATGTCGTCGATGAACACTACCACGAACTTGTCCAGCTCCGGCATGAACACCGAGTTCATGAGATACATGAAATGGGCTGGAGCATTCGTGAGACCAAAGGACATGACGAGATATTCGTATAAGCCGTATCTCGTCGAGAACGCCGTCTTCGGGATATCCTCCGCCCGGATCTTGATCTGATGATATCCAGAGCGAAGGTCCATCTTTGAGAATACACTTGCCCCCACCAGTTGATCAAACAAGATGTCAATACGGGGCAGTGGGTACTTATTCTTGATGGTGACGGCATTGAGCGGCCGGTAATCCACACACAGCCTCAGGGTTTCATCCTTCTTCTTTACAAATAGCGCCGAGCATCCCCAAGGCGAGGAACTCGGCCTAATGAAACCCTTGCTCAACAGATCATTGAGCTGTTCTTTCAGTTCCGCCAGCTCATTTGGAGCCATCTTGTATGGTCTCCGTGATATGGGCGTAGTCCCGGGTGCAAGTTCGATCTTGAACTCGACATCCCGCTCAGGTGGCATGCCCGGAAGATCATCCGGGAACACATCAGGATACTCCCGGACTACGGGGATGTCTTCTAACTTGAGAACTTCAGCGTTATTAATTGCTAAAACTTCCCGGACTGGCATGTCTAACACCATGGAATGCGGACGGTGGAATGGAGAATTTAAGTGAACCGTCCGTGTCCGAGTCTCTAGGACAGCGCCATGGTATTGCAGCCATGACATCACTAAGATTGCATCAATCTTTTGTCCCATAAGGATTATCAAGGTGGTGGGATATAGTTTCCCACCTAAGCACAGAGGTGCCTTTGGAATCATCATATTAGCTGAAATCTTCCCTCCCGGTGAGCAGATCATATAAGTGCAGTCGGTTGGGAAGACTTGCAATTGATGTTTAGCCACATAGGATGCACTTATAAAGCTGTGGGTTGCACCAGAATCAAATAATACGACGATGTCTTGATCGTTGAGAGTAAACGTACCCGCCAGCACGTTGTCTCCCTCTGGGGCGTCCTCATTGTCGAGGTTGCGGACGCCTCCAGTCCGCTGACCAACCTTCTTCACCAGAGGTCGGCTTCGAGCACCGCCCTGGAACTGGGATGGCCCGCTGCTCTGCTGCCCCTGTGGACAGTCCTTTGCAAAGTGGCCCGCCTGGCCACACGTGAAGCAGGTGAAACGGGGCGGTCCCCCGCTGATCGGTGGACGGAAATCTGGGGCGCGTTGTGGCGGTGGAAACGCCCGGGGTACCGTCTGCTGTTGCTGTCTTGGTGGTGGCATCGGCGGACGGAACGGAGGTGCCTGAAAGGGACGTCCCCCGAACCGTTGCGGCCGCGCCGGTGGTTGCCACTGCTGCCCGGATGGTGTCCGATACACCATACGGTACTTCTGGGGAGCGCCACTCCCACCGCTGCTAGGTGGAGCGCTACGCTTCCTCTGCTCAGCTGCTAACTCCCGCTGAGCGTCCTCTTGCATGATGGCGGCATTGACTAGGTCGTTGAATGTGCCGCGGTTCCATTGCACGAGGTGGGTCTTCATTTCGGGATGTAACCCCCGATAGAAGTGCTCCCTCTTCTTCTCCTCCGTGGAGATGTAGTCTGACGCATACTGCGCCAGATGGTTGAAGGCACGGGAGTAGTCGTGGGCACTCCTCCCGCCCTGCTTCAGTTCCAAAAATTCTTGGAACTTCCTCTTCATTATTCCGGGAGGGATGTGATAGGCGCGGAACGCCTCCCGGAACTCTTGCCATTCCACGGCATGGCCAGCCGGACGTGAGGCGACATAATTCGCCCACCACGCCCCAGCGGCACCGTGGAGCTGCTGCGCTGCAAACAGTGTCTTCCGCCGCTCCGTACACGGGAGCAGCCCGAACTTGGACTCGATAGTCCGCAGCTAGTTGTCCGCCTCCAGTGGTTCTTCAGCTTCGGTGAACACTGGAGGGTGCGTACTCATGAAATCCGAGTACGACACTTCGCGGGGCTCACGAGGCCCTCGCTCTTGACGTCCTCCCGCCTGGGACGTATTCTGCACGATCGTGCGGAGCAGGTCGGTCTGCTCCTCACGACCTCCCACCAATGCCGCTATCACATCCGCTAGAGTAAGCGGAGGCGGCGGTGGTGGCTGCTGCTGCGGGGTGCTGTCGTAGGCCGGTGGCTGGGAGTCATCGCCTCCACCTTGGCTAGAGCCACCAACCTCGTGCGTGGTCCTAGTACGAACCATCTGCAACCATACGACATTAAACATCAGTCCCGCAACATTTTGCATGCAGTCCAATAGAACTGGGCGTACAAACATTATGACAACCAAAACATGCAAAATATCTCGTAAGTAGATAATGTAATAACTTTGCACAAGCTACACCATTACTAGACCAAACACAAGTTAGCTTAATCCAACTTGATGAACCCCCTCTTTGGAAGCTCCCCATAACTGGGTTTGGTCTCTACGAGACATTAATATTGCGTTGTCATCACGTATAACACCCTTAGGGTACAACACCCTTTTCAATGAGTTCAACTGTCATTCTTCTGTCAGAATGACCAGTTGCTACCTATTTCAAGTTTTGGTCTGGTTCTGGGCATTTTCATGACTCAAGTTGAATACCAAAGTTAAAGTTAACTTCAGTATCTTTCCAACAAGTACTCATTTGCCCCCGATTAGCTTTGATTAAAAAGTTATGCTAATTCAAAGTTAGCAGAATTTCTGGAAGAATTTTAACAGCACCTCCCTTGGAGGTGGCTGTTTTCAACCCTGATTTCCACTAAATTCTGTGCTGAAACTTCAGAAACTTTGAATTGCAAAGATGTCACACATCTTCTACTCTTTCTAAGGATGTATTATATGAAAATTTTAGATTTTTCTACTGGGAGTTTATCCTTGAAAAACAGAACAGTCCAGAGAATGTTTTAACACTGTCCTAGTTCTGGACAGTTACATGTCTCTGGGATTTAAGCCATCTTAAGGTGAGTTTCAGCTCTGGAAGTCTACAACAAAGTTGTAGAATACTTAAATACCTTTCCAGAACTATATGGCACACCTCTCTCGGCTAAAGACCTGTGAGTTATGCCCTGTTGAAGATCAGCAAACTTGCTGTCCCAAAACAGAGCACTCTGTTTTTCAGTCTTTTTGGGAACTACACTCCATCACTATCCCACTCTTATACCCAACCAGGGTCCTAAATGTGGAACCTATAGATTTTAATTCCTTGTTCTCAATATTTTCATGCATATGCCTACAATACCTCGGTACTACGTTCCTCACCAAAGAAAATCCTAACCGGATCATACCGGCATATATGTCTCAAGTGTGGCACTAAACGGTCCCTCGCACACGTTCTCTACACGGATACATACGTGGTTAGTACCTGCAGAAGACCACACAATAATGGCGCACTCAAGGTTTTGTTTTCATTTCAGGCAGTACCATATTTGAAAGTAAATACAAACGCCCGTATCATTTCCATACGGCCGTCCTTGAGCTAAGTCACGTCTCAAGGCACGTGATCGTGTTTCAACACCACACGACGGGGAACCCGAGTATGTCATGAACGGGTCGTCACGGTTGGGAATGTTATCAACCGAACAGATACCACCTACTGCCCTGCAGGGCACGCCGATGGCAAGCGCTGCGTATGTCCTCCTGGGCTATTTCCAGACGAACACACTCTCACGTTACTGACCACGCGATGGGGTCTCCACTTACTTGCCTAATGCACGCTAGGGATCAGCGTTTCATATGAACTCAGGGACATGAAGAGTCCAAGAGGTTCATATTGACATCTCACACCAAGCTGTGAGATCAATCCCTGAACCACGTTCCTCGTCAGGGAGAGCTAACCGAAATTGAACCGCTTTCGGTGGCGTTCCTTACCATACTTACCAGAGCGTAGGTGCGTCGTTACATAATTGAAATTTCAGAATTATAACACATAAGTTAGTCTTTGCCACTTTAAGTAACTATGCTAATATAGTCCTTACTTGGGCAACTACCGATTCCTCACCGTATACCCAAATTTTTCCCATAATGCAGTCCTTAAGTACTGTGCTATCCCCACTGCAGCTCTGATACCAGGCTGTGGCGGACCGGAATCCGCTCATCCAGGATCGCAGAGGGTGGTGCCGCGCGATGCGACACCGACAGCACACGTCATAAGAACACAATATATTACCTGGGAAAAACATCGGAAGCTGTACAAACAAGTACAAACTTCAGTTACAATTATTGTTCTATTACACAGCGGAAGACTACACTACACAACTCACGCCCGCCTATTTAGCAAAAGTCGGTTGCCAAGCCCTAGGGCAACCCACACTAGCTGCACGTCTCAGCTCAGCGCGGCGTGTACGGCTCCCACTCAGCCGTGGTCCCCGACGGAGGGTAACCCTCACCGGTGGACTCGTACTCCGAGTCCGTGGGTGGCTCCTCACCTGAAAAACAAGGCTGTGGCGGACCGGAATCCGCTCATCCAGGATCGCAGAGGGTGGTGCCGCGCGATGCGACACCCGACAGCACACGTCATAAGAACACAATATATTACCTGGGAAAAACATCGGAAGCTGTACAAACAAGTACAAACTTCAGTTACAATTATTGTTCTATTACACAGCGGAAGACTACACTACACAACTCACGCCCGCCTATTTAGCAAAAGTCGGTTGCCCAGCCCTAGGCAACCCACACTAGCTGCACGTCTCAGCTCAGCGCGGCGTGTACGGCTCCCACTCAGCCGTGGTCCCCGACGGAGGGTAACCCTCACCGGTGGACTCGTACTCCGAGTCCGTGGGTGGCTCCTCACCTGAAAAACACTTAAGCAGCAACCGTGAGCACGAAGGCTCAGCAAGGCTTAACCGACTCACCTAAGCATGAAACTCTACATGAGGGGTACAATGGACATAGGATAGTAACATTTCAGCAAAACGACACGCCTACAAGTTCATCCTTAGTTCATCTTTTAGCAACAAGTTAACCGTTCATGAAATCTGAAATTTAGTAAGCAGTATTTGGTGGCACACATGTAGCATTACAATTATATCAATCAGCATCATTGAATCAACATATTTCATCCATTAGTCTACGTTACGATGCAGTGAACAAGCAGTACTCATCACCGCGAGGGACGGCGAATCGACTCGATATACACCTGCAGGGAAAACCCAAAGAGCACGTCACGTACGCCCACCCGTGGAGCTGCACAGCACGCTCACTCGATGTCGTACGGGACAACCTTTCACCCAACAGCCCAAACGTCGAACCGGTCGCACCGAAACGAGCAGGAGGTTCCCCACACGGAGCATCGCTCTATGCCCGTTGGCAGATTTCCACCTTGCTGCCCTCAACCTACACCTATAAATCGGTGTGCTATGCCTCGACGCCCGGAGGTTTAGGCTACATCGGTTTATCGGGGCCCATATATCCGATATGCCTTCGGTACGTTCAATACTTGTTCAGCAGGGCCGCACACGGATCGGTCCTCAATCGACACGGACAGGGCTGCGCACACAAGACTCTCTCTTGTTGCGCCCTAGCCCCTGCCTAGTCTCATTTTCATTACTAAAGTGATCTCACATCACTCAACCGAACCCGTGTGTCCCAAGCCTATCTCGCGAGTAGATTCCAACTACTCGACTTGTACCGAAGTCCTATGACTCATTAAGCATAGCCTGTCTACTCGAGGTCCTTGACACTACCCTCACTCTTTTAGGAACCTTTGGTTATGCAAGTGGGGTTTCATTCATCCTATACCTAATGCACATACATACTTCATATGACACATGTAAACAAAGTAAAACTTTTAAAAAGGGTTAATGCAAACCGGGGCTTGCCTTGTTGCTGCTGGTCAGGAGTTAGTTCTTCGTCCGGAAGAAGGAAGTCCAGCACTTCCGGAGTCTCCTCTTCAACGGCTACACGTTAATGAAATACTACATGTTAATTTAGATGCAAATGTGAGTTTTCGAGTAAGCCTTCTACTATTAGTTCTAATAACCAGCCTCTAACACCTGGAACTTTGTTTAAGAATTTAAAGATGAACTGGTGTTGGTGGTTTGGCTTGGACTTAACCATATGGTTAAATGCTAAGTGGTTTTCCCCCCCTTTTCCACATTAATCCCTTAATTGGTTAAACAGGACAGGGGTGATCTAGAGCTCCAATGGAGCTGAGAATTTTTGTGTGAATTCCTTGTCACAAGAAAACTCTCTGGACCAAACACTAGCACTTTTCATGGAGTGGTTTGCTCAGAATAATCCTCTTGGCAAATCAGCAAGGAAGAATTTATTCTGAGGTAATACCCCTGTTCATGCTCAACTTAATGAACTACAATTTCAATTATAGCTCATAGAGTTTGCCTGAATTTTCCTAACATTTTTGGGGTTAAGAATTGCCCAGAACTGAATTTCCAAGTTTTGGAAATTCTCTGAAAATGTTTCTGTATTCAAATGAACACAGCACCTTTCAATTTGAATTGCTCTGACCAAAACAACTCCAAATGGTCTGAAACTTTTACAGGGGTTTACTCATGTCCTAAGGAACATCCTGGCAAAATTTGGGGATTTTTGGATGAACCAAACTCCCTCTAAAATTTTTTTGCTGAAAAGATTTAAAGAATTTTCCAGAATTAATTATTGGGTTTCATACAAATTGGGTTGCATATCTGGACAGAGCTAGGCAAGATGAATCCAACCCAATTTGAATCACTAAATTTGGAGCTTCCTAGCAAAAGTTATGCAGTTCCAAAGTTTGAACCAATTCTGGAATTCAAATTAATTCGGGAAAAGTTCAAACTCTGCCTGTGGGTCCACCCTACACGTGTCAACCGCCGGAATCACGCCACACGGGACCACAGCCCTTTTCCCGCGCCACCACACGGGATCGCACACCACAGCGGATCCGGAGTTTTAAATCTTCAGCTGCTGACACGTGGGCCCGGCGGGTCTTCTTCTTCCTCTCGCTCCCGCGCCTCCCCCTCGCCGGCGCTGTACTGGAGCTCGCCGGACCCAGCTTCCCGGCCACCTCTCGGCCGGAGACTCGCCGCCTGGGGGTTTTCAGGGTCGGGGAACGAGTCTATGGGGTTGGCTCGGGCCGCCGGTGGCCGGAAGTAGGCTGGCGACGAGCCGCGGCCTTCGGTGATGATCGGCACCGCCGCCCGCGCACATTAGCCCGCCAAAAGCTCGGTGGATCCGCTCTAAAGCATCAGTGGAGGTCAGGAAATCTCGGCGTGGCCTCAACCTGGCTCGGAAACGACGGCAAACCGGTTGTCACCGTGCGCCCGCGTGTTCCTGCCATGGCCGCCGCCCGAAAAGCTCGAAATTAGCTGTAACCACGGCGTTTCTAGCTAGGGTTGTGGAGGGAAAAGGTTCCCTATCCTCTCTAGTTCTGGTGTGCGCAAAATGAACAACTTTAACCGAGAATTAAGCGTAAATTTCCACAGCTCTTACCCGCGGTCCGGTTTTCCTCGTCTGAGGGGAAAACTTGAAATTCCGAAGCTACGTCGCACGGATTGCTCTGGAATTTGGAGAGGAGCAGCGCAGGGAGTTGGCGCACCTTGGAGTGCTCTTGCTCAGTCGTGAAACTGGTTGGTGTGAGCTTCCCACGGGAGCCCGACGTCGGCTTCCACCGGTTGCACCTCGGCTTCGGTGCTGATGCTCAAAATACGGCCGACAGGAACCCCGAACGCCGGAGCTGAGCTGAGGGAACTCTTGTGCACGCGCTGGCGCTCCTTTTTCGTGTTGATCGCTTGAGCAGTCGGGATGCGATGCCAGTTTAGGATCGGGACGAACGGGCGCGGCGCCGGCGGCTTGCTTGCTGGGGAGGAAAAAGAACAGGGCTCGTGGGAGGGCTGTGGCCGACTTGAGCACGGCGTAGGGGAGATAAGGGCGCGGGGGAACCGATGCTTGAAGCAGCTCGGGAGGTGCTTCGGTCGTCGGTCGACCGTGCGGTGGCAGCCGGTGGGAGAGCGCAACTCGCTCGAGTGTGAACTGTTGAACCGAGTGACTTAGGCAGTAAGCTTCTCCCCTCTCTTCTCACTGACCAGTGGGGCCCACAGCTCCCCTCTGCCCCAAAATATCTCCAAATTTTTGGCAAATGAGTAATTCAAAAGTTTGAAGTCTCAAACTGAGCCACATTTGCATGTTTGACCCAGTTTCCCTCAAATTCAAATATTCATTTGAATTCTTTGCACATTTGATTTCCTTTGGAAAAATGGGCAGCAAGACTTTTCAAAAATTAATGAAACTTTGCCTCCCCACTAATTCGGACCTAAGGAATCCAAATATGCCACTTGATCCTTGTGTTAGCTGCTGCAAACAATAGTTTGGACACAACAGTTTTGAATTCCTCATTGGGTGATCATATGTGTATAAACCCTACTTTGTGAAAGTGAAGACTTTCCCTTCTAATCACTCCTTTGATGGAGATCACTTGCTCTTCACAATATTTCACAATCTACCCACAACAAAACTGTTGTGTTGTGAGGTGCAGAAAAGTTTTTTTTTTGCAAGTCCCTTTTCTTGGGCTTTTACATGTACACCGGAAAGTGCTTCTGGTAATTTCAACCGGTATGCAACTGATCCACATCTTTCGGTAATCTGGAATGGACCGATGAATCTGGGTGCCAACTTTCCTCTCACCCCAAATCTGTTTACGCCCTTCATTGGAGACACCCGTAGATATACGTGATCTCCAACTTCGAATTGTAATGGGCGCCTTCTCCGGTCCGCATACTGTTTCTGACGGGATTGAGCGGCTTTTAGGTTCGCTTGAATTAGTCGAACCTTTTCTTCCGCGTTGTTGACAAGGTCAATCCCGAAGGTAACCCTTTCGCCAGACTCACACCAGTTCAATGGTGTGCGGCATTTCCTACCGTATAGCGCCTCGTAAGGTGCCATCTTGATGCTTGCTTGGTACCCATTATTGTACGAGAATTCAGCTAACGGCAAGTGATCATCCCAATTCTTGCCGTGGTCGATAGCGCAAGCTCGTAGCATGTCTTCTAAAATTTGGTTTACCCGCTCCGTTTGCCCATCCGTCTGTGGGTGGTAGGCTGAACTACGGATCAGCTTCATCCCCAAGGCAGCGTGTAGCTGCTCCCAAAAACGGGACACAAATAAAGTGCCCCGATCCGATATGATAGTACGGGGTACGCCATACAAGCATAGGATCCGTGAGATGTACAGTTCAGCGTACTTCTTGGCGTTGTAGTTGGTGTTGACCGGGATGAAATGGGCAACTTTGGTGAGCCGATCGACGATCACCCACACCGAATCATGTTTCTGTAAGGTGGTGGGTAAACCGACGACGAAATCCATGCTCACGTCCTCCCACTTCCAGGCAGGAATGCCCAGTGGTTGCAGCAGTCCCGGTTTCCGCATATGATCTGCCTTCACCCTTCGGCATGTATCACACTCGGACACGTATTTTGCAACCTCGCGCTTCATCCGTGTCCACCAAAACATTCTTCTGAGTTCTTGATACATCTTGTTGCTGCCGGGGTGAATAGAAAACTTTGATGAGTGAGCCTCATCAAAGATTTTCTTCCGTAATTCCGGTTTTCGGGGTACGACGATCCGGTCCTTGAACCACAGAACGCCGTCTCCGTCCTTCCGGAAACAATTTAACTCCCCACTGTCTACACGTCTCCATAAATTTGACATGCCCTTGTCATTCTTCTGGGCTGCCGCTATCTCTTCACGGATGGTGGGGATCAAAGCTAGGTTGTAGAGAGCTCCGTGTGGAATCACATGTAATGGTGGTTCGCTCTCTTCCAACGGTGTGATGGTCAGATTATTGACGTGTGACTTGCGGCTCAGCACATCTGCCACTACGTTTGCCCTGCCCGGATGATAATGGATTTCTATCTCGTAATCCTTTATCAGTTCTAACCATCTTCGTTGCCTCATGTTCAGCTCCTTCTGAGTGAATATGTACTTGAGGCTTTTGTGGTTGGTATATAAATGTACGAGGTTACCGAGTAGGTAGTGCCTCCACATTTTGAGTGCGAGTACCATGGCAGCGAGCTCCAAGTCGTGAGTTGGATAATTCTGCTCATGGTTCCTAAGATGCCGTGATCCATACGCGACCACTCTTCGGTCTTGCATCAGCACACATCCGAGCCCAATGCCGGATGCATCGCAGTACACATCGAACGGTTTTGTTGTGTCTGGCTGTGCCAAAACCGGTGCTGATGTCAGGTGTTTGACTAAAGCCTTGAATGCTGCTTCACATGTTGGACTCCAAACATATTTGGTAGCCTTCTTCAGCAGCTCTGTCATTGGCTTGGCAATCTTCGAGAAGTTCAGAATGAACCTCCGATAATACCCCGCGAGTCCGAGGAAACTCCGTACCTCGTGAACAGTTCTCGGGGACTTCCAATTCAGCACTTGAGTGATCTTGCTCGGGTCCACAGTGATACCTTCCGCTGAGATGATATGCCCGAGGAAAGGCACCTGCGATATCCAAAACTCGCATTTGCTGAATTTTGCGTATAACTTGTGATCCCGCAGCCTTTGCAAGACTATACGCAGATGTTTCTTGTGATCTTCCTCCGACTTGGAATATACCAGGATGTCGTCGATGAAGACCACGACAAACTTGTCCAGCTCCGGCATGAATACCGAGTTCATCAAGTACATGAAGTGAGCTGGAGCATTGGTGAGGCCGAAGGACATAACTAGGTACTCATAAAGTCCGTACCTCGTCGAGAAAGCCGTCTTTGGAATGTCCTCAGCCCTTATCTTAATCTGATGGTACCCGGATCTTAAATCCATCTTGGAAAAGATCTTTGCTTCGACCAACTGATCAAACAACATGTCGATCCGTGGCAACAGGTACTTGTTCTTGATGGTTACGGCATTTAATGGACGATAGTCCACGCAAAGCCGCAACGTCTCATCCTTCTTCTTGACAAATAATGCCGAACAGCCCCATGGTGAGGAGCTCGGTCTAATAAAACCCTTCTCCAGAAGATCCGTGACCTGAGTCTTCAGTTCAGCCAACTCCTTGGGCGCCATCTTGTACGGCCTTCGGGATATTGGCATGGTTCCCGGTGCAAGTTCAATTTTGAACTCCACCTCTCTATCGGGTGGCATCCCCGGCAAATCGTCCGGGAATACATCAGGGAACTCTCGGACCACTGGAATGTCTTCCAATCTGATGGTTGTGGCTTGATAGACACTTGGAAGTTTTATTTCTGGACTGTCCAGAAATAATGAGTGAGAACCGTGAACTTCTGAGTTTAAGTGCACGACTCGAAGGACGGTGTCTAAAACAGCGCTGTGGCGGGTTAACCACGACATCCCTAGGATGACATCGACCTTCTGTCCCTCTAAGATAATGAGAGACGTGGGGTACACTCTACCCGCTAAGCATAATGGTGCTTTGGAGACCATTACGCTTGCTGAAATCTTCCCACACATGCTGAGCTCGTCCCTCCACCGGAACGAGTGCGTATGGAGTGCCCTCCATAGCCTGCACGTGTAGTTGGCAGAAACGTGACATAGTGTCATGGGCTGCCACTTGCCACATCCCTCCAGTTGTCTTCCTCTCACCGTGACGGTGAATGGCACCCAACCGGATGGCGTAGGTCCTGTAGGAACCTCGACATGGATTGTCCATGTGTTGTTCCCCTCTTCGCCTTCTTCCTTGGCGAAGTATTGCGGCATCTGACTATACCCGAAATATTGGAGCATTTGCCACAATGCTTCCGGGTAGCCGCTACGGTCATAACAGTGGGAAACTACCCACCTGTTCTCCAACTGTTTATCTGCTGCCATCTGTAAAAATATATTTGAGAATTGTCAAATATTTATTTAAACAGTAAACCATTGAGTTATAACATAAGATATGTCATTGAACCCATAACACTTGGAAACATAGTTCAAATTTTTAAGCAAATTTGACTGCTGATCTGCTGTTCCCATGACAGCCTTGACCAGTTTCCATTTCAACCTGATTTAGGCCAGGTTAAAAGCAAAACCAGTCCTGGAGCTCAACACCAAAGTTGAAGCTAACTTCAATAGCTTTCCATCCAGTATTTTCTTGGCCTAAGATCTGTCCTGGTTCAAAAGTTATGAGATGTCAAAGTTAACAGAATTTCTGGAATCAATTGGACAGCACCTCCCTGCTTTAGGTACTGAATTGATCCAAGAATCCCAGTTAATTCTGTTCCCAATCTGACAAAACTTTATGTTACAAGGTTGTAACCCATCTCATAAGCTTTCCATAACAACCTCGTTTTCTATTTTTGGATTTTTATGCAGGAAGTTATGCTTAATTTACAGAGAGTCTACAGAGAGTCTTTGCTCTGCCCTGTTTTCTGGACAGTTTCAACTCTACTGTATTTTTCGAGTGGTTAAGGGATGAAACACCTCTGGACCTCAACAGAAGAGTTGTAAAGCTCTTCCAACGCTTTCCAGAAATGTATCATACGACCCCACCCTCCAAAGAACTAAACCTCTAACCTCTGATTAACTTCAGCCTTGATTCAGCTGAAAACAGAGTGCTCTGTCCTTAACAACCTATAAGTTGAAAACTTGTTAACTTTGAATATCCTGTTCAAGGGAAGGAGTTACATCAAGTTTTACTACTTTGGAGCAAAACTTTCAAGTTTTTAAATGAAGTTGTTCATTTTGTTGGGTGTGACGTCGATGCGTCACCAGATTATGTCGGTACTACGTCCTCACAAAGGAAAAACCTATACCGGGCTTAACCGGCTTCGTTAGTTTAGTGGCACTACTCGTCACTCGCACACGGATTCTACACGTCTACCGTTTCGTGGTCAGGCTACCTGCAGAAACTCAAACAATCATCAGACTCGGCTGCACACCGAGCACGGAATCCATACAGTTAGTACACCCGGCCGTCATCACTCGCCCGGATGTTCTCAAGCCAAACACGCCTTGAGTTACGTGTTCACGTCTCAGACCACGTGACGGGGTCTCCCATGTTGCACCACGCACGCCAGGGACAGACGTTGCTCGAATACCCCAAATGACATGAAGAGTCGTAGAGGATACTAAAGCGGGTCGGGTTACCTGCCACCCGTGGGGCTCCACCCTTCAGCTTGTGCGCACTGGTGGACAGCGCTTACGTGCACCCCCCAAGACATGAACGTCCCGAGATGCACGATTTTCCGACATAACAAATAGGTTAATAAGCCACTTTCTATATACTAATAACATCCTTATACGGGCTACTAACTCGTTCCTCACTGGATTTTTGAAAAAGAAGACCTTTGTACTGTGTTAAACCTCAAGCGAGCTCTGATACCAACGCTGACACGACACCAAGGTCCTGTCGAGCCAGGATCACGCTGAGGGGTGCTGCGTTGCACAGCACCGTATAACACACGTCAAAGGTACAAAGCGGAAGCGGAAATTTTATTACATAAACAAGTTTATGAACATGTTTACATCAAAATAAGTTTAGTCCACACTCGCGGGCGTAGACTAAGCATCAAGTGCACGTTCAGCCCTTGAACGTGTCCTTGCTAGCACACAAGCACACTAACTCTGCGGCGTGCACGACTCCCACTCGACGGGGTTCCCCTCCTGGGGTTCCGTCTCCTCTTCGGGAGTCCCTTCCTCATAGAACCCTGCAAAAGCTTCAAACACAAGCAGTGAGCACGAAGGCTCAGCAAGTCTGACCCGTCTCACCTAAACATGGAACTCCTATATGAGGGTAATGGGTTACATGAGGTAAAAATCATTTGCAAGGACTCGCCTAATTAGTAGAACCTTACTTTCAAGTTTTAGCAGCAGGTTGTGGAGAACCTTACGTGAAGGTACATGAGAGAGCCGCAATCAAACAAGAAACACCTTTCTCTCATGTACTTTGCCCAAAGTTGAAAAGAACTTTAGTTAGCTCTAAGCTACAGCATATCATTAACAATCAATGTCCATCTTTCAATCAGCAACATTTTAACATGTAACTAGCCTGTTCATTCTACGTCACGGTACAGTGAACAAGTGGTACTCACTGAACGCGAGGGACGGCGATTATAATCGATTTACACCTGCAGGGTTACCCGAACAACCCGTCACGTACGCCCGTACTCGATGTTGCCTACAACAACCATCACGGACGCCGTACGCAACTACCTTTCACCCGTCAGCCAAATATTGAACCGGTCCCATCGTCCCGAGCAAGAGGTCTCTGCACGCGCATCTCTGTGCCACCAGCCGATTTACACCTCGAGCTCTCAACCTACCCTCTGAACGACGGGCAATGCATCAATACCCAGCTACCCGAGTTACATCAGTTTCCCGGTTCCCATATAGCCGGTAGGTCTTCGGTACTGTTCTAGCTTGTTCAACAGGCCCGCACACGGCTCGGTCCTCAATCGACACAAGCGGAGCTATAGCACACAGGCCCTATAGTCCTGCTGCCCTTACTCTCCGCTCGGTCTCATCTTTCTTGCCATGTATATCATGTGCTATCTCTACCCGAGCAATGTGCCTCTAGCCTATTCTCGCGAGTAGTTCCAACTACTCGACTTGTACCGAATCCTACTCTATCCTAGCAATGCAGTGGCTAACGAGGTTTTCAATCCTAAACCCAACCCATGGTTTTCTTGGCTATGCAGTTGGGTTTCCAATCAAGACTCTAATGCAAAGAACAATATTCAAAGATGTGCTCAAAACAATAAACATTTGTAATAAGGTTAATGCAAACCGGAGCTTGCCTTGCTGCTCTTGGTCGTAGGCTAGCTGCTCCTCCGGAGTAACGAAGTCTAGGACTTCGGGTTCCTCCTCGACCTTAGCGACTACATGATATAAGACATACATGTATTAATTTAAATGCATTTATTAAGTTTGAACTTGTGAAGCTTATAACCTTTTCTAGACAGACCTAATGACTGTGAACCTTTTACTGTGGCTTGGTTACAACCTAAACAGAGACTTGGTTAAGTTTTAGTTGCAGCAAAGCTCAATTGAGCACTCCACAATTAATTATGTCCTTGACCTTAATTAAAGGCTTTTAGGGTGTTCTAAGGACTTTCATGAAACAAACTATGACTTTCTGAAAACTAGATTTTTAGAGGGTTCTAATGGAGTTGGTCTCACTTAATTTGGGGGTTCCTAACTAAAGATATGAGCCAAACAATTTCAGAGAAAATTCTGAAAATGTTTCTGAACATTTTCTATTTTCTTTGGAACAGTTTCACTAATGACACCATTAGGTGGATTAAATGAGCTCAAATGGATCTGAAATTTTTATGGTAGCTCAAGGATATTTTGGTGAACATCTCAGTAAAATTTCAGGATTTTCCTCCAAAGGATTCTCCAGTTAAAATTCCTAACAGTTTAAACTTTGAGGAATTAATTCCGGAGAAATAAGGAATTTCATGAAGTGAAACTTGATTTTCTGGAAAGTACTCAGAGAGCTGAATCCAGCAAAAGTTGGTTCACTCAATTTGGAGCTTTCTAGCCAAAGTTATGAGGATTTGAAGTTTGAAGGAGATCTGAAAATCGGGGAAAAGTTTAAACTCGCGCGTGGGCCCAGGGGACACGCGTCGCACGCCTAGGCGATGGCACATCGCCGCCCACAAGGATTTTGCGCGCCAGCACACCCGATCCCGGCCGCAGCCGGATCCCGATTCAAAATATCTCCCGCTGACAGCTGGGGTCCACCCCCTTCTTCAACCTCGCGACACCCGCGCCCCGCCGCCGAGGGATCTCGCCGGAGAGCTCGCCGCCGGCTGCTGTACAGCTCCAAACTTCTCGATTCTGGCCGCCCCTGCCAACTTTTACTCGGGAATAGGATCCGAGGGTCAGCTGCTCATGACAACGGCCGGAGCATGGTCGGCGACGAGCCGCCACTTCGGAATGACTTCGGCCATGTCGACTGACTTCTCTAGCACCTCAGCTACTTGGGAAATTGTGACGCCATCAATTCTGTGGAAAAACCACGGAACCGAGAACTAATGCATATGTGTGCCCAGGATGTTCATCACACATACACATACGTTCCACAAACTGAATTCAGATTATATATTACCACGAATGACAGAGTTTATTACAATTCCTCATGAGTCTTGGACTCATGGTCACAGCGGAAGTCTTATTTCTATGCAGCGGAAGTCCTTATTTCAATGCGGAAGCAAAAACTAATGCGGAAGAAAGCTTAGCAGAGGTGGCTCCATCCCTACTCCCTCCACAGGCAAGGTTGAGAACAGATCACACGCCATAATGCTCTACTCGGTCTTCATAGTAGTCTTCTCTTGCTGTTGATGAAGAAATAATAATGCAAGTTTGAGCACAATGATGTACTCAGCAAGTGCGGGAATAACACATGATATGCAGCTTATAAACAAGGTAGGTATAAAAGGCTTATTTGCAGAAAAGCAATCTTGTAAAACCATGATAAAACGGCAACTTTACTTTAGATGAATGTAATCCCAGTATTTATTGAATTACCATCATACCTTCATCACTCCTCGTGTTCCATCCGAACATTAACCAATCTTTTATTCATACTCACGAATACCTCCTCGTATTCGCTACCATCTCATCTCATATAACAACCTTGTCTCGCACCAAGACCAATCTCATTTCATGACCCACCAGTCATGCAACCCTTTCATCATCCAGGCTTAACAATTTCAAACCAAACCATAACCAAACCCCTAATCATAACCAAGAACCTCCCCAATAACCATTCCAATAACCATCCTATCTAATCATGGCAGTTTAGCCAGGTGCTCGTAACCGTAAGCTCGGCTATCATGATAGTTTTAGTAACTCTGCAGAGTTTGCACCTCTTTACCCACAAGTTTGTGATTTCGTCACCCGTCGGCGACTGCAGAACCTCCATTATACCAGTACACAGCCGTCGGTGTATGGTCAAGAGATCACAAAATAGCCTTTACAAAGGGGTTACTAGATGTATGGACTCACTAAGGTTTCACCGGCAGGCTAGAATCTCCAATTCTCCCACCCACGGGCCCCCTCTTGTGCCATGCAGTTCCCAGGGCAGTCCTCACTCGACTCCCATTCCCTGCGCCTTCCATAGTCCATAACATCCTAGCAACTTACCTAATTACTCAGCTAAGCCGCACCCATACTTGGCCTTGTGGTGGCACTGTTATCCTGGCATGTGCATGCATGAACCGGTCCTTAGATCTGCGGCAAGCAAAACCACCCTCTCATGCTACCTCATTCACAAACCCAGGCTTGCCTAGATCTCCCTCCGATCCATGTTTATTAACCTCATCAGTTACTTATTATCAGTACGAGTGCAGTTAGCTAGACACATCTATCTCGCTTCCCAATCCCATGGACTCAGCGAAGCATAAAGCAAAAACCATACCCGACTCATAAACTTCCCAGGCGACAAGGATGGTTTAATCAAAACTAGTAAACTCCTATAAAAAGGGTTTCCCATCATGTTTGACTCAGCACACACACCTTTTCGCAAAACAAAATAGTTTTACCCAAAACATAGGATCAACATGGTCAAGGAGCACTTGCCTTGTTCTTGCGGTTCCGGTTGTCCTTGATTCTCAAAACCTTGTTGCTGCAGCTCGTCGTAGACAGCTTCCTGAGTTTGTCCTGCTTTGTAGGATTCATGTGCACACAAATTCACAGCAATCAATATTATGCACAAACCCTAAACTAGATGCGATGATGCACATGCAGACTATCCTACGATTTTTATTAGATTGGTGTGCCCTTGCATGGCTTGCATGGACAGAGGTGTTCGGTTCAAAGGTGGTCGTGGCGATGATCTTGTTTTTAGATCAAACTGATCATCAAGTGATCTGCCCACGAGAAAGCTTCTGTTCGAAAGGAATTGAAGAACAGATGCAAGAGATGAACACCATGATGTCGTAAGGTGGTATTGAAGTCCTACCTCACGCTCTTCTTGACTTTGAGGTCCTCCTCAGACCACTCGGTTCTTCTCTGATGATCTCCCTTGTTGCGCTTCGGCGATGTTTTGCTCGGCGAGTTAGGGCTAGAGCGCTAAGTCGTCGGCTCAGGAGTTGAAAGAGAAGTTCGTGATTTCGGCCAGAGGTTTTGGGTTCTATTTATAATCGGGAAGAGAAGAGTCCTAATCTGATTGGATCCCGAATAAGAGTCTTATTCAGATCTTTGTTAGATCCTGACGTCTTATCTTCGGTAAGGATCGTGGATTTTAGATCGGTTTCCGTTGCGCACCGATATCTTCATGTGTAAAAACTGCTCCAGACTTGTTACCTCCGCGGTGATGAGCTCCGGAAGCTCCACGTGTCCTTCCGAGCCTGGTATCTCTTCTCCCGCAGAGACGAGCTCCGGTTGTGCCATGTGTCACGAGCGAGACCTCCCTCTTCTTCGGAGACGAGCTCCGTGCACGCCACGTGTGGGTGCCGGTCTTTCCGCCTTTCCCTCCCTCAGGGACATGCCCCGAGGTCGACACGTGTTTAGCAGCGACGGACCTCCGGAGATAAGCTCCGGTGGCGACACGTGTTCAATAGATCCGGACTTCTCCGAGATGAGCTCCGAGATTGACACGTATCCCGCGCGGATGGTCCTCTGATTTCCGCGAGGACTAGCTCCGTGGACGACACGTGTCTTATGAAAAATGCCTTTGCTCCTTCCGCAGAGGCTATCTCCACGGCAGCACGTGTCCCACAGGGTCGGACCTCTTTCCAATTGCGGAGGTGACCCCCCGAGTCTGCCACGTAGCCTAGTTTAGCGTCGGACCTCTCCCAATCTCTCGGGGATGAGCTCCGAACGCGCCACGTGGTCTGCTGGCCGTGGAAGTTGCGTTTCGGTGTTCTCGGAGAGCTTTATTGGCCATCCTCTTGATACTTGTCTCTGTTCCTTCTTTTCTTAAAATGTTTTTCTTCTTTATAAAACATGAACATATGCTGACACCCGAGATGAGGGTGTCACAAATCTACCCCCCTTAAATTGAATCTCGTCCTCGAGATTCATTAGTAGAAAATAGATGGGGAAATTCTGCCTTGATATCCTCTTCTCGCTCCCATGTGGCTTCAGCTTCAGTGTGATGGCTCCATTGTACCTTGCACCATCGAATCACCTTGTTTCGGGTGACCCTTTCCGTCACGTCCAAAATTCGGACAGGGTGTTCTGCGTAAGTTAGGTCCTCTTGAAGTTCAAGTTCTCCCATTGACACTTGTTCCTCTGGTATTCTCAAGCACTTCTTGAGCTGGGATACATGAAACACGTCATGTACGTCGCAGAGGTGGTTTGGGAGCTCTAGTTGGTAGGCTACTTCCCCTCGCTTACCCAAAATCTTAAATGGTCCGATGTAGCGAGGCGCTAGTTTGCCTCTGACGTTAAAACGTCGTTGGCCTCGGATAGGCGATACCTTAAGGTATACGAAGTCTCCAACTTCAAAGGTCAACTTTCTACACCTATTGTCCGCATAGCCCTTCTGTCGTGACTGAATAGCCTTTAAGTTTTCCTGTATCGTTTCGACTTGCTTTTCAGCCTCTTGTAGTACTTCGGGTCCAAACACCTGGTTCTCTCCAGTCTCGTTCCAGAACAGCAGCGTTCTACACCGTCTACCATATAAGGCTTCGAAAGGCGTCATCTTCAAGCTAGCCTGATGGCTGTTGTTATAGAAGAACTCAGCATACGGTAAACTCCTATCCCAACTACGCCCACGTTTCAAGGCGCAAGCTCTCAGCATGTCATCCAAAATTTGGTTTGTCCTCTTGGTTTGCCCATCTGTTTGTGGGTGATAGGCGGAGCTAAAATCCAGTCGTGTAGCCATGGCTTTCTGCAACTTCCTCCAGAATCTAGAGGTAAACTGAGAACCTCGATCTGAGATTATCCTCTTTGGAACTCCATGACGGCACACGATCTGCTCCATGTACAATTCTGCCAGCTGTGTAACGTTGTAACTTGTCTTTACCGGAAGAAAATGGGCGGTCTTCGTCAACCGGTCCACAATGACCCAGATGGAGTCGTATCCTGACTAAGTTCGTGGCAATCCGACAATGAAGTCCATACTGATGTCCTCCCATTTCCATTCAGGTATTTTCAAGGGTTGCAACAATCCAGCGGGTTTTTGATGTTCGGCTTTTACCCGTTGGCATGTGTCGCATAGGGCAACGTATTCGGCTATATCCCTCTTCATACCATCCCACCAATAGCAGGTTTTCAAATCCTTGTACATTTTGGTGCTCCCTGGGTGTATGGAATAGGGTGAATCATGTGCCTCCTTCAATATTACGTCGCGATGGTGTTTTATGTTTGGCACACAAATCCTTTTTCCTAGCCAAAGCGTACCCTTTTCATCCTCCTTGAAATTCTTTTCTATCCCTTGTCGGATTCTTTCTTTGATCTCCTTAATCCCCTCGTCCGTTGCTTGTCCCTTTCTTATTTCTTGCTCCAATGAGGAGTGGATTTCCATCACTTCCATGTTATTCAAGAATCCAAGGTGTAACTGTTCGAACTCTTTACGTAGTTCGGGTGGTAGCTCCCGAACCGTGAGTTGGTGGCATGCTCCCTTTCTGCTTAATGCGTCAGCGACCACATTGGCCTTCCCGGGGTGGTAGTTGATTCCCACATCATAATCCTTGATGAGTTCTAACCATCGACGTTGCCTCAAATTCAAGTCTGTTTGTGTAAATATGTACTTGAGGCTTTTATGATCCGTATAGATCTCACATCGATGACCAAGGATATAATGTCTCCAAATCTTCAATGCATGCACCACTGCTGCTAACTCCAAATCATGAGTAGGATAGTTAAGCTCATGCTTCTTTAATTGTCGTGAGGCATAGGCTACCACTTGCCCTTCCTGCATGAGCACACATCCGAGCCCTTATCTGGATGCGTCACAATATATGTCGAAGCTCTTGCTTACGTCTGGCAATACCAGAACTGGTGCTGTGGTTAGCCTTTTCTTGAGTTCCTCAAAACTTTCTTGGCAGGCTTGTGTCCATTGAAAGACTTTTCCCTTCATTAGCAACTCCGTCATAGGTTTTGCTATCTTAGAGAAGTCTTTAACGAAGCGCCGATAGTATCCTGCCATCCCAAGGAAACTCCGAATATCCCTCACGCTCCTCGGTTGGTCCCACTTCAAAATATCTCTCACCTTTCCAGGATCAACCGATACCCCTTCCTTGGAGATGATGTGGCCTAGGAAGGATATTTCCCTTAGCCAAAATGTAAGGGCCTCAGTTTTTGACACCCATTTGTAGTGTTCATCCCCACACCACACACCTCATTTGAGGAAGAATGATGAACACAAATGAAGAGCAAGTAACAATTATCAACATGCTCATTAGAGAACAAACTTACACATTGCAAAAGTGGTATTTCCCACATGTGATATAGATGGGCTGGACATATGAAAACTCCTACACTTTACTAAGGATGTCCATGCCAAGTTTCACCCAAATTCAAAACCTTTTTGAGGTCATCTTGGGTATAGATAGGAAGGGGGCAGTTTGAAAACATATTCAAATTCAAACTGTTTTTATACCATGAATTTGAAAGTGGAAGGCATATTCTTACTCAGCACAATTTTGTGAGCTCACACACCAATTTTCACTCCATTTGGAGTTGATCTTGACATGAGCTAAGGGGGAGAGATTCAAACTTTATTTGAATTTCAAACTGAACTTGTGCTGAAATTCATTCAAACCAAACCTCATTTGAACTTTGATCAATTCAAATGGCTCATGGGGGAATAATTTGAATGGCCAAGGGTAGTATAGGATTCACTGTTTACCACAGTTGTTAGGAGTAAATTTCAGAGGTTAAAAGGAGGGGTGGGACCCACATGTCAGCCTCTGCTTCAACACAAACCGACTGAAACACAGTTCAGTCGGTTCCTGGGTGCAGCGTGCGCGCGCCACCGAAGGGGGGCAGCCGGCGCCAGCTCCTGCTGCGCGCCCCAAGCCGGAGAACAGCCATCGGGCTATTTATTCCCTCCCCGGCGTGTTTCAGTCGCCATTCCCCGAGCTGCCGACGTGCACGACCTGTTTTTCCACTGCCATCACCGCCGCTCGAGCTCACGCTTGATCAAGCCGATCACTCGCGAGCACAGCCTCCTCCACAGCAAAACGGCACCAAGAGATCGTGAGCAACCTCCCAGATGCCGTGTTGGCCTGTGAGCAAGCTTCCTCGAGCTGTACGAGCCATTTCTCCGACGAGCCAAACATCGCCGCCGATCGGGCTCCCGTGGACAGCACGGCACAGCCGTTGTCACGTCCTCTTCTCTACACAAGAAAGGTGCGTGATTGTATGTAGATGGAGTAGCCGAAAGCCGTTTGGCGATTGATCAACCCTCGGCCGAGAATTTCCAAATTTACTCTTGATCAGTTCATAAGAACCGAGCTCACCTTCGGGTGAAATTCGTGCTCTATGCACGAAGGTTGGACGAGCTCGTTACCTAGTAGCTTCTACGCACGATAGCGTCCACGCTCGAACTGGAATTAGAGAAAACCATCGAGAATCGGCCATGATATGGCGGTTTTACCCGCCGCCATGGCTGAACACCTCGGCTCACCGTCGAGAGCCTAGTTGCCGGCATTTCTAGCTTCCACCCAGCCCTGGTTCGGGTTTCCCATGCTCTACTGATGCTCTCCGACCGATTTCCGGTCGATTTGGTGCATGGGAGAGCGGGACCGACCTCACCGGAACCCTAGCAGGTGCTGTCATCGGTGCGCACGGGTTTCCGGTCATCGCCGGCGGCCAGCGACCCCACCATCGAGTCCAGGGGGTCAGTAAAGGGGCAGGCGGCAAGTTTCGGGCCGGGAGTTGGCCGGGAACTCAGTTCCGGCGAGGGTCGCCGGAGAACGCCGCCGCCGTGCAGTTGGCGCGAGGAGGGAGACGACGCACTGTATGCGGGGCCCACAAGCCAGAGTTTAAACTTTTCCCCGAATTTCAGTTTTAGTTCAAACTTCAAATCTTTATAACTTTGGCTAGAAATCTCCAAATTGAGTGAACCAAATTTTGCTGGATTCAGCTCTCTGAGTACTTTCCAGAAAATTAAGTTTCACTTCATGAAATTCCTCATTTCTCTAGAATTAATTCCTTAAAGTTTAAAGTGTTAGGAATTTTAACTGGAGAATCCTTTGGAGGGAAATCCTGAAATTTTGCTGAGATGTTCACCAAAATATCCTTAAACTACCATAAAAATTTCAGAACCATTTGAGCTCATTTAGTCCGCCTAATGGTGTGATTAGTAAAACTGTTCCAGAGAAAATAGAAAATGTTCAGAAACATTTTCAGAATTTTCTCTGAAATTGTTTAGCTCATATCTTTAGTTAGAGACTTCCAAATTAAGTGAGACCAACTCCATTAGAACCCTCTGAAAATCTAGTTTTCAGAAAGTCATAGTTTGTCTCATGAAAATTCCTAGAACACCCTAAGAGTTCCAATTAAGGTCAAGGACATAATTATTTGTGGAGGGCTCAAATGAGCTTTGCTGCAACTAAAACTTGACCAAGTCTCTGTTTAGGTTGTAACCAAGCCACAGTAAAAGTTTCACAGTCATTTGGTCTATCTAGCAAAGGTTATAGACTTCACAACTTCAAACTTAATACAAATGCATTAAATTAATACATGTATTGTTTCTATCATGTAGTCGCTAAGGTCGAGGAGGAACCCGAAGTCCTAGACTTCGTTACTCCGGAGGAACAGCTAGCCTACGACCAAGAGCAGCAAGGCAAGCTCCGGTTTGCATTAACCATTTTTACAAATTTTTATTGTTTTGAGCACATACTTGTTTCCTTTATTCTGTGCATTAGAGTCTTGTTTGGAAACCCCACTGCATAGCCAAGAAAACCATGGGTTGGGGTTTAGGATTGCAAACTCCATTAGCCACTGCATTGCTAGGATAGAGTAGGATTCGGTACAAGTCGAGTAGTTGGAACTACTCGCGAGAATAGGCTAGAGGCACATTGCTCGGGTAGAGATAGCACATAATACACATGGCAAGAAAATGAGACCGAGCGGAGAGTAAGGGCAGCAGGACTTTGGGGCCTGTGTGCTGTAGCTCCGCTCATGTCGATTGAGGACCGAGCCGTGTGCGGGCCTGTTGAACAAGCTAGAACAGTACCGAAGACCTACCGGCTATATGGGAACCGGGAAACTGATGTAACTCGGGTAGCTGGGTATTGAGGCATTGCCCGTCGTTCAGAGGGTAGGTTGAGAGCTCGAGGTGTAAATCAGCTGGCGGCACAGAGATGCGCGTGCAGGGACCTCTTGCTCGGGACGATGGGACCGGTTCAATATTTGGCTGACGGGTGAAAGGTAGTCGCGTACGGCGTCCGTGATGGTTGTTGTAGGCAACATCGAGTACGGGCGTACGTGACGGGTTGTTCGGGTAACCCTGCAGGTGTAAATCGATTATAATCGCCGTCCCTCGCGGTCAGTGAGTACCACTTGTTCACTGTACCGTGACGTAGAAAGAACAGGCTAGTTACATGTTAAAATGTTGCTGATTGAAAGCTGGACATTGATTGTTAATGATATGCTGTAGCTTAGAGCTAATTAAAGTTCTTTTCAACTTTGGGCAAAGTACCTGAGAGAAATGCGTTTCTTGTTTGATTGCGGCTCTCTCATGTGCCTTAGCGTAAGGTTCTCCACAACCTGCTGCTAAAACTTGAAAGTAAGGTTCTACTAATTAGGCGAGTCCTTGCAAATGATTTTTGCCTCATGCAACCCATTACACTCAGGTAGAAGTTCCATGTTTAGGTGAGACGGGTCAGACTTGCTGAGCCTTCGTGCTCACTGCTTGTGTTTGAAGCTTTTGCAGGGTTCTATGAGGAAGGGACTCCCGAAGAGGAGACGGAACCCCAGGAGGGGAACCCCGTCGAGTGGGAGTCGTGCACGCCGCAGAGTTAGTGTGCGTGTGTGCTAGCAAGGACACGTTCGAGGGCTGAACGTGCACTTGATGCTTAGTCTACGCCCGCGAGTGTAGACTGAACTTATTTTGATGTAAACATGTTCATAAACCTGTTTATGTAATAAAACTTCCGCTTCCGCTTTGCACCTTTGACGTGTGTTATACGGTGCTGTGCAACGCAGCACCCCTCATCGTGATCCTGGCTCGACAGGACCAATCGGGTCGTGTCACAAAATTGACACTTGTTGAGCTTGGCATACAACTGATGCTCGCGCAACTTCTGCAAGGTCAATTTCAGATGTTCTTCATGCTCCTCCTTACTTTTTGAATACACCATAATGTCGTCGATGAAAACTACGACGAACTTGTCCAAGTACTCCACGAAAACCTTATTCATAAGGGACATGAAGTATGCGGGTGCATTCGTCAATCCAAAAGACATAACGGTATATTCATATGAACCATACCGCGTCCGAAAGGCTGTCTTAGGTATATCGGAGGGCTTAATCTTCAGCTGGAAATATCCCGACCGAAGATCAATCTTGGAGAACACTTGGGCTCCTTTCATTTGATCGAATAGGTCCTCTATACCGGGCAGAGGGTATTTATTCTTGATTGTTAACTCGTTGAGAGACCTGTAGTCCACGCACATTCTTTGGGTTCCGTCCTTCTTGTCTACGAAGAGTACCGGGGCTCCCCATGGTGACGAACTTGGACGGATAAAACCCTTCTACAACTGTTCTTGAATTTGCTTCTTGAGTTCAACTAACTCGTTGACGGGCATCCTATATGGTCTCTTAGCTATGGGTGCAGTTCCAGGTACCAAATCTATGGCAAACTCAATGTCCCGGTCAGGTGGCATACCTGGAAGTTCTTCCGGGAACACATCCGAAAATTCCTGAACCACTGGAATGTTGTCCAATGTTACTCTTTCGACATGGTTCAGATCCGCCCGTTTGGTCGCTTGCTGGGCTGACTCAAACTCGACACGGATACCGTGTTCATTCGTCAACTGCACGCTTCTCTCAGCACATTGGATTACCCCATTGTGCTTGCTTAACCAGTCCATTCCGAGTATGATGTCAATTCCGTGGGAGTTCAAAACAATAAGGTTGGCAAGGAAGTCTACCCCCCTTATTTTAAGGCTAACTTTAGGACATACTATATTAGTCCTCATTTCTCCTCCGGGAGAATTAACTAACATAGCACATTCTAAGTGAGATACGGGTAGATGATGCTTGGCAACATATTTGGATGATATGAAGGAATGTGATGCTCCGGAATCAAATAAAATGGTGGCTGGGTTGGAGTTGGCAAGGAACATACCAATTGCGACGTCCTCAGCCTGTTGTGCTTCCTCAGCAGTGACATGGTTAACATGGCCACGAACATAGTTTTGCGGTCCACGGTTCCCTTGGTGGTCCCCTCCGTTTGGTCGCTGGTTCTGCTTGGGCACGTTACCTTGCTGTCCAGGGCCTCTCTTCGGGCACTGGTTAGCGAAGTGGCCTACTTCCCCGCATGCAAAGCACGCCCTGTTGCCTACGGCAGCAGGTACGTTGGGGCGGGGGTTTTGAACAGGAGCGCCATTGTTAGGCCGGGGCGCAGGAGGCATGGGCACACGAGGTGCTGGTGCAACGAGCCGTTGCTGTGGTGGCTGACCAGGGCGGTACGTAGGAGCGGTTGATCCATACTGCGTTGCAGGGGGCATGTACCTAGGTCGTACGTTGCTCCCTTGGGGCTGGTATGGCATCCTCCTTTTGCACTCGCGCTCGATCTCTCGGATCTTGTTTTCCACCACAATAGCCTTATCAACCAGCTTCTGGAAGCTTACGTAGTCATTGTTGAGGAGCTGAACTTGGATCTCATTGTTCAACCCTCTCATGAACAGGTACTGCCTCCTCTGATCTGAGTTGACATCTTCGGGGGCATACCAGGACAGTTGTATGAACTTGTTGAGGTATTCATTCACACTCTTCTGCCCTTGGCGGAGACCCTCAAACTCCTGCCTCTTGAGCATCATTACGCCAACAGGGATGTAGTGGGAGCGGAAACTTTCCTTGAACTCAGTCCAAGTGTTTGTCTCCGGGTTGGCATGGGCGTTGCTCAAGGCATCCCACCAGTCAGCAGCTGCTCCCATCAGTTGGTGCGACGCAAAGAGAACCTTTTCTCGGTCGTTGCACTGTACAATGGCAAGCTTCTTCTCCATGGATTTCAACCAATCATCGGCCTCCATTGGATCGCTTGCTTGAGCAAAGGTGGGTGGTCGAGTCCTCATGAACTCTCCCAACTTGTTATGAGCCGGCGGTGGTGGTGGCGGTGGTGCCGGAACGGGGTGTTGGTTGGCCTGCAACTGACCCAAAGTTTGGATCATGGTTTGCATAAGCTGGTTTTGCATGGCCATCAACCTTTCTAGGTTGTTTTCGCCAGCTCCAGGGTTAGCAGGAACTTCTTCATAGTCATCTTCCTGGACGTTCCTTCGGCTGGCGTTTCCTCTCACCATCTGTGAGAGAGAACGAAATAGAATAGAAGGTTAGAAGATTAGATAGGTCCTTTCAACTATATGCGTCAAGGGGAGTTTGGACTATATATATATATTAGTCCTTATGAGGATGTGATCAAGTGCCGAAGCATTTCACTCCTCTTTCTTCTTACGTGTGGATTTGGGCAACGTTGTTGAGACGCCCCACAACTCACACTAAGCACATATTCACAAATAATCATCACAAGGGCCCACTCGACTCCTATTCAAGGATGGTTTCCTATGTCAAGGTGGTTTCAAGGCCAATCTAAGCTATTCATCCTAGGATGCTTCCTTTGGTCCGCGTAGCTTCTATTTAGGGGTATAACTTGCTGTTAACCCGTCATTCTAATATCAATCTAAGGTTTCTATCTAGGCGTGTAACCTACTGTCAACCCGTGGCTCTGATACCAATCTGTGACGCCCTCAATTCTGTAGAAAAACCACGGAACCGAGAACTAATGCATATGTGTGCCCAGGATGTTCATCACACATACACATACGTTCCACAAACTGAATTCAGATTATATATTACCACGAATAACAGAGTTTATTACAATTCCTCATGAGTCTTGGACTCATGGTCACAGCGGAAGTCTTATTTCTATGCAGCGGAAGTCCTTATTTCAATGCGGAAGCAAAAACTAATGCGGAAGAAAGCTTAGCAGAGGTGGCTCCATCCCTACTCCCTCCACAGGCAAGGTTGAAAACAGATCACACGCCATAATGCTCTACTCGGTCTTCATAGTAGTCTTCTCTTGCTGTTGATGAAGAAATAATAATGCAAGTTTGAGCACAATGATGTACTCAGCAAGTGCGGGAATAACACATGATATGCAGCTTATAAACAAGGTAGGTATAAAAGGCTTATTTGCAGAAAAGCAATCTTGTAAAACCATGATAAAACGGCAACTTTACTTTAGATGAATGTAATCCCAGTATTTATTGAATTACCATCATACCTTCATCACTCCTCGTGTTCCATCCGAACATTAACCAATCTTTTATTTATACTCACGAATACCTCCTCGTATTCGCTACCATCTCATCTCATATAACAACCTTGTCTCGCACCAAGACCAATCTCATTTCATGACCCACCAGTCATGCAACCCTTTCATCATCCAGGCTTAACAATTTCAAACCAAACCATAACCAAACCCCTAATCATAACCAAGAACCTCCCCAATAACCATTCCAATAACCATCCTATCTAATCATGGCAGTTTAGCCAGGTGCTCGTAACCGTAAGCTCGGCTATCATGATAGTTTTAGTAACTCTGCAGAGTTTGCACCTCTTTACCCACAAGTTTGTGATTTCGTCACCCGTCGGCGACTGCAGA
The DNA here is from genome assembly GCA_030760725.1 of Neostapfia colusana. Classification (NCBI taxonomy): domain Eukaryota; kingdom Viridiplantae; phylum Streptophyta; class Magnoliopsida; order Poales; family Poaceae; genus Neostapfia; species Neostapfia colusana. The sequence goes on from JASWHV010000006.1 coordinate 108,253,075, forward strand.
ACCTCCATTATACCAGTACACAGCCATCGGTGTATGGTCAAGAGATCACAAAATAGCCTTTACAAAGGGGTTACTAGATGTATGGACTCACTAAGGTTTCACCGGCAGGCTAGAATCTCCAATTCTCCCACCCACGGGCCCCCTCTTGTGCCATGCAGTTCCCAGGGCAGTCCTCACTCGACTCCCATTCCCCGCGCCTTCCATAGTCCATAACATCCTAGCAACTTACCTAATTACTCAGCTAAGCCGCACCCATACTTGGCCTTGTGGTGGCACTGTTATCCTGGCATGTGCATGCATGAACCGGTCCTTAGATCTGCGGCAAGCAAAACCACCCTCTCATGCTACCTCATTCACAAACCCAGGCTTGCCTAGATCTCCCTCCGATCCATGTTTATTAACCTCATCAGTTACTTATTATCAGTACGAGTGCAGTTAGCTAGACACATCTATCTCGCTTCCCAATCCCATGGACTCAGCGAAGCATAAAGCAAAAACCATACCCGACTCATAAACTTCCCAGGCGACAAGGATGGTTTAATCAAAACTAGTAAACTCCTATAAAAAGGGTTTTCCATCATGTTTGACTCAGCACACACACCTTTTCGCAAAACAAAATAGTTTTACCCAAAACATAGGATCAACATGGTCAAGGAGCACTTGCCTTGTTCTTGCGGTTCCGGTTGTCCTTGATTCTCAAAACCTTGTTGCTGCAGCTCGTCGTAGACAGCTTCCTGAGTTTGTCTTGCTTTGTAGGATTCACGTGCACACAAATTCACAGCAATCAATATTATGCACAAACCCTAAACTAGATGCGATGATGCACATGCAGACTATCCTACGATTTTTATTAGATTGGTGTGCCCTTGCATGGCTTGCATGGACAGAGGTGTTCGGTTCAAAGGTGGTCGTGGCGATGATCTTGTTTTTAGATCAAACTGATCATCAAGTGATCTGCCCACGAGAAAGCTTCTGTTCGAAAGGAATTGAAGAACAGATGCAAGAGATGAACACCATGATGTCGTAAGGTGGTATTGAAGTCCTACCTCACGCTCTTCTTGACTTTGAGGTCCTCCTCAGACCACTCGGTTCTTCTCCGATGATCTCGGCGATGTTTTGCTCGGCGAGTTAGGGCTAGAGCGCTAAGTCGTCGGCTCAGGAGTTGAAAGAGAAGTTCGTGATTTCGGCCAGAGGTTTTGGGTTCTATTTATAATCGGGAAGAGAAGAGTCCTAATCTGATTGGATCCCGAATAAGAGTCTTATTCAGATCTTTGTTAGATCCTGACATCTTATCTTCGGTAAGGATCGTGGATTTTAGATCGGTTTCCGTTGCGCACCGATATCTTCATGTGTAAAAACCGCTCCAGACTTGTTACCTCCGCGGTGATGAGCTCCGGAAGCTCCACGTGTCCTTCCGAGCCTCGTATCTCTGCTCCCGCAGAGACGAGCTCCGGTTGTGCCATGTGTCACGAGCGAGACCTCCCTCTTCTTCGGAGACGAGCTCCGTGCACGCCACGTGTGGGTGCCGGTCTTTCCGCCTTTCCCTCCCTCAGGGACATGCCCCGAGGTCGACACGTGTTTAGCAGTGACGGACCTCCGGAGATAAGCTCCGGTGGCGACACGTGTTCAATAGATCCGGACTTCTCCGAGATGAGCTCCGAGATTGACACGTATCCCACGCGGATGGTCCTCTGATTTCCGCGAGGACTAGCTCCGTGGACGACACGTGTCTTATGAAAAATGCCTTTGCTCCTTCCGCAGAGGCTATCTCCGCGGCAGCACGTGTCCCACAGGGTCGGACCTCTTTCCAATTGCGGAGGTGACCCCTGAGTCTGCCACGTAGCCTAGTTTAGCGTCGGACCTCTCCCAATCTCTCGGGGATGAGCACCGAACGCGCCACGTGGTCTGCTGGCCGTGGAAGTTGCGTTTCGGTGTTCTCGGAGATCTTTATTGGCCATCCTCTTGATACTTGTCTCTGTTCCTTCTTTTCTTAAAATATTTTTCTTCTTTATAAAACATGAACATATGCTGACACCCGAGATGAGGGTGTCACAGAAATCGGTCGGGGAGCATCAGTGGACCTTAGAGAAGGTCGACATGAGCTCGAGGCAGCTTGGGGAAGGCCCAAAATAGGTCCTCACCGTGCGCCCGATGCCGCCCGTTCGTTCTGCCATTAGTAGACCTCAAATTACGCCGGGAACAGAGGTTCTCCGGCCCAGAGTTGTGAAGGCAACTTGTGCGTTACCGTGTCTAGCTCGTGTGAGAGCGGCCTGAGGCCCTCTAATCCTTTCTAGAGCACGAATTAAACAGAATCGTACCCGAAGGTCGTTCTGCACACAGAAAGGGGAAAAGTGGAAATTCGCCGCCGGTGAGCAACCACTCGAGCTGTGGCTCAGGGATGAGTAGCACCGGTCACCCACGCGTCCAAGGGTGCCTTGGCTCGGGCGTGACAACGCCCTGGTTGGGCTGTCCACGAGAGCCCGAGGTGCGGCGGTTCCAAGTTCCGAGTTTGATCTTTCGGCACAGCCGATATCAATCGGTTTCAACCGAATTCTAGCAACGGGGAGGACGGAGGAAGGTCTCTAGTACCTTGCTGGGGCTCTGGAGTGGACGGAGGAAGCTGCGATCAGCGTTCTCCGATCAAGTCCGTGCTGCGGAAGTTTTCGTCCGGCGCTGAGTTCTTGCGGGGAAGAACGGCGGTACCTCGGCCGAGGAGGGGGGCAGACGCCTTAAGAAGGCTCTGCACCGCCTCACGCCCGCGCGTGGGCAAGCAGCTGGTGGCGCGGCGGCTGGCCTCGGTGGCGATCACCGCTGCGGCTCGGCGACCCGAGTGAAAAAGTCTCAGTCGGTTTGATCTGAGCAGTGGCTGACATGTGGGTCCCACCTCCAGTTTTAACCTCTGAAATTTACTCCTAATCACTGTTGTAAACAGTGAACCCCATACTACCCTTGGCAATTCAAATTATTCACCCATGAGCCATTTGAATAGATCAAAGTTCAAATGAGGTTTGGTTTGAATGAATTTCAGTACAAGTTCAGTTTGAAATTCAAATAAAGTTTGAATCTCTCCCCCTTAGCTCATGTCAAGATCAACTCCAAATGGAGTGAAAATTGGTGTGTGAGCTCACAAAAATGTGCTGAGTAAGAATATGCCTTCCACTTTTAAATTCATGGGATGAAAACAGTTTTAATTTGAATATGGTTTCAAACTGCCCTCTTCCTATCTATACCCAAAATGACCTCAAAAAGGTTTTGAATTTGGGTAAAACTTGGCATGGACATCCTTAGCAAAGTGTAGGAGTTTTCATATGTCCAGCCCATCTATATCACATGTGGGAAATACCACTTTTGCAATGTGTAAGTTTGTTCTCTAATGAGCATGTTGATAATTGTTACTTGCTCTTCATTTGTGTTCATCATTCTTCCTCAAATGAGGTGTGTGGTGTGGTGATGAACACTGCAAATGTGTGTCAAAAACTGTGGCCCTTACAGCTACAGCCATGAACCGGTACAGGGCTGGCCTGCCGATTATAGCGTTGAAGGGGAGGTCTATCTCCGCTACGTCGAACAGAATGTACTCTGTTCGATAGCTGTCCGGAGCCCCGAAGGTCACCGGGAGACTAATGTTGCCGTAGGGGATAACCTGTCCCGGCTCTACCCCTGAGAACGGGCTCGACGGGGTGAGCTTGGCCATCGGGACCTGCAGCTTCTGGAAAGCTGCACGGCTGATGAGGTTCAGCCCAGCTCCTCCATCTACCAAAACGTGGTACATTCTTACGTTGGCGATGGTAGGGGCTACCAGGAGCGGCAGTTGGCCGGCCCCAGCCATGTTCCTGGGGCAGTCGGTGGCGTCAAAGCTGATGGGGGTCCCCATCCACTTAAGGTGCGGTGCAGCACTTGGGAGTGGCGCCACCGACGCTACCGCTCGGCGCAGAGTCTTGACTGCGCTTCGGGACGAGGGGTCGGCGGACCCGCCGTATATGACGTAGAGCTTCTTCCGACGCTCATCGTCACTGGAGCTGGAGTCCTCATGATTGCGTGCCGCCTTCACGACACGCTGAGGCTCCTGGATCTCCTCTGGGTGGTCGATGTTGTCTGGAACATCCACCCCCTGTTCGTCTTCCTTTGGACGGAAGGGCAGGGCATCAGCCCGCTGCCGCTTCCCCTTGCGGAAGCGCTCTGCGAGCCTTCGGATCTCCCGGCACTCGGCAGTAGTGTGGCGACAGCTGCCATGCATGGGGCACATATTGTCCTGGCTATCTTCCGGGATCGGTGACTTTCGCTGCCTCTTGTCAGGGCGTGGCCCCCGAGCCCCACTGAGCGTCGCTGCAGTGACGACTGGGGTCGCGGCCGGTGATCTTATCTTGCTTCTGCCTCGGCTCTTGGTCTTCCTGCTGCCTCCATAGGGAGTAGGACCAGATCCGGGCAGCCCTCCTGACTCGGAGGACGGCTGTGAGTGCCAGTTCCGTCCTTCGGCTGCTCTGGCGCACTTGTCCGCCAAGCTGAATAGCTCTGAGGCATCGCGGACCTCCCTGGTCGCGAGTTTCTCAAGCATCTTCTTGTCTCGGACGCCTTGCCGGAACGCCACCACCACAGAAGCATTTTGAATGTGTGGGATGGTGTTCCGCACCTGGGAGAACCGCTGGATGAAAGAGCGCAGCGACACCCCAGGTTGTTGTTGGATGGCGTGGAGGTCGAGCTCCGTGCCAGGCCGGGTGTAGGAACTGCCGAAGTTGGCTATGAACTGTCGGCAAAGCTCTCCCCAGGAAGTTACGGAACCCTGGGGGAGGTTCATGAGCCAAGACCGAGCTGGGCCAGTCAAGGCGACAGGGAAGTAATTGGCCATGACGGCTTCATTCCCTCCTGCGGCAAGTACGGCGGTGGAGTAGATCTGGAGGAACTCCGCTGGGTTGACGCTGCCGTCGTACTTCTCGGGCAGGTGCGGCCGAAACTTGCGCGGCCACTTTGCGAAGAGAAGGTGGGGCGTGAGGGCCGCACACCCTGCTTCTGTCGCCGCAGGTTCTGGTGCCGCGAACGCTTGGTTCGCCCTGAGCACCGCGTGCCCCGGCATGGGCAAGGCTGCACCATAGGCCGGGGGCGCCATATGCAGGACATATGACTGTGGCATATTCTGCACGGCGCAGGCCTGGGGAGAGATCGTGTGGCGAAGGTCTGCTCTTCAGGCTGGGTCGAGGCCGACGTCATGCTGTCGTCAGCCTCTTGGTGGCGACGCCTTTCTCGGCGCCGCTCAAGGTATACCCGGGCATCTTGACCCAGGCGACACTGCTCCAGCTCTGTCCTCAGATCTGTCGATTGGGGGCTGGTAGAGCTGGAGTCTGCCGTCTGCTCGTCAACCAATGGTGCGCGCATCAGCGACATGACCGGTTGGCCAGAGCGTCGTCCCCGCCGAAGTCGAGGGTTTGCGGCGGCAACGACGAGACGGTCTACCTCGCGGATCCACTGCCGGGTCGCTGCCTAAGGCGCGTCCCCAGCGGGCGGATTGTACAGTAGCGCTCTCGCAGCAGCTAGCGCACCCCCACTGGGCACGCCCAGCGCTACTGAAGACTTGAAGCTGGTTGGAGCCTGCATTGCCGGGGTCGGCGCTGCCAGAGCCGGTTGCTGGCTCCCAGCTTGTACCGACACACTCCGTTCCGAGTGTGTCGACATGTACTCCCCCCTGGTCGCGGTCTGCCGCAGAGGCGAGGGGGGAGAGTTCGCCGCTGAAGGAAGCTTGGTCATCTTCGACGGCGGAAACTCGTCGCGCTAGGAGAAAAGCCCCCTACCTGGCGCGCCAAATGTCAAAGTGTTTAGTCGACACTTCCCCCGGGCCTGCACTGGGCAGCCCGCGGAGGTTCTTTTTTCGGTGGGGCTAGTCTCTAGCGGAGAGCTTGTGCAGATGGACGAGTTAGTAAGAGCTTGACACGGCGAGTTTTACGTGGTTCAGGCTGCCGGAGCGTAAAACCCTACGTTCACGGTGAGCTATGGAGCTCGCTGTATTGCTTGCTGCTCGGGGCCGGAGGCCTGAGCTTGGGGGTGAGTTACAGCTTGAGAGTGTATGGCTAGCGTATGAGTTGCAAAGTGCGAACCCTTGCTATCGACGCCTACCTGAGCTTTTTATAGTCCAAGGCTCGGGCAGCTTACAAGGGGGGCCGGGACCCGACAGGTGGTCCCAGGAAGATTGTCTATCATCTACCGTATCTGCAGTTATGCCGGTAGTTGCCTCTGGTCGAAGGCTTCTGAGTCTTCATCTTGCCGCCCTGCCCATGCCGCATGCTAGTCGTAGTGGTTGATGACGGCGCAGGCGGCATGGGATGTCTTGTCGCGGTGTTTATTAGCTGGCATGTTCTGACACCGCGCGCCAGTCTGTGATGTGACTGGGCGCAACGGCACCTGACAGAGGCGTGCTCCGCGTCTCCGCGTCTTGGGAAGACGCGGGCCTTGAATACCTTGTACGGGCAAGGTATGGGGTGTCTTTACGCCCGCTGCCTATCGCTCAGGGGCAGGCAGCGCCGTTCTGCTGCCACGTGGTGGGCCCGGAGGCCTTCTCAGAGGAGAGGAGGGCCCGTTCCGCGGGGCACGTGGAGCCTCCGGACCTCTCCCCGCGGAGGGAGAGGCTCAGCTTTTGTTGGCCACATGGCGGGCCCGGAGCTCTCCTCTGAGGAGAGGGAGGTCCGGCCCCGCTGGACGCGTGGCGCCTTCGGACCTCTCTCCTGCGGAGGGGGAGGTCTGGCTTCTGTATGCCATGTGGCGGGCCCGGAGCTCTCCTCTGAGGAGAGGGAGGTCCGGCCCCGCCGGACGCGTGGTGCCTTCGGAGCTCTCCCTGCGGAGAAGGGTGAGTTCCTTAGGCATTTTACCCTGTGCGCGGGGGTACCCCATATCTCAGGTACCGACACTAGCCATAGTCTTTGACAAATTGCGCTTCACGCGCACCAAACTGAACCCCGACAAATGTGTGTTCGGTGTATCCTCTGGGAAACTCTTAGGATTCCTGGTCTCGCACCGGGGAATCGAGGCCAACCAAGAGAAGATCAAGGCCATCGACTTGATGCGGCCTCCTGCCCGCATCAAGGAAGTCCAGAAACTCACGGGATGCCTAGCCGCGCTGAGTCGGTTTATACCGAGACTAGCAGAGCGGGCGCTCCCCTTCTTTAAGCTCCTGCGCAGATCCGGCCCGTTTGCCTGGACTGACGAAGCAGAAGAAGCTTTCCAGGAGTTGAAGCGACTCCTGACGACCCTACCTATCATGGTAGCCCCCGAGCCCAGAGAGCATCTGTTGCTCTATATCGCGGCGACAACTGAAGTTGTGAGTATGGTCCTCGTCGCAGAGCGGCCGGACCTCTCGTCTTCACAGCCTGCTCCGGTAGCAGGAGACAAACGCCAGGAAACCCCGGAGGTCCAAGACGGCCTCCCGGACCTCCAAGACAACCTCCCGGAGGTCCAGGGCAGCCTCCCGGACCTCCAAGACAACCTCCTGGGGGTCCAACGGGACCCCCCAGGGGCCCAACGGACCTCCCGGAGATCCAGCGGGACCTCTCGGAGGGCCAAGGTGGCTTAGGAACCTTCGAGTTCCAACTCCCAGAAGCCCCCCAGGACCCACTCACCTCCGGCAGGCCAGAGCCAGTGGATGAAGACCTCTCTGACCTAAGAGAGAGGGTCCAAACCATCCAGAGGCCTGTCTACTACATCAGTGAAGTCCTCCACGACGCCAAGACAAGGTACCTGGAGGTCCACAAGCTGCTGTATGCAGTGCTCGTGGCGTCCAGGAAGCTCCGCCACTACTTTCAGGCCCACCGGGTCTCGGTAGTCACCTCCTATCTGCTGAAGACGATCCTTCACAGCCCCCATGCGATCGGCAACGTCGCTAAATGGGCAGCGGAGCTGGCGGAGTTCGAGCTGGACTTCCTTCCTCGCCATGCAGTCAAAAGCCAAGCGCTGGCTGACTTCGTGGCAGGGTGGACACCAACAAAGGCTGACCCAGGGGGCCACGAAGACGGTGAACCAAAGCACCGAGCTCCGGTCTTCACCGACCCCACTGGACGCTCTTCTTCGACGGCTCCTCGCGAAAGCAGGGGGCCGGTGCCGGGGTACTGCTTCTCATGCCATCGGGGGAGCAGTTTGGGTACATGGTGCGTCTCAATTTCAAGGCAAACAACAACATGGCAGAGTATGAAGCACTCATCTTTGGCCTACAGACAGCCCTGTCTCTGGGCGCTCGCCAGTTGTTGGCACAGGGCGACTCCCAGCTGGTTATCAAGCAAGTTAAGGGCGAATGCTCCTGCAATGACCTGCAGCTAGCTGCTTATCTGCTCCACGTGCAGATGTTGGAGAAAGACTTCCTCGCCTTGGACCTGCGCCACGTACCACGCGCTGGCAATGCCGCAGCTGACGACCTTTCAACGAAGGCCTCCACCGGAGCCCCTGTGCCTGAAGGAGTCTTCGAGAGGACGTTGCTGTGGCCCACAGCCCGGCCTGCCGAGCCAGGCGAAGGGGGCTGGACCAGCACCTCGAAGCCGGTGGTCCTGGCGGCCCTGCAGCCATGGACGCCGCCAAGGATCGTAAGCGTCTCTGGGGACTCCGTGCAACCCAGCGCTCAAGATCCAGAAGCTCAAGTCAGTCCCGATGCATGGATCACAGAGATCCGGGACTACTTGAAAGACAACATCCTCCCTGATGAACGTGTATCCGTTGAACGGATCGTGCGCATGGCTAAGAGATACGCGCTGGTAGAAGGGGATCTCTACAGGCGTGGCGCCAACCACGTCCTATTGCGGTACATAACCCAGGGGGAAGGCTGCGACTTGCTCGCTGAGATCCATGGAGGCGAATGTGGGAGTCACTCTTCCTCACGCACGCTTGTCGGTAAAGCCTTCCGGCATGGCTTCTACTGGCCGACAGCACTCCAGGATGCCGTCAAGCTGGTCGAGAGCTGCAAGGCGTGCCAGTTCCACGCCAAGCAGATCCATACACCGGCTCAGGCGGTACAGATGATCGCCCTCATGGCCGTTTGACGTATGGGGGTTGGACATCCTGGGACCATTCCCCAGAGCCGTCGGGGGATTCCGGTACCTCTATGTCGCCATTGACAAGTTCACCAAGTGGCCGGAAGCCACACCAGTCGTCACCATCAACAAGCAATCCGCAGTAAAGTTCATCAAGTTGATTGTCTACCGGTTCGGGGTCCCAAACAGAATCATCACCGACAACGGGACCCAGTTCACCAGCGCAGCCTTCCAAGACTACTGCGAAGACCTCGGCATCCAGGTGTGCTATGCCTCTGTTGCTCACCCAAATAGCAATGGAAAAGTCGAGAGGGCCAACGCCGAGATTCTTCGGGGCCTCAAGACCCGCACCTATGTCAGCCAGAAGAAACATGGTGCCAATTGGGTGGATGAGCTTTCAAGCACACTATGGGCTAACCGGACATCACAGAGCCGGGCCACCAGGGAGACACCCTTCTTCATGGTGTATGGGGCCGAAGTTGTGCTTCCCCCAGAGATCACTATGAAGTCTTACCGTGTCCGAGCTTACGACGAAGCCGCGCAGGACAACCTCCGGCGTGGAGACATCGACCTCGTCGACGAGGTCCGATTGCATGCAGCACCCCGTAACGCACGGTACAGACAAGCGCTCCGCCGCTACCACCAGAGGTCTGTGCGTGTCCGGGAGCTGCAGGAAGGCGACCTGGTGCTGCGGCGCATACTTTCTCGCGAAGGACCCACAAACTCTCCCCTAGTTGGAAAGGTCCCTTCCGAGTCACGAAAGTGTGCCGCCCCGGGTGCATAAGCCTTTCCACCGAGGATGGGGATCCGCTCCCGAACCCCTGGAATATCGAACACCTCCGTAAGTTCTACCCTTAGGACAATAGTAGGACAGTTTTCTCATTCTAATAGATCCCATAGAGTCCAAGAACGGCGCTCGGAGCAGCTAAGTCTCAGGGGACGGTCCAGGACTACGTTCAGCTTTGCCTGGTTCCGACCCCAAGCGCATAGGGTCTTGCTTCCCTTTTTAATGAGACGGGTCGTGGCCTCCATGTTTAGCCTGTTTTCCTCCTATGGAAATTTATAGGGAAAGAACCTGTCCAACTTTGCTCTTCCCTTATGCTCATTCAAATTATGTATTAATTTTTATGACCGCGCTTCCTGGGTATGTTCACCATACACCCAGTCCCCTTTTTCCCATTCTCACCTCTAGTCGGCATTTGCTATCCTGCCTGGGGCGGTCGCGCTTGAGATACCTGCCGATGGCCAGGGGGCCCTGAGCCCCCGGCACGTCGCGCACCAAAATTCCCAAGCACTGTGCACCGGATCGGGATCGTAAGCCAAATAAGACTATGAGATCGGAAAGGGGGGAGCCCCAAGGAGAATTACGTTTCCCTTGTTTGTGTGCAGGACTCTTCGGCCTTGGCTTCCTGCAGGAGTATGGTAGGAGTACCCAAACAGTTGGCCACGCCTACCAGGGGGCCTCTACGGACAGCGCAAAACCGAGAGATCCGGACCCTGCCCCCTCCGCAGAGGCGGGCCCCGGAGGCCCCAAGTACCTGGCAGGGTCGGAGCCCCTCCTGCTCAGAAGGTAGCTCCGGATCCGCCACGTGGCCGGCAGAGAAGGGTCTCGACCCATCCTCAGAGGGGAGCTCCGGGCCCGCCACGTGGCCAGCAGATTCGGACCTCCCCATCCTCATGGGGCGAGCTCCGGAGACCTCCGGGGCCCTTAACGCAGTAAGGACCCGGGGAAGGTGTCTGTGCAGAACTTCGAGATTGGGGAAGGCCTCTGAGTACCTTGCGGAGCTAAGGGCTCGGCCAGGCAAAACCAAGAAGAAGACAAAAGCATCACAGACACAAAGGTTCAAAAGAGTCTATTTATTCATGGCTCCATGAGCTGGACTACAGACTCAATAATAATAAAGAGAAGAGCCCTAGGGCTCCCCTGGCACGTCCAGAACCTAGAAGCTGCAAGAGCGGCCACGTCCCCGACTTGAGCCCTGGCGGCGTTCTCCCGCTCCGTGACCCGAGCGCGGGGATCACCTCGGCCACCACCAGCGCAAGGGCCGCTGTCATCAAGGATGCTTCTGAAGCCCCCTCTGCCGCTTCAGCAGTTTCCTTGAAGACTCCTCTGACCCGAGCGCGGGGATCACCTCGTCAATCACCAGTGCAAGGGCCGGTGTCATCAAGGACGCTTCTGAAGCCCCCTCCGCCACTTCAGCAGTTTCCTTGGAGACTCTGCCGCCTAGAGTCCTCCTTGGTGCTTCAGCAGTTTCCTTGGAGACTCCTCCGCCTGAAGCCTCCTCGGCGTTTCAGCAATTTCTATGGAGACTCCACCGCTTGAAGCCTTCCTCGACGTATCAACAGTCTCCTCAGAGACTCCACCGCCTGAGGAGGGAGGACGCAGCGCCTGGGAACCTTTAGCCTGTCGTCGCTCAAGAAGAGTCCCGTCGGGATAATAAACCCGAGGCCTCTTGGAGGCGCCACCCCCAGAGGCAGGGCATGCAGGCTCCCTGGATCCCTGGCTTGGTGCAGACGCCGCTGCCGGAGGAAACTGAGCGCGCTCCTCCCTCCGAAGGCAGGTTAGAAGCCATGGCAGAAGACAAGGTCGCAGGGACTCAAGGAAGGTGCAAGTGATGGAAGTCTTATAAGGGGAACCTACCCACGTTGCGGCTTCCCTTCGCACTTTCCAGGTACGATTCAAAGCGATTCGAAACTCTTCGAATACACCGCACAGGCAACCGCCTCGGCTCCAAGACCGAGCGCTGATGACGGGTGGACCCAAGCCGTCAGCTGAGCGGTGGGTCAAGGAGTCAGTCTCCCAAGAAGACGAGCCGGCAAGGCGCTTCGGCGGTTCTCGAAGAAAGCGCCGCAACATGCAGAAGTGGCGGCCTTGGGAACCGCCGCAGTAAAAGCAACCATCAAGTGGGCGCACGCTCCCACGACCCCGCGACTGTTTGTGCTCTATAAGCGGTCAATGCGGGACTTAGAGAAAGTGCGCGGAGCAGAAGATACGGAGGCCCCACCTCGGACACGCTATCTCCCCCGAGATGTGCCCGGGGGCCACTGTCGGTACCCACGATATGGGGTACCCCCGCGCACAGGGGAAAATGCCTAAGGATCTCGCCTTTCTCCGCAGTGAGAGCTCCGGGCCCGCCACGTGGCCAGCGGCAGCCGGACCTCCCCCCTCCGTGGGGAGAGCTCTGAAGGCGCCACGTGTCCCGCGGGACCGGACCTCCCCCTCCACAGAGAAGAGCTCCGGGCCCGCCACGTGGCCGACAGAAGCCGGACCTCCCCCCTCCGCGGGGAGAGGTCCGAAGGCTCCACGTGTCCCGCGGGGCCGGACCTCCCTCTCCTCAGAGGAGAGCTCTGGGCTCGCCACGTGTCCAGCAGGACAGCGCTGCCTGCCCCCACGTGGTAGGCAGCAGGCGTAAAGATGCACCATACCTTGCCTGTACAAGGTATTCAAGGCCCGCGCCTTCCCAAGACGCGGAGACGCAGAGCAAGCCTCTGTCAGGTGCCGTTGCGCCCAGTCACATCGCAGACTAGCCCGCAGTGTCAGAACCTGCCAGCCAATAAACACAGCGACAAGACATCCCCTGCCGCCCCTGCCGTCATCAACCACTACGACTAGCATGCGGCATGGGCAGGGCGGCAGAACGAAGACTCGGAAGCCTTCGGCAGAGACAACTACAGGCATAACTGCGGATACGATAGTCGGTAGGCAATCTCCCCGGAACCACCTGTCGGGTCCCGGCCCCCCCCCCCTTGTAAGCCACACGAGCCTTAGACTATAAAAGGCTCGGATAGGCAACGTTAGCAAGGGTTCGCACTCCATCAACTCACACCATAGGCATAACACACCCTCAAGCTCAGGACTCCGGTTCTGAGCAACAAGCAATACAGCGAGCACCTCTGCTCACCGTGGACGTAGGGTTTTACGCTCCGGAGGCCCGAACCACGTAAAACTCGCCGTGTCAAGCTCCTCCCCCACTCGTCCCTTATGCTGAAACTCTCTGCAAGCGACTAGCCCCTCCGAAAAAGAACCTCTGCTGGCTGCCCAGAGCAGGTCCGGGGGAAGTGTCGACCACACACTTCGACAGCAGCAGGCGTAAAGACGCACCATACCTTGCTAGTACAAGGTATTCAAGGCCCGCGCCTTCCCAAGACGCGAAGACGTGGAGCACGCCTCTGTCAGGTGCCGTTGCGCCCAGTCGCATCACAGACTGGCATGCCGTGTCAGAGCCTGCCCGCCAATAAACACAGCGACAAGACATCCCCTGCTGCCCCCGCCGTCATCAACCACTACGACTAGATTGCGGCATGGGCAGGGCGGCAGAACGAAGACTCGGAAGCCTTCGCTAGAGGCAACTACCGACATAACTGCAGATACGATAGTCGGCAGGCAATCTCCCTGGGACCACCTATCGGGTCCCGGCCCCCCCCTTGTAAGCCGGTCGAGCCTTGGACTATAAAAGGCTCGGGTAGGCAACGTTAGCAAGGGTTCGAACTCTGTGAACTCACATCCTAGGCATTACTCACCCTCAAGCTCAGGACTCCGGTTCTGAGCAACAAGCAATACAGCGAGCACCTCTGCTCACCGTGGACGTAGGGTTTTACGCTCCGGTGGCCTGAACCACGTAAAACTCGCCGTGTCAAGCTTCTCCCTCACTCATCCCTAACGCTTAAGCTCTCCGCAAGCGACTAGCCCCTCCGAAAAAGAACCTCCGCGGGCTGCCCAGAGCAGGTCCGGGGGAAGTGTCGACCACACACTTCGACACCTGTGAACTCGCACGCTAGACATTACTCACCCTTAAGCTCAGGACTCCGGTTCTGAGCAGCAAGCAATACAACGAGCACCTCTGCTCACCGTGGACGTAGGGTTTTACGCTTCGGCGGCCTAAACCACGTAAAACTCGCCGTGTCAAGCTTCTCCCTCACTCATCCCTAACGCTGAAGCTCTCCACAAGCGTCTAGCCCCTCCAAAAGAGAACCTCCGCGGGCTGCCCAGAGCAGGTCCGGGGGAAGTGTCGACCACACACTTCGACATTTGGCGCGACAGGAAGGGGCCTTTCCCTTGCGCGACGAGCTTTTGCCGGTGAAGATGACCAAGCTTCCTTCAGCGGCAAGCTCTCCTCCACCGCGTTCACGGCAGACCGTGACTAGCGGGGGCTACGTCTCGACACACTCTAGACGGAGTGTGTCGGCGCAAGCTGGAAGCCAGCAGCCGACTCTGGCAGCGCCGACTCCGGCAACGCTGGCTCCAGCGAGCGTGAGATCCTCTGCAGCGCTGAGCGTCCCCCACAGGGGCGCGCTAGCTGCAGCAAGAGTGCTACTGCACAATCCACCTGCTGGGGACGCGCCTCGGTCAGCGACTCAGCAGTGGATTCGCGAGGTACACCGTCTTGTCGTCACCACCGCAAACCCTTGACTCCGGCGAGGACGACGTTCCGGTCAACCGGCTGTGTCGCTGATGCAAACGCCAACGGTTGACGGGCAGACGGCAGATTCCAGCTCCACCAGGCTCCCATCGACGGACCTGAGGACAGAGCTGGAACGATGCCACTTTGGCCAAGATGCCCGAGTGTTCCTCGAGCGATGACGAGAAAGGCGTCGCAACCAAGAGGCCGGCGACAGCATGACGTCTGCCTCGACCCTGCCTGAGGCGCAGACTTTCACCACGCAATCTCTGCCCCAGGCATATGCCACGCAGCATATGCCACAGCCATATGCCCCGCAAACGGCGCCCCTGGTCTATGGCGCAGCCTTGCCCATACCGGGGTACACTGTGCCAGCACCGAACCAAGCGTTCGCGGCACCAATGCCTGCAGCAACAGGAGCAGGATGAGCGCCCCTGGTGCCCCACCTTCGCTTCGCAAGGTGGCCGCGCAAGTTTCGGCTGCACCTGCCCGAGAAGTACGACGGCAGTGTCAACCCGGCGGAGTTTCTTCAGATCTACTCCACCGCCATCCTTGCTGCATGAGGGAACGAGGCCATCATGGCCAACTATATCCCCGTCGCCTTGACCGGCCCAGCCCAATCTTGGCTCATGAACCTCCCCCAGGGTTCCATAACCTCCTGGGGAGAGCTCTGCCGGCAGTTCACCGCCAACTTCGGCAGCTCCTACACCCGGCCTGGCACGGAGCTCGACCTCCACGCCATCCAGCAACAGCCTGGTGAGACGCTGCGCTCCTTCATCCAGCGGTTCTCCCAGGTACGCAATACCATCCCGCACATTCAAAGTGCTTCTGTGATGGTGGCATTCCGGCAGGGTGTCCGGGACGAGAAGATGCTCGAGAAGTTGGCCACCAGGGAGGTGCAAGACATCTCGGAGCTCTTCAGCCTGGCGGACAAGTGCGCCAGAGCAGAGGACGGGCATCATTGGCACTCACTGCCAGCCTATGAAGCCGGAAGACAGCCCAAAGACGGCGGAGTTCAAGCTGAGTGTAAAAGCCTAAGAAAAGGGACTTGCAAAAACTGTTCTTAACCTCACAACACCACAATTTTTATTGTGGATATCTTAGGAAATATTGTGAAGAGCAAGTAACCTCCATCAAAAGGGTGATTAGAGGGGAAAGCCTTCATTTTCACAAAGTGGGATTTGTACACATGAACATGAGAGGTTGAGCTCACCCCTAGAACTTAAAAAGTCTTGGGATGGTTCAGTCCAAGTTTCATGTAAATCAAACACTTTTTGAGGCACTTATGGAGGTATTTGAAATAGAAGCCAATTTGAATGTAAATTCAAATTGCAGCAGCTTTCATCACCCAAATTCAAAAGTTAGCTTCATATTCAAACTCAGCACATTTTTCTGAGTTAGCCCACCCATTTTCCTTCCTATTGGAGTTCATCTTGTCGGGAGCTAAATTTGCAAGAATTCAAAACTGAATTTGAATTTCAGTTCAAATGTGGGGCAAATTTAGCCAAACAAATTTCAAAATTTAGAACTCAAATTCAAACCAATACTTGGGGGCTACGTCTCTCATTAAATGGACAGTAGCTGAGATATTTACAGAAGAATTTGGAAAAAGAGGATTAGGGGGAGAGTGGGCCCACAAGTCAGTGGGAGGACTGTTCTCCAAACCGAGTGTGGCCTGTTTTCTCCCCGACGCCGGTCAAACACAGCTCGCCAGCTCCTGCTCCCGCGCACGAGAGGGAGGGACACCGCACGAGCCAGCGCGCCGTGGAGGACCGACTGCAGCGGTGGTAACACGCGCGGCCACGTGAAGATCATCACTTCTCCCGTGCCTCGCGCTGAACCGACCCGACTGCCGCCGATTGACTTCCCGTGAGGATTCGGCCGAGCTCTCGCGTGCAGCACCCCCCCTAGCCAAAAACCACACCAGCTACTCGCCCTCTACCTGCTCCGGCCGAAGACAATCGAGTTTAGCTGCCCAGAACCTAGCCCGGAGACTATTGGCGGTGACCGAGATGAACAGCCGACACGGGCTCACCGTGGGAAACTCGAACCAGAGGCTTTCCCGGCCGAGCTAGGCCACTTGGAGACGCACCAGATAGTCACGCTGCTACTAGCCAAGCCACAGCCCCGACGGTGGACCATCGACCGTCAATTTGACGTTTTTCTTCCGGCGCATCCACTCGGACCTCCGGGTAAGAATCCATTGGATTCATCCTTAATCTTCATTCTTAGGCCACCAAATCGTGTACACAGGACCTAGACTGGCTAGCGGTCAATTTCTCTTCGCAACCCTAGCTAGAAAACTGACACAGTGCGGGGTATTTCATGTCGTCCCATGCTCAACCGCGCGGCAGGGGTCGGGCGCACGGTGAGAACTCCTCTGGAGGTGTTGCCATGCGCCGGCCTTTACTTGCCATGTTTCCCTAGCACCCACTGGTGCTCTAGAACGGATGGGCTGAGTCGTTGGCAGGATAGGACCACCGGGCGACGATGCCGATCATTCCCCGAGGCCGCCGCACGCTGCCGGCACAGTTCCGATACTCTAGCGCCTGAACCGAGCCCACAAACATGTTTCCCGACCCCATAAACCCCCAGGCGGCGAGCCTCCGGCCGGGAGACGGCCGGAGACACTCAGCCGGTGAGGCGCCGCCTCGGTCCGGCGAGGTTAGCGCGCGCGGGAAGGAGGGCTCGGAAGAAGAAGAAGGGTGGGGCGGGCCCACCAGTCAGTGAGGGAGAGTTTAAAACTGGATCGAATATGGCCCAGGATTCCGTGTGTCTATGCACAGGGTAACCCTGTGGCCCGTGTGTTCTCGGTTCTCACTGGCTGGAATTTAAAGAGTGGGCCCAGGTTCTTTTCCAATAGCAAAACAAATCAAGTTTCGGCCCAATGTTTAGAAATTCATAATGTTTGCTAGGAAGCTCCAAATTTAGTAATTCAAATTGGGTTGGATTCAGCTTGCATAGCTCTATCAAAATATGCAACCCAATTTGTATGAAACCCACTAATCAATTCTGGAAAATTCTTAAAATCTTTTCAGCAAAAGAATTTTAGAGGGAGTTTGGTTCATCTAAAAATCCCCAAATTTTGCCAGAATGTTCTTTAGGACGTTAGTGAACCCCTGTAAAAGTTTCAGAACATTTGGAGTTGATTTGATCAGAGCAACTCAAATTTGAAGGTGCTGTGTTCATTTGAATACAGAAACATTTTCAGAGAATTTCCAAAACTTGGAAATTCAGTTCTGGACAAATCTTAGCTCCAAAAATGCTAGGAAAATTCATGCAAACTCTATGAGCTATAATTGAAATTTTAGTTCACTATGTTGGGCATGAACAGGGGTTTTACCTCAGAATTAATTCTTCTTTGCTTATTTGCTAAGAGAATTATTCTGAACAAACCCCTCAATGAAAAGTGCTAATGTTTGGTCCAGAGGGTTTTCTTGTGACAAGGAACTCACACAAAAATTCTCAGCTCCATGGGAGCTCTGGATCACCCCTGTCCTGTTTAACCACTTGAGGGATTAATATGGAAAAGGGGGAAAACCACTTAGCACTTAACCATGTGCTTAGGTCTAAGCCCAAACCCCCAACACCCAGTTCATCTTTAAATTCTTAAACAGAGTTCCAGTTATTAGAAACTGGTTATTAGAACTAATAGCAGAAGCATTACAGTAAACTTATGTGCATATCCATTATCATGTAGTATTTCATTAAACATGTAGTCGCTGAAGAAGAGACTCCGGAAGTGCTGGACTTCCTCCTTCCAGAAGAAGAGTTAACTACTGACCAGCAGCAACAAGGCAAGCCCTGGTTTGCATTAACTCTTTTATAAAGTTTTTTCTTTGTTTACATGCGTAGGGTGATGTATGAATGTGCATTAGGTATAGGCTGAATGAAACCCCACTTGCATGACCAGAAATTTTCCATAAGAGTAAGGGTAGTGTCTAAGACCTCGAGTAGACAGGCTATGCTTAATGTTTCATAGGACTTCGGTAAAAGTCGAGTAGTTGGAATCTACTCGCGAGTTTAGTCTTGGGACACACGGGTTCGGTTGAGTGATGTGAGATCACTTTAGTAATGAAAATGAGACTAGGCAGGGGCTAGGGTGCAGCAAGAGGGAGTCTTGTGTGCGCAGCCCTGTCCGTGTCGATTGAGGACCGATCGGTGTGCGGCCCATGCTGATCAAGTTTGAATGTACCGAAGGCATATCGGATATATGGGCCCCGATAAACCGATGTAGCCTAAACATCCGGGCGTCGAGGCATAACGCACCGATTTATAGGTGTAGGCTGAGGGCAGCAAGGTGGAAATCTGCCAACGAGCATAGAGAGATGCTCCGTGTGGGGAACCTCCTGCTCGTTTCGGTGCGACCGGTTTGACGTTTGGGCTGTTGGGTGAAAGGTTGTCCCGTATGACATCGAGTGAGCATGCTGTGCAGCTCCACAGGTGGAAGTACGTGACGTGCTCTTTGGGTTTCCCTGCAGGTGTATATCGAGTCGATTCGCTGTCCCTCGCGGTGAAGAGTACCACTTGGTCACTGAGTTGTGACGTAGAATAATGTATGAAATATGTTGATTCAATATTGCTGTTATGATATAATATTGTATTGCTACATGTTTGCCACCAAATATTGCTTACTAAATTTCAGTTGCCTGAACTGTTAACTTGTTGCTAAAAGATGAGCTAAGGATAAACTTGTAAGCGTGTCCATTTGCTGCAACATTACTATCCTATGCCATTGTACACCTCATGCAGGGTTTCATGCTTAGGTAAGTCTGTTAAGCCTTGCTGAGCCATCGTGCTCACGGTTGCTGCTTAAGTGTTTTTCAGGTGAGGAGCCACCCACGGACTCGGAGTACAAGTCCACCGGCGAGGGGTACCCTCCGTCGGGGACCATGGCTGAGTGGGAGCCGTACACGCCACGCTGAGCTGAGACGTGCAGCTAGTGTGGGTTGCCTCGGGCTGGGCAACCAACTTTTGCTAGATAGGCGAGCGTGAGTCGTACAGAGTAGACTTCCGCTGTGTGAAATAAATACTAGTTTGTAACTGAAGTTTGTACCTGTTTGTACAGTTCAGTTTGTTTTCCCATGTAATATATTGTGCCCTTATGATGTGTGCTGTCAGGTGTCGCATCGCGCGGCACCACCCTCTGCGATCCTGGATGAGCGGATCCCGGTCCGCCACAGCCTAGTAATAGAGCTGCATTGGGGATAGCACAGTACTTAAGGACTGTATTACGGGAAAACTTAGGTATACGGTGAGGATTCGGTAGCTGCCCAAGTAAGGACTATACTAGCATAGTTACTTAAAGTGGCAAAGACTAACCTATGTGTTATAATTCTGAATTTTCATTATGTAACGACGCACCTACGCTTAGTAAGCATGGTAAGGAACGCCACCAAAAGCGGTTCAATTTCTGTTAGCTCCCCTGACGAGGAACGTGGTTCAGGGATTGGTCTCACAGCTTGGTGTGAGACGTCAATATGAAACTCTTTGACTCTTCATGTTCCTGAGTTCATATGAAACGCTGATCCCTAGCGTGCATTAGGCAAGTAAGTGGAGACCCCATCGCGTGGTCAGTAACGCGAGAGTGTGTTCGTCTGGAAATAGCCCAGAAGGACATACGCAGCGCTTGCCATCGGCATGCCCTGCAGGGCAGTAGGTGGTATCCGTTGGGTTGATAACATTCCCAACCGTGACAACCCGTTCATGGCATACTCGGGTTCCCCGTCGTGTGGTGTTGAAACACGATCACGTACCTTGAGACGTGACCTAACTCAAGGACGGCCGTATGACAATGATCCGGGCGTTTGTATTTACTTTTAAATATGGAACTGCCTGAAATGAACAACCTTTGAGTGCATCACTATTGTGTGGTCTTCTGCAGGTACTAACCACGTATGTATCCGAGTAGTAAACGTGTGCGAGAGACCGTTTAGTGCCACACTTGAGACGTATATACCGGTATGATCCGGTTAGGATTTTCTTTTGTGAGGAACGTAGTACCGAGATATTGTAGGCATATGCATGAAGATAATGATAACAAGGAACTAAAATCATTAGTTCCAACATTTAGGACCCTGGTTGGGTAGACAAATTGGATAGTGATGAGTGTAGTTCCAAAAAGACTGAAAAACAGAGTGCTCTGTTTTGGGCAGCAAGTTTGCTGATATTCAACAGGGCATAACTCACAGATATTTTAGCCCAGGGAGGTGTGCTATATAGTTCTGGAAAGGTATTTAAGTACCCTACAACTTTGTTGTAGACTTCCAGAGCTGAAACACACCTTAAGATGGCTTAATTTCATGAGAAATGTAAACTGTCCAGAACCAGGACAGAGTGAAACATTCTCTGGACTGTTCTGTTTTTCAATGATAACTACCAGTAGCAAAACCAAAAATTTTCATATGATACATCCTTAGAAAGGGTATAATATGTGTTACATCTTTGCAATTCAAAGTTTCTGAAATTTCAGTACAGATTTCAGTGAAAAGCGGAGTTGAAAACAGCAACTTTCTAAGGGAGGTGCTGTTAAAATTCTTCCAGAAATTCTGCTGACTTTGAATTAAACATAAATTTTTAACCAGAGCTGATCTGGGGGCAAATGAGTACTCGTTGGAAATATACTGAAGTTAACTTTAACTTTGGTGTTCAGCTTGAGTCATGAAAATGTCCAGAACCAGATCAAAACATGGAATAGGTAGAAACTGGTCATTCTGACAGAGGAGGACAGTTGAACTCATTGGAGAGGGTGTTGTACCCCAAGGGTGGTTTACGTGATGACAAAGCGATAGTAATATCTCGTAGTGACCAAACCTAGTTATGGTGAGCTTCCAAAGAGGAGGTTCATCAAGTTGGATGTAACTATCTTGTATTTGGTCTGGTAATGGTGTAGCTTGTGCAAAGTTATTACATTATCTACATACGAGATGTATCGCATGTTTCATTGTCATTATGTTTTTACGCCTATTTTATTGGACTGCATGTAATATGTTGCGGTACTGATATTTATTGTCGTATGGTTGCAGATGGTTCGCACTAGGACCACGCACGAGGTTGGTGGCTCTAGCCAAGGGGGAGGCGATGACTCCCAGCCACCGGCCTACGACAACACCCCGCAGCAGCAGCCACCACCGCCGCCTCCGCTTACTTTAGCGGATGTGATAGCGGCACTGGTGGGTGGTCGTGAGGAGCAGACTGACCTGCTCTGCATGATCGTACAGAATACGTCCCAGGTGGGGGGACGTCAAGATAGAGGGCCTCGTGAGCCCCGGGAAGTGTCATACTCGGATTTCATGAGTACGCACCCTCCAGTGTTCACAGAAGCCGAAGAACCACTGGAGGCTGACAACTGGCTGCGGACCATCGAGTCCAAGTTCGGGCTGCTCCAATGTACGGAGCGGTAGAAGACTCTGTTCGCAGCGCAGCAACTCCACGGTGCCGCTGGTGCGTGGTGGGCGAACTATGTCGCCTCACGTCCGGCCGGCCATGCCGTGGAATGGGAAGAGTTCCGGGAGGCGTTCCGCGCCTATCACATTCCTCCCGGGATCATGAAGAGGAAATTCCAAGAATTCTTGGAACTGAAGCAGGAGTGCCCATGACTACTCCCGTGCCTTCAACCATCTGGCGCAATATGCGTCAGACTACATCTCCACCGAGGAGAAAAAGCGGGAGCACTTCTATCGGGGGTTACACCCCAAGATGAAGACACATCTCGTTCAGTGGAATCGCGGCACATTCAACGACCTAGTCAATGCCGCGATCATGCAAGAGGACGCTCAGCGGGAGTTGGCAGCTGAGCAGAGGAAGCGCAGCGCTCCACCTAGCAGTGGTGGTGGTGCGCCTCAGAAGTACCGTATGGTGTATCGGACACCATCCGGGCAGCAGTGGCACCCACCGGCTCGACCTCAACGGTTCGGGGGACGTCCTTTCCAGTCACCTCCGTTCCGTCCGCCGATGCCACCACCAAGACAGCAGCAGAAGCAGCAGCAGCAGACGGCACCCCGGGCGTTTCCACCGCCACAACGCGCCCCGGGTTTCCGTCCACAGATCAGCGGGGGACCGCCCCGTTTCACCTGCTTCACGTGTGGCCAGGCGGGCCACTTCGCAAAGGACTGTCCCCAGGGGCAGCAGAGCAGCGGGCAAGCCCAGTTCCAGGGTGGTGCTCGAGGCCGACCTCCGGTGAAGAAGGTTGGTCAGCGGACCGGGGGCGTCCGCAACCTCCACAATGAGGACGCCCCAGAGGGAGACAACGTGCTGGCGGGTACGTTTACTCTCAACAATCAAGCCATCATCATACTTTTTGATTCTGGTGCAACCCACAACTTTATAAGTGCATCATATGTGGTTAAGCATCAGCTGGAATCCTTTCCAACCGAGTGTTCGTATATGATCTGCTCACCGGGAGGAAAGATTTCAGCAACTATGATGATTCCAAAAGCACCACTATGCTTAGGTGGGAGGATATATCCCACCACTATGATTATCCTTGAGTGGCAGAAGATTGATGCAATCTTGGAAATGTCATGGCTAAGCTACCATGGCGCTGTCCTGGAAACCCTAGCACGGACAGTTCACCTCAACTCCCCATTACACCGTCCGCAGTCCCTCTTATTAGATAATCCCGTCCGGGAGGTTTCAGCAATCAACAATACTGAAGCTCTCAAATTAGAGGACATCCCTGTAGTCCAGGGGTATCCCGACGTGTTCCCGGATGATCTTCCGGGTATGCCACCTGAGCGGGATGTCGAGTTCAAGATTGAACATGCACCCGGGACTACGCCCATATCTCGGAGGCCATACAAAATGGCTCCCAATGAGCTAGCTGAACTAAAAGAACAGCTCAATGATCTGTTGAGCAAGGGTTTCATTAGGCCGAGTTCCTCGCCTTGGGGATGCTCGGCGCTGTTTGTTAAGAAGAAGGATGAAACCCTGAGGCTGTGTGTGGATTACCGGACGCTCAACGCCGTCACCATCAAGAATAAGTACCCACTGCCCCGCATCGACATATTATTTGATCAACTTGTGGGTCCAAGTGTGTTCTCCAAGATGGACCTTCGCTCTGGATATCATCAGATAAAGATCCGGGCGGAGGATATCCCGAAGACAGCCTTCTCGACGAGATATGGATTATATGAATATCTCGTCATGTCTTTTGGTCTCACAAACGCTCCAGCCCATTTCATGTATCTCATGAACTCGGTGTTCATGCCGGAGCTGGACAAGTTCGTGGTAATGTTCATCGACGATATCTTGGTTTACTCCAAGACAGAAGCCGAACATGCCGAACACTTGGGATCGTTCTTCAACGATTACGAGACCAAAAGCTCTACGCCAAGTTCAGTAAATGCGAGTTTTGGATCAGCCAAGTGCCATTCTTGGGACATATCATCTCAGCAGAAGGCATTGCAGTTGACCCAAGCAAGATAGAGCAGGTGCTGAAATGGAAAGCTCCCACTTCAGTTCATGAAGTCAGAAGCTTCCTCGGGTTAGCGGGATACTATCGGAGATTCATTCCAATCTTCTCCAAGCTCGCTAAACCGATGACAGAATTGCTGAAGAAGGGGATGAAATATGTTTGGAACACGGCCTGTGAAGGAGCATTCCAAATATTGGTGAAGCATCTCACCACAGCCCCAGTCTTAGCGCAGCCGGATACAACAAAGCCCTTCGACGTGTATTGTGACGCGTCCGGTGTTGGGCTCGGCTGCGTGTTGATGCAGGAAGGACGTGTGGTCGCATATGGCTCACGCCAACTTTAAAACCTTGAGCAGTACTATCCGACTCATGATCTTGAGCTTGCTGCAGTGGTGTTGGCGCTAAAAATGTGGAGGCACTATCTCCTGGGGAATCTGTTGCATCTCTACACCGACCACAAGAGCTTGAAATATATTTTCACCCAGAAGGAGCTGAATATGAGACAACGAAGGTGGTTAGAACTAATCAAGGATTATGAAATTGAGATTCATTACCACCCCGGCAAGGCGAATGTGGTTGCCGACGCACTGAGTCGGAAATCACATGTCCATCACCTCACCATTACACCCGTGGAGGAAGAAGAGCCAAGTTTATACTTGGTTCCTTATGGATCGCTGTACAACCTTGCCCTCATCCGTACCATCAGGGAGGACATCATTGCAGCTCAGAAAGATGATAAAGGCATGGCACATCTCCGGAGACGGATAGACAACGGGGAGATCAAGTGTTTCCGGAAGGATGATGAGGGGACGCTATGGTTCAATAACCGCATAGTCGTACCCCGGAATATGGAGTTGAGGAAAAAGATCCTCGACGAAGCACACTTGTCTAAGTACTCCATTCATCCGGGAAGCAATAAAATGTACCAAGATTTGAAAAAGAAATTTTGGTGGACACGGATGAAGCGGGAGGTAGCTAAGTACGTATCCGAGTGCGATACGTGCCGACGAGTGAAAGCTGATCACATGAAGAAATCAGGGCTGTTGCAACCCCTGAAAATTCCAGCATGCAAATGGGAAGATGTGAGCATGGATTTCATTTTGGGATTACCCTTAACATCCAACAAACATGATTCCATTTGGGTGATCGTTGACCGACTGACAAAGTCCGCTCATTTCATTCCCGTGCATACACATTTCCATGCCAACAGATATGCGGAGCTATACATTGCCAGGATCCTATGCTTGCATGGCGTACCCAACACCATAGTCTCAGACCGAGGTGCATTGTTTGTGTCTCGCTTTTGGGAGCAGTTGAATGCTGCTTTGGGTACTAAACTGATTAGAAGCTCCGCCTACCACCCTCAGACAGATGGCCAAACAGAGAGGGTGAATCAGGTTCTAGAAGACATGTTGAGAGCATGTGCCATCCACCATGGTAGGAACTGGGATGATCACCTACCATTGGCGGAATTCTCGTACAACAGCGGCTATCAGGCGAGTATCAAGATGGCACCCTACGAAGCTCTCTACGGTCGCAAATACCGCACCCCATTAAATTGGTGCGAGTCCGGTGAAAGGGTCATATTCGGGGTTGATGTGGTGAACGACGCCGAAGAGCGCGTTCGGACAATTCAAGCCAATTTTAAGGCCGCTCAATCCTGGCAGAAGAGCTATGCTGATAAGAGGTGTAGACCGTTGCACTTTTACATCGGTGAACACGTGTACCTCCGCGTGTCCCCGATGAAGGGTGTGCACTGGTTCGGTGTGAAGGGGAAGCTCGCTCCCCGTTTTATTGGACCCTATGCTATCACCGAGAAGTGTGGACCAGCGGCGTATCGATTGGAGGTACCGGCATACCTTGCTGGTGTCCATGATGTTTTCCATGTTTCGCAACTGCGAAAATGTTTGAAGCATACAGCTGCTGTTCCTACCGAAGACATCGGTGAGCTGAAACAGGATTTAACATATGATGAGTATCCGGTGGCCATTCTTGATGAAAAAGCCAGGACCACGCGCAGCAGAACGTTGTGGTTCTACAAGATACTCTGGAGCAACCACACCGCCGAAGAAGCGACATGGGAGAGCGAGGAATTCCTTCGCTCAATTTACCCAGAGTTCATGGCTTCTCAACACGGGTAAGTCCCTATTACATCGCTATCTCTTCTTTTGTAATCTCGGGACGAGATTCTTTTAAGGGGGGAGGGATGTAAAAGCCTAAGAAAAGGGACTTGCAAAAACTTTTCTTAACCTCACAACACCACAGTTTTTATTGTGGATATCTTAGAAAATATTGTGAAGAGCAAGTAACCTCCATCAAAAGGGTGATTAGAGGGGAAAGCCTTCATTTTCACAAAGTGGGATTTGTACACATGAACATGAGAGGTTGAGCTCACCCCTAGAACTTAAAAAGTCTTGAGAAGGTTCAGTCCAAGTTTCATGTAAATCCAACACTTTTTGAGGCACTTTTGGAGGTATTTGAAAAAGAAGCCAATTTGAATGTAAATTCAAATTGCAGCAGCTTTCATCACCCAAATTCAAAAGTTAGCTTCATATTCAAACTCAGCACATTTTTCTGAGTTAGCCCGCCAATTTTCCTTCCTATTGGAGTTCATCTTGTCGGGAGCTAAATTTGCAAGAATTCAAAACTGAATTTGAATTTCAGTTCAAATGTGGGGCAAATTTAGCCAAACAAATTTATAAATTTAGAACTCAAATTCAAACCAATACTTGGGGGCTAAGTCTCTCATTAAATGGAGAGTAGCTGAGATATTTACAGAAGAATTTGGAAAAAGAGGATTAGGGGGAGAGTGGGCCCACAAGTCAGTGGGAGGACTGTTCTCCAAACCGAGCGTGGCCTGATTTCTCCCCGATGCCGGTCGAACACGGCCCGCCACCTCCTGCTCCCGCGCCCGAAAGGGAGGGACACCACACGAGCCAGCGCGCCGTGGAGGACCGACTGCAGCGGTGGTAACACGCGCGGCCACGTGAAGATCATCACTGCTCCCGTGCCTCGCGCTGAACCGACCTGACTGCCGCCGATCGACTTCCCGTGAGGATTTGGCCGAGCTCTCGCGTGCAGCACCCCCCCTAGCCAAAAAACACACCAGCTACTCGCCCTCTACCTCCTCTGGCCGAAGACAATCGAGTTTAGCTGCCCAGAAGCTAGCCCGGAGACTATTGGCGGTGACCGAGAAGAACAGCCGACACGGGCTCACCGTGGGCAGCTCGAACCAGAGGCTTTCCCGGTGGAGCTAGGCCACGCGTATACGCGCCGTATAGTCACGCTGCTACTAGCCAAGCCACAGCCCCGACGGTGGACCATCGAGCGTCAATTTGACGTTTTTCTCCCGGTGCATCCACTCGGACCTCCGGGTAAGAATCCATCGGATTCGTCCTTAATCTTTGTTCTTAGCCCACCAAATCGTGCACACAGGACCTAGACTGGCTAGCGGTCAATTTCTCTTTGCAACCCTAGCTAGAAAACTGACACAGTGTGGGGGTATTTCATGTCGTCCCACGCTCAACCGCGCGGCAGGGGTCGGGCGCACGGTGAGAACTCCTCTGGAGGTGTTGCCATGCGCCGGCCTTTACTTGCCGTGTTTCCCTAGCACCCACTGGTGCTCTAGAACCGATGGGCTGAGTCGTTGGCAGGCTAGGACCACCGGGCAACGATGCCGATCATTCCCCGAGGCCGCCGCACGCTGCCGGCACAGTTCCGATCCTCTAGCGCCTGAACCGAGCACACAAACATGTTTCCCGACCCCATAAACCCCCAGGAAGCGAGCCTCCGGCCGGGAGACGGCCGGAGACACTCAGCCGGCGAGGCGCCGCCTCGGTCCGGCGAGGTTAGCGCGCGCGGGAAGGAGGGCTCGGAGGAAGAAGAAGGGTGGGGCGGGCCCACCAGTCAGTGAGGGAGAGTTTAAAACTGGATCGAATATGGCCCAGGATTCCATGTGGCTGTGCGCAGGGTAACCCTGTGGCCCGTGTGTTCTCGGTTCTCACTGGCTGGGATTTAAAGAGTGGGCCCAGGTTCTTTTCCAATAGTAAAACAAATCAAGTTTCGGCCCAATGTTTAGAAATTCATAACTTTTGCTAGGAAGCTCCAAATTTAGTGATTCAAATTGGGTTGGATTCAGCTTGCACAGCTCTATCCAAATATGCAACCCAATTTGTATGAAAACCACTAATCAATTATGGAAAATTCTTAAAATCTTTTCAGGAAAAGAATTTTAGAGGGAGTTTGGTTCATCCAAAAATCCCCAAATTTTGCCACAATGTTCTTTAGGATGTTAGTGAACCCCTGTAAAAGTCTCAAACCATTTGGAGTTGATTTGATCAGAGCAATTCAAATTTGAAGGAGCTGTGTTCATTTGAATACAGAAACATTTTCAGAGAATTTCCAAAACTTGGAAATTCAGTTCTGGACAAATCTTAGCTCCAAAAATTCTAGGAAAATTTATGCAAACTCTATGAGCTATAATGGAAATTGTAGTTCATTAAGTTGGGCATGAACAGGGGTTTTACCTCAGAATTAATTCTTCTTTGCTTATTTGCTAAGAGAATTATTCTGAACAAACCCCTCAATGAAAAGTGCTAATGTTTGGTCCAGAGGGTTTTCTTGTGACAAGGAACTCACACAAAAATTCTCAGCTCCATGGGAGCTTTGGATCACCCCTGTCCTGTTTAACCACTTGAGTGATTAATATGGAAAAGGGGGAAAACCACTTAGCACTTAACCATGTGCTTAGGTCTAAGCCTAACCCCCAACACCCAGTTCATATTTAAATTCTTAAACAGAGTTCCAGTTATTAGAAACTGTTTATTAGAACTAATAGCAGAAGCATTACAGTAAACTTATGTGCATATCCATTAACATGTAGTATTTCATTAAACGTGTAGTCGCTGAAGAAGAGACTCCGGAAGTGCTGGACTTCCTCCTTCCAGAAGAAGAGTTAACTACTGACCAGCAGCAACAAGGCAAGCCCCGGTTTGAATTAACTCTTTTATAAAGTTTTTACTTTGTTTACATGCGTAGGGTGATGTATGAATGTGCAGGGCTGAATGAAACCCCACTTGCATGACCAGAAATTTTCCATAAGAGTGAGGGTAGTGTCTAAGACCTCGAGTAGACATGCTATGCTTAATGTTTCATAGGACTTCGGTACAAGTTGAGTAGTTAGAATCTACTCGCGAGTTTAGGGTTGGGACACACGGGTTCGGTTGAGTGATGTGAGATCACTTTAGTAATGAAAATGAGACTAGGCAGGGGCTAGGGCGCAGCAAGAGGGAGTCTTGTGCGCGCAGCCCTGTCCGTGTCGATTGAGGACCGATCCGTGTGCGGCCCATGCTGATCAAGTTTGAACGTACTGAAGGCATATCGGATATATGGGCCCCGATAAACCGATGTAGCCTAAACCTCCGGGCGTCGAGGCATAACGCACCGATTTATAGGTGTAGGCTGAGGGCAGCAAGGTGGAAATCTGCCAACGGGCATAGAGAGATGCTCCGTGTGGGGAACCTCCTGCTCTTTTCGGTGCGACCGGTTCGACGTTTGGGCTGTTGGGTGAAAGGTTGTCCCGTACGACATCGAGTGAGCGTGCTGTGCAGCTCCACGGGTGGCCGTACGTGATGTGCTCTTTGGGTTTCCCTGCAGGTGTATATCGAGTCGATTCGCCGTCCCTCGCGGTGAAGAGTACCACTTGGTCACTGAGTCGTGACGTAGAATAATGTATGAAATATGTTAATTCAATATTGCTGTTATGATATAATATTGTATTGCTACATGTTTGCCACCAAATATTGCTTACTAAATTTCAGTTGCCTGAACTGTTAACTTGTTGCTAAAAGATGAACTAAGGATAAACTTGTAGGCGTGTCCATTTGCTGCAACATTACTATCCTATGCCATTGTACACCTCATGTAGGGTTTCATGCTTAGGTAAGTCGGTTAAGCCTTGCTGAGCCATCGTGCTCACGGTTGCTTCTTAAGTGTTTTTCAGGTGAGGAGCCACCCACGGACTCAGAGTACGAGTCCACCGGTGAGGGGTACCCTCCGTCGGGTACCACGGCTGAGTGGGAGCCGTACACGCCGTGCTGAGCTGAGACGTGCAGCTAGTGTGGGTTTCCTAAGGCTGGGCAACCAACTTTTTCTAGATAGGCGAGCGTGAGTTGTACAGAGTAGACTTCTGCTGTGTAAAATAAATACTAGTTTGTAACTGAAGTTTGTACCTGTTTGTGCAGTTCAGTTTGTTTTTCCCATGTAATATATTGTGCCCTTATGACGTGTGCTGTCGGGTGTCGCATCGCGCGGAACCACCCTCTGCGATCCTGGATGAGCGGATCCCGGTCCGCCACAGTGAGCTCCCGACCACGTCAGAAAGTCAAGAACCAAGCACTGACTGACTTCGTGGTCAGGTGGGCACCACCACCAAGCATCCCAGGGGGGCCCCTGAAGATGGAGAACCAGAGCCCCAAGCATCGGTCTCCACCGAGCCCCACTGGACGTTCTACCTCGACGGCGTGCTGCTCCTCATGCCAACGGGACAGCGGTTCGGGTACCTTGGACCTGTGCCATGTACCGCGCGCCGACGACACCGTCACCAACAACCTTACAGCGAAGGTCTCCACCGGAGCCCCGGAGCTCCAAGGAGCCTTCGAAGGGACGTTGCTGCGACTCACAGCCCGGAGTGCCGACCGGGCGAAGGGGGCGAGACCAGCACCTCGAAGCTAGCAGTCCCGGCGGCAATGCAGCCATGGTGCCAGCCAAAGGATCGTATGCACCTTGGGGACTCCGTGCTACCCAGCGCCCAAGATCCAGAAGCTCAAGTAGTCCCGATGCATGGACCACGGAGGTCCGGGACTCCTTGAAAGACATCCTTCCTGATGAACGTGCATTCGCTGTACGGATTGTGCGGATGGCTAAATGCTACACGCTGGAATCTTTACTGGTGTGGCTCCACGGCATCCTATTGTGGTGCATAACCCAGGAGGAAGGCTGCGACCAGCTTGCAGTAATCCACGGAGGCGAGTGCTGGGAATGCTCATCGTCCCGCACGCTGGTCGGTTAAGCCATCCGGCATGGCTCCTACTGACCGAGAGCCACCTGGACACCGTCAAACCGGTTAGGAGATGCAATGCGTGCCAGGTCCACGCCGAGCAGACCCATACAACCGGTGCAGACGCCGCACCCAGAGCCGTCGGGGGATACCGGCTCCTCTATGTCGAGGGCCAGCCGGACTTCCCAGGGCCGGGTCACAGGAATTACCCTTCTACATGGTATGGGAGGCCGAAGCCATGCTTCCCCCTGAGATCGCCATGGGGGTCTCCCCGTGTCCGAGCGTACGACGAAGCCACGCATGACCCGCTCTGCGTGAGGACATCTACCTCATCGTCGAGGCAAGATGGCAAGCCATGCTCCGGATCGCACGGAACCGGCGGGCCCCAGCGCTACCACTGCCGTTCCATGCATGGGAGCCTAGGACAGGCGCTCCGACGCTACCCCAGTAAGTTCACCATGCTTACTTAGGTGTTTATTTAAATTACGCATTAATTTATATGATCACCTCCCCACGCTCTAGACAGTGTATATCCATTGTACACTCGGTTCCTCTTTCCTGCTCTCATGCATAGTCGATATTTGCCATCCTGCTGAATGTGGTAGTGCTTGGGGTACCTGCCAGAGGCCCGGGGGCCTTTGGACCTCCCCCTGTAAGGGTACTGTAACATCAGTTGGTCTCCTCCAGAAAAAGACCTACGCCAGACCGGGGGGTCAGGAGCCTGGCTTTGCCCGGTCCTGCACCCAAAGCATGCGCACTCTGCCCCCAGCGTTACGGTCTGAGCACTACGGGGCCGGACGGTAACACCCTGACTAGGGCTGGGGGCCAAACCTCCGGGACCAAGTGCACTGGATTACCCAAGACCCGTATTCTGGCCTGGGACAGTAAGCCAAATGAGACTAAGGGACAGGAAAGGGAGGGCCCCTGAGCAGCCGGACCGTGTGCCCTACGCTGAGCTAAGGTCCAATGCCGGACGACACACCAATCGCAGGTGCGATCTCCGAAGCCGGTCGCCATCCCCAGGGGTGAACGCCGAAGTCGGACCTCACGCCCTCCGTGGGCCTGAGCTCCGATGACTTCCGGACCTCCGCCCCCACAGCTGGGCCGAGCTCCGATGCCAGCCCTCTCCCTCCTTTCAGAGGCGAGCCCTGATGCCGGACCTCACACCCTCCGTGGGCCTGAGCTACGATGACTTCCGGACCTCCGCCCCCACAGCTGGGCCGAGCTCCGATGCCAGCCCTCGCCCTCCTTTCAGAGGCGATCCCTGATGCCGGACCTCACGCCCTCCGTGGGCCTGAGCACCGATGACTTCCGGACCTCCGCCCCCACAGTCGGGCCGAGCTCCGATGCCAGCCCTCGCCCTCCTTTCAGAGGCGAGCCCTAATGCCGGACCTCATGCCCTCCGTGGGTCTGAGCTCCGATGACTTCCGGACCTCCGCCCCCACATCCAGGCCGAGCTCCGAGGCCAGCCCTCGCCCTCCTTTCAGAGGCGAGCCCTGACGCCTGACATCACGCCCTCCGTGGGTCTGAGCTCCGATGACTTACGGACCTCCGCCCCCACAGCTGGGCCGAGCTCCGAGGCCAGTTCTCGCCCTCCTTTCAGAGGCGAGCCCTGATGCCGGACCTCACGGCCTCCGTGGGCCTGAGCTCCGATGACTTCCGGACCTCCGCCCCCACAGCCGGGCCGAGCTCCGAGCCCAGCCCTCGCGCTCCTTTCAGAGGCGAGCCCTGATGCCAGACCTCACGCCCTCCGTGGGCCCGAGCTCAGATGACTTCCGGACCTCCGCCCCCACAGTTGGGCCGAGCTCCGATGCCAGCCCTCGCCCTCCTTTCAGAGGCGAGCCCTGATGCCGGACCACTCGCCCTCCGTGGGCCTGAGCTCCAATGACTTCCGGACCTCCGCGCCCACAACAGGGATGAGCTCCGAATCGGAGTTCACCCTCTCCTCAGAAGCTGAACTCCGAAGCAGTCGAGACCCTATCAGCACAGGGAATACTCAAGACAAGGAAGTGCGCGGAAAGAAGAAGGGTCCACCGCGGGATCGTTACCTCCCCCGAGGTGGGCCCGGGGCCACTGTCGGTACCCTCAATACCGGGTACCCTTGCGCACAGGGTGAAACCGCCTAAGGACCTCGCCCCCTCCGTAGGAGCGAGCTCCGAAGGCACCACGTGTCCGGCAGGGCCGGAGCACGCTTCCCCTCGTAGAATAGCCCCGGGCCTGCCACGTGGCCTAGAAGGCCAGACCTCGCCTTCTCCGCGGGGGTGAGCTCCGAAGGTGCTATGTGTCCAGCGGGGCCGGACCTCCCTCTCCTCAGAGGAGAGCTCCGGACCCGCCACGTGACCAACTAAGCCGGACCTCCCCCCTCCGTGGGGAGAGCTCCGGAGGCTCCACGTGTCCTGCGGGGCCGGACCTCCCTATCCTCAGAGGGGAGCTCCAGACCCGCCATGTGGCCAGCAGCAGCCGGACCATCCCCCTCCGCGGGGAGAGCTCCGAAGGCTCCACGTGTCCCGCGGGGCCGGACTTCCCTCTCCTCAGAGGAGAGCTCCGGGCCCGCCACGTGGCCAGCAGAGCGGCGCTGCCTGCCCCCACGCGGTAGGCAGCAAGAGTAAAGACACGCCGTACCTTGCCCATACAAGGTATTCAAGACCCGCGCCTTCCCAAGACGCCGAGACGCGGAGCACGCCTCTGTCAGGTGCCGTTGCACCCAGTCACATCACAGACTGGCGCGCCGTGTCAGAGTCTGCCCGCCAATAAACACAGCGACAAGACATCCCCTGCCGCCCCTTCCATCATCAACCACTACAACTAGCTTGCGGCATGGGCAGGGTGGCAGAACAAAGACTCGGAAGCCTTCGCCAGAGACAACTACCGGCATAACTGCAGATACGGTAGTCGGCAGGCAATCTCCCCGGGACCACCTGTCGGGTCCCGGACACACCTTGTAAGCCGCTCGAGCCTTGGACTATACAAGGCTCGGGTAGGCAACGTTAGCAAGGGTTAGAACCCTGTGAACTCGCACGCTCGACATGACTCACCCTCAAGCTCAGGACTCCGGTTCTGAGCAGCAAGCAATACAACGAGCACCTCTGCTCACCGTGGACGTAGAGTTTTATGCTCCGGCGGCCTGAACCACATAAAACTCGCCGTGTCAAGCTTATCCCTCACTCGTCCCTAACGCTGAAGCTCTCCACAAGCGTCTAGCCCCTCCGAAAAAGAACCTCCATGGGCTGCCCTGAGCAGGTCTGTCGGTACCCTCAATACCGGGTACCCCCGCGCACAAGGTAAAACTTCCTAAGGACCTCGCTCCCTCTGCAGGGGCGAGGTTTGAAGGCGCCACGTGTCCAGCGGGGCCGGAGCTCCCCTCCCCACGGAGGATAGCTCTGAGCCTGCCACGTGGCCTAGGAGGCCGGACATCACCCCCTCTGCAGGGGCGAGCTCCGAAGGCGCCACGTGGCCAGCGGGGCCGGAGCTCCCCTCCCCACGGAGGATAGCTCCGAGCCTGCCACGTGGCCCGGAAGACCGGACCACGCCCCCTCCGCGGGGGTGAGCTCCGAATGCTCCACGTGTCCAGCAGAGCCGGAGCTCCCCCTCTCCTCAGAGGAGAGCTCCGGGTCCGACACGTGGCCAGCAGAGCAGTGCTGCTGCCCGGCGCGGTAGGCAGCGGGAGTAAAGGCGCGCCATGCCTTTACCGTACAAAGCATTCAAGACCTGCGCCTTCCCGAGACGAAGAGGTGCAGCGCATGCCTGTCAGGAGGCGCTGTGACCAGTCACAGTCAGGACAGGCCTACAGTGTCTGAAGCTGCAGGCCATTGAAGGCAGCGACATGACCGGACAAGACATGCCCTGCCGCCCCTACCATCGCCAATGACTACACGCTACACTTAGCCTGCGGCATGGGCAGGGCGGCAGGACGAGGACTTCGACGCCAGCGCCAAGACATAATAGATGGTAGGAAATCACCCCGGGGCCACCTGTCGGGTCCCGGGCCCACCTTGTAAGCCGCTCGAGCCTTGGACTATTAAAGACTCAGATAGGCAACGTTAGCAAGGGTTGGCACTCCAGCCATCCACACCCTTAGGTTCGAACTCTGTGAACTCGCATCCTAGGCATCACTCACCCTCAAGCTCAGGACTCCGGTTCTGAGCAACAAGCAATACAGCGAGCACCTCTGCTCACCATGGACGTAGGGTTTTACGCTCCGGCAGCCCGAACCACGTAAAACTCGCCGTGTCAAGCTTCTCCCTCACTCGTCCCTAACGCTGAAGCTCTCCGCAAGCAACTAGCCCCTCCGAAAAAGAACCTCCGCGGGCTGCCCAGAGCAGGTCCGGGGGAAGTGTCGACCACACACTTCGACATTTGGCGTGCCAGGTAGGGGGCTTTTCCCTTGCGCGACGAGCTTCTGCCGACGAAGATGACGAAGCTTCCTTCAGCGGCAAGCTCTCCTCCCCCGCGTTCACGACGGATCATGACTAGCAGGGAATACGTGTCGACACACTCAGGACGGAGTGTGTCGGTGCAAGCTGGAAGCCAGCAGCCGACTCCGGTAACGCCGACTCCGGCGATGCAGGCTCCAGCTAGCGTGAGATCTTCTGCAGCGCTGAGCTTTCCCCACAGGGCGCGCTAGCTGCAGAAAGAGCGCTACTGTGCAATCCACCTGCTGGGGACGCGCCTCAGTCAGCGACCCAGCAGTGGATTCGCGAAGTAGACCGTCTCGTCGTCGCCGCTGCAAACCCTCGACTTCGGCGGGGATGACGTTCCGGCCAACCGGCTGTGTCGCTGACGCGCACGCCAACGGTTGATGGACAGAAGGCGGATTCCAGCTCCACCAGGCTCCCATCGACGGACCTGAGGACAGAGCTGGAACGATGCCACTTGGGCCAAGGTGCCCGAGCGTTCCTCGAGCGACGACGAGAAAGGCGTCGCAACCAGAGGCCGGCGACAGAATGACATCTGCCTCGACCTTGCCTGAGGCGAACTCTGCCCCAGGCATACGCCACGCAGCATATGCCACAGCCATATGCCCTGCAAACGGCGCCCCCGTTCTATGGTGCAGCCTTGCCCATACCGGGGTACACTGTGCGAACAGCGAACCAAGCGTTCGCGGCACCAATGCCTGCAGCAACCGGAGCAGGATGTGCGGCCCTGGCGCCCCACCTTTGTTTCGCGAGATGACCGCGCAAGTTTTGGCCGCACCTGCCCGAGAAGTACGACGGCAGCGTCAACCCGGCGGAGTTCCTCCAGATCTACTCCACCGCCATCCTTGCCGCAGGAGGGGATGAGGCCGTCATGGCCAACTACTTCCCCGTCGCCTTGACCGGCCCAGCCCGGTCTTGGCTCATGAACCTCCCCCAGGGTTCCATAACCTCCTGGGGAGAGCTCTGCCGGCAGTTCACCACCAACTTCGGCAGCTCCTACACCCGGCCTGGCATGGAGCTCGACCTCCACGCTGTCCAGCAACAACCTGGAGAATCGCTACGCTCCTTCATCCAGCGGTTCTCCCAGGTACCCAACACCATCCCCCACATCCCAAATGTATCAGCGGCGGTCGCGTTCCGACAAGGTGTGAGGGACAAGAAGGTGCTCGAGAAGTTGGCCACCAGGGAGGTGCAAGACGTCTCGGAGCTCTTCAGCCTGGCGGAAAAGTGCGTCAGAGCAGAAGACGGGTGTCATTGGCACTCGCTGCCAGCCTCCAAAGCCGGAAGACAGCACGAAGACGGCGGAGTTCAAGCTGAGCTCCCGACCACGTCAGACAGTCAAGAGCCAAGCACCGAGTGACTTCGTGGTAAGGTGGACGCCACCACCAAGCATCCCAGGGGGGCTCCCTGCTTCACCGAGCCCCGCTGAACATTCTACCTCGACGGCGTGCTGCTCCTCATGCCAACGGGGGAGCGGTTTGGGTACCCTGAACCTGTGCCATGTACCGCGCGCCGATGACACCGTCGCCAACAACCTGACAGCGAAGGTCTCCACCGGAGGCCCGGAGCTCCAAGGAGCCTTCGAAGGGATGTTGCTGCGACTCACAGCCCGGAGTGCCGACCGGGCAAAGGGGGCGAGACCAGCACCTCGAAGCTGGCGGTCCCGGAGCCATGCAGCCATGGAGCCAGCCAAAGGATCGTATGCGCCTTCGGGACTCCGTGCTACCCAGCGCCCAAGATCCAGAAGCTCAAGTAGTCCCGATGCATGGACCACGGAGGTCCGGGACTCCTTGAAGGACATCCTTCCTGATGAACGTGCATTCGCTGAACGGATTGTGCGGATGGCTAAGTGTTACGCGCTGGTATCTTCACTGGCGTGGCGCCACAACATCCTATTGCGGTGCATAACCCAGGAGGAAGGCTGCGACCAGCTCACAGTAGTCCACCAAGGCGAGTGCTGGGAACGCTCATCGTCCCGCACGCTGGTCGGTTAAGCCATCCGGCATGGCTCCTACTGACCGAGAGCCACCTGGACGCCGTCAAACCGGTTAGGAGATGCAATGCGTGCCAGGTCCACGCCGAGCAGACCCACACAACCGGTGCAGACGCCGCACCCAGCGCCGTCGGGGGATACCGACTCCTCTATGTCGAGGGCCTGCCGGACTTCCCAGGGCCGGGTCACGGGAATTACCCTTCTACATGGTATGCGGAGCTGAAGCCATGCTTCCCCCTGAGATCGCCATGGGGGTCCCCCCGTGTCCGAGCGTACGACGAAGCCAGGCATGACCTGCTCTGCGTGAGGACATCTACCTCGTCGTTGAGGCAAGATGGCAAGCCACGCTCCGGAGCGCACGGAACCGGCGGGCCCCAGCGCTACCACCGCCGTTCCATGCATGGGAGCCCAGGACAGGCGCTCCGACGCTACCCCTGTAAGTTCACCATGCTTACTTAGGTGTTTATTAAAATTACGCATTAAAATTATATGATCACCTCCCCACGCTCTAGACAGTGTACATCCATTGTACACTCGGTTCCTCTTTCCTGCTCTCATGCATAGTTGATATTTGCCATCCTGCCGAAAGCGGTAGTGCTTGGGGTACCTGCCAGAGGCCTGGGGGCCTTTTGGACCTCCCCCTGTAAGGGTACTGTACCGCCAGTTGGTCTCCTCCAAGAAAAGACCTACGCTAGACCGGGGGGTCAGGAGCCTTGCTTTGCCCGGTCCTGCACCCAAAGCATGCGCACTCTGCCCCCCAGGCTACGGTCTGAGTACTAGGGGGCCGGACGGTTACACCCTGACTAGGGCTGGGGGCCAGACCTCCGGGACCAAGTGCACTGTATTACCCAAGCCCCGTATTCCGGCCCAGGACCGTAAGCCAAATGAGACTAAGGGACAGGAAAGGGAGGACCTCTGAGCAGTACCGGACCCCACCACCTCAGCAGGGGTGAGCTCTGAAGCCGGACCTCGTCTCCCTCTTCTCAGAGACGAGCTCCGATGACCTACGGACCTCCGCCCCCACAGCTGGGCCGAGCTCTGATTCCAGCCCTCACCCTCCTTTTATAGGCGAGCCCTGATGCCGGACCTCACGCCCTTCGTGGGCCTGAGCTCCAATGACTTCCGGACCTCCGCCCCCACAGCTGGGCCGAGCTCCGATGCCAGCCCTCACCCTCCTTTCAGAGGCGAGCCCTGATGCCGGACCTCACGCCCTTCGTGGGCCTGAGCTCCGATGACTTCCGTACCTCCGCCCCCACAGCTGGGCCGAGCTCCGATGCCAGCCCTCGCCCTCCTTTAAGAGGCGATCCCTGATGCCGGACCTCACGCCCTTCATGGGCCTGAGCTCCGATATCTTCCGGGCCTTCGCCCCCACAGCTAGGCCGAGCTCCGATGCCAGCCCTCGCCCTCCTTTCAGAGGCGAGCCCTGATGCCGGACCTCACGCCCTTCGTGGGCCTGAGCTCTGATGACTTCCCGGACCACCCCTCTTCTCAGAGGCGAGCTCCGAAGCTGGACCTCCCCCTTTCACAAGGGCTGAGCTCCGATGCCAGGCTTCACCCTCTCCTCGGAGGTTGAACTCTGAAGCCGTCAAGACCCTGCCAGCACAGGGAGTACTCAAGACAAGAAAGTGCAGGGTAGGAGAAGGACCCACCTAGGGCTCGTTACCCCCCCCCCCCCGAGGTGAGCCCTAGGGCCACTGTCGTTACCCTCAATACCGGGTACCCCCGCGCACAGGGTAAAACTTCCTAAGGACATCGCTCCCTCTGCAGGGGCGAGGTTTGAAGGCACCACGTGTCCAGCGGGACCGGAGCTACCCTCCCCACGGAGGATAGCTCCGAGCCTTCCACGTGGCCTAGGAGGCCGGACCTCACCCCCTCTGCAGGGGCGAGCTCCAAAGGTGCCACGTGTCCAGCGGGGCCGGAGCTCCCCTCCCCAT
Source organism: Neostapfia colusana (assembly GCA_030760725.1). NCBI lineage: Eukaryota > Viridiplantae > Streptophyta > Magnoliopsida > Poales > Poaceae > Neostapfia > Neostapfia colusana. The sequence continues at coordinate 108,292,286 of JASWHV010000006.1, forward strand.
GGAGGATAGCTCCGAGCCTGCCACGTGGCCCTGAAGACCGGACCACGCCCCGTCCATGAGGGTGAGCTCCGAAGGCTCCACGTGTCCAGCGGAGCCGGAGCTCCCCCTCTCCTCAGAGGAGAGCTCTAGGTCTAACACGTGGCCAGCAGAGCAGTGCTGCCGCCCAGCGCGGTGGGCAGCGGGAGTAAAGGCGCGCCATGCCTTTACCGTACAAAGCATTCAAGACCCGCGCCTTCCCGAGACGAAGAGGCGCAGCGCACACCGTTCAGGAGGCGCTGTGACCAGTCACAGTCAGGACAGGCGTACAGTGTCTGAAGCTGCAGGCCATTAAAGGCAGCGACAAGACCGGACAAGACATGCCCTGCCGCCCCTGCCATCGCCAACAACTACACGCTACACTTAGCCTGCGGCATGGGCAGGGCGGCAGGATGAGGACTTCGACGCCAGCGCCAAGACATAATAGCTGGTAGGAAATCACCTCGGGGCCACCTGTCGGGTCCCGGGCCCACCTTGTAAGCCGCTCGAGCCATGGACTATAAAAGACTCGGGTAGGCAACTGTCGAAGTGTTCGGTCGACACTTCCCCCGGGCCTGCACTGGGCAGCCCGCGGAGGTTCTTTTTTTGGTGGGGCTAGTCACTTGCGGAGAGCTTGAGCGTATGGACGAGTTAGGAAGAGCTTGACACGGCGAGTTTTACGTGGTTCAGGCCGCCGGAGCGTAAAACCCTATGTCCACGGCGAGCTAAGGAGCTCGCTGTATTGCTTGTTGCTCAGAACTGGAGTCCTGAGCTTGGGGATGACTGAAGTTTAGTGTATGAGTTGCGAGAGTGTGAACCCTTGCTAACGTCGCCTACCCGAGCCTTTTATAGTCCAAGACTTGGGTGGCTTACAAGGGGGGCCCGGGACCCGACAGGTGGTCCCGGGGAGATTGTCTATTATCTACCGTATCTGCAGTTATGCCGGTAGTTGTCTCTGGCGAAGGCTTCTGAGTCTTCATCTTGCAGACCTGCCCATGCCGCATGCTAGTCGTAGTGGTCGATGACGGCAGGGGTGGCATGGGATGTCTTGTCGCTGCGTTTATTAGCTGGCAGGCTCTGACACCGCGCGCCAGTCTGTGAAGCGACTGGGCGCAACGGCACCTGACAGAGGCATGCTCCGCGTCTCCGCGTCTTGGGAAGACGCGGGCCTTGAATACCTTGTACGGGCAAGGTATGGGGCCTCTTTACGCCCACTGCCTACCGCTCGGGGGCAGGCAGCGTTCTTCTGCTAGACACGTGGCGGGCCCAGGGCCCTCCTCAGAGGAGAGGGGGTCCGGCCCTGCAGGACACGTGGAGCCTTCGGACCTCTCCCCGCGGAGCGGGAGGTCTGGCTTCTGTCAGCCACGTGGCGAGCCCGGAGCTCCTCTCTGAGGAGAGGGAGGTCCGACCCCGCTGGACACGTGGCACCTTCGGACCTCTCTCCCGCGGAGGGGGAGGTCCGGCTTCTGCAGGCCACATGGCGAGCCCGGAGCCCTCCTCTGAGGAGAGGGAGGTCCGGCCCTGCCGGACGCGTGGTGCCTTCGAAGCTCTCCCTGCGGAGAAGGGCGAGTTCCTTAGGCATTTTCCCCTGTGCGCAGGGGTACCCCATATCGCGGGTACCGACAGTGGCCCCCGGGCCCATCTCGGGGGAGATAGCGAGCCCGAGGTGGGACCTCCGTCTCTTCTGATCCGCGCACTTTCTCTAAGTCCCGCATTGACCGCTGCCGGAGCACGAACGGCCGCGGGATCGTGGGAGCGTGCGCCCACTTGATGGTTGCTTTTACTGCGGCGGTTCCCAAGACTGCCACTTCTGCACGTTGTGGCGCTTTCTTCGGGAACCGCCGGAGTGCCTTGCCGGCTTGTCTTCTTAGGAGACTGACTCCTTGACCCACCACTTCAGTTGGGCGGCTTGGGTCCACCTGTCATCGGCGCTCGGTCTTGGAGCCGAAGCGTTTGCCGATGCGGTGTATTCGAAGAGTTTCGGATCGCTTGGAATTGCACCTGGGATGTTTTAAGAGGGGATCTTACCCACATTGCGGCTTCCCTTCGCACTTCACAGCACATTTTCTTGGACTCTTGTGCCTTTGTCTTCTTGCCTTTGAGTCCTCCCTTGTCATGGCCTCCAACCCGCCACCAGAGAAGAAGCGCGCTCGATCTCCTCCAGTGGCGGCGTCTGTGCCAAGTCGGGGATCTGGGGTGCCTGCATCTCCTGCTTCTGGAGATGGCACTCCTTCCGGTGACGACTCAAAGAGGCCCCGGGCTGATGCGTTGAGGGGAGCTTCTGGAGCGTCCCCTGTTCCGCCAGTTCAAGCGACTGCGTAGCGGCCGTCTGTGACGGCGACGGGCTCTGGGAGTCCTACCCCGGATCGGAATTCGGGGTTCAGAGCCTGCTGGAGTGTTCGCGCTTCCTGGCCATCCCCAACTGGCGGGGAGTCTGCGCCGTTGCGCTCGGAAACCGGGACAGCTGCCGCGGCCCCCAAGTCAGCGTGAGCTTCTCCTGTTCCGGTGTGCCCGGACTCCGCGGCGGCGTCATCTCTTCCTGCCGAGACGGCCGCCGCGGCCCCCAGGCCAGCGCAGGTCGACCATGCATCAGGCGGCCCGGCCTCTATTCCAGCGGCGCCTTCCCCGGCTCGTCCTTCTCCACAGGTCAAGAAGCCAGGAGCTAGAGAGAGCCCGGCAGGTCCGGCTGCCGGACCCCCGGTGCTAGCTTCTCCTGACCGGCGTCTCGTCTTGGTCGCTGGTGCATCGACTCCTCTTGAGGATGAGGCGATGGAGGAGGTCGGGGGAGCTGCCCCGGCCTCTGCTGCTCCATTGCCCCTGGCGGATGCCTTCGCGCTTGCCGAAACGAGCGTCCGGCAGGTCTTGGCCGCACTTGGTCGCGAGCGAGAGGAGCACACGGTTGAACGGGATCGCCTCCTCACCTGGGGGAACCTTTTGCTTGGGAGCGGACCGCGAAGGTCAAGAGCGAGCTCGACTCCAGGCAGGAGTTGCTTGACTTCAGGGAAGTGCTCCTCGACCGGCTGAAGCGGTCTGTCGACCGCATGGACGCCGAATCGCGGCGGATCAACAGGGAGGCCCTGGAGGCACACACCCAGGCCGAGGAGAGCCTCTCTGCCGCGGAGGAGATATGGCAGCTGTTGGAGCGTCGTAAACTCATTGTTGAGGAACGGGAGCGTTCCACGGCAGCCGAGGCAGAGAGGGTCTCTGCGCAGCTGGCGGCGGGCGAGGATGACCTGCGAGCTCGGACCGAGGAGCTAGAGATTCAGAAGGCAGACCTCGACATAAGGGAGGAACAGGACTCCCGCGAATGCCGGGCGGTCCTGGATCGGGAGTTGGCCGCCGACTTCAAGGCTTCAAGAGCCGCAACCCTTCTTTCTCCCTGGAGCCAGCGAGGGAGAGCCCAGCCGCGGAGCGGGAGGAAGCTGCCAGGGCTGAAGTCGAGGACGTGGCCGCCCTTGTAGCCGCTAGGTTCCAGCGTGAGCCGGGAGGACCCTAGGACTTGTTTCTCCCTTTCTATCGAGTCTGTAGTCCAGCTCATGGAGCCTCGCATAAATAGACTCTCTTGAATGTTTGTGTCTGTGATGCCTTTTCTCTCCTTCTTGGCTTTGCCTGACTGAGTCCTTAGCTTCGCAAGGTACTCAGAGGCCTTCACCAATCTTGGAGCTCTGCACAGACACCTTCCCCGGGTCCTAACTGTATTAGGGGCCCCCAGGGGTCTCCGGATCTCGCCCTATGGGGAGGTCCAGATCTGCCGGCCACGTGGCGGGTCCGGAGCCCCTCCTGAGGAGGCGGGAGCTCTGGCCCTGCTGGACACGTGGGGCTTTCGGAGCCCCCCACCCCCCCGCCGAGGGGGAGGTCCGGTTTCCGCCTGCCACGTGGCGAGTCTGGAGCCCCCCTCAGGGGAGGCGGGAGCTCCAGGCCCGCTGGACACGTGGGGCCTTCGGGCCTCGCCCCTGCTGAAGGGGCGGGACCCGGTCCTTCCAGTCCTATGCCGGAGTAGTTGGTAGCTCCTTCCCCCCCCCCCCCCCGCTTCGTGTAGTCCCCGTTGCTGTAACCTGGAGGTCCTGCACACAGGCAGAGGAAACGTAATTCTCCTCGGGGGATCCTCCCCTCCCGTCTCCTAGTCTTATTCGGCTTACGATCCTGATCCGTTATACGGGGCTTGGGCAATTCTGTGCGCACGGCGCCGGGGCTCCGGCTCCCTCCGAGGTCCGGGTATGGCCGTCCGATCCCTAGTACGGGGCCGTGCGCCGGGGAAGCAGAGTGCACGTGCTTTGGGTTCATGACCAGGCAAAGCTGTTGTACTCCCCTGTACCTCCGGAGGGCAGGATGCGCACGCTTTGGGCACAGAGCCGGCTAAGCGGGATACGCACCCTGGACCCCCCATGCACAACGCAGGCCTTTCCTGGAGGTGACCAACTGGCACCGCAACACCTGACTGGGGGAGGCCTGAGAGACTCACTTGGCCATCGGCAGGTGCCTCAATCACAACCGCCCTTGGTGTAAGGGCCTCAGTTTTTGACACTCATTTGCAGTATTCATCACCACACCACACACCTCATTTGAGGAAGAATGATGAACACAAATAAAGAGCAAGTAACAATTATCAACATGCTCATTAGGGAACAAACTCACACATTGCAAAAGTGGTACTTCCCACATGTGATATAGATGGGCTGGACATATGAAAACTCCTACACTTTGCTAAGGATGTCCATGCCAAGTTCCACCCAAATTCAAAACCTTTTTGAGGTCATTTTGGGTATAGTTAGGAAGAGGGCAGTTTGAAACCATATTCAAATTCAAACTGTTTTCACCCACTGAATTTAAAAGTGGAAGGCATATTCTTGCTCAGCACATTTTTGTGAGCTCACACACCAATTTTCACTCCATTTGGAGTTGATCTTGACATGAGCTAAGGGGGAGAAATTCAAACTTTATTTGAATTTCAAACTGCACTTGTGCTGAAATTCATTCAAACCAAACCTCATTTGAACTTTGATCAATTCAAATGGCTCTTGGGTGAATAATTTGAATTGCCAAGGGTAGAATAGGGTTCACTGTTTACCACAGCTGTTAGGAATAAATTTCAGAGGTTAAAAGAGAAGTGGGACCCACATGTCAGCCTCTGCCTCAAAGCAAACCGACTGAACCACAGTTCAGTCGGTTCCAGGCAGCTGTGCGCGCGCGCCACCGAAGGGGGCAGCCGGCGCCAGCTCCTGCTGCGTGCCCCAAGCCGGAGACCAGCCGGCCGGGCTATTTATTCCCTCCCCGGCGTGCTTCAGTCACCATTTTCCCGAGCTACCGGCGTGCGCGACTGTTTTTCCCACTGCCATCACTAGCGCTCGAGTTCCTGCTTGATCAAGCCGATCGCAGCTCCTTCTTTCCGTTCCAAGGTCCCAGCAAGGTACTAGCTACCATCCTCCATCCTTCCCATTGATAGAAATCGATTGAAACCGAGTGATATCGGCTGTGCCGAAAGATCAAACTCGGAACTGGAAACCGCCGCACCTCGGGCTCTCGTGGACAGCCCAACCTGGGCGTTGTCACGCCCGAGCCAAGGCACCCTTGGACGCGCAAGTGATCGGTGCTGCTCATCCCCGAGCCACAGCTCGAGTGGTTGCTCACCGGCGGCGAATTTCCACTTTTCCCCTTTCTGTGTGCAGAACGACCTTCGGGTACGATTCTGTTTAATTCGTGCTCTAGAAAGGATTAGAGGGCCTCAGGCCACTCCCGCACGAACTAGACACGGTGACGCACAAGTTGCCTTCACAACTCTGGGCCGGAGAACTTCTGTGCCCGGCGTAATTCAAGGTCTACTAATGGCGGAACGCACGGGGGGTATCGGGCGCACGGTGAGGACCTATTTCGGGCCTTCCCCGAACTGCCCCGAGTTCATGTCGACCTTCTCTGAGGTCCACTGATGCTCCCCGACCGGTTTCCCAAGTAGCTGAGGCACTAGGAGCATCAGCCGACATGGCCGAAGTCGTTCCGATATGGCGGCTCGTCGCCGACCATGCTCTGGCCGTTGTCATGAGCAGCTGACCCTCGGATCATGTTCCCCAAGTAAAAGTAGGCAGGGGCGGCCAGAATCAAGAAGTTTGGAGCGGTACAGCAGCCAGCGGCGAGCTCTCCGGCGAGGTCCCTCGGCGGCGGAGCGCGGGTGTCGCGAGGTTGAAGAAGGGGGTGGACCCCAGCTGTCAGCGGCCGATATTTTGAATCGGGATCCGGCTGCGGCCGGGATCGGGTGTGCTGGCGCGCAAAAGCCTTGTGGGCCGCGGTGTGCTGTCGCTTCGGCGTGCGACGCGTGTTCCCTGGGCCCACGCGCGAGTTTAAACTTTTCCCCGATTTTCAGATTTCCTTCAAACTTCAAATCCTTATAACTTTGGCTAGAAAGCTCCAAATTGAGTGAACCAAATTTTGCTGGATTCAGCTCTCTGAGTACTTTCCAGAAAATCAAGTTTCACTTCATGAAATTCCCTAATTCTCCGGAATTAATTCCTTAATGTTTAAACTGTTAGGAATTTTAACTGGAGAATCCTTTGGCGGAAAATCCTGAAATTTTGCTGAGATGTTCACCAAAATATCATTGAGCTACCATAAAAATTTCAGATCCATTTGAGCTCATTTAGTCCACCTAATGGTGTGATTAGTAAAACTGTTCCAGAGAAAATAGAAAATATTCAGAAACATTTTCAGGATTTTCTCTGAAATTGTTTAGCTCATATCTTTAGTTAGAGACTTCCAAATTAAGTGAGACCAACTCCATTAGGACCCTCTGAAAATCTAGTTTTCAGAAAGTCATAGTTTGTCTCATGAAAATCCCTAGAACACCCTAAGGGTTCCAATTAAGGTCAAGGACATAATTATTTGTGGAGGGCTCAAATGAGCTTTGCTGCAACTAAAACTTGACCAAGTCTTTGTTTAGGTTGTAACCAAGCCACAGTAAAAGTTTCACAGTCATTAGGTCTGTCTAGTAAGGGTTATAGGCTTCACAACTTCAAAGTTAATACAAAGGCCTCTAAATTAATACATACATTGTTCTTATCATGTAGTCGCTAAGGTCGAGGAGGAACCCGAAGTCCTAGACTTCGTTACTCCGGAGGAACAGCTAGCCTACGACCAAGAGCAGCAAGGCAAGCCCCGGTTTGCATTAACCTTTTTACAAATTTTTATTGTTTTGAGCACATACTTGTTTCCTTTGTTCTGTGCATTAGAGTCTTGTTTGGAAATCCAACTGCATAGCCAAGAAAACCACGGGTTGGGTTTAGGATTGAAAACCCCGTTAGCCACTGCATTGCTAGGATAGAGTAGGATTCGGTACAAGTCGAGTAGTTGGAACTACTCGCGAGAATAGGCTAGAGGCACATTGCTCGGGTAGAGATAGCACATGAAACACATGGCAAGAAAATGAGACCGAGCGGAGAGTAAGGGCAGCAGGACTTTGGGGCCTGTGTGCTGTAGCTCCGCTTGTGTCGATTGAGGACCGAGCCGTGTGCGGGCCTGTTGAACAAGCTAGAACAGTACCGAAGACCTACCGGCTATATGGGAACCGGGAAACTGATGTAACTCGGGTAGCTGGGTGTTGAGGCATTGCCCGTCGTTCAGAGGGTAGGTTGAGAGCTCGAGGTGTAAATCAGCTGGCGGCACAGGGATGCGCGTGCAGGGACCTCTTGCTCGGGACGATGGGACCGGTTCAATATTTGGCTAACGGGTGAAAGGTAGTCGCGTACGGCGTCCGTGATGGTTGTTGTAGGCAACATCGAGTACGGGCGTACGTGACGGGTTGTTCGGGTAACCCTGCAGGTGTAAATCGATTATAATCGCCGTCCCTCGCGGTCAGTGAGTACCACTTGTTCACTGTACCGTGACGTAGAAAGAACAGGCTAGTTACATGTTAAAATGTTGCTGATTGAAAGCTGGACATTGATTGTTAATGATATGCTGTAGCTTAGTGCTAACTAAAGTTCTTTTCAACTTTGGGCAAAGTACATGAGAGAAATGCGTTTCTTGTTTGATTGCGGCTCTCTCATGTGCCTTAGCGTAAGGTTCTCCACAAACTGCTGCTAAAACTTGAAAGTAAGGTTCTACTAATTAGGCGAGTCCTTGCAAATGATTTTTACCTCATGCAACCCATCACCCTCATGTAGAAGTTCCATGTTTAGGTGAGACGGGTCAGACTTGCTGAGCCTTCGTGCTCACTGCTTGTGTTTGAAGCTTTTGCAGGGTTCTATGAGGAAGGGACTCCCGAAGAGGAGACGGAACCCCAGGAGGGGAACCCCGTCGAGTGGGAGTCGTGCACGCCGCAGAGTTAGTGTGCGTGTGTGCTAGCAAGGACACGTTCGAGGGCTGAACGTGCACTTGATGCTTAGTCTACGCCCGCGAGTGTGGACTAAACTTATTTTGATGTAAACATGTTAATAAACTTGTTTATGTAATAAAGCTTCCGCTTCCGCTTTGTACCTTTGACGTGTGTTATACGGTGTTGTGCAACGCAGCACCCCTCAGCGTGATCCTGGCTCGACAGGACCAGTGGGGTCGTGTCAGCGTGGTATCAGAGCTCGCTTGAGGTTTAACACAGTACAAAGGTCTTCTTTTTCAAAAATCCAGTGAGGAACGAGTTAGTAGCCCGTATAAGGATGTTATTAGTATATAGAAAGTGGCTTATTAACTTATTTGTTATGTCGGAAAATCGTGCATCTCGGGACGTTCATGTCTTGGGGGGTGCACGTAAGCGCTGTCCACCAGTGCGCACAAGCTGAAGGGTGGAGCCCCACGGGTGGCAGGTAACCCGACCCGCTTTGATATCCTCTACGACTCTTCATGTCGTTTGGGGTATTCGAGCAACGTCTGTCCCTGGCGTGCGTGGTGCAACATGGGAGACCCCGTCACGTGGTCTGAAACGTGAACACGTAACTCAAGGCGTGTTTGGCTTGAGAACATCCGGGCGAGTGATGACGGCCGGATGTACCAACTGTATGGATTCCGGGCTCGGTGTGCAGCCGAGTCTGATGATTGGTTGAATTTCTGCAGGTAGCCTTACCACGAAACGGTAGACGTGTAGCATCCGTGTGCGAGTGACGAGTAGTGCCACTAAACTAACGAAGCCGGCTAAGTCCGGTATAGGTTTTTCTTTGTGAGGACGTAGTACCGACATGACCTGGTGACGCATCGACGTCACACCCAACTAAATGAACAACTTCATTTAAAAATTTGAAGGTTTTGATCCAAAGTAGTAAAACTTGATGTAACTCCTTCCCTTGAACAGGATATTCAAAGCTAATAAGTTTTCAACTTATAGGATGTTAAGGACAGAGCACTCTGTTTTCAGCTAAATCAAGGCTGAAGTAATCAGAGGTTAGAGGTTGAGTTCTTTCGAGGTTGGGGTCGTATGATACATTTCTGGAAAGCTTTGGAGGAGCTTTACAACTTTTCTGTTGAGTTCCAGAGGTGTTTCGTCCCTTAACCACTCGAAAAATGCAGTAGAGTTGAAACTGTCCAGAAAACAGGACAGAGCAAAGACTCTCTGTAAACTCTCTGTAAATTAAGCATAACTTCCTGCTTAAAAATCCAAAAATAGGAAATGAGGTAGTTCTGGAAAGATTATGAGATGGGTTACAACTTTGTAACAGAAAGTTTTGTCAGATTAGGAACAGAATTAACTGGGATTCTTGGATCAAATCAGTACCTAGGGCAGGGAGGTGCTGTCCAATTGTTCCCAAAAATTCTGTTAACTTTGACATCTCATAACTTTTGAACCAGAGCAGATCTTAGGCCAACCAAATACTTTCTGGAAAGCTATTGAAGTTAACTTTAACTTTGATGTTGAGCTCCAGGACTGGTTTTGCTTTTAACCTGGCCTAAATCAGATTAATATGGAAACTGGTCAGGGCTGTCATGGGAACAGCAGATCAGCAGTCAAATTTGTTTAAAAATTTGAACTATGTTTCCAAGTTTTAGGGGTTCAATGACATATCTTATGTTATAACTCGATGGTTTACTGTTTAAATAAATATTTGACATTTCTCAAATATATTTTTACAGATGGCAGCAGATAAACGGTTGGAGAACGGGTGGGTAGTTTCCCACTGTTCTGACCGTAGCGGCTACCCGGAAGCATTGTGCCTAATGCTCCAATATTTCGGGTACAACCAGATGCCGCAATACTTCGCCAAGGAAGAAGGCGAAGAGGGGAACAAGACGTGGACGATCCATGTCGAGGTTCCTGCAGGGCCTACGCCACCCGGTTGGGTGCCATTCACCGTCACGGTGAGAGGAAGACAACCGGAAGGGATGTGGCAAATGGCAGCCCGTGACACTATGTCACGTTTCTGCCAACTACACGTGCAGGCTATGGAGGGCACTTCATACGCACTCGTTCCGGTGGAGGGACGAGCTCAGCATGTGTGGGAAGAGAGGTACCTAGAGGCAACAAACTCGAGTTGCCCAAGGTACAACCCCGCGGAGGCAAATCTCAGCCTCCAAATGAGGGCGGGAAACGCTGTGATGGACAGCCAAGCTGTTCATACGGAGCATCTCGCCACCAAGCTCAAGGAGAGCACAAGCCGTGGAGATCATTTTGAGAGTGCTCACAGTGCACTCCGCAATGTGCTCCTTCCGACGATCAAGCGACTGAATGAACAACACAATCAGTTGCGTCGTCTGAAGAAGGCAAAGAAGAAGAGCCGTGTTGACATTGCGGCGTTGCAAGAGCTGGTGCAGACCCTAACCCAGCAGAATGAGGACCTTGCTCAACAGCGGGACGACGCTATTGAGGAAGGACAAGGCTGGGAAGAGGACTACAACCAGGCTATGGACGAGGTGCATGCATTGCAGGACCTCGTGCCCCCGGTGTTAGGCATACCGGTGGTCTTGGGTCTTCCAGCAATGGGAGAACCCGGAATGGGAGAAGAGGTGGTAGATCCAGAGCCACCAGCAGAAGTACCGGAGGAGGACGACCCACAGGAGGTCGAATTCTACTCCGAGTAGGGGGTTACGGTTGCCAAGTAGGGCAGCTAGGGTAGCGTAACCCAACTTTTGTAATCGGTGACATGTCGTGTAGACAGTAGCGTATGTATAGGTAGTGACGACATGAGCACGACTTCTCGGAGATCCGAGAATGATGTATCTTGTATAAAGTTTATGCTTTATCAATATATGTGAATGTTGTGCAAGTTAATCATGCGTCGCTTCGATACCTACTGCTGTTTATGGAATTTTGAGTAAGACATGTGCTAATTGCTGCTGTGTTGAATTTCAGAATGACGCGTACTCGTGCCAACCCCGATGTTGGAGGTACTAGCCAAGGGGGAGAGACCTCCCAACCACCTCCCGAGGACTCCTCGGGACAGCAGCAGCAACAGCAACAGCAAACACCGCCACCGCCACTGCCGACGGTTACATTGGCCGACATTGTCGCGGCAATGGCGGGTTCACATCAGCAGCACACAGAGCTGCTGCAAACGTTGATTGCGAATACGTCTCGCCCAGAGAGACGTCAAGATCGTGAGGAGCGCCAACAAAGCTCTTACTCTGACTTCCTGGCGACTCATCCCCCTGTATTCTCAAGGGCGGATGAACCACTTGACGCGGACAACTGGCTCCGCGCCATAGAGATGAAGTTCGGGCTGCTCCAAATCAGCGAGCAGCGCAAGACTCAGTTCGCGGTCCAGCAGCTCCAAGGATCCGCGAGCGCGTGGTGGGCCAACTTCTGTGCTTCACAGCCCACCGACCGAGTGATGACCTGGGCGGAGTTCCGGACGGCCTTCAGGGCCTATCATATACCGCCAGGTCTGATGAAGAGGAAGACGCAGGAATTCCTACACCTGCAACAAGGGAGCCGGAACGCGCTGGAGTACTCCAGAGCGTTCAACGATCTCGCACTCTACGCGTCGTATCACGCAGATACGGACGAGAAGCGGCGGGACCACTTTTACCAGGGGCTTAACCCGCTCCTGAAGGACAAGCTGGCGATGTTCAATCGCGGCAGCCTCAACGACATAATTGATGCTGCGATTGTTCAGGAAGACTCCGGCAAGGAGTTGGTGGCGGCAGAGCGAAAGCGAAGCGCGCCGCAGAGCAGCGGAGAAGGAGGCGGTCCTTCTCAGAAGTTTCGGATGGTGAATCGCCCACCATCAGGTCCGCGCTGGCAGCCACCACAGCGGTCGATGCCGTTCCGCGGTCGGCCGTATTCTTCACCGGCATTCCGGCCGGCACTGCCAGCACCACCGCAACAACAGCAGCAGCAGCGGGCGATGCCGCGTGCGTTTGCACCTCCGCAACGCATGCCGGGCTTTCGTCCCCCGAGTACTCCACCAGCAGCGGCCACATGTTACAAGTGTGGTCGTCCAGGACACTTCGCGAGCAGTTGCCCGGAGAGGCAAGGCGGCGGAGTGGTACCACAGTTTCCGGGGAGGAATCAACCCCGGAACCCTACTAATGCGCGGCGGGCAAACCCTAGGCCCGGCACTGTCCACCAGCTTGCCATTGAGGACGTGCCGGAGGGCGAGCCAATCCTTGCGGGTATGTTCCAACTCCACCAGCATCCCGCTATAGTACTATTTGATTCAGGCGCCACGCATAATTTTATTAGCCAAGCTTTCATTGCTAAACACAGCTTGCCAATACTACCCACCGATAGTCCATATTTAATTTGTTCACCGGGTGGGAAGATTTCAGCAAGCGTAATGGTCTCCAAAGCACCATTATGCTTAGCGGGTAGAGTGTACCCCACGTCTCTCATTATCTTAGAGGGACAGAAGGTCGATGTCATCCTAGGGATGTCGTGGTTAACCCGCCACGGCGCTATTTTAGACACCGTCCTCCGAGTCGTGCACTTAAACTCAGAAGTGCACGGTTCTCACTCATTATTTCTGGACAGTCCAGAAATAAAACTTCCAAGTGTCTATCAAGCCACAACCATCAGATTGGAAGACATTCCAGTGGTCCGAGAGTTCCCTGATGTATTCCCGGATGATTTGCCGGGGATGCCACCCGATAGAGAGGTGGAGTTCAAGATTGAACTTGCACCGGGAACCATGCCAATATCCCGAAGGCCGTACAAGATGGCGCCCAGGGAGTTGGCGGAACTGAAGATTCAGCTCACGGACCTTCTGGGGAAGGGTTTTATTAGGCCGAGCTCCTCGCCATGGGGTTGTCGGCATTATTTGTCAAAAAGAAGGATGAAACGTTGCGGCTTTGCGTGGACTACCGTCCATTAAATGCCGTAACCATCAAGAACAAGTACCCGTTACCACGGATCGACATGTTGTTTGATCAGTTGGTCGAAGCAAAGGTCTTTTCCAAGATGGATTTAAGATCCGGGTACCATCAGATTAAGATCAGGGCTGAGGACATTCCCAAGACAGCTTTCTCGACAAGGTACGGACTTTATGAGTACCTGGTCATGTCCTTTGGCCTCACCAATGCTCCAGCTCACTTCATGTATTTAATGAACTCGGTGTTCATGCCGGAGCTGGACAAGTTTGTCGTGGTCTTCATCGACGACATCCTGGTATACTCCAAGTCGGAGGAAGATCACAAGAAACATCTGCGTATAGTCTTGCAACGGCTGCGGGATCACAAGTTATACGCAAAGTTCAGCAAATGCGAGTTTTGGATATCGCAAGTGCCTTTCCTCGGGCATATCATCTCAGCGGAGGGTATCGCTGTGGACCCGAGCAAAATCACGCAAGTGCTGAATTGGAAATCCCCGAGAACTGTTCATGAGGTACGGAGTTTCCTCGGACTCGCGGGATATTATCGGAGGTTCATTCCGAACTTCTCGAAGATTGCCAAGCCAATGACAGAGCTGCTGAAGAAGGCTACCAAATATGTTTGGAGTCCAGCATGTGAAGCAGCATTCAAGGCTTTAGTCAAGCACCTGACATCAGCACCGGTTTTGGCGCAGCCAGACACAACAAAACCGTTCGATGTGTACTGCGATGCATCCGGCATTGGGCTCGGATGTGTGCTGATGCAAGACCGAAGAGTGGTCGCGTATGGATCACGACAGCTTAGGAACCATGAGCAAAATTATCCAACTCACAATTTGGAGCTCGCTGCCGTGGTACTTGCACTGAAAATGTGGAGACACTACCTACTCGGTAACCTCGTACATTTATATACCGACCACAAAAGCCTCAAGTACATCTTCACTCAGAAGGAGCTGAACATGAGGCAACGAAGATGGTTGGAAATGATAAAGGATTACGAGATAGAGATCCATTATCATCCGGGCAAGGCAAACGTTGTGGCAGACGCGCTAAGCCGCAAGTCACACGTCAATAATCTGACCATCACACCGTTGGAAGAGAGCGAACCACCACTCCATGTGATTCCACACGGAGCTCTCTACAACCTAGCTTTGATCCCCACCATCCGTGAAGAGATAGCGGCAGCCCAGAAGAATGATAAGGGCATGTCACATTTACGGAGACGAGTAGACAGTGGGGAGTTGAAATGTTTCCGGAAGGACGGAGACGGCGTCTTATGGTTCAAGGACCGGATCGTCGTACCCCGAAACCCGGAGTTAAGGAAGAGAATCTTTGATGAAGCTCACTTATCAAAGTTTTCTATTCACCCCGGCAGCAACAAGATGTATCAAGAACTCAGAAGCAAGTTTTGGTGGACACGGATGAAGCGAGAGACGGCAAAATACGTGTCCGAGTGTGATACATGTCGACGGGTGAAGGCAGACCACATGCGGAAACCGGGACTGCTGCAACCACTGGGCATTCCTGCCTGGAAGTGGGAGGACGTGAGCATGGATTTCATCGTCGGTTTACCCACCACCTTACAGAAACATGATTCTGTGTGGGTGATCGTCGATCGGCTCACCAAAGTTGCCCATTTCATCCCGGTCAACACCAACTACAACGCCAAGAAGTACGCTGAACTGTACATCTCACGGATCCTATGCTTATACGGCGTACCCCGTACCATCGTATCGGACCGGGGCACTTTATTTGTGTCCCGTTTTTGGGAGCAGCTACACGCTGCCTTGGGGACGAAGCTGATCCGTAGTTCAGCCTACCACCCGCAGACGGATGGACAAACCGAGCGGGTAAATCAGATTCTAGAAGACATGCTACGAGCTTGCGCTATCGACCACGGCAAGAATTGGGATGATCACTTGCCATTAGCCGAGTTCTCGTACAACAATGGGTACCAAGCCAGCATCAAGATGGCGCCCTACGAGGCGCTATACGGCAGGAAATGCCGCACACCACTGAACTGGTGTGAATCTGGCGAGAGGGTTACCTTCGGGATTGATCTTGTCAACAACGCAGAAGAAAAGGTTCGATTAATTCAAGCGAACCTAAAAGCCGCTCAATCCCGACAGAAACAGTATGCGGACCGGAGGAGGCGCCCATTACAATTCGAAGTTGGAGATCACGTATACCTACGAGTGTCTCCAATGAAGGGCGTAAACAGATTTGGGGTGAGAGGAAAGTTAGCACCCCGATTCATCGGTCCATTCCAGATTACCGAAAGATGTGGATCGGTGGCATACCGGCTAAGATTACCAGAAGCACTTTCCGGTGTGCACGACGTCTTTCACATTTCCCAGCTGAGGAAGTGTCTCAAGCTATCAACTACCGTTCAGCTGGGAGACATTGAAGAACTGCAACCGGATCTCACCTATCGGGAGGAACCGGTGCAGATTATTGATGAAAAGGCCCGAACCACACGCAACCGTACGTTGTGGTTCTACAAGGTTCTATGGAGTAATCACTCCATGGACGAAGCGACATGGGAGAACGAAGAATTCCTTCGCACTAACTACCCCGACTTTTTCACGTCGCATATTCGGTAATTTTCCACCGTCCTCTCTCTCATTTCACCTTATAATCTCGGGACGAGATTCTTTTAAGGGGGGAGGAATGTAAGGGCCTCAGTTTTTGACACTCATTTGCAGTATTCATCACCACACCACACACCTCATTTGAGGAAGAATGATGAACACAAATAAAGAGCAAGTAACAATTATCAACATGCTCATTAGGGAACAAACTCACACATTGCAAAAGTGGTACTTCCCACATGTGATATAGATGGGCTGGACATATGAAAACTCCTACACTTTGCTAAGGATGTCCATGCCAAGTTCCACCCAAATTCAAAACCTTTTTGAGGTCATTTTGGGTATAGTTAGGAAGAGGGCAGTTTGAAACCATATTCAAATTCAAACTGTTTTCACCCACTGAATTTAAAAGTGGAAGG
Source organism: Neostapfia colusana (assembly GCA_030760725.1). Lineage (NCBI taxonomy): Eukaryota > Viridiplantae > Streptophyta > Magnoliopsida > Poales > Poaceae > Neostapfia > Neostapfia colusana. The sequence continues at coordinate 108,308,525 of JASWHV010000006.1, forward strand.
CATATTCTTGCTCAGCACATTTTTGTGAGCTCACACACCAATTTTCACTCCATTTGGAGTTGATCTTGACATGAGCTAAGGGGGAGAAATTCAAACTTTATTTGAATTTCAAACTGCACTTGTGCTGAAATTCATTCAAACCAAACCTCATTTGAACTTTGATCAATTCAAATGGCTCTTGGGTGAATAATTTGAATTGCCAAGGGTAGAATAGGGTTCACTGTTTACCACAGCTGTTAGGAATAAATTTCAGAGGTTAAAAGAGAAGCGGGACCCACATGTCAGCCTCTGCCTCAAAGCAAACCGACTGAACCACAGTTCAGTCGGTTCCCGGCAGCTGTGCGCGCGCGCCACCGAAGGGGGCAGCCGGCGCCAGCTCCTGCTGCGTGCCCCAAGCCGGAGACCAGCCGGCCGGGCTATTTATTCCCTCCCCGGCGTGCTTCAGTCACCATTTTCCCGAGCTACCGGCGTGCGCGACTGTTTTTCCCACTGCCATCACTAGCGCTCGAGTTCCTGCTTGATCAAGCCGATCGCAGCTCCTTCTTTCCGTTCCAAGGTCCCAGCAAGGTACTAGCTACCATCCTCCATCCTTCCCATTGATAGAAATCGATTGAAACCGAGTGATATCGGCTGTGCCGAAAGATCAAACTCGGAACTGGAAACCGCCGCACCTCGGGCTCTCGTGGACAGCCCAACCTGGGCGTTGTCACGCCCGAGCCAAGGCACCCTTGGACGCGCAAGTGATCGGTGCTGCTCATCCCCGAGCCACAGCTCGAGTGGTTGCTCACCGGCGGCGAATTTCCACTTTTCCCCTTTCTGTGTGCAGAACGACCTTCGGGTACGATTCTGTTTAATTCGTGCTCTAGAAAGGATTAGAGGGCCTCAGGCCACTCCCACACGAACTAGACACGGTGACGCACAAGTTGCCTTCACAACTCTGGGCCGGAGAACTTCTGTGCCCGGCGTAATTCAAGGTCTACTAATGGCGGAACGCACGGGGGGTATCGGGCGCACGGTGAGGACCTATTTCGGGCCTTCCCCGAACTGCCCCGAGTTCATGTCGACCTTCTCTGAGGTCCACTGATGCTCCCCGACCGGTTTCCCAAGTAGCTAAGGCACTAGGAGCATCAGCCGACATGGCCGAAGTCGTTCCGATATGGCGGCTCGTCGCCGACCATGCTCCGGCCGTTGTCATGAGCAGCTGACCCTCGGATCATGTTCCCCAAGTAAAAGTAGGCAGGGGCGGCCAGAATCAAGAAGTTTGGAGCGGTACAGCAGCCAGCGGCGAGCTCTCCGGCGAGGTCCCTCGGCGGCGGAGCGCGGGTGTCGCGAGGTTGAAGAAGGGGGTGGACCCCAGCTGTCAGCGGCCGATATTTTGAATCGGGATCCGGCTGCGGCCGGGATCGGGTGTGCTGGCGCGCAAAAGCCTTGTGGGCCGCGGTGTGCTGTCGCTTCGGCGTGCGACGCGTGTTCCCTGGGCCCACGCGCGAGTTTAAACTTTTCCCCGATTTTCAGATTTCCTTCAAACTTCAAATCCTTATAACTTTGGCTAGAAAGCTCCAAATTGAGTGAACCAAATTTTGCTGGATTCAGCTCTCTGAGTACTTTCCAGAAAATCAAGTTTCACTTCATGAAATTCCCTAATTCTCCGGAATTAATTCCTTAATGTTTAAACTGTTAGGAATTTTAACTGGAGAATCCTTTGGCGGAAAATCCTGAAATTTTGCTGAGATGTTCACCAAAATATCATTGAGCTACCATAAAAATTTCAGATCCATTTGAGCTCATTTAGTCCACCTAATGGTGTGATTAGTAAAACTGTTCCAGAGAAAATAGAAAATATTCAGAAACATTTTCAGGATTTTCTCTGAAATTGTTTAGCTCATATCTTTAGTTAGAGACTTCCAAATTAAGTGAGACCAACTCCATTAGGACCCTCTGAAAATCTAGTTTTCAGAAAGTCATAGTTTGTCTCATGAAAATCCCTAGAACACCCTAAGGGTTCCAATTAAGGTCAAGGACATAATTATTTGTGGAGGGCTCAAATGAGCTTTGCTGCAACTAAAACTTGACCAAGTCTTTGTTTAGGTTGTAACCAAGCCACAGTAAAAGTTTCACAGTCATTAGGTCTGTCTAGTAAGGGTTATAGGCTTCACAACTTCAAAGTTAATACAAAGGCCTCTAAATTAATACATACATTGTTCTTATCATGTAGTCGCTAAGGTCGAGGAGGAACCCGAAGTCCTAGACTTCGTTACTCCGGAGGAACAGCTAGCCTACGACCAAGAGCAGCAAGGCAAGCCCCGGTTTGCATTAACCTTTTTACAAATTTTTATTGTTTTGAGCACATACTTGTTTCCTTTGTTCTGTGCATTAGAGTCTTGTTTGGAAATCCAACTGCATAGCCAAGAAAACCACGGGTTGGGTTTAGGATTGAAAACCCCGTTAGCCACTGCATTGCTAGGATAGAGTAGGATTCGGTACAAGTCGAGTAGTTGGAACTACTCGCGAGAATAGGCTAGAGGCACATTGCTCGGGTAGAGATAGCACATGAAACACATGGCAAGAAAATGAGACCGAGCGGAGAGTAAGGGCAGCAGGACTTTGGGGCCTGTGTGCTGTAGCTCCGCTTGTGTCGATTGAGGACCGAGCCGTGTGCGGGCCTGTTGAACAAGCTAGAACAGTACCGAAGACCTACCGGCTATATGGGAACCGGGAAACTGATGTAACTCGGGTAGCTGGGTGTTGAGGCATTGCCCGTCGTTCAGAGGGTAGGTTGAGAGCTCGAGGTGTAAATCAGCTGGCGGCACAGGGATGCGCGTGCAGGGACCTCTTGCTCGGGACGATGGGACCGGTTCAATATTTGGCTAAGGGGTGAAAGGTAGTCGCGTACGGCGTCCGTGATGGTTGTTGTAGGCAACATCGAGTACGGGCGTACGTGACGGGTTGTTCGGGTAACCCTGCAGGTGTAAATCGATTATAATCGCCGTCCCTCGCGGTCAGTGAGTACCACTTGTTCACTGTACCGTGACGTAGAAAGAACAGGCTAGTTACATGTTAAAATGTTGCTGATTGAAAGCTGGACATTGATTGTTAATGATATGCTGTAGCTTAGTGCTAACTAAAGTTCTTTTCAACTTTGGGCAAAGTACATGAGAGAAATGCGTTTCTTGTTTGATTGCGGCTCTCTCATGTGCCTTAGCGTAAGGTTCTCCACAAACTGCTGCTAAAACTTGAAAGTAAGGTTCTACTAATTAGGCGAGTCCTTGCAAATGATTTTTACCTCATGCAACCCATCACCCTCATGTAGAAGTTCCATGTTTAGGTGAGACGGGTCAGACTTGCTGAGCCTTCGTGCTCACTGCTTGTGTTTGAAGCTTTTGCAGGGTTCTATGAGGAAGGGACTCCCGAAGAGGAGACGGAACCCCAGGAGGGGAACCCCGTCGAGTGGGAGTCGTGCACGCCGCAGAGTTAGTGTGCGTGTGTGCTAGCAAGGACACGTTCGAGGGCTGAACGTGCACTTGATGCTTAGTCTACGCCCGCGAGTGTGGACTAAACTTATTTTGATGTAAACATGTTAATAAACTTGTTTATGTAATAAAGCTTCCGCTTCCGCTTTGTACCTTTGACGTGTGTTATACGGTGTTGTGCAACGCAGCACCCCTCAGCGTGATCCTGGCTCGACAGGACCAGTGGGGTCGTGTCACTTGGTAGGATAGCGAATGCTGACTATGGATGAGCGCGGGAGAGAGGGAGCTAGATGTACGATGAACATACATAGATAGTGCGATCATAAAAATTAATGCGTAATTTAAATGAGCAAATGAGAGATAGCTAAGTAGAACAAGTTTCTGTGTTAATGCCCATAGGTGGAAGTCTGGCTGTACATGGAGGCAATGACCCGCCTCGTCTACAAGGGAAGCAAGACTCTACGAGCTTAGGGTCGGAACCAGGCTAAGCTGGACGTAGTCCTGCACCGTCCCTTGAGACTTAGCTGCCCCAAGCGCTGTTCCTAAACTCTATGGGATTTATTACAGACGGGAATGACCCTGTTCTACTAATGCCCTGGGGATAGGACTTACAGTGTTGCTCCATGCCAAAGGGTTTTGGGAACTGATCCCACACTCGGTTGAAAGGCATGTACACCTGGGGCGGCAGCTTTCGTGATTCGGAAGGGACCTTCCCGGCTGGGGGAGAGTTTATAGGTCCTTCTAGGGAAAGTGCGTGCCGCGACACCAAGTTGCCCTTCTGCAGGTCCCTGACGCGTTTGGTTCTTTGGCGGTAGTGCTAGAGCAGCAGCCGTGACCGTGCGTTGTGGGGTGTTACCTGCAGCCGAGCCTCGTCGACGAGGTTGTCATCTTCACGCTGGATCAGGTCCTGCGCGGCTTCTCCTGGGCGCCCCCGGGGAGTTCTCCCCTTCTGGCTAAGGCCTTCAAGGGGTAGGTGGACCCGGGCTCGTCTTGGAAGACCCAAGGCGTCTTCCCCTTCTAGCAAGTTCTTCAAGGGGTTGACAGACCTTGGGCGGCCCCCGGGAGGTTTGACCGAGGCACGGAGGCGTGCTCTCGGGTGAGGCTGGCCCAATCTTGCACCATTGTGATTGGTTCTTGGGCTGCTGCGACTACTTGGGGCTTTTCCAAGGTTGACGCCGCAGCAGTGCAGCCTCCACTGACCTTGGACGGCAGCCACAGCCGGCTACCGTCCCGGCCCGTCACCATCGGAGCTGGAGTCCTCACCGTTATGCACTGTCTTCATGACACGCTGAGGCTCCTGAAACCCCACCTGGTGGCCGGCGCTGACTGAAGCGTCGACTTTCTGCTTGCCATCCCTCTGAGGGTGGAGTGGTGCCTCAGCTCTCTGCTGCCTTCCTTTGCGGAAGCGCTCTGCGAGCCTCTGGATATCCCAGCACTCGGCAGCAGTGTGGTTGCCGGCGCCATGCACGGGGCATAGCCCGCCCTGGTCACCATCTGGGGCTTGTGACTGCCGCTGCCTTTTGTCGGGGCGTGGCCCCCGGGCTCCACTAGTCGTCGCTGCTGCGGCGACGGGAGCCGCGGACGATGACTTCATCTTGCCACTCCCCCGGTTCTTGGCCTTCTTGCCACCTCCATAGGAAGCAGCGCCGGACCCGGGCTGTCCTCCTGACTCAGAGGTCGGCAGAGAGTGCCAGTTCCGCCCTTCAGCTGCTCTGGCGCATTTGTCCGCCAGGCTGAATAGCTCAGAGACGTCGCGGACCTCTTTGGTCGCGAGCTTCTCAAGCATTTTCTCGTCCCGGACACCCTGCCGGAACGCCACCACCATAGAAGCACTTTGAATATGCGGGATGGTGTTGTGTACCTGGGAGAACCGCTGGATGAAAGAACGCAGCGACTCCCCAGGTTGTTGCTTGATGGCGTGGAGGTCAAGCTCCGTGCCGGGACGGGTGTAGGAGCTGCCGAAGTTGGCGATGAACTGCCGGCAGAGTTCTCCCCAGGAAGTTATGGAACCCTGAGGGAGATTCATGAGCCAAGACCGGGCTGGGCCGGTCAAGGCGACGGGGAAGTAGTTGGCCATGACAGCCTCATCCCCTCCTGCGGCAAGTACAGCGGTGGAGTAGATCTGGAGGAACTCCGCCGGGTTAATGCTGCTGTCGTACTTTTCGGGCAGGTGCGGCTGAAACTTGCGCGGCCACCTCGCGAAGCGAAGGTGGGGTGCAAGGGCCGCACATCCTGCTCCTGTTGCCGCAGGTATTGGTGCCGCGAACGCTTGGTTCGCACCTGGCACAGTGTACCCCGGTATGGGCAAGGCTGCTCCATAGACCGGGGACGCCGTTTGCAGGGCATATGGTTGTGGCATATGCTGCGCGACGTACGCCTGGGGCAGAGCTCGCGTGGCGAAGATCTGCCCTTCTGGCTGGGTTGAGGCCAACGTCATGGTGTCGCCAGCCTCTTGGACCCGACGCCTTTCTCGACGTCGCTCGAGGTACACCCGGGCATCCTGGTCCAAGTGGCACCGTTCCAGCTCCTTTCTCAGGTCCGTGGATGGGAGCCTGGAGGAGCTGGAATCCCCCGTCTGCCCGTCAACCGTTGGTGTGCGCGTCAGCGACACAGCTGTTTGGCCGGGGCGTCGCCCTCGCCGAAACCGAGGGTTTGTGGCAGCGACGACGAGGCGGTCCACCTCGCGGACCCACTGCTGGGTCGCTGAGTGGGGCGCATCCCCAGCAGGTGGGTTGCACAGTAGCGCTCTTGCTGCAGCTAGCGCACCCCCATGGTGTACGCTCAGCGCTGCAGAAGATCTCACGCTGGTCGGAGCCTGCATTGCCGGAGTCGGCGTTGCTGGAGTCGGCTGCTGGCTACCAGCTTGTGCCGACACACTCCGTCCTGAGTGCGTCGACATGTACTCTCCGCTGGTCACGGTTCGCCGTGAATTCGGGGGAGGAGAGTTTGCCGCTGAAGGAAGCTTGGTCATCTTCGTCGGCGGAAACTCGTCGCGCAAGGGAAAAGCCCCCTACCTGGCGCGCCAAATGTCGAAGTGTTCGGTCGACACTTCCTCCGGGCCTGCACTGGGCAGCCCGTGGAGGTTCTTTTTTCGGTGGGGCTAGTCACTTGCGGAGAGCTCGAGCGTATGGACGAGTTAGGAAGACCTTGACACGGCGAGTTTTACGTGGTTCAGGCCACCGGAGCGTAAAACCCTACGTCCACGATGAGCTAAGGAGCTCGCTGTATTGCTTGTTGCTCAGAACTGGAGTCCTGAGCTTGGGGATGACTGAAGTCTAGTGTATGAGTTGCGAGAGTGTGAACCCTTGCTAACGTCGCCTACCCGAGCCTTTTATAGTCCAAGACTTGGGTGGCTTACAAGGGGGGCAAGGGACCCGACAGGTGGTAGCGGGGAGATTGTCTATTATCTACCATATCTGCAGTTATGCCGGTAGTTGTCTCTGGCGAAGGCTTCTGAGTCTTCGTCTTGCAGCCCTGCCCATGCCGCATGCTAGTCGTAGTGGTCGATGACGGCGGGGGCGGCATGGGATGTCTTGTCGCTGCGTTTATTGGCTGGCAGGCTCTGACACCACGCGCCAGTCTGTGATGCGACTGGGCGCAACGGCACCTGACAGAGGCGTGCTCGGCGTCTCCGCGTCTTGGGAAGACGCGGGCCTTGAATACCTTGTACGGGCAAGGTATGGGGTGTCTTTACGCACACTGCCTACCGCTTGGGGGCAGGCAGCGTTCTTCTGCTAGACACGTGGCGGGCCCGGAGCCCTCCTCAGAGGAGAGGGGGGTCCGGCCCCGCAGGACACGTGGAGCCTTCGGACCTCTCTCCCGCGGAGGGGGAGGTTCGGCTTCTGCAGGCCACGTGGCGAGCCCGGAGCTCTCCTCTGAGCAGAGGGAGGTCCGGCCCTGCCGGACCCGTGGCGCCTTCGGAGCTCTCCCTGCGGAGAAGGGCGAGTTCCTTAGGCATTTTCCCCTGTGCGCAGGGGTACCCCATATCGCGGGTACCGACAGCAACGTTAGCAAGGGTTGGCACTCCAGCCATCCACACCCTTAGGTTCGAACTCTATGAACTCGCATTGTCGGTACCTGCGATATGGGGTACCCCCGTGCACAGGGGAAAATGCCTAAGGAACTCGCCCTTCTCCCCAGGGAGAGCTCCGAAGGCGCCACGCGTCCGGCGGGGCCGGACCTCCCTCTCCTCAGAGGAGAGCTCCGGGCCCGCCACGTGGCATACAGAGGCCGGACCTCCCCCTCCGCGGGAGAGAGGTCCGAAGGTGCCACGTATCTGGCGGGGCCGGACTTCCCTCTCCTCAGAGAGGAGCTCCGGACCCGCCACGTGGCCGACAGAAGCCGAACCTCCCCCTCCGCGCGGAGAGGTCCGGAGGCTCCACGTGCCCCACGGGCCGGACCCTCCTCTCCTCTGAGAAGGGCTCCGGGCCAGCCATGTGGCCAGAAGAACGGCGCTGCCTGCTCCCGAGCGATAGGCAGCGGGCGTAAAGACGCCCCATACCTTGCCCGTACAAGGTATTCAAGGCCCGCGTCTTCCCGAGATGCGGAGCACACCTCTGTCAGGTGCCGTTGCGCCCAGTCGCATCACAGAATGGCGCGCGGTGTCAGAACCTGCCAGCCAATAAACACCGCGACAAGACATCCCATGCCGCCTGCACCGTCATCAACCACTACGACTAGCGTGCGGCATGGGCAGGGCGGCAAGACGGAGACTCGGAAGCCTTCGCCAGAGACAACTACCGGCATAACTGCAGATACGGTAGATAACAGTCAATCTCTCCGGGACCACCTGTCGGGTCCCGGGCCCCCCTTGTAAGCCACCCGAGTCTTGGACTATAAAAGGCTCGGGTAGGCGACGATAGCAAGGGTTTGCATTTCACCAACTCATACGCTAGCCATTCACACCCAAGCTGTAACTTACCCCCAAGCTCTGGACTCCGGCCCCGAGCAGCAAGCAATACAGCGAGCTCCATAGCTCGCCGTGGACGTAGGGTTTTACGCTCCGGCGACCTGAACCACGTAAAACTCTCAGTGTCAAGCTCTTACTAACTCGTCCATCCGTGCAAGCTCTCCGCAAGGGACTAGCCCCACCGAAAAAAGAACCTCCGCGGGCTGCCCAGTGCAGGCCCGGGGGAAGTGTCGACCGAACACTTCGACATTTGGCGCGCCAGGAAGGGGGCTTTTCCCCTTGCGCGACGAGTTTCCACCGACGAAGATGACCAAGCTCCCTTCAGCAGCAAGCTCACCTCCCCCGCCTCCACGGAGAGCCGCGACCAGGGGAGAGTACAAGTCAACACACTCGGGACGGAGTGTGTCGGTACAAGCTGGGAACCAGCAACCGGTTCTGGCAGCGCCGACCCCGGCAATGCAGGCTCCAACCAGCGTCAGATCTTCAGTAGCGCTGGGCGTACCCGGTGGGGGTGCGCTAGCTTCAGCAAGAGCGCTACTGCACAATCCGCCTGCTGGGGACGCGCCTCAGGCAGCGACCCAGCAGTGGATTCGCGAGGTAGACCGTCTTGTCGCCGCCGCCGCAAACCCTCGACTTCGGCGGGGACGACACTCTGGCCAACCGGCCGTGTCGCTGATGCGCACGCCAATGGTTGACGAACAGACGGCAGATTCCAGCTCTACCAGCCTCCAATCGACGGATATGAGGACAGAGCTGGAGCGGTGTCGCTTGGGTCAAGATGCCCGGGTATACCTTGTCGAAGTGTGCGATCGACACTTCCCCCGGGCCTGCACTGGGCAGCCCGTGGAGGTTCTTTTTTCGGAGGGGCTAGTTCCTAGCGGAGAGCTTGCGCGGATGGACGAGTTAGTGAGAGCTTGACACAGGAGGTTTTACATGGTTCAGGCCACCGGAGCGTAAAACCCTACGTCCACGGCGAGCTATGGAGCTCGCTGTATTGCTTGCTGCTCAGGGCCGGGGGCCTGAGCTCGGGGGTGAGTTACAGCTTGAGAGTGTATGGCTAGCGTATGAGTTGCAGGATGCGAACCCTTGCTATCGACGCCTACCCGAGCCTTTTATAGTCCAAGGCTCGGGCGGCTTACAAGGGAAGTCGGGACCCGACAGGTGGTCCCGGGAAGATTGTCTATTATCTACCTATCTGTAGTTATGCCGGTGGTTGCCTCCGGTCGAAGGCTTCTGAGTCTTCCTTTTGCCGCCCTGCCCATGCCGCGCACTAGTCATAGTGGTTGATGACGGCGCAGGCGGCATGGGATGTCTTGTCGCGGCGTTTATTACCTGTCAGGTTCTGACACCGCGCGCCAGTCTGTGATGCGACTGGACGCAACGGCACCTGACAGGCGCGTGCTCCGCGTTTCCGCGTCTTGGGAAGACGCGGGCCTTGAATACCTTGTACGGGCAAGGTGAGGGGTGCCTTTACGCCCGCTGCCTACCGCTCGGGGGCAGGCAGCACCGTTCTTCTAGCCACGTGGCGGGTCCGGAGCTCTTCTCTGAGTAGAGGGAGGTCCGGCCCCACTGGACGCGTGGCGCCTTCGGACCTCTCTCCCGCGGAGGGGGAGGTCCCGCTTCTGCATGCCACGTGGCGGGCCCGGAGCTCACCTCTGAGGAGAGGGAGGTCCGGCCCCGCTGGACGCGTGGCGTCTTCGGACCTCTCTCCCGCGGAGGGGAGGTCCGGCTTCTGTATGCCACGTGGCGGGCCCGGAGCTCTCCTCTGAGGAGAGGGAGGTCCGGCCCCGCCAGACGCGTGGCGCCTTCGGAGCTCTCCCTGCGGAGAAGGGCGAGCTCCTTAGGCATTTTATCCTGTGCGCGGGGGTACCCCATATCTCAGGTACCGACAGTGGCCCCCGGGCCCATCTCGGGGGAGATAGCGAGCCCGAGGTGGGACCTCCGTCTCTTCCGATCCGCGCATTTTCTCTAAGTCCCGACTTGACCGCTGCCGGAGCACGAACGGCCGCGGGGTCGTGCGAGCGTGCGCTCACTTGATGATTGCTTTTACTGCGGCGGTTCCCAAGGCTGCCACTTCTGCACGTTGCGGCGCTTTCTTCGGGAACCGCCGAAGGGCTTTTCCGGCTCATCTTCTTAGGAGACTGACTCCTTGCCCCCACCGCTCCAGTTAAGCGGCTTGGGCCCACCCGTCATCGGCACTCGGTCTAGGAACCGAAGCGGTTGCAGGTGCGGGGTATTCGAAGAGTTCCGAATCGCTTGGGATTGCACCCGGGAGGGTGTGAAAAGAAACCGCCACGTGGGTACGCTCCCCTTATAAGGCTTCCAGCCCTTGTGCCCCCCTCGAGTCTCTGCAGTCCTGTCTTCTTCCATGGCTCCTAACCCGCCTTACGGGGAGTGAATCGCTCTCGATTCCCTCCAGCGCCGGCGTCTGCACCAAGTCTGGGACCCAGGGAGCCTGCCTTCCTTGCCTCTGGTGGTGGCGCCTCCAAGGGATCTCTGGTTTGTCCTCCTGACTGGGCCCTTCCTTGGTGACGGCTGGCAGCAAGCTCCCTAGCGTTGCGTCCCTTCTCAGATGGTGGAGTCTCCAAAGAAACCGCTGAAGCACCAAGGAGAATTCCATGCGGCAGAGCCTCCCAGGAGACCGCTGAAGCTGTGGAGGGGACCTCAGGAGCACCCTTGACGATACCGGCTTTTGCGCCGGTGATGAGGGAACTTCAGGAGAAGGAAACCGCTGATGCACCAAGGAGGATCCTAGGCGGCAGAGTATCCAAGAAGACCGTTGAAGCTGCGAAGGGGGCCTCAGGAGCACCCTTGATGACACCGGCCTTTGCGCTGGTGACGAGGGAGGCGCTCTCCCGCTCCCGGCGCGGCCGATCTTGCATCTTCTAGACTCTGGTCATGTCAGGGGAACCTTGGGGCTTGTTTCTTTCTTTTTTATCGAGTCTGTAATCCAGCTCAAGGAGCCTTGCTTAAATTGACTTTCTTGGATACTTGTGTCTGTGATGCTTTTCCCTCCTTCTTGGCTTTGCCTGGCTGAGTCCTTAGCTCCGCAAGGTACTCAGAGGTCATTTCCAATCTCGGAGCTTCGCTCAGACACTCCCCCCGGGTCCTCACTGTGTTAGGGGCCCCCGGAGGTCTCCGAACGTCGCCCTATGGGGGGGGGCTCCAAATCTGCCGGCCACGTGGTAGGTCCGGAGCTCCACCTTAAGAGACGGGAGCTCCGGTCATGTTGGACACGTAGGGCTTTCGGAGCCCTCCCGCTGAGGGGGGAGGTCCGGTTCCTGCCTGGCACGTGGCGAGCCCGGAGCCCTCAAGGAAGGAGTTCCGGGCCTGCTGGACACGCGGGGCCCCCGGGCCCTGCCCCTCTGGGGGGGCAGGTCCCGGTCCTTCCAGTCCCAGGCCGGTGTAGCTGGTAGCTCCTTTCCCCCCGCTTCATGCAGTCCCTGTTGCCGTAACCTGAAGGTCCTGCACACAGGTAGAGGAAACGTAATTCTCCTCGGGGGATCCTCCCCTCCTGTCTCCTAGTCTTATCCGTCTTATGGTCCTGGCCCGCTATACGGGGCTTGGGCAATTCTGTGCACGAGGCGCCGGAGCTCCGGCTCCCTCCGAGGTCCGGGTACGGCCGTCCGATCCCTAGTACCGGGCCATGCGCTGGGGAAGCAGAGTGCACACGCTTTGGGTTCATGACCAGGCAAAGCGGACGTACTCCCCTGGACCTCCGGGGAGCAGGATGCGCATGCTTTGGGCTCTGGGCCGGCTAAGCTGGATACGCACCCTGGACCCCCCATGCACAACGCTGGCCTTTCCTGGAGGTGACCAACTGACACCGCAACACCTGACTGGGGGAGGCCCAAGAGACTCACTCGGCCATCGGCAGGTGCCTCAAACGCAGCCGCCTTCGGGAGGATAGCAAATGCCGACTATGGGTGAGCGCAGGAGAGGGGGAGCTAGACGTATGATGAACATACAGAGATAGTGCGATCATAAAAATTAATGCATAATTTAAATGAGCGCATGAGAAGGAGCTAAGTAGAACAGGTCTCTGTATTCGCGCCCACAGGTGGAATTCTGGCTGTTCGTGGGGGCAATGTTCCGCCTCGTCTACAAGGGAAGCAAGACTCTACGCGCTTAGGGTCGGAACCAGGCTAAACTGGATGTAGTCCTGTACCGTCCCTCGAGACTTAGCTACCCCAAGCTCTGTTCCTAAGTTCTATGGGGTCTATTACAGAAGTGAATAACCCTGTTCTACCGATGCTCAGTAAGTAGGACTTACAGTGTTGCTCCATGGTAAGGATTTTTGGGATTGGATCCCACTCTCGATTGAAAGGCATGTGTACCTGGGGCGGCAGCTTTCATGATTCGGAAGGGACCTTCCCTACTGGGGGAGAGCTTATGGGTCCTTCTTGGAATATAGCGTGCCGCTTCACCAGGCTGCCTTCTTGCGGGCCCCCGTCGCGTCTGGTTCTTTGGCGGTAGTGCTCAGAGCATTAGCCGAGACCGTGCGTTGTGGGGTGTTCCCTGCAAGCCGAGTCTTGTCGAAGTTGTTGTCTTCACGCTGGATCAGGTCCTGCGTGGCTTCTCTCCGGGGCCCCCGGGGAGTTCTCCCCTTCTGGCTAAGGCCTTCAAGGGGTAGGTGGACCCGGGCTCGCCTTGGATGACCCAAGGCGTCTCCCCCTTCTGGCAAGGCCTTCAAGGGGTTGACGGACCCTAGGCGGCCCCCGAGAGGTATGTTCGAGGCACGAAGGCGTGCCGCAGCTGTCTAACACCTTGGCCCGTCACCGTCAGAACTGGAGTCCTCACCGTCATGCACTGTCTTTATGACACGCTGAGGCTCCTGGAATCCCACTTGGTGGGCAGCGGTGACTGGGGCATCGGCCTTCTGTTTGCCATCCCTCTGAGGGTAGGGCGGTGCTTCAGCCCTCTGCTGTCTTCCATTACGGAAGCGCTCTGCGAGCCTCTGGATCTCCCAGCAATCGGCAGCTGTATGGTTGCAGGTGCCATGCACGGGGCATAGCCCGCCCTGGCCACTGTCTGGGGCCGGTGATTGCCGCTGCCTCTTGTCGGGGCGTGGCCCCCGAGCTCCGCTGGTTGTCGCAGCTGCGCCGACGGGGGCCGTGAATGGTGGCTTCATCTTTCCACTCCCCCGGTTCTTGGTCTTCTTGCCACCCCCATAGGCAGCAGCACCGGACCCGGGCTGCCCTCCTGACTCGGAGGTTGGCAGTGTGTGCCAGTTCCGCCCTTCGGCTGCCCTGGCGCACTTATCCGCCAGGCTAAAGAGCTCCGAGACGTCGCGGACCTCTCTAGTCGCGAGCTTCTCGAGCATTTTCTCGTCCCGGACACCCTGTCGGAACGACTACCACAGAGGCGCTTTGGATATGTGGGATGGTGTTGCGCACCTGAGAGAACCGCTGGATGAAAGAGCGCAGCGACTCCCCAGGTTGTTGCTTGACGGCGTGGAGGTCAAGCTCCGTGCCGGGACGGGTGTAGGAGCTGCCAAAGTTGGCGACGAACTGCCGGCAGAGCTCACCCCAGGAGGTTATGGACCCCTGAGGTAGATTCATGAGCCAAGACCGGGCTGGGCTGGTCAAGGCGACGGGGAAGTAGTTGGCCATGACAGCCTCGTCCCCTCCTGCGGCAAGTACGGCGGTGGAGTAGATCTGGAGGAACTCCGCTGGGTTGACGCTGCCGTCGTACTTCTCGGGCAGGTGCGGGTGGAACTTGCGTGGCCACCTTGCAAGCGAAGGTGGGGTGCAAGGGCCGCACATCCTGCTCCTGCTGCGGCAGGTATAGGCGCTGCGAACACTTGGTTCGCACCCTGCGCTGCGTATCCCGGCATGGGCAAGGCTGCACCATAGGCCGGGGCCGCTACTTGCGGCGCGTATGGTTGTGGCATATGCTGCGCAGCATATGCCTGTGGCGGGGCTCGCATGGCGAAGACCTGCCCTTCTGGTTGTGTCGAGGCCGACGACATGCTGTCGCCTGCCTCCTGGTTGCGACGCCTTTCTCGGCGTCGCTCGAGGTACACCCGGGCGTCCTGCCCCAAGTGACACCGTTCCAGTTCCCTTCGCAGGTCCGTCGACAGGAGCCTGGAGGAGCTGGAATCCACCGTTAGCCCGTCAACCGTGGGTGTGCGCGTCAGCGACACAGCCGGTTGCCCTGGGCGTCGTCCTCGTCGAAACCGAGGGTTCGCGGCGGCGACGACGAGGCGGTCCACCTCGCGGACCCATTGCTCGGTCGCTGAGTGGGGCGCATCCCCCGCAGGCGGGTTGCGCAGCAGCGCTCTTGCTGCAGCTAGCGCACCTCCATGGTGTACGCTCAGCGCTGCAGAAGACCTCACGCTGGTCGGGGCCTGCATAGCCGGAGTCGGTGTTGCCGGAGTCGGCTGCTGGCTGCCCGCTTGTGCCGACACACTCCGTCCTGAGTGTGTCGACATGTACTCCCCAGTGGTCACGGTTCGCCGTGAACGCGGAGGGGGAGAAGTTGCCGTTGAAGGAAGCTTGGTCATCTTCGTTGGCGGAAACTCGTCGCACTAGGGGAAAAGCACCCTACCTGGCGTGCCAAATGTCAAAGTGTGCGATCGACACTTCCCCCGGGCCTGCACTGGGCAGCCCGCGGAGGTTCTTTTTTCGGAGGGGCTAGTTCCTAGCGGAGAGCTTGCGCGGATGGACGAGTTAGTGAGAGCTTGACACAGGAGGTTTTACGTGGTTCAGGCCGACGGAGCGTAAAACCCTACGTCCACGGCGAGCTATGGAGCTCGCTGTATTGCTTGCTGCTCAGGGCCGGGGGCCTGAGCTCGGGGGTGAGTTACAGCTTGAGAGTGTATGGCTAGCGTATGAGTTGCAGGATGCGAACCCTTGCTATCGACGCCTACCCGAGCCTTTTATAGTCCAAGGCTCGGGCGGCTTACAAGGGAAGCCGGGACCCGACAGGTGGTCCCGGGAAGATTGTCTATTATCTACCGTATCTGTAGTTATGCCGGTGGTTGCCTCCGGTCGAAGGCTTCTGAGTCTTCCTTTTGCCGCCCTGCCCATGCCGCGCACTAGTCATAGTGGTTGATGACGGCGCAGGCGGCATGGGATGTCTTGTCGCGGCGTTTATTACCTGTCAGGATCTGACACCGCGCGCCAGTCTGTGATGCGACTGGACGCAACGGCACCTGACAGGCGCGTGCTCCGCGTTTCCGCGTCTTGGGAAGGCGCGGGCCTTGAATACCTTGTACGGGCAAGGTGAGGGGCACCTTTACGCCCGCTGCCTACCGCTCGGGGGCAGGCAGCACCGTTCTTCTAGCCACGTGGCGGGTCCGGAGCTCTTCTCTGAGGAGAGGGAGGTCCGGCCCCGCTGGACGCGTGGCGCCTTCGGACCTCTCTCCCGCGGAGGGGGAGGTCCCGCTTCTGCATGCCACGTGGCGGGCCCGGAGCTCACCTCTGAGGAGAGGGAGGTCCGGCCCCGCTGGACGCGTGGCGTCTTCGGACCTCTCTCCCGCGGAGGGGAGGTCCGGCTTCTGTATGCCACATGGCGGGCCCGGAGCTCTCCTCTGAGGAGAGGGAGGTCCGGCCCCGCCGGACGCGTGGCGCCTTCGGAGCTCTCCCTGCGGAGAAGGGCGAGCACCTTAGGCATTTTACCCTGTGCGCGGGGGTACCCCATATCTCAGGTACCGACATACCTCGAGCAACGCCGAGAAAGGCGTCTCTACCAAGAGGCTGACTACAGCATGACGTCGGCCTCGACCCAGCCTGAAGAGCAGACCTTCGCTACGCGATCTCTGCCCCAGGCCTGTGCCGTGCAGAATATGCCACAGTCATATGTCCTGCAGATGACGCCCCCGGCCTATGGTGCAGCCTTGCCCGTACCGGGGTACACTGCCCAGTGCGAACCGAGCGTTCGCGGCACCAGAACCTGCTGCGACAGAAGCGGGGTGTGCGGCCCTCGCGCTCCACCTTCGCTTCGAGAAATGGCCGCGAAAGTTTCGGCCGCACCTGCCCGAGAAGTACGACGGCAGCGTCAACCCGGCGGAGTTCCTCCAGATCTACTCCACCGCCGTACTTGCTGCAGGAGGGAATGAAGCCGTCATGGCCAATTACTTCCCTGTCGCCTTGACCGGTCCAGCCCGGTCTTGGCTCATGAACCTCCCCCAGGGTTCTGTAACTTCCTGGGGAGAGCTTTGCCGGCAGTTCATCGCCAACTTCGGCAGTTCCTACACCCGGCCTGGCACGGAGCTCGACCTCCACGCCATCCAGCAACAACATGGGGAGTCGCTGCGCTCTTTCATCCAGCGGTTCTCCCAGGTGCGGAACACCATCCCACACATTCAAAATGCTTCTGTGGTGGTGGCGTTCCGGCAAGGCGTCCGGGACAAGAAGATGCTCGAGAAGCTCGCGACCAGGGAGGTCCGCGATGCCTCAGAGCTCTTCAGCTTGGCAGACAAGTGCGCCAGAGCAGCCGAAGGGCGAAACTGGCACTCACTGCTGTCCTCCGAGTCAGGAGCACTGTCCGGATCTGGTCCTAGTCCCCGTGGAGGCAGCAGGAAGGCCAAGAACCGAGGCAGAAGCAAGATAGAATCACCAACCGCAGATCCAGTCGTCACTGCAGCGACGCTCAGTGGGGCTAGGGGGCCGCGCCCCGACAAGAAGCAGCGAAGATCACCAATCCCAGAAGGTGATCAAGACAATATGTGCCCGCCCCGTGCACGGCAAATGTCGCCACACTACTGCCGAGTGCCGGGAGATCTGAAAGCTTGCAGAGCGCTTCCGAAAGGGGAAGCAGCAGCGGGCTGATGCCCCACCATTCCGTTCAAAGGAAGGTGAATAGAGGGTGGATGTCCCAGACAGCATCGACCACCCAGAGGAGATCCAGGAGCCTCAGCGCGCCGTGAAGGCGGCACGCAATCATGAGGACTCCAGCTCCAGCGACGATGAGCGTCGAAAGAAGCTCTACGTCATATACGGCGGGTCCGTCGACCCCTCGTCCCAAAGCGCAGTCAAGACTCTGCGCCGAGCGGTAGCGTCGGTGGCGCCACTCCCAAGTGCCGCACCGCACCTTAAGTGGATGGGGACCCCCATCAGCTTTGACGCCACCGACTGCCCCAGCAACATGGCTGGGGCTGGCCAACTACCGCTCTTGGTGGCTCCTACCATCGCCAACGTGAGAATGTACCACGTTTTGGTAGATGGTGGAGCTGGTCTGAACCTCATCAGCCGTGCAGCTTTCCAGAAGCTGCAGATCCCGATGGCCAACCTCACCCCATCGAGCCCGTTCTCAGGGGTAGGGACGGGACAGGTCATTCCCTACGGCAACATTAGCCTCCCGGTGACCTTCGGGGCTCCGGACAGCTATCGGACAGAGTACATTCTGTTTGACGTAGCGGAGATAGACCTCCCCTTCAACGCCATAATTGGCAGGCCAGCCCTGTACCTGTTCATGGCAGTAGCCCACTACGGGTACCTCGTCCTGAAGATGCCAACGCCGACGGGCGTCCTCAGGATTCGTGGAGACCACACTGCTGCAGTGTCGGCCTTAGAGAAACTCCAAGCGCTCGCAACAGCGGGGGCATCAGCCCCCGGCAATACAGAGCCGGACCAGCTCCGCCCGAGCGCACGCCACCGTGCTTCCGCCACAGCACCCCGGGTGCAACCTCTCGACGAGGGCGGCGTCCCCTTAAAGGTCGTCCAAGTCAGCGCCGAAGCCACCCAGACCACCCGGGTAGCCGGGGGCCTGGATAGCAAATAGGAAGGCGCGCTCGTCACCTTCCTCCAGCACAACGTCGACGTGTTTGCATGGCAGCCGTCGCAGATGCCGCGGATCCCCAGGGAGGTGATCGAGCACCACTTGAAAGTCTTCCCCGACGCCCGGCCGGTTCAACAGAAGCCCCGCAAGCAGTCCATCGAGCGGCAAAACTTCATTCGTGAAGAAGTCAAGAAGCTGCTGGACGCTGGCTTCATACGGGAGGTCCACCACCCCCGGTGGTTGGCGAACCCCGTCGTTGTCCCGAAGGCCGGCGGGAAGCTCCGGATGTGCATCGACTACACCAGTCTCAATAAGGCATGTCCCAAAGATCCATTCTCTCTCCCTAGAATAGATCAAATAGTAGACTCAACGTCGGGCTGTGATATGCTGTGCTTCCTAGACACCTACTCAGGTTTCCATCAGATCCCCATGTCTAGGGAGGACGAGGAGCACACCTGCTTCATCACAGTAGACGGCCTTTATTGCTATGTGTCTATGCCTTACGGCCTAAAGAATGCACTCCCCACCTTTGTGCGAGCAATGCACAAAACCTTTGGGGAGTTAATAAGAGACCTAGTTGAGGTGTACGTCAATGACATAGTTGTCAAGGTCAAGCAGGGTTCATCTTTGTTAGATAACCTAGCCTTAGTCTTTGACAAGTTGCGCTCTACACGCACCAAACTGAACCCCGATAAATGTGTGTTCGGTGTGTCCTCTGGGAAGCTCTTAGGATTCCTGGTCTCGCACCGAGGGATTGAGGCCAACCCAGAGAAGATCAAGGCCATCGACTTGATGCAGCCCCCTGCCCGCGTCAAGGATGTCCAGAAACTCACGGGATGTCTAGCCGTGCTGAGTCGGTTTATACCGAGGCTAGCAGAGCGGGCGCTCCCTTTCTTTAAGCTCCTGCGCAAGTCAGGCCCTTTTGCCTAGACTGACGAAGCAGAAGAGGCTTTCCAGGAGTTGAAGCGACTCCTGACGACCCTACCTATCATGGTAGCCCCTGAGCCCGGAGAGCACCTGCTGCTCTACATCGCGGCGACAACTGAAGTGGTGAGTATGGTCCTCGTCGCAGAGCGGCCAGACCACTCATCTTCACAACCTGCTCCGGTAGCAGAAGACAGACGCCAGGAGGCCCCGCAGGACCAAGGCGGTCTCCCGGACCTCCAAGGCGACCTCCCGGAGGTCCAGGTCGGCCTCCCGGAGGATCAGAGCGGTCTCCCGGACACCCAAGATAAACCCCCGGGGGTACTGCGGGACCCCTCGGAGGCCAAGTCGGATCTCCTGGAGGTCCCTCAAGACCCTCCGGAGCTCCCGAATAATCAAGATAGCTTAAGGGCCTCCGGGTCCCAGCTCCCAGAGAGGCCCCCGTGGGTCCACTCACCTCCAGCGGGCCAGGGCCAATGGACGAGGACCTCCCAAGCCAAAGAGAGAGGCTTCGAACCACCCAGAGGCCTGTCTACTACATCAGCGAAGTACTTCATGATGCCAAGACAAGGTACCTAGAAATCCCCAAGCTGCTGTATGCGGTGCTCGTGGCCTCCAGGAAGCTCCGCCATTACTTCCAGGCCCACCAGGTCTCGGTAGTCACCTCGTATCCGCTGAAGACAATTCTTCACAGCCCCCATGCGACTGGCAACGTTGCTAAGTGGGCGGCGGAGCTGGCGGAGTTTGAGCTGGACTTCCTCCCACGTCATGCAGTCAAGAGCCAAGCACTGGCTGACTTTGTGGCGGAGTGGACACCAACGAAGACTGACCCAGGGGGCCATGAAGGCGGTGAGCCAGAGCACCAAGATCCGGTCTTCACCGAACCCCACTGGACACTTTTCTTCGACGGCTCCTCGCGAAAGCAGGGTGCCGGTGCCGGCGTACTGCTCCTCATGCCATCGGGGGAACAGTTCGGGTACATGGTGCGTCTCAATTTCAAGGCAACCAACAACATGGCGGAGTATGAAGCACTCATCTTTGGCCTGCAGACAGCCCTGTCTTTAGGCGCTCGCCAGTTGTTGGCACAGGGCGACTCCCAGCTGGTCATCAAGCAAGTCAAGGGCGAATGCTCCTGCAATGACCCACAGCTAGCTGCGTATCTGCTTCACGTGCAGATGTTGGAGAAAGAATTCCTCGCCTTGGACCTGCACCACGTACCGCGTGCTGGCAATTCCACAGCTGACAACCTTTCAACGAAGGCTTCCACCGGAGCCCCTGCGCCCGAAGGAGTTTTCGAAAGGACGTTGCTGCGGCCTACAGCCCGGCCCGCCGAGCCGGGCGAAGGGGGCTTGACCAGCACCTCGAAGCTGGCGGTCCCGGTGGCCCTACAGCCATGGATGCCGCCAAGGATCGTAAGCGTCACTGGGGACTCCGTGCAACCCAGCGCTCAAGATCCAGAAGCTCAAGTCAGACCCGATGCATGGATCACGGAGATCCGGGACTACTTGAAGGACAACATCCTCCCTGATGAACATGCAACCGCTGAATGGATTGTGCGTATGGCTAAGAGATACACGCTGGTAGAGGGGGATCTCTACCGGCGTGGCGCCAACCACATCCTATTGCGGTGCATAACCCAGGGGGAAGGCTGCGACTTGCTCACTGAGATCCATGGAGGCGAATGTGGAAGTCACTCTTCCTCACGCACGCTTGTCGGTAAAGCCTTCCGGCATGGCTTCTACTGGCCGACAGCACTCCAGGATGCCGTCAAGCTGGTCGAGAGCTGCAAGGCGTGCCAGTTCCACGCCAAGCATATCCATACACCGGCTCAGGCGGTACAGATGATCCCGCCCTCGTGGCTATTTGCCGTATGGGGGGCTGGACATCTTGGGACCATTTCCCAGAACCGTCGGGGGATTCCGGTACCTCTATGTCGCCATCGTCAAGTTCACCAAGTGGCCGGAAGCAACACCAGTTGTCACCATCAACAAACAATCCGCAGTAAAGTTCATCAAGTCTATAGTCTGCCGGTTCGGGGTCCCGAACAGAATCATCACTGACAACGGGACCCAGTTCACCAGCGCAGCATTCCAAGACTACTGCGAGGACCTCGGCATTCAGGTGTGCTATGCCTCTGTTGCCCACCCAAAGAGCAATGGGCAAGTTGAGAGGGCCAACGCGGAGATTCTCCGGGGCCTTAAGACTCGCAGCTTCGCCAGTCTAAAGAAACATGGTGCCAATTGGGTTGATGAGCTTCCGAGTACACTATGGGCTAACCGGACATCCCAGAGCCGGGCCACCGAGAAGACACCCTTCTTCATGGTGTATGGGGCCGAAGCTGTACTTCCCCCAGAAATCACCATGAAGTCTCACCGTGTCCGGGCTTACGACGAAGCCGCGCAGGACAACCTCCGGCGTGGAGAAATCGACCTCGTCGACGAGGTCCGATTACATGCAGCACTCCGTAACGCGCGGTACAGACAGGCGCTTCGGCGCTACCACCAGAGATCTGTGCGTGCCCGGGAGCTGCAGGAAGGTGACCTGGTGTTGCGGCGCATACTTTCTCGTGAAGGGGCCCACAAACTCTCCCCTAGTTGGGAGGGTCCCTTCCGAGTCACGAAAGTATGCCGCCCCGGGTGTGTGCACCTTTCCACCAAGGATGGGGACCTGCTCCCAAACCCTTGGAACATTGAACACCTCCGTAAGTTTTACCCCTAGAGCAAAGATAGGACAGTACTTTCTTTCTGTAATAAACTCCATAGAGTCCTGGAACAGCGCTCGGAGCAGCTAAGCCCCAGGGGACGGTACAGGACTACGTTCAACTTTGCCTGGTTCCGACTCCAAGCGCGTAGAGTCTTGCTTTGTCACACCCGGTTTTTCCGAAGAACAACCAAGTGAATATCACATGTATGCCAGGATCATTTTCTCATACATGTGATGACAAATAGTGAAGCATCATTTATTACAAGCCAGGTGTTGAATATAAATAAGTCTTACATCGCAAATGTCTCGATGGACAATAATAAGTTCATCACAAGTAAATAAACGTGCAGCGGAAAATTATTCTTGAGGGCTCCATCACAGGCGTTGCCCGGGGGTCTCCATGAACCTAGAAACCTTCTTCGGGTCTAAAGTCTTGGTCATTATACACCACCTCATTATCTTGAACTGAGCAGCAATATAAACCAACAAATATGCAAGGTTGAGTACCGATGGTACTCAGCAAGTGTGGGAAAGTTATGTCATGCATGGCTAGAACAATGGAAGGTTGAACTCATGGTTAAAGCACTACGCAATTAATACCTACCACCTTAGCTTATTAAGCACCTACATTACTACACAAGTGAAATGGTCCCAATCTCCCTTCCCATCATCATAACCAAATAACCATAACATCATTTTCAAATGTTATGCTCCCCGCTTAACATCCACAACTTCCAAAAAACCATCACTTCTCTAATCATGAATAAGTCCAAGCCGCTCTTGACCGTGAGCACGGCTTTCATGACAGTTTTGACTCTGCAGAGTTTGTACCACTGTATCCACATGTAGTGATTTCATCCCCCGTTACCGGGTGGACTAAAAGAACCTCCATTATGCCAGTGGCTACGATCCACATTGACACTTCCCAGGTGTGTAGCCAGGAGATCACTACGAAGCCTTTACAAAGGGATTCCCGACGAGCGTGGGCCCACTGAGGTTTCACCCCTAACAGCATACAAGAGGCTCCAACCCCGCTGCAGTGGCCCCCTCTTGAGCCTTGCGGTTCATATGGTAGTCCAGCTGGCACCTACTCCCCGCACTATCCAACACACCCATACTACGCCGGGGATACACCTAATTAATTGGCCAAGCTGCCCCATCTCAGCATGTGGTTGGCACTGTAAAGCCAGGTTACATGCTCCATGAACCGGTCCTTAGCATCCAGGCAAGTACTAAACACAAACCCGAGTCTCGTGCAACCAGCACACAACCAAAAAAACATCCAACTTGCCTTGATCCCTACCTCTACATAACTCACAATATCTCATTCAAGAGTATGGTAAAATAAACTGATGATCTCATACCCCAAACATCCCATTCTAAGCATGGCTAAGCATATGCATAATAATAAATGAAATGATAAAATAAATCCCAACCCAAGCTACAAGGAAACAAGGTAATGCAATTCCAGGGAAACTTCCTAGCATGGGTTTCATATTTCAATTGACAATGCAAATAATTCTAGCTACACATCCTAGTATACTATCAAAGTGGTCAAGGACACTTGCCTCCTTCTTGCTGCTCTTGAAATGGGTAGTCCTGGTCTTGGAAAGGAATAACTTGCTCTTGAGCAGGTTCTACATCATACCATCACACATAGCAAAAGAAAAACAACAATCCATAAGACATAGTTCACACTTCCACTTCATACAAACCACACATTCACATTTATGAAACTCATTCACCATTATATGTGTTGTGGTTACTCTATGTGTGTTGATTTGTGGCTTGCATGCACTTTTAATCATGTGTATATGATTCCTACTTTTGTGTTCACATTTATACTTACATACTATATATATGAGTTTCCAATTTAAATCAATTCCTTATATTCAACTACTACACCTTTTTACTACCAAATAAGCATGAAAGGTATTTTCCTTCTCCATATGTGTCTTCATAATTTCTACCAACCCTAAACTGAACTCTTTGGATTTTAGAAACTCCATTTATCATTTACTAGTTGCTATATTTTCAGATTTAATTACTTATGCATAAATGTGTACTTTATTGTGAAAATAGTAAGACACATCATCTAAACAGAATAGGTTCTGGTCCTAAATAATTTAATAACATATTTTGACCTTTGCCTCTGATGTAAAATATTTCACAATTATTTTCCCTATTTTCTAGAATTATTCTTTACTTAAAAATTGTGTCCCTAAATGTGAATAATTAAACAGATTCAACTCAGCCCAAAATATGTTTTTATCTCACTCCAAAGTTTTCTAAATACTGAGAAAGTTTTTAATTTAATTATGACAATATGTTTGTCCCACTTTTTAATTTTTAAACACTAGCCACATATTCAATTTCCTAAATTAAATACTAAACAGGGCTAAAACGTTAAACTTACCCCACTACAGGGTCTATAATATTATTTTCAGAATTCCCAGGGGTCTAGCTACACTTATCAGAGGTGTTTTTCCTAATTTTTATTAAGTCCAGGGGTTAAAACTGATTTTTAAATGAATTTACATGATTTTCTGGAGTTCCAGGGGTTAGATCAGAAGTTTCCGGGGCTAGCTCTTATTTCCCGAGAACCCCAGGGGGTAGCACGTAAGATTTCCAGTCTTTATAACGCGGGGCTGACGTGGACCGTCTGATTTTAAACCGACGGCCGAGATTATAACATCGAACCGGTACCCGGGGGTTTAAACCCTACCGTGCGATTCAAAATAAACGGCGCACAAGCGGCCACGTCGCTCTGATCGAGCGCGGGCGGCGCTGCCGGCGGCGCACGGCGGCGGGAAGCGGCGATCTCGCCGGAGACTTTCGGATCTTCGAGAATTCTTCCTAGAACTGTGATCTTATGGCATATATCGGTAGAGGGGAGGTCGGGGATCTCACCTCGGGGGTTTTCTTGAGCTCGGAGGTCCTGGAAGGTGATCGGCGACGAGGTCCAAGGCAAAACCACGGCGAAGCTCGTCGGCGCTGCGTTTACACCACAAATCAGCGAGTTTTCTGCACCTGCAAGGTTCCCCGGAGGCGGTGGATCAAGACCAGCGAGTTAGATCGGAATTTCCGAGCTTAGATCGGCCAGAATTCGCCGGAGAAGTCTCGGTTCTCACCGGAGTAAAAATCGGCGATCGCGGGGGAAAAACAGAACGAGGCCGGGGTTTTTATAGACGGGGGAGGGCGGCGGGGTGGTTTAGATCATGTCCGCATCGCCTACGAACAGAATTCAGCGGGGATACGACGAAATCCCGATCGGTTTTGATTCGGGTGCGAGGGAGTTCGGCGCTGGCACGAGGTAGATGACGATCGGGTGGGCCCCGCCTGTCAGTGTGAGGCAGCAGCGCGCGCGGCTGCGGGCTGGCGCGGGTGCTGGCTGGGCCGGCTGGTGGGTTTCGGCCCACTGGCCGGTTTTTTTCTGTTTTCTCTTTTTCTTTTTCTATTTCTTTTCTGATTTGAGTTTAATTTGAATTCCAGTTTGAATTTGAATTTTTGCAAAACATGCAACACGTCCAAAAATTTTTAAATCCCCCTCTTAACATGATTTAGGGTTTTGAATCAAAATTTTGGGGTGTTACAGCTCTACCCCCCTTAAAAGAAATCTTGTCCTCGAGATTGGTGTTTCTAAGAAAACAATTCCGGAAATTGTGCCTTGAGCTCATCTTCCCGCTCCCATGTGGCTTTTTCTTCCGAGTGATGCTTCCATTGCACCTTGCACATCTGGATTCTTTTATTTCTGGTGAGGTGTTCCATTGTCTCCAAAATCTTGTATGGTTGCTCGGCATAAGACAAATCCTCAGCTACATCCACTTCATTCATGGGTAACACCTCTCCAGGCGTCCTCACGCATTTCTTGAGTTGTGACACATGGAATACATCGTGCACATCCGATAGATGAGCCGGTAACTCTAGTTGATACGCCACTTCGCCTTTCCTTTCCAAAACTTGAAAGGGTCCGATGTATCGAGGTGACAACTTCCCTTTCACCTTGAACCGACGAAGTCCTCTGATAGGGGACACCTTGAGATAGACATTGTCTCCCACGTTGAAAACGAGCTCTCTTCTTCGTACATCGGCATAACTCTTTTGGCGTGTCTGCGCTATCCTCAAATTGTTGCGAATTTCCCTCACCTTCGCCTCGGCTTCTTGTAGTACTTCTGGACCAAACACTTTACTTTCCCCCGTTTGGTTCCAAAATAGGGGAGTTCTGCACTTCCTCCCGTACAAAGCTTCAAACGGTGACATCTTCATACTAGCTTGATAGCTGTTGTTATAGGAAAACTCCGCATACGGTAAGTTCTTGTCCCAACTCCTATTGTTTTTGAGTGCACATGCCCTTAGCATATCTTCAAGGATCTGATTGGTTCTTTCCGTCTGCCCATCAGTTTGGGGATGGTAGGCAGAAATAAAGTTCAGATGGGTTCCCATGGTTTCGTGCAACTTCTGCCAGAATCTTGAGGTGAACTGTGTCCCTCGATCCGACACAATCTTCTTTGGCACTCCATGGTAACACACGATCCTTGACATGTACAACTCTGCCAATTTAGATCTGCTGTAGCTTTCTTTCACGGGGATGAAATGAGCTACCTTGGTTAGCCTGTCAATGATGACCCATATCGAATCATATCCTGACTGGGTCCTAGGCAATCCCACGATGAAATCCATGCTGATTTCTTCCCATTTCCATTCAGGCACTTTGAGTGGTTGCAATAATCCCGCGGGTCGTTGATGTTCTGCTTTCACCAACTGACATGTGTCACATAGGGCAACATGTTCCGCGACATCTCGCTTCATGCCATACCACCAATACCTGCTCTTGAGGTCCTGGTACATCTTCGTACTCCCAGGATGAATGGAATAGTCAGAATCATGAGCCTCCTTCAAAATCAATTCACGGATCTCCTTTACTTCTGGCACACGGATTCTTTTCCCGTGCCACACCGTTCCTTGTTCATCCTCTCTGAAACCAGGAGCTTTATTTTCCTTGATGAGTTGCCTGATTTCTTGTATCTTCTCATCATTCTTTTGACCCTCGCGTATGTCTCGCTCTAGTGTGGAGTCCACTTCCATGGCAATGGCTTCACCACTATTTACTAGGCATAGATTGAGCCTTATAACCTCGTCCTTCAATTCTGCAGGCATGTCTTTTAAGCTCAACTTAATGACCTGCACTTTTCGACTCAAAGCATCGGCCATGATGTTTGCTTTCCCGAGATGATAGTTGATGCCCACATCAAAGTCATTGATTAGCTCTAACCATCTCCTTTGTCTGAGGTTGAGATCTGGCTGTGCAAAAATGTACTTCAAACTCTTATGATCCGTATATATCTCGGTCCTCTTCCCCATCAAATAGTGCCGCCAAATTTTCAACGCGTGTACCACTGCGGCTAGTTCTAGGTCATGTGTAGGATAGGTCTTCTCGTGCTTCCGAAGCTGCCGGGATGCATAAGCCACGACATGCCCTTCCTGCATGAGAACACATCCCAACCCGTTTCCAGAGGCATCGCAGTACACCGTAAAGTTCTTTTGCATATCTGGCATAACGAGCACTGGGGCTGTTGTCAATCTTTCCTTTAACTCCCGAAAACTCGTCTCGCACTGTGGCGTACAGGTGAATGTGATTCCCTTCTCCAACAGTTTGGTGAGAGGTCTCGAGATCTTGGAGAATCCCTCAATAAACCGTCGATAGTATCCAGCCAATCCCAAAAAGCTTCAAACTTCCCCGATATTTTCAGGGGTCTTCCACTTCTGTATATCCTCGATTTTGGCAGGATCCACGGAGATTCCTCCCTCCGAGATTATATGTCCTAAGAAGGGAACTCTCTTCAGCCAAAACTCACACTTGCTTAACTTGGCATATAGTTGATGTTCTCTTAGCCTCTGCAACACCAACCTTAGATGTTTCTCATGTTCTTCTTCATCTTTGGAGAAGACGATAATGTCATCTATGAAAACCACCACAAATTTGTCCAGATATTCCATGAATACCTTGTTCATGAGATACATGAAGTATGCAGGGGCATTAGTTAGCCCGAAAGGCATGACGGTGTATTCATACAGCCCGTACCGAGATACGAAAGCTGTCTTGGGAATATCAGATTGCCTTATCTTGAGTTGGTGGTATCCCGACCTGAGATCAATTTTCGAGAACACACAAGCTCCCCTCAACTGATAAAACAAGTCTTCGATGCTTGGTAATGGGTACTTGTTCTTGATGGTTACCTCATTCAAGGCACGGTAATCCACGCATAACCTTTGGGTTCCGTCCTTCTTGGGCACAAATATCACCGGAGCTCTCCATGGTGAGGAACTAGGACGAATATACCCCTTCTCCGACAATTCTCTCAAATGATCCTTGAGTTCTTCTAGCTGCTTGGAGTCCATCCGATAAGGTCTCTTGTATATCGGGGCTGTTCCAGGTACTAGCTCAATTGCGAATTCCACTTCACGATCGGGAGGCATACCTGGCAACTCCTCCGGAAAAACATCTGGATATTCCCTGATGGTCCTGATTTCCTCAACTTTCACCTCAACTTGATTTAATTTAATGTCCCTCCTAGGCTCGTGTATTGTTATGAACTTTACTCTTGTGCCACTAGGGCGAGTTAGTTCCACTGTTCTGGTCGAACAATGAATGATTCCTTTATGTTTGGTCAACCAATCCATACCCAAAATAATATCTATCCTTTGTGAATCTATCACTATGAGGTTAGCAGTAAATACTATCCCATTAATGTCTAGGTTCACTTTGGGACACACTTGTCTTGTCCTTATTTCTCCACCTGGAGAGTTTACGGCTAGCATATGGTTCATTTGTGTTGTTGCTAGGTCATACTTCTTAACAAACCCTTGAGAAATAAACGAGTGGGTAGCACCAGAATCAAACACCAGGGTTGCAAGGTGTAAATTGGCAGGAAACTTACCAACTACCACGTCGGATGCATCTGGTGCTTCCTCCATAGTGACGTGGTTCACCCGTCCTCTCATTACATTCTGCTATTGTGGCTGCGCGGGCTTCTTCTTTGGGCATTTATGGGCGTAGTGCCCCACTTCACCGCAGCTAAAACATTGCACCCCAACCTTAGGTGTCTGGCCTTTGTTGTCTTGGGGTTGGTTTGGGGGTCCTTGCACTGCTGGTCGAGGTGGATATGCGGGGCGAGGCTGCGGCACAAACTGATGTTGCGGCTGTGCTGGTGCTGCCGGAGGCCTGTAGTTCGGGTTGTACCCTCTTGGTGCTGAGTAGGGTACCGCAGCATGGTTCGTCTGCCCTGCTGGTTGCTGCATCAAACATGGGCGGGTGTTGCTCCCTGAGGCTTGATGTGACCACCCGGCCTTCCTCTTATTCTCATTTTCCAAGGCCTTTAGCTTCCTTTCTACCACAAATGCTCTGTCCACCATCTTTTGGAAGCTTTCATACTCATTTGAGGACATTGCACACTGCATCTCCGCGGTAAGTTCTTCCACGAAACAATCTTGTTTCTGCTCATCAGTCTCTATGTCTCGTGGGGCATAACGGGATAGTTGAGTAAATTTAGTGAGGTATTCCCTCACCGTCATGTTTCCCTGCTGCAGTCCCAAAAACTCCTTCCTCTTGTTTTTGAGTTCACCTCTTGGGATGTAATGGTTGCGGAAGCTACGCTTGAACTCTTCCCAAGTGATGTTCTCAGGGTCATGATGGGCGGCCACGTAGGCGGTCCACCAATCAGCAGCAGGTCCATGCAATTGATGAGAAGCAAACAGCACCCTCTCATACCCTTGGCACTGTATGATCCTCATCTTACTTTCAATGGTCTTCAGCCAATCATCTGCCTCCAGAGGTTCAGCAGCACTTGCAAACTTTGGAGGTTGAGTTCCTAGAAACTCACTCAACCTTGGTTGGCGTGGTGCAGCTTGTGGAGGTGGAACTTGATGCAAGTTGGCCACCACTTGAGTCAAGTTCTGGATGAGCTGATTCTGATTCTCCAGCATTTGGTGGAGGGGATCAACTCCTTCACGGCGACCACCCCGGTCCTGGCCTCCAGAAAGATGAGGGTTGCATGCCTCATCGTTGTTGTTGGCGGGGTTGGCAGCACGTCCTTTTCCTCTTCCGGCCATCTGGCAGAATCAACCAATGTTAATTTGAAAGTATTTAGTATCATCTTACTACTTTCATTTGTTTATACTTTGAAGTGTTGAGGCTTTGTTATACTTTTACAAGGGTTCATATCTCACACCAAATAAATGCACTATTATTTCATGTGGGTTCACACACCCAAGCAAAACAATCTAAAGATGAGGCTGTGGACAATTGCTCATGGCTTCCACAACTCACGTCACACACCAAGCATTAACACACCATTAACTAATCGTAACGACTCGACTATTCGACATCTTGCTAACTAAGGGAAGGACTCTACACTACTCGTTTTCTTGAGCTGGCTCCTCGGGATCTTCCTCATCATTTCGGTTGCCTTCTGACTCTGCTTTGGGTGGGGAGGCTGCTGGTGGAGAAGTGCGACGACGCCTGATCGCTCGGCGATCCGGGGAGTCAGGAGTCCATGTATCATTCACGGTGACACACAGTTCATTCCCATCTCCTCTTTCTCTCGCCTTTAAGCAGGCTCGCAGCAACGCCTCCGTTTCCTTCAGGGTGTCCCGGACATCCTGAAGCTCTTGTTGACACTCCTGCAGTCGAGTGCTGAGCATAGCAGCATCCTCCAAGCACAAGTCCATGTGCTCATGGGAAGTCCCTTGCTGCACTGGTGGGTACTTGTACTCCGTGGTACCACTCTCACGTTGGAGGACATACATGTACTCAGTTTTGTCCATGTGGCGACGATAGATGTGGCTCTGGCAGGTGATGGCCTCCCAGGTGACATCCTTCTCCGCATCGACCTGTGTTGCTCGACAAGCTGGAGAGTGGTGAATCTTAAGCAGCTAATTTTCGTGTATGATCCTCATCTCTGAACTCTATTCTTCCCTCTTCTCACGGATGGTCCTGGTGGAGTTATAGTGGATGATTAGCTTGCCCGTATTGCCGGCGGCTTCGAGCATACGTCGAAGACGGCGCAACAAGCCTCCTACTGCCAATCCGTAGGAAAGGTACGTCACCGGACGGCTGTCCTCTCTCTCGGCAAGGGCAACTACGGGAACTCTCCCTCCTGTGGACTTGCGAGCGGTGCGAATCATGCGAACCATCTAAAACAAAAAGAATTTAAAATTAGATTAGATAAACTCTCAAACAAAAATCCTATTTTGAATGAAAATTGGGGTAAGATGAAGAAAGTGACTCATTAAAATAACACTTTTCAATCCACACCTTTGTAAAATAGTTTTTAAGAAAATAGGGCCCTTAAATACGTCCATTTCTACCTAGGTCCACGTTCCTACGGGCAACCTTGGCTCTGATACCACCTCTGTCACACCCGGTTTTTCCGAAGAACAACCAAGTGAATATCACATGTATACCAGGATCATTTTCTCATACATGTGATGACAAATAGTGAAGCATCATTTATTACAAGCCAGATGTCGAATATAAATAAGTCTTACATCGCAAATGTCTCAATGGACAATAATAAGTTCATCACAAGTAAATAAACTAGCAGCGGAAAATTATTCTTGAGGGCTCCATCACAGGCGTTGCCCGGGGGTCTCCATGAACATAGAAACCTTCTTCGGGTCCAAAGTCTTGGTCATTATACACCACCTCATTATCTTGACCTGAGCAGCAATATAAACCAACAAATATGCAAGGTTGAGTACCGATGGTACTCAGCAAGTGTGGGAAAGTTATGTCATGCATGGCTAGAACAATGGAAGGTTGAACTCATGGTTAAAGCACTACGCAATTAATACCTACCACCTTAGCTTATTAAGCACCTACATTACTACACAAGTGAAATGGTCCCAATCTCCCTTCCCATCATCATAACCAAATAACCATAACATCATTTTCAAATGTTAAGCTCCCCGCTTAACATCCACAACTTCCAAAAAACCATCACTTCTCTAATCATGAATAAGTCCAAGCCGCTCTTGACCGTGAGCACGACTGTCATGACAGTTTTGACTCTGCAGAGTTTGTACCACTGTACCCACATGTAGCGATTTCATCCCCCGTTACCGGATGGACTAAAAGAACCTCCATTATGCCAGTGGCTACGATCCACATTCACACTTCCCAGGTGTGTAGCCAGGAGATCACTACGAAGCCTTTACAAAGGGATTCCCGACGAGCGTGGGCCCACTATGGTTTCACCCCTAACAGCATACAAGAGGCTCCAACCCAGCTGCCGTGGCCCCCTCTTGAGCCTTGCGGTTCATATGGTAATCCAGCTGACACCTACTCCCCGCACTATCCAACACACCCATACTATGCCGGGGATACACCTAATTAATTGGCCAAGCTGCCCCATCTCAGCATGTGGTTGGCACTGTAAAGCCAGGTTACATGCTCCATGAACCGGTCCTTAGGATCCAGGCAAGTACTAAACACAAACCCGAGTCTCGTGCAACCAGCACACAACCAAAACATCCAACTTGACTTGATCCCTACCTCTACATAACTCACAATATCTCATTCAAGAGTATGGTAAAATAAACTGATGATCTCATACCCCAAACATCCCATTCTAAGCATGGCTAAGCATATGCATAATAATAAATGAAATGATAAAATAAATCCCAACCCAAGCTACAAGGAAACAAGGTAATGCAATTCTAGGGAAACTTCCTAGCATGGGTTTCATATTTCAATTGACAATGCAAATAATTCTAGCTACACATCCTAGTATAGGATCAAAGTGGTCAAGGACACTTGCCTCCTTCTTGCTGCTCTTGAAATGGGTAGTCCTGGTCTTGGAAAGGAATAACTTGCTCTTGAGCAGGTTCTACATCATACCATCACACATAGCAAAAGAAAAACAACAATCCATAAGACATAGTTCACACTTCCACTTCATACAAACCACACATTCACATTTATGAAAGTCATTCACCATTATATGTGTTGTGGTTACTCTATGTGTGTTGATTTTTGGCTTGCATGCACTTTTAATCATGTGTATATGATTCCTACTTTTGTGTTCACATTTATACTTACATACTATATATATGAGTTTCCAATTTAAATAAATTCCTTATATTCAACTACTACACCTTTTTACTACCAAATAAGCATGAAAGGTATTTTCCTTCTCCATATGTGTCTTCATAATTTCTACCAACCCTAAACTGAACTCTTTGGATTTTAGAAACTCCATTTATCATTTACAAGTTGCTATATTTTCAGATTTAATTTCTTATGCATAAATGTGTACTTTATTATGAAAATAGTAAGACACATCATCTAAACAGAATAGGTTCTGGTCCTAAATAATTTAATAACATATTTTGATCTTTGCCTCTGATGTAAAATATTTCACAATTATTTTCCCTATTTTCTAGAACTATTCTTTACTTAAAAATTGTGTCCCTAAATGTGAATAATTAAACAGATTCAACTCAGCCCAAAATATGTTTTTATCTCACTCCAAAGTTTTCTAAATACTGAGAAAGTTTTTAATTTAATTATGACAATATGTTTGCCCCACTTTTTAATTTTTAAACACTAGCCACATATTCAATTTCCTAAATTAAATACTAAACAGGGCTAAAAAGTTAAACTTACCCCACTACAGGGTCTGTAATATTATTTTCAGAATTCCCAGGGGTCTAGCTACACTTATCAGAGGTGTTTTTCCTAATTTTTATTAAGTCCAGGGGTTAAAACTGATTTTTAAATGAATTTACATGATTTTCTGGAGTTCCAGGGGTTAGATCAGAAGTTTCCGGGGCTAGCTCTTATTTCCCGAGAACCCCAGGGGGTAGCACGTAAGATTTCCAGTCTTTATAACGCGGGGCTGACGTGGACCGTCCGATTTTAAATCGACGGCCGAGATTATAACATCGAACCGGTACGGGGGGGTTTAAACCCTACCGTGCGATTTAAAATAAACGGCGCACGAGCGGCCACGTCGCTCTGATCGAGCGCGGGCGGCGCTGCCGGCGGCGCACGGCGGCGGGAAGCGGCGATCTCGCCGGAGACTTTCGGATCTTCGAGAATTCTTCCTAGAACTGTGATCTTATGGCATAGATCGGTAGAGGGGAGGTTGGGGATCTCACCTCAGGGGTTTTCTTGAGCTCGGAGGTCCTGGAAGGTGATCGGCGACGAGGTCCGAGGCAAAACCACGGCGAAGCTCGTCGGCGCTGCGTTTACACTGCAAATCACCGAGTTTTCTGCACCTGCAAGGTTCCCCGGAGGCGGTGGATCAAGACCAGCGAGTTAGATCGGAATTTCCGAGCTTAGATCGGCCAGAATTCGCCGGAGAAGTCTCGGTTCTCACCGGAGTAAAAATCGGCGATCGCGGGGGAAAAACAGAACGAGGCCGGGGTTTTTATAGACGGGGGAGGGCGGCGGGGTGGTTTAGATCATGTCCGTGTCACCTACGAACAGAATTCAGCGGGGATACGACGAAATCCCGATCGGTTTTGATTCGGGTGCGAGGGAGTTCGGCGCTGGCGCGAGGTAGACGACGATCGGGTGGGCCCCGCCTGTCAGTGTGAGGCAGCAGCGCGCGCGGCTGCGGGCTGGCGCGGGCGATGGCTGGGCTGGCTGGTGGGTTTCGGCCCACTGGCCGGTTTTTTTCTGTTTTCTCTTTTTCTTTTTCTATTTCTTTTCTGATTTGAGTTTAATTTGAATTCCAGTTTGAATTTGAATTTTTGTAAAACATGCAACACGTCCAAAAATTTTAAAATCCCCCTCTTAACATGATTTAGGGTTTTGAATCAAAATTTTGGGGTGTTACATGCTTCCCCTCTTAATGGGGCGGGTCGTGGCCTCCATGTATAGCCTGCCTTCCTCCTGTGGAAAGTTATACGAAAAGAAACCTGTTCTACTTTGCTCTTTCCTCGTACTCATTTAAGTTGTGTACTAAGTTTTTATGACTACCCTTGCGGTGCATGGCTGCCATGTGCTCAGCTCCCCCTTCTCATTCTCACCACTAGTGGGCCATAAGTCGAATAAGACTATAGTATAAGGGAGGGGGAGCTCCCAAGGAGAATTACTTTTTCCCTACTTGTGTGCAGGACCTCTCGGCCTCGGATCCCTACAGGAATGTGGTAGGAGCGCCTGACCAATGGGACGCCCCTGCCAGGGGGCCACTACAGAATCATGCGAGACCGGAACTCCAAGGCAAGACCGAAGGATCCACGGCTCCAGCGGGACCGGACCTCCCCTCCTCTGAGGGGAAGGGCCCGGAGACCCCACGTGTACCGCGGCTCCGGACCTCCCTCTCCTCAGAGGAGAGCTCCGGATCCGCCACGTGGCTGGCTGATCCGGGCCTCCCCCTCCTCATGAGGCGGGGCCCGAGGACCTCCGGGGCCCTTAATATAATGGGGACCCGGGGAAGGTGCCGGAGCAGAACGTCGAGATTGGTTAAGGCCCCTGAGCGCCTTGCGGAGCTAAGGGCTCGGTCAGGCAAAACCAGGAAGAAGACGAAAAACATCGCAGACACGAAGGGTCATCAGAGTTCATGTATTCATGGCTCCATGAGCTGGGCTACAAACTCGATGAAAAAGAAAGAAACAGGCCCCAAGATTCCCCTGACACGGCCAGAGTCTAGAAGTTGCAAGAACGGCCACGTCACCAGGTTTCAGCCCTGGCGGCGCTCTCTCGCTCCATGACCCGAGCAAAGAAATTGCCTCCCTCATCACCAGCACAAAGGCCGGTGTCATCAAGGGTGCTCCTGAGGCCCCCTCCGCAACTTCGACGGCCTTCTTGGAGACTTTGCCGCCTGGGATCCTCCTTGGTGCATCGGCGGTTTCCTTCTCCTGAAGTTCCCTCATCACCAGCGCAAAAGCCGGTGTCATCAAGGGTGCTCCTGAGGCCCCCTCCGCAGTTTCAGCGGTCTTCTCGGAGACTCTGCCGCCTGGAATTCTCCTTGGTGCTTCAGCGGTTTCTTTGAAGACTCCGCCATCTGAGAAGGGACACAACGCCAGGGAGCTTTCTGCCCGCCGTCACCAAGGAAGGGCCCCGTCGGGAGGACAAACCAGAGACCCCTTGGAGGCGCCACCACCAAAGGAAAGGCAGGGAGGCTCCCTGAGTGCCAGACTTGGTGCAGACGCCGTCGCTGGAGGAAATCGAGAACGATTCTAACCCCATAAGGCGGGTTAAGAGCCATGGAAGAAGACAAGACTGCAGAGACTTGAGGGAGGCGCAAGGGCTGGAAGTCTTATAAGGGGAGCGTACCCACGTGGGGGTTTCTTTTCACACCTTCCCGGGTGCAATCCCATGTTATTCGGAACTCTTCAAGTACGCCGCATCGGCAACCGCTTCGGCTCCGAGACCGAGCGACGATGACAGGTGGACCCAAGCCGCCCGACTAGAGCGGTGGGTCAAGGAGTCAGTCTCCTAAGAAGACAAGCCGGCAAGGCACTTCGGCGGTTCCCGAATAAAGCGCCGCATCGTGCAGAAGTGGCAGTCTTGGGAACCGCCGCAGTAAAAGCAACCATCAAGTGGGTGCACACTCCCACGATCCTGCGACCGTTCGTGCTCCGGCAGCGGTCAATGCGGGACTTAGAAAAAGTGCGTGGATCAGAAGAGACGCAGGTCCCACCTCGGGCTCGCTATCTCCCCCGAGATGGGGCCGGGGGCCACTTTCGGTACCTGCGATATGGGGTACCCCCGCGCACAAGGGAAAATGCCTAAGGAACTCGCCCTTCTCCGCAGGTAGAGCTCCGAAAGCGCCACGCGTCTGGCGGGGCCGGACCTCCCTCTCCTCAGAGGACAGCTCCGGGCCCGCCACGTAGCATACAGAGGCCGGACCTCTCCCTCCGCAGGAGAGAGGTCCGAAGGTGCCACGTATCTGGCGGGGCCGGACTTCCCTCTCCTCAGAGAGGAGCTCCGGACCCGCCACGTGGCCGACAGAAGCCGAACCTCCCCCTCCGCGGGGAGAGGTCCGGAGGCTCCACGTGCCCCGCGGGCCGGACCCTCCTCTCCTCTGAGAAGGGCTCCGGGCGTGCCACGTGGCCAGAAGAACGGCACTGCCTGCTCCCGAGCGATAGGCAGCGGGCGTAAAGACGCCCCATACCTTGCCCGTACAAGGTATTCAAGGCCCGCGTCTTCCCGAGACGTGGAGACGCAGAGCACGCCTCTGTCAGGTGCCGTTGCGCCCAGTCGCATCACAGACTGGTGCGCGGTGTCAGAACCTGCCAGCCAATAAACACCGCGACAAGACATCCCATGCCGCCTGCGCCGTCATCAACCACTACGACTAGCGTGCGGTATGGGCAGGGCGGCAAGACGGAGACTCGGAAGCCTTCGCCAGAGACAACTACCGGCATAACTGCAGATACGGTAGATAACAGTCAATCTCCCCGGGACCACCTGTCGGGTCCCGGGCCCCCCTTGTAAGCCACCCGAGTCTTGGACTATAAAAGGCTCGGGTAGGGGACGATAGCAAGGGTTTGCATTTCACCAACTCATACGCTAGCCATTCACACCCAAGCTGTAACTCACCCCCAAGCTCAGGACTCCGGCCCTGAGCAGCAAGCAATACAGCGAGCTCCATAGCTCGCCGTGGACGTAGGGTTTTAGGCTCCGGCGGCCTGAACCACGTAAAACTCTCAGTGTCAAGCTCTTACTAACTCGTCCATCCGCGCAAGCTCTCCGCAAGGGACTAGCCCCACCGAAAAAAGAACCTCTGCGGGCTGCCCAGTGCAGGCCCGGGGGAAGTGTCGACCGAACACTTCGACACGCATCCTAGGCATCACTCACCCTCAAGCTCAGAACTCCGGTTCTGAGCAACAAGCAATACAGCGAGCACCTCTGCTCACCGTGGACGTCGGGTTTTACGCTCCGGCGGCCCAAACCACGTAAAACTCGCCGTGTCAAGCTTCTCCCTCTCTCGTCCCTAACGCTGAAGCTCTCCGCAAGCGACTAGCCCCTCCGAAAAAGAACCTCCGCGAGCTGCCCAGAGCAGGTCCGGGGGAAGTGTCGACCACACACTTCGACAAGGTCCGGGGGAAGTGTCGACCACACACTTCGATAGCAGCGTTCCAAGAATACTGCGAAGACCTCGGCATTGTGACACCCTCATCTCAGGTGTCAGCATATGTTCATGTTTTATGAAGAGGAAACATTTTAAGAGAAGAAGGAACAGAGAAAAATATCAAAAGGAATAGCCAATGAGAGCCGAATCCAGCTCTCAGAAAGCGCCGAAGACAACTCACCACGGCCGCTGGCCACGTGGCATTTTCGGAGCTCATCCCTGCGAAGTGGGGAGAGGCCGCCGCCAAGCTGTCTACGTGGCAGGCTTGGGGCTCGTCTCCGCATAGCGGAGAGGTCCGATCCTGAGGGACACGTGTTGGACACGGAGCTAGCCTCTGCGGAAGAAGCAAAGGCATTTCCGCAGGACACGTGTCATCCTCGGAGCTAGTCCTCGCGGAAGTCAGAGGACCAGTCGCACGGGATACGTGTCGATCTCGGAACCCATCTCCGAGAGGTCCGGATCTATCGAACACGTGTCGCTGATGGAGCTTATCTCCGGGAGGTCCGTCGCTGCTGGACACGTGTCGACCTCGGAGCCGTCCCTGAGGAAAGAGGAGAGGAAAGACCGGCGCCGACACGTGGCGTGTATGGAGCTCACCTCCGAAGAAGGGGGAGGTCTCACTCACTTGACACGTGGCACAACCGGAGCTCGTCTCTGCGGAGAAGGAGATACCAGACCCCGGAAGGACACGTGGAGCCTCCGGAGCTCATCACCGAGAAGGTAATGAGTTCTGGAGCAGCTGTACGCGTAAGAATACCGGTACGTAAAGGAAACCGACCTGAATTCCACAACGTTACCGCACCAAATAAACTAAAGATAAGATGATAGGATCCAACGACGATCTGAATAAGACTCTTATTTGGGATACAATCAGATTAGGACTCTTCTCTTCCCGATTATAAATAGAACCCAGAACCTCCGGCCGAAACCACAAACTTCTTTTTCCAAATCCTGAGCCGACGACTTAGAGCCCTAGCCCCAACTCGCCGAGAAAGCCATCGCCGAAGCGCAACAAGGGAGATCATCGGAGGAGAACCGAGCGGTCTGAGGAGGACCTCGAAAACCCAGAAGGGCGTAAGGTAGGACTCCGACACCACCTTACGGCATTGTTGTATTTCCCTTGCACCTGTTCTTTGATTCCTTTCGACCAGAAGCCTTCTCGTGGACAGATCACTTGATGATCAGATTGGTCTAAAGACCAGATCATTGCCACGTCCACCTCTGATCCGAACACCTCTGTCCATGCAAGCCATGCAGGAACACACCAATCTAATAAAAAAATTCATAGGATAACCTGCATATGCATCATCGCATCTAGTTTAAGGTTTGTGCATGATATTGATTGCTGTGAATCTTGTATGCACGTGATTCTACCTAGCAGGACAAGCTAAGGGAGCTGTCTACGACAAACTGCAGCAACCAGGTTTTGAGATTCAAGAACAACCGGAACCGCGAGAACAAGGCAAGTGCTCCTTGACCATATTGATCCTATGTTTTGGGTAAAACTGTTTGTTTTGCGAAAAGGTGTGCGTACTGAGTCAAACATGATGGGAAACCCTTTTATAGCAAGTTCACTAGTTTTGGTTAAACCACCCTTGTCGTCTGGGAAGTTTATGAGTCCGGTATGGTTTTTGCTTTATGCTTCGCTGAGTCTATGGGATTGGGAAACGAGATAGATGTGTCTAGCTAACTGCACTCGTAATATAACGAGAAACTGATGTTAATAATGGACATGGATCGGAGGGAGATCTAGGCAAGATTGGGTTTGTGAATGAGGTAGCATGAGATGGTGGTTTACTTGCCGTAGATCTAAGGACCGGTTCATGCATGCACATGCTAGGATAACAGTGCCACCACAAGGCCAAGTACGGGTGCAGCTTAGCTGAGTAATTAGGTAAGTTGCTAGAGTGTTATGGACTGCAGAAGGCGCGGGGAATGGGAGTCGATTGAGGACTGTCCTGGGAACTGCATGGCAAAAGAGGGGCCCATGGGTGGAAGAATTGGAGATTCTAGCCTGCCGGTGAAACCTTAGTGAGTCCATACATCTAGTAACCCCTTTGTAAAGGCTATT
This sequence comes from Neostapfia colusana, assembly GCA_030760725.1. Taxonomy (NCBI): domain Eukaryota; kingdom Viridiplantae; phylum Streptophyta; class Magnoliopsida; order Poales; family Poaceae; genus Neostapfia; species Neostapfia colusana. Next base: position 108,348,410 of record JASWHV010000006.1, read on the forward strand.
TTGTGATCTCTTGGCCATACACCGATGGATGTGTACTGGTATAATGGAGGTTCTGCAGTCGCCGACGGGTGACGAAATCACAAACTTGTGGGTAAAGAGGTGCAAACTCTGCAGAGTTAATAAAACTATCATGATAGCCGAGCTTACGGTCACGAGCACCTGGCTAAACTGCCATGATTAGTTGGGATGGTTATCGGGAAGGTTATTGGTTTGGTTATGGTTTGGTTGTTGGGACTGTTGTGTATGGGTGATGGGATGGTTGCATGACTGTTGAGTCATGGCAGCGAGTTTGGTCTCGGTGCGAGACGAGGTTGTTTTATAAGGTGAGATGGTAGCGAATACGAGGAGGTATTCGTGAGTATGAATAAAGGATTGGTTAATGTTTGGATGGAACATGGAAAGCGATGGAGGTATGTTGGTAATTTAATTCATGATGGGATTACATTCATCTAAAGTTAAGTTGCTGTTTTATCATGGTTTTACAAATCAGCTTTTCTGCAAGTAAGCCTTTTTATACCTACCTTGTTTATGAGCTGCATATCATGTGTTTTCCCGCACTTGCTGAGTACATCATTGTACTCGAACTTTCATTATTACTGCATCATCAGCAGCAGGAGAAGCCTACTATGAAGACCAAGTGGAGCATTGAGGCGTGTGATCTGTTCTCAACCTTGCCTGTGGAGGGAGTAAAGATGGAGCCACTTCTGCTTAGATTTGCTTCCGCATTAGTTGAATTGCTTCCGCATTAGAATAAAGACTTCCGCTGCATAGAAATAGGACTTCCGCTGTGAACATGAGCCCAAGACTCATGAGGTATTGTAATAAACTATGTTATTCGTGGTAATATTAATCTGAATTCAGTTTGTGGAACGTATGTGTATATGTGACGAACATCCTGGGCACACATATGCATTAGTTCTCGGTTCCGTGGTTTTTCCACAGAATTGAGGGCGTCACAGATTGGTATCAGAGCCACGGGTTGACAGTAGGTTACACGCCTAGATAGAAACCCTTAGGTTGATAATAGAGCCACGGGTTACACCCCTAAATAGGAGTCACAAGCGTCCTAGGGTGAATAGCTTAGATTGGCCTTTAAACCCATCTTGACATAGGAAACCATCCTTGAATAAGAGTTGTGTGGGCCCTTGTAATGATTATTTGTGATTGTGTGCTTAGTGTGAGTTGTGGGACGTCTCAAAACGTTGTCCATATCCACACGTAAGAAGAAAGAGGTGTGAGATGTCTCGGCACTTGCTCACATCCTCATATGGGCTAATATATACATAGTCCAACTCACCTTGATGCATATAGTTGGAGGGAATCTACCTAACCTTCTAACACCCAATTCTATTTCGATCTCTCTCACAGATGGTGAGAGGAAACGCCGGCCGAAGGAACGTCCAGGACGATGACCATGATGAAGTTCCTGCTAACCCAGGAGCTGGTGAAAACCATCTGGAAAGGTTGATGGCCATGCAAAACCAGCTTATGCAAACCATGATCCAAACTTTGGGTCAGTTGCAGGCCAACCAAAACCCCGTTCCGGCACCGCCGCCACCACCACCGCCGGCTCATAACAGGTTGGGAGAGTTCATGAGGACTCGACCACCCACCTTTGCTCAAGCTAGTGATCCCATGGAGGCCGATGATTGGTTAAAATCCGTGGAGAAAAAGCTTGCCATTGTTCAGTGCAATGACCGAGAGAAAGTTCTCTTCGCGTCGCACCAACTTATGGGAGCCGCTGCTGACTGGTGGGATGCCTTGAGCAACGCCCATGCCAACCCCGAGACAATCACTTGGACTGAGTTCAAGGAAAGTTTCCGCTCTCACTACATCTCTGCTGGTGTAATGATGATCAAAAGGCAGGAGTTCGAAGGTCTCCGCCAAGGACAGAAAAGTGTGAATGAATATCTCAACAAGTTCATACAACTGTCCCGGTATGCCCCTGAAGATGTCAACTCAGATCAGAGGAAGCAGTACCTGTTCATGAGGGGGTTGAACAATGAGATCCAGGTTCAGCTCCTCAACAATGACTACGTAAGCTTCCAGAAGCTGGTTGACAAGGCCATAGTGGTTGAAAACAAGATCCGAGAGATCGAGCGAGAGTGCAAGAGGTAGGTGCCATACCAGCCCCAAGGGAGCAATGTACGACCCAGGTACATGCCTCCTGCGCCGCAGTATGGATCGACCACTCCTGTGTACCGCCCTGGTCAGCTACCACAGCAACAACTCGTTGTTCCAGCACCTCGCGTGCCCATGCCTCCTGTGCCCCGACCTAACAATGGCGCCCCTGTTCAAAACCCCCGCCCCAACGTACCTGCTGCCGTAGGCAACAGGGCATGCTTTGCATTCGGGGAAGTAGAACACTTCGCGAACCAGTGCCAAAGGAGAGGCCCTGGACAGCAAGGGAACGTGCCCAAGCAGAACCCGCGTACGAACGGAGGAGACAATCAAGGGAACCGTGGACAGCAGAACTATGCTCGCGGCCACGTGAACCATGTCACTGCCGAGGAAGCACAACAGGCTGAGGACGTCGTAATTGGTATGTTCCTTGCCAACTCCAACCCAGCCACCATCTTATTTGATTCTGGAGCATCGCATTCCTTCATATCATCCAAATACGTTGCCAAACATCATCTACCCGTATCCCACTTAGAATGTGCTATGTTAGTTAATTCTCCCGGAGGAGAAATGAGGACTAATATAGTATGTCCGAAAGTAAGCCTTAAAATAAGGGGGGTAGACTTCCTTGCCAACCTTATTGTCTTGGACTCCCAAGGGATTGACATCATACTCGGAATGGATTGGCTAAGCAAGCACAATGGAGTAATCCAATGTGCTGAAAGGAGCGTGCAGTTGACAAACGAGCACGGTATTCATGTCGAGTTTGAGTCAGCCCAGCAAACCACTGAAGGGGCAAATCTGAACCACATTGAAGGAGTAGCATTGGACAGTATTCCGGTGGTTCGAGAGTTTTCGGACGTGTTCCCGGAAGAGCTTCCAGGTATGCCACCTGACCGGGACATTGAGTTTGCCATTGATTTGGTACCCGGAACTGCACCCATAGCCAAGAGACCCTATAGGATGCCCGTCAACGAGCTAGTTGAACTCAAGAAGCAAATTCAAGAACAGTTGGAAAAGGGTTTTATCCATCCAAGCTCGTCACCATGGGGAGCTCCGGTGCTCTTCGTGTACAAGAAGGATGGAACCGAAAGGATGTGCATGGATTATAGGTCTCTCAACGAGGTAACCATCAAGAACAAATACCCTCTGCCCCGAATAGAGGACCTGTTCGACCAAATGAAAGGAGCCCAAGTGTTCTCCAAGATTGATCTTTGGTCAGGATATTTCCAGCTGAAGATTAAGCCCTCCGATATACCTAAGACAGCCTTTTGGACACGGTATGGTTCGTATGAATATACCGTTATGTCGTTTGGGTTGACAAACGCACCCGCATACTTCATGTACGTTATGAACAAGGTTTTCATGGAGTACTTGGACAAGTTCGTCATGGTTTTCATCGATGACATTATGGTGTATTCAAAAAGTGAGGAGGAGCATGAAGAACATCTGAGATTGACCTTGCAGAAGTTGCATGAGCATCAATTGTATGCCAAGCTCAACAAGTGTCAATTTTGGTTAAAAGGAAATATCTTTCCTAGGCCACATTATCTCTGAGGAAGGGGTATCGGTTGATCTTGGAAAGGTGAGAGATGTTCTGAAGTGGGACCAACCGAAGAGCGTGAGGGATATTTGGACTTTCCTTGGGATGGCAGGATAATATCGGCGCTTCATTAAAGACTTCTCTAGGATAGCAAAATCTATGACGGAGTTGCTAATGAAGGGAAAGGTCTTTCAATTGACACCAGCCTGCCAAGATAGTTTTGTGGAACTCAAGAAAAGGCTAACCACAGCACCAGTTCTGGTATTGCCAGACGTAAGCAAGAGCTTTGACATATATTGTGATGCATCTAGACAGGGGCTCGGATGTGTGCTCATGCAGGAAGGACAAGTGGTAGCCTATGCCTCACGGCAATTAAAGAAGCACGAGCTTAATTATCCTACGCATGACTTGGAACTAGCAGCAGTGGTGCATGCATTGAAGATTTGGAGACATTATATCCTTGGTGATCGATGTGAGATCTATACGGATCATAAAAGCCTCAAGTACATATTCACACAAACGGACTTGAATTTGATGCAACGTTGATGGTTAGAACTCATCAAGGATTATGATGTTGGAATCAAATACCACCCCGGGAAGGCCAATGTAGTAGCTGATGCATTGAGCAGAAAGGGAGCATGTCACCAACTCACGGTTCGGGAGCTACCACCCAAACTATGTAAGGAGTTCGAACGGTTACACCTCGGATTCTTGAATAACATGGAAATAATAGAGATCCACTCCTCATGGGAACAAGAAATAAGAGACGGCCAAGCAACGGACGAGGAGATCAAGGAGATCAAGGAAAGAATCCGACAAGGAATAGAGAAGGATTTCAAGGAGGATGAAAAGGGTACGCTTTGGCTAGGAAAAAGGATTTGTGTGCCAAACATAAGACACCTCCGCGACACGATATTGAAGGAGGCACATGATTCCCCCTATTCCATACATCCCGGAAGCACCAAAATGTACAAGGACTTGAAAACTTGTTATTGGTGGGATGGTATGAAGAGGGATATAGCCGAATACATTGCCGTATGCGACACATGCCAACGGGTGAAGGCCGAACATCAAAGACCCGCTGGATTATTGCAACCTTTGAAAATACCCGAATAGAAGTGGGAGGACATCAGTATGGATTTCATCATCGGATTGCCACGTACTCTGTCGGGATACGACTCCATCTAGGTCATTGTGGACCGATTGACGAAAACCGCCCATTTTCTCCCTGTAAAGGCCAGTTACAACGTTGCACAATTGGCAGAGTTGTACATAGAGCAGATCGTGTGCCGTCATGGAGTTTCGAGGAGGATAGTCTCAGATCGAGGTTCTCAGTTTACCTCTAGATTCTGGAGGAAGCTGCAGAAAGCCATGGGTACACGACTGGATTTTAGCTCCGCCTATCATCCACAAACGGATGGGCAAACTGAAAGGACGAACCAAATTTTGGAGGACAAGTTGAGAGCTTGCGCCTTGAAAAGTGGGCATAGTTGGGATAGGAGTTTACCGTATGCCGAATTCTCCTATAACAACAGCTATCAAGCTAGCTTGAAGATGTCGCCTTTCGAGGCCTTATATGATAGACGGTGTAGAACGCCACTGTTTTGGAACGAAACCGGAGAAAACCAGGTATTTGGACTCGAAGTGCTACAAGAAGCTGAAAAGCAAGTCCAAACGATACGGGAGAACTTAAAGGCTGCTCAGTCACGACAGAAAGGCTATGCGGATAATAGGCGTAGGAAGTTGACCTTCGAAGTAGGAGACTTCGTATATCTTAAGGTGTCGCCTATCCGAGGCCAACGACGTTTCAACGTCAAAGGCAAGCTAGCACCTCGCTACATCGGACCATTTAAGATTCTGGATAAGCGAGGAGAAGTAGCCTATCAACTAGAGCTCCCAAACCACCTCTCCGACGTACATGACGTGTTTCATGTATCCCAGCTCAAGAAGTGCTTGAGAGTACCAGAGGAACAAGTATTAATGGGAGAGCTTGAACTTCAAAAGGACCTGACTTATGTGGAATACCCTGTCCGAATTTTGGACATAAAGGAAAGGGTCACCCGGAACAAGGTGATTCGATGGTGCAAGGTACAATGGAGTCACCACACCGAAGCTGAAGCCACATGGGAGCGTGAAGAGGATATCAAGGCAGAATTTCCCCATCTATTTTCTACTAACGAATCTCGAGGGCGAGATTCAATTTAAGGGGGGTAGATTTGTGACACCCTCATCTCGGGTGTCAGCATATGTTCATGTTTTATGAAGAGGAAACATTTTAAGAGAAGAAGGAACAGAGAAAAATATCAAAAGGAATAGCCAATGAGAGCCGAATCCAGCTCTCAGAAAGCGCCGAAGACAACTCACCACGGCCGCTGGCCACGTGGCGTGTTCGGAGCTCATCCCTGCGAAGTGGGGAGAGGCCGCCGCCAAGCTGGCTACGTGGCAGGCTCGGGGCTCGTCTCCGCAAAGGGGAGAGGTCTGATCCTGAGGGACACTTGTTGGACACGGAGCTAGCCTCTGCGGAAGAAGCAAAGGCATTTCCGCAGGACACGTGTCATCCTCGGAGCTAGTCCTCGCGGAAGTCAGAGTACCAGTCGCACGGCATACGTGTCGATCTCGGAACCCATCTCGGAGAGGTCCGGATCTATCGAACACATGTTGCCACCAGAGCTTATCTCCGGGAGGTCCGTCGCTGCTGGACACGTGTCGACCTCGGAGCCGTCCGTGAGGAAAGAGGAGAGGAAAGACCGGCGCCGACACGTGGCGTGTATGGAGCTCACCTCCGAAGAAGGGGGAGGTCTTGCTCGCTTGACACATGGCACAACCGAAGCTCGTCTCTGCGGAGAAGGAGATACCAGACCCCAGAAGGACACGTGGAGCCTCCAAAGCTCATCACCGCGAAGGTAACGAGTTCTGGAGCAGCTGTACGCCTAAGAATACCAGTACGTAAAGGAAACCGACCTGAATTCCACAACATTACCGCACCAAATCAACTATAGATAAGATGATAGGATCCAACCACGATCTGAATAAGACTCTTATTTGGGATACAATCAGATTAGGACTCTTCCCTTCCCGATTATAAATAGAACCCAGAACCTCTGGCCAAAATCACAAACTTCTTTTTCCAAATCCTGAGCCGACTACTTAGAGCCCTAGCCCCAACTCGCCGAGAAAGCCATCGCCGAAGCGCAACAAGGGAGATCATCGGAGGAGAACCGAGCAGTCTGAGGAGGACCTCGAAAACCCAGAAGGGCGTAAGGTAGGACTCCGACACCACCTTACGGCATTGTTGTATTTCCCTTGCATCTGTTCTTTGATTCCTTTTGACCAGAAGCCTTCTCGTGGACAGATCACTTGATGATCAGATTGGTCTAAAGACCAGATTATTGCCACGTCCACCTATGATCCAAACACCTCTGTCCATGCAAGCCATGCAAGAACACACCAATCTAATAAAAAAATCATAGGATAACCTGCATATGCATCATCGCATCTAGTTTAAGGTTTGTGCATGATATTGATTGCTGTGAATCCTGTATGCACGTGATCCTACCTAGCAGGACAAGCTCAGGGAGCTGTCTACGACGAACTGCAGCAACCAGATTTTGAGATTCAAGAACAACCGGAACCGCAAGAACAAGGCAAGTGCTCCTTGACCATATTGATCCTATGTTTTGGGTAAAACTGTTTGTTTTGCGAAAAGGTGTGCGTACTCAGTCAAACATGATGGGAAACCCTTTTATAGGAGTTCACTAGTTTTGGTTAAACCACCCCTGTCGCCTGGGAAGTTTATGAGTAGGGTATGGTTTTTGCTTTATGCTTTGCTGAGTCTATAGGATTGGAAACGAGATAGATATGTCTAGCTAACTGCACTCGTAATGATAATGAGAAACTGATGTTAATAATGGACATGGATCGGAGGGAGATCTAGGCAAGATTGGGTTTGTGAATGAGGTAGCATGAGATGGTGGTTTACTTGCCGTAGATCTAAGGACCGGTTCATGCATGCACATGCCAGGATAACAGTGCCACCACAAGGCCAAGTATGGGTGCGGCTTAGCTGAGTAATTAGGTAAGTTGCTAGAGTGTTATGGACTGTGGAAGGCGCGGGGAATGGGAGTCGAGTGAGGACTGCCCTGGGAACTGCACGGCACAAGAGGGGGCCCGTGGGCGGGAGAATTGGAGATTCTAGCCTGCCGGTGAAACCTTAGTGAGTCCATACATCTAGTAACCCCTTTGTAAAGGCTATTTTGTGATCTCTTGGCCATACACCGATGGATGTGTACTGGTATAATGGAGGTTCTGCAGTCGCCGACGGGTGACGAAATCACAAACTTGTGGATAAAGAGGTGCAAACTCTGCAGAGTTAATAAAACTATCATGATAGCCGAGCTTACGGTCACAAGCACCTGGCTAAACTGCCATGATTAGTTGGGATGGTTATTGGGATGATTAGTTGGGATGGTTATTGGGATTGTTATTGGGAAGGTTATTGGTTTGGTTATGGTTTGGTTGTTGGGACTGTTGAGTCTGGGTTATGAGATGGTTGCATGACTGTTGAGTCATGGCAGCGAGTTTGGTCTCGGTGTGAGACGAGGTTGTTTTATAAGGTGAGATGGTAGCGAATACGAGGAGGTATTCATGAGTATGAATAAAGGATTGGTTAATGTTCGGATGGAACATGGAAAGCGATGGAGGTATGTTGGTAATTTAATTCATGATGGGATTACATTCATCTAAAGTTAAGTTGCTGTTTTATCTTGGTTTTACAAATCTGCTTTTCTGCAAATAAGCCTTTTTATACCTACCTTGTTTATGAGCTGCATATCATGTGTTTTCCCGCACTTGCTGAGTACATCATTGTACTCAAACTTGCATTATTACTTCATCATCAGCAACAGGAGAAGCCTACTATGAAGACCAAGTGGAGCATTGAGGCGTGTGATCTGTTCTCAACCTTGCCTGTGGAGGGAGTAAAGATGGAGCCACTTCTGCTTAGATTTGCTTCCGCATTAGTTGAATTGCTTCCGCATTAGAATAAAGACTTCCGCTGCATAGAAATAAGACTTCCGCTGTGAACATGAGCCCAAGACTCATGAGGTATTGTAATAAACTCTGTTATTCGTGGTAATATATAATCTGAATTCAGTTTGTGGAACGTATGTGTATGTGTGACGAACATCCTAGGCACACATATGCATTAGTTCTCGGTTCCGTGGTTTTTCCACAGAATTGAGGGCTTCACAGGCATCCAGGTGTGCTATGCCTCCGTGGCTCATCCAAAGAGCAATGGACAAGTTGAGAGGGCCAATGCCGAGATTCTTCGAGGCCTCAAGACCCGCACCAATGCCGGCTTGAAGAAACATGGCGCCAAGTGGGTGGACGAGCTTCCGAGCACACTATGGGCGAACCGGACATCCCAGAGCCGGGCCACCGGAGAGACACCCTTCTTCATGGTGTACGGGGCCGAGGCCGTGCTTCCCCCAGAGATCACCATGAAGTCCCTCCATGTCCGAGCTTACGACGAAGACGCGCAGGACAACCTCCGGCGTGAAGACATCGACCTTGTCTACGAGGCTCGATTACATGCGGCACTCCGCAACGCACGGTACCGACAGGCACTCCGACGCTACCACCAAAGGTCTGTGCGTGCCCGGGAGCTGCAGGAAGGCGACCTGGTGTTGCGGCGCATACTTTCTCACGAAGGGACCAACAAACTCTCCCCTAGCTAGGAAGGTCCTTTCCGAGTCACAACCCGTCCCGGGTGCGTACGCCTTTCCACCGAGGATGGGGATCCGCTCCCGCACCCTTGGAACATAGAACACCTCCGTAAGTTCTACCCCTAGAGAAATAAGTAGGACAGCCTCTTCCTTTTGTAATAGATTACATAGAGTCCAGGAACAGCGCTCGGAGCAGCTAAGTCTCAGGGGACGGTCCAGGACTACGTTCAGCTTGGCCTGGTTCCGACCCTAAGCGCGTAGAGTCTTGCTTCCCTTCTTAATGGGGTGGGTCATTGCCTCCATGTTTAGCATGCCTTCCTCCTATGAAAATTTATATGAAAGGAAACCTGTCCTACTTTGCTCTTCCCTTATGCTCATTTAAATTACGTATCAATTTTTATGACCGCACTTCCCGTGTATGCTCACCATGCACTCAGCTCTTTTTTCTTATTCTCACCTCTAGTCGGCATTTGCTGCCTGTCGGTACCCGCGATATGGGGTACCCCCGCGCACAGGGGAAAATACCTAAGGATCTCGCCCTTCTCCGCAGGGAGAGCTCCGAAGGCGCCACGTGTCCAGCGGGGCCGGACCTCCCTCTCCTCAGAGGAGAGCTCCGGGCTCGCCACGTGGCCAACAGCAGCCAGACCTCCCCCTCCGTGGGGAGAGCTCCGAAGGCGCCACGTGTCCCGCGCGGCCGGACCTCCCCCTCCTCAGAGGAGAACTCCAGGCCCGCCACGTGGCCGACAGAAGCCGGACCTCCCCCCTCCGCGGGTAGAGGTCCGGACGCTCCACGTGTCCTGAAGGGCCGGACCTCCCTCTCCTCAGAGGAGAGCACCGGGCCCGCCACGTGACCAGCAGAACAGCGCTACCTGCCCCCGCGCGGTAGGCAGCGGGCGTAAAGACGCACCATACCTTGCCCGTACAAGGTATTCAAGGCCCGCGCCTTCCCAAGATGCGGAGAAGCGGAGCACGCCTCTGTCAGGTGTCGTTGCGCCCAGTCGCATCGCAGACTGGCGTGCAGTGTCAGAACCTGCCAGCCAATAAACACAACGACAAGACATCCCCTGCCGCCCCCGCCGTCATCAACCACTACGACTAGCTTGCGGCATGGGCAGGGCGGCAGAACGAAGGCTCGGAAGCCTTTGCCAGAGACAACAACCAACATAACTGCGGATGCGATAGTCGGCAGAAAATCACCCTGGGACCACCTGTCGGGTCCCGGGCCCCCCCTTGTAAGCCACACGAGCCTTGGACTATAAAAGGCTCGGGTAGGCAACGTTAGCAAGGGTTCGCACTCCAGCAACTCACACCCTAGGCATAACTCACCCTCAAGCTCAGGACTCGAGTTCTGAGCAACAAGCAATACACCGAGCATCTCTGCTCACCGTGGACGTAGGGTTTTACGCTCCGGCGGCCTGAACCATGTAAAACTCGCCGTGTCAAGCTCCTCCCTCACTCGTCCCTACGCTTAAGCTCTCCGCAAGCGACTAGCCCCTCCGGAAATGAACCTCCGCGGGCTGCCCAGAGCAGGTCCGGGGGAAGTGTCGACCACACACTTCGACACTGCCCTACCAAAGGCGGTCGCGTTTGAGGTACCTGCCGATGGCCAGGGGGCCCCGAGCTCCCAGCACTTCGCGCACGGTAGTTCCCACGCACCGTACAAATGGATAGGGACCGTAAGCCAAATAAGACTATGTTATAGGGAAAGGGGAGCCCCAAGGAGAATTACGTTTCCCTTACTTGTGTGCAGGACCTCTCGGCCCTAGCTCCCCGCAGGAGTATGGTAGGAGCACCCAAACAATGGGCCACACCTACCAGGGGGCCGCTACGGGATCGCGCAAGACCTGAGCTCCAAGGCAAGACCGAAGGATCCGGACCTCGCCCCCTCCGCAGGGGCGAGCCCCAAAGGCCCCACATGTCCAGCGGGGCCGGAGCTCCCCTCCCCTCAGGGGGGGCTCCGGGCCTGCCACGTTGCCGGCAGAAGCCGGACCTCCCCCTCCAAGGGGAGAGCTCCGAAGCCTCCACGTGTACCACGGGGCCGGCCCTCCCTCTCCTTAGAATGGAGCTCCGGGCCCGCCACGTGGCCAGCAGATCCGGACCTCCCCATTCTCATAGAGCGAGTTCCGGAGACCTCCGGGACCCTTAATACAGTAAGGACCCGGGGAAGGTGTCTGTGCAGATCTTCGAGATTGGTGAAGGCCTCTGAGTACCTTGCGGAGCTAAGGGCTCGGCCAGGCAAAACCAAGAAGAAGACTAAAGCACACAAGACACAGAAGATAACAAGAGTCTATTCATTCGAGGCTCCATGAGCTGGGATACAGACTCAACAAAAATAAAAAAGGAGAAGGTACAGGGCCTTTTGGCCACGGGGGCGGATGCCTAAGAGTCCCCGGACTCCTGTTTGAACCTAGAGGCCACAAGGGCGGCCACGTCCTCGACCTCGGCCCTGGTAGCTTCCTCCCGCTCGGTAGCGGGCCCTAGACGGACTGGCTCCAGAGAGAAGGAAGGGTCTTGGCTCCGGAAGCACGCCAACACATGCGTAGCGACCTCCTTCACAAGGCCTCTTCCCTCCACCTCAAGCTCGTCATCAATCACCGCTTCTAACCGGCCTAGCTTGCCGCCGATGGACTCAAGCGCCGGGATTGCCTCAGACACCTCCTGCGCTGGAGCCCCCGTCCGCACCGGGCTGAAACCAAGAGGAACCAAGGCGGACCCCGCCTCGGTAACAAAGCTCCAGATCATCTGGGCCTCAACAGACCGCGAAGCCTGGAGCTTCTCTACCTTTTGACGGTCCGCCAGCTCACGATCCAGCGCCGCCTGGCGTCCCGGGAGGATTGCTCCTCCCTCGCAGCAGCAGCCAACTCACGGAGCTTCAGCTCCTCGGCCCGGGCCCTCAGCTCGCCCTCCCTGGCCTTCAGCCGTGCGGCAAGCTTCTCCTCCTCGGCCGCCACGGCACATTCCCGGTCGGCGACGGCGCACTCTAGACGAACTACCTGCAGCCGCAACTCCTCCACGGCAGCAGAGCGCGCCTCGGCCTTGGCTTCGGCCTGGGCCAGAGCTTCGTGGAAGGAAGCGCGGATGTCGGTACCCTCAATACCGGGTACCCCCACGCACAGGGTGAAACCGCCTAAGGACCTCGCCCCCTCCGCAGGGGTGAGCTCCGATGGCACCACGTGTCCGGCAGGGCTGGAGCTCTCCTCTCCTCAGAGGATAGCTTCGGGCCAGCCATGTGGCCCAGAAGGCCAGACCTCGCCCCCTCCGCAGGGGCAAGCTCCGATAGCACCATGTGTCCGGCAGGGCCGGAGCTCTCCTCTCCTAGAGGATAGCTCCGGGCCTGCCACGTGGCCCAGAAGGTCAGACCTCGCCCCCTCCGCCAGGGCGAGCTCCGAAGGAGCCACGTGTCCAGTAGGGCCGGAGCTTCCCTCCCCTCGGAGGATAGCTCCGGGCCTGCCACGTTGCCTAGTAGGCCAGACCTCGCCCCCTCCGCGGGGATGAGCTCCGAAGGCTCCACGTGTCCGGCGGGGCCAGAGCTCCTCCTCTCCTCAGAGGAGAGCTCCGGGCCCGACATGTGGCCAGCAGAACAGTGCTGTCCGCCCAGTGCGGTAGGCAGCAGGAGTAAAGGCGCGCCATGCCTTTACCGTACAAGGCATTCAAGACCCGCGCCTTCCCAAGACGCGGAGGCGCGGCGCACGCCAGGCAGGCGCCACTGTGACCAGTCACAGTGGAGACAGGCACACAGTGTCGGAAGCTGCAGTCTATTGAAGGCAGCGACAAGACACGGACAAGACATGCCCTACCGTCCCTGCCATCAACAACGGCTGCACGCTACACCTAGCCCGCAGCATGGGCAGGGTGGCAGGACGAGGACCTCGACGCCAGCGCGAAGACATAGAAGCTGGTAGGAAAACACCCCGGGGCCACCTGTCGGGTCCTCGGGGCCCACCTTGTAAGCCGCCCAAGCCTTGGACTATAAAAGGCTCGGGTAGGCAACGTTAGCAAGGTTTGGCACTCCAGCCATTCGCACCCTTAGGTTTGAACCCTGTGAACTCGCACGCTAGACATTACTCACCGTCAAGCTCAGGACTCCGGTTCTGAGCAGCAAGCACTACAGCGAGCACCTCTGCTCACCGTGGACGTAGGGTTTTACGCTCCGGTGGCCTGAACCACGTAAAACTCGCTGTGTCAAGCTTCTCCCTCACTCATCCCTAACGCTGAAGCTCTCCGCAAGCGTCTAGCCCCTCCGAAAAAGAACTTCCGCGGGCTGCTGAGAGCAGGTCCGGGGGAAGTGTCGACCACACACTTCGACATTTGGCACGCCAGGTAGGGGGCTTTTCCCTTGCGCGTCGAGTTTCTGCCGACGAAGATGACGAAGCTTCCTTCAGCGGCAAGCTCTCCTCCCCCGCGTTCACGATGGACCGTGACAAGCGGGGACTACGTCTCGACGCACTCTGGACGGAGTGTGTCAGCACAAGCTGGAAGCCAGCAGCCGACTCCAGCAGCGCCGACTCCGGCAACGCAGGCTCCAGCTAGCGTGGGATCCTCTGGAGCGCTGAGCGTCCCCCACAGGGGTGCACTAGCTGTAGCAAGAGCGCTACTGCACAATCCACCTGCTGGGGACGCGCCTCAGTCAGCGACCCAGCAGCGGATTCGCGAAGTAGACCGTCTCATCGTCGCCGCCGCAGACCCTCGACTTCGGCGGGGACGACGCCCCGGCCAACTGGCTGTGTCGCTGACGCGCACACCAACGGTTGACGGGCAGACGGCGGATTCCAGCTCCACCAGGCTCCCATCGACGGACCTGAGGACAGAGCTGGAACGATGCCACTTGGGCCATGATGCCCGAGTGTTCCTCGAGCGACGACGAGAAAGGCGTCGCAACCAAGAGGCCGGCGACAGCATGACGTCTGCCTCAACCTTGCCTGAGGCGCGGACTTTCGCCACGCGATCCCTGCCCCAGGCATACGCCACGCAGCATATGCCACAGCCATATGCCCTGCAAATGGCGCCCCCGGTCTATGGCGCAGCCTTGCCCATACCGGGGTACACTGTGCCAGCAGCGAACCAAGCGTTCGTGGCACCAGCGCCTGCGGCAACAGGAGCAGGATGTGCGCCCCTGGCGCCCCACCTTTGCTTCGCTAGGTGGCCGCGCAAGTTTCGGACGCACCTGCCCGAGAAGTACGATGGCAGCGTCAACCCGGCGGAGTTCCTCCAGATGTACTCCACCGCCGTCCTTGCTGCAGGAGGGGATGAGGCCGTCATGGCCAACCACTTCCCCGTCGCTTTGACCGGCCCAGCCCGGTCTTGGCTCATGAACCTCCCCCAGGGTTCCATAACCTCCTGGGGAGAGCTATGCAGACAGTTCACGGCGAACTTCAACCGGTCCTACACGCACTCCAGCACGGAGCTGGACCTCCACGCCGTGCAGCAACAACCGGGAGAATCTCTGTGCTCCTTCATCCAGCGGTTCTCCCAAGTACGCAACACCATCCCCCACATCCCGAATGCATCAGCGGTGGTCGCGTTCCGACAAGGTGTGAGGGACAAGATAATGCTCGAGAAGTTGGCCACCAGGGAGGTGCAAGACATCTCGGAGCTCTTCAGCCTGGCGGACAAGTGCGCCAGAGCAGAAGACGGGCGTCATTGGCACTCACTGCCAGCCTCCGAAGACGGAAGACAGCCCGAAGACGGCAGAGTTCAAGCTGAGCTCCCGACCACGTCAGACTGTCAAGAGCCAAGCACCGACTGACTTCGTGGTCAGGTGGACGCCACCACCAAGCATCCCAGGGGGGCCCCTGAATATGGAGAACCGGAGCCCCGGGCATCGGTCTTAACCGAGCCCCACTGAACGTTCTATCTCGACGGCGTGCTGCTCCTCATGCCAACGGGGGAGCGGTTTGGGTACCCTGGACCTGTGCCATGTACCGCGCGCCGACGATACCGTCACCAACAACTTGACAGCGAAGGTCTCCACCGGAGCCCCGGAGCTCCAAGGAGCCTTCGAAGGGATGTTGCTGCGACTCACAGCCTGGAATGCCGACCGGGCGAAGGGGGCGAGACCAGCACCTCGAAGCTGGCGGTCCCGGCGGCCATGCAGCCATGGAGCCAGCCAAAGGATCGTATGCACCTTGGGTACTCCGTGCTACCCAGTGCCCAAGACCCAGAAGCTCAAGTAGTCCCGATGCATGGACCACGGAGGTCCGGGACTCCTTGAAGGACATCCTTCCTGATGAACGTGCATTCGCTGAACGGATTGCGCGGATGGCTAAGTGATACGCTGGTATCTTTACTGGCGTGGTGCCACGGCATCCTATTGCGGTGCATAACCCAGGAGGAAGGCTGCGACCAGCTCGCAGTAATCCACGGAGGCGAGTGCTGGGAACGCTCATCATCCCGCACGCTGGTCGGTTAAGCCATCCGGCATGGCTCCTACTGACCGAGAGCCACCTGGACGCCGTCAAACCGGTTAGGGGATGCAATGTGTGCTAGGTCCACGCCCAGCAAACTCACACAACCGGTGCAGATGCCGCACCCAGAGCCGTCGAGGGATACTGGCTCCTCTATGTCAGGGACCAGCCAGACTTCCCAGGCCCGGGTCACGGGAATTAGCCTTCTACATGGTATGCGAAGCCGAAGCCATGCTTCCCCCTGCGATCGCCATGGGGGTCCCCCCGTGTCCGAGCATACGACGAAGCCATGCATGACCCGCTCTGCGTGAGGACATCTACCTCGTCGTCGAGGCAAGATGGAAAGCCATGCTCCGGATCGCACGGAACAGGCGGGCCCCAGTGCTGCCACCGCCGGTCCATGCATGGGAGCACGAGGCAGGCACTCTGGCCCTACCTATGTAAGTCCTACCGCACTTACTCAGGTGTTTATTTGAATTATGCATTAATTTATATGATCACCTCCCCACGCTCTAGACAGTGTGCATCCATTGTACACTCGGTTCCTCTTTCTTGCTCTCATGCATAGTCGATATTTGCCATCCTGTCGAAGGCGGTAGTGCTTGGGGTACCTGCCAGAGGCCCGGGGGCCATTTAGACCCCCCTGTAAGGGTACTGTACTCCCAGTTGGTCTCCTCCAAGAAAAGACCTACGCTAGACCGAGGGGTCAGGAGCCTTGCTTTACCCGGTCCTGCACCCAAAGCATGCACACTCTGCCCCCCAGCGCTACGGTCTGAGTACTAGGGGGCCGGATGGTTACACCCTGACTAGGGCTGGGGGCCAGACCTCCGGGACCAAGTGCACTGGATTACCCAAGCCCCGTATTCCGGCCCGGGACAGTAAGCCAAATGAGACTAAGGGACAGGAAAGGAAGGACCTCTGAGCAGTACCGGACCCCACCCCCTCAGCAGGGGTGAGCTCCGAAGCCAGACCTCGTCTCCCTCTTCTCAGAGACGAGCTCCGATGACTTCCAGACCTCTGCCCCCACAGCTGGGCCGAGCTCCGAGGCCAGCCCTCGCCCTCCATTCAGAGGCGAGCGCTGATGCCGGACCTCACGCCCTCCGTGGGCCTGAGCTCCGATGACTTCCGGACCTCCGCCCCCACAGCTGGGCCGAGCTCCGAGGCTAGCCCTCGCCCTCCTTTCAGAGGCGAGCGCTGATGCCGGACCTCACGCCCTCCATGGGCCTGAGCTCCGATGACTTCCGGACCTCCGCCCCCACAGCTAGGCCGAGCTCCAAGGCCAGCCCTCGCGCCTCCTTTCAGAGGCGAGCGCTGATGCCGGACCTCATGCCCTCCGTGGGCTTGAGCTCCGTCGACTTCCGGACCTCCGCCCCCACAGCTGGGCCGAGCTCCGAGGCCAGCCCTTGCCCTCCTTTCAGAGGCGAGCGCTGATGCCAGACCTCACGCCCTCCATGGGCCTGAGCTCCGACGACTTCCGGACCTCCGCCCCCATAGCTGGGCCGAGCTCCGATGCCAGCCCTCGCCCTCCTTTCAGAGGCGAGCGCTGATGCCGGACCTCACGCCCTCCGTGGGCCTGAGCTCTGACGACTTCCGGACCTCCGCCCCCATAGCTGGGTCGAGCTCCGATGCCAGCCCTCGCCCTCCTTTCAGAGGCGAGCGCTGATACTGGACCTCATGCCCTCTGTGGGCCTGAGCTCCGACGACTTCCGGACCTCCGCCCCCACAGCTGGGTCGAGCTCCGAGGCCAGCCCTCGCCCTCCTTTCAGAGGCGAGCGCTGATGCCGGACCTCACGCCCTCCATGGGCCTGAGCTCCGACGACTTCCGGACCTCCACCCCCACAGCTGGGCCGAGCTCCGAAGCCAGCCCTCGCCCTCCTTTCAGAGGCGAGCGATGATGCCGGACCTCATGCCCTCCGTGGGCCTGAGCTCCAATGACTTCCGGACCTCCGCCCCCACAGCTGGGCCGAGCTCCGATGCCTGCCCTCGCCCACCTTTCAGAGGCGAGCCCTGATGCCGGACCTCACGCCCTTCGTGGGCCTGAGCTCCGATGAATTCCGGACCTCCGCCCCCATAGCTGGGCCGAGCTACGATGCCAGCCCTCGCCCTTCTTTCATAGGCGATCCCTGATGCCAGACCTCACGCCCTCCGTGGGTCTGAGCTCCGATGACTTCCAGACCTCCGCCCCCACAGCAGGGTTGAACTCCGATGCCAGGGTTCACCCTCTCCTCAGAAGCTGAACACCGAAGCCATAGAAACCCTATCCGCACAGGGAATACTCAAGACAAGGAAGTGCGCGGAAAGAAGAACGTCCCACCCCGGGATCGTTACCTCTCTTGAGGTGGGCCCAGGGGCCACTGTCGGTACCCTCAATACCGGGTACCCCCGCGCACAGGGTGAAACCGCCTAAGGACCTCACCCCCTCCGCAAGGGCGAGCTCCGAAGGCACCACGTGTCCGGCAGGGCCGGAGCTATCCTCTCCTCAGAGGATAGCTCCGGGCCTTCCACGTGGCCCAGAAGGTCGGACCTCACCCCCTCCACAAGGGCGAGCTCCGAAGGAGCCACGTGTCCAGTAGGGCCGGAGCTTGCCTCCCATCAGAGGATAGCTCCGGGCCTGCAACGTGGCCTAGTAGGCCAGACCTCGCCCCCTCCGCGGGGGTGAGCTCCGAAGGCTTCACGTGTCCGGCGGGGCTAGAGCTCCTCCTCTCCTTACAGGAGAGCTCTGGGCCCGACACGTGGCCAGCAGAGCAGCGCTGTCCGCCCAGTGCGGTAGGCAGCAGGAGTAAAGGCGCGCCATGCCTTTACCGTACAAGGCATTCAAGACCCGCGCCTTCCTAAGACGCGGAGGCGCGGCGCACGCCAGGCAGGCACCACTATGACCAGTAACAGTGGAGACAAGCACACAGTGTCGGAAGCTGCAGTCCATTGAAGGCAGCGACAAGACACGGACAAGACATGCCCTACCGTCCCTGCCATCAACAACGGCTGCACGCTACACCTAGCCTGCAGCATGGGCAGGGTCGCAGGATGAGGACCTCGACGCCAGCGCCAAGACATAGAAGCTGGTAGGAAATCACCCCGGGGCCACCTGTCGGGTCCCCAGGGCCCACCTTGTAAGCCGCCCAAGCCTTGGACTATAAAAGGCTCGGGTAGGCAACGTTAGCAAGGTTTGGCACTCCAGCCATTCGCACCCTTAGGTTTGAACCCTATGAACTCGCACGCTAGACATTACTCATCCTCAAGCTCAGGGCTCCGGTTCTGAGCAGCAAGCAATACAGCGAGCACCTCTGCTCACCGTGGACGTAGGGTTTTATGCTCCGGCAGCCTGAACCACGTAAAACTCGCCGTGTCAAGCTTCTCCCTCACTCGTCCCTAATGCTGAAGCTCTCTGCAAGCGTCTAGCCCCTCCGAAAAAGAACCTCCGCAGGCTGCCCAGATCAGGTCTAGGGGAAGTGTCGACCACACACTTCGATAGCGGAGCCGCCGGGTCTCTGAGTCCAGGCGGCCGATGGCTTTCTTCTGAGCGTCGAGCAGAGCACCCATGGACTCAAGCCTCGACTGCCTCGAGTCGAGCTCTGCCTTAGCCTCCTGGGTCCGCTGCTGCAAAAGGTGCTCCCAACTAAGAAGGCGCTCCCTCTCTCCAGCCAGCGCCCCTCGCTCCCGCTCAAAGGCGGCCTGGAACTGTCGGGCGCCAGTCTGAACACGCCCCAAAGCATCCCACATGGGCACCGGGATGACGGGGCAGGAGTCGTTCCCCTGACCTCCCCTGTCGCGTCTACGACCGGCGAAGGTGCTGGTGCCTCAGCAACTGAAGCAAGACGCTGACCCGGTGGAGCCAGGGAGCCAGCAACTGCACCTACAGCAGCCCTTCCAGCCTCAGCACCGGACTTCCGGGCTGGTGAAGGAGGACGAACAGGTGCTGCCGCAGCCACCGCAGAGGGCGGACCCGCTGGCACAGAGGAAGCCCCCGCCGACTTGGGGGCCGTTGGAACCGCCGCAGTTCCCAGATGCTGCGGCGCGGAGCCTCCGCCAACTGGAGATGGCCGGGTAATAGGCCCGCCCCCGGCAGCCGGTCGGTCCCTGCAGGAAAAGAAAGCTCTCAGGCTAAGAGAGGAGAAGGGAACACTACTCCTACATGCCAGAAAAAGCAACACTTACTGGGCGATGTGAGCGCTCCAACGGGCTTGTAGCCCCGTCCTCTGGGCCGCAGTAGAACCGGCAGGACCTGCGGCCGGGACGTTCGCGGGCTGTGGCATCTGGGACCCCCGGCACACTCCCCGGCGTCGCCCCACCGGCGTCCATCCTAGAAGCCCCTCCGCCTGAGGAAGGGTGGCGAGACGCTTGGGGTTCTTCGGACTGCCGCTGTCCGGGAAGAGACCGGCTGGAGTGGGACACCCGGGGTCTCTTTGTGTCGCCACTCGATGGACCAGCGCCTCCGGGAGATGGGTGCAAGGGTGCACCGGCCCCCTGACTCGGCGTAAGCGACGCCCTCGGAGGAGACCGGGCACGTTTCTTCTCCGGCTGCCCGGGGGCCAGCTCCTTCCCCTTCCCCTTGTCGGTGGCTTGAGTTCCGCCGGCCCTCGGGGCGGGTTGGGTGGCGACAGAAGCCTCGCGCTCCGATCCGGAGCGCTCGGTCCCCGGGATCGAGATGCCCCGGAGGGTATCCCCAACCTGATGGACGGCGATCCCGATGTCGTCGAGGTTCGGCATCTTCCGCAGTAGCTCTGACCTCCTCTGCGGCTCTAAGAAGAGGGGAGTGGCAGAAGACGGGATGGCAGGGTCGCCACTTGGGATGTAGTCGCCGCTCACCTTGCCCACCATCTCATACAGCTCCTCATCGGAAGGATCAGAGCGGAGACCCCTCTCCAACCTGGTGCAGTCCAGCTCACCAGTGTAGTACCATGCCCGGCGGTTGCGCTGCTGCAAGGGTGCAATACGGTGCGACAACAAATCCATTAGCACCATAAGGGACATTAGCCCCTCGTTGGCCAAGAACCGGATCCGCTCCATGACCGGTGCGTACTCCTGCTCCAGCTCTGGGACCTCCTCCCAGAAGCGACGCTCGGTGGTTGGGCCGGCGGTTGGGAGCTGCAGGCGATCGTGCTCGTCGGTCTGCATGATCACCCAGTTCTCCCTCCAGTTTTCCCACCTCGACGCACTGAAAGGTAGAAGGTACCCAGAGACCTTTGGGTCCTTGCAGCGATGGTGGAAATAGTACGCTCCCATCTGGGTCTTCGAGCCGTGCCCGGTTGTCCGCAACACGAAGAAGTAGCGGAAGAGCGTCACTGAAGCATGCACCCCCACAAACATCTCGCAGAAATGGACGAAGACGGCGGCCATCGCGAAGGAGTTTGGGGAAAGGTGGTGGAGCTGGAGACCATACGTCTCCAGCAATGTGACGAAGAAGGAAGAAATTGGCAGGACGAACCCCGCCATGGCGTAGGCAGTAAAGAAGACCATCTCCCCCTTTTCCAGGAGCAAGAGGAGAGATCCCCGGCGGAGCCGGCGTTTCTGCTCCTCCGTGTGCCAGCCCAGCATCCTGCGCACTGGCCCAAGCTCGGCGGAACGAATGAGACGCGACGGGAGCAGGTTGGAAGCCATGGCAGGGGAGAGCTCAAGGACAGGTGTCGGTACCCTCAATACCGGGTACCCCCGCGCACAGGGTAAAACCGCCTGAGGACCTCGCCCCCTCCGCAGGGGCAAGCTCCAAAGGCACCACGTGTCCGGCAGGGCCGGAGCTCTCCTCTCCTCAAGGATAGCTCCGGGCCTGCCACGTGGCCCAGAAGGCTTGACCTTGCCCCCTCCGCCAGGGCGAGCTCCGAAGGAGCCACGTGTCCAGTAGGGCCGGAGCTTCCCTCCCCTCGGAGGATAGTTTCGGGCCTGCCACGTGGCCCAGAAGGCCGGACCTCGCCCCATCTGCCGGGGCGAGCTCCGAAGGAGCCACGTGTCCAGTAGGGCCGGAGCTTCCCTCCCCTCGGAGGATAGCTCCGGGCCTGCCACATGGCCCAGAAGGCCGGACCTCGCCCCATCCTCCGGGGCGAGCTCCGAAGGAGCCAAATGTCCAGTGGGGCCGGAGCTTCCTGCCCCTCGGAGGATAGCTCCGGGCCTGCCACATGGCCTAGAAGGCCGGACCTCGCCCCCTCCGCGGGAGTGAGCTCCAAAGGCTCCACGTGTCTGCAGGGCCAGAGCTCCTCCTCTCCTCAGAGGAGAGCTCCGGGCCCAACACGTGGCCAGCAGAGCAGCGCTGTCCACCCAGTGCGGTAGGCAGCAGGAGTAAAGGCGCGCCATGCCTTTACCGTACAAGGCATTAAAGACCCGCGCCTTCCCAAGACGCGGAGGCGCAGCGGACGCCAGGCAGGCGCCACTGTGACCAGTCACAGTCAAGACAGACACACAGTGTCAGAAGCTGCAGTCCATTGAAGGCAGCGACAAGACACGGACAAGACATGCCTTACCATCCCTGCCATCACCAACTGCTGCACGCTACACCTATCATGCAGCATGGGCAGGGTGGCAGGATGAGGACCTCGACGCCAGCGCCAAGACATAGAAGCTGGTAGGAAATCACCCCGGGACCACCTGTCGGGTCCCCGGGGCCCACCTTGTAAGCCGCCCAAGCCTTGGACTATAAAAGGCTTGGGTAGGCAACGTTAGCGGGGGTTCCTGTAAGGGACTCAGTTTTTGACACATAATTGAAGTGTTCATCACCACACCACCCACCTCATTTGAGGAAAGTTGATGAACACAAATGAAGAGCAAGTAACCACCATCAACATGCTCATTAGAGAACAAACTCACATATTGCAAAAGTGGTATTTCCCACATGTGATATAGAGGGGCTGGACATATGAAAACTCCAACACATTGCTAAGGATGTCCATGCCAAGTTTCACCCAAATTCAAAACCTTTTTGAGGTCATTTTGGGTATAGCTAGAAAGAGGGCAGTTTGAAACCATATTCAAATTCAAACTGGTTTTATCCCATGAATTCAAAGCGGGAGGCATATTCTTATTCAGAACATTTTTGTGAGCTCACACACAAATTTTCACTCCATTTGGAGTTGATCTTGACATGAGCTAAGTGGGACAAATTCAAACTTTATTTGAATTCAAAACTGAACTTGTGCTGAAATTCATTCAAATCAAACCCAATTTGAATTCTACTCAATTCAAATGGCTCATGGGTGAATAATTTGAATTACCAGGGGTAGTATGGGGCTCACTGTTTACAACAGGGATTAGGAGTAAATTTCAGAGGTTAAAATTGGAAGTGGGACCCACATGTCAGCCACTACTCCAACCCAAACCGACTGAAAACCCAGCTCGGGTTCTTGCGCCGGACTGAGCAGCCGCCACGGCGAAGAGGCGACCGGGACACCACCTGCTTGCCGCCCCGACGTGCTGAACCGCCTCACAGCCCTCTTATCTACGCCACCGCCCTGATCGGAGAGATCACCGCCCACTCTGCTGCCTCCTCGCATCAGAACCGCTCCATCGCTGCCGATCACTCGGAGCTGATCAGGGAAGCTTGATCACCGCCTCTCCGTCCCCTCCAGAGCCACGGCAAGGTACTAGAAACCTTCCTCCGTCTTCCCCGCTGCTAGAATTCAGCTGAAACCGATTGATATCGGCTATGCCAAAAGATCACTTCGGTGGCTTAAAACCATCACACCTCGGGCTCCCGTGGACAGCCCAACCAGGGCGTGGTCACGCCCGAGCCAAGGCACCCGTGGACGCGCTGGTGACCGGTGCTGCTCACCCCCGAGCCACAGCCCAAGTGTTTGCTCACCGACGGCGAATTTCCAGTTTTCCCCTTTCTGTGTGCAGAACGACCTTCGGGTGCAGTTCCATTGAATTCATACTCTAGAAAGGATTAGAGGGCCTCAATCCGCTCTCACACAAACTAGACACGGTAACGCACAAGTTTCCTTCACAACCTTTGGCCGGAGAACCTCTGCAACCGGCGTAATTCGAGGTTTACCAACGGCAGAGCAAGCGGGAGGTATCGGGCGCACGGTGAGAACCTACTTCGGGCCTTCCCCGAGCTGCCTCAAGCTCATGTCGACCTTCCCTGAGGTCCACTGATGCTTCCCGACCGGTTGCCCGAGTAGTTAAGGTACTAGGGAAGTCAGCCGACATGGCCGAAGTCTTTCTGAGGCGGCGGCTCGTCGCAGACCATGCACCGGCCATTGGCATGACGAGCTGACCCCAGAATCCTGATCCCCGAGTGAAAGTAGGCAGGGGCGGCTAAAATCGTGAAGTTCGGAGCTTTACAGAAGCCGGAGGCGAGCTCTCCGGCGAAGTCCCCCGGCGGCAGAGCGCGGGCGTCGCGAGGTTGAAGAAGGGGGTGGACCCCAGCTGTATCGCGATCGGGGTGTGGCCGGGATCGGGTGTGCTGGCACGCAAAGACCCTGTGGTCCGCAGTGTGCGGTCACCTCGGCGTGCGACGCGTGTCCCCGGGGCCCACTCGCAAGTTCAAACTTTTCCCTGATTTTCAGAATTCTTCCAAACTTATCCTCATAACTTTGGCTAGAAAACTCCAAATCGAGTGAACCAAATTTTGTTGGATTCAGCTCTCTGAGCACTTTCAGCAATCAAGTTTCACTTCATGAAAAACCCTTATTTCTCCAGAATTAATTCCTCAAAGTTTAAATTGTTAGGAATTTTAACTGGAGAATCCTTTGGAGGAAAATCCTGAAATTTTCCTGGGATGTTCACCAAAATGTCCCTGAACTACCATAAAAATTTCAGATCCATTTGAGCTGATTTGATCCACCTAATGGTGTGATTAGTGAAACTGTTCCAGAGAAAATAGAAAGTGTTCAGAAACATTTTCAGAATTTTCTCTGAAATTGTTTAGCTCATATCTTTAGTTAGGAACCTTCAAATTAAGTGAGACCAACTCCATGAGAACCCTCTGAAAATCTATTTTTCAGAAAGTCATTGTTTGTTTCATGAAAATCCTTAGAACACCCTAAAAGCCTTCAATTAAGGTCAAGTACCTGATTAATTGTGGAGGGCTCAAATGAGCTTTGCTGCAACTAAAACTCGACCAAATCTCTATTTAGGTTGTAACCAAGCCCCAGTAAAAGTTTCACAGTTATTGGGTCTGTCTAGCAAGGGTTATAGACTTCACAACTTCAAACTTAATACAAATGCATTTAAATTGATACATGTACCTCTTCTATCATGTAGTCGCTAAGGTCGAGGAGGAACCTGAAGTCCTAGACTTCGTTACTCCGGAGGAGCAGCTAGCCTACAACCAAGAGCAGCAAGGCAAGCTCCGGTTTGCATTAACCTTTTACAAATTTTTATTGTTTTGAGCACATACATGAATACTATTGTTCCTTGCATTAGAGTCTTGTTTGGAAACCCAAGTGCATAGCCAAGAAAGCCATGGGTTGAGATTAGGATTGAAAACCTCGTTAGCCACTGCATTGCTAAGATAGAGTAGGATTCGGTACAAGTCGAGTAGTTGGAACTACTCGCGAGCATAGGCTAGAGGCACTCGACTCGGGTAGTGATAGCACATGAAACACATGGCAAGAAAATGAGACCAAGCGGAGGGTAAGGGCAGCAGGACTTTGGGGCCTGTATGCTATAGCTCCGCTTGTGTCGATTGAGGACCGAGCCGTGTGCGGGCCTGTTGAACAAGCTCGAACAGTACCGAAGACCTACCGGCTATATGGGAACCGGGAAACCGATGTAACTCGGGTAGCTGGGTGTTGAGGCATAGCTGGTCGTTCAGAGGGTAGGTTGAGAGCTCGAGGTGTAAATCGGCTGGCGGCACTGAGATGCGCATGCAGAGACCTCTTGCTCGGGACGATTGGACCGGTTCAACATTTGACTAACGGGTGAAAGGTAGTTGCGTACGGCGTCCGTGATGGTTGTTGTAGGCAACATCGAGTACGGGCGTACTGTCACACCCGGTTTTTCCGAAGAACAACCAAGTGAATATCACATGTATGCCAGGATCATTTTCTCATACATGTGATCACAAATAGTGAAGCATCATTTATTACAAGCCAGGTGTCAAATATAAATAAGTCTTACATAGCAAATGTCTCGATGGACAATAATAAGTTCATCACAAGTAAATAAACTAGCAGCGGAATAATTATTCTCGTGGGCTCCGTCACAGGCGTTGCCCGGGGGACTCCATGAACCTAGAAACCTTCTTCGGGTCCAAAGTCTTCATCATTATACACCACCTCATTATATTGACCTGAGCAGCAATATAAACCAACAAATATGCAAGGTTGAGTACCGATGGTACTCAGCAAGTGTGGGAAAGTTATGTCATGCATGGCTAGAACAAGGAGAGATTGAACTCAGGGTTAAAGCACTACACAATTAATACCTATCACCTTAGCTTATTAAGCACCTACGTTACTACACAGGTGAAATGGTCCCAATCTCCCATCCCATCATCGTAATCAAATAACCCTAACATCATTTCCAATGTTAAGCTCCCCGCTTAACACTCACACCCTCCAAGGACATCATACTCTAATCATGAATAAGTCCAAGCCGCTCTTGACCGTGAGCACGGCTGTCATGACAGTTTTGACTCTGCAGAGTTTGCACCACTGTACCCACATGTAGTGATTTCATCCCCCGTTGCCGGGTGGACTAACAGAACCTCCATTATGCCAGTGGCTACGAACCACATTCACACTTCCCAGGTGTGTAGCCAGGAGATCACTACGAAGCATTTACAAAGGGATTCCCGACGAGCGTGGGCCCACTGAGGTTTCACCCCTAACAGCATACAAGAGGCTCCAACCCCGCTGCAGTGGCCCCCTCTTGAGCCTTGCGGTTCATATGGTAGTCCAGCTGACACCTATTCCCTGCACCATCCAACACACCCATACTATGCCGGGGATACACCTAATTAATTGGCCAAGCTGCCCCATCTCAGCATGTGGTTGGCACGGTAAAGCCAGGTTACATGCTCCATGAACCGGTCCTTAGGATCCAGGCAAGTACTAAACACAAACCTGAGTCTCGTGCACCCAGCACCAACCAAATCATCCAACTTGCCTTGATCCCTACCTCTACATAACTCACAATATCTCATTCAAGAGTATGGTAAAATAAACTGATGATCTCATATCCCAAATATCCCATTCTAAGCATGGCTAAGCATATGCATAATAATAAATGACATGATAAAATGAATCCCAACCCAAGCTACAAGGAAACAGGGTAATGCAATTCTAGGGAAACATCCTAGCATGGGTTTCATATTTTCAATTGACAATGCAAATAATTCTATCTACACATCCTAGTATAGGAACAAAGTGGTCAAGGACACTTGCCTCCTTCCTGCTGCTCTTGGAATGGGTAGTCCTGATCTTGGAAAGGAAGAACTTGCTCTGGAGCAGGTTCTACTCATACCATCACATAGCAAAAGAAAACAACAATCCGTAAGACATAGTTCACACTTTCACTTCATACAAACCACACATTCACATTTATGAAAGTCATTCACATTTCTATGTGTTGTGGTTACTCTATGTGTGTTGATTTTGGGTTTACATGCACCTTTAAACATGTGCACATGATTTCTAACTTTTGTATTCAGATTTATGTTTGCACACTATATATGAATTTCCAATTTGAACAAATTCCTTATATTCAATTGATACACATCTTAGCTACCAAGTATGCATGGAAGGTATTTCCCTATTCCAATTGGGTTTTCAGATCTTCTACCAAACCCTAAACTGGAATCTTTGGATTTGGAGACTTCATTTATCCTTTTCTATTTATGCATACCTATTTCCCTATATTTTAAGATTTATTTTCTATACCTAAATGTGAACTTTATTATGAAAATAGTAAGACACATCATCTAAACAGAATAGGTTCTGATCCAAAATATTTAATAATATATTTTTGATCTTTTCCTCTGATGTAAACTATTTTACATTTATTTTTCTAATTTTCAGAATTATTCTCTACTTAAAAATGTGTCCCTATAACTAATAAATGTGAATAATCAATTAAACAGATTCATTTCAGCCAAAAATCTATTTTTATCTCACTCCAAGGTTTTCTAAGTACTGGAAAAGTTTTTAATTTGAATTTGACAATATGTTTGTCCCACCTTTTAAATTTTAAATACTAGCCACATATTCAAATTCCTAACTTTAATATCAAATAGGGTTAAAAAGGTAAACTCACCCCACTACAGGGTCCATTATATTATTTTAAGAGTTTCCAGGGGTCTAGCTACACTTAACAGAGGGGTTTTTCCTAATTTTTATTAAGTCCAGGGGCTAAAACTGATTTTTAAATGAATTTACATGATTTTCTGAAGTTCGAGGGGCTAGATCAGAAGTTTCCGGGGCTAGCTCTTATTTTCCGAGAACCCCAGGGGGTAGCGGGTAAGAATTCCAGTCTTTATAACGCGGGGCTGACGTGGACCGTCCGATTTAAAACAGACGGCTGAGATTATAACATCGAACCGGTACGCGGGGATTTAAACTCTACCGTGCGATTTAAAATAAATGGCGCACAAGCGGCCACGTTGCTCTGATCGAGCGCGGGCGGTGCTGCCCGGCGGCGCACGGCGGCGGGAGGCGGCGATCTCGCCGGAGAGTTTCGGATCTTCGTAAATTCTTCCTAGAACTGTGATTTTATGGCATAGATCGGTAGAGGGGAGGTAGGGGATCTCACCTCGAGGGTTTTCTTGAGCTCGGAGGTCCCGAAAAGCGATCGGCGACGAGGTCCGAGGTGAATTCACGGCGAGGCTCGTCGGCGCTGTGTTTGGACCGCAAATCACCGAGTTTTCTGCACCTGCAAGGTTACCCGGAGGCGGTGGATCAAGACCAGCGAGTTAGATCAGAATTCCCGAGCGTAGATCGTGCAGAATTCGCCGGAGGAGCTCGGGTTCTCACCGGAGAGAAAATCGGCAGATCGTGGGGAAAAACGGGACGATGCCGGGGTTTTTATAGATGGGGGAGGGCGGCGTTCGGTTGTGATCGAGTTTGCGTCGTCCACGAATGAAATTCTGCTAGGATACGCGAGGATCCGGGGCGGCTTCGATTCTAGGTTTTAAGAGTCTGGCCGAGCGCGGGCGCGAGCGCGAGGAGGAAGAAAGGTTGGCGGGCCCCGCGTGTCAGTGGGAAAGAGGGGGGACGCGCGGCTGCGGGCTGGCACGGGATGGGGTGGGCCGGCTGGTGGGTTTCAGCCCACTGGCCGGTTTTTTTCTGTTTTTCTTTTTCTTTTTCCATTTCTTTTCTGGTTTGAATTTGAATTTTAATTCCAACTAAGTTTGAATTTCTGCAGCCCATGCAATACGTCCAAAAAATTTTAAAGTCCCCTCTTAACAGGATTTTGGGGTGTTACAGCTCTACCCCCCTTAAAAGAAATCTCGTCCTCGAGATTGGTGTTTCTAAGAAAACAATTCTAGAAATTGTGCCTTAAGCTCATCTTCTCGCTCCCATGTGGCCTCCTCTTTCGAGTGATGCTTCCACTGCACCTTGCACATCCGGATTCTTTTATTTCTGGTGAGGCGTTCCATTGTCTCCAAAATCTTGGATGGTTGCTCGGCATAAGACAAATCCTCAGCTACGTCAACCTCATTCATGGGTAACACCTCTTCAGGCGTTCTCAGACATTTCTTGAGCTGTGACACATGGAATACATCGTGCACATCCGATAGGCGAGCCGGTAATTCTAGTTGATACGCCACTTCGCCTTTCCTCTCCAGAACTTGAAAGGGTCCAATGTATCGAGGTGACAACTTCCCTTTTACCTTGAGCCGACGAAGTTCTCGGATAGGGGACACCTTAAGATAGACATAGTACCCCACGTTGAAAACGAGCTCTCTTCTCCGTACATCGACATAGCTCTTTTGTCATGTCTGTGCTATTCTCAAGTTGTTGCGGATTTCCCGCACTTTCGCCTCGGCTTCTTGCAGTACCTCGGGTCCAAACACTTTACTTTCCCCTGTCTGGTTCCAAAATAATGGAGTTCTGCAATTCCTCCCATACAAAGCTTCGAACGGCGACATCTTCATACTAGCCTGATAGCTGTTGTTATAGGAGAACTCCGCATACGGTAAGTTCTTGTCCCAACTCCGATTGTTTTTGAGTGCACACGCTCTCAGCATCTCCTCAAGAATCTGATTGGTTCTTTCCGTCTGCCTGTCAGTTTGGGGATGATAGGCAGAGCTAAAATTTAGATGGGTTCCCATGGTTTCATGCAACTTCTGCCAGAACCTCGAGGTGAACTGTGTCCCTCGATCCGACACTATCTTCTTCGGCACTCCATGGTAACACACGATCCTTGACATGTACAACTCCGCCTATTTGGATCCACTGTAGCTTTCCTTCACAGGGATGAAGTGAGCTACCTTGGTTAGCCTGTCGATGATGACCCATATTGAATCATATCCTGATTGGGTCCTAGGCAATCCCACTATGAAATCCATACCGATTTCTTCCCATTTCCATTCAGGCACTTTGAGTGGTTGCAATAATCCCGCGGGTCGTTGATGTTCTGCTTTCACCAACTGACATGTGTCACATAGGGCAAAATGTTCCGCGACATCTAGCTTCATGCCATACAACCAATATCTGCTCTTGAGGTCCTGGTACATCTTCGTACTCCCAGGATGGATGGAATAGTCAGAATCGTGAGCCTCCTTCAAAATCAATTCACGGATCTTCTTTACTTCTGGCACACAAATTCTTTTCCCGTGCCACACCGTTCCTTGTTCATCCTCTCTGAAACCAGGGGCTTTATTTTCCTTGATGAGTTGCCTGATTTCTTGTATCTTCTCGTCATTCTTTTGACCCTCGCGTATTTCTTGCTCTAGTGTGGAGTCCACTTCCATGGCGATGGCTTCACCACTATTCACCAGGCATAGATTGAGTCTTATAACATCGTCCTTCAATTCTGCAGGCATGTCCTTCAAGCTCAACTTATTGACCTGCACTTTCCGGCTTAAAGCATCTGCCACGACGTTTGCTTTCCCAGGATGATAGTTGATGCCCACATCAAAGTCATTGATTAGCTCTAACCATCTCCTTTGTCTGAGGTTGAGATCTGGCTGTGTGAAAATGTACTTTAAACTCTTATGATCCGTATATATCTCTGTCCTCTTCCCCATCAAGTAGTGCCGCCAAATTTCCAACGCGTGTACCACTGCGGCTAGTTCTAGGTCATGTGTAGGATAGTTCTTCTCATGCTTCCGGAGCTGCCGCGATGCATAAGCCACGACATGCCCTTCTTGCATGAGAACACATCCCAACCCATTTCCAGAGGCATCGCAGTACACCGTAAAGTTCTTTTGCATATCTGGCATAACCAGCACTGGGGCTGTTGTCAATCTTTTCTTTAACTCCTGAAAACTCGTCTCGCACTGTGGCGTCCACGTGAATGTGATTCCCTTCTCCAACAGTTTGGTGAGGGGTCTCGAGATTTTAGAGAATCCCTCAATAAACCGTCGATAGTATCCTACCAATCCCAAGAAGCTTCGAACTTCCCCGACATTTTCAGGGGTCTTCCACTTCTGTATATCCTCGATTTTGGCGGGATCTACGGTGATTCCTCCCTCCGAGATGATATGTCCTAAGAAGGGAACTCTCTTCAGCCAAAACTCACACTTGCTCAACTTGGCATATAGTTGGTGTTCTCTCAGCCTCTGCAACACCAACCTTAGATGTTTCTCATGTTCCTCTTCATCTTTGGAGAAAACGAGAATGTCATCTATGAAAACCACCACAAATTTGTCTAGATATTCCATGAATACCTTGTTCATGAGATACATGAAGTACGCCGGGGCATTAGTTAGCCCAAAAGGCATGACAGTGTATTCATACAGTCCGTACCGAGATACGAAAGTTGTCTTGGGAATATCAGATTGCCTTATCTTAAGTTGGTGGTATCCTGACCTGAGATCAATTTTCGAGAACACACAAGATCCCCTCAACTGATCAAACAAGTCTTCAATGCGGGGTAATGGGTACTTATTCTTGATGGTTACCTCATTCAAGGCACGGTAGTCCACGCATAACCTTTGGGTTCCGTCCTTCTTGGGCACAAATATGACCGGGGCTCCCCAAGGTGAGGAACTAGGACGAATATACCCCTTCTCCGTCAATTCTCTCAAATGATCCTTGAGTTCTCCCAGCTGCTTGGAGTCCATCCGATAAGGTCTCTTGTATATCGGGGTTGTTCCCGGCACTAGCTCAATTGCGAATTCCACTTCACGATCGGGAGGCATACCTGGCAACTCCTCCGGAAAAACATCTGGATATTCCCTGATGGTCCTGATCTCCTCCACTTTCACCTCAATTTGATTTAATTTAACGTCCCTCCTAGGCTCTTGTATTGTTATAAACTTTACTTTTGTGCCACTAGGGTGCATTAGTTCCACCGTTCTGGTCAAACAATGGATGATTCCTTTATGTTTGGTCAACCAATCCATGCCCAAAATAATATCAATCCCTTGGGAATCTATCACTATGAGGTTGGCAGTAAATACTACCCCATTAATGTCTAGATTCACCTTGGGACACACTTGTCTTGTCCTTATTTCTCCACCTGGAGAGTTTACTGCTAGCATATGGTTCATTTGTGTTGTTGCTAGATCATGCTTCTTAACAAACCCTTGAGCAATGAACGAGTGGGTGGCACCAGAATCAAACAGCAGGGTTGCAATGTGTAAGTTGGCAGGAAACTTAGCAACTACCACGTCAGGTGCCTCTTGCGCTTCCTCCATGGTGACGTGGTTCACCCGTCCTCTCATTACATTCTGCGGTTGTGGCTGCGTGGGCTTCTTCTTTGGGCACTTATGGGCATAGTGCCTCACTTCACCACAGTTGAAACATTGCACCCCAACCTTAGGTGCCTGGCCTTTGTTGTCTTGGGGTTGGTTTGGGGGTCCTTGTACTGCTGGTCGAGGTGGATATGCGGGACGAGGCTGCTGTACAAACTGACGATGTGGCTGTATTGGTGCTGCCGGAGGCCTGTAGTTCGGGTTGTACCCTCTTGGTGCTGAGTAGGGTACCGCAGCACTGTTCGTCTGCCCTGCGGGTTGCTGCATCAGACGTGGGCGGGTGTTGCTCCCTGAGGCTTGATGTGACCACCCGGCCTTCCTCTTATTCTCATTTTCCAAGGCCTTCAGCTTCATTTCTACCACAAACGCTCTGTCCACCATCTTTTGGAAACTTTCATACTCGTTGGAGGACATCGCACACTGCATTTCTGCTGTAAGTCCTTCCACGAAGCAATCCTGTTTCTGCTCATCAGTCTCTATGTCCCGTGGGGCATAACGGGATAGTTGAGTGAACTTAGTGAAGTATTCCCTCACAGTCATGTTTCCTTGCTGCAATCCCAAGAACTCCTTCCTCTTGTTTTTGAGTTCACCCCTTGGTATGTAATGATTGCGGAAGCTACGCTTGAACTCTTCCCAAGTGATGTTCTCAGGGTCATGATGGGCGGCCACATAGGCGGTCCACCAATCAGCAGCAGGTCCATGCAATTGGTGAGAGCCAAACAGAACCCTCTCATACCCTTGGCACTGTATGATCCTCATCTTGCTCTCAGTGGTCTTTAGCCAATCATCTGCCTCCAGAGGTTCAGCAGCACTTGCAAACTTTGGAGGTTGAGTTCCTAGAAACTCACTCAACCTTGGTTGGCGTGGTGCAGCTTGTGGAGGTGGAACTTGATGCAAGTTGGCCACCACTTGAGTCAAGTTCTGGATGAGCTGATTTTGATTCTCAAGCATTTGGTGGAGGGGATCAACTCCTTCACGGCGACCACCCCTGTCTTTGCCTCCAGAAAGATGAGGGTTGCAGGCCTCATAGTTGTTGTTGGCGGGGTTGGCAGCACGACCTTTTCCTCTTCCGTCCATCTAGCATGATCAACCAAATGTTAATTTAAAGTATTACGTATTATCTTACTACTTTCACTTGTTTGTACTTTGAAGTGTTGAAGCTTTGTTATACTTTTATGAGGGTTCGTATCTCACACAAAAATAAATGCAATATTATTTCATGTGGGTTCACACACCAAAGCAAAACAATCTGAAGATGAGGCTGTGGACAATTCTCATGGCTTCCACAACTCACGTCACACACCAAGCATCAACACACCATTAACTAACGTAACAACTCGACTACTCGACATCTTTCTAACTAAGGGAAAGACTCTACGCTACTTGTATTCCTGAGCTGGCTCCTCGGGATCTTCCTCATTATTGCGGCTTCCTTCTGACTCTGCTTTGGGTGGGGAGGCTGCTGGTGGAGAAGTGCGACGACGCCTGATCGCCCAGCGATCTGGGGAGTCAGGAGTCCATGTATCATTCATGGTGACACACAGTTCATCCCCATCTCCTCTTTCTCTCGCCCTTAAGCAGGCTCGCAGCAACGCCTCCGTTTCCTTCAGGGTGTCCCGAACATCCTGAAGCTCTTGCTGACACTCCTGCAGTCGAGTGCTGAGCATAGCAGCATCCTCCAAGCACAAGTCCATGTGCTCATGGGAAGTCCCTCGCTGCACTGGTGGGTACTTATACTCCGTTGTACCAATCTCGCGTTGGAGGACATACATGTACTCAGTCCTGTCCAGGTGTCGACGATAGATGTGACTCTGGCAGGTGATGGCCTCCCATTTTGAATGAAAGTTGGGGTAAGATGAAGAAAGTGACTCCATTAAATAACACTTTTCAACACACACCTTGTAAAATAGTTTTTAAGAAAATAGGGCCCTTAAATACGTCCATTTCTACCAAGGTTCACGTTCCTACGGGCAACCTTGGCTCTGATACCACTTCTGTCACACCCGGTTTTTCCAAAGAACAACCAAGTGAATATCACATGTATGCTAGGATCATTTTCTCATACATGTGATGACAAATAGTGAAGCATCATTTATTACAAGCCAGGTGTCGAATATAAATAAGTCTTACATAGCAAATGTCTTGATAGACAATAATAATTTCATCACAAGTAAATAAACTAGCAGCGGAATAATTATTCTCGTGGGCTCCGTCACAGGCGTTGCCCGGGGGACTCCATGAACCTAGAAACCTTCTTCGGGTCCAAAGTCTTGATCATTATACACCACCTCATTATCTTGACCTGAGCAGCAATATAAACCAACAAATATGCAAGGTTGAGTACCGATGGTACTCAGCAAGTGTGGGAAAGTTATGTCATGCATGGCTAGAACAAGGAGAGATTGAACTCAGGGTTAAAGCACTACGCAATTAATACCTATCACCTTAGCTTATTAAGCACCTACATTACTACACAGGTGAAATGGTCCCAATCTCCCATCCCATTATCGTAATCAAATAACCCTAACATCATTTCCAATGTTAAGCTCCCCGCTTAACACTCACACCCTCCAAGGCCATCATACTCTAATCATGAATAAGTCTAAGCCGCTCTTGACCGTGAGCATGGCTGTCATGACAGTTTTGACTCTGCAGAGTTTGCACCACTGTACCCACATGTAGTGATTTCATCCCCCGTTGCCGGGTGGACTAACAGAACCTCCATTATGCCAGTGGCTACGAACCACATTCACACTTCCCAGGTGTGTAGCCAGGAGATCACTACGAAGCCTTTACAAACGGATTCCCGACGAGCGTGGGCCCACTGAGGTTACACACCTAACAGCATACAAGAGGCTCCAACCCCGCTGCAGTGGCCCCCTCTTGAGCCTTGCGGTTCATATGGTAGTCCAGCTGACACCTATTCCCCGCACCATCCAACACACCCATACAACGCCGGGGATACACCTAATTAATTGGCCAAGCTGCGCCATCTCAGCATGTGGTTGGCACGGTAAAGCCAGGTTACATGCTCCATGAACCGGTCCTTAGGATCCAGGCAAGTACTAATCACAAACCCGAGTCTCGTGCACCCAGCACCAACCAAATCATCCAACATGCCTTGATCCCTACCTCTACATAACTCACAATATCTCATTCAAGAGTATGGTAAAATAAACTGATGATCTCATATCCCAAATATCCCATTCTAAGCATGGCTAAGCATATGCATAATAATAAATGACATGATAAAATGAATCCCAACCCAAGCTACAAGGAAAGAGGGTAATGCAATTCTAGGGAAACATCCTAGCATGTGTTTCATATTTTCAATTGACAATGCAAATAATTCTATCTACACATCCTAATATAGGAACAAAGTGGTCAAGGACACTTGCCTCCTTCCTGCTGCTCTTGGAATGGGTAGTCCTGATCTTGGAAAGGAAGAACTTGCTCTGGAGCAGGTTCTACTCATACCATCACACATAGCAAAAGAAAACAACAATCCATAAGACACAGTTCACACTTTCACTTCATACAAACCACACATTCACATTTATGAAAGTCATTCACATTTCTATGTGTTGTGGTTACTCTATGTGTGTTGATTTTGGGTTTACATGCACCTTTAAACATGTGCACATGATTTCTAACTTTTGTATTCAGATTTATGTTTTGCGCACTATATATGAATTTCCAATTTGAACAAATTCCTTATATTCAATTGATACACATCTTAGCTACCAAGTATGCATGGAAGGTATTTCCCTATTCCAATTGGGTTTTCAGATCTTCTACCAAACCCTAAACTGGAATCTTTGGATTTGGAGACTTCATTTATCCTTTTCTAGTTATGCATACCTATTTTCCTATATTTTAAGATTTATTTTCTATACCTAAATGTGAACTTTATTATGAAAATAGTAAGACACATCATCTAAACAGAATAGGTTCTGATCCAAAATATTTAATAATATATTTTTGATCTTTTCCTCTGATGTAAACTATTTTACATTTATTTTTCTAATTTTCAGAATTATTCTCTACTTAAAAATGTGTCCCTATAACTAATAAATGTGAATAATCAATTAAACAGATTCATTTCAGCCAAAAATCTATTTTTATCTCACTCCAAGGTTTTCTAAGTACTGGAAAAGTTTTTAATTTGAATTTGACAATATGTTTGTCCCACCTTTTAAATTTTAAATACTAGCCACATATTCAAATTCCTAACTTTAATATCAAATAGGGTTAAAAAGGTAAACTCACCCCACTACAGGGTCCATTATATTATTTTAAGAGTTTCCAGGGGTCTAGCTACACTTAACAGAGGGATTTTTCCTAATTTTTATTAAGTCCAGGGGCTAAAACTGATTTTTAAATGAATTTACATGATTTTCTGAAGTTCCAGGGGCTAGATCAGAAGTTTCCGGGGCTAGCTCTTATTTTCCGAGAACCCTAGGGGGTAGCGCGTAAGAATTCCAGTCTTTATAACGCGGGGCTGACGTGGACCGTCCGATTTAAAACAGACGGTTGAGATTATAAAATCGAACCGGTACGCGGGGATTTAAACTCTACCGTGCGATTTAAAAGAAACGGCGCACAAGCGGCCACGTTGCTCTGATCGAGCGCGGGCGGCTGTGACGCCCGGCCCGGGAGATCGCAGTGGGTGGTGCCGTGCGATGCGGCACCCAACAGCATGCACGAAAAGACGATAAGAACATAACGGAACAAATTTTTTTACTCAAGATAATTTCTTTTACAACATAATGTACACACGCAGCGGAAATTAAAATTTGCTGGACAATTACTCACTCTCGACCCTAACTACGCCGAAGAGAAGTCATTCAGCCCGTGAACGCTTCCTACTAGCTTCACCAAAGAAAGGCAGCGGCTAGATTTCCGATGAGTTGAACAAACCGTGAGGTTCATCGTCTCACCGAACAACCCTCTTCATAGTAGGCATCCTGCTACCTGCAAAAACAACTCAGAAGCAACCGTGAGCACTAAGGCTCAACAAGACTTAACCGTCACTCCTAAATATGTAACTCTAAATGCAGGGGTAGTAACACAGTAGGAACAGGAATTTGCAAAATGCAGCTTGACTAAACTTGATCCTTATATTCGGATTCTTATAGCCTTCATTTTAGTGGTCCTCACGCCTCACAACATCGGAAGTCCACAATCAAACAAGAAACGCTTATCCCGATGTTGCTAGCCTAAGGTGAAAATGAAATTTATTTGGCTCTATATCTACTCCAGTCAAGGTTCCAATACAGTGATTAATCCACAAACAGCAAGTTAAGAGACTTAGTTCATCTTCTTACTAAGTCACGGCGCAGTGGGCAAGTATGCTCAATCCTCCTCCGCGAGAGACGGTGATTCGAATCAATAACAACCCGGAATACACGACACATACACCCGCCTCGAAAGACTCTCTCAAGAGCTCTTTCTTACGTTGTATGCAGCAACCTTTCACACGACACCCCGACATAGAAAAACGCTTCGCGCCGAGCAGGATGGTCCTCTACGCGGACACGTCGAAGTTGCCCGCTGAAGGATTTACACCTCCCGCCTTCTCAACGCCATTCCCACGCGAAGGATGAGTTTCTATATCACGGTCCATCGTGTTACATCGGTTTCATGGGTCCCATACCCCACTATATATCTGGTACAGCTCAATCTTGTCCAGCAGGGCCGCATACATACGGTCCTTAACCGACACGGACGGGGCTACAACCAACCTCCACATTTGCCTTACCATCCCGGTCCCGGCCAAATGTGGTCTCAAGCATTGTCACACCCATCGCAGGTCGAGACCAACCTTGAGCGCTCCATCCTACAGGAACATCCCCGTCCCCATCTCATTTTCATGAGGGTTCTCTTATCATTAACCTCTCGCGAGTAACTCCATTACTCGAACTTTCTCGTGAGTAGCTTTTTACTACTCGACTTCTACCGAGCTAGCTACAACATTAGCCTAGCATCTACAACGAGGCAAAGTCTATACTAAACCTTCTACTCAGGGATGTAATAGTCATGCAAGTAGGTTTCAATCATCCTAGACATAATGCACAATATCAACTCTAATAACCATGAGGTGAAGTAAAGCAAAATTTAAAACGGTAACGATATGCAAACCGGGGCTTGCCTTGCTCAACGGTTTTGTTAGAAGCTAGTAGTTAGTCTTCCTCCGGAGAATCCGCCAAACTCGTCACGAGATGGAGATCCTCGCTGCTGAGTCGAGTCCTCGTCGAACGTCGACGTCACGTGAGCTATTATATTGCAATGCACATATATTTCAAAAGCAATTTAGAAACTGTTTCAAAACTGTTGTTCAAGTTAACTCACACCTAAAAGGAACAAACAACAGAAAGGTTTCTGTTGTTGGATCTACATCCTTAGAGATGATGAAAGCTAGGGTGAAAAGAAATACTAGTAATCACCATGTGATTAAGTCCATTATATGAACACTTAAACCTAAAATATGGTAGCTCAAGTTCTAGAGGTCCAATGAAGCTGAGAATTTAGCCACAGTTCTAGAGAGTCTAGTATCCACTATAAAAATCCCAAAGCCAATTAAGGATTTTAAATAGCAGTAGCTATGAGTAGAAGTCCAATTCTTATAAATCCTTAATACTTATACATGTATTTTATTACATTTCATAATAGTGACCGAAGTTGAGGATACGCCGGAGCCCTTGGACGTCCTCCCACCGGAAGCTGACTTTCCATTTAACTCGCAACCAGGCAAGCCCCCGTTTGCACTTAAGTACCTTTTATAAAGCTTTTTATTTGTATCATTTATGTCTAGGGTGAATGTTTGCATTAGAGTTAGGGTGATTGAAACCCCACTTGCATAGCCGCTTTAAATCCTATAAAGGGTTTGGTAGTTTACAAACCGACGAGTAGAGATTGCCATGCTAATGTATATGATCTCGGTAGAAGTCGAGTGGTTGGAAGCTACTCGCGAGATAGTACTTATCACACGGGAAGAAAAGAAGTAGATAATGGCTTGAGTTATAAAAATGAGACCCAGCAGGGGGGGATAGGAAGCAGTGAGCAGAGGTCTCACGTGCGTAGCCCTGTTGGTGTCAGTTGAGGACCGTCCGTGTGCGGCCCTGCTGGACAAGTATCGAACAGTACCGGATGCATACTGGCATATGGGAACCAGGAAATCGATGTAATTGGTTAACCTGGGTGTCGAGGCTTACCCAACCGTAAATAGGAGTGGGTTGAGGGTAGCAAGGTGTAAATCTGC
Source organism: Neostapfia colusana (assembly GCA_030760725.1). NCBI lineage: Eukaryota > Viridiplantae > Streptophyta > Magnoliopsida > Poales > Poaceae > Neostapfia > Neostapfia colusana. The sequence continues at coordinate 108,388,254 of JASWHV010000006.1, forward strand.
CGGTGGGCACAGTCACGCTCCACGCGGGGACCTCCTACCCGTTACGGATGGACCGGTTCGGCATTTGGGTTGCCTTTGAAAGGTTGTTGCATACAACAGAGTAGGAAGTGGTGTGGAATTACGCTTCTGAAAGTGGGTGTATGTGACGTGTTATCCGGGTGTGTCTTGATTGCAATCACCGTCCCTCGCGGTTATTTGAGTACCCGCTTGTTCACTGCGCTGTGACGTAGTAAGAAGTGAAATAAGCCAACTGAAAATGATGTATTGATCTTAATGTCTTGAATACCTTGATTGTTGTAGATATAGAGCTAATTAAGTTTATATTCCACTTTGGGCATCTCCACATCGGGGGAAAGCATTTCTTGTTTGATTGTGGACTTCCGATGTGAGAGCTGTCTAAGGCACATGAGCCTGCTGCTATAAAACTGAAAGTAAGGATCAACTTATAGGCGTGTCTTTATTGCAAATTCCTTGTCCCATCTTACATATCCTTGCACGTAGAGTTCCATGCCTAGGGTTGACGGTTAAGACTTGCTGAGCCTTCGTGCTCACGGTTGCAATATTTGAGCTGTGTGCAGGTGAGAGTTATGAGGAAGGTTCCGAGGACGAGGCGATGCCCCCGTCGGGGTACACGGCCGAGCTGGAGCCCTGCACGCCGCCGTGATTCTCCGGTTCCATGCTGCTAGTGTGTAGCGTCCCCGGGCTGGACGGCTGCACTTTTGCATAGTTAGGATGAGAGGCCTTATATGTATATTACTTCCGCTGTATGAATAGGTTTTGTAAAAAGACTTCCGCTGTTTTATATCAAATAAAAGTTTGTATGTTATCCTTTATTCTTTTCGTGTGTGCTGTTGGGTGCCCCATCGCACGGCACCACCCTATGCGATTCCTGGAGTGGGTGCACCACGGGGTGGTCCCCACAGCCGTGGTATCAGAGCCGCATTGGGAATAGCACGCTCGAAAAGAGCCTAATTTTGAAAACTTAGAAGTAGTCGAGTGAGGATTAGTCATTAAGCCCACATAAGGTCTATGATAGTAGTAGTTACTAAGGTGGAAAAGCTAACTTATGTGTTATACATTCGGTAACGACGCTCCGACGTCAGGTAAGAGGTAAGGTACGCCACCGCAGGCGGATCAATTGCGGTAACTCCCCATACGAGTAATAGTATGGAAGGTTATATCGTGGCTTGGCACGGTAGTTAATATGAGTCTCTGAACCTCTCCATGGTTCTGAGAGCATATGAAAACGCTGATCTCCAGCGTGCTTTAGGCAAAAGTGAGAATACCCCATCGTGTGGTAAGCAACACGATAGTATGCAACTCTTGAACGTTCAATGTTCAAAGGGCCATACGCAGCGCTCGCCATCGGCGTGCCTCAACGGTCATGAGGCAGTAGGTGGTATCCGTTGGGTTGATAAAATTCCCAACCGTGACGACCCGTTCGCGCTCTACTCGGGTTCCCCGTCGTGTGGTGTGAAAACACGACCATGTACCTTGAGACGTGGCTTGACTCAAGGACGATCCGTATGGCAACGATACGGACCGTATATTTTTACTATGATATGGAACTGCCTGCAATGTTAAAACCTTTGTGTGCATCATTATTGTGTGTTCTTCTGCAGGTACATTAACCACGTTAGGGCATGACGTGTAGAAACCGTTTGTGAGTGACGACTTTAGTTCCACCATTTGACACGTATATGCCGGAATACCGGTCTAGGATTTTTCTTTGGTGAGGAAACGTAGTACCGACTGTATAAAAGTTTATTTTCAAAGAAAAGAGTCAAAATGAGGTTTAGGATTTCATTTAGGGGTTAGTAAACTCCTATATTGAACTAAGAGTCAATTGGGAGTATAGGCTCAATTCCAAAAGCTTAGGAACAATCGCCCCTGTTTTTGGCAGAAACTTTTGCTGAACTTGAACAGGGCATAACTTAAGATTGGTTGAACCAATGGAGGTGTGGGATACCATTCTGGAAAGGTTTAGAAGTCCTCTACAACTTTTCTGTAGAGCTCCAGAACAAAATCTCCCTCCAAAGGGATGAAAATCTCAGACGAGTAGGTACTGTCCAGAAACAGGGCAGACCAAATGCTCTCTGGAATTTTCTGTATTTCAACCAAAACACTTAGTTTCACCGTTTGACGTCCAGTGGCTGTTGTAAAACAGCGAGTTGGAGTCGAAGGGTTTATGTATTTGACATATCACTTCGAGTTAGTACATGTTTGGGTGCAATACAATAGCGAGGAATTACGCATGCTAACACACTTAACATCCCGTGGTGACCCCGATGGTCGAAATGAACTTTTAACCCATAAAGTTCAATACTTTGGAACTCGATCGTATGACACGGTCCAGGGATGTATATGGTGCATAAAGTTTATACTTTATCCATATGTGTGATTGTTATGCGCGTTGTTTATCCCATTCTCGCCTTACTATTGTATAGACTGGATGAGCTAAACCCACATGTGCTGATCATTTGAGTGGTATGAATGCAGAATGGTGTGGATACGTTCAACGCAAGAGGAGGGAGGTCCGAGTCAGGTTCGTGGTGATGAGTCTCCACCTCCGGAGCAAACCACGACGCAGCAGCAACCACCTCCTCCACCGCCAGAACTTCCAAGGAATCTTGCGGAGGTTCTCGCCGCAGTGCTCGGCTCGCGCGACGAGCAAACCGAGTTACTGCGGATGTTGGTGCAGCAGAATGCGTCCCATCAGGGAGGACGCCAAGACAATGGGCAACGCCAGCCCCAACAAAGCTCGTATTCAGAATTCATGGCGACCCATCCACCGGTCTTCACGGAGGCCGAAGAACCTTTGGAGGCGGACAGCTTTATCCGCACTCTAGAGGCAAAGTTCGGGCTGCTACGATGCACCGAACATCAGAAGGTGCTGTACGCAGCGCAACAGCTTCAAGGAGAAGCCGGTACCTGGTGGGGAACTACACCGCCTCCTTACCGGTTGGCCATGCCGTCACATGGACGGAGTTCCGGGAGGCGTTCCGCGTCTATCACATACCTCCCGGTGTGATGGAAATGAAGCTCCAGGAGTTCCTGGCGCTACGACAAGGCAAGAGGAGTGCTCATGAGTACTCCAGGTTGTTCAACCGGCTGGCGCAGTATGCGCCAGGATTTGTGGGGACGGAAGACAACAAGCGTAATGCTTTCTTCCGGGGCCTGAACTCTAAGATGAAGGTCCATCTCGCCCAGAGCAATCGCGGCACATTCAATGACCTAGTTAATGCCGCGATTCTACAGGAGAATGCTCAGCGCGAGCGCGGTTCTGACAAGAGGAAACGCAGCGCACTGACAAGCAGCAGTGGTGGGACGCCACAAAAATACCGCGTGGTGTATCGCTCACCATCCGGTCAGAGATGGCAGCCACCGGCGCGACCGCCTCGGTTTCGCGGTCGGCAATATAATGCGCCGGGCTTTCGACCGACGTATCCACCACAGCAACAGCAGCAGCAAAGGATGGTCCCGCGTGCGCCCCAGTTTCAACAGCGTGCACCGGGATTCCGTCCTCAAGTCGGCGGGACCCCGACACCTTACACGTGCTATACGTGTGGCCGTGTCGGGCACATTTCGAGGGACTGCCCCGAGCCGCGACAGGGCAGGGGTCCAGCACCATATCAGGGTGCTAATCAGCCCCGCAATCAGCCCAAAAAACCAGCACCAAAACCCGGCAACGTCCACCACTTAGCTATCGAAGACGTGCCGGAAGGCGAACCCGTCCTCGCGGGTACGTTCTCTTACCTGGATCGTCCCGTAGTCATACTTTTTGACTCCGGTGCCACCCACAATTTCATAAGTCAGTCTTATGTTATTAAATATCAACTGCCTATCATTCCCACAAATAATTCATATTTGATATGTTCTCCGGGTGGGAAAATAACAGCTGATAGAATGGTCTATAGAGCACCATTACAATTGGGTGCAAATCTATATCCGACTTCTCTAATCATGTTAGAAAGTCAAAAACTTGATGTCATTTTAGGAATGTCATGGCTACATCGCCATGGTGCTGTTCTTGACATCATTCCACGTGTGGTTCGTTTAAACTCTCCACTTCATGAACCACATGTTCTCATTCTTGACCATTCGGTTCAAGAAACCCCAGCCACATATAACACGGAAGCCACGAAACTGGAGGATATTCGTGTGGTCCGTGAATACCCGGATGTCTTTCCTGATGATCTTCCGGGCATGCCACCCGAAAGAGATGTCGAGTTCAAGATTGAACTCGTACCTGGGACGACACCGATATCACGGAGACCCTACAAGATGGCTCCCAACGAGCTGGCTGAACTGAAGGAGCAGCTCAACGATTTGATGAAGAAGGGTTTCATTCGACCGAGTTCCTCACCATGTGGATGCCCGGCGCTGTTTGTGAAGAAGAAGGATGAAACCTTGAGGTTGTGTGTGGACTACCAACCTCTCAACGCCGTCACCATCAAGAATAAATATCCACTGCCCCGCATCGATATTCTCTTCAATAAACTTGTGGGAGCGAGTGTATTTTCGAAGATGGATCTTCGCTCTGGATATCATCAAATTAAAATCCGAGCGGAAGATGTTCCGAAAACGGCCTTCTCGATGAGATATGGGTTGTATGAATACCTCGTCATGTCTTTCGGTCTCACCAACGCCCCGGCACACTTCATGTATCTCATGAACTCAGTGTTCATGCCGGAGTTGGACAAGTTTGTGGTGGTGTTCATAGACGACATCTTGGTTTACTCCAAGACTGAAGAAGAACACGCCAAACACTTGCATATCGTACTTCAACGATTAAGAGACCATAAGCTTTATGCCAAGTTCAGCAAGTGCGAGTTTTGGATCAGCCAAGTGCCATTCCTTGGTCATATCATTTCTGCAGAAGGCATTGCAGTTGATCCAAGCAAAATCGAACAAGTGCTGAAATGGAAGCCCCCCACATCAGTCCATGAAGTCAGAAGTTTTCTCAGGTTAGCAGGATATTACCGGAGATTCATACCAAACTTCTCCAAGCTTGCTAAGCCGATGACTGAACTGTTGAAAAAGGGGATCAAATATGTTTGGAGCTCAGCTTGTGAAGAAGCTTTCCAAGCATTAGTGAAGCATCTTACAACAGCCCCGGTGTTAGCTCAACCGGATACAACCAAGCCCTTTGACGTATATTGTGATGCGTCTGGCATCGGGCTTGGCTGTGTATTGATGCAAGGAGGAAGAGTGGTCGCCTATGGCTCATGTCAACTTCGTAACCACGAGCAGCACTATCCGACTCATGATCTTGAGCTCGCTGCTGTGGTATTGGCCTTGAAGATGTGGAGGCACTATTTGCTTGGGAACTTAGTGCACCTCTACACCGACCACAAAAGTCTGAAATATATATTCACTCAAAAGGAGTTGAATATGCGGCAACGGAGATGGCTAGAACTGATCAAAGACTATGAGATCGAGATTCACTACCACCCCGGTAAGGCAAACGTGGCTGCCGATGCCTTAAGCCGCAAATCCCATGTCAACAATCTGTCCATCACCCCACTTGAAGAGGAGGAGCCAAGTCTGTACTTGACTCCGTATGGGGCGTTATATAATCTTGCTCTCATCCCAACCATAAGAGAGGAGATTATGAAAGCTCAGAAGAAGGACATGGGAATGTCGCACATTCGGAGAAGGATGAAGAATGGCGAAATGAAATGCTTCCGAAGAGATGAACACGACACTCTATGGTTTAAAGACCGTATAGTGGTACCCCGTGACATGAAGCTTCGAAAGAAAATCTTGGACGAGGCTCATTTGTCCAAGTATTCTATTCATCCGGGCAGCAACAAGATGTACCAGGATCTGAAAACCAGGTTTTGGTGGACACGGATGAAGAGAGAAATTGCAAAATACGTATCCGAATGTGATACGTGTCGGCGTGTGAAGGCCGACCATATGTGTAAAGCCGGACAGCTGCAACCATTAAACATTCCAGCGTGGAAGTGGGAGGATATCAGCATGGACTTCATAGTCGGGTTACCTCTCACGTCTCACAAGCATGACTCGATTTGGGTGATAGTCGATCGACTAACCAAGTCGGCTCATTTCATTCCCGTACATACAAAGTACGTGGCCAAGCAATATGCGGAGCTTTATATTGCAAGAATCTTATGCTTGCACGGTGTTCCCCGCTCCATTATTTCAGATCGCGGTGCGCTGTTTGTCTCTCGGTTTTGGGAACAGCTGCACGCATCATTGGGGACCAAACTGATCCGAAGCTCCGCATATCACCCGCAGACAGATGGTCAAACTGAACGGGTGAATCAAGTGCTTGAAGACATGCTACGCGCGTGTGCCATCCACCACGGCAAGAATTGGGACGATCATTTGCCGTTGGCGGAGTTTTCTTACAACAATGGCTATCAAGCTAGCATCAAAATGGCACCGTATGAAGCTCTCTACGGCCGGAAATGCCGCACACCTCTCAACTGGTGCGAGTCTGGCGAGCGAGTCATCTACGGCATTGAACTTGTGAATGAAGCTGAAGAACGAGTGCGAGTAATACAAGCCAATCTCAAGGCTGCTCAATCTCGTCAGAAGAGCTATGCGGATAAGAGACGCCGCCCTCTCCACTTCGACATCGGGGACCATGTTTATGTCCGTGTGTCTCCGATGAAGGGAATTCACTGTTTCGGAGTGAAGGGTAAACTTGCGCCGCGGTTCATTGGTCCGTTTGCCGTCATTGAAAGATGCGGACCCGTGGCCTATCGCCTGGAGTTACCAGCGTCTCTCGCAGGCATTCACAATGTCTTCCACATCTCTCAGCTGCGGAAGTGCCTCAAAACCTCAGCTGAAATCCGCACTGAAGACATAGAAGTTCTTCAACCGGACCTCACGTACACGGAGTATCCAATCCGGATTATCGATAAAAAGACTCGTGCCACAAGAAACCGGACCTTATGGTTCTACAAGGTCTTGTGGAGTAACCATACCGCTGATGAGGCGACATGGGAAAGCGAGGATTATCTACGAACGTATTATCCGGACTTGCTATCATTCTATACCCGGTAAAGTTTTTCCCCACTTTGCTTTTCCTTTGGAATCTCGGGACGAGATTCTTTTTAAGGGGGGAGGGATGTAAAATCCCCAAAAGTGGTAGCAAGAAAATTCAGTTCATGTACACTTAGGAAAAATGAGGGGGGATTAAAACTTTGAAGTATAGAAGTGTGAGTTCAAAGTGAGGGTTTAGACTTCCCAAAACTTCCAAACATGGAGATCTAAATGCACAACTTCGATCTTCATAGTCCAAATATTCAACCTTCCAAATTTCAGCTCATTTGGAGGGGTTTTAATATTTGTTTTGGGATTAAAAGGAGAAGCCCTCTAATCTGAATTTCAAATTCAGTTTCAAATTCCAATTCCCTCAATTTGAAAATATGGTTTTACAAAGATGTTCTCCACCTTTTAATAAGCAGCCATGCCAAAAATTGGGAACTTTGGAGCTGGTTTGCTATATTTTTGAGGCAATACAAAGTGGAGAATTCAAACTCCTTTTCAAATTCAAATGATCAATCCACATCCAATTTTCACACCCGAATTCAAACTATTTGAATTCACCAAATTCAAACTATGACTTGGGGTTGAAGTCAAGTCTTTAATGTTGAGTTGCTGGTGGGAAAATATCAGAAAAAGTTGATTAAACAAAGAGGGGAGGTGGGGCCCATTTGTCAGCCACCCACAGGAGCTACCGCCTTTGCTCCATTCAGTCGAACAGCAGGGGCGCGACAGCTCCCGTCTCCGACCCCCGCCCGAGGTGTGCCGCGCCACCTCCTGTTTCTGCCGCCTACTTGATCGTCCGCGCGTGCCACAGTCCCAGCACAACCCCCCTTGCTCTCTCGGCCGTTCACCGACGTGTTTTCCCTATTCCCTGCTCAGTTCGCGTAGCCTCGGCCGCCGCTCGGTTGATCCGCGTCGCCGTCCGTCATCGACACCACTCCGACGTTGTCACGACCGGTTGAGGTCGTAGGAAGGTGCGCAAGGCCCTCTAGTTTCTCTCTGACGACAGCCCCTGTCGTTCCTACGAGCTGGTCCCGAGAACTGAGCCTAAGTTCATCATTCCACTTTCCAGCTTTCCGCCAAGACGCCGCACCGTCGACCGGCCACCTCTGGCTCGTTCACGCTCATCCAACCGGTGTTCTAGGTGCGTTGTCGACCCTTCTTGCTGTCCTCCCAGTTTGGAGCTAGGTCATAGTCTTGGTTGGCCGGAATTCGAGTTTTGTCACCGGCGGTTCCTCGGAACCAAGTTGAAAGAAAACGGGAAATTCCAGGGCCATATTGGGTTGGGGCTCACAAGAGTCTAGGCATAGGTTCTCCAAGCCATGATGACCCTTCTCGAGCAAACGGCAAGCAAATCCATGCAGAGTCCGAAGAGTTCTTCGTGTTTTTCCTCACGCCGGGGAAGAACCACTTCGGTCGCACGGTGAAGTCATGTTTCCGGCCGTTTTCCGAGGGATCAGGGTAGTATTCCGAGCTCCCCAGGTCACGGTGGTTCTGTAGGACCCAACCGCGGTCGGTTTCCGAGCTTGCCGGGCGAACACCACGTCGCCGGAGTCGCCCGAGTTACTGCCACCATCGGGGAGGTATTTCCGGCCAGTTAGCGCCGCCACCGAGCTCACCAAAATGTTCCTTGTCGGGTTTTAGGCACAGGTGGCGAGGGTTGAGCCGTTTGAGGCACGGGACAGCCGTTCCGGCGAGGCACGGTCACTTCTCCGGCGAGGAGGCCGGCCGGGCGCGAGGTTGAAGAAGGTGGGGGCCTGCCCCACCTGTCAGTGGCACCAGGAAGGCGCCGGATCGTCTTGTGGTGCCGGATCTGGTGCGGCTGCGCGGGAATAACCCCGTAGCCCCCGGTGTTGCTAAAATCTGACTGGCCCAAATTAAAACAGTGGGCCCAGTTTCAATTATTTGAAGTTTCTATTAGAGAAATAATTCCAGGAATTAGCTGATCTTTACAAGGCCATAACTTTGTGTAGAAAACTCCAAAAAGAGTGAGACCAATTTTGTTGGGTTCCTCATGAGGAGTACTTCACAGAGAAACCAAATTTTGACTATGAAAATGCCCAGGAATTTCTGTAGAATTGTTTTTAGTAAATCCTTTAGGGATTTATTACAGGAGCAATTCTTTATGAAATATTCCCAAATTTGGGTAGCAAATCCTCTTCATAGATACTAATCTCCAGTAAAAATTTGGGCTTCATTGGAGGTCGATTGCTGGGTCAAATTACCTTCTCAAGTTCAGCCTTTATTTGAAAAGTTAAATTTAAACAGAAGCTTTTTCAGAACTCCTATCTAAGTTCAAAAATTCATATCTCTCTGATGGTAGCTCCAAAAATGGTGAAACAAATTTTGTTGGAACCATGGAGACTTACCCTAATCAGATCTTCCACCATTAGCTATGTCAAAGCTCCTGAATTGGGCTCAAAATTTAGAGGAGCATTGTACTTGTAGGAATTTTAAATACTACATTGTGCAATGACATATCTCCAAATTTGGCTCAAATCATCCTTAGAGAGTCTAGTATCCACTATAAAAATCCCAAAGCCAATTAAGGATTTTAAATAGCAGTAGCTATGAGTAGAAGTCCAATTCTTATAAATCCTTAATACTTATACATGTATTTTATTACATTTCATAATAGTGACCGAAGTTGAGGATACGCCGGAGCCCTTGGACGTCCTCCCACCGGAAGCTGACTTTCTGTTTAACTCGCAACCAGGCAAGCCCCGGTTTGCACTTAAGTACCTTTTATAAAGCTTTTTATTTGTATCATTTATGTCTAGGGTGAATGTTTGCATTAGAGTTAGGGTGATTGAAACCCCACTTGCATAGCCTCTTTAAATCCTATAAAGGGTTGGGTAGTTTACAAACCGACGAGTAGAGATTGCCATGCTAATGTATATGATCTCGGTAGAAGTCGAGTGGTTGGAAGCTACTCGCGAGATAGTACTTATCACACGGGAAGAAAAGAAGTAGATAATGGCTTGAGTTATAAAAATGAGATCCAGAAGGGGGGATAGGAAGCAGTGAGCAGAGGTCTCACGTGCGTAGCCCTGTTGGTGTCGGTTGAGGACCGTCCGTGTGCGGCCCTGCTGGACAAGTATCGAACAGTACCGGATGCATACTGGCATATGGGAACCAGGAAACCGATGTAATTGGTTAACCTGGGTGTCGAGGCTTACCCAACCGTAAATAGGAGTGGGTTGAGGGTAGCAAGGTGTAAATCTGCCGGTGGGCACAGTCACGCTCCACGCGGGGACCTCCTACCCGTTACGGATGGACCGGTTCGGCATTTGGGTTGCCTTTGAAAGGTTGTTGCATACAACAGAGTAGGAAGGGGTGTGGAATCACGCTTCTGAAAGTAGGTGTATGTGACGTGTTATCCAGGTGTGTCTTGATTGCAATCACCGTCCCTCGCGGTTATTTGAGTACCCGCTTGTTCACTGCGCTGTGACGTAGTAAGAAGTGAAATAAGCCAACTGAAAATGCTGTATTGATCTTAATGTCTTGAATACCTTGATTGTTGTAGATATAGAGCTAATTAAGTTTATATTCCACTTTGGGCATCTCCACATCGGGGGAAAGCGTTTCTTGTTTGATTGTGGACTTCCGATGTGAGAGATGTCTAAGGCACATGAACCTGCTGCTATAAAACTGAAAGTAAGGATCAACTTATAGGCGTGTCTTTATTGCAAATTCCTTGTCCCATCTTACATATCCTTGCACGTAGAGTTCCATGCCTAGGGTTGACGGTTAAGACTTGCTGAGCCTTCGTGCTCACGGTTACAATATTTGAGCTGTGTGCAGGTGAGAGTTATGAGGAAGGTTCCGAGGACGAGGCGATGCCCCCGTCGGGGTACACGGCCGAGCTGGAGCCCTGCACGCAGCCGTGATTCTCCGGTTCCATGCTGCTAGTGTGTAGCGTCCCCGGGCTGGACGGCTGCACTTTTGCATAGTTAGGATGAGAGGCCTTATATGTATATTACTTCCGCTGTATGAATAGGTTTTGTAAAAAGACTTCCGCTGTTTTATATCAAATAAAAGTTTGTATGTTATCCTTTATTCTTTTCGTGTGTGCTGTTGGGTGCCGCATCGCACGGCACCACCCTATGCGATTCCTGGAGTGGGTGAACCACGGGGTGGTCCCCACACACGTGTCCGGCGGGGCCGGACCTTCCTCTCCTCAGAGGAGAGCTCCGGGCCCGCCACGTGGCATACAGAGGCCGGACCTCCCCCTCTGTGGGAGAGAGGTCCGAAGCTGCCACGTATCTGGCGGGGCCGGACCTCCCTCTCCTCAGAGAGGAGCTCTGGACCCGCCACGTGGCTGACAGAAGCCGAACCTCCCCCTCCGCGGGGAGAGGTCCGAAGGCTCCACATGTCCTGCGGGGCCGGACCCCCCCTCTCCTCTGAGGAGGGCTCCGGGCCCGCCACGTGGCCAGCAGAACGGCGCTGCCTGCCCCAGAGCGGTAGGCAGCAGGCGTAAAGACGCCGCATACCTTGCCCGTACAAGGTATTCAAGGCCCGCGTCTTCCCAAGACACGGAGACGCGGAGCATGCCTCTGTCAGGTGCCGTTGCGCCCAGTCGCAACACAGACTGGCGCGCGGTGTCAGAACCTGCCAGCCAATAAACACCGCGACAAGACATCCCATGCCGCCTGCGCCGTCATCAACCACTACGACTAGCGTGCGGCATGGGCAGGGCGGCAAGACGGAGACTCGGAAGCCTTCGCCAGAGACAACTACCGGCATAACTGCAGATACGGTAGATAACAGTCAATCTCCCCGGGACCACCTGTCGGGTCCCGGGCCCCCCCTCTTGTAAGCCACCCGAGTCTTGGACTATAAAAGGCTCGGGTAGGCGACGATAGCAGGGGTTCGCATCTCTGCAACTCATACGCTAGCCATTCACACCCAAGATGTAACTCACCCCCAAGCTCAGGACTCCGGCCCTGAGCAGCAAGCAATGCAGCGAGCTCCATAGCTTGACGTGCACGTAGGGTTTTACGCTCCGGCGGCCTGAATCACGTAAAACTCACCGTGTCAAGCTCTTACTAACTCGTCCATCCGCGCAAGCTCTCCGCAAGGGACTAGCCCCAACGAAAAAAGAACCTCCGTGGGCTGCCCAGTGCAGGCCCGGGGGAAGTGTCGACCGAACACTTCGACATTTGGCGCGCCAGGTAGGGGGTTTTCCCCTTGCGCGACGAGTTTCCGCCGACGAAGATGACCAAGCTCCCTTCAGCGGCAAACTCTCCCCCTCCGCGTTCACGGCGAACCGTGACCAGCGGAGAGTATATGTCAATGCACTAAGGACGGAGTGTGTCGGCACAAGCTGGTAGCCAGCAGCCGACCCTGGCAACGCCGACTCCGGTGATGCAGGCTCCGACCAGTGTGAGATCTTCTGCGGTGCTGAGCGTACACCATGGGGGCGCGCTAGCTCCAGCAAGAGCACTGCTGCGCAACCCACCTGCTGGAGATGCACCCCATTCAGCGACCCAACAATGGGTCCGCGAGGTGGACCGCCTCGTCGTTGCCGCCGCGAACCCTTGGTTTCGGCGAGGGCGATGCCCCGGTCAACCGGCTGTGTCGCTGACGCGCACGCCCACGGTTGACGGGCAAACGGTGGATTCAAGCTCCTCCAGGCTCCCGTCGACGGACCTGAGAAGGGAGCTGGAACGGTGCCACTTGGGCCAGGATGCCCGGGTGTACCTCGAGCAACGTCGAGAAAGGCGTCGCAACCATGAGGCTGGCGACAGCATGACGTCGGCCTCGACACAACCTGGAGGGCAGGTCTTCGCCATGCGAGTCCTGCCTCAGGCATACGCTGGGCAGCATATGCCACAACCATATGCGCCGCAAGCAGTACCCCCGGTCTATGGTGCAGCCTTGCCCATGCCGGGGTACACGGTGCCGAGTGCGAACCAAGCGTTCGCAGCACCAATACCCATGGCAGCAGGAGCAGGATGTGCTGTCCTGGCACCCCACCTTCGCTTCGCGAGGTGGCCGCACAAGTTCCGGCTGCACCTGCCCGAGAAGTACGACGGTAGCGTCAACCCGGCGGAGTTCCTCCAGATCTACTCCACCGCCGTACTTGCCGCAAGAGGGGATGAGGCTGTTATGGCCAACTACTTCCCCGTCGCCTTGACCGGCGCAGCCCGGTCTTGGATCATGAACATACCCCAGGATTCCATAACCTCCTGGGAAGAGCTCTGCCAGCAGTTCGTCTCCAACTTCGGCAGTTCCTACACCCAGCCTGGCACGGAGCTCGACCTCCACGCCATCCAGCAACAACCAGGGGAGTCGCTGCGCTCCTTCATCCAGCGGTTCTCCCAGGTGAGGAACACCATCCCACACGTCCAGAACGCTTCTGTGGTGGTGGCGTTCCGGCAAGGCGTTCGAGACAAGAAGATGCTCGAGAAGCTCGCGACTAGGGAAGTCCGCGATGTCTCAGAGCTCTTCAGCCTGGCGGACAAGTGTGCCAGAGCAGCCGAAGGGCGGAACTGGCACTCTCTGCCGGCCTCCGAGCCAGGGGGTCAGCCGGGATCCGGCGACGCTTCATACGGAAGTGGCAGGAAGATCAAGAACGGAGGCGGAAGCAAGATAAAGTCGTCAGCCGCGGTCCCCGTTGCCACAACGGCGGCGCCCTGTGGAGCTCAGGGGCCGCGCCCCGACAAGAGGCCGCGACAATCACCGGCCCCAGACGGGGGCCAGGATGAATTATGCCCTGTGCATGGCACCAGTTATCATACCGCTGCCGAATGCCGGGAAATCCAGAAGCTCGCGGGGCGCTTCCGGAAAGGGAAGCAGCCCCTGACTGATGCCCCGTCCTACCGTCAAAGGGAGGGCAAGCAGAAGGTCGAAACCCTAGACGGCGTCGACCGCCAGGTGGAGTTCCAGGAGCTTCAGCGCGCCGTAAAGGCAGTGCGCAATCATGGGAGCTCCAGCTCCAGTGATGACGAGCACCGGAAGATGCTCTATGTCATCTTCGGCGGGTCCGCTGACCCCCCGTCCCGAAGTGCGGCTAAGGCCTTGCGCCGAGCGGTAGCGTCGGTGGCTCCCCTCCCAGGTGCGGCACCGCACCTCAGGTGGATGGGAACCCCCATCAGCTTCGATGACACCGACTGCCCCAGGAACATGGCTGGGGCCGGCCAACTACCGCTCGTGGTGGCCCCCACCATCGCCAATGTGAAGATGTGCCACGTTTTGGTGGATGGTGGGGCTGGACTGAACCTCATCAGTCGCGCAGCCTTCCAGAGGCTGCAGATCCCGATGGCCAAGCTCACCCCATCGAGCCCGTTCTCAGGGGTAGGGCCGGGAAGGGTCGTTCCCTACGGCCACACCAGCCTCCCGGTGACCTTTGGGGCACCAGACAGCTATCGGACAGAGTACATTCTGTTCGACGTGGCTGAGATTGACCTCCCGTTCAACGCCATAATTGGCAGGCCAGCCCTGTACCGATTCATGGCAGTAGCCCACTACGGCTACCTTGTCTTGAAGATGCCAACACCAACAGGCGTCCTCAAGATTTGTGGAGACCGTGCTGCGGCAGTGTTAGCCTTGGAAAAGCTCCAGGCAATTACAGCAGCTGGAGCACCAACCCCGGGCAGTACTGAACCAAACCGGCTCCACCCAAGTGCACGCCACATGCCACTACCACAGCACCCCATGTGCAACCCCTCGACGAGGACGATGTCCCCTTGAGGCTCGTCCGAATCACCGCCGATGCCGCCCAGACCACCCGGGTAGCCGGGGGTCTGGATAGCAGATAGGAAGGCGTGCTCGTTACCTCCCTCCGGCACAATGCCGATGTGCTGCATGACAGCCGTCGTGGATGCCAGAGATCCCTAGGGAGGTGATTGGGCACTAACTAAAGGTCTCCCCAAACGCCTGGACAGTCCGACAGGAGCCCCTCAGGCAGCCCACCGAGCAGTAAAAAGTTTCATTCGGGAAGAAACCAAGAAGCTGCTGAGCGCTGGCTCCATACGGAAAGTCCGCCACCCCCGGTGCTTCGTTGATTGCTCCAAAGGCTGGCGGGAAGCTCCGGAAGTGCATCGACTACACCAGTCTCGATAAGGTATGTCCCATAGATCTATTTTCTCTCTCTATGATAGATCAAATAGTAGGCTTGACGTCAGGCTGCGATATACTGTGCTTCCTAGATGCTTGCTCGGGTTTCCACCAGACCCCTATGTCTAGAGAAGTTGAAGGGCACCTGTCGAAGTGTGCGGTCGACACTTCCCCCGGGCCTGCACTGGGCAACCCGCGGAGGTTCTTTTTTCGGAGGGGCTAGTTCCTAGCGGAGAGCTTGCGTGGATGGAACGAGTTAGTAAGAGCCTGACACGGTGAGTTTTACGTGGTTCCGGCCGCCGGAGCGTAAAACCCTACGTCCACGGCGAGCTATGGAGCTCGCTGTATTGCTTGCTGCTCCGGGCCGGAGGCCTGAGCTTGGGGGTGAGTTACAGCTTGAGAGTGTATGGCTAGCGTATGAGTTGCAAAATGCGAACCCTTGCTATCGACGCCTACCCGAGCCTTTTAATCCAAGACTCGGGCGGCTTACAAGGGGAGCCGGGACCCGACAGGTGGTCCTGGGAAGATTGTCTATTATGTACCGTATCTGCAGTTATGCCGGTAGTTGTCTCTGGCTGAAGGCTTCTGAGTCTTCATCTTGCCGCCCTGCCCATGCCGCATGCCAGTCGTAGCGGTTGATGACAGCGCAGGCGGCATGGGTTGTCTTGTCGCGGTATTTATTGGCTGACAGGTTCTGACACCGCGTGCCAGTCTGTGATGCGACTGGGCGCAACGGCACCTGACAGACGCGTGCTCCGCGTTTCTGCGTCTTGGGAAGATGCGGGCCTTGAATACCTTGTACGGGCAAGGTATGGGGCGTATTTACGCCCGCTGCCTATCACTCAGGGCAGGCAGCGTCGCTCTGCTGCCACGTGGCGGGCCCGGAGCCCATCTCAGAGAAGAGAAGGTCAGTCCCGCGGGGCACGTGGCACCTTCGGACCTCTCTCCCGCGGAGGGGGAGGTCCGGCTTCTGCTGGCCACGTGGCGGGCCCGGAGCTCTCCTCTGAAGAGAGGGAGGTCCGGCCCCGCTGGACACGCGGCGCCTTCGGACCTCTCTCCCGCGGAGGGGGAGGTCCGGCTTCTGTATGCCACGTGGCGGGCCCGGAGCTCTCCTCTGAGGAGAGGGACGTCCGGCCCCGCCGGACGCGTGGCGCCTTTGGAGCTCTCCCTGCGGAGAAGGGCGAGTTCCTTAGGCATTTTACCCTGTTCGCGGGGGTACCCCATATCTCAGGTACCGACAGTGGCCCCCAGGCCCATCTCGGGGGAGATAGCGAGCCCGAGGTGGGACCTCCGTCTCTTCCGGTCCGCGCACTTTCTCTAAGTCCCGAATTGACCGCTGCCGGAGCACGAACAGCCACCTGATCGTGGGAGCGTGCGCTCACTTGATGGTTGCTGTCGGTACCCTCGATATGGGGTACCCCTGCGCACAGGGTAAAATGCCTAAGGAACTCGCCCTTCTCCGCAGGGAGAGCTCCGAAGGCGCCACGCGTCTGGCGGGGCCGGACCTCCCTCTCCTCAGAGGAGAGCTCCGGGCCCGCCATGTGGCATACAGAAGCCGGACCTCCCCCTCTGTGGGAGAGAGGTCCGAAGGCGCCGCGTGTCCAGCGGGGCCGGACCTCCCTCTCCTTAGAGGAGAGCTCCGGGCCCGCCACGTGGCCAGCAGAAGCCGAGCCTCTCCCTCCGCGGAGAGAGGTCCGGAGGCTCCACGTGCCCCGCGGGACTGACCCTTCTCTTCTCTGAGAAGGGCTCCGGGCCCGCCACGTGGCAGCAGAGCGACGCTGCCTGCCCCGAGCGATAGGCAGCTGGCGTAAATACGCCCCATACCTTGCCCGTACAAGGTATTCAAGGCCCGCGTCTTCCCAAGGCGCGGAGACGCGGAGCACGCTTCTGTCAGGTGCCGTTGCGCCCAGTCGCATCACAGACTGATGCGCGGTGTCAGAACCTGTCAGCCAATAAACACCGCGACAAGACAACCCATGCCGCCTGCGCCGTCATCAACCGCTATGACTGGCATGCGACATGGGCAGGGCGGCAAGATGAAGACTCAGAAGCCTTCGGCCAGAGACAACTACCGGCATAACTGCAGATACGGTAGATAATAGACAATCTTCACGGGGCCACCTGTCGGGCCCCGGCTCCCCTTGTAAGCCGCCCGAGTCTTGGACTATAAAAGGCTCGGGTAGGCGTCGATAGCAAGGGTTCGCATTTTGCAACTCATACGCTAGCCATACGCTCTCAATCTGTAACTCACCCCCAAGCTCAGGCCCCCGGCCCTGAGCAGCAAGCAATACAGCGAGCTCCATAGCTCGCCATGGACGTAGGGTTTTACGCTCCGGCGGCCTGAACCACGTAAAACTCGCCGTGTCAAGCTCTCACTAACTCGTCCATCTGCGCAAGCTCTCCGCTAGGAACTAGCCCCTCCGAAAAAAGAACCTCCGCGGGCTGCCCAGTGCAGGCCCGGGGGCAGTGTCGACCGAACACTTCGACATTTGGCGCGCCAGGAAGGGGGCTTCTCCCCTAGCGCGACGAGTTCCCGCCGACGAAGATGACCAAGCTTCCTTCAGCGGTGAACTCTCCCCCCTCGCCTCAGCGGCAAACCGCGACCAGGGGGAGTACATGTCGACACACTCGGGACGGAGTGTGTCGGTACAAGCTGGGAGCCAGCAACCGGTTCTGGCAGCGCTGACCCCGGCAATGCAGGCTCCAATTAGCATCAGGCCTTCAGTAGCAACGGGCGTACCCGGTGGGGGTGCGCTAGCAGCAGCAAGGGCGCTACTGCACAATCCGCCTGCTGGGGACGCGCCTCAGGCGGCGACCCAGCAGTGGATTCGCGAGGTGGACCGTCTCGTCGTCACCGCCGCAAACCCTCGACTTCGACGGGGACGACGCTCCGGCCAAACGGCTGTGTCGCTGATGCGCGCGCCAACGGTTGACGGGCAGACGGCGGACTCCAGCTCCACCAGGCTTCCGTCGATGGATCTGAGGGCAGAGCTGGAGCGAAGCCGCTTGGGCCAAGATGCCCGAGTGTTCCTCGAGCGACGTCGAGAAAGGCGTCGCATCCAAGAGGCTGGCGACAGCATGACGTCGGCCTCAACCCAGCCTGAAGGGCAGATCTTCGCCACGTGAGCTCTGCCCCAGGCGTACGCCGCGCAGAATATGCCACAGTCATATGTCCTGCAAACGGCGCCCCCGGCCTATGGCGCAGCCTTGCCCATACAGGGGTACACTGTGCCAGGCGCGAACCAAGCGTTCGCAGCACCAATACCTGCACTGGGAGCCAGCAACCGGCTCTGGCAGCGCCGACCCCGGCAATGCAGGCTCCGACCAGTGTCAGGTCTTCAGTAGCGCTGGACGTACCCGGTGGGGGTGCGCTAGCTGCAGCAAGAGCGCTACTGCACAATCCACCTGCTGGGGACGCGCCTCAGGCAGCGACCCAGCAGTGGATTCACGAGGTAGACCGTCTCGTCGTCGCCGCCGCAAACCCTCAACTTCAGCGGGGACGACGCTCCGGCCAACCGGCTGTTTCGCTGATGCGCACACCAATGGTTGACGAGCAGACGGCAGATTCCAGCTCTACCAGGCCCCAGTCGACGGATCTGAGGACAGAGCTGGAACGGTGTCACTTGGGCCAGGATACCCGGGTGTACCTCGAGCGACGTCAAGAAAGTCGTCGCACTCAAGAGGCTGGCGACAACATGACGTCGGCCTCGACCCTGCCTGAAGGGCGGACCTTCACCATGTGGGCTCTGCCCTAGGCGTACGCCGCGCAGCATAAGCCACAACCATGTGCTCTGCAAGCGGCGTCCCCGGCCTATGGCGCAACCTTGCCCATACCGGGGTACATTGTGTCAGGCGCAACCAAGCGTTCGCGGCACCAATACCTGCACTGGGAGCCAGCAACCGGCTCTGGCAGCTCCGACCCCGGCAATGCAGGCTCTGACCAGTGTCAGGTCTTCAGTAGCGCTGGACGTACCCGGCGGGGGTGCGTCAGCCACAGCAAGAGCGCTACCGCACGATCCGCCTGTTGGGGACGCGCCTCAGGCAGCGACCCAGCAGTGGATTCGCGAGATAGACAGAAGCAGGATGTACGGCCCTGGAGCCCCACCTCCGCTTCACGAGGTGGCCGCGCAAGTTTCGGCCGCACCTGCCCGAGAAGTACGACGGCAGCGTCAACCCGGCGGGGTTCCTCCAGATCTACTCCACCGCCGTACTTGCCGCAGGAGGGGATGAGGCCGTCATGGCCAATCTACTTCCCCGTCACCTTGACCGGCCCGACCCGGTCTTGGCTAATGAACCTCCCTCGGGTTTCCATAACTTCCTGGGGAGAGCTCTGCCGGCAGTTTATCGCCAACTTCGGCAGCTCCTACACCCGTCCCGGCACGGAGCTTGACCTCCAAGCCATCAAGCAACAACCTGGGGAGTCGCTGCGCTCCTTTATCCAGCGGTTCTCCCAGGTACGCAACACCATTCCACATATTCAAAGTGCTTCTGTGGTGGCGGCACTTCGACAGTGTCCAGGACAAGAAGATGCTTGAGAGGCTTGCAACCAGAGAGGTCTGCGATGCCTCCGAGCCCTTCAGCCTGGCGGACAAGTGCGCCAGAGCAGCCGGAGGGCGGAGCTGGCACTCACTGCCAGCTTCCGAAGCCGGAAGACAGCCCGAAGACGGCGGAGTTCAAGCTGAGCTCCCGACCACGTCAGACAGCCAAGAGCCAAGCACTGGCTGACTTCGTGGCTGAGTGGACGCCAACGAAGGTTGACCCAGGGGGCCGCGAAGACGGTGAACCAAAGTACCGAGCTCCGGTCTTCACCGGGCCTCACTGGACGCTCTTCTTCGACGGCTCCTCGCGAAAGCAGGGGGCCGGTGCCGGCGTACTGCTTCTCATGCCATCGCGGGAGCAGTTTGGGTACATGGTGCGTCTCAATTCCAAGGCAACCAACAACTTGGCAGAGTATGAAGCATTCATCTTTGGCCTAAAAGACAGTCCTGTCTTTGGGCGCTAGCCAGCTGTTGGCACAGGGCGACTCCCGGCTAGTTATCAAGCAAGTTAAGGGTGAATGCTCCTACAAAGACCCACAGCTAGCTGCTTATCTGCTTCACGTGCGGATGTTGGAGAAAGAATTCCTCGCCTTGGACCTGCGCCATGTACCGCGCGCTGGCACGGCCGCAGCGGACAACCTCTCTGTCACACCCGGTTTTTCCGAAGAAACAACCAAGTGAATATCACATGTATGCCAGGATCATTTTCTCATACATGTGATGACAAATAGTGAAGCATCATTTATTACAAGCCAGGTGTCGAATATAAGTAAGTCTTACATAGTAAATGTCTCGATGGACAATAATAAGTTCATCACAAGGAAATAAACTAGCAGCGGAATATTATTCTTTAGGGCTCCATCACAGGCGTTGCCCGGGGGTCTTCATGAACCTAAAAACCTTCCTCGGGTCCAAAATCTTGGTCATTATACACCACCTCATTATCTTGACCTGAGCAGCAATATAAACCAACAAATATGCAAGGTTGAGTACCAATGGTACTCAGCAAGTGTGGGAAAATTATATCATGCATGGCTAGAACAAGGAAAGGTTGAACTCATGGTTAAAGCACTACGCAATTAATACCTATCACCTTAGCTTATTAAGCACCTACATTACTACACAGGTGAAATGGTCCCAATCTCCCATCCCATCATCATAATCCAATAACCATAACATCATTTCCAATGTTAAGCTCCCCGCTTAACTTCCAAAACCATCAATCCTCTAATCATGAATAAGTCCAGGCCGCTCTTAACCGTGAGCACGGCTGTCAAGACAGTTTTGACTCTGCAGAGTTTGTACCACTGTACCCTCAAGTAGTGATTTCATCCCCCGTTGCCGGGTGGACTAAAAGAACCTCCATTATGCCAGTGGCTACGATCCACATTCACACTTCCCAGGTGTGTAGCCAGGAGATCACTACGAAGCCTTTACAAAGGGATTCCCGACGAGCGTGGGCCCACTGAGGTTTCACCCCTAACAGCATACAAGAGGCTCCAACCCCGCTGCAGTGGCCCCCTCTTGAGCCTTGCGGTTCATATGGTAGTCCAGCTGACACCTACTCCCCGCACCATCCAACACACCCATACTACGCCGGGGATACACCTAATTAATTGGCTAAGCTGCCCCATCTCAGCATGTGGTTGGCACTGTAAAGCCGGGTTACATGCTCCATGAACCGGTCCTTAGGATCCAGGCAAGTACTAAACACAAACCCAAGTCTCGTGCACCCAGCACACAACCAAAACATCCAACTTGCCTTGATCCCTACCTCTACATAACTCACAATGTCTCATTCAAGAGTATGGTAATATAAACTGATGATCTCATGTCCCAAATATCCCATTCTAAGCATGGCTAAGCAAATGCATGTAAATAAATGACATGGTAAAATAAATCCCAACCCAAGCTACAAGGAAAACAAGGTAATGCAATTCTAGGGAAACTTTCCTAGCATGGGTTTCATATTTCATTTGACAATGCAAATAATTCTATCTACACATCCTAGCATAGGATCAAAGTGGTCAAGGACACTTGCCTCCTTCTTGCTGCTCTTGGAATGGGTAGTCCTGATCTTGGAAAGAAATAACTTGCTCTTGAACAGGTTCTACTTCATACCATCACACATAGCAAAAGAAAAATAACAATCATAAGACATAGTTCACACTTCTACTTCATACAAACCACACATTCATATTTATGAAATTCATTCACCATTATATGTGTTGTGGTTACTTTATGTGTGTTGAGTTGTGGCTTGCATGCACTTTTAACCATGTGTATATGATTCCTACTTTTGTGTCCACCTTTATACTTACATACTATTTATATGGGTTTCCAATAAATTTCTTATATTCAACTACTTCACCTTTTTACTACCAAGTGTGTATGAAAAGTATTATTCTTCCCCATATGTGCTTTCAGAATTTCTACCAACCCTAAACTGAATTCTTTGGATTTTAGAAACTCCATTTATCATTTGCTAGTTGCTATATTTTCAGATTTATTCTCCTATGCATAAATGTGTATTTTATTATGAAATTAGTAATACACATCATCTAAACAGAATAGGTTATGGTCCTAAATAATTTAATAACATGTTTTGACCTTGGCTTCTGATGTAGATTATTTCATAATTATTTTCCCTATTTTTCTATAACTATTCTTTACTTAAAAATGTGTCCCTATACTAATAAATGTGAATAATAAATGAAACAGATTCATTTCAGCCCAAAAATAGATTTTTATCTCACTCCAAAGTTTTCTAAGTACTGAGAAAGTTTTTAATTAATTTTGACAATTATGTTTGTCCCCTTTTTTTAATTTTTAAACACTAGTTACATATTCAATTTTCTAAATTAATTACTAAACAGGGTTAAAATAATGAATTCACCCCATTACAGGGTCTATAATATTATTTTCATAATTTCCAGGGGTCTAGCTACACTTATCAGAGGTGTTTTTCCTAATTTTTATTAAGTCCAGGGGCTAAAACTGATTTTTAAATGAATTTACATGATTTTCTGGAGTTCCAGGGGCTAGATCTGAAGTTTCCGGGGCTAGCTCTCAATTCCAGAGAACCCCAGGGGGTAGCACGTAAGAATTCCAGTCTTTATAACGCGGGGTTGACGTGGACCGTCCGATTTTAAACCGACGGCTGAGATTATAACATCGAACCGGTACGCGGGGATTTAAAGTCTACCGTGCGATTTAAAATAAACGGCGCACAAGCAGCCACGTCGCTCTGATCGAGCGCGGGCGGCGCTGCCGGCGGCGCACGGCGGCGGGAAGCGGCAATCTCGCCGGAAAGTTTCGGATCCTCGAGAATTCTGCCTAAAACTGTGATCTTATGGCATAGATCGGTAGAGGGGAGGTTAGGGATCTCACCTCGGGGGTTTTCTCGAGCTCGGAAGTCCTGGAAAGTGATCGGCGGCGAGGTCCGAGGAAAAACCACGGCGAAGCTCGTCGGCGCTGTGTTTACACCGTAACTCTCCGAGTTTTCTGCACCTGCAAAGTTCCCCGGAGGCGGTGGATCAAGACCAGCGAGTTAGATCAGAGTTTCCGAGCTTAGATCGGCCAGAATTCACCGGCGAAGTCTCGGTGCTCACCGGAGTAAAAATCGGCGATCGCGTGGGAAAAAATGATCGGAGCTGGGGTTTTTATAGCCGGGGGAGGGCGGTGAGTTGGTTGTGATCGAGTTTGAGTCTTCCGGGATCAGAATTCGGGCTGAGGGACGCGGTTTCCGGGCAGTTAAGATCGCGCGCGCTCGGGGAAAAGTCCGGGGTCGCGGGGTTAGGGATGACAGGCGGGTCCCACCCGTCTGTGAGAGATAGCGCGGGCGCGCGGGGGCGGGCTGGCGCGGGGGAAACTGGGCCGGCTGGCGGGTTTCGGCCCACTGGCCGGTTTTTTTCCCGTTTTTCTTTTTCTTTTTCCATTTCTTTTCTGTTTTGAGTATAATTTGAATTCCAGTTTGAATTTGAATTTTTGCAAAACATGCAACACGTCCAAAAAAATTTAAATTCCCCTCTGAACATGGTTTAGAGTTTTGAATCAAAATTTGGGGTGTTACAGCTCTACCCCCCCTTAAAAGAAATCTCGTCCTCGAGATTGGTGTTTCTAAGAAAACAATTCCGGAAATTGTGCCTTGAGCTCATCTTCCCGTTCCCAGGTGGCTTCCTCTTCTGAGTGATGCTTCCACTGCACCTTGCACATCCGGATTCTTTTATTTCTGGTGAGGCGTTCCATTGTCTCCAAAATCTTGTATGGTTGCTCGGCATAAGACAAATCCTCAGCTACATCCACTTCATTCATGGGTAACACCTCTTCAGCCGTCCTCAGGCATTTCTTGAGTTGTGACACATGGAATACATCGTGTACATCCGATAGATGAACCGGTAACTCTAGTTGGTACGCCACTTCGCCTTTTCTTTCCAAAACTTGAAAGGGTCCGATGTATCGAGGTGACAACTTCCCTTTCACCTTGAACCGACGAAGTCCTCTGATAGGGGACACCTTGAGATAAACATAGTCTCCCACGTTGAAAACGAGTTCTCTTCTTCGTACATCGGCATAGCTCTTTTGGCGTGTTTGTGCTATCCTCAAATTGTTGCGAATCTCCCTCACCTTTGCCTCGGCTTCTTGTAGCACTTCTGGACCAAACACTTTACTTTCTCCTGTTTGGTTCCAAAATAGAGGAGTTCTGCACTTCCTTCCATACAAAGCTTCAAACGGCGACATTTTCATACTAGCTTGATAGCTGTTGTTATAGGAAAACTCCGCATACGGTAGGTTCTTGTCCCAACTCCTATTGTTTTTTTTGAGTGCACATGCCCTTAACATATCTTCAAGGATCTGATTGGTTCTCTCCGTCTGCCCGTCAGTTTGGGGATGATAGGCAGAACTAAAGTTCAGATGGGTTCCCATGGTTTCATGCAACTTCTGCCAGAACCTTGAGGTGAACTGTGTCCCTCGATCCGACACAATCTTCTTTGGCACTCCATGGTAACACACAATCCTTGACATGTACAATTCTGCCAATTTGGATCCGCTGTAGCTTTCTTTCACGGGGATGAAATGAGCTACCTTGGTTAGCCTATCAATAATGACCCATATTGAATCATACCCGGATTGAGTCCTAGGCAATCCCACGACAAAATCCATGCTGATTTCTTCCCACTTCCATTCAGGCACTTTGAGTGGTTGCAGCAATCCCGCGGGTCGTTGATGTTCTGCTTTCACCAACTGACATGTGTCACATAGGGCAACATGTTCCGCGACATCTCGCTTCATGCCATACCACCAATACCTGCTTTTGAGGTCCTGGTACATCTTCGTACTCCCAGGATGAATGGAATAGTCAGAATCATTTGCCTCCTTTAAAATCAATTCACGGATCTCTTTTACTTCTGGCAGCACACAGATCCTTTTCCCGTGCCACACCGTACCTTGTTCATCCTCTCTGAAACCTTGAGCTTTATTTTCCTTGATGAGTTGCCTGATTTCCTGTATCTTCTCATCATTCTTTTGGCCCTCGCATATGTCTCGCTCAAGTGTGGAGTCCACTTCCATGGCGATGGCTTCACCACTATTTACTAGACATAGATTGAGTCTTATAACCTCGTCCTTCAATTCTGCAGGCATGTCCTTCAAACTCAACTTATTGACCTGCACTTTCCGACTCAAAGCATCGGCCATGACGTTTGCTTTCCCTGGATGATAGTTGATGCCCACATCAAAGTCATTGATTAGCTCTAACCATCTCCTTTGTCGGAGGTTGAGATCTGGCTGTGTGAATATGTACTTCAAACTCTTATGATCCGTATATATTTCTGTCCTCTTCCCCATCAAATAGTGCCGCCAAATTTTCAACGCGTGTACCACTGCAGCTAGTTCTAGGTCATGTGTAGGATAGTTCTTCTCGTGCTTCCGAAGCTGCCGGGACGCATAAGCCACGACATGTCCTTCTTGCATGAGAACACATCCCAACCCATTTCCAGAGGCATCGCAGTACACTGTGAAATTCTTCTGCATATCTGGCATAACCAACACTGGGGCTGTTGTCAATCTCTTCTTTAGCTCCTGAAAGCTTGTCTCGCACTGTGGCGTCCAGGTGAATGTGATTCCCTTCTCCAACAGTTTGGTGAGAGGTCTCGAGATCTTGTAGAATCCCTCAATAAACCGTCGATAGTATCCAGCCAAGCCCAAAAAGCTTCGAACTTCCCCGACATTTTCAGGGGTTTTCCACTTCTGGATATCTTCAATTTTGGCGGGATCTACGGAGATTCCTCCCTCCGAGATTATATGTCCTAAAAAGGGAACTCTCTTCAGCCAAAACTCACACTTGCTCAACTTGGCATATAGTTGGTGTTCTCTCAGCCTCTGTAACACCAACCTTAGATGTTTCTCATGTTCTTCTTCATTTTTGGAGAAGACGAGAATATCATCTATGAAAACCACCACAAATTTGTCCAGATATTCCATGAATACCTTGTTCATGAGGTACATGAAATATGCCGGGGCATTGGTTAGCCCGAAAGGCATGACAGTGTATTCATACAGTCCGTACCGAGATACGAAAGCTGTCTTGGGAATATCAGATTGCCTTATCTTGAGTTGGTGGTACCCCGACCTGAGATCAATTTTTGAGAACACACAAGCTCCCCTCAACTGATCGAACAAGCCTTCAATGCGAGGCAATGGGTACTTGTTCTTGACGGTTACCTCATTCAAAGCACGGTAATCCACGCATAACCTTTGGGTTCCATCTTTCTTGGGCACAAATATCACCGGAGCTCCCCATGGTGAGGAACTAGGGCGAATATACCCCTGCTCCGTCAATTCTCTCAAATGATCCTTGAGCTCTTCTAGCTGCTTGGAGTCCATTCGATAAGGTCTCTTGTATATCGGGACTGTCCCGGGTACTAGCTCAATTGCGAACTCCACGTCACGGTCGGGAGGAATACCTGGCAACTCCTCCAGAAAAACATCTGGATATTCCCTGATGGTCCTGATTTCCTCAACTTTCACCTCCACTTGATTTAATTTAATGTCCCTCCTAGGCTCGTGTATTGTTATGAACTTTACTCTTGTGCCATTGGGGTGAGTTAGTTCCACCGTTCTGGTTGAACAATGGATGATTCCTTTATGTTTGGTCAACCAATCCATACCCAAAATAATATCTATCCCTTGTGAATCTATCACTATGAGGTTAGCAGTAAATACTACCCCATTAATGTCTAGGCTCACTTTGGGACACACTTGTCTTGTCCTTATTTCTCCACCTGGAGAGTTTACGGCTAGCATATGGTTCATTTGTGTGGTTGCTAGGTCATGCTTCTTAACAAACCCTTGAGCAATGAACGAGTGGGTAGCACCAGAATCAAACAGCAGAGTGGCAAGGTGTAAATTGTCAGGAAACTTACCAACTACCACGTCGGGTGCCTCTTGTGCTTCCTCCATAGTGACGTGGTTCACCCGTCCTCTCACTACATTCTGCTGTTGTGGCGGCGCAGGCTTCTTCTTCGGGCATTTATGGGCGTAGTGCCCCACTTCACCACAGCTGAAACATTGCACCCCAACCTTAGGTGCTGGGCCCTTGTTGTCTTGGGGTTGGTTTGGGGGTCCTTGTACTGCTGGTCGAGGTGGATATGCGGGGCGAGGCTGCTGCACAAACTGACGTGGCGGCTGTGCAGATGCTGCGGGAGGCCTGTAGTTTGGGTTGTACCCTCTTGGTGCTGAATAGGGTACCGCAGCACGGCTCATCTGCCCCGTAGGTTGCTGCATCATACGTGGGCGGGTGTTGCTCCCTGAGGCTTGATGTGACCACCCGGCCTTCCTCTTATTCTCATTTTCTAGGGCCTTTAGCTTCCTTTCTACCACAAATGCTCGGTCCACCATCTTTTGGAAGCTTTCATAATCATTGGAGGACATTGCACACTGCATCTCTGCGGTAAGTCCTTCCACGAAACAATCTTGTTTCTGCTCATCAGTCTCTATGTCTCGTGGAGCATAACGGGATAGTTGAGTAAATTTAGTGAGGTATTCCCTCACCGTCATGTTTCCCTGCTGCAGTCCCAGAAACTCTTTCCTCTTGTTTTTGAGTTCACCTCTTGGGATGTAATGGTTGCGGAAGCTACGCTTGAACTCTTCCCAAGTGATGTTCTCAGGGTCATGATGGGCGGCCACGTAGGCGGTCCACCAATCAGCAGCAGGTCCATGCAATTGATGAGAGGCAAACAGAACCCTCTCATACCCTTGGCATTGTATAATCCTCATCTTACTTTCAATGGTCTTCAGCCAATCATCTGCCTCCAGAGGTTCAGCAGCACTTGCAAACTTTGGAGGTTGAGTTCCTAGAAACTCACTCAACCTTGGTTGGCGTGGTGCCGCTTGTGGAGGTGGAACTTGATGCAAGTTGGCCACCACTTGAGTCAAGTTCTGGATAAGCTGATTTTGATTCTCCAGCATTTGGTGGAGAGGGTCAACTTCTTCACGCCGACCACCCCTGTCCTGGCCTCCAGAAAGATGAGGGTTGCATGCCTCATCGTTGTTGTTGGCGGGGTTGGCAGCACGTCCTTTTCCTCTTCCGGCCATCTGGCAGAATCAACCAAGGTCAATTTGAAATCATTTAGCATCATCTTACTACTTTCATTTGTTTGTACTTTGAAGTGTTGAGGCTTTGTTAAAATTTTACGAGGGTTTATATCTCACACCAAATAAATGCACTATTATTTCCTGTGGGTTCACACACCAAAGCAAAACAATCTGAAGACGAGGCTGTGGACAATTGCTCATGGCTTCCACAACTCACGTCACACACCAAGCATCATCACACCATTAACTACGTAACGACTCGACTACTCGACTTCTTGCTAGCTAGGGGAAAGACTCTACACTACTCGTCCTCTTGAGCTGGCTCCTCGGGATCTTCCTCCTCATTTCGGCTACCTTCTGACTCTGCTCTGGGTGGGGAGGCTGCTGGTGGAGATGTGCGACGACGCCTGATTGCTCGGCGATCCGGGGAGTCAGGAGTCCATGGATCACTCACAGTGACACACAGTTCATTCCCATCTCCTCTTTCTCTCGCCTTTAAGCAAGCTCGCAGCAACGCCTCCGTTTCCTTCAGAGTGTCTCGGACATCCTGAAGCTCTTGTTGACACTCCTGCAGTCGAGTGCTGAGCATAGCAGCATCCTCCAAGCACAAGTCCATGTGCTCATGGGAAGTCCCTTGCTGCACCGGTGGATACTTGTACTCCGTGGTACCACTCTCACGTTGGAGGACATACATGTACTCAGTTTTGTCCAAGTGGCGACGATAGATGTGACTCTGGCAGGTGATGGCCTCCCAGGTAACATCTTTCTCCGCGTCA
The DNA here is from genome assembly GCA_030760725.1 of Neostapfia colusana. Taxonomy (NCBI): domain Eukaryota; kingdom Viridiplantae; phylum Streptophyta; class Magnoliopsida; order Poales; family Poaceae; genus Neostapfia; species Neostapfia colusana. Next base: position 108,417,247 of record JASWHV010000006.1, read on the forward strand.
ACTTGTGTTGCTCGACAAGCTAGAGAGTGGTGAATCTTAAGCAGCTGATTCTCGTGTATAATCCTCATCTCCGAACTCCATTCTTCCCTCTTCTCACGGATGGTCCTGGTGGAGTTATAGTGGATGATCAGCTTGCCCGTATTGCCGGCGGCTTCGAGCATACGTCGAAGACGGCGCAACAAATCTCCTACTGCCAATCCGTAGGAAAGGTACGTCACTGGACGACTCTCCTCTCTTTCGGCAAGGGCAACTACGGGAACTCTCCCTCCTGTGGACTTACGAGCGGTGCGAATCATGCGAACCATCTAAAACAAAAAGAATTTAAAATTAGGTTAGATAAAATCTCAAACAAAAATCCTATTTTGAATGAAAGTTGGGGTAATATGAAGAAAATGACTCCTTTAATAACACTTTTCCACCCACACCTTGGAAAATAGTTTTTAAGAAAATAGGGCCCTTAAATACGTCCATTTCTACCTAGGTCCACGTTCCTACGGGCAACCTTGGCTCTGATACCACCTCTGTCACACCCGGTTTTTCCGAAGAAACAACCAAGTGAATATCACATGTATGCCAGGATCATTTTCTCATACATGTGATGACAAATAGTGAAGCATCATTTATTACAAGCCAGGTGTCGAATATAAGTAAGTCTTACATAGTAAATGTCTCGATGGACAATAATAAGTTCATCACAAGGAAATAAACTAGCAGCGGAATATTATTCTTTAGGGCTCCATCACAGGCGTTGCCCGGGGGTCTTCATGAACCTAAAAACCTTCCTCGGGTCCAAAATCTTGGTCATTATACACCACCTCATTATCTTGACCTGAGCAGCAATATAAACCAACAAATATGCAAGGTTGAGTACCAATGGTACTCAGCAAGTGTGGGAAAATTATATCATGCATGGCTAGAACAAGGAAAGGTTGAACTCATGGTTAAAGCACTACGCAATTAATACCTATCACCTTAGCTTATTAAGCACCTACATTACTACACAGGTGAAATGGTCCCAATCTCCCATCCCATCATCATAATCCAATAACCATAACATCATTTCCAATGTTAAGCTCCCCGCTTAACTTCCAAAACCATCAATCCTCTAATCATGAATAAGTCCAGGCCGCTCTTAACCGTGAGCACGGCTGTCAAGACAGTTTTGACTCTGCAGAGTTTGTACCACTGTACCCTCAAGTAGTGATTTCATCCCCCGTTGCCGGGTGGACTAAAAGAACCTCCATTATGCCAGTGGCTACGATCCACATTCACACTTCCCAGGTGTGTAGCCAGGAGATCACTACGAAGCCTTTACAAAGGGATTCCCGACGAGCGTGGGCCCACTGAGGTTTCACCCCTAACAGCATACAAGAGGCTCCAACCCCGCTGCAGTGGCCCCCTCTTGAGCCTTGCGGTTCATATGGTAGTCCAGCTGACATCTACTCCCCGCACCATCCAACACACCCATACTACGCCGGGGATACACCTAATTAATTGGCTAAGCTGCCCCATCTCAGCATGTGGTTGGCACTGTAAAGCCGGGTTACATGCTCCATGAACCGGTCCTTAGGATCCAGGCAAGTACTAAACACAAACCCAAGTCTCGTGCACCCAGCACACAACCAAAACATCCAACTTGCCTTGATCCGTACCTCTACATAACTCACAATGTCTCATTCAAGAGTATGGTAATATAAACTGATGATCTCATGTCCCAAATATCCCATTCTAAGCATGGCTAAGCAAATGCATGTAAATAAATGACATGGTAAAATAAATCCCAACCCAAGCTACAAGGAAAACAAGGTAATGCAATTCTAGGGAAACTTTCCTAGCATGGGTTTCATATTTCATTTGACAATGCAAATAATTCTATCTACACATCCTAGCATAGGATCAAAGTGGTCAAGGACACTTGCCTCCTTCTTGCTGCTCTTGGAATGGGTAGTCCTGATCTTGGAAAGAAATAACTTGCTCTTGAACAGGTTCTACTTCATACCATCACACATAGCAAAAGAAAAACAACAATCATAAGACATAGTTCACACTTCTACTTCATACAAACCACACATTCATATTTATGAAATTCATTCACCATTATATGTGTTGTGGTTACTTTATGTGTGTTGAGTTGTGGCTTGCATGCACTTTTAACCATGTGTATATGATTCCTACTTTTGTGTCCACCTTTATACTTACATACTATTTATATGGGTTTCCAATAAATTTCTTATATTCAACTACTTCACCTTTTTACTACCAAGTGTGTATGAAAAGTATTATTCTTCCCCATATGTGCTTTCAGAATTTCTACCAACCCTAAACTGAATTCTTTGGATTTTAGAAACTCCATTTATCATTTGCTAGTTGCTATATTTTCAGATTTATTCTCCTATGCATAAATGTGTATTTTATTATGAAATTAGTAATACACATCATCTAAACAGAATAGGTTCTGGTCCTAAATAATTTAATAACATGTTTTGACCTTGGCTTCTGATGTAGATTATTTCATAATTATTTTCCCTATTTTTCTATAACTATTCTTTACTTAAAAATGTGTCCCTATACTAATAAATGTGAATAATAAATGAAACAGATTCATTTCAGCCCAAAAATAGATTTTTATCTCACTCCAAAGTTTTCTAAGTACTGAGAAAGTTTTTAATTAATTTTGACAATTATGTTTGTCCCCTTTTTTTAATTTTTAAACACTAGTTACATATTCAATTTTCTAAATTAATTACTAAACAGGGTTAAAATAATGAATTCACCCCATTACAGGGTCTATAATATTATTTTCATAATTTCCAGGGGTCTAGCTACACTTATCAGAGGTGTTTTTCCTAATTTTTATTAAGTCCAGGGGCTAAAACTGATTTTTAAATGAATTTACATGATTTTCTGGAGTTCCAGGGGCTAGATCTGAAGTTTCCGGGGCTAGCTCTCAATTCCAGAGAACCCCAGGGGGTAGCACGTAAGAATTCCAGTCTTTATAACGCGGGGTTGACGTGGACCGTCCGATTTTAAACCGACGGCTGAGATTATAACATCGAACCGGTACGCGGGGATTTAAAGTCTACCGTGCGATTTAAAATAAACGGCGCACAAGCAGCCACGTCGCTCTGATCGAGCGCGGGCGGCGCTGCCGGCGGCGCACGGCGGCGGGAAGCGGCGATCTCGCCGGAAAGTTTCGGATCCTCGAGAATTCTGCCTAAAACTGTGATCTTATGGCATAGATCGGTAGAGGGGAGGTTAGGGATCTCACCTCGTGGGTTTTCTCGAGCTCGGAAGTCCTGGAAAGTGATCGGCGGCGAGGTCCGAGGCAAAACCACGGCGAAGCTCGTCGGCGCTGTGTTTACACCGTAACTCTCCGAGTTTTCTGCACCTGCAAAGTTCCCCGGAGGCAGTGGATCAAGACCAGCGAGTTAGATCAGAGTTTCCGAGCTTAGATCGGCCAGAATTCACCGGCGAAGTCTCGGTGCTCACCGGAGTAAAAATCGGCGATCGCGTGGGAAAAACTGATCGGAGCTGGGGTTTTTATAGCCGGGGGAGGGCGGTGAGTTGGTTGTGATCGAGTTTGAGTCTTCCGGCATCAGAATTCGGGCTGAGGGACGCGGTTTCCGGGCGGTTAAGATCGCGCGCGCTCGGGGAAAAGTCCGGGGTCGCGGGGTTAGGGATGACAGGCGGGTCCCACCCGTCTGTGAGAGATAGCGCGGGCGCGCGGGGGCGGGCTGGCGCGGGGGAAACTGGGCCGGCTGGCGGGTTTCGGCCCACTGGCCGGTTTTTTTCCCGTTTTTCTTTTTCTTTTTCCATTTCTTTTCTGTTTTGAGTATAATTTGAATTCCAGTTTGAATTTGAATTTTTTGCAAAACATGCAACACGTCCAAAAATTTTTAAATTCCCCTCTGAACATGGTTTAGAGTTTTGAATCAAAATTTGGGGTGTTACACTCTCAACGAAGACCTCCATCGGAGCCCCCGCGCACGAAGGAGTCTTCGAGAGGTCGTTGCTGCGGTCCACAGCCCGGCCCGCCGAGCCGGGCGAAGGGGGCTGAACCAGTGCCATGAAGCTAGGCAGTCCCGGCGGCCCTGGATGCCACCAAAGGATCGTAAGAGTCACTGGGGACTCCGTGCAACCCAGCGCTCGAGATCCAGAAGCTCAAGTAGCCCCGATGCATGGACCACGGAGGTCCGGGACTCCTTGAAGGACATCCTTCCTGATGAACGTGCATCCGCTGAACGGGTGGTGCGGTGGCTAAGTGCTACGTGCTGGTATCTTTACTGGCGTGGCGCCACGACATCCTATTGCGGTGCATAACCCAGGAGGAAGGCTGCGACTAGCTCGTAGTAGTCCAAGGAGGCGAGTGCTGGGAACGCTCATCGTCCCGCACGTTGGTCAGATAAGCCACCCGGCATGGCTCCTACTGACCGAGAGCCACCTGGACGCCGTCAAACTGGTTAGGGATGCAATGCGTGCAAAGTCCACGCCAAGCAGACCCACACAACCGGTGCAGACGCGCACCCAGAGCCGTCGGGGGATACCGGCTCCTCCATGTTGAGGGCCAGCCGGACTTCCCAGGGCCGGGTCACGGGAACTACCCTTCCACATGGTATGCAGGGCCGAAGCCATGCTTCCCTCTGATATAGCCATGGAGGGTCCCCCCGTGTCCGGCGTACGACGAAGCCACGCATGACCCGCTCTGCGTGAAGACAGGTGCTCCGACGCCACCCCAGTATGTTCACCATGCTTACTTAGGTGTTTATTTATTACGCATTAATTTATATGAACACCTCCCCACGCTCTAGACAGTGTGCGTCCATTGTACACTCGGTTCCTCTTTCCTGCTCTCATGCATAGTCGATATTTGCCGTCCTGCCGAAGGCGGTAGTGCTTGGGGTACCTGCCAGAGGCCCGGTGGCCTTCTGGGTCTCCCCCTGTAAGGGTACTGTACCGCCAGTTGGTCTCCTCTGAGAAAAGACCTATGCTAAACCGGGGGGTCAGGAGCCTTGCTTTGCCCAGTCTTGCACCCAAAGCATGAGCACTCTGCCCCCCGGCGCTGCGGTCTGAGTACCAGGGGGCCGGACGGTTACACCCTGACTGGGGCTGGGGCCAGACCTCCGGGACCAAGTGCACTGGATTACCCAGGCCCCGTATTCCGGCCTGGGACAGTAAGCCAAATGAGACTAAGGGACAGGAAAGGGGGGACCGCTGAGCAGTTCCGGACCTCCGCCCCCACAGCTGGGCCGAGCTCCGATGCCAGCCCTCGGCCTCCTTTCAGAGGCGAGCGCTGATGCCGGACCTCACGCCCTTCGTTGGCCTGAGCTCCGATGACTGCCGGACTCCGCCCCCACAGCTGGGCCGAGCTCCGATGCCAGCCCTCACCCTCCTTTCAGAGGCGAGCGCTGATGCCGGACCTCACGCCCTTCGTTGGCCTGGGCTCCGATGACTGCCGGACTCCGCCTGCACAGCCAGGCCGAGCTCCGAGGCCAGCCCTCACCCTCCTTTCAGAGGTGAGCGCTGATGCCGGACCTCACGCCCTTCGCTGGCCTGAGCTCCGATGACTTCCGGACTCCGCCCCCATAGTCGGGCCGAGCTCCGAGGCCAGCCCTCGCCCTCCTTTCAGAGGCGAGCACTGATGCCGGACCTCACGCCCTTCGCTGGCCTGAGCTCCGATGACTTCCGGACTCCGCCCCCATAGCTGGGCCGAGCTCCGATGCCAGCCCTCGCCCTCCTTTCAGAGGCGAGCGCTGATGCCGGACCTCACGCCCTTCGCTGGCCTGAGCTCCGATGACTTCTGGTCCTCCGCCCCCACAGCCGGGCCGAGCTCCAATGCCAGGCTTCACCCTCTCCTAAGAGGTTGAACACCGAAGCCGTCAAGACCCTGCCAGCACACGGAGTACTCAAGACAAGAAAGTGCGCGGATCAGAAGAGACGAAGGTCCCACCTCGGGCTCGCTATCTCCCCCGAGATGGGCCCGGGGGCCACTGTCGGTACCCTCGATATGGGGTACCCCCGCGCACAGGGTAAAATGCCTAAGGAACTCGCCCTTCTCCGCAGGGAGAGCTCCGAAGGCGCCACGCGTCCGGCGGGGCCGGACCTCCGTCTCCTCAGAGGAGAGCTCTGGGCCCGTCACGTGGCATACAGAAGCCGGACCTCCCCCTCCACGGGAGAGAGGTCCGAAGGCGCCGCGTGTCCAGCGGGGCCGGACCTCCCTCTCCTTAGAGGAGAGCTCCGGGCCCGCCATGTGGCCAGCAGAAGCCGAGCCTCTCCCTCCGCGGAGAGAGGTCCGGAGGCTCCACGTGCCCCGCGGGACTGACCCTTCTCTTCTCTGAGAAGGGCTCCGGGCCCGCCACGTGGCAGCAGAGCGGCGCTGCCTGCCCCGAGCGATAGGCAGCGGTCTTAAATACGCCCCATACCTTGCCCGTACAAGGTATTCAAGGCCCGCGTCTTCCCAAGACGCGGAGCACGCTTCTGTCAGGTGCCGTTGCGCCCAGTCGCATCACAGACTGACGCGCGGTGTCAGAACCTGTCAGCCAATAAACACCGCGACAAGACAACCCATGCCGCCTGCGCCGTCATCAACCGCTACGACTGGCATGCGACATGGGCAGGGCGGCAAGATGAAGACTCAGAAGCCTTTGGCCAGAGACAACTACCGGCATAACTGCAGATACGGTAGATAATAGACAATCTTCCCGGGGCCACCTGTCGGGCCCCGGCTCCCCTTGTAAGCCGCCCGAGTCTTGGACTATAAAAGGCTCGGGTAGGCGTCGATAGCAAGGGTTCGCATTTTGCAACTCATACGCTAGCCATACGCTCTCAAGCTGTAACTCACCCCCATGCTCAGGCCCCCGGCCCTGAGCAGCAAGCAATACAACGAGCTCCATAGCTCGCCGTGGACGTAGGGTTTTACGCTCCGGCGGCCTGAACCACGTAAAACTCGCCGTGTCAAGCTCTCACTAACTCGTCTATCTGCGCAATCTCTCCGCTAGGAACTAGCCCCTCCGAAAAAAGAACCTCCGCGGGCTGCCCAGTGCAGGCCCGGGGGAAGTGTCGACCGAACACTTCGACAGTTGCTTTTACTGCGGCGGTTCCCAAGACTGCCACTTCTGCACGTTGCGGCGCTTTCTTCGGGAACCGCCGAAGTGCCTTGCCGGCTCATCTTCTTAGGAGACTGACTCCTTGCCCCCACCGCTTCAGTTAGGCGGCTTGGGCCCACCCGTCATCGGCATTCGGTCTAGGAACCGAAGCGGTTGCCGGTGCAGGATATTCGAAGAGTTCCGAATCGCTTGGAACTGCACCGGGAAGCTTTTTAGAGGGGGTCTTACCCACATTGCAGCTTCCCTTCGCACTTCTCAGCGTTTCTTCTCGGACTCTTGTGCTTTTGCTCTCTTGCCTTTGAGTTCTCCCTTGCCATGGCTTCCAACCCGCTGCCAGAGAAGAAACGCGCTCGATCTCCTCCAGCAACGGCGTCGGTGCCAAGTCGGGATTCTGGGGTGCCTGACACTCCCTCCGGTGGCGACTCGAAGAGGCCCCAGGTTGATGCGCTGGGGGAAGCCTCTAAGGCGTCCCCTGTTCCGCCAGTCCAAGAGACTGCGGAGCGGCCGTCGGCGACGGTAGCGGGCTCTGGAAGTCCTACCCCGGCTCGGAAGTCGCGGTTCAGAGCCCGCTGGAGTGTCCGCGCTTCCCGGCCTTCCCCGTCTTGCGGGGAATCTGTGCCGCTGCGCTTGGAGCTAGGGGCAACTGCCGCAGCCCCCAGGTCAGCGCGAACTTCTCCTGTTCCGGTGTGCCCGGATTCCGCGGTGGCGTCGTCTCTTCCTGCCGAGACGGCCATCGCGGCCCCCGAGCCAGCGCAGGTTGACCCTGCACTAGGCGGCCTGGCCTCTTCTCCAGCACCGCCTTCCCCGGCTCGTCCCTCTCCTCAGGTCAAGGAGCCAGAACCTGAAGAGAGCCCGGCTGGCCTGGCTGCCAGAGCCGCGGGGCCAGCTTCTCCTGATCGGCGTCTCGTCTCGGCTTCTGGTGCGTCGGCTCTTCCTGAGGACGAGGTAATGGAGGAGGTCGGGGGGACTGCCCCAGCCTCTGTTGCTCCATTGCCTCTGGCGGACGCCTTCGCGCTTGCCGAATCGAGCGTCCGGCAGGTCTTGGCTGCACTAGGGCGCGAGCGGGAGGAGTATACGGTTGAACGGGACCGCCTCCTCATCTGGGGGAACCTTTTGCGGGAGAGGACCGCGAAGGTTAAGAGTGAGCTCCACTCCAGGCGGGAGTTGCTCGACTTCAGGGAAGCGCTCGTCGACCGGATGAAGCGGGCTGTCGACCGCATGGACACCCAATCGCGGCGGATCAACAGGGAGGCCCTGGAGGCACACGCCCGGGCCGAAGAGAGCCTCTCTGCTGCTGTGGAGATACGGCAGCGGTTGGAGCGCCGTGAACTCACCGTTGAGGAACGGGAGCGTTCCATGGCAGCTGAGGCGGAGAGGGTCGCCGCGCAGCTGGCTGCGGGCGAGGATGACCTTCGAGCTCGGATGGAGGAGCTAGAGATCCTGAAAGAAGACCTTGACTTGAGGGAGGAACAGATCTCCCGTGATCGCCGGGCGGTCTTGGACCGGAAGCTGACCACCGACTTCAAGGCCGCTGAGTTGGAGCGGCTCGCCAAGACTCTCCACCTTCGGGAGAGCTCCCTGGCGGCCAAGGAGAAGGAATTCTCCGAGAGGAACCTGGAGGCTCTGCAGGCGGCCCGCCGTGAGGTGGAGGAGCTCTCAGCCTTGCGGTCCTCCGAGGCTCTTGCGGTCTCAAGATTCGTGGATCGAGCGGGGTCCGCCCTGATCCCTCTTGGCTTCAGTCCGGTGAGGGCCACGACTCCCGCATTGAAGGTGGCAGAGGTGATCCCTGCGTTGGAGTCGATCGGCGCCAAGCTGGACAGACTCGACTCAGTGGTCGCCAGCGAGCTTGAGGCCGAGGGCCACGGCTTAGCTTTAGAGGTCGCCTCGCATGTGCTGGCATGCTTCAAGAGCCGCGATCCCTCTTTTTCGCTAGAGCCAGCGAGAGAGGGCCCAGCCGCGGAGCGGGAGGAAGCTGCCAGGGCTGAAGTCGAGGATGTGGCCGCCCTTGTAGCCGCAAGGTTCAGGCGAGAGCCGGGAGGTCCTTAGGACTTGTTTCTCCCTTTTTTATCGAGTCTGTAGTCCTGCTCATGGAGCCTTGCTTAATTTGACTCTCTTGGATACTTGTGTCTGTGATGCTTTTTCTCTCCTTCTTGGCTTTGCCTGGTTGAGTCCTTAGCTCCGCAAGGTACTCAGAGGCCATTTCCAATCTCGGAGCCTTGCACAGACACCCTCCCCGGGTCCTAACCGTGTTAGGGGCCCCGGAGGTCTCCGGATCTCACCCTATGGGGAGCTCCAGATCTGCCTGCCACATGGCGGGTCCGGAGCTCCTTCCTAAGAGGCGGGAGCTCCGGCCATGTTGGACACGTAGGGCTTTCGGAGCCCTTCCACCGAGGGGGAGGTCCGGCTTCCGCCCACCACGTGGCGAGCCCGGAGCCCTCCTCAAGGGAGGAGAGAGTTCCGGGCCCGCTGGACACGTGGGGCCCCTGGGTCCCGCCCCTGCTGGAGGGGCAGGTCCCGGTCCTTCCAGTCCCAGGCCGGAGTAGCTGGTAGCTCCTTTCCCCCCGCTTCATGAAGTCCCTGTTGCCGTAACCTGGAGGTCTTGCACACAGGCAGAGGAAACGTAATTCTCCTCGGGGGTCCTCCCCTCCTGTCTCCTAGTCTTATCCGTCTTACGACCCTGATCCGCTATACGGGGCCTGGGCAATTCTGTGCACGAGGCGCCGGAGCTCCGGCTCCCTCCAAGGTCCGGGTACGGCCGTCCGATCCCTAGTACCGGGCCATGCGCTGGGGAAGCAGAGTGCACGCGCTTTGGGTTCATGACCAGGCAAAGCGGACGTACTCCCCTGGACCTCCGGAGGGCAGGATGCGCATGCTTTGGGCTCTAGGCCGGCTAAGCTGGATACGCACCCTGGACCCCCCATGCACAACGCTGGCCTTTCCTGGAGGTAACCAACTGGCACCGCAACACCTGACTGGGGGAGGCCCGAGAGACTCACTCGGCCATCGGCAGGTGCCTCAAGCGCAGCCGCCTTCGGTAGGATAGCAAATGCCAACTATGGATGAGCGCAAGAGAGGGGGAGCTAGATGTACGATGAACATACAGAGATAGTGCGATCATAAAAATTAATGCATAATTTAAATGAGCGCATGAGAGAGAGCTAAGTAGAACAGGGCTCTGTATTCGTACCCATAGGTGGAATTCTGGCTGTACAGGGAGGCAATGTTCCGCCTTGTCTTCAAGGGAAGCAAGACTCTACGCGCTTAGGGTCAGAACCAGGCTAAACTGGACGTAGTCCTCTACCGTCCTTTGAGACTTAGCTGCCCCAAGCGCTGTTCCTAAATTCTATGGGATCTTTTACAGAAGGGAATAACCCTGTCCTACTGATGCTCAGGAAGTAGGACTTACAGTGTTGCTCCATGGCAAGGATTTTTGGGAACGGATCCCACTCTCGGTTGAAAGGCATGTGTACCTGGGGCGGCAGCTTTCGTGATTCGGAAGGGACCTTCCCTGCTGGGGGAGAGCTTATGGGTCCTTCTTGGAATAGAGCGTGCCGCTTCACCAGGTTGCCCTCCTGCAGGCCCCCGACGCGTTTGGTTCTTTGGCGGTAGTGCTTAGAGCATTAGCCGAGACCGTGCATTGCGGGGTGTTCGCTGCAGCGGAGTCTTGTCGATGAGGTTGTAATCTTCGCGCTGGATCAGGTCCTGCGTGGCTTCTCCTGGGGGCCCCCGGGGAGTTCTCCCCTTCTGGCTAAGGCCTTCAAGGGGTAGGTAGGCCCGGGCTCGTCTTGGATGACCTAAGGCGTCTTCCCCTTCTGGCAAGGCCTTCAAGGGGGTTGGCAGACCTTAGGCGGCCCCCGAGAGGTATGTTCGAGGCACGGAGGCGCGCTGCAGTTGGCTAACACCCTGGCCTGTCACCGTCGGAACTGGAGTCCTCACCGTCATGCACTGTCTTTATGACACGCTTAGGCTCCTGGAACCCCACCTGGTGGGTAGCAGTGACTGGGGCATCGACCTTCTGTTTGCCATCCCTCTGAGGGTAGGGCGGCGCTTCGGCCCTCTGCTGTCTCCCTTTGCGGAAGCGCTCTGCGAGCCTCTGGATCTCCCAGCACTCGGCAGCAGTATGGTTGCAGGTGCCATGCACGGGGCATAGCCCGCTTTGGCCACTATCTGGGGCCGGTGAGTGTCGCTGCCTTTTGTCGGGGCATGTCCCTCGGGCTCCACTGGTCGTCGCAGCTGCGGCGACGGGGGCCGTGAATGGTGACTTCATCTTGCCACCCCCCCCCCAGTTCTTGGTCTTCCTGCCACCCCCATAGGCAGCAGCACCGGACCCGGGCTGTCCTCCTGACTCGGAGGTCGGCAGAGCGTGCCAGTTCCGCCCTTAAGCTGCTCTGGCGCACTTGTCCGCCAGGCTGAAGAGCTCCGAGACGTCGCGGACCTCTCTGGTCGCTAGCTTCTCAAGCATTTTTTCGTCCCGGACACCCTGTCGGAACGCCACCACCACTGAGGCACTTTGGATATGCGGGATGGTGTTGCGTACCTGAGAGAACCGCTGGATGAAAGAGCGCAGCGACTCCCCAGGTTGTTGCTTGACGGCGTGGAGGTCAAGCAACGTGCCGGGACGGGTGTAAGAGCTGCCGAAGTTGGCGACGAACTGCCGGCAGAGCTCTCCTCAGGAGGTTATGGACCCCTGAGGTAGATTCATGAGCCAAGACCGAGCTGGGCCGGTCAAGGCGACGGGGAAGTAGTTGGCCATGACAGCCTCGTCCCCTCCTGCAGCAAGTACGGCGGTGGAGTAGATCTGGAGGAACTCCGCTGGGTTGACGCTACCGTCGTACTTCTCGGGCAGATGCGGGTGAAACTTGTGTGGCCACCTTGCGAAGCGAAGGTGGGGTGCAAGGGCCGCACATCCTGCACCTGCTGCTGCAGGTACTGGCGCTGCGAACGTTTAGTTCGCACCTGGCACCGCATATCCCGGCATGGGCAAGGCTGCACCATAGGCCGGGGCCGCTACTTGCGGCGCATATAGCTGTGGCATATGCTGCGCAGCATATGCCTGAGGCAGGGCTCGCGTGGCGAAGGCCTGCCCTTCTGGTTGTGTCGAGGCCGACAACTTGCTGTCGCCTGCCTCATGGCTGCGACGCCTCTCTTGGCGTCGCTCGAGGTACACCCGGGCGTCCTGGCCCAAGTGGCACCGTTCCAGTTTCCTTCGCAGGTCCGTCGACAGGAGCCTGGAGGAGCTGGAATCCGCCGTCAGCCCGTCAACCGTGGGTGTGCGCGTCAGCGACACAGCCGGTTGTCCTGGGCGCCATCCTCGCCGAAACCGAGGGTTCGCGGCGGCGACGATGAGGCGGTCCACCTCACGGACCCATTGCTGGGTCGCTGAATGGGGCGCATCCCCCGCAGGTGGGTTGCGCAGCAGCGCTCTTGCTGCAGCTAGCGCACCTCCATGGTGTACGCTCAGCGCTGCAGAAGATCTTACACTGGTCTGGGCCTGCATAGCCGGAGTCGGCTGCTGGCTACCAGCTTGTGCCGACACACTCCGTCCTGAGTGTGTCGACATGTACTCCCCAGTGGTCACGGTTCGCTGTGAACGCGGAGGGGGAGAGTTTGCCGCTGAAGGAAGCTTGGTCATCTTCATCGGCGGAAACTCGTCACGCTATGAGAAAAGCCCCCTACCTGGCGCGCCAAATGTCGAAGTGTGCGGTCGACACTTCCCCCGGGCCTGCACTGGGCAACCCGCGGAGGTTCTTTTTTCGGAGGGGCTAGTTCCTAGTGGAGAGCTTGCGCGGATGGAACGAGTTAGTAAGAGCTTGACACGGCGAGTTTTACGTGGTTCAGGCCGCCGGAGCGTAAAACCCTACGTCCACGGCGAGCTATGGAGCTCGCTGTATTGCTTGCTGCTCCGGGCCGGAGGCCTGAGCTTGGGGGTGAGTTACAGCTTGAGAGTGTATGGCTAGCATATGAGTTGAAAAATGCGAACCCTTGCTATCGACGCCTACCCGAGCCTTTTATAGTCCAAGACTCGGGCGGCTTACAAGGGGAGCCGGGACCCGACAGGTGGTCCCGGGAAGATTGTCTATTATCTACCGTATCTGCAGTTATGCCGGTAGTTGTCTCTGGCCGAAGGCTTCTGAGTCTTCATCTTGCCGCCCTGCCCATGCCGCATGCCAGTCGTAGCGGTTGATGACGACGCAGGCGGCATGGGTTGTCTTGTCGCGGTGTTTATTGGCTGACAGGTTCTGACACCGCGCGCCAGTCTGTGATGCGACTGGGCGCAACGGCACCTGACAGACGCGTGCTCCGCGTCTTGGGAAGACGCGGGCCTTGAATACCTTGTACGGGCAAGGAATGGGGCGTATTTACGCCCGCTACCTATCACTCGGGGCAGGCAGCATCGCTCTGCTGCCACGTGGCGGGCCCGGAGCCCTTCTCAGAGAAGAGAAGGGTCAGTCCCGCGGGGCACGTGGCGCCTTCGGACCTCTCTCCCGCGGAGGGGGAGGTCCGGCTTCTGCTGGCCACGTGGCGGGCCCGGAGCTCTCCTCTGAAGAGAGGGAGGTCCGGCCCCGCTGGACACGTGGCGCCTTCGGACCTCTCTCCCGCGGAGGGGGAGGTCCGGCTTCTGCTGGCCACGTGGCGGGCCCGGAGCTCTCCTCTGAAGAGAGGGAGGTCCGGACCCGCTGGACACGTGGCGCCTTCGGACCTCTCTCCCGCGGAGGGGGAGGTCCAGCTTCTGTATGCCATGTGGCGGGCCCGGAGCTCTCCTCTGAGGAGAGGGAGGTCCGGCCCCGCCGGACGCGTGGCGCCTTCGGAGCTCTCCCTGCGGAGAAGGGCGAGTTCCTTAGGCATTTTACCCTGTGCGCGGGGGTACCCCATATCTCAGGTACCGACAGCACCCTTTACCACAGTAGTCGGCCTGCACTGTTATGCCTCTATGCCTTATGGCCTAAGGAACGCTCTCCCTACCTTCGTACGTGCAATGCACAAGACCTTAGGAGAGCTAATGAAAGGCTCAGTTGAGGTGTGTGTCGAAGACATTGTTGTCAAGATCAGGCAGGGTCCGTCCCTACTAGATAACCTGGCCTTTGTCTTTGTCCATCCGACAAATGTGAGCTCGGTATACCCTCTGGAAAACCCTTGGAATACCAGGCCTCACGCCGAAGGACTGAGGCTAACCCAGTGTGACACCCTCATCTCGGGTGTCAGCATATGTTCATGTTTTATGAAGAAGAAAAAACATTTTAAGAAAAGAAGGAACAGAGACAAGTATCAAAAAGATAGCCAATAATGCTCTCCGAGAGCACCGAGGGCAACTTCCACGGCCAGCAGACCACGTGGCGTGTTCGGAGCTCATCCCCGAGACATTTGGGAGAGGTCCTCCGTTAAACTAGCTACGTGGCAGGCTTGAGGGTCACCTCCGCAATTGAAAAGAGGTCCGACCCTGTGGGACACGTGCTGCCCGCGGAGATAGCCTCTGCAGAAGAAGCAAAGGCATTTTTCATAGGACACGTGTCATCCACGGAGCTAGTCCTCGCGGAAATAAGAGGACCAGTCGTGGGGGATACGTGTCAATCTCGGAGCTCATCTCAGAGAAGTCCGGATCTATTGAACACGTGTCGCCACCGGAGCTTATCACCGGAAGGTCCGTCGCAGCTAAACACGTGTCGACCTCGGGGCATGTCCCTGAGGAAAGGAGAGCGGAAAGACCGGCACCCACACGTGGCGTGCGCAGAGCTCGTCTCCGAAGAAGAGGGAGGTCTTGATCGATTGACACGCGGCACAACCGGAGCTCGTCTCTGCGGATGAGGAGATACCAGGCCCGGAGGACACGTGGAGCTTCCGGAGCTCATCATCACGGAGGTAACGAGTTGTGAAGCAGCTGTTACGCGTAAGGACACCGGTACGCAACAGAAACCGATCTAAAATACACAATGGTTACCGAAGATAAGACGTCAGGATCTAACAAAGATCTGAATAAGACTCTTATTCGGGATCCAATCAGATTAGGACTCTTCTCTTCCCAATTATAAATAGAACCCAAAACCTTTGGCCGAAATCACGAACTTCTCTTTCAACTCCTGAGCCGACGACTTAGCGCTCTAGCCCTAACTCCCCGAGCAAAACATCGCCGAAGCGCAACAAGGGAGATCATCGGAGAAGAACCGAGTGGTCTGAGGAGGACCTCAAAGTCAAGAAGAGCGTGAGGTAGGACTTCAATACCACCTTACGACATCATGTTGTTCATCTCTTGCATCTGTTCTTCAATTCCTTTCGAACAGAAGCTTTCTCGTGGGCAGATCACTTGATGATCAGTTTGATCTAAAAACAAGATCATCGCCACAACCACCTTTGAACCGAACACCTCTGTCCATGCAAGCCATGCAAGGGCACACCAATCTAATAAAAATCATAGGATAGCATGCATGTGCATCATCGCATCTAGTTTAGGGTTTGTGCATGATATTGATTGCTGTGAATTTTGTATGCACGTGAATCCTACATAGCAGAACAAGCTCAGGGAGCTGTCTACGACGGGCTGCAGCAACAAGGTTTTGAGAATCAAGAACAACCGGAACCGCAAGAACAAGGCAAGTGCTCCTTGACCATGTTGATCCTATGTTTTGGGTAAAACTATTTTGTTTTGCGAAAAGGTGTGTGTGCTGAGTCAAACATGATGGGAAAACCCTTTTTATAGGAGTTTACTAGTTTTGATTAAACCATCCTTGTCGCCTGGGAAGTTTATGAGTCGGGTATGGTTTTTGCTTTATGCTTCACTGAGTCCATGGGATTGGGAAGCGAGATAGATGTGTCTAGCTAACTGCATTCGTACTGATAATAAGTAACTGATGAGGTTAATAAACATGGATCGGAGGGAGATCTAGGCAAGCCTGGGTTTGTGAATGAGGTAGCATGAGATGGTGGTTTACTTGCCGTAGATCTAAGGACCGGTTCATGCATGCACATGCCAGGATAACAGTGCCACCACAAGGCCAAGTATGGGTGCGGCTTAGCTGAGTAATTAGGTAAGTTGCTAGAGTGTTATGGACTGTGGAAGGCGCGGGGAATGGGAGTCGAGTGAGGACTGCCCTGGGAACTGCATGGCACAAGAGGGGGTCCGTGGGTGGGAGAATTGGAGATTCTAGCCTGCCGGTGAAACCTTAGTGAGTCCATACACCTAGTAACCCCTTTGTAAAGGCTATTTTGTGATCTCTTGACCATACACTGACGGTTGTGTACTGGTATAATGGAGGTTCTGCAGTCACCGACGGGTGACGAAATCACAAACTTGTGGGTAAAAAGGTACAAACTCTGCAGAGTTCTAAAACTATCATGATAGCCGAGCTTACGGTCATGAGCACCTGGCTAAACTGCCATGATTAGATGGGATGGTTACTGGAATGGTTATTGGGAAGGTTCTTGGTTATGGTTATTGGTTATGGTTTGGTTTGGGACTGTTGAGTCTGGGAGGTAAGATGGTTGTATGACTGATGAGTCATATGAGATTGGTCTCGGTGCGAGACGAGGTCGTTTTATGAGGTGAGATGGAAGCGAATACGAGGAGGTATTCGTAAGTATGAATAAAATTAGATTGGTTAATGTTCGGATGGTACGCGGGAAGTGATGGAGGTATGTTGGTAAATTAATACATGTTGGGATTACATTTAAACTTAAGTTGTTGTTTTATCATGGTTTTATAAATCTGCTTTTCTGCAAATAAGCCTTTTATTACCTACCTTGTTTATGAGCTGCATATCATGTGTTATTCCCGCACTTGCTGAGTACATCATTGTACTCAACCTTGCATTATTATTTCTTCATCAGCAGCAAGAGAAGACTATTATGAAGACCGAGTAGAGCATTATGGCGTGTGATCTGTTCTCAACCTTGCCTGTGGAGGGAGTAGAGATGGAGCCACTTCTTCTTAGTTTTGCTTCCTCATTAGTTTCTGCTTCCGCATTTAAATAAAGATTTCCGCTGCGTAGAAATAAAGACTTCCGCTGTGAGCATGAGTCCAAGACTCATGAGGTGTTGTAATAAACTCTGTTATTTGTGGTAATATATAATCTGAATTCAGTTTGTGGAAAGTATGTGTATGTGTGATGAACATCCTGGGCACACATATGCATTAGTTCTCGGTTCCGTGGCTTTCCACAGAATTGAGGGCGTCACAGATTGGTATCAGAGCCACGGGTTGACAGTAGGTTACACGCCTAGATAGAAACCTTAGATTGATATTAGAATCACGGGTTAACAGCAAGTTATACCCCTAAATAGAAGCTACGCGGACCAAAGGAAGCATCCTAGGATGAATAGCTTAGATTGGCCTTGAAACCGCCTTGACATAGGAAACCATCCTTGAATAGGAGTTGAGTGGGCCCCTGTGATGAGTATTTGTGAATATGTGCTTAGTGTGAGTTGTGGGACGTCTCAACAACGTTGCCCATATCCACACGTAAGAAGAAAGAGGAGTGAAATGCTTCGGCACTTGATCACATCCTCATAAGGACTAATATATATAGTCCAAACTCCCCTTGATGCATATAGTTGAAAGGACCTATCTAACCTTCTAACCTTCTCTTCTATTTCGTTCTCTCTCACAGATGGTGAGAGGAAACGCCAGCCGAAGGAACGCCCAGGAAGATGACCACGAAGAAGTTCCTGCTAATCCTGGAGCTGGTGAAACAACCTAGAAAGGTTGATGGCCATGCAAAACCAGCTTATGCAAACCATGATCCAAACTTTGGGTCAGTTGCAGGCCAACCAACACCCCGTTCCGGCACCACCGCCACCACCACCGCCGGCCCATAACAGGTTGGGAGAGTTCATGAGGACTCGACCACCCACCTTTGCTCAAGCAAGCGATCCAATGGAGGCAGATGATTGGTTGAAATCCATGGAGAAGAAGCTTGCCATTGTACAGTGCAACGACCGAGAAAAGGTTCTCTTTGCGTTGCACCAACTGATGGAAGCAGCTGCTGACTGGTGGGATGCCTTGAGCAACGCCCATGCCAACCCGGAGACAATCACTTGGACTGAGTTCAAGGAAAGTTTCCGCTCCCACTACATCCCTGTTGGCGTAATGATGCTCAAGAGGCAGAAGTTTGAAGGTCTCCGCCAAGGACAGAAAAGTGTGAACGAATACCTCAACAAGTTCATACAACTGTCCCGGTATGCCCCGAAGATGTCAACTCAGATCAGAGGAAGCAGTACCTGTTCATGAGAGGGTTGAACAATGAGATCCAAGTTCAGCTCCTCAACAATGACTACGTAAGCTTCCAGAAGCTGGTTGATAAGGCTATTGTGGTGGAAAACAAGATCCGAGAGATCGAGCGCGAGTGCAAAAGGAAGATCCCATACCAGCCCCAAGGGAGCAACGTACGACCTAGATACATGCCCCCTGCACCGCAGTATGGATCGACCACTCCTACGTACCGCCCTGGTCAGCCACCACAGCAACGGCTCGTTGCACCGGCACCTCGGGTACCCATGCCTCCTGCGCCCCGGCCTAACAATGGCGCTCCTGTTCAAAACCCCCGCCCCAACGTACCTGCTGCCGTAGGCAACAGGGCATGCTTTGCATGCGGGGAAGTAGGCCACTTTGCTAACCAGTGCCCGAAGAGAGGCCCTGGACAGCAAGGTAACGTGCCCAAGCAGAATCAGCGACCAAACGGAGGGGACAACCAAGGGAACCGTGGACCGCAGAACTATGCTCGTGGCCACGTTAACCATGCCACTGCTGAGGAAGCACAACAGGCTGAGGACGTCGCAATTGGTATGTTCCTTGCCAACTCCAACCCAGCCACCATTTTATTTGATTCCGGAGCATCGCATTCCTTCATATCATCCAAATATGTTGCCAAACATCATCTACCAGTATCCCACCTGGAATGTGCTATGTTAGTTAATTCTTCGGGAGGAGAAATGAGGACTAGTATAGTATGTCCTAAGGTAAGCCTTAAAATAAGGGGGGTAGACTTCCTTGCCAACCTTATTGTCTTGGACTCCCACGGAATTGACATCATACTCGGAATGGACTAGATAAGCAAGCACAATGGAGTAATCCAATGCGCTGAGAGAAGCGTGCAACTGACAAACGAACACGGTATCCGTGTCGAGTTTGAGTCAGCCCCGCAAGCGACCGAACGGGCGGATCTGAACCATGTTGAAGGAGTAGCATTGGACAACATTCCAGTGGTTCAGGAAATTTTGGATGTGTTCCCGGAAGAACTTCCAGGTATGCCACCTGACCGGGATATTGAGTTTGCCATAGATTTGGTACCTGGAACTGCACCCATAGCTAAGAGACCATATAGGATGCCCGTCAACGAGTTAGTTGAACTAAAGAAGCAAATTCAAGAACAGTTGGAGAAGGGTTTTATCCGTCCAAGTTCGTCACCATGGGGAGCCCCGGTACTCTTCGTGGACAAGAAGGACTGAACCCAAAGAATGTGCGTGGACTACAGGTCTCTCAACGAGGTAACAATCAAGAATAAATACCCTCTGCCCCGTATAGAGGACCTGTTCAATCAAATGAAAGGAGCCCAAGTGTTCTCCAAGATTGATCTTCGGTCGGGATATTTCCAGCTGAAGATTAAGCCCTCCGATATACCTAAGACAGCCTTTCGGACGCGGTATGGTTCATAGGAATATACCGTTATGTCTTTTGGATTGACGAATGCACCCGCATACTTCATGTACCTTATGAATAAGGTTTTCATGGAGTACTTGGACAAGTTCGTCGTGGTTTTCATCGACGACATTATGGTGTATTCAAAAAGTGAGGAGGAGCATGAAGAACTTCTGAGATTGACCATGCAGAAGTTGCGAGAGCATCAGTTGTATGTCAAGCTCAACAAATGTCAATTTTGGCTAAAAGAAATATCCTTCCTAGGCCACATCATCTCCAAGGAAGGGGTATCGGTTGATCCTGGAAAGGTGAGAGATGTTCTGAAGTGGGACCAACCGAAGAGCGTGAGGGATATTCGGAGTTTCCTTGGGATGGCAGGATACTATCGACGCTTCATTAAAGACTTCTCTAAAATAGCAAAACCTATGACGGAGTTGCTAACGAAGGGGAAGATCTTTCAATGGACACAAGCCTGCCAAGAAAGTTTTGAGGAACTCAAGAAAAGGCTAACCACAGCACCAGTTCTGGTATTGCCAGACGTAAGCAAGAGCTTTGACATATATTGTGACGCATCCAGACAAGGGCTCGGGTGTGTACTCATGCAGGAAGGACAAGTGGTAGCCTATGCCTCACGACAATTAAAGAAGCATGAGCTTAACTATCCTACACATGATTTGGAGTTAGCAGCAGTGGTGCATGCATTGAAGATTTGGAGACATTATATCCTTGGTCATCGATGTGAGATCTATACAGATCATAAAAGCCTCAAGAACATATTTACACAAACGGACTTGAATTTCAGGCAACGTCGATGGTTAGAACTCATCAAGGATTATGATGTGGGAATCAACTACCACCCCGGGAAGGCCAATGTGGTCGCTGACGCATTGAGCAGAAAGGGAGCATGCCACCAACTCACGGTTCGGGAGCTACCACCCGAACTACATAAGGAGTTCGAACGGTTACACCTCGGATTCTTGAATAACATGGAAATGATGGAGATCCACTCCTCATTGGAGCAAGAAATAAGAAAGAGACAAGCAACGGACGAGGGGATCAAGCAAATCAAGGAAAGAATCCGACAAGGGATAGAGAAGGATTTCAAAGAGGATGAAAAGGGTACGCTTTGGCTAGGAAAAAGGATTTGTGTGCCAAACCTAAGACACCTTCGCGACATGATATTGAAAGAGGCACATGATTCACCCTATTCCATACAACCAGGGAGCACCAAAATGTACAAGGACTTGAAAACTTGCTATTGGTGGGATGGTATGAAGAGGGATATAGCCGAACACGTTGCCCTATGCGACACATGCCAACGGGTAAAAGCCGAACATCAAAAACCCGCTGGGTTGTTGCAACCTTTAAAAATACCTGAATGGAAATGGGAGGACATCAGTATGGACTTTATTGTCGGATTGCCAAGAACTCAGTCAGGATATGACTCCATCTGGGTCATTGTGGACCGGTTGACGAAAACCGCCCATTTTCTTCCGGTAAAGGCCAGTTACAACGTTACACAGTTGGCAGAGTTGTACATGGAGCAGATCGTGTGCCGTCATGGAGTTCCGAAGAGGATAGTCTCAGATCGAGGTTCTCAGTTTACCTCTAGATTCTGGAAGAAGCTGCAGAAAGCCATGGGTACACGACTGGATTTTAGCTCTGCCAACCACCCACAAACAGATGGACAAACCGGAAGGACGAACCAAATTTTGGAAGACATGTTGAGAGCTTGCGCCTTGAAACATGGGCGTAGTTGGGACAGGAGTTTACCGTATGCCGAGTTCTCCTATAACAACAGCTATCAAGCTAGCTTGAAGATGTCGCCTTTCGAAGCCTTATATGGTAGACGGTGTAGAACGCCACTGTTCTGGAACGAGACTGGAGAGAACCAGGTGTTTGGACCCGAAGTACTACAAGAGGCTGAAAAGCAAGTCCAAACGATACGGGAGAACTTAAAGGCTTCTCAGTCACGACAGAAAGGCTATGCGGACAATAGGCATAGAAAGTTGACCTTTGTAGTTGGAGACTTCGTATACCTTAAGGTATCGCCTATCCGAGGCCAACGACGTTTTAACGTCAAAGGCAAACTAGCGCCTCGCTACATCGGACCATTTAAGATTTTGGATAAGCGAGGAGAAGTAGCCTATCAACTAGAGCTCCCAAACCACCTCTCCGACGTACATGACGTGTTTCATGTATCTCAGCTCAAGAAGTGCTTGAGAATACCAGAGGAACAAGTGTCAATGGGAGAACTTAAACTTCAAGAGGACCTGACTTACGCAGAACACCCTATCCGAATCTTGGACGTAAAGGAAACGGTCACCCGAAACAAGGTGATTCGATGGTGCAAAGTACAATGGGGCCATCACACTGAAGCTGAAGCCACATGGGAGCGTGAAGAGGATATTAAGGCAGAATTCCCCTATCTAATTTCTACTAATGAATCTCGAGGGCGAGATTCAATTTAAGGGGGGTAGATTTGTGACACCCTCATCTCGGGTGTCAGCATATGTTCATGTTTTATGAAGAAGAAAAAAACAATTTAAGAAAAGAAGGAACAGAGACAAGTATCAAAAAGATAGCCAATAATGCTCTCCGAGAGCACCGAGGGCAACTTCCACGGCCAGCAGACCACGTGGCGTGTTCGGAGCTCATCCCCGAGACATTTGGGAGAGGTCCTCCGTTAAACTAGCTACGTGGCAGGCTTGAGGATCACCTCCGCAATTGAAAAGAGGTCCGACCCTGTGGGACACGTGCTGCCCGCGGAGATAGCCTCTGCGGAAGAAGCAAAGGCATTTTTCATAGGACACGTGTCATCCACGGAGCTAGTCCTCGCGGAAATAAGAGGACCAGTCGCGGGGGATACGTGTCGATCTCGGAGCTCATCTCAGAGAAGTCCGGATCTATTGAACACGTGTCGCCACCGGAGCTTATCACCGGAAGGTCCGTTGCAGCTAAACACGTGTCGACCTCGGGGCATGTCCCTGAGGAAAGGAGAGCGGAAAGACCGGCACCCACACGTGGCGTGCGCAGAGCTCGTCTCCGAAGAAGAGGGAGGTCTTGATCGATTGACACGCGGCACAACCGGAGCTCGTCTCTGCGGATGAGGAGATACCATGCCCGGAGGACACGTGGAGCTTCCAGAGCTCATCATCACGGAGGTAACGAGTTCTGAAGCAGCTGTTACGCGTAAGGACACCGGTACGCAACAGAAACTGATCTAAAATACACAATGGTTACCGAAGATAAGACGTCAGGATCTAACAAAGATCTGAATAAGACTCTTATTCGGGATCCAATCAGATTAGGACTATTCTCTTCCCGATTATAAATAGAACCCAAAACCTCTGGCCGAAATCACGAACTTCTCTTTCAACTCCTGAGCCGACGACTTAGCGCTCTAGCCGTAACTCCCCGAGCAAAACATCGCCGAAGCGCAACAAGGGAGATCATCGGAGAAGAACCGAGTGGTCTGAGGAGGACCTCAAAGTCAAGAAGAGCGTGAGGTAGGACTTCAATACCACCTTACGACATCATGTTGTTCATCTCTTGCATCTGTTCTTCAATTCCTTTCGAACAGAAGCTTTCTCGTGGGCAGATCACTTGATGATCAGTTTGATCTAAAAACAAGATCATCGCCACAACCACCTTTGAACCGAACACCTCTGTCCATGCAAGCCATGCAAGGGCACACCAATCTAATAAAAATCATAGGATAGCATGCATGAGCATCATCGCATCTAGTTTAGGGTTTGTGCATGATATTGATTGCTGTGAATTTTGTATGCACGTGTATCCTACATAGCAGAACAAGCTCAGGGAGCTGTCTACGACGGGCTGCAGCAACAAGGTTTTGAGAATCAAGAACAACCGGAACCGCAAGAACAAGGCAAGTGCTCCTTGACCATGTTGATCCTATGTTTTGGGTAAAACTATTTTGTTTTGCGAAAAGGTGTGTGTGCTGAGTCAAACATGATGGGAAAACCCTTTTTATAGGAGTTTACTAGTTTTGATTAAACCATCCTTGTCGCCTAGGAAGTTTATGAGTCGGGTATGGTTTTTGCTTTATGCTTCGCTGAGACCATAGGATTAGGAAGCGAGATAGATGTGTCTAGCTAACTGCATTCGTACTGATAATAAGTAACTGATGAGGTTAATAAACATGGATCGGAGGGAGATCTAGGCAAGCCTGGGTTTGTGAATGAGGTAGCATGAGAGGGTGGTTTTTCTTGCCGCAGATTAAGCACCGGTTCATGCATGCACATGCCAGGATAACAGTGCCACCACAAGGCCAAGTATGGGTGCGGCTTAGCTGAGTAATTAGGTAAGTTGCTAGAGTGTTATGGACTGTGGAAGGCACGGGGAATGGGAGTCGAGTGAAGACTGCCCTGGGAACTGCATGGCACAAGAGGGGGCCCGTGGGTGGGAGAATTGGAGATTCTAGCCTGCCGGTGAAACCTTAGTGAGTCCATACATCTAGTAACCCCTTTGTAAAGGCTATTTTGTGATCTCTTGACCATACACCGACGGTTGTGTACTGGTATAATGGAGGTTCTGCAGTCGCCGACGGGTGACAAAATCACAAACTTGTGGGTAAAGAGGTGCAAACTCTGCAGAGTCTAAAACTATCATGATAGCCGAGCTTACGGTCATGAGCACCTGGCTAAACTGCCATGATTAGATGGGATGGTTACTGGAATGGTTATTGGGAAGGTTCTTGGTTATGGTTATTGGTTATGGTTTGGTTTGGGACTGTTGAGTCCGGGAGGTAAGATGGTTGTATGACTGATGAGTCATATGAGATTGGTCTCGGTGCGAGACGAGGTTGTTTTATGAGGTGAGATGGAAGCGAATACGAGGAGGTATTCGTAAGTATGAATAAAATTAGATTGGTTAATGTTCGGATAGTACGCGGGAAGTGATGGAGGTATGTTGGTAATTTAATACATGTTGGGATTACATTTAAACTTAAGTTGTTGTTTTATCATGGTTTTATAAATCTGCTTTTCTGCAAATAAGCCTTTTATTACCTACCTTGTTTATGAGCTGCATATCATGTGTTATTCCCGCACTTGCTGAGTACATCATTGTACTCAACCTTGCATTATTATTTCTTCATCAGCAGCAAGAGAAGACTATTATGAAGACCGAGTAGAGCATTATGGCGTGTGATCTGTTCTCAACCTTGCCTGTGGAGGGAGTAGAGATGGAGCCACTTCTGCTTAGTTTTGCTTCCGCATTAGTTTCTGCTTCCACATTTAAATAAAGATTTCCGCTGCGTAGAAATAAAGACTTCCGCTGTGAGCATGAGTCCAAGACTCATGAGGTGTTTTAATAAACTCTGTTATTCGTGGTAATATATAATCTGAATTCAGTTTGTGGAAAGTATGTGTACGTGTGATGAACATCCTGGGCACACATATGCATTAGTTCTCGGTTCCGTGGCTTTCCACAGAATTGAGGGCGTCACACCCAGAGAGGGTCAAAGCCATTGGCTCGAAGACCAGAAATTCGCGGGTGCCTAGCTGCGCTGAGTCGGTTTATACCGAGGTTAGCAAAGCGAAACTTCTCTAAAGCTCCTACGTAAATCCAGCCCATTCGCTTAGGCCGACGAAGCGGAGGAAGCTCCCCTGGAGCTGAACCAGCTCCTGATGACCCTACCCGTAATAGGAGTCCCCAAGCCCGAAGAGCATCTGCTGCTCTACATCGCGGCGACGGCTGCAGAAGTGAGTATGGTCCTCACCGTAGCATGGCTGGACCCCATACCACTGTAACCTGTTTTGCTGTCAAGAAACAAGTGCCAAGAAACCCCGGAGGCCCAAAACGGACCCCGGATCCCCGACACAACCTCCTGGAGGTACAACGGGACCCCCCCGGAGGCCCAACAGAACCTCTCGGACGTCCAACAGGACCCCCCGGAGCTCCCGGGAAATCAGTGGGGCTCCCCGGAGGTCCAAGACAGCCTGGGGGACCTCCGAGTATCAGCACTCGGCGGTCTCCCCAGGCTGAAAGCTATCCTCCACAGCCCCCACGCGACGGACAATGTCGCCAAAGGGGCGGCGGAGCTACTGGAGTTTGAGCTAGGCTTCCTTCCCCGTCACGCAGACAACAGCCAAGCACTAGCTGACTTCGTGGCTGAAGTAGACGCCAACGCAGGCTAACTCAGGGGGCCATGGAGACGGTGAACCAGGACCCTGAGCCCTGGCCTTCACCGGGCCTTACTGAATGCTGTTCGTAGACGGCTCCTTGCGAAAGCAGGGGGTCGGTGCTAGCGTACTGTTCCTCACGCCATCGGGGGGGGGGGGCAGTCTGGGTATGTGGTGCGTCTCAATTCCAAATCAACCAACAACATAGTAGAGTATGAAGCACTCATCCTTGGCCTAAAGGCAGCCCTGTCTCTAGGCGCTCGCCAGTCGTTGGCTCAGGGCAACTCCCAGCTAGTTATCAAACAAGATGGTGGAGACAGACTTCCTCGCCTTGGACCTGCACAACGTACCGCGCGCTAGCAAGACCGCAGCTGACGACCTCTCAACGAAGACCCCCACCGGAGCCCCTGTGCCTGAATGGGGCTTCGAGAGGACGTTGCCGCCGCCCACAGCCCGGCCCGCCGAGCCGGGCGAAGGGGGCTAGACCAGCACCTCGAAGCTTGTGGTCCCGGCGGCCATGAACGCCGCCAAGGATCATAAGCGTCACTGGGGACTCCGTGCAACCCAGCGCTCAAGATCCAGATGCTCAAGTCAGACCCGATGCATGGATCACGGAGGTCCGGGACTACATGAAAGACTATATCCTCCCTGATGAACGTGTATCCGCTGAACGGATCGTGCGTATGGCTAAGAGACACATGGCGGTAGAGGGGGATCTCTACCGACGTGGCGCCAACCACATCCTATTGCAGTGCATAACCCAGGGGGAAGGCTGCGACTTGTTCGCTGAGATCCATGGAGGCGAATGTGGGAGTCACTCTTCCTCACGCACGCTTGTCGGTAAAGCCTTTCGGCATGGCTTCTACTAGCCGGCAGCACTCCAGGATGCCGTCAAGCTGGTCGAGAGCTGCAAGGCGTGCCTGTTCCACGCCAAGCAGATCCATACACCGGCTTGGACGGTACAGATGATCCAGCCCATACGGCCATTTGCCATACTACGGGCTGGACATCCTGGGCCTGGGACCATTCCCCAGAACCGAGGATGGGACCCGCTCCTGAACCTTCGGAACATAGAACACCGCTGTAAGTTCTACCCCTAGAGCAACAATAGGACAGACCCTTCTTTTTATAATAAATTCCATAAAGTCCAGGAACAGTGCTTGGTGCAGCTGAGCCTTAGGGGACGGTCCAGGACTACTTTTAGCTTCGCCTGGTTCCGACCCCAAGCGCGTAGAGTCTTGCTTCCCTTGAGGCGGGTCGTGGCCTCCATATTCAGCCTGCCTTCCCCCTATGGAAATTTATATGAATAGAAACCTGTCCTACGTTGCTCTTCTTTGGTGCTAATTTAGTTTACTTATTAAATTTTTATGATTGCCCTGCTGGCGCGTGCTCACCATGCGTTCAGCTCCCTCTTCTCATTCTCATCTTTATTCGGCATTTGCTGCCCTACCAAAGGCGGTTGCGTGGGAGGTACCGGCCGATAGCCAGGGGGGCCCCGAGCCCCCGGCACTTCGCGCACGGTAGTTCCCAAGCACCGTATAGGTGGACGGGGACCGTAAGCCAAATAAGACTAAGAGATAGAGGGGGGGGGAGCCCCCAAGGAGAATTACGTTTCCCTTACTTATGTGCAGGACCTCTCGGCCTCAGCTCCCCGCAGGAATATGGTAGGCACATCCATCCAATGGAACGCACCTACCAGGGGGCCGCTACGGGATCGCGCAAGACCGAAACCCCAAGGTAAGATCAAAAAACTAGACCTCACAGGGGCGAGGCCCGAAGGTCCCACGTGTCCAGCGGGGCCAGACTTTCCACCCCCTTGAGGGGGAGCTCCGGG
Source organism: Neostapfia colusana (assembly GCA_030760725.1). Classification (NCBI taxonomy): domain Eukaryota; kingdom Viridiplantae; phylum Streptophyta; class Magnoliopsida; order Poales; family Poaceae; genus Neostapfia; species Neostapfia colusana. Next base: position 108,444,958 of record JASWHV010000006.1, read on the forward strand.
CCCGCCGCGTGGTCAACAGAAGCCGGACCCCCCCCTCCGTGGGGAGAGGTCCGAGGACTCCACGTGCCCCACAAGCCCGGACCTCCCCTCAGAGGGGAGCTCCGGGCCCGCCACATGGCCAACAGTCCCGGACCCCCTCCGATCTCGTGAGGCAGGTCCCGGAGACCTCCGGAGCCCTTAGTATACAGTGAGGACCCGGAGAAGGTGTCTATGCAGAGTTTCGGGATTGGTCAAGGCCTCCGAGTACCTTGCGGAGCTAAGGACTCGGCCAGGAAAAAGCCAGAAAGAAGAATAGGACATGCAGACACAGAAAGAAACAGGAGTCTGTTCATACAAAGGCTCCATGAGCTGGGCTACAGACTCCACAAAAATAAAAAAGGAAGTACAGGGCCCTGTGGCCATGGGGGCAGATGCCTAAGAGTCCCCGGACTCCCGATGAAACCTGGAGGCCACGAGGGCGGTCAAGTCCTCGGCCTCGGCCCTGGCAGCTTCCTCCCGATCGGCGACGGGTCCTAAACGGACTGGCCCCAGAGAAAAGGAAGGGTCTTGGCTCAGGAAGCACGACAAAACGTACATAGCGACCTCCTTCGCAAGGCCCCGACCTTCCGCTTCAAGCTCGTCGGCGATCACTGTTTCGAGCTGACCCAGCTCGCCGCCAATGGACTCAAGTGCCAGGATTGCTTCGGACATCGGCCGCGCCGGAGCCTCCACCTGCACAGGGCTGAAGCCAAGAGGAGCCAAGGCGGACCCCGCCTTGGCAATAAAGTCCCAGACTGCCTGGGCCTCAGCATACCACAAGGACTGGAGCTTCTCCACCTCTTGGCGAGCCGCCAGCTCGCGATCCATCACCGCCTGGCGCTCCTTGGAGAACTGCTCCTCCCTCGTGGCAACAGACGACTCACGGAGCTCCAGCTCCTCGGTCCGAGTCCTTAGCTCCTCCACTTTGGTCCTCAGCCGAGCGGTGGTCTTCTCCTCCTCGGCCGCGACAGCGCGTTCCCGATCGGCGACGGCGCACTCCCGACGGGCTGCCTGTAGCTGCAACTCCTCCGCGGCGGCGGAACGCTCCTTGGCTTTGGCTTCAGCATGGGCCAGAGCCTCGCGGTAGGTGGAACGAACCCGCCGGGACTCTGACTCCAAGCGGCTAATGGCCTTCTTCAGAGTGCCAAGCAGAGCACTCATGGCCTCAAGCCTTGACTGCCTCGAATGAAGGTCCGCCTTGGCCTCTTGGGCCTGCTGCTGCCAGCTGAGAAGACGTTCCTTCTCGCCGGCCAGCGCCCCCCGCTCCAGCTCAAAGGCGGATTGGAGCTGTCGGGCGCTGGTCTGGACACGCCCCAGGGCGTCCCACACGGGCACCGGGGCAGGGGAGACAGGAGTCACGCCACTGGACCCCCCTGTCGAGTCTAAGACCGGCGGAGGCGCCGGCGCCCCAGCAACCAGGGTGGGGCGCTGCCCTAGGGAGGTCAGGGGGCCAGCAGGCGCACCTACAGCAGCCCCCCCCAGTCTCAGGACCAGAATTCTTGACCGGTGAAGGAGGGCGGATAGGAGCAGATGCGGCCACCACGAAGGGCGAACTCGCCGGCGCAGAGGGAGCCCCCGTCGATTTGGGGACCATGGGAGCCACCACGGTCCCCAGGTGCTGAGGCACGGAGCCTCCGTCGGTTGAAGGCGGCCGGGTAAGAGGCCCGCCCCTAGCAGCGGGTCGGTCCCTGCAGAAGAGAAAACCCTGAGGCAAAGAAGAGGGGACAAGAGCTCTGCTCCTACAAACCAGAAAGAGCAACAATTACTGGGCGGCATGAGCGCACCAACGGGCTTGCAGCACTGGCCTCTGGGCTGTAGCTGAACCACCGGGACCGGCGGCTGGAATGGTCGCGGAGCGTGACGCCTGGGTCCCCGGCACACTCGCCGGCGTGGCCCCACCAGCATCCGTCCTGGAGACCCCTCCGCTTGAGGAAGGGTGACGAGGTACTTGGGCTGACTCGGACGGCCGCTGTCTCGGGAGAGACCCGCCGAGGGGGGACACCCGGGGCCTCTTTGGGTTGCCACCCGATGGGCCAGCACCCCCGGGAGTTGGGAGCAAGGTAGCTCCGGCACCATGACTCGGCGCAGGTGGTGCCCTCGGAGGAGACCGGGCGCGTTTCTTCTCTGGATGCCCGGGGGCCGGCTCCTTTCCCTTCCCTTTGTCGGCGGCTTGAGTTCCGTCGGCTCTGGGGGAGGGTTTGACAGCAGCAGACGCCTCGAGCCCTGACCCGGAGTGCTCGGTTCATGGGATGGTGATACCATGAAAGGCATCCCCGACCTGCCGGACGGCGATCCCGATGTCGACAAGGTTCGGCATCTTCCGCAGAAGCTCTGACCTCCTCTGTGGCTCCAAGAAGAGGGGAGTGGCACAGGGCGGAAGGTCGGGGTCACCACTGGGGATGTAGTCACCGCTCACCTTGCCCACCATCTCGTTCAGATCCTCGTCGGAAGGGTCAGAGCCGGGGCCCCTCTCCAGCCTGGTACAGTCCTGCTCGCCGGTGTAGTACCACGCTGGGCGACTACGCTGCTGCAAGGGTGCAATATGGCGCGACATAAAGTCCATCAGCACCATCAGAGACGTCAGCCCCCCGTTGGCCAGGAACCGGATCCGCTCCATGACCGGGGAGTACTCCTGCTCCAGCTCAGGGATCTCCTCCCAGAAGCGACGATCGGTGGTTGGGCTGGCGGTTGGGAGTTGTAGGCGATCGTGCTCGTCGGTCTGCACTATCACCCAGCTCTCCCTCCAGTTTTCCCACCTTGATGCGCTGAAGGGCAGAAGGTATCCAGAGACCTTGGGGTCCTTGCAGCGATGCTGAAAGTAGTATGCCCCCATCTGAGTCTTCGAGCCGCGCCCAGTCGTCCGCAACACAAATAAGTAGCGGAAGAGCATCACGGAAGCATGCACCCCCACGAACATCTCGCAGAAGTGCACAAAAACAGCAGCCATTGCGAAAGAGTTGGGGGAAAGATGGTGGAGCTGGAGGCCATACGTCTCCAGCAGGGTGACAAAGAAGTTCACCCTGCTGGAGACGTATGTCCTCCAGCTCCACCATCTTTCCCCCAACTCTTTCTTAATGGCTGCTGTTTTTGTGCACTTCTGCGAGATGTTCGTGGGGGTGCATGCTTCCGTGACGCTCTTCCGCTACTTCTTTGTGTTGCGGACGACTGGGCGCGGCTCGAAGACTCAGATGGGGGCATACTACTTTCAGCATCGCTGCAAGGACCGCAAGGTCTCTGGATACCTTTTGCCCTTCAGCGCATCAAGGTGGGAAAACTGGAGGGAGAGCTGGGTGATAGTGCAGACCGACGAGCACGATCGCCTACAACTCCCAACCGCCAGCCCAACCACCGATCGTCGCTTCTGGGAGGAGATCCCTGAGCTGGAGCAGGAGTACTCCCCGGTCTTGGAGCGGATCCGGTTCCTGGCCAACGGGGGGCTGACGTCTCTGATGGTGCTGATGGACTTTATGTCGCGCCGTATTGCACCCTTGCAGCAGCGTAGTCGCCCAGCATGGTACTACACCGGCGAGCAGGACTGTACCAGGCTGGAGAGGGGCCCCGGCTCTGACCCTTCCGACGAGGAGCTGAACGAGATGGTGGGCAAGGTGAGCGGTGACTACATCCCCAGTGGTGACCCCGACCTTCCGCCCTGTGCCACTCCCCTCTTCTTGAAGCCACAGAGGAGGTCAGAGCTTCTGCGGAAGATGCCGAACCTTGACGACATCGGGATCGCCGTCCGGCAGGTCGGGGATGCATTCCGTGGTATCACCATCCCAGGAACCAAGCACTCCGGGTCAGGGCTCGAGGCGTCTGCTGCTGTCAAACCCTCCCCCAGAGCCGACGGAACTCAAGCCGCCGACGAAGGGAAGGGAAAGGAGCCGGCCCCCGGGCATCCAGAGAAGAAACGCGCCCGGTCTCCTCCGAGGGCACCGCCTGCGCCGAGTCATGGTGCCGGAGCTACCTTGCTCCCAACTCCCGGGGGTGCTGGCCCATCGGGTGGCGACCCAAAAAGGCCCCGGGTGTCCCCCCTTGGCGGGTCTCTCCCGAGACAGCGGCCGTCCGAGTCAGCCCATGTACCTCGTCACCCTTCCTCAAGCGGAGGGGTCTCCAGGACGGATGCTGGTGGGGCCACGCCAGCGAGTGTGCCGGGGACCCAGGCGTCACGCTCCGCGACCGTTCCAGCTGCCGGTCCCGGTGGTTCAGCTACAGCCCAGAGGCCAGTGCTGCAAGCCCGTTGGTGCGCTCATGCCGCCCAGTAAGTGTTGCTCTTTCTGGTTTGTAGGAGCAGAGCTCTTGTCCCCTCTTCTTTGCCTGAGGGTTTTCTCTTCTGCAGGGACCGACCCGCTGCTACGGGCGGGCCTCTTACCCGGCCGCCTTCAACCGATGGAGGCTCCGTGCCTCAGCACCTGGGGACCGTGGTGGCTCCCATGGTCCCCAAATCGACGGGGGCTCCCTCTGCGCCGGCGAGTTCGCCCTTCGTGGTGGCCGCATCTGCTCCTATCCGCCCTCCTTCACCGGTCCAGAATTCTGGTCCTGAGACTGGGGGGGCTGCTGTAGGTGCGCCTGCTGGCCCCCTGACCTCCCTAGGGCAGCGCCCCACCCTGGTTGCTGGGGCGCCGGCGCCTCCGCCGGTCTTAGACTCGACAGGGGGGTCCAGTGGCGTGACTCCTGTCTCCCCTGCCCCGGTGCCCGTGTGGGACGCCCTGGGGCGTGTCCAGACCAGCACCCGACAGCTCCAATCCGCCTTTGAGCAGGAGCGGGGGGCGCTGGCCGGCGAGAAGGAACGTCTTCTCAGCTGGCAGCAGCGGGCCCAGGAGGCCAAGGCGGACCTTGATTCGAGGCAGTCAAGGCTTGAGGCCATGAGTGCTCTGCTTGGCACTCTGAAGAAGGCCATTAGCCGCTTGGAGTCAGAGTCCCGGCGGGTTCGTGCCACCTACCGCGAGGCTCTGGCCCATGCTGAAGCCAAAGCCAAGGAGCGTTCCGCCGCCGCGGAGGAGTTGCAGCTACAGGCAGCCCGTCGGGAGTGCGCCGTCGCCGATCGGGAACGCGCTGTCGCGGCCGAGGAGGAGAAGACCACCGCTCGGCTGAGGACCAAAGTGGAGGAGCTAAGGGCTCGGACCGAGGAGCTGGAGCTCCGTGAGTCGGCTGTTGCCACGATGGGGGAGCAGTTCTCCCAGGAGCGCCAGGCGGTGATGGATCGCGAGCTGGCGGCTCGCCAAGAGGTGGAGAAGCTCCAGTCCTTGCAGTCTGCTGAGGCCCAGGCAGTCTGGGACTTTATTGCCAAGGCGGGGTCCACCTTGGCTCCTCTTGGCTTCAGCCCTGTGCAGGTGGAGGCTCCGGCGCGGCCGATGTCCGAAGCAATCCCGACACTTGAGTCCATTGGCGGCGAGCTGGGTCGGCTCGAAACAGTGATCGCCGACGAGCTTGAAGCGGAAGGTCGGGGCCTTGCGAAGGAGGTCGCTATGCACGTTCTGTCGTGCTTCCTGAGCCGAGACCCTTCCTTTTCTCTGGGGCCAGTCCGTTTAGGACCCGTCGCCGATCGGAAGGAAGCTGCAAGGGCCGAGGCCGAGGACTTGGCCGCCCTCGTGGCCTCCAGGTTTCATCGGGAGTCCGGGAACTCTTAGGCATCTGCCCCCGTGGCCACAGGGCCCTGTACTTCCTTTTTTATTTTTGTTGAGTCTGTAGCCCAGCTCATGGAGCCTTTGTATGAACAGACTCCTGTTTCTTTCTGTGTCTGCATGTCCTATTCTTCTTTCTGGCTTTTTCCTGGCCGAGTCCTTAGCTCCGCAAGGTACTCGGAGGCCTTGACCAATCCCAAAGCTCTGCATAGACACCTTCTCCGGGTCCTCACTGTATACTAAGGGCTCCGGAGGTCTCCGGGACCCGCCTCACGAGATCGGAGGGGGTCCGGGCCTGTTGGCCACGTGGCGGGCCCGGAGCTCCCCTCTGAGGGGAGGTCCGGGCTTGTGGGGCACGTGGAGTCCTCGGACCTCTCCCCGCGGAGGGTGGGGTCCGGCTTCTGTTGACCACGCGGCGGGCCCGGAGTTCCCCCTCAAGGGGGTGGAAGGTCTGGCCCCGCTGGACACGTGGGACCTTCGGGCCTCGCCCCTGTGAGGTCTAGTTTTTTTATCTTACCTTGGGGTTTCGGTCTTGCGCGATCCCGTAGCGGCCCCCTGGTAGGTGCGTTCCATTGGATGGATGTGCCTACCATATTCCTGCGGGGAGCTGAGGCCGAGAGGTCCTTCACATAAGTAAGGGAAACGTAATTCTCCTTGGGGGCTCCCCCCCTCTATCTCTTAGTCTTATTTGGCTTACGGTCCCCGTCCACCTATACGGTGCTTGGGAACTACTGTGCGCGAAGTGCCGGGGGCTCGGGGCCCCCCTGGCTATCGGCCGGTACCTCCCACGCAACCGCCTTTGGTAGGGCAGCAAATGCCGACTAAAGATGAGAATGAGAAGAGGGAGCTGAACGCATGGTGAGCACGCGCCAGCAGGGCAATCATAAAAATTTAATAAGTAAACTAAATGAGCACCAAAGAAGAGCAACGTAGGACAGGTTTCTTTTCATATAAATTTCCATAGGGGGAAGGCAGGCTGAATATGGAGGCCACGACCCGCCTCAAGGGAAGCAAGACTCTACGCGCTTGGGGTCGGAACCAGGCGAAGCTAAACGTAGTCCTGGACCGTCCCCTGAGGCTCAGCTGCACCAAGCACTGTTCCTGGACTCTATGGAATTTATTATAAAAAGAAGGGTCTGTCCTATTGTTGCTCTAGGGGTAGAACTTACAGCGGTGTTCTATGTTACGAAGGTTCGGGAGCGGGTCCCCATCCTCGCTTCTGGGGAATGGTCCCAGGCCCAGGATGTCCAGCCCCTAGTATGGCAAATGGCCGTGTGGGCTGGATCATCTGTACCGTCCAAGCCGGTGTATGGATCTGCTTGGCGTGGAACAGGCACGCCTTGCAGCTCTCGACCAGCTTGACGGCATCCTGGAGTGCTGCCGGCTAGTAGAAGCCATGCCGAAAGGCTTTACCGACAAGCGTGCGTGAGGAAGAGTGACTCCCACATTCGCCTCCATGGATCTCAGCGAACAAGTCGCAGCCTTCCCCCTGGGTTATGCACCGCAATAGGATGTGGTTGGCGCCGCGTCGGTAGAGATCCCCCTCTACCGCCATGTGTCTCTTAGCCATACGCACGATCCGTTCAGCGGATACACGTTCATCAGGGAGGATATTGTCTTTCACGTAGTCCTGGACCTCCGTGATCCATGCATCAGGTCTAACTTGAGCATCTGGATCTTGAGCGCTGGGTTGCACGGAGTCCCCAGTGACGCTTATGATCCTTGGCGGCATCCATGGCCGCCGGGACCGCCAACTTCGAGGTGCTGGTCTAGCCCCCTTCGCCCGGCTCGGCGGGCCGGGCTGTGGGCCGCGGCAACGTCCTCTCGAAGCCCCCTTCAGGCAAAGGGGCTCCGGTGGGGGTCTTCGTTGAGAGGTCGTCAGCTGCGGCCTTGCTAGCGTGCGGTACGTGGTGCAGGTCAAGGCGAGGAAGTCTGTCTCCACCATCTTGTTTGATAACCAACTGGGAGTTGCCCTGAGCCAACGACTGGCGAGCGCCTAGAGACAGGGCTGTCTTTAGGCCAAGGATGAGTGCTTCATACTCTGCTATGTTGTTGGTTGCCTTGGAATTGAAACGCACCACATACCCAGACTGCCCCCCCCCCCCCGATGGCGTGAGGAACAGTACGCTAGCACCGACCCCCTGCTTTCGCAAGGAGCCGTCTACGAACAGCATTCAGTAAGGCCCGGTGAAGGCCAGGGCTCAGGGTCCTGGTTCACCGTCTCCATGGCCCCCTGAGTTAGCCTGCGTTGGCGTCTACTTCAGCCACGAAGTCAGCTAGTGCTTGGCTGTTGTCTGCGTGACGGGGAAGGAAGTCTAGCTCAAACTCCAGTAGCTCCGCCGCCCCTTTGGCGACATTATCCGTCGCGTGGGGGCTGTGGAGGATAGCTTTCAGCCTGGGGAGACCGCCGGGTGCTGATACTCGGAGGTCCCCCAGGCTGTCTTGGACCTCCGGGGAGCCCCGCTGATTTGCTGGGAGCTCCGGTGGCTCCCGTTGGACGTCCGGGAGGTTCTGTTGGGCCTCCGGGGGGGTCCCGTTGTACCTCCGGGAGGTTGTGTCGGGGATCCGGGGTCCGTTTTGGGCCTCCGGGGTTTCTTGGCACTTGTTTCTTGACAGCGAAACAGGTTACAGTGGTATGGGGTCCAGCCATGCTACGGTGAGGACCATACTCACTTCTGCAGCCATCGCCGCGATGTTGAGCAGCAGATGCTCTTCGGGCTTGGGGATTCCTATTACGGGTAGGGTCATCAGGAGCTGGTTCAGCTCCAGGGGAGCTTCCTCCGCTTCGTCGGCCTAAGCGAATGGGCCGGATTTACGTAGGAGCTTTAGAGAAGTTTCGCTTTGCTAACCTCGGTATAAACCGACTCAGCGCAGCTAGGGACCCTGCGAATTTCTGGTCTTCGAGCCAATGGCTTTGACCCTCTCTGGGTTAGCCTCAGTCCCTCGGCGTGAGGCCAGGTATTCCAAGGGTTTTCCGGAGAGTATACCGAGCTCACATTTGTCGGACGGACGAAGACTAAGGCCAGGTTATCTAGTAGGGACGAACACTGCCTGATCTTGACAACAATGTCTTCGACACACACCTCAACTGAGCCTCTCATTAGCTCTCCTAAGGTCTTGTGCATTGCATGTACGAAGGTAGGGAGAGCGTTCCTTAGGCCATAAGGCATAGAGGCATAACAGTGCAGGCCGACTACTGTGGTAAAGGGTGCCCTTCAACTTCTCTAGACATAGGGGTCTGGTGGAAACCCGAGCAAGCATCTAGGAAGCACAGTATATCGCAGCCTGACATCAAGCCTACTATTTGATCTATCATAGAGAGAGAAAAAAGATATTTGGGACATGCCTTATTGAGACTGGTGTAGTCGATGCACTTCCGGAGCTTCCCGCCGGCCTTTGGAGCAATCAACGAAGCACCGGGGTGGCGGACTTTCCGTATGGAGCCAGCGCTCAGCAGCTTCTTGGTTTCTTCCCGAATGAAACTTTTTACTGCTCGGTGGGCTGCCTGAGGGGCTCCTGTCGGACTGTCCAGGCGTTGGGGGAGACCTTTAGTTAGTGGCCAATCACCTCCCTAGGGATCTCTGCAATCCGCGACGGCTGTCATGCAGCACATCGGCATTGTGCCGGAGGGAGGTAACAAGTGCGCCTTCCTATCTGCTATCTAGACCCCCGGCTACCCGGGTGGTCTGGGCAGCATCGGCGCTGATTCGGACGAGCCTTAAGGGGACATCGTCCTCGTCGAGGGGTTGCACATGGGGTGCTGTGGTAGTGGCACGGTGGCGTGCACTTGGGTGGAGCCGGTTTGGTTCAGTACTGCCTGGGGTTGGTGCTCCAGCTGCTGTAAGTGCCTGGAGCTTTTCCAAGGCTAACACTGCTGCAGCACGGTCTCCACAAACCTTGAGGACGCCTGTTGGTGTTGGCATCTTCAAGACAAGGTAGCCGTAGTGGGCTACTGCCATGAATCGGTACAGGGCTGGCCTGCCAATTATGGCATTGAACGGGAGGTCAATCTCGGCCACGTCGAACAGAATGTACTCTGTCCGATAGCTGTCTGGTGCCCCAAAGGTCACCGGGAGGCTGATGTGGCCGTAGGGAACGACCCTTCCCGGCCCTACCCCTGAGAACGGGCTCGATGGGGTGAGCTTGGCCATCAGGATCTGCAGCCTCTGGAAGGCTGCACGACTGATGAGGTTCAGTCCAGCCCCGCCATCCACCAAAACGTGGCACATCTTCACATTGGTGATGGTGGGGGCCACCACGAGTGGTAGTTGGCCGGCCCCAGCCATGTTCCTGGGGCAGTCGGTGTCATCGAAGCTGATGGGGGTTCCCATCCACCTGAGGTGCGGTGCCGCACCTGGGAGGGGAGCCACCGACGCTACCGCTCGGCGCAAGGCCTTAGCCGCGCTTCGGGACGGGGGGTCAGCGGACCCGCCGAAGATGACATAGAGCATCTTCCGGTGCTCGTCATCACTGGAGCTGGAGCTCCCATGATTGCGCACTACCTTTACGGCGCGCTGAAGCTCATGGAACTCCACCTGGCGGTCGACGCTGTCTAGGGTTTCGACCTTCTGCTTGCCCTCCCTTTGACGGTAGGACGGGGCATCAGTCAGGGGCTGCTTCCCTTTCCAGAAGCGCTCCGTGAGCTTCTGGATTTCCCGGCATTCGGCAGCGGTATGATAACTGGTGCCATGCACAGGGCATAATTCATCCTGGCCGCCGTCTGGGGCCGGTGATTGTCGCGGCCTCTTGTCGGGGCGCGGCCCCCGAGCTCCACTGGGCGCCGCCGTTGTGGCAACGGGGACCGCGGCTGACGACTTTATCTTGCTTCCGCCTCCGTTCATGATCTTCCTGCCGCTTCCGTATGAAGCGTCGCCGGATCCCGGCTGACCCCCTGGCTCGGAGGCCGGCAGAGAGTGCCAGTTCCGCCCTTCGGCTGCTCTGGCACACTTGTCCGCCAGGCTGAAGAGCTCTGAGACATCGCGGACTTCCCTAGTCGCGATCTTCTCGAGCATCTTCTTGTCTCGAACGCCTTGCCGGAACGCCACCACCACAGAAGCGTTCTGGACGTGTGGGATGGTGTTCCGCACCTGGGAGAACCGCTGGATGAAGGAGCGCAGCGACTCCCCTGGTTGTTGCTGGATGGCGTGGAGGTCGAGCTCCGTGCCAGGCCGGGTGTAGGAACTGCCGAAGTTGGAGACGAACTGCCGGCAGAGCTCTTCCCAGGAGGTTATGGAATCCTGGGGTATGTTCATGAGCCAAGACCGGGCTGCGCCGGTCAAGGCGACGGGGAAGTAGTTGGCCATAACAGCCTCATCCCCTCCTGCGGCAAGTACGGCGGTGGAGTAGATCTGGAGGAACTCCGCTGGGTTGACACTACCGTCGTACTTCTCGGGCAGGTGCGGCCGGATCTTACGCGGCCACCTCGCGAAGCGAAGGTGGGGTGCCAGGGCCGCACATCCTGCTCCTGCTGCCGCGGGTATTGGTGCTGCGAACGCTTGGTTCGCACTCGGCACCGTGTACCCCGGCATGGGCAAGGCTGCACCATAGACCGGGGGCACTGCTTGCGTCGCATATGGTTGTGGCATATGCTGCGCAGCGTATGCCTAAGGCAGGACTCGCGTGGCGAAGACCTGCCCTCCAGGTTGTGTCGAGGCCGACGTCATGCTGTCGCCAGCCTCATGGTTGCAACGCCTTTCTCGACGTCGCTCGAGGTACACCCGGGCATCCTGGCCCAAGTGGCACCGTTCCAGCTCCCTTCTCAGGTCCATCGACGGGAGCCTGGAGGAGCTGGAATCCGCCGTTTGCCCGTCAACCGTGGGCGTGCGCGTCAGCGACACAGCCGGTTGACCGGGGCGTCGCCCTCACTAAAACCAAGGGTTCGCGGTGGCGACGACGAGGCGGTCCACCTCGCGGACCCATTGTTGGGTCGCTGAATGGGGTGCATCCCCAGCAGGTGGGTTGCGTAGCAGTGCTCTTGCTGCAGCTAGCGCCCCCCCATGCTGTACGCTCAGCGCCGCAGAAGATCTCACACTGGTCGGAGCCTGCATCGCCGGAGTCGGCGTTGCCGGGGTCGGCTGCTGGCTACCAGCTTGTGCCGACACACTCCGTCCTGAGTGCATCGACATATACTCCCCGCTGGTCACGGTTTGCCGTGAACACGGAGGGGGAGAGTTTGCCGCTGAAGGGAGCTTGGTCATCTTCGTCGGCGGAAACTCGTCGCGCAAGGGGAAAAGCCCCTACCTGGCGCGCCAAATGTTGAAGTGTTCGGTCGACACTTCCCCCGGGCCTGCACTGGGCAGCCCGCGGAGGTTCTTTTTTCGGTGGGGCTAGTCCCTCGCGGAGAGCTTGCGCGGATGGACGAGTTAGTAAGAGCTTGACACTGTGAGTTTTACGTGGTTCAGGCCGCCGGAGCGTAAAACCCTACGTCCACGGCGAGCTATGGAGCTCACTGTATTGCTTGCTGCTCAGGGCCGGAGTCCTGAGCTTGGGGGTGAGTTACAGCTTGGGTGTGAATGGCTAGCGTATGAGTTGCAGAAATGCGAACCCCTGCTATCGTCGCCTACCTGAGCCTTTTATAGTCCAAGACTCGGGTGGCTTACAAGGGGGGGGGGGCTGGGACCCGACAGTGGTCTCGGTGAGATTGACTGTTATCTACCGTATCTGCAGTTATGCCGGTAGTTGTCTCTGGCGAAGGCTTCCGAGTCTCCATCTTGCCGCCCTGCCCATGCCGCACGCTAGTCGTAGTGGTTGATGACGGCGCAGGCGGCATGGGATGTCTTGTCGCGGTGTTTATTGGCTGGCAGGTTCTGACACCGCGCGCCAGTCTGTGATGCGACTGGGCGCAACGGCACCTGACAGAGGCGTGCTCCGCGTCTCCACGTGTTGGGAAGACGCGGGCCTTGAATACCTTGTACGGGCAAGGTATGGGGCGTCTTTACGCCTGTTGCCTACCGCTCTGGGGCAGGCAGCGCCGTTCTGCTGGCCACGTGGCGGGCCTGGAGCCCTCCTCAGAGGAGAGGGGGGTCCGGCCCCGCAGGACACGTGGAGCCTTCGGACCTCTCCCCGCGGAGGGGGAGGTTCGGCTTCTGTCGGCCACGTGGCGGGTCCGGAGCTCCTCTCTGAGGAGAGGGAGGTCCGGCCCTGCCAGATACGTGGCAGCTTCGGACCTCTCTCCCGCGGAGGGGGAGGTCCGGCCTCTGTATGCCATGTGGCGGGCCCGGAGCTCTCCTCTGAGGAGAGGGAGGTCCGGCCCCGCCGGACGCGTGGCGCCTTCGGAGCTCTCCCTGCGGAGAAGGGCAAGTTCCTTAGGCATTTTCCCCTGTGCGCGGGGGTACCCCATATCGCAGGTACCGACAGATGTTATTAGCATATAGAAAGTGGCATATTAACCTATTTGTCTATGTCGGAAAATCGTGTACCTCGGGACGTTTATGTCTTGGGGGGTACACGTAAGCGCTGTCCACCAGTGCGCACAAGCTGAAGGGTGGAGCCCCACGGGTGGCAGGTAACCCGACCCGCTTTGATATCCTCTACGACTCTTCATGTCGTTTGGGGTGTTCGAGCAACGTCTATCCCTGGCGGGCATGGTGCAATTCGGGAGACCCTGTCACGTGGTCTGAAACGTGAACACGTAACTCAAGGCGTGTTTGGCTTGAGAACATCCGGGCGAGTGATGACGGCCGGGTGTACGAACTGTATGGATTCCGGGCTCGGTGTGCAGCCGAGTCTGACAATTGCTTGAGTTTCTGCAGGTAGCCTGACCACAAAACGGTAGGCGTGTAGCATCCATGTGCGAGTGACGTTTAGTGCCACTGAAATAACGAAGCCGGCTAAGTCCGGTATAGATTTTTCTTTGTGAGGACGTAGTACCGACATAATCTGGTGACGCATCGACGACACACCCAATTAAATGAACAACTTCATGTAAAACTTGAAGGTTTTGATCCAAAGTAGTAAAACTTGATGTAACTCCTTCCCTTTAACAGGATATTCAAAGTTAACAAGTTTTCAACTTATAGGTTGTTAAGGACAGAGCACTCTGTTTTCAGCTGAATCAAGGCTGAAGTTAATCAGAGGTTAGAGGTTGAGTTCTTTCGAGGTTGGGGTCATATGATACATTTCTGGAAAGCTTTGGAAGAGTTTTACAACTTTTCTGTTGAGGTCCAGAGGTGTTTCTGTAGGATCGAAGAGCACATGAAAAGCTACCAGAGGGGGGTGAATGGTAGATTAAAACTTTTCGCAGCGGAAACAACAAAAATCCCTCAGCGAAAAATCAATCGGTTAAAGAAACTGCGTGTGCAAGTGTTTTCAAACGTGTTCAACCGTGAAAAATCAAGTAGAGAGGTAGAGAATCAAGTCACGGATCTAATGCAACAAGAATCACTTGAAAACACGAAGTAAAACTTGAGATACGATCAAAACATTAAACGAAGATCAATCTGTTCTACCCGATATAAAACAGATCTGCAACGCTGCAAAGAAACTCATGTGTCTCGAAAACTACAGATCCGAAGCTCGTGAAAATTTCATAGATGATAGATAATTGAGTTGTGAAGATAACCCAAAAAGAATCACGTCAATCGGATCTGTAAAACTCGAGTTATGAATGAAACACCGAAGCAACGTCGGTCTGTCCAGAAACTCGGCGAGAAAGACTTGACGAAAAACAAGTCGGACGAACAAGGCACAAAAGCTCCTCGAAACTATGAACTTTATTCAATAGAAACACAAGAGGAACAGCCCAAAGTTCTCTACACACGAGAGCTCTAGCCTCTCTTGCTTTTATAGCCAGCCCTCAGGCTAAACATTCCAATCTAGGACTCCTACTCCTAATTGGACTCGTATCCTAACTTACCATAACTGCTCAGGACTCTCCTATACGCAGATAGAAGCAATCGTGAGACTTCCAAACACCTTAGGAACGTCCTAAACATTCCTAAAACAACTCAACTTTGTGTCTAGCACGAAATCCTATCATAACCAACTCAAATCTTCCATATTTGAGCCATATCCGACTCAGCCTCAGCCTGAGTACGCAATCCATCCGGTTGGACCTTTCCGACCAATTCTTTACGTCCACTTCTCTTCATCACGCCTTGGAACAATGTTGCCACGTCCATGCACTCCTTGCACACGTGCAAACACCTTCCAACGACGTACACGCAACCTTCATATGCACTGCCCTTGATCCAAACATGCTGCGCGACCTCCCGATCAACTCAACCACAGCTCCTCCCGAACTTGGTTGTTGGAACCTCATCTCCTCCCTGAGACTAGTCCAAGGATCCCGTCACCAGCCATGTCTTGAACTCAAGCAACACTGCGCATGAATAAACAACCAATTCTTCCGAGCACAAGTCCTCGACTTGACTCACGTTAGTTCGAAAACCACAACACCTTACATGAGCACGTCACATAAGCATGTTGCAAACCATATCAAATGATAACAGCCATAACTACCAAAACACACCAAAAACTTAGCAAATTAATACTAAGCAAACCTTCCCATAAAGCAAGTTTGAAACATTGTGAGTTAAAAGCAAAAACAAGACGCTGCAGTTTTACGAGTTGAACTTCACGGGAGCTCCCTAAAAACAAGCTCCGGACCTTGCGTCGGACCTTGCCAACACTTGGCGGACCTAACAAAGAATTTGTCGGACCTTGCCACAGAAGAATGTTTTGGCAATATTCAAAACTTTGAATGTTAATGCTAACTTTTATCCTAATTGCTAATGTATTCAGCACACATAGGTCTCATAATCTTCCCCTTGATGAATGCATTGGCAACACCAATTAAAATCCGAACATTGGCTTATGAAATGTTTTGAAAAGCTTTGAAAACTCATTTCTCCCCCTTTATTAATTTCTCCCCATTTTTTAAAATCAGAGAAGGAAGAAAGTGTATAACATATGCAAAGTGTAAAAAAAATCTCTCCTTATACATATTTCTCCCCCTTTGACAATGTATTCAGCAAGGTTCAAAAGAGAAATTTTTAAATGTTATGAGCATATTATAACATATACATACAAAACAAAGCTCATCCAAGTCATACTATCAGGTTACTTACACTATCACATCAATGAGATACATAAAGTAGTGTAAGCCATGCTAGAGATCAAATGTATTTTTCAGTTTAAGCAAGTCATGATCTCCCTTACTCAACTATTTCAAAACCTGAAAACATGACACTTGTTGCTGCATTTTTATTATTCATAATCATTTAAGGCACAAAGTTGATCATATGATATTTGCAAGAGATTATATGCTGCATCAGCCTTATTCTAACCAACCAAGCCAAGCCTATGTCATTTGACAATCAGAAGCTTAAGGACATGGTTTTAGTCATACACAATTCCTTCCAAGTTCATATCTTAGTGCAATGATAAGCAATCTCAAAAAAAGAAGTGCGATGCATGCATATTCTCTTGATCTTTTCTCAATTTTTATTTGAAAACTCAACATGTGAGCTGATCACTTGATTAATTTTTTATGATTAAAAGCACTTGTGAGCACGCAACAAGTTCAAAACAGCAAGAAAGTTCGATCATGACCAGATTTAGTGTAAGTAATTATTCCAATTACTAGTCATGGCAAAAACTACAAAATGTATAACATGAGTAATGTAGTAAGAACTTTCAGCCTGTAAAAGGAATCACAAAGTCATATATGTATGAAATACTATGCTCATATTATTTTAGTTTCAGATTCACACATAGACTTTCAAAGTTTCAAAAACTCCCCCTCAATTTAAGCCATGAGGATGCATAACCCCTATTTCACTACGAATGAAACAAAAACGAGTGAAATCCAAAGGTTTTGTAAAAATATCAGCCAATTGTTGTTTGGTATCGACATGGTGAAGCACAATGTTTCCTTTTTCAACATTATCACGAAGAAAGTGATACCTAATGTCAATGTGCTTAGTTCTAGAGTGTTTCACGGGATTTTTAGCAATACAAATTGCACTAGTGTTATCACAAAACAGTGGAACACTATCTAAATCAACCCCATAGTCCTTAAGTGTTTGAACAATCCAAAGAATTTGTGAGCAAGCGCTAGCTGCAGCTACATATTCAGATTCGGCCGTGGATTGTGCAACTGAACTTTGTTTTCTAGAGGACCAAGCAACAAGTGAATTACCAAGAAAATGACAAGCACCCGAAGTACTTTTCCTATCAATCCTACAAATCCCAAAATCAGCATCCGAAAAAGCTTTCAAAGAAACGGTTGAGGAAGAAGGAAGAAAAATGCCAAATTCTTGAGTTCCATGTAGGTACCTGAGAATCCTTTTGATGGATTGGCGATGTGAAGCACGTGGAGAAGCTTGAAAACGTGCACAAAGACATAAGCTGACTTGTATGTTCGGTCTTGACGCCGTGAGATACAAAAGTGATCCAATCATACTTCTGTATTCTTTTTTATCGACCAGGTCATCATCTTCGTCAAGTTCAAGTGTTGTTGCTGTTCCCATTGGTGTCTGAAGAGGCTTGCATTTGTCCATGTTGAAGCGCTTAAGAAGGTCCTTTGTATACTTAGTTTGATGCACAAAAGTTCCTTCTTTTGTTTGCTTGATTTGCAGCCCCAAAAAGTATGTGAGTTCTCCCATCATACTCATCTCAAATTCTGAACTCATCATAGCTGAAAACTTGGACACGAGATCATGAGAATCACAACCAAAGATAATATCATCCACATATACTTGAACGAATAATGAGTCATTGCCATGCTTAAGTACAAAAAGAGTTTTATCAACCTTGCCCATGGTAAACCCCTTTTCAAGTAAGAATGTTTTTAACCTATCATACCATGCTCTAGGGGCTTGTTTTAGACCGTACAAGGCTTTGGACAGTTTGTAAACATGATTAGTAAAATTTGGATTTTCAAAACCCGGTGGCTGCTTAACATAAACCTCCTCCTCTATGTAGCCATTAAGAAAAGCACTTTTAACATCCATTTGATATAACTTGAAACCTTTAGATGCAGCAAATGCTAATAAAATTCTTATAGATTCTAATCTAGCAACAGGAGCAAATGTTTCATCAAAATATAGACCTTCAATTTGAGTGAAACCTTGAGCAACCAACCTAGCTTTATTCCTAACCACAACCCCATCCTCACTTTGCTTATTTTTAGATACCCATTTAGTTCCAATTAATATGTGACCTTGAGGTGGAGGTACAAGTTTCCAAACATTATTTCTTTCAAAATTTTCTAACTCTTCTTCCATGGCATTAATCCAAGATTCATTAGTGAGTGTGTGTGATATATCCTTGGGTTCAAAAGAAGCAACAAAAGCAGAATGAGCATGAGAGTTTGGATCACAAAACCTGGACCGAGTGACTCGTTCATGCAAGCTTCCAATGATTTGTTGTGGAGGATGACTTTTGAGTACTCGGAGGGGAGTAGACACTTCACAAGCACCTTCTTCATGTTCGGACCTTTGATTAGGAGAGCTTGTTGATTGAGGAGGGTCCGAACCAGCAGTAGTGACTGTTGGTGCTGGTTGTGGTGCAAAATCAGCAGCTTGATCGTTATTTACTTCCGAGTTTTCGGGCAGCAGCACCACTTCTTCATCTTCTTCAATAAAAATACTCTCCCCCTGCGGATATGGATCCGGACCTGCAATATCGGAGCTAGTACTTGAGCTAGCTTCATCAAAAGAAACCTCGCAAGTCTCCACAGTTTTGTTAGTGTCAAGTAAAAGCACACGGTAGCCTCTAGTATGAGATGGATAACCAAGAAACATGCCATCAACAGATCTAGCTTCAAATTTATCAAGATTACCATGTTTCTTAACAAAGCATTTGCAACCAAAAACCCTAAAGTGTGTAACACTAGGCCTATGTCCAAACCGGAGCTCATATGGGGTTTTTCCAAGCTTAGCACGCAAGAAAACACGATTTGAAACATAACAAGCGGTTGCAATTGCATCAGCCCAAAATTTCCTAGGAGTTTGATATTCATCAAGCATAGTCCTAGCCATCTCAACTAAGGTCCTGTTCTTTCTTTCTACGACACCATTTTGTTGTGGTACATAGGGTGAAGAGTATTGATGATCTATTCCATTTTCAGCACAAAAGTGATCAAAGGATTGGTTTTTAAATTCAGTTCCATTATCACTTCTAATTGCTTTTAATGATCCTGGGTGATCAATAGATAATCTAAGAAATAAAGTTCTAAAATGACTAAAAGCTTCATTCTTAGATGCCATAAAATAAACCCAAGAATATCTGGAATAATCATCAACAATCACAAGCACATACCATTTACCTCCGAAGGATTGAACACGTGCCGGACCTACTGTGTCAAGATGTAAAAGTTGTCCCGGTTCAGCTGTCATGGTCATTGTGAGAGGAGCATGTGAACCTGCAACAAACTTAGCATGTCTACAAGAAGAGCACACAATATCATTGTCCTTTTTAAGCTTCGGCAGCCCACGTATGCGATCGAGAGCACTAACACAAGTGAGATGATCAAAGCCTATGTGACCAAGTCTACGATGCCAAAAATATAGATCCTTTGTATCATTAGCAACTAGACACCGATGCTTAGAAGTTGACAAATCAAAATCAGCTTTAAAAACTCTTCCAAACCTAGACATGTTAAACAAAAGCTCACCTTTTGAATCTACAACCTTGCAGCAATTTTTAGCAAAGCTAACCTCTAGATTTTCATCTAGCAATTGTGAAACCGAAAGCAAGTTGTATTTCAAATTTTTAACAAGTGCCACATCTTTCAAAGTGTAGAGATTGTTTACTCTAACAGAACCTTTAGCAATTATGGGAGTAGAAGAGTTATCGGCGAAAGTAACATTTTCTACACGTGACACAAAAGAGAGAGAGGAGAACCATTCTTTGTTACCGGTCATGTGGCCTGAGCAACCTGAATCCACAATCCAAATGTTCTCCTTCCTCAAACGTGAAACCTACACAGCAGAACAATACGTCGATGAATCAATACTGGGGTTAGTTAAAAGACTATTAGGAATCCAGTACTGAGTCACACGACGTCCAGCAGAAATAACACGCGAAAGCTGAGAAGGTACAGCAGGTTTATGAGCCAAACATCAAAAATTTTTGTTCCCAACTACTGACTTAGAAGATGTGTTATATGTAGCACAAAAAACAGTAGCTCCGGGAGAAAGTTTTTGACTCATTACAGCAGGTTGCAAGCTCCGAACATTCGGTCTAGCAGATTTTGCTTGGTTGTTATGTGATCTAGCAAGTATTCTTTGTTTCTTATCGTGTTTAGCTAGTCTATAACAAAAATCCATGACATGACCATCTCTACTACAGTAGGTACAATGAAAAATAACCTTATTATCATGTCTAGATGAGCAAGCAACACGTTTATTAGAACCCGAATGGGACAGTACTCCTGCAGATTTGAAAATCACCTCTTTTTGTCTAGGAGCTGTTTGAATCAAACCGCTTCCTAATGACTTTACAAATTTAGGTGGGTGTGCCTTAGCATGAGCATGAGAATTAAAACCTAAACCAGTTTTATCATTACAAGACTTGGAAGAATTCAGCAGCAAGTTTAGGTTCTTATTTGCATTAGAAAACAGATCTAGTGTCCTATGCACGTCATCAAGTTTATTGGACAGATCAAAGCAGTTTTCACATGAAGTTTTTCCTTTTAGTTTGCAATTTGAACAATATTTAACTTCATGCACACGTAAAGCATTGTTCAAAATAGAAATTTCATTCATAGCATCATTTAGTTTCTTATTCAGATCATCACATGAAGAACAATGCAAATCAATTGTAGAACAACAAGCATCTTTCAAATTTTTATCATTAAGTGCAGCAATCTCTTTGTTCTTTTCAATTTCAAGTTCAAGTTTATCAAGTGTAGATGCGTGTGCACTTCTTAAAGAGGATAATTGTTCATAAATCAAATCACATGAGGAACAAGAATCATCACTAGGAATCAAAGTTTTTAAACGAATAATTTCAGATTCTAGTGATTCAATTTTAACAGCATTGTTCCTAAGTTTTTTATCCTTTTTCTTTAATATAACAGTGGCACGAGAAATAGCATCACACATTTCTTCGCAAGTGGGACATACCTCTTCATCGTCGCTGTTGTGTTCTGCCTCCTCGGAGCTTGAACTTGACTTGCTCGCCATGCAGCACATATTTTCCATAGCTTCTTCATCTTCATCACTACCGGTGTCCACATCACTTGAGACGAAATCTTGAAGTGCAGAGATCATACTATGCACTATGTTGCGCATTGATAAATCTTTCTTCTTCTTATTCTTTGCAAACGATTTCTTCGGCCTTGTTTGCTTTTCTTCATGTGAAGTCGGACCTGAAAGGTTAGGGCACTCCGTACGAAAATGTCCTGTCTTACCACATTCAAAACATCGTTGAGGTCCGGAGCTTCCTCTCCTTCTAGTTCTCACATTTTGCAATGCTTTTGAGAACCGAGTAGAGATGAGTGCAAGCTCCTCCTCTGGAAACTCTTCAATCTGTTCAAGGGTTAGACAGGACAGCAAAGAGAGTGCACCACTAGATGATGATTGACTAGAACTAGACATGTCACGTTGCGAAACAAATGCAATAGACTTGTTGGGGTTTTTACGTGAGATGATGTCAATTTCATGAGTTTTCAATATAGAATAAAGCACGTCTAAAGTAAGAGAACTCATGACAGTAGATTGACGAATAGATGTAACTTCCATCTCCCAAATTGACATATCTAATGCTCCTAACAATTGTCTAGCATTTTCAGCATCTGAAAAGTTAACATTGACACTGCACAAGTTGCTGAGAATTTTATTAAAGCGAGCAAAAAGGTCGTCAATTGACACACCGGATTGCAACTCAAAACGCATGTATTCTTTCTTGAACATATCTTGCATTACCTCGTTGATCGTATTGGATCCTTCATGGTAGTCACAAAGAGCTTTCCAAACATCATATGCAGATCGGAGGTGTGCAACACGGTCGAAGTCGCTTTGAGTCAATCCTTGGATGATCAAGTTGCGAGCCTTGTTGTTGTTGTCAACATCTCTCATGTTCACAGCCGTAACTTGATCGTTGGGTGGTACATCAAAGTTCCGGTAGACCTTTTCCCATATGGCGAAGCCTTGCGCCTGTATGTAGGCCTCCATCCGCGCCTTCCAAACCTGAAAATTGATGCCATTGAACACACAAGGTTTTGCGGCGTACTTCTCCATGATAGTTAGTCAAAACACGTGCAAATCAAAAAGATTAGAGCACCTTGGCTCTGATACCAATTGTAGGATCGAAGAGCACGTGAAAAGCTACCAGAGGGGGGTGAATGGTAGATTAAAACTTTTCGCAGCGGAAACAACAAAAACCCCTCAGCAAAAAATCAATCGGTTAAAGAAACCATGTGTGCAAGTGTTTTCAAACGTGTTCAACTGTGACAAATCAAGTAGAGAGGTAGATAATCAAGTCACAGATCTAATGCAACAAGAATCACTTGAAAACACGAAGTAAAACTTGAGATACAATCAAAACATTAAACAAAGATCAATCTGTTCTACCCGATATAAAACAGATCTGCAACGCTGCAAATAAACTCGTGTATCTCAAAACCTAGAGATCCGAAGCTCGTGAAAATTTCACAGATGATAGATAATTAAGTTGTGAAGACAACTCAAAAATAATCACGTCAATCGGATCGGTAAAACTCGAGTTATGAATGAAACACCGAAGCAACGTCGGTCTGTCCAGAAACTCGGCGAGAAAGACTTGACGAAAAACAAGTCGGACGAACAAGGCACAAAAGCTCCTCGAAACTATGAAATTTATTCAATAGAAACACGAGAGGAACAGCCCAAAGTTCTCTACACACGAGAGCACTCTGGCATCCTGTAAGGGCCTCAGTTTTGGCACACATTTGAAGTGTTCATCACCACACCACACCAATTTTCACTCCATTCGGAGTTGATCTTGACATGAGCTAAGTGGGACGAATTCAAACTTTATTTGAATTCAAAACTGAACTTGTGTTCAAATTCACTCAAACCGAACCTAATTTGAATTCTATTCAATTCAAATGGCTCAGGGGTGAACAATTTGAATCACCAGGGGTATTATGGGGCTCACTGTTTACAACAGTGATTAGGAGTAAATTTCAGAGGTTAAAACCCTGGGTGGGACCCACATGTCATAGAGGGGAGAAGGAGAAACTTGCACCCAAAGTCAGAGTCTCGGTGGGAAATTCCACCGAGCAGCTGTCGGCTGTGCCACCGAGCAGCTACCGGCGCCACCACCTGCTTCCCTCTCCGTGCGCTGGCGCCCAGGGCGGCTGGCTCGCGCCCCCACGCGACCGGCACCGCCTAAGCCGAACAGGAGTCGGCCGGCTTTATCTTCTCGCGGGCAAACCTGAGCAGCGGCATTGTTTCTCGCCGCAGCTCTCTGCTCAATCGGGAAAACCAGCAAAACCATCTCCTCCTTCGTCCCTGAGCTGCTAGACAGCCACCTGAGCTCGCACTTCACCTCCCCAACGCCAGAAACCCCGAGCTCCGACCTCCTTTGCCCAAAGACGATCGCCACCACGGCGACCTAGCCTCAGCCGAGAGTCAGGCACCCGTGGGCAGCGTTCCACAGGCATTTTCACAGTCCAGCGAGAGAGGCAACAGGAGCGCGCGACCACCGTGCGGCTCTCCTCCAAGTTTGGAAGCCAACCGTGAGGAATCCGCAGAGAATTTCTAGTTTTTGCTCCGGCGACCGTAACCCAAGCTTCCGGTACGGTTTTTTTAAATTCTCGCTCTATGATCTTTCGGGGGTCATCAAATCTTGCACATAGACGCTGGACTAGCCGGCGATCAAGTTCTTTTCTGCATCCGTAGCGTGAAACTGTCTAGGAGTGACGAATTTCGAGCTCGATCGAGGGCGGTCATGACGGGCACGATCGGTCACACGGTGCCGACCGACTTGCCGCCATCCCTGAACCCTTTTTGACACCTTGTCGAGCTTCCTAGAGGTACACTGATGCTGTAGGACCGTTTGTTCGAGGTGTTGGCGGGTTTAGAAACCACGGTCGACGGTGTCGAACCTCAACCGAGGCAGCGGTACGTCGCCGAGCTATTTCCGGTCACCCCCAGCCCGACCTAACACCACCGACGTGTTCCTCGACGTCGACAACCCCCTGGCAGCGAGTTTCAGCCCCTGGGAGGTCCGGCAGCGGCGAGCCGGCGAGCCCCGAGCCTGCTCCGGCGAGGTCGGCGGCGCGGGCGTGAGAGAACGGCGGGAGGAAGACGAAGCTGGCTGGCCCATGTGTCAGCGGCTGAAGAATTTAAACCGGGATCGGGTGTGGCCGGGGATCGGCTGTGCTGGCGCGCAAAATACCCTGTGAGCTCCGGTGTGCCGGACACCTCCGCGCTCGACACGTGTGGTATCTCCGGTGTGCCGGACACCTCCGCGCTTGACACGTGTCCCCGCGGGCCCGAGAGTTTAAACTTTTCCCCCAATTTTCAGGATTCTTCCAAACTTCAAATCCTCATAACTTTGGCTAGAAGGCTCCAAATCGAGTGAACCAAATTTGGTTGGATTTAGCTCTCTGAGAACTTTCCAGCAATACCAAATTCAGCTCATGAAAGTGAATAGTTTTCCAGAATTAAATCCCTAAAGTTTAAACTGTTGGGAATTTTATCTGGAGAACTACTTTACGAAAAAATCTGAAATTTGGCTGAAAGGTTCATTGGAGAATCCCTGAATCCCAGTAAAATTTTCAGACTCATCCAAGTTCATTTAGTTACCCTAATTGGGTGATTAAAGGAACTGCCCAGAGAAAATAGAAAGATGTACAGAAACATTTTTCAGATTTTCTCCAATCTTAATTAGGACATAACTTTCTGTAGAATTCTTCAAATGACATGAAACCAATTCCATCAGAACCATCCTAAATTCTAGTTTCCAGAAAGTAATGGTGGGAGCCATGAAAAACCCTGGAATTACTTAGAGGCTCAATTATTGACCAAAGAGGCTTTTATTTGTACAAGGTTCAAATGAACTTGGTTTCAAATGAAACTTGGTCAAGACTCTGGTTAGGACCCTACCAAGCCACAATAAAAATTTCAGAACCACAGGGGAGGGCTAGCTAGAGTTATTAGTAAATAAGTATTCAAGTTTACACTTTGCATTCAAATTAACATGTAGTATTGTATTAAACGTGTAGCCAGTGAAGAAGAGACTCCGGAAGTGCTGGACTTCCTCCTTCCGGAAGAGGAACTAACCCCTGACCAGCAGCAACAAGGCAAGCCCCGGTTTGCATTAACCTTTTTATAAGTTTTTCCTTGGTTTACATGTGTCATATGATGTATGTATGTGCATTAGGTATAGGATGAATGAAACCCCACTTGCATAACCAAAGGTTCCTTAAAGAGTGAGGGTAGTGTCTAAGACCTCGAGTAGACAGGCTATGCTTAATGATTCATAGGGCTTCGGTACAAGTCGAGTAGTTGGAATCTACTCGCGAGATAGGCTTGGGACGCACGGGTTCGGTTGAGTGATGTGAGATCACATTAGTAATGAAAATGAGACTGGGCAGGGGCTAGGGCGCAGCAAGAGGGAGTCTTGTGTGCGCAGCCCTGTCCGTGTCGATTGAGGACCGAGCCGTGTGCGGCCCACGCTGATCAAGTTTGAACGTACCGAAAGCATATCGGATATATGGGCCCCGATAAACCGATGTAGCCTAAACCTCCGGGCGTCGAGGCATAACGCACCGATTTATAGGTGTAGGCTGAGGGCAGCGAGGTGGAAATCTGCCAACGGGCATAGAGAGATGCTCCGTGTGGGGAACCTCCTGCTCGTTTTGGTGCGACCGGTTCGACGTTTGGGCTGTTGGGTGAAAGGTTGTCCCGTACGACATCGAGTGAGCGTGCTGTGCAGCTCCGCGGGTGGGCGTACGTGACGTGCTCTTTGGGTTTCCCTGCAGGTGTGTATCGAGTCGATTCGCCGTCCCTCGCGGTGAAGAGTACCACTTGGTCACTGAGTCGTGACGTAGATTAATGGATGAAACATGTTGATTCAATATTGCTGGTTGATATAATTGTATTGCTACATGTGTGCCACCAAATACTGCTTACTAAATTTCAGATTTCATGAACTGTTAACTTGTTGCTAAAAGATGAACTAAGGATGAACTTGTAGGCGTGTCCATTTGCTGAAATGTTACTATCCTATGTCCATTGTACCCCTCATGTAGAGTTTCATGCTTAGGTGAGTCGGTTAAGCCTTGCTGAGCCTTCGTGCTCACGGTTGCTGCTTAAGGTGTTTTTCAGGTGAGGAGCCACCCACGGACTCGGAGTACGAGTCCACCGGCGAGGGTTACCCTCCGTCGGGGACCACGGCTGAGTGGGAGCCGTACACGCCGCGCTGAGCTGAGGAGTGCAGCTAGTGTGGGTTGCCCTAGGGCTGGGCAACCAACTTTTGCTAAATAGGCGGGCGTAAGTTGTATAGTGTAGACTTCCGCTGTGTAACATAAACAATAGTTGTAACTGAAGTTTGTACCTGTTTGTACAGTTTCAGTTGTTTTTCCCATGTAACATAATGTGTTCTTATGACGTGTGCTGTCGGGTGTCGCATCGCGCGGCACCACCCTCTGCGATCCTGGATGAGCGGATTCCGGTCCGCCACAGCCTGGTATCAGAGCCGCAGTGGGGATAGCACAGTACTTAAGGATTGCATTATGGGAAAAACTTAGGTATACGGTGAGGAATCGGTAGCTGCCCAAGTAAGGACTATATTAGTATAGTTACTTAAAGTGGCAAATACTAACCTATGTGTTATAATTCTGAATTTTAATTATGTAACGACGCACCTACGCTCTGGTAAGTATGGTAAGGAACGCCACCGAAAGCGGTTCAATTTCGGTTAACTCCCCCTGACGAGGAACGTGGTTCAGGGATAGAGTCTCACAGCTTGGTGTGAGATGTCAATATGAAACTCTTGGACTTTTCATGTTCCTGAGTTCATATGAAACGCTGATCCCTAGCGTGCATTAGGCAAGTAAGTGGAGACCCCACCGCGTGGTCAGTAACGCGAGAGTGTGTTCGTCTGGAAATAGCCCAGGAGGACATACACAGCGCTTGCCATCGGCGTGCCCTGCAGGGCAGTAGGTGGTATCTGTTGGGTTGATAACATTCCCAACCGTGACGACCCGTTCATGACATACTCGGGTTCCCCGTCGTGTGGTGTTGAAACACGATCACGTGCCTTGAGACGTGACTTAGCTCAAGGACGGCCGTATGACAATGATACGGGCGTTTGTATTTACTTTTAAATATGGAACTGCCTGAAATGAACAACCTTTGAGTGCACCATCATTGTGTGGTCTTCTGCAGGTACTAACCACGTATGTATCCGTGTAGAAAACGTGTGCGAGAGATCGTCTAGTGCCACAATTGAGACGTATATACCGGTATGATCCGGTTAGGATTTTCTTTTGTGAGGAACGTAGTACCGAGATATTGTAGGAATATGCATGAAAATATTGAGAACAAGGAACTAAAATCATTAGGTTCAACAATTAAGGCCCTGGTTGGGTGTAATAATGGGATTACTAGGACCAGGATAGCTAAAGGGATGAGAAACAGAGTGCTCTGTTTTGGGCAGCACGTTTGCTGATCTTCAACATGGTATAACTCACAGGTCTTTTAGCCCAGAGAGGTGTGCTATACAGTTCTGGAAAGGTATTTAAGTACTCTACAACTTTGTTGTAGACTTCCAGAGCTGAAACTCACCTTAAGATGGCTAAAATCTCAGAGGAATGTAAACTGTCCAGAACCAGGACAGAGTAGAACATTCTCTGAACTGTTTTGTTTTTCAAACATAACTCCCAGTAGAAAAATCTAAAATTGTCATATAATACCTCCTTAGATAGAGTAGAAGATGTGTGACATCTTTTCAATTCAAAGATTCTGAAATTTCAGCACAGAATTTAATGGAAATCAGGGTTGAAAACAGCCACTTCCAAGGGAGGTGCTGTTAAAATTCTTCCAGGAATTCTGTTGACTTGGAATTAGCATAACTTTTTAACCAAAGCTGATCTGAGGGCAAATGAGTACTCGTTGTAAAGATACTGAAGTTACCTTTAACTTTGGTATTCAACTTGAGCCATGAAAATTCACAGAACTAGATCAAAATTTGGAATAGGTAGAAACTGGTCATTCTCACAGAAGAATGACAGTTGAACTCATTGGAGAGGGTGTTGTACCCTAAGGGTGCTATACGTGATGACAAAGCGATAGTAATGTCTCGTAGTGACCAAACCCAGTTATGGTGAGCTTCCAAAGAGGGGGTTCATCAAGTTGGATTAAACTAACTTGTGTTTGGTCTGGTAATGGTGTAGCTTGTGCAAAGTTATTACATTATCTACTTACGAGATATTTCGCATGTTTTGTTGTCATAATGTTTTTACGCCCAGTTCTATTGGACTGCATGCAAAATGTTGCGGGACTGATGTTTAATGTCGTGTGGTTGCAGATGGTTCGTACTAGGACCACGCACGAGGTTGGTGGCTCTAGCCAACAGGGAGGTGATGACTCCCAGCCACCGGCCTACGACAGCACCCCGCAGCAGCAGCCACCACCGCCGCCCCCACTTACTCTAGCGGATGTGATAGCGGCATTGGTGGGAGGTCGTGAGGAGCAAACCGACCTGCTCCGCACGATCGTGCAGAATATGTCCCAGGCGGGGGGACGTCAAGATAGAGGGCCTCGGGAGCCCCGTGATGTGTCGTACTCGGATTTCATGAGTACGCACCCTCCAGTGTTCACCGAAGCTGAGGAACCACTGGAGGCGGATAACTGGCTGCGGACCATCGAGTCCAAGTTCGGGCTGCTCCAATGTACGGAGCGGCAGAAGACCCTGTTTGCAGCACAGCAGCTCCACGGTGCCGCTGGTGCATGGTGGGCGAACTATGTCGCCTCACGTCCGGCTGGCCATGCCGTGGAATGGCAAGAGTTCCGGGAGGCGTTCCGCGCCTACCACATTCCTCCCGGAATAATGAAGAGGAAGTTCCAAGAATTCTTGGAGCTGAAGCAGGGCGGGAGGAGTGCCCACGACTACTCCCGTGCCTTCAACCATCTGGTGCAGTATGCGTCAGACTACATCTCCACGGAGGAGAAGAAGAGGGAGCACTTCTATCGGGGGTTGCACCCCGAAATGAAGACCCATCTCGTACAGTGGAACCGCGGCACATTCAACGACTTAGTCAATGCCGCGATCATGCAAGAGGATGCTCAGCGGGAGTTGGCAGCTGAGCAGAGGAAGCGCAGCGCTCCACCCAGCGGTGGGAGTGGCGCTCCCCAGAAGTACCGTATGGTGTATCGGACACCATCCGGGCAGCAGTGGCAACCACCGGCGCGACCGCAACGGTTCGGGGGACGTCCCTTTCAGTCACCTCCATTCCGTCCGCCAATGCCACCACCAAGACAGCAACAGCAACAGCAGCAGCAGACGGTACCCCGGGCGTTTCCACTGCCACAACGCGCCCCGGGATTCCGTCCACCGATCAGCGGGGGACCGCCCCGTTTTACCTGCTTCACGTGTGGCCAGGCGGGCCACTTCGCGAAGGACTGTCCCCAGGGGCAGCAGAGCAGCGGGCAAGCCCAGCTCCAGAGCGGTGCTCGAGACCGACCTCCGGTGAAGAAGGTTGGTCAGCGGACTGGAGGTGTCCGCAAACTCGACAATGAGGACGCCCCAGAGGGAGACAACGTGCTGGCAGGTACGTTTACTCTCAACCATCAAGCCATCGTCATACTTTTTGATTCTGGTGCAACCCACAACTTTATAAGTGCATCGTACGTGGTTAAGCATCAGCTGGAAGCCTTTCCAACCGAGTGTTCGTATATGATCTGCTCACCCGGAGGAAAGATTTCAGCAACGATGATGGTTCCAAAAGCACCACTGTGTTTAGGTGGGAAGATATATCCCACCACTATGATTATCCTAGGGGGGCAGAAGATTGATGCAATCTTGGGAATGTCATGGCTAAGCTACCATGGCGCTGTCCTGGAAACCCCATCATGGACTATTCACCTCAACTCCCCATTACACCGTCCGCAGTCCCTCCTATTAGATAATCCAGTCAGAGAGGTTTCAGCGATTAATAGTGCTGAGGCTCTCAAGTTAGAAGACATCCCCGTAGTCCGGGAGTATCCCGACGTGTTCCCGGATGATCTTCCGGGCATGCCACCTGAGCGGGATGTCGAGTTTAAGATCGAGCTCGCACCCGGGACTACGCCCGTACCACGGAGACCATACAAGATGGCTCCAAATGAGCTGGCGGAACTGAAAGAACAGCTCAATGATCTGTTGAGCAAGGGTTTCATTAGGCCAAGTTCCTCGCCTTGGGGATGCTCGGCGCTATTCGTGAAGAAGAAGGATGAAACCCTGAGGCTGTGTGTGGACTACCGGCCGCTCAATGCCGTCACCATCAAGAATAAGTACCCACTGCCCCGCATCGACATATTGTTTGATCAACTTGTGGGTGCAAGTGTGTTCTCCAAGATGGACCTTCGCTCTGGATATCACCAGATAAAGATCCGGGCGGAGGATATCCCGAAGACGGCCTTCTCAACGAGATATGGATTATATGAATATCTCGTCATGTCATTTGGTCTCACAAATGCTCCAGCCCATTTCATGTATCTCATGAACTCGGTGTTCATGCCGGAGCTGGACAAGTTCGTGGTAGTGTTCATCGATGATATCTTGATTTACTCCAAGACAGAAACCGAACATGCCGAACACTTGCGGATCGTTCTTCAACGATTGCGAGACCACAAGCTCTACGCCAAGTTCAACAAATGCGAGTTTTGGATCAGCCAAGTGCCATTCTTGGGACATATCATCTCAGCGGAAGGCATTGCAGTTGACCCAAGCAAGATAGAGCAAGTGCTGAAATGGAAAGCTCCCCACTTCAGTCCATGAAGTCAGAAGCTTCCTCGGGTTAGCGGGATACTATCGGAGATTTATTCCAAGTTTCTCCAAGCTCGCTAAACCGATGACAGAGTTGCTGAAGAAAGGGACGAAATATGTTTGGAACATGGCGTGTGAAAGAGCATTCCAAACATTGGTGAAGCATCTCACCACAGCCCCGGTCTTAGCTCAGCCGGATACAACAAAGCCCTTCGACGTGTATTGTGACGCGTCCGGTATTGGGCTTGGCTGCGTGTTGATGCAGGAAGGACGTGTGGTCGCCTATGGCTCACGCCAACTCCGGAACCATGAGCAGCACTATCCCACTCATGACCTTGAACTTGCTGCAGTGGTTTTGGCGCTGAAAATGTGGAGGCACTATCTCCTGGGGAATTTGGTGCATCTCTACACCGACCACAAGAGCTTGAAATACATTTTCACCCAGAAGGAGCTGAATATGAGGCAAAGGAGGTGGTTAGAGCTGATTAAAGATTATGAGATTGAGATCCATTACCACCCTGGCAAGGAGAATGTGGTTGCCGACGCGCTAAGTCGGAAATCACATGTCCATCACCTCACCATTACACCGGTGGAGGAGGAAGAGCCAAGTTTATACTTGGTTCCTTATGGATCGCTGTACAACCTTGCCCTCATCCCTACTATTAGGGAGGACATCATTGCAGCTCAGAAGACGGATAGAGGCATGGCACATCTCCGGAGACGGATAGACAATGGAGAGATTAAATGTTTCCGGAAGGATGATGAGGGGACGCTATGGTTCAACCACCGCATAGTCGTACCCCGGGACATGGAACTGAGGAAGAAAATCCTCGACGAAGCCCACTTGTCTAAATACTCCATTCATCCGGGCAGCAACAAAATGTACCAAGATTTGAAAAAGAAATTTTGGTGGACACGGATGAAGCGGGAGGTAGCTAAGTACGTATCCGAGTGTGATACGTGTAGACGAGTGAAGGCTGATCATATGAGGAAATCAGGGCTGCTGCAACCCCTGAAGATTCCAGCATGGAAATGGGAAGATGTGAGCATGGATTTCATCGTGGGATTACCCTTAACATCCAACAAACATGATTCCATTGGGGTGATTGCTGACCGAATGACCAAGTCAGATCACTTCATCCCCGTACATACCCATTTTTATGCCAACCGATATACGGAGTTATACATTGTCAGGATTCTATGCCTGCATGGTGTACCCAAGACCATAGTCTCAGACCGAGGTGCATTGTTTGTATCTCGCTTTTGGGAGCAGTCGCACGCTGCTTTGGGTACTAAACTGATTAGAAACTCCGCCTACCACCCTCAGACAGATGGCCAGACAGAGAGGGTCAATCAAGTTCTGGAGGACATGTTGAGAGCATGTGCCATCGACCAAGGTAGGAACTGGGATGATCACCTACCATTGGCGGAATTCTCGTACAATAACGGCTATCAGGCGAGTATCAAGATGGCACCCTACGAAGCTCTCTACGGTCGTAAATGCCGCACCCCATTAAATTGGTGCGAATCCGGTGAAAGGGTCACATTCGGGGTTGATGTGGTGAACGACGCCGAAGAGCGCGTTCGGACAATTCAAGCCAATTTGAAGGCCGCTCAATCCCGGCAGAAGA
This sequence comes from Neostapfia colusana, assembly GCA_030760725.1. Classification (NCBI taxonomy): domain Eukaryota; kingdom Viridiplantae; phylum Streptophyta; class Magnoliopsida; order Poales; family Poaceae; genus Neostapfia; species Neostapfia colusana. Next base: position 108,477,131 of record JASWHV010000006.1, read on the forward strand.
GCTACGCTGATAAGAGGCATAGACCGTTGCACTTCGACATTGGGGAACACGTGTACCTCCGCATGTCTCCGATGAAGGGCGTGCACCGGTTCGGTGTGAAGGGAAAGCTCGCTCCCCGTTTCATTGGACCCTATGCTATCACCGAGAAGTGTGGACCAGCAGCGTATAGATTGGAGCTACCGGCATCTCTTGCTGGTGTCCATGATGTTTTCCATGTTTCGCAACTGCGAAAATGTTTGAAGCATACAGCTGCCGTTCCTACCGAAGACATCGGCGAGTTGAAACCGGATTTAACATATGATGAGTATCCGGTGGAAATCCTTGATGAGAAAGCCCGAACCACGCGTAGCAGAACGTTGTGGTTCTACAAGATCCTCTGGAGGAACCACACCGTGGAAGAAGCGACGTGGGAGAGCGAGGAATTCCTTCGTTCAAATTACCCGGAGTTCATGGCTTCTCAACACGAGTAAGTCCCTACTACATCGCTATCTCTTCTTTTGTAATCTCGGGACGAGATTCTTTTAAGGGGGGGGGAATGTAAGGGCCTCAGTTTTGGCACACATTTGAAGTGTTCATCACCACACCACACCAATTTTCACTCCATTCAGAGTTGATCTTGACATGAGCTAAGTGGGACGAATTCAAAATTTATTTGAATTCAAAACTGAACTTGTGTTGAAATTCACTCAAACCAAACCCAATTTGAATTCTATTCAATTCAAATGGCTCAGGGGTGCACAATTTGAATCACCAGGGGTATTATGGGGCTCACTGTTTACAACAGTGATTAGGAGTAAATTTCAGAGGTTAAAACCCCGGGTGGGACCCACATGTCATAGAGGGGAGAAGGAGAAACTTGCACCCAAAGTCAGAGTCTCGGTGGGAAATTCCACCGAGCAGCTGTCGGCTGTGCCACCGAGCAGCTACCGGCGCCACCAGCTGCTTCCCTCTCCGTGCGCTGGCGCCCAGGGCGGCTGGCTCGCGCCCCCACGCGACTGGCACCGCCTCAGCCGAGCAGGAGTCGGCCGGCTTTATCTTCTCGCGGGCAAACCCAAGCAGCGGCATTGTTTCTCGCCGCAGCTCTCTGCTCAATCGGGAAAACCAGCAAAACCATCTCCTCCTTCGTCCCTGAGCTGCTAGACAGCCACCTGAGCTCGCACTTCACCTCCCCAACGCCAGAAACCCCGAGCTCCGACCTCCTTTGCCCAAAGACGATCGCCACCGCGGCGACCTAGCCTCAGCCGAGAGTCAGGCGCCCATGGGCAGCGTTCCACAGGCGTTTTCACGGACCAGCGAGAGAGGCAACAGGAGCGCGTGACCACCGTGCGGCTCTCCTCCAAGTTTGGAAGCCAACCGTGAAGAATCCGCAGAGAAGTTCTAGTTTTTGATCCGGCGACCGTAACCCAAGCTTCCGGTACGGTTTCTTTAAATTCTCGCTCTATGATCTTTCGGAGGTCATCAAATCTTGCACATAGACGCTGGACTAGCCGGCGATCAAGTTCTTTTCTGCATCCGTAGCGTGAAACTGTCTAGGAGTGACGAATTTCGAGCTCGATCGAGGGCAGTCATGACGGGCACGATCGGTCAAACGGTGCCGACCGACTTGCCGCCATCCCTGAACCCTTTTTGACAACTTGTCGAGCTTCCTAGAGGTACACTGATGCTGTAGGACCGTTTGTTCGAGGTGTTGGCGGGTTTATAAACCACGGTCGACGGTGTCGAACCTCAACCGAGGCAGCGGCACGTCGCCGAGCTATTTCCGGTCACCCCCAGCCCGACCTGACACCACCGACGTGTTCCTCGACGTCGACAACCCCCTGGCGGCGAGTTTCAGCCCCTGGGAGGTCCGGCAGCGGCGAGCCGGCGAGCCCCGAGCCTGCTCCGGCGAGGTCGGCGGCGCGGGCGTGAGAGAACGGCGGGAGGAAGACGAAGCCGGCTGGCCCACGTGTCAGCGGCTGAAGAATCTAAACCGGGATCGGGTGTGGCCGGGGTTCGGCTGTGCTGGCGCGCAAACTACCCTGTGAGCTCCGGTGTGCCGGACACCTCCGTGCTCGACACGTGTGGTATCTCCGGTGTGCCGGACACCTCCGCGCTCGACACGTGTCCCCGCGGGCCCGAGAGTTTAAACTTTTCCCCCGATTTTCAGGATTCTTCCAAACTTCAAATCCTCATAACTTTGGCTAGAAGGCTCCAAATCGAGTGAACCAAATTTGGTTGGATTTAGCTCTCTGAGCACTTTCCAGCAATACCAAATTCAGCTCATGAAAGTGAATAGTTTTCCAGAATTAAATCCCTAAAGTTTAAACTGTTGGGAATTTTACCTGGAGAACTACTTTACGAAAAATTCTGAAATTTGGCTGAAAGATTCATTGGAGAATCCCTGAATCCCAGTAAAATTTTCAGACTCATCCATGTTCATTTAGTTACCCTAATTGGGTGATTAAGGGAACTGCCCAGAGAAAATAGAAAGATGTACAGAAACATTTTTCAGATTTTCTCCAATCTTAATTAGGACATAACTTTCTGTAGAATTCTTCAAATGACATGAAACCAATTCCATCAGAACCATCCTAAATTCTAGTTTCCAGAAAGTAATGGTGGGAGCCATGAAAAACCCTGGAATTACTTAGAGGCTCAATTATTTACCAAAGAGGCTTTTATTTGTACAAGGTTCAAATGAACTTGGTTTCAAATGAAACTTGGTCAAGACTCTGGTTAGGACCCTACCAAGCCACAATAAAAATTTCAGAACCACAGGGGAGGGCTAGCTAGAGTTATTAGTAAATAAGTATTCAAGTTTACACTTTGCATTCAAATTAACATGTAGTATTGTATTAAACGTGTAGCCAGTGAAGAAGAGACTCCGGAAGTGCTGGACTTCCTCCTTCCGGAAGAGGAACTAACCCCTGACCAGCAGCAACAAGGCAAGCCCCGGTTTGCATTAACCTTTTTATAAGTTTTTCCTTGGTTTACATGTGTCATATGATGTATGTATGTGCATTAGGTATAGGATGAATGAAACCCCACTTGCATAACCAAAGGTTCCTTAAAGAGTGAGGGTAGTGTCTAAGACCTCAAGTAGACAGGCTATGCTTAATGATTCATAGGGCTTCGGTACAAGTCGAGTAGTTGGAATCTACTCGCGAGATAGGCTTGCGGGTTCGGTTGAGTGATGTGAGATCACATTAGTAATGAAAATGAGACTGGGCAGGGGCTAGGGCGCAGCAAGAGGGAGTCTTGTGTGCGCAGCCCTGTCCGTGTCGATTGAGGACCGAGCCGTATGCGGCCCACGCTGATCAAGTTTGAACGTACCGAAGGCATATCGGATATATGGGCCCCGATAAACCGATGTAGCCTAAACCTCCGGGTGTCGAGGCATAACACACCGATTTATAGGTGTAGGCTGAGGGCAGCAAGGTGGAAATCTGCCAACGGGCATAGAGAGATGCTCCGTGTGGGGAACCTCCTGCTCGTTTCGATGCGACCGGTTCGACGTTTGGGCTGTTGGGTGAAAGGTTGTCCCGTACGACATCGAGTGAGCGTGCTGTGCAGCTCCGCAGGTGGGCGTACGTGACGTGCTCTTTGGGTTTCCCTGCAGGTGTATATCGAGTTGATTCGCTGTCCCTCGCGGTGAAGAGTACCACTTGGTCACTGAGTCGTGACGTAGATTAATGGATGAAACATGTTGATTCAATATTGCTGGTTGATATAATTGTATTGCTACATGTGTGCCACCAAATACTGCTTACTAAATTTCAGATTTCATGAACTGTTAACTTGTTGCTAAAAGATGAACTAAGGATGAACTTGTAGGCGTGTCCATTTGCTGAAATGTTACTATCCTATGTCCATTGTACCCCTCATGTAGAGTTTCATGCTTAGGTGAGTCGGTTAAGCCTTGCTGAGCCTTCGTGCTCACGGTTGCTGCTTAAGTGTTTTTCAGGTGAGGAGCCACCCACGGACTCGGAGTACGAGTCCACCGGTGAGGGTTACCCTCCGTCGGGTACCACGGCTGAGTGGGAGCCGTACACGCCGTGCTGAGCTGAGGAGTGCAGCTAGTGTGGGTTGCCCTAGGGCTGGGCAACCAACTTTTGCTAAACAGGCAGGCGTAAGTTGTATAGTGTAGACTTCCGCTGTGTAACAGAAACAATAGTTGTAACTGATGTTTGTACCTGTTTGTACAGTTTCAGTTGTTTTTCCCATGTAACATAATGTGTTCTTATGACGTGTGCTGTCGGGTGTCGCATCGCGCGGCACCACCCTCTGCGATCCTGGATGAGCGGATTCCGGTCCGCCACACCTCCCTTGCTTTTATAGCCAGCCCTCAGGCTAAAGATTCCAATCTAGGACTCCTACTCCTAATTGACTCGTATGCTAACTTACCATAACTGCTCAGGACTCTCCTATTCGCATGTAGAAGCAATCGTGAGACTTCCAAACACCTTAGGAACGTCCTAACCATTCCTAAAACAACTCAACTTCGTGCCTAGCACGAAATCCTATCATAACCAACTCAAATCTTCCATATTTGAGCCATATCCGACTCAGCCTCAGCATGAGTACGCAATCCAGCCGGTTGGACCTTTCCGACCAATTCTTTACGTCCACTTCACTTCATCACGCCTTGGAACAATGTTGCCACGTCCATGCACTCCTTGCACACGTGCAAACACCTTCCAACGACGTACACGCAACCTTCATATGCACTGCCCTTGATCCAAACATGCTGCGCGACCTCCCGATCAACTCAACCACAGCTCCTCCCGAACTTGGTTGTTGGAACCTCATCTCCTCCCTGAGACTAGTCCAAGGATCCCGTCACCAGCCATGTCTTGAACTCAAGCAACACCTGCACATGAATAAACAACCAATTCTTCCGAGCAGAAGTCCTCGACTTGACTCACGTTAGTTCGAAAACCACAACACCTTACATGAGCACGTCACATAAGCATGTTGCAAACCATATCAAATGATAACAGCCATAACTACCAAAACACACCAAAAACTTAGCAAATTAATACTAAGCAAACCTTCCCATAAAGCAAGTTTGAAACACTGCGAGTTAAAAGCAAAAACAAGATGCTGCATACGAGTTGAACTTCACGGGAGCTCCCTAAAAACAAGCTCCGGACCTCACAGAAGCTCTCCGGACCTTGCGTCGGACCTTGCCAACACTTGGCGGACCTAACAAAGAACTTGTCGGACCTTGCCACAGAAGAATGTTTTGGCAATATTCAAAACTTTGAATGTTAATGCTAACTTTTATCCTAATTGCCAATGTGTTCAGCACACATAGGTCTCACAGTTTCATCCCTTAACCAATCGAAAAATGCAGTAGAGTTGAAACTGTCCAGAAAACAGGGCAGAGCAAAGACTCTCTGTAAAATCTCTCTAAATTGAGCATAACTTCCTGCATAAAAATCCAAAAAGAGAAAATTTTGTAACAGAAAGCTTATGAGATAGGTTACAACTTTGTAACAGAAAATTTTGTCAGATTAGTAACAGAATTAACTTGGATTCTTGGATCAAATCAGTACCTAAAGCAGGGAGGTGCTGTCCAATTTTCTCCAGAAATTCTGTTAACTTTGACGTCTCATAACTTTTGAACCAAGACAGATCTTAGGCCAAGCAAATGCTTTCTGGAAAGCTATTGAAGTTAGCTTTAACTTTGATGTTGAGCTCCAGAATTGGTTTTGCCTTTAACATGGCCTAAATCAGGTTGAAATGGAAACTGGTCAGGGCTGTCATGGGAACAGCAGATCAGCAGCATTTGTTTAAAATTTGAACTATGTTTCCAAGTTTTATGGGTTCAATGACATGTCTTATGTTATAACTCAGTGGTTTACTGTTTAAATAAATATTTGACATTTCTCAAATATATTTTTACAGATGGCAGCAGATAAACAGTTGGAGAACGGGTGGGTGGTGTCCCACTGTTCTCACCGTAGCAGCTACCCGGAAGCATTGTGGAAAATGCTCCAATATTTCGGGTACGACCAGATGCTGCAGTACATCAACAAGGAAGAAAGCGAAGAGGGGAACAAGACGTGGACAATCCATGTCGAAGTCCCTGCAGGACCTACGCCACCTGGTTGGGTGCCGTTCACCGTCACTGTGAGAGGAAGACAACCGGAAGGGATGTGGCAAGTGGCAGCCCGTGACACCATGTCACGTTTCTGTCAATTATACGTGCAGGCTATGGAGGGCACTCCATACGCGCTCGTTCCGGTGGAGGGACGGGCTCAGCATGTGTGGGAAGAGAGGTACCTAAAGGCAACGGACCTGAGTTGCCCAAGGTATAACCCCGCGGAGGCAAATCTCAGCCTCCAGATGAGGGCGGGAAACGCCGTGATGGACAGCCAAGCTGTTCATACGGAGCATCTCGCCACAAAGCTCAAGGAGAGCACAAGCCGTGGAGACCATTTAGAGAGTGCTCACAGCGCACTCCGCAATGTGCTCCTTCCGACAATCAAGCGACTGAATGAACAACACAATCAGTTGCGTCGTCTGAAGAAGGCAAGGAAAAAGAGCCATGTTGACATCACGGCATTGCAAGAACTGGTACAGAATATGACCCAGCAGAACGAGGACCTTGCTCAAGAGCGAGACGATGCTATTGAGGAAGGGCAAGGCTGGGAAGAAGATTACAACCAAGCCATGGACGAGGTGCATGCATTGCAGGACCTCGTACCTCCGGTATTGGGTATACCGGTGGTCTTGGGTCTTCCGGCAATGGGAGAACCCGGGATGGGAGAAGAGGTGGTAGATCCAGAGCCACCAGCAGATGTACCGGAGGAGGACGACCCACAGGAGGTCGAGTTCTACTCCGAGTAAGGGGTTACAGTTGCCAAGTAGGGCAGCTAGGGTAGCGTAACCCAACCTTTGTAATCGGTGACATGTCGTGTAGACAGTAGCGTATGTATAGGTAGTGACGACATGAGCACGACTTCTCGGAGACCCAAGAATAATGTATCTTGTATAAAGTTTATGCTTTATCAATATATGTGAATGTTGTACAAATTAATCATGTGTCACTTCAATACCTACTGTTGCATATGGAATTTTAAGTAAGACATGTGCTAATCGCTGCTGTTTTGAATTTCAGAATGACGCGTACTCATGCCAACCCTGATTTTGGGGGTACTAGCCAAGGGGGAGAGACCTCCCAACCACCTCCCGAGGACTCCTCGGGACAGCAGCAGTAACAGCAACAGCAAGCACCGCCACCGCCACTGCCAACGGTTATATTGGCCGACATCGTCGCGGCAATGGCGTGTTCACATCAGCAGCACACGGAGTTGCTGCAAACTCTTATTGCCAATACGTCTCGCCCAGAGAGACGTCAAGACCGTGAGGAGCGTCAACAGAGCTCCTACTCCGACTTCCTGGCAACTCATCCCCCTGTATTCTCAAGGGCGGATGAACCTCTTGACGCGGACAACTGGCTCCGCGCAATAGAGATGAAGTTTGGGCTGCTCCAGATAAGCGAGCAGCGCAAGACTCAGTTCGCGGTCCAGCAGCTCCAAGGATCCGCGAGCGCGTGGTGGGCCAACTTCTGTGCTTCACAGCCTACCGACCGAGTGATGACCTGGACGGAGTTCCGTACGGCCTTTAGGGCCTATCATATACCGCCAGGTTTGATGAAGAGGAAGACGCAGGAGTTCTTACACCTGCAACAAGGGGGCCGGAACGCGCTGGAATACTCCAGGGCATTTAACGATCTCGCGCTATATGCGTCGTATCATGCCGATACTGACGAGAAACGGAGGGACCACTTCTACCAGGGGCTTAACCCGCTCCTGAAGGACAAGTTGGCGATGTTCAATCACGGCAGCCTCAACGACATCATTGATGCTGCGATTGTTCAGGAGGACTCCGGCAAGGAGTTAGCGGCGGCGGAGAGAAAGCGAAGCGCGCCGCAGAGCAGCGGAGAAGGAGGCGGTCCTTCTCAAAAGTTTCAGATGGGGAATCGCCCACCATCAGGTCCACGCTGGCAGCCACCACAGCGGTCGATGCCGTTCCACAGTCGGTCGTACTCCTCACCGGCATTCAGGCCGGCACTGCCAGTATCACCACCGCAACAACAACAGCAGCAGCGGGCGATGCCGCGTGCGTATGCACCTCAGCAACGCATGCCGGGCTTTCGTCCCCCGAGCACTACACTAGCAGCGGCCACATGTTACAAGTGTGGTCGTCCAGGACACTTCGCGAGCAGTTGCCCGGAGAGGCAAGGCAGCAGAGTGGCACCAAAGTTTCTGGGGAGGAATCAACCCCAGAACCCTACTAATGCGCGCCGGGCAAACCCTAGGCCCGGCACCGTCCACCAGCTTGCCATTGAGGACGTGCCGGAGGGCGAGCCAATCCTTGCGGGTATGTTCCAACTCCACCAGCATCCCGCTATAGTACTATTTGATTCTGGTGCCACGCATAGCTTCATTAGCCAAGCTTTCATTGATAAATATAGCTTGCAAATACTACCCACCGATAGTCCTTATGTGATCTGTTCACCGGGTGGGAAAATTTCAGCAAGCATGATGGTCCCAAAAGCGCCATTGTGCTTAGAGGGTAGAGTTTACCCTACGTCTCTCATAATCTTAGAGGGACAAAAGGTCGATGTCATCTTAGGGATGTGGTGGTTAACCCACCACGGCGCTGTGTTAGACACCGTCCTTCGAGTGGTGCACTTGAACTCAGAAGTGCACGAGTCTCACTCATTATTTATGGACAGTCCAGAAATGAAACTTCCAAGTGTCTATCAAGCTACAACCATCAGATTGGAAGATATTCCAGTGGTCCGAGAGTTCCCTGATGTATTCCCGGACGATTTGCCGGGGATGCCGCCTGATAGAGAGGTGGAGTTCAAGATTGAACTTGCACCGGGAACCATGCCAATATCCCGAAGGCCGTACAAGATGGCGCCCAAGGAGTTGGCTGAACTGAAGACTCAGCTCACGGACCTTCTGGATAAGGGTTTTATTAGGCCGAGCTCCTCGCCATGGGGCTGTTCGACATTATTTCTCAAGAAGTAGGATGAGACGTTGCGGCTTTGCGTGGACTATCGTCCATTAAATGCCGTAACCATCAAGAAAAATTACCCGTTGCCACGGATCGACATGTTGTTTGATCAGTTGGTCGAAACAAAGATCTTTTCCAAAATGGACTTAAGATCCGGGTACCATCAGATTAAGATAAGGGCTGAGGACATTCCGAAGACGGCTTTCTCGACGAGGTACGGACTTTATGAGTACCTGGTCATGTCCTTCGGCCTCATCAATGCTCCAGCTCACTTCATGTACTTGATGAACTCGGTATTCATGCCGGAGCTGGACAAGTTTGTCGTGATCTTCATCGACGACATCCTGGTATATTCCAAGTCGGAGGAAGATCACAAGAGCATCTGCGTATAGTCTTGCAACGGCTGCGGGACCACAAGTTATACGCGAAATTCAGCAAATGCGAGTTTTGGATATCGCAAGTGCCTTTTCTCGGGCATATCATCTCAGCGGAGGGTATCACTGTGGACCCGAGCAAGATCACTCAAGTGCTGAATTGGAAATCCCCGAGAACTGTTCACGAGGTACGGAGTTTCCTCGGACTCGCGGGATATTATCGGAGGTTCATCCCGAACTTCTCGAAGATTCCCAAGCAAATGACAGAGCTGCTGAAGAAGGCTACCAAATATGTTTGGAGTCCAGCGTGTGAAGCAGCATTCAAGGCTTTAGTCAAGCACCTGACATCAGCACCGGTTTTGGCGCAGCCAGACACAACAAAACCGTTCGATGTGTACTGCGATGCATCCGGCATTGCGCTCAGATGTGTGCTGATGCAAGACCAAAGAGTGGTCGCGTATGGATCACGGCAGCTTAGAAACCATGAGCAAAATTATCCAACCCATGATTTGGAGCTTGCTGCCGTGGTACTTGCACTGAAAATGTGGAGGCACTACCTACTTGGTAACCTCGTACATTTACGTACCGACCACAAAAGCCTCAAGTACATATTCACTCAGAAGGAGCTGAACATGAGGCAACGAAGATGGTTAGAACTGATAAAGGATTACGAAATAGAGATCCATTATCATCCGGGCAAGGCAAACGTAGTGGCAGATGCGCTGAGCCGCAAGTCACACGTCAACAATCTGACCATCACACCGTTGGAAGGGAGCGAACCACCACTACATGTGATTCCACACGGAGCTCTCTACAACCTAGCTTTGATCCCCACCATCCGTGAAGAGATAGCGGCAGCCTAGAAGAATGACAAGGGCATGTCACATTTGCGGAGACGTGTAGACAGTGGGGAGCTGAAATGTTTCCGGAAGGACGGAGACGGCGTCCTATGGTTCAAGGACCGGATCGTCGTACCCCGTAACCCGGAATTACAGAAGAAATTTTTTGATGAGGCTCACATATCAAAATTTTCTATTCACCCCGGCAGCAACAAAATGTATCAAGAACTCAGAAGCAGGTTTTTGTGGACACGGATGAAGCGTGAGACTGCAAAATACGTGTCCGAGTGTGATACATGTCGAAGGGTGAAGGCAGACCATATGCGGAAACCGGGACTGCTGCAACCACTGGGCATTCCTGCCTGGAAGTGGGAGGATGTGAGCATGGACTTCATCGTCGGTTTACCCACAACTCTTCAAAAGCATGATTCGGTGTGGGTGATCGTCGATCGGCTCACCAAAGTTGCCCATTTCATCCCGGTCAACACCAACTACTACGCCAAGAAGTACGCTGAACTGTACATCTCACGGATCCTATGCTTGTACGGCGTACCCCGTACCATCATATCGGATCGGGGCACTTTATTTGTGTCCCATTTTTGGGAGCAGCTACACGCTGCCTTGGGGACGAAGCTGATCCGTAGTTCAGCCTACCACCCGCAGACGGATGGGCAGATGGAGTGGGTAAATCAGATCTTAGAAGACATGCTACGAGCTTGCGCTATCAACCACGGCAAGAATTGGGATGATCACTTGCCGTTAGCCGAGTTATCATACAACAATGGGTACCAAGCTAGCATCAAGATGGCGCCCTACGAGGCGCTATACGGACGGAAATGCCGCACACCACTGAATTGGTGTGAATCTGGCGAAAGGGTTACCTTCGGAATTGACCTTGTCAACAACGCGGAAGAAAAGGTTTGACTGATTCAAGCGAACCTAAAAGCCGCTCAATCCCGTCAGAAACAGTATGCGGACCGGAGAAGACGCCCATTACAATTCGAAGTCGGGGATCACGTATATCTACGTGTGTCTCCGATGAAGGGCGTAAACAGATTTGGGGTGAGAGGAAAGTTGGCACCCCGATTCATCGGTCCATTCCTGGTTACCGAAAGATGTGGATCGGTGGCATACCGGCTGGAATTACCAGAAGCACTTTCCGGTGTGCACGACATCTTTCACATTTCCCAGCTGAGGAAGTGTCTCAAGCTATCAACTACCGTTCAGCTGGAAGGTATTGAAGAACTGCAACCGGATCTCACCTATCGGGAGGAACCGGTGCAGATTATTGATGAAAAGGCCCGAACCACACGCAACCGTACGTTGTGGTTCTACAAGATTCTATGGAGTAATCACTCCATGGACAAAGCGACATGGGAGAGCGAAGGATTCCTTCGCGCTAACTACCCCGACTTTTTCACGTCGCATATCCGGTAATTTTCCACCGTCCTCTCTCTCATTTTCACCTTATAATCTCGGGACGAGATTCTTTTAAGGGGGGAGGAATGTAAGGGCCTCAGTTTTTGACACATAATTGAAGTGTTCATCACCACACCACACACCTCATTTGAGGAAAGTTGATGAACACAAATGAAGAGCAAGGAACCACCATCAACATGCTCATTAGAGAACAAACTCACATATTGCAAAAGTGGTATTTCCCACATGTTATATAGAGGGGCTGGACATATGAAAACTCCTACACATTGCTAAAGATGTCCATGCCATGTTTCACCCAAATTCAAAACATTTTTGAGGTCATTTTGGGTATAGCTAGAAAGCGGGCAGTTTGAAACCATATTCAAATTCAAACTTGTTTTATCCCATGAATTCAAAAGTGGGAGGCATATTCTTATTCAGCACATTTTTGTGAGCTCACACACCAATTTTCACTCCATTTGGAGTTGATCTTGACATGAGATAAGTGGGACAAATTCAAACTTTATTTGAGTTCAAAACTGAACTTGTGCTGAAATTCATTCAAATCAAACCCAATTTGAATTCTACTCAATTCAAATGGCTCATGGGTGAATAATTTGAATTACCAGGGGTAGTATGGGGCTCACTGTTTACAACAGGGATTAGGAGTAAATTTCAGAGGTTAAAATTGGAAGTGGGACCCACATGTCAGCCACTACTCCAACCCAAACCGACTGAAAACCTAGCTCGGGTTCTTGCGCCAGACTGAGCAGCCGCCACAGCGAAGAGGCGACCGGGACACCACCTGCTTGCCGCCCTGACATGCTGAACCGCCTCACAGCCCCCTTATCTACGCCACCGCCCTGATCGAAGCGATCACCGCCCACTCTGCTGCCTACTCGCATCAGAACCGCGCCATCGCTGCCGATCACTCGGAGCTGATCAGGGAAGCTTGATCACCGCCTCTCCGTCCCCTCCAGAGACATGGCAAGGTACTAGAAACCTTCCTCCGTCTTCCCCGCTGCTAGAATTCAGCTGAAACCGATTGATATCGGCTATGCCGAAAGATCACTTTGGTGGCTTAAAACCATCGCACCTCGGGCTCCCGTGGACAGCCCAACCAGGGCGTGGTCACGCCCGAGCCAAGGTGTAACACCCCAAAATTTTGATTCAAAACACTAAATCATGTTAGGAGGGGAATTTAAAAATTTTTGGACGTGTTGCATGTTTTGCAAAAATTCAAATTCAAACTGGAATTCAAATTAAACTCAAATCAGAAAAGAAATGGAAAAAGAAAAAGAGAAAACAGAAAAAAACCTGCCAGTGGGCCGAAACCCACCAGCCGGCCCAACTTACCCGCGCCAGCCCGCAGCCGCGCACCCGCGCTTTCTCACGCTGACAGGAGGGACCCACCCGGGCTTCGTCTTCAACCTCGCGCCGCGCCGGACTCTTTCTCACCGAATCCAAACCGATCGGAACTGCTGCGGATCACAGCCGAATTTCGCTCGAGGAGGATACGGACATGATCTAAACCACCTAGCCGCCCTCCCCCGTCTATAAAAACCCCGGTCCCGTTCTGTTTTTCCCACGCAATCGCCGATTTTTACTCCGGTGAGAACTGAGACTTCTCCGGTGAATTCCGGCCGATCTAAGCTCGGAAACTCCGATCTAACTCGCTGGTCTTGATCCACCGCCTCCGGGGAACCTTGCAGGTGCAGAAAACTCGGTGACTTGCGGTGTAAACACAGCGCCGACGAGCTTCGCCGTGGTTTTGCCTCGGACCTCGCCGCCGATCACCTCCCAGGACCTCCGAGCTCAAGAAAACCCCCGAGGTGAGATCCCCGACCTCCCCTCTACCGATCTATGCCATAAGATCACAGTTCTAGGCAGAATTCTCGAGGATCCGAAAGTTTCCAGCGAGATCGCCGCTTCCCGCCGCCGTGCGCCGCCGGCAGCGCCGCCCGCGCTCGATCAGAGCGACGTGGCCGCATGTGCGCCGTTTATTTTAAATCGCACGGTAGGGTTTAAACCCCCGCGTACCGGTTCGGCGTTATAATCTCAGCCGTCGGTTTAAAATCAGACGGTCCACGTCAGCCCCGCGTTATAAAGACTGGAATTCTTACGTGCTACCCCCTGGGGTTCTCGGGAAATAAGAGCTAGCCCCGGAAACTTCTGATCTAGCCCCTGGAACTCCAAAAAATCATGTAAATTCATTTAAAAATCAGTTTTAGCCCCTGGACTTAATAAAAATTAGGAAAAACACCTCTGATAAAGGTAGCTAGACCCCTGGAAATTATGAAAATAATATTATAGACCCTGTAATGGGGTGAGTTCATTATTTTAGCCCTGTTTAGTATTTAATTTAGAAAATTGAATATGTAACTAGTGTTTTAAAATTAAAAAGTGGGACAAACATAGTTGTAAAAATTTAGTTACAGATTTTCTCAGTTTTTAGGAAATTTAGGAGTGAGATAAAACATATTTTGGACAGAATTGAGTCTGTTTAATTTATTATTCACAATTAGGGACACATTTTTAAGTAATAAATAGTTTTAGAAAATAGGGAAAATAATTATGAGATGGTTTACATCAGAGGCAAGGGTCAAAATGTGTTATTAAATTATTTAGGACCAGAACCTATTCTGTTTAGATGATGTGTATTACTAATTTCATAATAAAGTACACATTTATGCATAGAAAAATAAATCTGAAAATATAGCAACTAGTAAATGATAAATGGAGTTTCTAAAATCCAAAGAATTCAGTTTAGGGTTGGTAGAAATTCTGAAGGCACATATGGAGAAGAAAAATACTTTTCAGGCATACTTGATAACTAAAAGGTGTAGTAAATAAATATAAGGAAAATTATTTAAATTGGAAACTCATATATAAAGTATGCAAGCATAAATGTGAATACAAAAGTAGGAATCATATACACATGATTAAAAGTGCATGCAAGCCACAAATCAACACACCTAGAGTAACCACAACACATATAGTTGTGAATGACTTTCATAAATATGAATGTGTGGTTTGTATGAAGTGGAAGTGTGAACTATGTCTTATAGATTGTTGTTTTTCTTTTGCTATGTGTGATGGTATGATGTAGAACCTGCTCAAGAGCAAGTTATTCCTTTCCAAGACCAGGACTACCCATTTCAAGAGCAGCAAGAAGGAGGCAAGTGTCCTTGACCACTTTGATCCTATGCTAGGATGTGTAGATAGAATTATTTGCATTGTCAAATGAAATATGAAACCCATGCTAGGAAGTTTCTCTAGAATTGCATTACCTTGTTTCATTGTAGCTTGGGTTGGGATTTATTTATTATGTCATTTATTTACATGCATATGCTTAGCCATGCTTAGAATGGGATATTTGGGATATGAGATCATCAGTTTATTTTACCATAATCTTGAATGAGATATTGTGAGTTATGTAGAGGTAGGGATCAAGGCAAGTTGGATGTTTTGGTTGTGTGCTGGGTGCACGAGACTCGGGTTTGTGTTTAGTACTTGCCTGGATCCTAAGGACCGGTTCATGGAGCATGTAACCTGGCTTTACAGTGCCAACCACATGCTGAGATGGGGCAGCTTGGCCAATTAATTAGGTGTATTCCCGGCGTAGTATGGGTGTGTTGGATGGTGTGGGGAGTAGGTGTCAGCTGGACTACCATATGAACTGCAAGGCTCAAGAGGGGGCCACTGTAGCGGGGTTGGAGCCTCTTGTATGCTGTTAGGGGTGAAACCTCAGTGGGCCCACGCTCGTCGGGAATCCCTTTGTAAAAGCTTCGTAGTGATCTCCTGGCTACACACCTGGGAAGTGTGAATGTGGTTCGTAGCCACTGGCATAATGGAGGTTCTTTTAGTCCACCCGGCAACGGGGGATGAAATCACTACATGTGGGTACAGTGGTACAAACTCTGCAGAGTCAAAACTGTCATGACAGCCGTGCTCACGGTCAAGAGCGGCTTGGACTTATTCATGATTAGAGGATTGATGGTTTTGGAAGTTAAGCGGGGAGCTTAACATTGGAAATGATGTTATGGTTATTGGATTATGATGATGGGATGGGAGATTGGGACCATTTCACCTGCGTAGTAATGTAGGTGCTTAACAAGCTAAGGTGATAGGTATTAATTGCATAGTGCTCTAACCATGAGTTCAACCTCTCCTTGTTCTAGCCATGCATGATATAATTTTCCCACACTTGCTGAGTACCCTTGGTACTCAACCTTGCATATTTGTTGGTTTATATTGCTGCTCAGGTCAAGACAATGAGGTGGTGTATAATGACCAAGACTTTGGACCTGAGGAAGGTTTCTAGGTTGATGGAGACCCCCGGGCAACTCCTGTGATGGAGCCCTTAAGAATAATATTCCGCTGCTAGTTTATTTACTTGTGATGAACTTATTATTGTCTATCGAGACATTTACTATGTAAGACTTACTTATATTCGACACCTGTCTTGTAATAAATGATGCTTCACTATTTGTCATCACATGTATGAGAAAATGATCCTGGCATACATGTGATATTCACTTGGTTGTTTCTTCGGAAAAACCGGGTGTGAAAGAGGTGGTATCAGAGCCAAGGTTGCCCGTAGGAACGTGGACCTAGGTAGAAATGGACGTATTTAAGGGCCCTATTTTCTTAAAAACTATTTTCCAAGGTGTGGGTTGAAGAGTGTTATTTAAGGAGTCATTTTCTTCATCTTACCCCAATTTTCATTCAAAAAAAAGGATTTTTGTTTAAAAAGTTATCTAACCTAAGTTTAAATGTTTTTTGTTTTAGATGGTTCGCATGATTCGCACTGCTCGCAAGTCCACAAGAGGGAGAGTTCCCGTAGTTGCCCTTGCCGAAAGAGAGGAGAGTCGTCCAGTGACGTACCTTTCCTATGGATTGGCAGTAGGAGGCTTGTTGCGCCGCCTTCGACGTATGCTCGAAGCCGCCGGCAATACGGGCAAGCTAATCATCCACTATAACTCCACCAGGACCATCCGTGAGAAGAGGGAAGAATGGAGTTCGGAGATGAGGATTATACACGAGAATCAGCTGCTTAAGATTCACCACTCTCCAGCTTGTCGAGCAACACAGGTTGACGCGGAGAAAGATGTCACCTGGGAGGCTATCACCTGCCAGAGTCACATCTATCGTCGCCACTTGGACAAAACTGAGTACATGTATGTCCTCCAACGTGAGAGTGGTACCACGGAGTACAAGTACCCACCAGTGCAGCAAGGGACTTCCCATGAGCACATGGACTTGTGCTTGGAGGATGCTGCTATGCTCAGCACTCGACTGCAGGAGTGTCAACAAGAGCTTCAGGATGTCCGGGACACCCTGAAGGAAACGGAGGCGTTGCTGCGAGCTTGCTTAAAGGCGAGAGAAAGAGGAGATGGGAATGAACTGTGTGTCACCGTGAATGATACATGGACTCCTGACTCCCTGGATCGCCGAGCGATCAGGCGTCGTCGCACTTCTCCACCAGCAGCCTCCCCACCCAAAGCAGAGTCAGAAGGTAGCCGAAATCAGGAGGGAGATCCCGAGGAGCCAGCTCAAGAGAACGAGTAGTATAGAGTCTTTCCCTTAGCTAGCAAGAGGTCGAGTAGTCGAGTCGTTACGAAGTTAATGGTGTGTTAATGCTTGGTGTGTGACGTGAGTTGTGGAAGCCATGAGCAATTATCCACAGCCTCGTCTTCAGATTGTCTTGCTTTGGTGTGTGAACCCACATGAAATAATAGTGCATTTATTTGGTGTGAGATATGAACCCTCGTAAAAGTATAACAAAGCCTCAACACTTCAAAGTACAAACAAATGAAAGTAGTAAGATGATACTAAATGCTTTCAAATTAACATTGGTTGATTCTGCCAGATGGCCGGAAGGGGAAAAGGACGTGCTGCCAACCCCGCCAACAACAACGATGAGGCATGCAACCCTCATCTTTCTGGAGGCCAGGACCAGGGTGGTCGCCGTGAAGAAGTTGATCCTCTCCACCAAATGCTGGAGAATCAAAATCAGCTCATCCAGAACTTGACTCAAGTGGTGGCCAACTTGCATCAAGTTCCACCTCCACAAGCTGCACCACGCCAACCAAGGTTGAGTGAGTTTCTAGGAACTCAACCTCCAAAGTTTGCAAGTGCTGCTGAACCTCTGGAGGCAGATGATTGGCTGAAGACCATTGAAAGTAAGATGAGGATTATACAATGCCAAGGGCATGAGAGGGTGCTGTTTGCCTCTCATCAATTGCATGGACCTGCTGCTGATTGGTGGACCGCCTACGTGGCCGCCCATCATGACCCTGAGAACATCACTTGGGAAGAGTTCAAGCGTAGCTTCCGCAACCATTACATCCCAAGAGGTGAACTCAAAAACAAGAGGAAGGAGTTTTTGGGACTGCAGCAGGGAAACATGACGGTGAGGGAATACCTCACTAAATTTACTCAACTATCCCGTTATGCCCCACGAGACATAGAGACTGATGAGCAGAAACAAGATTGTTTCGTGGAAGGACTTACCGCAGAGATGCAGTGTGCAATGTCCTCAAATGAGTATGGAAGCTTCCAAAAGATGGTGGACAGAGCATTTGTGGTAGAAAGGAAGCTAAAGGCCTTGGAAAATGAGAATAAGAGGAAGGCCGGGTGGTCACATCAAGCCTCAGGGAGCAACACCCGCCCACGTCTGATGCAGCAACCAGCAGGGCAGACGAACCGTGCTGCGGTACCCTACTCAGCACCAAGAGGGTACAACCCGAACTACAGGCCTCCGGCAGCACCAATACAGCCACAACGTCAGTTCGTACAGCAGCCTCGCCCTGCATATCCACCTCGACCAGCAGCACAAGGACCCCCAAACCAACCCCAAGAGAGCAAAGGCCAGGCACCTAAGGTTGGGGTGCAATGTTTTAGTTGCGGAGAAGTGGGGCACTACGCCCATAAGTGTCCAAAGAAGAAGCCCACGCAGCCACAGCAGCAGAATGTAATGAGAGGACGGGTGAACCACGTCACTATGGAGGAAGCACAAGAGGCACCCGACGTGGTAGTTGGTAAGTTTCCTGCCAATTTACACATTGCAACCCTGCTGTTTGATTCTGGTGCTACCCATTCGTTCATTGCTCAAGGGTTTGTTAAGAAGCATGACCTAGCAACAACACAAATGAACCATATGCTAGCCGTAAACTCTCCAGGTGGAGAAATAAGGACAAGACAAGTGTGTCCCAAAGTGAACCTAGACATTAATGGGGTAGTATTTACTGCTAACCTCATAGTGATAGATTCACAAGGGATAGATATTATTTTGGGTATGGATTGGTTGACCAAACATAAAGGAATCATCCATTGTTCGACCAGAACGGTGGAACTAACTCATCCAAGTGGCACAAGAGTAAAGTTCATAACGATACACGAGCCTAGGAGGGACATTAAATTAAATCAAGTGGAGGTGAAAGTTGAGGAAATCAGGACTATCAGGGAATATCCAGATGTTTTTCCGGAAGAGTTGCCAGGTATGCCTCCCGACCGTGAAGTGGAATTCGCAATTGAGCTAGTACCGGGAACAGCACCGATATACAAGAGACCTTATCGAATGGACTCCAAGCAGCTAGAAGAGCTCAAGGATCATTTGAGAGAATTGACGGAGAAGGGGTATATTCGCCCTAGTTCCTCACCATGGGGAGCTCCGGTGATATTTGTGCCCAAGAAAGACGGAACCCAAAGGTTATGCGTGGATTACCGTGCTCTGAATGAGGTAACCATCAAGAACAAGTACCCATTGCCTCGCATTGAAGACTTGTTTGATCAGTTGAGGTGTAAAAGCCCAAGAAAAGGGACTTGCAAAAATTTTTATGCACCTCACAACACAACAGTTTTGTTGTGGGTAGATTGTGAAATATTGTGAAGAGCATGTAACCTCCATCAAAAGAATGATTAGAGGGGAAAGCCTTCACTTTCACAAAGTAGGGTTTCTACACATGAACATGAGAGGTTGAGCTCACCCCTAGGATTTAAAAAGTCTTGGGAAGGTTCAGTCCAAAGCTCATGCAAATTCAACCCTGTTTGAGGCACTTTTGGGTTGTTTCAAAAAGAGGCCAATTTGAATGTAAATTCAAATTGCAGCAACTTTCATCACCCAAATTCAAAAGTTAGCTTCATATCTACACTCAGCACATTTTTCTGAGTAAACCCACCAATTTTCATCCCCATTGGAGTTCATCTTGTCAGGAGTTAAATTTGCCAAAATTCAAAAACTGAATTTGAATTTCAGTTTAAATATGAAGCACATTTAACCAAACAAAGTTTGAATTTGAGAATTCAAATTCAAACAAATACTTGGGGGTTAAGTCTCCCATTCAATTCTCAGTAGCTGGAGATAATTGAGTGCCAACAGAAATAAAAAGAATTGGAAAGGGGATTAGAGGGGAGAGGGACCCACAGGTCAGTGGGGGAAAATTGGTTTCAGCTGAAAGGGTTCGGCTTCTCACCGAAGCAAACGCTCCCGGCGTGCCACCGAGCCGATTCTTCGGACGCCCCGCGTGAGACGACGCAGCCAGCTCCTGCTTCCTCCCTCGCGCTGGCCAGCTGCTTCTGCCGATCATCACGCACCTACACCGCTGAACAGAGGCGCCGTGTTCTGTTGCCCAAGAAACGACCGAGCGCACGCCGCCGACTTCGTTCGGTCGAAACCCGGAAATTCACCGCGAGCAGCGCCTCTCCTAGCCACAAACCACACCATCTGCTCGTCCCTTACCTCCTCGGCACGAGAGCAGTCGAGTTCGGCCCTTCCCCAGCCTTAGCTCCACGTTTCCGAGCAACACCCGAGAGACCGCCACCACTCGGCTCACGGTGACAGCCCAGCAGAGGGCCTTTCACAGCTGAGCAAGGACGGTTTCGGACGCGCCGGTGAGCACTACTGCTCCCACCCAAACCACAGGACCAACCGTGCACAGCTGAGCAAGAATTTGGAGGAACTCCGCCGGCGACCACAGAACAACGTTCCGGTATGAGACCTCCGAATTCCCACTCCCTTCTCGTCATTAGTTCACTAAACTGTGCACACAGGAGCTAGACTTGACGGCGCCCAAGTTTGCTCCGCAACCCTAGCTTAATTTTGGCTATAGCCGGCGTATTTCCCGGTTTTCCAGCCGCGGTTATGGCGGGAAAGGTCGGGCTCACGGTGACGACTAGGTTAGAGCTCTCCCCGAGCCCTAGCATGGCCTTGTCGACCTTCCATGAGATTCCCCGGTGCTGTAGAGCCTATCCGCCGAGCTTTTGGCGGGCTAATGTGCTCGGGCGACGGTGCCGATAATCACCGAAGGCCGCGGCTCGTCGCCAGCCTACTTCCGGCCACCGGCAGCCCGAGCCAACCCCGTAGACTTGTTCCCCGACCCTGAAAACCCCCAGGCGGCGAGTCTCCGGCCGAAAGGTGGCCGGGAAGCCAAGTCCGGCGAGCTCCAGTACAGCGCCGGCAAGGGGGAGGCGCGGGAGCGAGAGGAAGAAGAAGACCCGCCGGGCCCACGTGTCAGCAGCTGAAGATTAAAACTCCGGATCAGCTGTGGCGTGTGATCCCATGTGGTGGCGCGGGAAAAGGTCTGTGGCCCCGTGTGTCGTGATTCCGGCGGTTGACACGTGTAGGGTGGACCCACAGGCAGAGTTTGAACTTTTCCCGAATTAATTTGAATTCCAGAATTGGTTCAAACTTTGGAACTGCATAACTTTGGCTAGGAAGCTCCAAATTTAGTGATTCAAATTGGGTTGGATTCCTCTTGACTAGCTCTGTCCAAATACACAACCCAATTTGTATGAAACCCAATAATTAATTCTGGAAAATTCTTTAAAGCTTTTCAGCAAAAGAATTTTAGAGGGAGTTTGGTTCAGCCAAAAATCCCCAAATTTTACCAGAATGTTCTTTAGGACATTAGTAAACCCCTGTAAACGTTTCAGACCATTTGGAGTTGATTTGGTCAGAGCAATTCCAATTGGAAGGTTCTGTGTTCATTTGAATGCAGAAACATTTTCAGAGAATTTCCAAAACTTGGAAATTCAATTCTGGGCAAACCTTGACTGCAAAAATGCTAGGAAAATTCATGCAAACTCTATGAGCTATAATAGAAATTGTAGTTCATTAAGTTGAGCATGAACAGGGGTATTACCTCAGAATTAATTCTTCCTTGCTGATTTGCCAAGAGAATTATTCTGAGCAAACCACTCCATGAAAAGTGCTAATGTTTGGTCCAGAGAGTTTTCTTGTGACAAGGAATTCACACAAAAATTCTCAGCTCCATTGGAGCTCTAGATTACCCCTGTCCTGTTTAACCACTTAAGGGATTAATATGGAAAAGGGGGAAAACCACTTAGCATTTAACCATGTGATTAAGTTCAAGCCAAACCACTAACCCCAATTCATATTTAAATTCTTAAACAAAGTTCCAGGTGATAGAGGCTGGTTATTAGAACTAATAGTAGAAATCTTACTCTAAAATTCACATTTGCATCTAAATTAACATGTAGTATTTCATTAACGTGTAGCCGTTGAAGAAGAGACTCCGGAAGTGCTGGACTTCCTTCTTCCGGACGAGGAACTGACTACTGACCAGCAGCAACAAGGCAAGCCCCGGTTTGCATTAACCCTTTTTAAAAAGCTTTATTTTGTTTACATGTGTCATATGAAGTATGTATGTGCATTAGGTATAGAATGACTGAAACCCCACTTGCATAACCAAAGTTTCCTAAAAGAGTGAGGGTAGTGTCAAGGACCTCGAGTAGACAGGCTATGCTTAATGAGTCATAGGACTTCGGTACAAGTCGAGTAGTTGGAATCTACTCGCGAGATAGGCTTGGGACGCACGGGTTCGGTTGAGTGATGTGAGATCACTTTAGTAATGAAAATGAGACTAGGCAGGGGCTAGGGCGCAACAAGAGAGAGTCTTGTGTGCGCAGCCCTGTCCATGTCGATTGAGGACCGATCCGTGTGCGGCCCTGCTGAACAAGTATTGAACGTACCGAAGGCATATCGGATATATGGGCCCCGATAAACCGATGTAGCCTAAACCTCCGGGCGTCGAGGCATAGCACACCGATTTATAGGTGTAGGTTGAGGGCAGCAAGGTGGAAATCTGCCAACGGGCATAGAGAGATGCTCCGTGTGGGGAACCTCCTGCTCGTTTCGGTGCGACCGGTTCGACGTTTGGGCTGTTGGGTGAAAGGTTGTCCCGTACGACATCGAGTGAGCGTGCTGTGCAGCTCGACGGGTGGGCGTACGTGACGTGCTCTTTGGGTTTTCCCTGCAGGTGTATATCGAGTCGATTCGCCGTCCCTCGCGGTGACGAGTACCGCTTGTTCACTGCATCGTAACGTAGACTAATGGATGAAATATGTGGATTCAATGATGCTGATTGATATAATTGTATTGCTACATGTGTGCCACCAAATACTGCTTACTAAATTTCAGATTTCATGAACTGTTAACTTGTTGCTAAAAGATGAACTAAGGATGAACTTGTAGGCGTGTCCTTTTGCTGAAATGTTACTATCCTATGTCCATTGTACACCTCATGTAGAGTTTCATGCTTAGGTGAGTCGGTTAAGCCTTGTTGAGCCTTTGTGCTCACGGTTGCTGCTTAAGTGTTTTTCAGGTGAGGAGCCACCCACGGACTCGGGGTACGAGTCCACCGGCGAGGGTTACCCTCCGTCGGGGACCACGGCTGAGTGGGAGCCGTACACGCCGTGCTGAGCTGAGACGTGCAGCTAGTGTGGGTTGCCCTAGGGCGGGGCAACCGACTTTTGCTAGATAGGCGGGCGTGAGTTGTTTAGTGTAGTCTTCCGCTGTGTAATAGAACAATAATTGTAACTGAAGTTTGTACTTATTTGTACAGTTTCAGCTGTTTTTCCCATGTAATATATTGTGTTCTTATGACGTGTGCTGTCGGGTGTCGCATCGCGCGGCACCACCCTCTGCGATCCTGGATGAGCGGATTCCGGTCCGCCACAGCCTGGTATCAGAGCTGCAGTGGGGATAGCACAGTACTTAAGGAATGCATTATGGGAAAAACTTAGGTATACGGTGAGGAATCGGTAGTTGCCCAAGTAAGGACTATATTAGCATAGTTACTTAAAGTGGCAAAGACTAACTTATGTGTTATAATTCTGAATTTCAATTATGTAACGACGCACCTACGCTCTGGTAAGTATGGTAAGGAACGCCACCGAAAGCGGTTCAATTTCGGTTAGCTCTCCCTGACGAGGAACGTGGTTCAGGGATTGATCTCACAGCTTGGTGTGAGATGTCAATATGAATCTCTTGGACTCTTCATGTCCCTGAGTTCATATGAAACGCTGATCCCTAGCGTGCATTAGGCAAGTAAGCGGAGACCCCATCGCGTGGTCAGTAACGCGAGAGTGTGTTCGTCTGGAAATAGCCCAGGAGGACATACGCAGCGCTTGCCATCGGCGTGCCCTGCAGGGCAGTAGGTGGTATCTGTTGGGTTGATAACATTCCCAACCGTGACGACCCGTTCATGACATACTCGGGTTCCCCATCGTGTGGTGTTGAAACACGATCACGTACCTTGAGACGTGACCTAACTCAAGGACGGCCGTATGACAATGATACGGGCGTTTGTATTTACTTTCAAATATGGAACTGCCTGAAATGAATAACCATTGAGTGCACATTATTGTGTGGCCTTCTGCAGGTACTAACCACGTATGTATCCATGTAGAAAACGTGTGCGAGAGGCCGTTTAGTGCCACACTTGAGACGTATATGCCGGTATGATCCGGTTAGGATTTTCTTTTGTGAGGAACGTAGTACCGAAATATTGTAGGCATATGCATGAAAATAATGATAAAAAAAGAATTAAAATCTATAGGTTCAACATTTAGGACCCTGGTTGGGTATAATAATGGGATGGTGATGATTGTAGTTCCAAAAAGACTGAAAAACAGAGTGCTCTGTGTTGGGCAGCATGTTTGCTGATCTTCAACAGGGCGTAACTCACCGGTCTTTTAGCCCAGAGGGGGTGCTACATAGCTCTGGAAAGGTATTGAAGTACTCTACAACTTTGTTGTAGACTTCCAGAGCTGAAACTCACCTTAAGATGGCTTAAAGCCCAGAGAAATGTAAACTGTCCAGAACCAGGGCAGAGTAAAACATCATCTGAACTGATCTGTTTTTGAAACCTAACTCCCAGTAGAAAAATCTAAAAATTGTCATATAATACATCCCTAGAAAGAGTAGAAGATGTGTGACATCTTTGCAATTCAAAGATTCTGGAATTTCAGCATAGAATGTAATGGAAATCAGGGTTGAAAACAACCACTTCCAAGGGAGGTGCTGTTAAAATTCTTCCAGAAATTCTGCTGTCTTTGAATTGGCATCACTTTTTATCCAAAGCTGATCTGGGGGCAAATGAGTACTCTTTAGAAAAATACTGAAGTTAACTTTAACTTTGGTGTTCATGCCGGAGCTGGATAAGTTCGTGGTAGTGTTCATCGACGATATCTTGTTTTACTCCAAGACAGAAGCCGAACATGCCGAACACTTGCGTATCGTTCTTCAACGATTGCGAGACCACAAGCTTTACGCCAAGTTCAGCAAATGCGAATTTTGGATCAGCCAAGTGCCATTCTTGGACATATCATCTCAGCTGAAGGCATTGCGGTTGACCCAAGTAAAATAGAGCAAGTGTTGAAATGGAAAGCTCCCACTTCAGTTCATGAAGTCAGAAGCTTCCTCGGGTTAGCGGGATACTACCGGAGATTCATTCCAAGCTTCTCCAAGCTCGCTAAGCCGATGACAGAGTTGCCGAAGAAAGGGACAAAATATGTTTGGAACACGGCGTGTGAAGGAGCGTTCCGAACACTGGTGAAGCATCTCACAACAGCCCCGGTATTAGCTCAGCCGGATACAACAAAGCCCTTCGACGTGTATTGTGACGCGTCCGGTATTAGGCTCGGCTGCGTGTTGATGCAGGAAGGACGTGTGGTCGCTTATGGCTCACGCCAACTTCGGAACCATGAGCAGCACTACCCGACTCACGATCTTGAACTTGCTGCCGTGGTGTTGGCGCTAAAAATGTGGAGGCACTATCTCCTGGGGAACTTGGTGCATCTCTACACCGACCACAAGAGCTTGAAATGCATTTTCACCCAGAAGGAGCTGAACATGAGGCAGAGGAGGTGGTTAGAACTGATCAAAGATTATGAGATTGAGATCCATTACCACCCTGGCAAGGCGAATGTGGTTGCCGACGCGCTGAGTCGGAAATCGCATGTCCATCACCTCACCATTACACCGATGGAGGAGGAAGAGCCAAGTTTATACCTGGTTCCTTATGGATCGCTGTACAACCTTGCCCTCATCCCCACTATTAGGGAGGACATCATTGCAGCTCAGAAAACGGATAAAGGCATGGCACATCTCCGGAGACGGATAGACAATGGAGAAATTAAATGTTTCTGAAAAGATGGTGAGGGGACGCTGTGGTTCAATGACCGCATGGTCGTACCCCGAGACATGGAGTTGAGGAAAAAGATCCTCGATGAAGCTCACTTGTCCAAATACTCCATTCATCCGGGCAGCAACAAAATGTACCAAGATTTGAAAAAGAAATTTTGGTGGACACGGATGAAGCGGGAGGTAGCTAAGTACGTATCCGAGTGCGATACGTGTAGACGAGTGAAAGCTGATCACATGAAGAAATCAGGACTGCTGCAACCCCTGAAGATCCCGGCATGGAAATGGGAAGATGTGAGCATGGATTTCATTGTGGGATTACCCCTAACAGCCAACAAGCATGATTCCATATGGGTAATCGTGGATCGGTTAACCAAGACGGCTCACTTCATTCCGGTGAGTACACGTTACAATGCCGGCAAATATGCGGAGCTATACATAGCGAAGATTCTATGCCTATACGGGGTACCCAAGACCATTGTCTCAGATCGAGGTGCATTATTTGTATCTCGCTTTTGGGAGCAGCTACACGCTGCATTGGGTACTAAGCTGATCAGGAGCTCCGCTTATCACCCTCAGACAGAGGGCCAGAAAGAGAGGGTGAATCAAGTTCTGGAAGACATGTTGTGAGAATGTGCCATCCACCATGGTAGGAACTGGGATGATCACCTACCATTGGCGGAATTCTCGTACAACAACGGTTATCAGGCGAGTATCAAAATGGCACCCTACGAAGCTCTCTATGGTCGCAAGTGCCGCACCCCGTTAAATTGGTGCGAGTCCGGTGAAAGGGTCACATTCGGAGTTGATGTGGTGAACGACGCCAAAGAGCGCGTTCGGACAATTCAAGCCAATTTGAAGGCCGCTCAATCCCGACAGAAGAGCTACGCTGATAAGAGGCGTAGACCGTTGCACTTTGACGTTGGAGAACACGTGTACCTCCGCGTGTCTCCAATGAAGGGCGTGCACCGATTCGGTGTGAAGGGGAAGCTCGCTCCCCGTTTCATTGGACCCTACGCTATCACCGAGAAGTGTGGACCAGCAGCGTATCGATTGGAGCTACCGGCATCTCTGGCTGGTGTCCATGATATTTTCCATATTTCGCAACTGCGAAAATGCTTGAAGCATACAACTGCTGTTCCTACCGAAGACATCGGCGAGCTGAAGCCGGATTTAACATATGATGAATATCCGGTGGGAATTCTTGATGAGAAAGCCAGGACCACGCGTAGCAGAACGCTGTGGTTCTACAAAATACTCTGGAGCAACCACACCGCCGAAGAAGCGACCTGGGAGACCGAGGAGTTCCTTCGCTCAAATTACCCGGAGTTCATGGCTTCTCAACACGGGTAAGTCCCTATTACATCGCTATCTCTTCTTTTGTAATCTCGGGACGAGATTCTTTTAAGGGGGGAGGGATGTAAAAGCCCAAGAAAAGGGACTTGCAAAAATTTTTATGCACCTCACAACACAACAGTTTTGTTGTGGGTAGATTGTGAAATATTGTGAAGAGCATGTAACCTCCATCAAAAGAATGATTAGAGGGGAAAGCCTTCACTTTCACAAAGTAGGGTTTCTACACATGAACATGAGAGGTTGAGCTCACCCCTAGGATTTAAAAAGTCTTGGGAAGGTTCAGTCCAAAGCTCATGCAAATTCAACCCTGTTTGAGGCACTTTTGGGTTGTTTCAAAAAGAGGCCAATTTGAATGTAAATTCAAATTGCAGCAACTTTCATCACCCAAATTCAAAAGTTAGCTTCATATCTACACTCAGCACATTTTTCTGAGTAAACCCACCAATTTTCATCCCCATTGGAGTTCATCTTGTCAGGAGTTAAATTTGCCAAAATTTAAAAACTGAATTTGAATTTCAGTTTAAATATGAAGCACATTTAACCAAACAAAGT
Organism: Neostapfia colusana; assembly: GCA_030760725.1. Classification (NCBI taxonomy): domain Eukaryota; kingdom Viridiplantae; phylum Streptophyta; class Magnoliopsida; order Poales; family Poaceae; genus Neostapfia; species Neostapfia colusana. Next base: position 108,505,135 of record JASWHV010000006.1, read on the forward strand.
TTGAATTTGAGAATTCAAATTCAAACAAATACTTGGGGGTTAAGTCTCCCATTCAATTCTCAGTAGCTGGAGATAATTGAGTGCCAACAGAAATAAAAAGAATTGGAAAGGGGATTAGAGGGGAGAGGGACCCACAGGTCAGTGGGGGAAAATTGGTTTCAGCTGAAAGGGTTCGGCTTCTCACCGAAGCAAACGCTCCCGGCGTGCCACCGAGCCGATTCTTCGGACGCCCCACGTGAGACGACGCAGCCAGCTCCTGCTTCCTCCCTCGCGCTGGCCAGCTGCTTCTGCCGATCATCACGCACCTACACCGCTGAACAGAGGCGCCGTGTTCTGTTGCCCAAGAAACGACCGAGCGCACGCCGCCGACTTCGTTCGGTCGAAACCCGGAAATTCACCGCGAGCAGCGCCTCTCCTAGCCACAAACCACACCATCTGCTCGTCCCTTACCTCCTCGGCACGAGAGCAGTCGAGTTCGGCCCTTCCCCAGCCTTAGCTCCACGTTTCCGAGCAACACCCGAGAGACCGCCACCACTCGGCTCACGGTGACAGCCCAGCAGAGGGCCTTTCACAGCTGAGCAAGGACGGTTTCGGACGCGCCGGTGAGCACTACTGCTCCCACCCAAACCACAGGACCAACCGTGCACAGCTGAGCAAGAATTTGGAGGAACTCCGCCGGCGACCACAGAACAACGTTCCGGTATGAGACCTCCGAATTCCCACTCCCTTCTCGTCATTAGTTCACTAAACTGTGCACACAGGAGCTAGACTTGATGGCGCCCAAGTTTGCTCCGCAACCCTAGCTTAATTTTGGCTATAGCCGGCGTATTTCCCGGTTTTCCAGCCGCGGTTATGGCGGGAAAGGTCGGGCTCACGGTGACGACTAGGTTAGAGCTCTCCCCGAGCCCTAGCATGGTGTCACACCCGGTTTTTCCGAAGAAACAACCAAGTGAATATCACATGTATGCCAGGATCATTTTCTCATACATGTGATGACAAATAGTGAAGCATCATTTATTACAAGCCAGGTATCGAATATAAATAAGTCTTACATCGCAAATGTCTCAATGGACACTAATGCTTCATCACAAGTAAATAAACTAGCAGCGGAATATTATTCTTTAGGGCTCCATCACAGGGGTTGCCCGGGGGTCTTCATGAACCTAAAAACCTTCCTCGGGTCCAAAATCTTGGTCATTATACACCACCTCATTATCTTGACCTGAGCAGCAATATAAACCAACAAATATGCAAGGTTGAGTACCAATGGTACTCAGCAAGTGTGGGAAAATTATATCATGCATGGCTAGAACAAGGAAAGGTTGAACTCATGGTTAAAGCACTACGCAATTAATACCTATCACCTTAGCTTATTAAGCACTTACATTACTACACAGGTGAAATGGTCCCAATCTCCCATCCCATCATCATAATCCAATAACCATAACATCATTTCCAATGTTAAGCTCCCCGCTTAACTTCCAAAACCATCAATCCTCTAATCATGAATAAGTCCAGGCCGCTCTTAACCGTGAGCACGGCTGTCAAGACAGTTTTGACTCTGCAGAGTTTGTACCACTGTACCCACAAGTAGTGATTTCATCCCCCGTTGCCGGGTGGACTAAAAGAACCTCCATTATGCCAGTGGCTACGATCCACATTCACACTTCCCAGGTGTGTGGCCAAGAGATCACTACGAAGCCTTTACAAAGGGATTCCCGACGAGCGTGGGCCCACTGAGGTTTCACCCCTAACAGCATACAAGAGGCTCCAACCCCGCTGCAGTGGCCCCCTCTTGAGCCTTGCGGTTCATATGGTAGTCCAGCTGACACCTACTCCCCGCACCATCCAACACACCCATACTACACCGGGGATACACCTAATTAATTGGCCAAGCTGCCCCATCTCAGCATGTGGTTGGCACTGTAAAGCCGGGTTACATGCTCCATGAACCGGTCCTTAGGATCCAGGCAAGTACTAAACACAAACCCAAGTCTCGTGCACCCAGCACACAACCAAAACATCCAACTTGCCTTGATCCCTACCTCTACATAACTCACAATGTCTCATTCAAGAGTATGGTAATATAAACTGATGATCTCATTTCCCAAATATCCCATTCTAAGCATGGCTAAGCATATGCATGTGTATAAATGACATGACAAAATAAATCCCAACCCAATCTTCAAGGAAACAAGGTAATGCAATTCTAGGGAAACTTCCTAGCATGGGTTTCATATTTAACTTGACAATGCAAATAATTCTATCTACACATCCTAGCATAGGATCAAAGTGGTCAAGGACACTTGCCTCCTTCTTGCTGCTCTTGAAATGGGTAGTCCTGATCTTGGAAATGAATAACTTGTTCTTGAACAGGTTCTACTTCATATCATCACACATAGCAAAAGAAAAACAGCAATCCATAAGACATAGTTCACACTTACACTTCATACAAACCACACATTCACATTTATGAAATTCATTTACCATTATATGTGTTGTGTTTCAGTTTTAAATAAATTCCTTATATTAAACTACTACACCTTTTTACTACCAAATGTGTATGAAAAGTATTTTTCTTCTCCATATGTGCCTTCAGAATTTCTACCAACTCTAAACTAAATTCTTTGTATTTTAAAAACTCCATTTATCAGTTACTAGTTGCTATATTTTCAGATTTATATTCCTATGCATAATTGTATATTTCATTATGAAATTAGTAATATACATCACCTAAACAGTATAGGTTCTGGTCCTAAATAATTTAATAACATATTTTAACCTTGGCTTCTGATGTAGACTATTTCATAATTATTTTCCCTATTTTTCTATAACTATTATTTACTTAAAAATGTGTCCCTAAATGTAAATAATAGATGAAACAGATTTAGTTCAACCCAAAACTATATTTTTATCTCACTCCAAAGTTTTCTAAGTACTGAGAAAGTTTTTAATTAATTTTGTCAATTATGTTTGTCCCACTTTTTAATTTTTAAACACTAGTTACATATTCAATTTTCTAGATTAATTACTAAACAGGGTTAAAATAATGAATTCACCCCATTACAGGGTCTATAATATTATTTTTATAATTTCCAGGGGTCTAGCTACATTTATCAGAGGTGTTTTTCTTAATTTCTATTAAGTCCAGGGGCTAAAACTGATTTTTAAATGAATTTACATGATTTTCTGGAGTTCCAGGGGCTAGATCTGAAGTTTCCGGGGCTAGCTCTCAATTCCAGAGAACCCCAGGGGGTAGCACGTAAGAATTCCAGCCTTTATAACGCGGGGTCGACGTGGACCGTCCGATTCTAAACCGACGGCTGAGATTATAACATCGAACCGGTACGCGGGGATTTAAAGTCTACCGTGCGATTTAAAATAAACGGCGCACAAGCGGCCACGTCGCTCTGATCGAGCGCGGGCGGCGCTGCCGGCGGCGCACGGCGGCGGGAAGCGGCGATCTCGCCGGAAAGTTTCGGATCTTCGAGAATTCTGCCTAAAACTGTGATCTTATGGCATAGATCGGTAGAGGGGAGGTCAGGGATCTCACCTCGGGGGTTTTCTCGAGCTCGGGGGTCCTGGAAATTGTTCGGCGGCGAGGTCCGAGGCAAAACAACGGCGAGGCTCGTCGGCGCTGAGTTTACACCGTAAGTCTTCGGGTTTTCTGCACCTGCAAAGTTCCCCGGAGGCGGTGGATCAAAACCAGCGAGTTAGATCAGAGTTTCCGAGCTTAGATCGGCCAGAATTCACCGGCGAAGTCTCGGTGCTCACCGGAGTGAAAATCGGCGATCGCGTGCGGAAAACTGATCGGAGCTGTGGTTTTTATAGCCGGGGGAGGGCGGTGGGTCTGTTGTGATCGAGTTGGAGTCCGCTGGGACCAGAATTCGGCTGCGGGGACGGGTTTCCCGATCGGTTGCGATCGCGCGCGCGGGAGAGAGTCCGGGGTCGCGGGGTTAGGGATGACATGTGGGTCCCGCCCGTCAGCGAGGGGCAGCGCGGCGCGCGCGGGGGCGGGCTGGCGCGGGGTTTGCTGGGCCGGTCGGCGGTTTCGGCCCACTGGCCAGTTTTTTTTTCCCGATTTCCTTTTTCTTTTTCCATTTCTTTTCTGTTTTGGGTATAATTTGAATTCCAGTTTGAATTTGAATTTTTGCAAAACATGCAATACGTCCAAAAATTTCTAAATTCCCCTCTGAACATGGTTTAGGGTTTTAAATCAAAATTTTGGGTTTTGACTAAAAATTTGGGGTGTTACAGCTCTACCCCCCTTAAAAGAAATCTCGTCCTCGAGATTGGTGTTTCTAAGAAAACAATTCCGGAAATTGTGCCTTGAGCTCATCTTCCCGTTCCCAGGTAGCTTCCTCTTCTGAGTGATGCTTCCACTGCACCTTGCACATCCGGATTCTCTTGTTTCTTGTGAGGCGTTCCATTGTCTCCAAAATCTTATATGGTTGCTCGGCATAAGACAAATCTTCAGCTACATCTACTTCATTCATGGGTAACACCTCTTCAGGCGTCCTCAGGCATTTCTTGAGTTGTGACACATGGAATACATCATGCACGTCCGATAGATGAGCTGGTAACTCTAGTTGGTACGCCACTTCGCCTTTCCTTTCCAAAACCTGAAAGGGTCCGATGTATCGAGGTGACAACTTCCCTTTCACCTTGAACCTACGGAGTCCTCTGATAGGGGACACCTTGAGATAAACATAGTCTCCCACGTTGAAAACGAGTTCTCTTCTTCGTACATCAGCATAACTCTTCTGGCGTGTTTGTTCTATCCTCAAGTTGTTGCGAATCTCCCTCACCTTCGCCTCGGCTTCTTGTAACACTTCTGGACCAAACACTTTACTTTCTCCTGTTTGGTTCCAAAATAGGGGAGTTCTGCACTTCCTTCCATACAAAGCTTCAAACGGTGACATCTTCATACTAGCTTGATAGCTTTTGTTATAGGAAAACTCCGCATACGGTAAGTTCTTGTCCCAACTCCTATTGTTTTTGAGTGCACATGCCCTTAACATATCTTCAAGGAACTGATTGGTTCTCTCCGTCTGCCCGTCAGTTTGGGGATGATAGGCAGAGCTGAAGTTCAAATGGGTTCCCATGGTTTCATGCAACTTCTGCCAAAACCTCGAGGTGAACTGTGTCCCTCGGTCCGACACTATCTTCTTTGGCACTCCATGGTAACACACAATCCTTGACATGTACAATTCTGCCAACTTGGATCCGCTGTAGCTTTCTTTCACAGGGATGAAATGAGCTACCTTGGTTAGCCTATCAATAATGACCCATATTGAATCATACCCGGATTGGGTCCTAGGCAATCCCACGACAAAATCCATGCTGATTTCTTCCCATTTCCATTCAGGCACTTTAAGTGGTTGCAATAATCCCGCGGGCCGTTGATGTTCTGCTTTCACCAACTGACATGTGTCACACAGGGCAACATGTTCCGCGACATCTCGCTTCATGCCATACCACCAATACCTGCTTTTGAGATCCTGGTACATCTTCGTACTCCCAGGATGAATGGAATAGTCGGAATCATGAGCCTCCTTTAAAATCAATTCACGGATCTCCTTTACTTCTGGTACACAGATCCTTTTCCCGTGCCACACCGTTCCCTGTTCATCCTCTCTAAAACCAGGAGCTTTATTTTCCTTGATGAGCTGTCTGATCTCTTGTATCTTCTCATCATTCTTTTGGCCCTCGCGTATGTCTTGCTCGAGTGTGGAGTCCACTTCCATGGCGATGGCTTCACCACTATTTACTAGACATAGATTGAGCCTTATAACCTCGTCCTTCAATTCTGCAGGCATGTCCTTCAAGCTCAACTTATTGACCTGCACTTTCCGACTTAGAGCATCGGCCACGACGTTTGCTTTCCCAGGATGATAGTTGATGCCCACATCAAAGTCATTGATCAGCTCTAACCATCTCCTTTGTCTGAGGTTGAGATCTGGTTGTGTGAATATGTACTTCAAACTCTTATGATCCGTATATATCTCTGTCCTCTTCCCCATCAAATAGTGCCGCTAAATTTTCAACGCGTGTACCACTGCAGCTAGTTCTAGATCATGTGTAGGATAGTTCTTCTCGTGCTTCCGAAGCTGCCGGGATGCATAAGCCACGACATGTCCTTCTTGCATGAGAACACATCCCAACCCATTTCCAGAGGCATCGCAGTACACTGTGAAATTCTTCTGCATATCTGGCATAACCAGCACTGGGGCTGTTGTCAATCTCTTCTTTAGCTCCTGAAAGCTCGTCTCGCACTGTGGCGTCCAGGTGAATGCGATTCCCTTTTCCAACAGTTTGGTGAGAGGTCTCGAGATCTTGGAGAATCCCTCAATAAACCGTCGATAGTATCTAGCCAATCCCAAAAAGCTTCGAACTTCCCCGACATTTTCAGGGGTCTTCCACTTCTGGATATCCTCGATTTTGGCGGGATCTACGGAGATTCCTCCCTCCGAGATTATATGTCCTAAAAAGGGAACTCTCTTCAGCCAAAACTCACACTTGCTCAACTTGGCATATAGTTGGTGTTCTCTCAGCCTCTGTAACACCAACCTTAGATGTTTCTCATGTTCTTCTTCATCTTGGGAGAAGACGAGAATATCATCTATGAAAACCACCACAAATTTGTCCAGATATTCCATGAATACCTTGTTCATGAGGTACATGAAATATGCCGGGGCATTGGTTAGCCCAAAAGGCATGACGGTGTATTCATACAGTCCGTACCGAGATACGAAAGCTGTCTTGGGAATATCTGATTGCCTTATCTTGAGTTGGTGGTACCCTGACCTGAGATCAATTTTTGAGAACACACAAGCTCCCCTCAACTGATCGAACAAGTCTTCAATGCGAGGCAATGGGTACTTGTTTTTGATGGTTACCTCATTCAAGGCACGGTAATCCACGCATAACCTTTGGGTTCCATCCTTCTTAGGCACAAATATCACCGGAGCTCCCCATGGTGAGGAACTAGGGCGAATATACCCCTTCTCCATCAATTCTCTCAAATGATCCTTGAGCTCTTCTAGCTGCTTGGAGTCCATTCGATAAGGTCTCTTGTATATCGGGGCTGTTCCCGGTACTAGCTCAATTGCGAATTCCACGTCACGGTCGGGAGGCATTCCTGGCAATTCCTCCGGAAAAACATCTGGATATTCCCTGATAGTCCTGATTTCCTCAACTTTCACCTCCACTTGACTTAATTTAATGTCCCTCCTAGGCTCGTGTATCGTTATGAACTTTACTTTGGTGCCACTGGGGTGAGTTAGTTCCACCGTTCTGGTCGAACAATGGATGATTCCTTTATGTTTGGTCAACCAATCCATACCCAAAATAATATCTATCCCTTGTGAATCTATCACTATGAGGTTAGCCGTAAATACTACCCCATTAATGTCTAGGCTCACTTTGGGACACACTTGTCTTGTCCTTATTTCTCCACCTGGAGAGTTTACGGCTAGCATATGGTTCAATTGTGTGGTTGCTAGGTCATGCTTCTTAACAAACCCTTGAGCAATGAACGAGTGGGTAGCACCAGAATCAAATAGCAGAGTTGCAAGGTGTAAATTGGCAGGAAACTTACCAACTACCACGTCGGGTGCCTCTTGTGCTTCCTCCATAGTGACGTGGTTCACCCGTCCTCTCACTACATTTTGCTGTTGGGGCGGCGCAGGCTTCTTCTTCGGGCACTTATGGGCATAGTGCCCCACTTCACCACAGCTGAAACATTGCACCCCAACCTTAGGTGCTTGGCCTTTGTTGTCTTGGGGTTGGTTTGGGGGTCCTTGCACTGCTGGTCGAGGTGGATATGCGGGGCGAGGCTGCTGCACAAACTGACGTTGCGGCTGTGCTGGTGCTGCGGGTGGCCTGTAGTTTGGGTTGTACCCTCTTGGTGCTGAATAGGGTACCGCAGCACGGCTCATCTGCCCCGTAGGTTGCTGCATCATACGTGGGCGGGTGTTGCTCCCTGAGGCTTGATGTGACCACCCGGCCTTCCTCTTATTCTCATTTTCTAGGGCCTTTAGCTTCCTTTCTACCACAAATGCTCTGTCCACCATCTTTTGAAAACTTTCATACTCATTGGAGGACATGGCACACTGCATCTCTGCGGTAAGTCCTTCCACGAAACAATCTTGTTTCTGCTCATCTGTCTCTATGTCTCGTGGAGCATAACGGGACAGTTGAGTAAATTTAGTGAGGTATTCCCTCACCGTCATGTTTCCCTGCTGCAGTCCCAGAAACTCTTTCCTCTTGTTTTTGAGTTCACCTCTTGGGATGTAGTGGTTGCGGAAGCTACGCTTGAACTCTTCCCAAGTGATGTTCTCAGGGTCATGATGGGCGGCCACGTAGGCGGTCCACCAATCAGCAGCAGGTCCCTGCAATTGATGAGAGGCAAACAGCACCCTCTCGTACCCTTGGCACTGGATTATCCTCATCTTACTTTCAATGGTCTTCAGCCAATCATCGGCCTCCAGAGGTTCAGCAGCACTTGCAAACTTTGGAGGTTGAGTTCCTAGAAACTCACTCAACCTTGGTTGGCGTGGTGCAGCTTGTGGAGGTGGAACTTGATGCAGGTTGGCCACCACTTGAGTTAAGTTCTGGATAAGCCGATTTTGATTCTCCAGCATTTGGTGGAGAGGATCAACTTCTTCACGGCGACCACCCCTGTCCTGGTCTCCAGAAAGATGAGGGTTGCATGCCTCATCATTGTTGTTGGCGGGGTTGGCAGCACGTCCTTTTCCTCTTCCAGCCATCTGGCAGAATCAACCAATGTCAATTTGAAATCATTTAGCATCATCTTACTACTTTCATTTGTTTGTACTTTGATGTGTTGAGGCTTTGTCATGCTTTTACGAGGGTTCATATCTCAAATAAATGCACTATTTTTTTCCTATGGGTTCACACACCAAAGCAAAACAATCTGGAGACGAGGCTGTGGACAATTGCTCATGGCTTCCACAACTCACGTCACACACCAAGCATTATCACACCATTAACTACGTAACGACTCGACTACTCGACCACTTGCTAGCTAGGGGAAAGACTCTACACTACTCGTCCTCTTGAGCTGGCTCCTCGGGATCTTCCTCCTCATTTCGGCTACCTTCCGACTCTGCTTTGGGTGGGGAGGCTGCTGGTGGAGAAGTGCGACGACGCCTGATTGTTCGGCGATCCGGGGAGTCGGGAGTCCATGGATGACTCACGGTGACACACAGTTCATTCCCATCTCCTCTTTCTCTCGCCCTTAAGCAAGCTCGCAGCAACGCCTCCGTTTCCTTCAGGGTGTCTCGGACATCCTGAAGCTCTTGTTGACACTCCTGCAGTCGAGTGCTGAGCATAGCAGCATCCTCCAAGCACAAATCCATGTGCTCATGGGAAGTCCCTTGCTGCACCGGTGGGTACTTGTACTCCGTGGTACCACTCTCACGTTGGAGGACATACATGTACTCAGATTTGTCCAAGTGGCGACGATAGATGTGACTCTGGCAGGTGATGGCCTCCCAGGTGACATCTCTCTCCGCGTCAACTTGTGTTGCTCGACAAGCTGGAGAATGGTGGATCTTCAGCAGCTGATTCTCGTGTATAATCCTCATCTCCGAACTCCACTCTTCCCTCTTCTCACGGATGGTCCTGGTGGAGTTGTAGTGGATGATGAGCTTGCCCGTATTGCCTGCGGCTTTGAGCATACGTCGAAGACGGCGCAACAAGTCTCCTACTGCCAATCCGTAGGAAAGGTACGTTACTGGACGACTCTCCTCTCTTTCGGCAAGGGCAACTACGGGAACTCTCCCTCCTGTGGACTTACGAGCGGTGCGAATCATGCGAACCATCTAAAAACAAAAGAATTTAAAATTAGGTTAGATAAATTCTCAAACAAAAATCCTATTTTGAATGAAAGTTGGGGTAAGATGAAGAAAATGACTCTTTTAATAACACTTTTCCACCCACACTTTGAAATTAGTTTTTTAAGCAAATAGGGCCCTTAAATACGTCCATTTCTACCTAGGTCCACGTTCCTACGGGCAACCTTGGCTCTGATACCACCTCTGTCACACCCGGTTTTTCCGAAGAAACAACCAAGTGAATATCACATGTATGCCAGGATCATTTTCTCATACATGTGATGACAAATAGTGAAGCATCATTTATTACAAGCCAGGTATCGAATATAAATAAGTCTTACATCGCAAATGTCTCAATGGACACTAATGCTTCATCACAAGTAAATAAACTAGCAGCGGAATATTATTCTTTAGGGCTCCATCACAGGCGTTGCCCGGGGGTCTTCATGAACCTAAAAACCTTCCTCGGGTCCAAAATCTTGGTCATTATACACCACCTCATTATCTTGACCTGAGCAGCAATATAAACCAACAAATATGCAAGGTTGAGTACCAATGGTACTCAGCAAGTGTGGGAAAATTATATCATGCATGGCTAGAACAAGGAAAGGTTGAACTCATGGTTAAAGCACTACGCAATTAATACCTATCACCTTAGCTTATTAAGCACTTACATTACTACACAGGTGAAATGGTCCCAATCTCCCATCCCATCATCATAATCCAATAACCATAACATCATTTCCAATGTTAAGCTCCCCGCTTAACTTCCAAAACCATCAATCCTCCAATCATGAATAAGTCCAGGCCGCTCTTAACCGTGAGCACGGCTGTCAAGACAGTTTTGACTCTGCAGAGTTTGTACCACTGTACCCACAAGTAGTGATTTCATCCCCCGTTGCCGGGTGGACTAAAAGAACCTCCATTATGCCAGTGGCTACGATCCACATTCACACTTCCCAGGTGTGTGGCCAAGAGATCACTACGAAGCCTTTACAAAGGGATTCCCGACGAGCGTGGGCCCACTGAGGTTTCACCCCTAACAGCATACAAGAGGCTCCAACCCCGCTGCAGTGGCCCCCTCTTGAGCCTTGCGGTTCATATGGTAGTCCAGCTGACACCTACTCCCCGCACCATCCAACACACCCATACTACGCCGGGGATACACCTAATTAATTGGCCAAGCTGCCCCATCTCAGCATGTGGTTGGCACTGTAAAGCCGGGTTACATGCTCCATGAACCGGTCCTTAGGATCCAGGCAAGTACTAAACACAAACCCAAGTCTCGTGCACCCAGCACACAACCAAAACATCCAACTTGCCTTGATCCCTACCTCTACATAACTCACAATGTCTCATTCAAGAGTATGGTAATATAAACTGATGATCTCATTTCCCAAATATCCCATTCTAAGCATGGCTAAGCATATGCATGTGTATAAATGACATGACAAAATAAATCCCAACCCAATCTTCAAGGAAACAAGGTAATACAATTCTAGGGAAACTTCCTAGCATGGGTTTCATATTTAACTTGACAATGCAAATAATTCTATCTACACATCCTAGCATAGGATCAAAGTGGTCAAGGACACTTGCCTCCTTCTTGCTGCTCTTGAAATGGGTAGTCCTGATCTTGGAAATGAATAACTTGTTCTTGAACAGGTTCTACTTCATATCATCACACATAGCAAAAGAAAAACAGCAATCCATAAGACATAGTTCACACTTACACTTCATACAAACCACACATTCACATTTATGAAATTCATTTACCATTATATGTGTTGTGTTTCAGTTTTAAATAAATTCCTTATATTAAACTACTACACCTTTTTACTACCAAATGTGTATGAAAAGTATTTTTCTTCTCCATATGTGCCTTCAGAATTTCTACCAACTCTAAACTAAATTCTTTGTATTTTAAAAACTCCATTTATCAGTTACTAGTTGCTATATTTTCAGATTTATATTCCTATGCATAATTGTGTATTTCATTATGAAATTAGTAATATACATCACCTAAACAGTATAGGTTCTGGTCCTAAATAATTTAATAACATATTTTAACCTTGGCTTCTGATGTAGACTATTTCATAATTATTTTCCCTATTTTTCTATAACTATTATTTACTTAAAAATGTGTCCCTAAATGTAAATAATAGATGAAACAGATTTATTTCAACCCAAAACTATATTTTTATCTCACTCCAAAGTTTTCTAAGTACTGAGAAAGTTTTTAATTAATTTTGACAATTATGTTTGTCCCACTTTTTAATTTTTAAACACTAGTTACATATTCAATTTTCTAGATTAATTACTAAACAGGGTTAAAATAATGAATTCACCCCATTACAGGGTCTATAATATTATTTTTATAATTTCCAGGGGTCTAGCTACATTTATCAGAGGTGTTTTTCCTAATTTCTATTAAGTCCAGGGGCTAAAACTGATTTTTAAATGAATTTACATGATTTTCTGGAGTTCCAGGGGCTAGATCTGAAGTTTCCGGGGCTAGCTCTCAATTCCAGAGAACCCCAGGGGGTAGCACGTAAGAATTCCAGCCTTTATAACGCGGGGTCGACGTGGACCGTCCGATTCTAAACCGACGGCTGAGATTATAACATCGAACCGGTACGCGGGGATTTAAAGTCTACCGTGCGATTTAAAATAAACGGCGCACAAGCGGCCACGTCGCTCTGATCGAGCGCGGGCGGCGCTGCCGGCGGCGCACGGCGGCGGGAAGCGGCGATCTCGCCGGAAAGTTTCGGATCTTCGAGAATTCTGCCTAAAACTGTGATCTTATGGCATAGATCGGTAGAGGGGAGGTCAGGGATCTCACCTCGGGGGTTTTCTCGAGCTCGGGGGTCCTGGAAATTGTTCGGCGGCGAGGTCCGAGGCAAAACCACGGCGAGGCTCGTCGGCGCTGAGTTTACACCGTAAGTCTTCGGGTTTTCTGCACCTGCAAAGTTCCCCGGAGGCGGTGGATCAAAACCAGCGAGTTAGATCAGAGTTTCCGAGCTTAGATCGGCCAGAATTCACCGGCGAAGTCTCGGTGCTCACCGGAGTGAAAATCGGCGATCGCGTGCGGAAAACTGATCGGAGCTGTGGTTTTTATAGCCGGGGGAGGGCGGTGGGTCTGTTGTGATCGAGTTGGAGTCCGCTGGGACCAGAATTCGGCTGCGGCGACGGGTTTCCCGATCGGTTGCGATCGCGCGCGCGGGAGAGAGTCCGGGGTCGCGGGGTTAGGGATGACATGTGGGTCCCGCCCGTCAGCGAGGGGCAGCGCGGCGCGCGCGGGGGCGGGCTGGCGCGGGGTTTGCTGGGCCGGTCGGCGGTTTCGGCCCACTGGCCAGTTTTTTTTCCCGATTTCCTTTTTCTTTTTCCATTTCTTTTCTGTTTTGGGTATAATTTGAATTCCAGTTTGAATTTGAATTTTTGCAAAACATGCAATACGTCCAAAAATTTCTAAATTCCCCTCTGAACATGGTTTAGGGTTTTAAATCAAAATTTTGGGTTTTGACTAAAAATTTGGGGTGTTACACATGGCCTTGTCGACCTTCCATGAGATTCCCCGGTGCTGTAGAGCCTATCCGCCGAGCTTTTGGCGGGCTAATGTGCTCGGGCGACGGTGCCGATAATCACCGAAGGCCGCGGCTCGTCGCCAGCCTACTTCCGGCCACCGGCAGCCCGAGCCAACCCCGTAGACTTGTTCCCCGACCCTGAAAACCCCCAGGCGGCGAGTCTCCGGCCGAAAGGTGGCCGGGAAGCCAAGTCCGGCGAGCTCCAGTACAGCGCCGGCAAGGGGGAGGCGCGGGAGCGAGAGGAAGAAGAAGACCCGCCGGGCCCACGTGTCAGCAGCTGAAGATTAAAACTCCGGATCAGCTGTGGCGTGTGATCCCATGTGGTGGCGCGGGAAAAGGTCTTTGGCCCCGTGTGTCGTGATTCCGGCGGTTGACACGTGTAGGGTGGACCCACAGGCAGAGTTTGAACTTTTCCCGAATTAATTTGAATTCCAGAATTGGTTCAAACTTTGGAACTGCATAACTTTGGCTAGGAAGCTCCAAATTTAGTGATTCAAATTGGGTTGGATTCCTCTTGACTAGCTCTGTCCAAATACACAACCCAATTTGTATGAAACCCAATAATTAATTCTGGAAAATTCTTTAAAGCTTTTCAGCAAAAGAATTTTAGAGGGAGTCTGGTTCAGCCAAAAATCCCCAAATTTTACCAGAATGTTCTTTAGGACATTAGTAAACCCCTGTAAAAGTTTCAGACCATTTGGAGTTGATTTGGTCAGAGGAATTCAAATTGGAAGGTGCTGTGTTCATTTGAATGCAGAAACATTTTCAGAGAATTTCCAAAACTTGGAAATTCAATTCTGGGCAAACCTTGACTCCAAAAATGCTAGGAAAATTCATGCAAACTCTATGATCTATAATAGAAATTGTAGTTCATTAAGTTGAGCATGAACAGGGGTATTACCTCAGAATTAATGCTTCCTTGCTGATTTGCCAAGAGAATTATTCTGAGCAAACCACTCCATGAAAAGTGCTAATGTTTGGTCCAGAGAGTTTTCTTGTGACAAGGAATTCACACAAAAATTCTCAGCTCCATTGGAGCTCTAGATTACCCCTGTCCTGTTTAACCACTTAAGGGATTAATATGGAAAAGGGAGAAAACCACTTAGCATTTAACCATGTGATTAAGTTCAAGCCAAACCACCAACCCCAATTCATATTTAAATTCTTAAACAAAGTTCCAGGTGATAGAGGCTGGTTATTAGAACTAATAGTAGAAATCTTACTCTAAAATTCACATTTGCATCTAAATTAACATGTAGTATTTCATTAACGTGTAGCCGTTGAAGAAGAGACTCCGGAAGTGCTGGACTTCCTTCTTCCGGACGAGGAACTGACTACTGACCAGCAGCAACAAGGCAAGCCCCGGTTTGCATTAACCCTTTTTAAAAAGCTTTACTTTGTTTACATGTGTCATATAAAGTATGTATGTGCATTAGGTATAGAATGACTGAAACCCCACTTGCATAACCAAAGTTTCCTAAAAGAGTGAGGGTAGTGTCAAGGACCTCGAGTAGACAGGCTATGCTTAATGAGTCATAGGACTTCGGTACAAGTCGAGTAGTTGGAATCTACTCGCGAGATAGGCTTGGGACGCACGGGTTCGGTTGAGTGATGTGAGATCACTTTAGTAATGAAAATGAGACTAGGCAGGGGCTAGGGCGCAACAAGAGAGAGTCTTGTGTGCGCAGCCCTGTCCGTGTCGATTGAGGACCGATCCATGTGCGGCCCTGCTGAACCAGTATTGAACGTACCGAAGGCATATCGGATATATGGGCGCCGATAAACCGATGTAGCCTAAACCTCCGGGCGTCGAGGCATAGCACACCGATTTATAGGTGTAGGTTGAGGGCAGCAAGGTGGAAATCTGCCAACGGGCATAGAGAGATGCTCCGTGTGGGGAACCTTCTGCTCGTTTCGGTGCGACCGGTTCGACGTTTGGGCTGTTGGGTGAAAGGTTGTCCCGTACGACATCGAGTGAGCGTGCTGTGCAGCTCCACGGGTGGGCGTACGTGACGTGCTCTTTGGGTTTTCCCTGCAGGTGTATATCGAGTCGATTCGCCGTCCCTCGCGGTGACGAGTACCGCTTGTTCACTGCGTCGTAACGTAGACTAATGGATGAAATATGTGGATTCAATGATGCTGATTGATATAATTGTATTGCTACATGTGTGCCACCAAATACTTCTTACTAAATTTCAGATTTCATGAACTGTTAACTTGTTGCTAAAAGATGAACTAAGGATGAACTTGTAGGCGTGTCCTTTTGCTGAAATGTTACTATCCTATGTCCATTGTACACCTCATGTAGAGTTTCATGCTTAGGTGAGTCGGTTAATCCTTGTTGAGCCTTTGTGCTCACGGTTGCTGCTTAAGTGTTTTTCAGGTGAGGAGCCACCCACGGACTCGGGGTACGAGTCCACCGGCGAGGGTTACCCTCCGTCGGGGACCACGGCTGAGTGGGAGCCGTACACGCCGCGCTGAGCTGAGACGTGCAGCTAGTGTGGGTTGCCCTAGGGCGGGGCAACCGACTTTTGCTAGATAGGCGGGCGTGAGTTGTTTAGTGTAGTCTTCCGCTGTGTAATAGAACAATAATTGTAACTGAAGTTTGTACTTATTTGTACAGTTTCAGCTGTTTTCCCATGTAATATATTGTGTTCTTATGACGTGTGCTGTCGGGTGTCGCATCGCGCTGCACCACCCTCTGCGATCCTGGATGAGCGGATTCCGGTCCGCCACATGAGGGGAGCTTGTGTGTTCTCGAAAATTGATCTCAGGTCGGGATACCACCAACTCAAGATAAGGCAATCTGATATTCCCAAGACAGCTTTCGTATCTTGGTACGGACTGTATGAATAAACTGTCATGCCTTTCGGGCTAACCAATGCCCCGGCATACTTCATGTACCTCATGAACAAGGTATTCATGGAATATCTGGACAAATTTGTGGTGGTTTTCATAGATGATATTCTCGTCTTCTCCAAAGATGAAGAAGAACATGAGAAACATCTAAGGTTGGTGTTGCAGAGGCTGAGAGAACACCAACTATATGCCAAGTTGAGGAAGTGTGAGTTTTGGCTGAAGAGAGTTCCCTTTTTAGGACATATAATGTCGGAGGGAGGAATCTCTGTAGATTCCGCCAAAATCGAGGATATCCAGAAGTGGAAGACCCCTGAAAATGTCGGGGAAGTTCGAAGCTTTTGGGGATTGGCTGGATACTATCGACGGTTTATTGAGGAATTCTCCAAGATCTCGAGACCTCTCACCAAACTGTTGGAGAAGGGAGTCACATTCACCTGGACGCCACAGTACGAGACGAGCTTTCAGGAGCTAAAGAAGAGATTGACGACAGCCCCAGTGTTGGTTATGCCAGATATGCAGAAGAATTTCACAGTGTACTGCGATGCCTCTGGAAATGGGTTGGGATGTGTTCTCATGCAAGAAGGACATGTCATGGCATATGCATCCCGACAGCTTCGGAAGCACGAGAAGAACTATCCTACACATGACCTAGAACTAGCCGCAGTGGTACACGCGTTGAAAATTTGGCGGCACTATCTGATGGGGAAGAGGACAGAGATATATACGGATCATAAGAGTTTGAAGTACATATTCACACAGCCAGATCTCAACCTCAGACAAAGGAGATGGTTAGAGCTAATCAATGACTTTGATGTGGGCATCAACTATCATCCAGGGAAAGCAAACGTCGTGGCCAATGCTTTGAGTCGGAAAGTGCAGGTCAGTAAGTTGAGCTTGAAGGACATGCCTGCAGAATTGAAGGACGAGGTTATAAGGCTCAATTTATGTCTAGTAAATAGTGGTGAAGCCATCGCCATGGAAGTGGACTCCACACTCGAGCGAGACATACGCGAGGGCCAAAAGAATGATGAGAAGATACAGGAAATCAGGCAACTCATCAAGGAAAATAAAGCTCAAGGTTTCAGAGAGGATGAACAAGGTACGGTGTGGCACGGGAAAAGGATCTGTGTGCCAGAAGTAAAGGAGATCCGTGAATTAATTTTGAAGGAGGCTCACGATTCGGACTATTCCATTCATCCTGGGAGTACGAAGATGTACCAGGACCTCAAGAGCAGGTATTGGTGGTATGGCATGAAGCGAGATGTCGCGGAACATGTTGCCCTATGTGACACATGTCAGTTGGTGAAAGCAGAACATCAACGACCCACGGGATTATTGCAACCACTCAAAGTGCCTGAATGGAAATGGGAAGAAATCAGCATGGATTTTGTCGTGGGATTGCCTAGAACCCAATCCGTGTATGATTCAATATGGGTCATCATTGATAGGCTAACCAAGGTAGCTCATTTCATCCCCGTGAAAGAAAGCTACAGCAGATCCAAATTGGCAGAATTGTACATGTCAAGGATCGTGTGTTACCATGGAGTGCCAAAGAAGATAGTGTCGGACCGAGGGACACAGTTCACCTCGAGGTTTTGGCAGAAGTTGCATGAAACCATGGGAACCCATCTGAACTTCAGCTCTGCCTATCATCCCCAAACTGACGGGCAGACGGAGAGAACCAATCAGATCCTTGAAGATATGTTAAGGGCATGTGCACTCAAAAACAATAGGAGTTGGGACAAGAACTTACTGTATGCGGAGTTTTCCTATAACAACAGCTATCAAGCTAGTATGAAGATGTCACCGTTTGAAGCTTTGTATGGAAGGAAGTGCAGAACTCCCCTATTTTGGAACCAAACAGGAGAAAGTAAAGTGTTTGGTCCAGAAGTGCTACAAGAAGCCGAGGCAAAGGTGAGGGAGATTCGCAACAACTTGAGGATAGCACAAACACGCCAAAAGAGCTATGCCGATGTACGAAGAAGAGAGCTCATTTTCAACGTGGGAGACTATGTTTATCTCAAGGTGTCCCCTATCAGAGGACTTCGTCGGTTCAAGGTGAAAGGGAAGTTGTCACCTCGATACATCGGACCCTTTCAAGTTTTGGAAAGGAAAGGCGAAGTGGCGTATCAACTAGAGTTACCGGTTCATCTATCGGACATGCACGATGTATTCCATGTGTCACAACTCAAGAAATGTCTAAGGACGCCTGAAGAGGTGTTATCCATGAATGAAGTGGATGTAGCTGAGGATTTGTCTTATGCCGAGCAACCATACAAGATTTTGGAGACAATGGAACGCCTCACTAGAAATAAAAGAATCCGGATGTGCAAGGTGCAGTGGAAGCATCACTTAGAAGAGGAAGCCACCTGGGAACGGGAAGATGAGCTCAAGGCACAATTTCCGGAATTGTTTTCTTAGAAACACCAATCTCGAGGACGAGATTTCTTTTAAGGGGGGTAGAGCTGTAACACCCCAAAATTTTGATTCAAAACACTAAATCATGTTAGGAGGGGAATTTAAAAATTTTTGGACGTGTTGCATGTTTTGCAAAAATTCAAATTCAAACTGGAATTCAAATTAAACTCAAATCAGAAAAGAAATGGAAAAAGAAAAAGAGAAAACAGAAAAAAAACCAGCCAGTGGGCCGAAACCCACCAGCCGGCCCAACTTACCCGCGCCAGCCCGCAGCCGCGCGCCCGCGCTTTCTCACGCTGACAGGAGGGACCCACCCGGGCTTCGTCTTCAACCTCGCACCGCGCCGGACTCTTTCTCACCGAATCCAAACCGATCGGAACTGCTGCGGATCACAACCGAATTTTGCTCGAGGAGGATACGGACATGATCTAAACCACCTCGCCGCCCTCCCCCATCTATAAAAACCCCGGCCCCGTTCTGTTTTTCCCACGCAATCGCCGATTTTTACTCCGGTGAGAACCGAGACTTCTCCGGTGAATTCCGGCCGATCTAATCTCGGAAACTCCGATCTAACTCGCTGGTCTTGATCCACCGCCTCCGGGGAACCTTGCAGGTGCAGAAAACTCGGTGACTTGCGGTGTAAACACAGCGCCGACGAGCTTCGCCGTGGTTTTGCCTCGGACCTCGCCGCCGATCACCTCCCAGGACCTCCGAGCTCAAGAAAACCCCCGAGGTGAGATCCCCGACCTCCCCTCTACCGATCTATGCCATAAGATCACAGTTCTAGGCAGAATTCTCGAGGATCCGAAAGTTTCCGGCGAGATCGCCGCTTCCCGCCACCGTGCGCCGCCGGCAGCGCCGCCCGCGCTCGATCAGAGCGACGTGGCCGCATGTGCGCCGTTTATTTTAAATCGCACGGTAGGGTTTAAACCCCCGCGTACCGGTTCGGCGTTATAATCTCAGCCGTCGGTTTAAAATCAGACGGTCCACGTCAGCCCCGCGTTATAAAGACTGGAATTCTTACGTGCTACCCCCTGGGGTTCTCGGGAAATAAGAGCTAGCCCCGGAAACTTCTGATCTAGCCCCTGGAACTCCAGAAAATCATGTAAATTCATTTAAAAATCAGTTTTAGCCCCTGGACTTAATAAAAATTAGGAAAAACACCTCTGATAAAGGTAGCTAGACCCCTGGAAATTATGAAAATAATATTATAGACCCTGTAATGGGGTGAGTTCATTATTTTAGCCCTGTTTAGTATTTAATTTAGAAAATTGAATATGTAACTAGTGTTTAAAAATTAAAAAGTGGGACAAACATAGTTGTAAAAATTTAGTTACAGATTTTCTCAGTGTTTAGGAAATTTAGGAGTGAGATAAAACATATTTTGGACAGAATTGAGTCTGTTTAATTTATTATTCACAATTAGGGACACATTTTTAAGTAATAAATAGTTTTAGAAAATAGGGAAAATAATTATGAGATGGTTTACATCAGAGGCAAGGGTCAAAATGTGTTATTAAATTATTTAGGACCAGAACCTATTCTGTTTAGATGATGTGTATTACTAATTTCATAATAAAGTACACATTTATGCATAGAAAAATAAATCTGAAAATATAGCAACTAGTAAATGATAAATGGAGTTTCTAAAATCCAAAGAATTCAGTTTAGGGTTGGTAGAAATTCTGAAGGCACATATGGAGAAGAAAAATACTTTTCAGGCATACTTGGTAACTAAAAGGTGTAGTAAATAAATATAAGGAAAATTATTTAAATTGGAAACTCATATATAAAGTATGCAAGCATAAATGTGAATACAAAAGTAGGAATCATATACACATGATTAAAAGTGCATGCAAGCCACAAATCAACACACCTAGAGTAACCACAACACATATAGTTGTGAATGACTTTCATAAATATGAATGTGTGGTTTGTATGAAGTGGAAGTGTGAACTATGTCTTATTGATTGTTGTTTTTCTTTTGCTATGTGTGATGGTATGATGTAGAACCTGCTCAAGAGCAAGTTATTCCTTTCCAAGACCAGGACTACCCATTTCAAGAGCAGCAAGAAGGAGGCAAGTGTCCTTGACCACTTTGATCCTATGCTAGGATGTGTAGATAAAATTATTTGCATTGTCAAATGAAATATGAAACCCATGCTAGGAAGTTTCCCTAGAATTGCATTACCTTGTTTCATTGTAGCTTGGGTTGGGATTTATTTATTATGTCATTTATTTACATGCATATGCTTAGCCATGCTTAGAATGGGATATTTGGGATATGAGATCATCAGTTTATTTTACCATAATCTTGAATGAGATATTGTGAGTTATGTAGAGGTAGGGATCAAGGCAAGTTGGATGTTTTGGTTGTGTGTTGGGTGCACGAGACTCGGGTTTGTGTTTAGTACTTGCCTGGATCCTAAGGACCGGTTCATGGAGCATGTAACCTGGCTTTACAGTGCCAACCACATGCTGAGATGGGGCAGCTTGGCCAATTAATTAGGTGTATCCCCGGCGTAGTATGGGTGTGTTGGATGGTGTGGGGAGTAGGTGTCAGCTGGACTACCATATGAGCCGCAAGGCTCAAGAGGGGGCCACTGCAGCGGGGTTGGAGCCTCTTGTATGCTGTTAGGGGTGAAACCTCAGTGGGCCCACGCTCGTCGGGAATCCCTTTGTAAAGGCTTCGTAGTGATCTCCTGGCTACACACCTGGGAAGTGTGAATGTGGTTCGTAGCCACTGGCATAATGGAGGTTCTTTTAGTCCACCCGGCAACGGGGGATGAAATCACTACATGTGGGTACAGTGGTACAAACTTTGCAGAGTCAAAACTGTCATGACAGCCGTGCTCACGGTCAAGAGCGGCTTGGACTTATTCATGATTAGAGGATTGATGGTTTTGGAAGTTAAGCGGGGAGCTTAACATTGGAAATGATGTTATCGTTATTGGATTATGATGATGGGATGGGAGATTGGGACCATTTCACCTGCGTAGTAATGTAGGTGCTTAACAAGCTAAGGTGACAGGTATTAATTGCATAGTGCTCTAACCATGAGTTCAACCTCTCCTTGTTCTAGCCATGCATGATATAATTTTCCCACACATGCTGAGTACCCTTGGTACTCAACCTTGCATATTTGTTGGTTTATATTGCTGCTCAGGTCAAGACAATGAGGTGGTGTATAATGACCAAGACTTTGGACCTGAGGAAGGTTTCTAGGTTCATGGAGACCCCCGGGCAACGCCTGTGATGGAGCCCTTAAGAATAATATTCCGCTGCTAGTTTATTTACTTGTGATGAACTTATTATTGTCTATCGAGACATTTACTATGTAAGACTTACTTATATTCGACACCTGGCTTGTAATAAATGATGCTTTACTATTTGTCATCACATGTATGAGAAAATGATCCTGGCATACATGTGATATTCACTTGGTTGTTTCTTCGGAAAAACCGGGTGTGACACAAGGCACCCTTGGACGCGCTGGTGACCGGTGCTGCTCACCCCCGAGCCACAGCCCGAGTGTTTGCTCACCGGCGGCGAATTTCCAGTTTTCCCCTTTCTGTATGCAGAACGACCTTCGGGTGCGGTTCCGTTGAATTCGTAGTCTAGAAAGGATTAGAGGGCCTCAATCCGCTCTCACACAAACTAGACACGGTAACACACAAGTTGCCTTCACAACCTTTGGCCAGAGAACCTCTGCAACCGGCGTAATTCGAGGTTTACCAACGGCGGAGCAAGCGGGAGGTATCGGGCGCACGGTGAGGACCTACTTCGGGCCTTCCCCGAGCTGCCTCAAGCTCATGTCGACCTTCCCTGAGGTCCACTGATGCTTCCCGACCGGTTGCCCGAGTAGTTAAGGTACTAGGGAAGTCAGCCGACATGGCCGAAGTCTTTCCGAGGCGGCGGCTCGTCGCCGAGCATGCACCGGCCGTTGTCATGACGAGCTGACCCCAGAATCTTGTTCCCCGAGTGAAAGTAGGCAGGTGCGGCCAAAATCGTGAAGTTTGGAGCTTTACAGAAGCCGGCGGCGAGCTCTCCGGCGAAGTCCCCCGGTGGCAGAGCGCGGGCGTCGCGAGGTTGAAGAAGGGGGTGGACCCCAGCTGTCAGTGACAGATATTTTAAATCGGGATCGGGGTGTGGCCGGGATCGGGTGTGCTGGCGCGCAAAGACCCTGTGGGCCGCAGTGTGCGGTCGCCTCGGCGTGCAACGCGTGTCCCCGGGGCCCACTCGCAAGTTCAAACTTTTCCCCGATTTTCAGAATTCTTCCAAACTTCAAATCCTCATAACTTTGGCTAGAAAGCTCCAAATCGAGTGAACCAAATTTTGTTGGATTCAGCTCTCTGACCACTTTCCAGCAAATCAAGTTTCACTTCATGAAAACCCTTATTTTTCCAGAATTAATTCCTCAAAATTTAAACTGTTAGGAGTTTTAACTGCAGAATCCTTTGGAGGAAAATCCTGAAATTTTGCTGGGATGTTCACCAAAATGTCCCTGAACTACCATAAAATTTCAGATCCATTTGAGCTCATTTGATCCACCTAATGGTGTGATTAGTGAAACTGTTGCAGAGAAAATAGAAAATGTTCAGAAACAATTTCAGAATTTTCTCTGAAATTGTTTAGCTCATATCTTTAGTTAGGAACCTTCAGATTAAGTGAGACCAACTCCATTAGAACCCTCTGAAAATCTAGTTTTCAGAAAGTCATAGTTTGTTTCATGAAAATCCTTAGAACACCCTAAAAGCCTTAAATTAAGGTCAAGTACCTGATTAATTGTGGAGGGCTCAAATGAGCTTTGCTGCAACTAAAACTTGACCAAATCTCTATTTAGGTTGTAACCAAGCCCCAGTAAAAGTTTCACAGTCATTGGGTCTGTCTAGCAAGGGTTATAGACTTCACAACTTCAAACTTAATACAAATGCATTTAAATTGATACATGTACCTCTTCTATCATGTAGTCGCTAAGGTCGAGGAGGAACCCGAAGTCCTAGACTTCGTTACTCCGGAGGAGCAGCTAGCCTATGACCAAGAGCAGCAAGGCAAGCTCCGGTTTGCATTAACCTTTTACAATTTTTTATTGTTTTGAGCACATACATGAATACTATTGTTCCTTGCATTAGAGTCTTGTTTGGAAACCCAAGTGCATAGCCAAGAAAGCCATGGGTTGAGATTAGGATTGAAAACCTCGTTAGCCACTTCATTGCTAAGACAGAGTAGGATTCGGTACAAGCCGAGTAGTTGTAACTACTCGCGAGCATAGGCTAGAGGCACTCGACTTGGGTAGTGATAGCACATGAAACACATGGCAAAAAAATGAGACCAAGCGGAGGGTAAGGGCAGCAGGACTTTGGGGCCTGTATGCTATAGCTCCGCTTGTGTCGATTGAGGACCGAGCCGTGTGCGGGCCTGTTGAACAAGCTCGAACAGTACCGAAGACCTATCGGCTATATGGGAACCAGGAAACCGATGTAACTCGGGTAGCTGGGTGTTGAGACATAGCTGGTCGTTCAGAGGGTAGGTTGAGAGCTCGAGGTGTAAATCGGCTGGCGGCACTGAGATGCGCGTGCAGAGACCTCTTGCTCGGGACGATTGGACCGGTTCAACATTTGGCTAACGGGTGAAAGGTAGTTGCGTACGGCGTCCGTGATATTTGTTGTAGGCAACATCGAGTACGGGCGTACGTGACGGGTTGTTCGGGTAACCCTGCAGGTGTAAATCGATTATAATCACCGTCCCTCGTGGTCAGTGAGTACCACTTGTTCACTGTACCGTGACGTAGAAAGAACAGGCTAGTTACATGTTAAAATGTTGCTGATTGAAGGATGAACTTTGCTTGTTAATGGTTTGTTATAGTTTAGAGCTAATTAAAGTTCATTTCAACTTTGGGCAAAGTACATGAGAGAAATGCGTTTCTTGTTTAATTGCGGCTCTCTCATGTGCCTTAGCGTAAGGTTTTCTACAACCTGCTGCTAAAACTTGAAAGTAAGGCTCCACTAATTAGGCGAGTCCTTTGCAAATGATTTTATCTCATGTAACCCATCACCCCTCATGTAGAAGTTCCATGTTTAGGTGAGACGGGTTAGACTTGCTGAGCCTTCATGCTCCCTGCTTGTGTTTGAAGCTTTTGCAGGGTTCTATGAGGAAGGGACTCCCGAAGAGGAGACGGAACCCCAGGAGGGGAACCCCGTCGAATGGGAGTCTGCACGCCGTAGAGTTAGTGTGCGGGTGTGCTAGCAAGGACACGTTCAAGGGCTGAACGTGGACTTGATGCGTAGTCTACGCCCGTGAGTGTAGACTGGAACTATTTTGATGTAAACATGTTCATAAACTTGTTTATGTAATAAAATTTCGCTTCCGCTTTGTACCTTTGACGTGTGTTATACGGTGCTATGCAACGCAGCACCCCTCAGCGTGATCCTGGCTCGACGAGACCTTTGGGGTCGTGTCACCAGTCTTCGATGCGACTGGGCGCAACGGAAACTGACAGAGGCGTGTTCCGCGTCTCCGCGTCTTGGGAAGGCGCGGGCCTTGAATAACATGTACGGGCAAGGTATGGCGCGTCTTTACGCCCGCCGCCTACCCCGCGGGGGCAGGCAGCGTCGTCCTGCAGGCCACGTGGCGGGCCCGGAGCTCTCCTCTGAGGAGAGGGAAGTCCGGCCCCGCGGGACACATGGAGCCTTCGGAGCTCTCCCCGCGGAGGGGGAAGTCCGGCTTCTGCTAGCCACATGGCGGGCCCGGAGCTCTCCTCTGAGGAGAGGGAGGTCCGGCCCCGCGGGACACGTGGAGCCTTCGGAGCTCTCCCCGCGGAGGGGGGAGGTCCGGCTCAGTTGGCCACGTGGCGAGTCCGGAGCTCTCCTCTGAGGAGAGGGAGGTCCGGCCCCGCTAGACACGTGGCACCTTTAGAGCTCTCCCTACGGAGAAGGGCAAGCTCCTTAGGCATTTCCCCCTGTGCGCGAGGGTACCCTGTATCCAGGGTACCGACAGTGGCTCCCGGGCCCATCTCGGGGGAGATAGCAAGCTCGAGGTGGGGCCACCGTCTCTTCCGTTCCGCGCACTTTCTCTAAGTCCCGCATTGACCATTGCCGGAGCACGAACAGTCGCGGGATCGTGGGAGCGTGCGCCCACTTGAT
This sequence comes from Neostapfia colusana, assembly GCA_030760725.1. Classification (NCBI taxonomy): domain Eukaryota; kingdom Viridiplantae; phylum Streptophyta; class Magnoliopsida; order Poales; family Poaceae; genus Neostapfia; species Neostapfia colusana. The sequence continues at coordinate 108,530,998 of JASWHV010000006.1, forward strand.
GATTGCTTTTACTGTGGCGGTTCCCAAGGCAGCCACTTCTGCATGTTGCGGCGCTTCCTTCGGGAACCGCCGAAGCGCCTTGCCGGCTCGTCTCCTTGGGAGACTAACTTCTTGGGCCACCACTTCAGCTGGATGACTTGCGCAGGAGCTTCTTCTTGGAAAGCTGCGCTGGTGAACTAGGTCCCGTTGTCGGTGATGATTCTGTTCGGAACCCCAAACCGGCAGGCGATCGACTTGATGAACTTTACTGCGGATTGCCTGTTGATGGTGACGACGGGTGTGGCTTCTGACCACTTGGTGAACTTGTCGACGGCTACGTAGAGGTACTGGAATCCCCCGACGGCTCTGGGGAATGGTCCCAGGATATCCAACCCCCGTACGGCAAACGGCCATGAGGGCGGGATCATCTGTACCGCCTGAGCCGGTGTATGGATCTGCTTGGCGTGGAACTGGCACGCCTTGCAGCTCTCGACCAGCTTGACGGAATCCTGTAGTGCTGTTGGCCAGTAGAAGCCATGCCGGAAGGCTTTACCGACAAGCGTGCGTGAGGAAGAGTGACTTCCACATTCGCCTCCATGGATCTCAGCGAGCAAGTCACAGCCTTCCCCCTGGGTTATGCACTGCAATAGGACGTGGTTGGCGCCATGCCGGTAGAGATCCCCTTCTACCAGCGCGTACCACTTAGCCATGCGCACGATCCGTTCAGCGGATACACGTTCATCAGGGAGGATGTTATCTTTCAAGTAGTCCCGGATCTCTATGATCCATGCATTGGGTCTGGCTTGAGCTTCTGGATCTTGAGCGCTGGGTTGCATGGAGTCCCCATTGACGCTTACGATCCTTGGCGGCTGTGACGCCCTCAATTCTGTGGAAAACCACGGAACTGAGAACTAATGCATATGTGTTCCCAGGATGTTCATCACACATACACATACGTTCCACAAACTGAATTCAGATTATATATTACCACGAATAACAGAGTTTATTACAATACCTCATGAGTCTTGGACTCATGCTCACAGCGGAAGTCTTTATTTCTACGCAGCGGAAAACTTTATTTAAATGCGGAAGCAAAAACTAATGCGGAAGCAAAACTAAGAAGAAGTGGCTCCATCTCTAATCCTTCCACAGGCAAGGTTGAGAACAGATCACACGCCATAATGCTCTACTTGATCTTCTTAGTAGCCTTCTCTTGCTGTTGATGAAGAAATAATAATGCAAGTTTGAGCACAATGATGTACTCAGCAAGTGCGGGAATAACACATGATATGCAGCTTATAAACAAGGTAGGTATAAAAGGCTTATTTGCAGAAAAGCAATCTTGTAAAACCATGATAAAACAGCAACTTTACTTTAGATGAATGTAATCCCAGCATATATTGAATTACCAACATACCTTCATCACTCCCCGTGTTCCATCCGAACATTAACCAATCTTTTATTCATACTCACGAATACCTCCTCGTATTCGCTACCATCTCATCTCACAAATCAACATCGTCTCACACCGAGACCAATCCCATGTCATGACCCAACAGTCATGCAACATCTCATCATCCAGACTTAACAGTTCCAAACTAATAACCATAACCAAATCCACAACCAAATCCATAACCAAATCCATAACCAAGAACCTTCCCTATAACCATTCCAGTAACCATTCCAATCTAATCATGGCAGTTGAGCCAGGTGCTCATGACCGTAAGCTCGGCTATCATGATAGTTTTTTTTTTACTCTGCAGAGTTTGCACCTCTTTACCCACAAGTTTGTGATTTCGTCACCCGTCGGCGACTGCAGAACCTCCATTATACCAGTACACAACCGTCGGTGTATGGTCAAGAGATCACAAAATAGCCTTTACAAAGGGGTTACTAGATGTATGGACTCACTAAGGTTTCACCGGCAGGCTAGAATTCTCCAATTCTCCCACCCACGGGCCCCCTCTTGTGCCATGCAGTTCCCAGGGCAGTCCTCACTCGACTCCCATTCCCCGCGCCTTCCATAGTCCATAACATCCTAGCAACTTACCTAATTACTCAGCTAAGCCGCACCCATACATGGCCTTGTGGTGGCACTGTTATCCTGGCATGTGCATGCATGAACCGGTCCTTAGATCTACGGCAAGTAAAACCACCATCTCATGCTACCTCATTCACAAACCCAGGCTTGCCTAGATCTCCCTCCGATCCATGTTCATTAACCTCATCAATTACTTATTATCAGTACGAGTGCAGTTAGCTAGACGCATCTATCTCGCTTCCCAATCCCATGGACTCAGCGAAGCATAAAACAAGAAAAACCATACCCGACTCATAAAACTTCCCAGGCGTCAAGGATGGTTTAATCAAAACTAGTAAACTCCTATAAAAAGGGTTTTCCCATCATGTTTGACTTAGCACACACACCTTTTCGCAAAACAAAATAGTTTTACCCAAAGCATAGGATCAACATGGTCAAGGAGCACTTGCCTTGTTCTTGCGGTTCCGGTTGTTCTTGATTCTCAAAACCTTGTTGCTGCAGCTCGTCGTAGACAGCTTCCTGAGTTTGTCCTGTTATGTAGGATTCACGTGCACACAAATTCAAAGCAATCAATATCATGCACAAACCCTAAACTAGATGTGATGATGCACATGCATGCTATCCTATGATTTTTATTAGATTGGTGTGCCCTTGCATGGACAGAGGTGTTCGGATCAAAGGTGGTTGTGGCGATGATCTTGTCTTTAGATCAAACTGATCATCGAGTGTTCTGCCCACGAAAACGCTTCTGTTCGAAAGGAATCAAAGAACAGATGCAAAGAGATGAACAACATGATGTCGTAAGGTGGTATTGAAGTCCTACCTCACGTTCTTCTTGTCTTCGGGGTCCTCCTCAGACCGCTTGGTTCTCCTCCGATGATCTCCCTTGTTGTGGTTTCGGCGATGTTTTGCTCGGCGAGTTAGGGCTAGGGTGCTAAGTCGTCGGCTCAGGAGTTGAAAGAGAAGTTCGTAGTTTCGGCCAGAGGTTTCGGGTTCTATTTATAATTGGGAAGAGAAGAGTCCTAATCTGATTGGATCCCGAATAAGAGTCTTATTCAGATCTTTGTTAGATCCTGACGTCTTATCTTCGGTAACATCGTGGAGTTTAGATCGGTTTCCGTTGCGTACCGATATCTTCATGTGTAAAAACCGCTCCAGACTCGTTACCTCCGTGGTGATGAGCTCCGGAAGCTCCAAGTGTCCTTCCGAGCCTGGTATCTCTTCTCCCACAGAGACGAGCTCCGGTTGTGCCACGTGTCATGAGTGAGACCTCCCTCTTCTTCGGAGGCGAGCTCCGCGCACGCCACGTGTTTTGCGACGGACCTTTCGGTGATAAGCTCCGGTGGCGACACGTGTTCGATAGACCCGGACTTCTCTCTGAGATGAGCTCCGAGATTGACACGTGTCCTATGAAAAATGCCTTTGCTTCTTCCGCAGAGGCTAGCTCCGCAGGCAGCACGTGTCCCACAGGGTCGGACCTCTTTCCAATTGCGGAGGTGACCCCCGAGCCTGCCACGTAGCCTAGTTTAGCGTCAGACCTCTCCCAATCTCTCGGGGATGAGCTCCGAACGCGCCACGTGGTCTGCTGGCCGTGGAAGTTGCGTTTCGGTGTTCTCGGAGAGCTTTATTGGCCATCCTTTTGATACTTGTCTCTGTTCCTTCTTTTCTTAAAATGTTTTTCTTCTTCATAAAACATGAACATATGCTGACACCCGAGATGAGGGTGTCACAAATCTACCCCCCTTAAATTGAGTCTCGTCCTCGAGATTCGTTAGTAGAAAATAGATGGGGAAATTCTGCCTTGATATCCTCTTATCGCTCCCATGTGGCTTCAGCTTCAGTGTGATGGCTCCATTGTACCTTGCACCATCGAATCACCTTGTTTCGGGTGACCCTTTCCTTTACGTCCAAGATTCAGACAGGGTGTTCTGCGTAATTCAGGTCCTCTTGAAGGTTAAGTTCTCCCATTGACACTTGTTCCTCTGGTATTCTCAAGCACTTCTTGAGCTGGGATACATGAAACACGTCATGTACGTCGGAGAGGTGGTTTGGGAGCTCTAGTTGATAGGCTACTTCTCCTCGCTTGTCCAAAATCTTAAATGGTCCGATGTAGCGAGGCGCTAGTTTGCCTTTGACGTTAAAACGTCGTTGGCCTCGGATAGGTGATACCTTAAGGTATACGAAGTCTCCAACTTCAAAGGTCAACTTTCTACGCCTATTGTCCGCATAGCCTTTCTGTCGTGACTGAGCAGCCTTTAAGTTTTCCTGTATTGTTTGGACTTGCTTTTCAGCCTCTTGTAGTACTTCGGATCCAAACACCTGGTTCTCTCCAGTCTCGTTCCAGAACAGCGGCGTTCTACACCGTCTACCATATAAGGCTTCGAAAGGCGACATCTTCAAGCTAGCTTGATAGCTGTTGTTATAGGAGAACTCGGCATAAGGTAAACTCCTATCCCAACTACGCCCACGTTTCAAGGCGCAAGCTCTCAACATGTCTTCCAAAATTTGGTTCGTCCTTTCGGTTTGTCCATCTGTTTGTGGGTGGTAGGCAGAGCTAAAATCCAGTCGTGTACCCATGGCTTTCTGCAACTTCCTCCAGAATCTAGAGGTAAACTGAGAACCTCGATCTGAGATTATCCTCTTTGGAACTCCATGACGGCACATGATCTGCTCCATGTACAATTCTGCCAGCTGTGTAACGTTGTAACTTGTCTTTACCGGAAGAAAATGGGCGGCCTTCGTCAACCGGTCCACAATGACCCAGATGGAGTTGTATCCTGACTGAGTTCGTGGCAATCCGACAATGAAGTCCATACTGATGTCCTCCCATTTCCATTCAGGTATTTTCAAGGGTTGCAACAATCCAGCGGGTTTTTGATGTTCGGCTTTTACCCGTTGGCATGTGTCGCATAGGGCAACGTATTCGGCTATATCCCTTTTCATACCATCCCACCAATAGCAAGTTTTCAAATCCTTGTACATTTTGGTGCTCCCTGGGTGTATGGAATAGGGTGAATCATGTGCCTCCTTCAATATTATGTCGCGAAGGTGTTTTATGTTTGGCACACAAATCCTTTTTCCTAGCCAAAGTGTACCCTTTTTATCCTCCTTGAAATCCTTTTCTATCCCTTGTCGGATTCTTTCTTTGATCTCCTTAATCCCCTCGTCTGTTGCTTGTCCCTTTCTTATTTCTTGCTCCAATGAGGAGTGGATTTCCATCATTTCCATGTTATTCAAGAATCCGAGGTGTAACTGTTCGAACTCTTTACGTAGTTCGGGTGGTAGCTCCCGAACCGTGAGTTGGTGGCATGCTCCCTTTCTGCTCAATGCGTCAGCGACCACATTGGCCTTCCCGGGGTGGTAGTTGATTCCCACATCATAATCCTTAATGAGTTCTAACCATCGACGTTGCCTCAAATTCAAGTCTGTTTGTGTAAATATGTACTTGAGGCTTTTATGATCCGTATAGATCTCACATCGATGACCAAGGATATAATGTCTCCAAATCTTCAATGCATGCACCACTGCTGCTAACTCCAAATCATGAGTAGGATAGTTAAGCTCATGCTTCTTTAATTGTCGTGAGGCATAGGCTACCACTTGCCCTTCCTGCATGAGCACACATCCGAGCCCTTGTCTGGATGCGTCACAATATATGTCAAAGCTCTTGCTTACGTCTGGCAATACCAGAACTGGTGTTGTGGTTAGCCTTTTCTTGAGTTCCTCAAAACTTTCTTGGCAGGCTTGTGTCCATTGAAAGACTTTTCCCTTCATTAGCAACTCCGTCATAGGTTTTGCTATCATAGAGAAGTCTTTAATGAAGCGCCGATAGTATCCTGCCATCCCAAGGAAACTCCGAATATCCCTCACGCTCCTCGGTTGGTCCCACTTCAAAATATCTCTCACCTTTCCAGGATCAACCGATACCCCTTCCTTGGAGATGATGTGGCCTAGGAAGGATATTTCCCTTAGCCAAAATTGACACTTGTTGAGCTTGGCATACAACTGATGCTCGCGCAACTTCTGCAAGGTCAATTTCAGATGTTCTTCATGCTCCTCCTTACTTTTTGAATACACAATAATTTCGTCCATGAAAACTACGACGAACCTGTCCAAGTACTCCATGAAAACCTTATTCATAAGGTACATGAAGTATGCAAGTGCATTCGTCAATCCAAAAGACATAACGGTATATTCATATGAACCATACCGCGTCCGAAAGGCTGTCTTAGGTATATCGGAGGGCTTAATCTTCAGCTGGAAATATCCCGACCGAAGATCAATCTTGGAGAACACTTGGGCTCCTTTCATTTGATCGAACAGGTCCTCTATACGGGGCAGAGGGTATTTATTCTTGATTGTTACCTCGTTGAGAGACCTGTAGTCCACGCACATTCTTTGGGTTCCGTCCTTCTTGTCTACGAAGAGTACCGGGGCTCCCCATGGTGACGAACTTGGACGGATAAAACCCTTCTCCAACTGTTCTTGAATTTTTTTCTTTAGTTCAACTAACTCGTTAACGGGCATCCTGTATGGTCTCTTAGCTATGGGTGCAGTTCCAGGTACCAGATCTATGGCAAACTCAATATCCCGGTCAGGTGGCATACCTGGAAGTTATTCCGGGAATACGTCCGAAAATTCCTGAACCACTGGAATGTTGTCCAATGCTACTCCTTCAACATGGTTCAGATCCGCCCGTTCGGTTGCTTGCTGGGCTGACTCAAACTCGACACGGACACCGTGTTTGTTTGTCAACTGCACGCTTCTCTCAGCGCATTGGATTACTCCATTGTGCTTGCTTAACCAGTCCATTCCGAGTATTATGTCAATTCCGTGGGAGTCCAAGACAATAAGGTTGGCAAGGAAGTCTACCCCCTTATTTTAAGGCTTACTTTAGGACATACCGTACTAGTCCTCATTTCTCCACCGGGAGAATTAACTATCATAGCACATTCTAAGTGGGATACGGGTAGATGATGTTTGGCAACATATTTGGATGATATGAAGGAATGTGATGCTCCGGAATCAAATAAAATGGTGGCTGGGTTGGAGTTGGCAAGGAACATACCAATTGCGACGTCCTCAGCCTGTTGTGCTTCCTCAGCAGTGACATGGTTAACATGGCCACGAGCATAGTTCTGCGGTCCTCTGTTCCCTTGGTGGTCCCCTCCGTTTGGTCGCTGGTTCTGCTTGGGCACGTTACCTTGCTGTCCAGGGCCTCTCTTCGGGCACTGGTTAGCGAAGTGGCCTGCTTCCCCGCATGCAAAGCATGCCCTGTTGCCTACGGCAGCAGGTGCGTTGGGGCGGGGGTTTTGAACAGGAGCGCCATTGTTAGGCCGGGGCGCAGGAGGCATGGGCACACGAGGTGCCGGTGCAACGAGCCGTTGTTGTGGTGGCTGACCAGGGCGGTACGTAGGAGTGGTCGATCCATACTGCGGTGCAGGGGGCATGTATCTAGGTCGTACGTTGCTCCCTTGGGGCTGGTATGGGATCTTCCTTTTGCACTCGCGCTCGATCTCTCGGATCTTGTTTTCCACCACAATAGCCTTATCAACCAGCTTCTGGAAGCTTACGTAGTCATTGTTGAGGAGCTGAACTTGGATCTCATTGTTCAACCCTCTCATGAACAGGTACTGCTTCCTCTGATCTGAGTTGACATCTTCGGGGGCATACCGGGACAGTTGTATGAACTTGTTGAGGTATTCGTTCACACTCTTCTGCCCTTGGCGGAGACCCTCAAACTCCTGCCTCTTGAGCATCATTACGCCAACAGGGATGTAGTGGGAGCGGAAACTTTCCTTGAACTCAGTCCAAGTGATTGTCTCCGGGTTGGCATGGGTGTTGCTCAAGGCATCCCACCAGTCAGCAGCTGCTCCCATCAGTTGGTGCGACGCAAAGAGAACCTTTTCTCGGTCGTTGCACTGTACAATGGCAAGCTTCTTCTCCATGGATTTCAACCAATCATCGCCCTCCATTGGATCGCTTGCTTGAGCAAAGGTGGGTGGTCGAGTCCTCATGAACTCTCCCAACCTGTTATGAGCCGGCGGTGGTGGTGGCGGTGGTGCCGGAACGGGGTGTTGGTTAGCCTGCAACTGACCCAAAGTTTGGATCATGGTTTGCATAAGCTGGTTTTGCATGGCCATCAACCTTTCTAGGTTGTTTTCGCCAGCTCCAGAGTTAGCAGGAACTTCTTCGTGGTCATCTTCCTGGACGTTCCTTCGGCTGGCGTTTCCTCTCACCATCTGTGAGAGAGAACGAAATAAAATAGAAGGTTAGAAGATTAGATAGGTCCTTTCAACTATATGCATCAAGGGGAGTTTGGACTATATATATTAGTCCTTATGAGGATGTGATCAAGTGCCGAAGCATTTCACTCCTCTTTCTTCTTACGTGTGGATATGGGCAACGTTGTTGAGACGTCCCACAACTCACACTAAGCACATATTCACAAATAATCATCACAAGGGCCCACTCAACTCCTATTCAAGGATGGTTTCTTATGTCAAGGCGGTTTCAAGGCCAATCTAAGCTATTCATCCTAGAATGCTTCCTTTGGTCCGCGTAGCTTCTATTTAGGGGTATAACTTGCTGTTAACCCGTGGTTCTAATGTCAACCCAAGGTTTCTATCTAGGCGTGTAACCTACTGTCTACCCGTGGCTCTGATACCAATCTGTGACGCCCTCAATTCTGTGGAAAACCACGGAACTGAGAACTAATGCATATGTGTGCCCAAGATGTTCATCACACATACACATACGTTCCACAAACTGAATTCAGATTATATATTACCACGAATAACAGAGTTTATTACAATACCTCATGAGTCTTGGACTCATGCTCACAGCGGAAGTCTTTATTTCTACGCAGCGGAAATCTTTATTTAAATGCGGAAGCAAAAACTAATGCGGAAGCAAAACTAAGGAGAAGTGGCTCCATCTCTAATCCTTCCACAGGCAAGGTTGAGAACAGATCACACGCCATAATGCTCTACTTGATCTTCTTAGTAGCCTTCTCTTGCTGTTGATGAAGAAATAATAATGCAAGTTTGAGCACAATGATGTACTCAGCAAGTGCGGGAATAACACATGATATGCAGCTTATAAACAAGGTAGGTATAAAAGGCTTATTTGCAGAAAAGCAATCTTGTAAAACCATGATAAAACAGCAACTTTACTTTAGATGAATGTAATCCCAGCATATATTGAATTACCAACATACCTTCATCACTCCCCGTGTTCTATCCGAACATTAACCAATCTTTTATTCATACTCACGAATACCTCCTCGTATTCGCTACCATCTCATCTCACAAATCAACATCGTCTCACACCGAGACCAATCCCATGTCATGAACCAACAGTCATGCAACATCTCATCATCCAGACTTAACAGTTCCAAACTAATAACCATAACCAAATCCACAACCAAATCCATAACCAAATCCATAACCAAGAACCTTCCCTATAACCATTCCAGTAACCATTCCAATCTAATCATGGCAGTTGAGTCAGGTGCTCATGACCGTAAGCTCGGCTATCATGATAGTTTTTTTTTGACTCTGCAGAGTTTGCACCTCTTTACCCACAAGTTTGTGATTTCGTCACCCGTCGGCGACTGCAGAACCTCCATTATACCAGTACACAACCGTCGGTGTATGGTCAAGAGATCACAAAATAGCCTTTACAAAGGGGTTACTAGATGTATGGACTCACTAAGGTTTCACCGGCAGGCTAGAATTCTCCAATTCTCCCACCCACGGGCCCCCTCTTGTGCCATGCAGTTCCCAGGGTAGTCCTCACTCGACTCCCATTCCCCGCGCCTTCCATAGTCCATAACATACTAGCAACTTACCTAATTACTCAGCTAAGCCGCACCCATACTTGGCCTTGTGGTGGCACTGTTATCCTGGCATGTGCATGCATGAACCGGTCCTTAGATCTACGGCAAGTAAAACCACCATCTCATGCTACCTCATTCACAAACCCAGGCTTGCCTAGATCTCCCTCCGATCCATGTTCATTAACCTCATCAATTACTTATTATCAGTACGAGTGCAGTTAGCTTGACGCATCTATCTCGCTTCCCAATCCCATGGACTCAGCGAAGCATAAAACAAGAAAAACCATACCCGACTCATAAAACTTCCCAGGCGTCAAGGATGGTTTAATCAAAACTAGTAAACTCCTATAAAAAGGGTTTTCCCATCATGTTTGACTTAGCACACACACCTTTTCGCAAAACAAAATAGTTTTACCCAAAGCATAGGATCAACATGGTCAAGGAGCACTTGCCTTGTTCTTGCGGTTCCGGTTGTTCTTGATTCTCAAAACCTTGTTGCTGCAGCTCGTCGTAGACAGCTTCCTGAGTTTGTCCTGTTATGTAGGATTCACGTGCACACAAATTCATAGAAATCAATATCATGCACAAACCCTAAACTAGATGTGATGATGCACATGCATGCTATCCTATGATTTTTATTAGATTGGTGTGCCCTTGCATGGACAGAGGTGTTCGGATCAAAGGTGGTTGTGGCGATGATCTTGTCTTTAGATCAAACTGATCATCGAGTGTTCTGCCCACGAAAACGCTTCTGTTTGAAAGGAATCGAAGAACAGATGCAAAGAGATGAACAACATGATGTCGTAAGGTGGTATTGAAGTCCTACCTCACGTTCTTCTTGTCTTCGGGGTCCTCCTCAGACCGCTTGGTTCTCCTCCGATGATCTCCCTTGTTGTGCTTTCGGCAATGTTTTGCTCGGCGAATTAGGGCTAGGGTGCTAAGTCGTCGGCTCAGGAGTTGAAAGAGAAGTTCGTAGTTTCGGCCAGAGGTTTCGGGTTCTATTTATAATCGGGAAGAGAAGAGTCCTAATCTGATTGGATCCCGAATAAGAGTCTTATTCAGATCTTTGTTAGATCCTGACGTCTTATCTTCGGTAACATCGTGGAGTTTAGATCGGTTTCCGTTGCATACCGATATCTTCATGTGTAAAAACCGCTCCAGACTCGTTACCTCGGTGGTGATGAGCTCCGGAAGCTCCACGTGTCCTTCCGAGCCTGGTATCTCTTCTCCCGCAGAGACGAGCTCCGGTTGTGCCACGTGTCACGAGCGAGACCTCCCTCTTCTTCGGAGACGAGCTCCGCGCACGCCACGTGTTTTGCGACGGACCTTTAGGTGATAAGCTCCGGTGGTGACACGTGTTCGATAGACCCGGACTTCTCTCTGAGATGAGCTCCGAGATTGACACGTGTCCTATGAAAAATGCCTTTGCTTCTTCCGCAGAGGCTAGCTCTGCGGGCAGCACGTGTCCCACAGGGTCGGACCTCTTTCCAATTGCGGAGGTGACCCCGAGCCTGCCACGTAGCCTAGTTTAGCGTCGGACCTCTCCCAATCTCTCGGGGATGAGCTCCGAACGCGCCACGTGGTCTGCTGGCCGTGGAAGTTGCGTTTTGGTGTTCTCGGAGAGCTTTATTGGCCATTCTTTTGATACTTGTCTCTGTTCCTTCTTTTCTTAAAATGTTTTTCTTCTTCATAAAACATGAACATATGCTGACACCCGAGATGAGGGTGTCACAGCGGCGTCCATGGCTGCAGGGCCGCCGGGACCGCCACCTTCGAGGTGCTGGTCCAGCCCCCTTCGCTCGGCTTGGCGGGTCGGGCTGTGGCCTGCAGCAACGTCCTCTCGAAGACTCCTTCGGGCACAGGGGCTCCGGTGGAGGCCTTCGTTGAGAGGTCATCAGGTGCAGCATTGCGAGCGCGCGGTACATGGCGCAGGTCCAAGGCGAGGAAGTCTTTCTCCAAGATCTGAACGTGGAGCAGATAAGCAGTTAGTTGTGGGTCATTGCAGGAGCATTCTCCCTTAACTTGCTTGATAACTAGCTGGGAGTCGCCCTGTGCCAACAACTGGCGAGCGCCCAGAGACAGGGCTGTCTTTAGGCCAAAGATGAGTGCTTCATTCTCTGCCAAGTTGTTGGTTGCCTTGAAATTGAGACGCACCATGTACCCAAACTGCTCCCCCGACGGCATGAGAAGCAGTACGCCGGCACCGGCCCCCTGCTTCCGCGAGGAGCCGTCGAAGAAGAGCGTCCAGTGAGGCCCGGTGAAGACCGGAGCTCGGTGCTTTGGTTCACCGTCTTCGTGGCCCCCTGGGTCGCCTTCGTTGGCGTCCACTCAGCCACGAAGTCAGCCAGTGCTTGGCTCTTGACTGCATGGCGAGGAAGGAAGTCCAGCTCAAACTCCGCCAGCTCCGCTGCCCATTTAGCGACATTGCCAGTCGCGTGGGGGATGTGAAGGATCACCTTCAGCGGATAGGAGGTGACCACCGAGACCCGGTGGGCTTGAAAGTAGTGGCGGAGCTTCCTGGACGCCATGAGCACTGGATACAGCAGCTTGTGGACCTCCAGGTACCTTGTCTTGGCATCATGGAGGACTTCGCTGATGTAGTAGACAGGCCTCTGGATGGTCCGGACCCTCCCTCCCAGGCTAGAGATGTCTTCATCCATTGGCTCAGGCCTACCGGGGGTGGGTGGGTCCAGAGGGGCTTCCGGGAGTTGGGACTCGAAGGCTCCTAAGCCTCCTTGGACTTCCGGGAGGTCCCGCTGGTTTTCCGAGAGCTCCGGGAGGTCCCGTTGGATCTCCGGGAGGTCCCGTTGGGCCTCCGGGAGGTCCCGTTGGACCTCCGAGAGGTTGTCGTGGAGGTCCGGGGGTCCGTCTTGGACCTCTGAGAGGTTGTCTTGGAGGTTCGGGAGGCCGTCTTGGACCTTCGGGGTTTCCTGGTGCCTGTCTCCTGCTACCGGAGCAGGCTGTGGTGACGAGAGGTCCGGCCGCTCTGCGACGAGGACCATACTCACCACTTCAGTTGTCGCCGCGATGTAGAGCAACAGATGCTCTTCGGGCTCGGGGGCTACCATGATGGGTAGGCTCGTCAGGAGTTGCTTCAACTCCTAAAAAGCTTCTTCTGCTTCGTCAGTCCAAGCAAACTAGGTGAAATTCTTTGGACACTTATTCAGCAGTGCTATCTGTTACTAACTTGTGTGCCACATACATATACTGCATTTGAGCCTTCCAAGCTCCACCTTCTCTCGAGCAGAACAGGTAACCTTTGCAATCACACCCACTCTGCTTCCTTCACACCGGTCACCGTTGGCCACCTGCAGTGCCGGTAAGAAACTTGTAAGAGCGGGGTAAGACACATCTTACTGATCGATTTTCCACCCACTTTGGAGAGCGTAGTAATAGGGTTCTTCACGATCTTTTTGTCTTCGTTTCTGTTTTGTACTAACAATGACAGGATAGAAGCCTATGGATAATACCTCTGGTTCTACACCTCTGGATGATGATGAGTGTGTGTCCCATATGGAACTAAAGGACATGATGCGGGCAATGACCGAAGCTTTCAACAATTACCAGACCACTACAACACCACCTTTCAGAGGCTCCATACAAGTGTTGCTGGTCTGACCACACGGTTGGACGAGATGAGACTCGTCTTCCCCAACAAGCTACACCCTCTATCATCCTTGATGGTGATGCACATGCTCACTACGACACAGAAGATGACTTCAATAACGATGAGGTTGATGCACAGCAGCGCCGTCGCCCTCGACGAAATCGTCAAGGTATGGGAGGTAGACCTCGTCCTCATGCTCCTGAACAAGATAATGATCCTTATGCTAAGATTAAGTTTTCTATTCAATCATTTTATGGATCTTATGATGCTGAGACTTACTTGGATTGGGAGATGATGGTAGAACAAAAATTTAGCTCTCATCTTGTTCCTGAGCAACATAGAGTTAGACAAGCCACTAGTGAGTTTAAAGATTTTGCTATAATTTGGTGGAATGAACTTGTCAATACACGTAATGCACCACAGACATGGGCTGCGTTAAAAGAAGAGATGCGCGCTAGGTTTGTTCCTCCTTCATATAGACGTGATCTTCTTAAGAAATTGCAACGCTTTGATCAGGGTAACATGACTGTCCAAGAGTACTACCAAGAGTTGCAGAAAGGTATGCTTCGTTGTGGGGTAGTTGAGGATCAGGAAGACCAAATTGTTAGGTTTTATGGGGGCTTGCGGCGTGAGATCCAGGACATAGTTGACTACAAGGAATATCATTCTATTCAACGTTTATTTCAACTTGCCATGTTAGCAGAAAAAAAGTGCAGGGTCACCAACAGCAGCGGCGGAACAACACCTTCACGCCACGACAATTCGGGTGCCATCCAAAGCAGCGCCATCCTCGAGCGTACGTGATTCTACACCACCCTCCACGGGTGTGGTAAGCAGCAGCATCGCACCTTCTACATCACGGGGACAAGATAACAGCAAGTCCCAGATGCCTCCAGGTGTTGCAGCAAAGGCGGCTGCACCCAACACTTCGACAAGTCGCAGCTCCGACATCAAGTGCCACCGCTGCCAGGGACTTGGCCATATGCAACGAGATTGCCCCAGCAAACGGGCGATCATTGCCACTGCTGATGGTGGGTATGTTAGTGCTTCTGATATTGAAGATGAAAATATTATTGCAACTGACATTTCAGGTTCGGATGATGGTACTGAGGAGGTTCTTGGTACATCTGCGACAAACAACTATAGGACTTTGATTGTGCAGCGAGCTTTGAGTGCCACGGTTCGAGAGGACGACAACCGCCAACGTCACAACCTTTTCAACATGTTTCTCGTCGTCAAGGACTGCCGTGTACATACCATCATTGATGGTGGTAGCTGCAACAATTTGGTGAATGTTGAGGTGGTCAAGAAGCTTGGCTTGACCACACGGGAGCATCCCCACCCTTATCACATTCAATGGTTTAACAACAATGGTAAGGTTAAGGTAACACAAACAGCAAGGATACATTTTTCCATTGGTTGTTATCATGATTTTGCTGATTTTGATGTGGTACCTATGGATGCTTGTTCTCTTTTGTTGGGACGTCCTTGGGAGTTTGATACTGATGCTATTCACCATGGTCGATCTAATAAGTATACTCTCATGCATAAGGGCAAGAAAATTGTATTGCTTCCTATGAGTCCCACTGAAATTGTACAATTTGAGTAGGAGAAAAAGAATAATGCTAAGCAAAAGGGTGTTTTCAATTCTGAAATTCAGCAACCTATTAAGTTGAACAATCCTATTTTGCTTGCAACTAAATCTGATCTTGATGATTTATATGCCTCTAATGGAACTTGCTATGCTTTAGTGTGCAAACATGCTTTATATTCCATTGAGAATACATCCATTGTCTTGCCACCTGCTGTTGCTAACCTTCTGCAGGAATATATGGATGTTTTTCCATCAGAGATACCCCCTGGATTACCACCTGTGCGAGGCATTGAGCACAAGATTGATTTGGTTACAGGGGCGAGCTTGCCAAACCGTGCTGCCTACAGGACCAACCCCGACGAGACTAAGGAAATTCAGTGACAAGTCCAAGATCTTCTGGACCGCGGGTACATTTGTGAGAGTCTTAGTCCTTGTTTTGTTCCTGTTCTTTTGGTTCCAAAAAAGATGGCACTTGGCGCATGTGTGTTGATTGTAGAGCCATCAATAACATTACCATTCGTTATCGCTATCCTATTCCTAGATTGGATGACATGCTTGATGAGTTGAGTGGTTCTGTTATTTTCTCCAAAATTGATTTGCGTAGTGGGTATCATCAGATTCGTATGGCTTTAGGTGATGAATGGAAAACTGCTTTTAAAACTAAATTCGGACTTTATGAATGGTTAGTCATGCCATTTGGTTCAACTAATGCGCCCAGCACTTTCATGAGGTTGATGAATGAGGTTTTACGTGCTTTCATTGGTAAATTTGTTGTGGTTTACTTTGATGATATCCTTATTTACAGCAAGTCATATGATGAGCATCTTGAACATTTGCGTGCTGTTTTTAATGTCTTGCGCGATGCATGTTTATATGGTAACCTTGAGAAGTGCACCTTTTGCACCGATCGTGTGTCTTTTCTTGGGTATTTTGTTACTTCGCAGGGCATTGAGGTGGACGAGGCAAAGATTGTTGCCATCACGAGCTGGCCACTTCCGACTACGGTCACACAGGTTTGGAGTTTTCTTGGTCTCACAGGTTTCTACCGGCGTTTTGTGCGGGATTTCAGCACCATTGCGGCACCTCTCCACGAGTTGACAAAGCATGGAGTGCCGTTTTGATGGGGACCAGCACAACAACAAGGTTTTGATGTTCTCAAGTCAAAGCTCACACAAGCACCATTGCTGCAACTTCCTGATTTTGGGAAGACCTTCGAGCTTGAATGTGACACGAGCGGCATTGGCATTGGAGGAGTGCTAATTCAAGGAGGTAAACCTGTTGCCTTCTTTAGTGAAAAATTGCATGGGCCTTCGCTGAATTATTCTACATATGACAAAGAACTTTATGCTTTAGTGCGTGTCTTGCAAACTTGGCAACATTACCTATGGTCTAAAGAATTTGTCATACATTCAGATCATGAGTTTTTGAAGTATCTTAAAGGACAAGCTAATCTGAACTAACGTCATGCTAAATGGATTGAGTTCATAGAATCATTTCCTTACATCATTAAACATAAAAAAGGGAAAGACAATGTGATTGCCGATGCTTTATCTAGACGTTATACCATACTATCCCAACTTTCTCATAAAATTTTTGGTTTCGAAACCATAAAGAGGTTATATGCTACTGATTTGGACTACAAAGATGCCTTTGAAAATTGTATAGAGGGAAGAACGTGGCGAAAATTCCTGCTGCGTGAAGGCCTTCTCTACCGTGCTAACAAGCTGTGTGTTCCAGCTAGCTCCGTTCGTCTTTTGTTGTTGCAGGAAGCGCATGGAGGTGGTTTGATGGGACATTTTGGTGTTAAAAAGACAGAGGATGTGCTGGCCACTCACTTCTTTTGGCCACGAATGAGGCGTGATGTGGAGCGCTACGTTTCACGTTGCACGACATGCAACAAAGCTAAGTCTCGACTTAACCCACATGGTCTTTATATGCCTCTTCCGGTTCCTAGTGCACCTTGGGAGGATATTTCTATTGACTTTGTTTTAGGATTGCCTAGAACAAAGAGGGGGAGGGATAGTGTCTTTGTGGTTGTTGATCGTTTCTCTAAAATGGCTCATTTTATACCCTGCCACAAGATCGATAATGCTTCACATGTTGCTGATTTGTTCTTTAATGAGGTTGTGCCTTTGCATGGTGTTCCCAATACTATTGTTTCTGATAGGGATGCTAAGTTTTTGAGTCACTTTTGGAGAACTTCATGGTATAAATTGGAAACAAAGTTGCTGTTTTCTACTACTTGTCATCCACAAACTGATGGGCAAACGGAGGTAGTTAATCGTACCTTATCTACTATGTTGCGGGCTGTTTTGAAAGACAATTTGAGTTTGTGGGAGGAGTGTTTGCCACATATTAAGTTTGCTTATAACAGGTCTATTCACTTCACAACCAAGTTAAGTCCGTTTATGGTAGTCTATGGTTTCAATCCTCGTGCTCCAATTGATTTGCTACCTTTACCACATACTGAAATTGTGAACTTAGATGCTACACAACGTTCTGAATTTATTCTTAAGTTGCATGAAACTACTAAGTTACAAATTGAAAAAATGAATGAAAAGTATCGCATTGCTGCTAGTAAAGGTAGGAAGGAGGTAAAATTGGAACCCGGTGATTTGGTGTGGGTTCATTTGAGAAAAGATAGGTTCCCGGATTTGAGAAAGTCCAAACTCATGCCACGTGCTGCTGGACCTTTTAAGGTTCTTGAGAAGATAAATGACAATGCATATAAACTTGAGTTGCCTCCCGAGTTTGGGGTTAGTCCCACATTTAACATTTCAGATTTGAAGCCATACTTGGGAGAAGAAGATGAGCTTGAGTCGAGGACGACTCCAATGGAAGAGGGGGAGGATGATGTGGACATCACTCCTGCAGATAGACACAACACTCATATGGTAGACATGCAAGGTCCAATTACTAGAGCTCGAGCATGAAAATTGAATTTAGAGGTGAGCTCATTCCTGAACAATTCTTTATATGTGAATTTTGAGAGTATGTTGCTACCTAATGGATTAATTATGATTAGGAACCATGGAGAGGACATGGAGATACATGAAGAGGGGTTTGGAGGCGTGGAGGACCAGAAAATACGCCAACAAGAAGTTAGAGACCGAGCCCAACTCAAACTCGAGTCCAACTCGGGCCCAGGAGCAGTCCACTTTAAAATGGATGCACAGGAGGCATACGGACTCCGTTTTTGACGTTCTACATATGCACGGAAAGCTAAGAGGATAAACTTTCCAATGGAACTGGCCCCACGTCAAAATTCCCTAGGAGTCGACGGGAAACTTCGAAACAATATAAAGTTTAGAGTCTGTCAGGGTGTTGCATCACCTAGTTGGGCCATTGGGCCTTGTATCGAGTCCAAGTCCATTATGTACGGTATTAGGGTTAGGTCACGACCCCAGCACCCCCCTGGTCATCCTCCACCTCTTTTATACCCCCTAGCCGCCGTCACAAACATCTGGGTTTTGCTTAGTTACAATCTGTCATTGAACAGTTCGCCGATCATCGGTTGTGAGACCCCAAATTCGTGATCAATTCAGTTTTGATTGCAACTTCTATGTTCTTGCTTGTGTTCTTGATTGCGCTTGCAGGGATAAGCCTTCGTGGCGAGGTCATTCGTGTGACACGGGTGATAACCAACGGAGCAGTGGTGTAGTGATTGCGGGGTTTCGTTCGTTCGAAGCCTTGGATCATCAACGTCGAGATCTCCACCCAATCAAGTTTACCCTACCTCTCGGAAGATCGGGACACATCCTCCTATCAGAAGGGAGAGCTCCGAAGGCGCCACATGTCCAGCGGGGACGGACCTCCCTCTCCTCAGAGGAGAGCTCCGGGCCCGCCACGTGGCCAGTGGCAGCCGGACCTCCCCCCTCTGTGGGGAGAGCTCCGAAGGCGCCACGTGTCCCGCGGGACCGGACCTCCCCATCCACAGAGGAGAGCTCAGGGCCCGCCACGTTGCCGACAGAAGTCGGACCTCACCCCTCCGCGGGGAGAGGTCCGAAGGCTCCACGTGTACCACGGGGCCGGACCTCCCTCTCCTCAGAAGAGAGCTCCAGGCCCGCCACGTGTCCAGCAGGACGGCGCTGCCTGCCCCCGCGCGGTAGGCAGCAGGCGTAAAGACGCACCATACCTTGCCCGTACAAGGTATTCAAGGCCCGCGCCTTCCCAAGACGCGGAGACGCGGAGCACGCCTCTGTCAGGTGCCGTTGCGCCCAGTCGCATCGCAGACAGGCGTGCAGTGTCAGAACCAGCCAGCCAATAAACACAGTGACAAGACATCCCCTGCCGCCCCCGCCGACATCAACCACTACCACTAGCTTGCGGCATGGGCAGGGCGGCAGAACAAAGACTCGGAAGCCTTCGCCAGAGACAACTACCGGCATAACTGCAGATACGATGGTCGGTAGGCAATCTCCCCAAGACCACCTGTCGGGTCCCGGGCCCCCCTTGTAAGCCGCTCGAGCCTTGTACTATAAAAGGCTCGGGTAGGCAACGTTAGCAAGGGTTCGCACTCCAGCAACTCACACCCTAGGCATAACTCACCCTCAATCTCAGGACTCCGGTTCTGAGCAACAAGCAATACAGCGAGCACCTCTGCTCACCGTGGACGTAGGGTTTTACGCTCCGGCGGCCCGAACCACGTAAAACTCACCGTGTCAAGCTCCTCCCTCACTCTTCCCTTACGCTTAAGCTCTCCGCAAGTGACTAGCCCCTCCGAAAAAGAACCTCCGCGGGCTGCCCAGAGCAGGTCCGGGGGAAGTGTCGACCACACACTTCGACATTTGGCATGCCAGGAAGGGGGCTTTTCCCTCGCGCGACGAGTTTCTGCCGACGAAGATGACGAAGCTTCCTTCATCGGCAAGCTCTCCTCCCCCGCATTCACGGCGGACCGTGTCTAGCGGGGAATACGTGTCGACACACTCAGGATGGAGTGTGTCGGCGCAAGCTGGAAGCCAGCAGCCGACTCCGGCAACGCCGACTCCGGCAGTGCAAGCTCCGACTAGCGTGAGATCTTATGCAGCGCTGAGCGTTCCCCACGGGGGTGCGCTAGCTGCAGCAAGAGCGCTACTGCGCAATCCACCTGCTGGGGACGCGCCCCATTCAGCGACCAAGCAGTGGATGCGCGAGGTAGACCGTCTCGTCGTCGCCGCCGCAAACCCTCGACTTCGGCGGGGACGACGCTCCGGCCAACCGACTGTGTCGCTGACACGCACGCCGACGGTTGACGAACAGACGGCAGATTCCAGCTCCACCAGGCTTCCGTCGATGGACCTGAGGACAGAGCTGGAACGATGCCACTTGGGCCAAGATGCCCGAGTGTTCCTCGAGCGACGATGAGAAAGGCGTCGCAACCAAGAGGCCGGCGACAGCATGACGTCAGCCTCGACCCTGCCTCAGGCGCAGACCTTCGCAACGCGATCTCTGCCCCAGGCATACGCCACGCAGCATATGCCACAGCCATATGCCCTGCAAACGGCGCCCCCGGTCTTTGGCGCAGCCTTGCCCATATCGGGGTACACAGTGCCTGCAGCGAACCAAGCGTTCGCGGCACCAATGCCTGCAGCAACAGGGGCAGGATGTGCGGCCCTGGCGCCCCACCTTCGCTTCGCGAGGTGGCCGCGCAAGTTTCGGCCGCACCTGCCTGAGAAGTACGATGGCAGCGTCAACCCGGCGGAGTTCCTCCAGATCTACTCCACCGCCGTACTTGCTGTAGGAGGGGATGAGGCCGTCATGGCCAACTACTTCCCCGTCGCCTTGACCGGCCCAGCCCAGTCTTGGCTCATGAACCTCCCCCAGGGTTCGATAACTTCCTGGGGAGAGCTCTGCCGGAAGTTCATCGCCAACTTCGGCAGTTCCTACACCCGTCCTGGCACGGTGCTTGACCTCCACGCCTGTCGAAGTGTGCGGTCGACACTTCCCCCGGGCCTGCACTGGGCACTCCGCGGAGGTTCTTTTTTCGGTGGGGCTAGTCCCTAGCGGAGAGCTTGCGCAGATGGACGAGTTAGTGAGAGCTTGACACGGCGAATTTTACGTGGTTCAGGCCGCCGGAGCATAAAACCCTACGTCCACGGCGAGCTATGGAGCTCGCTGTATTCCTTGCTGCTCAGGACCGGAGGCCTGAGCTTGGGGGTGAGTTACAGCTTGAGAGTGTATGGCTAGCGTATGAGTTGCAAAGTGCGAACCCTTGCTATCGACGCCTACCTGAGCCTTTTATAGTCCAAGATTCGGGCAGCTTACAAGGGGAGCCGGGACCCGACAGGTGGTCCCGGGAAGATTGTCTATTATCTACCGTATCTGCAGTTATGCCGGTAGTTGTCTGTGGCCGAAGGCTTCTGAGTCTTCATCTTGCCGCCCTGCCCATGCCGCATGCTAGTCGTAGTGGTTGATGACGGCGCAGGCGGCATGGGATGTCTTGTCGCGGTGTTTATTGGCTGACAGGTTCTGACACCGCGCGCCAGTCTGTGATGCGACTGGGCGCAACGGCACCTGACAGAAGCGTGCTCCGCGTCTCCGCATCTTGGGAAGACGCGGGCCTTGAATACCTTGTACGGGCAATGTATGGGGCGTATTTACGCCCGCTGCCTACCGCTCAGGGCAGGCAGCGTCGTTCTGCTGCCACGTGGCGGGCCCGGAGCCCTTCTCAGAGGAGAGGAGGGTCAGTCCCGCGGGGCACGTGGAGCCTCCGGACCTCTCCCCGCGGAGGGGGAGGCTCGGCTTCTGTTGGCCACGTGGCGGGCCCGGAGCTCTCCTTTGAGGAGAGGGAGGTCCGGCCCTGCTGGACATGCGGCGCCTTCGGACCTCTCTCCCACGGAGGGGGAGGTCCGGCTTCTGTATGCCACGTGGCGGGCCCGGAGCTCTCCTCTGAGGAGAGGGAGGTCCGGCCCCGCCGGACGCGTGGCGCCTTCGGAGCTCTCCCTGCGGAGAAGGGCGAGTTCCTTAGGCATTTTACCCTGTCTGCGGGGGTACCCCATATCTCAGGTACCGACAGTGGCCCCCGGGCTCATCTCGGGGGAGATAGCGAGCCCGAGGTGGGACCTCCGTCTCTTCCGATCCGCGCACTTCCTCTAAGTCCCGAATTGACCGCTGCCGGAGCACGAACGGCCACGGGATCGTGGGAGCATGTGCTCACTTGATGGTTGCTTTTACTGCGGCGGTTCCCAAGACTGCCACTTCTGCACGTTGCGGCACTTTCTTCGGGAACCACCGAAGTGCCTTGCCGGCTCATCTTCTCAGGAGACTGACTCCTTGACCCCACCGCTTCAGTAGGCGGCTTGGGCCCACCCGTCATCGGCACTCGGTCTAGGAACCGAAGCTGTTGCCGGTGCGGGGTACTCGAAGAGTTCCGAATCGCTTGGAATTGCACCCGGGAAGTTTTTTAGAGGGGGTCTTACCCACATTGAAGCTTCCCTTCGCACTTCTCTGCGTTTCTCCTCGGACTCTTGTGCTTTTGCTCTCTTGCCTTTGAGTTCTCCCTTGCCATGGTTTCCAACCCGCCGCCAGAGAAGAAGCGCGCTCGATCTCCTCCAGCAGCGGCGTCCGCGCCAAGTCGGGATTCTGGGGTGCCTAACACTCCCTCCGGTGGCGACTCGAAGAGGCCCCGGGTTGATGCGCTGGGGGAAGCTTCTGCGGCGTCCCCTGTTCCACCAGTCCAAGCGACTGCGGAGCGGCCGTCGGTGACGGTAGCGAGCTCTGGAAGTCCTACCCCGGCTCGGAAGTCGGGGTTCAGAGCCCGCTGGAGTGTCCGCGCTTCCCGGCCTTCCCCGACTTGCGGGGAATCTGTGCCGCTGCGCTCGGAGCCAGGGGCAACTGCCGCGGCCCCCAGGCCAGCGCGAACTTCTCCTGTTCTGGTGTGCCCGGACTCCGCGGCGGCGTCGTCTCTTCCTGCCGAGACGGCCACCGCGGTCCCCAAGCCAGCGCAGGTTGACCCTGCACTAGACGGCCCGGCCTCTTCTTCAGCACCGCCTTCCTCGGCTCGCCCCTCTCCTCAGGTCAAGGAGCCAGAAGCTGAAGAGAGCCCTGCTGGCCTGGCTGCCAGAGCCTCGGAGCCAGCTTCTCCTGATCGGCGTCTCGTCTCGGTTGCTGGTGCGTCGGCTCTTCCTGAGGACGAGGTAATGGAGGAGGTCGGGGGGACTGCCCCGGCCTCTGTTGCTCCATTGCCTCTGGCGGACGCCTTCGCGCTTGTCGAGACGAGCGTCCGGCAGGTCTTGGCTGCACTAGGGCGCGAGCGGGAGGAGTATACGGTTGAACGGGACCGCCTCCTCATCTGGGGGAACCTTTTGCGGGAGAGGACCGCGAATGTTAAGAGTGAGCTCGACTCCAGGCAGGAGTTGCTCGACTTCATGGAAGCGCTCCTCGACCGGATGAAGCGGGCTGTCGACTGCATGGACACCGAATCACGGCTGATCAACAGGGAGACCCTGGAGGCACACGCCCGGGCCGAGGAGAGCCTCTCTGCTGCTGTGGAGATATGGCAGTGGTTGGAGCGCCGTGAACTCGCCGTTGAGGAATGGGAACGCTGCATGGCAGCTGAGGCGGAGAGGGTCGCCGCGCAGCTGGCTGCGGGCGAGGATGACCTTCGAGCTCGGATGGAGGAGCTGGAGATCCTGAAGGCAGACCTCGACTTGAGGGAGGAACAGGTCTCCCGTGATCGCCGGGCGGTCTTGGACCGGGAGTTGACCGCCGACTTCAAGGCCGCTGAGTTGGAGCGGCTCACCAAGGCTCTCCATCTTCGAGAGAGCTCCCTGGCGGCCAAGGAGAAGGAATTCTCCGAGAGGAACCTGGAGGCTCTGCAGGCGGCCCACCGCGAGGTGGAGGAGCTTTCGGCCTTGCGGTCCTCCGAGGCTCTTGCAGTCTCGAGCTTCGTGGATCGAGCAGGGTCCGCCCTGATCCCTCTTGGCTTCAGTCCGGTGAGGACCGCGGCCCCTGCGTTGGAGGTGATCCCCGCGCTGGAGTCGATCGGCGCCAAGCTGGACAGGCTAGACTCGGTGGTCGCCAGCGAGCTTGAAGCCGAGGGGCGCGGCCTAGCCTTAGAGGTCGCCTCACATGTGCTGGCATGCTTTGAGAGCCGCGACCCCTCTTTTTCGCTAGAACCAGCGAGAGAGGGCCCAGCCGCAGAGCGGGAGCAAGCTGCCAGGGCAGAAGTCGAGGATGTGGCCGCCCTTATAGCCGCAAGGTTCCGGCGGGAGCCGGGAGGTCCCTAGGACTTGTTTCTCCCTTTTTATCGAGTCTGTAGTCCAGCTCATGGAGCCTCACTTAATTTGACTCTTTTGGATACTTGTGTATGTGATGCTTTTTCTCTCCCTCTTGGCTTTGCCTGACTGAGTCCTTAGCTCCGCAAGGTACTCAGAGGCCATTTCCAATCTCGGAGCTTTGCACAGACACCCTCCCCGGGGTCCTAACCGCGTTAGGGGCCCCCAGAGGTCTCCGGATCTCGCCCTTCGGGGAGCTCCAGATCTGCCTGCCACGTGGCGGGTCCGGAGCTCCTCCTTAAGAGGCGGGAGCTCCGGCCATGTTGGACACGTAGGGCTTTCGGAGCCCTCCCGCCAAGGGGGGAGGTCCGGTTTCCGCCTGCCACGTGGCGAGCCCGGAGCCCTCCTCAAGGGAGGAGAGAGTTCCGGGCCTGCTGGACACGTGGGGCCCCCGGGTCCCGCCCCTGCTGGAGGGGCAGGTCCCGGTCCTTCCAGTCCTAGGCCGGAGTAGCTGGTAGCTCCTTTCCCCCTGCTTCATGCAGTCCCTGTTGCCGTAACCTGGAGGTCCTGCACACAGGCAGAGGAAACGTAATTCTCCTCGGGGGGTCCTCCCCTCCCGTCTCCTAGTCTTATCCGTCTTACAATCCTGATTCGCTATACGGGGCTTGGGCAATTCTGTGCACGAGGCGCCGGAGCTCCGGCTCCCTTCGAGGTCCGGGTACGGCCGTCCGATCCCTAGTACCGGGCCGTGCGCTGGTGAAGCAGAGTGCACGCGCTTTGGGTTCATGACCAGGCAAAGCGGACGTACTCCCCTGGACCTCCGGAGGGCAGGATGCGCATGCTTTGGGCTCTGGGCCAGCTAAGCTGGATACGCACCCTGGACCCCCCATGCACAACGCAGGCCTTTCCTGGAGGTGACCAACTGGCACCGCAACACCTGACTGGGGGAGGCCCGAGAGACTCCCTCGGCCATCGGCAGGTGCCTCAAGCGCTGCCGCCTTCGGTAGGATAGCGAATGTCGACTATGGATGAGCGCAGGAGAGGGGGAGCTAGATGTACGATGAACATACAGAGATAGTGCGATCATAAAAATTAATGCATAATTTAAATGAGCGCATGAAAGAGAGCTAAGTAGAACAGGTCTCTGTATTCGTACCCATAGGTGGAATTCTAACTGTACAGGGAGGCAATGTTCCGCCTTGTCTTCAAGGGAAGCAAGACTCTACGCGCTTAGGGTCGGAACCAGGCTAAACTGGACGTAGTCCTGTACCGTCCCTTGAGACTTAGCTGCCCCAAGCGCTGTTCCTAAATTCTATGGGATCTATTACAGAAGGGAATAACCCTGTTCTACTGATGCTCAGGAAGTAGGACTTACAGTGTTGCTCCATGGCAAGGATTTTTGGGAACGGATCCCACTCTCGGTTGGAAGGCATGTGTACTTGGAGCGGCAGCTTTCATGATTCGGAAGGGACCTTCCCTGCTGGGGGAGAGCTTATGGGTCCTTCTTGGAATAGAGTGTGCCGCTTCACCAAGTTGCCCTCCTGCAGGCCCCGGACGCGTTTGGTTCTTTGGTGGTAGTGCTTAGAGCATTAGCCAAGACCGTGCGTTGTGGGGTGTTCCCTGCAGCCGAGTCTTGTCGACGAGGTTGTTATCTTCGCGCTGGATCAGGTCCTGCACGGCTTCTCCTGGGGGCCCCCGGGGAGTTCTCCCCTTCTGGCTAAGGCCTTCAAGGGGTAGGTAGGCCCGGGCTCGTCTTGGATGACCTAAGGCGTCTTCCCCTTCTGGCAAGGCCTTCAAGGGGTTGACAGACCTTAGGCGGCCCCCGAGAGGTATGTTCGAGGCACGGAGGTGCGCCGCAGTTGGCTAACGCCCTGGCCTGTCACCGTCGGAACTGGAGTCCTCACCGTCATGCACTGTCTTTATGACACGCTGAGGCTCCTGGAACCCCACCTGGTGGGCAGCAGTGACTGGGGCATCGACCTTCTGTTTGCCATCCCTCTGAGGGTAGGGCGGCGCTTCAGCCCTCTGCTGTCTTCCTTTGCGGAAGCGCTCTGCGAGCCTCTGGATCTCCCAGCACTCGGCTGCAGTATGGTTGCAGGTGCCATGCACGGGGCATAGCCCGCCTTCGTCACTGTCTGGGGCCGGTGATTGCCGCTGCCTTTTGTCGGGGCGTGGCCCCCGAGCTCCACTGGTCGTCACAGCTGCGGCGACGGGGGCCGTGAATGGTGACTTCATCTTGCCACTCCCCCCGGTTCTTGGTCTTCTTGCCACCCCCATAGGCAGCAGCACCGGACCCGGGCTGTCCTCCTGACTCAGAGGTCGGCAGAGCATGCCAGTTCCGCCCTTCAGCTGCTCTGGCGCACTTGTCCGCCAGGCTGAAGAGCTCCGAGACGTCGCGGACCTCTCTGGTCGCGAGCTTCTCAAGCATTTTCTCGTCCCGGACACCCTGTCAGAACGCCACCACCACAGAGGCACTTTGGATATGTGGGATGGTGTTGCGTACCTGAGAGAACCGCTGGATGAAAGAGCGCAGCGACTCCCCAGGTTGTTGTTTGACGGCGTGGAGGTCAAGCTCCGTGCCGGGACGGGTGTAGGAGCTGCCGAAGTTGGCGACGAACTGCCGGCAGAGCTCTCCCCAGGAGGTTATGGACCCCTGAGGTAGGTTCATGAGCCAAGACCGAGCTGGCCGGTCAAGGCGACGGGGAAGTAGTTGGCCATGACAGCCTCGTCCCCTCCTGCGGCAAGTACGGCGGTGGAGTAGATCTGGAGGAACTCCGCTGGGTTGACGCTGCCGTCGTACTTCTCAGGCAGGTGCGGGCGAAACTTGCGTGGCCACCTTGGGAAGCGAAGGTGGGGTGCAAGGGCCGCACATCCTGCACCTGCTGCTGCAGGTACTGGCGCTGCGAACGCTTGGTTCGCACTTGGCACCGCGTATCCCGGCATGGGCAAGGCTGCACCATAGACCGGGGCCGCTGCTTGCAGCGCATATAGTTGTGGCATATGCTGCGCAGCATAAGCCTGAGGCAGGGCTCGCGTGGCGAAGGCCTGCTCTTCTGGTTGTGTCGAGGCCGACGACATGCTGTCGCCAGCCTCATGGTTGCGACGCCTTTCTCGGCGTCGCTCGAGGTACACCCGGGCGTCCTGGCCCAAGTGGCACCGTTCCAGTTCCCTTCGCAGGTCCGTCGACAGGAGCCTAGAGGAGCTGGAATCCGCCGTTAGCCCGTCAACCGTGGGTGTGCGCGTCAGCGACACAGCCGGTTGTCCTGGGCGCCGTCCTCGCCGAAACCGAGGGTTCGCGGCGGCGACGACGAGGCGGTCCACCTCGCGGACCCATTGCTGGGTCGCTGAATGGGGTGCATCCCCCGCAGGTGGGTTGCGCAGCAGCGCTCTTGCTGCAGCTAGCGCACCTCCATGGTGTACGCTCAGCGCTGCAGAAGATCTCACACTGGTTGGGGCCTGCATAGCCGGAGTCGGCGTTGCCGGAGTCGGCTGCTGGCTACCAGCTTGTGCCGACACACTCCGTCCTGAGTGCGTTGACATGTACTCCCCAGTGGTCACGGTTCACCGTGAACGCGGAGGGGGAGAGTTTGCCGCTGAAGGAAGCTTGGTCATCTTCGTTGGCGGAAACTCGTCACGCTAGGAGAAAAGCCCCCTTCCTGGAGCGCCAAATGTCGAAGTGTGCGGTCGACACTTCCCCCGGGCCTGCACTGGGCAGCCCGCGGAGGTTCTTTTTTCGGTGGGGCTAGTCCCTAGCGGAGAGCTTGCGCAGATGGACGAGTTAGTGAGAGCTTGGCACGGCGAATTTTACGTGGTTCAGGCCGCCGGAGCGTAAAACCCTATGTCCACGGCGAGCTATGGAGCTCGCTGTATTCCTTGCTGCTCAGGACCAGAGGCCTGAGCTTGGGGGTGAGTTACAGCTTGAGAGTGTATGGCTAGCGTATGAGTTGCAAAGTGCGAACCCTTGCTATCAACGCCTACCCGAGCCTTTTATAGTCCAAGACTCGGGCAGCTTACAAGGGGAGCCGGGACCCGACAGGTGGTCCCTGGAAGATTGTCTATTATCTACCGTATCTGCAGTTATGCCGGTAGTTGTCTCTGGCCGAAGGCTTCTGAGTCTTCATCTTGCCGCCCTGCCCATGCCGCATGCTAGTCGTAGTGGTTGATGACGGCGCAGGCGGCATGGGATGTCTTGTCGCAGTGTTTATTGGCTGACAGGTTCTGACACCACGCGCCAGTCTGTGATGCGACTGGGCGCAACGGCACCTGACAGAAGCGTGCTCCGCGTCTCCGCGTCTTGGGAAGACGCGGGCCTTGAATACCTTGTACGGGCAAGGTATGGGGCGTATTTACGCCCGCTGCCTACCGCTCGGGGCAGGCAGCGTCGTTCTGCTGCCACGTGGTGGGCCCGGAGCCCTTCTCAGAGGAGAGGAGGGTCAGTCCCACGGGGCACGTGGAGCCTCCGGACCTCTCCCCGCGGAGGGGGAGGCTCGGCTTCTGTTGGCCACGTGGCGGGCCCGGAGCTCTCCTCTAAGGAGAGGGAGGTCCGGCCCTGCTGGACACGCGGCGCCTTCGGACCTCTCTCCCGCGGAGGGGGAGGTCCGGCTTCTGTATGCCACGTGGCGGGCCCGGAGCTCTCCTCTGAGGAGAGGGAGGTCTGGCCCCGCCGGACGCGTGGCGCCTTCGGAGCTCTCCCTGCGGAGAAGGGCGAGTTCCTTAGGCATTTTACCCTGTGCGCGGGGTACCCCATATCTCAGGTACCGACAACGCCATCAAGCAACAACCTGGGGAATCACTGCGCTCCTTCATCTAGCGGTTCTCCCAGGTATGCAACACCATCCCGCACATCCAAAGAGCTTCTGTGCTGGTGGCGTTCCGGCAGGGTGTCCGGGACGAGAAGATGCTTGAGAAGCTCGCGACCAGAGAGGTCCGCGACGTCTCCGAGCTCTTCAGTCTGGCGGACAAGTGCGCCAGAGCAGCAGAAGGGCAGAACTGGCACTCACTACCAACCTCCGAGTCGGGAGGACAGCCCGGATCTGGCGCTGCTTCCTATGGAGGCGGCAAGAATTCCAAGAACGGGGGAGTGGCAAGATGAAGTCATTGGCCGTGGCTCCCGTTGCCGCAGCAGCGGCACCCAGTGGAGCTCGGGGGCCGCGCCCCGACAAAAGGCAGCGACGGTCACCAGCCCCAGATGGTGACCAAGGCCAGCTATGCCCCGTGCATGGCACCAGCAATCATACTGCTGCCGAGTGCTGGGACATCCAGAGGCTCGTAGAGTGCTTCCGCAAGGGGAGGCAGCTGAGAGCTGATGCTCCGCCCCTCCCTCAGAGGGAGGGCAAGCAGAAGGTTGACGCCTCAGTCAGCGTCGGCCACCAGGTGGGGTTTCAGGAGCCTCAGCGCGTCATAAAGATGGTGCACAACGCTGAGGACTCCAGCTCCGGTGATGACAAGTCGGGGCAGTAGCCAACTACGGCCGCCCCAGTAGATTCGGTGAGACTGCACTGCTGCGATATCAACCTTGGAGAAGTCCCAATTAGTCGCAGCAGCCCAAGCATCAGCCCCAACGGTGCAGAACCGGGTCAGCTCCACCCGAGAGCACGCCTCTGTGACTCGGCCGTACCTCCAGGGGGCTGCCCAGGGTCTGTCAACCTCTTGAAGGCCTTATCCAGAAGGGGAAATACGCCTTGGGTCTCCCAAGAAGAGTCCGGGTTCTCCTACCCCTTGAAGGCCTTAGCCAGAAGGGGAGGGTACCCCGGGGCTCCCAGGAGAAGCCGCGCAGGACCCGCTCCAGCGCGAAGATAACGACCTCACCCGAGTGCGCGTCTCTGTGCCTCGGCCCTACCTACTGGGGGCCGCCCAGGGTCTGTCAACCTCTTGACGGCCATAGCCAGAAGGGCAAAGACACCTTGGGTCTCCCAAGAAGGGTCCGGGTACCCCTACCTCTTGACGGCCTTAGCCAGAAAAGAAGGGTACCCCAGGGCTCCCAGGAGAAGCCTCACAGGACCTGATCCAGCATGAAGATGACGACCTCGTCGACGAGGCCCGGCTGCAGGTGACACCCCACAATGCACGGCCTCGGCTGGTGCTCTAGCACTACCGCCAAAGGACCAAGCGCGTCAGGGACCTGCAGGAAGGCAACCTGGTGCCACGGCACACACTTTCCCGTGAAGGACCTGTAAACTCTCCGCCAGCCTGGAAGGTCCCTTCCGAGTCATGAAAGTTGCCATCTCAGGTACACATGCCTTTCAACCGAGGATGGGATCCGTTCCCAAACCCTTGGCATGGAACAACACTGTAAGTCCTACCTCCCGAGCGCTAGTAGAACAGGGCCATACCCTTCTGTAATAAATCCCATAGAGTCTAGGAACAGCGCTCGGGGCAGCTAAGTCTCAGGGGACGGTCCAGGACTACGTTCAGCTTGGCCTGGTTCCGACCCTAAGCGCGTAGAATCTTTCTTCCCTTCTTAACAAGGCGGGTCGTTGCCTCCATGTACAGCCTGACTTCCCCCTATGGGCATTTACACAGAAACCTGTTCTACTTCACTCTCTCTCATGTACTCATTTAAATTGCGCATTAATTTTTATGATCACACTCTCTATGTATGCTCACCGTACATTTAGCTCCATCTCTCCCACGCTCATCCATAGTCAGCATTTGTTATCCTACCGAAGGCGGTTGCGCTTGAGGCACCTGCCGATGGCCAGGTGGGCCTCTCGGGCCTCCCCCAGTCAGGTGTTGTGGTGCCAGTTGGTCACCTCCAGGAAAGGCCTGCGCCGTGCATGGGGGGTCCAGGATGCATATCCCGCTTAGCCGGCTCTGTAGCCAAAGCGTGCGCACCCTGCCCTCCGGAGGTCCAGGGGAGTACAGCCGCTTTGCCTGGTTCCGTACCCAAAGCCTGTGCACTCCGCTTCCCCGGCCGGTCCTGTACTACGGATCGGACGATTGTACCCGGACCTTGGAGGGAGCCGGAGCCCCGGTGCCTCGTGCACAGAATTGCCCAAGCCCCGTATACCGGACTAGGACCGTAAGCCGAATAAGACTAAGAGACGGGGAGGGGAGGACCTCTCGAGGAGAATTACATTTCCTCTATCTGTGTGTAGGACCTCCAGGTTACAGCAACGGGGGGTGCATGAGGCGGGGGGCAAGGAGCTACCGACTATTCCAGCACAGGACCGGAAGGTCCGGGTTCCGCCCCTTCAACAGGGGCGAGGCCCGAAGGCCCCACGTGTCCAGCGGGGCCGGAGCTCCCGCCTCCTCAGCGGGGGCTTTGGACCCACCACGTGGCCGGCATTAGCCGGACCTCCCCCTCTGGGTTGGCTCCGAAGGCCCCACGTGTCCAGCGGGGCCAGAACTCCCGCCTCCTCAGGAGGGGCTCCGGACCCGCCGCGTGGCCGGCAGATGCCGGACCTCCCTCTCCGGGGGGAGCTCAGAAGGCTCCACGTGTCACCCGGGGCCGGACCTCCTTCTCCTTAGAGGGCAGATCCGGACCTCCCCATCCTCATGGGGCGAGCTCCGGAGACCTCTGGGGCCCTTAATACAGTAAGGACCTGGAGAAGGTGCCTGTGCAGAGCTTCGAGATTGGTGAAGGCCTCTGAGTACCTTGCGGAGCTAAGGGCTCAGCCACGCTAAACCAAGAAGAAGACAGAAAACATCACAGGCACAAACAAGCAAGAGAGTCTATTTATTCATGGCTCCATGAACTGGACTACAGACTCGATAAAAAGAAAGAAGCAAATCCTAGGGTCCTCCTGCCTCGCGCCGGAACCTAGAGGCTACAAGGGCAGCCACATCCCCGACTTCGGCCCTGGCCGTCTCCTCCCGCTCCGCGGCAGGGCCCTCTCTAGCTGGCTCCAGTGAGAAAGAAGGGTCCCGGCTCCTGAAGCATGCCAACACATGCGTGGCAACCTCCAAGGCCAGGCCCCGTCCCTCTGCCTCAAGCTCGCTGGCAACCACCGAGTCCAGCCTGCTCAGCTTGGCGCCAAGTGACTCCAGTGCGGGGATCACTTCAGCCACCTTCAGCGCAGGAGCCACCACCTTCACCAGGCTGAAGCCAAGAGGGACCAAGGCGGACCCCGCCTGGTCGACGAAGCTCGAGACTGCACGGGCCTCGGAGGACCGTGAGGCCAAGAGCTCCTATACCTCGCGGCGGGCTGCTCGCAGGGCGTCGCGGCTTCCCTTGGAGGATTCCTTCTCCTTGGCTGCCAGGGAGCTTTCCCAAAGGCGGAGAGACTGGGCAAGCCGCTCCAGCTCTGAAGCCCGGGAGTCAACAGCCAGCTCCCGATCCAGGATCGCCTGGCGTTCCCGGGAAACCTGCTCCTCCCTCATGGCAAGGTCAGCCCTCTGGGCCTCAAGCTCCCTGGCCTGAGCTCACAGGTCATCCTCGCCTGCCGCCAGCTGCGCGGCAACCCTCTTCGCCTCAGCTGCCGTGGAACGCTCGTGGTCCTCAACGGCGCGCTTACGGCGCTCCAACCTCTGTCGTATCTCCTCCACGGCAGAGAGGCTCTCCTCGGCCTAGGCATGCGCCTCGAGGGCCTCCCTGTGGAGCCGCCGCGTCTCGGAGTCCAGGCGGTTGACAGCCTGCTTCTGCCGGTCGAGGAGCGCTTCCATGATCTCAAGCGACTCCCGCCTGGAGTCGAGCTCCCGCAAAAGGTTCCCCCAGATGAGGAGGCGATCCCTTTCAACCGCCTGCCCCTCTCGTTCATGACCAAGCGCGGCCAGGACCTGACGGACGCTCGCTTGGGCGAGCACGAAGGCATCCGCCAGGGGCAGTGGGGCAGTAGAGGCCGGAGCAGCACCCCCGATCTCCTCCATCACATCGTCCTCAAGAAAGGACGACGCGCCGGGGGCCGGGATGAGACGCCGGTCAGGAGAAGCTGGCGCCGGGACCTCGACAGCAGGAGCCGCTGAACCCTCACTAACACTTGGCTCGTCAGCCCGTGGAGAGGGACGAGTGGGGGAAGTCGACGCTGAAATAGAAGCCGGGCCGCCTGGTACAGGGCCGACCTGCGCCTGGCTTGGGGGCCGTGGCAGCCGTCTCGGCAGGAGGAGATGACGCTGCCATGCAATCCGGGCATATCGGAACAGGAGAAACTCGCGCTGGCTTGGGGGCCGCGGCAGCTTTCCCGGTTTCCTAGCGCAACGGCGCAGACTCCCCATCAGTCGGGGACGGCCGAGAAGTGCGAACACTACAGCGGGCCCTAAACCCCGACTTCCGAGACGGGGTAGGATCCCCAAAGCCCTCTGTCGTCACTGACGGCCGCTCCGCAGTTGCCTGGACTGATGGAGCAGGGGACGCTCCAGAAGCTCCCCTCGACGCATCAGCAGGTTCCCCGGAGACTCCACCACTTGAGGAAGGAGGACGCGACGTCCGGGAACCTTCGGCCTGCGGTCTCTTAAGAGGAGTCCCGTCGGAATGATCAGCCCGGGACCTCTTTGTGTCACCGGATGGAGTGCCATCTCCAGAAGCAGGAGGTGCAGGCACCCTGGATCCCCGACTTGGCACAGATGCCGCCACCGGAGGAGATCGAGCGCGTTTCTTCTCTGGGGGCGGGTTGGAAGCCATGGCGAGAGAGGGCTCAAAGACAGGAAGACAAAGGCACAAGAGTCCAAGGAAAAGCACTGGGAAGTGCGAAGGGTAGCCGCAATGCGGGTAAGATCCCCTCTTAAAACTTCCCAGGTGCGATTCCAAGCGATTCGAAACTCTTCGAATACACCCCATGGGCAACCGCTTCGGCTCCAAGACCGAGCGCCGATGACAGGTGGGCCCAAGCCGCCCAGCTGAAGTGGTGTGTCAAGGAGTCAGTCTCCCAAGAAGACGAGCCGGCAAGGCGCTTTGGCGATTCCCAAAGAAAGTGCCGCAACGTGTAGAAGTGGCAGCCTTGGGAACCGCTGCAGTAAAAGCAACCATCAAGTGGGCACACGCTCCCACGATCCCGCGACTGTTCATGCTCCGGCAGCGGTCAATGCGGGTGTCGGTACTCGCGATATGGGGTACCCCGCGCACAGGGGAAAATGCCTGAGGATCTCGCCCTTCTCCGCAGGGAGATCTCCGAAGGCGCCACGCGTCCAGCGGGGCCGGACCTCCCTCTCCTCAGAGGATAGCTCCGGGCTCGCCACGTGGCCTGCAGAAGCCGGATCTCCCCCCTCCGTGGGGGAGAGGTCCGAAGGCGCCACATGTCCAGTGGGGCCGGACCTCCCTCTCCTCAGAGGAGAGCTCCGGGGCCGCCACGTGGCCGATAGAAGCCGGACCTCCCCCTCCATGGGGAGAGGTCCGAGGGCTCCACGTGTCCTGCGGGGCCGGACCTCCCCTTCCTCTGAAGAGGGCTCCGGGCCCGCCACGTGTCCAGCAGAACATCGCTGCCTGCCCCCGAGCGGTAGGCAGTGGGCGTAAAGACGCCCCATACCTTGCCCTGTGAGACCTATGTGTGCTGAATACATTGGCAATTAGGATAAAAGTTAGCATTAACATTCAAAGTTTTGAATATTGCCAAAACATTCTTCTGTGGCAAGGTCCGACAAGTTCTTTGTTAGGTCCGCCAAGTGTTGGCAAGGTCCGACGCAAGGTCCGGAGAGCTCCTGCAAGGTCTGGAGAGCTTCTGTGAGGTCCGGGGCTTGTTTTTAGGGAGCTCCCGTGAAGTTCAACTCGTAGAACTGCAACGTCTTGTTTTTGCTTTTAACTCGCAATGTTTCAAACTTGCTTTATGGGAAGGTTTTGCTTAGTATTAATTTGCTAAGTTTTTGGTGTGTTTTGGTGGTTATGGCTGTTATCATTTGATATGGTTTGCAACATGCTTATGTGACGTGCTCATGTAAGGTGTTGTGGTTTTCGAACTAACGTGAGTCAAGTTGAGGACTTGTGCTCGGAAGAATTGGTTGCTTATTCATGTGCAGGTGTTGCGTGAGTTCAAGACATGGCTGGTGATGGGATCCTTGGACTAGTCTCAGGGAGGAGATGAGGTTCCAACAACCAAGTTCGGGAGGAGCTGTGGTTGAGTTGATCGGGAGGTCGCGCAGCATGTTTGGATCAAGGGCAGTGCATATGAAGGTTGCGTGTACATCGTTGGAAGGTGTTTGCATGTGTGCAAGGAGTGCATGGACGTGGCAACATTATTCCAAGGCGTGATGAAGAGAAGTGGACGTAAAGAATTGGTCGGAAAGGTCAAAACGGCTGGATTGCGTACTCAGGCTGAGGCTGAGTCGGATATGGCTCAAATATGGAAGATTTGAGTTGGTTATGATAGGATTTCGTGCTAGGCACAAAGTTGAGTTGTTTTAGGAATGTTTAGGACGTTCCTAAGGTGTTTGGATGTCTCACGATTGCTTCTATCTGCGAATGGGAGAGTCCTGAGCAGTTATGGTAAGTTAGGATATGAGTCCGATTAGGAGTAGGAGTTCTAGATTGGATTGTTTAGCCTGAGGGCTGGCGATAAAAGCAAGGGAGGCCAGAGCTCTCGTGTGTAGAGAACTTTGGGCTTTTCCTCTTGTGTTTCTATTGAATAAAGTTCATAGTTTCGAGGAGCTTTTGTGCCTTGTTCGTCCGATTTGTTTTTCGTCATGTCTTTCTCGCCGAGTTTCTCGACAGACCGACGTTGCTTCGGTGTTTCATTCATAACTCGAGTTTTACAGATCCGATTGACGTGATTCTTTTTGGGTTGTCTTCACAACTCAATTATCTATCATCTTTGAAATTGTCAGGAGCTTAGGATCTGTAGTTTTTGAGATACACAAGTTTCTTTGCAGCGTTGCAGATCTGTTTTATATCGGGTAGAACAGATTGATCTTCGTTTAATGTTTTGATCGTATCTCAAGTTTTACTTCGTGTTTTCAAGTGATTCTTGTTGCATTAGATCCGTGACTTGATTCTATACCTCTCTACTTGATTTGTCATGGTTGAACACGTTTGAAAACACTTGCACACACGGTTTCTTTAACCGATTGATTTTTTGCTGAGGGGTTTTTGTTGTTTCCGCTGTGAAAAGTTTTAATCTACCATCCACCCCCCTCTGGTAGCTTTTCACGTGCTCTTCGATCGTACAATTGGTATCAGAGCCAAGGTGCTCTAATCTTTGTGATTTTCACGTGTTTTGACTATCCATCATGGAGAAGTACTCCGCAAAATCTTGTGTGTTCAATGGCATCGATTTTCAGGTTTGGAAGGCGCGGATGGAGGCCTACATACAGGCGCAAGGCTTCGCCATATGGGAAAAGGTCTACCGGAACTTCGATGTACCACCCAATGATCAAGTTACGGCTGCGAACATGAGAGATGTTGACAACAACAACAAGGCTCGCAACTTGATCATCCAAGGATTGACTCAAAGCGACTTCGACCGTGTTGCACACCTCCGATCTGCGTATGATGTTTGGAAAGCTCTTTGTGACTACCATGAAGGATCCAATATGATCAAGGAGGTAAGGCAAGATATGTTCAAGAAAGAATACATGCGTTAAAATTGAATCACTAGAATCTGAAATTAATCGTTTAAAAACTTTGATTCCTAGTGATGATTCTTGTTCCTCATGTGATTTGATTTATGAACAATTATCCTCTTTAAGAAGTGCACACGCATCTACACATGATAAACTTGAACTTGAAATTGAAAAGAACAAAGAGCTTGCTGCACTTAATGATAAAAATTTGAAAGATGCTTGTTGTTCTACAATTGATTTGCATTGTTCTTCATGTGATGATCTGAATAAGAAACTAAATGATGCTATGAATGAGATTTCTATTTTGAACAATGCTTTATGTGTGCATGAAGTTAAATATTGTTCAAATTGCAAACTAAAAGGAAAAAACTTCATGTGAAAACTGCTTTGATCTGTCCAATTAACTTGATGACATGCATAGGACACTAGATCGGTTTTCTAATGCAAATAAGAACCTAAACTTGCTGCTGAATTCTTCCAAGTCTTGTAATGATAAAACTGGTTTAGGTTTTAATTCTCATGCTCATGCTAAGGCACACCCACCTAAAGTTGTAAATTCATTAGGAAGCGGTTTGATTCAAACAGCTCCTAGACAAAAAGAGGTGATTTTCAAATCTGCAGGAGTACTGTCCCATTCGGGTTCTAATAAACGTGTTGCTTGCTCATCTAGACATGATAATAAGGTTATTTTTCATTGTACCTACTGTGGTAGAGATGGTCATGTCATGGATTTTTGTTATAGACTAGCTAAACACGATAAGAAACAAAGAATACTTGCTAGATCACATAACAACCAAGCAAAATCTGTTAGACCGAATGTTCGGAGCTTGCAACCTGCTGTAATGAGTCAAAAACTTGCTCCTAGACCTACTGTTTTTTGTGCTACATATAACACATCTTCTAAGTCAGTAGTTGGGAACAAAAATTTTTGATGTTTGGCTCATAAACCTGCTGTACCTTCTCAGCTTTCGCGTGTTATTCCTACTGGACGTCGTGTGACTTAGTACTGGATTCCTAAAAGTCTTTTAACTAACCCCAGTATTGAGTCATCGACATATTGTGCTGCTGTGTAGGTTTCACGTTTGAGGAAGGAGAACATTTCGATTGTGGATTCAGGTTGCTCACGCCACATGACCGGTAACAAAGAATGGTTCTCCTCTCTCTCTTTTGTGTCACGTGTAGAAAATGTTACTTTCGCCGATAACTCTTCTACTCCCATAATTGCTAAAGGTTCGGTTAGAGTAAACAATCTCTACACTTTGAAAGATGTGGCACTTGTTAAAAATTTGAAATACAACTTGCTTTCGGTTTCACAATTGCTAGATGAAAATCTAGAGGTTAGCTTTGCTAAAAATTGCTGCAAGGTTGTAGATTCAAAAGGTGAGATTTTGTTTAACATGTCTAGGTTTGGAAGAGTTTTTAAAGCTGATTTTGATTTGTCAACTTCTAAGCATCGGTGTCTAGTTGCTAATGATACAAAGGATATATATTTTTGGCATCGTAGACTTGGTCACATAGGCTTTGATCATCTCACTCGTGTTAGTGCTCTCGATCGCATACGTGGGCTGCCGAAGCTTAAAAAGGACAATGATATTGTGTGCTCTTCTTGTAGACATGCTAAGTTTTTGCAGGTTCACATGCTCCTCTCACAATGACCATGACAGCTGAACCGGGACAACTTTTACATCTTGACACAGTAGGTCCAGCACGTGTTCAATCCTTCGGAGGTTAATGGTATGTGCTTGTGATTGTTGGTGATTATTCCAGATATTCTTGGGTTTATTTTATGGCATCTAAGAATGAATCTTTTAGTCATTTTAGAACTTTATTTCTTATATTATCTATTGATCACCCAGGATCATTAAAAGCAATTAGAAGTGATAACGGAACTGAATCTAAAAACCAATCCTTTGATCACTTTTGGGCTGAAAATGGAATAGATCATCAATACTCTTCACCCTATGTACCACAACAAAATGGTGTCGTAGAAAGAAAGAACAGGACCTT
The DNA here is from genome assembly GCA_030760725.1 of Neostapfia colusana. Lineage (NCBI taxonomy): Eukaryota > Viridiplantae > Streptophyta > Magnoliopsida > Poales > Poaceae > Neostapfia > Neostapfia colusana. Next base: position 108,569,686 of record JASWHV010000006.1, read on the forward strand.
AGTTGAGATGGCTAGGACTATGCTTGATGAATATCAAACTCCTAGGAAATTTTGGGCTGATGCAATTGCAACCGATTGTTATGTCTCAAATCGTGTTTTCTTGCGTGCTAAGCTTGGAAAAACTCCATATGAGCTCCGATTTGGACATAGGCCTAGTGTTACACACTTTAGGGTTTTTGGTTGCAAATGCTTTGTTAAGAAACATGGTAATCTTGATAAATTTGAAGCTAGATCTGTTGATGGCATGTTTCTTGGTTATCCATCTCATACTAGAGGCTACCATGTGCTTTTACTTGACACTAACAAAATTGTGGAGACTTGCGAGGTTTCTTTTGATGAGCTAGCCCAAGTACTAGCTCCGATATTGCAGGTCCGGATTCATATCCGCAGGGGGAGAGTATTTCTATTGAAGAAGATGAAGAAGTGGTGCTGCTGCCCGAAAACTCGGAAGTAAATAACGATCAAGCTGCTGATTTTGCACCACAACCAGCACCAACAGTCACTACTGCAGGTTCGGACCTTCCTCAATCAACAAGCTCTCCTAATCAAAGGTCCGAACATGAAGAAGAAGGTGCTTGTGAAGTGTCTACTCCCCTCCGAGTACTCAAAAGTCATCCTCCACAACAAATCATTGGAAGCTTGCATTAACGAGTCACTCGGTCCAGGTTTTGCGATCCAAACTCTCATGCTCATTCTGCTTTTGTTGCTTCTTTTGAACCCAAGGATATATCACACACACTCACTAATGAATCTTGGATTAATGCCATGCAAGAAGAGTTAGAAAATTTTGAAAGAAATAATGTTTGGAAACTTGTACCTCCACCTCAAGGTCACACATTAATTGGAACTAAATGGGTATTTAAAAATAAGCAAAGTGAGGATGGGGTTGTGGTTAGGAATAAAGCTAGGTTGGTTGCTCAAGGTTTCACTCAAATTGAAGGTCCAGATTTTGATGAAACATTTTCTCCTGTTGCTAGATTAGATGCTATAAGAATTTTATTAGCATTTGCTGCATCTAAAGGTTTCAAGTTATATCAAATGGATGTTAAAAGTGCTTTTCTTAATGGCTACATAGAGGAGGAGGTCTATGTTAAGCAGCCACCGGGTTTTGAAAATCCAAATTTTCCTAATCATGTTTACAAACTGTCCAAAGCCTTGTACGGTCTAAAACAAGCCCCTAGAGCATGGTATGATAGGTTAAAAACATTCTTACTTGAAAAGGGGTTTACCATGGGCAAGGTTGATAAAACTCTTTTTGTACTTAAGCATGGCAATGACTCATTATTCGTTCAAGTGTATGTGGATGATATTATCTTTGGTTGTGCTTCTCATGATCTCGTGTCCAAGTTTTCAGCTATGATGAGTTCAGAATTTGAGATGAGTATGATGGGAGAACTCACATACTTTTTGGGGCTGCAAATCAAGCAAACAAAAGAAGGAACTTTTGTGCATCAAACTAAGTATACAAAGGACCTTCATAAGTGCTTCAACATGGACAAATGCAAGCCTCTTCGGACATCAATGGGAACAGCAACAACACTTGAACTTGACGAAGATGATGACCCGGTCGATGAAAAAGAATACAGAAGTATGATTGGATTACTTTAGTATCTTACGGCGTCAAGACCGGACATACAATTCAGCGTATGTCTTTGTGCACGTTTTCAAGCTTCTCCACGTGCTTCACATCGCCAAGCCATCAAAAGGATTCTCAGGTACCTACATGGAACTCAAGAAATTTGGCATTTTTCTTCCTTCTTCCTCAACCGTTTCTTTGAAAGCTTTTTCGGATGCTGATTTTTGGGGTTGTAGGATTGATAGGAAAAGTACTTCGGGTGCTTGTCATTTTCTTGGTAATTCACTTGTTGCTTGGTCCTCTAGAAAACAAAGTTCAGTTGCACAATCCACGGCCGAATCTGAATATGTAGCTGCGGCTAGCGCTTGCTCACAAATTCTTTGGATTGTTCAAACACTTAAGGACTATGGGGTTGATATAGATAGTGTTCCACTGTTTTGTGATAACACTAGTGCAATTTGTATTGCTAAAAACCCCGTGAAACACTCTAGAACTAAGCACATTGACATTAGGTATTACTTTCTTCGTGATAATGTTGAAAAAGGAAACATTGTGCTTCACCATGTCGATACCGAACAACAATTGGCTGATATTTTTACAAAACCTTTGGATTTCACTCGTTTTTGTTTCATTCGTAGTGAAATAGGGGTTATGCATCCTCATGGCTTAAATTGAGGGGGAGTTTTTGAAACTTTGAAAGTCTATGTGTGAATCTGAAACTAAAATAATATGAGCATAGTATTTCATACATATATGACTTTGTGATTCCTTTTACAGGCTGAAAGTTCTTACTACATTACTCATGTTATACATTTTGTAGTTTTTGCCATGACTAGTAATTGGAATAATTACTTACATTAAATCTGGTCATGATCGAACCTTCTTGCTGTTTTGAACTTGTTGCGTGCTCACAAGTGCTTTTAATCATAAAAAATTAATCAAGTGATCAGCTCACATGTTAAGTTTTCAAATAAAAAATTGAGAAAAGATCAAGAGAATATGCATGCATCGCACTTCTTCTTTTGAGATTGCTTATCATTGCACTAAGATATGAACTTGGAAGGAATTGTGTATGACTAAAACCATGTCCTTAAGCTTCTGATTGTCAAATGACATAGGCTTGGCTTGGTTGGTTAGAATAAGGCTGATGCGGCATATAATCTCTTGCAAATATCATATGATCAACTTTGTGCCTTAAATGATTATAAATAATAAAAATGCAGCAACAAGTGTCATGTTTTCAGGTTTTGAAATAGTTGAGTAAGGGAGATCATGACTTGCTTAAACTGAAAAATACATTTGATCTCTAGCATGGCTTACACTACTTTATGTATCTCATTGATGTGATAGTGTAAGTAACCTGATAGTATGACTTGGATGAGCTTTGTTTTGTATGTATATGTTATAATATGCTCATAACATTTAAAAATTTCTCTTTTGAACCTTGCTGAATACATTGTCAAAGGGGGAGAAATATGTATAAGGAGAGATTTTTTTACACTTTGCATATGTTATACACTTTCGTCCTTCTCTAATTTTAAAAAATGGGGAGAAATTAATAAAGGGGGAGAAATGAGTTTTCAAAGCTTTTCAAAACATTTCATAAGCCAATGTTCGGATTTTAATTGGTGTTGCCAATGCATTCATCAAGGGGGAGATTGTGAGACCTATGTGTGCTGAATACATTGGCAATTAGGATAAAAGTTAGCATTAACATTCAAAGTTTTGAATATTGCCAAAACTTTCTTCTGTCGCAAGGTCCGACAAGTTCTTTGTTAGGTCCGCCAAGTGTTGGAAAGGTCCGACGCAAGGTCCGGAGAGCTCCTGCAAGGTCCGGAGAGCTTCTGTGAGGTCCGGAGCTTGTTTTTTGGGAGCTCCCGTGAAGTTCAACTCGTAGAACTGCAGCGTCTTGTTTTTGCTTTTAACTCGCAATGTTTCAAACTTGCTTTATGGGAAGGTTTGCTTAGTATTAATTTGCTAAGTTTTTGGTGTGTTTTGGTGGTTATGGCTGTTATCATTTGATATGGTTTGCAACATGCTTATGTGACGTACTCATGTAAGGTGTTGTGGTTTTCGAACTAACGTGAGTCAAGTCGAGGACTTGTGCTCAGAAGAATTGGTTGTTTGTTCATGTGCAGGTGTTGCTTGAGTTCAAGACATGGCTGGTGACGGGGTCCTTGGACTAGTCTCAGGGAGGAGATGAGGTTCCAACAACCAAGTTCGGGAGGAGCTGTGGTTGAGTTGATCGGGAGGTCGCGCAGCATGTTTGGATCAAGGGCAGTGCATATGAAGGTTGCGTGTACGTCGTTGGAAGGTGTTTGCACGTGTGCAAGGAGTGCATGGACGTGGCAACATTGTTCCAAGGCGTGATGAAGGGAAGTGGACGTAAAGAATTGGTCGGAAAGGTCAAACCGGCTGGATTGCGTACTCAGGCTGAGGCTGAGTCGGATATGGCTCAAATATGGAAGATTTGAGTTGGTTATGATAGGATTTCGTGCTAGGCACGAAGTTGAGTTGTTTTAGGAATGTTTAGGACGTTCCTAAGGTGTTTGGAAGTCTCACGATTGCTTCTATCTGCGAATAGGAGAGTCCTGAGCAGCTATGGTAAGTTAGGATACGAGTCCAATTAGGAGCAGGAGTTCTAGATTGGATTGTTTAGCCTGAGGGCTGGCTATAAAAGCAAGGTAGGCTGTTCCTCTTGTGTTTCTATTGAATAAAGTTCATAGTTTCGAGGAGTTTTTGTGCCTTGTTCGTCCGATTTTTTTTTCGTCAAGTCTTTCTCGCCGAGTTTCCGGACAGACCGACGTTGCTTCGGTGTTTCGTTCATAACTCGAGTTTTACAGATCCGATTGACGTGATTCTTTTTGGGTTGTTGTCGGTACCTGAGATATGGGGTACCCCCGTGCACAGGGGAAAATGCCTAAGGAACTCGCCCTTCTCCGCAGGGAGAGCTCCGAAGGTGCCACGCGTCCGGCGGGGCCAGACCTCCCTCTCCTCAGAGGAGAGCTCCGGGCCCGCCATGTGGCATACAGAGGCCGGACCTCCCCCTCCGCGGGAGAGTGGTCCGAAGGTGCCACGTATCTGGCGGGGCCGGACTTCCCTCTCCTCAGAGAGGAGCTCCGGACCCGCCACGTGGCCAACAGAAGCCGAACCTCCCCCTCCGCGGGGAGAGGTCCGGAAGCTCCACGTGCCCCGCGGGCCGGACCCTCCTCTCCTCTGAGAAGGGCTCCGGGCCCGCCACGTGGCCAGAAGAACGGCGCTGCCTGCCCCCGAGTGATAGGCAGCGGGCGTAAAGATGCCCCATACCTTGCCTATACAAGGTATTCAAGGCCCGCGTCTTCCCGAGACGCGGAGACGCGGAGCACGCCTCTGTCAGGTGCCGTTGCGCCCAGTCGCATCACAGACTGGCGCGCGGTGTCAGAACCTGCCAGCCCATAAACACCGCGACAAGACATCCCATGCCGCCTGCGCCGTCATCAACCATTACGACTAGCGTGCGGCATGGGCAGGGCGGCAAGACAGAGACTCGGAAGCCTTCGCCAGAGACAACTACCGGCATAACTGCAGATACGGTAGATAACATTCAATCTCCCCGGGACCACCTGTCGGGTCCTGGGCCCCCTTGTAAGCCACCCGAGTCTTGGACTATAAAAGGCTCGGGTAGGCGACGATAGCAAGGGTTCGCACTCTAGCCATCAGCACCATGGGTTCACACGCGAGCCATACACACCCAAGCTGTAACTCACCCCCAAGCTCAGGACTCCGGCCCTGAGCAGCAAGCAATACAGCGAGCTCCATAGCTCGCCGTGGACGTAGGGTTTTACGCTCCGGCGGCCTGAACCACGTAAAACCTCCCGTGTCAAGCTCTTACTAACTCGTCCATCCGCGCAAGCTCTCCGCATGGGACTAGCCCCTCCGAAAAAAGAACCTCCGCGGGCTGCCCAGTGAAGGCCCGGGGGAAGTGTCGACCGAACACTTCGACATTTGGCACGTCAGGTAGGGGGCTTTTCCCCTTGCGCGACGAGTTTCCGGCGACGAAGATGACCAAGCTCCCTTCAGCGGCAAACTCTCCCCCTCCGCGTTCGCAGCGAACCGTGACTAGCGGGGAGTACATGTCGACACACTCAGGACGGAGTGTGTCGGCACAAGCTGGTAGCCAGCAGCCGACTCCGGCTACGCCGACTCCGGCGATGCAGGCTCCGACCAGTGTGAGATCTTCTGCAGCGCTGAGCGTACACCATGGGGGTGCGCTAGCTGCAGCAAGAGCACTGCTGCGCAACCCACCTGCTGGGGATGCGCCCCATTCCACGACCCAGCAATGGGTCCGCGAGGTGGACCGTCTCGTCGTCGCCGCCGCGAACCCTCGGTTTCGGCGAGGACGGCGCCCCGGTCAACCGGCTGTGTCGCTGACGCGCACGCCCACGGTTGACGGGCAAACGGCGGATTCCAGCTCCTCCAGGCTCCCGTCGACGGACCTGAGAAGGGAGCTGGAACGGTGCCACTTGGGCCAGGATGCCCGGGTGTACCTCGAGCGACGTCGAGAAAGGCGTCGCAACCATGAGGCTGGCGACAGCATGTCGTCGGCCTCGACGCAACCTGGAGGGCAGGTCTTTGCCACGCGAGTCCTGCCTCAGGCATACGCCACCCAGCATATGCCACAACCGTATGCGCCACAACCAGCGCCCCCGGTTTATGGTGCAGCCTTGCCCATGCCGGGGTACATGGTGCCAACTGCGAACCAAGCATTTGCAGCGCCGATACCTGCGGCGGCAGGAGCAGGATGTGCGGCCCTTGCGCCCCACCTTCGCTTCGCGAGGTGGCCGCGCAAGTTTCGGCCGCACCTGCTTGAGAAGTACGACGGTAGCGTCAACCCGGCGGAGTTCCTCCAGATCTACTCCACCGCCGTACTTGCCGCAGGAGGGGATGAGGCTGTCATGGCCAACTACTTCCCCGTCGCCTTGACCGGCCCAGCTCGGTCTTGGCTCATGAATCTCCCCCAGGGGTCCATAACCTCCTGGGGAGAGCTCTGCCGGCAGTTCGTCGCCAACTTCGGTAGCTCCTACACCCGTCCCGGCACGGAGCTTGACCTCCACGCCGTCAAGCAACAGCCTGGGGAGTCGCTGCGCTCTTTCATCAAAGTGCTTCTGTGGTGGTGGCGTTTCGATAGGGTGTCCGGGACGAGAAGATGCTTGAGAAGCTCGCGACCAGAGAGGTCCGCTACGTCTCTGAGCTCTTCAGCCTGGCGGACAAATGCGCCAGAGCGGCTGAAGGGCGGAACTGGCACTCTCTGCCAACCTCCGAGTCAGGAGGACAGCCCGGGTCCTGCGCTGCTGCCTATGGGGGTGGCAAGAAGGCCAAGAACCGGGGGAGTGGCAAGATGAAGTCATCGTTCACGGCTCCCGTCGCTGCAGCAGCGACGACTAGTGGAGGCAGCTGCAGTCACCGGCCCCAGATAGTGACCAGGGCGGGCTATGCCCCGTGCATGGCGCCGGCAACCATACTGCTGCCGAGTGCTGGGATATCCAGAGGCTCGCAGAGCGCTTCCACAAAGGAAGACAGCAGAGAGCTGAAGCACCGCCCTACCCTCAAAGGGATGGCAAGCAGAAGGTCGATGCCCCAGTCACCGCCGCCCATCAGGTGGGGTTCCAGGAGCCTCAGCGTGTCATAAAGACAGTGCATAACGGTGAGGACTCCAGCTCCGACGGTGACGGGCCAGGGCGATAGCCAACTGCGGCACGCCTCCGTGCCTCGGACATACCTCCCGGGGGCCGCCCAAGGTCTGTCAACCCCTTGAAGGCCTTGCCAGAAGGGGAAGACGCCTTAGGTCATCCAAGACGAGCCCGGGTCCACCTACCCCTTGAAGGCCTTAGCCAGAAGGGGAGAACTCCCTGGGGGCCCCCAGGAGAAGCCGCGCAGGACCTGATCCAGCGTGAAGATAGCAACCTCGTCGACAAGACTCGGCAGCAGGTAACACCCCACAATGCAAGGTCTCGGCTGATGCTCTAAGCACTACAGGCAAAGAACCAAACGCGTCGGGGACCTGCAGAAGGGCAACCTGGTGTCGCGGCACGCGCTTTCCCGAGAAGGACCCATAAACTCTCCCCCAGCAGGGAAGGTCCCTTCCGAATCATGAAAGCTCCCGCCCCAGGTACACATGCCTTTCAACCGAGTGTGGGATCCGTTCCCAAAATCCTTGGCATGGAGCAACACTGTAAGTCCTACTCCCCGAGCATCAGTAGAACAGGGCCATTCCCTTCTGTAATGGATCCCATAGAATTTAGGAACAGAGCTTGGGCAGCTAAGTCTCAAGGGACGGTACAGGACTACGTCCAGTTTAGCCTGGTTCCGACCCTAAGCGCGTAGAGTCTTGCTTCCCTTGTAGACGAGGTGGAATATTGCCTCCATGTACAGCCAGAATTCCACCTATGGGCATGAACACAGAAACCTGTTCTACTTAGCTCTCTCTCATGCGCTCATTTAAATTATGCATTAATTTTTATGATTGCACTATCTATGTATGTTCATCGTACATCTAGCTCCCCCTCTCCCGCGCTCATCCATAGTCAGCATTCGCTATCCTACCGAGGGCGGCTGCGCTTGAGGCACCTGCCGATGGCCGAGTGAGTCTCTCGGGCCTCCCCCAGTCAGGTGTTGCGGTGCCAGTTGGTCACCTCCAGGAAAGGCCTGCGTTGTGCATGGGGGGTCCAGGGTGCGTATCCAGCTTAGCAGGCCATGAGCCCAAAGCATGTGCATCCTGCCCTCTGGAGGTACAGGGGAGTACAACCGCTTTGCCTGGTCATGAACCCAAAGCACGTGCCCTCTGCTTCCCCAGCGCATTGCCCGGTACTAGGGATCGGACGGCCGTACCCGGACCTCGGAGGGAGCCGGAGCTCCGGCGCCTCGAGCACAGAATTGCCCAAGCGTATAACAGATCAGGATCATAAGACGAATAAGACTAGGAGACGGGAGGGGAGGACCCCCCGAGGAGAATTACGTTTCCTCTGCCTGTGTGCAGGACCTCCAGGTTACGGCAACGGGGACTGCATGAAGTAGGGGGAAAGGAGCTACCAGCTACTCCGGCCTAGGACTGGAAGGACCGGGTCCCGCCCCTTCAGCAGGGGCGAGGCCCAAGGGCCCCACGTGTCCGGCGGGCCCGGAGCTCTCGCCTCCCCTGAGGGGGGCTCCGGGCTCGCCACGTGGCAGGTGGAAACCGGACCTCCCCCCCTGGTGGGAGGGCTCTGAAAGCCCTACGTGTCCAGCATGGCCGGAGCTCCCGCCTCCTAAGGAGGGGCTCCGGACCCGCCACATGGCAGGCAGATTTGGAGCTCCCCATAGGGCGAGATCTGGAGACCCCCGGGGGCCCCTAACACGGTTAGGACCCGGGGAAGGCGTCTTTGCAGAGCTCCAAGATTGGAGAAGGCCTCTGAGTACCTTGTGGAGCTAAGGACTCAGTCAGGAAAAGCCAAGAAGGAGAGAAAAGACATCACAGACACAAAAATATAAAAGAGTCAAACTATGCGAGGCTCCATGAGCTGGACTACAGACTCGATAAAAAGAGAAAAAAGTCCTAAGGACCTCCGGCTCCCGCCGGAACCTTGCGGCTACTAGGGTGGCTACATCCTCGACTTCAGCCCTGGCAGCTTCCTCCCGCTCCACGGCTGGGCCCTCTCTCGCTGGTTCTAGCGAGAAAGAGGGGTCGTGGCTCTGGAAGCATGCCAGCACATGTGACGCGACCTCTAGGGCTAGGCCGCGACCCTCGGCCTCAAGCTCGCTGGCGACCACCGAGTCTAGCCTGTCCAGCTTGGCGCCGATCGACTCCAGCGCGGGGATCACCTCCGCCACCTTCAACGCAGGAGCCGCGGCCCTCACCGGACTGAAGCCAAGAGGGATCAGGGCGGACCCCGCTCGATCCACAAAGCTCGAGACCGCAAGAGCCTCGGAGGACCGCAAGGCCGAGAGCTCCTCCAACTCGTGGCGGGCTGCCTGCAGGGCCTCCAGGTTCCTCTCGGAGAATTCCTTCTCCTTGGCCGCCAGGGAGCTCTCCCGAAGATGGAGAGTCTTGGTGAGCCGCTCCAGCTCAGCAGCCTTGAAGTCGGCGGCCAACTCCCGGTCCAAGACCGCCCGGTGTTCGCGGGAGACCTGTTCCTCCCTCAGGTCGAGGTCTGCCTTCAGGATCTCAAGCTCCTCGATCCGAGCTCGAAGGTCATCCTCGCCCGCCGCCAGCTGCGCGGCGACCCTCTCCGCCTCGGCTGCCGTGGAAAGCTCCAGTTCCTCAACGGCGAGTTTACGGCGCTCCATCCGCTGCCGTATCTCCTCAGCAGCAGAGAGGCTCTCCTTGGCCCGGGCGTGTGCCTCCAGGGCCTCCCTGTTGATCCGCCGCGATTTGGCGTCCATGCGGTCGACAGCCCGCTTCATCCGGTCGAGGAGCACTTCCCTGAAGTCGAGCAACTCCCGCCTGGAGTCAAGCTCGCTCTTGACCTTCGCGGTCCGCTCCCGCAAAAGGTTCCCCTAGGTGAGGAGGCGATCCCGTTCAACTGTATACTCCTCCCGCTCGCGACCTAGTGCAGCCAAGACCAGCCGGACGCTCGTCTCGGCAAGCGCGAAGGCATCAGCCAGGGGCAATGGAGCAACAGAGGCCGGGGCAGTTCCCCCGACCTCCTCCATCACCTCGTCCTCAACAGGAGTCGAAGCACCAGCAACCAAGACGAGACGATGGCCAGGGGAAGCTGGCGTCGGGGCTCTGGCAGCCAGACCTGCCGGGCCCTCTTTGGCTTCAGGCTTCTTGACCTGTGGAGAGGGGCGAGCCGGGGAAGGCGGCGCTGGAGTAAAGGCCGGGCCGCCTGGTGCAGGGTCAACCTGCGCTGGCTTGGGGGCCGCGGTGGCCGTCTCGGCAGGAAGAGACGACGCCGCCGCGGAGTCCGGGCACACCGGAACAGGAGAAGTTCGCGCTGGCTTGGGGGCCGAGGGAGTTGTCCCGGGCTCCGAGCGCAACGGCACAGACCCCCCGCAAGTCGGGGATGGCCGGGAAGCGCGGACACTCCAGCGGGCTCTGAACCCCGACTTCCGAGCCGGGGTAGGACTCCCAGAGCCCGCTACCGTCACTGACGGCCACTCCGCAGACGCTTGAAATGGCGGAGCAGGGGACGCCCCAGAAGCTTCCCCCAACGCATCAGCCCGGGGCCTCTTTGAGTCGCCACCGGAGGGAGTGCCAGGCACCCCAGATTCCCGACTTGGCATAGACGCCGCCGCTGGAGGAGATCGAGCGCGCTTCTTCTCTGGTGGCGGGTTGGAGGCCATGGCGAGGGAGGACTCAAGGGCAAGAGGGCAAAAGCACAAGAGCCCGAGAAGGAACGCTGGGAGGTGCGAAGGGAAACCGCAATGAGGGTAAGATCTCCTCTAATAACCTTCCCAGAAGCAATTCCAGGCGATTCGGAACTCTTCGAATATGCCGCATTGGCAACCGCTTCGGCTCCTAGACCGAGCACCGATGACAGGTGGACCCAAGCCGCCCGACTGAAGCGGTGGGCCAAGGAGTCAGTCTCCTAAGAAGACAAGCCGGCAAGGCACTTCGGCGGTTCCCAAAGAAAGCGCCGCAACATGTAGAAGTGGCAGCCTTGAGAACCGCCGCAGTAAAAGCAACCATCAAGTGGGCGCACGCTCCCACGATCCTGCGACTGTTCGTGCTCCGGCAGCGGTAAATGCGGGACTTAGAGAAAGTGCGCGGATCAGAAGAGACGGAGGTCCCACCTCGGGCTCGCTATCTCCCCCGAGATGGGCCCGGGGGCCACTGTCGGTACCTGAGATATGGGGTACCCCCGCGCACAGTGGAAAATGCCTAAGGAACTCGCCCTTCTCCGCAGGGAGAGCTCCGAAGGTGCCACGCGTCCGGCGGGGCCGGACCTCCCTCTCCTCGGAGGAGAGCTCCGGGCCGCCACGTGGCATACAGAGGCCGGACCTCCCCCTCCGCGGGAGAGAGGTCCGAAGGTGCCACGTATCTGGCCGGGCCGGACTTCCCTCTCCTCAGAGAGGAGCTCCGGACCCGCAACGTGGCCGACAGAAGCCGAACCTCCCCCTCCACGGGGAGAGGTCCGGAAGCTCCACGTGCCCCGCGTGCCGGACCCTCCTCTCCTCTGAGAAGGGCTCCGGGCCCGCCACGTGGCCAGAAGAACGGCGCTGCCTGCCCTCGAGCGATCGGCAGCAGGCGTAAAGACGCCCCATACCTTGCCCGTACAAGGTATTCAAGGCCCGCGTCTTCCCGAGACGCGGAGATGCGGAGCACGCCTCTGTCAGGTGCCGTTGCGCCCAGTCGCATCACAAACTGGCGCGCGTTGTCAGAACCTGCCAGCCAATAAACACCGCGACAAGACATCCCATGCCGCCTGCGCCGTCATCAACCATTATGACTAGCGTGTGGCATGGGCAGGGCGGCAAGACGGAGACTCGGAAGCCTTCGCCAGAGACAACTACCGGCATAACTGCAGATACGGTAGATAACAGTCAATCTCCCTGGGACCACCTGTCGGGTCCCGGACCCCTTGTAAGCCACCCGAGTCTTGGACTATAAAAGGATCGGGTAGGCGACGATAGCAAGGGTTCGCACTCTAGCCATCAGCACCCTGGGTTCACACGCGAGCCATACACACCCAAGCTGTAACTCACCCCCAAGCTCAGGACTCCGGCCCTGAGCAGCAAGCAATACAGCGAGCTCCATAGCTCGCCGTGGACGTAGGGTTTTACGCTCCGGCGGCCTGAACCACGTAAAACCTCCCGTGTCATGCTCTTACTAACTCGTCCATCCGCGCAAGCTCTCCGCAAGGGACTAGCCCCTCCAAAAAAAGAACCTCCGCGGGCTGCCCAGTGCAGGCCCGGGGGAAGTGTCGACCGAACACTTCGACAGTTGTCTTCACAACTCAATTATCTCTCATCTGTGAAATTTTCAAGAGCTTCGGATCTGTAGTTTTTGAGATACACGAGTTTATTTGCAGCATTGCAGATCTGTTTTATATCGGGTAGAACAGATTGATCTTCGTTTAATGTTTTGATCGTATCTCAAGTTTTACTTCGTGTTTTCAAGTGATTCTTGTTGCATTAGATCCGTCACTTGATTCTCTACCTCTCTACTTGATTTGTCATGGTTGAACACGTTTGAAAACACTTGCACACACGGTTTCTTTAACCGATTGATTTTTTGCTGAGGGGTTTTTGTTGTTTCCGCTGCGAAAAGTTTTAATCTACCATTCACCCCCCCTCTGGTAGCTTTTCACGTGCTCTTCGATCCTACATGCCCGTACAAGGTATTCAAGGCCTGCGCCTTCCCAAGATGCGAGGACGCAGAGCACGCCTCTGTCAGGTGCCGTTGCGCCTAGTCGCATCACAGACTGGCACGCGGTGTCAGAACCTGCCAGCCAATAAACACAGCGACAAGACATCCCCTGCCGCTCCCGCTACTACGACTAGCATGTGGCATGGGCAGGGCGGCAATAAGAAGACTCAGAAGTCTTCGCCAGAGACAACTACCGACATAACTGCGGATACGATAGTCGGCAGGCAATCTCCCCGGGACCACCTGTCGGGTCCCGGGCCCCCCTTGTAAGCCACACGAGCCTTGGACTATAAAAGGCTCGGGTACGCGACGTTAGCAAGGGTTCACACTCCAGCAACTCACACCCTAGGCGTAACTCATCCTCAAGCTCAGGACTCCGGTTCTGAGCAACAATCAATACAGCGAGCACCTCAGCTCACCATGGACGTAGGGTTTTACGCTCCGGCGGCCCGAACCACGTAAAACTCGCCGTGTCGAGCTCCTCCTTAACTCGTCCCTACGCTTAAGCTCCCCGCAAGCGACTAGCCCCTCTGAAAAAGAACCTCCGCGGGCTGCCCAGTGCAGATCCTGGGGAAGTGTCGACCACACACTTCGACATTTGGCGCGCCAGGAAGGGGGCTTTTCCCTTGCGCGACGAGCTTCTGCCGACGAAGATGACCAAGCTTCCTTCAGCGGCAGTGTGTCGGCGCGTTCACGACGGACCAGGACTAGAGGGGAGTACGTATCGACACACTCTGGACGGAGTGTGTCGGCGCAAGCTGGAAGCCAGCAGCCGACTCCGGCAATGCAGGCTCCAGCTAGCGTGAGATCTTCTGCGGCGCTGAGCGTTCCCCATGGGGGTGCGCTAGCTGCAGCAAGAGTGCTACTGCCTAATCCACCTGCTGGGGACGCACCCCATTCAGCGACCCAGCAGTGGATACGCGAGGTAGACCGCCTCGTAGTCGCCGCCGCAAACCCTCGACTTCGGCGGGGGCGACACTCCGGCCAACCGGCTGTGTCGCTGACGTGCACGCCAACGGTTGACAGGCAGACGGCGGATTCCAGCTCCACCAGGCTTCAGTCGATGGACCTGAGGGCAGAGCTTGAACGGTGCCACTTGGGCCAGGACGCCCGGGTGTACCTCGAGTGACGTCGAGAAAGGTGTCGCAACCAAGAGGCCGCGATAGCATGACGTCAGCCTCGGCCCAGCCTGAGGCGCAGACCTTCGCCACGCGATCTCTGCCCCAGGCATACGCCGTGCAGCATGTGCCACAGCCATATGCTCTGCAAACGGCATCCCCGGTCTATGGTGCAGCTTTGCCCATACCGGGGTACACTGTGCCAGCGGCGAACCAACCGTTCGCGGCGCCAACGCCTGCAGCAACAGGAGCAGGATGTGCGACCCTGGCGCCCCACCTTCGCTTCGCGAGGTGGCCGCGCAAGTTTCGGCCGCACCTGCCCGAAAAGTACGACGGCAGCGTCAACCCGGCGGAGTTCCTCCAGATCTACTCCACCGCCGTACTTGCCGCAGGAGGGGATGAGGCCGTCATGGCCAACTACTTCCCCATCGCCTTGACCGGCCCAGCCTGGTCTTGGCTCATGAACCTCCCCCGGGGTTCCATAACTTACTGGGGAGAGCTCTGCTGGCAGTTCGTCGCCAACTTCGGCAGCTCCTAAACCTGTCCCGGCACGGAGCTTGACCTCCACGCCATCAAGCAACAACCTGGGGAATCACTGCGCTCCTTAATCCAGTGGTTCTCCCAGGTGCGAAACACCATCCCACACATCCAAAGCGCTTCTGTGGTGGTGGCGTTCCGGCAGGGTGTCCGGGACGAGAAGATGCTTGAGAAACTCGCGACCAGAGAGGTCCGCGATGTCTCCGAGCTCTTCAGCCTAGCGGATAAGTGCGCCAGAGCAGCCGAAGGGCGGAACTGGCACTCACTGCCAGCCCCCGAGTCAGGAGGGCAGCCCGGGTCCGGTGCTGCATCCTATGGAGGTAGCAAGAAGGCCAAGAACCGGGGGAGTGGCAAGATGAAGTCATCGACCGCAGCTCCCGTCGCCGCAGCAGCAACACACAGTGGAGCTCGGGGGCCACGCCCCGACAAAAGGCAGCGGCAGTCACCAGCCCCAGATGGTGACCAGGGCGGGCTATGCCCCGTGCATGGCACCAGCAATCATACTGCTGCCAAGTGCTGGGTTATCCAGAGGCTCGCAGAGCGCTTCCGCAAAGGGAGGCAGCAGAGAGCTGAGGCCCCGCCCCTCCCTCAGAGGGAGGGCAAGCAGAAAGTCGACGCCTCAGTCAGCGCCGGCCACCAGGTGGGGTTTCAGGAGCCTCAGCGCGTCATGAAGACAGTGCACAACGGTGAGGACTTCAGCTCCGGTGATGACGAGCCGGGGCAGTAGCTGACTGCGGCTATCCCGGGAAGTCAGTGGAGACTGCACTGCGGTGATATCAACCTTGGAGGAGCTCCAAGTAGTCACAGCAGCCCGAGCACCAGCCCCGACGGTGCAGAACCGGGCCAGCTCCACCCGAGTGCACACCTCCGTGGCTCGGTCGTACCTCCTGGGGGCCGCCCAGGGTCTGCCAACCCCTTGAAGGCCTTGCCAGAAGGGGAAAGATGCCTTGGGTCTCCCAAGAAGAGTCTGGGTCCTCCTACCCCTTGAAGGCCTTAGCCAGAAGGGGAGAGCTCCCTGGGGCGCCCAGGAGAAGCTGCGCGGGACCTGATCCAGCGTGAAGATGACAACCTCGTCGACGAGGCTCGGCTGCAGGTGACACCCCACAACGCACGGTCTCGGTTGGCGCTCTAGCACTACCACCAAAGGACCAAACGCGTCAGGGACCTGCAGGAAGGCAACCTGGTGTCGCGGCACACACTTTCCCGTAAAGGACCTATAAACTCTCCCCCAGCCAGGAAGGTTCCTACCGAGTCACGAAAGTTGTCGTCCCAGGTACAGATGCCTTTCAACCGAGTATGGGATCCGTTCCCAAAACCCTTGGCATGGAACAACATTGTAAGTCCTACCTCCTGAGTGTTAGTAGAACAGGGCCATACCCTTCGGTAATAAATCCCATAGAGTCTAGGAACAGCGCTTGGGGCAGCTAAGTCTCGGGGGACGGTCCAGGACTATGTTCAGCTTGGCCTAGTTCTGACCCTAAGCGCGTAGAGTCCTGCTTCCCTTCTTAATGGGGCGGGTCGTTGCCCCCATGTACAGCCTGACTTCCCCCTATGGGCATTTACACATAAACCTGTTCTACTTCACTCTCTCTCATGTGTTCATTTAAATTACGCATTAATTTTTATGATCGCACTCTCTATGTATGGTCATCGTACATCTAGCTCCCTCTCTCCCGCGCTCATCCATAGTCATCATTTGCTATCCTACCGAAGGCGGCTGCGCTTGAGGCACCTGCCGATGGCCAGGTGGGTCTCTCGGGCCTCCCCCAGTCAGGTGTTGCGGTGCCAGTTGGTCACCTCCAGGAAAGGCCTGCGCCGTGCATGGGGGGTCCAGGGTGCGTATCCCGCTTAGCCGGCTCTGTGCCCAAAGCGTGCGCATCCTGCCCTCCGGAGGTCCAGGGGAGTACAGCCGCTTTGCCTGGTTCCATACCCAAAGCCTGTGCACTCTGCTTCCCCAGCGCACGGTCCGGTACTAGGGATCGGACGATCGTACCTAGACCTTGGAGGGAGCCGGAGCCCCGGTGCCTCGCGCACAGAATTGCCCAAGCCCCGTATAACGGATCAGGATCGTAAGCCGAATAAGACTAAGAGACGGGAGGGGAGGACCCCCCGAGGAGAATTACGTTTCCTCTACCTGTGTGCAGGACCTCCAGGTTACAACAACGGGGGCTGCATGAAGCGGGGGGGGGGGGCAAGGAGCTACCAACTACTCCAGCATAGGATCGGAAGGTCTGGGTCCCATCCCTTCCACAGGGGCGAGGCCCGAAGGCCCCACGTGTCCAGCGAGCCCGGAGCTCCCGCCTATGCAGAGGGGGGCTCCAGAATCGCCACGTGGCTGGAGGAAACCGGACCTCCCCCTCTGAGGGGGCTCCGAAGGTCCCACGTGTCCAGCGGGGCCAGAGCTCCCGCCTCCTCAGGAGGGGCTCCGGACCCGCCGCGTGGCCGGCAAAAGCTGGACCTCCCTCTCCGGGGGAGGAGCTCAGAAGGCTCCACGTGTCCCGCAGGGCCGGGCTCCTTCTCCTTAAAAGGGAACTCCGGGCCTGCCACGTGGCCGGCAGATCCGGACCTCCCCATGGGGCGAGCTCCGGAGACCCCCGGGGGCCCTTAATACAGTTGGGACCCGGGGAAGGTGTCTGTGCAGAGCTTTGAGATTGGTGAAGGCCTCTGAGTACCTTGCGGAGCTAAGGACTCGGTCAGGCAAAACCAATAAGAAGATTAAAGGCATCACAGGCACAAACATTCAAGAGAGTCTATTTATTCATGGCTCCGTGAGCTGGACTACAGACTCGATAAAAGGAAGAGGCAAGTCCTAAGGTCCTCCCGGTTCACGCCGGAACCTAGAGGCTACAAGGGCGGCCACGTCCCCGACTTCGGCCCTGGCAGTCTCCTCTCGCTCCGCGGCAGGGCCCACTCTCGCTGGCTCCAGGGAGAAAGAATGGTCCCGGCTCCTGAAGAATGCCAGCACATGTGTGGCGACCTCCAAGGCTAGGCCCCGTCCCTCGGCCTCAAGCTCGCTGGCGACCACCGAGTCTAGCCTGCCCAGCTTGGCGCCGATCGACTCCAGTGCGGGGATCACCTCCGCCACCTTCAGCGCAGGAGCCGCTGCCCTCACCGGACTGAAGCCAAGGGGGATCAAGGCGGACCCCGCCTGATCGACGAAGCTTGAGACCGCACGCGCCTCGGATGACTGCAAGGCCAAGAGCTCCTCTACCTCGCGGCGGGCTGCCTGCAGGGCGTCGTGGTGTCCCTCGGAGAATTCCTTCTCCTTGGCCGCCAGGGAGCTTTCCCGAAGGCGGAGAACCTGGGCGAGCCGCTCTAACTCAGAAGCCCTGAAGTCGGCAGCCAGGTCCCGATCCAGGATCGCCTGGCGTTCGCGGGAGACCTGTTCCTCCCTCGTAGCAAGGTCTGCCTTCCAAGCCTCTAGCTCCCTGGCCCGAGCTCGCAGGTCGTCCTCGCCCGCCACCAGCTGCGCAGCGACCCTCTCCGCCTCGGCTGCCGTGGAACGCTCCCAGTCCTCAACAGCAAGTTTACGGCGCTCCAACAGCTGCCGTATCTCCTCATCGGCAGAGAGGCTCTCCTCGGCCCGGGCGTGTGCCTCAAGGGCCTCCCTGTGGAGCCGTCGCGTTTCGGCGTCCAGGCGGTCAACAGACCGCTTCAGCCGGTCGAGGAGTGCTTCCCTGAAGTCAAGCAACTCCCGCCTGGAGTCGAGCTCACCCTTGACCTTCGCGGTCCGCTCCGGCAAAAGGTTCCCCCAGATGAGGAGGCGATCCCTTTCAACTGTATGCTCCTCCCGCTCACGACCAAGCGCGGCCAAGACCTGCCGGATGCTCGCTTGAGCAAGCGCAAAGGCATCCGCCAGGGGCAGTGGGGCAGCAGAGGCCGGAGCAGCACCCCCGACCTCCTCCATCACATCATCCTCAAGAGAAGGCGATGCACCAGTGACCGGTATGAGACGCCGGTCAGGAGAAGCTGGCGTCGGGACTCTGACAGCCGGACCTGCCGAACTCTCACTAACTTCTGGCCCCTCAGTCCGCGGAGAGGGACGAGTGGGAGAAGTCGACGCTGAAGTAGAAGCCGGGTCGCCTGGTACAGGGTTGACCTGCGCTGGCTTGGGGGCCGCGGCAGCCGTCTCGGCAGGAGGAGATGACGCAGCCGTGGAATCCGGGCACGCTGGAGCAGGGGAAACTCGCGCTGGCTTGGGGGCCGCGGCAGCCGTCCTGGTTTTCGAGTGCAACGGCGCAGACTCCCCACCAGTCGGGGATGGCCAGGAAGCGCGAACACTCCAGCTGGCCTTGAACCCTGACTTCCGAGCCGGGTTAGGATCCCCAGGGCACGCTGTTGTCACTGACGGCCGCTCCGCTGTCGCCTGAACTGACAGAGTAGGGGATGCTCTGATGCGGACATCGCTACCGCTGATACAACCACAACACCAGCCCATTTACCACTCTCAGCTAATCAAGGTCCAATGACACACGCTCGTGCACGTCAACTTAATGATCAGGTGCTTGGGAATTGATCCAGCTAGGAGGGATGGAGGGATTAATGCAATAAAGGCTGCTCCACCCGAGGAGAAAACTTGAGGCTGGGGCCATGTAATAAAGAGAGATTTAGACAAATAAGGAAAGGAATAAGGGAAATCTCGTCCAACTTTGCTGCTGGACGAAATTCCCTCTTTCTTCCCCCGTTTAAAGATAGATGTGCTATAATAAGGAAAGAAATAGAGGAAATCATATCCTGCCTTGCTGCTGGATGGGTTTCCCTCTTTCTTTCCCTATTAAATGGTAGTCTATCACAGAAAAAGGAAGGGAATAAGGGAGATCACGTCCTACCTTTGTTGCTGGACGAATTTCCCTCTTCCCTCCCCTATTTAAGTAGTCCAAGAGCTCCTTGACAGGGCGGCTTTTGTTTTCTGTAAATTTAGCCATTGCTACTTCCTTGTAACGCAAGTGTCGACGAGACCTTCCGATTACTTGAATCAGAACCACAACTTTTTTACACCCGTGAGTGTTTGCTTGTTATCTTGTTCTTGCTTGTTCTTCGATTGCTTGCAGGTTCAAGGCTGTTCTTGGCACGGCAAGTACAGCAACAACAGGAGCCGGTGTAACTATCGCTAAGGCTCAGCATCCTTGTGGTTGTTGTAGTCGGGTAGCACAACGTCGACCTCCACCCAAATCGTAGTTACCAGGAGACGGTGTAACTGTCGCTCAAGGCACCACACCATTCTGGTTGTGGTAGTCGGCCAGCCAACGTCGGCCTCCACCAAATTCGTTCATTACCAACATCTCTCATCGAAAGATAGGGTGTCCCCCATACCCGTTGGGTTCATCAAGTGGTATCAGATTTCAGGTTGCTCGGTGAGAGATTTCCTTCTCCTTGTTCTTCATTTACCTACAGTCCACTTTTGCCTAAAAAAGTTTGCTCTAAAAAAAATCCTAAAAACACTTTGAGCCTTTTGCTTGGCTACTTAGCTCTCGACTTGTTGAATTCACAGTTGCCTTTTTGTGTCAAGTTGCTGGTCCTAAGTTTTTCACCGCTAGAGTTTTGAGTTCGTGCCACTTTGTTCTCAGTCCATTTCTATTATCTACCCAAAGTTGAGAAAAAAGGCAAGTGCAAAAGAAAAGCTGCACGGATCAGCAAGAAAAAGGCACGTGCAAAAAGAAAAGCCGCACTGATTACAATCACAAAAAAAGTTTCTAAGTACAAAAAAAAGAGAGACGATTTGTGTAACATTTGTTTCATGTTTCGAAGTTCAACTTGCTGTTTTCAACGTTGTTGAAACACAACGGATCGGGCTGTTCGAACTTCCCTACCATAGTAATCCAACGTCACGTGGAGTTACGGCTCACATCTCTAGGAAGGTTTGAGCTAGGACCAGCACAATACCATCGTGGAACGTTTATTCAACTTGTTGTGACTAATGTGGTACTAGCTGTTCCTTTGCACAGATTGTGTGTAGCAGCCACCTACAGCTCCACAAAATTGTCTACGACACCATAAGGTTGTGCTGGCAGCCACCGTTTGTTGTTGTTCTTGCTGATTGCCGGCGCCTCCTGCATCGCATGGTAAGAACTTGTAAGACCTTGATTTCATGCTAGTGAGGATATGTACTGTCCTACCACCTCTTAGCAACTGTTAGGATTAATCTGCTTGCTATTGTATTTCCTTTCTTTACTAACCATGTCAGCTGATGCGAATGGGACATCTCCACATTCACCACGTACGAGGGGCATCATTCAGCATTTTGAACGCCAAGTAAAGCTACACACAGATGCTCTCAATGAGGATATTCAAGTCACCAATGAATGCATTGGTCAATTAGAGTCGACACAGATTTGCACCAACACCAAACTGACCACATTAGAAAGCACTGCTGGGGCTATTAACACTTCTCTTGCAGCAATCATTGAGCGATTGGAGAGGATGGAACAGGTTGGATGCGTAGAGAGGCAAAGACGTGTTGATGACAGCCACGACTCCGTTGGCAGTGCTGCAAGATATGACGAGGCGGAGTATTCGGCGGATACCGAGCTTGATGATGGACCTTTCAGGTATCGATGGCAGCAACGCCGCGACCATCGTGGTATGGGTGGTCGAGCTCAACGACGCGAGGTATGTGACAATGACGATTCCCTATGCAGCATTAAATTTTCCATACCACCTTTTGATGGTAAATATGATTCGGATGCATATCTGTCTTGGGAATTGTCAGTAGATCAAAAATTTGCATGCCATGATTTCCCTGATGATAAAAAGGTTAGAGCTGCCACTAGTGAATTCACTGACTTTGCTTCTGTTTGGTGGCATGAATATCAAACTAAAAGTCCAGCTACCGTACCACAAACTTGGAATGCTTTGAAACGAATCATGCGTCGTCGTTTTGTTCCTTCCTATCATGCTCGTGACCTGTTGCATAAATTACAACAATTTAGGCAAGGCAACAAATCTGTTGAGGAATACTATCAAGAACTTCAAATAGGCATGATGCATTGTGGCCTAGTTGAAAATGAAGAGGCTGCAATGGCTAGGTTTATGGGTGGTTTAACAAGAGAAATTCAGGACATATTGGCTTATAAGGAATACACTAATGTCACTCGATTATTCCATCTTTCTTGTAAGGCTGAAAGAGAAGTGCAGGGACGACGTACAAGAACTAACATTTCTGCAGGTCGAACTACCTCATGGCAGTTCCGCTCAAGTGCTGCTGGTACTAAGCATAATTCTCCAGATGATGCTTCCAATGGGTTGCCCAGGACTACATCAAAATCAGCAACTTCGCGTGCAATCGAGACAACAAAAGGATCCACCCAAGTTGCAGCCAACACTTCTTCTTCCATTGCTTCTACCGGGAGAACAAAAGACATTCAATGCCTCCAGTGCAAGGGTTTTGGGCACCTACGAAGGGACTGCCCAAGCAAGCGTGTGCTGGTTGTATGAGAAAATGGTGAGTACTCATCCGCTAGTGATTTAGATAATGAAACATATGCCATGCTTGCTGCACAAGAAGCAGGAAAGAAGAATGATGATAAAGAGCACATTGGGGCTGATCATGCTGCCCACTATGAGAGTCTTGTTGTGAGGCGTGTCTTGAGTGCCCAAATGATCAAAGCTGAACAGAACCAGCGACACAATCTATTCCAAACTAAGTGTGTAGTTTTGGAACGATCGTGTCGCATTATTAATGATGGAGGAAGCTGCAACAATTTAGCAAGTGCTACCATGGTAGAAAAGCTTGGGATGACAACACTTCCACATCCACATCCCTACTACATCCAATGGTTCAACGACAGTGGTAAGCTTAAGGTAACACGTCTGGTTCGTGTCGAATTTGCAATTGGTTCCTACCATGATTACTGTGACGCCCTCAATTCTGTGGGAAAACCACGGAACCAAAAACTAATGCATATGTGTGCCCAGGATGTTTATCACACATACACATACGTTCCACAAACTGAATTCAGATATATATAACCACGAATAGCAGAGTTTATTACAACGTCTCATGAGTCTTGGACTCATGTTTACAGCGGAAGTCTTATTTCTATGCAGCGGAAGTCCTTATTTTAATGCGGAAGCAAAACTAAGCAGAAGTGGCTCCATCCCTACTCCCTCCACAGGCAAGGTTGAGAATAGATCACACGCCGTGATACTCCATTTGTTCTTCATAGTAGGCTTCTCCTGCTGCTGATGACGAAATAATAATGCAAGTTTGAGTACAATGATGTACTCAGCAAGTGCGGGAAAACACATGATATGCAGCTCACAAACAAGGTAGGCAATAAAAGGCATATTTGCAGAAAAGCAGATTTGTAAAAAAACATGATAAAACAGCAACTTAACTTTTAGATGTAATCCCAACATATATTAAATTACCAACATACCTCCATCACTTTCCGTGTTCCATCCGAACATTAACCAATCCTTTATTCATACTCACGAATACCTCCTCGTATTCGCTACCATCTCACCTCGTAAAACAACTTCGTCTCACACCGAGACCAATCTCATGTCATGTCCCAACAGTTATGCAACCATCTCATCATCCAGACTCAACAGTTCCAAACCAATAACCATAACCAAGAACCTTCCCAATAACCATCCCAATATCCATCCCAACTAATCATGGCAGTTTAGCCAGGTGCTCGTGACCGTAAGCTCGGCTATCATGATAGTTTTAGTAACTCTGCAGAGTTTGCACCTCTTTACCCACAAGTTTGTGATTTCGTCACCCGTCGGTGACTGCAGAACCTCCATTATACCAGTACACATCCGTCGGTGTATGGTCAAGAGATCACAAAATAGACTTTACAAAGGGGTTACTAGATGTATGGACTCACTAAGGTTTCACCGGCAGGCTAGAATCTCCAATTCTCCCACCCACGGGCCCCCTCTTGTGCCATGCAGTTCCCAGGGCAGTCCTCACTCGACTCCCATTCCCCGCGCCTTCCACAGTCCATAACACTCTAGCAACTTACCTAATTACTCAGCTAAGCCGCACCCATACTTGGCCTTGTGGTGGCACTGTTATCCTGGCTTGTGCATGCATGAACCGGTCCTTAGATCTACGGCAAGTAAAACCACCATCTCATGCTACCTCATTCACAAACCCAGGCTTGCCTAGATCTCCCTCTGATCCATGTTCATTAACCTCATCACTTACTTATTATCAATACGAGTGCAGTTAGCTAGACACATCTATCTCGCTTCCCAATCCCATAAACTCAGCGAAGCATAAAGTAAAAACCATACCCGACTCATAAACTTCCAAGGCGACAAGGGTGGTTTAATCAAAACTAGTAAACTCCTATAAAGGGGTTTCCCATCATGTTTGACTCAGTACGCACACCTTTTCGCAAAACAAACAGTTTTTCCCAAAACATAGGATCAATATGGTCAAGGAGCACTTGCCTTGTTCTTGCGGTTCCGGTTGTTCTTGATTCTCAAAACCTTGTTGCTGCAGCTCGTCGTAGACAGCTCCCTGAGCTTGTCCTGCTATGTAGGATTCACGTGCATACAAGATTCACAGCAATCAATATCATGCGCAAACCTTAAACTAGATGCGATAATGCACATGCATGCTATCCTATGATTTTTATTAGATTGGTGTGCTCTTGCATGGCTTGCAAGGGCAGAGGTGTTCGGATCAAAGGTGGACGTGGCGATGATCTTATCTTTAGATCAAACTGATCATCGAGTGATCTGCCCACGAGAAGGCTTCTGTTCGAAAGGAATTGAAGAACAGATGCAAGAGATGAACACAATGATGTCGTATGGTGGTATTGAAGTCCTACCTCACGCTCTTCTTGTCTTCGAGGTCCTCCTCAGACTGCTTGGTTCTCCTCCGATGATCTCCCTTGTTGCGCTTCGGTGATGTTTTGCTTGGCGAGTTAGGGCTAGGGCTCTAAGTCGTCGGCTCAGGAGTTGAAAGAGAAGTTTGTGGTTTCGGCCAGAGGTTTTGGGTTCTATTTATAATTGGGAAGAGAAGAGTCCTAATCTGATTGGATTCCCGAATAAGAGTCTTATTCAGATCTTTGTTGGATCCTAACATCTTATCTTTGGTAACATCGTGGAATTTAGATCGGTTTCTGTTGCATACCAGTATCTTTACGCGTAAAAACCGCTCCAGAACTCGTTACCTCCGCGATGATGAGCTCCGGAAGCTCCACGTGTCCTTCCGGGCCTGGTATCGCTTCTCCCGCAGAGACGAGCTCCGGTTGTGCCGCGTGTCACGAGCGAGACCTCCCTCTTCTTCGGAGGTGAGCACCGCGCACGCCACGTGTTGGCGCCGGTCTTCCCCCTCTTCTCTCCTTAGGGACATGCCCCGAGGTCGACACGTGTCTAGCAATGAAAGACCTCCCGGAGATAAGCTCCGGTGGCGACACGTGTTCGATAGATCCGGACTTCTCTGAGATGAGCTCCGAGATCGACACGTATCCCGCGCGACTGGTCCTCTAATTTCCGCGAGGACTAGCTCCGAGGATGACACGTGTCCTGCGGAAATGCCTTTGCTTCTTCTACAGAGGCTAGCTCCGTGGGCAACACGTGTCCCACAGGGTCGGACCTCTTTTCAATTTGCGGAGGTGACCCCCGAGCCTGCCATGTAGAGAGTTTAGCGGCGGACCTCTCCCAACTTCTCGGGGACGAGCTCCGAACACGCCGCGTGGCCTGCTGGCCGCGGAAGTTGCCCTCGACACTTTCTGAGGGCTTTATTGGCTATTCTTTTGATAATTCTCTCTGTTCCTATTTTTCATTAAAATGTTTCCTCTTCATAGAACATGAACATATGCTAACACCCGAGGCGAGGGTGTCACAATTACATTGATTGTGATGTGGTACCTATGCAAGCTTGTTCTATGCTATTTGGTCGACCTTGGCAATTTGATAATGATACATTACATCATGGTAAATCAAATCAATACTCTTTCATGCATCATGAGAAGAAACTTGTTTTGCACCCGATGTCCCCTGATGCTATTTTGAAGGATGACATTGCTAGAGCTTGCAAAGAGAAAAATAAGTAATCTGCTGGAAATGAAAATTCAGATGTCGTGAAGAAATCGGTACAGCCTAAGACTGACAATTCCAAATCTGCTCATATGAAGAAGAATGAAATAAAATTAATGAGCGCTTGTTTTTTTTGCTTCCAAATCTGATTTGTTTGAATTAAAAAGTGATACTGCAATCTGCTATGTGTTTGTTTGCAAAGGAGCTTTGTTCTCACTTCACGACACACCATGTGCTTTGCCTCCTTCTATCACTAAGCTTTTGCAGGAATACGCTGATGTGTTTCCACAAGAGGTACCAGCCGGGCTGCCACCATTGAGAGGGATTGAGCATCAGATTGACCTCATCCCTGGGGCTTCTTTACCCAACCGAGCACCATACAGGACCAATCCGGAGGAGACTAAGGAGATTCAGCGGCAAGTACAGGAATTACTCGACAAAGGTTATGTGCGTGAGTCCCTTAGTCCTTGCTCCGTTCCTGTACTTTTGGTCCCAAAGAAAGATGGATCATGGCGCATGTGTGTAGATTGTCGAGCAATTAATAACATTACCATTAGATATCGTCATCCTATTCCTAGGTTAGATGATATGCTTGATGAACTTAGTGGCTCGATGATTTTCTCTAAAATTGATTTGCGTAGTGGATACCATCAAATTCGCATGAAGCTAGGTGATGAATGGAAAACAGTGTTTAAAACAAAGTTTGGTTTGTATGAGTGGTTAGTCATGCCTTTTGGTCTCACTAATGCACCTAGCACTTTCATGAGATTAATGAATGAGGTTTTACGTGCTTTCATTGGAAGATTTGTGGTAGTATATTTCGATGACATCTTGATCTATAGCGCATCTCTCGAAGTTCATCTTGATCATCTCCGTGCTGTTTTCAATGCTTTACGTGATGCACGCTTATTTGGTAACATTGGCAAGTGCACCTTTTGCACGGATCGAGTTTCTTTTCTTGGCTATGTTGTGACACCACAGGGAATTGAAGTTGATCAAGCCAAGGTGGAGGCGATACACAGCTGGCCAACTCCTACCACGGTCACACAAGTACGAAGCTTTCTCGGACTTGCTGGATTCTATCGTCGTTTTGTGAAAGACTTAGCACCATAGCAGGCCCACTGCATGAGCTTACAAAGAAGGGTGCTCCATTCACATGGGGCAAGGCGCAAGAGGCTGCATTTGCAACTTTGAAGAATAGGTTAACTCATACACCCCTTCTCCAATTACCAGATTTCAGTAAGACTTTTGAATTGGAATGTGATGCTAGTGGTATTGGATTGGGAGGTGTCTTGTTGCAAGAGGGGAAACATATTGCTTATTTTAGCGAGAAACTGAATGGGCCTAGTCTGAACTATTCCACTTATGATAAAGAATTATATGCACTAGTACGAACTTTGGAAACATGGCAACATTTTTTATGGCCTAAAGAATTTGTTATACATTCTAATCATGAATCTTTGAAGCACATTAAGAACCAAACTAATCTGAACCGTAGGCATGCCAAGTGGGTAGAATTCATTGAGTCCTTTCCTTATGTCATCAAACACAAGAAAGGAAAAGATAATGTCATTGCGGATGCCTTATCTCGCCGTTACAATATGTTGTCCCAACTTGATTTTAAGATTTTTGGCTTGGAAACAATTAAAGAACAATATGCTTTTGATGCTGATTTCAAAGATGTGCTGCTGCAATGTAAAGAAGGAAAAACATGGAACAAGTTTGTTCTCACTAATGGTTTTGTGTTTTGAACTAACAAATTGTGCATTCCAGCTGGTTCTGTGCATATTTTACTATTGCAGGAAGCACATGGTGGAGGATTGATGGGACACTTTGGTGTCAAGAATACGGAAGACATCTTAGCAAGCCATTTCTTTTGGCCAAAGATGAGGAGAGATGTGGAGCGGTTTGTTGCTCGTTGCACCACCTGTCAAAAAGCTAAGTCCCGTCTTAATCCACATGGTTTATACATGCCTCTTCCTGTTCCTAGTGCTCCATGGGAGGATGTTTCTATGGATTTTGTTTTAGGATTGCCTAGAACAAAGAAGGGGAGGGATAGTATTTTTGTTGTTGTCGACAGATTTTCTAAAATGGCACATTTCATACCATGCCACAAAACTGACGATGCTACCCATATTGCTGATTTGTTTTTTCGAGAAGTTGTTCGTTTGCATGGGGTTCCAAACACTATTGTTTCAGATAGAGATGCCAAATTTCTTAGTCATTTTTGGAAAACATTATGGGCTAAGTTGGGGACAAAATTACTCTTTCCTACCACTTGTCACCCTCAAACTGATGGACAGACCGAAGTAGTGAACCGTAGTTTATCTACCATACTAAGGGCTGTTCTGAAACATAACATCAAATTATGGGAAGAATGTTTGCCTCATATTGAATTTGCTTACAGTCGTTCGCTGCATTCTACTACTAAATTGTGCCCTTTTCAGATTGTATATGGTTTTATTCCTCGTGCTCCCATTGATCTTTTGGCTCTGCCACCTTCAGAGAAATTGAATTTGAATGCTTCTCGCCGTGCTGAATTAATTCTTAAAACGCATGAGCAAACTAAAGCAAACATTGAGAGCATGAACGCTAAGTATCAACAAGCCGGTAGAAAGGGTAGGAAGCATGTTACTTTTGAACCTGGTGATTTGGTTTGGGTGCATTTGAGAAAGGATAGATTTCCTGATTTGAGAAAATCTAAATTACTACATAGAGCTGCTGGACCCTTCAAAGTGCTTCGAAAAATTAATGATAATGCATATGAAATTGAGTTGCCTGCACATTTTGGGGTTACTTCCTCTTTTAATATTGCAGATTTGAAACCATATATGGCCGAGGAAGACATATTTGAGTCAATGACGACTCAATTGCAAGAAGGGGAGGATGATGCGGACATCGCTACCGCTGATACAACCACAACACCAGCCCATTTACCACTCTCAGCTAATCAAGGTCCAATGACACGCGCTCGTGCACGTCAACTTAATTATCAGGTGCTTGGGAATTGATCCAGCTAGGAGGGATGGAGGGATTAATGCAATAAAGGCTGCTCCACCCGAGGAGAAATCTTGAGGCTGGGGCCATGTAATAAAGAGAGATTTAGACAAATAAGGAAAGGAATAAGGGAAATCTCGTCCAACTTTGCTGCTGGACGAAATTCCCTCTTTCTTCCCCCATTTAAAGATAGATGTGCTATAATAAGGAAAGAAATAGAGGAAATCATATCCTGCCTTGCTGCTGGATGGGTTTCCCTCTTTCTTTCCCTATTAAATGGTAGTCTATCACAGAAAAAGGAAGGGAATAAGGGAGATCACGTCCTACCTTTGTTGCTGGACGATTTTCCCTCTTCCCTCCCCTATTTAAGTAGTCCAAGAGCTCCTTGACAGGGCGGGTTTTGTTTTCTGTAAGTTTAGCCATTTCTACTTCTTTGTAACGCAAGTGTCGACGAGATCTTCCGATTACTTGAATCAGAACCCAAACTTTTTCACACCCGTGAGTGTTTGCTTGTTATCTTGTTCTTGCTTGTTCTTCGATTGCTTGCAGGTTCAAGGCTGTTCTTGGCACGGCAAGTACAGCAACAACAGGAGCCGGTGTAACTATCGCTAAGGCGCAGCATCCTTGTGGTTGTTGTAGTCGGGTAGCACAACGTCGACCTCCACCCAAATCATAGTTACCAGGAGACGGTGTAACTGTCGCTCAAGGCGCCACACCATTCTGGTTGTGGTAGTCGGGCAGCCAACGTCGGCCTCCACTAAATTCGTTCATTACCAACATCTCTCATTGAAAGATAGGGCGTCCCCCGTACCCGTTGGGTTCATCATGCTCCAGAAGCTCCCCTCGACGCATCAGCCCGGGACCTCTTTGTGTCGCCACCGGAAGGAGTGCCATCTCCAGAAGTGGGAGGTGCAGGCACCCCGGATCCCTGACTTGGCACGGATGCCGCCACTGGAGGAGATCGAGCACGTTTCATCTCTGGGGGCGGGTTAGAAGCCATGACGAGGGAGGACTCAAAGGCAAGAAGACAAAGGCACAAGAGTCCAAGGAAAAGCGCTGGGAAGTGCGAAGGGAAGCCGTAATGTGGGTAAGATCCCCTTTTAAAAAACTTCCCAGATGCGATTCCAAACAACCCAAAACTCTTCGGATACGCCGCATCAGCAACCGCATCGGCTTCAAGACTGAGCGCCGATGGCAGGTGGGCCCAAGCTGCCCAGCTGAAGCGGCGGGTCAAGGAGTCAGCCCCCCAGGAAGACGAGTCGGCAAGGCACTCCGGCGGTTCCCGAAGAAAGCGCCGCAATGTGCCGATGTGGCAGTCTTGGGAACCGCCGTAGTAAAAGCATCTATCAAGTGGGCGCACGCTCCCACGATCCCACGACTGTTCGTGCTCCGGCAGCGGTCGATGCGGGACTTAGAGAAAGTGCGCGGAACAAGAGATACGGAGGCCCCACCTCAGGCTCACTATCTCCCCCGAGATGGGGCCGGGGGCCACTATCGGTACCCGCGATATGGGGTACCCCCGCGCATGGGGGAAAATGCCTGAGGATCTCGCCCTTCTCCGCAGGGAGAGCTCCGAAGGCGCCACGCGTCCAGCGGGGCCGGACCTCCCTCTCCTTAGAGGAGAGCTCCGGGCTCGCCACGTGGCCTGCAGAAGGCGGATCTCCCCCCTCCGTGGGGGAGAGGTCCGAAGGCGCCACGTGTCCAGCGGGGCCGGACCTCTCTCTCCTCAGAGGAGAGCTCTGGGCCCGCCACGTGGCCGACAGAAGCCGGACCTCCCCCTCCGCGGGGAGAGGTCCGAGGGCTCCACGTGTCCTGCGGGGCCGGACCTCCCCTTCCTCTGAGGAGGGCTCCGGGCCCACCACATGTCCTGCGGGGCCGCCCCATACCTTGCCCATACAAGGTATTCAAGGCCCGCGCCTTCCCAAGACGTGAGGACGCGGAGCACGCCTCTGTCAGGTGCCGTTGCGCCCAGTCGCATCACAGACTAGCGCGCGGTGTCAGAACCTGCCAGCCAATAAACACAGCGACAAGACATCCCCTACCGCACCCGCCACTACGACTAGCATGCGGCATGGGCAGGGCGGCAAGAAGAAGACTCAGAAGCCTTCGCCAGAGACAACTACCGACATAACTGCGGATACGATAGTCGGCAGGCAATCTCCCCGGGACCACCTGTCGGGTCCCGGCCCCCCCTTGTAAGCCACACGAGCCTTGGACTATAAAAGGCTCGGGTAGGCGATGTTAGCAAGGGTTCGCACTCCAGCAACTCACACCCTAGGCGTAACTCATCCTCAAGCTCAGGACTCCGATTCTGAGCAACAAGCAATACAGCGAGCACCTCAGCTCACTGTGGACGTAGGGTTTTACGCTCCGGCGGCCCGAACCACGTAAAACTCGCCGTGTCGAGCTCCTCCTTAACTCGTCCCTACTCTTAAGCTCTCCACAAGCGACTAGCCCCTCCAAAAAAGAACCTCCGCGGGCTGCCCAGTGCAGATCCGGGGGAAGTGTCGACCACACACTTCGACAGCGGAACCTAGAGAAAGTGCGCGGAGCAGGAGAGACAGAGGCCCCACCTCGGGCTTGCTATCTCCCCCGAGATGGGCCTGGGGGCCACTGTCGGTACCCGCGATATAGAGTACCCCCGTGCACAGGGGAAAATGCCTAAGGATCTCCCCCTTCTCCGCAGGGAGAGCTCCGAAGGCGCCACGTGTCCAGTGGGGCCGGACCTCCCTCAACTCAGAGGAGAGCTCCGGGTCCGCCACGTGGCCAGCGGCAACCGGACCTCCCCCCTCCGTGGGGAGAGATCCGAAGGCGCCACGTGTCCCGCGGGACCGGACCTCCCCCTCCACAGAGGAGAGCTCCGGGCCCGCCACGTGGCCGACAGAAGTCGGACCTCACCCCTCCGAGGGGAGAGGTCTGAAGGCTCCACGTGTCCCGCGGGGCCGGACCTCCCTCTCCTCAGAAGAGAGCTCTGGGCCCGCCACGTGTCCAGCAGGACAGCGCTGCCTGCCCCCGCGCGGTAGGCAGCAGGCGTAAAGACACACCATACCTTGCCCGTACAAGGTATTCAAGGCCCGCGCCTTCCCAAGACGCGGAGACGCGGAGCACGCCTCTGTCAGGTGCCGTTGCGCCCAGTCGCATCGCAGACAGGCGCGCAGTGTCAGAACCTGCCAGCCAATAAACACAGCGACAAGACATCCCCTGCCGCCCCCGCTGACATCAACCACTACGACTAGCTTGCGGCATGGGCAGGGCGGTAGAACGAAGACTCGGAAGCCTTCGCCAGAGACAACTACCAACATAACTGCAGATACGATGGTCGGTAGGCAATCTCCCCGGGACCACCTGTCGGGTCCCGGGTCCCCCTTGTAAGCCGCTCGAGCCTTGGACTATAAAAGGCTCGGGTAGGCAATGTTAGCAAGGGTTCGCACTCCATCAACTCACACCCTAGGCATAACTCACCCTCAAGCTCAGGATTCCGGTTCTGAGCAAGAAGCAATACAGCGAGCACCTCTGCTCACCGTGGACGTAGGGTTTTACGCTCCAGCGGCCCGAACCACGTAAAACTCACTGTGTCAAGCTCCTCCCTCACTCGTCCCTTACGCTTAAGCTCTCCGCAAGCGACTAGCCCCTCCAAAAAAGAACCTCCGCGGGCTGCCCAGAGCAGGTCCGGGGGAAGTGTCGACCACACATTTCGACCTCTGGTCGCGAGCTTCTCAAGCATCTTCTCGTCCTGGACACCCTGCCGGAACGCCACCACCACAGAAGCACTTTGAATGTGCGGGATGGTGTTGCGTACCTGGGAGAACTGCTGGATAAAAGAGCGCAGCGTCTCTCCAGGTTGTTGCTGGATGGCGTGGAGGTCGAGCTCCGTGCCAGGTCGGGTGTAGGAGCTGCCAAAGTTGGCGGTGAACTGCCGGCAGAGCTCTCCCCAGGAGGTTATGGAACCCTGGGGGAGGTTCATGAGCCAAGACCGGGCTGGGCCGGTCAAGGCAACGGGGAAGTAGTTGGCCATGACGGCCTCGTCCCGACCTGCAGCAAGGACGGCGGTGGAGTAGATCTGGAGGAACTCCGCCGGGTTGACGCTGCCGTCGTACTTCTCGGGCAGGTGCGGCCGAAACTTGCGTGGCCACCTCACAAATCAAAGGTGGGGCGCCAGGGCCGCATATCCTGCTCCTGTTGCTGCAGGCGTTGGTGCCGCGAACGCTTGGTTCGCTGCTGGCACAGTGTACCCCGGTATGGGCAAGGCTGCACCATAGACCGGGGGCGCCGTTTGCAGGGCATATGGCTGTGGCATATACTGCGTGGCGTATGCCTGGGGCAGAGATCGTGTGGCGAAAGTCTGCGCGTCAGTCAGGGTCGAGGCAGACGTCATGCTGTCGCCGGCCTCTTGGTTGCGACGCCTTTCTCGTCGTTGCTCGAGGAATACTCGGGCATCTTGGCCCAAGTAGCATCGTTCCAGCTCCGTCCTCAGGTCCGTCGATGGGAGCCTGGTGGAGCTGGAATCTGCCATCTGCCCGTCAACCGTTGGTGTGCGCGTCAGCGACACAGCCGGTTGGCCGGGGCGTCGTCCCCGCCGAAGTCGAGGGTTTGCGGCGGCGACGACGAGACGGTCTACTTCGTGAATCCACTGCTGGGTCGCTGACTGAGGCGCGTCCCCAGCAGATGGATTGCGCAGTAGCGCTCTTGCTGCAGCTAGCGCGCCCCCGTGGGGGACGCTCAGTGCTGCAGAGGATCTCACGCTCGCTGGAGCCTGCGTTGCCGGAGTCGGCTGCTGGCTTCCAGCTTGCGCCGACACACTCCGTCCAGAGTGTGTCGAGACGTAGTCCCCGCTAGTCACGGTCCGCCGTGAATGCGGGGGAGGAGAGCTTGCCGCTGAAGGAAGCTTGGTCATCTTCGCCGGCAAAAGCTCGTCGCGCAAGGGAAAAGCCCCCTTCCTGGTGCGCCAAATGTCGAAGTGTGTGGTCGACACTTCCACCGACCTGCTCTGGGCAGCCCGCGGAGGTTCTTTTTCGGAGGGGCTAGACTCTTGCGGAGAGCTTCAGCGTTAGGGACGAGTGAGGGAGAAGCTTGACACGGCGAGTTTTACGTGGTCCAGGCCGCCGGAGCATAAAACCCTACGTCCACGGTGAGCAGAGGTGCTCGCTGTATTGCTTGCTGCTCAGAACCGGAGTCCTGAGCTTGAGGGTGAGTGATGTCTAGAGTGTGAGTTCACAGAGTTCGAACACTCGCCAACGTTGCCTACCCGAGCCTTTTATAGTCCAAGCCTCGAGTGGCTTACAAGGTGGGCCCGGGACCCGACAGGTGGTCTCGGGAAGATTGCCTGCCGACTATCGTATCTGCAGTTATCGGTACCTGAGATATGGGGTACCCCCGCTGTCGAAGTGTGCGATCGACACTTCCCCCGGGCCTGCACAGGGCAGCCCGCGGAGGTTCTTTTTTCGGAGGGGCTAGTTCCTAGCGGAGAGCTTGCGCGGAAGAACGAGTTGGTGAGAGCTTGACACAGGAGGTTTTACGTGGTTCAGGCCGCCGGAGCGTAAAACCCTACGTCCACGGCGAGCTATGGAGCTCGCTGTATTGCTTGCTGCTCAGGGCCGGGGGCCTGAGCTCGGGGGTGAGTTACAGCTTGAGAGTGTATGGCTAGCATATGAGTTGCAGAATGCGAACCCTTGCTATCGACACCTACCCGAGCCTTTTATAGTTCAAGGCTCGGGCGGCTTACAAGGGAAGCCGGGACCCGACAGGTTGTCCCAGGAAGATTGTCTATTATCTACCGTATCTGTAGTTACGCCGGTGGTTGCCTCCGGTCGAAGGCTTCTGAGTCCTCCTTTTGCCGCCCTGCCCATGCCGTGCGCCAGTCATAGTGGTTGATGGCGGCGCAGGCGGCATGGGATGTCTTGTCGCGGCGTTTATTACCTGTCAGGTTCTGACACCGCGCGCCAGTCTGTGATGCGACTGGACGCAACGGCACCTGACAGGCGCGTGCTCCGCGTTTCCTCGTCTTGGGAAGACGCGGGCCTTGAATACCTTGTACGGGCAAGGTGAGGGGCGCCTTTACGCCCGCTGCCTACCGCTCGGGGGCAGGCAGCACCGTTCTTCTAGCCACGTGGCGGGTCCGGAGCTCTTCTTTGAGAAGAGGGAGGTCCGGCCTTGCTGGACGCGTGGCGCCTTCGGACCTCTCTCCCGCGGAGGGGGAGGTCTGGCTTCTGCATGCCATGTGGTGGGCCCGGAGCTCACCTCTGAGGAGAGGGAGGTCCGGCCCCGCTGGCCGCGTGGCGCCTTCGGACCTCTCTCCCGCGGAGGGGGAGGTCCGGCTTCTGTATGCCACGTGGCGGGCCCGGAGCTCTCCTCTGAGGAGAGGGAGGTCCGGCCCCGCCAGATGCGTGGCGCCTTCGGAGCTCTCCCTGCGGAGAAGGGCGAGCACCTTAGGCATTTCACCCTGTGCACGGGGGTACCCCATATCTCAGGTACCGACAGTGGCCCCCGGGCCCATCTCGGGGGAGATGGCGAGCCCGAGGTGGGACCTCCGTCTCTTCCGATCCGCGCACTTTCTCTAAGTCCCGACTCGACCGCTGCCGGAGCACGAACGGCCGCAGGGTCGTGAGGGCGTGTGCCCACTTGATGACTGCTTTTACTGCGGCGGTTCCCAAAGCTGCCACTTCTGCACGTTGCGGCGCTTTCTTCGGGAACCGCTGAAGGGCCTTGCCGGCTCATCTTCTTAGGAGACTGACTCCATGACCCCACCTCTTTAGCTAAGCGGCTTGGGCCCACCCGTCATCGGCATTCGGTCTAGGAACCGAAGCGGTTGCGGGTGCGGGGTATTCGAAGAGTTCTGAATCGCTTGGAACTGCACCGGGAATCTTTTTAGAGGGGGTCTCACCCACGTTGTAGCTTCCCTTCGCACTTCTCTGCGTTTCTTCTTGGACTTTTGCGCTTTTTCTCTTCTGCCTTTGAGCTCTCCCTTGCCATGGCTTCCAACCCGCTGCCAGAGAAGAAACGCGCTCTGTCGAAGTGTGCGATCGACACTTCCCCCGGGCCTGCACTGGGCAGCCCGCGGAGGTTCTTTTTTCGGAGGGGCTAGTTCCTAGCGGAGAGCTTGAGCGGATGGACGAGTTGGTGAGAGCTTGACACAGGAAGTTTTACGTGGTTCAGGCCGCCGGAGCGTAAAACCCTACGTCCACGGCGAGCTATGGAGCTCGCTGTATTGCTTGCTGCCAGGGCCGGGGGCCTGAGCTTGGGGGTGAGTTACAGCTTGAGAGTGTATGGCTAGCTTATGAGTTGCAGAATGCAAACCCAGGGTTGCGGATGGCTAGAGTCCCAACGCCTGCTAACGTCGCCTACCCGAGCCTTTTATAGTCCAAGACTCGGGTGGCTTACAAGGGAGGCCGGGACCCGACAGGTGGTCCCGGGGAGATTGACTGATATCTACCGTATCTGCAGTTATGCCGGTAGTTGTCTCTGCCGAAGGCTTCTAAGTCTTCGTCTTGTGGCCCTGCCCATGCCGCATGCTAGTCATAGTGGTTGATGACGGCGCAGGCGGCATGGGATGTCTTGTCGCGGCGTTTATTGGCTGGCAGGTTCTGACACCGCGCGCTAGTCTGTGATGCGACTGGGCGCAAAGGCAGCTGACAGATGCGTGCTCCGCGTATCCGCGTCTTGGGAAGACGCGGGCCTTGAATACCTTGTACGGGCAAGGTGTGGGGCGCCTTTACGCCCGCTGCCTATCGCTCAGGGGCAGGCAGCACCGTTCTTCTGGCCACGTGGCGGGTCTGGAGCCCTTCTCTTAGGCGAGAAGGGTCCGGCCTGTGGGGCACGTGGAGCCTCCGGACCTCTCCCCGCGGAGGGGGAGGTCCAGCTTCTGTATGCCACGTGGCGGGCCCGGAGCTCTCCTCTGCGGAGAGGGAGGTCCGGCCCCGCTGGACGCGTGGCGTCTTCGGACCTCTCTCCCACGGAGGGGGAGGTCCGGCTTCTGTATGCCACGTGGCGGGCTTGGAGCTCTCCTCTGAGGAGATGGAGCTCCGGCCTCGCCGGACGCATGGCGCCTTCGGAGCTCTCCCTGCGGAGAATGGCGAGTACCTTAGGCATTTTACCCTGTGCGCGGGGGTACCCCATATCGAGGGTACCGACAGTGGCCCCCAGGCCAATCTCGGGGGAGATAGCGAGCCCGAGGTGGGACCTTCGTCTCTTCTGATCCGCGCACTTTCTTGTCTTGAGTACTCCCTGTGCTGGCAGGGTCTTGATGGCTTCGATGTTCAGCCTCTTAGGAGAGGGTGAAGCCTGACATCGGAGCTCGGCCCGGCTGTGGGGGCGGAGGTCCGGAAGTCATCGGAGCTCAGGCCAGCGAAGGGCGTGAGGTCCGGCATCAGCGCTCGCCTCTGAAAGGAGGGCGAGGGCTGGCCTCGGAGCTCGGCCTGGCTGTGGAGGCGGAGTCCGGAAGCCATCGGAGCTCAGGCCAGCGAAGGGCGTGAGGTCTGGCGTCAGCGCTCGCCTCTGAAAGGAGGGCGAGGGCTGGCCTCGGAGCTTGGCCTGGCTGTGGGATCGGAGGTCCGGAACTGCTCAGTGGTCCCCCCTTTCCTATCCCTTTGTCTCATTTGGCTTACTGTCCCAGGCCAGAATACGGGGCTTGGGTAATCCAGTGCACTTGGTCCCGGAGGTCTGGCCCCAGCCCCAGTCAGGGTGTAACCGCCTGGCCCCCTGGTACTCAGACCGTAGCGCCGGGAGGCAGAGTGCGCATGCTTTTGGTGCAAGACGGGGCAAAGCAAGGCTCCTGACCCCCCGTTCTAGCGTAGGTCTTTTCTCGGAGGAGACCAACTGGCGGTGCAGTACCCTTATAGAGGGAGATCCGAAAGGCCACCGGGCCTCTGGCAGGTACCCCAAGCACTACCGCCTTCAGCAGGACGGCAAATATCAACTATGCATGAGAGCAGGAAAGAGGAACCGAGTGTACAATGGACACACACTGTCTAGAGCGTGGGGAGGTGTTCATATAAATTAATGTGTAATTTAAATAAACACCTAAGTAAGCATGGTGAACTTACTGGGGTGGCGTCGGAGCGCCTGTCTTCACGCAGAGCGGGTCATGCGTGGCTTCGTCGTACGCCGGACACGGGGGGACCCCCATGGCTATATCAGAGGGAAGCATGGCTTCGGCCCTGCATACCATGTGGAAGGGTAGTTCCCGTGACCCGGCCCTGGGAAGTCCGGCTGGCCCTCGACATGGAGGAGCCGGTATCCCCCGACGGCTATGAGTGCGCGTCTGCACCGGTTGTGTGGGTCTGCTTGGCGTGGACTTGGCACGCATTGCATCCCTAACCAGTTTGACGGCGTCCAGGTGGCTCTCGGTCAGTAGGAGCCATGCCGGGTGGCTTATCTGACCAACGCGCGGGACGATGAGCGTTCCCTGCACTCGCCTCCTTGGACTACTGCGAGCTAGTCGCAGCCTTCCTCCTGGGTTATGCACCGCAATAGGATGTCGAGGCGCCACGCCAGTAAAGATACCAGCGCGTAGCACTTAGCCATCCGCACCACCCGTTCAGCGCATGCACGTTCATCGGGAAGGATGTCCTTCAAGGAGTCCCGGACCTCCGTGGTCCATGCATCGGGACTACTTGAGCTTCTGGATCTCGAGCGCTGGGTTGCACGGAGTCCTCAGCGACTCTTACGATCCTTTGGCGGCATTTAGGGCCGCCGGGACTGCCTAGCTTCGTGGCACTGGTTCAGCCCCCTTCGCCCGGCTCGGCGGGCCGGGCTGTGGACCGCAGCAACGTCCTCTCGAAGACTCCTTCGTGCACGGGGGCTCCGATGGAGGTCTTCATTGAGAAGTTGTCAGCTGCGGCCGTGCCAGCGCGCGGTTCATGGCGCAGGTCCAAGGCGAGGAATTCTTTCTCCAACATCTGCACGTGAAGCAGATAAGCAGCTAGCTGTGGGTCATTGCAAGGGCATTCACCCTTAACTTGCTTGATAACCAGCTGGGAGTCGCCCTGTGCCAACAACTGGCGAGCGCCCAGAGACAGGACTGTCTTTTAGGCCAAAGACGAGTGCTTCATACTCTGCCAAGTTGTTGGTTGCCTTGGAATTGAAACGCACCATGTACCCAGACTGCTCCCCCGATGGCATGAGAAGCAGTACGCCGGCACCGGCCCCCTGCTTTCGCGAGGAGCCGTCGAAGAAGAGCATCCAGTGAGGCCCGGTGAAGACCGGAGCTCGGTACTTTGGTTCACCATCTTCGCGGCACCCTGGGTCAGCCTTCGTTGGCGTCCACTCAGCCACGAAGTCAGCCAGTGCTTGGCTCTTGGCTGTCTGACGTGGTCGGGAGCTCAGCTTGAACTCCGCCGTCTTCGGGCTGTCTTCCGGCTTCGGAAGCTGGCAGTGAGTGCCAGCTCCGCCCACCGGCTGCTCTGGCGCACTTGTCCGCCAGGCTGAAGTGCTCAGAGGCATCGCAGACCTCTTTGGTCGCAAGCTTCTCAAGCATCTTCTCGTCTCGGACACTGTCGAAGTGCCACCACCATAGAAGCACTTTGAATATGCGGGATGGTGTTGCGTACCTGGGAGAACCGCTGGATGAAGGAGCGCAGCGACTCCCCAGGTTGTTACTTGATGGCTTGGAGGTCAAGCTCCGTGCCGGGACGGTTGTAGGAGCTGCCGAAGTTAGCGATGAACTGCCGGCAGAGCTCTCCCCAGGAAGTTATGGAACCCCGAGGGAGGTTCATGAGCCAAGACCGGGTCGGGCTGGTCAAGGCATCGGGGAAGTAGTTGGCCATGACGGCCTCATCCCCTCCTGCGGCAAGTACGGCGGTGGAGTAGACCTGAAGGAACTCCGCCGGGTTGACGCTGCTGTCGAACTTTTCGGGCAGGTGCGGCCAAAACCGGAGCCTAGTGTAGCTGGAATCTGCCGTGTGCTCACCAACCATTGGCGTGCGCATCAGCGACACAGCAGGTTGGCCGGAGCGTTGTCCCCGCCGAAGTTGAGGGTTTGTGGCGGCGACGACGAAACGGTCTACCTCGCGAATCCGCTGCTGGGTCACTGCCTGAGGCGCATCCCCAGCAGGCGGATTGAGTAGCAGCGCTCTTGCTGCGGCTAGCGCACCCCCACCGGGTACGCCCAGCGCTACTGAAGACCTGACACTGGTCGGAGCCTTCATTGCCGGGGTCGGCGCTGCCAGAGCCGGTTGCTGGCTCCCAGTGCAGGTATTAGTGCCGCGAACGCTTGGTTCGCCGCTGGCACAGTGTACCCCGGTATGGGCAAGGCTGCTCCATAGACCGGGGACGCCGTTTGCGGGGCATATGGTTGTGGCATATGCTGCACGGCGTATGCCTGGGGCAGAGCTCGCGTGGCGAAGATCTGCCCTTCAGGCTGGGTCGAGGCCGACGTCATACTGTTGCCAGCCTCTTAGTTGCGACGCCTTTCTCGACGTCGCTCGCAGGACACTCGGGCATCTTGGCCCAAGTGGCATCGTTCCAACTCTGTCCTCAGGTCCGTCGACGGAAGCTTGGTGGAGCTGGAACCCGCCGTCAGCCCGTCAACCGTTGGCGTGCGCGTCAGCGACACAGCCGGTTGGTCGGAGCGTCGTCCCCGCCGAAGTCAATGGTTTGCGGCGGCGACGACAAGACGGTCTACCTCGCGAATCCACTGCTGGGTCGCTGCCTGAGGCGCGTCCCCAGCAGGCGGATTGTGCAGTAGCGCCCTTGCTTCGGCTAGCGCACCCCCACCGGGTACGCCCGGCGCTACTGAAGGCCTGACGCTGGATGGAGCCTGCATTGCCTGGGTCGGCGCTGCCAGAGCCGGTTACTGGCTCCCAGCTTGCCCTGACACACTCTGTCCTGAGTGTGTCATCATGTACTCTCCCCTGGTCACGGTTCTCCATGAACACGGAGGGGGAGAGTTTGCCGCTGAAGGAAGCTTGGTCATCTTCGTCGGCGGAAACTCGTCGCGCTAGGAGAAAAGCCCCCTACCTGGCGCGCCAAATGTCGAAGTGTGCGATCGACACTTCCCCCGGGCCTGCGCTGGGCAGCCCGCGGAGGTTCTTTTTTCGGAGGGGCTAGTTCCTAGCGGAGAGCTTGCACGGATGGACGAGTTGGTGAGAGCTTGACACAGGAAGTTTTACGTGGTTCAGGCCGCCGGAGCGTAAAACCCTACGTCCACGGCGAGCTATGGAGCTCGCTGTATTGCTTGCTGCTCAGGGCCGGGGGCCTGAGCTTGGGGGTGAGTTACAGCTTGAGAGTGTATGGCTAGCTTATGAGTTGCAGAATGCGAACCCAGGGGTGCGGATGGCTAGAGTCCCAACGCCTGCTAACGTCGCCTACCCGAGCCTTTTATAGTCCAAGACTCGGGTGGCTTACAAGGGAGGCCGAGACCCGACAGGTGGTCCCGGGGAGATTGACTGATATCTACCGTATCTGCAGTTATGCCGGTAGTTGTCTCTGCCGAAGGCTTCTAAGTCTTCGTCTTGTGGCCCTGCCCATGCCGCATGCTAGTCGTAGTGGTTGATGACGGCGCAGGCGGCATGGGATGTCTTGTCGTGGCGTTTATTGGCTGGCAGGTTCTGACACCGCGCACCAGTCTGTGATGCGACTGGGCGCAACGGCAGCTGACAGATGCGTGCTCCGCGTATCCGCGTCTTGGGAAGACGCGGGCCT
Organism: Neostapfia colusana; assembly: GCA_030760725.1. Lineage (NCBI taxonomy): Eukaryota > Viridiplantae > Streptophyta > Magnoliopsida > Poales > Poaceae > Neostapfia > Neostapfia colusana. Next base: position 108,610,874 of record JASWHV010000006.1, read on the forward strand.
TGAATACCTTGTACGGGCAAGGTGTGGGGCGCCTTTACGCCCGCTGCCTATCGCTCGGGGGCAGGCAGCACCGTTCTTCTGGCCACGTGGCGGGTCCGGAGCCCTTCTCTGAGGCGAGAAGGGTCCGGCCTGCGGGGCACGTGGAGCCTCCGGACCTCTCCCCGCGGAGGGGGAGGTCCAGCTTCTGTATGCCACGTGGCGGGCCCGGAGCTCTCCTCTGCGGAGAGGGAGGTCCGGCCCCGCTGGACGCGTGGCGTCTTCGGACCTCTCTCCCACGGAGGGGGAGGTCCGGCTTCTGTATGCCATGTGGCGGGCTCGGAGCTCTCCTCTGAGGAGAGGGAGGTCCGGCCCCGCCGGACGCGTGGCGCCTTCGGAGCTCTCCCTGCAGAGAAGGGCGAGTACCTTAGGCATTTTACCCTGTGCGCGGGGGTACCCCATATCGAGGGTACCGACACGCTCGATCTCCTCCAGCAACGGCGCCGGTGCCAAGTCGGGATTCTGGGGTGCCCGACCCTCCCTCCGGTGGCGACTCGAAGAGGCCCCGGGCTGATGTGCTGGGGGAAGTCTCTAAGACGTCCCCTGTTCCGCCAGTCCAAGCGACTGCGGAGCGGTCGTCGGAGACGGTAGCGGGCTCTGGAAACCCTACCCCGGCTTGGAAGTCGGGGTTTAGAGCCCGCTGGAGTGTCCGTGCTTCCCGGCCTTCCTCGTCTTGCGAGGAATCCGTGCCGATGCGCTCGGAGCCAGGGGCAACTGCTGCGGCCCCCAGGCCAGCGCGGACTTCTCCTGTTCCGGTGTGCCCGGACTCCGCGGCGGCGTCGTCTCTCCCTGCCGAGACAGCCACCGCGGCCCCCGAGCCAACACAGGTTGATCCTGCACTAGGCGGCCTGGCTTCTTCTCCAGCACCGTCATCCCCGGCTCGTCCCTCTTCCCAGGTCAAGGAGCCTGAAGCTGAAGAGAGCCCGGCTGGCCTGGCTGCCAGGGCCGCTGGGCCAGTTTCTCCTGATCGGCGTCTCATCTCGGCGGCTGGCGCGTCGGCTCTTCCCGAGGATGAGGTAATGGAGGAGGTCGGAGGGACTGCCCCAGCCTCTGTTGCTCCATTGCCTCTGGCGGACGCCTTCGCGCTCGCCGAGTCGAGCGTCCGGCAGGTCTTGGCTGCGCTAGGGCGCGAGCGGGAGGAGTATACGGTTGAACGGGACCGCCTCCTCACCTGGGGGAACCTTTTGCGGGAGAGGACCGCGAAGGTTAAGAGCGAGCTTGACTCCAGGCGGGAGTTGCTCGACTTCCGGGAAACGCTCGTCGACCGGATGAAGCGGGCTGTTGACCGCATGGATACCCAGTCGCGGCGGATCAACAGGGAGGCCCTGGAGGCTCACGCCCGGGCCGAAGAGAGCCTCTCTGCTGCTGTGGAAATACGGCAGCGGTTGGAGCACCGCGAACTCGCCGTTGAGGAGCAGGAGCGTTCCGTGGCAGCTGAGGCAGAGAGGGTCGCCGCGCAGCTGGCTGCGGGCGAGGATGACCTCCGAGCTCGGAAGGAGGAACTGGAGATTCTGAAGGCAGACCTCGACTTGAGGGATGAACAGGTCTCCCATGATCGCCGGGCGGTCTTGGACCACGAGTTGACTGCCGGCTTCAGGGCCGCTGAGTTGGAGCGGCTAGCCGAGACCCTCCGCCTTCGGGAGAGTTCCCTGGTGGCCCAGTAGAAGGAATTCTCCGAGAGGAACCTGGAGGCCCTGCGGGCGGCCCGCCGCGAGGTGGAGGAACTCTCAGCCCTACGGTCCTCCGAGGCCCTTGCGGTCTCAAGCTTCGTGGATCGGGCGGGGTCCGCCCTGATCCCTCTTGGTTTCAGTCCGATGAGGGCCGCAACTCCCGCATTGCAGGTGGCAGAGGTGATCCCTGCATTGGAGTCGATCGGCGCCAAGCTGGACAGACTCGACTCGGTGGTCGCCAGCGAGCTTGAAGCCGAGGGCCGCGGATTAGCTTTAGAGGTCGCCTCCCATGTGCTGGCATGCTTCAAGAGCCGCGACCCCTCTTTCTCACTGGAGCCAGCGAGAGAGGGCCCAGCCGCGGAGCGGGAGGAAGCTGCCAGGGCTGAAGTCGAGGATGTGGCCGCCCTTGTAGCAGCAAGGTTCCGGCGAGAGCCGGGTGGTCCTTAGGACTTGCTTTTCTCTTTTTTATCGAGTCTGTAGTCCAGCTCAAGGAGCCTTGCTTAAATTGACTCTCTTGGATACTTGTGTCTGTGATGCTTTTCCCTCCTTCTTGGCTTTGCCTGGCTGAGTCCTTAGCCCCGCAAGGTACTCAGAGGTCATTTCCAATCTCGGAGCTTCGCTCTGACACACCCCCCGGGTCCTAACTGTGTTAGGGGCCCCCGGAGGTCTCCGAACCTCGCCCTATGGGGGTGGGGCTCCAAATCTGCCGGCCACGTGGTGGGTCCGGAGCTCCTCCTTAAGAGACGGGAGCTCCGGTCATGTTGGACACGTAGGGCTTTCGGAGCCCTCCCGCTGAGGGGGGAGGTCCGGTTCCTGCCCGCCACGTGGCGAGCCCGGAGCCCTCAAGGAGGGACTTCCGGGCCTGCTGGACACGCGGGGCCCCCGGGCCCTGCCCCTCTGGGGGGCAGGTCCCGGTCCTTCCAGTCCCAGGCCGGTGTAGCTGGTAGCTCCTTTCCCCCTGCTTCATGCAGCCCCTGTTGCCGTAACCTGTAGGTCCTGCACACAGGTAGAGGAAACGTAATTCTCCTCGGGGGGTCCTCCCCTCCTGTCTCCTAGTCTTATCCGTCTTATGGTCCTGGCCCGCTATACGGGGCTTGGGCAATTCTGTGCACGAGGCGCTGGAGCTCCGGCTCCCTCCGAGGTCCGGGTACGGCCGTCCGATCCCTAGTACCGGGCCATACGCTGGGGAAGCAGAGTGCACGCGCTTTGGGTTCATGACCAGGCAAAGCGGACGTGCTCCCCTGGACCTCCGGGGAGCAGGATGCGCATGCTTTGGGCTCTGGGCCGGCTAAGATGGATACGCACCCTGGACTCCCCATGCACAACGCTGGCCTTTCCTGGAGGTGACCAACTGGCACCGCAACACCTTACTGGGGGAGGCCCGAGAGACTCACTCGGCCATCGGCAGGTGCCTCAAGCGCAGCCGCCTTCGGGAGGATAGCAAATGCCGACTATGGGTGAGCGCAGGAGAGGGGGAGCTAGACGTATGATGAACATACAGAGATAGTGCGATCATAAAAATTAATGCGTAATTTAAATGAGCGCATGAGAAGGAGCTAAGTAGAACAGGTCTCTGTATTTGCGCCCATAGGTGGAATTCTGGCTGTTCGTGGGGGCAATGTTCCGCCTCGTCTACAAGGGAAGCAAGACTCTACGCGCTTAGGGTCGGAACCAGGCTAAACTGGACGTAGTCCTGTACCGTCCCTTGGGACTTAGCTACCGCAAGCTCTGTTCCTAAGTTCTATGGGGTCTATTACAGAAGTGAATAACCCTGTTCTACCGATGCTCAGTAAGTAGGACTTACAGTGTTGCTCCATGATAAGGATTTTTGGGAATGGATCCCACTCTCGGTTGAAAGGCATGTGTACCTGGGGCGGCAGCTTTCATGATTCGGAAGGGACCTTCCCTGCTGGGGGAGAGCTTATGGGTCCTTCTTGGAATATAGCGTGCCGCTTCACCAGGCTGCCTTCTTGCGGGCCCCCGTCGCGTCTGGTTCTTTGGCGGTAGTGCTTAGAGCATTAGCCGAGACCGTGCATTGTGGGGTGTTCCCTGCAAGCCGAGTCTTGTCGAAGTTGTTGTCTTCACGCTGGATCAGGTCCTGCGTGGCTTCTCTCCGGGGCCCCCGGGGAGTTCTCCCCTTCTGGCTAAGGCCTTCAAGGGGTAGGTGGACCCGGGCTCGCCTTGGATGACCTAAGGTGTCTCCCCCTTCTGGCAAGGCCTTCAAGGGGTTGACGGACCCTAGGCGGCCCCCGAGAGGTATGTTCGAGGCACGGAGGCGTGCCGCAGCTGGCTAACACCTTGGCCCGTCACCGTCAGAACTGGAGTCCTCACCGTCATGCACTGTCTTTATGACACGCTGAGGCTCCTGGTACCCCACTTGGTGGGCAGCGGTGACTGGGGCATCGGCCTTCTGTTTGCCGTCCCTCTGAGGGTAGGGCGGTGCTTCAGCCCTTTGCTGTCTTCCATTACGGAAGCGCTCTGCGAGCCCCTGGATCTCCCAGCACTCGGCAGCTGTATGGTTGCAGGTGCTATGCACGGGGCATAGCCCGCTCTGGCCACTGGTGGTGGCACATGTTGCGCAGCATATGCCTGAGGCGGGGCTCGCATGGCGTAGATCTGCCCTTCTGGTTGTGTTGAGGCCGACGACATGCTGTCGCCAGCCTCCTGGTTGCGACGCCTTTCTCGGCGTCGCTCGAGGTACACCCGGGCGTCCTGCCCCGAGTGGCACCGTTCCAGTTCCCTTCGCAGGTCCGTCGACAGGAGCCTGGAAGAGCTGGAATCCGCCGTTAGCCCATCAACCGTGGGTGTGCGCGTCAGCAACACAGCCGGTTGCCCTGGGCGTCGTCCTTGCCAAAACCGAGGGTTCGCGGCGGCGACGACGAGGCGGTCCACCTCGCGGACCCATTGCTGGGTCGCTTAATGGGGCGCATCCCCCGCGGGCGGGTTGCGCAGCAGCGCTCTTGCTGCAGCTAGCGCACCTCCATGGTGTACGCTCAGCGCTGCAGAAGACCTCACGCTGGTCGGGGCCTGCATAGCCGTAGTCGGCGTTGCCGGAGTCGGCTGCTGGCTGCCCGCTTGTGCCGACACACTCTGTCCTGAGTGTGTCGACATGTACTCCCCAGTGGTCACGGTTCGCCGTGAACGCGGAGGGGGAGAGCTTGCCGTTGAAGGAAGCTTGGTCATCTTCGTCGGCGGAAACTCGTCGCGCTAGGGGAAAAGCCCCCTACCTGGCGCGCCAAATGTCGAAGTGTGCGATCGACACTTCCCCCGGGCCTGCACAGGGCAGCCCGCGGAGGTTCTTTTTTCGGAGGGGCTAGTTCCTAGCGGAGAGCTTGCGCGGAAGAACGAGTTGGTGAGAGCTTGACACAGGAGGTTTTACGTGGTTCAGGCCGCCGGAGCATAAAACCCTACGTCCACGGCGAGCTATGGAGCACGCTGTATTGCTTGCTGCTCAGGGCCGGGGGCCTGAGCTCGGGGGTGAGTTACAGCTTGAGAGTGTATGGCTAGCGTATGAGTTGCAGAATGCGAACCCTTGCTATCGACACCTACCCGAGCCTTTTATAGTTCAAGGCTCGGGCGGCTTACAAGGGAAGCCGGGACCCGACAGGTGGTCCCGGGAAGATTGTCTATTATCTACCGTATCTGTAGTTACGCCGGTGGTTGCCTCCGGTCGAAGGCTTCTGAGTCCTCCTTTTGCCGCCCTGCCCATGCCGTGCACCAGTCGTAGTGGTTGATGGCGGTGCAGGCGGCATGGGATGTCTTGTCGCGACGTTTATTACCTGTCAGGTTCTGACACCGCGCACCAGTCTGTGATGCGACTGGACGCAACGGCACCTGACAGGCGCGTGCTCCGCGTTTCCGCGTCTTGGGAAGACGCGGGCCTTGAATACCTTGTACGGGCAAGGTGAGGGGCGCCTTTACGCCCGCTGCCTACCGCTCGGGGGCAGGCAGCACCGTTCTTCTAGCCACGTGGCGGGTCCGGAGCTCTTCTCTGAGAAGAGGGAGGTCCGGCCTTGCTGGACGCGTGGCGCCTTTGGACCTCTCTCCCGCGGAGGGGGAGGTCTGGCTTCTGCATGCCATGTGGCGGGCCCAGAGCTCACCTCTGAGGAGAGGGAGGTCCGGCCCCGCTGGCTGCGTGGCGCCTTCGGACCTCTCTCCCGCGGAGGGGGAGGTCCGGCTTCTGTATGCCACGTGGCGGGCCCGGAGCTCTCCTCTGAGGAGAGGGAGGTCCGGCCCCGCCAGACGCGTGGCGCCTTCGGAGCTCTCCCTGCGGAGAAGGGCGAGCACCTTAGGAATTTCACCCTGTGCGCGGGGGTACCCCATATCTCGTCGTCGCCGCCGCAAGCCCTCGACCTCGGCAGGGACGACGCTCTGGCCAATCGGTTGCGTCGCTGGTGCGCGCACCATTGAATGGCGAGCAGACAGCAGACTCCAGCTCTACCAGCCCCCAGTCCACAGATCTGAGGACAGAGCTGGAACGGTGTCACCTGGGTCAAGATGCCCGGGTATACCTCGAGCGGCGCCGAGAAAGGCGTCACCACCAAGAGGCTGACGACAGCATGACGTCGGCCTCGACCCAGCCTTAAGAGCAGACCATCGCCACGCGATCTCTGCCCCAGGCCTGTGCCGTGCAGAATATGCCACAGTCATATGTCCTGCATATGGCGCCCCCGGCCTATTGTGCAGCCTTGCCCATGCCGGGGCATGCGGTGCTCAGTGCGAACCAAGCGTTCGCGGCATCAGAACCTGCGGCGACAGAAGCAGGGTGTGCGGCCCTCGCGCCCCATCTTCGCTTCGCGAAATGGCCGCGCAAGTTTCGGCCGCTCCTGCCCGAGAAGTACGACGGCAGTGTCAACTCAGCGGAGTTCCTCCAGATCTACTCCACCGCCGTACTTGCCGCAGGAGGGGAAGAGGCTGTCATGGCCAACTACTTCCCCGTCGCCTTGACCGGCCCAGCTCGGTCTTGGCTCATGAATCTACCTCAGGGATCCATAACCTCCTGGGGAGAGCTCTGCCGGCAGTTCATAGCCAACTTCGGCAGTTCCTACACCCGGCCTGGCTCGGAGCTCGACCTCCACGCCATCCAACAACAACCTGGGGAGTCGCTGCGCTCTTTCATCCAGCGGTTCTCCCAGGTGCGGAACACCATCCCACACATTCAAAATGATTCTGTGGTGGTGGCGTTCCGACAAGGCGTCCGAGACAAGAAGATGCTTGAGAAACTCGCGACCAGGGAGGTCCGCGATGCCTCTGAGCTCTTCAGCCTGGCGGACATGTGCCTCAGAGCAGCCGAGGGACGGAACTGGCACTCACAGCCATCCTCCGAGTCAGGAGGGCTGCCCGGATCTGGTCCTACTCCATGTGGAGGCAGCAGGAAGACCAAGAGCCGGGGCAGAAGCAAGATAAGACCGCCGGACGTGACCCAAGTCGTCACTGCGGCGACGCTCAGTTGGGCTCGGGGGCCGCGCCCTGACAAGAGGCAGCGAAAGTCACCGACCCCGGAAGATAGCAAGGACAACATGTGCCCCGTGCACGCCAGCTGTTGCTACACTACTGCCGAGTGCCGGGAGATCCGAAGGCTCGCAGAACACTTCCGCAAGGGGAAGCGGCAGCGGGCTGATGCCCTGCCCTTCCGTCCAAAGGAAGATGAGCAGGGGGTGGATGTTCCAGACAACATCGACCACCCAGAGGAGATCCAGGAGTCTCAGCGTGTCGTGAAGGCGGCATGCAATCGTGAGGACTCCGGCTCCAGCGACGACGAGCGTCGGAAGAAGCTCTACGTCATGTACGGCGGGTCCGCCGACCCCTCGTCCCGAAGCGCAGTCAAGACTCTGCGCCGAGCGGTAGCGTCGGTGGCACCACTCCCGAGTGCTGCACCGCACCTTAAGTGGATGGGGACCCCCATCAGCTTTGACGCCACCGACTGCCCCAGGAACATGGCTGGGGCCGGCCAACTACCGCTCCTGGTGGCCCCTACCATCGCCAACGTGAGAATGTACCACGTTTTGGTAGATGGAGGGGCTGGGCTGAACCTCATCAGCCGTGCAGCTTTCCAGAAGCTGCAGGTCCCGATGGCCAAGCTCACCCCGTCGAGCCCGTTCTCAGAGGTAGGGCCGGGACAGGTTATCCCCTATGGCAACATTAGTCTCCCGGTGACCTTCGGTGCTCCGGACAGCTATCGAACAGAGTACATTCTGTTCGACGTAGCGGAGATAGACCTCCCCTTCAACGCCATAATCGGCAGGCCAGCCCTGTACCGGTTCATGGCTGTAGCCCACTACGGCTACCTCGTCCTGAAGATGCCAACACCGACGGGCGTTCTCAGTATTCGTGGGGACCGCACTGCTGCAGTGTCGGCCCTGGAGAAGCTCCAAGCACTCGCAACAGCTGGGGCATCAGCCCCCGGCAATACAGAGCCGGACCAGCTCCGCCCGAGCGCACGTCACCGTACTTCCACCACAGCACCCCGGGTGCAACCTCTCGACGAGGGTGGCGTCCCCTTAAAGGTCGTCCAAGTCGGCGCCGAAGCTACCCAGACCACCCGGGTAGCCGGGGGCCTGGATAGCAAATAGGAAGGCGCGCTCGTCACCTTCCTCCGGCACAACGTCGGCGTGTTTGCATGGCAGCCGTCACAGATGCCGGGGATCCCCAGGGAGGTGATCGAGCACCACTTGAAAGTCTTCCCCGACGCCCGGCCGGCTCAACAAAAGCCCCGCAAGCAATCCATTGAGCGGCAAAACTTCATCCGTGAAGAAGTCAAGAAGCTGCTGGACGCTGGCTTCATACGGGAGGTCCACCACCCTCGATGGTTGGCGAACCCCGTCGTTGTCCCGAAGGCCGGCGGGAAGCTCCGTATGTGCATCGACTACACCAGTCTCAATAAGGCATGTCCTAAAGATCCATTCCCTCTCCCTAGAATAGATCAAATAGTAGGCTCAACGTCAGGCTGTGATATGCTGTGCTTCCTAGACGCCTACTCGGGTTTCCATCAGATCCCCATGTCTAGGGAGGACGAGGAGCACACCTCCTTCATCACAGTAGACGGCCTTTATTGCTATGTGTCTATGCCTTACGGCCTAAAGAATGCACTCCCCACCTTTGTGCGGGCAATGCACAAAACCTTTGGGGAGTTAATAAGAGACCTGGTTGAGGTGTATGTCGATGACATAGTTGTCAAGGTCAAGCAGGGTTCATCCCTACTAGATAACCTAGCTTTAGTCTTTGACAAGTTGCGCTCTACGCGCACCAAGCTGAACCCAGATAAATGTGTGTTCGGCGTGTCCTCTGGGAAGCTCTTAGGGTTCCTGGTCTCGCACCGAGGGATTGAGGCCAACCCAGAGAAGATCAGGGCCATCGACTTGATGCGGCCCCCTGCCCGCGTCAAGGATGTCCAGAAATTCACGGGATGTCTAGCCGCGCTGAGTCAGTTTATACCGAGGCTAGCAGAGCGGGCACTCCCTTTCTTTAAGCTCCTGCGCAAGTCAGGCCCATTTGCCTGGACTGACGAAGCAGAAGAGGCTTTCCAGGAGTTGAAGCGACTCCTGACGACCCTACCTATCATGGTAGCCCCTGAGCCCGGAGAGCACCTGCTGCTCTACATCGCGGCGACGACTGAAGTGGTGAGTATGGTCCTCGTCGCAGAGCGGCCAGACCTCTCACCCTCGCAACCTGCTCCGGTAGCAGAAGTCAGACACCAGGGGGGCCTGCAGAGCCAAGACGGTCTCCCGGACCCCCTGGAGGTCCAAGACGACCTCCCGGAGGCCCAGGACGGCTTCCCGGACCCCCAAGATAAATCTCCAGGGTCCGATTGGGATCTCCCAGAGGTCCCTCAAGACCCCCCCGGAGCTCCCGGATGATCAAGAAAGCTTGAGGGCCTCCGGGTCCCAGTTCCCAGAGGCCCCCGTGGGTCCACCCACCTCCAGCGGGCCGAGGCCAATGGACGAGGAGCTCCCAAGCCTAAGAGAGAGGGTCCGAACCATACAGAGGCCTGTCTACTACATCAGTGAAGTACTTCATGAGGCCAAGACAAGTTACCTAGAAGTCCACAAGCTGCTGTATGCGGTGCTCGTGGCCTCCAGGAAGCTCCGCCACTACTTCCAGGCCCACCGGGTCTCGGTAGTCACCTCGTATCCGCTGAAGACAATTCTTCACAGCCCCCATGCGACTGGCAACGTTGCTAAAGTGGCGGTGGAGCTGGCGGAGTTTGAGCTGGACTTCTTCCCACGTCATGCAGTCAAGAGCCAAGCACTGGCTGACTTTGTGGCGGAGTGGACACCAACGAAGACTGACCCAGGGGGCCATGAAGGCGGAGAGCCAGAGCCCAAAGCTCCGGTCTTCACCGAACCCCACTGGACACTCTTCTTCGACGGCTCCTCGGGAAAGCATGGGGGCTGGTGCCGGCGTACTGCTCCTCATGCCATCGGAGGAACAGTTTGGGTATATGGTGCGTCTCAAATTCAAGGCAACCAACAACATGGCGGAGTATGAAGCACTCATCTTTGGCCTGCAGACAGCGCTGTCTTTAGGCGCTCGCCAGTTGTTGGCACAGGGCGACTCCCAGCTGGTCATCAAGCAAGTCAAGGGTGAATGCTCCTGCAATGACCCACAGCTAGCTGCGTATCTGCTTCACGTGCAGATGTTGGAGAAAGAATTCCTCGCCTTGGACCTGTACCACGTACCGCGCGCTGGTAATGCCGCAGCCGACAACCTTTCAACGAAAGCTTCCACCGGAGCCCCTGCGCCCGAAGGAGTTTTCGAGAGGACGTTGCTGCGGCCCACAGCCCGGCCCGCCGAGCCGGGCGAAGGGGGCTTGACCAGCACCTCGAAGCTGGCGGTCCCGGCGGCCCTACAGCCATGGATGCCGCCAAGGATCGTAAGCGTCACTGGGGACTCCGTGCAACCCAGCGCTCAAGATCCAGAAGCTCATGTCAGACCCGATGCATGGATCACGGAGATCCGGGACTACTTGAAGGACAATATCCTCCCTGATGAACATGCAACCGCTGAACGGATTGTGCGTATGGCTAAGAGGTACGTGCTGGTAGAGGGGGATCTCTACCGGCGTGGCGCCAACCACATCCTATTGCGGTGCATAACCCAGGGGGAAGGCTGCGACTTGCTCGCTGAGATCCATGGAGGCGAATGTGGAAGTCATTCTTCCTCACGCACGCTTGTCGGTAAAGCCTTCCGGCATGGCTTCTACTGGCCGACAGCACTCTAGGATGCCGTCAAGCTGGTCGAGAGCTGCAAGGCGTGCCAGTTCCACGCCAAGCAGATCCATACACCGGCTCAGGCGGTACAGATGATTCCGCCCTCGTGGCCGTTTGCCGTATGGGGGCTGGACATCCTGGGACCATTCCCCAGAACCGTCGGGGGATTCCGGTACCTCTATGTCGCTATCGACAAGTTCACCAAGTGGCCGGAAGCTACACCAGTTGTCAACATCAACAAACAATCCGCAGTAAAATTCATCAAGTCTATTTTCTGCCGGCCTTGGTATTCAGGTATGCTATGCCTCTGTCGCCAAGTGGGACACCAGCGCAGCATTCCAAGACTACTGCGAGGGCCTTGGTATTCAGGTATGCTATGCCTCTGTCGCCCACCCGAGGAGCAATGGGCAAGTTGAGAGGGCCAACGCGGAGATTCTCCGGGGCCTTAAGACTCGCACCTTCGCCAGCCTAAAGAAACATGGTGCCAATTGGGTAGATGAGCTTCCGAGCACACTATAGGCTAACCGGACATCCCAGAGTCGGGCCACCGGGGAGACACCCTTCTTCATGGTGTACGGGGCTGAAGCTGTACTTCCCCCAGAAATCACCATGAAGTCTCACCGTGTCCGGGCTTACGACGAAGCCACGCAGGACAACCTCCGGCGTGGATAAATCGAACTCGTCAACGAGGTCCGATTACATGCGGCACTCCGTAATGCGTGGTACAGGCAAGCGCTTCGGCGCTACCACCAAAGGTCTGTGCGTGCCCGGGAGCTGCAGGAAGGTGACCTGGTGTTGCGGCGCATACTTTCTCGCGAAGGGGCCCACAAGCTCTCCCCTAGTTGGGAAGGCCCCTTCCGAGTAGCGAAAGTATGCCGCCCCGGGTGTGTGCGCCTTTCTACCGAGGATGGGGGCCTGCTCCCGAACCCTTGGAACATAGAACACCTCCGTAAGTTCTACCCCTAGAGCAAAAATAGGACAGTACTTTCTTTTCGTAATAAACTCCATAGTGTCCAGGAGCAGTGCTCGGAGCAGCTAAACCCCAGGGGACGGTCCAGGACTACGTTCAGCTTTGCCTGGTTCCGACTGCAAGCGCGTAGAGTCTTGCTTCCCCTATTAATGGGGTGGGTCGTGGCCTCCATGTTTAGCCTGCCTTCCTCCTATGGAAAGTTGTACGAAAAGAAATCTGCTCTACTTTGCTCTTTCCTTGTACTCATTTAAATTGTGAATTGAGTTTTTTAATCACCCTTGCAGTGCATGGTTGCCATGTGCTCAGCTCCCCCTCTCTACAAGTCCCCAAGCACCAAACATATGGTTAGGGGCTGTAAGTCAAATAAGACTATGAGATAAGGGAGCCCGCGGAGGTTCTTTTTTCGGAGGGGCTAGTTCCTAGCGGAGAGCTTGCGCGGATGGAACGAGTTAGTAAGAGCTTGACACGGCGAGTTTTACGTGGTTCAGGCCGCCGGAGCGTAAAACCCTACGTCCACGGCGAGCTATGGAGCTCGCTGTATTGGTTGCTGCTCAGGGCCGGAGGCCTGAGCATGGGGGTGAGTTACAGCTTGAGAGTGTATGGCTAGCGTATGAGTTGCAAAATGCGAACCCTTGCTATCGACGCCTACTCGAGCCTTTTATAGTCCAAGACTCGGGCGGCTTACAAGGGGAGCCGGGACCCGGCAGGTGGTCCCGGGAAGATTGTCTATTATCTACCGTATCTGCAGTTATGCCGGTGGTTGCCTCTGGTCAAAGGCTTCTAAGTCTTCATCTTGCCGCCCTGCCCATGCCGCATGCTAGTTGTAGTGGTTGATGACGGCGCAGGCGACATGGGATGTCTTGTCACAGCATTTAGTGGCTGGCAGGTTCTGACACCGCGCGCCAGTCTGTGATGCGACTGGGCGCAACGGCACCTGACAGACGCGTGCTCCGTGTTTCCGCGTCTCGGGAAGACGCGGGCCTTGAATACCTTGTACGGGCAAGGTGGGGGGCGCCTTTACACCCGCTGCCTACCGCTCGGGGGCAGGCAGCACCGTTCTTCTGGCCACGTGGCGGGTCCGGAGCCCTTCTCTGAGGAGAGAAGGGTCCGGCCTGCGGGGCACGTGGAGCCTCCGGACCTCTCCCCGCGGAGGGGGAGGTTTGGCTTCTTTTGGTCACGTGGCGAGCCCGGAGCTCCTCTCTGAGGAGAGGGAGGTCCGGCCTCTCCGGACACGCGGCACCTTTGGACCTCTATCCCGCGGAGGGGGAGGTCCGGCTTCTGTATGCCACGTGGTGGGCCTGGAGCTCTCCTCTGAGGAGAGGGAGGTCCGGCCCCGCTGGACGCGTGGCGCCTTCGGAGCTCTCCCTGCGGAGAAGGGCGAGATCCTTAGGCATTGTCCCCTGTGTGCGGGGTACCCCATATCAACGGTACCGACAGTGGCCCCCGGGCCCATCTCGGGGGAGATAGCGAGCCCGAGGTGGGACCTTCGTCTCTTCTGATCCGCGCACTTTCTTGTCTTGAGTACTCCCTGTGCTGGCAGGGTCTTGATGGCTTCGGTGTTCAGCCTCTTAGGAGAGGGTGAAGCCTGGCATCGGAGCTCGGCCCGGCTGTGGGGGCGGAGGTCCGGAAGTCATCGGAGCTCAGGCCAGCGAAGGGCGTGAGGTCCAGCATCAGCGCTCGCCCCTGAAAGGAGGGCGAGGGCTGGCATCGGAGCTCGGCCCAGCTGTGGGGGCGGAGTCCGGAAGTCATCGGAGCTCAGGCCAGCGAAGGGCGTGAGGTCCGGCATCAGTGCTCGCCTCTGAAAGGAGGGCGAGGGCTGGCCTCGGAGCTCGGCCCGGCTATGGGGGCGGAGTCCGGAAGTCATCGGAGCTCAGGCCAGCGAAGGGCGTGAGGTCTGGCATCAGCGCTCACCTATGAAAGGAGGGCGAGGGCTGGCCTCGGAGCTCGGCCTGGCTGTGGAGGCGGACTCCGGCAGTCATCGGAGCTCAGACCAACGAAGGGCGTGACGTCCGGCATCAGCGCTCGCCTCTGAAAGGAGGGCGAGGGCTGGCATCGGAGCTCGGCCCAGCTGTGGGGGCGGAGGTCCGGAACTGCTCAGCGGCCCCCCTTTCCTGTCCCTTAGTCTCATTTGGCTTACTGTCCCAGGCCGGAATACGGGGCCTGGGTAATCCAGTGCACTTAGTCCCGGAGGTCTGGCCCCAGCCCCAGTCAGGGTGTAACCGTCCGGCCCCCTGGTACTCAGACTGCAGCGCCGGGGGGCAGAGTGCGCATGCTTTGGGTGCAAGACTGGGCAAAGCAAGGCTCCTGACCCCCCCGGTTTAGCATAGGTCTTTTTTCAGGAGACCAACTGGCGGTACAGTACCCTTACAGGGAGAGACCCAGAAGGCCACCGGGCCTCTGGCAGGTACCCCAAGCACTACCGCCTTCGGCAGGACGGCAAATATCGACTATGCATGAGAGCAGGAAAGAGGAACCGAGTGTACAATGGACGCACACTGTCTAGAGCGTGGGGAGGTGTTCATATAAATTAATGCGTAATAAATAAACACCTAAGTAAGCATGGTGAACTTACTGGGGTGGCGTCGGAGCGCCTGTCTTCACGCAGAGCGGGTCATGCATGGCTTCGTCGTACGCCGGACACAGGGGGACCCTCCATGGCTATATCAGGGGGAAGCATGGCTTCGGCCCTGCATACCATGTGGAAGGGTAGTTCCCGTGACCCGGCCCTGGGAAGTCCGGCTGCCCCTCAACATGGAGGAGCCGGTATCCCCCGACGGCTCTGGGTGCGCGTCTGCACCGGTTGTGTGGGTCTGCTAGGCGTGGACTTGGCACGCATTGCATCCCTAACCAGTTTGACAGCGTCCAGGTGGCTCTCGGTCAGTAGGAGCCATGCCGGGTGGCTTATCTGACCAACGTGCGGGATGATGAGCGTTCCCAGCACTCGCCTCCTTGGACTACTGCGAGCTAGTCGCAGCCTTCCTCCTGGGTTATGCACCGCAATAGGATGTCGTGGCGCCATGCCAGTAAAGATACCAGCGCGTAGCACTTAGCCACCACACCACCCGTTCAGCGGATGCACGTTCATCAGGAAGGATGTCCTTCAAGGAGTCCCGGACCTCCGTGGTCCATGCATCGGGGCTACTTGAGCTTCTGGATCTCGAGCGCTGGGTTACACGGAGTCCCCAGTGACTCTTACGATCCTTTGGCGGCATCCAGGGCCGCCGGGACTGCCTAGCTTCATGGCACGGGTTCAGCCCCCTTCGCCCGGCTCGGCGGGCCGGGCTGTAGACCGCAGCAACGACCTATCGAAGACTCCTTCGTGCGCGGGGGCTCCGATGGAGGTCTTCCTTGAGAGGTTGTCCGCTGCGGCCGTGCCAGCGCGCGGTACATGGCGCAGGTCCAAGGCGAGGAATTCTTTCTCCAACATCCGCACGTGAAGCAGATAAGCAGTTAGCTGTGGGTCTTTGTAGGAGCATTCACCCCTAACTTGCTTGATAACTAGCTGGGAGTCGCCCTGTGCCAACAGCTGGCGAGCACCCAAAGACAGGACTGTCTTTTAGGCCAAAGATGAATGCTTCATACTCTGCCAAGTTGTTGGTTGCCTTGGAATTGAGACGCACCATGTACCCAAACTGCTCCCCCGATGGCATGAGAAGCAGTACGTCGGCACTGGCCCCCTGCTTTTGAGAGGAGCCGTCGAAGAATAGCGTCCAGTGGTGCCCGGTGAAGACCGGAGATCGGTACTTTGGTTCACCGTCTTTGCGGCCCCCTGGGTCAGCCTTCGTTGGCGTCCAGTCAGCCACGAAGTCAGCCAGTGCTTGGCTCTTGGCTGTCTGACGTGGTCGGGAGCTCAGCTTGAACTCCGCCGTCTTCGGGATGTCTTCCGGCTTCGGAAGCTGGCAGTGAGTGCCAGCTCCGCCCACCGGCTGCTCTGGCGCACTTGTCCGCCAGGCTGAAGTGCTCAGAGGCATCGCAGACCTCTTTGGTCGCAATCTTCTCAAGCATCTTCTCGTCTCGGACACTGTCGAAGTGCCACCACCATAGAAGCACTTTGAATATGCGGGATGGTGTTTCGTACCTGGGAGAACCGCTGGATGAAGGAGCGCAGCGACTTCCCAGGTTGTTACTTGATGGCTTGGAGGTCAAGCTCCATGCCGGGACAGTTGTAGGAGCTGCCGAAGTTGGCGATGAACTGCCGGCAGAGCTCTCCCCAGGAAGTCATGGAACCCCTAGGGAGGTTCATGAGCCAAGACCGGGTCGGGCCGGTCAAGGCGACGGGGAAGTAGTTGGCCATGACGGCCTCATCCCCTCCTGCGGCAAGTACGGGGGTGGAGTAGATCTGAAGGAACTCCGCCGGGTTGACGCTGCTGTCGAACTTTTCGGGCAGGTGCGGCCAAAACCGGAGCCTGGTGTAGCTGGAATCTGCCGTGTGTTCCCCAACCATTGGCGTGCGCATCAGCGACACGGCCGGTTGGCCGGAGCGTTGTCCCCGCCGAAGTCGAGGGTTTGCGGTGACGACGACGAAACGGTCTACCTCGCGAATCCGCTGCTGGGTCGCTGCCTGAGGCGCGTCCCCAGCAGGCGGATTGAGTAGCAGCGCTCTTGCTGCGGCTAGCGCACCCCCGCCGGGTATGCCCAGCGCTACTGAAGACCTGACGCTGGTCGGAGCCTGCATTGCCGGGGTCAGCACTGCCAGAGCCGGTTGCTGGCTCCCAGTGCAGGTATTGGTGCCGCGAACGCTTGGTTCGCCACTGGCACAGTGTGCCCCGGTATGGGAAAGGCTGCTCCATAGACCGGGGACGCCGTTTCCGGGGCATATGGTTGTGGCATATGCTGCGCGACGTATGCCTGGGGCAGAGCTCGCGTGGCAAAGATCTGCCCTTCAGGCTGGGTCGAGGCCGACGTCATACTGTCGCCAGCCTCTTAGTTGCGATGCCTTTCTCGACGTCGCTCGAAGAACACTCGGGCATCTTGGCCCAAGTGGCATCGCTCCGGCTCTGCCCCCAGGTCCGTCGACGGAAGCCTGGTGGAGCCAGAGTCCGCCGTCTGCTCGCCAACCATTGGTGTGCGCGTCAGCGGCACGGCCGGTTGGCCGGAGCGTCGTCCCCGCCGAAGTCGAGGGTTTGCGGCGGCGATGACACGACCCCACTGGTCCTGTCGAGCCAGGATCACGCTGAGGGGTGCTGCGTTGCACAACACCGTATAACACACGTCAAAGGTACAAAGCGGAAGCGGAAGCTTTATTACATAAACAAGTTTATTAACATGTTTACATCAAAATAAGTTTAGTCCACACTCGCGGGCGTAGACTAAGCATCAAGTGCACGTTCAGCCCTCGAACGTGTCCTTGCTAGCACACTCGCACACTAACTCTGCGGCGTGCACGACTCCCACTCGACGGGGTTCCCCTCCTGGGGTTCCGTCTCCTCTTCGGGAGTCCCTTCCTCATAGAACCCTGCAAAAGCTTCAAACACAAGCAGTGAGCACGAAGGCTCAGCAAGTCTGACCCGTCTCACCTAAACATGAAACTTCTACATGAGGGTGATGGGTTGCATGAGGTAAAAATCATTTGCAAGGACTCGCCTAATTAGTAGAACCTTACTTTCAAGTTTTAGCAGCAGGTTGTGGAGAACTTTACGCTAAGGCACATGAGAGAGCCGCAATCAAACAAGAAACGCATTTCTCTCATGTACTTTGCCCAAAGTTGAAAAGAACTTTAGTTAGCACTAAGCTACAACATATCATTAACAATCAATATCCAACTTTCAATCAGCAACATTTTAACATGTAACTAGCCTGTTCTTTCTACGTCACGGTACAGTGAACAAGTGGTACTTACTGACCGCGAGGGACGGCGATTATAATCGATTTACACCTGCAGGGTTACCCGAACAACCCGTCACGTACGCCCGTACTCGATGTTGCCTACAACAACCATCACGGACGCCGTACGCGACTACCTTTCACCCGTTAGCCAAATATTGAACCGGTCCCATCGTCCCGAGCAAGAGGTCCCTGCACGCGCATCTCTGTGCCGCCAGCTGATTTACACCTCGAGCTCTCAACCTACCCTCTGAACGACGGGCAATGCCTCAATACCCAGCTACCCGAGTTACATCAGTTTCCCGGTTCCCATATAGCCGGTAGGTCTTCGGTACTGTTCTAGCTTGTTCAACAGGCCCGCACACGGCTCGGTCCTCAATCGACACAAGCGGAGCTACAGCACACAGGCCCCAAAGTCCTGCTGCCCTTACTCTCCGCTCGGTCTCATTTTCTTGCCATGTGTATCATGTGCTATCTCTACCCGAGCAATGTGCCTCTAGCCTATTCTCGCGAGTAGTTCCAACTACTCGACTTGTACCGAATCCTACTCTATCCTAGCAATGCAGTGGCTAACGGGGTTTGCAATCCTAAACCCCAACCCATGGTTTTCTTGGCTATGCAGTGGGGTTTCCAAACAAGACTCTGATGCACAACATAAAGAAAACAAGTATGTGCTCAAAACAATAAAAATTTATAAAATGGTTAATGCAAACCGGGGCTTGCCTTGCTGCTCTTGGTCGTAGGCTAGCTGTTCCTCCGGAGTAACGAAGTCTAGGACTTCGGGTTCCTCCTCGACCTTAGCGACTACATGATAAGAACAATGTATGTATTAATTAAATGCTTTTGTATTAACTTTGAAGTTGTGAAGTCTATAACCTTTACTAGATAGACCTAATGACTGTGAAACTTTTACTGTGGCTTGGTTACAACCTAAACAGAGACTTGGTCAAGTTTTAGTTGCAGCAAAGCTCATTTGAGCCCTCCACAAATAATTATGTCCTTGACCTTAATTAAAGGCTTTTAGGGTGTTCTAGGTATTTTCATGAAACAAACTATGACTTTCTGAAAACTAGATTTTCAGAGGGTTCTAATGGAATTGGTCTCACTTAATTTGGAAGTCTCTAACTAAAGATATGAGCTAAACAATTTCAGAGAAAATTCTGAAAATGTTTCTGAACATTTTCTATTTTCTCTGGAACAGTTTTACTAATCACACCATTAGGTGGACTAAATGAGCTCAAATGGATCTGAAATTTTTATGGTAGTTCAAGGATATTTTGGTGAACATCTCAGCAAAATTTCAGGATTTTCCTCCAAATGATTCTCCAGTTAAAATTCCTAACAGTTTAAACTTTAAGGAATTAATTCTGGAGAATTAAGGAATCTCATGAAGTGACACTTGATTTTCTGGAAAGTACTCAAAGAGCTGAATCCAGCAAAATTTGGTTCACTCAATTTGGAGCTTTCTAGCCAAAGTTATAAGGATTTGAAGTTTGAAGGAAATCTGAAAATCGGGGAAAAGTTTAAACTCGCGCGTGGGCCCAGGAGACACGCGTCGCACGCCGAAGCGACAGCACACCGCGGCCCACAAGGCTTTTGCGCGCCAGCACACCCGATCCCGGCCGCAGCCGGATCCCGATTCAAAATATCGGCCGCTGACAGCTGGGGTCCACCCCCTTCTTCAACCTCGCGACACCCGCGCTCCGCCGCCGAGGGACCTCGCCGGAGAGCTCGCCGCCGGCTGCTGTACAGCTTCAAACTTCTTGATTCTGGCCGCCCCTGCCTACTTTTACTTGGGGAACATGATCCGAGGGTCAGCTGCTCATGACAACGGCCGGAGCATGGTCGGCGACGAGCCGCCATATCGGAACGACTTCGGCCATGTCGGCTGATGCTCCTAGTGCCTCAGCTACTTGGGAAACCGGTCGGGGAGCATCAGTGGACCTCAGAGAAGGTCGACATGAACTCGGGGCAGCTCGGGGAAGGCCAGAAATAGGTCCTCACCGTGCGCCCGATACCCCCCGTGCGTTCCGCCATTAGTAGACCTTGAATTACGCCGGGCACAGAAGTTCTCCGGCCCAGAGTTGTGAAGGCAACTTGTGCGTCACCGTGTCTAGTTCGTGTGGGAGTGGCCTGAGGCCCTCTAATCCTTTCTAGAGCACGAATTAAACAGAATCGTACCCGAGGGTCGTTCTGCACACAGAAAGGGGAAAAGTGGAAATTCGCCGCCGGTGAGCAACCACTCGAGCTGTGGCTCGGGGATGAGCAGCACCGATCACTTGCGCGTCCAAGGGTGCCTTGGCTCGGGCGTGACAACGCCCAGGTTGGGCTGTCCACGAGAGCCCGAGGTGCGGCGGTTTCCAGTTCCGAGTTTGATCTTTCGGCACAGCCGATATCACTCGGTTTCAATCGATTTCTATCAATGGGAAGGATGGAGGATGGTTGCTAGTACCTTGCTGGGACCTTGGAATGGAAAGAGGGAGCTGCGATTGGCTTGATCAAGCAGGAACTCGAGCGGCGGCGATGGCAGTGGGAAAAGCAGTCGCGCACGTCGGTAGCTCGGGGAAATGGTGACTGAGGCACGCCGGGGAGGGAATAAATAGCTCGGCCGGCTGGCCTCCGGCTTGGGGCACGCAGCAGGAGCTGGCGCCGGCCGGCCCCTTCGGTGGCGCGCGCGCACAACAGCCGGGAACCGACTGAACTGTGGTTCAGTCGGTTTGCTTTGAGGCTGAGGCTGACATGTGGGTCCCACTCCTCTTTTAACCTCTGAAATTTATTCCTAACAGCTGTGGTAAACAGTGAACCCTATTCTACCCTTGGCAACTCAAATTATTCACCCAAGAGCCATTTGAATTGATCAAAGTTCAAATGAGGTTTGGTTTGAATGAATTTCAGCACAAGTGCAGTTTGAAATTCAAATGAAGTTTGAATTTCTCCCCCTTAGCTCATGTCAAGATCAACTCCAAATGGAGTGAAAATTGGTGTGTGAGCTCACAAAAATGTGCTGAGCAAGAATATGCCTTCCACTTTTAAATTCAGTGGGTGAAAACAGTTTGAATTTGAATATGTTTTCAAACTGCCCCTTTCCTATCTACACCCAAGATGACCTCAAAAATGTTTTGAATTTGGGTGAAACTTGGCATGGACATCCTTGGCAAAGTGTAGGAGTTTTCATATGTCCAGCCCATCTATATCACATGTGGGAAGTACCACTTTTGCAATGTGTGAGTTTGTTCCCTAATGAGCATGTTGATAATTGTTACTTGCTCTTTATTTGTGTTCATCATTTTTCCTCAAATGAGGTGTGTGGTGTGGGGATGAACACTGCAAATGGGTGTCAAAAACTGAGGCCCTTACATTCCTCCCCCCTTAAAAGAATCTCGTCCCGAGATTATAAGGTGAAAATGAGAGAGAGGACGGTGGAAAAATTACCGGATATGCGACGTGAGAAAGTCGGGGTAGTTAGTGCGAAGGAATTCTTCGCTCTCCCATGTCGCTTCATCCATGGAGTGATTACTCCACAGAACCTTGTAGAACCACAACGTACGGTTGCGTGTGGTTCGGGCCTTTTCATCAATAATCTGCACCGGTTCCTCCCGATAGGTGAGATCCGGTTGCAGTTCTTCAATGTCTTCCAGCTGAACGGTAGTTGATAGCTTGAGACACTTCCTCAGCTGGGAAATGTGAAAGACGTCGTGCACACCGGAAAGTGCTTCTGGTAATCTTAGCCGGTATGCCACCGATCCACATCTTTCGGTAATCTGGAATGGACCGATGAATCGGGGTGCTAACTTTCCTCTCACCCCAAATCTGTTTACGCCCTTCATTGGAGACACTCGTAGATATACGTGGTCTCCAGCTTCGAATTGTAACGGACGCCTTCTCCGGTCCGCATACTGTTTCTGTCGGGATTGAGCGGCTTTTAGGTTCGCTTGAATTAATCGAACCTTTTCTTCCGCGTTGTTGACAAGATCAATCCCGAAGGTAACCCTCTCGCCAGACTCACACCAATTCAATGGTGTGCGGCATTTTCTCCCGTATAGCGCCTCGTAGGGCGCCATCTTGATGCTGGCTTGGTACCCATTGTTGTACGAGAACTCGGCTAACGGCAAGTGATCATCCCAGTTCTTGCCGTGGTCGATAGCGCAAGCTCGTAGCATGTCTTCTAAGATTTGATTTACCCGCTCCGTTTGCCCATCCGTCTGCGGGTGGTAGGCTGAACTACGGATCAGCTTCGTTCCCAAGGCAGCGTGGAGCTGCTCCCAAAAACGGGACACAAATAAAGTGCCCCGGTCCGATACGATAGTACGGGGTACGCCGTATAAGCATAGGATCCGTGAGATGTACAGTTCAGCGTACTTCTTGGCGTTGTAGTTGGTGTTGACCGGGATGAAATGGGCAACTTTGGTGAGCCGATCGACGATCACCCACACAGAATCATGTTTCTGTAGGGTGGTGGGTAAACCGACGACGAAATCCATGCTCACGTCCTCCCACTTCCAGGCAGGAATGCCCAGTGGTTGCAGCAGTCCCGGTTTCCGCATGTGGTCTGCCTTCACCCGTCGACATGTATCACACTCGGACACGTATTTTGCAGTCTCTCGCTTCATCCGTGTCCACCAAAACTTGCTTCTGAGTTCTTGATACATCTTGTTGCTGCCGGGGTGAATAGAAAACTTTGATAAGTGAGCCTCATCAAAGATTTTCTTCCGTAACTCCGGGTTTCGGGGTACGACGATCCGGTCCTTGAACCATAGGACGCCGTCTCCGTCCTTCCGGAAACATTTCAACTCCCCACTGTCTACACGTCTCCGCAAATGTGATATGCCCTTGTCATTCTTCTGGGCTGCCGCTATCTCTTCACGGATGGTGGGGATCAAAGCTAGGTTGTAGAGAGCTCCATGTGGAATCACATGTAGTGGTGGTTCGCTCTCTTCCAACGGTGTGATGGTCAGATTATTGACGTGTGACTTGCGGCTTAGCGCGTCTGCCACAACGTTTGCCTTGCCCGGATGATAATGGATCTCTATCTCGTAATCCTTTATCAGTTCTAACCATCTTCGTTGCCTCATGTTCAGCTCCTTCTGAGTGAATATGTACTTGAGGCTTTTGTGGTCGGTATATAAATGTACGAGGTTACCGAGTAGGTAGTGCCTCCACATTTTCAGTGCAAGTACCACGGCAGCGAGCTCCAAGTCGTGAGTTGGATAATTTTGCTCATGATTCCTAAGCTGCCGTGACCCATACGCGACCACCCTTTGGTCTTGCATCAACACACATCCGAGCCCAATGCCGGATGCATCGCAGTACACATCGAACGGTTTTGTTGTGTCTGGCTGCGCCAAAACCGGTGCTGATGTCAGGTGCTTGACTAAAGCCTTGAATGCTGCTTCACATGCTGGACTCCAAACATATTTGGTAGCCTTCTTCAGCAGCTCTGTCATTGGCTTGGCAATCTTCGAGAAGTTCGGAATGAACCTCCGATAATATCCCGCGAGTCCGAGGAAACTCCGTACCTCATGAACAGTTCTCGGGGATTTCCAATTCAGCACTTGCGTGATTTTGCTCGGGTCCACAGCGATACCCTCCGCTGAGATGATATGCCCGAGGAAAGGCACTTGCGATATCCAAAACTCGCATTTGCTGAACTTTGCGTATAACTTGTGATCCCGCAGCCGTTGCAAGACTATACGCAGATGTTTCTTGTGATCTTCCTCCGACTTGGAATATACCAGGATGTCGTCGATGAAGACCACGACAAACTTGTCCAGCTCCGGCATGAACACCGAGTTCATTAAGTACATGAAGTGAGCTGGAGCATTGGTGAGGCCAAAGGACATGACCAGGTACTCATAAAGTCCGTACCTTGTCGAAAAAGCTGTCTTTGGAATGTCCTCAGCCCTGATCTTAATCTGATGGTACCCGGATCTTAAATCCATCTTGGAAAAGACCTTTGCTTCGACCAACTGATCAAACAACATGTCGATCCGTGGCAACGGGTACTTGTTCTTGATGGTTACGGCATTTAATGGACGGTAGTCCACGCAAAGCCGCAACGTTTCATCCTTCTTTTTGACAAATAATGCCGAACAGCCCCATGGCGAGGAGCTCGGCCTAATAAAACCCTTCTCCAGAAGGTCCGTGAGCTGAGTCTTCAGTTCAGCCAACTCCTTGGGCGCCATCTTGTACGGCCTTCGGGATATTGGCATGGTTCCCGGTGCAAGTTCAATCTTGAACTCCACCTCTCTATCGGGTGGCATCCCCGGCAAATCATCCGGGAATACATCAGGGAATTCTCGGACCACTGGAATGTCTTCCAATCTGATGGTTGTGGCTTGATAGACACTTGGAAGTTTTATTTCTGGACTGTCCAGAAATAATGAGTGAGAACCGTGCACTCCTGAGTTTAAGTGCACGACTCGGAGGACGGTGTCTAAAACAGCGCCGTGGCGGTTTAACCACGACATCCCTAGGATGACATCGACCTTCTGTCCCTCTAAGATAATGAGAGACGTGGGGTACACTCTACCCGCTAAGCATAATGGTGCTTTGGAGACCATTACGCTTGCTGAAATCTTCCCACCCGGTGAACAAATTAAATATGGACTATCGGTGGGTAGTATTGGCAAGCTGTGTTTAGCAATGAAAGCTTGGCTAATAAAATTATGCGTGGCGCCTGAATCAAATAGTACTATAGCGGGATGCTGGTGGAGTTGGAACATACCCGCAAGGATTGGCTCGCCCTCCGGCACGTCCTCAATGGCAAGCTGGTGGACAGTACCGGGCCTAGGGTTTGCCCGCCGCGCATTAGTAGGGTTCCGGGGTTGATTCCTCCCCGGAAACTGTGGTACCACTCCGCCGCCTTGCCTCTCCGGGCAACTGCTCGCGAAGTGTCCTGGACGACCACACTTGTAACATGTGGCCGCTACTGGTGGAGTACTTGGTGGACGAAAGCCCGGCATGCGTTGCGGAGGTGCAAACGCACGCGGCATCGCCCGCTGCTGCTGTTGTTGTTGCGGTGGTGCTGGCAGTGCCGGCCGGAATGCCGGTGAAGAATACGGCCGACCGCGGAACGGCATCGACCGCTGTGGTGGCTGCCAGCGCGGACCTGATGGTGGGCGATTCACCATCCGAAACTTCTGAGAAGGACCGCCTCCTTCTCCGCTGCTCTGCGGCGCGCTTCGCTTTCGCTCTGCCGCCGCCAACTCCTTGCCGGAGTCTTCCTGAACAATCGCAGCATCAATTATGTCGTTGAGGCTGCCGCGATTGAACATCGCCAGCTTGTCCTTCAGGAGCGGGTTAAGCCCCTGGTAAAAGTGGTCCCGCCGCTTCTCGTCCGTATCTGCGTGATACGACGCGTAGAGTGCGAGATCGTTGAACGCTCTGGAGTACTCCAGCGCGTTCCGGCTCCCTTGTTGCAGGTGTAGGAATTCCTGCGTCTTCCTCTTCATCAAACCGGGCGGTATATGATAGGCCCGGAAGGCCGTCCGGAACTCCGCCCAGGTCATCACTCGGTCGGTGGGTTGTGAAGCACAAAAGTTGGCCCACCACGCGCTCGCGGATCCTTGGAGCTGCTGGACCGCGAACTGAGTCTTGCGCTGCTCGCTGATTTGGAGCAGCCCGAACTTCATCTCTATGGCGCGGAGCCAGTTGTCCGCGTCAAGTGGTTCATCCGCCCTTGAGAATACAGGGGGATGAGTCGCCAGGAAGTCAGAGTAGGAGCTCTGTTGGCGCTCCTCACGATCTTGACGTCTCTCTGGGCGAGACGTATTCGCAATTAACGTTTGCAGCAGCTCTGTATGCTGCTGATGTGAACCCGCCATTGCCGCGACAATGTCGGCCAATGTAACCGTTGGCAGTGGCGGTGGCGGTGTTTGCTGTTGCTGTTGCTGCTGCTGTCCCGAGGAGTCCTCGGGAGGTGGTTGGGAGGTCTCTCCCCCTTGGCTAGTACCTCCAACATCGGGGTTGGCACGAGTACGCGTCATTCTGAAATTCAACACAGCAGCAATTAGCACATGTCTTACTCAAAATTCCATAAACAGGAGTAAGTATTGAAGCGACGCATGATTAACTTGCACAACATTCACATATATTGATAAAGCATAAACTTTATACAAGATACATTATTCTCGGATCTCCGAGAAGTCGTGCTCATGTCGTCACTACCTATACATACGCTACTGTCTACACGACATGTCACCGATTACAAAAGTTGGGTTACGCTACCCTAGCTGCCCTACTTGGCAACCGTAACCCCCTACTCGGAGTAGAACTCGACCTCCTGTGGGTCGTCCTCCTCCGGTACCTCTGCTGGTGGCTCGGGGTCTACCACCTCTTCTCCCATTCCAGGTTCTCCCATGGCTGGAAGACCCAAGACTACCGGTACGCCCAATACCGGGGGCACGAGGTCCTGCAATGCATGCACCTCGTCCATAGCCTGGTTGTAGTCCTCTTCCCAGCCTTGTCCTTCCTCAATAGCGTCGTCCCGCTCTTGAGCAAGGTCCTCATTCTGCTGGGTTAGGGTCTGCACCAGCTCTTGCAACGCCGCAATGTCAACACGGCTCTTCTTCTTTGCCTTCTTCAGACGACGCAACTGATTGTGTTGTTCATTCAGTCGCTTGATCGTCGGAAGGAGCACATTGCGGAGTGCACTGTGAGCACTCTCAAAATGATCTCCACGGCTTGTGCTCTCCTTGAGCTTGGTGGCGAGATGCTCCGTATGAACAGCTTGGCTGTCCATCACAGCGTTTCCCGCCCTCATTTGGAGGCTGAGATTTGCCTCCGCGGGGTTGTACCTTGGGCAACTCGGGTTTGTTGCCTCTAGGTACCTCTCTTCCCACACATG
The DNA here is from genome assembly GCA_030760725.1 of Neostapfia colusana. Lineage (NCBI taxonomy): Eukaryota > Viridiplantae > Streptophyta > Magnoliopsida > Poales > Poaceae > Neostapfia > Neostapfia colusana. The sequence goes on from JASWHV010000006.1 coordinate 108,637,427, forward strand.
CTGAGCTCGTCCCTCCACCGGAACGAGTGCGTATGGAGTTCCCTCCATAGCCTGTACGTGTAGTTGGCAGAAACGTGACATAGTGTCACGGGCTGCCACTTGCCACATCCCTTCCGGTTGTCTTCCTCTCACCGTGACGGTGAATGGCACCCAACCGGGTGGCGTAGGCCCTGCAGGAACCTCGACATGGATCGTCCACGTCTTGTTCCCCTCTTCGCCTTCTTCCTTGGCGAAGTATTGCGGCATCTGGTTGTACCCGAAATATTGGAGCATTAGCCACAATGCTCCCGGGTAGCCGCTACGGTCAGAGCAGTGGGAAACTACCCACCCGTTCTCCAACCGTTTATCTGCTGCCATCTGTAAAAATATATTTGAGAAATGTCAAATATTTATTTAAACAGTAAACCATTGAGTTATAACATAAGATATGTCATTGAACCCTTAACACTTGGAAACATAGTTCAAATTTTTAAACAAATTTGACTGCTGATCTGCTGTTCCCATGACAGCCCTGACCAGTTTCCATATCAATCTGATTTAGGCCAGGTTAAAAGCAAAACCAGTCCTGGAGCTCAACATCAAAGTTAAAGTTAACTTCAATAGATTTCCAGAAAGTATTTGGTTGGCCTAAGATCTGCTCTGGTTCAAAAGTTATGAGATGTCAAAGTTAACAGAATTTCTGGGAACAATTGGACAGCACCTCCCTGCCTTAGGTACTGATTTGATCCAAGAATTCCAGTTAATTCTGTTCCTAATCTGACAAAACTTTCTGTTACAAAGTTGTAACCCATCTCATAAGCTTCCCAGAACCACCTCATTTTCTATTTTTGGATTTTTATGCAGGAAGTTATGCTTAATTTACAGAGAGTCTACAGAGAGTCTTTGCTCCGTCCTGTTTTCTGGACAGTTTCAACTCTACTGCATTTTTCGAGTGGTTAAGGGATGAAACACCTCTGGAACTCAACAGAAAAGTTGTAAAGCTCCTCCAAAGCTTTCCAGAAATGTATCATACGACCCCAACCTCGAAAGAACTCAACCTCTAACCTCTGATTAACTTCAGCCTTGATTTAGCTGAAAACAGAGTGCTCTGTCCTTAACATCCTATAAGTTGAAAATTTATTAACTTTGAATATCCTGTTCAAGGGAAGGAGTTACATCAAGTTTTACTACTTTGGATCAAAACCTTCAAGTTTTTAAATGAAGTTGTTCATTTAGTTGGGTGTGACGTCGAGGCGTCACCAGATTATGTCGGTACTACGTCCTCACAAAGGAAAAACCTATACCGGATTTAGCCGGCTTCGTTAGTTCAGTGGCACTACTCGTCACTCGCACACGGATGCTACACGTCTACCGTTTCGTGGTAAGGCTACCTGCAGAAACTCAAACAATCATCAGACTCGGCTGCACACCGAGCCCGGAATCCATACAGTTTGTACACCCGGCCGTCATCACTCGCCCGGATGTTCTCAAGCCAAACACGCCTTGAGTTACGTGTTCACGTTTCAGACCACGTGACGGGGTCTCCCATGTTGCACCACGCACGCCAGGGACAGACGTTGCTCGAATACCCCAAACGACATGAAGAGTCGTAGAGGATATCAAAGCGGGTCGGGTTACCTGCCACCCGTGGGGCTCCACCCTTCAGCTTGTGCGCACTGGTGGACAGCGCTTACGTGCACCCCCCAAGACATGAACGTCCCGAGATGCACGATTTTCCGACATAACAAATAAGTTAATAAGCCACTTTCTATATACTAATAACATCCTTATACGGGCTACTAACTCGTTCCTCACTGGATTTTTGAAAAAGAAGACCTTTGTACTGTGTTAAACCTCAAGCGAGCTCTGATACCACGCTGACACGACCCCACTGGTCCTGTCGAGCCAGGATCACGCTGAGGGGTGCTGCGTTGCACAACACCGTATAACACACGTCAAAGGTACAAAGCGGAAGCGGAAGCTTTATTACATAAACAAGTTTATTAACATGTTTACATCAAAATAAGTTTAGTCCACACTCGCGGGCGTAGACTAAGCATCAAGTGCACGTTCAGCCCTCGAACGTGTCCTTGCTAGCACACTCGCACACTAACTCTGCGGCGTGCACGACTCCCACTCGACGGGGTTCCCCTCCTGGGGTTCCGTCTCCTCTTCGGGAGTCCCTTCCTCATAGAACCCTGCAAAAGCTTCAAACACAAGCAGTGAGCACGAAGGCTCAGCAAGTCTGACCCGTCTCACCTAAACATGAAACTTCTACATGAGGGTGATGGGTTGCATGAGGTAAAAATCATTTGCAAGGACTCGCCTAATTAGTAGAACCTTACTTTCAAGTTTTAGCAGCAGGTTGTGGAGAACTTTACGCTAAGGCACATGAGAGAGCCGCAATCAAACAAGAAACGCATTTCTCTCATGTACTTTGCCCAAAGTTGAAAAGAACTTTAGTTAGCACTAAGCTACAACATATCATTAACAATCAATATCCAACTTTCAATCAGCAACATTTTAACATGTAACTAGCCTGTTCTTTCTACGTCACGGTACAGTGAACAAGTGGTACTCACTGACCGCGAGGGACGGCGATTATAATCGATTTACACCTGCAGGGTTACCCGAACAACCCGTCACGTACGCCCGTACTCGATGTTGCCTACAACAACCATCACGGACGCCGTACGCGACTACCTTTCACCCGTTAGCCAAATATTGAACCGGTCCCATCGTCCCGAGCAAGAGGTCCCTGCACGCGCATCTCTGTGCCGCCAGCTGATTTACACCTCGAGCTCTCAACCTACCCTCTGAACGACGGGCAATGCCTCAATACCCAGCTACCCGAGTTACATCAGTTTCCCGGTTCCCATATAGCCGGTAGGTCTTCGGTACTGTTCTAGCTTGTTCAACAGGCCCGCACACGGCTCGGTCCTCAATCGACACAAGCGGAGCTACAGCACACAGGCCCCAAAGTCCTGCTGCCCTTACTCTCCGCTCGGTCTCATTTTCTTGCCATGTGTATCATGTGCTATCTCTACCCGAGCAATGTGCCTCTAGCCTATTCTCGCGAGTAGTTCCAACTACTCGACTTGTACCGAATCCTACTCTATCCTAGCAATGCAGTGGCTAACGGGGTTTGCAATCCTAAACCCCAACCCATGGTTTTCTTGGCTATGCAGTGGGGTTTCCAAACAAGACTCTGATGCACAACATAAAGAAAACAAGTATGTGCTCAAAACAATAAAAATTTATAAAATGGTTAATGCAAACCGGGGCTTGCCTTGCTGCTCTTGGTCGTAGGCTAGCTGTTCCTCCGGAGTAACGAAGTCTAGGACTTCGGGTTCCTCCTCGACCTTAGCGACTACATGATAAGAACAATGTATGTATTAATTAAATGCTTTTGTATTAACTTTGAAGTTGTGAAGTCTATAACCTTTACTAGATAGACCTAATGACTGTGAAACTTTTACTGTGGCTTGGTTACAACCTAAACAGAGACTTGGTCAAGTTTTAGTTGCAGCAAAGCTCATTTGAGCCCTCCACAAATAATTATGTCCTTGACCTTAATTAAAGGCTTTTAGGGTGTTCTAGGTATTTTCATGAAACAAACTATGACTTTCTGAAAACTAGATTTTCAGAGGGTTCTAATGGAATTGGTCTCACTTAATTTGGAAGTCTCTAACTAAAGATATGAGCTAAACAATTTCAGAGAAAATTCTGAAAATGTTTCTGAACATTTTCTATTTTCTCTGGAACAGTTTTACTAATCACACCATTAGGTGGACTAAATGAGCTCAAATGGATCTGAAATTTTTATGGTAGTTCAAGGATATTTTGGTGAACATCTCAGCAAAATTTCAGGATTTTCCTCCAAATGATTCTCCAGTTAAAATTCCTAACAGTTTAAACTTTAAGGAATTAATTCTGGAGAATTAAGGAATCTCATGAAGTGACACTTGATTTTCTGGAAAGTACTCAAAGAGCTGAATCCAGCAAAATTTGGTTCACTCAATTTGGAGCTTTCTAGCCAAAGTTATAAGGATTTGAAGTTTGAAGGAAATCTGAAAATCGGGGAAAAGTTTAAACTCGCGCGTGGGCCCAGGAGACACGCGTCGCACGCCGAAGCGACAGCACACCGCGGCCCACAAGGCTTTTGCGCGCCAGCACACCCGATCCCGGCCGCAGCCGGATCCCGATTCAAAATATCGGCCGCTGACAGCTGGGGTCCACCCCCTTCTTCAACCTCGCGACACCCGCGCTCCGCCGCCGAGGGACCTCGCCGGAGAGCTCGCCGCCGGCTGCTGTACAGCTTCAAACTTCTTGATTCTGGCCGCCCCTGCCTACTTTTACTTGGGGAACATGATCCGAGGGTCAGCTGCTCATGACAACGGCCGGAGCATGGTCGGCGACGAGCCGCCATATCGGAACGACTTCGGCCATGTCGGCTGATGCTCCTAGTGCCTCAGCTACTTGGGAAACCGGTCGGGGAGCATCAGTGGACCTCAGAGAAGGTCGACATGAACTCGGGGCAGCTCGGGGAAGGCCCGAAATAGGTCCTCACCGTGCGCCCGATACCCCCCGTGCGTTCCGCCATTAGTAGACCTTGAATTACGCCGGGCACAGAAGTTCTCCGGCCCAGAGTTGTGAAGGCAACTTGTGCGTCACCGTGTCTAGTTCGTGTGGGAGTGGCCTGAGGCCCTCTAATCCTTTCTAGAGCACGAATTAAACAGAATCGTACCCGAGGGTCGTTCTGCACACAGAAAGGGGAAAAGTGGAAATTCGCCGCCGGTGAGCAACCACTCGAGCTGTGGCTCGGGGATGAGCAGCACCGATCACTTGCGCGTCCAAGGGTGCCTTGGCTCGGGCGTGACAACGCCCAGGTTGGGCTGTCCACGAGAGCCCGAGGTGCGGCGGTTTCCAGTTCCGAGTTTGATCTTTCGGCACAGCCGATATCACTCGGTTTCAATCGATTTCTATCAATGGGAAGGATGGAGGATGGTTGCTAGTACCTTGCTGGGACCTTGGAATGGAAAGAGGGAGCTGCGATCGGCTTGATCAAGCAGGAACTCGAGCGGCGGCGATGGCAGTGGGAAAAGCAGTCGCGCACGTCGGTAGCTCGGGGAAATGGTGACTGAGGCACGCCGGGGAGGGAATAAATAGCTCGGCCGGCTGGCCTCCGGCTTGGGGCACGCAGCAGGAGCTGGCGCCGGCCGGCCCCTTCGGTGGCGCGCGCGCACAACAGCCGGGAACCGACTGAACTGTGGTTCAGTCGGTTTGCTTTGAGGCTGAGGCTGACATGTGGGTCCCACTCCTCTTTTAACCTCTGAAATTTATTCCTAACAGCTGTGGTAAACAGTGAACCCTATTCTACCCTTGGCAACTCAAATTATTCACCCAAGAGCCATTTGAATTGATCAAAGTTCAAATGAGGTTTGGTTTGAATGAATTTCAGCACAAGTGCAGTTTGAAATTCAAATAAAGTTTGAATTTCTCCCCCTTAGCTCATGTCAAGATCAACTCCAAATGGAGTGAAAATTGGTGTGTGAGCTCACAAAAATGTGCTGAGCAAGAATATGCCTTCCACTTTTAAATTCAGTGGGTGAAAACAGTTTGAATTTGAATATGTTTTCAAACTGCCCCTTTCCTATCTACACCCAAGATGACCTCAAAAATGTTTTGAATTTGGGTGAAACTTGGCATGGACATCCTTGGCAAAGTGTAGGAGTTTTCATATGTCCAGCCCATCTATATCACATGTGGGAAGTACCACTTTTGCAATGTGTGAGTTTGTTCCCTAATGAGCATGTTGATAATTGTTACTTGCTCTTTATTTGTGTTCATCATTTTTCCTCAAATGAGGTGTGTGGTGTGGGGATGAACACTGCAAATGGGTGTCAAAAACTGAGGCCCTTACAGGCGACGACGAGACGGTCTATCTCTCAAATCCACTGCTGGGTCACTGCCTGAGGCGCGTCCCCAGCAGGCAGATTGCGCAGTAGTGCTCTTGCTGCGGCTGGCGCACCCCCGCCGGGTACGCCCAGCGCTACTGAAGACCTGACGCTGGTTGGAGCCTGCATTGCCGGGGTCGGCGCTGCCAGAGCCGGTTGCTGGCTCCCAGTGCAGGTACTGGTGTCGCGAACGCTTGGTTGCGCCTGACACAGTGTACCCCGGTATGGGCAAGGTTGCGCCATAGGCCGGGGACGCCGCTTGCAGAGCACATGGTTGTGGCTTATGCTGTGCGGCGTACGCCTGGGGCAGAGCTCACGTAGCGAAGGTCTGCCCTCCAGGCTGGGTCGAGGCCGACGTCATGTTGTCGCCAGCCTCTTGAGTGCGACGCCTTTCTCGACGTCGCTCGAGGAACACTCGGGCATCTTGGCCCAAGTGGCACCGTTCCAGCTCTGTCCTCAGGTCCGTCGACGGAAGCTTGGTGGAGCTGGAACCCGCCGTCTGCCCGTCAACCGTTGGCATGCGCGTCAGTGGCACAGCCGGTTGGTCGGAGCGTCGTCCCCGCCGAAGTCAATGGTTTGCGGCGGCGACGACAAGGCGGTCTACCTCGCGAATCCTCTGCTGGGTCGCTGCCTGAGGCCCGTCCCCAGCAGGTGGATTGTGCAATAGCGCTCTTGCTGCAGCTAGCGCACCCCCACCGGGTAGGTCCACCGCTACTGAAGACCTGACACTGGTCGGAGCCTGCATTGCCGGAGTCGGCGTTGCCAGAGTCGGCTGCTGGCTACCAGCTTGTGCCGACACACTCCGTCCTGAGTGTGTCGACATGTACTCCCCAGTGGTCACGGTTCGCCGCGAACGCGGAGGGGGAGAGTTTACCGCTGAAGGAAGCTTGGTCATCTTCGTTGGCGGAAACTCGTCGCGCTAGGAGAAAAGCCCCCAACCTGGCGCGCCAAATGTCGAAGTGTGTGGTCGACACTTCCCCCGGGCCTGCACTGGGCAGCCCGCGGAGGTTCTTTTTTTGGAGGGGCTAGTTCGTAGCGGAGAGCTTGCGAGGATGGAACGAGTTAGTAAGAGCTTGACACGGCGAGTTTTACGTGGTTCAGGCCGCCGGAGCGTAAAACCCTACGTCCACGGCGAGCTATGGAGCTCGCTGTATTGCTTGCTGCTCAGGGCCGGAGGCCTGAGCTTGGGGGTGAGTTACAGCTTGAGAGTGTATGGCTAGCGTATGAGTTGCAAAATGCGAACCCTTGCTATCGACGCCTACCTGAGCCTTTTATAGTCCAAGACTCGGGCGGCTTACAAGGGGAGCCGGGACCCGACAGGTGGTCCCGGGAAGATTGTCTATTATCTACCGTATCTGCAGTTATGCCGGTGGTTGCCTCTGGTCGAAGGCTTCTGAGTCTTCATCTTGCCGCCCTGCCCATGCCGCATGCTAGTCGTAGTGGTTGATGACGGCGCAGGCGACATGGGATGTCTTGTCGCGGCATTTAGTGGCTGGCAGGTTCTGACACCGCGCGCCAGTCTGTGATGCGACTGGGCGCAACGGCACCTGACAGACGCGTGCTCCGCGTTTCCGCGTCTTGGGAAGACGCGGGCCTTGAATACCTTGTACGGGCAAGGTGGGGGGCGCCTTTACGCCCGCTGCCTACCGCTCGGGGGCAGGCAGCACCGTTCTTCTGGCCACGTGGCGGGTCCGGAGCCCTTCTCTGAGGAGAGAAGGGTCCGGCCTGCGGGGCACGTGGAGCCTCCGGACCTCTCCCCGCGGAGGGGGAGGTTCGGCTTCTTTTGGCCACGTGGCGAGCCCGGAGCTCCTCTCTGAGGAGAGGGAGGTCCGGCCTCTCCGGACACGCGGCACCTTCGGACCTCTCTCCCGCGGAGGGGGAGGTCCGGCTTTTGTATGCCACGTGGTGGGCCCGGAGCTCTCCTCTGAGGAGAGGGAGGTCCGGCCCCGCTGGACGCGTGGCGCCTTTGGAGCTCTCCCTGCGGAGAAGGGCGAGATCCTTAGGCATTTTCCCCTGTGCGCGGGGGTACCCCATATCGAGGGTACCGACAGGGAGCCCCCAAGGAGAATTACGTTTCCTCTACCTATGTGCAGGGCCTCCAGGTTGCGGCAACAGGGACTGCATGAAGCAGGGGGGAAGGAGCTACCAACTACTCCGACCTAGGACTGGAAGGACCAGGACCTGCCCCTCTAGAAGGGGCGGGACCCGGGGGCCCCACGTGTCCAGCAGGCCCGGAACTCTCTCCTCCCTTGAGGAGGGCTCCGGGCTCGCCACGTGGCAGGCGGAAACCGGACCTCCCCCCTCGGTGGGAGGGCTCCGAAAGCCCTACGTGTCCAACATGGCCGGAGCTCCCGCCTCTTAAGGAGGAGCTCCGGACCCGCCACGTGGCAGGCAGATTTGGAGCTCCCCATAGGGCGAGATCCGGAGACCTCCGGGGGATCCTAACACGGTTAGGACCCGGGGAGGGTGTCTGTGCAAAGCTCCGAGATTGGAGATGGCCTCTGAGTACCTTGCGGAGCTAAGGACTCAGTCAGGCAAAGCCAAGAAGGAGAGGAAAAGCATCACAGACACAAATATCCAAGAGAGTCAAATTAAGTAAGGCTCCATGAGCTGGACTACAGACTCGATAAGAAGAAAGAAACAAGCCCCAAGGGTCTCCCGACACGACCAGAATCCAGAATTTGCAACAACGGCCGCGTCGCCAGGCTTCAGCCCTGGCGGAACTCTCTCGCTCTATGACCAGAGCGCAGGAATCGCCTCCCTCATCACCGGCGCAAAAACCAGTGACACCACGGGAGCTCCTGAGGCCCTCCGCAGTATTCAGCGGTCTTCTTGGAGACTCTACCGCCTGGGATTCTCCACGGTGCATCGGCGGTTTCCTTCTCCTGAAGTTCCCTCATTACCTGCCCAAAAGCCGGTGTCGTCAAGGGTGCTCCTGAGGCCCTCTCCGCAGCATTCAGCGGTGTTCTTGGAGACCCTGCCGCCTGGGATTCTCTTCGATGCTTCAGCGGTTCCTTTGAAGACTCCACCACCCTCAGGGGCAGGGCAGGCAGGCTCCCTGAGTCCCAGGCTTGGTGCAGACGCAACCGCTGGAGGGAGCTGAGAGCAATTCTTCCCCCCATAAGGCGGGTTAAGAGCCATGGAAGAAGACAACACTGCAGGACCTGAGGGAAGCGCAGGGGCAGGAAGCCTTATAAGAGGAATGTACCCACATGGAGGTTTCATTTAGCACCTTCCCGGGTGCAATCCCAAGCGATTCGGAACTCTTCGGGTACCCCGCGTCGGCGACCGCTTCGGTTCCTAAACCGAGTGCCGATGAGAGGTGGGCCCAAGCCTCCAAACTAAAGCGGTGGGGTCAAGGAGTCAGTCTCCTGAGAAGATGAGCCGGCAAGGCACTTCGGCGGTTCCCGAAGAAAGCGCCGCAACGTGCAGAAGTGGCAGTCTTGGGAACCGCCGCAGTAAAAGCAACCATCAAGTGAGCGCACGCTCCCACGATCACGTGGCTGTTCGTGCTCCGGCAGCGGTCAATTCGGGACTTAGAGAAAGTGCGCGGATCGGAAGAGACGGAGGTCCCACCTCGGGCTCGCTATCTCCCCCGAGATGGGCCCGGGGGCCACTGTCGGTACCTGAGATATGGGGTACCCCCGCGCACAGGGTAAAATGCCTAAGGTACTCGCCCTTCTCCGCAGGGAGAGCTCTGAAGGCGCCACGCATCCGGTGGGGCCGGAACTCCCTCTCCTCAGAGGAGAGCTCCGGGCCCGCCACGTGGCATACAGAAGCCGGACCTCCCCCTCCGCGGGAGAGAGGTCCGAAGACGCCAGATGTCCAGCGGGGCCGGACCTCCCTCTCCTCAGAGGAGAGCTCCGGGCCCGCCACGTGGCATACAGAAGCTGGACCCCCCCTCCGCGGGGAGAGGTCCGGAGGCACCACGTGCCCCGCAGGCCGGACCCTTCTCTCCTCAGAGAAGGGCTTTGGACCCGCCATGTGGCCAGAAGAACGGTGCTGCCTGCCCTCGAGCGGTAGGCAGCGGGCGTAAAGGCGCCCCACACATTGCCCGTACAAGGTATTCAAGGCCCGCGTCTTCCCAAGACGTGGAAACGCGGAGCACACGTCTGTCAGGTGCCGTTGCACCCAGTCGCATCACAGACTGGCGCGCGGTGTCAGAACCTGCCAGCCACTAAATGCGGCGACAAGACATCCCATGCCGCCTGCGCCGTCATCAACCACTACGACTAGCATGCGGCATGGGCAGGGCGGCAAGATGAAGACTCAGAAGCCTTCGACCAGAGGCAACTACTGGCATAACTGCAGATACGGTAGATAATAGACAATCTTCCCAGGACCACCTGTCGGGTCCCGGCTCCCCTTGTAAGCCGCCCGAGTCTTGGAATATAAAAGGCTCGGGTAGGCGTCGATAGCAAGGGTTCGCATTTTTGCAACTCATACGCTAGCCATACACTCTCAAGCTATAACTCACACCCGGGCTTAGGCCTCCGGTCCTGAGCAGCAAGCAATATAGCGAGCTCCATAGCTCGCCGTGGACGTAGGGTTTTACGCTCCGGCGGCCTGAACCACGTAAAACTCGCTGTGTCAAGCTCTTACTAACTCGTTCCATCTGCGCAAGCTCTCCGCTAGGAACTAGCCCCACCGAAAAAAGAACCTCCGCGGGCTGCCCAGTGCAGGCCCGGGGGAAGTGTCGACCGAACACTTCGACAGCAGTTATGCCGGTAGTTGTCTCTGGCGAAGGCTTCTGAGTCTTCGTTCTGCCGCCCTGCCCATGCCGCAAGCTAGTCGTAGTGGTTGATGATGGCAGGGGCGGCAGGGGATGTCTTGTTGCTGTGTTTATTGGCGGGCAGGCTCTGACACGGCGCGCCAGTCTGTGATTCGACTAGGCGCAATGGCACCTGACAGAGGCGTGCTTCGTGTCTCCGCGTCTTGGGAAGGCACGGGCCTTGAATACCTTGTACGGGCAAGGTATGGTGCGTCTTTACGCCCGCTGCCTACCGCGCGGGGGCAGGCAGTGTCGTCCTGCTGGCCACGTGGCGGGCCCGGAGCTCTCCTCTGAGGAGAGGGAGGTCAGGCCCCGCGGGACACGTAGAGCCTTCGGAGCTCTCCCCGCAGGGGGGGGGGTTCTGGCTTCTGCTGGCCACGTGGCCGGCCCGGAGCTCTCCTCTGAGGAGAGGGAGGCCCGGCCCCACGGCACACGTGGAGCCTTCGGAGCTCTCCCCACGGAGGGGGGAGGTCCGGCTCAGGTGGCCATGTGGTGAGTCTAGAGCTCTCCTCTGAGGAGAGGGAGGCCAGGCCCCGCTGGACACGTGGTGCCTTCGGAGCTCTCCCTGTGGAGAAGGGCGAGGTCCTTAGGCATTTCCCCCTGTGCGCGAGGGTACCCCGTATCGAGGGTACTGACAGTCACCCTCGTTGAGGGGATGCACACGGGGTTATGAGGTCGAGTCACGGTGGCGTGCACTCGGGTGCAACTGGCCTGGTTCTGCACCGCTAGGAGCTGGTGCTCGCGCTGCTGCAAGTGCTTGGAGCTTCTCCAAGGCTGATACTGCAGCAGTGCGGTCTCCACGAATCTTGAGAACACCTGTTGGTGTAGGCATCTTCAGGACGAGATAGCCATAGTGGGCTACTGCCATGAACCGGTACAGGGCTGGCCTGCCGATGATGGCGTTTGTCGAAGTGTGTGGTCGACACTTCCCCGGGACCTGCTCTGGGCAGCCCGCGGAGGTTCTTTTTCGGAGGGGCTAGTCGCTTGCGGAGAGCTTAAGCGTAAGGGACGAGTGAGGGAGGAGCTTGGCACGGCGAGTTTTACGTGGTTCGGGCCGCCGGAGCGTAAAACCCTACGTCCACGGTGAGCAGAGGTGCTCGCTGTATTGCTTGTTGCTCAGAACCGGAGTCCTGAGCTTGAGGGTGAGTTATGCCTAGTGTGCGAGTTGCTGGAGTGCGAACCCTTGCTAACGTTGCCTACCTGAGCCTTTTATAGTCCAAGGCTCGAGCGGCTTACAAGGGGGGCCCGGGACCCGACAGGTGGTCCCAGAGAGATTTCCTGCCGACTATTGTATCCGCAGTTATGCCGGTAGTTGTCTCTGGCGAAGGCTTCCGAGTCTTCGTTCTGCCGCGCTGCCCATGCCGCAAGCTAGTCGTAGTGGTTGATGACGGCGGGGGTGGTAGGGGATGTCTTGTCGCTGTGTTTATTGGCTGGCAGGTTCTGACACTGCGCGCCAGTCTGCGATGCGACTAGGCGCAACGGCACCTGATAGAGGCGTGCTCCACGTCTCCTCGTCTTGGCAAGGTGCGGGCCTTGAATACCTTGTACGGGCAAGGAATGGTGCGTCTTTACGCCTGCTGCCTACTGCACGGGGGCACGCAGCGCTGTCCTTCTGGACACGTGGCGGGCCCGGAGCTCTCCTCTGAGGAGAGGGAGGTCCGGCCCCGCGGGACACGTGGAGCCTTCGGACCTCTCCCCGCGGAGGAGGGATGTCCGTCTTCTGTCGGCCACGTGGCGGGCCCGGAGCTCTCCTCTGTGGAGGGGGAGGTCCGGTCCCGCGGGACACGTGGCGCCTCCGGAGTTCTCCCCACGGAGGGGGGTGGTCCGGCTGCCGCTGGCCACATGGCGGGCCTGGTGCTCTCCTCTGAGGAGAGGGAGGTCCGGCCCCGCTGGACACGTGGCGCCTTCGGAGCTCTCCCTGCAGAGAAGGGCGAGATCCTTAGGCATTTTCCCTTGTGAGCGGGGCTACCCCATATCGAGGGTACCGACAGTGGCCCCCGGGCCCATCTCGGGGGAGATAGCGAGCCCGAGGTGGGGCCTCCGTCTCTTCAGTTCCACGCACTTTCTCTAAGTCCCGCATTGACCGCTGCCAGAGCACGAACAGTCGCGGGATCGTGGGAGCGTGCGCCCACTTGATGGTTGCTTTTACTGCGGCGGTTCCCAAGGCTCCCACTTCTGCATGTTGGGGCGCTTTCTTCGGGAACCGCCGAAGCGCCTTGCCGGATCGTCTTCTTGGGAGACTGACTCCTTGACCCACCGCTTCAGCTGGGCGACTTGGGTCCACCTGTCATCGGCGCTCGGTCTTGGAGCCGAAGCGGTTGCCGATGCGGCGTATTCGAAGAGTTTCGAATCGCTTTGAATTGTACCTGGAAGGTGTGAAAGGGAGCTGCAACGTGGGTAGGCTCCCCTTATAAGGCTTCCAGCACTTGCACCTTCCTTGAGTCTCTGCGGCCTTGTCTTCTCCCATGGCTTCTAACCCGCCTTCGGAGGGGGATCGCGCTCGATTTCCTCCGGTGGCGGCGTCTACACCAAGTCAGGGATCCAGGGAGCCTGCATGCCTTGCCTCTGGAGGTGGCGCCTCCAAGAGGCCTCAGGTTTATCATCCCGGTGGGACTCTTCTTGAGCGACAACAGGCTGAAAGTTCCCTGGCGTTGCGTCCTTTCTCCTCAGGCGGTGGAGTCTCCAAAGAAACTGCTGGCACGCCAGGGAGGCTTCAGGTGGAGGAGTCTCCAAGGAATCTGCTGAAGCACCAAGGAGGACTCTAGGCGGCAGAGTCTCGAAGGAAACCGCTGAAGCAGCGGAGGGGGCTTCAGAAGCATCCTTGATGACACCGACCCTTGCGCTGGTGATGGCCAGGTGGTCCCCGCGCTCGGGTCAGAGGAGTCTTCAAGGAGACTGCTGAAGCGGCGGAGGGGGCTTCAGAAGCACCCTTGATGACAGCGGCCCTTGCGCTGGTGGTGGCCGAGGTGATCCCTGCGCTCGGGTCATGAAGCGGGAGAACGCCGCCAGGGCTGAAGTCGGGGACGTGGCCGCTCTTGCAGCTTCTAGGTTCTGGACGTGCCAGGGGGACCATGAATAAATAGACTCTCTTGAATGTTTGTGTCTGTGATGTTTTCTGTCTTCTTCTTGGTTTTACCTGGCTGACCCTTAGCTCCGCAAGGTACTCAGAGGCCTTCACCAATCTCGAAGCTTTGCACAGGCACCTTCCCCGGGTCCTTACTGTATTAAGTGCCCCGGAGGTCTCCGGAGCTCGCCCCATGAGGATGGGGAGGTCCGGATCTGCTGGCCACGTGGCGGGCCCGGAGCTCTTCTTTGAGGAGAGGGAGGTCCGGCCCCGCGGGACATGTGGAGCCTTCGGACCTCTTCCCGTAGAGGGGAGGAGGACCGGCTTCTATCGGCCACGTGGCGGGCCCGGAGCTCCCCGCTGAGGAGAGGGAGGTCCGGCCCTGCTGGACACGTGGGACCTTCGAGTCTCGCCCCTGCGGAGGTGGCGACCGTCTTCGGTCTTACCTTGGAGTTCCGGTCTTGCGCAATCCCGTAGCGGCCCCCTGGTAGGTGTGTCCCATTGGTTGGGTGCACCTACCATACTCCTGCGGGGAGCTGAGGCCGAGAGGTCCTGCACACAAGTAAGGGAAACGTAATTCTCCTTGGGGGCTCCCCCTCCTCTATCTCATAGTCTTATTTGGCTTACAGTCCCCATCCACTTGCAGGGTGCTTGGGGACTATAGTGCGCGAAGTGCCGGGAGCTCGGGGGCCCCCTTGGCCATCGGCATGTACCTCCAACGCAACCGCCTTTGGTAGGACAGCAAATGCCGACTAGAGGTGAGAATGAGAAGAGGGAGCGGAGCGCATGGTGACCATACGCCGGAAGTGTAGTCATAAAAATTTAATATGTAATTTAAATGAGCACAAAGGAAGAGCAAAGTAGGACAGGTTTCTTTTTCATATAAATTTCCATAGGAGGAAGGCAGGCTAAACATGGAGGCCACGACCTGCCCCATTAAGAAGGGAAGCAAGACTCTACGCGCTTGGGGTCAGAACCAGGCAAAGCTGAACGTAGTCCTGGACCGTCCCCTGAGGCTTAGCTGCTCCGAGCGCTGTTTCTGGACTCAAGGAATCTATTACGAAAAGAAGGGATTGTCCTATCATTGCTCTAAGGGTAGAACTTATGGAGGTGTTCTATGTTCCAAGGGTTCGGGAGTGGGTCCCCATCCTCGGTGGAAAGGCGTACGCACCCGGGACGGCACACTTTTGTGACTCGGAAGGGACCTACCCAACTAGGGGAGAGTTTGTGGGTCCCTTTGCGAGAAAGTATGCGCCGCAGCACCAGGCCGCCTTCCTGCAGCTCCCGGGCACGCACAGACCTCTGGTGGTAGCGACGGAGCGCTTGTCTGTACCGTGCGTTATGGAGTGCTGCATGCAATCGGACCTCGTCGACGAGGTTGATTTCTCCACGCAGGAGGTTGTCCTGCGCGGCTTCGTCGTAAGCTCGGACATGGTGAGACTTCATGGTGATCTCTGGGGGAAGCACAGCTTCGGCCCCATACACCATGAAGAAGGGTGTCTCTCCGGTGGCTCGGCTCTGGGATGTCCGGTTAGCCCATAGTGTGCTTGGAAGCTCATCCACCCAATTGGCACACCTGGATGACAAGGTATTCGCAGTAGTCTTGGAACGCTGCGCTGGTGAACTGGGTCCCGTTGTCGGTGATGATTCTGTTCGGGACCCCGAACCGGCAGATAATCGACTTCATGAACTTTACTGCGGATTGCTTGTTGATGGTGACGACTGGTGTGGCCTCCGGCCACTTGGTGAACTTGTCGATGGCGACATAGAGGTACCGGAATCCCCTGACGGCTCTGGGGAATGGTCCCAGGATGTCCAACCCTCATACGGCAAACGGCCATGAGGGCGGGATCATCTGTACTGCATGAGCCGGTGTATGGATCTACTTGGCGTGGAACTGGCACGCCTTGCAGCTCTCGACCAGCTTGACGGCATCCTGGAGTGATGTCGGCCAGTAGAAGCCATGCCGGAAGGCTTTACCGACAAGCGTGCGTGAGGAAGAGTGACTCCCATATTCGCCTCCATGGATCTCAGCGAGCAAGTCGCAACCTTCCCCCTGGGTTATGCACCGCAATAGGACGTGGTTGGCGCCACGTCGGTAGAGATCCCCTTCTACCAACGCGTATCTCTTAGCCATGCGCACAGTCCGTTCAGCGGATACACGTTCATCAGGGAGGATGTTGTCTTTCATGTAGTCCCGGATCTCCGTGATCCATGCATCGGGTCTGACTTGAGTGTCTGGATCTTGAGCGCTGGATTGCACGGAGTCCCCAGTGACGCTTACGATCCTTGGCGGCGTCCATGGCTTCAGGGCCGCCGGGACCGCCAGCTTCGAGGTGCTGCTCCAGCCCCCTTCGCCCGGCTCGGCGGGCCGGGCTGTGGGCCGCAGCAACGTCCTCTCGAAGACTCCTTCGGGCACAGGGGATCCAGTGGAGGCCTTCATTGAGAGGTCGTCAGCTGTGGCATTGCCAGCGCGCGGTACATGGCGCAGGTCCAAGGCAAGGAAGTCTTTCTCCAACATCTGCACGTGGAGCAGGTAAGCAGCTAGCTGTGGGTCATTGCAGGAGCGTTCACCCTTAACTTGCTTGATAACTAGCTGGGAGTTGCCCTATGTCAACAACTGGCGAGCGCCCAGAGACAGGGCTGTCTTTAGGACAAAGATGAGTGCTTCATACTCTGCCATGTTGTTGGTTGCCTTGAAATTGAGACGCACCATATACCCAAACTGCTCCCCCGATGGCATGAGAAGCAGTACGCCGGCACCGGCCCCCTGCTTTCGCGAGGAGCCGTCGAAGAAGTGCGTACAGTGAGGCCCGGTGAAGGCCGGAGCTCGGTGCTCTGGTTCACTGTCTTCGTGGCCCCCTGGGTCAGCCTTCGTTGGCGTCCACTCAGCCACGAAGTCAGCCAGTGCTTGGCTCTTGACTGCATGACAAGGAAGGAAGTCCAGCTCAAACTCCGCCAGCTCCGCTACCCATTTAGCGACATTGCCAGTCGCGTGGGGGCTCTGAAGGATAGCCTTCGGCGGATAGGAGGTGACCACCGAGACCCGGTGGGCTTGGAAGTAGTGGCGGAGCTTCCTGGACGCCACGAGCACTGCATACAGCAGCTTATGGACATCCAGGTACCTTGTCTTGGCATCATGGAGGACCTCGCTGATGTAATAGACAGGCCTCTGGATGGTCCGGACCCTCCCTCCCAGGCCAGAGATATCTTCATCCATGGGCTCAGGCCTATGGGAGGTGGGTGGGTCCAGGGAGGCTGCCGGGAGCTGATACTCGAAGGCTCCTGTCGAAGTGTTCGGTCGACACTTCCCCCGGGCCTGCACTGGGCAGCCCGCGGAGGTTCTTTTTTCGGAGGGGCTAGTCCCTAGCGGAGAGCTTGTGCAGATGGAACGAGTTAGTAAGAGCTTGACACGGCGAGTTTTACGTGGTTCAGGCCGCTGGAGCATAAAACCCTACGTCCACGGCGAGCTATGGAGCTCGCTGTATTGCTTGCTGCTCTGGGCCGGAGGCCTGAGCTTGGGGGTGAGTTACAGCTTGAGAGTGTATGGCTAGCGTATGAGTTGCAAAATGCGAACCCTTGCTATCAACGCCTACCCGAGCCTTTTATAGTCCAAGACTCGGGCGGCTTACAAGGGGAGCCGGGACCCGACAGGTGGTCCCGGGAAGATTGTCTATTATCTACCGTATCTGCAGTTATGCCGGTAGTTGCCTCTGGTCGAAGGCTTCTGAGTCTTCATCTTGCCGCCCTGCCGATGCTGCATGCTAGTCGTAGTGGTTGATGACGGCGCAGGCGGCATGGGATGTCTTGTCGCGGCATTTAGTGGCTGGCAGGTTCTGACACCGCGCGCCAGTCTGTGATGCGACTGGGCGCAACGGCACCTGACAGAAGCGTGCTCCGCGTCTCCGCGTCTTGGGAGACGCGGGCCTTGAATACCCTGTACGGGCAAGGTATGGGGCATATTTACGCCCGCTGCCTACCGCTCAGGGCAGGCAGTGTCGTTCCGCTGCCACGTGGCGGGCCCAGAGCCCTTCTCAGAGGAGAGAAGGGTCAGTCCCGCGGGGCGCGTGGCGCCTTCGGACCTCTCTCCCGCGGAGGGGGAGGTCCGGCTCCTGCTGGCCACATGGCGGGCCCGGAGCTCTCCTCT
Source organism: Neostapfia colusana (assembly GCA_030760725.1). Lineage (NCBI taxonomy): Eukaryota > Viridiplantae > Streptophyta > Magnoliopsida > Poales > Poaceae > Neostapfia > Neostapfia colusana. The sequence goes on from JASWHV010000006.1 coordinate 108,655,345, forward strand.
GAGGAGAGGGAGGTCCGGCCCAGCTGGACACGCGGCGCCTTCGGACCTCTCTCCCGTGGAGGGGGAGGTCTGGCTTCTGTATGCCACGTGGAGGGCCCGGAGCTCTCCTCTAAGGAGAGGGAGGTCCGTCCCCGCCGGACACGTGGCGCCTTCGGAGCTCTCCCTGCGGAGAAGGGCGAGTTCCTTAGGCATTTTACCCTGTGCGCGGGGGTACCCCATATCTCAGGTACCGACAGTGGCCCCCGGGCCGATCTCGGGAGAGATAGCGAGCCCGAGGTGGGACCTCCGTCTCTTCCGATCCGCGCACTTTCTCTAAGTCCCGAATTGACCGCTGCCGGAGCACGAACAGCCGCGGGATCGTGGGAGCGTGCGCTCACATGATGGTTGCTTTTACTGCGGCGGTTCCCAAGACTGCCACTTCTGCATGTTGCGGCGCTTTCTTCGGGAACCGCCGAAGTGCCTTGCCGGCTCATCTTCTTAGGAGACTGACTCCTTGACCCCACCGCTTCAGTTAGGCGGCTTGGGCCCACCCGTCATCGGCATTCGGTCTAGGAACCGAAGCGGTTGCCGGTGCGGGATATTCGAAGAGTTCCAAATCGCTTGGGATTGCACCGGGAAGCTTTTTAGAGGGGGTCTTACCCACATTGCAGCTTCCCTTCGCACTTCTCAGCGTTTCTTCTCGGACTCTTGTGCTTTTGCTCTCTTGCCTTTGAGTTCTCCCTTGCCATGGCTTCCAACCCGCCGCCAGAGAAGAAACGCGCTCGATCTCCTCCAGCAACGGCGTCGGTGCCAAGTCGGGATTCTGGGGTGCCTGACACTCCCTCCGGTGGCGACTCGAAGAGGCCCCGGGTTGATGCGCTGGGGGAAGCTTCTGGGGCGTCCCCTGTTCCGCCAGTCCAAGCGGCTGCGGAGCGGCCGTCGGTGACGGTAGCGGGCTCTGGAAGTCCTACCCCGGCTCGGAAGTCGGGGTTCAGAGCCCGCTGGAGTGTCCGTGCTTCCCGGCCTTCCCCGACTTGCGGGGAGTCTGCGCCGCTGCGCTCGGAGCCAGGGGCAACTGCCGCGGCCCCCAGGCCAGCGCGAACTTCTCCTGTTGCGGTGTGCCCGGACTCCGCGGCGGCGTCGTCTCTTCCTGCCGAGACGGCCACCGCGGCCCCCGAGCCAGCGCAGGTTGACCCTGCACTAGGCGGCCTGGCCTCTTCTTCAGCACCGCCTTCCCCAGCTCGCCCCTCTCCTCAGGTCAAGGAGCCAGAAGCCGAAGAGAGCCCGGCTGGCCTTGCTACCAGAGCCTCGGAGCCAGCTTCTCCTGATCGGCATCTCGTCTCGGTTGCCGGTGCGTCGGCTCTTCCTGAGGACGAGGTAATGGAGGAGGTCGGGGGGACTGCCCCGGCCTCTGCTGCTCCATTGCCTCTGGCGGACGCCTTCGCGCTTGCCGAGACGAGCGTCCGGCAGGTCTTGGCTGCACTAGGGCGCGAGCGAGAGGAGTATACGGTTGAACGGGACCACCTCTTCATCTGGGGGAACCTTTTGCGGGAGAGGACCGCGAAGGTTAAGAGTGAGCTCGACTCCAGGCAGGAGTTGCTCGACTTCAGGGAAGCGCTCGTCGACCGGATGAAGCGGGCTGTCGACCGCATGGACACCCAATCGCGGCGTATCAACAGGGAGGCCCTGGAGGCACACGCCCGGGCCGAAGAGAGCCTCTCTGCTGCTGTGGAGATACGGCAGCGGTTGGAGCGCCGTGAACTCGCCGTTGAGGAACGGGAGCGTTCCATGGCGGCTGAGGCGGAGAGGGTCGCCGTGCAGCTGGCTGCGGGCGAGGATGACCTTCGAGCTCGGATGGAGGAGCTGGAGATCCTGAAGGCAGATCTCGACTTGAGGGAGGAACAGGTCTCCCGTGATCGCCGGGCAGTCTTGGACCGGGAGCTGACCGCCGACTTCAAGGCCGCTGAGTTGGAGCGGCTCGCCAAGACTCTCCACCTTCGGGAGAGCTCCCTGGCGGCCAAGGAGAAGGAATTCTCCGAGAGGAACCTGGAGGCTCTGCAGGCGGCCTGCCGCGAGGTGGAGGAGCTCTCAGCCTTGCGGTCCTCCGAGGCTCTTGCGGTCTCAAGCTTCGTGGATCGAGCGGGGTCCGCCCTGATCCCTCTTGGCTTCAGTCCGGTGAGGGCCGCGACTCCTGCATTGAAGGTGGTGGAGGTGATCCCTGTGTTGGAGTCGATCGGCGCCAAGCTGGATAGACTCAACTCGGTGGTCGCCAGCGAGCTTGAGGCCGAGGGTCGCGGCTTAGCTTTAGAGGTCGCCTCACATGTGCTGGCATGCTTTAAGAGCCGTGATCCCTCTTTTTCGCTAGAGCCAGCGAGAGAGTGCCCAGCCGCGGAGCGGGAGCAAGCTGACAGGGCAGAAGTCGAGGATGTGGCCGCCCTCATAGCCGCAAGGTTCCGGCAGGAGCCGGGAGGTCCTTAGGACTTGTTTCTTTCTTCTTATCGAGTCTGTATTCCAGCTCATGGAGCCTCGCTTAATTTGACTCTTTTGGATACTTGTGTCTGTGATGCTTTTTCTCTCCTTCTTGGCTTTGCCTGGCTGAGCCCTCAGCTCCGCAAGGTACTCAGAGGCCATTTCCGATCTCGGAGCTTTGCACAGACACCCTCCCCGGGTCCTAACCGTGTTAGGGGCCACCGGAGGTCTCCGGATCTCGCCCTGTGAGGAGCTCCAAATCTGCCTGCCACGTGGCGGGTCCGGAGCCCCTCCTTAAGAGGCGGGAGCTCCGGCCATGTTGGACACGTAGGGATTTCGGAGCCCTCCCACCGAGGGGGGAGGTCCGGTTTCCGCCTGCCACGTGGCGAGCCCGGAGCCCTCCTCAAGGGAGGAGAGAGTTCCGGGCCCGCTGGACACGTGGGGCCCCCGGGTCCAGCCCCTGCTGGAGGGGCAGGTCCCGGTCCTTCCAGTCCTAGGCCGGAGTAGCTGGTAGCTCCTTTCCCCCTGCTTCATGCAGCCCCTGTTGCCGTAACCTGGAGGTCCTGCACACAGGCAGAGGAAACGTAATTCTCCTCGGGGGGTCCTCCCCTCCCGTCTCCTAGTCTTATCCGTCTTACGATCCTGATTCGCTATACGGGGCTTGGGCAATTCTGTGCACGAGGCGCCGGAGCTCCGGCTCCCTCCGAGGTCCGGGTACGGCCGTCCGATCCCTAGTACCGGGCCATGCGCTGGGGAAGCAGAGTGCACGCGCTTTGGGTTCATGACCAGGAAAAGCGGACGTACTCCCCTGGACCTCCGGAGGGCAGGATGCGCATGCTTTGGGCTCTGGGCCGGCTAAGCTGGATACGCACCCTGGACCCCCCATGCACAACGCAGGCCTTTCCTGGAGGTAACCAACTGGCACCCAACACCTGACTGGGGGAGGCCCGAGAGACTCACTCGGCCATCGGCAGGTGCCTCAAGCGCAGCCGCCTTCGGTAGGATAGCAAATGCCGACTATGGATTAGCGCAGGAGAGGGGGAGCTAGATGTACGATGAACATACAGAGATAGTGCGATCATAATAATTAATGCATAATTTAAATGAGCGCATGAGAGAGAGCTAAGTAGAACAGGGCTCTGTATTCGTACCCATAGGTGGAATTCTGGCTGTACAGGGAGGCAATGTTCCGCCTTGTCTTCAAGGGAAGCAAGACTCTACGCGCTTAGGGTCGGAACCAGGCTAAACTGGACGTAGTCCTGTACCGTCCCTTGAGACTTAGCTGCCCCAAGCGCTGTTCCTAAATTCTATGGGGTCTATCACAGAAGGGAATAACCATGTCCTACTGATTCTCAGGAAGTAGGACTTACAGTGTTGCTCCATGGCAAGTATTTTTGGGAACGGATCCCACTCTCGGTTGAAAGGTGTCGAAGTGTGCGATCGACACTTCCCCCGGGCCTGCACATGGCAGCCCGCGGAGGTTCTTTTTTCGGAGGGGCTAGTTCCTAGCGGAGAGCTTGCGCGGAAGAACGAGTTGGTGAGAGCTTGACACAGGAGGTTTTACGTGGTTCAGGCCGCCGGAGCGTAAAACCCTACGTCCACGGCGAGCTATGGAGCTCGCTGTATTGCTTGCTGCTCAGGGCCGGGGGCCTGAGCTCGGGGGTGAGTTACAGCTTGAGAGTGTATGGCTAGCGTATGAGTTGCAGAATGCGAACCCTTGCTATCGACGCCTACCCGAGCCTTTTATAGTCCAAGGCTCGGGCGGCTTACAAGGGAAGCCGGGACCTGACAGGTGGTCCTGGGAAGATTGTCTATTATCTACCGTATCTGTAGTTACGCCGGTGGTTGCCTCCGGTCGAAGGCTTCTGAGTCTTCCTTTTGCCGCCCTGCCCATGCCGTGCGCCAGTCGTAGTGGTTGATGGCGGCGCAGGCGGCATGGGATGTCTTGTCGCGGCGTTTATTACCTGTCAGGTTCTGACACCGCGCGCCAGTCTGTGATGTGACTGGACGCAACGGCACCTGACAGGCGCGTGCTCCGCGTTTCCGCGTCTTGGGAAGACGCGGGCCTTGAATACTTTGTACGGGCAAGGTGAGGGGCGCCTTTACGCCCGCTGCCTACCGCTTGGGGGCAGGCAGCACCATTCTTCTAGCCACGTGGCGGGTCCGGAGCTCTTCTCTGAGAAGAGGGAGGTCCGGCCTTGCTGGACGCGTGGCGCCTTCGGACCTCTCTCCCACGGAGGGGGAGGTCTGGCTTCTGCATGAAATGTGGCGGGCCCGGAGCTCACCTCTGAGGAGAGGGAGGTCCGGCCCCGCTGGCCGCGTGGCGCCTTCGGACCTCTCTCCCGCGGAGGGGGAGGTCCGGCTTCTGTATGCCACGTGGCGGGCCCGGAGCTCTCCTCTGAGGAGAGGGAGGTCCGCCCCCGCCAGACGCGTGGCGCCTTCGGAGCTCTCCCTGCGGAGAAGGGCGAGCACCTTAGGCATTTCACCCTGTGCGCGGGGGTACCCCATATCTCAGGTACCGACAAAAGGCATGTGTACCTGGGGCGGCAGCTTTCATGATTCGGAAGGGACCTTCCCTGCTGGGGGAGAGCTTATGGGTCCTTCCTGGAATAGAGCGTGCCGCTTCACCAGGTTGCCCTCCTGCAGGCCACCGACGCGTTTAGTTCTTTGGCGGTAGTGCTTAGAGCATTAGCCGAGACCGTGCGTTGCGGGGTGTTCGCTGCAGCCGAGTCTTGTCGATGAGGTTGTAATCTTCGCGCTGGATCAGGTCCTGCGCGGCTTCTCCTGGGGCCCCCGGGGAGTTCTCCCCTTCTGTCTAAGGACTTCAAGGGGTAGGTAGGCCCGGGCTCGTCTTGGATGACCTAAGGCGTCTTCCCCTTCTGGCAAGGCCTTCAAGGGATTGACAGACCTTAGGCGGCCCCCGAGAGGTATGTTCGAGGCACGGAGGCACGCCGTAGTTGGCTAACGCCCTGGCCTGTCACCGTCGGAACTGGAGTCCTCACCGTCATGCACTGTCTTTATGACACGCTGAGGCTCCTGGAACCCCACCTGGTGGGCAGCAGTGACTGGGGCATCGACCTTCTGTTTGCCATCCCTCTGAGGGTAGGGCGGCGCTTCAGCCTCTGCTGTCTCCCTTTGCGGAAGCGCTCTGCGAGCCTCTGGATCTCCCAGCACTCGGCAGCAGTATGGTTGCAGGTGCCATGCACGGGGCATAGCCCGCCTTGGTCACTGTCTGGGGCCGGTGATTGCCGCTGCCTTTTGTCGGGGCGTGGCCCCCGAGCTCCACTGGTCGTCGCAGCTGCGGCGACGGGGGCCGTGAATGGTGACTTCATCTTTCCACTCCCCCGGTTCTTGGTCTTCTTGCCATCCCCATAGGCAGCAGCACCGGACCCGGGCTGCCCTCCTGACTCGGAGGTCGGCAGAGCGTGCCAGTTCCGCCCTTCAGCCGCTCTGGCGCACTTGTCCGCCAGGCTGAAGAGCTCCGAGACGTCGCGGACCTCTCTGGTCGCGAGCTTCTCAAGCATTTTCTCGTCCCGGACACCCTGCCGGAACGCCAGCACCACAGAGGCACTTTGGATATGCGGGATGGTGTTGCGCACCTGAGAGTACCGTTGGATGAAAGAGCGCAGCGACTCCCCAGGTTGTTGCTTGACGGCGTGGAGGTCAAGCTCCGTGCCAGGGCGGGTGTAGGAGCTGCCGAAGTTGGCAACGAACTGCCGGCAGAGCTCACCCTAGGAGGTTATGGACCCCTGAGGTAGATTCATGAGCCAAGACCGAGCTGGGCCGGTCAAGGCGACGGGGAAGTAGTTGGCCATGACAGCCTCGTCCCCTCCTGCAGCAAGTACGGCGGTGGAGTAGATCTGGAGGAACTCCGCTGGGTTGACGCTGCCGTCGTACTTCTCGGGCAGGTGCGGGCGAAACTTGCGTGGCCACCTTGCGAAGCGAAGGTGGGGTGCAAGGGCCGCACATCCTGCACCTGCTGCTGCAGGTACTGGCGCTGCGAACGCTTGGTTCGCACTTGGCACCGCGTATCCCGGCATGGGCAAGGCTGCACCATAGACCGGGGCCGCTGCTTGTGGCGCATATAGTTGTGGCATATGCTGCGCAGCATATGCCTGAGGCAGGGCTCGCGTGGCGAAGGCCTGCCCTTCTGGTTGTGTCGAGGCCGACGACATGCTGTCGCCTGCCTCATGGCTGCGACGCCTCTCTCGGCGTCGCTCGAGGTACACCCGGGCGTCCTGGCCCAAGTGGCACCGTTCCAGTTTCCTACGCAGGTCCGTCGACAGGAGCCTGGAGGAGCTGGAATCCGCCGTTAGCCCGTCAACCGTGGGTGTGCGTGTCAGCGACACAGCCGGTTTTCCTGGGCGCTGTCCTCGCCGAAACCGAGGGTTCGTGGTGGCGACGACGAGGTGGTCCACCTCACGGACCCATTGCTGGGTCGCTGAATGGGGCGCATCCCCCGGAGGTGGGTTGCGCAGCAGCGCTCTTGCTGCAGCTAGCGCACCTCCTTGGTGTACGCTCAGCGCTGCAGAAGATCTCACACTGGCCGGGGCCTGCATAGCCGGAGTCGGCGTTGCCGGAGTCGGCTGCTGGCTACCAGCTTGTGCCGACACACTCCGTCCTGAGTGTGTCGACATGTATTCCCCAGTGGTCACGGTTCGCCGTGAACGTGGAGGGGGAGAGTTTGCCGCTGAAGGAAGCTTGGTCATCTTCGTTGGCGGTAACTCGTTGCACTAGGAGAAAGCCCCCTACCTGGCGCGCCAAATGTAGAAGTGTTCGGTCGACACTTCCCCCGGGCCTGCACTGGGCAGCCCGCGGAGGTTCTTTTTTCGGAGGGGCTAGTCCCTAGCGGAGAGCTTGCGCAGATGGAACGAGTTAGTAAGAGCTTGACACGGCGAGTTTTACGTGGTTCAGGCCGCCGGAGCGTAAAACCCTACGTCCATGGCGAGCTATGGAGCTCGCTGTATTGCTTGCTGCTCTGGGCCGGAGGCCTGAGCTTGGGGGTGAGTTACAGCTTGAGAGTGTATGGCTAGCGTATGAGTTGCAAAATGCGAACCCTTGCTATCGACGCCTACCCGAGCCTTTTATAGTCCAAGACTCGGGCGGCTTACAAGGGGAGCCGGGACCCGACAGGTGGTCCCGCGAAGATTGTCTATTATCTACCGTATCTGCAGTTATACCGGTAGTTGCCTCTGGTCGAAGGCTTCTGAGTCTTCGTCGTCTTGCAGCCCTGCCCATGCCGCATGCTAGTCATAGTGGTTGATGACGGCGCGGGCGGCATGGGATGTCTTGTCGCTGTGTTTATTGGCTGGCAGGTTCTGACACCGCGCGCCAGTCTGTGATGCGACTGGGCGCAACGGCAACTGACAGAGGCGTGCTCCGTGTCTCAGTGTCTTGGGAAGACGCGGGCCTTGAATACCTTGTACGGGCAAGGTATGGGCGTCTTTACGCCCGCTGCCTATCGCTCGGGGGCAGGCAGCGCCGTTCTGCTAGCCACGTGGCGGGCCCGGAGCCATCCTCAGAGGAGAGGGGGGTCCGGACCCGCGGGACACGTGGAGCCTTCGGACCTCTCCCCGCGGAGGGGGAGGTTCGGCTTCTGTCGGCCACGTGGCGGGCCCGGAGCTCCTCTCTGAGGAGAGGGAGGTCCGGCCCCGCCGGATACGTGGCACCTTCGGACCTCTCTCCCGCGGAGGGGGAGGTCCGGCTTCTGTATGCCACATGGCGAGCCCGGAGCTCTCCTCTGAGGAGAGGGAGGTCCGGCCCCGCTGGACGCGTGGCGCCTTCGGAGCTCTCCCTGCAGAGAAGGGCGAGTTTCTTAGGCATTTTCCCCCTGAGCGGGGGTACCCCATATCGCGGGTACCGACAAGCACCTCGAAGCTGGCGGTCCCGGCGGCCATGGACGCCGCCAAGGATCACAAGCGTCACTGGGGACTCCGTGCAACCCAGCGCTCAAGATCCAGATGCTCAAGTCAGACCCGATGCATGGATCACGGAGGTCCGGGACTACTTGAAAGACAATATCCTCCCTGATGAACGTGTATCCGCTGAACGGATTGTGCGTATGGCTATGAGACACATGGCGGTAGAGGGGGATCTCTACCGACGTGGCGCCAACCACATCCTATTGCGGTGCATAACCCAGGGGGAAGGCTGCGACTTGTTCACTGAGATCCATGTAGGCGAATGTGGGAGTCACTCTTCCTCACGCACGCTTGTCGGTAAAGCCTTTCGGCATGGCTTCTACTAGCCGGCATAACTCCAGGATGTCGTCGAGCTGGTCGAGAGCTGCCAGGCGTGCCTGTTCCACGCCGAGCAGATCCATACACCGGCTTGGACGGTACAGATGATCCAGCCCACATGGCCATTTGCCATGCTGGGGCTGGACATCCTGGGCCTGGGACCATTCCCCAGAACCGAGGATGGGGACCCGTTCCCGAACCTTCGGAACACAGAACACCGCTGTAAGTTCTACCCCTAGAGCAACAATAGGACAGACCCTTCATTTTATAATAAAATCCATAAAAGTCCAGGAACAGTGCTTGGAGCAGCTAAGCCTCAGGGGATGGTCCAGGACTACGTTCAGCTTCGCCTGGTTCCGACCCCAAGCGCGTAGAGTCTTGCTTCCCCTGAGGCGGGTCGTGGCCTACATATTCAGCCCGCCTTCCCCATATGGAAATTTATATGAAAAGAAACCTGCCTTACGTTGCTCTTCTTTGGTACTCATTTAATTTACTTATTAAATTTTTATGATTACCCTACTAGCGCGTGCTCACTATGCGTTCAACTCCCTCTTCTCATTCTCATCTTTAGTCGGCATTTGCTGCCCTGCCAAAGGCAGTTGCGTGGGAGGTACCGGCCGAAAGCCAGGGGGGCCCCAAGCCCCCGGCACTTCGCGCACGGTAGTTCCCAAGCACCATATAAGTGGACGGGGACCGTAAGCCAGATAAGACTAAGAGATAGAGGGGGGGGGGAGCCCCCAAGGAGAATTACGTTTTCCTTACTTGTGTGCAGGACCTCTCGGCCTCAGCTCCCCGCAGGAGTATGGTAGGCACATCCATCCAATGGAACGCACCTACCAGGGGGCCGCTACGGGATCGCGCAAGACCAAAACCCCAAGGTAAGATCAAAGAACTAGACCTCACAGGGGCGAGACCCGAAGGTCCCACGTGTCCAGCAGGGCCAGACCTTCCACCTCCTTGAGGGGGAGCTCCGGGCCTGCCGCGTGGTCTACAGAAGCCGGACCTCCCCCCTCTGCGGGGAGAGGCCCGAGGACTCCACGTTCCCCGCAAGCCCGGACCTCCCCTCAGGCGGGAGCTCCGGGCCCGCCACGTGACCAACAGGCCCGGACCCCCCTCCGATCTTGTGAGGCGGGTCCTGGAGACCTCCGGAACCCTTAGTATACAGTGAGGACCCGGAGAAGGTGTCTATGAAGAGCTTCGAGATTGGTCAAGGCCTCCGAGTACCTCGCGGAGCTAAGGACTCGGCCAGGAAAAGCCAAGAAGAAGACTAGGGCATGCAGACACAAAAAGAAACAGGAGTCTGTCCATACGAAGGCTCCACGAGCTGGGCTACAGACTCAACAAAAATAAAAAAGGAAGTAGAGGGCCTTGTGGCCACGGGGGCAGATGCCTAAGAGTCCCCGGACTCCCGATGAAACCTAGAGGCCATGAGGGCAGCTAAGTCCTCGACTTCGGCCCTGGCAGCTTCCTCCCGATCGGCGACGGGTCCTAGACGAACCGGCCCCAGAGAAAAGGAAGGGTCTCGGCTCAGGAAGCACGACACGACGTGCATAGCAACCTCCTTCGCAAGGCCCCGACCTTCCGCTTCCAGCTCGTCGGCGATCACTGATTCGAGCCGACCTAGCTCGTCGCCGATAGACTCAAGGGCCGGGATCGCTTCGGACATCGGCCGCGCCGGAGCCTCCACCTGCACAGGGCTGAAACCAAGAGGAGCCAAGGTGGACCCCGCCTTGGCAATAAAGCCCCAGACTGCCTGGGCCTCGGCAGACCGCAAGGACTGGAGCTTCTCTACCTCTTGGCGAGCCGCCAGCTCGCGATCCATCGCCGCCTGGCGCTCCTTGGAGAACTGCTCCTCCCTCACGGCGACAGCCGACTCACGGAGCTCCAGCTCCTCGGACCGAGCCCTTAGCTCCTCCACTTTGGCCCTCAGCTTGGCAGTGGTCTTCTCCTCCTCGGCCGCAGCGGCGCGTTCCCGATCGGCGACGGCGCGCTCTCGACGGGCTACCTGCAGCTGCAACTCCTCCGCGGCGGCGGAGCACTCCTTGGCTTTGGCTTCAGCGTGGGCCAGAGCCTCGCGGTAGGTGGCATGAACCCGCTGGGCCTCTGACTCCAAGCGGCTAATGGCCTTCTTCTGAGTGCCAAGCAGAGCACTCATGGCCTCAAGCCTTGACTGCCTCGAGTCAAGGTCCGCCATAGCCTCCCGGACCCGCTGCTGCCAGCTGAGAAGGCGTTCCCTCTTGCCGGCCAGCGCCCGCCGCTCCTGCTCAAAGGCAGATTGGAGCTGCCGGGCGCTGGTCTGGACACGCCCCAGGGCGTCCCACCTGGGCGCCGGAGCAGGGGGACAGGAGTTGCGCCTCTGGACCCCCCTGACGAGTCTAGGACCGGCGGAGGCGCCGGCGCCTCAACAACCAGGGTGGGGCGCTGTCCTAAGGAGGCCAGGGGGCCAGCAGGCGCACCTACAGCAGCCCTCCCGGTCTCAGGACCGGACTTCTGGACTGGTGAAGGAGGGCGGATAGGAGCAGATGCGGCCACCACGGAGAGTGAACCCGCTGGCGCAGAGGGTGCCCCCGTCGATTTGGGGGCCATGGGAGCCACCACGGTCCCCAGGTGCTGAGGCGCGGAGCTTCCGTCGGTTGAAGGCGGCCGAATAAGAGGGCCGCCCCCGGCAGCTGGTCGGTCCCTGCAACAAGAGAAAGCCCTCAGGATAAGAGAAAAGACAAGAGCTCTGCTCCTACAAGCCAGAAAGAGCAACACTTACTGGGCGGCATGAGCGCTCCAACGGGCTTGCAGCACTGGCCTCTGGGCTGAAGCTGAACTGCCGGGACCAGCGGCTGGAACGGTCACGGAATGGGACGCCTGGATCCCCGGCACACTCGCCGGCGTCGCCCCACCAACATCCGTCCTGGAAACCCCTCTGTCGGTACCTGAGATATGGGGTACCCCCGCGCACAGGGTAAAATGCCTAAGGTACTCACCCTTCTCCGCAGGGAGAGCTCCGAAGGCGCCATGCGTACGGTGGGGCCGGACCTCCCTCTCCTCAGAGGAGAGCTCCGGGCCCACCACATGGCATACAGAAGCCGGACCTCCCCCTCCGCGGGTGAGGGGTCCGAAGACGCCACGCGTCCAGTGGGGCCGGGCCTCTCTCTCCGCAGAGGAGAGCTCCGGGCCCGCCACGTGGCATACAGAGGCTGGACCTCCCCCTCCGCGGGGAGAGGTCCGGAGGCTCCACGTGCACCGCAGGCCGGACCCTTCTCACCTCAGAGAAGGGCTCCGGACCCGCCACGTGGCCAGAAGAACGGTGCTGCCTGCCCCCGAGCGGTAGGTGGCGGGCATAAAGGCGCCCCACACCTTGCCCGTACAAGGTATTCAAGGCCCGCGTCTTCCCAAGACGCGTAAACACGGAGCAGCGTCTGTCAGGTGCCGTTGCGCCCAGTCGCATCACAGACTGGCGCGCGGTGTCAGAACCTGCCAGCCAATAAACGCCGTGACAAGACATCCCATGCCGCCTGCGCCGTCATCAACCACTACGACTAGCACGCGGCATGGGCAGGGCGGCAAGATGAAGACTCAGAAGCCTTCGACCAGAGGCAAACACCGGCGTAACTACAGATACGGTAGATAATAGACAATTCTCCCGGGACCAACTGTCGGGTCCCGGCTTCCCTTGTAAGCCGCCCGAGTCTTGGACTATAAAAGGCTCGGGCAGGCGTCGATAGCAAGGGTTCGCACTTTGCAACTCATACGCTAGCCATACACTCTCAAGCTGTAACTCACCCCCAAGCTCAGGCCCCCGGCCCTGAGCAGCAAGCAATACAGCGAGCTCCGTAGCTCGCCGTGGACGTAGGGTTTTACGCTCCGGCGGCCTGAACTATGTAAAACTCGCCGTGTCAAGCTCTCGCTAACTCGTCCATCCGCGCAAGCTTTCCGCTAGGAGACTAGCCCCGCCGAAAAAAGAACCTCCGTGGGCTGCCCAGTGCAGGCCCGGGGGAAGTGTCGATCGCACACTTCGACATTTGGCGCGCCAGGTAGGGGGCTTTTCCCCTAGCACGACGAGTTTCCGCCGACGAAGATGACCAAGCTTCCTTCAACGGCAAACTCTCCCCCTCCGCGTTCACGGCGAACCGTGACCACTGGGGAGTACATGTCGACACACTCAGGACGGAGTGTGTCGGCACAAGCGGGCAGCCAGCAGCCGACTCCGGCAACGCCGACCCCGGCTATGCAGGCCCCGACCAGCGTGAGGTCTTCTGCAGCACTGAGCGTACACCGTGGAGGTGCGCTAGCTGCGGCAAGAGCGCTGCTGCGCAACCCGCCTGCGGGGGATGCGCCCCATTCAGCGACCCAGCAATGGGTCCGCGAGGTGGACCGCCTCGTCGTCGCCGCCGCGAACCCTCGGTTTCGGCGAGGACGACGCCCAGGGCAACCGGCTGTGTCGCTGACGCGCACACCCACGGTTGACGGGCTAACGGCGGATTCCAGCTCCTCCAGGCTCCTGTCGACGGACCTGCGAAGGGAACTGGAACGGTGCCACTTGGGGCAGGACGCCCGGGTGTACCTCGAGCGACGCCGAGAAAGGCGTCGCAACCAGGAGGCAGGCGACAGCAAGTCATCGGCCTCGACACAACCAGAAGGGCAGGTCTTCGCCATGCGTGCCCCGCCACAGGCATATGATGCGCAGCATATGCCACAACCATATGCGCCGCAAGTAGCGGCCCCGGTCTATGGTGCAGCCTTGCACATGCCGGGATACGCAGCGCCAGGTGCGAACCAAGTATTCGCAGCGCCTATACCTGCCACAGCAGGTGCAGGATGTGCGGCCCTTGCACCCCATCTTCGCTTCACAAGGTGGCCACGCAAGTTCCGCCCGCACCTTCCCGAGAAGTACGACGGCAGCGTCAACCCGGCGGAGTTCCTCCAGATCTACTCCACCGCCGTACTTGCCGCAGGAGGGGACGAGGCTGTCATGGCCAACTACTTCCCCGTCGCCTTGACCGGCCCAGCCCGGTCTTGGCTCATGAATCTACCTCAGGGGTCCATAACCTCCTGTGGTGAGCTCTGCCCCGCAGTTCGTCGCCAACTTCGGCAGCTCATACACCCGTCCCGGCACGGAGCTCGACCTCCACGCCGTCAAACAACAACCTGGGGAGTCGCTGCGCTCTTTCATCCAGCGGTTCTCTCAGGTGCGCAACACCATCCCACATATCCAAAGCGCCTCTGTGGTGGTGGCGTTCCGACAGGATGTCCGGGACGAGAAAATGCTCGAGAAGCTCGCGACCAGAGAGGTCCGCGACGTCTCGGAGCTCTTCAGCCTGGCGGACAAGTGCGCCAGAGCAGCTGAAGGGCGGAACTGGCACGCACTGCCGACCTCCGAGTCAGGAGGGCAGCCCGGGTCTGGTGCTGCTGCCTATGGGGGTGGCAAGAAGACCAAGAACCGGGGGGTGGCAAGATGAAGTCACCATTCACGGCCCCCGTCGCCGCAGCTGCGACGACCAGTGGAGCTCGGGGGCCACGCCCTGACAAAAGGCTGCGGCAGTCACCGGCCCCAGACAGTGACCAAGGCGGGCTATGCCCCGTGCATGGCGCCTGCAACCATACTGCTGCCGAGTGCTGGGAAATCCAGAGGCTCGCAGAGCGCTTCCACAAAGGAAGACAGCAGAGGGCTGAAGCACCGCCCTACCCTCAGAGGGATGGCAAACAGAAGGCCGACGCCCCAGTCACCGCTGCCCACCAGGTGGGGTTCCAGGAGCCTCAGCGTGTCACAAAGACAGTGCATGGCGGTGAGGACTTCAGTTCTGACGGTGACGGGCCTGGGCGTTAGCCAACTACAGCACGCCTCCATGCCTCGAACATACCTCTCGGGAGCCGCCTAAGGTCTGTTAACCCCTTGAAGGCCTTGCCAGAAGGGGAAGACGCCTTAGGTCATCCAAGGTGAGCCCGGGTTCACCTACCCCTTGAAGGCCTTAGCCAGAAGGGGAGAACTCCCCGGGGGCCCCCGAGAGAAGCCGCGCAGGGCCTGATCCAGCGTGAAGATAACAACCTCGACAAGACACGGCTTGCAGGGAACACCCCACAACGCACGGTCTCGGCTAATGCTCTAAGCACTACCGCCAAAGAACCAAAGCGACGGGGGCCCGCAAGAAGGCAACCTGGTGAAGCGGCACGCTATATTCCAAGAAGGACCCATAAGCTCTCCCCCAGCAGGGAAGGTCCCTTCCGAATCATGAAAGCTGCCGCCCCAGGTACACATGCCTTTCAACCGAGAGTGGGATCCATTCCCAAAAAATCCTTGCCATGAAGCAACACTGTAAGTCCTACTTACTGAGCATTGGTAGAACAGGGTTATCCACTTCTGTAATAAACCCCATAGAATTTAGGAACAGAGCTTGGGGTAGCTAAGTCTCAAGGGACGGTACAGGACTATGTCCAGTTTAGCCTGGTTCCGACCCTAAGCGCGTAGAGTCTTGCTTCCCTTGTAGACGAGGTGGAACATTGCCCCCATGTACAGCCAGAATTCCACCTATGGGTATGAATACAGAGACCTGTTCTACTTAGCTCTCTCTCATGCGCTCATTTAAATTATGCATTAATTTTTATGATCGCACTATCTATGTATGTTCATCGTACATCTAGCTCCCCCTCTCCTGCGCTCATCCATAGTCAGCATTTGCTATCCTACCGAAGGCGGCTGCGCTTGAGGCACCTGCCGATGGCCGAGTGAGTCTCTCGGGCCTCCCCCAGTCAGGTGTTGCGGTTCCAGTTGGTCACCTCCAGGAAAGGCCAGCGTTGTGCATGGGGGGTCCAGGGTGCGTATCCAGCTTAGCCGGCCCAGAGCCCAAAGCATGCGCATCCTACCCTCCGGAGGTCCAGGGGAGTACGTCCGCTTTGCCTGGTCATGAACCCAAAGCGCGTGCACTCTGCTTCCCCAGCGCATGGCCTGGTACTAGGGATCGGACGGCCGTACCCGGACCTCGGAGGGAGCCGGAGCTCCGGCGCCTCGTGCACAGAATTGCCCAAGCCCCGTATAGCGGGTCAGGACCATAAGACGAATAAGACTAAGAGACAGGAGGGGAGGACCCCCCGAGGAGAATTACGTTTCCTCTACCTGTGTGCATGACCTCCAGGTTATGGCAACAGGGACTGCATGAAGCGGGGGGAAAGGAGCTACCAGCTACTCCGGCCTGGGACTGGAAGGACCGGGACCTGCCCCCCCAGCAGGGGCGGGACCCGGGGCCCCACGTGTCCAGCGGGCCCGGGACTCTCTCCTTCCTTGAGGAGAGCTCCGGGCTCGCCACGTGGCAGGCAGGAACCGGACCTCCCCCCCTCAGTGGGAGGGCTCCGGAAGCCCTACGTGTCCAACATGGCCGGAGCTCCCGTCTCTTGAGGAGGAGCTCCGGACCCGCCACGTAGCAGGCAGATTTGGAGCCCCCCGTAGGGCGAGGTTCGGAGACCTCCGGGGGCCCCTAACACGGTTAGGACCCGGGGAGGGTGTCTGTGCGAAGCTCCGAGATTGGAAATGGCCTCTGAGTACCTTGTGGAGCTAAGGACTCAGCCAGGCAAAGCCAAGAAGGAGAGAAAAAGCATCACAGACACAAGTATCCAAGAGAGTCAAATTAAACAAGGCTCCATGAGCTGGACTACAGACTCGATAAAAAAGGGAGAAACAAGTCCTAAGGACCTCCCGGCTCTCGCCGGAACCTTGCGGCTACAAGGGCGGCCACATCCTCAACTTCAGCCCTGGCAGCTTCCTCCCCCTCCGCGGCTGGGCCCTCTCTCGCTGGCTCTAGCGAAAAAGAGGGGTCGCGGCTCTTGAAGCATGCCAGCACATGCGAAGCGACCTCTAAAGCTAAGCTGCGGCCCTCGGCCTCAAGCTCGCTGGCGACCACCGAGTCAAGCCTGTCCAGCTTGGCGCCGATCGACTCCAACGCAGGGATCACCTCTGCCACCTTCAGTGCGGGAGTCGTGGCCCTCACCGGACTGAAGCCAAGAGGGGTCAGGGTGGACCCCGCTCGATCCACGAAGCTTGAGACCGCAAGGGCCTCGGAGGACCGCAAGGCGGAGAGCTCCACTACCTCGCGGCGGGCCGCCTGCAGAGCCTCCAGGTTCCTCTCGGAGAATTCCTTCTCCTTGGCCGCCAGGGAACTCTCCCGAAGGTGGAGAGTCTTGGCTAGCCGCTCCAACTCAGCGGCCTTGAAGCCGGCAGTCAACTCCCGGTCCAAGACCGCCCGGCGATCATGGGAGACCTGTTCCTCCCTCAAGTCAAGGTCTGCCTTCAGAATCTCCAGCTCCTCCATCCGAGCTCGGAGGTCATCCTCGCCCGCGGCCAGCTGCACGGCGACCCTCTCTGCCTCAGCTGCAACGGAACGCTCCTGCTCCTCAACGGCGAGTTCGCGGCGCTCCAACCGCTGCCGTATTTCCACAGCAGCAGAGAGGCTCTCTTCGGCCCGGGCGTGTGCCTCCAGGGCCTCCCTGTTGATCCGCCGCGACTGGGTGTCCATGCGGTCGACAGCCCGCTTCATCCGGTCGACGAGCGCTTCCCTGAAGTCGAGCAACTCTCGCCTGGAGCCGAGCTCGCTCTTAACCTTCGCGGTCCTCTCCCGCAAAAGGTTCCCCCAGATGAGGAGGCGGTCCCGTTCAACCGTATACTCCTCCCGCTCGCGCCCTAGCGCAGCCAAGACCTGTCGGACGCTCGACTCGGCAAGCGCGAAGGCGTCCGCCAGAGGCAATGGAGCAACAGAGGCTGGGGCAGTCCCTCCGACCTCCTCCATTACCTCGTCCTCAGGAAGAGCCGACGCACCAGCAGCTGAGATGAGACGCCGATCAGGAGAAGCTGGCTCCGCGGCTCTGGCAGCCAGGCCAGCCGGGCTCTTTTCAGCTTCTGGCTCCTTGACCTGAGGAGAGGGACGAGCCGGGGAAGGCGGTGCTGGAGAAGAAGCTAGACCGCCTAGTGCAGGATCAACCTGTGCTGGCTCGGGGGCCGCGGTTGCCGTCTCGGCAGGAAGAGACGACGCCGCCGCGGAGTCCGGGCACACCGGAACAGGAGAAGTCCGCACTGGCCTGGGGGCCGCGGCAGTTGCCCCTGGCTCTGAGCGCATCGGTGCAGATTCCCCGCAAGACGGGGAAGGCCGGGAAGCACGGACACTCCAGCGGGCTCTGAACCCCGACTTCCGAGCCGGGGTAGGACTTCCAGAGCCCGCAACCGTCGCCGACGACCGCTCCGCAGTCGCTTGGACTGGCGGAACAGGGGACGCCCCAGAGGCTTCCCCCAGCGCATCAACCCGGGGCCTCTTCGAGTCGCCACCGGAGGGGGTGTCAGGCACCCCGGAATCCCGACTTGGCACCGACGCCGTTGCTGGAGGAGATCGAGCGCGTTTCTTCTCTGGCAGCGGGTTGGAAGCCATGGCAAGGGAGAACTCAAAAGCACAAGAGTCCAAGAAGAAATGCTGAGAAGTGCGAAGGGAAGCTGCAATGGGGGTGAGACCTCCTCTAAAAAGCTTCCCGGTGCAATTCCAAGCGATTCGGAACTCTTCGAATATCCCGCACCGGCAACCGCTTCGATTCCTAGACCGAATGCTAATGACGGGTGGGCCCAAACCGCTTAGCTAAAGCGGTGGGGTCAAGGAGTCAGCCTCTTGAGAAGATGAGCCGGCAAGGCACTTCGGCGGTTCCCGAAGAAAGCACCGCAACGTGCAGAAGTGGCAGCCTTGGGAACCGCCGCAGTAAAAGCAATCATCAAGTGAGCGCACGCTCTCATGACCCCGTGGCCGTTCGTGCTCCGGCAGCGGCCAATTCGGGACTTAAAGAAAGTGCGCGGATCGGAAGAGACGGAGGTCCCACCTCGAGCTCGCTATCTCCCCCGAGATGGGCCCGGGGGCCACTGTCGGTACCTGAGATATGGGGTACCCCCGCGCACAGGGTAAAATTCCTAAGGTACTCACCCTTCTCCGCAGGGAGAGCTCCGAAGGCGCCACGCGTCCGGCGGGGCCGGACCTCCCTCTCCTCAGAGGAGAGCTCCGGGCCCGCCACGTGGCATACAGAAGCCGGACCTCCCCCTCCGCCGGTGAGGGGTCCGAAGACGCCACGCGTCCAGCGGGGCTGGGCCTCTCTCTCCGCAGAGGAGAGCTCCGGGCCCGCCACGTGGCATACAGAGGCTGGACCTCCCCCTCCGCGGGGAGAGGTCCGGAGGCTCCACGTGCCCCGCAGGCCGGACCCTTCTCACCTCAGAGAAGGGCTCCGGACCCGCCACGTGGCCAGAAGAATGTGCTGCCTGCCCCCGAGCGGTAGGTGGCGGGCATAAAGGCGCCCCACACCTTGCCCGTACAAGGTATTCAAGGCCCGCGTCTTCCCAAGACGCGGAAACGCGGAGCACACGTCTGTCAGGTGCCGTTGCGCCCAGTCGCATCACGGACTGGCGCGCGGTGTCAGAACTTGCCAGCCAATAAACGCCGCGACAAGACATCCCATGCCGCCTGCGTCGTCATCAACCACTACGACTAGCACGCGGCATGGGCAGGGCGGCAAGATGAAGACTCAGAAGCCTTCGACCAGAGGCAACCACCGGCGTAACTACAGATACGGTAGATAATAGACAATCCTCCCGGGACCACCTGTCGGGTCCCGGCTTCCCTTGTAAGCCGCCCGATTCTTGGACTATAAAAGGCTCGGGCAGGCGTCGATAGCAAGGGTTCGCACTTTGCAACTCATATGCTAGCCATACACTCTCAAGCTGTAACTCACCCCCAAGCTCAGGCCCCCGACCCTGAGCAGCAAGCAATACAGCGAGCTCCGTAGCTCGCCGTGGACGTAGGGTTTTACGCTCCGGCGGCCTGAACCACGTAAAACTCGCTGTGTCAAGCTCTCGCTAACTCGTCCATCCGCGCAAGCTTTCCGCTAGGAGACTAGCCCCGCTGAAAAAAGAACCTCCGCGGGCTGCCCAGTGCAGGCCCGGGGGAAGTGTCGATCGCACACTTCGACACCCTCCGCTTGAGGAAGGATGGCGAGGTACTTGGGCTGATTCGGACGGCCGCTGTCTGGGGAGAGACCCGCCGGGGAGGGACACTCGGGGCCTCTTCGGGTCGCCACCCGATGGACCAGCACCCCCGGGAGATGGGAGCAAAGTAGCTCTGGCACCCTGACTCGGCGCAGGCGGCGCTCTCGGAGGAGACCGGGTGCGTTTCTTCTCTAGATGCCCGGGGGCCGGCTCCTTTCCTTTCCCTTTGTCGACGGCTTGGGTTCCGTCGGCTCTGGGGGAGGGTTTGACAGCAGCGGATGCCTCATGCCCTGACCCGGAGTGCTCGGTTCCTGGAATGGTGATACCCCGGAAGGCATCCCCGACCTGCCGGACGGCGATCCCGATGTCGTCAAGGTTCGGCATCTTCCGCAGGAGCTCTGACCTCCTCTGAGGCTCCAAGAAGAGGAGGGTGGCAGAGGGCGGAAGGGCAGGGTCGCCACTGGGAATGTAGTCACCGCTCACCTTGCTCACCATCTCGTTCAGCTCCTCGTCGGAAGGGTCAGAGCCGGGGCCCCTCTCCAGCCTGGTACAGTCCTGCTCGCCGGTGTAGTACCACGCTGGGCGGCTACGCTGCTGCAAGGGTGCAATACGGCGCGACATAAAGTCCATCAGCACCATTAGAGACGTCAGTGTCACACCCGGTTTTTCCGAAGGAAACAACCAAGTGAATATCACATGTATGCCAGGATCATTTTCTCATACATGTGATGACAAATAGTGAAGCATCATTTATTACAAGCCAGGTGTCGAATATAAATAAGTCTTACATCGCAAATGTCTCAATGGACACAAATGCTTCATCACAAGTAAATAAACTAGCAGCGGAATATTATTCTTTAGGGCTCCATCACAGGCGTTGCCCGGGGGTCTTCATGAACCTAAAATCCTTCCTCGGGTCCAAAGTCTTGGTCATTATACACCACCACATTATCTTGACCTGAGCAGCAATATAAACCAACAAATATGCAAGGTTGAGTACCAATGGTACTCAGCAAGTGTGGGAAAATTATATCAAGCATGGCTAGAACAAGGAGAGGTTAAACTCATGGTTAAAGCACTGCGCAATTAATACCTATCACCTTAGCTTATTAAGCACCTACATTACTACACAGGTGAAAAGGTCCCAATCTCCCATCCCATCATTGTAATCCAATAACCATAACATCATTACCAATGTTAAGCTCCCCGCTTAACCTCCAAAAACCAACAATCCTCTAATCATGAATAAGTCCAGGCCGCTCTTAACCGTGAGCACGGCTGTCAAAACAGTTTTGACTCTGCAGAGTGTGTACCACTGTACCCACAAGTAGTGATTTCATCCCCCGTTGCCGGGTGGACTAAAAGAACCTCCATTATGCCAGTGGCTACGATCCACATTCACACTTCCCAGGTGTGCAGCCAGGAGATCACTACAAAGCCTTTACAAAGGGATTCCCGACGAGCGTGGGCCCACTGAGGTTTCACCCCTAACAGCATACAAGAGGCTCCAACCCCGCTGCAGTGGCCCCCTCTTGAGCCTTGCGGTTAATATGGTAGTCCAGCTGACACCTACTCCCCGCACCATCCAACACACCCATACTACGCCGGGGATACACCTAATTAATTGGCCAAGCTGTCCCATCTCAGCATGTGGTTGGCACTGTAAAGCCGGGTTACATGCTCCATGAACCGGTCCTTAGGATCCAGGCAAGTACTAGACACAAACCCAAGTCTCGTGCACCCAGCACACAACCAAACATCCAACTTGCCTTGATCCCTACCTCTACATAACTCACAATGTCTCACTCAAGAGTATGGTAATATAAACTGATGATTTCATATCCCAAATATCCCATTCTAAGCATGGCTAAGCATATGCATGTAAATAAATGACATGGTAAAATAAATCCCAACCCAAGCTACAAGGAAACAAGGTAATGCAATTCTAGGGAAACTTTCCTAGCATGGGTTTCATATTTCATTTGACAATGCAAATAATTCTATCTACACATCCTAGCATAGGATCAAAGTGGTCAAGGACACTTGCCTCCTTCTTGCTGCTCTTGAAATGGGTAGTCCTGATCTTGGAAAAGGTTAACTTGCTCTTGAGCAGGTTCTACTTCATACCATCACACATAGCAAAAGAAAAGCAACAATCATAAGACATAGTTCACACTTCCACTTCATACAAACCACACATTCATATTTATGAAAGTTCTTTACCATTATATGTGTTGTGGTTACTTTATGTGTGTTGAGTTGTGGCTTACATGCACTTTTAATCATGTGTTTATGATTTCTATGCATAATTGTGTATTTTATTATGAAATTAGTGATACACATCACCTAAACAGAATAGGTTCTGGTCCTAAATAATTTTTAATATCATATTTTGACCTTGGCTTCTGATGTATACTATTTCATAACTATTTTCCCTATTTTTCTATAACTATTCTTTACTTAAAAATGTGTCCCTATACTTAATAAATGTGAATAATAGATGAAACAGATTTATTTCAGCCCAAAAATATATTTTTATCTCACTCCAAAGTTTTCTAAGTACTGAGAAAGTTTTTAATTAATTTTGACAATTATGTTTGTCCCACTTTTTGATTTTTAAACACTAGTTACATATTCAATTTTCTAGATTAATTACTAAACAGGGTTAAAATAATGAATTCACCCCATTACAGGGTCTATAATATTATTTTTATAATTTCCAGGGGTCTAGCTACACTTATCAGAGGTGTTTTTCCTAATTTCTATTAAGTCCAGGCGCTAAAACTGATTTTTAAATGAATTTACATGATTTTCTGGAGTTCCAGGGGCTAGATCTGAAGTTTCCGGGGCTAGCTCTCAATTCCAGACAACCCCAGGGGGTAGCACGTAAGAATTCCAGCATTTATAACGCGGGGTCGACGTGGACCGTCCGATTCTAAACCGACGGCTGAGATTATAACATCGAACCGGTACGCGGGGATTTAAAGTCTACCGTGCGATTTAAAATAAAAGGCGCACAAGCGGCCACGTCGCTCTGATCGAGCGCGGGCGGCGCTGCCGGCGGCGCACGGCGGCAGGAAGCGGCAATCTCTCCGGAAACTTTCGGATCCTCGAGAATTCTGCCTAGAACTGTGATCTTATGGCCTAGATCGGTAGAGGGGAGGTCAGGGATCTCACCTCGGGGGTTTTCTTGAGCTCGGGGGTCCTGGAGAGTGCTCTGCGACGAGGTCCGAGGCAAAACCACGGCGAAGCTCGTCGGAGCTGGATTTGCACCGTAAGTCTTCGGGTTTTCTGCACCTGCAAAGTTCCCCGGAGGCGGTGGATCAAGACCAGCGAGTTAGATCAGAGTTTCCGAGCTTAGATCGGCCAGAATTCACCGGCGAAGTCTCGGTGCTCACCGGAGTGAAAATCGGCGATCGCGTGGGAAAAACTGATCGGATCGGTGGTTTTTATAGCCGGGGGAGGGCGGTGGGTCTGTTGTGATCGAGTTGGAGTCCGCTGGGATCGGAATTCGGCTGCGGGGACGGGTTTCCAATCGGTTCAGATCGAGCGCGCGCGCGGGGAAAGAAGTCCGGGGTCGCGGGGCTCGGGTTAGGGATGACAGGTGGGTCCCACCCGTCAGCGAGGGGGCAGCGCGGCGCGCGCGGGGGCGGGCTGCGCGGGGGTTTGCTGGGCCGGCTGGGTTTTCGGCCCACTGGCCAGTTTTTTTCCGGTTTTCCTTTTTCTTTTTCCATTTCTTTTCTGCTTTGAGTATAATTTGAATTCCAGTTTGAATTTGAATTTTTGCAAAACATGCAACACGTCCAAAAATTTCTAAATTCCCCTCTGAACATGGTTTATGGTTCTAAATCAAAATTTGAGTCTTGACCAAAAATTTGGGGTGTTACAGCTCTACCCCCCTTAAAAGAAATCTCGTCCTCGAGATTGGTGTTTCTAAGAAAACAATTCCGGAAATTGTGCCTTGAGCTCATCTTCCCGTTCCCAGGTGGCTTCTTCTTCGGAGTGATGCTTCCACTGCACCTTGCACATCCGGATTCTTTTATTTCTGGTGAGGCGTTCCATCGTCTCCAAAATCTTGTATGGTTGTTCGGCATAGGACAAATCCTCAGCTACATCCACTTCATTCATGGGTAACACCTCCTCAGGCGTCCTCAAGCATTTCTTGAGTTGTGACACATGGAATACATCGTGCACGTCCGATAGATGAACCGGTAACTCTAGTTGGTACGCCACTTCGCCTTTCCTTTCCAAAACCTGGAAGGGTCCGATGTATCGAGGTGACAACTTCCCTTTCACCTTGAACCTACGAAGTCCTCTGATAGGGGACACCTTGAGATAAACATAGTCTCCCACGTTGAAAACGAGTTCTCTTCTTCGTACATCAGCATAACTCTTCTGGCGTGTTTGTGCTATCCTCAAGTTGTTGCGAATCTCCCTCACCTTCGCCTCGGCTTCTTGTAGCACTTCTGGACCAAACACTTTACTTTCTCCTGTTTGGTTCCAAAATAGGGGAGTTCTGCACTTCCTTCCATACAAAGCTTCAAACGGTGACATCTTCATACTAGCTTGATAGCTGTCGTTATAGGAAAACTCCGCATACGGTAAGTTCTTGTCCCAACTCCTATTGTTTTTGAGTGCACATGCCCTTAACATATCTTCAAGGATCTGATTGGTTCTCTCCGTCTGCCCGTCAGTTTGGGGATGATAGGCAGAGCTGAAGTTCAGATGGGTTCCCATGGTTTCATGCAACTTCTGCCAAAACCTCGAGGTGAACTGTGTCCCTCGGTCCGACACTATCTTCTTTGGCACTCCATGGTAACACACAATCCTTGACATGTACAATTCTGCCAACTTGGAAACGCTGTAGCTTTCTTTCACAGGGATGAAATGAGCTACCTTGGTTAGCCTATCAATAATGACCCATATTGAATCATACCCGGATTGGGTCCTAGGCAATCCCACGACAAAATCCATGCTGATTTCTTCCCATTTCCATTCAGGCACTTTAAGTGGTTGCAATAATCCCGCGGGCCGTTGATGTTCTGCTTTCACCAACTGACATGTGTCACACAGGGCAACATGTTCCGCGACATCTCGCTTCATGCCATACCACCAATACCTGCCTTTGAGGTCCTGGTACATCTTCGTACTCCCAGGATGAATGGAATAGTCGGAATCGTGAGCCTCCTTCAAAATCAATTCACGGATCTCCTTTACTTCTGGCACACAGATCCTTTTCCCGTGCCACACCGTTCCTTGTTCATCCTCTCTAAAACCAGGAGCTTTATTTTCCTTGATGAGCTGTCGGATCTCTTGTATCTTCTCATCATTCTTTTGGCCCTCGCGTATGTCTCTCTCGAGTGTGGAGTCCACTTCCATGGCGATGGCTTCACCACTATTTACTAGACATAGATTGAGCCTTTTAACCTCGTCCTTCAATTCTGCAGGCATGTCCTTCAAACTCAACTTATTGACCTGCACTTTCCGACTCAAAGCATCGGCCACGACGTTTGCTTTCCCAGGATGATAGTTGATGCCCACATCAAAGTCATTGATTAGCTCTAACCATCTCCTTTGTCGGAGATTGAGATCTGGCTGTGTGAATATGTACTTCAAACTCTTATGATCCGTATATATCTCTGTCCTCTTCCCCATCAAATAGTGCCGCCAAATTTTCAACGCGTGTACCACTGCGGCTAGTTCTAGGTCATGTGTAGGATAGTTCTTCTCATGCTTCTGAAGCTGCCGGGATGCATATGCCACGACATGTCCTTCTTGCATGAGAACACATCCCAACCCATTTCCAGAGGCATCGCAGTACACTGTGAAATTCTTCTGCATATCTGGCATAACCAGCACTGGGGCTGTTGTCAATCTCTTCTTTAGCTCCTGAAAGCTCGTCTCGCACTGTGGCGTCCAGGTGAATGCGATTCCCTTTTCCAACAGTTTGGTGAGAGGTCTCGAGATCTTGGAGAATCCCTCAATAAACCGTCGATAGTATCCAGCCAATCCCAAAAAGCTTCGAACTTCCCCGACATTTTCAGGGGTCTTCCACTTCTGGATATCCTCGATTTTGGCGGGATCTACGGAGATTCCTCCCTCCGAGATTATATGTCCTAAAAAGGGAACTCTCTTCAGCCAAAACTCACACTTGCTCAACTTGGCATATAGTTGGTGTTCTCTCAGCCTCTGTAACACCAACCTTAGATGTTTCTCATGTTCTTCTTCATTTTTGGAGAAGACGAGAATATCATCTATGAAAACCACCACAAATTTGTCCAGATATTCCATGAATACCTTGTTCATGAGGTACATGAAATATGCCGGGGCATTGGTTAGCCCGAAAGGCATGACAGTGTATTCATACAGTCCGTACCGAGATACGAAAGCTGTCTTGGGAATATCTGATTGCCTTATCTTGAGTTGGTGCTACCCCGACCTGAGATCAATTTTCGAGAACACACAAGCTCCCCTCAACTGATCAAACAAGTCTTCAATGCGAGGTAATGGGTACTTGTTCTTGATGGTCACCTCATTCAAGGCACGGTAATCCACGCATAACCTTTGGGTTCCGTCTTTCTTGGGCACAAATATTACCGGAGCTCCCCATGGTGAGGAACTAGGGCGAATATACCCCTTCTCCGTCAATTCTCTCAAATGATCCTTGAGCTCCTCTAGCTGCTTGGAGTCCATCCGATAAGGTCTCTTGTATATCGGGGCTGTTCCCGGTATTAGCTCAATTGCGAATTCCACGTCACGGTCGGGAGGCATGCCTGGCAATTCCTCCGGAAAAACATCTGGATATTCCCTGATAGTCCTGATTTCCTCAACTTTCACCTCCACTTGATTTAATTTAATGTCCCTCCTAGGCTCGTGTAGGGTTATGAATTTTACTCGGGTGCCACTGGGGTGAGTTAGTTCCACCGTTCTGGTCGAACAATGGATAATTCCTTTATGTTTGGTCAACCAATCCATACCCAAAATAATATCTATCCCTTGTGAATCTATCACTATGAGGTTAGCAGTAAATACTACCCCATTAATGTCTTAGACTCACTTTGGGACACACTTGTCTTGTCCTTATTTCTCCGCCTGGAGAGTTTACAGCAAGCATATGGTTCATTTGTGTGGTTGCTAGGTCATGCTTCTTAACAAACCCTTGAGCAATGAACGAGTGGGTAGCACCAGAATCGAACAGCAGAGTTGCAAGGTGTAAATTGGCAGGAAACTTACCAACTACCACGTCGGGTGCCTCTTGTGCTTCCTCCATAGTGACATGGTTCACCCGTCCTCTCACTACATTCTGCTGTTGTGGCGGCGCAGGCTTCTTCTTTGGGCATTTATGGGCGTAGTGCCCCACTTCACCACAGTTGAAACATTGCACCCCAACCTTAGGTGCTTGGCCTTTGTTGTCTTGGGGTTGGTTCGGGGGTCCTTGCACTGCTGGTCGAGGTGGATATGCGGGGCGAGGCTGCTGCACAAACTGACGTTGCGGCTGTGCTGGTGCTGCGGGTGGCCTGTAGTTTTGGTTGTACCCTCTTGGTGCTGAATAGGGTACCGCAGCACGACTCATCTGCCCCGTAGGTTGCTGCATCATACGTGGGCGGATGTTGCTCCCTGAGGCCTGATGTGACCATCCCGCCTTCCTCTTATTCTCATTTTCCAGGGCCTTTAGCTTCCTTTCCACCACAAATGCTCTGTCCACCATCTTTTGAAAGCTTTCATACTCATTGGAGGACATTGCACACTGCATCTCTGCGGTAAGTCCTTCCACGAAACAATCTTGTTTCTGCTCATCAGTCTCTATATCTCGTGGAGCATAACGGGATAGTTGAGTAAATTTAGTGAGGTATTCCCTCACCGTCATGTTTCCCTGCTGCAGTCCCAGAAACTCTTTCCTCTTGTTTTTGAGTTCACCTCTTGGGATGTAGTGGTTGCGGAAGCTACGCTTGAACTCTTCCCAAGTGATGTTCTCAGGGTCATGATGGGCAGCCACGTAGGCGGTCCACCAATCAGCAGCAGGTCCCTGCAATTGATGAGAGGCAAACAGCACCCTCTCATACCCTTGGCATTGTATTATCCTCATCTTACTTTCAATGGTCTTCAGCCAATCATCTGCCTCCAGAGGTTCAGCAGCACTTGCAAACTTTGGAGGTTGAGTTCCTAGAAACTCGCTCAACCTTGGTTGGCGTGGTGCAGCTTGTGGAGGTGGAACTTGATGCAAGTTGGCCACCACTTGAGTCAAGTTCTGGATGAGCTGATTTTGATTCTCCAGCATTTGGTGGAGAGGATCAACTTCTTCGCGGCGACCACCCCGGTCCTGGCCTTCAGAAGGATGAGGGTTGCATGCCTCATCATTGTTCTTGGCGGGGTTGGCAGCACGTCCTTTTCCTCTTCCGGCCATCTGGCAGAATCAATCCAATGTTAATTTGATACCATTTAGTATCATCTTACTACTTTCATTTGTTGGTACATTTGAGGTGTTGAGGCTTGGTTAAAATTTTACGAGGGTTTATATCTCACACCAAATAAATGCACTATTATTTCCTGTGGGTTCACACCAAAGCAAAACAATCTGGAGACGAGGCTGTGGACAATTGCTCATGGCTTCCACAACTCACGTCACACACCAAGCATTATCACACCATTAACTACGTAACGACTCGACTACTCGACCTCTTGCTAGCTAAGGGAAAGACTCTACACTACTCGTCCTCTTGAGCTGGCTCCTCGGGATCTTCCTCCTCATTTCGGCTACCTTCTGACTCTGCTTTGGGTGGGGAGGCTGCTGGTGGAGAGGTGTGACGACGCCTGATTGCTCGGCGATCCGGGGAGTCAGGAGTCCATGGATCACTCACGGTGACACACAGTTCATTCCCATCTCCTCTTTCTCTCGCCTTTAAGCAAGCTCGCAGCAACGCCTCCGTTTCCTTCAGGTTGTCTCGGACATCCTGAAGCTCTTGTTGACACTCCTGCAGTCGAGTGCTGAGCATAGCAGCATCCTCCAAGCACAAATCCATGTGCTCATGGGAAGTCCCTTGCTGCACCGGTGGGTACTTGTACTCCGTGGTACCACTCTCACGTTGGAGGACATACATGTACTCAGATTTGTCCAAGTGGCGACGATAGATGTGACTCTGGCAGGTGATGGCCTCCCAAGTGACATCTTTCTCCGCGTCAACTTGTGTTGCTCGACAAGCTGGAGAGTGGTGAATCTTAAGCAGCTGATTCTCGTGTATAATCCTCATCTCCGAACTCCATTCTTCCCTCTTCTCACGGATGGTCCTGGTGGAGTTATAGTGGATGATTAGCTTGCCCGTATTGCCGGCGGCTTCGAGCATACGTCGAAGGCGGCGCAACAAGTCTCCTACTGCCAATCCGTAGGAAAGGTACGTCACGGGGCGACTCTCCTCTCTTTCGGCAAGGGCAACTACGGGAACTCTCCCTCCTGTGGACTTACGAGCGGTGCGAATCATGCGAACCATCTAAAACAAAAGAATTTAAAATTAGGTTAGACAAATTCTCAAACAAAAATCTTATTTTGAATGAAAGTTGGGGTAAGATGAAGAAAATGACTCCTTTAATAACACTTTTCCACCCACACCTTGGAAAATAGTTTTTAAGAAAATAGTGCCCTTAAATACGTCCATTTCTACCTAGGTCCACGTTCCTACGGGCAACCTTGGCTCTGATACCACCTCTGTCACACCCGGTTTTTCCGAAGGAAACAACCACGTGAATATCACATGTATGCCAGGATCATTTTCTCATACATGTGATGACAAATAGTGAAGCATCATTTATTACAAGCCAGGTGTCGAATATAAATAAGTCTTACATCGCAAATGTCTCAATGGACACAAATGCTTCATCACAAGTAAATAAACTAGCAGCGGAATATTATTCTTTAGGGCTCCATCACAGGCGTTGCCCGGGGGTCTTCATGAACCTAAAATCCTTCCTCGGGTCCAAAGTCTTGGTCATTATACACCACCACATTATCTTGACCTGAGCAGCAATATAAACCAACAAATATGCAAGGTTGAGTACCAATGGTACTCAGCAAGTGTGGGAAAATTATATCATGCATGGCTAGAACAAGGAGAGGTTAAACTCATGGTTAAAGCACTGCGCAATTAATACCTATCACCTTAGCTTATTAAGCACCTACATTACTACACAGGTGAAAAGGTCCCAATCTCCCATCCCATCATTGTAATCCAATAACCATAACATCATTACCAATGTTAAGCTCCCCGCTTAACCTCCAAAAACCAACAATCCTCTAATCATGAATAAGTCCAGGCCGCTCTTAACCGTGAGCACGGCTGTCAAGACAGTTTTGACTCTGCAGAGTGTGTACCACTGTACCCACAAGTAGTGATTTCATCCCCCGTTGCCGGGTGGACTAAAAGAACCTCCATTATGCCAGTGGCTACGATCCACATTCACACTTCCCAGGTGTGCAGCCAGGAGATCACTATAAAGCCTTTACAAAGGGATTCCCGACGAGCATGGGCCCACTGAGGTTTCACCCCTAACAGCATACAAGAGGCTCCAACCCGGCTGCAGTGGCCCCCTCTTGAGCCTTGCGGTTCATATGGTAGTCCAGCTGACACCTACTCCCCGCACCATCCAACACACCCATACTACGCCGGGGATACACCTAATTAATTGTCCAAGCAGCCCCATCTCAGCATGTGGTTGGCACTGTAAGCCGGGTTACATGCTCCATGAACCGGTCCTTGGGATCCAGGCAAGTACTAGACACAAACCCAAGTCTCGTGCACCCAGCACACAACCAAAACATCCAACTTGCCTTGATCCCTACCTCTACATAACTCACAATGTCTCACTCAAGAGTATGGTAATATAAACTGATGATTTCATATCCCAAATATCCCATTCTAAGCATGGCTAAGCATATTCATGTAAATAAATGACATGGTAAAATAAATCCCAACCCAAGCTACAAGGAAACAAGGTAATGCAATTCTAGGGAAACTTTCCTAGCATGGGTTTCATATTTCATTTGACAATGCAAATAATTCTATCTACACATCCTAGCATAGGATCAAAGTGGTCAAGGACACTTGCCTCCTTCTTGCTGCTCTTGAAATGGGTAGTCCTGATCTTGGAAAAGGTTAACTTGCTCTTGAGCAGGTTCTACTTCATACCATCACACATAGCAAAAGAAAAGCAACAATCATAAGACATAGTTCACACTTCCACTTCATACAAACCATACATTCATATTTATGAAAGTTCTTTACCATTATATGTGTTGTGGTTACTTTATGTGTGTTGAGTTGTGGCTTACATGCACTTTTAATCATGTGTTTATGATTTCTATGCATAATTGTGTATTTTATTATGAAATTAGTGATACACATCACCTAAACAGAATAGGTTCTGGTCCTAAATAATTTTTAATATCATATTTTGACCTTGGCTTCTGATGTATACTATTTCATAACTATTTTCCCTATTTTTCTATAACTATTCTTTACTTAAAAATGTGTCCCTATACTTAATAAATGTGAATAATAGATGAAACAGATTTATTTCAGCCCAAAAATATATTTTTATCTCACTCCAAAGTTTTCTAAGTACTGAGAAAGTTTTTAATTAATTTTGACAATTATGTTTGTCCCACTTTTTGATTTTTAAACACTAGTTACATATTCAATTTTCTAGATTAATTACTAAACAGGGTTAAAATAATGAATTCACCCCATTACAGGGTCTATAATATTATTTTTATAATTTCCAGGGGTCTAGCTACACTTATCAGAGGTGTTTTTCCTAATTTCTATTAAGTCCAGGGGCTAAAACTGATTTTTAAATGAATTTACATGATTTTCTGGAGTTCAAGGGGCTAGATCTGAAGTTTCCGGGGCTAGCTCTCAATTCCAGAGAACCCCAGGGGGTAGCACGTAAGAATTCCAGCATTTATAACGCGGGGTCGACGTGGACCGTCCGATTCTAAACCGACGGCTGAGATTATAACATCGAACCGGTACGCGGGGATTTAAAGTCTACCGTGCAATTTAAAATAAACGGCGCACAAGCGGCCACGTCGCTCTGATCGAGCGCGGGCGGCGCTGCCGGCGGCGCACGGCGGCGGGAAGCGGCGATCTCGCCGGAAACTTTCGGATCCTCGAGAATTCTGCCTAGAACTGTGATCTTATGGCCTAGATCGGTAGAGGGGAGGTCAGGGATCTCACCTCGGGGGTTTTCTTGAGCTCGGGGGTCCTGGAGAGTGCTCTGCGACGAGGTCCGAGGCAAAACCACGGCGAAGCTCGTCGGAGCTGGATTTGCACCGTAAGTCTTCGGGTTTTCTGCACCTGCAAAGTTCCCCGGAGGCGGTGGATCAAGACCAGCGAGTTAGATCAGAGTTTCCGAGCTTAGATCGGCCAGAATTCACCGGCGAAGTCTCGGTGCTCACCGGAGTGAAAATCGGCGATCGCGTGGGAAAAACTGATCGGATCGGTGGTTTTTATAGCCGGGGGAGGGCGGTGGGTCTGTTGTGATCGAGTTGGAGTCCGCTGGGATCGGAATTCGGCTGCGGGGACGGGTTTCCAATCGGTTCAGATCGAGCGCGCGCGCGGGGAAAGAAGTCCGGGGTCGCGGGGCTCGGGTTAGGGATGACAGGTGGGTCCCGCCCGTCAGCGAGGGGGCAGCGCGGCGCGCGCGGGGGCGGGCTGCGCGGGGGTTTGCTGGGCCGGCTGGGTTTTCGGCCCACTGGCCAGTTTTTTTCCGGTTTTCCTTTTTCTTTTTCCATTTCTTTTCTGCTTTGAGTATAATTTGAATTCCAGTTTGAATTTGAATTTTTGCAAAACATGCAACACGTCCAAAAATTTCTAAATTCCCCTCTGAACATGGTTTATGGTTCTAAATCAAAATTTGAGTCTTGACCAAAAATTTGGGGTGTTACAGTCAGCCCCTCGTTGGCCAAGAACCGGATCCGCTCCAAGACCGGGGAGTACTCCTGCTCCAGCTCAGGGATCTCCTCCCAGAAGCGGCGATCGGTGGTTGGGCTGGCGGTTGGGAGTTGTAGGCGATCGTGCTCGTCGGTCTGCACTACCACCCAGCTCTCCCTCCAGTTTTCCCACCTTGATGCGCTGAAGGGCAGAAGGTATCTGGAGACCTTGGGGTCCTTGCAGCGATGCTGGAAGTAGTATGCCCCCATCTGAGTCTTCGAGCCACGCCCAGTCGTCCGCAGCACAAAGAAGTGGCGGAAGAGCGTCACGGAGGCGTGCATCCCCACGAACATCTCGCAGAAGTGGACAAAAACAGCAGCCATTGCGAAGGATTTGGGGGAAAGATGGTGGAGCTGGAGACCATATGTCTCCAGCAGGGTGACAAAGAAGGAAGAAATCGGCGGAACGAACCCCGCCAGAGCATAAGCGGTGAAGAAGACTATCTCCCCCTTTTCCAGGACCAAGGGGAGAGGTCCTCGGCGAAGCCGATGTTTCTGCTCTTCTGAGCGCCAGCCCAGCAGCCTGCGCACTGGCCCGAGCTCGGAAGAGCGAACGAGGCGCGTCGGGAGCAAGTAGGAGGCCATGGCGAAAGAGGGCGCAATGGCAGGAAAGCTGGGGCGCAAGAGTTCAAGGGAAGTACGAGCGCAATGCAAAGGGAAGCCGCGATGCGGGTGAGATCCCCTTTTAAAACTTTCTAGGGATGGTTTGAGGTAATTCGAAAACCTCCGAAAACATCGCATCGGCGACCGCGTTGGCTCCGAGACCGGGCGCCGATGAAAGGTGGACCCAAGCCGCCCAACTGAAGCGGTGGGTCAAGGAGTCAGACGCCCCAGAAGACAAGCCGGCGAGGCACTTCGGCGGTTCCCGAAGAAAGAGCCGCAACATGCAGAAGTGGTAGTCTTGGGAACCGCTGCAGTAAAAGCAACCATCAAGTGAGCGCACGGTCCCACGATCCCGCGGCCGTTCGTGCTCCGGCAGCGGTCAATTCGGGACTTAGAGAAAGTGCGCGGATCGGAAGAGACGGAGGTCCCACCTCGGGCTCGCTATCTCCCCTGAGATGGGCCCGGGGGCCACTGTCGGTACCTGAGATACGGGGTATCCCCGCGCACAGGGGAAAATGCCTAAGGAACCCCCCTTCTCCACAGGGAGAGCTCCGAAGGCGCCACGCGTCCGGCGGGGCCGGACCTCCCTCTCCTCAGAGGAGAGCTCCAGGCCCGCCACATGGCATACAGAAGCCGGACCTCCCCCTCCGCGGGAGAGAGGTCCGAAGGCGCCACGCGTCCAGCGGGGCCGGACCTCCCTCTCCTCAGAGGAGAGCTCCGGGCCCGCCACGTGGCCGACAGAAGTCGAGCCTCCCCCTCCGCGGGGAGAGGTCCGGAGGCTCCACGTGCCCCGCGGACCGGGCCCTCCTCTCCTCTGCGAAGGGATCCGGGCCCGCCACGTGGCAGCAGAACGGCGCTGCCTGCCCCCGAGCGATAGGCAGCGGGCGTAAAGACGCCCCATATCTTACCTGTACAAGGTATTCAAGGCCCGCGTCTTCCCAAGACACGGAGCACGCCTCTGTCAGGTGCCGTTGCGCCCAGTCGCATCACAGACTGGCGCGCGGTGTCAGAACCTGCCAGCCAATAAACACCGCGACAAGACACCCCATGCCGCCTGCGCCGTCATCAACCACTACGACTAGCATGCGGCATGGGCAGGGCGGCAAGATGAAGACTCAGAAGCCTTCGACCAGAGACAACTACCGGCATAACTGCAGATACGGTAGA
Organism: Neostapfia colusana; assembly: GCA_030760725.1. Lineage (NCBI taxonomy): Eukaryota > Viridiplantae > Streptophyta > Magnoliopsida > Poales > Poaceae > Neostapfia > Neostapfia colusana. The sequence goes on from JASWHV010000006.1 coordinate 108,689,771, forward strand.
TAATAGACAATCTTCCCTAGACCACCTGTCAGGTCCCGGCCCCCCTTGTAAGCTGCCCGAGTCTTGGACTATAAAAGGCTCGGGTAGGCGATGATAGCAGGGGTTCGCACTTTGCAACTCATATGCTAGCTAGACACTCCCAAGCTGTAACTCACCCACAAGCTCAGGACTCCGGCCCTGAGCAGCAAGCATTACAGTGAGCTCCATAGCTCGCCGTGGACGTAGGGTTTTACGCTCCGGCGGCCTGAACCACGTAAAACTCACCGTGTCAAGCTCTTACTAACTCGTCCATCCGCGCAAGCTCTCCGCAAGGGACTAGCCCCACCGAAAAAAGAACCTCCGCGGGCTGCCCAGTGCAGGCCCGGGGGAACTGTCGACCAAACACTTCGACAGACACACTCCGTCCTGAGTGTGTCGAGACGTAGTCCCCGCTGGTCACCGTTCGTCATGAACGTGGGCGGGGAGAGCTTGCCGCTGAAGGAAGCTTCGTCATCTTTGCTGGCGAAAGCTCGTCGTGCAAGGGAAAAGTCCCCCTTCCTGGCGCGCCAAACGTCGAAGTGTGTCGTTGACACTTCCCCCGGGCCTGCTCTGGGCAGCCCGCGGAGGTTCTTTTTCGGAGGGGCTAGTTACTCGCGGAGAGCTTACGTGTCAGGGACGATGGAAGGAGAAGCTTGACACAGAGATTTTTTACGTGGTTCAGGCCACCGGAGCGTAAAACCCTACGTCCACAGTGAGCACAGATGCTCGTTGTATTTCTTGGTGCTTAGAAACGGGGTTCTGAGCTTGAGGATGAGTTGAGTGCTAGAATGCTAGAGAGTAAGTGTGCAAGGAGCCGAACCCTAGAGGGAGTTGAGCAAAGTGTCTGTCGGTACCCGTGATATGGGGTACCCCCGCGCACAGGGGAAAATGCCTAAGGAACTCGCCCTTCTCCGCAGGGAGAGCTCCAAAGGCGCCACGCGTCCGGCAGGGACGGACCTCCCTCTCCTCAGAGGAGAGCTCCGGGCTCGCCACGTGGCCTGCAGAAGCCGGACCTCCCCCTCCGCGAGAGAGAGGTCCAAAGGTGCCACGTGTCCAGCGGGGCCGGACCTCCCTCTCCTCAGAGAGGAGCTCCGGGCTTGCCACGTGGCCGACAGAAGCCGGACCTCCCCCTCCGCAGGGAGAGGTCCGAAGGCTCCACGTGTCCTGCGGGACCGGACCCCCCTCTCCTCTGAGGAGGGCTCCGGGCCCGCCACGTGTCTAGCAGAAGAACGCTGCCTGCCCCCGAGCGGTAGGCAGTGGGCGTAAAGACGCCCCATACCTTGCCCGTACAAGGTATTCAAGGCCCGCGTCTTCCCAAGACGCGGAGACGCGGAGCACGCCTCTGTCAGGTGCCGTTGCGCCCAGTCGCATCACAGACTGGCGCGCAGTGTCAGAGCCTGCCAGCCAATAAACGCAGCGACAAGACATCCCATGCCGCCCTCGCCGTCATCGACCACTACAACTAGCATGCGGAATGGGCAGGGCTGCAAGACGAAGACTCAGAAGCCTTCGCCAGAGACAACTACCGGCATAACTGCAGATACAGTAGATAATAGACAATCTCCCCGGGACCACCTGTCGGGTCCCGGGCCCCCCTTGTAAGCCACCCAAGTCTTGGACTATAAAAGGCTCGGGTAGGCGACGTTAGCAAGGGTTCGCACTCTCGCAAATCATACACTAGACTTCAGTCATCCCCAAGCTCAGGACTCCGGTTCTGAGCAACAAGCAATACAGCGAGCTCCTTAGCTCGCCGTGGACGTAGGCTTTTACGCTCCGGCGGACTGAACCACGTAAAACTCGCCGTGTCAAGCTCTTCCTAACTCGTCCATACGCTGAAGCTCCCCGCAAGTGACTAGCCCCACTGAAAAAAGAACCTCCGCGGGCTGCCCAGTGCAGGCCTGGGGGAAGTGTCGACCGAACACTTTGACATTTGGCACGCTAGGTAGGGGCTTTTCCCTTGCGCAACGAGTTTCCGCCGACGAAGATGACCAAGCTTCCTTCAGCGGCAAACTGTCCTCCCCCGCGTTCACGGCGAACCGTGACCAGCGGGGAGTACATGTCGACGCACTCAGGACAGAGTGTGTCGGCACAAGCTGGTAGCCAGCAGCCGACTCCGGCAACGCCGACTCCGTCAATGCAGGCTCCGACCAGCGTGAGATCTTCTGCAGCGCTGAGCGTACACCATGGGGGTGCACTAGCTGCAGCAAGAGCGCTACTGCGCAACCCACCTGCTGGGGATGCGCCCCACTCAGCGACCCAGCAGTGGGTCCGCGAGGTGGACCGCCTCGTCGTCACCGTCGCAAACCCTCGGTTTCGGCGAGGGCGACGCCCCGGCCAACTGGCTGTGTCGCTGACGCGCACGCCAACGGTTGACGGGCAGACGGCGGATTCCAGCTCCTCCAGGCTCTCGTCCACGGACCTGAGAAAGGAGCTGGAACGGTGCCACTGGGACCAGGATGCCCGGGTGTACCTCGAGCGACGTCGAGAAAGGCGTCGCGTCCAAGAGGCTGGCGACAGCATGACGCCGGCCTCGACCGAGCCAGAAGGGCAGATCTTCGCAACGCGAGCTCTGCCCCAGGCGTACGCCACGCAGCATATGCCACAACCATATGCCCTGCAAATGGCGTCCCCGGTCTATGGAGCAGCCTTGCCCATACCGGGGTACACTGTGCCAGGTGCGAACCAAGCGTTCGCGGCACCAATACCTGCGGCAACAGGAGCAGGATGTGCGGCCCTTGCACCCCACCTTCGCTTTGCGAGGTGGCTGCGCAAGTTTCGGCCGCACCTGCCCGAAAAGTACGACGGCATCGTTAACCCGGCGGAGTTCCTCCAGATCTACTCCACCGCCGTACTTGCCGCAGGAGGGGATGAGGCTGTCATGGCCAACTACTTCCCCGTCGCCTTGACCGGCCCAGCCCAGTCTTGGCTCATGAATCTCCCTCAGGGTTCCATAACTTCCTGGGGAGAGCTCTGCCGGCAGTTCATCGCCAACTTCGGCAGCTCCTACACCCGTGTCGGTACCTGAGATATGGGGTACCCCCGCGCACAGGGTAAAATGCCTAAGGTACTCGCCCTTCTCCGCAGGGAGAGCTCCGAAGGCGCCACGCGTCCGGCGGGGCCGGACCTCCCTCTCCTCAGAGGAGAGCTCCGGGCCCGCCACGTGGCATACAGAAGCCGGACCTCCCCCTCCGCAGGAGAGAGGTCCGAAGACGCCACGCGTCCAGCGGGGCCGGGCCTCCCTCTCCGCAGAGGAGAGCTCCGGGCCCGCCACGTGGCATACAGAGGCTGGACCTCCCCCTCCGTGGGGAGAGGTCCGGAGGCTCCACGTGCCCCGCAGGCCGGACCCTTCTCGCCTCAGAGAAGGGCTCCGGACCCGCCACGTGTCCAGAAGAACGGTGCTGCCTGCCCCCGAGCGGTAGGCCGCGGGCGTAAAGGTGTCCCACACCTTGCCCGTACCAGGCATTCAAGGCCCGCGTCTTCCCAAGACGCGGAAACGCGGAGCACGCGTCTGTCAGGTGCCGTTGCGCCCAGTCGCATCACAGACTGGCGCGCGGTGTCAGAACCTGCCAGCCAATAAACGCCGTGACAAGACATCCCATGCCGCCTGCGCCGTCATCAACCACTACGACTAGCATGCGGCATGGGCAGGGCGGCAAGATGAAGACTCAGAAGCCTTCGACGAGAGGCAACCACCGGCGTAACTACAGATACGGTAGATAATAGACAATCTTCCCGGGACCACCTGTCGGGTCCCGGCTTCCCTTGTAAGCCGCCTGAGCCTTGGACTATAAAAGGCTCGGGTAGGCGTCGATAGCAAGGGTTCGCACTTTGCAACTCATACGCTAGCCATACACTCACAAGCTGTAACTCACCCCCGAGCTCAGGCCTCCGGCCCTGAGCAGCAAGCAATACAGCGAGCTCCATAGCTCGCCGTGGACGTAGGGTTTTACGCTCCGGCGGCCTGAACCACGTAAAACTCGCCGTGTCAAGCTCTTGCTAACTCGTCCATCCGCGCAAGCTTTCCGCTAGGAGACTAGCCCCGCCGAAAAAAGAACCTCCGCGGGCTGCCCAGTGCAGGCCCGGGGGAAGTGTCGATCGCACACTTCGACAACCCGTCCCGGCACGGAGCTTGACCTCCACGCCATCAAGCAACAACCTGGGGAGTCGCTGCGTTCTTTCATCCAGCGGTTCTCCCAGGTACACAACACCATCCCGCATATTCAAAGTGCTTCTGTGGTGGTGTCATTCCGGCAGGGTGTCCGGGACGAGAAAATGCTTGAGAAGCTCGCGACCAGAGAGGTCCGCGACGTCTCTGAGCTATTCAGCCTGGCGGACAAATGCGCCAGAGCAGCTGAAGGGCGGAACTGGCACTCTCTGCCGACCTCTGAGTCAGGAGGACAGCCCGGGTCCGGCGCTGCTTCCTATGGAGGTGGCAAGAAGGCCAAGAACCGGGGGAGTGGCAAGATGAAGTCATCGTCCGTGGCTCCCGTCGCCGCAGCAGCGACGACTAGTGGAGCCTGGGGGCCACGCCCCGACAAAAGGCAGCGGCAGTCGCCAGCCCCAGATGGTGACCACGGCGGGCTATGCCCCGTGCATGGCGCCGGCAACCACACTGCTGCCGAGTGCTGGGATATCCAGAGGCTCGCAGAGCGCTTCCGCAAAGGAAGGCAGCAGAGAGCTGAGGCACCACTCCACCCTCACAGGGATGGCAAGCAGAAAGTCGACGCTTCAGTCAGCGCCGGCCACCAGGTGGGGTTTCAGGAGCCTCGGCGTGTCATGAAGACAGTGCATAACAGTGAGGACTCCAGCTCCGATGGTGACGGGCTGGGGCGGTAGCCGGCTGTGGCTGCCGTCCCAGGTCAGTGGAGGCTGCACTTCTGCGGCGTCAACCTTGGAGAAGCCCCAAGTAGTCGCAGCAGCCCAAGCACCAATCACAATGGTGCAAGATCGGGCCAGCCTCACCCGAGAGCACGCCTCCGTGCCTCGGTCATTCCTCCCGGGGGCCGCCCAAGGTCTGTCAACCCCTTGAAGGCCTTTCCAGAAGGGGAAGACGCCTTGGGTCTTCCAAGACGAGCCCGGGTCCACCTACCCCTTGAAGGCCTTAGCCAGAAGGGGAGAACTCCCCGGGGGCGCCCAGGAGAAGCCGCGCAGGACCTGATCCAGCGTGAAGATGACAACCTCGTCGACGAGGCTCGGCTGCAGGTAACACCCCACAACGCACGGTCACGGCTGCTGCTCTAGCACTACCGCCAAAGAACCAAACGCGTCAGGGACCTGCAGAAGGGCAACTTGGTGTCGCGGCACGCACTTTCCCGAGAAGGACCTATAAACTCTCCCCCAGCCGGGAAGGTCCCTTCCGAATCACGAAAGCTGCCGCCGCAGGTGTACATGCCTTTCAACCGAGTGTGGGATCCGTTCCCAAAACCCTTCGGCATGGAGCAACACTGTAAGTCCTATCCCCCGAGCATTAGTAGAACAGGGTCATTCCCTTCTGTAATAAATCCCATAGAGTTTAGGAACAGCGCTTGGGGCAGCTAAGTCTCAAGGGACGGTCCAGGACTACGTCCAGCTTAGCCTGGTTCCGACCCTAAGCGCGTAGAGTCTTGCTTCCCTTGTAGACGAGGCGGGTCATTGCCTCCATGTACAGCCAGACTTCCACCTATGGGCATTAACACAGAAACTTGTTCTACTTAGCTCTCTCTCATGTGCTCATTTAAATTACGCATTAATTTTTATGATCGCACTATCTATGTATGTTCATCATACATCTAGCTCCCTCTCCCCCGCGCTCATCCATAGTCAGCATTCGCTATCCTACCAAGGGCGGTTGCGCTTGAGGCACCTGCCGATGGCCAAGTGAGTCTCTCGGGCCTCCCCCAGTCAGGTGTTGCGGTGCCAGTTGGTCACCTCCAGGAAAGGCCTGCGTTGTGCATGGGGGGTCCAGGGTGCGTATCCCACTTAGCCGGCTCCGTGCCCAAAGCGTGCGCATCCTGCCCTCCGGAGGTACAGGGGAGTACAACCGCTTTGCCTGGTCATGAACCCAAAGCACGTGCACTCTGCTTCCCCGGCGCACGGCCCGGTACTAGGGATCGGACGGCCGTACCCGGACCTCGGAGGGAGCCGGAGCCCCGGCGCCACGTGCACAGAATTGCCCAAGCCCCGTATAATGGATCAGAATCGTAAGCCGAATAAGACTAGGAGACAGGAGGGGAGAACCCCCGAGGAGAATTACATTTCCTCTGCCTGTGTGCAGGACCTCCAGGTTACAGCAACGGGGACTACACGAAGCGGGGGGAAAGGAGCTACCAACTACTCCGGCATAGGACTGGAAGGACCGGGTCCCGCCCCTTCAGCAGGGGCGAGGCCCGAAGCCCCACGTGTCCAGCGGGCCCAGAGCTCCTGCCTCCCCTGAGGGGGGCTCCGGACTCGCCATGTGGCAGGCGGAAACCGGACCTCCCCCTCGGTGGGGGGTGGGGTGGGCTCCGAAAGCCCCACGTGTCCAGCAGGGCTAGAGCTCCCGCCTCCTCAGGAGGGGCTCCGGACCCGCCACGTGGCTGGCAGATCTGGACCTCCCCATAGGTCGAGATCCGGAGACCCCCGGGGACCCCTAATACAGTTAGGACCCGGGGAAGGTGTCTGTGCAGAGCTCCGAGATTGGTGAAGGCCTCTGAGTACCTTGCGGAGCTAAGGACTCAGTCAGGCAAAGCCAAGAAGGAGAGAAAAGGCATCACAGACACAAACATTCAAGAGAGTCTATTTATGCGAGGCTCCATGAGCTGGACTACAGACTCGATAGAAAGGGAGAAACAAGTCCTAGGGTCCTCCCGGCTCACGCCGGAACCTAGCGGCTACAAGGGTGGCCACGTCCTCGACTTCAGCCCTGGCAGCTTCCTCCCGCTCCGCGGCTGGGCCCTCCCTCGCTGGCTCCAGGGAGAAAGAAGGGTCGCGGCTCTTGAAGCATGCCAGCACATGTGAGGCGACCTCTAAGGCCAGGCCGCGTCCCTCGGCCTCAAGCTCGCTGGCGACCACCGAGTCTAGCCTGTCCAGCTTGGCGCCGATCGACTCCAGCGCGGGGATCACCACCGCCACCTTCAATGCAGGAGCCGCTGCCCTCACCGGACTGAAGCCAAGAGGGATCAGGGCGGACCCCGCTCGATTAACGAAGCTTGAGACCACATGCGCCTCGGAGGACTGCAAGGCTGAGAGCTCCTCCACCTCGCGGCAGGCTGCCTGCAGGGCCTCTTGGTTTCTCTCGGAGAATTCCTTCTCCTTGGCCGCCAGGGAGCTTTCCCGAAGGTGGAGAGTCTTGGCGAGCCGCTCCAACTCAGAAGCCTTAAAGTTGGCGGCCAACTCCCGATCCAGGACCACCCGGCGTTCGCGGGAGACCTGTTCCTCCCTTATGTCGAGGTCTGCCTTCTGAATCTCTAGCTCCTCGGTCCGAGCTCGCAGGTCATCCTCGCCCGCTGCCAGCTGCGCAGCGACCCTCTCCGCCTCGGCTGCCGTGGAACGCTCCCGTTCCTCAACGACGAGTTTACGACGCTCCAACAGCTGCCGTATCTCCTCCGCGGCAGAGAGGCTCTCCTCGGCCCGGGCGTGTGCCTCCAGGGCCTCCCTGTTGATCCGCCGTGATTCGGCGTCCATGCGGTCGACAGACCGCTTCAGCCGGTCGAGCAGCACTTCCCTAAAGTCAAGCAACTCCTGCCTGGAGTCGAGCTCGCTCTTGACCTTCGTGGTCTGCTCCCGCAAAACGTTCCCCCAGGTGAGGAGGCGATCCCGTTCAACCGTGTGCTCCTCCCGCTCGCGACCAAGTGCGGCCAAGACCTGCCGGACGCTCGTTTCGGCAAGCGTGAAGGCATCCACCAGGGGCAATGGAGCAGCAGAGGTTGGGGCAGCTCCCCCGACCTCCTCCATCGCCTCATCCTCAAGAGGAGTCGATGCACCAGCGACCGAGACGAGACGCCGGTCAGGAGAAGCTGGCGCCGGGGCTCCGGCAGCCGGACCTGCCGGGCTCTCTCTAGCTCCTGGCTTCTTGACCTGTGGAGAAGGACGAGCCGGGGAAGGCGGCGCTGGAATAGAGGCCGGGCCGCCTGATGCTGGGTCGACCTGCGCTGGCCTGGGGGCCGTGGCGGCCGTCTCGGCAGGAAGAGATGACGCCGCCGCGGAGTCAGGGCACATCGGAATAGGAGAAGCTCGCGCTGACTTGGGGGCCGCGGCAGCTGTCCTGGTTTCCGAGCGCAACGGTGCAGACTCCCCGCCAGTTGGGGATGGTCGGGAAGCGCGAACACTCCAGCGAGCTCTGAACCCCGACTTCCGAGCCGGGGTAGGACTCCCAGAGCCCGCCGCCGTCACTGACGGCCGCTCCGCAGTCGCTTGAACTAGCGGAACAGGGGACGCTCCAGAAGCTCCCCTCAACGCATCAGCCCGGGGCCTCTTTGAGTCGCCACCGGAAGGAGTGCCATCTCCAGAAGCAGGAGATGCAGGCACCCCAGATCCCCATCTTGGCACAGACGCCGCCACTGGAGGAGATCGAGCGCGCTTCTTCTCTGGTGGCGGGTTGGAGGCCATGACAAGGGAGGACTCAAAGGAAAGAAGACAAAGGCACAAGAGTCCAGGAAAATGCGCTGTGAAGTGCAAAGGGAAGCCGCAATGTGGGTAAGATCCCCTTTTAAAACTTCCCAGGTGCAATTCCAAGCGATCCAAAACTCTTCGAATACACCGCATCGGCAAAAGCTTCGGCTCCAATACCGAGCGCCGATGACAGGTGGACCCAAGCCGCCCAACTGAAGTGGTGGGTCAAGGAGTCAGTCTCCTAAGAAGACAAGCCGGCAAGCCACTCCGGCGGTTCCCGAAGAAAGCGCCGCAACGTGCAGAAGTGGCAGTCTTGGGAACCGCCGCAGTAAAAGCAACCATCAAGTGGGCGCACGCTCCCATGATCCCGCGGCTGTTCGTGCTCTGGCAGCGGTCAATGAGGGACTTAGAGAAAGTGCGCGGATCAGAAGAGACGGAGGTCCCACCTCGGGCTCCCTATCTCCCCCGAGATGGGCCCGGGGGCCACTGTCGGTACCCGCGATATGGGGTACCCCCACGCACAGGGGAAAATGCCTAAGGAACTCGCCCTTCTCCGCAGGGAGAGCTCCGAAGGCGCCACGCGTCCGGCAGGGCCGGACCTCCCTCTCCTCAGAGGAGAGCTCCGGGCTCGCCACATGACCTGCAGAAGCCGGACCTCCCCCTCCGCGGGAGGAGGTCCGAAGGTGCCACGTGTCCAGCGGGCCCGGACCTCCCTCTCCTCAGAGAGGAGCTCCGGGCTCGCCACGTGGCCGACAGAAGCCGGACCTCCCCCTCCGCGGGGAGAGGTCCGAAGGTCCACGTGTCCTGCGGGGCCGGACCCCCTCTCCTCTCAGGAGAGCCTCCGGGCCCGCCACGTGTCTAGCAGAAGAACGCTGCCTGCCTCCGAGCGGTAGGCAGTGGGCGTAAAGACGCCCCATACCTTGCCCGTACAAGGTATTCAAGGCCCGCGTCTTCCCAAGACGCGGAGCACGCCTCTGTTAGGTGCCGTTGCGCCCAGTCGCATCACAGACTGGCGCGCGGTGTCAGAGCCTGCCAGCCAATAAACGCAGCGACAAGACATCCCATGCCGCCCCCGCCGTCATCGACCACTACGACTAGCATGCGGCATGGGCAGGGCTGCAAGACGAAGACTCAGAAGCCTTCGCCAGAGACAACTACCGGCATAACTGCAGATACGGTAGATAATAGACAATCTCCCCGGGACCACCTGTCGGGTCCCGGGCCCCCCTTGTAAGCCACCCAAGTCTTGGACTATAAAAGGCTAGGGTAGGCGACGTTAGCAAGGGTTTGCACTCTCACAACTCATACACTAGACTTCAGTCATCCCCAAGCTCAGGACTCCGGTTCTGAGTAACAAGCAATACAGCGAGCTCCTTACCTCGCCGTGGACGTAGGGTTTTACGCTCCGGCGGCCTGAACCACGTAAAACTCGCCGTGTCAAGCTCTTCCTAACTCGTCCATACGCTCAAGCTCTGCGCAAGTGACTAGCCCCACCGAAAAAAGAACCTCCGCGGGCTGCCCAGTGCAGGCCCGGGGGAAGTGTCGACCAAACACTTCGACAGTGTCGAACCCCTTGCAACGTTGCCTACCCGAGCCTTTTATAGTCCAAGGCTCGGGCGGCTTACAAGGTGGGCCTGGGACCCGACAGGTGGTTCCGGGGAGATTGCCTACCATCTACCGTATCCTGCAGTTACGCCTCTAGTTGTCTCTGGCGAGGGCTTCTGAGTCTTCGTCTTGCCGCCCTGCCCACTCTGCAAGCTAGGCGTAGCGGTTGATGACTGTAGGGGCGGCAGGGGATGTCTTGTTGCTATATACATTGGTGTAGAGCCTCTGATGCGGCCTACCAGTCTTCACTGCGATGTGACTGGGCGCAATGGCACCTGACAGAGGCGTGCTCCGCGTCTCCGCGGCTTGGGAAGGCGCGGGACTTGAATACCTTGTACGGACAAGGTATGGCGCGTCTTTACTCTTGCTGCCTACCGTGCGGAGGCAGGTAGCGCGTCCCTGCTGGCCACATGGCGGGCCCGGAGCTCTCCTCTGAGGATAGGGTGGTCCAGCCGCGCTGGACACGTGGGGCCTTTGGAGCTCTCCCCGCCGTGGGCAAAGGTCCGGCTCTGCTGGCCACATGGCGGGCCCGGAGCTCTCCTCTGAGGAGAGGGAGGTCTGGCCCCACTGGACACATGGAGCCTTCGGAGCTCTCCCCGAGGAGGGGGCAGGTACGGCTCTGCTGGCCACATGGCGGGCCCAGAGCTCTCCTCTGAGGAGAGGGAGGTCCGGCCCTGCTGGACACGTGGAGCCTTCGGAGGTCTCCCCGCGGAAGGGGGAGGTCCGGCTCTGTTGGCCACGTGGCGAGCCCGGAGCTTTCCTCTGAGGAGAGGGAGGTCCGGCCCCGTGGGACACGTGGCGCCTTCGGAGCTCTCCCTGCGGAGAAGGGCGAGGTCCTTAGGCAGTTTCCCCTGTTCGCGGGGGTATCCCATATTGAGGGTACCGACAGCCGTGAATAATCATGTTACTCAAGGAGGAAAAATGCTCGACCTCCTTCCAGTTCAGCGGCCCCTCCTAGTTTAGCGGCACCCCCATCATCTCCTCCTCCACAGTCCATGAGTCGGCATGTGGTGGTCCGGACTCGACTCATGGAGTGGCGTTAGGAGAAGTACCTCAAGGCTGTGTGTGACAAGCTTGAGGTACCCATGTCTCCTCCCGAGGAGAGTGATGGGGAACTCACTCCATATCCAGATTTCACCACTGATGAGCTCGCCTAGTTCAGGGAAGATGGAAGCTCCTCCAAGGCCGTGCCTCTATCCACTGCCGCCGACGACGAGGAAGAGGATACGGAGGCCACTGAGAGCGATGAAAATGATGAAGAAGAAGATGAAGAAGATGATGAGTAGACTTAGGCGTATCATCTTCCCTCTTTTCCTTTTTGGTGCCTTGATGCCAAAGGGGGAGAGATGGGGAGAGGGTCTCTTTTGCTTATCATCTCCTAGTCTTGTAATAGATCTTTTGGACACCTATGTTTTATGTTTTTGGACGTGACTATCTTGTAATAGATCTTTGGACGCGGTTGTCGAAGTGTGTGGTCGACACTTCCCCCGGACCTGCTCTGGGCAGCCCGCGGAGGTTCTTTTTCGGAGGGGCTAGTCGCTTGCAGAGAGCTTAAGCGTTAGGGACGAGTGAGGGAGAAGCTTGACACAGCGAGTTTTACGTGGTTCAGGCCGCCGGAGCGTAAAACCCTACGTCCACGGTGAGCAGAGGTGCTCGCTGTATTGCTTGTTGCTCAGAACCGGAGTCCTGAGCTTGAGGGTGAGTAATGCCTAGGATGCGAGTTCACAGAGTTCGAACCCCTGCTAACGTTGCCTACCCGAGCCTTTTATAGTCCAAGGCTCGAGCGGCTTACAAGGGGGGCCCAGGACCCGACAGGTGGTCCCATGGAGATTGCCTGTCGACTATCATATCTGCAGTTATGTCAGTAGTTGTCTCTAGCGAAGGCTTCCGAGTCTTCGTTGTGCCGCCCTGCCCATGCCGCAAGCTAGTCGTAGTGGTTGATGACGGCGGGGGCGGCAGGGGATGTCTTGTCGCTGTGTTTATTGGCGGGTAGGCTCTGACACGGCACGCCAGTCTACGATGCGACTGGGCGCAATGGCACCTGACAGAGGCGTGCTCCACGTCTTCGCGTCTTGGGAAGGCGCGGGCCTTGAATACCTTGTACGGTCAAGGTATGGTGTGTCTTTACGCCTGCTGCCTACCACGCAGGGGCAGGCAGCGCCGTCCTGCTGGCCACGTGCGGGCCCGGAGCTCACCTATGAGGAAAGGGAGGTCCGGCCCCGCAGGACACGTGGAGCCTTCGGACCTCTCCCCGCGGAGGGGGGAGGTCCGGCTTTTGTCGGCCATGTGGTGGGCCCGGAGCTCTCCTCTGAGGAGAGGGAGGTCCGGCCCCACTGGACACGTGGCGCCTTCGGAGCTCTCGCCGCGGAGGGGGGAGGTCTGGCTGCTGCTGGCCACGTGGCGGGCCCGGAGCTCTCCTCTGAGGAGAGGGAGGTCCGGCCCCGCTGAACACGTGGCGCCTTCGGAGCTCTCCCTGCGGAGAAGGGCGAGATCCTTAGGCATTTTCCCTTGTGCGCGGGGGTACCCCATATCGAGGGTACCGACAGTGGCCCCCAGGCCCATCTCGGGGGAGATGGAGAGCCCAAGGTGGGGCCTCCGTCTCTTCTGTTCCGTGCACTTTCTCTAAGTCCCGCATTGACCGCTGCCGGAGCACGAACAGTCGCGGGATCGTGGGAGCGTGCGCCCACTTGATGGTTGCTTTTACTGCGGCGGTTCCCAAGGCTGCCACTTCTGCATGTTGCGGCATTTTCTTCGGGAACCGCCGAAGCGCCTTGCCGGCTCATCTCCTTGGGAGACTGACTTCTTGACCCACCGCTTCAGCTGGACGGCTTGGGTCCACCTTTCATCGGGGCTCGGTCTTGGAGCTGAAGCGGTTGCCCATGCGGTGTATTCGAAGAGTTTCGAATCGCTTTGGATCGTACCTGGAAAGTGTGAAGGGAAGCCGCAACGCGGGTAGGTTCCCCTTATAAGACTTCCAGCACTTGAACCTTCCTTGAGTCCCTGTGGCCTTGTCTTCTGCCATGGCTTCTAACCCGCCTTTGGAGGAGGAGCACGCTCGATTTCCTCCGGAGGCGGCGTCTGCGCCAAGTCAGGGATTCAGGGAGCCTGCACGCCCTGCTTCTGGGGGTGGCGCTTCATCCGGTGGCGACTCCAAGAGGCCTCGGGTTCATCATCCCGACGGGACTCTTCTTGAGCAACGACAGGCTGAAGGTTCCCAGGCGTTGCGCCCTCCCTCCTCAGGCGGTGGAGTCTCCGAGGAAACTGTTGATACGTCGAGGAAGGCTTCAAGCAGTGGAGTCTCCAAGGAAACTGCTGACACGCCAAGGAAGGCTTCAGGCGGAGGAGTCTCCAAGGAAACTGCTGAAGTGCCGAGGAGGACTTCAGGCAGTGGAGTCTCCAAGGAAACTGCTGAAGCGGCGGAGGGGGCTTCAGAAGCATCCCCTGCCCCGTAAGTTCGAGCGACTGCGGGGCAGCTGTTAGCAGCGACGGAGGGCTCTAGCGGCCCTTGATGACAGCGGCCCTTGCGCTGGTGGTGGCCGAGGTGATCCCCACGCTCGAGTCACAGAGCGGGAGAACGCCGCCAGGGCTGAAGTCGGGGACGTGGCCGCTCTTGTAGCTTCTAGGTTCTGGACGTGCCAGGGGAACCCTAGGACTTTTCTCTTTATTTTTTTTCGAGTCTGTAGTCCAGCTCATGGAGTCATGAACAAATAGACTCTTATGACCTTTTGTGCCTGTTATGCCTATCTTCTTCTTGGTTTCGCCTGGCCGAGCCCTTAGCTCCGCAAGGTACTCAGAGGCCTTCACCGATCTCGAAGCTCTGCACAGACACCTTCCCTGGGTCCTTATTGTATTAAGGGCCCCGGAGGTCTCCGGAGCTCGCCCCATGAGGATGGGGAAGTCCGGATCTGCCGTCCATGTGGCGGGCCCAGAGCTTCCCTCTGAGGGTAGGGAGGCCCGGCCCCGTGAGACACGTGGAGCCTCCGGAGCTCACCCCTGAGGATGGGGCGAGACCCGCTCTGCCGGCCACGTGGCGGGTCCGGAGCTACCCGCTGAGCAGGGGGGCTCCGACCCTGCCAGGTACGTGGGACCTCCGGGGCCGGCCCCTGCGGAGGGGGCGGAGTCTGGATCTCTCGGTCTTGCACGGTCCGTAGCGGCCCCCTGGTAGGTGTGGCCAATTGCTTGGATACTCCTACCATACTCCTGCGGGGATCCAAGGCCGAAGGGTCCTGCACACAAATAAGGGAAACGTAATTCTCCTTGGGGCTCCCCCCTTCCCGATCTCATAGTCTTATTTGGCTTACGGCCCTGATCGGGTGCACGGTGCTTGGGAATTTTAGTGCATGACGTGCCGGGGGCTCGGGGCCCCCTGGCCATCGGCAGCTATCTCAAACGCGACCGCCCCAGGCAGGATAGCAAATGCCGACTAGAGGTGAGAATGGGAAAAGGGGACTGAGTGTATGGTGAACATACCCAGGAAGTGCGGTCATAAAAACTAATACGTAATTTGAATGAACATAAGGGAAGAGCAAAGTAGGACAAGTTCTTTCCCTATAAATTTCCATAGGAGGAAGGCAGGCTAAACATGGAGGCAGCAACCCGCCCCATTAAAAAGGGAAGCAAGACTCTACGCGCTTAGGGTCGGAACCAGGCCAAGCTGAACGTAGTCCTAGACCATCCCCTGAGACTTAGCTGCTCCGAGCGCTGTTCCTGGACTCTATGGGATCTATTAAAAAGAAGAGACTGTCCTACTATTGCTCTAAGGGTAGAACTTACGGAGGTGTTTGATGTTCCAAGGGTTCGGGAGCGGATCACCATCCTCGGTGGAAAGGCGTACGCACTCGGAACGGCACACTTTCATGACTTGGAAGGGGCCTTCCCAGCTGGGGGAGAGTTTGTGGGTCCCTTCGCGAGAAAGTATGCGCCGCAACACCAGGTCGCCTTCCTGCAGCTCCCGGACATGCACAGACCTTTGGTGGTAGCGCCGGAGCGCTTGTCTATCGTGCGTTGCGGAGTGTTGCATGTAACCGGACCTCGTCGACGAGGTCGAGGTCTGCACGCCGGAGGTTGTCCTGCGCGGCTTCATCGTAAGCCCGGACAAGGTGAGACTTCATGGTGATCTCTGGGTGAAGCACAACCTCGGCTCCGTACACCATGAAGAAGGGTGTCTCTCCGGTGGCCCGGCTCTAGGATGTCCGGTTAGCCCATAGTATGCTCAGAAGCTCGTCCACCCATTTGGCACCATGTTTCTTCAAGCCATCATAGGTGCGGGTCTTGAGGCCCCGAAGAATCTCGGCGTTGGCTCTCTCAACCTGTCCGTTGCTCTTTGGGTGAGTAACGGAGGCATAGCACACCTGGATGCCGAGGTCTTTGCAGTATTCTTGGAACGCTGCGCTGGTAAACTGGGTCCTGTTGTTAGTGATGATTCCATTCGGGACCCCAAACCGGCAGACGATGGACTTGATGAATTTTACTGCGGACTGCCTGTTGATGGTGACGACGGCTGTGGCTTCCGGCCACTTGGTGAACTTGTCAACGGCTACGTAGAGGTACCAGAATCCCCCGACGGCTCTAGGGAATGGTCCCAGGATGTCCAACCCCCATACGGCGAATGGCCATGAGGGCGGGACCATCTGTACCGCCTGAGCCGGTGTATGGATCTGCTTGGCGTGGAACTGGCACACCTTGCATCTCTCGACCAGCTTGACGGCATCCTGGAGTGCTGTCGGCCAGTAGAAGCCATGCCGGAAGGCTTTACCGACAAGCGTGCATGAGGAAGAGTGACTCCCACATTCGCCTCCATGGATCTCAGCGAGCAAGTCGCAGCCTTCCACCTGGGTTATGCACCGCAATAGGACGTGGTTGGCGCCACGCCGGTATAGATCCCCTTCTACCAGCACGTATCTCTTAGCCATGCGCACGATCCGTTCAGCGGATACACGTTCATCAGGGAGGATGTTATCTTTCAAGTAGTCCCGGATCTCCGTGATCCATGCATCGGGTCTGACTTGAGCTTCTGGATCTTGAGCGCTGGGTTGCACGGAGTCCCCAGTGACGCTTACAATCCTTGGCGGCGTCCAAGGTTGCAGGGCCGCCGGGACCGCCAGCTTCGAGGTGCTGGTCCAGCCCCCTTCGTCCGGCTCGGCGGGCCGGGCTGTGGGCCGCAGCAACGTCCTCTCGAAGACTCCTTCGGGCACAGGGGCCCCGGTGGAGGCCTTCGTTGAGAGGTCGTCAGCTGCGGCATTGCCAGCGCGCGGTATATGGCGCAGGTCCAAGGCGAGGAAGTCTTTCTCCAACATCTGCACGTGGAGCAGATAAGCAGCTAGCTGCGGGTCATTGCAGGAGCATTCGCCCTTAACTCGCTTGATAACCAGCTGGGAGTCGCCCTGTGCCAACAACTGGCGAGCGCCCAGAGACAGGGCTGTCTGTAGGCCAAAGATGAGTGCTTCATACTCTGCCATGTTGTTGGTTGACTTGAAATTGAGACGCACCATGTACCCAAACTGCTCCCCCGATGGCATGACAAGCAGTACACCGGCACCGGCCCCCTGCTTTCGCAAGGAGCCATCAAAGAAGAGCGTCCAGTGAGGCCCGGTGAAGACCGGAGCTCGGTGCTTTGGTTCACCGTCTTCGTGGCCCCCTGGGTCAGCCTTCGTTGGCGTCCACTCAGCCACGAAGTCAGCCAGCACTTGGCTTTTGACTGCATGGCGAGGAAGGAAGTCCAGCTCAAACTCCGCCAGCTCCGCTGCCCATTTAGCGACGTTGCCAGTCACATGGGGACTGTGAAGGATCGTCTTCAGCGGATAGGAGGTGACCACCGAGACCCGGTGGGCCTGAAAGTAGTGGTGGAGCTTCCTGGACGCCACGAGCACTGCATACAGCAGCTTGTGGACCTCCAGGTACCTTGTCTTGGCGTCATGGAGGACTTCGCTGATGTAGTAGACAGGCCTCTGGATGGTCCGGACCCTCTCTCTCAGGTCAGAGAGGTCTTCATCCATTGGCTCAGGCCTGCCGAAGGTGAGTGGGTCCAGGGGGGCTTCTGGGAGTTGGGACTCGAAGGCTCCTAAGCCGCCTTGGCCTTCCGGGAGGTCCCGCTGGTTTTCCGGGAGCTCCAGGAGGTCCCGCTGGATCTCCGGGAGGTTGTCTTGGAGGTCCGGGGGTCCGCCCCGAACCTCCGGGAGGTTGTCTTGGAGGTCCGGGAGGCCGTCCTGAACCTCCGGGAGGTTATCTTGGAGGTCCAGGAGGCCGTCTTAGACCTCCGGGGTTTTCTGGCGTCTGTCTCCTGGAAAGCTTCTTCTGCTTTGTCAGTCCAGGCAAATGGACCGGATTTGCGCAGGAGCTTAAAGAAGGGGAGCGCTCGTTCTGCTAGCCTCGGTATAAACCGACTCAGCGCGGCTAGGCATCCCGTGAGTTTCTGGACTTCTTTGATGCGGGCGGGAGGCCGCATTAAGTCGATGGCCTTGATCTTCTCTGGGTTGGCCTCAATTCCTCGGTGTGAGATCAGGAATCCTAAGAGTTTCCGAGAGGATAAGCTGAACACACATTTGTCGGGGTTCAGCTTGGTGCGCGTGGAGCGCAATTTGTCAAAGACTAAGGCTAGGTTATCTAACAAGGATGAACTCTGCCTGACCTTGACAACGATGTCATCGACATACACCTCAACTAAGTCTCTTATTAACTCTCCAAAGGTTTTGTGCATTGCACGTACAAAGGTGGGGAGAGCATTCTTTAGGCCATAAGGCATAGAGACATAACAATACAGGCCATCTACTGTGATGAAGGAGGTGTGCTCTTCATCTTCTCTAGACATAGGGATCTGATGGAAACCCGAGTAGGCGTCTAGGAAGCATAGCATATCGCAGCCTGATGTCGAGTCTACTATTTGATCTATTCTGGGGAGAGGGAATGGATCTTTGGGATATGCCTTATTGAGACTGGTGTAGTCGATGCACATCCGGAGCTTCCCACCGGCCTTTGGGACAACGATGGGGTTCGCCAACCACCGGGGGTGGTGGACTTCCCGTATGAAGCCAGCATCTAGCAGCTTCTTGATCTCTTCTCGGATGAAGTTCTGCCGCTCGATGGACTGCTTGCGAGGCTTCTGTTGGACTGGCCGGGCGTCGGGGAAGATCTTCAAGTGGTACTCAATCACCTCCCTAGGGATCCCCGGCATCTGCGACGGCTACCATGCAAACACGTTGACGTTGTGCCGGAGGAAGGTGATGAGCGCGCCTTCCTATTTGCTATCCAGGCCCCTGGCTACCCGGGTGGTCTGGGAAGCGTCGGCGCTGACTTGGACGACCTTTAGGGGGACGTTGCCCTCGTTGAGGGGTTGCACATGGGGTGCAGCGGCAGAGGCACGGTGGCGTGCACTCGGGTGGAGCCGGTCTGGTTCCGCACTGCCAGGGGCTGGTGCTCGTGCTGTCGCAAGTGCCTGGAGCTTTTCCAAGGGCGACACTGCAGCAGTGCGGTCTCCACGAATCCTGAGGATGCCTGTTGGTGTAGGCATCTTTAGGACGAGGTAGCCGTAGTGGGCTGCTGCCATGAACCGGTACAGGGCTGGCTTGCCGATTATGGTTGTCGGTACCCGCGATATGGGGTACCCCCGCGCACAGGGGAAAATACCTGAGGATCTCGCCCATCTCCGCAGGGAGAGCTCCAAAGTCGCCATGCGTCCAGCGGGCCCGGACCTCCCTCTCCTCAGAGGAGAGCTCCGGGCTCGCCACGTGGCCTGCAGAAGCCGGACCTCCCCCCTCCGCGGAGGAGAGGTCCGAAGGCACCACGTGTCCAGCGGGGCCGGACCTCCCTCTCCTCAGAGGAGAACTCCGGGACGAGTGAGGGAGAAGCTTGACATGGCGAGTTTTACGTGGTTCAGGCCGTCGGAGCATAAAACCCTACGTCCAGGGTGAGCAGAGGTGCTCACTGTATTGCTTGTTGCTCAGAACCGGAGTCCTGAGCTTGAGGGTGAGTAATGCCTAGGATGCGAGTTCACAGAGTTTGAACCCCTGCTAACGTTGCCTACCCAAGCCTTTTATAGTCCAAGGCTCGAGCGGCTTACAAGGGGGGCCCGGGACCCGACAGGTGGTCCCGGGGAGATTGCCTGTCGACTATCGTATCTGCAGTAATGTCGGTAGTTGTCTCTAGCGAAGGCTTCCGAGTCTTTGTTCTGCCGCCCTGCCCATGCCGCAAGCTAGTCGTAGTGGTTGATGATGGCGGGGGCGGCAGGGGATGTCTTGTCGCTGTGTTTATTGGTGGGCAGGCTCTGACACGGCGCGCCAGTCTACAATGCGACTGGGCGCAACGGCACCTGACAGAGGCGTGCTCCACGTCTTCGCGTCTTGGGAAGGCGCGGGCCTTGAATACCTTGTACGGGCAAGGTATGGTGCGTCTTTACGCCTGCTACCTACCGCGCAGGGGCAGGCAGCGCCGTCCTGCTGGCCACGTGGCAGGCCCGGAGCTCTCCTCTGAGGAGAGGGAGGTCCGGCCCCGAGGGACACGTGGAGCCTTCGGACCTCTCCCCGCGGAGGGGGGAGGTCCGGCTTCTGTCGGCCACGTGGCGGGCCCGGAGCTCTCCTCTGAGTAGAGGGAGGTCCGGCCCCGCGGGACACATGGCGCCTTCGGAGCTCTCCCCGCAGAGGGTGGAGGTATGGCTGCTGCTGGCCACGTGGCGGGCCCGGAGCTCTCCTCTCAGGAGAGGGAGGTCCGGCCCCGCTGGACACGTGGCTCCTTCGGAGCTCTCCCTGCGGAGAAGGGCGAGATCCTTAGGCATTTTCCCTTGTGCGCGGGGGTACCCCATATCGAGGGTACTGACAAAGGCTATCTATGTTTTATGCATGACTATCTTTTGTGTAACACTACGTGTTGAATTTTATGGTTTATATTTGATCATTGTTGCTCCTTGCTATGTTTATTGTCTTATCACATTTTTTGAGCACAACACGTATGCACCGCACCATAACATGTTAATGTATGTCACTGCCCCTCTTTTACTCTTGCATACACTCAGGGGGAGTTTTGCATACGTACACTTGTTATGAAAATCAAATTTTTACATCTTTTGTTGAAACTTAATGTGTTGTCATCAATCACCAAAAAGGGGGAGATTGTAAGTGCATCTAGGTATCCCTGTGGGTTTTGTATGATTGATGACGACAATTAAGAGACTAATGAGCTGAGATGATCATAACCACAGGATATTCCCAAGGAGGACACCTAAACTCCCAAAAAGGAAAAGGATGAAAAACGGTATCGAAGACTCGAAGAGTAGAAATTAGGTTTTCACATGAGTCTTTAGCAGGCTAGCCATGTAAAAGTGAGAGTATGTGTGTGTCAAGTGCATTGAGATCATAGAAGAGAGGTCAAAGCGTTAGGAGTGTCAAAACCATAGTGGAGAGAGGTAGAGAGGTAAAATTGGGCAGGCCGGACTTGTCCGGGCCAGTGGCCGAACTAGTCTGGAAGTCCCTCCCGGCTTAGTCCGTTTTGGGGCGGACTAAGAGTTCTTGACTGAGTTCGGACTTGTCCATTTTGGGATGGACTAGTCCGTTTCTCTATTGAAAAGTGTGTTTTGGGACTAAGTCCTGGTAGACCAGACTTGTCCGCCTCACTGGCCGGACTAGTCGGACAAGCCAGACTTATCCGGTTTCACCCGGACAAAGAGTCCCTGAGTGAGTTTGGGCTAGTCCGTTCTGAGGCGGACTCGTCCGTATGGTTTTGAGATGAGAACTCCCACGGCTAAGTCTTGGTGGATCGGACTTGTCCGCCTCAGTGGTCGGACTAGTCCGGGTCATCAAGACTTGTCCGATCTCACTCGGACAAAGAGTTCCTGTGTGAGATCGGACTAGTCCGGGTCCTGACCGTACTAGTTCGGACTTTTGGTAGGTGGCAACGGTTGACTTCGGGACTTCTATAAAAGGAGATGCCCCGACCTCATTTAGAAATCACTGGAACCCTAGCGCCGCCACAGCCTTTCTAGATCCTCTCCAAGCCTTCTCCATTGCCTACTCACCCTCTTGAATCAAATCCTAAGTGAATTTGGGTGTGTGAGAAGAGGAGAAGGAAGAACTTCGTGTTTAAGGCTCTCAGAGTGATCTCGTGCACTTGGTGTGACCTGTGGCTTGTAAGATCGGTGAAGCTTTATAGAAGTGATCAAGTGGGAGCCTCGGATTGTGAGCAGCCCAAACTTTGTAAGTTCACCCTTGAGATAGTGAAGAATCAGGTTGGCCTTAGTGGCGACTTGGTGAGGAAAGGGTTGTTAGACCCGGTCCTTTGTGGACTCCTCAACGGGGACGTAGATTCCTGAGTGGAATCAAACCTCGAGAAAAAATCCTTAGTGTCTCTCTTGCATGTGCATTTCTTTGAAAATCAATATTACTTAGGGTTTGTTTTAATTATCTCGTGATTAGAGTATACATCATCACAATCTTACAATCCATTTCAATATTTTATAACGATTGTCATATAGGATTGCTAGTTGTTTCATCACATTTTGTTAAACTAAAATATGGAGAAAAACCCGTAAAAAACAAGTTTTAAGCCTTTCCAGCAATTTGACCAGACTAGTCCGCCCCTAAGACAGACTAGTCTGGCCCTTTTAGGTTTTCAAGCAAGCAAACCGGACTAGTCCGCCCCTGAGCGAGACTAGTCCGACCACTGTGTTCTAATTTTATTTAATTAAGTCATTTCAGGCCTTTTAGCCTATTCACCCCCTCTAGGCAATTTCAATTGGTACTAGAGCAGGTCTCTCCATCAAGAGTCTAACCACTCGGAGAGAAGATGACCGGAGTTGAGGGATACGAGATTCCACCAACGTCACAAGGCAAAAACACATATGACAAGAAAAACGACGCTGATGTGCTGAAAGATCACTCAAGTGATGATGAAGAAGTTCGCCAGCTCAAGGCATGACTTCATGAGAAGCTAGGTCACTCTAGCAAAGAGAAGAAGAAGCCGAAGGATCAAGAAAGGAGTAGTCAACCGGACTACTCCCAATATCCTTTCAACTATGAACGATTAACTTCTAACAATCACTACTTATCCATTCCTCTTGGCAAACCTCCTCAATTCGATGGAAATGATTACTCAATGTGGAAGCATAACATGAAGATGCATATAATATCCTTAAACCCTAGCTTGTGGCAAATTGTCTTAACATGTGTCCATATTCCAAGGAATGAAGAAGACGTCACCCCAGAGCAAGCCATTCTACTTCATCGCAATGCTCAAGCAGTTGGGGTCATCACCTCATCCTTGACTCGAGAAGAGTTCAACCGAGTCGATGGATTGGAGGTGGCCAAAGATATATGGGACACACTCAAGACGGCGCATGAAGGCAACCGAGTCACTAGGGAGGCCAATATTGAGATGATAGAAGGAGAGCTTGGGAGGTTCACCATCATGGATGGTGAGTCCCCTCAAGACATGTACAACCATCTCAAGGTCCTCGTCAACAAGATCCGATCTTATGGATGCACTCAGTGGACGGATCATGAGGTGGTGAAGAGGATGCTTCAGGCATTCATGCCTCGAAACATTGCTCTTTGCTCCTTGATCCGTGAGAGCCTGGGATATGCTCAAATGACCCTGGAGGAAGTGCTTGGAAGAATCATCAACAACGAGATGATGGAGAAGGAAGCCATGTTCTACAGTGACCTCCAAAGGCTTGCCTCCTCAAAGAAGAAAGATGTTGCTTTCAAAGCAACATCCTCATCACAAAAACTTCGAAGCAAGTGATGATGAGGGCCTCGACACTGATGAAGAAGAGGCGCTCTTCATCAACAAATTCAAGAGAATGATGAGAAGAAGGAAGGGAAGCAACCATTATGAGAACAAGAACAAAGAAAGGTCCAAGCCCAACACGAAAAGAGTGCGCTACAACTGTGGTGAATATGGACACTTCATTATGGATTGTCCATATGAAGAAAGTAAGAAGAAGAAAGATGGCAAGTCTCAAAAGAGGAAATCCTTCAAGAAGAAGAAGCCATTAGGACACGCTCACCTTGGGAAGGAATGGGACTCAAACGAAGACTCATCCTCCGAGGATGAAGAGAAAGTGGCAACACTTGCCATTGGAAGGAGCAAGCTCTTCCCAAACCTTGAAGATTTCAAGTCTACGTGTCTCATGGCTAAGGAGGGAAGAAGAAAGGTTAAATCTAAACCATCCTCCTCTACTTCTTCACTTGATAGCTTGGATAGTAGTAGTGAAAATGAATCCATGCTTAAGGATCTAAGTAAGAGCACCTTGAAAAGGATGAGATTGTTGTCGGAAGAAATCTTTGTGAAGGATGAACTCATCAATCGTCAAGAAGACATGCTCATTCTTGAAAAGGAGAGATGTCATGAGCTTGAAGAGCTCCTTGAGGTTGAAAGGGAAAGAAGCAAGGCACTTGAGCGTGAACTCGCTTTGAGCAAGGAAATTTGCTCAAATCTTGAGGACACAACTGTTGTGCTCAAGGATGAAATTGTTAACTTGACAAAAGTCAACAAGATCCTTGAAACACAAGTTAAGTCTCTCAAGATCAATGCACCTTCTTCCTCTATGATTTCACCCTCCTCCAAGAAATCTCCCGAAGCAACTCAAACTTAATTCTAAAACTTAAAGATGAACTCAAGTTGGCACAAAACAAGGAATCACCGAAAGGTGGTATCTTTGACAATGAAAAAGTGGCATATGCACGAAGTGCATATACCAATGTAAGACCTCTACATGTCAAAGATGGTCTTGGCTATTCTCGGGAGTGGAAGCAACATGCTAAAACTCCCAAGAAAGAAAAAGACTTGATTGTATTTGTCAAGGAAGGTTCATACAACAAAGAAAATGTAAAGAACATTGCAAACTCATCTAACATGCCTAAAAATAAACCTCATCCTTTGTTCCATGATTTTGATGCCTCATATGTTTTATTGAGAAACAAATTTGGAAATATCTATGCTAGGTATGTTAAGCCACTCCGAAAGAGTCCAAAACCTTGTGTGTGGGTGCCAAGGTGCCTCTTGACTAACATGAAAGGACCCAACTCCGCTTGGGTACAAAAAGGTAAGGCATAACTCTATTTTGTAGGCATACTCCTCCGATGGATCAAAATGGGTGCTCGATGGTGGATGCACAAACCATATGACCGGAGAGAGAAGGATGTTTGTTGAATATGGGGAAAACGAAAATCCAAGTGAAGGAATATACTTTGGGGACAATAGCAAAGGGAAAATCCTTGGCACCGGTAAAATTGCTATCTCTCACCATCATACTCTTTCAAATGTTTTGCATGTTGACTCCCTTTATTATAACCTTCTATCCATATCCCAATTATGTGATAAAGGTTATAATTGTATTTTTACTAACAAGGGTGTGATTGTCTAGAGAAGAAACAATGACTCAATCGCCTTTAAGGGTGTGCTCAAGGGAAAGCTTTACCTTGTGGATTTCACCACGGATAAAGCTCAACTTGACACGTGCTTAATGGCGAAGACCAACATGGGATGGCTTTGGCATAGAAGGCTAGCCCATGTTGGGATGAGGAACTTGCAAAAACTTTTTAAGGGAGAACACATTCAAGGCTTGAAGAATGTTGTTTTTGATAAAGACAGGCCATGTAGTGCTTGTCAAGCCGGAAAGCAAGTTGGAGCTCAACATCCATCCAAAAATGTAATGACGACCACAAGATCCTTGGAGCTACTTCACATGGACCTTTTCGGCCCAATCGCCTACATAAGAATCGGTGGTAGCAAATATGGTCTTGTTGTTGTAGGTGATTATTCTCGTTTCACTTAGGTGTTCTTTTTGCATGATAAAGGAGAAACTCAAGGTGTGCTCAAGAAATTCTTGAGAAGAGCTCAAAACGAGTTCTCCTTAAGAATCAAGAACATAAGGAGCGATAATGGCACCGAGTTCAAGAACACTCAAGTGGAAGAAAACTTGGATGAAGAAGGCATCAAGCATGAGTTTTCAACCCCCTACCCCGCTCAACAAAACGGGGTGGCTGAGAGGAAGAATAGAACTCTCATTGAGATGGCAAGAACCATGCTTGATGAGTACAAGATGTTGGATCGGTTTTGGGCGGAAGCGGTTAACACCGCTTGCCATGCCATCAACCGGTTGTACCTCCATCGACTTTTGACGAAGACGTCCTATGAACTTCTAACCGGTAACAAACCCAACATCTTTTATTTTCGTGTCCTTGGGAGCAAGTGTTATATTCTCAACAAGAAGCCTAGGACTTTGAAGTTTGCTTCAAAGTCCGATGAAGGTTTCTTGCTTGGTTATGAATCAAACACCTACGCCTATCGTGTTTTCAACAAAACTTCCAGAATTATTGAAATAGCGAGAGACATAGTGTTTGATGAGACTAATGGCTCCCAAGTGGAGCAAGTTGATCAAAGTGTGCTAGATAAAGAAGAGGCTCCACAAGAAGCACTTAAAAGGATGGCACTTGGAGACATTTTTCCTCAAAAACATCCTCAAGACTCAAATGATCATCCAACAAACGAAGATATGTCTCCCTCCCATGATCAAGATCAAGATAAGCAAGGCCAACCTCAACAAGATCAAAACGATCAAAGTCAAGAGGGAGGATTGGATCAAGGGGGAGACAAAGAAAAGAGCGACAATGAAGATGAAGATCAAAGAGTTCAACTACCTCATCCAAGAGTGCACCAAGTGTTCAATGTGATCATCCCGTCGACAACATACTAGGAGATATCTCCAAAGGGGTGACCACTCGCTCTCGAATGGCTAGTTTTTATAAACATTACTCTTTTGTTTCCTCTTTGGAGCCCCGAAAGGTAGAAGAAGCACTACAAGATCCAGATTGGGTGGTGGCCATGCAAGAGGAACTCAACTGTCGGTACCTGAGATATGGGGTACCCCCGCGCACAGGGTAAAATGCCTAAGGTACTCGCCCTTCTCCGCAGGGAGAGCTCCGAAGGCGCCACACGTCCGGCGGGGCCAGGCCTCCCTCTCCTCCGAGGAGAGCTCCGGGCCCGCCACGTGGCATACAGAAGCCGGACCTCCCCCTCCGCGGAAAAGAGCTCCGAAGGCGCCACGCGTCCAGCGGGGCCGGACCTCCCTCTCCGCAGAGGAGAGCTCCGGGCCCGCCACGTGGCATACCGAGGCCGGACCTCCCCCTCCACGGGGAGAGGTCCGGAGGCTCCACGTGCCCCGCAGGCCGGACCCTTCTCACCTCAGAGAAGGGCTCCGGACCCGCCACGTGGCCAGAAGAACGGTGCAGCCTGCCCCCGAGCGGTAGGCGGCGGGCGTAAAGGCGCTCCTCACCTTGCCCGTACAAGGTATTCAAGGCCCGCGTCTTCCCAAGACGCGGAAACGCGGAGCACGCGTCTGTCAGGTGCCGTTGCGCCCAGTCGGATCACAGACTGGCGCGTAGTGTCAGAACCTGCCAGCCAATAAACGCTGCGACAAGACATCCCATGCCGCCTGCGCCGTCATCAACCACTACGACTAGCACGCGGCATGGGCAGGGCGGCAAGATGAAGACTCAGAAGCCTTCGACCAGAGGCAACTACCGGCGTAACTACAGATACGGTAGATAATAGACAATCATCCCGGGACCACCGGTCGGGTCCCGGCTTCCCTTGTAAGCCACCCGAGTCTTGGACTATAAAAGGCTCGGGCAGGCGTCGATAGCAAGGGTTCGCACTTTGCAACTCATACGCTAGCCATACACTCTCAAGCTGTAACTCACCCCCGAGCTCAGGCCTCTGGCCTTGAGCAGCAAGCAATACAGCGAGCTCCGTAGCTCGCCGTGGACGTAGGGTTTTACGCTCCGGCGGCCTGAACCACGTAAAACTCGCCGTGTCAAGCTCTCGCTAACTCGTCCATCCGCGCAAGCTTTCCGCTAGGAGACTAGCCCCGCCGAAAAAAGAACCTCCGCGGGCTGCCCAGTGCAGGCCCGAGGGAAGTGTCGATCGCACACTTTGACATTTGGCACGCCAGGAAGGGGGCTTTTCCCCTAGTGCGACGAGTTTCCGCGGACGAAGATGACCAAGCTTCCTTCAGCGGCAAACTCTCCCCCTCCGCGGTCACGGCGAACCGTGACCACAGGGGAAAGTACATGATGACACACTTAGGACGGAGTGTGACAGGGCAAGCTGGGAGCCAGCAACCGGCTCTGGCAGCGCCGACCCCGGCAATGCAGGCTCCATCCAGCGTCAGGCCTTCAGTAGCGCCGGGCGTACCCGGTGGGGGTGCGCTAGCTGCAGCAAGGGCGCTACTGCGCAATCCGCCTGCTGGGGACGCGCCTCAGGCAGCGACCCAGCAGTGGATTCGCGAGGTAGACCGTCTTGTCATCGCTGACACAAACCATTGACTTCGGCGGGGATGATGCTCCGACCAACCGGCTGTGTCGCTGACGCGCACGCCAACGGTTGACGGCCAGACGGGGGAGTTCCAGCTCCACCAAGCTTCCGTCGACGAACCTGAGGACAGAGCTGGAACGGTGTCACTTAGGCCAAGATGCCCGAGTGTTCCTCGAGCGACGTCAAGAAGGGCGTCGCACTCAAGAGGCTGGCGACAATATGACGTCGGCCTCGACCCAGCCTGAAGGGCAGATCTTCGCTACGCGAGCTCTGCCCCAGGCATACGTCGCGCAGCATATGCCACAATCATATGCCCTGCAAACGGCGTCCCCGGTCTATAGAGCGGCCTTGCCCATACCGGGGCATACTGTGCCAGCGGAGAACCAGGCGTTCGCGGCGCCGATACCTGCACTGGGAGCCAGCAACCGGCTCTGGCAGCGCCGACCCCGGCAATGCAGGCTCCGACCAGCGTCAGGTTTTCAGTAGCGCTGGGCGTACCTAGTGAGGGTGCGCTAGCCGCAGCGAAGAGCGCTGCTACTCAATATGCCACAGTCGTATGTCCTACGTATGGCGGCCGGAGCATGCGGTGCTCAGCGCGAACCAAGCATTCGCGGCATCTGAACCTGCGGCGACAGAAGCAGGGTGTGCGGCCCTTGCGCCCTCCTTCGCTTCACAAAATGGCCGCGCATGTTTCGGCCGCTCTTGCCTGAGAAGTACGACGGCAGCATCAACCCGGCGGAATTCCTCCAGAGGCCGGGAAATCCAGAAGCTCGCGGGGCACTTCCGGAAGGGGAAGCAGCCCCTAGCTGATGCCCCATCCTATAGTAAGGGAGGGCAACCAGAAGGTCGAGGCCCGAGATGGCGACGACCGCCAGGTGGATTTCCAGGAGCTCCGGCGCGCCGCAAAGGCAGCGCACAATCATGGGAGCTCCATCTCCAGTGACGACGAGCACTGGAAGATGCCCTGTGACATCTTCGGCGGGTCCGCTGACCCCCCTGTCCAGAAGCATGCCTAAGGCCTTGCGCCGAGCGGTAGCGTCGGTGGCTCCCCTCCCAGGTGCAGTACCGCACCTCAGGTGGATGGGAACCCCCATCAGCTTCGATAACACCGACTGCCCCAGGAACATGGCTGGGGCCGGCCAACTACCGCTCGTGGTGGCCCTTACCATCGCCAACGTGAAGATGTACCACGTTTTGGTGGATGGTGGGACTGGACTGAACCTTATCAGTCACGCAGCCTTCCAGAAGCTGCAGATCCCGATGGCCAAGCTCACCCCATCAAGCCCGTTCTCAGGGGTAGGGCCAGGACAGGTCGTTCCCTACGGCCGCATCAGCCTCCCGGTGACCTTTGGGGCACCGGACAGCTGCCGGACGGAGTACATTCTGTTCGACGTGGCCGAGACTGCCATGATCGGTAGGCCAGCCCTGTACCGATTCATGGCAGTAGCCCACTACGGCTATCTTGTCCTGAAGATGCCTACACCAACAGGCGTCCTCAAGGTTTGTGGAGACTGTGCTGCCGCGGTATTAGCCTTGGAAAGGCTTCAGGTGCTTACAGCAACTAGAGCGCCAGCCCTCAGCAGTATAGAACCAAACCAGCTCCACCTAAGTGCACGCCATCGTGCCCCTACCACCGCACCCCGCGTGCAACCCCTTGATGAGGACGACGTCCCCACAAGGCTCGTCCGAATCAGCGCCGATGCCACCCAGACCACCCGGGTAGCCGGGGGCCTGGGTAGCATATAGGAAGGCGCGCTCGTTGCCCGCCTCCGGCATGAGGTCGATGTGCTGCATGACAGCCATCACCGAGGCCAGAGATCCCTAGGGAGGTGATGGAGCACTACTTAAAGGTCTTTCCCGACGTCCAGCCGTCCGACGAGACGGAGAGTCCGCCGCTCCCGGCGCTTGGCAAACTGTGTTATTATCCCAAAGGCCAGCGAGAAGCTCCGGAAGCGCATCCACTACACCAGTCTCAATAAGGCATGCCCTAAAGACCTATTTTTTCTTCCTATGATAGAGCAAATAGTAGACTCGATACCAGGCTGTGATATGCTGCGCTTCCCAAATGCTTGCTAGGACTCCCATCAGACCCCTGGGTCTGAAGTAGTTGGAGGGCGCCCTTTACCTGCTAATCCCGGCGTAAACCGACTCGGCATAGCTAGGGGTCCCGCAAATTTCCGGTGTTCGCGCAATGGCTTTAACCCCATACCACAGTAACCTGTTTCGCTACCGAGAAGCAAGCACCAGAAGACCAGACCTCGGATCCCCGACACAACCTCCCGGAGGACCAGCAGGACCTCCCGGAGCTCCCGGGACGTCAGCGGAGCTTCCCGCGAGGTCCAGAGCAGCCTGAGGACCCCCGAGTGTCGGGCACCCAGCGATCCCCCTAGGCTAAAAGCTACCCCCCACAGCTCCACGCAGTGGGCGATGCCACCAAATGGGCGGCGGAACTACTGAAGTTTGATCTAGGTTCCCTTTCCCGTCATACAGACATTAACAAAGCATTAGTTCACTTATGGCTGAAGTAGACGCACGCTCAGGGGGCCACGGAGACGATGAAACAGTACCCTGAGCCCAGACCTTCACCAGGCCCTATCGAATGATGTTCGTCGACGGCTCCTTGCGAAATCAGGGGGCCGATGCTAGCGTACTGTTCCTCACGCCATCAGGGGAGCAGTCTGGGTATGTGGCGCGTTTCAATTCCAAGGCAACCAACAACATAGCAAAGTATGGAGTGCCCATCCTTCTCGCTAGTCGTTAGCTCAGGGCAATTCCCAGTCTGGTTAACAACCAAGACAGCGGAGACAGACCCCCTTGCCTTGGACCTGCACCACATACCGCGCGCTAGCAAGGCCGCAGCTGACGACCTTTCAACGAGGGCCCCCACTGCCACCGGAGCCACTGTGCCTGGAGGGGGCCTCGAGAGGACGTTGCCGCGACCCACAGCCCGGCACGCCGAGCCGGGCGAAGGGGGCTAGACCAGCACCTCGAAGCTGGCGGTCCCGGCGGCCATGAGCGCCGCCAAGGATCATAAGCGTC
Organism: Neostapfia colusana; assembly: GCA_030760725.1. Taxonomy (NCBI): domain Eukaryota; kingdom Viridiplantae; phylum Streptophyta; class Magnoliopsida; order Poales; family Poaceae; genus Neostapfia; species Neostapfia colusana. Next base: position 108,720,302 of record JASWHV010000006.1, read on the forward strand.
ACTGGGGACTCCGTGCAACCCAGCGCTCAAGATCCAGATGCTCAAGTCAGACCCGATGCATGGATCACGGAGGTCCGGGACTGCTTGAAAGACAATATCCTCCCTGATGAACGTGTATCCGCTGAACGGATTACGCGTATGGCTAAGAGACACATGGCGGTAGAGGGGGATCTCTACCGACGTGGCGCCAACCACATCCTATTGCGGTGCATAACCCAGGGGGAAGGCTGCGACTTGTTCGCTGAGATCCATGGAGGCGAATGTGGGAGTCATTCTTCCTCACGCACGCTTGTCGGTAAAGCCTTTCGGCATGGCTTCTACTAGCCGGCAACACTCCAGGATGCCGTCGAGCTGGTCGAGAGCTGCTAAGCGTGCCTGTTCCACGCCAAGCAGATCCATACACCGGCTTGGACGGTACAGATGATCCAGCCCGCATGGCCATTTGCCGTACTGGGGCTGGACATCCTGGGCCTGGGACCATTCCCCAGAACCGAAGACAGGGACCCGCTCCCGAACCTTCGGAACACGGAACACCGCTGTAAGTTCTACCCCTAGAGCAACAATAGGGCAGGCCTTTCTTTTTGTAGTAATTTCCATAAAAGTCCATGAACAGGGCTTGGAGCAACTAAGCCTCAAGGGACGGTCCAGGACTACGTTCAGCTTCGCCTGGTTCCGACCCCAAGCGCGTAGAGTCTTGCTTCCCTTGAGGTGGGTCGTGGCCTACATACGTGGCCCGCCTTCCCCAGTATGGAAATTTATATGAAAAGAAACCTACCCTACGTTGCTCTACTTTGGTACTCATTTAATTTACTTATTAAGTTTTTATGATTACCCAACTAACGCGTGCTCACTATGCGTTCAACTCCCTCTTCCCATTCTCATCTTTAGTCGGAATTTGCTGCAGATACGACTAAGGAATTGAGGGGGGGAGCCCCCAAGGAGAATTACTTTTTCCTCTACCTGTGTGCAGGACCTCCAGGTTATGGCAACAGGGACTGCATGAAGCGGGGGGAAAGGAGCTACCAGCTACTCCGGCCTGGGACTGGAAGGACCGGGACCTGCCCCTCCAGCAGGGGCGGGGCCCGGGGGCCCCACGTGTCCAGCGGGCCCGGAACTCTCTCCTTCCTTGAGGAGGGCTCCGGGCTCGCCACGTGGCAGGCAGGAACCGGACCTCCCCCCCCCCTCAGTGGGAGGGCTCCGGAAGCCCTACGTGTCCAACATGGCCGGAGCTCCCGTCTCTTGAGGAGGAGCTCCGAACCCGCCACGTGGCAGGCAGATTTGGAGCCCCCCATAGGGCGAGGTTCGGAGACCTCCGGGGGCCCCTAACACGGTTAGGGCCCGGGGAGGGTGTCTGTGCGAAGCTCCGAGATTGGAAATGGCCTCTGAGTACCTTGCGGAGCTAAGGACTCAGCCAGGCAAAGCCAAGAAGGAGAGAAAAAGCATCACAGACACAAGTATCCAAGAGAGTCAAATTAAACAAGGCTCCATGAGCTGGACTACAGACTCGATAAAAAAGGGAGAAACAAGTTCTAAGGACCTCCCGGCTCTCGCCGGAACCTTGCGGCTACGAGGGCGGCCACATCCTCAACTTCAGCCCTGGCAGCTTCCTCCCGCTCCGCGGCTGGGCCCTCTCTCGCTGGCTCTAGCGAAAAAGAGGGGTCACGGCTCTTGAAGCATGCCAGCACATGCGAAGCGACCTCTAAAGCTAAGCTGCGGCCCTCGGCCTCAAGCTCGCTGGCGACCACCGAGTCGAGCCTGTCCAGCTTGGCGCCGATCGACTCCAACGCAGGGATCACCTCTGCCACCTTCAGCGTCGGAGTCGCGGCCCTCACCGGACTGAAGCCAAGAGGGATCAGGGCGGACCGCTCGATCCACGAAGCTTGAGACCGCAAGGGCCTCGGAGGACCGCAAGGCGGAGAGCTCCTCCACCTCGCGGCGGGCCGCCTGCAGAGCCTCCAGGTTCCTCTCGGAGAATTCCTTCTTCTTGGCCGCCAGGGAACTCTCCCGAAGGTGGAGAGTCTTGGCTAGCCGCTCCAACTCAGCGGCCTTGAAGCCGGCAGTCAACTCCCGTCTCCACAGTAAAAGCAGTCATCAAGTGAGCGCACGCTCTCACGACCCCGCGGCCGTTCGTGCTCCGGCAGCGGCCAATTCGGGACTTAGAGAAAGTGCGCGGATCGGAAGAGACGGAGGTCCCACCTCGGGCTCGTTATCTCCCCCTGTCGGTACCTGAGATATGGGGTACCCCCGCGCACAGGGTAAAATGCCTAAGATACTCGCCCTTCTCCGCAGGGAGAGCTCCGAAGGCGCCTCGCGTCCGGCGGGGCCGGGCCTCCCTCTCCTCCGAGGAGAGCTCCGGGCCCGCCACGTGGCATACAGAAGCCGGACCTCCCCCTCCGCGGGAAAGAGCTCCGAAGGCGCCACGCGTCCAGCGGGGCCGGACCTCCCTCTCCGCAGAGGAGAGCTCCGGGCCTGCCACGTGGCATACCGAGGCCGGACCTCCCCCTCCACGGGGAGAGGTCCGGAGGCTCCACGTGCCCCGCAGGCCGGACACTTCTGACCTCAGAGAAGGGCTCCGGACCCGCCACGTGGCCAGAAGAACGGTGCAGCCTGCCCCCGAGCGGTAGGCGGCGGGCGTAAAGGCGCTCCTCACCTTGCCCGTACAAGGTATTCAAGGCCCGCGTCTTCCCAAGACGCGGAAACGCGGAGCACGCGTCTGTCAGGTGCCGTTGCGCCCAGTCGCATCACAGACTGGCGCGCGGTGTCAGAACCTGCCAGCCAATAAACGCTGCGACAAGACATCCCATGCCGCCTGCGCCATCATCAACCACTACGACTAGCACGCGGCATGGGCAGGGCGGCAAGATGAAGACTCAGAAGCCTTCGACCAGAGGCAACTACCGGCGTAACTACAGATACGGTAGATAATAGACAATCATCCCGGGACCACCGGTCGGGTCCCGGCTTCCCTTGTAAGCCGCCCGAGTCTTGGACTATAAAAGGCTCGGGCAGGCGTCGATAGCAAGGGTTCGCACTTTGCAACTCATACGCTAGCCATACACTCTCAAGCTGTAACTCACCCCCGAGCTCAGGCCTCCGGCCCTGAGCAGCAAGCAATACAGCAAGCTCCGTAGCTCGCCGTGGACGTAGGGTTTTACGCTCCGGCGGCCTGAACCACGTAAAACTCGCCGTGTCAAGCTCTCGCTAACTCGTCCATCCGCGCAAGCTTTCCGCTAGGAGACTAGCCCCGCTGAAAAAAGAACCTCCGCGGGCTGCCCAGTGCAGGCCCGGGGGAAGTGTCGATCGCACACTTCGACATCAACAATTTTGAAACGAATCAAGTATGGGAACTCGTGAAGTGGCCCAACGCAAATGTTGTGGGAACCAAATGGGTATTCCGCAACAAGCAAGACGAGTATGGGGTTGTGACAAGAAACAAGGCAAGACTTGTTGCAAAGGGATATGCACAAGTAGAAGGTTTAGATTATGATGAAACTTTTGCTCCCGTAGCTAGGCTTGAATCAATTCGTATCTTGCTTGCTTTGCTACTCACCATGATTTCAAGCTATACCAAATGGATGTGAAAAGCGCTTTCCTCAACGGTCCGATCAAGGAGGAAGTGTGCGTGGAGCAACCACCCGGATTTGAGAACGATAAGTATCCTAACCATGTCTTTAAACTTTGGAAAGCCCTCTATGGCCTTAAAAAAGCTCCTAGAGCTTGGTATGAGTGTCTTAGAGACTTTCTTATTAAAAATGGTTTTAGGATAGGAAAGGTCGACTATACACTATTTACTAAGCATTTTAACGATGATTTATTCGTGTGCCAAATATATGTCGATGATATTATATTTGGTTCTACTAACAAAGCTTTTTGTGATGAGTTTTCAAAGATAATGACTGAAAGGTTCGAGATGTCAATGATGGGGGAATTGAAGTTCTTCCTAGGATTCCAAGTCAAACAACTCAAGGAAGGAACGTTCATAAGTCAAACCAAGTATACTCAAGACATACTTAAGAGGTTCGACATGGACAAAGCCAAACCCATCAAGACTCCCATGGGAACCAATGGACATCTTGACCTTAATGAAGATGGTCCAAGTGTGGACCAAAAGGTATTTCGTTCCATGATAGGCTCTTTGCTATACCTTTGTGCATATAGGCCCGACATAATGCTTAGTGTGTGTATGTGTGCACGGTTCCAAGCCACTCCTAAGGAGTGTCACTTGATGGCCGTTAAGCGGATTCTTAGATATTTGGATACACTCCTAACCTAGGACTTTGGTATCCCAAGGGATCCAAGTTCAATCTCATCGGATACTCCGATGCCGATTATGCCTGTCGGTACCCTCAATACCGGGTACCCCTGCGCACGAGGTGAAATCGCCTAAGGATCTCGCCCCCTCCGCAGGGGTGAGCTCTGAGGGCGCCATGTGACCGGCAGGGCCGGAGCTCCCCTCTCCTTGGAGGACAGCTCCGGGCCTACCACGTGGCCCAGAAGGTCGGACCTCGCCCCCTCCGCAGGGGCGAGCTCCGAAGGCGCCATGTGTCCAGTAGGGCCAGAGCTCCCCTCTCCTCAGAGGATAGCTCCGGGCCTACCAGGTGGCCCAGGAGGCCGGACCTCGCCCCCTCCGCAGGGGCGAGCTCCGAAGGCGCCATGTGTCCAGTAGGGCCGGAGCTCCCCTCTCCTCAGAGGATAGCTCCGGCCCTGCCATGTGGCCCAGGAGGTCGGACCTCGCCCCCTTCGCAGGGGCAAGCTCCGAAGATGCCACGTGTCCAGCGGGGCTGGAGCTCCCCTCTCCTCCGAGGGTAGCTCCGGGCCCACCACGTGGCCCAGGAGGCCGGACCTCGCCCCCTCCGCAGGGGTGAGCTCTGAAGGCTCCACGTGTCCAGCGGGGCCGGAGCTCCCCTCTCCTTAGAGGTGAGCTCCGGGCCCACCATGTTGCCAGCAGAGCAGCGCTGCTCTCAGCAGGAGTAAAGGCGCGCCATGCCTTTACCGTACAAAGCATTCAAGACCCGCGCCTTCCCAAGGCACGGAGGCGCGGCGCACGCCTGTCAGGAAGCACTGTGACCAATCACAGTCAAGATAGGTGCATAGTGTCAGAAGCTGCAGACCATTGAAGGCAGCTACAAGACATGGACAAGACGTGCCCTGCCGCCCCTGCCATCACCAATGGCTACACCTAGCCTGTGGCAAGGGCAGGGTGGCAGGATGACGACCTCGAAGCCAGTGCCAAGACTACGTAGCTGGTAGGAAATCACCCAGGGGCCACCTGTCAGGCCTCGGGGCCCACCTTGTAAGCCGCCCGAGCCTTGAGCTATAAAAGGCTCGGGTAGGCAATGTTACAAGGGGTTCAAACTCCCGTGAGTTCAGCTCCCTCTAGGTCATCCAGATACTCAAGGAAACCAGTGCTCCAAGCACTCCCGTGGACGTAGGGTTTTACGCTCCGGTGGCCCAAACCACGTAAATCCCCATGTCAACCATCTCCTTCCTTCGTCCACTCCGGCGAGACACTCGCGAGAGAACTAGCCCCTCTGAAAAAGAACCTCCGCGGGCTGCCCAGAGCAGGCTCGAGGGAAGTGTCGACTGCAGACGCTTCGACAATGCCGGTTGTAAGGTAGATAGGAAGAGCACGTCAGGGACTTGCCAATTCCTTGGTAGGTCCTTGGTTTCGTGGTCTTCAAAGAAACAAAACTCCATTGCCTTATCCACAGCTGAAGCGGAGTACGTCGCAGCCGGGAGTTGTTGTGCACAACTCCTATGGATGTGACAAACTCTTAGGGACTATGGTTACACTTTGAGCCATATTCCACTCCTATGTGACAATGAGAGTGCCATCAAGATTGCTCGCAATCCCGTGGAGCATTCTAGAACCAAATACATTGATATCAGTCACCATTTAGATCACTCTATCAAGGGAGATATCGTTATCTCTCATGTTAGGAGTGATAAGCAATTGGCGGACATCTTCACAAAACCCCTTGTTGAGAAACCCTTTTGTGACCTAAGGAGTGAACTAAATATCCTAGATTCTCGAACCGTTGCTTGAAGTGTGCACATCTGTTTGTTGCTTGTTTATAAATTTCAAAAATTGCATGTTTTCGACATACTACCCTAATCTCTCTTACTCTATGAAAACTATGTTCAAAAGGATTTTTGTCAAATATGGTAATTGTTTGTTTGATATATGCTTACTGACCATGTTTGCCAAAGATATTTGCAAAAACTTGTCCAAAAGGATCATATTCTTGAGCTAAAATTCAAATTATATGAATTTTAGCATGTAACCGGACTAGTCCGCCCATAGGCTGGACAAGTCCGGAATATCTAGGTCAGACTTCACAACGGACAAGTCCAAACCGGACTAGTCCGCCTGGGAGGTCGGACAAGTCTAGCCCCAGAGATGTCCGACTCTGGTCCGCCAACCGGACTTGTCCGAGCACCTGGCCGGACTAGCCCGGTCTCTGGGGACTTAACCCCCAGGGGCGGCCAGACCTCTCTCTTCACACAGACTAGTCCGCTCACGCCCTCACTTAAGCCGGAAGCGCCCCCAAATTGGCGATTTTTTATTTCTTCCACCAAAAATCTCATCCAATCCACGGATTGGAGCCCTAAGAAGTGCGGAAACTCTTCCCCGTGCTTCGTTGCTCAAGCCTCAACTTCGGTTTCATCATATTTGAAGATTTGAAGAGGTATTCTTGACCTAACCAAAAATCCCTCCTTTTCTTCATTCTTAGGTCTTTTGCTAGGAACCTCTTCACAAATTTTGTACCTAGTGTCAATGTGATCGTAGCCTAGGAGTATGCAACTTAATTTGAAGTTTTTGCGAAAAAATTGTTAGCGTTAGGGTTCATCCTGTATAACCCGGACTAGTCCGGTTTTGGTTAGACAAGTCCATTCTCGAGCGAACTAGTCCGGTCCTTTAACAGACAAGTCCGGTTTACATAGAACATGTGACACCCTCATCTCGGGTGTCAGCATATGTTCGTATCCTATGAGACGGAAACATTTTAATGGAAAATAGGGATAGAAAGAGTTATCAAAAGAATAGCCAATAAAGCCCTTAGAGTGCGTCGAAGGCAACTTCCGTGGCCAGCAAGCCACGTGGCGTGATCGGAGCTCATCCCTACGAAGTGGGGAGAGGCCGCCGCCAAGCTGGCTACGTGGCAGGCTCGGGACTCATCTCCGCAAAGGGGAGAGGTCCGATCCTGTGGGACACGTGTTGCCCACGGAGCTAGCCTCTACGAAAGAGGCAAAGGCATTTCCGCAGGACATGTGTCATCCTCAGAGCTAGTCCTCACGGAAATCAGAGGACTATCCGCGCGGGGTACGTGTCGATCTCGGAGCTCACCTGCGAGAGGTCCTGTTCTATTGGACACGTGTCGACCGTGGGGCATGTCCCTGAGGAAAGAAGAAGAGGAAGACCGGCGCCAACACGTGGCTTGCGTAGAGCTCATCTCCGAAGAAGAGGAAGGTCTCGCTCGTGACACGTGGCACAACCGGAGCTCATCTTTGCGGGAGAAGAGATACCAGGCCCGGAGGACACGTGGAACTTCCGGAGCTCTTCACCACGAAAGTAACGAGTCTGGAGCGGTTTTTACGCGTAAAGATACCGGTACGCAACGGAAACCGATCTAAACTCCACGATGTTACCGAAGATAAGACGTCAGGATCTAACAAAGATCTGAATAAGACTCTTATTCGGGATCCAATCAGATTAGGACTCTTCTCTTCCCGATTATAAATAGAACCCAAAACCTCTGGCCAAAACCACGAACTTCTCTTTCAACTCCTGAGCCGATGACTTGGAGCCCTAGCCCTAACTCGCCGAGCAAAAACATCGCCGAAGGCATAACAAGGGAGATCATCGGAGGAGAACCAAGCGGTCTGAAGGGGACCTCGAAGACATCATGTTGTTCATCTCTTTGCGTCTGTTCTTCGATTCCTTTCGAACAGAAGCCTTTTCGTGGGCAGATCACTCGATGATCAATTTGATATAAAAAGACAAGACCATCGCCACGTTCACCTTTAATCCGAACGCCTCTGACCATGCAAGCCATGCAAGAATACGTACAGATCAATCCAATAAAACTAATCGTAGGATAGCATGCATGTGCATCATCGCATCTAGTTTAAGGATTGTGCATGATATTGATTGCTGGTAATCTTGTATGCACGTGAATCCTACATAGCAGGACAAACTCAGGAAGCTGTCTACGACGAGCTGCAGCAACAAGGTTTTGAGAATCAAGAACAACCGGAACCGCAAGAACAAGGCAAGTGCTCCTTGACCATGTTGATCCTATGTTTTGGGTAAAACTATTTTGTTTTGCGAAAAGGTGTGTGTGCTGAGTCAAACATGATGGGAAACCCTTTTATAGGAGTTTACTAGTTTTGGTTAAACCACCCTTGTCGCCTGGGAAGTTTATGAGTCGGGTATGGTTTTTGCTTTATGCTTCGCTGAGTCTCTGAGATCGGGAAGCGAGATAGATGTGTCTAGCTAACTGCACTCGTACTGATAATAAGTAATTGATGAGGTTAATGAACATGGATCGGAGGGAGATCTAGGCAAGCCTGGGTTGGTGAATGAGGTAGCATGAGATGGTGGTTTTACTTGCCGTAGATCTAAGGACCGGTTCATGCATGCACATGCCAGGATAACAGTGCCACCACAAGGCCAAGTATGGGTGCGGCTTAGCTGAGTAATTAGGTAAGTTGCTAGAGTGTTATGGACTGTGGAAGGCGCGGGGAATGGGAGTCGAGTGAGGACTGCCCTGGGAACTGCATGGCACAAGAGGGGGCCCGTGGGTGGGAGAATTGGAGATTCTAGCCTGCCGGTGAAACCTTAGTGAGTCCATACATCTAGTAACCCCTTTGTAAAGGCTATTTTGTGATCTCTTGACCATACACCGACGCATGTGTACTGGTATAATGGAGGTTCTGCAGTCGCCGACGGGTGACGAAATCACAAACTTGTGGGTAAAGAGGTGCACACTCTGCAGAGTCTAAAACTATCATGATAGCCGAGCTTACGGTCACGAGCACCTGGCTAAACTGCCATGATTAGATGGGATGGTTACTGGGATGGTTATTGGAATGGTTATTGGAATTGTTATTGGGAAGGTTCTTGGTTATGGTTTGGTTTGGGACTATGGAGTCCGGGAGATGAGATGGTTGCATGACTGATGGGTCATGATATGAGATTGGTCTCGGTGCGAGACAAGGTTGTTTCATGAGGTGAGATGGTAGCGAATACGAGGAGGTATTCGTGAGCATGGGTAAAGGATTGGTTAATGTTTGGATGGAACATGGAAAGCGATGGAGGTATGTTGGTAATTTAGTACATGCTGGGACTACATTCATCTAAAGTTAAGTTGCTGTTTTATCACGGTTTTATAAATATGCTTTTCTGCAAATAAGCCTTTTATACCTACCTTGTTTATGAGCTGCATATCATGTGTTTTTCCCGCACTTGCTGAGTACATCATTGTGCTCAAACTTGCATTATTATTTCTTCATCAACAGCAAGAGAAGGCTACTATGAAGATCAAGTAGAGCATTATGGCGTGTGATCTGTTCTCAACCTTGCCTGTGGAGGTGTTAGAGATGGAGCCACTTCTGCTTAGATTTGCTTCCGCATTAGCTAAATTGCTTCCGCTTTAGAATAAAGACTTCCGCTATGAGAATAAAGACTCTGTTATTCGTGGTAATATATAATCTGAATTCAGTTTGTGGAACGTATGTGTATGTGTGATGAACATCCTGGGCACATATATGCATTAGTTCTCGGTTCCGTGGTTTTCCACAGAATTGAGAGCGTCACAGATTGGTATCAGAGCCACGGGTTGACAGTAGGTTACACGCCTAGATAGAAACCTTAGATTGATACTAGAGCCACGGGTTAACAGCAAGTTACACCCCTAAATAGAAATCACAGATAGCTAAGCCACGCGGACCAAAGGAAGCATCCTAGGGTGAATAGCTTAGATTGGCCTTTAAAACCACCTTGACATAGGAAAACCATCCTTGAATAGGAGTTAAGTGGGCCCTTGTGATGATTATTTGTGAATATGTGCTTAGTGTGCGTGGTGGGACGTCTCAAAAACGTTGTCCATATCCACACATAAGAAGAAGGAGGTGTGAGATGTTTCGGCACTTGCTCACATCCTCATAAGGGCTAATATATATAGTCCAACTCACCTTGATGCATATAGTTGAAAGGACATATCTAACTTTCTAACCTTCTATTACTATTTCGTTCTCTCTCACAGATGGTGAGAGGAAACGCCAGCCGAAGGAACGTCCAGGAAGATGACCACGAGGAAGTTCCTGCTAACCCCGGAGCTAGCGAAAACAACCTAGAAAGGTTGATGGCCATGCAAAACCAGCTTATGCAAACCATAATCCAAACTTTGGGTCAGTTGCAGGCCAACCAACACCCCGTTCCGGCACCACCGCCACCACCACCGCCGGCTCATAACAGGCTGGGAGAGTTCATGAGGACTTGACCACCCACCTTTGCTCAAGCAAGCGATCCAATGGAGGCCGATGATTGGTTGAAATCCATGGAGAAGAAGCTTGCCATTGTTCAGTGCAACGACCGAGAGAAGGTTCTCTTTGCGTCGCACCAACTGATGGGAGCAGCTGCTGACTGGTGGGATGCCTTGAGCAACGCCCATGCCAACCCGGAGACAATCACTTGGACTGAGTTCAATGAAAATTTCCGCTCCCACTACATCCCTGTTGGCGTAATGATGCTCAAGAGGCAGGAGTTTGAAGGTCTCCGCCAAGGGCAGAAAAGTGTGAACGAATATCTCAACAAGTTCATACAACTGTCCCAGTATGCCCCCGAAGATGTCAACTCAGATCAGAGGAAGCAGTACCTGTTCATGAGAGGGTTGAACAATGAGATCCAAGTTCAGCTCCTCAACAATGACTACGTAAGCTTCCAGAAGCTGGTTGATAAGACTATTGTGGTGGAAAACAAGATCCGAGAGATTGAGCGTGAGTGCAAAAGGAAGGTGCCATACCAGCCCCAAGCGAGCAACGTACGACCTAGGTACACGCCCCCTGCACCGCAGTATGGACCAACCACTCCTACGTACCACCCTGGTCAGCCACCACAGCAACGGTTTGTTGCACCGGCACCTCGAGTGCCCATGCCTCCTGCACCCCGGCCTAACAATGGCGCTCCTGTTCAAAACCCCCGCCCCAACGTACCTGCTGCCGTAGGCAACAGGGCATGCTTTGCATGCGGGGAAGAAGGCCACTTCGCTAACCAGTGCCCGAAGAGAGGCCCTGGACAGCAAGGTAACGTGCCCAAGCAGAACCAGCGACCAAACGGAGGAGACAACCAAGGGAACCGTGGACCGCAGAACTATGCTCGTGGCCACATTAACCATGTCACTGCTGAGGAAGCAAAACAGGCTGAGGATGTCGCAATTGGTATGTTCCTTGCCAACTCCAACCCAGCCACCATTTTATTTGATTCCGGAGCATCACATTCCTTCATATCGTCCAAATATGTTGCCAAACATCACCTATCTGTATCCCACTTAGAATGTGCCATGTTAGTTAATTCTCCCGAAGGAGAAATGAGGACTAGTATAGTATGTCCTAAGGTAAGCCTTAAAATAAGGGGGGTAGACTTCCTTGCCAACCTTATTGTCTTGGACTTCCACGGAATTGACATCATACTCGGAATGGACTGGTTAAGCAAGCACAATGGAGTAATCCAATGCGCTGAGAGAAGCGTGCAGTTGACAAATGAACACGGTATCCGTGTCGAGTTTGAGTCAGCCCAGCAAGCAACCAAACGGGCGGATTTGAACTATGTTGAAGGAGTAGCATTAGACAACATTCCAGTGGTTCAGGAATTTTCGGATGTGTTCCCGGAAGAACTTCCAGGTATGCCACCTGACCGGGACATCGAGTTTGCCATAGATTTGGTACCTGGAACTGCACCCATAGCTAAGAGACCATATAGGATGCCCGTCAACGAGTTAGTTGAACTAAAGAAGCAAATTCAAGAACAGTTGGAGAAGGGTTTTATCCGTCCAAGTTCGTCACCATGGGGAGCCCCGGTACTCTTCGTGGACAAGAAGGACGGAACCCAAAGAATGTGCGTGGACTACAGGTCTCTCAACGAGGTAACAATCAAGAATAAATACCCTCTGCCCCGTATAGAGGACCTGTTCGATCAAATGAAAGGAGCCCAAGTTTTCTCCAAGATTGATCTTCGGTCGGGATATTTCCAGCTGAGGATTAAGCCCTCCGATATACCTAAGACAGCCTTTCGGACGCGGTATGGTTCATATGAATATACCGTTATGTCTTTTGGATTGACAAATGCACCCGCATACTTCATGTACCTTATGAATAAGGTTTTCATGGAGTACTTGGACAAGTTCGTCGTGGTTTTCATCGACGACATTATGGTGTATTCAAAAAGTGAGGAGGAGCATGAAGAACATCTGAGATTGACCTTGCAGAAGTTGCGAGAGCATCAGTTGTATGCCAAGCTCAACAAATGTCAATTTTGGCTAAAAGAAATATCCTTCCTAGGCCACATCATCTCCAAGGAAGGGGTATCGGTCGATCCTGGAAAGGTGAGAGATGTTCTGAAGTGGGACCAACCGAAGAGCGTGAGGGATATTCAGAGTTTCCTTGGGATGGCAGGATACTATTGGCGCTTCATTAAAGACTTCTCTAAGATAGCAAAACCTATGACGGAGTTGCTAACGAAGGGAAAATCTTTCAATGGACACAAGCCTGCCAAGAAAGTTTTGAGGAACTCAAGGAAAGGCTAACCACAGCACCAGTTCTGGTATTGCCAGACGTACGCAAGAGCTTTGACATATATTGTGACGCATCCAGACAAGGGCTCGAGTGTGTACTCATGCAGGAAGGACAAGTGGTAGCCTATGCCTCACGGCAATTAAAGAAGCATGAGCTTAACTATCCTACTCATGATTTAGAGTTAGCAGCAGTGGTGCATGCATTGAAGATTTGGAGACACTATATCCTTGGTCATCGATGTGATATCTATACAGATCATAAAAGCCTCAAGTACATATTTACACAAACGGACTTGAATTTGAGGCAACGTCGATGGTTAGAACTCATCAAGGATTATGATGTGGGAATCAACTACCACCCCGGGAAGGCCAATGTGGTCGCTGACGCACTGAGCAGAAAGGGAGCATGCCACCAACTCACGGTTTGGGAGCTACCACCCGAACTTCGAAAGGAGTTCGAATGGTTACACCTCGGATTCTTGAATAACATGGAAATAATGAAGATCCACTCCTCATTGGAGCAAGAAATAAGAGAGGGCCAAGCAACGGACGAGGGGATCAAGGAGATCAAGGAAAGAATCCGACAAGGGATAGAAAAGGATTTCAAAGAGGATGAAAAGGGTACGCTTTGGCTAGGAAAAAGGATTTGTGTGCCAAACATAAGACACCTTCGCGACATGATATTGAAGGAGGCACATGATTCACCCTATTCCATACATCCAGGGAGCACCAAAATGTACAAACTTGAAAACTTGCTATTGGTGGGATGGTATGAAGAGGGATATAGCCGAATACATTGCCCTATGCGACACATGCCAACGGGTAAAGGCCGAACATCAAAAACCCGCTGGGTTGTTGCAACCTTTGAAAATACCTGAATGGAAATGGGAGGACATCAGTATGGACTTTATTGTCGGATTGCCAAGAACTCAGTCAGGATACGACTCCATCTGGGTCATTGTGGACCGGTTGACGAAAACCGCCCATTTTCTTCCGGTAAAGACCAGTTACAACGTCACACTGTTGGCAGAGTTGTACATGGAGCAGATCGTGTGCCGACATGGAGTTCCGAAGAGGATAGTCTCAGATCGAGGTTCTCAGTTTACCTCTAGATTCTGAAGAAAGCTGCAGAAAGCCATGGGTACACGACTGGATTTTAGCTCCGCCTATCACCCACAAACAGATGGGCAAACCGAGAGGACGAACCAAATTTTGGAAGACATGCTGAGAGCTTGCGCCTTGAAACGTGGGCGTAGTTGGGATAGGAGTTTACCGTATGCCGAATTCTCCTATAACAACAGCTATCAAGCTAGCTTGAAGATGTCGCCTTTCGAAGCCTTATATGTTAGACGGTGTAGAACGCCGCTGTTCTGGAACGAGACTGGAGAGAACCAGGTGTTTGGACCCGAAGTACTGCAAGAGGCTGACAAGCAAATCCAAACGATACGGGAAAACTTAAAGGCTGCTCAGTCACGATAGAAAGGCTATGCGGACAATAGGCATAGGAAGTTGACCTTTGAAGAAGGAGACTTCGTATACCTTAAGGTATCACCTATCCGAGGCCAACGACGTTTTAACGTCAAAGGCAAACTAGTGCCTCGCTACATCGGACCATTTAAGATTTTGGACAAGCGAGGAGAAGTAGCCTATCAACTAGAGCTCCCAAACCACCTCTCCGACGTACATGACGTGTTTCATGTATCCCAGCTCAAGAAGTGCTTGAGAGTACCAGAGGAACTAGTGTCAATGGGAGAACTTGAACTTCAAGAGGACCTGACTTACGCAGAACACCCTGTCCGAATCTTGGACGTAAAGGAAAGGGTCACCCGAAACAAGGTGATTCGATGGTGCAAGGTACAATGGAGCCATCACACTGAAGCTGAAGCCACATGGGAGCGAGAAGAGGATGTCAAGGCAGAATTTCCCCATCTATTTTCTACTAACGAATCTCGAGGACGAGATTCAATTTAAGGGGGGTAGATTTGTGACACCCTCATCTCGGGTGTCAGCATATGTTCGTATCCTATGAGACGGAAACATTTTAATGGAAAATAGGGATAGAAAGAGTTATCAAAAGAATAGCCAATAAAGCCCTTAGAGTGCGTCGAAGGCAACTTCCGCGGCCAGCAGGCCACGTGGCGTGATCGGAGCTCATCCCTGCGAAGTGGGGAGAGGCCGCCGCCAAGCTGGCTACGTGGCAGGCTCGGGACTCATCTCCGCAAAGGGGAGAGGTCCGATCCTGTGGGACACGTGTTGCCCATGGAGCTAGCCTCTGCGAAAGAAGCAAAGGCATTTCCGCAGGACACGTGTCATCCTCAGAGCTAGTCCTCGCGGAAATCAGAGGACTATCCGCGCGGGGTACGTGTCGATCTCGGAGCTCACATGCGAGAGGTCCTGTTCTATTGGACACGTGTCGACCGCGGGGCATGTCCCTGAGGAAAGAAGAAGAGGAAGACCGGCGCCAACACGTGGTGTGCGTAGAGCTCATCTCCGAAGAAGAGGAAGGTCTCGCTCGTGACACGCGGCACAACCGGAGCTCATCTTTGCGGGAGAAGAGATACCAGGCCCGGAGGACACGTGGAACTTCCGGAGCTCTTCACCACGAAAGTAACGAGTCTGGAGCGGTTTTTACGCGTAAAGATACCGGTACGCAACGGAAACCGATCTAAACTCCACGATGTTACCGAAGATAAGATGTCACATATGATAACATAGGTGAGATTCTTCTAAACAAACTTAGGGCTATTGCATGGATGGACCTAATGTGGATTAAAACCACAGAAATGAAGAGCTCAAGTGCAATGGAAGGGTTTAAAAATCAGTGGTGAACTAAATGTAGATTCAAACTTCAAGTGAGGGGAAGACAAAATGGAAATTCAAAACTGTTTGTGTCCAAACTATTGTTTGCAGCAGCTAACACAAGAATCAAGTGGCATATTTGGATTCCTTAGGTCCAAATTAGTGGGGAGGCAAAGTTTCATTTATTTTTGAAAAGATTTGCTGCCCATTTTTTCCAAAGGGAGTCAAATGTGCAAAGAATTCAAATGAACATTTGAATTTGCATGGAATTTGTCCAAACATGTCAAATGAGCTCAGTTTCCAATTTTCAAACAAATGGGTTGAATAATTGTCAAACTTTGAAGATATTTTGAGGAAAAGAGGTACTGAATTGTGGGGCCCACATGTCATAGGAAAGAGTAGACTTAACACCTAAGTTTTCTCTCTGTTCCTCACTCCACCGGGGTTTCACCCGCGGGCGACACCGAGTGACCGCCCCCGTCGACCGAGGCTCCACCTCCTTCTCTTCGCCCGGGCCGCTGGCAGCACGGGAGTCGGCGGCGCCCCTCCACGTGATTCTTCCCACGTAGACAAGGTGACCATGGGTGTTTCTTCTCCTCACACGCGCGTTCTCCCGAAAACAAAACCGAGCTCGCCGCTCCTCTGGGAAGCCATCGGGAGCCAGCTAAACCGCGCCACAGCGCCTCCCCGAGCTGCACAACGACGTATTTCACACTTTTTCCACGACGGTTATGGTGGGGCGGTTCGGGCTCCCGATGAGAGCTAGGTTAGGGCCATTTGCAGGCTGCTTCACCACCCGGACGATCCTCCCTGGCGTCCACTGGTGCTGTAGCGCCGTTCCACCGAGGTCTGGGCAGGCTAGGATGACCGGGCGACGTTGCTGAACCGGTCCAGAGCCGCCGCGCCGTGGCCAGCTAGGTTAGAGCCATCGCCGGCCGGGGAAGAGGGTTCCATCGCGTTCAGCACGTGAAATAAGGCCCTAGCGGCGAGGGAGGGCTCGGGGATGGCCGGGAGGCCAGAATCCGTCGAGCTCTGGCGAGCCCGGCGGCGCGCGGGCGCGGGGGCCGGAGGTAGAAGATGACCCGGCGGGTCCCGCCTGTCAGCGACCGGGAGTCGAAGTTCTGATCGGCTGTGGCGCGGGGATCGTGTGTGGCGGCGCGGGAAATACTCAGTAGCCCCGTGTGGCTTGCACCGACGCGTGACACCTGTCCCCTGGACCCACTGCCAGCATTTGAACATTTTGGAGAATTTCAGTTTTTAGTTCAAACTTTGAATAGCTACAACTTTGGGTAGGAGAATCCAAAAATTGTGAAACAAATTTTGTTGGATTCCTCTGATAGAGTACTATCCAAATATTAAACCCAATTTGTATGAAACCCTTTATTTAATTCTGTAAAATTCTTTAAAGCTTTTTAGCAAAAGAATTTTAGAGGGAGTTTGGTTAGTCCAAAAATCCTCAAATTTTGCCAGAATAGTCTTTAGGGTATTAGTGAACCCCTGTAAAAGTTTCATCTCAATTGGAGCTGATTGGGCAGGGAAATTTAGATTTGAAGATGCTATATTCAAATAATACAGAAACATTTTCAGAAAATTTCCAAAATTGGAAATTCAATTCTGGGCAGGTCTTAGCTCCAAAAATTCTAGGAAAATTCATGCAAACTCTATGAGCTATAATTGAAATTGTGGTTCACTAATTTTTGCATGAACATGGGTGGGATCTCAGAATTAATTCTTCTTTGCTTAATTGCTTAGAAAATTATTCTGAACAAACCACTCAATGAAAAGTGCTAATTTTTGGTCCAGAGGACTTTCTTGTGACAAGGAACTCACATGAAAATTCTCAGCTCCATTGGAGCCCTGGATCACCCCTGTGCTTTTAACCTCTTTAGGTGATCAATATAGAAGAGGGGGAAAACCATTTAGCATTTAATCATCTGTTTAGATCCAAACCTAAACCACTAACACCAATGTTATTTTAAATTCTTAAACAGATTTCCAGTTTTTGAAAACTTGTTATTAGGACTTGTAGCAAAGTCTTTACAATTAAACAATATGCATATTCTTCACGTGTAGTATCTACGTGGAGGAGTTGAAATCATCGGAGTAGAAATCAAGGAAGGAGGAAAGAGGTTGATCAAGCACCAAGTGATCTTCACTAACTGCATATATATATATAAGTCACCTGCAAAACAAAGGCAAGCCCCGGTTTGCATCAAAACATTACAAGTTTCTATTTGTATTCACTTATTATGTCTAGCATTTTGTTTATTGCATTAAGTCTAGGTGGTATGACACTCCAAATGCATGACCCAGAAAATCCTGGAGTTTAATGTAGGATATGTTATCAATTAATTATAACTGCTGATCTCAACAAAAATGGATTAAAAGAAGCAGAACTCGAGTGGGCAGATTCCTACTCGTGAACGGGGATTTAGGGGGATCAATCGGAAGAATTGGGAATTGATCCTCATAGTTGGGAATGGAGACCGGGCAGTGGATGGAAGGTCAAGGACGTGATCCTGTGAGCCTAGTCTATGTCTGAGTCGATTAAGGCCCGTTCTTGTGTGCGGCCCGTTAGGCAAGTTTGAGTTGTGTACCGGATGCATACTGGCTATATGGGACCCAGGAAACCGATGTAACATGTTAACCTGGGTGTCGAGGCATACCTCACCGTCTGATGCCGATGCTGAAAGGATAGAGAAGTCTGCTCTATGAGGGTTTGCCGTAGAGAGACTTAATCCCAGTCGGTGGGACCGGTTCGACATTTGGGTGTCGTGTGAAAGGTGGCCACGTACGACGTCAGTGACGGTTGCTGTGTGCAACGTCGAGTACGGGCGTACGTGTCGTGTCAGCCGGGTGTTTTTGATTGCAATCACCATCGCTCGCGGTAGTGAGCATACTTGTTCTCTGCGTCGTGACGTAGTAATAAACCGGGAAATATTTAATATGCTTCGTGGGTAATCCTCATAATGGAGATGAGGAACGATCAACAGTTCACTAAATTTAATTTCCACCTTGGGCTAGAAGCGTCGAGGCAAAGCGTTTCTTGTTTGATTGTGGAGTCTCGACGTTGATGGCGCAAGGTCTGTATGAGTCTAGGGTAGTTCACTAAAGTTACTTTCACCTCGGGCAAGTGACATCGAGATGAAGTGTTTCTTGTTTGATTGTGGAGTCTCGATGTAAGTTGCGCGAGGTCTATAAAAGTTGATTAAAACTGGAAGTAAGGACTCTCGTTTAGCTCAAGTTCATCGTTTATGAAAAATGCTATAATCAGCCCTCTATTTCCATCATATAGAGTTTCATGACTAGGGTGACGGGTCAGTCTTGCTGAGCTTCGTGCTCACAGATACTGCACAAGTTGTTTTGCAGGAAATAACTGTACGCTGAGATGTACGGGTGCTGTCGGTACCTGAGATATGCTGTACCCCCGCGCACAGGGTAAAATGCCTAAGGTACTCGCCCTTCTCCGCAGGGAGAGCTCCGAAGGCGCCACGCGTCCGGCGGGGCCGGACCTCCCTCTCCTCAGAGGAGAGCTCCGGGCCCGCCACGTGGCATACAGAAGCCGGACCTCCCCCTCCGCGGGAGAGAGGTCCGAAGAGGTCACGCGTCCAGCGGGGCCGGACCTCCCTCTCCGCAAAGGAGAGCTCCGGGCCCGCCACGTGGCATACAGAGGCCGGACCTCCCCCTCCGCGGGGAGAGGTCCAGAGGCTCCACGTGCCCCGCAGGCCGGACCCTTCTCACCTCAGAGAAGGGCTCCGGACCTGCCACGTGGCCAGAAGAACGGTGCTGCCTGCCCCCGAGCGGTAGGCGGCGGGCGTAAAGGCGCTCCTCACCTTGCCTGTACAAGGTATTCAAGGCCCACGTCTTCCCAAGACGCGGAAACGCGGAGCACGCGTCTGTCAGGTGCCGTTGCGCCCAGTCGCATCACAGACTGGCGCGCGGTGTCAGAACCTGCCAGCCAATAACGCTGCGACAAGACATCCCATGCCGCCTGCGCCGTCATCAACCACTACGACTAGCATGCGGCATGGGCAGGGCGGCAAGATGAAGACTCAGAAGCCTTCGACCAGAGGCAGCTACCGGCGTAACTACAGATACGGTAGATAACAAGCAATCTTCCCGGGACCACCTATCGGGTCCCGGCTCCCCTTGTAAGCCGCCCGAGTCTTGGACTATAAAAGGCTCGGGCAGGCGTCGATAGCAAGGGTTCGCACTTTGCAACTCATACGCTAGCCATACACTCTCAAGCTGTAACTCACCCCCAAGCACAGGCCTCCGGTCCTGAGCAGCAAGCAATACAGCGAGCTCCGTAGCTCGCCGTGGACGTAGGGTTTTACGCTCCGGCGGCCTGAACCACGTAAAACTCGCCGTGTCAAGCTCTCGCTAACTCGCCCATCCGCGCAAGCTTTCCGCTAGGAGACTAGCCCTGCCGAAAAAAGAACCTCCGCGGGCTGCCCAGTGCAGGCCCGGGGGAAGTGTCGATCGCACACTTCGACATTTGGCGCGCCAGGAAGGGGGCTTTTCCCCTAGCGCGACGAGTTTCCGCCGACGAAGATGACCAAGATCCCTTCAGCGGCAAGCTCACCTCCCCCACCTCCGCGGCGAACCGCGACCAGGGGAGAGTACAAGCCAACACACTCGGGACGGAGTGTGTCAGTACAAGCTGGGAGCCAGCAACCGGCTCTGGCAGCGCCGACCCCGGCAATGCAGGCTCCAACCAGCGTCAGATCTTCAGTAGCGCCGGGCGTACCCGGAGGGGGTGCGCTAGCTGCAGCAAGAGCGCTACTGCACAATCCGCCCGCTGGGGACGCGCCTCAGGCAGCGACCCAGCGGTGGATTCTCGAGGTAGACCGTCTTGTCGTCGCTGCCGCAAGCCCGCGACTCTGGCGGAGACGACACTCTGACCAGCCGGCCGTGTCGCCGATACGCACGCCGATGGTTGACGAACAGACGGCAGATTCCAGCTCTGCCAGCCCTCAATCGATGGATCTGAGGACAGAGCTGGAGCGGCGTCGCTCGGGTCAAGAAGCCCGGGTATACCTCGAGCAACGCCGAGAAAGGCGTCGCTACCAAGAGGCTGACGACAGCATGACGTCGGCCTCGACCCAGCCTGAAGAGCAGACCTTCGCCATGCGATCTCTGCCCCAGGCCTGCGCCGTGCAGAATATGCCACAGTCATATGTACTGCAGATGGCGCCCCCGGCCTATGGTGCAGCTTTGCCCGTACTGGGGTACACTGTGCCTAGTGCGAACCCAGCGTTCGCGGCACCAGAACCTGCGGTGACAGAAGCAGGGTGTGCAGCCCTCGCGCCCCATCTTCGCTTTGCGAAGTGGCCGCGTAAGTTTCGGCCACACCTGCCCGAGAAGTACGACGGCAGCATCAACACGGCGGAGTTCCTCCAGATCTACTCCACCGCCGTACTTGCCGCAGGAGGGAATGAAGCCGTCATGGCCAATTACTTCCTTGTCGCCTTGACCGGTCCAGCCCGGTCTTGGCTCATGAACCTCCCCCAGGGTTCCGTCGCCTCCTGGGGAGAGCTTTGCCGACAGTTCGTAGCCAACTTCGGCAGCTCCTACACCCGGCCTGGCACGGAGCTCGACCTCCACGCCGTCCAGCAGCAACCTGGGGAGTCGCTGCGCTCGTTCATCCAGCGGTTCTCCCAGGTGCGGAACACCATCCCACACATTCAAAATGCTTCTGTGGTGGTGGCGTTCCGGCAAGGCGTCTGGGACAGGAAGATGCTCGAGAAGCTCGCGACCAGGGAGGTCCGCGACGTCTCAGAGCTCTTCAGCTTGGCAGACAAATGCGCCAGAGCTGCCGAAGGACGGAACTGGCACTCGCTGCCATCCTCCGAGTCAGGGGGACTGCCCGGATCTAGTCCTACTCCCTGTGGAGGCAGCAGGAAGGCCAAGAACCGAGGCAGAAGCAAGATAGAGTCACCGACCGCAGCCCCAGTCGTCACTGCAGCGACGCTCGGTGGGGCTCGGGGGCCGCACCCCGACAAGAAGCAGCAAAGATCACCAATCCCAGAAGGTGATAAAGACAATATGTGCCCCGTGCACGGCAGCTGTCGCCACACTGCTGCTGAGTGCCGGGAGATCCGAAGGCTTGCAGAGCGCTTCCGCAAGGAGAAGCGGCAGCGGGCTGATGACCTGCCCTTCCGTCCAAAGGAAGATGAGCAGAGGGTGGATGTTCCAGACAACATCGACCACCCAGAGGAGATCCAGGAGCCACTGCGTGTCGTGAAGGCGGCACGCAATCACGAGGATTCCGGCTCCAGCAACGATGAGTGTCGGAAGAAGCTCTACGTCATATACGGCGGGTCCGCCGACCCCTCGTCCCGAAGCGCAGTCAAGACTCTGCGCCGAGCGGTAGCGTCGGTGGTGCCACTCCCAAGTGCTGCACCGCACCTAAAGTGGATGGGGACCCCCATCAGCTTTGATGCCTCCGACTGCCCCAGGAACATGGCTGGGGCCGGCCAACTACCGCTCCTGGTGGCCCCTACCATCGCCAACGTGAGAATGTACCACGTTTTGGTGGATGGAGGGGCTGGGCTGAACCTCATCAGCCGTGCAGCTTTCCAGAAGCTGCAAATCCCGATGGCCAAGCTCACCCCGTCGAGTCCGTTCTCAGGGGTAGGGCCGGGACAGGTTATCCCCTACGGCAACATTAGTCTCCCGGTGACCTTCGGGGCTCCGGACAGCTATCGAACAGAGTACATTCTGTTCGACGTAGCGGAGATAGACCTCCCCTTCAACGCCATAATCGGCAGGCCAGCCCTGTACCGGTTCATGGCTGTAGCCCATTACGGCTACCTTGTCCTGAAGATGCCGACACCGACAGGTGTTCTCAGGATTCGAGGGGACCGCACTGCTGCAGTGTCGGCCCTGGAAAAGCTCCAAGCACTCGCAGCAGCTGGGGCATCAACCCCCGGCAATACGGAGTCGGACCAGCTCCGCCCGAACGCATGTCACCGTGCTTCCACCACAGCACCCCGGGTGCAACCTCTCGACGAGGGCGGCGTCCCCTTAAAGGTCGTCCAAGTCGGCGCCGAAGCTACCCAGACCACCCGGGTAGCCGGGGGCCTGGATAGTAAATAGGAAGGCGCGCTCGTCACCTTCCTCCGGCACAACGTCGACGTGTTTGCGTGGCAGCCGTCGCAGATGCCGGGGATCCCCAGGAAGGTGATCGAGCACCACTTGAAAGTCTTTCCCGACGCCCGGCCGGTTCAACAGAAGCCCCGCAAGCAGTCCATCGAGCGGCAGAACTTCATCCGTGAAGAAGTCAAGAAGCTGCTTGACGCTGGCTTCATACGGGAAGTCCACCACCCCGATGGTTGGCGAACCCCGTCGTTGTCCCGAAGGCTGGCGGGAAGCTCCGGATGTGCATCGACTACACCAGTCTCAATAAGGCATGTCCTAAAGATCCATTCCCTCTCCATAGAATAGATCAAATAGTAGACTCAACGTCAGGCTGTGATATGCTGTGCTTCCTAGACGCCTACTCGGGTTTCCATCAGATCCCCATGTCTAGGGAGGACGAGGAGCACACCTCCTTCATCACAGTAGATGGCCTTTATTGCTATGTGTCTATGCCTTACGGCCTAAAGAATGCACTCCCCACCTTTGTGCGGGCAATGCACAAAACCTTTGGGGAGTTAATAAGAGACCTGGTTGAGGTGTATGTCGATGACATAGTTGTCAAGGTCAAGCAGGGTCCGTCCCTGCTAGATAACCTAGCTTTAGTCTTTGACAAGTTGCGCTCCACGCGCACCAAGCTGAACCCAGATAAATGTGTGTTCGGCGTGTCCTCTGGGAAGCTCTTAGGGTTCCTGGTCTCGCACCGAGGGATTGAGGCCAACCCAGAGAAGGTCAAGGCCATCGACTTGATGCGGCCCCCTGCCCACGTCAAGGATGTCCAGAAACTCACATGATGTCTAGCCGCGCTGAGTCGGTTTATACCGAGGCTAGCAGAGCGGGCACTCCCTTTCTTTAAGCTCCTGCGCAAGTCAGGCCCTTTTGCCTGGACTGACGAAGCAGAAGAGGCTTTCCAGGAGTTGAAGCGACTCCTGACGACCCTACCAATCATGGTAGCCCCTGAGCCCGGAGAGCACCTGTTGCTCTACATCGCGGCGACAACTGAAGTAGTGAGTATGGTCCTCGTCCCAGAGCGGCCGGACCCCTCATCTCCACAACCTGCTCCGGCAGCAGAAGACAGACGCCAGGAGGCCCCGCAGGACCAAGACAGTCTCCCGGGCCTCCAAGGCAACCTCCCAGAGGTCCAGGTCGGCCTCCCGGAGGTCCTGGGCAGTCTCCCGGACCTCCAAGATAAACCCCCGGGGGCCCCGCGGGACCCCCGGGGGCCAAATGGGACCTCCCAGAGGTCCCCCAAGACCCCCCGGAGCTCCCGGACAATCAAGATAGCTTAAGGGCCTCCGGGTCCCAGCTCCCGGAGGCCCCCGTAGGTCCACCCACCTCTAGTGGGCCAGGGCCAATGGACGAGGACCTCCCAGGCCTGAGAAAGAGGGTTCGAACCGTCCAGAGGCCTGTCTACTACATCAGCGAAGTACTTCATGATGCCAAGACAAGGTACCTGGAGATCCACAAGCTGCTGTATGCGGTGCTCGTGGCCTCCAGAAAGCTCCGCCATTACTTCCAGGCCCACCGGGTCTCGGTAGTCACCTCGTATCCACTGAAGACAATTCTTCACAGCCCCCATGCGACTGGCAACGTTGCTAAATGGGCGGCGGAGCTGGCGGAGTTTGAGCTGGACTTCCTCCCACGCCATGCAGTCAAGAGCCAAGCACTGGCTGACTTTGTGGCGGAGTGGACACCAACGGAGACTGACCCAGGGGGCCATGGGGGCGGAGAACTGGAGCACCAAGCTCCGGTCTTCACCGAACCCCACTGGACACTCTTCTTCGACGGCTCCTCGCGAAAGCAGGGGGCCGGTGCCGGCGTACTGCTCCTCATGCCATCGGGGGAACAGTTTGGGTATATGGTGCGTCTCAATTTCAAGGCAACCAACAACATGGCGGAGTATGAAGCACTCATCTTTGGCCTGCAGACAGCCCTGTCTTTAGGCGCTCGCCAGTTGTTGGCACAGGGCGACTCCCAGCTGGTCACCAAGCAAGTCAGGGGCGAATGCTCCTGCAATGACCCCCAGCTAGCTGCATATCTGCTTCACGTGCAGATGTTGGAGAAAGAATTCCTCGCCTTGGACCTGCACCACGTACCGCGCGCCGGTAATACCGCAGCCGACGACCTTTCAACGAAGGCTTCCACCGGAGCCCCTGCGCCCGAAGGAGTCTTCGAGAGGACGTTGCTGCGGCCCACAGCCCGGCCCGCCGAGCCGGGCGAAGGGGGCTTGACCAGCACCTCGAAGCTGGCGGTCCCGGCGGTCCTACAACCGTGGGCGCCGCCAAGGATCGTAAGCGTCACTGGGGACTCCGTGCAACCCAGCGCTCAAGATCCAGAAACTCAAGTCAGACCCGATGCATGAATCACGAAGATCCGGGACTACTTGAAGGACAATATCCTCCCTGATGAACATGCAACCGCTGAACAGATTGTGCGTATGGCTAAGAGATACGCGCTGGTAGAGGGGGATCTCTACTGGCGTGGCGCCAACCACATCCTATTGCGGTGTATAACCCAGGGGGAAGGCTGCGACTTGCTCGCTGAGATCCATGGAGGCGAATGTGGAAGTCATTCTTCCTCATGCACGCTTGTCGGTAAAGCCTTCCGGCATGGCTTCTACTGGCCGACAGCACTCCAGGATGCCGTCAAGCTGGTCGAGAGCTGCAAGGCGTGCCAGTTCCACGCCAAGCAGATCCATACACCGGCTCAGGCGATACAGATGATCCCGCCCTCGTGGCCGTTTGCCGTGTGGGGGCTGGACATCCTGGGACCATTTCCCAGAACCGTCGGGGGATTCCGGTACCTCTATGTCGCTATCGACAAGTTCACCAAGTGGCCGGAAGCTACACCAGTTGTCACCATCAATAAACAATCAGCAGTAAAATTCATCAGGTCTATTGTCTGCCGGTTCGGGGTCCCAAACAGGATCATCACTGACAATGGGACCCAGTTCACCAGCGCAGCGTTCCAGGGCTACTGCGAGGACCTTGGCATTCAGGTATGCTATGCCTCTGTCGCCCACCCGAAGAGCAATGGGCAAGTCGAGAGGGCCAATGCGGAGATTCTCCGGGGCCTCAAGACTCGTACCTTCGCCAGCCTGAAGAAACATGGTGCCAATTGGGTAGATGAACTTCCGAGCACACTATGGGCTAACCGGACATCCCAGAGCCGGGCCACCGGGGAGACACCCTTCTTCATGGTATACGGGGCTGAAGCTGTACTCCCTCCAGAAATCACCATGAAGTCTCACCGTGTCCGAGCTTACGACGAAGCCACGCAGGACAACCTCCGGCGTGGAGAAATCGGCCTCGTCGACGAGGTCCGATTACATGCGGCACTCCGTAACGCGCGGTACAGACAGGCGCTTCAGCGCTACCACCAGAGGTCTGTGCGTGCCCGGGAGCTGCAGGAAGTTGACCTGGTGTTGCGGCGCATACTTTCTCGCGAAGGGGCCCACAAACTCTCCCCTAGTTGGGAAGGCCCCTTCCGAGTCGCGAAAGTGTGCCACCCCGGGTGTGTGCGCCTTTCCACCGAGGATGGGGACCTGCTCCCGAATCCTTGGAACATAGAACACCTCCGTAAGTTCTACCCCTAAGAGCAAAAATAGGTCAGTACTTTCTTTTCGTAATAAACCCCATAGAGTCCAGGAGCAGCGCTCGGAGCAGCTAAACCCCAGGGGACGGTCCAGGACTACGTTCAGCTTTGCCTGGTTCCGACTCCAAGCGCGTAGAGTCTTGCTTCCCCTATTAATGGGGTGGGTCGTGGCCTCCATGTTTAGCCTGCCTTCCTCCTATGGAAGGTTGTACGAAAAGAAGTCTGCCGTACTTTGCTCTTTCCTTGTACTCATTTAATTTGTGAATTGAGTTCTTTTTTATCGCCCTTGCGGTACATGGTTGCCATGTGCTCAGCTCCCCCTCTCTACAAGTCCCCAAGCATCAAGCATATGGTTGGGGGTGTAAGTCAAATAAGACTATGAGATAAGGGAGGGGGAGCCCCCAAGGAGAATTACGTTTCCTCTACCTGTGTGCAGGACTTCCAGGTTGCGGCAACGAGGACTGCATGAAGAAGGGGGAAAGGAGCTACCAGCTACTTCGACCCAGGGCTAGAGGGGGCGGGACCCAGGGGCCCCACATGTCCAGCAGGCCCGGAACTCTCTCCTCCCTTGAGAAGGGCTCCAGGCTCGCCATGTGGCAGGCGGAAACCAGACCTGCCCCCATGGTGGGAGAGCTCCGAAAGCCCTGCGTGTTCAACATGGCCGGGGCTCCCGTCTCTGCAGTAAAAGCAATCATCAAGTGAGCGCACGCTCTCACGACCCCGCGGCCGTTCGTGCTCCGGCAGCGGCCAATTTGGGACTTAAAGAAAGTGCGCGGATTGGAAGAGACGGAGGTCCCACCTCGGGCTCGCTATCTCCCCCGAGATGGGCCCGGGGTCAACTGTCGGTACCTGAGATATGGGGTACACCCGCGCACAGGGTAAAATGCCTAAGGTACTCGCCCTTCTCCGCAGGGAGAGCTCCGAAGGCGCCACGCGTCCGGCGGGGCCGGACCTCCCTCTCCTCAGAGGAGAGCTCCGGGCCCGCCACGTGGCATACAGAAGCCGGACCTCCCCCTCCGCGGGAGAGAGGTCCGAAGACGCCACGCGTCCAGCGGGGCCGGACCTCCCTCTCCGCAGAGGAGAGCTCCGGGCCCGCCACGTGGCATACAGAGGCCGGACCTCCCCCTCCGTGGGGAGAGGTCCGGAGGCTCCACGTGCCCCGCAGTCCGGACCCTTCTCACCTCAGAGAAGGGCTCCGGACCCGCCACGTGGCCAGAAGAACGGTGCTGCCTGCCCCCGAGCGGTAGGCGGCGGGCGTAAAGGCGCTCCTCACCTTGCCCGTACAAGGTATTCAAGGCCCGCGTCTTCCCAAGACGCGGAAACGCGGAGCACGCGTCTGTCAGGTGCCGTTGCGCCCAGTCGCATCACAGACTGGCGCGCGGTGTCAGAACCTACCAGCCAATAAACGCTGCGACAAGACATCCCATGCCGCCTGCGCCGTCATCAACCACTACGACTAGCATGCGGCATGGGCAGGGCGGCAAGATGAAGACTCAGAAGCCTTCGACCAGAGGCAGCTACCGGCGTAACTACAGATACGGTAGATAACAAGCAATCTTCCCGGGACCACCTGTCGGGTCCCGGCTCCCCTTGTAAGCCGCCCGAGTCTTGGACTATAAAAGGCTCGGGCAGGCGTCGATAGCAAGGGTTCGCACTTTGCAACTCATACGCTAGCCATACACTCTCAAGCTGTAACTCACCCCCAAGCACAGGCCTCCGGTCCTGAGCAGCAAGCAATACAGCGAGCTCCGTAGCTCGCCGTGGACGTAGGGTTTTACGCTCCGGCGGCCTGAACCACGTAAAACTCGCCGTGTCAATCTCTCGCTAACTCGTCCATCCGCGCAAGCTTTCCGCTAGGAGACTAGCCCCGCCGAAAAAAGGACCTCCGCGGGCTGCCCAGTGCAGGCCCGGTGGAAGTGTCGATCGCACACTCGACAGGTGCCTAAGGAGATTAGGAACTCTCCGAGTGGTGAACTCAGGGCAACCCCTGCCGCTGCTACTGTGATAGTGTTGCTAGTGAGAAGGTTCCGCGGGCTGGACACCTTCTCTGTTGCTTAGCATAGATATGAGACGTGAGTTGTAATAGTCTTCCGCTGTAGTTTATTTTGAAAAGTATTTGTAAAGTCAAAACTTTGTAAGTTTTTGCTTGATTTATGTAATATGATGCTTTATTATGTGTGCTGTTGGGTGCCGCATCGCACGGCACCACCCAATGTGATTCCCGGGCGAGGTATCCCGTCCCCGTGAGTGATCGGGACGGCGGGGTCCCCACAGCATGGTATCAGAGCCGCATTGGTAATGGCACACGGAATAAGGATCGTATTACGACAAAAACTTAGGATACGGTGAGGAAACGGTATTAGGCCCACATAAGGACTATAGTAGTATAGTTACTTAAAGTGGCAGAACTAACTTACTTGTTATAATTCTGAATTTTGATTATGTAACGACGCACCTACGTTCTGGTAAGAATGGTAAGGAACGCCACCGAAAGCGGTTCAATTTCGGTTAGCTCCCCTGACGAGGAAAGTGGTTCAGGGCTAGGTCTCACAGCTTGGTGTGAGACGTTAATATGAACTCTTGGACTCTTCATGTTCCTGAGCTCATATGAAACGCTGATCCCTAGCGTGCATTAGGCAAGTAAGTGCAGACCCCATCGCGTGGTCAGTAACGCGATAGTGTGTTCGTCTGGAAATAGCCCAGGAGGACATACGCAGCGCTTGCCATCGGCGTGCCCTGCAGGGCAGTAGGTGGTATCCGTTGGGTTGATAACATTCCCAACCGTGACGACCCGTTCATGATATACTCGGGTTCCCCGTCGTGTGGTGTTGAAACATGATCACGTACCTTGAGACGTGACTTAACTCAAGTACGGCCGTATGGCAATGATACGGGCGTTTGTATTTACTTTTAACTATAGAACTGCCTGGAATAAAACAACCCTTGAGTGCACCACTATTCAGTGTCTTCTGCAGGTACTAACCACGTACGTATCCCGTGTAGTACGCGTGTGTGAGAGACCGTTTAGTGCCACTGATTATACGTATATACCGGTATAATCCGGTTTAGGATTTTCTTTTGGAGAGACAACGTAGTACCGACATTGTTCTTACGGTGCATCGACACCGTACCACACATAATAACCTCTTCCCTATGAAGAAATGATTCATGAGCTAACTCTGAACTAAAAATGGAAGTTTGAAACGAATATTAGTTACTGAACTCTTCTTTTGAACTAAGATTCAAATGAGAGAGTGTCTAGGTGTTAAAGATTTCAAAAACAGAGTGCTCTGTTTCTGGCAGAAATTTTTGCTGGAATTTAACAGAGCATAACTCTGAGTAGCTTTAACCAATTAAGGTGTATGATACAGATCGGGAAAGATTTTCAAGTGATCTACAACTTTCTTGTAGACCTCCAGAGCAAAATCACAGATTAAGTTGGTGAAAAGTTCAGTTGAATGCAAACTGTTCAGAACCAGGACAGTAACAAAGCCTCTCTGAACCTTTCTGTTTTTAAGCCATAACTTCCTGTAGAAAAATCCCTAGGAGGCCTTTGGATACTCGTTGGAAATATATTAAAGTTAACTTTAACTTTGATATTCAACTTGAGTTACGAAAGTGCTTTTAACTGGATCAGAATCTGATCTGTTTGAGGACCAATCAGTCGGCTTGTAAATCCTTGCTGTAGATACATCCGTTTGCGCTTAAATCATTTTGCTTACATGTTGAGGTTTCACTATCAGTGTTGCACTACTTTGTTTATGGAATAAATCAAGTGATAGTGTTGAACTGATAATGAACTCTTGCAATTGCAGAATGGTGCGAACTCGTTCCGTGAGTGAGGTGGGTGGTTCCAGTGGTGGTCGTGGTGATAACTCTCCACAGCGTGAGCAGCGAGCTCCGCAACAGCAGCCGTCACCAGGACCTTCACCCACGGTCACAATGGCGGACATTCTGGCCGCCATGACGGGTGCAAGCGATGAGCGAACCGACTTGCTCCGCACCCTGGTGATGAATACATCCCGTCAAGGGGGATGTCAAGACGAAGACTTGCGCCAACCGCAACTGAATTCCTATGTTGAGTTCTTGGCAACTCAACCACCGGTTTTCATTGAATCTGAAGATCCTCTGGTGGCGGATAGCTGGATCCGTACCATTGAATCTAAGTTCGGGTTGCTTCAATGCACCGAACAGCAGAAGGTTTTATACGCAGCGCAACAACTTCACGGGTCCGCCAGTGCATGGTGGGCAAATCAACTCGCCTCCTTACCAGCTGGATATGACTGTACATGGGGAGAATTCCGGGAGGCATTTCTCGCGTATCATGTTCCGTCCGGAATAATTCAGCGGAAACTCGAGGAGTTTCTGGCCTTAAAACAAGGAGGGAGGGGTGCATACGAGCATTCGCGAGTGTTCAACAAGCTGGCGCAGTATGCGCCTCAACATGTGAACACCGAAGCACAAAAGTGTGAGTGGTTCTTCCGCAGCCTCAATCCCAAGCTAAAGGAGAGACTCGTGTTAGCTGATCGAAAGAACTTCAACGAATTGATGAGTGCTGCCATCATGGTTGAAGATGCTCAGCGGGAAGTGCAGGCTGAGAAAAGAAAGAACCATGTACCACCGGAGAGTAGCAGTAGTGCTCCTCAGAAATACCGGGTGGTAGACAGTACCTTGAACTGTCAGCTGATGCAGCCGGCTCGACGACTCCAGCAATATTCCAGTCGATCATCCCAATACTCTGATTTCGGACAGTTGCAACAACGGTATAGGCAGCCACGTTATTCTGCTCCTCAAGTGTTCTTGCCGCAGCAGAATACCACCAATGTCCATGCACAGGGCAACCAGGAACCGGCTGAGAAACTGTGCTTCACGTGTGGGTACTTGGGTCACATCAGCAGAAAGTGTCCAGAAAGGATACGCCACAAAGAAACTACACCAAAGCGGGGTATAAATCAACCCCGTGCTCAGCTTCAAGGAACAGCACCAAAATCTGGGTGCATTTATCATACAGCTCTAGAGGATGTGCCAGATGGGGCCCCTGTACTAGCGGGAATGTTCACCCTCAATGGACTGCCCGTGTTAATATTATTTGACTCTGGAGCTACACACAATTTCATCAGCAGGTTGTTTGTGTGCAAAGCTGAGCTCTCCACCTCTACGCCAAAGGATCACTATCTTATCCGCTCACCTGGTGGAAATATAGCTGCTAATGAAGTAGTGATCATAGCACCCTTGTGCTTAGGTGGAAACTTATACCCCACAACCCTCATTGTGTTAGAGGGGCAGAAGATCGACGTGATTCTAGGGATGGCGTGGATGAACTACCACGGGGCTGTTCTTGATATTAGTCCACGGATTGTTAGTTTGGACTCTCCAATCTACGGTCTCCAAACGCTCATACTTGAAGCCGTGGATTCTAAAAATCCAGTGGTGTACCACAGTGTGACCGCGAAACTGGAGGATATTCCAGTGGTCCGTGAGTACCCAGATGTGTTTCCCGACGATCTTCCAGGGATGCCACCTGAGAGGGATGTGGTATTCAAGATCGAGTTAGCACCGGGAACGACACCAATATCTCGGAGGCCGTACAAAATGTCTCCGAAGGAATTAGCTGAACTAAAAGAACAGCTAAAGGACTTAATGGACAAAGGGTTCATCCGACCAAGCTCATCGCCATGGGGCTGTTCAGCCCTCTTTGTGAAGAAAAAGGATGAGTCACTTCGATTATGTGTGGATTATCGGCCGCTGAATGCAGTGACGATCAAAAATAAATATCCGTTGCCGCGGATCGATATATTATTTGATCAGTTAGTGGGTGCCAAGGTATTCTCCAAGATGGACTTAAGGTCTGGTTATCATCAGATAAAAATCAGAGCGGAGGATATACCGAAGACGGCTTTCTCGACTAGATACGGGCTCTATGAGTATCTAGTCATGTCTTTCGGGCTAACAAATGCACCCGCACACTTCATGTATCTCATGAATTCTGTATTCATGCCAGAGTTGGATCAGTTCGTCGTGGTTTTCATCGACGACATTCTCGTATACTCCAAATCGGAGGAGGAGCACACCAAACATCTCCATATTGTGCTCCAACGCTTACGAGAACATAAGCTGTATGCCAAATTCAGCAAGTGTGAATTTTGGATCAGCAAGGTACCATTCTTAGGCCACATCATTTCAGCGGAGGGTGTGGCCATGGATCCAGCCAAAATTGAGCAAGTCTTGAAGTGGGAGTCTCCAACATCGGTTCATCAAATCCGCAGTTTTCTAGGACTAGCGGGTTATTACCGGAGGTTTATTCCCAGCTTCTCGAAGGTGGCTAAACCAATGACAGAGTTATTAAAGAAGAGCAGCAAGTATGTGTGGACAGAGGCCTGTGAAGAGGCATTTCAAACATTGAAGAAACATCTCACAACGGCACCGGTGTTAGCCCAACCGGATACAATAAAGCCATTTGATGTTTATTGTGATGCCTCAGGCATTGGACTTGGCTGCGTCTTAATGCAAGATAGACGCGTGATCGCGTATGGGTCTCGACAACTCCGCAACCACGAGCATCACTACCCCACTCATGACCTAGAACTTGCTGCAGTGGTGCTTGCGTTGAAGATGTGGAGGCACTACTTACTTGGAAATTTAGTGCACCTCTACACCGACCATAAGAGCCTCAAATATATATTCACTCAGAAGGATATTAATATGAGGCAGCGGAGATGGCTGGAATTAATTAAAGACTATGAGCTCGAGATCCATTACCATCCGGGCAAAGCTAACGTGGTGGCTGATGCACTCAGTCGTAAGTCCCACGTTAATAACTTGGCAGTTGTTCCGGATGAGGATGAAGAACCAAGCTTGCGGGTGATTCCGTATGGAGCGTTGTATAATCTTGCTCTGGTGCCTACCATTAGAGAAGAGATTGTACAAGCCCAGAAGAGGGATAAAGGAATGAGGAAAATCCGGGCAAGAATCAATGAGGATAAAATGAAATATTTCCGGGGAGATGAACAAGGTGTGTTATGGTTTAACAACCGTATCGTGGTGCCCAGGAACCTGAAGCTAAGGAAGAAAATCCTCGATGAAGCTCATACGTCCAAGTATTCGATACATCCAGGGAGCAATAAGATGTATCAAGACCTGAAGACAAAATTTTGGTGGACTCGGATGAAGCGAGAAATTGCCAAGTATGTATCCGAGTGTGATACATGTCGGCGAGTCAAAGCTGACCACATAAAGAAAGCAGGAATGCTACAACCATTAAGTATTCCGGCATGGAAGTGGGAGGACATCATCATGGACTTTATTGTCGGACTACCTCTCTCGTCCAGAAAGCATGACTCCATTTGGGTGATTGTTGATCGCTTAACGAAATCAGCCCACTTCATCCCAGTGAGTACAAGATTTTCAACTAAGCAATATGCAGAGTTGTATCTTTCAAGGATTGTGTGCTTACATGGAGTCCCCAAGACCATCATATCGGACCGAGGTTCAATATTTGTTGCTCGTTTCTGGGAGCAACTACATGAATCTCTAGGAACAAAATTAATCAGAAGCTCAGCATACCATCCCCAGACTGACGGTCAAACGGAGAGGGTGAACCAGATTTTAGAAGATATGCTGAGGGCATGTGCCATAGATCATGGAAAGAACTGGGATAACCATTTGCCATTAGCGGAGTTCTCGTACAACAATGGTTACCAATCCAGTATTAAAATGGCACCATACGAAGCACTTTATGGCAGGAAGTGCCGCACACCACTCAATTGGTGCGAATCGGGCGAGAGGGTGAGTTTCGGCATTGATCTTGTAAAAGATGCTGAAGAGCGGGTCCAGCTGATTCAAGAGAACCTCAGGGCCGCTCAATCTCGCCAGAAAAGCTATGCGGACCATCGACGCCGACCCTTGTGTTTTGAGGTCGGAGATCACGTCTATCTCCGAGTATCCCCGATGAAGGGAATTCATCGATTTGGGGTCAAGGGAAAGCTAGCTCCTCGCTTTGTGGGTCCGTTCCTTATTACAGAACGATGTGGGCCGGTAGCCTACCGTTTGGAGCTGCCGCCATCCTTATCGGGTATCCACGACATCTTCCATGTCTCGCACTTGAGAAAGTGTTTGAAGAAGCCGACGGACATCTTTTCAGAAGACATGGAAATATTGCAACCGGGTCTCACCTACACCGAGAAGCCCATCAAGATTATCGACGAAAAGAGCCGGATCACTCGAAATCAGGCTTTGAAATTTTACAAAGTCCTGTGGAGTAATCACACACCGGAAGAAGCGACTTGGGAAAGTGAAGATTTCCTCCACAAGAACTATCCGGAACTTTTGTCGTATTTGATGTAATTACCTTCCGCCTCATCTTTCTTTTGTAATCTCGGGACGAGATTCTTTTGAGGGGGGGAGGATTGTAAAGGTCCAAAAATGTGAATACAAAGAAACATGAGTTTGCACAAATGTTGGAGTCATGTGTATGAAAAAGTGGCTTAGTTGAAACTTTTTCCCACATATGATAACATAGGTGAGATTCTTCTAAACAAACTTAGGGCTATTGCATGGATGGACCTAATGTGGATTAAAACCACAGAAATGAAGAGCTCAAGTGCAATGGAAGGGTTTAAAAATCAGTGGTGAACTAAATGTAGATTCAAACTTCAAGTGAGGGGAAGACACAATGGAAATTCAAAACTGTTTGTGTCCAAACTATTGTTTGCAGCAGCTAACACAAGAATCAAGTGGCATATTTGGATTCCTTAGGTCCAAATTAGTGGGGAGGCAAAGTTTCATTTATTTTTGAAAAGATTTGCTGCCCATTTTTTCCAAAGGGAGTCAAATGTGCAAAGAATTCAAATGAACATTTGAATTTGCATGGAATTTGTCCAAACTTGTCAAATGAGCTCAGTTTCCAATTTTCAAACAAATGGGTTGGATAATTGTCAAACTTTGAAGATATTTTGAGGAAAAGAGGTACTGAATTGTGGGGCCCACATGTCATAGGAAAGAGTAGACTTAACACTTAAGTTTTCTCTCTGTTCCTCACTCCACCGGGGTTTCACCCGCGGGCGACACCGAGCGACCGCCCCCGTCAACCGAGGCTCCATCTCCTGCTCTTCGCCCGGGCCACTAGCAGCATGGGAGTCGGCGGCGCCCCTCCACGTGATTCTTCCCGCGTAGACAAGGTGACCACGGGTGTTTCTTCTCCTCACACACGCGTTCTCCCGAAAACAAAACCGAGCTCGCCGCTCCTCTGGGAAGCCATCGGGAGCCAGCTAAACCGCACCACAGCGCCTCCCCGAGCTGCACAACGACGCTGTGCCACCGTTCCGCACCTTCTGAGCGCGAGAGCTAGCCATCCGTGGTGGGTTTCGAGCGTTAAACGCCTCAACCGCGGCGAACCAAAGACAGCCGACGATCGGGCGCACGCGGGCAACCTTCCACAAGGGTTGTCACGTCCGAGCAAGCCCGGCCACGGGAGCGCGCCATCGTGCTGCTGCTCTCCTCCAAAGCCTGGAGCAAACCGTGGAGGATCAGCGGCCAATTCGGAGATTTTGTCCCGGCAACCTCCAACAGAGCATCCGGTAATCGCCGCCAAAATTCTCGCTCTCCAATCCTCTGTAGCTTGTCAAATCCTGCACACACGAGCTGGGCTAGCCGGCGATCATTTCCCCTTTTGCGACCAATGCCTGAAAACCATTGTGCACGACGTATTTCACACTTTTTCCACGACGGTTATGGTGGGGCGGTTCGGGCTCCCGATGAGAGCTAGGTTAGGGCCATTTGCAGGCTGCTTCACCACCCGGACGATCCTCCCTGGCGTCCACTGGTGCTGTAGCGCCGTTCCACCGAGGTCTGGGCAGGCGAGGATGACCGGGCGACGTTGCCGAACCGGTCCAGAGCTGCCGCGCCGTGGCCAGCTAGGTTAGAGCCATCGCCGGCCGGGGAAGAGGGTTCCATCGCGTTCAGCACGTGAAATAAGGCCCTAGCGGCGAGGGAGGGCTCGGGGGATGGCCGGGAGGCCGGAATCCGTCGAGCTCCGGCGAGCCCGGCGGCGCGCGGGCGCGGGGGCCGGAGGTAGAAGATGACCCGGCGGGTCCCGCCTGTCAGCGACCGGGAGTCGAAGTTCTGATCGGCTGTGTGTAAGGGCCTCAGTTTTTGACACCCATTTGCAGTGTTCATCCCCACACCACACACCTCATTTGAGGAAAAATGATGAACACAAATAAAGAGCAAGTAACAATTATCAACATGCTCATTAGGGAACAAACTCACACATTGCAAAAGTGGTACTTCCCACATGTGATATAGATGGGCTGGACATATGAAAACTCCTACACTTTGCCAAGGATGTCCATGCCAAGTTTCACCCAAATTCAAAACATTTTTGAGGTCATCTTGGGTGTAGATAGGAAAGGGGCAGTTTGAAAACATATTCAAATTCAAACTGTTTTCACCCACTGAATTTAAAAGTGGAAGGCATATTCTTGCTCAGCACATTTTTGTGAGCTCACACACCAATTTTCACTCCATTTGGAGTTGATCTTGACATGAGCTAAGGGGGAGAAATTCAAACTTTATTTGAATTTCAAACTGCACTTGTGCTGAAATTCATTCAAACCAAACCTCATTTGAACTTTGATCAATTCAAATGGCTCTTGGGTGAATAATTTGAGTTGCCAAGGGTAGAATAGGGTTCACTGTTTACCACAGCTGTTAGGAATAAATTTCAGAGGTTAAAAGAGGAGTGGGACCCACATGTCAGCCTCAGCCTCAAAGCAAACCGACTGAACCACAGTTCAGTCGGTTCCCGGCTGTTGTGCGCGCGCGCCACCGAAGGGGCCGGCCGGCGCCAGCTCCTGCTGCGTGCCCCAAGCCGGAGGCCAGCCGGCCGAGCTATTTATTCCCTCCCCGGCGTGCCTCAGTCACCATTTCCCCGAGCTACCGACGTGCGCGACTGCTTTTCCCACTGCCATCGCCGCCGCTCGAGTTCCTGCTTGATCAAGCCGATCGCAGCTCCCTCTTTCCATTCCAAGGTCCCAGCAAGGTACTAGCAACCATCCTCCATCCTTCCCATTGATAGAAATCGATTGAAACCGAGTGATATCGGCTGTGCCGAAAGATCAAACTCGGAACTGGAAACCGCCGCACCTCGGGCTCTCGTGGACAGCCCAACCTGGGCGTTGTCACGCCCGAGCCAAGGCACCCTTGGACGCGCAAGTGATCGGTGCTGCTCATCCCCGAGCCACAGCTCGAGTGGTTGCTCACCGGCGGCGAATTTCCACTTTTCCCCTTTCTGTGTGCAGAACGACCCTCGGGTACGATTCTGTTTAATTCGTGCTCTAGAAAGGATTAGAGGGCCTCAGGCCACTCCCACACGAACTAGACACGGTGACGCACAAGTTGCCTTCACAACTCTGGGCCGGAGAACTTCTGTGCCCGGCGTAATTCAAGGTCTACTAATGGCGGAACGCACGGGGGGTATCGGGCGCACGGTGAGGACCTATTTCGGGCCTTCCCCGAGCTGCCCCGAGTTCATGTCGACCTTCTCTGAGGTCCACTGATGCTCCCCGACCGGTTTCCCAAGTAGCTGAGGCACTAGGAGCATCAGCCGACATGGCCGAAGTCGTTCCGATATGGCGGCTCGTCGCCGACCATGCTCCGGCCGTTGTCATGAGCAGCTGACCCTCGGATCATGTTCCCCAAGTAAAAGTAGGCAGGGGCGGCCAGAATCAAGAAGTTTGAAGCTGTACAGCAGCCGGCGGCGAGCTCTCCGGCGAGGTCCCTCGGCGGCGGAGCGCGGGTGTCGCGAGGTTGAAGAAGGGGGTGGACCCCAGCTGTCAGCGGCCGATATTTTGAATCGGGATCCGGCTGCGGCCGGGATCGGGTGTGCTGGCGCGCAAAAGCCTTGTGGGCCGCGGTGTGCTGTCGCTTCGGCGTGCGACGCGTGTCTCCTGGGCCCACGCGCGAGTTTAAACTTTTCCCCGATTTTCAGATTTCCTTCAAACTTCAAATCCTTATAACTTTGGCTAGAAAGCTCCAAATTGAGTGAACCAAATTTTGCTGGATTCAGCTCTTTGAGTACTTTCCAGAAAATCAAGTGTCACTTCATGAGATTCCTTAATTCTCCAGAATTAATTCCTTAAAGTTTAAACTGTTAGGAATTTTAACTGGAGAATCATTTGGAGGAAAATCCTGAAATTTTGCTGAGATGTTCACCAAAATATCCTTGAACTACCATAAAAATTTCAGATCCATTTGAGCTCATTTAGTCCACCTAATGGTGTGATTAGTAAAACTGTTCCAGAGAAAATAGAAAATGTTCAGAAACATTTTCAGAATTTTCTCTGAAATTGTTTAGCTCATATCTTTAGTTAGAGACTTCCAAATTAAGTGAGACCAATTCCATTAGAACCCTCTGAAAATCTAGTTTTCAGAAAGTCATAGTTTGTTTCATGAAAATACCTAGAACACCCTAAAAGCCTTTAATTAAGGTCAAGGACATAATTATTTGTGGAGGGCTCAAATGAGCTTTGCTGCAACTAAAACTTGACCAAGTCTCTGTTTAGGTTGTAACCAAGCCACAGTAAAAGTTTCACAGTCATTAGGTCTATCTAGTAAAGGTTATAGACTTCACAACTTCAAAGTTAATACAAAAGCATTTAATTAATACATACATTGTTCTTATCATGTAGTCGCTAAGGTCGAGGAGGAACCCGAAGTCCTAGACTTCGTTACTCCGGAGGAACAGCTAGCCTACGACCAAGAGCAGCAAGGCAAGCCCCGGTTTGCATTAACCATTTTATAAATTTTTATTGTTTTGAGCACATACTTGTTTTCTTTATGTTGTGCATCAGAGTCTTGTTTGGAAACC
The DNA here is from genome assembly GCA_030760725.1 of Neostapfia colusana. Classification (NCBI taxonomy): domain Eukaryota; kingdom Viridiplantae; phylum Streptophyta; class Magnoliopsida; order Poales; family Poaceae; genus Neostapfia; species Neostapfia colusana. The sequence continues at coordinate 108,759,494 of JASWHV010000006.1, forward strand.
CCACTGCATAGCCAAGAAAACCATGGGTTGGGGTTTAGGATTGCAAACCCCGTTAGCCACTGCATTGCTAGGATAGAGTAGGATTCGGTACAAGTCGAGTAGTTGGAACTACTCGCGAGAATAGGTTAGAGGCACATTGCTCGGGTAGAGATAGCACATGATACACATGGCAAGAAAATGAGACCGAGCGGAGAGTAAGGGCAGCAGGACTTTGGGGCCTGTGTGCTGTAGCTCCGCTTGTGTCGATTGAGGACCGAGCCGTGTGCGGGCCTGTTGAACAAGCTAGAACAGTACCGAAGACCTACCGGCTATATGGGAACCGGGAAACTGATGTAACTCGGGTAGCTGGGTATTGAGGCATTGCCCGTCGTTCAGAGGGTAGGTTGAGAGCTCGAGGTGTAAATCAGCTGGCGGCACAGAGATGCGCGTGCAGGGACCTCTTGCTCGGGACGATGGGACCGGTTCAATATTTGGCTAACGGGTGAAAGGTAGTCGCGTACGGCGTCCGTGATGGTTGTTGTAGGCAACATCGAGTACGGGCGTACGTGACGGGTTGTTCGGGTAACCCTGCAGGTGTAAATCGATTATAATCGCCGTCCCTCGCGGTCAGTGAGTACCACTTGTTCACTGTACCGTGACGTAGAAAGAACAGGCTAGTTACATGTTAAAATGTTGCTGATTGAAAGTTGGATATTGATTGTTAATGATATGTTGTAGCTTAGTGCTAACTAAAGTTCTTTTCAACTTTGGGCAAAGTACATGAGAGAAATGCGTTTCTTGTTTGATTGCGGCTCTCTCATGTGCCTTAGCGTAAAGTTCTCCACAACCTGCTGCTAAAACTTGAAAGTAAGGTTCTACTAATTAGGCGAGTCCTTGCAAATGATTTTTACCTCATGCAACCCATCACCCTCATGTAGAAGTTTCATGTTTAGGTGAGACGGGTCAGACTTGCTGAGCCTTCGTGCTCACTGCTTGTGTTTGAAGCTTTTGCAGGGTTCTATGAGGAAGGGACTCCCGAAGAGGAGACGGAACCCCAGGAGGGGAACCCCGTCGAGTGGGAGTCGTGCACGCCGCAGAGTTAGTGTGCGAGTGTGCTAGCAAGGACACGTTCGAGGGCTGAACGTGCACTTGATGCTTAGTCTACGCCCGCGAGTGTGGACTAAACTTATTTTGATGTAAACATGTTAATAAACTTGTTTATGTAATAAAGCTTCCGCTTCCGCTTTGTACCTTTGACGTGTGTTATACGGTGTTGTGCAACGCAGCACCCCTCAGCGTGATCCTGGCTCGACAGGACCAGTGGGGTCGTGTCAGCGTGGTATCAGAGCTCGCTTGAGGTTTAACACAGTACAAAGGTCTTCTTTTTCAAAAATCCAGTGAGGAACGAGTTAGTAGCCCGTATAAGGATGTTATTAGTATATAGAAAGTGGCTTATTAACTTATTTGTTATGTCGGAAAATCGTGCATCTCGGGACGTTCATGTCTTGGGGGGTGCACGTAAGCGCTGTCCACCAGTGCGCACAAGCTGAAGGGTGGAGCCCCACGGGTGGCAGGTAACCCGACCCGCTTTGATATCCTCTACGACTCTTCATGTCGTTTGGGGTATTCGAGCAACGTCTGTCCCTGGCGTGCGTGGTGCAACATGGGAGACCCCGTCACGTGGTCTGAAACGTGAACACGTAACTCAAGGCGTGTTTGGCTTGAGAACATCCGGGCGAGTGATGACGGCCGGGTGTACAAACTGTATGGATTCCGGGCTCGGTGTGCAGCCGAGTCTGATGATTGTTTGAGTTTCTGCAGGTAGCCTTACCACGAAACGGTAGACGTGTAGCATCCGTGTGCGAGTGACGAGTAGTGCCACTGAACTAACGAAGCCGGCTAAATCCGGTATAGGTTTTTCCTTTGTGAGGACGTAGTACCGACATAATCTGGTGACGCCTCGACGTCACACCCAACTAAATGAACAACTTCATTTAAAAACTTGAAGGTTTTGATCCAAAGTAGTAAAACTTGATGTAACTCCTTCCCTTGAACAGGATATTCAAAGTTAATAAATTTTCAACTTATAGGATGTTAAGGACAGAGCACTCTGTTTTCAGCTAAATCAAGGCTGAAGTTAATCAGAGGTTAGAGGTTGAGTTCTTTCGAGGTTGGGGTCGTATGATACATTTCTGGAAAGCTTTGGAGGAGCTTTACAACTTTTCTGTTGAGTTCCAGAGGTGTTTCATCCCTTAACCACTCGAAAAATGCAGTAGAGTTGAAACTGTCCAGAAAACAGGACGGAGCAAAGACTCTCTGTAGACTCTCTGTAAATTAAGCATAACTTCCTGCATAAAAATCCAAAAATAGAAAATGAGGTGGTTCTGGGAAGCTTATGAGATGGGTTACAACTTTGTAACAGAAAGTTTTGTCAGATTAGGAACAGAATTAACTGGAATTCTTGGATCAAATCAGTACCTAAGGCAGGGAGGTGCTGTCCAATTGTTCCCAGAAATTCTGTTAACTTTGACATCTCATAACTTTTGAACCAGAGCAGATCTTAGGCCAACCAAATACTTTCTGGAAAGCTATTGAAGTTAACTTTAACTTTGATGTTGAGCTCCAGGACTGGTTTTGCTTTTAACCTGGCCTAAATCAGATTGATATGGAAACTGGTCAGGGCTGTCATGGGAACAGCAGATCAGCAGTCAAATTTGTTTAAAAATTTGAACTATGTTTCCAAGTGTTAAGGGTTCAATGACATATCTTATGTTATAACTCAATGGTTTACTGTTTAAATAAATATTTGACATTTCTCAAATATATTTTTACAGATGGCAGCAGATAAACGGTTGGAGAACGGGTGGGTAGTTTCCCACTGCTCTGACCGTAGCGGCTACCCGGGAGCATTGTGGCTAATGCTCCAATATTTCGGGTACAACCAGATGCCGCAATACTTCGCCAAGGAAGAAGGCGAAGAGGGGAACAAGACGTGGACGATCCATGTCGAGGTTCCTGCAGGGCCTACGCCACCCGGTTGGGTGCCATTCACCGTCACGGTGAGAGGAAGACAACCGGAAGGGATGTGGCAAGTGGCAGCCCGTGACACTATGTCACGTTTCTGCCAACTACACGTACAGGCTATGGAGGGAACTCCATACGCACTCGTTCCGGTGGAGGGACGAGCTCAGCATGTGTGGGAAGAGAGGTACCTAGAGGCAACAAACCCGAGTTGCCCAAGGTACAACCCCGCGGAGGCAAATCTCAGCCTCCAAATGAGGGCGGGAAACGCTGTGATGGACAGCCAAGCTGTTCATACGGAGCATCTCGCCACCAAGCTCAAGGAGAGCACAAGCCGTGGAGATCATTTTGAGAGTGCTCACAGTGCACTCCGCAATGTGCTCCTTCCGACGATCAAGCGACTGAATGAACAACACAATCAGTTGCGTCGTCTGAAGAAGGCAAAGAAGAAGAGCCGTGTTGACATTGCGGCGTTGCAAGAGCTGGTGCAGACCCTAACCCAGCAGAATGAGGACCTTGCTCAAGAGCGGGACGACGCTATTGAGGAAGGACAAGGCTGGGAAGAGGACTACAACCAGGCTATGGACGAGGTGCATGCATTGCAGGACCTCGTGCCCCCGGTATTGGGCGTACCGGTAGTCTTGGGTCTTCCAGCCATGGGAGAACCTGGAATGGGAGAAGAGGTGGTAGACCCCGAGCCACCAGCAGAGGTACCGGAGGAGGACGACCCACAGGAGGTCGAGTTCTACTCCGAGTAGGGGGTTACGGTTGCCAAGTAGGGCAGCTAGGGTAGCGTAACCCAACTTTTGTAATCGGTGACATGTCGTGTAGACAGTAGCGTATGTATAGGTAGTGACGACATGAGCACGACTTCTCGGAGATCCGAGAATAATGTATCTTGTATAAAGTTTATGCTTTATCAATATATGTGAATGTTGTGCAAGTTAATCATGCGTCGCTTCAATACTTACTCCTGTTTATGGAATTTTGAGTAAGACATGTGCTAATTGCTGCTGTGTTGAATTTCAGAATGACGCGTACTCGTGCCAACCCCGATGTTGGAGGTACTAGCCAAGGGGGAGAGACCTCCCAACCACCTCCCGAGGACTCCTCGGGACAGCAGCAGCAACAGCAACAGCAAACACCGCCACCGCCACTGCCAACGGTTACATTGGCCGACATTGTCGCGGCAATGGCGGGTTCACATCAGCAGCATACAGAGCTGCTGCAAACGTTAATTGCGAATACGTCTCGCCCAGAGAGACGTCAAGATCGTGAGGAGCGCCAACAGAGCTCCTACTCTGACTTCCTGGCGACTCATCCCCCTGTATTCTCAAGGGCGGATGAACCACTTGACGCGGACAACTGGCTCCGCGCCATAGAGATGAAGTTCGGGCTGCTCCAAATCAGCGAGCAGCGCAAGACTCAGTTCGCGGTCCAGCAGCTCCAAGGATCCGCGAGCGCGTGGTGGGCCAACTTTTGTGCTTCACAACCCACCGACCGAGTGATGACCTGGGTGGAGTTCCGGACGGCCTTCCGGGCCTATCATATACCGCCCGGTTTGATGAAGAGGAAGACGCAGGAATTCCTACACCTGCAACAAGGGAGCCGGAACGCGCTGGAGTACTCCAGAGCGTTCAACGATCTCGCACTCTACGCGTCGTATCACGCAGATACGGACGAGAAGCGGCGGGACCACTTTTACCAGGGGCTTAACCCGCTCCTGAAGGACAAGCTGGCGATGTTCAATCGCGGCAGCCTCAACGACATAATTGATGCTGCGATTGTTCAGGAAGACTCCGGCAAGGAGTTGGCGGCGGCAGAGCGAAAGCGAAGCGCGCCGCAGAGCAGCGGAGAAGGAGGCGGTCCTTCTCAGAAGTTTCGGATGGTGAATCGCCCACCATCAGGTCCGCGCTGGCAGCCACCACAGCGGTCGATGCCGTTCCGCGGTCGGCCGTATTCTTCACCGGCATTCCGGCCGGCACTGCCAGCACCACCGCAACAACAACAGCAGCAGCGGGCGATGCCGCGTGCGTTTGCACCTCCGCAACGCATGCCGGGCTTTCGTCCACCAAGTACTCCACCAGCAGCGGCCACATGTTACAAGTGTGGTCGTCCAGGACACTTCGCGAGCAGTTGCCCGGAGAGGCAAGGCGGCGGAGTGGTACCACAGTTTCCGGGGAGGAATCAACCCCGGAACCCTACTAATGCGCGGCGGGCAAACCCTAGGCCCGGTACTGTCCACCAGCTTGCCATTGAGGACGTGCCGGAGGGCGAGCCAATCCTTGCGGCTTGCCAAGACTACCCACCGATAGTCCATATTTAATTTGTTCACCGGGTGGGAAGATTTCAGCAAGCGTAATGGTCTCCAAAGCACCATTATGCTTAGCGGGTAGAGTGTACCCCACGTCTCTCATTATCTTAGAGGGACAGAAGGTCGATGTCATCCTAGGGATGTCGTGGTTAAACCGCCACGGCGCTGTTTTAGACACCGTCCTCCGAGTCGTGCACTTAAACTCAGGAGTGCACGGTTCTCACTCATTATTTCTGGACAGTCCAGAAATAAAACTTCCAAGTGTCTATCAAGCCACAACCATCAGATTGGAAGACATTCCAGTGGTCCGAGAATTCCCTGATGTATTCCCGGATGATTTGCCGGGGATGCCACCCGATAGAGAGGTGGAGTTCAAGATTGAACTTGCACCGGGAACCATGCCAATATCCCGAAGGCCGTACAAGATGGCGCCCAAGGAGTTGGCTGAACTGAAGACTCAGCTCACGGACCTTCTGGAGAAGGGTTTTATTAGGCCGAGCTCCTCGCCATGGGGCTGTTCGGCATTATTTGTCAAAAAGAAGGATGAAACGTTGCGGCTTTGCGTGGACTACCGTCCATTAAATGCCGTAACCATCAAGAACAAGTACCCGTTGCCACGGATCGACATGTTGTTTGATCAGTTGGTCGAAGCAAAGGTCTTTTCCAAGATGGATTTAAGATCCGGGTACCATCAGATTAAGATCAGGGCTGAGGACATTCCAAAGACAGCTTTTTCGACAAGGTACGGACTTTATGAGTACCTGGTCATGTCCTTTGGCCTCACCAATGCTCCAGCTCACTTCATGTACTTAATGAACTCGGTGTTCATGCCGGAGCTGGACAAGTTTGTCGTGGTCTTCATCGACGACATCCTGGTATATTCCAAGTCGGAGGAAGATCACAAGAAACATCTGCGTATAGTCTTGCAACGGCTGCGGGATCACAAGTTATACGCAAAGTTCAGCAAATGCGAGTTTTGGATATCGCAAGTGCCTTTCCTCGGGCATATCATCTCAGCGGAGGGTATCGCTGTGGACCCGAGCAAAATCACGCAAGTGCTGAATTGGAAATCCCCGAGAACTGTTCATGAGGTACGGAGTTTCCTCGGACTCGCGGGATATTATCGGAGGTTCATTCCGAACTTCTCGAAGATTGCCAAGCCAATGACAGAGCTGCTGAAGAAGGCTACCAAATATGTTTGGAGTCCAGCATGTGAAGCAGCATTCAAGGCTTTAGTCAAGCACCTGACATCAGCACCGGTTTTGGCGCAGCCAGACACAACAAAACCGTTCGATGTGTACTGCGATGCATCCGGCATTGGGCTCGGATGTGTGTTGATGCAAGACCGAAGGGTGGTCGCGTATGGGTCACGGCAGCTTAGGAATCATGAGCAAAATTATCCAACTCACGACTTGGAGCTCGCTGCCGTGGTACTTGCACTGAAAATGTGGAGGCACTACCTACTCGGTAACCTCGTACATTTATATACCGACCACAAAAGCCTCAAGTACATATTCACTCAGAAGGAGCTGAACATGAGGCAACGAAGATGGTTAGAACTGATAAAGGATTACGAGATAGAGATCCATTATCATCCGGGCAAGGCAAACGTTGTGGCAGACGCGCTAAGCCGCAAGTCACACGTCAATAATCTGACCATCACACCGTTGGAAGAGAGCGAACCACCACTACATGTGATTCCACATGGAGCTCTCTACAACCTAGCTTTGATCCCCACCATCCGTGAAGAGATAGCGGCAGCCCAGAAGAATGACAAGGGCATATCACATTTGCGGAGACGTGTAGACAGTGGGGAGTTGAAATGTTTCCGGAAGGACGGAGACGGCGTCCTATGGTTCAAGGACCGGATCGTCGTACCCCGAAACCCGGAGTTACGGAAGAAAATCTTTGATGAGGCTCACTTATCAAAGTTTTCTATTCACCCCGGCAGCAACAAGATGTATCAAGAACTCAGAAGCAAGTTTTGGTGGACACGGATGAAGCGAGAGACTGCAAAATACGTGTCCGAGTGTGATACATGTCGACGGGTGAAGGCAGACCACATGCGGAAACCGGGACTGCTGCAACCACTGGGCATTCCTGCCTGGAAGTGGGAGGACGTGAGCATGGATTTCGTCGTCGGTTTACCCACCACCTTACAGAAACATGATTCTGTGTGGGTGATCGTCGATCGGCTCACCAAAGTTGCCCATTTCATCCCGGTCAACACCAACTACAACGCCAAGAAGTACGCTGAACTGTACATCTCACGGATCCTATGCTTATACGGCGTACCCCGTACTATCGTATCGGACCGGGGCACTTTATTTGTGTCCCGTTTTTGGGAGCAGCTCCACGCTGCCTTGGGGACGAAGCTGATCCGTAGTTCAGCCTACCACCCGCAGACGGATGGGCAAACGGAGCGGGTAAATCAAATCTTAGAAGACATGCTACGAGCTTGCGCTATCGACCACGGCAAGAACTGGGATGATCACTTGCCGTTAGCCGAGTTCTCGTACAACAATGGGTACCAAGCCAGCATCAAGATGGCGCCCTACGAGGCGCTATACGGGAGAAAATGCCGCACACCATTGAATTGGTGTGAGTCTGGCGAGAGGGTTACCTTCGGGATTGATCTTGTCAACAACGCGGAAGAAAAGGTTCGATTAATTCAAGCGAACCTAAAAGCCGCTCAATCCCGACAGAAACAGTATGCGGACCGGAGAAGGCGTCCGTTACAATTCGAAGCTGGAGACCACGTATATCTACGAGTGTCTCCAATGAAGGGCGTAAACAGATTTGGGGTGAGAGGAAAGTTAGCACCCCGATTCATCGGTCCATTCCAGATTACCGAAAGATGTGGATCGGTGGCATACCGGCTAAGATTACCAGAAGCACTTTCCGGTGTGCACGACGTCTTTCACATTTCCCAGCTGAGGAAGTGTCTCAAGCTATCAACTACCGTTCAGCTGGAAGACATTGAAGAACTGCAACCGGATCTCACCTATCGGGAGGAACCGGTGCAGATTATTGATGAAAAGGCCCGAACCACACGCAACCGTACGTTGTGGTTCTACAAGGTTCTGTGGAGTAATCACTCCATGGATGAAGCGACATGGGAGAGCGAAGAATTCCTTCGCACTAACTACCCCGACTTTCTCACGTCGCATATCCGGTAATTTTTCCACCGTCCTCTCTCTCATTTTCACCTTATAATCTCGGGACGAGATTCTTTTAAGGGGGGAGGAATGTAAGGGCCTCAGTTTTTGACACCCATTTGCAGTGTTCATCCCCACACCACACACCTCATTTGAGGAAAAATGATGAACACAAATAAAGAGCAAGTAACAATTATCAACATGCTCATTAGGGAACAAACTCACACATTGCAAAAGTGGTACTTCCCACATGTGATATAGATGGGCTGGACATATGAAAACTCCTACACTTTGCCAAGGATGTCCATGCCAAGTTTCACCCAAATTCAAAACATTTTTGAGGTCATCTTGGGTGTAGATAGGAAAGGGGCAGTTTGAAAACATATTCAAATTCAAACTGTTTTCACCCACTGAATTTAAAAGTGGAAGGCATATTCTTGCTCAGCACATTTTTGTGAGCTCACACACCAATTTTCACTCCATTTGGAGTTGATCTTGACATGAGCTAAGGGGGAGAAATTCAAACTTTATTTGAATTTCAAACTGCACTTGTGCTGAAATTCATTCAAACCAAACCTCATTTGAACTTTGATCAATTCAAATGGCTCTTGGGTGAATAATTTGAGTTGCCAAGGGTAGAATAGGGTTCACTGTTTACCACAGCTGTTAGGAATAAATTTCAGAGGTTAAAAGAGGAGTGGGACCCACATGTCAGCCTCAGCCTCAAAGCAAACCGACTGAACCACAGTTCAGTCGGTTCCCGGCTGTTGTGCGCGCGCGCCACCGAAGGGGCCGGCCGGCGCCAGCTCCTGCTGCGTGCCCCAAGCCGGAGGCCAGCCGGCCGAGCTATTTATTCCCTCCCCGGCGTGCCTCAGTCACCATTTCCCCGAGCTACCGACGTGCGCGACTGCTTTTCCCACTGCCATCGCCGCCGCTCGAGTTCCTGCTTGATCAAGCCGATCGCAGCTCCCTCTTTCCATTCCAAGGTCCCAGCAAGGTACTAGCAACCATCCTCCATCCTTCCCATTGATAGAAATCGATTGAAACCGAGTGATATCGGCTGTGCCGAAAGATCAAACTCGGAACTGGAAACCGCCGCACCTCGGGCTCTCGTGGACAGCCCAACCTGGGCGTTGTCACGCCCGAGCCAAGGCACCCTTGGACGCGCAAGTGATCGGTGCTGCTCATCCCCGAGCCACAGCTCGAGTGGTTGCTCACCGGCGGCGAATTTCCACTTTTCCCCTTTCTGTGTGCAGAACGACCCTCGGGTACGATTCTGTTTAATTCGTGCTCTAGAAAGGATTAGAGGGCCTCAGGCCACTCCCACACGAACTAGACACGGTGACGCACAAGTTGCCTTCACAACTCTGGGCCGGAGAACTTCTGTGCCCGGCGTAATTCAAGGTCTACTAATGGCGGAACGCACGGGGGGTATCGGGCGCACGGTGAGGACCTATTTCGGGCCTTCCCCGAGCTGCCCCGAGTTCATGTCGACCTTCTCTGAGGTCCACTGATGCTCCCCGACCGGTTTCCCAAGTAGCTGAGGCACTAGGAGCATCAGCCGACATGGCCGTAGTCGTTCCGATATGGCGGCTCGTCGCCGACCATGCTCCGGCCGTTGTCATGAGCAGCTGACCCTCGGATCATGTTCCCCAAGTAAAAGTAGGCAGGGGCGGCCAGAATCAAGAAGTTTGAAGCTGTACAGCAGCCGGCGGCGAGCTCTCCGGCGAGGTCCCTCGGCGGCGGAGCGCGGGTGTCGCGAGGTTGAAGAAGGGGGTGGACCCCAGCTGTCAGCGGCCGATATTTTGAATCGGGATCCGGCTGCGGCCGGGATCGGGTGTGCTGGCGCGCAAAAGCCTTGTGGGCCGCGGTGTGCTGTCGCTTCGGCGTGCGACGCGTGTCTCCTGGGCCCACGCGCGAGTTTAAACTTTTCCCCGATTTTCAGATTTCCTTCAAACTTCAAATCCTTATAACTTTGGCTAGAAAGCTCCAAATTGAGTGAACCAAATTTTGCTGGATTCAGCTCTTTGAGTACTTTCCAGAAAATCAAGTGTCACTTCATGAGATTCCTTAATTCTCCAGAATTAATTCCTTAAAGTTTAAACTGTTAGGAATTTTAACTGGAGAATCATTTGGAGGAAAATCCTGAAATTTTGCTGAGATGTTCACCAAAATATCCTTGAACTACCATAAAAATTTCAGATCCATTTGAGCTCATTTAGTCCACCTAATGGTGTGATTAGTAAAACTGTTCCAGAGAAAATAGAAAATGTTCAGAAACATTTTCAGAATTTTCTCTGAAATTGTTTAGCTCATATCTTTAGTTAGAGACTTCCAAATTAAGTGAGACCAATTCCATTAGAACCCTCTGAAAATCTAGTTTTCAGAAAGTCATAGTTTGTTTCATGAAAATACCTAGAACACCCTAAAAGCCTTTAATTAAGGTCAAGGACATAATTATTTGTGGAGGGCTCAAATGAGCTTTGCTGCAACTAAAACTTGACCAAGTCTCTGTTTAGGTTGTAACCAAGCCACAGTAAAAGTTTCACAGTCATTAGGTCTATCTAGTAAAGGTTATAGACTTCACAACTTCAAAGTTAATACAAAAGCATTTAATTAATACATACATTGTTCTTATCATGTAGTCGCTAAGGTCGAGGAGGAACCCGAAGTCCTAGACTTCGTTACTCCGGAGGAACAGCTAGCCTACGACCAAGAGCAGCAAGGCAAGCCCCGGTTTGCATTAACCATTTTATAAATTTTTATTGTTTTGAGCACATACTTGTTTTCTTTATGTTGTGCATCAGAGTCTTGTTTGGAAACCCCACTGCATAGCCAAGAAAACCATGGGTTGGGGTTTAGGATTGCAAACCCCGTTAGCCACTGCATTGCTAGGATAGAGTAGGATTCGGTACAAGTCGAGTAGTTGGAACTACTCGCGAGAATAGGTTAGAGGCACATTGCTCGGGTAGAGATAGCACATGATACACATGGCAAGAAAATGAGACCGAGCGGAGAGTAAGGGCAGCAGGACTTTGGGGCCTGTGTGCTGTAGCTCCGCTTGTGTCGATTGAGGACCGAGCCGTGTGCGGGCCTGTTGAACAAGCTAGAACAGTACCGAAGACCTACCGGCTATATGGGAACCGGGAAACTGATGTAACTCGGGTAGCTGGGTATTGAGGCATTGCCCGTCGTTCAGAGGGTAGGTTGAGAGCTCGAGGTGTAAATCAGCTGGCGGCACAGAGATGCGCGTGCAGGGACCTCTTGCTCGGGACGATGGGACCGGTTCAATATTTGGCTAACGGGTGAAAGGTAGTCGCGTACGGCGTCCGTGATGGTTGTTGTAGGCAACATCGAGTACGGGCGTACGTGACGGGTTGTTCGGGTAACCCTGCAGGTGTAAATCGATTATAATCGCCGTCCCTCGCGGTCAGTGAGTACCACTTGTTCACTGTACCGTGACGTAGAAAGAACAGGCTAGTTACATGTTAAAATGTTGCTGATTGAAAGTTGGATATTGATTGTTAATGATATGTTGTAGCTTAGTGCTAACTAAAGTTCTTTTCAACTTTGGGCAAAGTACATGAGAGAAATGCGTTTCTTGTTTGATTGCGGCTCTCTCATGTGCCTTAGCGTAAAGTTCTCCACAACCTGCTGCTAAAACTTGAAAGTAAGGTTCTACTAATTAGGCGAGTCCTTGCAAATGATTTTTACCTCATGCAACCCATCACCCTCATGTAGAAGTTTCATGTTTAGGTGAGACGGGTCAGACTTGCTGAGCCTTCGTGCTCACTGCTTGTGTTTGAAGCTTTTGCAGGGTTCTATGAGGAAGGGACTCCCGAAGAGGAGACGGAACCCCAGGAGGGGAACCCCGTCGAGTGGGAGTCGTGCACGCCGCAGAGTTAGTGTGCGAGTGTGCTAGCAAGGACACGTTCGAGGGCTGAACGTGCACTTGATGCTTAGTCTACGCCCGCGAGTGTGGACTAAACTTATTTTGATGTAAACATGTTAATAAACTTGTTTATGTAATAAAGCTTCCGCTTCCGCTTTGTACCTTTGACGTGTGTTATACGGTGTTGTGCAACGCAGCACCCCTCAGCGTGATCCTGGCTCGACAGGACCAGTGGGGTCGTGTCACTGTGGCGCGGGGATCGCATGTGGCGGCGCAGGAAATACTCAATAGCCCCATGTGGCTTGCACCGACGTGTGACACCTGTCCCCTGGACCCACTGCCAGCATTTGAACATTTTGGAGAATTTCAGTTTTTAGTTCAAACTTTGAATAGCTACAACTTTGGGTAGGAGAATCCAAAAATTGTGAAACAAATTTTGTTGGATTCCTCTGATAGAGTACTATACAAATATTAAACCCAATTTGTATGAAACCCTTTATTTAATTATGTAAAATTCTTTAAATCTTTTTAGCAAAAGAATTTTAGAGGGAGTTTGGTTAATCCAAAAATCCTCAAATTTTGGCAGAATAGTCTTTAGGGTATTAGTGAACCCCTGTAAAAGTTTCATCTCAATTGGAGCTGATTTGAGCAGGGAAATTTAGATTTGAAGATGCTGTATTCAAATAATACAGAAACATTTTCAGAGAATTTCCAAAACTCCACGATGTTACCGAAGATAAGACGTCACATATGATAACATAGGTGAGATTCTTCTAAACAAACTTAGGGCTATTGCATGGATGGACCTAATGTGGATTAAAACCACAGAAATGAAGAGCTCAAGTGCAATGGAAGGGTTTAAAAATCAGTGGTGAACTAAATGTAGATTCAAACTTCAAGTGAGGGGAAGACACAATGGAAATTCAAAACTGTTTGTGTCCAAACTATTGTTTGCAGCAGCTAACACAAGAATCAAGTGGCATATTTGGATTCCTTAGGTCCAAATTAGTGGGGAGGCAAAGTTTCATTTATTTTTGAAAAGATTTGCTGCCCATTTTTTCCAAAGGGAGTCAAATGTGCAAAGAATTCAAATGAACATTTGAATTTGCATGGAATTTGTCCAAACTTGTCAAATGAGCTCAGTTTCCAATTTTCAAACAAATGGGTTGGATAATTGTCAAACTTTGAAGATATTTTGATGAAAAGAGGTACTGAATTGTGGGGCCCACATGTCATAGGAAAGAGTAGACTTAACACCTAAGTTTTCTCTCTGTTCCTCACTCCACTGGGGTTTCACCCGCGGGCGACACCGAGCGACCACCCCCGTCGACTGAGGCTCCACCTCCTGCTCTTCGCCCGGGCCGCTGGCAGCACGAGAGTCGGCGGCGCCCCTCCACGTGATTCTTCCCGCGTAGACAAGGTGACCACGGGTGTTTCTTCTCCTCACACGCGCGTTCTCCCGAAAACAAAACCGAGCTCGCCGCTCCTCTGGGAAGCCATCGGGTGCCAGCTAAACCGCGCCACAGCGCCTCCCCGAGCTGCACAACGACGCTGTGCCACCGTTCCGCACCTTCTGAGCGCGAGAGCTAGCCATCCGTGGTGGGTTTCGAGCGTTAAACGCCTCAACCGCGGCGAACCACAGACAGCCGACGATCGGGCGCACGCGAGCAGCCTTCCACAAGGGTTGTCACGTCTGAGCAAGCCCGGCCATGGGAGCGCGCCATCGTGCTGCTGCTCTCCTCCAAAGCCTGGAGCAAACCGTGGAGGATCGGCGGCCAATTCGGAGATTTTGTCCCGGCGACCTCCAACAGAGCATCCGGTAATCGCCGCCAAAATTCTCGCTCTCCAATCCTCTGTAGCTTGTCAAATCCTGCACACACGAGCTGGGCTAGCCGACGATCATTTCCCCTTTTGCGACCAATGCCTGAAAACCATTGTGCACGACGTATTTCACACTTTTTCCACGACGGTTATGGTGGGGCGGTTCGGGCTCCTGATGAGAGCTAGGTTAGGGCCATTTGCAGGCTGCTTCACCACCCGGACGATCCTCCCTGGCGTCCACTGGTGCTGTAGCGCCGTTCCACCGAGGTCTGGGCAGGCTAGGATGACCGGGCGACGTTGCCGAACCGGTCCAGAGCCGCCGCGCCGTGGCCAGCTAGGTTAGAGCCATCGCCGGCCGGGGAAGAGGGTTCCATCGCGTTCAGCACGTGAAATAAGGACCTAGCGGCGAGGGAGGGCTCGGGGGATGGCCGGGAGGCCGGAATCCGTCGAGCTCCGGCGAGCCCGGCGGCGCGCGGGCGAGGGGGCCGGATGTAGAAGATGACCCGGCGGGTCCCGCCTGTCAGCGACCGGGAGTCGAAATTCTGATCGGCTGTGGCGCGGGGATCGCGTGTGGCGGCGCGGGAAATACTCAGTAGCCCCGTGTGGCTTGCACCGACGCGTGACACCTGTCCCCTGGACCCACTGCCAGCATTTGAACATTTTGGAGAATTTCAGTTAGTTCAAACTTTGAATAGCTACAACTTTGGGTAGGAGAATCCAAAAATTGTGAAACAAATTTTGTTGGATTCCTCTGCTAGAGTACTATCCAAATATTAAACCCAATTTGTATGAAACCCTTTATTAAATTCTGTAAAATTCTTTAAATCTTTTTAGCAAAAGAATTTTAGAGAGAGTTTGGTTAATCCAAAAATCCTCAAATTTTGCCAGAATAGTCTTTAGGGTATTAGTGAACCCCTGTAAAAGTTTCATCTAAATTGGAGCTGATTTGAGCAGGGAAATTTAGATTTAAAGATGCTGTATTCAAATAATACAGAAACATTTTCAGAGAATTTCCAAAACTTGGAAATTCAATTCTGGGCAGATCTTAGCTCCAAAAATGCTAGGAAAATTCATGCAAACTCTATGAGCTATAATTGAAATTGTGGTTCACTAATTTTTGCATGAACATGGGTGGGATCTCAGAATTAATTCTTCTTTGCTTAATTGCTTAGAAAATTATTCTGAACAAACCACTCAATGAAAAGTGCTAATTTTTGGTCCAGAGGACTTTATTGTGACAAGGAACTCACATGAAAATTCTCAGCTCCATTGGAGCCCTGGATCACCCCTGTGCTTTTAACCTCTTTAGGTGATCAATATAGAAGAGGGGGAAAACCATTTAGCATTTAATCATCTGTTTAGATCTAAACCTAAACCACTAACACCAGTGTTATTTTAAATTCTTAAACAGATTTCCAGTTTTTGAAAACTTGTTATTAGGACTTGTAGCAAAGTCTTTACAATTAAACAATATGCATATTCTTCACGTGTAGTATCTACGTGGAGGAGTTGAAATCATCGGAGTAGAAATCAAGGAAGGAGGAAAGAGGTTGATCAAGCACCAAGTGATCTTCACTAACTGCATATATATATAAGTCACCTGCAAAACAAAGGCAAGCCCCGGTTTGCATCAAAACATTACAAGTTTCTATTTGTATTCACTTAATATGTCTAGCATTTTGTTTATTGCATTAAGTCTAGGTGGTATGACACTCCAAATGCATGACCCAGAAAATCCTGGAGTTTAATGTAGGATATGTTATCAATTAATTATAACTGCTGATCTCAACAAAAATGGATTAAAAGAAGCAGAACTTGAGTGGGCAGATTCCTACTCGTGAACGGGGATTTAGGGGGATCAATCGGAAGAATTGGGAATTGATCCTCATAGTTGGGAATGGAGACCGGGCAGTGGATGGAAGGTCAAGGATGTGGTCCTATGAGCCTAGTCTATGTCTGATTCGATTAAGGCCCGTTCTCGTGTGCGGCCCGTTGGGCAAGTTTGAGTTGTGTACCGGATGCATACTGGCTATATGGGACCCAGGAAACCGATGTAACATGTTAACCTGGGTGTCGAGGCATATCTCACCGTCTGATGCCGATGCTGAAAGGATAGAGAAGTCTGCTCTACGAGGGTTTGCCGTAGAGAGACTTAATCCCAGTCGGTGGGACCGGTTCGACATTTGGGTGTCGTGTGAAAGGTGGCCACGTACGACGTCAGTGACGGTTGCTGTGTGCAACGTCGAGTACGGGCGTACGTGTCGTGTCATCCGGGTGTTTTTGATTGCAATCACCGTCGCTCGCGGTAGTGAGCATACTTGTTCTCTGCGTCGTGACGTAGTAATAAACCGGGAAATATTTAATATGCTTCGTGGGTAATCCTCATAATGGAGATGAGGAACGATCAACACTTCACTAAATTTAATTTCCACCTTGGGCTAGAAGCGTCGAGGCAAAGCATTTCTTGTTTGATTGTGGAGTCTCGACGTTGATGGCGCAAGGTCTGTATGAGTCTAGGGTAGTTCACTAAAGTTACTTTCACCTCGGGCAAGTGACATCGAGATGAAGCGTTTCTTGTTTGATTGTGGAGTCTCGATGTATGTTGCGCGAGGTCTATAAAAGTTGATTAAAACTGGAAGTAAGGACTCTCCTTTAGCTCAAGTTCATCGTTTATGAAAAATGCTATAATCAGCCCTCTATTTCCATCATATAGAGTTTCATGACTAGGGTGACGGGTCAGTCTTGCTGAGCTTCGTGCTCACAGATACTGCACAAGTTGTTTTGCAGGAAATAACTGTACGCTGAGATGTACGGGTGCCTAAGGAGATTCGGAACTCTCCGAGTGGTGAACTGAGGGCAACCCCTGCCGCTGCTACTGTGATAGTGTTGCTAGTGAGAAGGTTCCGCGGGCTGGACACCTTCTCTGTTGCTTAGCATAGATATGAGACGTGAGTTGTAATAGTCTTCCGCTGTAGTTTATTTTGAGAAGTATTTGTAAAGTCAAAACTTTGTAAGTTTCCGCTTGATTTATGTAATATGATGCTTTATTATGTGTGCTGTTGGGTGCCGCATCGCACGGCACCACCCAATGCGATTCCCGGGCGAGGTATCCCGTCCCCGTGAGTGATCGGGACGGCGGGGTCCCCACAGTATGGTTTTTGCTTTATGCTTCGCTGAGTCTCTGAGATCGGGAAGCGAGATAGATGTGTCTAGCTAACTGCACTCGTACTGATAATAAGTAATTGATGAGGTTAATGAACATGGATCGGAGGGAGATCTAGGCAAGCCTGGGTTGGTGAATGAGGTAGCATGAGATGGTGGTTTTACTTGCCGTAGATCTAAGGACCGGTTCATGCATGCACATGCCAGGATAACAGTGCCACCACAAGGCCAAGTATGGGTGCGGCTTAGCTGAGTAATTAGGTAAGTTGCTAGAGTGTTATGGACTGTGGAAGGCGCGGGGAATGGGAGTCGAGTGAGGACTGCCCTGTGAACTGCATGGCACAAGAGGGTGCCCGTGGGTGGGAGAATTGGAGATTCTAGCCTGCCGGTGAAACCTTGGTGAGTTCATACATCTAGTAACCCCTTTGTAAAGGCTATTTTGTGATCTCTTGACCATACACCGACGGATGTGTACTGGTATAATGGAGGTTCTGCAGTCGCCGACGGGTGACGAAATCACAAACTTGTGGGTAAAGAGGTGCACACTCTGCAGAGTCTAAAACTATCATGATAGCCGAGCTTACGGTCACGAGCACCTGGCTAAACTGCCATGATTAGATGGGATGGTTACTGGGATGGTTATTGGAATGGTTATTGGAATGGTTATTGGGAAGGTTCTTGGTTATGGTTTGGTTTGGGACTATGGAGTCCGGGAGATGAGATGGTTGCATGACTGATGGGTCATGATATGAGATTGGTCTCGGTGCGAGACAAGGTTGTTTCATGAGGTGAGATGATAGCGAATACGAGGAGGTATTCGTGAGCATGGGTAAAGGATTGGTTAATGTTTGGATGGAACATGGAAAGCGATGGAGGTATGTTGGTAATTTAGTACATGCTGGGACTACATTCATCTAAAGTTAAGTTGCTGTTTTGTCACGGTTTTATAAATATGCTTTTCTGCAAATAAGACTTTTATACCTACCTTGTTTATGAGCTGCATATCATGTGTTTTTCCCGCACTTGCTGAGTACATCATTGTGCTCAAACTTGCATTATTATTTCTTCATCAACAGCAAGAGAATGCTACTATGAAGATCAAGTAGAGCATTATGGCGTGTGATCTGTTCTCAACCTTGCCTGTGGAGGGGTTAGAGATGGAGCCACTTCTGCTTAGATTTGCTTCCGCATTAGCTAAATTGCTTCCGCTTTAGAATAAAGACTTCCGCTGTGAGCATGAGTCCAAGACTCATGAGGTGTTGTAATAAACTCTGTTATTCGTGGTAATATATAATCTGAATTCAGTTTGTGGAACGTATGTGTATGTGTGATGAACATCCTGGGCACACATATGCATTAGTTCTTGGTTCCGTGGTTTTCCACAGAATTGAGGGCGTCACAGAACAAACTCCAACTTTAGCCATTTTTAGTGAATTTTCTTGCAATATTTCACTTACTTGACCTCTCATCTCTTGTTTCAGAGGAAATATGTCGAACTCCGACCAAAGCTCTCCTCTTCCAAGTCCCATGGCAGAGGAGGCTCGACAAGCCCTTCATCGGCGCATTGCCGAAGAAAGGGCGGCAAAGGAGGCTCAAGTGGCTAAAGAAGCCATCCGTCGAGAGGCAATAACAAAGAAGAAGCATGATCTCAACGAGGAGGCACAAATTGCCCAAGTCGTTGAAGAATCAAGGATCAACGGAGAAAGAAAAGGGCTGAACGTGAAGCCCAAAGCTTCCAAGCTGCTAGTGCCTCAGAGCCCAAGAGGAAGAGGCTGGTCATCTTGGGAGATAAAGAGCGGGAAAATGAGAAGGAGAAGGAATCCGAGGGTAGGGTTCCTCGTGATCCAAAGAAGGGCAAGGATCCACTTCCTGAGGAGCCCAAGAACAAAAAGGCAACTGCCAAAGCACCCACAAACAGGACAGGAGGGATAGTAATAAGGGAGAAAGGGCAACCGAAGCCCATCAGCCCCTTGAAGATGGCTGCCCCTGCTAGAGATCCAAACCAGCATCCCAACAATGCGGCATTTGTATTCAAAGGAAAGGGGGCTGAAAAGGCGAGAAGGCTGAGGATGGATAAAGTCTATGACTATGAGAAGCACACAGCCGACCCTAGGTTTTGGTGTCACTTCCACTGTGACTACTACCTCTTGGTCTACCTAAAGATGAAGACCCCAGTCGCTCACACTCAATGGGTAGATTGGGACTACATGGCCAAAAGGGAGCACAAAGCCTTTGATGCAGTTGAAGCCGCAGAACGACATGGAATCAAGGAAATCATGAACTTCAAATATGATTGGAACATTGAGGTAATTGTGCAGTTCTACACCACTGTGTACTTCTCCACCTACGGTGACTGGAAAATCACTTGGATGACTCATGGAGAGCAGTACTCAGTCACCTATGAGAGGTTTGCACAGATACTTGGCCTTGAGGAGCACTTGGACCATGAGATTATTATTTCCAACCTCAAGGCAGTAGACAGGGACCAACTTGACTATATGTATCCTAGCCATGTTCCCTATGAGGTCGGGCTTGCTAGGAACATCAAGCCGTTCTATAGCATCCTCAACAGGATTCTGAGGAGGACCATTGCCCCTAAGGATGGAGATGCAGCGGTAATTCAAGGAAATTTAAGGCATCTCCTCCTCTTGATAGATGGTGAAGAGAAGTTCAACCTTGTTGAGCACATTTATGATGACATCTTTAACATCTCTCACACTCCCAACCGCTCATGTGGCTATGCACCGTATATCATGTGTCTAATTGATAAGGTGTCGTGGATAGTCTTTGTCAAGGATGTCACTCATCGACCTCTCCGTCCTCAGCTACCCCCATTGTGCCAGAACCCTTAAGGGGGAAAAATGCTCAACCTCCTTCCAGTTCAGCGGCCCCTCCTAGTTCAGCGGCACCCCCATCATCTCCTCCTCCGCAGTCCATGAGCGGATTCTTCAAGTGCTTCAATGCACTCTTCGCCTCCTGTCGGCGTGTGGAGGTCCGGACTCGACGCATAGAGAGGCGTCAGGAGAAGTACCTCAAGGCTGTGTGTGACAAGCTTGAGGTACCCATGTCTTCTCCTGAGGAGAGTGATGGGGAACTCACTCCATATCCAGAGTTCACCACTGATGAGCTCGCCCAGTTCAGGGAAGATGGAAGCTCCTCCAAGGTCGTGCCTCCATCCACCGCCGCCGACGATGAGGAAGAGGATACGGAGGCCACAGAGAGCAATGAAAATGATGAAGAAGAAGACGAAAAGATGACGAGTAAACTTAGGCGTATCTTCTTCCCTATTTTTTTTGGTTCCTTGATGCCAAAGAGGGAGAGATGAGGAGAGGGTCTCTTTTGTTTATCATCTCCTAGTCTTGTAATAGATCTTTTGGACACCTATGTTTTATGTTTTTGGACGTGACTATCTTGTAATAGATCTTTGGACGCGGCTATCTATGTTTTATGCATGACTATCTTTTGTGTAACACTACGTGTCGCATTTTATGGTTTATATTTGATCATTGTTGCTCCTTGCTATGTTTATTGTCTTATCACATTTTTTGAGCACAACACGTATGCACCGCACCACAACATGTGAATGTATGTCACTGTCCCTCTTTTACTCTTGCATACACTCAGGGGGAGTTTTGCATATGTACACTTGTTATGAAAATCAAAATTTTACCTGTTATGTTGAAACTTAATGTGTTGTCATCAATCACCAAAAAGGGGGAGCTTGTAAGTGCATCTAGGTATCCCCGTGGGTTTTGGATGATTGATGACGACAATTAAGAGACTAATGAGCTGAAATGATCATAACCACAGGATGTTTCCAAAGCGGGCACCTAAACTCTCAAAAAGGAAAAGGATGAAAAATGGCGTCTGACGGTACCCTCGATATGGGGTACCCCCGCGCATAGGGGAAAATGCCTAAGGACCTCGCCCTTCTTCGCAGGGAGAGCTTCGAAGGCGCCATGTGTCCAGCGGGGCCGGACCTCCCTCTCCTCAGAGGAGAGCTCTGGACCCGCCACGTGGCCAACTGAGCCGGACCTCCCCCCTCCGCGGGTAGAGCTCCGGAGGCTCCACGTGTCCCACGGGGCCGGACCTCCCTCTCCTAAGAGGAGAGCTTCGGGCCCGCCACGTCGCTAGCAGAAGCCGGACCTCCGCCCTCAGCGGGGAGAGCTCCGAAGGCTCCATGTGTCCTGTGGGGCTGGACCTCCCTCCCTCAGAGGAGAGCTCCGGGCCCGCCACGTGGCCAGCAGAGTAGCGCTGCCTGCCCCCGCGCGGTAGGCAGCAAGAGTAAAGACGCGCCATACCTTGCCCGTACAAGGTATTCAAGACTTGCGCCTTCCCAAGGCGCAGAGACGTGGAGCATGCCTCTGTCAGGTGCCGTTGCGCCCAGTCACATCGCAGACTGGCGCGCCGCGTCAGAGCCTGCCCGCTAATAAACACAGCGATAAGACATCCCCTGCCGCCCCTGCCATCATCAACCACTACGACTAGCTTGCGGCATGGGCAGGGCGGCAGAACAAAGACTCGGAAGCCCTCGCCAGAGACAACTACCGGCATAACTGCGGATACGGTAGATGGCAGGCAATCTCCCCGGGACCACCTGTCGGGTCCCGGACCCACCTTGTAAGCCGCACGAGCCTTAGACTATAAAAGGCTCGGGCAGGCAACGTTAGCGGGGGTTCACCTCTTACACACTCTCGCACCCTAACCATTCGACATCTCACACTCTCAAGCTCAGGACTCCGGTTGTGATCAACAAGCAATACAACGAGCAACTCTGCTCACCATGGACGTAGGGTTTTATGCTCCGGCAGCCTAAACCACGTAAAAACTCCCGTGTCAAGCTTCTCCCTCAATCGTCCCTAACGTTGAAGCTCTCCGTGAGTGACTAGCCCCTCCGAAAAATAACCTCCGCGGGCTGCCCAGAGCAGGCCCGGGGGAAGTGTCGGCTACACATGTTGACAGCGTCGAAGATTCAAAGAGTACAAATTAGGTTTTCACTTGAGTCTTTAGCAGGCTAGCCGTGTAAAAGTGAGAGTATGTGTGTGTCAAGTGCATTGAGATCATAGAAGAGAGTTCAAAGCGTTAGAAGTGTCAAAATCGTAGTGGAGAGAGGTAGACAGGTAAAATTGGGTAGGCCGGACTTGTCCGGGCCAGTTGCCAGACTAGTCCAGAAGTCCCCCCGGCTTAGTCCGTTTTGGGGCAGACTAAGAGTTCATGACTGAGTTTGGACTTGTCTGTTTTAGGACGGACTAGTCCATTTCTCTGTTGAAAAGAGTGTTTTGGGACTAAGTCCTAGTAGACCGGACTTATCCGCCTCAGTGGCTGGACTAGTCCGGACAAGCCAGACTTGTCCGGTTTCACCCGGACAAAGAGTCCCTGAGTGAGTTCGAGCTAGTTCGTTCTGAGGCGGACTAGTCCGTATGGTTGTGAAATGAGAGCTCCCACGGCTAAGTCTTGGTGGACCAGACTTGTCCGCCTCAGTGGCCGGACTAGTCCGGGTCATCCAGACTTGTCCGTTCTCACCCGTACAAAGAGTTCCTGTGTGAGATCGGACTAGTCCGGGTCCTGACCGGACTAGTCCGGACTTTTGGTTGGTGGCAACGGTTGGCTTTGGGACTTCTATAAAAGGAGATGCCCCGACCTCATTTACAAATCTCTGGAACCCTAGCGCTGCCACAACCTTTCTAGAACCTCTCCAACCCTTCTCCATTGCCTACTCACCCTCTTGAATCAAATCCTAAGTGAATTTGGGTGTGTGAGAAGAGCAGAAGGAAGAACTTCGCGTTTAAGGCTCTCGGAGTGATCTCGTGCACTTGGTGTGACCTGTGGCTTGTAAGATCGGTGAAGCTTTGTAGAAGTGATCAAGTAGGAGCCTCAGATTGTGAGCAGTCCCAAACTTTGTAAGTTCACCCTTGAGATAGTGAAGAACATGGTTGACCTTAGTGGTGACTTGGTGAGGAAAGGGTTGTTAGACCCGGTCCTTTGTGGACTCCTCAATGGGGACGTAGATTCCTAAGTGGAATCGAACCTCGGGAAAAAATCCTCAGTGTCTCTCTTGCATGTACATTTCTTTGAAGATCAGTATTGCTTAGGGTTTGTTTTAATTATCTCATGATTAGAGTATACATCATCACAATCTTGTAATCCATTTCAATATTCTATCACACTTGTCATATAGGATTGCTAGTTGTTTCATCCAAATTTTGTTAAACTAAAATCTGGAAAAAAAAACCATAAAAACCAAGTTTTAAGCCTTTCCAGCAATTTGACCAGACTAGTCCGCCCCTAAGGCAGATTAGTCCGGCCCTTTTAGGTTTTTCAGCAAGCAAACAGGACTAGTCCGCCCCTGAGCCAGACTAGTCCGGCCACTGTGTTCTAATTTTATTTAATTAAGTCATTTCAGGCCTTTTAGCCTATTCACCCCCCCCTCTGGGCAATTTCACCATGCTTATTCATGACGGGGCCATCATGAATAAAGTGGAGTATTCACGACGGCCCCGTCGTGAATAAATACCCCATGCCGCGTGGCAGCCGGGGAGCTTATTTGCAACGGGATTATTTAGCCGTCGTGAATAAGCTTATTTATGATGGGAGCCGTCGTTGACAACAACGACTAATTATCGGTGACGGCAAAAAAACGTCGTAAATAAGACTTCCCTGGCGTGAATAACTTATTCACGACGGTTTACCCTTTATTAACGACAGTTTCCAGCCATCTTTAATTGTTGATATTTCTGTAGTGCATGATACAATCATCTCATCCAATTTAATCACAATCGATGGCAATTGGCGCGCAAAGCATACTTGCACTCGGTGGTACATCTCCGCGAGTGAGATCGTCTCTCAGCGAGCCCCCACCACGGTCTTCATTTGAATCACCATTAATGATGATCTTAGCCGCAACAAGAGAGGCTTTAAGCCCCACAACGCAAAAGATAGCATGGCCACAGGTCTGCCTTCATCTACGCGCATAAACTGCACGTCGAACTGAGGAAAGGAATTGTAACACCCTAATTTCAAAATTTAAGAAATTTTAAAATTTTCAAACAAGCTATTCTTTCATGGAAGTTTGAATTGAAAATCAAATGTGCAAACATCAAACAGAGAAACCAAATCGAAAATCAAATAAGAAAAAGGACCCAAATTCAAACCTCACGAACAAATGGGCCGAAACCCATTTCCCTTTTTCTGGCTAGCCCGGCCCAAACCGATACATGGGATTCTTTTCTTCCTCTATGACAAACGGGACCCACTGTCAGCCTCCGCTTTTCTTCTTCCTCGCTGTTCCTCCCATTGCCGCGATCCCCTCTCTCTCCTCCTTTTCAAGCCGGTCGCCGACCGCCGAAATTTGACGCACCAGGTAGGGGGCTTTTCCCTTGCGCGACGAGCTTCTGCCGACGAAGATGACAAAGCCTCCTTCAGCGGCAAGCTCTCCTCGCCCACGTTCACGGCGAACGGTGACTAGCGGGGACTACGTCTCGACACACTCTGGATGGAGTGTGTTGGTGCAAGCTGGAAGCCAGCAGCAGACTCCGGCAGCGCCGACTCCGGCAACGCAGGCTCCAGCGAGCGTGAGATCCTCTGCAGCGCTGAGCGTCCCCCACGGGGCGCGCTAGCTGCAGCAAGAGCGCTACTGCGCAATCCACCTGCTGGGGACGTGCCTCAGTCAGCGACTCAGCAGTGGATTCGCGAAGTAGACCGTCTCGTCGTCGCCGCCGCAAACCCTCGACTTCGGCGGGGACGACGCCCCGGCCAACCGGCTGTGTCGCTGGCGCGCACGCCAACGGTTGACGGGCAGACGGCAGATTCAAGCTCCACCAGGCTACCATCGACGGACCTGAGGACAGAGCTGGAACGATGCCACTTGGGCAAGGATGCCCGAGTGTTCATTGAGCGACGACGAGAAAGGCATCGCAACCAAGAGGCCGGCGACAGCATGACGTCTGCCTCAACCCTGCCTGAGGCGCATACGTTCGCTACGTGATCTCTGCCCCAGGCATACGCCGTGCAGCATGTGCCCCAGCCATATGCCCTGCAAGCGGTGCCCCGGGTCTATGGCGCAGCTTTGCCCATACCGGGGTACGCAGTGCCAGCAGCAAACCAAGCGTTCGCGGCACCAACGCCTGCAGCAACAGGAGCAGGATGTGCAGCCCTGGCGCCACACCTTCGCTTTGCGAGGTGGCCGCGCAAGTTTCGGCCGCACCTGCCCGAGAAGTACGACGGCAGCGTCAACCCGGCGGAGTCCCTCCAGATCTACTCCACCGCCGTCCTTGCTGCAGGAGGGGACGAGGCCGTCAAGGTCAACTACTTCCCTGTCGCCTTGACCGGCCCGGCCCGGTCTTGGCTCATGAACCTCCCCCAGGGTTCCATAACCTCCTGGGGAGAGCTCTGCCGGCAGTTTACTGCTAACTTCGGCAGCTCCTACACCCGGCGTGGCACGGAGCTTGACCTCCACGCCGTCCAGCAACAACCTGGAGAGACGCTGCGCTCCTTCATCCAGCGGTTCTCCCAGGTACGGAACATCATCCCGCATATCCAAAATGCTTCTGTAGTGGTGGCGTTCCGGCAGGGTGTGCGGGACAAGAAGATGCTTGAGAAGCTCGCGACCAGAGAGGTTTGCGACGTCTTGGAGCTCTTCAGCCTGGCGGACAAGTGCGCCAGAGCAGCAGAAGGGCGGAACTGGCACTCTCTGCCAGCCTCCGAGTGAGGAGGACAGCCCGGATCTGGCGTTGCTTCCTATGGAAGTGGCAAGAAGATCAAGAACCGGGGCGGTGGCAAGATGAAGCCACCGGCCGTGGCTCCCGTTGCCGCAGCAGCGGCACCCAGTGGAGCTCGGGGGCCACGCCCCGACAAAAGGCAGCGACAGTCACCAACTCCAGATGGTGACCAAGGCGAGTTATGCCCCGTGCACGGCACCAGTTACCATACTGCTGCCGAGTGCCGGGAGATCCAGAAGCTCGCGGAGAGCTTCCAGAAAGGGAAGCAGCTCCAAACTGATGCCCCACCCTTCCGTCACAGGGAGGGCAAGCAGAAGGTCGACGCCCTAGACAACGTCGACCACCAAGTGGAGTTCCAGGAGCCTCAGCGCGCCGTGAAGGCGGTGCGCAACCATGAGGACTCCAGCTCCGGTGATGACGAGCGCCGGAAGATGCTCTACGTCATCTACGGTGGGTCCGCTGACCCCTCGTCCCGAAGCGCGGTTAAGACCCTTCGCCGAGCGGTAGCATCGATGGCCCCCCTCCCAAGTGCCGCGCCGCACCTCAAGTGGATGGGAACCCCCATCAGCTTCGATGCCACCGACTACCCCAGGAACATGGCTAGGGCTGGCCAACTACCGCTCTTGGTAGCGCCCACCATCGCCAACGTGAGGATGTACCACGTTCTGGTAGATGGCGGGGCTGGGCTGGACTTCATCAGCCGCGCAGCTTTCCCGAAGCTGTAGATCCTGATGGCCAAGCTCACCCCATCGAGCCCATTCTCAGGGGTAGGGCCGGGACAGGTCGTTCCCTACGGCAACATCAGCCTTCCGGTGACCTTTGGGGCACCGGACAGCTATCGGACAGAGTACATTCTGTTCAACATGGCGGAGATCGACCTCCCCTTCAACACCATAATCGGTAGGCCAGCACTGTACCGATTCATGGCAGTATCCCACTACGGCTACCTCGTCTTGAAGATGCCTACACCAACAGGCGTCCTCAGGATTCGTGGAGACCGCACTGCTGCAGTGTCAGCCTTGGAAAAGCTCCAGGCACTTGCAACAGCTCGAGCACCAGCCCCTGGCAGTGCGGAACCAGACCGGCTCCACCTAAGTGCATGCCACCGTGCCTCTACCGCAGCACCCCGTGTGCAACCCCTCGACGAGGGCGACGTCCCCCTGAAGGTCGTCCAAATCGGCGCCGATGCTACCCAGACCACCCGGGTAGCCGGGGGCCTGGATAGCAAATAGGAAGGCGCGCTTGTTACCTTCCTCCGGCACAACGTCGACGTGTTTGCATGGCAGCCGTCGCAGATGCCGGGGATCCCTAGGGAGGTGATCGAGCACAACTTGAAGGTCTTCCCCTACGCCCGACCAGTCCAACAGAAGCCTCGCAAGCAGTCCATCGAGCGACAAAACTTCATCCGAGAAGAAATCAAGAAGCTGCTGGGCGTCGGCTTCATATGGGAAGTCCACCACCCCCGGTGGTTGGCGAACCCTGTTGTTGTCTCGAAGGCCGGCGGGAAGCTCCGGATGTGCATCGACTACACCAGTCTCAATAAGGCATGTCCCAAAGATCCATTCCCTCTCCCTAGAATAGATCAAATAGTAGACTCGACATCAGGCTGTGAGATGCTGTGTTTCCTAGACGCCTACTCGGGTTTCCATCAGATCCCTATGTCTAGAGAAGATGAAGAGGACACCTCCTTCATCACAGTAGACGGCCTGTATTGTTATGTCTCTATGCCTTATGGCCTAAATAATGCTCTTCCCAGCTTTGTACGTGCAATGCACAAAACCTTTGGAGAGTTAATAAGAGACTTAGTTGAGGTGTATGTCGATGACATCGTTGTCAAGGTCAGGCAGAGTTCATCCTTGTTAGATAACCTAGCCTTAGTCTTTGACAAGCTGCGCTCCACGCACACCAAGCTAAACCCCGACAAGTGTGTGTTCGGCGTATCCTCTGGAAAACTCTTAGGGTTCCTGGTGTCACACAGAGGAATTGAGGCCAACCTAGAGAAGATCAAGGCCATCGACCGTATGCGGCCTCCCGCCCGCATCAAAGAAATCCAGAAACTCACGGGATGCCTAGCCGCGCTGAGTCGGTTTATACCGAGGCTAGCAGAGCGAGCGCTCCCCTTCTTTAAGCTACTGCGCAAATCCGGTCCATTTGCTTGGACCGACGAAGCAGAAGAAGCTTTCTAGGAGTTGAAGCAACTCCTGACGACCCTACCCATCATGGTAGCCCCCGAGCCCGAAGAGCATTTGTTGCTCTACATCACGGCAACAACTGAAGTGGTGGGTATGGTCCTCGTCGTAGAGCGTCCGGACCTCTCGTCACCACATCCTGCTCTGGTAGCAGGAGACAGGCACCAGGAAACCCCGGAGATCCAAGACGGCCTCCCGGACCTCCAAGACAACCTCCTGAAGGTCCAAGACGGACCCCCGGACCTCCACGACAACCTCCCGGAGGTCCAACGGGACCTCCCGGAGCTCCCGGAAAACCAGCGGGATCTCCCGGAGGTCCAAGGCGGCTTAGGAGCCTTCGAGTCTCAGCTCCCGGAAGCCCCCCTGGACCCACCCACCTCCGGTAGGCCTGAGCCAATGGAGGAAGACATCTCTGGCCTGGGAGGGAGGGTCCGGACCATCCAGAGGCATGTCTACTACATCAGCGAAGTCCTCCACGACGCCAAGACAAGGTAACTGGAGGTCCACAAGTTGTTGTATGCAGTGCTCATGGCATCCAGGAAGCTTCGCCACTACTTTAAAGCCCACCGGGTCTCGGTGGTCACCTCCTATCCGCTGAAGGCGATCCTTCACAGCCCCCATGCGACTGGCAATGTCGCTAAATGG
Source organism: Neostapfia colusana (assembly GCA_030760725.1). NCBI lineage: Eukaryota > Viridiplantae > Streptophyta > Magnoliopsida > Poales > Poaceae > Neostapfia > Neostapfia colusana. Next base: position 108,788,392 of record JASWHV010000006.1, read on the forward strand.
GCAGCGGAACTGGCGGAGTTTGAGCTGGACTTCCTTCATCGCGATGCAGTCAAGAGCCAAGCACTGGCTGACTTCGTGGCTGAGTGGACGCCAACGAAGGCTGACCCAGGGGGCCACGAAGATGGTGAACCGAAGCACCGAGCTCCGGTCTTCACCGGGCCTCACTGGACGCTCTTCTTCGACGGCTCCTCGCGAAAGCAGGGGGCTGGTGCAGGCGTACTGCTTCTCATGCCATCGGGGGAGCAGTTTGGGTACATGGTGCGTCTCAACTTCAAGACAACTAACAACATGGCAGAGTATGAAGCACTCATCTTTGGCCTAAAGACAGCCCTGTCTTTGGACGCTCGCCAGTTGTTGGCACAGGGCGACTCCCAGCTAGTCATCAAACAAGTTTAGGGTGAATGCTCCTGCAATGACCCACAGCTAGCTGCTTATCTGCTCCTTGTGTAGATGTTGGAGAAAGATTTCCTCGCCTTGGACATGCGCCATGTACCGCGCGCTGGCAATGCCGTAGCTGACGACCTCTCAACGAAGGCCTCCACCGGAGCCCCTGTGCCCCAAGGAGTCTTTGAGAGGTTATTGCTGCGGCCCACAGCCCGGCCTGCCGAGCCGGGCGAAGGGGGCTGGACCAGCACCTCGAAGCTGGCGGTCCCGACGGCCCTGCAGCCATGGACGCCGCCAAGGATCGTAAGCGTCACTAGGGACTCCGTGCAACCCAGCGCTCAAGATCCAGAAGCTCAAGTCAGACCCGATGCATGGATCACGGAGATCCGGGACTACTTGAAAGACAACATCCTCCCTGATGAACGTGTATCCGCTGAACGGATCGTGCGCATGGCTAAGAGGTACGCGCTGGTAGAAGGGGATCGCTACCGGCGTGGCGCCAACTACGTCTGTCGGTACCCGCGATATGGGGTACCCCCGCGCACAGGGGAAAATGCCTAAGGATCTCGCCCTTCTCCGTAGGGAAAGCTCCGAAGGCGCCACGTGTCCAGCGGGGCCGGACCTCCCTATCCTCAGAGGAGAGCTCCGGGCCCGCCACGTGGCCAACAGCAGCCAGACCTCCCCCCTCCGTGGGGAGAGCTCCGAAGGCGCCACGTGTCCCGCGGGGCCGGACCTCCCCCTCCTCAGAGGAGAGCTCCGGGCCCGCCACGTGGCCGACAGAAGCCGGACCTCCCCCATCCATGGGGAGAGGTCCGAAGACTCCACGTGTCCTGCGGGGCCGAACCTCCCTCTCCTCAGAGGAGAGCACCGGGCCCGCCACGTGTCCAGAAGAACAGCGCTGCCTGCCCCTACGCGGTAGGCAGCGGGCATAAAGACGCACCATACCTTGCCCGTACAAGGTATTCAAGGCCCGCGCCTTCCCAAGACGCGGAGACGCGGAGCACGCCTCTGTCAGGTGCCGTTGCACCCAGTCGCATCACAGACTGGCGCGCAGTGTCAGAACCTGCCAACCAATAAACACAGCAACAAGACATCCCCTGCCGCCCCCGCCGTCATCAACCACTACGACTAGCATGCGGCATGGGCAGGGCGGCAGGACGAAGACTCGGAAGCCTTCGCCAGAGACAACTACCGGCATAACTGCAGATACGATAGTCGGCAGGCAATCACCCCGGGGCCACCTGTTGGGCCCCGGGCCCCCCCTTGTAAGCCGCTCGAGCATTGGGCTATAAAAGGCTCGGGTAGGCAACGTTAGCAAGGGTTCGCACTCCAGCAACTCACACCCTAGGCGTGACTCATCCTCAAGCTCAGGACTCCGGTTCTGAGCAACAAGCAATACAACGAGCACCTCTGCTCACCGTGGACGTAGGGTTTTGCGCTCCGGCGGCCCGAACCACGTAAAACTCGCCGTGTCAAGCTTCTCCCCCACTCGTCCCTACGCTTAAGCTCTCCGCAAGCGACTAGCCCCTCCGAAAAAGAACCTCCGCGGGCTGCCCAGAGCAGGTCTGGGGGAAGTGTCGACCACACACTTCGACATTTGGCGCGCCAGGAAGGGACTTTTCCCTCGCGCGACGAGTTTCTGCCGACGAAGATGACGAAGCTTCCTTCAGCGGCAAGCTCTCCTCCCCCGCGTTCATGACGGACCATGACTAGCGGGGAATACGTGTCGACACACTCAGGACGGAGTGTGTCGGCGCAAGATGGAAGCCAGCAGCCGACTCCGGCAACGCCGACTCCGGCAATGCAGGCTCCAGCTAGCGTGAGATCTTCTGCGGCGCTGAGCGTTTCCCACGAGGATGCGCTAGCTGCAGCAAGAGCGCTACTGCACAATCCACCTGCTGGGGACGTGCCTCAGGCAGCGACCCGGCAGTGGATTCACAAAGTAGGCCGTCTTGTCGTCGCCATTGCAAACCCTCGACTTCGGCGGGGACAACGCCCTGGCCAACCGGCTGTGTCGCTGACACGCACGCCAACGGTTGACGAGCAAACGGCGGACTCCAGCTCCACCAGGCCCCTATCGACGGACCTGAGGACAGAGCTGGAACGATGCCACTTAGGCAAAGATGCCCGAGTGTTCCTCGAGCGACGACGAGAAAGGCGTCGCAACCAAGAGGCCGGCGACAGCATGACGTCAGCCTCGACCCTGCCTGAGGCGCAGACCTTCGCTACGCGATCTCTGCCCCAGGCATACGCCACGCAGCATATGCCACAGCCATATGCCCTGCAAACGGCGCCCACGGTCTATGGCGCAGCCTTGCCCATACCGGGGTACACAGTGCCTGCAGCGAACCAAGCGTTCGCGGCACCAACCCCTGCAGCAACAGTAGCAGGATGTGCGGCCCTGGCGCCGCCCCACCTTCGCTTCGCGAGGTGGCCACGCAAGTTTCGGCCGCACCTGCCCAAGGAGTACGACGGCAGCGTCAACCCAGCGGAGTTCCTCCAGATCTACTCCACCGCCGTACTTGCCGCAGGAGGGGATGAGGCCGTCATGGCAACTACTTTCCCGTCGCCTTGACCGGCCCAGTACGGTCTTGGCTCATGAACCTCCCCCAGGGTTCGATAACTTCCTGGGGAGAGCTCTGCCGGCAGTTCACTGCCAACTTCGGCAGTTCCTACACCCGGCCTGGCAGGGAGCTCGACCTCCATGCCATCCAGCAACAACCTGGAGAATCGCTGTGCTCTTTCATCCAGCGGTTCTCCCAGGTACGGAACACCATCCCACATATCCAAAATGCTTCTGTGGTGGTGGCGTTCCGGCAAGGCATTCGGGACAAGAAGATGCTCGAGAAGCTCGCAATCAGAGAGGTCCGCGACGTCTCAGAGCTCTTCAGCCTGGCGGACAAGTGCGCCAGAGCAGCAGAAGGGCAGAACTGGCACTCCCTGCCAACCTCTGAGTCAGGAGGGCAGCCTGGATCTGGCGCCGCTTCCTATGGAAGCGGCAGGAAGATCAAGAACCGGGGCGGTGGCAAGGTGAAACCGCCGGCCGCGGCCCACGTTGCTGCAGCAACGACACCCAGTGGAGCTCGGGGGCCACGCCCCGACAAAAGGCCGCGACAGTCACTAGCTCCAGACGGTGGCCAAGGCGAGCTATGCCCCGTGCACGGCACCAGTTACCATACTGCTGCCGAGTGCCGGGAGATCCAGAAGCTCGCGGAGCGCTTTCGGAAAGGGAAGCAGCTTCGAACTGATGCCCCACCCTACCGTCAAAGGGAGGGCAAGCAGAAGGTCGACGCCCCAGACAACGTCGACCACCAGGTGGAGTTCCAGGAGCCTCAGCACGCCGTGAAGGCGGTGTGCAATCATGAGGGCTCCAGCTCCAGTGATGACGAGTGCCGGAAGATGCTCTACGTCATCTACGGTGGGTCCGCTGGCCCCTCGTCCCGAAGCACGGTTAAGACCCTGCGCCGAGCGGTAGCGTCGGTGGCTCCCCTCCCGAGTGTCGCGCCGCACCTCAGGTGGATGGGAACCCCCATCAGCTTCGATGCCACCGACTGCCCCAGGAACATGGCTGGGGCCGGCCAACTACCGCTCTTGGTGGATCCCACCATTGCCAACGTGAGGATGTACCACGTTTTGGTGGATGGCGGGGCTGGACTGAACCTCATCAGTCGCGCAGCTTTCCAGAAGCTGCAGATCCCGATGGCCAAGCTCACCCCATCGAGCCTGTTCTCAGGGGTAGGGCTGGGACAGGTTGTTCCCTACGGCAACATCAGCCTCCCGGTGACCTTTGGGGCACCGGACAGCTATCGGACAGAGTACATTCTGTTCGACGTGGCAGAGATCGACCTCCCCTTCAACGCTGTAATTGGCAGGCCAGCCCTGTACCGATTCATGGCAGTAGCCCACTACGGCTACCTCGCCTTGAAGATGCCTATACCAACAGGCGTCCTCAGGATTCATGGAGACCGCACTGCCGCAGTGTCAGCCTTGGAAAAGCTCCAAGCGCTTGCAACAGCTAGAGCACCAACCTCTGGCAGTGCAGAACCAAACCGGCTCCACCCGAGTGCACGCCACCGTGCCTCTACCGCAGCACCCTGTGTGCAACCCCTCGACAAGGGCGACGTCCCCTTGAAGCTCGTCCAAATCGGCGCCGATGCCACCCAGACTACCCGGGTAGCCGAGGGCCTGGATAGTAAATAGGAAGGCGCGCACGTCACCTTCCTCCGGCACAACGTCGACGTGTTTGCATGGCAGCCGTCGCAGATGCCGGGGATCCCTAGGGAGGTGATCGAGCACCACTTAAAGGTCTTCCCCGACGCCCGGCCAGTCCAACAGGAGCCCCGCAAGCAGTCCATCGAGCGGCAAAACTTCATCCGCAAAGAAATCAAGAAGTTGCTGGACGCTAGCTTCATACGAGATGTCCACCACCCCCGGTGGTTGGCGAACCCTGTTGTTGTCCCGAAGGCCGGCGGGAAGCTCCGGATGTGCATCGACTACACCAGTCTCAATAAGGCATGTCCCAAAGATCCATTCCCTGTCCCTAGAATAGATCAAATAGTAGACTCGACATCAGTCTGTGATATGATGTGCTTCCTAGACGCCTACTCGGGTTTCCATCAGATCCCTATGTCTAGAGAAGATGAAGAGCACACCTCTTTCATCACATCAGACGGTCTGTACTGTTATGTCTCTATGCCTTATGGCCTAAAGAATGCCCTCCCCACCTTTGTAGTGCAATGCACAAAACCTTCGGGGAGTTGATAAGAGACTTAGTTGAGGTGTATGTTGATGACATCGTTGTTAAGGTCAGGCAGAGTTCATCCCTACTAGATAACCTGGCCTTAGTCTTTGACAAACTGCGCTCTACGCGCACCAAGCTGAACCCCGACAAGTGTGTGTTCGGCGTATCCTCTGGAAAACTCTTAGGATTCCTGGTCTCACACCGAGGAATTGAGGCTAACCCAGAGAAGATCAAGGCCATCGACTTGATGCGGCCCCCCGCCCGCATCAAGGAAGTCCAGAAACTCACGGGATGCCTAGCCGCGCTGAGTCGGTTTATACCAAGGTTAGCAGAGCGAGGGCTCCCCTTCTTTAAGCTCCTGCGCAAATCCGGCCCATTTGCTTGGACCGACGAAGCAGAAGAAGCTTTCCAGGAGCTGAAGCAGCTCCTGACGACCCTACCCATAATGGTAGCCCCCGAGCCCGAAGAGCATCTGTTGCTCTACATCGCGGCGACAGCTGAAGTGGTGAGTATGGTCCTCGTCGCAGAGCGGCCGGACCTCTCGTCACCACAGCCTGCTCCGGTAGCAGGAGACAGGCGCCAGGAAACCCCGGAGGTCCAAGACGACCCCCCGGATCTCCAAGACAACCCCCCGGAGGTCCAAGACGGACCCCCGGACCTCCATGACAACCTCCCGGAGGACCAGCAGGACCTCCCGGAGGTGCAACGGGACCCCCCGGAGGTCCAACGGAACCTCCCGGAAGTCCACAGGCACAAACATTCAAGAGAGTCTATTTATTCAAGGCTCCATGAGCTGGACTACAGACTCGATAAAAAAGGACAAGCAAGTCCTAGGGTCCTCCCGGTTCACGCCGGAACCTAGCGGCTACAAGGGAGGAAACGTCCCCGACTTCAGCCCTGGCAGCATCCTCCCGCTCCGCGGCTGGGCCCTCTCTCGCTGGCTCCAGGGAGAAAGATGGGTCCTGGCTCCTGAAGCATGCCAGCACATGTGAGGCGACCTCTAAGGCCGGGCTGCGTCCCTCGGCCTCAAGCTCGCTGGCGACCACCGAGTCTAGCCTGTCCAGCTTGGCACCGATCGACTCCAGTGCGGGGATCACCTCCACCACCTTCAACGCAGGAGCCGCTGCCCTCACCGGACTGAAGCCAAGGGGGATCAGGGCGGAACCCGCCCGATTGATGAAGCTCGAGACCGCAAGCGCCTCGGAGGACCGCAAGGCCAAGAGCTCCTCTACCTCGTGGCGGGTCCCGCTCACGACCAAGTGCGGCCAAGACCTGTCGGACGCTCGCTTCGGCAAGCGTGAAGGCATCCGCCAGGGGCAGTGGGGCAGCAGAGGCCGGAGCAGCACCCCCGACCTCCTCCATCACCTCATCCTCAAGAGAAGTCGAGGCACCAGCGACCGAGACGAGACGCCGGTCAGGAGAAGCTGGCGCCGGGGCTCCGGCAGCCGGACCCGCCGGACTCTCTCTAGTTTTTGGCTTCTTGACCTGTGGAGAGGGACGAGCGGGGTAAGTCGACACCGAAGTAGAAGCCGAGCCGCCTGGTGCATGGTCGACCTCCACTGGCCTAGGGGCCGCGGCAGCCGTCTCGGCAGGAAGAGACGACGCTGCCGCGGAATCCGGGCACGCCGGAACTGGAGAAACTCGCGTTGGCTTGGGGGCCGCGGCAGCCGTCCCGGTTTCCGAGCGCAACGGCGCAGACTCCCCGCCAGTCGGGGACTGCCGGGAAGCGGGAACACTCCAGCAGGCTCTGAACCCCGACTTCTGAGCCGGGGTAGGACTCCCAGAACCCGCCGTCGTCACTGACGGCCGCTCCGCAGTCGCCTGGACTGGCGGAGCAGGGGACACTCCAGAAGCTCCCCCAGACGCATCAGCCCGGGACCGCTTTGAGTCGCTGCCAGAAGGGGTGCCATCTCCAGCAGCAAGAGGTGTAGGCACCCTGGATCCCTGACTTGGTGCATATGCCGCCACTGGAGGAGATCGAGCGCGTTTCTTCTCTGGTGGCGGGTTGGAGGCCATGATGAGGGAGGACTCAAAGGCAAGAAGACAAAGGCACAAGAGTCCAAGAAAAAGCGCTGGGAAGTGCGAAGGGAAGCCGCAATGCGGGTAAGATCCCCTCTTAAAACTTCCCAGGTGCAATTCCAAGCGTTTCGAAACTCTTCGAATACGCCACATCGGCAACCGCATCGGCTCCAAGACCGAGCGCCAATGACAGGTAGACCCAAGCCGCTCGGCTGAAGCGGTGGGTCAAGGAGTCAGTCTCCTAATAAGACGAGCCGGCAAGGCACTCCGGCGGTTCCCGAAGAGAGCGCCGCAACATGCAAAAGTGGCAGCCTAGGGAACCACCGCAGTAAAAAGCAACCATCAAGTGGGCGCACGCTCCCACGACCCCGCAACTGTTCGTGCTCCGGCAGCGGTCAACGCGGGACTTAGAGAAAGTGCACGGATCAGAAGAGACGGAGGTCCCACCTCAGGCAAGCTATCTCCCCCGAGATGGGCCCGGGGGCCACTGTCGGTACCCGCGATATGGGGTACCCCCGCGCACAGGGGAAAATGCCTAAGGATCTCGCCCTTCTCCGCAGGGAGAGCTCCGAAGGCGCCACACGTCCGGCGGGGCCGGTCCTCCCTCTTCTTAGAGGAGAGCTCCGGGCTCGCCACGTGGCCTATAGAAGCCGGACCTCCCCCCTCCGCGGGGGAGAGGTCCGAAGGCACCACGTGTCCAGCGGGGCCGGACCTCCCTCTCCTCAGAGGAGAGCTCCGGCCCCGCCACGTGGCCGACAGAAGCCGGACCTCCCCCTCCGCGGGGAGAGGTCTGAAGGCTCCACGTGTCCTGCGGGGCCGGACCCCCTCTCCTCTGAGGAGGGCTCCGGGCCCGCCACGTGGCCAGTAGAACAGCGCTGCCCGCCCCTGAGCGGTAGGAAGCGGGCGTAAAGACGCCCCATACCTTGCCCGTACAAGGTATTCAAGGCCCGCGCCTTCCCAAGACGTGGAGACACGGAGCACGCCTCTGTCAGGTGTCGTTGCGCCCAGTCACATCGTAGACTGGCGCGCTGTGTCAGAACCTGCCAGCCAATAAACACAGCGACAAGACATCCCATGCCGCCTCCGCCGTCATCAACCACTACGACTAGCGTGCGGCATGGGCAGGGCGGCAAGACGAAGACTCAGAAGCCTTCGCTAGAGACAACTTCCGACATAACTGCGGATACGATATCTGCACGCAATCTCCCCAGGACCACCTGTCGGGTTCCGGGCCCCCCTTGTAAGCCACCCGAGCCTTGGACTATAAAAGGCTCGGGTAGGCAACGTTAGCAAGGGTTCGCACTCCCGCAACTCATACGCTAGACATCAGTCATCCTCAAGCTCAGGACTCCGGTTCTGAGCAGCAAGCAATGCAGCGAGCACCTCAGCTCACCATGGACGTAGGGTTTTACGCTCCGGCAGCCCGAACCACGTAAAACCCGCCGTGTCAAGCTCTTTCTAACTCGTCCATACGCTCAAGCTCTCTGCAAGTGACTAGCCCATCCGAAAAAGAACCTCCGCGGGCTGCCCAGTGCAGATCCGGGGGAAGTGTCGACCACACACTTCGACAGGTGCGTCTCAATTTCAAGGCAACCAACAACATGGTAGAGTATGAAGCACTCATCTTTGGCCTAAAGACAGCCATGTCTCTGGGCGCTCGTCAGTTGTTTGCACAGGGCGACTCCCAGCTAGTTATCAAGCAAGTTAAGGGTGAATGCTCCTGCAATGACCCACAGCTAGCTGCTTACCTGCTCCACGTGCAGATGTTGGAGAAAGACTTCCTCGCCTTGGACCTGCGCCACGTACCGCGCGCTGGCAATGCCGCGGCTGACGACCTCTCAACGAAGGCCTCCACCGGAGCCCCTGTGCCCGAAAGAGTCTTCGAGAGGATGTTGCTGCGGCCCACAACCCGGCCCACCGAGCCGGGCGAAGGGTGCTGGACCAGCACCTCGAAGCTGGCGGTCCCGGCGGCCCTGCATCCATGGACGCCACCAAGGATTGTAAGCGTCACTGGGGACTCCGTGCAACCCAGCGCTCAAGATCCAGATTCTCAAGTCAGACCCGATGCATGGATGACGGAGATCCGGGACTACTTGAAAGACAACATCCTCCCTGATGAACATGTATCCGCTGAACGGATCATGCGCATGGCTAAGAGATACACGTTGGTAGAAGGGGATCTCTATCTACGTGGCGCCAACCACGTCCTATTGCGGTGCATAACCTAGTGGGAAGGCTGCGACTTGCTCGCTGAGATCCATGGAGACGAATGTGGGAGTCACTCTTCCTCATGCACGCTTGTCGGTAAAGCCTTCTGGCGTGGCTTCTACTGGCCGACAGCACTCCAGGATGCCGTCAAGCTGGTCGAGAGCTGCAAGGCGTGCTTGTTCCACGCCAAGCAGATCCATACACCAGCTCAGGCGGTACAAATGATCTCGCCCTCATGGTCGTTTGCCGTATGGGGATTGGACATCCTGGGACCATTCCCCAGAGCCGTCGGGGGATTCTGGTACCTCTATGTCGCCATTGACAAGTTCACCAAGTGGCCGGAAGCCACACCAGTCGCCACCATCAACAAGCAATCCGCAGTAAAGTTCATCAAGTCGATTGTCTGCCAGTTCGGGGTCCCAAACAGAATCATCACTGACAACGGGACCCAATTAACCAGCGCAGCGTTCCAAGACTACTGCGAAGACCTCGGCATCCAGGTGTGCTATGCCTCTGTTGCTCACCCAAAGAGCAATGGGCAAGTTGAGAGGGCCAACGCCGAGATTCTTTGGGGCCTCAAGACTCGCACCTATGCCAGCCTGAAGGAACATGGTGCCAATTGGGTGGATGAGCTTCCGAGCACACTATGGGCTAACCGGACATCCCAGAGCCGGGCCACCGGAGAGACACCCTTCTTCATGGTGTATGGGGCCGAAGTTGTGCTTCCCCCAGAGATCACCATGAAGTCTCACCGTGTCCGAGCTTACGATGAAGCCGCGCAGGACAACCTCCGGCATGGAGAAATTGACCTCGTCGACGAGATCTGATTGCAGACAGCACTCCGTAACGCATGGTACATACTAGCGCTCCGCCGCTACCACCAGAGGTCTGTGCGTGCCCGGGAGCTGCAGGAAGGCGACCTGGTGCTGCGGCGCATACTTTCTCGTGAAGGGACCCACAAACTCTCCCCTAGTTGGGAAGGTCCCTTCCGAGTCACAAAAGTGTGCCGTCCCGGGTGCGTACGCCTTTCCACCGAGGATGGGGACCCACTCCCGAACCCTTGGAACATAGAACACCTCCGTAAGTTCTACCCCTAGAGCAATAATAGGGCAGTCTCTTCTTTTTGTAATAGATTCCATAGAGTCCAGGAACAGAGCTCGAAGCAGCTAAGCCTCAGGGGACGGTCCAGGACTACGTTCAGCTTTGCCTGGTTCCCACCCCAAGCGCGTAGAGTCTTGCTTCCCTTCTTAATGGGGCGGGTTGTGGCCTCCATGTTTAGCCTGCCTTCCTCCTATGGAAATTTATATGAAAAGAAACCTGTCCTACTTTGCTCTTCCATGGTGCTCATTTAAATTACGTATTAAATTTTTATGACTGCACTTCGGGCGTATGCTCACCATGCGCTCAGCTCCCTCTTCTCATTCTCACCTCTAGTCGGCATTTGCTGCCCTACCAAAGGCGGTTGCGTTGGAGGTACCTGCCGATGGCCAGGGGGGCCCCGAGCTCCCGGCACTTCGCGCACGGTAGTCCCCAAGCACCGTATAAGTGGATGGGGACCGTAAGCCAAATAAGACTATGAGATAGAGGAGGGGGAGCCCCCGAGGAGAATTACGTTTCCCTTACTTGTGTGCAGGACCTCTCGGCCTCAGCTCCCCGCAGGAGTATGGTAGGTGCACCCAACCAATGAGACACACCTACCAGGGGGCCACTACGGGATCGCGCAAGACCGGAACTCCAAGGTAAGACCGAAGAATCCAGACCTCGCCACCTCCGTTGGGGCGATACCCGAAGGCCCCACGTGTCCAGCGGGGCCGGACCTCCCTCTCCTCAGGGGGGAGCTCCGGGCCCGCCACATGGCCTACAGAAGCCGGACCTCCCCCTGCGCGGGGAGAGGTCCGAAGGCTCCACGTGTCCCGCGGGGCCGGACCTCCCTCTCCTCAGAGGAGAGCTCCGGGCCCGCCACGTGGCTAGCAGGCCCGTACCTCCCCATTCTCATGGGGCGGGTCCCGGAGACCTCCGGGGCCCTTAATACAGTAAGGACCCGGGGAAGGTGTCTGTGCAGAGCTTCGAGATTGGTCAAGGCCTCTGAGTACCTTGCGGAGCTAAGGACTCAGCCAGGTAAAACCAAGAAGAAGACTAAAGCATGCAGACGCAGAAGATAACAAGAGTCTGTTCATACAAGGCTCCATGAGCTGGGCTACAGACTCAACAAAAATAAAAAAGGAGGTACACGGCCTTGTGGCCACGGGGGCAGATGCCTAAGAGTCCCAAACGGACTCCCGTTGGAACCTAGAGGCCACAAGGGCGGCCACGTCCTCGACCTCGACCCTGGCAACTTCCTCCCGCTTGGCAACGGGCCCTAGACGGATTGGCTCCAGAGATAAGGAAGGGTCTTGGCTCCGGAAGCACGCCAGTACGTGCGTAGCGACCTCCTTCACCAGGCCCCATCCTTCCACCTCAAGCTCGTCGGCGATCACCGCTTCGAGCCGGCCCAGCTTGCCGCCGATGGACTCAAGTGCCGGGATTGCCTCGGACATCTCCTGCACCGGAGCCTCCATCTGCACCGGGCTGAAACCAAGAGGAGCCAAGGCGGACCCCGCCTCGGCAATAAAGCCCTAGACTGCCTGGGCCTCGGTAGACCGCAAAGACTGGAGCTTCTCTACCTCTTGGCGAACCGCCAGCTCGCGATCCAACACCGCCTGGTGCTCCCGGGAGAATTGCTCCTCCCTCGCAGCAGCAGCCGACTCGCGGAGCTCCAGCTCCTTGGTCCGAGCCCTCAGCTCGCCCTCTTTGGCCTTCAGCCGTGCGGCAATCTTCTCCTTCTCGGCCGCTGCAGCACGTTCCCGATCGGCGACGGCGCACTCTCGACGAGCTACCTGCAGCCGCAACTCCTCCGCGGTGGCAGAGCGCGCCTCAGCCTTGGCTTCAACATAGGCCAGGGCCTCGCGGTAGGAAGCGCGGAGCCGTCGGGTCTCTGACTCCAGGCGGCTGATGGCTTTCTTCTGAGTGTCAAGCAGAGCACTCATGGCCTCAAGTCTCGACTGCCTCGAGTCAAGCTCCGCCTTAGCCTCCTGGGTCCGCTGCTGCAGGAGGTGCTCCCAGCTAAGAAGGCGTTCCCTCTCTTCGGCCAGCACCCCCCGCTCCCACTCAAAGGCGGCCTGGAACTGTCGGGCGCTGGTCTGGACACGCCCCAAGGCATCCCACATGGGCGCCTGGACAGAGGGGACAGGGGTCGTGCCCCTGACCTCCCCTGTCGCGTCTAAGATCGGCGGAGGTGCTGGTGCCTCAGCAACCGGAGCAAGACGCTGTCCTGGGGGAGCCAGGGAGCCAGCAACTGAACCTACAGCGGCCCTTCCAGCCTCAGGACCGGACTTCCGGGCTGGTGAAGGAGGGCGGACAGGTGCGGCTGCAGCCACCGCGGAGGGCGAAATCGCCGGCACAAAAGAAGCCCCCGCCGACTTGGGGGCCGTTGGAACCACCGCGATTCCCAGATGTTGTGGCGCGGAACCTCCGCCAATTGGAGATGGCCGCGTAAGAGGCTCGCCCCCGGCAGCCGGTCGGTCCCTGCAGGAAAAGAAAGCTCTCAGGCTAAGAGAGGGGACGAGAACGCTACTCCTACAAGCCAGAAGGAGCAACACTTACTGGGCGACATGAGCGCTCCAACGGGCTTGTAGCCCCGGCCTCTGGGTCGCAGTTGAACTGCTAGGACCTGTGGCTGGAACGGTCGTGGGCTGCAGCGTCTGGACCCCCAGCACACTCCCCGGCATCGCCCCACCAGCGTCCGACCTAGAAGCCCCTCCGCCTGAGGAAGAATGACGAGACGCTTGGGGTTCTTCGGACTGCCGCTGTCCGGGAAGAGACCCGCTGGAGTGGGACACCCGGGGCCTTTTTGGGTCGCCACTCGATGGACTAACGTCCCCGGGAGATGGGTGCAAGGGTGCTTCGGCTCCCTGATTCGGCGCAGGTGGCGCCCTTGGAGGAGACCGGGCGCATTTCTTCTCCGGATGCCCGGGGGCCGGCTCCTTCCCCTTCCCCTGTCAGCGGCTTGAGTTCCACCGGCTCTTGGGATGGGTTGGGCAGCGACAGACGCCTCGCGCCCCGATCTGGAGCGCTCGGTTCCCGGGATCGAGATGCCCCAGAAGGCATCCCCAACCTGTCGGACGGCGATCCCGATGTCGTCGAGGTTTGGCATCTTCCGCAGTAGCTCTGACCTCCTGTGCGGCTCTAAGAAGAGGGGAGTGGCAGAGGACAGGAGGGCGGGGTCGCCACTGGGGATGAAGTCGCCGCTCACCTTGCCCACCATCTCGTACAGCTCCTCGTCGGAAGGACCAGAGCCGGGACCCCTCTCCAACCTGGTACAGTCCTGCTCACCAGTGTAGTACCACGCTGGGCGACTGCGCTGCTGCAAGGGCGCAATACGGCGCGACATGAAATCCATCAGCACCATCAGGGACGTTAGCCCCTCGTTGGCCAAGAACCGGATCCGCTCCAAGACCGGTGCGTACTCCTGCTCCAACTCTGGGACCTCCTCCCAGAAGCGACGCTCGGTGGTTGGGCCAGCGGTCGGGAGCTGCAGGCGATCGTGCTCGTCGGTCTGCACGACCACCCAGCTCTCCCTCCAGTTTTCCCACCTCGACGCACTGAAAGGCAGAAGGTACCCAGAGACCTTTGGGTCCTTGCAGCGATGCTGGAAATAGTACGCTCCCATCTGGGTCTTTGAGCCGCGCCCGGTCGTCCGCAACACGAAGAAGTAGCGAAAGAGTGTCACCGAAGCATGCACCCCCACAAACATCTCACGGAAGTGGACGAAGACAGCGACCATTGCGAAGGAGTTGGGAGAGAGGTGGTGGAGCTGGAGACCATACGTCTCCAGCAATGTGACGAAGAAGGAGGAAATTGGCGGGACGAACCCCGCCAGGGCATAGGCAGTAAAGAAGACCATCTCCCCCTTTTCCAGGAGCAGTGGGAGAGATCCCCAGTGGAGCCGGCATTTCTGTTCCTCCGTGTGCTATCCCAGCAGCCTGCGCACTAGCCCGAGCTCGGCGGAACGAACGAGATGCATCGGGAGCAGGTTGGAAGCCATGGTGGGGGAGAGCTCAAGGACAGGAAAACAAAGGCGCAAGAGTTCAAGGAAAGAGCAAGCGCTAGGAAGTGCGAAGGGAAGCCGTGATGCGGGTAAGATCCCCTTTTAAAAACTTTCCAGGAACGATTCGAAGTGATTCGAAACCCTTCGAATACACCGCATCGGCTCCAAGACCGAGCGCCAATGACAGGTGGACCCAAGCCGTCCAGCTGAAGCAGTGGGTCAAGGAGTCAGTCTACCAAGAAGACGAGCTGACAAGGTGCTTCGGCGGTTCCCGAAGAAAGCGCCGCAACGTGCAGAAGTGGCAGCCTTAGGAACCGCCGCAGTAAAAGCAACCATCAAGTGGGCGCACGCTCCCATGATCCCGCGACTGTTTGTGCTCCGGCAACGGTCAATGCGGGACTTAGAGAAAGTGCGCGGAGCAGGAGAGACAGAGGCCCCACCTCGGGCTCGCTATCTCCCCCGAGATGGGCTCGGGGGCCACTGTCAGTACCCGCGATATGGGGTACCCCCACGCACAGGGGAAAATGCCTAAGGATCTTGCCCTTCTCCGCAGGGAAAGCTCCGAAGGCGCCACGTGTCCAGCGGGGCCGGACCTCCCTCTCCTCAGAGGAGAGCTCCGGGCCCGCCATGTGGCCAACAGCAGCCAGACCTCCCCCCTCCGTGGGGAGAGCTCCGAAGGCGCCACGTGTCCCGCAGGGCCGGACCTCCCCTTCCTCAGAGGAGAGCTCCGGGCCCGCCATGTGGCCGACAGAAGCCGGACCTCCCTCCTCCGCGGGGAGAGGTCCGAAGGCTCCACGTGTCCTGCGGGGTCGGACCTCCCTCTCCTCAGAGGAGAGCTCCGGGCCCGCCATGTGTCCAGCAGAACAGCGCTGCCTGCCCCCGCGCGGTAGGCAGCGGGCGTAAAGACGCACCATACCTTGCCCGTACAAGGTATTCAAGGCCCGCGCCTTCCCAAGACTCTCCTCTTCCCGATTATAAATAGAACCCAAAACCTCTGGCCGAAATCACGAACTTCTCTTTCAACTCCTGAGCCAACGACTTAGAGCTCTAGCCCTAACTCGCCGAGCAAAACATCGCCGAAGCGCAACAAGGGAGATCATCGGAGAAGAACCGAGTGGTCTGAGGAGAACCTCAAAGTCAAGAAGAGCGTGAGGTAGGACTTCAATACCACCTTACGACATCATGGTGTTCATCTCTTGCATCTGTTCTTCAATTCCTTTCGAACAGAAGCTTTCTCGTGGGTAGATCACTTGATGATCAGTTTGATCTAAAAACAAGATCATCGCCACGACCACCTTTGAACCAAACACCTCTGTCCATGCAAGCCATGCAAGGGCACACCAATCTAATAAAAATCATAGGATAGCATGCATGAGCATCATCGCATCTAGTTTAGGGTTTGTGCATGATATTGATTGCTGTGAATTTTGTATGCACGTGAATCCTACATAGCAGAACAAGCTCAGGGAGCTGACTACGACGAGCTGCAGCAACAAGGTTTTGAGAATCAAGGACAACCGGAACCGCAAGAACAAGGCAAGTGCTCCTTGACCATGTTGATCCTATGTTTCGGGTAAAACTATTTTGTTTTGCGAAAAGGTGTGTGTGCTGAGTCAAACATGATGGAAAACCTTTTTATAGGGGTTTACTAGTTTTGATTAAACCATCCTTGTCGCCTGGGAAGTTTATGAGTCGATCGGGTATGGTTTTTGTTTTATGCTTCGCTAAGTCCATGGGATTGGGAAGCGAGATAGATGTGTCTAGCTAACTGCACTCATAATAATAAGGGGAAACTGATGTTAATAATGAACATGGATCGGAGGGAGATCTAGGCAAGACTGGGTTTGTGAATGAGGTAGCATGAGATGGTGGTTTTGCTTGCCATAGATCTAAGGACCGGTTCATGCATGCACATGCCAGGATAACAGTGTCACCACAAGGCCAAGTATGGGTGCGGCTTAGCTGAGTAATTAGGTAAGTTGCTAGAGTGTTATGGACTGTGGAAGGCGCGGGGAATGGGAGTCGAGTGAGGACTGCCCTGGGAACTGCATGGCACAAGAGGGGGCCCGTGGGTGGGAGAATTGGAGATTCTAGCCTGCCGGTGAAACCTTAGTGAGTCCATACATCTAGTAACCCCTTTGTAAAGGCTATTTTGTGATCTCTTGACCATACACTGACGGATGTGTACTGGTATAATGGAGGTTCTGCAGTCGCCGACAGGTGACGAAATCACAAACTTGTGTGTAAAGAGGTGCAAACTCTGCAGAGTTATTAAAACTATCATGATAGCCGAGCTTACGGTCATGAGCACCTGGCTAAACTGCCATGATTAGATGGGATGTTTACTGGGATGGTTATTGGAATGGTTATTGGGAAGGTTATTGGTTATGGTTATTGGTTATGGTTTGGTTTGGGACTGTTAAGTCCGGAAGATGAGATGGTTGCATGACTGGTGGGTCATGACATGAGATTGGTCTCGGTGCGAGACGAAGTTGTTTTATGAGGTGAAATGGTAGCGAATACGAGGAGGTATTCGTGAGTATGAATAAAAGATTGGTTAATGTTCGGATGGAACACGGGAAGTGATGAAGGTATGTTGGTAATTTAATACATGCTGGGACTACATTCATCTAAAAGTTAAGCTGCTGTTTTATCATGATTTTATAAATTTGCTTTTCTGCAAATAAGCCTTTTATACCTACCTTGTTTATGAGCTGCATATCATGTGTTATTCCCGCACTTGCTGAGTACATCATTGTGCTTAAACTTGCATTATTATTTCTTCATCAACAGCAAGAGAGGACTACTATGAAGACTGAGTAGAGCATTATGGCGTGTGATCTGTTCTCAACCTTGCCTGTGGAGGGAATAGAGATGGAGCCACTCCTGCTTAGTTTTGCTTCCGCATTAGTTTTTGCTTCCGCATTTAAATAAGATTTCCGCTGCGTAGAAATAAAGACTTCCGCTGTAAGCATGAGTCCAAGACTCATGAGGTGATTGTAATAAACTCTGTTATTCGTGGTAATATATAATCTAAATTCAGTTTGTGGAACGTATGTGTATGTGTGATGAACATCCTGGGCACACATATGCATTAGTTCTCGGTTCCGTGGTTTTTCACAGAATTGAGGGCGCCACATCCATACACCGGCTTAGGCGGTTCAGATGATCCCACCCTCATGGCCGTTCACCGTATGGGGGTTGGACATCCTGGGACCATTCCCCAGAGCCGTCGGGGGATTCCGGTACCTCTACATCGCCATCGACAAGTTCACCAAGTGGCCGGAAGCCACACCCGTCGTCACCATCAACAAGCAATCCGCAGTAAAGTTCATAAGGTCGATCGTCTGCCGGTTCGGGGTCCCGAACAGAATCATTACTGACAACGGGATCCAGTTCACTAGCGCAGCGTTCCAAGAATACTGCAAAGACCTTGGCATCCAGGTGTGCTATACCTTCGTTGCTCATCCAAAGAGCAATGGACAAGTTGAGAGGGCCAACACCGAGATTCTTCGGGGCCTCAAGACCCGCAGCTATGCCGGCTTGAAGAAACATGGCGCCAAGTGGGTGGATGAGCTTCCGAGCACACTATGGGCTAACCGGACATCCCAGAGTCGAGTCACTGGAGAGACACCCTTCTTCATGATATACGGGGCTGAGGCTGTGCTTCCCCCAGAGATCACCATGGGGTCCCTCCGTGTCCGAGCTTACGACGAAGCCGCGCAGGACAACCTCCGGCGTGAAGACATCGACCTTGTCGACGAGGCTCGATTACATGCAGCACTCCGCAACGCATGATACCGACAAGCGATCCGGCGCTACCACCAAAGGTCTGTGCGTGTCTGGGAGCTGCAGGAAGGTGACCTAGTGTTGCGGCGCATACTTTCTCGCGAAGGGACCGACAAACTCTCCCCCGGCTGGGAAGGTCCCTTCCGGGTCACAAAAGTATGCCGCCCCGAGTGCGTACGCCTTTCCACCGAGGATGGGGACCCACTCCCGAACCCTTGGAACATAGAACACCTCCGTAAGTTCTACCCCTAGGGCAATAATAGGACAGTCTCTTCTTTTTGTAATAGATTCCATAGAGTCCAGGAACATCGCTCGGAGCAGCTAAGTCTCAGGGGACGGTCCAGGACTACGTTCAGCTTGGCCTGGTTCCGACCCTAAGCGCGTAGAGTCTTGCTTCCCTTCTTAATGGGGCGGGTCGTTGCCTCCATGTTTAGCCTGCCTTCCTCCTATGGAAATTTATATGAAAAGAAACCTGTCCTACTTTGCTCTTCCCTTGTGCTCATTTAAATTACGTATTAATTTTTATGACCGCACTTCCGGTGTATGCTCACCATGCACTCAGCTCCCTTTTCTCATTCTCACCTCTAGTCGGCATTTGCTACCCTACCAAAGGCGGTTGCGTTTGAGGTACCCGCCAATGGCCAGGGGGCCCCGAGCTCCCGGCACTTCACGCACTGTAGTCCTCAAGCACCATACAAATGGATAAGGACCGTAAGACAAATATGTAAGGGCCTCAGTTTTTGACACTCATTTGCAGTGTTCATCACCACACCACACACCTCATTTGAGGAAGAATGATGAACACAAATAAAGAGCAAGTAACAATTATCAACATGCTCATTAGGGAACAAACTCACACATTGCAAAAGTGGTACTTCCCACATGTGATATAGATGGGCTGGACATATGAAAACTCCTACACTTTGCTAAGGATGTCCATGCCAAGTTCCACCCAAATTCAAAACCTTTTTGAGGTCATTTTGGGTATAGTTAGGAAGAGGGCAGTTTGAAACCATATTCAAATTCAAACTGTTTTCACCCACTGAATTTAAAAGTGGAAGGCATATTCTTGCTCAGCACATTTTTGTGAGCTCACACACCAATTTTCACTCCATTTGGAGTTGATCTTGACATGAGCTAAGGGGGAGAAATTCAAACTTTATTTGAATTTCAAACTGCACTTGTGCTGAAATTCATTCAAACCAAACCTCATTTGAACTTTGATCAATTCAAATGGCTCTTGGGTGAATAATTTGAATTGCCAAGGGTAGAATAGGGTTCACTGTTTACCACAGCTGTTAGGAATAAATTTCAGAGGTTAAAAGAGAAGTGGGACCCACATGTCAGCCTCTGCCTCAAAGCAAACCGACTGAACCACAGTTCAGTCGGTTCCCGGCAGCTGTGCGCGCGCGCCACCGAAGGGGGCAGCCGGCGCCAGCTCCTGCTGCGTGCCCCAAGCCGGAGACCAGCCGGCCGGGCTATTTATTCCCTCCCCGGCGTGCTTCAGTCACCATTTCCCCGAGCTACCGACGTGCGCGACTGCTTTTCCCACTGCCATCGCCGCCGCTCGAGTTCCTGCTTGATCAAGCCGATCGCAGCTCCTTCTTTCCGTTCCAAGGTCCCAGCAAGGTACTAGCTACCATCTTCCATCCTTCCCATTGATAGAAATCGATTGAAACCGAGTGATATCGGCTGTGCCGAAAGATCAAACTCGGAACTGGAAACCGCCGCACCTCGGGCTCTCGTGGACAGCCCAACCTGGGCGTTGTCACGCCCGAGCCAAGACACCCTTGGACGCGCAGGTGACCGGTGCTGCTCATCTCCGAGCCACAGCTCGAGTGGTTGCTCACCGGCGGCGAATTTCCACTTTTCCCCTTTCTGTGTGCAGAACGACCTTCGGGTACGATTCTGTTTAATTCGTGCTCTAGAAAGGATTAGAGGGCCTCAGGCCACTCCCACACGAGCTAGACACGGTGACGCACAAGTTGCCTTCACAACTCTGGGCCGGAGAACCTCTGTGCCCGGCGTAATTCAAGGTCTACTAATAGCGGAACGAACGGGGGGTATCGGGCGCACGGTGAGGACCTATTTCGGGCCTTCCCCGAGCTGCCCCGAGTTCATGTCGACCTTCTCTGAGGTCCACTGATGCTCCCCGACCGGTTTCCCAAGTAGCTGAGGCACTAGGAGCATCAGCCGACATGGCCGAAGTCGTTCCGATATGGCGGCTCGTCGCCGACCATGCTCCGGCCGTTGTCATGGGCAACTGACCCTCGGATCATGTTCCCCAAGTAAAAGTAGGCAGGGGCGACCAGAATCAAGAAGTTTGGAGCGGTACAGCAGCCAGCGGCGAGCTCTCCGGCGAGGTCCCTCGGCGGCGGAGCGCGGGTGTCGCGAGGTTGAAGAAGGGGGTGGACCCCAGCTGTCAGCGGCCGATATTTTGAATCGGGATCCGGCTGCGGCCGGGATCGGGTGTGCTGGCGCGCAAAAGCCTTGTGGGCCGCGGTGTGCTGTCGCTTCGGCGTGCGACGCGTGTCCCCTGGGCCCACGCGCGAGTTTAAACTTTTCCCCGATTTTCAGATTTCCTTCAAACTTCAAATCCTTATAACTTTGGCTAGAAAGCTCCAAATTGAGTAAACCAAATTTTGCTGGATTCAGCTCTCTGAGTACTTTCCAGAAAATCAAGTTTCACTTCATGAAATTCCCTAATTCTCCAGAATTAATTCCTTAAAGTTTAAACTGTTAGGAATTTTAACTGGAGAATCATTTGGAGGAAAATCCTGAAATTTTGCTGAGACGTTCACCAAAATATCCTTGAACTACCATAAAAATTTCAGATCCATTTGAGCTCATTTAGTCCACCTAATGGTGTGATTAGTAAAACTGTTCCAGAGAAAATAGAAAATGTTCAGAAACATTTTCAGGATTTTCTCTGAAATTGTTTAGCTCATATCTTTAGTTAGAGACTTCCAAATTAAGTGAGACCAAATCCATTAGAACCCTCTGAAAATCTAGTTTTCAGAAAGTCATAGTTTGTCTCATGAAAATCCCTAGAACACCCTAAGGGTTCCAATTAAGGTCAAGGACATAATTATTTGTGGAGGGCTCAAATGAGCTTTGCTGCAACTAAAACTTGACCAAGTCTTTGTTTAGGTTGTAACCAAGCCACAGTAAAAGTTTCACAGTCATTAGGTCTGTCTAGTAAGGGTTATAGGCTTCACAACTTCAAAGTTAATACAAAGGCCTCTAAATTAATACATACATTGTTCTTATCATGTAGTCGCTAAGATCGAGGAGGAACCCGAAGTCCTAGACTTCGTTACTCCGGAGGAACAGCTAGCCTACGACCAAGAGCAGCAAGGCAAGCCCCGGTTTGCATTAACCTTTTTACAAATTTTTATTGTTTTGAGCACATACTTGTTTCCTTTGTTCTGTGCATTAGAGTCTTGTTTGGAAATCCAACTGCATAGCCAAGAAAACCACGGGTTGGGTTTAGGATTGAAAACCCCGTTAGCCACTGCATTGCTAGGATAGAGTAGGATTCGGTACAAGTCGAGTAGTTGGAACTACTCGCGAGAATAGGCTAGAGGCACATTGCTCGGGTAGAGATAGCACATGAAACACATGGCAAGAAAATGAGACCGAGCGGAGAGTAAGGGCAGCAGGACTTTGGGGCCTGTGTGCTGTAGCTCCGATTGTGTCGATTGAGGACCGAGCCGTGTGCGGGCCTGTTGAACAAGCTAGAACAGTACCGAAGACCTACCGGCTATATGGGAACCGGGAAACTGATGTAACTCGGGTAGCTGGGTGTTGAGGCATTGCCCGTCGTTCAGAGGGTAGGTTGAGAGCTCGAGGTGTAAATCAGCTGGCGGCACAGAGATGCGCGTGCAGGGACCTCTTGCTCGGGACGATGGGACCGGTTCAATATTTGGCTAACGGGTGAAAGGTAGTCGCGTACGGCGTCCGTGATGGTTGTTGTAGGCAACATCGAGTACGGGCGTACGTGACGGGTTGTTCGGGTAACCCTGCAGGTGTAAATCGATTATAATCGCCGTCCCTCGCGGTCAGTGAGTACCACTTGTTCACTGTACCGTGACGTAGAAAGAACAGGCTAGTTACATGTTAAAAATGTTGCTGATTGAAAGTTGGATATTGATTGTTAATGATATGTTGTAGCTTAGTGCTAACTAAAGTTCTTTTCAACTTTGGGCAAAGTACATGAGAGAAATGCGTTTCTTGTTTGATTGCGGCTCTCTCATGTGCCTTAGCATAAAGTTCTCCACAACCTGCTGCTAAAACTTGAAAGTAAGGTTCTACTAATTAGGCGAGTCCTTGCAAATGATTTTTTTTACCTCATGCAACCCATCACCCTCATGTAGAAGTTCCATGTTTAGGTGGGACGGGTCAGACTTGCTGAGCCTTCGTGCTCACTGCTTGTGTTTGAAGCTTTTGCAGGGTTCTATGAGGAAGGGACTCCCGAAGAGGAGACGGAACCCCAGGAGGGGAACCCCGTCGAGTGGGAGTCGTGCACGCCGCAGAGTTAGTGTGCGTGTGTGCTAGCAAGGACACGTTCGAGGGCTGAACGTGCACTTGATGCTTAGTCTACGCCCGCGAGTGTGGACTAAACTTATTTTGATGTAAACATGTTAATAAACTTGTTTATGTAATAAAGCTTCCGCTTCCGCTTTGTACCTTTGACGTGTGTTATACGGTGCTGTGCAATGCAGCACCCCTCAGCGTGATCCTGGCTCGACAGGACCAGTGGGGTCGTGTCACCGTGGTATCAGAGCTCGCTTGAGGTTTAACACAGTACAAAGGTCTTCTTTTTCAAAAATCCAGTGAGGAACGAGTTAGTAGCCCGTATAAGGATGTTATTAGTATATAGAAAGTGGCTTATTAACTTATTTGTTATGTCGGAAAATCGTGCATCTCGGGACGTTCATGTCTTGGGGGGTGCACGTAAGCGCTGTCCACCAGTGCGCACAAGCTGAAGGGTGGAGCCCCACGGGTGGCAGGTAACCCGACCCGCTTTGATATCCTCTACGACTCTTCATGTCGTTTGGGGTATTCGAGCAACGTCTGTCCCTGACGTGCGTGGTGCAACATGGGAGACCCCGTCACGTGGTCTGAAACGTGAACACGTAACTCAAGGCGTGTTTGGCTTGAGAACATCCGGGCGAGTGATGACGGCCGGATGTACCAACTGTATGGATTCCGGGCTCGGTGTGCAGCCGAGTCTGATGATTGGTTGAATTTCTGCAGGTAGCCTTACCACGAAACGGTAGACGTGTAGCATCCGTGTGCGAGTGACGAGTAGTGCCACTAAACTAACGAAGCCGGCTAAGTCCGGTATAGGTTTTTCTTTGTGAGGACGTAGTACCGACATGATCTGGTGACGCATCGACGTCACACCCAACTAAATGAACAACTTCATTTAAAAATTTGAAGGTTTTGATCCAAAGTAGTAAAACTTGATGTAACTCCTTCCCTTGAACAGGATATTCAAAGCTAATAAGTTTTCAACTTATAGGATGTTAAGGACAGAGCACTCTGTTTTCAGCTAAATCAAGGCTGAAGTAATCAGAGGTTAGAGGTTGAGTTCTTTCGAGGTTGGGGTCGTATGATACATTTCTGGAAAGCTTTGGAGGAGCTTTACAACTTTTCTGTTGAGTTCCAGAGGTGTTTCGTCCCTTAACCACTCGAAAAATGCAGTAGAGTTGAAACTGTCCAGAAAACAGGACAGAGCAAAGACTCTCTGTAAACTCTCTGTAAATTAAGCATAACTTCCTGCTTAAAAAAAATCCAAAAATAGGAAATGAGGTAGTTCTGGAAAGATTATGAGATGGGTTACAACTTTGTAACAGAAAGTTTTGTCAGATTAGGAACAGAATTAACTGGGATTCTTGGATTAAATCAGTACCTAAGGCAGGGAGGTGCTGTCCAATTGTTTCCAGAAATTCTGTTAACTTTGACATCTCATAACTTTTGAACCAGAGCAGATCTTAGGCCAACCAAATACTTTCTGGAAAGCTATTGAAGTTAACTTTAACTTTGATGTTGAGCTCCAGGACTGGTTTCGCTTTTAACCTGGCCTAAATCAGATTGATATGGAAACTGGTCAGGGCTGTCATGGTAACAGCAGATCAGCAGTCAAATTTGTTTAAAAATTTGAACTATGTTTCCAAGTGTTATGGGTTCAATGACATATCTTATGTTATAACTCAATGGTTTACTGTTTAAATAAATATTTGACATTTCTCAAATATATTTTTACAGATGGCAGCAGATAAACGGTTGGAGAACGGGTGGGTAGTTTCCCACTGCTCTGACCGTAGCGGCTACCCGGAAGCATTGTGGCAAATGCTCCAATATTTCGGGTACAACCAAAGGCCGCAATACTTCGCCAAGGAAGAAGGCGAAGAGGGGAACAAGACGTGGACGATCCATGTCGAGGTTTCCGCAGGGCCTACGCCACCCGGTTGGGTGCCATTCACCGTCACGGTGAGAGGAAGACAACCGGAAGGGATGTGGCAAGTGGCAGCCCGTGACACTATGTCACGTTTCTGCCAACTACACGTGCAGGCTATGGAGGGAACTCCATACGCACTCGTTCCGGTGGAGGGACGAGCTCAGCATGTGTGGGAAGAGAGGTACCTAGAGGCAACAAACCCGAGTTGCCCAAGGTACAACCCCGCGGAGGCAAATCTCAGCCTCCAAATGAGGGCGGGAAACGCTGTGATGGACAGCCAAGCTGTTCATACGGAGCATCTCGCCACCAAGCTCAAGGGGAGCACAAGCCGTGGAGATCATTTTGAGAGTGCTCACAGTGCACTCCGCAATGTGCTCCTTCCGACGATCAAGCGACTGAATGAACAACACAATCAGTTGCGTCGTCTGAAGAAGGCAAAGAAGAAGAGCCGTGTTGACATTGCGGCGTTGCAAGAGCTGGTGCAGACCCTAACCCAGCAGAATGAGGACCTTGCTCAAGAGCGGGACGACGCTATTGAGGAAGGACAAGGCTGGGAAGAGGACTACAACCAGGCTATGGACGAGGTGCATGCATTGCAGGACCTCGTGCCCCCGGTGTTAGGCATACCGGTGGTCTTGGGTCTTCCAGCAATGGGAGAACCCGGAATGGGAGAAGAGGTGGTAGATCCAGAGCCACCAACAGAAGTACCGGAGGAGGACGACCCACAGGAGGTCGAATTTTACTCCGAGTAGGGGGTTACGGTTGCCAAGTAGGGCAGCTAGGGTAGCGTAACCCAACTTTTGTAATCGGTGACATGTCGTGTAGACAGTAGCGTATGTATAGGTAGTGACGACATGAGCACGACTTCTCGGAGATCCGAGAATAATGTATCTTGTATAAAGTTTATGCTTTATCAATATATGCGAATGTTGTGCAAGTTAATCATGCGTCGCTTCAATACTTACTCCTGTTTATGGAATTTTGAGTAAGACATGTGCTAATTGCTGCTGTGTTGAATTTTAGAATGACGCGTACTCGTGCCAACCCCGATGTTGGAGGTACTAGCCAAGGGGGAGAGACCTCCCAACCACCTCCCGAGGACTCCTCGGGACAGCAGCAGCAGCAGCAACAGCAAACCCCGCCACCGCCACTACCAACGGTTACATTGGCCGACATTGTCGCGGCAATGGCGGGCTCGCATCAGCAGCACACGGAGTTGCTGCAGACTCTCATCGCCAATACGTCTCGCCCAGAGAGACGTCAAGATCGCGAGGAGCGCCAACAGAGCTCCTACTCCGACTTCCTGGCGACTCATCCCCCTGTATTCTCAAGGGCGGATGAACCACTTGACGCGGACAACTGGCTCCGCGCCATTGAGATGAAGTTCGGGCTGCTCCAAATCAGCGAGCAGCGCAAGACTCAGTTCGCGGTCCAGCAGCTCCAAGGATCCGCGAGCGCGTGGTGGGCCAACTTTTGTGCTTCACAACCCACCGACCGAGTGATGACCTGGGCGGAGTTTCGGACGGCCTTCCGGGCCTATCATATACCGCCCGGTTTGATGAAGAGGAAGACGCAGGAATTCCTACACCTGCAACAAGGGAGCCGGAACGCGCTGGAGTACTCCAGAGCGTTCAACGATCTCGCACTCTACGCGTCGTATCACGCAGATACGGACGAGAAGCGGCGGGACCACTTTTACCAGGGGCTTAACCCGCTCCTGAAGGACAAGCTGGCGATGTTCAATCGCGGCAGCCTCAACGACATAATTGATGCTGCGATTGTTCAGGAAGACTCCGGCAAGGAGTTGGCGGCGGCAGAGCGAAAGCGAAGCGCGCCGCAGAGCAGCGGAGGAGGAGGCGGTCCTTCTCAGAAGTTTCGGATGGTGAATCGCCCACCATCAGGTCCGCGCTGGCAGCCACCACAGCGGTCGATGCCGTTCCGCGGTCGGCCGTATTCTTCACCGGCATTCCGGCCGGCACTGCCAGCACCACCGCAACAACAGCAGCAGCAGCGGGCGATGCCGCGTGCGTTTGCACCTCCGCAACGCATGCCGGGCTTTCGTCCACCAAGTACTCCACCAGCAGCGGCCACATGTTACAAGTGTGGTCGTCCAGGACACTTCGCGAGCAGTTGCCCGGAGAGGCAAGGCGGCGGAGTGGTACCACAGTTTCCGGGGAGGAATCAACCCCGGAACCCTACTAATGCGCGGCGGGCAAACCCTAGGCCCGGCACTGTCCACCAGCTTGCCATTGAGGACGTGCCGGAGGGCGAGCCAATCCTTGCGGGTATGTTCCAACTCCACCAGCATCCCGCTATAGTACTATTTGATTCAGGCGCCACGCATAATTTTATTAGCCAAGCTTTCATTGCTAAACACAGCTTGCCAATACTACCCACCGATAGTCCATATTTAATTTGTTCACCGGGTGGGAAGATTTCAGCAAGCGTGATGGTCTCCAAAGCACCATTATACTTAGCGGGTAGAGTGTACCCCACGTCTCTCATTATCTTAGAGGGACAGAAGGTCGATGTCATCCTAGGGATGTCGTGGTTAACCCGCCACGGCGCTGTTTTAGACACCGTCCTCCGAGTCGTGCACTTAAACTCAGAAGTGCACGGTTCTCACTCATTATTTCTGGACAGTCCAGAAATAAAACTTCCAAGTGTCTATCAAGCCACAACCATCAGATTGGAAGACATTCCAGTGGTCCGAGAGTTCCCTGATGTATTCCCGGATGATTTACCGGGGATGCCACCCGATAGAGAGGTGGAGTTCAAGATTGAACTTGCACCGGGAACCATGCCAATATCCCGAAGACCGTACAAGATGGCGCCCAAGGAGTTGGCGGAACTGAAGATTCAGCTCACGGACCTTCTGGAGAAGGGTTTTATTAGGCCGAGCTCCTCGCCATGGGGTTGTTCGGCATTAATTGTCAAAAAGAAGGATGAAACGTTGCGGCTTTGCGTGGACTACCGTCCATTAAATGCCGTAACCATCAAGAACAAGTACCCGTTACCACGGATCGACATGTTGTTTGATCAGTTGGTCGAAGCAAAGGTCTTTTCCAAGATGGATTTAAGATCCGGGTACCATCAGATTAAGATCAGGGCTGAGGACATTCCAAAGACAGCTTTTTCGACAAGGTACGGACTTTATGAGTACCTGGTCATGTCCTTTGGCCTCACCAATGCTCCAGCTCACTTCATGTATTTAATGAACTCGGTGTTCATGCCGGAGCTGGACAAGTTTGTCGTGGTCTTCATCGACGACATCCTGGTATATTCCAAGTCGGAGGAAGATCACAAGAAACATCTGCGTATAGTCTTGCAACGGCTGCGGGATCACAAGTTATACGCAAAGTTCAGCAAATGCGAGTTTTGGATATCGCAAGTGCCTTTCCTCGGGCATATCATCTCAGCGGAGGGTATCGCTGTGGACCCGAGCAAAATCACGCAAGTGCTGAATTGGAAATCCCCGAGAACTGTTCATGAGGTACGGAGTTTCCTCGGACTCGCGGGATATTATCGGAGGTTCATTCCGAACTTCTCGAAGATTGCCAGGCCAATGACAGAGCTGCTGAAGAAGGCTACCAAATATGTTTGGAGTCCAGCATGTGAAGCAGCATTCAAGGCTTTAGTCAAGCACCTGACATCAGCACCGGTTTTGGCGCAGCCAGACACAACAAAACCGTTCGAGGTGTACTGCGATGCATCCGGCATTGGGCTCGGATGTGTGCTGATGCAAGACCGAAGAGTGGTCGCGTATGGATCACGACAGCTTAGGAACCATGAGCAAAATTATCCAACTCACGATTTGGAGCTCGCTGCCGTGGTACTTGCACTGAAAATGTGGAGGCACTACCTACTCGGTAACCTCGTACATTTATATACCGACCACAAAAGCCTCAAGTACATCTTCACTCAGAAGGAGCTGAACATGAGGCAACGAAGATGGTTGGAACTGATAAAGGATTACGAGATAGAGATCCATTATCATCCGGGCAAGGCAAACGTTGTGGCAGACGCGCTAAGCCGCAAGTCACACGTCAATAATCTGACCATCACACCGTTGGAAGAGAGCGAACCACCACTACATGTGATTCCACATGGAGCTCTCTACAACCTAGCTTTGATCCCCACCATCCGTGAAGAGATAGCGGCAGCCCAGAAGAATGATAAGGGCATGTCACATTTACGGAGACGAGTAGACAGTGGGGAGTTGAAATGTTTCCGGAAGGACGGAGACAGCGTCCTATGGTTCAAGGACCGGATCGTCGTACCCCGAAACCCGGAGTTACGGAAGAAAATCTTTGATGAGGCTCACTTATCAAAGTTTTCTATTCACCCCGGCAGCAACAAAATGTATCAAGAACTAAGGAGAAAGTTTTGGTGGACACGGATGAAGCGAGAAACTGCAAAATACGTGTCCGAGTGTGATACATGTCGAAGGGTGAAGGCAGACCACATGCGGAAACCGGGACTGCTGCAACCACTGGGCATTCCTGCCTGGAAGTGGGAGGACGTGAGCATGGATTTCGTCGTCGGTTTACCCACCACCTTACAGAAACATGATTCTGTGTGGGTGATCGTCGATCGGCTCACCAAAGTTGCCCATTTCATCCCGGTCAACACCAACTACAACGCCAAGAAGTACGCTGAACTGTACATCTCACGGATCCTATGCTTATACGGCATACCCCGTACCATCGTATCGGACCGGGGCACTTTATTTGTGTCCCGTTTTTGGGAGCAGCTACACGCTGCCCTGGGGACGAAGCTGATCCGTAGTTCAGCCTACCACCCGCAGACGGATGGGCAAACGGAGCGGGTAAATCAAATCCTAGAAGACATGCTACGAGCTTGCGCTATCGACCACGGCAAGAATTGGGATGATCACTTGCCATTAGCCGAGTTCTCGTACAACAATGGGTACCAAGCCAGCATCAAGATGGCGCCCTACGAGGCGCTATACGGCAGGAAATGCCGCACACCACTGAACTGGTGTGAATCTGGCGAGAGGGTTACCTTCGGGATTGATCTTGTCAACAACGCGGAAGAAAAGGTTCGATTAATTCAAGCGAACCTAAAAGCCGCTCAATCCCGACAGAAACAGTATGCGGACCGGAGAAGGCGCCCATTACAATTCGAAGTTGGAGATCACGTATATCTACGAGTGTCTCCAATGAAGGGCGTAAACAGATTTGGGGTGAGAGGAAAGTTAGCACCCCGATTCATCGGTCCATTCCAGATTACCGAAAGATGTGGATCGGTGGCATACCGGCTAAGATTACCAGAAGCACTTTCCGGTGTGCACGACGTCTTTCACATTTCCCAGCTGAGGAAGTGTCTCAAGCTATCAACTACCGTTCAGCTGGAAGACATTGAAGAACTGCAACCGGATCTCACCTATCGGGAGGAACCGGTGCAGATTATTGATGAAAAGGCCCGAACCACACGCAACCGTACGTTGTGGTTCTACAAGGTTCTATGGAGTAATCACTCCATGGACGAAGCGACATGGGAAAACGAAGAATTCCTTCGCACTAACTACCCCGACTTTGTCACGTCGCATATTCGGTAATTTTCCACCGTCCTCTCTCTCATTTCACCTTATAATCTCGGGACGAGATTCTTTTAAGGGGGGAGGAATGTAAGGGCCTCAGTTTTTGACACTCATTTGCAGTGTTCATCACCACACCACACACCTCATTTGAGGAAGAATGATGAACACAAATAAAGAGCAAGTAACAATTATCAACATGCTCATTAGGGAACAAACTCACACATTGCAAAAGTGGTACTTCCCACATGTGATATAGATGGGCTGGACATATGAAAACTCCTACACTTTGCTAAGGATGTCCATGCCAAGTTCTACCCAAATTCAAAACCTTTTTGAGGTCATTTTGGGTATAGTTAGGAAGAGGGCAGTTTGAAACCATATTCAAATTCAAACTGTTTTCACCCACTGAATTTAAAAGTGGAAGGCATATTCTTGCTCAGCACATTTTTGTGAGCTCACACACCAATTTTCACTCCATTTGGAGTTGATCTTGACATGAGCTAAGGGGGAGAAATTCAAACTTTATTTGAATTTCAAACTGCACTTGTGCTGAAATTCATTCAAACCAAACCTCATTTGAACTTTGATCAATTCAAATGGCTCTTGGGTGAATAATTTGAATTGCCAAGGGTAGAATAGGGTTCACTGTTTACCACAGCTGTTAGGAATAAATTTCAGAGGTTAAAAGAGAAGTGGGACCCACATGTCAGCCTCTGCCTCAAAGCAAACCGACTGAACCACAGTTCAGTCGGTTCCCGGCAGCTGTGCGCGCGCGCCACCGAAGGGGGCAGCCGGCGCCAGCTCCTGCTGCGTGCCCCAAGCCGGAGACCAGCCGGCCGGGCTATTTATTCCCTCCCCGGCGTGCTTCAGTCACCATTTCCCCGAGCTACCGACGTGCGCGACTGCTTTTCCCACTGCCATCGCCGCCGCTCGAGTTCCTGCTTGATCAAGCCGATCGCAGCTCCTTCTTTCCGTTCCAAGGTCCCAGCAAGGTACTAGCTACCATCTTCCATCCTTCCCATTGATAGAAATCGATTGAAACCGAGTGATATCGGCTGTGCCGAAAGATCAAACTCGGAACTGGAAACCGCCGCACCTCGGGCTCTCGTGGACAGCCCAACCTGGGCGTTGTCACGCCCGAGCCAAGACACCCTTGGACGCGCAGGTGACCGGTGCTGCTCATCTCCGAGCCACAGCTCGAGTGGTTGCTCACCGGCGGCGAATTTCCACTTTTCCCCTTTCTGTGTGCAGAACGACCTTCGGGTACGATTCTGTTTAATTCGTGCTCTAGAAAGGATTAGAGGGCCTCAGGCCACTCCCACACGAGCTAGACACGGTGACGCACAAGTTGCCTTCACAACTCTGGGCCGGAGAACCTCTGTGCCCGGCGTAATTCAAGGTCTACTAATAGCGGAACGAACGGGGGGTATCGGGCGCACGGTGAGGACCTATTTCGGGCCTTCCCCGAGCTGCCCCGAGTTCATGTCGACCTTCTCTGAGGTCCACTGATGCTCCCCGACCGGTTTCCCAAGTAGCTGAGGCACTAGGAGCATCAGCCGACATGGCCGAAGTCGTTCCGATATGGCGGCTCGTCGCCGACCATGCTCCGGCCGTTGTCATGGGCAACTGACCCTCGGATCATGTTCCCCAAGTAAAAGTAGGCAGGGGCGACCAGAATCAAGAAGTTTTGAGCGGTACAGCAGCCAGCGGCGAGCTCTCCGGCGAGGTCCCTCGGCGGCGGAGCGCGGGTGTCGCGAGGTTGAAGAAGGGGGTGGACCCCAGCTGTCAGCGGCCGATATTTTGAATCGGGATCCGGCTGCGGCCGGGATCGGGTGTGCTGGCGCGCAAAAGCCTTGTGGGCCGCGGTGTGCTGTCGCTTCGGCGTGCGACGCGTGTCCCCTGGGCCCACGCGCGAGTTTAAACTTTTCCCCGATTTTCAGATTTCCTTCAAACTTCAAATCCTTATAACTTTGGCTAGAAAGCTCCAAATTGAGTAAACCAAATTTTGCTGGATTCAGCTCTCTGAGTACTTTCCAGAAAATCAAGTTTCACTTCATGAAATTCCCTAATTCTCCAGAATTAATTCCTTAAAGTTTAAACTGTTAGGAATTTTAACTGGAGAATCATTTGGAGGAAAATCCTGAAATTTTGCTGAGACGTTCACCAAAATATCCTTGAACTACCATAAAAATTTCAGATCCATTTGAGCTCATTTAGTCCACCTAATGGTGTGATTAGTAAAACTGTTCCAGAGAAAATAGAAAATGTTCAGAAACATTTTCAGGATTTTCTCTGAAATTGTTTAGCTCATATCTTTAGTTAGAGACTTCCAAATTAAGTGAGACCAACTCCATTAGAACCCTCTGAAAATCTAGTTTTCAGAAAGTCATAGTTTGTCTCATGAAAATCCCTAGAACACCCTAAGGGTTCCAATTAAGGTCAAGGACATAATTATTTGTGGAGGGCTCAAATGAGCTTTGCTGCAACTAAAACTTGACCAAGTCTTTGTTTAGGTTGTAACCAAGCCACAGTAAAAGTTCCACAGTCATTAGGTCTGTCTAGTAAGGGTTATAGGCTTCACAACTTCAAAGTTAATACAAAGGCCTCTAAATTAATACATACATTGTTCTTATCATGTAGTCGCTAAGATCGAGGAGGAACCCGAAGTCCTAGACTTCGTTACTCCGGAGGAACAGCTAGCCTACGACCAAGAGCAGCAAGGCAAGCCCCGGTTTGCATTAACCTTTTTACAAATTTTTATTGTTTTGAGCACATACTTGTTTCCTTTGTTCTGTGCATTAGAGTCTTGTTTGGAAATCCAACTGCATAGCCAAGAAAACCACGGGTTGGGTTTAGGATTGAAAACCCCGTTAGCCACTGCATTGCTAGGATAGAGTAGGATTCGGTACAAGTCGAGTAGTTGGAACTACTCG
This sequence comes from Neostapfia colusana, assembly GCA_030760725.1. NCBI lineage: Eukaryota > Viridiplantae > Streptophyta > Magnoliopsida > Poales > Poaceae > Neostapfia > Neostapfia colusana. The sequence goes on from JASWHV010000006.1 coordinate 108,821,581, forward strand.
CGAGAATAGGCTAGAGGCACATTGCTCGGGTAGAGATAGCACATGAAACACATGGCAAGAAAATGAGACCGAGCGGAGAGTAAGGGCAGCAGGACTTTGGGGCCTGTGTGCTGTAGCTCCGATTGTGTCGATTGAGGACCGAGCCGTGTGCGGGCCTGTTGAACAAGCTAGAACAGTACCGAAGACCTACCGGCTATATGGGAACCGGGAAACTGATGTAACTCGGGTAGCTGGGTGTTGAGGCATTGCCCGTCGTTCAGAGGGTAGGTTGAGAGCTCGAGGTGTAAATCAGCTGGCGGCACAGAGATGCGCGTGCAGGGACCTCTTGCTCGGGACGATGGGACCGGTTCAATATTTGGCTAACGGGTGAAAGGTAGTCGCGTACGGCGTCCGTGATGGTTGTTGTAGGCAACATCGAGTACGGGCGTACGTGACGGGTTGTTCGGGTAACCCTGCAGGTGTAAATCGATTATAATCGCCGTCCCTCGCGGTCAGTGAGTACCACTTGTTCACTGTACCGTGACGTAGAAAGAACAGGCTAGTTACATGTTAAAAATGTTGCTGATTGAAAGTTGGATATTGATTGTTAATGATATGTTGTAGCTTAGTGCTAACTAAAGTTCTTTTCAACTTTGGGCAAAGTACATGAGAGAAATGCGTTTCTTGTTTGATTGCGGCTCTCTCATGTGCCTTAGCATAAAGTTCTCCACAACCTGCTGCTAAAACTTGAAAGTAAGGTTCTACTAATTAGGCGAGTCCTTGCAAATGATTTTTTTTACCTCATGCAACCCATCACCCTCATGTAGAAGTTCCATGTTTAGGTGGGACGGGTCAGACTTGCTGAGCCTTCGTGCTCACTGCTTGTGTTTGAAGCTTTTGCAGGGTTCTATGAGGAAGGGACTCCCGAAGAGGAGACGGAACCCCAGGAGGGGAACCCCGTCGAGTGGGAGTCGTGCACGCCGCAGAGTTAGTGTGCGTGTGTGCTAGCAAGGACACATTCGAGGGCTGAACGTGCACTTGATGCTTAGTCTACGCCCGCGAGTGTGGACTAAACTTATTTTGATGTAAACATGTTAATAAACTTGTTTATGTAATAAAGCTTCCGCTTCCGCTTTGTACCTTTGACGTGTGTTATACGGTGCTGTGCAATGCAGCACCCCTCAGCGTGATCCTGGCTCGACAGGACCAGTGGGGTCGTGTCAAAATAAGGCTATGAGATAGGGTAGGGGGATCCCCCAGGAGAATTACGTTTCCCTTACTTGTGTGCAGGACCTCTCGGCCTTAGCTCCCCGCAGGAGTATGGTAGGAGCGCCCAAGCAACGGGCCACACCTACCAGGGGGCCACTATGGGATCGCGCAAGACCGGAGCTCCAAGGCAAGACCAAAGGATTCTGACCTCGCCCCCTCCGCAGGGGCGAGCCCCGAAGGCCCCACGTGTCTAGCGGGGCTAGAGCTCCCCTCTCCTCAGGAGGAGCCCCGGGCCCGCCACATGACCGGCAGAAGCTGGACCTCCCCCCTCTGTGGGGAAAGCACCGAAGGCTCCACGTGTCCCACGGGGCCGGACCTTCCTCTCCTCAGAGAGAGCTCCGGGCCCGCCACGTGGTCGGTAGACCCGGACCTCCCCGTTCTCACGGGGCGAGTTCCGGAGACCTCCGGGGCCCTTAACACAATAAGGACTCGGGGAAGGTGTATGTGCAGGGCTGCAAGATCGGTGAAGGCCTCTGAGTACCTTGCGGAGCTAAGGGCTTGGTCAGGCCAAGCCAAGAAAAAGACTAAAGCACACAGACACAGAAGATAACAAGAGTCCATTCATTCAAGGCTCCATGAGCTGGGCTACAGACTCAACAAAAATAAAGAAAAAAGGGAAAAAAGGTACGGGGCCTTTTGGCCACGGGGGCGGATGCCAAAGAGTCCCCGGACTCCCGTTCGAACCTAGAAGCCACAAGGGCGGCCACGTCCCCGACCTCGGCCCTGGCAGCTTCCTCCCGCTCGATGGCGGGCCCTAGACGGACTGGCTCCAGAGAGAAGGAAGGGTCTTGGCTCCGGAAGCACGCCAGCACATGCGTAGCGACCTCCTTCGCCAGGCCTCGTCCCTCCACCTCAAGCTCATCGGCGATCACCGCTTCAAGCCGGCCCATCTTGGCGCCGATGGACTCAAGCGCCGGGATTGCCCCGGACACCTCCTGCATTGGAGCCTCCGTCCGCACCGGGCTGAAACCAAGAGGAACCAAGGCGGACCCCGCCTTGGTAACAAAGCTCCAGACCGCCTGGGCCTCAACAGACCGCGAAGCCTAGAGCTTCTCTACCTCTTGGCGGGCCGCCAACTCGCGATCCACCGCCACCTGGCGCTCCCGGGAGGATTGCTCCTCCCTCGCGGCAGCAGCCGACTCGCGGAGCTCCAGCTCCTCAGCCCGAGCCCTCAGCTTGCCCTCTCTGGCCTTCAGCCGTGCGGCAACCTTCTCCTCCTCGGCCGCCACGGCACATTCCCGATCGGCGATGGCGCACTCTCGGCGAACTACCTGCAGCCGCAACTCCACGGAAGCGGAGCGCGCTTCGGCCTTGGCTTCGGCCTGGGCCAGAGCTTCGCGGAAGGTAGCGCAGAGTCGTCGGGTCTCTGAGTCCAGGCGGCCGACGGCTTTCTCCTGAGCATCGAGCAGAGCACCCATGGCGTCAAGCCTCGACTGCCTCGAGACGAGCTCTGCCTTGGCCTCCTGGGTCCGCTGCTGCAGGAGGTGCTCCCAACTAAGAAGGCGCTCCCTCTCTCCAGCAAGCACCCCCCGCTCCCGCTCAAAGGCGGCCTGGAACTGTCGGACGCCAGTCTGAGCACGCCCCAAGGCATCCCACATGGGCAGCGGGACGGCGGGGGCAGGAGTCGTGCCCCTGACCTCCCCTGTCGCGTCCACGACCGGCGAAGGTGCTGGTGCCTCGGCAACTGAGGCAAGACGCTGACCCGGGGGAGCCAGGGAGCCAGCATCTGCGCCTACAGCAGCCCTTCCAGCCTCAGCACCGGACTTCCGGGCTGGCGAAGGAGGACGAACAGGTGCTGCCGCAGCCACCGCAGAGGGCGAACCCGCTGGCACAGAAGAAGCCCCCACCGACTTGGGGGCCGTTGGAACCACCACAGTTCCCGGATGCTGCGGCGCGGAGCCTTCGCCAACTGGAGATGGCCGGGGAATAGGTTCGCCCCCGGCAGCCGGTGTGTCCCTGCAGGCAAAGAAAGCTCTCAGGCTAAGAGAGGAGAAGGGAACGCTACTCCTACAAGCCAGAAAGAGCAACACATACTGGGTGACGTGAGCGCTCCAACGGGCTTGTAGCCCCAACCTCTGGGCCGGGGTAGAACCGCCAGGACCTGTGGCCGGAACGCTCGCTGACTGTGGCGTCTGAGCCCCCGGCACACTCCCGGGCGTCGCCCCACCGGCGTCCTTCCTGGAAGCCCCTCCGCCTGAGGAAGACTGGCGGGACGCCTGGGGTTCCTCGGACTGCCGCTGTCCGGGAAGAGACCCGCCGGAGTGGGACACCCGGGGTCTCTTTGGGTCGCCACTCGATGGACCAGCGCCTCCGGGGAGATGGGCGCAAGGGTGCCCCGGCCCCCTGGCTCGGCGTAGGCGACGCCCTCGGAGGAGACCGGGCACGTTTCTTCTCTGGCTGCCCGGGGGCCGGCTCCTTCCCCTTCCCCTTGTCGGCGGCTTGAGTTCCGCTGACCCTCGGTGTGGGTTGGGCAGCGACAGACACCTCGTGCTCCGATCCAGAGCGCTCGGTCCCAGGGATCGAGATGCCCCGGAGGGTATCCCCAACCTGACGAACGGCGATCCCAATGTCGTCGAGGTTTGGCATCTTCCGCAGCAGCTCTGACCTCCTCTGCGGCTCTAAGAAGAGGGGAGTGGCAGAGGTCGGGAAGGCGAGGTCGCCACCGGTGACGTCGTCGCCGCTCACCTTGCCCACCATCTCGTACAACTTCTCATCAGAAGGATCAGAGCCGAGACCCCTCTCCAACCTGGTGCAGTCGTGCTCACCAGTGTAGTACCATGTCGGGTGGTTGCGCTGCTGCAAGGGCGCAATACGGCGCGACAAGAAACCCACTAGCACCATCAGAGACGTCAGCCCCTTGTTAGCCAGGAACCGGATCCGCTCCAAGACCGGTGCGTACTCCTGCTCCAGCTCTGGGACCTCCTCCTAGAAGCGACGCTCGGTGGTTGGGCCGGCAGTTGGGAGCTGCAGGCGAACGTGCTCGTCGGTCTGCACGATCACCTAGTTCTCCCTCCAGTTTTCCCACCTCAACGCACTGAAAAGTAGAAGGTACCCAGAGGCCTTTGGGTCCTTGCAGCGATGCTGGAAATAGTACGTGCCCAGCTAGGTCTTCGAGCTGCGCCCGGTCGTCCACAACACGAAGAAGTAGCGGAAGAGCGTCGCTGAAGCATGCACCCCCACAAACATCTCGCAGAAATGGACGAAGACGGCGGCCATCGCGAAGGAGTTGGGGGAAAGGTGGTGGAGTTGGAGGCCATACGTCTCCAGCAACGTGACGAAGAAGAAAGAAATTGGCGGGACGAACCCCGCCATGGCGTAGGCAGTAAAGAAGACCATCTCCCCCTTTTCTAGGAGAAGGGGGAGAGATCCCCGGCAGAGCCGGCGTTTCTGCTCCTCCGTGTGCCAGCCCAGCAGCCTGCGCACTGGTCCGAGCTCGGCCGACCGAGCGAGACGCGACGGAAGCAGGTTGGAAGCTGTCGAAGTGTGTGGTCGACACTTCCCCCGGACCTGCACTGGGCAGCCCACGGAGGTTCTTTTTTCGGAGGGGCTAGTCACTTGCGGAGAGCTTGAGCGTAGGGACGAGTTAGGGAGGAGCTTGACACGGCGAGTTTTACGTGGTTCAGGCCGCCGGAGCGTAAAACCCTACGTCCACGGTGAGCTGGGGTGCTCGATGTATTGCTTGTTGCTCAGAACCGGAGTCCTGAGCTTGAGGATGAGTTATGTCTAGCGTATGGATGGCAAGAGTGCAAACCCTTGCTAACGTCGCCTACCCGAGCCTTTTATAGTCCAAGGCTCGTGTGGCTTACAAGGGGAGCCCGGGACCCGACAGGTGGTCCCGGGGAGATTGCCTGCCGACTATTGTATCCGCAGTTATGTCGGTAGTTGTATCTGGCAAAGGCTTCTGAGTCTTCGTCTTACCGCCCTGCCCATGCCGCATGCTAGTCGTAGTGGTTGATGACGGCGGAGGCGGCAGGGGATGTCTTGTCGCTGCGTTTATTGGCTGGCAGGTTCTGACACCGCGCGCCAGTCTATGATGCGACTGGGCGCAACGGCACCTGATAGAGGCGTGCTCCGCGTCTCGGGAAGGCGCGGGCCTTGAATACCTTGTACGGGCAAGGTATGGGGCGTCTTTACGCCCGCTGCCTACCGCTCGGGGGCAGGCAGCGCTGTTCTTCTAGACACGTGGCGGGCCCAGAGCCTTCCTCAGAGGAGAGGGAGGTTCGGCCCAGCAGGACACGTGGAGCCTTCGGACCTCTCCTCTCGGAGGGGGAGGTCCGGCTTCTGTCGGCCACGTGGCGGGCCTGGAGCTCTCCTCTGAGGAGAGGGAGGTCCGGCCCCGCTGGACACGTGGCGCCTTCGGACCTCTCCCCCACGGAGGGGAGGTCCGGCTTCTGCTGGCCACGTGGCGGGCCCGGAGCTCTCCTCTGAGGAGAGGGAGGTCCGGCCCCGCTGGACACGTGGCGCCTTTGGAGCTCTCCCTGCGGAGAAGGGCGAGATCCTTAGGCATTTTCCCCTGTGCGCAGGGGTACCCCATATCGCGGGTACCGACAGTGGCCCCCGGGCCCATCTCGGGGAGATAGCGAGCCCGAGGTGGGACCTCCGTCTCTTATGTTCCGCGCACTTTCTCTAAGTCTCGCATTGACCGCTGCCGGAGCACGAACAGTCACGGAATCGTGGGAGCGTGCGCCCACTTGATGGTTGCTATTACAGCGGCGGTTCCCAAGACTACCACTTCTGCATGTTGAGGCGCTTTCTTCGGGAACAGCCGGAGCGCCTTGTCGGCTCGTCTTCTTGGGAGGCTAACTCCTTGACCCGTCGCTTCGGCTGGGCAGCTTGGGCCCACCTGTCATCGGCTCGGTCTTGGAGCCGATGCGGTTGCCGATGCGTGTGAAGGGAATCCGCAACATTGGCAGGTTCCCTTTATATGGCTTCCAGCACTTGCACCTTTCTTGAGTCTCTGCGACCTTGTCTCCTCCCATGGCTTCTAACCCGCCTTCGGGGGAGGATCGCTCTCGACTTCCTCCGGCGGCAATGTCTACACCAAGTCAGGGATCCAGGGAGCCTGCATGCCTTGCCTCTGGAGGTGGCGCCTCCAAGAGGCCTCAGGTTTATTATCCCGACGGGACTCTTGCTGAGCGACGACAAGCTGAAAGTTCCTAGGCGTCGCGTCCTCTCTCCTCAGGCGGTGGAGTCTCCACAGAAACTGCTGACACGCCGAGGAAGCTTCAGGCGGAGGAGTCTCCAAGGAAACTGCTGAAGCACCAAGGAGGACTCCAGGCGGCAGAGTCTCCAAGGAAACTGCTGAAGCGGTGGAGGGGGCTTCAGAAGCATCCTTGATGACACCGACCCTTGCGCTGGTGATGGCCGAGGTGATCCCCGCGCTTCGGGTCAGAGGAGTCTTCAAGGAAACTGCTGAAGCGGCAGAGGGGGCTTCAGAAGCATCCTTGATGATAGCGGCTCTTGCGCTGGTGGTGGCTGACGAGATATTCGCGCTCGGGTCATGGAGCGGGAAAACGCCACCAGAGCCGAAGTCGGGGACCCTAGGTTTTTTTTCTGTGAGTCTGTAGCCCAGCTCATGGAGCCTTGTATGAATAGACTCTTGTTATCTTTTGCGTCTGCGTGCTTTAGTCTTCTTCTTGGTTTTACCGGGCCAAGCCCTTAGCTCCGCAAGGTACTCAGAGGCCTTGACCAATCTTGAAGCTCTGCACAGACACCTTCCCCCGGTCCTTACTGTATTAAGGGCCCCAGAGGTCTCCAGGACCCGCCCCATGAGAATGGGGAGGTCCGGGCCTGCTAGCCACGTGGCGGGCCCGGAGCTCTCCTCTGAGGAGAGGGAGGTCCGGCCCCTCAGGACACGTGGAGCCTTCGGACCTCTCCCCGCGGAGAGGGGGGGAGGTCCGGCTTCTGTTGGCCACGTGGCGGGCTCGGAGCCCCCCTCTGAGGAGGGGGAGGTCCGGCCCCGCTGGACACGTGGGACCTTCGGGTCTCGCCCCTGCGGAGGTGGCGAGGTCCGGATTCTTTGGTCTTACCTTGGAGTTTCGGTCCTGCGCGATCCCATAGGGGCCCCCTGGTAGGTGGGCCCATTGGTTGGGTGCACCTACCATACTCCTGCGGGGAGCTGAGGCCGAGAGGTCCTGCACACAAGTTAGGGAAACACAATTCTCCTTGGGGGCTCCCCCTCCTCTATCTCATAGTCTTATTTGGCTTACGGTCCCCATCCACTTCTACGGCGCTTGGGGACTATAGTGCGCGAAGTGCCGGGAGCTCGGGGCCCCCCTGGCCATCGGCATGTAGCTCCAAGGCAACCGCCTTTGGTAGGGCAGCAAATGCCGACTAGAGGTGAGAATGAGAAGAGGGAGCCGAGCGCATGGTGAGTATACGCCGAAAGTGCAGTCATAAAAAATTAATACGTAATTTAAATGAGCACAAGGCATGTACCTTCACGAGAAAGTATGCGCCGCAGCACCAGGTCGCCTTCCTGCAGCTCCCGGGCATGCACAGACCTCTGGTGGTAGCGGCGGAGCGCTTGTCTGTACCGTGCGTTATGGAGTGTTGCATGCAATCGGACCTCGTCGACAAGGTCGATGTCTCCGCGCCGGAGGTTGCCCTGCGCGGCTTCGTCGTAAGCTCGGACACGGTGAGACTTCATGGTGATTTCTGGGGGAAGCACAACTTCGGACCCATACCTCATGAAGAAGGGTGTCTCTCCGGTGGCCCGGCTTTGGGATGTCCGGTTAGCCTATAGTGTGCTCAGAAGCTCGTCCACCCAATTGGCACCATGTTTCTTCAGGCTGGCATAGGTGCGGGTCTTGAGGCCCCGGAGAATCTCGGCGTTGGCCCTCTCGACTGGTCCATTGCTCTTTGGGTGAGCAACAGAGGCATAGCACACCTGGATGGCGAGGTCTTCGCAGTAGTCTTGGAAGGCTGCGCTGGTGAACTGGGTCCCGTTGTCAGTGATGATTCTGTTCGGGACCCCGAACCGGCAGACAATCGACTTGATGAACTTTACTGCTGACTACTTGTTGATGGTGACAACTGGTGCGGCTTCCGGCCACTTGGTGAACTTGTCGATGGCGACATAGAGGTACCAGAATCCCCCGACGGCTCTGGGGAATGGTCCCAAGATGTCCAACCCCCACATGGCAAACGGCCACGAGGGTGGGATCATTTGTACCGCTTGAGGCGGTGTATGGATCTGCTTGGCGTGGAACTGGCACGCCTTGCAGCTCTCGACCAGCTTGACGGCATCCTGGAATGCTGTCGGCCAGTAGAAGCCATGCCGGAAGGCTTTACCGAAAAGTGTGCGTGAGGAAGAGTGACTCCCACATTCGCCTCCATGGATCTCAGCGAGCAAGTCGCGGCCTTCCCCCTGGGTTATGCACCGCAATAGGACGTGGTTGGCGCCACGCCGGTAGAGATCCCCTTCTACCAGCGCGTATCTCTTAGCCATACGCACAATCCGCTCAGCGGTTGCATGTTCATCAGGGAGGATGTTGTCTTTCAAGTAGTCCCGGATCTCCGTGATCCATGCATCAGGTCTGACTTGAGCTCCTGGATCTTGAGCACTGGGTTGCACGGGGTCCCCAGTGACGCTTACGATCCTTGGCGGCATCCATGGTTGCAGGGCCGCCGGGACCGCCAGCTTCGATGTGTTGGTCCAGCCCCCTTCGCCCGGCTCGGCGGGCAGGGCTGTGGGCCGCAGCAACGTCCTCTCGAAGACTCCTTCGGGCACGGGGGCTCCGATGGAAGCCTTCGTTGAAAGGTCGTCGGCTGCGGCATTGCCAGCGCGCGGTACGTGGCGCAGGTCCAAGGCGAGGAAGTCTTTCTCCAACATCTGCACGTGAAGCAGATAAGCAGCTAGTTGTGGGTCATTGCAGGAGCATTCGCCCTTAACTTGTTTCATAACCAGCTGGGAGTCGCCTTGTGCCAACAACTGGCGAGCACCCAGAGATAGGGCTGTCTGTAGGCCAAAGATGAGTGCTTCATACTCTGCCATGTTGTTGGTTGCCTTGAAATTGAGACGCACCATGTACCCAAACTGCTCCCCTGATGGCATGAGAAGCAGTACGCCGGCACCGGCCCCCTGCTTTCGTGAGGATCCGTCGAAGAAGAGCGTCCAGTGGGGCTCGGTGAAGACCGGAGCTCGGTGCTCTGGTTCACCGTCTTCGTGGCCCCGTAGGTCAGCCTTCGTCGGTGTCCACTCTGCCACGAAGTCAGCCAGCGCTTGGCTTTTGACTGCATGGCGAGGAAGGAAGTCCAGCTCAAACTCCGCCAGCTCCGCTGCCCATTTAGCGATGTTGCCAGTCGCATGGGGGCTGTGAAGGATCGTCTTCAGCGGATAGGAGGTGACTACCGAGACCCGGTGGGCCTGAAAGTAGTGGCGAAGCTTCCTGGACGCCACGAGTACTGCATACAGTAGCTTGTGGACTTCTAGGTACCTTGTCTTGGCATCGTGAAGTACTTCGCTGATGTAGTAGACAGGTCTCTGGATGGTTCGAACCCTCTCTCTTAGGTCTGGAAGGTCTTCATCCATTGGCCCTGGCCCGCTGGAGGTGAGTGGGCCAGGGGGGCTTCCGGGAGTTGGAACCCGGAAGCTCTTAAGCCGTCTTGGCCCTCCGGGGGCCCCGCTGGTTCTCTGGGAGCTCCGGAGGGTCCTGCTGGATCTCCAGGAGGTCCCGTTGGGCCCCCGGGGGGTCCCACTAGACCCCCGGGAGGTTGTCTTGGAGGCCCGGGAGGCGGCCCTGGACCTCCGGGAGGTTGTCTTGGAGGTCCGGGAGACCGTCTTGGTCCTGCGGGGCCTCCTGGCGTCTGTCTTCTGCTGCCGGAGCAGGCTGTGAAGATGAGAGGTCCGGCCGCTCTGCGACGAGGACCATACTCACCACTTCAGTTGTCGCCGCGATGTAGAGCAACAGATGCTCTCCGGGCTCTGGGGCTACCATGATAGGTAGGGTCGTCAGGAGTCGCTTCAACTCCTGGAAAGCCTCTTCTGCTTCGTCAGTCCAGGCAAATGGACCGGATTTGCGCAGGAGCTTAAAGAAGGGAAGTGCCCGCTCCGCTAGCCTCGGTATAAACCGACTCAGCGCGGCTAGGCATCCCGTGAGTTTCTGGACATCTTTGATGCGGACAGGAGGCCGCATCAAGTTGATGGCCTTGATCTTCTCTGGGTTGGCCTCAATTCCCCAGTGCGAGACCAGGAATCCTAAGAGCTTCCTAGAGGATACGCCGAACACACATTTGTCGGGGTTCAGCTTGGTGCGCGTGGAGCGCAATTTGTCAAAAACTAAGGCCAGGTTATCTAACAAAGATGAACTCTGCCTGACCTTGATGACGATGTCATCGACGTACACCTCAACTAAGTCTCTTATTAACTCTCTGAAGGTTTTGTGCATTGCACGCACAAAGGTGGGGAGAGCATTCTTTAGGCCATAAGGCATAGAGACATAACAATATAGGCCATCTACTGTGATGAAGGAGGTGTGCTCTTCATCTTCTCTAGACATGGGGATCTGATGGAAACCCGAGTAGGCGTCTAGGAAGCACAGCATATCGCAGCATGATGTCGAGTCTACTATTTGATCTATTCTAGGGAGAGGGAATGGATCTTTGGAACATGCCTTATTGAGACTGGTGTAGTCGATGCACATCTGGATATCCCAGTGTCGAAGTGTGTGGTCGACACTTCCCCCGGGCCTGCACTGGGCAGCCCGCGGAGGTTCTTTTTCGGAGGGGCTAGTCACTTGCGGAGAGCTTGAGCGTAAGGATGAGTTAAGGAGGAGCTTGACATGGCGAGTTTTACGTGGTTCAGGCCGCCGGAGCGTAAAACCCTACGTCCACGGTGAGCTGAGGAGCTCGTTGTATTACTTGTTGCTCAGAACCAGAGTCCTGAGCTTGAGAATGAGTTATCCTAGCGTATGAGTTGCGGGAGTGCGAACCCTAGCTAACGTTGCCTACCCGAGCCTTTTATAGTCCAAGGCTCGGGTGGCTTACAAGGGGGGCCCGGGACCCGATAGGTGGTCCCGGGAAGATTGCCTGCAGACTATCGTATCCGCAGTTATGTCGGTAGTTGTCTCTGGCGAAGGCTTCTGAGTCTTCGTCTTGCCGCCCTGCCCATGCCGCATGCTAGTCGTAGTGGTTGATGACGGCGGAGGCGGCAGGGGATGTCTTGTCGCTGTGTTTATTGGCTGGCAGGTTCTGACACCGCGCGCCAGTCTGTGATGTGACTGGTCGCAACGGCACCTGACAGAGGCGTGCTCCGCGTCTCCGCGTCTTGGGAAGGCGCGATCCTTGAATACCTTGTACGGGCAAGGTATGGGGCGTCTTTACGCCCGCTGCCTACCGCTCAGGGGCAGGCAGCGCTCTTCTGCTGGACACGTGGCGGGCCCGGAGCCCTCCTCAGAGAAGAGGGAGGTCCGGCCCCGTAGGACACGTGGAGCCTTCGGACCTATCCCAGCGGAGGGGGAGGTCCGGCTTCTGTCGGCCACGTGGCGGACCCGGAGCTCTCCTCTGAGGAGAGGGAGGTCCGGCCCCGCTGGACACGTGGCGCCTTCGGACCTCTCTCCCGCGGAGGGGGAGGTCCGGCTTCTGCAAGCCACGTGGCGAGCCCGGAGTTCTCCTCTGAGGAGAGGGAGGTCCGGCCCCGCCGGACGCGTGGCGCCTTCGGAGCTCTCCCTACGGAGAAGGGCGAGATCCTTAGGTATTTTCCCCTGTGCGCCGGGGTACCCCATATCGCGGGTACCGACAGTGGCCCCCGGGCCCATCTTGGGGGAGATAGCGAGCCCGAGGTGGGACACCCGTCTCTTCTGTTCTGCGCACTTTCTCTAAGTCCCGCATTGACCGCTGCCGGAGCACGAACAGTCGCGGGGTCGTGGGAGCGTGCGCCCACTTGATGGTTGCCTTTACTGCGGCGGTTCCCAAGACTGCCACTTCTGCACGTTGCGGCGCTTTCTTCGGGAACCGTTGGAGTGCCTTGCCGGCTCGTCTTCTTGGGAGACTGACTCCTTGAACCACCGCTTCAGCTGGGCGGCTTGGGTCCACCTGTCATCGGCGCTCGGTCTTGGAGCCAAAGCGGTTGCCGATGCGGCGTATTTGAAGAGCTTCGAATCGCTTGGAGTCGCACCTGGGAGTGTGAAGCGAAGCCACAACGTGGGCTGGTTTCCTTTATAAGGCTTCCAGCACTTGCACCTTAGTTGAGTTCCTGCGATCATGTCTTCTCCCATGGCTTCTAACCCGCCTTCGGAGGCGGATCACTCTCGATTTCCTCCGGCGGCGGCTTCTATGTCAAGTCAGGGATCCAGGAGGTCTGCATGCCTTGCCTCTGGAGGTGACGCCTCCAAGAGGCCTCAGGTTCATCATCCCGACTCGACTCTTCTTGGGCGACGTCTGGCTGAGGGTTCCCAGGCATTGCGTCCTTTCTCCTTAAGTGGTGGAGTCTCCAGAGAAACTGTTGAAGCACCAAGGAGGACTCCAGGCGGCAGAGTCTCCAAGGAAACTGCTCAAGCGGTGGATGGGGCTTCAGAAGCATCCTTGATGATCCGGCCCTTGCGCTGGTGATGGCCGAATTGATCCCTGCGCTCGGGTCAGGGGAGTCCTCAGGGAAGCTGCGCCGTCTCTCAGGCGGTGGAGTCTCCAGAGAAACTGCTGACGCGCCAAGGGGGACTCCAGGTGGCAGAGTCTCCAAGAAAACCACTGAAGCAGCGGAGGGGGACTCCAAGGAAACTGCTGGAGCACCAAGGAGGGCTTCAGGCGGCAGGGTCTCCAAGGAAACCGCTGAAGCAGCGGAGGGGGCTTCAGAAGCGCCCTTGATAACAGTGGCCCTTGCGCTGGTGGTGGTCGGGGCTTCAGAAGTATCCTTGATGACACCGGCTCTTGCGCCGGTGATGGCCGAGGTGGTTCCCGCGCTCGGGCCACGAAGTCGGAGAACGCCGCCAGGGCTGAAGTTGGGGACATGGCCGTTCTCGTAGCCTCTAGGTTCCAGCGCGAACTGGGAGGACCTTAGGACTTGTCTCTTCCTTTTATCGAGTCTGTAGTGCAGCTCATGGAGCCTTGAATAGATAGACTCTCTTGAATGTTTGTGCCTGTGATGCTTTTTATCTTCTTCTTGGTTTTGCCTGGCCGAGTCCTCAGCTCCGCAAGATACTCAGAGGCCTTTACCAATCTCGAAGCTCTGCACAGATACCTTCCCCGGGCCCTAACTGTATTAAAGGCCCCCGGGATCTCCGGAGCTCCCCCCATGAGGATGGGGAGGTCCGGATCTGCCGGCCACGTGGCGGGCCCGGAGCCCCTCCTGAGGGAAAGGAGGTCCGGTCCGCGGGACACGTGGAGCCCTCTAAGCTCCTCCCCCGGTGAAGGAGGTTCGGCTTCTCCCGGCCATGCGGCGGATCCGGAGCCCCTCCTGAGGAGGCGGGAGCTCCGGCCCCGCTAGACACGTGGGGCCTTCGGAGCCCCCCCAGAGGGGGAGGTCCGGCTTCTACCAGCCACGTGGGACCTTCGGTCTTACCTTGGAGTTCCGGACTCGCGCTATCCCGTAGCGGCCCCCTGGTAGGTGTGTCCCATTGGTTGTATGCTCCTACCATACTCCTGCGGGGGGCTGAGGCCGAGAGGTCCTGCACACAATTAAGGGAAACGTAATTCGCCTTGTAGGCTCCCCCTCCTTTATCTCATAGTCTTATTTGGCTTACGGTCCCTAACCACATGCACGGTGCTTGGGGACTATAGTGCGCGAAGTGCCGGGGGCTCGGGGCCCCCTTGGCCATCGGTGACATGACCCCATTGGTCCTGTCGAGCCAGGATCACGCTGAGGGGTGCTGCGTTGCACAGCACCGTATAACACACGTCAAAGGTGCAAAGCGGAAGCGGAAGTTTTATTACATAAACAAGTTTATGAACATGTTTACATCAAAATAAGTTCAGTCTACACTCGCGGGCGTAGACTAAGCATCAAGTGCACGTTCAGCCCTCGAACGTGTCCTTGCTAGCACACACGCACACTAACTCTGCGGTGTGCACGACTCCCACTCGACGGGGTTCCCCTCCTGGGGTTCCGTCTCCTCTTCGGGAGTCCCTTCCTCATAGAACCCTGCAAAAGCTTCAAACACAAGCAGTGAGCACGAAGGCTCAGCAAGTCTGACCCGTCTCACCTAAACATGGAACTTCTACATGAGGGTAATGGGTTGCATGAGGTAAAAATCATTTGCAAGGACTCGCCTAATTAGTAGAACCTTACTTTCAAGTTTTAGCAGCAGGTTGTGGAGAACCTTACGCTAAGGCACATGAGAGAGCCGCAATCAAACAAGAAACGCATTTCTCTCATGTACTTTGCCCAAAGTTGAAAAGAACTTTAATTAGCTCCAAGCTACAGCATATCATTAACAAACACTGTCCAGCTTTCAATCAGCAACATTTTAACATGTAACTAGCCTGTTCTTTCTACGTCACGGTACAGTGAACAAGTGGTACTCACTGACCGCGAGGGACGGCGATTATAATCGATTTACACCTGCAGGGTTACCCGAACAACCCGTCACGTACGCCCGTACTCGATGTTGCCTACAACAACCATCACGGACGCCGTACGCGACTACCTTTCACCCGTTAGCCAAATATTGAACCGGTCCCATCGTCCCGAGCAAGAGGTCTCTGCACGCGCATCTCCGTGCCGCCAGCCGATTTACACCTCGAGCTCTCAACCTACCCTCTGAACGACGGGCAATGCCTCAATACCCAGCTACCCGAGTTACATCAGTTTCCCGGTTCCCATATAGCCGGTAGGTCTTCGGTACTGTTCTAGCTTGTTCAACAGGCCCGCACACGGCTCGGTCCTCAATCAACACAAGCGGAGCTACAGCACACAGGCCCCAAAGTCCTGCTGCCCTTACTCTCCGCTCGGTCTCATTTTCTTGCCATGTGTATCATGTGCTATCTCTACCCGAGCAATGTGCCTCTAGCCTATCCTCGCGAGTAGTTCCAACTACTCGACTTGTACCGAATCCTACTCTATCCTAGCAATGCAGTGGCTAACGGGGTTTGCACTCCTAAACCCCAACCCATGGTTTTCTTGGCTATGCAGTGGGGTTTCCAAACAAGACTCTAATCCACAGAATAAAGGAAACAAGTATGTGCTCAAAACAATAAAAATTTGAAAAATGGTTAATGCAAACCGGAGCTTGCCTTGCTGCTCTTGGTCGTAGGCTAGCTGTTCCTCCGGAGTAACGAAGTCTAGGACTTCGGGTTCCTCCTCGACCTTAGCGACTACATGATAAGAGCAATATATGTATCAATTTAAATGCATTTGTATTAACTTTGAAGTTTTGAAGTCTATAACCTTTACTAGATAGACCTAATGACTGTGAAACTTTTACTGTGGCTTGGTTACAACCTAAACAGAAACTTGGTCAAGTTTTAGTTGCAGCAAAGCTCAATTGAGCCCTCCACAATTAATTATGTCCTTGACCTTAATTAAAGGCTTTTAGGGTGTTCTAAGGATTTTCATGAAACAAACCATGACTTTCTGGAAACTAGATTTTCATAGGGTTCTAATGGAGTTGGTCTCACTTAATTTGGAAGTCTCTAACTAAAGATATGAGCTAAACAATTTCAGAGAAAATTCTGAAAATGTTTCTGAACATTTTCTATTTTCTCTGGAACAGTTTCACTAATCACACCATTAGGTGGATTAAATGAGCTCAAATGGATCTGAAATTTTTATGGTAGTTCAAGGATATTTTGGTGAACATCTCAGTAAAATTTCAGGATTTTCCTCCAAAGGATTCTCCAGTTAAAATTCCTAACAGTTTAAATTTTGAGGAATTAATTCTGGAGAAATAAGGAATTTCATGAAGTGAAACTTGATTTTCTGGAAAGTACTCAGAGAGCTGAATCCAGCAAAGTTTGGTTCACTCAATTTGGAGCTTTCTAGCCAAAGTTATGAGGATTTGAAGTTTGAAGGAAATCTGAAAATCGGGGAAAAGTTTAAACTCGCGCGTGGGCCCAGGGGACACGCGTCGCACGCCGAGGCGACAGCACACCGCGGCCCACAAGGATTTTGCGCGCCAGCACACCCGATCCTGGCCGCAGCCGGATCCCGATTCAAAATATCGGCCGCTGACAGCTGGGGTCCACCCCCTTCTTCAACCTCGCGACACCCGCGCCCCGCCGCCGAGGGATCTCGCCGGAGAGCTCGCCGCCGGCTGCTGTACAGCTCCAAACTTCTCGATCCTGGCCGCCCCTGCCTATTTTTACTCGGGGAACCTGATTCTAGGGTCAGCTGCTCATGACAATGGCCGGAGCATGGTCGGCGACGAGCCGCCACCTCGGAATGACTTCGGCCATGTCGGCTGACTTCTCTAGCACCTCAGCTACTTGGGAAATCGGTCGGGGAGCATCAGTGGACCTCAGAGAAGGTCGACATGAGCTCGAGGCAGCTCGGGGAAGGCCCGAAATAGGTCCTCACCGTGCGCCCGATGCCGCCCGTTCGTTCCGCCATTAGTAGACCTCAAATTACGCCGGGCACAGAGGTTCTCCGGCCCAGAGTTGTGAAGACAACTTGTGCGTTACCGTGTCTAGCTCGTGTGAGAGCGGCCTGAGGCCCTCTAAGCCTTTCTAGAGCACGAATTAAACAGAATCGTACCCGAAGGTCGTTCTGCACACAGAAAGGGGAAAAGTGGAAATTCGCCGCCGGTGAGCAACCACTCGAGCTGTGGCTCGGGGATGAGCAGCACCGGTCACCCGCGCGTCCAAGGGTGCCTTGGCTCGGGCGTGACAACGCCCTGGTTGGGCTGTCCACGAGAGCCCGAGGTGCGGCGGTTCCAAGTTCCGATTTTGATCTTTTGGCACAGCCGATATCACTCGGTTTCAACCGAATTCTAGCAACGGGGAGGATGGAGGAAGGTCTCTAGTACCTTGCTGGGGCTCTGGAGTGGAAGGAGGGAGCTGCGATCGGCGTTCTCCGATCAAGTCCGAGCTGCGGAAGTTTTCGGCCGGCGCTGAGTTCTTGCGGGGAAGAACGATGGTGCCTCGGCCGAGGAGGGGGCAGGCGCCTTAAGAAGGCTCTGCACCGCCTCACGCCCGCGCGTGGGCAAGCAGCTGGTGGCGCGGCGGCTTGCCTCGGTGGCGATCACCGCTGCGGCTCGGCGACCCGAGTGAAAAGTCTCAGTCGGTTTGATCTGAGCAGTGGCTGACATGTGGGTCCCACCTCCAGTTTTAACCTCTGAAATTTACTCCTAATCACTGTTGTAAACAGTGAACCCCATACTACCCTTGGCAATTCAAATTATTCACCCATGAGCCATTTGAATTGATCAAAGTTCAAATGAGGTTGGGTTTGAATGAATTTCAGCACAAGTTCAGTTTGAAATTCAAATAAAGTTTGAATTTCTCCCACTTAGCTCATGTCAAGAGCAACTCCAAATGGAGTGAAAATTGGTGTGTGAGCTCACAAAAATGTGCTGAGTAAGAATATGTCTTCCACTTTTAAATTCATGGGATAAAAACAGTTTGAATTTGAATAAGGTTTCAAACTGTCCTCTTCCTAACTATACCCAAACTGACCTCAAAAAGGTTTTGAATTTGGGTGAAACTTGGCATGGACATACTTAGCAAAATGTAGGAGTTTTCATATGTCCAGCCCATCTATATCACATGTGGGAAATACCACTTTTGCAATGTGTAAGTTTGTTCTCTAATAAGCATGTTGATAATTGTTACTTGCTCTTCATTTGTGTTCATCATTCTTCCTCAAATGAGGTGTGTGGTGTGGTGATGAACACTGCAAATGTGTGTCAAAAACTGAGGCCCTTACATTCCTCCCCCCTTAAAAGAATCTCGTCCCGAGATTATAAGGTGAAAATGAGAGAGAGGACGGTGGAAAATTACCAGATATGCGACGTGAAAAAGTCGGGGTAGTTAGTGCGAAGGAATTCTTCGCTCTCCCATGTCGCTTCGTCCGTGGAGTGATTACTCCATAGAACCTTGTAGAACCACAACGTACGGTTGCGTGTGGTTCGGGCCTTTTCATCAATAATCTGCACCGGTTCCTCCCGATAGGTGAGATCCGGTTGCAGTCCTTCAATGTCTTCCAGCTGAACGGTAGTTGATAGCTTGAGACACTTCCTCAGCTGGGAAATGTGAAAGACGTCGTGCACACCGGAAAGTGCTTCTGGTAATTTCAGCCGGTATGCCACTGATCCACATCTTTCGGTAATCTGGAATGGACCGATGAATCGGGGTGCCAACTTTCCTCTCACCCCAAATCTGTTTACGCCCTTCATTGGAGACACCCGTAGATATACGTGATCTCCAACTTCGAATTGTAATGGGCGCCTTCTCCGGTCCGCATACTGTTTCTGTCGGGATTGAGCGGCTTTTAGGTTCGCTTGAATTAGTCGAACCTTTTCTTCCGCGTTGTTGACAAGGTCAATCCCGAAGGTAACCCTTTCGCCAGACTCACACCAGTTCAATGGTGTGCGGCATTTTCTCCCGTATAGCGCCTCGTAGGGCGCCATCTTGATGCTGGCTTGGTACCCATTATTGTACGAGAATTCAGCTAACGGCAAGTGATCATCCCAATTCTTGCCGTGGTCGATAGCGCAAGCTCGTAGCATGTCTTCTAAAATTTGGTTTACCCGCTCCGTTTGCCCATCCGTCTGCGGGTGGTAGGCTGAACTACGGATCAGCTTCGTCCCCAAGGCAGCGTGTAGCTGCTCCCAAAAACGGGACACAAATAAAGTGCCCCGATCCGATATGATAGTACGGGGTATGCCGTACAAGCATAGGATCCGTGAGATGTACAGTTCAGCGTACTTCTTGGCGTTGTAGTTGGTGTTGACTGGGATGAAATGGGCAACTTTGGTGAGCCGATCGACGATCACCCACACAGAATCATGTTTCTGCAAGGTGGTGGGTAAACCGATGACGAAATCCATGCTCACGTCCTCCCACTTCCAGGCAGGAATGCCCAGTGGTTGCAGCAGTCCCGGTTTCCGCATGTGGTCTGCCTTCACCCTTCGACATGTATCGCACTCGGACACGTATTTTGCAGTCTCTCGCTTCATCCGTGTCCACCAAAACTTGCTTCTGAGTTCTTGATACATTTTGTTGCTGCCGGGGTGAATAGAAAACTTTGATAAGTGAGCCTCATCAAAGATTTTCTTTCGTAACTCCGGGTTTCGGGGTACGACGATCCGGTCCTTGAACCATAGGACGCCGTCTCCGTCCTTCCGGAAACATTTCAACTCCCCCCTGTCTACACGTCTCCGTAAATGTGACATGCCCTTGTCATTCTTCTGGGCTGCCGCTATCTCTTCACGGATGGTGGGGATCAAAGCTAGGTTGTAGAGAGCTCCGTGTGGAATCACATGTAGTGGTGGTTCGCTCTCTTCCAACGGTGTGATGGTCAGAGTATTGACGCGTGACTTGCGGCTCAGCGCATCTGCCACTACGTTTGCCTTGCCCGGATGATAATGGATCTCTATCTCGTAATCCTTTATCAGTTCTAACCATCTTCGTTGCCTCATGTTCAGCTCCTTCTGAGTGAATATGTACTTGAGGCTTTTGTGGTCGGTATATAAATGTACGAGGTTACCGAGTAGGTAGTGCCTCCACATTTTTAGTGCAAGTACCACGGCAGCGAGCTCCAAGTCGTGAGTTGGATAATTCTGCTCATGGTTCCTAAGCTGCCGTGATCCATACGCGACAACTCTTCGGTCTTGCATCAGCACACATCCGAGCCCAATGCCGGATGCATTGCAGTACACGTCAAACGGTTTTGTTGTGTCTGGCTGCGCCAAAACCGGTGCTGATGTCAGGTGCTTGACTAAAGCCTTGAATGCTGCTTCACATGTTGGAATCCAAACATATTTGGTAGCCTTCTTCAGCAGCTCTGTCATTGGCTTGGCAATCTTCGAGAAGTTCGGGATGAACCTCCGATAATATCCCGCGAGTCCGAGGAAACTCCGTACCTCATGAACAGTTCTCGGGGATTTCCAATTCAGCACTTGCGTGATCTTGCTCGGGTCCACAGCGATACCCTCCGCTGAGATGATATGCCCGAGGAAAGGCACTTGCGATATCCAAAACTCGCATTTGCTGAATTTTGCGTATAACTTGTGATCCCGCAGCCGTTGCAAGACTATACGCAGATGTTTCTTGTGATCTTCCTCCGACTTGGAATATACCAGGATGTCGTCGATGAAGACCACGACAAACTTGTCCAGCTCCGGCATGAACACCGAGTTCATTAAGTACATGAAGTGAGCTGGAGCATTGGTGAGGCCGAAGGACATGACCAGGTACTCATAAAGTCCGTACCTTGTCGAAAAAGCTGTCTTTGGAATGTCCTCCGCCCTTATCTTAATCTGATGGTACCCGGATCTTAAATCCATCTTGGAAAAGATCTTTGCTTCGACCAACTGATCAAACAACATGTCGATCCGTGGCAACGGGTACTTGTTTTTGATGGTTACGGCATTTAATGGACGGTAGTCCACGCAAAGCCGCAATGTTTCATCCTTTTTCTTGACAAATAATGCCGAACAGCCCCATGGCGAGGAGCTCGGCCTAATAAAACCCTTCTCCAGAAGATCCGTGAGCTGAGTCTTCAGTTCAGCCAACTCCTTGGGCGCCATCTTGTACGGCCTTCGGGATATTGGCATGGTTCCCGGTGCAAGTTCAATCTTGAACTCCACCTCTCTATCGGGTGGCATCCCCGGCAAATCGTCCGGGAATACATCAGGGAACTCTTGGATCACCGGAATATCTTCCAATCTGATGGTCGTGGCTTGATAGACACTTGGAAGTTTTATTTCTGGACTGTCCAGAAATAATGAGTGAGAACCGTGCACCTCTGAGTTTAAGTGCACGACTCGAAGGACGGTGTCTAAAACAGCGCCGTGGCGGGTTAACCACGACATCCCTAGGATGACATCAACCTTCTGTCCCTCTAAGATAATGAGAGACGTGGGGTACACTCTACCCGCTAAGCATAATGGTGCTTTGGAGACCATTACGCTTGCTGAAATCTTCCCACCCGGTGAACAAATTAAATATGGACTATCGGTGGGTAGTATTGGCAAACTGTGTTTAGCAATGAAAGCTTGGCTAATAAAATTATGCGTGGCGCCTGAATCAAACAGTACTATAGCGGGATGCTGGTGGAGTTGGAACATACCCGCAAGGATTGGCTCGCCCTCCGGCACGTCCTCAATGGCAAGCTGGTGGACAGTGCCGGGCCTAGGGTTTGCCCGCCGCGCATTAGTAGGGTTCCGGGGTTGATTCCTCCCCGGAAACTGTGGTGCCACTCCGCCGCCTTGCCTCTCCGGGCAACTGCTCGCGAAGTGCCCTGGACGACCACACTTGTAACATGTGGCCGCTGCTGGTGGAGTACCCGGTGGACGAAAGCCCGGCATGCGTTGCGGAGGTGCAAACGCACGCGGCATCGCCCGCTGCTGCTGTTGTTGTTGCGGTGGTGCTGGCAGTGCCGACCGGAATGCCGGTGAAGAGTATGGCCGACTGCGGAACGGCATCGACCGCTGTGGTGGTTGCCAGCGTGGACCTGATGGTGGGCGATTCACCATCCGAAACTTCTGAGAGGGACCGCCTCCTTCTCCACTGTTCTGCGGCGCGCTTCGCTTTCGCTCTGCCGCCGCCAACTCCTTGCCGGAGTCCTCCTGAACAATCACAGCATCAATGATGTCGTTGAGGCTGCCGCGATTGAACATCGCCAGCTTGTCCTTCAGGAGCGGGTTAAGCCCCTGGTAGAAATGGTCCCGCCGCTTCTCGTCGGTATCAGCATGATACGACGCATAGAGCACGAGATCGTTGAACGCCCTGGAGTATTCCAGCGCGTTCCGGCTCCCTTGTTGCAGGTGTAGGAACTCCTGCGTCTTCCTCTTCATCAGACCTGGCGGTATATGATAGGCCCTGAAGGCCGTCCGGAACTCCGCCCAGGTCATCACTCGGTCGGTGGGCTGTGAAGCACAGAAGTTGGCCCACCACGCGCTCGCGGATCCTTGGAGCTGCTGGACCGCGAACTGAGTCTTGCGCTGCTCGCTGATTTGGAGCAGCCCGAACTTCATCTCTATGGCGCGGAGCCAGTTGTCCGCGTCAAGTGGTTCATCCGCCCTTGAGAATACAGGGGGATGAGTCGCCAGGAAGTCGGAGTAGAAGCTTTGTTGGCGCTCCTCACGATCTTGACGTCTCTCTGGGCAAGACGTATTGGCGATTAGAGTCTGCAGCAACTCTGTGTGCTGCTGATGCGAGCCCGCCATTGCCGCGACGATGTCGGCCAATGTAACCGTTGGCAGTGGCGGTGGCGGTGTTTGTTGTTGCTGTTGCTGCTGTTGCTGTTGTTGTCCCGAGGAGTCCTCGGGAGGTGGTTGGGAGGTCTCTCCCCCTTGACTGGTACCCCCAACGTCAGGGTTGGCACGAGTACGCGTCATTCTGAAATTCAAAACAGCAGCAATTAGCACATGTCTTACTAAAAATTCCATACGCAACAGTAGGTATCGAAGTGACACATGATCAATTTGCACAACATTCACATATATTGATAAAGCATAAACTTTATACAAGATACATTATTCTCGGGTCTCCGAGAAGTCGTGCTCATGTCGTCACTACCTATACATACGCTACTGTCTATACGACATGTCACCGATTACAAAAGTTGGGTTACGCTACCCTAGCTGCCCTACTTGGCAACCGTAACCCCCTACTCGGAGTAGAACTCGACCTCCTGTGGGTCGTCCTCCTCCGGTACTTCTGCTGGTGGCTCTGGATCTACCACCTCTTCTCCCATTCTGGGTTCCCCCATTGCTGGAAGACCCAAGACCACCGGTATGCCTAACACCGGGGGCACGAGGTCCTGCAATGCATGCACCTCGTCCATGGCCTGGTTGTAGTCCTCTTCCCAGCCTTGTCCTTCCTCAATAGCGTCATCCCGCTCTTGAGCAAGGTCCTCATTCTGCTGGGTTAGGGTTTGCACCAGCTCTTGCAACGCCACGATGTCAACACGGCTCTTCTCTTTGCCTTCTTCAGACGACGCAACTGATTGTGTTGTTCATTCAGTCGCTTGATCGTCAGAAGGAGCACATTGCGGAGTGCGCTGTGAGCACCCTCGAAATGATCTCCACGGCTTGTGCTCTCCTTGAGCTTGGTGGCGAGATGCTCCGTATGAACAGCTTGGCTGTCCATCACAGCGTTTCCCGCCCTCATTTGGAGGCTGAGGTTTGCCTCCACGGGGTTGTACCTTGGGCAATTCGGGTCTGTTGCCTCCAGGTACCTCTCTTCCCACACATGCTGAGCTCGTCCCTCCACCGGAACGAGTGCGTATGGAGTGCCCTCCATAGCCTGCACGTGTAGTTGGCAGAAACGTGACATAGTGTCACGGGCTGCCACTTGCCACATCCCTTCCGGTTGTCTTCCTCTCACTGTGACGGTGAATGGCACCCAACCGGGTGGCATAGGTCCTGCAGGAACCTCGACATGGATCGTCCACGTCTTGTTCCCCTCTTCGCCTTCTTCCTTGGCGAAGTATTGCGGCATCTGGTTGTACCCGAAATATTGGAGCATTTGCCACAATGCTTCCGGGTAGCCGCTACGGTCAGAGCAGTGGGAAACTACCCACCCGTTCTCCAACCGTTTATCTGCTGCCATCTGTAAAAATATATTTGAGAAATGTCAAATATTTATTTAAACAGTAAACCATTGAGTTATAACATAAGATATGTCCTTGAACTCATAACACTTGGAAACATAGTTCAAATTTTTAAACAAATTTGACTGCTGATCTGCCCTTCCCATGACAGCCTTGACCAGTTTCCATTTTAACCTGATTTAGGCCATGTTAACAGCAAAACTAATTCTGGAGCTCAACATCAAAGTTAAAGCTAAATTCAATAGCTTTCCAGAAAGTGTTTGCTTGGCCTAATATCTGTCCTGGTTCAAAAGTTATGAGATGTCAAAGTTAACAGAATTTCTGGGAACAATTGGACAGCACCTCCCTGCCTTAGGTACTGATTTGATCCAACAATCTCAGTTACTTCCATTCCTAATCTGACAAAACTTTCTGTTACAAAGTTGTAACCCATCTCATAAGCTTCCCAGAACTACCTCATTTTCTATTTTTGGATTTTTATGCAGGAAGTTATGCTTAATTTACAGAGAGTCTACAGAGAGTCTTTACCCTGTCCTGTTTTCTGGACAGTCCCAACTCTACTGCATTTTTCGAGTGGTTAAGGGATGAAACACCTCTGGACCTCAACAGAAAAGTTGTAAAGCTCTTCCAAAGATTTCCAGAAATGTATCATACGACCCCAATCTCGAAAGAACTCAACCTCTATCCTCTGATTAACTTCAGCCTTGATTCAGCTGAAAACAGAGTGTTCTGTCCTTAACAACCTATAAGTTGAAAACTTGTTAACTTTGAAGATCCTGTTCAAGGGAAGGAGTTACATCAAGTTTTACTACTTTGGAGCAAAACTTTCAAGTCTTAAATGAATTTGTTCATTTAGTTGGGTGTGACGTCGATGCATCACCAGATTATGTCGGCACTACGTCCTCACAAAGAGAAACCTATACCGGACTTAGCCGGCTTCGTTAGTTCAGTGGCACTACTCGTCACTTGCACACGGATGCTACACGTCTACCGTTTCGTGGTCAGGCTACCTACAGAAAATCAATCAATCGTCAGACTCGGCTGCACACCGAGCCCGGAATCCATACAGTTCGTACACCCGGCCGTCATCACTCGCCCGGATGTTCTCAAGCCAAACACGCCTTGAGTTACGTGTTCACGTCTCAGACCACGTGACGGGGTCTCCCATGTTGCACCACGCACGCCAGGGACAGACGTTGCTCGAATACCCTAAACGACATGAAGAGTCGTAGAGGATACTAAAGCGGGTCGGGTTACCTGCCACCCGTGGGGCTCCACCCTTCAGCTTGTGTGCACTGGTGGACAGCGCT
Source organism: Neostapfia colusana (assembly GCA_030760725.1). Classification (NCBI taxonomy): domain Eukaryota; kingdom Viridiplantae; phylum Streptophyta; class Magnoliopsida; order Poales; family Poaceae; genus Neostapfia; species Neostapfia colusana. The sequence goes on from JASWHV010000006.1 coordinate 108,846,787, forward strand.
TACGTGCACCCCCCAAGACATGAACGTCCCGAGATGCACGATTTTCCGACATAACAAATAGGTTAATATGCCACTTTCTATATGCTAATAACATCCTTATACGGGCTACTAACTCGTTCCTCACTGGATTTTTGAAAAAGAAGACCTTTGTACTGTGTTAAACCTCAAGCGAGCTCTGATACCAACGCTGACACGACCCCATTGGTCCTGTCGAGCCAGGATCACGCTGAGGGGTGCTGCGTTGCACAGCACCGTATAACACACGTCAAAGGTGCAAAGCGGAAGCGGAAGTTTTATTACATAAACAAGTTTATGAACATGTTTACATCAAAATAAGTTCAGTCTACACTCGCGGGCGTAGACTAAGCATCAAGTGCACGTTCAGCCCTCGAACGTGTCCTTGCTAGCACACACGCACACTAACTCTGCGGCGTGCACGACTCCCACTCGACGGGGTTCCCCTCCTGGGGTTCCGTCTCCTCTTCAGGAGTCCCTTCCTCATAGAACCCTGCAAAAGCTTCAAACACAAGCAGTGAGCACGAAGGCTCAGCAAGTCTGACCCGTCTCACCTAAACATGGAACTTCTACATGAGGGTAATGGGTTGCATGAGGTAAAAATCATTTGCAAGGACTCGCCTAATTAGTAGAACCTTTCAAGTTTTAGCAGCAGGTTGTGGAGAACCTTACGCTAAGGCACATGAGAGAGCCGCAATCAAACAAGAAACGCATTTCTCTCATGTACTTTGTCCAAAGTTGAAAAGAACTTTAATTAGCTCTAAGCTACAGCATATCATTAACAATCACTGTCCAGCTTTCAATCAGCAACATTTTAACATGTAACTAGCCTGTTCTTTCTACGTCACGGTACAGTGAACAAGTGGTACTCACTGACCGCGAGGGACGGCGATTATAATCGATTTACACCTGCAGGGTTACCCGAACAACCCGTCACGTACGCCCGTACTCGATGTTGCCTACAACAACCATCACGGACGCCGTACGCGACTACCTTTCACCCGTTAGCCAAATATTGAACCGGTCCCATCGTCCCGAGCAAGAGGTCTCTGCACGCGCATCTCCGTGCCGCCAGCCGATTTACACCTCGAGCTCTCAACCTACCCTCTGAACGACGGGCAATGCCTCAATACCCAGCTACCCGAGTTACATCAGTTTCCCGGTTCCCATATAGCCGGTAGGTCTTCGGTACTGTTCTAGCTTGTTCAACAGGCCCGCACACGGCTCGGTCCTCAATCGACACAAGCGGAGCTACAGCACACAGGCCCCAAAGTCCTGCTGCCCTTACTCTCCGCTCGGTCTCATTTTCTTGCCATGTGTATCATGTGCTATCTCTACCCGAGCAATGTGCCTCTAGCCTATCCTCGCGAGTAGTTCCAACTACTCGACTTGTACCGAATCCTACTCTATCCTAGCAATGCAGTGGCTAACGGGGTTTGCACTCCTAAACCCCAACCCATGGTTTTCTTGGCTATGCAGTGGGGTTTCCAAACAAGACTCTAATCCACAGAATAAAGGAAACAAGTATGTGCTCAAAACAATAAAAATTTGAAAAATGGTTAATGCAAACCGGAGCTTGCCTTGCTGCTCTTGGTCGTAGGCTAGCTGTTCCTCCGGAGTAACGAAGTCTAGGACTTTGGGTTCCTCCTCGACCTTAGCGACTACATGATAAGAGCAATATATGTATCAATTTAAATGCATTTGTATTAACTTTGAAGTTTTGAAGTCTATAACCTTTACTAGATAGACCTAATGACTGTAAAACTTTTACTGTGGCTTGGTTACAACCTAAACAGAAACTTGGTCAAGTTTTAGTTGCAGCAAAGCTCAATTGAGCCCTCCACAATTAATTATGTCCTTGACCTTAATTAAAGGCTTTTAGGGTGTTCTAAGGATTTTCATGAAACAAACCATGACTTTATGGAAACTAGATTTTCAGAGGGTTCTAATGGAGTTGGTCTCACTTAATTTGGAAGTCTCTAACTAAAGATATGAGCTAAACAATTTCAGAGAAAATTCTGAAAATGTTTCTGAACATTTTCTATTTTCTCTGGAACAGTTTCACTAATCACACCATTAGGTGGATTAAATGAGCTCAAATGGATCTGAAATTTTTATGGTAGTTCAAGGATATTTTGGTGAACATCTCAGTAAAATTTCAGGATTTTCCTCCAAAGGATTCTCCAGTTAAAATTCCTAACAGTTTAAACTTTGAGGAATTAATTCTGGAGAAATAAGGAATTTCATGAAGTGAAACTTGATTTTCTGGAAAGTACTCAGATAGCTGAATCCAGAAAAATTTGGTTCACTCAATTTGGAGCTTTCTAGCCAAAGTTATGAGGATTTGAAGTTTGAAGGAAATCTGAAAATCGGGGAAAAGTTTAAACTCGCGCGTGGGCCCAGGGGACACGCGTCGCACGCCGAGGCGACAGCACACCGCGGCCCACAAGGATTTTGCGCGCCAGCACACCCGATCCTGGCCGCAGCCGGATCCCGATTCAAAATATCGGCCGCTGACAGCTGGGGTCCACCCCCTTCTTCAACCTCGCGACACCCGCGCCCCGCCGCCGAGGGATCTCGCCGGAGAGCTCGCCGCCGGCTGCTGTACAGCTCCAAACTTCTCGATCCTGGCCGCCCCTGCCTATTTTTACTCTTCTAGGGTCAGCTGCTCATGACAATGGCCGGAGCATGGTCGGCGACGAGCCGCCACCTCGGAATGACTTCGGCCATGTCGGCTGACTTCTCTAGCACCTCAGCTACTTGGGAAATCGGTCGGGGAGCATCAGTGGACCTCAGAGAAGGTCGACATGAGCTCGAGGCAGCTCGGGGAAGGCCCGAAATAGGTCCTCACCGTGCGCCCGATGCCGCCCGTTCGTTCCGCCATTAGTAGACCTCAAATTACGCCGGGCACAGAGGTTCTCCGGCCCAGAGTTGTGAAGACAACTTGTGCGTTACCGTGTCTAGCTCGTGTGAGAGCGGCCTGAGGCCCTCTAAGCCTTTCTAGAGCATGAATTAAACAGAATCGTACCCGAAGGTCGTTCTGCACACAGAAAGGGGGAAAGTGGAAATTCGCCGCCGGTGAGCAACCACTCGAGCTGTGGCTCGGGGATGAGCAGCACCGGTCACCCGCGCGTCCAAGGGTGCCTTGGCTCGGGCGTGACAACGCCCTGGTTGGGCTGTCCACGAGAGCCCGAGGTGCGGCGGTTCCAAGTTCCGATTTTGATCTTTTGGCACAGCCGATATCACTCGGTTTCAACCGAATTCTAGCAACGGGGAGGATGGAGGAAGGTCTCTAGTACCTTGCTGGGGCTCTGGAGTGGAAGGAGGGAGCTTCGATCGGCGTTCTCCGATCAAGTCCGAGCTGCGGAAGTTTTCGGCCGGCGCTGAGTTCTTGCGGGGAAGAACGACGGTGCCTCGGCCGAGGAGGGGGCAGGCGCCTTAAGAAGGCTCTGCACCGCCTCACGCCCGCGCGTGGGCAAGCAGCTGGTGGCGCGGCGGCTTGCCTCGGTGGCGATCACCGCTGCGGCTCGGCGACCCGAGTGAAAAAGTCTCAGTCGGTTTGATCTGAGCAGTGGCTGACATGTGGGTCCCACCTCCAGTTTTAACCTCTGAAATTTACTCCTAATCACTGTTGTAAACAGTGAACCCCATACTACCCTTGGCAATTCAAATTATTCACCCATGAGCCATTTGAATTGATCAAAGTTCAAATGAGGTTGGGTTTGAATGAATTTCAGCACAAGTTCAGTTTGAAATTCAAATAAAATTTGAATTTCTCCCACTTAGCTCATGTCAAGATCAACTCCAAATGGAGTGAAAATTGGTGTGTGAGCTCACAAAAATGTGCTGAGTAAGAATATGCCTTCCACTTTTAAATTCATGGGATAAAAACAGTTTGAATTTTGAATAAGGTTTCAAACTGTCCTCTTCCTAACTATACCCAAACTGACCTCAAAAAGGTTTTGAATTTGGGTGAAACTTGGCATGGACATACTTAGCAAAATGTAGGAGTTTTCATATGTCCAGCCCATCTATATCACATGTGGGAAATACCACTTTTGCAATGTGTAAGTTTGTTCTCTAATGAGCATGTTGATAATTGTTACTTGCTCTTCATTCGTGTTCATCATTCTTCCTCAAATGAGGTGTGTGGTGTGGTGATGAACACTGCAAATGTGTGTCAAAAACTGAGGCCCTTACAATCGGCATGTATCTCCAATGCAACCGCCTCTGGTAGGGCAGCAAATGCCGACTAGGGGTGAGAATGAGAAGGGAGAGCTGGGCGCATGGCTGGCATACGCCGGAAGTGTATTCATAAAAATTTAATACATAATTTAAATGAGCACAAGGGAAGAGCAAAGTAGGACAGGTTTCTTTTCATATAATTTTCCACAGGAGGATGGCAGGCTAAACATGGAGGCCATGACCCGCCCCATTAAGAAGGGACGCAAGACTCTACGCGCTTGGATTCGGAACCAGGCAAAGCTGAACGTAGTCCTGTACCGTCCCCTGGGGCTTAGCTGCTCCGAGCTCTGTTCCTGGACTCTATGGAATATATTATGAAAAGAAGAGATTGTCCTATCATTGCTCTAGGGGTAGAACTTACGGAGATGTTCTATGTTCCAAGGATTCGGGAGCGGATCCCCCTCCTCGGTGGAAAGGCGTACGCACCCGGGGCGGCACACTTTTGTGACTCGGAAGGGACCTTCCCAACTAGGTGAGAGTTTGTGGGTCCCTTCGCGAGAAAGTATGCGCCGCAGCACCAGGTCACCTTCCTGCAGCTCCCGGGCCCGCACAGACCTCTGGTGGTAGCGACGGAGCGCTTGTCTGTACCGTGCGTTACGGAGTGTTACATGCAATTGGACCTCGTCGACGAGGTCGATTTCTCCACGCCGGAGGTTGTCCTGCGCGGCTTCGTCGTAAGCTCGGACACGGTGAGACTTCATGGTGATCTCTGGGGGAAGCACAGCTTCGGCCCCATACACCATAAAGAAGGGTGTCTCTCCGGTGGCCCGGCTCTGGGATGTCCGGTTAGCCCATAGTTTGTTCAGAAGCTCATCCACCCAATTGGCACCATGTTTCTTCAGGCTGGCATTTGTGCGAGTCTTGAGGCCCCGAAGAATCTCGGCGTTGGCCCTCTCAACTTGCCCATTGCTCTTTGGGTGAGCAACAGAGGCATAGCACACCTGGATGCCGAGGTCTTCGCAGTAGTCTTGGAAGGCTGCGCTGGTGAACTGGGTCCCGTTGTCGGTGATGATCCAGTTCGGGACCCCGAACCGGTAGACAATCGATTTGATGAACTTCACTACTGATTGCTTGTTGATGGTGACAACTGGTGTGGCTTCCGGCCACTTGGTGAACTTGTCGATGGCGACATAGAGGTACCGGAATCCCCCGACGGCTCTGGGGAATGGTCCCAGGATGTCCAACCCCCATACGGCAAATGGCCACGAGGGTGGGATCATCTGTACTGCCTGAGCCGGTGTATGGATCTGCTTGGCGTGGAACTGGCACGCCTTGCAGCTCTCGACCAGCTTGACGGCATCCTGGAGTGCTGTCGGCCAGTAGAAGCCATGCCGGAAGGCTTTACCGACAAGCGTGCGTGAGGAAGAGTGACTCCCACATTCGCCTCTGTCGAAGTGTGCGATCGACACTTCCACCGGGCCTGCACTGGGCAGCCCGCGGAGGTTCTTTTTTCGGCGGGGCTAGTCTCCTAGCGGAAAGCTTGTGCGGATGGACGAGTTAGCGAGAGCTTGACACGGTGAGTTTTACGTGGTTCAGGCCGCCGGAGCGTAAAACCCTACGTCCACGGTGAGCTACGGAGCTCGCTGTATTGCTTGCTGCTCAGGACCGGGGGCCTGAGCTTGGGGGTGAGTTACAGCCTGAGAGAGTATGGCTAGCGTATGAGTTGCAAAGTGCGAACCCTTGCTATCGACGCCTACCCGAGCCTTTTATAGTCCAAGGCTCGGGCGGCTTACAAGGGAAGCCGGGACCCGACAGGTGATCCCGGGAGGATTGTCTATTATCTACCGTATCTGAAGTTACGCCGGTGGTTGCCTCTGGTCGAAGGCTTCTGAGTCTTCATCTTGCCGCCCTGCCCATGCCGCGTGCTAGTCGTAGTGGTTGATGACGGCGCAGGCGGCATGGGATGTCTTGTCGCGGCGTTTATTGGCTGGCAGGTTCTGACACCGCGCGCCAATCTGTGATGCGACTGGGCGCAACGGCACCTGACAGACGCGTGCTCCGCATTTCCGCGTCTTGGGAAGACGCGGGCCTTGAATACCTTGTACGGGCAAGGTGTGGGGCGCCTTTATGCCCGCCACCTACCGCTCGGGGGCAGGCAACACCGTTCTTCTGGCCACGTGGCGGGTCCGGAGCCCTTCTCTGAGGTGAGAAGGGTCCGGCCTGCGGGGCACGTGGAGCCTCCGGACCTCTCCCCGCGGAGGGGGAGGTCCAGCCTCTGTATGCCACGTGGCGGGCCCAGAGCTCTCCTCTGCGGAGAGGGAGGCCCGGCCCCGCTGGACGCGTGGTGTCTTCGGACCCCTCACCCGCGGAGGGGGAGGTCCGGCTTCTGTATGCCACGTGGCGGGCCCGGAGCTCTCCTCTGAGGAGAGGGAGGTCCGGCCCCGCCGGACGCGTGGCGCCTTCGGAGCTCTCCCTGCGGAGAAGGGTGAGTACCTTAGGCATTTTACCCTGTGCGCGGGGGTACCCCATATCTCAGGTACCGACAGCCTCCATGGATCTCAGCGAGCAAGTCGCAGCATTCCCCCTGGGTTATGCACTGCAATAGGACGTGGTTAGCGCCACGCCGGTAGAGATCCCCTTCTACCAGTGCGTATCTCTTAGCCATACGCACAATCCCTTCAGCGGTTACATGTTCATCAGGGACGATGTTGTCCTTCAAGTAGTCCCGGATCTCCGTGATCCATGCATCGGGTCTGACTTGAGCTTCTGGATCTTGAGCGCTGGGTTGCACGGAGTCCCCAGTGATGCTTACGATCCTTGGCGGCATCCATGGTTGCAGGGCCGCAGGGACCGCCAGCTTCGAGGTGCTGGTCCAGCCCCCTTCGCCCGGCTCGGCGGGCCGGGCTGTGCGCCGCAGCAACGTCCTCTCGAAGACTCCTTCGGGCACGGGGGCTCCGGTGGAAGCCTTCGTTGAAAGGTCGTCAGCTGCAGCATTGCCGGCGCGCGGTACATGGTGCAGGTCCAAGGCGAGGAAGTCTTTCTCCAACATCTGCACATGGAGCAGATAAGCAGCTAGTTGTGGGTCATTGCAGGAGCATTCGCCCTTAACCTGCTTGATAACCAACTGGGAGTCGCCCTGTGCCAACAACTGGCGAGCGCCCAGAGACAGGGCTATCTGTAGGCCAAAGATGAGTGCTTCATACTCTGCCATGTTGTTGGCATGCACTCGGGTGGAGCTGGTCTGGCTCTGCACTGCCAGGGGCTGGTGCTCCAGCTGTTGCGAGTGCTTGGAGTTTTTCCAAGGCCAACACTGCAGCAGTGCGGTCTCCACGAATCCTGAGGACGCCTGTTGGTGTAGGCATCTTCAGGACGAGGTAGCCGTAGTGGGCTACCGCCATGAATCGATACAGGGCTGGCCTGCCAATTATGGCGTTGAAGGGGAGGTCTATCTCCGCTATGTCGAACAAAATGTATTATGTCCGATAGCTGTCCGGAGCTCCGAAGGTCACCGGGAGGCTGATGTTGCCGTAGGGAACGACCTGTCCCGGCCCTACCCCTGAGAACGGGCTCGACGGGGTGAGCTTGGCCATCGGGATCTGCAGCTTCTGGAAAGCTGCACGGCTGATGAGGTTCAGCCCAGCTCCGCCATCTACCAAAACGTGGTACATCCTCATGTTGGCGATGGTGGGAGCTACCAAGAGCGGTAGTTGGCCGGCCCCAGCCATGTTCCTTGGGCAGTCGGTGGCATCAAAGCCGATGGGGGTTCCCATCCACTTGAGGTGCGGTGCGGCACTTGGGAGTGGAGCCACCGACGCTACCGCTTGGCGCAGAGTCTTTACTGCGCTTCGGGACGAGGGGTCGGCGGACCCGCCGTATATAACGTAGAGCTTCTTTCGGCGCTCATCATCGTTGGAGTTGGAGTCCTCATGGTTGCGCACCGCCTTCACGGCGTGCTGAGGCTCCTGAAACTCCACTTGGTGGTCGACGCTGTCTGGGACGTCGACCTTCTGCTTGCCCTCCCTTTGGCGGAAGGGTGGGGCATCAGTCCGCTGCTGCTTCCCTTTGCGGAAGCGCTCCGCGAGCTTCTGGATCTCCCGGCACTCGGCAGTAGTGTGGCGACAGTTGCCGTGCATGGGGCATAGCTTGTCTTGGTCACAATCTGGGGCTGGTGACTATCACTGCCTCTTGTCGGGGCGCGGCCCCCGAGCTTCACTGGGTGCCGCTGCTGCGGCGACGAGAGCTGCGGTTGGTGATTCCATCTTGCCTCTGCCTCGTTTCTTGGTCTTCTTGCTGCCTCCATAGGAAGCAGTGCCAGATCCGGGCTGTCCTCCTGACTCGGAGGTCGGCAGTGAGTGCCAGTTCCGCCCTTCGGCTGCTGTCGAAGTGTGCGATCGACACTTCCCCCGGGCCTGCACTGGGCAGCACGCGGAGGTTCTTTTTTCGGCGGGGCTAGTCTCCTAGCGGAAAGCTTGCGCGAATGGACGAGTTAGCGAGAGCTTGACACGGCGAGTTTTACGTGGTTCAGGCCGCTGGAGCGTAAAACCCTACGTCCACGGCGAGCTACGGAGCTCGCTGTATTGCTTGCTGCTCAGGACCGGAGGCCTGTGCTTGGGGGTGAGTTACAGCTTGAGAGTTTATGGCTAGCGTATGAGTTGCAAAGTGCGAACCCTTTCTATCGACGCCTGCCCGAGCCTTTTATAGTCCAAGACTCGGGCGGCTTACAAGGGGAGCCGGGACCCGACAGGTGGTCCCGGGAAGATTGCTTGTTATCTACCGTATCTGTAGTTACGCCGGTTGCTGCCTCTGGTCGAAGGCTTCTGAGTCTTCATCTTGCCGCCCTGCCCATGCCGCATGCTAGTCGTAGTGGTTGATGACGGCGCAGGCGGCATGGGTTGTCTTGTCGCAGCGTTTATTGGCTGGCAGGTTCTGACACCGCGCGCCAGTCTGTGATGCGACTGGGCGCAACAGCACCTGACAGACGCGTGCTCCGCGTTTCCGCGTCTTGGGAAGACGCGGGCCTTGAATACCTTGTACGAGCAAGGTGAGGAGCGCCTTTACGCCCGCCGCCTACCGCTCGGGGGCAGGCAGCACCGTTCTTCTAGCCACGTGGCGGGTCCGGAGCCCTTCTCTGAGGTGAGAAGGGTCCGGCCTGCGGGGCACGTGGAGCCTCCGGACCTCTCCCCGCGGAGGGGGAGGTCCGGCCTCTGTATGCCACGTGGTGGGCCCGGAGCTCTCCTCTATGGAGAGGGAGGTCCGGCCCCGCTGGACGCGTGGCGTCTTCGGACCTCTCTCCCGCGGAGGGGGAGGTCCGGCTTCTGTATGCCACGTGGCGGGCCCGGAGCTCTTCTCTGAGGAGAGGGAGGTCCGGCCCCGCCGGACGCGTGGCGCCTTCGCAGCTCTCCCTGTGGAGAAGGGCGAGTACCTTAGGCATTTTACCCTGTGAGCGGGGGTACCCCATATCTCAGGTACCGACAGTGGCCCCCGGGCCCATCTCGGGGGAGATAGCGAGCCCGAGGTGGGACCTCCGTCTCTTCCGATCCGCGCACTTTCTTTAAGTCCCGAATTGGCCGCTGCCGGAGCACGAACGGCCGCGGGGTCGTGAGAGCGTGCGCTCACTTGATGATTGCTTTTACTGCGGAGACGGGAGCCCCGACCATGTTGAACACGCAGGGCTTTCGGAGCTCTCCCACCGCGGGGGCAGGTCCGGTTTCCGCCTGCCACGTGACGAGCCCGGAGCCCTTCTCAAGGGAGGAGAGAGTTCCGGGCCTGCTGGACACGTGGGGCCCCCGGGTCCCGCCCCCTCTAGCCCTGGGTCGAAGTAGCTGGTAGCTCCTTTCCCCCTTCTTCATGCAGTCCTCGTTGCCGCAACCTGGAAGTCCTGCACACAGGTAGAGGAAACGTAATTCTCCTTGGGGGCTCCCCCTCCCTTATCTCATAGTCTTATTTGACTTACACCCCCAACCATATGCTTGATGCTTGGGGACTTGTAGAGAGGGGGAGCTGAGCACATGGCAACCATGTACCACAAGGGCGATAAAAAAGAACTCAATTCACAAATTAAATAAGTACAAGGAAAGAGCAAAGTAGGGCAGACTTCTTTTCGTACAACCTTCCATAGGAGGAAGGCAGGCTAAACATGGAGGCCACGACCCACCCCATTAAGAGGGGAAGCAAGACTCTACGCGCTTGGAGTCGGAACCAGGCAAAGATGAATGTAGTCCTGGACCGTCCCCTGGGGTTTAGCTGCTCCGAGCGCTGCTCCTGGACTCTATGGGGTTTATTACGAAAAGAAAGTACTGACCTATTTTTGCTCTTAGGGGTAGAACTTACGGAGGTGTTCTATGTTCCAAGGATTCGGGAGCAGGTCCCCATCCTCGGTGGAAAGGCGTACACACCCGGGGCGGCATACTTTCGCGACTCGGAAGGGCCCTTCCCAACTAGGGGAGAGTTTGTGGGCCCCTTCGCAAGAAAGTATGCGCCGCAACACCAGGTCACCTTCCTGCAGCTCCCGGGCACGCACAGACCTCTGGTGGTAGCGCTGAAGCGCCTGTCTGTACCGCGTTACGGAGTGTCGCATGTAATCGTACCTCGTCGACGAGGTCGATTTCTCCACGCCGGAGGTTGTCCTGCGTGGCTTCGTCGTAAGCTCGGACACGGTGAGACTTCATGGTGATTTCTAGAGGGAGTACAGCTTCAGCCCTGTATACCATGAAGAAGGGTGTCTCCCCGGTGGCCCGGCTCTGGGATGTCCGGTTAGCCCATAGTGTGCTTGGAAGTTCATCTACCCAATTGGCACCATGTTTCTTCAGGCTGGCGAAGGTACGAGTCTTGAGGCCCCGGAGAATCTCCGCATTGGCCCTCTCGACTTGCCCATTGCTCTTCGGGTGGGCGACAGAGGCATAGCATACCTGAATGCCAAGGTCCTCGCAGTAGCCCTGGAACGCTGCGCTGGTGAACTGGGTCCCATTGTCAGTGATGATCCTGTTTGGGACCCCGAACCGGCCGACAATAGACCTGATGAATTTTACTGCTGATTGTTTATTGATGGTGACAACTGGTGTAGCTTCCGGCCACTTGGTGAACTTGTCGATAGCGACATAGAGGTACCGGAATCCCCCGACGGTTCTGGGAAATGGTCCCAGGATGTCCAGCCCCCACACGGCAAACGGCCACGAGGGCGGGATCATCTGTACCGCCTGAGCCGGTGTATGGATCTGCTTGGCGTGGAACTGGCACGCCTTGCAGCTCTCGACCAGCTTGACGGCATCCTGGAGTGCTGTCGGCCAGTAGAAGCCATGCCGGAAGGCTTTACCGACAAGCGTGCGTGAGGAAGAATGACTTCCACATTCGCCTCCATGGATCTCAGCGAGCAAGTCGCAGCCTTCCCCTGGGTTATACACCGCAATAGGATGTGGTTGGCGCCACGCCGGTAGAGATCCCCCTCTACCAGCGCGTATCTCTTAGCCATACGCATAATCCGTTCAGCGGTTGCATGTTCATCAGGGAGGATATTGTCCTTCAAGTAGTCCCGGATCTCCGTGATCCATGCATCGGGTCTGACTTGAGCTTCTGGATCTTGAGCGCTGGGTTGCACGGAGTCCCCAGTGACGCTTATGATCCTTGGCGGCGCCCACGGTTGTAGGACCATCGGGACCGCCAGCTTCGAGGTGCTGGTCAAGCCCCCTTCGCCCGGCTCGGTGGGCCGGGCTGTGGGCCGCAGCAACGTCCTCTCGAAGACTCCTTCGGGCGCAGGGGCTCCGGTGGAAGCCTTCGTTGAAAAATCGTCGGCTGCGGTATTACCGGCGCGCGGTACGTGGTGCAGGTCCAAGGCGAGGAATTCTTTCTCCAACATCTGCACGTGAAGCCGATATGCAGCTAGCTGGGGGTCATTGCAGGAGCATTCGCCCCTGACTTGCTTGATGACCAGCTGGGAGTCGCCCTGTGCCAACAACCGGCGAGCGCCTAAAGACAGGGTTGTCTGCAGGCCAAAGATGAGTGCTTCATACTCCGCCATGTTGTTGGTTGCCTTGAAATTGAGACGCACCATATACCCAAACTGTTCCCCCGATGGCATGAGGAGCAGTACGCCGGCACCGGCCCCCTGCTTTCGCGAGGAGCCATCGAAGAAGAGTGTCCAGTGGGTTTCAGTGAAGACCGGAGCTTGGTGCTCCGGTTCTCCGCCCCATGGCCCCCTGGGTCAGTCTCCGTTGGTGTCCACTCCGCCACAAAGTCAGCCAATGCTTGGCTCTTGACTGCATGGCGTGGGAGGAAGTCCAGCTCAAACTCCGCCAGCTCCGCTGCCCATTTAGCAACGTTGCCAGTCGCATGGGGGCTGTGAAGAATTGTCTTCAGTGGATACGAGGTGACTACCGAGACCCGGTGGGCCTTGAAGTAATGGCGGAGCTTTCTGGAGGCCACGAGCACCGCATACAGCAGCTTGTGGATCTCCAGGTACCTTGTCTTGGCATCATGAAGTACTTCGCTGATGTAGTAGACAGGCTCTGGACGGTTCGAACCCTCTTTCTCAGGCCTGGGAGGTCCTCGTCCATTGGCCCTGGCCCACTGGAGGTGGGTGGACCCACGGGGGCCTCCGGGAGCTGGGACCCGGAGGCCCTTAAGCTATCTTGATTGTCCGGGAGCTCCGGGGGGTCTTGGGGGACCTCTGGGAGGTCCCATTTGGCCCCCGGGGGGTCCCGCGGGGCCCCCGGGGGTTTATCTTGGAGGTCCGGGAGACTGCCCAGGACCTCCGGGAGGCCGACCTAGACCTCCGGGAGGTTGCCTTGGAGGCCTGGGAGACTGTCTTGGTCCTGCGGGGCCTCCTGGCGTCTGTCTTCTGCTGCCGGAGCAGGTTGTGAAGATGAGGGGTCCGGCCGCTCTGCGATGAGGACCATACTCACTACTTCAGTTGTCGCCGCGATGTAGAGCAACAGGTGCTCTCCGGGCTCAGGGGCTACCATGATTGGTAGGGTCGTCAGGAGTCGCTTCAACTCCTGGAAAGCCTCTTCTGCTTCGTTAGTCCAGGCAAAAGGGCCTGACTTGCGCAGGAGCTTAAAGAAAGGGAGTGCCCGCTCTGCTAGCCTTGGTATAAACCGACTCAGCGCGGCTAGACATCCTGTGAGTTTCTGGACATCCTTGACGTGGGCAGGGGGCCGCATCAAGTCGATGGCCTTGACCTTCTCTGGGTTGGCCTCAATCCCTCGGTGCGAGACCAGGAACCCTAAGAGCTTCCCAGAGGACACGCCGAACACACATTTATCTGGGTTCAGCTTGGTGCGCGTGGAGCGCAACTTGTCAAAGACTAAAGCTAGGTTATCTAGCAGGGACGGACCCTGCTTGACCTTGACAACTATGTCATCGACATACACCTCAACCAGGTCTCTTATTAACTCCCCAAAGGTTTTGTGCATTGCCCGCACAAAGGTGGGGAGTGCATTCTTTAGGCCGTAAGGCATAGACACATAGCAATAAAGGCCGTCTACTGTGATGAAGGAGGTGTGCTCCTCGTCCTCCCTAGACATGGGGATCTGATGGAAACCCGAGTAGGCGTCTAGGAAGCACAGCATATCACAGCCTGACGTTGAGTCTACTATTTGATCTATTCTAGGGAGAGGGAATGGATCTTTAGGACATGCCTTATTGAGACTGGTGTAGTCGATGCACATCCGGAGCTTCCCGCCAGCCTTCGGGACAACGACGGGGTTCGCCAACCATCGGGGGTGGTGGACTTCCCGTATGAAGCCAGCGTCCAGCAGCTTCTTGACTTCTTCACGGATGAAGTTCTGCCGCTCGATGGACTACTTGCGGGGCTTCTGTTGAACCGACTGGGTGTCGGGAAAGACTTTCAAGTGGTGCTCGATCACCTTCCTGGGGATCCCCGGCATCTGCGACGGCTGTCACGCAAACACGTCGACATTGTGCCGGAGGAAGGTGACGAGCGCACCTTCCTATTTACTATCCAGGCCCCCGGCTACCCGGGTGGTCTGGGTAGCTTCGGCGCCGACTTGGACGACCTTTAAGGGGACGCCGCCCTCGTCGAGAGGTTGCACCCGGGGTGCTGTGGTGGAAGCACGGTGACGTGCGTTCGGGCGGAGCTGGTCCGACTCCGTATTGCCGGGGGTTGATGCCCCAGCTGCCGCGAGTGCTTGGAGCTTTTCCAGGGCCGACACTGCAGCAGTGCGGTCCCCTCGAATCCTGAGAACACCTGTCGATGTCGGCATCTTCAGGACAAGGTAGCCGTAATGGGCTACAGCCATGAACCGATACAGGGCTGGCCTGCCGATTATGGCGTTGAAGGGGAGGTCTATCTCCGCTACGTCGAACAGAATGTACTCTGTTCGATAGCTGTCCGGAGCCCCGAAGGTCACCGGGAGACTAATGTTGCCGTAGGGGATAACCTGTCCCGGCCCTACCCCTGAGAACGGACTCGACGGGGTGAGCTTGGCCATCGGGATTTGCAGCTTCTAGAAAGCTACACGGCTGATGAGGTTCAGCCCAGCCCCTCCATCCACCAAAACGTGGTACATTCTCACGTTGGCGATCGTAGGGGCCACCAGGAGCGGTAGTTGGCCGGCCCCAGCCATGTTCCTGGGGCAGTCGGAGGCATCAAAGCTGATGGGGGTCCCCATCCACTTTAGGTGCGGTGCAGCACTTGGGAGTGGCGCCACCGACGCTACCGCTCGGCGCAGAGTCTTGACTGCGCTTCAGAACGAGGGGTCGGCGGACCCGCCGTATATGACGTAGAGCTTCTTCCGACGCTCATCGTCGCTGGAGCCGGAATCCTCGTGATTGTGTGCCGCCTTCACGACACGCAGAGGCTCCTGGATCTCCTCTGGGTGGTCGATGTTGTCTGGAACATCCACCCTCTGCTCATCTTCCTTTGGACGGAAGGGCAGGTCATCAGCCCGCTGCCGCTTCTCCTTGCGGAAGCGCTCTGCGAGCCTTCGGATCTCTCGGCACTCGGCAGCAGTGTGGCGACAGCTGCCGTGCACGGGGCACATATTGTCTTTATCACCTTCTGGGATTGGTGATCTTCGCTGCTTCTTGTCGGGGTGCGGCCCCCGAGCCCCACCGAGCGTCGCTGCAGTGACGACTGGGGCTGCAGTCGGTGACTCTATCTTGCTTCTGCCTCGGTTCTTGGCCTTCCTGCTACCTCCACAGGGAGTAGGACTAGATCCGGGCAGTCCCCTGACTCGGAGGATGGCAGTGAGTGCCAGTTCCGTCCTTCGGCAGCTCTGGCGCATTTGTCTGCCAAGCTGAAGAGCTCTGAGACGTCGCGGACCTCCCTGGTCGCGAGCTTCTCGAGCATCTTCCTGTCCCGGATGCCTTGCCGGAACGCCACCATCACAGAAGCATTTTGAATGTGTGGGATGGTGTTCCACACCTGGGAGAACCGCTGGATGAACGAGCGCAGCGACTCCCCAGGTTGCTGCTGGACGGCGTGGAGGTCGAGCTCCGTGCCAGGCCGGGTGTAGGAGCTGCCGAAGTTGGCTACGAACTGTCGGCAAAGCTCTCCCCAGGAGGTGACGGAGCCCTGGGGGAGGTTCATGAGCCAAGACCGGGCTGGACCGGTCAAGGCGACAGGGAAGTAATTGGCCATGACGGCTTCATTCCCTCCTGCGGCAAGTACGGCGGTGGAGTAGATTTGGAGGAACTCCGCCGGGTTGACGCTGCCGTCGTACTTCTCGGGCAGGTGTGGCTGAAACTTGCGCGGCCACTTCGCAAAGTGAAGATGGGGCGCGAGGGCTGCACACCCTGCTTCTGTCACCGCAGGTTCTGGTGCCGCGAACGCTGGGTTCGCCCTAGGCACAGTGTACCCCGGTACGGGCAAAGCTGCACCATAGGCCGGGGGCGCCATCTGCAGTACATATGATTGTGGCATATTCTGCACGGTGCAGGCCTGGGGCAGAGGTCGCATGGCGAAGGTCTGCTCTTCAGGCTGGGTCGAGGCCGACGTCATGCTGTCGTCAGCCTCTTGGTAGCGACACCTTTCTCGGCGTTGCTCGAGGTATACCCGGGCTTCTTGACCCGAGCGACGCCGCTCCAGCTCTGTCCTCAGATCCATCGATTGAGGGCTGGCAGAGCTGGAATTTGCCGTCTGTTCGTCAACCATCGGCGTGCGTATCGGCGACACGGCCGGCTGGTCAGAGTGTCGTCTCCGCCGGAGTCGCGGGCTTGCAGCAGCGACGACAAGACGGTCTACCTCGAGAATCCACCGCTAGGTCGCTGCCTGAGGCGCGTCCCCAGCGGGCGGATTGTGCAGTAGCGCTCTTGCTGCAGCTAGCGCACCCCCTCCAGGTACGCCCGGCGCTACTGAAGATCTGACGCTGGTTGGAGCCTGCATTGCCGGGGTCGGCGCTGCCAGAGCCGGTTGCTGGCTCCCAGCTTGTACTGACACACTCCGTCCCGAGTGTGTTGGCTTGTACTCTCCCCTGGTCGCGGTTCACCGCGGAGGCGGGGGATGTGAGCTTGCCGCCGAAGGGAGCTTGGTCATCTTCGTCGGCGGAAACTCGTCGCGCTAGGGGAAAAGCCCCCTACCTGGCGCGCCAAATGTCGAAGTGTGCGATCGACACTTCCCCCGGGCCTGCACTGGGCAGCCCGCGGAGGTTCTTTTTTCGGCGGGGCTAGTCTCCTAGCGGAAAGCTTGCGCGGATGGACGAGTTAGCGAGAGCTTGACATGGCGAGTTTTACGTGGTTCAGGCCGCCGGAGCGTAAAACCCTACGTCCACGGCGAGCTACGGAGCTCGCTGTATTGCTTGCTGCTCAGGACCGGAGGCCTGTGCTTGGGGGTGAGTTACAGCTTGAGAGTGTATGGCTAGCGTATGAGTTGCAAAGTGCGAACCCTTGCTATCGACGCCTGCCCGAGCCTTTTATAGTCCAAGACTCGGGCGGCTTACAAGGGGAGCCGGGACCCGACAGGTGGTCCCGGGAAGATTGCTTGTTATCTACCGTATCTGTAGTTACGCCGATAGCTGCCTCTGGTCGAAGGCTTCTGAGTCTTCATCTTGCCGCCCTGCCCATGCCGCATGCTAGTCGTAGTGGTTGATGACGGCGCAGGCGGCATGGGATGTCTTGTCGCAGCGTTTATTGGCTGGCAGGATCTGACACCGCGCGCCAGTCTGTGATGCGACTGGGCGCAACGGCACCTGACAGACGCGTGCTCCGCGTTTCCGCGTCTTGGGAAGACGCGGGCCTTGAATACCTTGTACGGGCAAGGTGAGGAGCGCCTTTACGCCCGCCGCCTTCCGCGTCTTGTAAAGGCGCTCCTCACCTTGCCCGTACAAGGTATTCAAGGTCCGCGTCTTCCCAAGACGCGGAAACGCAGAGCACGCGTCTGTCAGGTGCCGTTGCGCCTAGTCGCATCACAGACTGGCGCGCGGTGTCAGAACCTGCCAGCAAATAAACGTCGCGACAAGACATCCCATGCCGCCTGCGCCGTCATCAACCACTACGACTAGCACGCGGCACGGGCAGGGCGGCAAGATGAAGACTCAGAAGCCTTCGACCAGAGGCAACCACCGGCGTAACTACAGATACAGTAGATAACAAGCAATCTTCCCGGGACCACCTGTCGGGTCCCGGCTCCCCTTGTAAGCCACCCGAGTCTTGGACTATAAAAGGCTCGGGCAGGCGTCGATAGCAAGGGTTCGCACTTTGCAACTCATACGCTAGCCATACACTCTCAAGCTGTAACTCACCCCCAAGCTCAGGCCCCCGGCCCTGAGCAGCAAGCAATACAGCGAGCTCCATAGATCGCCGTGGACGTAGGGTTTTACGCTCCGACGGCCTGAACCACGTAAAACTCGCCGTGTCAAGCTCTCGCTAACTCATCCATCCGCGCAAGCTTTCCGCTAGGAGACTAGCCCTGCCGAAAAAAGAACCTCCGCGGGCTGCCCAGTGCAGGCCCGGGGGAAGTGTCGATCGCACACTTCGACAATCCCCTTTTAAAACTTCCCAGGTGCAATTCAATGCGATTCGAAACTCTTCAAATACGCCGCTTGGGCGACCGCTTCGGCTCCAAGACCAAGCATCGATGACAAGTGGACCCAGGTCGTCCAGCTAAAGCGGTGGGCCAAGAAGTCAGTCTCCCAAGGAGACGAGACGGCAAGGCGCTTCGGCGGTTCCCGAAAAAAGAGCCGCGACGTGCAGAAGTGGCAACCTTGGGAACCACCGCAGTAAAAGCAACCATCAAGTGGGCGCACGCTCCCACAATCCCATGGTTGTTCGTGCTTCGGTAACGGTCAATGCGGGACTTAGAGAAAGTGCACGGAACGGAAGAGACGAAGGCCCCACCTCGTGCTCGCTATCTCCCCCGAGATGGGCTCTGGGGCCACTGTCGGTACCCTCGATATGGGGTACCCCCGCGCACAGGGGAAAATGCCTAAGGACCTCGCCCTTCTCTGCAGGGAGAGCTCCGAAGGCGCCACGTGTCCAGCGGGGCCGGACCTCCCTCTCCTCAGAGGAGAGCTCCGGACCCGCCACGTGGCCAGCAGCAGCCGGACCTCCCCCCACCGCGGGGAGAGCTCCGAAGGCTTCACGTGTTCCGTGGGGCCGGACCTCCCTCTCCTCAGAGGAGAGCTCCGGGGCCGCCACGTGGCTAGCAGCAGCCGGACCTCCCCCCTCCGCGGGGAGAGCTCCGAAAGCTCCACGTGTCCCGCGGGGCCGGACCCCCCCTCTCCTCAGAGGAGAGCTCCGGGCCCGCCGCGTGGCCAGCAGAGCAACGCTGCCTGCCCTCGAGTGGTAGGCAGCAGGCGTAAAGACGCGCCATACCTTGCCCGTACAACGTATTCAAGGCCCGCGCCTTCCCAAGACGCGGAGACGCGGAGCACGCCTCTGTCAGGTGCCGTTGCGCCCAGTCACATCGCACACTGGCGTGCCGTGTCAGAGCCTGCCCGCCAATAAACACAGCAACAAGACATCCCCTGCCGCCCCTGCCATCATCAACCACTACGACTAGCTTGGGGCATGGGCAGGGCGGCAGAACGAAGACTAGTAAGCCTTCGCCAGAGACAACTACCGGCATAACTGCAGATACGGTAGACGGCAGGCAATCTTCCCGGGACCACCTGTCGGGTCCCGGGCCCACCTTGTAAGCCACTCGAGCCTTGGACTATAAAAGGCTCGGGTAGGCAACGTTAGCAAGGGTTCGAACTCTGTTGACTCGCCTCTTACACAGCCTCAAGCTTAGGACTCCGGTTCTGAGCAGCAAGCAATACAGCGAGCACCTCTGCTCACCGTGACGTAGGGTTTTACGCTCCGGCGGCCTGAACCACGTAAAACTCCCTGTGTCAAGCTTCTCCCTCACTCGTCCCTAACGCTGAAGCTCTCCGCGAGTGACTAGCCCCTCCGAAAAAGAACCTCCGCGGGCTGCCCAGAGCAGGAAGTGTCGGCTACACACTTCGACAACCCCTGTTTGAGCTGTACATGTAATTTAACCCTGAATAATGCTGAAATTACAGTTTTGCCCCTGTTTCCTAGCTAAATAAGACAAATACACCCTTGTGCAACTGCTGAAATTACAAAAATACCCCTATTAGCATTATGTTCACATTTTAGCCCTGTGTAATTTCTACAAGTATCCTTAAAACCCTAGATAAATGCTGACCTAACGTATTTACCCCTAAAACATGTTAAAATTTTATCTAATAATAGACACTAGTACAAAACCCCCACATGAATATATACACATGATGATACGGAAAGTATGATTTCTTCTATGCTTTGATGATTTTATGTTAGAGTGTTGGATAGCTTTTGCTTGTTCCTCGTTCTTTTCATTTCACCTGCAATGGTGTGGATCGAATCAGCACCCGAACCGACGTTCGACCTGCAAGCCCAAGACTTTGACGACCCCAAGCCGTAACACTTCTCGAGAGGCAAGTGCTCTTGACCACGTTGTTTCCTATTTAAAAATTTTAGTTAGAAATTGCATGCATTCACTATAGGAAAACATATTATTTTCGTCGGCTAAAAGTATCTTCGTGAGCCCTCACGAAAATAAACATAATTTCGTTAGCTTGCACTTAGCTCACAGCAAGAAAGTTTATTTACGTGGGCCAGAAAGAAAGCACATGAAAATAAGATCTAATTTTGTGAGTCTAAAAAAAGCACACAAAAATAAGATGTAATTTCGTGAGTCACGAACGAAGCACATAAAAATAAAGTGTGATTTCATGGGCCAAGAAAAAACACACAAAAATAGGATATAATTTCGTGCAACGAAAACAAAGCGCACGAAAATAGTTCGGGTATCCTTTGCCAGACCCGTCAGCGCAGTCTTTCTTCGCCCGCGACCCGAGTCACTCCGCCGCTGCGCCGCTCCTCTCGGCTCCGTCGCGCCGCTGCACCGCTCCCCGGCCCGTTGCGCCGCCGCCCGCCCGTTGCGCCGCGCCGCCGCCGGTCCTTGCTCCTCTACCAAAGCGGCGGCGAGTGCAGTTCCCACCGACCAATCCCATGGACAAGCCGCGCCTCCCCTCCGTCACCGGCGCCACCGAGTCCTCCGCCCGCCCCTCATCTATCAGCCAACCCGGCCCCGTCCCGCATGGCCTCTTGGCATCCAACCCGGGTCCGCCCTTCACCAAGCGTCCTACGGTTGCGGCGGCGCCGCTCGCACCTGGCGACTTTGCCCGGTACACGGATTTGGACGTTCGAGCGCTCGTATCGATGGCCGGAGGGCTATACCCGCTGTGGCGGGCTGAGGCACTCCGCGGCCTCGCTGCGGTCCTCAAGAAGGCGGACGCCGGCGGCGGTGCTGCCCGAGGTGTTGTGGAGTGCTGCTATGGCTGCGCGGCTGGGCTGATGCGGGATTTGATTGATGCCAATGCTTTAATTCGAAAGGCAGCACGCAAGATCCTGGGCTTAGTTAATCTGCCAAAACTTCAAGTGTTCAGATCTGCAGTTGATGGTCTCATTACAAGTTTGGAGAAGCATCCAGAGGTATGTTGGTCTGATAGCTTTGCTGAACTTTAGTCAGTTACTGCAGTCTTGCTATCTCTTAAGTTTCGTGCATTATCAACACCATGTCAGCATATAAGATATAGTTCAACCCATTACTCTATCTGCTCTAGAGTCTAGACAACCATTATTATCAAAGATTTAGTAGATCACTTTATTTGAGGGAAAAGTTTAAATGATTTGACTGCTAATTTAAAAGTTTACTGTAATCGTCATGCTAATCTTGATATGGAAAAAGGTCAACTGTTAATTGGCCTTTCCATCTCTTTATTTAAAAATGAGGCAAGATGTTCTGGTAGAGTAAGAGTTGCTGTAAGGCTGAGGCCCAGGAACACTGAAGAATTGGTTGCAGATGCTGATTTTGGTGATTGTGTTGAGCTTCAGCCAGAGGTCTGGTTTCCTCTTCAGCTGCTATGCAAGATAAATAATTTGATGTTCCCTCACTTGATAATTTTTTTGTTATGAAGTCCAAAAGGTTAAAGCTTCTTAAAAACAATTGGGAGTCAGACACATATGAATTTGATGAAGTGCTCACAGAGTTTTCTTCACAAAAAGGAGTGTATGAAGTTGTTGCAAAACCAGTTGTGGAGGTATTTAAACTCAACTTGTCTTGTATCTTTGAGATAGATCTTTCTGTCATCTCCACTACTTGAAGGTAGTTGTACAAATTTTTTTAGGGAGAAGTAAATATATGAAGCTGCAGAAATTTGCACACTGCATGCTTCTTAGCTTTCAATACTCCAATTCATTTTACGTACACGTTATTGAATTGTTTCACAAAGTACACAGTGTTTAAATGTATTTTATCTTTCATACTTCATAGTTGATTAGTAAAAATGATGGAGCGGTAGTCTTTGTGAAGGTAAATGTCAAGAGCTGTAAAAGGTAGGAATGAAATGAATGTCAGCATTTTTGGTGAAAATGGTCATTCTTCTTCCATGATGGGTTCTTTCCGTCCACCTATTGTTAGGAAAAGTAAGCTTGTAGTTGTAGACTTGGCTGGATCAGAGTGAATAGACAAGTCAGGTATATTTTCTTTTCTTAATAATACTGTCTTGCTATTCTCATTACTGTTAAATGTCTATGTATTTATTGATATAATTGGGCCTGCTGTAATTTGCAATCCTATAATATCGGAATCTACTATTTGTAGGTAGTGAGGGTGCTGAGAAATAGGGAGGGGGGAGACCCCTTGGCTGCGCTTAGGGCTGCGCAGGGGAGAAACCAGCAGCGAGGAGGCGTGGGGGCAGCTGCGCAGTACGTAACGTGGGGGACAAAGTAGCTGGTCACGGCGGCTAGGGTTAGGGTTCGAAGCCACCGTGATCCAAGGAGAAGAACAACCCTCAACGGGGATTCTTATTTTTTTCCTGGATGCTCAAAACATGAGGGAGGGGGGCTGCTTATAAAGGGGGGACAGGACCCCCCCCTTTGGCCGCAGCCTACTCCTAGTCTGTTTGGGGATAATCCCCCAAACTGACTAGGATTCTTTTCTTCCCTTTTTTAGTCTATTTCTTTCTATCTAAACTGATTCAATCTATAACTCCCTTTTATTCCTAAACATTATCTAATTAATTCTTCTAAATATTTTCCTGGTGCGGCTGCAGGGCCTGGCCGGCCTAGTTGTGGGCTTTGTGGGCCCCACGCCGACCATATTGGCGGCCCACAAATGCATCCACAACATTTCCCCCCTTCCCGACAAAGAGCTCGTCCTCGAGCTTAAAGGAGGGGTGCTTCATCCTGAAATCTTCTAGTTGCTCCCATGATGAATCAGCTTCAGAATGTCCTGCCCATTTGACGAGTAGCTCCCAGACACCTCTGTTCAAACGCGCCCTTTGTACTTTTTCAGGCGTAGGTACAACACGTCCATGCAGAAGTGGTGGTAAAGGCACCACCTGTATGGGAGTAGGACCTTCAAATTTTTTTAACAGGGACACATGGAAGACATCATGTATCCTTGCTTGAGGAGGCAGCTGAAGTTTATATGATACAGTCCCAATGCGTTGAATGATCTGATATGGTCCAAAATATTTTGGTCCAATCTTTGAAGAAGGCGTCGTCATTACTCCCACAGCTGTCCTCTGATGAAGCCGCAGCCAAACCCAATCACCGATCTGAAATTCCACCTCTCGGCGGAACTTATCTTCATAGCTTTTCATGGTGACTTGTGCTTGTACCAACCTGTTCTTGATTTCAGCTAAGAATTCATCTCTATCCTTTAGCTGTTTATCCACTGCTGCTACTCTAGATACGCCCGGTTGGTAACCAACAAGAGTCGGAGGGTCCCTGCCATAGACCACTCTGAAGGGCGAGCATTTGAGGGCTGTCTGGTAGGAAGTGTTGTAGCAATACTCAGCCCAAGGAAGCCACTGCAACCAAGTCTTTGGTCGGTCACCAGCCAAGCAGCGAAGGTACACAGTGATGATCTTGTTAACGACCTCAGATTGGCCGTCAGACTGCGGGTGGAAGGCCGAGCTGAGCTGAAGTTGAACACCGGCTAGCCGGAACAAATCTGACCAGAAGAGGCTGGTGAAGACGGTATCACGATCACTGACGATGGAGCAGGGAAAGCCGTGTAGTCGTACAATGTCGTCGAAGAATGCCCGCGCCACTGATGCAGCACTGTAAGGGTGGCTTAGGGGAATGAAGTGGGCATACTTGGAGAAGCGATCTACCACTGTCAAGATCACTGATTTCCCACCAACTTTCGGAAAACCTTCAATGAAGTCCATGGAGATATCACTCCAGACTTCTGACGGTATAGGCAGCGGTTGTAGCAGGCCGGCTGGATGAAGATGATCAGTCTTGTTGCGTTGGCACGTAGCACACCCGCGGACATACTCACGCACCCGCCGTAGCAAGGACGGGTTGTAGAAGGAGAGGCGTAGCCGATGCACTGTCTTCTGGATGCCTTCGTGGCCCCCATCATGCGCCTCAGCTAGGAGAGAGGGCCACAAGGAGGACTTGTCGGGAACGAAGAGCTTCCCCTTGTGAAGTAGAAGGCCGTCGCGTTCGGCCCAGTCAGCAGGTGCGACTCCCTCCCGGAGTTGGGCACATAGCTGTTGCGCCTGCTGGTCTGTAGCGATCTCCGCGCGGAGCGAGTCGAAGAGTGGAAAGACTGGCGCAGATATGGCGTGAATAGCTATGTCTTCCTCGTCGCGGCGGGACAGGGCGTCAGCTGCCCCATTCAAGCGCCCCGGTCGGTACTCAACCTGCAGATCATAACCAAAAAGTTTGCTCACCCAAGCATGTTGGGGAATCGTCGTGAGTCGCTGATCCAGGATATATTTCAGGCTGAAGTGATCAGTCCGAACAGTGAAGGGACGACCCCACAAGTAAGGCCGCCAATGACGTACGGCCTTCACAAGACCGATTAGCTCACGCTCGTATGCCGGTAGCTTATGATGGTGAGTCGCTACAGCGCGGCTGAAGAATGCTATGGCGCCGTCGCCCTGGTGTAGAACCGCCCCAAAGCCGGCGCCGGACGCGTCGCAGTCGACGATGAAGCGCTTGTTGAAATCCGGCATTTGAAGTAGAGGCGCTGTCATCAACGCCTGCTTGAGTTGGGAGAAAGCGTCCTGCGCATCATCAGTCCAGCGGAATGCTTCCCGCTTTAGTAGGGCGGTGAGGGGTGCGGCCACCGCACCATACCCCGCAATGAACTTGCGGTAGTAGCCGGTGAGCCCGAGAAAACCTCGCAAGGCTCGTAAGGACCGAGGTGTAGGCCAACGTTCCACGGCCTCCACCTTGGTCGGATCCATTGCCACGCCGTGAGCGGATATGATGTGTCCTAAGTAGGACACAGTCTCCTGGCCGAAGAAGCACTTAGATTTCTTCAGGAACAACTTGTTTGTCCGTAGTGTCTGGAACACCTGCTTGACGTGCTGAAGGTGTTCGACCCAGGTCCTGCTATACACCAATATGTCATCAAAGAAGACAAGCACAAATTTTCTGATGTAGGGGTCGAGGACGTCGTTCATCAACGACTGGAACGTGGACGGCGCATTGGTGAGGCCGAATGGCATCACCAAGAACTCATAGTGGCCTCGATGAGTTCGGAATGCTGTCTTTTCAATGTCGTCCGAGTGCATGCGCACTTGAAAGTAGCCGCTGCGGAGGTCAAGCTTGGTGAAGAACCTTGCGCCGCGAAGCTCGTCCAGTAGCTCGTCAACCACCGGAATCGGGAACTTGTCTTTCAAAGTTCTGGCGTTGAGCTCGCGGTAGTCGATGCAGAAGCGCCACGTGCCGTCGGCTTTTCGGACCAACAGTACTGGCGAGGAAAATGCAGATGTGCATTCTCGGATGATGCCTTGGCGAAGCATCTCAGCGCATTGCTTCTCAATCTCGTCTTTAAGAAGCTGGGGGTAGCGGTACGGCCGGACAGCTACTGGAGTTGTGCCCGGCAAGAGCCTGATTTGGTGGTCGTGGCGTCGTGCAGGAGGAAGCCCGCGTGGCTCGTCGAAGAGGTCCTGGAAGCCATCCAGGAGGGCGCCCATCATATCAATAGGTGGTGCTAGAGAGGCACATACCGGAGCTGAACTTCGCAGCCCCGTCCAGATCACCTCACGGTCCCCGCGCCACAATTTCATCGTGAGGTCCTCAAGGTTCCAGAGAATGGGTCCCAAAGATCGCAGCCACTGGACTCCTAGAACAAAGTCAAAGCCGTCCAGTGGAAGTGCGTAGCATGTGACGTCGAAGCGATCCCCTGCAATCATCAAGGATACACGTGGAAGGATGCCTGTACAGGAGATAGAGTCGCCGTTGGCGACTCGGACGCCGACGCCTGATCGTGGCAACATCATCAGGCCGAGCTCCTTGATGAGTGGTTCCCTGATGAAGGTGTGAGTGGACCCTGTGTCGACCAATGCTGTCAGTAGGTTGCCGTGGACGTAGACATGGAGCTTCATTGTGTTGGCGAAGTCGATGCCGGTCAGGGCGTGTAAGGAGATGCCCATATCAGCTACGGTCGCGTCAACGTCATCATCGTCGTCAAGCTCCAGAAGGAAGATTCCTTTGCCGGCACACTTATGGTCCGGTGTGTACCGTTCAGGGCAGTGATAGCACTCGCCGCTTGCCCGCTTAGCAGCCATCTCATCGGGTGTAAGGCGTTTGAAGCGTGGGCGAGAAGATGCCGTTGTTGACGATGTCGGGGCGGGTGCTATAGAACTGCCACTTGAGGCCGTAGCAGAGGCGCGGGACACAATAGAAGAGCGCGTGGAGCGTTGAGAGGCGGCGCCCTTCTGTATTCCGCTATCTGTTATTGCCGCAAGTCGACGTTCAAAGGCTCTGGCTAGACTCATGGCGGTTTGTAGATTAGTGGGAAACTGCAGCTCCACATCCGTTCTAAGTGGCTCGCCGAGGCCAGCTGTGAAGAGGTTGATCTGCTGGCGCTGGCTGAGGTCCTCGCAACGACAAAGAAGGACCAGGAATTGACGCTGATATTCCTCAACCGTGCCAGTACGACGGAGATCTTTAATTTCCGCCAGGTCGTTGGAGCGGAGCGGAGGCCCGAAGCGCATGTTGACGAAGTCCGCGAACCGCTCCCAGGACACGATGCCACAGTCACGTTCTAGAGCAGTGTACCACTCGGCCGCGACACCCTCCAGGTGGAGAGACGCGAGCCACACCTTTTCTTCTGGCATCGTACGTGTCCCTCGAAAGTATGTCTCACATTTGGTGAGCCAGGGCAGCGGATCTGTTTCCCCGTCGAACTTGGGGAAATTGACCTTGTGGCGACGTAGCCCGCTGTCGTCGAAGGTCGGGCGTCCCGGTGGGCGCCTGGTACTGTAGTGGTCGTCGTTGCCGCCATGGCCGCCGCTGCCACCGCCGCCGCCCTTGCCGCTGCCGCAGCTGCGGGGAAGGTTGCTGCCCTGCGGTGAGTTTTGTTGCAAGTCCTCGCCACCGGAGAGCTCCCGCTCCGGTGCCTTCTCAAAGCGCGCAAGGCGCATATCGTGGCGGTCCAAGCGCTTGTTGATGGTGTCTATCTGCCCCATCATCTTGCTCATCATGTTGCCGAGATCTTGGAGGGTGAAAGTCCCAGAATCGTCCACGGGGCCGGACATGGTCGCTGCCCCGGAGTCTCTTGATACCAAATGCTGAGAAATAGGGAGGGGGGAGACCCCTTGGCTGCGCTTAGGGCTGCGCAGGGGAGAAACCAGCAGCGAGGAGGCGTGGGGGCAGCTGCGCAGTACGTAACGTGGGGGACAAAGTAGCTGGTCACGGCGGCTAGGGTTAGGGTTCGAAGCCACCGTGATCCAAGGAGAAGAACAACCCTCAACGGGGATTCTTATTTTTTTCCTGGATGCTCAAAACATGAGGGAGGGGGGCTGCTTATAAAGGGGGGACAGGACCCCCCCCTTTGGCCGCAGCCTACTCCTAGTCTGTTTGGGGATAATCCCCCAAACTGACTAGGATTCTTTTCTTCCCTTTTTTAGTCTATTTCTTTCTATCTAAACTGATTCAATCTATAACTCCCTTTTATTCCTAAACATTATCTAATTAATTCTTCTAAATATTTTCCTGGTGCGGCTGCAGGGCCTGGCCGGCCTAGTTGTGGGCTTTGTGGGCCCCACGCCGACCATATTGGCGGCCCACAAATGCATCCACAACAGAGGGTCACACATTAGAAGAGGCGAAGTCGATCAACTTGTCCTTAAGTGCATTGGGGAAATGCATCAACACACTTGATGAGAACAAGTCCTCATGTACCTGCTCGTGGTTCAAAGCTTACGAGATTGCTTAAGGATTCATTTGGAGGTGAGATAGGTGATACATTTTATACTTACCTTACAATGATTATACTATATTTTAAAGGGTTTCAGTGCCACTTTGTCATCATATTTATTTTTGCAAAGACAGTTAGAGTTGCAAAATAAAGGTTTTTTCTTGAAAAGTAAACCTTGCATTGCTATGAAATATCATGTTATCTGTTGCAGAAGCTCGATGTCAAATAGCTGAGGCTGAAAGTGAGTGTAAAATCACTTTAGAGGTTTGCTTCATGCCTTCATTACAACCCATACATCTTGCTATTTTGTATTAATTTATTAGCCCCTTCATTTTGACCTGTACATTAGTATTTTTACTCAGTAGGATGGAACCTACTTGTTGGTACACTCAATACCGGGTACCCCGCGCACAGGGTGAAACCGCCTAAGGACCTCGCCCCCTCCGCAGGGGCGGGCTCCGAAGGCGCCACGTGTCTGGCAGGGCCGGAGCTCCCCTCTCCTCAGAGGATAGCTCCGAGCCTGCCACGTGACACAGAAGATCGGACCTCGCCCCCTCCGATGGGGCGAGCTCCGAAGGAGCCACGTGTCCAGCGGGGCCGGAGCTCCCCTCCCCTCGGTGGATAGCTCCGGGCCTGCCGCGTGGCCCAAGAGGTCGGACCTCGCCCCCCTCCTCACAGGCGAGCTCCGAAGGAGCCACGTGTCCAACGGGCCGGAGCTCCCCTACCCTCGGAGGATAGCTTCGGGCCCGCCACGTGGCGAGCAGAGCCGGACCTCCCCCCGCTCCGTGGGGGTGAGCTCCGAAGGCTCCACGTGTCCAGCGGGGCCGGAGCTCCCCCCTCTCCTCAAAGGAGAGCTCTGGGCCTGACACGTGGCCATCAGAGCAGCGCTGCCCACCCGACGCGGTAGACAGCGGGAGTAAAGGCAAGCCATGCATTTACCGTACAAAGCATTCAAGACCCGCGCCTTCCCAAGACGAAGGGGCGCGGCGCACGCCTGTCAGGAGGCGCTGTGACCAGTCATAGTGAAGACAGACGTACAGTGTCTGAAGCTGCAGACCATTGAAGGCAGCGACGAAACCGGAGAAGACATGCCCTGCCGCCTCTGCCATCGCCAACGGCTACACGCTACACCTAGCCTGCGGCATGGGCAGGGCGGCAGGACGAAGACCTCGACGCCAGCGCCAAGACACAGGTGGTAGGAAATCACCCTGGGGCCACCTGTCGAGTCCCCGAGGCCCATCTTGTAAGCCACCCGAGCTTTGGACTATAAAAGGCTCGGGTAGGCAACGTTACAAAGGGGGGCATTTTGCCAAGCTCCCGCTAGGTCTTCCACATACTCAAGGAAACCAGTGCTTCGAGCACTCCCGTGGACGTAGGGTTTTACGCTCCGGCGGCTCGAACCACGTAAATCCCCGTGTCAATCCTCTCACCGAGATCACCATCTCCTTTTTCTGCACTCCAGTCCGACGAAACCCTCGCGAGAGGACTAGCTCCGCCTAAAAAAGAACCTCCGCGAGCTGCCTAGAGCAGACCCGAGGGAAGTGTCGACCGTAGACGCTTCGACATTTGGCGCGCCAGGAAGGGGGATTTTCGCTCTTCGACGAGTCTACGCCGACGAAGATGACCAAACCTCCGTCAGGAGCAAGCTCTTCGCCGACGTTCCCGGCGAACTCCGTCAACCTCAAGATCCGCCGCGGCGCAGGGCGCCACTCAAGCAAGTGCGCTAGCCACCGCAGAAGCGCTCCTGGACAGTTCACCTGCTGAAGACGCTCCCCGGGGGGCCACCCAGCAGTGGATCCGCGACGTCAACTACCTCGTCGCTACCGCCGTCAACCCTCCGCTGCAGCGGGGACGACACCCTGCTCAACCTGGTGTCTCGCTGTCGCGCACACCAACGGTTGACGGGTAGATGGTAGACTCCCGCTCTACCAGGCTCCCAACGGCGGACCTGAGGGAAGAACTGGAGCGACGTCGCCGGGGAGAAGACGCTCGCGTAACCATCGAGCGACAACGACAAAGGCGTCGCATGCAAGAGGCCGACTACATCATGTTGACCGCCTCGACTCAACATGGGCCGCAGATGTTCGCCACGCAATCTCTACCCCAAGCATACGCCATGCAACATATGCAGCAACCATATGTCCTGTAGACGGTGGCCCCGTTGTATGACGCACCTTTGCCCATGTTGGGGTACACCGTGCCAGCAGCCGTCCAAGGGTTCGCGGCACCAAGACCTGCAACAATAGCGATCGGATGTGTGGCCCTGGCGCCACACCTCCGCTTCGCAGTGTGCCCACGCAAGTTCCGGCCACACCTGTCAGAGAAGTACGACGGAAGCATCAACCCGACGGAGTTCCTTCAGGTCTACTCTACTGCCATCCTAGCAGCAGGAGGTGATGAGGCCGTCTTGGCTAACTACTTCCCCATCGCCTTGACCGACCTGGGGCGGTCGTGGTTCATGAACCTGCCCCAGGGTTCCATAACCTCCTGGGCGGAGCTATGCAGACAGTTCACGGCGAACTTCAGCTGCTCCTACACGCGCCCCGGCACGGAGCTGGACCTCCACGCCGTGCAACAACAACCGGGAGAATCTCTGCGCTCCTTCATCCAGCGGTTCTCCCAAGTACGCAACACCATCCCCCACATCCCGGATGCATTAGTGGAGGTCGCATTCCGACAGGGTGTGTGGGACAAGAAGATGCTCGAGAAGTTGGCCACCACAGAGGTGCAAGACATCTCAGAGCTCTTCAGCCTGGCAGACAAGTGCGCCAGAGCAGAAGAAGGGCGTCACTGGCACGCACAGCCAGCCTCCGAAGCCGGAAGACAGCCCGAAGATGGCGAAGTTCAAGCTGTACACCTGACCACGTCAAACAGTCAAGAGCCAAGCACCGACTGACTTCGTGGTCAAGTGGACGCCACCACCAAGCATCCCAGGGGGGCCCCGAAAGTGGAGAACCGGAGCCCCGAGCACCGGCCTTCACCGAGCTCCACTGGACGTTCTACGTCGACGGCGTGCTGCTCCTCATGCCAACGGGGGTGCGGTTTGGGTACCTTGGACCTGTGCCATGTACCGCGCGTCGACGACACCATCGACAACAACCTGTCAACGAAGGCCTCCACCGGAGCCTCGGAGCTCCAAGGAGCCTTCGAAGGGACGTTGCCGCGACTCACAGCCTGGAGTGCCGACCGGGCGAAGGGGGCGAGACCAACACCTCAAAGCTGGCGGTCCCGGCGGCCATGTAGCCATGGTGCCAGGCAAAGGATCGTATGCGCCTTGGGGACTCCGTGCTACCCAACGCCCAAGATCCAGAAGCTCAAGTAGCTCCGATGCATGGACCACAGAGGTTCGGGACTTCTTGAAAGACAACATCCTTCCTGATGAACGTGCATCCACTGAACGGATTGTGCGGATGGCTAAGTGCTACGCGCTAGTATCTTTACTGGCGTGGCGCCACGACATTCTATTGCGGTGCATAACCCAGGAGGATGGCTGTGACCTGCTCGCAGTTATCCATGGAGGCGAGTGCTGGGAAGCTCATCTTCCCACACGCTGGTCGGTTAAGCCATCTGGCATGGCTCCTACCGACCGAGAGTCACCTAGACGCCGTCAAGCCGGTTAGGAGATGCAAGGCGTGCCAGGTCCACGCTGAGCAGACCCACACAACCGGTGCAGACGTTGCACCCAGATCTGTCGGGGGATACTGGCTCCTCTACGTCGGGGGCCAGCCGGACATCCCAGGGCCGGGTCACGGGAATTACCCTTTTACATGGTATGCGGGGCCGAAGCCATGCTCCCTCCCGAGATCGCCATGGGGGTCCCCCGTGTCCGAGCGTACGACGAAGCCACACATGACCTGCTCTGCGTGAAAACACATCAACCTCGTCGACGAGGCAAGATGGCAAACAACGCTCCGGATCGCACGGCCCCGGCGGGAGCTCCAGCGCTGCCACCGCAGGTCCATGCATGGGAGCACGAAGCAGGCACTCCGACCCTACCTCTGTAAGTCCTACTACACTTACTCATGTGTTCATTTAAATTACGCATTAATTTATATGATCACCTCCCTGAGCTCTAGATAGTGTACGCCCTCCATACACTCGGCTCTCCTTCCCTGCTCTCATGCCTAGTCGACATTTGCTATCCTGTCGAGTGCGGTCGCGCTAAGGGTACCTGCCGATGGCCCGGGGGCCTCTCGGACCTCCCCCAGTCAGGGTACTGTGACGCCAGTCGGTCTCCTCCAGGAAAGGACCTACGCCAGAGCGGGAGGTCCAGGAGCCTTGCTTTGCCCGGTCGTGTACCTAAAGCATGCGCACTCTGCCTCCCCAGTGCTACGGTCTGAGTACTAGGGGCCGGACGGTTACACCCTGATTATGGCGGGAACCAGACCTCCGGGACCAAGGGCACCGATTGCCCTGGGCCCCGTACACTGGCCCAGGACTGTAAGCCAAATAAGACTAAGAGGTAGGGAAATGAGGACCTCTGAGCAGTACCGGACCTCACCCCCTCAGCGGGGGTGAACTTCGAAGTCCCGACCTCGTCTCCCTCTTCTCAGAGGCAAGCTCCGATGATCTCCGGACCTCACGCCCACCGCTGGCCTGAGCTCCGATGCTGGCCCTCGCCCTCAGAGGCGAGCTTCGAAGCCGGACCTCACCCTCTCCTCAGAGGCTGAGCTCCGATGACCTCCGGACCTCACGCCCTCCGCTGGCCTGAGCTCCGACGCCGGTCCTCACCCTCAGAGGCGAGCTCCGAAGCCGGACCTCACCCTCTCCTTAGAGGCTGAGCTCTGATGACCTCCGAACCTCATGCCTATCGCTGGCCTGAGCTCCGAGGCCGGCCCTCGACCCCCTCTCAGAGGCGAGCTCCGAAGTCGGACCTCACCCTCTCCCTAGAGGCTGAGCTCTGATGACCTCCGGACCTCACGCCCTCCGCTGGCCTGAGCTCCGATGCCGGCCCTCGACCTCTCCTCAGAGGCGAGCTCCGAAGCCGGACCTCACCCTCTCCTCAGAGGCTGAGCTCCGATGA
The DNA here is from genome assembly GCA_030760725.1 of Neostapfia colusana. Lineage (NCBI taxonomy): Eukaryota > Viridiplantae > Streptophyta > Magnoliopsida > Poales > Poaceae > Neostapfia > Neostapfia colusana. The sequence goes on from JASWHV010000006.1 coordinate 108,879,681, forward strand.
CCTCCGGACCTCGCGCCCTCTGCTGGCCTGAGCTCCGATGCCGGCCCTCGCCCTCTCCTCAGAGGCGAGCCCTGATGCCGGACATCACCCTCTCCTCAGAGGCTGAGCTCCGATGACCTTCGGACCTCACGCCCTTCGCTGGCCTGAGCTCCGATGCCGACCCTCGCCCTCTCCTCAGAGGCGAGCCCCGATGCCGGACTTCTACCTCTTCTCAAAGGCGAGCTCCGAAGCCGAACCTCCCCCTTCCACAAGGCTGAGCTCCGATGTTAGACCTCACCCGCTCAGCAGAGGTGACCTCTGAAGCCGGTCTACACCCCCTCCACAGGGGTGAACACTGAAGCCGGACCTCTACCTCTTCCTAGAGGCGAGCTCCGAAGCCGGACCTCTCCCTTCCACAGGGCTGATCTTCGATGCCAGACCTCACCCCCTCAGCAGGGGTGACCTCTGATGCCGGTCTACACCCCCTCCACAGGGGTGAACACTGAAGCCGGACCTCTACCTCTTCCTAGAGGCGAGCTCCGAAGCCGGATCTCCCCCTTCCACAGGGTTGAGCTCCGATGCCAGACCTCACCCCCTCAGTAGGGGTGACCTCTGATGCCGGTCTACACCCCCTCCACAGGGGTGAGCACCGAAGCCGGACCTCTACCTCTCCTCAGAGGCGAGCTCCGAAGCCGGACCTCCCCCTTTCACAAGGGATGAGCTCCGATGCCAGGCTTCACCCTCTTCTCAGAGGCTGAACTCCGAAGCCATCGAGACCCTGCCAGCACAAGAAGTACTCAAGACAAGAAAGTGCGCGGGAAGAAGAAGGCCCCACCTCGGGCTCGTTACCTCCCCCGAGATGGGCCCGGGGGCCACTGTCGGTACCCTCAATACCGGGTACCCCCGCGCACAGGGTGAAACTGCCTAAGGACCTCGCCCCCTTCGCAGGGGCGGGCTCCGAAGGCGCCACGTGTCCAGCAGGGCCGGAGCTCCCCTCTCCTCAGAGGATAGCTCCTAGCCTGCCACGTGGCCCAGAAGACCGGACCTCGCCCCCTCCGCAGGGGTGAGCTCCGAAGGAGCCACATGTCTAGCGGGGTCGGAGCTCCCCTCCCCTCGGAGGATAGCTCCGGGTCTGCCGCGTGGCCCAGGAGGCCGGACCTCGCCCCCCTCCGCAGGGGCGAGCTCCGAAGGAGCCACGTGTCCAGCGGGCCGGAGCTCTCCTCCCCTCGGAGGATAGCTCCGGGCCCGCCACGTGGCGAGCAGAGCCGGACCTCCCCCCCCTCCACGGGGGTGAGCTCCGAAGGCTCCACGTGTCCAGCGGGGCCGGAGCTCCCCCCTCTCCTCAGAGGAGAGCTCCGGGCCCGACACGTGGCCATCAGAGCAGCGCTGCCCGCCCGGCGCGGTAGGCAACAGGAGTAAAGGCGCGCCATGCCTTTACCGTACAAAGCATTCAAGACCCATGCCTTCCCAAGACGAAGGGGCGCGGCGCACGCCTGTCAGGAGGCGCTGTGACCAGTCACAGTCAAGACAGGCGTATAGTGTCTGAAGCTGCAGACCATTGAAGCCAGCGACAAGACCGGACAAGACATGCCCTGCCGCCCCTACCATCGCCAACGGCTACACGCTACACCTAGCCTGCGGCATGGGCAGGGTGGCAGGATGAGGACCTCGACGCCAGCGCCAAGACATAGCTGGTAGGAAATCACCCCGGGGCCACCTGTCGGGTCCTCGGGGCCCATCTTGTAAGCCGCTCGAGCCTTGGACTATAAAAGGCTTGGGTAAGCAAACTTACAAAGGGGGGCATTTTGCCCAGCTCCCGCTAGGTCTTCCACATACTCAAGGAAACTAGTGCTCCAAGCACTACTGTGGACGTAGGGTTTTACGCTCCGGCGGCCCGAACCACGTAAATCCCTGTGTCAATCCTCTCACCGAGATCACTTTCTCCTTCCGTCATCCACTCCGACGAGACCCTCGCGAGAGGACTAGCCCCGAAGAACCTCCGCGGGCTGCCTAGAGCAGGCTCGGGAGAAGTGTCGACTGCAGACGCTTCGACACTATTCTTTCCTGAATTGAAACAATAAGCATGTTTAAAAACACAACAATTTTATGTATTTTCGTGGGCCATCTTGTTGCCTACGAAAATAGTGCCAAAGTATTTTCGTGGGCCAACTTGTGGTCCGCGAAATTAGTACCTAAGTATTTTCGTGGGTTATTTCTGGCGCACGAAAATACTGAGCTATTATTTTCGTGAGCTAGATTTTGGCCCACGAAAATATTTGTTTTCTTGAGCCATAAAAGACTGATAAAAATACATTTATTTTCGTGGGCCACCCACAAAAATAAATTTATTTTTGGCAGTTTATTTTCGCGGGTAACTCCGCCTATGTTGTAATGACATAGCCGGTCCCAAGCCCGGGTAAAGGAGGAGGGGTTGTGATAGGCTTGGCGAGCCAACAACTTACACTTAGCCATTCTCATGGAAATGAAACCCAATAGAAATTCGTTGGGGGCGTAACCCTCTTAGAGACACGCATATCGGAACCCGGGTATGGTGTTAAGTGGGCAAGGGTCGGGTCGCCACCGCCTTAGTGGCGCGCCATATCGGAACCCGGATATGGTGTTAAATGAGCAAGGGTCGGATCGCCACCACCTTAGTGGCGCGCTACATCATCGCCCGGATGTAGTGATAAGTGAGCAAGGGTCTTTGCATCTTACTCGACGGGTGCAAAGCCTAAGGAAGCTAGCCAAGTAACATAGATTTCGGGTGAGTAGTTGGAATGTAGGATCCTTGATAGGGAAGCTACGTGAGTTAGTAGATGTTGCCATTAGGAGACGAGTAAATATCCTTTGTGTACAAGAGACTAGATGGGCGGGTCAAAAGGCGAGAGAAATCGAAGAATACCGGTTTCAAGCTTTGGTATTCTGGTTCGGCTGGGACTAGGAATGGCGTAGGTGTTCTAATAGATAAGAGTCTTAAGGATGGAGTAGTGGATGTTCGAAGACGAGGGGATATGATCATCTTAATCAAGATAGTAATTGGGGACATTGTCTTGAACGTCATTAGTGCTTATGCCCCACAAGTTGGGCTCAACATGAGTGCTAAGAGGCAATTTTGGGAGGACTTGGAGGATATGGTTAGTAGTGTACCGATAACCGAGAAACTCCTCATAGGGGGAGATCTCAATGGTCATGTGAGTGCAACTAACCTAGGATTTGAGGGAGTACATGGAGGTTTTGGATGCGGCGATAGAAATCAAGAGGGTAAGCACATCCTAGACTTTGTCGTAGCCTATGATCTGTTGATAGCTAACACCCTCTTTAGGAAGAGGCAATCTCACCTAGTGACCTTTAGTAGTGCCCAACACTCTAGCCAGATTGACTTTGTCCTCACTAGGAGAAAGGATAGACGGGAGTGCCTAGATTGTAAGGTGATCCCGGGGGAGTGTGTTGTGACACAACATAAGTTTGTGGTAGCTGACTTTTGCTTCCATACATGTTCTTTGCGGGACAAAGGTGTCAAAATCACAAGAATAAAGTGATGGAAGTTGAAGGGAGAATCACAAGAATCCTTTAAAAATAGGGTGATCACAGAAGGACCCTGGGCAGAAAATGGAGATGCAGATAGTATGTGGATGAAGATGGCAACTTGCATTAGGAAGGTAGCTAGTGAGGTGTTCGGTGTGACAAAGGGAAAGAAACTTGTAGATAAAGACACTTGGTGGTGGAATGAGGATGTATAAAAGTCCATTAAGGAGAAGGAGTGCTACAAGAGTTGGCATAATGATAGAAGCCCAAGCAGCATGCTTAAGTACAAAGAGGCTAAGAAAAATGCAAGGTGGGCTGTGAGTAAGGCAAGAGGACATGCCTATGATAAGTTATATGAGAGACTAGAGACAAAAGAAGGTGAAAAGGACATATACAAGGTAGCAAAAATTCACGAGAGAAAGATGAGGGATCTCAATCAAGTTAAATGCATCAAAGATGAGACTGACCGCATTCTAGTGAAGGATGAAGAGATTAAAAATAGATGGCGTGATTACTTTAATGGGCTATTCAATGATAGGAAGGGGAGCACTATGGTTGAGTTGGATGACTCCTTTGATGACTCTAACAGGCGGTTCGTGCGGAGGATACAAGAGTTTGAGGTTAAGGAGGCCTTAAAAAGGATGAAAGGAGGAAAGGCCCTCGACCCTGACGATGTCCCTATTGAGGTGTGGAGATGTCTTGGGGACGTGGCAATAGTATGGCTCACAAAGCTATTCAACCATATTTTTCGGTCAAACAAGATGCCTGAAGAATGGAGGAAAAGTATATTAGTACCTATCTTCAAAAATAAAGGAGATATTCAAAGTTGTACTAATTATCGAGGCATTAAGCTTATGAGTCATACTATGAAGCTTTGGGAGAGAGTGATTGAACACCGCTTGAGGAAAGTGATCAATGTCACTAAAAACCAGTTTGGTTTTATGCCTGGGAGGTCTACAATGGAGGCGATTTCTTGCTTCGTCAGCTTATGGAGAGATATAAGGAGCAGAAGAAGGACCTGCGTATAGTGTTCATCGACTTGGAGAAGGCGTACGACAAGATACCAAGGTCAGTCATGTGGTGGGCACTAGAGAAACATAAAGTGCCAACAAAGTACATTACCCTTATCAAGGATATGTACAATAATGTTAGGACAAGTGTGCGCGTAAGTGATAGTGAGACTGATGCATTTCCTATCACGGTAGGACTACATCAAGGATCAACTTTGAGCCCATACATCTTTTCCTTGGTGATGGATGAGGTGTCGAAGGATATACAAGGGGATATCCCTTGGTGCATGCTCTTTGCTGATGATGTAGTGCTGGTAGATGGAACTAGAGATGGTGTTGATAAGAAATTAGAGTTATGGAGACAAACCTTAGAGTCCAAGGGGTTTAGACTTAGTAGGACCAAAACCGAGTATATGAGGTGTGACTTTAGTGGTGTTGGTCGTGAAGAGGGAAATGTTAGTCTACAAGGACAAATAGTACCTAGAAGGGACTCTTTCCGATACTTAGGATCAATGTTACAAAGCAATGGCGATATTGATGAGGATGTTTGCCACAGGATCAAGGTAGGGTGGATGAAATGGCGACAAGCCTCTGGAATCCTATGTGATAGGAAAGTCCCACAAAAGCTAAAAGGGAAGTTCTATAGGACGGTTGTCGGTACCCTCAATACCGGGTACCCCCGCGCACAGCGTAAAACTTCCTAAGGACCTCGCTCCCTCTGCAGGGGCGAAGTTTGAAGGCGCCACGTGTCCAACAGGGCCGGAGCTCCCCTCCCCATGGAGGATAGCTCCGAGCCTGCCACGTGGCCCAAGAGGCCGGACCTCACCCACTCCGCAAGGGCGAGCTCCGAAGGCGTCACGTGTCCGGCAGGGCTGGGGCTCTCCTCTCCTCAAAGGATAGCTCCGAGCCTGCCACGTGGCCCGGAAGACCGGACCTCGCCCCCTCCGCGGGGGTGAGCTCCGAAGGCTCCACGTGTCCAGCGGAGCCGGAGCCCCCCTCTCCTCAGAGAAGAGCTCCGGGTCCGACACGTGGTCAACAGAGCAGTGCTGTCGCCCGACGCGGTATGGCAGCAGGTGTAAAGGCGCGCCATGCCTTTACCGTACAAAGCATTCAATACCCGCGCCTTCCCAAGACGCGAAGACGCGGAGCACGCCTCTGTCAGATGCCGTTGCGCCCAGTCATATCACATACTGGCGCGCCGTGTCAGAGCCTGCCAGCCAATAAACACAACGACAAGACATCCCTTGCCGCCCCCGCCGTCATCAACCACTACGGCTAGCTTGCGGCATGGGCAGGGCGGCAGGACGAAGGCTCGACAGCCTTTGCCAGAGACAACTACCAACATAAATTCGGATACGATAGTCGACAGGAAATCTCCCCGGGACCACCTGTCGGGTCCCGGGCCCCCCTTGTAAGCCGCTCGAGCCTTGGACTATAGAAGGCTCGGGTAGGCAACGTTAGCAAGGGTTCACACTCCAGCAACTCACACCCTAGGCATAACTCATCCTCAAGCTCAGGACTCCGGTTCTGAGCAACAAGCAATATAGCGGGCACATCTGCTCATCGTGGACGTAGGGTTTTACACTCCGGCGGCCCGAACCACGTAAAACTCGCCGTGTCAAGCTCCTCCCTAACTCGTCCCTACGCTTAAGCTCTCCGCAAGCGACTAGCCCCTCCGAAAAAGAACCTCCGCGGGCTGCCCAGAGCGGGTTCGGGGGAAGTGTCGACCACACACTTCGACATTTGGCGCGCCAGGTAGGGGGCTTTTCCCTTGCGCGACGAGTTTCTGCCGACGAAGATGACCAAGCTTCCTTCAGCGGCAAGCTCTCCTCCCCCGCGTTCACGACGGACCGTGACTAGCGGGGAATACGTGTCGACACACTCAGGACGAAGTGTGTCGGCGCAAGCTGGGAGCCAGCAGCCGACTCCGGCAATGCCGACTCCGGCAATGCAGGCTCAACTAGCGTGAGATCTTCTGCAGCGCTGTGCGTACCCCACGGGGGTGCGCTAGCTGCAGCAAGAGCGCTACTGTGCAATCCACCTGCTGGGGACACACCCCATTCAGCGACCCAGCAGTGGATTCGCGAGGTAGACCGTCTTGTCGTCGCCGCCGCAAACCCACGACTTCGGCGAGGACGACGCTCCGGCCAACCGGCAGTGTCGCTGACGCGCACGCCAACGGTTGACGGGCAGACGGCGGATTCCAGCTCCACCAGGCTTCAGTCGACGGACCTGAGGACGGAGCTGGAACGGTGCCACTTGGGCCAGGATGCCCGGGTGTACCTCGAGCGACGTCGAGAGAGGCGTCGCAACCAAGAGGCTGGCGACAGCATGACGTCATCCTCGACCCTGCCTGAGGCGCAGACCTTCGCCACGCAAACTCTGCCCCAGGCATACGCCACGCAGCATATGCCACATCCATATGCCCTGCAAACGGCGCCCCCGGTCTATGGCGCAACCTTGCCCATACCGGGGTACACTGCGCCAGCAGTGAACCAAGCGTTCGCGGCACCAACGCCTGCAGCAACAGGGGCAGGATGTGCGGCCCTGGCGCCCCACCTTCGCTTCGCGAGGTGGCCGCGCAAGTTTCGGCCGCACCTGCCCGAGAAGTACGACGGCAGCGTTAACCCGACGGAGTTCCTCCAGATCTACTCCACCGCCGTCCTTGCTGCAGGAGGGGACGAGGCCGTCATGACCAACTACTTCCCCGTCGTCTTGACCGGCCCAGCCCGGTCTTGGCTCATGAACCTCCCCCAGGGTTCCATAACTTCCTGGGGAGAGCTCTGCCGGCAGTTCATTGCCAACTTCGGCAGTTCCTACACCCGTCCAGGCACGGAGCTTGACCTCCACGCCATCAAACAACAACCTGGGAATTACTGCGCTCCTTCATCCAACGGTTCTCCTAGGTACGCAACACCATCCCGCACATTCAAAGTGCTTCTGTGGTGGTGGCGTTCCGGCAGGGTGTCCAGGACGAGAAGATGCTTGAGAAGCTCGCGACCAGAGAGGTCCGCGATGTCTCCGAGCTCTTCAGCCTGGCGGACAAGTGCGCCAGAGCAGCCGAAGGGCGGAATTGGCACTCACTGCCAGCTTCCAAAGCCGGAAGACAGCCCGAAGACGGCGGAGTTCAAGCTGAGCTCTCGACCACGTCAGACAGTCAAGAGCCAAGCACTGGCTGACTTCGTGGCTGAGTGGACGCCAATGAAGGCTGACTCAGGGGGCCGCGAAGACGGTGAACCAAAGCACCAAGCTCCGGTCTTCACCGGGCCTCACTGGACGCTCTTCTTCGACGGCTCCTCGCGAAAGTAGGGGGCCGGTGCCGGCGTACTACTTCTCATGCCATCGGGGGAGCAGTCTGGGTACATGGTGCGTCTCAATTCCAAGGCAACCAACAACTCGACAGAGTATGAAGCACTCATCTTTGGCCTAAAAGACAATCCTGTCTCTGGGCGCTCGCCAGTTGTTGGCGCAGGGCGACTCCCAGCTAGTTATCAAGCAAGTTAAGGGTGAATGCCCCTGCAATGACCCACAGCTAGCTGCTTATCTGCTCCACGTGCGGATGTTGGAGAAAGACTTCCTCGCCTTGGACCTGCGCCATGTACCGCGCGCTGGCAAGGCCGCAGCTGACAACCTCTCAATGAAGGCCTCCACCGGAGCCCCTGTGCCCGAAGGAGTCTTCAAGAGGACGTTGCTGCGGCCCACAGCCTGGCCCGCCGAGCCGGGCGAAGGGGGCTGGACCAGCACCTCGAAGCTTGCGGTCCCGGCGGCCCTGCAGCCATGGACGCCGCCAAAGGATCTTAAGCGTCACTGGGGACTCCGTGCAACCCAGCGCTCAAGATCCAGAAGCTCAAGTAGTCCCGATGCATGGACCACGGAGGTCCGGGACTCCTTGAAGGACATCCTTCCTGATGAACGTGCATTCGCTGAACGGATTGTGCGGATGGCTAAGTGCTACGCGCTGGTATCTTTACTGGCGTTGCGCCACGGCATCCTATTGCGGTGCATAACCCAGGAGGAAGGCTGCGACTAGCTCGCAGTAGTCCACGGAGGCGAGTGCTGGGAACGCTCATCGTCCCGCATGCTGGTCGGTTAAGCCACCCGGCATGGCTCCTACTGATCGAGAGCCACCTGGACGCTGCCAAACCGGTTAGGAGATGCAATGCGTGCCAGGTCCACGCCAAGCAGACCCACACAACCGGTGCAGACGCGCACCCAAAGCCGTCGGGGGATACCGGCTCCTCTATGTCGAGGGCCAGCCGGACTTCCCAGGGCCGGGTCGCAGGAACTACCCTTCCACATGTTATGCGGGGCTGTCGGTACCCATGATATGGGGTACCCCCGCACACAGGGGAAAAACGCCTAAGGAACTCGCCCTTCTCCGCAGGGAGAGCTCCGAAGGCGCCACGCGTCCGGCGGGGCCGGACCTCCCTCTCCACAGAGGAGGGCTCCGGGCCCGCCACGTAGCATATAGAGGCCGGACCTCCCCCTCCGCGGAAGAGAGGTCCGAAGGTGCCACGTATCCGGCGGGGCCGGACCTCTCTCTCCTCAGAGAAGAGCTCCGGGCCCGCCACGTGGCGACAGAAGCCGAACCTCCCCCTCCGCGGGGAGAGGTCTGAAGGCTCCACGTGCCCTGCGGGGCCGGACCCTCCTCTCCTTTGAGAAGGGCTCCGGGCCCGCCACGTGTCCAGCAGAACAGCGCTGCCTGCCCCCGGGCGGTAGGCAGCGAGCGTAAAGACGCCCCATACCTTGCCCGTACAAGGTATTCAAGGCCCGCGCCTTCCCAAGACGCGGAGACGCGGAGCACGCCTCTGTCAGGTGCCGTTGCGCCCAGTCGCATCATGGACTGGCGCGCGGTGTCAGAGCCTGCCAGCCAATAAACGCAGCGACAAGACATCCCATGCCGCCCCCGCCGTCATCAACCACTACGACTAGCATGCGGCATGGGCAGGGCTGCAAGACGAAGACTCAGAAGCCTTCGCCAGAGACAACTACCAGCATAACTGCACATACGGTGGATAATAGACAATCTCCTCGGGACCACCTGTCGGGTCCCGACCCCCCTTGTAAGCTACCCGAGTCTTGGACTATAAAAGGCTCGGGTAGGCAACGTTAGGAAGGGTTTGAACCCTGTTGGTTCGCACTTTGCAACTCATACACTAGCCATACGCTCTCAAGCTGTAACTCACCTCCAAGCTCAGAACTCCGGCCCTGAGCAGCAAGCAATACAGCGAGCTCCATAGCTCGCCGTGGACGTAGGGTTTTACGCTCCGGCGGCCTGAACCACGTAAAACTCGCCGTGTCAAACTCTTACTAACTCGTCCATCTGCGCAAGCTCTCCGCTAGAACTAGCCCCACCGAAAAAAGAAACTCCGCGGGCTGCCCAGTACAGGCCCGGGGGAAGTGTCGACTGAACACTTCGACAGGGGCCGAAGCCATGCTTCCCCCTGAGATCGCCATGGGGGTCCCCCCGTGTCCGAGCGTACGACGAAGCCACGCATGACCCGCTCTGTGTGAGGACATGGCGCTCCGTGCTACCCCAGTAAGTTCACCATGCTTACTTAGGTGTTTATTTAAATTACGTATTAATTTATATGATCACCTTCCCACGCTCTAGACAGTGTACATCCATTGTACACTCGGTTCCTCTTTCCTACGCTCATGCATAGTCGATATTTGTCATCCTACCGAAGGCGGTAGTGCTTGGGGTACCTGCCAGAGGCCCGGGGGCCTTTCGGACCTCCCCCTGTAAGGGTACTGTACCGCTAGTTGGTCTCCTCCAAGAAAAGACCTACGCTAGACCGGGGGGTCAGGAGCCTTGTTTGCCCGGTCCTGCACCCAAAGCATGCGCACTCTGCCCCCCAGCGCTACGGTCTGAGTACCAGGGGGCCGGACGGTTACACCCTGAATGGGGCTGGGGGCCAGACCTCCGGGACCAAGTGCACTGGATTACCCAAGCCCCTATTCTGGCCCGGGACAGTAGGCCAAATGAGACTAAGGGACAGGAAAGGGAGGACTTCTGAGCAGTACCGGACTCCGCCCCCACAGCTGGGCCGAGCTCCGAGGCCAGCCCTCGCCCTCCTTTCAGAAGCGAGCGCTGATGTCGGACCTCACGCCCTTCGCTGGCCTGAGCTCCGATGACTTCCGGACCTCATGCCCTTCGCTGGCCTGAGCTCTGATGACCTCCGGACCTCACGCCCTTCGCTGGTCTGAGCTCCGATGACCTCCAGACCTCACGCCCTTCGCTGGCTTGAGCTCCGATGACCTCCGGACCTCACGCCCTTCGCTAGCCTAAGCTCCGATGACCTCCGGACCTCACGCCCTTCGCTGGCCTGAGTTCTGATGACTTCCGGACCTCACGCCCTTCGCTGGCCTGAGCTCCGATGACTTCCGGACCTCCACCCCCCACAGCTGGGCCAAGCTTAGAGGCCAGCCCTCTCCCTCTTTTCAGCGGCGAGCGCTGATGCCGGACCTCACAACCTTCGCTGGCCTGAGCTCCGATGACTTCCGGACCTCACGCCCTTCGCTGGCCTGAGCTCCGATGACTTTCGGACCTCACGCCCTTCGCTGGCCTGAGCTCCGATGACCTCCGGACCTCACGCCCTTCGCTGGCCTGAGCTCCGATGACCTCTGGACCTCACGCCCTTCGCTGGCCTGAGCTACGATGACCTCCGGACCTCACGCCCTTCGCTGGCCTGTGCTCCGATGACTTCCGGACCTCTGCCCCCCACAGCTGGGCCGAGCTCCGAGGCCAGCCCTCGCCCTCTTTTCAGAGGCGAGCGCGATGCCGGACCTCACGCCCTTCGCTGGCCTGAGCTCCGATGACTTCCGGACCTCATGCCCTTCGCTGGCCTGAGCTCTGATGACCTCCGGACCTCACGCCCTTCGCTGGTCTGAGCTCCGATGACCTCCAGACCTCACGCCCTTCGCTGGCTTGAGCTGCGATGACCTTCGGATCTCACGCCCTTCGCTGGTCTGAGCTCCGATGACTTCCGGACCTCACGCCCTTCGCTGGCCTGAGCTCCGATGACTTCCGGACCTCACGCCCTTCGCTGGCCTGAGCTCCGATGACTTCCGAACCTCCGCCCCCCACAGCTGGGCCGAGGTCCGAGGCCAGCCCTCGCCCTCCTTTCAGAGGCGAGCGCTGATGCCGGACCTCACGCCCTTCGCTGGCCTGAGCTCCGATGACCTCCGGACCTCACACCCTTCGCTGGCCTGAGCTCCGATGACCTCCGGACCTCACGCCCTTCGCTGGCCTGAGCTCTGATGACTTCCGGACCTCCGCCCCCGCAGCTGGGCCGAGCTCCGATGCCAGCCCTCGCCCTCCTTTCGGAGGCGAGCCCTGATGCTGGACCTCACGCCCTTCGTGGGCCTGAGCTCCGATGACTTCCAGACCTTGGCCCCCACAGCTGGGCCGAGCTCCGACGCAAGCCCTCGCCCTCCTTTCAGAGGCGAGCCCTGATGCCGGAACTCACGCCCTTCGTGGGCTTGAGCTCCGATGACTTCCCGGACCACCCCTCTTCTCAGAGGCGAGCTCCGAGGCCGGACCTCCCCCTTTCACAAGGGCAGAGCTCCGATGCCAGACTTCACCCTCTCCTCAGAGGCTGAACTCCGAAGCCGTCAAGACCCTGCCAGCACAGGGAGTACTCAATACAAGAAAGTGCGCGGGTAGGAGAAGGCCTCACCTCGAGCTCGTTACCTCCCCCGAGGTGAGCCCGGGGGCCACTGTCGGTACCCTCAATACCGGGTACCCCCGCGCACAGTGTAAAACTTCCTAAGGACCTCGCTCCCTCTGCAGGGGCGAAGTTTGAAGGCGCCACGTGTCCAGCGGGGCCGGAGCTCCCCTCTCCACGGAGGATAGCTCCCAGCCTGCCACGTGGCCCAGGAGGCCGGACCTCACCCCCTCCGCAAGGGCGAGCTCGAAGGCGCCACGTGTCCGGCAGGGCCGGGGCTCTCCTCTCCTCAAAGGATAGCTCTGAGTCTGCCACGTGGCCCGGAAGACCGGACCTCGCCCCCTCCGCGGGGGTGAGCTCCGAAGGCTCCACGTGTCCAGCGGAGCCGGAGCCCCCCCTCTCCTCAGAGAAGAGTTCCGGGTCCGACACGTGGTCAGCAGAGCAGTGCTGCCGCCCGGCGCGGTAGGCAGCAGGAGTAAAGGCGCGCCATGCCTTTACCGTACAAAGCATTCAAGACCCGCGCCTTCCCAAGACGCGAAGACGCGGAGCACGCCTCTGTCAGGTGCCGTTGCGCCTAGTCATATCACAGACTGGCGCGCCGTGTCAGAGCCTGCCAGGCAATAAACACAGCGACAAGACATCGCCTGCCGCCCCCGCCGTCATCAACCACTACGGCTAGCTTGCGACATGGGCAGGGCGGCAGGACGAAGGCTCGACAGCCTTTGCCAGAGACAACTACCAACATAACTGCGGATACGATAGTCGGCAGGAAATCTCCCCGGGACCACCTGTCGGGTCCCGGGCCCCCCTTGTAATCCGCTCGAGCCTTGGACTATAAAAGGCTCGGGTAGGCAACGTTAGCAAGGGTTCGCACTCCAGCAACTCACACCCTAGGCATAACTCATCCTCAATCTCAGGACTCCGGTTCTGAGCAACAAGCAATACAGCGGGCACATCTGCTCACCGTGGACGTAGGGTTTTACGCTTCGGCGGCCCAAACCACGTAAAACTCGCCGTGTCAAGCTCCTCCCTAACTCGTCCCTACGCTTAAGCTCTCCGCAAGCGACTAGCCCCTCCGAAAAAGGACCTCCGCGAGCTGCCCAGAGCAGGTCCGGGGGAAGTGTCGACCACACACTTCGACAACGGTGATCAGACTCGCGATGCTTTATGGGTCGGAATGTTGGCCAACTAAAAGGCAACATGTCCAACAAATGAGTGTCGCAGAGATGCTCATGCTACGTTGGATGTGCAGGCACACGAGAAGAGATCGAATAAGGAATGATGCGATTCGAGATAAGTTAGGGGTGGCGCCGATTGAAGAGAAGTTAGTCCAACATCGACTTAGGTGGTTTGGACATATCCAACGGAGATCTCCAGAAGCACCGGTTAATAGTGGAATTTTAAGAGGTAGAGAAAATATTAGGAGGGGTAGAGGACGACCAAGGTTGACCTGGGAGGAGGCGGTAAAACGAGATTTGAGAGATTGGAATGTATCCAGAGACTTAGCTCATGATAGAACCGCATGGAAAGTAGCAATTCATGTGCCAGAATCGTAGTCTTGTTTTTTTCTTTTCTCTTTTCTCCTTTTGTTTTTTTTTCTTTTTTTCTTTTTTTCTTTTTTTCTTTCTTTTTCTTTCTTTTTCTTCTTTTTTCCTTGTTCTTATAACTCTTCCTCTCTTTTACTTCATTGATATTGGGTTTCATGTCTAGCCGACCCCAACAGGCTTGGGATAAAGGCTTGGTTGTTGTTGTAGTTTATTTTCGCGAGTTTTTGCCCATGAAAATAAGACATAAACCCACAAAATAAGTATTTTCGTGGGTTTTTGGCCTACGAAAATAAATTTTATTCTTGTAGTGATTGTCTTAATTTGAATCCCAAGTTAGGATGTGTATTAGAGTTTTCATATTATTCCTTGTATCCTGGATACGGATGGATTGGAATTTACATTTTGTCGTTTATTACCATGCTTAGCCCTGTTTAGTAGATGGGATGAGAGTATTACATTAATTCTATTATCTTGATAATTGTGATGTTGTGGTGGTATATGTGTATGAGGAGTATAGTGGTAGGAATCTAGCAGGTTGGTTGATACACGGTTGGTCCCGAGTGTACGAGACTCGGGTTTGCGGTTAGTTGCATGCGTAGATTCTAAGGACCAGTTTATGAGACCCGTCAACTGGCTTATACAGTACCGCCACGAGAACTGGTATGGGACAATGTGACCAATTAAGTTGTTCCTATCTTTTCTTATGTACACCATAGAGATGTGAGTGGCACAAGAGGGGGGCTTCTAGGGCAGAGGTTTCAGAGTGCTGCAGTAATGTAAAGGCCTTATCCTGTACTCCTGGCCACACACCATAGGGAGTGTGAGATGGTGAAATAGAGTTTCTTTAGTCGCCGACGTGTGATAAAAACACGACTTATGGGTAACGGGTACAACTCTCAAGTCAAAACTGTCTACAAGCTTGCTCACAGTCAAGAGCGGGCTGATAGCTCTTTCATGATTAGCATGGGTCGGGAGTTGGTTTGAGGATTTGTGAGTTGGTTATGGATGGACTAGAGTTAATTGGAGACTTAGTGCGTGTTTGGCATGGCTCCACTCCAAAATTCTGATTAAGAGCTGAGTGGAGCTAGACAAACACCTCAATTTTATAAATTTGTGGAGCAGGCTAACTCTATGGAGTTGGAGTCCTAGTTTATTTTGGTGGAGTACCTCTTTTTCAACTCTAGGAACCATCCAATTAAACTAAGACGTGGAGTTCAGAGATATTTACCCACCACTGCCATCAGTTAATAAAACGTTTCATTCTTTTCTCTCGTGCCTTCGTTTCTTCCTCATCTCACCCCCGCCGCCCTGATGCTCCCACCCCCAACCTAGCGCCCGAGTGCCGCTCCTCCTATAATCTGGTCATATGAGCGAAGCCTCCTTCTACCTGGTTTCATCCATAGTCCACACTGCTTCACGCCGAACGGAAGTAACCCAATCCCGAGCGCTCGTGCCATGGAGCCTGCCGTGGGCACACTGCTGCTCTCCTCCATCTATGTCGCACTCGCCGTCGCTGCTGGCCGGTAGCATCTCTGCTGCCACGTTCGCGGTCGTCGCGCCGATCCGACGCCCTGCAGGTCCCTCTGCATGTGCGTCACGGCAGGAACAACCTCATCAGCCGCAGGATGCATCGATGGGGTGAGCGCACCTAGCTGCTGTTGGATTTGGATATATGCATGTTGTTTGATTTGAAGCTATCAACGGGTAGAGGAAGAGGCAAAGGAAAGATGGTAATTATTATCTGGAGCCATGAAGACAAAGGAAACAGTGTTGAAGAAATTGTGCCTTCAAAAAAGAGGAGGAAAAGAACTTACGCTTTGCTGTGAGAAACAGACATTGAAAATTTTATAGTCATGCTCTAAACACCGAAGGGTTCATGGTCTGCTTTGGAGTTATTGCTAAGACTATTCTCTCTGTTTTTCTTGGTTGATGTTGAATTTATGTCAACTGGAGTCTCATTTTTTCCTAAACAATGTAAATTAAAATTATTTTACAAACATTTTAAAATTCTGTTGAATAAAAATATTCATATATACTGTATTATTTTTAATATTTATATAATCATCTTAACAAGGGCAAGAATGACATTACACACTTAAAATTCTCTTTTCTAGAGTAGAAAACAGTTTTCTAACCAAACACCACCACAAACAACTCTAACTCCACAGTAGAGTTGCTTCACTCTAGAGTTTTGGAGCAGAGTTGCTCTACTATGGAGCAGAGTCATACCAAACACGCCCTTAGATTGGTTGGGACATTCACCTAGTAAATAGGATGCTTAATAAGGCTAAGGATAGGATGCTTAGTGCATGAGTCGTGTTTAGCCTTCCTTGATTCTTGCCTCATCATGCATAATCTTTTCCACACTTGTTGAGTACTCTATGTACTCAGTTGTTTGTCTCTCTTCTCTTTTATTTATGCTGCTCAGGACACGAGGAGGCTGCCGAGGATGACGTGGACGACGACTTTGACCCCGACACGCAGTACTAGGTTGGCGTACCACCGGATGGCCCCTGTGGAGCCCAATTTTCTAGATTTCCGCTGCTATGTACTTTTCTTTTGAGTCCATGAGACATTTATGTACTCGGATGATGTATTCGCCACACTTGGCTTAACTATTATGATACTTTTACTCTTATTTCATCTTGTGTATGTTTGTATTCGATCATGGCATACACGGGAGTACGCTTGGTCACTCTTGCAGGTACCGGGCGTGAAAGAGTGGTATGAGAGCCAAGACTGTCCCTAGGAAGCAAGCCTAGTTAGGAATGTACACGAAATAGACTTAATTTTATCTTTAAAACTATTTGCAACCTAAAAACTTGCGAAAAATTTGCGTGAGTTTCTATTTACACACATCTTACCCCCTTTCACCTAAGCTCGTCTTGTTCAACTCATCCACTTCCCTCACTCCTACCTCGTTCAAACTTCGTAGGGTCTGTTAGACGGATGACCAGAAATTCTCTAGGGTTAGGAGTCACCCGGCCATAATAAAGAGACGTGTAGTCCCACGTACTTAGCAACCATACAAAGTAGTGGGTTGATTGTTGCATAATTGTTTGTTGAGTGTTACATGCATATTTACAGTTCTTATATATATATATATATAATATGAGCCTAATAGTTAATTTTTCTTAAGATTTTTCGTCCTAAGACTTTGTTGCTATATGTAACATATGGCAGGTAGGGGACGAGGACAAGGTCGTGGGCGTGGAGTGCTCGAGGCCGATGGGCCTCCAGAGTTCCAGTTTCCAGCCTGGAACGGGCGAGCTGCTCGACGAGGAGCTGCTCCGCCGACGATGCAGGATATGCTGGCCACTCAGAACCAGCTCCTGCAGGGCCTGACAGCGATTATGGCCAACATTCACCAATCTCCTCCGCCTCCACCACTGTCGGTTCCTAGGTCTTGGTCCAAGCTGAGAGACTTCAAGAGTACTCAGCCTCCGGTCTTCACAAGCCCAGTGGAGCTGATGGACGCGAATGACTTGGTAAAGACGATCGACAACAAGTTGCGGTTGATCCAGTGCGTGGGTGGAGAGCGCGTCTTGCTAGCAGCTCACCAGCTAGCGAGACCCGCAGCAGATTGGTGGACAACTTACACCGTTTCTCACGCCGACCTTGAGGCTATCACTTAGGAGGACTTTCAGCTCAGTTTCCGCAGCCACTTTGTGCCAGCTGGTGAGATCAAAATGAAGCGGAAGGAATTTCTCAGTCCGAGACACCGTGTCTTGACAGTGCGTGAGTACCTCACGCTTCACACAGTTGTCACGCTACACGCCGGAGGATGTTAAGACCGATGACATGAAGCAGGATTGCTTCGTTCAGGGTCTTGATGAGGAGCTGAAGAATGCTTTGTTGTCCAGCTACTACGAAAACTTCCAGAAAATGGTGGACAAGGCCTTAGTGATGGAGAAGCAGATGACAGATCTTGAGGCACACAGGAAGCACAAGATGAGATGGTAGGGACAGTCTTTGGGCAATAGCAGTCGTCCTCGCTTCGCACCACCTCCAGCTACACAGACGGGCAGGTTTGTGGGACCGAGTTCGCCGCCTAGGTACCCTACACCAGCTTACAGGTAACATCTTCCACAACCACAACACCAACAGAGCCAGCATCCACAGCAGCGTCTGTCGATGTGTGTGGTCGACACTTCCCTCGGACCTGCTCTGGGCAACCCGTGGAGGTTCTTTTTCGGAGGGGCTAGACACTTGCGGAGAGCTTCAGCGTTAGGGACGAGTGAGGGAGAAGCTTGACACGGCGAGTTTTACGTGGTTCAGGCCGCTCGAGCGTAAAACCCTACGTCCACGGTGAGCAGAGGTGCTCACTGTATTGCTTGTTGCTCAGAACCAGAGTCCTGAGCTTGGGGTGAGTGATGCCTAGGATGCGAGTTCACAGAGTTCGAACCCTTGCTAACGTTGCCTACCCGAGCCTTTTATAGTCCAAGGCTCCAGCGGCTTACAAGGGGGGCCCAGGACCCGACAGGTGGTCCTGGGGAGATTGTCTGCCGACTATTGTATCTGCAGTTATGTCGGTAGTTGTCTCTAGCGAAGGCTTCCGACTCTTTGTTCTGCCGCCCTGCCCATGCCGCAAGCTAGTCGTAGTGGTTGATGATGGCGGGGGCGGCAGGGATGTCTTGTCGCTGTGTTTATTGGCTGGCAGGTTCTGACACGGCGCGCCAGTCTGTGATGCGACTGGGCGCAATGGCACCTGACAGAGGCGTGCTCCGCGTCTTCGCATCTTGGGAAGGCGCGGGTCTTGAATACCTTGTACGGGCGAGGTATGGTGCGTCTTTACGCCTGCTGCCTACCGCACGGGGGCGGGCAGCGCCGTCCTGCTGGCCACGTGGCGAGCCCGGAGCTCTCCTCTGAGGAGAGGGAGGTCCGGCCCCACGGGACACGTGGAGCCTTCGGACCTCTCCCCGCGGAGGGGGGAGGTCCGGCTTCTGTCGGCCACGTGGCGGGCCCAGAGCTCTCCTCTGAGGAGAGGGAGGTCCGGCCCCGCGGGACACGTGGCGCCTTCGGAGCTCTCCCCGCGGAGGGGGGAGGTCCGGCTGCTATTGGCCACATGGCGGGCCCGGAGCTCTCCTCTGAGGAGAGGGAGGCCCGGCCCCGCTGGACACGTGCGCCTTCGGAGCTCTCCCTACGGAGAAGGGCGAGATCCTTAGCTATTTTCCCCTGTGCGCGGGGGTACCCCATATTGAGGGTACCGACATCGTCCATCTTTCCCACCCCGCGCAGAAGCGCCCACTCAGCAGTGACAAGTTGGCAGAGCTCTTGGTTCGTGCTACGTGTGTTGCGAGATGGGTCACCTCAGCCAGCAGATGCCAGAAGAAGAGGTCGTCTCAGTAGCAGCAGAGTCTCCCACGTGGTCGAGTGAACCACGTAGCTGCGGAGGAGGCTCAGGAGGTTGCGGACGTGGTACTTGGTACGTTTACAGTTGACTTGCACCCCGCTACTATTTTATTTGATTCAGGTGCTACTCTTTTATTGCTAAGAACTTTATAAAGAAATATGATATGAGGACAATAGCTATGTCCCATATGCTAGTGGTCACTTCTCCTGGAGAGGAGTTCAAGACAAGTCAGGTGTGCCCAAGTGTGAGCATCAAGATCCTGGGAGTGGAATTCAAGGCAAATCCCATAGTGCTGGAGTCACTAGGCCTGGATGTAATCTTTTGGATGGATTGGTTGGCTAAGTACGGAGGTGTGATCATTTGTGCCACGAGGACTGTCAGGTTGTCTCACCCGGACGGTGTGATGGTGCAGTACACCTCTCTTCAATCGCCAGCCGAGAAGATCCAGCTTAACAAGCTCGACACTACTGAGGGGATTCGCGTGGTTCGCGAGTTCCCGGATGTCTTTCCAGAAGATCTACCAGGTATGCCTCCAGACCGCGATTTTCATTTTGCAATAGAACTAGTGCCTGGCACGACTCTTATATATAAAAGACCGTACAAGATTGACGCCAAGCAACTAGCAGAGCTCAAGGATCATCTCCAAGAGCTCCTAGAGAAAGGCTATATCCGTCCTAACTCCTCTCCTTGGGGAGCCCCGGTCATATTTGTGCCAAAGAAAGATGAGACCCAGAGGTTGTGTATAGACTACCGATCCCTCAACGTTGTCACAATCAAGAACAAGTATCCTCTGCCACGCATTGAGGATATGTTCAATCAACTTACAGGGGCATGCGTGTTCTCAAAGATTGACCTTCAATCAAGCTATCACCAATTGAAGATCCGAGCTACATCCTGAAGACGGCCTTTGTCACATGATATGGTCTCTACGAGTGCACGGTCATGTCCTTTGGATTGACCAGTGCTCTAGCTTACTTCATGTACCTTATGAACAATATGTTTATGGAGTACTTGGATAAATTCGTTGTGGTCTTCATTGATGATATCCTTGTATTCTCCAAGAATGAAGAGGAGCATGCAAAACATTTAAGTTTGGTGTTGCAGAAACTTCGGGAACACCAACTATACGCCAAGCTTAGCAAGTGCGAGTTTTGGTTGAAATAGGTGTCCTTCTTAGGACACGTGATCTCTAAGGGAGGTATATCCGTGGAACCCGACAAGGTGGCAGTCATGATGAAGTGGAAGGTGCTAGAGAACGTGAGCGATATCAAATGCTTCTTGGGAATGGAGGGCTACTATCGTCGATTCATTGAAGGGTTCTCGAAGATTTCAAAACCACTCACCAAGTTGCTAGAGAAGGGGACAACCTTTAGGTGGACGCCCGAGTGCGAAGCAAGCTTTCATAGAAGAAGAGGTTGACGACGACAGGCGTGCTAGTGATGCCCGACATGCAGAAGGAGTTCACTATGTACTGTGATGCCTCCGGGCAGGGTTTAGGATGTGTTCTTATGCAAGAGGATGTAACAACCCTAACTTTTGTAAAATTTGATTTCAACTTATGAAACAAAGTTAAGGCGATAAAAGACTATAATTGTGTCACATGAAATGATGAACAGAAGGACCTGTGAGGGTGTTAAAAATTTTCTATGACCCATGCTCAGCACATGTTAACCTAGGGAAGAGACTTTACTCCCTAAATGGCACTTATGTGCACATACTCCATGTCTAGAGAGTGAAGGAAAATTTAAACACCATTTTGAATCTTTTAAAAGGATTCATATCCAGATTGTCTAAATGCATCCGAATGAATTCACTAATGCATTTTCCTTGTATCAGTGAGCTCGTGATCCAAATTTGGATACTTTTTGGAGCTTGTATACTATTTATTCCGAGGAATAAATGAGGGAGAGTTCAAATTCAAATTTAAATTTGAAAACTAAACCAAACGTGCTCAATTTTGAAATCTAATTTTAGATTCCAATTCCTCACATCATGATTGGTCTACCGTCCAATTTTGGTGGAATTTGGACAACGGCGGTGCGTGAAAAAATTAAAGCACGGAGGGGGGAGATATTTGGGTGCTGTGGACCCACATATCACACTCTGTGCAGTGAACTGACTTGCTTAAGCTCCTCAGTGCGCGACAGCTCCCGTAATGTAACCCCCGCCCGATGCTCTCTCGCGCCAGCTCCTGCTAGTCGGCCGATTGCTTCGCTCGTACCTCTCACCGTGAAGCAACACACGAAGTTTGTTTTCTCTCCTTGTTGGAATTGCTCTCTGTTCTTCTCCCGCATGCAAAGAAGAGCCAAGAACACAACCGGTGCCGCTCTGTTTTCTCCCGATCACACAGCCACCACCGTAGCTCGTTTGCTCGAGTTACCCACAGCAAAAAGCTTCGCACACGAGTTCTCTCGTCGGCTAGTAACTTCACCCCACGGTTCCGTGCTTGTTTGCGCGCAAAAACTCGAAGTTCGGTCGTGCGCTTGAGAGAACCCCGAAGAAATCGGATTCAGCTATCGTGGACAACCCACACCGTGCATGTTCAAGCCCAAGCGAGATTACTCATCAGTGCACCCACGTCCGGAGTTGCTCACGCCCAAAGCTTAGCTCTAGCCGTGGTTTGGGGGAGGAGAATTTTGAGGTTCTCCTGGGCGGCGCAACTTGACCCGAGGTAAGGAACTGGTGAAATTCATCCTCAATTCATGTCGGTTGTGTTTCAAACTCCACACTTGACCCCCTCCATGCATTTTAGACCTAGATATGGGGTGTAGAGGGAGAATTTCCACGTTTTGTCCATGGCGCACCGCCAGACCACGTTGGCCGCACGGTGCCGATGGGTTTGGAGCGCTCCCCGGCCCGTTTAACCTCCATGACTAGCTTCTACACGTTTCCCTGGTGCTCTAGAGCCAAGAACCCAATCATTTGGTGAAGAAACGAGCCGCCACTACCTCGCTGGAGCCCTAGTTCTCACTGTTGCCGGTGTGCGGTGGTTTCCGGTGAGCTTCGGCCGCTGGCGACCCTCCGAACGTGTTCAGTGGCATGGAAAATGGGTGGCGGCGAGCAAGGGGTCGGGAGGCGGCCGGGAAGGCCGTTCCGGCGACCCTCGTCGGAGGGCGCCGCCACTGCTCTGTTTGGCGCGAGGTTGAAGGTGAGGGATGATAGGTGGGGACCACGAGTAGGTTTTAAACATTTCCAGATTTTCCCAATTTTGTTCAAACTTTGGAGAGCCATAACTTTGTGTAGGAATGTCCAAAAATTGTCAAATAAATTTTGTTGGATTCCTCTCAAAGAGTACTATCCAGGGGTGCATCCCAATGTTTATGAAATTTCCTGGATTTGGCTCATTAATTCATTTAAGGAAAATCTTATAGGATTTTTTGCAAGAGTTCCATTCAATGGAAAATTCTCAAATTTGGGCAGGACATTCTTCCAAAAATCCTTGAACTCCATTAAAAATTTTAAAGGCATTGGACTCTATTTGCTTGGCCAAATGTTGTTTCAATCCTCTATGTCTCTGAAAAATAGGAAAAATAACACATACCTTTTTCAAAGATTTTCTCCCAACTTGTAAAATTCATATCTCTGTGTAGGAAGCTCCGAAAATGGTGAAACCAAATCCTATGGACTCATGAGACTCCTAAGTTTCTAAAAAACTAAATTTGGAACATGACAAGACCCTATAATTACCATATGGATTCAGAGAAGCCAAATAGTTAAGAAAATTCTTTAGGCCACCTCTTACATCAAATTTGCCTGAAATTTTGCAAGCCATACCTCTGTATGATCTATGGACCAAAAAGTTGAGATCATCTTCTACTGCTAAATTCTTTCCAAATCTCTCCTTGTGTCCATTAAATAGTCTTTGCACTATAGTTCCAAAAACCTCCAATGCCCAAAATGATTCTTTCTCTGTCCAGCACATAACCATAACCCAAATCTCGAGTCTTAGTTGGTCTAAACCATTCTTAAGTCATAACACACATTTGTTTTATAATTCATGTACTCGCAATATAAAACTGTGCATATTCATGTCGGTAGGAAAAACGACGAAGGAGTTCGACGAAGAACTCGACTCGAAGCAGCAAGTTGAAGCTTTGAATCATTGCCAAGATACTGACTATAAAGTAGAACTAAACCTGCAACAACATAAGGCAAGCTCCGGTTTGCATTTAACAGCTTTTAGTTATATTTTTACTTTGTATCACTTTTATTGGTCTAGCATGTATTGTGCATTAGGTCAAAGTGATTGTCACTCCAAATTCATGACCTACAAACCCTTGGAGTTAAAGGGTAGAACAGGTTATCTTCGTGTAGTTTCGGCTAGGCTTAAGTTGTATAGGATCCGGTACAAGTCGGGTAGTTGGAAGCTACTCGCGAGTTTAGGATGTTGGTTCAACGGGATATGATTCTAGAGAATGAAATGCCTGGAATGGAGAATGAGACCGGACAGAGAGTAGGAGCAGCAGGACGTTGGGCTTGTGTTGCCGTAGCTCTGTTTTTGTCGGTTAAGGACCGATGCGTATGCCGCCCTGTTGAGCAAGTTTGAAATGCATACAGGAATTATGGGGTCCAGGAAATCGATGTAACTCGGGTACTCTCGTGTCGAAACTTATACGACCATCCTTTGTGGGTTGGTGTCAGAGGTGTAAACTCACTAGCTGAGCAACTTCGACATGTTCCGGGGTAGTGACCCTTCTGATGGGTCGGCATAACTGGTTCGGCATTGGAGTGACGGGTGAAAGGTTGCTACATACAACGTAAGAAAGAGCTCCTGTGTGTCTTTCGAGGCGGGTGTATGTGTCATGTGTTCCGGGTGTGTCCTGATTCGAATCACCGTCTCCCGTGGTTATATGGGTACCACTTGTTCACTGTGTTGTGATATAGTAATTATTTCCAGATGAAGTGAAATGAATCATTGCTGTTGTGAAGTTCTTAAGTTTATTGTATTGCAAACCATGTATGCTATAGTTGTAGACTCACTAAATTTATCTTCCACTTTAGGCATAACCACATCGGAGGAAAGTGTTTCTTGTTTGATTGTGGACTTCTGATGTGAGGGCTGCCTAAGGCATATTAATCTGCTGCTATAAAACTAAAAGTAAGGTTTAACATTTAGGCGTGTCGTTATTACAACATATTTGTCCTATATTATTAATCTCTGCATGTAGAGTTTCATGTTTAGGAGTGTCGATTAAGTCTTGCTGAGGCATCGTGCTCACGGTTGCATTATTAGTGTTTTACAGGTTATAAAATTTGCTATGACGATGGTTGTTCGGTGAGCCATCAGAGATTCACCAGAAACCCGACTCACCGGAAACCCTACCGCTGCACTCATCTTTGTTGAAGCTAGTAAGAAGCGTCTGCGGGTTGGACGTCTTCTCTTTTGCATAGTTAGGACCGAGAGTAAGTGTGTATATATATTCCGCTGCGTGTACCTTCGTGGTAGCTTATTTTGTAAATGACACTATGTTGATAAATAAAAGACTTTGTGTATTTTGGTTTCTTTTCGTGTATGCTGTTGGGTGCCGTATCACACGGCACCACCCAATGTGTATCCTGAGTGTGGATCCTGGAAGGGTTCCCCACAGAGGGACGTGTCATAGCCTACGCCTCTAGGCAACTCCGAAAGCACGAGAGGAACTACTCGACACATGACTTAGAGATGGCCGCCGTGGTTCACTCTTTGAAGCTGTGGAGACACTACCTGATGGGAAAGTGAAAGGAGATCTATACAGATCATAAAAGTCTCAAGTACATCTTTACATAGCCAGATTTTAACCTCAGGCAGCGTAGGTGGTTAGAGCTCATCAACGACTTTGATGTGAGCATTAACTACCACCCTGGGAAAGCGAATGTTGTTGCGGATGCTCTGAACCAGAAAGCGCATGGCAACGCCTTAACGCTGCAGGCTCAGCTGTGTGAGGAGTTTGCAAAGCTTAACCTTAGCCTGGTGACTAGCACCGAGGCTGTGGTGATGGAAGTGGACTCCACCCTGGAGCGTGATATTAGAGAAGGCTAGAAGAATGACGAGAAGATTTTAGAAATAAAGCAATTGATGGAGAAGAATAAGGCTCCTGACTTCAGGGTAGACAAGCAAGGAACGTTGTGGCTTGGCAGAGGATCTATGTGCCTGACATTCAATCCATTCGCCAGATAATCTTGAAAGAAGCACACGACTCTGAGTACTCCATTCACCCTGAGAATACTAAGATGTATCAAGATCTGAAGGATCGCTACTGGTGGCACAACATGAAGCGTGATGTAGCGGAGTACGTGGCATTGTGTGACACGTGCCAGCTTGTCAAGGCAGAGCATCAAAGGCCTGACGGACTACTTCAGCCACTCAAGATACCAGAGTGGAAGTGGGAAGGAATCAACATGGATTTCATTGTAGGATTGCCCAGGACCCAATCAGGGGTATGAATCTGTGGTGGATCGGAATCCGCTCATCTAGGATCACAGAGGGTGGTGCCGCATGATGCGACACCCGACAGCACACATCATAAGAACAACATTGTATTACATAGAAAACCAACTGAATTGTACAAAGTAGGACAAGACTTCAGTTACAAACTAAGTATGGAACTTACAACAGCGGAAGCTATATTTATACAACTCACGCCCACCTCTCTAGCAAAAGTCGGTTGCCCAGTCCTATGGACAACCCACACTAGCTGCACTCCTCAGCTTAGCGCGGCGTGTACGGCTCCCACTCAGTCGTGGTCCCCGACGGAGGGTAGCCCTCACCGGTGGACTCGTAACCCGAGTCTGTGGGGTAGTCATCACCTGAAAAACACTTACAGCAGCAACCTTGAGAACGATGGCTCAACAAGACTTAACCGACTCACCTAGGCATGAAACTCTACATGCAGTTTATAGCGAACATGGGATGGTAATTTACAGCAAACGGACACGCCTAAAAGTTCATCCTTATTTCATCTTTTAGCCACAAGTTAACAGTTCATGAATCTGAAATTTAGTAAGCAATATTTGGTGGCACACATGTAGCAATACAATTATACATATCAGTAGAATTGAATCATAAATTCCATAATTTATCTACGTCACGACGTAGTGAACAAGCGGTACTCATCACCGCGAGGGACGGTGAATTGACTCGATATACACCTGAAGGGATACCCTAATAGCACGTCACGTATGCCCACACTCGGAGCTGCACAACACGCTCCACTGATGTCGTACGGGACAACCTTTCACCAAACAGACCAACCGTCGAACCGGTCGCACCGAAACGAGCAGGAGGTTTCTTACACGGAGCATCTCTCTATGCCCGTTAGCAGATTTCCAACTTGCTGCCCTCAGCCTACACCTATAAATCGGTGTGTTATGCCTCGACGCCCGGAGGTATAGGTTACATCGGTTTATCGGGGCCCATATATTCGATATTCCTTCGGTACGTTCAATACTTTTCCAACAGGGTCGCACACGGATCGGTCCTCAATCGACACGGACAGGGTTGCGTCCACAAGACTTCCTCTTGCTGCGCCCTAGCCCCTGCCTAGTCTCATTTTCTTACTAAAGTGATCTCACATCACTCGAACCAATCCTGTGTGTCCTGACTCCATACTCGCGAGTAGATTCCAACTACTCGACTTGTATCGAAATTCTATGAACATTAAGCACAGCGTATACTACTCGAGGACTTAAACGCTACCCTCACTCTTGTGGAAATAATCTGGCTATGCATTTGGGTTTCATCCATCCTACACCTAATGCACATACATACCACATGCTAAGTATTCATAAAGCAAAACTTTGTAAAATTGGTTAATGCAAACCGGGGTTTGCCTTGTTGCTGCTGGTCAGTAGTTAGGGCTTCGTCCGAAAGAAGAAAGTCGAGAACTTTCGGAGCTTCCTCGCCTTCAGCGACTACACGTACGTAATATGCTATATATCAATTTACATGCAATGTTTTAAATTGAATATGTAAAGACCATAACTCTAATTAACCCTCCTCTTTGGCTCTGAAATTTTTATGGTGGCTTGGTAGGGTCCTAACAAGAGTTTTGACCAAGTTTCATTTGAAACAAAGTTCCTTTGAGCTTTGTACAAATAAAACTCTATTTGATCATTAGTAGAGCCTCTAATGAATTCCAGGGATTTTCATGGCTCCAACCATACTTTATGAAAAACTAGAGTTTGAGATGGTTCTAATGGAATTGGTTTCATGTCATTTGAAGCATTCTAGATGAAGTTATGCCCTAAACAGGATTTGAGAAAATCTGAAAAATGTTTCTGTATATTTTTCTATTTTCTTAGGGCAGTTCATTTAATCACACCAAAATGGGGACTAAACGGACTTGGATGGGTCTGAAATTTTTTCAAGGATTTTCAAATGAACATCCCACCCAAATTTCAGAATTTTTCACAAAGAAATTCTCCAGATAAAATTCCCAACAGTTTAAACTTTAGAGAATTAATTCTGTAAAAACTAATGAATTTCATGACCTGAAATTTGTTCTGCTGGAAAGTACTCAAAAAGCTGAATTCAGCAAAATTTAGTTCACTAAATTTGGAGCTTCCTAGCAAAAGTTATAGCTAGTTGAAGTTTGAACCAAAACTGAAAATCCTAGAAATGTTTAAACTCTGCGTGCGGACCCCACCACCCGCCTTCTTCCTCCTCGCGTGCGCCCTAGTGTTCGGTGGCGGCGCACTCCGGCGAGGTTCGCCGGAAGTGATTTCCCGACCGCCCCCAGCGCTAGAACTGGTCGCCTAGCCCTATCTCGCCACGTGGAACTCGTCTCGGGGGGTCGGAGCTCGCCGGCAGTGACTGGAAATGGCCGTGCGACGTCAACCGCGGAGGCTAGGGCTCCGGAGAGGTAGTTCTCGCTCTCTGAGGCATAAAAAAGTTCACGGTTTGCTTGTGGAGCACCAGTGAATCGCGAGGGACCTGTTGGAAGCAGCCTCGGAAGCTAAAAGAGCTTGTAACTCCACTCTCGACGGCGACCCGAGCCGTATTTGCACCGCCGGCTATGGAAATGGCTATAATTCGGGCATTTTTGGACGGTTGTACTTAGTTCTTCCTCGAGGAGGGACGCTGGGAGGTGTTGAAGCTACTTGCGAGCTAGCTTGATCATCGATCCAACGTGTAAGCCAAATTTTTTGTTTTTGCCAAACTCGGTCCGTTGCATTAGGGTTCGGGACTTTCTAAAATTCTTGCTACCCGATGGATGATTTGCCGAATGGTTTGCAGCTACACCATATAGAGGTCCCCACACACCTTTCTTGTGTAGCACGTGGACGAAGAAGATGGCCGGATTGGTTTGTTGACGGTGAGCTGAAGCACAGCTCCGCTGGTCCCTCCCGGTTTCTTGACTTTGACGGCTTAAACAGCACGCAACCGAGCGCAACTCGCTGGTGTAGCGCGGGGAACAGCTAGAGCACACCTTTGCGCTCCTTTTTGCTGTAGAGACCACGAGCAACTAATGATCGGCACTGGTGTGCGCCAGAGGATCAAAGGCATGGTCGCCGCTGCTGTTTTTCGCACGCAGGAGCTGAGCAGAGCGGCGCTGGCTGGGGAGGAAAGCGAAAACCGTTTGTGCCGCGTACGTGGTGATCGGAAGGAGCACGAGCTGATCAGGACGAGCTCTGGCACGCGCGCGATCAAGGCAATGAGGCGGCAACAGCCCCGGTGGCCGACCGACGACAACAGAGTCGGTTTCCCTCTGAGTACTGTCACTGATCAGTGGGTCCCTCCCCCCTCTAATTCTTTTTCGGTTTTTCATTTTTGTTTTCACTGAAAATATCTCAGCTACTCACAATTGAATGAAAGACTTAGTCCTGAAGTTATGGTTTGAATTTGAATTCCTCAACTGAAATTGGTTTGGCTAAATTTGTTGCCCATTTGTATTTGAAATTCAAATTCAATTTGAATTATTGCAATTTAGCTCCTGACAAGATAAAGTCCAATGGGGATGAAAATCGGTGGACTAACTTAGAAAAATGTGTTGAGTTTGAATATGAAGTCAACATTTGAATTCAAGTGATGAAAGTGGTTGCAATTTTAATTTGCATTCAAATTTGCCTTTTTTACAAATGTCTCCAAAAGTGCCTCAAAAAGTATTGGATTTGCATGAATTTTGGCCTGAGCCTTCCCAAGACTATTTATGGTCTAGGGGTGAGATTAACCTTTCATGTTAGTGTGTATGACCCCTATTTTTTTAAGTTTAGGGCTTTCCCCTCTAATCACCCTCTTGATGGTGTTTACTTGCTCTTCTCAAAAGTTCAAGAGCTATCCACCAAATGAACTGTGGTGGGGTGATGTGATGAAATGAACACTATTGCAAGTCCATTTCTTGGGCTTTTACATCCCCCCTCCTTAAAAGAATCTCGTCTCGAGATTATAAAAGAAGAGACGACGATGTAAGAGGAGATTACCCGTGATGAGACGCCATAAAATCCGGATAGTTTGAGCGAAGGAATTCCACGCTCTCCCACGTCGCTTCTTCGGCGGTGTGGTTGCTCCATAGTATCTTGTAGAACCACAGCGTTCGGCTACGTGTGGTCCGAGCTTTCTCATCAATAATTGCCACCGGATATTTCGCATACGTCAAATCCGGTTGCAGGTTGCCGATGTCTTCGGTGGGAACCGTAGCCGTATACTTCAGACATTTTCGCAGTTGTGAAACATGGAAAACGTCCTGAACACCAGCAAGAGATGCCGGTAGTTCTAGTTTATACGCCACTGGTCCACACTTCTCGGTGATAGCATAGGGTCCAGTAAATCTGGGAGCGAGCTTCCCCTTCACGCCGAATCGGTGCACGCCTTTCATCGGAGACACACGGAGGTACACGTGTTCCCTGACGTCAAAGTGCAATGGCCTACGCCTCTTATCAGCGTAGCTTTTCTGCCGGGATTGAGCGGCCTTCAAGTTAGCTTGAATCATCGAACGTGCTCTTCGGCGTCGTTCACCACATCAACGTGGTGGTTGGCACACACTCTCAACATGTCTTCTAGTACTTGGTTCACCCTCTCAGTCTGTCCATCTGTCTGAGGGTGATAGGCGGAGTTTCTAATCAGCTTAGTACCCAATGCAGCGTGCAACTGCTCCTAGAAATGAGATACAAATAGTGCACCTGGATCTGAGACTATGGTCTTGGGTATCCCATGTAAGCATAGAATCCTTGCAATGTATAGCTTCACATATTTGCTGGCATTGTAACGTGTATGCACAGGAATGAATTGAGCCGACTTGGTCAACGATTACCCAAATGGAATTATGCTTGTTGGAAGTCTGGGGTAATCCCACAATGAAATCCATGCTCACATCTTCCCATTTCCATGCCAGAATTTTCAGGGGTTGCAACAACCCTGATTTCCTCATGTGATCCGCTTTCACTCGTCTACACGTATCACACTCGGATACATATTTAGCCACTTCTCACTTCATCCGTGTCCACCAAAATCTCTTTTTCAAATCTTGGTATATTTTGTTACTGCCCGGATGAATGGAGAATTCAGACAAGTGAGCTTCATCAAGAATCTTTTTCCTCAACTCCATATTCTGGGGTACGACTATGCGGTCATTGAACCACAACGTCCCCTCATCATCCTTCCGGAAACATTTGATTTCCCCGTTGTCTATCTGTCTCCGGAGATGTGCCATACCCTTGTCAACTTTCTGAGCTGCAATGGTATCCTCCCTAATGGTATGGATGAGAGCAAGGTTGTAGAGCGATCCATAAGGAACCAAGTATAAACTCGGCTCTTCCTCTTCCACCGGTGTAATAGTGAGGTTATGGACATGTGACTTCCGACTCAGCGCGTCGACAACCACATTCGCCTTGCCAGGGTGGTAATGAATCTCAATCTCATAATCTTTGATTAGTTCTAACCACCTCCTTTGCCTCATATTCAGCTCCTTCTGGGTGAAGATATACTTCAAGCTCTTGTGGTCGGTGTAGAGGTGCACCAAATTCCCCAGGAGATAGTGCCTCCACATTTTCAGCGCCAAAACCACAGCAGCGAGCTCAAGATCATGAGTTAGATAGTGCGGCTCATAGTTTCGAAGTTGGCGTGAGCCATATGCGACCACACGTCCTTCTTGCAACAACACGCAGCCGAGCCCGATGCCGGACGCATCACAATACACGTCGAAGGGCTTGGTTGTATCCAGTTGAGCTAAGACCGGGGCTGTTGTGAGATGCTTCACCAATGCTTGGAACGCTCCTTCACATGCCGCGTTCCAAACATATTTTGTTCCCTTGTTCAATAATTCTGTCATCGGCTTAACAAGCTTGGAGAAACTTGGGATGAATCTCCGGTAATATCCCGCTAAGCCGAGGAAGCTTCTGACTTCATGGACAGAAGTGAGAGCTTTCCGTTTCAGCACTTGTTCAATTTTACTTGGGTCAACCGCAATGCCCTCCACTGAGATGATATGTCCCAAAAATGGCACTTGGCTGATCCAAAACTCGCATTTGCTGAACTTGGCATAGAGCTTATGGTCCCGTAATCATTGAAGAATGATTCTCAAGTGTTCGGCGTGTTCTGCTTCTGACTTGGAATAAACCAAGATATCATCAATGAATACCACAACGAACTTGTCCAGCTCCGGCATTAACACCGATTTCATGAGATACATGAAATGTGTCGGAGCATTAGTGAGACCAAAAGACATGACGAGATATTCGTATAAGCCATATCTCATCGAGAAGGCCGTCTTCGAGATATCCTCCGCCCAAATTTTTATTTGATGATACCCGGAGCGAAGGTCCATCTTTGAGAACACACTTGCACCCACAAGCTGATCAAACAGGATGTCAATGCGGGGCAGTGGGTATTTGTTCTTGATGGTGACAGCGTTGAGCGGCCGGTAATCTACACATAGCCTCAAGGTTTCATCCTTCTTCTTGACGAACAGCACCGAGCATCCCCAAGGCGAGGAACTCAGTCTAATGAAACCTTTGCTCAACAGATCATTGAGTCGTTCTTTCAATTCAGCCAGCTCGTTCGGAGCCATTTTGTATGGTCTCCGTGAGATAGGAGTAGTCCCGGGTGCCAGCTCAATCTTGAACTCTACATCCCACTCAAGTAGCATGCTCAGAAGATCATCCGGGAACACGTCGGGATACTCTCGGACTACAGGGATGTCCTCTAGCTTGGAAGCTTCAGTAGTATAGACGGCTGAAACTTCCCGGACTGGATGGTCTAGTATGAGCGGACGGTGTAGTGGGGAGTTGAGGTGCACCGTCCGTGATAAGGTTTCTAGGACAGCGCCATGGTAACTTAACCATGACATCCCTAAGATTGCATCAATCTTCTACCCCTCAAGAATAATCATAGTGGTGGGATATATCTTCCCACCTGAGCACAATGGTGCTTTCGGAATCATCATAGTTGCTGAAATCCTTCCTCCTGGTGAGAAGATCATATAAGAGCACTCGGTTGGAAAGGCTTCCAGTTGATGCTTAACCACATATGATGCACTTATGAAGTTGCGGCTTGCACCAGAATCAAATAATATGATGATTGCTTGATCGTTGAGAGTGAACGTACCTGTCAGCACGTTTTCTCCCTCTGGGGCGTCCTCATTGTCGAGGTTGCGAACGCCCCTAGTTCGCTGACCAACCTTCTTGACCGGAGGTCGGCCTCGAGCACCGCCCTGATACTGGGCCTGCCCGCTGCTCTGCTGCCCCTGGGGACAGTCCTTCGAGAAATGGCCCGCCTGGCCGCACGTAAAGCAAGTGTAGCGAGGCGGTCCTCCGCTGATCGGCGGACGGAAACCCGGGGCGCGTTGTGACGGTGGAAACGCCCGGGGTACCATCTGCTGCTGCTGCTGCTGTTGTTGCGGTCGCGGTGGTGGCATCGGCGAGCGGAACGGAGGTTGCTGGAAAGAACGACCCCTGAAATGCTGAGGTCGCGCCGGTGGATGCCACTGCTGACCGGATGGTGTCCGATACACCATGCGATATTTCTGAGGAGCTCCACCCCCACTGCTGGGTGGAGTGCTGCACTTTTGCTGCTGAGTCACCAATTCACGCTGAGCGTCTTCTTGCATTATCGCGGCGTTGATGAGATCGTTGAACTTTCCGCGATTGCATTGGACGAGATGTGTCTTCATCTTGGGATTTAATCCATGATAGAAGTGCTCTCGCTTCTTCTCCTCGGTGGAGACATAATCTGACGCATACTGCGCCAGATAGTTGAAGGCACGGGAGTAGTCATGGGCACTCCTCCCGCCCTGCTTCAGCTCCAAGAACTATTGGAACTTCGACTTCATTATTCCGGGAGGAATATGGTAGGCGCGAAACACCTCCTGGAATTCTTCCCACTCCACAGTGTGGCCAGCCGGCAGTGAGGCGACATAGTTCGCCCACCACGCACCAGCGACACCGTGAAGCTGCTGCGCCGCGAATATAGTCTTCTGCCGCTCCGTACATTGGAGCAGCCCGAACTTGGACTCAATTATCCGCAGCCAGTTGTCAGCCTCTAGGGGTTATGCTAGTGAACACCGGAGGGTGCCTACTCATGAAGTCCGAGTACGTCACAACATAGGGCTCACGAGGCCCCCTCTCTTGTCACACCCGGTTTTTCCGAAGAACAACCAAGTGAATATCACATGTATGCCAGGATCATTTTCTCATACATGTGATGACAAATAGTGAAACATCATTTATTACAAGCCAGGTGTCAAATATAAATAAGTCTTACATCACAAATGTCTCGATGGACAATAATAAGTTCATCACAAGTAAATAAACTAGCAGGGGAATATTATTCTTGAGGGCTCCGTCACAGGCGTTGCCCGGGGTCTTCATGAACCTAGAAACCTTCTTCGGGTCCAAAGTCTTGGTCATTATACACCACCTCATTATCTTGACCTGAGCAGCAATATAAACCAACAAATATGCAAGGTTGAGTACCAATGGTACTCAGCAAGTGTGGGAAAATTACATCATGCATGGCTAGATCAAGGAGAGGTTGAACTCATGGTTAAAGCACTACGCAATTAATACCTATCACCTTAGCTTATTAAGCACCTACATTACTACACAGGTGAAATGGTCCCAATCTCCCATCCCATCATCATAATTCAAAAATCCATAACATCATTTTCAATGTTAAGCTCCCCGCTTAACATTCACAACTTCCAAAACCATCAATCCTCTAATCATGAATAAGTCCAAGCCGCTCTTGACCGTGAGCACGGCTGTCATGACAGTTTTGACTCTGCAGAGTTTGTACCACTATACCCACATGTAGTGATTTCATCCCCCGTTGCCGGGTGGACTAAAAGAACCTCCATTATGCCAGTGGCTACGAACCACATTCACACTTCCCAAGTGTGTAGCCAGGAGATCACTACGAAGCCTTTACAAAGGGATTCCCGACGAGCGTGGGCCCACTGAGGTTTCACCCCTAACAGCATACATGTAAGGGCCTCAGTTTTTGACACTCATTTGCAGTGTTCATCACCACACCACACACCTCATTTGAGGAAGAATGATGAACACAAATAAAGAGCAAGTAACAATTATCAACATGCTCATTAGGGAACAAACTCACACATTGCAAAAGTGGTACTTCCCACATGTGATATAGATGGGCTGGACATATGAAAACTCCTACACTTTGCTAAGGATGTCCATGCCAAGTTCCACCCAAATTCAAAACCTTTTTGAGGTCATTTTGGGTATAATTAGGAAGAGGGCAGTTTGAAACCATATTCAAATTCAAACTGTTTTCACCCACTGAATTTAAAAGTGGAAGGCATATTCTTGCTCAGCACATTTTTGTGAGCTCACACACCAATTTTCACTCCATTTGGAGTTGATCTTGACATGAGCTAAGGGGGAGAAATTCAAACTTTATTTGAATTTCAAACTGCACTTGTGCTGAAATTCATTCAAACCAAACCTCATTTGAACTTTGATCAATTCAAATGGCTCTTGGGTGAATAATTTGAATTGCCAAGGGTAGAATAGGGTTCACTGTTTACCACAGCTGTTAGGAATAAATTTCAGAGGTTAAAAGAGAAGTGGGACCCACATGTCAGCCTCTGCCTCAAAGCAAACCGACTGAACCACAGTTCAGTCGGTTCCCGGCAGCTGTGCGCGCGCGCCACCGAAGGGGGCAGCCGGCGCCAGCTCCTGCTGCGTGCCCCAAGCCGGAGACCAGCCGGCCGGGCTATTTATTCCCTCCCCGGCGTGCTTCAGTCACCATTTCCCCGAGCTACCGACGTGCGCGACTGCTTTTCCCACTGCCATCGCCGCCGCTCGAGTTCCTGCTTGATCAAGCCGATCGCAGCTCCTTCTTTCCGTTCCAAGGTCCCAGCAAGGTACTAGCTACCATCTTCCATCCTTCCCATTGATAGAAATCGATTGAAACCGAGTGATATCGGCTGTGCCGAAAGATCAAACTCGGAACTGGAAACCGCCGCACCTCGGGCTCTCGTGGACAGCCCAACCTGGGCGTTGTCACGCCCGAGCCAAGACACCCTTGGAAGCGCAGGTGACCGGTGCTGCTCATCTCCGAGCCACAGCTCGAGTGGTTGCTCACCGGCGGCGAATTTCCACTTTTCCCCTTTCTGTGTGCAGAACGACCTTCGGGTACGATTCTGTTTAATTCGTGCTCTAGAAAGGATTAGAGGGCCTCAGGCCACTCCCACACGAGCTAGACACGGTGACGCACAAGTTGCCTTCACAACTCTGGGCCGGAGAACCTCTGTGCCCGGCGTAATTCAAGGTCTACTAATAGCGGAACGAACGGGGGGTATCGGGCGCACGGTGAGGACCTATTTCGGGCCTTCCCCGAGCTGCCCCGAGTTCATGTCGACCTTCTCTGAGGTCCACTGATGCTCCCCGACCGGTTTCCCAAGTAGCTGAGGCACTAGGAGCATCAGCCGACATGGCCGAAGTCGTTCCGATATGGCGGCTCGTCGCCGACCATGCTCCGGCCGTTGTCATGGGCAGCTGACCCTCGGATCATGTTCCTCAAGTAAAAGTAGGCAGGGGCGACCAGAATCAAGAAGTTTGGAGCGGTACAGCAGCCAGCGGCGAGCTCTCCGGCGAGGTCCCTCGGCGGCGGAGCGCGGGTGTCGCGAGGTTGAAGAAGGGGGTGGACCCCAGCTGTCAGCGGCCGATATTTTGAATCGGGATCCGGCTGCGGCCGGGATCGGGTGTGCTGGCGCGCAAAAGCCTTGTGGGCCGCGGTGTGCTGTCGCTTCGGCGTGCGACGCGTGTCCCCTGGGCCCACGCGCGAGTTTAAACTTTTCCCCGATTTTCAGATTTCCTTCAAACTTCAAATCCTTATAACTTTGGCTAGAAAGCTCCAAATTGAGTAAACCAAATTTTGCTGGATTCAGCTCTCTGAGTACTTTCCAGAAAATCAAGTTTCACTTCATGAAATTCCCTAATTCTCCAGAATTAATTCCTTAAAGTTTAAACTGTTAGGAATTTTAACTGGAGAATCATTTGGAGGAAAATCCTGAAATTTTGCTGAGACGTTCACCAAAATATCCTTGAACTACCATAAAAATTTCAGATCCACTTGAGCTCATTTAGTCCACCTAATGGTGTGATTAGTAAAACTGTTCCAGAGAAAATAGAAAATGTTCAGAAACATTTTCAGGATTTTCTCTGAAATTGTTTAGCTCATATCTTTAGTTAGAGACTTCCAAATTAAGTGAGACCAACTCCATTAGAACCCTCTGAAAATCTAGTTTTCAGAAAGTCATAGTTTGTCTCATGAAAATCCCTAGAACACCCTAAGGGTTCCAATTAAGGTCAAGGACATAATTATTTGTGGAGGGCTCAAATGAGCTTTGCTGCAACTAAAACTTGACCAAGTCTTTGTTTAGGTTGTAACCAAGCCACAGTAAAAGTTTCACAGTCATTAGGTCTGTCTAGTAAGGGTTATAGGCTTCACAACTTCAAAGTTAATACAAAGGCCTCTAAATTAATACATACATTGTTCTTATCATGTAGTCGCTAAGATCGAGGAGGAACCCGAAGTCCTAGACTTCGTTACTCCGGAGGAACAGCTAGCCTACGACCAAGAGCAGCAAGGCAAGCCCCGGTTTGCATTAACCTTTTTACAAATTTTTATTGTTTTGAGCACATACTTGTTTCCTTTGTTCTGTGCATTAGAGTCTTGTTTGGAAATCCAACTGCATAGCCAAGAAAACCACGGGTTGGGTTTAGGATTGAAAACCCCGTTAGCCACTGCATTGCTAGGATAGAGTAGGATTCGGTACAAGTCGAGTAGTTGGAACTACTCGCGAGAATAGGCTAGAGGCACATTGCTCGGGTAGAGATAGCACATGAAACACGTGGCAAGAAAATGAGACCGAGCGGAGAGTAAGGGCAGCAGGACTTTGGGGCCTGTGTGCTGTAGCTCCGCTTGTGTCGATTGAGGACCGAGCCGTGTGCGGGCCTGTTGAACAAGCTAGAACAGTACCGAAGACCTACCGGCTATATGGGAACCGGGAAACTGATGTAACTCGGGTAGCTGGGTGTTGAGGCATTGCCCGTCGTTCAGAGGGTAGGTTGAGAGCTCGAGGTGTAAATCAGCTGGCGGCACAGAGATGCGCGTGCAGGGACCTCTTGCTCGGGACGATGGGACCGGTTCAATATTTGGCTAACGGGTGAAAGGTAGTCGCGTACGGCGTCCGTGATGGTTGTTGTAGGCAACATCGAGTACGGGCGTACGTGACGGGTTGTTCGGGTAACCCTGCAGGTGTAAATCGATTATAATCGCCGTCCCTCGCGGTCAGTGAGTACCACTTGTTCACTGTACCGTGACGTAGAAAGAACAGGCTAGTTACATGTTAAAAATGTTGCTGATTGAAAGTTGGATATTGATTGTTAATGATATGTTGTAGCTTAGTGCTAACTAAAGTTCTTTTCAACTTTGGGCAAAGTACATGAGAGAAATGCGTTTCTTGTTTGATTGCGGCTCTCTCATGTGCCTTAGCATAAAGTTCTCCACAACCTGCTGCTAAAACTTGAAAGTAAGGTTCTACTAATTAGGCGAGTCCTTGCAAATGATTTTTTTTACCTCATGCAACCCATCACCCTCATGTAGAAGTTCCATGTTTAGGTGGGACGGGTCAGACTTGCTGAGCCTTCGTGCTCACTGCTTGTGTTTGAAGCTTTTGCAGGGTTCTATGAGGAAGGGACTCCCGAAGAGGAGACGGAACCCCAGGAGGGGAACCCCGTCGAGTGGGAGTCGTGCACGCCGCAGAGTTAGTGTGCGTGTGTGCTAGCAAGGACACGTTCGAGGGCTGAACGTGCACTTGATGCTTAGTCTACGCCCGCGAGTGTGGACTAAACTTATTTTGATGTAAACATGTTAATAAACTTGTTTATGTAATAAAGCTTCCGCTTCCGCTTTGTACCTTTGACGTGTGTTATACGGTGTTGTGCAACGCAGCACCCCTCAGCGTGATCCTGGCTCGACAGGACCAGTGGGGTCGTGTCAGCGTGGTATCAGAGCTCGCTTGAGGTTTAACACAGTACAAAGGTCTTCTTTTTCAAAAATCCAGTGAGGAACGAGTTAGTAGCCCGTATAAGGATGTTATTAGTATATAGAAAGTGGCTTATTAACTTATTTGTTATGTCGGAAAATCGTGCATCTCGGGACGTTCATGTCTTGGGGGGTGCACGTAAGCGCTGTCCACCAGTGCGCACAAGCTGAAGGGTGGAGCCCCACGGGTGGCAGGTAACCCGACCCGCTTTGATATCCTCTACGACTCTTCATGTCGTTTGGGGTATTCGAGCAACGTCTGTCCCTGACGTGCGTGGTGCAACATGGGAGACCCCGTCACGTGGTCTGAAACGTGAACACGTAACTCAAGGCGTGTTTGGCTTGAGAACATCCGGGCGAGTGATGACGGCCGGATGTACCAACTGTATGGATTCCGGGCTCGGTGTGCAGCCGAGTCTGATGATTGGTTGAATTTCTGCAGGTAGCCTTACCACGAAACGGTAGACGTGTAGCATCCGTGTGCGAGTGACGAGTAGTGCCACTAAACTAACGAAGCCGGCTAAGTCCGGTATAGGTTTTTCTTTGTGAGGACGTAGTACCGACATGATCTGGTGACGCATCGACGTCACACCCAACTAAATGAACAACTTCATTTAAAAATTTGAAGGTTTTGATCCAAAGTAGTAAAACTTGATGTAACTCCTTCCCTTGAACAGGATATTCAAAGCTAATAAGTTTTCAACTTATAGGATGTTAAGGACAGAGCACTCTGTTTTCAGCTAAATCAAGGCTGAAGTAATCAGAGGTTAGAGGTTGAGTTCTTTCGAGGTTGGGGTCGTATGATACATTTCTGGAAAGCTTTGGAGGAGCTTTACAACTTTTCTGTTGAGTTCCAGAGGTGTTTCGTCCCTTAACCACTCGAAAAATGCAGTAGAGTTGAAACTGTCCAGAAAACAGGACAGAGCAAAGACTCTCTGTAAACTCTCTGTAAATTAAGCATAACTTCCTGCTTAAAAAAATCCAAAAATAGGAAATGAGGTAGTTCTGGAAAGATTATGAGATGGGTTACAACTTTGTAACAGAAAGTTTTGTCAGATTAGGAACAGAATTAACTGGGATTCTTGGATTAAATCAGTACCTAAGGCAGGGAGGTGCTGTCCAATTGTTTCCAGAAATTCTGTTAACTTTGACATCTCATAACTTTTGAACCAGAGCAGATCTTAGGCCAACCAAATACTTTCTGGAAAGCTATTGAAGTTAACTTTAACTTTGATGTTGAGCTCCAGGACTGGTTTCGCTTTTAACCTGGCCTAAATCAGATTGATATGGAAACTGGTCAGGGCTGTCATGGTAACAGCAGATCAGCAGTCAAATTTGTTTAAAAATTTGAACTATGTTTCCAAGTGTTATGGGTTCAATGACATATCTTATGTTATAACTCAATGGTTTACTGTTTAAATAAATATTTGACATTTCTCAAATATATTTTTACAGATGGCAGCAGATAAACGGTTGGAGAACGGGTGGGTAGTTTCCCACTGCTCTGACCGTAGCGGCTACCCGGAAGCATTGTGGCAAATGCTCCAATATTTCGGGTACAACCAAAGGCCGCAATACTTCGCCAAGGAAGAAGGCGAAGAGGGGAACAAGACGTGGACGATCCATGTCGAGGTTTCCGCAGGGCCTACGCCACCCGGTTGGGTGCCATTCACCGTCACGGTGAGAGGAAGACAACCGGAAGGGATGTGGCAAGTGGCAGCCCGTGACACTATGTCACGTTTCTGCCAACTACACGTGCAGGCTATGGAGGGAACTCCATACGCACTCGTTCCGGTGGAGGGACGAGCTCAGCATGTGTGGGAAGAGAGGTACCTAGAGGCAACAAACCCGAGTTGCCCAAGGTACAACCCCGCGGAGGCAAATCTCAGCCTCCAAATGAGGGCGGGAAACACTGTGATGGACAGCCAAGCTGTTCATACGGAGCATCTCGCCACCAAGCTCAAGGAGAGCACAAGCCGTGGAGATCATTTTGAGAGTGCTCACAGTGCACTCCGCAATGTGCTCCTTCCGACGATCAAGCGACTGAATGAACAACACAATCAGTT
This sequence comes from Neostapfia colusana, assembly GCA_030760725.1. NCBI lineage: Eukaryota > Viridiplantae > Streptophyta > Magnoliopsida > Poales > Poaceae > Neostapfia > Neostapfia colusana. The sequence goes on from JASWHV010000006.1 coordinate 108,920,320, forward strand.
GCGTCGTCTGAAGAAGGCAAAGAAGAAGAGCCGTGTTGACATTGCGGCGTTGCAAGAGCTGGTGCAGACCCTAACCCAGCAGAATGAGGACCTTGCTCAAGAGCGGGACGACGCTATTGAGGAAGGACAAGGCTGGGAAGAGGACTACAACCAGGCTATGGACGAGGTGCATGCATTGCAGGACCTCGTGCCCCCGGTGTTAGGCATACCGGTGGTCTTGGGTCTTCCAGCAATGGGAGAACCCGGAATGGGAGAAGAGGTGGTAGATCCAGAGCCACCAACAAAAGTACCGGAGGAGGACGACCCACAGGAGGTCGAATTTTACTCCGAGTAGGGGGTTACGGTTGCCAAGTAGGGCAGCTAGGGTAGCGTAACCCAACTTTTATAATCGGTGACATGTCGTGTAGACAGTAGCGTATGTATAGGTAGTGACGACATGAGCACGACTTCTCGGAGATCCGAGAATAATGTATCTTGTATAAAGTTTATGCTTTATCAATATATGCGAATGTTGTGCAAGTTAATCATGCGTCGCTTCAATACTTACTCCTGTTTATGGAATTTTGAGTAAGACATGTGCTAATTGCTGCTGTGTTGAATTTTAGAATGACGCGTACTCGTGCCAACCCCGATGTTGGAGGTACTAGCCAAGGGGGAGAGACCTCCCAACCACCTCCCGAGGACTCCTCGGGACAGCAGCAGCAGCAGCAACAGCAAACCCCGCCACCGCCACTACCAACGGTTACATTGGCCGACATTGTCGCGGCAATGGCGGGCTCGCATCAGCAGCACACGGAGTTGCTGCAGACTCTCATCGCCAATACGTCTCGCCCAGAGAGACGTCAAGATCGCGAGGAGCGCCAACAGAGCTCCTACTCCGACTTCCTGGCGACTCATCCCCCTGTATTCTCAAGGGCGGATGAACCACTTGACGCGGACAACTGGCTCCGCGCCATAGAGATGAAGTTCGGGCTGCTCCAAATCAGCGAGCAGCGCAAGACTCAGTTCGCGGTCCAGCAGCTCCAAGGATCCGCGAGCGCGTGGTGGGCCAACTTTTGTGCTTCACAACCCACCGACCGAGTGATGACCTGGTCGGAGTTTCGGACGGCCTTCCGGGCCTATCATATACCGCCCGGTTTGATGAAGAGGAAGACGCAGGAATTCCTACACCTGCAACAAGGGAGCCGGAACGCGCTGGAGTACTCCAGAGCGTTCAACGATCTCGCACTCTACGCGTCGTATCACGCAGATACGGACGAGAAGCGGCGGGACCACTTTTACCAGGGGCTTAACCCGCTCCTGAAGGACAAGCTGGCGATGTTCAATCGCGGCAGCCTCAACGACATAATTGATGCTGCGATTGTTCAGGAAGACTCCGGCAAGGAGTTGGCGGCGGCAGAGCGAAAGCGAAGCGCGCCGCAGAGCAGCGGAGGAGGAGGCTGTCCTTCTCAGAAGTTTCGGATGGTGAATCGCCCACCATCAGGTCCGCGCTGGCAGCCACCACAGCGGTCGATGCCGTTCCGCGGTCGGCCGTATTCTTCACCGGCATTCCGGCCGGCACTGCCAGCACCACCGCAACAACAGCAGCAGCAGCGGGCGATGCCGCGTGCGTTTGCACCTCCGCAACGCATGCCGGGCTTTCGTCCACCAAGTACTCCACCAGCAGCGGCCACATGTTACAAGTGTGGTCGTCCAGGACACTTCGCGAGCAGTTGCCCGGAGAGGCAAGGCGGCGGAGTGGTACCACAGTTTCCGGGGAGGAATCAACCCCGGAACCCTACTAATGCGCGGCGGGCAAACCCTAGGCCCGGCACTGTCCACCAGCTTGCCATTGAGGACGTGCCGGAGGGCGAGCCAATCCTTGCGGGTATGTTCCAACTCCACCAGCATCCCGCTATAGTACTATTTGATTCAGGCGCCACGCATAATTTTATTAGCCAAGCTTTCATTGCTAAACACAGCTTGCCAATACTACCCACCGATAGTCCATATTTAATTTGTTCACCGGGTGGGAAGATTTCAGCAAGCGTGATGGTCTCCAAAGCACCATTATGCTTAGCGGGTAGAGTGTACCCCACGTCTCTCATTATCTTAGAGGGACAGAAGGTCGATGTCATCCTAGGGATGTCGTGGTTAACCCGCCACGGCGCTGTTTTAGACACCGTCCTCCGAGTCGTGCACTTAAACTCAGAAGTGCACGGTTCTCACTCATTATTTCTGGACAGTCCAGAAATAAAACTTCCAAGTGTCTATCAAGCCACAACCATCAGATTGGAAGACATTCCAGTGGTCCGAGAGTTCCCTGATGTATTCCCGGATGATTTACCGGGGATGCCACCCGATAGAGAGGTGGAGTTCAAGATTGAACTTGCACCGGGAACCATGCCAATATCCCGAAGACCGTACAAGATGGCGCCCAAGGAGTTGGCGGAACTGAAGATTCAGCTCACGGACCTTCTGGAGAAGGGTTTTATTAGGCCGAGCTCCTCGCCATGGGGTTGTTCGGCATTATTTGTCAAAAAGAAGGATGAAACGTTGCGGCTTTGCGTGGACTACCGTCCATTAAATGCCGTAACCATCAAGAACAAGTACCCGTTACCACGGATCGACATGTTGTTTGATCAGTTGGTCGAAGCAAAGGTCTTTTCCAAGATGGATTTAAGATCCGGGTACCATCAGATTAAGATCAGGGCTGAGGACATTCCAAAGACAGCTTTTTCGACAAGGTACGGACTTTATGAGTACCTGGTCATGTCCTTTGGCCTCACCAATGCTCCAGCTCACTTCATGTATTTAATGAACTCGGTGTTCATGCCGGAGCTGGACAAGTTTGTCGTGGTCTTCATCGACGACATCCTGGTATATTCCAAGTCGGAGGAAGATCACAAGAAACATCTGCGTATAGTCTTGCAACGGCTGCGGGATCACAAGTTATACGCAAAGTTCAGCAAATGCGAGTTTTGGATATCGCAAGTGCCTTTCCTCGGGCATATCATCTCAGCGGAGGGTATCGCTGTGGACCCGAGCAAAATCACGCAAGTGCTGAATTGGAAATCCCCGAGAACTGTTCATGAGGTACGGAGTTTCCTCGGACTCGCGGGATATTATCGGAGGTTCATTCCGAACTTCTCGAAGATTGCCAGGCCAATGACAGAGCTGCTGAAGAAGGCTACCAAATATGTTTGGAGTCCAGCATGTGAAGCAGCATTCAAGGCTTTAGTCAAGCACCTGACATCAGCACCGGTTTTGGCGCAGCCAGACACAACAAAACCGTTCGAGGTGTACTGCGATGCATCCGGCATTGGGCTCGGATGTGTGCTGATGCAAGACCGAAGAGTGGTCGCGTATGGATCACGACAGCTTAGGAACCATGAGCAAAATTATCCAACTCACGATTTGGAGCTCGCTGCCGTGGTACTTGCACTGAAAATGTGGAGGCACTACCTACTCGGTAACCTCGTACATTTATATACCGACCACAAAAGCCTCAAGTACATCTTCACTCAGAAGGAGCTGAACATGAGGCAACGAAGATGGTTGGAACTGATAAAGGATTACGAGATAGAGATCCATTATCATCCGGGCAAGGCAAACGTTGTGGCAGACGCGCTAAGCCGCAAGTCACACGTCAATAATCTGACCATCACACCGTTGGAAGAGAGCGAACCACCACTACATGTGATTCCACATGGAGCTCTCTACAACCTAGCTTTGATCCCCACCATCCGTGAAGAGATAGCGGCAGCCCAGAAGAATGATAAGGGCATGTCACATTTACGGAGACGAGTAGACAGTGGGGAGTTGAAATGTTTCCGGAAGGACGGAGACGGCGTCCTATGGTTCAAGGACCGGATCGTCGTACCCCGAAACCCGGAGTTACGGAAGAAAATCTTTGATGAGGCTCACTTATCAAAATTTTCTATTCACCCCGGCAGCAACAAAATGTATCAAGAACTCAGGAGAAAGTTTTGGTGGACACGGATGAAGCGAGAAACTGCAAAATACGTGTCCGAGTGTGATACATGTCGAAGGGTGAAGGCAGACCACATGCGGAAACCGGGACTGCTGCAACCACTGGGCATTCCTGCCTGGAAGTGGGAGGACGTGAGCATGGATTTCGTCGTCGGTTTACCCACCACCTTACAGAAACATGATTCTGTGTGGGTGATCGTCGATCGGCTCACCAAAGTTGCCCATTTCATCCCGGTCAACACCAACTACAACGCCAAGAAGTACGCTGAACTGTACATCTCACGGATCCTATGCTTATACGGCGTACCCCGTACCATCGTATCGGACCGGGGCACTTTATTTGTGTCCCGTTTTTGGGAGCAGCTACACGCTGCCCTGGGGACGAAGCTGATCCGTAGTTCAGCCTACCACCCGCAGACGGATGGGCAAACGGAGCGGGTAAATCAAATCCTAGAAGACATGCTACGAGCTTGCGCTATCGACCACGGCAAGAATTGGGATGATCACTTGCCATTAGCCGAGTTCTCGTACAACAATGGGTACCAAGCCAGCATCAAGATGGCGCCCTACGAGGCGCTATACGGCAGGAAATGCCGCACACCACTGAACTGGTGTGAATCTGGCGAGAGGGTTACCTTCGGGATTGATCTTGTCAACAACGCGGAAGAAAAGGTTCGATTAATTCAAGCGAACCTAAAAGCCGCTCAATCCCGACAGAAACAGTATGCGGACCGGAGAAGGCGCCCATTACAATTCGAAGTTGGAGATCACGTATATCTACGAGTGTCTCCAATGAAGGGCGTAAACAGATTTGGGGTGAGAGGAAAGTTAGCACCCCGATTCATCGGTCCATTCCAGATTACCGAAAGATGTGGATCGGTGGCATACCGGCTAAGATTACCAGAAGCACTTTCCGGTGTGCACGACGTCTTTCACATTTCCCAGCTGAGGAAGTGTCTCAAGCTATCAACTACCGTTCAGCTGGAAGACATTGAAGAACTGCAACCGGATCTCACCTATCGGGAGGAACCGGTGCAGATTATTGATGAAAAGGCCCGAACCACACGCAACCGTACGTTGTGGTTCTACAAGGTTCTATGGAGTAATCACTCCATGGACGAAGCGACATGGGAAAACGAAGAATTCCTTCGCACTAACTACCCCGACTTTGTCACGTCGCATATTCGGTAATTTTCCACCGTCCTCTCTCTCATTTCACCTTATAATCTCGGGACGAGATTCTTTTAAGGGGGGAGGAATGTAAGGGCCTCAGTTTTTGACACTCATTTGCAGTGTTCATCACCACACCACACACCTCATTTGAGGAAGAATGATGAACACAAATAAAGAGCAAGTAACAATTATCAACATGCTCATTAGGGAACAAACTCACACATTGCAAAAGTGGTACTTCCCACATGTGATATAGATGGGCTGGACATATGAAAACTCCTACACTTTGCTAAGGATGTCCATGCCAAGTTCCACCCAATTTCAAAACCTTTTTGAGGTCATTTTGGGTATAGTTAGGAAGAGGGCAGTTTGAAACCATATTCAAATTCAAACTGTTTTCACCCACTGAATTTAAAAGTGGAAGGCATATTCTTGCTCAGCACATTTTTGTGAGCTCACACACCAATTTTCACTCCATTTGGAGTTGATCTTGACATGAGCTAAGGGGGAGAAATTCAAACTTTATTTGAATTTCAAACTGCACTTGTGCTGAAATTCATTCAAACCAAACCTCATTTGAACTTTGATCAATTCAAATGGCTCTTGGGTGAATAATTTGAATTGCCAAGGGTAGAATAGGGTTCACTGTTTACCACAGCTGTTAGGAATAAATTTCAGGGGTTAAAAGAGAAGTGGGACCCACATGTCAGCCTCTGCCTCAAAGCAAACCGACTGAACCACAGTTCAGTCGGTTCCCGGCAGCTGTGCGCGCGCGCCACCGAAGGGGGCAGCCGGCGCCAGCTCCTGCTGCGTGCCCCAAGCCGGAGACCAGCCGGCCGGGCTATTTATTCCCTCCCCGGCGTGCTTCAGTCACCATTTCCCCGAGCTACCGACGTGCGCGACTGCTTTTCCCACTGCCATCGCCGCCGCTCGAGTTCCTGCTTGATCAAGCCGATCGCAGCTCCTTCTTTCCGTTCCAAGGTCCCAGCAAGGTACTAGCTACCATCTTCCATCCTTCCCATTGATAGAAATCGATTGAAACCGAGTGATATCGGCTGTGCCGAAAGATCAAACTCGGAACTGGAAACCGCCGCACCTCGGGCTCTCGTGGACAGCCCAACCTGAGCGTTGTCACGCCCGAGCCAAGACACCCTTGGACGCGCAGGTGACCGGTGCTGCTCATCTCCGAGCCACAGCTCGAGTGGTTGCTCACCGGCGGCGAATTTCCACTTTTCCCCTTTCTGTGTGCAGAACGACCTTCGGGTACGATTCTGTTTAATTCGTGCTCTAGAAAGGATTAGAGGGCCTCAGGCCACTCCCACACGAGCTAGACACGGTGACGCACAAGTTGCCTTCACAACTCTGGGCCGGAGAACCTCTGTGCCCGGCGTAATTCAAGGTCTACTAATAGCGGAACGAACGGGGGGTATCGGGCGCACGGTGAGGACCTATTTCGGGCCTTCCCCGAGCTGCCCCGAGTTCATGTCGACCTTCTCTGAGGTCCACTGATGCTCCCCGACCGGTTTCCCAAGTAGCTGAGGCACTAGGAGCATCAGCCGACATGGCCGAAGTCGTTCCGATATGGCGGCTCGTCGCCGACCATGCTCCGGCCGTTGTCATGGGCAGCTGACCCTCGGATCATGTTCCTCAAGTAAAAGTAGGCAGGGGCGACCAGAATCAAGAAGTTTGGAGCGGTACAGCAGCCAGCGGCGAGCTCTCCGGCGAGGTCCCTCGGCGGCGGAGCGCGGGTGTCGCGAGGTTGAAGAAGGGGGTGGACCCCAGCTGTCAGCGGCCGATATTTTGAATCGGGATCCGGCTGCGGCCGGGATCGGGTGTGCTGGCGCGCAAAAGCCTTGTGGGCCGCGGTGTGCTGTCGCTTCGGCGTGCGACGCGTGTCCCCTGGGCCCACGCGCGAGTTTAAACTTTTCCCCGATTTTCAGATTTCCTTCAAACTTCAAATCCTTATAACTTTGGCTAGAAAGCTCCAAATTGAGTAAACCAAATTTTGCTGGATTCAGCTCTCTGAGTACTTTCCAGAAAATCAAGTTTCACTTCATGAAATTCCCTAATTCTCCAGAATTAATTCCTTAAAGTTTAAACTGTTAGGAATTTTAACTGGAGAATCATTTGGAGGAAAATCCTGAAATTTTGCTGAGACGTTCACCAAAATATCCTTGAACTACCATAAAAATTTCAGATCCACTTGAGCTCATTTAGTCCACCTAATGGTGTGATTAGTAAAACTGTTCCAGAGAAAATAGAAAATGTTCAGAAACATTTTCAGGATTTTCTCTGAAATTGTTTAGCTCATATCTTTAGTTAGAGACTTCCAAATTAAGTGAGACCAACTCCATTAGAACCCTCTGAAAATCTAGTTTTCAGAAAGTCATAGTTTGTCTCATGAAAATCTCTAGAACACCCTAAGGGTTCCAATTAAGGTCAAGGACATAATTATTTGTGGAGGGCTCAAATGAGCTTTGCTGCAACTAAAACTTGACCAAGTCTTTGTTTAGGTTGTAACCAAGCCACAGTAAAAGTTTCACAGTCATTAGGTCTGTCTAGTAAGGGTTATAGGCTTCACAACTTCAAAGTTAATACAAAGGCCTCTAAATTAATACATACATTGTTCTTATCATGTAGTCGCTAAGATCGAGGAGGAACCCGAAGTCCTAGACTTCGTTACTCCGGAGGAACAGCTAGCCTACGACCAAGAGCAGCAAGGCAAGCCCCGGTTTGCATTAACCTTTTTACAAATTTTTATTGTTTTGAGCACATACTTGTTTCCTTTGTTCTGTGCATTAGAGTCTTGTTTGGAAATCCAACTGCATAGCCAAGAAAACCACGGGTTGGGTTTAGGATTGAAAACCCCGTTAGCCACTGCATTGCTAGGATAGAGTAGGATTCGGTACAAGTCGAGTAGTTGGAACTACTCGCGAGAATAGGCTAGAGGCACATTGCTCGGGTAGAGATAGCACATGAAACACATGGCAAGAAAATGAGACCGAGCGGAGAGTAAGGGCAGCAGGACTTTGGGGCCTGTGTGCTGTAGCTCCGCTTGTGTCGATTGAGGACCGAGCCGTGTGCGGGCCTGTTGAACAAGCTAGAACAGTACCGAAGACCTACCGGCTATATGGGAACCGGGAAACTGATGTAACTCGGGTAGCTGGGTGTTGAGGCATTGCCCGTCGTTCAGAGGGTAGGTTGAGAGCTCGAGGTGTAAATCAGCTGGCGGCACAGAGATGCGCGTGCAGGGACCTCTTGCTCGGGACGATGGGACCGGTTCAATATTTGGCTAACGGGTGAAAGGTAGTCGCGTACGGCGTCCGTGATGGTTGTTGTAGGCAACATCGAGTACGGGCGTACGTGACGGGTTGTTCGGGTAACCCTGCAGGTGTAAATCGATTATAATCGCTGTCCCTCGCGGTCAGTGAGTACCACTTGTTCACTGTACCGTGACGTAGAAAGAACAGGCTAGTTACATGTTAAAAATGTTGCTGATTGAAAGTTGGATATTGATTGTTAATGATATGTTGTAGCTTAGTGCTAACTAAAGTTCTTTTCAACTTTGGGCAAAGTACATGAGAGAAATGCGTTTCTTGTTTGATTGCGGCTCTCTCATGTGCCTTAGCATAAAGTTCTCCACAACCTGCTGCTAAAACTTGAAAGTAAGGTTCTACTAATTAGGCGAGTCCTTGCAAATGATTTTTTTACCTCATGCAACCCATCACCCTCATGTAGAAGTTCCATGTTTAGGTGGGACGGGTCAGACTTGCTGAGCCTTCGTGCTCACTGCTTGTGTTTGAAGCTTTTGCAGGGTTCTATGAGGAAGGGACTCCCGAAGAGGAGACGGAACCCCAGGAGGGGAACCCCGTCGAGTGGGAGTCGTGCACGCCGCAGAGTTAGTGTGCGTGTGTGCTAGCAAGGACACGTTCGAGGGCTGAACGTGCACTTGATGCTTAGTCTACGCCCGCGAGTGTGGACTAAACTTATTTTGATGTAAACATGTTAATAAACTTGTTTATGTAATAAAGCTTCCGCTTCCGCTTTGTACCTTTGACGTGTGTTATACGGTGTTGTGCAACGCAGCACCCCTCAGCGTGATCCTGGCTCGACAGGACCAGTGGGGTCGTGTCAATACAAGAGGCTCCAACCCCGCTGTAGTGGCCCCCTCTTGAGTCTTGCGGTTCATATGGTAGTCCAGCTGACACCTACTCCCCGCACCATCCAACACACCCATACTACGCCGGGGATACACCTAATTAATTGGCCAAGCTGCCCCATCTCAGCATGTGGTTGGCACTGTAAAGCCAGGTTACATGCTCCATGAACCGGTCCTTAGGATCCAGGCAAGTACTAAACACAAACCCGAGTCTTGTGCACCCAGCACACAACCAAAACATCCAACTTGCCTTGATCCCTACCTCTACATAACTCACAATATCTCATTCAAGAGTATGGTAAAATAAGCTGATGATCTCATATCCCAAATATCCCATTCTAAGCATGGCTAAGCATATGCATAATAATAAATGACATGATACAATGAATCCCAACCCAAGCTACAAGGAAACAAGGTAATACAATTCTAGGGAAACTTCCTAGCATGTGTTTCATATTTCAATTGACAATGCAAATAATTCTAGCTACACATCCTAGTATAGGATCAAAGTGGTCAAGGACACTTGCCTCCTTCTTGCTGCTCTTGAAATGGGTAGTCTTGGTCTTGAAAAGGAATAACTTGCTCTTGAGCAGGTTCTACATCATACCATCACACATAGCAAAAGGAAAACAACAATCCATAAGACATAGTTCACTCTTCTACTTCATACAAACCACACATTCACATTTATGAAAGTCATTCACAATTATATGTGTTGTGGTTACTCTATGTGTGTTGATTGGTGGCTTGCATGCACTTTTGATCATATGTATATGATTCCTACTTTTGTGTTCACATTTATACTTACATACTATATATATGAGTTTCTAATTTAAATAAATTCCTTATATTCAATTACTACACCTTTTAGCTACCTAGTATGCATGAAAGATATTTTCCTTCTCCATATGTGTCTTCATAATTTCTACCAACCCTAAACTGAATTCTTTGGATTTTAGAAACTCCATTTATCATTTATGAGTTGCTATATTTTCAGATTTATTTCCTATGCCTAAGTGTGAACTTTATTATAAAAATAACAAGACACATCATCTAAACAGAATAGGTTCTGATCTAAAATATTTACTAATATATTTTTGACCTTTTCCTCTGATGTAAACTATTTTACAATTATTTTCCCTATTTTCCAGAACTATTCTTTACTTAAAAATTGTGTCTCTAAATGTGAATAAGAAATTAAACAGATTCAATCCAGCCCAAAATATGTTTTTATCTCACTCCAAAGTTTGCTAAATACTGAGAAAGTCTTTAATTAAATTTTAATAATATGTTTGTCCCACTTTTTAATTTTTAAACACTAGCCACATATTTAGGGGTTTTGCTAATTTTTATTAAGTCCAGGGGCTAAAACTGATTTTTAAATGAATTTACATGATTTTCTGAAGTTCCAGAGGCTAGATCAGAAGTTTCCAGGGCTAGCTCTTATTTCCCGAGAACTCCAGGGGGTAGCACGTAAGATTTCCAGTCTTTATAACGCGGGGCTGACGTGGATCGTCCGATTTTAAACCGACGGATGAGATTATAACGTCGAACCGGTACGCAGGGATTTAAACCCTACCGTGCGATTTAAAATAAACGGCGCACAAGCGGCCACATCGCTCTGATCGAACGCGGGCGGCGCTGCCGGCGGCGCACGGCGGCGGGAAGCGGCGATCTCGTCGGAGACTTTCGAATCTTCGAGAATTCTTCCTAGAACTGTGATTTTATGGCATAGATCGGTGGAGGGGAGGTCGGGGATCTCACCTCGGGGGTTTTCTTGAGCTCGGAGGTCCTGGAAGGTGATCGGCGACAAGGTCCGAGGTGAATTCACGGCGAGGCTCATCGGCGCTGTGTTTACACCGCAAGTCACCGAGTTTTTTGCACCTGCAAGGTTCCCCGGAGGCGGTGGATCAAGACCAGCGAGTTAGATCGGAATTTCCGAGCTTAGATCGGCCAGAATTCGCCGGAGGAGTCTCGGTTCTCACCGGAGGAAAATCGGCGGATCGCGTGGGAAAAACAGAACGAGGCCGGGGTTTTTATAGACGGGGAAAGGCGGCGGGGTGGTTTAGATCAAGTCCGCGTCGCCTACGAACGGAATTCGGCGGGGATGCGCAGGAGTCCGGGTCGGTTTTTGATCCGGGGTGAGAGAATCCCGGCGCGGGCGCGAGGTAGAAGAAGGGCTGGCGGGCCCCGCCTGTCAGTGGGAGGAAGCAGCGCGCGCGGCTGCGGGCTGGCGCGGCGCTGGTTGGGCCGGCTGGTGGGTTGCGGCCCACTGGCCGGTTTTTTTTTCTGTTTTCTCTTTTTCTTTTTCTATTTCTTTTCTGATTTGAGTTTAATTTGAATTCCAGTTTGAATTTGAATTTTTGCAAGACATGCAACACGTCCAAAAATTTTTAAATTTCCCTCTTAACATGATTTTAGGGTCTTAACAAAGTTTTGGGGTGTTACATCTCTTGACGCCCCCCCGCCTGAGACGTAATCGTGCGGAGCAGATCGTTCTGCTCCTCACGATTACCCACCAGGGCCGCGATCACATCCGCTAGTGTAAGCGGAGGTGGCAGTGGTGGTTGTTGCTACGGGGTGCTGTCGTAGGCAGGTGGCTGGGAGTCATCACCCCCTTCTGGCTAGAGCCACCGACCTCATGCGTGGCCCGAGTGCGAACCATCTGCAACCATATGACAATAAAAATCAGTCCCGCAACATACTTCATGCTGTCCAATAAAATAGGTGTAAAACATAATGACAACAAAACATGCGATACATCTCGGATACAGATAATGTAATAATTTTGCACAAGCTACACCATTACCAGACCAAATACAAGCTAGTTAAATCCAAGTTGACGGACTTCCTCTTTGTAAGTTCATCTCAACTAGGTTTGGTCACTACGAGATGTTAATATCGCTTTGTCATCATGTATACTACCCTTTTATCTTCAATATGACCTAAACATGGTCTCTAGCAAAAGAAATTTGAGTAGACATATACTCAAATCTTTCACTAGTTGAAGATAACCACTCATAAATATGTTCTACCCCATTGGAAGTACTTAAACCCTCTAGGGTACAACAATTTCTCAAATGAGTTCAACTGTCATCCCTCTGCCAGAATGACCAGTTTCTACATATTCCAGATTTTGATCTGGTGCTGGGCATTTTCATAACTCAAGTTGAATACCAAAGTTAAAGTTAACTTCAGTATCTTTCTAACGAGTATTTATTTGCTCTCAGATCAGCTCTGTTTAAAAAGTTATGATAATTCAAGTCAACAGAATTTCTGGAAGAATTTCAACAGCACCTCCTTTGGAAGTTGATGTTTTCAACTCTAATTTCAACTGAATTCCGTGCTGCAATTGCAGAAACTTTGAATTACAAAGATGTAACACATCTTCTACCCTTTACAAAGATGTATCATATGATAATTTTAGATTTTCCTACAGGAAGTTATGCTTGAAAAACAGAATAGTCCAGAGAGTATTTTAAATCTGTCCTGGTTCTGGACAGTTTACAATCATCTGTAATTTCAGCCAGTTTAAGGTGTGATTCAGCTATGGAAGTCTACAACAAAGTTATAGAGTACTTAAACACCTTTCCAGAACTATATCCCACACCTTCACTGGCTAAATAATATGTGAGTTATGCTCTGTTAAAGTTCATCAGACTTGCTTCCAAAACAGAGCACTCTGTTTTTCAATCCCTTTGAGCTAAACTGATTAATTATTGAATTTTTCTACCCAACCAGTGTCCTACATGTTGAAACTTGGTGATTTTAGTTCCTGGTTATCATTATCTTTCATGCACATGCTTATGATATGTCGGTACTACGTTCCTTACAAAAGAAAATTCTAACCGGTTTATACCGGCATATACGTCTCAATTGTGGCACTAAACGGTCTCTCGCACACGTATACTACACGGGATACATATGTGGTTAGTACCTGCAGAAGAACACACAATAATGATGCAAAGGGTTATTTTCATTTCAGGCAGGTCCATATTTGAAAGTAAATACAAACGCTCGTATCATTGCCATACGACCGCCCTTGAGTTAAATCACGTCTCAAGGTACGCGATCGTGTTTTCACACCACACGACGGGGAAACCGAGTAGAGCGCGAACGGGTCGTCACGGTTGGGAATTTTATCACCCCAACAGATATCACCTACTGCCCTGTAGGGCACACCGATGGCAAACGTTGCGTATGTCCTCCTGGGCTATTTCCAGACGAACACACTATCGCGTTACTGACCACACGATGGGGTCTCCACTTGCTTGCCTAATGCACGTTAGGGATCAGCGTTTCATATGAACTCAGGAACATGAAGAGTCTAAGAGTTTCATATTAACGTCTCACACCAAGCTGTGAGACCTATCCCTGAACCACGTTCCTCGTCAGGGGAGCTAACCGAAATTGAACATCTTTCGGTGGCGTTCCTTACCATTTTTACCTGAGCGTAGGTGCGTCGTTACATAATTAAAATTCAGAATTATAACACATATGTTAGTCTTGCCACTTTAAGTAACTATGCTATTATAGTCCTGTCGGTACCCGCGATATGGGGTACCCCCGCGCACAGGGGGAAAATGCCTAAGGATCTCCGGGCCCGCCACGTGGCCAACATCAGCCAGACCTCCCCTCCGAGGGGAGGGCTCTGAGGGCGCCGCGTGTCCCACGGGGCCGGACCTCCCCCTCCTCAGAGGAGAGCTCCGGGCCCGCCGCGTGGCCGACAGAAGCCGGACCCCCCCTCCGAGGGGAGAGGTCCGAAGGCTCCACGTGTCCTGCGGGGCCGGACCCCCCTTTCCTTAGAGGAGGGCTCCGGGCCCGCTATGTGTCCAGCAGAACAGCGCTGCCTGCCCCCGAGCGGTAGGAAGCGGGCGTAAAGGCGCCCCATACCTTGCCCGTACAAGGTATTCAAGGCCCGCGCCTTCCCAAGACACGGAGACGCGGAGCACGCCCCTGTCAGGTGCCGTTGCGCCCAGTCGCGTCACAGACTGGCACGCGGTGTCAGAACCTGCCAGCCAATAAACACAGCGACAAGACATCCCCTGCCGCTCCCGCCGTCATCACCCACTACGACTAGCATGAGGCATGGGCAGGGTGGCAAGACGAAGACTCAGAAGCCTTCGCCAGAGACAACTACCGACATAAATGCGGATACGATAGTCGGCAGGCAATCTCCCCGGGACCACCTGTCGGGTCCCGGGCCCCCCTTGTAAGCCACACGAGCCTTGGACTATAAAAGGCTCGGGTAGGCAACGTTAGCAAGGGTTCGCACTCCAGCGACTCACACCCTAGGCATAACTCATCCTCAAGCTCAGGACTCCGGTTCTGAGCAACAAGCAATACAGCGAGCACCTCTGCTCACTGTGGACGTAGGGTTTTACGCTCCGGCGGCCCGAACCACGTAAAACTCGCCGTGTCAAGCTCCTCCCTAACTCGTCCCTACGCTTAAGCTCTCCGCAAGTGACTAGCCCCTCCAAAAAAGAACCTCCACGGGCTGCCCAGAGCAGGTCCGGGGGAAGTGTCGACCACACACTTCGAAATTTGGCGTGCCAGGTAGGGGGCTTTTCCCTTGCGCGACGAGTTTCTGCCGACGAAGATGACCAAGCTTCCTTCAACGGCAAGCTCTCCTCCCCGGCGTTCACGGCGAACCGTGACCAGCGGGGAATACGTGTCGACGCACTTAGGACGGAGTGTGTCGGCGCAAGCTGGAAGCCAGCAGCCAACTCCAGCAACGCCGACTCCGGCAATGCAGGCTCCAACCAGCGTGTGATCTTCTGCAGCGCTGAGCGTTCCCCACGGGGATGCGCTAGCTGCAGCTAGAGCGCTACTGCGCAATCCGCCTGCTGGGGACGCGCCTCAGGCAGCGACCCAGCAGTGGATTCGTGAGGTAGACCGTCTCGTCGTCGCCGCCGCAAACCCTCGACTTCGGCGGGGTCGACGCTCCGGCCAACCGGCTGTGTCACTGGTGCGCACGCCAACGGTTGACGGGCAGATGGCAGATTCCAGCTCCACTAGGCTTCAGTCGACGGACCTGAGGACAGAGCTGGAACGGTGCCACTTGGGCCAGGATGCCCGGGTGTACCTCGAGCGACGTCGAGAAAGGCGTCGCAACCAAGAGGCTGGCGACAACATGCCGTCAGCCTCGACCCAACCTGAGGCGCAGACCTTCGCCATGCGATCTCTGCCCTAGGCATACGCCGCGCAGCATATGCCACAACCATATGCCCTGCAAACGGCGTCCCCGGTCTATGGCGCAGCCTTGCCCATACCGGGGTACACTGTGCCAGCGGCGAACCAAGCGTTCGTGGCACCAACGCCTGCAGCAGCAGGGGCAGGGTGTGCGGCCCTGGCGCCCCACCTTCGCTTCGCGAGGTGGCCGCGTAAGTTTCGGCCGCACCTGCCCGAGAAGTACGACGGCAACGTCAACCCGGCGGAGTTTCTCCAGATCTACTTCACCGCCGTACTTGCCGCAGGAGGGGATGAGGCAGTCATGGTCAACTACTTCCCCGTCGCCTTGACCGGCCCAGCCCGGTCTTGGCTCATGAACCTCCCCCAGGGTTCCATAACTTCCTGGGGAGAGCTCTGCCGGCAGTTCACCGCCAACTTCGGCAGTTCCTACACCCGGCCTGGCACGGAGCTCGACCTCCACGCCATCCAGCAACAACCTGGGGAGTCGTTGCGCTCCTTCATCCAGCGGTTCTCCCAGGTGCGGAACACCATCCCACACATCCAAAACGCTTCTGTGGTGATGGCGTTCCGGCAAGGCGTTCGGGACAAAGAAGAACTCGAGAAGCTCACGACCAGAGAGGTCCGCGACGTCTCAGAGCTCTTCAGCCTGGCGGACAAGTGCGCCAGAGCAGCCGAAGAGCGGAACTGGCACTCACTGCCAGCCTCCGAGTCAGGAGGGCAGCCCGGGTCTGGTGCTGCTTCCTATGGAGGCAGCAAGAAGGCCAAGAACCGGGGCAGTGGCAAGATGGAACCGCCGGCCGCGGCCTCCGTTGCCGCAGCAGCGGCACCCAGTGGAGCTCGGAGGCCGCGCCCCGACAAGAGGCAGCGACAGTCACCAGCCCCAGAAGGTGACCAAGACAAGCTATGCCCCGTGCACGGCAGCTGTCGCCATACTACTACCGAGTGCCGGGAGATTCAGAAGCTCGCGGAGCGCTTCCGCAAAGGGAAGCAGCAGCGGACTGATGCTCCATCAAGTGGGGTTCCAGGAGCCTCAGCGCGCCGTGAAGGCGGTGCACAACCATGAGGACTCCAGGTCCAGTGATGATGAGCGTCGAAAGAAGCTCTACGTCATATACGGCGGGTCCGGCGACCCCTCGTCCCGAAGCGCAGTGTAACACCCCAAAATTTTGATTTAAAACCCTAAATCATGTTAAGAGGGGAATTTAAAATTTTTTGGACGTGTTGCATGTTTTGCAAAAATTTAAATTCAAACTGGAATTCAAATTAAACTCAAATCAGAAAAGAAATAGAAAAAGAAAAAGAGAAAACAGAAAAAAACCGGCCAGTGGGCCGAAACCCACCAGCCGGCCCAACCAGCGCCCGAGCCAGCCCGCGGCCGCGCGCGCCGTTTCCTTCCGCTGACAGGCGGGACCCACAAGATCGTCTTCCACCTCGCGCCCGCGCCGGACTCTCTCTCATCGAATCCAAACCGATCGGAATTGCTGCGGATCACAGCCGAATTTCGCTCGGGGGTGAAGCAAACACGATCTAAACCACCCCGCCGCCCTCCCCCGTCTATAAAAACCCCGGCCTCGTTCTGTTTTTCCCACGCGATCGGCTGTTTTTACTCCGGTGAGAACCGAGACTTCTCCGGCAAATTCTGGCCGGTCTAAGCTCGGAAATTCCGATCTAACTCGCTGGTCTTGATCCACCGCCTCCGGGGAACCTTGCAGGTGCAGAAAACTCGGTGACTTGCGGTGTAAACACAGCGCCGACGAGCCTCGCCGTGGTTTCACCTCGGACCTCGTCGCCGATCACTTTCCAGGACCTCCGAGCTCAAGAAAACCCCCGAGGTGAGATCCCCGACCTCCCCTCCACCGATCTATGCCATAAAATCACAGTTCTAGGGAGAATTCTCGAAGATCCCAAAGTCTCCGGCGAGATCGCCGCTTCCCGCCGCCGTGCGCCGCCGGCAGCGCCGCCCGCGCTCGATCAGAGCGACGTGGCCGCTTGTGCGCCGTTTATTTTAAATCGCACGGTAGGGTTTAAACCCCCGCGTACCGGTTCGACGTTATAATCTCAGCCGTCGGTTTAAAATCGGACGGTACACGTCAGCCCCGCGTTATAAAGACTGGAAATCTTACGTGCTACCCCCTGGGGTTCTCGAGAAATAAGAGCTAGCCCCGGAAACTTCTGATCTAGCCCCTGGAACTCTAGAAAATCATGTAAATTCATTTAAAAATCAGTTTTAGCCCCTGGACTTAATAATAATTAGGAAAAACACCTCTGATAAGTGTAGCTAGACCCCTGGAAATTCTGAAAATAATATTATAGACCCTGTAATGGGGTGAGTTTACCTTTTTAGCCCTGTTTAGTATTTAAATTAGGAAACTGAATATGTGGCTAGTGTTTAAAAATTAAAAAGTGGGACAAACATATTGTCATAATTAAATTAAAAACTTTCTCAGTATTTAGAAAACTTTGGAGTGAGATAAAAACATATTTTGGGCTGAATTGAATCTGTTTAATTTATTATTCACATTTAGGGACACATTTTTAAGTAATGAATAGTTTTAGAAAATAGGGAAAATAATTGTGAAATAGTTTACATCAGAGGCAAAGGTCAAAATATGTTCTTAAATTATTTAGAACCAGAACCTATTCTGTTTAGATGATGTGTATTACTAATTTCATAATAAAGAACACATTTATGTATAGGAAAATAAATCTGAAAATATAGCAACTAGTAAATGATAAATGGAGTTTCTAAAATCCAAAGAATTCAGTTTAAGGTTGGTAAAAATTCTAAAGACACATATGGAGAAGAAAAATACTTTTCATACATACTTGGTAGTGAAAAGGTGTAGTAGTTGAATATAAGGAATTTATTTAAATTGGAAACTCATATATAAATAGTAGGTAAGTATGAATGGGAACACAAAAGTAGGAATCATATACACATGATTAAAAGTGCATGCAAGCCACAACTCAACACACATAAAGTAACCACAACACATATAATGGTGAAGGACTTTCATAAATGTGAATGTGTGGTTTGTATGAAGTGGGAGTGTGAACTATGTCTTATGGATTGTTGTTTTTCTTTTGCTATGTGTGATGGTATGATGTAGAACCTGCTCAAGAGCAAGTTATTCCTTTCCAAGATCAGGACTACCCATTTCAAGAGCAGCAAGAAGGAGGCAAGTGTCCTTGACCACTTTGATCCTATGCTAGGATGTGTAGCTAGAATTATTTGCATTGTCAATTTAATTATGAAACCCATGATAGGAAGTTTCCCTAGAATTGCATTACCTTGTTTTCCTTGTAGCTTGGGTTGGGATTTATTTTACCATGTCATTTATTATTATGCATATGTTTAGCCATGCTTAGAATGGGATATTTGGGACAGGAGATCATCAGTTTATTTTACCATACTCTTAAATGAGATATTGTGAGTTATGTAGAGGTAGGGATCAAGGCAAGTTGGATGTTTTGGTTGTGTGCTGGGTGCACGAGACTTGGGTTTGTGTTTAGTACTTGCCTGGATCCTAAGGACCGGTTCATGGAGCATGTAACCTGGCTTTACCGTGCCAACCACATGCTGAGATGGGGCAGCTTGGCCAATTAATTAGGTGTATCTCCGGCGTAGTATGGGTGTGTTGGATGGTGCGGGGAATAGGTGTCAGCTGGACTACCATATGAACCGCAAGGCTCAAGAGGGGGCCACTGCAGCGGGGTTGGAGCCTCTTGTATGCTGTTAGGGGTGAAACCTCAGTGGGCCCACGCTCGTCGGGAATCCCTTTGTAAAGGCTTCGTAGTGATCTCCTGGCTACACACCTGGGAAGTGTGAATGTGGTTCGTGGCCACTGGCATAATGGAGGTTCTTTTAGTCCACCCGGCAATGGGGGATGAAATCACTACATGTGGATACAGTGGTACAAACTCTGCAGAGTCAAAACTGTCATGACAACCGTGCTCACGGTCAAGAGCGGCTTGGACTTATTCATGATTAGAGGAGTGATGGTTTTAGAAGTTGTGGATGTTAAGCGGGGAGCTTAACATTGGAAATGATGTTATGGTTATTTGATTTTGATGATGGTATGGGAGCTTGGGACCATTTCACCTGTGTAGTAATGTAGGTGCTTAATAAGCTAAGGTGATAGGAATTAATTGCATAGTGCTTTAACCATGAGTTCAACCTCTCCTTGTTCTAGCCATGCATGACATAACTTTCCCACACTTGCTGAGTACCGTTGGTACTCAACCTTGCATATTTGTTGGTTTATATTGCTGCTCAGGTCAAGATAATGAGGTGGTGTATAATGACCAAGACTTTGGACCCGAAGAAGGTTTCTAGGTTCATGGAGACCCCCGGACAACGCCTGTGATGGAGCCCTCAAGAATAATATTCTGCTGCTAGTTTATTTACTTGTGATGAACTTATTATTGTCCATCGAGACATTTGCTATGTAAGACTTATTTATATTCGACACCTGTCTTGTAATAAATGATGCTTCACTATTTGTCATCACATGTATGAGAAAATAATCCTGGCATACATGTGATATTCACTTGGTTGTTCTTCGGAAAAACCGGGTGTGACAGAAGTGGTATCAGAGCCAAGGTTGCCCGTAGGAACGTGGACCTAGGTAGAAATGGACGTATTTAAGGACCTTATTTTCTTAAAAACTATTTTTACAAGGTGTGTGTTGAAAAGTGTTATTTAATGAGTCACTTTCTTCATCTTACCCCAACTTTCATTCAAAATAGGATTTTTGTTTGAGAGTTTATCTAACCTAATTTTAAATTCTTTCTGTTTTAGATGGTTCGCATGATTCGCACCGCTCGCAAGTCCACAGGAGGGAGAGTTCCCGTAGTTGCCTGCCGAGAGAGAGGAGAGCCGTCCGGTGACGTACCTTTCCTACGGATTGGCAGTAGGAGGCTTATTGCGTCGTCTTCGGCGTATGCTCGAAGCCGCCGGCAATACGGGCAAGCTAATCATCCACTATAACTCCACCAGGACCATCCGTGAGAAGAGGGAATAATGGAGTTTGGAGATGAGGATTATACACGAAAATCAGCTGCTTAAGATCCACCACTCTCCAACTTGTAGAGCGACACAGGTCGATGCGGAGAAGGATGTCACCTGGGAGGCCATCACCTGCCAGAGTCACATCTATCGTCGCCACCTGGACAAGACTGAGTACATGTATGTCCTCCAATGTGAGAGTGGTACCACGGAGTACAAGTACCCGCCGGTGCAGCAAGGGACTTCCCATGAGCACATGGACTTGTGCTTGGAGGATGCTTCTATGCTCAGCACTCGACTGCAGGAGTGTCAACAGGAGCTTCAGGATGTCCGGGACACCCTGAAGGAAACGGAGGCGTTGCTGCGAGCCTGCTTGAGGGCGAGAGAAAGAGGAGATGGGAATGAACTGTGTGTCACCGTGAATGATACATGGACTCCTGACTCCCCGGATCGCCGAGCGATCAGGCGTCGTCGCACTTCTCCACCAGCAGCCTCCCCACCCAAAGCAGAGTCAGAAGGAAGCCGAAATGATGAGGAAGATCCCGAGGAGCCAGCTCAAGAAAACGAGTAGTGTAGAGTCCCTACCTTAGTCAGCAAGATGTCGAATAGGCGAGTCATTAAGTTAAGTTAATGGTGTGATAATGCTTGGTGAGTGACGTGAGTTGTGGAAGCCATGAGCAATTGTCCACAGCCTCGTCTTTAGATTGTTTTGCTTTGGTGTGAGGATCCACGTGAAATAATATTGTATTTATTTTTGTGTGAGAAATGAACCCCCAGAAAAGTATAACAAAGCCTCAACACTTCAAAGTACAAACAAATGAAAGTAGTAAGATGATACTACATGCTTTCAAATTAACATTGGTTGATTCTGCCAGATGGCCGGAAGAGGAAAAGGACGTGCTGCCAACCCCGCCAACAACAACGATGAGGCATGCAACCCTCATCCTTCTGGAGGCCAGGACCGGGATGGTCGCCGTGAAGAAGTTGATCCCCTCCACCAAATGCTGGAAAATCAAAATCAGCTCATCCAGAACTTGACTCAAGTGGTGGCCAACTTGCATCAAGTTCCACCTCCACAAGCTGCACCACGCCAACCAAGGTTGAGTGAGTTTCTAGGAACTCAACCTCCAAAGTTCGCAAGTGCTGCTGAACCTCTGGAGGCAGATGATTGGTTGAAGACCATTGAAAGTAAGATGAGGATCATACAGTGCCAAGGGTATGAGAGGGTGCTGTTTGCCTCTCATCAATTGCATGGACCTGCTGCTGATTGGTGGACCGCCTACGTGGCCGCCCATCATGACCCTGAGAACATCACTTGGGAGGAGTTCAAGCATAGTTTCCGCAACCATTACATCCCAAGAGGTGAACTCAAAAACAAGAGGAAGGAGTTTTTGGGACTGCAGCAGAGAAACATGACGGTGAGGGAATACCTCACTAAATTTACTCAACTATCCCGTTATGCCCCACGGGACATAGAGACTGATGAGCAGAAACAGGATTGTTTCGTGGAAGGACTTACTGCAGAGATGCAGTGTGCAATGTCCTCAAATGAGTATGAAAGCTTCCAAAAGATGGTGGACAGAGCATTTGTGGTAGAAAGGAAGCTAAAGGCCTTGGAAACTGAGAATAAGAGGAAGGTCGGGTGGTCACATCAAGCCTCAGGGAGCAACACCTGCCCACGTCTGATGCAGCAACCTGCAGGGCAGACGAACCGTGCTGCGGTACCCTACTCAGCACCAAGAGGGTACAACCCGAACTACAGGCCTCCGGCAGCACCAGCACAGCCACAACGTCAGTTTGTACAACAGCCTCGCCCTGCATATCCACCTCGACCAGCAGTGCAAGGACCCCCGAACCAACCCCAAGACAACAAAGGCCAGGCACCTAAGGTTGGGGTGCAATGTTTTAACTGTGGTGAAGTGGGGCACTATGCCCATAAGTGCCCAAAGAAGAAGCCCGCGCAGCCACAACAACAGAATGTGATGCGAGGACGGGTGAACCACGTCCACTATGGAGGAAGCGCAAGAGGCACCCGACGTGGTAGTTGGTAAGTTTCCTGCCAATTTACACCTTGCAACCCTGCTATTTGATTCTGGTGCTACCTACTCGTTCATTGCTCAAGGGTTTGTTAAGAAGCATGACCTAGCAACAACACAAATGAACCATATGCTAGCTATAAACTCTCCCGGGGGAGAAATAAGGACAAGACAAGTGTGTCCCAAAGTGAACCTAGACATTAATGGGGTAGTATTTACTGCTAACCTCATAGTGATAGATTCACAAGGGATAGATATTATTTTGGGTATGGATCGGTTGACCAAACATAAAGGAATCATCCATTGTTCGACCAGAACGGTGGAACTAACTCACCCTAGTGGCACAAGAGTAAAGTTCATAACAATACACGAGCCTAGGAGGGACATTAAATTAAATCAAGTTGAGGTGAAAGTTGAGGAAATCAGAACCATCAGGGAATATCCAGATGTATTTCCGGAGGAGTTGCCAGATATGCCCCCCGATCGTGAAGTGGAATTCGCAATTGAGCTAGTACCTGGAACAGCCCCGATATACAAGAGACCTTATAGGATGGACTCCAAGCAGCTAGAAGAACTCAAGGATCATTTAAGAGAATTGACGGAGAAGGGGTATATTCGTCCCAGTTCCTCACCATGGGGAGCTCCGGTGATATTTGTGCCCAAGAAGGACGGAACCCAAAGGTTATGCGTGGATTACCGTGCCTTGAATGAGGTAACCATCAAGAACAAGTACCCATTACCCCGCATTGAAGACTTGTTTGATCAGTTGAGGGGAGCTTGTGTGTTCTCGAAAATTGATCTCAGGTCGGGATACCATCAACTCAAGATAAGGCAATCTGATATTCCCAAGACAACTTTCGTATCTCGGTACGGACTGTATGAATACACCGTCATGCCTTTCGGGCTAACTAATGCCCCGACATACTTCATGTACCTCATGAACAAGGTATTCGTGGAATATCTGGACAAATTTGTGGTGGTTTTCATAGATGACATTCTCGTCTTCTCCAAAGATGAAGAGGAACATGAGAAACATCTAAGGTTGGTGTTGCAAAGGCTGAGGGAACACCAACTTTATGCCAAGTTGAGCAAGTGTGAGTTTTGGCTGAAGAGAGTTCCCTTCTTAGGACACATAATCTCAGAGGGAGGAATCTCCGTAGATCCTGCCAAAATCGAAGATATACAGAAGTGGAAGACCACTGAAAATGTCGGGGAAGTTCGAAGCTTCTTGGGATTGGCTGGATACTATCGACGGTTTATTGAAGGATTCTCCAAGATCTCGAGACCTCTCACTAAACTGTTGGAGAAGGGAATCACATTCACATGGACGCCGCAGTGCGAGAAGAGTTTTCAGGAGTTAAAGGAAAGATTGACAACAGCCCCAGTGCTGGTTATGCCAGATATGCAAAAGAGCTTTACGGTGTACTGCGATGCCTCTGGAAACGGGTTGGGATGTGTTCTCAAGCAAGAAGGGCACGTCGTGGCTTATGCATCCCGACAGCTCCGGAAGCACGAGAAGAACTATCCTACACATGACCTAGAACTAGCCGCAGTGGTACACGTGTTGAAAATTTGGCGGCACTATTTGATGGGGAAGAGGACCGAGATATATACGGATCATAAGAGTTTGAAGTACATTTTCACACAGCCAGACCTCAACCTCAGACAAAGGAGATGGTTAGAGTTAATCAATGACTTTGATGTGGGCATCAACTATCATCCCGGAAAAGCAAACGTCGTGGCCGATGCTTTGAGTCGGAAAGTGCAGGTCAATAAGTTGAGCTTGAAGGACATGCCTGCAGAATTGAAGAACGAGGTTATGAGGCTCAATCTATGCCTAGTAAATAGTGGTGAAGCCATCGCCATGGAAGTGGACTCCACACTCGAGCGAGACATACGCGAGGGTCAAAAGAATGACGAGAAGATACGAGAGATCAGACAACTCATCAAGGAAAATAAAGCTCCTGGTTTTAGAGAGGATGAACAAGGAACGGTGTGGCACGGGAAAAGAATTTGTGTGCCAGAAGTAAAGGAGATCCGTGAATTGATTTTGAAGGAGGCTAATGATTCTGACTATTCCATTCATCCTGGAAGTACGAAGATGTACCAGGACCTCAAGAGCAGGTATTGGTGGTATGGCATGAAGCGAGATGTCGCGGAACATGTTGCCCTATGTGACACATGTCAGTTGGTGAAAGCAGAACATCAACGACCCGCGGGATTATTGCAACCACTCAAAGTGCCTGAATGGAAATGGGAAGAAATCAGCATGGATTTCATCGTGGGATTGCCTAGGACCCAATCAAGATATGATTCAATATGGGTCATCATTGATAGGCTAACCAAGGTAGCTCATTTCATCCCCGTGAAAGAAAGCTACAGCGGATCCAAATTGGCAGAGCTGTACATGTCAAGGATCGTGTGTTACCATGGAGTGCCAAAGAAGATAGTGATGGATCGAGGGACACAATTCACCTCAAGATTCTGGCAGAAGTTGCACGAAACCATGGGAACCCATCTGAACTTTAGTTCTGCCTATCATCCCCAAACTGATGGGCAGACGGAAAGAACCAATCAGATCCTTGAAGATATGCTAAGGGCATGTGCACTCAAAAACAATAGGAGTTGGGACAAGAACTTACCGTTTGCGGAGTTTTCCTATAACAACAGCTATCAAGCTAGTATGAAGATGTCACCGTTTGAAGCCTTGTACGGGAGAAAGTGCAGAACTCCCCTATTTTGGAACCAAACAGGGGAAAGTAAAGTGTTTGGTCCAGAAGTACTACAAGAAGCCAAGGTGAAGGTGAGGGAAATTCGCAATAACTTGAGGATAGCACAGACACGCCAAAAGAGCTATGCCGATGTACGAAGAAGAGAGCTCGTTTTCAACGTTGGGGACTATGTCTATCTCAAGGTGTCCCCTATTAGAGGACTTCGTTGGTTCAAGGTGAAAGGGAAGTTGGCACCTCGATACATCGGACCCTTTCAAGTTTTGGAGAGGAAAGGCGAAGTGGTGTATCAACTAGAATTACCGGCTCGTCTATCGGATGTGCACGATGTATTCCATGTGTCACAACTCAAGAAATGCCTGAGGACGCCTGAGGAGGTGTTACCCATGAATGAAGTGGACGTAGCTGAGGATTTGTCTTATGCCGAGCAACCATACAAGATTTTGGAGACAATGGAACGCCTCACCAGAAATAAAAGAATCCGGATGTGCAAGGTGCAGTGGAAGCATCACTCAGAAGAGGAAGCCACCTGGGAGCGGGAAGATGAGCTCAAGGCACAATTTCCGGAATTGTTTTCTTAGAAACACCAATCTCGAGGACGAGATTTCTTTTAAGGGGGGTAGAGTTGTAACACCCCAAAATTTTGATTTAAAACCCTAAATCATGTTAAGAGGGGAATTTAAAAATTTTTGGACGTGTTGCATGTTTTGCAAAAATTCAAATTCAAACTGGAATTCAAATTAAACTCAAATCAGAAATAAATAGAAAAAGAAAAAGAGAAAACAGAAAAAAACCGGCCAGTGGGCCGAAACCCACCAGCCGGCCCAACCAGCGCCCGAGCCAGCCCGCGGCCGCGCGCGCCGTTTCCTTCCGCTGACAGGCGGGACCCACCAGATCGTCTTCCACCTCGCGCTCGCGCCGGACTCTCTCTCACCGAATCCAAACCGATCGGAATTGCTGCGGATCACAGCCGAATTTCGCTCGGGGGTGAAGCAAACACGATCTAAACCACCCCGACGCCCTCCCCCGTCTATAAAAACCCCGGCCTCGTACTGTTTTTCCCACGCGATCGGCTGTTTTTACTCCGGTGAGAACCGAGACTTCTCCGGCAAATTCTGGGCGGTCTAAGCTCGGAAATTCCGATCTAACTCGCTAGTCTTGATCCACCGCCTCCGGGGAACCTTGCAGGTGCAGAAAACTCGGTGACTTGCGGTGTAAACACAGCGCCGACGAGCCTCGCCGTGGTTTCACCTCGGACCTCGTCGCCGATCAATTTCCAGGACCTCCGAGCTCAAAAAAACCCCCGAGGTGAGATCCCCGACCTCCCCTCCACCGATCTATGCCATAAAATCACAGTTCTAGGGAGAATTCTCGAAGATCCGAAAGTCTCCGGCGAGATCGCCGCTTCCCGCCGCCGTGCGCCGCCGGCAGCGCCGCCCGCGCTCGATCAGAGCGACGTGGCCGCTTGTGCGCCGTTTATTTTAAATCGCACGGTAGGGTTTAAACCCCCGCGTACCGGTTCGACGTTATAATCTCAGCCGTCGGTTTAAAATCGGACGGTACACGTCAGCCCCGCGTTATAAAGACTGGAAATCTTACGTGCTACCCCCTGGGGTTCTCGAGAAATAAGAGCTAGCCCCGGAAACTTCTGATCTAGCCCCTGGAACTCCAGAAAATCATGTAAATTCATTTAAAAATCAGTTTTAGCCCCTGGACTTAATAAAAATTAGGAAAAACACCTCTGATAAGTGTAGCTAGACCCCTGGAAATTCTGAAAATAATATTATAGACCCTGTAATGGGGTGAGTTTACCTTTTTAGCCCTGTTTAGTATTTAAATTAGGAAACTGAATATGTGGCTAGTGTTTAAAAATTAAAAAGTGGGACAAACATATTGTCATAATTAAATTAAAAACTTTCTCAGTATTTAGAAAACTTTGGAGTGAGATAAAAACATATTTTGGGCTGAATTGAATCTGTTTAATTTATTATTCACATTTAGGGACACCTTTTTAAGTAATGAATAGTTTTAGAAAATAGGGAAAATAATTGTGAAATAGTTTACATCAGAGGCAAAGGTCAAAATATGTTCTTAAATTATTTAGGACCAGAACCTATTCTGTTTAGATGATGTGTATTACTAATTTCATAATAAAGAACACATTTATGTATAGGAAAATAAATCTGAAAATATAGCAACTAGTAAATGATAAATGGAGTTTCTAAAATCCAAAGAATTCAGTTTAAGGTTGGTAAAAATTCTAAAGACACATATGGAGAAGAAAAATACTTTTCATACATACTTGGTAGTGAAAAGGTGTAGTAGTTGAATATAAGGAATTTATTTAAATTGGAAACTCATATATAAATAGTAGGTAAGTATGAATGGGAACACAAAAGTAGGAATCATATACACATGATTAAAAGTGCATGCAAGCCACAACTCAACACACATAAAGTAACCACAACACATATAATGGTGAAGGACTTTCATAAATGTGAATGTGTGGTTTGTATGAAGTGGGAGTGTGAACTATGTCTTATGGATTGTTGTTTTTCTTTTGCTATGTGTGATGGTATGATGTAGAACCTGCTCAAGAGCAAGTTATTCCTTTCCAAGATCAGGACTACCCATTTCAAGAGCAGCAAGAAGGAGGCAAGTGTCCTTGACCACTTTGATCCTATGCTAGGATGTGTAGCTAGAATTATTTGCATTGTCAATTTAATTATGAAACCCATGATAGGAAGTTTCCCTAGAATTGCATTACCTTGTTTTCCTTGTAGCTTGGGTTGGGATTTATTTTACCATGTCATTTATTATTATGCATATGTTTAGCCATGCTTAGAATGGGATATTTGGGACAGGAGATCATCAGTTTATTTTACCATACTCTTAAATGAGATATTGTGAGTTATGTAGAGGTAGGGATCAAGGCAAGTTGGATGTTTTGGTTGTGTGCTGGGTGCACGAGACTTGGGTTTGTGTTTAGTACTTGCCTGGATCCTAAGGACCGGTTCATGGAGCATGTAACCTGGCTTTACCGTGCCAACCACATGCTGAGATGGGGCAGCTTGGCCAATTAATTAGGTGTATCTCCGGCGTAGTATGGGTGTGTTGGATGGTGCGGGGAATAGGTGTCAGCTGGACTACCATATGAACCGCAAGGCTCAAGAGGGGGCCACTGCAGCGGGGTTGGAGCCTCTTGTATGCTGTTAGGGGTGAAACCTCAGTGGGCCCACGCTCGTCGGGAATCCCTTTGTAAAGGCTTCGTAGTGATCTCCTGGCTACACACCTGGGAAGTGTGAATGTGGTTCGTGGCCACTGGCATAATGGAGGTTCTTTTAGTCCACCCGGCAATGGGGGATGAAATCACTACATGTGGATACAGTGGTACAAACTCTGCAGAGTCAAAACTGTCATGACAACCATGCTCACGGTCAAGAGCGGCTTGGACTTATTCATGATTAGAGGAGTGATGGTTTTAGAAGTTGTGGATGTTAAGCGGGGAGCTTAACATTGGAAATGATGTTATGGTTATTTGATTTTGATGATGGTATGGGAGCTTGGGACCATTTCACCTGTGTAGTAATGTAGGTGCTTAATAAGCTAAGGTGATAGGAATTAATTGCATAGTGCTTTAACCATGAGTTCAACCTCTCCTTGTTCTAGCCATGCATGACATAACTTTCCCACACTTGCTGAGTACCGTTGGTACTCAACCTTGCATATTTGTTGGTTTATATTGCTGCTCAGGTCAAGATAATGAGGTGGTGTATAATGACCAAGACTTTGGACCCGAAGAAGGTTTCTAGGTTCATGGAGACCCCCGGACAACGCCTGTGATGGAGCCCTCAAGAATAATATTCTGCTGCTAGTTTATTTACTTGTGATGAACTTATTATTGTCCATCGAGACATTTGCTATGTAAGACTTATTTATATTCGACACCTGTCTTGTAATAAATGATGCTTCACTATTTGTCATCACATGTATGAGAAAATAATCCTGGCATACATGTGATATTCACTTGGTTGTTCTTCGGAAAAACCGGGTGTGACAGAAGTGGTATCAGAGCCAAGGTTGCCCGTAGGAACGTGGACCTAGGTAGAAATGGACGTATTTAAGGACCTTATTTTCTTAAAAACTATTTTTACAAGGTGTGTGTTGAAAAGTGTTATTTAATGAGTCACTTTCTTCATCTTACCCCAACTTTCATTCAAAATAGGATTTTTGTTTGAGAGTTTATCTAACCTAATTTTAAATTCTTTCTGTTTTAGATGGTTCGCATGATTCGCACCGCTCGCAAGTCCACAGGAGGGAGAGTTCCCGTAGTTGCCTGCCGAGAGAGAGGAGAGCCGTCCGGTGACGTACCTTTCCTACGGATTGGCACTAGGAGGCTTATTGCGTCGTCTTCGGCGTATGCTCGAAGCCGCCGGCAATACGGGCAAGCTAATCATCCACTATAACTCCACCAGGACCATCCGTGAGAAGAGGGAATAATGGAGTTTGGAGATGAGGATTATACACGAAAATCAGCTGCTTAAGATCCACCACTCTCCAACTTGTAGAGCGACACAGGTCGATGCGGAGAAGGATGTCACCTGGGAGGCCATCACCTGCCAGAGTCACATCTATCGTCGCCACCTGGACAAGACTGAGTACATGTATGTCCTCCAATGTGAGAGTGGTACCACGGAGTACAAGTACCCGCCGGTGCAGCAAGGGACTTCCCATGAGCACATGGACTTGTGCTTGGAGGATGCTTCTATGCTCAGCACTCGACTGCAGGAGTGTCAACAGGAGCTTCAGGATGTCCGGGACACCCTGAAGGAAACGGAGGCGTTGCTGCGAGCCTGCTTGAGGGCGAGAGAAAGAGGAGATGGGAATGAACTGTGTGTCACCGTGAATGATACATGGACTCCTGACTCCCCGGATCGCCGAGCGATCAGGCGTCGTCGCACTTCTCCACCAGCAGCCTCCCCACCCAAAGCAGAGTCAGAAGGAAGCCGAAATGATGAGGAAGATCCCGAGGAGCCAGCTCAAGAAAACGAGTAGTGTAGAGTCCCTACCTTAGTCAGCAAGATGTCGAATAGGCGAGTCATTAAGTTAAGTTAATGGTGTGATAATGCTTGGTGAGTGACGTGAGTTGTGGAAGCCATGAGCAATTGTCCACAGCCTCGTCTTTAGATTGTTTTGCTTTGGTGTGAGGATCCACGTGAAATAATATTGTATTTATTTTTGTGTGAGAAATGAACCCCCAGAAAAGTATAACAAAGCCTCAACACTTCAAAGTACAAACAAATGAAAGTAGTAAGATGATACTACATGCTTTCAAATTAACATTGGTTGATTCTGCCAGATGGCCGGAAGAGGAAAAGGATGTGCTGCCAACCCCGCCAACAACAACGATGAGGCATGCAACCCTCATCCTTCTGGAGGCCAGGACCGGGATGGTCGCCGTGAAGAAGTTGATCCCCTCCACCAAATGCTGGAAAATCAAAATCAGCTCATCCAGAACTTGACTCAAGTGGTGGCCAACTTGCATCAAGTTCCACCTCCACAAGCTGCACCACGCCAACCAAGGTTGAGTGAGTTTCTAGGAACTCAACCTCCAAAGTTCGCAAGTGCTGCTGAACCTCTGGAGGCAGATGATTGGTTGAAGACCATTGAAAGTAAGATGAGGATCATACAGTGCCAAGGGTATGAGAGGGTGCTGTTTGCCTCTCATCAATTGCATGGACCTGCTGCTGATTGGTGGACCGCCTACGTGGCCGCCCATCATGACCCTGAGAACATCACTTGGGAGGAGTTCAAGCATAGTTTCCGCAACCATTACATCCCAAGAGGTGAACTCAAAAACAAGAGGAAGGAGTTTTTGGGACTGCAGCAGAGAAACATGACGGTGGAATACCTCACTAAATTTACTCAACTATCCCGTTATGCCCCACGGGACATAGAGACTGATGAGCAGAAACAGGATTGTTTCATGGAAGGACTTACTGCAGAGATGCAGTGTGCAATGTCCTCAAATGAGTATGAAAGCTTACAAAAGATGGTGGACAGAGCATTTGTGGTAGAAAGGAAGCTAAAGGCCTTGGAAACTGAGAATAAGAGGAAGGTCGGGTGGTCACATCAAGCCTCAGGGAGCAACACCTGCCCACGTCTGATGCAGCAACCTGCAGGGCAGACGAACCGTGCTGCGGTACCCTACTCAGCACCAAGAGGGTACAACCCGAACTACAGGCCTCCGGCAGCACCAGCACAGCCACAACGTCAGTTTGTACAACAGCCTCGCCCTGCATATCCACCTCGACCAGCAGTGCAAGGACCCCCGAACCAACCCCAAGACAACAAAGGCCAGGCACCTAAGGTTGGGGTGCAATGTTTTAACTGTGGTGAAGTGGGGCACTATGCCCATAAGTGCCCAAAGAAGAAGCCCGCGCAGCCACAACAACAGAATGTGATGCGAGGACGGGTGAACCACGTCCACTATGGAGGAAGCGCAAGAGGCACCCGACGTGGTAGTTGGTAAGTTTCCTGCCAATTTACACCTTGCAACCCTGCTATTTGATTCTGGTGCTACCTACTCGTTCATTGCTCAAGGGTTTGTTAAGAAGCATGACCTAGCAACAACACAAATGAACCATATGCTAGCTATAAACTCTCCCGGGGGAGAAATAAGGACAAGACAAGTGTGTCCCAAAGTGAACCTAGACATTAATGGGGTAGTATTTACTGCTAACCTCATAGTGATAGATTCACAAGGGATAGATATTATTTTGGGTATGGATCGGTTGACCAAACATAAAGGAATCATCCATTGTTCGACCAGAACGGTGGAACTAACTCACCCTAGTGGCACAAGAGTAAAGTTCATAACAATACACGAGCCTAGGAGGGACATTAAATTAAATCAAGTTGAGGTGAAAGTTGAGGAAATCAGAACCATCAGGGAATATCCAGATGTATTTCCGGAGGAGTTGCCAGATATGCCCCCCGATCGTGAAGTGGAATTCGCAATTGAGCTAGTACCTGGAACAGCCCCGATATACAAGAGACCTTATCGGATGGACTCCAAGCAGCTAGAAGAACTCAAGGATCATTTAAGAGAATTGACGGAGAAGGGGTATATTCGTCCCAGTTCCTCACCATGGGGAGCTCCGGTGATATTTGTGCCCAAGAAGGACGGAACCCAAAGGTTATGCGTGGAAAAACCGGGTGTGAAAGGCATGTGTACACGCAGTTAAGACTCTGCGCCGAGCGGTAGCGTCGGTGGCTCCACTCCCAAGTGCCGCACCGCAACTCAAGTGGATGGGAACCCCCATCAGATTTGATGCCACCGACTGCCACAGAAACATGGCTGGGGCCGGCCAACTACCGCTCTTGGTAGCACCCACCATCGCCAACGTGAGGATGTACCATGTTTTGGTAGATGGCGGAGCTGGGCTGAACCTCATCAGCCGTGCAGCTTTCCAAAAGCTGCAGATCCCGATGGCCAAGCTCACCCCGTCGAGCCCGTTCTCAGGGGTAGGGCCGGGACAGGTCGTTCCCTACGGCAACATCAGCCTCCCGGTGACCTTCGGAGCTCCGGACAGCTATCGGACAGAATACATTCTGTTCGACGTGGCGGAGATCGACCTCCCCTTCAACGCCATAATTGGCAGGCCAGCCCTGTACCGATTCATGGCAGTAGCCCACTACGGCTACCTCGTCTTGAAGATGCCTACACCAACAAGCGTCCTCAGGATTCGTGGAGACCGCACTGCTGCAGTGTCGTCCTTGGAAAAGCTCCAAGCGCTTGCAACAGCTAGAGCACCAGCCCCTGGCAGTGCAGAACCAGACCAGCTCCACCCGAGTGCACGCCACCGTGCCTCCACCGCAGCACCCCGTGTGCAACCCCTCGACGAGGGCGACGTCCCATTAAAGATCGTCCAAGTTGGCGCCGAAGCCACCCAGACCACCCGGGTAGCCGGGGGCCTAGATAGCAAATAGGAAGGCGCGCTCGTCACCTTCCTCCGGCACAATGTCGATATGTTTGCATGGCAGCCGTCACAGATGCCGGGGATCCCTAGGGAGGTGATCGAGCACCACTTAAAGGTCTTCCCCGACGCCCGGCCAGTTCAATAGAAGCCCCGCAAGCAGTCCATCGAGCGGCAAAACTTCATTCGTGAACAAATCAAGAAGCTGCTGGACGCTGGCTTCATACGGGAAGTCCACCACCCCCGGTGGTTGGCAAACCCCGTCGTTACCCGAAAGCCGGTGGGAAGCTCCGGATGTGCATCAACTACACCAGTCTCAATAAGGCATGTCCCAAAGATCCATTCCCTCTCCCTAGAATAGATCAAATAGTAGACTCGACATCAGGCTGCGATATGTTGTGCTTCCTAGACGCCTACTCGGGTTTTCATCAGATCCCCATGTCTAGAGAAGATGAAGAGCACACCTCCTTCATCACAGTAGATGGCCTGTATTGTTAAGTCTCTATGTATTATGGCCTAAAGAATGCTCTCCCCACCTTTGTACGTGCAATGCAAAAAACCTTTGGAGAGTTAATAAGAGACTTAGTTGAGGTGTACGTCGATGACATCGTTGTAAAGGTCAGGCAGAGTTCATCTTTGTTAGATAACCTAGCTTAGTTTTTGACAAAATGCGCTCCACGCGCACCAAGCTGAACCCCGACAAATGTGTGTTCGGTGTATCCTCGGGGAAACTCTTAGGATTCCTGGTCTCGCACCGGGGAATTGAGGACAACCGAGAGAAGATCAAGGCCATCGACTTGATGCGGCCTCCTGCCCGCGTCAAAGATGTCCAGAAACTCACAGGATGCCTAGCCGCGCTGAGTCGATTTATACCGAGACTAGCAGAGCGGGCGCTCCCCTTCTTTAAGCTCCTGCGCAGATCCGGTCCATTTGCCTGGACTGACGAAGCAGAAGAGGCTTTCCAGGAGTTGAAGCGACCCCTGACGACCCTACCTATCAAGGTAGCCCCCGAGCCCGGAGAGCATCTGTTGCTCTACATTGCGGTGACAACTGAAGTGGTGAGTATGGTCCTCGTCGCAGAGCGGCCGGACCTCTCATCTTCACAGCCTGCTCCGGCAGCAGAAGACAGACGCCAGGAAACCCCGCGGGTCCAAGACGGTCTCCCGGACCTCCAAGACAACCTCCCGGAGGTCCAGGGCGGCCTCCCGGACCCCAAGACAACCTCCCGGGGGCCCAACGGGACCTCTCGGAGATCCAGCAGGACCCCCCGGAGCTCCCAGAGAATCAGCGGGGCCCCCCGGAGGGCCAAGATGGGTTAAGAGCCTCCGAGTTCCAACTCCCGGAAGCCCCCCTGGACCCACTCACCTCCAGTGGGCCAGGGCCAATGGATGAAGACCTCTCAGACCTAAGAGAGAGGGTTCGAACCATCCAGAGGCCTGTCTACTACATCAGCGAGGTCCTTCACGATGCCAAGACAAGGTACCTAGAAGTCCACAAGCTGCTGTATGCAGTGCTCGTGGCATCCAGGAAGCTCCGCCACTATTTTCAGGCCCACCGGGTCTCAGTAGTCACCTCCTATCCGCTGAAGATGATCCTTCACAGCCCCCATGCGACTGGCAACATCGCTAAATGGGCAGCGGAGCTGGCGGAATTCGAGCTGAACTTCCTTCCTCGCCATGCAGTCAAAAGCCAAGCGCTGGCTGATTTCATGGCAGAGTGGACACCAACGAAGGCTGACCCAGGGGGCCACGAAGACGGTGAACTAGAGCACCGAGCTCCGGTCTTCACCAAGCCCCACTGGACGCTCTTCTTCGACGGCTCCTCACGAAAGCAGGGGGCCGGTGCCGGCGTACTGCTTCTCATGCCATCGGGGGAGCAGTTTGGGTACATGGTGTGTCTCAATTTCAAGGCAACCAACAACATGGTAGAGTATGAAGCACTCATCTTTGGCCTACAGACAACCTTGTCTTTGGGCGCTCGCCAGTTGTTGGCACAGGGCGACTCCCAGCTGGTTATCAAGCAAGTTAAGGGCGAATGCTCCTGCAATGACCCACAACTAGCTGCTTATCTGCTTCACATGCAGATGTTGGAGAAAGACTTCCTCGCCTTGGACCTGCGCCACGTACCGCGTGCTGGCAATGCCGCAGCTGACGACCTTTCAACGAAGGCTTCCACCGGTGCCCCTGTGCCCGAAGGAGTCTTCGAGAGGACGTTGCTGCGGCCCGCAGCCCAGCCCGCCGAGCCGGGCAAAGGGGGCTGGACCAGCACCTCGAAGCTGGCGGTCCAGGCGGCCCTGCAGCCATGGATGCCGCCAAGGATCGTAAGCGTCACTGGGGACCCCGTGCAACCCAGCGCTCAAGATCCAGAAGCTCAAGTAAGACCCAATGCATGGATCACGAAGATCTGGGACTACTTGAAAGACAACATCCTCCCTGATGAACATGCAACCGCTGAATGGATCGTGCGTATGGCTAAGAGATACGAGCTGGTAGAAGGGGATCTCTACCGTTGTGGCGCCAACCACCTCCTATTGCGGTGCATAACCCAGGGGGAAGGCTGCGACTTGCTCGCTGAGATCCATGGAGGCGAATGTGGGAGTCACTCTTCCTCACGCACGCTTGTAGGTAAAGCCTTCCGGCATGGCTTCTACTGGCCGACAGGCCTCCATGATTCCGTCAAGCTGGTCGAGAGCTGCAAGGTGTGCCAGTTCCACGCCAAGCAGATCCATACACCGGCTTGGGCGGTACAGATGATCCCACCCTCATGGCCGTTTGCCGTATGGGGGTTGGACATCCTGGGACCATTCCCCAGAGCCGTCGCGGGATTCCGGTACCTCTATGTCGCCATCGACAAGTTCACCAAGTGGCTGGAAGCCACACCAGTTGTCACCATCAACAAGCAATCAGCAGTAAAGTTCATCAAGTCGATTGTCTTCCGGTTCGGGGTCCCGAACAGAATCATCACCGACAACGGGACCCAGTTCACCAGCGCAGCCTTCCAAGACTACTGCGAAGACCTCGGCATCCAGGTGTGCTATGCCTCTGTTGCTCACCCAAAGAGCAATGGGAAAGTCGAGAGGGCCAACGCCGAGATTCTCTGGGGCCTCAAGACCCGCACCTATGCCAGCCTGAAGAAACATGGTGCCAATTGGGTGGATGAGCTTCCGAGCACACTATGGGCTAACCGGACATCCCAGAGCCGGGCCACCGGAGAGACACCCTTCTTCATGGTGTATGGGGCCGAAGCTGTGCTTCCCCCAGAGATCACCATGAAGTCTCACCGCGTCCGAGCTTATGACGAAGCCGCGCAGGACAACCTCCGGCGCGGAGACATCGACCTCGTCGATGAGGTCCGATTGCATGCAGCACTCCGTAACGCACGGTACAGACAAGTGCTCCGCAGCTACCACCAGAGGTCTGTGCGTGCCCGGGAGCTGCAGGAAGGCGACCTGGTGCTGCGGCGCATACTTTCTCGTGAAGGGACCCACAAACTCTCCCCTAGTTGGGAAGGTCCCTTCCGAGTCGCAAAAGTATGCCGCCCCGGGTGTGTACGCCTTTCCACCGAGGGTGGGGATCCGCTCCCGAACCCCTGGAACATCGAACACCTCCGTAAGTTCTACCCCTAGAACAGTAGCAGGACAGGTTCTTCTTTCTAATAGATCCCATAGAGTCCCGGAGCAGCGCTCGGAGCAGCTAAGTCTCAGGGGACGGTCTAGGACTACGTTCAGCTTTGCCTGGTTTCGACTCCAAGCGCGTAGAGTCTTGCTTCCCTTTTTAATGGGACGGGTCGTGGCCTCCATGTTTAGCCTGTTTTCCGCCTATGGAAATTTATAGGGAAAGAACATGTCCTGCTTTGCTCTTCCTTTATGCTCATTCAAATTATGTATTAATTTTATGACCGCGCTTCCTGGGTATGTTCACCATACACCCAGTCCCCTTTTTCCCATTCTCAACTCTAGTCGGCATTTGCTATACTGCCTGGGGCGGTCGCGATTGGGGTACCTGCCGATGGCTAGGGGGCCCCGAGCCCCGGCACGTCATGCACCGAAATTCCCAAGCACCGTGCACCGAATCAGGATTGTAAGCCAAATAAGACTATGAGATCGGAAAGGGGGGAGCCCCAAGGAGAATTACGTTTCCCTTGTTTGTGTGCAGGACCCTCCGGCCTTGGCTTCCCGCAGGAGTATGGTAAGAGTACCCAAACAGTTGGCCACGCCTACCAGGGGGCCGCTACGGACCGTGCAAAACCGGGAGATCCGGACCCCGCCCCCTCAGCAGGGGCGGGCCCCGGAGGCCCCACGTGTCCAGTCGCATCATAGACTGGCGCGCGGTGTCAGAACCTGACAGGTAATAAACGCCGCGACAAGACATCCCATGCCGCCTGCGCCGCCATCAACCACTACGACTGGCGCATGGCATGGGCAGGGCGGCAAAAGGAAGACTCAGAAGCCTTCGACCGGAGGCAACCACCGGCGTAACTACAGATACGGTAGATAATAGACAATCTTCCCGGGACCACCTGTCGGGTCCCGGCTTCCCTTGTAAGCCGCCCGAGCCTTGGACTATAAAAGGCTCGGGTAGGCGTCGATAGCAAGGGTTCGCATTCTGCAACTCATACGCTAGCCATACACTCTCAAGCTGTAGCTCACCCCCAAGCTCAGGCCCCCGGCCCTGAGCAGCAAGCAATACAGCGAGCTCCATAGCTCGCCATGGACGTAGGGTTTTACGCTCCGGCGGCCTGAACCACGTAAAACTCCCTGTGTCAAGCTCTCACTAACTCGTCCATCCGCGCAAGCTCTCCGCTAGGAACTAGCCCCTCCGAAAAAAGAACCTCCGCGGGCTGCCCAGTGCAGGCCCGGGGGAAGTGTCGATCGCACACTTCGACATTTGGCGCGCCAGGTAGGGGGCTTTTCCCCTAGCGCGACGAGTTTCCTCCAACGAAGATGACCAAGCTTCCTTCAACGGCAACTTCTCCCCCTCCACGTTCACGGCGAACCGTGACCACTGGGGAGTACATGTCGACACACTCAGGACGGAGTGTGTCGGCACAAGCGGGCAGCCAGCAGCCGACGCCGGCAACGCCGACTCCGGCTATGCAGGCCCCGACCAGCGTGAGGTCTTCTGCAGCGCTGAGCGTACACCATGGAGGTGCGCTAGCTGCAGCAAGAGCGCTGCTGCGCAACCCGCCTGCGGGGGATGCGCCCCATTCAGCGACCCAGCAATGGGTCCGCGAGGTGGA
This sequence comes from Neostapfia colusana, assembly GCA_030760725.1. Classification (NCBI taxonomy): domain Eukaryota; kingdom Viridiplantae; phylum Streptophyta; class Magnoliopsida; order Poales; family Poaceae; genus Neostapfia; species Neostapfia colusana. The sequence continues at coordinate 108,958,806 of JASWHV010000006.1, forward strand.
CCGCCTCGTCGTCACCGCCGCGAACCCTCGGTTTCGGCGAGGACGACGTCCAGGGCAACCGGCTGTGTCGCTGACGCGCACACCCACGGTTGACGGGCTAACGGCGGATTCCAGCTCCTCCAGGCTCCTGTCGACGGACCTGCGAAGGGAACTGGAACGGTGTCACTTGGGGCAGGACGCCCGGGTGTACCTCGAGCGACGCCGAGAAAGGCGTCGCAACCAGGAGGCAGGCGACAGCATGTCATCGGCCTCGACACAACCAGAAGGGCAGGTCTTCGCCATGCGAGCCCCACCACAGGCATATGCTGCGCAGCATATGCCACAACCATATGCGCCGCAAGTAGCGGCCCCGGCCTATGGTGCAGCCTTGCCCATGCCGGGATACGCAGCGCAGGGTGCGAACCAAGTGTTCGCAGCGCCTATACCTGCCGCAGCAGGAGCAGGATGTGCGGCCCTTGCACCCCACCTTCGCTTCGCAAGGTGGCCACGCAAGTTCCGCCCGCACCTGCCTGAGAAGTACGACGGCAGCGTCAACCCAGCGGAGTTCCTCCAGATCTACTCCACCACCGTACTTGCCGCAGGAGGGGACGAGGCTGTCATGGCCAACTACTTCCCCGTCGCCTTGACCGGCCCAGCCCGGTCTTGGCTCATGAATCTACCTCAGGGGTCCATAACCTCCTGGGGTGAGCTCTGCCGGCAGTTCGTCGCCAACTTCGGCAGCTCCTACACCCGTCCCGGCACGGAGCTTGACCTCCACGCCGTCAAGCAACAACCTGGGGAGTCGCTGCGCTCTTTCATCCAGCGGTTCTCTCAGGTGCGCAACACCATCCCACATATCCAAAGCGCCTCTGTGGTGGTGGCGTTCTGACAGGGTGTCCGGGACGAGAAAATGCTCGAGAAGCTCGCGACCAGAGAGGCCCGCGACGTCTCGGAGCTCTTTAGCCTGGCGGATAAGTGCGCTAGGGCAGCCGAAGGGCGGAACTGGCACGCACTGCCGACCTCCGAGTCAGAAGGGCAGCCCGGGTCCGGTGCTGCTGCCTATGGGGGTGGCAAGAAGACCAAGAACCGGGGGAGTGGAAAGATGAAGCCACCGTTCACGGCCCCCGTCGCCGCAGCTGCGACAACCAGCGGAGCTCGGGGGCCGCGCCCCGACAAGAGGCAGCGGCAATCACCGGCCCCAGACAGTGGCCAGAACGGGCTATGCCCCGTGCATGGCACCTGCAACCATACAGCTGCCGAGTGCTGGGAGATCCAGAGGCTTGCAGAGCGCTTCCGTAATGGAAGACAGCAGAGGGCTGAAGCACCGCCCTACCCTCAGAGGGATGGCAAACAGAAGGCCGATGCCCCAGTCACCGCTGCCCACCAAGTGGGGTACCAGGAGCCTCAGCGTGTCATAAAGACAGTGCATGACGGTGAGGACTCCAGTTCTGACGGTGACGGGCCAAGGTGTTAGCCAGCTGCGGCACGCCTCCGTGTCTCGAACATACCTCTCAGGGGCCGCCTAGGGTCCGTCAACCCCTTGAAGGCCTTGCCAGAAGGGGGAGACGCCTTAGGTCATCCAAGGCGAGCCCGGGTCCACCTACCCCTTGATGGCCTTAGCCAGAAGGGGAGAACTCCCCGGGGGCCCCGGAGAGAAGCCACGCAGGACCTGGTCCAGCGTGAAGACAACAACTTCGACAAGACTCGGCTTGCAGGGAACACCCCACAACGCACGGTCTCGGCTAATGCTCTAAGCACTACCGCCAAAGAACCAGACGCGACGGGGGCCCGCAAGAAGGCAGCCTGGTGAAGCGGCACGCTATATTCCAAGAAGGACCCATAAGCTCTCCCCCAGCAGGGAAGGTCCCTTCCGAATCATGAAAGCTGCCGCCCCAGGTACACATGCCTTTCAACCGAGAGTGGGATCCATTCCCAAAAATCCTTATCATGGAGCAACACTGTAAGTCCTACTTACTGAGCATCGGTAGAACAGGGTTATTCACTTCTGTAATAGACCCCATAGAACTTAGGAACAGAGCTTGGGGTAGCTAAGTCTCAAGGGACGGTACAGGACTACGTCCAGTTTAGCCTGGTTCCGACCCTAAGCGCGTAGAGTCTTGCTTCCCTTGTAGACGAGGCGGAACATTGCCCCCACGAACAGCCAGAATTCCACCTATGGGCGCAAATACAGAGACCTGTTCTACTTAGCTCCTTCTCATGCGCTCATTTAAATTACGCATTAATTTTTATGATCGCACTATCTCTGTATGTTCATCATACGTCTAGCTCCCCCTCTCCTGCGCTCACCCATAGTCGGCATTTGCTATCCTCCCGAAGGCGGCTGCGCTTGAGGCACCTGCCGATAGCCGAGTGAGTCTCTCGGGCCTCCCCCAGTCAGGTGTTGCGGTGCCAGTTGGTTACCTCCAGGAAAGGCCAGCGTTGTGCATGGGGAGTCCAGGGTGCGTATCCAGCTTAGCCGGCCCAGAGCCCAAAGCATGCGCATCCTGCTCCCTGGAGGTCCAGGGGAGTACGTCCGCTTTGCCTGGTCATGAACCCAAAGCGCGTGCACTCTGCTTCCCCAGCGTATGGCCCGGTACTAGGGATCGGACGGCCGTACCCGGACCTCGGAGGGAGCCGGAGCTCCAGCGCCTCGTGCACAGAATTGCCCAAGCCCCGTATAGCGGGCCAGGACCATAAGACGGATAAGACTAGGAGACAGGAGGGGAGGACCCCCCGAGGAGAATTACGTTTCCTCTACCTGTGTGCAGGACCTTCAGGTTACGGCAACAGGGGCTGCATGAAGCAGGGGGAAAGGAGCTACCAGCTACACCGGCCTGGAACTGGAAGGACCGGGACCTGCCCCCCCAGAGGGGCAGGGCCCGGGGGCCCCGCGTGTCCAGCAGGCCCGGACCTCCCTCCTTGAGGGCTCCGGGCTCGCCACGTGGCGGGCAGGAACCGGACCTCCCCCCTCAGCGGGAGGGCTCCGAAAGCCCTACGTGTCCAACATGACCGGAGCTCCCGTCTCTTAAGGAGGAGCTCCGGACCCACCACGTGGCCGGCAGATTTGGAGCCCCCCCCATAGGGCGAGGTTCGGAGACCTCCGGGGGCCCCTAACACAGTTAGGACCCGGGGGGTGTGTCAGAGCGAAGCTCCGAGATTGGAAATGACCTCTGAGTACCTTGCGGAGCTAAGGACTCAGCCAGGCAAAGCCAAGAAGGAGGGAAAAGCATCACAGACACAAGTATCCAAGAGAGTCAATTTAAGCAAGGCTCCTTGAGCTGGACTACAGACTTGATAAAAAAGAGAAAAGCAAGTCCTAAGGACCACCCGGATCTCGCCGGAACCTTGCTGCTACAAGGGCGGCCACATCCTCGACTTCAGCCCTGGCAGCTTCCTCCCGCTCCGCGGCTGGGCCCTCTCTCGCTGGCTCTAGTGAGAAAGAGGGGTCGCGGCTCTTGAAGCATGCCAGCACATGCGAGGCGACCTCTAAAGCTAAGCCGCGGCCCTCGGCTTCAAGCTCGCTGGCGACCACCGAGTCGAGTCTGTCCAGCTTGGCGCCGATCGACTCCAATGCAGGGATCACCTCTGCCACCTGCAATGCGGGAGTTGCGGCCCTCACCGGACTGAAACCAAGAGGGATTAGGGCGGACCCCGCCCGATCCACGAAGCTTGAGACCGCAAGGGCCTCGGAGGACCGTAGGGCTGAGAGTTCCTCCACCTCGCGGCGGGCCGCCCGCAAGGCCTCCAGGTTCCTCTCGGAGAATTCCTTCTCCTGGGCCGCCAGGGAACTCTCCCGAAGGCGGAGGGTCTCGGCTAGCCGCTCCAACTCAGCGGCCCTGAAGCCGGCAGTCAACTCGCGGTCCAAGACCGCCCGGCGATCATGGGAGACCTGTTCATCCCTCAAGTCGAGGTCTGCCTTCAGAATCTCCAGTTCCTCCTTCCGAGCTCGGAGGTCATCCTCGCCCGCAGCCAGCTGCGCGGCGACCCTCTCTGCCTCAGCTGCCACGGAACGCTCCCGCTCCTCAACGGCGAGTTCGCGGCGCTCCAACCGCTGCCGTATTTCCACAGCAGCAGAGAGGCTCTCTTCGGCCCGGGCGTGAGCCTCCAGGGCCTCTCTGTTGATCCGCCGCGACTGGGTATCCATGCGGTCAACAGCCCGCTTCATCCGGTCGACGAGCGTTTCCCGGAAGTCGAGCAACTCCCGCCTGGAGTCGAGCTCGCTCTTAACCTTCGCGGTCCTCTCCCACAAAAGGTTCCCCCAGGTGAGGAGGCGGTCCCGTTCAACCGTATACTCCTCCCGCTCGCGCCCTAGCGCAGCCAAGACCTGCCGGACGCTCGACTCGGCGAGCGTGAAGGCGTCCGCCAGAGGCAATGGAGCAACAGAGACTGGGGAAGTCCCTCCGACCTCCTCCATTACCTCATCCTCGGGAAGAGCCGACGCGCCAGCCGCCGAGACGAGACGCCGATCAGGAGAAACTGGCCCAGCGGCCCTGGCAGCCGGGCCAGCCGGGCTCTCTTCAGCTTCAGGCTCCTTGACCTGGGAAGAGGGACGAGCCGGGGAAGACGGTGCTGGAGAAGAAGCCAGACCGCCTAGTGCAGGATCAACCTGTGCTGGCTCGGGGGCCGCGGTGGCTGTCTCGGCAGGGAGAGACGACGCCGCCGCGGAGTCCGGGCACACCGGAACAGGAGAAGTCCGCGCTGGCCTGGGGGCCGCAGCAGTTGCCCCTGGCTCCGAGCGCATCGGCACAGATTCCTCGCAAGACGAGGAAGGCCGGGAAGCACGGACACTCCAGCGGGCTCTAAACCCCGACTTCCGAGCCGGGGTAGGGTTTCCAGAGCCCGCTACCGTCTCCGACGACCGCTCCGCAGTCGCTTGGACTGGCGGAACAGGGGACGCCTCAGAGGCTTCCCCCAGCACGTCAGCCCGGGGCCTCTTCGAGTCGCCACCAGAGGGAGTGTCGGGCACCCCAGAATCCCGACTTGGCACCGGCGCCGTTGCTGGAGGAGATCGAGCGCGTTTCTTCTCTGGCAGCGGGTTGGAAGCCATGGCAAGGGAGAGCTCAAAAGCAAAAGAGCAAAAGCGCAAGAGTCCAAGAAGAAACGCAGAGAAGTGCGAAGGGAAGCTACAATGTGGGTGAGACCCCCTCTAAAAAGCTTCCCGGTGCAGTTCCAAGCGATTCGGAAATCTTCAAATAACCCCGCACCCGCAACCGCTTCGGTTCCAAGACCGAGAGCCGATGACGGGTAGGCCCAAGCCGCTTAACTGGAGCGGTGGGGGCAAGGAGACAGTCTCCTAAGAAGATGAGCCGGCAAGGCCCTTCAGCGGTTCCCAAAGAAAGCGCCGCAACGTGCAGAAGTGGCAGCTTTGGGAACCGCCGCAGTAAAAGCAGTCATCAAGTGGGCGCACGCCCTCACGACCCTGCGGCCGTTCGTGCTCCGGCAGCGGTCGAGTCGGGACTTAGAGAAAGTGCGCGGATCGGAAGGGACGGAGGTCCCACCTCGGGCTCGCCATCTCCCCCGAGATGGGCCCGGGGGCCACTGTCGGTACCTGAGATATGGGGTACCCCCGCGCACAGGGTGAAATGCCTAAGGTGCTCGCCCTTCTCCGCAGGGAGAGCTCCAAAGGCGCCACGCGTCTGGCGGGGCCGGACCTCCCTCTCCGCAGAGGAGAGCTCCAGGCCCGCCACGTGGCATACAGAAGCCGGACCTCCCCCTCCGCGGGAGAGAGGTCCGGAGGCACCACGCGGCCAGCGGGGCCGGACCTCCCTCTCCTCAGAGGTGAGCTCCGGGCCCGCCACGTGGCATGCACCAGACCTCCCCCTCCGCGGGAGAGAGGTCCGAAGGCGCCACGCGTCCAGCAAGGCCGGACCTCCCTCTTCTCAGAGAAGAGCTCCGGACCCGCCACGTGGCTAGAAGAACGGTGCTGCCTGCCCCGAGCGGTAGGCAGCGGGCGTAAAGGCGCCCCTCACCTTGCCCGTACAAGGTATTCAAGGCCCGCGTCTTCCCAAGACACGGAAACGCGGAGCACGCGCATGTCAGGTGCCGTTGCGTCCAGTCGCATCATAGACTGGCGCGCGGTGTCAGAACCTGACAGGTAATAAACGCCGTGACAAGACATCCCATGCCGCCTGCGCCGCCATCAACCACTACGACTGGCGCACGGCATGGGCAGGGCGGCAAAAGGAAGACTCAGAAGCCTTCGACCGGAGGCAACCACCGGCGTAACTACAGATACGGTAGATAACAGACAATCTTCCCGGGACCACCTGTCGGGTCCCGGCTTCCCTTGTAAGCCGCCCGAGCCTTGGACTATAAAAGGCTCGGGTAGGCGTCGATAGCAAGGGTTCGCATTCTGCAACTCATACGCTAGCCATACACTCTCAAGCTGTAGCTCACCCCCAAGCTCAGGCCCCCGGCCCTGAGCAGCAAGCAATAGAGCGAGCTCCATAGCTCGCCGTGGACGTAGGGTTTTACGCTCCGGCGGCCTGAACCATGTAAAACTCCCTGTGTCAAGCTCTCACTAACTCGTCCATCCGCGCAAGCTCTCCGCTAGGAACTAGCCCCTCCGAAAAAAGAACCTCCGCGGGCTGCCCAGTGCAGGCCCGGGGGAAGTGTCGATCGCACACTTCGACACCGCGTCTTGGGAAGACGCGGGCCTTGAATACCTTGTACGGGCAAGGTGAGGGGCGCCTTTACGCCCGCTGCCTACCGCTCGGGGGCAGGCAGCACCGTTCTTCTAGCCACGTGGCGGGTCCGGAGCTCTTCTCTGAGGAGAGGGAGGTCCGGCCCCGCTGGACGCGTGGCGCCTTCGGACCTCTCTCTCGCGGAAGGGGAGGTCCGGCTTCTGTATGCCATGTGGCGGGCCCGGAGCTCTCCTCTGAGGAGAGGGAGGTCCGGCCCCGCCAGACGCGTGGCGCCTTCGGAGCTCTCCCTGCGGAGAAGGGCGAGCACCTTAGGCATTTTACCCTGTGCGCGGGGGTACCCCATATCTCAGGTACCGACAGTGGCCGCCGGGCCCATCTCGGGGGAGATAGCGAGCCCGAGGTGGGACCTCCGTCTCTTCCGATCCGCGCACTTTCTCTATGTCCCGACTTGACCGCTGCCGGAGCACGAATAGCCGCGGGGTCGTGCGAGCGTGCGCTCACTTGATGATTGCTTTTACTGCGGCGGTTCCCAAGGCTGCCACTTCTGCACGTTGCGGCGCTTTCTTCGGGAACCGCCGAAGGGCCTTGCCGGCTCATCTTCTTAGGAGACTGACTCCTTGCCCCCACCGCTCCAGTTAAGCGTCTTGGGCCCACCCGTCATCGGCACTCGGTCTAGGAACCGAAGCGGTTGCAGGTGCGGGGTATTCGAAGAGTTCCGAATCGCTTGGGATTGCACCCGGGAGGGTGTGAAAAGAAACCGCCACGTGGGTACGCTCCCCTTATAAGGCTTCCAGCCCTTGTGCCCCCCTCGAGTCTCTGCAGTCCTGTCTTCTTCCATGGCTCCTAACCCGCCTTACGGGGAGAGAATCGCTCTCGATTCCCTCCAGCGCCGGCGTCTGCACCAAGTCTGGGACCCAGGGAGCCTGCCTGCCTTGCCTCTGGTGGTGGCGCCTCCAAGGGGTCTCTGGTTTGTCCTCCTGACTGGGCCCTTCCTTGGTGACGGCAGGCAGCAAGCTCCCTGGCGTTGCGTCCCTTCTCAGATGGTGGAGTCTCCAAAGAAACCGCTGAAGCACCAAGGAGAATTCCAGGCGGCAGAGCCTCCGAGGAGACCGCTGAAGCTGCGGAGGGGACCTCAGGAGCACCCTTGACGATGTCGGCTTTTGCGCCGGTGATGAGGGAACTTCAAGAGAAGGAAACTGCTGATGCACCAAGGAGGATCCTAGGCGGCAGAGTCTCCAAGAAGACCGTTGAAGCTGCGGAGGGGGCCTCAGGAGCACCCTTGATGACACCGGCCTTTGCGCTGGTGATGAGGGAGGCGCTCTCCCGCTCCAGGCGCGGCCGATCTTGCATCTTCTAGACTCTGGTCATGTCAGGGGAACCTTGGGGCTTGTTTCTTTCTTTTTTATCGAGTCTGTAGTCCAGCTCAAGGAGCCTTGCTTAAATTGACTTTCTTGGATACTTGTGTCTGTGATACTTTTCCCTCCTTCTTGGCTTTGCCTGGCTGAGTCCTTAGCTCCGCAAGGTACTCAGAGGTCATTTCCAATCTCGGAGCTTCGCTCAGACACTCCCCCCGGGTCCTAACTGTGTTAGGGGCCCCCGGAGGTCTCCGAACCTCGCCCTATGGGGGGGGCTCCAAATCTGCCAGCCACGTGGTAGGTCCGGAGCTCCTCCTTAAGAGACGGGAGCTCCGGTCATGTTGGACACGTAGGGCTTTCGGAGCCCTCCCGCTGAGGGGGGAGGTCCAGTTCCTGCCTGCCACGTGGCGAGCCCGGAGCCCTCAAGGAAGGAGTTCCGGGCCTGCTGGACACGCGGGGCCCCCGGGCCCTGCCCCTCTGGGGGGGCAGGTCCCGGTCCTTCCAGTCCCAGGCCGGTGTAGCTGGTAGCTCCTTTCCCCCCGCTTCATGCAGTCCCTGTTGCCGTAACCTGAAGGTCCTGCACACAGGTAGAGGAAACGTAATTCTCCTCGGGGGATCCTCCCCTCCTGTCTCCTAGTCTTATCCGTCTTATGGTCCTGGCCCGCTATACGGGGCTTGGGCAATTCTGTGCACGAGGCGCCGGAGCTCCGGCTCCCTCCGAGGTCCGGGTACGGCCGTCCGATCCCTAGTACCGGGCCATGCGCTGGGGAAGCAGAGTGCACGCGCTTTGGGTTCATGACCAGGCAAAGCGGACGTACTCCCCTGGACCTCTGGGGAGCAGGATGCGCATGCTTTGGGCTCTGGGCCGGCTAAGCTGGATACGCACCCTGGACCCCCCATGCACAACGCTGGCCTTTCCTGGAGGTGACCAACTGACACCGCAACACCTGACTGGGGGAGGCCCGAGAGACTCACTCGGCCATCGGCAGGTGCCTCAAGCACAGCCGCCTTCGGGAGGATAGCAAATGCCGACTATGGGTGAGCACAGGAGAGGGGGAGCTAGACGTATGATGAACATACAGAGATAGTGCGATCATAAAAATTAATGCATAATTTAAATGAGCGCATGAGAAGGAGCTAAGTAGAACAGGTCTCTGTATTCGTGCCCATAGGTGGAATTCTGGCTGTTCGTGGGGGCAATGTTCCGCCTCGTCTACAAGGGAAGCAAGACTCTACGCGCTTAGGGTCGGAACCAGGCTAAACTGGACGTAGTTCTGTACCGTCCCTTGAGACTTAGCTACCCCAAGCTCTGTTCTTAAGTTCTATGGGGTCTATTACAGAAGTGAATAACCCTGTTCTACCGATGCTCAGTAAGTAGGACTTACAGTGTTGCTCCATGGTAAGGATTTTTGGGATTGGATCCCACTCTCGGTTGAAAGGCATGTGTACCTGGGGCGGCAGCTTTCATGATTCAGAAGGGACCTTTCCTGCTGGAGGAGAGCTTATGGGTCCTTCTTGGAATATAGCGTGCCGCTTCACCAGGCTGCCTTCTTGCGGGCCCCCGTCGCGTCTGGTTCTTTGGCGGTAGTGCTCAGAGCATTAGCCGAGACCGTGCGTTGTGGGGTGTTCCCTGCAAGCCGAGTCTTGTCGAAGTTGTTGTCTTCACGCTGGATCAGGTCCTGCGTGGCCTCTCTCCAGGGCCCCCGGGGAGTTCTCCCCTTCTGGCTAAGGCCTTCAAGGGGTAGGTGGACCCGAGCTCGCCTTGGATGACCCAAGGCGTCTCCCCCTTCTGGCAAGGCCTTCAAGGGGTTGACGGACCCTAGGCGGCCCCCGAGAGGTATGTTCGAGGCACGGAGGCGTGCCGCAGCTGGCTAACACCTTGGCCCGTCACCGTCAGAACTGGAGTCCTCACCGTCATGCACTGTCTTTATGACACGCTGAGGCTCCTGGAATCCCACTTGGTGGGCAGCGGTGACTGGGGCATCGGCCTTCTGTTTGCCATCCCTCTGAGGGTAGAGCGGTGCTTCAGCCCTCTGCTGTCTTCCATTATGGAAGCGCTCTGCGAGCCTCTGGATCTCCCAGCACTCGGCAGCTGTATGGTTGCAGGTGCCATGCACGGGGCATAGCCCGCCCTGGCCACTGTCTGGGGCCGGTGATTGCCGCTGCCTCTTGTCGGGGCGCGGCCCTCGAGCTCCGCTGGTTGTCGCAGCTGCGGCGACGGGGGCCGTGAATGGTGGCTTCATCTTTCCACTCCCCCGGTTCTTGGTCTTCTTGCCACCCCCATAGGCAGCAGCACCGGACCCGGGCTGCCCTCCTGACTCGGAGGTCGGCAGTGTGTGCCAGTTCCGCCCTTCGGCTGCCCTGGCGCACTTATCCGCCAGGCTAAAGAGCTCGGAGACGTCGCGGACCTCTCTAGTCGCGAGCTTCTCGAGCATTTTCTCGTCCCGGACACCCTGCCGGAACGCCACCACCACAGAGGCACTTTGGATATGTGGGATGGTGTTGCGCACCTGAGAGAACCGCTGGATGAAAGAGCGCAGCGACACCCCAGGTTGTTGCTTGACGGCGTGGAGGTCAAGCTCCGTGCCGGGACGGGTGTAGGAGCTGCCGAAGTTGGCGACGAACTGCCGGCAGAGCTCACCCCAGGAGGTTATGGACCCCTGAGATAGATTCATGAGCCAAGACCGGGCTGGGCCGGTCAAGGCGACGGGGAAGTAGTTGGCCATGACAGCCTCGTCCCCTCCTACGGCAAGTACGGCGGTGGAGTAGATCTGGAGGAACTCCGCTGGGTTGACGCTGCCGTCGTACTTCTCGGGCAGGTGCGGGCGGAACTTGCGTGGCCACCTTGCAAGCGAAGGTGGGGTGCAAGGGCCGCACATCCTGCTCCTGCTGCGGCAGGTATAGGCGCTGCGAACACTTGGTTCGCACCCTACGCTGTGTATCCCGGCATGGGCAAGGCTGCACCATAGGCCGGGGCCGCTACTTGCGGCGCGTATGGTTGTGGCATATGCTGCGCAGCATATGCCTGTGGCGGGGCTCGCATGGCGAAGACCTGCCCTTCTGGTTGTGTCGAGGCCGACGACATGCTGTCGCCTGCTTCCTGATTGCGACGCCTTTCTCGGCGTCGCTCGAGGTACACCCGGGCGTCCTGCCCCAAGTGACACCATTCCAGTTCCCTTCGCAGGTCCGTCGACAGGAGCCTGGAGGAGCTGGAATCCGCCGTTAGCCCGTCAACCGTGGGTGTGCGCGTCAGCGACACAGCCGGTTGCCCTGGGCGTCGTCCTCGTCGAAACCGAGGGTTCACGGCGGTGACGACGAGGCGGTCCACCTCGCGGACCCATTGCTGGGTCGCTGAGTGGGGCGCATCCCCCGCAGGCGGGTTGCGCAGCATCGCTCTTGCTGCAGCTAGCGCACCTCCATGGTGTACGCTCAGCGCTGCAGAAGACCTCACGCTGGTCGGGGCCTGCATAGCCAGAGTCGGCGTTGCCGGAGTCGGCTGCTGGCTGCCCGCTTGTGCCGACACACTCCGTCCTGAGTGTGTCGACATATACTCCCCAGTGGTCACGGTTCGCCGTGAACGCGGAGGGGGAGAAGTTGCCGTTGAAGGAAGCTTGGTCATCTTTGTTGGCGGAAACTCGTCGCGCTAGGGGAAAAGCCCCCTACCTGGCGCGCCAAATGTCGAAGTGTGCGATCGACACTTCCCCCGGGCCTGCACTGGGCAGCCCGCGGAAATTCTTTTTTCGGAGGGGCTAGTTCCTAGCGGAGAGCTTGCGTGGATGGACGAGTTAGTGAGAGCTTGACACAGGAAGTTTTACGTGGTTCAGGCCGCCGGTGGTTGCCTCCGGTCGAAGGCTTCTGAGTCTTCCTTTTGCCGCCCTGCCCATGCCGCGCACTAGTCATAGTGGTTGATGACGGCGCAGGCGGCATGGGATGTCTTGTCGCGGCGTTTATTACCTGTCAGGTTCTGACACCGCGCGCCAGTCTGTGATGCGACTGGATGCAACGGCACCTGACAGGCGCGTGCTCCGCGTTTCCGCGTCTTGGGAAGACGCGGGCCTTGAATACCTTGTACGGGCAAGGTGAGGGGCGCCTTTACGCCCGCTGCCTACCGCTCGGGGGCAGGCAGCACCGTTCTTCTAGCCACGTGGCGGGTCCGGAGCTCTTCTCTGAGTAGAGGGAGGTCCGGCTCCGCTGGACGCGTGGCGCTTTCGGACCTCTCTCCCGCGGAAGGGGAGGTCCGGCTTCTGTATGCCACATGGCGGGCCCGGAGCTCTCCTCTGAGGAGAGGGAGGTCCGGCCCCGCCAGACGCGTGGCGCCTTCGGAGCTCTCCCTGCGGAGAAGGGCAAGCACCTTAGGCATTTTACCCTGTGCGCGGGGGTACCCCATATCTCAGGTACTGACACACTCCATCTACCAAAACGTGGTACATTCTCACGTTGGCGATGGTAGGGGCCACCAGGAGCGGTAGTTGGCCGGCCCCAGCCATGTTCCTGGGGCAGTCGGTGGCGTCAAAGCTGATGGGGGTTCCCATCCACTTAAGGTGCGGTGCAGCACTCGGGAGTGGCGCCACCGACGCTACCGCTCGGCGCAGAGTCTTGACTATGCTTCGGGACGAGGGGTCGGCGGACCCGCCGTATATGACGTAGAGCTTCTTCCGACGCTCGTCGTCGCTAGAGCCGGAGTCCTCACGATTGCATGCCGCCTTCACGACACGCTGAGGCTCCTGGATCTCCTCTGGGCGGTCGATGTTGTCTGGAACATCCACCCCCTGCCTATCTTCCTTTGGGCGGAACGGCAGGGCATCAGCCCGCTGCCGCTTCCCCTTGTGGAAGCGCTCTGCGAGCCTCCGGATCTCCCGGCACTCGGCAGTAGTGTGGCGACAGCTGCCGTGCACGGGGCACATGTTGTCCTGGCTATCTTCCGGGGTCGGTGACTTTCGCTGCCTCTTGTCAGGGCGCGGCCCCCGAGCCCCACTGAGCGTCGCCGCAGTGACAGCTTGGGTCACGGCCGGCGGTCTTATCTTGCTTCTGCCCCGGCTCTTGGTCTTCCTGCTGCCTTCATAGGGAGTAGGACCAGATCCGGGCAGCCCTCCTGACTCGGAGGATGGCTGTGAGTGCCAGTTCCGTCCCTCGGCTGCCCTGGCGCACTTGTCCGCCAGGCTGAAGAGCTCAGAGGCATCGCGGACCTCCCTGGTCGCGAGTTTCTCAAGCATCTTCTTGTCTCGGACGCCTTGTCGGAACGCCACCACCACAGAAGCATTTTGAATGTGTGGGATGGTGTTCCGCACCTGGGAGAACCGCTGGATGAAAGAGCGCAGCGACTCCCCAGGTTGTTGTTGGATGGCGTGGAGGTCAAGCTCCGTGCCAGGCCGGGTGTAGGAACTGCCGAAGTTGGCTATGAACTGTCGGCAAAGCTCTCCCCAGGAAGTTACGGAACCCTGGGGAGGTTCATGAGCCAAGACCGAGCTGGGCCAGTCAAGGCGACAGGGAAGTAATTGGCCATGACGGCTTCACTCCCTCCTGCGGCAAGCATGGCGGTGGAATAGATCTGGAGGAATTCCGCCGGGTTGACACTGCCGTCGTACTTCTCGGGCAGGAGCGGCCGAAACTTGCGCGGCCATTTCGCGAAGCGAAGGTGGGGCGCGAGGGCCGCACACCATGCTTCTGTCGCCGCAGGTTCTGATGCCGCGAACACTTGGTTCGCACTGTGCACCGCATGCCCCGGCATGGGCAAGGCTGCACCATAGGCCGGGGGCGCCATATGCAGGACGTACGGCTGTGGCATATTCTGCACGGCACAGGTCTGGAGCAGAGATCGCGTGGCGACGGTCTGCTCTTCAGGCTGGGTCGAGGCCGATGTCATGCTGTCGTCTGCCTCTTGGTGGCGACGCCTTTCTTGGCGCCGCTCGAGGTATACCCGGGCATCCTGACCCAGGTGACACCGTTCCAGCTCTGTCCTCAGATCTGTTGACTGGGGGCTGGTAGAGCTGGAGTCCGCCGTCTGCTCGCCATCCAACGGTGCGCGCATCAGCGACACGACCGATTGGCCAGAGCGTCGTCCCCGCCGAGGTCGAGGGCTTGCGGCGGCGACGACGAGACGGTCTACCTCTCGGATCCACTGCCGGGTCGCTGCCTGAGGCGCGTCCCCAGCGGGCGGATTGTACAGTAGCGCTCTCGCCGCAGCTAACGCGCCCCCACTGGGCACGCCGAGCGCTACTGGAGACTTGAAGCTGGTTGGAGCCTGCATTGCCGGGGTCGGCGCTGCCAGAGCCGGTTGCCGGCTCCCAGCTCGCACCGACACACTCCGTCCCGAGTGTGTCGACATGTACTCCCTCCTGGTCGCGGTCTGCCGCAGAGGCGAGGGGGGAGAGTTTGCCGCTGAAGGAAGCTTGGTCATCTTCGTCGGCAGAAACTCGTCGCGCTAGGGGAAAAGCCCCCTACCTGGCATGCCAAATGTCGAAGTGTGCGGTCGACACTTCCCCCGGGCCTGCACTGGGCAGCCCGCGGAGGTTCTTTTTTCGGAGGGGCTAGTTCCTAGCGGAGAGCTTGCGCGGATGGAACGAGTTAGTAAGAGCTTGACACGGCGAGTTTTACGTGGTTCTGGCCGCCGGAGCGTAAAATCCTACGTCCACGGCGAGCTATGGAGCTCGCTGTATTGCTTGCTGCTCAGGGCCGGAGGCCTGAGCTTGGGGGTGAGTTACAGCTTGAGAGTGTATGGCTAGCGTATGAGTTGCAAAATGCGAACCCTTGCTATCGACGCCTACCCGAGCCTTTTATAGTCCAAGACTCGGGCGGCTTACAAGGGGAGCCGGAGCCCGACAGGTGGCCCCGGGAAGATTGTCTATTATCTACCGTATCTGCAGTTATGCCGGTAGTTGTCTCTGGTCGAAGGCTTCTGAGTCTTCATCTTGCCGCCCTGCCCATGCCGCATGCCAGTCGTAGCGGTTGATGACGGCGCAGGCGGCATGGGTTGTCTTGTCGCGGTGTTTATTGGCTGACAGGTTCTGACACCGCGCGTCAGTCTGTGATGCGACTGGGCGCAACGGCACCTGACAGACGCGTGCTCCGCGTTTCCGCGTCTTGGGAAGACGCGGGCCTTGAATACCTTGTACGGGCAAGGTATGGGGCGTATTTACGCCCGCTGCCTATCGCTCGGGGCAGGCAGCGTTGCTCTGCTGCCATGTGGCGGGCCCGGAGCCCTTCTCAGAGAAGAGAAGGGTCAGTCCCGCGGGGCACGTGGAGCCTCCGGACCTCTCTCCGCGGAGGGAGAGGCTCGACTTCTGCTGGCCACGTGGCGGGCCCGGAGCTCTCCTCTAAGGAGAGGGAGGTCCGGCCCCGCTGGACACGCGGTGCCTTCGGACCTCTCTCCCACGGAGGGGGAGGTCCGGCTTCTGTATGCCACGCGGCGGGCCCGGAGCTCTCCTCTGAGGAGAGGGAGGTCCGGCCCCGCCGGACGCGTGGTGCCTTCGGAGCTCTCCCTGCGTAGAAGGGCGAGTTCCTTAGGCATTTTACCCTGTGTGCGGGGGTACCCCATATCTCAGGTACCGACAGCCAACTACTTCCCCGTCGCCCTGACCGGCCCAGCTCGGTCTTGGCTCATGAACCTACCTCAGGGGTCCATAACTTCCTGGGGAGATCTCTGCCGGCAGTTCGTTGCCAACTTCGGCAGCTCCTACACCCGTCCCGGCACGGAGCTTGACCTCCACGCCGTCAAGCAACAACCTGGCGAGTTGCTGCGCTCTTTCATCCAGCGGTTCTCCCAGGTACGCAACACCATCCCACATATTCAAAGTGCTTCTGTGGTGGTGGCGTTCCGACAGGGTGTCCGGGACGAGAAAATGCTTGAGAAGCTCGCGACCAGAGAGGTCCGTGATGTCTCTGAGCTCTTCAGCCTGGCAGACAAATGCGCCAGAGCAGCTGAAGGGCGGAACTGGCACTCTCTGCCGACCTCCGAGCCAGGAGGACAACCCGGGTCCGGCGCTGCTGCCTATGGGGGTGGCAAGAAGGCCAAGAACCGGGGGAGTGGCAGGATGAAGTCGTCGTTCATGGCTCCCGTCGCCGCAGCAGCGACGGCTAGTGGAGCTCGGGGGCCGCGTCCCGACAAAAGGCAGCGGCAGTCACCGGCCCCAAATAGTGACCAGGGCGGGCTATGCCCCGTGCATGGCCCCGGCAACCATACTGCTGCTGAGTGCTTGGATATCCAGAGGCTCGCAGAGCGCTTCCGCAAAGGAAGACAGCAGAGAGCTGAAGCACCGCCCTACCCTCAGAGGGATGGCAAGCAGAAGGTCGATGCCCCAGTCACCGCCGCCCATCAGGTGAGGTTCCAGGAGCCTCAGCGTGTCATAAAGACAGTGCATAACGGTGAGGACTCTAGTTCCGACGGTGACGGGCCAGGGCGGTAGCCAACTGCGGCACGCCTCCGTGCATCGGACATACCTCCCGGGGGCCGCCCAAGGTCCGTCAACCCCTTGAAGGCCTTGCCAGAAGGGGAAGACGCCTTAGGTCATCCAAGACGAGCCCAGGTCCACCTACCCCTTGAAGGCCTTAGCCAGAAGGTGAGAACTCCCCGGGGCCTCCAGGAGAAGCCGCGCAGGACCTGATCCAGCGTGAAGATGACAACCTCGTCGACGAGACTCGGCTGCAGGTAACACCCCACAACACGCGGTCTCGGCTGATGCTCTAAGCACTACCGCCAAAGAACCGAACGCATCGGGGGCCTGCAGGAGGGCAACCTGGTATCGCGGCATGCTCTATTCCAAGAAGGACCCATAAGCTCTCCCCCAGCAGGGAAGGTCCCTTCCGAATCATGAAAGCTGCCGCCCCAGGTACACATGCCTTTCAACCGAGTGTGGGATCCATTCCCAAAAATCCTTGCCATGAAGCAACACTGTAAGTCCTACTTCCCGAGCATAAGTAGAACAGGGTTATTCCCTTCTGTAACGAATCCCATAGAATTTAGGAACAGAGCTTGGGGCAGCTAAGTCTCAAGGGACGGTACAGGACTATGTCCAGTTTAGCCTGGTTCCGACCCTAAGCGCGTAGAGTCTTGCTTCCCTTGAGGACGAGGCGGAATATTGCCTCCATGTACAGCCAGAATTCCACCTATGGGCATGAATACAGAAACCTGTTCTACTTAGCTCCCTCTCATGCGCTCATTTAAATTATGCATTAATTTTTATGACCGCACTATCTTTGTATGTTCATCGTACATCTAGCTCCCCCTCTCCTGCGCTCATCCATAGTCGCCATTCGCTATCCTACCGAAGGTGGCTGCGCTTGAGGCACCTGCCGATGGCCGAGTGAGTCTCTCGGGCCTCCCCCAGTCTGGTGTTGCGGTGCCAGTTGGTTACCTCCAGGAAAGGCCTGCGTTGTGCATGGGGGGTCCAGGGTGCGTATCCAGCTTAGCAGGCCATGAGCCCAAAGCATGCGCATCCTGCCCTCCGGAGGTACAGGGGAGTACAACCGCTTTGCCTGGTCATGAACCCAAAGCACGTGCACTCTGCTTCCCCAGCGCATGGCCCGGTACTAGGGATCGGACGGCCGTACCCGGACCTCGGAGGGAGCCGGAGCTCCGGCGCCTCGTGCACAGAATTGCCCAAGCCCCGTATAACGGATCAGGATCGTAAGACGGATAAGACTAGGAGACGGGAGGGGAGGACCCCCCGAGGAGAATTACGTTTCCTCTGCATATGTGCAGGACCTCCAGGTTACGGCAACAGGGACTGCATGAAGCAGGGGGAAAGGAGCTACCAACTACTCCGGCCTAGGACTGGAAGGACCGGGTCCTGCCCCTTCAGTAGGGGCGGGACCCGAGGTCCCCACGTGTCCAGCGGGCCCGGAGCTCTCGCCTCCCCTGAGGAGGGCTCCGGGCTCGCCACGTGGTAGGCGGAAACCGGACCTCCCCCCTCCCCCCCCCCCCCCCCCCCCGGTGGGAGGGCTCCAAAAGCCCTACGTGTCCAGCATGGCCGGAGCTCCCGCCTCTTAAGGAGGGGCTCCGAACCCGCCACGTGGCAGGCAGATTTGGGGCTCCCCATGGGGCGAGATCCGGAGACCCCCGGGGGCCCCTAACACGGTTAGGACCCGGGGAAGGTGTCTATGCAGAGCTCCGAGATTGGAGATGGCCTCTGAGTACCTTGCGGAGCTAAGGACTCAGTCAGGCAAAGCCAAGAAGGAGAGAAAAAGCATCACAGACACAAATATCTAAAAGAGTCGAACTAAGCGAGGCTCCATGAGCTGGACTACAGACTCGATAAAAAGGGAGAAACAAGTCCTAAGGACCTCCCGGCTCCCGCCGGAACCTTGCGGCTACAAGGGCGGCCACATCCTCGACTTCTGCCCTGGCAGCTTGCTCCCGCTCCGCGGCTGGGCCCTCTCTCACTGGTTCTAGCGAGAAAGAGGGGTCGCGGTTCTTAAAGCATGCCAGCACATGTGAGGCAACCTCTAAGGCTAGGCCGCGTCCCTATGCCTCGAGCTCGCTGGCGACCACCGAGTCTAGCCTGTCCAGCTTGGCGCCGATCGACTCCAGCGCGGGGATCACCTCCGCCACCTTCAACTCAGGGGCCGCGGCCCTCACCGGACTGAAGCCAAGAGGGATCAGGGCGGACCCCGCTCGATCCACGAAGCTCGAGACCGCAAGAGCCTCGGAGGACCGCAAGGCCGAAAGCTCCTCCACCTCGCGGCGGGCCGCCTGCAGAGCCTCCAGGTTCCTCTCGGAGAATTCCTTCTCCTTGGCCGCCAGGGAGCTCACCCGAAGATGGAGAGTCTTGACGAGCCGCTCCAACTCAGCAGCCTTGAAGTCGGCGGCCAACTCCCGGTCCAACACCGCCCGGCGATCACGGGAGACCTGTTCCTCCCTCAAGTCGAGGTCTGCCTTCAGGATCTCCAGCTCCTCGATCCGAGCTCAAAGGTCGTCCTCGCCCGCCGCCAGCTGCGCGGCGACCCTCTCTGCCTCAGCTGCCGTGGAACGCTCCCGTTCCTCAACGGCGAGTTCACAGCGCTCCAACTGCTGCCGTATCTCCACAGCAGCAGAGAGGCTCTCTTCGGCCCGTGCGTGTGCCTCCAGGGCCTCCCTGTTGATCCGCCGCGATTGGGTGTCCATGCGATCGACAGCCCGCTTCATCCGGTCGAGGAGCACTTCCCTGAAATCGAGCAACTCCTGCCTGGAGTCGAGCTCGCTCTTAACCTTCGCGGTCCTCTCCTGCAAAAGGTTCCCCCAGGCGAGGAGGCGATCCCGTTCAACCGTATATTCCTCCCGCTCGCGACCTAGTGCAGCCAACACCTGCCGAACGCTCGTCTCGGCAAGCGTGAAGGCATCCGCCAGGGGCAATGGAGCAACAGAGGCCGGGGCAGTCCCCCCGACCTCCTCCATTACCTCGTCCACAAGAGGAGTCGACGCACCAGCAACCAAGACGAGACGCCGATCAGGAGAAGTTGGCTCCGAGGCGCTGGCAGCCGGACTCTCTTCGGCTTCTGGCTCCTTGACCTGTGGAGAGGGGCGAGCCGGGGAAGGCGGCGCTGGAATAAAGGCCGGGCCGCCTAGTGCAGGGTCGACCTGCGCTGGCTTGGGGGCCACGGTGGCCGTCTCGGCAGGAAGAGATGACGCCGCCGCGGAGTCCGGGCACACCGGAACAGGAGAAGTTCGCGCTGGCCTGGGGGCCGCGGCACTTGCCCCTGGCTCCGAACGCAACGGCGCAGACTCCCCGCACGTCGGGGATGGCCGGGAAGCGCGGACACTCCAGCGGGCTCTGAACCCCGACTTCTGAGCCGGCGTAGGACTCCCAGAGCCCGCTACCGTCACTGACGGCCGCTCCGCAGTCGCTTGAACTGGCGGAATAGAGGACGTCCCAGAAGCTTCCCTCAACGCATCAGCCCGGAGCCTCTTTGAGTCGCCACCGGAGGGAGTGCCAGGCACCCCAGATTCCCGACTTGGCGCCGACGCCGCCGCTGGAGGAGATCGAGCGCGCTTCTTCTCTGGTGGCGGGTTGGAGGCCATGGCGAGGGAGAACTCAAGGGCAAGGGAGCAAAAGTACAGGAATCCGAGAAGAAACGCAGAGAAGTGCTACCTCTAAAAACTTCCCGGGTGCAATTCCAAGCGATTCGGAACTCTTCGAATACACCGCATCGGCAACCGCTTCGGCCCCTAGACCGAATGCCGATGATGGGTGGACCCAAGCCGCCCAACTGAAGCGGTGGGTCAAGGAGTCAGTCTCCTGAGAAGATGAGCCGGCAAGGCACTTCGGCGGTTCCCGAAGAAAGCGCCGCAACGTGCAGAAGTGGCAGTCTTGGGAACCGCCGCAGTAAAAGCAACCATCAAGTGAGCGCATGCTCCCACGATCCCGCGACCGTTCGTGCTCCGGCAGCGGTCAATTCGGGACTTAGAGAAAGTGAGCGGATCGGAAGAGACGGAGGTCCCACCTTGGGCTCGCTATCTCCCCCGAGATGGGCCCGGGGGCCACTGTCGGTACCTGAGATATGGGGTACCCCCGCGCACAGGGGAAAATGCCTAAGGAACTCGCCCTTCTCCGCAGGGAGAGCTCCGAAGGCGCCACGCGTCCAGCGGGGCCGGACCTCCCTCTCCTCAGAGGAGAGCTCCGGGCCCGCCACGTGGCATATAGAAGCCGGACCTCCCCCTCCGCGGGAGAGAGGTCCGAAGGCGCCATGCGTCCAGCGGGGCCGGACCTCCCTCTCCTCAGAGGAGAGCTCCGGGCCAGCCACGTGGCCGACAGAAGCCGAGCCTCCCCCTCCGCGGGGAGAGGTCCGGAGGCTCCACGTGCCCCGCAGGCCGGACCCTCCTCTCCTCTGAGAAGGGCTCCGGGCCCGCCACGTGGCCAGAAGAACGGTGCTGCCTGCCCCCGAGAGATAGGCAGCGGGCGTAAAGACGCCCCATACCTTGCCCGTACAAGGTATTCAAGGCCCGCGTCTTCCCAAGACGCGGAAACGCGGAGCACGCCTCTGTCAGGTGCCGTTGCACCCAGTCGCATCACAGACTGGCGCGCGGTGTCAGAACCTGCCAGCCAATAAACACCGCGACAAGACATCCCATGCCGCCTGCGCCGTCATCAACCACTACGACTAGCATGCGGCGTGGGCAGGGCGGCAAGATAAAGACTCAGAAGCCTTCGACCAGAGACAACTACCGGCATAACTGCAGATACGGTAGATAATAGACAATCTTCCCGGGACCACCTGTCGGGTCCCGGCTCCCCTTGTAAGCCGCCCGGGTCTTGGACTATAAAAGGCTCGGGTAGGCGACGATAGCAAGGGTTTGCACTCTGCAACTCATATGCTAGCCGTACACTCTCAAGCTGTAACTCACCCCTAAGCTCAGGACTCCGGCCCTGAGCAGCAAGCAATACAGCGAGCTCCATAGCTCGCCGTGGACGTAGGGTTTTACGCTCCGGCGGCCTGAACCACGTAAAACTCACCGCGTCAAGCTCTTACTAACTCGTCCATCCGCGCAATCTCTCCGCAAGGGACTAGCCCCACCGAAAAAAGAACCTCCGTGGGCTGCCCAGTGCAGGCCCGGGGGAAGTGTCGACCGAACACTTCGACATGTAGCAATACAATTATACATATCAGCGGAATTGAATCATAACATTCTATAATTTATCTACGTCATGACGCAGTGAACAAGCGCTACTCATCACCGCGAGGGATGGCGAATCGACTCGATATACACCTGCAGGGATACCCAAATAGCACGTCACGTACGCCCACACTCGGAGCTGCACAGCACGCTCCACTGATGTCGTACGGGACAACTTTCACCAAACAGCCCAACCGTCAATCCGGTCGCACCAAAACGAGCAGGAGGTTCCCTACACGGAGCATCTATCTATGCCCATTAGCATATTTCCACCTTGCTGCCCTCAGCCTACACCTATAAATCGGTGCGTTATGCCTCGACGCTCGGAGGTATAGGTTACATCGGTTTATCGGGGCCCATATATCCGATATGCCTTCGGTACGTTCAATACTTGTTCAGCAGGGCCGCACACGGATCGGTCCTCAATCGACACGGACAGGGCTACGCCCACAATACTTCCTCTTGCTGCATCCTAGCCCCTGCCTAGTCTTATTTTCTTACTAATGTTATCTCACATCACTCGAACCAATCTCTTGTGTCCCGACTCCTATACTCGCGAGTAGATTCAAACTACTCGATTTGTTCCGAAATTCTATGAACATTAAGCACAGCGTATACTACTCGAGGACTTAATCACTACCCTCACTCTTGTCGAAATAATCTGGCTATGCATTTGGGTTTCATCCATCCTACACCTGATGCACATACATACCACATGCTAAGTATTCATAAAGCAAAACATTGTAAAATTAGTTAATGCAAACCGGGGCTTGCCTTGTTGCTGCTGGTCAGTAGTTAGGTCTTCGTCCGGAAGAAGAAAGTCGAGAACTTCCGGAGCTTCCTCGCCCTCAGCTACTACACGTAAGCAATATGCTATATGTCAATTTACATGCAAAGTGTTAAATTGAATATGTAAAGACCATAACTCTAATTAACCCGCCCCTTTGGCTCTGAAATTTTTATGGTGGCTTGGTAGGGTCCTAACCAGACTTTTGACCAAGTTTCATTTGAAACAAAGTTCATTTGAGCTTTGTACAAATAAAATCCTCTTTGATCATTAGTAGGGCCTCTAAGGAATTCCAGGGATTTTCATGGCTCCAACCATTACTTTTTGGAAACTAGAGTTTGATATGGTTCTAATGGAATTGGTTTCATGTCATTTGAAGCATTCTAGATGAAGTTATGCCCTAAACAAGATTTGAGAAAATCTGAAAAAATATTTCTGTACATTTTTCTATTTTCTCAGGGCAGTTCAATTAATCACACTAAAATGGGGACTAAATAGACTTGGATGGCTCTGAAATTTTTACTGTGATTCAAGGATTTTCAAATGAACATCCCAGCCAAATTTCAGAATTTTTCACAAAGAAATTCTCCAGATAAAATTCCCAACAGTTTAAACTTTAGGGAATTAATTCTGGAAAACTAATGAATTTCATGAGCTGAAATTTGTTCTGCTGGAAAGTACTCAAAAAGCTGAATTCATAAAAATTTAGTTCACTAAATTTGGAGCTTCCTAGCAAAAGTTATAGCTAGTTGAAGTTTGAACCAAAATTGAAAATCCCAGAAATGTTTAAACTCTGCGTGCGGGCCCCACCACCCGCCTTCTTCCTCCTCACGCGCGTCCGAGTGTTCAGCGGCGGCGCACTCCGGCGAGGTTCGCTGGAAGTGATTTCCTGACCGCCCCCACTGCTAGAACTGGCCGCCTAGCCCTATCTCGCCACGTGGAACTCGCCTTGGGGGTCGGAGCTCGCCGACGGTGACCGGAAATGGCCGTGCGACGTCAACCGCGGAGGCTAGGGCTCCGGCGAGGTAGTTCTTGCTCTCTGAGGCATAAAAAGGTTCACGGTTTGCTTGTGGAGCACCAGTGAATCGCGAGGGACCTGTCGGAAGCAACTTTGGAAGCTAAAAGAACTTGTAACTCCACTCTCGACGGCGACCCGAGCCGTGTTTGCACCGGCGGCTACGGAAATGGCTATAACTTGGGCATTTCTGGACGGTTGTACTTAGTTCTCCTCGAGGAGGACGCTGGGAGGTGTAGAAGCTACTTGCGAGCTAGCTTGACCATTGGTCCAACGTGTAAGCCGAATTTTTGATTTTTGCTAAACTTGGTCCGTTGCACTAGGGTTCGGGACTTTCTAAAATTCTTGCTACCCGATGGATCATTTGTCGAACGGTTTGCGGCTACACCATCTAGAGGTCCCCACGCACCTTTCTTGTGTAGCACGTGGACGGAGAAGATGGCCGGATTGGGCTGTCGACAGTGAGCCGAAGCACAGCTCCGCCGGTCCCTCCCGGTTTCTTGACTTCGACGGCTTAAACAGCACGCAACCGAGCGCAACTCGCTGGTGTAGCGCAGGGAACAACTAGAGCACACTTTGGCGCTCCTTTTTGCTGTAGAGACCACGAGCAACCGACGATCGCACTGGTGTGCGCCGAAGGATCGAAGGTGTGGTAGCCGCTGCTGTTTTTCGCGCGCGGGGGAGCTGAGCAGAGCGGCGCTGGCTGGGGAGGAAAGCGAAAACCGTTTGTGCCGCGTGCGTGGTAATCGGGAGGAGCACGAGCTGATCAGGACGAGCTCTGGCACGCGCGCGATCAAGGCAATGAGGCGGCAACAGCCCCGGCGGCCGACCGATGGCAACAGAGTCGGTTTCCCTCTGAGTACAGTCACTGATCAGTGGGTCCCTCCCCCCTCTAATTCTTTTTCAGTTTTTCATTTTTGTTTTCACTGAAAATATCCCAGCTACTCACAATTGAATGAAAGACTTAGCCCTGAAGTTATGATTTAAATTTGAATTCCTCAACTGAAATTGGTTTGGCTAAATTTGCTGCCCATTTGTATTTGAAATTCAAATTCAATTTGAATTATTGCAATTTAGCTCCCGACAAGATAAAGTCCAATGGGGATGAAAATTGGTGGACTAACTCAGAAAAATGTGCTGAGTTTGAATATGAAGTCAACATTTGAATTCAAGTGATCAAAGTGGTTGCAATTTTAATTTGCATTCAAATTGGCCTTTTTTACAAATGTCTCCAAAAGTGCCTCAAAAAGTATTGGATTTGCATGAAATTTGGCCTGAGCCTTCCCAAGACTATTTATGGTCTAGGGGTGAGCTCAAACTTTCATGTTAGTGTCTATGACCCCTATTTTTTTAAAGTTTAGGGCTTTCCCCTCCCCTCTAATCACCCTCTTGATGGTGTTTACTTGCTCTTCTCAAAAGTTCAAGAGCTATCCACCAAATGAACTGTGGTGGGGTGATGTCATGAAATGAACACTGTTGCAAGTCCATTTCTTGGACTTTTACATCCCTCCCCCCTTAAAAGAATCTCGTCCCGAGATTATAAAAGAAGAGACAACGATGTAAGAGGAGATTACCTGTGATGAGACGCCATGAAATCCGGGTAGTTTGAGCGAAGGAATTCCTCGCTCTCGCACGTCGCTTCTTTGGCGGTGTGGTTGCTCCACAGTATCTTGTAGAACCACAGCGTTCGGCTACGTGTGGTCCGAGCTTTCTCATCAATATTGCCATCGGATATTCCACATACGTCAAATCCGGTTGCAGCTCGCCGATGTCTTCGGTGGGAACCGGAGCCGTATACTTCAGATATTTTCGCAGTTGTGAAACATGGAAAACGTCGTGAACACCAGCAAGAGATGCCGGTAGTTCCAGTTTATACGCCACTGGTCCACACTTATCGGTGATAGCATAGGGTCCAGTAAATCTGGGAGCGAGCTTTCCCTTCACGCCGAATCGGTGCACGCCTTTCATCGGAGATACACGGAGGTACACGTGTTCCACGACATCAAAGTGCAGCGGCCTACGCCTCTTATCAGCGTAGATTTTATGCCGGGATTGAGCGGCCTTCAAGTTAGCTTGAATCATCCGGACGTGCTCTTCGGCGTTGTTCACCACATCAACCCCGAATGTGACCCTTTCACCGGACTCGGACCAGTTCAATGGGGTGCGGCATTTGCGACCGTAGAGAGCCTCATATGGTGCTATATTGATACTCGCTTGATATCCATTGTTATACGAGAATTCCGCCAGTGGTAGATGATCATCTCAGTTTCTACCGTGGTGGATGGCACACACTCTCAACATGTCTTTTAGTACTTGGTTCACCCTCTCAGTGTGTCCATCTGTCTGAGGGTGATAGGCGGAGCTTCTAATCAGCTTAGTACCCAATGCAGCGTGCAACTGCTCCCAGAAACGAGATACAAATAGTGCACCTCGATCTGAGACTATGGTCTTTGGTATCCCATGTAAGAATAGAATCCTTGCAATGTATAGCTCCACATATTTGGTAACATTGTAACGTGTATGCACAGGAATGAAGTGAACCGACTTAGTTAATTGGTCAACGATTACCCAAATGGAATCATGCTTGTTAGTACCCTCAATACCGGGTACCCCCGCGCACAGGACAAAACCGCCTAAGGACCTCACCCCTTCCGCAGGGGTGAGCTCCGAGGGCGCCACGTGACCAGCCGGGCTGGAGCTTCCCCTCTCCTCACAGGAGAGCTCCGGGCCAGCCACGTGGCCAGCGGAGCCGGACCTCGCCCCTTCCGCAGGGGAGAGCTCCAAGGGCGCCACGTGTCCAGCCGGGCCGGAGCTCCCCCTCTCCTCAGAGGAGAGCTCCGGACCCACCATGTGGCAAGCAGAGCCGAGCCTCCCCCCTCCGCGGGGGTGAGCTCCAAAGGCTCCACGTGTCCATCTGGGCCGGAGCTCCCCCTCTCCTCAGAGGAGAGGTCCGGGCCCGCCACGTGGCAAGCAGAGCCGGACCTCCCCCCTCCGCGGGGGTTAGCTCCGAAGACTCCACGTGTCCAGCGGGGCCGGACCTCCCCTCTCCTCAGAGGTGAGCTCCGGGCCCGCCACATGGCAAGCAGAGCCGTACCCCCCCCCTCCGCGGGGGTGAGCTCCGAAGGCTCCACGTGTCCAGCGGGGAAGGACCTCCCCTTTCCTTAGAGGTGAGCTCTGGGCCCACCATGTTACAAGCAGAGCCGGACCTCCCCCCTCCGCAGGGGTGAGCTCCGAAGGCTCCACGTGTCCAGCGGGGCCGGACCTCCCCTCTCCTCAGAAGTGAGCTTCGGGCCCGCCACATGGCCAGCAGAGCCGTGCTGCCCGCCCCGACGCGGTATGCAGCAGGAGTAAAGACCCGCGCCTTCCAAAGACGCGACATTAAAGACCCGCGCCTTCCCAAGGCGCGGAGACGCGGCGCACGCCTGTCAGGAGGCACTATGACCAGTCAAGACAGGCGCACAGTGTCAGGAGTCGCAGATCAATAACTACGGCGACAAGACAACCCCTGTCGCCCCTGCCATCATCAACCACTACGCCTAGCTTGCGGCATGGGCAGGGCGACAGGATGAAGGCTAAGAAGCTACCGACAGAGACAGCTACCGGCATTCACTGCGAGATACGGTAGATGGCAGGGAATCACCCCGGGGGCACCTGTCGGGTCCCGGGGCCCACTTTGTAAGCCGCCCGGGCCTTGGACTGTTAAGGCTCGGGTAGGCAACGATACAAGGGGTTCAGATCCATTGGCATTCGACCCTTAGCTCACCCAGACCTTCAAGCTTAGAACTCCGGTTCTAAGCCTCAAGCAATACAACGAGCAACTCTGCTCCCGTGGACGTAGGGTTTTACGCTCCGGCGGCCCGAACCACGTAAAAATCCCGGTGTCATTCATCTCCTTCCTTCGTCACTCCGGCGAGACCCTCGCGAGAGGACTAGCCCCTCTAAAAAAGAACCTCCACGGGCTGCCCAGAGCAGGCCCGGGGGAAGTGTCAACCGCAGGCGCTTCGAAATTTGGCGCACCAGATAGGGGGCTTTACCCTCTTGCGACGATTCTTCACCGACGAGGATGACCAAGCTTCCTTCGGCAGCAAGCTCACCTCGCCCTCGTTCTCGGCGAACGATGACCAGCGAGGCTTATGTCTCGACGCACTCAGGGAGGAGTGTGTTGGGACAAGCTGGGAGCCCGCGTCCGACTCCGGCAACGCGAACTCCTGCAAGCCCAAGATCTGTTGCGGCGCAGAGTGTCACTCAAGGGAGTACACTAGCTACAGCACGGGCGCTTTGGCACAATCCACCTGCTGGGGACGCTCCCCAGGGGGCCACCCAGCAGTGGATCCGTGATGTCGATCGCCTCGTCATCGCCACCGCCAACCCTCCGCTCTACTCAACGAGATGTGTCGCTGTCGCGCACGCCAACGGTTGACGGGCAGACGGCAGACTTCCGCTCTACCAGGCTCCCAACGGCGGACCTGAGGTCAGATCTGGAGCGACGTCACCTGCGCGAAGATGCCCGCGTGACCATCAAGCGACGGCGAGAAAGGCATAGCAACCATTAGGCCGACTACAGCATGTCGACCGCCTCAACACACCTTGGGCTGCAGACGTTCGCCACGCGACCTCTGCCCCAGACGTACGTCACGCAGCATATGCAGCAGCCATATGCCCTGCAGGTGGCACTCCCGGTTTATGGTGCACCTTTGCCCATGCGGGGGTATACCGTGCCAACAGCGGACCAAGCGTTCGCGGCACCGGGATCTGCAGCGGTAGGAGCGGGGTGTGCGGCCCTGGCGCCCCACCTTCGCTTCGCAAGGTGGCCACGCAAGTTCCGGCCACACCTGCCGGAGAAGTACGACGAAAGCGTCAACCCGGCGGAGTTTCTGCAGATCTACTCCACCGCCATCCTCGCGGCAGGAGGGGATGAGGCCGTCATGGCCAACTACTTCCCCGTAGCCTTGACCGGCCCAGCACGGTCATGGCTCATGAACCTCCCCCCAGGGTTCCATAACCTTCTGGGGAGAGTTGCGCCGACAGTTCATGGAAAACTTCTGCAGCTCCTACACCCGTCCCGACACGGAGCTCGACCTCCACGCCATCCGACAACAACCTGGAGAATCACTGCGTTCCTTTATCCAACGGTTCTCCTAGGTGCGGAACACCATCCTCCACATCCAGAATGCATCAGTGGTGGTGGCGTTCCGACAGGGTGTTAGGGACGAGAAGATGCTTGAGAAGTTGGCTACCAGGGAGGTGCGCGACATCTCAGAGCTCTTCAGCCTGGCGGACAAGTGCGCCAGAGCAGGAGAAGGGCGCAACTGGCACTCACAGCCAGCCTCCGAAGCAGGAGGACAGCTCGGAGCTAGCGCTGCTTCCCAAGTGAGCAGCAAGAAGATCAAGAAGAAGGGCGCTGGCAAGATCAAGCCACCGGCAGGAGCTCCCGTTGCTGCAACCGTAGCACCCAGTGGAGCTCGGGGGCCACGCCCCGACAAGAGACCACGGTAGTCACCCGACGGTGGCAACCATGGAGAGCCATGCCCGGTACACAACACCAGGAGCCACACTGCTGGTGAGTGCCGGGAGATCAAGAAGCTCACGGAACGTTCCGCGAGGGGAAGCTGTCGAAGTGTTCGGTCGACACTTCCCCTGGACCTGCACTGGGCAGCCCACGGAGGTTCTTTTTTTCGGTGGGGCTAGTCCCTAGCGGAGAGCTTGCACAGATGGACGAGTTAGTGAGAGCTTGACACGGCGAGTTTTACGTGGTTCAGGCCGCCGGAGCGTAAAATCCTACGTCCACGGCGAGCTATGGAGCTCGCTGTATTGCTTGCTGCTCAGGACCGGAGGCCTGAGCTTGGGGGTGAGTTACAGCTTGAGAGTGTATGGCTAGCGTATGAGTTGCAAAGTGCGAACCCTTGCTATCGACGCCTACCCGAGCCTTTTATAGTCCAAGACTCGGGCGGCTTACAAGGGGAGCCGGGACCCGACAGGTGGTCCCGGTAAGATTGTCTATTATCTACCGTATCTGCAGTTATGCCGGTAGTTGTCTCAGGTCGAAGGCTTCTGAGTCTTCAACTTGCCGCCCTGCCCATGCCGCATGCTAGTCGTAGTGGTTGATGACGGCGCAGGCGGCATGGGATGTCTTGTCGCGGTGTTTATTGGCTGACAGGTTCTAACACCGCGCGCCAGTCTGTGATGCGACTGGGCGCAACGGCACCTGACAGAAGCGTGCTCCGCGTCTCCGCGTCTTGGGAAGACGCGGGCCTTGAATACCTTGTACGGGCAAGGTATGGGGCGTCTTTACGCCCGCTGCCTACCGCTCGGGGCAGGCAGCGTCGTTCTTCTGCCACGTGGCGGGCCCGGAGCCCTTCTCAGAGGAGAGGAGGGTCAGTCCCTCGGGGCACGTGGAGCCTCCGGACCTCTCCCCGCGGAGGGGGAGGCTCGGCTTCTGCTGGCCATGTGGCGGGCCCGGAGCTCTCCTCTGAGGAGAGGGAGGTTCGACCCCGCTGGACACGCGGCGCCTTCGGACCTCTCTCCTGCGGAGGGGGAGGTCCGGCTTCTGTATGCCACGTGGCGGGCCCGGAGCTCTCCTCTGAGGAGAGGGAGGTCCGGCCCCGCCGGACGCGTGGCGCCTTCGGAGCTCTCCCTGCAGAGAAGGGCGAGTTCCTTAGGCATTTTACCCTGTGCGCGGGGGTACCCCATATCTCAGGTACCGACAGTGGCCCCCGGGCCCATCTCGGGGGAGATAGCGAGCCCGAGGTGGGACCTCCGTCTCTTCCGATCCGCGCACTTCCTCTAAGTCCCGAATTGACCGCTGCTGGAGCACGAACGGCCACGGGATCGTGGGAGCGTGCGCTCACTTGATGGTTGCTTTTACTGCAGCGGTTCCCAAGACTGCCACTTCTACACGTTGCGGCGTTTTCTTCGGGAACCGCCGAAGTGCCTTGCCGGCTCATCTTCTCAGGAGACTGACTCCTTGACCCCACCGCTTTAGTTAGGCGGCTTGGGCCCACCCGTCATCGGCACTCGGTCTAGGAACCGAAGCGATTGCCGGTGCGGGGTACTCGAAGAGTTCCGAATCGCTTGGAATTTTACCCGGGAAGTTTTTTAGAGGGGGTCTTACCCACATTGCAGCTTCCCTTAGCACTTCTCTGCGTTTCTCCTCGGACTCTTGTGCTTTTGCTCTCTTGCCTTTGAGTTCTCCCTTGCCATGGCATCCAACCCGCCGCCAGAGAAGAAGCGCGCTCGATCTCCTCTAGCAGCGGCGTCTGTGCCAAGTCGGGATTCTGGGGTGCCTGACACTCCCTCCGGTGGCGACTCGAAGAGGCCCCGGGTTGATGCGCTGGGGGAAGCCTCTGGGGCGTCCCCTGTTCCGCCAGTCCAAGCGACTGCGGAGCGGCCGTCGGTGACGGTAGCGGGCTCTGGAAGTCCTACCCTGGTTCGGAAGTCGGGGTTCAGAGCCCGATGGAGTGTCCGCGCTTCCCGGCCTTCCCCGACTTGCGGGGAATCTGTGCCGCTGCGCTCGGAGCCAGGGGCAACTGCCGCGGCCCCCAGGCCAGCGCGAACTTCTCCTGTTCCGGTGTGCCCGGACTCCGCGGCGGCGTCGTCTCTTCCTGCCGAGACGGCCACCGCGGCCCCCAAGCCAGCGCAGGTTGACCCTGCACTAGACAGCCCGGCCTCTTCTTCAGCACCGCCTTCCCCGGCTCGCCCCTCTCCTCAGGTCAAGGAGCCAGAAGCTGAAGAGAGACCGGCTGGCCTGGCTGCCAGAGCCTCGGAGCCAGCTTCTCCTGATCGGCGTCTCGTCTCGGTTGCTGGTGCATCGGTTCTTCCTGAGGACGAGGTAATGGAGGAGGTCGGGGGGACTGCCCCGGCCTCTATTGCTCCATTGCCTCTGGCGGACGCCTTCGCGCTTGCCGAGACGAGCGTCCGGCAGGTCTTGGCTGCACTAGGGCGCGAGCGGGAGGAGTATACGGTTGAACGGGACTGCCTCCTCATCTGGGGGAACCTTTTGCGGGAGAGGACCGCGAAGGTTAAGAGTGAGCTCGACTCCAGGCAGGAGTTGCTCGACTTCAGGGAAGCGCTCCTCGACCGGATGAAGCGGGCTGTCGACCGCATGGACACCGAATCACGGCGGATCAACAGGGAGACCCTGGAGGCACACGCCCGGGCCGAGGAGAGCCTCTCTGCTACTGTGGAGATACGGCAGCGGTTGGAGCACCGTGAACTCGCCGTTGAGGAACGGGAGCGTTGCATGGCAGCTGAGGCGGAGAGGGTCGCCGCGTAGCTGGCTGCGGGCGAGGATGACCTTCGAGCTCGGATGGAGGAGCTGGAGATCCTGAAGGCAGACCTCTACTTGAGGGAGGAACAGGTCTCCCATGATCGCCGGGCGGTCTTGGACCGGGAGTTGACCGCCGACTTCAAGGCCGCTGAGTTGGAGCGGCTCGCCAAGGCTCTCCACCTTCGGGAGAGCTCCCTGGCGGCCAAGGAGAAGGAATTCTCTGAGAGGAACCTGGAGGCTCTGCAGGTGGCCCGCCGCGAGGTGGAGGAGCTTTCGGCCTTGCGGTCCTCCGAGGCTCTTGCGGTTTCGAGCTTCGTGGATCGAGCGGGGTCCGCCCTGATCCCTCTTGGCTTCAGTCCAGTGAGGGCCGCGGCTCCTGCATTGAAGGTGGCGGAGGTGATCCCTGCACTGGAGTCGATCGGCACCAAGCTGGACAGACTAGACTCGATGGTCGCCAGCGAGCTTGAGGCCGAGGGGCGCGGCCTTGCCTTAGAGGTCGCCTCACATGTGCTGGCATGCTTTAAGAGCCGCGACCCCTCTTTTTCGCTAGAACCAGCGAGAGAGGGCCCAGCCGCAGAGCGAGAGCAAGCTGCCAGGGCAGAAGTCGAGGATGTGGCCTCCCTTATAGCCGCAAGGTTCCGGCGGGAGCCGGGAGGTCCTTAGGACTTGTTTCTTTCTTTTTATCGAGTCTGTAGTCCAGCTCATGGAGCCTCGCTTAATTTGACTCTTTTGGATACTTGTGTCTGTGATGCTTTTTCTCTCCTTCTTGGCTTTGCCTGGCTGAGTCCTTAGCTCCGCAAGGTACTTAGAGGCCATTTCCAATCTCGGAGCTTTGCACAGACACCCTCCCCGGGTCCTAACCGTGTTAGGGGCCCCCAGAGGTCTCCGGATCTCGCCCTATGGGGAGCTCCAGATCTGCCTGCCACGTGGCGGGTCCAGAGCTCCTCCTTAAGAGGCGGGAGCTCCGGCCATGTTGGACACGTAGGGCTTTCGGAGCCCTCCCACCGAGGGGGGGAGGTCCGGTTTCCGCCTGCCACGTGGCGAGCCCGGAGCCCTCCTCAAGGGAGGAGAGAGTTCCGGACCCGCGGGACACGTGGGGCCCCCGGGTCCTGCCCCTGCTGGAGGGGCAGGTCCCGGTCCTTCCAGTCCTTGGCCGGAGTAGCTGGTAGCTCCTTTCCCCCTGCTTCATGCAGTCCCTGCTGCCGTAACCTGGAGGTCCTGCACACAGGCAGAGGAAACGTAATTCTCCTCGGGGGGTCCTCCCCTCCCGTCTCCTAGTCTTATCCGTCTTACGATCCTGACTCGCTATACGGGGCTTGGGCAATTCTGTGCACGAGGCGCCGGAGCTCCGGCTCCCTCTGAGGTCCGCGTACGGCCGTCCGATCCCTAGTACCGGGCCATGCGCTGGGGAAGCAGAGTGCACGCGCTTTGGGTTCATGACCAGGCAAAGCGGTCGTACTCCCCTGGACCTCCAGAGGGCAGGATGCGCATGCTTTGGGCGCTGGGCCGGCTAAGCTGGATACCCACCCTGGACCCCCCATGCACAACGCAGGCCTTTCCTGGAGGTAACCAACTGGCACCGCAACACCTGACTGGGGGAGGCCCGAGAGACTCACTCGGCCATCGGCAGGTGCCTCAAGTGCAGCCGCCTTCGGTAGGATAGCAAATGCTGACTATGGATGAGCGCAGGAGAGGGGGAGCTAGGTGTACGATGAACATACAGAGATAGTGCGATCATAAAAATTAATGCATAATTTAAATGAGCGCAAGATAGAGAGCTAAGTAGAACAGGTCTCTGTATTCGTACCCATAGGTGGAATTCTGGCTGTACCGGGAGGCAATGTTCCGCCTTGTCTTCAAGGGAAGCAAGACTCTACGCGCTTAGGGTCGGAACCAGGCTAAACTGGACGTAGTCCTGTACCGTCCCTTGAGACTTAGCTGCCCCAAGCGCTGTTCCTAAATTCTATGGGATCTATTACAGAAGGGAATAACCCTGTTCTACTGATGCTCAGGAAGTAGGACTTACAGTGTTGCTCCATGGCAAGGATTTTTGGGAACGGATCCCACTCTCGGTTGGAAGGCATGTGTACTTGGGGCGGCAGCTTTCATGATTCGGAAGGGACCTTCCCTGCTGGGGGAGAGCTTATGGGTCCTTCTTGGAATAGAGTGTGCCGCTTCACCAAGTTGCCCTCCTGCAGGCCCCCGACGCGTTTGGTTCTTTGGCGGTAGTGCTTAGAGCATTAGCCGAGACCATGCGTTGTGGGGTGTTCCCTGCAGCCGAGTCTTGTCGATGAGGTTGTTATCTTCACGCTGGATCAGGTCCTGCGCGGCTTCTCCTGGGGGCCCCCAGGGAGTTCTCCCCTTCTGGCTAAGGCCTTCAAGGGGTAGGTAGGCCCGGGCTCGTCTTGGATGACCTAAGGCGTCTTCCCCTTCTGGCAAGGCCTTCAAGGGGTTGACAGACCTTAGGCGGCCCCCGAGAGGTATGTTCGAGGCACGGAGGCGCGCCGCAGTTGGCTAACGCCCTGGCCTGTCACCGTCGGAACTGGAGTCCTCACCGTCATGCACTGTCTTTATGACACGCTGAGGCTCCTGGAACCCCACCTGGTGGGCAGCAGTGACTGGGGCATCGACCTTCTGTTTGCCATCCCTCTGAGGGTAGGGCGGCGCTTCAGCCCTCTGCTGTCTTCCTTTGCGGAAGCGCTCTGCGAGCCTCTGGATCTCCCAGCACTCGGCTGCAGTATGGTTGCAGGTGCAATGCACGGGGCATAGCCCGCCTTGGTCACTGTCTGGGGCCGGTGATTGCCGCTGCCTTTTGTCGGGGCGTGGCCCCCGAGCTCCACTGGTCGTCGCAGCTGCGGCGACGGGGGCCGTGAATGGTGACTTCATCTTGCCACTCCCCCGGTTCTTGGTCTTCTTGCCACCCCCATAGGCAGCAGCACCGGACCCGGGCTGTCCTCCTGACTCAGAGGTCGGCAGAGTGTGCCAGTTCCGCCCTTCAGCTGCTCTGGCGCACTTGTCCGCCAGGCTGAAGAGCTCCGAGACGTCGCGGACCTCTCTGGTCGTGAGCTTCTCAAGCATTTTCTCGTCCCGGACACCCTGTCGGAACGCCACCACCACAGAGGCACTTTGGATATGTGGGATGGTGTTGCGTACCTGAGAGAACCGCTGGATGAAAGAGCGCAGCGACTCCCCAGGTTGTTGTTTGATGGCGTGGAGGTCAAGCTCCGTGCCGGGACGGGTGTAGGAGCTGCCGAAGTTGGCGATGAACTGCCGGCAGAGCTCTCCCCAGGAGGTTATGGACCCCTGAGGTAGGTTCATGAGCCAAGACCGAGCTGGGCCGGTCAAGGCGACAGGGAAGTAGTTGGCCATGACAGCCTCGTCCCCTCCTGCGGCAAGTACGGCGGTGGAGTAGATCTGGAGGAACTCCGCTGGGTTGACGCTGCCATCGTACTTCTCGGGCAGGTGCGGGCGAAACTTGCGTGGCCACCTTGCGAAGCGAAGGTGGGGTGCAAGGGCCGCACATCCTGCACCTGCTGCTGCAGGTACTGGCGCTGCGAACGCTTGGTTCGCACTTGGCACCGCGTATCCCGGCATGGGCAAGGCTGCACCATAGACCGGGGCCGCTGCTTGCGGCGCATATAGTTGTGGCATATGCTGCGCAGCATATGCCTGAGGCAGGGCTCGCGTGGCAAAGGCCTGCCCTTCTGGTTGTGTCGAGGCCGACGACATGCTGTCGCCAGCCTCATGGTTGCGACGCCTTTCTCGGCGTCGCTCGAGGTACACCCGGGCGTCCTGGCTCAAGTGGCACCGTTCCAGTTCCCTTCGCAGGTCCGTCGACAGGAGCCTGGAGGAGCTGGAATCCGCCGTTAGCCCGTCAACCGTGGGTGTGCGCATCAGCGACACAGCCGGTTGTCCTGGGCGCTGTCCTCGCCGAAACCGAGGGTTCGCGGCGGCGACGACGAGGCGGTCCACCTCGCGGACCCATTGCTGGGTCGCTGAATGGGGCGCATCCCCCGCAGGTGGGTTGCGCAGCAGCGTTCTTGCTGCAGCTAGCGCACCTCCATGGTGTACGCTCAGCGCTGCAGAAGATCTCACACTGGTTGGGGCCTGCATAGCCGGAGTCGGCGTTGCCGGAGTCGACTGCTGGCTACCAGCCTGTGCCGACACACTCCATCCTGAGTGCGTCGACATGTACTCCCCAGTGGTCACGGTTCGCCGTGAACGCGGAGGGAGAGAGTTTGCCACTGAAGGAAGCTTGGTCATCTTCGTTGGCGGAAACTCGTCGCGCTAGGAGAAAAGCCCCCTTCCTGGCGCGCCAAATGTCGAAGTGTTCGGTCACTGGGCAGCCCGCGGAGGTTCTTTTTTTTGGTGGGGCTAGTCCCTAGCGGAGAGCTTGCGCAGATGGACGAGTTAGTGAGAGCTTGACACGGCGAGTTTTACGTGGTTCAGGCCGCCGGAGCGTAAAACCCTACGTCCACGGCGAGCTATGGAGCTCGCTGTATTGCTTGCTGCTCAGGACTGGAGGCCTGAGCTTGGGGGTGAGTTACAGCTTGAGAGTGTATGGCTAGCGTATGAGTTGCAAAGTGCGAACCCTTGCTATCGACGCCTACCCGAGCCTTTTATAGTCCAAGACTCGGGCGGCTTACAAGGGGAGCCGGGACCCGACAGGTGGTCCCGGGAAGATTGTCTATTATCTACCGTATCTGCAGTTATGCCGGTAGTTGTCTCTGGTCGAAGGCTTCTCAGTCTTCAACTTGCCGCCCTGCCCATGCCGCATGCTAGTCGTAGTGGTTGATGACGGCGCAGGCGGCATGGGATGTCTTGTCGCGGTGTTTATTAGCTGACAGGTTCTGACACCGCGCGCCAGTCTGTGATGCGACTGGGCGCAACGGCACCTGACAGAAGCGTGCTCCGCGTCTCCGCGTCTTGGGAAGACGCGGGCCTTGAATACCTTGTACGGGCAAGGTATGGGACGTATTTACGCCCGCTGTCTACCGCTCGGGGCAGGCAGCGTCGTTCTGCTGCCACGTGGCGGGCCCGGAGCCCTTCTCAGAGGAGAGGAGGGTCAGTCCCGCGGGGCACGTGGAGCCTCCGGACCTCTCCCCGCGGAGGGGGAGGCTCGGCTTCTGCTGGCCATGTGACGGGCCCGGAGCTCTCCTCTGAGGAGAGGGAGGTCTGACCTCGCTGGCACGCGGCGCCTTCGGACCTCTCTCCCGCAGAGGGGGGGGGGGTCCGGCTTCTGTATGCCACATGGCGGGCCCGGAGCTCTCCTCTAAGGAGAGGGAGGTCCGGCCCCGCCGGACGCGTGGCGCCTTCGGAGCTCTCCCTGCGGAGAAGGGCGAGTTCCTTAGGCATTTTACCCTGTGCGCGGGGGTACCCCATATCTCAGGTACCGACAGAAGCAGTCGCGCGCGGATGCTCCTCCCTTCCGCCATAGGGAGGGCAAGCAGAAGGTCGACCCCCGGGACGTCGGCGACCAAGAGATGGGGTACCAGGAGCCCCAGCGCACTCTGAAGGTGGTCCATCACCGTGGGGACTCTAGCTCCGGCAAAGACGAGCACCTGAAGGTGCTCCACGTCATCTACGGCGGGTCCTCGGACCCCACGTCCCGGAATGCATTCAAGACCTTGCGCCAAGCAGTGGCGTTGGTGACCCCTACCCCAAGCGCAGCACCGCACCTCAAGTGGGTAGGGACCCCCATCAGCTTCAACGCCACCGGCTGCCCCAAGAACATGGCTGGAGCTGGACAGCTACCACTCTTGGTAGCTCCCACCATCGCCAACGTGAAGATGTACCACGTCCTGGTGGATGGTGGGGCCGGCCTCAACCTCATCAGTCGCGTAGCTTTCCAGAAGATGCAGATTCCTATGGCCAAGCTCACCCTGTCGAGCCCGTTCTCAGGGGTAGGGCCGGGACAAGTCGTCCCATACGGCAACATCAGCCTTCCGGTGACCTTCGGAGCACCGGACAACTACCGGACAGAATACATTCTGTTCGACGTGGCGGAGGTTGACCTCCCCTTCAAGGCCATCATCGGAAGGCCAGCCCTGTATCGATTTATGGCAGTAGCCCACTACGGCTACCTCGTCCTGAAGATGACTACACCAACCGGCGTCCTCAGGATCCGTGGAGACCGCACTGCTGCACTGTCAGCCTTGGAGAAGCTCCAAGCACTTGCGACAGCCCGAGCACCTACCCCCTGGCGGTGCTGAACCGGGCCAGCTCCACCCGAGTGCACGCCACCGTGCCTCAACCTCTGCACCCCGAGTGCAACCCCTCGGCGAGGGTGACGTCCCTCTGATGGTCGTCCAAGTCGGTGCCGAAGCTGCCCAGACCACCCGGATAGCCGGGGGCCTGGACAGCAAATAGGAAGGCACACTCATCACCTTCCTCCGGGACAACGTCGACGTGTTTGCATGGCAACCGTCGCAGATGCCCGGGATCCCTAGGGAGGTGATCGAGCACCATCTGAAGATCTTCCCCGACGCTCGGCCGATCCAGCAGAAGCCCCGCAAGCAGTCCATCGAGCGGCAGAACTTCATCCATGAAGAAATCAAGAAGCTGCTGGATGCTGGCTTCATACGGGAGGTCCACCACCCT
Organism: Neostapfia colusana; assembly: GCA_030760725.1. Taxonomy (NCBI): domain Eukaryota; kingdom Viridiplantae; phylum Streptophyta; class Magnoliopsida; order Poales; family Poaceae; genus Neostapfia; species Neostapfia colusana. The sequence continues at coordinate 108,997,037 of JASWHV010000006.1, forward strand.
CGGTGGTTGGCAAACCCTTTTGTCGTCCCGAAGGCCGGCGGGAAGCTCCGGATGTGCATCGACTACACCAGTCTCAATAAGGCATGCCCCAAAGATCCATTCCCTCTCCCTAGAATAGATCAAATAGTAGACTCTACATCAAGTTGTGACATGTTATGCTTCCTAGACGCCTTCTCAGTCTTCCACCAAATACCAATGTCTAGAGAAGATGAAGAACATACTGCTTTTATCACTGTAGATGGCCTGTATTGTTATGTCTCCATGCCTTACGGTCTGAAAAATGCTCTCCCCACCTTTTGTACGCACAATGCATAAAACATTCGGAGAGCTAATCCGAGACTTAGTTGAGGTATATGTCGATGACATCGTTGTCAAAGTCAAACAGAGCTCATCCTTGTTAGATAACCTAGCTCTAGTCTTTGACAAGCTGCGCACCACGCGCACTAAGCTAAACCCGGACAAGTGCGTGTTCAGTGTATCCTCTGGAAAGCTCCTTGGATTCCTAGTCTCACACCGAGGGATCGAGGCCAACCCAGAGAAGATCAAGGCCATCGAGCTGATGCGGCCCCCGGCCCGCATCAAGGATGTCCAGAAGCTCATGGGATGTCTAGCTGCGCTCAGTCAGTTCATACCAAGGCTAGCTGAGCGGGCTCTTCCCTTCTTCAAGCTCCTGCACAAAGCCGGTCCATTTGTTTGGACCGAAGAAGTAGAAGAAGCATTCTAGGAGTTGAAGCAGCTCCTGACGACGTTGCCCATCATGGTAGCCCCTGAGCCTGGTGGGCACCTATTGCTCTACATCGCGGCGACAACAGAAGTGGTGAGCATGGCGGACCCCTCATCACTGCAACCAGCTCCAGCAGTTGAAGTCAAGCACCAAGGCTGCCCGGGCCCCATGGGGGGCCCCGGCAGCCAGGAGACCCCGGAGGTCCAAGGGGACCTCCCGGAGGTCCAAGACAACCTCCTGGAGGTCCAAGGGAACATCCCGGTGGTTCAATACGACCTCCCGAAGATCCAAGATGACTTCCCGAAGGTTCAAGACAACCTCCCGGGACCTCCCGGAGGTCCAAAACGGCCAAGAGGCTTCCGGGTCCCAGCCCCCGGAGGCTGCCCCGGACCTGTCTATCTCCTGTCAGCCTGAGCCAATGGTGGAAGACACCCCGGGTCCCCCAGGGAGGATTCAGACCATCCAGAGGCCCGTCTACTACATCAGTGAAGTCCTCCACGACGCCAAGACAAGATACCTGGAGGTCCATAAGCTGTTGTATGCAGCTTGTGGCGTCCAAGAAGCTCCGGCACTACTTCCAAGCCCACCGAATCTCGGTGATCACCTCCTACCCGCTGAAGACAATCCTCCACAGCCCCAACGCGACTGGCAATGTCGCCAAGTGGGCCGCGGAGCTAGCGGAGTTCGAGCTGGACTTCCTACCATGTCACGCGGTCAAGAGCCAAGCGTTGGCTGACTTCGTGGCTGAGTGGACGCCATCACCAACCAACCCAGGGGGCACCGAAGGCGGCGAACCGGAGCCCCGAGCACCGGTCTTCACCGAGCCCCACTGGACGCTCTACTTCGACGGCTCCTCGCGGAAGCAGGGGGCCGGAGCCGGCGTACTGCTCCTCATGCCATCGGGGGAGCAGTTCAAGTACATGGTGCGTCTCAATTTCAAGGCGACCAACAACATGGCCGAGTATGAAGCTCTCATTTTGGCCTGAAGACGGCGCTGTCCCTCGGCGTCCGCCAGTTGCTGGTCAAGGGTGACTCCCAGCTGATCATCAAGCAAGTCAAGGGAGAATGCTCGTGCAACGACCCGCAACTGGCTGCCTACCTCCTCCACGTCCAGATGTTGGAGAAGGACTTCGATGCCTTGGACCTGTGCCATGTACCGCGCGCCGACAACACCTTGGCCAACAACCTTTCAGCGAAGGCCTCCACCGGAGCCCCGGTGCCCGAAGGAGCCTTCGAGAGGACGTTGCCACGGCCCACAGCCCGGCCTGCCGAGCTGGGCGAAGGGGGCGAGACCAGCACCTCGAAGCTGGCGGTGTCGACGGCCCTGCAACCATGGTGCCCGCCAAGGATCGTAAGCGCCACTGGGGACTCCGTGCTACCCAGCGCTCAAGATCCAGAAGCTCAAGACAGTCCCGATGCATGGATCACGGAGGTATGGGACTACTTGAAAGACAACATCCTTCCTGATGAACATGCATCCTCTGAACGTATTGTGTGGATGCCTAAGAGATACACGCTGGTAGAAGGGGATCTCTACTGGCGTGGCGCCAACGGCATCCTATTGCGATGCATAACCCAGGAGGAAGGCTGCGACCTGCTCACTGAGATCCATGGAGGCGAGTGCGGGAATCACACTTCCTCACGCGCGCTGGTCAGTAAAGCCTTCCGGCATGGCTTCTACTGGCCGACAGCTCTCCTGGATGCCGTCAAGCTGGTCAAGAAATGCTAGGCGTGCCAGTTCCACGCCAAGCAGATCCATACACCGGCATAGACGCTTCAGATGATCCCGCCCTCGTGGCCGTTCGCAGTGTGGGGGTTGGACATCCTGAGGCCATTCCCCAAAGCCGTCGGGGGATTTCGGTACCTCTACGTCGCCATCGACAAGTTCACCAAGTGGCTGGAAGTTGCACCAGTCGTCACCATCAACAAGCAATCCGCAGTCAAGTACATCAAGTTAACCGTCTGCAGGTTCGGGGTCCCGAACAGAATCATCACCGACAACAGGACCCAGTTCACTAGCGCAGCGTTCCAAGAGTACTGCGAAGACCTTGGCATCCAGGTGTGATATGCCTCTGTCGCTCACCCAAAGAGCAATGAGCAAGTCGAGAGGGCCAACGCCGAGATCCTTCGGGGCCTCAAGACTCGCACCTATGCCAACTTGAAGAAACATGGTGCCAAGTGGGTGGACGAGCTTCCGAGCGCACTGTGGGCTAGCCGGACATCCCAGAGCTGGGCCACAGGGGAGACACCCTTCTTCATGGTCTACGGGGCCGAAGTCGTGCTTCCCCCAGAAGTCACCATGGGGTCCCCCCGTGTCCGAGCATACGACGAAGTCGCGCAGGACCAGCTCCGGCGTGAGGACATCGACCTCGTCGACGAGGCAAGATGGCAAGCAACGCTCCGCAACACACGGTACCGGCAGGCGCTCCGGCGCTACCACCAGAGGTCCGTGCACGTCCGGGAGCTCAAAGAAGGTGACCTGGTGCTGCGGCGCATACTTTCTCGAGAAGGGACCAACAAACTCTCCCCCAGCTGGGACGGTCCCTTCCGAGTAACGAAAGTTTGCCGCCCCGGGTGCGTGCGCCTTTCCACCGAGGACGGGGACCCGCTCCCAAACCCTTCGAACATAGAACACCTCCGTAAGTTCTATCCCTAGAGCAGTAGTAAGACATGTTTCCTTTTCTTTCTGTAATAGATCCCATAGAGCCCAGGAACAGCGCTCGGAGCAACTAAGCCCTAGGGGGCGGTCCAGGACTACGTCGAGCTTGGCCTGGTTTCGTACCCTAAGCGCGTAGGCTCTGTACCTTCATAATGGGGTGGGTCGTTGCCTCCATGTACAGCCTGCCTTCCTCCTATGGATGTTTATATATGGAAAGAACTCTGTCCTACCACGCTCTCTCATGTGTTCATTTAAATTATGCAATTAATTTTTATGATCACCTCCTCACGCTCACCGACACTGTATGCCCATCGTACACTCAGCAATCCTTTCCCACTCTCATCCCTAGTCGGCATTTGCTATCCTGACCAAAGGCAGTTGTCGGTACCTCGATACGGGGTACCCCTGCGCATAGGGGTAATGCCTAAGGACCTCGCCCTTCTCTGCAGGGAGAGCACCGAAGGCGCCACATGTCCAGCGGGGCCGGACCTCCCTCTCCTCAGAGAAGAGCTCCGGACTCGCCACATGGCCAACTGAGCCGGACCTCCCCCCTCCATGGGGAGAGCTCCGAAGGCTCCACGTGTCCCGCGGGGCCGGACCTCCCTCTCCTCAGAGGAGAGCTCCGGGCCCGCCACATGGCCAGCAGAAGCAGTACCTCCCCCCTCCGCGGGGAGAGCTCTGAAGGCGCCATGTGTCCCATGGGGCCGGACCTCCCTCTCCTCAGAGGAGAGCTCCGGGCCCGCCACGTGGCCGGCAGAGCAACGCTGCCTGCCCCCGCGCGGTAGGCAGCAGGGGTAAAGACGCCCATACCTTGCCCGTACAAGGTATTCAAGGCCTGCGCCTTCCCAAGGCGCGGAGACGTGGTGCACGCCTCTGTCAGGTGCCGTTGCACCTAGTCACGTCGCAGACTAGCGCCATGTCAGAAGCCTGACCGCCAATAAACGCAGCGACAAGACATCCCCTGCCGCCCCCGCCGTCATCAACCACTACGACTAGCTTGCGGCATGGGCAGGGCGGCAGAACAAAGACTCAGAAGCCTTCGCCAGAGACAACTACCGGCATAACTACAGATACGGTAGATGGCATGCAATCTCCCTGGGACCACCTTTCGGGTCCTGGGCCCACCTTGTAAGCCGCTCGAGCCTTGGACTATAAAAGGCTCGGGTAGGCAACGTGTGGCGGACCGGAATCCGCTCATCCAGGATCGCAGAGGGTGGTGCCGCGCGATGCGACACCCGACTGCACACGTCATAAGAACACATTATATTACATGGGAAAAACAAACTGAATGTACAAAGTAGTACACTTCTCAGTTACAAACTAGGGTCTTTATTACACATCGGAAGTTTCTTTTATACAACTCACGCCCGCCTATCTAGCAAAAGTGGTTGCCCAGCCCTAGGGCAACCCACACTAGCTGCACTCCTCAGCTCAGCGCGGTGTGTACGGCTCCCACTCAGCCGTGGTCCCCGACGGAGGGTAACCCTCGCCGGTGGACTCGTACTCCGAGTCCGTGGGTGGCTCCTCACCTGAAAAACACTTAAGCAGCAACCCTGAGCACGAAGGCTCAGCAAGGCTTAACCGACTCACCTAAGCATGAAACTCTACATGAGGTATACCATGACATAGGATAGCAACGTTGCAGCAAATGGACACGCCTACAAGTTCATCCTTAGTTCATCTTTTAGCAACCAGTTAACAGTTCAGGAAGCGGAAATTTAGTAAGCCATATTTGGTGGCACACATGTAGCAATACAATTATGTCATAACAGCAATATGGAATTGTCGGTACCTGAGATATGGGGTACCCCCGCGCACAGGGTAAAATGCCTAAGGAACTCGCCCTTCTCCGCAGGGAGAGCTCTGAAGGCGCCACGCGTCCGGCGGGGCCGGACCTCCCTCTCCTCAGAGGAGAGCTCCGGGCCCGCCACGTGGCATACAGAAGCCGGACCTCCCTCTCCGCGGGAGAGAGGTCCGAAGACGCCGCGTGTCCAGCGGGGCTGGACCTCCCTCTCCTAAGAGGAGAGCTCCGGGCCCGCCACGTGGCATACAGAAGCCGGACCTCCCCCTCCGCGGGAGATAGGTCCGAAGACGCCGCGTGTCCAGCGGGGCCGGACCTTCCTCTCCTCAGAGGAGAGCTCCGGGCCCGCCACGTGGCAACAGAACGGCGCTGCCCACCTCCGAGCGATAGGCAGCGGGCGTAAAGACGCCCCATACCTTGCCCGTACAAGGTATTCAAGGCCCGCGTCTTCCCGAGACGCGGAGACGCGGAGCACGCTTCTATCAGGTGCCGTTGCGTCCAGTCGCATCACAGACTGACGCGCGGTGTCAGAACCTGCCAGCCAATAAACACCGCGACAAGACATCCCACGCCGCCTGCGCCGTCATCAACCACTACGACTAGCATGCGGCATGGGCAGGGCGGCAAGATGAAGACTCAGAAGCCTTCGACCAGAGGCAACTACCGGCATAACTGCAGATACGGTAGATGATAGACAATCTTCCCGGGACCACCTGTCGGGTCCCGACCCCCCTTGTAAGCTGCCCGAGTCTTGGACTATAAAAGGCTCGGGTAGGCGACGATAGCAAGGGTTCGCACTTTGCAACTCATACGCTAGCCATAAACTCTCAAGCTGTAACTCACCCCCAAGCTCAGGCCTCCGGTCCTGAGCAGCAAGCAATACAGCGAGCTCCATAGCTCGCCGTGGACGTAGGGTTTTACGCTACGGCGGCCTGAACCACGTAAAACTCGCAATGTCAAGCTCTTACTAACTCGTCCATCTGTGCAAGCTCTCCGCTAGAGACTAGCCCCACCGAAAAAAGAACCTCCGCGGGCTGCCCAGTGCAGGCCCGGGGGAAGTGTCGACTGAACACTTCGACATTTGGCGCGCCAGGTAGGGGGCTTTTCTCCGAGCGCGACGAGTTTCCGCCGGCGAAGATGACCAAGCTTCCTTCAGCGGCAAACTCTCCCCCTCCGCGTTCACGGCGAACCGTGACCACTGGGGAGTACATGTCGACACACTCAGGACGGAGTGTGTCGGCACAAGCTGGTAGCCAGCAGCCGACTCCGGCAACGCCGACTCCGGCTATGCAGGTCCCGACCAGTGTGAGATCTTCTGCAGCGCTGAGCGTACACCATGGAGGTGCGCTAGCGGCAGCAAGAGCGCTGCTGCGCAACCCACCTGCGGGGGATGCGCCCCATTCAGCGACCCAGCAATGGGTCCGCGAGGTGGACCGCCTCGTCGTCGCAGCCACGAACCCTCGGTTTCGGCGAGGACGGCGCCCAGGACAACCGGCTGTGTCGCTGACGCGCACGCCCACGGTTGACGGGCTAACGGCGGATTCCAGCTCCTCCAGGCTCCTGTCGACGGACCTGAGAAGGGAGCTGGAACGGTGCCACTTGGGCCAGGACGCCCAGGTGTACCTCGAGCGACGCCGAGAAAGGCGTCGCAACCATGAGGCTGGCGACAGCATGTCGTCGGCCTCGACACAACCTGAAGGGCAGGTCTTCGCCACGCGAGCCCTGCCTCAGGCATATGCCGCACTGCATATGCCACAACCATGTGCGCCGCAAGCAGCGCCCCCAGTCTATGGTGCAGCCTTGCCCATGCCGGGATACACGGTGCCAAGTGCGAACCAAGCGTTCGCACTGCCAATGCCTGCGGTAGCAGGAGCAGCATGTGCAGCTCTTGCACCCCACCTTCGCTTCGCGAGGTGGCCACGCGAGTTTCGCCCGCACCTGCCCGAGAAGTACGACGGCAGCGTCAACCCGGCGGAGTTCCTCCAGATCTACTCCACCGCCGTACTTGCCGCAGGAGGGGACAAGGCTGTCATGGCCAACTACTTCCCCGTCGCCTTGACCGGCCCAGCTCGGTCTTGGCTCATGAATCTACCTCAGGGGTCCATAACTTCCTGGGGAGAGCTCTGCCGGCAGTTCGTTGCCAACTTCGGCAGCTCCTACACCCGTCCCGGCACGGAGCATGACCTCCACGCCGTCAAGCAACAACCTGGGGAGTCGCTGCGCTCTTTCATCCAGCGGTTCTCCCAGGTACGCAACACCATCCCACATATCCAAAGTGCTTCTGTGGTGGTGGCGTTCCGACAGGGTGTCCGGGACGAGAAAATGCTTGAGAAGCTCGCGACCAGAGAGGTCCGCGACGTCTCGGAGCTCTTCAGCCTGGTGGACAAGTGCGCCAGAGCAGCTGAAGGGCGGAACTGGCACGCTCTGCCGACCTCCGAGTCAGGAGGACAGCCCGGGTCCGGTGCTGCTGCCTATGGGGGTGGCAAGAAGGCCAAGAACCGGGGGAGTGGCAAGATGAAGTCACCATTCACGGCCCCCGTCGCCGCAGCTGCGGCGACTAGTGGAGCTCGGGGGCCACGCCCCGACAAAAGGCAGCGGCAGTCACTGGTCCCAGACAGTAGCCAGGGCGGGCTATGCCCCGTGCATGGCACCGGCAACCATACTGCTGCCAAGTGCTGAGAGATCCAGAGTCTTGCAGAGCGCTTCCGCAAAGGAAGACAGCAGAGGGCTGAAGCACCGCCCCACCCTCAGAGGGATGGCAAACAGAAGGTCGATGCCCCAGTCACCGCTGCCTATCAGGTGGGGTTCCAGGAGCCTCAGCGTGTCATAAAGACAGTGCATGACGGTGAGGACTCCAGTTCCGACGGTGACGGGCCAGGGCGTTAGCCAATTGCGGCGCGCCTCCGTGCCTCGAACATACCTCTCGGGAGCCACCTAAGGTCTGTCAACCCCTTGAAGGCCTCGCCAGAAGGGGAAGACGCCTTAGGTCATCCAAGGCGAGCCCGGACCTACCTACCCCTTGAAGGCCTTAGCCAGCAGGGGAGAACTCCCCGGGGGCCCCCTGGAGAAGCCGCGCAGGACCTGATCCAGCGCGAAGATAACAACCTCGTCGACAAGACTCGGCTGCAGGGAACACCCCACAACGCGCGGTCTCGGCTAATGCTCTAAGCACTACCGCCAAAGAACCAAACCCGTCGGGGGCCTGCAGGAGGGCAACCTGGTGTAGCGGTACGCTCTATTCCAAGAAGGACCCATAAGCTCTCCCCCAGCAGGGAAGGTCCCTTCCGAATCATGAAAGCTGCCGCCCCAGGTACACATGCCTTTCAACCGAGAGTGGGATCCATTCCCAAAAATCCTTGCCATGAAGCAACACTGTAAGTCCTACTTCCTGAGCATCAGTAGAACAGGGTTATTCCCTTCTGTAATGGATCCCATAGAATTTAGGAACAGAGCTTGGGGCAGCTAAGTCTCAAGGGACGGTACAGGACTACGTCCAGTTTAGACTGGTTCCGACCCTAAGCGCGTAGAGTCTTGCTTCCCTTGCAGACGAGGCGGAACATTGCCTCCATGTACAGCCAGAATTCCATCTATGGGCACGAATACAGAGACCTGTTCTACTTAGCTCTCTCTCATGCGCTCATTTAAATTATGCATTAATTTTTATGATCGCACTATCTCTGTATGTTCATCGTACATCTAGCTCCCTCTCTCCTGCGCTCATCCATAGTCGGCATTCGCTATCATACCGAAGGCGGCTGCGCTTGAGGCACCTGCCGATGGCCGAGTGAGTCTCTCGGCCTCCCCCAGTCAGGTGTTGCGGTGCCAGTTGGTTACCTCCAGGAAAGGCCTGCGTTGTGCATGGGGGGTCCAGGGTGCATATCCAGCTTAGCCGGCCATGAGCCCAAAGCATGCGCATCCTGCCCTCCGGAGGTACAGGGGAGTACAACCGCTTTGCCTGGTCATGAACCCAAAGCACGTGAACTCTGCTTCCCCAGCGCATGGCCCGGTACTAGGGATCGGACGGCCGTACCCGGACCTCGGAGGGAGCCGGAGCTCCGGCGCCTCGTGCACAGAATTACCCAAGCCCCGCATAGCGAATCAGGATCGTAAGACGGATAAGACTAGGAGACGGGAGGGGAGGACCCCCCGAGGAGAATTACATTTCCTCTGCCTGTGTGCAGGACCTCCAGGTTACGGCAACAGGGACTGCATTAAGCAGGGGGAAAGGAGCTGCCAACTACTCCGGCCTAGGACTGGAAGGACCGGGACCTGCCCCTCCAGCAGGGGCGGGACCCGAGGGCCCCACGTGTCCAGCAGGCCCGGAACTCTCACCTCCCTTGAGGAGGGCTCCGGGCTCGCCACGTGGCGGGCAGAAACCGGACCTCCCCCCCCCCCCCCCCGGTGGGAGGGCTCCGAAAGCCCTACGTGTCCAGCATGGCCGGAGCTCCAGCCTCTTGAGGAGGGGCCCCGGACCCGCCACGTGGCAGGCAGACTTGGAGCTCCCCATGGGGCGAGATCCGGAGACCCCCAGGGGCCCCTAATACGGTTAGGACCGGGGAAGGTGTCTGTGCGGAGCTCCGAGATTGGAGATGGCCTCTGAGTACCTTGCGGAGCTAAGGACTCAGTCAGGCAAAGCCAAGAAGGAGAGAAAAAGCATCACAGACACAGATATCTAAAAGAGTCGAACTAAGCGAGGCTCCATGAGCTGGACTACAGACTCGATAAAAAGGGAGAAACAAGTCCTAAGGACCTCCCGGCTCCCGTCGGAACCTTGCGGCTACAAGGGCGGCCACATCCTTGACTTCTGCCCTGGCAGCTTGCTCCCGCTCTGCGGCTGGGCCCTCTCTCGCTGGCTCTAGCGAGAAAGAGGGGTCACGGCTGTTGAAGCATGCCAGCACATGTGAGGCGACCTCTAAAGCTAAGCCACGGCCCTCGGCTTCAAGCTCGCTGGCGACCACCGAGTCTAGTCTGTCCAGCTTGGCGCCGATCGACTCCAGCGCAGGGATCACCTCCGCCACCTTCAATGCAGGAGCCGCGGCCCTCACCGGACTGAAGCCAAGAGGGATCAGGGCAGACCCCGCTCGATCCACGAAGCTTGAGACCGCAAGAGCCTCGGAGGACCGCAAGGCTGAGAGCTCCTCCATCTCACGGCGGGCCGCCTGCAGAGCCTCCAGGTTCCTCTCGGAGAATTCCTTCTCCTTGGCCGCCAGGGAACTCTCCCGAAGATGGAGAGTCTGGGTGAGCCGCTCCAACTCAGCAGCCTTGAAGTCGGCGGCCAACTCCCGGTCCAAGACCGCCCGGCGATCACGGGAGACCTGTTCCTCCCTCAAGTCAAGGTCTGCCTTTAGGATCTCCAGATCCTCGGTCCGGGCTCGAAGGTCATCCTTGCCCGCCGCCAGCTGCGCGGCGACCCTCTCCGCCTCAGCTGCCGTGGAACATTCCCGTTCCTCAATGGCGAGTTTACGGCACTCCAACTGCTGCCGTATCTCTACAGCAGCAGAGAGGCTCTCCTCGGCCTGGGCGTGTGCCTCCAGGGCCTCCCTGTTGATCCGCCGCGATTGGGTGTCCATGCGGTCGACAGCCCGCTTCATCCGGTCGAGGAGCGCTTCCCTGAAGTCGAGCAACTCCCGCCTGGAGTCGAGCTCACTCTTAACCTTCGCGGTCCTCTCCCGCAAAAGGTTCCCCCAGGTGAGGAGGCGATCCCGTTCAACCGTATGCTCCTCCCGCTCGCGCCCTAGTGCAGCCAAGACCTGCCGAATGCTCGACTCGGCAAGTGCGAAGGCATCCGCCAGGGGCAATGGAGCAACAGAGGCCGGGGCAGTCCCCCCGACCTCCTCCATTACCTCGTCCTCAGGAAGAGCCGACGCACCAGCGACCGAGACGAGACGCCGATCAGGAGAAGCTGGCTCAGAGGCTCTGGCAGCCAGGCCTGCCGGGCTGTCTTCAGCTTCTGGCTCCTTGATCTGAGGAGAGGGGCGAGCCGGGGAAGGCGGTGCTGGAGAAAAGGCCGGTCCGCCTAGTGCAGGGTCGACCTGCGCTAGATTGGGGGCCGCGGTGGCTGCCTCGGCAGGAAGAGACGCCGCCGCCGTGGAGTCCGGGCACGCCGGAACAGGAGAAGTTCGCGCTGGCCTGGGGGCCGCGGCAGTTGCCCCTGGCTCCGAGCGCAGCGGCACAGATTCCCCGCAGGTCGGGGATGGCCGGGAAGCGCGGACACTCCAGCGAGCTCTGAACCCCGACTTCCGAGCCGGGGTAGGACTCCCAGAGCCCGCTACCGTCACTGACGGCCGCTCCGCAGTCGCCTGAACGGGCGGAACAGGGGACGCCCCAGAAGCTTCTCCCAGCGCATCAGCCCGGGGCCTCTTCGAGTCGCCACCGGAGGGAGTGTCAGGCACCCCAGAATCCCGACTTGGCACAGACGCCGCTGCTGGAGGAGATCGAGCGCACTTCTTCTCTGGTGGAGGGTTGGAAGCCATGGCAAGGGAGAACTCAAGGGCAAGAGAGCAAAAGCACAAGAGTCTGAGAAGAAACACAGAGAAGTGCGAAGGGAAGCTGCAATGTGGGTAAGACCCCCTCTAAAAACTTCCCGGGTGCAATTCCAAGCGATTCGGAACTCTTCGAATACCCCGCACCGGCAACCGCTTCGGTTTCTAGACCGAGTGCCGATGATGGGGTCAAGGAGTCAGTCTCCTGAGAAGATGAGCCAGCAAGGCACTTCGGCGGTTCCCGAAGAAAGCGCCGCAACGAGCAGAAGTGGCAGTCTTGGGAACCGCCGCAGTGAAAGCAACCATCAAGTGAGCGCACGCTCCCACGATCCCGCGGCCGTTCGTGCTCCAGCAGCGGTCAATTCGGGACTTAGAGAAAGTGCGCGGGTTGAAAGAGACGGAGGTCCCACCTCGGGCTCGCTACCTCCCCCGAGATGGGCCCGGGGCCACTGTCGGTACCTGAGATATGGGGTACCCCCGCGCACAGGGTAAAATGCCTAAGGAACTCGCCCTTCTCCGCAGGGAGAGCTCTGAAGGCGCCACGCGTCCGGTGGGGCCGGACCTCCCTCTCCTCAGAGGAGAGCTCCGGGCCCGCCACATGGCATACAGAAGCCGGACCTCCCCCTCCGCGGGAGAGAGGTCCAAAGACGCCGCGTGTCCAGCGGGGCCGGACCTCCCTCTCCTCAGAGGAGAGCTCCGGGCCCGCCATGTGGCATACAGAAGCCGGACCTCCCCCTCCGCGGGAGAGAGGTCCGAAGACGCCGCGTGTCCAGCGGGGCCGGACCTTCCTCTCCTCAGAGGAGAGCTCCGGGCCCGCCACGTGGCAACAGAACGGCGCTGCCCGCCTCCGAGCGATAGGAAGCGGGCGTAAAGACGCCCCATACCTTGCCCGTACAAGGTATTCAAGGCCCGCGTCTTCCCGAGATGCGGAGCACGCTTCTGTCAGGTGCCGTTGCGTCCAGTCGCATCACAGACTGGCGCGCGGTGTAAGAACCTGCCAGCCAATAAACACCGCGACAAGACATCCCACGCCGCCTGCGCCGTCATCAACCACTACGACTAGCATGCGGCATGGGCAGGGCGGCAAGATGAAGACTCAGAAGCCTTCGACCAGAGGCAACTACCGGCATAACTGCAGATACGGTAGATGATAGACAATCTTCCCGGGACCACCTATCGGGTCCCGGCCCCCCTTGTAAGCTGCCCGAGTCTTGGACTATAAAAGGCTCGGGTAGGCGACGATAGCAAGGGTTCGCACTTTGCAACTCATACGCTAGCCATACACTCTCAAGCTGTAACTCACCCCCAAGCTCAGGCCTCCGGTCCTGAGCAGCAAGCAATACAGCGAGCTCCATAGCTCGCCGTGGACGTAGGGTTTTACGCTCCGGCGGCCTGAACCACGTAAAACTTGCCGTGTCAAGCTCTTACTAACTCGTCCATCTGCGCAAGCTCTCCGCTAGAGACTAGCCCCACCGAAAAAAGAACCTCCGCGGGCTGCCCAGTGCAGGCCCGGGGGAAGTGTCGACTGAACACTTCGACAGGAATCATAACATTTCATTCGTTAGTCTATGTTACGACGCAGTGAACAAGCGATACTCGTCACCGCAAGGGACGGTGAATCGACTCGATATACACCTGCAGGGAAACCCAAAGAGCACATCACGTACGCCCACCCGTGGAGCTGCACAGCACGCTCACTCGATGTCGTACGGACAACCTTTCACCCAACAGCCCAAACGTCGAACCGGTCGCACCGAAACGAGCAGGAGGTTCCCCACACGGAGCATCTCTCTATGCCCGTTGGCAGATTTCCACCTTGCTGCCCTCAGCCTACACCTATAAATCGGTGCGTTATGCCTCGACGCCCGGAGGTTTAGGCTACATCGGTTTATCGGGGCCCATATATCCGATATGCCTTCGGTACGTTCAATACTTGTTCAGCAGGGCCGCACACGGATCGGTCCTCAATCGGCACGGGCAAGTCTGCGCACATAAGACTCACTCTTGCTGCGCCCTAGCCCCTGCCTAGTCTCATTTTTCATTACTAAAGTGATCTCACGACACTCAACCGAACCCGTGTGTCCCAAGCCTATCTCGCGAGTAGATTCCAACTACTCGACTTGTACCGAAGTCCTATGACTCATTAAGCATAGCCTGTCTACTCGAAGTCCTAGACACTACCCTCACTCTTTTAGGAACCTTTGGTTATGCAAGTGGGGTTCCATTCATCCTACACCTAATGCACATACGTACTTCATATGACTCGTGTGAACAAAAGAAAACTTATAAAAGGGTTAATGCAAACCGGGGCTTGCCTTGTTGCTGCTGGTCAGTAGTTAGTTCTTCGTCTGGAAGAAGGAAATCCAGCACTTCCGGGGTCTCTTCTTCAATGGCTACACGTTGAATACAATACTACATGTAAATTTAAATGCAATGTGTGAACTTAAATACATAATTGTTAATAACTCTAGCTAGCCCTCCCCTTTGGTTCTGAAATTTTTATGGTGGATTGGTAGGGTCCTAACCAGAGTTGTGACCAAGTTTTATTTGAAACAAAGTTCAATTGAACCTAGTACAAATAAAAGCCTATTTGGTCAATAATTGAGCCTATAAGTAATTCCAGGGTTTTTCATGGCTCCAACCATTACTTTCTGGAAACTAGAATTTAGGATGGTTCTAATGGAGTTGGTTTCACGTCATTTGAAGAATTCTACAGAAAGTTATGTCCTAATTAAGATTGGAGAAAATCTGAAAAATGTTTCTGTATATTTTTTCTATTTTCTCTGGGCAGTTCCCTTAATCACCCAATTAGGGTAACTAAATGAACTTGGATGAGTCTGAAAATTTTACTGGGATTCAGAGATTTTCCAATGAACCTTTCAGCCAAATTTCAGAATTTTTCATAAAGTAGTTCTCCAGATAAAATTCCCAACAATTTAAACTTTAGGGATTTAATTCTGGAAAACTATTCACTTTCACGAGCTGAATTTGGTATTGCTGGAAAGTGCTCAGAGAGCTGAATCCAACAAAATTTGGTTCACCCGATTTGGAGCTTTCTAGCCAAAGTTATGAGGATTTGAAGTTTGGAAGAATTCTGAAAATCGGGGGAAAAGTTTAAACTCTCGGGGCCCGCGGGGACACGTGTCGAGCGCGGTGGTGTCCGGCACACCGGGGATACCACACGTGTCGAGCGCGGAGGTGTCCGGCACACCGGAGATACCACACGTGTCGAGCGTGGAGGTGTCCGGCACACCGGAGATACCACAGGGTATTTGCGCGCCAGCACAGCCGATCCCTGGCCACACCCGATCCCGATTTAAATTCTTCAGCCGCTGACACGTGGGCCAGCCGGCTTCGTCTTCCTCCCGCCGTTCTCTCACGCCCGCGCCGCCGACCTCGCCGGAGCAGACTCGGGGCTCGCCGGCTCGCCGCTGCCGGACCTCCCATGGTCTGTAACTCGCCGCTAGGGGTTGTCGACGTCGAGGAACACGTCGGGGGTGACAGGTCGGGCTGGGGGTGACCGGAAATAGCTCGGTGACATGCCGCGACCTCGGTTGAGGTTCGACAACATCGAGCGTGGTTTCTAAACCCGCCAACACCTCGAACAAACGACCCTACAGCATCAGTGTACCTCTAGGAAGCTCGACAAGGTGTCAAAAGGGTTCAGGGATGGCGGCAAGTCGGTCGGCACCGTGTGACCGACCGTGCCCGACATGACCGCCCTCGATCGAGCTCGAAATTCATCACTCCTAGACAGTTTCACGCTACGGATGCAGAAAAGAACTTGATCGCCGGCTAGTCCAGCGTCTATGTGCAAGATTTGATGACCTCCGAAAGATCATAGAGCGAGAATTTAAAGAAGCCGTACTAGAAGCTCGGTTTACGGTTGCCGGAGCAAAAACTGGAAATTCTCTGCGGATTCTTCACGGTTGGCTTCCAAACTTAGAGGAGAGCAGCACGGTGGTCGCGCGCTCCTGTTGCCTCTCTCGCTGGACCGTGAAGACGCCTGTGGAACGCTGCCCACGGGCGCCTGACTCTCGGCTGAGGCTAGGTCGCCGCGGTGGCGATCGTCTTTGGGCAAAGGAGGTCGGAGCTCGAGGTTTCTGGCATTGGAGAGGTGGAGTGCAAGCTCAGGTGGCTGTCTAGCAGCTCACGGACGGAGGAGGAGATGGTTTTGCTGGTTTTCCCGATTGAGCAGAGAGCTGCGGCGAGAAACAATGCCGCTGCTTGGGTTTGCCCGCGAGAAGATAAAGCCGGCCGACTCCTGCTCGGCTGAGGCGGTGCCGGTCGCGTGGGGGCGCGAGCCAGCCGCCCTGGGCGCCAGCGAGCGGAGAGGGAAGCAGCTGGTGGCGCCGGTAGCTGCTCGGTGGCACAGCCGACAGCTGCTCGGTGGAATTTCCCACCGAGACTCTGACTTTGGGTGCAAGTTTCTCCTTCTCCCCTCTAGGACATGTGGGTCCCACCCGGGGTTTTAACCTCTGAAATTTACTCCTAATCACTGTTGTAAACAGTGAGCCCCATAATACCCCTGGTGATTCAAATTATTCACCCCTGAGCCATTTGAATTGAATAGAATTCAAATTGGGTTCGGTTTGAGTGAATTTCAGCACAAGTTCAGTGTTGAATCCAAATAAAGTTTGAATTCGTCCCACTTAGCTCATGTCAAGATCAACTCCAAATGGAGTGAAAATTGGTGTGTGAGCTCACAAAAATGTGCTGAATAAGAATATGCCTCCCATTTTTAAATTCATGGGATAAAAACAGTTTGAATTTGAATGTGGTTTCAAACTGTCCTCTTTCTATCTATACCCAAAATGACCTCAAAAAGGTTTTGAATTTGGGTGAAACTTGGCATGGACATCCTTAACAATGTGTAGGAGTTTTCATAAGTCCAGCCCACCTATCTCACATGTGGGAAATACCACTTTTGTAATATGTGAGTTTGTTCTCTAATGAGCATGTTGATGGTGGTTACATGCTCTCCATTTATGTTCATCATCTTTCCTCAAATGAGGTGTGTGGTGTGGTGATGAACACTTCAAATGTGTGCCAAAACTGAGGCCCTTACATTCCTCCCCCTTAAAAGAATCTCATCCCGAGATTACAAAAGAAGAGATAGCGATGTAGTAGGGACTTACCCGTGTTGAGAAGCCATGAACTCTGGGTAATTTGAGCGAAGGAATTCCTCGCTCTCCCACGTCGCTTCTTCCACGGTGTGGTTACTCCAGAGGATCTTGTAGAACCACCACGTTCTGCTACGCGTGGTTCGGGCTTTCTCACCAAGAATTTCCACCGGATACTCATCATATGTTAAATCCGGTTTCAGCTCGCCGATGTCTTCGGTAGGAACAGCAGCTGTATGCTTCAAACATTTTCGCAGTTGCGAAACATGGAAAACATCATGGACACCAGCCAGGGATGCCAGTAGCTCCAATCGATACGCTGCTGGTCCACACTTCTCGGTGATAGCGTAGGGTCCAATAAAACGGGGAGCGAGCTTCCCCTTCACACCGAACCGGTGCATGCCCTTCGTCGGAGACACGCGGAGGTACACATGTTCCCCAACGTCAAAGTGCAACGGCCTACGCCTCTTATCAGCGTAGCTCTTCTGCCGGGATTGAGCGGCCTTCAAATTGGCTTGAATTGTCCGAATGCGCTCTTCGGCGTCGTTCACCACATCAACCCCGAATGTGACCCTTTCACCGAACTCACACCAATTTAATGGGGTGCGGCATTTGCGACCGTAGAGAGCTTCGTAGGGTGCCATCTTGATACTCGCCTGATAACCGTTGTTGTACGAGAATTCCGCCAACGGTAGGTGATCATCCCAGTTCCTACCATGGTGGATGGCACATGCTCTCAACATGTCTTTTAATACTTGGTTCACCCTCTCTGTTTGCCCATCTGTCTGAGGGTGATAAGCGGAGCTCCTGATCAACTTAGTACCCAATGCAGCGTGCAGCTGCTTCCAAAAGCGAGATACAAATAATGCACCCCGATCTGAGACGATGGTCTTGGGTACCCCGTATAGGCATAGAATCTTTGCTATGTATAGCTCCGCATATTTGCCGGCATTGTAACGTGTATTCACCGGGATGAAGTGAGCCGTCTTGGTTAGCCGATCAACGATTACCCATATGGAATCATGCTTGTTGGATGTTAGGGGTAATCCCACAATGAAATCCATGCTCACATCTTCCCATTTCCATGCCGGGATCTTCAGGGGTTGCAACAGCCCTGATTTCTTCATGTGATCAGCCTTCACTCGTCGGCACGTATCACACTCGGATACGTACTTCGCTACCTCCCGCTTCATCCATGTCCACCAAAATTTCTTTTTCAAATCTTGGTACATATTGTTGCTGCCCGGATGAATGGAGTACTTGGACAAGTGAGCTTCATCGAGGATCTTCTTTCTCAACTCCATATCTCGGGGTACGACTATGCGGTCATTAAACCATAGCGTCCCCTCCTCATCTTTCCGGAAACATTTGATCTCCCCGTTGTCTATCCGTCTCCGGAGATGTGCCATGCCTTTATCCGTCTTCTGAGCTGCAATGATGTCCTCCCTAATGGTAGGGATGAGGGCAAGGTTGTACAGCGATCCATAAGGAACCAAGTATGAACTTGGCTCTTCCTCCTCCACCGGTGTAATGGTGAGGTGATGGACATGTGATTTCTGACTCAGCGCGTCAGCAACCACATTCGCCTTGCCGGGATAGTAGTGGATCTCAATCTCATAGTCCTTGATTAATTCTAACCACCTCCGTTGCCTCATGTTCAGCTCCTTCTGGGTGAAAATGTATTTCAAGCTCTTGTGGTCGGTGTAGAGATGCACCAAGTTCCCCAGTAGATAGTACCTCCACATTTTCAGCGCCAGAACCACTGCAGCAAGCTCAAGGTCATGAGTGGGATAATGCTGCTCATGGCCCCGAAGTTGGCGTGAGCCATAGGCGACCACACGTCCTTCCTGCATCAACACGCAGCCGAGCCCAATACCGGACGCGTCACAATACACGTCGAAGGGCTTTGTTGTATCCGGCTGAGCTAAGACCGGGGCTGTTGTGAGATGCTTCACCAATGTTCGGAATGCTCCTTCACACGCCGTGTTCCAAACATATTTCGTCCCTTTCTTCAGCAATTCTGTCATCGGCTTAGCGAGCTTGGAGAAACTTGGAATGAATCTCCGGTAGTATCCCGCTAACCTGAGGAAACTTCTGACTTCATGAACTGAAGTGGGAGCTTTCCATTTCAGCACTTGCTCTATTTTTCTTGGGTCAACTGCAATTCCTTCAGCTGAGATGATATGTCCCAAGAATGGCACTTGGATGATCCAAAACTCGCATTTGCTGAACTTGGCGTAGAGCTTGTGGTCTCGTAATCGTTGCAGAACGACCCGCAAGTGTTCGGCATGTTCGGCTTCTGTCTTGGAGTAAACCAAGATATCGTCGATGAGCACTACCACGAACTTGTCCAGCTCCGGCATGAACACCGAGTTCATGAGATACATGAAGTGGGCTGGAGCATTTGTGAGACCAAAGGACATGACGAGATATTCATATAACCCATATCTCGTCGAGAAGGCCGTCTTCGGGATATCCTCCGCCCGGATCTTTATCTGGTGATATCCAGAGCGAAGGTCCATCTTGGAGAACACACTTGCACCCACAAGTTGATCAAACAATATGTCGATGCGTGGCAGTGGGTACTTATTTTTGATGGTGACGGCATTGAGCGGTCGGTAGTCTACACACAGCCTCAGGGTTTCATCCTTCTTCTTCACGAACAGCGCCGAGCATCCCCAAGGCGAGGAACTCGGCCTAATGAAACCCTTGCTCAACAGATCATTGAGCTGTTCTTTCAGTTCCGCCAGCTCATTTGGAGCCATCTTGTATGGTCTCCGTGATATGGGTGTAGTCCCGGGTGCGAGCTCGATCTTGAACTCGACATCCCGCTCAGGTGGCATGCCCGGTAGATCATCCGGGAACACGTCGGGATACTCCCGGACTACGGGGATGTCTTCTAACTTGAGAGCCTCAGCACTATTGATCGCTGAAACCTCTCTGACTGGATTATCTAATAGGAGGGACTGCGGACGGTGTAATGGGAAGTTGAGGTGAATCGTCCGTGTTAAAGTTTCCAGGACAGCGCCATGGTAGCTTAGCCATGACATTCCCAAGATTGCATCAATCTTCTGCCCCCTAAGATAATCATAGTGACAGTGGTGCTTTTGGAATCATCATATTAGCTGAAATCTTCCCTCCCGGTGAGCAGATCATATAAGTGCAGTCGGTTGGGAAGACTTGCAATTGATGTTTAGCCACATAGGATGCATTTATAAAGCTTTGGGTTGCACCAGAATCAAATAATATGACGATGGCTTGATTATTGAGAGTAAACGTACCCGCCAGCACGTTGTCTCCCTCCGGGGCGTCCTCATTGTCGAGGTTGCGGACGCCTCCAGTCCGCTGACCAACCTTCTTCACCGGAGGTCGGCCTCGAGCACCGCCCTGGAGCTGGGCTTGCCTGCTGCTCTGCTGCCGCTGGGGACAGTCCTTCGTGAAGTGGCCCGCCTGGCCACACGTGAAGCAGGTGAAACGGGGCGGTCACCCGCTGATCGGTGGACGGAATCCCGGGGCGCGTTGTGGCGGTGGAAATGCCCGGGGTACCGTCTGCTGCTGCTGCTGCTGTCTTAGTGGTGGCATCGGCGGACGGAACGAGGGTGACTGGAAAGGACGTCCCCCGAACCGTTGAGGTCGCGCCGGTGGATGCCACTGCTGCCCGGATGGTGTCCGATACACCATACGGTACTTCTGTGGCGCGCCACCACCGCTGCTAGGTGGAGCGCTGCGCTTCCTCTGCTCAGCTTCCAACTCTCGCTGAGCATCCTCTTGCATAATCGCGGCATTGACTTGGTTGTTGAACGTTCCACGATTCCACTGAACAAGATGGGTCTTCATTTCGGGGTGTAACCCCCGATAGAAATGCTCCCTCTTCTTCTCTTCCATGGAGATATAGTCTAACGCGTATTGCGCCAGATGGTTGAAGGCACGGGAGTAGTCGTGGGCACTCCTTCCGCCCTGCTTCAGCTCCAAGAATTCTTGGAACTTCCTCTTCATGATCCCGGGAGGAATGTGGTAGGCGCGGAACGCCTCCCGGAACTCTTGCCATTCCACGGCATGGCCAGCCAGACGTGAGGCGACATAATTCGCCCACCACGCACCAGCGGCACCATGGAGTTGCTGCGCTGCGAACAGAGTCTTCTGCTGCTCCGTACATTGGAGCAACCCGAACTTGGACTCGATGGTCCGCAGCCAGTTGTCCGCCTCCAGTGGTTCTTCGGCTTCGGTGAACACTGGAGGGTGCGTACTCATGAAATCCGAGTACGACACTTCGTGGGGCTCACGAGGCCCTCGCTCTTGACGTCCCCCCGCCTGGGACGTATTCTGCACGATCGTGCGGAGCAGGTCGGTCTGCTCCTCACGACCTCCCACCAGTGCCGCTATCACATCCGCTAGAGTAAGCGGAGGCGGCGGTGGTGGCTGCTGCTGCGGGGTGCTGTCGTAGGCCGGTGGCTGGGAGTCATCGCCTCCCCCTTGGCTAGAGCCACCAACCTCGTGCGTGGTCCTAGTGCGAACCATCTGCAACCATACGACAATAACATCAGTCCCGCAACAGATTGCATGCAGTCCAATAACAATAGGCGTAACGACATAATGACAATAAAACATGCGATACATCTCGTAAGTAGATAATGTAATAACTTTGCACAAGCTACACCATTATCAGACCAAATACAAACTAGTTGCATCCAACTTGATGAACCTCCACTTTGGAAGCTCACCATAACTAGGTTTGGTCACTACGAGACATTACTATCGCGTTGTCATCACGTATCCACCCGTAGGGTACAACACCCTCTCCAAAGAGTTCAACTGTCATTCTTCTGTCAGAATGACCAGTTTCTACCTATTCCAAATTTTGATCTGGTTCTGGGCATTTTCATGACTCAAGTTGAATACCAAAGTTAAATTTAACTTCAGTATCTTTCCAACGAGTATTCAATTGCCCCCATATCAGCCTTGGTTAAAAAGTTATGCTAATTCAAAGTCAGCAGAATTTCTGGAAGAATTTTTAACAGCACCTCCCTTGGAAGTTGCTGTTTTCGATTTGAGTTTCCACTGAAATCTGTGCTGAAACTTCAGAAACTTTGAATTGCAAAGATATCACACATCTTCTACTCTTTCTAAGGATGTATTATATACTAATTTGGATTTTTCACCTAGGAGTTATGTTTGAAAAACAGAACAGCTCCGAGAATGTTTTACTCTGTCCTGGTTCTGGACAGTTTACATTCCTCTGGAATTTAAGCCATCTTAAGGTGTGTTTCAGCTCTGGGAGTCTACAACAAAGTTGTAGAGTACTTCAATACCTTTCCAGAACTATATAGCACACCTCTCTCGGCTAAAAGACCTGTGAGTTGTGCTCTGTTGAAGTTCGGCAACCGTGCTGCCCAAAACAGAGCACTCTGTTTTTCATCCCTTTAGCTATCCTGGTCCACTATCCCATTCTTATACCCAACCAGGGTCTTAATTGTTGAACCTAATGATTTTAGTTCCTTGTTCTCAATATTTTCATGCATATGACTATAATATCTCGGTACTACGTTCCTCACAAAAGAAAATCCTAACCGGATCATACCGGCATATACGTCTCAAGTGTGGCACTAAACGGTCTCTCGCACACGTTTTCTACACGGATACATACATGGTTAGTACCTGCAGAAGACCACACAATAATGGTGCACTCAATGGTTATTCATTTAAGGCAGTTCCATATTTGAAAGTAAATAAAAACGCCCGTATCATTGTCATACGGCCATCCTTGAGCTAAGTCACGTCTCAAGGCATGTGATCGTGTTTCAACACCACACGACGGGGAACCCGAGTATGTCATGAACGGGTCGTCACGGTTGGGAATGTTATCAACCCAACAGATACCACCTACTGTCCTGCAGGGCACGCCGATGGCAAGTGCTGCGTATGTCCTCCTGGGCTATTTCCAGATGAACACACTCTCGCGTTACTGACCACGCGATGGGGTCTCCACTTACTTGCCTAATGCACGCTAGGGATCAGCGTTGCATATGAACTCAGGAACATGAAGAGTTCAAGAGTTTCATATTGACATCTCACACCAAGCTGTGAGACTCCATCCCTGAACCACGTTCCTCGTCAGGGGAGCTAACCGAAATTGAACAGCTTTCGGTGGCGTTCCTTACCATACTTACCAGAGCGTAGGTGCGTCGTTACATAATTAAAATTCAGAATTATAACACATATGTTAGTATTTGCCACTTTAAGTAACTATACTAATATAGTCCTTACTTGGGCAGCTACCGATTCCTCACAGTAACCTAAGTTTTCCCATAATGTAGTCCTTAAGTATTGTGCTATCCCCAATGCAGCTCTGATACCAGGCTGTGGCGGACCGGAATCCGCTCATCCAGGATCGCAGAGGGTGGTGCCGTGCGATGCAACACCTGACAGCACACGTCATAAGAACACATTATATTACATGGGAAAACAAACTGAATGTACAAAGTAGTACACTTCTCAGTTACAAACTAGGGTCTTTATTACACAGCGGAGTTTCTTTTATACAACTCACGCCCGCCTATCTAGCAAAAGTGGTTGCCCAGCCCTAGGGCAACCCACACTAGCTGCACTCCTCAGCTCAGCGCGGCGTGTACGGCTCCCACTCAGCCGTGGTCCCCGACGGAGGGTAACCCTCGCCGGTGGACTCGTACTCCGAGTCCGTGGGTGGCTCCTCACCTGAAAAACACTTAAGCAGCAACCCTGAGCACGAAGGCTCAGCAAGGCTTAACCGACTCACCTAAGCATGAAACTCTACATGAGGTATACCATGACATAGGATAGCAACGTTGCAGCAAATGGACACGCCCACAAATTCATCCTTAGTTCATCTTTTAGCAACCATTTAACAGTTCAGGAAGCAGAAATTTAGTAAGACATATTTGGTGGCACACATGTAGCAATACAATTATGTCATAACAGCAATATGGAATCATAACATTTCATTCGTTAGTCTATGTTACGACGCAGTGAGCAAGCTCTACTCGTCACCGCGAGGGACGGCGAATCGACTCGATATACACCTGCAGGGAAACCCAAAGAGCACGTCACGTACGCCCACCCGTGGAGCTGCACAGCACGCTCACTCGATGTCGTACGGGACAACCTTTCACCCAACAGCCCAAACGTCGAACCGGTCGCACTGAAACGAGCAGGAGGTTCCCCACACGGAGCATCTCTCTATGCCCGTTGGCAGATTTCCACCTTGCTGCCCTCAGCCTACACCTATAAATCGGTGCGTTATGCCTCGACGCCCGGAGGTTTAGGCCACATCGGTTTATTGGGGCCCATATATCCGATATGCCTTCGGTACGTTCAATACTTGTTCAGCAGGGCCACACACGGATCGGTCCTCAATCGACACGGGCAAGGCTGCGCACACAAGACTCACTCTTGCTGCGCCCTAGCCCCTGCCTAGTCTCATTTTTCATTACTAAAGTGATCTCACGACACTCAACCAAACCCGTCCAGGCGACTGCGGAGCGGCCGACAGCAATGACGGCGGGCTCTGTGGGTCCCACCCCGGCTCGGAAGTCGGGGTTCAAGGCCCGCTGGAGTGTTCGCGCTTCTCGGCCGTCCCTGGCTGGTGGGGAGTCGGCACCGTTGCGCTCGGAAACAGGGACAGCTGCCGCGGCCCCCAAGACAGCGCGAGTTTCTCCTGTCCCAGCGTGCCCGGATTCCACAGCAGCGTCAGCTCCTCATGCCGAGACGGCTGCCACGGCCCCCAAGCCAGCGCAGGTCAACCCTGTACCAGGCGACCCAGCTTCTATTTCAGCGTCGACTTCCCCCACTCGTCCCTCTCCACGGACTGAGGGGCCAGAAGTTAGTGAGAGTTCGGCGGGTCCGACTGTCGAAGTCCCGGTGCTGGTTTCTCCTGACCGGCGTCTCATCCCGGTCCCTGGCGCATCGCCTTTTCTTGAGGATGATGCGATGTAGGAGGTCGGGGGCGCTGCTCCAGCCTCTGCTGCCCCACTACCCTTGGCGGATGCCTTCGCGCTCGCCCAAGCGAGCGTCCGGCAGGTCTTGGCCGCGCTCGGTCGTGAATGAGAGGAGCATACGGTTGAAAGGGATCGCCTCCTCATCTGGGGGAACCTTTTGCGGGAGCGGACCGTGTAGGTCAATGGCGAGCTCGACTCCAGGCTGGAGTTGCTTGACTTCAGGGAAGCGCTCCTTGACCGGCAGAAGCGGGCTGTCGACCGCTTGGACGCCGAAACTCGGCGGCTCCACAGGGAGGCCCTTGAGGTACATGCCCAGGCCGAGGAGAGCCTCTCCGCCGTGGAGGAGATACGTCAGAGGCTGGAGCGCCGCAAGCTCGCTGTCGAGGACCAGGAGCGTTCTACGGCTGCCGAGGCGGAGAGGGTCACCACGCGGCTAGCGGCGGGCGAAGCCGACCTGTGAGCTCGGGCCAGGGAGCTAGAGGCTCGGGAGGCAGACCTGGCCACGAGGGAGGAACAGGTCTCCCGCGAACGCCAGACGATCCTGGATCGGGAATTGGCTGCCGACTTCCGGGTTCCCGAGTTGGAGTGACTTGCCCGGTCTCTCCGCCTTCGGGAAAGCTCCCTGGCGGCCAAGGAGAAGGAATCCTCCGAGGTAAGCCGCGACGCCCTGCGAGCAGCCCGCCGCGAGGTAGAGGAGCTCTCGGCTTCGCGGTCCTCTGAGGCCCACGCAGTTTCGAGCTTCGTCGACCAGGCGGGGTCCGCCTTGGTCCCTCTTGGCTTCATCCCGGTGAAGGCGGTGGCTCCTGCGCTGAAGGTGGCTGAAGTGATCCCCGCACTGGAGTCACTTGGCGCCAAGCTGAGCAGGCTGGACTCGGTGGTTGCCAGCGAGCTTGAGGCAGAAGGACGGGGCCTGGCCTTGGAGGTTGCCACGCATGTGTTGGCCTGCTTCAAGAGCTGGGACCCTTCCTTCTCGCTGGAGCCAGCGAAAGACGGTCCTGCCGCGGAGCGGGAGGAGATGGCCAGGGCCGAAGTCAGGGATGTGGCCGCCCTTGTAGCCTCTAGGTTCCGGCACGAGCCAGGAGGCCCCTAGGGCTCGCTTCTTTCTTATTATCGAGTCTGTAGACCAGCTCATGGAGCCATGAATAAATAGACTCTCTTGGATGTTTGTGCCTGTGATGCTTTTGTCTTCTTCATGGTTCTGCCTGGCCGAGTCCTTAGCTCCGCAAGGCACTCAGAGGCCTTTACCAATCCCGAAGCTCTGCACAGGCACCTTCTCCGGGTCCTTACGGAATTAAGGACCCCGGAGGTCTCCGGAGCTCGCCCCATGAGGATGGGGAGGTCCGGATCTGCCGGCCACGTGGTGGGCCCGATGCTCCCTTCTAAGGAGAAGGAGGTCTGGCCCCGCGGGACACGTGGAGCCTTCTGAGCTCCCCCCCCCCCCCCGGAGAGGGAGGTCCGGCTTCTGTTGACCACGCGGCGGGTCCGGAGCCCTTCCTGAGGGAGCTGGAGCTCCGGCCCTGCTGGACACGTGGGGCCTTCGGAGCCCCCCACCAGAGGGGGAGGTCCGGCTTCTGCCTGCCACGTGGCGGGTCCGGAGCTCCCCCCTGAGGAGGCGGGAGCTTCGGCCCTACTAGACACGTGGGGCCTTCGGGCCCCGCCCCTGTTGAAGGGGCGAAACCCGGACCCTCCTGTCCTGTGCTGGAGTAGTCGATAGCTCCTTGCCCCCCGCCTCATGCAGCCCCCGTTGCTGTAACCTAGAGGTCCTGCACACAGATAGAGGAAACGTAATTCTCCTCGGGGGGTCCTCCCCTCCCCGTCTCTTAGTCTTATTCGGCTTACGGTCGTAGTCCGGTATACGGGGCTTGGGCAATTCTGTGCGCGAGGCACCAGGGCTCCGGCTCCCTCCAAGGCCGGGGTACGACCGTCCGATCCCTAGTACCGGACCGTGCACCGGGGAAGCAGAATGCACAAGGTTTGGGTTCAGAACCAGGCAAAGCGGCTGTACTCCCCTGGACCTCCAGAGGGCAGGGTGCGCACGCTTTTGGGTTCAGAGCCAGCTAAGCGGGATACGCACCCTGGACCCCCCATGCACGGCGCAGGCCTTTCCTGGAGGTGACCAACTGGCACCGCAACACCTGACTGGGGGAGGCCCGAGAGGCCCACCTGGCCATCGGCAGGTGCCTCAAGCGCAACCGCCTTCGGTAGGGCAGCAAATGCTGACTATGGATGAGCGCGGGAGAGAGGGAGCTAAATGTACGGTGAGCATACGTAGAGAGTGTGATCATAAAAAACTAACGCGTAATTTAAATGAGCACATGAAAGAGAGCAAAGTAGAACAAGTTTCTGTGTAAATGCCCATAGGGGGGAGTCAGGCTGTACATGGAGGCAACGACCCGCCTCATTAAGAGGGGAAGCAACACTCTACGCGCTTAGGGTCGGAACCAGGCCAAGCTGAACGTAGTCCTGGACCGTCCCCTGAGACTTAGCTGCCCCAAGCGCTGTTCCTAGACTCTATGGGATTTATTACAGAAGGGTATGGCCCTGTTCTACTAACGCTCAGGAGGTAGGACTTACAGTGTTGTTCCATGCCAAGGGTTTTGGGAGCGGATCCCATACTCGGTTGAAAGGCATGTGTACCTGGGACAGCAACTTTCGTGACTCGGAAGGGACCTTCCTGGCTGGGGGAGAGTTTATAAGTCCTTCGCGGAAAAGTGTGTGCCGCGGCACCAGGTCGCCTTCCTGCAGGTCCCTGACGCATTTGGTCCTTTGGCGGTAGTGCTAGAGCACTAACCGAGACCGTGCGTTGTGGGGTGTCACCTGCAGCCGAGCCTCGTCTACGAGGTCGTCATTTTCATGCTGGATCAGGTCCTGCGCGGCTTCTCCTGGGCGCCCCGGGGAGCTCTCCTCTTCTGGCTAAGGCCTTCAAGGGGTAGGAGAACCCGGACTCTTCTCGGGAGTCACAAGGCCTCTTTCCCCTTCTGGCTAAGGCCTTCAAGAGGTTGACAAATCCTGGGAGGCCCCTAGGAGGTACGGCCGAGGCACAGCGACATGCTCTCGGGTGGAGCCGGCCCGGTTCTGCACCGTAGGGGCTGGTGCTTGGGCTGCCGCGACTACTTGGAGCTTCTCCAAGGTTGACGACGCAGCAGTGCGGCCTCCACTGACTTTTCGGGGTAGCCACAGTCGGCTACCGCCACGGATCGTCATCGCCGGAGCTGGAGTCCTCACCATTGTGCACCGTCTTTATGACGCGCTGAGGCTCCTGGAACCCTACCTGGTGGCCGACGCTGACTGAGGTGTCGACCTTCTGCTTCCCCTCCCTCTGAGGGAGGGGCGGAGCATCAGCTCTCTGCTGCCTCCCTTTGCGGAAGCGCTCTACGAGCCTCTGGATATCCCAGCACTCGGCAGCAGTATGATTGCTGGTGCCATGCATGGGGCACAGCTCGCCTTGGTCACCGTCTGGGGCTGGTGACTGCCGCTGCCTTTTGTCAGGGCACGGCCCCTGAGATCCACTGGGTGCCGCCGCTGCGGCAACGGGAGCCGCGGCCGATGACTTCATCTTGCCACTCCCCCGGTTCTTGTCCTTCTTGCTGCCTCCATAGGAAGCAGCACCAGTTCCGGGCTGTCCTCCTGACTCAGAGGCTGGTAGTGACTGCCAGTTCCGCCCTTCGGCTGCTCTGGCGCACTTGTCCGCCAGGCTGAAGAGCTCGGAGACATCGCGGACCTCTCTGGTCGCGAGTTTCTCGAGCATCTTCTTGTCCCGAACGCCCTGCCGGAACGCTACCACCACAGAAGCGTTTTGGATGTGTGGGATGGTGTTCCGCACCTGGGAGAACCGCTGGATGAAGGAGCGCAGCGACTCCCCAGGTTGTTGCTGGATGGCGTGGAGGTCGAGCTCCGTGCCAGGCCGGGTGTAGGAACTGCCGAAGTTGGCGGTGAACTGCCGGCAGAGCTCTCCCCAGGAAGTTATGGACCCCTGGGGGAGGTTCATGAGCCAAGACCGGGCTGGGCCGGTCAAGGCGACGGGGAAGTAGTTGGCCATGAAGGCCTCATCCCCTCCTGCGGCAAGTACGGCGGTGGAGTAGATCTGGAGGAACTCCGCCGGGTTGATGCTGCCGTCGTACTTCTCTGGCAGGTGCGGCCGAAACTTCGCGGCCACCTCGTGAAGTGAAGGTGGGGCGCCAGGGCCGCACATCCTGTTCCTGTTGCTGCAGGTGTTGGTGCCGCGAACCCTTGGTTCACCGCTGGCACAGTGTACCCCGGTATGGGCAAGGCTGCGCTATAGACCGGGGACGCCGCTTGCAGGGCATATAGCTGTGGCATATGCTGCGTGGCGTATGCCTGGGGCAGAGATCGCGTGGCGAAGGTCTGCGCCTCAGGCTGGGTTGAGGCTGACGTCATGCTGTCACCAGCCTCTTGGTTGCGACGCCTTTCTCGACGTTGCTCGAGGTACACCCGGGCATCATGGCCCAAGTGGAACCGTCCAGCTCTGTCCTCAGGTCCGTCGACGGAAGCCTGGTGGAGCTGGAGTCCGCTGTCTGCCCGTCAACCATTGGCGTGCGTGTCAGCGACACAGCCGGTTGGCCGGAGCGTCGTCCCTGCCGAAGTCGAGGGTTTGCGGCGGCGACGACGAGACGGTCCACCTCGTGAATCCACTGTTGGGTCGCTGAATGGGGTGCGTCCCCAGCAGGTGGATTGCGCAGTAGCGCTCTTGCTGCAGCTAGCGCACCTCCGTGGGGTACGCCCAGCGCTGCAGAAGATCTGACGCTGGCTGGAGCCTGCATTGCCGGAGTCGGCGTTGCCGGAGTCGGCTGCTGGCTTCCAGCTTACGCCGACACACTCCATCCTGAGTGTGTCGACACGTACTCCCCACTAGTCACGGTTCGCCGTGAACGCGGGGGAGGAGAGCTTGCCGCTGAGAGAAGCTTGGTCATCTTCGTCGGCAGAAACTCGTCGCACAAGGGAAAAGCGCCCCTACCTGGCGCGCCAAATGTCGAAGTGTGTGGTCGACACTTCCCCCGGACCTTCTCTGGGCAGCCCACGGAGGTTCTTTTTCTGAGGGGCTAGTCGCTTGCGGAGAGCTTAAGCGTAGGGACGAGTTAGGGAGGAGCTTGACACGGCGAGTTTTACGTGGTTCAGGCCGCCGGAGCGTAAAACCCTACGTCCACGGTGAGCAGAGGTGCTCGCTGTATTGCTTGTTGCTCAGAACTGGAGTCCTGAGCTTGAGGGTGAGTGATGTCTAGGGTGTGAGTTGCTGGAGTGCGAACCCTTGCTAACGTCGCCTACCCGAGCCTTTTATAGTCCAAGGCGCGTGTGGCTTACAAGGGGGGCCCGGGACGCGACAGGTGGTCCCTGGGAGATTGCCTGCCGACTATCGTATCTGCAGTTATGTCGGTAGTTGTCTCTGGCGAAGGCTTCTGAGTCTTCGTCTGCCGCCCTGCCCATGCCGCATGCTAGTCGTAGTGGTTGATGACGGCGGGAGTGGCAGGGGATGTCTTATCGCTGTGTTTATTGGCTGGCAGGTTCTGACACTGCGTGCCAGTCTGTGATGCGACTGGGCGCAACGGCACCTGACAGAGGCGTGCTCCGTGTCTCCGCGTCTTGAGAAGGCGCAGGACTTGAATACCTTGTACGGGCAAGGTATGGTGCATCTTTACGCCCGCTGCCTACCGCTCAGGGGCAGGCAGCGCTGTTCTGCTGGACACGTGGCGGGCCCGGAGCTCCCCTCTGAGGAGAGGGAGGTCCGGTCCCGCAGGACACGTGGAGCCTTCGGACCTCTCCCCGCGGAGGGGGGGAGGTCCGGCTTCTGTCGGCCACGTGGCGGGCCCGGAGCTCTCCTCTGAGGAGGGGGAGGTCCGGCCCCGTGGGACACGTGGTGCCTTCGGAGCCCTCCCCACGGAGGGGAGGTCTGGCTGCTGTTGGCCACGTGGCGGGCCAGGAGCTCTCCTCTGAGGAGAGGGAGGTCTGGCCCCGCTGGACGCGTGGCGCCTTCGGAGCTCTCCCTGCGGAGAAGGGCGAGATCCTTAGGCATTTTCCCCTGTGCGCGGGGGTACCCCATATCGCGGTTACCGACAGTGCTGTTTTATTAGATCAGGTTGTATGTGTTCTTGCATGGTCCGATGGATTTGCATGGGGTTTTACGATGAGCAAAGGTATAGGGATCAAGTGTGGACGTGGTGATGATCTGGACTCAGGATCTAGATCAAACCGATCAACACGTAATCTGTCCACAAAAAAGCTTCTGTTCTAAGAAACAGATGCAAAGAAAACGCGATGACGTCGTAAGGTGGTAATGGAGACCTACCTTACTTCCTTCAGAACCTTCCTTCTAGCAATGGCAGAAAAACAGATCGTCGGCTCTCCTCTGGTGATCGTGTCGGGGTTCGTCGGCGGTCTCTCCGGCAGTTGTACTCTGGCGAAGGGGTTTAGCTCGGCAAGTTTGGGGGCTAGGGCCTCTAAGTTGTCGGCTTGGAAAAGATGTTACGATCAAGGGGTGTTTCGGGTTCTATTTATAATCGGGAAAAGAAGAGTCCTAATCTGATTGGATTTCAAATAAGAGCCCTATTTTATTTGTTTTGGATCTTAACAACTTATCTTCAATTGATTTTGTCGAAGTGTGCGATCGACACTTCCCCTGGGCCTGCACTGGGCAGCCCGCGGAGGTTCTTTTTTCGGAGGGGCTAGTCCCTAGCGGAGAGCTTGCGCAGATGGACGAGTTAGTAAGAGCTTGACACGGCGAGTTTTACGTGGTTCAGGCCGCCGGAGCGTAAAACCCTACGTCCACGGCGAGCTATGGAGCTCGCTGTATTGCTTGCTGCTCAGGGCCGGAGGCCTGAGCTTGGGGGTGAGTTACAGCTTGAGAGTGTATGGCTAGCGTATGAGTTGCAAAGTGCGAACCCTTGCTATCGACGCCTACCCGAGCCTTTTATAGTCCAAGACTCGGGCGGCTTACAAGGGGGGCCGGGACCCGACAGGTGGCCCCGGGAAGATTGTCTGTTATCTACCGTATCTGTAGTTATGCCGGTAGTTGCCTCTGGTCGAAGGCTTCTGAATCTTCATCTTGCCGCCCTGCCCATGCCACATGCTAGTCGTAGTGGTTGATGACGGCGCAGGCGGCATGGGATGTCTTGTCGCGGCGTTTATTAGCTGGCAGGTTCTGACACCACGCGCCAGTCTATGACGCGACTTGGCGCAACGGCACCTGACAGACGCGTGCTCCATGTTTCCTCGTCTTGGGAAGACGCGGGCCTTGAATACCTTGTATGGGCAAGGTGTGGGGCGCCTTTACGCCCGCTGCCTACCGCTCGGGGGCAGGCAGCACCGTTCTTCTGGCCACATGGCGGGTCCGGAGCCCTTCTCGGAGGCGAGAAGGGTCCGGCCTGCGGGGCACGTGGAGCCTCCAGACCTCTCCCCGCGGAGGGGGAGGTCCAGCTTCTGTATGCCACGTGGCGGGCCCGAAGCACTCCTCTGCGGAGAGGGAGGTCCGGCCCCGCTGGACGCGTGGCATCTTCGGACCTCTCTCCCGCGGAGGGGGAGGTCCGGCTTCTGTATGCCACGTGGCGGGCCCGGA
Source organism: Neostapfia colusana (assembly GCA_030760725.1). NCBI lineage: Eukaryota > Viridiplantae > Streptophyta > Magnoliopsida > Poales > Poaceae > Neostapfia > Neostapfia colusana. Next base: position 109,029,363 of record JASWHV010000006.1, read on the forward strand.
GCTCTCCTCTGAGGAGAGGGAGGTCCGGCTCCGCCGGACGCGTGGCGCCTTCGGAGCTCTCCCTGCGGAGAAGGGCGAGTACCTTAGGCATTTTACCCTGTGCGCGGGGGTACCCCATATCTCAGGTACCGACAGTGGCCCCCGGGCCCATCTCGGGGGAGATAGTGAGCCCGAGGTGGGACCTTTGTCTCTTCCGATCCGCGCACTTTCCCTAAGTCCCGAATTGACCGCTGCCAGAGCACGAACGGCCGCGGGGTCGTGAGAGCGTGCACTCACTTGATGATTGCTTTTACTGCGGCGGTTTCTTCGGGAACCGCCGAAGTGCCTTGCCGGCTCATCTTCTCAGGAGACTGACTCCTTGACCCCACCGCTTTAGTTAAGCGGCTTGGGCCCACCCGTCATCGGCATTCGGTCTAGGAACCGAAGCGGTTGCCGGTGCGGGATATTCGAAGAGTTCCGAATCGCTTGGAATTGCACCGGGAAGCTTTTTAGAGGGGGTCTTACCCACATTGCAGCTTCCCTTCGCACTTCTCAGCGTTTCTTCTCGGACTCTTGTGCTTTTGAGTTCTCCCTTGCCATGGCTTCCAACCCGCTGCCAGAGAAGAAACGCACTCGATCTCCTCCAGCAACGGCGTCGGTGCCAAGTCGGGATTCTGGGGTGCCTGACACTCCCTCCGGTGGCGACTCGAAGAGGCCCCGGGTTGATGCGCTGGGGGAAGCCTCTGGGGCATCCCATGTCCCGCCAGTCCAAGCGACTGCGGAGCGACCGTCGGCGACGGTTGCGGGCTCTGGAAGTCCTACCCCGGCTCGGAAGTCGGGGTTCAGAGCCCGCTGGAGTGTCCGTGCTTCCAGGCCTTCCCCGTCTTGCGGGGAATCTGTGCCGCAGCGTTTGGAGCCAGGGGCAACTGCTGCGGCCCCCAGGCCAGCGCGAACTTCTCCTGTTCCGGTGTGTCCGGACTCCGCGGCGGCGTTGTCTCTTCCTGCCGAGACGGCCACCGCGGCCCCCAAGCCGGCGCAGGTCGACCCTGCACTAGGCGGCCCGGTCTTTTCTCCAGCACCGCCTTCCCCGGTCCGCCCTTCTCCTCAGACCAAGGAGCCAGAAGCTGAAGAGTGCCCGGCAGGCCTGGCTGCCAGAGCCTCGGAGCCAGCTTCTCCTGATCGGCGTCTCGTCTCAGTTGCTGGAGGAGGTCGGGGGGACTGCCCCGGCCTCTGTTGCTCCATTGCCTCTGGCAGATGCCTTCGCGCTTGCCGAGACGAGCGTTCAGCAGGTCTTGGCTGCATTAGGGCGCGAGCGGGAGGAGTATACGGTTGAACGGGATCGCCTCCTCACCTGGGGGAACCTTTTGCGGGAGAGGACCGTGAAGGTTAAGAGTGAGCTCGACTCCAGGCAGGAGTTGCTCGACTTCAGGGAAGCGCTTGTCGACCGGATGAAGCGGGCTGTTGACCGCATGGACACCCAATCGCGGCGGATCAACAGGGAGGCCCTGGAGGCACACGCCCGGGCTGAAGAGAGCCTCTCTGCTGCTGTGGAAATACGGCAGCGGTTGGAGCGCCGTGAACTCGCCGTTGAGGAGCGGGAGCGTTCCGTGGCAGCTGAGGCAGAGAGGGTCGCCGCGCAGCTGGCTGCTGGCGAGGATGACCTTCGAGCTCAGATGGAGGAGCTGGAGATTCTGAAGGCAGACCTCGACTTGAGGGAGGAACAGGTCTCCCATGATCGCCGGGCGGTCTTGGACCGGGAGTTGACCACCGGCTTCAAGGCCGCTGAGTTGGAGCGGCTAGCCAAGACTCTCCACCTTCGGGAGAGTTCCCTGGCGGCCAAGGAGAAAGAATTCTCCGAGAGGAACCTGGAGGCTCTGCAGGTGGCCCGCCGCGAGGTGGAGGAGCTCTCAGCCTTGCGGTCCTCCGAGGCTCTTGCGGTCTCAAGCTTCGTGGATCGAGCGGGGTCCGCCCTGATCCCTCTTGGCTTCAGTCCGGTGAGGGCCGCGACTCCTGCATTGAAGGTGGCAGAGGTGATCCCTGCGTTGGAGTCGATCGGCGCCAAGCTGGACAGACTCGACTCGGTGGTCGCCAGCGAGCTTGAGGCCGAGGGCCGCGGCTTAGCTTTAGAGGTCGCTTCGCATGTGCTGGCATGCTTCAAGAGCCGCGACCCCTCTTTTTCACTAGAGCCAGCGAGAGAGGGCCCAGCCGCGGAGCGGGAGGAAGCTGCCAGGGCTGAAGTCGAGGATGTGGCCGCCCTTGTAGCCGCAAGGTTCCGGCGAGAGCCGGGAGGTCCTTAGGACTTGTTTCTCCCTTTTTTATCGAGTCTGTAGTCCAGCTCATGGAGCCTTGCTTAATTTGACTCTCTTGGATACTTGTGTCTGTGATGCTTTTTCTCTCCTTCTTGGCTTTGCCTGGCTGAGTCCTTAGCTCCGCAAGGTACTCAGAGGCCATTTCCAATCTTGGAGCTTCGCACAGACACCCTCCCCGGGTCCTAACCGTGTAAGGGGCCCCCGGAGGTCTCCGAACCTCGCCCTATGGGGGGCTCCAAATCTGCCTGCCACGTGGCGGGTCCGGAGCTCCTCCTCAAGAGACGGGAGCTCCGGCCATGTTGGACACGTAGGGCTTTCGGAGCCCTCCCACTGAGGGGGGAGGTCCGGTTCCTGCCTGCCACGTGGCGAGCCCGGAGCCCTCCTCAAGGAAGGAGAGAGTTCGGGGCCCGCTGGACACGTGGGGCCCCCGGGCCCCGCCCCTGCTGGAGGGGCAGGTCCCGGTCCTTCCAGTCCCAGGCCGGAGTAGCTGGTAGCTCCTTTCCCCCCGCTTCATGCAGTCCCTGTTGCCGTAACCTAGAGGTCCTGCACACAGGCAGAGGAAACGTAATTCTCCTCGGGGGGTCCTCCCTTCCCGTCTCCTAGTCTTATCCATCTTATGGTCCTGACCCGCTATACGGGGCTTGGGCAATTCTGTGCACGAGGCGCCGGAGTTCCGGCTCCCTCCGAGGTCCGGGTACGGCCGTCCGATCCCTAGTACCGGGCCATACGCTGGGGAAGCAGAGTGCACGCGCTTTGGGTTCATGACCAGGCAAAGCGGACGTACTCCCCTGGACCTCCGGAGGGCAGGATGCGCATGCTTTGGGCTCTGGGCCGGCTAAGCTGGATACGCACCCTGGACCCCCCATGCACAACGCTGGCCTTTCCTGGAGGTGACCAACTGGCACCGCAACACCTGACTGGGGGAGGCCCGAGAGACTCACTCGGCCATCGGCAGGTGCCTCAAGCGCAGCCTCCTTCGGTAGGATAGCATATGCCGACTATGGATGAGCGCAGGAGAGGGGGAGCTAGATGTACGATGAACATACAGAGATAGTGCGATCATAAAAATTAATGCATAATTTAAATGAGCGCATGAGAGAGAGCTAAGTAGAACAGGTCTCTGTATTCGTGCCCATAGGTGGAATTCTGGCTGTACATGGGGGCAATGTTTCGCCTCGTCTACAAGGGAAGCAAGACTCTACGCGCTTAGGGTCGGAACCAGGCTAAACTTGACGTAGTCCTGTACCGTCCCTTGAGACTTAGCTACCCCAAGCTCTGTTCCTAAATTCTATGGGGTCTATTACAGAAGTGAATAACCCTGTTCTACCGATGCTCAGTAAGTAGGACTTACAGTGTTGCTTCATGGCAAGGATTTTTTGGGAATGGATCCCACTCTCGGTTGAAAGGCATGTGTACCTGGGGCGGCAGCTTTCATGATTCGGAAGGGACCTTCCCTGCTGGGGGAGAGCTTATGGGTCCTTCTTGGAATATAGCGTGCCGCTTCACCAGGTTGCACTCTTGCGGGCCCCCGTCGCGTTTGGTTCTTTGGCGGTAATGCTTAGAGCATTAGCCGAGACCGTGCGTTGTGGGGTGTTCCCTGCAAGACGAGTCTTGTCGAGGTTGTTATCTTCACGCTGGATCAGGTCCTGTGCGGCTTCTCTCGGGGGCCCCCGGGGAGTTCTCCCCTTCTGGCTAAGGCCTTCAAGGGGTAGGTGGACCCGGGCTCGCCTTGGATGACCTAAGGTGTCTTCCCCTTCTGGCAAGGCCTTCAAGGGGTTGACGGACCTTAGCGGCCCCTGAGAGGTATGTTTGAGGCACGGAGGCGTGCCGTAGTTGGCTAACGCCCTGGCCCGTCACCGTCGGAACTGGAGTCCTCACCGTCATGCACTGTCTTTATGACACGCTGAGGCTCCTGGAACCCCACCTGGTGGGCAGCGGTGACTGGGGCATCGGCCTTCTGTTTGCCATCCCTCTGAGGGTAGGGCAGTGCTTCAGCCCTCTGCTGTCTTCCTTTGCGGAAGCGCTCTGCAAGCTTCTGGATCTCCCAGCACTCAGCGGCAGTATGGTTGCCGGTGCCATGCACAGGGCATAGCCCGCCCTGGTCACTGTCAGGGACCGGTGATTGCCGTTGCCTTTTGTCGGGGCGTGGCCCCCGAGCTCCCCTGGTCGTCGCAGCTGCGGCAATGGGGGCCGTGAATGGTGACTTCATCTTGCCACTTCCCCGGTTCTTGATCTTCTTGCCACCCCCATAGGCAACAGCACCGGACCCGGGCTGTCCTCCTGACTCGGAGGTCGGCAGAGCGTGCCAGTTATGCCCTTCAGCTGCTCTGGCGCACTTGTCTGCCAGGCTGAAGAGCTCCGAGACGTCGCGGACCTCTCTGGTCGCGAGCTTCTCAAGCATTTTCTCGTCCCGGACACCCTGTCGGAACGCCACCACCACAGAGGCGCTTTGGATATGTGGGATGGTGTTGCGCACCTGAGAGAACCGCTGGATGAAAGAGCGCAGCGACTCCCCGGGTTGTTGTTTGACGGCGTGGAGGTCGAGCTCCATGCCGGGACGGGTGTAGGAGCTGCCAAAGTTGGCGATGAACTGCCGGCAGAGCTCCCCCCAGAAGGTTATGGACCCCTGAGGTAGGTTCATGAGCCAAGACCGAGCTGGGCCGGTCAAGGCTACGGGGAAGTAGTTGGCCATGACAGCCTCGTCCCCTCCTGCGGCAAGTATGGCGGTGGAGTAGATCTGGAGGAACTCCACTGGGTTGACGCTGCCGTCGTACTTCTCGGGCAGGTGCGGGCGGAACTTGTGTGGCCACCTTGCGAAGTGAAGGTGGGGTGCAAGGGCCGCACATCCTGCACCTGCTGCCGCAGGTATAGGCGCTGCGAACGCTTGGTTCGCACCTGGCGCTGCGTTTCCCGGCATGGGCAAGGCTGCACCATAGACCGGGGCCGCTACTTGCGGCGCATATGGTTGTGGCATATGCTGCGCAGCATATGCCTGAGGCGGGGCTCGCATGGCGAAGACCTGCCCTTCTGGTTGTGTCGAGGCCGACGACATGCTGTCGCCTGCCTCATGGTTGCGACGCCTTTCTCGGCGTCGCTCGAGGTACACCCGGGCGTCCTGCCCCAAGTGGCACTGTTCCAGTTCCCTTCGCAGGTCCGTCGACAGGAGCCTGGAGGAGCTGGAATCCGCCGTTAGCCCGTCAACCGTGGGTGTGCGCGTCAGCGACACAGCCGGTTGTCCTGGGTGCCGTCCTCGCCGAAACCGAGGGTTCTCGGCGGCGACGACGAGGCGGTCCACCTCGCGGACCCACTGCTGGGTCGCTGAATGGGGCGCATCTCTCGCAGGTGGATTGCGCAGCAGCGCTCTTGCTGCAGCTAGCGCACCTCCATGGTGTACGCTCAGCGCTGCAGAAGATCTCACACTGGTCGGGGCCTGCATAGCCGGAGTCGGCTGCTGGCTACCAGCTTGTGCCGACACACTCCGTCCTGAATGTGTCGACATGTACTCCCCAGTGGTCACGGTTTGCCGTGAACGCGGAGGGGGAGAGTTTGCCGCTGAAGGAAGCTTGGTCATCTTCGTCGGCGGAAACTCGTCGCGCTAGGAGAAAAGCCCCCTACCTGGAGCGCCAAATGTCGAAGTGTGCGATCGACACTTCCCCCGGGCCTGCACTGGGCAGCCCGCGGAGGTTCTTTTTTTCGGAGGGGCTAGTCCCTAGCGGAGAGCTTGCGCAGATGGACGAGTTAGTAAGAGCTTGACACGGCGAGTTTTACGTGCTTCAGGCCGCCGGAGCGTAAAACCCTACGTCCACGGCGAGCTATGGAGCTCGCTGTATTGCTTGCTGCTCAGGGCCGGAGGCCTGAGCTTGGGGGTGAGTTACAGCTTGAGAGTGTATGGCTAGCGTATGAGTTGCAAAGTGCGAACCCTTGCTATCGACGCCTACCCGAGCCTTTTATAGTCCAAGACTCGGGCGGCTTACAAGGGGAGCCGGGACCCGACAGGTGGCCCCGGGAAGATTGTCTGTTATCTACCGTATCTGTAGTTACGCCGGTAGTTGCCTCTGGTCGAAGGCTTCTGAGTCTTCATCTTGCCGCCCTGCCCATGCCACATGCTAGTCGTAGTGGTTGATGACGGCGCAGGCGGCATGGGATGTCTTGTCGCGGCGTTTATTAGCTGGCAGGTTCTGACACCGCGCGCCAGTCTGTGATGCGACTGGGCGCAACGGCACCTGACAGACGCGTGCTCCGCGTTTCCGCGTCATGGGAAGACGCGGGCCTTGAATACCTTGTACGGGCAAGGTGTGGGGCGCCTTTACGCCCGCTGCCTACCGCTCGGGGCAGGCAGCACCGTTCTTCTGGCCACGTGGCAGGTCCGGAGCCCTTCTCTGAGGCGAGAAGGGTCCGGCCTGCGGGGCACGTGGAGCCTCCGGACCTCTCCCCGCGGAGGGGGAGGTCCAGCTTCTGTATGCCACGTGGCGGGCCCTGAGCTCTCCTCTGCGGAGAGGGAGGTCCGGCCCCGCTGGACGCGTGGCGTCTTCGGACCTCTCTCCCGTGGAGGGGGAGGTCCGGCTTCTGTATGCCACGTGGCGGGCCCGGAGCTCTCCTCTGAGGAGAGGGAGGTCCGGCCCCGCCGGACGCGTGGCGCCTTCGGAGCTCTCCCTGCGGAGAAGGGTGAGTACCTTAGGCATTTTACCCTGTGCGCCGGGGTACCCCATATCTCAGGTACCGACAGATTTGGTTGCAGTATTCGACGTGAAAGAATTCGTGTGGGTTTCCTCAGTACCGGGTACTCGCGTACAGGGGAAAACCGCTTAAGGATCTCGTCCTCCCGCAGGGATAAGCTCCGGAGGCTCCACGTGTCCAGCGGAGGCCGGGCTCCCTTTTCCGCGGAGACAAGCTCCGGTTGTGCCATGCGTCAGGCGGGCGGGACCTCCCCTCTCCTCAGAGGTGAGCTCCGCGTGCGCCACATGTCTTGGTGGGTGGGACCTCCCCTCTCCCTCAGAGGCGAGTTCCACATGCGCCACGTGTCAGTGCCAGACCTCCCCTCTCCTCGGAGGTGGGCTCCGGGTGTGCCACATGTCCAGCAGTGTCAGTTCTCCTTTCTCCTCAGAGACGAGCTCCGAGGTCGACATGTGTCCATCAGCGTCGGACCTCCCGGAGGTGAGCTCCGGAGGTGACACATGTCCGGTAGTGTCGGACCTCTCGGAGGCGAGCTCCGAAGGTGACACGTGTCCAATAGGACCGGACCTCTCGGAGGTTAGCTCCGAGAGCGACACGTGTCCCGCGGTGTCGGACCTCTCGGAAGTGAGTTCCGAGAGCGACACGTGTCCAGCTGGTTGGGCCTTACTTCCTTGCAGTGACTGGCTCCGGTAGCGACACGTGTCCTGCGGGGCTGGACTTCGCTTCTCCGCAGAGACAAGCCCCGGAGGCGACACGCGTCCAGCAGGTCGGACCTCGCCCCTTCCATAGAGGCTAGATCTGAGCCAGCCACGTGTCTGGCAGTGCTAGACCTCTCCCCACAACGCAGGGATGAGCTCCAAACATGCCACGTGGCCAGCAGGCCGCGGGATGTGTCCACAGCGCTCCTCGGCGAACTGGAACTGGCTCTTTTTAGCTATATTTCTGATTCCTTCCCTGTTTCTACTTATTTTAAAATGTTTCTCTACACAAAATATGAATGCATGCATTATTACGAAATTGAGGGTGTTACAGGTACTCTCTATTTCGATCTCAATTCTCAGTCTTAGGTCGCCAAATCTTGCACACAGGGCCTAGAGTAGTCGGCGATCATTTGCTCTTCGCATCCCTAGCTTGAAACTGCACGTAGGCTGAGTATTTCTAGGTTTTCCAACGGCGACTGAGGTGGGGGACCGCGGGCGCACGGTGAAACCCCATTTGCCGCTGTTCCTGAGCAGTTATGAGGCTATGTCGAGCTTCCTCATAGTTCACTGGTGCTGTAGCGCCGTTTTACCAAGCTGTTGGCACGCTAGGTCGGCCGGCCGACGCCGCCGAAGGTGTACCGAGCCGCCTCACCGTCGCTAGCCACAGTAGAGGCCTCGCCGGCTCTGGGAAGCCTCACCATCGTGCTCAGCGTGACGGGTTAGGCCCTGGCAGCGAGCGGGGGCTCGGACAGAGGTTGGGGGATTGATTTCCGGTGATCTCCGGTGAGGGGGCCATGCGGGCGCGCGAGCACGGGAGTCCGGAGGTTGAAGAAGGAAGTCGGGCCCCAGCAGTCAGTGAGAGGGAAATTAAGAATCTCGATCCTCTGTGGCTATAGGATCCAGTGTGACTGCGCGTCTGAAACTGTGTAGCCCATGTGGTTTAACCGAGAGGGTGACACGTGGCTGCCGGACCCGCTGTCAGGGATTTGAACTTTTCCCAGTTAAATTGAATTCTAGAATTTCCCCAAATTTTAGAACCTCATAACTTTTGCTAGAAATCTCCAAATTTAGTGATTCAAATTGGGTTCAATTCCGGTTGAAGAACTCTGTCGAAGTGTGTGGTCGACACTTCCCCCGGATCTGCACTGGGCAGCCCGCGGAGGTTCTTTTTCGGAGGGGTTAGTCACTTGCGGAGAGCTTGAGCGTAGGGACGAGTTAGGGAGGAGCTTGACACGATGATTTTTACGTGGTTCGGGCCGCCGGAGCGTAAAACCCTACATCCACGGTGAGCTAAGGTGCTCGTTGTATTGCCTGTTGCTCAGAACCGGAGTCCTGAGCTTGAGGATGAGTTACGCCTAGGGTATGAGTTGCAGGAGTGCGAACCCAGGGTGCGAATGGCTAGAGTTCGAACCCTTGCTAACGTCGCCTACCTGAGCCTTTTATAGTCCAAGGCTCGTGTGGCTTACAAGGGGGGGGGGGGGGCGGGACCCGATAGGTGGTCCCGGGGAGATTGCCTGCCGACTATCGTATCTGCAGTTATGTCGGTAGTTGTCTCTGGCGAAGGCTTCTGAGTCTTCGTCTTGCCGCCCTGCCCATGCCGCATGCTAGTCGTAGTGGTTGATGACGGCGGAGGCGGCAGGGGATGTCTTGTCGCTGTGTTTATTGGCTGGCAGGTTCTGACACCGCGCGCCAGTCTGTGATGCGACTGGGCGCAACGGCACCTGACAGAGGCGTGCTCCGAGTCTCCGCGTCTTGGGAAGGCACGGGCCTTGAATACCTTGTACGGGCAAGGTATGGGGCGTTTTTACGCCCGCTGCCTACCGCTCGGGGGCAGGCAGCGCTCCTCTGCCGGACACGTGGCGGGCCCGGAGCCCTCCTCGGAGGAGAGGGAGGTCTGGCCCCGCAGGACACGTGGAGCCTCCGGACCTCTCCCCGCGGAGGGGGAGGTCCGGCTTCTGTCGGCCACGTGGCGGGCCCAGAGCTCTCCTCTTAGGAGAGGGAGGTCCGGCCCCGCTGGACACGTGGCACCTTCGGACCTTTCCCCCACGGAGGGGGGAGGTCCGGCTTCTGCAGGCCACGTGGCGAGTCCGGGGCCCCCCTCTGAGGAGAGGGAGGTCCGGCCCCGCTGGACACGTGGCGCCTTCAGAGCTCTCCCTGCGGAGAAGGGCGAGATCCTCTGGCATTTCCCCCTGTGCGCGGGGGTACCCCATATCGTGGGTACCGAGAGTGGCCCCCGGGCCCATCTCGGGGGAGATAGCGAGCCCGAGGTGGGACCTCCGTCTCTTCTGTCCCGCGCACTTTCTCCAAGTCCCGCATTGACCGCTGCCGGAGCACGAACAGTCGTGGGATCGTGGGAGCGTGCGCCCACTTGATGGTTGCTTTTACTGCGGCGGTTCCCAAGACTGTCACTTCTGCACGTTACGGCGCTTTCTTCGGGAACCGCCAGAGCGCCTTGCCGGCTCGTCTTCTTGGGAGGCTGACTCCTTGACCCGCCGCTTCAGCTGGGCAGCTTGGGCCCACCTGCCATCGGCTCTCGGTCTTGAAGCCGATGCGGTTGCTGATGCGGCGTATCCGAAGAGTTTCGGGTCGTTTGGAATCGCGTCTGGGAAGTTTTAAAAGGGGATCTTACCCACATTACGGCTTCCCTTCACACTTTCCAGTGCTTTTCCTTGGACTCTTGTGCCTTTGTCTTCTTGCCTTTGAGTCCTCCCTCGTCATGGCTTCTAACCCGCCCCCAGAGAAGAAACATGCTCAATCTCATCCAGTGGCGGCATCTGTGCCAAGTCGGGGATCCGGGGTGCCTGCACCTCCCGCTTCTAGAGATGGCACTCCTTCCGGTGGCGACACAAAGAGGTCCCGGGCTGATGCGTCGAGGGGAGCTTCTAGAGCATCCCTTGATCCGTCAGTCCAGGCGACTGCGGAGCAGCCGTCAGTGACGACGGCGTGCTTTGGCGATCCTACCCCAGCTCAGAAGTCAGGGTTCAGGGCCCGCTGGAGTGTTCGCGCTTCCCGGTTGTCCCCGACTGGTGGGCAGTCTGCGCCGTTTTGCTCGGAAACCGGGACGGCTGCCGCGGCCCCCAAGCCAGCGCGAGTTTCCCCTGCTCCAGCGTGCCCGGATTCCACGTCTGTGTCATCTCCTCTGCCGAGACGGCTGCCGCGGCCCCCAAGCCAGCGCAGGTCAACCCTGTACCAGGCGACCTGGCTTCTACTTCAGCGTCGACTTCTCCCACTCGTCCCTCTCCACGGACTGAGGGGCCAGAAGTTAGTGAGAGTTCGGCGGGTCCGGCTGTCAGAGTCCCGGCGCCAGCTTCTCCTGACCGGCGTCTCATCCCGGTCGCTGGTGCATCCCCTTTTCTTGAGGATGATGTGATGGAGGAGGTCGGGGGTGCTGCTCCGGCCTCTGCTGCCCCACTGCCTCTGCCGGATGCCTTCGCGCTCGCCCAAGCGAGCGTCCGGCAGGTCTTGGCTGCAGTTGGTCGTGAGCGGGAGGAGCATACGGTTGAAAAGGATCGCCTCCTCATCTGGGGGAACCTTTTGCGGGAGCGGACCGCGAAGGTAAAGGGCGAGCTCGACTCCAGGCAGGAGTTGCTTGACTTCAGGGAAGCGCTCCTCGACCGGCTGAAGCGGTCTGTTGACTGCCTGGACACCGAAACGCGACGGCTCCACAGGGAGGCCCTTGAGGCACACGCCCGGGCCGAGGAGAGCCTCTCTGCCGCGGAGGAGATACGGCAGCCGTTGGAGCGCCATAAACTCGCCGTTGAGGACCGGGAGCGTTCCACGGCACCCGAGGCGGAGAGGGTCGCCGCGCGGCTGGCGGCGGGCGAGGCTGACCTGCGAGCTCGGGCCAGGGAGCTAGAGGCCCGGAAGGCAGACCTGGCCATGAGGGAGGAACAGGTCTCCCGCAAACGCCAGGCGATCCTGGATCGGGAATTGGCTGCCGACTTCCGGGTTTCTGAGTTGGAGCGGCTTGCCCAGTCTCTTCGCCTTCGGGAAAGCTCCCTGGTGGCCAGGGAGAAGGAGTCCTCCGAGGGAAGCCGCGACGCCCTGCGAGCAGCCCGCCGTGAGGTAGAGGAGCTCTTGGCTTCGCGGTCCTCCGAGGCCCGTGCTGTTTCGAGCTTCGTCGACCAGGCGGGGTCCGCCTTGGTCCCTCTTGGCTTCAACCCGGTGAAGGCGGTGGCTCCTGCGCTGAAGGTAGCTGAAGTTATTCGCGCACTGGAGTCACTTGGCGCCAAGCTGAGCAGGCTGGACTCAGTGGTCGCCAGCGAGCTTGAGGCAAAGGGACGGGGCCTGGCCTTGGAGGTTGCCACACATGTGCTGGCCTGCTTCAAGAGCCGGGACCCTTCCTTCTCACTGGAGCCAGTGAAAGACGGTCCTGCCGTGGAGCGGAAGGAGATGGCCAGGGCCGAAGTCGGGGAAGTGGCCGCCCTTGTAGCCTCTAGGTTCCGACGCGAGCCAGGAGGCCCCTAGGACTCTCTTCTTTCTTTTTATCGAGTCTGTAGACCAGCTCGTGGAGCCATGAATAAATAGACTCTCTTGAATGTTTGTGCCTGTGATGCTTTTTGTCTTCTTCATGGTTTAGCCTGGCCGAGTCCTTAGCTCCGCAAGGCACTCAAGAGGCCTTTACCAATCTCGAAGCTCTGCACAGGCACCTTCTCCGGGTCCTTACTGTATTAAGGACCCCGGAGGTCTCCGGAGCTCGCCCCATGGGGAGGTCCGGATCTGCCGGCCACGTGGCGGCCCGGAGTTCCCTTTTAAGGAGAAGGGGTCCGGCCCTGCGGGACACGTGGAGCCTTCTGGGCTCCTCCCCCGGAGAGGGAGGTCCGGCTTCTGCCGGCCACGCGGCGGGTCCGGAACCCCTCCTGAGGAGGCGGGAGCTCCGGCCCCGCTGTACCCGTGGGGCCTTCGGAGCCCCCCCCCCAGGGGGGAGGTCCGACCCGGACCTTCCGGTCCTGTGCTGGAGTAGTTGGTAGCTCCTTGCCCCCCGCTTCATGCAGCCCCCGTTGCTGTAACCTAGAGGTCCTGCACACAGGTAGAGGAAACGTAATTCTCCTCGGGGGGTCCTCCCCTCCCGTCTCTTAGTATTATTCGACTTACGGTCCTGATCCGCTATACGGGGCTTCGGCAATTCTGTGCGGAGACACCGGGGCTCCGGCTCCCTCCAAGGTCCGGGTACGATCGTCCGATCCCTAGTACCGGACCGTGCGCCGGGGAAGCAGAGTGCACAGGCTTTGGGTACGGAACCAGGCAAAGCGGCTGTACTCCCCTGGACCTCCGGAGGGCAGGATGCGAACGCTTTGGGCACAGAGCCGGCTAAGCAGGATACGCACCCTGGACCCCCCATGCACGGCGCAGGCCTTTCCTGGAGGTGGCCAACTGGCACCGCAACACCTGACTAGGGGAGGCCCGAGAGACCCACCTGGCCATCGGTAGGTGCCTCAAGCGCAGCCGCCATCGGTAGGATAGCAAATGCTGACTATGGATGAGCACGGGATAGAGGGAGCTAGATGTACGATGAACATACATAGAGAGTGCGATCATAAAAATTAATGCGTAATTTAAATGAGCACATGAGAGAGAGTGAAGTAGAACAAGTTTCTGTATAAATGCCCATAGGGGGAAGTCAGGCTGTACATGGGGGCAACGACCCGCCTCATTAAGAAGGGAAGCAAGACTCTACGCGCTTAGGGTCGGAACCAGGCCAAGCTGAACGTAGCCTGGACCGTCCCTTGAGACTTAGCTGCCCCAAGCGCTGTTCCTAGATTCTATGGGATTTATTACAGAAGGGTATGGCCCTGTTCTACTAACGCTCAGGAGGTAGGACTTACAGTGTTGTTCCATGCCAAGGGTTTTGGGAACGGATCCCATACTCGGTTGAAAGGCATGTGTACCTGGGACGGCAACTTCCGTGACTCGGAAGGAACCTTCCCAGCTGGGGAGAGTTTATAGGTCCTTTACGGGAAAGTGCGTGCCGCGACACCAGGTTGCCTTCCTGCAGGTCCCTGACGCGTTTGGTCCTTTGGCGGTAGTGCTAGAGCGCCAACCGAGACCGTGCGTTGTGGGGTGTCACCTGCAGCCGAGCCTCGTCGACGAGGTTGTCATCTTCACGCTGGATCAGGTCCCGCGCGGCTTCTCCTGGGCGCCCCGGGGAGCTCTCCCCTTCTGGCTAATGCCTTCAAGGGGTAGGAGGACCCGGACTCTTCTTGGGAGACCCAAGGCGTCTTTCTCCTTCTGGCAAGGCCTTCAAAGGGTTGACATACCCTGGGCGGCCCCCAGGAGGTACGACCGAGGCACGGAGGCGTGCACTCGGGTGGAGCTGGCCCGGTTCTGCAGCGTCGGGGCTGGTGCTTGGGCTGCTGTTTGTCATCTTCACGCTGGATCAGGTCCCGCGCGGCTTCTCCTGGGCGCCCCGGGGAGTTCTCCCCTTCTGGCTAAGGCCTTCAAGGGGTAGGAGGACCCAGACTCTTCTTGGGAGACCCAAGGCGTCTTTCCCCTTCTGGCAAGGCCTTCAAGGGGTTGACAGACCCTGGGCGGCCCCCAGGAGGTACGACCGAGGCACGGAGGCGTGCACTCGGGTGGAGCTGGCCCGGTTCTGCACCATCGGGGCTGGTGCTTGGGCTGCTGTGACTACTTGGAGCTCCTCCAAGGTTGATATCACAGCAGTGCAGTCTCCACTGACTTCCCAGGATAGCCGCAGTCAGCTACTGCCCCGGCTCGTCATCACCGGAGCTGAAGTCCTCACCGTTGTGCACCGTCTTCATGACACACTGAGGCTCCTGAAACCCCACCTGGTGGCCGGCGCTGACTGAGGCGTCGACTTTCTGCTTGCCCTCCCTCTGAGGGAGGGGCGGGGCCTCAGCTCTCTGCTGCCTCCCTTTGCGGAAGCGCTCTGCGAGCCTTTGGATATCCAAGCACTCGGCAGCAGTATGATTGCTGGTGCCATGCACGGGGCATAGCCCTCCATGGTCACCATCTAGGGCTGGCGACTGCCGCCGCCTTTTGTCGGGGCGTGGCCCCCTAGCTCCACTGGGTGTCGCTGCTGCGGCGACGGGAGCCGTGGTCGATGAATTCATCTTGCCACTCCCCCGGTTCTTGGCCTTCTTGCCGATTCCATAGGAAGCGGCGCCAGATCCTGGCCGCCCCCTGGCTCGGAGGCTGGTAGTGAGTGCCAGTTCCGCCCTTCGGCTGCTCTGGCGCACTTGTCCGCCAGGCTGAAGAGCTCTGAGACCTCTCTAATCGCGAGCTTCTCGAGCATCTTCTTGTCCCGAACGCCTTGCCGGAACGCCACCACCACAGAAGCGTTCTGGATGTGTGGGATGGTGTTCCGCACCTGGGAGAACCGCTGGATAAAGGAGCGCAGCGACTCCCCAGGTTGTTGCTGGATGGCATGAAGGTCGAGCTCCGTGCCAGGCCGGGTGTAGGAACTGCCAAAGTTGGCGGTGAACTGCCGGCAGAGCTCTCCCCAGGAAGTTATGGAACCCTGGGGGAGGTTCATGAGCCAAGACCGGGCTGGGCCGGTCAAGGCAACGGGGAAGTAGTTGGCCATGACGGCCTCATCCCCTCCTGCTGCAAGTACGGCGGTGGAGTAGATCTGGAGAAACTCCGCCGGGTTGACGCTGCCGTCGTACTTCTCGGGCAGGTGCGGCCGAAACTTGCACGGCCACCTCGCAAAGCGAAGGTGGGGCGCCAGGGCTGCACACCCTGCCCCAGCTGCTGCAGGCGTTGGTGCCGCGAATGCTTGGTTCGCCGCTGGCACAGTGTACCCCGGTATGGGCAAGGCTGCGCCATAGACCGGGGATGCCGTTTGCAGGGCATATGGCTGTGACATATGCTGCGCGGCGTATGCCTGGGGCAGAGATCGCGTGGTGAAGGTCTGCGCCTCAGGCTGGGTCGAGGCTGATGTCATGCTGTCACCAGCCTCTTGGTTGCGGCGCCTTTCTCGACGTCGCTCGAGGTACACCCGGGCATCCTGGCCCAAGTGGCACCGTTCCAGCTCTGTCCTCAGGTCCGTCGACTGAAGCCTGGTGGAGCTGGAATCCGCCGTCTGCCCGTCAACCGTTGGCGTGCGCGTCAGCGACACAGCCGGTTGGCCGGAGCGTCGTCCCCGCCGAAGCCGAGGGTTTGCGGCGGCGACGACGAGGTGGTCTACCTCGTGAATCCACTGCTGGGTCGCTCCCTGAGGCGCGTCCCCAGCAGGCGGATTGCGCAGCAGCGCTCTTGCTGCAGCCAGCGCATCCCCGTGGGGAACGCTCAGCGCTGCAGAAGATCTCACGCTCGTTGGAGCATGCATTGCTGGAGTCGGCGATGCCGGAGTCGGCTGCTGGCTTCCAGCTTGCACCGACACACTCCGTCCAGAGTGTGTAGACACGTACTCCCCGCTAGTCACGGTCCGTCGTGAAAGCGGGAGAGGAGAGCTTGCCGCTTAAGGAAGCTTGGTCATCTTTGTCGGCAGAAGTTTGTCGCGCAAGGGAAAAGCCCCCTACCTGGCGTGCCAAATGTCGAAGTGTGTGGTCGACACTTCCCTCGGATCTGCACTGGGCAGCCCACGGAGGTTCTTTTTTGGAGGGGCTAGTCACTTGCGGAGAGCTTGAGCGTAGGGACGAGTTAGGGAGGAGCTTGACACGGCGAGTTTTACGTGGTTCGGGCTGCCGGAGCGTAAAACCCTACGTCCACGGTGAGCTGAGGTGCTCGCTGTATTGCCTGTTGCTCAGAACCGGAGTCCTGAGCTTGAGGATGAGTTACGCCTAGGGTATGAGTTGCTGGAGTGCGAACCCAGGGTGCGAATGGCTAGAGTGCGAACCCTTGCTAACGTCGCCTACCCGAGCCTTTTATAGTCCAAGGCTCATGTGGCTTACAAGGGGGGGGGGGGGGGCGGGACCCGACAGGTGGTCCTGGGGAGATTGCCTGCCGACTATCGTATCTGTAGTTATGTCGGTAGTTGTCTCTGGCGAAGGCTTCTGAGTCTTTGTCTTGCCGCCCTGCCCATGCCGCATGCTAGTCGTAGTGGTTGATGACGGCGGAGGCGGCAGGGGATGTCTTGTCGCTGTGTTTATTGGCTGGCAGGTTGTGACACAGCGCGCCAGTCTGTGATGCGATTGGGCGCAACGGCACCTGACAGAGGCGTGCTCCGCGTCTCCGCGTCTTGGGAAGGTGCGGGCCTTGAATACCTTGTACGGGCAAGGTATGGGGCGTCTTTACGCCCGCTGCCTACCGCTCGGGGGCAGGCAGCGCTCCTCTGCCGGACACGTGGCGGGTCCGGAGCCCTCCTCAGAGGAGAGGGAGGTCCGGCCCCGCAGGACACGTGGAGCCATCGGACCTCTCCCCGCGGAGGGGGAGGTCCGGCTTCTGTCGGCCACGTGGCGGGCCCGGAGCTCTCCTCTGAGGAGAGGGAGGTCCGGCCCCGCTGGACACGTGGCGCCTTCGGACCTTTCCCCCGCGGAGGGGGGAGGTCCGGCTTTTGCAGGCCACGTGGCGAGTCCAGGGCCCCCCTCTGAGGAGAGGGAGGTCCGGCCCCGCTGGACACGTGGCGCCTTCGGAGCTCTCCCTGCGGAGAAGGGCGAGATCCTCAGGCATTTTCCCCTGTGCGCGGGGGTACCCCATATCGTGGGTACCGACAAACTCTATCCAAATATACGACCCAATTTGTATGAAAGTCATTATTTAATTCTGTAAAAGTCTTTAAAGCTTTTCAGAAAAAGAACTTTTGAGGGAGTTTGGTTCATCCGAAAATTCTCAAATTTTGGCAGAATATTCTTTAGGATGTTAGTGAACACCAGTAAACATTTCAGCTCATTTGGAGTTTATTTGGTTAGGGGAATTCAGATTTTTAGTTGCTGGGTTCAATTGGATACAGAAACATTTTCAGAGAATTTCCAAAACATGGAAATTCAGTTATGGGTAATTCTTAGCTCCAAAACTCCTAGGAAAATTCATGCATGCTCCCTGAGCTATGTTTGAAATTGTGGTTCACTTGAATATGCATGAAAGTGCAAATTTATTCAGAATTAATTCTTTTTTTTCTAAATTCTTAGGGAATTGTTCTGAGTGATCTACTCATTGAAAAATTTTGAATCTTGGTCCAGATTACTTTCTTGTGACAAGGAATTCACAAGAAAATTTTTAGCTCCATTGGAGCTCTGGATCACCCTTGTTCTGTTTACCCTCCTTAGGTGCTCAAAACAAGAGTGGGGAGAACACTTAGTACTTAATCATGTTGATTAACCCAAATCCAAACCCTAGCACCAGTGTCATTTTAAATTCTTAAACAGAGTTCCAGTTTTTAAACTTGTCATTAGAACTTGTTAGCAACATCTTTACAACTAAATACATATGCATATTCATCACGTGTAACATCTACGTGGAGATTTTGAAACAATCGGAGTGGAGATCCAAGGAGGAGGAAAGCAAGTGATCAAGCCTCAAGTGGTCTTCACTAACTGAATAGATACTTAATCACCTGCAAAACAAAGGCAAGCCCCGGTTTGCATCCAAATTTACAAGTTTTTATTTGTATACACTTTATATTGTCTAGAATATTAGTTTTGCATTATGGCTAGGTTTGTATGACACTCCACATGCATGACTCAGAAATACCCTGGAGTTTGATTTAGAGTAGGTTATCACTTAATTATAACTGCTGATCTCAAGTTAACAAAAGTGGATTAAAAGAGGCATAACTCGAGTAGGCCGTTTCCTACTCGTGAACCAGGATTAAGGGGGATCAATCGAAAGAGTTGGGAATTGATCCTCATAGTTGGGAATGGAGAACGGTGTGACACCCTCAATTTCGTATCCATGCATGCATACATAATTCATATAAAGAAACATTTTAAAAGAAGTAGAATAGGTGAAAGTTAGCTAAAAAGAGCCAATTCCAATCCACCGAGAGTGACGTCTACACTTCCCGCGGCCCGCCGGCCATGTGGCCCCTTCGGAGCTCATCCCTGCAAAAAGGGTGAGGTCCGGCACTGCTGGCTACGTGGCAGGCTCGGAGCTTGCCTCTACGGAAGGGGCGAGGTCCGGCCCCGTGGGACACGTGTTGCCCCCGGAGCTAGCCTCTGCGGGGAAGCGAGGCCAGCCCCGCAGGACACGTGGCGCTTTCGGAGCTCAACCCTGCGTAGGGAGTGAGGTTCGGTCCTAACTGGACACATGTCGTTCTCGGAACTCGCCTCCGATAGGTCCAACACTAATGGACATGTGTCACCTCCGGAGCTCGCCTCCGAGAGGTCCGACACTAATGGACACGTGTTACCTCCAGAGCTCGCCTCCGAGAGATCCAACCCTGCGGGACACGTGTCGCTCTCGGAGCTCGCCTCCGGGAGGTCTGACGCTGTTGGACACGTGTCGACCTCGGAGCCCATCTCTGAGTAGAAAGGAGGTCCGACACTACTAGACACGTGGCACTCCCGGAGCTCGTCTCTGAGAAGGAAGGAAGTCTGGCACTGCTGTACACGTGGCACACCCGGAGCTCGCCTCCGAATAGAGGGGAGGTCCGGCACTGACACGTGGCACTCTCGGAGCTCACCTCTGATGTGAGGGGAGGTCCGGAACTGACACATGGCGCACGCGAAGAAGAGGGGAGCCGTCGAAGAAGAGCGTCCAGTGAGGCCCGGTGAAGACCGGAGCTCGGTACTTTGGTTCACCGTCTTCGCGGCCCCCTGGGTGAGCCTTCATTGGCGTCCACTCAGCCACGAAGTCAGCCAGTGCTTGGCTCTTGGCTGTCTGACGTGGTCGGGAGCTCAGCTTGAACTACGCCGTCTTCGGGCTGTCTTCCGGCTTCGGAAGCTGGCAGTGAGTGCCAGCTCCGCCCTCCGGATGCTCTGGCGCACTTGTCCGCCAGGCTGAAGGGCTCAGAGGCATCGCAGACCTCTCTGGTTGCAAGCCTCTCAAGCATCTTCTTGTCCTGGACACTGTCGAAGTGCCGCCACCACAGAAGCACTTTGAATATGTGGAATGGTGTTGCGTACCTGGGAGAACCGCTGGATGAAGGAGCGCAGCGACTCCCCAGGTTGTTGCTTGATGGCTTGGAGGTCAAGCTCCGTGCCGGGACGGGTGTAGGAGCTGCCGAAGTTGGCGATGAACTGCCAGCAGAGCTATACCCAGGAAGTTATGGAACCCCGAGGGAGGTTCATTAGCCAAGACCGGGCAGGACCGGTCAAGGCGACGGGGAAGTAGTTTGGCCATGACGGCCTCATCCCCTCCTGCGGCAAGTACGGCGGTGGAGTAGATCTGGAGGAACCCCGCCGGATTGACGCTGCCGTCGTACTTCTCGGGCAGGTGCGGCCGAAACTTGCGCGGCCACCTCGTGAAGCGGAGGTGGGGCTCCAGGGCCGTACATCCTGCCCCTGTTGCTGCAGATGTTGGTGCCGCGAACGCTTGGTTCGCCGCTGGCACAGTGTACCCCGGTATGGGCAAGGTTGCGCCATAGACCAGGGGCGCCGTTTGGAGGACATATGGCTGTGGCATATGCTGCGTGGCGTATGTCTGGGGCAGAGTTCGTGTGGCGAAAGTCTGCGCCTCAGGCAGGGTTGAGGCAATCGTCATGCTGACGCTGGCCTCTTGGCTGCGACGCCTTTCTCGTCGCCGCTCGAGGAACATTCGGGCGTCTTGGCCCAGGTGGCATCGTTCCAGCTCAGTCGTCAGGTCCGTCGACGGAAGCCTGGTGGAGCTGGAATCCGCCGTCTGTCCGTCAACCGTTGGCGTGCGCGTCAGCGACACAGCCGGTTGGCCGGAGCGTCGTCCCCGCCGAAGTCAAGGGTTTGCAGCGGCGACGACAAGACGGTCTACCTCACGAATCCGCTGCTGGGTCGCTGCCTGAGGCGTGTCCCCAGCAGGCGGATTGTGCAGTAGCGCTCTTGTTGCGGCTAGCGCACCCCCGCCGGGTACGCCCAGCGCTACTGAAGACCTGACGCTGGCTGGAGCCTGCATTGCCGGGGTCGGCGCTGCCAGAGCCGGTTGCTGGCTCCCAGTGCAGGTACTGGTGCCGCGAACGCTTGGTTGCGCCTGGCACAGTGTACCCCGGTATGGGCAAGGTTGCGCCATAGGCCGGGGACGCCGCTTGCAGAGCACATGGTTGTGGCTTATGCTGTGCGGCGTACGCCTGGGGTAGAGCTCGTGTAGCAAAGGTCTGCCCTCCAGGCGGGGTCGAGGCCGACGTCATGTTGTCGCAGGCCTCTTGAGTGCGACGCCTTTCTCGACGTCGCTCGAGGAACACTCGGGCATCTTGGCCCAAGTGGCACCGTTCCAGCTCTGTCCTCAGGTCCGTCGACGGAAGCCTGGTGGAGCTGGAATCCGCCGTCTGTCCGTCAACCATTGGCGTGCGCGTCAGCGACACAGCCGGTTGGCCGGAGCGTCGTCCCCGCCGAAGCCAAGGGTTTGCAGCGGCGACGACAAGACGGTCTACCTCGCGAATCTACTGCTGGGTCGCTGCCTGAGGCGCGTCCCCAGCAGGCGGATTGTGCAGTAGCGCTCTTGTTGCGGCTAGCGCACCCCCGCCGGGTACGCCCAGCGCTACTGAAGACCTGACGGTGGCTGGAGCCTGCATTGCCGGGGTCGGCGCTGCCAGAGCCGGTTGCTGGCTCCCAGCTTGCCCTGACACACTCCGTCCTGAGTGTGTCATCATGTACTCTCCCCTGGTCACGGTTTGCTGCGGACGCAGGGGGGGAGAGTTTGCCGCTGAAGGAAGCTTGGTCATCTTCGTCGGCGGAAACTCATCGCGCAAGGGGAAAAGCCCCCTACCTGGCACGCCAAATGTCGAAATGTGCGATCGACACTTCCCCCGGGCCTGCACTGGGCAGCCCGCGCAGGTTCTTTTTTCGGCGGGGCTAGTCTCCTAACGGAAAGCTTGCGCGGATGGACGAGTTAGCGAGAGCTTGACACGGCGAGTTTTACGTGGTTCAGGCCGCTGGAGCGTAAAACCCTACGTCCACGGCGAGCTATGGAGCTCGCTGTATTGCTTGCTGCTCAGGGCCGAAGGCCTGAGCTTGGGGGTGAGTTACAGCTTGAGAGTGTATGGCTAGCGTATGAGTTGCAAAGTGCGAACCAACAGGGTTCGAACCCTTGCTAACGTTGCCTACCCGAGCCTTTTATAGTCCAAGACTCGGGTGGCTTACAAGGGGGGCCCGGGACCCGACAGGTGGTCACGGGGAGATTGTCTATTATCTACCGTATCTGCAGTTACGCCGGTAGTTGTCTCTGGCGAAGGCTTCTGAGTCTTCGTCTTGCAGCCCTGCCCATGCCGCATGCTAGTCGTAGTGGTTGATGACGGCGGGGGCGGCATGGGATGTCTTGTCGCTGTGTTTATTGGCTGGCAGGCCCTGACACCACGCGCCAGTCTGTGATGCGACTGGGCGCAACGGCACCTGACAGAGGTGTGCTCCGCGTCTCCGTGTCTTGGGAAGGCGCGGGCCTTGAATACCTTGTACGGGAAAGGTATGGGGCGTCTTTACGCCCGCTGCCTACCGCTCGGGGGCAGGCAGCGCTGTTCTGCTGGACACGTGGTGGGCCCGGAGCTCTCCTCTGAGGAGGGGGAGGTCCGGCCCCGCAAGACACGTGGAGCCTTCGGACCTCTCCCCCGCGGAGGGGGGAGGTCCGGCTTCTGTCGGCCACGTGGCGGGTCCGGAGCTCTCCTCTAAGGAGGGGGCGGTCCGGCCCCGCGGGACATGTGGCACCTTCGGAGCTCTCCCCACGGAGGGGGGAGGTCTGGCTGCTGTAGGCCACGTGGCGAGCCCGGAGCTCTCCTCTGAGGGGAGGGAGGTCCGGCCCCACTGGACACGTGGCGCCTTTGGAGCTTTCCCTGCGGAGAAGGGCGAGACCCCTAGGCATTTTCCCCTGTGCGCGGGGGTACCCCATATCACGGGTACCGACAGTGGCCCCCGGGCTCACCTCGGGGGAGGTAACGAGCCCGAGGTGAGGCCTTCTCCTACCCGCGCACTTTCTTGTTTCGAGTACCCCCTGTGCTGGCAGGGTCTTGACGGCTTCGGAGTTCAGCCTCTTAGGAGAGGGTGAAGCCTGGCATCGGAGCTCGGCCCGGCTGTGGGGGCGGAGGTCCGGAAGTCATCGGAGCACAGGTCCACGAAGGGCGTGAGGTCCGGCATCAGTGCTCGCCTCTGAAAGGAGGGCAAGGACTGGCATCGGAGCTCGGCCCAGCTGCGGGGGCGGAGGTCCGGAAGTCGTCGGAGCTCAGGCCAGCGAGGGGCGTGAGGTCCGGAGGTCATCGGAGCTCAGGCCAGCGAAGTGCGTGAGGTCCGGCATCAGCGCTCGCCTCTGAAAGGAGGGCGAGGGCTGGCCTCGGAACTTGGCCCAGCCGTGGGGGCGAAGGTCCGAAAGTCATCGGAGCTCAGGCCAGCGAAGGGCGTGAGGTCCGGCATCAGCGCTCGCCTCTGAAAGGAGGGCGAGGGCTGGCATCGGAGCTCGGCCTGGCTGTGGAGGCGGAGTCCGGAAGTCATCGGAGCTCAGGCCAATGAAGGGCGTGAGGTCCGGCATCAGCGCTCGCCTCTGAAAGGAGGGCGAGGGCTGACCTCGGAGCTCGGCCCAGCTGCGGGGGCGGAGGTCCGGAAGTCATCGGAGCTCGTGCCACCGAAGGGCGTGAGGTCCGGCATCAGCGCTCGCCTCTGAAAGGAGGGCGAGGGTTGGCCTCGGAGCTCGGTCTGGCTGTGGAGGCGGAGTCCGGAAGTCATCGGAGCTCAGGCCAGCGAAGGGCGTGAGGTCCGGCATCAGCGCTCGCCTCTGAAAGGAGGGCGATAGCTGGCCTTGGAGCTCTGCATGGCTGTGGAGGCGGAGTCCGAAAGTCATCGGAACTCAGGCCAGCGAAAGGCGTGAGGCCCGGCATCAGCGCTCGCCTCTGAAAGGAGGGCGAATGCTGGCATCAGAGCTCGGCCCAGCTGTGGGGGCGAAGTCCGGCACTGCTCAGTGGTCCCCCTTTCCTGTCCCTTAGTCTCATTTGGCTTACTGTCCCAGGCCGGAATACGGGGCTCGGGTAATCCAATGCACTTGGTCCCGGAGGTCTGGCCCCAGCCCCAGTCAGGGTGTAACCGTCCGGCCCCCTGGTACTCAGACCGTAGCGCTGGGGGGCAGAGTGCCCATGCTTTGGGTGCAAGACCGGGCAAAGCAAGGTTCCTGACCCCCCGGTCTAGCGTAGGTCTTTTCTCGGAGGAGACCAACTGGCGGTACAGTACCCTCACAGGGAGAGATCCAAAAGGCCACCGGGCCATTGGCAGGTACCCCAAGCACTACCGTTTTCGGCAGGACGGCAAATATCGACTATGCATGAGAGCAGGAAAGAGGAACCAAGTGTACAATGGACGCACACTTTCTAGAGCGTGGGGAGGTGTTCATATAAATTAATGCGTAATTTAAATGAACACCTAAGTAAGCATGGTGAACTTACTGGGGTAGCGTCGGAGCACCTGTCTTCACGCAGAGCGGGTCATGCATGGCTTCGTCGTACGCCAGACACGGGGGGACCCCCATGGCGATCTCAGGGGGAAGCATGGCTTCAGCCCCGCATACCATGCGGAAGGGTAGTTCCCGTGACCCGGCCCTGGGAAGTCCGGCTGGCCCTCGACATGGAGGAGCCGGTATCCCCCGACGGCTCTGGGTGCGCGTCTGCACCGGTTGTGTGGGTCTGCTTGGCGTGGACCTGGCACGCATTGCATCCCTAACCGGTTTGACGGCGTCCAGGTGGCTCTCAGTCAGTAGGAGCCATGCCGGGTGGCTTAACTGACCAACGTGCGGGACGATGAGCGTTCCCAGCACTCGCCTCCTTGGACTACTGCGAGCTAATCGCAGCCTTCCTCCTGGGTTATGCACCGCAATAGGATGTCGTGGCGCCACGCCAGTGAAGATACCAGCGCGTAGCACTTAGCCATCCGCACCACCCGTTCAGCGGATGCACGTTCATCAGGAAGGATATCCTTCAAGGAGTCCCGGACCTCCGTGGTTCATGCATCAGGACTACTTGAGCTTCTGGATCTTGAGCGCTGGGTTGCACGGAGTCCCCAGTGACTCTTACGATCCTTTGGCGGCATCCAGGCCCGCCGGGACTGCCTAGCTTCGAGGCACTGGTTCAGCCCCCTTCGCCCGGCTCGGCGGGCCGGGCTGTGGACCGCAGCAACGTCCTCTCGAAGACTCCTTCGTGCGCAGGGGCTCCGATGGAGGCTTTCGTTGAGAGGTCGTCAGCTGCGGCCGTGCAAGCGCGCGGTACATGGCGCAGGTCCAAGGCGAGGAATTCTTTCTCCAACATCCGCACGTGAAGCAGATAAGCAGCTAGCTGTGGGTCATTGCAGGGGCATTCACCCTTAACTTGCTTGATAACTAGCTGGGAGTCGCCCTGCGCCAACAACTGGCGAGCGCCCAGAGACAGGACTGTCTTTTAGGCCAAAGATGAGTGCTTCATACTCTGCCAAGTTGTTGGTTGCCTTGGAATTGAGACGCACCATGTACCCAGACTGCTCCCCCGATGGCATGAGAAGCAGTACGCCAGCACCGGCCCCCTGCTTTCGCGAGGAGCCGTCGAAGAAGAGCGTCCAGTGAGGCCCGGTGAAGACAGGAGCTCGGTACTTTGGTTCACCGTCTTCGCGGCCCCCTGGGTCAGCCTTCGTTGGCGTTCACTCAGCCACGAAGTCAGCCAGTGCTTGTCTCTTGGCTGTCTGACGTGGTCGGGAGCTCAGCTTGAACTACGCCGTCTTCGGGCTGTCTTCCGGCTTCGGAAGCTGGCAGTGAGTGCCAGCTCCGCCCTCCGGCTGCTCTGGCGCACTTGTCCGCCAGGCTGAAGGGCTCAGAGGCATCACAGACCTCTCTGGTTGCAAGCCTCTCAAGCATCTTCTTGTCCTGGACACTGTCGAAGTGCCGCCACCACAGAAGCACTTTGAATATGTGGAATGGTGTTGCGTACCTGGGAGAACCGCTGGATGAAGGAGCGCAGCGACTCCCCAGGTTGTTGCTTGATGGCTTGGAGGTCAAGCTCCGTGCCGGGATGGGTGTAGGAGCTGCCGAAGTTGGCGATGAACTGCCGGCAGAGCTCTCCCCAGGAAGTTATGGAACCCCGAGGGAGGTTCATTAGCCAAGACCGGGCAGGGCCGGTCAAGGCGACGGGGAAGTAGTTTGGCCATGACGGCCTCATCCCCTCCTGCGGCAAGTACGGCGGTGGAGTAGATCTGGAGGAACCCCGCCGGATTGACGCTGCCGTCGTACTTCTCGGGCAGGTGCGGCCGAAACTTGCGCGGCCACCTCGTGAAGCGGAGGTGGGGCTCCAGGGCCGTACATCCTGCCCCTGTTGCTGCAGATGTTGGTGCCGCGAATGCTTGGTTCGCCGCTGGCACAGTGTACCCCGGTATGGGCAAGGTTGCGCCATAGACCGGGGGCGCCGTTTAGATGACATATGGCTGTGGCATATGCTGCGTGGCGTATGTCTGGGGCAGAGTTCGTGTGGCGAAAGTCTGCGCCTCAGGCAGGGTTGAGGCAATCGTCATGCTGACGCTGGCCTCTTGGCTGCGACGCCTTTCTCGTCGCCGCTCGAGGAACATTCGGGCGTCTTGGCCCAGGTGGCATCGTTCCAGCTCAGTCGTCAGGTCCGTCGACGGAAGCCTGGTGGAGCTGGAATCTGCCGTCTGTCCGTCAACCGTTGGTGTGCGCGTCAGCGACACAGCCGGTTGGCCGGAGCGTCGTCCCCGCCGAAGTCAAGGGTTTGCAGCAGCGACGACAAGACGGTCTACCTCGCGAATCCGCTGCTGGGTCGCTGCCTGAGGCGTGTCCCCAGCAGGCGGATTGTGCAGTAGCGCTCTTGTTGCGGCTAGCGCACCCCCGCCGGGTACGCCCAGCGCTACTGAAGACCTGACGCTGGCTGGAGCCTGCATTGCCGGGGTCGGCGCTGCCAGAGCCGGTTGCTGGCTCCCAGTGCAGGTACTGGTGCCGCGAACGCTTGGTTGCGCCTGGCACAGTGTACCCCGGTATGGGCAAGGTTGCGCCATAGGCCGGGGACGCCGCTTGCAGAGCACATGGTTGTGGCTTATGCTGTGCGGCGTACGCCTGGGGCAGAGCTCGCGTAGCAAAGATCTGCCCTCCAGGCGGGGTCGAGGCCGACGTCATGTTGTCGCCAGCCTCTTGAGTGCGACGTCTTTCTCGACGTCGCTCGAGGAACACTCGGGCATCTTGGCCCAAGTGGCACCGTTCCAGCTCTGTCCTCAGGTCCGTCGACGGAAGCCTGGTGGAGCTGGAATCCGCCGTCTGTCCGTCAACCGTTGGCGTGCGCGTCAGCGACACAGCCGGTTGGCCGGAGCGTCGTCCCCGCCGAAGTCAAGGGTTTGCAGCGGCGACAACAAGACGGTCTACCTCGCGAATCCACTGCTGGGTCGCTGCCTGAGGCGCGTCCCCAGCAGGCGGATTGTGCAGTAGCGCTCTTGTTGCGGCTAGCGCACCCCCGCCGGGTACGCCCAGCGCTACTGAAGACCTGACGGTGGCTGGAGCCTGCATTGCCGGGGTCGGCGCTGCCAGAGCCGGTTGCTGGCTCCCAGCTTGCCCTGACATACTCCGTCCTGAGTGTGTCATCATGTACTCTCCCCTGGTCACGGTTTGCCGCGGACGCAGGGGGGGAGAGTTTGCCGCTGAAGGAAGCTTGGTCATCTTCGTCGGCGGAAACTCGTCGCGCAAGGGGAAAAGCCCCCTACCTGGCGCGCCAAATGTCGAAGTGTGCGATCGACACTTCCCCCGGGCCTGCACTGGGCAGCCCGCGCAGGTTCTTTTTTCGGCAGGGCTAGTCTCCTAGCGGAAAGCTTGCGCGGATGGACGAGTTAGCGAGAGCTTGACACGGCGAGTTTTACGTGGTTCAGGCCGCCGGAGCGTAAAACCCTACGTCCACGGCGAGCTATGGAGCTCGCTGTATTGCTTGCTGCTCAGGGCCGAAGGCCTGAGCTTGGGGGTGAGTTACAGCTTGAGTGTCACACCCGGTTTTTCCGAAGAAACAACCAAGTGAATATCACATGTATGCCAGGATCATTTTCTCATACATGTGATGACAAATAGTGAAGCATCATTTATTACAAGCCAGGTGTCGAATATAAATAAGTCTTACATCGCAAATGTCTCAATGGACACTAATGCTTCATCACAAGTAAATAAACTAGCAGTGGAATATTATTATTTGGGGCTCCATCACAGGCGTTGCCCGGGGGGGTCTTCATGAACCTAAAATCCTTACTCGGGTCCAAAGTCTTGGTCATTATACACCACCTCATTATCTTGACCTGAGCAGCAATATAAACCAACAAATATGCAAGGTTGAGTACCAATGGTACTCAGCAAGTGTGGGAAAATCATATCATGCATGGCTAGAACAAGGAAAGGTTAAACTCATGGTTAAAGCACTGCGCAATTAATACCTATCACCTTAGCTTATTAAGCACCTACATTACTACACAGGTGAAAAGGTCCCAATCTCCCATCCCATCATTGTAATCCAATAACCATAACATCATTACCAATGTTAAGCTCCCCGCTTAACCTCCAAAAACCAACAATCCTCTAATCATGAATAAGTCCAGGCCGCTCTTAACCGTGAGCACGGCTGTCAAGACAGTTTTGACTCTGCAGAGTGTGTACCACTGTACCCACAAGTAGTGATTTCATCCCCCGTTGCCGGGTGGACTAAAAGAACCTCCATTATGCCAGTGGCTACGATCCACATTCACACTTCCCAGGTGTGCAGCCAGGAGATCACTACGAAGCCTTTACAAAGGGATTCCCGACGAGCGTGGGCCCACTGAGGTTTCACCCCTAACAGCATACAAGAGGCTCCAACCCCGCTGCAGTGGCCCCCTCTTGAGCCTTGCGGTTCATATGGTAGTCCAGCTGACACCTACTCCCCGCACCATCCAACACACCCATACTACGCCGGGGATACACCTAATAATTGGCCAAGCTGCCCCATCTCAGCATGTGGTTGGCACTGTAAAGCTGGGTTACATGCTCCATGAACCGGTCCTTAGGATCCAGGCAAGTACTAAACACAAACCCAAGTCTCGTGCACCCAGCACACAACCAAAACATCCAACTTGCCTTGATCCCTACCTCTACATAACTCACAATGTCTCACTCAAGAGTATGGTAATATAAACTGATGATTTCATATCCCAAATATCCCATTCTAAGCATGGCTAAGCATATGCATGTAAATAAATGACATGGTAAAATAAATCCCAACCCAAGCTACAAGGAAACAAGGTAATGCAATTCTAGGGAAACTTTCCTAGCATGGGTTTCATATTTAACTTGACAATGCAAATAATTCTATCTACACATCCTAGCATAGGATCAAAGTGGTCAAGGACACTTGCCTCCTTCTTGCTGCTCTTGAAATGGGTAGTCTTGATCTTGGAAATGAATAACTTGTTCTTGAACAGGTTCTACTTCATACCATCACACATAGCAAAAGAAAAACAACAATCCATAAGACATAGTTCACACTTACACTTCATACAAACCACACATTCTTATTTATGAAATTCAGTCACCATTATATGTGTTGTGTTTCAGTTTTAAATAAATTCCTTATATTAAACTACTACACCTTTTTACTACCAAATGTGTATGAAAAGTATTTTTCTTCTCCATATGTGCCTTCAGAATTTCTACCAATTCTAAACTAAATTCTTTGTATTTTAGAAACTCCATTTATCAATTACTAGTTGCTATATTTTCAGATTTATATTCTTATGCATAATTGTGTATTTTATTATGAAATTAGTAATATACATCACCTAAACAGTATAGGTTCTGGTCCTAAATAATTTAATAACATATTTTGACCTTGGCTTCTGATGTAGACTATTTCATAATTATTTTCCCTATTTTTCTATAACTATTATTTACTTAAAAATGTGTCCCTAAATGTGAATAATAGATGAAACAGATTTATTTCAACCCAAAAATATATTTTTATCTTACTCCAAAGTTTTCTAAGTACTGAGAAAGTTTTTAATTAACTTTGACAATTATGTTTGTCCCACTTTTTAATTTTTAAACACTAGTTACATATTCAATTTTCTAAATTAATTACTAAACAGGGTTAAAATAATGAATTCACCCCATTACAGGGTCTATAATATTATTTTTATAATTTCCAGGGGTCTAGCTACATTTATCAGAGGTGTTTTTCCTAATTTCTATTAAGTCCAGGGGCTAAAACTGATTTTTAAATGATATTACATGATTTTCTGGAGTTCCAGGGGCTAGATCTGAAGTTTCCGGGGCTAGCTCTCAATTCCAGAGAACCCCAGGGGGTAGCACGTAAGAATTCCAGCCTTTATAACGCGGGGTCGACGTGGACCGTCCGATTCTAAACCGACGGCTGAGATTATAACATCGAACCGGTACGCGGGGATTTAAAGTCTACCGTGCGATTTAAAATAAACGGCGCACAAGCGGCCACGTCGCTCTGATCGAGCGCGGGCGGCGCTGCCGGCGGCGCACGGCGGCGGGAAGCGGCGATCTCGCCGGAAACTTTCGGATCCTCGAGAATTCTGCCTAGAACTGTGATCTTATGGCCTAGATCGGTAGAGGGGAGGTCAGGGATCTCACCTCGGGGTTTTCTTGAGCTCGGGGGTCCTGGAGAGTGCTCTGCGGCGAGGTCCGAGGCAAAACCACGGCGAAGCTCGTCGGAGCTGGATTTGCACCGTAAGTCTTCGGGTTTTCTGCACCTGCAAAGTTCCCCGGAGGCGGTGGATCAAAACCAGCGAGTTAGATCAGAGTTTCCGAGCTTAGATCGGCCAGAATTCACCGGCGAAGTCTCGGTGCTCACCGGAGTGAAAATCGGCGATCGCGTGGGAAAAACTGATCGGATCGGTGGTTTTTATAGCCGGGGGAGGGCGGTGGGTCTGTTGTGATCGAGTTGGAGTCCGCTAGGATCGGAATTCGGCTGCGGGGACGGGTTTCCAATCGGTTCAGATCGAGCGCGCGCGCGGGGAAAGAAGTCCGGGGTCGCGGGGGCTCGGGTTAGGGATGACAGGTGGGTCCCGCCCGTCAGCGAGGGGGCAGCGCGGCGCGCGCGGGGGCAGGCTGCGCGGGGGTTTGCTGGGCCGGCCTGGTTTTCGGCCCACTGGCCAGTTTTTTTCCGGTTTTCCTTTTTCTTTTTCCATTTCTTTTCTGCTTTGAGTATAATTTGAATTCCAGTTTGAATTTGAATTTTTGCAAAACATGCAACACGTCCAAAAATTTCTAAATTCCCCTCTGAACATGGTTTATGGTTCTAAATCAAAATTTGAGTCTTGACCAAAAATTTGGGGTGTTACAGCTCTACCCCCCTTAAAAGAAATCTCGTCCTCGAGATTGGTGTTTCTAAGAAAACAATTCCCGAAATTGTGCCTTGAGCTCATCTTCCCGTTCCCAGGTGGCTTCTTCTTCGGAGTGATGCTTCCACTGCACCTTGCACATCCGGATTCTTTTATTTCTGGTGAGGCGTTCCATCGTCTCCAAAATCTTGTATGGTTGTTCGGCATAGGACAAATCCTCAGCTACATCCACTTCATTCATGGGTAACACCTCCTCAGGCGTCCTCAAGCATTTCTTGAGTTGTGACACATGGAATACATCGTGCACGTCCGATAGATGAACCGGTAACTCTAGTTGGTACGCCACTTCGCCTTTCCTTTCCAAAACCTGGAAGGGTCCGATGTATCGAGGTGACAACTTCCCTTTCACCTTGAACCTACGAAGTCCTCTGATAGGGGACACCTTGAGATAAACATAGTCTCCCACGTTGAAAACGAGTTCTCTTCTTCGTACATCAGCATAACTCTTCTGGCGTGTTTGTGCTATCCTCAAGTTGTTGCGAATCTCCCTCACCTTCGCCTCGGCTTCTTGTAGCACTTCTGGACCAAACACTTTACTTTCTCCTGTTTGGTTCCAAAATAGGGGAGTTCTGCACTTCGTTCCATACAAAGCTTCAAACGGTGACATCTTCATACTAGCTTGATAGCTGTTGTTATAGGAAAACTCCGCATACGGTAAGTTCTTGTCCCAACTCCTATTGTTTTTGAGTGCACATGCCCTTAACATATCTTCAAGGATCTGATTGGTTCTCTCCGTCTGCCCGTCAGTTTGGGGATGATAGGCAGAGCTGAAGTTCAGATGGGTTCCCATGGTTTCATGCAACTTCTGCCAAAACCTCGAGGTGAACTGTGTCCCTCGGTCCGACACTATCTTCTTTGGCACTCCATGGTAACACACAATCCTTGACATGTACAATTCTGCCAACTTGGATCCGCTGTAGCTTTCTTTCACGGGGATGAAATGAGCTACCTTGGTTAGCCTATCAATAATGACCCATATTGAATCATACCCGGATTGGGTCCTAGGCAATCCCACGACAAAATCCATGCTGATTTCTTCCCATTTCCATTCAGGCACTTTAAGTGGTTGCAATAATCCCGCGGGCCGTTGATGTTCTGCTTTCACCAACTGACATGTGTCACACAGGGCAACAATGTTCCGCGACATCTCGCTTCATGCCATACCACCAATACCTGCCTTTGAGGTCCTGGTACATCTTCGTACTCCCAGGATGAATGGAATAGTCGGAATCGTGAGCCTCCTTCAAAATCAATTCACGGATCTCCTTTACTTCTGGCACACAGATCCTTTTCCCGTGCCACACCGTTCCTTGTTCATCCTCTCTAAAACCAGGAGCTTTATTTTCCTTGATGAGCTGTCGTATCTCTTGTATCTTCTCATCATTTTTTTGGCCCTCGCGTATGTCTCGCTCGAGTGTGGAGTCCACTTCCATGGCGATGGCTTCACCACTATTTACTAGACATAGATTGAGCCTTTTAACCTCGTCCTTCAATTCTGCAGGCATGTCCTTCAAACTCAACTTATTGACCTGCACTTTCCGACTCAAAGCATCGGCCACGACGTTTGCTTTCCCAGGATGATAGTTGATGCCTATATCAAAGTCATTGATTAACTCTAACCATCTCCTTTGTCTGAGGTTGAGATCTGGCTGTGTGAATATGTACTTCAAACTCTTATGATCCGTATATATCTCTGTCCTCTTCCCCATCAAGTAGTGCCGCCAAATTTTCAACGCGTGTACCACTGCGGCTAGTTCTAGGTCATGTGTAGGATAGTTCTTCTCATGCTTCCGAAGCTGCCGGGATGCATATGCCACGACATGTCCTTCTTGCATGAGAACACATCCCAACCCATTTCCAGAGGCATCGCAGTACACTGTGAAATTCTTCTGCATATCTGGCATAACCAGCACTGGGGCTGTTGTCAATCTCTTCTTTAGCTCCTGAAAGCTCGTATCGCACTGTGGCGTCCAGGTAAATGTGATTCCCTTTTCCAACAGTTTGGTGAGAGGTCTCGAGATCTTGGAGAATCCCTCAATAAACCGTCGATAGTATCCAGCCAAGCCCAAAAAGCTTCGAACTTCCCCGACATTTTCAGGGGTCTTCCACTTCTGGATATCCTCGATTTTGGCGGGATCTACGGAGATTCCTCCCTCCGAGATTATATGTCCTAAAAAGGGAACTCTCTTCAGCCAAAACTCACACTTGCTCAACTTGGCATATAGTTGGTGTTCTCTCAGCCTCTGTAACACCAACCTTAGATGTTTCTCATGTTCTTCTTCATCTTGGGAGAAGACGAGAATATCATCTATGAAAACCACCACAAATTTGTCCAGATATTCCATGAATACCTTGTTCATGAGGTACATGAAATATGCCGGGGCATTGGTTAGCCCGAAAGGCATGACAGTGTATTCATACAGTCCGTACCGAGATACGAAAGCTGTCTTGGGAATATCTGATTGCCTTATCTTGAGTTGGTGGTACCCCGACCTGAGATCAATTTTCGAGAACACACAAGCTCCCCTCAACTGATCAAACAAGTCTTCAATGCGAGGTAATGGGTACTTGTTCTTGATGGTCACCTCATTCAAGGCACGGTAATCCACGCATAACCTTTGGGTTCCGTCTTTCTTGGGCACAAATATTACCGGAGCTCCCCATGGTGAGGAACTAGGGCGAATATACCCCT
The DNA here is from genome assembly GCA_030760725.1 of Neostapfia colusana. NCBI lineage: Eukaryota > Viridiplantae > Streptophyta > Magnoliopsida > Poales > Poaceae > Neostapfia > Neostapfia colusana. Next base: position 109,063,057 of record JASWHV010000006.1, read on the forward strand.
TCTCCGTCAATTCTCTCAAATGATCCTTGAGCTCCTCTAGCTGCTTGGAGTCCATCCGATAAGGTCTCTTGTATATCGGGGCTGTTCCCGGTATTAGCTCAATTGCGAATTCCACGTCACGGTCGGGAGGCATGCCTGGCAATTCCTCCGGAAAAACATCTGGATATTCCCTGATAGTCCTGATTTCCTCAACTTTCACCTCCACTTGATTTAATTTAATGTCCCTCCTAGGCTCGTGTAGGGTTATGAATTTTACTCGGGTGCCACTGGGGTGAGTTAGTTCCACCGTTCTGGTCGAACAATGGATAATTCCTTTATGTTTGGTCAACCAATCCATACCCAAAATAATATCTATCCCTTGTGAATCTATCACTATGAGGTTAGCAGTAAATACTACCCCATTAATGTCTAGACTCACTTTGGGACACACTTGTCTTGTCCTTATTTCTCCGCGTGGAGAGTTTACAGCAAGCATATGGTTCATTTGTGTGGTTGCTAGGTCATGCTTCTTAACAAACCCTTGAGCAATGAACGAGTGGGTAGCACCAGAATCGAACAGCAGAGTTGCAACGTGTAAATTGGCAGGAAACTTACCAACTACCACGTCGGGTGCCTCTTGTGCTTCCTCCATAGTGACATGGTTCACCCGTCCTCTCACTACATTCTGCTGTTGTGGCGGCGCAGGCTTCTTCTTTGGGCATTTATGGGCGTAGTGCCCCACTTCACCACAGTTGAAACATTGCACCCCAACCTTAGGTGCTTGGCCTTTGTTGTCTTGGGGTTGGTTCGGGGGTCCTTGCACTGCTGGTCGAGGTGGATATGCGGGGCGAGGCTGCTGCACAAACTGACGTTGCGGCTGTGCTGGTGCTGCGGGTGGCCTGTAGTTTGGGTTGTACCCTCTTGGTGCTGAATAGGGTACCGCAGCACGACTCATCTGCCCCGTAGGTTGCTGCATCATACGTGGGCGGGTGTTGCTCCCTGAGGCCTGATGTGACCATCCCGCCTTCCTCTTATTCTCATTTTCCAGGGCCTTTAGCTTCCTTTCCACCACAAATGCTCTGTCCACCATCTTTTGAAAGCTTTCATACTCATTGGAGGACATTGCACACTGCATCTCTGCGGTAAGTCCTTCCACGAAACAATCTTGTTTCTGCTCATCAGTCTCTATATCTCGTGGAGCATAACGGGATAGTTGAGTAAATTTAGTGAGGTATTCCCTCACCGTCATGTTTCCCTGCTGCAGTCCCAGAAACTCTTTCCTCTTGTTTTTGAGTTCACCTCTTGGGATGTAGTGGTTGCGGAAGCTACGCTTGAACTCTTCCCAAGTGATGTTCTCAGGGTCATGATGGGCAGCCACGTAGGCGGTCCACCAATCAGCAGCAGGTCCCTGCAATTGATGAGAGGCAAACAGCACCCTCTCATACCCTTGGCATTGTATTATCCTCATCTTACTTTCAATGGTCTTCAGCCAATCATCTGCCTCCAGAGGTTCAGCAGCACTTGCAAACTTTGGAGGTTGAGTTCCTAGAAACTCGCTCAACCTTGGTTGGCATGGTGCAGCTTGTGGAGGTGGAACTTGATGCAAGTTGGCCACCACTTGAGTCAAGTTCTGGATGAGCTGATTTTGATTCTCCAGCATTTGGTGGAGAGGATCAACTTCTTCGCGGCGACCACCCCGGTCCTGGCCTTCAGAAGGATGAGGGTTGCATGCCTCATCATTGTTGTTGGCGGGGTTGGCAGCACGTCCTTTTCCTCTTCCGGCCATCTGGCAGAATCAATCCAATGTTAATTTGATACCATTTAGTATCATCTTACTACTTTCATTTGTTGGTACATTTGAGGTGTTGAGGCTTGGTTAAAATTTTACGAGGGTTTATATCTCACACCAAATAAATGCACTATTATTTCCTGTGGGTTCACACCAAAGCAAAACAATCTGGAGACGAGGCTGTGGACAATTGCTCATGGCTTCCACAACTCACGTCACACACCAAGCATTATCACACCATTAACTACGTAACGACTCGACTACTCGACCTCTTGCTAGCTAAGGGAAAGACTCTACACTACTCGTCCTCTTGAGCTGGCTCCTCGGGATCTTCCTCCTCATTTCGGCTACCTTCTGACTCTGCTTTGGGTGGGGAGGCTGCTGGTGGAGAGGTGCGACGACGCCTGATTGCTCGGCGATCCGGGGAGTCAGGAGTCCATGGATCACTCACGGTGACACACAGTTCATTCCCATCTCCTCTTTCTCTCGCCTTTAAGCAAGCTCGCAGCAACGCCTCCGTTTCCTTCAGGGTGTCTCGGACATCCTGAAGCTCTTGTTGACACTCCTGCAGTCGAGTGCTGAGCATAGCAGCATCCTCCAAGCACAAATCCATGTGCTCATGGGAAGTCCCTTGCTGCACCGGTGGGTACTTGTACTCCGTGGTACCACTCTCACGTTGGAGGACATACATGTACTCAGATTTGTCCAAGTGGCGACGATAGATGTGACTCTGGCAGGTGATGGCCTCCCAAGTGACATCTTTCTCCGCGTCAACTTGTGTTGCTCGACAAGCTGGAGAGTGGTGAATCTTAAGCAGCTGATTCTCGTGTATAATCCTCATCTCCGAACTCCATTCTTCCCTCTTCTCACGGATGGTCCTGGTGGAGTTATAGTGGATGATTAGCTTGCCCGTATTGCCGGCGGCTTCGAGCATACGTCGAAGGCGGCGCAACAAGTCTCCTACTGCCAATCCGTAGGAAAGGTACGTCACGGGGCGACTCTCCTCTCTTTCGGCAAGGGCAACTACGGGAACTCTCCCTCCTGTGGACTTACGAGCGGTGCGAATCATGCGAACAATCTAAAACAAAAGAATTTAAAATTAGGTTAGACAAATTCTCAAACAAAAATCTTATTTTGAATGAAAGTTGGGGTAAGATGAAGAAAATGACTCCTTTAATAACACTTTTCCACCCACACCTTGGAAAATAGTTTTTAAGAAAATAGTGCCCTTAAATACGTCCATTTCTACCTAGGTCCACGTTCCTACGGGCAACCTTGGCTCTGATACCACCTCTGTCACACCCGGTTTTTCCGAAGAAACAACCAAGTGAATATCACATGTATGCCAGGATCATTTTCTCATACATGTGATGACAAATAGTGAAGCATCATTTATTACAAGCCAGGTGTCGAATATAAATAAGTCTTACATCGCAAATGTCTCAATGGACACTAATGCTTCATCACAAGTAAATAAACTAGCAGCGGAATATTATTATTTGGGGCTCCATCACAGGCGTTGCCCGGGGGGGTCTTCATGAACCTAAAATCCTTCCTCGGGTCCAAAGTCTTGGTCATTATACACCACCTCATTATCTTGACCTGAGCAGCAATATAAACCAACAAATATGCAAGGTTGAGTACCAATGGTACTCAGCAAGTGTGGGAAAATCATATCATGCATGGCTAGAACAAGGAAAGGTTAAACTCATGGTTAAAGCACTGCGCAATTAATACCTATCACCTTAGCTTATTAAGCACCTACATTACTACACAGGTGAAAAGGTCCCAATCTCCCATCCCATCATTGTAATCCAATAACCATAACATCATTACCAATGTTAAGCTCCCCGCTTAACCTCCAAAAACCAACAATCCTCTAATCATGAATAAGTCCAGGCCGCTCTTAACCGTGAGCATGGCTGTCAAGACAGTTTTGACTCTGCTGAGTGTGTACCACTGTACCCACAAGTAGTGATTTCATCCCCCGTTGCCGGGTGGACTAAAAGAACCTCCATTATGCCAGTGGCTACGATCCACATTCACACTTCCCAGGTGTGCAGCCAGGAGATCACTACGAAGCCTTTACAAAGGGATTCCCGACGAGCGTGGGCCCACTGAGGTTTCACCCCTAACAGCATACAAGAGGCTCCAACCCCGCTGCAGTGGCCCCCTCTTGAGCCTTGCGGTTCATATGGTAGTCCAGCTGACACCTACTCCCCGCACCATCCAACACACCCATACTACGCCGGGGATACACCTAATTAATTGGCCAAGCTGCCCCATCTCAGCATGTGGTTGGCACTGTAAAGCCGGGTTACATGCTCCATGAACCGGTCCTTAGGATCCAGGCAAGTACTAAACACAAACCCAAGTCTCGTGCACCCAGCACACAACCAAAACATCCAACTTGCCTTGATCCCTACCTCTACATAACTCACAATGTCTCACTCAAGAGTATGGTAATATAAACTGATGATTTCATATCCCAAATATCCCATTCTAAGCATGGCTAAGCATATGCATGTAAATAAATGACATGGTAAAATAAATCCCAACCCAAGCTACAAGGAAACAAGGTAATGCAATTCTAGGGAAACTTTCCTAGCATGGGTTTCATATTTAACTTGACAATGCAAATAATTCTATCTACACATCCTAGCATAGGATCAAAGTGGTCAAGGACACTTGCCTCCTTCTTGCTGCTCTTGAAATGGGTAGTCTTGATCTTGGAAATGAATAACTTGTTCTTGAACAGGTTCTACTTCATACCATCACACATAGCAAAAGAAAAACAACAATCCATAAGACATAGTTCACACTTACACTTCATACAAACCACACATTCTTATTTATGAAATTCAGTCACCATTATATGTGTTGTGTTTCAGTTTTAAATAAATTCCTTATATTAAACTACTACACCTTTTTACTACCAAATGTGTATGAAAAGTATTTTTCTTCTCCATATGTGCCTTCAGAATTTCTACCAATTCTAAACTAAATTCTTTGTATTTTAGAAACTCCATTTATCAATTACTAGTTGCTATATTTTCAGATTTATATTCCTATGCATAATTGTGTATTTTATTATGAAATTAGTAATATACATCACCTAAACAGTATAGGTTATGGTCCTAAATAATTTAATAACATATTTTGACCTTGGCTTCTGATGTAGACTATTTCATAATTATTTTCCCTATTTTTCTATAACTATTATTTACTTAAAAATGTGTCCCTAAATGTGAATAATAGATGAAACAGATTTATTTCAACCCAAAAATATATTTTTATCTTACTCCAAAGTTTTCTAAGTACTGAGAAAGTTTCTAATTAACTTTGACAATTATGTTTGTCCCACTTTTTAATTTTTAAACACTAGTTACATATTCAATTTTCTAAATTAATTACTAAACAGGGTTAAAATAATGAATTCACCCCATTACAGGGTCTATAATATTATTTTTATAATTTCCAGGGGTCTAGCTACATTTATCAGAGGTGTTTTTCCTAATTTATATTAAGTCCAGGGGCTAAAACTGATTTTTAAATGAATTTACATGATTTTCTGGAGTTCCAGGGGCTAGATCTAAAGTTTCCGGGGCTAGCTCTCAATTCCAGAGAACCCCAGGGGGTAGCACGTAAGAATTCCAGCCTTTATAACGCGGGGTCGACGTGGACCGTCCGATTCTAAACCGACGGCTGAGATTATAACATCGAACCGGTACGCGGGGATTTAAAGTCTACCGTGCGATTTAAAATAAACGGCGCACAAGCGGCCACGTCGCTCTGATCGAGCGCGGGCGGCGCTGCCGGCGGCGCACGGCGGCGGGAAGCGGCGATCTCGCCGGAAACTTTCGGATCCTCGAGAATTCTGCCTAGAACTGTGATCTTATGGCCTAGATCGGTAGAGGGGAGGTCAGGGATCTCACCTCGGGGTTTTCTTGAGCTCGGGGGTCCTGGAGAGTGCTCTGCGGCGAGGTCCGAGGCAAAACCACGGCGAAGCTCGTCGGAGCTGGATTTGCACCGTAAGTCTTCGGGTTTTCTGCACCTGCAAAGTTCCCCGGAGGCGGTGGATCAAAACCAGCGAGTTAGATCAGAGTTTCCGAGCTTAGATCGGCCAGAATTCACCGGCGAAGTCTCGGTGCTCACCGGAGTGAAAATCGGCGATCGCGTGGGAAAAACTGATCGGATCGGTGGTTTTTATAGCCGGGGGAGGGCGGTGGGTCTGTTGTGATCGAGTTGGAGTCCGCTAGGATCGGAATTCGGCTGCGGGGACGGGTTTCCAATCGGTTCAGATCGAGCGCGCGCGCGGGGAAAGAAGTCCGGGGTCGCGGGGGCTCGGGTTAGGGATGACAGGTGGGTCCCGCCCGTCAGCGAGGGGGCAGCGCGGCGCGCGCGGGGGCGGGCTGCGCGGGGGTTTGCTGGGCCGGCCTGGTTTTCGGCCCACTGGCCAGTTTTTTTTTTTCTTTTTCCATTTCTTTTCTGCTTTGAGTATAATTTGAATTCCAGTTTGAATTTGAATTTTTGCAAAACATGCAACACGTCCAAAAATTTCTAAATTCCCCTCTGAACATGGTTTATGGTTCTAAATCAAAATTTGAGTCTTGACCAAAAATTTGGGGTGTTACATTGAGAGTGTATGGCTAGCGTATGAGTTGCAAAGTGCGAACCAACAGGGTTCGAACCCTTGCTAACGTTGCCTACCCGAGCCTTTTATAGTCCAAGACTCGGGTGGCTTACAAGGGGGGCCCGGGACCCGACAGGTGGTCCCGGGGAGATTGTCTATTATCTACCGTATCTGCAGTTACGCCGGTAGTTGTCTCTGGCGAAGGCTTCTGAGTCTTCGTCTTGCAGCCCTACCCATGCCGCATGCTAGTCGTAGTGGTTGATGACGGCGGGGGCGGCATGGGATGTCTTGTCGCTGTGTTTATTGGCTGGCAGGCCCTGACACCGCGCGCCAGTCTGTGATGCGACTGGGCGCAACGGCACCTGACAGAGGTGTGCTCCGCGTCTCCGCGTCTTGGGAAGGCGCGGGCCTTGAATACCTTGTACGGGCAAGGTATGGGGCGTCTTTACGCCCGCTGCCTACCGCTCGGGGGCAGGCAGCGCTGTTCTGCTGGACACGTGGCGGGCCCGGAGCTCTCCTCTGAGGAGGGGGGGGGGGGGTCCGGCCTCGCAAGACACGTGGAGCCTTCGGACCTCTCCCCCGTGGAGGGGGAGGTCCGGCTTCTGTCGGCCACGTGGCGGGTCCGGAGCTCTCCTCTAGGGAGGGGGCGGTCCGGCCCCGCGGGACATGTGGCACCTTCGGAGCTCTCCCCAAGGAGGGGGGAGGTCTGGCTGCTGTAGGCCACGTGGCGAGCCCGGAGCTCTCCTCTGAGGGGAGGGAGGTCCGGCCCCACTGGACACGTGGCACCTTCGGAGCTTTCCCTGCGGAGAAGGGCGAGACCCCTAGGCATTTTCCCCTGTGCGCGGGGGTACCCCATATCGCGGGTACCGACAGGACTCTTATTTGAAATCCAATCGGAGTAGGACTCTTCTTTCACCCATTATAAATAGAACCCAAAACCCCTGGCCGCAACCACGTACTCTTATCTTCCTCCCAAAGTTGGCAACTTGTAAGCCCTAGCCCCAGCTCGCCGAATTAGACTTTCCACCCCTCGCCAGAGTTCAGACGACGGTGAGCCCCACCGGTGAGCCGCCGATGAGCTCACCGCTGCTGCCATCGCTAGGAGGAAGGCCCCGACACCAAGGAGAAGTGAGGTAGGTCATTGTAACCACCTTACGACATCATCGTGGTTTTCATCGCATCTGTTTCTTTGATCCCTTTGAACAGAAGTTTTTTTGTGTGGACAGATCATGTGTTGATCGGTTTTTGACCGTGGAAATGATCTAGATCTTGAGTCGAGATCATCACCACGTCCACACTAGATCCTTACACCCTTGTTCATTGTAAAACCTATGCAAGCCTATTAAAACATGCAAGAACACGTACAAACTGATCTAATGAAACTGCACCATAGGATTAGCATGCATCTGCACCATTGCATCTTGAGTAAAGTTGTGCATGATGATTGATTGCTGTGAATCTTGTATGTGCATGATCGTGAGTAGAGGGACAAGCTCAGGGAGCTATCTACGAAGGACTACAGCACCAAAACATCGAGACACAAGAGCAAAAAGAGCCACAGGAACAAGGCAAGTGCCCCTTGACCATATTGATCGCATGTTTTGGAAACTGTTTTGTTTGCGAAAAACTGTGTATGCTTGAGTCAATTTGATGGGAACCTTTTTATAGGAGTTTACTAGTTTTGTTAACCACCCTTGTCGCCGGGAAAGTTGATGACGGGTACGGTCGTTTTTGCTTTTTGCTTCGCCGAATCCATGGGATATGGGAAGCGAGATAGAATGTGTCTAGCTACTGCACTCATATGCACAATGATAATGAGAACTTGATAATGAACATGAATCGGGGGAGATCTAGGCAAGCTTGGTTTGAGGATGTGGTAGAATGAGATGGTGGTTTACTTGCCGTAGATCTAAGGACCGGTTCATGCCAGCACATGCCAGGAAAACAGTGCCACCACAAGGCCAAATATGGGTGCGGCTTACCTGACTAATTAGGTAAGTTGCTAGATTGTTATGGACCGTGGAAGGCGCGGGGAATGGGAGTCGAGAGAGAACTGCCCTGGGAACTGCATGGCACAAGAGGGTCCCCGTAGGTGGGAGAATGGTGATTCGATCCTGCTGGTGAAACCTTAGTGAGTTCATACATCTAGTAGCCCCTTTGTAAAGGCTATTTTGTGATCTCTTGGCCATACACCGACGGTTGTGTACTGGTATAATGGAGGTTCTGCAGTCACCGACGGGTGACGAAATCACAAACTTGTGGGTAAAGTGGTGCCACCTCTGCAGAGTGTAAAACTATCATGATAGCCGTGCTTACGGTCACAAGCGCCTGGCCAACTCACATGATTAGATGGGATGGTTTTTGGGATGGATGTTTTGTTTGGTCATGGTATGGTTTGGGATGGTCATTGGTATGGTCATCAGTTTGGTTATTGGTATGGTTTGGTCTTTGGAATTTGGTTTCGTGACTGTTGAGTCCTGGTAATGAGAATGGTTTTGGACTGTTGAGTCAAAACAATGAGCTTTGGTTTCGGATATGAGATGGATATGATCATGAGATGGTCATTATGAGCATGAGAAAGAGTTGAGAAAGATAAATGTCTGGATGAGACATGAAAAGAGGATAATCATGATGGAGGTATGTGGATGTTTTAATTGGATACATGTTGCGATTAAATTCACTTAAAGGTAGTTGCTGTTTTATCATGTTTGTGAAATAAACTTTGCTTTCTGCAATGAGCCTTTTTAAATCCTACCTTGCTGTAAGCTACATATCATATTTTCCCGCACTTGCTGAGTACGTCATGCACTCAAACTTGCATTATTACTTCATCATCAGCAACAGGAGAAGAGTACTTTGAAGACCATGTGAAGTACTAGGCGTGTGATCTACCGTGAACATGCCTGTGGAGTAGGAGATGGAGCCGCTGCCGCTGTTTAGTTTGCTTCCGCTATCATTTAGAATACTTCGGCTGCTAGAATAAATTACAGACTTGTGAATGAGACCTTGAGTCTTTGTAACAAAGTACTTAAACCCATTTCTTCGTGGTTATATTCTGAAATTCAGTTTGTGGATTACATGTATATGTGTGATGAACATCCTGGGCACACATATGCATCATCTAGGTTCCGTTTTCACGGGACCGGGCGTCACAGATTGGTATCAAAGCCATGTTGACCGTAGGACCCAGGCCTAGTCACAGAGTGGTATTAGAAGCCACGTTGAACATAGGACGCAAGCCTAAGTAGAGTGCATAGATTAGCATTAGATCCACATTGACCATAGGGTGCAAGCCTAGGTAGAAGTCACAGATTGATCACAGATTGGTATCACCCCAAACCACATAGGACCCCCATTGAATAAGCTTGAATAGGAGTGGTGTGAACTTTTGTGATGATTACTTGTGTTTGTGTGCTTAGTGTGAGTTGTGGGACGTTTCAGCGTTGTCCATATCCACAGATAGTAGAGAGATGTGAGATGCTTCAACATGTGTTCACATCCTCGTATAGGATGATATATAGTCCATCCACCTTGATGCATATAGTTGGGGAAGATCAATCTAAACTTCTAACTTCTATTCTACCCAACTCTCTCTCAAATATGGTGAGAGAAAACGCTGGCCGTCAAAGGAGGAACGTCCGTGGCAACCAGGAACCCCAAGAGGAAGACCATGTTGAAGTTCCTCAAAATGACAACCCCGGGGCTGGTGAAAACAACCTTGAGCGGTTGATGGCTATGCAGAATCAGCTTATGCAAACTATGATCCAAACTTTGGGTCAGCTGCAAGCCAACAACAACAACCCCGTTCCTGCACCACCGCCACCACCACCGCTGGCTCACAACCGACTGGGAGAGTTCATGAGGACTCGACCACCCACTTTTTCACAAGCTAATGATCCCATGGAGACCGACGATTGGTTGAAGTCCATGGAGAAAAAGCTTGCTATTGTCCAGTGCAATGATCGGGAGAAAGTTCTCTTCGCATCGCACCAACTTATGGGAGCAGCCGCTGACTGGTGGGACGCTCTATGCAATGCTCATTTCAACCAGGAGACTATTACTTGGACTGAGTGCAAGGAGAGTTTCTGCTGTCATTACGTCCCTGTGGGAGTCATGATGCTAAAAAGGCAAGAGTTCGAAGGTCTCCGCCATGGCAGGAGGAGCGTAAATGAGTATCTCAACAAGTTCACGCAACTATCAAGGTATGCCCCCGAGGATGTCAACTTGGACCAAAGGAAGCATTACTTGTTCATGAGAGGGTTGAACAGTGAGATCCAAGTTCAACTGCTCAACAATGACTATGCAAACTTCCAGAAGCTAGTTGACAAAGCTATAGTGGTTGAAAGCAAGATCCGTGAGATCAAGTAAGAGGGCAAAAGAAAGATGCCATACCATCCACAAGGGAGCAATGTACGCCACCGGTACATGCCCCTAGCTGCACCAGAGCATGGCTCGTCCGCTTCTACTTTTTGCCCTAATCAACCACCGCAGCAACGTCCTATCATGGAAGCACCTCGCGTGCCTTTGCCTACTGTGCCCCGACCCAACATGGGTGCTTATGCTCAAAACCACCCTCGCCCTAACGTACCTGCTGTCTTGGGCAACAAGGCATGCTTTGCATGCGGAGAAGCGGGACAATTTGCAAGTCAGTGCCTGAGGAAAGGTCTTGGACAGCCAAGCAACGCGCCCAAGCAGAACCCGCGGCCGGACGGAGGAGCTACGCAAGGTAATCGTGGGCAGCAGAACTACGCTCATGGCAACGTGAATCATGTCTCCGCTGAGGTGGCGCAACAGGCTGAGGACGTCATGATTAGTATGTTCCTTGCTAACTCTAACCCAGCCACCATTTTATTTGATTCCGGAGCATCGCCTTCATTCATATCATCCAAATATGTTGCCAAGTATAACCTGCCCATATCACACATGAAATATACTATGTTAGTTAATTCTCCCGGTGGAGAGATGAGGACTAATATAGTATGTCCTAAAGTGAACCTTAAAATAAGGGGGGTAGTTTTCCTTGCCAACCTCATTGTCTTGGATTCCCAAGGGCTTGACATAATACTCGGAATGGATTGGTTAAGCAAGCACAACGGAGTAATCCAATGTGCTAAGAGGAGCGTGCAGTTGACAAACGAGCACAGTACTCGTATTGAGTTCGAGTCAGCTCAACCGGCAACCGAGAAGGCAACGTTGAACCACGTCGAAGGAGCAACATTGGAAAGCCTTCCGGTGGTTCAAGAATTTTTGGACGTGTTCCCGGAAGAACTTCCAGGTATGCCACCTGACCGGGACATTGAGTTTTCCATTGACTTGGTACCCGGAACTGCACCTATAGCAAAGAGGCCATATAGGATGCCCGTTAATGAACTAGTGGAGCTTAAGAAGCAAATTCAGGAGCAGTTAGAAAAGGGTCTTATACGTCCAAGCTCGTCACCATGGGGAGCTCCCGTGCTCTTCGTAGACAGAAAGGATGGAACCCAAAGGATGTGTGTGGATTATAGGTCTCTCAACGAAATAACGATCAAGAATAAATACCCGCTGCCCCGTATAGAGGACCTATTTGACCAAATGAAAGGTGCCCGAGTTTTCTCCAAGATTGATCTTCGGTCGGGATACTTCTAGCTGAAGATTAAGCCCTCCAATATACCCAAGACTGCCTTTCGAATACGGTATGGTTCGTATGAATATACCGTTATGTCTTTTGGGTTAACGAATGCACCCGCATATTTCATGTACCTCATGAATAAGGTCTTCATGGACTACTTGGACAAGTTCGTCGTGGTTTTCATCGACAATATCATGGTGTATTCAAAAAGTGAGAAAGAACATGAAGAACACTTGAGATTGACATTGCAGAAGCTGCGAGAGCATCAATTGTATGCCAAGATCAGCAAGTGTCAATTTTGGCTAAAGGAGATATTGTTCCTAGGCCACATCATCTCCAAGGAAGGAGTATCGGTTGATCCCGGAAAAGTGGGAGATGCTCTGAAGTGGAACCAACCGCAGAACGTGAGGGATATTCGGAGTTTCCTTGGGATGGCTGGATACTACCGCCGGTTCATAAAGGATTTCTCCAAAATAGCAAAGCCTATGACTTAATTGCTAATGAAAGTTAAAGCATTTCAGTGGACACCAGCATGTCAAGAAAGCTTTGAGGAGCTCAAGAAAAGGCTAACCACACCGCCGGTTTTGGTATTTCCGAACGTGAGCAAGAGCTTTGACATATATTGTGACGCATCAAGACAAGGGCTTGGATGTGTGCTCATGCAAGAAGGACAAGTGGTAGCCTATGCGTCAAGACAACTAAAGAAACACGAGCTGAATTACCCCACACATGATTTGGAACTCGCAGCCGTGGTACATGCATTAAAGATTTGGAGACATTATATCCTTGGCCACCGATGTGAGATCTATACGGATCACAAAAGCCTCAAGTATATATTCACGCAAACGGATCTACCGGAAAGGCCAATGTAGTAGCTGATGCATTAAGCCGAAAGGGAGCATGCCACCAACTCATGGTTCAGGAGCAACCGCCCGAACTGCGCAAGGAGTTCGAACGGTTACATCTCGGGTTCTTGAACGAGATGGAAGTGATGGAACTCCACTCTTCGTTGGAACAAGAGATACGAGATGGCCAAGCAACAGATGAGGAAATCAAGGAAAGAATCCGGCAAGGCATAGAAAAGGACTTCAAGGAAGATGAGAAGGGTACGCTTTGGCTAGAGAAAAGGATTTGTATGCCTAACGTGAAGCACATCCGTGCCACGATATTAAAGGAGGCACATGACTCACCTTATTCCATACATCCCGGCAGTACAAAGATGTACAAGGACCTGAAGACTTGTTATTGGTGGGATGGTATGAAAAGGGACATAGCTGAGTATGTTGCCTTATGTGACACATGCCAACGGGTAAAAGCCAAACATCAAAGACCCGCTGGACTGTTGCAACAATTGAAAGTACCCGAGTGGAAGTGGGAAGACATCAGTATGGATTTTATCGTCGGATTGCCACGTATTCTGTCGGGTTACGACTCCATCTGGGTTATTGTGGACCGATTGATGAAAACAACTCATTTCCTTCCTGTTAAAACCAAGTACAACGTTGCACAACTAGCCGAGCTGTACATGGAGCAAATCGTGTGCCGTCATGGAGTCCCGAAGAGGATCGTTTCAGATTGAGGTTCTCAGTTTACCTCTAGGTTCTGGAGGAAGCTGCATGAAGCCATGGGTACACGGCTAAATTTTAGCTCTGCTTATCACCCGCAAACCGACGGGCAAACTGAGAGGACAAACCAAATTTTGGAAGACATGTTGAGAGCTTGCACCTTGAAACATGGGCGTAGTTGGGATAGGAGCTTGCCGTATGCTGAATTCTCCTATAACAACAGCTATCAAGCTAGCTTGAAGATGTCACCTTTCGAAGAATTATATGGTAGACGATGTAGAACGCCGTTGTTTTGGAACGAGACTGGAGAAAACCAAGTAGACCCGAAGTGCTGCAAGAAGCTGAGAAGCAAGTCCAAACAATACGGGAGAACTTGAAGGCTGCTCAGTCACGACAAAAAGGTTATGTGGATAATAGGCGAAGAAAGTTGACTTTCGAAGTAGGAGACTTTGTGTACCTTAATGTGACACCCTCATCTCGGGTGTCAGCATGTGTTCATGTTTTATGAAAAAGAAAAATATTTTTAGAAAAGAGGGAACGGAAACGAGTATTAAAAGGATAGCCAGTAAAGCTCTCCGAGAGCACCGAAGGCAATTTCCACGACCAGCAGACCACGTGGCGTGTTCGGAGCTCATTCCCAAGAAAATGGGAGAGGTCCGCCGTTAAACTAGCTACGTGGCAGGCTCGGGGGGGGTCACCTCCGCAATTGGAAAGAGGCCCGACCCTGTGAGACACGTGCTGCCCGCGGAGCTGGCCTCTGCGGAAGAAGCAAATGCATTTTTTTATAGGACACGTGTCATCCCCGGAGCTAGTCCTTGCGGAAATCAGAGGACCATCCGCGCGGGATACGTGTCAATCTCGGAGCTCATCTCAGAGAAGTCCGGATCTATCGAACACGTGTCGCCACCGGAGCTTATCTCCGGAAGGTCCGTCGCAGCTAAACACGTGTCGACCGCGGGGAATGTCCCTGAGGAAAGAAGAAGAGGAAGACCGGCGCCAACACGTGGCGTGCGCGGAGCTCACCTCCGAAGAAGAGGGAGGTCTCGATCGATTGACACGCGGCACGACCGGAGCTCGTCTCTGCGGGAAAAGAGATACCAGGCTCGGAAGGACACGTGGAGCTTCCGGAGCTCATCACCGCGGAGGTAACGAGTCTGGAGCGGTTTTTATGCATGAAGATACCGGTACGCAATGGAAGCCGATCTAAACTCCACGATGTTACCGAAGATAAGATGTCAGGATCTAACAAAGATCTGAATAAGACTCTTATTCGGGATCCAATCAGATTAGGACTCTTCTCTTCTTGATTATAAATAGAACCCGAAACCCCTGGCCGAAATCACGAACTTCTCTTTCAACTCCTAAGCCGACGACTTAGAGCCCTAGCCCTAACTCGCTGAGCAAAACATCGCCGAAAGCACAACAAGGGAGATCATCGGAGGAAAACCAAGCGGTCTGAGGAGGACCCCGAAGACAAGAACAACGTGAGGTAGGACTTCAATACCACCTTACGACATCATGTTGTTCATCTCTTTGCATCTGTTCTTCGATTCCTTTCGAACAGAAGCGTTTTCGTGGACAGAACACTCGATGATCAGTTTGATCTAAAGACAAGATCATCGCCACGTTCATCTTTGATCTAAACACCTCTGACCATGCAAGACATGCTAGAACATCAAATCAATCTAATAGAACTAATCGTAGGATAGTATGCATGTGCATCATCACACCTAGTTTAGGGTTTGTGCATGATATTGATTGCTGTGAATTTGTGTGCACGTGAATCCTACATAGCAGGACAAGCTCAGGAAGCTGTGTACGACGAGCTGCAGCAACAAGGTTTTGAGAATCAAGAACAACCGGAACCGCAAGTACAAGGCAAGTGCTCCTTGACCATGTTGATCCTATGTTTTGGGTAAAACTATTTTGTTTTGCGAAAAGGTGTGTGTGCTGAGTCAAACATGATGGGAAACCCTTTTATAGGAGTTTACTAGTTTTGGTTAAACCACCCTTGTCACCTGGGAAGTTTTATGAGTCGGGTATGGCTTTTGCTTTATGCTTCGCTGAGTCTCTGGGATCGGGAAGCGAGATAGATGTGTCTAGCTAACTGCACTTGTACTGATCATAAGTAACTGATGAGGTTAATGAACATGGATCAGAGGGAGATCTAGGCAAGCCTGGGTTTGTGAATGAGGTAGCATGAGATGGTGGTTTTACTTGCCGTAGATCTAAGGACCGGTTCATGCATGCACATGCCAGGATAACAGTGCCACCACAAGGCCAAGTATGGGTGCGGCTTAGCTGAGTAATTAGGTAAGTTGCTAGGGTGTTATGGACTGTGGAAGGCGCGGGGAATGGGAGTCGAGTGAGGACTGCCCTGGGAACCGCATGGCACAAGAGGGGGCCCGTGGGTGGGAGAATTGGAGATTCTAGCCTGCCGGTGAAACCTTAGTGAGTCCATACATCTAGTAACCCCTTTGTAAAGGCTATTTTGTGATCTCTTGACCATACACCAACGGATGTGTACTGGTATAATGGAGGTTCTGCAGTCGCCGACGGGTGACGAAATCACAAACTTGTGGGTAAAGAGGTGCAAACTCTGCAGAGTTATTAAAACTATCATGATAGCCGAGCTTACGGTCACGAGCACCTAGCTAAACTGCCATGATTAGATTGGAATGGTTATTGGGATGGTTATTGGGAAGGTTCTTGGTTATGATTATTGGTTATGGTTCGATTTGGGACTGTTGAGTACGGGAGATGAGATGGTTGCATGACTGATGGGTCATGACATGAGATTGGTCTCGGTGCGAGACGTGGTTGTTTTATGAGGTGAGATGGTAGCGAATACGAGGAGGTATTCGTGAGTATGAATAAAAGATTGGTTAATGTTCGGATGGAACATGGAAAGCGATGGAGGTATGTTGGTAATTTAATACATGCTGGGATTACATTCATCTAAAGTTAAGATGCTGTTTTATCACGTTTTATAAATCTGCTTTTTTGCAAATAAGCCTTTTATTACCTACCTTGTTTATGAGCTGCATATCATGTGTTATTCCCGCACTTGCTGAGTACATCATTGTGCTCAAACTTGCATTATTATTTCTTCATCAACAGCAAGAGAAGACTACTATGAAGACCGAGTAGAGCATTATGGCGTGTGATCTGTTCTCAACCTTGCCTGTGGAAGGATTAAAGATGGAGCCACTTCTGCTTAGTTTTGCTTCCGCATTAGTTTTTGCTTCCGCATTTAATAAGATTTCCGCTGCATAGAAATAAGACTTCCGCTGTGAGCATGAGTCCAAGAACTCATGAGGAATTGTAATAAACTCTGTTATTCGTGGTAATATATAATCTGAATTCAGTTTGTGGAACATATGTGTATGTGTGATGAACATCCTGGGCACACATATGCATTAGTTCTCGGTTCCGTGGTTTTCCACAGAATTGAGGGCGTCACAGATTGGTATCAGAGCCACGGGTTGACAGTACGTTACACGCCTAATTAGAAACCTTAGATTGATATTAAAGCCACGGGTTAACAGCAAGTTACACCCCTAAATAGGAGTCACAGGTAGCTAAGCTACGCTGACCAAAGGAAGCGCCCTAGGGTGAATAGCCTAGATTGGCCTTTAAAACCACCTTGACATAGGAAACCATCCTTGAATAGGAGTTGAGTGGGCCCTTGTAATGATTATTTGTGAATATGTGCTTAGTGTGAGTTGTGGGACGTCTCAAAAACGTTGTCCATATCCACACGTAAGAAGAAAGAGGAGTGAAATGCTTCGGAACTTGATCACATCCTCATAATGACTAATATATATAGTCCAACTCCCCTTGATGCATATAGTTGAAAGGACCTATCTAACCTTCTCTTCTATTTCGTTCTCTCTCACAGATGGTGAGAGGAAACGCCAGCCGAAGGAACGTCCAGGAAAATGACCACGAAGAAGTTCCTGCTAACCCTGGAGCTGGCGAAAACAACCTAGAAAGGTTGATGGCCATGCAAAACCAGCTTATGCAAACCATGATCCAAACTTTGGGTCGGTTGCAGGCCAACCAGCACCCCGTTCCGGCACCACCGCCGGCTCATAACAGGTTGGGAGAGTTCATGAGGACTCGACCACCCATCTTTGCTCAAGCAAGCGATCCAATGGAGGCCGATGATTGGTTGAAATCCGTGGAGAAAAAGCTTGCCATTGTTCAGTGCAACGACCGAGAGAAGGTTCTTCTTTGTGTCGCACCAACTGATGGGAGCAGCTGCTGACTGGTGGGATGCCTTGAGCAACGCCCATGCCAACCCGGAGACAATCACTTGGACTGAGTTCAAGGAAAGTTTCCGCTCCCACTACATCCCTGTTGGCGTAATGATGATCAAGAGGCAGGAGTTTGAAGGTCTCCGCCAAGGGCAGAAAAGTGTGAACGAGTACCTCAACAAGTTCATACAACTGTCCCGGTATGCCCCCGAGGATGTCAACTCAGATCAGAGGAAGCAGTACCTGTTCATGAGAGGGTTGAACAATGAGATCCAAGTTCAGCTCCTCAACAATGACTACGTAAGCTTCCAGAAGCTGGTTGATAAGGCTATTGTGGTGGAAAACAAGATCCGAGAGATCGAGCGCGAGTGCAAAAGGAAGATCCCATACCAGCCCCAAGGGAGCAACGTACGACCTAGATACATGCCCCCTGCACCGCAGTATGGATCGACCGCCCCTACACACCGCCCTGGTCAGCCACCACAGCAACGGCTCGTTGCACCGGCACCTCGTGTGCCCATGCCTCCTGCGCCCCGGCCTAATAATGGCGCTCCTGTTCAAAATCCCCGCCCCAACGTACCTGCTGCCGTAGGCAACAGGGCATGCTTTGCATGCGGGGAAGTAGGCCACTTTGCTAACCAGTGCCCGAAGCGAGGCCCTGGACAGCAAGGTAACGTGCCCAAGCAGAACCAGCGACCAAACGGAGGGGACAACCAAGGAAACCGTGGACCGCAGAACTATGCTCGTGGCCACGTTAACCATGTCACTGCTGAGGAAGCACAACAGGCTGAGGACGTCGCAATTGGTATGTTCCTTGCCAACTCCAACCCAGCCACCATTTTATTTGATTCCAGAGCATCACATTCCTTCATATCATCCGATTATGTTGCCAAGCATCATCTACCCGTATCCCACCTAGAATGTGCTATGTTAGTTAATTCTCCCGGAGGAGAAATGAGGACTAGTATAGTGTGTCCTAAGGTAAGCCTTAAAATAAGGGGGGTAGATTTCCTTGCCAACCTTATTGTCTTGGACTCCCATGGAATTGACATCATACTCGGAATGGACTGGTTAAGCAAGCACAATGGAGTAATCCAATGCGCTGAGAGAAGCGTGCAGTTGACAAACGAACACGGTATCCGTGTCGAGTTTGAGTCAGCCCCGCAGGCGACTGAACGAGCGGATCTGAACCATGTTGAAGGAGTAGCATTGGACAACATTCCAGTGGTTCAGGAATTTTCGGATGTGTTCCCGGAAGAACTTCCAGGTATGCCACCTGACCGGGATATTGAGTTTGCCATAGATTTGGTACCTGGAACTGCACCCATAGCAAAGAGACCATATAGGATGCCCGTCAACGAGTTAGTTGAACTAAAGAAGCAAATTCAAGAACAGTTGGAGAAGGGTTTTATCCGGCCAAGCTCGTCACCATGGGGAGCCCCGGTACTCTTCGTGGACAAGAAGGACAGAACCCAGAGAATGTGCGTGTACTACAGGTCTCTCAACGAGGTAACAATCAAGAATAAATACCCTCTGCCCCGTATAGAGGACCTGTTCGACCAAATGAAAGGAGCCCAAGTGTTCTCCAAGATTGATCTTCGGTCGGGATATTTCCAGCTGAAGATTAAGCCCTCCGATATACCTAAGACAGCCTTTCGGACACGGTATGGTTCATATTAATATACCGTTATGTCTTTTGGATTGACGAATGCACCCGCATACTTCATGTACCTTATGAACAAGGTTTTCATGGAGTACTTGGACAAGTTCGTCATGGTTTTCATCGACGACATTATGGTGTATTCAAAAAGTAAGGAGAAGCATGAAGAACATCTGAGATTGACTTTGCAGAAGTTGCGCGAGCATCAGTTGTATGCCAAGCTCAACAAGTGTCAATTTTGGCTAAGGGAGATATCCTTCCTAGGCCACATCATCTCCAAGGAAGGGGTATCGGTTGATCCTGGAAAGGTGAGAGATGTTCTGAAATGGGACCAACCGAAGAGCGTGAAGGATATTCGAAGTTTCCTTGGGATGGCAGGATACTATCGGCGCTTCATTAAAGACTTTTTCTCTAAAATAGCAAAACCTATGACGGAGTTGCTAATGAAGGGAAAAGTCTTTCAATGGACACAAGCCTGCCAAGAAAGTTTTGAGGAACTCAAGAAAAGGCTAACCACAGCACCAGTTCTGGTATTGCCAGACGTAAGCAAGAGCTTTGACATATATTGTGACGCATCCAGACAAGGGCTCGGGTGTGTACTCATGCAGGAAGGGCAAGTGGTAGCCTATGCCTCACGACAATTAAAGAAGCATGAGCTTAACTATCCTACTCATGATTTGGAGTTAGCAGCAGTGGTGCATGCATTGAAGATTTGGAGACATTATATCCTTGGTCATCGATGTGAGATCTATACGGATCATAAAAGACTCAAGTACATATTTACACAAACAGACTTGAATTTGAGGCAACGTCGATGGTTAGAACTCATCAAGGATTATGATGTGGGAATCAACTACCACCCCGGGAAGGCCAATGTGGTCGCTGACGCATTGAGCAGAAAGGGAGCATGCCACCAACTCACGGTTCGGGAGCTACCACCCGAACTTCGAAAGGAGTTCGAACGGTTACACCTCGGATTCTTGAATAGCATGGAAATAATGGAGATCCACTCCTCATTGGAGCAAGAAATAAGAAAGGGACACGCAACGGACGAGGGGATCAAGGAAATCAAGGAAAGAATCAGACAAGGGATAGAGAAGGATTTCAAAGAGGATGAAAAGGGTACGCTTTGGCTAGGAAAAAGGATTTGTGTGTCAAACCTAAGACACCTTCGCGACATGATATTAAGGGAAGCACATGATTCACCCTATTCCATACATCCGGGGAGCACCAAAATGTACAAGGACTTGAAAACTTGCTATTGGTGGGATGGTATGAAAAGGGATATAGCCGAATACGTTGCCCTATGTGACACATGCCAACGGGTAAAAGCCGAACATCAAAAACCCGCTGGATTGTTGCAACCTTTGAAAATACCTGAATGGAAATGGGAGGACATCAGTATGGACTTTATTGCCGGATTGCCAAGAACTCAGTCAGGATACGACTCCATCTGGGTCATTATGGACCGGTTGACGAAAACCACCCATTTTCTTCCGGTAAAGGCCAGTTACAACGTTACACAGTTGGCAGAGTTGTACATGGAGCAGATCGTGTGCCGTCATGGAGTTCCAAAGAGGATAGTCTCAGATCGAGGTTCTCAGTTTACCTCTAGATTCTGGAGGAAGCTGCAGAAAGCCGTGGGTACACGACTAGATTTTAGCTCTGCCTATCACCCACAAACAGATGGGCAAACCGAAAGGACGAACCAAATTTTGGAAGACATGTTGAGAGCTTGCGCCTTGAAACGTGGGCGTAGTTGGGATAGGAGTTTACCGTATGCAGAGTTCTCCTATAACAACAGCTATCAAGCTAGCTTGAAGATGTCGCCTTTCGAAGCCTTATATGGTAGACGGTGTAGAACGCCACTGTTCTGGAACGAGACTGGAGAGAACCAGGTGTTTGGACCCGAAGTACTACAAGAGGCTGAAAAGCAAGTCCAAACGATACGGGAGAACTTAAAGGCTGCTCAGTCACGACAGAAAGGCTATGCGGACAACAGGCGTAGGAAGTTGACCTTTGAAGTTGGAGACTTCGTATACCTTAAGGTATCGCCTATCCGAGGCCAACGACGTTTTAACGTCAAAGGCAAACTAGCGCCTCGCTACATCGGACCATTTAAGATTTTGGACAAGCGAGGAGAAGTAGCCTATCAACTAGAGCTCCCAAACCACCTCTGCGACGTACATGACGTGTTTCATGTATCCCAGCTCAAGAAGTGCTTGAGAATACCAGAGGAACAAGTATCAATGGGAGAACTTAAACTTCAAGAGGACCTGACTTACGCAGAACACCCTATCCGAATCTTGGACGTAAAAGAAAGGGTCACCCGAAACAAAGTGATTCGATGGTGCAAGGTACAATGGAGCCATCACACTGAAGCTGAAGCCACATGGGAGTGTGAAGAGGATATTAAGGCTGAATTCCCCTATCTATTTTCTACTAAGGAATCTCGAGGGCGAGATTCAATTTAAGGGGGGGTAGATTTGTGACACCCTCATCTCGGGTGTCAGCATATGTTCATGTTTTATGAAAAAGAAAAATATTTTTAGAAAAGAGGGAACGGAAACGAGTATTAAAAGGATAGCCAGTAAAGCTCTCCGAGAGCACCGAAGGCAATTTCCATGACCAGCAGACCACGTGGCGTGTTCGGAGCTCATTCCCAAGAAAATGGGAGAGGTCCGCCGTTAAACTAGCTACGTGGCAGGCTCGGGGGGGTCACCTCCGCAATTGGAAAGAGGCCCGACCCTGTGAGACACGTGCTGCCCGCGGAGCTGGCCTCTGCGGAAGAAGCAAAGGCATTTTTTTATAGGACACGTGTCATCCCCGGAGCTAGTCCTCGCGGAAATCAGAGGACCATCCGCGCGGGATACGTGTCAATCTCGGAGCTCATCTCAGAGAAGTCCGGATCTATCGAACACGTGTCGCCACCGGAGCTTATCTCCGGAAGGTCCGTCGAAGCTAAACACGTGTCGACCGCGGGGCATGTCCCTGAGGAAAGAAGAAGAGGAAGACCGGCGCCAACACGTGGCGTGCGCGGAGCTCACCTCCGAAGAAGAGGGAGGTCTCGATCGATTGACACGCGGCACGACCGGAGCTCGTCTCTGCGGGAAAAGAGATACCAGGCTCGGAAGGACACGTGGAGCTTCCGGAGCTCATCACCGCGGAGGTAACGAGTCTGGAGCGGTTTTTACGCGTGAAGATACCGGTACGCAATGGAAGCCGATCTAAACTCCACGATGTTACCGAAGATAAGATGTCAGGATCTAACAAAGATCTGAATAAGACTCTTATTCGGGATCCAATCAGATTAGGACTCTTCTCTTCTTGATTATAAATAGAACCCGAAACCCCTGGCCGAAATCACGAACTTCTCTTTCAACTCCTAAGCTGACGACTTAGAGCCCTAGCCCTAACTCGCCGAGCAAAACATCGCCGAAAGCACAACAAGGGAGATCATCGGAGGAAAACCAAGCGGTCTGAGGAGGACCCCGAAGACAAGAAGAACGTGAGGTATGACTTCAATACCACCTTACGACATCATGTTGTTCATCTCTTTGCATCTGTTCTTCGATTCCTTTCGAACAGAAGCGTTTTCGTGGACAGAACACTCGATGATCAGTTTGATCTAAAGACAAGATCATCGCCACGTTCATCTTTGATCTAAACACCTCTGACCATGCAAGACATGCTAGAACATCAAATCAATCTAATAGAACTAATCGTAGGATAGTATGCATGTGCATCATCACACCTAGTTTAGGGTTTGTGCATGATATTGATTGCTGTGAATTTGTGTGCACGTGAATCCTACATAGCAGGACAAGCTCAGGAAGCTGTGTACGACGAGCTGCAGCAACAAGGTTTTGAGAATCAAGAACAACCGGAACCGCAAGTACAAGGCAAGTGCTCCTTGACCATGTTGATCCTATGTTTTGGGTAAAACTATTTTGTTTTGCGAAAAGGTATGTGTGCTGAGTCAAACATGATGGGAAACCATTTTATAGGAGTTTACTAGTTTTGGTTAAACCACCCTTGTCACCTGGGAAGTTTTATGAGTCGGGTATGGCTTTTGCTTTATGCTTCGCTGAGTCTCTGGGATCGGGAAGCGAGATAGATGTGTCTAGCTAACTGCACTTGTACTGATCATAAGTAACTGATGAGGTTAATGAACATGGATCGGAGGGAGATCTAGGCAAGCCTGGGTTTGTGAATGAGGTAGCATGAGATGGTGGTTTTACTCGCCGTAGATCTAAGGACCGGTTCATGCATGCACATGCCAGGATAACAGTGCCACCACAAGGCCAAGTATGGGTGCGACTTAGCTGAGTAATTAGGTAAGTTGCTAGGGTGTTATGGACTGTGGAAGGCGCGGGGAATGGGAGTCGAGTGAGGACTGCCCTGGGAACCGCATGGCACAAGAGGGGGCCCGTGGGTGGGAGAATTGGAGATTCTAGCCTGCCGGTGAAACCTTAGTGAGTCCATACATCTAGTAACCCCTTTGTAAAGGCTATTTTGTGATCTCTTGACCATACACCAACGGATGTGTACTGGTATAATGGAGGTTCTGCAGTCGCCGACGGGTGACGAAATCACAAACTTGTGGGTAAAGAGGTGCAAACTCTGCAGAGTTATTAAAACTATCATGATAGCCGAGCTTATGGTCACGAGCACCTGGCTAAACTGACATGATTAGATTGGAATGGTTATTGGGATGGTTATTGGGAAGGTTCTTGGTTATGATTATTGGTTATGGTTCGATTTGGGACTGTTGAGTCCGGGAGATGAGATGGTTGCATGACTGATGGGTCATGACATGAGATTGGTCTCGGTGCGAGACGTGGTTGTTTTATGAGGTGAGATGGTAGCGAATACGAGGAGGTATTCGTGAGTATGAATAAAAGATTGGTTAATGTTCGTATGGAACATGGAAAGCGATGGAGGTATGTTGGTAATTTAATACATGCTGGGATTACATTCATCTAAAGTTAAGATGCTGTTTTATCACGTTTTATAAATCTGCTTTTTTGCAAATAAGCCTTTTATTACCTACCTTGTTTATGAGCTGCATATCATGTGTTATTCCCGCACTTGCTGAGTACATCATTGTGCTCAAACTTGCATTATTATTTCTTCATCAACAGCAAGAGAAGACTACTATGAAGACCGAGTAGAGCATTATGGCGTGTGATCTGTTCTCAACCTTGCCTGTGGAAGGATTAAAGATGGAGCCACTTCTGCTTAGTTTTGCTTCCGCATTTAATAAGATTTCCGCTGCATAGAAATAAGACTTCCGCTGTGAGCATGAGTCCAAGAACTCATGAGGAATTGTAATAAACTCTGTTATTCGTGGTAATATATAATCTGAATTCAGTTTGTGGAACGTATGTGTATGTGTGATGAACATCCTGGGCACAAATATGCATTAGTTCTCGGTTCCGTGGTTTTCCACAGAATTGAGGGCGTCACACTTAAGGTATTGCCTATCCGAGGCCAATGATGTTTCAACGTCAAAGGCAATCTAGCACCTCGCTATATTGGACCATTCAAGATTTTGGGCAAGCGAGGAGAGGTAGCCTATCAACTAGAGCTCCCGATGCACCTCTCCGACGTGCATGACGTGTTTCATGTATCCCAGCTCAAGAAGTGCTTAAGAGTACCAGAAGAGCAAGTACCGATGGATGAGCTTGAGCATCAAGAGGATCTGACCTATGTAGAGCACCCTGTCCAAATTTTGGACGTGAAGGAAATGGTCACGAGGAACAAAGTGATCCGTTGGTGCAAGGTACAATGGAGCCATCACACGGAAGCCGAAGCTACATGGGAACGTGAGGAAGACCTCAAGGCAGAATTCCCTCATCTATTCTCCACTCTATCGAATCTCGAGGGCGAGATTCAGTTTAAGGGGGTAGGTTTGTGACACCCTCAATTTTGTATTCATGCATGCATACATAATTCATATAAAGAAACATTTTAAAAGAAGTAGAATAGCTGAAAGTTAGCTAAAAAGAGCCAATTCCAATCCACCGAGAGTGCCGTCTACACTTCCCGCAGCCCGCCGGCCATGTGGCGCCTTCGGAGCTCATCCCTGCAAAAAGGGTGAGGTCCGGCACTGCTGGATACGTGGCAGGCTCAGAGCTT
The DNA here is from genome assembly GCA_030760725.1 of Neostapfia colusana. Lineage (NCBI taxonomy): Eukaryota > Viridiplantae > Streptophyta > Magnoliopsida > Poales > Poaceae > Neostapfia > Neostapfia colusana. Next base: position 109,088,691 of record JASWHV010000006.1, read on the forward strand.
GCCTCTGCAGAAGGGGTGAGGTCCGGCCCCGTGGGACACGTGTTGCCCCCGGAGCTAGCCTCTGCGGAGAAGCGAGGCCAGCCCCATAGGACACGTGGTGCTTTCGGAGCTCACCCCTGCGGATGGAGTGAGGTCTGGTCCTAACTGGACACGTGTCATTCTCGGAACTCCCCTCTGAGAGGTCCGACACTAATGGACACATGTCACCTTCGGAGCTCGCCTCCGAGAGGTCCGACACAATGGACACATGTCACCTCCAGAGCTCGCCTCCGAGAGGCCTGACCCTACGGGACACGTGTCGCTCTTGGAGCTCGCCTTCGGGAGGTCCGACGCTGTTGGACACGTGTCGACCTCGGAGCTCATCTCTGAGTAGAAAGGAGGTCCGACGCTATTGGACACATGGCACTCCTGGAGCTCGTCTCTGAGAAGGAAGGAAGTCTGGCACTGCTGGACACGTGGCACACCCGGAGATCGCCTCTCAAGAGAGGGGAGGTCCGGCTCTGACAGGTGGCACTCTCGGAGCTCACCTCCGATGAGAGGGGAGGTCCGGAACTGACGCATGGCGCACGCGGAGCTCGCCTCTGAGGAAAGGGGAGGTCCCGACCGCCAGACACGTGGCGCACGCGGAGCTCGCCTCTGAGGGAGAGGGGAGGTCCCTCCCGCCAAGACACGTGGCGCACGCGGAGCTTGCCTCTGAAGGAGAGGGAGGTCCCGCCCGCCTGACACGCGGCACAACCGGAGCCCGCCTCTGCGGATAAGGGAAGCCCAGCCCCCGCTGGACACGTGGAGCCTCCAGAGCTTATCCCTGCGGAAGGACGAGGTCCTTAGGTGGTTTTTCCTTCTGTACGCGCGGGAACACCCGGTACTGAGGAAACCGACACGATTTCCACATTGCTACCGCACCAAACCGATTGGAGATAAGTTGTTAAGATCTGAATTGAATAGGACTCTTATTTGAAATCCAATTGGAGTAGGACTCTTCTTTCACCCCTTATTAATAGAACCCAAAACCCCTGGCCGCAACCACGTACTCTTATCTTCCTCCCTAAGTCGGCGACTTGGAAGCCCTAGCCCCAGCTTGCCGAATTAGACTTTCCACCCCTCGCCGGAGTTCAGATGACGGTGAGCCCCACCGGTGAGCCACCGACGAGCTCCCCGCTGCTGCCACCGCTAGGAGGAAGGACCCGACACCAAGGAGAAGTGAGGTAGGTCATTGTTACCACCTTACGACATCATCATGGTTTTCATCGCATCTGTTTCTTCGATCCCTTCGAACAGAAGCTTTTTCATGTGGACAGATTACGTGTTGATCAGTTTTTGACGGTGGAATTGATCTAGATCTTGAGTTGAGATCATCACCACGTTCACACTAGATCCTTACACCCTTGTCATCGTAAAACCCATGCAAGCCTATTAAAACATGCAAGAACACGTACAAACTGATCTAACGAAACTGCACCATAGGATTAGCATGCATCTGCACCATTGCATCTTGAGTAAAGTTGTGCATGATGATTGATTGCTATGAATCTTGTATGTGCATGATCGTGAGTAGAAGGACAAGCTCAGTGAGCTACCTACGAAGGACTACAGCACCAAAACATCGAGACACAAGAGCAACAAGAGCCACAGGAACAAGGCAAGTGCCCCTTGACCATATTGATCCCATGTTTTGGAAACTGTTTTGTTTGCAAAAAACTGTGTATGCTTGAGTCAATTTGATGGGAACCCTTTTATAGGAGTTTACTAGTTTTGTTAACCACCCTTGTCGCCGAGCAAGTTGATGAGTCGGGTATGGTCGTTTTTGCTTTTTGCTTCGCCGAGTCTACGGGATATGGGAAGCGAGATAGAATGAGTCTAGCTACTGCACTCATATGAACAGTGATAATGAGAACTTGATAATGAACATGAATCGGGGGAGATCTAGGCAAGCTTGGTTTGAGGATGTGGTAGAATGAGATGGTGGTTTACTTGCCATAGATCTAAGGACCGGTTCATGCCAGCACATGCCAGGAAAACAGTGCCACCACAAGGCCAAATATGGGTACGGCTTAGCTGACTAATTAGGTAAGTTGCTAGATTGTTATGGACCGTGGAAGGCGCGGGGAATGGGAGTCGAAAGAGGACTGCCCTGGGAACTGCATGGCACAAGAGGGGGCCTGTAGGTGGGAGAATGGTGATTCGGGCCTGCTGGTGAAACCTTAGTGAGTCCATACATCTAGTATCCCCTTTGTAAAGGCTATTTTGTGATCTCTTGGCCATACACCGACGGTTGTGTACTGGTATAATGGAGGTTCTGCAGTCGCCGACGGGTGACGAAATCACAAACTTGTGGGTAAAGTGGTGCCACCTCTGCAGAGTGTAAAACTATCATGATAGCCGTGCTTACGGTCACAAGCGCCTGGCCAACTCACATGATTAGATGGGATGGTTTTTTGGATGGATGTTTGGTTTGGTCATGGTATAGTTTGGGATGGTCATTGTTATGGTCATCGGTTTGGTTATTGGTATGGTTTGGTCTTTGGAATTTGGTTTCGGGACTGTTGAGTCCTGGTAATGAGAATGGTTTCGGACTGTTGAGTCGAAACAATGAGCTTTGGTTTCGGATATGAGATGGATATGATCATGAGATGGTCATTATGAGCATGAGAAAGAGTTGAGAAAGATAAATGTCTGGATGGGACATGAAAAGAGGAGAATCATGATGGAGGTATGTTGATGTTTTAATTGGATACATGTTGGGATTAAATTCACTTAAAGGTAGTTGCTGTTTTATCATGTTTGTGAAATAAACTTTGCTTTCTGCAATGAGCCTTTTTAAATCCTACCTTGCTGTAAGCTACATATCATATTTTCCCGCACTTGCTGAGTACGTCATGTACTCAAACTTGCATTATTACTTCATCATCAGCAACAGGAGAAGAGTACTTCGAAAACAATGTGGAGTACTAGGTGTGTGATCTACCGTCTACTTGTCTGTGGAGTAGGAGATGGAGCCGCTGCCGCTGTTTAGTTTGCTTCCGCTATCATTTAGAAGACTTCCGCTGCTAGAATAAATTAGAGACTTGTGAATGAGACCTTGAGTCCTTGTAACAAAGTACTTAAACCCATTTATTCGTGGTTATATTCTGAAATTCAGTTTGTGGATTACATGTATATGTGTGATGAACATCCTGGGCACACATATGCATCAGCTGGGTTCCGTTTTCACTGGACCGGGCGTTACAACCGGGCAGTGGATGGAAGGCTCAAGGACGTGGTCCTGTGAACCTAGTCTCTATCTGAGTTGATTAAGGCCCGTTCTCGTGTGCGGCCCTGTGGGACAAGTTTGAGTTGTGTATCGGATGCATACTGGTAATATGGGACCCAGGAAACCGATGTAACATGTTAACCTGGGTGTCGAGGCAATCCCCACCGTCTTATGCAGACGCTGAAAGGACAGAGAATTCGGCTCTACGAGGGTTTGTTGTAGTGCGAATTAATCCAAGTCGGTGGGGCCGGTTCGATATTTGGCTGTCGTGTGAATGGTTGCCACATACGACGTTAAGGGGATTGGTTGATCACCGGTCTCGAACGGGCGTATGTGTCGTGTCAGCCGGGTGTTTTTGATTCGAATCACCGTCGCTCGCGGTACTGAGCATACTTGTTCTCTGCGTCGTGATGTAGTAATAAACTGGCAAAAAGTTAATATGCTTCGTGAGTAATCCTCATATTGGAGATGAGGGATGATCAACACATTCACTAATTTTACTTTCCACCTTGGGCTAGTAGCGTCGATGTGGTGGACCGGAATCCGCTCATACAGGATCAAAGAGGGTGGTGCCGCACGATGAGACACCCGACAGCACACCTCATAAGACCAACATTGTATTACATAGAAAACCAACTGAATATGTACAAACTAGTACAAGACTTCAGTTACAAACTAGTATTTGGATTACAAAAGCGGAAGCTATGTTTATACAACTCACACCATCTACCTAGCAAAAGTCAGTTGCCCAGCCCTATGGGAAACCCACACTAGCTGCACTCCTCAGCTCAGCGCGGCGTGTACAGCTCCCACTCAGCCGTGGTCCCCGACGGAGGGTATCCCTCGCCAGTGGACTCGTACCCCGAGTCCGTGGGATACTACTCACCTGAAAAACACTTACAGCAGCAACCATGAGCACGATGGCTCAACAAGACTTAACCGACTCACCTAGGCATGAAACTCTGCATGATGTTTACAATGAACATGGGCTGGTAATTTTACAGCAAACAGACACGCCTACAAGTTCATCCTTATTTCATCTTTTAGCCACAAGTTAACAGTTCATGAATCTGAAATTTAGTAAGCAATATTTGGTGGCACACATGTAGCAATACAATTATACATATCAGCAGAATTGAATAATAACATTTCCTAATTTATCTACGTCACGACGCAGTGAACAAGCAGTACTCATCACCGTGAGGGACGGCGAATCGACTCGATATATACCTGCAGGGATACCTGAATAGCACGTCACGTACGCCCATACTCGGAGCTGCACACAGCATGCTCACCCCGTGTCGTACGGGACAACCTTTCACCCAACAGCCCAAACGTCGAACCGGTCACACCAAAATGGACAGGAGGTTCCCTACACGGAGCGTCTCTCTATGCCCGTTAGCAGATTTCCACCTTTCTGCCCTCAACCTACACCTATAAATCGGTGTGCTATGCCTCGACGCCCGGAGGTTTAGGTTACATCGGTTTATCGGGGCCCATATATCCGATATGCCTTCGGTACGTTCAATACTTGTTCAGCAGGGCCGCACACGGATCGGTCCTCAATCGACACGGACAGGGCTGCACCCACAAGACTTCCTCTTGCTGCGCCCTAGCCCCTGCCTAGTCTCATTTTCTTACTAAAGTGATCTCTCATCACTCGAACCAATCCCGTGTGTCCTGACTCCTATACTCACGAGTAGATTCCAACTATTCGACTTGTACTGAAGTTCTATGAATCATTAAGCATAGCCTGTCTACTCGAGGACTTAGACACTACCCTCACTCTTGTAGGAAAAATCTGGTTATGCACTTGGGTTTCATCCATCCTACACTTAATGCACATCCATACCACATACTAAGTATACCAAAAGCAAAACTTTGTAAAATTGGCTAATGTTGTAAAATCCCCAAAAAAGTGGTAGCAAAAATTTTCAACTCATGTACACTTAGGAAAAATGAGGGGAATTAAAACTTTGACTTATAACGGTATAGGTTCAAAGTGAGGATTCAAACTTCCCAAAACTTTCAAACATGGAGATCTAAATTCATAACTTGGGTCTATATATTTGAAATATTCAACCTTCCAAATTTCAGCTCATTTGGAGGAGTTTTAAATATTTGTTTGGGATTAAAAGAGAAAACCCTCTAATCTGAATTTCAAATTCAGTTTCAAATTCCAGTCCCCTCAATTTGCAAATTTGGTTCCACAAATGTGTTCTCCACATTTGAATTAATATCCATGCAAAAATCAGAAATTCTGGGCCTGGTTTGCTATGTTTTTGGAGCAAGACAAAGGGGAGAATTCAAATTCATTTCAAATCCAAATGACCCAACACAATTCATACTTCACACCAGATTTCAAATCATTTGAATTCAGCAAGTTTAAACCATGACTTGGTGTGAAAGTATAGCCTTAAATGTTGAGTAGCTGGGGAGGAAATATCAGTGGGAATTTGGATGAAAATTGGAGGTGGTGGGACCCAATTGTCAGCCACACAAAGGAACAAACCGACCTGTTTTTCCCCTCGGGCAGCTGCTACCCGTGCCCGAGGCTCCACCGATCTGGTTCTCGCTGCCCCCGACGTCGGCGCGCGCGTGGGCGATCAGAGCAGTCGCCCGAGTGCCCCAGCCCTATTTCTCTTCCCCCTCAGCTCGTGTTGCGCCGCAGCTGCTTCATTCACACCGAACACCACCGGCAGTTTCTCTCCCGATCACACCACAGCCACCGAGCTCAGTTGCCCGAGCTCCCAACAGCGAAGAGCTGTGCCCACCAGTGCTCTAGCCGGCCAGCCCTTCTCCTTCCCTGTCCCGAGCTTGATTGCACCAGGAAACAGCAAAATTGCCGCGGTTCTCGGGTGGACTCTGAAAAACCGAGAGAGGTCACCATAGACAGCTCACACCGAGCAAGATCACGCCAAAATGAGCCAGCCCCTCGGTGCATCCTCGACGCCAGCTGATCGAGCCCAAAACTTAGCCCTGGACATTGATCACCGCAGAAGAATTTCGAGTTTTTCTCCCGGGCGGTATAAACCGACCCCGAGGTAAGAATTTACCAAAATCTTCGCTAGCTCATGTTCTCGTTGATTCAAACTGTACACAAAGCTTCCTAACTAATTGGCGCACTACCTCCATCGATTTTAGACCTAGATATGGGGTGTAGGGGAGAATTTCCACGTCTTGATCATGGCGCACCGCCGAACCCCATCGGGCGCACGGTGCCGATGGGTTTGCAGCGCTCCCCGATCAGTTTAGACTACATGTCGAGCTTCTATACCATTCACTGATGCTCTAGAGCCAAAATCCCGATCATTTGGTGAAGAAATGGGCCGCCGCGACATCGGCGGAGACCTAGGTCTCACTGTTGCCGGTGCGCGGTGGTTTCCGGGGAGAGTCGGCCGCCGGCGACCCTACCAGAGTGTTCAGCATACTTGAAAACAGGGGGACGGCCAGTTTGGGCTCGGGAGATGGCCGGGGAAGCCTTTCCTGCCACCCTCGCCGGAGCAACACCGCGGTTTCCTCTGTTTGGCGCGAGGTAGAAGAGGGAGCTGATGGGTGGGGCCCACAGCCAGGATTAAACATTTCCAGATTTTCTTAATTCAGTTAGAACTTTGGAGACCCATAACTTTGTGTAGAAAACTCCAAAAAGGGTGAGACCAATTTTGCTGGAATTCTCATGAGGAGTAATTCACAGAGAAACAAATTGCTTGCTATGAAAATGCACAGGAATTTCTGTAGAATTGTTTTAATAAATCCCTTAGAGATTTATTACTGGAGCAATTCTTTATGAAACATTCTCGAATTTGGGCAGCAAATCCTTTTCATAGTAACTGATCTCCAGTAAAAATTTGGGCTTCATTGGAGTTCATTTGCTAGGCTAAATTGCCTTCCAAAGTTCAGCCTTTATTTGGAAATTTAAATTTGAACAGAAACTTTTTCAGAACTTCTATCCAACTTCAAAAATTCATATCTCTCTGTTGGTAGCTCCAAAAATGGTGAAACAAATTTTGTTAGAACCATGGAGACTTACCCTAATCAGATCTTCCACTGTTAGCTATGTCAAAGCTCCTGATTTGGGCACAACATTCAGAGAAGCCTTGTATTTGTAGGAATTTTGGAGACTACATTGTGCATTGACATTTCTCGAAATTTTACTCAGACAATCCTTAGAGAGTCTAGTATCCACTGTAAAAATTCCAAAGCCAATTAAGGAACATAAATAGCAGTAGCTATGAATAGAAGTTCAATTCTTATAAATCCGTAATACTTATACACATATTTTGCTACATTTCATTTAGTGACCGAAGTTGAGGACGCACCGGAGCCCTTGGACGTCCTCCCACCTGAAGTTAACTTCCCGTTTGACTCGCAACCAGGCAAACCCCGGTTTGCATTTAAGTACTTTTGCAAATTATTTATTTGTATCACTTATGTCTAGGATGAATGTTTGCATTAGAGTTAGGGTGATTGAAACCCCACTTGCATAACCTTTTAAATCCTATGGAGAGTTGGGTAGTTTACAGACTAGACAAGTAGAGAATGCAATGCTAATATGCTTAGGATCTCGGTAGAAGTCGAGTAGTTGGAATCTACTCGCGGGGTAAGGCTTTATCACACGGTTTGGTCAGAATAGAAAATGGCTTAAGAGTGGAGGAAATGAGACCCAGCACGGGGGATAGGAAGCAGTGAGCGGAGGTCTCACGTGCGTAGCCCTGTTGGTGTCGATTGAGGACCGAGTCGTGTGCGGGCCTGCTGAACAAGTATCGAACAGTACCGGATGGCATACTGACATAAGCAGGAAACCGATGTAATTGGTTAACCTGGGTGTCGAGGCTTACCCAACCGTAAATAGGAATGGGTTGAGGGTAGCAAGGTGTAAATCTGCCGGTGGGCACAGTCACGCTCCACGCGGGGACCTCCTACCTGTTAGGGATGGACCGGTTTGGCATTTGGGTTGCCTTTGAAATGTTGTTGCATACAACAGAGTAGGAAGGGGTGTGGAATCACGCTTCTGAAAGTGGGTGTATGCAACGTGTTGTCCGGGTGTCTCCTGATTGCAATCACCGTCCCTCGCGGTTATTTGACTACCGCTTGTTCACTGTTCTGTGACGTAGTAAGAAGAAAAATAAGCCAGATGAATGATAATATGTTGTGATGAATTATTAATGTTTTGGAAACCATGTCTTATGTAGATGTAGAGCTAATTAAGTTTAATTTACACTTTGGGCAACACCACATCAGAGGAAAGTGTTTCTTGTTTGATTGTGGACTTCCGATGTGAGGGCTGCCTAAGGCACATGAATCTGTTGCTATAAAACTGAAAGTAAGGATCAACTTGTAGGCGTGTCTTTCTCGCAAAGTCTTTTTCCTATATTACACATCCCCGCATGTAGAGTTTCATGACTAGGGTTGTCGGTTAAGACTTGCTGAGCCATCGTGCTCACGGTTGCCATATTTGAGCTGTATGCAGGTGAGAGCTATGAGGAGTGGTCCGAGGACGTGGTGATGCCCCCGTCGGGGTACACGGACGAGCTGGAGCCCTGCACGCCGCTGTGATCTCCGGTTCCATACTGCTAGTATGTAGCGTCCCCGGGATGGACAGCTACACTTTTGCTTAGTTAGAATGATAGGGTGTTAATAAAGAATACTTCCGCTGTATAATTATGTTTTGTAAAAGACTTCCGCTGTTTTATATCAAATAAAAGTTTGTATGTTGTTCTTTTAATCTTTTCGTGTGTGCTGTTGGGTGCCGCATCGCACGGCACCACCCTATGCGATCCTGGAGTGGGTGAACCACGGGGTGGTCCTCACAGACATGGTATTAGAGCCGCATTGGGAATAGCACGCTCTAAAAGAGCTTATTTTGAAAATTTAGAAGTAGTCGAGTGAGGATTAGTCAATAAGCCCACATAAGGTCTGTGATAGTAGTAGATATTATGGTGGAAATGCTAACATAATTGTTATACATTCTGTAACGACGCTCCGACGTCAGGTAAGACGTAAGGTACGCCACCGCAGGCGGATCAATTGCAGTAACTTTCCATACGAGTAATAGTATGGATTGGTATATCGTGGCTTGGCACGGTAGTGAATATGAGTCTTTAAACCTCTCTATGGTTCTGAGAGCATATGAAGACTCTGATCTCCAGCATGTTTTAGGCAAAAGTGAGAATACCCCATCGTGTGGTAAGCAACACGATAGTATGCAACTATTGAACATTCAATGTTCAAAGGGCCATACGCAGCGCTCGCCATCGGCGTGCCTCAACGGTCATGAGGCAGTAGGTGGTATCCATTGGGTTGATAAAATTCCCAACCGTGACGATCCGTTCACGCTCTACTCGGATTCCCCATCGTGTGGTGTGAAAACACGACCATGCACCTTGAGACGTGGCTTGACTCAAGGACGATCCGTATGGCAATGATACGGACCGTATGTTTTTACTATGATATGGGACTGCCTGCAATGTTAAAACCTTTGTGTGCACCATTATTGTGTGTTCTTCTGCAGGTACATTAACCACATTAGTGCATGACGTTTAGCAACCGTTTGTGAGTGACGTTCTTAGTTCCACCATTTGATACGTATATGCCGGAATACCGTGTGACGCCCTCAATTCTGTGGAAAACCACGGAACCGAGAACTAATGCATATGTGTGCCCAGGATGTTTATCACACATACACATAAGTTCCACAAACTGAATTCAGATTATATATTACCACGAATAACAGAGTTTATTACAATTCCTCATGAGTCTTGGACTCATGCTCACAGCGGAAGTCTTATTTCTATGCAGCGGAAATCTTATTTAAATGCGGAAGCAAAAACTAATGCGGAAGCAAAACTAAGCAGAAGTGGCTCCATCTTTAATCCTTCCACAGGCAAGGTTGAGAACAGATCACACGCCATAATGCTCTATTCGGTCTTCATAGTAGTCTTCTCTTGCTGTTGATGAAGAAATAATAATGCAAGTTTGAGCACAATGATGTACTCAGCAAGTGCGGGAATAACACATGATATGCAGCTTATAAACAAGGTAGGTATAAAAGGGCTTATTGCAGAAAAGCAATCTTGTAAAACCATGATAAAACGGCAACTTTACTTTAGATGAATGTAATCCCAGCATATATTGAATTACCAACATACTTTCATCACTCCCTGTGTTCCATCCGAACATTAACCAATATTTTATTCATTCTCACGAATACCTCCTCGTATTCGCTACCATCTCATCTCATATAACAACCTCGTCTCGCACCGAGACCAATCTCATTTCATGACCCACCAGTCATGCAACCCTTTCATCATCCAGGCTTAACAATTTCAAACCAAACCATAACCAAACCCATAATCATAACCAAGAACCTTCCCAATAACCATTCCAATAACCATCCCATCTAATCATGGCAGTTTAGCCAGGTGCTCATGACCGTAAGCTCGGCTATCATGATAGTTTTTGACAACTCTGCAGAGTTTGTACCTCTTTACCCACAAGTTTGTGATTTCGTCACCCGTCGGCGACTGCAGAACCTCCATTATACCAGTACACAACCGTCGGTGTATGGTCAAGAGATCACAAAATAGCCTTTACAAAGGGGTTACTAGATGTATGGACTCACTAAGGTTGCACCGGCAGGCTAGAATCTCCAATTCTCCCACCCACGGGCCCCCTCTTGTGCCATGCAGTTCCCAGGGCAGTCCTCACTCGACTCCCATTCCCCGCGCCTTCCATAGTCCATAACATCCTAGCAACTTACCTAATTACTCAGCTAAGCCGCACCCATACTTGGCCTTGTGGTGGCATTGTTATCCTGGCATGTGCATGCATGAACCGGTCCTTAGATCTGCGGCAAGCAAAACCACCCTCTCATACTACCTCATTCACAAACCCAGGCTTGCCTAGATCTCCCTCCGATCCATGTTTATTAACCTTATCAGTTACTTATCATCAGTACGAATGCAGTTAGCTAGACACATCTATCTCGCTTCCCAATCCCATGGACTCAGCGAAGCATAAAGCAAAAACCATACCCGACTCATAAACTTCCCGGGCGACAAGGATGGTTTAATCAAAACTAGTAAACTCCTATAAAAAGGGTTTCCCATCATGTTTGACTCAGCACACACGCCTTTTTCGCAAAATAAAACAGTTTTACCCCAAAACATAGGATCACCATGGTCAAGGAGCACTTGCCTTGTTCTTGCGGTTCCGGTTGTCCTTGATTCTCAAAACCTTGTTGCTGCAGCTCGTCGTACACAGCTTCCTGAGCTTGTCCTGCTATGTAGGATTCACGTGCACACAAATTCACAGCAATCAATATCATGCACAAACCCTAAACTAGGTGTGATGATGCACATGCATACTATCCTACGATTAGTTCTATTAGATTGATTTGATGTTCTTGCATGGCTTGCATGGTCAGAGGTGTTCAGATCAAAGATGAACGTGGCGATGATCTTGTTTTTAGATCGAACTGATCATCGAGTGTTCTGCCCACGAAAACGCTTCTGTTCGAAAGGAATCGAAGAACAGATGCAAAGAGATGAACAACATGATGTCGTAAGGTGGTATTGAAGTCCTACCTCACGTTCTTCTTGTCTTCGGGGTCCTCCTCAGACCGCTTGGTTCTCCTCCGATGATCTCCCTTGTTGTGCTTTCGGCGATGTTTTGCTCGGCGAGTTAGGGCTAGGGCTCTAAGTTGTCGGCTCAGGAGTTTGAACGAGGAGTTTGTGGTTTCGGCCGGAGGTTTTGGGTTCTATTTATAATCGGGAAGAGAAGAGTCCTAATCTGATTGGATCCCGAATAAGAGTCTTATTCAGATCTTTGTTAGATCCTGACGTCTTATCTTCGTAACCATCGTGGAGTTTAGATCGGTTTCCGTTGCGCACCGGTATCTTTTACTCGTAAGAACTGCTTTAGACTCATTACCTCCGCGGTGATGAGCTCCGGTAGCTCCACGTGTCCTTCGGGCCTGGTATCTCCTCATCCGCAGAGACGAGCTCCGGCTGTGCCATGTGTCACGAGCGAGACCTCCCTCTTCTTCGGAGACGAGCTCCGCGCACACCACGTGTTGGCGCCGGTCTTCCTCTTCTTCTTTCCTCAGGGACATGTCCCGCGGTCGACACGTGTTTAGCTGCGATGGACCTTCCGGTGATAAGCTCCGGTGGCGACACGTATTCGATAGATCCGGACTTCTCTGAGATGAGCTCCGGGATTGACACGTATCCCACGCGACGGGTCCTCTTATTTCCGCGAGGACTAGCTCCGAGGATGACACGTGTCCTGCGGAAATGCCTTTGCTTCTTCCGCAGAGGCTAGCTCCGTGGGCAACACGTGTCCCACAGGATCGGACTTCTCCCTTTGCGGAGACGAGCCCCGAGCCTGCCACGTAGCCAGCTTGGCGGCGGCCTCTCCCCACTTCTCAGGGATGAGCTCCGATCACGCCACGTGGCCTGCTGGCCGCGGAAGTTGCCTTCGACGCACTCTAAGGGCTTTATTGGCTATTCTTTTGATAATTCTCTCTGTTCCTTCTTTTCTTCAAATGTTGTTCTTCTTCATAGAACATGATCATATGCTGACACCCGAGATGAGGGTGTCACATACCGGTTTAGGATTTTTCTTTGGTGAGGAAACGTAGTACCGAGACTGCATAAAAGTATATTTTCAAAGAAAAGAGTTAAAAATGACGTTTAGGATTCCATTTAGGGGTTAGTAAACTCCTATATTGAACTAATAGTCAATTGGGAGTATAGATTCAATCTCAAAAACTTAGGAACAATCTCCCCTGTTTTCGGCAGAAATTTTGCTGAAATTGAACAGGGCATAACTTAAGATTGGTTGAACCAATGGAGGTGTGGGATACCATTGAAGGTTTTGAAATCCTCTACAACTTTTCTGTAGAGCTCCAGAACAAAATCTCCCTCCAAAGGGATGAAAATCTCAGATGAGTAGGTACTGTCAAGAACCAGGGCAGACCAAAATGCTCTCTGGAGTTTTCTGTATTTCAACCACAACTTCCTGTAGAAAATTTTCCAAGGGTCAAGCAAGACACCGTTGAAAGTACAGGAAATGTGCTACAACTTTGTTGTTGAACGCTAGTCCAGATTTTGCCTCTAAGGTGGTCAAGACTGTTGAATTATTCCAACTGGTCTGCTGGACCAGAAGCTGGACAGTGAACACCATGTTGAAGTGTTTCAACCAAAACATTTAGTTTCACCTTTCGACATCCAGTGTCTGTTGTAAAACAGCGAGTGGATTCGAAAAGTGTATGCATTCGACATATCACTTTGAGCTGGTGCATGTTTGAGTCCAGTTAGCGAGGAATTACGCATGCTAACACACTTAACATCCCGTGGCGACCTACAATAGTCAAAATGAACTTTTAACCCATAAAGTTCAAATACTTTGGAACTCGATCGTGTGACATGGTCAAGGGATGTATATGTTGTATAAAGTTTATACTTTATCCATATGTGTGATTGTTATGCGCAGTATTTATTCCATTCTCGCACTACTATTGTATAAACTGGATGCCATAAACCAACATGTGCTGATCGTTTGAATGATATGAATGCAGAATGGTGCGTACACGGTCCACGCAAGAGGAGGGAGGTCCGAGTCAAGTTCGTGGTGATGAGTCTCCACCTCCGGAGCAAACCACGACGCAGCAGCAACCACCTCCTCCACAGCCAGAACTTCCAAGGAATCTTGCGGAGGTTCTCGCTGCAGTGCTCGGCTCGCGCGACGAGCAAACTGAGTTGCTGCGGATGCTAGTCCAGCAGAATGCGTCCCATCAGGGAGGACGCCAAGACAATGGGCAACACCAGCTCCAACAAAGTTCTAATTCAGAATTCCTGGCGTCCCATCCACTGGTCTTCACGGAGGCCGAAGAGCCTTTGGAGGCGGACAGCTTTATCCGCACTCTGGAGGCGAAGTTCGGGCTGCTACGATGCACCGAACACCAGAAGGCGCTGTATGCAGCGCAACAGCTTCAAGGAGAAGCCGGTACATGGTGCGCGAACTACACCGCCTCCTTACCGGCTGGCCATGCCATGCCGTCACATGGACGGAGTTCCAGGAGGCGTTCCGCGCCTATCACATACCTCCCGGGGTTATGGAAAGGAAGCTCCAGGAGTTCCTGGCGCTACGACAAGGCGAGAGGAGTGCTCATTAGTACTCCAGGTCATTCAACCGTCTGGTGCAGTATGCGCCAGGATTTGTGGGAACGGAAGACGACAAGCGCAATGCGTTCTTCCGGGGCCTGAATTCTAAAATGAAGGTCCATCTCGCCCAAAGCAATCGCGGCACATTCAATGACCTCGTTAATGCCGCGATTTTACAAGCGAATGCTCAGCGCAAGCGCAGTTCTGATAAGAGGAAACGCAGCGCACTGACAAGCAGCAGTGGTGAAGCACCACAAAAATACCGCGTGGTGTATCGCTCACCATCCGGTCAGAGATGGCAGCCACCGGCGCTACCGCCTCAGTTCCGCGGTCGACAATATAATGCGCTGGGCTTCCGACCAACGTATCCACCACAGCAACAGCAGCAGCAAAGGATGGTTCCATGTGCACCTCCGTTTCAACAGCGTGCACCGGAATTCCGTCCTCAAGTTGGAGGGACCCCAACACCTTACACGTGCTTCACGTGTGGCCGTGTCGGGCATATTTCAAAGGACTGCCCCGAGCCATGACAGGGCAGGGGTGCCGCACCGTATCAGGGTGCTAATCAGCCCCGTAATGAGCCCAAGAAACCAGACCAAAACCCGGCAACGTCCACCACTTAGCCGTCGAAGACGTGCTGGAAGGCGAACCCGTCCTCGTGGGTACGTTTTCTTACTTAGATCATCCCGTAGTCATACTTTTTGACTCCGGTGCCATCCATAATTTCATAAGTCAGTCTTATGTTATTAAATACCAACTGCCTATCATTCCCACAAATAATTCATACTTGATATGTTCTCTGGGTGGGAAAATAACAGCTGATAGAATGGTCTATAGAGCACCATTACAGTTGGGTGGAAATCTATATCCGACTTCTCTAATCATGTTAGAGAGTCAAAAACTTGATGTCATTTTAGGAATATCATGGCTACATTGCCATGGTGCTGTTCTTGACATCATTCCACGTGTGGTTCGTTTAAACTCTCCACTTCATGAACCACATGTTCTTATTCTTTACCGTTCGAGAAGCTCCAGTCACATATAACACGGAAGCCACAAAACTTGAGGATATTCGTGTGGTCCATGAATACCCGGATGTCTTTCTGAATGATCTTCCGGGCATGCCACCCGAAAGAGATGTCGAGTTCAAGATTGAACTTGTACCTGGGACTACGCCGATATCACGGAGACCGTACAAGATGGCTCCGAATGAGCTGGCTGAACTGAAGGAGCAGCTCAACGATTTAATGAAGAAGGGTTTCATTCGACCGAGTTCCTCGCCATGGGGATGCTCGGCGCTGTTTGTGAAAAAGAAGGATGAAATCTTGAGGTTGTGTGTGGACTACCGACCTCTCAATGCCGTCACCATCAAGAATAAATATCCACTGCCCCGCATCGACATCTTATTCGATCAACTTGTGGGGGCGAGTGTATTTTCAAAGATGGATCTTCGCTCTGGATATCACCAAATCAAGATCCGAGCGGAGGATATTCCAAAGATGGCTTTCTCGACGAGATATGGGCTATATGAATACCTCGTCATGTCCTTTGGTCTCACCAACGCCCTGGCACACTTCATGTATCTCATGAACTCAGTGTTCATGCCGGAGTGGGACAAATTTGTGGTGGTGTTCATAGACGACATCTTGGTTTACTCCAAGTCTGAAGAGGAACACGCCAAACATCTGCATATCGTGCTTCAACGATTGCGAGACCATAAACTTTATGCCAAGTTCAGTAAGTGCGAGTTTTGGATCAGCCAAGTGCCATTTCTTGGTCATATTATTTCTGCAGAAGGCATTGCAGTTGATCCAAACAAAATCGAACAAGTGCTGAATGGAAATCCCCCACATCAGTCCACAAAGTCAGGAGTTTCCTCGGGTTAGCAGGATATTAGCGGAGATTCATACCGAATTTCTCCAAGCTTGCTAAGCCGGTGACTGTAACACTAGTGTCATTTGCATTGCTAAAAACCCCGTGCAACATTCGAGAACTAAGCACATTGACATGATAATGTCGAAAAAGGGAACATTGTGCTTCACCATGTAGATACCGAACAACAATTGGCTGACATTTTTACAAAACCTTTGGATTTCACTCGTTTTTGTTACATTCTTAGTGAAATAGGGGTTATGCATCCTCATGGCTTAAATTGAGGGAGAATTTTGAAACTTGGGAAGTCTATGTGTGAATCTGAAATTAAAATAATATGAGCATAGTATTTCATGCATATATGACTTTGTGATTCCTTTTTCATGCTGAAAGTTCTTACTACATTACTCGTGTTATACATTTTGTAGTTTTTACCATGTCTAGTAATTGGAATAATTACTTACACTAAATCTGGTCATGGTCAAACTTTCTTGCTGTTTTGAACTTGTTGCATGCTCACAAGTGCTTTTAATCATAAAGAATTAATCAAGTAATCAACTCACATGTTGAGTTTTTATGTTCAAATAAAAAATGAGAAAAGATCAAGAGAATATGCATGCATCGCACTTCTTCTTTTGAGATGGCTTATCATTGCACCTAGATATGAACTTGAAAGGAGTTGTGTATGACTAAAATCATGTCCTTAAGCTTCTGACTGTCAAATGACATAGGCTTGGCTTGGTTGGCTAGAATAAGGCTGATGCTGCATATAATCTCTTGCAAATTTCATAAGATCAAAATTTGTGCTTTAAATGATAAATAAAATGCAGCAACAAGTGTCATATTTTCAGGTCTTGAAATAGTTAAGTTTGTGAGATCATGACTTGCTTAAATTGAAAATTACACTTGATCTCTAGCATGGCTTACACTACTTTATGTATCTCATTAATGTGATAGTGTAAGTTACTTGATAGTATGATTTGGATGAACTTTGTTTTATATGTATATGTTATAATGTGCTCATAACAAATTAAAATTTCTCTTTTGTACCTTGCTGAATACATTGTCAAATGGGGAGAAATTGATCACACATTGCACACATTCACAAGTGTTTTGGCACGATTCTTCTCAGGGGAGAATTTTTGGTATTTTTGTTTTTTTCTCATTTTATTTCTGATTTACAAAGGGGGGAAATTGTTTTCCAAACTTTTCATGTGAATAAGCCAATGTTTGGATTTTAAGTGGTGTTGCCAATGCATTCATCATAGGGGAGATTGTGAGACCTATATGTGCTGAATACATTGGCTTTGACGATAAAAGTTTTGAATACTACTAAAACACCTTTTTAACAAGGTCCGACTCTAGGTCCGAGCTCCTGCAAGGTCCGACGATAGGTCCTACTTGTTTTGGGTAGCTCCGGCAAGGTCCGACGTAAGGTCCGACTTGCTTTGTCTAGGTCTAACTTATTTTGGCTAGGTCCGACTTGTTTTTGCTAGCTTCGGAAGTATTGGCGCTGTTGTAGTTTCGGAACTAACGAGAGTCAAGTCAAGGACTTGTGCTCGGAAGTATTGGTTGTTTATTCATGTGCAGGTGTTGCTTGAGTTCAAGACATGGCTGGTGACGGGATCCATTGAACTAGTCTTAGGGAAAAGATGAGGTTCAACAACCAAGTTCGGAAGGAATTGTGGTTGAGTTGATCGGGAGTTCGCGCAGCATGTTTGGATCAAGAACAATGCATATGAATGTATCGTGGACGTTGTTGGAAGGTGTTTGCACGTGTGCAAGGAGTGCATGGACGTGGAAACATGGTTCCAAGGCGTGGTGAAGAGATATGGAAGTGGAGATATGGTTGAAAAGGTTCAACCGGCTGGATTTTGCGCTCAGGCTGCGGCTGAGGCGGTTATGGTTTGTTTATGGAAAGTTTCGAGTTGGTTATAACAGGATTTCGTGTTAGGCATGAAGTAGAGTGTTTTAAGAATGTTTGGGACGTTCCTAAGTTGTTTGGAAGTCTTAAGATTGCTTCTATCTGCGTATAGAAGAGTCTTGAGCAGTATTGGAAAGTTACAGTTTGAATCCAAGTAGGAGTAGGAGTCCTAGTTTGAATTGGATTGGCCATAGAGCTGGTTATATAAGCAAGGGAGGCCAAGGCTCATGGATAGCACGACTTTGGGGCTGTTCCTCTTGTGTTTTGATAAATAAAATTCGTATTCTAAAGGAACTTTTATGCCTTGTTCGTCCGACTTGTTTCAGACAAGTTTTTCTCGTCGAGTTTCTGTTCAGCACTACCTTGCTTCGGTGGTTTTATCATAACTCGAGTACAGATCCGATTGATGTGATTCTTTTTGTGATGTCTTCACATCTTGATTATATATCATCTGTGAAAATTTCACGGTCATTGAATTTGTGGTTTATGATCTACACGAGTTTCTTTGCAGTATTCCAGAACTGTTTTTCTCGCGTAGGACAGATTGACCTTTGTTCGATCTTTCGATCGTAACTTGAGTTTCTCTCAACGGATTTTCATGATTCTTGTTGTGACGTGTTCGTGACTTGATTCTATACAATATATACTAGTCTTGTCACAGTTGAACACGTTTATATAAGCCACACACATGGTTTCTTTAACAGATCGGTTTTCTGCTGAGGGGTGTTTTGTTGCTTCCGCTGAAAAGTTTTTATCTACCATTCACCCCCCTCTGGTAGCTTTACACGTGTACTTCGGTCCTACAAATTTGAATAGGACTCTTATTTGAAATTCAATCAGAGTAGGACTCTTCTTTCACCCTTTATAAATAGAACCCAAAACCCCTTGGCCGCAACCACGTACTCTTATTTTCCTCCCTAAGTCGACAACTTAGAGGCCCTAGCCCCCAACTCGCCGAGTTAACCCCCTTCGTCGGAGTTCAGCCACCGTTGAGACCGCCGACGAGCCCCGACACGCTCGCCGTCGCCAGAGGAGAACCGACGATTTGTTTTGCTGCCATTGCTAGGAGGATAGCACCGAAGGGAGTAAGGTAGGTCTCCATTACCACCTTACGACGTCATCGCGGTTTTGTTTGCATCTGTTTTTCTTCGAACAGAAGCTGTTTCCTGTGGACAGATCACGTGTTGATCGGTTTTTGACGGTGGAATTGATCTAGATCCTGAGTCAAGATCATCACCACGTCCACACTTGATCCTTACACCCTTGTTCATCGTAAAACCCATGCAAACCTATTAAAACATGCAAGAACACGTACAAACTAAACAGCACCATAGGATCAGCATGCATCTACACCATTGCATCTTGAGTAAAGTTTGCGCATGATGATTGATTGCTGTGAATCTTGTATGTGTGTGATCGTGAGTAGAAGGACAAGCTCAGGGAGCTACCTACGAAGGACTACAGCACCAAAACATCGAGACACAAGAGCAACAAGAGCCACAGAAATAAGGCAAGTGCCCCTTGACCATATTGATCCCATGTTTTAGAAACTGTTTTATTTGCGAAAACTTTGTATGCTTGAGTCAATTTGATGGGAACCCTTTTATAGGAGTTTACTAGTTTTGTTAACCATCCTTGTTGCCGGAAAAGTTGATGAGTCGGGTATGGTCGTTTTTGCTTCACCGAGTCCACGGGATATGGGAAGCGAGATAGAATGTGTCTAGCTACTGCACTCATATGAACAATGATAATGAGAACTTGATGTTGATAATGAACATGAATCAGGGGAGATCTAGGCAAGCTTGGTTTGTGGATGTGGTAGAATGAGATGGTGGTTTACTTGCCGTAGATCTAAGGACTGGTTCATGCCAGCACATGCCAGGAAAACAGTGCCACCACAAGGCCAAATATGGGTGCAGATTAGCTGACTAATTAGGTAAGTTTCTAGATTGTTATGGACCGTGGAAGGCGCGGGTAATGGGAGTCAAGAGAGGACTGCCCTGGGAACTGCATGGCACAAGAGGGGGCCCGTAGGTGGAAGAATGGTGATTCGAGCCTGCTGGTGAAACCTTAGTGAGTCCATACATCTAGTAGCCCCTTTGTAAAGGCTATTTTGTGATCTCTTGGCCATACACCAACGGTTGTGTACTGGTATAATGGAGGTTCTGCAGTCGCCGACGGGTGACGAAATCACAAACTTGTGGGTAAAGTGGTGCCAACTCTTAAGAGTGTAAAACTATCATGATAGCCGTGCTTACGGTCACAAACGCCTGGCCGACTCACATGATTAGATGGGATGGTTTTTGGGATGAATGTTTAGTTTGGTCATGATATGGTTTGGGATGGTCACTGGTGTGGTCATCGGTTTGGTTATTGGTATGGTTTGGTCTTTGGAATTTGGTTTCGGGACTGTTGAGTCTTGGTGATGAGAATGGTTTCGGACTGTTGAGTCGAAACAATGAGTTTTGGTTTCGAATATGAGATGAATATGATCATGAGAGGTCATTATGAGCATGAGAAAGAGTTGAGAAAGATAAATGTCTGGATGGGACATGAAAAGAGGAGAATCATGATGGAGGTATGTTGATGTTTTAATTGGATACATGTTGGGATTAAATTCA
This sequence comes from Neostapfia colusana, assembly GCA_030760725.1. Classification (NCBI taxonomy): domain Eukaryota; kingdom Viridiplantae; phylum Streptophyta; class Magnoliopsida; order Poales; family Poaceae; genus Neostapfia; species Neostapfia colusana. Next base: position 109,109,523 of record JASWHV010000006.1, read on the forward strand.
CTTAAAGATCGTTGTTGTTTTTATCGTGTTTGTGAAATAAACTTTGCTTTCTGCAATGAGCCTTTTTATACCCTACCTTGTTGAAAGCTACATATCATATTTTCCCGCACTTGCTGAGTACGTCACGTACTCAACCGTGCATTATTGCTTAATCATCAGCAACAGGAGAAGAATACTTCGAAGATCATGTGGAGTATTAGGCGTGCGAACTACCGTCAACTTGCCTGTGGGGATGGAGTAGGAGATGGAACCGCTGCCGCTGTTTAGTTTGCTTCCGCTATCATTTAGAAGACTTCCGCTGCTAGAATAAATTAGAGACTTGTGAATGAGACCTTGAGCCTTTGTAACAAAGTACTTAAACCCATTTATTCGTGGTTATATTCTGAAATTCAGTTTGTGGATTACATGTATATGTGTGATGAACATCCTGGGCACACATATGCATCAGCTCGGTTCCGTGGTTTTCGGAACCGGGGCGCCACATCACCCTTCTACGGCAAGGCGCCTAGAGGACATGTTGTAACACCCTGCATTTTAAAAATGTGTAAATGAAAATTTTGAACTTTAATACAAGCTATAACTCGTTTGAATTCAAGATTTAAATTGGAGAGAAATGGAAATCTAGCTGGAAATGAAAATGGAAGCAAACACAGAATCAAATTAGTCATTGGGCCGAAACCCACTACTTTCGCAGTTAGCCCAGCTCACCAGACACCATTGGATTCCCTCCTCACTCACCGGCAGGTGGGACCCACCTGTCAGCCTCACCTCTTTCTTCTTCCCGTTGATTCTTTCCCTCCCTGCAGTCTCCTCTCCCTCCTTCTCCCGCCGGGCCGCCGACAACCCTCAACAGAAAGTGGAACCCCCCCCCCCCACTGCTGATCTCCCTTTATTCCCTTCCAGTCAAAAGGGCGCAACAGAACCATCGCCGCCCGCTTGAGCTCCTACTCCTCCCCCGCACCCTTCGCGCGCTGCCTCTCTCCCCCACCCATGGGCCTCGCCACCGCCGAGCTCGCCAGCCTCCTGCCCTCCTCTCCTCTCACCGCCTCCGCCCGATCTCCACCACCGCGCCACTAGCCGGCGCGCCCGTTGCCGCACTGCCACCCCCGCGCGCGAGCCCCCCTTGCCGGCGAGCACCTCCCCCTCGCCTCCCCCACGCCCGCGCACACATCCGGACCTCCACAGCTCGTTCTCCTTCTCCAAGCGCCGCCTCCCTCCCGATCCTCCACTGCCACGCCCCCCTCCCGTCCCCATCTTTGCCAGGCTCTGTCCCGATGCCGACTCATCGTGTACTCCCTCACTCGTCCTCTCCCTCGCCCCCCGAACCCCCTCGCCTCGCTCTCCTCCACCACGGCGCCGCCTCCTCCCGATTCCCCTGTCGCCGCGCTCTCCCTCCGGACCCCCGCCGTTCTCCACCGCCGCACCCTTCGCACTGCTGCCGGCCGTCGACCCCCGCGCCCAACAGCGACGGCGCGAAGGAGGAACAGGTCCCCGTCGCCCATGCCGCCAAGTCCTACATCACCTCCCATGCCGATATTGAGGACCTCCACACCGCCAAGCTCGACCTGGAGGTGAAGCTCGCCGAGGCGCGCCGTGAGAACCAGGCCATCGCCGCGGATGCGCACTGCATCAAGGGGGGGGGGGGTCTTCATGCAGGCACGGGAGGAGGTCATCCTCGCTGACCCGCTCCTCCACCGTTTTCTCGTCGGCCCCTCTCCGACTAAGCCGTCTTGCCTGCCTCCGCTGACTACTGCCGCGTCCTCGCGCAGCTCTCCACTGCAGGCCTCTTCGACCCCGTCAGCCCCGCGCTCGGGTTGCAGCTCGCTGGGATAGCCGCCCTCTTCTGCGCCGCGTGTGTCAGCGCCTGGGCTCCTCGCAGCCACGCATGTGAGCATCGTGAAGGTTGGGCTGGACTCGGATGTGTTTGTGCGAAGCCCCTTAATTTACTCTTACCATCGTTGCAGGGTTTGCACAGAGTGGATATGAGAGACGTCTCCCGCAGTGTGTTGGCCGACTGTTTGTGGAGCTCATGCAGATCCTACTCCGTCGCATCAAACGCCCGCTCGCGCGGCTCCGCGTCTCGCTCTCCGGTGCCGAGTACGCCTTCTCCAGGCCTCACTCCAAGCACCTTCGCCTCAAGCTCCGTCTCTTCCGTGAGGTCCTGCCCAGCATCGTCCTCGAGCACGCCTCCATGACTCGTGCTCCTGCACGCAAGACAATACCGAGTCATCGATCGCCGCTGCCACCGACGGGTGGCCACTGTTCGAGGAGCTCACCTTCAAGCGCATGGTCGTCGATCGCGGGCTCCTTCAGGAACTTCTAGGTGTTGTGCCTCGTTTCCTGTGGGGAGGTGAAAAACTTTGATTTGTTCTAGTGTGATCTAAAGTTGCTTAGGATTTGCCAAAACTTTGAAGACTGGTGTGCTATTTTAGATTATGAGTATGCCTATTGCTCGCTCATCGATAACTAATGCATAAATGGTGATTTTGAAAGGGCACACAAGGTGTATGATGAAATGATTGACAAGGAGATTCAAGGAGAGTAATGTTATAACATTCGCATCGCAGGGTTGTCGGAAAACTCTTCCAGAAGTTCCCCGGCGCGGATCGGCGTTGGAACCCCAACTCCGACAAGCAACGGTGAGGTTTTCCGCCATTCACGATGTTCCACCGATTTCGTTCTATTTTTCCTTTGCGCTAACCACCTCGACACCTTTGCCTTGCTCTAGAACGCGTCTCGGACCCAAAGAACATGCGGGAAGGATATCCCATCGGCGATTCCGACGGTGCCCAAAGAGCGTCGCCGCTCCTCCACGCCACGAGCCGTCTTCCTCTCCATCCCTGGCCGCATGAACCCTCTAGGGTATACGTGTACATGGACGATAAAGAAACAACACGAAGACTTTGAAGATCAAGAGTTCGACCCCAGGGTGAGCAAGGATATTAGAAAAAGGCAAGTGTCCTTGACCACTTTGCTCCTTTTTAGGATTTTTAGCTAGAATTGCATGGATTGTCTGAATATGAATCCTATGCTAGGGTTGTTTATTAGAAATTCCATCTCTTCCTTGTAGCCCGGGTTTGGGTAGTTAGGGTTTACTTTTATGTCTTTTATTTATGCTTAGCCCTGCGTAGATGTTGAGATGGGAGTATTTACATTTAATTCTATTAATCATGATGTTTGTGATGTTGTGGTGATATATGGAGTATGAGGTGGGTAGTATAGGAATCTAACAGGATGGTTGGTACACGGTTGGTGCCGAGTGCACGAGACTCGGGTTTGCGGTTAGTAGCCTGCGTAGATTCTAAGGACCAGTTCGTGAGACCCGTCAACTAGCTTATACAGTGCCACCACAAGAACTGGTATGGGGCAGTGTGGCCGATTAAGTTGTTCCTATCCTTCTTTGTGTACACCATAGAGATGTGTGAGTGGCGCAAGAGGGGGCTTCTTTGGCAGAGGTTTCAGAGTGCTGCAGCGGTGAATCCTTAGTGGGTGTGCACGGGTTGGGTAGTGCAATGTAAAGGCCTTGTCGTGTACTCCTGGCCACACACCATAGGGAGTGTGAGATGGCAGGAAGGAGTTTTCTTTAGTCGCCGACGGATGATGAAAACACGACTTGTGTGTAACGGGTACAAACTCCGCAGAGTCAAAACTGTCTAGACAGCCGTGCTCACGGTCAAGAGCGGGCTGGTAACTCTCTTATGATTAGCATGGGTCGGGATGGATTGGTGGTTTTGGGATGGTGGTTTGGGATGAGGTTACAGTTGGTAGTAGAGATACTTGGAGATTTGGTTGGGATGGTTGGGTTATTCATCTAGTAAATAGTATGCTTAATAAGACTAAGGATAGGATGCTTAGTGCATGAGCCATGTTTAGCCTTCCTTGATTTTGCCTCATCATGCATAAAACTTTTCCACACTTGCTGAGTACTCTATGTACTCAGGCATTTTCTTTTTTCCACTATTATAAATGTTGCTCAGTGAAAAGAAGATCGATTGAAGACGGTGTGAAGAAGGTCACGTAGCTGCCAGTCGATTTGCCTGTGGATTGCCCTACAAGCTTCTCCTCTTTCGCTGCTATTCGAAGTTTATCTAAGTTATATATGTTGTTTATATTTGATATATAACTGTTTATCACTATTCGTCCTACATGTATGGATGAACCGATCCTGGAATACATGTAGATTGCGGCCGGTTTCACTTTTTGTAAAACTGGGTGTGACACATGTCCCACACAAAACCGGCGTAGAGACTCCCTGTAAGTCGAGGATCCTGTCTCCGATGGCCTCCCTTCCCATCGGCGTGCCAACAGGATGGCTTGTGCTTCTATCCGAGACCGTCAAGAAGAAGGACGCCTCAGTGAGCCGCACCGAAGTCCGCGCACACACGAACATCTCGCAAAGTGGACGAAGGGGGCTACCGATGTAAGAGCATCTGGTGGGCGAGAGTGCTGAGAAGCAGAAGCTTCCAGCGTGCAAGAGGAGAACAAAGGACACATGGTGAGGGAGGGTACCATCCAACATCAAAAGGCCCCCCTTTTATACATGACTGCGACCTATCGCAGGGCAATAGGTGCGACATTGGCCTTCCACCTCTGCATGTTGTGGGTTATTCGCCTCCCCCAACAATGGGTTAGACCCAGGTCCACCCGTCAGACACTGAGGGCGGCGGTTCCCTAGAAGAGCGGCGCGGTGGAGCTGTGGCAACCAACTCATTGTATGATGCAGTAAGTGCCCCGAGGCAACCGCTCGGGCGCAAAACCGTGAATTATTTGCCTCCCCCAATGATGGGTAGGACCTAGGTCCACCCGTCAGACACTGGGGGCCAGGCGTGTAACGTCTCGGGAACGTCCGAGGTTCCCGAGAAGAGTGGCGCGGTGGAACTGCAACCCATGGGCTACCGCAGTAACTACCCCGAGGCAACCTCTCGATCTTTTCGTCTCCCAGGTACGACCACTCGTCCACTACACGGAAGTCTCGCCACCATTTCGGTTTCCAAAGTGCGGGTACAAAAACCACCAGGCGGGAGAGATGGGGGCCCCACCTACGGGCTCGATGCCTCCCCCGAGATGGGCCCGGGGGCCACTGTCAGTACCCTATAGACTGGGTACCCCCGCATAGTGGGTAAAAGATAGCCTAGGCCCCGCCTCCCTTCTGAGGCGGGTCCCAGCATAACCCACGTGCCCTTGGCCCCATGGTCAGCCCTGGGGCTGCCACGTGTGCTTGAGCTCCAGAGCTGACACGTGCCCTGGGCTCCGATCCGAGCCTTGCTGCTGAGGTGAGGTCCGGAGCTGCCACGTGTCCCCTGGCTTTGAGCCACCTCCCTGCAGAGGACAGCACCGGTGCTGACACGTGCCCTGGGCTCCGGTCCGAGCCTCCTTGCTGAGGTGAGGTCCGTAGCTGCCACGTGTCCCCAGGCTCCGAGCCACCTCCCCGCTGAGTGCAGCTCCGGTGCAGACACGTGCCCTAGGCTCCGGTCCGAGCCTCCCTGCTGAGGTGAGGTCCGGAGCTGCGACGTGTCCCCTGGCACCAAGCCTGTCGATACGAGCTCCAGAGCCGCCATTGCCCCACGATCCATCATGGGCCGTTGGTCGACGAAGTCAAGAAGGAAGTGCGTCGTGGGTCCATGATCCGCCATGTGCCCGAACTTGAATTATAATGCGAGGACCCAACAGTCTCGACTAGCCAGGATCACGCTGAGGGGTGCTGCGGTGCACATCACCGGATAACACACATAAAAGGTACAAAGCGGAAGCAAACATTTTATTACATGGATGAGTTTATGAACATGTTTACATCAAAATAACGTCAAGTCTACACTCACGGGCATAGACTAAGCAAAAGAGTTCACGTTCAGCCCGTGAACGTGTTTCCACTAGCACACACGCACACTAACACGGCGGCATGCACGGCTCCCACTCGACGGTGTTTTCCTCTTGGGGGTCCGTCTCCTCCTCGGGGGCCTCCTCCGCATAGCACTCTGCAAACGCTTCAAACACAAGCAGTGAGTACGATGGCTCAGCAAGACTGACCCGTCTTACCTACACATGAAACTCTACATGTTGGGTTTGCAGTGTATAATGGAATGTATATTGCAAAAGACACGCCTAAATAGTGGAACCTTACTTTCAAGTTTTAGCAACAAGTTGTTAGAGAACCTTGTGCTAAGATACATAAGAAAGCCGCAATCAAACAAGAAACGCATTTCTCTTATGTGCTTTGGCTAAGGTTGAAAATAACTTTAGTTAGCTCTAAACTACAGCAATTCATTAGCAAACAAAGTGCAACTTTCAACCAGCAATCTTTTAACATGACACTAGCCTGTTCTTTCTATGTCAAGGTACAGTGAATAAGTGGTACTCACTGACCGTGAGGGACGGCGATTATAATCGATTTACACCTGCAGGGTTACCCGAATAACCTGTCACGTATGCCCGTACTCGATGTTGCCTACCGCAACCACCACGGACGTCGTGCGCAACCACCTTTCATCCGTTAGCCAAGTGTTGAAGCGGTCCTATTGTCTTGAGCAGGAGGTCTTTGTGCGGAGCATCTGCAGTGCCCGCCAGCCAATTTACACCTCGCTGCTCTCAACCTACCCTCTGGACAACAAGCAATGCCTCAACATATTGCTAACCGAATTCCATCGGTTTCCCGGTTCCCATATATCTGGTAGGTCTTCGGTACTGTTCTAGCTTGTTCAACAGGCCCGCACATGGCTCGGTCCTCAATCGACACAAGCAGAGCTATGGCACCCAGGCCCCAAAGTCCTGCTGCCCTTACTCTCATTTTTCTTTCCATGTGATTCATTTGCTATCTCTAACCGAGTTGTGTGCCTCTAGCCTATTCTCGTGAATAGTTCCAACTACTCGACTTGTACCGAATCCTTCACCAATTTAGCATTTCAGTGGCTACTCGAGGGTTAAAACTTAAGCCCAAAACCCTTTTTCTCTTGGCTATGCATTTGGGTTTTCAAACAAGACTCCAATGCACAATTGTAAGAAATACATAAAGTAAGTTCTCAAAACATAAAACTTTATGAAATGGCTAATGCAAACCGGAGCTTACCTTGCTGCTGGTCGTACACTTGTTGTTCTTCCAGAGTAATAAGTCTAACACCTCCGGATCCTCTTCGATCTTAGCGACTACACAAGATAACATATAATGTGTGTCAATTTAAATGCATATGGGTTGAATTTGAAATTGTGAAGGCTATAAGTATAGCTAGACAGTGATATTGACTCTGAAATTTTTACTGTGGTTTGGATATAACCTAAACAGGAACTTGGCCAAATTTCATTTGAATCAAATCTCATTTGAGCCCTGCACAAAAAAATGTGTATTTGGCCTTAATTAGAGCTCTTAGGGTTTTCTAAGGATTTTCATGGATCAAGCCATGACTTTCTGGAAACTAGATTTTCATAGGGTTCTAATGGAATTGGTTTAATCTATTTTTAAGATTCCTAGCAAAGGATATGAGCTAATCAAGTTCAGAGAAAATCTGAAAAATGTTTCTGGACATTTTTCTTTTTCTCTTGACCAGTTTCATTAATCACACCATTAGGTAGATCAAATGAGCTCGGATGGATCTGAGATTTTTATGGTAGCTCAGGGATATTGCAAGGAACATCTTGCAAAATTTCAGAAGTTTCCACTAAAGTGTTCTCCATTTAAAATTATAAACAGTTTAAAATTTGAAGAATTAATTCTGGAGAAATAAAGGTTTCTATCGAAGTGTGTGGTCGACACTTCCCCCGGACCTGCTCTGGGCAGCCCGCGGAGGTTCTTTGTCGGAGGGGCTAGTCGCTTGCGGAGAGCTTAAGCGTAGGGACGAGTGAGGGAGGAGCTTGACACGGCGAGTTTTACGTGGTTCGGGCCGCCGGAGCGTAAAACCCTACGTCCACGGTGAGCAGAGGTGCTCGCTGTATTGCTTGTTGCTCAGAACCGGAGTCCTGAGCTTGAGGGTGAGTTATGCGTAGGGTGTGAGTTGCTGGAGTGCGAACCCTTGCTGATGTTGCCTACCCGAGCCTTTTATAGTGCAAGACTCGTGTGGCTTACAAGGGGGGGCCGGGACCCGACAGGTGGTCCCGGGGAGATTGCCTGTCGACTATCGTATCCGCAGTTATGTCGGTAGTTGTCTCTGGTGAAGGCTTCCGAGTCTTCGTCCTGCCACCCTGCCCATGCCGCATGCTTGTCGTAGTGGTTGATGACGGCGGGGGCGGCAGGGGATGTCTTGTCGCTGTGTTTATTGGCTGGCAGGTTCTGACACTGCGCGCCAGTCTGCGATGCGAATGGGCGCAACGGCACCTGACAGAGGCGTGCTCCGCGTCTCCGCGTCTTGGGAAGGCGCGGGCCTTGAATACCTTGTACGGGCAAGGTATGGTGCGTCTTTACGCCCGCTGCCTACCGCGCAGGGGCAGGCAGCGCTGTTCTGCTGGACACGTGGCGGGCCCGGAGCTCTCCTCTGAGGAGAGGTGGTCCGGCCCCGCAGGACACGTGGAGCCTTCAGACCTCTCCCCGCGGAGGGGGGAGGTCCGGCTTCTGTCGGCCACGTGGCGGGCCCGGAGCTCTCCTCTGAGGAGGGGGAGGTCCGGCCCTGCGGGACACGTGGCGCCTTCGGAGCTCTCCCCACGGAGGGGGAGGTCTGGCTGCTGTTGGCCATGTGGCGGGCCCGGAGCTCTCCTCTGAGGAGAGGGAGGTCCGGCCCCGCTGGACACATGGTGCCTTCGGAGCTCTCCCTGCAGAGAAGGGCGAGATCCTTAGGCATTTTCCCCTGTGCGCGGGGGTACCCCATATCGCGGGTACCGACAGTGGCCCCCAGGCCCATCTCAGGGGAGATAGCGAGCCCGAGGTGGAGCCTCTGTCTCTCCTGTTCCGTGCACTTTCTCTAGGTCCCGCATTGACCGCTGCCGGAGCACGAACAGTCGCGGGATCATGGGAGCGTGCGCCCACTTGATGGTTGCTTTTACTGCGGAGGTTCCCAAGGCTGCCACTTCTACACGTTGCAGCGCTTTCTTCGGGAACCGCCGAAGCACCTTGCCGGCTCGTCTTCTTGGGAGATTGACTCCTTGACCCACCGCTTCAGCTGGGTGGCTTGGGCCCACCTGTCATCGGCGCTCGGTCTTGGAGCCGATGCGGTTGCCCATGCGGTGTATTCGAAGGGTTTCGAATCACTTCGAATCGTTCCTGGAAAGTTTTAAAAGGGGATCTTACCCGCATCGTGGCTTCCCTTCGCACTTCCTAGCGCTCGCTCTTTCCTTGAACTCTTGCGCCTTTGTCTTCCTGTCCTTGAGCTCTCCCTCGCCATGGCTTCCAACCTGCTCCCGACGCGTCTCGTTCGTTCCGCCGAGCTCGGGCCAGTGCGCAGGCTGCTGGGCTGGCACACGGAGGAACAGAAACGCCGGCTCCGCTGGGGATCTCTCCCCCTGCTCCTGGAAAAGGGGGAGATGGTCTTCTTTACTTCCTACGCCCTGGCAGGGTTCGTCCCGCCAATTTCCTCCTTCTTCGTCACATTGCTGGAGACGTATGGTCTCCAGCTCCACCACCTCTCTCCCAACTCCTTCGCAATGGCCGCTGTCTTCGTCCACTTCTGTGAGATGATTGTGGGGGTGCACGCTTCGGTGACGCTCTTTCGCTACTTCTTCGTGTTGCGGACGACCGGGCGTGGCTCGAAGACCCAGATGGGAGCGTACTATTTCCAGCATCGCTGCAAGGACCCAAAGGTCTCTGGGTACCTTCTGCCTTTCAGTGCGTCGAGGTGGGAAAACTGGAGGGAGAGCTGGGTGGTCGTGCAGACCGACGAGCACGATCGCCTGCAGCTCCCGACCGCTGGCCCAACCACCGAGCGTCGCTTCTGGGAGGAGGTCCCAGAGTTGGAGCAGGAGTACGCACCAGTCTTGGAGCGGATCCGGTTCTTGGCCAACGAGGGGCTAACGTCCCTGATGGTGCTGATGGATTTCATGTCGCGCCGTATTGCGCCCTTGCAGCAGCGCAGTCGCCCAGCGTGGTACTACACTGGTGAGCAGGACTGTACCAGGTTGGAGAGGGGTCCCGGCTCTGATCCTTCTGACGAGGAGCTGTACGAGATGGTGGGCAAGGTGAGCGGCGACTTCATCCCTAGTGGCGACCCCGCCCTCCCGTCCTCTGCCACTCCCCTCTTCTTAGAGCCGCAGAGGAGGTCAGAGCTACTGCGGAAGATGTCGAACCTCGACGACATCGGGATCACCGTCCGACAGGTTGCGGATGCCTTCCAGGGCATCTCGATCCCAGGAACCGAGCGCTCAGGATTGGGGCGCGAGGCGTCTGTCGCTGCCCAACCCGTCCCAAGAGCCGGCGGAACTCAAGCCGCCGACAAGGTGAAGGGGAAGGAGCCGGCCCCCGGGCATCCGGAGAAGAAACGCGCCCGGTCTCCTCCGAGGGCGCCGCCTGCGCCGAGTCAGGGAGCCAGAGCACCCTTGCACCCATCTCCCGGGGGCGCTGGTCCATCGAGTGGCGACCCGAAGAGGCTCCGGGTGTCCCACTCCAGCGGGTCTCTTCCCGGACAGCGGCAGTCCGAAGAACCCCAAGCATCTCGTCATCCTTCCTCAGGCGGAGGGGCTTCTAGGACGGACGCTGGTGGGGCGATGCCGGGGAGTGTGCCGGGGGTCCAGATGCCACAGCCCATGACCGTTCCAGCCGCAGGTCCTGGCGGTTCAACTGCGACCCAGAGGCCGGGGCTACAAGCCCGTTGGAGCGCTCATGTCGCCTAGTAAGTGTTGCTCCGTCTGGCTTGTAGGAGTAACGTTCTCGTCCCCTCTCTTAGCCTGAGAGCTTTCTTTTCTTGCAGGGACCGACCGGCTGCCGGGGGCGGGCCTCTTACCCGGCCATCTCCAATTGGCGGAGGCTCCGCGCCACAACATCTGGGAACCGCGGTGGTTCCAATGGCCCCCAAGTCGGCGGGGGCTTCTTTTGTGCCGGCGAGTTCGCCCTCCGCGGTGGCTGCAGCCGCACCTGTCCGCCCTCCTTCACCAGCCCGGAAGTCCGGTCCTGAGGCTGGAAGGCCCGCTGTAGGTGCAGCTGCTGGCTCCCTGGCTCCCTCAGGACAGCGTCTTGCTCCGGTTGTTGAGGCGCCAGCACCTCCGCCGGTCTTAGACGCGACAGGGGGGTCAGGGGCACGACTCCTGTCCCCTCTGTCCCGGCGCCCATGTGGGATGCCCTGGGGCGTGTCCAGACCAGCGCCCGACAGTTCCAGGCCGCCTTTTAGTGGGAGCGGGGGGCACTGGCTGGAGAGAGGGAACGCCTTCTTAGCTGCGAGCACCTCCTGCAGCAGCGGACCCAGGAGGCTAGGGCGGAGCTTGACTCGAGGCAGTCAAGACTTGAGGCCATGAGTGCTCTGCTTGATACTCAGAAGAAAGCCATCAGCCGCCTGGAGTCAGAGACCCGGCGGCTTCACGCTTCCTACTGCGAGGCCCTGGCCCATGTTGAAGCCAAGGCCGAGGCGCGCTCTGCCGCCGCGGAGGAGTTGCGGCTGCAGGTAGCTCGTCGAGTGTGCGCCGTCACCGATCGGGAACGTGCTGCAGCGGCCGAGGAGGAGAAGATCGCCACACGGATGAAGGCCACAGAGGGCGAGCTGAGGGCTCGGACCGAGGAGCTGGAGCTCCGTGAGTTGGCTGCTGCTGCGAGGGAGGAGCAATCGTTCCGGGAGTGCCAGGCGGCGTTGGATCGCGAGCTGGCGGCTCGCCAAGAGGTAGAGAAGCTCCAGTCTTCGCGGTCTACCAAGGCCCAGGCAGTCTAGGGCTTTATTGCCGAGGCGGGGTCCGCCTTGGCTCCTCTTGGTTTCAGCCCGGTGCGGATGGAGGCTCCGGTGCAGGAGATGTCCGAGGCAATCCCGGCACTTGAGTCCTTCAGCGGCAAGCTGGGCCGGCTCGAAGCGGCGATCGCCGACGAGCTTGAGGTGGAAGGACGGGGCCTGGTGAAGGAGGTCGCTACGCACGTACTGGCATGCTTCCGGAGCCAAGACCCTTCCTTCTCTCTGGATCCAGTCCGTCTAGGACCCGTTGCCGAGCGGGAGGAAGCTGCCAGGGCCAAGGTCGAGGACGTGGCCACCCTTGTGGCCTCTAGGTTCCAACGGGAGTCCGGGGACTCTTAGGCATCTGCCCCCGTGGCCACAAGGCCCTGTACCTCCTTTTTTATTTTTGTTGAGTCTGTAGCCCAGCTCATGGAGCCTTGTATGAACAGACTCTTGTTCTCTTCTGTGTCTGCGTGCTTTAGTCTTCTTCTTGGTTTTACCTGGCTGAGTCCTTAGCTCCGCAAGGTACTCAGAGGCCTTGACCAATCTCGAAGCTCTGCACAGACACCTTCCCCGGGTCCTTACTGTATTAAGGGCCCCGGAGGTCTCCAGGACCCGCCCCATGAGAATGGGGAGGTCCGGGCCTGCTAGCCACGTGGCGGGCCCGGAGCTCTCCTCTGAGGAGAGAGAGGTCCGGCCCCATGGGACACGTGGAGCCTTCGGACCTCTCCCCGCGGAGGGGGGGAGGTCTGGCTTCTGTAGGCCACATGGCGGGCCCGGAGCTCCCCCTGAGGAGAGGGAGGTCCGGCCCCGCTGGACACGTGGGACCTTCGGGTCTCGCCCCTGCGGAGGTGGCGAGGTCTGGATTCTTCGGTCTTACCTTGGAGTTCCGGTCTTGCGCGATCCCGTAGCGGCCCCCTGGTAGGTGCGTCCCATTGGTTGGATGTACCTACCATACTCCTGTGGGGAGCTGAGGCCGAGAGGTCCTGCACACAAGTAAGGGAAACGTAATTCTCCTTGGGGGCTCCCCCTCCTCTATCTCATAATCATATTTGGCTTACGGTCCCCATCCACTTATACGGTGCTTGGGAACTACCGTGCGCGAAGTGCCGGGAGCTCGGGGCCCCCCTGGCCATCGGCAGGTACCTCCAACGCAACCGCCTTTGGTAGGGCAGCAAATGCCGACTAGAGGTGAGAATGAGAAGAGGGAGCTGAGCGCATGGTGAGCATACGCCAGAAGTGCAGTCATAAAAATTTAATACGTAATTTAAATGAGCACCAAGGAAGAGCAAAGTAGGACAGGTTTCTTTTCATATAAATTTCCATAGGAGGAAGGCAGGCTAAACATGGAGGCCATGACCCGCCCCATTAAGAAGGGAAGCAAGACTCTACGCGCTTGGGGTCAGAACCAGACAAAGCTGAACGTAGTCCTGGACCGTCCCCTGAGGCTTAGCTGCTCCGAGCACTGTTCCTGGACTCTATGGAATCTATTACAAAAAGAAGAGACTGTCCTATTATTGCTCTAGGGGTAGAACTTACGGAGGTGTTCTATGTTCCAAGGGTTCGGGAGTGGGTCCCCATCCTCGGTGGAAAGGCGTACACACCCGGGACGGCACACATTTATGACTCCGAAGGGACCTTCCCAACTAGGGGAGAGTTTGTGGGTCCCTTCACGAGAAAGTATGCGCCGCAGCACCAGGTCGCCTTCCTGCAGCTCCCGAGCATGCACAGACCTCTGGTGGTAGCGGCGGAGCGCTTGTCTGTACCGTGCGTTACGGAGTGCTGCATGCAATCGGACCTCGTCGACGAGGTCGATTTCTCCACGCCGGAGGTTGTCCTGCGCGGCTTCGTCGTAAGCTTGGACACGGTGAGACTTCATGGTGATCTCTAGGGGAAGCACAGCTTCGGCCCCATACACCATGAAGAAGGGTGTCTCTCCGGTGGCCCGGCTCTGGGATGTCCGGTTAGCCCATAGTGTGCTCGGAAGCTCATCCACCCAATTTGCACCATGTTTCTTCAGGCTGGTATATGTGCGAGTCTTGAGGCCTAGAAGAATCTCGGCGTTGGCCCTCTCAACTTGCCCATTGCTCTTTGAGTGAGCAACAGAGGCATAGCACACCTGGATGCCGAGGTCTTTGCAGTAGTCTTGGAACGCTGCGCTGGTGAATTGGGTCCCGTTGTCGGTGATGATTCTGTTCGGGACCCCGAACCGGCAGACAATCGACTTGATGAACTTTACTGTGGATTGCTTGTTGATGGTGGCGACTGGTGTGGCTTCCGGCCACTTGGTGAACTTGTCGATGGCGACATAGAGGTACCGGAATCCCCCGACGGCTCTGGGGAATGGTCCCAGGATGTCCAGCCCCCATACGGCAAACGGCCATGAGGGCGGGATCATCTGTACCGCCTGAGCCGGTGTATGGATCTGCTTGGCGTGGAACTGGCACGCCTTGCAGCTCTCGACCAGCTTGACGGCATCCTGGAGTGCTGTCGGCCAGTAGAAGCCATGCCGGAAGGCTTTACCGACAAGCGTGCATGAGGAAGAGTGACTCCCACATTCGCCTCCATGGATCTCAGCGAGCAAGTCGCAGCCTTCCCCCTGGGTTATGCACCGCAATAGGACGCGGTTGGCGCCACGTCGGTAGAGATCCCCTTCTACCAACGCGTATCTCTTAGCCATGCGCATGATCCGTTCAGCGGATACACGTTCATCAGGGAGGATGTTGTCTTTCAAGTAGTCCCGGATCTCCGTGATCCGTGCATCGGGTCTGACTTGAGTGTCTGGATCTTGAGCGCTGGGTTGCACAGAGTCCCCAGTGACGCTTACGATCCTTGGCGGCAGGGCCGCCGGGACCGCCAGCTTCGAGGTGCTGGTCCAGCCCCCTTCGCCCGGCTCGGCGGGCCGGGCTGTGGGCCGCAGCAACGTCCTCTCGAAGACTCCTTCGGGCACAGGGGCTCCGGTGGAGGCCTTCGTTGAGAGGTCGTCTGCTGCGGCATTGCTAGCACGCGGTACGTGGCACAGGTCCAAGGCGAGGAAGTCTTTCTCCAACATCTGCACATGGAGCAGGTAAGCAGCTAGCTGTGGGTCATTGCAGGAGCATTCACCCTTAACTTGCTTGATAACTAGCTGGGAGTCACCCTGTGCCAACAACTGGCGAGCGCCCAGAGACAGGGCTGTATTTAGGCCAAAGATGAGTGCTTCATACTCTGCCATGTTGTTGGTTGCCTTGAAATTGAGACGCACCATATACCCAAACTGCTCCCCCGATGGCATGAGAAGCAGTACATCGGCACCGGCCCCCTGCTTTCGCGAGGAGCCGTCGAAGAAGAGCGTCCAGTAAGGCCCGGTGAAGGCCGGAGCTCGGCGCTCTGGTTCACCGTCTTCATGGCCCCCTGCGTCAGCCTTCGTTGGCGTCCACTCAGCCACGAAGTCAGCCAGTGCTTGGCTCTTGACTGCATGACGAGGAAGGAAGTCCAGCTCAAACTCCACCAGCTCTGCTGCCCATTTAGCGACATTGCCAGTCGCGTGGGGGCTGTGAAGGATAGCCTTCAGCGGATAGGAGGTGACCACCGAGACCCGGTGGGCTTGGAAGTAGTGGCGGAGCTTCATGGACGCCACGAGCACTGCATACAGAAGCTTATGGACCTCCAGGTACCTTGTCTTGGCGTCATGGAGGACCTCGCTGATGTAGTAGACAGGCCTCTGGATGGTCCGGACCCTCCCTCCCAGGTCAGAGATATCTTCATCCATGGGCTCAGGCCTACGGGAGGTGGGTTGGCCCAGGGAGGCTGCCGGGAGCTGATACTCGAAGGCTCCCAAGCCGCCTTGGACCTCCGGGAGGTCCCGTTGATTTCCCGGGAGCTCCGGGAGGTCCCGTTGGACTTCCGGGAGGTTCCGTTGGACCTCCGGGGGGTCCCGTTGCACCTCCGGGAGGTCCTGCTGGTCCTCCGGGAGGTTGTCATGGATGTAGAGCAACACTTCAGATGTCGCCGCGATGTAGAGCAACAGATGCTCTTCGGGCTCGGGGGCTACCATTATGGGTAGGGTCGTCAGGAGTTGCTTCAGCTCCTGGAAAGCTTCTTCTGCTTCGTCGGTCCAAGCAAATGGGCCAGACTTGCGCAGGAGCTTAATTAAGGGGAGCGCTCGCTCTGCTAACCTCGGTATAAACCGACTCAGCGCGGCTAGGCATCCCGTGAGTTTCTGGACTTCTTTGATGCGGGCGGGGGGCCGCATCAAGTCGATGGCCTTGATCTTCTCTGGGTTAGCCTCAATTCCTCGGTGTGAGACCAGGAATCCTAAGAGTTTTCCAGGGGATACACCGAACACACACTTGTCGGGGTTCATCTTGGTGCGCGTAGAGCGCAGTTTGTCGAAGACTAAGGCCAGGTTATCTAGTAGGGATGAACTCTGCATGACCTTAACAACGATGTCATCGACATACACCTCAACTAAGTCTCTTATCAACTCCCCGAAGGTTTTGTGCATTGCGCGTACAAAGGTAGGGAGAGCGTTCTTTAGGCCATAAGGCATACAGACATAACAGTACAGACCGTCTACTGTGATGAAGGAGGTGTGCTCTTCATCTTCTCTAGACATAGGGATCTGATGGAAACCTGAGTAGGCGTCTAGGAAGCACAGCATATCGCAGCCTGATGTCGAGTCTACTATTTGATCTATTCTAGGGAGAGGGAATGGATCTTTGGGACATGCCTTACTGAGACTGGTGTAGTCGATGCACGTCCGGAGCTTCCCGCCGGCCTTCGGGACAACAACAGGGTTCGCCAACCACCGGGGGTGGTGGACTTCCCGTATGAAGCCAGCGTCCAGCAGCTTCTTGATTTCTTCGCGGATGAAGTTTTGCCGCTCGATGGACTGCTTGCGGGGCTTCTGTTGGACTGGCCGAGCGTCGGGGAAGACCTTTAAGTGGTGCTCAATCACCTCCCTAGGTATCCCCGGCATCTGCGACGGCTGCCATGCAAACACGTCGATGTTGTGCCGGAGGAAGGTGATGAGCGCGCCTTCCTATTTGCTATCCAGGCCCCCGGCTACCCAGGTGGTCTGGGTGGCATTGGCGCCGATTTGGACGAGCTTCAAGGGGACGTCGCCCTCGTCAAGGGGTTGCACACGGGGTGCTGTGGTAGAGTCACGGTGGCGTGCACTCGGGTGGAGCCGGTTTGGTTGTGCACTGCCAGGGGTTGGTGCTCTAGCTGTTGCGAGCGCTTGGAGCTTTTTCAAGGCTGACACTGCAGCAGTGCGGTCTCCATGAATCCTGAGGATGCCTGTTGGTGTAGGCATCTTCAAGACGAGGTTGCCGTAGTGGGCTACTGCCATGAATCGGTACAGGGCTGGCCTGCCAATTATGGCGTTGAAGGGGAGGTCGATCTCCGCCACGTCGAACAGAATGTACTCTGTCCGATAGCTGTCCGGTGCCCCAAAGGTCACCAGGAGGCTGATGTGGCCGTAGGGAACGACCTGTCCCGGCCCTACCCCTGAGAATGGGCTCGATGGGGTGAGCTTGGCCATCGGGATCTGCAGCTTCTGGAAAGCTGCACGACTGATGAGGTTCAGTCCAGCCCCGCCATCCACCAAAACGTGGTACATCCTCACGTTGGCGATGGTGGGGGGCCACCAAGAGCGGTAGTTGGCCGGCCCCACCCATGTTCCTGGGCAGTCGGTGGCATCGAAGGTGATGGGGGTTCCCATCCACCTGAGGTGCGGCGCGGCACTCGGGAGGGGGCCACCGACGCTACCGCTCGGCGTAGGGTCTTAACCGCGCTTCGGGACGAGGGGTCAGCGGACCCACCGTAGATGACGTAGAGCATCTTCCGGCGCTCGTCATCACTGGAGCTGGAGCTCTCATGATTGTGCGCCGCCTTCATGGCGTGCTGAGGCTCCTGGAACTCCACCTGGTGGTCGACGTTGTCTGGGGCGTCGACCTTCTGCTTGCCCTCCCTTTGACGGTAGGGTGGGGCATCAGTTAGAAGCTGCTTCCCTTTCCAGAAGCGCTCCGCGAGCTTCTGGATCTCCCGGCACTCGGCAGCAGTATGGTAACTGGTGCCGTGCACGGGGCATAGCTCGCCTTGGCCACCGTCTGGAGCTGGTGACTGTCGCGACCTTTTGTCGGGGCGCGGCCCCCGAGCTCCACTGGGTGCCGCTGCTGCGGCAACGGGGGCCGCGGCCGGCGGTTTCATCTTGCCACCGCCACGGTTCTTGATCTTCCTGCCGCTTCCATAGGAAGCGGCACCATATCCTGGCTGCCCTCCTGACTCAGAGGCTGGCAGGGAGTGCCAGTTCCGCCCTTCTGCTGCTCTGGCGCACTTGTCTGCCAGGCTGAAGAGCTCTGAGACGTCGCGGACCTCTCTGGTCGCGAGCTTCTCGAGCATCTTCTTGTCCCAAATGCCTTGCCGGAATGCCACCACCACAGAAGCATTTTGGATATGTGGGATGGTGTTCCGTACCTGGGAGAACCGTTGGATGAAAGAGTGCGGCGATTCTCCAGGTTGTTGCTGGATGGCATGGAGGTCGAGCTCCGTGCCAGGCCGGGTGTAGGAACTGCCGAAGTTGGCGGTGAACTGCCGGCAGAGCTCTCCCCAGGAAGTTATCGAACCCTGGGGGAGGTTCATGAGCCAAGACCGGGCTGGGCCGGTCAAGGCGACGGGGAAGTAGTTGGCCATGACGGCCTCATCCCCTCCTGCGGCAAGTACGGTGGTGGAGTAGATCTGGAGGAAGTCTGCCGGGTTGACGCTGCCGTCGTACTTCTCGGGCAGGTGCGGCCGAAACTTGCGCGGCCACCTCGCGAAGCGAAGGTGGGGCGCCAGGGCCGCACATCCTGCTCCTGTTGCTGCAGGCGTTGGTGCCGCAAACGCTTGGTTCGCTGCAGGCACTGTGTACCCCGGTATGGGCAAGGCTGCGCCATAGACCGGGGGTGCCGTTTGCAGGGCATATGGCTGTGGCATATGCTGCATGGCGTATGCCTGGGGCAGAGATCGCGTAGCGAAGGTCTGCGCCTCAGGCAGGGTTGAGGCTGACGTCATGCTGTCGCCGGCCTCTTGGTTGCGACGCCTTTCTCTCGTCTCTCGTCGCATCTTGGCCCAAGTGGCATCGTTCCAGCTCTGTCCTCAGGTCTGTCGATAGGGGCCTGGTGGAGCTGGAGTCCGCCGTCTGCTCGTCAACCGTTGGCGTGCGCGTCAACCTAGCAAAAGATATGAGCTAATCAAGTTCAGAGAAAATCTGAAAAATGTTTCTGGACATTTTTCTTTTTCTCTTGACCAGTTTCATTAATCACACCATTAGGTGGATCAAATGAGCTCGGATGGATCTGAGATTTTTATGGTAGCTCAGGGATATTGCAAGGAACATCCTTGCAAAATTTCAGAAGTTTCCACTAAAGTGTTCTCCCTTTAAAATTATAAACAGTTTAAAATTTGAAGAATTAATTCTGGAGAAATAAAGGTTTCTATCGAAGTGTGTGGTCGACACTTCCCCCGGACCTGCTCTGGGCAGCCCGCGGAGGTTCTTTGTCGGAGGGGCTAGTCGCTTGCGGAGAGCTTAAGCGTAGGTACGAGTGAGGGAGGAGCTTGACACGGCGAGTTTTACGTGGTTCCGGCCGCCGGAGCGTAAAACCCTACGTCCACGGTGAGCAGAGGTGCTCGCTTTATTGCTTGTTGCTCAGAACCGGAGTCCTGAGCTTGAGGGTGATTTATGCCTAGGGTGTGAGTTGCTGGAGTTCGAACCCTTGCTAACGTTGCCTACCCGAGCCTTTTATAGTCCAAGACTCGTGTGGCTTACAAGGGGGGCCCGGGACCCGACAGGTGGTCTCGGGGAGATTGCCTGTCGACTATCGTATCCGCAGTTATGTCGGTAGTTGTCTCTGGCGAAGGCTTCTGAGTCTTCTTCCTGCCGCCCTGCCCATGCCGCATGCTAGTCGTAGTGGTTGATGACGGCGGGGGCGGCAGGGGATGTCTTGTCGCTGTGTTTATTGGCTGGCAGGTTCTGACACTGCGCGCCAGTCTGCGATGCGACTGGGCGCAACGGCACCTGACAGAGGCGTGCTCCGCGTCTCCGCATCTTGGGAAGGCGGGGGCCTTGAATACCTTGTACGGGCAAGGTATGGTGCGTCTTTACGCCCGCTGCCTGCCACGTGGTGGCAGGCAGCGCTGTTCTGCTGGACACGTGGCGGGCCCGGAGCTATCCTCTGAGGAGAGGGAGGTCCGGCCCCGCAGGACACGTGGAGCCTTCGGACCTCTCCCCGCGGAGGGGGGAGGTCCGGATTCTGTCGGCCACATGGCAGGCCCGGAGCTCTCCTCTGAGGAGGGGGAGGTCCGGCCTCGCGGGACACGTGGCGCCTTCGGAGCTCTCCCCACGGAGGGGGGAGGTATGGCTGCTGTTGGCCACATGGCGGGCCCGGAGCTCTCCTTTGAGGAGATGGAGGTCCGGCCCCGCTGGACACGTGGCGCCTTCGGAGCTCTCCCTGCGGAGAAGGGCGAGATCCTTAGGCATTTTCCCCTGTGCGCGGGGGTACCCCATCTCACAGGTACCGACAGTTTCCATGAGGTGAAACTTGACTTGTTGGAAATTACTTAGAGATCCGAATCCAACAAAATTTGGTTCACTCGATTTGGAGCTTCCTAGCCAAAGTTATGGGTGTTTGAAGTTGAACTAAAAATTGAAATTCGGGACATGTTTAAATTCCTGCCCGTGGGTCCCACGTGTCCGGCTTCTTCAATGTGATGCCCTCAATTCGGTGGAAAACCACGGAACCGAGAACTGATGTATATGTGTGCCCAGGATGTTCATCACACATATACACATCATCCACAAACTGAATTTCAGAATATATATACGACCACGAATAACAGAGTTTATTACAATGTCTCATGAGTCTTGGACTCATGCTCACAGCGGAAGTCTTTATTCTAGCAGCGGAAGTCTTCTAACTAATGCGAAGCAATTCAAAGCAGCAGTGGCTCCATCTCTACTCCATCCACACAGGCAAGGTTGAGGACAGATTACACGCCTAATACTCCACTTGGTCTTCATAGTAATCTTCTCCTGTTGCTGATGATGAAATAATAATGCAAGTTTGAGTACAATGATGTACTCAGCAAGTGCGGGAAAAATATGATATATAGCTCACAACAAGGTAGTTATAAAAAGGCTCATTGCAGAAAGCAAAGTTATTTATCAAAAATCACGATAAAACAGCAACCTATCTTTAAGTGAATGTAATCCCAACATGTATTAAAATACCAATCATACCTCCATTATGTTCATTACCTTCCATGTCCCAACCAGACATTAATCAACCTCATTCTTGCTTACGAATACCTTCTCGTATTCACTACCATCTCACGAATACCATCTCGTATTCGCTACCATTTCATCTCATAAACAATTTTGTCTCACTCTAAGACCAACCTCGTTGCCATGACTCAACAGTCATGCAACCCATCTTATCACCCGGACTCAACAGCCCCGAAAACAAAACCAAAACCAAACCATCCAAAACCATAACCAATAACCATAGCCAATAACCATCCCAACTAATCATGGAAGTTAGCCAGGCGCTCGTGACCTTAAGCTCGGCTACCATGATAGTTTTAGACTCTGCAGAGTTTGCACCTCTTTACCCACAAGTTTGTGATTTCGTCAACCGTCGGCGACTGCAGAACCTCCATTATACCAATACACAACCGTCGGTGTATGGCCAAGAGATCACAAAATAGCCTTTACAAAGGGGTTACTGTAAGGGCCTCAGTTTTTGACACACATTTGCAGTGTTCATCACCACACCACACACCTCATTTGAGGAAGGATGATGAACACAAATGAAGAGCAAGTAACAATTATCAACATGCTCATTAGAGAACAAACTCACACATTGCCAAAGTGGTATTTCGCACATGTGATATAAGGGAGCTGGACATATGAAAACTCCTATACATTGCTAAGGATGTCCATGCCAAGTTTCACCCAAATTCAAAACCTTTTTGAGGTCATTTTGGGTATAGTTAGAAAGAGGGCAGTTTGAAACCATATTCAAATTCAAACTGTTTTTATCCCATGAATTTAAAAGTGGGAGGCATATTCTTACTCAGCACATTTTTGTGAGCCCACACACCAATTTTCACTACATTTGGAGTTGATCTTGATTTGAGCTAAGTGGGACAAATTCAAACTTTATTTGAATTCAAAACTGAACTTGTGCCAAAATTCACTCAAACCAAACCCAATTTGAATCCTATTCAATTCAAATGGCCCAGGGGTGAATAATTTGAATCACCAGGGGTATTATGGGGCTCACTGTTTACAACAGTGATTAGGAGTAAATTTCAGAGGTTAAAACCCCGGGTGGGACCCACATGTCATAGAGGGAAGAAGGAGAAACTTGCACCCAAAGTCAGAATCTCGGTGGGAAATTCCACCGAGCAGCTGTCGGCTGTGCCACCGAGCAGCTACCGGCGCCACCAGCTGCTTCCCTCTCCGCGCGCTGGCGCCCAGGGCGGCTTGCTCGCGCCCCCACGCGACCGGCACCGCCTCAGCCGAGCAGGAGTCGGTCGGCTTTATCTTCTCGCGAGCAAACCCGAGCAGCGGCATTGTTTCTCGCCGCAGCTCTCTGCTCAATCGGGAAAACCAGCAAAACCATCTCCTCCTTCGTCCCTGAGCTGCTAGACAGCCACCTGAGGTCGCACTCCACCTCCCCAACGCCAGAAACCCCGAGCTCCGACCTCCTTTGCCCGAAAACGATCGCCACCGCGGCGACCTAGCCTCAGCCGAGAGTCAGGCGCCCGTGGGCAGCGTTCCACAGGCGTTTTCACGGTCCAGCGAGAGAGGCAACAGGAGCGCGCGACCACCGTGCTGCTCTCCTCCAAGTTTGGAAGCCAACCATGAAGAATCCGCAGAGAATTTCCAGTTTTTGCTCCGGCGACCGTAAACCGAGCTTCCGGTACGGTTTCTTTAAATTCTCGCTCTATGATCTTTCGGAGGTTATCAAATTTTGCACATAGACGCTGGACTAGCCGGCGATCAAGTTCTTTTCTGCATCCGTAGCGTGAAACTGGCTAGGAGTGATGAATTTCGAGCTCGATCGAGGGTGGTCATGGCGGGCACGATCGGTCACACGGTGCCGACCGACTTGCTGCCATCCCTGAACCCTTTTGACACCTTGTCGAGCTTCCTAGAGGTACACTGATGCTGTAGGGCCGTTTGTTCGAGGTGTTGGCGGGTTTAGAAACTACGGTCGACAGTGCCGAACCTCAACAGAGGCCGCGGCACGTCGCCGAGCTATTTCCGGTCACCCCCAGCCCGACCTGACACCACCGATGTGTTCCTCGACGTCGACAACCCCCTGGTGGCGAGTTTCAGACCATGGGAGGTCCGGCAGCGGCGAGCCCCGAGTCTGCTCCGGCGAGGTTGGCGGCGCGGGCGCGAGAGAACGGCGGGAGGAAGACGAAGCCGGCTGGCCCACGTGTCAGCGGCTGAAGAATTTAAATCGGGATCAGGTGTGGCCGGGGATCGGCTGTGCTGGCGCGCAAATACCCTGTGAGCTCCGGTATGCCGGACACCTCCGCATTCAACACGTGTGGTATCTCCGGTGTGCCGGACACCTCCGCGCTCGACACGTGTGGTATCCCCGGTGTGCCGGACACCTCCGCGCTCGACACGTGTCCCCGCGGGCCCCGAGAGTTTAAACTTTTCCCCGATTTTCATAATTCTTCCAAACTTCAAATTCCCATAACTTTGGCTAGAGAGCTCCAAATCGAGTGGACCAAATTTTACTGGATTCAGCTTTCTGAGCACTTTCCAGCAAATCAAGTTTCACTTCATGAAAACCCTTGTTTCTCCAGAATTAATTCCTCAAAGTTTAAACTGTTAGGAATTTTAGTTGGAGAATCCTGGCGAGGAAAATCCTGAAATTTTGCTGGGCTGTTCACCAAAATATCCCTGAACTACCATAAAAATTTAAGACCCATTGGAGCTCATTTAATCCACCTAATGGTGTGATTAGTGAAACTGTTCCAGAGAAAGTAGAAAATGTTCAGAAACATTTTCAGGATTTTCTCTGAAATTGTTTAGCTCATATCTTTAGCTAGAAACATTCAAATTAAGTGAGACCAACTCCATTAGAACCCTCTGAAAATATAGTTTTCAGAAAGTCATAGTTTGTTTCATGAAAATCCTTAGAACACCCTAAAAGCCTTCAATTAAGGTCAAGTACATAATTAATTGTGGAGGGCTCAAATGAGCTTTGCTGCAACTAAAACTTGACCAAGTCTCTATTTAGGTTGTAACCAAGCCACAGTAAAAGTTTCACAGTCATAGAGTCTGTCTAGTGGGACTTATAAGCTTCACAAGTTTAAAACTTAATACAAACACATTTAAATTGATACATATGTTTCTTCTAACATGTAGTCGCTAAGGTCGAGGAGGAACCCGAAGTCCTAGACTTCGTTACTCCGGAGAAACAGCTAGCCTACGACCAAGAGCAGCAAGGCAAGCTCTGGTTTGCATTAACCTTTTTACAAATTTTTATTGTTTTGAGCACATACTTGATTACTTTATTCTTTGCATTACAGTCTTGTTTGGAAATCCAACTGCATAGCCAAGAAAACCACGGGTTGAGTTTAGGGTTGCAAACCCCGTTAGCTACTGCAATGCTAAGGTAGAGTAGGATTCGGTACAAGTCGAGTAGTTGGAATGACTCGCGAGCATAGGCTAGAGGCACTCGACTCAGGTAGTGATAGCACATGAAACACATGGCAAGAAAATGAGACCAAGCGGAGGGTAAGGGCAGCGGGACTTTGGGGCCTGTGTGCTGTAGCTCCGCTTGTGTCGATTGAGGACCGAGCCGTGTGCGGGCCTGTTGAACAAGCTAGAACAGTACCGAAGACCTACCGGCTATATGGGAACCGGGAAACAGATGTAACTCGGGTAGCTGGGTATTGAGGCATTGCCCGTCGTTCATAGGTAGGTTGAGAGCTTGAGGTGTAAATCGGCTGGCGGCACTGAGATGCTCGTGCAGAGACCTCTTGCTCGGGACGATGGGACCGGTTCAATATTTGGCTGACGGGTGAAAAGTAGTTGCATACGGCGTCCGTGATGGTTGTTGTAGGCAACATCGAGTACGGGCGTACGTGACGGGTTGTTCGGGTAACCCTGCAGGTGTAAATCGATTATAATCGCCGTCCCTCGCGGTCAGTGAGTACCACTTGTTTACTGTACCGTGACGTAGAAAGAACAGGCTAGTCACATGATAAAATGTTGCTGATTGAGTTATGGACATTGATTGTTAATGATATGCTGTAGTTTAGAGCTAACTAAAGTTCTTTTCAACTTTGGGCAAAGTACATGAGAGAAATGCGTTTCTTGTTTGATTGCGGCTCTCTCATGTGCCTTGGCGTAAGGTTCTCCACAACCTGCTGCTAAAACTTGAAAGTAAGGTTCTACTAATTAGGCGAGTCCTTGCAAATGATTTTTACCTCATATAAACCACCACCCCTCATTTAGAAGTTCCATGTTTAGGTGAGACGGGTCAGACTTGCTGAGCCTTCATGCTCACTGCTTGTGTGTGAAACTTTTGCAGGGTTCTATGAGGAAGGGACTCCCAAAGAGGAGACGGAACCCCCGGAGGGGAACCCCGTCGAGTGGGAGTCGTGCACGCTGCAGAGTTAGTGTGCGTGTGTGCTAGCAAGGACACGTTCAAGGGCTGAACGTGCACTTGATGCTTAGTCTACGCCCGCGAGTGTAGATTGAATTTATTTTGATGTAAACATGTTCATAACTTGTTTATGTAATAAAACTTCGCTTCCGCTTTATACCTTTGACGTGTGTTATACGGTGCTGTGCAATGCAGCACCCCTCAGCGTTATCCTGGCTCGACAAGACCAATGGGGTCGTGTCAGCGTTGGTATCAGAGCTCGCTTGAGGTTTAACACAGTACAAAGGTCTTCTTTTTCAAAAATCCAGTGAGAAACGAGTTAGTAGCCCGTATAAGGATGTTATTAGCATATAGAAAGTGGCATATTAACCTATTTGTTATGTCGGAAAATCGTGCATCTCGGGACGTTCATGTCTTGGGGGGTGCACGTAAGCGCTGTCCACCAGTGCGCACAAGCTGAAGGGTGGAGCCCCACGGGTGGCAGGTAACCCGACCCGCTTTGATATCCTCTACGACTCTTCATGTCGTTTGGGGTATTCGAGCAACGTCTATCCCTGGCGTGCATGGTGCAATTTGGGAGACCCCGTCACGTGGTCTGAAACGTGAACACGTAACTCAAGGCGTGTTTGGCTTGAGAACATCCGGGCGAGTGATGACGGCCGGTTGTACGAACTGTATGGATTCCGGGCTCGGTGTGCAGCCGAGTCTGACGATTGATTGAGTTTCTGCAGGTAGCCTGACCATGAAACGGTATACGTGTAGCATCCGTGTGCGAGTGACGTTTAGTGCCACTGAATTAACGAAGCCGGCTAAGTCCGGTATAGGTTTTTTTTGTGAGGACGTAGTACCGACATAATCTGGTGACGCATCGACATCACACCCAACTAAATGAACAACTTCATTGTTAAAACTTGAAGGTTTTGATCCAAAGTAGTAAAACTTGATGTAACTCCTTCCCTTGAACAGGATATTCAAAGTTAACAAGTTTTCAACTTATAGGTTGTTAAGGACAGAGCACTCTGTTTCCAGCTGAATCAAGGCTGAAGTTAATCAGAGGTTAGAGGTTGAGTTCTTTCGAGGTTGGGTTCATATGATACATTTCTGGAAAGCTTTGGAAGAGCTTTACATCTCTTCCGTTGAGGTCCAGAGATGTTTCATCCCTTAACCACTCGAAAAATACAGTAGAGTCGAAACTGTCCAGAAAACAGGACAGAGTAAAGACTCTCTGTAGACTCTCTGTAAATTAAGCATAACTTCCTGCATAAAAATCCAAAAATAGAAAATGAGGTAGTTATGGAAAGCTTATGAGATGGGTTACAACTTTGTAACAGAAAGTTTTGTCAGATTAGGAAAAGAATTAACTGGAATTCTTGGATTAAATCAGTACCTAAAGCAGGGAGGTGCTGTCCAATTTTCTCCAGAAATTCTGTTAACTTTGGCATCTCATAACTTTTGAACCAGGACAGATATTAGGCCAAGCAAATACTTTCTGGAAAGCTATTGAAGTTAGATTTAACTTTGATGTTGATCTCCAGAACTGGTTTTGCCTTTACCATGGCCTAAATCCGGTTGAACTGGAAACTGGTCAGGGCTGTCATGGGAACAGCAGATCAGCAGTCAAATTTGTTTAAAATTTGAACTATGTTTCCAAGTTTTATGGGTTCAATGACATATCTTATGTTATAACTCAATGGTTTACTGTTTAAATAAATATTTGACATTTCTCAAATATATTTTTACAGATGACAGCAGATAAGAAGTTGGAGAACGGGTGGGTGATGTCCCACTGTTCTCACCGTAGCGGCTACCCGGAAGCATTGTGGCAAATGCTCCAATATTTCGGGTACAATCAGATGCCGCAGTACTTCGCCAAGGAAGAAGGAGAAGAGGGGAACAAGACGTGGACGATCCATGTCGAAGTCCCTGCAGGACCTACGCCACCCGGTTGGGTGCCGTTCACCGTCACGGTGAGAGGAAGACAACTGGAAGGGATGTGGCAAGTGGCAGCCCGTGACACCATGTCACATTTCTGCCAACTACACGTGCAGACTATGGAGGGCACTCCATACGCGCTCGTTCCGGTGGAGGGACGGGCTCAGCATGTGTGGGAAGAGAGGTACCGGAGGAGGACGACCCACAGGAGGTCGAGTTCTACTCCGAGTAGGGGGTTACGGTTGCCAAGTAGGGCAGCTAGGGTAGCGTAACCCAACTTTTGTAATCGGTGACATGTCGTGTAGACAGTAGCATATGTATAGGTAGTGACGACATGAGCACGACTTCTCGGAGATCCGAGAATAATGTATCTTGTATAAAGTTTATGCTTTATCAATATATGTGAATGTTGTGCAAATTAATCATGTGTCACTTCAATACCTACTGTTGCTTATGGAATTTTAAGTAAGACATGTGCTAATCGCTGCTGTTTTGAATTTCAGAATGACGCATACTCGTGCCAACCCTGATGTTGGGGGTACTAGCCAAGGGGGAGAGACTTCCCAACAGCCTCCCGAGGACTCCTCGGGACAGCAGCAGCAACAGCAAACACCGCCACCGCCACTGCCAACGGTTACATTGGGCGACATCGTCGCGGCAATGGCGGGTTCACATCAGCAGCACACGGAGTTGCTGCAAACACTTATCGCCAATACGTCTCGCCCAGAGAGACGTCAAGATCGTGAGGAGCACCAACAGAGCTCCTACTCCGACTTCGTGGCTACTCATCCCCCGGTATTCTCAAGGGCGGATGAACCTCTTGACGCGGACAACTGGCTCCACGCCATAGAGATGAAGTTCGGGCTGCTCCAGATAAGCGAGCAGCGCAAGACTCAGTTCGCGATCCAGCAGCTCCAAGGATCCGCGAGCGCGTGGTGGGCCAACTTCTGTGCTTCACAGCCCACCGACCGAGTGATGACCTGGACGGAGTTCCGGACGGCCTTCAGGGCCTATCATATACCGCCAGGTTTAATGAAGAGGAAGACGCAGGAGTTCCTGCACTTGCAGCAAGGGAGCCGGAACGCGCTGGAATACTCCAGAGCGTTCAACGATCTCGCGCTTTACGCGTCGTATCACGCAGATACTGACGAGAAGCGGCGGGACCACTTCTACCAGGGGCTTAACCCGCTCCTGAAGGACAAGTTGGTGATGTTCAATCGCGGCAGCCTCAACGACATTATTGATGCTGCGATTGTTCAGGAGGACTCCGGCAAGGAGTTAGCAGCGGCAGAGCGAAAGCGAAGCACGCCGCAAAGCAGCGGAGAAGGAGGCGGTCCTTCTCAGAAGTTTCGGATGGTGAATCGCCCACCATCAGGTCCACGCTGGCAGCCACCACAGCAGTCGATGCCGTTCCGCAGTCGGCCGTACTCTTCACCGGCATTCAGGCCGGCACTGCCAGTACCACCGCAACAACAACAGCAGCAGCGGGTGATGCCGCGTGCATTTGCACCTCAGCAACGCATGCCGGGCTTTCGTCCCCCGAGCACTACACCAGCAATGACCACATGTTACAAGTGTGGTCGTCCAGGACACTTCGCGAGCAGTTGCCCGGAGAGGCAAGGCGGCGGAGTGGCACCGCAGTTTCCGGGGAGGAATCAACCCCGGAACCCTACTAATGCGCGGCGGGCAAACCCTAGGCCCGGCACCGTCCACCAGCTTGCCATTGAGGACGTGCCGGAGGGCGAACCAATCCTTGCGGGTATGTTCCAACTCCACCAGCATCCCGCTATAGTACTGTTTGATTCAGGCGCCACACATAATTTTATTAGCCAAGCTTTCATTGCTAAACACAGTTTGCCAATACTACCCACCGATAGTCCATATTTAATTTGTTCACCGGGTGGGAAGATTTCAGCAAGCGTAATGGTCTCCAAAGACCCATTATGCTTAGCGGGTAGAGTGTACCCCACGTCTCTCATTATCTTAGAGGGACAGAAGGTCGATGTCATCCTAGGGATGTCGTGGTTAACACGCCACGGCACTGTTTTAGACACCGTCCTTCGAGTCGTGCACTTAAACTCAGAGGTGCACGGTTCTCACTCATTATTTCTGGACAGTCCAGAAATAAAACTTCCAAGTGTCTATCAAGCCACAACCATCAGATTGGAAGATATTCCAGTGGTCCGAGAATTCCATGACGTATTCCCGGATGATTTGCCGGGGATGCCACCCGATAGAGAGGTGGAGTTCAAGATTGAACTTGCACCAGGAACCATGCCAATATCCCGAAGGCTGTACAAGATGGCACCCAAGGAGTTGGCTGAACTGAAGACTCAGCTCACAGACCTCCTGGAGAAGGGTTTTATTAGGCCGAGCTCCTCGCCATGGGGCTGTTCGGCGTTATTTGTCAAGAAGAAGGATGAGACGTTGCGGCTTTGCGTGGACTATCATCCATTAAATGCCGTAACCATCAAGAACAAGTACCCATTGCCACGGATTGACATGTTGTTTGATCAGTTGGTCGAAGCAAAGATCTTTTCCAAGATGGACTTAAGATCCGGGTACCATCAGATTAAGATAAGGGCGGAGGACATTCCAAAGACAGCTTTCTCGACAAGGTACGGACTTTATGAGTACCTGGTCATGTCCTTCGGCCTCACCAATGCTCCAGCTCACTTCATGTACTTGATGAACTCGGTATTCATGCCGGAGCTGGACAAGTTTGTCGTGGTCTTCATCGACGACATCCTGGTATATTCCAAGTCGGAGGAAGATCACAAGAAACATCTGCGTATAGTCTTACAATGGCTGCGGGATCACAAGTTATACGCAAAATTCAGCAAATGCGAGTTTTGGATATCGCAAGTGCCTTTCCTCGGGCATATCATCTCAGCGGAGGGTATCGCTGTGGACCTGAGCAAGATCACTCAAGTGCTGAAATGGAAATCCCCGAGAACTGTTCACGAGGTACGGAGTTTCCTCGGACTCGCGGGATATTATCGGAGGTTCATTCCGAACTTCTCGAAGATTGCCAAGCCAATGACGGAGCTGCTGAAGAAGGCTACCAAATATGTTTGGAGTCCAGCATGTGAAGCAGCATTCAAGGCTTTAGTCAAGCACCTGACATCAGCACCGGTTTTGGCGCAGCCAGACACAACAAAACCGTTCGATGTGTACTGCGATGCATCCGGCATTGGGCTCGGATGTGTGCTGATGCAAGACCGAAGAGTGGTTGCGTATGGATCACGGCAGCTTAGAAACCATGAGCAGAATTATCCAACTCATGACTTGGAGCTCGCTGCCGTGGTACTTGCACTGAAGATGTGGAGGCACTACCTACTCGGTAACCTCGTACATTTATATACCGACCACTAAAGCCTCAAGTACATATTCACTCAGAAGGAGCTGAACATGAGGCAACGAAGATGGTTAGAATTGATAAAGGATTACGAAATAGAGATCCATTATCATCCGGGCAAGGCAAACATAGTGGCGGATGCGCTGAGCCGCAAGTCACACGTCAACAATCTGTCCATCACACTGTTGGAAGAGAGCGAACCACCACTACATGTGATTCCCCGTGGAGCTCTCTACAACTTAGCTTTGATCCCCACCATCCGTGAAGAGATAGTGGCAGCCCAGAAGAATGACAAGGGCATGTCACATTTGCGGAGACGTGTAGACAGTGGGGAGCTGAAGTGTTTCCGGAAGGACGGAGACGGCGTCCTGTGGTTCAAGGACCGGATCGTCGTACCCCGTAACCCGGAATTACGAAAGAAAATCTTTGATGAGGCTCACTTATCAAAGTTTTCTATTCACCCCGGCAGCAACAAAATGTATCAAGAACTCAAAAGCAAGTTTTGGTGGACACGGATGAAGCGAGAGACTGCAAAATACGTGTCCGAGTGTGATACATGTCGAAGGGTGAAGGCAGACCACATGCGGAAACCGGGACTGCTACAACCACTGGGCATTCCTGCCTGGAAGTGGGAGGACGTGAGCATGGATTTCATCGTCGGTTTACCCACCACCTTGCAGAAACATGATTCTGTGTGGGTGATCGTCGACCGGCTCACCAAAGTTGCCCATTTCATCCCGGTCAACACAAATTACAACGCCAAGAAGTGCGCTGAACTGTACATCTCACGGATCCTATGCTTATACGGCGTACCCCGTACCATCATATCGGACCGAGGCACTTTATTTGTGTCCCGTTTCTGGGAGCAGCTGCACGCTGCCTTGGGGACGAAGCTGATCCGTAGTTCAGCATACCACCCGCAGACGGATGGGCAAACGGAGCGGGTAAATCAAATCTTAGAAGACATGCTACGAGCTTGGCGCTATCAACCACGGCAAGAATTGGGATGATCACTTGCCGTTAGCCGAGTTCTCGTACAATAATGGGTACCAAGCCAGCATCAAGATGGCACCTTACGAGGCGCTATACGGTAGGAAGTGCCGCACACCATTGAACTGGTGTGAGTCTGGCGAAAGGGTTACCTTCGGGATTGACCTTGTCAACAACGCAGAAGAAAAGGTTCGACTAATTCAAGCGAACCTAAAAGCCGCTCAATCCCGTCAGAAACAGTATGCGGACCGGAGAAGGCGCCCATTACAATTCGAAGTTGGAGATCACGTATACCTACGGGTGTCTCCAATGAAGGGCATAAACAGATTTGGGGTGAGAGGAAAGTTGGCACCCCGATTCATCGGTCCATTCCATATTACCGAAAGATGTGGATCAGTGGCATACCGGCTGAAATTACCAGAAGCACTTTCCGGTGTGCACGACGTCTTTCACATTTCCCAGCTGAGGAAGTGTCTCAAGCTATCAACTAGCGTTCAGCTGGAAGACATTGAAGAACTGCAACCGGATCTCACCTATCGGGAGGAACCGGTGCAAATTATTGATGAAAAGGCCCGAACCACACGCAACCGTACGTTGTGGTTCTACAAGGTTCTATGGAGTAGTCACTCCATGGACGAAGCGACATGGGAGAGCGAAGAATTCCTTCGCACTAACTACCCCGAATTTTTCACGTCGCATATCCGGTAATTTTCCAACGTCCTCTCTCTCATTTTCACCTTATAATCTCGGGACGAGATTCTTTTAAGGGGGGAGGAATGTAAGGGCCTCAGTTTTTGACACACATTTGCAGTGTTCATCACCACACCACACACCTCATTTGAGTAAGGATGATGAACACAAATGAAGAGCAAGTAACAATTATCAACATGCTCATTAGAGAACAAACTCACACATTGCCAAAGTGGTATTTCGCACATGTGATATAAGGGGGCTGGACATATGAAAACTCCTATACATTGCTAAGGATGTCCATGCCAAGTTTCACCCAAATTCAAAACCTTTTTGAGGTCATTTTGGTTATAGTTAGAAAGAGGGCAGTTTGAAACCATATTCAAATTCAAACTGTTTTTATCCCATGAATTTAAAAGTGGGAGGGATATTCTTACTCAGCACATTTTTGTGAGCCCACACACCAATTTTCACTCCATTTGGAGTTGAACTTGACATGATCTAAGTGGGACAAATTCAAATTTTATTTGAATTCAAAACTGAACTTGTGCTGAAATTCACTCAAACCAAACCCAATTTGAATCCTATTCAATTCAAATGGCTCAGGGGTGAATAATTTGAATCACCAGGGGTATTATGGGGCTCACTGTTTACAACAGTGATTAGGAGTAAATTTCAGAGGTTAAAACCCCGGGTGGGACCCACATGTCATAGAGGGAAGAAGGAGAAACTTGCACCCAAAGTCAGAATCTCGGTGGGAAATTCCACCGAGCAGCTGTCGGCTGTGCCACCGAGCAGCTACTGGCGCCACCAGCTGCTTCCCTCTCTGCGCGCTGGCGCCCAGGGCGGCTTGCTCGCGCCCCCACGCGACCGGCACCGCCTCAGCCGAGCAGGAGTCGGCCGGCTTTATCTTCTCGCGAGCAAACCCGAGCAGCGGCATTGTTTCTCGCCGCAGCTCTCTGCTCAATCGGGAAAACCAGCAAAACCATCTCCTCCTTCATCCCTGAGCTGCTAGACAGCCACCTGAGGTCGCACTCCACCTCCCCAATGCCAGAAACCCCAAGCTCCGACCTCCTTTGCCCGAAAACGATCGCCACCGCGGCGACCTAGCCTCAGCCGAGAGTCAGGCGCCCGTGGGCAGCGTTCCACAGGCGTTTTCACGGTCCAGCGAGAGAGGCAACAGGAGCGCGCGACCACCGTGCTGCTCTCCTCCAAGTTTGGAAGCCAGCCGTGAAGAATCCGCAGAGAATTTCCAGTTTTTGCTCCGGCGACCGTAAACCGAGCTTCCGGTACGGTTTCTTTAAATTCTCGCTCTATGATCTTTCGGAGGTTATCAAATTTTGCACATAGATGCTGGACTAGCCGGCGATCAAGTTCTTTTCTGCATCTGTAGTGTGAAACTGGCTAGGAGTGACGAATTTCGAGCTCGATCGAGGGCGGTCATGGCGGGCACGATCGGTCACACGGTGCCGACCGACTTGCCGCCATCCCTGAACCCTTTTGACACCTTGTCGAGCTTCCTAGAGGTACACTGATGCTGTAGGGCCGTTTGTTCGAGGTGTTGGCGGGTTTAGAAACCACGGTCGATAGTGCCGAACCTCAACCGACGCCGCGGCACGTCGCCGAGCTATTTCCGGTCACCCCCAGCCCGACCTGACACCACCGACGTGTTCCTCGACGTCGACAACCCCCTGGCGGCGAGTTTCAGACTATGGGAGGTCCGGCAGCGGCGAGTCCCGAGTCTGCTCCGGCGAGGTTGGCGGCGCGGGCGCGAGAGAACGGCGGGAGGAAGACGAAGCCGGCTGGCCCACGTGTCAGCGGCTGAAGAATTTAAATCGAGATCAGGTGTGGCCGGGGATCGGCTGTGCTGGCGCGCAAATACCCTGTGAGCTCCGGTGTGCCGGACACCTCCGCGTTCGACACGTGTGATCTCCGGTGTGCCGGACACCTCCGCGCTCGACACGTGTGGTATCCCCGGTGTGCCGGACACCTCCGCGCTCGACACGTGTCCCCACGGGCCCCGAGAGTTTAAACTTTTCCCCGATTTTCAGAATTCTTCCAAACTTCAAATTCCCATAACTTTGGCTAGAGAGCTCCAAATCGAGTGAACCAAATTTTATTGGATTCAGATTTCTGAGCACTTTCCAGCAAATCAAGTTTCAGTTCATGAAAACCCTTGTTTCTCCAGAATTAATTCCTCAAGGTTTAAACTGTTAGGAATTTTAATTGGAGAATCCTGGGGAGGAAAATCCTGAAATTTTTCTGGGATGTTCACCAAAATATCTCTGAACTACCATAAAAATTTAAGACCCATTGGAGCTCATTTAATCCACCTAATGGTGTGATTAGTGAAACTGTTCCAGAGAAAGTAGAAAATGTTCAGAAACATTTTCAGGATTTTCTCTGAAATTGTTTAGCTCATATCTTTAGCTAGAAACATTCAAATTAAGTGAGACCAACTCCATTAGAACCCTCTGAAAATCTAGTTTTCAGAAAGTCATAGTTTGTTTCATGAAAATCCTTAGAACACCCTAAAAGCCTTCAATTAATGTCAAGTACATAATTAATTGTGGAGGGCTCAAATGAGCTTTGCTGCAACTAAAACTTGACCAAGTCTCTATTTAGGTTGTAACCAAGCCACAGTAAAAGTTTCACAGTCATAAAGTCTGTCTAGTGGGACTTATAAGCTTCACAAGTTTAGAACTTAATACAAACACATTTAAATTGATACATATGTTTCTTCTAACATGTAGTCGCTAAGGTCGAGGAGGAACCCGAAGTCCTAGACTTCGTTACTCTGGAGGAACAGCTAGCCTACGACCAAGAGCAGCAAGGCAAGCTCCGGTTTGCATTAACCTTTTTACAAATTTTTATTGTTTTGAGCACATACTTGATTACTTTATTCTTTGCATTAGAGTCTTGTTTGAAAATCCAACTGCATAGCCAAGAAAACCACGGGTTGGGTTTAGGGTTGCAAACCCCGTTAGCTACTGCAATGCTAAGGTAGAGTAGGATTCGGTACAAGTCGAGTAGTTGGAACTACTCGCGAGCATAGGCTAGAGGCACTCGACTCGGGTAGTGATAGCACATGAAACACATGGCAAGAAAATGAGACCAAGCGGAGGGTAAGGGCAGCGGGACTTTGGGGCCTGTGTGCTGTAGCTCCGCTTGTGTCGATTGAGGACCGAGCCATGTGCGGGCCTGTTGAACAAGCTAGAACAGTACCGAAGACCTACCGGCTATATGGGAACCGGGAAACTGATGTAACTCGGGTAGCTGGGTATTGAGGCATTGCCCGTCGTTCAGAGGGTAGGTTGAGAGCTTGAGGTGTAAATCGGCTGGCGGCATTGAGATGCGCGTGCAGAGACCTCTTGCTCAGGACGATGGGACCGGTTCGATATTTGGCTGACGGGTGAAAAGTAGTTGCGTACGGCGTCCGTGATGGTTGTTGTAGGCAACATCGAGTACGGGCGTACGTGACGGGTTGTTCGGGTAACCCTGCAGGTGTAAATCGATTATAATCGCCGTCCCTCGCGGTCAGTGAGTACCACTTGTTCACTGTACCGTGACGTAGAAAGAACAGGCTAGTCACATGATAAAATGTTGCTTATTGAGTTATGGACATTGATTGTTAATGATATGCTGTAGTTTAGAGCTAACTAAAGTTGTTTTCAACTTTGGGCAAAGTACATGAGAGAAATGTGTTTCTTGTTTGATTGCGGCTCCTCATGTGCCTTGGCGTAAGGTTCTCCACAACCTGCTGCTAAAACTTGAAAGTAAGGTTCTACTAATTAGGCGAGTCCTTGCAAATGATTTTTACCTCATATAAACCACCACCCCTCATTTAGAAGTTCCATGTTTAGGTGAGACGGGTCAGACTTTCTGAGCCTTCGTGCTCACTGCTTGTGTTTGAAGCTTTTGCAGGGTTCTATGAGGAAGGGACTCCCGAAGAGGAGACGGAACCCCAGGAGGGGAACCCCGTCGAGTGGGAGTCGTGCACGCCACAGAGTTAGTGTGCGTGTGTGCTAGCAAGGACACGTGCAAGGGCTGAACGTGCACTTGATGCTTAGTCTATGCCCGCGAGTGTAGACTGAACTTATTTTGATGTAAACATGTTCATAACTTGTTTATGTAATAAAATTTCGCTTCCGCTTTGTACCTTTGACGTGTGTTATACGGTGCTGTGCAACGCAGCACCCCTCAGCGTGATCCTGGCTTGACAAGACCAATGGGGTTGTGTCAGTTACTAGATGTATGGACTCACTAAGGTTTCATGGGCAGGCTAGAATCTCCAATTCTCCCACCCATGGGCCCCCTCTTGTGCCATGCAGTTCCCAGGGCAGTCCTCACTCGACTCTCATTCCCCGCGCCTTCCACAGTCCATAACAATCTAGCAACTTACATAATTACTCAGCTAAGCCGCACCCATACTTGTCCTTGTGGTGGCACTGTTATCCTGGCATGTGCTCGCATGAACCGGTCCTTAGATCTACGGCAAGTAAACCACCATCTCATGCTACCTCATTCACAAACCCAGTCTTGCCTAGATCTCCCTCCGATCCATGTTCATTAACAACATCAGTTTCTCATTATCGTTACGAGTGCAGTTAGCTAGACACATCTATCTCGCTTCCCAATCCCATGGACTCAGCGAAGCTTAAAGCAAAAACCATACCCGACTCATAAACTTCCCTGGCGACAAGGGTGGTTTAACCAAAGCTAGTAAACTCCTATAAAAGGGTTTCCCATTATGTTTGACTCATCACACACACCTTTTCGCAAAACAAAACAGTTTTCCCAAAACATAGGATCAATATGGTCAAGGGGCACTTGCCTTGTTCTGGCTGTTCCGGTTGCTCAAAATCTTGTTGTTGTAGACCGTCGTAGGTAGCTCCCTAAGCTTGTCCTTCTATACATGATCACGCACATACAAGATTTACAACAATCAATATCATGCACAAACTCTACTTTAAGATGTAATGATGTATATGCATGTTAATCCTATGGTGCAGTTTTTATTAGATCAGTTTGTACATGTTCTTGCATGGTTTGCATGGATTTTATGATAAACAGGGGTGTTCGGATCAAATGTGGACGTGGCAATGATCTCGACTCTAGATCAGACCGATCAACACGTGATCTGTTCACGAAAAGATTTTGTTTGAAAGGAATCAAGGAACAGATGCAAAGAAAACGTGATGATGTCATAAGGTGGTATTGGAGACCTACCTTATGTTCTTCTTAGTCTCGGGGTCCTTCTCCTATCAGAAAGATCGTTGGGGCTCTCTTTCGGCGATCTCTTTCGACCAAACTCCGACGATGGGTTTACTCGGCGAGTTGGGGCTAGGGCTCTAAGTCATCGTCTCAGGAGGTGGAAAAGAAGTTCGTGGTTTTGGCCAAGGGTTATGGGTTCTATTTATAATCGGGAGAAGAAGAGTCCTAATCTGATTGTATTTCGAATAAGAGTCCTATTCAGATTGTCGTTGAATCTTAACAACTTATCTTTAGTTGATTTGGTGCGGTAACATTGTGGAATTCATATCGGTTTCCTCTCCGTACCGGTATTTCCACGCGTACAGAATCCAAAACCGCTCCAGAACTCGTTACCTCCGCGGTGATGAGCTCCGGAAACTCCACGTGTCCACCGGGGCCTGGTCTCCCCCTTTCCGCAGAGACGAGCTCTGGTTGCGCCGTGTGTCAAGCGAGTGAGACCTCCCTCTCCTTCGGAGGTGAGCTCCGCGTGCGCCACGTATCCTGGCGGTCGGGACCTCCTCTCTATTTGGAGGTGGCTCCACGCACGCCACATGTCAGTGTCGGACCTTCCCTCTCTCCGGAGGTGGCTCCGGGTGTGCCACGTATCCTAACAGCACCAGACTTCCTTTCTTCTCAAGGATGAGCTCCGAGGTTAACACGTGTCCAACAGTGACGGACCTCCCGGAGATAAGCTCCGGCGATGACACGTGTCCAATAGAACCAGACCTCTCGGAGGTGAGCTCCGAGATCGACACGTATCCCGTGCGACTGGTCCTCTGATTTCCACGGTGACTGGCTCCGAAGGTGACACATGTCCTGTGGCTGGCCTTGTTTCTTCGCAGAGGCTAGCTCCGGGGCAACGCGTGTCCCACGGGGTCGGACCTCTCCCCCTTTGGCGGGATGAGCTCCGAAGGCGCCACGTGGCCAGCGGGCCACGAGAGTTGTCTTCGGCACTCTTGGTGAACTGGATTTTTGCTCTTTTTGGCTATCTTTTTAATCTTTTCTCTGTCCCCACTTCTTTTAAAAAGTGTTTTTCTCTACATGAAACATGAATACATGCAGAAACCAAAAATGAGGGTGTCACATTCAACCTCGCGCCAAACGTGCCCGACGGCGGCAGTCTCCGGTGAGGTTCACCGGAACCGAGTTCCCGACCACCGCCCGGAGCCAAACTCGCCCCCCCCCCCATTTTCCGACCCCCTGAACCCATTTGTGAGGTCGCCGGCCGTCGGCGATGGCCGGAAATTGGTGCGTGACGGCGGCAGTTCCGATTAGGGTTCCGACGAGGTCACTTGGGCTCCCTTCTTTACTAAAGCATTGGGTTTTGGGCTCTAGGGTATCAGGGAATCATAAGGAAGCTGGAAATGGTAGCCAACACCGATGAAACGGCCGGCAACACCGAGCTCCATGGTGAACCGAGGCCGTTTTCCATGGTGGCCCAAAAAACAGCCCTCTCCGAGCCAATTCTCGATGATTTTCCTCGGTTTTTCTTCGAGGACAGGCGCTAGGGGATGTACAAGCTACTAGAAAACAAGCTCGGGCTTTGGTTGTGCATGTAAACCGAATTTGGCTCTCAACCGAGCTCGGGTGTTTTGTACTAGGGTTCGGGAAAATGTAAAATTTGAGCTACACGACCATTTGCTAAACGGAGGGCTGCTAAACGATCTAGGGAAGCTAACGCACCTTTCTTGTGTAGGAAGGTGGAGGCGAAAGTGACTGTGGCATCCTGTCCCTGGTGAACCGAAACGAACTCCGCCGTAACACCTCGGTAACTCGTCGGCGTTCGTCGAACAGTGAGCAACAGGAGCTACCAAACTTTGGTGCGGCAAGGGGAGCAGCTACAGCACGCTTGGGCGCTTCTTCTTGCTGTGTGGACCTCGAGCAACCGATGATCAACCGGCTGTGGCGAGCAAAACACCAAGAAACGCGGGTGCCGGCTGTTCTTCGTGGGAGAGGGCCGAGAGCGAGTAGGCGCGCGAGGGAAGTGAAGAAATCGACTTGGGCTGCTTGTGGGGTGATAAGGGCGGCTGGCACATCGAGAGGCAGGAGCTGGCACCAGTTTATCGTCGGGAATGGGTCGGCCGGCGCGCTGGCGCTCTCCCGTACGAAGGAAAAATTGAGCTGAGGCGGTTCCTCTGTTTAGGGTGGCTTACAGTGGGTCCCAGCCCCAACTATTGTCCCACTAAATTGAATTTCTCCACTGCTATTAATATTAGGGACCCTAATATCCTTTATAGTTTGATCAAACCCCCAAATTCCCATTTGAATTTGAATGATTCAAATTGTGAACTGGTTTGAATGTATTTTCAGCACATGTGAGATTGAAATTCAAATTTGGTTTGAATTTGCTCAAATTAGCTCATGTCAAGATCAACTCCAAATGGAGTGAAAATTGGTGTGTGACCTCATAAAAATGTGCTGAGTTTTAATATGAATCCCAATTTTGAATTCATGGGATAAAAGGAGTTTGAATTTGAATTTAAGTTCAAACTAGCCTTTTACTAATTGTACCCAAAAGTACCTCAAAAGGTTTTGGATTTGGGTGAAATTTGGCATGAGCATTCCTAGCAAAGATTAGGAGTTAATCATATGTTCAGCCCCTATATGATGCAAGTGAGAAATACCACTTTTGCACTTTGTGAGTTTATCTCCTAATGAATCTGTTGATGGTGGTTACTTGCTCTGCAATTGTGTTTGTTGAAGTGTGTGGTCGACACTTCCCCCGGACCTGCTCTAGGCAGCCCGCGGTGGTTCTTTTTCGGAGGGGCTAGTCGCTTGTGGAGAGCTTAAGCGTAGGGACGAGTGAGGGAGGAGCTTGACACGGCGAGTTTTACGTGGTTCGGGCTGCCGGAGCGTAAAACCCTACGTCCACGGTGAGCAGAGGTGCTCACTGTATTGCTTATTGCTCAGAACCGGAGTCCTGAGCTTGAGGGTGAGTTATGCCTAGGGTGTGAGTTGCTGGAGTGTGAACCCTTGCTAACGTTGCCTACCCGAGCCTTTTATAGTCCAAGACTTGTGTGGCTTACAAGGGGGGCCCGGGACCCGACATGTGGTCCCTGGGAGATTGCCTGTCGACTATCGTATCCGCAGTTATGTCGGTAGTTGTCTCTGGCAAAGGCTTCCGAGTCTTCCTCCTGCCGCCCTGCCCATGCCGCATGCTAGTCGTAGTGGTTGATGACGGCGGGGGCGGCAGGGGATGTATTGTTGCTGTGTTTATTGGCTGGCAGGTTCTGACACTGCGCGCCAGTCTGCGATGCGACTGGGCGCAACGGCACCTGACAGAGGCGTTCTTCGCGTCTCCGCGTCTTGGGAAGGCACGGGCCTTGAATACCTTGT
This sequence comes from Neostapfia colusana, assembly GCA_030760725.1. NCBI lineage: Eukaryota > Viridiplantae > Streptophyta > Magnoliopsida > Poales > Poaceae > Neostapfia > Neostapfia colusana. The sequence goes on from JASWHV010000006.1 coordinate 109,150,502, forward strand.
ACGGGCAAGGTATGGTGCGTCTTTACGCCCACTGCCTACCGCGCGGGGGCAGGCAGCGCTGTTCTGGTGGACACGTGGCGGGCCCGGAGCTCTCCTCTGAGGAGAGGGAGGTCCGGCCCCGCAAGACACGTGGAGCCTTCGGACCTGTCCCCGCGGAGGGGGATGTCCGGCTTCTGTCGGCCATGTGGCGGGCCCGGAGCTCTCCTCTGAGGAGGGGGAGGTCCGGCCCCGCGGGACACGTGGCGCCTTCGGAGCTCCCCCCACGGAGGGGGGAGGTCTGGCTGCTGTTGGCCACGTGGCGGGCCCGGAGCTCTCCTCTGAGGAGAGGGAGGTCTGGCCCCGCTGGACACGTGGCGCCTTCGGAGCTCTCCCTACGGAGAAGGGCGAGATCCTTAGGCATTTTCCCCTGTGCGCGGGGGTACCCCATATCGCGGGTACCGACAGTGGCCCCCGGGCCCATCTCGGGGGAGATAGCGAGCCCGAGGTGGGGCCTCCGTCTCTCCTGTTCCGCGCACTTTCTCTAAGTCCCGCATTGACTGCTGCCGGAGCACGAACAGTCGTGGGATCGTGGGAGCGTGCGCCCACTTGATGGTTGCTTTTACCGCGGCGGTTCCCAAGGTTGCCACTTCTGCACGTTGCGGCGCTTTCTTCGGGAACTGCCGAAGCGCCTTGTCGGCTCGTCTTCTTGGGAGACTGACTTCTTGACCCACCGCTTCAGCTGGGCGGCTTGGGCCCACCTGTCATTGGCGCTCGGTCTTGGAGCCGAAGCGGTTGTCCATGGGGTGTATTCGAAGAGCTTCGAATTGTTTGGAATCGCACCTGGGAAGTTTTAAGAGGCGATCTTACCCGCATTGCGGCTTCCCTTCGCACTTCCCAGCGCTTTTCCTTGGACTCTTGTGCCTTTGTCTTCTTGTCTTTGAGCCCTCCCTCGCCATGGCTTCCAACCCGACCCCAGAGAAGAAACACGCTCGATCTCCTCCAGTGGTGGCATCTGTGCCAAGTCGGGGATCCACGGCGCCTGCACCTCCTACTTCTAGAGATGGCACTCCTTCCGGTGGCGACACAAAGAGGTCCCGGGTTGATCATTCCGATGGGACTCCTCTTAAGCGACAACAGGCCGAAGGTTCCCAGACGTCGCGTCCTCCTTCCTCAAGTGGTGGAGTCTCTGAGGAACCTGCTGATACGTCGAGGGGAGCTTCTGGAGCGTCCCCTGCTCCGTCAGTCCAGGCGACTGCGGAGCGGCCGTCAGTGACGACGGCGGGCTCTGGGGATCCTACCCCGGCTCAGAAGTCGGGGTTTAGGGCCCGCTGGAGTGTTCGCGCTTCTCGGCCGTCCCCGACTGGTGGGGAGTCTGCGTCGTTGCGCTCGGAAACCGGGACCGCTGCCATGGCCCCCAAGCCAGTGCGAGTTTCTCCTGTTCTGGTGTGCCCGGATTCCATGGCAGCGTCATCTCCTCCTGCCGAGACGGCTGCCGCGGCCCCCAAGCCAGCGTAGGTCGGCCCTGTACCAGGCGGCCCGGCTTCTATTTCAGCGTCGACTTCCCCCACTCGTCCCTCTCCACGGGCTAAGGAGCCAGATGTTAGTGAGAGTTCGGAGGGTCCGGCTGTCGATGTCCCGGCGTCGGCTTCTCCTGACCGGCGTCTCATCCCGGTCCCTGGTGCATCGCCTTTTCTTGAGGATGATGTGATGGAGGAGGTCGGGAGTGCCGCTCCGGCCTCTGCTGCCCCACTGCCCCTGGCGGATGCCTTCGTGCTTGCTCAAGCGAGCGTCCAGCAGGTCTTGGCCGCGCTTGGACGTGAGCGAGAGGAGCAGACGGTTGAGAGGGATCGCCTCCTCACCTGGGGGAACCTTTTGCAGGAGCGGACCGCGGAGGTCAAGGGCAAGCTCGATTCCAAGCGGGAGTCGCTTGACTTCATGGAAGCGCTCCTCAACCGGCAGAAGCCGGCTGTCGACCGTCTGGACGCTGAAACACGGTGGCTCCAAAAGGGAGGCCCTTGAGGCACATGCCCAGGCCGAGGAGAGCCTCTCTGCCGTGGAGGAGATACGGCAGAGGTTGGAGCGCCGTAAGCGTGCCGTTGAGGACCAGGAGCGTTCCACGGCAGCCGAGGCAGAGAGGGTCGCTGCGCGGCTGCGGCAGGCGAGGACGACCTGCGAGCTCGGGCCAGGGAACTAGAGGCCCGGAAGGCAGACCTCACCACGAGGGAGGAACAGGTCTCCCGCGAACGCCAAGCGATCCTGGATCGGGAGTTGGCTGCCGACTTCCGGGCTTCTGAGTTGGAGCGGCTCGCCCAGACTCTCCGCCTTTGGGAAAGCTCCCTGGCGGTCAAGGAGAAGGAATTCTCCGAGGGAAACCACGGCGCCCTGCAGGCGGCCTGCCGCGAGGTAGAGGAGCTCTTGGCCTTGCGGTCATCCAAGGCGCGTGCGGTCTCGAGCTTCGTCGATCAGGAGGGGTCCGCCTTGGTCCCCCTTGGCTTCAGCCCGGTGAAGGCAGCGGCTCCTGCACTGAAGGTGGCCGAGGTGATCTCCGCGCTGGAGTCACTTGGCGCCAAGCTGAGCAGGCTGGACTCGGTGGTTGCCAGCGAGCTTGAGGCGGAGGGACGGAGCCAGGCCTTGGAAGTTGCCACGCATGTGTTGGCATGCTTCAGGAGCCAAGACCCTTCTTTCTCGCTGGAACCAGCGAGAGAGGGCCCTGCCACGGAGCGGGAGGAGACGGCCAGGGCCAAAGTCGGGGATGTGGCCGCCCTTGTAGCCTCTAGGTTCCGGCGCGAGCCAGGAGGACCCTAGGACCTGCTTATTTCTTTTTATCGAGTCTGTAGTCCAGCTCATGGAGCCATGAATAAATAGACTCTCTTGAATGTTTGTGCCTGTGATGTTTTCTGCCTTCTTCTTGGTTTTGCCTGGCCGAGCCCTCAGCTCCGCAAGGTACTCAGAGGCCTTCACCAATCTCGAAGCTCTGCACGGGCACCTTCCCCGGGTCCTTACAGTATTAAGGGCCCCGGAGGTCTCCGGAGCTCGCCCCATGAGGATGGGGAGGTCCGGATCTGCCGGCCACGTGGCGGGCCCAGAGCTCCCTTCTAAGTAGAAGGAGGTCCGGCCCCGCAGGACATGTGGAGCCTTCTGAGCTCCCCCCTGGGGGGAGGTCCGGCTTCTGCCGGCAACGCGGTGGGTCCGGAGCCCCTTCTGAGGAGGCGGGAGCTCCAGCCCCGCTGGACACGTGGGGCCTTCGGAGCTCCCCCCCCCAGAGGGGGAGGTCCGGCTTCTGCCGGCCACGTGGCGGGTCCAGAGCCCCCCCTGAGGAGGCGGGAGCTCCGGCCCTGCTGGACACGCGGGGCCTTCGGGCCTCGCCCCAATTGAAGGGGCGGAACCCGGACCTTCCGGTCCTGTGCTGGAGTAGTCGATAGCTCCTTGCCCCCTGCCTCATGCAGCCCCCGTTGCTGTAACCTGGAGGACCTGCACACAGATAGAGGAAACGTAATTCTCCTCGGGGGATCCTCCTCTCCCCGTCTCTTAGTCTTATTCGGCTTACGGTCCTAGTCCGGTATACGGGGCTTGGGCAATTCTGTGCGCGAGGCTCCGGGGCTCCGGCTCCCTCCAAGGTCTGGGTACGACCATCCGATCCCTAGTACCGGACCGTGCGCCGGGGAAGCAGAGTGCACAGGCTTTGGGTACGGAACCAGGCAAAGCGGCTGTACTCCCCTAGACCTCCGGAGTGCAGGGTGAGCACGCTTTGGACACAGAGCCGGCTAAGCGGGATACGCACCCTGGACCCCCCATGCACGGCCTGGCCTTTCCTGGAGGTGACCAACTGACACCGCAACACCTGACTGGGGGAGGCCCGAGAGGCCCATCTGGCCATCGGCAGGTGCCTCAAGTGCAACCGCCTTCGATAGGATAGCAAATGCTGACTATGGATGAGCGCGGGAGAGAGGGAGCTAAATGTACGGTGAGCATACATAGAGAGTGTGATCATAAAAATTAATGCATAATTTAAATGAGCACATGAGAGAGAGAGCGAAGTAGAACAGGTTTCTGTGTAAATACCCATAGGGGGAAGTCAGGTTGTACATGGAGGCAACGACCCGCCTCGTTAAGAAGGGAAGCAAGACTCTATGCGCTTAGGGTCGGAACCAGGCCAAGCTGGACGTAGTCCTGGACCGTCCCCTCAGACTTAGCTGCCCCAAGCGCTGTTCCTAGACTCTATGGGATTTATTACAGAAGGGTATGGCCCTGTTCTACTAACGCTCAGGGGGTAGGACTTACAGTGTTGTTCCATGCCAAGGGTTTGGGAACGGATCCCATACTCGGTTGAAAGGCATGTGTACCTGGGGCGGCAACTTTCGTGACTCGGAAGGGACCTTCCCGGCTGGGGGAGAGTTTTATAGGTCCTTCGCGGGAAAGTGTGTGCCGCGGCACCAGGTTGCCTTCCTGCAGGTCCCTGACGTGTTTGGTCCTTTGGCGGTAGTGCTAGAGCACAAGCCGAGACCGTGCGTTGTGGGGTGTCACCTGCAGCCGGGCCTCGTCGATGAGGTCGTCATCTTCACGCTGCATCAGGTCCTGCGCGGCTTCTCCTGGGCGCCCCGGGGTACCCTCCCCTTCTGGCTAAGGCCTTCAAGGGGTATGAGAACCCGGACTCTTCTTGGGAGACTCAAGGCATCTTTCCCCTTCTGGCTAAGGCCCTCAAGAGGTTGACAGACCCTGGGCGGCCCCCAGGAGGTAGGGCCGAGGCACAGAGACGCGCACTCGGGTGAGGTCGTTATCTTTGCGCTGGAGCGGGTCCTGCGCGGCTTGCCCCGGGTGCCCGGGGGTACCTACCTTCCCCTTCTGGCTAAGGCCTTCAAGAGGTGGGAGGTCCCGAACTCTTCTTGGGGGACCCAAGGCATCTTTCCCCTTCTGGCTAAGGCCTTCAAGAGGTTGACAGACCCTGGGTGGCCCCCAGGAGGTACGGCCAAGGCACAGAGGTGTGCACTCGGGTGGAGCTGGCCCGGTTCCGCACCATCGGGGCTGGTGCTTGGGCTGCTGCGACTACTTGGAGCTTCTTCAAGGTTGACATCGCAGCAGTGCAGCCTCCACTGACTTTTCGGGGTAGCCGCAGTCGGCTACTACCCCGGCTCGTCATCACCGGAGCTGGAGTCCTCACTGTTGTGCACCGTCTTTATGATGCGCTGAGGCTCCTGGAACCCCACCTGGTGGCCGACGCTGACTGAGGCGTCGACCTTCTGCTTGCCCTCCCTCTGAGGGAGGGGCGGAGCATCAGCTCTCAGCTGCCTCCCTTTGCAGAAGCATTCTGCGAGCCTCTGGATGTCCCAGCACTCGGCAGCAGTATGATTGTTGGTGCCATGCACGGGGCATAGCTCGCCTTGGTCACCATCTGGGGCCGGTGACTGACGCTGCCTTTTGTTGGGGCGCGGCCCCCGAGCTCCACTGGGTGCCGCTGCTGCGGCAACGGGAGCCGCGGCCGAAGACTTCATCTTGCCACTCCCCCGGTTCTTGGCCTTCTTGCCGCCTCCATAGGAAGCAGCGCCAGATCCGGGCTGTCCCCTGACTCGGAGGTTGGCAGTGAGTGCCAGTTCCGCCCTTCGGCTGCTCTGGCGCACTTGTCCGCCAGGCTGAAGAGCTCGGAGACATCGCGGACCTCTCTGGTCGCGAGCTTCTCAAGCATCTTCTCGTCCCGGACACCCTGCCGGAACGCCACCACCACAGAAGCACTTTGAATGTGCGGGATGGTGTTGCGTACCTGGGAGAACCGCTGGATGAAGGAGCGCAGTGATTCCCCAGGTTGTTGTTTGATGGCGTGAAGGTCAAGCTCCGTGCCAGGACGGGTGTAGGAACTGCCAAAGTTGGCAATGAACTACCGGCAGAGCTCTTCCCAGGAAGTTATCGAACCCTGGGGGAGGTTCATGAGCCAAGACCGGGCTGGGCCGGTCAAGGCGACGGGGAAGTAGTTGGCCATCACGGCCTCATCCCCTCCTACAGCAAGTACGGCGGTGGAGTAGATCTGGAGGAACTCCGCCGGGTTGACGCTGCCGTCGTACTTCTCAGGCAGGTGCGGCCGAAACTTGCGCGGCCACCTCGTGAAGCGAAGGTGGGGCGCCAGGGCCGCGCATCCTGCCCCTGTTGCTGCAGGCGTTGGTGCCGCGAACGCTTGGTTCGCTGCTGGCACAGTGTACCCCGGTATGGGCAAGGCTGCTCCATAGACCGGGGGCGCCGTTTGCAGGGCATATGGCTGTGGCATATGCTGCGTGGCGTATGCCTGGGGCAGAGTTCGCGTGGCTAAAGTCTGCGCCTCAGGCAGGGTTGAGGCAGACGTCATGCTGACGCCGGCCTCTTGGCTACGACGCCTTTCTCGCCGTCGCTCAAGGAACACTCGGGCGTCTTGGCCCAGGTGGCATCGTTCCAGCTCAGTCCTCAGGTCCGTCGACGGAAGCCTGGTGGAGCTGGAATCCGCCGTCTGTCCGTCAATCGTCGGCGTGCGCGTTAGCGACACAGCCGGTTGGCCGGAGCGTCGTCCCCGCCGAAGTCAAGGGTTTGTGGCGGCGACGACGAGACGGTCTACCTCGCGAATCCACTGCTGGGTCACTGAATGGGGCGCGTCCCCAGCAGGTGGATTGCGTAGTAGCGCTCTTGCTGCAGCCAGCGCACCCCCGTGGGGAACGCTCAGCGCTGCAGAAGATCTCACGCTAGTCGGAGCCTGCATTGCCGGAGTCGGCATTGCCGGAGTCGGCTGCTGGCTTCCAGCTTGCGCCGACACACTCCGTCCTGAGTGTGTCGACACGTATTCCCCGCTAGTCACGGTCTGCCGTGAACGCGGGGGAGGAGAGCTTGCCGCTGAAGGAAGCTTCGTCATCTTCGTCGGCAGAAACTCGTCGCGCAAGGAAAAAGCCCCCTTCCTGGCACGCCAAATGTCGAAGTGTGTGGTCGACACTTCCCCTGGACCTGCTCTGGGCAGCCCGCGGAGGTTCTTTTTCGGAGGGGCTAGTCGCTTGCGGAGAGCTTAAGCGTAGGGACGAGTGAGGGAGGAGCTTGACACGGTGAGTTTTACGTGGTTTGGGCCGCCGGAGCATAAAACCCTACGTCCACGGTGAGCAGAGGTGCTCGCTGTATTGCTTGTTGCTCAGAACCGGAGTCCTGAGCTTGAGGGTGAGTTATGCCTAGGGTGTGAGTTGCTGGAGTGCGAACCCTTGCTAACGTTACCTACCTGAGCCTTTTATAGTCCAAGACTCGTGTGGCTTACAAGGGGGGCCCGGGACCTGACAGGTGGTCCCGGGGAGATTGCCTGTCGACTATCGTATCCGCAGTTATGTCGGTAGTTGTCTCTGTCGAAGGCTTCTGAGTCTTCGTCCTGCCGCCCTGCCCATGCCGCATGCTAGTCGTAGTGGTTGATGACGGCGGGGGCGGCAGGGGATGTCTTGTCGCTGTGTTTATTGGCTGGCAGGTTCTTACACTGCGCGCCAGTCTGCGATGCGACTGGGCGCAACGGCACCTGACAGAGGCGTGCTCCACGTCTCCGCGTCTTGGGAAGGCGCGGGCCTTGAATACCTTGTACGGGCAAGGTATGGTGCGTCTTTACGCCCGCTGCCTACCGCGCAGGGGCAGGCAGCGCTGTTCTGCTGGACACGTGGCGGGCCCGGAGCTCTCCTCTGAGGAGAGGGAGGTCCGGCCCCGCAGGACACGTGGAGCCTTCGGACCTGTCCCCGCGGAGGGGGGAGGTCCGGCTTCTGTCGGCCACATGGCGGGCCTAGAGCTCTCCTCTGAGGAGGGGGAGGTCCGGCCCCGCGGGACACGTGGCGCCTTCGGAGCTCTCCCCATGGAGGGGGGAGGTCTGGCTGTTGTTGGCCACGTGGCGGGCCCGGAGCTCTCCTCTGAGGAGAGGGAGGTCCGGCCCCGCTGGACACGTGGCGTCTTCGGAGCTCTCCCTGCGGAGAAGGGCGAGATCCTTAGGTATTTTCCCCTGTGCGCGGGGGTACCCCATATCGCGTGTACCGACAGTGTTCATGTGATTACCACAAATGAGGTGAGGTGTGGGTGTGATGAACACTTCTTAGCAAGTGAAAAACTTGGTCCCTTACATCTAAAAGGACCGGGGTGACCACCCTGCAGAGGGTTCCCCGTTCGCATTCCAGATCCCACAACGCACAAGCATTCACGCTCAAGCAATAGAACAAGCACTCCTGTGGACGTAGGGTATTACGCTCCGGCGGCCCAAACCACGTAAATCTCAGTGTTCATCCGCTCCCTCGAGTCCAGGTCACGTAGGGCGCCAAGCCCCCTCCGAAAAAGAACCTCGCGGCCTGCTTCCGAGCAGGCCGGGAGGAGTGTCGCAGCTCTCACACTCCGATAGTTCCTAATGATGGATTCTGTGGCGGGGCGGCCCCTTCTGTCTGGGGCCATGCGCTCCAGGAATCGCACTAGGTGGTGTCGTACGATGCGGCACCCAACAGCATGCACGAAAAGACAGTAGAACATATGAAAACCATTTATCTCTCAACGTAAGATCTTTTACAGCATATTGTACATAAGTTATACACACGCAGCGGAAATTTAAAACTGGACACTTACTCACTCTCGACCCTAACTACGCCGAAGAGAAGTTGTTCAGCTCGTGAATGCTTCCTACTAGCTCCACCAAAGTAAGGCAGCGGCTAGGTTCCTGGTGAGTTAAACGAACCGTGAGGTTTGACGTCTCACTGCACAACCATATTCATAGAAGGCATCCTGCTACCTGCAAAAACAACTACGAAGCAACCGTGAGCACTAAGGCTCAGCAAGTCTTAACCGTCAATCCTAAACATGTAACTCTACATGCAAGAGTAATAAGAAGATAGGAATATGAACTTTGCAAAAAGAAGCTTGACTACACCTGATCCTTATATTCAGATTCTTATAGCCTTCAGTTTAATGGTCCTCATGCCTCACAATACCGGAAGTCCACAATCAAACAAGAAATGCTTATCCCGATGTTGCTATCCTAAGGTGGAATAGAAATTTAGTTGGCACTATATATAATTCAGTCACGGTTCTAATACAATGATTAAGCCATGAACAACAGGTTAAGAGACTTAGTTCCTCTTCTTACTACGTCACGGCGCAGTGGGCAAGTATGCTCAATCCTCTTCCGCGAGCGACGGTGATTCGAATCAATAATAACCCGGAATACACGACACATACACCCGCTTTGAAAGAATCACTCTTTCTTACGTTGTATGCACCAACCTTTCACCCAACACACCGACATAGAGAAATGTTTCGCGCCAAGCAGGATGGTCCTCTACGCGGACACGTCGAAGTTGCCCGCTAAAGGATTTATACCTCCGGCCTTCTCAACACCATTCCCACGTGAAGGATGATTTTCTATATCACGGTCCATCGAGTTACATCGGTTTCATGGGCCCCATACCCCACTATTTATCCGATTCAGCCCACACTTGTCTAGCAGGGCCGCATACGCGCAGTCCTTAACCGACACGGACGGGGCTAATAACCAACCTCCACATTTGCCTTACCCTCCCGGCCCAGGCCCAATGTGCTCCCAAGCTTTGTCACACCCATCAAGATCGAGACAACCTTGAGCGCTCCATTCTACAGGAACTTCCCCGTCCCCATCTCATTTTTCATGAGGGTGCTCTTAAATCAACTTCTCGCGAGTAAACTCTGCTGCTCGACCTTTCTCATGAGTAGCTTTTTATTACTCGACTTCTACCGAGCTAGCTACAACATTAGCCTAGCCATCTACGACGAGGCAAATCCTACACTAAACCTTCTACTCAGGGATTTAATAGCCATGTGGTTTCAAGCATCCTAGATATAATGCACCATATCAAGTCTAATAAACATGAGGTGAAGGTAAAGCAAAATTTAAAAACGGTAATTATATGCAAACCAGGGCTTGCCTTGCTCAACGGTTTTGTTAGAGGCTATGAGATAGTCTTCCTACAGAGAATCCGCCAAACTCATCACGAGATGGAGATCCTCACTGCTGAGTTGAATCCTCGTCGAACGTCGACGTCACGTGAGCTAGTTTTATGCAATGCACATATATTCAAAGATTACTTAGAAGATGCTTTAGATACTGTTGTACAAGTTAACTAACACTTAAGAGGGATAAACAACAGCAGGGTTTCTGTTGTTGGATCTACAACCTTAGAGATAAAAAATGCTAAGTGAAATGGAGGTCCTATTAATCACCATGTGATTAATCCCTCATATACACACTTAGACCTAAAGAATGGTAGCTTAAGTTCCAGGTGCCCATTGAAGCTGGAAATTTAACCATGGCTTCAAGGGAAGGTATGTAGGCAGTGTGCACAATTTGAGCTTATGAAATGGCTCCATGTGATCACAATAATTCTTTATGTGGTTTTAGCTAATCTGCATTTACCTCCTAGATCTTAAGATTTCCTATGCTGAAAATTAGACTTTTTGTGAAGTACAAAATTTCCTGAGTCCATAGAAACTGGTTTTACCATTTTTGGAGATTCCTACATGGAGATATGGATTTTTCAAGTTTGGTAAAAAGTCTGAAAATGTTTCTATCCTTTTTCCTATTTTCAGAGACGTAAAAGATTGATACAATATTTGGCCAAGCAAATGAGGTCGAATGCCTCTTAAAGTTTACTGGAGTTCAAGTATATTTAGATGAATGTCCTGACCAAATTTGGGAATTTTCCAAATAACAGAACTTCTGAAATAAATCCTAGAAGATTTACCTTAAGTGAATTAATGAGCCAAATCCAGGGATTTTCATAAATATTGGGATGCACCCCTGGATAGTACTCACTGAGAGGAATCCAACAAAATTTATTTGGTAATTTTTGTACACTCCTACACCAAGTTGTGGCCCTTCAAAGTTTAAACTAAAACTGCAAAGTCCTAGAAATGTTTAAACACTGCCGGCAGGCCCCACACGTCAGCGCTTCTTCTTCCTCGCGCCAAAAAGAACAGAGTAGCGGTGGTCTCTGGTGAGGGTTGCCAGGACCGAGTTTCTGGCCACCTCCAGGGCCCGGACTCGCCGCCCCCCCCCCTAATTTGACCCGCTGAACTCATCTGTGGGGTCATCGGTCACCGGCAATCACCGGAAACCCTTGCGCACCGGCGACAGCGGAACCTAGGGTTCTGGCGAGGTCGGCCGAGCTCATTCCAACCACAAACACTCGGGTTTTGGGCTCTAAAGCACCAGGAGATCACGAGGAAGCTTGGAATGGCAGCCAACACCGGTGAAACGGCCGGCAACACCGAGCTCCACAGTAAACTGAGACTGTTTTCAACGGCGGCGACAAAAACAGCAAGAACTCGGTCAATTATGGATGGTTTTGCTTGGTTATTCTTCGAGGAGGGGCGCTAGGGAGTGTAGAACCTACTTGCACGCTAGCTCGATCCTTGGTTGCTCATGGAACTCGAATTTGAGTCTAACCCGAAGCTTAAGAGGATGAACTAGGGTTCAGGTTTTTCTGGAAATTCTCATTAGAGGATGGATCATTTGCTAAACGGATTTTGGCTACACGATCTAGGGAGAATAGCGCACCTTTCACGTGCAGCGAGTTGGAGGAGAGGGTGGCCGTGGCGTGCTGCCCACGGTGACCCGAAAGGAAATTCCGCCGGTGCTCTGAGGAGCGTGTCGATGATCCTCACTTTGCGGCCAACCGTAGCAAGCAATGCCGGAGTTGAGGAGGTAGCACGCACGAGCACACTGTTGCAATCAGTTTTGGTGCTTGGAGCTCGATAATCCAAAGTTTGGACGGTGAGGGCGATTGGCAACAGAGAACCGGGGATAGCGGGTGTTCTTCGTGGTAGCAAAGCAGCCAAGAGCAAGCAGCGAGCTAGAGAGAAGCAAATTTCGTATGGGCATCGTTGTGGAGGATAAGAGCCGGAGAACTGAGCTGTAGAGCAGGAGGTGGCATCGGCGAGGCACCGGGCATGGTTGGACTGGCTGCTGTCACGCGCGCGTGTGCAATGGAAGGAAAACAGAGTCGGTTGCCGGGTGAGGTGGCTGACAGATGGGGTCCAACCCTCTCATTTTCTTTCCCTCACTTTGCTTTGAGATTCCCACACAAACGTTGTCCAAACTTTACCAAACATGGAGGGTAGGCCAAAATTGATATGAGGAATTTGAATACGAAATCAGATTTCAAAATTGAGCACATTTGGTTCAGTTTCCAAATTCAAATTTGAATTTGAATGTGCTCTCAAATATTCCTTCGAATAAATGGTAGATAAGCTCCAAAATTATCCAAATTTGGATTATGAGCTCATTGATACATGGGAAATGCATTGGTGGATTCACTTGGATGCATTTAGACAATCCGAACATGAATTCTTTTAAAAGATTCAAATTGTGTTTAACTTTTCCCTCCACTCTACTCCTAGAGAATGTGCACATGAGTTTAAATTGGAGAGTGAAGTTCACTCCTCATGTTAGTATGTGCTAATCAGGAGTTGAATAAATTTTTAACTCCCTCACATGTCCATTTTTGTGTTTATCGTTTTATGTGACACAAATATAGTCTTTCTTCGCCTCAACTTTGTTTCATAAGGTGAAATACAACTTTACAAAAGTTAGGCTGTTACATTCCTCCCCCCTTAAAAGAATCTCGTCCCGATATTATAAAAAGAAAGAGGAAGGGAGAAAGACTACTGGACATATGGTACAAACAAGTCGGGAAAATTTAAACGGATAAAATCCTCGTTTTCCCACGTGGCTTCATCAGCGGTGTGGTTACTCCCCAAGACTTTATAAAATCGCAATGTCCGACTTCTTGTGGCGCGAGTCTTCTCGTCGATAATCTGGATTGGATACTCAGAATAAGTGAGATCCGGTTGAAGATCCTCAATGTTCTCCTTATGAACTGCAGCTGGGTACTTAAGATATTTACACAGCTGAGAGACATGGAAAACATTGTGAATACCAGAAAGGTACGTCGGTAACTCCAGCCGATAAGCTACGGGTCCGCAATATTTCAGTGACAGCAAACGGCCCGATGAATCGTGGAGCAAATTTTCCCTTCACTTTGAAGCGATGAGCCCCTTTCATTGGAGAGACATGAAGATAAACGTGGTCCGCGATGTCGAAATAGAGAGGTCAACGTCTTTTGTCTGCATAGATTTTCTGCCGAGATTGAGCAGCCTTTAAGTTGGCTTGAACCACTCACACTCGTTCCTCGGCTTCATTTACAAGATCAATCCCGTAGGCCACTCTCTCGCCGGACTCACACCAATTCAGCGGTGTGCGGCACTTCCGGCCATAAAGAGCTTCATACAGGGCCATCTTGATGCCGGATTGATAACCGTTACTATATGATAATTCTGCTAACGGTAGGTGGTCATCCCAATTCTTCCCATGATTGATGACACATGCCCGTAGCATATCCTCTAGAATCTGATTTACTCTTTCTGTTTGACCGTCAGTTTGCGGATGATATGCTGAACTCCAAATTAACTTGGTTCCCAATGAAGCATATAGTTGCTCCCAAAATCTGGATACGAATAATGCACCTCGGTTAGAAACAATGGTGCGGGGAACCCCGTGTAAACAAACGATTCTCGAGATGAACAGCTATGCATACTTCTTTGCCACATATTTCATATGGACTGAAATAAAATGAGTTGTCTTGGTCAAACAATTGACGATTACCCAAATAGAATCATGCTTGTTGCTGGTCATGGGTAATCCAACGATAAAGTCCATACTTATGTCTTCCCACTTCAGTGTTGGAACCTTCAGCGATTGATGTGGTCCAGCTTTCCTCATATGGTCGGCTTTACCCCACAAACACGTATCACACTAGGATACGTATTTTGCAATCTCTCTTTTCATCCGTGTCGACTAGAACTTAGTTTTTAAATCCTGGTACATCTTATTGCTTCCCGGATGAATGGAGTACTTGGATAAATGCGATTCATCCAATATTTTCCTCCGCAATTTCATATTCAGGGGTACAACTATTCGGTTGTTAAACTAGAGTGTACCCTCTTCATCCTTGCAAAACATCTTTAACTCACCACTGTCCACTCTTCTCCGGATGTGAGACATACCCCTGTCCCTCTTCTGAGCCTCTACAATCTCATCTCGGATTATAGGAATAAGAGCAAGGTTGAACAGCGATCCGTAGCGAACTAAGCGCAAGCTTGGTTCTCCTCCTTCATTTGCAGCCATGGCTAAATGGTGAACGTGGGCTTTTCGACTAAGTGCGTCGGCAACCACATTCGCTTTGCCAGGATGGTAATGAATCTCGAGTTCATAATCCTTGATTAATTCTAACCATCTTCGCAGCCTCATGTTCAATTCTTTCTGTGTGAAGATGTACTTTAAGCTTTTGTGGTCAGTGTATTGATGTACTAGATTGCCTAGTAAATAATGTCTCCACATTTTCATTGCAAGGACCACTGCAGCAAGTTCAAGGTCGTGCGTCAGGTAATTCTGCTCATGACCCCTGACTTGTCGGGATCCATACGCGACCATGCGTCCTTCTTGCATCAGCACACAACCAAGACCAATGTCAGATGCATCACAATAAACGTCAAACGGTTTTGGTGTGTCCGGCTGGGCTAAAACTGGAGCTGTGGTGAGATGCTTCACTAAAGTTTGAAAAGCTTGTTCACAAGAGTGGCTCCAATCATACTTGGTGTTTTTATCCAATAGCTCCATCATAGGTTTAGTGACTTTGGATAAATTTGGAATGAATCTTCGATAATAACCTGCAAAACCTAGGAAACTCCTCACTTCATGAACATATGTTGGAGATTTCCAATTCAGCACTTGCTCGATTTTACTTGGGTCCACAGCGATGCCTTCCGCTGAAATAATATGTCCAAGAAACGGCACTTTGCTGAACCAAAACTCACATTTACTAACTTTTCATATAGCTTATGATCACTCAAGCGTTGGAGTACAATACGCAAATATTCAGCATGTTCTTCTTCTGACTTTGAATAGACCAAGATGTCGTCGATGAAAACCATGACGAACTTGTCTAACTCCGGCATGAACACCGAGTTCATGATATACATAAAATGAGCCGGAGCATTGGTCAAACAAAAGACATGACAAGATATTCATAAAGTCCTTATCTTGTCGAGAACGCCGTCTTTGGTATATCTTCTGCCCGGATTTTTATCTGGTGATACCCGGACCGAAGATCCACCTTGGAAAATACCTTAGCACCCACTAGTTGATCAAACAAAATATCGATGCGCGGTAGTGGATACTTGTTCTTGATAGTGACAGCATTCAATGGACGATAATCTACGCATAGTCTCAAAGTTTCATCCTTCTTTTTCACGAAGAGTGCGGAACAGCCCCAAGGTGATGAACTTAGGCGTATAAAACCTTTGTGCATGAGGTCATTCAGCTGCTCCTTCAATTCTCCTAGCTCCTTTGGTCCATTTTGTATGGTCGTCGAGAAATAGGTGTTGTTCCCGGTGCTAATTCTATCTTGAACTCTACATCACGTTCGGACGGCATGCCCGTTAAGTCATCGGGAAACACATCTGGATATTCACATACCACTGAAATATCCTCAAGTTTAGGAGCTTTAATCTGATGCACTTCTGTAACTCGTTGTGATGGATCCACAAGATTCAGTGTGTTGCAACCGTGTATTGAGGAATTCAGTTGAACAGTCCGAGAGCTAATATCAAAGATATCTCTATAATGTGTCAATCATGACATCCCCAAGATAATATCAATCCTTTGTCCTTTGAGTATGATAAGCCTCGCAGGATAGATGTTTCCACCCAAACACAAAGGTGCCTCGAGAGACCATTTCATCAGTTGATATCTGGCCTCCGGGTGAGCTGATATGAAACGGATGCTTCACTGTGCTAAATGGAAGATGATTCTTCAGCACAAAGTCTCTGCTAATAAAACTGTGACTGGCTCCGGAATCAAACAAAATGAAAGTGGGTTGTTCATGTAACGTGAACATGCCCGCTAAAACTGGTTCGCCTTTTGCAATGTCCTCAATAGCAGTATAGTTAATCCTGCCAGCTTTTGAAAGATTCTTCTTTGAAGGTTCATGGTGCTGATCCGAGCATTGATGAGATGGCACAAAAGTGTGGCTCTGCTCAGCTCCACGACGGTCTCATGTTGCAGAAATCCTCAGCTCTCTACTCACACGAGGTGGAGATAATATGTGCACAGCTGGTTGTGGTAGGGTTGCACGAATAATTTCCGATCGCTGCTGTTGAGGTGGAGGCTCATAAGTGATTAACTCCAGCTGGGGTTGTGAGAGTTGCACCACAGACTGAGTTTCTTGCCTGACTAGCGAGTAATACCGCACTTGATAGTTCGGAGGAACCTCGATATCACTGTCCGACGGTGTACTCCTTTTCAGCTCCGCTTCACAACGGAGGTGCATGTCTTCTTTAATAATAGAGGCATTTACCAACTCATTGTAAATACCGTTATTGAACAAGGTAACTTGTTCCTTAAGTTCGACGTTCAAGCCCCATAAGGAAAAATCACACTTCAACGCTTTCGAGTCTACAATATGAGTGGCGTATTGCATCAAGTCTTTAAACTCATTGAAGTACTCGTACGCACTCCTTTCTCCTTGCTTTAATGCCATAAAGTCTTGATACTTTGTTTGTAGAATTCCCGAACAAGTGTGACGTGCCCGGAAAACACTCCGGAATTCATTCCACGTCACACGATGACCTTCAGGAAGGGTAGCGATGTACTCGTCCCACCAAGCTCCAGCGGCTCCGTGGAGTTGTTGAGCAGAAAATAAGGGCTTTTGATACTCATCGCACTCAAGCATCTCGAACTTGGCTTTAATACATTAGAGCCAATGAGCCGACTCCAACGGTTCTTTTGCTTCCGAGAAAACCGGTGGTTGTCTTGCCAGAAAGTCCAAATAAGTGCTTGGTGAGGGGTTTTGCTGTAGTATCTCCTGTCGTATGCTTTGTCGCACCAACAGATCCAGAGACTCAGCCATCTCTCCCAAGATTTTCACCAATCCGGTTGATGATGTCGGCACTTGGTGTCGTGATGAATTATTTCCGTCGCGACTCGACTCACCAACCTCACCTATGGAATGAGGGTGATCCATACCTTAAGAGTGAGCAATTTACGGTTAAAATTCAAAGTTAAACTCAACTTGAATTGAAAACAATAACCATAAAAGGATCACGTAATTATTGCAGTACTACACAAGCTAACATGGGTTTTGACAATTCTGAAACCTACCCAACATGAGCAAGTTTGTCCAAACCCCTTAATTCTAATCAGTCGCAAAAACTTAAAAATAACTCAAGAACATGTTATGGAACTTAGAGAAGTCTAAAACATCCCTGTCAACAACACGTCTAAAGTTACCTGGGCAAAGAGCAATGCTCTGTTCAGAATGACCAATTGACCTTAATCAAAGAATTTAAATATGCAAATTGCAATTTCATGTCTCAATTTTCATATCAAAGTTATAGGTAACTTCAATATCTTTCCAACAAGTATTTATTTCCTCCGTATCAGTTCTTGATCAAAAGTTATGATATTTCAAAGTCAACAAAAATATGGAACAATTTTGACAGCACCTCCTTTAAAACTGGCTGTTTTGTCCACAAGATTTCATCAATTTGAACTCCAAATCTGGAGAAACTTTGAACTACAAAGTCATATCACATATCCTAAACTTTCCAATGGTGTATTACATGAACCTTATAAATTTTTCTACAAGAAGTTACGGTCGAAATACAGAAATTTCTAGAGAGCATTTTGTGTCTGCCCTGTTTTTGGACAGTTCACATTCATCTGAGAATTTCACCATCTGGAGGGTGATTATGATCTGGATTTCTACAGAAACGTTTTAGAAGACTTCAAGAGCTTTCCACAAATGTATCTCACACCTCCATTGGTCCAACCAATCAAATGTTATGTCCTGTTCCAATTCAGCAAAAAATTTGCCAAAAACCGGGGAGGTTGTTTCTAAGTCTTTTTGGAATGAAACTATACTCCCAATTAACTCTTAGTTCAATATAGGAGTTCATTAACCCCTAATGTAATCCTAGACTCCAAATTTACTCTTTTCTTTGAAAACTTCCTTTTTCATGCAGTTAAGAACATATTATGGTACTACGTTTCCTCACCAAATCAAAAATCCTAACCGACGTTATACCGGCATATACGTCTCAATAGGTGGCACTAACACGGTCACTCACAAACATTTTCTAAACGCAATGTTCTAACATGGTTAAAGTACCTGCATAAAACCACTCAATAGTGACGCACACAATGGTTTGTCATTTCAGGCAGGTCCATATCATAGTAAAAACATACACCCCGTATCATTGCCATATGGGTCGTCCTTGAGTCAAGCCACGTCTCAGGGTACATCATCGGGTTTCACCACCCGACAGGGGATACACACCTTTGCAATTAAGCACACTGGTGGAACAGTGCTTTCGTATGCCTCATAGGACATAAAAAGTCCTAGAGAACATACTTCGTGTTACAAACCACACGATGGGGTCTCCTCCTCTTGCCCCTGGGTTTGCACACTAGAGGCTAGTGCATTTCGTATGTCTCTAAGACATGAAGAGTCTTAGAAAACATATTCACTTCCCGTCCATTGCTGAACGGGACATCCCACACTACTTTCCTCGTATGGGGGAGCTAACCAAAATTGATCCCCTTTCGGTGGCGTTCCTTACCATGCTTACCTCCACGTAGATGTGTCACTACAGAATTGAAATACTGAATATTAACACACTGTCAGCTTACCACCTTAAGTAACTATGCTATTAATAGTCCTTATGTGGGCATACAATACGTTCCTCGCTCGTATACTTCTAAGTTTTCTAAAATATGCTCTTTCCATGCGTGCTATTCCCAATGCGGTTCAAATACCAGCTGTGGCGGGGCGGCCCCTTCCGTCCGGGGTCCCGCGCTCCAGGAATCGTATTGGGTGGTGTCGTGCGATGCAGTACCCAACAGCATGCACGAAAAGACAATAGAACATACGGAAACCATTTATTTCTCAACATAAGATCTTTTACATATTGTACATAAGTTGTACACGAGCAGCAAAAATTTAAAAATGGACACTTACTCACTCTTGACCCTAACTACGCCGAAGAGAAGTCGTTTAGCCCGTGAACGCTTAATACTAGCTCCACCAAAGTAAGGCAGCGGCTAGGTTCCCGGTGAGTTAAACGAACCGTGAGGTTCGACGTCTCACTGAACAACTATCTTCATAGCAGGCATCCTGCTACCTGCAAAAACAACTACAAAGCAACTGTGAGCACTAAGACTCAACAAGTCTTAACCGTCCATCCTAAACATGGAACTCTACATGCAAGAGTAATAAGAACATAGGAATATGAACTTTGCAAAAAAAAGCTTGACTACACTTGATCCTTATATTCAGATTCTTATAGCCTTCATTTTAGTGGTCCTCATGCCTCACAACACCGGAAGTCCATAATCAAACAAGAAACACTTATCCCGATGTTGCTAGCCTAAGGTGGAATAGAAATTTAGTTGGCACTATATCTAATTCAGTCATGGTTCCAATACAATTATTAAGCCATGAACAATAGGTTAAGAGACTTAGTTCCTCTTCTTACTACGTCACTGCGCAGTGGGCAAGTTTGCTCAATCCTCTTCCGCGAGGGATGGTGATTCAAATCAATAACAAGCCGGAATACACGACACATACAACCGCCTCGAAAGAATCACTCTTTCTTACATTGTATGCAACAACCTTTCACCCAATATCCCCATATAGAAAAACGTTTCGTGCTGAGCAGGATGGTCCTCTACGCGGACACGTCAAATTTGTCCGCTAAAAGATTTACACCTCCCGCCTTCTCAACGCCATTCCCACGCGAAGGATGGGTTTCTATATCATGGTCCATCGAGTTACATCGGTTTCATGGGTCCCATACTCCACTATATATCCGGTATAGCTCAAACTTGTCCAGCATGGCCGCATACGCGCGGTCCTTAACCGACACGGACGGGGCTAATAACCAACCTCTACATTTGTCTTACCCTCCCGAGCCAGGCCCAATATGGTCCCAAGCATTGTCACACCCATCGCAGGTCGAGAAAACCTAGAGCGCTCCATCCTACAGGAACTTCACCGTACCCATCTCATTTTCATGAGGGTGCTCTTATCATCAACTTCTCGCGAGTAAACTCCGCTACTCGACCTTTCTCGTGAGTAGCTTTTCAGTACTCGACTTCTACCAAGCTAGCTACAACATTAGCCTAGCCATCTACGACGAGGCAAATCCTACACTAAACCTTCTACTCAGGGATTTAATAGCCATGCAAGTGGCTTTCAAGCATCCTAGACATAATGCACCATATCAAGTCTAATAAACATGAGGTGAAGGTAAAGCATAATTTAAAAACGGTAATTATATGCAAACAGGGGCTTGCCTTGCTCAACTAGTTTATTAGAGGCTATGAGTTAGTCTTCCTCCGGAGAATCCGCCAAACTCATCACGAGATGGAGATCCTCGCTGCTGAGTTGAATCCTCGTCGAACATCGACGTCACGTGAGCTAGTTTTATGCAATGCTCATATATTCAAAGATTACTTAGAAAATGCTTTAGAGACTGTTGTACAAGTTAACTAACACTTAAGAGGGATAAACAACAGCAAGGTTTCTGTTGTCGGATCTACAACCTTAGAGATAAAAAAATGCTAAGTGAAATTAATCACCATGTGATTAAGCCCTCATATACAAACTTAGATCTAAAGAATGGTAGCTCAAGTTCTAGGTGCCCATTGAAGCTGAAAATTTAACCATGCTTAACAGAAGTTATTTAGGCAGCGTGCACAATTTGAGCTTATGAAATGGCTCCATGTGATCACAATAATTCCTTATGTGGTTTTAGCTAATCTGCCTTTACCTCCTAGATCTTAACCTTTCCTATGCTGAAAATTAGACTTTTTGTGAAGTACAAAATTTCCTGAGTCCATAGGAATTAATTTTACCATTTTTGGAGTTTCCTACATGGAGATATGGATTTTTCAAGTTTGGTAAAAAGTCTGAAAATGTTTCTGTCCTTTTTCCTATTTTTCAGAGACATAAAAGATTGACACCACATTTGGCCCATCAAATGAGGTCCAATGCCTATGAAATTTTTTCTGGATTCCAAATATATTTAGAGGAATATCCTTCCCAAAATTGGAAATTTTCCAAATAACAGAACTCCTGAAATAAAATCCTACAAGATTTTACTTAAATGAATTAATGAGCCAAATCCAGAGATTTTCATAAATATTGGGATGCACCCCTAGATAGTAATCACTGATAGGAATCCAATGAATTTTATTTGGTAATTTGTGGACACTCCTACATCAAGGTGTGGCCCTTCAAAGTTTAAACTGAAACTGCAAAATCCTAGAAAAATTTAAACACTGCCGGCGGGCCCCACACATCAGCGCTTCTTCTTCCTCGCGCCAAACAGAACAGAGCGGCGGCAGTCTCCGACAAGGGTCGCCGGGACCGAGTTTCCGTATGCCTCCCAGGCCCGGACTCGCCGCCCCCCCCCACCCAATTTGACCAGCTGAACTCATCTGTGGGGTCACCGGCCGCCGGCAATCACCGGAAACCCTTGCGCACCAGCGACAGCGGAACCTAGGGTTCCGGCGAGGTCGGCCGAGCTCATTCCAACCACAAACACTCGGGTTTAGGGCTCTAAAGCACCAGGAGATCACGAGGAAGCTTGGAATGGCAGCCAACACCGGTGAAAGGCCGGCAACACCGAGCTCCACGGTGAACCGAGATCGTTTTCAACGGCGACGCAAAAGAAAGCAAGAACTTGGTCAATTGTGGATGGTTTTGCTCGGTTCTTCTTCGAGGAGGGGTGCTAGGGAGTGTAGAACCTACTTGCACGCTAGCTCGATCCTTGGTTGCTCATGGAACTCGTATTTGAGTCTAACCCGAAGCTTAAGAGGATGAACTAGGGTTCAGGTTGTTTTGGAAATTCTCACTAGAGGATGGATCATTTGCTAAACGGATTTCGGCTACACGATCTAGGGAGGATAGCGCACCTTTCTTGTGCAGCGAGTTGGAGGAAAGGGTGTCCGTGGCGTGCTGCCCACGGTGACCCGAAAGGAAATTCCGTCGGTGCTCTCGGGAGCGTGTCGATGATCCTCACTTTGCGGCCAACCGTAGCAAGCAACGCCGGAGTTGAGGAGGTAACACGCACGAGCACGCTGTTGTGATCGTTTTTGGTGCTCGGAGCTCGATCATCCAAAGTTCAGACGGTGAGGGCGATCGACAACAGAGAACCGGCGATAGCGGGTGTTCTTCGTGGTAGGAAAGCAGCCGAGAGCGAGCAGCGAGCTGGGAGAGAAGCAAATTCCGTATGGGTATCGTTGTGGAGGATAAGAGCCGGAGAACCGAGCTGTAGAGCAGGAGGTGGCGTCGGCAAGGCACCGGGCGTGGTCGAACCGGCTGTTGTCACGCGCGCGTGCGCAATGGAAGGAAAACAGAGTCGGTTGCCGGGTGGGGTGACTGGCAGATGGGGTCCACCCCTCTCATTTTCTTTCCCTCACTTTGCTTTGAGATTCTCACGCAAACTTTGTCCAAATTTGACCAAACTTGGAGGGTAGGCCAAAAATGATGTGAGGAATTTGAATATGAAATCAGATTTCAAAATTAAGCATATTTGGTTCAGTTTCCAAATTCAAATTTTAATTTGAATGTGCTCTCAAATATTCCTTCGAATAAATGGTAGATGAGCTTCAAAATTATCTAAATTTAGATTATGAGCTCATTGATACATGGGAAATGCATTGGTGAATTCACTTGGATGCATTTAGACAATCGAACATGAATTCTTTTAAAAGAATCAAATAGTGTTTAACTTTTCCCTCCACTCTACTCCTAGAGAATGTGCACATGAGTTTAAATTGGATAGTGAAGTTCACTCCTCATGTTAGCATGTGCTAATCAGGAGTTGAAGAATTTTTTTAACTCCCTCACATGTCCATTTTTGTGTATATCATTTTATGTGACACAAATATAGTTTTTCTTCGCCTCAACTTTGTTTCATAAGGTGAAATACAACTTTATAAAAGTTAGGGCTGTTACAGATTCAAAACCCTCCACGAATTGGACGAGTCGTACACGACGTGGACGACTCATCCATGTAGTGAACGAGTCGTCCACGGGAGATGACAGTCGGCCTATAAAGGTCGCAGCGCCGCGAGAGTCACCATTACCAACTGAGAGTGAGAGAAGAGAGTACTCAAACAATGGCGAGCAGAGGTCGTGGTAGGATAAGAGTGAGAAACATTAGATCGGTGCGTCCGAACTATTTGGTGGGTGGTCTTGAGTGGTATGAACCACCAGTAGACAAGTTCCCAGTTCTAAGCAAGACTGATTTTGGTTTGTTCGATCCTCTTCGTCCATATGATAGTACCAAAGAAGGTTGGCCTAAATGCCGTCGTGGTCTTGATTGTGTTGTGCAAATGAAGGATAGAATGGAGGGGGGCGGTTGTCGATTCTTTCATTGTCCTAACGGTGGAGTAAGTTGAAATTACATAGTACTTTTGAGCTGACATATTGTCATTTTTTTACCTTCATTGTTGTTTGACTAGTGCTACTTCGGTGATGATAACTGCGAATACACATTCTAGGTTGACCCACCGCCAATCAAGTCAACTTAAGATTACATTAAATATTTACAAGATCAAAATCGAGAAATGGTTGTTGAACTTGCGGAAATGGAGTCACAGCTATTCGAGTATATAGGTGCTAGGCCCATGTGTAACAACATGGATTACGAATGTCCTCACCACAAGTCAAACCCTACTCGTTAAAACTAGTTTTGACTATTGTGCAACAACATGTATGCTCGCAATGTATCCTTGCAATGTATGATCTTCTACTTTAAATTTTAAACATGAATGAAAGGAACTGCTAGTCTCCTAAAGTTTTTGATGAACAGCAGTGTTCTATGATGTCCACATTAAAGGAAAATCAACCGTTATCGGTGATTTGAATTAAAAATTATCAATTTAGCAACAATCACTTGCGACTTTTAATTTGAGTGTCGAAAGGCTATAGAAGTTCTACTGAACGACTCGTACACCTACTGGATAACTCGTACATCTGATGGACGAGTCGTCCACCTCATGGACGACTCGTACACCTGTTGAACGACAACATGTTTCGATCGTCTATTTAAGAGCACCCCACACATTCGTCACAAGCGCACTTCATAAATTTACCTCTCGTGGGCATGGACTCACCTTAGTCACCACCAAAGCAAAAAGAGAGAGTTAGGGATCCGCCAATGTATCTATGTGACACTGATTGTCGGTTTGTAAAAGATCTTAGATTGGGGGTTACCTATGGTTTCTCTCATAGGACCATGCCATTTTTTCCGAATGGTAGATGTCAGGTAACATATCTACTTTAGGGATATATGAATTTCGCATTTGTATTTCATCTCAAATGTTCATAACAACACATCATGAATCATGCAGTCCCCATCGCCCCTTTGTGAGTTCACACAGTATATCGACCACGAATAAACAGCGGAAGACGTTGAGTACGTACACGCGATGCATGGAGCTGTTTCGCATAAGTTCCACTACGAGATGGAGTACGAAAAGTAGGTTGAGCAGGAGAGGAAGGAGAGGGTTGAACAGGAGGAGCGTCGGCGCAAGCGTCAGGAAGAACTTTAAGGAATTGAGGAAAAGTACCATCGCCAGACTCAGGAGGAAGAACGTATTGCTCGTCAGGCTAAAGAGAATGAACGGGAGCGCTTACGCGGGAGAACACGTCGCGTAAGGGATGCTGAGTCGAATGCACTCAGTAGAATCTACATTTGACATTTAATAAACTCTGTAATGTATCCAATACCGAGTTTTTTAATCAAGTGATGATGCTATTGTGCTATATTTACTTTCATAACAAAGTCTTTTGAATATGTCTCTAAGTATTCTAAAAAATTAAAAAATGAATTCAAACTAACAAAATTGAATATTCAAAATTGTGATTGTATTGCATATTTCAAAATTACATAACAATTCATCTATTAAATAAAAATCGTATTTTTCTCATTACATAAAATCATAACAAACTATACTACGTTTATTTTTATAAAAACACTTTCTAAATATGTCTTTAAGTATTTTTTAAATCAGAGCGTCTCTAAGTATTTCTAAATGTGAATTTGTCGTCGCAGACGACACGGTGGAGGACTGGCTGGCCCTCTCGTCCACGTGGACAAATCATCCACCCTGTGAACGACAGGGTGACTATTTTGGCAGAAAAAAAATCTGGATGCTATTAAATAATTAATGAACAGTGCTAAAATAAATAAATCGGGACGTGACTAGTGGGCACCTCGCGGTCGGCCGGCCTTCACGGCAGACGGCAGCTGCACCATGCGGGACCAGAAACATGAGCTGCGGCCCAAAACTGATCCAATCGCTGCCGCCTCTGACGGCCCAACGAACAGCTGCACATCGCCGACCCTCCCCCGGCCCAGTCATGTCACGGCAAACTACAGAAACGCAACGCCGGCTACACTGAGGCTATCCGCACTAGGGCGCGCTAAAGTGGGCTGGGCGGCATATTTGCAGGCCAAGGCGTCCGAGGCAGTCCGTAGCGGTGACTATAAAACATCCACTATTTCTCAGGTTGGTACAGTCAGCTTTCAAATGCACCGGTCTACTGTAGCACCTGTAAACTGAAGTAGGGAAAGTAAGAAGGGAGGGAAAGAAAAAAATAGAATAAAGAAAAATTAAGAGTAAAAAAGAATGAAACAAAAAAGAAAAAGAAGATCAAATAAATTTGGTGAATTTCTGAACTCCCTCCGTTTCGGAATATAAAGAGAATGAACTAACCAGCGTCAAATATTTCGAAACGGAGTGAGTGAGGTGTAAATGTAATATTATTAAAGTAGAAACAGTTATATAATATAAATATAATATATAATATAGCTGTATGGTGTAATATAAAATATGTGGTAGTTGATATAGAGTTTCGATTTAGAGGTGAACGAGTGCAGATAAATGAACTGTAAAACTGAGAATCTTTTAGAGTTAATTATAAAAGGTTGAGAATATTCTTTTAGAAGTTAGATATAGACATCCATGAGTGCGATCAGTCTTGAGACCGGGATAAAAAAGGCAGACCCCATCCCCGCATCGCTGAGTCTTTCACTATGGTCGGTCCTGCGAAAAAGAGGAAACGCGATCGGGTACCAAACCGAAGCTTTCGCCGATGGCAACGTGGTACCGTCGCAATAGAAGCGCTCTGCTCTGCTCTGCTCGGTTCGGCTCGGCTCGGCTTGGTTTCTCCTACAAGAGGTGCGGAATCCGGTGTTAAAGCATCCACCAATGGGTCTGCCTCCCTTTCGCGCATACCGAAAACGGGTCCTCGTAGGACTGTCCACATAGAACCATGACCTTTTCTGATGAATCGACGTACAACCGCCACAAAACCCCTTGATGAAACAAACAAAGCAAGAATAATACGTCTCGATGCGATGCGATGGGATGCGAAGAAATGTTGGTGTACCCCCATGATATTCTCAGGCTGTCCTAATCAGCGATGCCCAAACCGGCCAATCAGGCGCCCCCACCCGACTTGACCCCTCTCGCCACCCCACGCTTTCCCCACCCAAAAACATCACGTTCATTGTCCGTTTTCTTTTAATTCCAACCACTAGTTCGGCCTTCGTTCTTCCACACCACCACCACCACTTATCAGCAAGAGGCCGCTGCTGTGACAAACAGTCTCCTATGAGCTGATCTTCGAGCAGCGCGGGCTGGTCCAGACGCTGCTGACTCGGCACTGCCGCCCCGGACACTGACGCCGATGCTCTGTGATGGTGGCTGCTCGAGCTCCTCCTGCCTCTGCCTCGCCACGCCCGGCAAAGGCCAGGACCGCTTCGCTCACCTTGGGAACCTAGCACCAACCAGCCAAGCCCATGAGGTCGTCCCGGGAAAACTCGGTCGCGCCGTGCCATGCGAGAACGCTGCATGTGCATATGGCCTCTCCACATGATCATTTCAGCTTTGAGCTTAATTTTTGGCCACGTCCCACTTTACTGAACAGATAAAGAAAGGTTGCTCGCGGCTCGCGCCACGTGCAGTTCTGACGACTAATTGATTCCTTTCTCTTTTGAGCAGAGGAAGTGTTTGGCTACTGCTCGTAAGATTATATAATTGAGTGCAAGTACATGCTTGATTGGCCGGGTGCTTCTGAAGAAGTATACACTCTGGGCAGCAACTCCAGTTTTTACTAATACAAACTCTGCTGCCAAATTTTGTATTTAAGGAGGGTCTTTGTTTGTTTTCATTCTTTTTTCTTCTAAAAAACAGTACTACCTCTATTTTTAAATTGCAACAGCTCTAGTTTATTTTTTGAACTAGAACTATCTTTCTGATGATAATAATTTAAAAATAGAGCAAGTAATTTATTTTATTTTCTCATGCCAAACAAAAGCGAAAGCAAAGCCGGGATCGACCGAGACGCACGCGGCCATTACCTAACTGCAGTCGCGATATCAAGTTGGGCCCCACCCGTGGCGTGTTACGGCAGTCCTGAGAGGCATGGATCTTATCCGTTACGTGGACGCTGCCGGGGTGTGGGGCCCCTGGAAACGGACCGGTCAAACCGCGCGTCCGTCCAGGCTCACGGGAAAGCCTCGCCGCGAGCCCAGCTCGGAAGATGGCTCGGCGGCTCCATTCGCACACTGTAACATAAATTGTGCAGTTGCTGTTTTGCTTCACTTCTTTCCTTTTTTTTGAAAATGACGGTATCCGGCATTTAATTATAAGGTGCCCTAAAATACTTGTGACCAGTATTTATGTTCAACAATGATTTGAAAGGCTTTGATACATAATTGTAGCAGTGAGAAGCTATACCAGATAATCAATTGTGCTGGCCTTGAGTATCTACACAATCCAAACAAATTGTTCCACATGATCCATATTTAGAAATAATTTTACAACAATATTGAAAATTTGCAAAATAGACCTGCCTTTGAGCTTTGGAGGAAACGTTGAAGCCGGCTCGAAGGAGCCTAGGCAAGCTGAGCCGAGGACGAGCACAAAGATTACCAGTTTACCCCTTATCCAAAATTACACCAACACCCCTATCATCTCGCCGGAACCCTCTCTCGCCCACACCTCACCTCCCCGTCCCACCTCTATAAAGCCATCCTCCTCGGAAAGAACGGCCGGATCATCAGACGAACGACCCCGAGGCTCACCTGCTCACGGCTGTCCTCCGTTGATCTCCTCCTCGTCGGTCTCATCCGCGAGCGAAATACGACAGCGCGCGCGCGCGCGCGCGCACGTAGACGACGCCAGCCGCGTACGGCGGTGACGGATGGGCCTCCTCGACCAGCTCTGGGACGAGACGGTGGCCGGGCCGCGGCCGGACTCCGGCCTCGGCAAGCTCCGCAAGTACTCGTCCTTCTCTCCCTCCTCGCCCTCGTCCTGCTCCTTGGCGCCCGCGGCGGCCAATGACGTGCCGCCGCCGGCGGTGACGCGGAGCATCACCATCGCGCGCCCGCCGGCGCTGACCGTCGACCCGTCGCCGCGCGGCGAGTCATACGGCTCCTCTGTGCTAGGCTCCCCCGCCACCACGCCGGGCTCCCCCTTCGCTTCAGGTGGGGAGTCTCTCGCCTCTGTTTCCCCTTGCTCGTCGTTGATCTCTTTATTTCTTTGGATAAAAAAATCATTCCATTATTTAACGATAGGATTCTTACTGTACGGTGCGGTGCTTGATCCGGGATTTAAATCCCGACGCGTACTTGTTTAGGATTTTTTTAGGTTTTCCAACGGAATCAGTAGTTAGAAAACAGAGCTTCATTGAAACGGGAAGAAAAAAATCAACAGTTTATTGCCGTTTCTTTCATGCTTTAGGCCTTCTCGAGTACAAGGATGCAGTCATAGATCTATGGCTAGCTAGGGGGCAAACACCGCAAGAACTGGCTACAGCAATCATAATTTTTTTGGGGTATCGAATTGATGGTGGCAAGTGATTTGCGCATCTCGAGTGGCGATGCGAGTATACCGTGATCTGGTCTCTCTCGGACACTCTCAAGATGATGTTTAGACAGTGCAGTAGTACATGATGATTCATTCAGAAAACAGTGAGAACATATTAATGCGTTTGACTGATAATAAGCCCGGCCCTACTCGGTGTGTTTTGTGCAGCTACCACGCCAAAGGGTGAAGGATGGAGGAAGCTCCGCCGGAAATTGAAGGTCTCGGAGGGGCCGGAGGCGACGACCGTCGGGCCGAGGAGCCCCACCGTGTACGACTGGTGCGCGCGTCGCCTTCAACCTCACTCCACTCCTCCTGCACCGTGATCGGCAGCGCAGACAGACATGGCTTGTCCCGAGTTCTGAGTTTCTGATTCACGCTCCTCCTCCTTGCAGGGTGGTGATCAGTTCGTTGGACCGTTGAGCTAGCACTAGCAGCGTCCTGGCATCACGCAGAGGAAGAAACCCAGCAGAGAACGTGACAGAGGAAGCTAGTGACTAGCGAGCGTGTGTTGTTCTTACGTGTTCTTGTGAATCCGGCCGTGTGTGATCCCAGATGCCGCAGTGCTATCTCGGCAGCTGTATAGGTGATCACTGGATGGGTGTAGCATATGTATAGAGAGTCGTGACGCGGGTTAGAAGTAGGCGACGTTTAAAGTCCTATCATGGCTGCTTCGCTTTCTACCCTCCTCTGTAACTACTTAGTACCGTGAACTGTTTGGAATGTGAAAACATGGCCATGCTTTCTGCTGGTCGTCGTCTAAACGATCCTCTCTGGCCCTCTCCGACATGATTCTGAACCGGTTGTGTCGGTTACTATGATAACTGAACACCAAGT
Source organism: Neostapfia colusana (assembly GCA_030760725.1). Lineage (NCBI taxonomy): Eukaryota > Viridiplantae > Streptophyta > Magnoliopsida > Poales > Poaceae > Neostapfia > Neostapfia colusana. The sequence goes on from JASWHV010000006.1 coordinate 109,180,305, forward strand.
TTAGAGCTCGGCTGGGGTCTCATTTCTGATCTGGGATTCCATTTGATTCCTCGAGTGTCTCAAGTCTGCACCCGGAACCAAACCCTTTACTTGTCGTTCCATGTCACGTAGCCTCATTCAAGATTCGGTTGGATGCTTTTGTGTGGACCGTCCAGGTTTACTAGTGCCCTTGCAACTACTAATATCCGAGTTTAAGCATATATATGCTCATGCTTTGCAGTCGTTTCAATCGTCAGTCCCCTTCTCGCTCGCCATTCGCTCTCGTCCGCTGATCTGAACGACAGAAGTTCAACAAGAAGGTTTACTACAACCTAATTCGTCTGTCCTACTTGCAGCACCGGATCCAATCCGACATTGTAGATGGCATCTGACCCTAAAGCGTGTGAGCCGCTAGCTAGTGGTTGACTGAAGGATCACTAGCTAGTCCGGCTCTGGTCTTACCATATCCGTTCCACCGTGTCCATTGGCTTTCTCCTGCCCGAGCAAGGTTCATACTCGTATGGACAACTTTATCATCCTGTCGCATAATTTGTTAGTTCAGCTGCTTCTTATAATAAATTAAAAATAGAATATAAATATAAATTATTTTCACCAGCATCTTAAGTAGGGGCTATTATTTTTATACTCTTGGTTGATTTTACCCTCTAAAATTAGAGTTTATGATTTTACTCCTGTTTTTTAAATGAAACCAAAGTATATCCCTATTCTATTTTGGGTTGTTAACGGTGTTAAATTATGATGAAAAAAATAGAAATGACATGTGATTTTATCAATACTTTTAATATACGTTTATAGTTTTACCCCTATTTTAATATAGTCATAGATTAATCTGTGTTATTCAAAATAGTGGTAAAATCACAAGCACGAATCAAATTAGGGTATAATCACAAGGGTATTTTTATCTTTTTATCATATTTAACACATTTAACAGTGCATAACGAAGCAGGGGTATACTATGACTTCGTTTCAAAATAGTAAGGATAAAATCAAAATAACAATTAGACTTTCAACTAATGGTATAAACATAATAAACCCTTTTAAATAAGCTGTTGTTTAGCGAGCAGAAGCTCTACCAAACACAACATATGATCGCAAGTACTGCTTTCAGGCATGGATGCGTGTACTGCTGTGAGGTTTCTCCTAGCCAACGGTACGCGCTGACGAGGCGAGGCCAAGTGACGGGGATGTCCGGCCGGCAAGAGGTCGTCGTGTCCCGTGTCCGTGGCTGACAAATGCAACTGCCGGGCCTTATCTTCATTCTGCCTGCCCCGTGCTGTTCGGACGCACGCTGGGATCTAGTGGTAGGCTTCGTTGACAGTTGCAGTGCACGCCGACGGGGACGCAGCTCATATGGTGGCGGAGCGCGCTCGCTTCGCATGCCATGCGAGGGCCACGGGGTTCCGTTTCAGTAGGCTCACCGCGTTCTTGCTTCCGCAACGGCTACTCCACGCCCAAATCTCACGGCCCCTTGCATCTCATTCTGATGTGATCGATGGAACCCCGACGTACTCATTCTGATGCTTATTACGAATCAATAATCAAATACAGTTTGCCCCAAGTAATAATGTACATACAACCATATATATATGTTGAACTTAGAAAATGAAAGGTTAAATTGCTCGATCGCTATCCCTACTCCAAGGTCAGCAGGAGAAACGGAACCTCAGTCTTTAGGTAATACTTACACCAATGAGATTCCCCAGAACCAAGTCTAACAAGGAAAAAGAAGCTCAATCAGTAGCGCAGAGAACAGTGAATCTCGAATGCCCCCTCCAACCTCCATGAATTTAGTTGACGAAGTATGCCGCACCAAGAGCATCTTGTGCGGAAATTCTCTGCAACACAGTAAAAGGTAATAATTGTTATACTGATAGAACAATTCTCCTAAAAAAGTTGTGACGCATTTTAACAGATTCATTGACACTTTGTGGAAACGTAGTCATGGAAAAGTTGATAAGAGGTTTGCATTAGTCTATGTCCTTCATACTGAATCTCAGATAACCAAAAAAAATGTTTTGAAATTTAGACATAGATTTGAGGCATAAGAAAGAACAACATACCTGTGTAGGATTAAGGATCAACATGCGTTCAATTAATTCTACAGCATGACGGTCGAAGCTGGAGAGATTTTTTACCACATTAAATTCTAACCTTGAAAGGATAATAGAATATCAGTGCATATGGGTTTAAGCAATTACTTCTGTAACATATCTCTCAAACGCCGTCTGGTCGGCGTCATTGAATGGATACTCATGGCCTTGTACAGTGGTAGCTTTGATACACCTGGCCAGACTTCCTCATTTGGAGATCCACACAGTTCAAAAATTTTTGATAGCTGGTCTTGCTGAAAAAAAAACATACAAGCTTCTATCAAGGTTTTATACATAAACATAAAAATAGAAAAATTGAATGATGCCGCTAATTTACATAAACGCTATATGAGGAAATATTATGAGCAAATATGCTTCCTGTTTAAGAGGACAGGAAGAGTTATAGGAACGAATATGAGTGAAATAATGAATTTAGGTATTAGTTTATCCTATACTAGGATATATAATACAAACAGAAATAATAGAAAAAAAATAGCACAAAAGAGGACAGAATAGCACACCAGTTCAAATAGGTTCAAGATACAAATAATAGTCACAGATAATAAATGAAACCATAATATTGATGTCCAATAAGATAAAGGTTGTCCAAATAAAAGTATGGGACTTTGATAGACCAAAGAATTATACATATTTTCTGAAAATTGGTATAGCTCATATTATACTAAACTAATAGTTCCAAAGATTTCAAAATGGATATCAACATTAGAAGTAACTACCTAATGGAACAAAGTAGGACAGGTATGTATGTCTCGTTATTACAGAAACGACAATATATAAACAGGCACAAAAAGGTCAAGTACACAAAACCAGGATTGAAATTCACTATAAGAAATTCATGAAAAAGAAATATTTCACTAATTGCACCACAAATAGCAGAGCAAGAGCATAGAAAAAGACAGAAAGATGATATACATCATACCTCGGTTCTTCCTGGAAATAACGGTTTCTTGAGTAAAAATTCTGCAAATATGCAACCAACAGACCAAATATCAACAGCTTCGGCATAATTGGTGGCACCAAGAAGCAACTCTGGGGGTCTGAACAATTTGTAACGATGTCCACATCAGAGCATAGTGATGAAAACAAAAATTGCATTGATATAGTTGTGTAGAAAGGTTATTTTCCCTGATTCCTTGTTCCACTTACCGGTACCATAAAGTGATAACATGATTTGTGAAACTTCCATCTCTAGTGAATGGCCTTGCAAGACCAAAATCAGCGAGTTTTAAAAGCTTACCACCACTTAATAGGAGATTAGCCCCTAAAGATAGTTAAATAGAAAGGGATTATAAGGTAAGAATACAAATGATCAGAGAGGTAAAGGTTGAAGCTGAATCCAGAAACAGAAATATTGACCTTTGATATCACGATGAAGTACATTGTTGATATGGCAGTAGTGCAATCCTTGTAGCAGTTGCCTCATATAAATCTGAGGTAAAAAATTTACAAAGATAAAGGGTCATTCTTAAAAAATGCATTCCTATTTTCCCCCAGTAAGTGCCTTAGAGTACCTTGACTTGGGATGGAATACTGTGGTGCAATACTTTCTTCAAATCATGATCCATGTATTCAAAAACCATGTAGATATCTCCTCTATAAATGTGATCATCTGCGTATGTTTAGCAGAGCTCACATGAGAATAAATTATGAATGGAATTGAGCCATGCAAATGAAGAGTGTAAACAACTAAAAAAGGGAGAGAACTAAAATACCTGATCCTCCTGTTCCATGTGCAGTACCTGAAAATATTAAAAAATATTTGAGCATAGCCATCATACTTTTTTATAGTAAAGAAAAAAAAGACTAGAAGAACATTTCTTACCAGGAGATACTACAATCTCTTTCAATCTGATGATGTTATCATGGTCCAGCTTTTTTAATAGTTTAATCTCACGCAAGATTTGGCGTGGAAACTGCAGAGGTACTCAACCAGTTAGAGAACTCTACAACACGCATAAAAAACGTGCTTGTTCATCATAAAGAAGCATTATTAGCTTTGCTGGGATCATAAAGCTTACCCCTTCTTTGCCGTCATCCAGTTTTATTTTCTTGAGTGCTGCTCTTTCCCCAGTAATGATATCCACAGCCTCAAATACCTCTCTGAGATTCGTATGGAAAAAATGTAGGAGAAATTTAGGCATTTATAAAGAGCTACTGACCATAGATATGCATTATGTAGTAGAAACATGCCTTTGACAGCTTGTAATTTGACAATGAGAAAGTTACTGAAAATGATGTATGAAAACCTCCAACATGATAACTATATATTATTATGGTAGAAATGAACATCACGACTGCAAGGATAATTTGGTAGTAGAAACGTGTCTTATTATGAATGAAGGATAAAAATGAACATCAAGACTGGACGGATAGAAATTATTTAGAGAGCAAAAGACATAATGGAGGACCATTATGACCCACCTTATCAGAGGGAATAAGGCTTCAGAAATAACTATATATTATTGTTAGTTCAAAAGAGTGTCGTTATGGTTCAAGGCTCATATTATTCTCCAAGAATGAAATGAGTTTTTCTCAGGAAGTAAGTTTTTGCAACTTCGCCTACCCCAACGTGCTTGGGAAAAAGGCTTTGTTGTTGTTGTTATTGTAAGTTTTTGCATCTTCATATATAATGCAGGATGTGAAGGGCAGGCCTGGCGCAGTGGGTAGAGTCTCTCCACTTGTGTCCTGGAGGTCCTGGGTTCGAATCAGCCTCCTTGCAAAATAAGCAAGGGGAAGGCTGCCTAGAAATTCCCTTCCCCGGACCCCACAACGTGTGGGAGCTTTCAGCACTGGGTATGCCCTTTTTTATATATAATGCAGGATGTATATTCAAACTAGATACAGAAGAATAGGTAAACACAGTTTTCATCACGAATGTAATCAGAACATACCACAGGGAGCGGTTTACAATAGTCAAAATGAGAAGAAGAAAAAAACGATGCAAGACTCATACATTGTCTAAAACCTTCTATTCTTTTTCTTTCTTTACCATTTTAGTTTGTGAAAGGGGGCTTGACACAGCGGTAAAGCTGTTGCCTTGTGATCATGAGGTCATGGGTTCGAGTCCTGGAAGCGTATAAAAGACTCAAAGTGGGTTGAACCCTTACCCAGACCCTGCGCAAGCGAGAACTACGTGCACCGGGCTGCCATTTTACCATTTTAGTTTGTGAAATGCATTGCTTCCATTATGGGATTTTTACAAGAAACGTAGCTACACGTACCTACTCCATTTAGTGTTTGCTACATTTTTCAAGACTCGCTTTTTAGTTGCTTATTGGTCACCATGTGTGGCAGAGGAAACTAATTTTAAATGAAGAAGAAAGTTACATGACACTAGTAAAGGGATTAGGATATATTGCACCTTTTCTTAATACCCAAGGACAAACCAAAATACATAGGATGCAGGCTTATAAAAGGAAACACAATGGTATTAATAAGAAGTTGTAACGATCATTTTATTTAGGCTATAAGCTAGCAAACTGAGGTATTAGACAGTGACTCCAAACCAAGTGAAGTGACACAAGACAAACCATGATAGTGCCTGTTATGTAACCTGGATCATAGCCCAAACAAGTGGAACACCATTTCTTCTAGACATACACAATAAAAGGTACGCTGGGTTCGTTCTTATGTACGCATGGTGGATTATAGCCCAAATAAGTGGCTTTCCTATAGGTTTCCTTATCTACCTATTATGCTTGGTTTCTTCTTATCTATAGATAGAGTTTAGGAGATGCATAGAAATTGAGCTCATTATCTAGTTTCCCAGTGTCTCCAACTCCCCATCAAATTTTAATGCCAGGGAGACATTGCAGTAACAAGATAACTTAATAATAAATTGACAATTATGTATTCCTTTTCCTGCACCTAATGTGTTCTGACATACAGATACATAGATTAAGGAAGCCTACTTTAGAGAAAATCCTAGCTTGGGGAATCATGCTGGAGGAAACAACATATCTGAATGTCCAAAAACATTTAAACCATTGCCGCATTATGAGGTGGTAACGATAAATAGTCGTGGTGTCTGGTAAAATACATCTAAGTATTTAACACCTAACTTAGGAGGTTTAATTTTCATCATGATAATCAGTACTAGCAAATACTCCCTCCGTTCCCTTATCTCCAATGCATTTCTTCTGGATACGGTACCAACGGAGAAACATCTTCTAATTAGTCTGCTAGTCCTTTTCGTTCCGTGAGCGCAACGCACATGCCGCCGCCTTGCATGGCCACGTCATGTAAAGGGCCTGCTCACCAGGGACTCGACGCTTCAGCGCCTGCATGCATGGCATCAACTCCGCACCTGCATGCACGGCATCGACTCCGTGCCTACATTTAGTTTCCATTGGGAACTACCCACGCCCGCACAGCGCGTGAGAAAAAAACGGCAACAACTAATATGAATGGAGATTGTGGAAATTCCTAAATTCTGACATGTGATGGAGATAAAGGAACAGAGGGAATAGCTAGATGCAGTTAATAGTAATTAAAGTTTTCATGTTAAGCGTAAACGGACTTTCTCAGTGTATTGTATCAGCCCAAAATTTTGGTTTTGACCCCCTATTATATTTCCAAAAAAATTAAAAGGAGTTTCCCAAGGCATTCTGACAAAAATACCTGGTCTGTAACACTACCAAAGGAACCCTAGGAATTTCTTCAAAAAAAGGAACCCTAGGAATAAATGAAATGGCTGATTCCATCCTTTTTGAGTAGCAAATGATTGATGTCACCTAGGACGATGAGACTATACGAAATCTACTCCGCGCATTAAGCAAACTCGTCGGTGAGAATCGACTCAAAGCACGCAAATCGTGCCTGACACGATCCAAACGGATCATCACCACTCTACCGCCGCCCATACGATTCCACGGCTTCGCAACAACGAAGGCTCAATCGCTACGCGGGGCTAAACAATTCGGACCATACAGGCCGGAATGCGGGGGAAATTCTCGCTACTCGGCGCGAGCAGGGAGGGGATCCCACCAGCAGTAGCAGCTCTGCTTACCCGTAGGTGCCCTCGCCGATCTTGCGGATGCGCCTGTAGCAGTCGACGGTGCGCGCTCCGGCGGTGGCGTACTCGGAAATGTTGAGCGCGCCCAGCGGCGCCTCCTCGCCAGCCATCGCCAGGGGAGGGCGCGAGGCTATCGGCCGCTCGAGTCTTCTGCGCTTGGGCAGGCAGGCAGGCAGGGGCAGCAGCGGCACGACACGGAGGCAGCGGAAGGTCGACGAGTCGGACGCGAGTCAAAAGCGTGACCCAGTGGTCTCTTGGCTCCTTCTTCGGCCCCATTTTGGGCCGCAACGCCATCCTGCAGGCCGGCCCATTACTTGATGAAAAGAATATCCAAAGAAAGGCAAAATGCAGCCTCGGCTAAAGGCCGAGTGGACGACGCCACGTGGGCTGGTCCTTATATGGGCTGCAAAACCAGGCCTTTTATCTGATTCTCTGATAAAAAACTAGGCCGAGCCAAGACTTTGGTTCGATAGTTTCACCCCTACCTCTGGGTGCTCGGTCTACTCGTACTCTCGTAGTTCTTGTATTTTGTTTTTTTTGTTTTTAAATAACTATTTTAAATGTTGTAAAAATATTAGGTATCGCTAAGTAAATTTTATTTGGTCTTTGATCTGATCCGAAATATTCAAGTTGTACACTGTATCTATTTCAGCCTCTCAGCAGTTAACATAACTCTAATATCACTCATAAATTTTAACCTTACAAGTCAATAAATTATTAATTTTAGCGACTTTACACATCATAACTCATGAATAAAATATTAAAATCTAAATTGTTCATAATCCGTAGACTATAATTTGATTTGAACTCTTCTTGAACTTGCTAGCTTGGGACATAAACAGAAAAATGGGCTCATCAATCTTGGGATACAGACACATAGGAGCTCCCGGCAAGCTCCTCCTCCCGTTGCCACTCGTCCTAATTTGGCAAGTCCCAAGGGGAGCCTCGCGTTTCGTTTGCGCGGCACGAGACGACCCATCGAAACCTGGGGGAGAGCAGCACGGCACGGCACGGCACGGCACGGCCACGTCCACGGCACGCTCTCGGTCTTCTTCCCCTCCGTTGCCTTCCCTGCCCGGCGTCCGTCATCCGTCGTCGCCCCCGGTCTGCGCGTTACCGTGCGCCGCCGCGGGGGAGTCGGTCGACGCGGGCCGTGACAATGGACGGGAGCGCGGTGGACGACCTGATACGGCGGCTACTCGACGGGAAGAAGCACAAGGTGACGGGAAAGAAGGTGCAGCTGAGCGAGGCGGAGATCCGGCAGCTCTGCGGCGCCGCCAAGGAAATCTTCCTCTCCCAGCCTAACCTCCTCGAGCTCGTGGCCCCCATCAACGTCTGCGGTGAGCAAACGATTGCCTCCATTAATTCTTCTTCCCCGTCGGTACGCACGGTTTCGATCGCTCCCGCCTCCGCCCGGCGCTGATAATGCATGCAGGCGACATCCACGGGCAGTTCTCGGACCTGCTCCGGCTGTTCGAGTACGGCGGGCTGCCGCCGACGGCCAACTACCTGTTCCTCGGCGACTACGTGGACCGCGGCAAGCAGAGCATCGAGACCATCTGCTTGCTGCTGGCGTACAAGATCAGGTACCCCAACAACTTCTTCTTGCTGCGGGGCAACCACGAGTGCGCCTCCATCAACCGTATCTACGGCTTCTACGACGAGTGCAAGCGCCGCTTCAGCGTCCGTCTCTGGAAGCTCTTCACCGACTGCTTCAACTGCCTCCCCGTCGCCGCCGTCATCGACGACAAGATCCTCTGCATGCACGGCGGGCTCTCCCCGGACCTCGACTGCCTCGACCAGGTCAGGGAGATCCAGCGCCCCGTCGACGTCCCCGACCAAGGCCTCCTCTGCGACCTCCTCTGGTCCGACCCCGACCGCGAAGGCTCCGGATGGGGCGACAACGACCGCGGCGTCTCCTTCACCTTCGGCGCCGACAAGGTCGCCGAGTTCTTGAACAAGCACGATCTCGACCTCATCTGCCGCGCCCACCAGGCAAGCCAACTTCTTCATCTTCCTCTTCTTCTTCTTCTACTTCTTCTTCATGACATACCAATGTGGTAATGTCCAATGCCAACTTGCGTGCCATTGCTGCGACAGGTCGTGGAGGACGGGTACGAGTTCTTCGCCGACCGGCAACTGGTGACCATATTCTCTGCGCCCAACTACTGCGGCGAGTTCAACAACGCCGGCGCGCTGATGAACGTCGACGCCAGCCTGCTGTGCTCGTTCCAGATCCTCAAGCCCTACAGGGGCAAAGCGCAGGCAGAGTGACGACGCCACCAGGGAAGGAAAGGCGCCGGCCGGGACAGAGGAGAGTCTTCATCAATTAGAGGCTTGTTTAGAGTCACGACTCACGAGGAGTTTCGCTTCTCTCGCATTTTTGTTGCCTGGAGAGCTGTTGAGACCTCCAGTTCTCCGGGAACCTTTTGCTGTAACTGATTCGATACGTGTATATATAAAGATTATAGTTTTTGAACTGCATTACTGGTCACGTGCTCATGCAAGGCGCAGAATTTCATCTGAAAATTCAGAGCAGAAGCAGTGCCATGGAGAAAACGAAAACTATCTTTCAAAGAGGATAGGACAAAAGGCAAGATCTGCTAACTCAATAGTGAGCCTATAAGTCATCAATCGAACTTAATATTTTTATCTAGTCTACCATTTTATACCAAATTTTCTTTGAAAATGCTTCTGACAACTCAAACTTCTCCATGTTTCATCCATATGACGTTGGATGACTATGCCTGTCGAAATTTTCATATTTAGTATTGGTGGGAGAACTGTTAATGACTATTTAGGACTTGAAGTAGCACACCAATGCTGTTAATTTATCGATCCATTGGCGAGACACCTACATAAGGCATTGCAAGTTCACAGCCATTTCAGATCCATCCATCACGTTCCAACTCGGAGTACACCATAATTGATATCTTCAAAGATATATAAATATTTCCTGAAACTTTCAGTCTTTTTTTTTCTTTTAAAAAACAGGACAGGAGATCTACCATTCGTTAAGGAAGCGAGCGAAATTACGGCCTAAGGATACAGATTCTAATGAAAGGACGCCGCCATCAGGGCCGATTAAACAAAAAAAAAGGCAAGCAAAAGGAGAGAGGCGGCTACAGTCATGGCTAGTTACTCGAACATATGAGCTCTTTCAAGCCAATTGATATCCTCCACTACGAAGGACGCCACTGCCTGAAGGATTGTTCCTCGTGGTCTAAAATCCTTCTATTGCGTTCTTTCCAAATCTACTAGTCCATCTGTTTCAATGAACGGGGTGAGTACGAGAAAGTGAATAATATACCGCTGTGATTTTCCTTTTCCAGTTTGGAACTGGCTCAGATTATGTGCTGAAGCCAGGCCACACACTCCATTCATGTTGGAAGTTGCAATTTTAGGCGGCAAAGATGCAAGTGTTGCATTGTCTCTGCGGCGGCAGAGCTAGTTTTTCTAGGTTGTGTGCAGGGACTCTGTTATGCATCGCTAGTCAGTTGAAAAAAAAAATTGACGCTTTGGTTCAGTTTTTGCGCTCCACAACCACAACGTCCGGGCTGGGAAGATGTAGGCCGCGCCAATGATTGGGGGTACTCTCATTTTTCGGTCCACTGCATTCATGTTTGTTACTCACTCCATTTCAAATTATTTAACACTGATTAGTTATAAAATTGAACTAACTAACATTAAATAATTTTGAAGCGTAGAGAATATCTCAAAAGATCATGCCCTGCAGTGCCGAGAATAGAAGAACAAATTCATCAAATAAGGCTGTTGTTGTAAGTTTTATGATAATAGGAGTTGGGAATCCCAAAGGTGTAAATATTTTAGTGATTAAATGAGAACCATATGAGTGGTTGACTCGAGTCTTGCAGCAATCTATCCATTCTAAAATGATTTACATTATTTGTGTCTTGTTCCTCATTACAATTGTACGAGTGGATGCATCATCCTATGGTTGCGTAGCAACCAAGATCCAGAGATTGGTAAACATAATCCTTTAAATTCGATTATTCACCAACGAATAAGCCAGCCCAAGCCGTGGGATTATGAATGAGCACTCTCTGGCTGTTTCTGTTATCAAGAAGATAAATATAGTATAATTATATTTAAACAAAGTACATATAATTCTGGAGGAAGATTCTAGTGTGGTGTTTAACGAACGGCATGTGTGGTGTATATGTGCTGATCTGTACTAAAACATGAAAAATCGCCAAAGTCAAACCATGACTGTATCCTATCCTGTCCAAATTTTTGTGATTCCCCATGCGCTACCTAAACCTAGATCGATGCAACCTGGATGAAAAATTATCCTGCTGTGACACCCCGGTTCGGTGGAAAAACCACGGAACCCGGACTAATGCTTATGTGTACTCAGAATGTTCATCACACATACACGTGTATTTCACAAACTGAATTCAAAATATATATAACCACGAATAAATAGGGTTTTATTACATTGTCTCATGAGTGTCTAACTCATTCTAGCAGCAGAAGTCTTCTAAACTATTGCGGAAGCAAACTAAGCAGCAGTAGCGGCTCCATCTCCTACTCCATTCCCACAGGCAAGTTGACGGTAGATCACACGCCTAATATTCCACATGATCTTCGAAATACTCTTCTCCTGTTGCTGATAATAAAGTAATAATGCAAGTTTGAGTACATGATGTACTCAGCAAGTGCGGAAAAATATGATATGTAGCTTACAACAAGGTAGGTATAAAAAGGCTCATTGCAGAAAGCAAAGTTTATTTCACAAAACATGATAAAAACAGAAATTAGCTTAGAATGAATTTAATCCGAACATATATTAAAACATCAACATACCTCCATCATATTCCACTTTCCATGTCTCATCCACACATTAATCTTTCTCATTTTTCATCTCATGCTCATGAATACCCTCTCGTATTCACTACCATCTTATCTCATACTCAATTTTTCATCTCATAACCGAGACCAAAGCTCATTATCACGACTCAACAGTCCAAATTTCATTACCAAGACTCAACTATCCTGAAACCAAAACCAAAAACCATCCATGACCAAACTAAATATCCATCCCAAAAACCTTCCCATCTAATCATGGAAGTTGGCCAGGCGCTTGTGACCGTAAGCACGGCTATCATGATAGTTTATTACCCTACAAAGTTTGCACCACTTTACCCACAAGTTTGTGATTTTGTCACCCATCGGCGACTGCAGAACCTCCATTATACCAGTACACAACCGTTGGTGTATGGCCAAGAGATCACAAAATAGCCTTTACAAAAGGGCTACTAGATGTATGGACCCACTAAGATTTTACCAGCAGGCTAGAATCTCCAATTCTCCCACCTACGGGCCCCCTCTTGTGCCATGCAGTTCCCAGGGCAGTCCTCACTCGACTCCCATTCCCCGCGTCTTTCACGGTCCATAACAATCTAACAACTTACCTAATTAGTCGGCTAAGCCGCACCCATACTTGGCCTTGTGGTGGCACTGTATTTCTGGCATGTGCTCGCATGAACCGGTCCTTAGATCTACGGCAAGTAACCATAATCTCATACTACCTCATCCACAAACCAAGCTTGCCTAGATCTCCCCCGATTCATGTTCATCATCAAGTTCATATTATCATTGTTCATATGAGTGCAGTAGCTAGACATATTCTATTTCGCTTCCCACATCCCGTAGACTATGCGAAGCAAAAAGGAAAATCGACCATACCCGACTCATCAACTTTCCCGGCGACAAGGGTGGTTAACAAAACTAGTAAACTCCTATAAAAGGGTTTCCCATCAAGTTGACTCAAGCACACACACCTTTTCGCAAACAAAACAGTTCCAAAAACATGGGATCAATATGGTCAAGGGGCACTTGCCTTGTTCCTGTAGTTTCTGTTGCTCTTGGATCTCGAAGTCTTGTTGTTGTGGCTCATCGTAGATAGCTCCCTGAGCTTGTCCGTCTACTCATGATCACGCATCTACAAGATTTACAGCAATCAATCATCATGCACAATCCTTATTCAAGATGAAATGGTGCATATGCATGCTAACCCTATAGTGTTGTTTTATTAGATCAGTTTGTACGTGTTCTTACATGTTTACATGGGATTGCATGGGATTTTACGAGGAACAGAGGTGTAGGGATCAAATGTGGACGTGGTGACGATCTGGACTCAAGATCTAGATCAAACCGATTAACACGTGATCTGTCCACGAAAAAGTTTCTTTTCGAAGAGATCGAAGGAACAGATGCAAAGAAAACGCGATGACGTCGTAAGGTGGTAATGGAGACCTACCTTACTTCCTTCGGGTCCTTCCTCCTAGCAAAAATAGATCATCGGCTCTCCTCTGGCGATGGCGATCGTGTCTGGGCTCGTTGGCGGTCTCTCCGGTGGTCAAACTCAGGCGAAGGGGTTTAGCTCGGCGAGTTTGGGGGCTATGTGTGAAGGCCCGGCCCGGGAATTGCAGTGGGTGGTGCCGTGCGATGCGGCACCCAACAGCATGCACAAAAGACGATAGGTCAAAATAATTATGAGGAAAAATCTGGAAAATGTTTAAATGCTGACAGTGGGTCCCACCTGTCATCCCTAACCTCCAGACTCGCGCCAAACACACCAGTGGCGGCCCCCTCCGGTGAGATCGCCGGAAAACCAGTTCCCAGCCACCTCCAGACCCCCTGCTGGCCGCCCCCCCCATATTTCCCCCACGCTGAACACGTTGGTGAGGTCGCCGGCGGCTGAAACTCGCCGGAAAACAGGGCGCACCGGTCACAGCAAACCCTAGAGCTCCAGCGAGGGCTTGCACGGTGAATTCTTCACCAAATGGTCGGTTCTTGGGCTCTACAGCACCAGGGGATCATGTAGAAGACCGGCATGAGGTCTAAACAAGCTGGAGAGGGCTCTAAACCTATCGGCACTGTGCGCCCGATAGGGTCCAGCGGCATACCCTCTAAAAGAGCTCGGATTGCTCACTCTACACTCAATTTCTTGGTCTACAATCGATGGAGGAGGTGTGCTAGGCAGTTAACATTCTGTGTGTGAAGTTTGAGACCAACAAACACGAATTGAGGACGAATTTTACAATTACTTACCTCAAGGTCCGTTTCTGCCGCCCGGGAGAAAAACTTGAAATTCTCCCTCTGTGATCAACGGCTAGGGCTGAGCTTTGGAGGTGAGCAACTAGACTTGTTGGTGCACAGATGGGGTGGCTTGCTTGGGCGTGATCCCTTCTGGTTTGGGCTGTCCACGGCGTCCAGTTTTTGTTCCTTGAGTTTGAACTCGGGAGCAGAGGAAACCTCGCTGTTTCTAGGCGCCAACAGGCATGGATCACCGGGGTGAGGTTGCTAGCCGGCTAGAGCACTCATGGGCGAGGGTTTTTGCTGTGGAAAGCTGGGGCAAAGGGCGCTTGATTCAGTTGGGCGCAGCATAGGAACAGAGCAGCGGCTGGTTCTGTTCTGCTCGGGAGATAATCTCACGGGAGCAGACAGAACGGGGAAGAAGAGAGAAATCGGCTTCGTGCACTGTCTGGTGTGAGGATCAGACCGAGCCCACAAGGGAAGAAGGAGGTGGCGTCGGGAGTGGATTACCTCGGCTGGGTTCACGCTCTCATCCAAAGACAGAGGCGGTTTGCTGCACCAGGTCTATGACATGTGGGTCCGGCCTCTTTTATTTGATTTCCCCGCTATGCTTTGAGATTCCCACGCAAACATTGTCCAAATATCACCAAATTTGGAGGATAGGTCAAAATAATTATGAGGAACTCAAATCTGAAATCATATTTTGAAATTGAGTTTGTTTGGTTAAAAATTCAAATTCAAGTTTGAATTTGAACGTGCCCTCATTTAATTCTCGGAATAAATAGTATAAGAAACCTAAAATTCTCCAAATTTGAAACTTAGGCTCTTGAATACATGAGAAATGCATCTATGCTCTCACATATGGGCCTTTGGACAATCTGAATAGGAATCCTTTTAAAAGAATTCAAATTGTAATTAAATTCCCTCCACTCTACTCATAGAGGAGGTGCACATGAGTTAGAGTTTTGGAAATGAAATTCTTTCCCCTAGGTTAACATGTGTTGAACATGAGCTAGAGAAAATTTTTAACTCCCTCACATGTCCATATTTGTGTTCATCATTTCATGTGACACAACTATAGTCTTATATCGCCTTAACTTTATTTCATAAGTTGAAATCAAACTTTACAAAAGTTAGGGCTGTTACACTATGGCTTCTAAGTTGTCGGGTTAGAAAAGATGTTACGACCAAGGGGTTGTTTCGGGTTCTATTTGTAATCGGGAAGAGAAGAGTCCTACTCCGATTGGATTTCAAATAAGAGTCCTATTTGATTTGCGTTTGGATCTTAACAACTTATCTTCAATAGATTTGGTGCGGTATCAATCGTAGAAGAATTCGTGTTGGTTTCTTCTGTATTGGGCGCTCGCGCACGGGGCAAAACCGCTTAAGGAACTCGTTCTTCCGCAGGGATAAGCTCCGGAGGCTCCACGTGTCCAGCGGGGCCTGGGCTTCCCTTTTCCTCAGGGGCGATCTCCGGTTGCGCCACGTGTCAGGCGGGCGGGACCTCCCTCTTCCTCGGAGGCGAGCTCCGCGTGCACCACGCGTCTGGCGGGCGAGAGCTCCCTCTCCCTCAGAGGTATGCTCCGCGTGCGCCACGTGTCTGGTGGGTCGGGACCTCCCCTCTCTCCAGACACGAGCTCCGCGCACGCCACGTGTCAGTGCCGGACCTCCCCTCTCTTCGGAGGTAGCTCCGAATGTGCCACGTGTCAGTGCCGGACCTCCCCTCTCTTCGGAGGTGAGCTCTGATAGTGCCATGTGTCCTAGCAGCGCTGGACTTCCTTTCTGCTCAGGAATGAGCTCCGAGAGCGACACGTGTCCAACAGGGCCGGACCTCTCGGAGACGAGCTCCGAGAGAGACACATGTCTCACGCGGCTGGTCCTCTCTTTTACGCAGTGACTAGCTCTGAAGGCGACACGTGTCCTGCGGGGCTGGACATCGCTTCTCCGCAGAGGCTAGCTCCGGGAGCAACACGTGTCCCACGGGGTTGGACCTCGCCCCTTTTTTAGAGGCAAGCTCCGAGCCTGCCACGTAGCCAGTTAGCGGCGGACCTCTCCCCCTTTCAGGGATGAGCTCCGAAGGCGCCACGTGGCCAGCGGGCCACGGGAAATGTTTTCGGCGCTTCTCGCTGAACTGGAATTAGCTCTTTTCGGCATCCTTTTGGTTCTTTTTTTTTCTGTTTCCACTTCTTTTAAAATGTTTCTCTATATAAAATATGAATGCATGCAGAAATTAAAATTGAGGGTGTCACAAACCTACCCCCCTTAAATTGAATCTCGCCCTCAAGATTCGATAGAGTGGAGAATAGATGAGGGAATTCTGCCTTGAGGTCTTCCTCACGCTCCCATGTAGCTTTGGCTTCCGTGTGATGGCTCCATTGTACTTTGCACCAACAGATCACTTTGTTCCTCGTGACCCTTTCCTTCACGTCCAAAATTCGGACAGGGTGCTCTACATAGGTCAGATCCTCTTGAGGTTCGAGCTCTTCCATCGGTACTTGTTCTTCCGGAAACACGTCCGAAAATTCTTGAACCACCGGAATGCTATCCAAGGTTGCTTCTTCGACGTGGTTCAACGTTGCCTTCTCGGCTGCCGGTTGGGCTGACTCGAACTCAATATGGGTACCGTGCTCGTTTGTCAACTGCACGTTCCTCTTAGCACATTGGATTACTCCGTTGTGCTTGCTTAACCAATCCATTCCGAGTATTATGTCAAGCCCTTGGAAATCCAAGATAATGAGGTTGGCAAGGAAGTCTACCCCCCTTATTTTAAGGTTTATTTTCGGACATACTATATTAGTCCTCATCTCTCCACTGGGAGAATTAACCAACATAGTATATTTCAAGTGTGATATGGGTAGATTATACTTGGCAACATACTTGTATGATATGAATGAATGCGATGCTCCGGAATCAAATAAAATGGTGGCTGGGTTGGAGTTGGCAAGGAACATACCAATCACGACGTCCTCAGCCTATTGCGCTTCCTCAGCAGAAACATGGTTCACATTGCCGCGAGCGTAGTTCTGCTGTCCACGGTTTCCTTGCGTAGCTCCTCCGTTCGGCCGTGGGTTCTGCTTGGGCACGCTGCTTGGTTGTCCAAGACTTTTCCTAGGGCACTGGCTTGCAAAGTGTCCCATCTCTCCGCATGCAAAGCATGCCTTGTTGCCCAAGATAGCAGGGACGTTGGGGCGGGGGTTTTGTGCATAGGCGCCCATGTTAGGACGAGGCGCCGGAGGCAAAGGCACACGGGGTGCTTGCATGACAGGGCGTTGCTGCGGTGGTTGATTAAGGCGAAAAGTGGAAGTAGACGAGCCATGTTGTGGTGCAGCTGGGGGCATGTACCTGGGCCTATGTTGCTCCCTTGTGGCTGGTATGGCATCTTTCTTTTGCCCTCTTGCTCGATCTCTTGGATCTTGCTCTCAACCACTATGGCTTTGTCAACTAGCTTCTGGAAGCTCGCATAGTCATTGTTGAGGAGCTGAACCTGGATCTCATTGTTCAACCCTCTCATGAACAAGTACTGCTTTCTTTGGTCGGAGTTGACATCTTAGGGGGCATACCTTGAAAGTTGCGTGAACTTGTTGAGGTACTCATTCACGCTTTTCTTGCCTTGGCGGAGACCCTCAAACTCTTGCCTTTTGAGCATCATGACTCCAACAGGGACATAATGAGAGCGGAAACTCTCCTTGAACTCAGTCCAAGTGATAGTCTCCTGGTTGACATGAGCGTTGCAGAGAGCGTCCCACCAGTCAGCGGCTGCTCCCATAAGTTGGTGCGATGCGAAGAGAACTTTCTCTCGATCATTGCATTGAACTATGGCAAGCTTCTTCCCCATGAACTTCAGCCAATCATCAGCCTCCATGGGATCATTAGCTCGTGCAAAAGTGGGTGGTCGAGTCCTCATGAACTCTCCCAATCGGTTGTGAGCCGGCGGCGGTGGTGGTGGTGGTGGTGGTGGTGGAGGTTGTCACGCCCTGTACCTGCAACGGACACCAAGCGTACTCCCGCGTGTGCCAGGATCAAGTTATTTCACACATGAGATAATAAAGAGCAATGTATCATTATTAATATTAAGCCAAGTGCGGCGATTACATCATACGAGTACATAAATGCCTCATGGGCTCAAAAGAAAAGTACACCATGACAGCGGAAAATCTAAGATGGGCTCCACAGGCGCCGTTCAGCGATACGCTAGCCTAGAACTGTGCGTCAGGGTCGAAGCCGTCGTCCACGTCATCCTCAGCAGCGTCCTCGGGTCCTGAGCAGCACGGAAAAGAAGAGAGGCAAACGCGTGAGTGCATAATGTACTCAGCAAGTGTGGGAAAGTTTATGCATGATGAGGCAAGAATCAAGGAAGGCTAGACACGGCTCTTGCACTACGCAACCTATCCCTTAGTTTTATTAAGCGTCCTAGTTATTTAGTGATACTCCCGCCCAACCCAAACATATCTCCCAGTGATCTCCACTATCACTGTAGTCTCAACCCAAACCACCAAACCCCAACCATACCAAACCGACCCACGCTAATCATGAGAGAGTTACCAGCCCGCTCCTGACCGTGAGCACGGCTGTCTAGACAGTTTTGACTCTGCAGAGTTTGTACCCTTTACCCACAAGTCGTGTTTTCATCGCCCGTCGGCGACTCAAGAAACTCCTTTCTGCCATCTCACACTCCCTATGGTGTGTGGCCAGGAGTACAAGACAAGGCCTTTACATTGCACTACCCAACACGTGCACACCCGCTAAGGTTTCACCGTTGCGGCACTCTGAAACCTCTGCAGCAGAAGCCCCCTCTTGCGCCACTCACACATCTCTATGGTGTACACAAGGAAAGATAGGAACAACTTAATTGGCCACACTGCCCCATAAAAGTTCTTGTGGTGGCACTGTATAAGCCAGTTGACAGGTCTCACGAACCGGTCCTTAGGATCTACGCAGGCTAACCAACCACAAACCCGAGTCTCATGCACTCGCCACCCACCGTAAACCCACCAGCCTGCTAGATCCCTATACTACCCACCTCATACACCATATACATCACCACATCATCACAATCATCATGATATATTGCAATTTAAATGTAATAACTCCCATCCCAACATCTAAGCAGGGCTAAGCATGAAAATAACGACATAAATGAAATCCTAGTCTACCCAATCCCGGCTACAAGGCAAGTCAGGAAAGAACTAGTAAACATCCAATCCATGGGATTCAAATTAAGACCTAAAGCATGCATTTCTAACTAAAGATCCTAAAAAGGTGCAAAATGATCAAGGGCACTTGCCTCTCGAGAAGTGTTGCTGCTCGGGGTCGTCGAAGTCTTGGGCTTGCAGGTCCAGCGTCGGCTCGGGGGCTGATTTGGTCCATGACATAACAGATGGAAAGAGAATAACGGGAAACAAGTAAGCAAGAGCTACCCCACCTTTTAACATAATAATCACCAAAGTACAAAAATAAAACGTACTTTCCATATCATCACGTGTTTATATTCATGTGAGTGTGTTTTGCAAAAGCTAGAAATTTATGTGGGGTCCTATGTGTGATTTTAGCAAGTGTGGGGGTGTTTTTGTAAATTTTCAGCAATCATATTTGGACTAAAATGTGATTTTCAGAACTGCCCAGGGGGTTTTCTGTG
Organism: Neostapfia colusana; assembly: GCA_030760725.1. NCBI lineage: Eukaryota > Viridiplantae > Streptophyta > Magnoliopsida > Poales > Poaceae > Neostapfia > Neostapfia colusana. The sequence goes on from JASWHV010000006.1 coordinate 109,200,127, forward strand.
ACAATATAGCAAGGTACTGAAGTTATAATGTCAATACTACTTGTCCTAGGGTGTTTAATTAAATTTCAGCACTATAAACATATCAAAAGGGTGAAATCCAGCTTGTGCAGGGGCTTATTTGCTAAATGGCAGTAGGGCAGGGTGTTGGCTATCATTTTTCAGAAAACTACAGGGATTCAAAAATGCTGACAAGAGGGCTGCAGGGGTCTACAAATAAAATCAGCAAATAACTTAGGGCTTCTTCATGACTTCCTAGCTCCTACAGGGGTTAATTGCATGTCCAGCTCTATCAGGGGCATTTTGGGTACTTTACAGGGATAACTAATGTTCTGTATGCAAAAGTTTAGCATGTTTTGGGGGCTTAAACTGTTAGGTCATGATTTACAAAGTGTTTTGTATGATTTCGACATGGTTCAGGGGTATTCCTGTAAATTTTCAGAACTACCTAGGGGTTAAAGTGTGAAAACAGCACCTTTTATGGGTCTAAACACCAATCAAAGCAACCAGGGGGCTTTTCAGAAATTTTCCAGGGCCAAAATTAATATAACAGGGGGTTCCAGGGGTCATTTGGAAAGTTTCCTAACAGGCTAGGGGTGAATATGATAAATCAGGGGGGTGCAGGGGCTTAAAATGAGAAAATACAGAGATTCTCCCTAATTACCCGAGAGCTCAGGGGGTAGCTGGCAATTGGCAGGGGCTAGTTCGCTCTTTACCGAAAACCCCGGGGGCCTAAGTGCTAAACAGGCCACGGGAAAAAGTCCATTCAACGTGGGCCGTCGGATCGAGCGCCAACTGTCAGGATTTAAAATCCCGAACCTACGCTCCGGTCTAATCGGGGCCATCGGCTCCCGATAGGACGGTTGGGTTTTTTCCCCGGCCGGAAGTGGCCGCCGGCGACGATCTCCGCGTTTCGGGGCTGCGCCTATCCTGCGTACTAATCCCTAACGGGCAGCATGGAACGAGGGAGGAGGGCTAGGGGGACTCACCGGGGGGGTTTCGGGGCTCGGGTGCCTTCGGTGGTGGTGTGTGGAGTGGGATCCGGTTGCAGCTCTCCGGCGTTCGACGAAGCCGGTGTCGGGGCGGTTTCCTTCACGTTTCCTTGCTCTCGATGTGTCCTAAGGTCAAACAGGGTCGTCGGTGAGGCCGGCTCGGGGAGGAACCGAGAGGAACAAAAGGAATCGAAGGGTTAGACGGGGGAACTCACCAGAGGGGGTTTTGCGCCGTTCCTCGTCGGAGGGGCCCCTAGAGGGGTATTGCTGGCGTCCCTGTGACGGCGCGCGACGGTTAGCCAGCGAGGGAGGAGGAGAAGATGGAGGGAGGAAAGAGAAAGTTGTGGCTGATAGCCGGGGCCCGCCCGTCGGTGAGGGTGAGGAAAAAGACAGGGGCACTATACTGTGGGCTGGGCTGGTTAGGGGGTGAGGGTGAGGTGGGCTGCGGGGAAGAAAAAGGGCTGGGTTGCGGCCCAATTCTGTTTTCTCCTTCTTTTATTTTTGTTTTCATTTATCCCGTTGTTTCATTTTCCCTTTCAAATCTTGACTTTAAACAGCTAGGTTCTGGTTTGAAAATTTTTAAATTCCACCCTTACCTTTTTAAGTCTAGGGCGTTACAGAGGTGGTGCAGGAACGGGGTTGTTGTTGTTGGCTTGCAGCTGACCCAAAGTTTGGATCATGTTTTGCATGAGCTGGTTCTGCATAGCCATCAACCGTTCCAAGTTGTTTGCACCAGCCCCGGGGTCAACATTCTCAAGAACTTCGACGTGGTCATCCTCTTGGTTGCCATGGACATTCCTCCTTTGTCGGCCGGCGTTTTCTCTCACCATCTGTGAGAGAGAGTTGGATAGAATAGAAGTTAGAAGTTTATATGGATCCCCCTAACTATATGCATCAAGGGTATGAACTATATATCAACCTATATGAGGATGTGAACACATGTCAAAGCATCTCACATCTCTCTACTATGTGTGGATATGGACAATGTTGAAACGTTCCACAACTCACACTAAGCACACAATCACAAGCAATCATCACAAAAGTTTCATACAACTCCTATTCAAGCTTATTTAATGGGAGTCCTATGTGTTTTTAGGGTGATACCAATCTGTGACTTCGTCCTATAGTCAATGTGGTTTGGGGTGATACCTAGGATATCAATCTGTGATCAATCTGTGACTTCTTCTAGGCTTGCATCCTATAGTCAAGGTGGTTCTGATGCCAATCTATGCATCTACCTAGGCTTGTGTCCTATGGTCAGCGTGACTTCTAATACCAATCTGTGGATTCTATCTAGGCTTGTAGCCTACAGTCAACCGTGATAGTTTGATACCAATCTGTGACCTTATCTAGGCTTGTGACCTACAGTCATCCGTGGCTCTGATACCAATCTGTGACACCCCGGTTCTGTGGAAAAACCACGGGACCCGGTCTGATGCATATGTGTGCCCAGGATGTTCATCACACATACACATGTATTCAATAAACTGAATTCGGAATATATATAACCACAAATGAATAGAGTTTTATTACATTGTCTAATGAGTGTCTAACTCATTCTAGCAGCGGAAGTCTTCTAAACTATTACGGAAGCAAACTAAGCAGCAGTAGCGGCTCCATCTCCTACTCCATCCCCACAGGCAAGTTGACGGTGGATCACACGTGTCGGTACCCTCAATATGGGGTACCCCCACACACAGGGGAAACTGCCTAAGGACCTCGCCCCTCTCCGCGGGGAGAGCTTTGAGGGCACCACGTGTCCAGCGGGGCCGGACCTCCCTCTCCTTAGAGGATAGCACCGGGTCCGCCACGTGGCCAACAGAGCCGGACCTTCCCCCCTCCGCGGGGTGAGCTCCGAAGGCTCCACGTGTACAGCGGGGCCGAACCTCCCTCTCCTCAGAGGAGGGCTCCGGGCCCGCCACGTGGTCAGCTGAGCCGGACCTCCCCCCTCCACGAGGAGAGCTCCGAAGGCTCTACGTGTCCAGCGGGGCCGGACCTCCCTCTCCTTAGAGGAGGGCTCTGGGACCGCCACGTGGTCAGCAGAGCCGGACCTCCTCCCTCCGCGGGGAGAGCTCCGAAGGCTCCACGTGTCTAGCGGGGCGGACCTCCCTCTCCTCAGAGGAGAGCTCTGGGTCCGCCACGTGGTCAGCAGAGCCGGACCTCCCCCCTCCGCGGGGAGAGCTCCGAAGGCTCCACGGGTCCAGCGGGGCCGGACCTCCCTCTCCTCAGAGGAGAGCTCCGAGCCCGCCACGTGGCCAGCAGAACAGCGCTGCCTGCCCCCGCGCGGTAGGCAGCAAGAGTAATGACGCGCCATACCTTGCCCGTACAAGGTATTCAAGACCTGCACCTTCCCAAGGCGCGCAGACGCGGAGCACGCCTCTGTCAGGTGCCGTTGCGGCCAATCACATCGCAGTGAAGACTGGCACACCGCGTGAGAGGCTGTATGCCAATAAACACAGCGACAAGACATCCCCTGCCGCCCCTGCCATCATCAGCCGCTACGACTAGCTTGCGGCATGGGCCGGGCTGCAGAATGAAGACTTAGAAGCCCTCGCCAGAGACAACTGCCGGCGTAACTACAGATACGGTAGATGGCAAGCAATCTCCCCGGGACCACCTGTCGGGTCCCGGGCCCACCTTGTAAGCCGCCCGAGCCTTGGACTATAAAAGTCTCGGGTAGGCAACGTTAGCAAGGGTTCGGCCCTTTACACACTCGCACGCAGGGTTCGCTCCTTAGCCATTCGCACCCTAGCACTCAGGTCATCCTCAAGCTCAGAACTCCGGTTCTAAGCACCAAGCAATACAACAAGCATCTCTGCTCACCGTGGACGTAGGGTTTTACGCTCCGGCCGCCTGAACCACGTAAAAATCCTTGTGTCAAGCTTCTCCCTCCATCGTCCCTAACGCGTAAGCTCTCCGTGGGTGACTAGCCCCTCCAAAAAAGAACCTCCGCGGGCTGCCCAGAGCAGGCCCGGGGGAAGTGTCGACAACACACTTCAACATTTGGCGCGCCAGGTAGGGGGCTTCTCCCTTGCGCGACGAGCCTTCGCCGATGAAGATGACGAAGCTTCCTTCAGCGGCAAGCTCTGCCCGCCCACGTTCACGACGAACGGTGACCAGCGGGGACTACATCTCGACACACTCAGTATAGAGTGTGTCAGTGCAAGCTGGAAGCCAGCAGGCGACTCCGGCAGCGCCGACTCTAGCAAGCCCAAGGTCCACTGCAGCGCTGAGTGTCTCCCATGGGAGTGCACTAGCTGCAGCACGAGCGCTACTGCGCAATCCACCTGCTGGGGACGCGCCTCAGTCAACAACCCAGCAGTGGATTCGCGACATAGACCGTCTCGTCGTCGCCGCCGCCAACCCTCAACTTTGGCGGGGACGACGTCCCAGTCAACCTGCTGTGTCGTTGACGCGCACGCCAACGGTTGACGGGCAGACGGCAGACTCCCGCTCCACCAGGCTCTCATCGGCGGACCTGAGGTCGGAGCTAGAACGATGCCACCTGGGCAAGGATGCCCGAGTGGTCATCGAGCGACGGCGATAAAGGCGTCGCAACCAAGAGGCCGGTGACAGCATGTCAACCGCCTCGATCCAGCCTGAGCCGCAGACATTCGCTACGCGATCTCTGCCCCAGGCATACGCCATGCAGCATATGCCCCATCCATATGCCCTGCAAATGGTGGCCCAGGTCTATGGCGCAGTCTTGCCCATACCGGGGTACACAGTGCCGACAGCGAACCAAGCGTTCGCGGCACCAACACCTGCAGCAACAGGAGCAGGATGTGCGGCCCTGGCGCCACACCTTCGCTTCGCGAAGTGGCCGCGCAAGTTCCGGCCGCACCTGCCCGAGAAGTACGACGGCAGCGTGAACCCGGCGGAGTTCCTCTAGATCTACTCCACCGCCATCCTTGGGGCAGGAGGGGATGAGGCCGTCATGGCCAACTACTTCCCCGTCGCCTTGACCGGCCCAGCTCGGTCTTGGCTCATGAATCTCCCCCAGGGTTCCATAACCTCCTGGGGAGAGCTCTGCCGGCAGTTCACTGCGAACTTCGGCAGCTCCTACACCCAGCCTGGCACGGAGCTCGACCTCCACGCCATCCAACAACAGCCTGGAGAGACGCTGCGCTCCTTCATCCAACGGTTCTCCCAGGTGCGGAACACCATCCCGCACATCCAAAATGCTTCTTTGGTGGTGGCGTTCCGGCAGGGTGTACGGGACAAGAAGATGCTCGAGAAGCTCGCGACTAGAGAAGTTTGCGACGTCTCAGAGCTCTTCAGCCTGGCGGACAAGTGCGCCAGGGCAGCTGAATGGCGGAACTGGCACTCACAGCCAGCCTCCAAATCAGGAGGACAGCCCGGATCTGGCGCTGCTTCCCATGGAAACAGCAAGAAGATCAAGAACCAGGGTGGTGGCAAGATGAAGCCACCGACCGCAGCTCCCGTTGCTGCAGCAGCAGTACCCAGTGGAGCTCGGGGACCACGCCCCGACAAAAGGCAGCGACGGTCACCAGCTCCAGATGGCGACCAAGGCGAGCCGTGACCCGTGCACAACACCAGCAGCCATACTGCAGCTGAGTGCCGGGAGATTCAGAAGCTCGCAGAGCGCTTCCGCAAGGGGAAGCAACCGCGTGCTGACGCCCCTCCCTTCCGCCAAAGGGAGGGCAAGCAGAAGGTCGACACCCAAGACAACATCGACCACCAGGCGGAGTTCTAGGAGCCTCAGCATGCCGTGAAGGCGGTACACAACCAGGAGGACTCCAGCTCCAGCAACGGCGAGTGCCGGAAGACGCTCTACGTCATCTACGGTGGGTCCTCTGACCCCTCGTCCCAAAGCACAGTCAAAACTCTGCGCCGAGCAGTAGCGTCGGTGGCTCCTCTCCCAAGTGTCGCGCCGCACCTCAAGTGGATGGGAACTCCCATCAGCTTCGACGCCACCTACTGCCCCAGGAACATGGCTGGGGCCGGCCAGCTACCGCTCTTGGTAGCACCCACCATCGCCAACGTGAGGATGTACCACGTTCTGGTAGATGGCGGGGCTGGATGAACCTCATCAGCCGCGCAGCTTTCCAGAAGCTGCAGATCCCGATGGCCAAGCTCACCCCATCGAGCCCGTTCTCAGGGGTAGGACTGGGACAGGTCGTCCCCTACGGCAACATCAGCCTTTCGGTGACCTTTTGGGCACCGGACAGCTATCGAACAGAGTATATTCTGTTCGACGTGGTGTAGATCGACCTCCCCTTCAACGCCATAATCGGCAGGCCATCCCTGTACCGATTTATGGCGGTAGCCCACTACGGCTACCTCGTCTTGAAGATGCCTACACCAACAGGCATCCTCAAGATTCGTGGAGACCGCACTGCTGAAGTGTCAGCCTTGGAGAAGCTCCAAGCACTTGCAACAGCCCGAGCACCAGCCCCTGGTGGTGGAGAGTCGGGCCAGCTCCACCCAAGTGCACGCCACCGTGCCTCGACCTCAGCACCCCGCGTGCAACACCTCGACGAGGGCGACGTCCCCCTGAAGGTCGTCCAAGTCAGCGCCGATGCTACCCAGACCACCCGGGTAGCCGGGGGCCTGGACAGCAAATAGGAAGGCGCGCTTGTCACCTTCCTCTGGCACAACGCCGACGTGTTTGCATGGCAACCGTCACAGATGTCGGGGATCCCTAGGGAGGTGATCGAGCACCATTTGAAGATCTTCCCTGACGCCCGGCCAGTCCAACAGAAGCCCCGCAAGCAGTCCATTGAGCGGCAGAACTTCATCCGAGAAGAAATCAAGAAGATGTTGGACGCTGGCTTCATACGGGAAGTCCACCACCCCCGGTGGTTGGCGAACCCCGTCATTGTCCCGAAGGCCGGTGGGAAGCTCCGGATGTGCATTGACTACACCAGTCTCAATAAGGCATGTCCCAAAGATCCATTCCCTCTCCCTAGAATAGATCAAATAGTAGACTCTACATCAGGCTGTGATATGCTATGCTTCCTAGACGCCTACTCGGGCTTTCATCAGATCCCTATGTCTAGAGAAGATGAGGAACACACTTCCTTCATCACAGTAGACGGCCTGTATTGTTACGTCTCTATGCCTTATGGTCTAAAGAATGCTCTTCCCACCTTTGTACGTGCTATGCACAAAACCTTTGGAGAGCTAATAAGAGACTTAGTCGAGGTGTATGTCGATGACATCGTTGTCAAAGTCAGGCATAGCTCATCCTTGTTAGATAACCTAGCCCTAGTCTTTGACAAACTGCGCTCCACGCGCACTAAGCTGAACCCCGACAAATGTGTGTTCGGCGTATCCTCTGGGAAGCTTCTAGGACTCCTGGTCTCGCACCGAGGGATAGAGGCCAACCCAGAGAAGATCAAGGCCATCGACCTAATGCGGCCCCCCGCCTGCATTAAGGATGTACAGAAACTCACGGGATCCCTAGCCGCGCTGAGTCGGTTTATACCGAGGCTAGCAGAGCGGGCGCTCCCCTTCTTTAAGCTCCTGCGCAAATCTGGTCCATTTGCTTGGACCGACGAAGCAGAAGAAGCTTTCCAGGAGTTAAAGCAGCTCCTGACGACCCTACCCATTATGGTAGCCCCCGAGCCCGAAGAGCACTTGCTGCTCTACATCGCGGCAACAACTGAGGTGGTGAGCATGGTCCTCGTCGAAGAGCGGCCGGACCCCTCATCACCGCAGCCTGCTCCGGCAGCCAAATCCAAGCACCAGGAGACCCCGGAGAGAGCAAGAGAGCAAGACGTCCTTCCGGGGCTCCAGGATGACCACCCGGAAAACCAACAGGACCTCCCGGAGGTCCAAGACGGCCTAAAAGTCCCCGGGTCCCAGCTCCCGGAGGCTCCCCCGGACCCGTCTACCTCCTGTCGGCCTGAGCCAATGGACGAGGACATCTCAGGCCCAGGGGGGAGGGTCCGGGCCATCCAGAGGCCTGTCTACTACATCAGCAAAGTCCTCCACGATGCCAAGACAAGGTACCTGGAGGTCCACAAGCTGCTGTATGCAGTACTCGTGGCATCCAGGAAGCTCCGCCACTACTTTCAAGCCCACCGGATCTCGGTGGTCACCTCCTACCCGCTGAAGGCCATTCTTCACAGCCCCAACGCGAACGGCAATGTTGCCAAATGGGCAGCGGAACTGGCGGAGTTTGAGCTGGACTTCCTTCCTCGCCATGCAGTCAAGAGCCAAGAACTGGCTGACTTCGTAGCCGAGTGGACGCCAACAATGACCAACCCAGGGGGCCACGAGGACGGTGGACCAAAGCCCCGAGCTCTGGTCTTCACCGGGCCTCACTGGACGCTCTTCTTCGAAGGCTCCTCGCTAAAGCAGGGGGCCGGTGCCGGCGTACTGCTTCTCATGCCATCGGGGGAGCAGTTTGGGTACATGGTGCGTCTCAATTTCAAGGCAACCAACAACATGGCAGAGTATGAAGCACTCATCTTTGGCCTAAAGACAGCCATGTCTCTAGGCGTTTGCCAGTTGTTGGCACAGGGCAACTCCCAGCTAGTCATCAAGCAAGTCAAGGGTGAATGCTCCTGCAATGACCCACAACTAGCTGCTTATCTGCTCCACGTGCAGATGCTGGAGAAAGACTTCCTCGCCTTGGACCTGCGCCATGTACCGCGCGCTGGCAATGCCGCGGCCGATGACCTCTTAACGAAGGCCTTCAACGGAGCCCCTATGCCCTAAGGAGTCTTCGAGAGGACATTGCTACGGCCCACAGCTCGGCCTGCCAAGCCTGTCGAAGGGGGCTGGACCAGCACCTCGAAGCTGGCGGTCCCGGCTGCCCTGCAGCCATGGACGCCGCCAAGGATTGTAAGCGTCACTAGGGACTCTGTGCAACCCAGTGCTCAAGATCCAGAAGCTCAAGTCAGACCTGATGCATGGATCACGGAGATCCGGGACTACTTGAAAGACAACATCCTCCCTGATGAACGTGTATCCGCTGAACGGATCGTGCGCATGGCTAAAAGATATGCGCTGGTAGAAGGGGATATCTACCGGCGTGGCGCCAACCACGTCCTATTGCGGTGCATAACCCAGGGGGAAGGCTGCGACTTGCTCGCTGAGATCCATGGAGGCAAATGCGGGAGTCACTCTTCCTCACGCACGCTCGTCGGTAAAGCCTTCCGGCATGGCTTCTACTGGCCGACAGCACTCCGGGATGCCGTCAAGTTGGTCGAGAGCTGCAAGGTGTGCCAGTTCCACGCCAAGCAGATCAACAAACCGGCTCAGGCGGTTCAGATGATCCCGCCCTCGTGGCCGTTCACCGTATGGGGGTTCGATATCCTGGGATCATTCCCCAAAGTCGTCGGGGGATTTCGGTACCTCTACGTCACCATAGACAAGTTAACTAAGTGGCCGGAAGCTACACCCGTTGTCACCATCAACAAGCAATCCGCAGTCAAGTTCACCAAGTCAATCGTCTGCCTGTTCGGGGTTTCGAACAGAATCATCACCGACAACGGGACCCAGTTCACCAGCGTGGGGAGAGCTCCGAGGGCGCCATGTGTCCAGCGGGGCCGGACCTCCCTCTCCTCAGAGGATAGCTCCGGGCCCGCCACGTGGCCAACAGAGCCGGACCTCCCCCCTCCGCGGGGAGAGCTCCGAAGGCTCCACGTGTCCAGCGGGGCCGGACCTCCCTCTCCTCAGAGGAGGGCTCCGGGCCCGCCACGTGGTCAGCTGAGCCGGACCACCCCCTCCACAGGGAGAGCTCCGAAGGCTCCACGTGTCCAGCGGGGTCGGACCTTCCTCTCCTTAGAGGAGGGCTCCGGGCCCGCCACGTGCTCAGCAGAGCCGTACCTCCCCCCTCCGCGGGGAGAGCTCCAAAGGCTCCACGTGTCCAGCGGGGCCGGACCTCCCTCTCCTCAGAGGAGGGCTCCGGGCCCGCCACGTGGTTAGCAGAGCCGGACCTCCCCTCTCCGCGGGGAGAGCTCCGAAGGCTCCACGTGTCCAGCGGGACCGGACCTCCCTCTCCTTAGAGGAGGGGTCCAGGCCAGCCACGTGGTCAGCAGGAGCCGGACCTCCCCCCTCTGCGGGGAGAGCTCCAAAGGCTCCACGTGTCCAGCAGGGACGGACCTTCCTCTCCTTAGAGGAGAGCTCCGGGCCCACCACGTGGCCAGCAGAACAGCGCTGATTGCCCCGCGCGGTAGGCAGCAAGAGTAATGACGCGTCATACCTTGCCCGTACAAGGTATTCAAGACCCGCGCCTTCCCAAGTCGCAGAGACGTGGAGCACGCCTCTGTCAGGTGCCGTTGCGCCCAATCACATCGCAGTGAAGACTAGGGATGGCAACGGGTGCCCATTACCCGTTTACCCGCGGATATCCGACCCGATGGGTATGGATTCGGGTATAAGTTCATATCCACGGGTACGGGTTCGGGTAACGGGTTGAATCCAACGGATATTTCTTATCGGGTAAAAAAAATCCATACCCATATCCGTATACCCGAACCCGTTCTGACACGTGGGCCAATACACCATTATATAATAGTTCTAGCTTCTAGGGTTTGGTTTTCTTTTCTTTCCAACTCCCTTGCTCGGCTGCTCGGTGTTAAACTGTTCCATAAATCTATATGCAGTGTATTTTTTTTATTAAAGGTTTTCGGGTAACGGATATACCCGCGGATAAAAAATATCCGCGGGTAACGGATACGGATAATGTTTTATACCCGCTGTGGGTAACGGGTATGGGTTCGGGTACGGATTTTATCCAGCGGGTACGGGTAATCCAGAGTGATATCCGCGGGTTTTTTACCCGTTGCCATCCCTAGTGAAGACTGGCACGCCGCGTCAAAGGTTGTACGCCAATAAACACAGCGACAAGACATCCCCTGCCGCCCCTGCCATCATCAGCCGCTACGACTAGCTTACGGCATGGGCAGGGCTGCAGAACGAAGACTTAGAATCCCTCGCTAGAGACAACTGCCGGCGTAACTGTAGATACGGTAGATGGCAGGCAATCTCCCCGGGACCACCTGTTGGGTCCCGGGCCCACCTTGTAAACCGCCCAAGCCTTGGACTATAAAAGGCTCGGGTAGGCAACGTTAGCAAGGGTTCGGCCCTTTACACACTCTCACGCAGGGTTCGCTCCTCAGCCATTCGCACCCTAGCACTCAGGTCATCCTCAAGATCAGAACTCCGGTTCTGAGCACCAAGCAATACAACGAGCATCTCTGCTCACCGTGGACGTAGGGTTTTACGCTCCGGCGGCCTGAACCACGTAAAAATACCTGTCTCAAGCTTCTCCCTCCATCGTACCTAACGTGTAAGCTCTCCGTGGGTGACTAGCCCCTCCGAAAAAGAACCTCCACGGGCTGCGCAGAGCAGGCCCGGGGGAAGTGTCGACAACACACTTTGACAACACGCCTAATACTCCACATGGTCTTTGAAATACTCTTCTCCTGTTGCTGATGATGAAGTAATAATGCAAGTTTGAGTACATGATGTACTCAACAAGTGCGGGAAAATATGATATGTAGCTTACAAGAAGGTAGGTATAAAAAGGCTCATTGCAGAAAGCAAAGTTTATTTCACAAAACATGATAAAAAAGCAATTAGCTTAGAATGAATTTAATCCCAACATATATTAAAACATCAACATACCTCCATCATATTCCACTTTCCATGTCTCATCCAAACATTAGTCTTTCTCATTTTTCATCTCATGCTCATGAATACCCTCTCATATTCACTACCATCTTATCTCATACTCATTTTTTATCTCATAACCGAGACCAAAGCTCATTATCACGATTCAAAAGTCTAAATTTCATTACCAAGACTCAACAGTCCCGAAACCAAAACCAAAGACCATCCATGATCAAACCAAATATCCATCCCAAAAACCATCCCATCCAATCATGGAAGTTGGCCAGGCGCTTGTGACCGTAAGCACGGCTATCATGATAGTTTATTACCTTGCAGAGTTTGCACCACTTTACCCACAAGTTTGTGATTTTGTCACCCGTCGGTGACTGCAGAACCTCCATTATACCAGTACACAACCATGGGTGTATGGCCAAGAGATCACAAAATAACCTTTACAAAGGGGCTACTAGATGTATGGACTCACTAAGGTTTCACCAACAGGCTAGAATCTCCAATCCTCCCACCTATGGGCCCCCTCTTGTGCCATGCAGTTCCCAGGGCAGTCCTCACTCGACTCCCATTCTGCGCGCCTTCCATAGTCCATAACAATCTAGCAACTTACCTAATTAGTCAGCTAAGCCGCACCCATACTTGGCCTTGTGGTGGCACTGTATTCCTGGCATGTGCTCGCATGAACCGGTCCTTAGATCTACGGCAAGTAACCACCATCTCATACTACCTCATCCACAAACCAAGCTTGCCTAGATCTCCCCCGATTCATGTTCATCATCAAGTTCATATTATCATTGTTCATATAAGTGCAGTAGTTAGACATATTCTATTTCGCTTCCCACATCCCGTAGACTCAGCGAAGCAAAAAGGAAAATCGACCATACCCGACTCATCAACTTTCCCGGCGACAATGGTGGTTAACAAAACTAGTAAACTTTTATAAAAGGGTTTCTCATCAAGTTGACTCAAGCACACACACCTTTTCGCAAACAAAACAGTTCCAAAAATGTGGGATCAATATAGTCAAGGGGCATTTGCCTTGTTCCTGTAGTTTCTGTTGCTCTTGGATCTCGAAGTCTTGTTGTTGTGGCTCGTCGTAGATAGCTCCCTGAGCTTGTCCTTCTACTCACGATCATGCATATACAAGATTTACAGCAATCAATCATCATGCACAATCCTTACTCAAGATGCAATGGTGCATATGCATGCTAACCCTATGGTGCTATTTTATTAGATCAGTTTGTACGTGTTCTTGCATGTTTGCATGGGATTGCATGGGGTTTTACAATGAATAGAGGTTTAGGGATCAAATGTGGACGTGGTGATGATCTGGACTCAAGATCTAGATCAAACCGATCAACACGTGATCTGTCCATGAAAAAGCTTCTGTTCAAATAGATCGAAGGAACAGATGCAAAGAAAACGCGATGACGTCGTAAGGTGGTAATGGAGACCTACCTTACTTCCTTCGGGTACTTCCTCCTAGCAAAAACAGATCGTCGACTCTCCTCTAGCGATGGCGATCGTGTCTGGGCTTGTTGGCGATCTCTCCGGTGGTCAAACTCCGGCGAAGGGGTCTAGCTCGGCGAGTTTGGGGGCTAGGGCTTCTAAGTTGTCGGCTTAGAAAATATGTTACGACCAAGGGGTTAATTCGGGTTCTATTTATAATCGGGAAGAGTCCTACTCCGATTGGATTTCAAATAAGAGTCCTATTTGATTTGCGTTTGGATCTTAACAACTTATCTTCAATAGATTGGTGTGGTATCAATCGTAGAAGAAATCGCGTCGGTTTCTTCTGTATTGGGCGCTCGCGCATAGGGCAAAACCGCTTAGGGAACTCGTTCTTCCGCAGGGATAACCTCCGGAGGCTCCACGTGTCCAGCGGGGCCTGGGCTTCCCTTTTCCTCAGGAGTGATCTCTAGTTGCACCGCGTGTCAGGCGGGCGGGACCTCCCTCTTCTTCGGAGGCGAGCTCCACCTGCGCCACGCGTCTGGCGGGCGGGACCTCCCTCTCCCTCAGAGGTAAGCTTCGCGTGCGCCATGTGTATGGTGGGTCGGGACCTCCCCTCTCTCCAGAGACGAGCTCTGTGTATGCCATGTGTCAGTGTCGGACCTCTCCTCTCTTCGGAGGTAGCTCCGAATGTGCCACGTGTCAGTGTCGGACCTCCCCTCTCTTCGGAGGTGAGCTCCGATAGTGCCACGTGTCCTAGCACCGCTGGACTTCCTTTCTGCTCAGGAATCAGCTCCGAGGTTGACACGCGTCCAACAGCGTCGGACCTCCTTTCTTCTCGGCGATGGGCTCCGAGGACGACACATGTCAAGCAGGTCGGGACCTCTCGGAGGCAAGCTCCGAGGCTGACGCGTGTTCTGCAGTGTCTTCTCCTCGGAAATGAGCTCCGAGGATGACACGTGTCCAGTAGGACCGGACATCTCGGAGGTGAGCTCCGAGAGCGACACGTGTCCAACAGGGCCAGACCTCTCGGAGACGAGCTCCGAGAGAGACACGTGCCCCGCGCAGCTGGTCCTCTCTTTTCCGCAGTGACTAGCTCCGAAGGCGACACGTGTCCTGCGGGGCTGGACTTCGCTTCTCCGGAGAGGCTAGCTCCGAGAGCAACATGTGTCCCACGGGGTCGGACCTCGCCCATTTCTCAGAGGCAAGCTCCGAGCCTGCCACGTAGCTAGTTAGCGGCGGACCTCTCCCCCTTTGGCGGGATGAGCTCCGAAGGCGCCACGTGGCCAGCGGGCCGCGGAAAATGTCTTCGGCGCTTCTCGGTGAACTGGAATTAGCTCTTTTCGGCTATCCTTTTGATTCTTTTTTTCTGTTTCCACTTTTTTTAAATATTTTCTCTATATAAAATATGAATGCATGTAGAAATCAAAACTGAGGGTGTCACACCTGCACTAATATTAGTAGTATATATGAAAATTATCCTGCATTAACATTAGTATATAATACATGTGCGCTATTCTAAGCAGTGCGAGTTGACATCACAACAAGGTTGTATAAAATGGTCGTGCGTGCTGTCTAGAGATCTGCAACTTTTGGTGTGATATGCTACTAAAGAGAAATGCAAGCAATGCCTTGGGTATCCACTTGTCAAATTGTTTTAGAAAACTCGTAAAATCATTAGGTGCATATTATGTGATGCCAGCATCTTTTTTAAGGATTTTGATGACCTGGTACGAAATCAGATGTTTACTTTCTCAACTCTGCGTCATGTACCAAAAAAAAGGTTTTTAAATGATCACCCATACTCCCTTGGTTTCAAAATAAATGACCCAGCTAGTTTAATTTTCAACTAACCGGTGTCATTTATTTTAAAACATTAACTCATACTCCCTCTGTTCTAAAATAAATGACGTTTAGGACAGCTAATTTAGTTCAATTTGAACTAATTTTCTTGTCCTAAACGTCATTTATTTCAGAACGGAGGGAGTAATAATTTGATGGGTCCTCCCTAAACACGAACTCTTGTGAATTAAATTGCCTTACTGACTTATTGTCTACAACATCCTCTGAAGCGCCAAGCAAAATCACTCCTGGCGCGAAGAAACCTCCTCTCCACGACTAGCTTGTTAGCTATGACAATGAGAAGATTAGTTCTAGCTAGAATAATAGATGCTGCTTATTTTGCCAGATCGCCGATACATCAAGCACTTTTGTAGTAGCCGACATGAGCTGCGAGCTAGCTAGCTGATGAGACGACCGGTGCACCATTCTGTCCCTGCTGCTGCCCTGAAAAGAATAAAATGAAACTGTGTGTGACCTTAAGAAAAAACAGGAACGGAAAATCAAATGAAGAAACGTCTGACCCGTGCGTAGCAGCGGTAGCATGCACAGCACAGTCTACCTGCTCTTGTCTCTGTTCGTTCGCACCAGACAACAAACGACCTGATGCTTGATAGCGAGAGATGCCTTATGCCAGGCAACGTGGAAGCAAGGCGTTAGCGTCGTGTCCTAGGCATGTCGTCTGAACGACGAATGATCATCTTGCAAGGAGACGATTGATTAGGGTATGTAAGGAGGGCACAGGGACAGGTTCTCGTCGCCAACGGACGTGGATGCTCGAGAAATCACTGATCAGGGCGACAGGGCCCGGAGAAGAAGGAAAGCGATGTTCAGAGGCGGGGGTGCCATCCTCTGATGCCCATTGGGCATATGGTTTTGTCGCAGCTGCGGTGCTAGGGATTCAAAAATGGCTGAACTAGGCGTTAGACCGGCGGCGGGGTGCCGCCTAGCGGCTCGTCATGTACCAGACACACACCTCCCTAGCCTAGGTGGCTGATTCTGAAACAATGGTAGGAGTACACAAGACGATTGGAGTTGAACCAGACACATGGAAAGCCAATCAACGTCAAGGTTTTAGGCGGATGAAGGATCGCGCCAATGCCCTAGGACTACTAGCTATCATCAGAGCCATGTACACTCATAACTTCCATACTTTTCGTTACAGAAATTAAGCAGATTATTTCCTGTTAAAAAATTAAGCAGATTACTATGAGACGATCGAAAAAGCTTGTTAAATCATCCTAAAGTATTACGTGTATGTAAGACGTCATGGATGTATCAGTCCTAGCAGGAAGTTGAGAGCGCACTCGGAGACCATACATTTTATCTCTCTCTGTTTTTTTTTTAACTTATTTCAATGGAAATAGTAACATACCTTGTACTACCTTCGTACCGGGTCATAACGAGCACCAACGTACACGGATTTGAGCCTTCCTGTGCAGTATGTACCGGTCCATGATTTTTGTAGGACATAGTCTAGGTCCAGAAGATGTTGACGTATTACAAACACTACAAGAAACAGGTTGACTTACTAGGGCCAAAACACTCGTAATTAAGTCATAAATCGTCGTAAGCAACTTAATTACGATGGTTATGTCCTATTTACGACGGTCGGCGACCGTCACAAGTTTGTAGTCGTAAATAACATAATTTACGACGGCAATAAGTTATTTACAACGGCTCGGCCTGGCGTCGGAACTTATAAAAATATGTGCCAGGTGGCACCCTCTATAACCTTATTTACGACAGTGCGGACTAGACCGTCGTAAGTTACAAAGGCTACAGGCCGTCATAAATAGTATACGCTTATTTATGATGGCTGTCGTAAATAAGTGATTTAATTTAAAAAAAATAGAAAATTGCTAACCTCGCACGATGGCCACCTCACAAGCAGATACATAACAATATAAATAAGATCACAGACAGTTCGGATTACAATATTATCAAATATAAGACACGACAGTACACACTCCCCCGTCTGATACATCCAGAGTCCGGAATATCGTCCTCACGTCATGCTCCAGGCCTCGGTAGTTGCGCGATGAAGTCTGAGCCTCCTTCCTATGATGTACAAGTGTAGTTATACAAGTTTGAGATTGAAAAGTGTATGTTTTACTAACTTTATTTATCACGAGGTAGAATTGAGTAATTGTGACTAAGTTTGGCTATATTTTGCTAAAATATCCTAGATGTAGTTACATTGCAAACGTTTAGCTAATTTTAGATAAGTTTGGCTATGTTTGAGCAATTATGACTAACTTTATTTATGTTTGACTAATTTTGACTTAGTTTGCTATATTAATCTAACTATATTAATTTTAATAAGTGTTGTTTACATGTGCCGCTAGTTTTCATTCTTGTTCCAACAAGTATACATCCAACTACGGTCTTCACCCATATTTGTGCCTACAAATTAAATGTAGAAAGTCAACATTAGCTATCACGCGTCTACATCTATTAGGAAGGATGTGTCCTCAACCCACCCAAGAGTGACCGAGAGAGCTTGCTTACAACGAGACACGTGGTTCGGATCATGATGAAATTTTTGATAGCATAACCCCGCAGTTCTCCAACTGCACGCCCCGAAATGGTGCAGCAGAGAACATCAGGGTTATACAACCGAGATTTTAATCAAATTTCGGACCTCGCGTCTCGTTGTAAGCAAACTCTCTCAGACACTCCGAGGCTGTCCAAAAGAGGGACAATTCTGAAACTACACGCGTCACATGCATAGCGCAAGTGACATGTACCGGTTTGAAATGGGTGACGTATAGGATACATTTACTCATTTTTTATTCATTCAATACCGCTGTAAAAAACTTATTTACGACGGTTTTCAAGTGTTCCAATGAGAGAGAGAAGAAAAAATAGAGAAAGAGAGAAAGATTTGGAGATGGCCAGTGAACGTCTCGTGTACACTGTCGTGTTCCAACGAGTGCTTGATGTCTGCACCGACACCGTTCGCATCCGTGCCTGGCACGATAGTTGTCTTACTAATAATTATCGTACTATCTGCTTTCTCGATGGTCTATATAGCTAACCGTTGTGAAGAAAATAATTAACACTCAATTTTGAAATAATTTTCAACTAAATAATCAAATAGAACAAACAATTAATAATTAAATTGACAGCATAATACATTACTTAATATAACATCTAATTAACACCTAAAATAGTACTAATTAACAAACTAAGTATAATTTACAACTAAATAGTCAAATACAACATATAATTAACAATTAAACTAGCACTAAATAAACAATAAAAAATTACTTGCTTTTGTTGCTCCGGGCGGCGGCGGCGCGGGAGGCGCAGTGCCTCGGGCGGCGCGGCTCGGGGCAGCGGCGCGGGTGGTCAGGAGAGGCACGGACGTGGGTGAAGCGAGGGGGTCGCAAGGCGTCCCGCTCACGAACAGGTTTGAAATGGGTGACGTATAGGATACATTTACTTATTTTTGATTCATTCAATACCGCTGTAAAAAAACTTATTTACGACGGTTTTCAAGTGTTCCAATGAGAGAGAGAAAAGAAATAGAGAAAGAGAGAGAAAGATTTGGAGATGGCCAGCGAACGTCTCGTGTACACTGTCGTGTTCCAACAAGTGTTTGACGTCTGCACCGGCACCGTTCGCATCCGTGCCTGGCATGATAGTTGTCTTACTAATAATTATCGTACTATCTAGTTTCACGATGGTCTATATAGCTAACCGTTGTGAAGAAAATAATTAACACTCAATTTTGAAACAATTTTCAACTAAATAATCAAATAAAACAAACAATTAATAATTAAATTAACAGCATACTACATTACTTAATATAACATATAATTAACACCTAAAATATTACTAATTAACAAACTAAGTATAACTTCCAACTAAATAGTCAAATACAACATATAATTAACAATTAAACTAGCACTAAATAAACGATAAAAATTACTTGCTTTTGTTGCTCTGGACGGGAGGCGGAGTGCCTCGGGCGGCGCGGCTCAGGGCAGCGGCGCGGGTGGTCAGCAGAGGCACGGGCGTGGGCGAAGCGAGGGGGTCGCAAGGCGGTATAATTCCCTTATTCACGAACAGGTATAATTCCCTTATTTTACGACGGCTTGTTCTCGAATCGTTGTAAAGAAGTCTTATTTACGATTGTCTGTTCTCACCGTCATAAATAAGCCTCATCTTACGACAGACAGAACAAATCGTCCAGTTTCAAATACCATCGTTTACGATGGACGGTTTCGGTCGTCCTAAATACCATTATTTACGATAACAAACACTAAAGGCGACGTAAATAACTATTACCAACTTTAAACCGTCGTAATATTTGTGTTTTTACTGTAGTGAGATGAGAAGTGGAGAAGATGGACAGGCTGAAATGGATGGAACGGGCTTCATCAGCTAAACGCGATCAATCAATAACGATGGAAAAGGCATGGACGATTAACATCCACTTTGATAATTACCCGATGACCGCCGATTTCTTTACCGATTCTAGCAACAACACGTAGCGAGGGAAGCCCTCGGAATTCGCTGCTTCGAGGCCGGCCTGCTTTCGTTCTGCAGCCCGATGAGTTGTCACGTCACATGCCCGGCAGATAAATAAACAGTCCCTGGGATAAGATCAGCCATCAATACTACGCGGTCCACTAATCACCGCTGTAAACTAGTACCAAATGAAAACTGCTAATCAAACCCCCTCCAGATTTAAAAAGGTCTACACGCGTCCTTCAATTTCGCCTAGGTCCCGTGTGCACGTACGAGTAGACAGAAGAGCTTGCCTTGGTCCGGCCAGGTCGCCTTGCACGCACGTACGATGACAGCGAGGACAGCGCAGACGTCAGTACGCTGGTCTCGGTGCCAAGCTAATAAACTACGGCGTTAGCCTGCCTTGGGCGGCCGAACCCCGTCAGTGTATGCATCGGGACCCGGCCTGGCGTTTCTTGGATCCATGGATGCTTATCTGGCAACGGGCGTGACGACGCGTGCGATCCACAAATCGCGCCTGCAGCCCGCCTGCCACGCAGTCGCAGAGGCCGGCGTCGATGATGACGTGGAAGTACGGCGCGGGAAACATGTAATAAAACGGCGGCTGTAAAACAAATGTTTAAATAGACCGATACGCAGTGAGGTTCAAGTCAACGTGTCTCTGTCATGTGGTACCGAATGCGCCGGAGTGCTTATACAAAAGATGAAAATACACGGCTATGTCCTTAGCAACGTTGGAACTGCAAACCAACAACGTGACAATCAAGTTCCGGTGTAATTATATTGCTCCCTTTTGAAATATTTGACACTGGTTAGGTTAATTTTAAACTAACCGGTATCAAATAATTCGAGACAGAAGGTGCCGAAGTGTTCTCTATGACACTTCCTCCAGTCTGCTCGGAAGCAGCCCGCAGAGGTTCTTTTTTCGGTGGGGCTAGTGGATCTCGAAGGTCTGGGCACAATGGCGAGAAAGACACGAGGATTTATGTGGTTCGGGTCGGCGGAGCGTAAAACCCTACGTCCACGGGAATGCTTGATGTATTGCTTGCGCGCGTGTGAGAATGACTTGGCTGAGTTGCGAACCCCTTGCCCGGATGCTGCCCCGGTCCTTTTATAGCCCAAGGCCGGGGCAGTTACAAGGTGGCCCGAGCCCTACATGTGGCCTCGCGTGCTATCTACATCCTATACATAAGCTATAGGCATTTACAGCTACATGCACTGTCACTGCTGGTGGAGTTAAGGCGTGCCGCCTGTCACGCCGGGCGCCTCTAACCGGACGGCCGGTGATGATGAAGTTACCGTCTTGTCGCCGCGTCTCCTCGCTCTGCTAGGCAGCTCTGCGCCGCTGGGCGGTACTGTTGTGCCATCACGCCTCGCCGCCCTGTCTTTCACCGTAATGATACGCTGACGGGAGACGGAGGCGTGCGTCGTGCATCATGCTTCTAGGGAAGGCGCGACCCTTGAATACTCGGCCTCACAGCACACCTTCCTCTTTACTCCTTGGCCATCTGTCCGTTACCTGTCGGCGTGACATCCGAGCGGCTGGCCCCCGGGACACGCGTCGCCACCGGAGCTGTCTCGCGGAGTAGTGGGTGGTCCGAGGTCGCTGGGCACGTGGCAGCACCGGAGCCCTCCTATGCTGGAGGTCAGGCCCGGGCTGCAGGTGTAACACCCTCAATTTTGTAATTCATGCATGCATTCATATGTCATGTAGAGAAACATTTTAAAGAAGTAGAAACGAAGAAAGAATCAGAAAGATAGCTAAAAAAGAGCTAGTTCCAATTTGCCGAGGAGCGCCGTAGACACTTCCCGCGGCCGCTGGCCACGTGGCGCCTTCGGGGCTCATCCCCGCGGAGGGGGAGAGGTCCACCGCTAACTAGCCACGTGGCAGGCTCGGAGCTTGCCTCTGCGGAAGGGGCGAGGTCCGACCCCGTGGGACACGTGTTGCCCCTGGAGCTAGCCTCTGCGGAGGAGCGAGGCCATCCCCGCAGGACACGTGTCGCCTTCGGAGCTAGTCACTGTGGAGAAGCGGGAGGTCCAACCCACGGGACACGTGTCGCTCTCGGAGCTCGTCTTCGAGAGGTCCGGCCCTGTTTGACACGTGTCGCTCTCGGAGCTCACCTCCGAGAGGCCCGACACTAGTGAACACGTGTCAACCTCAGAGCTCACCTCCGAGGAGAAGGTCCAGATGGACACATGTCATCCTCGAAGCTCACCTCCGGGAGGTCCGACACTGCTTGACACGTGTCGTTCTCGGAGCTTACCCCCGGGGAGAAGAGAGGTCCGACGCAGTTGGACACGTGTCGACCTCGGAGCTCATCTCTGAGCAGACAGGAGATCCGGCACTGACACGTGGCACTCTTGGTGCCACCTCCGAAGAGGGGGGAGGTTCGGCACTAACGTGGCACTCTCGGAGCTCACCTTCGGAAAGAGGGGAGGTTCGGCACTGACACGTGGCGTACGCGGAGCTCATCTCTGGAAAGAGGGGAGGTCCCGACCCACCAGACACGTGCGTACGCGGAGCTCGCCTCTGAGGGAGAGGGAGGTCCCGCCCGCCAGGACACGTGGCACACACGGAGCTCGCCTCTGAAAAAGAGGGAGGTCCCGCCCGCCTGACACGTGGCACAACCAGAGCTCGCCTTTGAGGAAAAGGGAAGCCCAGGCCCTCGTTGGACACGTGGAGCCTCTGGAGCTTATATCTGCGGAAGGATGAGGTCCTTAAGCGGTTTTTCCCTATGCGCGAGCGTCCAATACAGAAGAAACCGACACGATTTCTTCTACGATTGATATCGCACCAAATCTATTGAAGATAAGTTGTTAAGATCCAAACACAAATCAAATAGGACTCTTATTTGAAATCCAATTGGAATAGGACTCTTCTTTTTCCGGTTATAAATAGAACCCGGAACAACCCTTGGCCGCACCATCTATTCCCAACTTGACGACTTAGAGGCCATAGCACCCAACTCGTCGAGTTAATTCGCTTCGTCGGAGTTCATCGCCGGAGATCACCGACGAGCTCGCCGTCACCGGAAGAGAGCCCCGACGTTCTTTCTTGCTAGGAGAAAGACCCCGAGACCTAGGAGAAGTGAGGTAGGTCTCCATTACCACCTTACGATGTCATCGCGGTTTCTTTGCATCTGTTTCTTCGATCCCTTCGAACAGAAGCTTTTTCGTGTGGACAGATCACGTGTTGATCAGTTTGATCTAGATCTTGAAACAAGATCATCACCACGTCCACATTTGATCTTTACACCCTTGATCACTGTAAAACCCCATGCAAGCCCATTAAAACATGCAAGAACACATACAAACTGATCTAATAAAAATAGCACCATAGGATTAGCATGCATGTGCGCCATTGCATCTTGAGTAGAGTTTGTGCATGATGATTGATTGCTGTAAATCTTGTATGTGCGTGATCGTGAGTAGAAGGACAAGCTCAGGGAGCTATCTAAGAAGGACTAAATCACCCAAACTTCGAGACACGTGAACAACCAGAGCCACAGGAACAAGACAAGTGCTCCTTGACCATATTGATCCCATGTTTTTGAAAACTGTTTTGGTTGCGAAAACTGTGTATGCTGAGTCAACTTGATGGGAAACCCTTTTATAGGAGTTTACTAGTTTTGTTAACCACCCTTGTCGCTAGGGAAGTTTATGAGTCGAGTATGGTCGTTTTTGCTTTTTGCTTCGCTAATCTACGGGATATGGGAAGTGATAGAATGTGTCTAGCTACTGCACTCATGTAAATAATAATAATGAGAACTTGATGTTAATGAACATGAATCGGGGGAGTGTGACGCCCACGTTCCGAGAAACCCCGGAACAGGACTCATGCATATGTGTGCCCAGGATGTTCATCACACATACACATGTATCCACAAACTGAATTCAGAATATAACCACGAATAATAAGGTTTTATTACAATGTCTCATGAATCTCTAATTCATTCTAGCAGCGGAAGTCTTATTCTAGCAGCGGAAGTCTTCTAAACTATTGCGGAAGCAAAACTAAACAGCAGCAGCGGCTCCATCTCCTACTTCACAGGCAAGTTGATGGTGGATCACACACCTAGTACTCCACATGGTCTTCGAAGTACTCCTCTCTTGTTGCTGATGATGAAGTAATAATGCAAGTTTGAGTACATGACTTACTCAGCAAGTGCGGGAAAATATGATATGTAGCTCACAGCAAGGTAGGTATAAAAAAGGATCATTGCGGAAAGCAAAGTTTATTTCACAAAACATGATAAAAATAGCTACTAGCTTTAAGTGAATGTAATCCCAACATTTATCCAATTAAAATATCAACATACCTCCAGCATGTTCCACCTCTTTTCATGTCTCATCAGACATTCATCTTTATCAGATTTTTCTCATGCTCATGAATACCATCTCGTATTCATTACCATCTTAACTCATATTCAATTCCGTCTCATAACCGAGACCAAAGCTCATTATCATGACTCAACAGTCTAATTCTTATTACCAAGACTCAATAGTCCCGAAACAAAACCAAAGACCAAACCATAACCAAACCAGTGACATCCCAATAACCAAACCGAACCATCCCAACTAATCATGTGAGTTGTCCAAGCGCTTGTGACCGTAAGCACGGCTATCATGATAGTTTTATACCCTGCAGAGTTTGCACCACTTTACCCATAAGTGTGTGATTTCGTCACCCATCGGCGGCTGTAGAATCTCCATTATACCAGTACACAACCGTCGGTGATTGGCCAAGAGATCACAAAATAGCCTTTACAAAGGGGCTACTAGATGTATGGACTCACTAAGGTTTCACCAGCAGGCTCGAATCACCATTCTCCCACCTACGGGCCCCCTCTTGTGCCATGCAGTTCCCAGGGCAGTCCTCTCTTGACTCCCATTCCCCGCGCCTTCCACGGTCCATAACAATCTAGCAACTTACCTAATTAGTCAGCTAAGCGGCACTCATATTTGGCCTTGTGGTGGCACTGTTATCGTGGCATGTGCTGGCATGAACCGGTCCTTAGATCTACGACAAGTAAACCACCATCTCATTCTACCACATCCACCCCCGATTCATGTTCATTAACATCAGTTCTCATTATTATTATTCTCATGAGTGCAGTAGCTAGATGCATTCTATCTCTTCCCATATCCCGTAGATTAGCGAAGCAAAAAGTAAAAACGACCATACCCGACTCATAAACTTCCCTAGCGACAAGGGTGGCTAACAAAACTAGTAAACTCCTATAAAAGGATTTCCCATCAAGTTGACTCAGCATACACAGTTTTCGCAACCAAAACAGTTTTCAAAAACATGAGATCAATATGGTCAAGGAGCACTTGCCTTGTTCCTATGGTTTCTGTTGCTCTTGGATCTCGAAGTCTTGGTGTTGAAATCCTTCGTTGATAGCTCCCTGTGCTTGTCCTTCTACTCATGATCACGCATATACAAGATTTACAGAGATCAATCATCATGCACAAACTTTACTCAAGATGCAATGGTGCATATGCATGCTAATCGTATGGTGCTGTTTTTATTAGATCAGTTTGTACGTGTTCTTGCATGCTTTAATGGTTTGCATGGGGTTTTACCATGAATAATGGTATAAGGATCAAGTGCGGACGTGGTGATGATCTAGGCTCAAGATCTAGATCAAACCGATCAACACGTGATCTATCCACGAATAAGCTTATGTTCGAAGGAATCGAAGAGAACAGATGCAAAGAAAACCGCGATGATGTCGTAAGGTGGTAACGAAGACCTACCTCACTTCTCCTTGGTCTCGGGTCTTCCTCCTAGCAAGACAAATCGTCGGGGCTCTCTTTCGGCGATGACGAGCTCGTCGGCGGTCTCCGGCGACTAAACTCCGGCGAAGGAAATTAACTAGACGAGTTGGGGGCTAGGGCCTCTAAGTCGTCTACTTGGGAATAGATGGTACGGCCAAGGGTTGTTTCGGGTTCTATTTATAACTAAAAAAAGAAGAGTCCTATTCCGATTGGATTTCAAATAAGAGTTCTATTTGTTTTGTGTTTGGATCTTAACAACTTATCTTCAATAGATTTGGTGCGATATCAATCGTAGAAGAAATCATGTCGATTTCTTCTGTATCGGGCGCTTGCGCACAGGGTAAAACCGCTTAAGGACCTCGTCCTTCCGCAGAGATAAGCTCCGGAGCCTCCACGTGTCCAGCGGGGGCCTGGGCTTCCCTTTTCCTCAGGGGCGAGCTGTGGTTGCGCCACGTGTCAGGTAGGCGGGACCTCCCTCTTCCTCAGAGGCGAGCTCCGCGTGTGCCACGCGTCCTAGAGGGCGAGACCTCCCCCCTCTCTAGAGACGAGCTCCGCATACGCCACGTGTCAGTGCCGGACCTCCCCTCTCTTCGGAGGTGAACTCCGATAGTGCCACGTGTCAGTGCAGGACCTCCCCTCTCTTCGGAGGTGGGCTCCGGAAGTGCCACATATCCTAGTAGCGCCGGATCTCCTTTCTGCTCAGAGATGAGCTCCGAGGTCGACACGTGTTCAACTGCGTCGGACCTCTCTTCTCCCCAGAGGTAAGCTCCGAGAACGACACGTGTCAAGCAGTGTCGGACCTCCCGGAGGTGAGCTCCGAGGATGACACGTGTCCATCGGAACCTTCTCCTCGGAGGTGAGCTCCGAGGATGACACGTGTTCAGTAGTGTCGGACCTCTCGGAGGTGAGCTCCGAGAGCGACACGTGTTAAACTGGGTCGGACCTCTCGGAGATGAGCTCCGAGAGCGACACGTGTCCCGTGGTTTGGACCCCCCGCTTCTCCGCAGTGACTAGCTCTGAAGGTGACACGTGTCCTGCAGGGCTGGCCTCGCTCCTCCGTAGAGGCTAGCTCCGGGGGCAACAAGTGTCCCACGGGGTCAGACCTCGCCCATTACACAGAGGCAAGCTCCGAGCCTACCACGTGGCCAGTTAGCGGCGGACCTCTCCCCCTCCGCGGGGATGAGCTCCGAAGGCGCCACGTGGCCAGCGGGCCGTGTGAAGTGTCTACGGCGCTCCTCGGTGAACCAGAACTGGCTCATTTTAGATATCTTTCTGATTCTTTCTTCGTTTCTACTTCTTTAAAATGCTTCTCTACATGAAATACGAATGCATGCATGAATTACGAAATTGAGGGTGCTACAGGGAGATCTAGGCAAGCTTGGTTTGTGGATGTGGTAGAATGAGATGGTGGTTTACTTGCCGTAGATCTAAGGACCAGTTCATGCCAGCACATGCCAGGATAACAGTGCCACCACAAGGCCAAATATGTTTGCGGCTTAGCTGACTAATTAGGTAAGTTGCTAGATTGTTATGGACCGTGGAAGGCGCGGGGAATGGGAGTCAAGTGAGGACTGCCCTGGGAACTGCAGGGCACAAGAGGGGGCCCGTAGGTGGGAGAATTGGAGATTCTAGTCTGCTGGTGAAACCTTAGTGAGTCCATACATCTAGTAACCCCTTTGTAAAGGCTATTTTGTGATCTATTGGCCATACACCGACAGTTGTGTACTGGTATAATGGAGGTTCTGCAGTTGCCGACGGGTGACGAAATCACAAACTTGTGGGTAAAGTGGTGCCACATCTGCAGAGTGTAAAACTATCATGATAGCCGAGCTTATGGTCACGAGCGCCTGGCCAACTCACATGATTAGATGGGATGGTTATTGGGCTGGTATTTGGTTTGGACTTTGGTTTTTGTTTCGGGACAGTTGAGTCTTAGTGATGAGATTGGTTCATGACTGTTGAGTCATGATAATGAGCTTTGGTCTCGGTTATGAGATGGAAATTGAATATGAGATGAGATGGTAATGAATACGAGATGGTATTCATGAGCATATGAAAAAGTTGAGAAAGATGAATGTTTGATGAGACATGAAAAGAGGTGAAACATGATGGAGGTATGTTGATGTTTTAATTAAATAAATGTTGGAATTACATTCACTTAAAGCTAGTTGCTGTTTTTATCATGTTTTGTGAAATAAACTTTGCTTTCCGCAATGAGCCTTTTTATACCTACCTTGCTGTGAGCTACATATTATATTTTCCGGCACTTCCTGAGTACGTCATGTACTCAAACTTGCATTATTACTTCATCATCAGCAACAGGAGAGGAGTACTTCGGAGACCATGTGGAGTACTAGGATTGTGAACTACCGTCAACTTGCCTGTGGAGTAGGAGATGGAGTCGCTGCTACTTAGTTTGCTTCCGCAACAGTTTAGAAGACTTTCGCTGCTAGAATAAAGATTTCCGCTGCTAGAATGAGTTAGACACTCATGAGACAATGTAATAAAACCCTATTATTCGTGGTATTATTCTGAATTCAGTTTATGGATTATATGTGTATGTGTGATGAACATCCTAGGCACACATATGCATCAGCTTGGTTCCGGGGTTTCTCGGAACGTGGGCGTCACAAATTTTGGTATCAGAGTCACGTTGACTGTAGGACGCACCCCTAGTCACAGATTGGCATTAGAAGCCATGATTACTGTAGGTCACAAGCCTAGATAGAACTCACAGATTGGTATTAGAAGCCACGCTGACATAAAACGCAAGCCTAGAATGCATAGATTGGCATCAGAACCACCTTGACCATAGGATGCAAGCCTAGGTAAAAGTCACAGATTGATCACAGATTGGTATCATAGGTATCACCCCAAACCACATTGAACTATAGGACGAAGTCAAAGATAGGTATCACCATAAAAACACATAGGACTCCCATTGAATAAGCTTGAATAGGAGTTGTGTAAAACTTTTGTGATGATTGCTTGTGATTGTGTGCTTAGTGTGAGTTGTGGGACATCTCAAGCGTTGTCCATATCCACACATAGTAGAGAGATGTGAGATGCTTCGGCATGTGTTCACATCCTCATAAAGACTAATATATATAGTTCATACCCTTGATGCATATAGTTTGGGGGAATCCATCTAAACTTCTAACTTCTATTCTATCCAACTCTCTCTCAAAAGATGCTGAGAAAAAAACGCTGGCCGACAAAGGAGGAACGTCCGTGGCAACCAAGAGGATGAACACGTCGAAGTTCCAGAGACTATCAACCCCGAGGCTGGTGGAAACAACCTGGAAAGGTTGATGGCTATGCAGAATCAGCTCATGCAAACAATGATCCAAACTTTGGGTCAACTGCAAGCCAACAACAACAACCCCGTTCCTGCACCACCGCCACCACCACCGCCGGCTCATAACCGATTGGTAGAGTTCATGAGGACTCGACCACCCACTTTTGCACAAGCTAATGATCCCATGGAGGCCGATGACTGGTTGAAGTCCATGGAGAAGAAGCTTGCCATAGTTCAGTGCAATGATCGAGAGAAAGTTCTCTTCGCATCGCACCAACTTATGGGAGCAGCCGCTGACTGGTGGGAAGCTCTATGCAACGCTCATGTCAACCAGGAGACTATAACTTGGGCAGAGTTCAAGGAGAGCTTCCGCTCTCACTACGTCCCTGTTGGTGTCATGATGCTAAAAAGGCAAGAGTTTGAAGGTCTCCGCCAGGGCAGGAAAAGCGTGAATGAGTACCTCAACAAGTTCACGCAACTATCACGGTATGCCCCTCAGGACGTCAACTCAGACCAACGGAAGCAGTATTTGTTCATGAGAGGGTTGAACAATGAGATCCAGATTCAGCTCCTCAACAATGACTATGCGAGCTTCTAGAAGCTAATTGACAAAGCCATAGTGGTTGAGAGCAAGATCCGAGAGATCGAGCAAGAGGGCAAAAGAAAGATGCCATACCAGCCACAAGGGAGCAACGTACGCCCTAGGTACATGTCCCCAGCTGCACCACATCATGGCTCGTCTACTTCCACTTTTCGCCCTAACCAACTACGACAGCAGCGCCCTGTCATGCAAGCACCCCGTATGCCCTTGCCTCCGGCGCCTCGTCCTAACATGGGCGCCTATGCACAAAACCCCCGCCCCAACGTCCCTGTTGTCTTGGGCAACAAGGCATGCTTTGCATGCGGAGAAACAAGACACTTTGCAAGTCAGTGCCCGAGGAAAGATTCGGGACAACCAAGCAACGCGCCCAAGCAGAACCCACGGCCGAACAGAGGAGCTACGCAAGGTAACCGTGGACAGCAGAACTATGCTCGTGGCAACGTGAACCATGTCTGTGCTGAGGAAGCACAACAGGCTGAGGACGTCGTGATTGGTATGTTCCTTGCCAACTCCAACCCAGCCACCATTTTATTTGATTCCGGAGCATCGCATTCATTCATATATCCAAGTATGTTGCCAAGTATAATCTACCCATATCACACTTGAAATATACTATGTTAGTTATTTCTCCCGGTAGAGAGATGAGGACTAATATAGTATGTCCAAAAGTAAACCTTAAAATAAGGGGGGTAGACTTCCTTGCCAACCTCATTGTCTTGGATTTCCATGGGCTTGATATAATACTTGGAATGGATTGGTTAAGCAAGCACAACGCAGTAATCCAATGTGCTGAGAGGAGCGTGAAGAAGACCTTAAGGCAGAATTCCCTCATCTATTCTCCACTCTATCGAATCTCAAGGGCGAGATTCAATTTAAGGGGGGTAGGTTTGTAACACCCTCAATTTTGTAATTCATGCATGCATTCGTATTTCATGTAGAGAAGCATTTTAAAGAAGTAGAAACGAAGAAAGAATCAGAAAGATAGCTAAAAAGAGCCAGTTCCAGTTTGCCGAGGAGCGCCGTAGACACTTCCCGTGGCCGCTGGCCACGTGACGCCTTCGGGGCTCATCCCCGCGGAGGGGGAGAGGTCCGCCGCTAACTGGTCACGTGGCAGGCTCGGAGCTTGCCTCTGCGGAAGGGGAAAGGTCCGACCCCGTGGGACACGTGTTGCCTCCGGAGCTAGCCTCTGCAGAGGAGCGAGGCCAGCCCCACAGGACATGTGTCGCCTTCGGAGCTTGTCACTGTGGAGAAGCGGGAGGTCCAACCCACGGGACACGTGTCGCTCTCAGAGCTCGTCTCCGAGAGGTCTAGCCCTATTTGACATGTGTCGCTCTCGGAGCCCACCTCCGAGAGGTCCGACACTACTGAACACTTGTCAACCTCGGAGCTCTCCTCCGAGGAGAAGGTCCCGATGGACACGTGTCATCCTCGGAGCTCACCTCCGTGAGGTCCGACACTGCTTGACATGTGTCGTTCTCGGAGCTTACCTCCGGGAAGAAGAGAGGTCCGACGCAGTTGGACACGTGTCGACCTCGGAGCTCATCTCTGAGCAGAAAGGAGATCCGGCGCTGAAATGTGGCACTCTTGGTGCCACCTCCGAAGAGAGGGGAGGTTTGGCACTAACGTGGCACTCTCAGAGCTCACCTTCAGAAAGAGGGGAGGTCCGGCACTGACACGTGGCGTACGCGGACCTCGTCTCTGGAAAGAGGGGAGGTCCCGACCAAACTAACACATGGCGTACGCGGAGCTCACCTCTAAGGGAGAGGCAGGTCCCGCCTGCCAGGACGCGTGGCACACACGAAGCTCGTCTCTGAGGAAGTGGGAGGTCCCGCCCGCCTGACACGTGGCGCAACCAGAGCTCGCCCCTGAGGAAAAGGGAATCCCAGGCCCCCGCTGGACACGTGGAGCCTCTGGAGCTTATCTCTGCGAAAGGACGAGGTCCTTAAGCGGTTTTGCCCTGTGCGCGAGCGTCGAATACAAAAGAAACCGACATGATTTCTTCTACGATTGATACCGCACCAAATATATTGAAGATAAGTTGTTAAGATCCAAACACAAATCAAATAGGACTCTTATTTGAAATCCAATCGGAATAGGACTCTTCTTTTTCCGGTTATAAATAGAACTCGAAACACCCCTTGGCTGTACCATCTATTCCCAAGTCGACGACTTAGAGGCCATAGCCCCTAACTCATCGAGTTAATTCCCTTCGCCGGAGTTCAGTTGCCGGAGACCGCCGACGAGCTCGCCGTTGCCGGAAAAGAGCCCCAATGACCTGTCTTGCTAGGAGAAGACCCCGAGACCCAGGAGAAGTGAGGAAGGTCTCCATTACCACCTTACGACATCATCACGGTTTCTTTGCATCTGTTTCTTTGATCCCTTCGAACAGAAGCTTTTTCGTGTGGACACATCACGTGTTGATCGGTTTGATCTAGATCTTGAAACAAGATCATCACCACGTACACATTTGATATTTACACCCTTGATCACCGTAAAACCCCATGCAAGCCCATTAAAACATGCAAGAACACGTACAGACTGATCTAATAAAAACAGCACCATAGGATTAGCATGCATATGCACCATTGCATCTTGAGTAGAGTTTGTGCATGACAATTGATTGCTGTAAATCTTGTATGTGCGTGATCGTGAGTAGAAGGACAAGCTCAGAGGGCTATCTATGAAGGACTACAGCACCCGAACTTTGAGACACGTGAACAACAAGAGCCATAGGAACAAGGCAAGTGCTCCTTGACCATATTGATCCCATGTTTTTGAAAACTGTTTTGGTTGCGAAAACTGTGTATGCTGAGTCAACTTGATGGGAAACTCTTTTATAGGAGTTTACTAGTTTTGTTAACCACCCTTGTCGCCAGGGAAGTTTATGAGTCGGGTATGGTCGTTTTTGCTTTTTGCTTTGCTAATCTACGGGATATGGGAAACGATTGAATGTGTCTAGCTACTGCACTCATGAGAATAATAATAATGAGAACTTGATGTTAATGAATATGAATCGGGGGAGATCTAGGCAAGCTTGGTTTTTGGATGTGGTAAAATGAGATGGTGGTTTACTTGTCGTAGATCTAAGGACCGGTTCATGCCAGCACATGCCAGGATAACAGTGCCACCACAAGGCCAAATATGGGTGCGGCTTAGCTGACTAATTAGGTAAGTTGCTAGATTGTTATGGACCGTGGAAGGCGCGGGGAATGGAAGTCGAGTGAGGACTGCCCTGGGAACTGCATGGCATAAGGGCGAGCCCGTAGGTGGGAGAATTGGAGATTCTAGCCTGCTGGTGAAACCTTAGTGAGTCCATACATCTAGTAACCCCTTTGTAAAGGCTATTTTGTGATCTCTTGGCCATACACCAACGATTGTGTACAGGTATAATGGAGGTTCTACAGTCGCCGACGGGTGACGAAATCACAAACTTGTGGCTAAAGTGGTGCCACCTCTGCAGAGTGGCAAACTATCATGATAGCCGAGCTTATGGTCACGAGCGCCTGGCCAACTCACATGATTAGATGGGATGGTTATTGGGATGGTGATTGGGATGGTATTTGGTTTCGACTTTGGTTTTGGTTTCGGGACTGTTGAGTCTTAGTGATGAGATTGGTTTCATGACTGTTGAGTCATGATAATGAGCTTTGGTCTCGGTTATGAGATGGAAATTGAATATGGGATGAGATGGTAATGAATACGAGATGGTATTCATGAGCATATGAAAAAGTTGAGAAAGATGAATGTATGATGAGACATGAAAAGAGGTGGAACATGATGGAGGTATGTTGATGTTTTAATTAAATAAATGTTGGGATTACATTCACTTAAAGCTAGTTGCTGTTTTTATCATGTTTTGTGAAATAAACTTTGCTTTCCGTAATGAGCCTTTTTATACCTACCTTGCTGTGAGCTACATATCATATTTTCCCGCACTTGCTGAGTACGTCATGTACTCAGACTTGCATTATTACTTCATCATCAACAACAGGAGAGGAGTACTTCGGAGACCATGTGGAGTACTAGGAGTGTGAACTACCGTCAACTTGCCTGTGGAGTAGGAGATGGAGCCGCTGCTACTTAGTTTGCTTCCGCAATAGTTTACAAGACTTCCGCTGCTAGAATAAAAACTTCTGCTGCTAGAATAAGACTTCCGCTGCTAGAATGAGTTAGACACTCATGAGACAATGTAATAAAACCCTATTATTCATGGTATTATTCTGAATTCAGTTTGTGGATTATATGTGTATGTGTGATGAACATCCTGGGCACACATATGCATTAGCTCGGTTCCGGGGTTTCTCGGAATGTGGGCGTCACAGCAGGACACGTGGCACCTCCGGGGCCTTTCTTGGCGGAAGGTACACCTGGAGTTGTTGCCCATGTGGCAGCACCGAAGCCCTCCCATGCTGGGAGTTGGGCCCGGAACCGTAGGACACGTGGTCCTCCGGAGCTCTCTCTCGTCGGAGGGGCTGGCTCGAAGGTTCCGGGAACGTGGCTGTGCCGAAGCCCTCCGTGGTGGAAGATCAGGTCCGGTACCATTGGACACATGGCGACTCCTTAATCACCCTCGGCCGGAAGTCAGGATCAGTGCCTGA
Source organism: Neostapfia colusana (assembly GCA_030760725.1). Classification (NCBI taxonomy): domain Eukaryota; kingdom Viridiplantae; phylum Streptophyta; class Magnoliopsida; order Poales; family Poaceae; genus Neostapfia; species Neostapfia colusana. The sequence goes on from JASWHV010000006.1 coordinate 109,233,763, forward strand.
AGACAAGTGGCAACCCCGGGTATGCCCATGGGGCCCAGGGCACGTGACTTACGCTAGGGGCCGCCTAAGCTGGAAAGGCGGGGCCCAGGCTGTTTTCTATCCACTACGCGGGGTACCCGGTTTGCAGGGTACCGATAGTGGCCCACGGGCCCATCTCGGGGGAGATATTGAGCCCGCGGGTGGGGCCCCTATCTCTTCCGCGTTGTGGAATCGAAGTGGCAGCGTCATCTTCGCGTAGTGGGCGAGCGGCCGTACCTGAGAGATGGAGTGGTTGTTCGTCTTCAGCGTAGTGGGCGCACTCAGTCAAAGTGGCAGCCATCTTTGTTTATGTGACACCCTCATCTCTGGTTTCTGCATGTATTCATATTTCATGTAGAGAAAAAATATTTTAAAAGAAGTAGGAACAGAGAAATTATCAAATAGATAGCCAGTAAGAGCCGAATCCAGTTCACAGAGAGCGCCGAAGACAACTTCCGTGGCCCGCTGGCCACGTGGCGTGTTCGGAGCTCATCCCTGCGAAGTGGGGAGAGGTCCGCTGCTAAACTGGCTACGTGGCAGGCTCGGGGCTCATCTCCGCAAAGGAGGAGAGGTCCGACCCTGTGGGACACGTGTTGCCCCCGGAGCTAGTCATCATAATCAGAGGACTGGTCGCGTGGGATACGTGTCGATCTGGGAGCTCACCTCCGAGAGGTCAGGTTCTATTGAACACATGTCGCTACCAGAGCTTATCTTTGGGAAACCCGACACTGTCGGACACGTGTCAACCTTGGAGCACGTCTCTGAGGAAAGAAGAGAGGAAAGGTCCGGCACTGACACGTGGCGTGCGCTGAGCCACCTCCGAGTAAGAGAGGAGGTCCCGACCGCCAGGATACGTGGCACACGCGGAGCTCACCTCCGAAGGAAAAGGGAGGTCTCGCTCGTTTGACATGTGGCACAACCAGAGCCCGTCTCTGCGGAAAGGGAGAGACCAGACTCGGTGGACACGTGGAGCTTCCGGAGCTCATCACCGCGAAGGTGACGGGTTCTGAAGCGATTTTGGAACCTGTACGTGTAAGAATACCGGTACGTAAAGGAAACCGACCTGAATCCCACAATGTTACCACACCAAATCAACTAAAGATAAGATGTTAGGATCCAACGACGATCTGAATAGGACTCTTATTCGGGATACAATAAGATTAGGACTCTTCTCTTCCCGATTATAAATAGAACCCATAACCTCTGGCCGAAACCACAAACTTCTTTGCCAACTCCTGAGCCGACGACTTAGAGCCCTAGTCCCAACCCACCGAGTAAACCATCGCCGGAGTGCAGCAAGGAAGATCACCGGAGAAAAGCCCAACGATCTGAGGAGGACCTCGAGACCGAGAAGAACATAAGGTAGGTCTCCAATACCACCTTACGACATCGTTGTGTTTTCTTTGCATCTGTTCTTTGGTTCCTTCGAACAGAAGCCTTCTCGTGGACAGATCACTTGATGATCAGGTTGATCTAAAGACAAGATCATCGCCACGTCCACCTTTGATCCGAACACCTCGGTTCATTATAAAATCCATGCAAGCCATGCAAGAACACGTACAAACCAATCTAATAAAACTAATCATAGGATAGCATGCATATGCATCATCGCATTAAGTTTAAGGTTGTGCATGATATTGATTGCTGTGAATCTTGTATGCACGTGATCCTACATAGCAGGACAAGCTCAGGGAGCTGTCTACGACGAACTGCAGCAACAAGGTTTTGAGATCCAAGAACAACCGGAACCGCAAGAACAAGACAAGTGCTCCTTGACAATATTGATCCTATGTTTTGGGTAAAACTGTTTTGATTTACGAAAAGGTGTGCATGCTGAGTCAAGCATGATGGGAAACCCTTTTATAGGAGTTTACTAGTTTTGGTTAAACCACCGTTGTCGCCAGGGAAGTTTTGAGTCGGGTATGGTTTTTGCTTTATTCTTCGCTGAGTCCATGGGATTGGGAAGCGAGATAGATGTGTCTAGCTAACTGCACTCGTAATGATATGAGAAACTGATGATGTTAATGAACATGGATTGGAGGGAGATCTAGGCAAGACTAGGTTTGTGAATGAGGTAGCATGAGATGGTGGTTTACTTGCCGTAGATCTAAGGACCGGTTCATGCATGCACATGCCAGGATAACAGTGCCACCACAAGGCCAAGTATGGGTGCGGCTTAGCTGAGTAATTAGGTAAGTTGCTAGAGTGTTATGGACTGTGGAAGGCGCGGGGAATGGGGGTCGAGTGAGGACTGCCCTGGGAACTGCATGGCACAAGAGGAGGCCCGTGGGTGGGAGAATTGGAGATTCTAGCCTGCCGGTGAAACCTTAGTGAGTCCATACATCTAGTAGCCCCTTTGTAAAGGCTATTTTGTGATCTCTTGGCCATACACCAACGGCTGTGTACTGGTATAATGGAGGTTCTGCAGTCGCCGACGGGTGATGAAATCACAAACTTGTGGGTAAAGAGGTGCAAACTCTGCAGAGTCTAAAACTATCATGATATCCAAGCTTACGGTCACGAGCGCCTGGCCAACTGCCATGATTAGTTGGGATGGTTCTTGGTTATGGTTATTGATTTTGGTTATGGTTTGGTTTTGGAACTGTTGAGTCCGGGTGATAAGATGGTTTGCATGACTGTTGAGTCATAGTAACGAGATTGGTCTCGGTGTGAGACGAAGTTGTTTATGAGATAAGATGGTAGCGAATATGAGAAGGTATTCGTGAGATGGTAGCGAATACGAGGAGGTATTCGTGAGCAAGAATGAAGTTGGTTAATGTTCGGGTGGAACATGGAAAGTGATGGAGGTATGTTGGTAATTTAATTCATGCTGGGATTACATTCATCTAAAGTTAAGTTGCTGTTTTATCATGGTTTTATAAATCTGCTTTTCTGCAAATGAGTCTTTTTATACCTACCTTTTTATGAGCTACATATCGTGTTTTCCCGCACTTGCTGAGTACATCGTTGACTCAAACTTGCATTATTATTCCATCACCAGCAGCAGGAGAACACTACTATGAAGACCAAGTGGAGCATTAAGGTGTGTGATCTGTTCTCAACCTTGCCTGTGGAATGGAATAGAGATGGAGCCATTTGCTGCTTAGATTTACTTCCGCATTAGTTACATTGCTTCCGCATTAGAATAAAGACTTCCGCTGCGTAGAAATAAAGACTTCCGCTGTGAGCATGAGTCCAAGATTCATGATACATTGTAATAAACTCTGTGATTCGTGCTTATATATATTCTGAATTCAGTTTGTGGAATATATGTGTATGTGTGATGAACATCCTGGGCACACATATACATTAGTTCTCAGTTCCGTGGTTTTCCACAGAATTGAGGGCGTCACAGATTGGTATCAGAGCCACGGGTTGACAGTAGGTTACACGCCTAGATAGAAATCTCAGATTGATATTAGAGCCACGGGTTGACAGAAGGTTACACACCTAAATAGGAATCACAAATTGGTATTGGACACAAATTGGTAGCTAAAGCCACACTGACCATAGGAAGCACCTAGGACGCTTATATTGGCCTTGAAACTACCTTGACATAGGGAACCATCCTTGCATAGGAGTTGTGTGAGCCCTTGTGATGATTGTTGTGATTATATGCTTAGTGTGAGTTGTGGGACGTCTTAAAACGTTGTCCATATCCACACGTAGGTAGAAAGAGGTGTGAGATGTTTCAGCACTTGTTCACATCCTCATATGGGCTAATATATATAGTCCAGCTCACCTTGATGCATATAGTTGAGGGAATCTACCTAACCTTCTAACATTCTATTCTATTTCGATCTCTCTCACAGATGGTGAGAGGAAACGCCGGCCGAAGGAACGTCCGTGACAACCAAGAGGATGGTCACGATGAAGTTCCTGTTAACCCCGGAGCTGGCGAGAACAACCTGGAAAGGTTGATGGCCATGCAAAACCAGCTTATGCAAACCATGTTCCAAACTTTGGGTCAGTTGCAGGCCAACAACGACCCCGTTCCGGCACCACCGCCACCACCACTGCCGGCTCACAACAGACTGGGAGAGTTCATGAGGACTCGACCACCCACCTTTGCTCAAGCTAGTGATCCCATGGAGGCCGATGATTGGTTGAAATCCATGGAGAAGAAGCTTGCCATTGTTCAGTTCAATGACCGAGAGAAGGTTCTCTTTGCGTCGCACCAACTTATGGGAGCTGCCGCTGACTGGTGGGATGCCCTATGCAACGCCCATGTCAACCCGGAGACAATCACTTGGACTGAGTTCAAGGAGAGTTTCCGCTCTCATTACATCCCTGCTGGTGTAATGATGCTCAAGAGACAGGAATTTGAAGGTCTCCGCCAAGGATAGAGAATTGTGAATGAGTACCTCAACAAGTTCACGTAACTGTCCTGGTATGCCGCCGAGGATGTCAACTCAGACCAGAGGAAGCAATACCTGTTCATGAGAGGGTTGAACAATGGGATCCAGGTTCAGCTCCTCAACAATGACTACGTAAGCTTCCAGAAGCTGGTTGACAAGGCTATAGTGGTCGAAAGCAAGATCAAAGAGATCGAGCGAGAAGGCAAGAGGAAGATGCAATACCAGCCCGAAGGGAGCAACGTACGACCTCGGTACATGCCCCCAGCCACACCACAGTATAGGTCAACCACTCCTGCATACCACCCTGGTCAGCCACCACAGCAACAATTCGTTGCACCGGCACCTCGCGTGCCCATGCCTCCTGCGCCCCGGCCTAACAATGGCGCTCCTGTTCAAAACTCCCGCTCCAACGTACCTGCTGCCATAGGCAACAGGGCATGTGTAAGGGCCTCAGTTTTTGACACAAGTTTAAAGTGGTCATCACCACACCACACACCTCATTTGAAGCAAGATGATTAACACAAATAAAGAGCAAGTAACCACCATCAACATGCTCATTAGAGAACAAACTCACATATTGCAAAAGTGGTATTTCCCACATGTGATATAGATGGGCTGGGCATATGAAAACTCCTACACATTGCTAGGGATGTCCATGCCAAGTTTCACCCAAATTCAAAACCTTTTTGAGGTCATTTTGGGTATAGCTAGAAAGAGGGCAGTTTGAAACCATATTCAAATTCAAACTGTTTTTATCCCATGAATTCAAAAGTGGGAGGCATATTCTTATTCAGCACATTTTTGTGAGCTCACACACCAATTTTCACTCCATTTGGAGTTGATCTTGACATGAGCTAAGTGGGACAAATTCAAACTTTATTTGAATTTCAAACTGAACATGTGCTGAAAATTCATTCAAACCAAACCCAATTTGAATCCTAATCAATTCAAATGGCTCATGGGTGAATAAGTTGAATCACCATGGGTATTTTGGGGCTCACTGTTTACAACAGTGATGAGGAGTTAATTTCAGAGGTTAAACTTGAGTGTGGGACCCACATGTCATAGAGAGAAGAGGGGAGACTTGCACCCAAAGTCACAGTCTCGGCGGGAAATTCCATCGAGCAGCTGCCGGTTCAACGCCCCGGGAGCAGCTGCGATCGCCACCAAGGAGGATCAGCGCCACCAGCTGCTTCCCGCGCCCACACATGAGCCGAAGGGCGGTTCCAGGGTCCTCTTAAGGCGCTCCACCGAGGCAGGCACCGCTCGCTTCCCCCTCTCCCGTGAACACCGAGCCCCCGGCCTTCTGCCTCTCTGCTCGATCGGGAAACCGCGGAAACATCTCACCTCCTCCTTCCCCGAGCTGCTAGACAGCACCCTGAGGTCGCACTCCACCTCCCCAACGACAAAAACCCCGAGCTCCGACCTCCCTTGCCCGAGAACGATCGCCACAGCGGCGACCTAACCTCAGCCGAAGGTCAGGTGCTCGTGGACAGCATTCCACGGGAGATTTCACAGTCCAGCAAGGGCAGCAGCTGGAGCGCGCAACAGCCGTGTTGCTCTCCTCCAAGTTTGGAAGTAAACCGTGAAGATTCCACTGCGAATTTCCAGTTTTTACTCCGGCGGCCTTAAACTGAGCTTCCGGTATGGATTCTTCAAATTCTCGCTCTAAGATCCTTCTCTAGTTATCAAATCTTGCACATAGGCGCTGGACTAGCCGGCGATCAGTTTTCTTTCTGCATCCGTGGTATGAAACCGACTAGGAGTGGCGAATTTTGAGCTCGATTGAAGGCGTTCATGGCGGGCACGCTCGGTCACACGGTGCCGACCGGCTTGCCGCCATCTTTGAACCCATTTGACACCTTGTCGAGCTTCCTAGAGGTGTACTGATGCTATAGAACCGATCGTTCGAGGTTTTGGCGGGTTAGAACCCACGGCCGACTGTCACACCAGGTTTATCCGAAGAACAACCGAGTGAATATCACATGTATGCCAGGATCATTTTCTCATACATGTGATGACAAATAGTGAAGCATCATTTATTACAAGCCAGGTGTCGAATATAAATAAATCTTACATAGCAATATGTCTCGATGGACGATAATAAGTTCATGACAAGTAAATAAACTAGCAGCGGAATATTATTCTTGTGGGCTCCATTACAGGCGTTGCCCGGGGGACTCCATGAACCTAGAAACCTTCTTCGGGTCCGAAGTCTTGATCATTAAACACCACTTCATTATCTTGACCTGAGCAGCAATATAAACCAACAAATATGCAAGGTTGAGTACCGATGGTACTCAGCAAGTGTGGGAAAGTTATGTCATGCATGGCTAGAGCAAGGAGAGGTTGAACTCATGGTTAAAGCACTACACAATTAATACCTATCACCTTAGCTTATTAAGCACCTACATTACTACACAGGTGAAATGGTCCCAATTTCCCATCCCATCATCATAATCAAATAACCATAACATCATTTCCAATGCTAAGCTCCCCGCTTAACATTCTTAACTTCCAAAACCATCACTCCTCTAATCATGAATAAGTCCAAGCCGCTCTTGACCGTGAGCACGACTGTCATGACAGTTTTGACTCTGCAGAGTTTGCACCACTGTACCCACATGTAGTGATTTCATCCCCCGTTGCCGGGTGGACTAAAAGAACCTCCATTATGCCAGTGGCCACGAACCACATTCACACATCCCAGGTGTGTAGCCAGGAGATCACTACGAAGCCTTTACAAAGGGATTCCCGACGAGCGTGGGCCCACTGAGGTTTCACCCCTAACAGCATACAAGAGGCTCCAACCCCGCTGCAGTGGCCCCCTCTTGAGCCTTGCGGTTCATATGGTAGTCCAGCTGACACCTATTCCCTGCACCATCCAACACACCCATACTACGCCGGGGATACACCTAATTAATTGGCCAAGCTGCCCCATCTCAGCATGTGGTTGGCACTGTAAAGCCAGGTTACATGCTCCATGAACCGGTCCTTAGGATCCAGACAAGTACTAAACACAAACCCGAGTCTCGTGCACCCAGCACCAACCAAAACATCCAACTTGCCTTGATCCCTACCTCTACATAACTCACAATATCTCATTCAAGAGTATGGTAAAATAAACTGATGATCTCATATCCCAAATATCCCATTCTAAGCATGGCTAAGCATATGCATAATAATAAATGACATGATAAAATGAATCCCAACCCAAGCTACAAGGAAACAAGGTAATGCAATTCTAGGGAAACATCCTAGCATGGGTTTCATATTTTCAATTGACAATGCAAATAATTCTATCTACACATCCTAGTATAGGAACAAAGTGGTCAAGGACACTTGCCTTCTTCTTGCTGCTCTGGGAATGGGTAGTCCTGATCTTGGAAAGGAAGAACTTGCTCTGGAGCAGGTTCTACTCATACCATCACACATAGCAAAACAAAACAACAATCCATAAGACATAGTTCACACTTCCACTTCATACAAACCACACATTCACATCTATGAAAGCCATTCACATTTCTATGTGTTGTGGTTACTCTATGTGTGTTGATTTTGGCTTACATGCACTTTTAAACATGTGCATATGATTTCTACTTTCGTATTCATATTTATGTTTGCATACTATATATATGAGTTTCTAATTTAAATAAATTCCTTATTATTCAATTGATACACCTTTTAGCTACCAAGTGTGCATGGAGGGTATTTTCCTACTCCAAATGTGTCTTCAGACCTTCTACCAACCCTAAACTGAATTCTTTAGATTTTGGAAACTTCATTTATCATTTTCTAGTTAATCATACCTAGCTTGCTATATTTTTAGATTTATCTCCTATGCCTAAATGTGAACTTTATTATGAAAATAGTAAGACACCTCATCTAAACAGAATAGGTTTTGGGTCTAAATAATATATTTTTGAACTTCTCTTCTGATGTGAACTATTTTACATTTATTTTACTAATTTTCAGAATTATTCTCTACTTAAAAATGTGTCCCTATAACTAGTAAATGTGAATAATCAATTAGACAGATTCATTTCAGCCAAAAATCTATTTTATCTCACTCCAAAGTTTTCCAAGTACTAGGAAAGTTTTTAATTTGAATTTACAATATGTTTGTCCCATCTTTTAAATTTTAAATACTAAACACATATTCAAATTCCTAAATTTAATATCACATAGGGTTAAAAAGGTAAACTCACCCCACTACAGGGTCTATTATATTATTTTAAGAATTTCCAGGGGTCTAACTACACATAACAGAGGGGTTTTCCAAATTTTTATTAAGTCCAGGGGCTAAAACTGATTTTAAATGAATTTACATGATTTTCTGAAGTTCCATGGGCTAGATCAGAAGTTTCCGGGGCTAGCTCGTATTTTCTGAGAACCCCAGGGGGTAGCGCGTAAGAATTCCGGCCTTTATAACGCGGGGCTGACGTGGACCGTCTGATTTAAAACAGACGACTGAGATTATAACGTCGAACCGGTACGCGGGGATTTAAATTCTACCGTGCGATTTAAAATAGATGGCGCACAAGCGGTCACGTCGCTCTGGTCGAGCGCGGGCGGCGCTGCCCGGCGGCGCACGGCGGCGGGAGGCGGCGATCTCGCCGGAGAGTTTCGGATCTTCGTCAATTCTTCCTAAAACTGTGATTTTATGGCATAGATCGGTAGAGGGGAGGTCGGGGATCTCACCTCGGGGGTTTTCTTGAGCTCGGAGGTCCTGGAAAGCGATCGACGACGAGGTCCGAGCTGAATTCACGGCGAGGCTCGTCGGCGCTGTGTTTGAACCGCAAACCACCGACTTTTCTGCACCTGCGAGGTTCCCCGGAGGCGGTGGATCAAGACCAGCGAGTTAGATCAGAATTCCCGAGCGTAGATCGAGCAGAATTTGCCGGAGAAGCTCGGGTTCTCACCGTAGAGAAAAACGGCGGTTCATGGGGAAAAACGGGACTATGCCGGGGTTTTTATAGACGGGGGAGGGTGGCGGGTTGGTTTAGATCGAGCTGAAGTCTTCTGGGACCAGGAGTCGGCTGGGAACGCGCGATTTTCCGGTCGGTTGCGATCGCGCGCGCACGGGGAAACAGTCCCAGGTTCGGACGAGCGGGGGTTAGGGATGACAGGTGGGTCCCGCCTGTGTGCGAGAGGGAGCGCGGGCGCGCGGCTGTGGGCTGGCGCGGGGGTTGGGTGGGCCGGCTGGTGGGTTTCGGCCCACTGGCCCGGGAGGTTTATTTATTTATTTTTTTCTTTTCCTTTTTCATTTCTGTTTTGAGTTTAATTTGAATTCCAGTTTGAATTTGATTTTTTGCAACACATGCAACACGTTCAAAATTTTTTAAATTCCCCTCTTAACAGGATTTTGGGGTGTTACAGCTCTACCCCCCTTAAAAGAAATCTCGTCCTCGAGATTGGGGTTCTAAGAAAACAATTCCGGAAATTGTGCCTTAAGCTCATCTTCTCGCTCCGAGGTGGCTTCCTCTTCCGAGTGATGCTTCCACTGCACCTTGCACACCCGTATTCTTTTATTTCTTGTGAGGCGTTCCATTGTTTCCAAAATCTTGGATGGTTGCTCGGCATAAGACAAATCCTCAGCTACGTCAACCTCATTCATGGGTAACACCTCTTCAGGCGTTCTCAGACATTTCTTGAGCTGTGACACATGGAATACATTGTGCACATCCGATAGGCGAACCGGTAATTCTAGTTGATACGCCACTTCGCCTTTCCTCTCCAGAACTTGAAAGGGTCCGATGTATCGAGGTAACAACTTCCCTTTCACCTTGAATCGACGAAGTCCTCGGATAGGGGACACCTTGAGATAGACATAGTCTCCCACGTTGAAAACGAGCTCTCTCCTCCGTACATCGGCATAGCTCTTTTGTCGTGTCTGTGCTATCCTCAAGTTGTTGCGAATTTCCCTCACTTTCACCTCGGCTTCTTGTAGTACTTCAGGACCAAACACTTTACTTTCCCCTGTTTGGTTCCAAAACAGGGGAGTCCTGCACTTCCTCCCATACAATGCTTCGAACGGTGACATCTTCATACTTGCCTGATAGCTGTTGTTATAGGAGAATTCCGCATACGGTAAGTTCTTGTCCCAACTCCGATTGTTTTTGAGTGCACACGCCCTCAGCATATCCTCAAGAATCTGATTTGTTCTTTCCGTCTGCCCGTCAGTTTGAGGATGATAGGCAGAACTAAAGTTCAGATGGGTTCCCATGGTCTCATGCAACTTCTGCCAGAACCTTGAGGTGAACTGTGTCCCTCGATCCGACACTATCTTCTTTGGCACTCCATGGTAACACACGATCCTTGACATGTACAACTCCGCCAATTTGGATCCGCTGTAGCTTTCTTTCACGGGGATGAAATGAGCTACCTTGGTTAGCCTGTCAATGATGACCCGTATCGAATCATATCCTGATTGGGTCCTAGGCAGTCCCACTATGAAATCCATACCGATTTCTTCCCATTTCCATTCAGGCACTTTGAGTGGTTGCAATAATCCCGCGGGTCATTGATGTTCTGCTTTCACCAACTGACCTGTGTTACATAGGGCAACATGTTCCAAGACATCTCGCTTCATGCCATACCACCAATACCTGCTCTTGAGGTCCTGGTACATCTTCGTACTCCCAGGATGAATGGAATAGTCAGAATCGTGAGCCTCCTTCAAAATCAATTCACGGATCTTCTTTACTTCTGGCACACAGATTCTTTTCCCGTGCCACACCGTTCCTTGTTCATCCTCTCTGAAACCAGGGGCTTTATTTTCCTTGATGAGTTGCCTGATTTCTTGTATCTTCTCGTCATTCTTTTGACCCTCGCGTATTTCTTGCTCTAGTGTGGAGTCCACTTCCATGGCGATGGCTTCACCACTATTCACAAGGCATAGATTGAGCCTTATATCTGTCACACCCGGTTTTTCCGAAGAACAACCAAGTGAATATCACATGTATGCCAGGATCATTTTCTCATACATGTGATGACAAATAGTGAAGCATCATTTATTACAAGCCAGGTGTTGAAGATAAATAAGTCTTACATCGCAAATGTCTCGATAGACAATAATAAGTTCATCACAAGTAAATAAACTAGCAGCGGAATATTATTCTTGAGGGCTCCTTCACAGGCGTTGCCCGGGGTCTCCATGAACCTAGAAACCTTCTTCGGGTCCAAAGTCTTGGTCATTATACACCACCTCATTATCTTGACCTGAGCAGCAATATAAACCAACAAAATATGCAAGGTTGAGTACCGATGGTACTCAGCAAGTGTGGGAAAATTATATCATGCATGGCTAGAACAAGGAGAGGTTGAACTCATGGTTAAAGCACTACGCAATTAATCCCTATCACCTTAGCTTATTAAGCACTTACATTACTACACAAGTGAAATGGTCCCAATCTCCCATCCCATCATCATAACCAAATAACCATAACTTCATTTTCAATGTTAAGCTCCCCGCTTAACATCCACAACTTCCAAAACCATCAATCCTCTAATCATGAATAAGTCCAAGCCGCTCTTGACCATGAGCACGGCTGTCATGACAGTTTTGACTCTGCAGAGTTTGTACCACTGTACCCACATGTAGTGATTTCATCCCCCGTTGCCGGGTGGACTAAAAGAACCTCCATTATGCCAGTGGCTACGAACCACATTCACACTTCCCAGGTGTGTAGCCAGGAGATCACTACGAAGCCTTTACAAAGGGATTCCCGACGAGCGTGGGCCCACTGAGGTTTCACCCCTAACAACATACAAGAGGCTCCAACCCCGCTGCAGTGGCCCCCTCTTGAGCCTTGCGGTTCATATGGTAGTCCACCTGACACCTACTCCCCGCACCATCCAACACACCCATACTACGCCGGGGATACACCTAATTAATTGGCCAAGCTGCCCCATCTCAGCATGTGGTTGGCACTGTAAAGCCAGGTTACATGCTCCATGAACCGGTCCTTAGGATCCAGGCAAGTACTAAACACAAACCCGAGTCTCGTGCACCCAGCACACAACCAAAACATCCAACTTGCCTTGATCCCTACCTCTACATAATTCACAATATCTCATTCAAGAGTATGGTAAAATAAACTGATGATCTCATATCCCAAATATCCCATTCTAAGCATGGCTAAGCATATGCATAATAATAAATGACATGATAAAATAAATCCCAACCCAAGCTACTAGGAAACAAGGTAATCCAATTCTAGGGAAACTTCCTAGCATGGGTTTCATATTTCAATTGACAATGCAAATAACTCTAGCTACACATCCTAGCATAGGATCAATGTGGTCAAGGATACTTGCCTCCTTCTTGCTGCTCTTGAAATGGGTAGTCCTGGTCTTGGAAAGGAATAACTTGCTCTTGAGCAGGTTCTACATCATACCATCACACATAGCAAAAGAAAAACAATAATCATAAGACATAGTTCACACTTCTACTTCATACAAACCACACATTCACATTTATGAAAGTCCTTCACCATTATATGTGTTGTGGTTACTTTATGTGTGTTGAGTTGTGGCTTGCATGCACTTTTAATCATGTGTATATGATTCCTACTTTTGTGTTCCCATTTATACTACCTACTATTTATATATTTGTTTCCAATTTAAATAAATTCCTTATATTCAACTACTACACCTTTTCACTACCAAGTATGTATGAAAAGTATTTTTCTTCTCCATATGTGCCTTTAGAATTTCTACCAACCTTAAACTGAATTCTTTGGATTTTAGAAACTCCATTTATCATTTACTAGTTGCTATATTTTCAGATTTATTTTCCTATACATAAATGTGTTCTTTATTATGAAATTAGTAATACACATCATCTAAACAGAATAGGTTCTGGTCTTAAATAATTTAATAACATATTTTGACCTTTGCCTCTGATGTAAACTATTTCACAATTATTTTCCCTATTTTCTAAAACTATTCATTACTTAAAAATGTGTCCCTAAATGTGAATAATAAATTAGACAGATTCAATTCAGCCCAAAATATGTTTTTATCTCACTCCAAAGTTTTCTAAATACTGAGAAAGTTTTTAATTTAATTATGACAATATGTTTGTCCCACTTTTTAATTTTTAAACACTAGCCACATATTCAATTTCCTAATTTAAATACTAAACAGGGCTAAAAAGGTAAACTCACCCCATTACAGGGTCTATAATATTATTTCCAGAATTTCCAGGGGTCTAGCTACACTTATCAGAGGTGTTTTTCCTAATTTTTATTAAGTCCAGGGGCTAAAACTGATTTTTAAATGAATTTACATGATTTTCTGGAGTTCCAGGGGCTAGATCAGAAGTTTCCGGGGCTAGCTCTTATTTCCTGAGAACCCCAGGGGGTAGCACGTAAGATTTCCAGTCTTTATAACGCGGAGCTGACGTGGACCGTCTGATTTAAAACAGACGGCTGAGATTATAACGTTGAACCGGTACGCGGGGATTTAAACTCTACCGTGCGATTTAAAATAAACGGCGCACAAGCGGCCACGTCGCTCTGATCGAACGCGGGCGGCGCTGCCGGCGGCGGGAAGCGGCGATCTCGCCGGAGACTTTCGGATCTTCGAGAATTCTTCCTAGAACTGTGATTTTATGGCATAGATCGGTAGAGGGGAGGTCGGGGATCTCACCTCGGGGTTTTTCTTAAGCTCGGAGGTCCTGGAAGGTGATCGGCGACGAGGTCCAAGGCGAAACCACGGCGAAGCTCATCGGCGCTGTGTTTACACCGCAAGTCACCGAGTTTTCTGCACCTGCAAGGTTCCCCGGAGGCGGTGGATCAAGACCAGCGAGTTAGATCGGAAATTCCGAGCTTAGATCGGCCAGAATTCGCCGGAGAAGTCTCGGTTCTCACCGGAGTAAAAACAGCCGATCGCGTGGGAAAAACAGAACGAGGCCGGGGTTTTTATAGACGGGGGAGGGCGTCGGGGTGGTTTAGATCATGTCCGCGTCGCCTACGAACAGAATTCAGCGGGGATACGCAGAAATCCCGATCATTTTTGATTCGGGTGCGAGGGAGTCCGGCGCTGTCGCGAGGTAGACAACGATCGGGTGGGCCCCACCTGTCAGTGTGAGGAAGCAGCGCGCGCGGCTGCGGGCTGGCGCGGGGGCTGGGTGGGCCGGCTGGTGGGTTTCGGCCCACTGGCCGTTTTTTTCTGTTTTCTCTTTTTCTTTTTCTATTTCTTTTCTGATTTGAGTTTAATTTGAATTCCAGTTTGAATTTGAATTTTTGCAAAACATGCAACACGTCCAAAAATTTTTAAATTCCCCTCTTAACATGATTTAGGGTTTTGAATCAAAATTTTGGGGTGTTACAGCTCTACCCTCCTTAAAAGTAATCTCGTCCTCGAGATTGGTGTTTCTAAGAAAACAATTCCGGAAATTGTGCCTTGAGCTCATCTTCCCGCTCCCAGGTGGCTTCCTCTTCTGAGTGATGCTTCCACTGCACCTTGCACATCCGGATTCTTTTATTTCTGGTGAGGCTTTCCATTGTCTCCAAAATCTTGTATGGTTGCTCGGCATAAGACAAATCCTCAGCTACATCCACTTCATTCATGGGTAACACCTCTTCAGGCGTCCTCAGGCATTTCTTGAGTTGTGACACATGGAATACATCGTGCACATCCGATAGATGAGCCGGTAACTCTAGTTGATACGCCACTTCGCCTTTCCTTTCCAAAACTTGAAAGGGTCTGATGTATCGAGGTGACAACTTCCCTTTCACCTTGAACCGACGAAGTCCTCTGATAGGGGACACCTTGAGATAGACATAGTCTCCTACGTTGAAAACGAGCTCTCTTCTTCGTACATCGGCATAGCTCTTTTGGCGTGTCTGTGCTATCCTCAAATTGTTGCGAATTTCCCTACCTTCTCCTCGGCTTCTTGTAGTACTTCTGGACCAAACACTTTACTTTCCCCCGTTTGGTTCCAAAATAGGGGAGTTCTGCACTTCCTCCCGTACAAAGCTTCAAACGGTGACATCTTCATACTAGCTTGATAGCTGTTGTTATAGGAAAACTCCGCATACGGTAAGTTCTTGTCCCAACTCCTATTGTTTTTGAGTGCACCTGCCCTTAGCATATCTTCAAGGATCTGATTGGTTCTTTCCATCTGCCCGTCAGTTTGGGGATGATAGGCAGAACTAAAGTTCAGATGGGTTCCCATGGTTTCGTGCAACTTCTACCAGAACCTTGAGGTGAACTGTGTCCCTCGATCCGACACAATCTTCTTTGGCACTCCATGGTAACACACGATCCTTGACATGTACAACTCTGCCAATTTAGATCCGCTGTAGCTTTCCTTCACGGGGATAAAGTGAGCTACCTTGGTTAGCCTATCAATGATGACCCATATCGAATCGTATCCTGATTGGGTCCTAGGCAATCCCACGATGAAATCCATGCTGATTTCTTCCCATTTCCATTCAGGCACTTTGAGTGGTTGCAATAATCCCGCGGGTCATTGATGTTCTGCTTTCACCAACTGACATGTGTCACACAGGGCAACATGTTCCGCGACATCTCGCTTCATGCCATACCACCAATACCTGCTCTTGAGGTCCTGGTACATCTTCGTACTCCCAGGATGAATGGAATAGTCGGAATCGTGAGCCTCCTTCAAAATCAATTCACGGATCTCCTTTACTTCAGGCACACAGATTCTTTTTCCGTGCCACACCGTTCCTTGTTCATCCTCTCTAAAACCCGGAGCTTTATTTTCCTTGATGAGTTGTCTGATCTCTTGTATCTTCTCATCATTCTTTTGGCCCTCGCGTATGTCTCGCTCGAGTGTGGAGTCCACTTCCATGGCGATGGCTTCACCACTATTTACTAGACATAGATTGAGCCTTATAACCTCGTCCTTCAATTCTGCAGGCATGTCCTTCAAGCTCAACTTATTGACATGCACTTTCCGACTCAAAGCATCGGCCACGACGTTTGCTTTCCCGGGATGATAGTTGGTGCCCACATCAAAGTCATTGATTAGCTCTAACCATCTCCTTTGTCTGAGGTTGAGGTCTGGCTGTGTGAAAATGTACTTCAAACTCTTATGATCCGTATATATCTCGGTCCTCTTCCCCATCAAATAGTGCCGCCAAATTTTCAACGCGTGTACCACTGCGGCTAGTTCTAGGTCATGTGTAGGATAGTTCTTCTCGTGCTTCCGGAGCTGTCGGGATGCATAAGCCACGACGTGCCCTTCTTGCATGAGAACACATCCCAACCCGTTTCCAGAGGCATCGCAGTACACCGTAAAGCTCTTTTACATATCTAGCATAACCAGCACTGGGGCTGTTGTCAATCTTTCCTTTAACTCCTGAAAACTCTTCTCGCACCGCGGCGTCCATGTGAATGTGATTCCCTTCTCCAACAGTTTAGTGAGAGGTCTCGAGATCTTGGAGAATCCTTCAATAAACCGTCGATAGTATCCAGCCAATCCCAAGAAGTTTCGAACTTCCCCGACATTTTCAGGGGTCTTCCACTTCTGTATATCCTCGATTTTGGCAGGATCCACGGAGATTCCTCCCTCCGAGATTATATGTCCTAAGAAGGGAACTTTCTTCAGCCAAAACTCACACTTGCTCAACTTAGCATATAGTTGGTGTTCTCTTAGTCTCTGCAACACCAACCTTAGATGTTTCTCATGTTCTTCTTCATCTTTAGAGAAGACGAGAATGTCATCTATGAAAACCACCACAAATTTGTCCAGATATTCCATGAATACCTTGTTCATGAGATACATGAAGTATGCCGGGTCATTAGTTAGCCCGAAAGGCATGACGGTGTATTCATACAGTCCGTACCGAGATACGAAAGCTGTCTTGGGAATATCAGATTGCCTTATCTTGAGTTGGTGGTATCCCGACCTGAGATCAATTTTCGAGAACACTTTGCTCCCTCAACTGATCAAACAAGTCTTCAATGCGAGGTAATGGGTACTTGTTCTTGATGGCTACCTCATTCAAAGCACGGTAATCCACGCATAACCTTTGGGTTCCGTCCTTCTTGGGCACAAATATCACCGGAGCTCCCCAAGGTGAGGAACTAGGGCGAATATACCCCTTTTCCGTCAGTTATCTCAAATGATCCTTGAGTTCTTCCAGCTGCTTGGAGTCCATCCGATAAGGTCTCTTGTATATCGGGGCTGTTCCAGGCACTAGCTCAATTGCAAATTCCACTTCACGATCGGGAGGCATACCTGGCAATTCTTCCAGAAAAACATCTGGATATTCCCGGATAATCCTGATCTCCTCCACTTTCACCTCAACTTGATTTAATTTAATGTCCCTCCTAGGCTCTTGTATTGTTATAAACTTTACTCTTGTGCCGCTAGGGTGAGTTAGTTCCACCGTTCTGGTCGAACAATGGATGATTCCCTTATGTTTTGTCAACCAATCCATACCCAAGATAATATCTATCCCTTGTGAATCTATCACTATGAGGTTAGCAGTAAATACCACCCCAGTAATATCTAGATTCACCTTGGGACACACTTGTCTTGTCCTTATTTCTCCACCTGGAGAGTTTACTGCTAGCATATAATTCATTTGTGTTGTTGCTAGATCATGCTTCTTAACAAACCCTTTAGCAATGAACGAGTGGGTAGCACCAGAATCAAACAGCAGGGTTGCAATGTGTAAATTGGCAGGAAACTTACCAACTACCACGTCGGGTGCCTCTTGTGCTTCCTCCATAGTGACGTGGTTCACCCGTCCTCTCACCACATTCTGCTGTTGTGGCTGCGTGGGCTTCTTCTTTGGGCACTTATGGGCATAGTGCCCCACTTCACCACAGCTAAAACATTGCACCCCAACCTTAGGTGCCTGGCCTTTGTTGTCTTGGGGTTGGTTCGGGGGTCCTTGCACTGCTGGTCGAGGTGGATATGCAGGGCGAGGCTGTTGTACAAACTGACGTTGTGGCTGTGCTGGTGCTGCCGGAGGCCTGTAGTTCGGGTTGTACCCTCTTGGTGCTGAGTAGGGTACCGCAGCACGGTTCGTCTGCCCTGCAGGTTGCTGCATCAGACGTGGGCGGGTGTTGCTCCCTGAGGCTTGATGTGACCACCCGGCCTTCCTCTTATTCTCAGTTTCCAAGGCCTTTAGCTTCCTTTCTACCACAAATGCTCTGTCCACCATCTTTTGGAAGCTTTCATACTCATTTGAGGACATTGCACACTGCATCTCTGCGGTAAGTCCCTCCACGAAACAATCTTGTTTCTGCTCATCAGTCTCTATGTCCCGTGGGGCATAGCGGGATAGTTGAGTAAATTTAGTGAGGTATTCCCTCACCGTCATGTTTCCCTGCTGCAGTCCCAAAAACTCCTTCCTCTTGTTTTTGAGTTCACCTCTTGGGATGTAATGGTTGCGGAAGCTACGCTTGAACTCTTCCCAAGTGATGTTCTCAGGGTCATGATGGGCGGCCACGTAGGCGGTCCACCAATCAGCAGCAGGTCCATGCAATTGATGAGAGGCAAACAGAACCCTCTCATACCCTTGGCACTGGATGATCCTCATCTTACTTTCAATGGTCTTCAGCCAATCATCTGCCTCCAGAGGTTCGGCAGCACTTGCAAACTTTGGAGGTTGAGTTCCTAGAAACTCACTCAACCTTGGTTGGCGTGGTGCAGCTTGTGGAGGTGGAACTTGATGCAAGTTGGCCACCACTTGAGTCAAGTTCTAGATGAGCTGATTCTGATTCTCCAGCATTTGGTGGAGGGGATCAATTCCTTCACGGCGACCACCCCGGTCCTAGCCTCCAGAAAGATGAGGGTTGCATGCCTCATCGTTGTTGTGGCGGGGTTGGCAGCACGTCCTTTTCCTCTTCCGGCCATCTGGCAGAATCAACCAATGTTAATTTGAAAGCATTTAGTATCATTTTACTACTTTCATTTGTTTGTACTTTGAAGTGTTGAGGCTTTGTTATACTTTTACGAGGGTTCATATCTCACACCACATAAATGTACTATTATCTCATGTGGCTTCACACACCAAAGCAAAACAATCTGAAGACGAGGCTGTGGACAATTGCTCATGGCTTCCACAACTCACGTCACACACCAAGCATTAACACACCATTAACTAATCGTAACGACTCGACTATTCGACATCTTGCTAACTAAGGGAAGGACTCTACACTACTCGTTTTCTTGAGATGGCTCCTCGGGATCTTCCTCATCATTTCGGCTGCCTTCTGACTCTGCTTTGGGTGGGTAGGCTGCTGGTGGAGAAGTGCGACGACGGCCTGATCGCTCGGTGATCCGGGGAGTCAGGAGTCCATGTATCATTCACAGTGACACACAGTTCATTCCCATCTCCTCTTTCTCTCACCCTTAAGCAGGCTTGCAGCAACGCCTCCGTTTCCTTCAGGGTGTCTCGGACATCCTGAAGCTCCTGTTGACACTCCTGCAGTCGAGTGCTGAGCATAGAAGCATCCTTCAAGCACAAGTCCATGTGCTCATGGGAAGTCCCTTGCTGCACCGGCGAGTACTTGTACTCTGTGGTACCACTCTCACGTTGGAGGACATACATGTACTCAGTCTTGTCCAGGTGGCGACGATAGATGTGACTCTGGCAGGTGATGGTCTCCCAGGTGACATCCTTCTCCGCATCGACCTGTGTCACTCTACAAGCTGGAGAGTGGTGGATCTTAAGCAGCTGATTTTCGTGTATAATCCTCATCTCCGAACTCCATTCTTCCCTCTTCTCACGGATGGTCCTGGTGGAGTTATAGTGGATGATTACCTTGTCCGTATTGCCGGCGGCTTCGAGCATACGCCGAAGACGGCGCAACAAGCCTCCTACTGTCAATCCATAGGAAAGGTACGTCACCGGACGGCTCTCCTCTCTTTCGGCAAGGGCAACTACGGGAACTCTCCCTCCTGTGGACTTGCGAGCGGTGCGAATCATGCGAACCATCTAAAACAAAAAGAATTTAAAATTAGGTTAGATAGACTCTCAAAAATCCTATTTTGAATGAAAATTGGGGTAAGATGAAGAAAGTGATTCATTAAATAACACTTTTCAACACACACCTTGTAAAAATAGTTTTTAAGAAAATATGGTCCTTAAATACGTCCATTTCTACCTAGGTTCACGTTCCTACGGGCAACCTTGGCTCTGATACCACTTCTGTCACACCTGGTTTTTCCGAAGAACAACCAAGTGAATATCACATGTATGCCAGGATCATTTTCTCATACATGTGATGACAAATAGTGAAGCATCATTTATTACAAGCCAGGTGTCGAAGATAAATAAGTCTTACATCGCAAATGTCTCGATAGACAATAATAAGTTCATCACAAGTAAATAAACTAGCAGCGGAATATTATTCTTGAGGGCTCCTTCACAGGCGTTGCCCGGGGTCTCCATGAACCTAGAAGCCTTCTTCGGGTCCAAAGTCTTGGTCATTATACACCACCTCATTATCTTGACCTGAGCAGCAATATAAACCAACAAAATATGCAAGGTTGAGTACCGATGGTACTCAGCAAGTGTGGGAAAATTATATCATGCATGGCTAGAACAAGGAGAGGTTGAACTCATGGTTTAAGGTGTACGCAATTAATCCCTATCACCTTAGCTTATTAAGCACTTACATTACTACACAAGTGAAATGGTCCCAATCTCCCATCCCATCATCATAACCAAATAACCATAACTTCATTTTCAATGTTAAGCTCCCCGCTTAACATCCACAACTTCCAAAACCATCAATCCTCTAATCATGAATAAGTCCAAGCCGCTCTTGACCGTGAGAACGGCTGTCATGACAGTTTTGACTCTGCAGAGTTTGTACCACTGTACCCACATGTAGTGATTTCATCCCCCGTTGCCGGGTGGACTAAAAGAACCTCCATTATGCCAGTGGCTACGAACCACATTCACACTTCCCAGGTGTGTAGCCAGGAGATCACTACGAAGCCTTTACAAAGGGATTCCCGACGAGCGTGGGCCCACTGAGGTTTCACCCCTAACAGCATACAAGAGGCTCCAACCCCGCTGCAGTGGCCCCCTCTTGAGCCTTGCGGTTCATATGGTAGTCCACCTGACACCTACTCCCCGCACCATCCAACATACCCATACTACGCCGGGGATACACCTAATTAATTGGCCAAGCTGCCCTATCTCAGCATGTGGTTGGCACTGTAAAGCCAGGTTACATGCTCCATGAACCGGTCCTTAGGATCCAGGCAAGTACTAAACACAAACCCGAGTCTCGTGCACCCAGCACACAACCAAAACATCCAACTTGCCTTGATCCCTACCTCTACATAATTCACAATATCTCATTCAAGAGTATGGTAAAATAAACTGATGATCTCATATCCCAAATATCCCATTCTAAGCATGGCTAAGCATATGCATAATAATAAATGACATGATAAAATAAATCCCAACCCAAGCTACAAGGAAACAAGGTAATGCAATTCTAGGGAAACTTCCTAGCATGGGTTTCATATTTCAATTGACAATGCAAATAACTCTAGCTACACATCCTAGCATAGGATCAAAGTGGTCAAGGACACTTGCCTCCTTCTTGTTGCTCTTGAAATGGGTAGTCCTGGTCTTGGAAAGGAATAACTTGCTCTTGAGCAGGTTCTACATCATACCATCACACATAGCAAAAGAAAAACAACAATCATAAGACATAGTTCGCACTTCTACTTCATACAAACCACACATTCACATTTATGAAAGTCCTTCACCATTATATGTGTTGTGGTTACTTTATGTGTGTTGAGTTGTGGCTTGCATGCACTTTTAATCATGTGTATATGATTCCTACTTTTGTGTTCCCATTTATACTTACCTACTATTTATATATGAGTTTCCAATTTAAATAAATTCCTTATATTCAACTACTACACCTTTTCACTACCAAGTATGTATGAAAAGTATTTTTCTTCTCCATATGTGCCTTTAGAATTTCTACCAACCTTAAACTGAATTCTTTGGATTTTAGAAACTCCATTTATCATTCACTAGTTGCTATATTTTCAGATTTATTTTCCTATACATAAATGTGTTCTTTATTATGAAATTAGTAATACACATCATCTAAACAGAATAGGTTCTGGTCCTAAATAATTTAATAACATATTTTGACCTTTGCCTCTGATGTAAACTATTTCACAATTATTTTCCCTATTTTCTAAAACTATTCATTACTTAAAAATGTGTCCCTAAATGTGAATTATAAATTAGACAGATTCAATTCAGCCCAAAATATGTTTTTATCTCACTCCAAAGTTTTCTAAATACTGAGAAAGTTTTTAATTTAATTATGACAATATGTTTGTCCCACTTTTTAATTTTTAAACACTAACCACATATTCAATTTCCTAATTTAAATACTAAACAGGGCTAAAAAGGTAAACTCACCCCATTACAGGGTCTATAATATTATTTTCAGAATTTCCAAGGGTCTAGCTACACTTATCAGAGGTGTTTTTCCTAATTTTTATTAAGTCCAGGGGCTAAAACTGATTTTTAAATGAATTTACATGATTTTCTAGAGTTCCAGGGGCTAGATCAGAAGTTTCTGGGGCTAGCTCTTATTTCCCGAGAACCCCAGGGGGTAGCACGTAAGATTTCCAGTCTTTATAACGCGGGGCTGACATGGACCGTCCGATTTAAAACAGACGGCTGAGATTCAGCAGCACTTGCAAACTTCGGAGGTTGAGTTCCTAGAAACTCACTCAACCTTGGTTGGCGTGGTGCAGCTTGTGGAGGTGGAACTTGATGCAAGTTGGCCACCACTTGAGTCAGGTTCTGGATGAGCTGATTTTGATTCTCAAGCATTTGGTGGATGGGATCAACTCCCTCACGGCGTCCACTCCTGTCTTGGCTCCCAGAAAGATGAGGGTTGCAGGCCTCATCGTTGTTGTTGGCGGGGTTGGCTGCACGACCCTTTCCTCTTCCGACCATCTAGCATAATCAACCAAGTGTTAATTTAAGGCATTACGTATTGTCTTACTACTTTCACTTGTTTTTACTTTGAAGTGTTGAGGCTTTGTTATACTTTCTGAGGGTTTATGTCTCATACAAAAATAAATGCACTATTATTTCATGTGGGTTCACACACCAAAGCAAAACAATCTGAAGACGAGGTTGTGGACAATTGCTCATGGCTTCCACAGCTCACGTCACACACCAAGCATTAACACACCATTAACGAAGATAACGACTCGACTACTCGACATCTTGCTAAACCAAGGGAAGGACTCTACACTACTCGTATCACTGAGCTAGCTCCTCGGGATCTTCCTCATTATTGCGGCTGCCCTCTGACTCTGCTTTGGGTGGGGAGGCTGCTGGTGGAGAAGTGCGACAATGCCTGATCGCCCGGCGATCTGGGGAGTCAGGAGTCCATGTGTCATTCACGGTGACACACAGTTCATTCCCATCTCCTCTCTCTCTCTTGCCCTCAAGCAGGCTCGAAGCAACGCCTCGGTTTCCTTCAGGGTGTCCCGAACATCCTGAAGCTCCTGCTGACACTCCTGCAGTCGAGTGCTGAGCATAGCAGCATCCTCCAAGCACAGGTCCATGTGCTCATGGGAAGTCCCCTGCTGCACTGGCGGGTACTTGTACTCCGTGGTACCACTCTCACGCTGGAGGACATACATGTACTTAATCCTGTCCAAGTGGCGACGATAGATGTGACTCTGGCAGGTGATGGCCTCCCAGGTGACATCCTTCTCCGCATCGACCTGTGTCGCTCGACAAGTTGGAGAGCGGTGGATCTTAAGCAGCTGATTTTCATGGATAATCCTCATCTTTGAACTCCATTCTTCCCTCTTTTCACGGATCGTCCTGGTGGAGCTATAGTGTATGATTAGCTTGCCCGTATTGCCGGCGGCTTGGAGCGTACGTCGAAGACGGCGCAACAAGCCTCCTACTGCCAATCCATAGGAAAGGTACGTCACCGGACGGCTCTCCTCTCTTTGGGCAAGGGCAACTATGGGAACTCTCCCTCCTGTGGACTTGCGAGGGGTGCGAATCATGCGAACCATCTAAAACAGAAAGCATTTAAACTTAGGTTAGATAAACTTTTAAACAAAAATCCTATTTTGAATGAAAGTTGGGGTAAGGTGAAGAAAGTGACTCCATTATATAACACTTTTCAACACACACCTTGTAAAATAGTTTTTAAGAAAATAGGGCCCTTAAATACGTCCATTTCTACCTAGGTCCACGTTCCTACGGGCAACCTTGGCTCTAATACCACTTCTGTCACACCCGGTTTATCCGAAGAACAACTGAGTGAATATCACATGTATGCCAGGATCATTTTCTCATACATGTGATGACAAATAGTGAAGCATCATTTATTACAAGCCAGGTGTCGAATATAAATAAATCTTACATAGCATATGTCTCGATGGACAATAATAAGTTCATGACAAGTAAATAAACTAGCAGCGGAATATTATTCTTGTGGGCTCCATTACAGGCGTTGCCCGGGGGACTCCATGAACCTAGAAACCTTCTTCGGGTCCGAAGTCTTGATCATTAAACACCACTTCATTATCTTGACCTGAGCAGCAATATAAACCAACAAATATGCAAGGTTGAGTACCGAAGGTACTCAACAAGTGTGGGAAAGTTACGTCATGCATGGCTAGAGCAAGGAGAGGTTGAACTCATGGTTAAAGCACTACGCAATTAATACCTATCACCTTAGCTTATTAAGCACCTACATTACTACACAGGTGAAATG
This sequence comes from Neostapfia colusana, assembly GCA_030760725.1. Taxonomy (NCBI): domain Eukaryota; kingdom Viridiplantae; phylum Streptophyta; class Magnoliopsida; order Poales; family Poaceae; genus Neostapfia; species Neostapfia colusana. The sequence continues at coordinate 109,258,878 of JASWHV010000006.1, forward strand.
GTCCCAATTTCCCATCCCATCATCATAATCAAATAACCATAACATCATTTCCAATGCTAAGCTCCCCGCTTAACATTCTTAACTTCCAAAACCATCACTCCTCTAATCATGAATAAGTCCAAGCCGCTCTTGACCGTGAGCACGACTGTCATGACAGTTTTGACTCTGCAGAGTTTGCACCACTGTACCCACATGTAGTGATTTCATCCCCCGTTGCCGGGTGGACTAAAAGAACCTCCATTATGCCAGTGGCCATGAACCACATTCACACTTCCTAGGTGTGTAGCTAGGAGATCACTACAAAGCCTTTACAAAGGGATTCCCGACGAGCGTGGGCCCACTGAGGTTTCACCCCTAACAGCATACAAGAGGCTCCAACCCCGCTGCAGTGGCCCCCTCTTGAGCCTTGCGGTTCATATGGTACTCCAACTGACACCTATTCCCCGCACCATCCAACACACCCATACTACGCCGGGGATACACCTAATTAATTGGCCAAGCTGCCCCATCTCAGCATGTGGTTGGCACGGTAAAGCCAGGTTACATGCTCCATGAACCGATCCTTAGGATCCAGGCAAGTACTAAACACAAACCCGAGTCTCGTGCACCCAGCACCAACCAAAACATCCAACTTGCCTTGATTCCTACCTCTACATAACTCACAATATCTCATTCAAGAGTACGGTAAAATAAACTGATGATCTCATATCCCAAATATCCATTTCTAAGCATGGTAAGCATATGCATAATAATAAATGACATGATAAAATGAATCCCAACCCAAGCTACAAGGAAACAAGGTAATGCAATTCTAGGGAAACATCCTAGCATGGGTTTCATATTTTCAATTGACAATGCAAATAATTCTATCTACACATCCTAGTATAGGAACAAAGTGGTCAAGGACACTTGCCTTCTTCTTGCTGCTCTGGGAATGGGTAGTCCTGATCTTGGAAAGGAAGAACTTGCTCTGGAGCAGGTTCTACTCATACCATCACACATAGCAAAACAAAACAACAATCCATAAGACATAGTTCACACTTCCACTTCATACAAACCACACATTCACATCTATGAAAGCCATTCACATTTCTATGTGTTGTGGTTACTCTATGTGTGTTGATTTTGGCTTACATGCACTTTTAAACATGTGCATATGATTTCTACTTTCGTATTCATATTTATGTTTGCATACTATATATATGAGTTTCCAATTTAAATAAATTCCTTATTATTCAATTGATACACCTTTTAGCTACCAAGTGTGCATGGAGGGTATTTTCCTACTCCAAATGTGTCTTCAGACCTTCTACCAACCCTAAACTGAATTCTTTGGATTTTGGAAACTTCATTTATCATTTTCTAGTTAATCATACCTAGCTTGCTATATTTTTAGATTTATTTCCTATGCCTAAATGTGAACTTTATTATGAAAATAGTAAGACACCTCATCTAAACAGAATAGGTTTTGGGTCTAAATAATATATTTTTGAACTTCTCCTCTGATGTGAACTATTTTACATTTATTTTACTAATTTTCAGAATTATTCTCTACTTAAAAATGTGTCCCTATAACTAGTAAATGTGAATAATCAATTAGACAGATTCATTTCAGCCAAAAATCTATTTTATCTCACTCCAAAGTTTTCCAAGTACTAGGAAAGTTTTTAATTTGAATTTACAATATGTTTGTCCCATCTTTTAAATTTTAAATACTAAACACATATTCAAATTCCTAAATTTAATATCACATAGGGTTAAAAAGGTAAACTCACCCCACTACAGGGTCTATTATATTATTTTAAGAATTTCCAGGGGTCTAACTACACATAACAGAGGGGTTTTCCAAATTTTTATTAAGTCCAGGGGCTAAAACTGATTTTTAAATGAATTTACATGATTTTCTGAAGTTCCAGGGGCTAGATCAGAAGTTTCCGGGGCTAGCTCGTATTTTCCGAGAACCCCAGGGGGTAGCGCGTAAGAATTCCGGTCTTTATAACGCGGGGCTGATGTGGACCGTCCGATTTAAAACAGACGGCTGAGATTATAACATCGAACCGGTACGCGGGGATTTAAATTCTACCGTGCGATTTAAAATAGATGGCGCACAAGCGGCCACGTCGCTCTGATCGAGCGCGGTCGGCGCTGCCCGACGGTGCACGGTGGCGGAAGGCGGCGATCTCGCCGGAGAGTTTCGGATCTTCGTCAATTCTTCCTAAAACTGTGATTTTATGGCATAGATCGGTAGAGGGGAGGTCGGGGATCTCACCTCGGGGGTTATCTTGAGCTCGGAGGTCCTGGAAAGCGATCGGCGACGAGGTCCGAGGTGAATTCACGGCGAGGCTCGTCGGCGCTGTGTTTGAACCGCAAACCACCGAATTTTCTGCACCTGTGAGGTTCCCCGGAGGCGGTGGATCAAGATCAGCGAGTTAGATCAGAATTCCCGAGCGTAGATCAAGCAGAATTTGCCGGAGAAGCTCGGGTTCTCACCGGAGAGAAAAACGGTGGATCGTGGGGAAAAACGGGACTATGCCGGGGTTTTTATAGACGGGGGAGGGCGGCGGGTTGGTTTAGATCGAGCTGGAGTCTTCTGGGACCGGGAGTCGGCTGGGAACGCGCGATTTTCCATTCGGTTGCAATCGCGCGCGCGCGGGGAAAAAGTCCCGGGTTCGGACGAGCGGGGGTTAGGGATGACAGGTGGGTCCCGCCTGTCTGCGAGAGGGAGCGCGGGCGCGCGGCTGTGGGCTGGCGCGGGGGTTGGGTGGGCCGGCTGGTGGGTTTCGGCCCACTGGCCGGGGAGGTTTATTTATTTATTTTTTTTCTTTTTCATTTCTGTTTTGAGTTTAATTTGAATTCCAGTTTGAATTTGAATTTTTGCAACACATGCAACACGTTCAAAAATTTTTAAATTCCCCTCTTAACAGGATTTTTGGGTGTTACACCGACGGCGCTGAACCTCAACCGAGGCCGCCGCACGTCGCCGGGCTATTTCCGGTCACCGCCAGCTCGAACTGACCCCACAGACGTGCTCCTCGATGTTGACAACCTCCTGGCGGCGAGTTTTGGACCATGTTATAGCCGGCAGCGGCAAGCCGGCGAGCTCCGAGTCGGCTCCGGCGAGGGGAGGCGGCGCGGGCGCGAGGGCGCGTCGGGAGGAAGATGAAGCAGGCTGGCCCATGCGTCAGCGGCTTAAAAATTTAAATCGAGATCGGGTGTGGCCGGGATCTGGTGTGCTGGCGCGCAGAAACCCTGTGGGCCTCAGTGTGCTGCCGCCTCCGCGCCTAACACGTGTCCCCGCGGGCCCCGGCAGATTTAAACTTTTCCCCCGATTTTCAGATTTCGTCCAAACTTCAAATCCTCATGATTTTGGCTAGGAAGCTCCAAATCGAGTGAACCAAATTTTGTTGGATTTAGCTCTCTGAGTAATTTCCAGCAAATCAAGTTTCACTTCATGAAAATCCTTATTTCTCCATAATTAATTCCTCAAAATTTAAACTGTTTGAAATTTTAACTGGAGAATCCTGTGGGGAAAAATTCTGAAATTTTTCTGGGATGTTCACCAAAATATCCCTGAACTACCATAAAAATTTCAGGTCCATTTGATCTCATTTGATCCACCTAATGGTGTGATTAGTGAAACTGTTCCAGAGAAAATAGAAAATGTTCAGAAACATTTTCAGAATTTTCTCTGAAATTGTTTAGCTCATATCTTTAGCTAGGAACCTTCAAATTAAGTGAGACCAACTCCATTAGAACCCTCTGAAAATCTAGTTTTCATAAAATCATAGTTCGTTCCATGAAAATCCCTAGAACACCCTAAGAATGCCAATTAAGGTCAAGTACATAATTAATTGTGGAGGGCTCAAATGAGCTTTGCTGCAACTAAAACTTGATCAAGTCTGTACTTAGGTTGTAACCAAGCCACAGTAAAAGTTTCACAGGCATTGAGTCTGTCTACTAAGATTTATAGACTTCACAAGTTTAAATTCAATCAAATGTATTTAAATTAATACATATACTTGTATATCATGTAGTCGCTAAGGTCGAGGAGGAACCCGAAGTCCTAGACTTCGTTACTCCGGAGGAGCAGCTAGCCTACGACCAAGAGCAGCAAGGCAAGCTCCGGTTTGCATTAACCATTTTACAAATTTTTATTGTTTTGAGCACTTACTTGAGTATTATGATTCTTTGCATTAGAGTCTTGTTTGGAAACCCAATTGCATAGCCAAGAAAACCATGGGTTGGGTTTAGGATTGCAAACCCCGTTAGCTACTGCAATGCTAAGATAGTGTAGGATTCGGTACAAGTTGAGTAGTTGGAACTACTCGCGAGCATAGGCTAGAGGCACTCGACTCGGGTAGAGATAGCACATGGAACACATGGCAAGAAAATGAGACCAAGCGGAGGGTAAGGGCAGCAGGAATTTGGGGCCTGTGTGCTGTAGCTCCGCTTGTGTCGATTGAGGACCGAGCCGTGTGCGGGCCTGTTGAACAAGCTAGAACAGTACCGAAGACCTACCGGCTATATGGGAACCGGGAAACCGATATAACTCGGGTACCTGGGTGTTAGGCATAGCTGGTCGTTCAGAGGGTAGGTTGAGAGCTCGAGATGTAAATCGGCTGGCGGCACTGAGATGCGCATGCAGAGACCTCTTGCTCAGGACGATTGGACCGGTTCAACATTTGGCTAACAGGTGAAAGGTAGTTGCGTACGGCGTCAGTGATGGTTGTTGTAGGCAACATCGAGTACGGGCGTATGTGACGGGTTGTTCGGGTAACCCTGCAGGTGTAAATCGATTATAATCGCCGTACCTCGCGGTCAGTGAGTACCACTTGTTCACTGTACCGTGACGTAGAAAGAACAGACTAGTTACATGTTAAAATGTTGCTGAATGAAAGATGAACTCTGGTTGCTAATGATTTGCTGTAGTTTAGAGCTAACTAAAGTTCTTTTCAACTTTGGGCAAAGTACATGAGAGAAATGCGTTTCTTGTTTGATTGCGGCTCTCTCATGTGCCTTAGCGTAAGGTTCTCCACAACCTGCTGCTAAAACTTGAAAGTAAGGTTTTACTAATTAGGCGAGTCCTTGCAAATGATTTTTCCTCATGTAACCTATCAATTCCTCATGTATAAGTTCCATTTTAGGAGAGACGGGTCAGTCTTGCTGAGCATTCGTGCTCACTGATTGTGTTTGAAGCTTTTGCAGGGTTCTATGAGGAAGGGGCTCCCGAAGAGGAGACGGAATCCCAGGAGGGGAACACCGTCGAGTGGGAGCCGTGCACGCCGCAGAGTTAGTGTGCGTGTGTGCTAGCAAGGACACGTTCAAGGGCTGAACGTGAACTTGATGCGTAGTCTACGCCAGTGAGTGTAGATTGGACTTATTTTGATGTACAAATGTTCATAAACCACTTTATATAATGAAAGTTTTGCTTCCGCTTTGTACCTTTGACGTGTGTTATACAGTGCTGTGCAACGCAGCACCCCTCAGCGTGATCCTGGTTCGACAAGACCGTGGGGTCGTGTCAACATGCTTTGCATGCGGAGAAATAGGACACTTCGCGAACCAGTGCCCGAGGAGAGGCCCTAGACAGCAAGGCAACGTGCCCAAGCAGAACCCGCGACTGAACGGAGGGGACAATCAAGGAAACCGTGGACAGCAGAACTATGCTCGCGGCAACGTGAACCATGTCTCTGCTGAGGAAGCACAACAGGTTGAGGACGTCGTAATTGGTATGTTCCTTGCCAACTCCAACCCAGCCACCATCTTATTTGATTCTGGAGCATCGCATTCCTTCATATCATCCAAGTACGTTGCCAAGTATAATCTACCCATATCACACCTAAAATGTGCTATGTTAGTTAATTCTCCCGGAGGAGAAATGAGGACTAATATAGTATGTCCGAAAGTAAGTCTTAGAATAAGGGGGTAGACTTCCTTGCCAACCTTATTATCTTGGACTCCCAAGGGATTGACATAATACTCAGGATGGATTGGTTAAGCAAGCACAACGGGGTAATCCAATGTGCTGAAAGAAGCGTGCAGTTGACAAATGAGCACAACATCCATGTCGAGTTTGAGTCAGCCCAACAAACCACTGAAAAGGCAAATTTGAACCACGTTGAAGGAGCAGCATTGGACAGCATTCCGGTGGTTCAGGAATTTTCGGACGTGTTCCCGGAAGAGCTTCCAGGTATGCCCCCTGATCGGGACATTGAGTTTGCCATTAATTTGGTACCAGGAACTGCACCCATAGCCAAGAGACCCTATAGGATGCCCGTCAATGAACTAATATAACTCAAGAAGCAAATTCAAGAGCAGTTGGAGAAGGGTTTTATACGTCCAAGTTCATCACCATGGGGAGCTCCTGTGCTCTTCGTAGACAAGAAGGATGGAACCTGTCGATGTGTGTGGTCGACACTTCCCCCGGACCTGCTCTGGGCAGCCCACGGAGGTTCTTTTTTGGAGGGGCTAGTCACTTGTGGAGAGCTTAAGCGTAGGGATGAGTTAGGGAGGAGCTTGACACGGCGAGTTTTACGTGGTTCAGGCCGCCGGAGCGTAAAACCCTACGTCCACGGTGAGCTGAGGTGCTCGCTATATTGCTTGTTGCTCAGAACCAGAGTCCTGAGCTTGAGGATGAGTTATGCCTAGGGTATGAGTTGCTGGAGTGCAAACCCTTGCTAACGTTGCCTACCAGAGCCTTTTATAGTCCAAGGCTCATGTGGCTTACAAGGGGGGCCCGGGACCCGACAGGTGGTCCCGGGGAGATTTCCTGCCGACTATCGTATCCGCAGTTATGTTGGTAGTTGTCTCTGGCGAAGGCTTCCGAGTCTTTGTCCTGCCGCCCTGCCCATGCCGCATGCTAGTCGTAGTGGTTGATGACGGCGGGGCCGGCAGGGGATGTCTTGTCGCTGTATTTATTGGCTGGCAGGTTCTGACACTGCGCGCCAGTCTGTGATGCGACTGGGTGCAACGGCACCTGACAAAGGTGTGCTCCGTGTCTTCGCGTCTTGGGAAGGCGCGGGTCTTGAATGCTTTGTACGGTAAAGGCATGGCGCGCCTTTACTCCTGCTGCCTACCGCGCCGGGCGGCAGCACTGCTCTGCTGGCCACGTGTCGGACCCGGAGCTCTCCTCTGAGGAGAGGGGGGGCTCCCGCTCCGCTGGACACGTGGAGCCTTCAGAGCTCACCCCCGCGGAGGGGGTGAGGTCCGGTCTTCCGGGCCACGCGGCAGGCTCGGAGCTATCCTTTGAGGAGAGGAGAGCCCCGGCCCTGCCGGACACGTGGCGCCTTCGGAGCTCGCCCTTGCGGAGGGGGTGAGGTCCGGCCTCCTGGGCCACATGGCAGGCTCGGAGCTATCCTCCGTGGGGAGGGGAGCTCCGGCCCCGCTGGACACGTGGTGCCTTCAAACCTCGCCTCTGCAACCTCGCCCCTACAGAGGGAGCGAGATCTTTAGAAAGTTTTACGCTGTGCGCGGGGGTACCCGGTATTGAGGGTACCAACAGTGGCCCCCGGGCTCACCTCGGGGGAGGTAACGAGCCCGAGGTGGGGCCTTCTCCTACCCGCGCACTTTCTTGTATTGAGTACTCCCTGTGCTGGCAGGGTCTTGACAGCTTCGGAGTTCAGCCTTTGAGGAGAGGGTGAAACCTGGCATCGGAGCTCTGCCCTTGTGAAAGGGGGAGGTCCGGCCTTGGAGCTTGCCCCTGAGAAGAGGGGTGGTCCGGGAAGTCATCGGAGCTCAGGCCCACGAAGGGCGTGAGGTCCGGAATAAGGGCTCGCCTCTGAAAGGAGGGCGAGGGCTGGCGTCGGAGCTCGGCCCAGCTGTGGGGGCGGAGGTCCGGAAGTCATCGGAGCTCAGGCCCACGAAGGGCGTGAGGTCCGGCATCAGGGCTCGCCTCTGAAACTAGGGCGAGGGCTGGCATCGGAGCTTGGCCCAGCTGCAGGGCGGAGGTCCGGAAGTCATCGGAGCTCAGGCCAGCGAAGGGCGTGAGGTCCGGAGGTCATCGGAGCTCAGGCCAGCGAATGGCGTGAGGTCCGGAGGTCATCGGAGCTCAGGCCAGCGAAGGGCGTGAGGTCCGGCATCAGCGCTCGCCTCTGAAAGGAGGGCGAGGGCTGGCCTCGGAGCTCGGCCCAACTGTGGGGGGCGGAGGTCTGGAAGTCATCGGAGCTCAGGCCAGCGAAGGGCGTGAGGTCCGGCATCAGCGCTCGCCTCTGAAAGGAGGGCGAGGGATGGCCTCGGAGCTCGGCCCAGCTGTGGGGGGCGGAGGTCCAGAAGTCATCGGAGCTCAGGCCAGCGAAGGGCGTGAGGTCCGGCATCAGCGCTCGCCTCTGAAAGGAGGGCGAGGGCTGGCCTCGGAGCTCGGCCCAGCTGTGGGGGATGGAGGTCCAGAAGTCATCGGAGCTCAGGCCAGCGAAGGGCGTGAGGTCCGGCATCAGCGCTCGCCTCTGAAAGGAGGGCGAGGGCTGGCCTCGAAGCTCGGCCCGGCTGTGGGGGGCGGAGGTCCGGAAGTCATCGGAGCTCAGGCCAGCGAAGGGCGTGAGGTCCGGCATCAGCGCTCGCCTCTGAAAGGGGGGCGAGGGATGGCCTCGGAGCTCGGCCCAGCTGTGGGGGGCGGAGGTCCGGAAGTCATCGGAGCTCAGGCCAGCAAAGGGCGTGAGGTCCGGAGGTCATCAGAGCTCAGGCCAGCGAAGGGCGTGAGGTCCGGAGGTCATCGGAGCTCAGGCCAGCGAAGGGCGTGAGGTCCGGAGGTCATCGGAGCTCAGGCCAGCGAAGGGCGTGAGGTCCGGCATCAGCGCTCGCCTCTGAAAGGAGGGCGAGGGCTGGCCTCGGAGCTCGGCCCAGCTATGGGGGGCGGAGGTACGGAAGTCAACGGAGCTCAGTCCAGCGAAGGGCGTGAGGTCCGGAGGTCATCGGAGCTCAGGCTAGCGAAGGGCGTGAGGTCCGGCATCAGCGCTTGCCTCTGAAAGGAGGGTGAGGGCTGGCCTCGGAGCTCGGCCCAGCTATGGGGGGCGGAGTTCCGAAAGTCATCGGAGCTCAGGCCAGCGAAGGGCGTGAGGTCCGGCATCAGCGCTCGCCTCTAAAAGGAGGGCGAGGGCTGTCCTCGGAGCTCGGCCCAGCTGTGAGGGCGGAGTCCGGTACTGCTCAGAAGTCCTCCCTTTCCTGTCCCTTAGTCTCATTTGGCTTACTGTCCCGGGCCAGAATACGGGGCTTGGGTAATCCAGTGCACTTGGTCCCGGAGGTCTGGCCCCCAGGCCCAGTCAGGGTGTAACCGTCCGGCCCCCTGGTACTCAGACCGTAGCGCTGGGGGGCAGAGTGCGCATGCTTTGGGTGCAGGACCGGGCAAACAAGGCTCCTGACCCCCCCGGTCTAGCGTAGGTCTTTTCTCGGAGGAGACCAACTGGCGGTACAGTACCCTTACAGGGGGAGGTCCGAAAGGCCCCCGGGCCTCTGGCAGGTACCCCAAGCACTACCGCCTTTGGCAGGATGGCAAATATCGACTATGCATGAGCGCAGGAAAGAGGAACCAAGTGTACAATGGATGTACACTGTCTAGAGCGTGGGAAGGTGATCATATAAATTAATGCGTAATTTAAATAAACACCTAAGTAAGTATGGTGAACTTACTGGGGTAGCGTCGGAGCGCCATGCCATCACGCAGAGCGGGTCATGCGTGGCTTCGTCGTACGCTCGGACACGGGGGGACCCCCATGGCGATCTTAGGGGGAAGCATGGCTTCGGCCCCGCATACCATGTAGAAGGGTAGTTCCCGTGACCCGGCCCTGGGAAGTCCGGCTGGCCCTCGACATAGAGGAGCCGGTATCCCCCGACGGCTTTGGGTGCGCGTCTGCACCGGTTGTGTGGGTCTGCTTGGCGTGGACCTGGCACGCATTGCATCTCCTAACAGGTTTGACGGCGTCCAGATGGCTCTCGGTCAGTAGGAGCCATGCCGGGTGGCTTAACCGACCAGCGTGCGGGACGATGAGCGTTCCCAGCACTCGCCTCCGTGGACTACTGCGAGCTAGTCGCAGCCTTCCTCCTGGGTTATGCACCGCAATAGGATGTCGTGGCGCCACGCCAGTAAACATACCAGCGCGTAGCACTTAGCCATCCGCACAATCCGTTCAGCGAATGCACGTTTGTCGGTACCTGAGATATGGGGTACCCCCGCGCACAGGGTAAAATGCCTAAGGTACTCGCCCTTCTCCGCAGGGAGAGCTCCGAAGGCGCCACGCGTCCGGCGGGGCCGGACCTCCCTCTCCTCAAAGGAGAGCTCCGGGCCCGCCAAGTGGCATACAGAAGTCGGACCTCCCCCTCCGCGGGAGAGAGGTCCGAAGACACCACGCGTCCAGCGGGTCCGGACCTCCCTCTCCGCAGAGGAGAGCTCCGGGCCTGCCATGTGGCATACAGAGGCTGGACCTCCCCCTCCGCGGGGAGAGGTCCGGAGGCTCCACGTGCCCCGCAGGCCGGACCCTTCTCGCCTGAGAGAAGGGCTCCGGACCCGCCACGTGGCCAGAAGAACGGTGCTGCCTGCCCCCGAGCAGTAGGCGGCGGGCGTAAAGGCGCCCCACACCTTGCCCGTACAAGGTATTCAAGGCCCGCGTCTTCCCAAGACGCGGAAATGCGGAGCACGCGTCTGTCAGGTGCCGTTGCGCCCAGTCGCATCACAGACTGGCGCGCGGTGTCAGGACCTGCCAGCTAATAAACGCCGCGACAAGACATCCCATGCCGCCTGCGCCGTCATCAACCACTACGACTAGCATGCGGCATGGGCAGGGCGGCAAGATGAAGACTCAGAAGCCTTCGACCAGAGGCAACTACCGGCGTAACTACAGATACGGTAGATAACAAGCAATCTTCCCGGGACCACCTGTCGGGTCCCGGCTCCCCTTGTAAGCCGCCCGAGTCTTGGACTATAAAAGGCTCGGGCAGGCGTCGATAGCAAGGGTTCGCACTTTGCAACTCATACGCTAGCCATACACTCTCAAGCTGTAACTCACCCCCAAGCTCAGGCCTCCGGCCCTGAGCAGCAAGCAATACAGCGAGCTCCATAGCTCGCCGTGGACGTAGGGTTTTACGCTCCGGCGGCCTGAACCACGTAAAACTCGCCGTGTCAAGCTCTCGCTAACTCGTCCATCCGCGCAAGCTTTCCGCTAGGAGACTAGCCCCGCCGAAAAAAGAACCTCCGCGGGCTGCCCCGTGCAGGCCCGGGGGAAGTGTCGATCGCACACTTCGACATTTGGCGCGCCAGGTAGGGGGCTTTTCCCCTAGCGCGATGAGTTTCCGCCGACGAAGATGACCAAGCTCCCTTCGGCGGCAAGCTCACCTCCCCCGCCTCCGCGACGAACTGCGACCAGGGGGGAGTACAAGCCAACACACTCGGGACGGAGTGTGTCAGTACAAGCTGGGAGCCAGCAACCAGCTCTGGCAGCGCCGACCTCGGCAATGCCGGCTCCAACCAGCGTCAGATCTTCAGTAGCGCCGGGCGTACCCGGAGGGGGTGCGCTAGCTGCAGCAAGAGCGCTACTGCACAATCCGCCCGCTGGGGACGCGCCTCAGGCAGCGACCCAGCGGTGGATTCTCGAGGTAGACCGTCTTGTCATTGCTGCCGCAAGCCCGCGACTCCGGCGGAGACGACACTCTGACCAACCGGCCGTGTCGCTGATACGCACGCCGATGGTTGACGAACAGACGGCAGACTCCAGCTCTGCCAGCCCTCAATCGATGGATCTGAGGACAGAGCTGGAGCGGTGTCGCTCGGGTCAAGATGCCCGGGTATACCTCGAGCAACGCCGAGAAAGGCGTCGCTACCAAGAGGCTGACGACAGCATGACGTCGGCCTCGACCCAGCCCGAAGAGCAGACCTTCGCCATGCGATCTCTGCCCCAGGCCTGCGCCGTGCAGAATATGCCACAGTCATATGTACTGCAGATGGCGCCCCCGGCCTATGGTGCAGCCTTGCCCGTACCGGGGTACACTGTGCCTAGTGCGAACCCAGCGTTCGCGGCACCAGAACCTGCGGTGACAGAAGCAGGGTGTGCAGCCCTCGTGCCCCATCTTCGCTTTGCGAAGTGGCCGCGCAAGTTTCGGCCACACCTGCCCGAGAAGTACGACGGCAGCGTCAACCTGGCGGAGTTCCTCCAGATCTACTCCACCGCCGTACTTCATGGCCAATTACTTCCCTGTCGCCTTGACCGGACCAGCCCGGTCTTGGCTCATGAACCTCCCCCAGGGTTCCGTCACCTCCTGGGGAGAGCTTTGCCGACAGTTCGTAGCCAACTTCGGCAGCTCCTACACCCGGCCTGGCACGGAGCTCGATCTCCACGCCGTCCAGCAGCAACCTGGGGAGTCGCTGCGCTCTTTCATCCAGCGGTTCTCCCAGGTGCGGAACACCATCCCACACATTCAAAATGCTTCTGTGGTGGTGGCGTTCCGGCAAGGCGTCCGGGACAAGAAGATGCTCGAGAAGCTCGCGACCAGGGAGGTCCGCGACGTCTCAGAGCTCTTCAGTTTGGCAGACAAATGCGCCAGAGCAGCCGAAGGACGGAACTGACACTCGCTGCCATCCTCCGAGTCAGGGGGACTGCCCGGATCTAGTCCTACTCCCTGTGGAGGCAGCAGGAAGGCCAAGAACCGTGGCAGAAGCAAGATAGAGTCACCGACTGCAGCCCCAGTCGTCACTGCAGCGACGCTCGGTGGGGCTCGGGGGCCGCGCCCCGACAAGAAGCAGCGAAGATCACCAATCCCAGACGGTGATAAAGACAATATGTGCCCCGTGCACGGCAGCTGTCGCCACACTGCTGCCGAGTGCCGGGAGATCCGAAGGCTCGCAGAGCGCTTCCGCAAGGAGAAGCGGCAGCGGGCTGATGTCCTGCCCTTCCGTCCAAAGGAAGATGAGCAGAGGGTGGATGTTCCAGACAACATCGACCACCCAGAGGAGATCCAGGAGCCTCCGCGTGTCGTGAAGGCGGCACGCAATCACGAGGATTCCGGCTCCAGCGACGATGAGCGTCGGAAGAAGCTTTACGTCATATACGGCGGGTCCGCCGACCCCTCGTCCCGAAGCGCAGTCAAGACTCTGCGCCGAGCGGTAGCGTCGGTGGCGCCACTCCAAAGTGCTGCACCGCACCTAAAGTGGATGGGGACCCCCATCAGCTTTGATGCCACCTACTGCCCCAGGAACATGGCTGGGGCCGGCCAACTACCGCTCCTGGTGGCCCCTACCATCGCCAACGTGAGAATGTACCACATTTTGGTGGATGGAGGGGCTGGGCTGAACCTCATCAGCCGTGCAGCTTTCCAGAAGCTGCAAATCCCGATGGCCAAGCTCACCCCGTCGAGCCCGTTCTCAGGGGTAGGGCCGGGACAGGTTATCCCCTACGGCAACATTAGTCTCCCGGTGACCTTCGGGGCTCCGGACAGCTATCGAACAGAGTACATTCTGTTCGACGTAGCGGAGATAGACCTCCCCTTCAACGCCATAATCGGCAGGCCAGCCCTGTACCGGTTCATGGCTGTAGCCCATTACGGCTACCTTGTCCTGAAGATGCCGACACCGACAGGCGTTCTCAGGATTCGTGGGGACCGCACTGCTGCAGTGTCGGCCCTGGAGAAGCTCCAAGCACTCGCAACAGCTGGGGCATCAACCCCCGGCAATACGGAGCCGGATCAGCTCCGCCCGAACGCACGTCACCGTGCTTCCACCACAGCACCCCGGGTGCAACCTCTCGACGAGGGCGGCGTCCCCTTAAAGGTCGTCCAAGTCGGCGCCGAAGCTACCCAGACCACCCGGGTAGCCTGGGGCCTGGATAGTAAATAGGAAGGCGCGCTCGTCACCTTCCTCCGGCACAACGTCGACGTGTTTGCATGGCAGCCGTCACAGATGCCGGGGATCCCCAGGAAGGTGATCGAGCACCACTTGAAAGTCTTCCCCGACGCCCGGCCGGTTCAACAGAAGCCCCGCAAGCAGTCCATCGAGCGGCAAAACTTCATCCGTGAAGAAGTCAAGAAGCTGCTGGACGCTGGCTTCATACGGTAAGTCCACCACCCCCGATGGTTGGCGAACCCCGTCGTTGTCCCGAAGGCTGGCGGGAAGCTCCGGATGTGCATCGACTACACCAGTTTCAATAAGGCATGTCCTAAAGATCCATTCCCTCTCCCTAGAATAGATCAAATAGTAGACTCAACGTCAGGCTATGATATGCTGTGCTTCCTAGATGCCTACTCGGGTTTCCATCAGATCCCCATGTCTAGGGAGGACGAGGAGCACACCTCCTTCATCACAGTAGACGGCCTTTATTGCTATGTGTCTATGCCTTACGGCCTAAAGAATGCACTCCCCACCTTTGTGCGGGCAATGCACAAAACCTTTGGGGAGTTAATAAGAGACCTGGTTGAGGTGTATGTCGATGACATAGTTGTCAAGGTCAAGCAGGGTCCGTCCATGCTAGATAACCTAGCTTTAGTCTTTGACAAGTTGCGCTCTACGCGCACCAAGCTGAACCCAGATAAATGTGTGTTCGGCGTGTCCTCTGGGAAGCTCTTAGGGTTCCTGGTCTCGCACCGAGGGATTGAGGCCAACCCAGAGAAGATCAAGGCCATCGACTTGATGCGGCCCCATGCCCGCGTCAAGGATGTCCAGAAACTCACGGGATGTCTAGCCGCGCTGAGTCGGTTTATACCGAGGCTAGCAGAGCGGGCACTCCCTTTCTTTAAGCTCCTGCGCAAGTCAGGCCCTTTTGCCTGAACTGACGAAGCAGAAGAGGCTTTCCAGGAGTTGAAGCGACTCCTGACGACCCTACCAATCATGGTAGCCCCTGAGCCCGGAGAGCACCTGTTGCTCTACATCGCGGCGACAACTGAAGTAGTAAGTATGGTCCTCGTCGCAGAGCGGCCGGACCCCTCATCTTCACAACCTGCTCCGGTAGCAGAAGACAGACGCCAGGAGGCCCCGCAGGACCAAGACGGTCTCCCGGACCTCCAAGGCAACCTCCCGGAGGCCCAGGTCAGCCTCCCGGAGGTCCTGGGCAGTCTCCCGGACCTCCAAGATAAACCCCGGGGGCCCTGCGGGACCCCCCGGGGGCCAAATGGGACCTTCCAGAGGTCCCCCAAGACCCCCCGGAGCTCCCGGACAATCGAGATAGCTTAAGGGCCTCCGGGTCCCAGCTCCCGGAGGCCCCCGTGGGTCCACCCACCTCCAGTGGGCCAGGGCCAATGGACGAGGACCTCCCAGGCCTGAGAAAGAGGGTTCGAACCGTCCAGAGGCCTGTCTACTACATCAGCGAAGTACTTCATGATGCCAAGACAAGGTACCTGGAAGTCCACAAGCTGCTGTATGCGGTGCTCGTGGCCTCCAGAAAGCTCCGCCATTACTTCCAGGCCCACCGGGTCTCGGTAGTCACATCGTATCCGCTGAAGACAATTCTTCACAGCCCCCATGCGACTGGCAACGTTGCTAAATGGGCGGCGGAGCTGGCGGAGTTTTAGCTGGACTTCCTCCCACGCCATGCAGTCAAGAGCCAAGCACTGGCTGACTTTGTGGCGGAGTGGACACCGACGGAGACTAGCCCAGGGGGCCATGGGGGCGGAGAACCGGAGCACCAAGCTCCGGTCTTCACCGAACCCCACTGGACACTCTTCTTCGACGGCTCCTCGCGAAAGCAGGGGGCCGGTGCCGGCGTACTGCTCCTCATGCCATCGGGGGAACAGTTTGGGTATATGGTGCGTCTCAATTTCAAGGCAACCAACAACATGGCGGAGTATGAAGCACTCATCTTTGGCCTGCAGACAGCCCTGTCTTTAGGCGCTCGCCAGTTGTTGGCACAGGGCGACTCCCAGCTGGTCATCAAGCAAGTCAAGGGCGAATGCTCCTGCAATGACCCCCAGCTAGCTGCATATCTTCTTCACGTGCAGATGTTGGAGAAAGAATTCCTCGCCTTGGACCTGCACCACGTACCGCGCGCCGGTAATGCCGCAGCCGACGACCTTTCAACGAAGGCTTCCACCGGAGCCCCTGCGCCCGAAGGAGTCTTCGAGAGGACGTTGCTGCGGCCCACAGCCCGGCCCACCGAGCCGGGCGAAGGGGGCTTGACCAGCACCTCGAAGCTGGTGGTCCCGGCGGCCCTACAACCGTGGGCGCCGCCAAGGATCGTAAGTGTCACTGGGGACTCCGTGCAACCCAGCGCTCAAGATCCAGAAGCTCAAGTCAGACCCGATGCATGGATCACGGAGATCCGGGACTACTTGAAGGACAATATCCTCCCTGATGAACATGCAACCGCTGAACGGATTGTGCGTATGGCTAAGAGGTACGCGCTGGTAGAGGGGGATCTCTACCGGCGTGGCGCCAACCACATCCTATTGCGGTGTATAACCCAGGGGGAAGGCTGCGACTTGCTCGCTGAGATCCATGGAGGCGAATGTGGAAGTCATTCTTCCTCACGCACGCTTGTCAGTAAAGCCTTCCGGCATGGCTTCTACTGGCCGACAGCACTCCAGGATGCCGTCAAGCTGGTCGAGAGCTGCAAGGCGTGCCAGTTCCACGCCAAGCAGATCCATACACCGGCTCAGGCGGTACAGATGATCCCGCCCTCGTGGCCGTTTGCCGTGTGGGGGCTGGACATCCTGGGACCATTTCCCAGAACCGTCGGGGGGTTCCGGTACCTCTATGTCGCTATCAACAAGTTCACCAAGTGGCCGGAAGCTACACCAGTTGTCACCATCAATAAACAATCCGCAGTAAAATTCATCAGGTCTATTGTCTGCCGGTTCGGGGTCCCAAACAGGATCATCACTGACAATGGGACCCAGTTCACCAGCGCGGCGTTCCAAGACTACTGCGAGGACCTTGGCATTCAGGTATGCTATGCCTCTGTCGCCCACCCGAAGAGCAATGGGCAAGTTGAGAGGGCCAATGCGGAGATTCTCCGGGGCCTCAAGACTCGTACCTTCACCAGCCTGAAGAAACATGGTGCCAATTGGGTAGATGAACTTCCGAGCACACTATGGGCTAACCGGACATCCCAGAGCCGGGCCACCGGGGAGACACCCTTCTTCATGGTGTATGGGGCTGAAGCTGTACTCCCCCCAGAAATCACCATGAAGTCTCACCGTGTCCGGGCTTACGACGAAGCCACGCAGGACAACCTCCGGCGTGGAGAAATCGACCTCGTCGACGAGGTCCGATTACATGCGGCACTCCGTAACGCGCGGTACAGACAGGCGCTTCGGCGCTACCACCAGAGGTCTGTGCGTGCCCGGGAGCTGCAGGAAGGTGACCTGGTGTTGCGGCGCATACTTTCTCGTGAAGGGGCCCACAAACTATCCCCTAGTTGGGAAGGCCCCTTCCGAGTCGCGAAAGTATGCCGCCCCGGGTGTGTGCGCCTTTCCACCGAGGATGGGGACCTGCTCCCGAACCCTTGGAACATAGAACACCTCCGTAAGTTCTACCCCTAAGAGCAAAAATAGGACAGTACTTTCTTTTCGTAAGGAACTCCATAGAGTCCAGGAGCAGCACTCGGAGCAGCTAAACCCTAGGGGACGGTCCAGGACTACGTTCAGCTTTGCCTGGTTCCGACTCCAAGCGTGTAGAGTCTTGCTTCCCCTCTTAATGGGGTGGGTCGTGGCCTCCATGTTTAGCCTGCCTTCCTCCTATGGAAGGTTGTACGAAAAGAAGTCTGCCCTACTTTGCTCTTTCTTTGTACTCATTTAAATTGTGAATTGAGTTCTTTTTTACCGCCCTTGCAGTACATGGTTGCCATGTGCTCAGCTCCCCCTCTCTACAAGTCCCCAAACACCAAGCATATGGTTGGGGCTGTAAGTCAAATAAGACTATGAGATAAGGGAGGGGGAGCCCCCAAGGAGAATTACGTTTCCTCTACCTGTGTGCAGGACTTCCAGGTTGCAGCAACGGGGACTGCATGAAGTAGGGGGAAAGGAGCTACCAACTACTTCGATCCAGGGCTAGAGGGGGCGGGACCCGGGGGCCCCACGTGTCCAGCAGGCCCGGAACCCTCTCCTCCCTTGAGAAGGGCTCCGGGCTCGCCACGTGGCAGGCGGAAACCGGACCTGCCCCCGCGGTGGGAGAGCCCCGAAAGCCCTGCGTGATCAACATGGCCGGGGCTCCCGTCTCCGCGGTAAAAGCAATCATCAAGTGAGCGCACGCTCTCACGACCCCGCGGCCGTTCGTGCTCCGGCAGCGGCCAATTCGGGACTTAGAGAAAGTGCGCGGATCGGAAGAGACGAAGGTCCCACCTCGGGCTCGCTATCTCCCCCGAGATGGGCCCGGGGGCCACTGTCGGTACCTCAGATATGGGGTACCCCCGCGCACAGGGTAAAATGCCTAAGGTACTCGCCCTTCTCCGCAGGGAGAGCTCCGAAGGCGCCACGCGTCCGGCGGGGCCGGACCTCCCTCTCCTCAAAGGAGAGCTCCGGGCCCGCCACGTGGCATACAGAAGCCGGACCTCCCCCTCCGCGGGAGAGAGGTCCGAAGACACCACGCGTCCAGCGGGGCCGGACCTCTCTCTCCGCAGAGGAGAGCTCCGGGCCCGCCACGTGGCATACAGAGGCTGGACCTCCCCCTCCGCGGGGAGAGGTCCGGAGGCTCCACGTGCCCCGCAGGCCGGACCCTTCTCGCCTCAGAGAAGGGCTCCGGACCCGCCACGTGGCCAGAAGAACGGTGCTGCCTGCCCCCGAGCGGTAGGCGGCGGGCGTAAAGGCGCCCCACACCTTGCCCGTACAAGGTATTCAAGGCCCGCGTCTGTCAGGTGCCGTTGCGCCCAGTCGCATCACAGACTGGCGCGCGGTGTCAGGACCTGCCAGCTAATAAACGCTGCGACAAGACATCCCATGCCGCCTGCGCCGTCATCAACCACTACGACTAGCATGCGGCATGGGCAGGGCGGCAAGATGAAGACTCAGAAGCCTTCGACCAGAGGCAACTACCGGCGTAACTACAGATACGGTAGATAACAAGCAATCTTCCCGGGACCACCTGTCGGGTCCCGGCTCCCCTTGTAAGCCGCCCGAGTCTTGGACTATAAAAGGCTCGGGCAGGCGTCGATAGCAAGGGTTCGCACTTTGCAACTCATACGCTAGCCATACACTCTCAAGCTGTAACTCACCCCCAAGCTCAGG
The DNA here is from genome assembly GCA_030760725.1 of Neostapfia colusana. Lineage (NCBI taxonomy): Eukaryota > Viridiplantae > Streptophyta > Magnoliopsida > Poales > Poaceae > Neostapfia > Neostapfia colusana. Next base: position 109,278,006 of record JASWHV010000006.1, read on the forward strand.
CCTCCGGCCCTGAGCAGCAAGCAATACAGCGAGCTCCATAGCTCGCCGTGGACGTAGGGTTTTACGCTCCGGCGGCCTGAACCACGTAAAACTCGCCGTGTCAAGCTCCCGCTAACTCGTCCATCCGCGCAAGCTTTCTGCTAGGAGACTAGCCCCGCCGAAAAAAGAACCTCCGCGGGCTGCCCCGTGCAGGCCCGGGGGAAGTGTCGATCGCACACTTCGACAACGTTCATCAGGAAGGATGTCCTTCAAGGAGTCCCGGACCTTCGTGGTCCATGCATCGGGACTACTTGAGCTTCTGGATCTTGAGTGCTGGGTTGCACAGAGTCCAAAGTGACGTTTACGATCCTTTGGCGGCGTCCATGGCTGCAGGGCCACCGGGACCGCCAGCTTTAAGGTGCTGGTCCATCCCCCTTCGCCCGGCTCGGCGGGCCGGGCTGTGGGCCACAGCAACGTCCCCTCGAAGACTCCTTCGGGCACAGGGGCTCCGGTGGAGGCCTTCGTTGAGAGGTCGTCAGCTGCGGCCTTGCCAGCGCGCGGTACATGGCGCAGGTCCAAGGCGAGGAAGTCTTTCTCCAACATCCGCATGGGTAGCAGATAAGCAGCTAGCTGTGGGTCATTGCAAAGGCATTCACCCTTAACTTGCTTGATAACTAGCTGGGAGTCGCCCTGCGCCAACAACTGGCGAGCGCCCAGAGACAGGACTGTCTTTTAGGCCAAAGATGAGTGCTTCACACTCTGCCAAGTTGTTGGTTGCCTTGGAATTAAGACGCACCATGTACCCAGACTGCTCCCCCGATGGCATGAGAAGCAGTATGCCGGCACCGGCCCCCTGCTTTCACGAGGAGCCGTCGAAGAGGAGCATCCAGTGAGGCCCGGTGAAGACCGGAGCTAGCTCGGTGCTTTGGTTCACCGTCTTCATGGCCCCCTGGGTCAGCCTTCGTTGGCATCCACTCAGCCACGAAGTCAGCCAATGCTTAGCTCTTGACTGTCTGACATGGTCGGGAGCTCAGCTTGAACTCCGCCGTCTTCGGGCTGTCTTCCGGCTTCGGAAGCTGGCAGTGAGTGCCAATGACGCTCGTCTTCTGCTCCGACGCACCTGCCCGCTAGGCTGAAGAGCCCCGAGATGTCTTGCACCTCCCTGGTGTGACGCCCTCAATTCTGTGGAAAACCACGGAACCGAGAACTAATGTATATGTGTGCCCAGGATGTTCATCACACATACACATACGTTCCACAAACTGAATTCAGATATATATAACCACGAATAACAGAGTTTATTACAACGTCTCATGAGTCTTGGACTCATGCTCACAGCGAAAGTCTTATTTCTATACAGCGGAAATCTCTACTTTATTGCGGAAGCAAAACTACTGCGGAAGCGAAACTAATCAGAAGTGACTCCATCTCTACTCCCTACACAGGCAAGATTGAGAATAGATCACAAGCCATAATGCTCCACTTGATCTTCACAGTAGACTTCTCCTGCTGCTGAGGATGAAGTAATAATGCAAGGTTGAGTACAATAACGTACTCAGCAAGTGCGGGAAAACACATGATATGCAGCTCATAAACAAGGTAGGCACAAAAGGCTTATTTGCAGAAAAACAATCTTGTAAAACCATGATAAAACAGCAACTTTACTTTAGATGAATGTAATCCCAGCATATATTAAATTACCAACGTACCTTCATCACTCCCCGTGTTCCATCCGAACATTAACCAATCCTTTATTCATACTCACGAATACCTCCTCGTATTCGCTACCATCTCATCTCACAAATCAACCTCGTCTCACACCGAGACCAATCTCATGTCATGACCCAACAGTCATGCAAACATCTCATCATCCAGACTTAACAGTTCCAAACTAATAACCATAACCAAATCCACAACCAAATCCATAACCAAATCCATAACCAAGAACTTTCCCTATAACTATCCCAACTAATCATGGCAGTTTAGCCAGGTGCTCGTGACCGTAAGCTCGGCTATCATGATAGTTTTAATAACTCTGCAGAGTTTGCACCTCTTTACCAACAAGTTTGTGATTTCGTCACCCGTCGGCGACTGCAGAACCTCCATTATACCAGTACACAACCGTCGGTGTATGGTCAAGAGATCACAAAATAGCCTTTACAAAGGGGTCACTAGATGTATGGACTCACTAAGGTTCCACTGGTAGGCTAGAATCTCCAATTCTCCCACCCACGGCCCCCCCCTTGTGCCATGCAGTTCCCAGGGCAGTCCTCACTCGACTCCCATTCCCCGCGCCTTCCACAGTCCATAACACTCTAGTAACTTACCTAATTACTCAGCTAAGCCGCACCCATACTTGGCCTTGTGGTGGCACTGTTATCCTGGCATGTGCATGCATGAACCGGTCCTTAGATCTACGGCAAGTAAAACCACCATCTCATGCTTCCTCATTCACAAACCCAGGCTTGCCTAGATCTCCCTCCGATCCATGTTCATTATCATTAGTTTTCTCATTATCATTACGAGTGCAGTTAGCTAGACACATCTATCTCGCTTCCCAATCCCATAGACTCAGCGAAGCATAAAGCAAAAACCATACCCGACTCATAAAACTTCCCGGGTGACAAGGGTGGTTCAACCAAAACTAGTAAACTCCTATAAAAGGGTTTCCCATCATGTTTGACTCAGTACGCACACCTTTTCGCAAAACAAAATAGTTTTTGCCAAAACATAGGATCAATATGGTCAAGGAGCACTTGCCTTGTTCTTGCGGTTCCGGTTGTTCTTGATTCTCAAAACCTTGTTGCTGCAGCTCGTCGTAGACAGCTCCCTGAGCTTGTCTTGCTAGGTAGGATCACGTGCATACAGGATTCACAGCAATCAATATTTATGCACAAACCTTAAACTAGATGCGATGATGCACATGCATGCTATCCTATGATTTTTATTAGATTGGTGTGCTCTTGCATGGCTTGCATGGACAGAGGTGTTCGGATCAAAGGTGGACGTGGCGATGATCTTGTCTTTAAATCAAACTGATCGTCGAGTGATCTGTCCACGAGAAGGCTTCTGTTCGAAAGGAATTTGAAGAACAGATGTAAGAGACGAACAAGATGATGTCGTAAGGTGATATTGAAGTCCTACCTCACGCTCTTCTTGTCTTCGAGGTCCTCCTCAGACCTGCTTGGTTCTTCTTCGATGATCTTCCTTGTTGCGCTTCGGCGATGTTTTGCTCGGCGAGTTAGGGCTAGGGCTCTAAGTCGTCGGCTCAGGAGTTGAAAGAGAAGTTTTTGGTTTCGACCAGAGGTTTTGGGCTCTATTTATAATCGGGAAGAGAAGAGTCCTAATCTGATTGGATCCCGAATAAGAGTCTTATTCAGATCTTTGTTGGATCCTGACGTCTAATTTTTGGTAACACCGCGGAGTTTAGATCGGTTTCTGTTGCGTACCGGTATCTTTACGCGTAAAAACCGCTCCAGACTCGTTACCTCCGCAGTGATGAGCTCCGGAGGCTCCACGTGTCCTCCCGGGGCCTGGTATCTACTCCTCCGCAGGGACGAGCTCCGGTTGTGCCATGTGTCAGTCGACCGAGACCTCTTTCTCTCTTGGAGGTGAGCTCCGCGCACGCCACGTGTTGGCGCCGATCTTCCCCCTCTTCTTTCCTCAGGAACATGCCCCGAAGTCGACATGTGTCTAGCAACGAAAGACCTCCCGGAGATAAGCTCCGGTGGCAACACGTGTTCGATAGATCCAGATTCCTCTTGAGATGAGCTCCGAGATCGACACGTATCCCGCGTGACGGGTCCTCTGATTTTCGCAAGGACGAGCTCCGAGGGTGACACGTGTCTTGCGGAAATGCCTTTGCTTCTTCCGCAGAGGCTAGCTCCATGGGCAACACGTGTCCCACAGGGTCGAACCCCTTTTCAATTGCGTAGGTGACCCCCGAGCCTGCCACGTAGACAATTTAGCGGCGGAACTCTCCCAACTTCTTGGGAACGAGCTCCGAACACGCCGCGTGGCCTGCTGGCCGCGGAAGTTGTCTTCGGCGCTCTAGGAGGGCTTTATTGGCTATTCTTTTGATAATTCTCTCTGTTCCTATTTTTCATTAGAATGTTTCCTCTTCATAGGAAATTAACATATGCTGACACCCGAGGCGAGGGTGTCACAAATCTACCCCCCTTAGATTGAATCTCGCCCTCGAGATTTGTTAGTAGGGAATAGATGGGGAAATTCTGCCTTGATATCCTCTTCACGCTCCCATGTGGCCTCAGCTTCGGTGTGATGGCTCCATTGTACCTTGCACCATCGAATCACCTTGTTTCGGGTGACCCTTTCCTTTACGTCCAAGATTCGGACAGGGTGTTCTGCGTAAGTCAGGTCCTCTTGAAGTTCAAGTTCCTCCATTGACACTCGTTCCTCTGGCACTCTAAAGCACTTCTTGAGCTGGGATACATGAAACACGTCATGTACGTCAGAGAGGTGGTTTGGGAGCTCTAGTCGGTAGGCTACTTCTCCTCGCTTGTCCAAAATCTTAAATGGTCCGATGTAACGAGGTGCTAGCTTGCCTTTGATGTTGAAGCGTCGTTGGCCTCGGATAGGCGATACTTTAAGGTATACGAAGTCTCCCACTTCAAAGGTCAACTTCGTACGCCTATTGTCCGCATAACCTTTCTGTCGTGACTGGGCAGCCTTTAAGTTCTCCTATATCGTTTGGACCTGCTTTTCGGCTTCTTGTAGTACTTCGGGTCCAAACACCTGGTTCTCTCCAGTCTCGTTCCAGAATAGTGGCGTTCTACACCGTCTACCATATAAGGCTTCGAAAGGCGACATCTTTAAGCTAGCTTGATAGCTGTTGTTATAGGAGAACTCGGCATACGGTAAACTCCTATCCCAACTACGCCCACGTTTCAAGGCGCAAGCTCTCAACATGTCCTCCAAGATTTGGTTCGTACTTTCGGTTTGTCCATCTGTTTGTGGGTGATAGGCGGAGCTAAAATCCAGTCGTGTTCCCATGGCTTTCTGCAGCTTCCTCCAGAATCTAGAGGTAAACTGAGAACCTCGATCTGAGACTATCCTCTTTGGAACTCCGTGACGGCACACGATCTGCTCCATGTACAACTCTGCCAATTGTGCAGCGTTGTAACTGGTCTTTACCGGAAGAAAATGGGCGGTTTTCGTCAACCAGTCCACAATGACCCAGATGGAGTCGTATCCCGACTGAGTACGTGGTAATCCGACGATAAAGTCCATACTGATGTCCTCCCATTTCCATTCGGGTATCTTCAAAGGTTGCAACAATCCAGCGGGTTTTTGATGTTCGGCCTTTACCCGTTGGCATGTGTCGCATAGGGCAACGTATTCGGCTATACCCCTCTTCATACCATCCCACCAATAACAAGTTTTCAAATCCTTGTACATTTTGGTGCTCCCTGGATGTATGGAATAGGGTGAATCATGTGCCTCCTTCAATATCATGCCGCGAAGGTGTCTTATGTTTGGCACACAAATCCTTTTTCCTAGCCAAAGCGTACCCTTTTCATCCTCCTTGAAATCCTTCTCTATCCCTTGTCGGATTCTTTCCTTGATCTCCTTGACCCCCTCGTCCGTTGCTTGGCCCTCTCTTATTTCTTGCTCCAATGGGGAGTGGATTTCTATTATCTCCATGTTATTCAAGAATCCGAGGTGTAACCGTTCGAACTCCTTACGTAGTTCGGGTGGTAGCCCCCGAACCGTGAGTTGGTGGCATGCTCCCTTTCTGCTCAATGCGTCAGCTACTACATTGGCCCTTCCGGGGTGGTAGTTGATTCCCACATCATAATCCTTGTTGAGTTCTAACCATCGACGTTGCCTCAAATTCAAATCCGTTTGTGTAAATATGTACTTGAGGCTTTTATGATCCGTATAGATCTCACATCGATGACCAAGGACATAATGTCTCCAAATCTTCAATGCATGCACCACTGCTGCTAGCTCCAAGTCGTGAGTAGGATAGTTAAGCTCGTGCTTCTTGTCGTGAGGCATAGGCTACCACTTGTCCTTCCTGCATGAGTACACATCCGAGCCCCTGTCTGGATGCGTCACAATATATGTCAAAGCTCTTGCTTACGTCTGGCAATACCAGAACCGGTGCTGTGGTTAGCCTTTTCTTGAGTTCCTCAAAACTTTCTTGGCAGGCTGGTGTCCATTGAAAGGCCTTTCCCTTCATTAACAACTCCGTCATAGGTTTTGCTATCTTAGAGAAGTCTTTAATGAAGCGCCGATAGTATCCTGCCATCCCAAGGAAACTCCGAATATCCCTCACGCTCTTCGGTTGGTCCCACTTCAGAACATCTCTCACCTTTCCAGGATCAACCGATACCCCTTCCTCGGAGATAATGTGGCCTAGGAAAGATATTTCCTTTAGCCAAAATTGACACTTGTTGAGCTTGGCATATAATTGATGCTCACGCAACTTCTGCAGGGTCAATTTCAGATGTTCTTCATGCTCCTCCCCACTTTTTGAATACACCATAATGTCGTCGATGAAAACCACGACGAACTTGTCCAAGTACTCCATGAAAACCTTATTCATAAGGTACATGAAGTATGCGGGTCCATTCGTCAATCCAAAAGACATAACGGTATATTCGTATGAACCATACCGTGTCCGAAAGGCTGTCTTAGGTATATCAGGGGGCTTAATCTTCAGCTGGAAGTATCCCGACCGAAGATCAATCTTGGAGAATACTCGGGCTCCTTTCATTTGATCGAACAGGTCCTCTATACGGGGCAGAGGGTATTTATTCTTGATTGTCACCTCGTTGAGAGACCTGTAGTCCACGCACATTCTTTGGGTTCCATCCTTCTTGTCCACGAAGAGTACCGGAGCTCCCCATGGTGACGAGCTTGGACGGATAAAACCCTTCTCCAACTGTTCTTGAATTTGCTTCTTGAGTTCAACTAGCTCATTGACGGGCATCCTATATGGTCTCTTAGCTTATAGGTGCAGTTCCGGGTACCAAATCTATGGCAAACTTGATGTCCCGGTCAGGTGGCATTCCCAGGAGCTCTTCCGGGAATACGTCCGAAAATTCCTGAACCACTGGAATGCTGTCTAATGTTGTTCCTTCGACATGGTTCAAACCTGCCCGTTCGGTTGCTTGCTGGGCTGATTCAAACTCGACACGGATACCGTGTTCGTTCGTCAACTGCACGCTTCTCTCAGCACATTGGGTTACTCCATTGTGCTTGCTTAACCAGTCCATTCGGAGTATGATGTCAATCCCGTGGGAGTCCAAAACAATAAGGTTGGCAAGGAAGTCTACCCCCCTTATTTTAAGGCTTACTTTAGGACATACTATATTAGTCCTCATTTCTCCTCCGGGAGAATTAACTAACATAGCATATTCTAAGTGGGATACGGGTAGTTGATGTTTGGCAACATATTTGGATGATATGAAGGAATGCGATGCTCTGGAATCAAATAAAATGGTGGCTGGGTTGGAGTTGGCAAGGAACATACCAATTGCGACGTCCTCAGCCTGTTGTGCTTCTTCAGCAGTGACATGGTTCACGTGGCCACGAGCATAGTTCTGCGAGCCACGTTTCCCTTGGTTGTCGCCTCTGTCTGGTTGCTGGTTCTGCTTGGGCACGTTACCTTGCTATCCAGGGCCTCTCCTTGGGCACTGGTTAGCGAAGTGGCCTACTTCCCCGCATGCAAAGCATGCCCTATTGCCTACGGCAGCAGGTACGTTGGGGTGGGGGTTTTGAACAGGAGCGCCATTGTTAGGTCGGGGCGCTGGAGGCATGGGCACACGAGGTGCCGGTGCAACGAACCGTTGCTGTGGTGGCTGACCAGGGCGGTTCGTAGGAGTGGTCGATCCATACTGCGGTGCAGGGGGCATGTATCTAGGTCGTACGTTGCTCCCTTGGGGCTGGTATGGCATCTTCCTTTTGCACTCTCGCTCGATCTTTCGGATCTTGTTTTCCACCACAATAGCCTTATCAACTAGCTTCTGGAAGCTTACGTAGTCATTGTTGAGGAGCTGAACTTGGATCTCATTGTTCAACCCTCTCATGAACAGGTACTGCTTCCTTTGATCTGAGTTGACATCTTCGGGGGCGTACCGGGACAGTTGTATGAACTTGTTAAGATATTCATTCACACTTTTCTGTCCTTGGCGGAGACCTTCAAACTCCTGCCTCTTGAGCATCATTACACCAACAGGGACGTAGTGAGAGCGGAAACTTTCCTTGAACTCAGTCTAAGTGATTGTCTCCGGGTTGGCATGGGCGTTGCTCAAGGCATCCCACCAGTCGGCGGCAGCTCCCATAAGCTGGTGCGACGCAAAGAGAACCTTCTCTCGGTCGTTGCACTGAACAATGGCGAGCTTCTTCTCCATGGATTTCAACCAATCATCGGCCTCCATGGGATCGCTTGCTTGAGGAAAGGTGGGTGGTCGAGTCCTCATGAACTCTCCCAACCTGTTATGAGCCGGCGGTGGTGGTGGCGGTGGTGCCGGAACGGGGTTTTGGTTGGCCTGCAACTGACCCAAAGTTTGGATCATGGTTTGCATAAGCTGGTTTTGCATGGCCATCAACCTTTCCAGATGGTTTTCACCAGCTCCGGGGTTAGCAGGAACTTCCTCGTGGTCATCCTCCTGGACGTTCCTTCGGCTGGCGTTTCCTCTCACCATCTGTGAGGGAGAACGAAATAGATTACAAGGTTAGAAGGTTAGGTAGGTCCCTTTAACTATATGCATCAAGGTGAGTTAGGCTATATATATTAGCCCATATGAGGATGTGATCAAGTGCCGAAGCATTTCACACCTCTATCTTCTTACGTATGGGTATGGACAACGTTTTTGAGACGTCCCACAACTCACATTAAGCACATAATCACACACAATCATTGCAAGGGCTCATACAGCTCCTATTCAAGGATGGTTTCCTATACCAAGGTGGTCTCAAGGCCAATCACCCTAGGATGCTTCCTTTGGTCAGCGTGGCTTAGCTACCTGTAACTTGGGTATAACTTGTTGTTAACCCGTGGCTCTAAATCAATCTAAGGTTTCTATCTAGGCGTGTAACCTACTGTCAACCTGTGGCTCTGATACCAATCTGTGACGCCCTCAATTCTGTGGAAAACCACGGAACCGAGAACTAATGTATATGTGTGCCCAGGATGTTCATCACACATACACATACGTTCCACAAACTGAATTCAAATATATATAACCACGAATAACAGAGTTTATTACAACGTCTCATGAGTCTTGGACTCATGCTCACAGCGAAAGTCTTATTTCTATACAGCGGAAATCTCTACTTTATTGCGGAAGCAAAACTACTGCGGAAGCGAAACTAATCAGAAGTGACTCCATCTCTACTCCCTCCACAGGCAAGATTGAGAATAGATCACACGCCATAATGCTCCACTTGATCTTCATAGTAGACTTCTCCTGCTGCTGAGGATGAAGTAATAATGCAAGGTTGAGTACAATAACGTACTCAGCAAGTGCGGGAAAACACATGATATGCAGCTCATAAACAAGGTAGGCACAAAAGGCTTATTTGCAGAAAAGCAATCTTGTAAAACCATGATAAAACAGCAACTTTACTTTAGATGAATGTAATCCCAGCATATATTAAATTACCAACGTACCTTCATCACTCCCCGTGTTCCATCCTCACATTAACCAATCCTTTATTCATACTCACGAATACCTCCTCGTATTCGCTACCATCTCATCTCACAAATCAACCTCGTCTGACACCGAGACCAATCTCATGTCATGACCCAACAGTCATGCAAACATCTCATCATCCAGACTTAACAGTTCCAAACTAATAACCATAACCAAATCCACAACCAAATCCATAACCAAATCCATAACCAAGAACTTTCCCTATAACCATCCCAACTAATCATGGCAGTTTAGCCAGGTGCTCGTGACCGTAAGCTCAGCTATCATGATAGTTTTAATAAGTCTGCAGAGTTTGCACCTCTTTACCCACAAGTTTGTGATTTCGTCACCCGTCGGCGACTGCAGAACCTCCATTACACCAGTACACAACCGTCGGTGTATGGTCAAGAGATCACAAAATAGCCTTTACAGAGGGGTTACTAGATGTATGGACTCACTAAGGTTTCACCGGCAGGCTAGAATCTCCAATTCTCCCACCCACGGGCCCCCTCTTGTGCCATGTAGTTCCCAGGGCAGTCCTCACTCGACTCCCATTCCCCGCGCCTTCCACAGTCCATAACACTCTAGTAATTACCTAATTACTCAGCTAAGCCGCACCCATACTTGGCCTTGTGGTGGCACTGTTATCCTGGCATGTGCATGCATGAACTGGTCCTTAGATCTACGGCAAGTAAAACCACCATCTCATGCTTCCTCATTCACAAACCCAGGCTTGCCTAGATCTCCCTCCGATCCATGTTCATTATCATTAGTTTTCTCATTATCATTATGAGTGCAGTTAGCTAGACACATCTATCTCGCTTCCCAATCCCATAGACTCAGCGAAGCATAAAGCAAAAACCATACCCGACTCATAAAACTTCCCGGGTGACAAGGGTGGTTCAACCAAAACTAGTAAACTCCTATAAAAGGGTTTCCCATCATGTTTGACTCAGTACACACACCTTTTCGCAAAACAAAACAGTTTTATGATGCACATGCATGCTATCCTATGATTTTTATTAGATTGGTGTGCTCTTGCATGGCTTGCATGGACAGAGGTGTTCGGATCAAAGGTGGACGTGGCGATGATCTTGTCTTTACATCAAACTGATCATCGAGTGATCTGTCCACGAGAAGGCTTCTGTTCGAAAGGAATTTGAAGAACAGATGTAAGAGACGAACACGATGATGTCGTAAGGTGATATTGAAGTCCTACCTCATGCTCTTCTTGTCTTCGAGGTCCTCCTCAGACCTGCTTGGTTCTTCTTCGATGATCTTCCTTGTTGCGCTTCGGCGATGTTTTGCTCGGCGAGTTAGGGCTAGGGCTCTAAGTCGTCGGCTCAGGAGTTGAAAGAGAAGTTTTTGGTTTCGGCCAGAGGTTTTGGGCTCTATTTATAATCGGGAAGAGAAGAGTCCTAATCTGATTGGATCCCGAATAAGAGTCTTATTCAGATCTTTGTTGGATCCTGACGTCTTATTTTTGGTAACACCGTGGAGTTTAGATCGGTTTCTGTTGCGTACCGGTATCTTTACGCGTAAAAACCGCTCCAGACTCGTTACCTCCGCAGTGATGAGCTCCGGAGGCTCCACGTGTCCTCCCGGGGCCTGGTATCTACTCCTCCGCAGGGACGAGCTCCGGTTGTGCCACGTGTCAGTCGATCGAGACCTCTCCCTCTCTTAGAGGTGAGCTCCGCGCACGCCACGTGTTGGCGCCGATCTTCCCCCTCTTCTTTCCTCAGGAACATGCCCGAAGTCAACACGTGTCTAGCAACGAAAGACCTCCCGGAGATAAGCTCCGGTGGCAACACATGTTCGATAGATCCGGATTCCTCTTGAGATGAGCTCCGAGATCGACACATATCCTGCGTGACGGGTCCTCTGATTTCCGCGAGGACGAGCTCCGAGGGTGACACGTGTCTTGCGGAAATGCCTTTGCTTCTTCTGCAGAGGCTAGCTCCGTGGGCAACACGTGTCCCACAGGGTCGGACCCCTTTTCAATTGCGGAGGTGACCCCCGAGCCTGCCACGTAGACAATTTAGCGGCGGAACTCTCCCAACTTCTTGGGAACGAGCTCCGAACACGCCGTGTGGCCTGCTGGCCGCGGAAGTTATCTTCGGCGCTCTAGGAGGGCTTTATTGGCTATTCTTTTGATAATTCTCTCTGTTCCTATTTTTCATTAGAATGTTTCCTCTTCATAGGGCATGAACATATGCTGACACCCGAGGCGAGGGTGTCACACCTGGTGGCCAACTTCTCGAGCATCTTCTTGTCCCTCACACCTTGTCGGAATGCGACCACCGCTGATGCATTCGGGATGTGGGGGATGGTGTTGCGTACCTGGGAGAACTGCTGGGTGAAGGAGCGCAGTGATTCCCCAGGTTGTTGCTTGATGGCGTGGAGGTCAAGCCCCGTGCTTGGACGGGTGTAGGAACTGCCGAAGTTGGCAATGAACTGCCGACAGAGCTCTCCCCAGGAGGTTATGGAGCCCTGAGGGAGGTTCATGAGCCAAGACGGGGCTGGGCCGGTCAAGGCGACAGGGAAGTAGTTGGCCATGACGGCCTCATCCCCTCCTGCGGCAAGTACGGCGGTGGAGTAGATCTAGAGGAACTCTGCCAGGTTGACGCTGCCATCGTACTTCTCGGGCAGGTGCGGTCGAAACTTGCACGGCCACCTCGCGAAGCGAAGGTGGGGCGCCAGGGCCGCACATCCTGCCCCTATTGCTGCAGGCATTGATGCTGCGAACGCTTGGTTCGCTGCTGGCTCAGTGTACCCCGGTATGGGCAAGGATGCGCCATAGACCGGGGGCGCCGTTTGCAGGGCATATGGCTGTGGCATATGCTGCGTGGCGTATGACTGGGGCAGAGACCGCGTGGCGAAGGTCTGCTCCTCAGGTTGGGTCGAGGCTGACGTCATGCTGTCGCCAGCCTCTCGGTTGCGACGCCTTTCTCGACGTCGCTCGAGGTACACCCGGGCATCCTGGCCCAAGTGGCACTGTTCCAGCTCTGTCCTCAGGTCCATCGACAGAAGCCTGGTGGAGCTGGAATCCGCCGTCTGCCCGTCAACCATTGGCGTGCGCGTCAGCGACACAGCCGGTTGGCCGGAGCGTCGTCCCCGCCGAAGTCGAGGGTTTGCGGCGGCGACGACGAGACGGTCTACCACGCGAATCCACTGCTGGGTCGCTGAATGGGGTGTGTCCCCAGCAGGTGGATTGCGCATTAGCGCTCTTGCTACAGCTAGCGCACCCGCGTGGGGTACGCTCAGCACTGCAGAAGATCTCACGCAAGCTAGAGCCTGCATTGCCGGAGTCGGCGTTACCGGAATCGGCTGCTGGCTTCCAGCTTGCACCGACACACTCCGTCCTGAGTGTGTTGACATGTATTCCCCGCTAGTCACGGTCCGTCGTGAACGTGGGGGAGGAGAGCTTGCCGCTGAAGGTAGCTTCGTCATCTTCGTCGGCAGAAACTCGTCGCGCAAGGGAAAAACCCCCTACCTGGCGCACCAAATGTCGAAGTGTGTGGTCGACACTTCCCCCGGACCTGCTCTGGGCAGCCCGCGGAGGTTCTTTTTCGGAGGGGCTAGTCACTTGCGGAGAGCTTAAGCGTAGGGACGAGTTAGGGAGGAGCTTGACACGGCGAGTTTTACGTGGTTCAGGCCGCCGGAGCGTAAAACCCTACGTCCACGGTGAGCTGAGGTGCTCGCTGTATTGCTTGTTGCTCAGAACCGGAGTCCTGAGCTTGAGGATGAGTTATGCCTATATATGAGTTGCTCGAGTGCGAACCCTTGCTAACATTGCCTACCCGAGCCTTTTATAGTCCAAGGCTCGTGTGGCTTACAAGGGGGACCCGGGACCCGACAGGTGGTCCCGGGGAGATTTCCTGCCGACTATCGTATCCGCAGTTATGTCGGTAGTTGTCTCTGGAGAAGGCTTCCGAGTCTTCGTCCTGCCGCCCTGCCCATGCCGCATGCTAGTCGTAGTGGTTGATGACGGCGGGGGCGGCAGGGGATGTCTTGTCGCTGTATTTATTGGCTGGCAGGTTCTGACACTGCGCGCCAGTCTGCGATGCGACTGGGCGCAACGGCACCTGACAGAGGTGTGCTCCGCGTCTTCGCGTCTTGGGAAGGCGCGGGTCTTGAATGCTTTGTACGGTAAAGGCATGGCGCGCCTTTACTCCTGCTGCCTACCGCACCGGGCGGCAGCACTGCTCTGCTGGCCACGTGTCGGACCCGGAGCTCTCCTCTGAGGAGAGGGGGGCTCCGGCTCTGTTGGACACGTGGAGCCTTCGGAGCTCACCCCCACGGAGGGGGCGAGGTCCGGTCTTCCAGGCCACGCGGCAGGCTCGGAGCTATCCTTTGAGGAGAGGAGAGCCCCGGCCCTGCCGGACACGTAGCGCCTTCGGAGCTCGCCCTTGCGGAGGGGGTGAGGTCTGGCCTCCTGGGCCACATGGCAGGCTCGGAGCTATCCTCCGTGGGGAGGGGAGCTCCGGCCCCGCTGGACACGTGGCGCCTTCAAACCTCGCCTCTGCAACCTCGCCCCTGCAGAGGGAGCGAGGTCCTTAGGAAGTTTTACGCTGTGCGCGGGGGTACCCGGTATTGAGGGTACCAACAGAACCCAAAGGATGTGCGTGGACTATAGGTCTCTCAACGAGGTGACAATCAAGAACAAGTACCCTCTGCCCCGTATAGAGGACCTGTTCGATCAAATGAAAGGAGCCCGAGTGTACTCCAAGATTGATCTTCGGTCGGGATACTTCCAGTTGAAGATTATGCCCTCCGATATACCCAAAACAGCCTTTTGAACACGGTATGGTTCGTATGAATATACCGTCATGTCTTTTGGGTTGACAAATGCACCCGCATACTTCATGTATCTTATGAACAAGGTTTTCATGGAGTATTTGGACAAGTTCATCGTGGTTTTCATCGACGACATTATGGTGTATTCAAAAAGTGAGGAGGAGCATGAAGAACATTTGAAATTGACCTTGCAGAAATTGCGTGAGCATCAATTGTATGCGAAGCTTAACAAGTGTCAATTTTGGCTAAAGGAAATATCATTCCTAGGCCACATTATCTCCAAGGAAGGGGTATCGGTTGATCCGGAAAAGTGAGAGATGTTCTGAAGTGGGACCAACCGCAGAGTGTGAGGGATATTTGGAGTTTTCTTGGGATGGCTGGATACTATCGACGCTTCATTAAAGACTTCTCTAAAATAGCAAAGCCTATGACGGAGTTGCTAATGAAGGGGAAGGTTTTCCAATGGACACCAGCATGCCAAGGAAGTTTTGAGGAACTCAAGGAAAGGCTAACCACAGCACCGGTTCTGGTATTGCCGGACGTAAGTAAGAGCTTTGACATATATTATGACGCATCTAGACAGGAGGCTCGGATGTGTGCTCATGCAAAAGGGACAAGTGGTAGCCTATGCCTCATGACAATTAAAGAAGCACGAGCTCAATTATCCTACACATGACTTGGAGCTAGCAGCAGTAGTGCATGCATTGAAGATTTGGAGACATTATATCCTTGATCATCGATGTGAGATCTATACGGATCATAAAAGCCTCAAGTACATATTTACACAAACGGACCTGAATTTGAGGCAACGTCGATGGTTGGAACTAATCAAGGATTACGATGTTGGAATCAACTACCACCCCGGGAAGGCCAATGTAGTAGCTGATGCATTGAGCCAAAAGGGAGCATGCCACCAACTCACGGTTCGGGAGATACCACCCAAACTACGTAAGGAGTTCCAATAGTTACACCTCGGATTCTTGAACAACAAGGAAATAATGGAGATCCACTCCTCATTGGAGCAAGAGATAAGAGATGGCCAAGCAACGGATGAGGAGATCAAGGAGATCAAGGAAAGAATCCGACAAGGAATAGAGAAGGATTTCAAAGAAGATGAGAAGGGTACGCTTTGGCTAGGAAAAAGGATTTGTGTGCCTAACATAAAACACCTCCGCGACATGATATTGAAGGAGGCACATGATTCACCCTATTCTATACATCCCGGAAGTACCAAAATGTACAAGGACTTGAAGACTTGTTATTGGTGGGATGGTATGAAAAGGGATATAGCTGAATACGTTGCTCTATGCGACACATGCCAATGGGTTAAGGTCGAACATCAAAAACCCGCTGGATTGTTGCAACCCTTGAAGGTACCCGAATGGAAGTGGGAGGACATCAGTATGGATTTCATCGTCGGATTGCCACGTACTCAGTCGGGTTACGACTCCATCTGGGTCATCGTGGACCGATTGACGAAAATCACCCATTTTCTCCCTATAAGGGCCAATTACAATGTTGCACAATTAGCCGAGTTGTACATGGAGCAGATCGTGTGCCGTCACGGAGTTTCGAGGAGGATAGTCTCAGATCGAGGTTCTCAGTTTACCTCTAGATTCCGGAGGAAGCTGCAAAAAGCCATGGGTACACGACTGGATTTTAGCTCCGCCAATCACCCACAGACTGATGGACAAACCGAAAGGACAAACCAAATTTTGGAGGACATGTTGAGAGCTTGCGCCTTGAAACGTGGGCGTAGTTGGGATAGGAGTTTACCGTAGCCGAGTTCTCCTATAACAACAGCTATCAAGCTAGCTTGAAGATGTCGCCTTTCGAA
Source organism: Neostapfia colusana (assembly GCA_030760725.1). NCBI lineage: Eukaryota > Viridiplantae > Streptophyta > Magnoliopsida > Poales > Poaceae > Neostapfia > Neostapfia colusana. The sequence goes on from JASWHV010000006.1 coordinate 109,294,284, forward strand.
GCATTATATGGTAGACGGTGTAGAACGTTGCTGTTTTGGAATGAGACTGGAGAAAACCAGGTGTTTGGACCCGAAGTACTACAAGAAGCTGAAAAGCAAGTCCAAACGGTACGGGAGAAATTAAAGGCTGCTCAGTCACGACAGAAAGGCTATGCGGACAATAGGCGTAGGAAGTTGACCTTTGAAGTAGGAGACTTCGTATACCTTAAGGTATCGCCTATCCGAGGCCAACGACGTTTCAACGTCAAAGGCAAGCTAGCACCTCGCTACATCGGACCATTTAATATTTTGGACAAGCGAGGAGAAGTAGCCTATCAACTAGAGCTTCCGACATATCTCTCCGACGTACATGTCACACCCTGTTTTTCCGAAGAACAACCAAGTGAATATCACATGTATGCCAGGATCATTTTCTCATACATGTGATGACAAATAGTGAAGCATCATTTATTACAAGCCAGGTGTCGAATATAAATAAGTCTTACATAGCAAATGTCTCGATGGACAATAATAAGTTCATCACAAGTAAATAAACTAGCAGCGGAATATTATTCTTGAGGGCTCCGTCACAGGCGTTGCCCGGGGGTCTCCATGAACCTAGAAACCTTCTTCGGGTCCAAAGTATTGGTCATTATACACCACCTCATTATCTTGACCTGAGCAGCAATATAAACCAACAAAATATGCAAGGTTGAGTACCGATGGTACTCAGCAAGTGTGGGAAAGTTATGTCATGCATGGCTAGAACAAGGGGAGGTTGAACTCATGGTTAAAGCACTACGCAATTAATACCTACCACCTTAGCTTATTAAGCACCTACATTACTACATAGGTGAAATGGTCCCAATCTCCCATCCCATCATCATAATCCAATAACCATAACATCATCTCCAATGTTAAGCTCCCCGCTTAACATCCACAACTTCCAAAATCATCAATCCTCTAATCATGAATAAGTCCAAGCTGCTCTTGACCGTGAGCACGGCTGTCATGATAGTTTTGACTCTGCAGAGTTTGCACCACTGTACCCACATGTAGTGATTTCATCCCCCGTTGCCGGGTGGACTAAAAGAACCTCCATTATGCCAGTGGCTACGAACCACATTCACACTTCCCAGGTGTGTAGCCAGGAGATCACTACGAAGCCTTTACAAAGGGATTCCCGACGAGCGTGGGCCCACTGAGGTTTCACCCCTAACAGCATACAAGAGGCTCCAACCCCGCTGCAGTGGCCTCCTCTTGAGCCTTGCGGTTTATAAGGTAGTCCAGCTGACACCTATTCCCCGCACCATCCAACACACCCATACTACGCCGGGGATACACCTAATTAATTGGCCAAGCTGCCCCATCTCAGCATGTGGTTGGCACGGTAAAGCCAGGTTACATGCTCCATGAACCGGTCCTTAGGATCCAGGCAAGTACTAAACACAAACCCGAGTCTCGTGCACCCAGCACCAACCAAAACATCCAACTTGCCTTGATACCTACCTCTACATAACTCACAATATCACATTCAAGAGTATGGTAAAATAAACTGATGATCTCATATCCCAAATATCCCATTCTAAGCATGGCTAAGCATAAGCATGTAAATAAATGACATGATAAAATAAATCCCAACCCAAGCTACAAGGAAACAAGGTAATGCAATTCTAGGGAAACATCCCATGCTTCCTAGCATGGGTTTCATATTTCATTTGACAATGCAAATAATTCTATCTACACATCCTAGCATAGGATCAAAGTGATCAAGGACACTTGCCTCCTTCCTGCTGCTCTTGAAATGGGTAGTCCTGATCTTGGAAAGGAATAACTTGCTCTTGAGCAGGTTCTACAGCATACCATCACACATAGCAAAGGAAAAACAACAATCCATAAGACATAGTTCACACTTCCACTTCATACAAACCACACATTCACATGTAACAAAGCCATTCACAACTTCTATGTGTTGTGTTTACTCTATGTGTGTTGACCTTTGGCTTACATGCACTTTTAATCATGTGTATATGATTCCTAATTTTGTATTCACATTTATCCTTGCATACTTTACATATATGAGTTTCCAATTTAAATAAATTCCTTATATTTAGTTACTACACCTTTTAGCTACCAAGTATGCATGAAAGGTATTTTCCTACTCCATATGTGTCTTCAGAATTTCTACCAACCCTAAACTGAATTCTTTGGATTTTAGAAACTTCATTTATCATTTACTAGTTGCTATATTTTCAGATTTATTTCCTATGCCTAAATGTGAACTTTATTATGAAAATAACAAGACACATCATCTAAACAGAATAGGTTCTGATCTAAAATATTTACTAATATATTTTTGACCTTTTCCTCTGATGTAAACTATTTTACATTTATTTTCCCTATTTTCAGAACTATTCTTTACTTAAAATGTGTCCCTATAACTAATAAATGTGAATAATAAATTAAACAGATTCATTTCAGCCCAAAATCTATTTTTATCTCACTCCAAAGTTTTCTAAGTACTGAGAAAGTTTTTAATTTAAATTTGACAATATGTTTGTCCCACTTTTTAAATTTTAAATACTAGCCACATATTCAATTTCCTAAATTTAATATCAAACAGGGTTAAAAGGTAAACTCACCCCACTACAGGGTCTATAATATTATTTTAACAATTTTCAGGGGTCTAGCTACACATAACAGAGGAGTTTTTCCTAATTTTTATTAAGTCCAGGGGCTAAAACTGATTTTTAAATGAATTTACATGATTTTCTGAAGTTCCAGGGGCTAGATCAGAAGTTTCCGGGGCTAGCTCTTATTTCCCGAGAACCCCAGGGGGTAGCACGTAAGAATTCCAGTCTTTATAACGCGGGGCTGACGTGGACCGTCCGATTTAAAACAGACGGCTGATATTATAACGTCGAACCGGTACGTGGGGATTTAAACTCTACCGTGCGATTTAAAATAAAGGGCGCACAAGCGGCCACGTCGCTCTGATCGAGCGTGGGCGGCGCTGCCGGCGGCGCACGGCGGCGGGAGGCGGCGATCTCGCCGGAGAGTTTCGGATCTTTGCGAATTCTTCCTAGAACTGTGATTTTATGGCATAGATCGGTGGAGGGGAGGTCGGGGATCTCACCTCGGGGGTTTTCTTGAGCTCGGAGGTCCTGGAAAGCGATCGGCGACGAGGTCCGAGGAGAATTCACGGCGAGGCTCGTCGGCGCTGTGTTTGAGCCGCAAACCACCGAGTTTTCTGCACCTGCGAGGTTCCCCGGAGGCGGTGGATCAAGACCAGCGAGTTAGATCGGAATTCCCAAGCGTAGATCGGGCAGAATTCGCCGGAGGTGCTCGGGTTCTCACCGGAGCAAAATCGGCGGATCGCGTGGGAAAAACGGGACAAGGCCGGGGTTTTTATAGACGGGGGAGGGCGGCGGGTTGGTTTAGATCGAGCTGGAGTCTTCGGGGTCCGGAAATCGGCTGGGATACGCGAGAATTCCCGATCGGTTTTGATTCGGGTGAGAGAGTTCCGGACGATCGCGGCGCGGGCGCGAGGAAGAAGAAAAGCTGGCGGGCCCTGCCTGTCAGTGGGAGAAAGGGGGTGCTCGCGGCTGCGGGCTGGAGCGGAGCAGGGTGGGCCGGCTGGTGGGTTTCGGCCCACTGGCCGGTTTTTTTTCTGTTTTCCTTTTTCTTTTTCTATTCCTTTTCTGTTTTGAGTTTAAATTGAATTCCAGTTTGAATTTAAATTGTTGCAAAACATGCAACACGTCCAAAAATTTTTAAATTCCCCTCTTAACAGGATTTTGGGGTGTTACAGCTCTACCCCCCTTAAAAGAAATCTCGTCCTCGAGATTGGTGGTTCTAAGAAAACAATTCCAGAAATTGTGCCTTAAGCTCATCTTCTCGCTCCCAGGTAGCTTCCTCTTCTGAGTGATGCTTCCACTGTACCTTGCACATCCGGATTCTTTTATTTCTGGTGAGGCGTTCCATTGTCTCCAAAATCTTGTATGGTTGCTCGGCATAAGACAAATTCTCAGCTACATCCACTTCATTCATGGATAACACCTCTTCAGGCGTTCTCAGGCATTTCTTGAGTTGTGACACATGGAATACATCGTGCACATCCGATAAGCGAGCCAGTAATTCTAGTTGATACGCCACTTCGCCTTTCCTCTCCAGAACTTGAAAGGGTCCGATGTATCGAGGTGACAACTTCCCTTTCACCTTGAACCGACGAAGTCCTCGGATAGGGGACACCTTGAGAAAACGAGCTCTCTTCTTCGTACATCGGCATAGCTCTTTTGGCGTGTCTGTGCTATCCTCAAATTGTTGTGAATTTCCCTCACCTTCGCCTCGGCTTCTTGTAGTACTTCTGGACCAAACACTTTACTTTCCCCTGTTTGGTTCCAAAATACGGGAGTTCTGCACTTCCTCCCGTACAAAGCTTCAAACGGTGACATCTTCATACTAGCTTGATAGCTGTTGTTATAGGAAAACTCCGCATACTATAAGTTCTTGTCCCAACTCCGATTGTTTTTTAGTGCACATGCCCTCAGCATATCCTCAAGAATCTGATTGGTTCTTTCCGTCTGCCCATCAGTTTGGGGATGATAGGCAGAGCTGAAATTCAGATGGGTTCCCATGGTTTCATGCAATTTTTGCCAGAACCTTGAGGTGAACTGTATCCCTCGATCCGACACAATCTTCTTTGGCACTCCATGGTAACACACGATCCTTGACATGTACAACTCTGCCAATTTGGATCCGCTGTAGCTTTCTTTCACAGGGATGAAATGAGCTACCTTGGTTAGCCTGTCAATGATGACCCATATTGAATCATATCTTGATTGGGTCCTAGGCAATCCCACTATGAAATCCATACCGATTTCTTCCCATTTCCATTCAGGCACTTTGAGTGGTTGCAATAATCCCGCGGGTCGTTGATGTTCTGCTTTCACCAACTGACATGTGTCACATAGGGTAACATGTTCCGCGACATCTCGCTTCATGCCATACCACCAATACCTGCTCTTGAGGTCCTGGTACATCTTCGTACTCCCAGGATGAATGGAATAGTCGGAATCGTGAGCCTCCTTCAAAATTAATTCACGGATCTCCTTTACTTCAGGCACACAGATCCTTTTCCCGTGCCACACCATACCTTGTTCATCCTCTCTGAAACCAGGAGCTTTATTTTCCTTGATAAGTTGCCTGATTTCTTGTATCTTCTCGTCGTTCTTTTGACCATCGCGTATGTCTTGCTCTAGTGTGGAGTCCACTTCCATGGCGATGGCTTCACCACTATTCACAAGGCATAGATTGAGCCTTATAACCTCGTCCTTCAATTCTGCAGGCATGTCCCTTAAGCTCAACTTATTGACTTGCACTTTCCGACTTAAAGCATCGGCCACGAAGTTTGCTTTCTCACGATGATAGTTGATGCCCACATCAAAGTCATTGATTATCTCTAACCATCTCCTTTGTCTGAGGTTGAGATTTGGCTGTGTGAAAATGTACTTCAGACTCTTATGATCCATATATATCTCTGTCCTCTTCCCCATCAAATAGTGTCGCCAAATTTTCAACGCGTGTACCACTGCGGCTAGTTCTAGGTCATGTGTAGGATAGTTTTTATCGTGCTTCCGGAGTTGTCGGGATGCATAAGCCACGACATGCCCTTCTTGCATGAGAACACATCCCAACCCGTTTCCAGAGGCACCGCAGTACACCGTGAAATTCTTCTGCATATCTGGCATAACCAACACTGGGGCTGTTGTCAATCTTTCCTTTAACTCCTGAAAACTCGTCTCGCACTGCGGCGTCCATGTGAATGTGATTCCCTTCTCCAACAGTTTGGTGAGGGGTCTCGAGATTTTAGAAAATCCCTCAATAAACCGTCGATAGTATCCAGCCAATCCCAAAAAGCTTCGAACTTCCCCGACATTTTTAGGGGTTTTCCACTTCTGTACATCCTCGATTTTGGCAGGATCCACGGAGATTCCTCCCTCCGAGATTATATGTCCTAAGAAGGGAACTCTCTTCAGCCAAAACTCACACTTGCTCAACTTGGCATATAGTTGGTGTTCTCTCAGCCTTTGCAACACCAACCTGAGATGTTTCTCATGTTCTCCTTCATCTTTGGAGAATACGAGAATGTCATCTATGAAAACCACCACAAATTTGTCCAGATATTCCATGAATACCTTGTTCATGAGATACATGAAGTACGCCGGGGCATTAGTTAACCCGAAAGGCATGACAGTGTATTCATACAATCCGTACCGAGATACGAAAGCTGTCTTGGGAACATTAGATTGCCTTATCTTGAGTTGGTGGTATCCCGACCTGAGATCAATTTTTGAGAACACACAAGCTCCCCTCAACTGATCAAACAAGTCTTCAATGCGGGGTAATGGGTACTTGTTCTTGATGGTTACCTCATTCAAGGCACGGTAATCCACGCATAACCTTTGGGTTCCGTCCTTTTTGGGCACAAATATTACCGGAGCTCCCCATGGTGAGGAACTAGGGCGAATATACCCCTTCTCCGTCAATTCTCTCAAATGATCCTTGAGTTCTTCCAGCTGCTTGGAGTCCATCCGATAAGGTCTCTTATATATCGGGGCTGTTCTAGGCACTAGCTCAATTGCGAATTCCACTTCACGATCGGGAGGCATACCTGGCAAATCCTCCGGAAAAACATCTGGATATTCCCTGATGGTCCTGATCTCCTCAACTTTCACCTCAACTTGATTTAATTTAATGTCCCTCCTAGGCTCGTGTATTGTTATGAACTTTACTCTTGTGCCACTAGGGTGAGTTAGTTCCACCGTTCTGGTCGAACAATGGATGATTCCTTTATGTTTGGTCAACCAATCCATACCCAAAATAATATCTATCCCTTGTGAATCTATCACTATGAGGTTAGCAGTAAATACTACCCCATTAATGTCTAGGTTCACTTTGGGACACACTTGTCTTGTCCTTATTTCTCCACCTGGAGAGTTTACGGCTAGCATATGGTTCATTTGTGTTGTTGCTAGGTCATGCTTCTTAACAAACCCTTGAGCAATGAACGAATGGGTAGCACCAGAATCAAACAACAGGGTTGCAATGTGTAAATTGGCAGGAAACTTACCAACTACCACGTCGGGTGCCTCTTGTGCTTCCTCCATAGTGACGTGGTTCACCCGTCCTCTCATTACATTCTGCTGTTGTGGCTGCGTGGACTTCTTCTTTGGGCACTTATGGGCGTAGTGCCCCACTTCACCACAGCTAAAACATTGCACCCCAACCTTAGGTACCTGGCCTTTGTTGTCTTGGGGTTGGTTTGGAGGTCCTTGCACTGCTGGTCGAGGTGGATATGCGGGGCGAGGCTGCTGTACAAACTGACGTTGCGGCTGTGCTGGTGCTGCCGGAGGCCTGTAGTTCGGGTTGTACCCTCTTGGTGCTGAGTAGGGTACCGCAGCACGGTTCGTCTGCCCTGCAGGTTGCTGCATCAGACGTGGGTGGGTGTTGCTCCCTGAGGCTTGATATGACCACCCGGCCTTCCTCTTATTCTCATTTTCAAAGGCCTTCAGCTTCCTTTCTACCACAAACGCTCTGTCCACCATCTTTTGGAAGCTTTCATACTCATTTGGGGACATTGCACACTGCATTTCTGCGGTGAGTCCTTCCACGAAACAATCTTGTTCTGCTCATCAGTCTCTATGTCTCGTGGGGCATAACGAGATAGTTGAGTAAATTTAGTGAGGTATTCCCTCACCGTCATGTTTCCCTGCTGCAGTCCCAAGAACTCCTTCCTCTTGTTTTTGAGTTCACCTCTTGGGATGTAATGGTTGCGGAAGCTACGCTTGAACTCTTCCCAAGTGATGTTCTCAGGGTCATGATGGGCGGCCACGTAGGCGGTCCACCAATCAGCAGCAGGTCCATGCAATTGATGAGAGGCAAACAGCACCCTCTCGTACCCTTGGCACTGTATGATCCTCATATTGCTCTCAATGGTCTTAAGCCAATCATCTGCCTCCAGAGGTTCAGCAGCACTTGCAAACTTTGGAGGTTGAGTTTCTAGAAACTCACTCAACCATGGTTGGCGTGGTGCAGCTTGTGGAGGTGGAACTTGATGCAAGTTGGCCACCACTTGAGTCAAGTTCTGGATGAGCTGATTTTGATTCTCCAGCATTTGGTGGAGGGGATCAACTCCTTCACAGCGACCACCCCTGTCCTGGCCTCCAGAAAGATGAGGGTTGGAGGCCTCATCGTTGTTGTTGGCGGGGTTGGCAGCACGTCCTTTTCCTCTTCCGGCCATCTGGCATGATCAACCAATGTTAATTTAAAGCATTATGTATCATCTTACTACTTTCACTTCTTTGTACTTTGAAGTGTTGAGGCTTTGTTATACTTTTCTGAGGGTTCATATCTCACACAAAAATAAATGCAATATTATTTCATGTGGGTTCACACAGCAAAGCAAAACAACCTGGAGACGAGGCTGTGGACAATTGCTCATGGCTTCAACAACTCACGTCACACACCAATCATTAACACACCATTAACTAAGATAACGACTCGACTACTCGACACCCTTCTAATTTAAGGGAAAGGCTCTACGCTACTCGTTTTCTTCAGCTGGCTCCTCGGGATCTTCCTCATCATTTCGGCTGCCTTCTGACTCTGCTTTGGGTGGGGAGGCTGCTGGTGGAGAAGTGCAACGACGCCTGATTGCTCGGCGATCTGGGGAGTCAGGAGTCCATGTATCGTTCACGGTGACACACAGTTCATTCCCATCTCCTCTTTCTCTCGCCCTCAAGCAGGCTCGAAGCAACGCCTCGGTTTCCTTCAGGGGGTCCCGAACATCCTGAAGCTCCTGCTGACACTCCTGTAGTCGAGTGTTGAGCATAGCAGCATCCTCCAAGCACAAGTCCATGTGCTCATGGGAAGTCCCTTGCTGCACTGGCGGGTACTTATACTCCGTTGTACCACTCTCACGCTGGAGGACATACATGTACTCAGTCCTGTCTAGGTGGCGACGATAGATGTGACTCTGGCAGGTGATGGCCTTCCAGGTGACATCCTTCTCCGCATCAACCTGTGTTGCTCGACAAGCTGGAGAGCAGTGAATATTGAGCAGCTGATTTTCGTGGATAATCCTCATTTCTGAACTTCATTCTTCCCGCTTCTCCCGGATGGTCCTGGTGGAGCTATAGTGTATAATTAGCTTGCCCGTATTGCCGGTGGCTTGGAGCATACGTCGAAGACGGTGTAAGAAGGCTCCTATTGCCAATCCGTAGGAAAGGTACGTCACCGGACGACTCTCCTCTCTTTGGGCAAGGGCAACTACGGGAACTCTCCCTCCTATGGACTTGCGAGCGGTGCGAATCATGCGAACCATCTAAAACAAAAAGCATTTAAACTTAGGTTAGTTAAACTTTTAAACAAAAATCCTATTTTGAATGAAAGTTGGGGTAAGATGAAGAAAGTGACTCCATTAAATAACACTTTTCAACACACACCTTGTAAAATAGTTTTTAAAAATAGGGCCCTTAAATACGTCCATTTCTACCTAGGTACACGTTCCTACGGGCAACCTTGGCTCTGATACCACTTCTGTCACACCCGGTTTTTCCGAAGAACAACCAAGTGAATATCACATGTATGCCAGGATCATTTTCTCATACATGTGATGGCAAATAGTGAAGCATCATTTATTACAAGCCAGGTGTCGAATATAAATAAGTCTTACATAGAAAATGTCTCGATGGACAATAATAAGTTCATCACAAGTAAATAAACTAGCAGCGGAATATTATTCTTGAGGGCTCCATCACAGGTGTTGCCCGGGGGTCTCCATGAACCTAGAAACCTTCTTTGGGTCCAAAGTCTTGGTCATTATACACCACCTCATTATCTTGACCTGAGCAGCAATATAAACCAACAAAATATGCAAGGTTGAGTACCGATGGTACTCAGCAAGTGTGGGAAAGTTATGTCATGCATGGCTAGAACAAGGGGAGGTTGAACTCATGGTTAAAGCACTACGCAATTAATACCTACCACCTTAGCTTATTAAGCACCTACATTACTACATAGGTGAAATGGTCCCAATCTCCCATCCCATCATCATAATCCAATAACCATAACATCATCTCCAATGTTAAGCTCCCCGCTTAACATCCACAACTTCCAAAATCATCAATCCTCTAATCATGAATAAGTCCAAGCTGCTCTTGACCGTGAGCACGGCTGTCATGATAGTTTTGACTCTGCAGAGTTTGCACCACTGTACCCACATGTAGTGATTTCATCCCCCGTTGCCGGGTGGACTAAAAGAACCTCCATTATGCCAGTGGCTACGAACCACATTCACACTTCCCAGGTGTGTAGCCAGGAGATCACTACGAAGCCTTTACAAAGGGATTCCCGACGAGCGTGGGCCCACTGAGGTTCCACCCCTAACAGCATACAAGAGGCTCCAACCCCGCTGCAGTGGCCCCCTCTTGAGCCTTGCGGTTTATAAGGTAGTCCAGCTGACACCTATTCCCCGTACCATCCAACACACTCATACTACGCCAGGGATACACCTAATTAATTGGCCAAGCTGCCCCATCTCAGCATGTGGTTGGCACGGTAAAGCCAGGTTACATGCTTCATGAACCGGTCCTTAGGATCCAGGCAAGTACTAAACACAAACCCGAGTCTCGTGCACCCAGCACCAACCAAAACATCCAACTTGCCTTGATCCCTACCTCTACATAACTCACAATATCACATTCAAGAGTATGGTAAAATAAACTGATGATCTCATATCCCAAATATCCCATTCTAAGCATGGCTAAGCATAAGCATGTAAATAAATGACATGATAAAATAAATCCCAACCCAAGCTACAAGGAAACAAGGTAATGCAATTCTAGGGAAACATCCTAGCATGGGTTTCATATTTCATTTGACAATGCAAATAATTCTATCTACACATCCTAACATAGGATCAAAGTGGTCAAGGACACTTGCCTCCTTCCTGCTGCTCTTGAAATGGGTAGTCCTGATCTTGGAAAGGAATAACTTGCTCTTGAGCAGGTTCTACATCATACCATCACACATAGCAAAGGAAAAACAACAATCCATAAGACATAGTTCACACTTCCACTTCATACAAACCACACATTCACATGTAACAAAGCCATTCACAACTTCTATGTGTTGTGTTTACTCTATGTGTGTTGACCTTTGGCTTACATGCACTTTTAATCATGTGTATATGATTCCTAATTTTATATTCACATTTATGCTTGCATACTTTATATATATGAGTTTCCAATTTAAATAAATTCCTTATATTTAATTACTACACCTTTTAGCTACCAAGTATGCATGAAAGGTATTTTCCTACTCCATATGTGTCTTCAGAATTTCTACCAACCCTAAACTGAATTCTTTGGATTTTAGAAACTTCATTTATCATTTACTAGTTGCTATATTTTCAGATTTATTTCCTATGCCTAAATGTGAACTTTATTATGAAAATAACAAGACACATCATCTAAACAGAATAGGTTCTGATCTAAAATATTTACTAATATATTTTTGACCTTTTCCTCTGATGAAACTATTTTACATTTATTTTCCCTATTTTCAGAACTATTCTTTACTTAAAAATGTGTCCCTATAACTAATAAATGTGAATAATAAATTAAACAGATTTATTTCAGCCCAAAATCTATTTTTATCTCACTCCAAAGTTTTCTAAGTACTGAGAAAGTTTTTAATTTAAATTTGACAATATGTTTGTCCCACTTTTTAAATTTTAAATACTAGCCACATATTCAATTTCCTAAATTTAATATCAAACAGGGTTAAAAAGGTAAACTCACCCCACTACAGGGTCTATAATATTATTTTAACAATTTTCAGGGGTCTAGCTACACATAACAGATGAGTTTTTCCTAATTTTTATTAAGTCCAGGGGCTAAAACTGATTTTTAAATGAATTTACATGATTTTCTGAAGTTCCAGGGGCTAGATCAGAAGTTTCCGGGGCTAGCTCTTATTTCCCGAGAACCCCAGGGGGTAGCACATAAGAATTCCAGTCTTTATAACGCGGGGCTGACGTGGACCGTCCGATTTAAAACAGACGGCTGAGATTATAACGTTGAACCGGTACGTGGGGATTTAAACTCTACCGTGCGATTTAAAATAAACGGCGCACAAGCGGCCACGTCGCTCTGATCGAGCGCGGGCGGCGCTGCCGGCGGCGCACGGCGACGGGAGGCGGCGATCTCGCCGGAGAGTTTTGGATCTTCGCTAGTTCTTCCTAGAACTGTGATTTTATGGCATAGATCGGTGGAGGGGAGGTCGGGGATCTCACCTCGGGGGTTTTCTTGAGCTTGGAGGTCCTGGAAAGCGATCGGCGACGAGGTCCGAGGAGAATTCACGGCGAGGCTCGTCGGCGCTGTGTTTGAGCCGCAAACCACCGAGTTTTCTGCACCTGCGATGTTCCCCGGAGGCGGTGGATCAAGACCAGCGAGTTAGATCGGAATTCCCGAGCGTAGATCGGGCAGAATTCGCCGGAGGTGCTCGGGTTCTCACCGGAGCAAAATCGGCGGATCGCGTGGGAAAAATGGGACAAGGCCGGGGTTTTTATAGACGGGGGAGGGCGGCGGGTTGGTTTAGATCGAGCTGGAGTCTTCGGGGTCCGGAAATCGGCTGGGATACGCGAGAATTCCCGATCGGTTTTGATTCGGGTGAGAGAGTCCCGGCCGATCGTGGCGCGGGCGCGAGGAAGAAGAAAAGCTGGCGGGCCCCGCCTGTCAGTGGGAGAAAGGGGGCGCGCGCGGCTGCGGGCTGGCGCGGAGCAGGGTGGGCCGGCTGGTGGGTTTCGGCCCACTGGCCGGGTTTTTTTCTTTTTTTATTCCTTTTCTGTTTCGAGTTTAAATTGAATTCCAGTTTGAATTTAAATTGTTGCAAAACATGCAACACGTCCAAAAATTTTTAAATTCCCCTCTTAACAGGATTTTGGGGTGTTACAGTACATGACGTGTTTCATGTATCCCAGCTCAAGAAGTGCTTGAGAATACCAGAGGAGCAAATACCAAGGGAAGAGCTTGAACTTCAAGAAGACCTGACTTATTCGGAACACCCTGTCCGAATCTTGGACGTAAAGGAAAGGATCATCCGGAACAAGGTGATTCGGTGGTGCAAGGTACAATGGAGCCATCACACCGAAGTTGAAGCCACATGGGAGCGTGAAGAAGATATCAAGACAGAATTTCCCCATCTATTCTCTACTAACGAATCTCGAGGGCGAGATTCAATTTAAGGGGGGTAGATTTGTGACACTCTTATCTCTGGTTTCTGCATGTATTCATATTTCATGTAGAGAAAAACATTTTAAAAGAAGTAGGAACAGAGAAATTATCAAATAGATAGCCAGTAAGAGCTGAATCCAGTTCATAGAGAGCGCCGAAGACAACTTCCGCGGCCCGCTGGCCATGTGGCGTGTTCGGAGCTCATCCCTGCGAAGTGGGGAGAGGTCCAATGCTAAACTGGCTACGTGGCAGGCTCGGGGCTCATCTCCACAAAGGAGGAGAGGTCCTACCCTCTGGGACACGTGTTGCCCCCGGAGCTAGTCATCATGGAAATCAGTGGACTGGTCGCGCGGGATACGTGTCGATCTGAGAGCTCACCTCCGAGAGGTCCGGTTCTATTGAACACATGTCGCTACCTGTGACACCCTCATATCTGGTATCTGCATGTGTTCATATTTCATGTAGAGAAAAACATTTTAAAAGAAGAAAGATAAGCCAGTAAGAGCCGAGTCCAGTTCACATAGAGCGCCGAAGACAACCTCTGCTGCCCGCAGGCCACGTGGCGTGTCCGGAGCTCATCCCTGCGAAGTGGGGAGAGGTCCGCCGCTAAACTGGCTACGTGGCAGGATTGGGGCTCATCTCCGCAAAAGGGGGGAGAGGTCCCTGTGGGACACGTGCTGCTCGGAGCTAGCCTCTGCGGAAGAAGCAAAGGCATTTTTCGTAGGACACATGTCACCTTCGGAGCTAGTCAGCACGGAAATCAGAGGACCAGTCGCACGGGGTACGTGTCGATCTCGGAACTCACCTCCGAGAGGTCCAGTTCTATCGAACACGTGTCACCACCGGAGCTTATCTCCGGGAGGTCCGTCGCTGCTGGACACGTGTCAACCTTGGAGCACGTCTCTGAGGAAAGAAGAAAGGAAAGACTGGCACTAACACGTGGCGTGCGCGGAACCATCTCCGAAGGAGAAGGGAGGTCTCGCTCGTTTGACACGCGGCACAACAAGAGCTCGTCTCTGCGGAGAACGAGATACCAGGCCCCGGAGGACACGTGGAGCTTCTGGAGCTCATTACCGTGGAGTTAACAAGTTCTGGAGCAGTTTTTATGCGTAAGAATACCGGTACGTAAAGGAAACCGACCTGAATTCCACAACGTTACCGCACCAAATCAACTAAAGATAAGATGATAGGATCCAACGACGATCTGAATAAGACTATTATTCGGGATACAATCAAAATAGGACTCTTCTCTTCCCGATATAAATAGAACCCAGAACCTCTGGCCGAAACCACAAACTTCTTTTCCAACTCCTGAGCCGACGACTTAGAGCCCTAGCCCTAACTCGCCGAGAAAACCATCGCCGGAGTGCAGCAAGGAAGATCGCCGGAGGAAAGCCCAACGATCTGAGGAGGACCTCAAGACCGAGAAAGAACGTAAGGTAGGTCTCCAATACCGCCTTACGACATCGTCGTGCTTTCTTTGCATCTGTTCTTTGATTCCTTTCGAATAGAAGCCTTCTCGTGGACAGATCACCTGTAGATCAGGTTGATCTAAAAACAAGATCATCACCACGTCCACCTTTGATCCGAACACCTCTGTCCATACAAAGTCATACAAGAACACGTGCAAACTAATCTAAAAAAATAATCATAGGATAGCATGCATATGCATCATCGCATCTAGTTTAAGGTTTGTGCATGATATTGATTGCTGTGAATCTTGTATGCACATGATCCGACCTAGCAGGACAAGCTCAGGGAGCTGTCTACGACGAGCTGCAGCAACAAGGTTTTGAGATCCAAGAACCACCGGAACCGCAAGAACAAGGCAAGTGCTCCTTGACCATATTGATCCTATGTTTTGGGTGAAACTGTTTTGTTTTGCGAAAAGGTGTGTGTGCTGATTCAAACATGATGGGAAACCCCTTGATAGGAGTTTACTAGTATTGGTTAAGCCACCCTTTTCGCCAGGGACGTTTATAAGTCGGGTTTGGTTTTTGCTTTATGCTTCGCTGAGTCCATAGGATTGGGAAGCGAGATAGATGTGTCTAGCTAACTGCACTCGTAATGATAATGAGAAACTGATGATGTTAATGAACATGGATCGGAGGGAGATCTAGGCAAGCCTGGGTTTGTGAATGAGGTAGCGTGAGATGGTGGTTTACTTGCCGTAGATCTAAGGACCGGTTCATGCATGCACATGCCAGGATAACGGTGCCACCACAAGGCCAAGTATGGGTGCGGCTTAGCTGAGTAATTAGGTAAGTTGCTAGAGTGTTATGGACTGTGGAAGGCGCGGGGAATGGGAGTCGAGTGAGGACTGCCCTGGGAACTGCATGGCACAAGAGGGGGCCCGTGGGTGGGAGAATTGGAGATTCTAGCCTGCCGGTGAAACCTTAGTGAGTCCATACATCTAGTAACCCCTTTGTAAAGGCTATTTTGTGATCTCTTGACCATGCACCGACGGTTGTGTACTGGTATAATGGAGGTTCTGCAGTCGCCGACGGGTGACGAAATCACAAACTTGTGGGTAAAGAGGTGCAAACTCTGCAGAGTCTAAACTATCATGATAGCCGAGCTTACGGTCACGAGCACCTGGCTAAACTGCCATGATTAGTTGGGATGGTTATTGGGAAGGTTTTTGGTTATGGTTATTGATTTTGGTTATGGTTTGGTTTTGGGACTGTCAAGTTCAGGTGATAAGATGGTTGCATGACGGTTGAGTCATGGCAACGAGATGGGTCTCGGTGTGAGACGAAGCTGTTTGTGAGAAAAGACGGTAGCGAATACGGGAAGGTATTCGTGAGATGGTAGCAAATTTGAGGAGGTATTCGTGAGTAAGAATGAAGTTGGTTAATGTTCGAGTGGAACATGGAAAGTGTTGGAGGTATGTTGGTAGCTTAATACATGTTGGGATTTCATTCACCTAAAGTTAAGTTGTTGTTTTATCATGGTTTTATAAATCTGCTTTTCTGCAAATGAGCCTTTTTATACCTACCTTGTTATGAGCTACATATCATGTTTTCCCGCACTTGCTGAGTACATCATTGTACTCAAACTTGCATTATCATCTCTTCATCAGCAGCAGGAGAAGACTACTATGAAGACCAAGTGGAGCATTAAGACGTGTGATCTATTCTCAACCTTGCCTGTGGAGAGAGTAGAGATGGAGCCACTTCTGCTTAGATTTTTCTTCCGCATAGTTAAATCGCTTCCGCATTAGAATAAAGATTTCCGCTGCATAGAAATAAAGACTTCCGCTTGTGAGCATGAGTCCAAGACTCATGAGATATTGTAATAAACTCTGTTATTCATGGTAATATATATTCTGAATTCAGTTTATGGATCATATGTGTATGTGTGGAAAAACATCCTGGGCACACATATGCATTAGTTCTCGGTTCCGTGGTTTTCCACATAATTGAGGGCGTCACAGATTGGTATCAGAGCCACGGGTTGACAGTAGGTTACACGCCTAGGAAGAAACCGCAGATTGATATTAGAGCCACGGGTTGACAGTAGGTTACACGCCTAGGAAGAAACCTCCGATTGATATTAGAGCCACGGGTTGACAGTAGGTTACACACCTAAATAGGAATCATAGATTGGTATTAGACACAGATTGGTAGTTAAGCCCCGCTGACCAAAGGAAGCACCCTAGGACGCTTAGATTGGCTTTAAAACTACCTTGGCATAGGAAACCCGCCTTGAATAGGAGTTGTATGAGCCCTTGCAACGATTGTTTGCAATTGAGTGCTTAGTGTGAGTTGTGGGACGTCTCCAAACGTTGTCCATATCCACACGCAGGTAGAAAGAGGTGTGAAATGTTTCGGCACTTGCCGAAGGAACATCCAATAGGATGACCATGATGAAGTTCCTGCTAACCCTGGAGCTGGTGAAAATCACCTGGAAAGGTTGATGGCCATGCAAAACCAGCTTATGCAAACCATGATCCAAACTTTGGGTCAGTTGCAGGCCAACCACAACCCTGTTCCGGCACCACCGCCACCACCACCGCCGGCTCATAACAGGTTGGGAGAGTTCATGAGGACTCGACCACCCACCTTTGCTCAAGCCAACGACCCCATGGAGGCCGACGACTGGTTGAAATCCAAGGAGAAGAAGCTTGCCATTGTTCAGTGCAATGACCGAGAGAAGGTTCTTTTCGTGTCGCACTAACTTACGGGAGCCGCTGCTGACTGGTGGGATGCCCTGAGCAATGCTCATGCCGACCCGGAGACAATCACTTGAAACTGAGTTCAAGGAAAGTTTCCACTCTCATTACATCCCTGCTGGTGTAATGATGCTCAAGAGGCAGGAGTTCGAAGGTCTCCGCCAAGGACAGAAAAGTGTGAACGAGTATCTCAACGAGTTCATACAACTGTCCCGGTATGCCCCCGAGGATGTCAACTCAGACCAGAGGAAGCAATACCTGTTTATGAGAGGGTTGAACAATGAGATCCAGGTTCAGCTCCTCAACAGTGACTACGTAAGCTTCCAGAAGCTGGTTGACAAGGCCATAGTTGTTGAAAACAAGATCCGAGAGATCGAGTGAGAGTGCAAGAGGAAGACACCATACCAGCCTCAAGGGAGCAACGTACGACCTCGGTACATGCCCCCTGCACCGCAGTATGGATCGACCACTCCTGCATACTGCCCTGGTCAGCCACCACAGCAACAACCCGTTGCACCAGCACCTCGCATGCCCATGCCTCCTGCGCCCCGACCTAACAATGGCGCTCCTGTTCAAAACCCCCGCCCCAACGTTCCTGCTGCTGTAGGCAACAGGGCATGCTTTGCATGCGGGGAAGTAGGACACTTCGCGAACCAGTGCCCGAGGAGAGGCCCTGGACAGCAAGGTAACGTGCCCAAGCAGAACCCACGACCGAACGGAGGGGACAATCAAGGAAACCGTGGACAGCAGAACTATGCTCGTGGCCACGTAAATCATGTCTCTGCCGAGGAAGCACAATAGGCTGAGGACGTCGTAATTGGTATGTTCCTTGCCAACTCCAACCCAGCCACCATCTTATTTGAATCTAGAGCATCACATTCCTTCATATCATCCAAATATGTTGCCAAACATCATCTACCCGTATCCCACTTAGAATGTGTTATGTTAGTTAATTCTCCCGGAGGAGAAATGAGGACTAATATAGTATGTCCGAAAGTAAGCCTTAAAATAAGGGGGGTAGACTTCCTTGCCAACCTTATTGTCTTGGACTCCCAAAAGATTGACATCATACTCGGAATGGATTGGCTAAGCAAGCACAATGGAGTAATCCAATGTGCTGAAAGGAGCGTGCAGTTGACAAACGAGCACGGTATTCGTGTCGAGTTTGTGTCAGCCCAGCAAACCACCGAACGGGCAATTCTGAACCACGTCGAAGGAACAACCGTGGACAACATTCCAGTGGTTTAGGAATTTTCGGACGTGTTCCCGGAAGAGCTTCCAGGTATGCCACCTGACCGGGACATTGAGTTTGCCATAGATTTGGTACCCGGAACTGCACCCATAGCCAGGAGACCCTATAGGATGCCCGTCAATGAGCTAGTAGAACTCAAGAAGCAAATTCAAGAACAGTTGGACAAGGGTTTTATCCGTCCAAGCTCGTCACCATGGGGAGCTCCGGTGCTCTTCGTAGACAAGAAGGATGGAACCCAAAGGATGTGCGTGGACTATAGGTCTCTCAACGAGGTAACAATCAATAACAAATACCCTCTGCCCCGTATAGAGGACCTATTCGACCAAATGAAAGGAGCCCGAGTGTTCTCAAAGATTGATCTTCGGTCGGGATACTTCCAGCTGAAGATTAAGCCCTCCGATATACCCAAGACAGCCTTTCGAACACGGTATGGTTCGTACGAATATACTGTCATGTCTTTTGGGTTGACAAATGCACCCGCATATTTCATGTACCTTATGAACAAGGTATTCATGGAGTACTTGGACAAGTTTGTCGTGGTTTTCATCGACGACATTATGGTGTATTCAAAGAGTGAGGAGGAGCATGAAGAACGTTTGAAATTGACCTTGCAGAAATTGCGTGAGCATCAATTGTATGTCAAACTCAACAATTGTCAATTTTGGCTAAAGGAAATATCTTTCCTAGGCCACATTATCTCCAAGGAAGGGGTATCAGTTGATCCCGGAAAAGTGAGAGATGTCCTGAAATGGGACCAACTGAAGAGTGTAAGGGAGATTCGGAGTTTTTTTGGGATGGCTGGATACTATCGACGCTTCATTAAAGACTTCTCTAAAATAGCAAAGCCTATGACGGAGTTGCTAATGAAGGGAAAGGTCTTCCAATGGGCACCAGCCTGCCAAGGAAGTTTTGAGGAACTCAAGAAAAGGCCAACCACAGCACCAGTCCTGGTATTGCCAGACGTAAGCAAGAGCTTTGACATATATTGTGACACATCCAGACAGGGGCTCGGATGTGTGCTCATGCAAGAAGGACAAGTGGTAGCCTATGCCTCACGGCAATTAAAGAAGCACGAGCTTAATTATCCTACACATGACTTGGAGCTAGCAGCGGTAGTGCATGCGTTGAAGATTTGGAGACATTATATCCTTGGTCATCGATGTGAGATCTATACGGATCATAAAAGTCTCAAGTATATATTTACACAAACGGATTTGAATTTGAGGCAACATCGATGATTGGAACTCATCAAGGATTACGATGTTGGAATCAACTACCACCCCGAGAAGGCCAATGTAGTAGCTGATGCATTGAGCCGAAAGGGAGCATGTCACCTACTCACGGTTCGGGAGCTACCACCCAAACTACGTAAGGAGTTCGAACGGTTACACCTCGGATTCTTGAACAACATGGAAATAATGGAGATCCACTCTCCATTGGAGCAAGAGATAAGAGAGGGCCAAGCAATAGATGAGGGGATCAAGGAGATCAAGGAAAGAATCTGACAAGGAATAGAGAAGGATTTCAAGGAGGATGAGAAGGGTACGCTTTGGCTAGGGAAAAGGATTTGTGCGCCTAACGTAAAACACCTCCGCGACATGATATTGAAGGAGGCACATGATTCACCCTATTCCATACATCCCGGAAGTACCAAAATGTACAAGGACTTGAAAACTTGTTATTGGTGGGATGGTATGAAGAGGGATATAGCCGAATACGTTGCCCTATGCGACACATGCCAACGGGTGAAGGCCGAACATCAAAAACCCGCTGGATTGTTGCAACCTTTGAAGGTACCAGAGTGGAAGTGGGAAGACATCAGTATGGATTTCATCGTCGGGTTGCCACGTACTCAGTCAGGGTACGACTCCATCTGGGTTATCGTGGACCGATTGATGAAAACAGCTCATTTTCTCCTTGTAAAGACCAATTACAACGTTGCACAACTAGCCGAGTTGTACATGGAGCAGATTGTGTGCCGTCATGGAGTTCCAAAGAGGATAGTCTCAGATCGAGGTTCTCAGTTTACCTCTAGATTCTGGAGGAAGCTGCAGAAGCCCATGGGTACACGACTGTATTTTAGCTCCGCCTATCACCCACAAACTGATGGACAAACCGAAAGGACAAACCAAATTTTGGAATACATGTTGAGAGCTTGCGCCTTGAAACGTGGGCGTAGTTGGGATAGGAGTTTACCGTATGCCGAATTCTCCTATAACAACAGCTATCAAGCTAGCTTGAAGATGTCGCCTTTCGAAGAATTATATGGTAGACGGTGTAGAACGCCGCTGTTTTGGAACGAAACCGGAGAGAACTAGGTGTTTGGACCATAAGTACTACAAGAAGCTGAAAAGCATGTCCAAACGGTATGGGAGAACTTAAAAGTTGCTCAGTCACGACAGAAAGGCTATGCGGACAATAGGCGTAGAAAGTTGACCTTTGAAGTAGGAGACTTTGTATACCTTAAGGTATCACCTATCCGAGGCCAATGACGTTTCAATGTCAAAGGCAAGCTAGCACCTCGCTACATCGGACCATTTAAGGTTTTGGACAAGCGAGGAGAAGTAGCCTATCAACTAGAGCTCCCAACCCACCTCTCCGACGTACATGACGTGTTTCATGTATCCCAGCTCAAGAAATGCTTGAGAGTACCAGAGGAGCAAGTATCAATAAGAGAGCTTGAACTTCAAGAGGACCTGACTTATGCGGAACACCCTGTCTGAATCTTGGACGTAAATGAAAGGGTCACCCGGAACAAGGTGATTCGATGGTGCAAGGTACAATGGAGCCATCACACCGAAGTTGAAGCCACATGGGAGCGTGAAGAGGATATCAAGGCAGAATTTCCCCATCTATTCGCTACTAACGA
The DNA here is from genome assembly GCA_030760725.1 of Neostapfia colusana. Lineage (NCBI taxonomy): Eukaryota > Viridiplantae > Streptophyta > Magnoliopsida > Poales > Poaceae > Neostapfia > Neostapfia colusana. Next base: position 109,315,856 of record JASWHV010000006.1, read on the forward strand.
ATCTCGAGGGTGAGATTAAATTTAAGGGGGGTAGATTTGTGATACCCTCATCTCTGGTATCTGCATGTGTTCATATTTCATGTAGAGAAAAACATTTTAAAAGAAGGAAGATAAGCCAGTTAGAGCCGAGTCCAGTTCACATAGAGCGCCGAAGACAACTTCTGCGGCCCGCAGGCCACGTGGCGTGTCCGGAGCTCATCTCTGCGAAGTGGGGAGAGGTCCGCCGCTAAACTGGCTACGTGGCAGGATTGGGGCTCATCTCCGCAAAAGGGGGGGAGGTCCGACCCTGTGGGACACATGCTGCTCGGAGCTAGCCTCTGCGGAAGAAGCAAAGGCATTTTTCGTAGGACACATGTCACCTTCGGAGCTAGTCATCACGAAAATCAGAGGACCAGTCGCACGGGGTACGTGTCGATCTCGGAACTCACCTCCAAGAGGTCCAGTTCTATCGAACACGTGTCACCACCGGAGCTTATCTCCGGGAGGTCCGTCGCTGCTGGACACGTGTCAACCTTGGAGCACATCTCTGAGGAATGAAGAAAGGAAAGACCGGCACTAACACGTGGCGTGCGCGGAACCATCTCTGAAGGAGAAGGGAGGTCTCGCTTGTTTGACATGCGGCACAACCGGAGCTCGTCTCTATGGAGAAGGAGATACCAGGCCCCGGAGGACACATGGAGCTTCCGGAGCTCATCACCGCGGAGGTAACGAGTTCTAGAGTTGTTTTTACGCGTAAGAATACCGGTACGTAAAGGAAACTGACCTGAATTCCACAACGTTACCGCACCAAATCAACTAAAGATAAGATGATAGGATCCAACGACGATCTGAATAAGACTATTATTCGGGATACAATCAAAATAGGACTCTTCTCTTCCCGATTATAAATAGAACCCAGAACCTCTGGCCGAAACCACAAACTTCTTTTCCAACTCCTGAGCCGACGACTTAGAGCCCTATCCCTAACTCGCCGAGAAAACTATCGCCGGAGTGCAGCAAGGAAGATCGCCGGAGGAAAGCCCAATGATCTGAGGAGGACCTCGAGACCGAGAAAGAACGTAAGGTAGGTCTCCAATACCGCCTTACGACATCGTCGTGCTTTCTTTGCATCTGTTCTTTGATTCCTTTCGAACAGAAGCCTTCTCGTGGACAGATCACTTGTAGATCAGGTTGATCTAAAGACAAGATCATCACCACGTCCACCTTTGATCCGAACACCTCTGTCCATACAAAGCCATACAAGAACTCGTGCAAACCAATCTAAAAAAAAACTAATCATAGGATAGCATGCATATGCATCATCGCATCTAGTTTAAGGTTTGTGCATGATATTGATTGTTGGGAATCTTGTATGCATGTGATCCGACCTAGCAGGACAAGCTCAGGGAGCTGTCTACAACGAGCTGCAGCAACAAGGTTTTGAGATCCAAGAACCACCGGAATCGTAAGAACAAGGCAAGTGCTCCTTGACCATATTGATCCTATGTTTTGGGTGAAACTGTTTTGTTTTGCGAAAAGGTGTGTGTGCTGAGTCAAACATGATGGGGAACCCCTTGATAGGAGTTTACTAGTATTGGTTAAGCCACCCTTGTCGCCAGGGACGTTTATAAGTCGGGTGTGGTTTTTGCTTTATGCTTCGCTGAGTCCATAGGATTGGGAAGCGAGATAGATGTGTCTAGCTAACTGCACTCGTAATGATAATGAGAAACTGATGATGTTAATTCTCGGTACCTGAGATATGGGGTACCCCCGCGCACAGGGTAAAATGCCTAAGGTGCTCGCCCTTCTCCGCAGGGAAAGCTCCGAAGGCGCCACGCGTCTGGCGGGGCCGGACCTCCCTCTCCTCAGAGGAGAGCTCCGGGCCCGCCACGTGGCATGCAGAAGCCGGACCTCCCCCTCCGCGGGAGAGAGGTCCGAAGACGCCACGCGTCCAGCAAGGCCGGACCTCCCTCCCCTCAGAGGTGAGCTCCGGGCCCGCCACGTGGCATGCAGAAGCCGGACCTCCCCCTCCGCGGGAGAGAGGTCCGAAGACGCCACGCGTCCAGCGGGGCCGGACCTCCCTCTCCTCAGAGGTGAGCTCCGGACCCGCCACGTGGCTGGGAGAACGGTGCTGCCTGTCCCCAGGCGGTATGCAGCGGGCGTAAAGGCGCCCCTCACCTTGCCAGTACAAGGAATTCAAGGCCCGCGTCTTCCCAAGACGCGGAAACGCGGAGCACGCGCCTGTCAGGTGCCGTTGCGTCCAGTCGCATCGCAGACTGGCGCGTGGTGTCAGAACCTGACAGGTAATAAACGCCGCGACAGGACATCCCATGCCGCCTGCGCCGCCATCAACCACTACGACTGGTGCACGGCATGGGCAGGGCGGCAAAAGGAAGACTCAGAAGCCTTCGGCCGGAGGCAACCACCGGCATAACTACAGATACGGTAGATAATAGACAATCTTCCCGGGACCACCTGTCGGGTCCCGGCTTCCCTTGTAAGCCGCCCGAGCCTTGGACTATAAAAGGCTCGGGTAGGCGTCGATAGCAGGGGTTCGCATTCTGCAACTCATACGCTAGCCATACACTCTCAAGCTGTAACTCACCCCCGAGCTCAGGCCCCCGGCCCTGAGCAGCAAGCAATACAGCGAGCTCCATAGCTCGCCGTGGACGTAGGGTTTTACGCTCTGGCGGCCTGAACCACGTAAAACTTCCTGTGTCAAGCTCTCACCAACTCGTCCATCCGCGCAAGCTCTCCGCTAGGAACTAGCCCCTCCGAAAAAAGAACCTCCGCGGGCTGCCCAGTGCAGGCCCGGGGGAAGTGTCGATCGCACACTTCGACATTTGGCGCGCCAGGTAGGGGCCTTTTCCCCTAGCGCGACGAGTTTCCGCCGACGAAGATGACCAAGCTTCCTTCAACGGCAACTTCTCCCCCTCCGCGTTCACGGCGAACCGTGACCACTGGGGAGTACATGTCGACACACTCAGGACGGAGTGTGTCGGCACGAGCGGGCAGCCAGCAGCCGACTCCGGCAACGCCGACTCCGGCTATGCAGGCCCCGACCAGCGTGAGGTCTTCTGCAGCGCTGAGCGTGCACCATGGAGGTGCGCTAGCTGCAGCAAGAGCGCTGCTGCGCAACCCGCCTGCGGGGGATGCGCCCCATTCAGCGACCCAGCAATGGGTCCGCGAGGTGGACCGCCTCGTCGTCGCCGCCGCGAACCCTCGGTTTCGACGAGGACGACGCCCAGGGCAACCGGCTGTGTCGCTGACGCGCACACCCACGGTTGACGGGTTAACGGCGGATTCCAGCTCCTCCAGGCTCCTGTCGACGGACCTGCGAAGGGAACTGGAACGGTGTCACTTGGGGCAGGACGCCCGGGTGTACCTCGAGCGACGCCGAGAAAGGCGTCGCAACCAGGAGGCAGGCGACAGCATGTCGTCGGCCTCGACACAACCAGAAGGGCAGGTCTTCGCCATGCGAGCCCTGCCACAGGCATATGCTACGCAGCATATGCCACAACCATATGCGCCGCAAGTAGCGGCCCCGGCCTATGGTGCAGCCTTGCCCATGCCGGGATACGCAGCGCAGGGTGCGAACCGAGTGTTCGCAGCGCCTATACCTGCCGCAGCAGGAGCAGGATGTGCGGCCCTTGCACCCCACCTTCGCTTCGCAAGGTGGCCACGCAAGTTCCGCCCGCACCTGCCCGAGAAGTACGACGGCAGCGTCAACCCAGCGGAGTCCCTCCAGATCTACTCCACCGCCGTACTTGCCGCAGGAGGGGACGAGGCTGTCATGGCCAACTACTTCCCCGTCGCCTTGACCGGCCCAGCCCGGTCTTGGCTCATGAATCTACCTCAGGGGTCCATAACCTCCTGGGGTGAGCTCTGCCGGCAGTTTGTCGCCAACTTCGGCAGCTCCTACACCCGTCCCGGCACGGAGCTTGACCTCCACGCCGTCAAGCAACAACCTGGGGAGTCGCTGCGCTCTTTCATCCAGCGGTTCTCTCAGGTGCGCAACACCATCCCACATATCCAAAGCGCCTCTGTGGTGGTGGCGTTCCGACAGGGTGTCCGGGACGAGAAAATGCTCGAGAAGCTCGCGACCAGAGAGGTCCGCGACGTCTCGGAGCTCTTTAGCCTGGCGGATAAGTGCGCCAGGGCAGCCGAAGGGCGGAACTGGCACGCACTACCGACCTCCGAGTCAGGAGGGCAGCCCGGGTCCGGTGCTGCTGCCTATGGGGGTGGCAAGAAGACCAAGAACCGGGGGAGTGGAAAGATGAAGCCACCATTCACGACCCCCGTCGCCGCAGCTGTGACAACCAGCGGAGCTCGGGGGCCGCGCCCCGACAAGAGGCAGCGGCAATCACCGGCCCCAGACAGTGGCCAGAGCGGGCTATGCCCCGTGCATGGCACCTGCAGGGAGATCCAGAGGCTCGCAGAGCGCTTCCGTAATGGAAGACAGCAGAGGGCTGAAGCACCGCACTACCCTCAGAGGGATGGCAAACAGAAGGCCGATGCCCCAGTCACTGCTGCCCACCAAGTGGGGTACCAGGAGCCTCAGCGTGTCATAAAGACAGTGCATGACGGTGAGGACTCCAGTTCTGACGGTGACGGGCCAAGGTGTTAGCCAGCTGCGCACGCCTCCGTGCCACGAACATACCTCTCGGGGGCCGCCTAGGGTCCGTCAACCCCTTGAAGGCCTTGCCAGAAGGGGGGAGACGCCTTAGGTCATCCAAGGCGAGCCCGGGCCCACCTACCCCTTGAAGGCCTTAGCCAGAAGGGGAGAACTCCACGGGGGCCCCGGAGAGAAGCCACGCAGGACCTGATCCAGCGTGAAGACAACAACTTCGACAAGACTCGGCTTGCAGGGAACACCCCACAACGCACGGTCTCGGCTAATGCTCTAAGCACTCTCGCCAAAGAACCAGACGCGACGGGGGCCCGCAAGAAGGCAGCCTGGTGAAGCGACACGCTATATTCCAAGAAGGACCCATAAGCTCTCCCCCAGCAGGGAAGGTCCCTTCCAAATCATGAAAGCTGCCGCCCCAGGTACACACGCCTTTCAACCGAGAGTGGGATCCATTCCCAAGAATCCTTACCATGGAGCAACACTGTAAGTCCTACTTACTGAGCATCGGTAGAACAGGGTTATTCACTTCTGTAATAGACCCCATAGAACTTAGGAACAGAGCTTGGGGTAGCTAAGTCTCAAGGGACGGTACAGGACTACGTCCAGTTTAGCCTGGTTCCGACCCTAAGCGCGTAGAGTCTTGCTTCCCTTGTAGACGAGGCGGAACATTGCCCCCACGAACAGCCAGAATTCCACCTATGGGCGCGAATACAGAGACCTGTTCTACTTAGCTCCTTCTCATGCGCTCATTTAAATTATGCATTAATTTTTATGATCGCACTATCTATGTATGTTCATCATACGTCTAGCTCCCCCTCTCCTGCGCTCACCCATAGTCGGCATTTGCTATCCTCCCGAAGGCGGCTGCGCTTGAGGCACCTGCCGATAGCCGAGTGAGTCTCTCGGGCCTCCCCCAGTCAGGTGTTGCGGTGTCAGTTGGTCACCTCCAGGAAAGGCCAGCGTTGTGCATGGGGGGTCCAGGGTGCGTATCCAGCTTAGCCGGCCCAGAGCCCAAAGCATGTGCATCCTGCTCCCCGGAGGTCCAGGGGAGTACGTCCGCTTTGCCTGGTCATGAACCCAAAGCGCGTGCACTCTGCTTCCCCAGCGCATGGCCCGGTACTAGGGATCGGACGGCCGTACCCGGACCTCGGAGGGAGCCGGAGCTCCGGCGCCTCGTGCACAGAATTACCCAAGCCCCGTATAGCGGGCCAGGACCATAAGACGGATAAGACTAGGAGACAGGAGGGGAGGACCCCCCGAGGAGAATTACGTTTCCTCTACCTGTGTGCAGGACCTTCAGGTTACGGCAACAGGGACTGCATGAAGCGGGGGGAGAGGAGCTACCAGCTACACCGGCCTGGGACTGGAAGGACCGGGACCTGCCCCCCCAGAGGGGCAGGGCCCGGGGGCCCCGCGTGTCCAGCAGGCCTGGGACTCCCTCCTTGAGGGCTCCGGGCTCGCCACATGGCGGGCAGGAACCGGACCTCCCCCCTCAGCGGGAGGGCTCCGAAAGCCCTACGTGTCCAACATGACCGGAGCTCCCGCCTCTTAAGGAGGAGCTCCGGATCCACCACGTGGCCGGCAGATTTGGAGCCCCCCCATAGGGCGAGGTTCGGAGACCTCCGGGGGCCCCTAACACAGTTAGGACCCGGGGGGTGTCTGAGCGAAGCTCCGAGATTGGAAATGACCTCTGAGTACCTTGCGGAGCTAAGGACTCAGCCAGGCAAAGCCAAGAAGGAGGGAAAAGCATCACAGACACAAGTATCCAAGAGAGTCAATTTAAGCAAGGCTCCTTGAGCTGGACTACAGACTCGATAAAAAAGGGAAAAGCAAGTCCCAAGGACCACCCGGCTCTCGCCGGAACCTTGCTGCTACAAGGGCGGCCACATCCTCGACTTCAGCCCTGGCAGCTTCCTCCCGCTCCGCGGCTGGGCCCTCTCTTGCTGGCTCCAGTGAGAAAGAGGGGTCGCGGCTCTTGAAGCATGCCAGCACATGCGAGGCGACTTCTAAAGCTAAGCTGCGGCCCTCGGCTTCAAGCTCGCTGGCGACCACCGAGTCGAGTCTGTCCAGCTTGGCGCCGATCGACTCCAATGCAGGGATCACCTCTGCCACCTGCAATGCGGGAGTTGCGGCCCTCACCGGACTGAAACCAAGAGGGATCAGGGCGGACCCCGCCCGATCCACGAAGCTTGAGACCGCAAGGGCCTCGGAGGACCGTAGGGCTGAGAGTTCCTCCACCTCGCGGCGGGCCGCCCGCAGAGCCTCCAGGTTCCTCTCGGAGAATTCCTTCTCCTGGGCCGCCAGGGAACTCTCCCGAAGGCGGAGGGTCTCGGCTAGCCGCTCCAACTCAGTGGCCCTGAAGCCGGCAGTCAACTCGCGGTCCAAGACCGCCCGGCGATCATGGGAGACCTGTTCATCCCTCAAGTCGAGGTCTGCCTTCAGAATCTCCAGTTCCTCCTTCCGAGCTCGGAGGTCATCCTCGCCCGCAACCAGCTGCGCGGCGACCCTCTCTGCCTCAGCTGCCACGGAACGCTCCCGCTCCTCAACGGCGAGTTCGCGGCGCTCCAACCGCTGCCGTATTTCCACAGCAGCTGAGAGGCTCTCTTCGGCCTGGGCATGAGCCTCCAGGGCCTCCCTGTTGATCCGCCGCGACTGGGTATCCATGCGGTCAACAGCCCGCTTCATCCGGTCGACGAGTGTTTCCCGGAAGTCGAGCAACTCCCGCCTGGAGTCGAGCTCGCTCTTAACCTTTGCGGTCCTCTCCCGCAAAAGGTTCCCCCAGGTGAGGAGGTGGTCCCGCTCAACCGTATACTCCTCCCGCTCGCGCCCTAGTGCAGCCAAGACCTGCCGGACGCTCGACTCGGCGAGCGTGAAGGCGTCTGCCAGAGGCAATGGAGCAACAGAAGCTGGGGCAGTCCCTCCGACCTCATCCATTACCTCATCCTCGGGAAGAGCCGGCGCTCCAACCACCGAGACGAGACGCCGATCAGGAGAAACTGGCCCAGCGGCCCTGGCAGCCGGGCCAGCCGGGCTCTCTTCAGCTTCAGGCCCCTTGACCTGAGGAGAGGGACGAGTCGGGGAAGACAGTGCTGGAGAAGAAGCCAGGCCGCCTAGTGCAGGATCAACCTGTGATGGCTCGGGGGCCGCGGTGGCTGTCTCGGCAGGGAGAGACGACGCCGCCGCGGGGTCCGGGCACACCGGGACAGGAGAAGTCCGCGCTGGCCTGGGGTCCGCAGCAGTTGCCCCTGGCTCCGAGCGCATCGGCACAGATCCCCCGCAAGACGGGGAAGGCCGGGAAGCACGGACACTCCAGCGGGCTCTAAACCCCGACTTCCGAGCCGGGGTAGGGTTTCCAGAGCCCGCTACCGTCTCCGACGACCGCTCCGCAGTCGCTTGGACTGGCGGAACAGGGGACGCCTCAGAGGCTTCCCCCAGCACATCAGCCTGGGGCCTCTTCGAGTCGCCACCGGAGGGAGTGTCGGGCACCCTAGAATCCCGACTTGGCGCCGGCGCCGTTGCTGGAGGAGATCGGGCGCGTTTCTTCTATGGCAGCGGGTTGGAAGCCATGGCAAGGGAGAGCTCAAAGGCAAAAGAGCAAAAGCGCAAGAGTCCAAGAAGAAACGCAGAGAAGTGCGAAGGGAAGCTACAATGTGGGTGAGACCCCCTCTAAAAAGCTTCCCGGTGCAGTTCCAAGCGATTCGGAACTCTTCGAATACCCCGCACCCGCAACTGCTTCGGTTCCTAGACCGAGTGCCGATGACGGGTAGGCCCAAGCCGCTTAACTGGAGCCGTGGGGGCAAGGAGACAGTCTCCTAAGAAGATGAGCCGGCAAGGCCCTTCAGCGGTTCCCGAAGAAAGCGCCGCAACATGCAGAAGTGGCAGCTTTGGGAACCGCCGCAGTAAAAGCAGTCATCAAGTGGGCGCACGCTCTCACGACCCGCGGCCGTTCGTGCTCCAGCAGTGGTCAAGTCGGGACTTAGAGAAAGTGCGCGGATCGGAAGAGACGGAGGTCCCACCTCGGGCTCGCTATCTCCCCCGAGATGGGCCCGGGGGCCACTGTCGGTACCTGAGATATGGGGTACCCCCGCGCACAGGGTAAAATGCCTAAGGTGCTCACCCTTCTCCGCAGGGAAAGCTCCAAAGGCGCCACGCGTCTGGCGGGGCCGGACCTCCCTCTCCTCAGAGGAGAGCTCCGGGCCCGCCACGTGGCATGCAGAAGCCGGACCTCCCCCTCCGCGGGAGAGAGGTCCGAAGACGCCACGCGTCCAGCAAGGCCGGACCTCCCTCCCCTCAGAGGTGAGCTCCGGGCCCGCCACGTGGCATGCAGAAGCCGGACCTCCCCCTCCGCGGGAGAGAGGTCCGAAGACGCCACGCGTCCAGCGGGGCCGGACCTCCCTCTCCTCAGAGGTGAGCTCCGGACCCGCCCACGTGGCTGGGAGAACGGTGCTGCCTGCCCCCAGGCGGTAGGCAGCGGGCGTAAAGGCGCCCCTCACCTTGCCAGTACAAGGAATTCAAGGCCCGCGTCTTCCCAAGACGCGGAAACGTGGAGCACGCGCCTGTCAGGTGCCGTTGCGTCCAGTCGCATCGCAGACTGGCGCGCGGTGTCGGAACCTGACAGGTAATAAACGCCGCGACAGGACATCCCATGCCGCCTGCGCCGCCATCAACCACTACGACTGGCGCACGGCATGGGCAGGGCGGCAAAAGGAAGACTCAGAAGCCTTCGGCTGGAGGCAACCACCGGCATAACTACAGATACGGTAGATAATAGACAATCTTCCCGGGACCACCTGTCGGGTCCCGGCTTCCCTTGTAAGCCGCCCGAGCCTTGGACTATAAAAGGCTCGGGTAGGCGTCGATAGCAGGGGTTCGCATTCTGCAACTCATACGCTAGCCATACACTCTCAAGCTGTAACTCACCCCCGAGCTCAGGCCCCCGGCCCTGAGCAGCAAGCAATACAGCGAGCTCCATAGCTCGCCGTGGACGTAGGGTTTTACGCTCCGGCGGTCTGAGCCACGTAAAACTTCCTGTGTCAAGCTCTCACCAACTCGTCCATCCGCGCAAGCTCTCCGCTAGGAACTAGCCCCTCCGAAAAAAGAACCTCCGCGGGCTGCCCAGTGCAGGCCCGGGGGAAGTGTCGATCGCACACTTCGACATTAATGAACATGGATCGGAGGGAGATCTAGGCAAGACTGTGTAAAAGCCCAAGAAAAGGGACTTGCAAAAAAACTTTTATGCACCTCACAACACAACAGTTTTGTTGTGTGTAGATTGTGACATATTGTGAAGAGCAAGTGGCCTCTATCAAAGGAGTGATTAGAAGGGAAAGCCTTCACTTTCACAATGTATGGTTTCTACACTTAAACATGAGAGGTTGAGCTCACCCCTAGAATTTAAAAAAAATCTTGGGAAGGTTCAGTCCAAAGCTCATGCAAATTCAACACTTTTTGAGGCACTTTTGAGTTATTTCAAAAAGAGGCCAATTTGAGTGTAAATTCAAATTGCAGCAACTTTCATCATCCAAATTCAAAAGTTAGCTCCATATCTACACTCAGCACATTTTTCTGAGTAAACCCACCAATTTCCAGCCCCATTGGAGCTCATCTTGTCAAGAGTTAAATTTGCTAGAATTCAAAACTGAATTTGAATTTCAGTTTGAATATGAAGCAAACTTGACCAAACAAAGTTTGAATTTGAGAATCCAAATTCAAACAAAGACTTGGGAGCTAAGTCTCACATTAAATTGTGAGTAGCTGGTGGGATAATTAACAAAAACAGAAAAGAAATATTAGGGGAAAAGGAGAAAGGGGGGAGGCCCACAGGTCAGTGGCACACTGGAGGGGCAGTCGGTTGCTGCAGCCGACCCCGACTTCGCGCGCGAGACAGTGAACGGCGGCGAGCCACCGAGGCAGCGATCGGCCACCTCACAGTGCCAAACCGCGGCTTAAAGGCCAGCGCACAGCCCACGCCGCCTTCCTCCTGCTTTCCAAACGAGAACCCCCCTACCGAGTTCCTTCCTCGTTTCCGCGCGAGCACAGAAACGCCGCCCTTTCTGATCGCCGGCGTCCGGCCAGCACAGGCGCGCTCGTGCCCGACGAGCCATACAAGAAAGGACCGCCTTAAGGTGCTGACTCTTCTAGTCCCTACCGTTCTTCATTTCATGGGCTGTCGAGGGAGTATTTCGCCGGGAAAGCTTCGGGTGTCTTGAGACCGAGCTCCCACAAAATCCCAAAATTCGTGGGGGTTAGCTCATCACTGGGCAAACCGAGTCATGCACACGCTCTATACACGGCCACGACCACCTAGGATCAAAAACCAGTAAAAACCGTGGGCTAGGTTGACGGTTCTTTGAAGTTTTCTGAAGCACAGCCGATATCCGGCCTAGGTCGCCGGTGAGGTCATAGTTACCGCCGTTTTCACGAGGATCGGTGTCCATGTCCGTGACCAGCAGGTGTCAGCGGAGCTCCCCGAGCAAACCGCATCGAAAAAGGTGCGTGGGATGCCGAGTTAGACGTCGCCGGTGAGCTCCCGGCCGCTGTTGCCGTTGGGAGCACTGTTCCGGTGGTTGTCAAGTTCTGGGGAGTGCACCACCGTGTTCCTCAGGCCGAGATAGGCACTGGCGGCGAGATTCAGCAAGCTCCGAGGACCGGAACCCGTCTCCGGCGAGAGCTCCGGCGAGCTTGGCGGCGGGGTCGCGCGGGTGGCCGGAGGAGGACGAAGGGGTAGGCCCCACGCGTCAGCGGCTGGAAATAAAGGGGTGGGATTCTCTGTGGTCCGGGATCCAGTGCGGCCGCGCGGGAAGGAGTCTGTGGCCCCGTGTGGCTCGGATCCAGCGGTCGACACGTGTACGTGGACCCACCCGCAGGATTTAAACATTTCTGGAATTTCCAGTTTTAGTGCAAACTTTAGAACCCCATAACTTTTGCTAGGAAGCTCCAAATTTAGTGATTCAAATTGGGTTGGATTCATCTTGCCTAGCTCTGTCCAGAGATACAACCCAATTTGTATGAAACCCATTAATTAATTCTGGAAAATTCTTTAAAGCTTTTCAGCAAAAGAATTTTAGAGGGAGTTTGGTTCATCCAAAAATTCCCAAATTTTGGCAGAATGTTCTTTAGGACATTAGTAAACCCCTGTAAAAGTTTCAGACCATTTGGAGTTGATTTGGTCAGAGCAATTCAAATTTGAAGGTGCTGTGTTCATTTGAATGCAGAAACATTTTCAGAGAATTTCCAAAACTTGGAAATTCAATTCTGGGCAAACCCTGACTCCAAAAATGCTAGGAAAATTCATGCAAACTCTATGAGCTATAATATAAATTGTAGTTCATTAAGTTGAGCATGAACAGGGGTATTACCTCAGAATTAATTCTTCCTTGCTGATTTGCCAAGAGAATTATTCTGAGCAAACCATTCCATGAAAAGTGCTAAGGTTTGGTCCAGAGAGTTTGCTTGTGACAAGGAACTCACACAAAAATTCTCAGCTCCATTGGAGCTTTAGATCACCCCTGTCCTGTTTACCCACTTGAGGGATTAAAATGGAAAAGGGGAAAAACCACTTAGCATTCAACCATGTGATTAAGTCCAAGCCAAACCACCAACACCAGTTCATATTTAAATTCTTAAACAAAGTTCCAGGTATTAGAGGCTGGTTATTAGAACCAATAGTATAAGTCTTACTCTAAACTCACTTTTGCATATAAATTAACATGTAGTATTTCATTAACGTGTAGCCGTTGAAGAAGAGACTCCGGAAGTGCTGGACTTCCTCCTTCCGGACGAAGAACTAACTCCTGACCAGCAGCAACAAGGCAAGCCCCGGTTTGCATTAACCCTTTTATAAATCTTACTTTGTTTACATGTGTCATATGAAGTATGTATGTGCATTAGGTCTAGGGTGAATGAAACCCCACTTGCATAACCAAAGGTTCCTAAAAGAGTGAGGGTAGTGTCAAGGACCTCGAGTAGACAGGCTATGCTTAATGAGTCATAGGACTTCGGTACAAGTCGAGTAGTTGGAATCTACTCGCGAGATAGGCAGTGGGACACACGGGTTCGGTTGAGTGATGTGAGATCACTTTAGTAATGAAAATGAGACTAGGCAGGGGCTAGGGCGCAGCAAGAGAGAGTCTTGTGTGCGCAGCCCTGCCCGTGTCGATTGAGGACCGATCCGTGTGCGGCCCTGCTGAACAAGTATTGAACGTACCGAAGGCATATCGGATATATGGGCCCCGATAAACCGATGTAGCCTAAACCTCCGGGCGTCGAGGCATAGCACACCGATTTATAGGTGTAGGTTGAGGGCAGCAAGGTGGAAATCTGCCAACGGGCATAGAGAGATGCTCCGTGTGGGGAACCTCCTGCTCGTTTCGGTGCGACCGGTTCGACGTTTGGGCTGTTGGGTGAAAGGTTGTCCCGTACGACATCGAGTGAGCGTGCTGTGCAGCTCCACGGGTGGGCGTACGTGACGTGCTCTTTGGGTTTTCCCTGCAGGTGTATATCGAGTCGATTCGCCGTCCCTCGCGGTGACGAGTACTGCTTGTTCACTGCGTCGTAACGTAGACTAATGGATGAAACATGTTGATTCAATGATGCTGATTGATATAATTGTATTGCTACATGTGTGCCACCAAATACTGCTTACTAAATTTCAGATTTCATGAACAGTTAACTTATTGCTAAAAGATGAACTAAGGATGAACTTATAGGCGTGTCGTTTTGCTGAAATGCTACCAACCTATGTCCATTGTACACCTCATGTAGAGTTTCATGCTTAGGTGAGTCGGTTAAGTCTTGCTGAGCCTTCGTGCTCACGGTTGCTGCATAAGTGTTTTTCAGGTGAGGAGCCACCCATGGACTCGGAGTACGAGTCCACCGGCGAGGGTTACCCTCCGTCGGGGACCACGGCTGAGTGGGAGCCGTACACGCCGCGCTGAGCTGAGGCGTGCAGCTAGTGTGGGTTGCCCTAGGGCTGGGCAACCGACTTTTGCTAAATAGGCAGGCGTGAGTTGTATAGTGTAGTCTTCCGCTGTGTAATAGAACAATAATTGTAACTGAAGTTTGTACTTGTTTGTACAGTTTCAGCTGTCTTTCCCATGTAATATATTGTGTTCTTATGACGTGTGCTGTCGGGTGTCGCATCGCGCGGCACCACCCTCTGCGATCCTGGATGAGCGGATTCCGGTCCGCCACAGCCTGGTATCAGAGCTGCAGTTGGGGATAGCACAGTACTAAAGGACTGCATTATGGGAAAAAAAAAATTTAGGTGTACGGTGAGGAATCGGTAGTTGCCCAAGTAAGGACTATATTAGACTAGTTACTTAAAGTGGCAAAGACTAACTTATATGTTATAATTCTGAATTTCAATTATGTAACGACGCACCTACGCTCTGGTAAGTATGGTAAGGAACGCCACCGAAAGCGGTTCAATTTCGGTTAGCTCTCCCTGACGAGGAACATGGTTCAGGGATTGATCTCACAGCTTGGTGTGAGATGTCAATATGAATCTCTTGGACTCTTCATGTCCCTGAGTTCATATGAAACGCTGATCCCTAGCGTGCATTAGGCAAGTAAGCGGAGACCCCATCGCGTGGTCAGTAACGCGAAAGTGTGCTCGTCTGGAAATAGCCCAGGAGGACATACGCAGCGCTTGCCATCGGCGTGCCCTGCAGGGCAGTAGGTGGTATCTGTTGGGTTGATAACATTCCCAACCGTGACGACCCGTTCATGACATACTCGGGTTCCCCGTCGTGTGGTGTTGAAACACGATCACGTGCCTTGAGACGTGACTTAGCTCAAGGACGGCCGTATGACAATGATACGGGCGTTTGTATTTACTTTCAAATATGGAACTGCCTGAAATGAATAACCATTGAGTGCACCATTATTGTGTGGTTTTCTGCAGGTACTAACCACGTATGTATCCGTGTAGAAAACGTGTGCGAGAGACCGTTTAGTGCCACATTTGAGACGTATCTGCCGGTATGATCCGGGTAGGATTTTCTTTTGTGAGGAACGTAGTACCGAGATATGGTAGGCATATGCATGAGAATAATGCTAACAAAGAATTAAAATCTATAGGTTCAACATTTAGGACCCTGGTTGGGTATAAGAATGGGATAGTGGAGCAGTATAGCCAAAAGAGACTGAAAAACAGAGTGCTCTGTTTTGGGCAGCATGTTTGCTGATCTTCAACAGGGCATAACTCACAGGTCTTTTAGTCCAGGGAGGTGTGCTATATAGCTCTGGAAAGGTATTCAAGTACTCTACAACTTTGTTGTAGACTTCCAGAGCTGAAACTCGCCTTAAGATGGCTGAAATCCCAGAGGAATGTAAACTGTCCAGAACCAGGGCAGAGTAAAACATCCTCTGAACTGATCTGTTTTTCAATTATAACTCCCAGTAGAAAAATCTAAAATTGTCATATAATCCATCCTTAGAAAGAGTAGAAGATGTTTGACATCTTTGCAATTCAAAGTTTCTGAAGTTTCAGCACAGAATTTAGTGGAAATCAGGATTGGAAGACAGCCACTTCCAAGGGAGGTGCTGTTAAAATTCTTCCAGAAATTCTGCTAACTTTGAATTAACATAACTTTTTAATCAAAGCTGATCTGGGGGCAAATGAGTACTCGTTGGAAAGATACTGAAGTTAACTTGAACTTTGGTATTCAACTTGAGTCATGAAAATGCCCAGAACCAGATCAAAACTTGGAATAGGTAGCAACTGGTCATTCTGACAGAAGAATGACAGTTGAACTCATTGAAAAGGGTGTTGTACCCTAAGGGTGTTATACGTGATGACAACGCAATAATAATGTCTCGTAGAGACCAAACCCAGTTATGGTGAGCTTCCAAAGAGGGGGTTCATCAAGTTGGATTAAACTAACTTGTGTTTGGTCTGGTAATGGTGTAGCTTGTGCAAAGTTATTACATTATCTGCTTACGAGATATTTCGCATGTTTTGTTGTCATAATGTTTTTCCGCCCAGTTCTATTGGACTGCATGCCAAATGTTGCGGGACTGATGGTTAATGTCGTATGGTTGCAGATGGTTCGTACTAGGACCACGCACGAGGTTGGTGGCTCTAGCCAAGGTGGAGGCGATGACTCCCAGCCACCGGCCTACGACAGCACCCCGCAGCAGCAGCCACCACCGCCGCCTCCGCTTACTCTAGCGGATGTGATAGCGGCATTGGTGGGAGGTCGTGAGGAGCAGACCGACCTGCTCCGCACGATCGTGCAGAATACGTCCCAGGCGGGAGGACGTCAAGAGCGAGGGCCTCGTGAGCCCCGCGAAGTGTCGTACTCGGATTTCATGAGTACGCACCCTCCAGTGTTCACCGAAGCTGAAGAACCACTGGAGGCGGACAACTGGCTGCGGACTATCGAGTCCAAGTTCGGGCTGCTCCAGTGTACGGAGCGGCAGAAGACGCTGTTCGCAGCACAGCAGCTCCACGGTGCCGCTGGTGCGTGGTGGGCGAATTATGTCGCCTCACGTCCGGCTGGCCATGCCGTGGAATGGCAAGAGTTCCGGGAGGCGTTCCGCGCCTATCACATTCCTCCCGGAATAATGAAGAGAAAGTTCCAAGAATTTTTGGAACTGAAGCAGGGCGGGAGGAGTGCCCACGACTACTCCCGTGCCTTCAACCATCTGGCGCAGTATGCGTCAGACTACATCTCCACGGAGGAGAAGAAGAGGGAGCACTTCTATCGGGGGTTACATCCCGAAATGAAGACCCACCTCGTACAATGGAACCGCGGCACATTCAACAATCTAGTCAATGCCGCCATCATGCAAGAGGACGCTCAGCGGGAGTTAGCAGCTGAGCAGAGGAAGCGTAGCGCTCCACCTAGCAGCGGTGGGAGTGGCGCTCCCCAGAAGTACCGTATGGTGTATCGGACACCATCCGGGCAGCAGTGGCAACCACCGGCGCGACCGCAACGGTTCGGGGGACGTCCCTTTCAGGCACCTCCGTTCCGTCCGCCGATGCCACCACCAAGACAACAGCAGCAGCAGACGGTACCCCGGGCGTTTCCACCGCCACAACGCGCCCCAGGTTTTCGTCCACAGAAAGCGGGGGACCGCCCCGTTTCACCTGCTTCACGTGTGGCCAAGCGGGCCACTTTGCGAAGGACTGTCCCCAGGGGCAGCAGAGCAGCGGACAAGCCCAGTTTCAGGGCGGTGCTCGTGGCCGACCTCCGGTGAAGAAGGTTGGTCAGCGGACTGGAGGCGTCCGCAACCTCGACAATGAGGACGCCCCAGAGGGAGACAACGTGCTAGCGGGTACGTTTACTCTCAACCATCAAGCCATAGTCATATTATTTGATTCGGGTGCAACCCACAGCTTTATAAGTGCATCCTATGTGGCTAAACATCAATTGCAAGTCTTCCCAACCGACTGCACTTATATGATATGCTCACCGGGAGGGAAGATTTCAGCTAATATGATGATTCCAAAGGCACCTCTGTGCTTAGGTGGGAAGCTATATCCCACCACCTTGATAATCCTTATGGGACAGAAGATTGATGCAATCTTAGGGATGTCATGGCTGCAATACCATGGCGCTGTCCTAGAGACTCGGACACGGACGGTCCACTTAAATTCTCCATTCCACCGTCCGCATTCCATGATGTTAGACACGCCAGTCCGGGAAGTTTTAGCAATTAATAATGCTGAAGTTCTCAAGTTAGAAGACATCCCCGTAGTCCGGGAGTATCCCGACGTGTTCCCGGATGATCTTCCGGGCATGCCACCTGAGCGGGATGTCGAGTTCAAGATTGAACTTGCACCCGGGACTACGCCCATATCACGGAGACCATACAAGATGGCTCCAAATGAGCTGGCGGAACTGAAAGAACAGCTCAATGATCTGTTGAGCAAGGGTTTCATTAGGCCGAGTTCCTCGCCTTGGGGATGCTCGGCGCTATTCGTGAAGAAAAAGGATGAGACCCTGAGGCTGTGTGTGGATTACCGGCCGCTCAACGCCGTCACCATCAAGAATAAGTACCCACTGCCCCGTATTGACATCTTGTTTGATCAACTTGTGGGGGCAAGTGTATTCTCAAAGATGGACCTTCGCTCTGGATATCACCAAATCAAGATCCGGGCGGAGGATATCCCGAAGACGGCGTTCTCGACGAGATACGGCTTATACGAATATCTCATCATGTCCTTTGGTCTCACAAATGCTCCAGCCCATTTCATGTATCTCATGAACTCGGTGTTCATGCCGGAGCTGGACAAGTTCGTAGTAGTGTTCATCGACGACATCTTGGTTTACTCCAAGACCGAAACTGAACATGCCGAACACTTGCGGATCGTTCTTCAACGATTGCGAGACCACAAACTCTATGCTAAGTTCAGCAAATGCGAATTTTGGATCAGCCAAGTGCCATTCTTGGGACATATCATCTCAGCTGAAGGCATTGCGGTTGACCCAAGTAAAATCGAGCAAGTGTTGAAATGGAAAGCTCCCACTTCAGTTCATGAAGTCAGAAGCTTCCTCGGGTTAGCGGGATACTACCGGAGATTCATTCCAAGTTTCTCCAAGCTCGCTAAGCCGATGACAGAGTTGCTGAAGAAAGGGACAAAATATGTTTGGAACACGGCGTGTGAAGGAGCGTTCCGAACACTGGTGAAGCATCTCACAACAGCCCCGGTATTAGCTCAGCCGGATACAACAAAGCCCTTCGACGTGTATTGTGACGCGTCCGGTATTGGACTCGGCTGCGTGTTGATGCAGGAAGGACGCGTGGTCGCTTATGGCTCACGCCAACTTCGGAACCATGAGCAGCACTACCCGACTCACGATCTCGAACTTGCTGCCGTGGTGTTGGCGCTGAAAATGTGGAGGCACTATCTCCTGGGGAACTTGGTGCATCTCTACACCGACCACAAGAGCTTGAAATACATTTTCACCCAGAAGGAGCTGAACATGAGGCAGAGGAGGTGGTTAGAACTGATCAAAGATTATGAGATTGAGATCCATTACCACCCCGGCAAGGCGAATGTGGTTGCCGACGCGCTGAGTCGGAAATCGCATGTCCATCACCTCACCATTACACCGGTGGAGGAGGAAGAGCCAAGTCTATACTTGGTTCCTTATGGATCGCTGTACAACCTTGCCCTCATCCCTACTATTAGGGAGGACATCATTGCAGTTCAGAAAACGGATAAAGGCATGGCACATCTCCGGAGACGGATAGACATTGGAGAAATTAAATGTTTCCGGAAAGATGGTGAGGGGACGTTGTGGTTCAATGACCGCATAGTCGTACCCCGAGATATGGAGTTGAGGAAAAAGATCCTCGATGAAGCTCACTTGTCCAAATACTCCATTCATCCGGGCAGCAACAAAATGTACCAAGATTTGAAAAAGAAATTTTGGTGGACGCGGATGAAGCGGGAGGTAGCTAAGTACGTATCCGAGTGCGATACGTGTAGACGAGTGAAAGCTGATCATATGAAGAAATCAGGGCTGCTGCAACCCCTGAAGATCCCGGCATGGAAATGGGAAGATGTGAGCATGGATTTCATTGTGGGATTACCCCTAACAGCCAACAAGCATGATTCCATATGGGTAATCGTTGATCGGTTAACCAAGACGGCTCACTTCATTCCGGTGAATACACGTTACAATGCCGGCAAATATGCGGAGCTATACATAGCAAAGATTCTATGCCTATACGGGATACCCAAGACCATTGTCTCAGATCGAGGTGCATTATTTGTATCTCGCTTTTGGGAGCAGCTACACGCTGCATTGGGTACTAAGTTGATCAGGAGCTCCGCCTATCACCCTCAGACCGATGGTCAGACAGAAAGGGTGAATCAAGTCCTGGAAGACATGTTGAGAGCATGTGCCATCCACCATGGTAGGAATTGGGATGATCACCTACCATTGGCGGAATTCTCGTACAACAACGGTTATCAGGCGAGTATCAAAATGGCACCCTATGAAGCTCTCTACGGTCGTAAATGCCGCACCCCATTAAATTGGTGCGAGTCCGGTGAAAGGGTCACATTCGGAGTTGATGTGGTGAACGACGCCGAAGAGCGCGTTCGGACAATTCAAGCCAATTTGAAGGCCGCTCAATCCCGACAAAAGAGCTACGCTGATAAGAGGCGTAGACCGTTGCACTTTGACGTTGGGGAACACGTGTACCTCCGCGTGTCTCCAATGAAGGGCGTGCACCGATTCGGTGTGAAGGGGAAGCTCGCTCCCCGTTTCATTGGACCCTACGCTATCACCGAGAAGTGTGGACCAGCAGCGTATCGATTGGAGCTACCGGCATCTCTGACTAGTGTCCATGATATTTTCCATGTTTCGCAACTGCGGAAATGCTTGAAGCATACAACTGCTGTTCCTACCGAAGACATCGGCGAGCTGAAGCCGGATCTAACATATAATGAATATCCGGTGGGAATTCTTGATGAGAAAGCCAGAACCACACGCAGCAAAACGTTGTGGTTCTACAAAATACTCTGGAGCAACCACACCGCCGAAGAAGCGACGTGGGAGAGCGAGGAGTTCCTTCGCTCAAATTACCCGGAGTTTATGGCTTCTCAACACGGGTAAATCCCTATTACATCGGTATCTCTTCTTTTATAATCTCGGGACGAGATTCTTTTAAGGGGGGAGGGATGTAAAAGCCCAAGAAAAGGGACTTGCAAAAAAACTTTTATGCACCTCACAACACAACAGTTTTGTTGTGTGTAGATTGTGACATATTGTGAAGAGCAAGTGGCCTCTATCAAAGGAGTGATTAGAAGGGAAAGCCTTCACTTTCACAATGTATGGTTTCTACACTTAAACATGAGAGGTTGAGCTCACCCCTAGAATTTAAAAAAAATCTTGGGAAGGTTCAGTCCAAAGCTCATGCAAATTCAACACTTTTTGAGGCACTTTTGAGTTATTTCAAAAAGAGGCCAATTTGAGTGTAAATTCAAATTGCAGCAACTTTCATCATCCAAATTCAAAAGTTAGCTCCATATCTACACTCAGCACATTTTTCTGAGTAAACCCACCAATTTCCAGCCCCATTGGAGCTCATCTTGTCAAGAGTTAAATTTGCTAGAATTCAAAACTGAATTTGAATTTCAGTTTGAATATGAAGCAAACTTGACCAAACAAAGTTTGAATTTGAGAATCCAAATTCAAACAAAGACTTGGGAGCTAAGTCTCACATTAAATTGTGAGTAGCTGGTGGGATAATTAACAAAAACAGAAAAGAAATATTAGGGGAAAAGGAGAAAGGGGGGAGGCCCACAGGTCAGTGGCACACTGGAGGGGCAGTCGGTTGCTGCAGCCGACCCCGACTTCGCGCGCGAGACAGTGAACGGCGGCGAGCCACCGAGGCAGCGATCGGCCACCTCACAGTGCCAAACCGCGGCTTAAAGGCCAGCGCACAGCCCACGCCGCCTTCCTCCTGCTTTCCAAACGAGAACCCCCCTACCGAGTTCCTTCCTCGTTTCCGCGCGAGCACAGAAACGCCGCCCTTTCTGATCGCCGGCGTCCGGCCAGCACAGGCGCGCTCGTGCCCGACGAGCCATACAAGAAAGGACCGCCTTAAGGTGCTGACTCTTCTAGTCCCTACCGTTCTTCATTTCATGGGCTGTCGAGGGAGTATTTCGCCGGGAAAGCTTCGGGTGTCTTGAGACCGAGCTCCCACAAAATCCCAAAATTCGTGGGGGTTAGCTCATCACTGGGCAAACCGAGTCATGCACACGCTCTATACACGGCCACGACCACCTAGGATCAAAAACCAGTAAAAACCGTGGGCTAGGTTGACGGTTCTTTGAAGTTTTCTGAAGCACAGCCGATATCCGGCCTAGGTCGCCGGTGAGGTCATAGTTACCGCCGTTTTCACGAGGATCGGTGTCCATGTCCGTGACCAGCAGGTGTCAGCGGAGCTCCCCGAGCAAACCGCATCGAAAAAGGTGCGTGGGATGCCGAGTTAGACGTCGCCGGTGAGCTCCCGGCCGCTGTTGCCGTTGGGAGCACTGTTCCGGTGGTTGTCAAGTTCTGGGGAGTGCACCACCGTGTTCCTCAGGCCGAGATAGGCACTGGCGGCGAGATTCAGCAAGCTCCGAGGACCGGAACCCGTCTCCGGCGAGAGCTCCGGCGAGCTTGGCGGCGGGGTCGCGCGGGTGGCCGGAGGAGGACGAAGGGGTAGGCCCCACGCGTCAGCGGCTGGAAATAAAGGGGTGGGATTCTCTGTGGTCCGGGATCCAGTGCGGCCGCGCGGGAAGGAGTCTGTGGCCCCGTGTGGCTCGGATCCAGCGGTCGACACGTGTACGTGGACCCACCCGCAGGATTTAAACATTTCTGGAATTTCCAGTTTTAGTGCAAACTTTAGAACCCCATAACTTTTGCTAGGAAGCTCCAAATTTAGTGATTCAAATTGGGTTGGATTCATCTTGCCTAGCTCTGTCCAGAGATACAACCCAATTTGTATGAAACCCATTAATTAATTCTGGAAAATTCTTTAAAGCTTTTCAGCAAAAGAATTTTAGAGGGAGTTTGGTTCATCCAAAAATTCCCAAATTTTGGCAGAATGTTCTTTAGGACATTAGTAAACCCCTGTAAAAGTTTCAGACCATTTGGAGTTGATTTGGTCAGAGCAATTCAAATTTGAAGGTGCTGTGTTCATTTGAATGCAGAAACATTTTCAGAGAATTTCCAAAACTTGGAAATTCAATTCTGGGCAAACCCTGACTCCAAAAATGCTAGGAAAATTCATGCAAACTCTATGAGCTATAATATAAATTGTAGTTCATTAAGTTGAGCATGAACAGGGGTATTACCTCAGAATTAATTCTTCCTTGCTGATTTGCCAAGAGAATTATTCTGAGCAAACCATTCCATGAAAAGTGCTAAGGTTTGGTCCAGAGAGTTTGCTTGTGACAAGGAACTCACACAAAAATTCTCAGCTCCATTGGAGCTTTAGATCACCCCTGTCCTGTTTACCCACTTGAGGGATTAAAATGGAAAAGGGGAAAAACCACTTAGCATTCAACCATGTGATTAAGTCCAAGCCAAACCACCAACACCAGTTCATATTTAAATTCTTAAACAAAGTTCCAGGTATTAGAGGCTGGTTATTAGAACCAATAGTATAAGTCTTACTCTAAACTCACTTTTGCATATAAATTAACATGTAGTATTTCATTAACGTGTAGCCGTTGAAGAAGAGACTCCGGAAGTGCTGGACTTCCTCCTTCCGGACGAAGAACTAACTCCTGACCAGCAGCAACAAGGCAAGCCCCGGTTTGCATTAACCCTTTTATAAATCTTACTTTGTTTACATGTGTCATATGAAGTATGTATGTGCATTAGGTCTAGGGTGAATGAAACCCCACTTGCATAACCAAAGGTTCCTAAAAGAGTGAGGGTAGTGTCAAGGACCTCGAGTAGACAGGCTATGCTTAATGAGTCATAGGACTTCGGTACAAGTCGAGTAGTTGGAATCTACTCGCGAGATAGGCAGTGGGACACACGGGTTCGGTTGAGTGATGTGAGATCACTTTAGTAATGAAAATGAGACTAGGCAGGGGCTAGGGCGCAGCAAGAGAGAGTCTTGTGTGCGCAGCCCTGCCCGTGTCGATTGAGGACCGATCCGTGTGCGGCCCTGCTGAACAAGTATTGAACGTACCGAAGGCATATCGGATATATGGGCCCCGATAAACCGATGTAGCCTAAACCTCCGGGCGTCGAGGCATAGCACACCGATTTATAGGTGTAGGTTGAGGGCAGCAAGGTGGAAATCTGCCAACGGGCATAGAGAGATGCTCCGTGTGGGGAACCTCCTGCTCGTTTCGGTGCGACCGGTTCGACGTTTGGGCTGTTGGGTGAAAGGTTGTCCCGTACGACATCGAGTGAGCGTGCTGTGCAGCTCCACGGGTGGGCGTACGTGACGTGCTCTTTGGGTTTTCCCTGCAGGTGTATATCGAGTCGATTCGCCGTCCCTCGCGGTGACGAGTACTGCTTGTTCACTGCGTCGTAACGTAGACTAATGGATGAAACATGTTGATTCAATGATGCTGATTGATATAATTGTATTGCTACATGTGTGCCACCAAATACTGCTTACTAAATTTCAGATTTCATGAACAGTTAACTTATTGCTAAAAGATGAACTAAGGATGAACTTATAGGCGTGTCGTTTTGCTGAAATGCTACCAACCTATGTCCATTGTACACCTCATGTAGAGTTTCATGCTTAGGTGAGTCGGTTAAGTCTTGCTGAGCCTTCGTGCTCACGGTTGCTGCATAAGTGTTTTTCAGGTGAGGAGCCACCCATGGACTCGGAGTACGAGTCCACCGGCGAGGGTTACCCTCCGTCGGGGACCACGGCTGAGTGGGAGCCGTACACGCCGCGCTGAGCTGAGGCGTGCAGCTAGTGTGGGTTGCCCTAGGGCTGGGCAACCGACTTTTGCTAAATAGGCAGGCGTGAGTTGTATAGTGTAGTCTTCCGCTGTGTAATAGAACAATAATTGTAACTGAAGTTTGTACTTGTTTGTACAGTTTCAGCTGTCTTTCCCATGTAATATATTGTGTTCTTATGACGTGTGCTGTCGGGTGTCGCATCGCGCGGCACCACCCTCTGCGATCCTGGATGAGCGGATTCCGGTCCGCCACAGCCTGGGTTTGTGAATGAGGTAGCATGAGATGGTGGTTTACTTGCCGTAGATCTAAGGACCGGTTCATGCATGCACATGCCAGGATAACAGTGCCACCACAAGGCCAAGTATGGGTGCGGCTTAGCTGAGTAATTAGGTAAGTTGCTAGAGTGTTATGG
Organism: Neostapfia colusana; assembly: GCA_030760725.1. Classification (NCBI taxonomy): domain Eukaryota; kingdom Viridiplantae; phylum Streptophyta; class Magnoliopsida; order Poales; family Poaceae; genus Neostapfia; species Neostapfia colusana. Next base: position 109,340,265 of record JASWHV010000006.1, read on the forward strand.
ACTGTGGAAGGCGCGGGGAATAGGGTCGAGTGAGGACTGCCCTAGGAATTGCATGGCACAAGAGGGGGCCTGTGGGTGGGAGAATTGGAGATTCTAGCCTGCCGGTGAAACCTTAGTGAGTCCATACATCTAGTAGCCCCTTTGTAAAGGCTATTTTGTGATCTCTTGGCCATACACCAACGGCTGTGTACTGGTATAATGGAGGTTCTGCAGTCGCCGACGGGTGACGAAATCACAAACTTGTGGGTAAAGAGGTGCAAACTCTGCAGAGTCTAAAACTATCATGATAGCCGAGCTTACGGTCACGAGCGCCTGGCCAACTGCCATGATTAGTCGGGATGGTTCTTGGTTATGGTTATTGATTTTGGTTATGGTTTGGTTTTGGAACTATTGAGTCCGGGTGATAAGATGGTTGCATGACTGTTGAGTCATGGTAACGAGATTGGTCTCGGTGTGAGACGAAGTTGTTTATGAGATAAGATGGTAGCGAATATGAGAAGGTATTCGTGACATGGTAGCGAATACGAGGAGGTATTCGTGAGCAAGAATGAAGTTGGTTAATGTTCGGGTGGAACATGGAAAGTGATGGAGGTATGTTGGTAATTTAATACATGGGATTACATTCATCTAAAGTTAAGTTGCTGTTTTATCATGGTTTTATAAATCTGCTTTTCTGCAAATTAGCCTTTTTATATCTACCTTGTTATGAGCTACATATCATGTTTTCCCGCACTTGCTGAGTACATCATTGTACTCAAACTTGCATTATCATCTCTTCATCAGCAGCAGGAGAAGACAACTTTGAAGACCAAGTGGAGCATTAAGGCGTGTGATCTATTCTCAACCTTGCCTGTGGAGAGAGTAGAGATGGAGCCACTTCTGCTTAGATTTGCTTCCGCATAGTTAAATCGCTTCCGCATTAGAATAAAGACTTCCGCTGCATAGAAATAAAGACTTCCGCCTGTGAGCATGAGTCCGAGACTCATGAGATATTGTAATAAACTCTGTTATTCGTGGTAATATATATTCTGAATTCAGTTTGTGGATCATATGTGTATGTGTGGAAAAACATCCTGGGCACACATATGCATTAGTTCTCGGTTCCGTGGTTTTCCACAGAATTGAGGGCGTCACACTACCGGAGCTTATCTTCGGGAAACCCGACACTATTGGACACGTGTCAACCTTGGAGCACGTCTTTGAGGAAAGAAGAGAGGAAAGGTCCGGCACTGACACGTGGTGTGCGTGGAGACACCTCCGAGTAAGAGAGGAGGTCCCGATCGCCAGGATACGTGGTGCACGCGGAGCTCACCTCCGAAGGAAAAGGGAGGTCTCGCTCGTTTGACATGCGGCACAACCGGAGCCCGTCTCTGCGGAAAGGGAGAGACCAGGCCCGGTGGACACGTGGAGCTTCCGGAGCTCATCACCGCGAAGGTGACGGGTTCTGAAGCGATTTTGGAATCTGTACCCGTAAGAATACCGGTACGTAAAGGAAACCGACCTGAATCCCACAATGTTACCGCACCAAATCAACTAAAGATAAGATGTTAGGATCCAACGACGATCTGAATAGGACTCTTATTCGGGATACAATAAGATTAGGACTCTTCTCTTCCCGATTATAAATAGAAACCAGAACCTCTGGCCGAAACCACAAACTTCTTTGCCAACTCCTGAGCCGACGACTTAGAGCCCTAGTCCCAACCCGCCGAGTAAACCATCGCCAGAGTGCAGCAAGGAAGATCGCCGGAGAAAAGCCCAACGATCTGAGGAGGACCTCGAGACCGACAAGAACGTAAGGTAGGTCTCCAATACCACCTTACGACAATGTTGTGTTTTCTTTGCATCTGTTCTTTGGTTCCTTCGAACAGAAGCCTTCTCGTGGACAGATCACTTGATGATCAGGTTGATCTAAAGACAAGATCATCGCCACGTCCACCTTTGATCCGAACACCTCTGTTCATTATAAAATCCATGCAAGCCATGCAAGAACATGTACAAACAAATCTAATAAAACTAATCATAGGATAGCATGCATATGCATCATTGCATCTAGTTTAAGGTTGTGCATGATATTGATTGTTGTGAATCTTGTATGCACGTGATCCTACATAGTAGGACAAGCTCAGGGAGCTGTCTACGATGAACTGCAGCAACAAGGTTTTGAGATCCAAGAACAACCGGAACCGCAAGAACAAGGTAAGTGCTCCTTGACCATATTGATCCTATGTTTTGGGTAAAACTGTTTTGATTTGAGAAAAGGTGTGCGTGCTGAGTCAAGCATGATGGGAGACCCTTTTATAGGAGTTTACTAGTTTTGGTTAAACCACCCTTGTCGCCAGGGAAGTTTTGAGTCGGGTATGGTTTTTGCTTTATGCTTCGCTGAGTCCATGGGATTGAGAAGCGAGATAGATGTGTCTAGCTAACTGCACTCGTAATGATATGAGAAACTGATGATGTTAATGAACATGGATCGGAGGGAGATCTAGGCAAGACTGGGTTTGTGAATGAGGTAGCATGAGATGGTGGTTTACTTGCCGTAGATCTAAGGACCGTTTCATGCATGCACATGCCAGGATAACAGTGCCACCACAAGGCCAAGTATGGGTGTGGCTTAGCTGAGTAATTAGGTAAGTTGCTAGAGTGTTATGGACTGTGGAAGGCGCGGAGAATGGGGGTCGAGTGAGGACTGCCCTGGGAACTGCATGGCACAAGAGGGGGCCGTTGGTGGGAGAATTGGAGATTCTAGCCTGCCAGTGAAACCTTAGTGAGTCCATACATCTAGTAGCCCCTTTGTAAAGCCTATTTTATGATCTCTTGGCCATACACCAACGGCTGTGTACTGGTATAATGGAGGTTCTGCAGTCGCCGACGGGTGACGAAATCACAAACTTGTGGGTAAAGAGGTGCAAACTCTGCAGAGTCTAAAACTATCATGATAGCCGAGCTTACGGTCACGAGCGCCTGGCCAACTGCCATGATTTGTTGGGATGGTTATTGGGATGGTTCTTGGTTATGGTTATTGATTTTAGTTATGGTTTGTTTTTGGGACTGTTGAGTCCGGGTGATAAGATGGTTGCATGACTGTTGAGTCATGGTAACGAGATTGATCTCGGTGTGAGACGAAGTTGTTTATGAGATAAGATGGTAGCGAATACGAGAAGGTATTCGTGAGATGGTAGCGAATACGAGGAGGTATTCGTGAGCAAGAATGAAGTTGGTTAATGTTCGGGTGGAACATGGAAAGTGATGGAGGTATGTTGGTAATTTAATACATGCTGGGATTACATTCATCTAAAGTTAAGTTGCTGTTTTATCATGGTTTTATAAAATCTGCTTTTCTGCCTTTTTATACCTACCTTGTTATGAGCTACATATCGTGTTTTTCCCGCACTTGCTGAGTACATCATTGTACTCAAACTTGCATTATTATTCCATCACCAGCAGCAGGAGAAGACTACTATGAAGACCAAGTGGAGCATTAAGGCGTGTGATCTGTTCTCAACCTTGCCTGTGGAATGGAATAGAGATGGAGCCATTTGCTGCTTAGATTTGCTTCCGCATTAGTTAAATTGCTTCCGCATTAGAATAAAGACTTCCGCTGCATAGAAATAAAGACTTCCGTTGTGAGCATGAGTCCAAGACTCATGAGACATTGTAATAAACTCTGTTATTCGTGGTTATATATATTCTGAATTCAGTTTGTGGAATATATGTATATGTGTGATGAACATCCTGGGCATACATATGCATTAGTTCTCAGTTCCGCGGTTTTCCACAGAATTGAGGGCGTCACAGTTTACTTCTGCGAGATGTTCTTGTGTGTGTGGCCTCCGGTGAGGGTCTCTAACAGATCCTATTCCTTGACGGCCTTGGATAGAGGCACAAGCCATCTTGATGGCGTGCCGACGGTAGGGGAGGGCGTCGGGGACAGGGTCTTTGACCCGCTGTGAGCCTCAACGCCTGTATCGGGTGGAGCACGTTCTCTAGGTGCTTTTGCCGCAAGAGGACTGCCTCCCGGTACCGGAGGAAGGCTAAGTTGAGAGTGATCAAGCTTTCCTCCTGGTACTGTTGTAGACAACAAAATCTGTCATAGATGGCAATTTTTCCCACCGCGGTGTTGTATGTTACTATTGCCTTGGTCCAACATGAATCGCGTGTGTCGAAGCGTCTGCGGTCGACACTTCCCCCGGGCCTGCTATGGGCAGCCCGCGGAGGTTCTTTTTTAGGTGGGGCTAGTCCTCTCGCGAGGGTCTCGCCGGAGTGGACGAAGGAAGGAGATGGTTGACACGGGGATTTACGTGGTTCAGGCCGCCGGAGCGTAAAGCTCTCGTCCACGGGAGTGCTCGGAGCACTGGTTTCCTTGAGTATGTGGATGACCTAGAGGGAGCTGAACTCAGCAGAGTTTGAACCCCTTGTAACGTTGCCTACCCGAGCCTTTTATAGTCCAAGGCTCAGGCGGCTTACAAGGTGGGCCCCGAGACCGGACAGGTGGCCTCGGGGTGATTTCCTACCAGCTACATAGTCTTGGCGCTGGCTTCGAGGTGGTCGTCCTGCCACCCTACCCATGCCGCAGGCTAGGTGTAGCCGTTGGTGATGACAGGGGCGGCAGGGCACGTCTTGTCCATGTCTTGTCGCTGCCTTCAATGGTCTGCAGCTTCTGACACTGTGCACCTATCTTGACTGTGATTGGTCACAGTGCCTCCTGACAGGCATGCGCCGCGCCTTCGCGCCTTGGGAAGGCGCGGGTCTTGAATCTTTGTACGGTAAAGGCATGGCGCACCTTTACTCCCGCTGCCTACCGCGCCGGGCGGGCAGCGCTGCTCTGCTGGCCACGTGGCGCCTTCGGAGCTCACCTCCACGGAGGGGGGAGGTCCAGCTCTGCTGGCCACGTGGCGGGCCTGGAGCTCACCTCTGAGGAGAGGGGAGGTCCGGCCCTGCTAGACACGTGGAGCCTTCGGAGCTCGCCCCTGCGGAGGGGGCGATGTCCGGCCTCCTGGGCCACGTGGCAGGCACGGAGCTATCCTCCGAGGAGAGGGGAGCTCCAGTCCCGCTGGACACGTTAGCCTTCGGAGCTCGCCTCTGCGGAGGGGGCGAGGTCCGGCCTCCTGGGCCACGTGGCAGGCCCGGAGCTATCCTGTGAGGAGAGGGGAGCTCCGGCCCTACTGGACACGTGGCGCCTTCAGATCTCACCCCTGCGGAGGGGGCGAGGTCCTTAGGCGATTTCACCCTGTGCGCGGGGATACACGGTATTGAGGGTACCAACAGCGTGATACAACACTTGGATGTCATCGTTGTCTCAGTCCAGCGTGCACTGCTGTCGACCTCGGTCTAATTGCAGGTGACCGTCTCACTGCACAGAGATTGGGTCGGGGACAACCAAGCAGTCCACGGAGCAGAAGACTACTCAACTTGTAGCTGTTGAGTTTTTTAGTTGTCTTGTATCCCCTTTTGTATGTCGGGACCCCAATATCAATGAAAAGCTTCTTGTTCTAAGTCCTGTCTTGTATTTCTGTGTTGATGAATAAAAAAGTGATTCTATTGATCTTCCTTCTATCAATCACTCGATGCTTGGTCTGAGCGACTTGCTTAGTTTCCTTGTTGCTTGCTATATATGTGTACCCGCTTCCTTTTACGAATTGTCAGGGTCTGAGCAACTTGCTTAGTTTGACCAGTCGCGATGACCCCCTAGCAAACGGGTGCTAGTGTAAGACACAAGCTCCAGGGTCTTCGGGAGGCGCCGGCTTTTGGGGTCCGAGAGTGGCCCCCTTGGGAGAGTTGGTGTTACGGCCCCTCGGACCGGAGCCCTGCGGCTTGCACAGATACTAAGAGAAAAAGATAAGTCTTGCCATGTAGTGGCATTTTCTCTACTCAATGACCCCATTATGGCTTATGGTCATCTGCTAAGCTACGGAGTCTGGGCAATTCAGTGTATTGACGTCCGGACCCTGGTTACCATTCTTCCCGGGGCGGTGTGCCATCCGATCCCCCCGCACTTCGGGTGTTGTGCTGATAGAGGCATAATGCGCATGCTTAGGTCGCGGGACCAGCCTGAGCAGGCTACATACCCTAGACCTCCTAGTGACCAGAGACTCTGAAGAGGGGAGGTACCCTTCTGGCATTACCGGACCCGGGCTGGAAGGTAACTAGGGGGTTCGGAGGTAATACAGGTGCCTCAGGCGCTTCCTCCTTATAGCAGGACTTTGGTCAAGGACGAGATAGATAAATACAATTATGTACACGTCGAGGGGTACGCTAAAATATACGTAATCTTGAAGGGGAAGCTGTATTGGTAAGGGAACGCAAAGGTCCAGAATGACTTAGCTGACGCGGACAGTACTTTGCCAATATCCCAAGCTTGCTCCTCCTGTCCATTAGCGGCGTAAGTACCCAGGGTGCCCGGGCAGTGTGGCTATCACTCCTTTTGGGCCCCTAGCAGTGCGAGGAACCTACGGGAACGGTCCTTGTCTTAAGCTTGTCGTAGCCAGCGCTGAGTCTTCTGCTCGCTGCTGGAGTGGTTTGATGCCCTGCCCGCGTGATTTACCGAGATGGCCCCCTGGTAGGTGCGGTCACTTGGTGGGAGGGGCGCATCTACCAAGTAGACTGGATGAGGCAGAGTGTTAGCATCAGGCCTTCCAGGGGATCCGGGCCACCACGGACCTATTGAGACGGTCCAGGCTTGGGCGACGCGGTCGTCTAGAACGCGGTTGAGTCTTTGCCCAGGGGCATGTGCCACCTGGCTTCATGACACTGAAGTCATAGCACTGGGGTACCCAGTCATCATGCCTCAATGGTCACGACAGCGGGGTCGTTTGCAGCATCTGCGCCTGTGTGTGGATCTACGTGATGTGGAACTGATACACCTTGCATCTCTTGACCAGCTTGATGGCATCTAGGGGACTATCGACCAGTAAAAAGCCATGTCGGAAGGCTTTACCGGCCAGCGTGTGGAACAAAGCGGTTGCCGCACTCGCCCTCATGGATCTCTGCGAATAGCTCGCAGCCCTCCTCCTGGGTAATGCACCGCAATAGAACGTTGTCGGTGCCACACTGGTAGAGATCTCCGTCTACCAGTATGTATCTTCTAGACATACGAACGATCGGTTCGGTGGATACACGTTCATTGGGAAGGATATTGTCCTTCAAGTAGGTCCGGACCTCCGTGATCCACACATTAGACCTACTTGAGCTTTTCGAATCTTGGGTGCCGGGATGCATGGAGTCCCCGGTGATGCATACGATCCTTGGTGAGGGCCAAGGTTGCAGGGCCACCGGGACTCCCAGCTTCGAGGTTCTAGGCTCGCCCCCTTTGCCTGGTTCTGCAGGCCAGGCTGTATGACGCAATAGCTTCCCTTCAAAAGTGCCTTCAGGGACTGGAGTCCATGCAGAGGCTTTTATTGAAGGTTGTCTGCCGTTGCGTCGTTGGCGCAGAGGATATGGCACAACTCCAAAGCATGAAATCTCTTTTCCACCTCTCGCACATGGATAAGGTAGGCAGCTAGCTGTGGGTCAATGTAAGGTTACTCTTGCTCGCCTTGTTTGATGGCAAGATAGGAGTCTCCTCTTAACCAACATCTGTCGTACTCCTAGAGAAAAAGCAGTACTCAAGCCAAATATGAGGGTTTCATACTTTGCCATGCTATTAGTAGCTTTGGAGTCAAAATGCACCACGTACTTAAACTGCTCTCCTAACTGTGAGGTGAGCAGGACCCCCGCTTTGGCACCTCGCTCGCGCGAGGGCCGTCACGGCAGAGTGACTTGTTGGGTGAGGTGACAACTGGGGCTCTGGCTCCGGGCCACCGTTGTCCTGACCCCTTAGGTGGTATGGCGACGAAATTAATTCCGCCACAAATGTGTAGGACTAACGTGTAGGATGGCTCTGAACATAACATTTATAACTCTATGCATGAGCCAACATAGATTGTAATGTAGTGCACCGGACAGGATACATTTTTTCTTGTTTCTGGCTTCCTTCGGGCAATAGGGGCAATAGGCCGTGCAAGAAAGCAGCAATTCGACCTGGGTACCGAGAGTGACTGGACCCTTCTGGGACTTTATCTGTTCTAAGCTCTATTCCCAGCCTCTATGTTATCCTTACAAGAAAGAGAAAAAGAAAAAAACACACTACCACTACTTGGGGGTAGACTTACAGAGGTGTCCTACGACCTCTGGTCTGGGTAGAGGTACCCATCCCCTGCAGCAAGGTGAAAGCACCTGGGCGACATGCTCGTACTGGTCGGGGGGTAGGCTTGTCACTCCTCGAGAAGGCTCTGGCCGAGGCACCAGGTAGCCCTACCTTGGGTCGTCTACTCTTCACGACGGAAGAGGGACCGCCTGGTCAGGCGTGGAGCGTCTTGCGCCTATCCCTGTGGTCGGAGTTGGAGCTCTCTCCTTGGTGATAGAGGACCATTATTGCCCACTTGTCATCTTGGAACTCCATCTCCTGGTCGTTGCCGACCTCCGAGTCAGCCTTCTGTTTGCCCTCTCGCTGGCAGGAGGGCGCGTCGTCTTGGCGCTGCTGTCGGAGCTCTCGGAAGCGCTCCACCAACCTCTGGATCTCCCGGCACTCGCTGGCGCTGTGACGGTTGGTGTCATGGACCGGGCACCTCTAGGCGCCATCGTCGTTGTCGGACGGCTATTGCGGTCGCTTGTAGGTGCCCGGCCCCCTGCGGCCGCTACTGCTGCTGCAGTGTGGGCTCCACCCAGCGGCTTGTCCTTGCCGCCAGCCCTCTTCTTCCTACCACCAGGGGCCTCCGTGGCATCACTCCACTTGCTGGGCGGCGTGTGCCAGTTACGGCCCTCTGCTGCCCTAGCACACTTGTCCGCTAGGCTGAAGAGCTCGGAGACGTCCTGCACGTCATGCGTGGCCAACTTCTCGAGCATCTTCTTATCGTGGATGCCTTGTTGAAAGGCGAGGACGACAGATGCGTTGGAGATGCTGAGGATGGTGTTCCTAACCTGGGAGAAGCGTTGGATGAAAGAACACAGTGATTCCCGGTTGTTGTTGTATGGTGTGGAGGTCAGCCTCCGAGCCCGGTCAGACGTAGGAACTCCCGAAGTTGGCCGTGAACTGACGGCACAACTCTTCCCAGAAGGTCACAGACTTCTGGGGCAAGTTCATGAGCCATGACCGAGCTAACCCGGTCAAGGCTACTGGGAAGTAGTTGGCCATGATGGCCTCATCCCCTCCTGCAGCTAGGATGGCAGTGGAGTAGATCTGCAGGAACTCGACGGGATTGACTGTCCCGTCAAACTTCTCCTGCAAGTGTGGCCGGAACTTGCGCGGCCACACCGCCATACAAAGGTGTGGGGCTAGAGCCATGCAACCTCCCACTGAACTTGGGGAGACTGGGTTCTGGCCTGCGTAAATGGGACACATGGTACCCGGGGTACCATATTCCTCCCCGAGGCTATGACGCCACTCGCGCTGCCGCTCGATGGTGACGCGGCCATCTTCATTCTGACGGCAGCGGTGGTCCAGCTCACACCTGATGTCTGTGGTGGGGAGCCTGGACGTCGCCGTCGAGTGGGTTGTCGCCGTCCTGTAATCCCTTGTTAGGTTACGGGGCGGCAGCTGTCCCGTCCCTGGCCGCCGTCTCCGATGACACGATGAGTTGAGCGCGGCGATGACCAGGTGGTCGACATCATTGCGCCATTGTTCAGCAGCGAACAGGAAAGCTCCCGCACCCAAGGGGTTGTGAAGGAGCGCACGGGCTGCTAACAGCGTGCTCTCCGTGCTGGCTTCAGTCGGTGCTTGTGACGCCGTCGCCACCGAAGGTTGCCAGGAGGCAACAGGCATCGTTGCTGTACGGACTGGCGCTGGCGCAGACGGTCGCACTTTGGGACCAAAGGATGCTTCCTGCTCGCTCTGCCGCTGGCGGCGCGAGGGGCGGGAAGAACCTCCGACGAACTAGATGTTCACCATTGTAGGCTTCAGGAACAGCTTCAAGAACCAAAGAGCCCCCTACCTGGCGCGCCAAATATCGAAGTGTTCTCTACAACACTTCCCCCGGTCTGCTTGGAAGCATCCCGCGGAGATTCTTTTTTTGGTGGGGCTAGTAGATCTCAAAGGTCTGGGCACAATGGCGAGAGAGACACGAGGATTTACGTGGTTCAGGATGCCGGAGCTTAAAACCCTACGTCCATGGGAGTGCTTGATGTATTGCTTGCTCGCGTGTGAGAATGACTTGGCTGGGTTGCGAACCCCTTGCCCGGATGCTGCCCCGGTCCTTTTATGGCCGAAGGCCGGGGCAGTTACAAGGTGGCCCGGGGCCCGACAGGTGGCCCCGCAGCTATCTGCATCCTATACATAAGCTATAGGCATTTACAGCTACATGCATTGTCACTGCTGCTAGAGTTAAGGTGTGCCGTCTGTCACGCTGGGCGCCTCTAATCGGGCGGCCGGTGATGATGAAGTTACCGTCTTGTCGCCGCGTCTCCTCGCTCTGCTAGGCAGCTCTGCGCTGCTGGGTGGCACTGTTGTGCCATCACGCCTTGCCGCTGAGGCGGACCCGTCAACCGAGACAGGCCACTCGCCCGGGAATCGCATTGGGTGGTGCCGTGTTGTGCGGCACCCAACAGCACACATATGAGGAACAATGTATTACATAAAACAATAGCGGAAGCTTACAAGTTTTGCTTTGTAAATACTTTACAACAAGTAACTACAGCGGAAGTCTATATCAACTCACGTCGAATAACTAAGAGCACCCGAGATGAAGTCCAGCCCGCGGACTCCTCTCGCTAGCAACACGAAGACAAGCAGCAGCGGCTGGGTTCTCCATGTGTTACCTGACTCGGGAGTCCCCGAGTCTCACCGGACAACCTTCTTTTCAGCATCGTTGTTAACCTGCAAAACAACTTATACAGCAAGCGTGAGCACATAGGCTCAGCAAGTCTGACCCGTCTCTCCTAAACAAGAAACTCTACATGCACGACGGTTGCAATTCGGTCGGCTATATTTGCATAAAGGACTCGCCTAAAGTTGATCCTTAACTTTCAGATTTTAAACCTCATTGTGCAGACCTTGAGCCAAAAAGCATCGCAACTCCACAATCAAACAAGAAACGCTTCGTTGCGATGCTCCTTGCACAAAGTGAAAGTAAAGTTTAATGAGCCTATCTCTACTTCAATCATGGTTGCAATACGAGTTATAGCACATCCTTATCAAGTTCAAAGATAAACAATTCCAGTTGTTACTACGTCAAGACGCAGTGGGCAAGTATGCTCATATAACCGCGAGCGACGGTGATTCAAATCAGTACATGCCCGGACTACACGACACGTACACCCGTACTCCGAGTTGCCGGCAGCAACCTCGACTGACGTTGTACGCGGCCACCTTTCCCAAGATCTTCCACATTGGACGCAGTCTAACTGCCCCAAGTACGCAATCTCCCTCAAGGTACATACCCGCAGTGGTATGTTCTTGAGCGAGGTACCTCCTGCTACCCTGACGCCGAAACCCTAAGGCAGTTGGAAAAGTTCCACTATGGATCTCCCAAGGTACATCGGTTTCCTGGGTCCCATATAGCCAGTATGCGCCCGGTACACAACTCAAACTTGTCCAACAGGGCCAAGCACGGACGGGCCTTAACCGACACAGGCAGGGCTATGCACGCACGGCCTGCAACCTGCTGCATCTAAACCTCCCTGCCCGGTCTCCATTTCTTATGTGTGAACTTTCCTCATCTTCTCCAAATTGGACCCGTCCCAAGTACACCAGCCCTAAACTCGCGAGTAGAGTCCAACTACTCGTCTTCTACCGAACCTTTCCTACTAACATTAGCGTAGCCAAATCCACTCGAGGAGTTGCTATTCTACCCTTTCTCTCTTAGGTATTTCTGGTCATGCAAGTGGGGTTTTCAATATCATCTAGACGTAATGCAATCAATGATGCAAAGCTATGATCTCTACAAATGGAAATGCTTTATAAAACTGTTCAAATGCAAACCGGGGCTTGCCTGTTTTGCAGGTGACTACTGTTACAATCAGTTAGTGATGATCACTTGGAGCTTGATCACTTGTTTTCCTCCCTCCGTGATCTTCACTTCAAGTCCTTCTCACCTTCTTCACGTATATACTACACGATATGATCATGCATATGTATTTAATTGAAAAGCTTTTGCTCATAAGACCTAATGACAGTTTTAAAACTGGAACTCTGTTTAAGAATTTAAAATGACACTGGTGCTAGTGGTTTGGGTTGGGCTTAACACTAAGATCAATTATTAAGTGCTTTTCCCACTTAAGTGTTGATCACCTTAAGAGGTTACCTATGACAGTAGTGATCCAGAGCTCCAATGGAGCTGGGAATTTTCATGTGAGTTCCTGGTGACAAGAAAGTCCTCTGGACCAAAATTTAGCACTTTCATGGAGTGGTTTATTCAGAATAATTCTCTAAGTGTTTAGTCAAAGATGAATTAATTCTGAGGTAACACTCATGTTCATGTCAAACTCAGTGGACCAAAATTTCAATTATAGTTCATAGAGTCTACATGAATTTTTCTAGGATTTTTGGAGCTAAGAATTTCCCAGAACTGAATTTACATGTTTTGGAAATTCTCTGAAAATGTTTTCTGTATTCATTTGAATACAGGAACTTACAATCTGAATTACCCTGATTAATTCAACTCCAAATGAGCTGGAACTTTTACAGGAGTCTAATAACACCCTAAAGACTATTCTGGCAAAATTTGAGGATTTTTGGATAAACCAAACTCCCTCTAAAATTCTTTTGCTGAAAATTTTTAAAGAATTTCCCAGAATAAATAAAGACTTTCATACAAATTGGGTTGCATATTTGGATAGAGTTTGTCAATCTGAATCTAACCCAATTTGCATCACTAAATTTGGAGGTTCCTACCAAAAGTTATGCTCTTCTAAAGTTTGGGGAAAAATCAGGAATTTGAATAAATCCGGGAAATGTTTAAACCTGACTGTGGGCCACGGGGCACGTGTCAGCTGCTGAGGGAGTGCCACACGGGGTCACAGGGTCATTTCCCGCGCTGTCACAATTGATCCCGCGCCACAGAGTATCCGTCCCGTTTTCCCCGAGTTGCTGACACGCGGGCCCAGGGGGGTCATCTTCCACCTCTCGCTCCCGCGCGATCCCGCCGCCGGGCTCGCCGGAGAAGCTCCGGGATCAGTCGTCCGGCCATCTCAACTGCTGAAACTCGCCGCCAGCCCCTAATTCAACGTGAGGAACATGCTGGTGGGGTTTGCTCGAGCCGGTAGGGCCCCCAAACTAGCCCGCGACGGCGCAACGGTTCGGACGAAGTCCGGCGACGTCGCCCCGACGCCCTAATCCTTCTACGCTTCAGTTTCCAAGCTCTAGAGCACCGGCGGACGCTAAGGAACATCGACATGGGAATACAATGGCTCAGAAACGGTTCTAAATTAGGGTTCACCGTGCACCCGAACCTTTCCGCCATAGTCGCCGTCGTAAAGACTGGAAATACGTCGTGCACAGTGTGTTTCATGCGGGGTTTCAAAAGCAAACTGGTGCGTCCTTACGTCTAGCCCTCGTGTGCGAAGTTTCGGGCTATCTAGACCATAATCAACTGGGAATTTCTCGGAAACGTACCGGAAGGTCGGTTTGCACCGATCGGGAGAAATTCTCGAAATTCCCTGCCGACGATCCACGGTTGATCCTGAGCTTCGGGGGTGAGTTGCCTGGACGTCGCGCGCGCCCAGAGATGGCCTAGCTCGGTCGTAACAAGCCTCGGTTGAAGCTTCCCACGAGAGCACTTGCTCTCGGTTCTATGGCGGCTGCCGTGGAAACTCGCCGTTCTCGGTGCAGAGAGTGCGAACCCGCTCAGTGATGGCTCGAGGATGTTGTGGGGTGTTCTGCGGTGCAGTTTTGCTGCTCAGCTGCGGCTGGCACACGCGCTAGGCGGTGGTCGATCGACCGAGAGCTCAGCGGCGGTTCTCGGTTGATTTCTCGCGTGAGGGAGGAAGGAGCCGCGGTGTCTCGGTGAAAAGAGCGAACGGAAGGCCAGGAGAGGTTATAGGCCGGTCGGGCGGCTCTCCAGCGCGACGAAATTCCACCAGGAGGTGGCTGCCGGCTGAGCTCGGTGTCGAGCGGAGCTGCGCCCGTCGGTGTCAGGTGCCGACTGAAGGAGGCAAACAGAGACCCAACACTGAGATCTTTTGCAAATTTTCAGTTCACACAATGACATGTGGGACCCACTGATCAGTCCTCCTTATCCCCTCTCCAAATATCTCCCAAGTTTGAATGTTGAGTGAATTCAATTGTGGGAATTTAAATCTGGTATGCATTTGGATAATTGGGCAAGTTTCATCCAAATTCAAATATGCATTTGAATTATTTGTCATTTAAAGTCCATTTTGCAAAATGGGTTGCAAACTATTTTCATAAATCATGAAACTTTGCACACCCCCTAATTTGGACCCAAGGAATTCAAATATGAAATCTGATTTTTATTTTGGCTGCGGCAAATGAGATTTGTAGCACAACAGTTTTGAATCCCATTGTGTTGTTCTCATTTGAATTTTTGTTTGAACAAATTGTTCTAAATCTGATTTTTGCTTCCTCACACATATGGGAACTTCCCATTCATGTTTTAGACCCCTCCCAGGGTTCCAAGTTCTCAAATAAACATTTGACTTGTGTGAAGAAAAGCCCTCATGTGTGTCATCACATGTGGAAAAGTTTTAACAAGTCCCAAATTTCACTCATATGAAACAAAACTTTGCAAACAAGTGTTTCTTTGTATTCATAATTTTTGGGACCTTTACATCCCTCCCCCCTTAAAAGGAATCTCGTCCCGAGATTCAAAAGACGAACGAGGTGGGAGGTAATTACAAAGTTTATGACAAAAGTTCCGGATAGTTCTTGTGGATGTAATCTTCGGATTCCCACGTCGCCTCTTCCGGGGTATGATTACTCCACAGGACTTTGTAAAATTTCAAAGTCCGGTTCCGGGTGATCCGGGTCTTTTCGTCGATAATCAGAATAGGTTGCTCGACGTAGGTGAGATCTGGCTTCAACTCGTCGATGTCTTCGGTGCGGATGGCAGCTGTAAACTTGAGACACTTCCGCAGCTGGGACACGTGAAATATGTCGTGAATACCGGCAAGGCTTGCCGGTAGGCTACAGTTCCGCACTTCTCCGTGATAGTAAATGGACCGATGAATCGGGGAGCAAGTTTCCCCTTGACACCGAACCGATGAATCCCCTTCTTCGGAGACACACGAAGATACACGTGCTCTCCGACTTTGAAATGCAGCGGTCGACGTCTCTGGTCCGCGTAGCTCTTTTGACGAGATTGGGCAGCTTTGAGGTTCTCTTGTATTATCCGAACTCTCTCTTCGGCTTCATTGACAAGATCAACCCCGAATGTTACTCGTTCACCGGATTCACACCAATTCAATGGTGTACGGCACTTCCGGCCGTATAGAGCTTCATATGGTGCCATCTTAATGCTCGTCTGATATCCGTTGTTGTACAAGAACTCCGCCAGCGGTAAGTGGTCATCCCAGCTCTTACCGTGGTGGATGGCACACGCTCTTAGCATATCTTCCAGTATTTGATTCACCCTCTCAGTTTGCCCATCGGTTTGAGGGTGATACGCAGAGCTTCTAATTAACTTTGTCCCCAAGGAGGCGTGTAGCTGTTCCCAGAAATGGGCTACGAACAGCGATCCTCTATCTGACACAATGGTGCGGGGAACCCCATGTAAGCACAAGATCCGTGCTATGTACAGCTCCGCATACTGCTTTGCGTTGTACCTAGTATGCACAGGGATGAAATGTGCTGATTTGGTTAACCGGTCCACGATTACCCAAATCAAATCATGGTTGTGGGAGGTCATCGGCAACCCGACGATGAAGTCCATGCTCAAGTCTTCCCACCTCCATGCCGGTACTTGCAATGGCTGCAACAGGCCTGACTTCTTCATATGGTCGGCCTTGACTCTTCGACACGTATCACACTCTGAAACGTACTTTGCAACTTCACGTTTCATACGTGTCCACCAAAACTTCTTCCGGAGATCTTGGTACATTTTATTACTGCCCGGATGAATGGAAAATTTGGACAAATGAGCTTCATCCAAAATTTTCTTCCGTAGTCCCATATCCCGGGGTACTACAATCCGGTCGTTGAACCACAAAGTACCCTCATCATCCTTCCGGAAGCACTTCATTTCTCCGTTGTCTATCCTTCGCCGTATGTGAGACATACCCTTGTCTTTCCGTTGAGCTTCAATGATCTCCTCTCGGATGGTAGGAATGAGAGCGAGATTATAGAGAGCTCCATACGGGATGACACGGAGGCTTGGTTCTACATCATCCATTTCAGCGATACTTAGGTGATGGATATGCGCCTTACGACTGAGCGCATCGGCGACCACATTCGCCTTTCCTGGATGATAATGAATCTCCAGTTCATAGTCCTTAATGAGCTCTAGCCATCTTCGTTGCCTCATGTTCAATTCTTTCTGAGTGAAGATGTACTTCAAGCTCTTGTGGTCGGTGTAGAGGTGTACAAGATTTCCGAGCAAGTAATGCCTCCACATCTTCAAAGCAAGGACCACGGCAGCTAACTCAAGATCATGAGTTGGATAATGCTGCTCGTGAGTTCTGAGTTGACGAGATCCATAAGCAACCACTCGTCTTTCTTGCATCAGCACGCAGCCAAGACCGATGCCAGATGCATCGCAATAAACGTCGAATGGCTTCGTTGTATCCGGCTGAGCAAGAACTGGGGCTGTTGTGAGATGCTTCACTAAGGTCTTGAAAGCTTGTTCACACGCAGCACCCCACACAAACCTGGTATTCTTCTTTAATAATTCCATCATCGGTTTAGCAATCTTGGAGAAACTCGGAATAAACCTCCGGTAGTAACCCGCTAAACCGAGGAAGCTCCGGATTTCATGTACTGACTTTGGTAACTCCCATTTCTGCACTTGGATAATCTTACTCGGATCTACAGCGATGCCCTCCGCTGAAATGATGTGTCCGAGAAAAGGTACATGATTAATCCAGAATTCACACTTGCTGAATTTTGCATAGAGCTGATGATCTCGCAATCTTTGTAGCACAATATGCAGATGTTCAGCACGTTCTTCCTCTGACTTGGAGTACACCAAGATATCGTCGATGAAGACCACGACGAATTTATCCAACTCCGGCATGAACACTGAATTCATCAGGTACATAAAGTGTGCCGGGGCGTTGGTCAAACCAAAAGACATAACGAGATACTCATACAACCCGTATCTTGTTGAGAATGCCATCTTCGGAATATCTTCTGCCCGGATTTTAATCTGGTGATATCCGGACCGAAGATCCATCTTCAAAAATACCTTCGCACCCACTAATTGATCGAAGAGCATATCAATGCGAGGTAGTGGATACTTGTTCTTGATGGTAACGGCGTTCAAAGGACGATAATCAACACAAAGCCGTAGTGTTTCGTCCTTCTTTTTGACAAACAACGCTGAACAACCCCAAGGTGACGAACTCGGTCGTATAAAGCCCTTGCTCATTAGGTCATTCAGCTGTGTCTTCAATTCTGCCAGTTCATTGAGTGCCATCTTGTACGGCCTTCGTGATATCGGTGTGGTTCCCGGTATAAGTTCGATCTTGAACTCAACGTCTCGTTCGGGCGGCATGCCCGGTAAATCGTCGGGAAACACATCCGGGTACTCATGTACCACCGGAATGTCCTCTATCTTGACAGCTTCCGTGTGGTTCACTGTTGCAATCTGCTGCCGTCTGGCGCCCAGAATTAATATATGAAGACTGTGCTGTGGGGAGTTGAGCTCAACGGTCCTAGAGCTCATGTTAAGAACCGCTCTGTGGTAATTCAACCACGACATCCCCAAAATGATGTCGATCTTCAGACCTTCAAGAATAATGAGGGTCGTAGGGTATATTCTACCCCCAAACAAAGAGGTGCTCGGGAGACAACCTCACTTGCGGTACTGCTGCCCCCAGGCAAAGATATGAGGTATTGCCTCTTTGTATAAACTGTTTGGGGCTGATGTTGAGCCACGAAAGACTTGCTAATGAAGTTGTGTGTGGCACCGGAATCAAAGAGAACTAAAACCGGTAGCTGATTCAGAGAAAACATCCCCTCTAAAGTGGCTTCTCCTTCCGGAACATCATCAATCACAGTATAGTGAATATTGCCCCTTATCTGCCCTCCTATCTGCAGATTGAGGTAAGGGTCGTATTGTTGTAAATATGATGTGTAAGGGCCTCAGTTTTTGACACACATTTGCAGTGTTCATCACCACACCACACACCTCATTTGAGGAAGGATGATGAACACAAATGAAGAGCAAGTAACAATTATCAACATGCTCATTAGAGAACAAACTCACACATTGCCAAAGTGGTATTTCACACATGTGATATAAGGGGGGCTGGACATATGAAAACTCCTACATTTTGCTAAGGATGTCCATGCCAAGTTTCACCCAAATTCCAAACCTTTTTGAGGACATTTTGGGTATAGTTAGAAAGAGAGCAGTTTGAAACCATATTCAAATTCAAGCTGTTTTTGTCCCATGAATTTAAAAGTGGGAGGCATATTCTTACTCAGCACATTTTTGTGAGCCCACACACCAATTTTCACTCCATTTGGAGTTGATCTTGACATGAGCTAAGTGGGAGAAATTCAAACTTTATTTGAATTTCAAACTGAACTTGTGCTGAAATTCATTCAAACCAAACCTCATTTGAACTTTGATCAATTCAAATGGCTCATGGGTGAATAATTTGAATTGCCAGGGGTAGTATGGGGCTCACTGTTTACAACAGTGATTAGGAGTAAATTTCAGAGGTTAAAACCCCAGGTGGGACCCATATGTCATAGAGGGAAGAAGGAGAAACTTGCACCCAAAGTCAGAGTCTCGGTGGGGAAATTCCACCGAGCAGCTGTCGGCTGTGCCACCGAGCAGCTACCGGCGCCACCAGCTGCTTCCCTTTCCGCGCGCTGGCGCCCAGGGCGGCCTGCTCGCACCCCCACGCGACCGGCACCGCCTCAACTGAGCAGGAGTCGGCCGGCTTTATCTTCTCGCGGGCAAACCTGAGCAGTGGCATTGTTTCTCGCCGCAGCTCTCTGCTCAATCGGGAAAACCAGCAAAACAATCTCCTCCTTAGTTCCTGAGCTGCTAGACAACCACCTGAGGTCGCGCACCACCCTCCCAACGCCTGAACCACCAGGTTTCGGCCCCTGTTCCCGTGATCAACGATGACCGCCGCAGTTTAGCTGAAGGACGGCGATCGGTCTCACGCGGGCAGCACGCAGCAACCACTTCCACGGCCGAGCAAGGGCGGCAACAGGAGCGCACGGACTCCACGCTGCTTCCACCTAAAGCTCAAGCCACGCCATGAACTCTCGTCGGCGAATTCTCAGTTTTTGCTCCGGCAACTTTAAACTGAGCTTCCGGTACGATTTCTTTAAATTCTCGCTCTATGATCTTTCGGAGGTCATCAAATCTTGCACATAGACGCTGGACTAGCCGGCGATCCAGTTCTTTTCTGCATCCGTAGCGTGAAACTGGCTAGGAGTGACGAATTTCGAGCTCGATCGAGGGCGTTCATGGCGGGCACGATCGGTCACACGGTGCCGACCGACTTGCCGCCATCCCTGAACCCTTTTGACACCTTGTCGAGCTTCCTAGAGGTACACTGATGCTGTAGGGCCGTTTGTTCGAGGTGTTGGCGGGTTTAGAAACCACGGTCGACGGTGCCGAACCTCAACCAAGGCCGCGGCACGTCGCCGAGCTATTTCCGGTCACCCCCAGCCCGACCTGACACCACCGACGTGTTCCTCGACGTCGACAACCCCTGGCGGCGAGTTTCAGACCATGGGAGGTCCGACAGCGGCGAGCCGGCGAGCCCGAGTCTGCTCCGGCGAGGTCGGCGGCGCGGGCGCGAGAGAACGGCGGGAGGAAGATGAAGCCGGCTGGCCCACGTGTCAGCGGCTGAAGAATTTAAATCGGGATCGGGTGTGGCCGGGGATCGGTTGTGCTGGCGCGCAAATACCCTGTGAGCTCCGGTGTGCCGGACACCTCCGCGCTCAACACGTGTGGTATCCCCGGTGTGTCGGACACCTCCGCGCTCGACACGTGTCCCCGCGGGCCCCGAGAGTTTAAACTTTTTCCCCGATTTTCAGAATTCCTCCAAACTTCAAATCCTCATAACTTTGGCTAGAGAGCTCCAAATCGAGTGAACCAAATTTTGCTAGATTCAGCTTTCTGAGCACTTTCCAGCAAATCAAGTTTCACTTCATGAAAACCCTTGTTTCTCCAGAATTAATTCCTCAAAGTTTAAACTGTTAGGAATTTTAATTGGAGAATCCTGGGGAGGAAAATCCTGAAATTTTGCTGGAATGTTCACCAAAATATCCCTGAACTACCATAAAAATTTCAGACCCATGGGAGCTCATTTAATTGGCCTAATGGTGTGATTAGTGAAACTGTTCTAGAGAAAATAGAAAATGTTCAGAAGCATTTTCAGAATTTTCTCTGAAATTGTTTTGCTCATATCTTTAGTTAGGAACTTCCAAATTAAGTGAGACCAACTCCATTAGAACCCTCTGAAAATCTAGTTTTCAGAAAGTCATAGTTTGTATCATGAAAATTCCTAGAACACCCTAAGAGTTCCAATTAAGGTCAAGGACATAATTAATTGTGGAGGGCTCAAATGAGCTTTGCTGCAACTAAAACTTGACCAAGTCTCTGTTTAGGTTGTAACCAAGCCACAATAAAAGTTTCACAGTCATTAGGTCTGTCTAGCAAAGGTTATAAGCTTCACAAATTCAAATTTAATATAAATGCATTCAAATTAATACATGTATGCCTTATATCATATAGTCGCTAAGGTCGAGGAGGAACCCGAAGTCCTAGACTTCGTTACTCCGGAGGAGCAGCTAGCCTACGACCAAGAGCAGCAAGGCAAGCTCCGGTTTGCATTAACCTTTTTATAAATTTTTATTGTTTTGAGCACATACTTGAGTACTTTATTCCTTGCATTAGAGTCTTGTTTGGAAACCCAGTTGCATAGCCAAGAACACCATGGATTGGGTTTAGGATTGCAAACCCCGTTAGCTACTGCAATGCTAAGATAGTGTAGGATTCGGTACAAGTCGAGTAGGTGGAACTACTCGCGAGCATAGGCTAGAGGCACTCGACTCGGGTAGTGTTAGCACATGAAACACATGGCAAGAAAATGAGACCAAGCGGAGAGTAAGGGCAGCAGGACTTTGGGGCCTGTGTGCTGTAGCTCCGCTTGTGTCGATTGAGGATCGAGCCGTGTGCGGGCCTGTTGAACAAGCTAGAACAGTACCGAAGACCTACCGGCTATATGGGAACCGGGAAACTGATGTAACTCGGGTAGCTGGGTGTTGAGGCATAGCTGGTCGTTCAGAGGGTAGGTTGAGAGCTTGAGGTGTAAATCGGCTGGCGGCACTGAGATGCGCGTGCAGAGACCTCTTGCTCGGGACGATTGGACCGGTTCAACATTTGGCTAACGGGTGAAAGGTAGTCGCGTACGGCGTCTGTGATGGTTGTTGTAGGCAACATCGAGTACGGGCGTACGTGACGGGTTGTTCGGGTAACCCTGCAGGTGTAAATCGATTATAATTGCCGTCCCTCGCGGTCAGTGAGTACCACTTGTTCACTGTACCGTGACGTAGAAAGAACAGGCTAGTCACATGTTAAAATGTTGCTGATTGAAAGATAGACATTGATTGTTAATGATATGCTGTAGCTTAGAGCTAACTAAAGTTCTTTTCAACTTTGGGCAAAGTACATGGGAGAAATGCGTTTCTTGTTTGATTGCGGCTCTCTCATGTGCCTTAGCGTAAGGTTCTCCACAACCTGCTGCTAAAAACTTGAAAGTAAGGTTCTACTAATTAGGCGAGTCCTTGCAAATGATTTTTACCTCATGTAACCCATCACCCCTCATGTAGAAGTTCCATGTTTAGGTGAGACGGGTCAGACTTGCTGAGCCTTCGTGCTCACTGCTTGTGTTTGAAGCTTTTGCAGGGTTCTATGAGGAAGGGACTCCCGAAGAGGAGACGGAACCCTAGGAGGGGAACCCCGTCGAGTGGGAGTCGTGCACGCCGCAGAGTTAGTGTGTGTGTGTGTGCTAGCAAGGACACGTTCAAGGGCTGAACGTGAACTTGATGCGTAGTCTACGCCCCTGAGTGTAGACTAGACATATTTTGCTGTAAACATGTTTATAAACTTGTTTATGTAATAAAGTTTTCCGCTTCCGCTTTGCACCTTTAACGTGTGTTATACGGTGCTGTGCAACGCAGCACCCCTCAGCGTGATACTGGCTCGACAGGACCTTGGGGTCGTGTCAGCGTGGTATCAGAGCTCGCTTGAGGTTTAGCACAGTACAAAGGTCTTCTTTTTCAAAAATACCAGTGAGGAACGAGTTAGTAGCCTGTATAAGGATGTTATTAGCATATAGAAAGTGGCATATTAACCTATTTGTTATGTCGGAAAATCGTGCATCTCGGGACGTTCATGTCTTGGGGGGTGCACGTAAGCGCTGTCCACCAGTGCGCACAAGCTGAAGGGTGGAGCCCCACGGGTGGCAGGTAACCCGACCTGCTTTAGTATCCTCTACGACTCTTCATGTCGTTTGGGGTATTCGAGCAACGTCTGTCCCTGGCGTGCGTGGTGCAACTTGGGAGACCCCGTCACGTGGTCTGAAACGTGAACACGTAACTCAAGGCGTGTTTGGCTTGAGAACATCCGGGCGAGTGATGACGGCCGGATGTATGAACTGTATGGATTCCGGGCTCGGTGTGCAGCCGAGTTTGATGATTGTTTGAGTTTCTGCAGGTATCCTGACCACGAAACGGTAGACGTGTAGCATCCGTGTGCGAGTGACGTTTAGTGCCACTGAAATAACGAAGCCGGCTAAGTCCGGTATAGGTTTTTCTTTGTGAGGACGTAGTACCGACGTAATCTGGTGACGCATCGACGTCACACCCAACTAAATGAAAAAATTCACTTAAAACTTGAATTTTTTTATCCAAAGTAGTAAAACTTGATGTAACTCCTTCCCTTGAACAGGATATTTAAAGTTAACAAGTTTTCAACTTATAGGTTGTTAAGGACAGAGCACTCTGTTTCCAGCTGAATCAAGGCTGAAGTTAATCATAGGTTAGAGGTTGAGTTCTTTCGAGGTTGGGGTCATATGATACATTTATGGAAAGCTTTGGAAGATCTTTACAACTTTTCTGTTGAGTTCCAGAGGTGTTTCATCCCTTAACCACTCGAAAAATGCAGTAGAGTTGAAACTGTCCAGAAAACAGGACAGAGTAAAGACTCTCTGTAGACACTCTGTAAATTAAGCATAACTTCCTGCATAAAAATCCAAAAATAGAAAATGAGGTAGTTCTGGAAAGCTTATGAGATGGGTTACAACTTTGTAACAGAAAGTTTTGTCAGATTAGGAACAGAAGTAACTGGGATTCTTGGATCAAATCAGTACCTAAGGCAGGGAGGTGCTGTCCAATTGTTTCCAGAAATTCTGTTAACTTTGACATCTCATAACTTTTGAACCAGGACAGATCTTAGGCCAAGCAAACACTTTCTGGAAAGCTATTGAAGTTAGCTTTAACTTTGATGTTGAGCTCCAGAATTGGTTTTGCATTTAACATGGCCTAAATCAGGTTGAAATGGAAACTGGTCAGGGCTGTCATGGGAACAGCAGATCAGCAGTCAAATTGGTTTAAAATTTGAACTATGTTTCCAAATTTTATGGGTTCAATGACATGTTTTATGTTATAACTCAGCGGTTTACTGTTTAAATAAATATTTGACATTTCTCAAATATATTTTTACAGATGGCAGCAGATAAACAGTTGGAGAACGGGTGGGTGGTTTCCCACTGTTCTGACCGTAACGGCTACGCGGAAGCATTGTGGCAAATGCTCCAATATTTCGGGTACAACCAGATGCCGCAATACTTCGCCAAGTAAGAAGGCGAAGAGGGGAACAAGACGTGGATGATCCATGTCGAGGTTCCTGCAGGACCTACGCCACCCGGTTGGGTGCCATTCACCGTCACGGTGAGAGGAAGACAACCGGAAGGAATGTGGCAAGTGGCAGCCCGTGACACTATGTCACGTTTCTGCCAACTACACGTGCAGGCTATGGGGGGCACTCCATACGCACTCATTCCGGTGGAGGGACGGGCTCAGCATGTGTGGGAATATTTCAGCAAGCGTAATGGTCTCCAAAGCACCATTATGCTTAACGGGTAGAGTGTACCCCACGTCTCTCATTATCTTAGAGGGACAGAAGGTCGATGTCATCCTAGGGATGTAGTGGTTAACCCGCCACGGCGCTTTTTTAGACACCGTCCTTCGAGTCGTGCACTTCAACTCAGAGGTGCATGGTTCTCACTCATTAGTGTCTATCAAGCCACAACCATCAGATTGGAGGATATTCCAGTGGTCCGAGAGTTCCCTGACGTATTCCCGGACGAATTGCCAGGGATGCCGCCCGATAGAGAGGTGGAGTTCAAGATTGAACTTGCACCGGGAACCATGCCAATATCCCGAAGGCCGTACAAGATGGCGCCCAAGGAGTTGGCTGAACTAAAGACTCAGCTCACGGACCTTCTGGAGAAGGGTTTTATTAGGCCGAGCTCCTCGCCATGGGGCTGTTCGGCATTATTTGTCAAGAAGAAGGATGAGACGTTGCGGCTTTGCGTGGACTATTGTCCATTGAATGCCGTAACCATCAAGAACAAGTACCCGTTGCCACGGATCGACATGTTGTTTGATCAGTTGGTCGAAGCAAAGATCTTTTCCAAGATGGATTTAAGATCCGGGTACCATCAGATTAAGATAAGGGCTGAGGACATTCCGAAGACGGCTTTCTCGACGAGGTACGGACTTTATGAGTACCTGGTCATGTCCTTCGGCCTCACCAATGCTCCAGCTCACTTCATGTACTTAATGAACTCGGTATTCATGCAGGAGCTGGACAAGTTTGTCGTGGTCTTCATCGACGACATCCTGGTATATTCCAAGTCGGAGGAAGATCACAAGAAACATTTGCGTATAGTCTTGCAACGGCTGCGGGATCACAAGTAGTACGCAAAATTCAGCAAATGCGAGTTTTGGATATCGCAAGTGCCTTTCCTCGGGCATATCATCTCAGCGGAGGGTATCGCTGTGGACCCGAGCAAGATCACTCAAGTGCTGAATTGGAAATCCCCGAGAACTGTTCACGAGGTACGGAGTTTCCTCGGACTCGCGGGATATTATCGAAGGTTCATCCCAAACTTCTCGAAGATTGCCAAGCCAATGACAGAGCTGCTGAAGAAGGCTACCAAATATGTTTGGAGTCCAGCATGTGAAGCAGCATTCAAGGCTTTAGTCAAGCACCTGACATCAGCACCGGTTTTGGCGCAGCCAGACACAACAAAACCGTTCGATGTGTACTGCGATGCATCCGGCATTGGGCTCGGATGTGTGCTGATGCAAGACCGAAGAGTGGTCGCGTATGGATCACGACAGCTTAGAAACCATGAGCAAAATTATCCAACTCACGACTTGGAGGTCGCTGCCGTGGTACTTGCACTAAAAATGTGGAGGCACTACCTACTCGGTAACCTCGTACATTTATATACCGACCACAAAAGCCTCAAGTACATATTCACTCAGAAGGAACTGAACATGAGGCAACGAAGATGGTTAGAACTGATAAATGATTACGAGATAGAGATCCATTATCATCCGGGCAAGGCAAACGTAGTGGCAGATGCGCTGAGCCGCAAGTCACACGTCAATAATCTGACCATCACACCGTTGGAAGAGAGCGAACCACCACTACATGTGGTTCCACACGGAGCTCTCTACAACCTAGCTTTGATCCCCACCATCCGTGAAGAGATAGCGGCAGCCCAGAAGAATGACAAGGGCATGTCACATTTGCGGAGACGTGTAGACAGTGGGGAGTTGAAATGTTTCCTGAAGGACGGAGACGGCGTCCTATGGTTCAAGGACCGGATCGTCGTACCCCGAAACCCGGAACTACGAAAGATCTTTGATGAGGCTCACTTATCAAAGTTCTCTATTCACCCCGGCAGCAACAAGATGTATCAAGAACTCCGAAGAAAGTTTTGGTGGACACGGATGAAGCGCGAGGTTGCAAAATACGTGTCCGAGTGTGATACATGTCGAAGGGTGAAGGCAGATCATATGCGGAAACCGGGACTGCTGCAACCACTGGGCATTCCTGCCTGGAAGTGGGAGGATGTGAGCATGGACTTCATCGTCGGTTTACCCACCACCTCGCAGAAACATGATTCTGTGTGGGTGATCGTCGATCGGCTCACCAAAGTTGCCCATTTCATCCCGGTCAACACAAATTACAACGCCAAGAAGTACGCTGAACTGTACATCTCACGGATCCTATGCTTATATGGCGTACCCCGTACCATCATATCGGACCGGGGCACTTTATTTGTGTCCCATTTTTGGGAGCAGCTGCACGCTGCCTTGGGGACGAAGCTGATCCGTAGTTCAGCCTACCACCCGCAGATGGATGGGCAAACGGAGCGGGTAAATCAAATCTTACAAGACATGCTACGAGCTTGCGCTATCAACCACGGCAAGAATTGGGATGATCACTTGCCGTTAGCTGAGTTCTCGTACAACAATGGGTACCAAGCCAGCATCAAGATGGCGCCCTACGAGGCGCTATACGGGCGGAAGTGCCGCACACCGTTGAACTGGTGTGAGTCTGGCGAAAGGGTTACCTTTGGGATTGACCTCGTCAACAACGCGGAAGAAAAGGTTCGACTGATTCAAGCGAACCTAAAAGCCACTCAATCTCGACAGAAACAGTATGCGGACCGGAGAAGGCGCCCATTACAATTCGAAGTTGGAGATCACGTATACCTACGGGTGTCTCCAATGAAGGGCGTAAACAGATTTGGGGTGAGAGGAAAGTTGGCACCCCGATACATCGGTCCATTCCAGATTACCGAAAGATGTGGATCAGTGGCATACCGGCTGAAATTACCAGAGGCACCTTCCGGTGTGCACGACGTCTTTCACATTTCCCAGCTGAGGAAGTGTCTCAAGCTATCAACTACCGTTCAGCTGGAAGACATTGAAGAACTGCAACCGGATCTCACCTATCGGGAGGAACCGGTGCAGATTATTGATGAAAAGGCCCGAACCACACGCAACCGTACGTTGTGGTTCTACAAGGTTTTATGGAGTAATCACTCCATGGACGAAGCGACATGGGAGAGCGAAGAATTCCTTCACACTAACTACCCCGAATTTTTCATGTCGCATATCCGGTAATTTTCCACCGTCCTCTCTCACATTTTCACCTTATAATCTCGGGACGAGATTCTTTTAAGGGGGGAGGAATGTAAGGGCCTCAGTTTTTGACACACATTTGCAGTGTTCATCACCACACCACACACCTCATTTGAGGAAGGATGATGAACATAAATGAAGAGCAAGTAACAATTATCAACATGCTCATTAGAGAACAAACTCACACATTGCCAAAGTGGTATTTCACACATGTGATATAAGGGGGGCTGGACATATGAAAACTCCTACATTTTGCTAAGGATGTCCATGCCAAGTTTGACCCAAATTCCAAACCTTTTTTAGGACATTTTGGGTATAGTTAGAAAGAGGGCAGTTTGAAACCATATTCAAATTCAAACTGTTTTTGTCCCATGAATTTAAAAGTGGGAGGCATATTCTTACTCAGCACATTTTTGTGAGCCCACACACCAATTTTCACTCCATTTGGAGTTGATCTTGACATGAGCTAAGTGGGAGAAATTCAAACTTTATTTGAATTTCAAACTGAACTTGTGCTGAAATTCATTCAAACCAAACCTCATTTGAACTTCGATCAATTCAAATGGCTCATGGGTGAATAATTTGAATTGCCAGGGGTAGTATGGGGCTCACTGTTTACAACAGTGATTAGGAGTAAATTTCAGAGGTTAAAACCCCAGGTGGGACCCACATGTCATAGAGGGAAGAAGGAGAAACTTGCACCCAAAGTCAGAGTCTCGGTGGGGAAATTCCACCGAGCAGCTGTTGGCTGTGCCACCGAGCAGCTACCGGCGCCACCAGCTGCTTCCCTCTCCGCGCGCTGGCGCCCAGGGCGGCCTGCTCGCACCCCCACGCGACCGGCACCGCCTCAACTGAGCAGGAGTCGGCCGGCTTTATCTTCTCGCGGGCAAACCTGAGCAGTGGCATTGTTTCTCGCCGCAGCTCTCTGCTCAATCGGGAAAACCAGCAAAACAATCTCCTCCTTCGTTCCTGAGCTGCTAGACAACCACCTGAGGTCGCGCACCACCCTCCCAACACCTGAACCACCAGGTTTCGGCCCCTGTTCCCGTGATCAACGACGACCGCCGCAGTTTAGCTGAAGGACGGCGATCGGTCTCACGCGGGCAGCACGCTGCAACCACTCCCACGGCCGAGCAAGGGCGGCAACAGGAGCGCACGGACTCCACTCTGCTTCCACCTAAAGCTCAAGCCACGCCGTGAACTCTCGTCGGTGAATTCTCAGTTTTTGCTCCGGCAACTTTAAACTGAGCTTCCGGTACGATTTCTTTAAATTCTCGCTCTATGATCTTTCGGAGGTCATCAAATCTTGGACATAGACGCTGGACTAGCTGGCGATCCAGTTCTTTTCTGCATCCGTAGCGTGAAGCTGGCTAGGAGTGACGAATTTCGAGCTCGATCGAGGGCGGTCATGGCGGGCACGATCGGTCACACGGTGCCGACCGACTTGCCGCCATCCCTGAACCCTTTTGACACCTTGTCGAGCTTCCTAGAGGTACACTGATTCTGTAGGGCCGTTTGTTCAAGGTGTTGGCGGGTTTAGAAACCACGGTCGACGGTGCCGAACCTCAACCGAGGCCGCGGCACGTCGCCGAGCTATTTCCGGTCACCCCCAGCCCGACCTGACACCACCGACGTGTTCCTCGACGTCGACAACCCCCTGGCGGCGAATTTCAGACCATGGGAAGTCCGACAGCGGCGAGCCGGCGAGCCCGAGTCTGCTCCGGCGAGGTCGGCGGCGCGGGTGCGAGAGAACGGCGGGAGGAAGATGAAGCCGGCTGGCCCACGTGTCAGCGGCTGAAGAATTTAAATCGGGATCGGGTGTGGCCGGGGATCGGCTGTGCTGGCGCGCAAATACCCTGTGAGCTCCGGTGTGCCGGACACCTCCGCGCTCAACACGTGTGGTATCCCCGGTGTGCCGTACACCTCCGCGCTCGACACGTGTCCCCGCGGGCCCCGAGAGTTTAAACTTTTTCCCCGATTTGCAGAATTCCTCCAAACTTCAAATCCTCATAACTTTGGCTAGAGAGCTCCAAATCGAGTGAACCAAATTTTGCTAGATTCAGCTTTCTGAGCACTTTCCAGCAAATCAAGTTTCACTTCATGAAAACCCTTGTTTCTCCAGAATTAATTCCTCAAAATTTAAACTGTTAGGAATTTTAATTGGAGAATCCTGGGGAGGAAAATCCTGAAATTTTGCTGGAATGTTCACCAAAATATCCCTGAACTACCATAAAAATTTCAGACCCATGGGAGCTCATTTAATCCGCCTAATGGTGTGATTAGTGAAACTGTTCTAGAGAAAATAGAAAATGTTCAGAAGCATTTTCAGAATTTTCTCTGAAATTGTTTTGCTCATATCTTTAGTTAGGAACTTCCAAATTAAGTGAGACCAACTCCATTAGAACCCTCTGAAAATCTAGTTTTCATAAAGTCATAGTTTGTATCATGAAAATTCCTAGAACACCCTAAGAGTTCCAATTAAGGTCAAGGACATAATTAATTGTGGAGGGCTCAAATGAGCTTTGCTGCAACTAAAACTTGACCAAGTCTCTGTTTAGGTTGTAACCAAGCCACAATAAAAGTTTCACAGTCATTAGGTCTGTCTAGCAAAGGTTATAAGCTTCACAAATTCAAATTTAATATAAATGCATTCAAATTAATACATGTATGCCTTATATCATGTAGTCGCTAAGGTCGAGGAGGAACCCGAAGTCCTAGACTTCGTTACTCTGGAGGAGCAGCTAGCCTACGACCAAGAGCAGCAAGGCAAGCTCCGGTTTGCATTAACCTTTTTACAATTTTTTATTGTTTTGAGCACATACTTGAGTACTTTATTCCTTGCATTAGAGTCTTGTTTGGAAACCCAGTTGCATAGCCAAGAACACCATGGATTGGGTTTAGGATTGCAAACCTCGTTAGCTACTGCAATGCTAAGATAGTGTAGGATTCGGTACAAGTCGAGTAGTTGGAACTACTCGCGAGCATAGGCTAGAGGCACTCGACTCGGGTAGCGTTAGCACATGAAACACATGGCAAGAAAATGAGACCAAGCGGAGAGTAAGGGCAGCAGGACTTTGGGGCCTGTGTGCTGTAGCTCCGCTTGTGTCGATTGAGGACCGAGCCGTGTGCGGGCCTGTTGAACAAGCTAGAACAGTACCGAAGAACTACCGACTATATGGGAACCGGGAAACTGATGTAACTCGGGTAGCTGGGTGTTGAGGCATAGCTGGTCGTTCAGAGGGTAGGTTGAGAGCTCGAGGTGTAAATCGGCTGGCGGCACTGAGATGCGCGTGTAGAGACCTCTTGCTCGGGATGATTGGACCGGTTCAACATTTGGCTAACGGGTGAAAGGTAGTCGCGTACGGCGTCCGTGATGGTTGTTGTAGGCAACATCGAGTACGGGCGTACGTGACGGGTTGTTCGGGTAACCCTGCAGGTGTAAATCGATTATAATCGCCGTCCCTCGCGGTCAGTGAGTACCACTTGTTCACTGTACCGTGATGTAGAAAGAACAGGCTAGTGACATGTTAAAATGTTGCTGATTGAAAGATAGACATTGATTGTTAATGATATGCTGTAGCTTAGAGCTAACTAAAGTTCTTTTCAACTTTGGGCAAAGTACATGAGAGAAATGTGTTTCTTGTTTGATTGCGGCTCTCTCATGTGCCTTAGCGTAAGGTTCTCCACAACCTGCTGCTAAAAACTTGAAAGTAAGGTTCTACTAATTAGGCGAGTCCTTGCAAATGATTTTTACCTCATGTAACCCATCACCCTTCATGTAGAAGTTCCATGTTTAGGTGAGACGGGTCAGACTTGCTGAGCCTTCGTGCTCACTGCTTGTGTTTGAAGCTTTTGCAGGGTTCTATGAGGAAGGGACTCCCGAAGAGGAGACGGAACCCCAGGAGGGGAACCCCGTCGAGTGGGAGTCGTGCACGCCGCAGAGTTAGTGTGTGTGTGTGCTAGCAAGGACACGTTCAAGGGCTGAACGTGAACTTGATGCGTAGTCTACGCCCGTGAGTGTAGACTGGACATATTTTGCTGTAAACATGTTCATAAACTTGTTTATGTAATAAAATTTTCCGCTTCCGCTTTGCACCTTTGACGTGTGTTATACGGTGCTGTGCAACGCAGCACCCCTCAGCGTGATCCTGGCTTGACAGGACCTTGGGGTCGTGTCATGATGACCCGTAGTCTCGAGTTCCCTCCAGACATTGCCTAGCATAATGGCCCTTACGCCCACAAGTAAGACACGGATGCCTCTCCGGTTCTTGGTTGACTTGCGGTGGACTGCTAGGTACATCTGGCTGCAGCGATGGAGCACAAACCACCGTCTGATGCTGCAGCAGTGGAGGTGGTGCAAGTTGTAGAACTTGACCAGCAATCAATCTCTGAGGATTTGATCGTACAGGTGGCCTCCATCTTTCACCGGGTGGCGTTTGATACACCAAACGGTACTTTTGAGGCACATAACTTGTGCTAGCCTGCTCGATCTCACTCATCTTTCTCTTCTCTGCTTGCCACTCAAGTGTCGGCTTCTCTTGAATGAAAGCCGCATTGACCATGTCGGTGTAACTGCCGTTATTGTGTACGGCCAGCTTTTCCCATAATATGGCACTCAGGCCATGGAAGAATAGGTCACACCGTGCCTCTTCTTTCGCCACATATTCGGGAGCATATTGGGCCAAAAGATTAAATCTCCTGACATACTCGAGGACACTCATGTCCCCTTGCTTCAAGCCCAAAAATTCCTCCCGCTTTGCCTTGACAATACCTAATGGTATGTGACGAGTACGAAAGGCTTCACAAAACTCTCTCCATGTCACTGGATGGCCCTCCGGAATGGTGGCAAAATGATCCATCCACCAGTTTCCGGCTGCTCCATGGAGTTGTTGAGCGGCAAACTTTGTCTTCTGGTAATCATCACACTGGAATACTCCAAATTTTGACTCCATGACACGAAGCCATTGATCTGCTTCCACAGGTTCGGTGGCTTCAGTAAAGATAGGCGGTTGAGTCGCCAAGAAGTCCAGATAAGCGTCCCGAGGTGGAACGACCTGTTGCGTGTTCTGGAGTACGCCTTGCTGTACCAAAGCTTGGAGTAAGCGTGTGTGTTCTTGTGTTGCTTCTTGGAGTAGCCTAGCATTCTCTTGATTAGACTCGACAGCTCGAGTCATAAGATCCATCCATCCCGTGGATGGTGGTTCCGACGGTGGAATGGAAGCATCACCGCCTCGACGAGAACTTCCGGCCCTACTCCTAGAGCGAGTACGAACCATACTGCAAAATGTAGTTGAGATGAGTTAAACAAGAACTCAGCAGTATGTGAGACTAATGGAAACATGATTATGTCAAAACTTTATGAAAGCAGTAACAAAATTCATGTTTACAAAACTCCCTAGTAGGCATAACTATCCAGCCTATCTGTACAGGACAGACCTTTATGCACTATCTCCAGATTTTGATCTAGTTAAGGCATTTTCATATCTCGAGTTGAATACTAAAGATAAAGTTAACTTCCGTATCTTTCCAACGAGTACTCATATGCCTCCAGATCATCTCCGGATTAAAATCTATGATTTTCCAAAGTTGACAGAATTCCTGTATAAAATTTGCCAGCACCTCCTTTGTACGTGGCTGATTTTATCACAGTTGTATATGTAAATACAATAAGAATCCGAACAAACCTTGAACTACAACAATGTTCCACCATTCATAACCTTTCCAATGGAGTATCATAGGCTTCTTAAGGGTTTTTCTACAGAAAGTTATGGCCTAAAAACAGAAAGGTCCAGAGAGGTTTTGCTGCTGTCCTGGTTCTGGACAATTCACCTTCCTCTGAACTTTCTACCCATTAAGCATGTGATTTGGCTCTGAAGCTCTACAAATAAGTTGTAGATCACTTGAAGGCCTGTCCAGAACTGTACCATACACCTTAATTGGGTCAAGATACTCAGAGTTATGCTCTGTTAAAGTCCAGCAAGAATTCTTGCCAAAACAAAGCACTCTGTTTTTTGAAATCTTTGAAGCCTAGTCTTCCTCTCATTTGAATCTTAGCTCAAAATAAGAGTTCAGTAACTAATATTTGTTTCAAACTTTCGTTTTTAGTTGAAAGTTAGTTCATGAGTCATTTCTTCAAAGGAAAGGGATATTAAGTTTAGTACGGTGTCGATGCACCGTAAGAAGCATGTCGGTACTACGTAGCCTCACCAAAAGAAAATCCTAACCGGATTATACCGGCATAAACGTATCTTAAGTGGAACTAAAATGGTCACTCGCAAACGTGTACTATTCGTACTACGATTTCGTGGTTAACCCTGCACAAGTCACACTCAATCGTCAGGTCCGGCTGCACACCGAACCCGGTATCCATACAGTTCTTACACCCGTCCGTCATCACTCGCACAGGTGTTCTCAAGCCAAACACGCCTTGAGCTACGTGTTCACGTTACTAACCACGTGACGGGGTTTCCCAAATTGCACCACGCACGCCTGGGACAGACGTTGCTCGAGTACCCCAAACGACATGAAGAGTCGTAGAGGATACTAAAGCGGATCGGGTTACCTGCCACCCGTGGGGCTCCACCCTTCAGCTTGTGCGCACTGGTGGACAGCGCTTACGTGCACCCCCCAAGACATAAATCGTTCCGAGATGCACGATTTTTCCGACATAACAAATAAGTTAGGTTGCCACCTTCATAATAAGCTAATAGTAATCCTTATGTGGGCCTAGTATCGTATCCTCACCGTAACCTAAATTTTTGTCGTAATACCTTCCTTATTCCGTGTGCTATTACCAATGCGGCTCTGATACCAGCTGAGGCGGACCCGTCAACCGAGACAGGCCACTCGCCCGGGAATCGCATTGGGTGGTGCCGTGTTGTGCGGCACCCAACAGCACACATATGAGGAACAATGTATTACATAAAACAATAGCGGAAGCTTACAAGTTTTGCTTTGTAAATACTTTACAACAAGTAACTACAGCGGAAGTCTATATCAACTCACGTCGAATAACTAAGAGCACCCGAGATGAAGTCCAGCCCGCGGACTCCTCTCGCTAGCAACACGAAGACAAGCAGCAGCGGCTGGGTTCTCCATGTGTTACCTGACTCGGGAGTCCCCGAGTCTCACCGGACAACCTTCTTTTCAGCATCGTTGTTAACCTGCAAAACCACTTATATAGCAAGCGTGAGCACATAGGCTCAGCAAGTCTGACCCGTCTCTCCTAAACAAGAAACTCTACATGCACGACGGTTGCAATTGTGTCGGCTATATTTGCATAAAGGACTCGCCTAAAGTTGATCCTTAACTTTCAGATTTTAAGCCTCATTGTGCAGACCTTGAGCCGAAAAGCATCGCAACTCCACAATCAAACAAGAAATGCTTCGTTGCGATGCTCCTTGTACAAAGTGAAAGTAAAGTTTAATGAGCCTATCTCTACTTCAATCATGGTTGCAATACGAGTTATAGCACATCCTTATCAAGTTCAAAGATAAACAATTCCAGTTGTTACTACGTCAAGACGCAGTGGGCAAGTATGCTCATATAACCGCGAGCGACGGTGATTCGAATCAGTACACACCCGGACTACACGACACGTACACCCGTACTCCGAGTTGCCGGCAGCAACCTCGACTGACGTTGTACGCGGCCACCTTTCCCAAGATCTTCCACATTGGACGCAGTCCAACTGCCCCGAGTACGCAAACTCCCTCAAGGTACATACCGCAGTGGTATGTTCTTGAGCGAGGTACCTCTTGCTACCCTGACGCCGAAAGCCTAAGGCAGTTGGAAAAGTTCCACTATGGATCTCCCAAGGTACATCGGTTTCCTGGGTCCCATATAGCCAGTATGCGCCCGGTACACAACTCAAACTTGTCCAACAGGGCCAAGCACGGACGGGCCTTAACCGACACAGGCAGGGCTATGCATGCACGGCCTGCAACCTGCTGCATCTAAACCTCCCTGCCCGGTCTCCATTTCTTATGTGTGAACTTTCCTCATCTTCTCCAAATTGGACCCGTCCCAAGTACACCAGCCCTAAACTCGCGAGTAGAGTCCAACTACTCGTCTTCTACCGAACCTTTCCTACTAACATTAGCGTAGCCAAATCCACTCGAGGAGTTGCTATTCTACCCTTTCTCTCTTAGGTATTTCTGGTCATGCAAGTGGGGTTTTCAATATCATCTAGACGTAATGCAATCAATGATGCAAAGCTATGATCTCTACAAATGGAAATGCTTTATAAAACTGTTCAAATGCAAACCGGGGCTTGCCTGTTTTGCAGGTGACTACTGTTACAATCAGTTAGTGATGATCACTTGGAGCTTGATCACTTGTTTTCCTCCCTCCTTGATCTTCACTTCAAGTCCTTCTCACCTTCTTCACGTATATGCTACACGATATGATCATGCATTATGTATTAATTGAAAAGCTTTTGCTCATAAGACCTAATGACAGTTTTAAAACTGGACTCTGTTTAAGAATTTAAAATGACACTAGTGCTAGTGGTTTGGGTTGGGCTTAACACTAAGATCAATTATTAAGTGCTTTTCCCACTTAAGTGTTGATCACCTTAAGAGGTTACCTATGACAGTGGTGATCCAGAGCTCCAATGGAGCTGGGAATTTTCATGTGAGTTCCTGGTGACAAGAAAGTCCTCTGGACCAAAATTTAGCACTTTTCATGGAGTGGTTTATTCAGAATAATTCTCTAAGTGTTTAGTCAAAGATGAATTAATTCTGAGGTAACACTCATGTTCATGTCAAACTCAGAGGACCAAAATTTCAATTATAGTTCATAGAGTCTACATGAATTTTTCTAGGATTTTTGGAGCTAAGAATTTACCAGAACTGAATTTACAAGTTTTGGAAATTCTCTGAAAATGTTTTCTGTATTCATTTGAATACAGGAACTTACAATCTGAATTACCCTGATTAATTCAACTCCAAATGCGCTGAAACTTTTACAGGAGTCTAATAACACCCTAAAGACTATTCTGGCAAAATTTGAGGATTTTTGGATAAACCAAACTCCCTCTAAAATTCTTTTGCTGAAAATTTTTAAAGAATTTTCCAGAATTAAATAAAGACTTTCATACAAATTGGGTTGCATATTTGGATAGATTTTGTAAATCTGAATCTAACCCAATTTGAATCACTAAATGTGGAGGTCCCTAGCAAAAGTTATGCTCTTCTAAAGTTTGGGGAAAAATAAGGAATTTGAATAAATCCGGGAAATGTTTAAACCTGACTGTGGGCCACGGGGCACGTGTCAGCTGCTGAGGGAGTGCCACACGGGGTCATAGGGTCATTTCTCGCGCTGTCACAATTGATCCCGCGCCACAGAGTATCCGGCCCGTTTTCCCCGAGTTGCTGACACGCGGGCCCAGGGGGTCGTCTTCCACCTCTCGCTCCCGCGCGATCCCGCCGCCGGGCTCGCCGGAGAAGCTCCGGGATCAGTCGTCCGGCCATCTCAACTGCTGAAACTCGCCGCCAGCCCCTAATTCAACGTAAGGAACACGCTGGTGGGTTTTGCTCGAGCCGGTAGGGCCCCCAAACTAGCCCGCGACGGCGCAACGGTTCGGACGAAGTCCGGCGACGTCGCCCCGACGCCCTAAGCCTTCTAGGCTTCAGTTTCCAAGCTCTAGAGCACCGGTGGACGCTAAGGAACATCGACATGGGAATACAATGGCTCAGAAACGGTTCTAAATTAGGGTTCACCGTGCACCCGAACTTTTCCGCCATAGTCGCCGTCGTAAAGACCGGAAATACGTCGTGCACAGTGTGTTTCATGCGGGGTTTCAAAAGCAAACTGGTGCGTCCTTACATCTAGCCCTCGTGTGCGAAGTTTCAGGCTATCTAGACCATAATCAACTGGGAATTTCTCGGAAACGTACCGGAAGGTCGGTTTGCACCGATCAGGAGAAATTCTCGAAATTCCCTGCCGACGATCCACGATTGATCCTGAGCTTCGGGGGTGAGTTGCCTGGACGTCGCGCGCGCCCAAAGATGGCCTAGCTCGGTCGTAACAAGCCGCGGTTGAAGCTGCCCACGAGAGCACTTGCTCTCGGTTATATGGCGGCTGCCGTGGAAACTCGCCGTTCTCGGTGCAGAGAGCGCGAACCCGCTCAGTGATGGCTCGAGGATGTTGTGGGGTGTTCTGCGGTGCAGTTTTGCTGCTCAGCTGCGGCTGGCACACGCGCTAGGCGGTGGTCGATCGACCGAGAGCTCAGCGGCGGTTCTCGATTGATTTCTCGCGTGAGGGAGGAAGGAGCCGCGGTGTCTCGGTGATAAGAGCGAACGGAAGGCCGGGAGAGGTTATAGGCCGGTCGGGCGGCTCTCCAGCGCGACGAAATTCCACCAGGAGGTGGCTGCCGGCTGAGCTCGGTGTCGAGCGGAGCTGCGCCCGTCGGTGTCGGGTGCCGACTGAAGGAGGCAAACAGAGACCCAACACTGAGATCTTTTGCAAATTTTCAGTTCACACAATGACATGTGGGACCCACTGATCAGTCCTCCTTATCCCCTCTCCAAATATCTCCCAAGTTTGAATGTTGAGTGAATTCAATTGTGGGAATTTAAATCTGGTATGCATTTGGATAATTGGGCAAGTTTCATCCAAATTCAAATATGCATTTGAATTATTTGTCATTTAAAGTCCATTTTGCAAAATGGGTTGCAAACTATTTTCATAAATCATGAAACTTTGCACACCCCCTAATTTGGACCCAAGGAATTCAAATATGGAATCTGATTTTTATTTTGGCTGCTGCAAATGAGATTTGTAGCACAACAGTTTTGAATCCCATTGTGTTGTTCTCATTTGAATTTTTGTTTGAACAAATTGTTCTAAATCTGATTTTTGCTTCCTCACACATATGGGAACTTCCCATTCATGTTTTAGACCCCTCTCAGGGTTCCAAGTTCTCAAATAAACATTTGACTTGTGTGAAGAAAAGCCCTCATGTGTGTCATCACATGTGGAAAAGTTTTAACAAGTCCCAAATTTCACTCATATGAAACAAAACTTTGCAAACAAGTGTTTCTTTGTATTCATAATTTTTGGGACCTTTACAGCCGCCCTGTCTTTCACTGTAATGGTACGCTAACGGGAGACGGAGGCGTGCGTCGTGCGCCATGCTTCTAGGGAAGGCGCGTCCCTTGAATGCTCGGCCTGGCAGGGCACCTTCCTCTTTACTCCTTGGCCATCTGCCCGTTGCTTGTCGGAGTGACATCCGGGCGACTGGCCCCCGGGATACGCGTCTCCACCGGAGCTGTCTCGCGGAGTAGTGAGTGGTACGGGGTCGCTGGGCACGTGGCAGCACCGGAGCCCTCCTATGCTGGAGGTCGAGCACGGGGCTGCAGGACACGTGGCACCTCCGGAGCCTTTCTTGACGGAAGGTACACCTCGAGTCGTTGCCCACGTGGCAGCACTGGAGCCCTCCCATGCTGGGACTCGGGTCTGGAACCATAGGACACATGGCTCCTCCAGAGCTCTCTGTGGTCAGAGGGGGTGGCTCAAAGGTTCCGGGCACGTGGCAGCGCCGGAGCCCTCCCTGGTGGAAGATCAGGTCCGGTACCATTGGACACGTGGCAACTCCTGAGTCACCCTCGGCCGGTAGTCAGGCTCAGGGCCTGAAGACACGTGGCAACCCCGGGTTCACCCATGGGGCCCAGGGCACGTGACTTACGCCGGGGGCCGCCTAAGCTGGAAAGGCGGGGCCCAGGCTATTTTTTATCCACTACGTGGGGTACCAGGTTCACAGGGTACCAATAGAGGCAGTATAATAACTGGAAGGAAGGACAAGCAGAAGGGGAATTTCAACTTTTGAATGTAAACATTACACACCTGCCTCTCCCTTTGGATGTGGTGCGTGAGCCGTCCCTCTTTTTTAGGGTTTATTGTGTTTATACCCTTGGTTAAAAGTCCAATTATGATTTTACCCTCCAAAATTAGACTTTGTGATTTTACCCCTGCTTTTTAGAAACGAAGCCAGAGTACACCCCTACTCCGTTATAGACTATTAACGGTGTTAAATATGATGTTAAAAAAGATAAAATGCCCTTAGGATTTTACACTAAGTTGATCTGTGCTTGTGATTTTATCAGTATTTTACATAAACACATATTAATCTATAACTATATTAAAATAAGGGTAAAATCATAAACACATTGTAATGTAGGGGTACAATCATAAGGGTATTTTTGTCTTTTTTTCATCATAATTTAACACCTTTAACAATAGGGGTATGCTTTAGCTTCGTTTTGAAAAAACAGGGGTAAAATCACAAAGTCTAATTTTAGAGGATAAAATCATAATTAGACTTTCAACCAAGGGTATAAACATAATAACCCCTTTTTATCGCTGGTGCTGACTTAAGCCCTTAATGTAGTGAAACTAATGCCCATAACTATACTGTAATTAACATCAATCGATGCAAATCCTACTATAGTAACAAGTGTTAAACTATAAGTGAATTACTATGTTTTCGTTAAATAAATCTACGGTTGACGCATAGCTTAACATGAGGAATTAAAGCAGTGGCCAAACCAGCGCTACAAGTACCCGAGTGCCACCGGTTGCTTGCGGGTGATCCTCAACGGTGCATGCGAAGTGAAAATGAGATGGCCATCACCGAAACCTTCATTTTTCCCTGGTACCGATGCAGTCGGGTGTGCTGACGTGGTGTCGCCCCTGGACTAAAGTGAGCCCCGAGCCATGACCTTGCATTCGTTTCGTTCACTCACACGTCCATATAACAATAACATCATCCAACGCATTGCAGATTGTACGTGGGGATACGAGAAGCCTTCTTTAATTTGTTTGTGGATTAGTATTTTTCGAAAAAGGAAACTCTATGCAATCCCCTTCTCTTCCTTCGTTGCCAGGTACGACTACATATTGTTCCCCACTGACAGGTGGGTCCACCATGGCCTACCTCCCTAGTCCTCGCGAGTCCAAACGAAGCTTACAACAACACCAGGCTTGCCTGTCTGGCGCAGTGGCGCGACCGGGGGCAGCAGCACAAGGCGGAGCCAGCTCGGTTGCCAGTTGGCACCACCACTATATCACTTCCGCCTCCGCATCCGCCTCCGCCCCGTGCGCCATCGCGCAAACCCACGCGCGCGCGCGCCCACACGTGCGGCTTCCCGGATTCGCGCCGCCGTGGCAGCCAGCCAGCGAGCTCCGCTTCCGATCGAGGAGGAGGAGGAGGAGGGGAGGAGTCAACCCAGCCAGAGCCAGCCATGGACGGATCGTCGGCCGCCGAGCTGGAGGCGGCGGAACGGGTGGTGATGCGGTGGGATTCGTCCTCGGCCTCGGCCGCTGGCGGCACGGACGAGCCGATGCTGTTCGACCGCGCTGGGGACCGCGCCGACGCCGATCGCTTCCTCCGCGCCGTCGACGACCTCCGACGCCACGCGCCGACCTCGCCCGCCACGGTCGGGAGCCCGCGCCGGCTCTCGTCGTCGGGGTCCGGCGCCCTGCAGGTCGCGATGGCGCGGCTCGAGGACGAGTTCCGCCACGTGCTCTCCTCCCGCGCCGTCGACATCGAGATGGAGGCCCTCGCCGACCTCAGCTCGCTCTCCATCAACAGCGACCGCTCCAACTCGGTGTCCTCCACCGACCTCCCGCCCGCCGACGAGGAGGACTCCGTGTCATCCTCCATCGGCTGCCGGAGCAGCGCCTACCGCTCGCTCCGGAGCATCCGCGAGATCGACCTCTTCCCGGACGACGCCGTCGCCGACCTCCGCGCCATCGCGTCCCGCATGGCCGCCGCAGGGTTCGGCCGCGAGTGCGCGCAGGTGTACGCCTCCGTCCGCAAGCCGGCCGTCGACGCCTCCCTGCGCCGCCTCGGCGTCGAGCGGCTCAGCATCGGCGACGTCCAGCGCCTCGAGTGGGACGCACTCGGTGCCAAGATCCGCCGTTGGATCCGCGCCGCCCGCGCCGCCGTCCGCGGCGTCTTCTCCAGCGAGCGCCGCCTCTGCTTCCACATCTTCCACGACCTCCCCATCTCCAGCAGCACCATCTCCGTCGCCGCCGCCCCTGCCACGCACGAC
Source organism: Neostapfia colusana (assembly GCA_030760725.1). Lineage (NCBI taxonomy): Eukaryota > Viridiplantae > Streptophyta > Magnoliopsida > Poales > Poaceae > Neostapfia > Neostapfia colusana. The sequence goes on from JASWHV010000006.1 coordinate 109,381,668, forward strand.
ACCCCCTTTGCTGAGGCGGTAAAGGGCGCTGCGCTCCAGCTCTTCGGCTTCGCCGAGGCCATCAGCATCGGCCGCCGCTCCCCGGAGAAGCTCTTCAAGATCATAGACCTCCACGATGCGCTCTCCGACCTCCTCCCCGACGTCTCCGACATCTTCGCCGCCTCCAAGGCCGCGGAGTCTATATATGTGCAGGCCGTCGAGATCCGGTCGCGCCTCGCCGATGCTGTGCGCGGGATACTCTCGGAGTTCGAGAACGCCGTGCTTCGCGACCCGCCCAAGACCGCAGTGCTTGGTGGCACAATTCACCCGGTCACTAGGTATGTGATGAACTACAACAACCTCATTTGCGACTACAAAGCCACGCTTTCCGAGCTTATCGTGTCGCGGCCATCAGCAAGTGCTCGTCTTGCTGCCGAGGGCAATGAGCTCGCGTCATCCTTGGCTGAACTCGAGCTTCCCGAGCTTGAGAACCAGTCTCCACTTGCCGCTCACATTGTGTGGGTCATCGTTGTTCTTGAACATAACCTGGAGGGTAAGGCGTCGCTCTACAAGGATCTAGCACTCTCGCATTTGTTCATGATGAACAATATACACTATATCGTGCACAAGGTTAAAGACTCCCAGGACCTATGGGGTATGATTGGTGATGACTACTTGAAGCGGCTCACCTGCAAGTTCACGGTGGCAGCCACGAACTATGAGCGGACTTCGTGGTTGAAGATCCTGAATTGTTTGCGTGATGAGGGGCTCCATGTAAGTGGTGGGTTTTCATCAGGGATATCAAAGTCGGCGTTGAGAGAGCGGTTCAAGTCCTTCAATGCTGCATTTGAGGAGGCGCACAGAGTGCAGTCTGGATGGTTTGTACCAGACAACCAGCTCAGGGAGGAGCTAAGGATCTCAATTGCAGAGAAGCTCCTGCCAGCATACAGATCATTCCTTGGCAGGTTTCGACATCATATAGAGAACGGGAAGCATCCAGAGCTGTACATCAAGTATTCAGTTGAGGACCTTGAGATAGCTGTGGGTGATTTCTTTGAGGGGGTTCCTCCTTCGCCACACAATAGGAGGAGATCACATGGATGAAATGCTTGTATTTGAAGCATTTGGCTGGATTGTCGTTGCTTCTTTTATTCTTCGCATGGACTCTGGTGCTGGCAATTTGGGCTCTGATCGCTTTTCTGATACTTGAGAGTACGTATAACCTGTTGATCTTGAAGCAGAGATGGCAAAACATAAGTTCATTTTGTGATCTTGTTGAAGCTTCACCCTCATGTTCTTCCTCTGTAAGCGGAACTTGTTCATTTGTTACAGTATAATATAAATTTTACAAGTAGCATGTCCATATAGGAAATTCTTTCGGTAATGTTGGATAGTTGGAACTCGTGGCATTTAACCCCGTGTTTTATATATGTTATCCGAAGGGTATATTTCGGTAATTGTAAAAGTATTTATGTTACTCTCATGTACCACATGAATTTGTAATATGAATATCATGCTGTTACAACTTAAAAAATACTATTTTAGTTTATAATCAGTGAGTTGAAAAAGTCATGATATTGGAAGGTAACATCGGCTGCTCTCCAGCAGGTGAAGCGTTCTTGTTGAGTCGCTCGCTCTTGTATGCTTCTTGTTATTGTCGACCGAGCATAATTGCATTTGTTGATTGGAATAAACTCAATCAAGATTAACAACAGAATAATTCGCCGGATACGCTCTAGCTAGGAAGAGGATGAATTAGCGAACACCATGGTCCGGTGCCAGGGTCTCTGGTCTGAATGATTTTTTTCTGCCAAGTTGATCGACGTTGCCGGCGTGAACGGAAGAAAGCAAAATCCGATGTGTTCCTCTGTTATTTTGCAGCTCTCTTCTAACCCCATCGAGACACTGACCCTTCAAAAGCTGATTTTTTGTATTCCCTCCATTTTAAAATAAATGATGTTTAGAAAAAAAATATTATTTATTTTAAAACGAAAGGAGTATTTATTTTCTTGGAAACTTTCTTCAAAAACAGAATTAGCGCGTCGGACTCTTTTTGAAGCCGCAACAAATTGGACCAAAAATGTCTTGTTTGGAATGGCGCGATTCTTTTTTCAATGGCAACTTAATTGAAACTCTGCTAATCCAAAACATATTAGGAATAAGGGACTAAAGCAGGATAACGTCATTCAGCTAACAGCAGAACGAACACCTATGCATCATGTTTCAGCTCAGCGCCGAGTTCATGTTCCATTCTTGGACAAACTTTCGGCCGCAGCCCACGTTTCGGAGAACGAATTAACAGATTCAAAATAACCTTAATGCTCCCAAAAAAACGCGTGTTCTTTTGTCACCAACAGCCTGGAGGATTCAGGCCCAATTTGAGTTTTGACCGACCGAGGAAAATGCTCACGATCAGCCAACCGGCAACCACCCGCGAGCGAAAGCGAACTCCTCATTCATCAGATCGACCCGACCTCTCGGGGAGGAAGCACCGCGCGAGGAGTGGGGAAGGATCGCGACGGCGTCGGTCGAGATGGACGGCAACGGTCGGAGGTGGCGGCGCTGCTGGATCTGAAGCCGCACCCGGAGGGCAGGTACTACGCCGAAATCTTCCGCGACGGCTCCGTCACGCTCACCACCGCCCAGCTCCCGCCCCAGTGTAGTGTACGTGACCCCCAGCCCGGTCCTCTTCCTCTAGTTCTTCTGCGCGCCGCGGTGGGAGGTTTACCTCCTCGCCAGGTTGGGTTGGAACGATTTGGGATTTCTTGTGTCTTCAGCGTACTCATGTGTGCAGGAGTTAGCTCACTGTAAATTAGCAATCTTCGCATTTACCTGGGATTTACAGTAAGATTGCTAAAGCTATACCACCCCAACACCTGCCCAACTGCAATGCAAACAGAACACGTGAAATCTCATGGAATGACGGCACAGTTGGTTGATGGAGTATTAGGTTCGTAACTCCTTGAAGAAGCAAGTTAATCTAGGTAAGAAGAACACGAGTGTCTGTTCCCTGCGAGGTCACACATCTATCTCCAACCACTTCGATTCTATAAGCCTGTGACACCTCACGTTTCTGGTTCTGGTTCTTTTGTAACGTTTTAGACGTAATCCTCGCAGCAGTTAGCAACTTGACAATCCAAATCATCTGTTGGGTTCGGACAAAGTTCCGATACAATTCACAGATAGAATTGGCCACAGAAACATCGACATCAAATCTAAGAAACCCCCGCCATGAGCGGCCCAGATAGAAAATCCGTTTTAGGAGGTGGGCTGTACGGGCCGAAGCAACAAGCAGATTTGGCCTCGCGAAACATAAATCTTGTATAACTTTTTTATTTATTGAATGTGCAATTGTTGGAATAGCTCAGTTGGCTAGAGCGCGTGGCTGTTAACCACCATATCAGGTTCGAGCCCTCCTCCTATCGAATGCTTTTTGGATATGCTCGAGGGGCGTATGGATGGACCGGACACCACACCAGGCTAATGAAAGGTATGACATTGGATGCAGTGATTACATCAAGCATCATTGACAAGAACAAAAAAATGAACCAACAAGTTTCACCAAGCCAATGTGAGAAGTGTTTTTGTGACCTACAACCCCTGTAATCTAGCTTAATTATGTACATGCCCGTGACAGCCCGCACCTCGTAGGCGAAGGTGTGCAGGTCGGACCCGGACAGCCTGACGGACAGGCCTTCCGGCGTGAGCGTCCCCGACGAGCCGAGGCTCGAGAGCGACGACGGCGGCAGCAGCAGCAGCCGCTCCCGGTCCCTCCTGCTCCGCCGCGTTGTTGGCTATGACGGCGTGTTGCCCTCCCCCGTCCCGCCGCTCACGCAGCAGAGCAGAGACTTCCACGGCGGCGACGGCGACGCCATCGTCGCAACTTTCGTCCCAATAACTCCGAGAGAACCCGAAAACTGATCCGACAATGACGTATGGCCGGATGAGAAGAATGCGGTTGCTAAGAGATCGCTGTTTGTTCGAACTTTGGAGAGAAGAGATCGAAGACAGAGGGGCCGGGGAAGCATGCATGTGCGAACGGCAGGGCGGGGCGGGGCGGGGGCAGCTGGAGCTGCGCGGCGTCTGCCCCGGCCCCCTGCCTTGCGGCCCTTGCTTAGTCGCCTGCCCGAAATTTAAATTCTGCAGCTCTTTTGGGAAGTTAAATTCTGCAACTTTCCCAACTAGTAACTCGATGCAAACGTGGTGAAAACCGTTACCTCGGTCCACTGGCTACCTGAAGCTGGTAGAACAGCAGCAACGGAATCATATCCCTGCGAACCTTTCGAAGCAGCAACCTTGCGGTGTCCGGTTCCAGCGCCTCGGGGACACTCGTACCATTAGTGCTGGGAATTGGATGGGCCCATTTTCGGCCGGGCCAAAGCACCGCTGCTAGGCACGGCTTGTGGTCCGGGCCGGCACGAAACTTCGGGCCGTGTCGGGCCTGGGAATCGGGCATGATGGGCGACACGACACGGCATGAAGTTTCAGACCGTACTCGGGACAGCCCAACCCGGATCAGCCCGAATTTTTTAAAACGACCCGAAAAAGCCCATTGGCCCAAATTATTGAAAACAGCCTAAAAAACCCCCAAAAAATTTGGCTTGTGTTTGTTTTTTGTGCGTGTGCATGAACTTCTAAATAAATCTTGTAAGCTATCCTTATCTACACAGTTTTTTGTTCCACTTTATATATTGTGGTTTCCCTGAATTTTTCTTGTATTTTTTATATATTTTATATATTTTTTCTCTTTCACCACTATTTTTGGGCCGGGCTCGGGCGTGGCACAACCCGAAGCTGGCCCGGCATGCCACGGGCCGTGCCTGGGGCAAGATTCTTGTACTTCGGCCCACCCAGCCCGACACGAATAAGCCCGCCGTGCTTTCAGGCCACAGGCCAGAATGGCCCGAAGCACGATCGGGTCGGGCCGGGCCGGCCCGGCACGGCCCAATTCCCAGCACTACGTACCATCATCCATCCGTCGTTCTCTGACCGACCCGTGCCAGATGGAGGGAAAATATGCTATTGATAGTTTTCTGCGGCCCAACAGGGAGGCAGGCAAAGGGTTGCACCCTGCAGAGACACCATCTCTGCTGGAATTTACTTCCCGTTTGAAAATTATTATTGTTATATTAGCATAACAAATTTAATTTACAGAACGGCAGGGTGTATAGAGCTTGCCAAAATTTGGGGCATCGATTTAAGAGCTGTTGGGGGACACCTTTTCCTAATAACATCTTAAATTAAGTTTTATAGACTGCTTTTACTAAATTTGTTGGAGATGCTCTAACTGTTGTTCGGCTTCGGTTTTCTCGAACCAGGTAAGTACCCCCTAGAGTAATAAGACTGCTCGCAGTGCAAGCCGCTAAAGCGGCCGGGACTGCTAATATGCAGGCCGGAGCTTTGCCGTGCGCCTGCAGCGGCAGTGCATAGCGCTCCTGAATAATAGCGGCTGGTACAGACAGTCGTTATATCTAAAGATCTTCTGTAGCATCTGTACAGAGAGAGGAGAGAGGGAAAAAGAAAGAATAGAAGGAAAAAATAGAAAAAAAAAAGGAACAAAGGAAGTAAAAGGGAGAAAATAAAGGAAAAAATAACAAGAAAAGAGAAGGAAAAGGGAGTGAAAAATAATTTGGTATTTTTTTATAAGTTTTAGATATAATATTATGTATATAAATAGTTATACAAAATGTTATAAAATATGATATAATTATATTATCTAATATAAAATATGTGATAGTTGATATAGAGATTTGTTTTAGAGGTGAACGAGTGCAGATAATTGAACTGTAAAGTTAGGAATCTTTTAGAGTTGACTGTAAAAAGCAAAAATATTCTTTTAGAGGTCTGATATAGAGGTCCACGAGTGCGAGCAGCCTAATATCATTTGTTTTTGTCCCCATATCTTTTTCGCTTTCCTGAAACAACGTGCGTCTCCACTTGTGTATTCAAAGCAGTCTTTCTACAAAAGCAGAGGTAAAACTTTGAAAATAACTCTTATACAGGCTCCATAATGTGAGGGAGCATGTTATTTTTTAGTGAATAATTTAAATTGTACCTTCTAGAGCTCCAAAAGTTTTTCTTGGACCTTACTTCATTTAATGATATTTTTTTGAAAAAATCAAATGCAGAATCCAAACATGATGCTTATGTGATGCTGAATTCATAATATGAATCTAAGGTGTGACAGTCTGTGATGGAAATAGGAGAGAAGAAGTGAGAGATTGAAGTGACAACTACTCCCTCCGTTTCATATTATTTGACGTTGGTTAGTTTAATTTTGAACTAATCAGCGTCAAATAATTTGAAACGAAGGGAGTCTGTTTGATGAATTCATTTTAAAATAGGAACGTATCTGTATTTTCTCCAAAAAGAAAAATTATTGCACGTGGACTATTGAACAACTACAATTTTTTGTGAGTTTGGGAGCTCGTTATTAAGATACACTTTAGGATTACAAATAAAGAAGAGAATAGCACATCATCTAATATGTCAGGGTCACAGTCACATGTGTGCCATGTGGATGAAACCGCCCATTAAAACAGTCGTGAAATGAAAAACCGACAATATTGTCGGTCTAGAGAGTCTGTGTAACCGGTTTGTAATTGTAACGGAGGGAGGAAAACCAGACCATGAGGACAATTGAGGGAGGTGGATAGGACTTTTCCCAAACATATTCTTCCAGCAGTTAGGCCCAAAGTTATCTTACACGGGCCTGTTTTTTCTCCGACCAAACGGGCTGCTAGCCATAACGGGCTTTCCTCAGAATAGGCCCAAGATCGTGTCATGCAACCAGACCAGATTTGTCATGGAAAGAGCCTGTGGGTTCTAAAAAAGGTAAAGAGCCTGTGAGGCCCTAGAGAACAACGGCGGCCCACAAATCCGAGCAAGGCGGTAATTAGTTATATTAACTACTGTTACTGCCTCACCAGACGCCGGGCTCCCCCCCCCCCCCACCCTTTCGGTTTGGTCGGCCTTCCCCCTACCATGCCGCCGGATGCGGAGAAGAAGAAGGACGCCTCGTGGCGAGGCAAGCGAGGGTCCCGTCGCGCAGGCTGCCTGTTCTCCGCCATCGAGACGCCTGCCAGCCCGCCATAGATACGGCCGTATGGAGCGTCGTCGTCGTCGTTTCCCTACCTGTACAGAAGAATCGAGGTCTCACAGCTCACCTTACGATCGCAGCTCGAAGGCCACCGTGTCCCGAAATCTGTCTGTTGGGGCACCTCTTTCCTGTAGAATCCTGCGAAGGAAAGGCGATCTCGTTGCGAGCAGCGAGGGGCAGCGAGCGATATCATCGGTGGGAGAGGGGGTGCGGCGATCTGCGCCACTCCTTCACGCTCGTGGTCTTCGAGATCCCTGCGGATCTGGGAACCCACAACCGCCTTGTCTCTAGTCACCAGGTATGTGTCCAACCCCAACGGCTTTTTCATCGGTTGGGGCGATCCGCAACCTAGTTTGATGTTTGTAAGGAGACTAGCAATTGTCAGGGTTATGTAGCCTGCAACCTAGTTTGATTTGATTCGGCGCTGAGAGGTGAATTATTACCTTGAGATCAACTTCTTTTAGTTGTTATGTAATGCCTTGGATCCAAAGGCTAAGTGTCATCCTCAAAACAACAATAACAAAACCTTTGTCCCAAGCGCGTTGAAGTGTGGTAGACAAAGTGTCATCCTCAAACTGAAAGCGAATTGGTTGCTTGCTCCATGATTCAGGGGGGCATTCAGGAATTTAGGCCCCGATTGTCCTTGTGTTGCTCGCTCACTCACTTTCGTGTTCGTGCTGTAGCCTGTAGCTGGCGTCTTTGGACTTGCCATCAAGGATGACAGATAGATCGTTTCGACTGACCTGGCTTTGAATCTGTGACAAACCTGTTCGGCTGGCATATGTGTGTGCTTATGTATCTGAAGGCTCCACGCGTACGAGGATGAATATTCTGCGTGGTTTCGCTAGAATGCTCTAGCTGCCGTTTCGTGTGTAGTTATTTTGGTCGGAGTGAATTGCTTTGAACTTTCTGAATTCTTATCTAGGTCCCGATTCTCTTAAATCTTGATTTCTTGGCTCCAAAATTTACTAAGCATTCAGGTCCCCGTACTCCTAAATGTCTCCTAAGTTTCCCGTAGTTAAGACGTACATCTAGATACTTAATAGGTAAATATGAGCTATAAAATGGATTTCCAATTCTTATAAATTCTCAGAGTAATATTACTTTTTATGGAAATTGATTTTCATCACAGTAAAATGCTTTTAACATTAACAGCCGACGGGGAGGACCGCGGCGGCCGGCGCAGTGGATTGATGGAAGGAGCCGACCGTCCGACCAGGGGCCACCGGCGAGATCGCGCCACCGTCGGTAGCCTCCGTTCTACCCTCTGTCGCACCTCTCCTGCTTTCTCCGGTCGGCTGTCAACGCGCCCTCCACACGCGGCCCTAGCTGTGGACCGGAGGCGCTGCTTCGGAGACGGGCGACAGATGCCACTACCGCTCGCGGACGGCGCGGTGTAGTTCGCCGTAGCAACCACGGCGCGTTCCCGTCTCCTGCTTGCTCGATCGCCTCCGTTTCCGCCCGGGCGCCTCTCCGACGCTGTCGCCTCCGCTGGCAGCGGGAACGACCGTGGCCATGGCCTGAAAAGCACCACATATGACATTGTCAGGCGGCCAGTAGGTGTCCTGAAAACGAGGGCAATGAGAAATTAGCTTTCGCATTCACCTTTTTGAACAATTTTCACATTCTCCTGATTAACATAGACCTTGAAATTGGTTTCTTGAACATTCAGCAGCTTTCACATCTTGTGTTGAATCCCGTAATGAATTCTCTTCCACGAATGGCCTTCCTCATCCCAGTCCAGAGATGCAGGGTTGTTCTATAAAGATGGCTAGAGGAAGAGCAACACATTCGGCACAAATTCATTGGTCTGCACTTGGTCTCGGGGATAATGATGGGACAAAAATTCTCATGCTTGATCAGGTCCTTTGTGACAGATGTGTCGCATTTGTGAAGTCCACAGAAGTCTGAAGATACTTCACTCTAAAAAATAAATAAATGATTTAAATTTTCTCCTTATATTGGATAAAGTGCAAGCATTAAGCGTCCCCTCTCTCTTGTTATCGAAATTTTTAGCTGGCTGATAATTCATTAGTTCATTCAGTTAAGTTTAGCTTATTATGAAACGTCCGGCTATGAGCTTCCTCCAACGGTCATCTTTTGCTGTCCTGATGCAAGTTAGCTACACACGGAGAATAATTTTGTTAACTGCTATAATAGGGCCACTAGACTAATCAGCATTATGTACCATCAAGAATCTGAGACATGGGAGCACGAGATCTAGGATTTTTACCAGTCAGCTTTGATCAGCTTCACTCTCTTCTTTCTTTCTATCTACCATGGTGGGAGAAGGGTCTGTGAGAAGGGGGCAGCTGCCTTGATTATTATTGATCAAACACGTAGTACATATATAGCTCGCTGTGCGAGCAGTTTTACATGCATGTGCGTGAGGGCTTCGGTTTGGAGATTGCGAGAGCTGCGGCTAGAGCGCTAGTGACGTGTGTACGTGCACAGCGCCATGCATGGATCGCAGCTGAAGACCAGGGAGTGAGCGAGCTGATCCGGCGATTGTTTCCACACGTCATGGCTAGAGTGTCGCGTTCAGTTGATGAAGATAACACCGGTCGTTAGGCAGAGGAGGTCCAGCTAACCCCCCCCCCCCCCCCCCCCCCCCCGCAGTCTCGGCGAGGGGAGGTCCAACGCAGAGACTGGTCCGAAATCCTTCGAACACTGAAGTAGTCAGGCCCTTGATCATGATATCTGCAAATTATTGGTCACTTGGCACATGGAGAACTCGTAGATCACCGAGTGTCACTCTATCACGGACAAAATGTATGTCAATTTCAATATGCTTGGTGCGACGGTGATTCACCGGATTGTGTGATAAGTAGACGGCCGAAATATTATCACAATAGATGATAGAAGCCTTTGAAATGTTGCATCCGAGTTCGCCAAGGAGCTGACGAAGCCAAATGCATTCCATAGCCGCGTTTGCAACGGCACGGTATTCTGCTTCCGCGCTGGACCGGGACACTATCGGCTGTCTTTTGCTGGACCAAGAGACAATGGAATTACCAAGATAAATGCAATAACCGGAAGTTGATTTTCTGGTGTCTGGACACCCAGCCCAATCTGCATCAGAATAAGCCGTGACGTCCAAGTTTTTGCTGGCGCGAAAATGTAGACCGAGTGAGGTTGTTCCCTGAATATAGCGTAGAATCCTCTTGAGAAGTGTCCGGTGGCAGTCATGAGGGTTATGCATATGCAAGCATACCTGTTGTACTGCGTATGATAGGTCGAGTCTTGTGATTGTTAGGTACTGAAGTGCACCTGCTAGCTGCCGATACTCAACAGCGTTTGAACTTGGAGTGCCACTGGATGAGGAAAGCTTGGGTTTAGTATCCACGGGTGTACTCACTGCTTTGCAGTTGTTCATGCCAGCTCGTTGAAGAAAATCTTCAGCATAATTTTCTTGTGTGAGAAAGAATCCCATAGCTGAGCGTGTAATATCAACACCCAGAAAGTACTTGAGCGCACCCATGTCTTTAACTGCAAACTCGGACTGTAACTTGTTAATCAACTTGGACAGTAGATCTTGAGAGGAGGCAGTGATTATCATGTTGTCAACATACAATAGAAGATATGCACGGTCGTTGTTATTGTGAAAAACAAAAAGAGAGGAATCTGATCGGGTTTGTTGAAAGCCAATGTTCTTTGCAAATTCTGCAAATCTGGTGAACCATGCATGGGGTGCTTGTTTGAGACCATATAAGGACTTGGAGAGAAGACAAACACAATCAGGCATGTCCTTGTCCACAAACCGGGTAGGCTGGTTACAGAACACTTGTTCTTGTAGGTGACAGTGAAGAAAAGCATTGAACATCCAGTTGACTAATTGGCCAGTTGCGGCCAGCTGCAATGGTTAGTATGCTGCGGATAGTAGCTGGTTTAATGACTGGGGCAAAGGTCTCACCAAAATCAACACCTGGTCGTTGATGAAATCCTCTAACAACCCATCGAGCTTTGTATTTATCAAAGGATCCGTCCGGACGAAACTTGTGTTTGAATACCCATTTTCCTGTGACGACATTGGCGAGAGGTGGATGTGGAACAAGAGCCCATGTTTTATTAGGGCATCAAATTCTTGTTTCATCGCATTAAACTAGTTGGGATCCTTCAAAGCCGAGCGAAAAGATTTCGGGATGGGAGATAAGACGTAGGAAGTTGATGCAGTCATTGCATACTTAGGATTAGGTCTGAAAATACCAGCCTTGGATCGGGTAACCATGGCGTGAGTTCGTGCGGCTGGAGGTTTATGAGGGGACGGTGTGGTGTCGTAAGCTGGAGATCCCGGGGATAATGTTGATGGTGGTGTATGTTGAAGGGCATGTGTAGCAGCTGTGGTGAGTTGAGTTTGGGGAAGGCCTGGACTATGCATGACAGGTGAACGTGGTGGAGCAGTTTCATGCATGGTATGGATACTTGGAGAATTATGTGAAGGAGGTGCCGGACCTGGAGAACGATCTCTCACGTGATCTTGGGGCAAAGCAGGACGCCTGAGGAGCTGACGGCATGAGTCGAACGGAGCAGCTGAAGTAGAAGGGTCGTGCTCAAGATTGTTGCCGATCGGTGATGTAGTGGATGTTCTTGCATCTAGTGCGAAGGGGAACTGATGTTCATCAAACACCACATGCCTGGAGGTTATTACTTTACGTGTAGTCAGATCAAAGCAACGATATCCTTTGTGATCGGCAGGGTAACCTAAAAAGGCACAAACTGAAGATAGTGGACTAAGTTTGTTAGTAGCAGTGGCCGCTGTGTTTGGAAAACATAGACAGCCAAATACACGCAAGTGCTCGTAGGAAGGTGGTATGCCGAGAAGCAGTTCATGTGGTGTGATATGTCCGGTGGCTCGACATGGGCGTCGATTGATCAAATATGTTGCAGTGTTTAGAGCTTCGACCCAAAATGACTGTGGTGCATAAGAATGCAGCAGCATGGTGCGCATGGAGTCATTGAGCGTTCTTAGGATCCGTTCAGTCTTCCCGTTCTGTGGTGATGTGTATGGACAAGAGAGACGTAGGTGGATTCCGTGTGTAGAGAAAAATGTTCGTAGAGATTTGTTATCGAACTCTTTGCCGTTGTCTGTTTGGAGTGCGAGAATGGGTAGACTGAATTGTGTAGACGTATGAATGGAAGGCAAGAAATATGTCCAGAACTTCATTTCTGTGGCGTAGCGGAAAGGTCCAAGTGTAGTGTGTATAGTCATCCAAAAGCACAAGATAATATTGAAAACCAGAGACACTTAACGAGGGAGAAGTCCATACGTGTGCATGCAGCAATTGAAAGGGAAAATAGCTGGTGGAGTCTGAATTGGAGAAAGGGAGGCGTACAGCGTTCCACAGATAGAATGCGTCGGTTTCAGTTTGGCGAACAATTCTCCAGACTTCTGGTATGCAGATGCTGTAAATCCAATTAACAATGCACTGGTCGACACGGCGCCATTCACGATCTTGGTGTAAAATCGGGGTAGAGGAAGTAAGATGTGAGGACAAACCAAATTTGCCAATGGCCGAATCGAAGAACATCCTCTAGTAGGCGAAGTTTGGATTTGTGAGCTCTAGAAGGAGTGGGACATGCGATCTGATGTTAACAGATTGAAGAATATCGGCACTGGTGGGAGATGAAGAGATTTGATTATTGTTGGCAGTGGGATTTGTGGCGAGAGAGGCATCTGAAGAGGAATGAGAGGTAGGAGAAAACATGGGATTAAAATCCATGCGTGGGAGGAAGGATTTCTGGGCTCTGATACCATGTGAGAAGGGGGCAGCTGCCTTGATTATTATTGATCAAACACGGAGTACATATATAGCTCGCTGTGCGAGCAGTTTTACATGCATGTGCGCGAGGGCTTCGGTTTGGAGATTGCGAGAGCTGCGGCTAGAGCGCTAGCGACGTGTGTACGTGCACAACGCCATGCATGGATCGCAGCTGAAGACCAGGGAGTGGGCGAGCTGATCCGGCGATTGTTTCCACACGTCATGGCTTGAGTGTCGCGTTCAGTTGATGAAGATAATACCGGTCGTTAGGCAGAGGAGGTCCAGCTAACAGGGTCGAAATGGCCATGGATGGAGACTTGCAGGAAAGTGCTTGCTACGCAATAAGAAAGAGCCAGCGCGGTTACCTCAACCAAACGACAGAACGAAGTGTCACCGTCCAAACCTCTTTAACGTAAACGTCAAGATTTGTCCTGCATTTCCAGTGTTGAAGCAAATTCATACTTCATCATCATGTATGGATTGCGCGATCCGAACATTGAGAATGGAAATTTCCTGCAGTTATAAAAAAATCAAACCCCTTTGTTTCTCTGTGTGGTTCTCTGTAAATAAAAAGTTCACACCTGTTTAGATGCCAGAATATGTAATCTTAAGTTTTTTTTGTCTTTTAATTCTTTTTATGTCCATGCATCTCAAATGAGTCTCAACCTTATCCAATACTAACACACTTGACATGTGAGGGATCGTCTACGCCCAATATGATTATGCATCTCAAATGAGTCTCAACCTTATCACAAGTATAAGTTTTTTATCTGGTTACTAGTACACAACCGGTTGTGGACTACTTCGCGGCTTCAAAAAAGAGGTTGGCCAAATCAATATTTTTGTACATTGTGTTATCGGAATCTGGAAACTGGCCACCATCTTTTCGTTGAATGTCCCTTCACGATGCAATTATGAATATGGTGTGTAGATTGGATGAATATGCCACGGTTGCATCCCCCCGTTGGACAGTGTTGACACATGTTCCTACTTGGTTGTTAGCTTTGACTTCTGTTGATAAGTGTGAGGCTGAAAAGAAAGCGAGGACAACGATAATCCTGCTTTGTTGGGTCCTTTGGTGTGAAAGAAACCGAAGCGTGTTTGAGGGGCAAGAGAGGACAATGGATCAGATACTTTCTGAAGTTAGGGTCACGGTAAAGCTCTGGGAGTTAGAAGGAGCACCTTGCCTCTCTCGATCTATAATTGTAGTGTAGTGCTATTTTTTCTTTACTATTTTCTTTTCAATGTTTTAGTACTTCTAGTGCTATGCATCAATGTGGATTTCGGTTCTGGTTATTAATATAAGCCGGTCTTATCAAACTTTAAAAAAAAGATTATGTATTTTCTTTACCATTTCAACTGCTAGAGAGGGGCATGTCACTGTACTTGTGAGATGTTGCTGCAGCCGACGTTGTAAACCTCTGAATTTTTGTTAAGTGAGGAGTAAATTTGGAAAAGAGCCCCATTCGTCTGTGTTTCTTTTTGAAGTACCAAAATTTTATTTGTAACCTCTGCATAAATTGTGTAATTTCTTGAGTTCTTTTTTCTGAAAAGCATTTTTTTGAGTTTTTTTTCAAAAACCCGACTTATGCCGGGTTCTTATATTAAGAAGATGCCGTTGGTGCCTTGTCCAAAATGTCACATGTTTACAACAGGAATGAGTAGCACGCTGCAAGCAAGCCGCGGAGAAAAAGCATGAAGCGATAATCCTCGTCAGTTTGGCATCACCGACAGTTGCTTATAAGAAACTAAATTAAGAAAGCCACACAGCTCGCAAAGGCTTTTCTTCCTTCCGGCGCTCGTCCCCTCGCGCTCCCGAAACTGCCTGTGGCGACTCGGCAATCACCGAGCCCGTCTCACCATCTGGGCCGTCAATCCCGGGTTGGACGGATGCCGGTTGACGTCGAACGCGCCTCCGCCTTCGAGGCGGCGATGCCGCCGCCGGCGTCGGCCTGCAGCTCGTCGTCGATAGGGAAGGACAGCGACGAGTGCGCGCCGCCGGTGAAGGAGGACGAGGAGGAAGGAGAGGTGCAGAGCGCGTACGTGGGTGAGAGAGGAGGAACAGGAGCAGGAGGCGGCCTTGTGGGGCTGGAGGCATTGGAGGAGGCGCTTCCCATCCGGTGAGCCCAGTTCTTGCAAATTTCTTTGATTGTTTTATTGAAGATTTCATCTTCTGATCTGGGTCGCGGAATAAAAATCGGTTCTTGGAGAACCTGGGATGTTATGTCCTTAGTTTGGTGAACTAGCTATTGATTTCTATGGGTTAATTTGCTCAAAAGTGATTTTTCATCATTTAAAATCTTAATAACTGGTGGAATGATGTGGAATGTTTTGTGAGTTCTAATTCCCTTTATCCCGGCTAGGCTTGTTTGATTAGGAGTGTTTTGGAGATATTAGTTTTGTTAACACCCAAAAATCCTGACAGATGTGAGTTGAAGTTTCATTGATGTGTGTTTGTTGATCAAGGTGTCTTTTTAGGTACTCCGTGAGAACATATAGATTCTGCTGCTACGGTGCAGCTGGTTATAGGTCATGAATCAAAATATATTTTTTTGCGAGAATCCCACTGTTGTAGTATTTTTATTGGTCTAACTGCAGTTTGCATTCCTACGTAGAGTTTAGAGCATTCGTTTGGTTAACCTTGTACTCGTCTTCTCTGAGATGATTATAGAACAAGCACAAATATTCATATCCTTTGGAAATAGGATTTTGTTCCCTTGGCATTCCTGTGGGGGAGTCCGATTGATCTATCGCGCCTAACTTGAGTCCGATCCCCCCACTATGAGAGCTGATCCTAACTTGCTCCACTGTTTTTTTTTTGACGGGTGATTCAAGAAGAGTCTTTAGCTTTTATGTTTGTGCGATGACAACGGCTTAATCAAACAAAAAAGGTGTGGTAACATATCATTCCCTTGCCCCAGATTTTTCAAAAGAAAAATGTAGAACATGGATAGGGATTAATCTACTTGAATTTATAGTATGGAAAATGTCAAGGGCGTAGGCGCCTAATACAGCGGGTCCCCGGCTTCGGAGCTCGTAGTCCCGAGAGGAAGAGGCGACGGGGGTTTTGCTCGGCGGCCCGATGGCGGAAGATGGGATCGGAAGAGGGCAGAGGAGAAGGAGAGCAGGGAGATAATACTTCTTTTCTTATTTCTCAATAATCCTATTCCTTCTAATATATAGGCTTATGGCCAACTAACAAGGAAACAAACCCAATCTTATCTCTAACAACTCAATCTTATCTAACTGATTATTCTCCTAAAATCTTGCCTAGCCCCTCATTGTGGGCTGTTGCGCCCGATCCTTGGATCGGCGCTGGTACTTGTGGCCCCACATGACGTCTCTCCCCCCTTCGAGAAGCAGCTCATCCTCGAGCTAGAAATCCGGGTAGCGGTCGATGAAATTTTCGATGTCGTCCCATGTTGCCGATGCTGTTGTTTCCCCCTTCCAGTGAACCAGTAGTTGTCGGACACCCCTAGCCAAGCGAGAGCGGAGAACTCGCTCTCGTTCCGGCACCGCTGCCCCATTATGGATTCGAGGAAGCGGTGGTGGCGAGTAGGGGGGGTGTACCAACGAACTTTTTCAAGAGGCCCACGTGGAACACGTCGTGGAGACGAGCTCGAGGAGGTAGCTCCAGCCTGTAGGCGACGGCGTTGATGACGTTGGTGATGCGGTACGGCCCGTAGAAGCGCGGCTTGAGCTTTCCTGATGTCGGTGGTTGAAGCGACGAGGCATCCCGTTGGTGTAGTCGTAACCATACCCAGTCGCCTTCCTTAAATTGAACATCCCTGTGATGCTTGTCGTAGTGACGCTTGTAGATGGCTTGGGCTTGCTCGAGGCAGAGACGGACATCCGCTAGGAACTCATCTCGTTCCGCCATAGTCTTTGCTACCGTTGTCACCCGTGTTTCCCCCTTTTCATAGGATCGGATGGATGGAGGGTCACGGCCATAGACCACCTGGAACGGCGTGTCGTGGAGTACGGACTGATATGCGGTGTTGTAGGTGTACTCCGCTCAAGGTAGCCATCGAAGCCATTGTCGAGGGCGGTCTCCGGTGAAGCAACGTAGATACATAGTGATCACTTTGTTGGCAGCTTCCGTCTGTCCGTTGGACTGGGGATGAAAAGTCGAAGTCATGTGTAACTTGGTGCCGACGAGCCGCATCAGTTCCCTCCAGAAAATGGAGGTGAAAACGGGATCCCGATCCGAGACCATGGATTGGGGTAACCCGTGAAGGCGCACGATCTCGGCGAAGAAGACCTTTGCCACCGACTCTGCCGTGTACGGGTGTGAGATGGCGATGAAGTGGCAGTACTTGCTGAATCGATCCACCACCGTGAGGATGACAGACTTCCCGCCGACACGTAGTAGCGCCTCGATGAAGTCCAACCCAATGTCCGTCCAGGCCGCCGTGGGCACGGGTAGAGGAAGGAGCAGCCCGACCGGATGTAGGTGGTCGGATTTGTACTGTTGGCAAGTGGAGCAGGAGCGAATGTAGTCCTGAACTGCTTGTCGGAGGCTGGGGGAGAAGAAATCACGTCGTAGTCGGTGCAGCGTACGTTGCACGCCTTCGTGACCGTCGTCGTGGATAGCGGAGATGAGCTCGTGGAGAAGCGGCGAAGTTGGTGGTACATAGAGGTGGCCCTTGAACGTGATAAGGTCGTCGAGTATTGCCCAGAAGTTATTTCGCTGCCCATTCGTGATCTCCTCCTTGATTGCCACCAGTGTCACACCCGATATTCCATAAGGAACACCGAGCGTATACTCACATGTATGCCAGGATCAGTTGATTCATACATGTGCCGACAAAAGTGTAATATCATTATATTACAAGCCAAGTTCAACGTACAATATAATATTACATCATAATACATGAAATAATAACTAAGAGTATCTTTACACCATAACACGACAGCGGAAGACTATACGTGGTGCTCCAGTTCCACAGGCGTTGCCCGGGGTTACGCCAACCTAGAACAACTCCTCGGGATCGAAGTATTCCTCGTCAAAGTCTACGTCTTCATTTGCACCTGAACCAGCATATGATATCCAACAAAAGCAAGTTTGAGTACCGAAGGTACTCAGCAAGTGTAGGAAAGAATGTTATGAAGGCCAATAGCAAGGGAAGGCTAACATGGTTAAGCACTATGCATTAATCCTAAGCCTTAGCTTTGATTAGCAACCTATCTTACTAAGTGTCAATCCCATCATCATCATAATTAAGTCATTAGTGTTAGGTTACACCACCCAACAACCTCTTTTGACTCACATCCATGTTTCTCTAATCATGGACAAGTCCAAGCCGCTCTTGACCGTGAGCACGGCTGTCATGACAGTTTGGTTCTCTGCAGAGATTGTACCACTTTACCCACAAGTAGTGATTTCATCCCCTGTTGCCAGGTGGACTAAGAAACCTCCCTGATATCAGTGGTTGCAAGCCACATTACACACTTCCTTTGGTGTGCGATCAGGAGATCACTACATGGCCTTTACAAAGGGTCTACCGGCAAGTACAAGCCCACTGAGGTTTCACCGCTGTAGTTCCTGGGAGTAACCCTCCCCTACAGAAGCCCCCTCTTGAGCCTTGCAGTTCCCAGGGCAGTCAAAAATGGACTCCCATTCCCCGCACCATCCAAACACTCATACTATACCGGCAAACTCCTAATTAATTGGCCAAGCTGCCCCATCTCAGTCTTGTGGTGGCACTGTAAAGCCGGGTTAACTGTTCCATGAACCGGTCCTTAGAATCTAGGACAGGCACTAACTCATTCCCGAGTCTCGTGCACGAAGCACCAACCAAACAACCAGCCTGTCTAGATTCATAACCATATGACACATACACTTGTGTCTTTCATATAATCCACAAGACTAGTATCAACTACGTTTCATTCATCTCTAAAGTTCTAAGCATGGCTAAGCACATAAAATGATAACCATCAAGTCCTACCTAATTCCCTCCATGGTTTTGCAAGGAAAGATAAAGCAATGAAACTATGGAAACATCCTATATTGGGTTTCATATTAAAGACATCATGCAAATAATCTAACTATTCATCCTAGAATAGGAACAAAGTGATCAAGGAACACTTGCCTTTGAAGGAAGGGGGATTCACTTCAAATTCTTGCTCTTGAAGATTTGGGTGTAGTTCTTGACTTGGGTCTAGTCATTCATATGCACACAAAACAATGCCAAACATGCCATAAGAATCATACCAAGTCATTTCAATCACATAGTTTTAGTTACACACATGCAACTATGGTTTTCTTGTCATTTTATGTGAGTTAGAATGAAAATATGTTTCAATTGGCTACTTATATCCTTTGATTTTACTATTGCCACATCTAAACACTCATTTCCAGTTTGTAAGATGATTTGAATGAATTTTTGAATTTATTAATATATATATGTGTATTTATTATAATTAATTATATCCTTAGAAATCATTTAAATTATTATAATGATTTTCAGAACTCATATTCCTAATTTTCTGCACTTCAGAACCTATTTAAGTATTTAGAACAGTTTCCAAAACTTTATTTAATATATATTATTTTTATCTATTTTTTCAGTATTTATTTAATGCTTAAAAATACATTTTTAATCATTTAAATATTTATTCTGGATCACAGAAATTATACATGTACAAAAAGATGATAACAGAATAATTTTACACCTTTTAAATAAATTTCCAAAATTTTCTGGAATATATATAATTTTTACTTTGATTTTCCAAGTTAATTGTCACTATATAAATAATATCAGTATTTGTAAACTGTTATATTTAAATTCAGAATTTTTATTCTGTTCAGAATATTTTAACAGTGCTAAAAATAAATTTCTACCATTTTCCAGAATTCATTTAGCCTTATTTGATTATTTACAGAATTAAAAACAAACTTTTAAACTGATTTGGGCTAATTTGTAATAGATTCAAACTTTCTGGGGTTCAATTTGAATTTACTAAACTGTTCTATCAATTTCCAAAATGTTCAGGGGCTAATTAGCTATTTCACAGTGAATTTCAAATTTTCTATAAGCCTAGGGTCGGTTCTGTGAATTTCAGGGGCTGTTTCCTAGTTATTTAAATCTCCAGGGACCTATCTGTGAATCTCCTAACGTTTATAACTGTTTTGAATGTGGGCCGTTGGATCTGAGATCAACGGCCCAGATTTAAATAACCGAACCGGTATCGGTTCTTTTAATTTTAACCGTCCGCTTTACATCCGAGGGTCCAGAGGCGGCCACGTCACCTCCCCCCCCTTCTCCCTCGCGGCCGGCGGCTGCGCGCGCCGGCGAGCGGCGGCGGCCTCGCCGGAGTTTCTGTTTTTCGCCGTTTCTCCACTATTTCACGATCTACTCGTACCAGAAAAGAGAGGGGAGAGTGGGGAACTCACCTAGGGTGATTTTTGGACCCAGAGACGACCGGAGAAGCGGGCTCGACGGCGACCGAAGAGGTCTCCGGCGATCTTCGATGTCAGCGCTTCCCAGGCGTTTTCCTTCAAAGATCTTCGTCGGGATCGGTCTCTGGTACTCGGGGGAAGGCTCAAAGGGTGTTAAATCCGGAATTCGACGTGTGTTTGTGGAGAATTGAAGAGGAGGGCGGTTTTTCCCGATCGGGCGAACTGTGCGGTTTCTGAGGGTGGAAATGGCCGGGGATCGGGGGTATTTGTAGAGGGTGAAGAGGCGGCGGTTGCTGCGGCGCCGGTTGGGGAAGGGGCACGAAGAAACGGCCGGAACCGAGGGAATTCGCCCACATGCGATAATAGAGTGAAGAGGGAGAGAGAGAGAGGATCGGCAGCGGTTTTTGGAGGGGAAAGAACTGACAATTGGGCCCCAGTGGCAGTGAGGAGAGGAGGGGGTGAGGGTTGTCACGTTTTGCATAATTCGGATGTTACAAACTCTACCCCCCTTAAGAAAAATCTCGTCCTCGAGATTGGGTTTACAAAGGGAATAGATCAGGGAATTGTGATCTGAGTTCATCTTCCCTTTCCCATGTAGCTTCTGCCTCGGAATGATGTTTCCATTGCACCTTATGCATGCGGATTATCTTGTTTCTTGTGACTTTTTCCATTGTGTCAAGGATTTTGACAGGGTACTCGGTATATGAGAGATCTTCCTGTATGTCCAACTCATCCATTGGCAGATGTTCTTCTGGTGTTCTCAAACACTTCTTGAGTTGTGATACATGGAACACGTCGTGTACATCCGACAATCGAGAGGGTAACTCTAACTGATATGCTACCTCTCCTTTTCGTTCCAGTACCTTGAATGGTCCGATATACCGAGGTGCTAACTTTCCTCTTACTTTAAATCTCCTTAGTCCACGCATAGGTGACACTTTGAGATACACATAGTCTCCCACTTTGAAGACTAGTTCTCTTCGCCTTGTGTCCGCATAGCTCTTTTGTCTTGTTTGAGCTATCTTCAGATTATTGCGAATTTCTCTTACTTTCTTTTCTGCATCTTTTAACACTTCAGGCCCAAACACCTTATTTTTACCTATTTGATCCCAAAATAGTGGTGTTCTGCATCTTCTCCCATATAGGGCCTCAAATGGGGACATCTTCATGCTGGCTTGGTAACTGTTATTATAGGAGAACTCTGCATATGGCAAGTTCTTATCCCAACTCCTACTATTTTTGAGAGCACAAGCTCTGAGCATATCTTCAAGAATTTGATTGGTCCTTTCTGTTTGTCCGTCAGTTTGTGGATGATATGCAGAACTGAAATTTAATCGAGTCCCCATAGACTCATGTAATTTCTGCCAAAACCTTGAAGTGAACTGTGTACCTCTATCTGATACTATCTTTTTGGGTACACCGTGTAGGCAGACTATTCTGGACATATATAGTTCTGCTAGTTTAGAACCATTGTAATTTTCCTTCACTGGGATGAAGTGAGCAACTTTTGTCAATCTATCCACTATCACCCAGATAGAATCATACCCTGTTTGTGTTCTGGGCAAACCCACTATAAAGTCCATCCCGATTTCTTCCCACTTCCATTCAGGTATCTTTAGTGGTTGTAATAGCCCTGCAGGTCTTTGATGTTCTGCTTTGACTAGTTGACATGTGTCGCACAATGCCACATGCTCTGCAACATCTCTTTTCATTCCATACCACCAATACCTTGTCTTAAGATCATGATACATCTTTGTACTTCCAGGATGGATAGAATAGTCAGAATCATGAGCTTCTTTTAATATTAACTTCTTTATTTCCTTGATGTCTGGTACACATATTCTTTTACCATGCCATATGATACCATTCTCATCTTCTCTAAATCCCGGGGCCTTGTTTTCTTTGATCAACTGTTTGATCTCTTTGATCTTTTCATCGTTCTTTTGACCATTCCGTATATCTTGTTCCAGGGTTGAATCAACTTCCATTGTTATGGCTTCTGTATGATTCACCAAGCATAGGTTGAGCTTTGCGAACTCTTCACATAGTTGGGGTTGTAGATCTCTTATGGTCAACTTGTTGACATGTGTCTTTCTGCTCAAAGCATCTGCAACTACATTGGCTTTTCCAGGATGATAGTTGATCCCCACATCAAAATCGTTAATGAACTCCAACCATCTCCTTTGCCGAAGGTTTAGATCAGGTTGAGTGAAGATATACTTCAAGCTCTTATGATCGGTATATATCTCTGTTCTTTTACCCATTAGGTAATGTCTCCATAACTTCAATGCATGCACAACTGCTGCCAACTCTAGGTCATGGGTAGGATAGTTCTTCTCATGCTTCCGAAGTTGTCGGGAAGCATAGGCAATGACATGTCCTTCTTGCATAAGTACACATCCTAACCCTTGCCCTGATGCATCACAATATACGGAGAATGATTTCTCCATATCAGGCATAACCAAGACTGGGGCAGTTGTTAATTTCTTCTTTAATTCTTGGAAGCTTGATTCACATTCTTGAGACCATATGAAAGCAGCTCCTTTTTCCAACATCTTTGTGAGTGGCTTGGCTATTTTTGAAAACCCTTCAATAAACCTTCTGTAGTAGCCTGCCAATCCTAAGAAGCTTCGGATTTCCCCAACATTCTCTGGTGTCTTCCACTTTTGCACACCAGATATCTTTTCTGGGTCTACTGCGATTCCTCCTTCAGAGATGATATGTCCCAAAAAAGCAACTTTCTTAAGCCAAAATTCACACTTACTGAATTTGGCATAAAGCTGGTTTTCCCTTAGCTTTTGTAAAACTATTCTCAGGTGCTCTTCATGTTCTTTCTCATTCTTTGAGTATATGAGGATATCATCAATGAATACCACTACAAATTTGTCCAAATATTTCATGAATACCTTGTTCATAAGGTACATGAAATATGCCGGAGCATTTGTTAGTCCAAAAGGCATAACTGTATATTCATACAGTCCATACCTAGAAACAAATGCCGTTTTCGGAATATCCGATTCCCTTATCTTTAGTTGATGATATCCAGAACGGAGGTCAATCTTGGAGAATACACATGCACCTCTTAATTGATCAAACAAGTCCTCAATACGAGGTAGAGGATACTTGTTTTTGATTGTCACTTCATTGAGGGCACGGTAATCTACGCATAGCCTTTTGGTTCCGTCCTTCTTTGGTACAAATATGACCGGAGCTCCCCATGGTGAGGAACTGGGACGGATATACCCTTTCTCCGATAACTCTCGGATATGATCCTTGAGTTCTGCTAGTTGTTGGGTATCCATCCAGTATGGTCTTTTATATATAGGAGCAGTACCAGGTACTAGTTCTATAATGAACTCTACTTCTCGATCCGGTGGCATACCTGGTAACTCCTCGGGAAATACATCTTGAAATTCGTTGACCACCTTTATGTCTTCAATAACTACTTCAGTTTTGTTGAGTTGAATATTCCCAGAGGGTACTTGAATAGATGTGAACTCAACCTTAGTTCCATCCGTATGAGTTAGTTCCACTGTCCTGGTTGAGCAATGTATAACTCCTTTGTACTTGGTCAACCAGTCCATCCCCAAGATAATATCTATTCCTTGTGATTCTATCACAATAAGGTTTGCAAGGAATTCTACTCCATTGACTCCTAGCTTTACCTTGGGACATATTTGCTTTGTCTTTATTTCTCCTCCAGGAGAATTTACTAGTAACACTCGATTCATAGATGTAATTGGTAATTTGTGCTTGGTTAAAAATTCCTTGGCTATGAAGGAGTGTGTTGCACCAGAGTCAAATAGAATTGTAGCAGGATGAGTGTTCGCGGAGAACATACCAATCACCACATCTGGTGCCTCCTGTGCTTCCTCCATCGTCACATGATTCACCTTGCCACGCACAAGATTCTGTGCCTGAGGTGGCTTCTTGTTAGGGCACCGGTTAGCATAATGTCCTGTTTCTCCGCAGTTGAAGCATTGCCCCGTGACCTTGTTCATGGG
Source organism: Neostapfia colusana (assembly GCA_030760725.1). Taxonomy (NCBI): domain Eukaryota; kingdom Viridiplantae; phylum Streptophyta; class Magnoliopsida; order Poales; family Poaceae; genus Neostapfia; species Neostapfia colusana. The sequence goes on from JASWHV010000006.1 coordinate 109,405,911, forward strand.
TGCCTTGTTGCCTGTTGGTGCATTTTGAGGGTTTGGCCCTGCAGGACGAGGTTGGAATGCAGGGCGTTGTTGCTGCACTTGTGGTCTCTGCTGTTGTGGTTGGAAAGTTGGGTTCCTAGCAGCAGGGTTGTAGTTCCTCTGAAACTGATTGGGAGCTATAGGTTGATTCATTGCTCCCGTCGGCGGTGATGAGAAACGGGGCCGACTGTTGCTGCTAGAAGCTTGTCCTTGCCAATTCATTTTCCTCTTTCGTTCTTCAACCAACTTCTGTCTTTTCCTCTCCACTATGAAAGCCTTGTTGATGAGCTTTTGGAAACTTTCATAGTCACTTGAAGACATAGCATATTGTATCTCTGAATTCAATCCTTCAATGAAACAATCTTGTTTCTTCTCATCAGTATCTATGTCTCCCGGAGCATAGCGGGATAACTGCGTAAACTTAGTGAGGTACTCTCGTACGGACATGCTCCCTTGCTTCAGATTGAGGAACTCCTTCCGTTTGTTCTTGATTTCTCCGGCGGTAACATAGTGATTACGGAAGGCAATTTTGAACTCATTCCATGTGATACCCTCAGGATCCTCATGGGCTTCTTTGTATGCAGTCCACCAGTCAGCTGCAGACCCATATAATTGGTGAGAAGCAAAGAGCACTCTCTCACGTCCTGGGCATTGTATAATCTGCAACTTGTTCTCAATGTTTTTGAGCCAATCATCAGCTTCCAATGGCTCAATAGCGTTATCGAACTTTGGTGGTTGAGTGCTTAGGAACTCATTCAGTTTTGGTTGGCGTGGTGCATTCTGAATTTGTGGTTGCATGTTGGCCACCACTTGTGTCAGGTTCTGAATGAGTTGATTCTGCATGTTCATCATCTGTTGTATAACTTCTCCATCTGCCCTACGTGCAACTCGTGGCTGCCATCCAGGCAAAGGGAACTCTGCAGCCTCATTGTTGTTGTTCTCCTCATTGCGTCTCCTTCTTCCTGCCACTGTTGTAAAAGACTATGTTTAAAATTAATATATAGATGTTCTCCTAGATGTATTATGTTGTATACTTACTTCATTCATTTTATATAAAAGTTTACTAAAGTTTCTACTTCGTTTATTAAATGGTCATGATTGAAACAAACTAAACACTTATATTTCTTAATAGATATTTACATACACTAACGTGGTTGTGAACATAGGCATATAGCTTTCACAACTCACGTTTATCCACTAGCATACATTACATCATCATCTAAACAAGTCCACTAATCAAACATTACATACTAATTAATACATTACCATACATACGTACTACACGAATTACTATATAAACAAGGACACCTATCCTAGTTGTCCCCTGGGTTTTGTGCATCCTCGTGTGGGTTCCCGCCATCACCACTTGGGTTGCTAGCCTCTGACTCGGCTGTGGAGGCCTCAGGTGCTGGAGGGATGTGAGGGCGTTTGGCTGCCCTACGGTCTGGAGAGTCCGGAGTCCAAGTGTCTCCATCCGAAGCATAGAGATCACTCACCTCCCCATCCCTCATCCTCATCAGTCCACGCATGATGGCCTCTGACCTCTTCAGGAGGTCCCGGACGTCTTGGAGTTCCTGTTGGCAGTTTTGTAACCTTGCACTGACGTCCACCCCTATCTGAAGACTCAGGTCCATCTGCACCACATCACAACCTTCACGAAGAGGCTCATAGTTGAACACCGCGCTTCCACTTTGTCGCCGGGGGGTGTACATGTATTGGGTCCCCTCAAGGCGGCCACGGTTGGTGTAGCTCTAACAAGTGATTGCCTCCCAAGTAGCGTCCTTCTCAGCCTCTGCCATGGTGGACCTCCATGCTGGTGAGTTGTGTATCTTGAGCAGCTTGTTCTCATGGTAGATCCTCGCCTGCGACTTCCACTCGTCTCGCTCTGTACGAGAGACTCGAGTGGTGTCGTACTGCACCTCTAGCTTGCCGGTATAACCAGCACAGCGAAGGAGGTGTCGGAGGCGATCCACCATGCCTCTAGTGGATTCTCCGTGGGTCTGGTAGGTGGCGGGGTTGTCCACCTCCTCGGTAGTGCGCTCAGCCAACTGGTGTCGAGGAACTCGTCCTCCGGTGGACTTACGAGCCGTGAGACGTGTGCGTGCCATCTGTTTCAAGGAAAATTTAAAATGTGTTAGAAAATAAACAATAATATAATTTTGAGTATAGAAGAGGTTAGACAACATATACCTAGTTCAAATAATTCTCCTTTTAACAAAATACTTAGTAAAAATAGTTTTTAATAAAATAGTGATATCTATCTCGTCCATTTCTATCTAGGTTTGCGTCCTACGGGCAACCTTGGCTCTGATACCACTTTGTCACACCCGATATTCCATAAGGAACACCGAGCGTATACTCACATGTATGCCAGGATCAGTTGATTCATACATGTGCCGACAAAAGTGTAATATCATTATATTACAAGCCAAGTTCAACGTACAATATAATATTACATCATAATACATGAAATAATAACTAAGAGTATCTTTACACCATAACACGACAGCGGAAGACTATACGTGGTGCTCCAGTTCCACAGGCGTTGCCCGAGGTTACGCCAACCTAGAACAACTCCTCGGGATCGAAGTATTCCTCGTCAAAGTCTACGTCTTCATTTGCACCTGAACCAGCATATGATATCCAACAAAAGCAAGTTTGAGTACCGAAGGTACTCAGCAAGTGTAGGAAAGAATGTTATGAAGGCCAATAGCAAGGGAAGGCTAACATGGTTAAGCACTATGCATTAATCCTAAGCCTTAGCTTTGATTAGCAACCTATCTTACTAAGTGTCAATCCCATCATCATCATAATTAAGTCATTAGTGTTAGGTTACACCACCCAACAACCTCTTTTGACTCACATCCATGTTTCTCTAATCATGGACAAGTCCAAGCCGCTCTTGACCGTGAGCACGGCTGTCATGACAGTTTGGTTCTCTGCAGAGATTGTACCACTTTACCCACAAGTAGTGATTTCATCCCCTGTTGCCAGGTGGACTAAGAAACCTCCCTGATATCAGTGGTTGCAAGCCACATTACACACTTCCTTTGGTGTGCGATCAGGAGATCACTACATGGCCTTTACAAAGGGTCTACCGGCAAGTACAAGCCCACTGAGGTTTCACCGCTGTAGTTCCTGGGAGTAACCCTCCCCTACAGAAGCCCCCTCTTGAGCCTTGCAGTTCCCAGGGCAGTCAAAAATGGACTCCCATTCCCCGCACCATCCAAACACTCATACTATACCGGCAAACTCCTAATTAATTGGCCAAGCTGCCCCATCTCAGTCTTGTGGTGGCACTGTAAAGTCGGGTTAACTGTTCCATGAACCGGTCCTTAGAATCTAGGACAGGCACTAACTCATTCCCGAGTCTCGTGCACGAAGCACCAACCAAACAACCAGCCTGTCTAGATTCATAACCATATGACACATACACTTGTGTCTTTCATATAATCCACAAGACTAGTATCAACTACGTTTCATTCATCTCTAAAGTTCTAAGCATGGCTAAGCACATAAAATGATAACCATCAAGTCCTACCTAATTCCCTCCATGGTTTTGCAAGGAAAGATAAAGCAATGAAACTATGGAAACATCCTATACTGGGTTTCATATTAAAGACATCATGCAAATAATCTAACTATTCATCCTAGAATAGGAACAAAGTGATCAAGGAACACTTGCCTTTGAAGGAAGGGGGATTCACTTCAAATTCTTGCTCTTGAAGATTTGGGTGTAGTTCTTGACTTGGGTCTAGTCATTCATATGCACACAAAACAATGCCAAACATGCCATAAGAATCATACCAAGTCATTTCAATCACATAGTTTTAGTTACACACATGCAACTATGGTTTTCTTGTCATTTTATGTGAGTTAGAATGAAAATATGTTTCAATTGGCTACTTATATCCTTTGATTTTACTATTGCCACATCTAAACACTCATTTCCAGTTTGTAAGATGATTTGAATGAATTTTTGAATTTATTAATATATATATGTGTATTTATTATAATTAATTATATCCTTAGAAATCATTTAAATTATTATAATGATTTTCAGAACTCATATTCCTAATTTTCTGCACTTCAGACCTATTTAAGTATTTAGAACAGTTCCAAAACTTTATTTAATATATATTATTTTTATCTATTTTTTCAGTATTTATTTAATGCTTAAAAATACATTTTTAATCATTTAAATATTTATTCTGGATCACAGAAATTATACATGTACAAAAAGATGATAACAGAATAATTTTACACCTTTTAAATAAATTTCCAAAATTTTCTGGAATATATATAATTTTTACTTTGATTTTCCAAGTTAATTGTCACTATATAAATAATATCAGTATTTGTAAACTGTTATATTTAAATTCAGAATTTTTATTCTGTTCAGAATATTTTAACAGTGCTAAAAATAAATTTCTACCATTTTCCAGAATTCATTTAGCCTTATTTGATTATTTACAGAATTAAAAACAAACTTTTAAACTGATTTGGGCTAATTTGTAATAGATTCAAACTTTCTGGGGTTCAATTTGAATTTACTAAACTGTTCTATCAATTTCCAAAATGTTCAGGGGCTAATTAGCTATTTCACAGTGAATTTCAAATTTTCTATAAGCCTAGGGTCGGTTCTGTGAATTTCAGGGGCTGTTTCCTAGTTATTTAAATCTCCAGGGACCTATCTGTGAATCTCCTAACGTTTATAACTGTTTTGAATGTGGGCCGTTGGATTTGAGATCAACGGCCCAGATTTAAATAACCGAACCGGTATCGGTTCTTTTAATTTTAACCGTCCGCTTTACATCCGAGGGTCCAGAGGCGGCCACGTCACCTCCCCCCCCCCCCTTCTCCCTCGCGGCCGGCGGCTGCGCGCGCCGGCGAGCGGCGGCGGCCTCGCCGGAGTTTCTGTTTTTCGCCGTTTCTCCACTATTTCACGATCTACTCGTACCAGAAAAGAGAGGGGAGAGTGGGGAACTCACCTAGGGTGATTTTTGGACCCAGAGACGACCGGAGAAGCGGGCTCGACGGCGACCGAAGAGGTCTCCGGCGATCTTCGATGTCAGCGCTTCCCAGGCGTTTTCCTTCAAAGATCTTCGTCGGGATCGGTCTCTGGTACTCGGGGGAAGGCTCAAAGGGTGTTAAATCCGGAATTCGACGTGTGTTTGTGGAGAATTGAAGAGGAGGGCGGTTTTTCCCGATCGGGCGAACTGTGCGGTTTCTGAGGGTGGAAATGGCCGGGGATCGGGGGTATTTGTAGAGGGTGAAGAGGCGGCGGTTGCTGCGGCGCCGGTTGGGGAAGGGGCGCGAAGAAACGGCCGGAACCGAGGGAATTCGCCCACATGCGATAATAGAGTGAAGAGGGAGAGAGAGAGAGGATCGGCAGCGGTTTTTGGAGGGGAAAGAACTGACAATTGGGCCCCAGTGGCAGTGAGGAGAGGAGGGGGTGACGGTTGTCACGTTTTGCATAATTCGGATGTTACAACCAGGGCCGGGTCGGTGTCATGTGCCTGACGTAGACGATCAATGAAGTCGAAGTCGGGCCCGGAGATGGCGAGGATCGTCGGCTTGTCTGTATCGCGCCAGGAGAGAGCGTCGGCCACCGTGTTGGCACTTCCCGCCTTGTACTCCACCGAAAAGTCGAAGCCGGGGAGTTTGCCCACCCAATGATGTTGTGGTATGGTACTTGAGACTAAAGTGATCAGTTCGTACCAGGAAACGACGACCCCAAAGGTACGGTCTCCAGTGGCGGATGGTGAGAACAAGGCCGATGAGTTCTCGTTCGTAGGCTGCCAAAGATCGGTGGTGCAGAGCTACAGGCCGACTGAAGAATGCCACCAGATGTTGCCCTTGTATGAGTACGACACTGAACCCATGTGTTGATGCATCACATTCAACCACAAAGGTTTGACCGAAGTCGGGTAGTGCGAGCACCGGTGCCGTGGTGATGGCGGTCTTGAGTGCCTTGAACTCTGCTTCTGCCTCAGCTGTCCAAGTGAATCCCTCCTTGCGGAGGAGTGAGGTGAGCGGTGCGGCTGTTGCGCCAAAGTTCTTGACGAACTTGCAGTAGTAACCAGCAAGGCCGAGGAAGCCTCACACCGCTCGCGCCGATCGGGGGACTGGCCAGTCCGCCACTACTTGAACTTTGGCTAGATCCATGGCGACGCCTGAGGCGGATATGATGTGCCCGAGGTAGGCGATGGAGTCGGTTCCGAAAGTGCACTTTGATCTCTTGGCGAAGAGACGGTGTTGGTGGAGAATGTCGAGGACGGCGCGCACATGTCGGAGGTGGTCAGTCCACGTGGTGCTGTAGATGAGAATGCCATCGAAGAAGACGAGGACGAACCGTCGGAGGAATGGCCGCAAGATGTCGTTCATGAGTGCCTGGAACATCGTCGGGGCGTTGCACAATCCGAACGGCATGACCAGGAATTCATAGAGGCCGTCATGTGTTCGGAACGCCGTCTTGGAGATGTCCTCTTCTCGCATCCGGACCTGATAATAGCCGGAGCGAAGATCCAGCTTGGAGAAGAAACGCGCGCCGTGGAGCTCATCGAGAAGTTCGTCGACCACGGGGATCGCGTATGCGTCCTTGACCGTGATGGCATTCAAAGCACGATAGTCGACGCAAAAACGCCAAGAGCCATCCGTCTTTCGTACCAGCAGCACCGGGGAGGAAAACGCCGACGAGCTCCTATGGATGATCCCTTGCTCGAGCATGGTTGTACATTGGCGTTCCAACTCATCCTTGTGTGCGGCGGGGTAACGATAGGGTCGTACTGCCACTGGTGCTGACCCCGGTAGTAGTGTGATACTGTGGTAGCGGGAACATGGCGGTGGCATGCCCTTAGGTTCGGTGAAGACTCCCGCAAAAGCGTCGAGGAGGGCGGACAGTAGATTGTCCCCGGTGCACGCTCGGATTGTCGGACTGGCCGGTTCCGCCTGGCCGTGCCAGCACACCTGGTGGTCGCCCCGGCAGAAGGACATTGTCAATGCCCCGAAGTCCCATAGGATGGGTCCCAGAGACGCTAGCCACTGCGTTCCCAGGACCATATCATAGTCGGCGAGGGACAGGGCGTAGAAATCCGCGGAGAACGCCTCAGCATTGATGCAGAATGTTGCGCCCCGGTACACGCCTGGGCATGGTACGCGGTCGCCGTTAGCCACTGTGACCTGTAGTCTCCCGCCCGACCGAAGCTTAAGTGAGGTCCGAGAGGCTGCCTCCTCGACGATGAAGTTGTGGGTGGAGCCGGAGTCCAATAGGGCGAGGAGGGCAGTGCCGCCGATGAAGACGCACAATTGCATTGTTTCACTGGTGCGGATCCTGGTAATTGCATGGACTGAGATGTGTGGCTCGTCCGAAGTCAGCTCGTCTGCCCCGCCGTCCTCATCATCGTCTTCATGCGCCAAGTCGAGGAGGAAGATGCGTTGGCACACTCGATTGTGACCACGCCCGAACTTCTCATTGCAGTTGAAGCAAAGACTCAAACAGCGTCGCTCTTCCATCTCTGTCTGGGACAGTCTCCTGATCTGTCATCCCTCGACCGTGGCTGGTGTCTGATGGGGAGGCGGCTGAGAACCAGACGTCGGTAGTGCGAAGCGTGGCGAGGGCGTTGGTAGCAGACCCCGCTGGCTTGTATGGCGTTGTTGTGGCGCGGAGGCTCCCGCACACTGATCGTGTAGCTCCAATTTGCGCGCGAGACTCATGGCGACGGCGAGTGACTGCGGGTTATGGATCTCAACGTCCAGGCTGAGAGGCGGTTGTAGACCGGCGGTGAAAAGCTGCACTTTTTGGGTCTCAGTGAGTGCGCCGGCGCGGGGAAGCAGGGCCTCAAACCGGTCCCGGTACTCGGCGACCGAGCCCGTGCGCCTACACACCACGAGTTCACCGAGAGGGTTGGAACGCAAGGGCGGTGCAAACCGGGTGTTGAGCAGTTCGGTGAAGCGTCTCCATGATGGCGTGCCTTCGTCGCGTTGAAGCTGCATGAACCACAGTTGGGCTCCTGCCTCCAAGTTGTACGATGCCATCCACACTTGTTCCTCATCCGCGATGCGTTGTTGGTAAAAGTAGGACTCACACCTGTTGATGAATGCGAGGGGATCGGTTTTCCCATCAAACTTGGGAAAGTCCAGCTTCTGGAAATGGGGCGGCCTGTCGTGGTGGAGTTCGCCGTCCTGCATCCTCCTGGGTCCTGATGCCGATGACTCTGTGGTGCGTTGCTCGATCGTCTCGATCTTGGCTTGCAGGGACGCTACTGTCTCGGTCAGCTTGGTGATTAGCGCCACCAGATCGGCTGACGACGGCGCTGCCATTGGTGTTGGTTCCGGCGCTGTTTGGAGCGGCGGCGCGGCGGAAGCAGCCTCGTGCAGCGGCGGTGTGGTAGAGGAGGAGCGCCTGGATCGTGATACCAGGTTGTCAAGGGCATTGCGCCCAAGACAGCGGGTCCCCGGCTTCGGAGCTCGTAGCCCCGAGAGGAAGAGGCGACGGGGGTTTTGCTCGGCGGCCCGATGGCGGAAGATGGGATCGGAAGAGGGCAGAGGAGAAGGAGAGCAGGGAGATAATACTTCTTTTCTTATTTCTCAATAATCATATTCCTTCTAATATATAGGCTTATGGCCAACTAACAAGGAAACAAACTCAATCTTATCTCTAACAACTCAATCTTATCTAACTGATTATTCTCCTAAAATCTTGCCTAGCCCCTCATTGTGGGCTGTTGTGCCCGATCCTTGGATCGGCGCTGGTACTTGCGGCCCCACATGACAGAAAATGTGTGGTGCTGCACATTTTTTGTTGAATTATTGAGTGAGTGAAAAGGACCTGGCTCACATGGGACCAACCAACCTTAAGGAGCAACTTTTAAGTGATAAGGATTGCAGTGGTTTAACTGGCACAGAGAAACAACATCAATTATTGGATAGCGAAGGACACGTAATATTATCCCTACACTTTAGTACTTCTATAATACAAACTCTTTTTAGAAGTATATGAATCTCATGGGATGTTATGTTTTTTCCCACCAGATTGGGCTTTACTTTCAGACACAATATGTCCTTGGCCCTTCTCTTAACATATGTTATATGATATCTGTTACTGTTAGATCACTGCAGTGTATTTTGCATTTGGCTTGTGGCATTTTGCAGTGTATTATGCTATGTTTCCTGATAAAACCTAGGAAGGTTATTGGCTTGGCGATATTGTTGCTTTGTGTGAAAAGTAGTGATCTTCAATTCACTCATCATTTGGAAATCTTATTCAGCATATATAGATGCTGTTTACATGCGCGATGCAATGTCCTTTGATATATTACTTATCTGATATAGAAGATTTTTATTTGGCAGGCGCAGCATCTCCAAATTCTATAGTGGTAAATCCAAATCTTTTGCTTGTCTAAAACAACTTGTCACATCTTCTGGCTCTGCAAAGGATATCTCTAAGGCGGAGAATGTTTACTCCATAAAACGGAAGAACCTCCTTGCCTACAGCATCATGTATGAAAATTCAAATGAAACAGCAGCAATTGAAGTTTATGAAATAGGACCGCCTAAGAGGCCTACTAGTTTGAGCAGAAGCTCTCTAGTGCCAATAGCTAGTAGCAGTTCCAGGAGCAGCAGCAGCTTCAGCATTGAAGATAATGAGTTGCCTGAACAGCTCCATTATCCTTGTTCACCTGATGATAATGAGAATTATGGGCCTCCAAAGGTTCCCACACCACGGCCAGGATCTTGCATATCCAAGACATCATCTATGCCTATGAGATCATTATCGATGGTGGATTTGCCAGGTCTCCATAGTTCAAGTTCCTTGGTTCGTCTCAAAGATAAGAATGTGGATTATTAGACTAGCGTTCAGAGGATTTTCCATTTCCTTTTCCGAACTTTTCGATTGTGATTGCTACCATCATCTTGTACATACCTAAATTTGGTATCAAGGTTTATGGATACATAAAAAGACGCTTCAAGCTTTGGGGCGTGCGTGTGTAAAATGGATCACTCTGTTGTACATTAGCATAAAAAAAGGCGTATGTAGTGCCAAAGGTTTCCGCACATGTGGGGTCTGGGGAAGAGTTATTTCTAGACAGTCTGTTGTACATTAGCATAGTATACCAAAATTGGTGGTGTATGTGTACTGACCACCACTCATGTAATTATTTTCAGATTTAAATTAATAATATTTTCTATTTTTTTCATGACCAACAAAGTTCCGTTTAGCTACCCCTGGACAATTTAGACTACTGGCATGCCAAATTTGTAAGCAATTCGTGGAGCCAGAAATTGGCAGCCATTGATCAACACATGGATCTAAAAAGACTAGTTCCAAGCACGCTAGACTGAAATGAAAAACATACTTAACAGATAGCAGAACGACTCATAGTTCAGATAGAGCGAACCTTAATACATTACAGATAGTTTAATCCTTAATACAATACATATAGCTGGTTCCTTTCAGAGAAGAGACTCTTGGCTTCTGATCCTCTCTGATGGCACTCTCTTACGCAATAGGTTTCTACTCGCTCTATGGGTAGCTGGGCAGTTTCAGAGAGGAAACTCATGACTTAGTCCTCTCTCACACTCACCTCTTACTCACATGGTTACTACTAGTACTGCATTATTCCCTTGTACAAACTATTCGCGATTATTGTTCATGTAATGTGGGAACAGGTCACTCCCAGTGTCGTTCATGAGCATGTCATCTAAGATGGAGATCCCATCAGCCGGCCCCATGCCCCAGTTCTCCATGCTACCTTCCCCGGCATTCAGATATATCTCTGCAGCATCGACACTTGCAGCGGCGCCTTCTGCTGAGCCTCCCTGCTGGCCGGCAAGACCGGCGTCGTACTCGTACATCTGCCCGTCCGTGCCCAGAAGAGCTTCCAGAGGGAAGCTGTAATCCTCCATATTTTCATCAGAAGCAAACATCACCGCAGGATCATCTCCCGTGGCAAGCTGGTTCACGTTTGGCGCCATGAATGCTGCAGCGTTCCCGTCGAATGCTCCGCCTGCCATTGCTGGATCGTTGACATAGTAAGCCATGCCAAGAACCTGATTAGGCACCACGAAGGACTCACCGTTGCTTTCGTAGTACATTGCTGCGTTGTTGTTATAGTAGCACATTTCTGCCACGTCATCAACGTGTTGGGGCACCATCAGGTGTGGGTTCGGGGAGTACATGGCCATCATTCCTGCGACCTCGTCCACGTCCTGTGCCACATCACCAGGTTGCAGAGACTGCATGAGTGTATTGGCACTGTTGCCGTAATCTCCTCCTGCATGCGTGGCATCATCTGCAGCTCCAATGGCCGCACCGCCAACAGTGCCGGCGGTGGAAGGATCTCCGGCGGCGATGGTGAGTGGCTGCTGGGACGGAAGCTGAATATTCCTGTTCCTGGTGGGGAAGTTGCTTGGCGCGAACATGTCCTGCTGCATGGTGCGCGGCGGCAGCGGCCCCTGGTACGGGAAGGGTCCGAAGGCCCCGCACAGCAGCAGGTGCGGTAAGGCAGCCTCCCTGTCTGTAACGGCGGTAGACATAGCTGTTTCTGCCGCCGGCGGTGCGACGTTACCGATGACGTTGACGGCCGGGGTCTGCTGCTGGCGGTGCACCACAGGAGATGCTGGTGCCGGTTCTGGGCACACCGCAGCCGGTGCCGGAGCTAGTGGCGCTTGGTGCACCGGCCGTGGCGGTGATGGAGCTTGTGGCGCTTGGTTTGCCGTAGGCGGCGCGGGAGCTGGATGTGCTTGGTGCGGCGGAGGCGATGCTGGTGCCTCGACGGTAGTCTTGCCTGCGCCGGAGAAGGAGATGATGTTGCTGCCCCGCTCGACCGCGTCGGCAAAGATGCTGGGGTTGTATGGTGGCATGTCGAGCGTTTGGAGGACGGACTGCACGAACAGAGACTGTTTCGGCTGGGGTGGCTGGGGCTCAGCATCCATGTCTTCAGGTATCTCGGGCATGCTCGCGCTGTTGCCATTGTTCTTGCCCTTCTTCGAGCAGGACATCTGAGGAACAGTCTAAAAAATTAAGGTATGTTAATTCAATTCTTTTCGAAGCGTGTGACCTAAATATTTGCAAATTTTCGAATAGTATAATTAAACTGCTTCTACATGATTAATGACAAGGCATGTGATTAACCATGTGACTACATGTTGAGTCAAAACATCAATAATAACTGTAGGTTTACTCGAGGTAATAGTAGCCTGCCAAAAGTTTAATTTTTACAAATCGGGGGGACACGTTGCATATTAACTGAGGTATTACATCACGAGGTAATCTTTCGTCAGAGAATTAACTAGACGAACATAATTAGACCACATGTTGCTAGCAAAAAGTAGTAACTCATACGAAATACAGTATGTTTGACCAGCTACGAGTAATCTATTACGGAGGCCGGAACGAATTGAAGTTAATTAATGTTACTGTCTCAAAACTTTTAGCTGCAAGTCTGTGATAATTCCGAGGAGTTTGGAAGAAATGGTCACCTTAGCCACATGGTCCGTGTCCTGATGATGCCCTGCAGCCACGTTCGTCTGCTCCCGATTTTTAGCTGGCCGGCCTCGTCGTCGTGCTGGATAGAATTGAAGTAAACATGTGTGTCAATTTTTTTGGAAGTTATATTAACCTCGACCAATAGAACATGTTTTTAACTTTGTGTTAGACATATTTGGTGATGATCTGGTGTGTAGACGGACCTGCTGTGACCGGGACGCTGCTGCCGGAGTCGTTGATGGCGCCCTTCCTCTTCCGGCCTCTCACGCCACTTATCACCCTGAAGTGCACGCGTTCCTCCTCCTCCTCCCCATCGCCATCAAAGGATGACGACCTTGCCCACGGCGGCAGCAGACAGTTGCCGCCGCTGCTGCCGCTGCTGCTTCCCTGCCCGGCGGCGGCGTCGCTGGCGGTGGCACCCGCGCCGCCCGTCGTCTTGCTGTTCAGACAGCACTTGCGCCACGCTATGTCCCTCCACAGGTTGCAGATGTCGTCCGCGTCGAACGGCTTCTTCAGTATGAAGCTCGCCAGGTCCAGGGTCCGGAGCAGCGCGTCCGCCTCGGCGCCGTCGCTCTTGTGGTTCTGCGAGAGAACTGGCATGCGAGCATGTGCCCAAGTAAACGGGAAGTGATCGGAGGACTGGGGCAGTTAAGATCGGCAGATTTGTGTGCTTACAGTAGACGACCGGGACGCGCAGATCAGGCTCGACGATAGCCCGGAAGTCGAAACCGCAGGTGGTCGTCTTCTTGGCGTCGGCGAGGACAACATCAACGTCTTTGAATTTGTCTGCGGTAGAGAGTACCTTGAGGGCAGAGCTAGGGCTGCCACATGTTGAAACTGCAGGGAGGGAATTAAAGTGACTTATTGAGAGTGTGCTACTTGAAATATACCGAAAAATGGTTAGGGGTGATTATGATGGACGACATAGGAAAGATTTTTAATTTAACATATTAAAAATTCTTGTTATTAGACATACAAAATCCAGCAAGCTGATGAGTAAAATTGGCAAATTAACAAAATTATTGAAGCAAAAATATTTTATAAAACAATAGCGAGGTATTCGAAAACTAGCGCGAAAAAGAGCTTACGCACGAAAACTTAATTTGAATCCCTCCTATTCAAAAGCTTAGGAAAAAAACTCCACTTCAAGAATCTAAAGATCATGCATCAATCTCCGTAAAAAACAAGGGGAAGAAACACGGAATAAACACATGGTCTACTCCATACCGTGAACGAAAACGTGATGAATCGTCAAGACTAGAGAACATGTTAGAAACAGTTTCGCACAAAAAAAGGGAGAAACAAACGTGGTCTAAACCGTCCTGTGATTTCATTTTTTTTTTAGAAAACGCGTCCTGTGATTTCATACTGGCCTACGTGGGAAGCACATTTCACCCATGCATGCCAAAGTAGCAAAAACTGCCCAAACGAACTTCCTAAGAAACACATACATGTATTTTGAGGGAAGCTTCCTCTGACCTTCCTCAGAACCTCCTATATATTTTTTGTCAAAAATCCCTGGAAAGGGTTATACTCCCTTTGTTTCGAAATAAATATCATCCGTTAGTTTAATTTTGAACTAATTAACGTCATTTATTTCAACACGGAGGGAGTATATATTAAGGAGGAGATGAATTTACTTTCTTTCTTAATATAAAGCCAGGTGAAGGCATCAATCTTTCTAGAAAAAAAGGAGAAGATGAATTTAGTACAAAAGTAAGAATCATGTACAAGAACTAGCTTCCTATATATGCCAGCGCTAAAAACTTGCCGAAGCTGAAAACAGCAGAATGTACCTTTGAAGTTGAGGAGGGACAGCAGCATGGAAGCCGTTCTGAGGAACCTCGGGTCATCGTCGACGAGCAAGACGCGGATGCCGCCAGGGTACAGGGTGAGCATCTCCGGGTCCATCGTCGATCTCCGAGGCACTTCGCTCGATCGACTGAGGTTTGAGGTATAGTGATAGACGTCGTCCGGTGAGAGTGGACTGGGATGAGAAGGGAGCGAGGCTGTGCCCGGGTATTTATAGGCCGGGAAGGCCGGCACCGTTGAGAAGACCGAGGAGGGATGCATGACGCCATGCAAATGCATCACCTAAGCTTTGACGAGGGAGGGGCTGCACACAGGTGATCGAGCGAGCAGCAGGTGGTTCTCGAAGTCCCCACAAATGTCTGGATGGAATTACAGTAAACATGCACCCGTTGCTCCAAATCAGAAACGTTAATGACATATCTCTTTCTATCTCTCTTGTGCTCACGTGAGGCTTCCTCCGGATGATGATTATCTTGACCAGTCCATCGGATCCCTGTCTCCTGTTGACTACTATTGTCCGTTGCCAGTCACCTGCCTGTTTCGGCAGGTTGCAATCACCTGCAGCCCCCATTACCTGGGTAGCTGCATTGCATTGCATGCCACGAACCTTCGATGATGCCGCGAGCGAGCATAGCGGTTGCCGTGACACCGTCCAAGATTGCAGTTGCCGGTTGAATCGCCTTGCACGAGCCACGGCTGTTTTTGCGGGCAGCACACACGCGACCGCGGTTGTTTCTGCAGGCGTGTGTATTCGGCAGCCCGCAAAGCGCCCGGCTACCTCCAGCAGCCGTCCATGTGCAGACCAAGATGCCTGACTCGCTCAACTGAATTTTTGTGCATAAGAGAACTCTTTTCAAGACAAAATTGTTCAACCCAAATAGGAAATAAGTTGAAGTGCATCTATAATTACTGAAATTCTCCATCATAGACGTGAGAAACAAGTATATTTGAAAAAAGTGCATGTGATCCTTGCATTGGCAACAAAAAAGAACATTCATTTCAAACAAGTATATATGAGCAGCTGGCAAATAACGAGGTTGGTAATCATCACAGCGAATCAACTTTATACTGTCGTCCCCTCCATACCACAATAATGTAGTTAGTTCTAGGCCTCTTCTACCTAGGTCATCAGACCTTCTTAATTAATTTTGACAGTCAATAGAAAAAGAACGTTCATATAAGAATTAGCAAAAAGTTGTCAATCCTTTAGCCACGGAGTACTCTCTTAGCCACCGACATCACATCAGCCCACCATCCACAACAGCCTAGCTCCCTCTTCACGACATTATCAGTTCTCGTTTCTGGCTTTTGTTCTGCTAAAAAAAAAGAATTCTCAAAGAAACCCGAGGACGGCTCTAGCTAATATTGCAGCTAGCTAGCATTGTGACGGCGCGAACGCAGCCCCATGGGAATAGAACACCATTATCAACAATGCTGACTAAAGGATACATTATATCATCAGCCTTAGCTGCGTACATGCATGCTTTGTGCATGGGATGATCATCGAAGTCTACACGTACACAACCACAGGCGATACATGGCGCAACAGGGAGAGGTCGATGGCCCGGTACGTGTATCATCGATTAGACCCCTGCGACCATGCAGATAGCTAGAAATAAAGGAACAAGGATAGGCAAAGCTCGCACGATCGAAGACACTTGCTGTCCGGGGGCGTGGCCTCACGCGTCCTTCCAGCTAGGTGCGGGTGACAGTTGGAGCTTGGTCCGTTGGTGTCCGGGCGGAGGCCGGACCGGACGTCAGAGGTGGAAGCGGTGGCGGTCCAGCGACTGGGAGAGCCGTCCACGGACGAGGGAGTTAAACCCGGCTGGGACAGGGGTGGAGCAGAACACGGGCGCGGCGTTCACCCGGAGCCGAGCGATTGCGGACGCCGGATGGCAGCGGTGTCCACGCGGCAACAATCCGGCTTCCGGCTTCGGTTTGCGTCGGACACGCGCACTCATAAGTCATAAACTGTTCGAACTCTCGTGTGGCATCATCAGACGTGTCGCTACGTAGATGTGTGGATCGGATACAAGTGCGAGCGTGACACTTTTTGAAAATACAACATAGATGTATGTAAGGAATTGAATTGGCAAACACACCTCTTAGAGTAGAGGGGATTTAGCTGTAGAACAAAGATCCAGACCCGACTTTCCACTCCGCCGTCGTAAATAGGCGGTATATACCCGTGGGGCCAAGGTCGACGCGGGCGTTCACGCCGACCCCGAGGCCGCCCGCCACCGCCCCAGCCCGACGCCCCGGCGCCTCCGCGCCCTCAGCCGCCGCTACCCCTAACCCCGGTGGTCCCGACGCCTTCCCCCAACCTCGGCGGCCCCCGGCGCTCCTTTCTGACCCGGCGTCCCGCTGCCCCGCCCCCGGCCCCGAGCTCCCGCGGCATCGAGCACGTCGCAGCCATCGGAAAGTTAGTGTCTTTAATTTTGGTGATACTTAGATTTAGTTTAGTTAATTTAGTTATTGATTATTATTGTTTAATTTATGTAAATTGTTTATTAGTTTTAGATTGAATTTAGTTTAGTTGTAAATTGTTTAGTTTATAAATTTTGTTTAATTTAGTTGTAAATTCTTTGTATTAGTTTTACATTTTAATTTAGTTTAGTTGTAAATTGATTTATGATTTTCTTTTAATTTAGTTGTAATGTATTTGTATTAGTTTTTGATTTGATTTAGTTTAGTTGTAAATTGTATAGTATATGAATTTTGTTTAATTTAGTTGTAATTATTGTAATTTATTTAGTTTTAGATTGAATTTAGCTTCTCGCCCGCCCACCCGCGCCTCCGCCACCACAGCCGCCCCCGCCCGGCCCCGCCTCGTCGCCGGCCACCCCCAGCCTCCTCCACGCCGCCCGCCGCCGCCCCCATGCCCCGCGTCGCCGTCCGGCCGCCCCCGGCCTCCTCCACGCCCAGGGTCGCCCAGCCTTTTTGGTGCCTCTGCACAGGCCAGCCTAGCCCAGCGGCCCACTTACTTCCTCTTCCTCTCTGGATTTAGGCTACGCACTTCCTTTTTCACCCCGCCGCTAGCCCTCCACTGATCCACCGCCTATTTGCTTCATTTGATTATTTAGTTGAATATTATGTACAAAATTGAGTGTTTATTATATGCTATAATGACGGTTAGCTATATATATACACCATCATGAGAGCAAGTGTAAAATATGTTATTTACGATGGCTCCAGATCGGGTTGCTGTGTCACCCTCTCCGTCACGACGGCGGCGGGAGCGAGAAGGCCCTGAATCTCTGAGCTTCGAGCACCCAAGGACGCGGAGAGACATTGTTGTTGAATACGGCGAAGGAAGGGGGACACTGGCGCATCGGTAAAACTGTCTGACCATGAGGTCACGGGTTCAATTGTCTCTTTGAGAAATATAAAGAAATGTTGCATAAAGACCTAAGTGGGTCGAACCTTTTCACAGACCCTACGCAAGCGGTAGCTACGTGCACGGATGCAAAGGCTACCCTTTCTTTTTCTTTGTTGAATACGGACAACGAGTTGCATTGTGTACAACTACGACAAGATGCTAACGCTAAATAAAAAAACAGGAACGCTAATTATTATATAACTGAAATTGGCATC
This sequence comes from Neostapfia colusana, assembly GCA_030760725.1. Classification (NCBI taxonomy): domain Eukaryota; kingdom Viridiplantae; phylum Streptophyta; class Magnoliopsida; order Poales; family Poaceae; genus Neostapfia; species Neostapfia colusana. The sequence continues at coordinate 109,423,825 of JASWHV010000006.1, forward strand.
TACTTTCAACCTACGCATTAAGATGTCGGATCTATTTCTAGACTCGGGTGCTTTTTACCAGTTGTTTGAAAATGTAGACACTCATAGACTAGGTACGCTGATGCTAGATTGAAAAGTGTGACACGTGAGGCAGAGCTTTTCTCTCCCGCCACACTAGACCGGTGGATAATCGCAGCTCCATGCAAACCTCCCCAGCATTATGCATTCATCTTGAACCGCCTTTAGAAAAGTACACGTCTGAGGATCTCTTTGGTTCAGCTACACCAATAAGATTTTTTGGCAAAAATAAAAAATCTGAATCAAGAGTTTCCATGAGAATCAGATTCTATAGAATCTACAGATTTTCTTAGTTCCAATAAAAATCTGCCAGGACCTTAAATTTCCCAGATTCCTCTTTTAACTTTCACCAAAATTACCTACCATGCCACTTATTACGTAACTCAAAATGTTATTTTCTTTATAACGCATTTATTATAAAATACACAGTTGATAGATATTTTCAGCCAAACAGATTTCAGTTATCTCGCAGCTCTCAGTTCACAACAACGTTTTGACAATTCACAGGTTGTTGTGTCGCCAATGGCATATTCGTGGGCCTGTGGGCTCTACGGTTTCCTGGAGCGCCTCCTGTGGGCAGCTGCTCGCCTCCGCCCTGGGCAAGGCCGAACCGGCGTACTCCCACCCGCCACGTAAAGGCCCACTCTAACAGAAACGTGCGACCCAAATCCAGGCCCAACTAAAAAAACTTACCGTCTTCTTCCTCGGTCCTCCTACTCCCGCTCTCTTCACTAGAAGCTCATAACCCATCACAGCAAAAAAAAAGTTCAAGCATGAATCATAAAATGTTCTATCCTTCAAAATCGAATGTTCCACCATTCAAACCACTTGTTCCTGTTCGAGCCTATAGCATCGCTATTGATGCCATTGATGATGGCAAGGTGCCTCGGTCGTTGAACGAGGCGTCCGTGAAAAAAGAATATGATCACATTTCCATAAAAGCAAACTAAAATACTAGAGATACCAGAAATAAGTCCTGTGTGCTCTCTCATCTATCCAGATTTTCTTACTGATCGTTCATAGAACGAAGGAGCATTCGAATCGGCAATTATACTGTATTTGAGAATTGAGAGAGACAAATAGATTGGCCCAATGTCTCTTATGGTCACAGCAAACCCTGAAATGAGTAAACAGAATTGTTTACATGAGCATTCTTAACATGAAACAAATAGCCCCACATGGGAATCCCCGATCTTCAGCCATAGAAACTGATCGGGTATTCTGCTCGTTCTCACAAAGCAAATGAATGGAGGGAAAAAAGGGAGAAGAGTATCACTACTCAAATTCACAAAGCAAAGGCGCAAGCTACAGCAAAAAGAAGGGCACCGACCAGTCTCGACGACGTGCCCACGTCGGTTAAAACGGCGCCATTCTTGGGACCCATACAATCGTCGTTGTTGCCGCTGAAGCATCCTGGATGCATGGCGGTCTTGGGCACTTCGCCGCCCTCCACCTTGAAGCTGGTACTCGGCTTCCCGTCGCTGAAGAGCACGCACCAGAAGTACGGCCCGCCGCCATCGGTGCCGCTGATAGCTGCACCGACCTCCGTGTGGTTCTTGCTACGCAACACCTGAAGGCTCTTCGCGTCATCGATCAAGATGTTGAAGGCCTGGTCAGGAGACGCGTAGCTGGACTGGCAAGCCAGAAGCCTCCCGGTGATCTTGGCAAGAGTTGCAGCTTGGACTCCGCAGTCGGGGGCAAATTTGTCCGTGAAACTGGACTCCACAGGCTTCATGTTTTTACCCACCTGGTTGCATTGACCTTGGAATGCTTTGATGTACTGCAGAGAAATGCATCCGAGACCTTGATTGTCGGCAAGGGAAGAAGCCTTGCTGGCAGTGCGGTTGCTGTTGATCAGTGACACAAGCTGATCGGCAGGGTTGTCTGAGAAACAAAGATTAAAAGTATTGGAAGGCGATTAATTCAACAACTCTTAATTATTAGCACGCTAGTACATATGTTCTTTGTACTCGAAAAAAAATACTGGAACATTACTGGGAAATAAAGAAAGTTCCAACTACAAGGCGAGTGTATTGAAGTAGACCACTCAAATAAACATTCAACCAAACAAATACTCCCTCCGTTTTGGATTATTTGACGCTGGCTAGTTCAACTTTAAACTAACTAGCGTCAAATAATTCGAAACGGAGGGAGTAACTATTTACTCCCTCCGTTTCGAAATAAATGTTGCCGATTAGTTCAAAACTAAACTAACAGATGTCATTTATTTTAAAATAGAGGGGGTACACAACAATCAAACAAAATAAGGCGATTGAAATAAACAGGCTAACTAATACAAAGGTATAGCAAAAGAAGTACGCTTAGGAAAACACCCGGTTCTGCAGCAGGCGTGAACCTAGTGCTCACAGATTGCAGAAGGACATTGGAGAATGCTTTACGAGTGAACAAGCTATATGAATGCACCCAGGACTTGCAGACTTTGTCCAGGGTCAAAATTGAAGGTGTCGATGTGATCTTGCTTTGCTAGAAACGTTTATTGCTCTATATATATTGTTCCTTGAATGACATAATAAACAGATTGCTCTGAATTTTCGCTGCGAGTGCCAAGATGTACTTGAAGCTAGGACAACGCTGATGATATCAAGGCAATTTCTGTGTTCGTAGCCCATTTCATTGTCACATTAGGTAGTCGATTTGAATTGACATAGATGAGTGCAATCGACATTTATGGGTGACTGATGAGTGACAGAGACACCACCAAATATACCCTGACCAATCAAAGTTACTTCAAGAGACACCTTGGCAGAAATAGAAATAGGGAAAGTGAACCCTTCTGGCAGCCCCTACGGGTTGCCTCCGACTCACCAAAACACGCATATAAATTTACTGTGTAACATATGATTTGGCCGACCATGGACGTGAAAAATTACCAAAGCAATCGATACATCGCTGACGTCTCATGCAATTAACATATTCAAAAAACAGTAGGTAACTAGGTACACTAAAATTCCCTTAAATTTGGCTCACTATTTGCTCATTCAGTGAAGCAACTAAAAGTCAATTATCCATGCTACCACAACCCACATGGCAAGACAAGAAGACGGAACAATAGATCAGTGAAGAATACCAGAACTGTGACCTCCACAACCCAACGCCAGAAGGCCAGAAATGGTCAAGAGCTAGCCGGTCGTCTCCCTCACCAACCCACCCCGAGATCCCATCCCAAGAACCACGCATCCGAACACCCAGATCCAGCCACCACGCAGCAAAACAACCCCGGTCCCCGGGTTGGACTACTCTGCACGCAAGAACGAACCCAAGAAGTGTAGCAGCAGCAGCAGCACGCACGCAACAGCATGAGGCACGGAGAGTGTGAAGACAGGCGCCGTACTCTTGCTGTCGGCGGCCGAGGCGGCGGAGAGCAGGAGCGCCGGGAGCAGCAGGGCGGCCAGCAGCGTCCGACCCGGCATCGCCATCCGAGCCGTCTCCCCGCCACGCGCGCGAGGGGTACAAAACGGGATCTGGAATCTCGCACCTGTGCGCGCGCTAGCTCGGCGCCCTGGAGTGGCGGGGAAGATGGTAGATGGAGCTGGCTGAGAGCTGGCTACTGGCTAGTGATCTCTCCCGTTAGATCTGCTGCGAGCGCTCTTTTTAAAGGCATCTTTGGGTGTTCTGCTCTGCTTCTGCAATGCCTGCTCTGTGCTCTCCTCCCCTGTGCTCACACTTTCGGCCGCATGTGTGTCCACCGTATGACTTACGGTTGGGCCCAGTGGATTGCCCGAAACGCCCCTGCCGACTAATTTCAGTTTGAAGGCAGCCTTCAATAAGCTAAAAGGGGTAATCACCGACAGTCAGTGCTATGTCATCTGGCCCTCCAAAAAAGTGCAATATCATCTGTCCTTTTACTTCCACGTTATCAAAAAATATTATTAAATAATTATATATAAATATTATGGAAAAGATAGTACTATCTTTTTTGTTATATTCATGGCTATGTACATTCCTAGACAACTAATTATTCAGCAAAAAATACTTATATTTATGGGCAGAGGTACTATTTAATTTTCACGTCGATGTGTAGTTTTTCGAATTATTTACTCAATACTCAGTTGTTTATAAACACGTGAATCTCGACCTGCCCTCCCCGACTGTCGGTGTGGTCATTCATAAGGACCACGTTTTGCACTGAAATGGACAGTGAAGTGTACCAATCGGCGATCATAAGCTCACGGCACGTTTAGCTCGGCCGTGCCACAGCTCACCCCGTTAACAAAACATTAGTCACCGCCAAACCGCGTCTGTGAGCGACTAGATGTTACTCTCATGTGCCAGCTCCTGAATAATTAAAATCATTCAAGGGCCGCAAATCTCCTCGCAAAGCAAGTAAAAAAATCAAGCATTGAAAACTGGTTTGAAGGACTACTAAAAAATGCGACCGAACGTGGGGCGTCAGCTGATTCGTTCGTGCTGTTTGACAACTGACAGGCTAACTAATCCCAAACAGGATTATAATATAGATTATAGATGCTGATTATATAATCCGAGTCACCTATTTGGTAACTTAGATCATTGAAAGTCGAATTATTAATTTTAGATGTAAAAAGACAACAATGTATTTAACTATTTTAGTTGTCAGTCCTCATTCGTTTAAGATGTTGTTATACTTTAGTAAGTTTATAAAGATAATGTAATATAAATTTAAATAAATAAAGTGTTAAACATTCTATATATCATTTTCTCCGTACAAATAGAAAGATAAGAATATTTCACACAAGATTTTATCTACACAAACACGCTCCAACAAAAACGTTACATGCATGTTTGGTTGACAACTAATTTTATCACATTTTATTCTTTAAGGTGGTTGAAGTTAGTCCTATCACACTTTTATGGTGAGAAAATTGAGCAATTAATCTTAGACAAAAGCTTGATAAAAAACATTTTGTGTATGATAAGTGAGCCAAGTAGCTAATAGACAGACTAAATTGTGGCAGCAACCACGCACAATCTATTAAAACTATGGTTGCATAATCTTAAATGTGGCAAGCTTAGTAAATCAACCAAACATGCCTATACATTCTCTTAGCAAATACTCTCTCCATTTTAAAATAAACGACGTTGATAACCAATATTATTTATTTTGAAATAAAGAGAGTAATACATTAACAATAACATCAGAAAAGGTATTCATGACACCCTCCTCATCCGTTTACTAGAAGAAGACGGTTTAAAGCTAGTTTGGCTACTGCCCTGCCAGGCAGCTCGTCCATCAAGCGCAAATCGCAACCTCAAGCGTCCGATTTCGATGCATGGGCGTGATGCCTGGCTCAGACACGATTGCCAGGGCGTCGACAAAACTAGCCCTTACCCTGGTAGAATATTGAGATTTTTACTTTTTTGACGACCCACCTGATGGGTTTCGAGGATTAAGCATGGTTAAGATGACCTCACGAAATTGACACTCATTTGCTTCTCACTTTGATTTTCCCGTTCACCATTCTCCTGGGTTTCATATTTCTTTTCCTCTCCCGGGACATAGGAAATGACAGACATGCCCCTGAACCCAATATCACATACAAGCTGGGCACCTCTTTATTTTAAACGGCTGGCCTCGGACGCCTCGCGCCTGCCTGGTCAAGCAAAACTGAAAGGGTGGGCACGTATTTCATTTCCTGCGGCCTGTGAGAGGAAAAGAAATTTTAATAAACCCACAAAAATGTTGAACGGACAGGGGGGTCAAAGAGATGAATGCCAGTTTGGCGAGGTCGACGCTACGAGTCCTAAAAGAGCGAAGCCCGTCGGGCGGGATGACAAAGTAGCAGAAAGGCTCCGGAATGCTTCACGCGTGTCTGGGCGAAAAAAAGGTCTCGAATTGACAGCCCAAGTTGACCAAATTGGGCTCAAAAGAGGCAGCAGGCTAACTAAACTGCACACGGCAGCAAACCAGATGACGGCCCATACGATAATATGGAGGCCGCCCGGTCCAACAAGTCCAGGAAAGTGCTCACTGCTGCATGGAGAACTATCCGGCGAGTACCCCTGCTCCACAGTTTGCAGTCGGCAGCGCCGCCAAAAATGATCAAAGCCCCGTGTCAAAAAAAATTGATAGAAAGCCCACCTGTCAATGTTTGACGCGAACCGTGGTCCATGACTCAACACTTGATTTGGTTCCACACGTCTCAGTGATCACCATATGGGTGCAATGGAATCTAGTGGATCCATCAACATCTTCCATGAGCCGTCCCCAACTTCCTACCTTTGACGTATCTCAAGATTCTCTCATCGCAGCAGACGTGGTCGCCATTTTCTCCCGCCGCGCTCCGTGTGCAAGAGTCCATAACGCCGCAGAGCCCTGCATTTGGGGGCTATGCCTACGGGCGTGACTGATGAAGAAGCCCGCGGCCTACGCGACGGCGCGGTAGCAGAAGTGTGTTTACCGCAGCGTCATGCGGCCACGGGGCCTAGGCCGGTGATGTTAGAAATCTATACAATTTACCGGTTACTTCTAAAAAATAATACACAAGAAAATAATAATCAACAGGAGCAGCGATACGAATAGTAGTAACACATACAAAAGTACAACCATATCAAGATGCTGGTATCGATCTGTAGCCGGATCAAGCGTTGTAGATGTTGTTGTAGTATTAATGAAAATCAATAAAAAAAGACGAAGACAAGATGGCAATCCCACCCGTCGGTGCAGGTACCCAACAGGTGTGGACTCGGGTGAGATTTTTCACTCGTGGGTCTAACTCGCACCCGACCCGACTTGTCACGGGTGCGGCTTTTATTTTTAATCCGTGGTGCCCACCAGGTATCCAAAACAAACTAGAAGTTGTCAATACATTATGATTTTTGTAACTTTTAGGTCAAAATTGGCCCTTTTTCATAATTATTTGTTTCATCTTGTTTATCGTAACCTATATTTACAATCTTTATAAGAAACTTAATATTCTTTATTGCGTTATCAATCAAAGCGGATGATTTTTATTAGATTTGTTTATCAAACGTTATAGTATGTCCATGAAAAAGTTAACCTGACGCGCATCTGAAACCTGTTCGAGACTCGTTGGGTGCAGCCGTGGTTGCCAATTCTCACCTGTGGGTGCGGGTCTCAAATTTGGAGTAACAACCCGTCCGAAACTTTATTCGCCCTCTCTCGATACAGGATTGCAAAAGCGAGCGGATCATCGGTGCATGTGGGTACTTAGGATGAAGTAGACTAAGATGGCCAAACAAGGAACGAGAGAGGTAAAACTATTATTTTATATCGTGTTCACCCCTACATGCACGCCCCTTATTTATAGCAGATGGAAAGAGTGCCAGTTGGTTACAATAGATCCAAACCGACCCGGGTGTTTATTAACGCATTCGTCTCCAACTCAATCTCCCGACCTGCCAGGATCAATCTACCACACACCTAGAGACTTGACTTGCTAGAGACCCAAATAGCAAAAAATACAAGTTGGGCTCGGCTCGAATATATGAAACGCGCATGCGTGTGCCAGGCGTACGAGACGGGCGCGAAGGAAGAGGAGGAGTGCACTTGTACCAATACCCTTCTAACTCACTTAGAGAGTGGTAAAACAACTTTTCTTATAAGTCTCACTCTCCACTTTCACTCTATATGTGATACTCCCTCCGCTTTAAATTATTTGACGTTGGTTAATATAAAATTATACTAACCAGTGTCAAATATTTTAAAATGAAGGGAGTGCTAAATATTTAGGGTTGAAATTTTAACAACCCCACCAGATCTCAAAGCCAGTAAGAAGTGTCTTTCTTGTTACTTGTTTGATATAGTGTTACGAAGAGACTGTTGATTTGAATTTCTGTCTAGATACTTAAGCTAAATCAGTTCATAACTTCAACATAGACAACATGTTAAATTGTATATTTTTTGTGAACCTGTTTTACCTAAATACCATAACTAATGTTTCATGTTGCCATTAGTGCAAAGTGTATGAATTTGACGAGGTTGGGTGCTAAGCGTTTGTTGATCAGGAGCATGCGTGCATCTCTCTCGCGGATTGCTTTCATGGACAGTTCAAGGCGTTGGCGAATTTGCAGCTAGCTTGTTACGTCCGCCCATACATACTCTAGCTTGTTTTCTTTTGGTGAAAATTTCTACTGTATCTCTATCTCTTCGGTATATCTAGAAAGATCCCTACCTCTCTTCTTGACTAGCACGAAAATCTATTAATAAATTCGTTTGGAGCTTTTGATCATGTGTTTAAATCTCGTATGGAGCAAGGAGCATAAGAATGTAGTCCGTGCAAGTTGTTACATACCAAATTTTGTCCAAGATCCAGTAATCATCCAACAGGCCCATCCTGCCAGCCCAGTACTGTACAGTGGAACATGTGAGGGTAATTTGTCTTTCAGCATGTTCAGTAATTTTGTGCCCTTCAACAATTACCAAGTGCAACATCATTTTGTGGTAAATAAAAAATCAGCGTTTGTTAATTAAAGAAACAGATAAACATTTAATTTTACTTTGCAGTACAGTAGCCTTAATTCACCGAATGAGAGACGACGTATGGACATACAAAAACCATCAGACAATGCCGATTGAAGAGCTCAATGTGCATTTTTCATGTTTCCTTGCAACAAATTGAAATGATAGTGAAATAAAAATAACATGGACAAGGTCATAACATGCCAATGGTCAGACTTGGGTCATAATATGACAATGCAGACAGGATGAGCAAGACCACGACCATTTAGGCCTACAGCCGGGTACAAACTTAGCCGCTGCCGCCTAGCACTGACTTGAGCTTCTTCACCTGCGCGTCGTCCAAGAAGGTCACCTTCTCCACGACGGCCGACGGAAGGTTGTTGGCGAAGAGCGCGAAGTCAGTGATCTGCAGGCCGGGGTTGGGGCTGCTGAAGGCGACGAGCGCCACCGCGAGGCCCTTGCCGGCGTTGTACTGGTAGTGGAGCAGTCCCTGAGGGAACACCATGATGTCGCCGGCGTACAGCGTCTTGGTGTAGACGGTGTTCGACCCGGAGGAGATGAAGCCGGCGGCGACGGTGCCCTGCGTGACGAAGAGGAGCTCGGAGCCGGCTGGGTGGGTGTGCATCGGCACGACGCCACCCACGGCGATGTCAAGCCTGGCGGCGGAAATGCCGAGCCCGTTGACGCCTGGGAACTGGCCGACGAACGCCGGGGTCACGGCGGCCTTGATGATGTTGCTGGTGTTGCCGGCGGCGGCGAGGCCGTGGTAGGAGAAGTCCACAGCGGTGGCGCCGGCCTTGCACGGGTAACCGGCCGGGGTGTCGCTGCACGTCAGGTCAGCGACGCAGAAGTCTTGTGTCAGCGCATGGGAGGCGAAGGGCAGGAGGAGGAAGGAGAGGAGCAACACCATCTTGGCCATGGCAACGACTTTATTACCTAGATAGCTAGCTCGAGATCGTTCTATATATATGTGAATGTGTGTTGCGTTCTACCCTCGTAGCAAGGGTCTGCTTAAATAGGAAGAGGGCTGTACATGGATATGCAGACGTCCAGCTGTTAACATGGGTGAATCCAGGATTAGGATGAGAGGCATGTGGCGAGTGTTCACGTGCATGGCGCTATTGGGGTTTTGAAGGCGAGGAGCCAATGGACAAGTGTTGGCAGCTGCCCATGGTCCCGTATTGGACGGCTTTAATGTGCAAACGGCCTCGTCTCTTGCGTCACTGTTAGGCCGGCACGCATGGGGGACAGGACAAGATGAACTTTTTACACGATGATATGGACATGCCGGAGTCAGGCAGTCATAAGAGGCTTTAATGGTGTAAACATTGCATGTGATGAAGGTCATCGATCAGGTATGTACGACAGATCCCAACAGAAAATGACGACCATTTTTCTTCTATTACCTTTTAAGCTTAAAATTTATCGAATGTTTGTTTTACTTCCATTCGATGCTCCATGCAACCGTCTAGGATTTCATCTCGTTTTAGTTTTGCTGCAGGATCGACTGATGGACGCCAGTCATGCTGCTTTGTGCAGGTATATGGGGTAAGCTTACCCTAGGGGCTACCACTACGTTGATATCCGTAGAGCACTCCAATTTGTAAACCCCAAGCATGTAGTGTTGATACAATTTCAAGCACTCACTTTATGTGTCAATAACATCCCTTCTCTCATCATAACTATATTTTATTACTTATAATCTTAATGATATACATGTAGTATCATTTGAGTACTATGTTGCAGAATCAAGAAAAAATACGACGTAAAGCCCCAATTAATTCAAAGAAGCATCGATACGAAACCCGGTTTCCCATCTAATTGGGATCATCCATATATAGGATCATGGAGCATACAAGACTCTTGGACGTCCATGAGACCCATCATGCAAGCCCAATAACATGACCTAACACCTAATACTTTCTAAAAGATTTACCCGGAAGGAAATAGATATTCTCACAGTCCAGAAATAAGACTATAATACAATATGTTCTAAGTTCAATACGGTCTCAAATGAGGAAATCTTGTTGTCGGTGTTTTGATATCCGACTAGTAATCAATTGTACCGTGCTTCTACCTCGAGGTGGCCTATATAAAAGCTCACGAGAAGTTTATACTGGTTCGGGCAAAATGACCTACGTCCAGTCGGGGTATCTCGTTTGTTCTTACTCAAGAATGGGGGTGGTTCTTACAAGTGCGAGAGTCTGCCTCCTCAGGTCGACAGACCCCTCTATTTATACTCTCTCTCACCCTCTCTTATCCCTCCGTACCGTAGTGGGGAGATAAGTCGTAGGCGCAGGGGTGGCTTATCCTGTCGTACGCTCAACAGGGTACTCGATGAAGCCGCCATATTTATAGTCCGTTGCTCTGCCTGCTCCCGTCCCGTCGTTAAGGGGTAGTCCATATCGGGCGCACGAGCGCCCCGCATTCTACTCCTCTTTGGTTCCACGGGCACTCAATGTCGTGACCAGGGGAAGGCACTCGAGTGCCCTCCCACCTAGCTGAGGCGGCGCCTGCTCCTCATTGAAGTCCACCTGCTTCTCTCGTACTTAAGGTCGGGCTCGGGTCCTCCCTTGGAGGCTCTCACCTCCTTCTGAATCGCCTTGTGGGTGGGTCCAGCGTCCCACCTAGGGGTCAGCCCTCAGGCTCCTCACCCTACCTCCTTCTGAGCTCGGGCTCGGGCATGCTCCGTCGTCCTCCGTAGGATGTCCTTCCGCTCCTTCCCTGAGGGCCGGAGTCTAGAACTCCGTCAGTAGCCCTCGAGCCCCTGACGGTTGATCAGGGGGTAAACTCTGATCGGCCTCACTCCTACATGATTTAAAACAAAGAAAATAAACAAGAAAGGTTATTAGTATTTGACTTATCTAGATAGCCGCGACATGTGAACCTCCAGCGGCCGGTCAAGACTGTCAGTCGTCCCCGCTGGGGTCCTACGGCGAGCCCCCGGGTTCCTCTCTCGAGGGGTTGGGTTGTCGTTCATGGCGAGTTCGCCTCGCCCCCATCCGCGAGCCGTTCGTGGCTCGGAGGGGTCGGGTCAATCGGGAGATTACCTCGATGGTCGAGCTCCCAAGCTCGGTGAGCTGCCTGACGGGTGGTGTGGCACTCGGTTACGAAAATAGAACCAAGTGAATGCATATGTGTGCCCAGAATGTTCATCACACATACACATGTAATCCACAAACTGAATTCAGAATATAATCGCAAATAAATAGTGTTTAAGTACTTTATTACAATGACTCAAAGTCTCACTCATGAATCTCTAACTTATTCTTGCAGCGGAAGTCTCTAAACGACAGCGGAAATAACTAAGCAGCAGGTGTGACACCCTCGCCTCGGGTGTCAGCATATGTTCATGTCCAATGAAGAGGAAACATTCTAATGAAAAATAGGAACAGAGAGAATTATCAAAAGAATAGCAAATAAAGCCCTCCTAGAGCGCCAAAGACAACTTCCGCGGCCAGCAGCCCACGCGGCGTGTTCGGAGCTCGTTCCCGAGAAGTTGGGAGAGTTCCGCCGCTAAATTGTCTACGTGGCAGGCTCGGGGGTCACCTCCGCAATTGAAAAGGGGTCCGACCCTGTGGGACACGTGTTGCCCACGGAGTTAGCCTCTGCGGAAGAAGCAAAGGCATTTCCGTAAGACACGTGTCATCCTCGGAGCTCGTCCTCGCGGAAATCAGAGGACCCGTCACACGGATACGTGTCGATCTCGGAGCTCATCTCAAGAGGAATCCGGATCTATCGAACACGTTTTGCCATCGGAGCTTATCTCTGGGAGGTCTTTCGTTGCTAGACACGTGTCGACTTCGGGGCATGTTCCTGAGGAAAGAAGAGGGGGAAGATCGGCGCCAACACGTGGCGTGCGCGGAGCTCACCTCCAAGAGAGAGGAGAGGTCTCGGTCGACTGACACGTGGCACAACCAGAGCTCGTCCCTGCGGAGGAGTAGATACCAGGCCCCGGGAGGACACGTGGAGCCTCCGGAGCTCATCACTGCGGAGGTTACGAGTCTGGAGCGGTTTTTACGCGTAAAGATACCGGTACGCAACAGAAACCGATCTAAACTCCGCGGTGTTACCAAAAATAAGACGTCAGGATCCAACAAAGATCTGAATAAGACTCTTATTCGGGATCAAATCAGATTAGGACTCTTCTCTTCCCGATTATAAATAGAGCCTAAAACCTCTGGCCGAAACCAAAAACTTCTCTTTCAACTCCTGAGCCGACGACTTAGAGCCCTAGCCCTAACTCGCCGAGCAAACATCGCCGAAGCGCAACAAGGAAGATCATCGAAGAAGAACCAAGCAGGTCTGAGGAGGACCTCGAAGACAAGAAGAGCGTGAGCAGGACAAGCTCAGGGAGCTGTCTACGACAAGCTGCAGCAACAAGGTTTTGAGAATCAAGAACAACCGGAACCGCAAGTACAAGGCAAGTGCTCCTTGACCATATTGATCCTATGTTTTGGGAAAAACTGTTTTGTTTTGCGAAAAGGTGTGCGTACTGAGTCAAACATGATGGGAAACCCTTTTATAGGAGTTTACTAGTTTTGGTTGAACCACCCTTGTCACCCGGGAAGTTTTATAAGTCGGGTATGGTTTTTGCTTTATGCTTCGCTGAGTCTATGGGATTGGGAAGCGAGATAGATGTGTCTAGCTAACTGCACTCGTATTGATAAAAAGAAACTGATGTTAATAATGAACATGGATCGGAGGGAGATCTAGGCAAGACTGGGTTTGTGAATGAGGTAGCATGAGATGGTGGTTTACTTGCCATAGATCTAAGGACCGGTTCAAGCATGCACATGCCAGGATAACAGTGCCACCACAAGGCCAAGTATGGGTGCGGCTTAGCTGAGTAATTAGGTAAGTTGCTAGAGTGTTATGGACTGTGGAAGGCGCGGGAAATGGGAGTCGAGTGAGGACTGCCCTGGGAACTGCATGGCACAAGAGGGGGCCCGTGGGTGGGAGAATTGGAGATTCTAGCCTGCCGGTGAAACCTTAGTGAGTCCATACATCTAGTAACCCCTTTGTAAAGGCTATTTTGTGATCTCTTGACCATACACCGACGGACGTGTACTGGTATAATGGAGGTTCTGCAGTCGCCGACGGGTGACGAAATCACAAACTTGTGGGTAAAGAGGTGCAAACTCTGCAGAGTTATTAAAACTATCATGATAGCCGAGCTTACGGTCACGAGCACCTGGCTAAACTGCCATGATTAGTTGGGATGGTTATAGGGAAAGTTCTTGGTTATGGATTTGGTTATGGATTTGGTTGTGGATTTGGTTATGGTTATTAGTTTGGAACTGTTAAGTCTGGATGATGAGATGTTTGCATGACTGTTGGGTCATGACATGGGATTGGTCTCGGTGTGAGACGAGGTTGATTTGGGAGATGAGATGGTAGCGAATACGAGGAGGTATTCGTGAGTATGAATAAAGGATTGGTTAATGTTCGGATGGAACACGGGGAGTGATGAAGGTATGTTGGTAATTTAATATATGCTGGGATTACATTCATCTAGAGTAAAGTTGCTGTTTTATCATGGTTTTACAAGATTGCTTTTCTGCAAATAAGCCTTTTGTGCCTACCTTGTTTATGAGCTGCATATCATGTGTTTTCCCACACTTGCTGAGTACGTTATTATACTCAACCTTGCATTATTACTTCATCCTCAGCAGCAGGAGAAGCCTACTATGAAGATCAAGTGGAACATTATGGCGTGTGATCTGATTCTCAACCTTGCCTGTGGAGGGAGTAGAGATGGAGCCACTTCTGCTTAGTTTTGCTTCCGCATTAGTTTTTGCTTCCGCATTTACATAAGGACTTCCGCTGCATAGAAATAAGACTTCCGCTGTGAGCATGAGTCCAAGACTCATGAGGTATTGCAACAAACTCAGTTATTCGTGATAATATATAATCTGAATTCAGTTTGTGGAACGTATGTGTATGTGTGAAGAACATCCTGGGCACACATATGCATTAGTTCTCGGTTCCGTGGTTTTCCCACAGAATTGAGGGCGTCACAGCAGGCTCCAACTTCAACTCCATAGGCATGTTGACGGTAGTTCACATGCCTAGTACTCCACATGGTCATCGAAGTACTCATCTCATATAGGTGAAGTATATGTGGTAATGCAAGGGTGAGTACATGTCGTACTCAGCAAGTGCGGGAGAAGTATGATATGTAGCTTACAACAAGGTAGGAAATAAAAAGGCTCATTGCAGCAAGCAAATTTTATTTCATAAACATGATAACAACAAAAACTATTTCTAGGTGAAATTTAACCCATCATAATCAAATAATTCAACAACATTCTCTCATCATAATTCACCATTTATCAAGTCTCATCTAGCCATTAATCTTTCTCAAGTTCATCTCATACTCATAAATATTCATAGCCATCTCTTTTTTATATAACCGAAATCAAACTCATTGTCATGACTCAAAACAGTCCCAAAACCAATCCAATTGACCATACCATAACCATACCAAATAACCATCCCAAGTTTTCCCTCTAATCATGGAAGTTGACCAGGTGCTTGTGACCGGAAGCACGGCTATCATGATAGTTTTACATCTGCAGAGGTGGCACCACTTTACCCACAAGTTCATGATTTCGTCACCCGTCGACGACTGCAGAACCTCCATTATACCATGTAACACCCCAAATTTTTATTCAAAACCCAAAACCATGTTCAGAGGGGAATTTAAAAATTTTTGGACGTATTGCATGTTTTACAAAAATTTAAATTCAAACTGGAATTCAAATTATACTCAAAACAGAAAAGAAAAGGAAAAAGAAAAAGAGAAACGGGAAAAAAACCGGCCAGTGGGCCGAAACCCGCCAGCCGGCCCAGTTTCCCCGCGCCAGCCCGCCCCCGCGCGCGCCGCGCTCTCTCACACAGACAGGTGGGACCCGCCTGTCATCCCTAACCCCGCGACCCCAGACTTTTCCCCGAGCGCGCGCGATCTTAACCGCCCGGAAACCGCGTCCCTCAGCCCGAATTCTGATCCCGAAAGACTCAAACTCGATCACAACCAACTCACCGCCCTCCCCCGGCTATAAAAACCCCAGCTCCGATCAGTTTTTCTCACGCGATCGCCGATTTTCACTCCGGTGAGCACCGAGACTTCGCCGGTGAATTCTGGCCGATCTAAGCTCGGAAACTCTGATCTAACTCGCTGGTCTTGATCCACCGCCTCCGGGGAACTTTGCAGGTGCAGAAAACTCGGAGAGTTACGGTGTAAACGCAGCGCCGACGAGCTTCGCCGTGGTTTTGCCTCGGACCTCGCCGCCGATCACTTTCCAGGACCCCCGAGCTCGAGAAAACCCCCGAGGTGAGATCCCTGACCTCCCCTCTACCGATCTATGCCATAAGATCACAGTTTTAGGCAGAATTCTCGAGGATCCGAAACTTTCCGGCGAGATCGCCGCTTCCCGCCGCCGTGCGCCGCCGGCAGCGCCGCCCGCGCTCAATCAGAGCGACGTGGCTGCTTGTGCGCCGTTTATTTTAAATCGCACGGTAGACTTTAAATCCCCGCGTACCGGTTCGATGTTATAATCTCAGCCGTCGGTTTAAAATTGGACGGTCCACGTCAACCCCGCGTTATAAAGACTGAAATTCTTACGTGCTACCCCCTGGGGTTCTCTGGAATTGAGAGCTAGCCCCGGAAACTTCAGATCTAGCCCCCGGAACTCCAGAAAATCATGTAAATTCATTTAAAAGTCAGTTTTAGCCCCTGGACTTAATAGAAATTAGGAAAAACACCTCTGATAAGTGTAGCTAGACCCCTGGAAATTATGAAAATAATATTATAGACCCTGTAATGGGGTGAGTTCATTATTTTAGCCCTGTTTAGTATTTAATGTAGAAAATTGAATATGTAACTAGTGTTTAAAAATTAAAAAAGTGGGACAAACATAATTGTCAAAATTAATTAAAGACTTTCTCAGTACTTAGAAAACTTTGGAGTGAGGTAAAAATATATTTTTGGACTGAAATGAATCTGTTTCATTTAATTATTCACATTATTTAGTATAAGGACACATTTTTAAGTAAAGAATAGTTATAGAAAAATAGGGAAAATAATTATGAAATAGTCTACATCAGAAGCCAAGGTCAAAATATGATTTTAAATTATTTAGGACCAGAACCTATTCTGTTTAGGTGATGTGTATTACTAATTTAATAATAAAATACACAATTATGCATAGGAATATAAATCTGAAAATATAGCAACTAGTAAATGATAAATGGAGTTTCTAAAATCCAAAGAGTTCAGTTTAGGGTTGATAGAAGTTGTGAAGGCACATATGGAGAAGAAAAATACTTTCCATACATACTTGGTAGTTTAATGTAAGGAATTTATTTAAAACTGAAACACAACACATATAATGGTGAATGAAGTTCATAAATATGAATGTGTGGTTTGTATGAAGTAGAGGTGTGAACTATGTCTTATGATTGTTGTTTTTCTTTTGCTATGTGTGATGGTATGAAGTAGAACCTGTTCAAGAACAAGTTATTCATTTCCAAGATCAGGACTACCCATTTCAAGAGCAGCAAGAAGGAGGCAAGTGTCCTTGACCACTTTGATCCTATGCTAGGATGTGTAGATAGAATTATTTGCATTGTCAAATGAAATATGAAACCCATGCTAGGAAAGTTTCCCTAGAATTGCATTACCCTGTTTCCTTGTAGCTTGGGTTGGGATTTATTTTACCATGTCATATATTTACATGCATTTGCTTAGCCATGCTTAGAATGGGATATTTGGGACATGAGATCATCAGTTTATATTACCATACTCTTGAATGAGTTATTGTGAGTTATGTAGAGGTAGGGATCAAGGCAAGTTGGATGTTTTAGTTGTGTGCTGGGTGCACGAGACTTGGGTTTGTGTTTAGTACTTGCCTGGATCCTAAGGACCGGTTCATGGAGCATGTAACCCGGCTTTACAGTGCCAACCACATGCTGAGATGGGGCAGCTTGGCCAATTAATTAGGTGTATCCCCGGCGTAGTATGGGTGTGTTAGATGGTGCGGGGAGTAGGTGTCAGCTGGACTACCATATGAACCGCAAGGCTCAAGAGGGGGCCACTACAGCGGGGTTGGAGCCTCTTGTATGCTGTTAGGGGTGAAACCTCAGTGGGCCCACGCTCGTCGGGAATCCCTTTGTAAAGGCTTCGTAGTGATCTCCTGGCTGCACACCTGGGAAGTGTGAATGTGGATCGTAGCCACTGACATAATGGAGGTTCTTTTAGTCCACCCGGCAACGGGGGATGAAATCACTACTTGTGGGTACAGTGGTACAAACTCTGCAGAGTCAAAACTGTCTTGACAGCCGTGCTCACGGTTAAGAGCGGCCTGGACTTATTCATGATTAGAGGATTGATGGTTTTGGAAGTTAAGCAGGGAGCTTAACATTGGAAATGATGTTATGGTTATTGGATTATGATAATGGGTTGGGAGATTGGGACCATTTTAACTCTGTAGTAATGTAGGTGCTTAATAAGCTAAGGTGATAGGTATTAATTGCGTAGTGCTTTAACCATGAGTTCAACCTCTCCTTGTTCTAGCCATGCATGATAAAATTTTCCCACACTTGCTGAGTACCATTGGTACTCAACCTTGCATATCTGTTGGTTTATATTGCTGCTCAGGTCAAGATAATGAGGTGGTGTATAATGACCAAGATTTTGGACCCGAGGAAGGTTTTTAGGTTCATGAAGACCCCCGGGCAACGCCTGTGATGGAGCCCTAATGAATAATATTCCGCTGCTAGTTTATTTACTTGTGATGAACTTATTATTGTCCATCGAGACATTTACTTTGTAAGACTTACTTATATTCGACACCTGGCTTGTATTAAATGATGCTTCACTATTTATCATCACATGTATGAGAAAATGATCCTGGCATACATGTGATATTCACTTGGTTGTTCTTCGGAAAAACCGGGTGTGACAGAGGTGGTATCAGAGCCAAGGTTGCCCGTAGGAACGTGGACCTAGGTAGAAATGGACGTATTTAAGGGCCCTATTTTCTTAAAAACTATTTTCCAAGGTGTGGGTGGAAAAGTGTTATTAAAGGAGTCATTTTCTTCATCTTACCCCAACTTTCATTCAAAATAGGATTTTTGTTTGAGATTTTATCTAACCTAATTTTAAATTCTTTTTGTTTTAGATGGTTCGCATGATTCGCACCGCTCGTAAGTCCACAGGAGTGAGAGTTCCCGTAGTTGCCCTTGCCGAAAGAGAGGAGAGTCGTCCAGTGACGTACCTTTCCTACGGATTGGCAGTAGGAGATTTGTTGCGCCGTCTTCGACGTATGCTCGAAGCCGCCGGCAATACGGGCAAGCTGATCATCCACTATAACTCCACCAGGACCATCCGTGAGAAGAGGGAAGAATGGAGTTCGGAGATGAGGATTATACACGAGAATCAGCTGCTTAAGATTCACCACTCTCCAGCTTGTCGAGCAACACAAGTTGACGCGGAGAAAGATGTCACCTGGGAGGCCATCACCTGCCAGAGTCACATCTATCGTCGCCACTTGGACAAAACTGAGTACATGTATGTCCTCCAACGTGAGAGTGGTACCACGGAGTACAAGTACCCACCGGTGCAGCAAGGGACTTCCCATGAGCACATGGACTTGTGCTTGGAGGATGCTGCTATGCTCAGCACTCGACTGCAGGAGTGTCAACAAGAGCTTCAGGACGTCCGAGACACTCTGAAGGAAACGGAGGCGTTGCTGCGAGCTTGCTTAAAGGCGAGAGAAAGAGGAGATGGGAATGAACTGTGTGTCACTGTGAGTGATCCATGGACTCCTGACTCCCCGGATCGCCGAGCAATCAGGCGTCGTCGCACTTCTCCACCAGCAGCCTCCCCACCCAGAGCAGAGTCAGAAGGTAGCCGAAATGAGGAGGAAGATCCCGAGGAGCCAGCTCAAGAGGACGAGTAGTGTAGAGTCTTTCCCCTAGCTAGCAAGAAGTCGAGTAGTCGAGTCGTTACGTAGTTAATGGTGTGATGATTCTTGGTGTGTGACGTGAGTTGTGGAAGCCATGAGCAACTGTCCACAGCCTCGTCTTCAGATTGTTTTGCTTTGGTGTGTGAACCCACAGGAAATAATAGTGCATTTATTTGGTGTGAGATATAAACCCTCGTAAAATTTTAACAAAGCCTCAACACTTCAAAGTACAAACAAATGAAAGTAGTAAGATGATGCTAAATGATTTCAAATTGACCTTGGTTGATTCTGCCAGATGGCCGGAAGAGGAAAAGGACGTGCTGCCAACCCCGCCAACAACAACGATGAGGCATGCAACCCTCATCTTTCTGGAGGCCAGGACAGGGGTGGTCGCCGTGAAGAAGTTGACCCTCTCCACCAAATGCTGGAGAATCAAAATCAGCTTATCCAGAACTTGACTCAAGTGGTGGCCAACTTGCATCAAGTTCCACCTCCACAAGCGGCACCACGCCAACCAAGGTTGAGTGAGTTTCTAGGAACTCAACCTCCAAAGTTTGCAAGTGCTGCTGAACCTCTGGAGGCAGATGATTGGCTGAAGACCATTGAAAGTAAGATGAGGATTATACAATGCCAAGGGTATGAGAGGGTGCTGTTTGCCTCTCATCAATTGCATGGACCTGCTGCTGATTGGTGGACCGCCTACGTGGCCGCCCATCATGACCCTGAGAACATCACTTGGGAAGAGTTCAAGCGTAGCTTCCGCAACCATTACATCCCAAGAGGTGAACTCAAAAACAAGAGGAAGGAGTTTCTGGGACTGCAGCAGGGAAACATGACGGTGAGGGAATACCTCACTAAATTTACTCAACTATCCCGTTATGCTCCACGAGACATAGAGACTGATGAGCAGAAACAAGATTGTTTCGTGGAAGGACTTACCGCAGAGATGCAGTGTGCAATGTCCTCCAATGAGTATGAAAGCTTTCAAAAGATGGTGGACAGAGCGTTTGTGGTGGAAAGGAAGCTAAAGGCCCTGGAAAATGAGAATAAGAGGAAGGCGGGGTGGTCACATCAAGCCTCAGGGAGCAACACCCGCCCACGTATGATGCAGCAACCTACGGGGCAGACGAGCCGTGCTGCGGTACCCTATTCAGCACCAAGAGGGTACAACCCAAACTACAGGCCTCCCGCAGCACCTGCACAGCCGCCACGTCAGTTTGTGCAGCAGCCTCGCCCCGCATATCCACCTCGACCAGCAGTGCAAGGACCCCCGAACCAACCCCAAGACAACAAAGGCCAAGCATCTAAGATTGGGGTGCAATGTTTCAGCTGTGGTGAAGTGGGGCACTACGCCCATAAATGCCCAAAGAAGAAGCCTGCGCCGCCACAACAGCAGAATGTAGTGAGAGGACGGGTGAACCATGTCACTATGGAGGAAGCACAAGAGGCACCCGACGTGGTAGTTGGTAAGTTTCCTGCCAATTTACACCTTGCAACTTTGCTGTTTGATTCTGGTGCTACCCACTCGTTCATTGCTCAAGGGTTTGTTAAGAAGCATGACCTAGCAACCACACAAATGAACCATATGCTAGCGGTAAACTCTCCAGGTGGAGAAATAAGGACAAGACAGGTGTGTCCCAAAGTGAGCCTAGACATTAATGGGGTAGTATTTACGGCTAACCTCATAGTGATAGATTCACAAGGAATAGATATTATTTTGGGTATGGATTGGTTGACCAAACATAAAGGAATCATCCATTGTTCGACCAGAACGGTGGAACTAACTCACCCCAATGGCACAAGAGTAAAGTTCATAACGATACACAAGCCTAGGAGGGACATTAAATTAAATCAAGTGGAGGTGAAAGTTGAGGAAATCAGGACTATCAGGGAATATCCAGATGTTTTCCCGGAGGAATTGCCAGGCATGCCTCCCGACCGTGACGTGGAATTCGCAATTGAGCTAGTACCGGGAACAACCCCGATATACAAGAGACCTTATCGAATGGACTCCAAGCAGCTAGAAGAGCTCAAGGATCATTTGAGAGAATTGACGGAGAAGGGGTATATTCGCCCTAGTTCCTCACCATGGGGAGCTCCGGTAATATTTGTGCCCAAGAAAGACGGAACCCAAAGGTTATGTGTGGATTACCGTGCCTTGAATGAGGTAACCATCAAAAACAAGTACCCATTACCCCTCATTGAAGACTTGTTTGATCAGTTGAGGGGAGCTTGTGTATTCTCGAAAATTGATCTCAGGTCGGGGTACCACCAACTCAAGGTAAGGCAATCAGATATTCCCAAGACAGCTTTCGTATCTCGGTACGGACTGTATGAATACACTGTCATGCCTTTCGGGCTAACCAATGCCCCGGCATATTTCATGTATCTCATGAACAAGGTATTCATGGAATATCTGGACAAATTTGTGGTGGTTTTCATAGATGATATTCTCGTCTTCTCCCAAGATGAAGAAGAACATGAGAAACATCTAAGGTTGGTGTTACAGAGGCTGAGAGAACACCAACTATATGCCAAGTTGAGCAAGTGTGAGTTTTGGCTGAAGAGAGTTCCCTTTTTAGGACATATAATCTCGGAGGGAGGAATCTCAGTCGATCCTGCCAAAATCGAGGATATCCAGAAGTGGAAGACCCCTGAAAATGTCGGGGAAGTTCGAAGCTTTTTGGGCTTGGCTGGATACTATCGACGGTTTATTGAGGGATTCTCCAAGATCTCGAGACCTCTCACCAAACTGTTGGAAAAGGGAATCGCATTCACCTGGACGCCACAGTGCGAGATGAGCTTTCAGGAGCTAAAGAAGAGATTGACAACAGCCCCAGTGCTGGTTATGCCAGATATGCAGAAGAATTTCACAGTGTACTGCGATGCCTCTGGAAATGGGTTGGGATGTGTTCTCATGCAAGAAGGACATGTCGTGGCATATGCATCCCGGCAGCTTCGGAAGCATGAGAAGAACTATCCTACACATGACCTAGAACTAGCCGCAGTGGTACACGCGTTGAAAATTTGGCGGCACTATTTGATGGGGAAGAGGACAGAGATATATACGGATCATAAGAGTTTGAAGTACATATTCACACAGCCAGATCTCAATCTCCGACAAAGGAGATGGTTAGAGCTAATCAATGACTTTGATGTGGGCATCAACTATCATCCTGGGAAAGCAAACGTCGTGGCCGATGCTTTGAGTCGGAAAGTGCAGGTCAATAAGTTGAGTTTGAAGGACATGCCTGCAGAATTGAAGGACGAGGTTATAAGACTCAATCTATGTCTAGTAAATAGTGGTGAAGCCATCGCCATGGAAGTGGACTCCACACTCGAGCGAGACATACGCGAGGGCCAAAAGAATGATGAGAAGATACAAGAGATCCGACAGCTCATCAAGGAAAATAAAGCTCCTGGTTTTAGAGAGGATGAACAAGGAACGGTGTGGCACGGGAAAAGGATCTGTGTGCCAGAAGTAAAGGAGATCCGTGAATTGATTTTAAAGGAGGCTCACGATTCCGACTATTCCATTCATCCTGGGAGTACGAAGATGTACCAGGACCTCAAGAGCAGGTATTGGTGGTATGGCATGAAGCGAGATGTCGCGGAACATGTTGCCCTATGTGACACATGTCACTTGGTGAAAGCAGAACATCAACGACCCGCGGGATTATTGCAACCACTCAAAGTACCTGAATGGAAGTGGGAAGAAATCAGCATGGATTTTGTCGTGGGATTGCCTAGGACCCAATCCGGGTATGATTCAATATGGGTCATTATTGATAGGCTAACCAAGGTAGCTCATTTCATCCCTGTGAAAGAAAGCTACAGCGGATCCAAATTGGCAGAATTGTACATGTCAAGGATTGTGTGTTACCATGGAGTGCCAAAGAAGATAGTGTCGGACCGAGGGACACAGTTCACCTCGAGGTTTTGGCAGAAGTTGCATGAAACCATGGGAACCCATCTGAACTTCAGCTCTGCCTATCATCCCCAAACTGACGGGCAGACGGAGAGAACCAATCAGATCCTTGAAGATATGTTAAGGGCATGTGCACTCAAAAACAATAGGAGTTGGGACAAGAACTTACCGTATGCGGAGTTTTCCTATAACAACAGTTATCAAGCTAGTATGAAGATGTCACCGTTTGAAGCTTTGTATGGAAGGAAGTGCAGAACTCCCCTATTTTGGAACCAAACAGGAGAAAGTAAAGTGTTTGGTCCAGAAGTGCTACAAGAAGCCGAGGCGAAGGTGAGGGAGATTCGCAACAACTTGAGGATAGCACAAACACGCCAAAAGAGCTATGCCGATGTACGAAGAAGAGAGCTCGTTTTGAACGTGGGAGACTATGTTTATCTCAAGGTGTCCCCTATCAGAGGACTTCGTCGGTTCAAGGTGAAAGGGAAGTTGTCACCTCGATACATCGGACCCTTTCAAGTTTTGGAAAGAAAAGGCGAAGTAGCGTACCAACTAGAGTTACCGGTTCATCTATCGGACGTGCACGATGTATTCCATGTGTCACAACTCAAGAAATGCCTGAGGACGCCTGAGGAGGTGTTACCCATGAATGAAGTGGATGTAGCCGAAGATTTGTCTTATGCCGAGCAACCATACAAGATTTTGGAGACAATGGAACGCCTCACCAGAAATAAAAGAATCCGGATGTGCAAGGTGCAGTGGAAGCATCACTCAGAAGAGGAAGCCACCTGGGAACGGGAAGATGAGCTCAGGGCACAATTTCCGGAATTGTTTTCTTAGAAACACCAATCTCGAGGACGAGATTTCTTTTAAGGGGGGTAGAGCTGTAACACCCCAAATTTTTATTCAAAACCCAAAACCATGTTCAGAGGGGAATTTAAAATTTTTTGGACGTATTGCATGTTTTGCAAAAATTCAAATTCAAACTGGAATTCAAATTATACTCAAAACAGAAAAGAAAAGGAAAAAGAAAAAGAGAAACGGGAAAAAAACCGGCCAGTGGGCCGAAACCCGCCAGCCGGCCCAGTTTCCCCGCGCCAGCCCGCCCCCGCGCGCGCCGCTCTCTCTCACACAGACAGGTGGGACCCGCCTGTCATCCCTAACCCCGCGACCCCGGACTTTTCCCCGAGCGCGCGCGATCTTAACCGCCCGGAAACCGCGTCCCTCAGCCCGAATTCTGATCCCGGAAGACTCAAACTCGATCACAACCAACTCACCGCCCTCCCCCGGCTATAAAAACCCCAGCTCCGATCAGTTTTTCTCACGCGATCGTCGATTTTCACTCCGGTGAGCACCGAGACTTCGCCGGTGAATTCTGGCCGATCTAAGCTTAGAAACTCTGATCTAACTCGCTGGTCTTGATCCACCGCCTCCGGGGAACTTTGCAGGTGCAGAAAACTCGGAGAGTTACGGTGTAAACGCAGCGCCGACGAGCTTCGCCGTGGTTTTGCCTCGGACCTCGCCGCCGATCACTTTCCAGGACCCCCGAGCTCGAGAAAACCCCCGAGGTGAGATCCCTGACCTCCGCTCTACCGATCTATGCCATAAGATCACAGTTTTAGGCAGAATTCTCGAGGATCCGAAACTTTCCGGCGAGATCGCCGCTTCCCGCCGCCGTGCGCCGCCGGCAGCGCCGCCCGCGCTCAATCAGAGCGACGTGGCTGCTTGTGCGCCGTTTATTTTAAATCGCACGGTAGACTTTAAATCCCCGCGTACCGGTTCGATGTTATAATCTCAGCCGTCGGTTTAAAATCGGACGGTCCACGTCAACCCCGCGTTATAAAGACTGGAATTCTTACGTGCTACCCCCTGGGGTTCTCTGGAATTGAGAGCTAGCCCCGGAAACTTCAGATCTAGCCCCTGGAACTCCAGAAAATCATGTAAATTCATTTAAAAGTCAGTTTTAGCCCCTGGACTTAATAGAAATTAGGAAAAACACCTCTGATAAGTGTAGCTAGACCCCTGGAAATTATGAAAATAATATTATAGACCCTGTAATGGGGTGAGTTCATTATTTTAGCCCTGTTTAGTATTTAATGTAGAAAATTGAATATGTAACTAGTGTTTAAAAATTAAAAAAGTGGGACAAACATAATTGTCAAAATTAATTAAAGACTTTCTCAGTACTTAGAAAACTTTGGAGTGAGGTAAAAATATATTTTTGGACTGAAACGAATCTGTTTCATTTAATTATTCACATTATTTAGTATAAGGACACATTTTAAGTAAAGAATAGTTATAGAAAAATAGGGAAAATAATTATGAAATAGTCTACATCAGAAGCCAAGGTCAAAATATGATTTTAAATTATTTAGGACCAGAACCTATTCTGTTTAGGTGATGTGTATTACTAATTTAATAATAAAATACACAATTATGCATAGGAATATAAATCTGAAAATATAGCAACTAGTAAATGATAAATGGAGTTTCTAAAATCCAAAGAGTTCAGTTTAGGGTTGATAGAAGTTGTGAAGGCACATATGGAGAAGAAAAATACTTTCCATACATACTTGGTAGTTTAATGTAAGGAATTTATTTAAAACTGAAACACAACACATATAATGGTGAATGAAGTTCATAAATATGAATGTGTGGTTTGTATGAAGTAGAGGTGTGAACTATGTCTTATGATTGTTGTTTTTCTTTTGCTATGTGATGGTATGAAGTAGAACCTGTTCAAGAACAAGTTATTCATTTCCAAGATCAGGACTACCCATTTCAAGAGCAGCAAGAAGGAGGCAAGTGTCCTTGACCACTTTGATCCTATGCTAGGATGTGTAGATAGAATTATTTGCATTGTCAAATGAAATATGAAACCCATGCTAGGAAAGTTTCCCTAGAATTGCATTACCCTGTTTCCTTGTAGCTTGGGTTGGGATTTATTTTACCATGTCATATATTTACATGCATTTGCTTAGCCATGCTTAGAATGGGATATTTGGGACATGAGATCATCAGTTTATATTACCATACTCTTGAATGAGTTATTGTGAGTTATGTAGAGGTAGGGATCAAGGCAAGTTGGATGTTTTGGTTGTGTGCTGGGTGCACGAGAGTTGGGTTTGTGTTTAGTACTTGCCTGGATCCTAAGGACCGGTTCATGGAGCATGTAACCCGGCTTTACAGTGCCAACCACATGCTGAGATGGGGCAGCTTGGCCAATTAATTAGGTGTATCCCCGGCGTAGTATGGGTGTGTTAGATGGTGCGGGGAGTAGGTGTCAGCTGGACTACCATATGAACCGCAAGGCTCAAGAGGGGGCCACTGCAGCGGGGTTGGAGCCTCTTGTATGCTGTTAGGGGTGAAACCTCAGTGGGCCCACGCTCGTCGGGAATCCCTTTGTAAAGGCTTCGTAGTGATCTCCTGGCTGCACACCTGGGAAGTGTGAATGTGGATCGTAGCCACTGGCATAATGGAGGTTCTTTTAGTCCACCCGGCAACGGGGGATGCAATCACTACTTGTGGGTACAGTGGTACAAACTCTGCAGAGTCAAAACTGTCTTGACAGCCGTGCTCACGGTTAAGAGCGGCCTGGACTTATTCATGATTAGAGGATTGATGGTTTTGGAAGTTAAGCGGGGAGCTTAACATTGGAAATGATGTTATGGTTATTGGATTATGATAATGGGTTGGGAGATTGGGACCATTTTAACTCTGTAGTAATGTAGGTGCTTAATAAGCTAAGGTGATAGGTATTAATTGCGTAGTGCTTTAACCATGAGTTCAACCTCTCCTTGTTCTAGCCATGCATGATAAAATTTTCCCACACTTGCTGAGTACCATTGGTACTCAACCTTGCATATCTGTTGGTTTATATTGCTGCTCAGGTCAAGATAATGAGGTGGTGTATAATGACCAAGATTTTGGACCCGAGGAAGGTTTTTAGGTTCATGAAGACCCCCGGGCAACGCCTGTGATGGAGCCCTAATGAATAATATTCCGCTGCTAGTTTATTTACTTGTGATAAACTTATTATTGTCCATCGAGACATTTACTTTGTAAGACTTACTTATATTCGACACCTGGCTTGTAATAAATGATGCTTCACTATTTGTCATCACATGTATGAGAAAATGATCCTGGCATACATGTGATATTCACTTGGTTGTTCTTCGGAAAAACCGGGTGTGACATACCAGTACACAACCATTGGTGTATGGCCAAGAGATCACAAAATACCTTTACAAAGGGGCTACTAGATGTACGGATCACTAAGGTTTCACCGACAGCCTCGAATCACCATCCTCCCACCCACGGGCCCCCTCTTGTGCAATGCAGTTCCCAGGGCAACCCAACTCGACTCCCATTCCCCGCGCCATCCAACGGTCCATAACAAGCTAGCAACACACCTAATTAATCAGCTAAACTGCACCCATACTTGGCCTTGTGGTGGCACTGTTTTGCTAGAATATTCTAGCATGAACCGGTCCTTAGATCTACGGAAAGTAAACCACCATCTCATCCAGCAACATCCATGAACCAATCTTGCCTAGATCTCCCCGATTCCATGCCCATTATCATCATCAAGTTCTCATCATCTTTATTCATATGAGTGCAGTAGCTAGACATGTTTTATTTCAGCTTCCCGTATTGTGACGCCCTCAATTCTGTGGAAAACCACGGAACCAAGAACTAATGCATATGTGTGCCCAGGATGTTCATCACACATATACATATATTTCACAAACTGAATTTCAGAATATATATAACCACGAATAACAAAGTTTATTACAACGTCTCATGAGTCTTGGACTCTGCTTACAGCGGAAGTCTTATTTTAATGCGGAAGCAAAAACTAATGCGGAAACAAAACTAAGCAGAAGTGGCTCCATCTCTACTCCTTCCACAGGCAAGGTTGAGAACAGATCACACGCCATAATGCTCCACTTGGTCTTCATAATAGCCTTCTCTTGCCGTTGATGACGAAATAATAATGCAAGTTTGAGTATAATGATGTACTCAGCAAGTGCGGGAAAACACATGATATGCAGCTCATAAACAAGGTAGGTATAAAAGGCTTATTTGCAGAAAAGCAGATTTGTAAAACCATTATAAAACAACAACTTAACTTTAGATGTAATCCCAACATGTATTAAATTACCAACATACCTCCATCACTTCCCGTGTTCCATTCGAACATTAACCAATACTTTATTCATACACACGAATACCTCCTCGTATTCGCTACCATCTCACCTCGTAATTCAACCTCGTCTCACACCGAGACCAATCTCATGTCATGTCCCATCAGTCATGCAACCATCTCATCACCCAGACTCAACAGTCCCAACAACTAAACCATAACCAAATCCATAACCAAGAACCTTCCCTATAACCATCCCAACTAATCATGGCAGTTTAGCCAGGTGCTCGTGACCGTAAGCTCGACTATCATGATAGTTTTTAGACTCTGTAGAGTGTGCACCTCTTTACCCACAAGTTTGTGATTTCGTCACCCGTCGGTGACTGCAGAACCTCCATTATACCAGTACACATCCGTCGGTGTATGGTCAAGAGATCACAAAATAGCCTTTACAAAGGGGTTACTAGATGTATGGACTCACTAAGGTTTCACCGGCAGGCTAGAATCTCCAATTCTCCCACCCACGGGCCCCCTCTTGTGCCATGCAGTTCCCAGGGCAGTCCTCACCCGACTCCCATTCCCCGCGCCTTCCACAGTCCATAACACTCTAGCAACTTACCTAATTACTCAGCTAAGCCGCACCAATACTTGGCCTTGTGGTGGCACTGTTATCCTGGCATGTGCATGCATGAACCGGTCCTTAGATCTACGGCAAGTAAAACCACCATCTCATGCTACCTCATTCACAAACCCAGGCTTGCCTAGATCTCCCTCCGATCCATGTTTATCAGTTTCTCATTATCAATACGAGTGCAGTTAGCTAGACACATCTATCTCGCTTCCCAATCCCATAAACTCAGCGAAGCATAAAGCAAAAACCATACCCGACTCATAAACTTCCCAGGCGACAAGGGTGGTTTAACCAATACTAGTAAACTCCTAAAAAGAGGTTTCCCATCATGTTTGACTCATCATACACACCCTTTTTGCAAAACAAAATAGTTTTATCCAAACATAGGATCAATATGGTCAAGGGGCACTTGCCTTGTTCTTGCGGTTCTGGTTGTTCTTGGATCTCAAAACCTGGTTGTTGCAGTTCGTCGTAGACAGCTCCCTGAGCTTGTTCTGCTAGGTAGGATCACGTGCATACAGGATTCGCAGCAATCAATATTTATGCACAAACCTTAAACTAGAGGTGATGATGCATATGCATGCTATCTCATGATTAGTTTTATTAGATTGATCTGCACGTGCTTTTGCATGGCCTTGTATGGACAGGGGTGTTCGGATCAAAGGTGGACGTGGCGATGATCTTGTCTGATAATCAAGTGATCTACCCACGAGAAGGCTTCTGTTCGAAAGGAATTGAAGAACAGATGCAAAGAGATGAACACAATGATATTGAAGTCCTACCTCACGTTCTTCTTGACTTCGAGGTCCTCCTCAGACCGCTCGGTTCTTCTCCGATGATCTCCCTTGTTGCGCTTCAGCGATGGTTTGCTCGGCGAGTTAGGGCTAGGGCTCTAAGTCGTCGGCTCAGGAGTCGAAAGAGAAGTTTGTGGTTTCGGCCAGAGGTTTTGGGTTTTATTTATAATCGGGAAGAGAAGAGTCCTAATCTGATTGTATCCCGAATAAGAGTCTTATTCAGATCTTTGTTGGATCCTAACATCTTATCTTTAGTAACATCGTGGAATTTAGATCGGTTTCTGTTGCGTACTGGTATCTTTACGCGTAAAACCTGCTCCAGAACTCATTACCTCCGTGATGATGAGCTCCGGAAGCTCCACTGTCCTCCGGGGCCAGGTATCTCCTCGTCCGCAGAGACGAGCTCCGGTTGTGCCGCGTGTCACGAGCGAAACTTCCCCCTTCTTTGGAGATGAGCTCTGCGCACGCCACGTGTTGGCGCTGGTCTTCCCTCTCTTCCTTCCTCAGGAACATGCCCCGAGGTCGACACGTGTCCAGCAATGACAAACCTCCCGGAGATAAGCTCCGGTGGCGACACGTGTTCGATAGATCCGGACTTCTCTGAGATGGGCTCCGAGATCGACACGTACCCCGCGCTACTGGTCCTCTGATTTCCGCGAGGACTAGCTCCGAGGATGACACGTGTCTTGCGGGAATGCCTTTGCTTCCTCTGCAGAGGCTAGCTCCATGGGCAACACGTGTCCCACAGGATCGGACCTCTCCCCTTTGTGGCGACGAGCCCCGAACCTGCCACGTAGCACTTTCAGCGGCGGACTTCTCCCCATCTCGCAGGGACGAGCTCCGAACACGCCACGTGGCCAGCGGCCGTGGTAAGTTGTCTTCGGCGCTCTCGGAGGGCTTTATTGGCTATTCTTTTGATAATTCTCTCTGTTCCTTTTTTTCATTAGAATGTTTCTTCTTCATAGCACATGAACATATGCTGACACCCGAGGCGAGGGTGTCACACGTATCCCATGAATTAAGCGAAGCAAAAAGTAAAATTGACCATACCTGACTCATCAACTTTCTCGACGACAAGGATGGTTAACAAAACTAGTAAACTCCTATAAAAGGTTGTCCCATCAAGTTGACTCAAGCATACGAGTTTTCGCAAACAAAACAGTTTCAAAACATGGGATCAATATGGTCAAGGGGCACTTGCCTTGCTCCCATGGCTCTTGTTGCTCAAGTGTCTTGAAGTCTTGGTGCTGTAGTTCCTCGTAGATGGCCTCTTGAGCTTGTACTTCTACTCACGATCACACAAATACAAAATTCACAGCAATCATCACGCACAAACTTTACTCAATATGCAATAGGGTAGATGAATGCAAATCCTATGGTGCAGTTTTATTAAACCAGTTTGTACGTGTTATTGCATGTTTTAATGGGATTTCATTGGGTTTTATGATGAACAAGGGTGTAGGAATCAAGTGTGGACGTGGTGATGATCTTGACTCAAGATCTAGATCAATTCCACCGTCAAAAATCGATCAAAATATGATCTGTCCACATGCAAAAGTTTCTGCTCAAAGGGGGCGAAGAAAACGGATGCGTAGAAACAGCGGCGGCGTCGTAAGATGGGTAATGAATACCTACCTCACTTCCTTTTGGTGGCAGGGCCTTCCTCCTAGCAATGGCAGCAGCGGGGAATTCTTCTATGGAAGATTATGGTAGGACGGATCGTCGTCTTCTTTTCCGGTGATGACGAGGCGTGACGGGGCTCGTTGGCGGGTCTCGATGACGGGGCTCGACGGCGGGGATCGTCGGCGGGGCTCGATGGCGGGGCTCGACGGCAGGGCTCACCGGCGACCAAACTCCGGTAGGGGGGTGCCAACTCAGCGACTTGGTGGGGGGGCTCCAAGTCGACAACTTGGGGAGGGGGAGGCTGCGGCCAAAGGGGGGACTGGGGGTTGTATTTATAAGGGGGAGAAGAGAGGAGTCCTACTCCAATTAGAACTCAACCAAGAGTCCTAGTCAATTTGGAACTCAACCAACTTTTCCCCCTAATTGGGTGCGGCAGCCTTGGGGATAAAATTCCCCCAAATGTGGGGAAAATTCCCCTTTTTGGGGAATTGCGAAATTTGGAAATTTTGGGGGCAATTTGGGAATGCTCATTTCAGCTATCTTTTTTCTATTTCTCACCATTTGTATGTCCCTTTTTCCATTTCTACATTCCCCTCTCCATTTCTATGTCCCATTCTACATTTCTATGTCCCATTCTCCATTTCTATATTCCCTTCTCCATTTCTATGGTTATTCCTCCATTTCTATGGTTCTTTCTCCATTTCTATGTTCCTTTCTCTATTTCTATGGTTCATTCTCCATTTCTATAGTTCTTTCTCTATTTCTAGGGTTCTTTCTCTATTTCTACTTCTTTTACAATGCTTCTCTACCTGAAAAATGTATGCAATGCATGGTAATAAATTTGAGGGTGTTACAAACCTACCCCCTTAAACTGAATCTTGCTCTCGAGATTTAACAGAGTGGAGAATAGATGCGGGAATTCTGCCTTGAGATCTTCCTCACGCTCCCATGTAGTTTCGGCTTCCGTGTGATGGCTCCATTATACCTTGTAGCAACGGATCACTTTGTTCCTCGTGACCCTTTCCTTCACGTCCAAAATTTTGACGGGGTGCTCTGCGTAGGTCAGATCCTCTTGAAGTTTGAGCTCATCCATTGGTACTTGTTCTTCTGGTACTCTTAAGCACTTCTTGAGTTGGGATACGTGAAACACGTCGTGCACGTCGAAGAGCTGCGTTGGCAGCTCTAGTTGATAGGCTACCTCTCCTCGCTTGCCCAAAATCTTGAATGGGCCGATGTAACGAGGTGCTAACTTGCCTTTGATGTTGAACCGTCGTTGGCCTCGGATAGGCGATACCTTAAGATACACGAAGTCTCCCACTTCGAAGGCCAATCTTCTTCGCCTATTGTCCGTATAACCTTTTTGTCGTGACTGAGCAGCCTTCAAGTTTTCTCGTATCGTTTGGACTTGTTTTTTGGCGTCTTGCAGTACTTCGGGTCCAAACACTTGGCTTTCTCCGGTCTCATTCCATACAATGCTTCGAAAGGTGACATCGTCAAGCTGGCTTGGTAGCTGTTGTTGTATGAGAATTCAGCATATGGAAAGCTCCTATCCCAACTTCGCCCATGTTTCAAGGCGCAAGATCTCAACATGTCTTCCAAAATTTGATTTGTCCTCTCATTTTGCCCGTCGGTTTGCGGGTGATAAGCGGAGCTGAAATTCAGTCGTGTACCCATGGCTTCATGCAGCTTCTTACAGAACCTAGAGGTAAATTGAGAACCCCGATCTGAAACTATCCTCTTTGGAACTCCATGGCGACACACGATTTGCTCCATATACAGCTCGACTAGTTGTGCGACACGGTACTTGGTTCTAACAGGAAGGAAATGGGATGTTTTCGTAAACCGGTCCACAATAACCCAAATAGAGTCGTAACCCGACTGAGTACGTGGCAATCCGACTATGTAATTCATGCTGATGTCTTCCCACTTTCACTTGGGTACTTTCAATGGCTGCAACAATCCAACGGGTCTTTGATGTTCGGCCTTCACTCGTTGGCTTGTGTCGCATAAGGCAACATATTCAGATATGTCCCTTTTCACACCATCCCACCAATAGCAAGTTTTCAGATCCTTGTACATCTTTGTACAGCCAGGATGTATGGAATAAGGTGAGTCATGTGTATCCTTTAATATCGTGTCGTGGATGTGCTTTACGTTAGGCACACAAACCCTTTTCCCTAACCAAAGCGTGCCTTTCTCGTCTTCCCTGAAATCCTTTTCTATGCCTTGTCGGATTCTTTCTTTGATTTCCATGATTTCCTCATCCGTTGCTTGGCCATATCTTATTTCTTGTTCCAGCGAAGAGTTCAGTTCTATCACCTCTATCTCGTTCAAGAACCCGAGATGTAACCGTTTGAACTCCTTATGAAGCTCGGGTGACAGCTCCTGAACCGTGAGTTGGTGACATGCTCCCTTTCGGCTCAACGCATCAGCTACTACATTGGCCTTTCCGGGGTGATAGTTGATTCCAACATCATAATCCTTGATGAGTTCCAACCATCGACGTTGCCTCAAATTCAGATCCATCTGCGTGAATATATACTTGAGGCTTTTGTGATCCGTATAGATCTCACATCGGTGGCCAAGGATATAATGCCTCCAAATCTTCAAAGCATATACCACGGCTGCAAGTTCCAGGTAATGTGTGGGGTAATTCAGCTCATGTTTCTTTAATTGCCTCGATGCATAGGCAACCACTTGGCCTCCTTGCATGAGCACACATCCAAGCCCTTGTCTTGATGCGTCACAATATATATCGAAACTCTTGCTCACGTTGGGCAATAGTAAAACCGGCGCTGTTTTTAATCTATTCTTTAGCTCCTCAAAGCTTTCTTGACACGCTGGTGTCCACTGAAATGCTTTCCCCTTCATCAACAATTCTGCCATAGGCTTCGCTATTTTGGAGAAATCCCTGATGAACCGGCGGTAGTATCTAGCCATCCCAAGGAAACTCCGAGTATCCCTCACATTCTGCGGTTGGTTCCACTTAAGAATATCTTTCACTTTTCCGGGATCAACCGATACTCCTCCTTCGGATATGATGTGGCCTAGGAACAATATCTCCTTTAACCAAAATTGACACTTGCTGAACTTGGCATACAATTGATGCTCCCGCAGTTTTTGCAACGTTAACCTCAAGTGTTCTTCATGTTCTTCCTCACTTTTCGAATACACCATGATGTCGTTGATGAAAACCACGACGAACTTGTCCAAGTACTCCATGAAGACCTTATTCATGAGGTACATAAAGTATGCGGGTGCATTCATCAACCCAAATGACATAACGGTATATTCTTACGAACCATACCGTGTTCGAAATGCAGTCTTTGGTATGTCAGAGGGCTTAATCTTTAGCTGGTAGTATCCCGACCGAAGATCAATCTTGGAGAAAATTCCGGCACCTTTCAATTGATTGAACAAGTCCTCAATGCAGGGCAGCGGGTATTTGTTCTTGATCGTCACCTCGTTAAGAGACCTTAGTCCAGACTCATCCTTTGAGTCCCATCTTTCTTGTCTACTGTGACACCCGGTTCCAAAAATAGAACCAAGTTAATGCATATGTGTGCCCAGGATGTTCATCACACATACACATGTAATCCACAAACTGAATTCAGAATATAACCACGAATAAATAGAGTTTAAATACTTTATTACAATGACTCAACGTCTCACTCATGAATATCTAACCTATTTAGCAGCGGAAGACTCTAAACGACAGTGGAAAGTGACTAAAGACAGCAGGCTCCATCTTCAACTCCACAGGCATGTTGACGGCAGTTTGCACGCCTAGTACTCCACATGGTCCTCGAAGTACTCTTCTCCTGTTGCTGATGTTTATGTGATAATGCAAGGGTGAGTACATGTCGTACTCAGCAAGTGCTAGAAAAGTATGACATGTAGCTTACAACAAGGCAGGGAATAAAAAGGCTCATTGCAGCAAGCAAATTTTATTTCACAAACATGATAAAAACATCAACTAAGTCTAGGTGAGTTCAATCCCAATATGACCAAGTAAAACAGCAACATTCTTTCATCATAATTCACCATTTATCAAGTCTCATCCAGCCATTAATCTTTCTCAAGTTCATCTAATGCTAATAAAATATTCATAACCATCTCATATTCATATAGCCAAAACCAAACTCATTGTTATGACTCGAAACAGTCCCAAAACGAATCCCAATGATCATACCATAACCATACCGAATAACCATCCCAATTTTTCCCTCTAACCATGGAAGTTGGCCAGGTGCTTGTGACCGGAAGCACGACTATCATAATAGTTTTACACTCTGCAGAGGTGGCACCACTTTACCCACAAGTTCGTGATTTTGTCACCCGTCGGCGACTGAAGAACCTCCAATATACCAGTACACAACCGTCGGTGTATGGCCAAGAGATCACAAAATAGCCTTTACAAAGGGGCTACTAGATGTATGGACTCACTGAGGTTTCACCGACAGGCTCGAATCACCATTCTCCCACCCACGGGCCCCCTCCTGTGCCATGCAGTTCCCAGGGAAGTCCTCCTCGACTCCCATTCCGCGCGCCACCCATGGTCCATAACAGGCTAGCAACACACCTAATTAATCAGCTAAGCCGCACCCATACTTGGCCTTGTGGTGGCACTGTTTTCCTGGCATATTCTCGCATGAACCGGTCCTTAGATCTACGACAAGTACCACCATCTCATCTAGCAACATTCACGAACCAAGTTTGCCTAGATCTCCCCGATTCCATGCCCATTAACATCATCAAGTCCTCATCTTCATTATTCATATGAGTGCAGTAGCTAAACATATTTTAATTCAGCTTCCCGTATCCCGTAGATTAAGTGAAGCAAAAAAGAAAAACGACCATACCCGACTCATCAACTTTCCCGACGACATAGATCGTTAACAAAACTAGTAAACTCCTATAAAAGGGTGTCCCATCAAGTTGACTCAAGCACACGAGTTTTTGCAAATAAAACAGTTTCAAAACATGGGATCAATATGGTCAAGGGGCACTTGCCTTGCTCCCGTGGTTCTTGCTGTTCGAGTGTCTCGAAGTCTTGGTGCTGTAGTTCCTCGTAGATGGCCTCTTGAGCTTGCTCTTCTACTCACGATCACGCACATACAAATTTACAGCAATCAAACATCATGCACAAACTTTACTCAAGACACAATGAATGCAAATCCTATAGTGCAGTTTTATTAATCCAGTTTGTACGTGTTTTTGCATGTTTTAACGGGCTTTCATGGGGTTTTATGATGAACAAGGGTGTAGGAATCAAGTATGGACGTGGTGATGATCTTGACTCAATATCTAGATCAATTCCACCGTCAAAAACCGATCGAAACGTGATCTGTCCACACGAAAAAGTTTCTGTTCCAAGGGGGCGAAGAAAACGGATGTGTAGAAACAGAGACAATGTCGTAACATGGGTAACGAAGACCCACCTCACTTCCCTTTGATGGCAGGGCCTTCCTCCTAGCAATGGCAGCGGCGGGGAATTTTTCTATGGAATATTAGGGCAGGACAGATCGTCGGCTCTTTTCCGGTGACGGCGAGGCATGACGGGGCTCGTCGGCGGGGCTCACCGGCGACTGAACTCCGGCGAGGGGGGGGGTCCAACTCGGTGAGTTGGGGGCTAGGGCCTCCAAGTCACCGACTTGGGGAGGGGGGCTGCGTCCAGGGGGCGGGTTTTGGGTTCTATTTATAAGGGGGGAGGGGAAGAATCCTAATCCAATTGGAGCAAAATCCTAACAAACTTTTCCCAATTGATTTGGTGCGGTAGCAATGTGGGGGAAAATTCCACAAATGTGAGGAAAATTCCCCTTTTTTGGGGAATTGGGGAATTTGGGGAAAATTGGAATTGGATCATTTCAGCTATCTTTTTCTCATTGCCCACCATTTCTAGGTCATTTACTCTATTTCTACATTCCCCTCTCCATTTCTATGTCCCACTCTCCATTTCTATGCCCCATTTTCCATTTCTATATGCCCTTCTCTATTTCTATTGTTCCTTCCTCCATTTCTATGGTTCTTTCTCCATTTCTATAGTTCTTTCTCCATTTCTATGGTCCCTTTCTCCATTTCTATGGTTCTTTCTCCATTTCTATAGTTCTTTCTCCATTTCTATAGTTATTTCTCCATTTCTACTTCTTTTATAATGCTTCTCTACATGAAAAATGTATGCAATGCTTGGAAATGAATTTGAGGGTGTTACAAACCTACCCCCCTTAAACTGATCTCGCCCTCGAGATTCGATAGAGTAGAGAATAGATGAGGGAATTCTGCCTTGAGGTCTTCCTCACGCTCCCATGTAGTTTCGGCTTCCGTATGATGACTCCATTGTACCTTGCACCAACGGATCACTTTGTTCCTCGTGACCCTTTCCTTCACGTCCAAAATTTTGACGGGGTGCTCCGCGTAGGTCAGATCCTCTTGAAGCTCGAGCTCATCCATCGGTACTTGTTCTTCCGGTACTCTTAAGCACTTCTTTAGTTGGGATACATGAAATACGTCGTGCACGTCGGAGAGGTGCGTTGGAAGCTCTAGTTGATAGGCTACTTCTCCTCGCTTGCCCAAAATCTTGAATGGCCCAATGTAGCGAGGTGCTAATTTGC
This sequence comes from Neostapfia colusana, assembly GCA_030760725.1. Classification (NCBI taxonomy): domain Eukaryota; kingdom Viridiplantae; phylum Streptophyta; class Magnoliopsida; order Poales; family Poaceae; genus Neostapfia; species Neostapfia colusana. The sequence goes on from JASWHV010000006.1 coordinate 109,462,001, forward strand.
CCTTGACGATGAACCGTCGTTGGCCTCGGATAGGCGATACCTTAATATACACGAAGTCTCCCACTTCGAAGGTCAATTTTCTTCGCCTATTGTCCGCATAACCTTTTTGTCGTGACTGAGCAGCCTTCAAATTTTCTCGTATTGTTTGGACTTGCTTCTCAGCGTCTTGCAGCACTTCGGGTCCAAACACTTGATTCTCTCCGATCTCATTCTAGAACAGTGGTGTTCTACACCTTCTACCATACAATGCTTCGAAAGGTGACATCTTCAAACTGGCTTGGTAGCTGTTGTTGTATGAGAATTCAGCATACGGCAAGCTCCTATCCCAACTACGCCCATGTTTCAAGGCGCAAGCTCTTAACATGTCTTCCAAAATTTTATTTGTCCTCTCAGCTTGCCCGTCGGTTTGCGGGTGATAAGCGGAGCTGAAGTTCAGTCGTGTACCCATGGCTCCATGCAGCTTCATATACAGCTCGGCTAGTTGTGCAACGCTGTACTTGGTTCTAAGAGGAAGGAAATGGGCTGTTTTTGTCAACCGGTCCATGATAACCCAAATAGAGTCGTAACCCGATTGAGTACGTGGAAATCTGACGATGAAATCCATGCTGATGTCTTCCCACTTCCACTCAGGTACTTTCAATGGCTGCAACAGTCCAGCGGGTCTTTGATGTTCGGCCTTCACCCGTTGGCACGTATCGCATAAGGCAACATATTCAGCTATGTCCCTTTTCATACCATCCCACCAATAGCAAGTTTTCAGGTCCTTGTACATCTTTGTACAGCCGGGATGTATGGAATAAGGTGAGTCATGTGCCTCCTTTAATATCGTGTCGCGGATGTGCTTTACGTTAGGCACACAAATCCTTTTCCCTAACAAAGCGTGCCTTTCTCGTCTTCCTTGAAATCCTTTTCTACGCCTTGTCGGATTCTTTCCTTGATTTCCTTGATTTCTTCATCCGTTGCTTGGCCATCTCGTATCTCTTGTTCCAGCGAGGAGTTTAGTTCTATCACCTCCATCTCGTTCAAGAACCCGAGATGCAACCGTTCAAACTCCTTACACAGTTCGGGTGGCAGCTCCCGAACCGTGAGTTGGTGACATGCTCCCTTTCAGCTCAACACATCAGCTACTACATTGGCCTTTCCAAGGTGATAGTTGATTCCAACATCATTATCCTTGATGAGTTCCAACCATCGATGTTGCCTCAAATTCAGATTTGTTTGCGTGAATATATACTTGAGGCTTTTGTGATCCGTATAGATCTCACATCGGTGACCAAGGATATAATGCCTCCAAATCTTCAAGGCATGTATCACGGCTGCAAGTTCCAAGTCATGTGTGGGGTACTTCAGCTCGTGTTTCTTTAGTTGCCTCGACGCATAGGCTACCACTTGTCCTTCTTGCATGAGCACACATCCAAGCCCTTGTCTTGATGCGTCACAATATATGTCGAAGCTCTTGCTCACGTCCGACAATACCAAAACCGGCGCTGTGGTTAGTCTTTTCCTGAGCTCCTCAAAGCTTTCTTGGCATGCTGGTGTCCACTGAAATGCTTTCCCCTCATTAGCAATTCAGTCATAGGCTTCGCTATTTTAGAGAAATCCTTGATGAACCGGCGGTAGTATCCAGCCATCCCAAGGAAACTCCGAATATCTCTCACATTCTGCGATTCATTCCACTTCAAAACATCTCCCACTTTTTCGGGATCAACCGATACTCCTCCTTCGGAGATGATGTGGCCTAGGAACAATATCTCCTTTAGCCAAAATTGACACTTGCTGAACTTAGCATATAATTGATGCTCTCGCAATTTCTGCAATGTTAACCTCAAGTGTTCTTCGTGTTCTTCCTTGCTTTTTGAATACACCATGATATCGTCAATGAAAACCACGACAAACATGTCTAAGTACTCCATGAAAACCTTATTCATGAGGTACATAAAGTATGCGGGTGCATTCGTTAACCCAAAAGACATAACGGTATATTTATACGAACCATACCGTGTTCGAAATGCAGTCTTGGGTATGTCGGAGGGCTTAATCTTCAGCTGGAAGTATCCCGACCGAAGATCAATCTTGGAGAAAATTCGAGCACCTTTCATTTGGTCGAATAGGTCCTCTATACGGGGCAACGAGTATTTATTTTTGATCATCACCTCATTGAGAGACCTATAATCCAAACACATCCTTTGGGTCCCATCCTTCTTGTCTACGAAGAGCACGGGGGCTCCCCACGGTGACGAGCTTGGGTGTATAAACCTATTTCTAGCTGCTCCTGAATTTTCTTCTTATTCCACTAGTTCATTAGCAGGCATCCTATACGGCCTTTTCGCTATAGGTGCAGTTCCAGGTACTAAATCAATGGCAAATTCAATATCCCGGTCATGTGGCGTACCTGGAAGTTCTTTCGGGAATACATCTGAAAATTCGTGAACCACCGGAATGCTTTCCAATGTTGCTTCTTCGACGTGGTTCAACGCTGCCTTCTCGGCCGCCGGTTAGGCTGACTCGAACTCAATACGAGTACCGTGCTCATTTGTCAACTGCACGCTCCTCTCAGCACATTGAATCAATCCATTGTGCTTGCTTAACCAATCCATTCCAAGTATTATATAAATCCCTTGGGAATCCAAGACAATAAGGTTGGCAAGAAAGTCTACCCCCTTATTTTAAGGTTTACTTTTGGACATACTATATTAGTCCTCATCTCTCCACCGGGAGAATTAACCAACATAGTGTGTTTCATTTGTGATATGGGCAGATTATACTTGGCAACATACTTGGATGATATGAATGAATGCGATGCTCCGGAATCAAATAAAACAGTGGCTGGGTTGGAGTTGGCAAGGAACATACCAATCACGACGTCCTCAGCTTGTTGTGCTTCCTCAGCAGAGACATGATTCACGTTGCCACGAGCGTAGTTCTGCTGCCCACGGTTACCTTGCGTAGCTCCTCCATTCGGCCGTGGGTTCTATTTTGGTGTGTTGGTCGGCTGTCCAAGGCCTTTCATTTGGGCATTGACATGCAAAGTGTCCCGCCTCTCCGCATGAAAAGCATGCTTTGCTGCCCGCAACAGCAGGAATGTTGGGGCGAGGCTGGTGTTGAGCATAGGCGCCCATGTTGGGACGGGGCGCAGGAGGCAAAGGCATATGAGGTGCTTGCATAACAGGACGTTGCTGCGGTGGCTGATTAGGGCGAGGTGGATTTGCAGGACGGAAAGTAGAAGCAGACGAGCCATACTGTGGTGCAGCTGGTGGCATGAAACGGGGACGTACATTGCTCCTTTGTGGCTAGTATGGCATCTTCCTCTTGCCCTCTTGCTCAATCTCACAGATCTTGCTCTCAACCACTATAGCTTTGTCAACAAGCTTCTGGAAGTTTTCATAATCATTGTTGAGCAGCTGAACTTGGATCTCATTGTTCAATCCTCTCATGAACAAGTATTGCTTCCTTTGATCCGAGTTGACGTCTTCTGGAGCATACCTTGACAGCTGCGTGAACTTGTTGAGGTACTCATTCACGCTCTTCCTTCCTTGGCGGAGACCTTCAAACTCTTGCCTTTTAAGCATCATGACTCCAGCAGGGACGTAATGAGAGCGGAAACTCTCCTTGAATTCAGCCCAAGTGATAGTCTCCTGGTTGACATGAGCATTGCAAAAAGCGTCCCACCAGTCAGCGGCTGCTCCCATAAGTTGGTGCGATGCGAAGAGAACTTTCTCCCGATCATTGCACTGAACAATAGAAAGCTTCTTTTCCATGGACTTTAACCAATCATCAGCCTCCATGGGATCATTAGCTTGTGCAAAAGTAGGCGGCCTAGTCCTCGTGAACTCTCCCAATCTGTTGTGAGCCGGCGGTGGTGGCGGTGGCGTCGATGGGGGTGCAGGAAAGGGGTTAGGATTGTTGTTATTGTTGGCTTGCAGCTGTCCCAACGTTTGTATCATAGTTTGCATGAGCTGGTTCTGCATAGCCATCAACCGTTCAAGGTTGTTTGCATCAGTCCCAGGGTTAGCATTTTCAGGAACTTCAACGTTCCATCCTCTTGTGGTTCATTGTTGCCACGAGCGTTCCTCCTTTGACGGCTGGCGTTTTCCCTCACTATCTGTGAGAGAGAGTAGAGTAGAATAGAAATTGGAAGTTTAGTTTGATCCCCCCAACTATATGCATCAAGGTGCATGAACTAAATATCTTCTTTTATTAATTTCAGCCTATATGAGGATGTGAACACGTGCCGAAGCATCTCACATCTATCCACTATGTGTGGATATGGACATTCGCTGAAGCGTGCCACAACTCACATCAGCAAACAAACCAAGCAATCATAATAAAAGTTCAACACACCACTCTTATTCAAGCAACTACAATCTAAACGTTTCTATTACAGCTTATTTAATGGAAATCCTAAACTTAATCATGTGAACCGGTGCTGTTCTCGCCGTGTGACGGGAGTGGTCCATACATGGGCACACGCCATGGTTAGTCGGCTGTCCATGTAGGGTTATATGACGCTGGTGCTCCATTTTCTCCCGTGTTGGCATGAGTCTCCTCTTGTTTCTCCAGCAAATACAGCTTCTTGCGGAGGTAACGGATCTCTTCTTGTGCACTTGCCTAGCGGTTTCCTAACTCCACGAGCAACCTTTGTGACTTGTAAGCAGCTTGTGGGTTGGAAAGGTCTGTTACATGGGGTCCAACAATCTCCCTTGTGCCACTCTTCCGACACGGGTGCAGCTCAAAAGTGGTGCCCTCAAGCTGCTCATGGAAGGCGTAGCACAGTCCGGTAAGTGCTTCCCATGCAGCATCATCGATAGCTTCTGCCCTTGTAGCTCCCCATGTGGGTGTGAAGTGCCGAGTGATAACCCTACCGTTAGATAGGATGGTTACATCGGCCTTCCACTCTTCATGTCCGCGATGAGGGACTTTCTTGAGAAGATATTCTGGGTATAAGCTGCAGCAATCCAGAAATTCTTTGAGCTCCCTGGATATGTGTCCTCCCTCCATTCCGTCAGACCGAAACTCTTGAACTGAATGGTTGGCCCATTCATCACCTTCATTATTAGTCTCAGCAAGGGGTGGCTCCTCCTCGGGTTCATCTCCTCCCGTCATAGCTTCATGAGGCTCCACGGGGTGTAAGCCCGCGTGAAACTCCTCCTGAGGTGCGTACCAATGTCGTTCTTGTGGATCATCCTCCATATCGTCTTCGAATGGTTCCACCTCTTCCGGGTCCTCTTCCTCATGCATAGAGCTATTGACTTCCTCTTCATCATGAGGTTCCGTCTTCACCTCCTCCCAATATGGTCCATCGGACACCTCAATGGGGTTAAGTGCACTCCCATGTGGTGGTGGACGAGTACTTATGCGTGCCGTGCTCCTGATCACCGGCATCTATAAATAGGACATGAGAAACTTTAGAGAAGGAAGAAAATACTTCAAAACTTCAGAAGCTATGGAGTAAGAAAGCAAAGGTGTTGCTGTCCAAAAGAAGAGAAAAGAGGGGCTGAAAATAGCACTTTGCGGTGGCTGAATTGTCAAGAAAAGTGCAGTAGCAAGCAATTTTTGAAGATAACAGTTTAGAGGGGTGTGCCTATGTGTTTTAGAGTGTCCATTCTACCTAGGCTTGCGTCCTATGGTCAACATGGCTCTGATACCAATCTGTGACACCCGGTTCCGAAAACAGAACCAAGTTATGCATATGTGTGCCCAGGATGTTCATCACACATACACATGTAATCCACAAACTGAATTCAGAACATAACCACGAATAAATACAGTTTAAATACTTTATTACAATGACTCAATGTCTCACTCATGAATATCTAACTTATTTAGCAGCGGAAGACTCTAAACGACAGCGAAAAGTGACTAAAGACAGCAGGCTCCATCTTCAACTCCACATGCATGTTGACGGTAGTTCGCACGCCTAGTACTCCACATGGTCCTCGAAGTACACTTCTCCTATTGCTGATGTTTATGTGATAATGCAAGGGTGAGTACATGTCGTACTCAGCAAGTGCGGGAAAAGTATGACATGTAGCTTACAACAAGGCAGGGAATAAAAAGGCTCATTGTAGCAAGCAAATTTTATTTCACAAACATGATAAAAACAGCAACTAAGTCTTGGTGAGTTTAATCCCAATATTACCAAGTAAAACAGCAACATTCTTTCATCATAATTCACTATTTATCAAGTCTCGTCCAGCCATTAATCTTTCTCAAGTTCATCTCATGCTCATAAAATATTCATGACCATCTCATATTCATATAGCCAAAACCAAACTCATTGTTATGACTCGAAACAGTCCCAAAACGAATTCCAATGACCATACCATAACCATACCGAATAACCATCCCAAGTTTTCCCTCACTTCATGGAAGTTTGCCAGGTGCTTGTGACCGGAAGCACGGCTATCATTATAGTTTTACACTCTACAGAGGTGGCACCACTTTACCTACAAGTTTGTGATTTCATCACCCGTCGGTGACTGTAGAACCTCCATTATACCAGTATGCAACCATCGGTGTATGGCCAAGAGATCACAAAATAGCCTTTACAAAGGGGCTACTAGATGTATGGACTCACTGAGGTTTCACCGGTAGGCTCTGTCGGTACCCGCGATATGGGGTACCCCCGTGCACAGGGGAAAATGCCTAAGGATCTCGCCCTTCTCCGCAGGGAGTGCTCCGAAGGTGCCACGTGTCCAGCGGGGCCGGACCTCCCTCTCCTCAGAGGAGAGCTCCGGGCCCGCCACATGGCCAACAACAGCCAGACCTCCCCTCCGTGGGGAAGGCTCTGAAGGTGCCGCGTGTCCCGCGGGGCCGGACCTCCCCCTCCTCAGAGGAGAGCTTCGGGCCCACCACGTGGCCGACAGAAGCCGGACCTCCCCCCTCCGCGGGGAGAGGTCTGAAGGCTCCCCGTGTCCTGCGGGGCCGGACCTCCCTCTCCTCAGAGGAGAGCTCCGGGCCCGCCACATGTCCAGCAGAACGGCGCTGCTTGCCCCACAGCGGTAGGCAGCGGGCGTAAAGACGCGCCATACCTTGCCCGTACAAGGTATTCAAGGCCCGCGCCTTCCCAAGACGCAGAGACGCGGAGCACGCCTCTGTCAGGTGCCGTTGCGCCCAGTCGCATCATAGACTGGCGCGCGATGTCAGAACCTGCCAGCCAATAAACACAACGACAAGACATCCCCTGCCGCTCCCGCCGTCATCAACCACTACGACTAGCATGCGGCATGGGCAGGGCGGCAATACGAAGACTCAGAAGCCTTCGCCAGAGACAACTACCGACATAACTGCGGATACGATAGTCGGCAGGCAATCTCCCCGGGACCACCTGTCGGGTCCCGGGCCCCCCCTTGTAAGCCACACGAGCCTTGGACTATAAAAGGCTCGGGTAGGCGACGTTAGCAAGGGTTCGCACTCCAGCAACTCACACCCTAGGCATAACTCATCCTCAAGCTCAGGACTCCGGTTCTGAGCAACAAGCAATACAGCGAGCACCTCTGCTCACCGTGGACGTAGGGTTTTACGCTCCAGCGGCCCGAACCACGTAAAACTCGCCGTGTCAAGCTCCTCCCTAACTCGTCCCTACGCTTAGGCTCTCCGCAAGAGACTAGCCCCTCCGAAAAAGAACCTCCGCGGGCTGCCCAGTGCAGGTCCGGGGGAAGTGTCGACCACACACTTCGACATTTGGCGCGCCAGGTAGGGGGGCTTTTCCCTTGCGCGACGAGTTTCTGCCGACGAAGATGACCAAGCTTCCTTCAGCGGCAAGCTCTCCTATCCCGCGTTCACGGCGAACCGTGACCAGCGGAGAATACGTGTCGACGCACTCAGGACAGAGTGTGTCGGCGCAAGTTGGAAGCCAGCAGCCAACTCCGGCAATGCAGGCTCCAACCAGCGTCAGATCTTCTGCAGCGCTGAGCGTACCCCACGGGGGTGCGCTAGCTGCAACAAGAGCGCTTCTGCGCAATCCACCTGCTGGGGACGCACCCCATTCAGCGACCCAGCAGTGGATTCGCGAGGTAGACCGTCTCGTCGTCGCCGCCGCGAACCCTCGACTTCGGCGGGGACGACGCTCCGGCCAACCGGCTGTGTCGCTGACGCGCACGCCAACGGTTGATGGGCAGACAGCAGATTCCAGCTCCACCAGGCTTCCGTCGACGGACCTGAGGACAGAGCTGGAACGGTGCCACTTGGGCCAGGACGCCCGGGTGTACCTCAAGCGACGTCGAGAAAGGCGTCACAACCAAGAGGTTGGCGACAGCATGATGTCAGCCTCGACCCAGCCGGAGGCGCAGACCTTCGCCACGCGATCTCTGCCCCAGGCATACGCCACGCAGCATATGCCACAGCCATATGCACTGCAAACAGCGTCCCCGGTCTATGGCACAGCCTTGCCCATACCGGGGTACACTGTGCCAGTGGCGAACCAAGCGTTCGCGACACCAACGCCTGCAGCAACAGGGGCAGGATGTGTGGCCCTGGCGCCCCACCTTCGCTTCGCGAGGTGGCCGCACCTGCCCGAGAAGTACGACGGCAGCGTCAACCCGGCGGAGTTCCTCCAGATCTACTCCACCGCCGTACTTGCTGCAGGAGGGGATGAGGCCGTCATGGCCAACTACTTCCCCGTCGCCTTGACCGGCCCAGCCCGGTCTTGGCTCATGAACCTCCCCCAGGGTTCCATAACTTCCTGGGGAGAGCTCTGCCGGCAGTTCACCCCCAACTTTGGCAGTTCCTACACCCGGCCTGGCACGGAGCTAGACCTCCACGCCATCCAGCAACAACCTGGGGAGTCACTGCGCTCCTTCATCCAGCGGTTCTCCGAGGTGCGAAACACCATCCCACACATCCAAAACGCTTCTGTGGTGGTGGCGTTCCGGCAAGGCGTTCGGGACAAGAAGATGCTCGAGAAGCTCGCGATCAGAGAGGTCCGCGACGTCTCAGAGCTCTTCAGCCTGGCGGACAAGTGCGCCAGAGCAGCCGAAGGGCGGAACTGGCACTCACTGCCAGCCTCCGAGTCAGGAGGGCAGCCCGGATCTGGCGCTGCTTCCTATGGAGGCAGCAAGAAGTCCAAGAACCGGGGCAGTGGCAAGATGAAGCCACCAGCCGCGGTTCCCGTTTCCGCAGCAGCGGCACCCAGCGGAGCTCGGGGGCCGCGCCCCGACAAGAGGCAGCGACAGTCACCGGCCTCAGAAGGTGACCAAGACAAGCTATGCCCCGTGCACAGCAGCTATCGCCATACTACTGCCGAGTGCCGGGAGATTCAGAAGCTCGCGGAGCGCTTCCGCAAAGGGAAGCAGCAGCGGACTGATGCTCCACCCTTCCGCCAAAGGGAGGGCAAGCAAAAGGTCGACGCCCCAGACAGCGTCGACCACCAAGTGGGGTTCCAGGAGCCTCAGCACGCCGTGAAGGCGGTGCGCAACCATGAGAACTCCAGCTCCAGTGAAGATGAGCGTCGAAAGAAGCTCTACGTCATATACGGCGGGTCCGCCGACCCCTCGTCCCGAAGCGCAGTTAAGACTCTGCGCCGAGCGGTAGCGTCGGTGGCTCCACTCCCAAGTGCCGCACCGCACCTCAAGTGGATGGGAACCCCCATAAGCTTTGACGCCACTGACTGCCCCAGGAACATGGCTGGGGCCGGCCAACTACCGCTCTTGGTAGCACCCACCATCGCCAACGTGAGGATGTATCACGTTTTGGTAGATGGCGGAGCTAGGCTGAACCTCATCAGCCATGCAGCTTTCCAGAAGCTGCAGATCCCGATGGCCAAGCTCACCCCGTCGAGCCCGTTCTCAGGGGTAGGGCCGGGACAGGTCGTTCCCTACGGCAACATCAGCCTCCCGGTGACCTTCGGAGCTCCGGACAGCTATCGGACAGAATACACTCTGTTCGACGTGGCGGAGATCGACCTCCCCTTCAACGCCATAATTGGCAGGCCAGCCCTGTACCGATTCATGGCAGTAGCCCACTACGGCTACCTCGTCTTGAAGATGCCTACACCAACAGGCGTCCTCAGGATTCGTGGAGACCGCACTGCTGCAGTGTCGGCCTTGGAAAAGCTCCAAGCGCTTGCAACAGCTAGAGCACCAGCGCCTGGCAGTGCAGAACCAGACCAGCTCCACCCGAGTGCACGCCACCGTGCCTCCACCGCAGCACCCCGTGTGCAACCCCTCGACGAGGGCGACGTCCCCTTAAAGATCGTCCAAGTTGGCGCCGATGCCACCCAGACCACCCGGGTAGCCGGGGCCTGGATAGCAAATAGGAAGGCGCGCTCGTCACCTTCCTCCGGCACAACGTCGACGTGTTTGCATGGCAGCCGTCACAGATGCCGGGGATCCCTAGGGAGGTGATCGAGCACCACTTAAAGGTCTTCCACGACGCCCGGCCAGTTCAACAGAAGCCCCGGCATGTCGTGCACCGAAATTCCCAAGCACCGTGCACCGAATCAGGATTGTAAGCCAAATAAGACTATGAGATCGGAAAGGGGGGAGCCCCAAGGAGAATTACGTTTCCCTTGTTTGTGTGCAGGACCCTCCGGCCTTGGCTTCCCGCAGGAGTATGGTAGGAGTACCCAAACAGTTGGCCACGCCTACCAGGGGGCCGCTACGGACCGCGCAAAACTGGGAGATCCGGACCCCGCCCCCTCAGCAGGGGCGGGCCCCGGAGGCCCCATGTGTCCAGCGGAGCCGGGGCTCCCGCCTCCTCAGGAGGGGCTCCGGACCTGCCATGTGGCGGGCAGAAGCCGGACCTCCCCCCTCCGCAGGGAGAGGTCCGAAGGCCCCACGTGTCCTGCGAGGCCAGACCTCCCTCTCCTCAGAGGAGAGCTCCAGACCCGCCATGTGTCCGGCAGATCCGGACCTCCCCATCCTCATGGGGCGGCTCCGGAGACCTCCGGGGCCCTTAATACAGTAAGGACCCGGGGAAGGTGCCTGTGCAGACCCTCGAGATTGGTGAAGGCCTATGAGTACCTTACGGAGCTAGGGGCTCGACCAGGCGAAGCCAAGAAGAAGACAAGGGCATCACAGGAACGAGGGGTCATAAGAGTCTATGTATTCATGGCTCCATGAGCTGGACTACAGACTCGATAAAAAAAAAGAAACAGGCCCTAGGGTTCCCCTGGCACGTCCAGAACCTAGAAGCTGCGAGAACGACCACTTCAGTCCTGGCGGCGTTCTCCTGCTCCGTGACCCGAGCACAGGGATCATCTCGGCCATCACCAGCGCGAGGGCCGGTGTCATCAAGGACGCTTCTGAAGCCCCCTCCGCCGCTTCAGCAGTTTCTTTGGAGACTCCTCCGACCCGAGCACAGGGATCATCTCGGCCATCACCAGCGCAAGGGCCGGTGTCATCAAGGATGCTTCTGAAGCCCCCTCCGCCGCTTGAGCAGTTTCCTTGGAGACTCGGCCGCCTAGAGTCCTCCTTGGTGCTTCAGCAGCTTCCTTGGAGACTCCTCCGCCTGAAGCCCCCTCGACGTGTCAGCAGTTTCTTTGGAGACTCCACCACTTGAGGAGAAAGGACGCAACGCCTGGGAACCCCCAGCCAGTCGTCGCTCAAGAAGAGTCCAGTCGGGATGATAAACCCGGGGCCTCTTGGAGGCATCACATCCAGAGGCAAGGCATGCAGGCTCCCTGGATCCCTGACTTGGTGCAGAGGCCACCACCAGAGGAAATCGAGTGCGATCCCCCTCCGAAGGCGGGTTAGAAGCCATGGGAGAAGACAAGGTCGCAGAAACTCAACGAAGGTTCAAGTGCTGGAAGCCTTATAAAGGGAACCAACCCACGTTGTGGCTTCGCTTCACACTTCCTAGGTGCAATTCCAAGCGACTCGAAACTCTTCGAGTACACCGCATCGGCAACCGCATCAGCTCCAAGACCGAGCACCGATGACAGGTGGGCCCAATCCACCCAGCTGAAGCGGTGGGTCAAGGAGTCAGTCTCCCAAGAAGACAAGCCGGCAAGGCACTTCGGCAGTTCCCGAAGAAAGCGCCGCAACGTGCAGAAGTGGCAGCCTTGGGAACCGCCGCAGTAAAAGCAACCATCAAGTGGGCGCACGCTCCCACAATCCCGCGGCTGTTCGTGCTCCGGCAGCGGTCAATGTGGGACTTAGAGAAAGTGCGCGGAACAGAAGAGACGGAGGCCCCACCTCGGGCTCGCTAAGCACGGCTATCATGATAGTTTTACACTCTGTAGAGGTGGCACCACTTTACCTACAAGTTCGTGATTTCATCACCCGTCGGTGACTGTAGAACCTCCATTATACCAGTATACAACCATCGGTGTATGGCCAAGAGATCACAAAATAGCCTTTACAAAGGGGCTACTAGATGTATGGACTCACTGAGGTTTCACCGGTGGGCTCGAATCACCATTCTCCCACCCACGGCCCCCTCTTGTGCCATGCAGTTCCTAGGGCAGTACTCCTCGACTCCCATTCCACGCACCATCCACGGTCCATAACAGGCTAGCAACACACCTAATTAATCAGCTAAGCTGCACCCATACTTGGCCTCGTGGTGGCACTGTTTTCCTGACATATTCTCGCATGAACCGGTCCTTAGATCTACGGCAAGTACCACCATCTCATCCAGCAACATTCACGAACCAAGCTTGCCTAAATCTCCCCGATTCCATGCCCATTAACATCATCAAGTCCTCATCTTCATTATTCATATGAGTGCAGAAACATGTTTTAATTCAGCTTCCCGTATCCCGTAGATTATGCGAAGCAAAAAGGAAAAACGACCATACCCGACTCATCAACTTTCCCGGCGACAAGGATTGTTAACAAAATTAGTAAACTCCTATAAAATGGTGTCCCATCAAGTTGACTCAGGCATACGAGTTTTCGCAAACAAACACAGTTTCAAAACATGGGATCAATATGGTCAAGGGGCACTTGCCTTGCTCTCGTGGTTCATGCTGTTCGAGTGTCTCAAAGTCTTGGTGCTGTAGTTCCTCGTAGATGGCCTCTTGAGCTTGTTCTTCTACTCACGATCACGCACATACAAAATTTACAGCAATCAAACATCATTCACAAACTTTACTCAATATGCTATGAATGCAAATCCTATAGTGCAGTTTTATTAATCCAGTTTGTACTTGTTTTTGCATGTTTTAACGGGCTTTCATGGGGTTTTATGATGAACAAGGGTGCTGGGATGAAGTGTGGACGTGGTGATGATCTTGACTCAAGATCTAGATCAATTCCACCATCAAAAACCGATCAAAATGTGATCTGTCCACACGAAAAAGTTTTTGTTCGAAGGGGGCGAAGAAAACGGATGCGTAGAAACAGCGACGACGTCGTAAGATGGGTAACGAAGACCTACCTCACTTCACTTTGATGGCAGGGCCTTCCCCCTAGCAATGGCAGCAGCGGGGAATTTTTCTATGGCATATTAGGGCAGGACAGATCGCCGGCTCTTTTCCGGCAACGGCGAGGCGTGACGGGGCTCGTCGGCGGGGCTCGCCAGCAGGGCTCGACGGTGGGGCTCGACGGCGGGGCTCGACGGCGGGCCACCGGCGACTGAACTCCGGCGAGGGGGGGGTCCAACTCGGCGAGTTGCGGGCTAGGGCCTCCAAGGCGCCAACTTGGGGGGGGGGCTGCGGCCAGGGGGGGTTTGGGTTCTATTTATAAGGGGGGAGGGGGGAGAATCCAAATCCAATTGGAGCAAAATCCTAATAAACTTTTCCCCAATTGATTTGGTGCGGCAGCAATGTGGGGGAAAATTCCCCAAATGTGGGGAAAATTCCCCTTTTTGGGGGAATTGGGGAATTTGGAGATTTGGGGAAAAATTTGGGGAAATTGGAATTGGCTCATTTCAGCTATCTTTTTCCCATTCCCCACCATTTCTATGTCACTTACTCCATTTCTACATTCCCCTCTCCATTTCTATGTCCCACTCTCCATTTCTATGCCCCATTTTCCATTTCTATATGCCCTTCTCCATTTCTATGGTTCCTTCCTCCATTTCTATGGTTCTTTCTCCATTTCTATATTTCTTTCTCCATTTCTATGGTTCCTTTCTCCATTTCTATGGTTCTTTCTTCATTTCTATAGTTCTTTCTCCATTTCTATAGTTATTTCTCCATTTCTACTTCTTTTATAATGCTTCTCTACATGAAAAATGTATGCAATGCTTAGAAATAAATTTGAGGGTGTTACATCTACGAAGAGCACGGGGGCTCCCCACGGTGACGAGCTTGGGCGTATAAAACCCTTGTCTAGCTGCCTCTGAATTTGCTTCTTGAGCTCCACTAGTTCATTAGCGGGCATCCTATACGACCTCTTCGCTATAGGTGCAGTTCCGGGTACTAAATCAATGGCAAATTCAACGTCCCGGTCAGGTGGCATACCTGGAAGTTCTTCCGGGAACACATCTGAATATTCTTGAACCACCGGAATGCTTTCCAATGTTGCTTCTTCGACGTGGTTCAGCGCTGCCTTATCGGTTGCTGGTTGGGATGCCTCGAACTCAATACGAGTATCGTGCTCACTTGTCAACTGCACGATTCTCTCAGAACATGAATCACTCCGTTGTGCTTGCTTAACCAGTCCATTCCAAGTATTATGTCGATCCCTTGGGAATCCAAGACGATAAGGTTGGCGAGAAAGTCTACCCCCTTATTTTAATGCTTACCCTCGGAATATAATTCATAATTGAAAGAAGTGATTTCCCAACTATATGCATCAAGGTGTATGAACTAAGTATCTTCTTTTATTAATTTCAGCCTATATGAGGATGTGAACACGTGGCAAAGCATCTCACATCTCTCCACTATGTGTGGATATGGACATTCGCCAAAGCGTCCCACAACTGACATCAGCACACAAACCAAGTAATCATCAAAAATTCAGTACACCACTCTTATTCAAGCTACTACGATCTAAACGTTCCTATTATACCTTTATTCAATGGAATCCTAAACTTAATCATGAGAACCGGTGCTGTTCTCGCCATGTGACGGGATGGTCCGTATATGGGCGCACGCCATGGTGAGTCGGTAGTTGATATCTATAAAATTTGGTTCGGCGAAGGGTGGCCCGATCTTCACGACAGGAGGCTCAAGAACAAGATAACTTGTTGTAGAAACACCGCGGATAACTAGCTTTATACCTGACCAAAGTTGGATGCGACCAAGCGACGGGGACAGAGACACCGAAACCGCGAAGACTTCGACTCGATCTCCGAACGACCGCAGAACCATAACCGGAGCTAATCTACACAAGACGGGGCAGCCGTACTGGAACCTGCAGAGCATGAATTAGTGGATCTCAGAGAGATCTCTCCACAAGTTCAAGAAGAACAAGGGTTGAGTAAGACACTCAAGCAGCTCGGCTGCAAATATCACTGGATTAATCTTAATTCATCAAAAAGTGTTCCTTGGCTTACAAAAAGAGCGCTATTTATGCCAATAACTAGTCTAAAAATAGATGTGAACTGAAAAAGCCACGTGGGAAGGTGAAAGGCCAACTGGCTTGATCATTCATGCAGTGGTCATCAATTTCCCGCATGTCTTCTGGCCTTTTGAGTGTTCTTCAATGTTTTAATCATAACTCCACCTAGGGACATCCAAAAGACACGGGACCAGATGCGTTGGAAAGCTAATTCGATAACCTTTCACACCATGTGTAGCATGCTTCACGAAATATTGTAGAGTGATACAGTTTCTCACGGAAACTTGGATATCAGGCTGACTATTGATCTTCTGAACAGTCTGCACCAAAAGCACTCGGCTTCCAAGCTGGGAGCTCTAAAGCACTCGGCACTTAGTGGCATTAGAAAGTTGACTTCAACACCTTTCCAACAAGTACTCATGGACCTTCACAGCTTCTATGAATCAAGAGATATGACTGTTTCTTCATGACAGTTCTACCAGGCCGAACTGGTTTGACGTAGTTCTCCTCTCTGGTTCAGTCTCGGCGTGTCCTTGTCATCCTCCTTGGTGAACCTGAGTAATAGAAACATGTACGATTTAGGAAGTATATAATTCTCATTAATAAATGGAATTTCACAAAGTAGCGCGTGCACCTCTTGTTGTAGCTGTTTAGCTCGGCTACGAGTAATTGGTCCATCGAAGACATGAGCTGGTGCAGCTTGACTTGATGATTGTTCCATCTTGCTTGATGTAGTCGGTATACTTGATGGTGTGGTCGGCGTGGGCATATCATCCTCCCCCCTTGAAAAAGAGTCGTCCTCGACTCTTCCAATCCAAAGAATGGAGAGAGGTCGGACACATTGAAACTGGTACTCACACCATAAGTACTTGGCAGATCAATTTCATAATCGTTGTCGTTGATCTTGCGTAAAACATTGAATGGTCCGTCAGCCCGGGGTTGCAACTTGCTCTTGCGCAGCTCTGGAAAACGATCCTTTCGAAGGTGCACCCAAACCAAGTCCCCTGGTTCGAACAACACCTTCCTGTGACCCTTGTTAGCGTGCTTCTCATACTTCTTGGTCATCTTTTCAATATTGGACCGAGCCCTATCATGAATGTTCTTGACAAATTCAGCTCGCTTGCTTGCATCGAAGTTCACACGTTCCTGCATGGGTAAAGACAATAGATCTATGGGAGCAGTGAGTGTGAATCCACGTACAATTTCAAATGGACAAAATCTAGTGGTCGAGTGTACTGTCCTATTGTATGCAAACTCAACATGTGGCAAGCTTTCTTCCCATAGTTTCAGGTTCTTCTTAAGGACAGCTCGGAGCAACATTGATAGTGTTCGATTCACAACTTCAGTTTGGCCGTCCGTTTGCGGATGACATGTTGTGGAGAACAACAGTCTTGTCCCAAGTTTGCCCACAATGTCTTCCAAAAGTAGCTCAAGAACTTGGTGTCACGATCCGACACAATGGTACGTGGCATTCCATGTAGTCGCACGATTTCCCCAAAAAATAATTCAGCAATACGGGAAACATCGTCGCTCTTGTGGCAAGGAATAAAATGTGCCATTTTGCTGAAATGATCAACCACGACAAAAATTGAATCCCTTCCCCTTTTGGTCCGTGGTAACCCAAGAACAAAATCCATTGAAATGTCCTCCCAAGGTGCATTGGGAATAGGAAGAGGAGTATATAAACCATGAGGGTTCAGACGAGACTTAGCTTTGTGGCAGTTTTCGCAGCGAAGAACATGTCTCTCTACATCTCGTCGCATTTTTGGCCAAAAGAAATGGTCGGCCAGCACTTGCTCCGTCTTCTTGGCTCCAAAATGGCCCATAAGTCCACCTGCATGAGCTTCCTGCACAAGTAAAAGTCGAACAGAGCAATCTGGAATACGAAGTTTGTTAGTGCGAAATAAAAATCCATCATGCACATGATACTTTTCCCATCCTTTGCCATTACGGCACTTGGCATATGGTTCAGCAAAGTACGAATCAGTGGCATATAATTCCTTTGTACTTTCCAATCCGAGAATTTTAGCATCAAGTTGTGTGAGAAAAATATGACGTCGAGATAAAGCATCAGCTACAATATTGTCTTGACCTTTCTTATATTTGACAATATAAGGAAAGGACTCAATAAATTCACTCCACTTAGCATGTCGTTTATTCAGTTTTAGTTGTCCCTTAATATGTTTCAATGATTCATGGTCTGAATGTGTTACAAATTCTTTAGGATAAAGGTAGTGTTGCCAAGTTTCCAAACTCCGAACGAGAGCATATAATTCTTTATCATAAACTGAATAATTCAAAGTCGGACCACTTAGCTTTTCACTGAAGAATGCAATTGGTCTCTTTTCTTGCATCAGCACGCCTCCAATCCCAACTCCACTTGCATCACATTCAATTTCAAATGTCTTGTTGAAATCAGGAAGTGCAAGGACTGGGGATGTTGTGAGCTTCTTCTTTAATTCTTCTAAAGCCTTTTGTTGTGCTTCTCCCCATTTGAAAGTTACGTCTTTCTTGGTCAGCTCATTGATTGGAGCAACGATCGTGCTGAAATCTTTCATGAAGCACCGGTAGAAACCAACAAGTCCAAGGAAGCTTCTCACTTGGCTCACGTTCTGTGGAGGCGTCCATTCGTGTACAGCCTTGACTTTCTCAGCATCCACCTCCACGCCTTGTCCTGAAACAACAAAACCAAGGAAAACTACCTTGTCGGTGCAGAAGGTGCACTTCTCAAGGTTAGCGTACAA
Source organism: Neostapfia colusana (assembly GCA_030760725.1). Taxonomy (NCBI): domain Eukaryota; kingdom Viridiplantae; phylum Streptophyta; class Magnoliopsida; order Poales; family Poaceae; genus Neostapfia; species Neostapfia colusana. Next base: position 109,480,134 of record JASWHV010000006.1, read on the forward strand.
TTTTTGTTTACGCAGGACACCAAGCACGCTCTGGATATGTGCAACATGTTCTTCAAGAGTCTTGCTGTAGATTAGGATGTCATCAAAATAAATCACAACAAATTTACCAATGAAAGTTCTAAGCACATGATTCATTAATCACATAAATGTACTAGGTGCATTGGTTAAACCGAAAGGCATCACTAACCATTCATACAATCCAAATTTTGTTTTAAAGGCTGTTTTCCACTCATCTCCTTCTTTCATATGAATCTGATGATAGCCACTTCTTAAATCAATTTTAGTGAAAAATTAGCACCACTAAGTTCATCAAGCATATCATATAAGCGAGGAATGGGATGCCTATATCTTACTGTGATGTTGTTAATTGTGCGGCAATCCACACACAGTCTCCAAGACCCATCTTTCTTAGGCACTAAAAGAACAGGGACAGCACAAGGGGAAAGACTTTCCTGTACATACCCTTTTTTCATCAATTCCTCCACTTGTCGCTGAATTTCTTTTGTCTCCTCTGGGTTGGTGCGGTATGCAACCCTGTTCGGAAGTGACGCACCAGGAACCAAGTCAATTTGATGCTCGATCCCTTTCTTAGGAGGCAGTCCTGGTGGTACTTCGTCCGGAAAGACATCTTCATATTCCTGCAAGACATTCAAAAGAGTACTCGGCAGGGTAGAGGGTAAGGCATTAGTAGAAAGAAAAGTGCCCTTGTACATAAGTACAAAGAACATGGCATCGGGTTCACTCAATGCTTTGATATCCCCCTTCCTAGCCATCATTACTACACCCTCTTTTCCCGGTTTCTGGGTTCCTTGCAGCTGTGGGGTTTGATTTGGCTGTGGACACTCTTCCTTACTATTTTTGTGGCTCACTCGCAAGTGGTGCTCGCTCTCGCGCTGTTTCTTCCTGATATCATCCTTCAAAATTTCTTCCGGTGTCAAAGGAAGCAAGGAAATTCGCTCTCCTTTGTACACAAAAGACAGCTTGTTGGTCCTTCCAAAAATCTGGACATCACGATCATATAGCCATGGTCGACCGAGCAGAAGCTGGCAGGCTTGCATAGGCACCACGTCGCACTCCACATGATCATTGTATTTACCAACAGAGAATGGTACAGTCACAGTATGACTGACTCGTAGTGCACCACAATCATTAAGCCACTGCATCTTGCATGGACTAGGATGACGCCGTGGTTTCAGTCCCAATCTGTCCACCAATTCTTGGCTAGCAATATTGTTGCAGCTGCCATTATCAACGATGATGCGACACACCTTATCTTTGATTAGTCCACGGGTATGGAACAAATTATGTCGCTGCCTGTTGTCTTCCTTTTCTGCTGTTACACTAAGCACTCGTAGAGAAATAAAGCAATTATCTTCTCCTTCTTCAGGCTGGATCTCATTCCCTTCCTCCTCAATTTCTTCATCACATATCGGTCCAGCATCTTCTGGATCACTCTCGGATTCCCATTCACCTTTCTCATTCAACAACGTGGCCCTCTTACTTGGGCATTGGGCAGCAATGTGCCCACGGCCGTGGCATTTATGGCATACAATTTCTCTGCTTCGAGAAGAAGATGTAGCTCCCGAGACATTGCTGTAGGCTGCTGAACTTGCAGCGGGTCGCTGCTGAGTTGTTAGTGATGACGCGGTGGAGGCTGCCATCTTCGATGGAACAAATGATTGAGAAGACTTGGCTGCAGCCCCTTGAGATCGTCCACCACCATAGGAAGTACTTGACTGCTGTTTGCGCCATGGGGCAGCAATAGAATAACTGCCACAAGATTTTCCACGTGACTCTTGCTGAATCTTCTTCTCTGTTCGCATAGCTTGATCAACAAGATCCTGCAATATATGATATGGAAACATCTCCACAAAACCAGAAATTTCTTCATTAAGACCTCCTAGAAATCTTGCCATTGTTGACTCTGCATCTTCTCTTATTCCAGCCCGCACCAACAGTAGCTCCATCTCCTTGAGATACTCATCAACTGATCTCTTCCCTTGCTTTAACATTTGCAACCGGTTCCTGAGATCACGCTGATAGCTAGATGGCACGAATCGCCTTCTCATCACTTGCTTCATCTCCTCCCATGTATTGATATATCCACGTCCCAAATCACGTTGATTCTCCTGCACTTGGTTCCACCAAGTGAGAGCGTATCCAGAGAGTTCCACCGAAGCAAGATTCACACGGCGCTGAGCCGAAAGATTATGTACTCGGAATATTTGATCACACTGCTCAGCCCATTCAAGAAATTCATCAGGATTCTCCTTTCCAGTAAACTTTGGAATACTCAACTTGACATGAGCGATGTTATCTGGGTTGTCATGAGGACGTCGACCACGATGATATTCCCTTTCTTCAAAATCAGCAGGCCGGCGCTGATGACGCCGATCAAACCTGCCACCTTGACCGAAAGGATTTTCATCATCATGAGATCCTTCTTCATGATCTTGATCTTCAAACTCTTCGTCTTCAAAATGCACGCGGTGACCATCAGCATTGCGCCTATGTGCGCGACGCCCACCATGGTAATTATTAAAATCAGCATGGCGACCACCACCAGATCCGTCAGGGCCATCTCCGAAGCGATTGAATCCATGGCCGAAACCAGAGTTCTCATCGCCGGACTCCTCTCGATGACGGTCCTCTTGATCACAACATGCTCGACGTCCTCCAGCCGTGGGAAGACGCTCATCGAGGAGCCTGCCCATGGCCTCCATGAGTGAATCAGCCATGCGACGCATCTCATCCCGTGAGACAGGGGGTTCCCTATCACTATGGTGTCCACCATGAACACTTGAATCTGAGTCTGCCATGTTAGGAGCAGCAAAAAGAAGAAATATATATATATATATATATATATATATATATATATATATATATATATATATATATATGGACACACTTGATCTCACCTCTTACTTACCCAAGTTCTTGCCTGATCTCAAGAACTGTGATGGTGCTGGTGTGGCAGCTTCAACGGAGGTGGTAAAGAGGCCGTAAGGAGTACAAATCGAAAGTCCCGGTTCAGGTTTTTGGTGGAGCTATAGGTGGCTGAACAAGGAGGGCTACGGTACTTCCAATCAAGTGAAAAAGATGTGCTCAAAAGATAAAAAAATTGCTGCTACCAAGATTACCACCAACTTGGATATGAAAACTGAAAATTTCAACACCCAACCGTAACACAAAATTCTTCAGAATCTTTTCACTTGTGCTCTTTTTTTTTGACTCTTTTTTTTATAAAACTAACAGGGGTGCTGATTACAAAAGATATAGGTAAATGGTGGTGACGAGCAACTGGAAGAACACAAACACAAGATAACAGTACCGTCAAAAGAGCTATAGGTATTTTTTTAGGCTTTGGACTATAGGACAAACAAATATATGTAAAAGATAAACACAGGGATGAATATGTGGATGGTCAAAACTGTAACAGATTGAAAAAGGGTGGGAGGGTGGGTGATAAAAAAAAGAACCTACCGTGACAACGATAGCTCTGATTACCACATGATATACACCGAATTTGGTTCGGCGAAGGGTGGCCCAATCTTCACGACAGGAGGCTCAAGAACAAGATAATTTGTTGTATAAACAGCGCGGATAACTAGCTTTATACCTGACCAAGGTTGGATGCGACCAAGCGACGGGGAGAGATACACCGAAACCGCGAAGACTTCGACTCGATCTCCGAACGACCGCAGAACCACAACCGGAGCTAATCCACACAAGACGGGGCAGCCGTACTGGAACACGCAGAGCACGAATTAGTGGATCTCAGAGAGATCTCTCCACAAGTTCAAGAATAACAAGGAAGAACATGGGTTGAGTAAGACACTCAAGCAGCTCGGCTGCAAATATCACTGGATTAATCTTAATTCATCAAAAAGTGTTCCTTGGCTTACAAAAAGAGTGGTATTTATGCCAACAACTAGTCTAAAAATAGATGTGAACTGAAAAAGCCATGTGGGAAGGTGGAAGGCCAACTGGCTTGATCATTCATGCAGTGGTCATCAATTTCCCGCATGTCTTCTGGCCTTTTGAGTGGTCTTCAATGTTTTAATCATAACTCCACCTAGGGACATCCAAAAGACACGGGACCAGATGCGTTGGAAAGATAATTCGATAACCTTTCACACCATGTGTAGCATGCTTCACAAAATATTGTAGAGTGATACAGTTTCTCACGGAAACTTGGATATCAGGCTGACTATTGATCTTCTGAACAGTCTGCACCAAAAGCACTCGGCTGCCAAGCTGAGAGCTCTAAAGCACTCGGTACTTAGTGGCATTAGAAAGTTGACTTCAACACCTTTCCAACAAGTACTCATGGACCTTCACAGCTTCTATGAATCAAGAGATATGACTGTTTCTTCATGACAGTTCTGCCAGACCGAACTGGTTCGACGTAGTTCTCCTCTCTGGTTCAGTCTCGGCGTGTCCTTGTCATCCTCCTTGGTGAACCTGAGTAATAGAAACATGTACGATTTAGGAAGTATATAATTCTCATTAATAAATGGAATTTCACAAAGTAGCGCGTGCACCTCTTGTTGTAGCTGTTTAGCTCGGCTACGAGTAATTGGTCCATCGAAGACATGAGCTGGTGCAGCTTGACTTGATGATTGTTCCATCTTGCTTGATGTAGTCGGTATACTTGATGGTGTGGTCGGCATGGGCATATCATAGTCCATGTAGGGATAGATGACGCCGGTGCTCCATTTGCTCCCGCGTTGGCACGAGTCTCCTCCTGTTTTTCTAGCAAGTACAACTTCTTGCGGATGTAACGGATCTCTTATTGTGCGCTTGCATAGCGGTTTCCTAACTCCATGAGTATCTTCTGAGACTTGTCAGCAGCTTGTGGGTTGGAAAGAGCTGTTACATGGGGTCCAATGATCTCCCTTGTACCACTCTTCCGATACGGGTGCAGCTCAAAAGTTGTGTCCTCAAGCTGCTTATGTGTGACGCCCTCAATTCTGTGAAAAACCACGGAACCGAAAACTAATGCATATGTGTGCCCAGGATGTTCATCACACATACACATACGTTCCACAAACTGAATTCAGATTATATATTACCACGAATAACAGAGTTTATTACAATACCTCATGAGTCTTGGACTCATGCTCACAGCGGAAGTCTTATTCTAAAGCGGAAGCAATTTTAGCTAATGCGGAAGCAAATCTAAGCAGAAGTGGCTCCATCTCTAATCCCTCCACAAGCAAGGTTGAGAACAGATCACACGCCATAATGCTCCACTTGATCTTCATAGTAGGCTTCTCCTGCTGCTGACGATGAAATAATAATGCAATTTTGAGTACAATGATGTACTCAGCAAGTGCGGGAAAACACATGATATGCAGCTCATAAACAAGGTAGGTAATAAAAGGCTTATTTGCAGAAAAGCAGATTTATATAAAAAAACCATGATAAAACAGCAACTTAACTTTAGATGAATGTAATCCCAGCATGTATTAAATTACCAACATACCTCCATCGCTTTCCATGTTCCATCCGAACATTAACCAATCTTTTATTCATACTCACGAATACCTCCTCGTATTCGCTACCATCTCACCTCATAAAACAACCTCGTCTCGCACCGAGACCAATCTCATGTCATGACCCATCAGTCATGCAACCATCTCATCTCCCGGACTCAACAGTCCCAAACCAAACCATAACCAATAATCATAACCAAGAACCTTCCCAATAACCATTACAATAACCATCCCAAAACCCATTCCCAACTAATCATCAAAAACCATTCCCAACTAATCATCAAAAACCATTCCCAACTAATCATGGCAGTTTAGCCAGGTGCTCGTGACCGTAAGCTCGGATATCATGATTATTTTAATAACTCTGCAGAGTTTGCACCTCTTTACCCACAAGTTTGTGATTTCGTCACCCGTCGGCGACTGCAGAACCTCCATTTTACCAGTACACAGCCGTCGGTGTATGGTCAAGAGATCACAAAATAGCCTTTACAAAGGGGTTACTAGATGTATGGACTCACTAAGGTTTCACCGGCAGGCTAGAATCTCCAATTCTCCCACCCACGGGCCCCCTCTTGTGCCATGCAGTTCCCAGGGCAGTCCTCACTCGACTCCCATTCCCCGCGCCTTCCACAGTCCATAACACTCTAGCAACTTACCTAATTAATCAGCTAAGCCGCACCCATACTTGGCCTTGTGGTGGCACTGTTATCCTGGCATGTGCATGCATGAACCGGTCCTTAGATCTATGGCAAGTAAACCACCATCACACGCTACCTCATTCACAAACCTAGTCTTGCCTAGATCTCCCTCCGATCCATGTCCATCATTAACATCAGTTTCTCCTTATCATTACGAGTGCAGTTAGCTAGACACATCTATCTCGCTTCCCAATCCCATAGACTCAGCGAAGCATAAAGCAAAAACCATACCCGACTCATCAAACTTCCCAGGCGACAAGGGTGGTTTAATTAAAACTAGTAACCTCCTATGAAAGGGTTTCCCATCATGTTTGACTCAGTACGCACATCTTTTTCGCAAACAAACAGTTTCTCCCAAAATATAGGATCAATATGGTCAAGGAGCACTTGCCTTGTTCTTGCAGTTCCGGTTGTTCTTGATTCTCAAAACCTTGTTGCTGCAGCTCGTCGTAGACAGCTTCCTGAGTTTGTCCTGCTATATAGGATTCACGTGCATACAAATTCAGAGCAATCAATATAATGCACAAACCCTAAAACTAGATGCGATGATGCACATGCATGCTATCCTACGATTAGTTCTATTAGATTGATCTGTTGTTCTTGTATGGCTTGCATGGTCAGAGGTGTTCGTGATGATCTTGTCTTTAGATCAAACTGATCATCGAGTGTTCTGCCCACGAAAAGGCTTCTGTTCGAAAGGAATTGAAGAACAGATGCAAGAGATGAACAATGATGTCGTAAGGTGGTATTGAAGTCCTACCTCACGCTCTTCTTGTCTTCGAGGTCCTCCTCAGACCGCTTGGTTCTTCTCCGATGATCTCCCTTGTTGCGCTTCGGCGATGTTTTGCTCGGCGAGTTAGGGCTAGGGCTCTAAGTCGTCGGCTTAGGAGTTGAAAGAGAAGTTTGTGGTTTCGGCCAGAGGTTTTGGGTTCTATTTATAATCGGGAAGAGAAGAGTCCTAATCTGATTGGATCCTGAATAAGAGTCTTATTCAGATCTTTGTTAGATCGGTTTCTGTTGCGTACCGGTGTCCTTACGCGTAACAGCTGCTCCAGAATTCGTTACCTCCGGGATGATGAGCTCCGGAAGCTCCACGTGTCCTCCGGGCCTGGTATCTCCTCATCCGCAGAGACGAGCTCCGGTTGTGCCGCGTGTCAATCAATCGAGACCTCCCTCTTCTGCGGGGATGAGCTCCGCGCACGCCACGTGTGGGTGCCAGTCTTTCCGCTCTCCTTTCCTCAGGGACATGCCCCGAGGTCGACACGTGTTTAGCTGCGACGGACCTTCCGGAGATAAGCTCCGGTGGCGACACGTGTTCGATAGATCCGGACTTCTCTGAGATGAGCTCCGAGATTGACACGTATCCCGCGTGACTGGTCCTCTTATTTCCGCGAGGACTAGCTCCGAGGATGACATGTGTCCCACGAAAAATGCCTTTGCTTCTTCCGCAGAGGCTAGCTCCGTAGGCAACACGTGTCCCACAGGGTCGAACCTTTTTCCAATTGCGGAGGTGACCCCCGAGCCTGCCACGTAGCTAGTTTAGCGGCGGACCTCCCCAAATTTCTCGGGGATGAGCTCCGAACACGCCACGTGGTCTGCTGGCTGTGGAAGTTGCCTTCGGTGCTCTCGGAGAGCTTTATTGGCTATCCTTTTGATACTTGTCTCTGTTCCTACTCTTCTTAAAATGTTTTTCTTCTTCATAAAACATGAACATATGCTGACACCCGAGGTGAGGGTGTCACAAATCTACCCCCCCTTAAATTGAATTTCGTCCTCGAGATTCGTTGGTAGGAAATAGATGGGGAAATTCTGCCTTGATATCCTCTTCACGTTGCCATGTGGCTTCAGCTTCAATGTGATGGTTCCATTGTACCTTGCACCATCGAATCACCTTGTTTCGGGTGACCCTTTCCTTTACGTCCAAGATTCGGACAGGGTGTTCTGCGTAAGTCAGGTCCTCTTGAAGTTCAAGTTCTCCCATTGACACTTGTTCCTCTGGTACTCTCAAGCACTTCTTGAGCTGGGATACATGAAACACATCATGTACGTCGGAGAGGTGGTTTGGGAGCTCTAGTCGATAGGCTACTTCTCCTCGCTTGTCCAAAATTTTAAAGGGTCCGATGTAGCGAGGTGCTAGCTTGCCTTTGATGTTAAAACATCGTTGGCCTCGGATAGGCGATACCTTAAGGTATACGAAGTCTCCTACTTCAAATGTCAACTTCCTACGCCTGTTGTCCGCATAGCCTTTCTGTCGTGACTGAGCAGCCCTTAAGTTTTCCCGTATCGTTTGAACTTGCTTTTCAGCCTCCTGTAGTACTTCGGGTCCAAACACCTGGTTCTCTCCAGTCTCGTTCCAGAACAGCGGAGTTCTACACCGTCTGCCATATAAGGCTTCGAAAGGCGACATTTTCAGGCTTGTTTGATAGCTGTTGTTATAGGAGAACTCGGCATACGGTAAACTCCTATCCCAACTACGCCCATGTTTCAAGGCGCAAGCTCTCAGCATGTCCTCCAAAATTTGGTCCGTCCTCTCGGTTTGCCCATCTGTTTGTGGGTGATAGGCGGAGCTAAAATCCAGTCGTGTACCCATGGCTTTTCTGCAGCTTCTTCCAGAATCTAGAGGTAAACTGAGAACCTCGATCTGAGACTATCCTCTTTGGAACTCCATGACGGCACACGATCTGCTCCATGTACAACTCTGCCAACTGTGTAACGTTGTAACTGGTCTTTACCGGAAGAAAATGGGCGGTTTTCGTCAACCGGTCCACAATGACCCAGATGGAGTCGTATCCTGACTGAGTTCGTGGCAATCCGACAATGAAGTCCATACTGATGTCCTCCCATTTCCATTCAGGTATTTTCAAAGGTTGCAACAATCCAGCGGGTTTTTTGATGTTCGGCTTTTACCCGTTGGCATGTGTCACATAGGGCAACGTATTCGGCTATATCCCTCTTCATACCATCCCACCAATAGCAAGTTTTCAAATCCTTATACATTTTGGTGCTCCCTGGATGTGTGGAATAGGGTGAATCATGTGCCTCCTTCAATATCATGTCGCGAAGGTGTCTTATGTTTGGCACACAAATCCTTTTCATCCTCCTTGAAATCCTTCTCTATCCCTCGTCGGATTCTTTCCTTGATCTCCTTGATCCCCTCGTCCGTTGCTTGACCCTCTCTTATTTCTTGCTCCAATGGGGAGTGGATCTCTATTATCTCCATGTTATTTAAGAATCCGAGGTGTAACCGTTCGAACTCCTTCTGTAGTTCGGGTGGTAGCTCCTGAACTGTGAGTTGGTGACATGCTCCCTTTCTGCTCAGTGCGTCCGCTACTACATTGGCCTTCCCGGGGTGGTAGTTGATTCCCACATCATAATCCTTGATGAGTTCTAACCATCGACGTTGCCTCAAATTCAAGTCCGTTTGTGTAAATATGTTGTAAGGGACTCAGTTTTTGACACCCATTTGTAGTGTTCATCCCCACACCACACACCTCATTTGAGGAAGAATGATGAACACAAATGAAGAGCAAGTAACAATTATCAACATGCTCATTAGAGAACAAACTTACACATTGCAAAAGTGGTATTTCCCACATGTGATATAGATGGGCTGGACATATGAAAACTCCTACACTTTACTAAGGATGTCCATGCCAAGTTTCACCCAAATTCAAAACCTTTTTGAGGTCATCTTGGGTATAGATAGGAAGGGGGCAGTTTGAAAACATATTCAAATTCAAACTGTTTTTATACCATGAATTTGAAAGTGGAAGGCATATTCTTACTCAGCACATTTTTGTGAGCTCACACACCAATTTTCACTCCATTTGGAGTTGATCTTGACATGAGCTAAGGGGGAGAAATTCAAACTTTATTTGAATTTCAAACTGAACTTGTGCTGAAATTCATTCAAACCAAACCTCATTTGAACTTTGATCAATTCAGATGGCTCATGGGGGAATAATTTGAATTGCCAAGGGTACTATGGGGTTCACTGTTTACAACAGTGATTAGAAGTAAATTTCAGAGGTTAAAAGGAAGGGTGGGACCCACATGTCAGCCTCTACTTCAACACAAACCGACTGAGACTTTTCACTCGGGTCGCCGAGCCGCAGCGGTGATCGCCACCGAGGCCAGCCACCGCGCCACCAGCTGCTTGCCCACGCGCGGGCATGAGGCGGTGCAGAGCCTTCTTAAGGCGCCTGCCCCCCTCCTCGGCCGAGGTACCGACGTGTTTGCCCGCAAGAACCCAGCACCGGCCGAAAGTTTCCGCAGTTCGGACTTGATCGGAGGACGCCGATCGCAGCTCCCTCCTTCCACTCCAGAGTCCCAGCAAGGTACCAGAGACCTTCCTCCATCCTCCCCATTGCTAGAATTCGGTTGAAACCGATTGATATCGGCTGTGCCGAAAGATCAAACTCGGAACTTGGAACCGCCGCACCTCGGGCTCTCGTGGACAGCCCAACCTGGGCGTTGTCACGCCCGAGCCAAGGCACCCTTGGACGCGCGGGTGACCGGTGCTGCTCATCCCCGAGCCACAGCTCGAGTGGTTGCTCACCGGCGGCGAATTTCCACTTTTCCCCTTTCTGTGTGCAGAACGACCTTCGGGTACGATTCTGTTTAATTCGTGCTCTAGAAAGGATTAGAGGGCCTCAGGCCACTCCCACACGAGCTAGACACGGTAACGCACAAGTTGCCTTCACAACTCTGGGCCGGAGAACCTCTGTGCCCGGCGTAATTTAAGGTCTACTAATGGCGGAACGAACGGGGGGTATCGGGCGCACGGTGAGGACCTATTTCGGGCCTTCCCCGGGCTGTCTCGAGCTCATGTCGACCTTCTCTGAGGTCACTGATGCTCCCCGACCGATTTCCCAAGTAGCTGAGGTACTAGGGGAGTCAGCCGACATGGCCGAAGTCATTCCGATATGGCGGCTCGTCGCCGACCATGCTCCGGCCGTTGTCATGAGCAGCTGACCCTCGGATCCTGTTCCCCAAGTAAAAGTAGGCAGGGGCGGCCAGAATCAAGAAGTTTGGAGCTGTACAGCAGCCAGCGGCGAGCTCTCCGGCGAGGTCCCTCGGCGGCGGAGCGCGGGTGTCGCGAGGTTGAAGAAGGGGGTGGACCCCAGCTGTCAGCGGCCGATATTTTGAATCGGGATCCGGCTGCGGCCGGGATCGGGTGTGCTGGCGCGCAAAATCCTTGTGGGCCGCGGTGTGCCATCGCCTAGGCGTGCGACGCGTGTTCCCTGGGCCCACGCGCAAGTTTAAACTTTTCCCCGATTTTCAGACTTCCTTCAAACTTCAAATCCTTATAACTTTGGCTAGAAAGCTCCAAATTGAGTGAACCAAATTTTGCTGGATTCAGCTCTCTGAGTACTTTCCAGAAAATCAAGTTTCACTTCATGAAATTCCTTAATTCTCCAGAATTATTTCCTTAAAGTTTAAACTGTTAGGAATTTTAACTGGAGAACCCTTCGGAGGAAAATCCTGAAATTTTGCTGAGATGTTCACCAAAATATCCTTGAACTACCATAAAAATTTCAGATCCATTTGAGCTCATTTAGTCCACCTAATGGTGTGATTAGTAAAACTGTTCCAGAGAAAATAGAAAATGTTCAGAAACATTTTCAGAATTTCCTCTGAAATTGTTTAGCTCATATCTTTAGTTAGAGACTTCCAAATTAAGTGAGACCAACTCCATTAGAACCCTATGAAAAACTAGTTTTCAGAAAGTCATAGTTTGTCTCATGAAAATTCCTAGAACACCCTAAGAGTTCCAATTAAGGTCAAGGACATAATTATTTGTGGAGGGCTCAAATGAGCTTTGCTGCAACTAAAACTTGACCAAGTCTCTGTTTAGGTTGTAACCAAGCCACAGTAAAAGTTTCACAGTCATTAGGTCTATCTAGCAAAGGTTATAGACTTCACAACTTCAAACTTAATACAATTGCATTAAATTAATACATGTATTGTTTCTATCATGTAGTCGCTAAGGTCGAGGAGGAACCCGAAGTCCTAGACTTTGTTACTCCGGAGGAACAGCTAGCCTACGACCAAGAGCAGCAAGGCAAGCTCCGGTTTGCATTAACCTTTTTACAAATTTTTATTGTTTTGAGCACATACTTGTTTCCTTTGTTCTGTGCATTAGAGTCTTGTTTGGAAATCCAACTGCATAGCCAAGAAAACCACGGGTTGGGTTTAGGATTGCAAACCTCGTTAGCCACTGCATTGCTAGGATAGAGTAGGATTCGGTACAAGTCGAGTAGTTGGAACTACTCGCGAGAATAGGCTAGAGGCACATTGCTCGGGTAGAGATAGCACATGATACACATGGCAAGAAAATGAGACCGAGCGGAGAGTAAGGGCAGCAGGACTTTGGGGCCTGTGTGCTGTAGCTCCGCTTGTGTCGATTGAGGACCGAGCCGTGTGCGGGCCTGTTGAACAAGCTAGAACAGTACCGAAGACCTACCGGCTATATGGGAACCGAGAAACTGATGTAACTCGGGTAGCTGGGTATTGAGGCATTGCCCGTCGTTCAGAGGGTAGGTTGAGAGCTCGAGGTGTAAATTGGCTGGCGGCACGGAGATGCGCGTGCAGAGACCTCTTGCTCGGGACGATGGGACCGGTTCAATATTTGGCTGACGGGTGAAAGGTAGTCGCGTACGGCGTCCGTGATGGTTGTTGTAGGCAACATCGAGTACGGGCGTACGTGACGGGTTGTTCGGGTAACCCTGCAGGTGTAAATCGATTATAATCGCCGTCCCTCGCGGTCAGTGAGTCCCACTTGTTCACTGTACCGTGACGTAGAAAGAACAGGCTAGTCACATGTTAAAATGTTGCTGATTGAAAGCTGGACATTGATTGTTAATGATATGCTGTAGCTTAGCGCTAACTAAAGTTCTTTTCAACTTTGGGCAAAGTACATGAGAGAAATGCGTTTCTTGTTTGATTGCGGCTCTCTCATGTGCCTTAGCGTAAGGTTCTCCACAACCTGCTGCTAAAACTTGAAAGTAAGGTTCTACTAATTAGAAGAGTCCTTGCAAATGATTTTTACCTCATGCAACCCATTACCCTCATGTAGAAGTTCCATGTTTAGGTGAGACGGGTCAGACTTGCTGAGCCTTCGTGCTCACTGCTTGTGTTTGAAGCTTTTGCAGGGTTCTATGAGGAAGGGACTCCCGAAGAGGAGACGGAACCCCAGGAGGGGAACCCCGTCGAGTGGGAGTCGTGCACGCCGCAGAGTTAGTGTGCGTGTGTGCTAGCAAGGACACGTTCGAGGGCTGAACGTGCACTTGATGCTTAGTCTACGCCCGCGAGTGTAGACTGAACTTATTTTGATGTAAACATGTTCATAAACCTGTTTATGTAATAAAACTTCCGCTTCCGCTTTGCACCTTTGACGTGTGTTATACGGTGCTGTGCAACGCAGCACCCCTCAGCGTGATCCTGGCTCGACAGGACCAATGGGGTCGTGTCAGCGTGGTATCAGAGCTCGCTTGAGGTTTAACACAGTACAAAGGTCTTCTTTTTCAAAAATCCAGTGAGGAACGAGTTAGTAGCCCGTATAACGATGTTATTAGTATATAGAAAGTGGCTTATTAACCTATTTGTTATGTCGGAAAATCGTGCATCTCAGGACGTTCATGTCTTGGGGGGTGCACGTAAGCGCTGTCCACCAGTGCGCACAAGCTGAAGGGTGGAGCCCCACGGGTGGCAGGTAACCCGACCCGCTTTAGTATCCTATACGACTCTTCATGTCGTTTGGGGTATTCGAGCAACGTCTGTCCCTGGCGTGCGTGGTGCAATATGGGAGACCCCGTCACGTGGTCTGAAACGTGAACACGTAACTCAAGGCGTGGTTGGCTTGAGAACATCCGGGCGAGTGATGACGGCCGGGTGTACTAACTGTATGTATTCCGGGCTCGGTGTGCAGCCGAGTCTGATGATTGTTTGAGTTTCTGCAGGTAGCCTTACCATGAAACGGTAGACGTGTAGCATCCGTGTGCGAGTGACGAGTAGTGCCACTGAACTAACGAAGCCGGCTAAGTCCGGTATAGGTTTTTCCTTTGTGAGGGCGTAGTACCGACATAAGCTGGTGATGCATCGACGTCACACCCAACTAAATGAACAACTTCATTTAAAAACTTGAAGGTTTTGATCCAAAGTAGTAAAACTTGATGTAACTCCTTCCCTTGAACAGGATATTCAAAACTAACAAGTTTTCAACTTATAGGCTGTTAAGGACAGAGCACTCTGTTTTCAGCTAAATCAAGGCTGGAGTTAATCAGAGGTTAGAGGTTGAGTTCTTTCGAGGTTGGGGTCGTATGATACATTTCTGGAAAGCGTTGGAAGAGCTTTACAACTCTTCTGCTGAGGTCCAGAGGTGTTTCATCCCTTAACCACTCGAAAAATACAGTAGAGTTGAAACTGTCCAGAAAACAGGACAGAGCAAAGACTCTCTGTAGACTCTCTGTAAGTTAAGCATAACTTCCTGCTTAAAAATCCAAAAATAGGAAATGAGGTACTTCTGGAAAGCTTATGAGGTAGGTTACGACTTTGTAACAGCAAGTTCTGTCAAATTGAGAACAGAATTAACTGGGATTCTTGGATCAAGTCAGTACCTAAAGCAGGGAGGTGCTGTCCAATTGATTCCAGAAATTCTGTTAACTTTGACATCTCATAACTTCTGAACCGGAACAGGGCTTAGGTCAACCAAATACTTTCTGGAAAGCTATTGAAGTTAACTTTAACTTTGATGTTGAGCTCCAGAATTGGTTTTGCCTTTAACATGGCCTAAATCAGGTTGATGTGGAAACTGGTCAAGGCTGTCATGGGAACAGCAGATCAGCAGTCAAATTTGTTCAAAATTTGAACTATGTTTCCAAGTTTAGGGATTCAATGACATATCTTATGTTATAACTCAATGGTTTACTGTTTAAATAAATATTTGACATTTCTCAAATATATTTTTACAGATGGCAGCAGATAAACGGTTGGAGAACGGGTGGTTAGTTTCCCACTGTTCTGACCGTAGCGGCTATCCGGAAGCATTGTGGCAAATGCTCCAATATTTCGGGTACAACCAGATGCCGCAATACTTCGCCAAGGAAGAAGGCGAAGAGAGGAACAAGACATGGACGATCCATGTCGAGGTTCCCGCAGGACCTACGCCACCCGGTTGGGTGCCATTCACCGTCACGGTGAGAGGAAGGCAACCGGAAGGGATGTGGCAAGTGGCAGCCCGTGACACTGTGTCACGTTTCTGCCAACTACACGTGCAGGCTATGGAGGGCACACCATACGCACTCGTTCCGGTGGAGGGGCGAGCTCAGCATGTGTGGGAAGAAAGGTACCTGGAGGCAACAGACCCGACTTGCCCAAGGTACAACCCCGCGGAGGCAAACCTCAGCCTCCAAATGAGGGCGGGAAACGCTGTGATGGACAGCCAAGCTGTTCATACAGAGCATCTCGCCACCAAGCTCAAGGAGAGCACAAGCCGTGGAGATCATTTCGAGGGTGCTCACAGCGCACTCCGCAATGTGCTCCTTCCGACGATCAAGCGACTGAATGAACAACACAATCAGTTGCGTCGTCTGAAGAAGGCAAAGAAGAAGAGCCGTGTTGACATCGCGGCGTTGCAGGAGCTGGTGCAGACCCTAACCCAGCAGAATGAGGACCTTGCTCAAGAGCGGGACGACGCTATTGAGGAAGGACAAGGCTGGGAAGAGGACTACAACCAGGCTATGGACGAGGTGCATGCATTGCAGGACCTCGTGCCCCCGGTATTGGGCGTACCGGTAGTCTTGGGTCTTCCAGCAATGGGAGAACCCGGAATGGGAGAAGAGGTGGTAGATCCAGAGCCACCAGCAGAAGTACCGGAGGAGGACGACCCACAGGAGGTCGAATTCTACTCCGAGTAGGGGGTTACGGTTGCCAAGTAGGGCAGCTAGGGTAGCGTAACCCAACTTTTGTAATCGATGACATGTCATATAGACAGTAGCTTATGTATAGATAGTGACGACATGAGCACGACTTCTCGGAGATCCGAGAATAATGTATCTTGTATAAAGTTTATGCTTTATCAATATATGTGAATGTTGTGCAAGTTAATCATGCGTCGCTTCAATACCTACTGCTGTTTACGGAATTTTGAGTAAGACATGTGCTAATTGCTGCTATGCTGAATTTCAGAATGACGCGTACTCGTGCCAACCCTGATGTTGGAGGTACTAGCCAAGGGGGAGAGACCTCCCAACCACCTCCCGAGGACTCCTCGGGACAGCAGCAGCGACAGCAACAGCAAACACCGCCACCGCCACTGCCAACGGTGACATTGGCCGACATTGTCGCGACAATGGCGGGTTCACATCAGCAGCACACAGAGCTGCTGCAAACGTTAATTGCGAATACGTCTCGCCCAGAGAGACGTCAAGATCGTGAGGAGCGCCAACAGAGCTCCTACTCCGACTTCCTGGCGACTCATCCCCCTGTATTCTCAAGGGCGGATGAACCACTTGACGCGGACAACTGGCTCCGCGCCATAGAGATGAAGTTCGGGCTGCTCCAAATCAGCGAGCAGCGCAAGACTCAGTTCGCGGTCCAGCAGCTCCAAGGATCCGCGAGCGCGTGGTGGGCCAACTTTTGTGCTTCACAACCCACCGACCGAGCGATGACCTGGGCGGAGTTCCGGACGGCCTTCAGGGCCTATCATATACCGCCCGGTTTGATGAAGAGGAAGACGCAGGAGTTCCTACACCTGCAACAAGGGAGCCGAAACGCGCTGGAATATTCCAGGGCGTTCAACGATCTCGCGCTCTACGCGTCGTATCACGCAGATACGGACGAGAAGCGGCGGGACCACTTTTACCAGGGGCTTAACCCGCTCCTGAAGGACAAACTGGCGATGTTCAATCGCGGCAGCCTCAACGACATCATTGACGCTGCGATTGTTCAGGAGGACTCCGGCAAGGAGTTGGCGGCGGCAGAGCGAAAGCGAAGCGCGCCGCAGAGCAGTGGAGAAGGAGGTGGTCCTTCTCAGAAGCTTCGGATGGTGAATCGCCCACCATCAGGTCCACGCTGGCAGCCACCACAGCGGTCGATGCCGTTCCGCAGTCGGCCGTACTCTTCACCGGCATTCCGGCCGGCACTGCCAGTACCACCGCAACAACAGCAGCAGCAGCGGGCGATGCCGCGTGCGTTTGCACCTCCGCAACGCATGCCGGGCTTTCGTCCCCCGAGTACTCCACCAGCAGCGGCCACATGTTACAAGTGTGGTCGTCCAGGACACTTCGCGAGCAGTTGCCCGGAGAGGCAAGGCGGCGGAGTGGCACCACAGTTTCCGGGAAGGAATCAACCCCGGAACCCTACTAATGCGCGGCGGGCAAACCCTAGGCCCGGCACTGTCCACCAACTTGCCATTGAGGACGTGCCGGAGGGCGAGCCAATCCTTGCGGGTATGTTCCAACTCCACCAGCATCCCGCTATAGTACTATTTGATTCAGGCGCCACGCATAATTTTATTAGCCAAGCTTTCATTGCTAAACACAGCTTGCCAATACTACCCACCGATAGTCCATATCCAATTTGTTCACCGGGTGGGAAGATTTCAGCAAGCGTAATGGTCTCCAAAGCACCATTATGCTTAGTGGGTAGAGTGTACCCCACGTCTCTCATTATCTTAGAGGGGCAGAAGGTCGATGTCATCCTAGGGATGTCGTGGTTAACCCGCCACGGCGCTGTTTTAGACACCGTCCTTTGAGTCGTGCACTTAAACTCAGAGGTGCACGGTTCTCACTCATTATTTCTGGACAGTCCAGAAATAAAGCTTCCAAGTGTCTATCAAGCCACAACCATCAGATTGGAAGACATTCCAGTGGTCCGAGAGTTCCCGGATGTATTTCCGGACGATTTGCCGGGGATGCCACCCGATAGAGAGGTGGAGTTCAAGATTGAACTTGAACCGGGAACCATGTCAATATCCCGAAGGCCGTACAAGATGGCGCCCAAGGAGTTGGCTGAACTGAAGACTCAGCTCACGGACCTTCTGGAGAAGGGTTTTATTAGGCCGAGCTCCTCGCCATGGGGCTGTTCGGCATTATTTGTCAAAAAGAAGGATGAGACGCTGCGGCTTTGCGTGGACTACCGTCCATTAAATGCCGTAACCATCAAGAACAAGTACCCGTTGCCACGGATCGACATGTTGTTTGATCAGTTGGTCGAAGCAAAGATCTTTTCCAAGATGGATTTAAGATCCGGGTACCATCAGATTAAGATAGGGGCGGAGGACATTCCAAAGACAGCTTTCTCGACAAGGTACGGACTTTATGAGTACCTGGTCATGTCCTTCGGCCTCACCAATGCTCCAGCTCACTTCATGTATTTAATGAACTCGGTGTTCATGCCGGAGCTGGACAAGTTTGTCGTGGTCTTCATCGACGACATCCTGGTATATTCCAAGTCGGAGGAAGATCACAAGAAACATCTGCGTATAGTCTTGCAACGGCTGCGGGATCACAAGTTATACGCAAAGTTCAGCAAATGCGAGTTTTGGATATCGCAAGTGCCTTTCCTCGGGCATATCATCTCAGCGGAGGGTATCGCTGTGGACCCGAGCAAGATCACGCAAGTGCTGAATTGGAAATCCCCGAGAACTGTTCATGAGGTACGGAGTTTCCTCGGACTCGCGGGATATTATCGGAGGTTCATTCCGAACTTCTCGAAGATTGCCAAGCCAATGACAGAGCTGCTGAAGAAGGCTACCAAATATGTTTGGAGTCCAGCATGTGAAGCAGCATTCAAGGCTTTAGTCAAGCACCTGACATCAGCACCGGTTTTGGCGCAGCCAGACACAACAAAACCGTTCGATGTGTACTGCGATGCATCCGGCATTGGGCTCGGATGTGTGCTGATGCAAGACCGAAGAGTGGTCGCGTATGGATCACGGCAGCTTAGGAACCATGAGCAAAATTATACAACTCACGACTTGGAGCTCGCTGCCGTGGTACTTGCACTGAAGATGTGGAGGCACTACCTACTCGGTAACCTCGTACATTTATATACCGACCACAAAAGCCTCAAGTACATATTCACTCAGAAGGAGCTGAACATGAGGCAACGAAGATGGTTAGAACTGATAAAGGATTACGAGATAGAGATCCATTATCATCCGGGCAAGGCAAACGTTGTGGCGGACGCGCTAAGCCGCAAGTCACACGTCAATAATCTGACCATCACACCGTTGGAAGAGAGCGAACCACCACTACATGTGATTCCACACGGAGCTCTCTACAACCTAGCCTTGATCCCCACCATCCGTGAAGAGATAGCGGCAGCCCAGAAGAATGACAAGGGCATGTCACATTTGCGGAGACGTGTAGACAGTGGGGAGTTGAAATGTTTCCGGAAGGACGGAGACGGCGTCCTATGGTTCAAGGACCGGATTGTCGTACCCCGAAACCCGGAGCTACGGAAGAAAATCTTTGATGAGGCCCACTTATCAAAATTTTCTATTCACCCCGGCAGCAACAAAATGTATCAAGAACTCAGAAGAAAGTTTTGGTGGACACGGATGAAGCGAGAGACTGCAAAATACGTGTCCGAGTGTGATACATGTCGAAGGGTGAAGGCAGACCACATGCGGAAACCGGGACTGCTGCAACCACTGGGCATTCCTGCCTGGAAGTGGGAGGACGTGAGCATGGATTTCATCGTCGGTTTACCCACCACCTTACAGAAACATGATTCTGTGTGGGTGATCGTCGATCGACTCACCAAAGTTGCCCATTTCATCCTGGTCAACACCAACTACAACGCCAAGAAGTACGCTGAACTGTACATCTCACGGATCCTATGCTTATACGGCGTACCCCGTACCATCGTATCGGACCGGGGCACTTTATTTGTGTCCCGTTTTTGGGAGCAGCTACACGCTGCCTTGGGGACGAAGCTGATCCGTAGTTCAGCCTACCACCCGCAGACGGATGGGCAAACTGAGCGGGTAAATCAAATCCTAGAAGACATGCTACGAGCTTGCGCTATCGACCACGGCAAGAATTGGGATGATCACTTGCCGTTAGCCGAGTTCTCGTACAACAACGGGTACCAAGCCAGCATCAAGATGGCGCCCTACGAGGCGCTATACGGCAGGAAATGCCGCACACCACTGAACTGGTGTGAGTCTGGCGAAAGGGTTACCTTCGGGATTGACCTTGTCAACAACGCGGAAGAAAAGGTTCGATTAATTCAGGCAAACCTAAAAGCCGCTCAATCCCGACAGAAACAGTATGCGGACCGGAGAAGGCGCCCATTACAATTCGAAGTTGGAGATCACGTATATCTACGGGTGTCTCCAATGAAGGGTGTAAACAGATTTGGGGTGAGAGGAAAGTTGGCACCCCGATTCATCGGTCCATTCCAGATTACCGAAAGATGTGGGTCGGTAGCATACCGGCTGAAATTACCAGAAGCACTTTCCGGTGTGCACGACGTCTTTCACGTTTCCCAGCTGAGGAAGTGTCTCAAGCTATCAACTACCGTTCAGCTGGAAGACATTGAAGAACTGCAACCGGATCTCACCTATCGGGAGGAACCGGTGCAGATTATTGATGAGAAGGCCCGAACCACACGCAACCGTACGTTGTGGTTCTACAAGGTTCTGTGGAGTAATCACTCCGTGGACGAAGCGACATGGGAGAGCGAAGAATTCCTTCGCACTAACTACCCCGACTTTCTCACGTCGCATATCCGGTAATTTTCCACCGTCCTCTCTCTCATTTTCACCTTATAATCTCGGGACGAGATTCTTTTAAGGGGGGAGGAATGTAAGGGCCTCAGTTTTTGACACCCATTTGTAGTGTTCATCCCCACACCACACACCTCATTTGAGGAAGAATGATGAACACAAATGAAGAGCAAGTAACAATTATCAACATGCTCATTAGAGAACAAACTTACACATTGCAAAAGTGGTATTTCCCACATGTGATATAGATGGGCTGGACATATGAAAACTCCTACACTTTACTAAGGATGTCCATGCCAAGTTTCACCCAAATTCAAAACCTTTTTGAGGTCATCTTGGGTATAGATAGGAAGGGGGCAGTTTGAAAACATATTCAAATTCAAACTGTTTTTATACCATGAATTTGAAAGTGGAAGGCATATTCTTACTCAGCACATTTTTGTGAGCTCACACACCAATTTTCACTCCATTTGGAGTTGATCTTGACATGAGCTAAGGGGGAGAAATTCAAACTTTATTTGAATTTCAAACTGAACTTGTGCTGAAATTCATTCAAACCAAACCTCATTTGAACTTTGATCAATTCAGATGGCTCATGGGGGAATAATTTGAATTGCCAAGGGTAGTATGGGGTTCACTGTTTACAACAGTGATTAGAAGTAAATTTCAGAGGTTAAAAGGAAGGGTGGGACCCACATGTCAGCCTCTACTTCAACACAAACCGACTGAGACTTTTCACTCGGGTCGCCGAGCCGCAGCGGTGATCGCCACCGAGGCCAGCCACCGCGCCACCAGCTGCTTGCCCACGCGCGGGCATGAGGCGGTGCAGAGCCTTCTTAAGGCGCCTGCCCCCCTCCTCGGCCGAGGTACCGACGTGTTTGCCCGCAAGAACCCAGCACCGGCCGAAAGTTTCCGCAGTTCGGACTTGATCGGAGGACGCCGATCGCAGCTCCCTCCTTCCACTCCAGAGTCCCAGCAAGGTACCAGAGACCTTCCTCCATCCTCCCCATTGCTAGAATTCGGTTGAAACCGATTGATATCGGCTGTGCCGAAAGATCAAACTCGGAACTTGGAACCGCCGCACCTCGGGCTCTCGTGGACAGCCCAACCTGGGCGTTGTCACGCCCGAGCCAAGGCACCCTTGGACGCGCGGGTGACCGGTGCTGCTCATCCCCGAGCCACAGCTCGAGTGGTTGCTCACCGGCGGCGAATTTCCACTTTTCCCCTTTCTGTGTGCAGAACGACCTTCGGGTACGATTCTGTTTAATTCGTGCTCTAGAAAGGATTAGAGGGCCTCAGGCCACTCCCACACGAGCTAGACACGGTAACGCACAAGTTGCCTTCACAACTCTGGGCCGGAGAACCTCTGTGCCCGGCGTAATTTAAGGTCTACTAATGGCGGAACGAACGGGGGGTATCGGGCGCACGGTGAGGACCTATTTCGGGCCTTCCCCGGGCTGCCTCGAGCTCATGTCGACCTTCTCTGAGGTCCACTGATGCTCCCCGACCGATTTCCCAAGTAGCTGAGGTACTAGGGGAGTCAGCCGACATGGCCGAAGTCATTCCGATATGGCGGCTCGTCGCCGACCATGCTCCGGCCGTTGTCATGAGCAGCTGACCCTCGGATCCTGTTCCCCAAGTAAAAGTAGGCAGGGGCGGCCAGAATCAAGAAGTTTGGAGCTGTACAGCAGCCAGCGGCGAGCTCTCCGGCGAGGTCCCTCGGCGGTGGAGCGCGGGTGTCGCGAGGTTGAAGAAGGGGGTGGACCCCAGCTGTCAGCGGCCGATATTTTGAATCGGGATCCGGCTGCGGCCGGGATCGGGTGTGCTGGCGCGCAAAATCCTTGTGGGCCGCGGTGTGCCATCGCCTAGGCGTGCGACGCGTGTTCCCTGGGCCCACGCGCAAGTTTAAACTTTTCCCCGATTTTCAGACTTCCTTCAAACTTCAAATCCTTATAACTTTGGCTAGAAAGCTCCAAATTGAGTGAACCAAATTTTGCTGGATTCAGCTCTCTGAGTACTTTCCAGAAAATCAAGTTTCATTTCATGAAATTCCTTAATTCTCCAGAATTATTTCCTTAAAGTTTAAACTGTTAGGAATTTTAACTGGAGAACCCTTCGGAGGAAAATCCTGAAATTTTGCTGAGATGTTCACCAAAATATCCTTGAACTACCATAAAAATTTCAGATCCATTTGAGCTCATTTAGTCCACCTAATGGTGTGATTAGTAAAACTGTTCCAGAGAAAATAGAAAATGTTCAGAAACATTTTCAGAATTTTCTCTGAAATTGTTTAGCTCATATCTTTAGTTAGAGACTTCCAAATTAAGTGAGACCAACTCCATTAGAACCCTCTGAAAAACTAGTTTTCAGAAAGTCATAGTTTGTCTCATGAAAATTCCTAGAACACCCTAAGAGTTCCAATTAAGGTCAAGGACATAATTATTTGTGGAGGGCTCAAATGAGCTTTGCTGCAACTAAAACTTGACCAAGTCTCTGTTTAGGTTGTAACCAAGCCACAGTAAAAGTTTCACAGTCATTAGGTCTATCTAGCAAAGGTTATAGACTTCACAACTTCAAACTTAATACAATTGCATTAAATTAATACATGTATTGTTTCTATCATGTAGTCGCTAAGGTCGAGGAGGAACCCGAAGTCCTAGACTTTGTTACTCCGGAGGAACAGCTAGCCTACGACCAAGAGCAGCAAGGCAAGCTCCGGTTTGCATTAACCTTTTTACAAATTTTTATTGTTTTGAGCACATACTTGTTTCCTTTGTTCTGTGCATTAGAGTCTTGTTTGGAAATCCAACTGCATAGCCAAGAAAACCACGGGTTGGGTTTAGGATTGCAAACCTCGTTAGCCACTGCATTGATAGGATAGAGTAGGATTCGGTACAAGTCGAGTAGTTGGAACTACTCGCGAGAATAGGCTAGAGGCACATTGCTCGGGTAGAGATAGCACATGATACACATGGCAAGAAAATGAGACCGAGCGGAGAGTAAGGGCAGCAGGACTTTGGGGCCTGTGTGCTGTAGCTCCGCTTGTGTCGATTGAGGACCGAGCCGTGTGCGGGCCTGTTGAACAAGCTAGAACAGTACCGAAGACCTACCGGCTATATGGGAACCGAGAAACTGATGTAACTCGGGTAGCTGGGTATTGAGGCATTGCCCGTCGTTCAGAGGGTAGGTTGAGAGCTCGAGGTGTAAATCGGCTGGCGGCACGGAGATGCGCGTGCAGAGACCTCTTGCTCGGGACGATGGGACCGGTTCAATATTTGGCTGACGGGTGAAAGGTAGTCGCGTACGGCGTCCGTGATGGTTGTTGTAGGCAACATCGAGTACGGGCGTACGTGACGGGTTGTTCGGGTAACCCTGCAGGTGTAAATCGATTATAATCGCCGTCCCTCGCGGTCAGTGAGTACCACTTGTTCACTGTACCGTGACGTAGAAAGAACAGGCTAGTCACATGTTAAAATGTTGCTGATTGAAAGCTGGACATTGATTGTTAATGATATGCTGTAGCTTAGCGCTAACTAAAGTTCTTTTCAACTTTGGGCAAAGTACATGAGAGAAATGCGTTTCTTGTTTGATTGCGGCTCTCTCATGTGCCTTAGCGTAAGGTTCTCCACAACCTGCTGCTAAAACTTGAAAGTAAGGTTCTACTAATTAGGCGAGTCCTTGCAAATGATTTTTACCTCATGCAACCCATTACCCTCATGTAGAAGTTCCATGTTTAGGTGAGACGGGTCAGACTTGCTGAGCCTTCGTGCTCACTGCTTGTGTTTGAAGCTTTTGCAGGGTTCTATGAGGAAGGGACTCCCGAAGAGGAGACGGAACCCCAGGAGGGGAACCCCGTCGAGTGGGAGTCGTGCACGCCGCAGAGTTAGTGTGCGTGTGTGCTAGCAAGGACACGTTCGAGGGCTGAACGTGCACTTGATGCTTAGTCTACGCCTGCGAGTGTAGACTGAACTTATTTTGATGTAAACATGTTCATAAACCTGTTTATGTAATAAAACTTCCGCTTCCGCTTTGCACCTTTGACGTGTGTTATACGGTGCTGTGCAACGCAGCACCCCTCAGCGTGATCCTGGCTCGACAGGACCAATGGGGTCGTGTCATATGTACTTGAGGCTTTTATGATCCGTATAGATCTCACATCGATGACCAAGGATATAATGTCTCCAAATCTTCAATGCATGCACTACCGCTGCTAACTCCAAGTCGTGCGTAGGATAGTTAAGCTCGTGCTTCTTTAATTGTCGTGAGGCATAGGCTACCACTTGTCCTTTCTGCATGAGTACACACCCGAGCCCTTGTCTGGATGCGTCACAATATATGTCAAAGCTCTTGCTTACGTCTGGCAATACCAGAACCGGTGCTGTGGTTAGCCTTATCTTGAGTTCCTCAAAAGTTTCTTGGCAGGCGTGTGTCCATTGAAAGACTTTTCCCTTCATTAACAACTCCGTCATAGGTTTTGCTATCTTAGAGAAGTCTTTAATGAAGCGCCGATAGTATCCTGCCATTCCAAGGAAACTTCGAATATCCCTCACGCTCTTCGGTTGGTCCCACTTTAGAACATCTCTCACCTTTCCAGGATCAACCGATACCCCTTCCTTGGAGATGATGTGGCCTAGGAAAGACATTTCCTTTAGCCAAAATTGACACTTGTCGAGCTTGGCATATAACTAATGCTCGCGCAACTTCTGCAAGGTCAATCTCAGATGTTCTTCATGCTCCTCCTTACTTTTTGAATACACCATAATGTCATCGATGAAAACCACGACGAACTTGTCCAGGTACTCCATGAAAACCTTGTTCATAAGGTACATGAAGTATGCGGGTGCATTCGTCAATCCAAAAGACATAACAGTATATTCATATGAACCATACCGTGTCCGAAAGGCTGTCTTAGGTATATCGGAGGGCTTAATCTTCAGCTGGAAATATCCCGACCGAAGATCAATCTTGGAGAATACTTGGGCTCCTTTCATTTGATCGAACAGGTCCTCTATACGGGGCAGAGGGTATTTATTCTTGATTGTCACCTCGTTGAGAGACCTGTAGTCCACGCACATTCTTTGGGTTCCGTCCTTTTTGTCCACGAAGAGTACCGGAGCTCCCCATGGTGACGAGCTTGGACGGATAAAACCCTTCTCCAACTGTTCTTGAATTTGCTTCTTGAGTTCAACTAACTCGTTGACGGACATCCTATATGGTCTCTTAGCTATAGGTGCAGTTCTGGGTACCAAATCTATGGCAAACTCGATGTCCCGGTCAGGTGGCATTCCCGGGAGCTCTTCCGGGAACACGTCCGAAAATTCCTGAACCACTGGAATGCTGTCCAATGTTGTTCCTTCGGCGTGGTTCAAATCTGCCTGTTCGGTTGTTTGCTGGGCTGACTCAAACTCGACACGGATACCGTGTTCGTTTGTCAACTGCACGCTTCTTTCAGCACATTGGATTACTCCATTGTGCTTGCTTAACCAATCCATTCCGAGTATGATGTCAATCCCGTGGGAGTCCAAAACAATAAGGTTGGCAAGGAAGTCTACCCCCCTTATTTTAAGGCTTACTTTAGGACATACTATATTAGTCCTCATTTCTCCTCCGGGAGAATTAACTAACATAGCACATTCTAAGTGGGATACGGGTAGATGATGCTTGGCAACATATTCGGATGATATGAAGGAATGTGATGCTCCAGAATCAAATAAAATGGTGGCTGGGTTGGAGATGGCAAGGAACATACCAATTGCGACGTCCTCAGCCTGTTGTGCTTCCTCAGCAGTGACATGGTTAACATGGCCACGAGCATAGTTCTGCGGTCCACGGTTCCCTTGGTTGTTTCCTCCGTTTGGTCGCTGGTTCTGCTTGGGCACGTTACCTTTCTGTTCAGGGCCTCTCCTCGGGCACTGGTTAGCGAAGTAGCCTACTTCCCCGCATGCAAAACATGCCCTGTTGCCTATGGCAGCAGGTACGTTGGGGCGGGGGTTTTGAACAGGAGCGCCATTGTTAGGCCGGGGCGCAGGAGGCATGGGCACACGAGGTGCCGGTGCAACGAACCTGTGACGCCCTCAATTCTGTGGGAAAACCACGGAACCGAGAACTAATGCATATGTGTGCCCAGGATGTTCATCACACATACACATACGTTCCACAAACTGAATTCAGATTATATATTACCACGAATAACAGAGTTTATTACAATACCTCATGAGTTTTGGACTCATGCTCACAGCGGAAGTCTTATTCTAAAGCGGAAGCAATTTTAGCTAATGCGGAAGCAAATCTAAGCAGAAGTGGCTCCATCTCTAATCCCTCCACAGGCAAGGTTGAGAACAGATCACACGCCATAATGCTCCACTTGATCTTCATAGTAGGCTTCTCCTGCTGCTGATGATGAAATAATAATGCAAGTTTGAGTACAATGATGTACTCAGCAAGTGCGGGAAAACACATGATATGCAGCTCATAAACAAGGTAGGTAATAAAAGGCTTATTTGCAGAAAAGCAGATTTATATAAAAAACCATGATAAAACAGCAACTTAACTTTAGATGAATGTAATCCCAGCATGTATTAAATTACCAACATACCTCCATCGCTTTCCATGTTCCATCCGAACATTAACCAATCTTTTATTCATACTCACGAATACCTCCTCGTATTCGCTACCATCTCACCTCAGAAAACAACCTCGTCTCGCACCGAGACCAATCTCATGTCATGACCCATCAGTCATGCAACCATCTCATCTCCCGGACTTAACAGTCCCAAACCAAACCATAACCAATAATCATAACCAAGAACCTTCCCAATAACCATCCCAAAACCCATTCCCAACTAATCATCAAAAACCATTCCCAACTAATCATCAAAAACCATTCCCAACTAATCATGGCAGTTTAGCCAGGTGCTCGTGACCGTAAGCTCGGCTATCATTATTACTTTAATAACTCTGCAGAGTTTGCACCTCTTTACCCACAAGTTTGTGATTTCGTCACCCGTCGGCGACTGCAGAACCTCCATTTTACCAGTACACAGCCGTCGGTGTATGGTCAAGAGATCACAAAATAGCCTTTACAAAGGGATTACTAGATGTATGGACTCACTAAGGTTTCACCGGCAGGCTAGAATCTCCAATTCTCCCACCCACGGGCCCCCTCTTGTGCCATGCAGTTCCCAGGGCAGTCCTCACTAGACTCCCAATCCCCGCGCCTTCCACAGTCCATAACACTCTAGCAACTTACCTAATTAATCAGCTAAGCCGCACCCATACTTGGCCTTGTGGTGGCACTGTTATCCTGGCATGTGCATGCATGAACCGGTCCTTAGATCTATGGCAAGTAAACCACCATCACACGCTACCTCATTCACAAACCTAGTCTTGCCTAGATCTCCCTCGGATCCATGTCCATCATTAACATCAGTTTCTCCTTATCATTACGAGTGCAGTTAGCTAGACACATCTATCTCGCTTCCCAATCCCATAGACTCAGCGAAGCATAAAGCAAAAACCATACCCGACTCATCAAACTTCCCAGGCGACAAGGGTGGTTTAATTAAAACTAGTAAACTCCTATGAAAGGGTTTCCCATCATGTTTGACTCAGCACACACACCTTTTTCACAAAACAAAACAGTTTTATCCAAAACATAGGATCAATATGGTCAAGGAGCACTTGCCTTGTTCTTGCGGTTCCGGTTGTTCTTGATTCTCAAAACCTTGTTGCTGCAGCTTGTCGTATACAGCTTCCTGAGTTTGTCCTGCTATGTAGGATTCACGTGCATACAAATTCACAGCAATCAATATCATGCACAAACCCTAAAACTAGATGCGATGATGCACATGCATGCTATCCTACGATTAGTTCTATTAGATTGATCTGTTGTTCTTGTATGGCTTGCATGGTCAGAGGTGTTCGTGATGATCTTGTCTTTAGATCAAACTGATCATCGAGTGTTCTGCCCACGAAAAGGCTTCTGTTCGAAAGGAATTGAAGAACAGATGCAAGAGATGAACAATGATGCCGTAAGGTGGTATTGAAGTCCTACCTCACACTCTTCTTGTCTTCGAGGTCCTCCTCAGACCGCTTGGTTCTTCTCCGATGATCTCCCTTGTTGCGCTTCGGCGATGTTTTGCTCGGCGAGTTAGGGCTAGGGCTCTAAGTCGTCGGCTTAGGAGTTGAAAGAGAAGTTTGTGGTTTCGGCCAGAGGTTTGGGGTTCTATTTATAATCGGGAAGAGAAGAGTCCTAATCTGATTGGATCCCGAATAAGAGTCTTATTCAGATCTTTGTTAGATCCCGACGTCTTATCTTGGTAACCATTGTGGATTTTAGATCGGTTTCTGTTGCGTACCGGTGTCCTTACGCGTAACAGCTGCTCCAGAATTCGTTACCTCCGGGATGATGAGCTCCGGAAGCTCCACGTGTCCTCCGGGCCTGGTATCTCCTCATCCGCAGAGACGAGCTCCGGTTGTGCCGCGTGTCAATCAATCGAGACCTCCCTCTTCTGCGGGGATGAGCTCCGCGCACGCCACGTGTGGGTGCCAGTCTTTCCGCTCTCCTTTCCTCAGGGACATGCCCCGAGGTCGACACGTGTTTAGCTGCGACGGACCTTCCGGAGATAAGCTCCGGTGGCGACACGTGTTCGATAGATCCGGACTTCTCTGAGATGAGCTCCGAGATTGACACGTATCCCGCGCGACTGGTCCTCTTATTTCCGCGAGGACTAGCTCCGAGGATGACATGTGTCCCACGAAAAATTCCTTTGCTTCTTCCGCAGAGGCTAGCTCCGTAGGCAACACGTGTCCCACAGGGTCGAACCTTTTTCCAATTGCGGAGGTGACCCCCGAGCCTGCCACGTAGCTAGTTTAGCGGTGGACCTCCCCAAATTTCTCGGAGATGAGCTCCGAACACGCCACATGGTCTGCTGGCCGTGGAAGTTGCCTTCGGTGCTCTCGGAGAGCTTTATTGGCTATCCTTTTGATACTTGTCTCTGTTCCTACTCTTCTTAAAATGTTTTTCTTCTTCATAAAACATGAACATATGCTAACACCCGAGGTGAGGGTGTCACAAATCTACCCCCCTTATATTGAATCTCGTCCTCGAGATTCGTTAGTAGGAAATAGATGGGGAAATTCTGCCTTAATATCCTCTTCACGCTCCCATGTGGCTTCAGCTTCAGTGTGATGGTTCCATTGTACCTTGCACCATCGAATCACCTTGTTTCGGGTGACCCTTTCCTTTACGTCCAAGATTTGGACAGGGTGTTCTGCGTAAGTCAGGTCCTCTTGAAGTTCAAGTTCTCCCATTGACACTTGTTCCTCTAGTACTCTCAAGCACTTCTTGAGCTGGGATACATGAAACACGTCATGTACGTCGGAGAGGTGGTTTGGGAGCTCTAGTCGATAGGCTACTTCTCCTCGCTTGTCCAAAATTTTAAAGGGTCCGATGTAGCGAGGTGCTAGCTTGCCTTTGATGTTGAAACGTCGTTGGCCTCGGATAGGCGATACCTTAAGGTATACGAAGTCTCCTACTTCAAAGGTCAACTTCCTACGCCTGTTGTCCGCATAGCCTTTCTGTCGTGACTGAGCAGCCCTTAAGTTTTCCCGTATCATTTGAACTTGCTTTTCAGCCTCCTGTAGTACTTCGGGTCCAAACACCTGGTTCTCTCCAGTCTCGTTCCAGAACAGCGGCGTTCAACACCGTCTGCCATATAAGGCTTCGAAAGGCGACATTTTCAGGCTAGTTTGATAGCTGTTGTTATAGGAGAACTCGGCATACGGTAAACTCCTATCCCAACTACGCCCATGTTTCAAGGCGCAAGCTCTCAGCATGTCCTCCAAAATTTGGTTCGTCCTCTCGGTTTGCCCATCTGTTTGTGGGTGATAGGCGGAGCTAAAATCCAGTCGTGTACCCATGGCTTTCTGCAGCTTCTTCCAGAATCTAGAGGTAAACTGAGAACCTCGATCTGAGACTATCCTCTTCAGAACTCCATGACGGCACACGATCTGCTCCATGTACAACTCTGCCAACTGTGTAACGTTGTAACTGGTCTTTACCGGAAGAAAATGGGCGGTTTTCGTCAACCGGTCCACAATGACCCAGATGAAGTCGTATCCTGAATGAGTACGTGGTAATCCGACGATGAAGTCCATACTGATGTCCTCCCATTTCCATTCGGGTATTCTCAAGGGTTGCAGCAATCCAGCGGGTTTTTGATGTTTGGCTTTTACCCGTTGGCATGTGTCGCATAGGGCAACGTATTCGGCTATATCCCTCTTCATACCATCCCACCAATAGCAAGTTTTCAAATCCTTATACATTTTGGTGCTCCCTGGATGTATGGAATAGGGTGAATCATGTGCCTCCTTCAATATCATGTCGCGAAGGTGTCTTATGTTTGGCACACAAATCCTTTTTCCTAGCCAAAGCGTACCCTTTTCATCCTCCTTGAAATCCTTCTCTATCCCTCGTCGGATTCTTTCCTTGATCTCCTTGATCTCTTCGTCCGTTGCTTGACCCTCTCTTATTTCTTGCTCCAATGGGGAGTGGATCTCTATTATCTCCATGTTATTTAAGAATCCGAGGTGTAACCGTTCGAACTCCTTCTGTAGTTTGGGTGGTAGCTCCTGAACTGTGAGTTGGTGACACGCTCCCTTTCTGCTCAATGCGTCCGCTACTACATTGGCCTTCCCGGGGTGGTGGTTGATTTCCACATCATAATCCTTGATGAGTTCTAACCATCGACGTTGCCTCAAATTCAAGTCCGTTTGTGTAAATATGTACTTGAGGCTTTTATGATCCGTATAGATCTCACATCGATGACCAAGGATATAATGTCTCCAAATCTTCAATGCATGCACTACCGCTGCTAACTCCAAGTCGTGCGTAGGATAGTTAAGCTCGTGCTTCTTTAATTGTCGTGAGGCATAGACTACCACTTGTCCTTTCTGCATGAGTACACACCCGAGCCCTTGTCTGGATGCGTCACAATATATGTCAAAGCTCTTGCTTACGTCTGGCAATACCAGAACTGGTGCTGTGGTTAGCCTTTTCTTGAATTCCTCAAAACTTTCTTGGCAGGCTTGTATCCATTGAAAGATTTTTCCCTTCATTAGCAACTCCGTCATAGGTTTTGCTATTTTAGAGAAGTCTTTAATGAAGCACCGATAGTATCCTGCCATCCCAAGGAAACTCCGAATATCCCTCACGCTCTTCGGTTGGTCCCACTTCAGAACATCTCTCACCTTTCCAGGATCAACCGATACCCCTTCCTTGGAGATGATGTGGCCTAGGAAAGATATTTCCTTTATCCAAAATTGACACTTGTCGAGCTTGGCATATAACTGATGCTCGCGCAACTTCTGCAAGGTCAATCTCAGATGTTCTTCATGCTCCTCCTTACTTTTTGAATACACCATAATGTCGTCGATGAAAACCACGACGAACTTGTCCAGGTACTCCATGAAAACCTTGTTCATAAGGTACATGAAGTATGCGGGTGCATTCGTCAATCCAAAAGACATAACGGTATATTCATATGAACCATACCGTGTCCGAAAGGCTGTCTTAGGTATATCGGAGGGCTTAATCTTCAGCTGGAAATATCCCGACCGAAGATCAATCTTGGAGAATACTTGGGCTCCTTTCATTTGATCGAACAGGTCCTCTATACGGGGCAGAGGGTATTTATTCTTGATTGTCACCTCGTTGAGAGACCTGTAGTCTACGCACATTCTTTGGGTTCCGTCCTTCTTGTCCACGAAAAGTACCGTGGCTCCCCATGGTGACGAACTTGGACGGATAAAACCCTTCTCCAACTGTTCTTGAATTTGCTTCTTGAGTTCAACTAACTCGTTGACGGGCATCCTATATGGTCTCTTAGATATAGGTGCAGTTCCGGGTACCAAATCTATGGCAAACTCGATGTCCCGGTCAGGTGGCATTCCCAGGAGCTCTTCCGGGAATACGTCCGAAAATTCCTGAACCACTGGAATGCTGTCTAATGTTGTTCCTTCGACATGGTTCAAATCTGCCCGTTCGGTTGCTTGCTGGGCTGATTCAAACTCGACACGGATACCGTATTCGTTCGTCAACTGCACGCTTCTCTCAGCACATTGGATTACTCCATTGTGCTTGCTTAACTAGTCCATTCCGAGTATGATGTCAATCCCGTGGGAGTCCAAAACAATAAGGTTGGCAAGAAAGTCTACCCCCCTTATTTTAAGGCTTACTTTAGGACATACTATATTAGTCCTCATTTCTCCTCCAGGAGAATTAACTAACATAGCACATTCTAAGTGGGATACGGGTAGATGATGCTTGGCAACATATTCGGATGATATGAAGGAATGTGATGCTCCAGAATCAAATAAAATGGTGGCTGGGTTGGAGTTGGCAAGGAACATACCAATTGCGACGTCCTCAGCCTGTTGTGCTTCCTCAGCAGTGACATGGTTAACGTGGCCACGAGCATAGTTCTGCGGTCCACGGTTCCCTTGGTTGTTTCCTCCGTTTGGTCGCTGGTTCTGCTTGGGCACGTTACCTTGCTGTCCAGGGCCTCTCCTCGGGCACTGGATAGCGAAGTGGCCTACTTCCCCGCATTTAAAGCATGCCCTGTTGCCTACGGCAGCAGGTACGTTGGGGCGGGGGTTTTGAACAGGAGCGCCATTGTTAGGCCGGGGCGCAGGAGGCATGGGCACACGAGGTGCCGGTGCAACGAACCGTTGCTGTGGTGGCTGACCAGGGCGGTTCGTAGGAGTGGTCGATCCATACTGCGGTGCAGGGGGCATGTATCTAGGTCGTACGTTGCTCCCTTGGGGCTGGTATGGCATCTTCCTTTTGCACTCTCGCTCGATCTCTCGGATCTTGTTTTCCACCACAATAGCCTTATCAACTAGCTTCTGGAAGCTTACGTAGTCATTGTTGAGGAGCTGAACTTGGATCTCATTGTTCAACCCTCTCATGAACAGGTACTGCTTCCTCTGGTCCGAGTTGACATCTTCGGGGGCATACCGGGACAGTTGTATGAACTTACTGAGATACTCATTCACACTTTTCTGTCCTTGGCGGAGACCTTCGAACTCCTGCCTTTTGAGCATCATTACACCAGCAGGGATATAGTGGGAGCGGAAACTTTCCTTGAACTCAGTCCGTGTGATTGTCTCCGGGTTGGCATGGGCGTTGCTCAAGGCATCCCACCAGTCAGCAGCTGCTCCCATCAGTTGGTGCAACGCAAAGAGAACCTTCTCTCGTTTGTTGCACTGAACAATGGCAAGCTTCTTCTCCATGGATTTCAACCAATCATCGGCCTCCATGGGATCGCTAGCTTGAGCAAAGGTGGGTGGTCGAGTCCTCATGAACTCTCCCAACCTGTTATGAGCCGGCGGTGGTGGTGGCGGTGGTGCCGAAACGGGGTGTTGGTTGGCCTGCAACTGACCCAAAGTTTGGATCATGGTTTGCATAAGCTGGTTTTTCATGGCCATCAACCTTTCTAGGTTGTTTTCGCCAGCTCCGTGGTTAGCAGGAACTTCCTCGTGGTCATCTTCATGGACGTTCCTTCGGCTGGCGTTTCCTCTCACCATCTGTGAGGGAGAACGAAATAGAATAGAAGGTTAGATAGGTCCTTTCAACTATATGCATCAAGGTGAGTTGGACTATATATATTAGTCCTTATGAGGATGTGATCAAGTGCCGAAGCATTTCACTCCTCTTTCTTCTTACGTGTGGATATAGGCAACGTTGTTGAGACGTCCCACAACTCACACTAAGCACATATTCACAAATAATCATCACAAGGGCCCACTCAACTCCTATTCAAGGATGGTTTCCTAAGTCAAGGTGGTTTTAAAGGTCAATCTAGGCTATTCACCTTAGGATGCTTCCTTTGTTCAGCGTGGCTTAGCTACCTGTGACTCCTATTTAGGGTGTAACATGCTATTAACCCGTGGCCCTAATACCAATCTAAGGTTTCTGTCTAGGCGTGTAACCTACTGTCAATCCGTGGCTCTGATACCAATCTGAGACGCCCTCAATTCTGTGGGAAAACCACGGAACCGAGAACTAATGCTTATGTGTGCCCAGGATGTTCATCACACATACACATACGTTCCACAAACTGAATTCAGATTATATATTACCACGAATAACAGAGTTTATTACAATCACCTCATGAGTCTTGGACTCATGCTCACAGCGGAAGTCTTATTCTAAAGCGGAAGCAATTTTAGCTAATGCGGAAGCAAATCTAAGCAGAAGTGGCTCCATCTCTAATCCCTCCACAGGCAAGGTTGAGAACAGATCACACGCCATAATGCTCCACTTGATCTTCATAGTAGGCTTCTCCTGCTGCTGATGATGAAATAATAATGCAAGTTTGAGTACAATGATGTACTCAGCAAGTGTGGGAAAACACATGATATGCAGCTCATAAACAAGGTAGGTAATAAAAGGCTTATTTGCAGAAAAGCAGATTTATATAAAAAAACCATGATAAAACAGCAACTGAACTTTATATGAATGTAATCTCAGCATGTATTAAATTACCAACATACCTCCATCGCTTTTCATGTTCCATCCGAACATTAACCAATCTTTTATTCATACTCACGAATACCTCCTCGTATTCGCTACCATCTCACCTCATAAAACAACCTCGTCTCGCACCGAGACCAATCTCATGTCATGACCCATCAGTCATGCAACCATCTCATCTCCCGGACTCAACAGTCCCAAACCAAACCATAACCAATAATCATAACCAAGAACCTTCTCAATAACCATTCCAATAACCATCCCAAAACCCATTCCCAACTAATCATCAAAAACCATTCCCAACTAATCATGGCAGTTTAGCCAGGTGCTCGTGACCGTAAGCTCGGCTATCATGATAGTTTTAATAACTCTGCAGAGTTTGCACCTCTTTACCCACAAGTTTGTGATTTCGTCACCCGTCGGCGACTGCAGAACCTCCATTTTACCAGTACACAGCCGTCGGTGTATGGTCAAGAGATCACAAAATAGCCTTTACAAAGGGGTTACTAGATGTATGGACTCACTAAGGTTTCACCGGCAGGCTAGAATCTCCAATTCTCCCACCCACGGCCCCCTCTTGTGCCATGCAGTTCCCAGGGCAGTCCTCACTCGACTCCCATTCCCCGCGCCTTCCACAGTCCATAACACTCTAGCAACTTACCTAATTAATCAGCTAAGCCGCACCCATACTTGGCCTTGTGGTGGCACTGTTATCCTGGCATGTGCATGCATGAACCGGTCCTTAGATCTACGGCAAGTAAACCACCATCACACGCTACCTCATTCACAAACCCAGTCTTGCCTAGATCTCCGTCCGATCCATGTCCATTATTAACATCAGTTTCTCCTTATCATTACGAGTGCAGTTAGCTAGACACATCTATCTCGCTTCCCAGTCCCATAGACTCAGCGAAGCATAAAGCAAAAACCATACCCGACTCATCAAACTTCCCAGGCGACAAGGGTGGTTTAATTAAAACTAGTAAACTCCTATGAAAGGGTTTCCCATCATGTTTGACTCAGTACGCACACCTTTTTCGTAAACAAACAGTTTCTCCCAAAATATAGGATCAATATGGTCAAGGAGCACTTGCCTTGTTCTTGCGGTTCCGGTTGTTCTTGATTCTCAAAACCTTGTTGCTGCAGCTCGTCGTAGACAGCTTCCTGAGTTTGTCCTGCTATGTAGGATTCACGTGCATACAAATTCACAGCAATCAATATCATGCACAAACCCTAAAACTAGATGCGATGATGCACATGCATGCTATCCTACGATTAGTTCTATTAGATTGATCTGTTGTTCTTGTATGGCTTGCATGGTCAGAGGTGTTCATGATGATCTTGTCTTTAGATCAAACTGATCATCGAATGTTCTGCCCATGAAAAGGCTTCTGTTCGAAAGGAATTGAAGAACAGATGCAAGAGATGAACAATGATGTCGTAAGGTGGTATTGAAGTCCTACCACACGCTCTTCTTGTCTTCGAGGTCCTCCTCAGACCGCTTGGTTCTTCTCTGATGATCTCCCTTGTTGCGCTTCGGCGATGTTTTGCTCGGCGAGTTAGGGCTAGGGCTCTAAGTCGTCGGCTTAGGAGTTGAAAGAGAAGTTTGTGGTTTCGGCCAGAGGTTTTGGGTTCTATTTATAATCGGGAAGAGAAGAGTCCTAATCTGATTGGATCCCGAATAAGAGTCTTATTCAGATCTTTGTTAGATCCTGACGTCTTATCTTCGGTAACCATTGTAAATTTTAGATCGGTTTCTGTTGCGTACCGGTGTCCTTACGCGTAACAGCTGCTCCAGAATTCGTTACCTCCGAGATGATGAGCTCCGGAAGCTCCACGTGTCCTCCGGGCCTGGTATCTCCTCATCCGCAGAGACGAGCTCCGGTTGTGCCGCGTGTCAATCAATTGAGACCTCCCTCTTCTGCGGGGATGAGCTCCGCGCATGCCACGTGTGGGTGCCAGTCTTTCCGCTCTCCTTTCCTCAGGGACATGCCCCGAGGTCGACACGTGTTTAGCTGCGACGGACCTTCCGGAGATAAGCTCCGGTGGCGACACGTGTTCGATAGATCCGGACTTCTCTGAGATGAGCTCCGAGATTGACACATACCCCGCGCGACTGGTCCTCTTATTTCCGCGAGGACTAGCTCCGAGGATGACATGTGTCCCATGAAAAATGCCTTTGCTTCTTCCGCAGAGGCTAGCTCCGTAGGCAACACGTGTCCCACAGGGTCGAACCTTTTTCCAATTGAGGAGGTGACCCCCGAGCCTGCCACGTAGCTACTTTAGCGGCGGACCTCCCCAAATTTCTCGGGGATGAGCTCCGAACATGCCACGTGGTCTGCTGGCCGTGGAAGTTGCCTTCGGTGCTCTCGGAGAGCTTTATTGGCTATCCTTTTGATACTTGTCTCTGTTCCTACTCTTCTTAAAATGTTTTTCTTCTTCATAAAACATGAACATATGCTGACACCCGAGGTGAGGGTGTCACAGAACCGTTGCTGTGGTGGCTGACCAGGGCGGTTCGTAGGAGTAGTTGATCCATACTGCGGTGCAGGGGGCATGTATCTAGGTCGTACGTTGCTCCCTTGGGGCTGGTATGGCATCTTCCTTTTGCACTCTCGCTCGATCTCTCGGATCTTGTTTTCCACCACAATAGCCTTATCAACTAGCTTCTGGAAGCTTACGTAGTCATTGTTGAGGAGCTGAACTTGGATCTCATTGTTCAACCCTCTCATGAACAGGTACTGCTTCCTCTAGTCTGAGTTGACATCTTCGGGGGCATATACCGGGACAGTTGTATGAACTTGTTGAGATATTCATTCACACTTTTCTGTCCTTGGCGGAGACCTTCAAACTCCTGCCTCTTGAGCATCATTACGCCAACAGGGATATAGTGGGAGCGGAAACTTTCCTTGAACTCAGTCCAAGTGATTGTCTCCGGGTAGGCATGGGCGTTGCTCAAGGCATCCCACCAGTCAGCAGCTGCTCCCATCAGTTGGTGCGATGCAAAGAGAACCTTCTCTCGTTTGTTGCACTGAACAACGGCAAGCTTCTTCTCCATGGATTTCAACCAATCATCGGCCTCCATGGGATCGCTAGCTTGAGCAAAGGTGGGTGGTCGAGTCCTCATGAACTCTCCCAACCTGTTATGAGCCAGCGGTGGTGGTGGCGGTGGTGCCGGAACGGGGTGTTGGTTGTCCTGCAACTGACCCATAGTTTGGATCATGGTTTGCATAAGCTGGTTTTGCATGGCCATCAACCTTTCTAGGTTGTTTTCGCCAGCTCCGGGGTTAGCAGGAACTTCCTCGTGGTCATCTTCCTGGACGTTCCTTCGGCTGGCGTTTCCTCTCACCATCTGTGAGGGAGAACGAAATAGAATAGAAGGTTAGAAGGTTAGATAGGTCCTTTCAACTATATGCATCAAGGTGAGTTGGACTATATATATTAGACCTTATGAGGATGTGATCAAGTGCCGAAGCATTTCACTCCTCTTTCTTCTTACGTGTGGATATGGACAACGTTGTTGAGACATCCCACAACTCACACTAAGCACATATTCACAAATAATCATCACAAGGGCCCACTCAACTCCTATTCAAAGATGGTTTCCTATGTCAAGGTGGTTTTAAAGGTCAATCTAGGCTATTCACCTTAGGATGCTTCCTTTGGTCAGCGTGGCTTGGCTACCTGTGACTCCTATTTAGGGTGTAACTTGCTGTTAACCCGTGGCCCTAATACAAATCTAAGGTTTCTGTCTAGGCGTGTAACCTACTGTCAACCCGTGGCTCTGATACCAATCTGTGACGCCCTCAATTCTGTGGAAAACCACGGAACCGAGAACTAATGCATATGTGTGCCCAGGATGTTCATCACACATACACATACGTTCCACAAACTGAATTCAGATTATATATTACCACGAATAACAGAGTTTATTACATTACCTCATGAGTCTTGGACTCATGCTCACAGCGGAAGTCTTATTCTAAAGCGGAAGCAATTTTAGCTAATGCGGAAGCAAATCTAAGCAGAAGTGGCTCCATCTCTAATCCCTCCACAGGCAAGGTTGAGAACAGATCACACGCCATAATGCTCCACTTGATCTTCATAGTAGGCTTCTTCTGCTGCTGATGATGAAATAGTAATGCAAGTTTGAGTACAATGATGTACTCAACAAGTGCGGGAAAACACATGATATGCAGCTCATAAACAAGGTAGGTAATAAAAGGCTTATTTGCAGAAAAGCAGATTTATATAAAAAAACCATGATAAAACAGCAACTTAACTTTAGATGAATGTAATCCCAGCATGTATTAAATTACCAACATACCTCCATCGCTTTCCATGTTCCATCCGAACATTAACCAATCTTTTATTCATACTCACGAATACCTCCTCGTATTCGCTACCATCTCACCTCATAAAACAACCTCGTCTCGCACCGAGACCAATCTCATGTCATGACCCATCAGTCATGCAACCATCTCATCTCCCGGACTCAACAGTCCCAAACCAAACCATAACCAATAATCATAACCAAGAACCTTCTCAATAACCATTCCAATAACCATCCCAAAACCCATTCCCAACTAATCATCAAAAACCATTCCCAACTAATCATGGCAGTTTAGCCAGGTGCTCGTGACCGTAAGCTCGGCTATCATGATAGTTTTAATAACTCTGCAGAGTTTGCACCTCTTTACCCACAAGTTTGTGATTTCGTCACCCGTCGGCGACTGCAGAACCTCCATTTTACCAGTACACAGCCGTCGGTGTATGGTCAAGAGATCACAAAATAGCCTTTACAAATGGGTTACTAGATGTATGGACTCACTAAGGTTTCACCGGCAGGCTAGAATCTCCAATTCTCCCACCCACGGGCCCCCTCTTGTGCCATGCAGTTCCCAGGGCAGTCCTCACTCGACTCCCATTCCCCGCGCCTTCCACAGTCCATAACACTCTAGCAACTTACCTAATTAATCAGCTAAGCCGCACCCATACTTGGCCTTGTGGTGGCACTGTTATCCTGGCATGTGCATGCATGAACCGATCCTTAGATCTACGGCAAGTAAACCACCATCACACGCTACCTCATTCACAAACCCAGTCTTGCCTAGATCTCCCTCCGATCCATGTCCATTATTAACATCAGTTTCTCCTTATCATTACGAGTGCAGTTAGCTAGACACATCTATCTCGCTTCCCAGTCCCATAGACTCAGCGAAGCATAAAGCAAAAACCATACCCGACTCATCAAACTTCCCAGGCGACAAGGATGGTTTAATTAAAACTAGTAAACTCATATGAAAGGGTTTCCCATCATGTTTGACTCAGTACGCACACTTTTTTCGCAAACAAACAGTTTCTCCCAAAATATAGGATCAATATGGTCAAGGAGCACTTGCCTTGTTCTTGCGGTTCCGGTTGTTCTTGATTCTCAAAACCTTGTTGCTGCAGCTCGTCGTAGACAGCTTCCTGAGTTTGTCCTGCTATGTAGGATTCACGTGCATACAAATTCACAGCAATCAATATCATGCACAAACCCTAAAACTAGATGCGATGATGCACATGCATGCTATCCTACGATTAGTTCTATTAGATTGATCTGTTGTTCTTGTATGGCTTGCATGGTCAGAGGTGTTCGTGATGATCTTGTCTTTAGATCAAACTGATCATCGAGTGTTCTGCCCATGAAAAGGCTTCTGTTCGAAAGGAATTGAAGAACAGATGCAAGAGATGAACAATGATGTCGTAAGGTGGTATTGAAGTCCTACCTCACGCTCTTCTTGTCTTCGAGGTCCTCTTCAGACCGCTTGGTTCTTCTCCGATGATCTCCCTTGTTGCGCTTTGGCGATGTTTTGCTCGGCGAGTTAGGGCTAGGGCTCTAAGTCGTCGGCTTAGGAGTTGAAAGAGAAGTTTGTGGTTTCGGCCAGAAGTTTTGGGTTCTATTTATAATCGGGAAGAGAAGAGTCCTAATCTGATTGGATCCCGAATAAGAGTCTTATTCAGATCTTTGTTAGATCCTGACGTCTTATCTTCGGTAACCATTGT
The DNA here is from genome assembly GCA_030760725.1 of Neostapfia colusana. NCBI lineage: Eukaryota > Viridiplantae > Streptophyta > Magnoliopsida > Poales > Poaceae > Neostapfia > Neostapfia colusana. The sequence continues at coordinate 109,521,651 of JASWHV010000006.1, forward strand.
GGATTTTAGATCGGTTTCTGTTGCGTACCGGTGTCCTTACGCGTAACAGCTGCTCCAGAATTCGTTACCTCCGGGATGATGAGCTCCGGAAGCTCCACGTGTCCTCCGGGCCTGGTATCTCCTCATCCGCAGAGACGAGCTCCGGTTGTGCCGCGTGTCAATCAATCGAGACCTCCCTCTTCTGCGGAGATGAGCTCCGCGCACGCCACGTGTGGGTGCCAGTCTTTCCGCTCTCCTTTCCTCAGGGACATGCCCCGAGGTCGACACGTGTTTAGCTGCGACGGACCTTCCGGAGATAAGCTCCGGTGGCAACACGTGTTCGATAGATCCGGACTTCTCTGAGATGAGCTCCGAGATTGACACGTATCCCGCGCGACTGGTCCTCTTATTTCCGCGAGGACTAGCTCCGAGGATGACATGTGTCCCACGAAAAATGCCTTTGCTTCTTCCGCAGAGGCTAGCTCCGTAGGCAACACGTGTCCCACAGGTTTGAACCTTTTTCCAATTGCGGAGGTGACCCCCGAGCCTGCCACGTAGCTAGTTTAGCGGCGGACCTCCCCAAATTTCTCGGGGATGAGCTCCGAACACGCCACGTGGTCTGCTGGCCGTGGAAGTTGCCTTCAGTGCTCTCGGAGAGCTTTATTGGCTATCCTTTTGATACTTGTCTCTGTTCCTACTCTTCTTAAAATGTTTTTCTTCTTCATAAAACATGAACATATGCTGACACCCGAGGTGAGGGTGTCACATTATGGAAGGCGTAGCACAGCCCGGTGAGTGCTTCCCATGCAGCATCATCGATAGCTTCTGCCCTTGTAGCTCTCGATGTGGGTGTGAAGTGCCGTGTGACAACCCTACCGTTAGATAGGATGGTTACGTCAGCCTTCCACTCTTCATGTCCGAGATGAGGGACTTTCTTGAGAAGATATTCCGGGTATAGGCTGCAACAATCCAGAAATTCTTTGAGCTCCTTGGATATGTGTCCTCCTTCCATTCCGTCAGACCGAAATTCTTGAACTGAATGGTTGGTCCATTCATCACCTTCATTCTCGGCCTCAGCAAGGGGTGGCTCCTCCTCGGGTTCATCTCCTCCTGTCATAGCTTCGTGAGGCTCCGCGGGGTGTAAGCCCGCGTGAAACTCCTCCTGAGGTGCGTACCAATGCTGTTCTTGTGGATCATCCTCCATATCATCTTCGAATGGTTCCACCTCTTCCGGGTCCTCTTCTTCATGCATAGAGCTATTGACTTCCTCTTCATCATGAGGTTCCGTCTTCAGCTCCTCCCAATATGGTCCATCGGACATCTCAATGGGGTTAAGTGCACTCCCACGTGGTGGTGGACGAGTTCTTATGCGTGCTGTGCTCCTGATCACTGGCATCTATAAGTAAGACTTGAGAAACTTTAGAGAAGGAAGAAATAACTCTAAAACTTCAGAAGCTACGGAGCATGAAAGCAAAAGTGTTGCTGTCCAAAAGAAGAGAAAAAAGAGGCTGAAAATAGCACTTTGCGGTGGCTGAATTGACAAGTAAAGTGCATCAGCAAGAAATTTTTGAAAATAGCAGTTTTGAGGGGTGTGCCTATGTGTTTTAGAGTGTCCATTCTAACTAGGCTTGCATCCTACGTTCAACGTGGCTCTGATACCAATTTGTGGCACCCGGTCCTGAAAATAGAACCAAGTGAATACATGTGTGTGTCCAGGATGTTCATCACACATACACATGTAATCCACAAACTGAATTCAGAATATAACCATGAATAAATAGTGTTTAAGTACTTTATTACAATGACTCAAAGTATCATTCATGAATCTCTAACTTATTCTTGCTGCGGAAGTCTCTAAATGACAGCGGAAATAACTAAGCAGCAGGCTCCAACTTCAACTCCACAGGCATGTTGACGGTAGTTCGCACGCCTAGTACTTCACATGGTCCTCGAAGTACTCATCTCCTGTAGCTGATGTATATGTGGTAATGCAAGGGTGAGTACATGTCGTACTCAGCAAGTGCGGGAAAAGTATGACATATAGCTTACAACAAGGTAGGAAATAAAAAGGCTCATTGCAGCAAGCACATTTTATTTCACAAACATGATAAAAACAGCAACTATTTCTAGGTGAAATTTATCCCATCATAATCAAATAATTCAGCAACATTCTCTCATCATAATTCACCATTTATCAAGTCTCATCCAGCCATTAATATTTCTCAAGTTCATCTCATACTCATAAATATTCATAGCCATCTCCTTTTCATATAACCGAAACCAAACTCATTGTCATGACTCAAAACAGTCCCAAAACCAATCCCAATGACCATACCATAACCATACCGAATAACCATCCCAAGTTTTCCCTCTAATCATGGAAGTTGGCCAGGTGCTTGTGACCGGAAGCACGGCTATCATGATAGTTTTACAATCTGCAGAGGTGGCACCACTTTACCCACAAGTTCGTGATTTTGTCACCCGTCGGCGACTGCAGAATCTCCATTATACCAGTACACAACCTTCGGTGTAGAGCCAAGAGATCACAAAATAGCCTTTACAAAGGGTCTACTAGATGTATGAACTCACTGAGGTTTCATCGGCAGGCTCGAATCACCATTCTCCCACCCACGGGCCCCCTCTTGTGCCATGCAGTTCCCAGGGCAGTCCTCCTCGACTCCCATTCCCCGCGCCATCCAACGGTCCATAACAAGCTAGCAACACACCTAATTAATCAGCTAAGCCGCACCCATACTTGGCCTTGTGGTGGCACTGTTTTCCTGGCATATTCTAGCATGAACCGGTCCTTAGATCTACGACAAGTAAACAACCATCTCATCCAGCGACATCCACGAACCAATCTTGCCTAGATCTCCCCGATTCCATGCCCATTATCATCATCAAGTTCTCATAATCTTTATTCATATGAGTGCAGTAGCTAGACATGCTTTATTTCAGCTTCCCGTATCCCGTGAACTAAGCGAAGCAAAAAGTAAAAACGATCATACCCGACTCATCAACTTTCCCGGAGACAAGGATGGTTAACAAAACTAGTAAACTCCTATAAAAGGGTGTCCCATCAAGTTGACTCAAGCATACGAGTTTTCGCAAACAAAATAGTTTCAAAACATGGGATCAATATGGTCAAGGGGTACTTGCCTTGCTCCCGTGGCTCTTGTTGCTCAAGCGTCTCGAAGTCTTGGTGCTGTAGTTCCTCGTAGATAGCCTCTTGAGCTTGTCCTTCTACTCACGATCACGCACATACAAAATTCAAGCAATAAATCATCATGCACAAACTTTACTCAAGATACAATAAGGTAGATGAATGCAAATCCTATGATGCAGTTTTATTAAACCAGTTTGTATGTGTTCTTGCATGTTTTAATGGGCTTTCATGGGGGTTTTATGATGAACAAGGGTGTAGGAATCAAGTGTGGACGTGGTGATAATCTTGACTCAAGATCTAGATCAATTCCACCGTAAAAAATCGATCAAAACACGATCTGTGCACACGCAAAAGTTTCTGCTAGGGGGCGAAGAAAACAGATGCATAGAAACAGCGGCAATGTCGTAAGATGGGTAATGAAGACCTACCTCACTTCCTTTTGGTGGCAGGGCCTTCCTCCTAGCAATGGCAACAGCGGGGAATTTTCTATGGAAGATTATTGTAGGATAGATCGTCGGCTTCTTTTCCGGCGACAGCGAGGCGTGATGGGGCTCGTCGGCGGGTCTCGACGACGGGGCTCGACGGCAGGGCTCGACGACGGGGCTCGACGGCGGGGCTTACCGGCGACCAAACTGCGGCAGGGGGGTGCCAACTCGGCAACTTGGAGGGGGGGCTCCAAGTCAGCGACTTGGGGAGGGGGAGGCTGCGGCCAAAGGGGGGCTGGGGGATGTATTTATAAGGGGGAGAAGAGAGAGTCCTACTCCAATTGGAACTCAACCAAGAGTCCTAGTCAATTTGGAACTCAACCAACTTTTCCCCCTGGTTCGGTGCGACAGCCTTGGAGATAAAATTCCCCCAAATGTGGGGAAAATTCCCCTTTTTGGGGAATTGGGAAATTTGGAAATTTTGAGGAAAATTTTGGGGAAATTTGGGAATGCTCATTTCAGCTATCTTTTTTCCATTTCTCACCATTTCTGTGTCCCTTTTTCCATTTCTACATTCCCCTCTCCATTTCTATGTCCCATTCTCCATTTCTATGTTCCATTCTCCATTTCTACATTCCCTTCTCCATTTCTATGGTTCTTCCTCCATTTCTATGGTTCTTTCTCCATTTCTATGGTTCATTCTCCATTTCTATAGTCCTTTCTCCATTTCTAGGGTTCTTTCTCCATTTCTACTTCTTTTACAATGCTTCTCTACCTGAAAAATGTATGCAATGCATGGTTATGAATTTGAGGGTGTTACAGGTGGAGCCAAGTGAAACCCATTCGTCCTGTCTGTTTTGGACGGTCAAAATCATAGGCCCTGCTTCGCGCCGAGGGGATTTCTGGTCGAAGCTTCGGTGGTCGCGTTTCATTGAATCCCTGCTCGAGGCGTGCGCGTGGTTCCCGAGCTCGTCGCTGGCTCGAGCGGCTCGCTGCCGACCCTTGGAGGGGTTACCTCAGCGCTCGCGGTGCTGAGACTCGGCTACAAGCTTAGGAGCGTTGGGAGGATTCATCCTTCCCGAAGTTGTCTCTGTTGCAGACTGCTTCACATCTCTTGCCCCTCGCTTGGGGTCATCCCGGGTGGCTTCTGAGCTATCCGCTGGCCGGCCTATGAACCCGGGACTTTTGAGCCCATAATGCAAGCTGGAAACTTACCTTCCTTCCTTGGTTGTGTTGCCCTTCGTCTCCTCCAAATTCTGCTGGGGCTGAGGAGGCGCTGCTCGACTCAACCCCAGTGTCGCGCTTGTGGTTTCGCGTCACGGAGACAAACCGCCGTGGTCCGGTGGGCCCTCCGTACCATTCTGGCTGGTTTTGCCATGGGAAAACCGAGGAGGCACCGCTCGACTCGGTTCCCTAGCAGCCTATCGGTTTTAATCCGGCAAGGGGTCGATTGATGTTACGATGACAGTTTCGTAGAGGCTGAGGTGGTCATGAGGGACCGCCAGCCACCTGACGGTTGTCAGCCTAAGGATGCTGTTTCGCCGATTTTATATTTTATGTCCCCCTGGATTTCCTTTCGCAGTTGCCTGCTTCCCGTTCACCCGCTTTGCCTTCTCGCCCTTCTGTCCTGCACAGCGCCCCCGTCTTTCTCCTGTCTCTTTTTTCTTAATTAACAATGTCTTCGTAGTCGAAGTCGGAGTTCCAGCAGGGCCGCGTCGTAGCCCTTCATGAGATTGGTGCTGTTATCAGAGCGCGATGCCCGCGGCATCCGTGTCCCCATGGAGGAGCAGTTTCCATTCCGCGGGCCTATGAGGTTGTGTCGCTAGGCGTATTTCACCTGCGCAGGCTTGGTCTGCCAGCGCAGCACTTCTTCCGCGGCTTGCTGCACGAATACAGGTTGGAGCTTCATCACCTGACTCCGGACGGTGTGCTCTAAGTGTCGCTGTTCATTGTCTTGTGCGAAGCCTACTTGGGGATGGCTCCCCATTTCGGGTTGTGGAGATACTTCTTCCGTGTGCGGTCGTCGTCCGATCAAGTCCCTCTGCCGTCTGTGGGGGGCGCCGTCATCGAGCTGCGCCGTGGGCGATCAGACTTTGTCAGCACGTGCCTGTCTCCTCCCCCAATTAGGTGGGAGCGTTAGTGGTTCTACAACAAGAACGACGCTCTCGCTCTTTCGCCTTTCTCGGTCAGGCCTCCTCGGGAGCAAGACTCTTGGAAGTGCGGGACCCCAAGGAGGGAGATGCGGAAGCTTGACCCGATCCTTCAACATGTCCGGGATCTGAGGAAAAGCGGCCTTTTGGGCGCCCATTTCTTCATACTTTCCTTCAGCGGAGGGTACTGCCCATCCACGTCCGCCCCCATACTCTGAATTTATACAGGGGTCGAGCGATCCGTGTTGGGAATCGGGCGAGGAGCTCTATGAGGAGGAGATGTCTCGTCACTTTTGGGTGATCCTGGGGCCAGGCACCAGCGAACCCTATTCCCTCGGACCGCCTCCTCTAAATGCGGCCTCTCTGAACCTTCACGGACTATGGGGCTTCGTCAGTGTGCCCAAGGTTCCTGAAGACCGGGAGAAGTGGGCATCACGGGCCGCCTTGGAGGCTGCCAAGAAGCAGAAGAGGGACGAGGACAAGGCTCGCCGGATCCAACGCGAGAAGCGTAGGCATGCGACGTGTGCAGCCGGTGAGCCTACCCCCGAGTCGTCATTGGAGGACGACTCCGTTTCAGAGGGGAGCAAGGATAGCCCGTCCGAGGGTCTGACCCCTGCTGCTCCACCGGTGGTGGAGTGGGCGTCCGAGCCCACTCGTGATCGTGGGCCGAAGGGGAGGGCAACCGTCGAACCCACCGAGCTTCCCTGTGTGCGGCCCGACACCGGCCTTTCGGGGGCCCGGGCACCGAGTGCTCGGGTCGTTGGGGGTCCCATGCCCTTCGGCGAAGGATCATGACAGTTGGGCGGTCGAGCGTTGGAGGAGAATTGATCGGGATCCGAGCCCGGTCCAACGGCTCTCGTCGAGCGTGGCTCCACGTCCTTGGGTGCCCGAAGTCCTTTCCTCATGTTGTATTGTCTTTTTCTTGATTAGGCTTTCTGATCCGCGCCTTTGCCCAGGAGGCCCATCCACGCGCCTGAGGTTCTTCCGGGGGGGGGGGGGGGGAGGGGGCGACCCCGCCTGAGGACTCGGTGAGGAGGCCTGCCTTGCTGGTGGCTGAATTGGCACGGGAGAGACCTGCCCCCGGCTTCCGGCTCGGTGTCTGTACCGGGTCCCTCTGTCGCCGGAGGTGAAGTGGTGGCTGTGGGTGTTATCCCCCAACTTACGATGGCAGAGCGTCTGCCGCCCCTAGACGCAAGGGTCGCCAGGTTCAAAACCAGTGGCGTTTCGGGACCGGACGAGTGGAGGCGAGTGAGAGACCTGGGTTCCCTTTTCTCCCAACTTGTTGGCGTTCGGTCGAGTCTCTCAGTGGAGTGCGGCCGTCTGGATGTCATGCTTGGGCAATTGCAGGAGGTGGCTCCATGTGGTCTGGTGTGCCTTCTTCTTCTCTCCTTGCCATCCCAGATTCTTGGGTTCTGACGAAGGGTCTCCCCCTTGTTGGTAGGAGCTGGTTTGCCGAGCCGCTAAAGACTCTTGAAGTCTTCGCGAGAGTGAGGATCGTCATGCCGCGTGGAGGACAAGCTGGCAGAGGTGCGGGCGGAGCTCGAGAGGGCCCAGGTTGTTGCTCGGGAAGCGGCGGCTGCAATCAAGGGGGCGTCATCATCGTCCGTGGAGCTTGCCCTCCTTTGTGTGGCTGCCGAGACCGTGCGAGGGGGCGCAGCTCGGGCTGTGGAGGAGCTGGCGGTAGCGCTGGACGTTCGGGATTACCCGAAAATTTGGTTCGGAAAATTCAGGTTTTCAAAAATTCGGGTATTCAGATTCACTACTCGATTGTACCCGAATTTTCGACCCGAAAATTCGGGTACAATTTCGGGTTACCCGAACAGTAGATATATAGCAGCTAAATCAGCAACAGAAAATAGATACACAATATATGAGCCAAAACAATAGCTGAAACTGTAAAACAGAAGCTATATAGCATCTAAACACAACAATAAAATGACATTCCAGCAACTAGGAAAGATCTTATTTCAGTTAGAACATGCCCAATGTCCCTTAGCAACTTGCAGTCATGCTCATGCGGCGAAGAAGGAACAAACCTGAAACTGAGACCTCACGGGGGGGGGGGGGGGCAGCAGTGACCGGCGAGCGAGGAAGGACTGGAGGATGGAGGCGCAGGCCTGGAGCGGTGTCACCGTGGCAGCGAGCCGTCGACTGCGAGTCGGGTCTTCCTGCCGGCGACTGCAAGAAGGGCCTTCGCTTAGGTTCAGTCTTCCTGGCAGCAAGCCGGTGCCGTGGTCGGGCTCGGGGTCGAGGTCTTCGCTTTGGTCTTCCTGGCGGCCGCCGGCCGGGCATGCGGCGACGGGGGCCAGGGGGCTTAGCCACTTAGGGTTGGTCTCTAGCAGTTGATGGGGGCCGGGTGGAGACCGGAGACACGACTTAGACACGATTGCGTTGGCGGATGGGGCAATGGGTTACGGGGGGCGGTCGGGGGCTTGCGGTAATCGGCCTCGCGGCCCACACCTGCTCGGTCTTTGTGTATTTTGGGTACCAAGCACTGTAACCCGGAAATACCCAAAATATAATTGGGTGTTGGGAGTGTCTACCCTAAAAATGAATTCGGGTGTCGGTTTTCGGGTAGTTCAAGTTTGGTTTTTTCGGGTAGTCTGTTCTGGTTTGGGTTTTCTGCGCACCCCTAGCTGGCGGCCCACAGACGGGAGTTCCAGGAAGCCTTATTCATAGTGGAGAAGACGAGGGACCAAATTGCAGGTTGGTCCCTTCTTCTTTTTCTTCCTTTAGCTTCATGCATCCGCACCGGCTTGCCATCTTTGTGATGTGTCTTGTTGTAGAGACGCAAGGGCGCATCACCTGCTAGAGACATGGCTGAGGGTCGGGGGGAGGATGTCGAGAATCTTCATGTTCGCCTCTCCACTGAGGAACAGACATTGGAGATGACTCGGTGCCTGGTAGAGGTGACTTATGATCGGATGCTAGGTCCGACGTTGGCCACTACTTAAGCAAGTTATCCAGCGCTTCGCAGCGCTTCAGTCGGAGCTCGTCAGCCTCCGGGGTGCCAGACAGTCAATATGTGACCTTGTGCTCGGGGAACGGTCTGGAGTCGGGCTCTCCGGTCGGCTGTTCAAGGCGCTCGGCGATGTGGACGGTCGGTGACGGGCTGTCGGGGAAGCCGGGGTCTTCTGCAGGGCCCGAGTGCCGTGCTGTCTCACCACCCCACCCTCGATCTTCATCTCGTTCGTGGCTTTCACGAGCCGATAGTGGATCCTGAGGGGGTGTAACACCCCAAAATTTTGTTAAGACCCTAAATCATGTTAAGAGGGGAATTTAAAATTTTTTTGGACGTGTTGCATGTTTTGCAAAGATTCAAATTCAAATTGGAATTCAAATTAAACTCAAAACAGAAAAGAAATAGAAAAAGAAAAAGGGAAAACAGAAAAAACCGGCCAGTGGGCCGAAACCCACCAGCCGGCCCACCCAGCGCCCACGCCAGCCCGCAGCCGCGCGCGCTGCTTCCTCCCACTGACAGGCGGGGCCCGCCAGTTCATCGTCTACCTCGCGCCAACGCCGGACTCTCTCACCCGAATCGAAACCGATCGGGAATTCTCGCGTATTCCAGCCGAATTCCGTTCGGGGGCGACGCAAACTCGATCTAAACCACCCCGCCGCCCTCCCCCGTCTATAAAAACCCCGACCTCGTTCTGTTTTTCCCACGCGATCCGCCGATTTTCCTCCGGTGAGAACCGAGACTTCTCCGGTGAATTCTGGCCGATCTAAGCTCGGAAATTCCAATCTAACTCGCTGGTCTTGATCCACCGCCTCCGGGGAACCTTGAAGGTGCATAAAACTCAGTGACTTGCGTTGTAAACACAGCGCCGATGAGCCTCGCCGTGAATTCACCTCGGACCTCGTCGCCGATCACCTTCCAGGACCTCCGAGCTCAAGAAAACCCCCGAGGTGAGATCCCCGACCTCCCCTCCACCGATCTATGCCATAAAATCACAGTTCTAGGAAGAATTCTCGAAGATCCGAAAGTCTCCGGCGAGTTCGCCGCTTCCCGCCGCCGTGCGCCGCCGGCAGCGCCGCCCGCACTCGATCAGAGCGACGTGGCCGCTTGTGCGCCGTTTATTTTAAATCGCACGGTAGGGTTTAAATCCCCGCGTACCGGTTCAATGTTATAATCTCAGCCGTCGGTTTAAAATCAGACGGTCCACGTCAGCCCCGCGTTATGAAGACTGGAAATCTTGCGTGCTACCCCCTGGGGTTCTCGGGAAATAAGAGCTAGCCCCGGAAACTTCTGATCTAGCCCCTGGAACTTCAGAAAATCATGTAAATTCATTTAAAAATCAGTTTTAGCCCCTGGACTTAATAAAAATTAGGAAAAACTCCTCTGATAAGTGTAGCTAGACCCCTGGAAATTCTGAAAATAATATTATAGACCCTGTAGTGGGGTGAGTTTACCTTTTTAGCCCTGTTTAATGTTTAATTTGGGAAATTGAATATGTGGCTAGTGTTTAAAACTTAAAAAGTGGGACAAAAATATTGTCAAAATTAAATTAAAGACTTTCTCAGTATTTAGGAAACTTTGGAGTGAGATAAAAACATATTTTGGGCTGAATTGAATCTGTTTAATTTATTATTCACATTTAGGGACACATTTTTAAGTAAAGAATAGTTCTAGAAAATAGGGAAAATAATTGTGAAATAGTTTACATCAGAGGAAAAGGTCAAAAATGTATTAGCAAATATTTTAGATCAGAACCTATTCTGTTTAGATGATGTATCTTGTTATTTTTATAATAAAGTTCACACTTAGGCATAGGAAATAAATCTGAAAATATAGCAACTAATAAATGATAAATGGAGTTTCTAAAATTCAAAGAATTCAGTTTAGGGTTGGTAGAAGTTCTGAAGACACTTATGAAGAAGGAAAATACCTTTCATGCATACTTGGTAGCAAAAAGGTGTAGTAGTTGAATATAAGGAATTTATTTAAATTGGAGACTCATATATATAGTATGTAAGTATAAATGTGAACACAAAAGTAGGAATCATATACACATGATTAAAAGTGCATGCAAGCCACAAATCAACACACATAGAGTAACCACAACACATATAATGGTGAATGACTTTCATAAATATGAATGTGTGGTTTGTATGAAGTGGAAGTGTGAACTATGTCTTATGGATTGTTGTTTTTCTTTTGCTATGTGTGATGGTATGATGTAGAACCTGCTCAAGAGCATGTTATTCCTTTCCAAGATCAGGACTACCCATTTCAAGAGCAGCAGGAAGGAGGCAAGTGTCCTTGACCACTTTGATCCTATGCTAGGATGTGTAGATAGAATTATTTGCATTGTCAAATGAAATATGAAACCCATGCTAGGAAGTTTCCCTAGAATTGCATTACCTTGTTTCCTTGTAGCTTGGGTTGGGATTTATTTTATCATGTCATTCATTATTATGCATATGCTTAGCCATGCTTAGAATGGGATATTTGGATATGAGATCATCAGTTTATTTTACCATACTCTTGAATGAGATATTGTGAGTTATGTAGAGGTAGGGATCAAGGCAAGTTGGATGTTTTGGTTGTGTGCTGGGTGCACGAGACTCGAGTTTGTGTTTAGTACTTGCCTGGATCCTAAGGACCGGTTCATGGAGCATGTAACCTGGCTTTACAGTGCCAACCACATGCTGAGATGGGGCAGCTTGGCCAATTAATTAGGTGTATCCCCGACGCAGTATGGGTGTGTTGGATGGTGCGGGGAGTAGGTGTCAGCTGGACTACCATATGAACCGCAAGGCTCAAGAGGGGGCCACTGCAGCGGGGTTGGAGCCTCTTGTATGCTGTTAGGGGTGAAACCTCAGTGGGCCCACGCTCGTCGGGAATCCCTTTGTAAAGGCTTCGTAGTGATCTCCTGGGTACACACCTGGGAAGTGTGAATGTGGTTCGTGGCCACTGGCATAATGGAGGTTCTTTTAGTCCACCCGGCAACGGGGGATGAATTCACTACATGTGGGTACAGTGGTACAAACTCTGTAGAGTCAAAACTATCATGACAGCCGTGCTCACGGTCAAGAGCGGCTTGGACTTATTCATGATTAGAGGATTGATGGTTTTGGAAGTTGAGACCGTTAAGCGGGGAGCTTAACATTGGAAATGATTTTATGGTTATTTGAGTATGATGATGGGATGGGAGTTTGGGACCATTTCACCTGTGTAGTAATGTAGGTGCTTAATAAGCTAAGGTGATAGGTATTAATTGCGTAGTTCTTTAACCATGAGTTCAACCTTCTCTTGTTCTAGCCATGCATGACATAACTTTCCCACACTTGCTGAGTACCATCGGTACTCAACCTTGCATATTTGTTGGTTTATATTGCTGCTCAGGTCAAGATAATGAGGTGGTGTATAATGACCAAGACTTTGGACCCGAAGAAGGTTTCTAGTTTCATGGAGACCCCCGGGCAACGCCTGTGACGGAGCCCTAAAGAATAATATTCCGCTGCTAGTTTATTTACTTGTGATGAACTTTTTATTGTCCAACGAGACATTTGCTATGTAAGACTTATTTATATTCGACACCTGGCTTGTAATAAATGATGCTTCACTATTTGTCATCACATGTATGAGAAAATGATCCTGGCATACATGTGATATTCACTTGGTTGTTCTTCGGAAAAACCGGGTGTGACAGAAGTGGTATCAGAGCCAAGGTTGCCCGTAGGAACGTGGACCTAGGTAGAAAGGGACGTATTTAAGGACCTTATTTTCCTAAAAACTATTTTACAAGGTGTGTGTTGAAAAGTGTTATTTAATAAAGTCACTTTCTTCATCTTATCCCAACTTTCATTCAAAATAGGATTTTTTATTTAAAAGTTTATCTAATTTAAGTTTAAATGCTTTCTGTTTTAGATGGTTCGCATGATTCGCACAGCTCGCAAGTCCACAGGAGGGAGAGTTCCCGTAGTTGCCCTTGCCGAAAGAGAGGAGAGCCGTCCGGTGACGTACCTTTCCTACGGATTGGCAGTAGGAGGCTTGTTGCGCCGTCTTCGACGTATGCTCGAAGCCGCCGGCAATACGGGCAAGCTAATCATCCACTATAACTCCACCAGGACCATCCGTGAGAAGAGAGAAGAATGGAGTTCAGAGATGAGGATTATACACGAAAATCGACTGCTTAAGATCCACCGCTCTCCAGCTTGTAGAGCGACACAGGTCGATGCGGAGAAGGATGTCACCTGGGAGGCCATCACCTGCCAGAGTCACATCTATCACCGCCACCTGGACAGGACTGAGTACATGTATGTCCTCCAGCGTGAGAGTGGTACCACGGAGTACAAGTACCCGCCAGTGCAGCAAGGGACTTCCCATGAGCACATGGACTTGTGCTTAGAGGATGCTGCTATGCTCAGCACTCGACTGCAGGAGTGTCAGCAAGAGCTTCAGGATGTTCGGGACACCCTGAAGGAAACGGAGGCATTGCTGTGAGCCTGCTTGAGGGCGAGAGAAAGAGGAGATGGGAATGAACTGTGTGTCACCGTGAATGATACATGGACTCCTGACTCCCCAGATCGCCGAGCGATCAGGCGTCGTCGCACTTCTCCACCAGCAGCCTCCCCACCCAAGGCAGAGTCAGAAGGCAGCCGAAATGATGAGGAAGATCCCGAGGAGCCAGCTCAAGAAAACGAGTAGTGTAGAGTCCTTCCCTTAGTTAGCAAGATGTCGAATAGCCGAGTCGTTACGTTAAGTTAATGGTGTGTTAATTCTTGGTGTGTGACGTGAGTTGTGGAAGCCATGAGCAATTGTCCACAGCCTCGTCTTTAGATTGTTTTGCTTTGGTGTGAGAACCCACATGAAATAATATTGCATTTATTTTTGTGTGAGAAATGAACCCTCAGAAAAGTATAACAAAGCCTCAACACTTCAAAATACAAACAAATGAAAGTAGTAAGATGATACTAAATGCTTTCAAATTAACATTGGTTGATTCTGCCAGATGGCCGGAAGAGGAAAAGGACGTGCTGCCAACCCCGCCAACAACAACGATGAGGCATGCAACCCTCATCTTTCTGGAGGCCAGGACCGGGGTGGTCGCCGTGAAGGAGTTGATCCCCTCCACCAAATGCTGGAGAATCAAAATCAGCTCATCCAGAACTTGACTCAAGTGGTGGCTAACTTGCATCAAGTTCCACCTCCACAAGCTGCACCACGCCAACCAAGGTTGAGTGAGTTTCTAGGAACTCAACCTCCAAAGTTTGCAAGTGCTGCTGAACCTCTGGAGGCAGATGATTGGCTAAAGACCATTGAAAGCAAGATGAGGATCATACAGTGCCAAGGGTATGAGAGGGTGCTGTTTGCCTCTCATCAATTGCATGGACCTGCTGCTGATTGGTGGACCGCCTACGTGGCCGCCCATCATGACCCTGAGAACATCACTTGGGAAGAGTTCAAGCGTAGCTTCCGCAACCATTACATCCCAAGAGGTGAACTCAAAAACAAGAGGAAGGAGTTCTTGGGACTGCAGCAGGGAAACAAGACGGTGAGGGAATACCTCACTAAATTTACTCAACTATCCCGTTATGCCCCACGAGACATAGAGACTGATGAGCAGAAACAAGATTGTTTCGTGGAAGGGCTTACCGCCAAAATGCAGTGTGCGATATCCTCAAATGAGTATGAAAGCTTCCAAAAGATGGTGGACAGAGCATTTGTGGTGGAAAGGAAGCTGAAGGCCTTGGAAAATGAGAACAAGAGGAAGGCCGGGTGGTCACACCAAGCCTCAGGGAGCAACACTCGTCCACGTCTGATGCAGCAACCTGCAGGGCAGACGAACCGTGCTGCGGTACCCTACTCAGCACCAAGAGGGTACAACCCGAACTACAGGCCTCCGGCAGCACCAGCACAGCCGCAACGTCAGTTTGTACAGCAGCCTCGCCCCGCATATCCATCTCGACCAGCAGTGCAAGGACCTCCAAACCAACCCCAAGACAATAAAGGCCAAGCACCTAAGGTGGGGGTGCAATGTTTTAGCTGTGGTGAAGTGGGGCACTATGCCCATAAATGCCCAAAGAAGAAGCCCGCACAGCCACAACAGCAGAATGTGATGCGAGGACGGGTGAACCACGTCACTATGGAGGAAGCGCAAGAGGCACCCGACGTGGTAGTTGGTAAGTTCCCTGCCAATTTACACCTTGCAACCCTGCTGTTTGATTCTGGTGCTACCCACTCGTTCATTGCTCAAGGGTTTGTTAAGAAGCATGACCTAGCAACCACACAAATGAACCATATGGTAGCCGTAAACTCTCCAGGTGGAGAAATAAGGACAAGACAAGTGTGTCCCAAAGTGAACCTAGACATTAATGGGGTGGTATTTACTGCTAACCTTATAGTGATAGATTCACAAGGGATAGATATTATCTTGGGTATGGATTGGTTGACAAAACATAAAGGAATCATCCATTGTTCGACCAGAACGGTGGAACTAACTCACCCTAGTGGCACAAGAGTAAAGTTCATAACAATAAACGAGCCTAGGAGGGACATTAAATTAAATCAAGTTGAGGTGAAAGTTGAGGAAATCAGGACCATCAAGGAATATCCAGATGTTTTTGTGACGCCCTCAATTCTGTGGAAAACCACGGAACCGAGAACTAATGCATATGTGTGCCCAGGATGTTCGCCACACATACACATACGATCCACAAACTGAATTCAGATTATATATTACCACGAATAACAGAGTTTATTACAATTCCTCATGAGTCTTGGACTCATGCTCACAGCGGAAGTCTTATTTCTATGCAGCGGAAATCTTTATTTAAATGCGGAAGCAAAAACTAATGCGGAAGCAAAACTAAGCAGAAGTGGCTCCATCCCTACTCCCTCCACAGGCAAGGTTGAGAACAGATCACACGCCATAATGCTCTACTCGGTCTTCATAGTAGTCTTCTCTTGCTGTTGATGAAGAAATAATAATGCAAGTTTGAGTACAATGATGTACTCAGCAAGTGCGGGAATAACACATGATATGCAGCTCATAAACAAGGTAGGTGATAAAAGGCTTATTTGCAGAAAAGCAGATTTAAAAAAAAACATGATAAAACAGCATCTTAACTTTAGATGAATGTAATCCCAGCATGTATTAAGTTACCAACATACCTCCATCGCTTTCCATGTTCCATCCGAATATTAACCAATCTTTTATTCATACTCACGAATACCTCCTCGTATTCGCTACCATCTCACCTCATAAAACAACCACGTCTCGCACCGAGACCAATCTCATGCCATGACCCATCAGTCATGCAACCATCTCATCTCCCGGACTCAACAGTCCCAAATCGAACCATAACCAATAGTCATAACCAAGAACCTTCCCAATAACCATCCCAATAACCATTCCAATCTAATCATGGCAGTTTAGCCAGGTGCTCGTGACCGTAAGCTCGGCTATCATGATAGTTTTAATAACAACTCTGCAGAGTTTGTACCTCTTTACCCACAAGTTTGTGATTTCGTCACCCGTCGGCGACTGCAGAACCTCCATTATACCAGTACACATCCGTCGGCGTATGGTCAAGAGATCACAAATAGCCTTTACAAAGGGGTTACTAGATGTATGGACTCACTAAGGTTTCACCGGCAGGCTAGAATCTCCAATTCTCCCACCCACGGGCCCCCTCTTGTGCCATGCAGTTCCCAGGGCAGTCCTCACTCGACTCCCATTCCCTGCGCCTTCCACAGTCCATAACACTCTAGCAACTTACCTAATTACTCAGCTAAGCCGCACCCATACTTGGCCTTGTGGTGGCACTGTTATCCTGGCAGGTGCATGCATGAACCGGTCCTTAGATCTACGGCAAGTAAACCCACCATCTCATGCTACCTCATTCACAAACCCAGGCTTGCCTAGATCTCCCTCCGATCCATGTTCATTATTAACATCAGTTTCCCCTTATTATTATGAGTGCAGTTAGCTAAACACATCTATCTCGCTTCCCAATCCCATAGACTCAGCGAAGCATAAAGCAAAAACCATACCCGACTCATAAAACTTCCCAGGTGACAAGGATGGTTTAATCAAAACTAGTAAACTCCTATAAAAGGGTTTCCCATCATGTTTGACTCAGCACACACACCTTTTCGCAAAACAAAACAGTTTTACCCAAAACATAGGATCAACATGGTCAAGGAGCACTTGCCTTATTCTTGCGGTTCTGGTTGTTCTTGATTCTCAAAACCTGGTTGCTGTAGTTCGTCGTAGACAGCTTCTTGAACCTGTCCTGCTACGTAGGATTCACGTGCATACAAGATTCACAGCAATCAATATCATGCAAAAAACCCTAAACTAGATGCGATGATGCACATGCATGCTATCCTATGATTAGTTCATTAGATTGATCTGTACGTGTTCTTGCATGGCTTGCATGGTCAGAGGTATTCGGATCAAAGGTGGTTGTGGCGATGATCTTGGCTTTTAGATCAAACTGATCATCAAGTGATCTGCCCACGAAAACGCTTCTGTTCGAAAGGAATCAAAGAACAGATGCAAAGAGATGAACAACATGATGTCGTAAGGTGGTATTGAAGTCCTACCTCACGTTCTTCCTGTCTTCGGGGTCCTCCTCAGACCGCTTGGTCCTCCTCCGATGATCTCCCTTGTTGTGCTTTCGGCGATGTTTTGCTCGGCGAGTTAGGGCTAGGGCTCTAAGTCGTCGGCTTAGGAGTTGAAAAAGAAGTTTGTAGTTTCGGCCAGAGGTTTTTGGGTTCTATTTATAATCGGGAAGAGAAGAGTCCTAATCTGATTGGATCCCGAATAAGAGTCTTATTCAGATCTTTGTTAGATCCTGACGTCTTATCTTCGGTAAGGATCGTGGAGTTTAGATCGGTTTCCGTTGCGCACCGGTATCTTTATACGTAAGAACCGCTTCAGACTCGTTACCTCCGCGGTAATGAGCTCCGGAAGCTCCATGTGTCCTTTGGTGCCTGATATCTTTTCTCCCACAGATACGAGCTCCGGTCGTGCCGCGTGTCAATCGATCGAGACCTCTCTATTCTTCAGAGGTGAGCTCCGCGCACGCCACGTGCGGGTGCCGGTCTTTCCGCCTTTCCCTCCCTCAGGGACATGCTCCGAGGTCGACACGTGTTTAGCAGCGACGGACCTCCGGAGATAAGCTCTGGTGGTGACACGTGTTCAATAGATCCGGACTCCTCTGAGATGAGCTCCGAGATTGACACGTATCCCGTGCGGATGGTCCTCTGATTTCCGCGAGAACTAGCTCCGAGGATGACACGTGTCCTATAAAAATGCCTTTGCTTCTTCTGCAGCGGCTAGCTCCGCGGTAGCACGTGTCCCATAGGGTCGGACCTCTTTCCAGTTGCGGAGGTGACCCCCGAGCCTGCCACGTATCCAGTTTAGCGTCGGACCTCTCCCTATCTCTCGGGAATGAGTTCCGAACACACCACGTGGTCTGCTGGTCGTGGAAGTTGCCTTCGGCGCTCTCAGAGAGCTTTACTGGCTATCCTTTTGATAATCCTCTCTGTTCCTTCTTTTCTAAAAATGTTTTTCTTCTTCATAAAACATGAACATATGCCGACACCCGAGGTGAGGGTGTTACAAATCTACCCCCCTTAAATTGAATCTCGCCCTCGAGATTCGTTAGTAGAAAATAGATGGGGAAATTCTGCCTTGATATCCTCTCCACGTTCCCATGTGGCTTCAGCTTCAGTGTGATGGCTCCATTGTACCTTGCACCATCGAATCACCTTGTTTCGGGTGACCCTTTCCTTCACGTCCAAGATTCGGACAGGGTGTTCTGCGTAAGTCAGGTCCTCTTGAAGATTAAGTTCTCCCATTGACACTTGTTCCTCTGGTATTCTCAAGCACTTCTTGAGCTGGGATACATGAAACACGTCATGTACGTCGGAGAGGTGGTTTGGGAGCTCTAGTTGATAGGCTGCTTCTCCTCGCTTGTCCAAAATCTTAAATGGTCCGATGTAGCGAGGCGCTAGTTTGCCTTTGACGTTAAAACGTCGTTGGCCTCGGATAGGCGATACCTTAAGGTATACGAAGTCTCCAACTTCAAAGGTCAATTTCCTACGCCTATTGTCCGCATAGCCTTTCTGTCGTGACTGAGCAGCCTTTAAGTTTTCCTGTATTGTTTGGACTTGCTTTTCAGCCTCTTGTAGTACTTCGGGTCCAAACACCTGGTTCTCTCCAGTCTCGTTCCAGAACAGCGGCGTTCTACACCGTCTACCATATAAGGCTTCGAAAGGCGACATCTTCAAGCTAGCTTGATAGCTGTTGTTATAGGATAACTCGGCATACGGTAAACTCCTATCCCAACTACGCCCACATTTCAAGGCGCAAGCTCTCAACATGTCTTCCAAAATTTGGTTTGTCCTTTCGGTTTGTCCATCTGTTTGTGGGTGATAGGCGGAGCTAAAATCCAGTCGTGTCCCCATGGCTTTCTGCAGTTTCCTCCAGAATCTAGAGGTAAACTGAGAACCTTGATCTGAGACTATCCTCTTCGGAACTCCATGACGGCACACGATCTGCTCCATGTACAATTCTGCCAGCTGTGTAACGTTGTAACTTGTCTTTACCGGAAGAAAATGGGCGGTCTTCGTCAACCGGTCCACAATGACCCAGATGGAGTCGTATCCTGACTGAGTTCGTGGCAATCCGACGATGAAGTCCATACTGATGTCCTCCCATTTCCATTCAGGTATTTTCAAAGGTTGCAACAATCCAGCGGGTTTTTGATGTTCGGCTTTTACCCGTTGGCATGTGTCGCATAGGGCAACGTATTCGGCTATATCCCTCTTCATACCATCCCACCAATAGCAAGTTTTCAAGTCCTTGTACATTTTGGTGCTCCCTGGATGTATGGAATAGGGTGAGTCATGTGCCTCCTTCAATATCATGTCGCGAAGGTGTCTTATGTTTGGCACACAAATCCTTTTTCCTAGCCAAAGCGTACCCTTTTCATCCTCCTTGAAATCCTTTTCTATCCCTTGTCGGATTCTTTCCTTGATCTCCTTGATCCCCTCGTCCGTTGCTTGTCCCTTTCTTATTTCTGGTTCCAATGGGGAGTGGATCTCTATCATTTCCATGTTATTCAAGAATCCGAGGTGTAACCGTTCGAACTCCTTACGTAGCTCGGGTGGTAGCTCCTGAACCGTGAGTTGGTGGCATGCTCCCTTTCTGCTCAATGCGTCAGCGACCACATTGGCCTTCCCGGGGTGGTAATTGATTCCTACATCATAATCCTTGATGAGTTCTAACCATCGACGTTGCCTCAAATTCAAGTCCGTTTGTGTAAATATGTACTTGAGGCTTTTATGATCCGTATAGATCTCACATCGATGACCAAGGATATAATGTCTCCAAATCTTCAATGCATGCACCACTGCTGCTAACTCCAAATCATGAGTAGGATAGTTAAGCTCGTGCTTCTTTAATTGTCATGAGGCATAGGCTACCACTTGTCCTTTCTGCATGAGTACACACCCGAGCCCTTGCCAAGATGCGTCACAATATATGTCAAAGCTCTTGCTTACATCTGGCAATACCAGAACTGGTGCTGTGGTTAGCCTTTTCTTGAGTTCGTCAAAACTTTCTTGACAGGCTTGTGTCCATTGAAAGACTTTTCCCTTTATTAGCAACTCCGTCATAGGTTTTTCTATCTTAGAGAAGTCTTTAATGAAGCGCCGATAGTATCCTGCCATTCCAAGGAAACTCCGAATATCCCTCACGCTCCTCGGTTGGTCCCACTTTAGAACATCTCTCACCTTTCCAGGATCAACCGATACCCCTTCATTGGAGATGATGTGGCCTAGGAAGGATATTTCCCTTAGCCAAAATTGACACTTGCTAAGCTTGGCATACAACTGATGCTCGCGCAACTTCTGCAAGATCAATCTCAGATGTTCTTCATGCTCCTCCTTACTTTTTGAATACACCATAATGTCGTCGATGAAAACTACGACGAACTTGTCCAAGTACTCCATGAAAACCTTATTCATAAGGTACATGAAGTATGCGGGTGCATTCGTCAATCCAAAAGACATCACGGTATATTCATATGAACCATACCGCGTCCGAAAGGCTGTCTCAGGTATATCAGAGGGCTTAATCTTCAGCTGGAAATATCCCGACCGAAGATCAATCTTGGAGAACACTTGGGCTCCTTTCATTTGATCAAACAGGTCCTCCATACGGGGCAGAGGGTATTTATTCTTGATTGTTACCTCGTTGAGAGACCTGTAGTCCACGTACATTCTTTGGGTTCCGTCCTTCTTTTCCACGAAAAGTATCGGGGCTCCCCATGGTGACGAACTTGGACGGATAAAACCCTTCTCCAACTGTTCTTGAATTTGCTTCTTGAGTTCAACTAACTCGTTGACGGGCATCCTATATGGTCTCTTAGCTATGGGTGCAGTTCCAGGTACCAAATCTATGGCAAACTCAATGTCCCGGTCAGGTGGCATACCTGGAAGTTCTTCCGGGAACACATCCGAAAATTCCTGAACCACTGGAATGTTGTCCAATGTTACTCCTTCAACATGGTTCAGATCTGCTCGTTCGGTTGCTTGCTGGGCTAACTCAAACTTGACACGGATACCGTGTTCGTTTGTCAATTGCACGCTTCTCTCAGCACATTGGATTACTCCATTGTGCTTGCTTAACCAGTCCATTCCGAGTATGATGTCAATCCCGTGGGAGTCCAAGACAATAAGGTTGGCAAGGAAGTCTACCCCCCTTATTTTAAGGCTTACTTTAGGACATACTATATTAGTCCTCATTTCTCCTCTGGGAGAATTAACTAACATAGCACATTCTAAGTGGGATACGGGTAGATGATGCTTGGCAACATAATCGGATGATATGAAGGAATGTGATGCTCCGGAATCAAATAAAATGGTGGCTGGGTTGGAGTTAGCAAGGAACATACCAATTGCGACGTCCTCAGCCTGTTGTGCTTCCTTAGCAGTGACATGGTTAACATGGCCACGACCATAGTTCTGCGGTCCACGGTTCCCTTGGTGGTCCCCTCCGTTTGGTCGTTGATTCTGCTTGGGCACGTTACCTTGCTGTCCAGGGCCTCTCTTCGGGCACTGGTTAGCGAAGTGGCCTACTTCCCCGCATGCAAAGCATGCCCTGTTGCCTACGGCAGCAGGTACGTTGGGGCGGGGGTTTTGAACAGGAGCGCCATTGTTAGGCCAGGGCGCAGGAGGCATGGGCACACGAGGTGCCGGTGCAACGAGCCGTTGCTGTGGTGGCTGACCAGGGCGGTACGTAGGAGCGGTCGATCCATACTGCGGTGCAGGGGGCATGTATCTAGGTCGTACGTTACTCCCTTGGGGCTGGTATGGGATCTTCCTTTTGCACTCGCGCTCGATCTCTCAGATCTTGTTTTCCACCATAATAGCCTTATCAACCAGCTTCTGGAAGCTTACGTAGTCATTGTTGAGGAGCTGAACTTGGATCTCATTGTTCAACCCTCTCATGAACAGGTACTGCTTCCTCTGATCTGAGTTGACATCTTCGGCGGCATACCGGGACAGTTGTATGAACTTGTTGAGGTATTCGTTCACACTCTTCTGCCCTTGGCGGAGACCTTCAAACTCCTGCCTTTTGAGCATCATTACGCCAACAGGGATGTAGTGGGAGCGGAAACTTTCCTTGAACTCAGTCCAAGTGATTGTCTCCGGGTTGGCATGGGCGTTGCTCAAGGCATCCCACCAGTCAGCAGCTGCTCCCATCAGTTGGTGCGACGCAAAGAGAACCTTCTCTCGGTCGTTGCACTGTACAATGGCAAGCTTCTTCTCCATGGATTTCAACCAATCATCGTCCTCCATTGGATCGCTTGCTTGAGCAAAGGTAGGTGGTCGAGTCCTCATGAACTCTCCCAACCTGTTATGAGCCGGCGGTGGTGGTGGTGGTGGTGCCGGAACGGGGTGTTGGTTGGCCTGCAACCGACCCAAAGTTTGGATCATGGTTTGCATAAGCTGGTTTTGCATGGCCATCAACCTTTCTAGGTTGTTTTCGCCAGCTCCAGGGTTAGCAGGAATTTCTTCGTGGTCATCTTCCTGGACGTTCCTTAGGCTGGCGTTTCCTCTCACCATCTGTGAGAGAGAACGGAATAGAATTAGAAGGTTAGATAGGTCCTTTCGACTATATGCATCAAGGGGAGTTGGACTATATATATTAGTCCTTATGAGGATGTGATCATGTGCCGAAGCATTTCACTCCTCTTTCTTCTTACGTGTGGATATGGGCAACGTTGTTGAGACGCCCCACAACTCACACTAAGCACATATTCACAAATAATCATCACAAGGGCCCACTCAACTCCTATTCAAGGATGGTTTCCTATGTCAAGGTGGTTTCAAGGCCAATCTAAGCTATTCATCCTAGGATGCTTCCTTTGGTCCGCGTAGCTTCTATTTAGGGGTATAACTTGCTGTTAACCCGTGATTCTAATATCAATCTAAGGCTTCTATCTAGGCGTGTAACCTACTGTCATCCCGTGGCTCTGATACCAATCTGTGACGCCCTCAATTCTGTGGAAAACCACGGAACCGAGAACTAATGCATATGTGTGCCCAGGATGTTCGCCACACATACACATACGATCCACAAACTGAATTCAGATTATATATTACCACGAATAACAGAGTTTATTACAATTCCTCATGAGTCTTGGACTCATGCTCACAGCGGAAGTCTTATTTCTATGCAGCGGAAATCTTTATTTAAATGCGGAAGCAAAAACTAATGCGGAAGCAAAACTAAGCAGAAGTGGCTCCATCCCTACTCCCTCCACAGGCAAGGTTGAGAACAGATCACACGCCATAATGCTCTACTCGGTCTTCATAGTAGTCTTCTCTTGCTGTTGATGAAGAAATAATAATGCAAGTTTGAGTACAATGATGTACTCAGCAAGTGCGGGAATAACACATGATATGCAGCTCATAAACAAGGTAGGTGATAAAAGGCTTATTTGCAGAAAAGCAGATTTAAAAAAAACGTGATAAAACAGCATCTTAACTTTAGATGAATGTAATCCCAGCATGTATTAAGTTACCAACATACCTCCATCGCTTTCCATGTTCCATCCGAACATTAACCAATCTTTTATTCATACTCACGAATACCTCCTCGTATTCGCTACCATCTCACCTCATAAAACAACCACGTCTCGCACCGAGACCAATCTCATGCCATGACCCATCAGTCATGCAACCATCTCATCTCCCGGACTCAACAGTCCCAAATCGAACCATAACCAATAGTCATAACCAAGAACCTTCCCAATAACCATCCCAATAACCATTCCAATCTAATCATGGCAGTTTAGCCAGGTGCTCGTGACCGTAAGCTCGGCTATCATGATAGTTTTAATAACAACTCTGCAGAGTTTGTACCTCTTTACCCACAAGTTTGTGATTTCGTCACCCGTCGGCGACTGCAGAACCTCCATTATACCAGTACACATCCGTCGGTGTATGGTCAAGAGATCACAAAATAGCCTTTACAAAGGGGTTACTAGATGTATGGACTCACTAAGGTTTCACCGGCAGGCTAGAATCTCCAATTCTCCCACCCACGGGCCCCCTCTTGTGCCATGCAGTTCCCAGGGCAGTCCTCACTCGACTCCCATTCCCCGCGCCTTCCACAGTCCATAACACTCTAGCAACTTACCTAATTACTCAGCTAAGCCGCACCCATACTTGGCCTTGTGGTGGCACTGTTATCCTGGCATGTGCATGCATGAACCGGTCCTTAGATCTACGGCAAGTAAAACCACCATCTCATGCTACCTCATTCACAAACCCAGGCTTGCCTAGATCTCCCTCCGATCCATGTTCATTATTAACATCAGTTTCCCCTTATTATTATGAGTGCAGTTAGCTAAACACATCTATCTCGCTTCCCAATCCCATAGACTCAGCGAAGCATAAAGCAAAAACCATACCCGACTCATAAAACTTCCCAGGTGACAAGGATGGTTTAATCAAAACTAGTAAACTCCTATAAAAGGGTTTCCCATCATGTTTGACTCAGCACACACACCTTTTCACAAAACAAAACAGTTTTACCCAAAACATAGGATCAACATGGTCAAGGAGCACTTGCCTTGTTCTTGCGGTTCTGGTTGTTCTTGATTCTCAAAACCTGGTTGCTGTAGTTCGTCATAGACAGCTTCTTGAACCTGTCCTGCTACGTAGGATTCACGTGCATACAAGATTCACAGCAATCAATATCATGCAAAGAACCCTAAACTTGATGCGATGATGCACATGCATGCTATCCTATGATTAGTTTCATTAGATTGATCTGTACGTATTCTTGCATGGCTTGCATGGTCAGAGGTATTCGGATCAAAGGTGGTTGTGGCGATGATCTTAGCTTTTAGATCAAACTGATCATCAAGTGATCTGCCCACGAAAACGCTTCTGTTCGAAAGGAATCGAAGAACAGATGCAAAGAGATGAATAAGATGATGTCGTAAGGTGGTATTGAAGTCCTACCTCACGTTCTTCCTGTCTTCGGGGTCCTCCTCAGACCGCTTGGTCCTCCTCCGATGATCTCCCTTGTTGTGCTTTCGGCGATGTTTTGCTCGGCGAGTTAGGGCTAGGGCTCTAAGTCGTCAGCTTAGGAGTTGAAAAAGAAGTTTGTAGTTTCGGCCAGAGGTTTTTGGGTTCTATTTATAATCGGGAAGAGAAGAGTCCTAATCTGATTGGATCCCGAATAAGAGTCTTATTCAGATCTTTGTTAGATCCTGACGTCTTATCTTCGGTAAGGATCGTGGAGTTTAGATCGGTTTCCGTTGCGCACCGGTATCTTTATACATAAGAACCGCTTCAGACTCGTTACCTCCGCGGTAATGAGCTCCAGAAGCTCCACGTGTCCTTTGGTGCCTGATATCTTTTCTCCCACAGAGACGAGCTCCGGTCGTGCCACGTGTCAATCGATCGAGACCTCCCTCTTCTTCGGAGGTGAGCTCCGCGCACGCCACGTGTGGGTGCCGGTCTTTCCGCCTTTCCCTCCCTCAGGGACATGCTCCGAGGTCGACACGTGTTTAGCAGCGACGGACCTCCAGAGATAAGCTCCGGTGGCGACACGTGTTCAATAGATCCGGACTCCTCTGAGATGAGCTCCGAGATTGACACGTATCCCGCGCGGATGGTCCTCTGATTTCCGCGAGGACTAGCTCCGAGGATGACACGTGTCCTATAAAAATGCCTTTGCTTCTTCTGCAGCAGCTAGCTCCGCGGTAGCACGTGTCCCATAGGGTCGGACCTCTTTCCAGTTGCGGAGGTGACCCCCGAGCCTGCCACGTATCCAGTTTAGCGTCGGACCTCTCCCTATCTCTCGGGAATGAGTTCCGAACACACCACGTGGTCTGCTGGTCGTGGAAGTTGCCTTCGGCGCTCTCAGAGAGCTTTACTGGCTATCCTTTTGATAATCCTCTCTGTTCCTTCTTTTCTAAAAATGTTTTTCTTCTTCATAAAACATGTACATATGCCGACACCCGAGGTGAGGGTGTTACAGTTTTTCCGGAAGAGTTGCCAGGAATGCCTCCCGATCGTGAAGTGGAATTCGCAATTGAGCTAGTACCTGGAACAGCCCCAATATACAAGAGACCTTATCGGATGGACTCCAAGCAGCTAGAAGAACTCAAGGATCATTTAAGAGAATTGACGGAGAAGGGGTTATATTCGTCCTAGTTTCTCACCATGGGGAGCTCCGGTGATATTTGTGCCCAAAAAGGACGGAACCCAAAGGTTATGCATGGATTACCGTGCCTTGAATGAGGTAACCATCAAGAACAAGTACCCATTACCCTGCATTGAAGACTTGTTTGATCAGTTGAGGGGAGCTTGTGTGTTCTCGAAGATTGATCTCAGGTCGGGATACCACCAACTCAAGATAAGGCAAACTGATATTCCCAAGACGGCTTTCGTATCTCGGTACGGACTGTATGAATACACTGTCATGCCTTTCGGGCTAACTAATGCCCCGACATACTTCATGTATCTCATGAACAAGGTATTCATGGAATATCTGGATAAATTTGTGGTGGTTTTCATAGATGACATTCTCGTATTCTCCAAAGATGAAGAAGAACATGAGAAACATCTAAAGTTGGTGTTGCAGAGGCTGAGAGAACACCAACTATATGCCAAGTTGAGCAAGTGTGAGTTGTGGCTGAAGAGAGTTCCCTTCTTAGGACATATAATCTCGGAGGGAGGAATCTCCGTGGATCCTGCCAAAATCGAGGATATACAGAAGTGAAAGACCCCTGAGAATGTCGGGGAAGTTCGAAGCTTTTTGGGATTGGCTGGATACTACCGACGGTTTATTGAGGGATTCTCCAAGATCTCAAGACCCCTCACCAAACTGTTGGAGAAGGGAATCACATTCACCTGGACGTCACAGTGCGAGACGAGTTTTCTGGAGCTAAAGAAGAGATTGACAACAGCCCCAGTGTTAGTTATGCCAGATATGCAGAAGAACTTTACGGTGTACTGCGATGCCTCTGGAAACGGGTTGGGATGTGTTCTCATGCAAGAAGGGCATGTCGTGGCATATGCATCCCGACAGCTTCGGAAGCACGAGAAGAACTATCCTACACATGACCTAGAACTAGCTGCAGTGGTACACGCGTTGAAAATTTGGCTGCACTATTTGATGGGGAAGAGGACCGAGATATATACGGATCATAAGAGTTTGAAGTACATTTTCACACAGCCAGATCTCAACCTCAGACAAAGGAGATGGTTAGAGCTAATCAATGACTTTGATGTGGGCATCAACTATCATCCTGGGAAAGAAAACGTCGTGGCCGATGCTTTAAGTCGGAAAGTGCAGGTCAATAAGTTGAGCTTGAAGGACATGCCTGCAGAATTGAAGGACGAGGTTATAAGGCTCAATCTATGTCTAGTAAATAATGGTGAAGCCATCGCCATGGAAGTGGACTCCACACTAGAGCGAGACATACGCGAGGGTCAAAAGAATGATGAGAAGATACAAGAGATCAGACAACTCATCAAGGAAAATAAAGCTCCGGGTTTTAGAGAGGATGAACACGGAACGGTGTGGCACAGGAAAAGAATTTGTGTGCCAGAAGTAAAGGAGATCCGTGAATTGATTTTGAAGGAGGCTCATGATTCTGACTATTCCATTCATCCTGGGAGTACAAAGATGTACCAGGACCTCAAAAGCAGGTATTGGTGGTATGGCATGAAGCGAGATGTCACGGAACATGTTGCCCTATGTGACACATGTCAGTTGGTGAAAGCAGAACATCAACGACCCGCGGGATTATTGCAACCACTCAAAGTGCCTGAATGGAAATGGGAAGAAATCAGCATGGATTTCATCGTGGGATTGCCTAGGACCCAATCAGGATATGATTCAATATGGGTCATCATTGATAGGCTAACCAAGGTAGCTCATTTCATCCCCGTGAAAGAAAGCTACAGCGGATCCAAATTGGCAGAGTTGTACATGTCAAGGATCGTGTGTTACCATGGAGTGCCAAAGAAGATTGTGTCGGATCGAGGGACACAATTCACCTCAAGGTTCTGGCAGAAGTTACACGAAACCATGGGAACCCATCTGAACTTTAGTTCTGCCTATCATCCCCAAACTGATGAGACGGCCCCACGGGACCTCGTCGGGTGGTGCCGTGTTATGCGGCACCCAACAGCACACGGGTCGATGAACATACATCATATTACATAAATAGTTTGCGGAAGTGTACAAGAATATTTTACAAATAAGTATATCAGAGTAAACTACAGCGGAAGACTATCACTCTCACGACTCATATCTAAACTAGCAACAAAGAAACGGTCCAGCCCGCGGACGTTTCTTACTAGCAACACAAAGACAATCTGCAGCGGCGAGGATGCTCTTAGAGTAAGCACTCGAAGGTTCCCGAGTCTCATCGGCACCCCTTCTCATAATCAGCGAGTCAATTACCTGCAAAACAACTCGGATAGCATCCGTGAGCATAACGCTCAGCAAGACTTAACCGTCACCCTAAACATGAAACTCTAAGTGAGGTTGTGAACCTAACATAGGATGGCATAAGCATAAGTAAACTCGCCTAAAAGTGAATCCTTACTTTCAGTATTAATTGCAGTATTTTAAGTAACCCTGGGCACGCCACATCGGGAGTCCACAATCAAACAAGAAACGCTTTCCCCCGATGTAAATTGCTCATGGCATAAAAGAATCGAGTTTGCACTAGCCTATTCATCAAGCTCCAATACAAGGTAGAATAATACTTCACATCAATATGATTAGTTCCTTTCTCATGCAAGTTCTTACTACGTCACGACTGTGAGAACAAGTATGCTCGGTCCATTCCGCGAGCGACGGTGATTCGAATCAATAACACCCGGACTACACGACACGTACGCCCGTACTCGACGTTGCCTACAACAACCATCACTGACGTCGTACGTGGCAGCCTTTCCCCCGTTTCACCCCCGCTGAATCGATCAAGTCGCCCCGTACAGTAGCTACTCTCATGGTGCACCTTCCGACGTGAGATGTCATGAGAATATTCCCCACATACTGCACACCGGCCGTCCGCCTGAGGCGACCCGAAAAGTCCCAACGACAGCTTCCCGAGGTACATCGGTTTACTGGGTCCCATATAGCCAGCATGAGTCCGGTACACAACTCAAACTTGTTCAACAGGGCCGCATACGGATCGGTCCTTGACCGACACGGGCAGGTCTACAGCACCCAGGCCCCTATGTCCTGCTGCTCCTACAACCTTCCGGTCTCAACTTTTAACTTGCTAATTCAATTACGAACCAATCCCGTATGCCCCCGTTGTCCCTAAATCTGCGAGTAGCATCTCACCACTCGACTTCTACCGAACCGTACTTAAGCATGGCAGATTCTACGCGGTGAAAGACACCTACCCAATACTCAATGGGTCATTTGGTTATGCAAGAGGAGTATCAATCACTAGACCTAATGCACAGTTCAACTCTTAACCAAAGGTGAATACAAAATAAAAACTTAACAGCTGTTAAATGCAAACCGGAGCTTGCCTGTTTTGCAGGGTAGTCGTATATAACAGTTAGTGTCCTTGCAGATCCACCCTTGACTCCCCGGAGCTTGATCCACTTTGATGAATCACTCCTTTGAGTCCCCTTCGTTGTGGTTCCTATTGAAATGCATATGCATATGTTTCATGGAATGTAATGGAAAGAAGTTATAGAATTACTTTCTTAAGAACAGAGGTTGTGTGGAAAAGCCAAGCATGGCTTGGTTTGCCTCTGTTGTGCAAAGAACAGAATTAAACTAATTTGACCTTAAGGCCCTTAGCTATACACTAACCCTTTTCTCTAATGAACATAATAGATAAGCTGAAAGGATTTGAGTGCAACCGAAGAACAAGAACTCCAATGGCCTCAAAACTTTTACAGCAGGTTCTACACTACCTAAGGATTTAGCTTGCCCAATTGCAGCTAATGTGGAGTCAAATTGTGTCCTCCATAATTCTCACCATACCTCTTATGTATTTTTCCCTTATACATAAGTATGGAGAATAAGAACAGGGAGTTCCAGGACTTATCATGGGCTGATAATTTACATGTGAGTTTTTGATCACATGAGAGTCATCTGGTCCAAAATTCAGCCCTTTTACTTGGGTAGTTCTCCCAGAACAATTCTGTAAGCATTTGTAATCAATAGAATTAATTCTGTAGTAATGTGCATTTTCATGCCCAACTAAGTGAACTACAATTCCAAGTATGTCCCATAGAGCTTGCCTAAATTTTCCTATGATTTTTGGAGCTATGGATTGCTCAGAACAGATTTTTGAAGTGAGAAACATTTTCTGAAAATGTTTCTGGACTCTTATGAACACAGCAGATTGTTTTTAGCAAATTCCTACTCAAATGATCTTCAAATGAGCTGAAAATTTACTATGAGGTCAACAATATGCTAAAGAATATTCTGGCAAAATTTGGGTATTTTTGGATAAACCAAACTCCCTCTATAATTCTTTTTCAGAAAACCTTCCAAGAATTTTCCAGAATTAAATAATTCGTTTCATACAAATTGGGTTGTACCTCTGGATAGTACTCTCTTAGAGGAATCCAACAAAATTTATCTCACTATTTTTGGAGCTTCCTACACCAAGTTATGCATTTTACAAGTTTGCACAACTCTCTGTTTGATTTTAAACAGCACAGTCGCGCGTGGGGCCCACGGGTCAGATGCTTCTTCAACCTCCCGCCAGAGCCCGCGGTGCACACCAGCAGAAAACTTGGCATGGCTCGTTCTCCCTCATTTCTCCACCAAATGAGCTCCGGTTTCGCCCTACATGCTCCTGGGAACGTGGCGCAGCTGCCGGGCAAGGTTTTCCCGCATGAAAATGGCTGCAGGTGGGTCGGCACCGGTGGGGCGGCTCGGGAGCTCGACATGGACGCGTTCCCGCGTGTCCAAGGCATCTCCCGGCGAGCTATGATGTCCTACAGCATCCCTATGGTTCTAGGAACACGGAACGGGGATCAGATCATGCAGAAAGTGGCTGCAACCTAGTCCTCACCGTGGACCATGGCAGTTTTGGCCGCCGGCGACGATTTCTCGTCGCCCGGGGCACAGGAGGGTCGGTTTCCTTTGGTTTTCGGCGTGGGAGGGCGCTAGGGCATCTAGTTGCTGTGGTTTGAATTGTGGGAGGTGTGATCAATCGGTTTGGGAGAATTTCCCGAATTACACACATGCTGTTCTACACGTGCACCGGTGCCAAAACTGGAATTCCGGCGAGCCGGCGTCGGGGGAGGGCAAGAGGACGGCGGGATGATGATCAGTACCTCCTGGCGCACCTCTGTGACTTCTTGAGCCTGCCGGAGAGGCGCTGGACTGGCCGGGAGACAGGGGCAATGGAGCAGCGCCGGTGAAGGAAAAACAGCGCCCTGCTGATCGTGAGGAGAGGAGCAACTGCTGTTGGCTTGGTCCGAGGAGGGGGAGATAACGTTGCTGAAGCGGTGAGAACCCGCCCTGGGGCGCCAACGCGTGGAGGCCGGCAGCAGGAGCTGTCACCGGCAAGCTGCTCGGTGGCGCTCGCAAGCTGCTCGGGAAAAGTTCCCACCGAGAGCAAAACTTAGTGATTAAGTTTCCTCTTTTAGCTCAATGACATGTGGGTCCCACTCCACATGTACCTCCCAAATATCTGTTTAAGCTGATCTTTTCACTCCCCAAAATGCTAAATTTTAAAAAGGTGGGCTAGAATTTGAATTCTTCAAATTCAGTTTGAATTTGCAAGACTAAATCTTGAATTTGGTTTAAGTTTGCAAATTATCCTCTTTAACTCCTTTTTGAGCCCACCCTACAATTGAAAAGTTGGTGATAACCTTTTCCCTAAAAACTTAACTATATGGCTGCATGTTAATTCAAAGTTTTTAGGTCACCATATGTGTGAACTTTGAATTTTCAAATCTGAATTTTAAACTCACATGCAAAGAGGTATTTGACTCCTTATTGGTCCAACACTTTTAAGTAAAAAGGTGAACCTCATGTTGGATGTTCATCCATGTATTACCTTGCATGAAGAAAAGTTTTAGCAAGTCCCATTTTTCATGTCTTTGCCACACATATGAACTCAAACTTTAGTTTTTATTCATACACGTTTTTGGGACTTTTACATTCCTCCCCCCTTAAAAGAATCTCGTCCCGAGATTACAAAAGAGGAACGAGACGGGAGAGGTAATTACAAACTGTACAAAGATAAAAGTTCCGAGTAGTTGGTGCGGAGATAATCTTCACTTTCCCACGTCGCCTCTTCCGCGGTGTGATTACTCCACAGCACCTTGAAGAATCTGATCGTCCGGTTCCGGGTTACCCGGGTCTTTTCATCCAAAATCTGGACCGGTCGCTCGGTGTAGGTCAGGTCCGGTTTCAATTCGTCGATGTCCTCAGTGCGCACAGCAGCGGTGAATTTGAGGCACTTCCGCAGCTGTGATACATGAAATACATCATGAATACCCGCTAGACTTGCTGGTAACTCCAGCCGGTAGGCTACGGGTCCGCACTTCTCCGTGATAGCAAAAGGACCAATAAAACGGGGAGCGAGCTTCCCCTTTACACCGAACCGGTGAATTCCCTTCATCGGGGATACACGAAGATAAACGGGTTCTCCGACGTCAAAATGTAATGGCCTACGCCTTTGATCGGCGTAGCTCTTCTGTCGGGATTGGGCAGCCTTTAAGTTCTCTTGTATCAACCGAACTCGGTCTTCGGCTTCGTTGACAAGATCAATCCCAAACAGAACTCTTTCGCCGGACTCACACCAATTCAGTGGTGTGCGACACTTCCGGCCATAGAGAGCTTCATACGGTGCCATTTTAATACTCGCTTGATAACCGTTGTTGTATGAAAACTCCGCCAGCGGTAGGTGATCGTCCCAATTCCTACCGTGGTGGATGGCACACGCTCTCAACATGTCCTCGAGCACTTGATTCACCCTCTCAGTTTGTCCATCAGTTTGAGGGTGATATGCGGAGCTCCTAATCAACTTGGTGCCCAACGAGGCATGCAGCTGCTCCCAAAATCGAGCAACAAACAGCGCACCTCGATCTGAAATGATGGTCTTTGGAACACCATGTGAACATATAATTCTGGAGATGAATAACTCCGCATATTGTCTTGCTCGATAATGAGTGTTCACCGGTATGAAATGAGCTGATTTCGTCAACCGGTCGACAATCACCCATATCGAGTCATGCTTCCTGGATGTGAGCGGTAATCCGACGATGAAGTCCATACTCACATCCTCCCATTTCCACGTCGGAATCTTCAAAGGTTGTAGCGGTCCGGCTTTCCGCATATGATCAGCCTTGACCCGTCTACACGTATCGCATTCGGATACGTATTTAGCAACCTCCCTCTTCATCCTCGTCCACCAAAATTTCTGTTTCAAATCTTGGTACATCTTGTTACTTCCGGGATGAATGGAAAACTTAGACAGGTGGGCTTCATCCAAGATCTTCTTCCGGAGTTTCATATTACGCGGTACCACTATACGGTCGTTAAACCATATCGTACCGTTCTCATCCTTCCGGAAACATTTCACCTCTCCGTTGTCCAGTCTTCTCCGTATGTGAGACATGCCTCTGTCTCTTCTTTGAGCCTCAACAATCTCTTCGCGGATTGTGGGAATGAGCGCGATATTATAAAGCGCACCATACGGAATGACACGGAGGCTTGGTTCTTCGTCTTCTAATTCAGCAGCCGCTAAGTTGTGAACATGGGCCTTCCGACTCAGCGCGTCGGCAACCACGTTTGCTTTTCCTGGATGATAGTGGATCTCAATTTCATAATCTTTGATGAGCTCCAACCATCTCCGTTGTCTCATATTTAGCTCCTTCTGCGTGAAGATATACTTCAGGCTTTTGTGGTCGGTGTAGAGGTGAACAAGATTACCCAGTAGGTAATGCCTCCACATCTTTAACGCCAACACCACAGCAGCAAGCTCAAGATCATGAGTTGGATAATGCTGCTCGTGGTTTCGCAGTTGACGAGACCCATAGGCGACTACACGCCCTTCTTGCATCAGAACACAGCCGAGACCGATGCCGGATGCATCACAGTATACATCAAATGGCTTCGTCGTGTCTGGCTGAGCAAGAACTGGAGCCGTTGTGAGATGTTTCACCAGAGTTTTGAATGCGGCTTCACATGCTGCATTCCACATGTATTTAGTGCCCTTCTTCAGCAGCTCCGTCATTGGTTTAGCAATTTTTGAGAAGCTCGGAATGAACCTCCGATAATACCCTGCTAAACCTAGGAAACTTCGGACCTCGTGGACTGACTTGGGAGATTCCCACTTCAGCACTTGTTCAATTTTGCTGGGGTCCACGGCAATGCCCTCTGCTGAAATGATATGGCCTAGGAAAGGCACTCGATCAATCCAAAATTCGCACTTGCTGAACTTGGCATACAATTGGTGCTCCCGCAACCGTTGTAGCACAATGCGCAGATGTTCAGCATGCTCTTCTTCAGATTTGGAGTAAACCAATATGTCGTCGATGAATACCACGACGAACTTGTCTAGTTCCGGCATGAACACAGAATTCATCAAATACATAAAGTGTGCCGGAGCGTTGGTTAGCCCAAATGACATGACGAGGTACTCGTAGAGTCCGTATCTCGTCGAGAAAGCTGTCTTCGGTATGTCCTCCGGTCGGATCTTGATTTGATGATAGCCCGACCGAAGATCCATCTTCGAAAATACCTTTGCACCCACAAGTTGATCAAACAGAATGTCAATGCGGGGCAAAGGATACTTGTTCTTGATCGTGACAGCATTGAGAGGACGATAATCAACACATAGCCGTAGTGTTTCGTCCTTCTTCTTAACGAACAGCGCTGAGCAACCCCAAGGTGAAGAACTTGGTCGTATGAAACCCTTGCTCATGAGTTCATTCAGTTGCTCTTTCAACTCCGCTAGCTCGTTAGGTGCCATCTTGTAAGGCCTTCGTGAAATAGGCGTCGTTCCCGGTGCCAGTTCAATTTTGAACTCGACGTCCCGTTCGGGCGGCATGCCCGGTAAGTCATCGGGAAATACGTCGGGATAATCACGTACCACCGGAATATCTTCAATCTTCAGCGCTTCCGTGTGGTAGGCCTCTACCCTATCTGGATCTTCGCTGTCTAAAAACAGCGTGTGCTGTCCGTGAATCGGCGAGTCAATCTGGATAGTCCGGTTACCGATATTGAGAACGGCACCGTGACGATTTAACCAAGACATCCCCAATATAATGTCTATCTTCTGCCTATCCAACATAATCAGCGATGTTGGGTATATTTTTCCGCCCAAACACAAAGCTGCTCGGGACACAATCTGATTGGCAGAGATATTTCCTCCCGGTGAACGTATGAGAAAACTCGTTGTGGGAGTATTGGTGGATATTTGGTGCTGATCCACGCATGTTTTGCTGATAAAATTGTGGGTTGCACCTGAATCAAAAAGTACCAATACGGGCACGTCCTTGAGAGTAAACATGCCCGCTAACACCGGTGCTCCCTCCGGGACATCCTCAATCGCAAGATGTTGCACACTCCCGGATTGCAATGCTGTTATGTTGACTGGAGCAGGTGGCGGCATACCACCTGATGATGATGGCTGTCTGGTGTTTACCAACTTCTCCCGGCATTCCTGCCTAAAATGCCCAAAACGGTGGCAATAAGAACACGGAGGTTTCCCCGGTTCTTCGTTGACTTGTGGTTGAGAAGTTGAGGCACTTGGCTGCAGCAATGATGCAACAGGTATCATTCGTTGCTGCGGAAATGGCGCTGCTTCAAGATAAGATTCTTGAGCAGGAAATCTGTACGGAGTTGATCTCCCTGGTGCTTGCCATATCTCCTCGGATGGTGTGTGATACACCACACGGTATTTACGAGGAACGATTGGTGTGTCTTCTTGCACATCCTCCCGGTCCCTCTTCTCTGCTTGACACTCAAGTGTCGCTTGTTCTTGCAGCAGAGCAGCACTGATCAACTCGGTGTAACTGCCTTGATTGAACAAAGCTAACTTCTCTTTTAGTATGGCACTCAAGCCATAGAAAAAGTAGTCACACATTGCAGCTTCGCTCGTCGCATAAGCAGGAGCGTATTGTGCCAGAAGGTTGAATCTTCGGACATAATCAAGGACACTCATGTCCCCCTGCTTCAAGTTTCTGAATTCTTGCTGTTGGGCCTTGATAAAACCCATAGGAATGTGACGAGCACGAAATGCTTCACGAAATTCCGTCCATTCCACTTGATGGCCTTCCGGAACGGTGGCGAGATACGTAAACCACCAATTTCCGGCGGCTCCATGGAGCTGTTGAGCTGCAAATGATGCCTTCTGATATTCGTCGCACTCAAACACCCCAAACTTGGACTCCATAACTCGAAGCCACTGATCAGCTTCCACTGGTTCATGGGCTTCCGTGAAGATTGGCGGTTGTGTCGCCAAGAAATCCAAGTAGGCGTTCCGAGGTGGAACGTCCTGTTGTGCACGCTGGAGTAAGCCCTGTTGTACCAAGGCTTGGAGTAGTCTTGTGTTCTCTTGACTTGACTCGACCATCTGAGCCATGATATCCGCCCATACCGTTGATGGCGGTGCCCCTGGTGGAGTCGAGTCATCACCGTCTCGATGAGAACCTCCAGTCCTACTCGGAGAATGAGTTCGCACCATACTGCAAAAGCATAATTTTGAGGGGAGTCACCACTTGATCTAGCAGTATGTGAAAGTATGTAAAACATGAACATGCTAAAACTTTATGTAAGCATAACAAAATTTCATGTTTACACATCTTTCTAAAGCCAACATATCCAGTCCCTCATTCGGTACAAAACAGACCCTTCTGTACTTAACCCAGAATTTGATCCATTTATTAGCATTTTCATAACTCAAGTTGAATACCAAAGTTAAAGTTAACTTCAGTATATTTTCAACGAGTACTCACATGCCCCTAGATCATTTCTGAAACAGAAGTTAGGATTGTTCAAAGTTGACAGAATTTCTGGCTAAAATTTGCCAGCACCTCCTTTGTATGTGGCTGTTTTCATCACAGTTTTACATACAACTGGGGTACAATTCTGAACAAACTATGAACTACAAAATCGTTGCAAATTTCCTAACCTTTCCAACGGTGTATCATATGACCCTTAGAAATTTTCTACAGACTGTGACGGCTAATTTACAGCAACATCCAGAGAAGTCTGCAGCTGCTCTGTTTTCTGAACAGTTTGCATTCATCTGGACGTTCAACCAAGTTGGTGTCGGATTTGGCTCTGGAGTTCTACAGAAAAGTTGTAGAGCACTTAATAAACTTTCCAGAACTGTATCAAACACTTCCATTGGGTCAAACTAATCAGAGTTATGCTCTGTTAAAGTTCGGAAAAACTTCTGCCAGGACAGAGCACTCTGTTTTTGAGATCAAAAGAAGCCTCGTAATTCTCTTCTTTGAAACTTAGTTCAAATGAAGAGTTCAGTAACTAACATGTGCTTTATCACATCCATTTTTAGTTTGAAAGTTAGTCATGAATGATTTCTTCATAGGTAAGAATACTATCCAGTGTAGTACGGTGACGATGCACCGTAAGACATATGACGGTACTACGTTGCCTCACCAAAGAAAAACCTAACCGGATTACACCGGCATATACGTATCATTAGGTGGCACTAAAACGGTCACTCGCAAACGTGTTCTACACGCACTAAGGTTTTTCGTGGTTAGTACCTACATAAAACACACTCAATCATCAGGTTCGGCTGCACACCGAACCCGGTATTCATAACAGTTTGTACACCCGGCCGTCGTCACTCGCCCAGGTGTTCTCAAGCCAAGCACGCCTTGAGCTACGTGTTCACGTTACTGACCACGTGACGGGGTCTCCCAAATTGCACCACGCACGCCAGGGAAGACGTTGCTCGAATACCCCAAACGACATGAAGAGTCGTAGAGGATACTAGAGCGGGTCGGGTTACCTGCCACCCGTGGGGCTCCACCCTTCAGCTTGTGCGCACTGGTGGACAGCGCATACGTGCACCCCCCAAGACATAAACGTCCCGAGATGCACGATTTTCCGACATAACAATAGGTTAGCTTGCCACCTACATATTATGCTAATAGTAGTCCTTATGTGGGCCTAGTACCGTTATCTCACCGTATCCTAAGTTTTTGACATAATATGATGCTCAATCCGTGCTCTGTTCCCAACGAGGCTCTGATACCACGCTGAGACGGCCCCACGGGACCTCGTCGGGTGGTGCCGTGTTATGCGGCACCCAACAGCACACGGGTCGATGAACATACATCATATTACATAAATAGTTTGCGGAAGTGTACAAGAATATTTTACAAATAAGTATATCAGAGTAAACTACAGCGGAAGACTATCACTCTCACGACTCATATCTAAACTAGCAACAAAGAAACGGTCCAGCCCGCGGACGTTTCTTACTAGCAACACAAAGACAATCTGCAGCGGCGAGGATGCTCTTAGAGTAAGCACTCGAAGGTTCCCGAGTCTCATCGGCACCCCTTCTCATAATCAGCGAGTCAATTACCTGCAAAACAACTCGGATAGCATCCGTGAGCATAACGCTCAGCAAGACTTAACCGTCACCCTAAACATGAAACTCTAAGTGAGGTTGTGAACCTAACATAGGATGGCATAAGCATAAGTAAACTCGCCTAAAAGTGAATCCTTACTTTCAGTATTAATTGCAGTATTTTAAGTAACCCTGGGCACGCCACATCGGGAGTCCACAATCAAACAAGAAACGCTTTCCCCCGATGTAAATTGCTCATGGCATAAAAGAATCGAGTTTGCACTAGCCTATTCATCAAGCTCCAATACAAGGTAGAATAATACTTCACATCAATATGATTAGTTCCTTTCTCATGCAAGTTCTTACTACGTCACGACTGTGAGAACAAGTATGCTCGGTCCATTCCGCGAGCGACGGTGATTCGAATCAATAACACCCGGACTACACGACACGTACGCCCGTACTCGACGTTGCCTACAACAACCATCACTGACGTCGTACGTGGCAGCCTTTCCCCCGTTTCACCCCCGCTGAATCGATCAAGTCGCCCCGTACAGTAGCTACTCTCATGGTGCACCTTCCGACGTGAGATGTCATGAGAATATTCCCCACATACTGCACACCGGCCGTCCGCCTGAGGCGACCCGAAAAGTCCCAACGACAGCTTCCCGAGGTACATCGGTTTACTGGGTCCCATATAGCCAGCATGAGTCCGGTACACAACTCAAACTTGTTCAACAGGGCCGCATACGGATCGGTCCTTGACCGACACGGGCAGGTCTACAGCACCCAGGCCCCTATGTCCTGCTGCTCCTACAACCTTCCGGTCTCAACTTTTAACTTGCTAATTCAATTACGAACCAATCCCGTATGCCCCCGTTGTCCCTAAATCTGCGAGTAGCATCTCACCACTCGACTTCTACCGAACCGTACTTAAGCATGGCAGATTCTACGCGGTGAAAGACACCTACCCAATACTCAATGGGTCATTTGGTTATGCAAGAGGAGTATCAATCACTAGACCTAATGCACAGTTCAACTCTTAACCAAAGGTGAATACAAAATAAAAACTTAACAGCTGTTAAATGCAAACCGGAGCTTGCCTGTTTTGCAGGGTAGTCGTATATAACAGTTAGTGTCCTTGCAGATCCACCCTTGACTCCCCGGAGCTTGATCCACTTTGATGAATCACTCCTTTGAGTCCCCTTCGTTGTGGTTCCTATTGAAATGCATATGCATATGTTTCATGGAATGTAATGGAAAGAAGTTATAGAATTACTTTCTTAAGAACAGAGGTTGTGTGGAAAAGCCAAGCATGGCTTGGTTTGCCTCTGTTGTGCAAAGAACAGAATTAAACTAATTTGACCTTAAGGCCCTTAGCTATACACTAACCCTTTTCTCTAATGAACATAATAGATAAGCTGAAAGGATTTGAGTGCAACCGAAGAACAAGAACTCCAATGGCCTCAAAACTTTTACAGCAGGTTCTATACTACCTAAGGATTTAGCTTGCCCAATTGCAGCTAATGTGGAGTCAAATTGTGTCCTCCATAATTCTCACCATACCTCTTATGTATTTTTCCCTTATACATA
Source organism: Neostapfia colusana (assembly GCA_030760725.1). Classification (NCBI taxonomy): domain Eukaryota; kingdom Viridiplantae; phylum Streptophyta; class Magnoliopsida; order Poales; family Poaceae; genus Neostapfia; species Neostapfia colusana. Next base: position 109,562,012 of record JASWHV010000006.1, read on the forward strand.
AGTATGGAGAATAAGAACAGGGAGTTCCAGGACTTATCATGGGCTGATAATTTACATGTGAGTTTTTGATCACATGAGAGTCATCTGGTCCAAAATTCAGCCCTTTTACTTGGGTAGTTCTCCCAGAACAATTCTGTAAGCATTTGTAATCAATAGAATTAATTCTGTAGTAATGTGCATTTTCATGCCCAACTAAGTGAACTACAATTCCAAGTATGTCCCATAGAGCTTGCCTAAATTTTCCTATGATTTTTGGAGCTATGGATTGCTCAGAACAGATTTTTGAAGTGGGAAACATTTTCTGAAAATGTTTCTGGACTCTTATGAACACAGCAGATTGTTTTTAGCAAATTCCTACTCAAATGATCTTCAAATGAGCTGAAAATTTACTATGAGGTCAACAATATGCTAAAGAATATTCTGGCAAAATTTGGGTATTTTTGGATAAACCAAACTCCCTCTATAATTCTTTTTCAGAAAACCTTCCAAGAATTTTCCAGAATTAAATAATTCGTTTCATACAAATTGGGTTGTACCTCTGGATAGTACTCTCTTAGAGGAATCCAACAAAATTTATCTCACTATTTTTGGAGCTTCCTACACCAAGTTATGCATTTTACAAGTTTGCACAACTCTCTGTTTGATTTTAAACAGCACAGTCGCGCGTGGGGCCCACGGGTCAGATGCTTCTTCAACCTCCCGCCAGAGCCCGCGGTGCACACCAGCAGAAAACTTGGCATGGCTCGTTCTCCCTCATTTCTCCACCAAATGAGCTCCGGTTTCGCCCTACATGCTCCTGGGAACGTGGCGCAGCTGCCGGGCAAGGTTTTCCCGCATGAAAATGGCTGCAGGTGGGTCGGCACCGGTGGGGCGGCTCGGGAGCTCGACATGGACGCGTTCCCGCGTGTCCAAGGCATCTCCCGGCGAGCTATGATGTCCTACAGCATCCCTATGGTTCTAGGAACACGGAACGGGGATCAGATCATGCAGAAAGTGGCTGCAACCTAGTCCTCACCGTGGACCATGGCAGTTTTGGCCGCCGGCGACGATTTCTCGTCGCCCGGGGCACAGGAGGGTCGGTTTCCTTTGGTTTTCGGCGTGGGAGGGCGCTAGGGCATCTAGTTGCTGTGGTTTGAATTGTGGGAGGTGTGATCAATCGGTTTGGGAGAATTTCCCGAATTACACACATGCTGTTCTACACGTGCACCGGTGCCAAAACTGGAATTCCGGCGAGCCGGCGTCGGGGGAGGGCAAGAGGACGGCGGGATGATGATCAGTACCTCCTGGCGCACCTCTGTGACTTCTTGAGCCTGCCGGAGAGGCGCTGGACTGGCCGGGAGACAGGGGCAATGGAGCAGCGCCGGTGAAGGAAAAACAGCGCCCTGCTGATCGTGAGGAGAGGAGCAACTGCTGTTGGCTTGGTCCGAGGAGGGGGAGATAACGTTGCTGAAGCGGTGAGAACCCGCCCTGGGGCGCCAACGCGTGGAGGCCGGCAGCAGGAGCTGTCACCGGCAAGCTGCTCGGTGGCGCTCGCAAGCTGCTCGGGAAAAGTTCCCACCGAGAGCAAAACTTAGTGATTAAGTTTCCTCTTTTAGCTCAATGACATGTGGGTCCCACTCCACATGTACCTCCCAAATATCTGTTTAAGCTGATCTTTTCACTCCCCAAAATGCTAAATTTTAAAAAGGTGGGCTAGAATTTGAATTCTTCAAATTCAGTTTGAATTTGCAAGACTAAATCTTGAATTTGGTTTAAGTTTGCAAATTATCCTCTTTAACTCCTTTTTGAGCCCACCCTACAATTGAAAAGTTGGTGATAACCTTTTCCCTAAAAACTTAACTATATGGCTGCATGTTAATTCAAAGTTTTTAGGTCACCATATGTGTGAACTTTGAATTTTCAAATCTGAATTTTAAACTCACATGCAAAGAGGTATTTGACTCCTTATTGGTCCAACACTTTTAAGTAAAAAGGTGAACCTCATGTTGGATGTTCATCCATGTATTACCTTGCATGAAGAAAAGTTTTAGCAAGTCCCATTTTTCATGTCTTTGCCACACATATGAACTCAAACTTTAGTTTTTATTCATACACGTTTTTGGGACTTTTACAACTGACGGGCAGACGGAGAGAACCAATCAGATCCTTGAAGATATGCTGAGGGCATGTGCACTTAAAAACAATAGGAGTTGGGACAAGAACTTACCGTATGCGGAGTTTTCCTATAACAACAGCTATCATGCTAGTATGAAGATGTCGCCGTTTGAAGCTTTGTACGGGAGGAAGTGCAGAACTCCCCTATTTTGGAACCAAACAGGGGAAAGTAAAGTGTTTGGTCCAGAAGTACTACAAGAAGCCGAGGCGAAGGTGAGGGAAATTCGCAATAACTTGAGGATAGCACAGACACGCCAAAAGAGCTATGCCGATGTACGAAGAAGAGAGCTTGTTTTCAACGTGGGAGACTATGTCTATCTCAAGGTGTCCCCTATCAGAGGACTTCGTCGGTTTAAGGTGAGAGGGAAGTTATCACCTCGATACATCGGACCCTTTCAAGTTTTGGAGAGGAAAGGCGAAGTGGCGTATCAACTAGAATTACCTGCTCATCTATCGGATGTGCACGACGTATTCCATGTGTCACAACTCAAGAAATGCCTGAGGACGCCTGAAGAGGTGTTACCCATGAATGAAGTGGACGTAGCTGAGGATTTGTCTTATGCCGAACAACCATACAAGATTTTGGAGACAATGGAACGCCTCACCAGAAATAAAAGAATCCGGATGTGCAAGGTGCAGTGGAAGTATCACTCAGAAGAGGAAGCCACCTGGGAGCGGGAAGATGAGCTAAAGGCACAATTTCCGGAATTGTTCTCTTAGAACCACCAATCTCGAGGACGAGATTTCTTTTAAGGGGGGTAGAGCTGTAACACCCCAAAATTTTGTTAAGACCCTAAATCATGTTAAGAGGGGAATTTAAAATTTTTTTGGACGTGTTGCATGTTTTGCAAAAATTCAAATTCAAATTGGAATTCAAATTAAACTCAAAACAGAAAAGAAATAGAAAAAGAAAAAGGGAAAACAGAAAAAAACCGGCCAGTGGGCCGAAACCCACCAGCCAGCTCACCCAGCGCCCGCGCCAGCCCGCAGCCGCGCGCGCCGCTTCCTCCCACTGACAGGCGGGGCCCGCCAGTTCATCGTCTACCTCGCGCCAGCGCCAGACTCTCTCACCCGAATCGAAACCGATCGGGAATTCTCGCGTATTCCAGCCGAATTCCGTTCGGGGGCGACGCAAACTCGATCTAAACCACCCCGCCGCCCTCCCCCGTCTATAAAAACCCCGGCCTCGTTCTGTTTTTCCCACGCGATCTGCCGATTTTCCTCCGGTGAGAACCGAGACTTCTCCGGCGAATTCTGGCCGATCTAAGCTCGGAAATTCCAATCTAACTCGCTGGTCTTGATCCACCGCCTCCGGGGAACCTTGCAGGTGCAGAAAACTCGGTGACTTGCGGTGTAAACACAGTGCTGACGAGCCTCGCTGTGAATTTACCTCGGACCTCGTCGCCGATCACCTTCCAGGACCTCCGAGCTCAAGAAAACCCCGAGGTGAGATCCCCGACCTCCCCTCCACCGATCTATGCCATAAAATCACAGTTCTAGGAAGAATTCTCGAAGATCCGAAAGTCTCCGGCGAGTTCGCCGCTTCCCGCCGCCATGCGCCGCCGGCAGCACCGCCCGCGCTCGATCAGAGCGACGTGGCCGCTTGTGCGCCGTTTATTTTAAATCGCACGGTAGGGTTTAAATTCCCGCGTACCGGTTCGACGTTATAATCTCAGCCGTTGGTTTAAAATCGGACGGTCCACGTCAGCCCCGCGTTATAAAGACTGGAAATCTTACGTGCTACCCCCTGGGGTTCTCGGGAAATAAGAGCTAGCCCCAGAAACTTCTGATCTAGCCCTGGAACTTCAGAAAATAATGTAAATTCATTTAAAAATCAGTTTTAGCCCCTGGACTTAATAAAAATTAGGAAAAACTCCTCTGATAAGTGTAGCTAGACCCCTGGAAATTCTGAAAATAATACTATAGACCCTGTAGTGGGGTGAGTTTACCTTTTTAGCTTTGTTTAATGTTTAATTTGGGAAATTGAATATGTGGCTAGTGTTTAAAACTTGAAAAGTGGGACAAACATATTGTCAAAATTAAATTAAAGACTTTCTCAGTATTTAGGAAACTTTGGAGTGAGATAAAAACATATTTTGGGCTGAATTGAATCTGTTTAATTTATTATTCACATTTAGGGACACATTTTTAAGTAAAGAATAGTTCTAGAAAATAGGGAAAATAATTGTGAAATAGTTTATATCAGAGGAAAAGGTCAAAAATATATTAGCAAATATTTTAGATCAGAACCTATTCTGTTTAGATGATGTATATTGTTATTTTTATAATAAAGTTCACACTTAGGCATAGGAAATAAATCTGAAAATATAGCAACTAATAAATGATAAATGGAGTTTCTAAAATTCAAAGAATTCAGTTTAGGGTTGGTAGAAATTCTGAAGACACTTATGAAGAAGGAAAATACCTTTCATGCATACTTGGTAGCAAAAAGGTGTAGTAGTTGAATATAAGGAATTTATTTAAATTGGAGACTCATATATATAGTATGTAAGTATAAATGTGAACACAAAAGTAGGAATCATATACACATGATTAAAAGTGCATGCAAGCCACAAATCAACACACATAGAGTAACCACAACACATATAATGGTGAATGACTTTCATAAATATGAATGTGTGGTTTGTATGAAGTGGAAGTCTGAACTATGTCTTATGGATTGTTGTTTTTCTTTTGCTATGTGTGATGGTATGATGTAGAACCTGCTCAAGAGCAAGTTATTCCTTTCCAAGATCAGGACTACCCATTTCAAGAGCAGCAGGAAGGAGGCAAGTGTCCTTGACCACTTTGATCCTATGCTAGGATGTGTAGATAGAATTATTTGTATTGTCAAATGAAATATTAAACCCATGCTAGGAAGTTTCCCTAGAATTGCATTACCTTGTTTCCTTGTAGCTTGGGTTGGGATTTATTTTATCATGTCATTCATTATTATGCATATGCTTAGCCATGCTTAGAATGGGATATTTGGATATGAGATCATCAGTTTATTTTACCATACTCTTGAATGAGATATTGTGAGTTATGTAGAGGTAGGGATCAAGGCAAGTTGGATGTTTTGGTTGTGTGCTGGGTGCACGAGACTCGGGTTTGTGTTTGATACTTGCCTGGATCCTAAGGACCGGTTCATGGAGCATGTAACCTGGCTTTACAGTGCCAACCACATGCTGAGATGGGGCAGCTTGGCCAATTAATTAGGTGTATCCCCGGCGTAGTATGGGTGTGTTGGATGGTGCGGGGAGTAGGTGTCAGCTGGACTACCATATGAACCGCAAGGCTCAAGAGGGGGCCACTGCAGCGGGGTTGGAGCCTCTTGTATGCTGTTAGGGGTGAAACCTCAGTGGGCCCACGCTCGTCGGGAATCCCTTTATAAAGGCTTCGTAGTGATCTCCTGGCTACACACCTGGGAAGTGTGAATGTGGTTCGTGGCCACTGGCATAATGGAGGTTCTTTTAGTCCACCCGGCAACAGGGGATGAAATCACTACATGTGGGTACAGTGGTACAAACTCTGTAGAGTCAAAACTGTCATGACAGCCGTGCTCACGGTCAAGAGCGGCTTGGACTTATTCATGATTAGAGGATTGATGGTTTTGGAAGTTGAGACCGTTAAGCGGGGAGCTTAACATTGGAAATGATTTTATGGTTATTTGAGTATGATGATGGGATGGGAGTTTGGGACCATTTCACCTGTGTAGTAATGTAGGTGCTTAATAAGCTAAGGTGATAGGTATTAATTGCGTAGTGCTTTAACCATGAGTTCAACCTTCTCTTGTTCTAGCCATGCATGACATAACTTTCCCACACTTGCTGAGTACCATCAGTACTCAACCTTGCATATTTGTTGGTTTATATTGCTGCTCAGGTCAAGATAATGAGGTGGTGTATAATGACCAAGACTTTGGACCCGAAGAAGGTTTCTAGGTTCATGGAGACCCCTAGGCAACGCCTGTGACGGAGCCCTAAAGAATAATATTCCGCTGCTAGTTTATTTACTTGTGATGAACTTTTTATTGTCCAACGAGACATTTGCTATGTAAGACTTATTTATATTCGACACCTGGCTTGTAATAAATGATGCTTCACTATTTGTCATCACATGTATGAGAAAATGATCCTGGCATACATGTGATATTCACTTGGTTGTTCTTCGGAAAAACCGGGTGTGACAGGGGGCCAGGGATGCGGTAACTCCGCTGCGCTCTCCTTGGCCGAGCTCGTCTCGGTAGAGGCGATCAAGGATGAGGCAGACAGGGAGTGGAGAAGGAGTAGTCCATATTCGTAGTTAGGATTCCTCCTTGGGTTTTTGTTTTGTAATTTGTGGGGAACATTAGCTCTCCTCTTGTTTTGTAATTTGCAGGGAACACTAGCTCTCCTCTTGTGGAATGAAAAAAATTGTGGTATCTTGCTTGTGTTTGGCTCTCTAGTGGATGGGTAGCCCCCGAGCATCGCACGAGGTTTGGTCCGCTCCTCCCGTTGTGTGGTGCATCTTCATATGTATATTACTTTTTTGTCAGAGATCGCTGGTCGGCTCGTTCGTCATCTAATGGGGGTTCTGAAGTCATCTGCGGGGCTCCAATGGTCTTGGGGGTGGTACTATCGCACCGACCCTGGGTTGTTTTTGTGGCCCTTGGGGAAGGTTCCACCCACAGCCCCTCTGGAGTGGACCCAAGGGGGGCACCTTAGGCGGGTCATGCCAGTGGCCCGGGCTTTTGTCCGTCGCGCCTCGTTCGGACCATGGCTACGCTCTAAGTTATCGTTGTCCCTTGGCCGTAGGTCACGCGGCGTGGCTCGGGAAGAAAGGGTTATGGGCGCTCTATCCGTTATGCCTTGTTCGGACCATGACTATGCACTGGGTTGTCGTTGTCCCTTGGCAGTGGGTCACGCGGCTCCGAACTCGATAGGGTCAGATTCTCTGGCACGAGCTTTCGGGGCTCGCGTGATTTGAGGAGGAAATCGCCCCCTTTGCCTCGTTCGGACCATGGCTTTGTTCAGGGTTTTTGTTGTCCCTTAGTCGTGGGTGGCACAGCTCGGGGGAAGGGGCCCAGGCGCTTTGTTCATTACGCCTCGCTCGGACCATGTCTATGCTCTGGGTTGTCATTGTCCCTTGGCCATGGGTCGCACAGCTCCGGAGGAAGGGGCCCGGGCATTTTATCCGTTGTGCCTCGCACAGACCATGGCTACGTCCTGGGTTATCGTTGTCCCTTGTCCATAGTTCGCACGGCTCATGACTTGATAAGGTTGGGTCTCTTAGCGTGAGCCCTCAGGTCTTGCACATCTTTTACCAAAAAATAATGCCCCCTTCGTCCCGTTCGGACCGTGGCTTCGTTCAGAGTTTTTGTTGTCCCTTGGTCGTGGGTCACGCGACTTGAGGGAACCGGTTGTCCCCTATGTGAGCTTCTGATGCCTCGCACGAAGGAGTCGCGTGATACCAGAGGTTGGGTTTGGCTCCGTTGTGAGGGGAAAAGAAGTTGGATCGCGGAGGGCTCGAAAGTTGAAAGATAGATAAGCCCTGGTGTCTATATATTAGCTCCGCCCAACTTGGGGGTCACAAATACAATTTGTGGCGCCTAGACTACGCTCCAGGGCGGGCGACACCCCTCTTTAGTTGTCAGGCGGTGCAGATATCGTCTATGCCACCTTTGCCACACCCTCGGAGTGGACGTCGAGCATCCTCATGTCCTTCGCGGGACCTATTGGGGGCTGGTCACGAGGGGTTCTTGCTGTTGCTCGAAGAGCCAAGCTGGGTTCTGCTGCTGCAGCCGTCGTTGCGGCCTATTTGCAACCATGTTGCTCGCACAATAGGGCATGCAAGAACTTTGCCTCCACTGTAATGATTCCCTGGGGCTGGGCATCTTCAACTTGTGGTATATGTAGTTTAGGATAGCCTGGATCTTCGCGTAAGCTAGCCTTCCAAGGATGGCGTGATAAGTGCCATCGAAGATGGGGACCTCAAAGGTGAGGGTCTCTGTGTGAAAGTTGGACTCGTCCCCAAAAGTGACAGGGATGTCAATCTTCACAAACGGTACTGCCTGTTGATCGGGGATGACCTCGTGGAAGGGGGCATGGGTCAGATGGAGGCTTATGTGCGGGATCCCCATGGCATAGTTGGTACCAACATAAAGTATGTTGAGACCACTTCCTTCGTCCATCAGAACCCTGGTCAGGCGCTTCAGGCCTATGACTGGGTCCACAACCATGGGGAAACGCCCGAGTTGTGGAATGAGGTCGCGGTGGTCCGATCGGTAGAAAGTGACCACCGCTTCAGACCACTGTAAGAAGGTCAGGATGGCGGTAGAGACAATACTGACCTCTCGGGTTGTCATCTTCTGCTTGTGGCAGCTCTCGTGGGCTTGACTCCCCCACGAAGATCATGAGGCAGCTCTCCGGCGTGGGGAAGCTCGGGTCGTTAGGCTCAGGACTTGTCTCAGCTGGCCCCTTGCCCTTGTCTCCCACCACATCTGTCTCCATGCTGACAAAGCGTTTAAGCAAGGCGCGGTGTTTGAGGGCGTGCTTTACCGGTTAGGCATGGTTAGTGCATGGCTTCTCGAGGAGCTTCTCAAAGTAGTCGGTCTGCCCCGTGGCCGATCTCTTGCCTTCGCGGCGTTCAGTGGCCGCGACGAGGTCTGAAGCGTTGTTGGTTGGGTATGGGCGCCTACCGTCGTTCGTTCGCCTCCTCTTGTCGCCCTTGTGGGGTGGCTCTTTGCTCCCCACGTCAGAGTTCTTCAACTTTCACTTGTCGAAGATGACCCCAACCGCCTCCTCACCGTAGGCGTGGTTCGTGGCGATGTCTAGGAGGTCCCTCGTGCTTCTTGGCTTGACGCAACCGAGTTTGTGTACGAGAGACCCGCAGGTCGTCTCTGATAGGAAGGCCGCGACGATGTCAGCGTCGACGACATACGGGAGCTCGTTGCACTTCTTGGAGAAGCGCTGGATGTATTGCCTCACGGTCTCGTTCGACCTCTGCTGGCAAGCCATGAGGTCCTAGTAGTTGCCACGATGCGTAGAGGTTCTCTGGAAGTTGCCGACTATTATTTCCCTGAGCTCGGCCCAGTTTCGAATGCTGTCGGGGGGAAGCTATTCAAGCCATGATCATGCTGGCTTGGCTAGGTAGATGGGGAGGTATTGGATGATGAAATCATCATCCTCCGCTCCGCTGGCTCGGTAGACGAGGTGGTAGTCCTCATACCATATGTCGGGGTTGGTCTCCCCATCGTACTTCCCCATGTTGGTTGGGGCCCGGAACCTTTGCGGGAAGGGCGCGCTACGTATCCCCTTCGTCTTCTTCCATGGCCGTGGTTGCTGGCCTGGCGTGGCCGTTGGGGCCGAGAGTTGGAAGATGAACTCGAGGGGCCTTCCTGGGTCTGCAGCTTGGCTTTGAGAGTCCGGCGGGTCACAGGCCCCCATACGCTTGCATACTGAGATATGCGAGGGGTTTGATGACCCGACCCTTTAAGTACGGGTCGCTTGGCTTGGCGTGTGGGTTCTGGTGCGATTCGTCCCGCACCTGATGAACCTTCGACTTTGGCTAGGGGCTGATGAGCCCCATGCTCGAGCGAACGATCTTTCAGCCTGCTGAGCGTCGGCTGACGCCAAGAGCGCCTGGAGGTCTTGGTGGGCCTTTCAGGCTTTGGGATCGGCGGGCTCTGGCATTCCGCGCAGTATAGCGGCGGCAGCCGCCATGTTCTGACTGGCTCTTTAGAAGTGTGAGGCCCGACTGTCGTTGATGATGTTAGCCTGGACCTGCCGGGCGCGGTGGCACGCCGCGTTTGATCCGAAGCTAGGGCCGGGTCACGGCCGGCAGGCCCTTGAGGCAGCGCTTTGCACCATGAGCTGGTTGGCCAGTTCGCGGTGCCATGCCTTTGTTGGCTCGGGGTCGCCTCGTGGACTCATGCTGGTTGGTGTAGTGAGTCGGGAGGCGTTGGCCGTTTCGGCGATGTGGCACTTGCGAGACGGGTGGTCGTCACCCTCGGTGCCGTCGCCAAAGTTGGGGTCGTACTCCACGAGGTGGTGAAGAGAAGTTGGGGCGTGTTCGATTACTCCAACAAAGGTTGACGCCGATGCGTCGTACGTAGCATCTGTGTCGATGGAGATTCGGAGCGTGCCAATGCTGCTGGTGAAGAAGTCCAGAGTTCCGAACCGGAAGGTCTGGTGGGTGAGCGCAAAGCAGGACCCCTCCTCGTCGCCTGCGGTGGTAGTGAACTCGAAGTTGCCGAAGGACATCATTGCGCCAGGTGCGAAGTTAGATTGTTGGGAAGCCATCAAGGTGGTGGAAAAATGGAACGCATGAAAGTCCCCCTACCTAGCGCGCCAAGTGTCAGTGTTTCAATATCCGACTAGTAATCGATTGTACCGCACGTTCTACCTCAAGGTGGCCTAGCTAAAAGCTCACGAGAAGTTTATCCTGGTTCGGGCAAAATGCCCTACGTCCAGCCAGGGTGTCTCACTTGTTCTTACTCAAGAATGGGGTGGTTCTTACAAGTGTGAGAGCATGCCGCTTCGGGTCGACAGGTCCCTCTATTTATACTCTCTCTCACTCTCACTTCTCCCTCCATACCGTAGTGGGGATATAAGTCGTGGGCGAAGTGGTGGCTTGTCTTGTCGTACGCTCGACAGGGTACTCGATGGAGCCGCTGTATTTGTAGCCCGCTGCTCCGCCTGCTCCCGTCCCGTCGTTAAGGGGTAGTCCATACCGAGGCGCACGCGTGCCCCTCGTTCTGCTCCTCTTTGGTTCCGTTGGAGGTGATGGACATTCAATGCCACAATCAGGGGGAGGCACTCGACTGCCCTCCAACTTGGCTGAGGCGGCGTCTGCTCCGCATTGAAGGTCACCTGCTTCTCTCCTACCCAAGGTCAGGCTCAGGTCCTCCCTTGGAGGCTCTCACTTCCTTCTGGATCGCCATGCGGGTGGGTCTAGTGTCCCACCTAGGGGTCGGCCCTCAGATTCCTCGCCCCGCTTCCACCCGAGCTTGGGCTCAGGCCTGCTCCGTCATCCTTCGTAGAATGTCCTCCCGCTCCTTGTTTATTAAAACTCCGTCACTTGTTTACCAAGGTTGTAGAGTTGAGAACATTCCATAACATATATGGATGACGTTATTCGGACTCCGGAGCTAGTAGATATGTGTCCCACAAGGGGTATACGTTGCGTAGAAGGGTCTGAATCTTGGGGTCAAATGTATGTCAAAGTTGAAGATCTTTTTGAGCCCTATTTTATAGAGTCTGAACTTGCTTCATTTGCACTCCAAACATAGGAGTTATGGCATTTGGAAGGTGAAGCTAGCTTTCGATAAGGAGTCTCGGCTGTCTCTTTAGCGAATAGTTGGCTTAGTTAGCACCTATTTGTTGTAATTCATGGTGCTTTGCGCCATTGTGTTGCTTTTGTGGTCCAGCATGCGTGTTGTAACTGCTGTACACGCCATTTTGGTGGTACTCTTTTTCTTAGTACAAAGATGCATAGCTTCCTGTGTATTCAAGGCTAAAAAAAACTTCCCTCCTTTCACTTTGAAATCTCCCCTTCTCTTTTCGCTGCATTGTCGGTGACTCGACTAGCAGCGAATAAACACCTCGATTGATCAATGACTTGTTGCATAGCCAAGAATATAAGATCCATCTTTGGTGTTGGTAAAGACCACATTGGTTGGCTTAGACAATAAATAAATGGTTGGTCTTCTTTTTTAACGCCTAACATTGACTCAAAGACAAATCATTTGGCTTCTAGAGCATGTTTTGTCATAGGCTATCCATCCATTCCTTCATATACCGAAACTTAATTTGGACCTGTTTCCGGACAGACACTACAGCAAACTGCCACATTTACGACAATCTAAACCATCGAATTAAGCCACTAACCATCATAATTAACTTATTTACGACGATTATTCCTTATTTACGAAGGCATCCGGCCGTCACAAGTGATTATTTGTAAATAAGCTTATTTACGACAGCATAAACAGGCCGTCGTAACTTACTGAGAGGGTGCCAGCTGGCACCATCTAGTAGATTATTTACGACGGGCAGCTCCAGACTGTCATAAATAAGGAATGTAATTTAAAAAAACATAAAAATGCTAACCTGGCACGATGGCCAGCTTACAGTCAGAAAACACATATATACATGACACATATTCACATTACAATAGTTTCAAATATAAAAGCCACAACGCTACACACTCCCACATATGCTACCTCCGGAGCCTGGAATGTTGTCCTCGCATCGTGCTCCAGGTGCCGGTAGCTGCGGCGATGGAGTGTGAGACTCCGCCGTCGATCCCTGTGATGTATGAGTGTTGTTCGAAAAGTTTAGGCTTTAAAAGTGTATGTTTCACTAACTTTGCTTATGACGACATAGAATTGAGTAAGTTTGGCTAAGTTTGTCTATGTTTTGCTAAAATATCCTAGATATAGCTAAGTTTGTCGATGTTTGGCTATGTTTAACTACTTTTGACTCAGTGTAACACCCTCAATTTCACTACCATGCCTTGCATACATTTTTCATATAGAAAAGAATTTAAAAAGAAGAAGAAATAAAGAGAGGAATATAGAAGCAAATAAAATAATAAAAGGGAATAGAAATGGAAAATGATGAAAATAAATAGGAAAGGAAAAGAAATAAAAATAAAAACAAAAATAAATAAAATAAAAAATTACCAAATTGGGCCACCCCAAATTTTCCCAAATTCCCCCCTTCCCGAATTTTCCAAAATTTTCTCAATTTTTCCTGATTTTCCCCAAATTCCCAAAAATCCCCTAGGGGGGATTTCCCCCACATTTGGGGGGATTCCCCCCACCCCCCAAATTGGCCGCACCAAATTAGGGGTGAACCCTAATTGGGCCTCACCCCCTTGGTCGCAGCCCATTAGGGGGGAACCCTTGTCCCCCACCTCTAGGACTCTTTTGTTCCTCCACCTCTAGGACTCTTTTGTTCCCCCACCTCTAGGACTCTTTTGTTTCCGCACCTCTAGGACTCTTTTGTTCCCCCACCTCTAGGACTCTTTTGGGCTTCTATTTCTAATTAAATCGTAGCCATTGGATGAAAATAAACAATAAAATTCTACCCACCCTAGCTCTTTTCCCCCTTATAAATATTATTTCCCCCCCTAGCCGCCCGCCCCTTTTTTCTTTTTGGCTGCCACCGCCCTTGCTGCCAAGTCGCTGACTCCCCCACCCCCTTGCCGGAATTTGGCCGCTGTCGAGCCCCGTCACGCCTCGCTATCGCCGGAAAAGAAGCCCCGACGTTCTGCCCTACCCGCAGCCCCATAATTCTCCACGGAAAATCCTCCACTGCTTCCATTGCTAGGAGGGAGGCCCTTCCGCAAGGAAGAAATGAGGTAGGTCTTTGTTACCCCTCTTACAACGTCACCGCTGTTTCTACGCACCCGTTTTCTTCGCCCCCTTTGAGCAGAAACTTCTGCATGTCGACAGACAATGTTTTGGTCAATTTTTTGTGGTGGAATTGATCAACACATTGTATCAAGATCATCACCACGTCCACACTTGATCCCAGTAACCTTGATCATCATAAAACCCCATGGAAGCCTACTAAAACATGCAAGAACACGTACAAATTGATTTTATGAAACTGCACCATAGGAATTACATTCATCCACCTCATTGCATCTTGAGTAAAGTTGTGTATGATAGTTGATTGCTGTAAATTTTGTATATGCATGGTCATTAGTAGGACACGCTCAAGAGGCCCTCTACGAGGAACTACAGCACCAAGAATTCGAGACGCTTGAGCAACACGAGCCACGGGAGCAAGGCAAGTGCCCCTAGACCATATTGATCCTATGTTTTCGAAACTGTTTTGCTTGCGAAAACTCGTATCCTTGAGCCAACTTGATGGGACACCCTTTTATAGGAGTTCACTAGTTTTGTTAACCATCCTTGTCACTGGGAAAGTTGATGAGTCGGGTATGGTCATTTTTCCTTTTTGCTTTACTTAAATTATGGGATACTTGAAGCTGAAATAAAACATGTTAGCTACTGCACTCATGATATTAAATATGATGAGAACTTGATGACGTTGATGAGTATGGAATCGGGGAGATCTAGGCGAGCTTGGTTCGTGAATGTTACTAAATGAGATGGTGGTTTGCTTGCCGCAGATCTAAGGACCGGTTCATGCGAGCACATGCCAGGAAAACAGTGCCACCACAAGGCCAAATATGGGTGCGGCTTAGCTGACTAATTAGGTGTGTTGATAGCTTGTTATGGATCATTGGATGGCGCGGGGAATGGGAGTCGATGAGGACTGCCCTGGGAACTGCATGGCACAAGAGGGGGCCCGTGGGTGGGAGAATGGAGATTCGAGCCTGCTGGTGAAACCTCAGTGGGTCCGTACATCCTTGTAGCCCCTTTGTAAAGGCTATTTTGTGATCTCTTGGCCATACACCGATGGTTGTGTACTGGTATAATGGAGGTTCTCTCTAGTCGCCGACGGGTGAGGAAATCACGAACTTATGGGTAAAGTGGTGCCACCTCTGCAGAGTGTAAAACTATCATGATAGCCGTGCTTCCGGTTACAAGCACCTGGCCAACTTTCATGATTAAGGCAAAACTTGGGATGGTTATTCGGTATGGTTGTGGTATGGTCATTGGGGTTGGTTTTGGGACTGTTTTGAGTCATGACAATGAGTTTGGTTTCGGTTCTATGAAAATGAGATGGTTATGAATATTTATGAGTATGAGATGAACTTGAGAAAGATTATTGGCTGGTTGAGGCTTGATAAATGTTGAATTATGATGAAATTACTTGGTTATGATGGGATTAAACTCACCTATAAATAGTTATTGTTTTTACCATATTTGTGAAATAAAATTTGCTTGCTGCAATGAACCTTTTTATTGCCTACATTGTTGTAAGCTACATCTCATACTTTTCCCGCACTTGCTGAGTACGACATGTACTCACCCTTGCATTCCAACATATACATCAGCTACAGGAGAAGAATATTTCGAGGAACAAGTGGAGTACTAGGCGTGTGCACTACTGTCAACATGCTTGTGGAGTTGAAGTTGGAGCCTGCTGTCTTAGCCATTTCCCCCTGTCGTTTAGAGTCTTCCGCTGCTAAATAAGTTGGATATTCATGAGTGAGACATTGAGTCAATGTAATAAAGTACTTAAACATTATTTGTACGTGGTTATATTCTAAATTTCAGTTTGTGGAATACATGTGTATGTGTGATGAACATCCTGGGCACACATATGCATTCACTTGGTTCATTTCTAGAACCGGGTGTCACACTCAGTTTGCTATAGGAATCTAATTTATGTTGATTTCAAGAAGTGTTGCTTACACTACAGGAATCATGACAATGGATGACGGCCCAATTCATTGACGACGGGGCCGTCGTCAATAAAAATATTGACGACGGCTGGATAACACCGTCGTCAATAAATCATTAATTGATGACGGTTGACCTAGTACCGTCGTCTATAAGCTCTCGGGCCTTATAGATGACGGTCCACCGTCGACAATAATGGCCCTCGTCAATATGGGCCGTAACCTGGGCCTTCCCGGGAACTTATAGACGATGGTTGACCTACACCGTCATCAATTAAGCCTTGTTGATGATGGTGTAAACCCAGCGTCGTCTTTAAGGCCCCATATACTCGGGCCAGCCCCTCGGTTCTCTCTCTCACTCTCGCCGTCGCCGCCTCTTCTCACTCTCGCTGCGCCGCCGCCGCCGCCGTCGCCGCTGACCGCCGCCGCCGCCGACCGCCACCGCCGCTGACGTCGCTGCCGACTGCCGACAACGTCAGGTACGCTGCGCCCCTCCCTCCCTCCTCCCCTTCTGCGCCCGTGCAAGCCCGGCGCCACCCCGCCAGCCCGCCGCTCCAAGCCCTCGCCGGCCATGCCCCCCTCCCCCCCGGGCCGCCCCTAGCCGGCCCCCGACGGCCGTAGGCCGCCCCGCCGCCCTGAGCCCTCGCCGGCCGCGCCCCCTCCCCCCCGGATGCTCCTGAACGCAGCCGCCGCCCTGAGCTCCCGCTGGCCCTCGGTCGCCCCGCCGGCTGTAGGCCGCCCCGCCGCCCTGAGCCCTCGCCGGCTGCGCCCCCCTCCCCCCCCGGATTGTCACGGCCCTTGGCCGCCGGCTTGCCGGACCGACGACGTGAGCTCAGACGTGATCGCCGCCGATGAACGGGGCAGGCGAGGTAGCAACAAAGAAGGCGATAGCCTCAACCCTTTATCTATTCTGTTTGATCCTTTTTGAATGTGTCCACGCACGAGACCTTAACCTGGTTACAAAGGGCCTCGCCCACACGCACGGCCCACCGGCCCACTCCGTAATATTGAATCGAAATACAACTCACGCCAGCGACTCCCTCTTCACCCAAGCGTCTCCTTCTCCTGTGTGAGCACCCTTCATTGCCGATGTCACAACATCAGGTGTGACATTTGCCTCCCGTTGAAATGGAGCTTTCCCTCAAGCTCTAACATCAGGCCCTCTCCGCCACAGCACCCTCCATTGTAGCATACCTCGAGACTCGTCGTTGGCTTGACATACATAGTTTGGTTGCCCTGCTGAACAACCCTGCATTCAGCTTGCGCACACACTGTCTCATTTGTTGAACCAACTTTCTCTTCATGCAAGAACACCCACTCATCATGGTATAAGCTTTCAGCTTCCTGCTCCAAGTCCTGTACAGTTTTGTTTACCGCTTGCTGATCATTCAGTATGGTATTTTCCCTTACCCACCATGAGCACTCACCAAGCTGCAGCACTGTAGAACTGTCACAGGACAGCCTATTGAGCATATGGGTATTCAGCTGCCCCCTCCCCCGGCCACCCCTGTGCCCCGTGTCCAGCACCCCCTCCTGGTGCCGCCCCTCCCCACCGTAGATGCCCCCCACCCCCACCCCCTCCCCATGCTTTGCAGCAGCCAATGGGATTGTGAGACCTATGTGTGATGAATACATTGGCTTTGATGACAAAAGTTTTGAATACTACCAAAACACCTTTTAAGCAAGGTCCGACGATAGGTCCGACTTGTTTTGGGTAGCTCCGGCAAGGTCCGACGTAAGGTCCGACTTGCTTTGTCTAGGTCTGACTTATTTTGGCTAAGTCCGACTTGTTTTTGCTAGCTCCGGTGCTAGGTCCGACTAGCTTTGGTAAGTTCCATGCTAGGTCCGACTAAGATTTAGTAAGCTCCGGCACTGGGTCCGACTAGCTTTGGTAAGCTCCGGTTCAAGGTCCGGTTAGCTTTGGTAAGGTTCGAAGCTTGATTGGAATGGTTCTGCTTTTAACTTGCAATGTTTCGAACTTGCTTTACTCTTATGGAAAGTTTGCTTAGTATTATTTTACTAAGTTTTTGGCGTGTTTGTGGTTATGGCTGATATCATTTTGCTATGATTTACAACATGCTTGTGTGAGGTGCTCACGTAAGATGTTGTAGTTTCGGAACTAACGAGAGTCAAGTCGAGGACTTGTGCTCGGAAGTATTGATTGTTTATTCATGTGCAGGTGTTGCTTGAGTTCAAGACATGGCTGGTGACGGGATCCATTGAACTAGTCTTAGGGAGAAGATGAGGTTCAACAACCAAGTTCGGGAGGAATTGTGGTTGAGTTGATCGGGAGGTCGCGCATCATGTTTGGATCAAGAACAATGCATATGAAGGTATCGTGGACGTTGTTGGAAGGTGTTTGCACGTGTGAAAGGAGTGCATGGACGTGGCAACATGGTTCCAAGGCGTGATGAAGAGATATGGAAGTGGAGATATGGTTGAAAAGGTTCAACCGGCTGGATTTTGCGCTCAGGCTGCGGCTGAGGCGGTTATGGTTTGTTTATGGAAAGTTCCGAGTTGGTTATAACAGGATTTCGTGTTAGGCATGAAGTAAAGTTGTTTTAGGAATGTTTGGGATGTTACTAAGGTGTTTGGAAGTCTTATTGCTTCTATCTGCGTATAGAAGAGTCTTGAGCAGTATTGGAAAGTTACAGTTTGAATCCAAGTAGGAGTAGGAGTCCTAGTTTGAATTGGATTGGCCATAGAGCTGGTTATATAAGCAAGGGAGGCCAAGTCTCATGGAGAGCACGACTTTGGGGCTGTTCCTCTTGTGTTTTGATAAATAAAATTCGTATTCTAAAGGAACTTTTGTGCCTTGTTCGTCCGACTTGTTTCAGACAAGTTTTTCTCGTCGAGTTTCTGTTCAGCACTACCTTGCTTCGGTGGTTTTATCATAACTCAAGTTTTACAGATCCAATTGATGTGATTCTTTTTGGGTTGTCTTCAAAACTTGATTATCTATTATCTGTGAAAATTTCACGATCATTGAATTTGTGGTTTCTGATCTACACGAGTTTCTTTGTAGTATTCCGGAACTGTTTTTCTCGCATAGGACAGATTGACCTTTGTTCGATCTTTCGATCGTAACTTGAGTTTATCTCAACGGATTTTTATGATTCTTGTTTTGACGTCTTCGTGACTTGATTCTCTACAATGTATGCTAGTTTTGTCACAGTTGAACATGTTTAGATTAGTCGCACACACGGTTTCTTTAACAGATCGGTTTTCTGCTGAGCGGTGTTTTGTTGCTTCCGCTGAAAAGTTTTTATCTGCCACACCCCCTCTGGTAGCTTTACGCGTGTACTTCGATCCTACAATTGGTATCAGAGCTAGGTTGCTCTAATATTTGTGATTTGCACGTGTTTTGACTAATCATCATGGAGAAATACTCCGCCAAATCTTGTGTGTTTAGTGGTATTGATTTTCAGGTTTGGAAGGCACGCATGGAAGCTTTCATCCAGGCGCAAGGCTTTGCAATATGGGAAAAGGTGTACAAGCCTTACGATGTTCCTTCAAACGATCAAATCATGGCTACAAACATGAGAGATGTCGACGACAACAACAAGGCTCGGAACTTGATCATACAAGGACTAACTCAGAGCGACTTTGACCGTGTTGCACACCTCCGATCGGCGTACGATGTGTGGAGAGCACTTTGTGACTACCACGAAGGATCCAACACGATCAAGGAGGTAAGACAGGATATGTTCAAGAAAGAATACATGCGCTTTGAGATGCAACCCGGTGAGTCCATTGATGACCTCTTTGCTCGCTTTAATAAAATTCTCAGCAACTTGCGTAGCGTCAATGTTAATTTTTCAGATGCTGAAAATGCTAGGCAATTACTAAGTGCATTAGACATGTCAATTTGGGAGATGAAAGTAACATCCATACGTGAATCCACTATCATGAGTACTCTTACATTAGATGTGTTTTATTCTAAGCTAATTGACATTATATCACGTAAGAACCCAAATAAGACTATTGCATTTGTCTCACAACGTGATATGCCTAGCTCCGACCAATCATCTAGCAATACACTTGCTTTGCTGTCTTCACTAACCCTGGAATAGATTGAGGAGTTTTCAGAGGAGGAGCTAGTACTTCTTTCTACTAGGTTCTCAAAAACATTGCAAAATGTGAGAACTAGAAGGAGAGGAAGCTCCGGACCTCAACGATGCTTTGAATGTGGTAAGACATGACACTTTCGTACTGATTGCCCTAACCTTTCAGGTCCTTCTAACCGTGATGAAAAGCAGAATAAAGTCAAGTCCTCTTTTGGCAACACCAACAAGAAAAATAAGGGTTTTACAGGACGCAAACTGATAAACAGTTTCATCACCGCACTTCAAGAACTTGGCTCGAGTGATGTAGACATTGGAAGTGATGAAGATGAAGATGATCTGGCAAACTTGTGCTTCATGGCGGGCAAATCAAAATCAAGTATGGAGGATGCAGAACACAACAGTGAAAACAAAGAGGTATGTCCTACTTGCGAAGAAATGTATGATGCTATTTCTCGTGCCACTAGTATTGTTAAGAAAAAGGACAAAAAGATTAGGGACAATGCTGTTAAAATTGAGTCGCTAGAATCTGAAATTAATCGTTTAAAATCCTTGATTCCTAGTGATGATTCTTTTTCCTCATGTGATTTAATATATGAACAATTGTCCTCTCTAAGAAGTGCACACACCTCCACACTTGATAAACTTGAACTTGAAATCGAAAAGAACAAAAAGCTTGCTGCACTTAATGATAAAAAACTTGAAAGATGCTTGTTGTTCTACAATTGATTTGCATTTTTCTACTTGCGATGATCTTGATAAGAAACTACAATATGCTATGAAAGAAATTTCTATATTGAACAATGCTTTACGTTCTCATGAAGTTAAATATTGTTCCAATTGCAAATTAAAAGGAAAAACTTCATGTGAAAATTGTCTTGATCTATCAAATAAACTTGATAACATGCATAGGACATTAGATCGGTTTTGTAATGGGAATAAGAACCTAAACTTGCTGCTGAATTCTTCCAAGTCTTGCAATGATAAAACTGGTTTAGGTTTTGATTCACATGCTCATGCTAAGGAACATCCACCTAAAATTATAAAATCATTAGGAAGTAGTTTGATTCGAACAGTTCCTAAACAAAAAGAAGTGGTTTTTAAATCTGCAGGAGTGTTGTCACATTCAGGTTCAAATAAGCATACTGCATGCTCATCTAGACATGAACACAAAGTTAAATTTCATTGTACCTATTGTGGTAGAGATGGTCATGTCATAGATTTTTGTTATAGACTAGCTAAACAACATAAAAAGGAAAGAATGCAAGCTAGATCTTATAACTCTCATGCAAAATTTTCTGCACATACTAAACCGAATGTCAGGAACATGCAACCTGCTGTTATGAGTCAGAAATATTCAAAGTTTACCTCCGGAGATTCAGTTTTTGCCTCTGGAGCTTCAGTTTTTGCCTCCGGACCTTCTGTTTTTGCCTCCGGAGCTACTGATTTTCGTGCTACACAAGTAACACCTCATAGGTCAGTAGTTAAGAACAAAAAATCTCAAACTTTGACTCATAAACCTGCTGTTTTATCTGTCACACCCGGTTTCTGCGAAGAACAACCGAGTGAATATCACATGTATGCCAGGATTGTTCTCTCATACAGGTGATGACAAATAGTGAAGCATCATTTATTACAAGCCAAGTGTTCGAATATAAAAATAAGTCTTACATAGCATAACGTCTTGATGGACGATAATATGATCATAATATGTAAATAAAACAGCAGCGGAATATAAATCTTGTGGGCTCCATCACAGGCGTTGCCCAGGGGACTCCGTGACCCTAGAAACCTTCTTCGGGTCCAAAGTCTTGGTCATTGAACACCACATCATCCCCTTGACCTGAGCAGCAATTTAAACTAACAGAAACCAAGTTTGAGTACCGTTGGTACTCAGCAAGTGTGGGAAAGTTATGTCATGCATGGCTAGAGCAAGGAGAGGTTGAACTCATGGTTTAAACACTACGCAATTAATACCTATCACCTTAGCTTATTAAGCACCTACCTTACTACACAGGTGAAATGGTCCCAATCCCTCAACCCATCATCAATATCAAGTAAACATAGTCTCATCTTCAATGTTAAGATTCCCACTTAACATCCTCAACTTCCCAATTCATCATCCTCTAATCATGAATAAGTCCATGCCGCTCTTGACTGTGAGCACGGCTGTCATGACAGTTTTGACTCTGCAGTGTTTGCACCACTGTACCCACATGTAGTGATTTCATCCCCCGTTGCCGGGTGGACTAAAAGAACCTCCATTATGCCAGTGGCCGCGAACCACGTTCACACTTCCCAGGTGTGTAGCCAGGAGATCACTACGAGGCCTTTACAAAGGGATTCCCGACAAGCATGGGCTCACTGAGGTTTCACCCCTAACAGCATACAAGAGGCTCCAACCCCGCTGCAGTGGCCCCCTCTTAGGACTTGCGGTTCATATGGTAGTCCAGCTTACACCTATTCCCCGCACTATCCAAAACACCCATACTACGCCGGGGATACACCTAATTAATTGGCCAAGCTGCCCCATCTCAGCATGTGGTTGGCACGGTAAAGCCAGGTTACATGCTCCATGAACCGGTCCTTAGGATCCAGGCAAGTACTAAACACAAACCCGAGTCTCGTGCACCCAGCACCAACCAAATCATCCAACTTGCCTCGATCCCTACCTTTACATAACTCATAATATCTCATTCAAGGGTAAGGTAAATAAGTTGATGATCTCATATCCTACTTATCCCATTCTAAACATGGCTAAGCATAAGTAATATGAATGAATGACATAGTAAAATAAATCCCAACCCAAGCTACAAGGAAACAAGATAATGCAATTCTAGGGAAACTTCCTAGAATGGGTATCATATTCCAAATTGACCATGCAATTAAATTCTAACTACACATCCTAGTATAGGATCAAAGTGGTCAAGGACACTTGCCTTCTTCCTGCTGCTCTGGGAATGGAAAGTCTTGGTCTTGGAAGGGGAAAACTTGCTCTGGGGCAGGTTCTACTCATGCCAATACACATAGCAAAAGAAAACAACAATCCATAAGCCATAGTTCACACTTTCACTCATGCAAACCACACATACATACATACTAAAGTCATTAACATGTTTAGGTGTTGTGGTTACCCTAGATGTGTTGATTTTTGACCTACATGCACTTTTAAACATATATATATATATTATTTCTAACTTTTGTATTCAGATTTCTAGCTGCACACTATATATTAATTTCCCATTTGAACAAATTCTCTATATTTAATTAATACACTCCTTAGCCACAAAATTTGCATGAAAGAAATTTTCCTACTTCAAATAGGTTTTCAGATCTTCTTCAAAATCTCAATTTGAAGTTTTTGAAAATAAAGACCTCATTTAATATTTTCAAATTTTGTATACTTATTTTCCTATATTTTCAGATTTATTTTCTATGCCTAAAAGTAAATTTCAATATTAAAATAGTAAGACATATCATCTAAACAGAATAGGTTCTGATCTAAAATGTTCAATAAAATATTTTTGAACTTCCTCTCTGATGTGAATCAATTTAAATTTATTTTACCAGTTTTGAGAATTATTTCCTAGCCTAAAATGTGTCTCTAGAGATAATAAAAATGAGCAACACTTAGGCAGATTTCATTTCAGCCTAAAATCTATTTTTAACTCATTCTAAAGGTTTTCCAAGTGCTAGGAGAGTTTAAATTTATATTTGCACATGTGTTTGCATCACCATTTAAATTTAAATCCGAGTCACATGTTCAAATTTCTGAATTTAATATCTTATAGGGTCTAAAAGGCAAATCCACCCTACTGCAGGGTTCAATTTACTATTTCCTAAAATTTCAGGGGCCTATTTACACATAACAGAGAGGTTTTCCTAATTTTATTAAGTCCAGGGGCTAAAACTGACTTTTAAACGAATTTACATGAATTTCTGAAGGTCCAGGGGCTAGATCAGAAGTTTCCGGGGCTAGCTCGTGTTTTCCGAGATCCCTAGGGGGTAGCGCGTAAGATTCCCGACCTTTATAATGCGGGGCCGTCGTGGACCGTTCGATTTAAAACAGATGGCTGAGATTATAACGCGAAGCGGTATGGGTTAGATCTAATAGGAACCGCACGATTTAAAATGGACGGGCCTCAGGGGGCCACGTCGCCCTGGCCGTGCGCGGGCGGCGCTGCCCGGCGGCGCGGCGTGTAAGGGCCTCAGTTTTGGCACACATTTGAAGTGTTCATCGCCACACCACACCAGTTTTCACTCCATTTGGAGTTGATCTTGACATGAGCTAAGTGGGACGAATTCAAACTTTATTTGAATTCAAAACTAAGCTTGTGCTGAAATTCACCCAAGCCGAACCCAATTTGAATTCTATTCAATTCAAATGGCTCAGGGGTGAATAATTTGAATCACCAGGGGTATTATGGGGCTCACTATTTACAACAGTGATTAGGAGTAAATTCCAGAGGTTAAAACCCCGGGTGGGACCCACGTGTCATAGAGGGGAGAAGGAGAAACTTGCACCCAAAGTCAGAGTCTCGGTGGGAAATTCCGCCGAGCAGCTGTCGGCTATGCCACCGAGCAGCTACCGGCGCCACCAGCTGCTTCCCTCTCCGCGCGCTGGCGCCCAGGGCGGCTGGCTCGCGCCCCCACGCGACCGGAACCGCCTCAGCCGAGCGGGAGTCGGCCGGCTTTATCTTCTCGCGGGCAAACCCGAGCAGCGGCATTGTTTCTCGCCACAGCTCTCTGCTCAATCGGGAAAACCAGCAAAACCATCTCCTCCTTCGTCCCTGAGCTGCTAGACAGCCACCTGAGCTCGCACTCCACCTCTCCAACGCCAGAAACCTCGAGCTCCGACCTCCTTTTGCCCAAAGACGATCTCCACCGCGGCGACCTAGCCTCAGCCGAGAGTCAGGCGCCCGTGGGCAGCGTTCCACCGGCGTTTTCACGGTCCAGCGAGAGAGGCAACAGGAGCACGTGACCACCGTGCTGCTCTCCTCCAAGTTTGGAAGCCAACCGTGAAGAATCCGCAGAGAATTTCCGGCTTTTGCTCCGGCGACCGTAAACCGAGCTTCCGGTACGGTTTCTTTAAATTCGAGGTCATCAAATCTTGCACATAGACGCTGGACTAGCCGGCGATCAAGTTCTTTTCTGCATCCGTAGCGTGAAACTTTCTAGGAGTGACGAATTTCGAGCTCGATCGAGGGCGGTCATGGCGGGCACGATCGGTCACATGGTGCCGACCGACTTGCCGCCATCCCTGAACCCTTTTGACACCTTGTTGAGCTTCCTAGAGGTACACAGATGCTGTAGGGCCGTTTGTTCGAGGTGTTGGCGGGTTTAGAAACCACGGTCGATGGTGTCAAACCTCAACCGAGGTCGCGGCACGTCGCCGAGCTACTTCCGGTCACCCCCAGACCGACTTGTCACCACCGACGTGTTCCTCGATGTCGACAACCCCCTGGCGGCGATTTTCAGACCATGGGAGGTCCGGCAGCGGCGAGCCCCGAGTCTGCTCTGGCGAGGTCGGCGGCGCGGGCGCGAGAGAACGGCGGGAGGAAGACGAAGCCGGCTGGCCCACGTGTCAGCGGCTGAAGAATTTAAATCGGGATCGGGTGAGGCCAGGGATCGGCTGTGCTGGCGCGCGAATACCCTGTGAGCTCCGGTGTGCCGGACACCTCCGCGCTCGACACGTGTGGTATCTCCGGTGTGCCGGACACCTCCGCGCTCGACACGTGTCCCCGCGGGCCCCGAGAGTTTAAACCTTTCCCCGATTTTCAGAATTCTTCCAAACTTCAAATCCTCAGAACTTTGGCTAGAGAGCTCCAAATTCAGTGAACCAAATTTTGCTGAACTCAGGATTCTGAGTACTTTCCAGCAATACCAAATTCAGCTCATGAAAGTGAATAGTTTTCTAGAATTAAATCCCTAAAATTTAAACTGTTGGGAATTTTATCTGGAGAACTACTTTACGAAAAATTCTGAAATTTGGCTAAGAGGTTCATTGGAAAATCCCTGAATCCCAGTAAAAATTTCAGACTCATCCAAGTTCATTTAGTTACCCTAATGGGGTGATTAATAGAACTGCCCTGAGAAAATAGAAAAATATACAGAAACATTTTTCACATTTTCTCAATCTTATTTAGGGCATAACTTTCTGTAGAATTCTTCAAATGACATGAAACCAACTCCATTAGAACCATCTTAAAGTCTAGTTTCCAGAAAGTAATGGCTGGAGTCATGAAAACCCCTGGAATTATTCAGAGGCTCAAATATTGACCAAATGGGCTTTTATTTGTACAAGGTTCAAATGAACTTTGTTTCAAATGAAACTTGGTCAAGACTCTGGTTAGGACCCTACCAAGCCACAATAAAAATTTCAGAACCACAGGGGAGGGCTAACTAGAGTTATTAGTAAATAAGTATTCAAGTTTACACTTTGCATTTAAATTTACATGTAGTATTGTATTCAACGTGTAGCCATTGAAGAAGAGACTCCGGAAGTGCTGGACTTCCTCCTTCTGGAAGAGGAACTAACTGCTGACCAGCAGCAACAAGGCAAGCCCCGGTTTGCATTAACCCTTTTAATAGTTTTCTTTTGTTCACACGAGTCATATGAAGTATGTATGTGCATTAGGTGTAGGATGAATGGAACCCCACTTGCATAACCAAAGGTTCCTAAAAGAGTGAGGGTAGTGTTTAGGACCTCGAGTAGAAAGGCTATGCTTAAAGATTCATAGGGCTTCGGTACAAGTCGAGTAGTTGGAATCTACTCGCGAGATAGGCTTGAGACACACGGGTTCGGTTGAGTGATGTGAGATCACCTTAGTAATGAAAATGAGACTAGGCAGGGGCTAGGGCGCAGCAAGAGAGAGTCTTGTGTTCGCGGCCCTGCCCGTGTCGATTGAGGACCGATCCGTGTGCGGCCCTGCTGAACAAGTATTGAACGTACCGAAGGCATATCGGATATATGGGCCCCGATAAACCGATGTAGCCTAAACCTCCGGGCGTCGAGGCATAACGCACCGATTTATAGGTGTAGGCTGAGGGCAGCAAGGTGGAAATCTGCCAACGGGCATAGAGAGATGCTCCATGTGGAGAACCTCCTGCTCATTTCGGTGCGACCGGTTCGACGTTTGGGCTGTTGGGTGAAAGGTTGTCCCGTACGACATCGAGTGAGCGTGCTGTGCAGCTCCACGGGTGGGCGTACGTGACGTGCTTCTTTGGGTTTTCCCTGCAGGTGTATATCGAGTCGATTCGCCGTCCCTCGCGGTGACGAGTACCGCTTGTTCACTGCGTTGTAACGTAGACTAATGAATGAAATGTTATGATTCAATATTGCTGCTATGATATAATTGTATTGCTACATGTGTGCCACCAAATATTGCTTACTAAATTTCAGCTTCATGAACTGTTAACTTGTTGCTAAAAGATGAATTAAGGATGAACTTGTAGGCGTGTCCATTTGCTGCAACATTGCTATCCTGTGCCATTGTACCCCTCATGTAGAGTTTCATGCTTAGGTGAGTCGGTTAAGCCTTGCTGAGCCTTCGTGCTCACGGTTGCTGCTTAAGTGTTTTTCAGGTGAGGAGCCACCCACGGACTCGGAGTACGAGTCCACCGGCGAGGGTTACCCTCCGTCGGGGACCACGGCTGAGTGGGAGCCGTACACGCCGCGCTGAGCTGAGGAGTTCAGCTAGTGTGGGTTGCCCTAGGGCTGGGCAACTGTGACGCCCTCAATTCTGTGGAAAACCACGGAACCGAGAACTAATGCATATGTGTGCCCAGGATGTTCGCCACACATACACATACGATCCACAAACTGAATTCAGATTATATATTACCACGAATAACAGAGTTTATTACAATTCCTCATGAGTCTTGGACTCATGCTCACAGCGGAAGTCTTATTTCTATGCAACGGAAATCTTTATTTAAATGCGGAAGCAAAAACTAATGCGGAAGCAAAACTAAGCAGAAGTGGCTCCATCCCTACTCCCTCCACAGGCAAGGTTGAGAACAGATCACACGCCATAATGCTCTACTTGGTCTTCATAGTAGTCTTCTCTTGCTGTTGATGAAGAAATAATAATGCAAGTTTGAGTACAATGATGTACTCAGCAAGTGCGGGAATAACACATGATATGCAGCTCATAAACAAGGTAGGTGATAAAAGGCTTATTTGCAGAAAAGCAGATTTAAAAAAAACATGATAAAACAACATCTTAACTTTAGATGAATGTAATCCCAGCATGTATTAAGTTACCAACATACCTCCATCGCTTTCCATGTTCCATCCGAACATTAACCAATCTTTTATTCATACTCACGAATACCTCCTCGTATTCGCTACCATCTCACCTCATAAAACAACCACGTCTCGCACCGAGACCAATCTCATGCCATGACCCATCAGTCATGCAACCATCTCATCTCCCGGACTCAACAGTCCCAAATCGAACCATAACCAATAGTCGTAACCAAGATCCTTCCCAATAACCATCCCAATAACCATTCCAATCTAATCATGGCAGTTTAGCCAGGTGCTCGTGACCGTAAGCTCGGCTATCATGATAGTTTTAATAACAACTCTGCAGAGTTTGTACCTCTTTACCCACAAGTTTGTGATTTCGTCACCCGTCGGCGACTGCAGAACCTCCATTATACCAGTACACATCCGTCGGTGTATGGTCAAGAGATCACAAAATAGCCTTTACAAAGGGGTTACTAGATGTATGGACTCACTAAGGTTTCACCGGCAGGCTAGAATCTCCAATTCTCCCACCCACGGGCCCCCTCTTGTGCCATGCAGTTCCCAGGGCAGTCCTCACTCGACTCCCATTCCCCGCGCCTTCCACAGTCCATAACACTCTAGCAACTTACCTAATTACTCAGCTAAGCCGCACCCATACTTGGCCTTGTGGTGGCACTGTTATCCTGGCATGTGCATGCATGAACCGGTCCTTGGATCTACGGCAAGTAAAACCACCATCTCATGCTACCTCATTCACAAACCCAGGCTTGCCTAGATCTCCCTCCGATCCATGTTCATTATTAACATCAGTTTCCCCTTATTATTATGAGTGCAGTTAGCTAAACACATCTATCTCGCTTCCCAATCCCATAGACTCAGTGAAGCATAAAGCAAAAAACCATACCCGACTCATAAAACTTCCCAGGTGACAAGGATGGTTTAATCAAAACTAGTAAACTCCTATAAAAGGGTTTCCCATCATGTTTGACTCAGCACACACACCTTTTCGCAAAACAAAACAGTTTTACCCAAAACATAGGATCAACATGGTCAAGGA
This sequence comes from Neostapfia colusana, assembly GCA_030760725.1. Taxonomy (NCBI): domain Eukaryota; kingdom Viridiplantae; phylum Streptophyta; class Magnoliopsida; order Poales; family Poaceae; genus Neostapfia; species Neostapfia colusana. The sequence goes on from JASWHV010000006.1 coordinate 109,590,846, forward strand.
GCACTTGCCTTGTTCTTGCGGTTCTGGTTGTTCTTGATTCTCAAAACCTGGTTGCTGTAGTTCGTCGTAGACAGCTTCTTGAACCTGTCCCGCTACGTACGATTCACGTGCATACAAGATTCACAGCAATCAATATCATGCAAAAAACCCTAAACTAGATGCGATGATGCACATGCATGCTATCCTATGATTAGTTTCATTAGATTGATCTGTACGTATTCTTGCATGGCTTGCATGGTCAGAGGTATTCGGATCAAAGGTGGTTGTGGCGATGATCTTGGCTTTTAGATCAAACTGATCATCAAGTGATCTGCCCACGAAAACGCTTCTGTTCGAAAGGAATCGAAGAACAGATGCAAAGAGATGAACAACATGATGTCGTAAGGTGGTATTGAAGTCCTACCTCACGTTCTTCCTGTCTTCGGGGTCCTTCTCAGACCGCTTGGTCCTCCTCCGATGATCTCCCTTGTTGTGCTTTCGGCGATGTTTTGCTCGGCGAGTTAGGGCTAGGGCTCTAAGTCGTCGGCTTAGGAGTTGAAAAAGAAGTTTGTAGTTTCGGCCAGAGGTTTTTGGGTTCTATTTATAATCGGGAAGAGAAGAGTCCTAATCTGATTGGATCCCGAATAAGAGTCTTATTCAGATCTTTGTTAGATCCTGACGTCTTATCTTCGGTAAGGATCGTGGAGTTTAGATCGGTTTCCGTTGCGCACCGGTATCTTTATACGTAAGAACAGCTTCAGACTCGTTACCTCCGCGGTAATGAGCTCCGGAAGCTCCACGTGTCCTTTGGTGCCTGATATCTTTTCTCCCACAGAGACGAGCTCCGGTCGTGCCGCGTGTCAATCGATCGAGACCTCCCTCTTCTTCGGAGGTGAGCTCCGCGCACGCCACGTGTGGGTGCCGGTCTTTCCGCCTTTCCCTCCCTTAGGGACATGCTCTGAGGTCGACACGTGTTTAGCAGCGACGGACCTCCGGAGATAAGCTCCGGTGGCGACACGTGTTCAATAGATCCGGACTCCTCTGAGATGAGCTCCGAGATTGACACGTATCCCGCGCGGATGGTCCTCTGATTTCTGCGAGGACTAGCTCCGAGGATGACACGTGTCCTATAAAAATGCCTTTGCTTCTTCTGCAGCGGCTAGCTCCGCGGTAGCACGTGTCCCATAGGGTCGGACCTCTTTCCAGTTGCGGAGGTGACCCCCGAGCCTGCCACGTATCCAGTTTAGCGTCGGACCTCTCCCTATCTCTCGGGAATGAGTTCCGAACACACCACGTGGTCTGCTGGTCGTGGAAGTTGCCTTCGGCGCTCTCAGAGAGCTTTACTGGCTATCCTTTTGATAATCCTCTCTGTTCCTTCTTTTCTAAAAATGTTTTTCTTCTTCATAAAACATGAACATATGCTGACACCCGAGGTGAGGGTGTTACAAATCTACCCCCCTTAAATTGAATCTCGCCCTCGAGATTCGTTAGTAGAAAATAGATGGGGAAATTCTGCCTTGATATCCTCTTCACGTTCCCATGTGGCTTCAGCTTCAGTGTGATGGCTCCATTGTACCTTGCACCATCGAATCACCTTGTTTCGGGTGACCCTTTCCTTCACGTCCAAGATTCGGACAGGGTGTTCTGCGTAAGTCAGGTCCTCTTGAAGGTTAAGTTCTCCCATTGACACTTGTTCCTCTGGTATTCTCAAGCACTTCTTGAGCTGGGATACATGAAACACGTCATGTACGTCGGAGAGGTGGTTTGGGAGCTCTAGTAGATAGGCTGCTTCTCCTCGCTTGTCCAAAATCTTAAATGGTCCGATGTAGCGAGGCGCTAGTTTGCCTTTGACGTTAAAACGTCGTTCGCCTCGGATAGGCGATACCTTAAGGTATACGAAGTCTCCAACTTCAAAGGTCAATTTCCTACGCCTATTGTCCACATAGCCTTTCTGTCGTGACTGAGCAGCCTTTAAGTTTTCCTGTATTGTTTGGACTTGCTTTTCAGCCTCTTGTAGTACTTCGGGTCCAAACACCTGGTTCTCTCCAGTCTCGTTCCAGAACAGCGGCGTTCTACACCGTCTACCATATAAGGCTTCGAAAGGCGACATCTTCAAGCTAGCTTGATAGCTGTTGTTATAGGAGAACTCGGCATACGGTAAATTCCTATCCCAACTACGCCCACATTTCAAGGCGCAAGCTCTCAACATGTCTTCCAAAATTTGGTTTGTCCTTTCGGTTTGTCCATCTGTTCGTGGGTGATAGGCGGAGCTAAAATCCAGTCGTGTCCCCATGGCTTTCTGCAGCTTCCTCCAGAATCTAGAGGTAAACTGAGAACCTCGATCTGAGACTATCCTCTTCGGAACTCCATGACGGCACACGATCTGCTTCCATGTACAATTCTGCCAGCTGTGTAATGTTGTAACTTGTCTTTACCGGAAGAAAATGGGCTGTCTTCGTCAACCGGTCCACAATGACCCAGATGGAGTCGTATCCTGACTGAGTTCGTGGCAATCCGACGATGAAGTCCATACTGATGTCCTCCCATTTCCATTCAGGTATTTTCAAAGGTTGCAACAATCCAGCGGGTTTTTGATGTTCGGCTTTTACCCGTTGGCATGTGTCGCATAGGGCAACGTATTCGGCTATATCCCTCTTCATACCATCCCACCAATAGCATGTTTTCAAGTCCTTGTACATTTTGGTGCTCCCTGGATGTATGGAATAGGGTGAGTCATGTGCCTCCTTCAATATCATGTCGTGAAGGTGTCTTATGTTTGGCACACAAATCCTTTTTCCTAGCCAAAGCGTACCCTTTTCACCCTCCTTGAAATCCTTTTCTATCCCTTGTCGGATTCTTTCCTTGATCTCCTTGATCCCCTCGTCCATTGCTTGTCCCTTTCTTATTTATGGTTCCAATGGGGAGTGGATCTCTATCATTTCCATGTTATTCAAGAATCCGAGGTGTAACCGTTCGAACTCCTTACGTAGTTCGGGTGGTAGCTCCCGAACCGTGAGTTGGTGGCATGCTCCCTTTCTGCTCAATGCGTCAGCGACCACATTGGCCTTCCCGGGGTGGTAATTGATTCCTACATCATAATCCTTGATGAGTTCTAACCATCGACGTTGCCTCAAATTCAAGTCCGTTTGTGTAAATATGTACTTGAGGCTTTTATGATCCGTATAGATCTCACATCGATGACCAAGGATATAATGTCTCCAAATCTTCAATGCATGCACCACTGCTGCTAACTCCAAATCATGAGTAGGATAGTTAAGCTCGTGCTTCTTTAATTGTCGTGAGGCATAGGCTACCACTTGTCCTTTCTGCATGAGTACACACCCGAGCCCTTGCCTGGATGCGTCACAATATATGTCAAAGCTCTTGCTTACGTCTGGCAATACCAGAACTGGTGCTGTGGTTAGCCTTTTCTTGAGTTCCTCAAAACTTTCTTGACAGGCTTGTGTCCATTGAAAGACTTTTCCCTTTATTAGCAACTCCGTCATAGGTTTTGCTATCTTAGAGAAGTCTTTAATGAAGCGCCGATAGTATCCTGCCATTCCAAGGAAACTCCGAATATCCCTCACGCTCCTCGGTTGGTCCCACTTTAGAACATCTCTCACCTTTCCAGGATCAACCGATACCCCTTCCTTGGAGATGATGTGGCCTAGGAAGGATATTTCCCTTAGCCAAAATTGACACTTGTTAAGCTTGGCATACAACTGATGCTCGCGCAACTTCTGCAAGGTCAATCTCAGATGTTCTTCATGCTCCTCCTTACTTTTTGAATACACCATAATGTCGTCGATGAAAACTACGACGAACTTGTCCAAGTACTCCATGAAAACCTTATTCATAAGGTACATGAAGTATGCGGGTGCATTCGTCAATCAAAAGACATCACGGTATATTCATATGAACCATACCGCGTCCGAAAGGCTGTCTTAGGTATATCAGAGGGCTTAATCTTTAGCTGAAAATATCCCGACCGAAGATCAATCTTGGAGAACACTTGGGCTCCTTTCATTTGATCGAACAGGTCCTCTATACGGGGCAGACGGTATTTATCCTTGATTGTTACCTCGTTGAGAGACCTGTAGTCCACGCACATTCTTTGGGTTCCGTCCTTCTTGTCCACGAAAAGTACTGGGGCTCCCCATGGTGACGAACTTGGACGGATAAAACCCTTCTCCAATTGTTCTTGAATTTGCTTCTTGAGTTCAACTAACTCGTTGACGGGCATCCTATATGGTCTCTTAGCTATGGGTGCAGTTCCATGTACCAAATCTATGGCAAACTCAATGTCCCGGTCAGGTGGCATACCTGGAAGTTCTTCCGGGAACACATCCGAAAATTCCTGAACCACTGGAATGTTGTCCAATGTTACTCCTTCAACATGGTTCAGATCTGCTCGTTCGGTTGCTTGCTGGGCTGACTCAAACTCGACACGGATACCGTGTTCGTTTGTCAATTGCACGCTTCTCTCAGCACATTGGATTACTCCATTGTGCTTGCTTAACCAGTCCATCCCGAGTATGATGACAATCCCGTGGGAGTCCAAGACAATAAGGTTGGCAAGGAAGTCTACCCCCCTTTTTTTAAGGCTTACTTTAGGACATACTATATTAGTCCTCATTTCTCCTCCGGGAGAATTAACTAACATAGCACATTCTAAGTGGGATACGGGTAGATGATGCTTGGCAACATAATCGGATGATATGAAGGAATGTGATGCTCCGGAATCAAATAAAATGGTGGCTTGGTTGGAGTTGGCAAGGAACATACCAATTGCGACGTCCTCAGCCTGTTGTGCTTCCTCAGCAGTGACATGGTTAACATGGCCACGAGCATAGTTCTGCGGTCCACGGTTCCCTTGGTGGTCCCCTCCGTTTGGTCGCTGATTCTGCTTGGGCACGTTACCTTGCTGTCCAGGGCCTCTCTTCGGGCACTGGTTAGCGAAGTGGCCTACTTCCCCGCATGCAAAGCATGCCCTGTTTCCTACGGCAGCAGGTACGTTGGGGCGGGGGTTTTGAACAGGAGCGCCATTGTTAGGCCGGGCCGCAGGAGGCATGGGCACACGAGGTGCCGGTGCAACGAGCCGTTGCTGTGGTGGCTGACCAGGGCGGTACGTAGGAGCGGTCGATCCATACTGCGGTGCAGGGGGCATGTATCTAGGTCGTACGTTGCTCCCTTGGGGCTGGTATGGGATCTTCCTTTTGCACTCGCGCTCGATCTCTCGGATCTTGTTTTCCACCACAATAGCCTTATCAACCAGCTTCTGGAAGCTTACGTAGTCATTGTTGAGGAGCTGAACTTGGATCTCATTGTTCAACCCTCTCATGAACAGGTACTGCTTCCTCTGATCTGAGTTGACATCTTCGGGGGCATACCGGGACAGTTGTATGAACTTGTTGAGGTATTCGTTCACACTCTTCTGCCCTTGGCGGAGACCTTCAAACTCCTGCCTCTTGAGCATCATTACGCCAACAGGGATGTAGTGGGAACGGAAACTTTCCTTGAACTCAGTCCAAGTGATTGTCTCCGGGTTGGCATGGGCGTTGCTCAAGGCATCCCACCAGTCAGCAGCTGCTCCCATCAGTTGGTGCGACGCAAAGAGAACCTTCTCTCGGTCGTTGCACTGTACAATGGCAAGCTTCTTCTCCATGGATTTCAACCAATCATCGGCCTCCATTGGATCGCTTGCTTGAGCAAAGGTAGGTGGTCGAGTCCTCATGAACTCTCCCAACCTGTTATGAGCCGGCGGTGGTGGTGGTGGTGGTGCCGAAACGGGGTGTTGGTTGGCCTGCAACTGACCCAAAGTTTGGATCATGGTTTGCATAAGCTGGTTTTGCATGGCCATCAACCTTTCTAGGTTGTTTTCGCCAGCTCCAGGGTTAGCAGGAATTTCTTCGTGGTCATCTTCCTGGACGTTTCTTCGGCTGGCGTTTCCTCTCACCATCTGTGAGAGAGAACGGAATAGAATTAGAAGGTTAGATAGGTCCTTTCGACTATATGCATCAAGGGGAGTTGGACTATATATATTAGTCCTTATGAGGATGTGATCAAGTGCCGAAGCATTTCACTCCTCTTTCTTCTTACGTGTGGATATGGGCAACGTTGTTGAGACGCCCCACAACTCACACTAAGCACATATTCACAAATAATCATCACAAGGGCCCACTCAACTCCTATTCAAGGATGGTTTCCTATGTCAAGGTGGTTTCAAGGCCAATCTAAGCTATTCATTCTAGGATGCTTCCTTTGGTCCGCGTAGCTTCTGTTTAGGGGTATAACTTGCTGTTAACCCGTGATTCTAATATCAATCTAAGCCTTCTATCTAGGGGTGTAACCTACTATCAACCCGTGGCTCTGGTACCAATCTGTGACGCCCTCAATTCTGTGAAAAACCACGGAACCGAGAACTAATGCATATGTGTGCCCAGGATGTTCGCCACACATACACATACGATCAACAAACTGAATTCAGATTATATATTACCACGAATAACAGAGTTTATTACAATTCCTCATGAGTCTTGGACTCATGCTCACAGCGGAAGTCTTATTTCTATGCAGCGGAAATCTTTATTTAAATGCGGAAGCAAAAACTAATGCGGAAGCAAAACTAAGCAGAAGTGGCTCCATCCCTACTCCCTCCACAGGCAAGGTTGAGAACAGATCACACGCCATAATGCTCTACTCGGTCTTCATAGTAGTCTTCTCTTGCTGTTGATGAAGAAATAATAATGCAAGTTTGAGTACAATGATGTACTCAGCAAGTGCGGGAATAACACATGATATGCAGCTCATAAACAAGGTAGGTGATAAAAGGCTTATTTGCAGAAAAGCAGATTTAAAAAAAACATGATAAAACAACATCTTAACTTTAGATGAATGTAATCCCAGCATGTATTAAGTTACCAACATACCTCCATCGCTTTCCATGTTCCATCCGAACATTAACCAATCTTTTATTCATACTCACGAATACCTCCTCGTATTCGCTACCATCTCACCTCATAAAACAACCACGTCTCGCACCGAGACCAATCTCATGCCATGACCCATCAGTCATGCAACCATTTCATCTCCCGGACTCAACAGTCCCAAATCGAACCATAACCAATAGTCATAACCAAGAACCTTCCCAATAACCATCCCAATAACCATTCCAATCTAATCATGGCAGTTTAGCCAGGTGCTCGTGACCGTAAGCTCGGCTATCATGATAGTTTTAATAACAACTCTGCAGAGTTTGTACCTCTTTACCCACAAGTTTGTGATTTCGTCACCCGTCGGCGACTGCAGAACCTCCATTATACCAGTACACATCCGTCGGTGTATGGTCAAGAGATCACAAAATAGCCTTTACAAAGGGGTTACTAGATGTATGGACTCACTAAGGTTTCACCGGCAGGCTAGAATCTCCAATTCTCCCACCCACGGACCCCCTCTTGTGCCATGCAGTTCCCAGGGCAGTCCTCACTCGACTCCCATTCCCCGCGCCTTCCACAGTCCATAACACTCTAGCAACTTACCTAATTACTCAGCTAAGCCGCACCCATACTTGGCCTTGTGGTGGCACTGTTATCCTGGCATGTGCATGCATGAACCGGTCCTTAGATCTACGGCAAGTAAAACCACCATCTCATGCTACCTCATTCACAAACCCAGGCTTGCCTAGATCTCCCTCCGATCCATGTTCATTATTAACATCAGTTTCCCCTTATTATTATGAGTGCAGTTAGCTAAACACATCTATCTCGCTTCCCAATCCCATAGACTCAGTGAAGCATAAAGCAAAAAACCATACCCGACTCATAAAACTTCCCAGGTGACAAGGATGGTTTAATCAAAACTAGTAAACTCCTATAAAAGGGTTTCCCATCATGTTTGACTCAGCACACACACCTTTTCGCAAAACAAAACAGTTTTACCCAAAACATAGGATCAACATGGTCAAGGAGCACTTGCCTTGTTCTTGCGGTTCTGGTTGTTCTTGATTCTCAAAACCTGGTTGCTGTAGTTCGTCGTAGACAGCTTCTTGAACCTGTCCCGCTACGTAGGATTCACGTGCATACAAGATTCACAGCAATCAATATCATGCAAAAAACCCTAAACTAGATGCGATGATGCACATGCATGCTATCCTATGATTAGTTTCATTAGATTGATCTGTACGTATTCTTGCATGGCTTGCATGGTCAGAGGTATTCGGATAAAAGGTGGTTGTGGCGATGATCTTGGCTTTTAGATCAAACTGATCATCAAGTGATCTGCCCACGAAAACGCTTCTGTTCGAAAGGAATCGAAGAACAGATGCAAAGAGATGAACAACATGATGTCGTAAGGTGGTATTGAAGTCCTACCTCACGTTCTTCCTGTCTTCGGGGTCCTCCTCAGACCGCTTGGTCCTCCTCCGATGATCTCCCTTGTTGTGCTTTCGGCGATGTTTTGCTCGGCGAGTTAGGGCTAGGGCTCTAAGTCGTCGGCTTAGGAGTTGAAAAAGAAGTTTGTAGTTTCGGCCAGAGGTTTTTGGGTTCTATTTATAATCGGGAAGAGAAGAGTCCTAATCTGATTGGATCCCGAATAAGAGTCTTATTCAGATCTTTGTTAGATCCTGACGTCTTATCTTCGGTAAGGATCGTGGAGTTTAGATCGGTTTCCGTTGCGCACCGGTATCTTTATACGTAAGAACCGCTTCAGACTCGTTACCTCCGCGGTAATGAGCTCCGGAAGCTCCACGTGTCCTTTGGTGCCTGATATCTTTTCTCCCACAGAGACGAGCTCCGGTCGTGCCGCGTGTCAATCGATTGAGACCTCCCTCTTCTTCGGAGGTGAGCTCCGCGCACGCCACGTGTGGGTGCCGGTCTTTCCGCCTTTCCCTCCCTTAGGGACATGCTCTGAGGTCGACACGTGTTTAGCAGCGACGGACCTCCGGAGATAAGCTCCGGTGGCGACACGTGTTCAATAGATCCGGACTCCTCTGAGATGAGCTCCGAGATTGACACGTATCCCGCGCGGATGGTCCTCTGATTTCCGCGAGGACTAGCTCCGAGGATGACACGTGTCCTATAAAAATGCCTTTGCTTCTTCTGCAGCGGCTAGCTCCGCGGTAGCACGTGTCCCATAGGGTCGGACCTCTTTCCAGTTGCGGAGGTGATCCCCGAGCCTGCCACGTATCCAGTTTAGCGTCGGACCTCTCCCTATCTCTCGGGAATGAGTTCCGAACACACCACGTGGTCTGCTGGTCGTGGAAGTTGCCTTCGGCGCTCTCAGAGAGCTTTACTGGCTATCCTTTTGATAATCCTCTCTGTTCCTTCTTTTCTAAAAATGTTTTTCTTCTTCATAAAACATGAACATATGCTGACACCCGAGGTGAGGGTGTTACAGCAACCACTTTTGCTAGATAGGCGGGCGTGAGTTGTATAGTGTAGGCTTCCGCTGTGTAATATAAACAATAGTTGTAACTGAAGTTTGTACCTGTTTGTACAGTTTCAGTTTGTTTTTCCCATGTAATATAATGTGTTTTTATGACGTGTGCTGTCGGGTGTCGCATCGCGCGGCACCACCCTCTGCGATCCTGGATGAGCGGATTCCGGTCCGCCACAGCCTGGTATCAGAGCTGCAGTGGGGATAGCACAGTACTAAAGGACTGCATTATGGGAAAAACTTAGGTATACGGTGAGGATTCGGTAGTTGCCCAAGTAAGGATTATATTAGCATAGTTACTTAAAGTGGCAAAGACTAACTTATGTGTTATAATTCTGAATTTCAATTATGTAACGACGCACCTACGCTCTGGTAAGTATGGTAAGGAACGCCACCGAAAGCGGTTCAATTTCGGTTAGCTCCCCCTAACGAGGAATGTGGTTCAGTGATTTGTCTCACAGCTTGGTGTGAGACGTCAATATGAAACTCTTGGACTCTTCATGTCTCTGAGTTCATATGTAACGCTGATCCCTAGCGTGCATTAGGCAAGTAAGTGGAGACCCCATCGCGTGGTCAGTAACGCGAGAGTGTGTTCGTCTGGAAATAGCCCAGGAGGACATACGCAGCGCTTGCCATCGGCGTGCCCTGCAGGGCAGTAGGTGGTATCTGTTGGGTTGATAACATTCCCAACCGTGACGACCCGTTCATGACATACTCGGGTTCCCCGTCGTGTGGTGTTGAAACACGATCACGTGCCTTGAGACGTGACTTAGCTCAAGGACGGCCGTATGACGATGATACGGGCGTTTGTATTTACTTTCAAATATGGAACTGCCTGAGATGAATAACCATTGAGTGCACCATTATTATGTGGTCTTCTGCAGGTACTAACCATGTATGTATCCGTGTAGAAAACGTGTGCGAGAGACCGTCTAGTGCCACACTTGAGACGTATATACCGGTATGATCCGGTTAGGATTTTCTTTTGTGAGGAACGTAGTACCGAGATATTGTAGGCATATGCATGAAAATATTGAGAACAAGGAACTAAAATCATTAGGTTCAACAATTAAGGCCCTGGTTGGGTGTAAGAGTGGGATTACTAGGACCAGGATAGCTAAAGGGATGAAAAACAGAGTGCTCTGTTTTGGGCAGCACGTTTGCTGATCTTCAACAGGGTATAACTCACAGGTGTTTTAGCCCAGAGAGGTGTGCTATACAGTTCTGGAAAGGTATTTAAGTACTCTACAACTTTGTTGTATACTTCCAGAGCTGAAGCTCACCTTAAGATGGCTAAAATCTCAGAGGAATGTAAACTGTCCAGAACCAGGACAGAGTAGAACATTCTCTGAACTGTTTTGTTTTTCAATAATAACTCCCAGTAGAATAACCCAAGAATTTCATATGATACCCCCTTAGAAAGAGTAGAAGATGTGTGATACCTTTGCAATTTAAAGTTTCTGAAGTTTCAGCACAGATTTCAGTGGAAATCAGGGATGAAAACAGCCACTTCCAAGGGAGGTGCTGTTAAAATTCTTGCAGAAATTCTGCTGACTTTGAATTAGCATAACTTTTTAACCAAAGCTGATATGGGGGCAAATGAATACTCGTTGGAAAGATACTGAAGTTAACTTTAACTTTGGTATTCAACTTGAGTCATGAAAATGCCCAGAACCAGATCAAAACTTGGGATAGGTAGAAACTGGTCATTCTGACAGAAGAATGACAGTTGAACCCATTGGAGAGGGTGTTGTACCCCAAGGGTGGTATACGTGATGACAACGCGATAGTAATGTCTCGTGGTGGCCAAACCTAGTTATGGTGAGCTTCCAGAGTGGAAGTTCATCAAGTTGGATTAAACTAGCTTGTGTTTGGTCTGGTAATGGTGTAGCTTGTGCAAAGTTATTACATTATCTACTTACGAGATATATCGCATGTTTTTGTTGTCATAATGTTTTTACGCCCATTTCTATTGGACTGCATGCAAAATGTTGCAGGACTGATGTTTAATGTCGTATGGTTGCAGATGGTTCGTACTAGGACCACGCACGAGGTTGGTGGCTCTAGCCAACAGGGAGGTGATGACTCCCAGCCACCGGCCTGCGACAGCACCCCGCAGCAGCAGCCATGTGACGCCCTCAATTCTGTGGAAAACCACGGAACCGAGAACTAATGCATATGTGTGCCCAGGATGTTCATCACACATACACATACGTTCCACAAACTGAATTCAGATTATATATTACCACGAATAACAGAGTTTATTACAATTCCTCATGAGTCTTGGACGCATGCTCACAGCGGAAGTCTTTGTTCTATGCAGCGGAAGTCCTTATTCAAATGCGGAATCAAAACTAATGCGGAAGCAAAACTAAGCAGAAGTGGCTCCATCTTTAATCCTTCCACAGGCAAGGTTGAGAACAGATCACACGCCATAATGCTCTACTCGGTCTTCATAGTAGTCTTCTCTTGCTGTTGATGAAGAAATAATAATGCAAGTTTGAGCACAATGATGTACTCAGCAAGTGCGGGAATAACACATGATATGCAGCTTATGAACAAGGTAGGTGTAAAAGGGCTTATTTGCAGAAAAGCAATCTTGTAAAACCATGATAAAACGGCAACTTTACTTTGGATGAATGTAATCCCAGCATATATTGAATTACCAACATACCTTCATCACTCCCCGTGTTCCATCCGAACACTAACCAACCTTTTATTCATACTCACGATACATCCTCGTATTCGCTACCATCTCATCTCATATAACAACCTCGTCTCGCACCGAGACCAATCTCATTTCATGACCCATCAGTCATGCAACCATCTCATCTCCCGGACTCAACAGTCCCAAACCAAACCATAACCAATAATCATAACCAAGAACCTTTCCAATGACCATTCCAATAACTATCCCAATAACCATCCCATCTAATCATGGCAGCTTAGCCAGGTGCTCATGACCGTAAGCTCGGCTATCATGATAGTTTTAATAACTCTGCAGAGTTTGCACCTCTTTACCCACAAGTTTGTGATTTCGTCACCCGTCGGCGACTGCAGAACCTCCATTATACCAGTACACAACCGTCGGTGTATGGTCAAGAGATCACAAAATAGCCTTTACAAAGGGGTTACTAGATGTATGGACTCACTAAGGTTTCACCGGCAGGCTAGAATCTCCAATTCTCCCACCCACGGGCCCCCTCTTGTGCCATGCAGTTCCCAGGGCAGTCCTCACTCGACTCCCATTCCCCGCGCCTTCCACAGTCCATAACACCCTAGCAACTTACCTAATTACTCAGCTAAGCCGCACCCATACTTGGCCTTGTGGTGGCACTATTATCCTGGCATGTGCATGCATGAACCGGTCCTTAGATCTACGGCAAGTAAAACCACCATCTCATGCTACCTCGTTCACAAACCCAGGCTTGCCTAGATCTCCCTCCGATCCATGTTCATTATTAACATCAGTTTCTCATTATTATTATGAGTGCAGTCAGCTAGACACATCTATCTCGCTTCCCAATCCCATGGACTCAGCGAAGCATAAAACAAAAACCATACCCGACTCATAAACTTCCCAGGCGACAAGGATGGTTTAACCAAACTAGTAAACTCCTATAAAAAGGGTTTCCCATCATGTTTGTCTCAGCACACACACCTTTTCGCAAAACAAAATAGTTTTACCCAAAACATAGGATCAACATGGTCAAGGAGCACTTGCCTTGTTCTTGCGGTTCTGGTTGTTGTTGATTCTCAAAGCCTTGTTGCTGCAGCTCGTCGTAGACAGCTTCCTGAGTTTGTCCTGCTTTGTAGGATTCACGTGCATACAAGATTCACAGCAATCAATATCATGCACAAAACCCTAAACTAGATGCGATGATGCACATGCATGCTATCCTATGATTAGTTTTATTAGATTGATTTGTATGTATTCTTGCATGGCTTGCATGGTCAGAGGTATTCGGATCAAAGGTGTACGTGGCGATGATCTTGGCTTTAGATCAAACTGATCATCGAGTGTTCTGCCCACGAAAACGCTTCTGTTCGAAAGGAATCGAAGAACAGATGCAAAGAGATGAACAACATGATGCCGTAAGGTGGTATTGAAGTCCTACCTCACGTTCTTCTTGTCTTCGGGGTCCTCCTCAGACCGCTTGGTTCTCCTCCGATGATCTCCCTTGTTGTGCTTTCGGCGATGTTTCGCTCGGCGAGTTAGGGCAAGGGCTCCAAGTCGTCGGCTCAGGATTTGAAAGAGAAGCTCGTGGTTCCGGCCAGAGGTTTTGGGCTCTATTTATAATCAGGAAGAGAAGAGTCCTAATCTGATTGGATCCCGAATAAGAGTCTTATTCAGATCTTTGTTAGATCCTGTTGTCTTATCTTTGGCAACATTGTAGAGTTTGGATCGGTTCCCGTTGTTTACCGGTGTCCTTACGCGTAACAGCCGCTCCAAAACTCGTTAACTCCGTGGTAATGAGCTCCGGAAGCTCCACATGTCCTTCCGAGCCTGGTATCTCTTCTCCCGCAGAGACGAGCTCCGGTTGTGCCATGTGTCACGAGCGAGACCTCCCTCTCTTTTGGAGACGAGCTCCGCGCACGCCACGTGTTTTGCGATGGGCCTTCCGGTGATAAGCTCCGGTGGTGACACGTGTTCAATAGATCCGGACTCCTCTGAGATGAGCTCCGAGATTGACACGTATCCCGTGCGGATGGTCCTCTGATTCCCGCGAGGACTAGCTCTGTGGACGACACGTGTCCTAAAGAAATGCCTTTGCTTCTTCCGCAGAGGCTAGCTCCGCGGGCAGCACGTGTCCCACAGGGTCGGGCCTCTTTCCAATTGCGGAGGTGACCCCCGAGTCTGCCACGTAGCCTAGTTTAGCGTTGGATCTCTCCCAATCTCTCGGGGATGAGCTCCGAACGCGCCACGTGGTCTGCTGGCCGTGGAAGTTGCGTTTCGGTGTTCTCGGAGAGCTTTATTGGCCATCCCTTTGATACTTGTCTCTGTTCCTTTTTTTCTTAAAATGTTTTTCTTCTTCATAAAACATGAACATATGCTGACACCCGGGATGAGGGTGTCACAAATCTACCCCCCTTAAATTGAATCTCGTCCTCGAGATTCGTTAGTAGAAAATAGATGGGGAAATTCTGCCTTGATATCCTCTTCTCGCTCCCATGTGGCTTCAGCTTCAGTGTGATGGCTCCATTGTACCTTGCACCATCGAATCACCTTGTTTCGGATGACCCTTTCCTTTACGTCCAAGATTCGGACAGGGTGTTCTGCGTCAGTCAGGTCCTCTTGAAGGTTAAGTTCTCCCATTGACACTTGTTCCTCTGGTATTCTCAGGCACTTCTTGAGCTGGGATACATGAAACACGTCATGTACGTCGGAGAGGTGGGTTGGGAGCTCTAGTTGGTAGGCTACTTCCCCTCGCTTACCCAAAATCTTAACTGGTCCGATGTAGCGAGGCGCTAGTTTGCCTCTGACGTTAAAACGTCGTTGGCCTCGGATAGGCGATACCTTAAGGTATACGAAGTCTCCAACTTTAAAGGTCAACTTTCTACGCCTTTTGTCCGCATAGCCTTTCTGTCGTGACTGAGCGGCCTTTAAGTTTTCCCGTATCGTTTGGACTTGCTTTTCAGCCTCTTGTAGTACTTCGGGTCCAAACACCTGGTTCTCTCCAGTCTCGTTCCAGAACAGCGGCATTCTACACCGTCTACCATATAAGGCTTCGAAAGGCGACATCTTCAAGCTAGCTTGATAGCTGTTGTTATAGGAGAACTCGGCATACGGTAAACTCCTATCCCAACTACGCCCACGTTTTAAGGCGCAAGCTCTCAACATGTCTTCCAAAATTTGGTTCGTCCTTTCGGTTTGTCCATCTGTTTGTGGGTGGTAGGCAGAGCTAAAATCCAGTCGTGTACCCATGGCTTTCTGCAGCTTCCTCCAGAATCTAGAGGTAAATTGAGAACCTCGATCTGAGATTATCCTCTTTGGAACTCCATGACGGCACACGATCTGCTCCATGTACAATTCTGCTAGCTGTGTAACGTTGTAACTTGTTTTTACCGGAAGAAAATGGGCGGTCTTCATCAACCGGTCCACAATGACCCAGATGGAGTCGTATCCTGACTGAGTTCGTGGCAATCCAACAATGAAGTCCATACCGATGTCCTCCCATTTCCATTCAGGTATTTTCAAGGGTTGCAACAATCCAGCGGGTTTTTGATGTTCGGCTTTTACCCGTTGGCATGTGTCGCATAGGGCAACGTATTCGGCTATATCCCTCTTCATACCATCCCACCAATAGGAAGTTTTCAAGTCCTTGTACATTTTGGTGCTCCCTGGATGTATGGAATAGGGTGAGTCATGTGCCTCCTTCAATATCATGTCGCGAAGGTGTCTTATGTTTGGCACACAAATCCTTTTTCCTAGCCAAAGCGTACCCTTTTCATCCTCCTTGAAATCCTTTTCTATCCCTTGTCGGATTCTTTCCTTGATCCCCTCGTCCGTTGCTTGGCCCTTTCTTATTTCTTGCTCCAATGAGGAGTGGATTTCCATTATTTCCATGTTATTCAAAAATCCGAGGTGTAACTGTTCGAACTCTCTACGTAGTTCGGGTGGTAGCTCCCGAACCGTGAGTTGGTGGCATGCTCCCTTTCTGCTCAATGCGTCAGCGACCACATTGGCCTTCCCGGGGTGGTAATTGATTCCTACGTCATAATCCTTGATGAGTTCTAACCATCGACGTTGCCTCAAATTCAAGTCCGTTTGTGTGAATATGTACTTGAGGCTTCTATGATCTGTATAGATCTCACATCGATGACCAAGGATATAATGTCTCCAAATCTTCAATGCATGCACCACTGCTGCTAACTCCAAATCATGTGTAGGATAGTTAAGCTCATGCTTCTTTAATTGTCGTGAGGCATAGGCTACCACTTGTCCTTCCTGCATGAGCACACATCCAAGCCCTTGTCTGGATGCGTCACAATATATGTCAAAGCTCTTGCTTACATCTGGCAATACCAGAACTGGTGCTGTGGTTAGCCTTTTCTTGAGTTCCTCAAAACTTTCTTGGCAGGCTTGTGTCCATTGAAAGACCTTTCCCTTCATTAGCAACTCCGTCATAGGTTTTGCTATCTTAGAGAAGTCTTTAATGAAGCGCCGATAGTATCCTGCCATCCCAAGGAAACTCCGAATATCCCTCACGCTCCTTGGTTGGTCCCACTTCAAAATATCTCTTACCTTTCCAGGATCAACCGATACTCCTTCCTTGGAGATGATGTGGCCTAGGAAGGATATTTCCCTTAGCCAAAATTGACACTTGTTGAGCTTGGCATACAACTGATGCTCGCGCAACTTCTGTAAGGTCAATTTCAGATGTTCTTCATGCTCCTCCTTACTTTTTGAATACACCATAATGTCGTCGATGAAAACTACGACGAACCTTGTTCATAAGGTACATGAAGTACGCGGGTGCATTCGTCAATCCAAAAGACATAACGGTATATTCATATGAACCATACCGTGTCCGAAAGGCTGTCTTAGGTATATCGGAGGGCTTAATCTTCAGCTGGAAATATCCCGACTGAAGATCAATTTTGGAGAACACTTGGGCTCCTTTCATTTGATCGAACAGGTCCTCTATACGGGGCAGAGGGTATTTATTCTTGATTGTTACCTCGTTGAGAGACCTGTAGTCCACGCACATTCTTTGGGTTTCGTCCTTCTTGTCTACGAAAAGTACCGGGGCTCCCCACGGTGACGAACTTGGACGGATAAAACCCTTCTCCAACTGTTCTTGAATTTGCTTCTTGAGTTCAACTAACTCGTTGACGGGCATCCTATATGGTCTCTTAGCTATGGGTGCAGTTCCAGGTACCAAATCTATGGCAAACTCAATGTCCCGGTCAGGTGGCATACCTGGAAGTTCTTCCGGGAACACATCCGAAAATTCCTGAACCACTGGAATTTTGTCCAATGCTACTCCTTCAACATGGTTCAGATCCACCCGTTCGGTTGCTTGCTGGGCTGACTCAAACTCGACACGGATACCGTGTTCGTTCGTCAACTGCACGCTTCTCTCAGCACATTGGATTACCCCTTTGTGCTTGCTTAACCAGTCCATTCCGAGTATGATGTCAATTCCGTGGGAGTCCAAAACAATAAGGTTGGCAAGGAAGTCTACCCCCCTTATTTTAAGGCTTACTTTAGGACATACTATATTAGTCCTCATTTCTCCTCCGGGAGAATTAACTAACATAGCACATTCTAAGTGGGATACGGGTAGATGATGCTTGGCAACATATTTGGATGATATGAAGGAATGTGATGCTCCAGAATCAAATAAAATGGTGGCTGGGTTGGAGTTGGCAAGGAACATACCAATTGTGACGTCCTCAGCCTGTTGTGCTTCCTCAGCAGTGACATGGTTAACATGGCCACGAGCATAGTTCTGCGGTCCACGGTTCCCTTGGTGGTCCCCTCCGTTTGGTCGCTGGTTCTTCTTGGGCACGTTACCTTGCTGTCCAGGGCCTCTCTTCGGGCACTGGTTAGCGAAGTGGCCTACTTCCCCGCATGCAAAGCATGCCCTGTTGCCTACGGCAGCAGGTACGTTGGGGCGGGGGTTTTGAACAGGAGCGCCATTGTTAGGCCGGGGCGCAGGAGGCATGGGCACACGAGGTGCCGGTGCAACGAGCCGTTGCTGTGGTGGCTGACCAGGGCGGTACGTAGGAGTGGTCGATCCATACTGCGGTGCAGGGGGCATGTATCTAGGTCGTACGTTGCTCCCTTGGGGCTGGTATGGGATCTTCCTTTTGCACTCGCGCTCGATCTCTCGGATCTTGTTTTCCACCACAATAGCCTTATCAACCAGCTTCTGGAAACTTACGTAGTCATTGTTGAGGAGCTGAACTTGGATCTCATTGTTCAACCCTCTCATGAACAGGTACTGCTTCCTCTGATCTGAGTTGACATCTTCGGGGGCATACCGGGACAGTTGTATGAACTTGTTGAGGTATTCGTTCACACTCTTCTGCCCTTGGCGGAGACCTTCAAACTCCTGTCTCTTGAGCATCATTACGCCAACAGGGATGTAGTGGGAGCGGAAACTTTCCTTGAACTCAGTCCAAGTGATTGTCTCCGGGTTGGCATGGGCGTTGCTCAAGGCATCCCACCAGTCAGCAGCTGCTCCCATCAGTTGGCGCGACGCAAAGAGAACCTTCTCTCGGTCGTTGCACTGAACAATGGCAAGCTTCTTCTCCATGGATTTCAACCAATCATCGGCCTCCATCGGATCGCTTGCTTGAGCAAAGGTGGGCGGTCGAGTCCTCATGAACTCTCCCAACCTGTTATGAGCCGGCGGTGGTGGTGGCGGTGGTGCCGGAACGGGGTGCTGGTTGGCCTGCAACTGACCCAAAGTTTGGATCATGGTTTGCATAAGCTGGTTTTGCATGGCCATCAACCTTTCTAGGTTGTTTTCGCCAGCTCCGGGGTTAGTAGGAACTTCTTCGTGGTCATCTTCCTGGACGTTCCTTCGGCTGGCGTTTCCTCTCACCATCTGTGAGAGAGAACGAAATAGAATAGAAGGTTAGAAGATTAGCTAGGCCCTTTCAACTATATGCATCAAGGTGAGTTGGACTATATATATTAGCCCTTTATGAGGATGTGAGCAAGTGTCGAAAACATCTCACATCTCCTTCTTCTTATGTGTGGATATGGACAACGTTTTTGAGACGTCCCACCACTCACACTAAGCAAATAATCATCACAAGGGCCCACTCAACTCCTATTCAAGGATGGTTTCCTATGTCAAGGTGGTTTCAAGGCCAATCTAAGCTATTCATCCTAGGATGCTTCCTTTGGTCCGCGTAGCTTCTATTTAGGGGTATAACTTGCTGTTAACCCGTGATTCTAATGTCACCCAAGATTTCTATCTAGGCGTGTAACCTACTGTCAACCCGTGGCTCTGATACCAATCTGTGACGCCCTCAATTCTGTGGAAAACCACGGAACCGAGAACTAATGCATATGTGTGCCCAGGATGTTCATCACACATACACATACGTTCCACAAACTGAATTCAGATTATATATTACCACGAATAACAGAGTTTATTACAATTCCTCATGAGTCTTGGACGCATGCTCACAGCGGAAGTCTTTGTTCTATGCAGGGGAAGTCCTTATTCAAATGCGGAATCAAAACTAATGCGGAAGCAAAACTAAGCAGAAGTGGCTCCATCTTTAATCCTTCCACAGGCAAGGTTGAGAACAGATCACACGCCATAATGCTCTACTCGGTCTTCATAGTAGTCTTCTCTTGCTGTTGATGAAGAAATAATAATGCAAGTTTGAGCACAATGATGTACTCAGCAAGTGCGGGAATAACACATGATATGCAGCTTATGAACAAGGTAGGTGTAAAAGGGCTTATTTGCAGAAAAGCAATCTTGTAAAACTATGATAAAACGGCAACTTTACTTTGGATGAATGTAATCCCAGCATATATTGAATTACCAACATACCTTCATCACTCCCCGTGTTCCATCCGAACATTAACCAACCTTTTATTCATACTCACGAATACCTCCTCGTATTCGCTACCATCTCATCTCATATAACAACCTCGTCTCGCACCGAGACCAATCTCATTTCATGACCCATCAGTCATGCAACCATCTCATCTCCCGGACTCAACAGTCCCAAACCAAACCATAACCAATAATCATAACCAAGAACCTTTCCAATGACCATTCCAATAACTATCCCAATAACCATCCCATCTAATCATGGCGGCTTAGCCAGGTGCTCATGACCGTAAGCTCGGCTATCATGATAGTTTTAATAACTCTGCAGAGTTTGCACCTCTTTACCCACAAGTTTGTGATTTCGTCACCCGTCGGCGACTGCAGAACCTCCATTATACCAGTACACAACCGTCGGTGTATGCTCAAGAGATCACAAAATAGCCTTTACAAAGGGGTTACTAGATGTATGGACTCACTAAGGTTTCACCGGCAGGCTAGAATCTCCAATTCTCCCACCCACGGGCCCCCTCTTGTGCCATGCAGTTCCCAGGGCAGTCCTCACTCGACTCCCATTCCCCGCGCCTTCCACAGTCCATAACACCCTAGCAACTTACCTAATTACTCAGCTAAGCCGCACCCATACTTGGCCTTGTGGTGGCACTGTTATCCTGGCATGTGCATGCATGAACCGGTCCTTAGATCTACGGCAAGTAAAACCACCATCTCATGCTACCTCGTTCACAAACCCAGGCTTGCCTAGATCTCCCTCCGATCCATGTTCATTATTAACATCAGTTTCTCATTATTATTATGAGTGCAGTCAGCTAGACACATCTATCTCGCTTCCCAATCCCATGGACTCAGCAAAGCATAAAACAAAAACCATACCCGACTCATAAACTTCCCAGGCGACAAGGATGGTTTAACCAAACTAGTAAACTCCTATAAAAAGGGTTTCCCATCATGTTTGTCTCAGCACACACACCTTTTCGCAAAACAAAATAGTTTTACCCAAAACATAGGATCAACATGGTCAAGGAGCACTTGCCTTGTTCTTGCGGTTCTGGTTGTTCTTGATTCTCAAAGCCTTGTTGCTGCAGCTCGTCGTAGACAGCTTCCTGAGTTTGTCCTGCTTTGTAGGATTCACGTGCATACAAGATTCACAGCAATCAATATCATGCACAAAACCCTAAACTAGATGCGATGATGCACATGCATGCTATCCTATGATTAGTTTTATTAGATTGATCTGTACGTATTCTTGCATGGCTTGCATGGTCAGAGGTATTCGGATCAAAGGTGGACGTGGCGATGATCTTGGCTTTAGATCAAACTGATCATCGAGTGTTCTGCCCACGAAAACGCTTCTGTTCGAAAGGAATCGAAGAACAGATGCAAAGAGATGAACAACATGATGTCGTAAGGTGGTATTGAAGTCCTACCTCACGTTCTTCTTGTCTTCGGGGTCCTCCTCAGACCGCTTGGTTCTCCTCCGATGATCTCCCTTGTTGTGCTTTCGGCGATGTTTCGCTCGGCGAGTTAGGTCTAGGGCTCCAAGTCGTCGGCTCAGGATTTGAAAGAGAAGCTCGTGGTTCCGGCCAGAGGTTTTGGGCTCTATTTATAATCGGGAAGAGAAGAGTCCTAATCTGATTGGATCCCGAATAAGAGTCTTATTCAGATCTTTGTTAGATCCTGTTGTCTATTTTTGGCAACATTGTGGAGTTTGGATCGGTTCCCGTTGTTTACCGGTGTCCTTACGCGTAACAGCCGCTCCAAAACTCGTTACCTCCGTGGTAATGAGCTCCGGAAGCTCCACGTGTCCTTCCGAGCCTGGTATCTCTTCTCCCGCAGAGACGAGCTCCGGTTGTGCCACGTGTCACGAGCGAGACCTCCCTCTTTTTTGGAGACGAGCTCCGCGCACGCCACGTGTTTTGCGACGGGCCTTCCGGTGATAAGCTCCGGTGGTGACACGTGTTCAATAGATCCGGACTCCTCTGAGATGAGCTCCGAGATTGACACGTATCCCGTGCGGATGGTCCTCTGATTCCCGCGAGGACTAGCTCTGTGGACGACACGTGTCCTAAAAAAATGCCTTTGCTTCTTCCGCAGAGGCTAGCTCCGCGGGCAGCACGTGTCCCACAGGGTCGGGCCTCTTTCCAATTGCGGAGGTGACCCCCGAGTCTGCCACGTAGCCTAGTTTAGCGTCGGATCTCTCCCAATCTCTCGGGGATGAGCTCCGAACGCGCCACGTGGTCTGCTGGCCGTGGAAGTTGCGTTTCGGTGTTCTCGGAGAGCTTTATTGGCCATCCCTTTGATACTTGTCTCTGTTCCTTTTTTTCTTATAATGTTTTTCTTCTTCATAAAACATGAACATATGCTGACACCCGGGATGAGGGTGTCACAAGCCACCACCGCCGCCCCCGCTTACTCTAGCGGATGTGATATCGGCATTGGTGGGAGGTCGTGAGGAGCAAACCGACCTGCTCCGCACGATCGTGCAGAATACGTCCCAGGCGGGGGGACGTCAAGATAGAGGGCCTCGGGAGCCCCGTGATGTGTCGTACTCGGATTTCATGAGTACGCACCCTCCAGTGTTCACCGAAGCTGAGGAACCACTGGAGGCGGATAACTGGCTGCGGACCATCGAGTCCAAGTTCGGGCTGCTCCAATGTACGGAGCGGCAGAAGACCCTGTTTGCAGCACAGCAGCTCCACGGTGCCGCTGGTGCGTGGTGGGCGAACTATGTCGCCTCACGTCCGGCTGGCCATGCCGTGGAATGGCAAGAGTTCCGGGAGGCGTTCCGCGCCTACCACATTCCTCCCAGAATAATGAAGAGGAAGTTTCAAGAATTCTTGGAGCTGAAGCAGGGCGGGAGGAGTGCCCACGACTACTCCCGTGCCTTCAACCATCTGGCGCAGTATGCGTCAGACTACATCTCCACGGAGGAGAAGAAGAGGGAGCACTTCTACCGGGGGTTGCACCCCGAAATGAAGACCCATCTCGTACAGTGGAACCGCGGCACATTCAACGACTTAGTCAATGCCGCGATCATGCAAGAGGATGCTCAGCGGGAGTTGGCAGCTGAGCAGCGGAAGCGCAGCGCTCCACCCAGCGGTGGGAGTGGCGCTCCCCAGAAGTACCGTATGGTGTATCGGACACCATCCGGGCAGCAGTGGCAACCACCGACGCGACCGCAACGGTTCGGGGGGCGTCCCTTTCAGGCACCTCCGTTCCGTCCGCCGATGCCACCACCAAGACAGCAACAGCAGCAGCAGACGGTACCCCGGGCGTTTCCACCGCCACAACGCGCCCCGGGATTCTGTCCACCGATCAGCGGGGGACCGCCCCGTTTCTCCTGCTTCACGTGTGGTCAGGCGGGCCATTTCGCGAAGGACTGTCCCCAGGGGCAGCAGAGCAGCGGGCAAGCCCAGTTCCAGGGCGGTGCTCGAGGCCGACCTCCGGTGAAGAAGGTTGGTCAGCGGACTGGAGGCGTCGGCAACCTCGACAATGAGGACGCCCCAGAGGGAGACAACGTGCTGGCGGGTACGTTTACTCTCAACCATCAAGCCATCGTCATACTTTTTTATTCTGGTGCAACCCACAACTTTATAAGTGCATCGTACGTGGTTAAGCATCAGCTGGAAGCCTTTCCAACCGAGTGTTCGTATATGATCTGCTCACCGGGAGGAAAGATTTCAGCAACGATGATGGTTCCAAAAGCACCACTGTGCTTAGGTGGGAAGATATATCCCACCACTATGATTATCCTAGGGGGGCAGAAGATTGATGCAATCTTGGGAATGTCATGGCTAAGCTACCATGGAGCTGTCCTGGAAACCCCATCACGGACGATTCACCTCAACTCCCCATTACACCGTCCGCAGTCCCTCCTATTAGATAATCCAGTCAGAGAGGTTTCAGCGATCAATAGTGCTGAGGCTCTCAAGTTAGAAGACATCCCCGTAGTCCGGGAGTATCCTGATGTGTTCCCGGATGATCTTCCGGGCATGCCACCTGAGCGGGATGTCGAGTTCAAGATTGAACTTGCACCCGGGGACTACGCCCATCTCAAGGAGACCATACAAGATGGCTCCAAATGAGCTGGCTGAACTGAAAGAACAGCTCAATGACCTGTTGAGCAAGGGTTTCATTAGGCCGAGTTCCTCGCTTTGGGGATGCTCGGCGCTATTCGTGAAGAAGAAGGATGAGACCCTGAGGCTGTGTGTGGATTACTGGCCGCTCAACACCGTCACCATCAAGAATAAGTACCCACTGCCCCGCATCGACATATTGTTTGATCAACTTGTGGGTGCCAGTGTGTTCTCCAAGATGGACCTTCGCTCTGGATATCACCAGATAAAGATCCGGGCGGAGGATATCCCGAAGACGGCCTTCTCAACGAGATATGGATTATATGAATATCTCGTCATGTCCTTTGGTCTCACAAATTCTCCAGCCCATTTCATGTATCTCATGAACTCGGTGTTCATGCCAGAGCTGGACAAGTTCGTGGTAGTGTTCATCGACGATATCTTGGTTTACTCCAAGACAGAAGCTGAACATGTCGAACACTTGCGAATCGTTCTTCAACGATTGCGAGACCATAAACTCTACGCCAAGTTCAACAAATGCGAGTTTTGGATCAGCCAAGTGCCATTCTTGGGACATATCATCTCAGCTGAAGGCATTGCGGTTGACCCAAGCAAAATAGAGCAAGTGTTGAAATGGAAAGCTCCCACTTCAGTTCATGAAGTCAGAAGCTTCCTCGGGTTAGCGGGATATTACCGGAGATTCATTCCAAGCTTCTCCAAGCTCGCTAAGCCGATGACAGAATTGCTGAAGAAAGGGAAGAAATACGTTTGGAACACGGCGTGTGAAGGGGCGTTCCGAACATTGGTGAAGCATCTCACAACAGCCCCGGTCTTAGCTCAGCCGGATACAACAAAGCCCTTCGACGTGTACTGTGACGCGTCCGGTATTGGGCTCGGCAGCGTGTTGATGCAGGAAGGACGTGTGGTCGCGTATGGCTCACGCCAACTTCGGAACCATGAGCAGCATTATCCCACTCATGACCTTGAGCTTGCTGCAGTGGTGTTGGCGCTCAAAATGTGGAGGCACTATCTCCTGGGGAATTTGGTGCATCTCTACACCGACCACAAGAGCTTGAAATACATTTTCACCCAGAAGGAGCTGAACATGAGGCAACGGAGGTGGTTAGAATTAATCAAAGATTATGAGATTGAGATCCATTACCACCCTGGCAAGGCGAATGTGGTTGCCGACGCGCTGAGTCGGAAATCACATGTCCATCACCTCACGATTCTACCGGTGGAGGAGGAAGAGCCAAGTTTATACTTGGTTCCTTATGGATCGCTGTATAACCTTGCCCTCATCCCTACCATTCGGGAGGACATCATTGCAGCTCAGAAGACGGATAAAGGCATGGCACATCTCCGGAGACGTATGGACAACGGGGAAATCAAATGTTTCCGGAAGGATGATGAGGGGATGCTGTGGTTTAATGACCGCATAGTCGTACCCCGGGATATGGAGTTGAGAAAGAAGATCCTCGATGAAGCTCACTTGTCCAAGTACTCCATTCATCCGGGCAGCAACAAAATGTACCAAGATTTGAAAAAGAAATTTTGGTGGACACGGATGAAGCGGGAGGTAGCTAAGTACATATCCGAGTGCGATACGTGTAGACGAGTGAAAGCTGATCACATGAAGAAATCAGGGCTGTTGCAACCCCTGAAGATCCCGGCATGGAAATGGGAAGATGTGAGCATGGATTTCATTGTGGGATTACCCCTAACGTCCAACAAGCATGATTCCATATGGGTAATCGCTGATCGGTTAACCAAGACGGCTCACTTCATCCTGGTGAATACACGTTACAATGCCGGCAAATATGCGGAGCTGTACATAGCAAAGATTCTATGCCTATACGGGGTACCCAAGACCATTGTCTCAGATCGAGGTGCATTATTTGTATCTCGCTTTTGGGAGCAGCTACACGCTGCATTAGGTACTAAGTTGATCAGGAGCTCCGCCTACCACCCTCAGACAGATGGCCAGACAGAGAGGGTGAATCAAGTTCTGGAGGACATGTTGAGAGCATGTGCCATCCACCATGGTAGGAACTGGGATAATCACCTACCATTGGCGGAATTCTCGTACAACAACGGCTATCAGGCGAGTATCAAGATGGCACCCTACGAAGCTCTCTACGGTCGCAAGTGCCGCACCCCATTAAATTGGTGCTAGTCCGGTGAAAGAGTCACATTCGGGGTTGATGTGGTGAACGACGCCGAAGAGCGCGTTCGGACAATTCAAGCCAATTTAAAAGCCGCACAATCCGACAGAAGAGCTACGCTGATAAGAGGCGTAGGCCGTTGCACTTTGACGTTGGGGAACACGTGTACCTACGCGTGTCTCCAATGAAGGGCGTGCACCGGTTCGGTGTGAAGGGAAAGCTCGCTCCCCGTTTCATTGGACCCTATGCTATCACCGAGAAGTGTGGACCAGCAGCGTATAGATTGGAGCTACTGGCATCACTTGCTGGTGTCCATGATGTTTTCCATGTTTCGCAACTGCGAAAATGTTTGAAGCATACAGCTGCTGTTCCTACCAAAGACATCGGCGAGTTGAAACCGGATTTAACATATGATGAGTATCCGGTGGAAATCCTTGATGAGAAAGCCCGAACCACGCGTAGCAGAACGTTGTGGTTCTACAAGATCCTCTGGAGTAACCACACTGTGGAAGAAGCGACGTGGGAGAGCGAGGAATTCCTTCGTTCAAAGTACCCGGAGTTCATGGCTTCTCAACACGAGTAAGTCCCTACTACATCGCTATCTCTTCTTTTGTAATCTCGGGACGAGATTCTTTTAAGGGGGGAGGAATGTAAGGGCCTCAGTTTTGGCACACATTTGAAGTGTTCATCGCCACACCACACCAATTTTCACTCCATTTGGAGTTGATCTTGACATGAGCTAAGTGGGACGAATTCAAACTTTATTTGAATTCAAAACTAAGCTTGTGCTGAAATTCACCCAAGCCGAACCCAATTTGAATTCTATTCAATTCAAATGGCTCAGGGGTGAATAATTTGAATCACCAGGGGTATTATGGGGCTCACTGTTTACAACAGTGATTAGGAGTAAATTCCAGAGGTTAAAACCCCGGGTGGGACCCACATGTCATAGAGGGGAGAAGGAGAAACTTGCACCCAAAGTCAGAGTCTCGGTGGGAAATTCCGCCGAGCAGCTGTCGGCTATGCCACCGAGCAGCTACCGGCGCCACCAGCTGCTTCCCTCTCCGTGCGCTGGCGCCCAGGGCGGCTGGCTCGCGCCCCCACGCAACCGGAACCGCCTCAGCCGAGCGGGAGTCGGCCGGCTTTATCTTCTCGTGGGCAAACCCGAGCAGCGGCATTGTTTCTCGCCACAGCTCTCTGCTCAATCGGGAAAACCAGCAAAACCATCTCCTCCTTCGTCCCTGAGCTGCTAGACAGCCACCTGAGCTCGCACTCCACCTCTCCAACGCCAGAAACCTCGAGCTCCGACCTCCTTTTGCCCAAAGACGATCTCCACCGCGGCGACCTAGCCTCAGCCGAGAGTCAGGCGCCCGTGGGCAGCGTTCCACCGGCGTTTTCACGGTCCAGCGAGAGAGGAAACAGGAGAACGCGACCACCGTGCTGCTCTCCTCCAAGTTTGGAAGCCAACCGTGAAGAATCCGCAGAGAATTTCCGGCTTTTGCTCCGGCGACCGTAAACCGAGCTTCCGGTACGGTTTCTTTAAATTCTCGCTCTATGATCTTTCGGAGGTCATCAAATCTTGCACATAGACGCTGGACTAGCCGGCGATCAAGTTCTTTTCTGCATCCGTAGCGTGAAACTTTCTAGGAGTGACAAATTTCGAGCTCGATCGAGGGCGGTCATGGCGGGCACGATCGATCACATGGTGCCGACCGACTTGCCGCCATCCCTGAACCCTTTTGACACCTTGTCGAGCTTCCTAGAGGTACACTGATGCTGTAGGGCCGTTTGTTCGAGGTGTTGGCGGGTTTAGAAACCACGGTCGACGGTGTCAAACCTCAACCGAGGTCGCGGCACGTCGCCGAGCTACTTCCGGTCACCCCCAGACCGACTTGTCACCACCGACGTGTTCCTCGACGTCGACAACCCCCTGGCGGCGATTTTCAGACCATGGGAGGTCCGGCAGCGGCGAGCCCCGAGTCTGCTCCGGCGAGGTCGGCGGCGCGGGCGCGAGAGAACGGCGGGAGGAAGACGAAGCCGGCTGGCCCACGTGTCAGCGGCTAAAGAATTTAAATCGGGATCGGGTGAGGCCAGGGATCGGCTGTGCTGGCGCGCGAATACCCTGTGAGCTTCGGTGTGCCGGACACCTCCGCGCTCGACACGTGTGGTATCTCCGGTGTGCCGGACACCTCCGCGCTCGACACGTGTCCCCGCGGGCCCCGAGAGTTTAAACCTTTCCCCGATTTTCAGAATTCTTCCAAACTTCAAATCCTCAGAACTTTGGCTAGAGAGCTCCAAATTCAGTGAACCAAATTTTGCTGAACTCAGGATTCTGAGTACTTTCCAGCAATACCAAATTCAGCTCATGAAAGTGAATAGTTTTCTAGAATTAAATCCCTAAAATTTAAAATGTTGGGAATTTTATCTGGAGAACTACTTTATGAAAAATTCTGAAATTTGGCTAAGAGGTTCATTGGAAAATCCCTGAATCCCAGTAAAAATTTCAGACTCATCCAAGTTCATTTAGTTACCCTAATGGGGTGATTAAGAGAACTGCCCTGAGAAAATAGAAAAATATACAGAAACATTTTTCACATTTTCTCAATCTTATTTAGGGCATAACTTTCTGTAGAATTCTTCAAATGACATGAAACAAACTCCATTAGAACCATCTTAAAGTCTAGTTTCCAGAAAGTAATGGTTGGAGTCATGAAAACCCCTGGAATTATTCAGAGGCTCAAATATTGACCAAATGGGCTTTTATTTGTACAAGGTTCAAATGAACTTTGTTTCAAATGAAACTTGGTCAAGACTCTGGTTAGGACCCTACCAAGCCACAATAAAAATTTCAGAACCACA
The DNA here is from genome assembly GCA_030760725.1 of Neostapfia colusana. Lineage (NCBI taxonomy): Eukaryota > Viridiplantae > Streptophyta > Magnoliopsida > Poales > Poaceae > Neostapfia > Neostapfia colusana. The sequence continues at coordinate 109,619,901 of JASWHV010000006.1, forward strand.
GGGGAGGGCTAACTAGAGTTATTAGTAAATAAGTATTCAAGTTTACACTTTGCATTTAAATTTACATGTAGTATTGTATTCAACGTGTAGCCATTGAAGAAGAGACTCTGGAAGTGCTGGACTTCCTCCTTCCGGAAGAGGAACTAACTACTGACCAGCAGCAACAAGGCAAGCCCCGGTTTGCATTAACCCTTTTAATAGTTTTCTTTTGTTCACACGAGTCATATGAAGTATGTATGTGCATTAGGTGTAGGATGAATGGAACGCCACTTGCATAACCAAAGGTTCCTAAAAGAGTGAGGGTAGTATTTAGGACCTCGAGTAGAAAGGCTATGCTTAAAGATTCATAGGGCTTCGGTACAAGTCGAGTAGTTGGAATCTACTCGCGAGATAGGCTTGAGACGCACGGGTTCGGTTGAGTGATGTGAGATCACCTTAGTAATGAAAATGAGACTAGGCAGGGGCTAGGGCGCAGCAAGAGAGAGTCTTGTGTGCGCGGCCCTGCCCGTGTCGATTGAGGACCGATCCGTGTGCGGCCCTGCTGAACAAGTATTGAACGTACCGAAGGCATATTGGATATATGGGCTCCGATAAACCAATGTAGCCTAAACCTCCGGGCGTCGAGGCATAACGAACCGATTTATAGGTGTAGGCTGAGGGAAGCAAGGTGGAAATCTGCCAACGGGCATAGAGAGATGCTCCGTGTGGAGAACCTCCTGCTCGTTTCGGTGCGACCGGTTCGACGTTTGGGCTGTTGGGTGAAAGGTTGTCCCGTACGACATCGAGTGGGCGTGCTGTGCAGCTCCACGGGTGGGCGTACGTGACGTGCTTCTTTGGGTTTTCCATGCAGGTGTATATCGAGTCGATTCGCCGTCCCTCGCGGTGACGAGTACCGCTTGTTCACTGTGTCGTAACGTAGACTAATGAATGAAATGTTATGATTCAATATTGCTGCTATGATATAATTGTATTGCTACATGTGTGCCACCAAATATTGCTTACTAAATTTCAGCTTCATGAACTGTTAACTTGTTGCTAAAAGATGAATTAAGGATGAACTTGTAGGCGTGTCCATTTGCTGCAACATTGCTATCCTGTGCCATTGTACCCCTCATGTAGAGTTTCATGCTTAGGTGAGTCGGTTAAGCCTTGCTGAGCCTTCGTGCTCATGGTTGCTGCTTAAGTGTTTTTCAGGTGAGGAGCCACCCACGGACTCGGAGTACGAGTCCACCGGCGAGGGTTACCCTCCGTCGGGGACCACGGCTGAGTGGGAGCCGTACATGCCGCGCTGAGCTGAGGAGTGCAGCTAGTGTGGGTTGCCCTAGGGCTGGGCAACCACTTTTGCTAGATAGGCGGGCGTGAGTTGTATAGTGTAGGCTTCCACTGTGTAATATAAACAATAGTTGTAACTGAAGTTTGTACCTGTTTGCACAGTTTCAGTTTGTTTTTCCCATGTAATATAATGTGTTCTTATGACGTGTGCTGTCGGGTGTCGCATCGCGCGGCACCACCCTCTGCGATCCTGGATGAGCGGATTCCGGTCCGCCACACGGCGGTGGGAGGCGGCGATCTCGCCAGAGAACTTCGAGTTTTCGTCTATACTTCCTAAAACTTGGATTTCTTGGCATAGAACGGAAGAGGGGAGGTAGGGGATCTCACCTTGGGGTTTTTCTTGAGCTCGGAGGCCCTGGAGCGCGGTCGGCGACAAGGTCCGAGGTGAAAACGGGGCGGTGCTCGCTGGAGCTGTATCTAGAGCGCAAAACACCGGGTTTCCTTCACCTGCGAGATTCCCCGGAGGCGGTGGAACATGATCAGCACGTTAGATCAGGAAATCCGAGCGAGGATCGGAGGAAAACAGCGGTAGAAGCTTCGGTTCTCACCGGGAGGAAAAACAGCCGATCGGGAAGGAAAAAGGGGCGATCGTTGGCGTATAAATGGGCGAGGGAGGGCGGCGGGTCTGTTGAGATCGCGCTAGGGTGCCCGGGACCGAGAATCAGGGCTGGGAGCGCGGGTTCCGGAGGGTCGGTTATGATCGGGCGCGAGAGAGGGCCGGGGTCGGTTGGGGCGCGCGGAGGAAAAAGATGACGGGCAGGCCCCGCGCGTCAGAGAGAGGGACAGAGGGAGGGGGCGCGCGGGGGTTCTGGGCCGGCTGGGTGGGTTTCGGCCCACTGGCCAGTTTGTTTTTCTTTTTCCTTTTCCTTTTTCTGTTTTGATTCAAATTTAAATTCCTGTTTGAATTTGAATTGCTACACCACATGCAATACGTCCAAAATTTTTTAAATTCCCCTCTTTAGCAGGTTTTGGGGTGTTACAGCTCTACCCCCTTAAAAGAAATCTCGTCCTCGAGATTGGTGATTCTAGGAAAACAAATCTGGAAACTGTGCCTTAAGCTCGTCTTCTCGCTCCCATGTGGCTTCTGCTTCCGAGTGATGCTTCCACCGCACCTTGCACATTCGGATTCTTTTATTTCTTGTGAGGCGTTCCATTGTCTCCAAAATCTTGACCGGTTGCTCGGCATAAGAAAGATCCTCTCGTACATCCACCTCATTCATGGGTAACATTTCTTCGGGCGTTCTTAGACATTTCTTGAGCTGTGACACATGGAATACATCGTGCACATCTGATAGGCGAGCCGGTAGTTCTAGTTGATATGCCACTTCGCCTTTCCTCTCCAGAATCTGAAAGGGTCCGATGTATCGCGGTGATAATTTCCCTTTCACCTTGAACCGACGAAGTCCTCGGATAGGGGACACCTTGAGATAGACATAGTCCCCCACGTTGAAAATAAGCTCTCTTCTCCGTACATCGGCATAACTCTTTTGTCGGGTCTGTGCTATCCTCAAATTGTTGCGAATTTCCCTCACTTTCACCTCGGCTTCTTGTAGTACCACGGGCCCAAACACTTTACTTTCCTCTGTTTGGTTCCAAAATAGTGGAGTTCTGCACTTCCTCCCATACAAAGCCTCAAAGGGTGACATCTTCATACTGGTCTGATAGCTGTTGTTGTAAGAGAACTCCGCATACGGTAAGTTCTTATCCCAACTCCTATTGTTCTTGAACGCACACGCTCTCAGCATATCCTCAAGGATCTGATTGGTTCTTTCCGTCTGCCTGTCAGTCTGGGGGTGATAGGCAGAACTAAAATTTAGATGAGTTCCCATGGTTTCATGTAACTTCTGCTAGAACCTTGAGGTGAACTGTGTCCCTCGATCTGACACTATCTTCTTTGGCACTCCATGAAAACACACGATCCTTGACATGTACAATTCCGCTAATTTGGATCCGTTGTAGCTTTCTTTCACGGGAATGAAATGAGCTACCTTGGTTAGCCTGTCGATGATGACCCATATCGAATCATATCCCGATTGGGTCCTAGGTAGTCCCACTATGAAGTCCATACCTATTTCTTTCCATTTCCATTCAAGCACTTTGAGTGGTTGCAATAGTCCCTCGGGTCGTTGATGTTCTGCTTTCACCAACTGAAATGTGTCACATAGGGCAACATGTTCCGCGACATCTCGCTTCATGCCATACCACCAATATCTGCTCTTGAGGTCATGATACATCTTCGTACTCCCAGGATGAATGGAATAGTCGGAATCATGAGCCTCCTTCAAAATCAATTCACGGATCTCCTTCACCTCAGGCACACAGATTCTTTTCCCATGCCACATCGTACCTTGTTCATCCTCTCTGAACCCAGGGGCTTTATTTTCTTTGATGAGTTCTCTAATTTCTTGTATCTTCCCGTCATTCTTCTGACCGTTGCGTATGTCTTGCTCTAAGGTGGATTCCACTTCCATGGCGATGGCCTCACCACTATTCACCAGACATAGATTGAGTTTTGCAATCTCTTCCTTCAATTCTGTAGGCATGTCCTTCGAACTCAACATGTTGACCTGCACTTTCCGGCTTAAAGCATCCGCCACGACGTTCACTTTCCCGGGATGATAGTTGATGCCCACATCAAAGTCGTTGATTAGCTCTAACCATCTCCTTTGTCTAAGGTTGAGATCTGGCTGTGTGAAAATGTACTTTAAGCTCTTATGATCCGTATATATCTCTGTCCTCTTTCCCATCAAGTAATGCCGCCAAATCTTCAATGTGTGTACCACTGCGGCTAGCTCTAGGTCATGCGTAGGATAGTTCTTCTCGTGTTTCCGGAGCTGCCGGGACGCATAAGCCACGACATGCCCCTCTTGCATGAGAACACATCCCAACCCGTGCCCAGAGGCATCGCAGTACACCGAAACGTTCTTCTGCATATCTGGCATAACTAGCACTGGGGTTGTTGTCAATCTTTTCTTCAGTTCTTGAAAACTCGTCTCACACTGTGGTGTCCATGTGAATGTGATTCCATTCTCTAACAATTTGGTGAGGGGTCTCGGGATCTTGGAGAAACCCTCAATAAACCGTCGATAATACCCAGCCAATCCTGGGAAGCTCCGAACTTCCCTGACATTTTCAGGGGTCTTCCATGATGTGGACATCACTCCTGCAGATATACACAACACTCACATGGTAGACATGCAAGGTCCAATTACTAGAGCTCGAGCACGAAAATTGAATTTAGAGGTGAGCTCGTTCCTGAACAATTCTTTATATGTGAATTTTGAGAGTATGTTGCTACCAAATGGATTAATTATGATTAGGAACCATGGAGAGGACATGGAGATACATGGAGAGGGGTTTGGAGGCGTGGAGGACCAGAAAATACGCCAACAAGAAGTTAGAGACCGAGCCCAACTCAAACCCGAGTCCAACTCGGGCCCAGGAGCAGTCCACCTTAAAATGGATGCACAGGAGGCATACAGACTCCGTTTTTGACGTTCTACATATGCACGGAAAGCTGAGAGGATAAACTTTCCAATGGAACTGGCCCCACGTCAAAATCCCCTCGGAGTCGATGGGAAACTTCGAAACAATATAAAGTTAAGAGTCTGTCAGGGTGTTGCATCACCTAGTTGGGCCATTGGGCCTTGTATCGAGTCCAAGTCCATTATGTACGTGTATTAGGGTTAGGTCACGACCCCAGCACCCCCCTGGTCGTCCTCCACCTCTTTTATACCCCCTAGCCGCCGTCACAAACAGCTAGGTTTTGCTTAGTTACAATCTGTCATTGAATAGTTCACCGATCATCGGTTGTGAGACCCCAAATTCGAGATCAATTCAGTTTTGATTGCCACTTCTTTATTCTTGCTTGTGTTCTTGATTGCGCTTGCAGGGATAAGCCTTCGTGGCGAGGTCATTCATGTGACACGGGTGATAACCAACGGAGCAGTGGTGTAGTGATTGCGGGGTTTCGTTCGTTCGGAGCCTTGGATCATCAACGTCGAGATCTCCACCCAATCAAGTTTACCCTACCTCTCGGAAGATCGGGACTCATCCTCCTATCAATTGGTATCAGATTTCCAGCTTCACCGTGAGGTATACTTGTGTGCCCTTTAGATTTATTTTGTTTCAGTCCTATCGTCCACAAAAAGCCACAAAAAAATTTTAGTTTACCTGACCTACAACCCCCGCTCAACCTTTTGCACAATTTAGTTTCGGAGTCCGTAGTTCTGAGTTCGTGTCCTAGGTTGAGTCTGGTTGCTGGTTTAGATTTGTTTTGGTTCAGTTTTGTTTCTTCCATCCGCTGCCATGTAACACCCCAAAATCCTGTTAAGAGGGGAATTTAAAAATTTTTGGACGTATTGCATGTGTTGCAAAAATTCAAATTCAAACTGGAATTCAAATTAAACTCAAAACAGAAATGAAAAAGAAAAAGAAAAGGAAAAAAATAACCCCCCCCCGGCCAGTGGGTCGAAACCCACCAGCCGGCCCATTTGTTCCCGCGCCAGCCTGCAGCCGCGCCCCCCCCCCCTTTCCCACTGACACGCGGGGCCCGCCAACCCTTCTTCCTCCTCGCGCTCGCGCCCGCGCTCGGCCGGACTCTTCTCACCCCGAATCGAAACCGCCCCGGATCCTCGCGTATCCCAGCCGAATTTCGTTCGTGGACGACGCAAACTTGATCACAACCGAACGCCGCCCTCCCCCGTCTATAAAAACCCCGACATCATCCAGTTTTTCCCCACGATTCGCCGATTTTTCTTCCGGTGAGAACCCGAGCTTCTGCGGCAAATTCTGCTTGATCTACGATCGGGAATTCTGATCTAACTCGCTGGTCTTGATCCACCGCCTCCGGGGAACCGCGCAGGTGCAGAAAACTCGGTGGTTTGCGGCTCAAACACAGCGCCGACAAGCCTCGCCGTGAATTCACCTCGGACCTCGTCGCCGACCGCTTTCCAGGACCTCCGAGCTCAAGAAAACCCCCGAGGTGAGATCCCCGACCTCCCCTCTACCGATCTATGCCATAAAATCACAGTTCTAGGAAGAATTGACGAAGATCCGAAACTCTCCGGTGAGATCGCCGCTTCCCGCCGCCGTGCACCGCCGGGCAGCGCCGCCTGCGCTCGATCAGAGCGACGTGGCCGCTTGTGCGCCGTCTATTTTAAATCGCACGGTAGAATTTAAATCCCCGCGTACCGGTACGATGTTATAATCTCAGCCGTCTGTTTTAAATCGGACGGTCCACATCAGCCCCACGATATAAAGGCCGGGATTCTTACGCGCTACCCCCTGGGGTTCTCGGAAAATAAGAGCTAGCCCCAGAAACTTCTGATCTAGCCCCTGGAACTTCAGAAATTCATGTAAATTCAATTAAAAATCAGTTTTAGCCCCTGGACTTAATAAAAATTAGCAAAATCTCTCTGTTATGTGTAGTTAGACCCCTGGAAATTCATAAAATAATATAATAGACCCTGTAGTGGGGTGAGTTTACCTTTTTAACCCTATGTGATATTAAATTTAGGAATTTGAATATGTGTTTAGTATTTAAAATTTAAAAGAATGGGACAAACACATTGTAAATTCAAATTAAAAACTTTCCTAGTACTTGGAAAACTTTGGAGTGAGATAAAAATAGATTTTTGGCTGAAATGAATCTGTTTAATTGATTATTCACATTTATTAGTTATAGGGACACATTTTTAAGTAGAGAATAATTCTGAAAATTAGTAAAATAAATGTAAAACAGTTCACATCAGAGGAGAAGTTCAAAAATATATTATTTAATATTTTAGACCCAAAACCTAATTTGTTTAGATGAGGTGTCTTACTATTTTCATAATAAAGTTTACATTTAGGCATAGGAAATAAATCTGAAAATATAGCAAACTAGGTATGAATAACTAGAAAATGATAAATGAAGTTTCCAAAATCTAAAGAATTCAGTTTAGGGTTGGTAGAAGGTCTGAAGACACATATGGAGTAGGAAAATACCTTTCATGCATACTTGGTAGCTAAAAGGTGTAGTAATTGGATATAAGGAATTTATTTAAATTGGAAACTCATATATATATAGTATGCAAACATAAATGTGAATACAAAAGTAGAAATCATATACACATGTTTAAAAGTGCATGTAAGCCAAAATCAACACACATAGAGTAACCACAACACATAGAAATGTGAAGGGCTTTCATAAATGTGAATGTGTGGTTTGTATGAAGTGGAAGTGTGAACTATGTCTTATGGATTGTTGTTTTCTTTTGCTATGTGTGATGGTATGAGTAGAACCTGTTCCAGAGCAAGTTCTTCCCTTCCAAGATCAGGACTATCCATTCCCAGAGCAGCAGGAAGAAGGCAAGTGTCCTTGACCACTTTGATCGTATGCTAGGATGTGTAGATAGAATTATTTGCATTATCAAATGAAATATGAAACCCATGCTAGGAAGTTTCCCAAGAATTGCATTATCTTGTTTCCTTGTAGCTTGGGTTGGGATTCATTTTATCATGTCATTTATTATTATGCATATGCTTAGCCATGCTTAGAATGGGATATTTGGGATATGAGATCATCAGTTTATTTTACCATACTCTTGAATGAGATATTGTGAGTTATGTAGAGGTAGGGATCAAGGCAAGTTGGATGATTTGGTTGGTGCTGGGTGCACGAGACTCGGGTTTGTGTTTAGTACTTGCCTGGATCCTAAGGACCGGTTCATGGAGCATGTAACCTGGCTTTACCGTGCCAACCACATGCTGAGATGGGGCAGCTTGGCCAATTAATTAGGTATATCCCCGGCGTAGTATGAGTGTTTTGGATGGTGCGGGGAATAGGTATTAGCTGGACTACCATATGAACCGCAAGGCTCAAGAGGGGGCCACTGCAGCGGGGTTGGAGCCTCTTGTATGCTGTTAGGGGTGAAACCTCAGTGGGCCCACGCTCATCGGGAATCCCTTTGTAAAGGCTTCGTAGTGATCTCCTGGCTACACACCTGGGAAGTGTGAATGTGGTTCGTAGCCACTGGCATAATGGAGGTTATTTTAGTCCACCCGGCAACGGGGGATGAAATCACTACATGTGGGTACAGGTGCCAACTCTGCAGAGAAAACTGTCATGACAGCCGTGCTCACGGTCAAGAGCGGCTTGGACTTATTCTTGATTAGAGGATGATGGCTTTGGAAGTTGTGGATGTTAAGCGGGGAGCTTAACATTGAAAATGATGTTATGGTTATTTGATTATGATGATGGGATGGGAGATTGGGACAATTTCACCTATGTAGTAATGTAGGTGCTTAATGAGCTAAGGTGATAGGTATTAATTGCGTAGTGCTTTAACCATGAGTTCAACCTCTCCTTGCTCTAGCCATGCATGACAAAATTTTCCCACACTTGCTGAGTACCATCGGTACTCAAACTTGCATATTTGTTGGTTTATATTGCTGCTCAGGTCAAGAGAATGATGTGATATTTAATGACCAAGACTTCGGACCCGAAGAAGGATTCTAGGTTCATGGAGTCTCCCGGGCAACGCCTGTGATGGAGCCCACAAGAATAATATTCCGCCGCTATTTTATTTACTTGTTATGAACTTATTATCGTCCATCGAGACATATGCTATGTAAGACTTATTTATATTCGACACCTGGCTTGTAATAAATGATGCTTCACTATTTGTCATCACATGTATGAGAAAATGATCCTGGCATACATGTGATATTCACTCGGTCGTTCTTCGGAGAAACCAGGTGTGACATGCCATCTACAAAAAACCAATCTACAAAAGAATTCCATCCACCGATTCGTTTCTGTTGCAGTTTCCACCACCACCAAAACCTGATTCGGGGTATCCTCCTTAAAACGGGCATAACTTTTCGCTCGTAACTTCGATTGAGGCGCATTTTTTTCCAGAAAGGTCTCGAAAAAGTCCACATACGGTGTTTTAAAAAAAAATTGAAAAAAAATTAAGAAGGCCCTCGTTTCGAACTCCGAAGTTCCAGCACCAGTTTTTCCAATCGCTCCTGAATTTGTGCCGATCTCATCTTTCATCGGTTTGAGCTAATACTTGGTGCTGTTTCTATTCTTGTGCCCCTGGTTGAGAAAAAAAATATCAAAAAAAGAGAAAAAAAGATTTTGATTTCGGCTAGTGCTTCAAGACAAAAACAGGAGGCTAAGGGGTGTGCTATTTCTGTGCGAGTGCTGGATACTTGCTGATATTATCCTTGTTGTTCATCATCATTCATCCTTGTCCTTGCTTGTTGCCACAACTGTTCTAATACATTCTTAGGCCAGCAACTAGGTGAAATTCTTTGGACACTTATTCAGCATTGCTATCTGTTACTAACTTGTGTGCCACATACATATACTGCATTTGAGCCTTCCAAGCTCCACCTTCTCTCGAGCAGAACAGGTAACCTTTGCAATCACACCCACTCTCTGCTTCCTTCACAGCGGTCACCATTGGCCACCTGCAGTGCCGGTAAGAAACTTGTAAGAGCGAGGTAAGACGCATCTTACTGATCGATTTTCCACCCACTTTGGAGAGCGTAGTAATAGGGTTCTTCACGATCTTTCTGTCTTCGTTTCTGTTTTGTACTAACAATGACAGGAAAGAAGCCTATGGATAAGACCTCTGGTTCTACACCTCTGGATGATGATGAGTGCGTGTCCCATATGGAACTAAAGGACATGATGCGGGCAATGACCGAAGCTTTCAACAATTACCAGACCACTACAACAGCCACCTTTCAGAGGCTCCATACAAGTGTTGCTGGTCTGACCACACTGTTGGACGAGATGGAGACTCGTCTTCCCCAACAAGCTACACCCTCTATCATCCTTGATGGTGATGCACATGCTCACTATGACACAGAGGATGACTTCAATAACAATGAGGTTGATGCACAGCAGTGCCGTCGCCCTCGACGAAATCGTCAAGGTATGGGAGGTAGACCTCGTCCTCATGCTCCTGAACAAGATAATGATCCTTATGCTAAGATTCAGTTTTCTATTCCAACATTTTATGGATCTTATGATGCTGAGACTTACTTGGATTGGGAGATACCGGTAGAACAAAAATTTAGCTCTCATCTTGTTCCTGAGCGACATAGAGTTAGACAAGCCACTAGTGAGTTCAAAAAGATTTTGCTATAATTTGGTGGAATGAACTTGTCAATACACGTAATGCACCACAGACATGGGCTGCGTTAAAAGAAGAGATGCGCGCTAGGTTTGTTCCTCCTTCATATAGACGTGATCTTCTTAAGAAATTGCAACGCTTTGATCAGGGTAACATGACTGTCCAAGAGTACTACCAAGAGTTGCAGAAAGGTATGCTTCGTTGGGGGGTAGTTGAGGATCAGGAAGACCAAATTGTTAGGTTTTATGGGGGCTTGCGGCGTGAGATCCAGGACATAGTTGACTACAAGGAATATCATTCTATTCAACGTTTATTTCAACTTGCCATGTTAGCAGAAAAAGAAGTGCAGGGTCGCCAACAGCAGCGGCGGAACAACACCTTCACGCCATGACAATTTCTGGTGCCATCCAAAGCAGCGCCCTCCTCGAGCGTACGTGATTCTACACCACCCTCCATCGGTGTTGTACGCAGCAGCATCGCACCTTCTACATCACGGGGACAAGATAACAGCAAGTCCCAGATGCCTCCAGGTGTTGCAGCAAAGGCGGCTGCACCCAACACTTCGACAAGTCGCAGCTCCGACATCAAGTGCCACCGCTGCCAGGGACTTGGCCATATGCAACGAGATTGCCCCAGCAAACAGGCGATCATTGCCACTGCTGATGGTGGGTATGTTAGTGCTTCTGATATTGAAGATGAAAATATTATTGCAACTAACATTTCAGGTTCGGATGATGGTGCTGAGGAGGTTCTTGGTACATCTGCGACAAACAACTATAGGACTTTGATTGTGCAGCGAGCTTTGAGTGCCACGGTTCGAGAGGACGACAACCGCCAACGTCACAACCTTTTCAACATGTTTCTCATCGTCAAGGACTGCCGTGTACATACCATCATTGATGGTGGTAGCTGCAACAATTTGGTGAATGTTGAGGTGGTCAAGAAGCTTGGCTTGACCACACGGGAGCATCCCCACCCTTATCACATTCAATGATTTAACAACAATGGTAAGGTTAAGGTAACACAAACAGCAAGGATACATTTTTCCATTGGTTCTTATCATGATTTTGCTGATTTTGATGTGGTACCTATGGATGCTTGTTCTCTTTTGTTGGGACATCCTTGGGAGTTTGATACTGATGCTATTCACCATGGTCGATCTAATAAGTATACTCTCATGCATAAGGGCAAAAAAATTGTGTTGCTTCCTATGAGTCCCACTGAAATTGTACAATTTGAGCAGGAGAAAAAGAATAATGCTAAGCAAAAGGGTGTTTTCAATTCTGAAATTCAGCAACCTATTAAGTTGAACAATCTTATTTTGCTTGCAACTAAATCTGATCTTGATGATTTATATGCCTCTAATGGAACTTGCTATGCTTTAGTGTGCAAACATACTTTATATTCCATTGAGGATACATCCATTGTCTTGCCACCTGCTGTTGCTAACCTTCTGCAGGAATATATGGATGTTTTTCCATCAGAGATACCCCCTGGATTACCACCTGTGTGAGGCATTGAGCACAAGATTGATTTGGTTCCAGGGGCGAGCTTGCCAAACCGTGCTGCCTACAGGACCAACCCCGACGAGACTAAGGAAATTCAGCGACAAGTCCAAGATCTTCTGGACCGCGGGTACATTCGTGAGAGTCTTAGTCCTTGTTCTGTTCCTGTTCTTTTGGTTCCAAAAAAAGATGGCACTTGGCGCATGTGTGTTTATTGTAGAGTCATCAATAACATTACCATTCGTTATCGTTATCCTATTCCTAAATTGGATGACATGCTTGATGAGTTGAGTGGTTCTGTTATTTTCTCCGAGATTGATTTGCGTAGTGGGTATCATCAGATTCGTATGGCTTTAGGTGATGAATGGAAAACTGCTTTTAAAACTAAATTCAGACTTTATGAATGGTTAGTCATGCCATTTGGTTTAACTAATGCGCCCAGCACTTTCATGAGGTTGATGAATGAGTTTTTACGTGCTTTCATTGGTAAATTTGTGGTGGTTTACTTTGATGATATCCTTATTTACAGCAAGTCATATGATGAGCATCTTGAACATTTGCGTGCTGTTTTTAATGTCTTGCGCGATGCATGTTTATATGGTAACCTTGAGAAGTGCACCTTTTGCACCGATCGTGTGTCTTTTCTTGGGTATGTTGTTACTTCGCAGGGCATTGAGGTGGACGAGGCAAAGATTGTTGCCATCACGAGCTGGCCACTTCCGAATACGGTCACACAGGTTCGGAGTTTTCTTGGTCTCACAGGTTTCTACCGGCATTTTGTGCGGGATTTCAGCACCATTGCGGCACCTCTCCACGAGTTGACAAAGCATGGAGTGCCATTTCGATGGGGACCAGCACAACAACAAGCTTTTGATGTTCTCAAGTCGAAGCTCACACAAGCATCATTGCTGCAACTTCCTGATTTTGAGAAGACCTTCGAGATTGAATGTGACGCGAGCGGCATTGGCATTGGAGGAGTGCTAATTCAAGGAGGTAAACCTGTTGCCTTCTTTAGTGAAAAATTGCATGGGCCTTCGCTGAATTATTCTACATATGACAAAGAACTTTATGCTTTAGTGCGTGTCTTGCAAACTTGGCAACATTACCTATGGTCTAAAGAATTTGTCATACATTCAGATCATGAGTCTTTGAAGTATCTTAAAGGACAAGCTAATCTGAACAAACGTCATGCTAAATGGATTGAGTTCATAGAATCATTTCCTTACATCATAAACATAAGAAAGGGAAAGACAATGTGATTGCCGATGCTTTATCTAGACGTTATACCATACTATCCCAACTTTCTCATAAAATTTTTGGTTTGGAAACCATAAAGAGGTTATATGCTACTGATTTGGACTTCAAAGATGCCTTTGAAAATTGTAGAGAGGGAAGAACGTGGCAAAAATTCCTGCTGCGTGAAGGCCTTCTCTACCGTGCTAACAAGCTGTGTGTTCCAGCTAGCTCCGTTCGTCTTTTGTTGTTGCAGGAAGCGCATGGAGGTGGTTTGATGGGACATTTTGGTGTTAAAAAGACAGAGGATGTGCTGGCCGCTCACTTCTTTTGGCCACGAATGAGGCGTGATGTGGAGCGCTACGTTTCACGTTGCACGACATGCAACAAAGCTAAGTCTTGACTTAACCCACATGGTCTTTATATGCCTCTTCCGGTTCCTAGTGCACCTTGGGAGGATATTTCTATTGACTTTGTTTTAGGATTGCCTAGAACAAAGAGGGGGAGGGATAGTGTCTTTGTGGTTGTTGATCATTTCTCTAAAATGGCTCATTTTATACCCTGCCACAAGACCGATAATGCTTCACATGTTGCTGATTTGTTCTTTAATGAGGTTGTGCGTTTGCATGATGTTCCCAATACTATTGTTTCTGATAGGGATGCTAAGTTTTTGAGTCACTTTTGGAGAACTTTATGGTATAAATTGGGAACAAAGTTGCTGTTTTCTACTACTTGTCATCCACAAACTGATGGACAAACGGAGGTAGTTAATCGTACCTTATCTACTATGTTGCGGGCTGTTTTGAAAGACAATTTGAGGTTGTGGGAGGAGTGTTTGCCACATATTGAGTTTGCTTATAACAGGTCTATTCACTCCACAACCAAGTTAAGTCCGTTTATGGTAGTCTATGGTTTCAATCCTCGTGCTCCAATTGATTTGCTACCTTTACCACATACTGAAATTGTGAACTTAGATGCTACACAACGTTCTGAATTTATTCTTAAGTTGCATGAAACTACTAAGTTACAAATTGAAAAAATGAATGAAAAGTATCGCATTGCTGCTAGTAAAGGTAGGAAGGAGGTAAAATTGGAACCCGGTGATTTGGTGTGGGTTCATTTGAGAAAAGATAGGTTCCCGGATTTGAGAAAGTCCAAACTCATGCCACGTGCTGCTGGACCTTTTAAGGTTCTTGAGAAGATAAATGACAATGCATATAAACTTTAGTTGCCTCCCGAGTTTGGGGTTAGTCCCACATTTAACATTTCATATTTGAAGCCATACTTGGGAGAAGAAGATGAGCTTGAGTCGAGGACGACTCCAATGCAAGAGGGGGAGGATGATGTGGACATCACTCCTGCAGATATACACAACACTCACATGGTAGACATGCAAGGTCCAATTACTAGAGCTCGAGCACGAAAATTGAATTTAGAGGTGAGCTCGTTCCTGAACAATTCTTTATATGTGAATTTTGAGAGTATGTTGCTACCTAATGGATTAATTATGATTAGGAACCATGGAGAGGACATGGAGATTATGGAGAGGGGTTTGGAGGCGTGGAGGACCAGAAAATACGCCAACAAGAAGTTAGAGACCGAACCCAACTCAAACTCGAGTCCAACTCGGGCCCAGGAGCAGTCCACCTTAAAATGGATGCACAGGAGGCATACGGACTCCGTTCTTGACGTTCTACATATGCACGGAAAGCTGAGAGGATAAACTTTCCAATGGGACTTTCCCCACGTCAAAATTCCCTCGGAGTCGAAGGGAAACTTCGAAACAATATAAAGTTTAGAGTCTGTCAGGGTGTTGCATCACCTAGTTGGGCCATTGGGCCTTGTATCGAGTCCAAGTCCATTATGTACGTGTAGTAGGGTTAGGTCACGACCCCAGCACCCCCCTGGTCGTCCTCCACCTCTTTTATACCCCCTAGCCGCTGTCAAAAAACAGCTGGGTTTTGCTTAGTTACAACCTGTCATTAAACAGTTCGCCGATCATCGGTTGTGAGACCCCAAATTCGTGATCAATTCAGTTTTGATTGCCACTTCTCTGTTCTTGCTTGTGTTCTTGATTGCGCTTGCAGGGATAAGCCTTCGAGGCGAGGTCATTCGTGTGACACGGGTGATAACCAACGGAGCAGTGGTGTAGTGATTGCGGGGTTTCGTTCGTTCGGAGCCTTGGATCATCAACGTCGAGATCTCCACCCAATCAAGTTTACCCTACCTCTCAGAAGATCAGGACTCATCCTCCTATCATTCCACTTCTGCACATCCTCGATCTTGGCGGGATCTACGGAGATTCCTCCCTCCGAGATTATATGTCCTAAGAAGGGAACTCTCTTCAGCCAAAACTCACACTTGCTCAACTTGGCATATAGTTGGTGTTCTCTCAGCTTTTGCAACACCAATCTTAAATGTCCCTCATGTTCTCCTTCATATTTGGAGAAGACGAGACTGTCATCAATGAAAACCACCACAAATTTGTCCAGGTATTCCATAAATACCTTGTTCATGAGATACATGAAATATGTCGGGGCATTAGTTAGTCCGAACGGCATGACGGTGTTTTCATATAGTCCGTACCGAGATACGAAAGTTGCCTTTGGAATGTCGGTTTGCCTTATCTTCAGTTGGTGGTATCCCGACCTGAGATCAATTTTTGAGAACACACAAGCTCCCCTCAACTGATCAAATAAGTCTTCAATGTAGGGTAATGGGTACTTGTTCTTGATGGTTACTTCGTTCAACGCACGGTAGTCCATGCATAACCTTTGGGTTCCGTCCTTCTTGGGCACAAATATCACTGGAGCTCCCCATGGTGAGGAAGTAGGACGAATATACCCCTTCTCTGTCAATTCTCTTATAGGCTCCTTGAGCTCTTCCAGCTGTTTAGAGTCCATCCGATAAGGCCTCTTGTATATTGGGGCTGTTCCAGGCACTAGCTCAATCGCGAATTCCACTTCATGATCGGGAGGCATACCTGGCAACTCCTCTGGAAAAACGTCTGGAAATTCCTTGATAGTCCTTATCTCTCCCACTTCCACCTCAACTTTATTGAGTTTAATGTCCCTCCTAGGCTCTTGCATGGCTGTGAACTTCACTTTTGTGCCACTAGTGTGAGTTAGTTCCACCGTTCTGGTCGAACAGTGGATGATACCTTTATGTTTGGTCAACCAATCATACCCAAAATAATATCTATCCCTTGGGAGTCTATCGCTATGAGGTTTGCAGTAAATACTACCCCATTAATGTCTAGATTCACCTTGGGACACACTTGTCTTGTCCTTATTTCTCCCCTGGAGAGTTCACTGCTAACATATGGTTCATTTGTGTTGTTGCTAGATCATGCTTCTTAACAAACCCTTGAGCAATGAACGAGTGGGTAGCACCAGAATCGAACAATAGGGTTGCAATGTGTAAATTGGCAGGAAACTTACCAATTACCACATCAGGTGCCTCTTGCGCTTCCTCCATGGTCACGTGGTTCACCCGTCCTCGCATCACATTCTGCTGCTGTGGCTGCATGGGCTTCTTCTTTGGGCACTTATGGGCGTAGTGCCCCACTTCACCACAATTGAAGCATTGCACCCCAACCTTAGGTGCCTGGCCTTTGTTATCTTGGGCTTCGTTCTGTGGCCCTTGTCCTGCTAATCGAGGTTGATAAGTGGGGCGTGGCTGTTGCACAAACTGATGCTTCGGCTGTGCTGGTGCTGATGGAGGCCTGAAGTTCGGGTTGTACCCTCTCGGTGTCGGGTAGGATACCACAGCACGACTCGTCTGCCCTGCAGGTTGCTGTATCAGACGTGGACGTGTGTTGCTACTTGAGGCTTGGTGTGACCGTCCCGCCTTCCTCTTGTTTTCATTCTCCAAGGCCTTCAGCTTCATCTCCACGACGAATGCGCTGTCTACCACCTTTTGGAAGCTTTCATCCTCGTTGGAGGACATTGCACATTGCATCTCCATAGTAAGTCCTTCCACAAAACAGTCCTGTTTCTGCTCATCGGTTTCGATATCCCGTGGTGCATAACGGGATAGTTGGGTGAACTTAGTGAGGTATTCCCTCACAATCATGTTGCCTTGCTGCAGTCCCAAGAACTCCTTTCTCTTGTTTTTGAGTTCACCCCTTGGTATGTAGTGGTTGCGGAAACTGCGCTTGAACTCTTCCCAAGTGATGTTCTCGGGGTTGTGATGGGCTGCCACGTAAGCAGCCCACCAATCAGCAGCAGGTCCATGCAGCTGGTGAGAGGCAAACAGCACCCTCTCATACCCTTGGCATTGTATGATCCTCATCTTGCTCTCAATGGTCTTTAGCCAATCATCTGCCTCCAGAGGTTCAGCAGCACTTGCAAACTTTGGGGGTTGAGTTTCCAGAAACTCACTCAACCTTGGTTGGAGTGGTGCAGCTTGTGGGGGTGGAGCTTGGTGCAAGTTGGCCACCACTTGAGTTAAACTCTGGATGAGCTGATTCTGATTTTCGAGCATTTGGTGGATAGGATCAGCTCCTTCACGGCGACCACCCCTGTCTTGTCCTCCAGAAAGGTGAGGATTGCCGGCCTCATCGTTGTTGTTGGTGGGGTTGGCACCACGACCTTTTCCTCTTTCAGCCATCTATCATGATCAACCAAGTGTTAACTTAAAGCATTACGTATTAACTTCCCAAATTGCTTGTTTAAACTTAAACTTTTGAGGCCTTAATATATTAAACAACTTCTGAAGATTTCACGTAGATCTTTGGGAGTCACATCTCACGCGAAAATAAATGCACTCTTGATTCATAGGGGTTCGTGCATCAAAGCAAAGCAACCTAAAGACGAGGTTGTGGACAAATGCCCATGGCTTCCACAACTCACGTCACACACCAAACATTAACACACAAATAAATAAGGTATTGACTCGACCAATCGATAACCTGCTGAAATAAGGGAAATGACTCTAAACAACTCGTATCACTGAGCTGGCTCATCGGGGTCTTCCTCATTATTGCGGCTGCCCTCTGATTCCGCTTTAGGTGGGGAAGCTACTGGTGGAGAAGTGCGGCGACGCTTGCTCGCCTGGCGGTCTGGGGAGTCAGGAGTCCACGTGTCATTCACGGTGACACACAATTCATTCCCATCTCCTCTTTCTCTCGCCCTCAAGCTGACGCGAAGCAACGCCTCAGTCTCCTTCAGGGTGTCACGAACATCCTGAAGCTCCCGCTGGCACTCCTGCAGTCAAGTGCTGAGCATAGCAGCATCCTCCAAGCACAGGTCCATGTGCTCATGGGAAGTCCCCTGCTGCACTGGCGGGTAGTTGTACTCCGCGGTGCCAGTCTCATGCTGGAGGACATACATGTACTCAGTCCTGTCCAGGTGTCGATGGTTGATGTAACTCTGGCAGGTGATGGCCTCCCAGGTGACATCCTTCTCAGCATCGGCCTGAGTCGCCCGACAAGCTGGAGAGCGGTGGATCTTGAGCAGCTGATTTTCATGTATAATCCTCATCTCTGAGCTCCATTCTTCCCGCTTCTCACGGATGGTCCTGGTGGAGCTGTAGTGTATGATCAGCTTGCCAACATTGCCGACAGTGTGGAGCATATGCCGAAGACGGCGCAACAAGCCTCCTACTGCCAACCCATAGGAATGGTACGTCACCGGATGGTTCTCCTCTCTCAAAGCAAGGGCAACTACAGGAACTCTCCCTCCGGTGGACTTGCGGGCGGTGCGGATCATGCGAACCATCTAAAACATAAAGCATTTAAAATTAAGTTAGATAAGAATTAAATAAAGATTGTATTTTGAATAAAAGTTGGGACAAGGTGAATAAAGTGACCCCATTAAATAACACTTTCAACCCACACCTTTGTAAAATAGTTTTTAATAAAATAGGGTCCTTAAATACGTCCATTTCTACCTAGGTCCACGTTCCTACGGGCAACCTAGCTCTGATACCACTTCTGTCACACCCGGTTTCTCCGAGGAACAACCGAGTGAATATCACATGTATGCCAGGATCGTTCTCTCATACAGGTGATGACAAATAGTGAAGCATCATTTATTACAAGCCAAGTGTTCGAATATAAAAATAAGTCTTACATAGCATAACGTCTCGATGGACGATAATATGATCATAATATGTAAATAAAATAGCAGCGGAATATAAATCTTGTGGGCTCCGTCACAGGCGTTGCCCGGGGGACTCCGTGAACCTAGAAACCTTCTTCGGGTCCAAAGTCTTGGTCATTGAACACCACATCATCCCCTTGACCTGAGCAGCAATTTAAACTAACAGAAACCAAGTTTGAGTACCGTTGGTACTCAGCAAGTGTGGGAAAGTTATGTCATGGATGGCTAGAGCAAGGAGAGGTTGAACTCATGGTTTAAGCACTACGCAATTAATACCTATCACCTTAGCTTATTAAGCACCTACCTTACTACACAGGTGAAATGGTCCCAATCCCTCAACCCATCATCAATATCAAGTAAACATAGTCTCATCTTCAATGTTAAGCTTCCCGCTTAACATCCTCAACTTCCCAATTCATCATCCTCTAATCATGAATAAGTCCAAGCCGCTCTTGACCGTGAGCACGGCTGTCATGACAGTTTTGACTCTGCAGAGTTTGCACCACTGTACCCACATGTAGTGATTTCATCCCCCGTTGTCGGGTGGACTAAAAGAACCTCCATTATGCCAGTGGCCGTGAACCACGTTCACACTTCCCAGGTGTGTAGCCAGGATATCACTACGAGGCCTTTACAAAGGGATTCCCGACGAGCGTGGGCCACTGAGGTTTCACCCCTAACAGCATACAAGAGGCTCCAACCCCGCTGCAGTGGCCCCCTCTTAAGCCTTGCGGTTCATATGGTACTCCAGCTAATACCTATTCCCCGCACCATCCAAAACACCCATACTACGCCGGGGATATACCTAATTAATTGGCCAAGCTGCCCATCTCAGCATGTGGTTGGCACGGTAAAGCCAGGTTACATGCTCCATGAACCGGTCCTTAGGATCCAGGCAAGTACTAAACACAAACCCGAGTCTCGTGCACCCAGCACCAACCAAATCATCCAACTTGCCTCGATCCCTACCTTTACATAACTCATAATATCTCATTCAAGAGTAAGGTAAATAAGTTGATGATCTCATATCCTACTTATCCCATTCTAAGCATGGCTAAGCATAAGTAATATGAATGAATGACATAGTAAAATAAATCCCAACCCAAGCTACAAGGAAACAAGATAATGCAATTCTAGGGAAACTTCCTAGCATGGGTATCATATTCCAAATTGACCATGCAATTAAATTCTAACTACACATCCTAGTATAGGATCAAAGTGGTCAAGGACACTTGCCTTCTTCCTGCTGCTCTGGGAATGGAAACTCTTGGTCTTGGAAGGGGAGAACTTGCTCTGGGGCAGGTTCTACTCATGCCAATACACATAGCAAAAGAAAACAACAATCCATAAGCCATAGTTCACACTTTCACTCATGCAAACCACACATACATACATACTAAAGTTATTCACATGTTTAGGTGTTGTGGTTACCCTAGATGTGTTGATTTTTGACCTACATGCACTTTTAAACATATATATATATTATTTCTAACTTTTGTATTCAGATTTTTAGTTGCACACTATATATTAATTTCCCATTTGAACAAATTCTCTATATTTAATTAATACACTCCTTAGCCACAAAATTTGCATGAAAGCAATTTTCCTACTTCAAATAGGTTTTCAGATCTTTTTCAAAATCTCAATTTGAAGTTTTTGAAAATAAAGACCTCATTTAATATTTACAAATTTTGTAAACTTATTTTCCTATATTTTCAGATTTATTTTCTATGCCTAAAAGTAAATTCCAATATTAAAATAGTAAGACATATCATCTAAACAGAATATATTCTAAAATGTTCAATAAAATATTTTTGAACTTCCTCTCTGATGTGAAACAATTTAAATTTATTTTACCAGTTTTTAGAATTATTTCCTAGCATAAAATGTGTCTCTAGAGATAATAAAAATGAGCAACACTTAGGCAGATTTCATTTCAGCCTAAAATCTATTTTTAACTCATTCTAAAGCTTTTCCAAGTGCTAGGAGAGTTTAAATTTATATTTGCACATGTGTTTGCATCACCATTTAAATTTAAATCCTAGTCACATGTTCAAATTTCTGAATTTAATATCTTATAGGGTCTAAAAGGCAAATCCACCCTACTGCAGGGTTTAATTTACTATTTCCTAAATTTTCAGGGGCCTATTTACACATAACAGAGAGGTTTTCCTAATTTTTATTAAGTCCAGGGGCTAAAACTGATTTTTAAATGAATTTACATGAATTTCTGAAGGTCCAGGGGCTAGATCAGAAGTTTCCGGGGCTAGCTCATGTTTTCCAAGATCCCCATGGGGTAGCGTGTAAGATTCCCGGCCTTTATAATGCGGGGCCAACGTGGACTGTTCGATTTAAAATAGACGGCTGAGATTATAACGCGAAGCGGTATGGGTTAGATCTAATAGGAACCGCACGATTTAAAATGGACGGGCCTCAGGGGGCCACGTCGCACTGGCCGTGCGCGGGCGGCGCTGCCAGGCGGCACGCGGCGGCGGGAGGCGGCGATCTCGCCGGAGAACTTCGGGTTTTCGTCTATACTTCCTAAAACTTGGATTTCTTGGCATAGAACGGAAGAGGGGAGGTAGGGGATCTCACCTCGGGGTTTTTCTTGAGCTCGGAGGCCCTGGAACGCGGTCGGCGACGAGGTCTGAGGTGAAAACACGGCGGTGCTCGCTGGAGCTGTATCTAGAGCGCAAAACACCGGGTTTCCTTCACCTGCGAGATTCCCCGGAGGCGGTGGAACATGATCAGCACGTTAGATCAGGAAATCCAAGCGAGGATCGAAGGAAAACGGCAGTAGAAGCTTCGGTTCTCACCGGGAGGAAAAACAGCCGATCGGGAAGGAAAAAGGGGCGATCGTCGGCGTATAAATGGGCGAGGGAGGGCGGCGGGTCTGTTGAGATCGCGCTGGGGTGCCCGAGACTGAGAATCGGGGCTGGGAGCGCGGGTTCCGGAGGGTCAGTTGTGATCGGGCGCGAGAGAGGGCCGGGCTCGGTTGGGGCGCGCGGGGGAAGAAGATGGCGGGTGGGCCCCGCGCGTCAGAGAGAGGGAGGGGGCGCCCGCGGGTTCTGGGCCGGCTGGGTGGGTTTCGGCCCACTGGCCGGTTTGTTTTTCTTTTTCTTTTTCCTTTTCCTTTTTCTGTTTTGATTCAAATTTAAATTCCAGTTTGAATTTGAATTGCTACACCACATGCAATACGTCCAAAAAATTTTAAATTCCCCTCTTTAGCAGGTTTTGGGGTGTTACATTATCTCAGCTTTCGCATGTTATTCCTGCTGGACGTCGTGTGACTCAGTACTGGAATCCTAAATGCCTTTTAACTAACCCCAATATTGAGTCATCGACTGTGACACCCTCATCTCGGGTGTCAGCATATGTTCATGCTTTATGAAGAGGAAACATTTTAAGAAAAGAAGGAACAGAGAAAATATCAAAGGAATAGCCAATGAGAGCCGAATCCAGCTTTCAGAAAGCGCCGAAGACAACTCACCGCGGCCGCTAGCCACGTGGCGTGTTCAGAGCTCATCCCTGTGAAGTAGGGAGAGGCCGCCGCCAAACTGGCTACGTGGCAGGCTCGGGGCTCGTCTCCGCAAAGGGGAGAGGTCCGATCCTGTGGGACACGTGTTGGACACGGAGCTAGCCTCTACGGAAGAAGCAAAAGCATTTCCGCAGGACACGTGTCATCCTCGGAGCTAGTCTTCGCAGAAGTCAGAGGACCAGTCGCGCGGGATACATGTCGATCTCGAAGCCCATCTCCGAGAGATCCTGTTCTATTGGGCACGCGTCGCCACCGGAGCTTATCTCCGGGAGGTCTGTCGCTACTGGACACGTGTCGACCTCGGGGCATGTCCCTGAAGAAAGAAGAGAGGAAAAGACCGGCGCCAACACGTGGCGTGCGTGGAGCTCACCTCCAAAGGATGGGGAGGTCTCGGTCGATTGACACGTGGCACAACCGGAGCTCGTCTCTACGGAAAAGGAGATACCAGGCCCCGAAAGGACACGTGGAGCCTCCGGAGCTCATCACCGCGAAGGTAACAAGTTCTGGGGCAGCTGTTCGAGTAAGAATACCGGTATGTAAAGGAAACCGACCTGTATTCCACAACTTTACCGCACCAAATCAACTAAAAATAAGATGATAGGATCCAACGATGATCTGAATAAGGCTCTTACTCGGGATACAATCACATTAGGACTCTTCTCTTCCCGATTATAAATAGAACCCAGAACCTCTGGCCGAAACCACAAACTTCTTTTTCCAAATCCTAAGCGACGACTTAGAGCCCTAGCCCTAACTCACCGAGAAAGCCATCGACGAAGCGCAACAAGGGAGATCATCGGAGGAGAACCGAGCGGTCTGAGGAGGACCTCGAAAACCCAGAAGGGCGTAAGGTAGGACTCCGACACCACCCTACGGCATTATTGTATTTCCCTTGCATCTGTTCTTTGATTCCTTTCGAACAGAAGCCTTCTCGTGGACATATCACTTGATGATTAGATCATTGCCACATCCACATTTGATCCGAACACTTCTGTCCATGCAAGCCATGCAAGAACACACCAATCTAATAAAAATCATAGGATAACCTGCATATGCATCATCGCGTCTAATTTAAGGTTTGTGCATTGATTGCTGTGAATCTTGTATACACGTGATCCTATCTAGCAGGACAAGCTCAGGGAGTTGTCTATGACGAACTGCAGCAACCAGGCTTTGAGATTGAGGAACAACCGGAACCGCAAGAACAAGGCAAGTGCTCCTTGACCATATTGATCCTATGTTTTGGGTATAACTGTTTTGTTTTGCGAAAAAGGTGTGCGTACTGAGTCAAACATGATGGTAAACCCTTTTATAGGAGTTTACAAGTTTTGGTTAAACCACCCTTGTCGTCTGAGAAGTTTATGAGTCGGGTATGTTTTTTTTTGTTTTATGCTCCGCTGAGTCTATGGGATCAGGAAGCGAGATAGATGTGTCTAGCTAACTGCACTCGTATTGATAATGAGAAACTGATGTTAATAAGGGATATTGATCGGAGGGAGATCTAGGCAAGATTGGGTTTGTGAATGAGGTAGCATGAGATGGTGGTTTACTTGCCGTAGATCTAAGGACCGGTTCATGCATGCACATGCCAGGATAACAGTGCCACCACAAGGCCAAGTATGGGTGCGGCTTAGCTAAGTAATTAGGTAAGTTGCTAGAGTGTTATGGACTGTGGAAGGCGCGGGGAATGAGAGTCGAATGAGGACTGCCCTGGGAACTGCATGGCACAAGAGGGGGCCCGTGGGTGGGAGAATTGGAGATTCTAGCCTGCCGGTGAAACCTTAGTGAGTTCATACATCTAGTAACCCCTTTGTAAAGGCTATTTTGTGATCTCTTGGCCATACACCCACGGTCGTGTACTGGTATAATGTAGGTTCTGCAGTCGCTGACGGGTGACGAAATCACAAACTTGTGGGTAAAGAGGTGCGAACTCTGCAGAGTCTAAAACTATCATGATAGCCATGTTACGGTCACGAGCACCTGGCTAAGCTGCCATGATTAGTTGGGATGGTTATTGGGATGGTTATTGGGAAGGTTATTGGTTTGGTTATGGTTTGGTTGTTGGGACTGTTGAGTTTGGGTGATGAGATGGTTGCATGGCTGTTGAGTCATGGCAGCGAGTTTGGTCTCGGTGTGAGACGAGGTTGTTTTATGAGGTGAGATGGTAGCGAATACGAGGAGGTATTCGTGAGTGGGAACAAAGGATTGGTTAATGTTCGGATGGAACACGGGAAGTGATGGAGGTATGTCGGTAATTTAATTCATGCTGGGATTACATTCATCTAAAGTTAAGTTGCTGTTTTATCATGGTTTTACAAATCTGATTTTCTGCAAATAAGCCTTTTTATACCTACCTTGTTTATGAAGCTGCATATCATGTGTTTTTCCCGCACTTGCTGAGTACATCATTGTACTCAAACTTGTATTATTACTTCATCATCAGCAGCAGGAGAAGCCTACTATGAAGACCACGTGGGGCATTGAGGCGTGTGATCTGTTCTCAACCTTGCCTGTGGAGGGAGTAGAGATGGAGTCACTTCTGCTTAGATTTGTATCCGCATTAGTTTTTGCTTCCGCATTAGAATAAAGACTTCCGCTGCATTGAAATAAGACTTCCGCTGTGAGCATGAGTCCAAGACTCATGAGACATTGTAACAAACCCTGTTATTCGTGGTAATATATAAATCTGAATTCAGTTTGTGGAACGTATGTGTATGTGTGATGAATATCCTGGGCACACATATGCATTAGTTCTCGGTTCCGTGGTTTTCCACAGAATTGAGGGCGTCACAGATTGGTATCAGAGCCACGGGTTGACAGTAGGTTACACGCCTTGATAGAAACCTTAGATTGATATTAGAGCCATGGGTTAACAGTAAGTTACACCCCTAAATAGGAGTAACAGGTAACTAAGCCACGCTGACTGAAGGAAGCATCCTAGGGTGAATAGCTTAGATTGGCCTTAAAAACCACCTTGACATAGGAAACAATCCTTGAATAGGAGTTGTGTGGGCCCTTGTGATGATTATTTGTGATTGTGTGCTTAGTGTGAGTTGTGGGACATCTCAAAACGTTGTCCATATCCACACGTAAGAAGAAAGAGGTGTGAGATGTCTCGGCACTTGCTCACATCCTCATATGGGCTAATATATACATAGTCCAACTCACCTCGATGCATATAGTTGGAGGGAATCTACCTAACCTTCTAACACCCTATTCTATTTCGATCTCTCTCACAGATGGTGAGAGGAAACGTCGGCCGAAGGAACGTCCAGGAGGATGACCATGATGAAGTTCCTGCTAACCCAGGAGCTGGCGAAAACCATCTGGAAAGGTTGATGGCCATGCAAAACCAGCTTATGCAAACCATGATCCAAACTTTGGGTCAGTTGCAGGCCAACCAAAACCCCGTTCCGGCACCGCCGCCACCACCACCGCCGGCTCATAACAGGTTGGGAGAGTTATGAGGACTCGACCACCCACCTTTGCTCAAGCTAGTGATCCCATGGAGGCCGATGATTGGTTAAAATCCATGGAGAAAAAGCTTGCCATTGTTCAGTGCAATGACCGAGAGAAGGTTCTCTTCGCGTTGCACCAACTTACGGGAGCCGCTGCTGACTGGTGGGATGCCCTGAGCAACGCCCATGCCAACCCGGAGACAATCACTTGGACTGAGTTCAAGGAAAGTTTCCGCTCTCACTACATCCCTGCTGGTGTAATGATGCTCAAAAGGCAGGAGTTCGAAGGTCTCCGCCAAGGGCAGAAAAATGTGAATGAGTAGCTCAACAAGTTCATACAACTGTCCCGGTATGCCCCTGAAGATGTCAACTCAGATCAGAGGAAGCAGTACCTGTTCATGAGGGGGTTGAACAATGAGATCCAAGTTCAGCTCCTCAACAATGACTACGTAAGATTCCAGAAGCTGGTTGACAAGGCCATAGTGGTTGAAAACAAGATCCGAGAGATCGAGCGAGAGTGCAAGAGGAAGATGACATACCAGCCCCAAGGGAGCAACGTACGATCCAGGTACATGCCCCCTGCACCGCAGTATGGATCGACCACTCCTGCGTACCGCCCTGGTCAGCCACCACAGCAACAATTCGTTGCACCAGCACCTCGCGTGCCCATGCCTCCTGCGCCCTGACCTAACAATGGCGCCCCTGTTCAAAACCCCCGCCCCAACGCACCTGCTGCCGTAGGCAACAGGGCATGCTTTGCATGCGGGGAGGTAGGCCACTTCGCGAACCAGTGCCCGAGGAGAGGCCCTGGACAGCAAGGTAACGTGCCCAAGCAGAACCAGCGACCGAACGGAGAAGAAAATCAAGGGAACCGTGGACAGCAGAATTATGCCCGCAGCCACGTGAACCATGTCACTGCTGAGAAAGCACAACAGGCTGAGGACGTCGTAATTGGTATGTTCCTTGCTAACTCCAACCCAGCCACCATCTTATTTGATTCTGGAGCATCGCATTCCTTCATATCATCCAAATATGTTGACAAACATCATCTACCCGTATCCCACTTAGAATGTGCTATGTTAGTTAATTCTCCCGGAGGAGAAATGAGGACTAATATAGTATGTCCGAAAGTAAGCCTTAAAATAAGGGGGGTAGACATCCTTGCCAACCTTATTGTCTTGGACTCCCAAGGGATTGACATTATACTCGGAATGGATTGGCTAAGCAAGCACAATGGAATAATCCAATGTGCTGAAAGGAGCGTGCAGTTGACAAACGAGCACGGTATTCGTGTCGAGTTTGAGTCAGCCCAGCAAACCACTGAAGGGGCAAATCTGAACCACATTGAAGGAGTAGCATTGGACAGTATTCCGGTGGTTCGAGAGTTTTCGGACGTGTTCCCGGAAGAGCTTCCAGGTATGCCACCTGACCGGGGCATTGAGTTTGCCATAGAGTTGATACCCGGAACTGCACCCATAGCCAAAAGACCTTATAGGATGCCCGTCAATGAGCTAGTTGAACTGAAGAAGCAAATTCAAGAACAGTTGGAGAAGGGTTTTATCCGTCCAGGCTCGTCACCATGGGGAGCTCCGGTGCTCTTCGTAGACAAGAAGGATGGAACCCAAAGGATGTGCGTGGACTATAGGTCTCTCAACGAGGTGACAATCAAGAACAAATACCCTCTACCCCGTATAGAGGACCTGTTCGACCAAATGAAAGGAGCCCGAGTGTTCTCCAAGATTGATCTTTGGTCGGGATACTTCCAGCTGAAGATTAAGCCCTCCGATATACCTAAGACTGCCTTTCGGGCACGGTATGGTTCGTATGAATATACCGTTATGTCTTTTGGATTGACGAATGCACCCGCATACTTCATGTACCTTATGAACAAGGTTTTCATGGAGTACTTGGACAGGTTCTTCGTGGTTTTCATCGACGACATTATGGTGTATTCAAAAAGTGAGGAGGAGCATGAAGAACATTTGAAATTGACCCTGCAGAAGTTGCATGAGCATCAATTGTATGCCAAGCTCAACAAGTGTCAGTTTTGGCTAAAGGAAATATCTTTCCTAGGCCATATTATCTCCAAGGAAGGGGTATCGGTTGATCCATGAAAGGTGAGAGATGTTCTAAAGTGGGACCAACCGAAGAGCGTGAGGGATATTCGGAGTTTCCTTGGGATGGCAGGATACTATCGATGCTTCATTAAAGACTTCTCTAAGATAACAAAACCTATGACGGAGTTGCTAATGAAGGGAAAGGTTTTTCAATGGACGCCAGCCTGCCAAGAGAGTTTCGAGGAACTCAAGAAAAGGCTAACCATAGCACCGGTTCTGGTATTGCCAGACATAAGCAAGAGCTTTGACATATATTGTGACGCATCCAGACAAGGGCTCGGATGTGTGCTCATGCAGGAAGGACAAGTGGTAGCCTATGCCTCACGGCAACTAAAGAAGCATGAGCTTAACTATCCTACACATGACTTGGAGTTAGCAGGTGGTGCATGCATTGAAGATTTGGAGACATTATATCCTTGGTCATCGATGTGAGATCTATACGGATCATAAAAGCCTCAAGTACATATTCACACAAACGGACTTAAATTTGAGGCAGCGTCGATGGTTAGAACTCATCAAGGATTATGATGTTGGAATCAACTATCACCCCGGGAAGGCCAATGTAGTAGCTGATGCATTGAGCAGAAAGGGAGCATGTCACCAACTCACGGTTCGGGAGCTACCACCCGAACTACGTAAGGAGTTTGAACGGTTACACCTCGGATTCTTGAATAACCTGGAAATAATAGAGATCCACTCCTTATTGGAACAAGAAATAAGAGAGGGCCAAGCAACGGACGAGGAGACCAAGGAGATCAAGGAAAGAATCCGACAAGGAATAGAGAAGGATTTCAAGGAGGATGAAAAGGGTACGCTTCGGCTAGGAAAAAGGATTTGTGTGCCAAACATAAGACACCTCCGCGACATGATATTGAAGGAGGCACATGATTCCCCCTATTCCATACATCCCGAAAGCACCAAAATGTATAAGGACTTGAAAACTTGTTATTGGTGGGAAGGTATGAAGAGGGATATAGCCGAATACGTTGCCCTATGCGACACATGCCAACGGGTGAAGGCCGAACATCAAAAACCCGCTGGATTGTTGCAACCTTTGAAAATACCCGAATGGAAGTGGGAAGACATCAGTATGGATTTCATCGTCGGATTGCCACGTACTCAGTCGGGATACGACTCCATCTGGGTCATTGTGGACCGATTGACGAAAACCACCCATTTTCTTCCTGTAAAGGCCAGTTACAACGTTGCACAATTGGCAGAGTTGTACATAGAGCAGATCGTGTGCCGTCATGGAGTCCCAAAGAGGATAGTCTCAGATCGAGGTTCTCAGTTTACCTCTAGGTTCTGGGGGAAGCTGCAGAAAGCCATGGGTACACGACTGGATTTTAGCTCCGCCTGTCACCCACAAACAGATGGACAAACCGAAAGGACAAACCAAATTTTGGAGGACACGTTGAGAGCTTGCGCCTTGAAACATGGGTGTAGTTGGGATAGGAGTTTACCGTATGCCGAATTCTCCTATAACAACAGCTATCAAGCTAGCTTGAAGATGTCGCCTTTCAAAGCCTTATATGGTAGACGGTGTAGAACACCACTGTTCTGGAATGAGACCGGAGAGAACCAGGTGTTTGGACCCGAAGTGCTACAAGAAGCCGAAGAGCAAGTCCAAACGGTACGGGAGAACTTAAAAGCCGCTCAGTCACGACAGAAAGGCTATGCGGACAATAGGCAAAGGAAGTTGACTTTCGAAGTGGGAGACTTCGTATATCTTAAGGTGTCGCCTATCCGAGGCCAACGACGTTTCAACGTCAAAGGCAAGCTAGCACCTCGCTAATTCGGACCATTTAAGATTCTGAATAAGCGAGGAGAAGTAGCCTATCAACTAGAGCTCCCAAACCACCTCTCCGACGTACATGACGTGTTTCATGTATCCTAGCTCAAGAAGTGCTTAAGAGTACCAGAGGAACAAGTATCAATGGGAGAGCTTGAACTTCAAAAGGACCTGACTTATGCGGAATACCCTGTCCGAATTTTGGACGTAAAGGAAAGGGTCACCCGGAACAAGGTGATTCGATGGTGCAAGGTACAATGGAGTCACCACACCGAAGCTGAAGCCACATGGGAGCGTGAAGAAGATATCAAGGCAGAATTTCCCCATCTATTTTCTACTAACGAATCTCGGGGGCGAGATTCAATTTAAGGGGGGTAGATTTGTGACACCCTCATCTCGGGTGTCAGCATATGTTCATGCTTTATGTAGAGGAAACATTTTAAGAAAAGAAGGAACAGAGAAAAATATCAAAGGAATAGCCAATGAGAGCCGAGTCCAGCTTTCAGAAAGCACCGAAGACAACTCACCGCGGCCGCTGAACACGTGGCGTGTTCGGAGCTCATCCCTGCAAAGTAGGGAGAGGCCGCCGCCAAACTGGCTACGTGGCAGGCTCGGGACTCGTCTCTGCAAAGGGGAGAGGTCCGATCCTGTGGGACACGTGTTGGACACGGAGCTAGACTCTACGGAAGAAGCAAAGGCATTTCCGCGGGACACGTGTCATCCTCGGAGCTAGTCCTCGCAGAAGTCAGAGGACCAGTCACGTGGGATATGTGTCGATCTCGAAGCCCATCTCCGAGAGATCCTGTTCTATTGGACACGCGTCGCCACCGGAGCTTATCTCCGGGAGGTCTGTCGCTACTGGACACGTGTCGACCTCGGGGCATGTCCCTGAAGAAAGAAGAGAGTAAAAGACCGGCGCCAGCACGTGGCGTGCGTGGAGCTCACCTCCAAAGGAGGGGGAGGTCTCGGTCGATTGACACGTGGCACAACCGGAGCTCGTCTCTGTGGAAAAGGAGATACCAGGCCTCGGAAGGACACGTGGAGCCTCCGGAGCTCATCACCGCGAAGGTAACGAGTTTTGGGGCAGATGTACGAGTAAGAATACCGGTACATAAAGGAAACCGACCTGAATTCCACAACGTTACCGCACCAAATCAACTAAAGATAAGATGATAGGATCCAACAACGATCTGAATAAGGCTCTTACTCGTGATACAATCAGATTAGGACTCTTCTCTTCCTGATTATAAATAGAACCCAGAACCTCTGGCCGAAACCACAGACTTCTTTTTCCAAATCCTGAGCCGACGACTTAGATCCCTAGCCCTAACTCGCCGAGAAAGCCATCGACAAAGCGCAACAAGGGAGATCATCAGAGGAGAACCGAGTGGTCTGAGGAGGACCTCGAAAACCCAGAAGGGCGTAAGGTAGGACTCCGACACCACCCTACGGCATTATTGTATTTCCCTTGCATCTGTTCTTTGATTCCTTTCGAACAGAAGCCTTCTCGTGGACAGATCACTTGATGATCAGATTGGTCTAAAGACCAGATCATTGCCACATCCACCTTTGATCCGAACACTTCTGTCCATGCAAGCCATGCAAGAACACACCAATCTAATAAAAATCATAGGATAACCTGCATATGCATCATCGCATCTAGTTTAAGGTTTGTGCATTAATTGTTGTGAATCTTGTATACACGTGATCCTATCTAGCAGGACAAGCTCAGGGAGCTGTCTACGGCGAACTGCAGCAACCAGGCTTTGAGATTCAGGAACAACCGGAACCGCAAGAACAAGGCAAGTGCTCCTTGACCATATTGATCCTATGTTTTGGGTAAAACTGTTTTGTTTTGCGAAAAAGGTGTGCGTACTGAGTCAAACATGATGGGAAACCCTTTTATAGGAGTTTACTAGTTTTGGTTAAACCACCCTTGTCGCTTGGAAAGTTTATGAGTCGGGTATGTTTTTTTGTTTTATGCTCCGCTGAGTCTATGGGATCGGGAAGCGAGATAGATGTGCCTAGCTAACTGCACTCGTATTGATAATGAGAAACTGATGTTAATAATGGATATGGATCGGAGGGAGATCTAGTCAAGATTGGGTTTGTGAATGAGGTAGCATGAGATGGTGGTTTACTTGCCGTAGATCTAAGGACCGGTTCATGCATGCACATGCCAGGATAACAGTGCCACCACAAGGCCAAGTATGGGTGCGGCTTAGCTCAGTAATTAGGTAAGTTGCTAGAGTGTTATGGACTGTGGAAGGCACGGGGAATGGGAGTCGAGTAAGGACTGCCCTGGGAACTGCATGGCACAAGAGGAGGCCCGTGGGTGGGATAATTGGAGATTCTAGCCTGCCGGTGAAACCTTAGTGAGTCCATACATCTAGTAACCCCTTTGTAAAGGCTATTTTGTGATCTCTTGGCCATACACCGACGGTCGTGTACTGGTATAATGGAGGTTCTGCAGTCGCCGACGGGTGACGAAATCACAAACGTGTGGGTAAAGAGGTGCAAACTCTGCAGAGTCTAAAACTATCATGATAGCCGAGCTTACGGTCACGAGCACCTGGCTAAACTGCCATGATTAGTTGGGATGGTTATTGGGAAGGTTATTGGTTTGGTTATGGTTTGGTTGTTGGGACTGTTGAGTTTGGGTGATGAGATGGTTGCATGACTGTTGAGTCATGGCAGCGAGTTTGGTCTCGGTGTGAGACGAGGTTGTTTTATGAGGTGAGATGGTAGCGAATACGAGGAGGTATTCGTGAGTGGGAACAAAGGATTGGTTAATGTTCGGATGGAACACGGGAAGTGATGGAGGTATGTCGGTAATTTAATTCATGCTGGGATTACATTCATCTAAAGTTAAGTTGCTGTTTTATCACGGTTTTATAAATCTGCTTTTCTGCAAATAAGCCTTTTTATACCTACCTTGTTTATGAAGCTGCATATCATGTGTTTTTCCCGCACTTGCTGAGTACATCATTGTACTCAAACTTGCATTATTACTTCATCATCAGCAGCAGGAGAAGCCTACTATGAAGACCACATGGGGCATTGAGGCGTGTGATCTGTTCTGAACCTTGCCTGTGGAGGGAGTAGAGATGGAGCCACTTCTTCTTAGATTTGCATCCGCATTTGTTTTTGCTTCCGCATTAGAATAAAGACTTCCGCTGCATTGAAATAAGACTTCCGCTGTGAGCATGAGTCCAAAACTCATGAGACATTGTAACAAACCCTGTTATTCGTGGTAATATATAAATCTGAACTCAGTTTGTGGAACGTATGTGTGTGTGTGATGAACATCCTGGGCACACATATGCATTAGTTCTCGGTTCCGTGGTTTTCCACAGAATTGAGGGCGTCACATCGACGTATTGTGCTTCTATGTAGGTTACACGCTTGAGGAAGGAGAACATTTAGATTGTGGATTCAGGTTGCTCACGCCACATGCCCGGTAACAAAAAGAATGGTTCTCCTCTCTCTCTCTCTCTCTCTCTCTCTCTCTTTTGTGTCACGTGTAGAGAATGTTACTTTTGCTGATAATTCTTCAACTCCTATAATTGCTAAGGGTTCAGTTAGAGTAAATGATCACTACACTTTGAAGGATGTGACATTTGTCAAAATTTTGAAATACAACTTGTTTTCTGTTTCACAATTGCTAGATGAAAATTTGGAAATTATTTTCAATAAAAACTGCTGCAAAGTTGTAGGTTCAAATAGTGAACTTATTTTTAACATGTCTCGGTTTGGAAGAGTTTTTAAAGCTGATTTTGATATGTCTTCCTCTGAACATAGATGTCTAGTTGCAAATGATTCCAAAGATTTATATTTTTGGCATTGTAGACTTGGTCACGTAGGCTTTGATCATCTCACGCATGTTAGTGCTCTTGATCGCATACGTGGGCTGCCTAAGCTTAATGAGGACAAAGAAATTGTGTGCTCTTCTTGTAGACATGCTAAGATGGTTGCAGGCTCACATGCTCCTCTCACAATGACCATGACAACTGAACCGGGTCAACTTTTACACCTTGACACCGTAGGACCTTCACGTGTTCAATCCTTCGGAGGTAAATGGTATGTTCTTGTGATTGTTGATGACTATTCTAGATACTCTTGGGTTTACTTTATGGCATCTAAGAATGAAGCTTTTAGTCACTTTAGAACTTTATTTCTTAGATTATCAATTGATCACCCAGGATCTTTAGGAGCAATTAGAAGTGATAATGGAACCGAATTTAAAAATCAATCATTTGACCACTTTTGTGCTGAAAATGCAATAGATCATCAATTTTCTTCACCATATGTACCTCAACAAAAAGGTGTTGTAGAGAGAAAGAACAGAACCTTAGTTGAGATGGCTAGTACTATGCTTGATGAATATCAAACTCCAAGGAAATTTTGGGCTGATGCAATTGCAACCGCTTGTTATGTCTCAAATCGTGTTTTCTTGCGTGCTAAGCTAGGTAAAACACCATATGAGCTCAGGTTTGGACATAGGCCTAGTGTCACACACTTTAGGGTCTTTGGTTGCAAATGCTTTGTTATGAAACATGGTAATCTTGATAAATTTGAAGCTAGATCTGTTGATGGCATGTTTCTTGGTTATCCATCTCATACTAGAGGCTACCGTGTGCTTTTACTTGATACTAACAAAATTGTGGAGACTTGTGAGGTTTCTTTTGATGAAGCTAGCCCAGGTACTAGTTCAAATATTGCAGGTCCGGATCCATATCCGTAGGGGGAGAGTATTTTCGTTGAAGAAGAGGAAGAAGTGGTGCTTCTGCCCGAAAATTCAGCAGCTAATGACATTGTTCCAGCTCCTGATCATTGATTCACAGCCAGCACCGACGACCACCATTGCTGGTCCAGATCCTCCTCACGTCACAAGCTCATCTATTTGTGATGAACATGAAGAAGAAGAAGCTTGTGAAGTGTCCACTCCCCTCCGGATTCTCAAAAGTCATCCTCCACAACAAATTATTGGAAGCTTGCATGAACGAGTTACACGATCCAGGTTTTTCGACCCCAATTCTCATGCTCATTCTGCTTTTGTTGCTTCTTTTGAACCCAAAGATATATCACATGCACTCACTAATGAATCTTGGATTATTGCCATGCAAGAAGAGTTAGAAAATTTTGAAAGAAATAATGTTTGGAAACTTGTACCTCCACCTCAAGGTCACACTTTAATTGGAACTAAATGGGTGTTTAAAAATAAACAAAGTGAGGATGGGCTTGTGGTTAGTAATAAGGCTAGGTTGGTTGCTCAAGGTTTCACACAAGTTGAAGGTCTAGATTTTGATGAAACTTTTGCTCATGTTGCTAGATTAGAAGCCATAACAATTTTGTTAGCTTTTGCTGCATCTAAAGGTTTTAAGCTATATCAAATGGATGTTAAAAGTGCTTTTCTTAATGGCTACATAGATGAGGAGGTTTATGTCAAACAACCACCTGGTTTTGAAAATCCAAATTTTCCTAATCATGTTTACAAACTGTCCAAAGCCTTGTACGGTCTTAAACAAGCCCCTAGAGCATGGTATGATAGGTTAAAAACATTCTTACATGGAAAGGGGTTTACCATGGGCAAGGTTGATAAAAATCTTTTTGTGCTTAAGCATGGCAATGACTCATTATTTGTTCAAGTGTATGTGGATGATATTATCTTTGGTTGTGCTTCTCATGATCTTGTGTCCAAGTTTTCATCTATGATGAGTTCAGAATTTGAGATGAGTATGATGAGAGAACTAACGTACTTTTTGGGGCTGCAAATCAAGCAAACCAAGTAGGGTACCTTTGTGCATCAAACAAAGTATACAAAAGATCTCCTAAGGCGCTTCAACATGGACAAAAGCAAGCCACTTCGGACACCAATGGGAACAGCAACAACACTTGAACTTGATGAAGATTGTGATCCCCTTGATCAAAAAGAATATAGAAGCATGATTGGATCACTTTTGTATCTCACGGCATCAAGACCAGACATACAATTTAGCGTATGTCTTTGTGCACGGTTTCAAGCCTCCCAACGTGTTTCACATCATCAAAGCCGTCAA
The DNA here is from genome assembly GCA_030760725.1 of Neostapfia colusana. NCBI lineage: Eukaryota > Viridiplantae > Streptophyta > Magnoliopsida > Poales > Poaceae > Neostapfia > Neostapfia colusana. The sequence continues at coordinate 109,656,170 of JASWHV010000006.1, forward strand.
AAGGATTCTCAGGTACTTACATGGAACTCAAGAATTTGGCATTTTTCTTCCTTCTTCCTCAACCGTTACTTTGAAAGCTTTTTCCGATGCTGATTTTGGGGGTTGTAGGATTTATAGGAAAAGTACTTCTGGTGCTTGTCATTTTCTTGGTAATTCACTTGTTGCCTGGTCCTCTAGAAAACAAAGTTCAGTTGCACAATCCACAGCCGAATCTGAATATGTAGCTGCTGCTAGTGCTTGCTCACAAATTCTTTGGATTGTTCAAACACTTAAGGACTATGGGGTTGATCTAGATAGTGTTCCACTGTTTTGTGATAACACTAGTGCCATTTGCATTGCTAAAAACCCCGTGCAATATTCGAGAACTAAGCACATTGACATTAGGTATCACTTTCTCTTTGATAATGTCGAAAAAGGGAACATTGTGCTTCACCATGTAGATACCGAACAACAATTGGCTGACATTTTTACAAAACCTTTGGATTTCACTCGGTTTTGTTACATTCGTAGTGAAATAGGGGTTATGCATCCTCATGGCTTAAATTGAGGGAGAATTTTGAAAACTTGGGAAGTCTATGTGTGAATCTGAAATTAAAATAATATGAGCATAGTATTTCATGCATATATGACTTTGTGATTCCTTTTTCATGCTGGAAGTTCTTACTACATTACTCGTGTTATACATTTTGTAGTTTTTACCATGTCTAGTAATTGGAATAATTACTTACACTAAATCTGGTCATGGTCGAACTTTCTTGCTGTTTTGAACTTGTTGCATGCTCACAAGTGCTTTTAATCATAAAGAATTAATCAAGTAATCAACTCACATGTTGAGTTTTTATGTTCAAATAAAAAATGAGAAAAGATCAAGAGAATATGCATGCATCGCACTTCTTCTTTTGAGATGGCTTATCATTGCACTTAGATATGAACTTGAAAGGACTTGTGTATGACTAAAACCATGTCCTTAAGCTTCTGGCTGTCAAATGACATAGGCTTGGCTTGGTTGGTTAGAATAAGGCTGATGCTGCATATAATCTCTTGCAAATGTCATAAGATCAAAATTCGTGCTTTAAATGATAAATAAAATGCAGCAACAAGTGTCATGTTTTCAGGTCTTGAAATAGTTAAGTTTGTGAGATCATGACTTGCTTAAATTGAAAATTACACTTGATCTCTAGCATGGCTTACACTAATTTATGTATCTCATTGATGTGATAGTGTAAGTTACTTGATAGTATGATTTGGATGAGCTTTGTTTTATATGTATATGTTATAATGTGCTCATAATTTTCTCTTTTGTACCTTGCTGAATACATTGTCGAAGGGGGAGAAATTGATCACACATTGCACACATTCACAAGTGTTTTGGCACGATTCTTCTCAGGGGGGGGTTGGTATTTTTATTTTTCTTCTCATTTTATTTCTGATTTACAAAGGGGGAGAAATTGTTTTCAAAACTTTTCATGTGAATAAGCCAATGTTCGGATTTTAAGTGGTGTTGCCAATGCATTCATCAAGGGGGAGATTGTGAGACCTATGTGTGCTGAATACATTGGCTTTGACGATAAAAGTTTTGAATACTACCAAGACACCTTTTTAGCAAGGTCCGACGATAGGTCCGACTTGTTTTGGGTAGCTCCGGCAAGGTCCGACGTAAGGTCCGACTTGCTTTGTCTAGGTCCGACTTATTTTGGCTAGGTCCGACTTGTTTTTGCTAGCTCCGGTGCTAGGTCCGACTAGATTTGGTAAGTTCCGTGCTAGGTCCGACTAAGCTTTAGTAAGCTCCGGCGCTGGGTCCGACTAGCTTTGGTAAGCTTCGGTTCAAGGTCCGGTTAGCTTTGGTAAGGTTCGGAGCTTGATTGCAATGGTTCTGCTTTTAACTTGCAATGTTTCGAACTTGCTTTACTCTTATGGAAAGTTTACTTAGTATTATTTTACTAAGTTTTTAGTGTGTTTTGGTGGTTATGGCTGATATCATTTTGCTATGGTTTACAACATGCTTGTGTGAGGTGCTCACTTAAGATGTTGTAGTTTCGGAACTAACGAGAGTCAAGTCGAGGACTTGTGCTTGGAAGTATTGGTTGTTTATTCATGTGCAGGTGTTGCTTGAGTTCAAGACATGGCTGGTGACGGGATCCATTGAACTAGTCTTAGGGAGAAGATGAGGTTCAACAACCAAGTTCGGGAGGAATTGTGGTTGAGTTGATCGGGAGGTCACGCAACATGTTTGGATCAAGAACAATGCATATGAAGGTATCGTGGACGTTGTTGGAAGGTGTTTGCACGTGTGCAAGGAGTGCATGGACGTGGCAACATGGTTCCAAGGCGTGGTGAAGAGATATGGAAGTGGAGATATGGTTGAAAAGGTTCAACCGGCTGGATTTTGCGCTCAGGCTGCGGCTGAGGCGGTTATGGTTTGTTTATGGAAAGTTTCGAGTTGGTTATAACAGGATTTCATGTTAGGAATGAAGTAGAGTTGTTTTAGGAATGTTTGGGACGTTTCTAAGGTGTTTGGAAGTCTTAAGATTGCTTCTATCTGCGTATAGAAGAGTCTTGTGCAGTATTGGAAAGTTACAGTTTGAATCCAAATAGGAGTAGGAGTCCTAGTTTGAATTGGATTGGCCATAGAGCTGGTTATATAAGCAAGGGAGGCCAAGGCTCATAGAGAGCACGACTTTGGGGATGTTCCTCTTGTGTTTTGATAAATAGAATTCGTATTCTAAAGGAACTTTTGTGCCTTGTTCTTCCGACTTGTTTCAGACAAGTTTTTCTCATCGAGTTTCTGTTCAGCACTACCTTGCTTCGGTGGTTTTATCATAACTCGAGTTTTACAGATCCAATTGATGTGATTCTTTTTGGGTTGTCTTCACAACTTGATTATCTATCATCTGTGAAAATTTCACGGTCATTTAATTTGTGGTTTCTGATCTACACGAGTTTCTTTGCAGTATTCCAGAACTGTTTTTCTCGCATAGAACAGATTGACCTTTGTTCGATCTTTCGATCGTAACATGAGTTTCTATCAACAGATATTCATGATTCTTGTTGTGACGTCTTCGTGACTTGATTCTATACAATATATACTAGTTTTGTCACAGTTGAACACGTTTAGATTAGTCGCACACACGGTTTCTTTAACAGATCAGTTTTCTGCTGAGCGGTGTTTTGTTGCTTCTGCTGAAAAGTTTTTATCTACCATTCACCCCCCTCTGGTAGCTTTACACGTGTACTTCGATCCTACAGGGATCCTGTACGGGCCCAGGCGATGGCAGAGGTCAATTTGGTGCGGGTTTGACGATTCTTTTGCTTCGCCAATTATATGGCAGAGATAGAGGGAGATGAGGAGAGAGGGAGAGAGAGAGGAGATGGCTGCAATGGCCAGCTTGAGGCCATCGAGGTCCATCCATGGGCCGAGAGGAGATGGCTGCGATGGCCAGCTTGAGGCCGTCGAGGCCCGTCCATGGGCGGGGGTCCTTGTACTTATCCTTGTCGAGGTCCTGCTTGTAGCGAATGTACTTGACGACGGCCATAGCGAAGTTGAGTTGGGGATGGCGAAAGAGGGATCGGAGAGCGTGGTGGCGGCGATGGCCTTCATGGGCTGAACGGGCATGGGCACGCCATCATCGGATTGGATTCGGCGGCAAAGCCCTGCCCTTTAGGCTCGGCGTCGACGGGGTTCAAGGTGGTGATCATGACTCCTTTCTTCTCTCTTTTCTACTTGAAGAACTGCACCGGATAGTTGCCCCCTTTTTACTTGAAGAACTGCACCGGATAGGGGGTGTAGTGTTAAATAGACGGTGTTATGCTTTCGAAATAGTAGTTTATTCGTTGTTATTATTTAAGATATGTACATAAAGGTGTTTCGGGCAGCTGAGATCAGAGCTAGGGACGAGGTGCAAAGGGCTAGGGACGAGTATCAAAACTCGTTCATGTTACAGATGCAAGCTGCCATGCAGGTAATCCATTTATAGATGTTGTACTTAACATTTTTTACATATACATGACATGTATAATGATTTGCTTTGTGTTTGCAGACTATGAGTGCAATACAGGCGGTTGTCTTTCCGCAATGGGCGCCGCCAGCGATACAGTTGCCACCGGTGCCGACGACGGCAGCCCAGGTACAAAATTATTCAAAATAACTTAAACTAGTTAAACTTGTTCAAAATTAGTAAAATATGCATTTTCTTACTTGTAACATGTCTAACCACACTTGCACTTCACAGGCGTCGGGAATGGAGGCTCAAACTTCGTCGCCTCAGATTCCGCCGCTTGGACGACTGCAGGAGGACGACTTTCCGAACTCCGGTGGCAGTGGACGGGGTAGCGTCTCATAGTCAGGTCAGCCGATTTTTCCCCTTAGCCTCATACTTGTGAGTTGTGTTGTTTCAATATGTCCATAGCTTGTTCAGAAAGTATTAGATAGCAAATTTGAATAAAATGATGAGTTATGTTCAATAAAATGCTGAGTTATGTTATTTCAATATGTCTATTTAAGGATCTTAAAGTGAAATTTGAAGCAAAGTTGAATGTTGTAATCTGTTTACATGTTTATTTAGAGGATGTGAAGTTGAATGTTGTAATCTTAAAGTTGTAAAGTTGAATGTTGTACTCTTACAGGATGCCATTCTAAAGTATTGTGTTCTACCTGCAGGACTAAAGAGTTTTATTAATTGCGAGATAAAGCTGAGTGCCCTCCTCTCAAACTTAGCTTGTGTGATGTGCAGTATGTGCGGTGTGATTGATGTATGAATAATTGTGCAATGATATATTGTGTAATGTATTTTGCGGTGCCATGTGATATATTGTGTGATTTTTTTTCTGCCTGTGTGATCTGGCCATCGAGCCAGGGCTGGCCTCGAAGCCAGGGCAGCATTTTCTAATTTTTTTAAAAAAATCAGCAAAACTTATTGATGACGGTTCTCTGGCGGCCGTCGACGATACTGGCAAGTTATCGTCGACGGTGCCAGGGACACCGTTGTCGATAAGTGTCCAGTATCGATGACAGTACCCTTTTACCATCGTCGATACTGTACCTTATCATCGACGGTGCCCTGGCACCATCGACGATAAGCTTCCCCCGCTGCCACGTGGAGGGAGTCACTTATCGACGGCAGCTAATTTTGGCCGTCATCAAATAGTTTATGGACGACGGTTACCGTCGTCAATAACGTTATAGATGACAAAAAAATGTAGACGGCTGTAAACCATCGTCTATAAGCATATACCGTCGTCTATAAGCTATAGACGACGGTTTGGGCCTTATAGCCGACGGTTTCTGGCCGTCGTCTATTATCGCAATTCCTGTAGTGTTACCTGTGGCACTGAAGAAGGCATCTGTGGCTCAGCCGACACCTGTGGCTCTATTGGCGGCTGCCATGAGGGAATGGAAACCTGCTGCCCATGCTGCTGGGTTAAGGTCCCTAATAGCAAAAAATTAGCACATTAATAATAATTAGATGATATAAATGTTTAGTATTTTAAGTTCTTACTTGTATCGCCGCTTGCATCGAAGTAGCTAGCTTGATACTCCTCTCTCGCCTTGGCAAGCGCTTCTTGCTTCTGGAGTTTCTTCTGTGTAAGGCATAGCTCCTTCTAGACACTCTAGAGCTCCAGGTCCCTCTGCGACATCCGCCGGTTAGGTCCCGTGAACAAAGACTGCGAGGAGAAGCCCCTCGAAGGCCTTGCCTCTCTCGAGTCAACCACTCCATCGAAAATGGCAAAACTATAAAAAATATTAAGAGTAAGATAATGTAGCTCAAATTGTTAGAAAGAAAAACAGGTAGCATATCACCGTCCATGCGCTTTACCGTCACCGCTCGCATACACGTCGTTGACGCCGATTGGTGCGTTCTGTCAATCGTAGTCTTCACCGTGAATCTTAACCGCCTCGTCCCCATACTTCTCCTACAAATACAAGCAACATATAAAACGTGTCAATAGCAATGTTAGTTACAAATAACGTAAATCAACTCGAGTGCTCAGCAGTCAAACTGTCACCACCAAAATGCACAGCTGATCAGGCTGTGAAGGGTCACTTGTCCTGTGACCTCTTTTCCACAACTGGACGTCGCTCGATCGTTCACCGAGCTCGTTTTCCTGTAAGTAAGAGTTAGTAGCATAAACATACTATAAATATAATTTTGTATGTATTTTCTTTACCATTCATCTAGCCAGACGTAGATGGTCATCTAGACCATACGTATGGCCTACCGGTAGAGCCTCTGCACTGTCGGGCCCTCTTGGACTTGGCGACGAAGTCCTTGTTGGACCACAGCCGACAGAGCGGCCGTTAAGCCTCCAGACGTCCTCCAACCAAGAAATCCCCACCTGCATGCATTTAGTAATTGATTGAAATAACATTGACATTACAAAATCAGAAAAAACACTACTAGTTTACCTCGACGTACTGCTCCTCCGTCAAGTACGTGTCGGAGTCGTATCTAAACGCCACAAGCTCCTGCCCTTGATGGCTCTTCAAGTAATCGTTTGTTGCTTGAATACGGGCATAGGAGATTGCCAGTGTAACAAGCTTCCTATCGTTCTTGTTGAAGACGACTCTAGCTTGGTCGGCATCTGCTGGATCTGCCAAAAGGTACTGTCTCTACAAGAAGACAGAAACATAAGTGTTAAACATTCTAGCTATTGAAGAACTAAATTTAAAATATGTATTAAACATACGTACCCAGAATTCGGTCCACGTTGCACCCTGAGCAGTCCCGTACGTCAGGTCAGTTGCACGAGCGTAATCATCCCATGACTTCGCAGGGATACACTCGTCACCGCTAGCAGGGACCTCACCAGGGTAGTGCAAACGCACGAGATTCCCTAAAACAGCGTTGACCTATCACTGATGTCCTCTACCCTCGAAGGTAGTGTCCTCCTATCTGTTGCAAGAACAATTGTGCATCAAAGAGTTTAAGCACTACGTAATTTTCGAAAGCTACAATGTAAGAGCTTCTTACCTATCGCCAACAGGGCGAATGTTGCTTCTTGTCTAGGAACTGGAGGAAGAGCCCCATAATGGCTCCTCCTGCTTCGTCGCGTTCTCTTCGCCTCCGTGTCCTCGAACAACCGGAAGGATGGTCCGCCGACCCGGAAGGGTGGTCAGCTGACCCGGATGGGTGCTCAGCTGACTGTGACGCAGGAGGCACCTTGGCCTTAGCCTCGGCTTGTGACTTTGAGTCATCCTATAATATTATAATAGTTTTAAGAAATATAAATATATTAATTAATTAATAATATAATGGAATACGATTGTTAAGTCAAATTACCTCGGTCCGCTGATAAGCAATAGGTCTGCCTGACAGCTCTGAGGGCACGTGTCTCAACAATTGAGACTGTTTGCTCTCTCCAGAGCTATTACCCTAAAAAAGGGTGTCCGCCACGTCTCGTGTGTGAGGCATTCATGCTTGCATTGCTGAGAAACCTCTTCACGTTCCTCTTCATCCCCTTACCCTTGTCCGACGACATCCTATTTCAACGATGCTTTGGTAAGTATAATTATTGTAAAATATATAACATGAAACAATAAATAAAGAAAACATTACTTGTATACAATATGAAACAACGAGTGCTTGCCTTCCGGATTGGTACCATTCACCTCCGTGTTTGGTTCGATCGTTGTTCTACTAATTATTGCCGTACTAGCGACCATCCAGTCTGGAGCCGTCGTAAATAACATATTATACACATACTCTCACGACGGTGTATATAGCTAACCGTCCTCATAGCATATAAGTATCACTCAATTTTATAATAATTCTCAACTATATAATGAAATGAAGAAAATAAATAACAATTAAACTAACAAAATAATAAATTACCTAGTTTGACAACTACTTACCACCTAAAATAAAACTAATTAATAAATTAAAGATAATTTACAATTGTGATGCCCAGTCCCGTAAAACACGGAACCTAGCTAATGCATATGTGTGCCCAGGATGTTCATCATACATACACATGAATTCAGAATATAACCACGAATAATAGGGTTTAAGTACTTTATTACATCAATCTCTAACTTATTCTTGCAGCGGAAATCTCTAACTTACTCTAGCAGCAGAAGTCTCTAAACAATAGCGGAAGCAACTAAACACGGCAGCGGCTCCATCTCCAACTCCACAGGCAAGTTGACGGTAGTTTGCATGCCTAGTACTCCACATGATCTTCAAAGTACTCTTCTCCTGTTGCTGATGTTTGTATGATAATGCAAGGGTGAGTACATGACGTACTCAGCAAGTGCGGGAAAAGTATGACATGTAGCTTACAGCAAGGTAGGGAATAAAAAGGCTCATTGCAGAAAGCAAAGTTTATTTCACAAACATGATAAAACAGCAACTATCTTTAAGTGAATTTAATCCCAACATATATTTAAGTAAAACAACAACATATCTCCTTCCTGATTCACCACTTTTCATGTCTCAACCAACCATTAATCTTTCTCAACTTTATATCATGCTCATAATAACCATCTCATGTTCATATTTATCTCATAACCAAAACCCAATGTCATGTCTTAACAGTCCCAACCAATCTCATTACCAAGACTCAACAGTCCCGAAACCAATCCCAAGACCATACCGATAACCATCCCAACTTTCCATCCAAAATTTCCCTCTAATCATGTGAGTTGGCCAGTCACTTGTGACCGTAAGCACGGCTATCATGATAGTTTTACACTCGTAAGAGGTGGCACCACTTTACCCACACGTTTGTGATTTTGTCACCCGTCGGCAACTGCAGAACCTCCATTATACCAGTACACAACCGTTGGTGTATGGCCAAGAGATCACAAAATAGCCTTTACAAAAGGGTTACTAGACGTATGGACTCACTGAGGTTTCACCAGCAGGCTCGAATCACCATTCTCCCACCTACGGGCCCCCTCTTGTGCCATGCAGTTCCCAGGGCAGTCCTCTCTCGACTCCCATTCCCCGTACCTTCCATGGTCCATAACAATCTAGCAACTTACCTAATTAGTCAGCTAAGCTGCACCCATATTTGTCCTTGTGGTGGCACTGTTTTCCTGGCATGTGCTGGCATGAACTGGTCCTTAGATCTACGGCAAGTAAACCACCATCTCATTCTACCACATCCACGAACCAAGCTTGCCTAGATCTCCCCTGATTCTATGCTCATTATCATCATCAAGTTCTCATTATCATTATTCATATGAGTGCAGTAGCTAGACACATTCTATCTCACTTCCCATATCCCGTAGGTTAGCGAAGCAAAAAAGCAAAAGTGACCATACCCGACTCATCAACATTCCCAGCGACAAGGATTGGTTAACAAAACTAGTAAACTCCTATAAAGGGGGTTTTTCATCAAGTTGACTCAAGCACACACGTTTTCGCAAACAAAACAGTTGTCAAAACATGGGATCAATATTGTCAAGGGGCACTTGCCTTGTTCCTGTGGCTTTTGTTGCTCACGTGTCTCAAAGTCTTGGTGTTGTAGTCCTTCATAGATAGCTTCCTGAGCTTGTCCTTCTACTCATGACCACGCACATACAAAATTATAGCAATCAAACATCATAAACAAGCTCTACTTTAGATGCAATGGTGCAAATCCTATGATGCTGACTTATTTAGATCAGTTTGTATATGTTCTTGCATGTTTTACTGGTCTTGCATGGGGTTTTATGGTGAACAAAGGTGTAAGGATCAAGTGTGGACGTGGTGATGATCTTGACTCAAGATCTAGATCAATTCCACCGTCAAAAACCGATCAACACGTGATCTGTCCACACGAAAAAGGTTCTGTCCGAAGGAAACGAAGAAAACGGATGCGACGATGTCGTAAGATAGGTAACAAAGACCTACCTCACTTCTCTTATGATTGTCAGCTCTTTTCCGGCAATGACGAGGTGTGACGGCTCGTCGGCGGTGCTCACGGTGACAGAACTCCGGCAAGGGGTTAACTCGGCGAGTTCGAAGCTAGGGTCTCTAAGTCGTCGACTCGGGAGATGGAAAGTAGGTACGTGGTTGCGGCCAAGGGGTTTTGGGTTCTATTTATAAGGGGTGAAAGAAGAGTCCTACTCTGATTGGATTTTAATTAAGAGTCCTATTCAATTTGTTTTGGATCTTAACAACTTATCTCCAACTGTTTTGGGTGTGGTAGCAGGGTGGAAGAGATCGTGTCGGTTTCCCTAGTACCGGGTATTCCCGCGCGCACAGGAGAAAAATCACTTAAGGATCTCGTCACCTCCGCATGATGAGCTCCGGAGGCACCACGTGTCCAGCGGGGGCCGGTCCTTGCTTCTCCTCAGAGACGAGCTCCAGACCTGCCACGCATCCAGCGGGGCGGGGCCTCCCTTTTCCTCAGAGGCGAGCTCCGCGTGCGCTACGTGTCTGGCGGGGCGGGGCCTCCCTTTTCCTCAGAGGCGAGCTCCGCGTGCGCCACGTGTCTGGCGGGTGGGACCTCCCCTCTCCTCAGAGGCGAGCTCCGCGTGTGCCACGTGTCAGTGCCGGACCTCCCCTCTCCTCAGAGGCGAGCTCCGAGAGTGTCACGTGTCCAGCAGCACCGGACCTCTTTTCTCCCAAGAGACGAGCTCCGATGTCGCCACGTGTCCAACAGCGTCGGACTTCTCTTCTCGGAGGTGAGCTCCGAGAGCGACACATGTCCAGCAGTATCGGACCTCCTTTCTCCTCGGAGGCGAGCTCCGAGGATGACACGTGTCCAGCGGTGTTGGACCTCCCTTCTCCTCGGAGGTGAGCTCCGAGGGTGACACGTGTCCAGTGGTGTCGGACCTCCCTTGTCCTCGGAGGTGAGCTCTGAGGGTGACACGTGTCCCGTGGGGCGGACCTCATCCCTTCTGCACGGGTGAGTTCCGAAATCAACACGTGTCCCGCGGGCTGGGCCTCGCTTCTCTGCAGAGACTAGCTCCGTAGTCAACACGTGTCCAGCGGGGTCGGACCTCGCCCCTTCTCCTGAGGCGAGCTCCGAGCCTGCCACGTGGCCAGCAGTGCTGGAGCTCACCCCCTCCGCAGGGATCAGCTCCGAAGGCGCCACGTGGCCAGCGGCCGCGGGAAGTGTCGACGGCGCTCCTCGGCAAATTGGAATTGGCTCTTTTCAGCTATCTTTCTCCCATTTTTATGATTCTTTCCCCCGTTCTACTTCTTTTATAATGTTTCTCTATATGCAATGCATGGATATGAAATTAAGCGTGTTACAACAATGCAATTAAACAATAATACAAGCAATTTACATAAATAAGACAACTAAATTTACAGTGCAATTAAACACTAATACAAGCAATTTACATAAATTAAAAAAAAACTAAATTTAAAATGTAATTAAACACTAATACAAGCAATTTACATAAATTAAAGACAACTAAATTAAGAATGCAATTATAAACTAATACAAGCAATTTACATAAATTAAAGACAACTAAATTTACAATGCAATTAACATTAATACAAGCAATTTATAGAAATTAAAGATAACTAAATTTACAATGCAATTAAATACTAATACAAGCAAGTTGCATAAATTAAACACTAAAAACACACTACACGTCGCACGGGAGGCCGAGGGCGGTGCGGGAAGGCCGAGGGCGTCGCGGGGAGGCCGGGGGCGGCGCGGGGAGGTTGGGGTGGCGCCGGGGAGGCCGGGGGAGCTCGGGGGCGGCCCGAGGAGCTCGGGGGCGGCCTCGGGCACGAGGGCGGCGGCAGCCAGGTCCGGGGCCAGCCTGGGGTGGGGCAGCGAGACAGCGCCGGGGCGGTGGCGAGCGGGCGTCAAAAGAGGAGAGCGGGCGTCGGGAGAGGAGAGCGGGCGCGTGCGGGCCGCCCCAGATATAAGGGGCTTATTTACAATGACCCGTTGCCCTAGCTGTTGTAAATAGGGTTATTTACGATGGCCGCGCAAGGGTCGTCGTAAATATGCTGTTATTTACGACGAACTAGGATAGGTCGTCGTAAATAAGCTTATTTACGACGGCCAGCTTTAGAGCCGTTGTAAATAACAATGTACGTCGTAAATGGTCGTGTTTCTTGTAGTGACAACAGTCGGCTAAGATTATTTTCATCAGAGAAGCAGGGGTTGAAAACAGTAGTTTCGGTGCCCTGCAGACCGTGTACCCCCACATAGTGGGTAAAAGATAGCCTAGGCCCCGCCTCCATACTGAGGCGGGCCCCAGCATAAGCCACGTGCCCTTGGCACCTTGGTCAGCCCTGGGGCCACCACGTGTGCATGGGCTGCGGAGCTAACACATGCCGTGGGCTCCGGCCCAAACCTACCTGCTTAGGTGAGGTCCGGAGCAGCCACGTGTCCCCTGGCTCCGAGATGCCTCCTCGCTGAAGGCAGCTCTGGAGCGGACACGTGCCCCAGGCTCCGGCCCTAGCCTCCCCACTAGGGTGAGGTCCAGAGCTGCCACGTGTCCCCTGGCACCGAGTCGCCTCCCCACTTAAGACAGCTCTGTTGCTGACAAGTGTCCCGGGCTCCGGCCCGAGCCTCCCTATTGAGGTAAGGTCCGGAGCTGCCACGTGTCCCCAGACACCAAGCCCGTCTATAAGGGCTCCAGAGCCCACACCATCCTTCATGGGTCGTGGGTCGACGAAGTCAAGAAGGAGGTGTGCTGTCAGGCTTCGCACTCAAGGCTCGCGCCTTCCCCAAAAGCTCGGTGCACTATGCACGCCTCCGTCCCTTGCCCGTTCGCCATTATGATGACAAGACAGGACAACGGGGCGTGACAGCAGTACAATGCCGCCCAACGGCACTATGCCGCCCAAGCAGGGAGAAGAGACGCGGCGACAAGACAACGTCTTCATCATCACCTGATACATGGTCAGGGGCGCTCAACGCACCGGATGGAGGGACTGAACTCCCCGGCTGGCTACTCTACTCAGAGGACGAAGCCCTAGATCGTGTATAGGACACTATAAGCTCTAGGGCCACCTTTCGGGCCCCAAGCCTCATTGTAACCACCCCGGCCATGAACGATAAAAGGACCAGGGTGACCACCCTGCAAAGGGTTCCGATTCGCCGCTCTCGAGATCACACAGCGCACAAGCGCTCACGCTCAAGCAATAGAACAAGCACACCCATGGACGTAGGGTATTACGCTCCGGCGGCCCGAACTATGTAAATCTTCATGTTCATCCGCTTCCTTGAGCCCAGGTTGCGAAGGGCGCCAAGCCCCCTCCGAAAAAAAGAACCTCGCGGGCTGCTTCCGAGCAGGCCGATAGGAGTGTCGCAGCTCACACTCCAACATTTGGCGTGCCAGGAAAGGGGGCTTTCCGCGCTCTCCTCGCGACCATTGTGAACATCACCTCTCATGGCAAGCCTCCTCGCCCAACTCGCCATCGTGTCCAGGTGGGAGACGATGAGGTCACCCCCGCTCCAGAGCGGGCAGGTGTGGCCAAGCCGGCAGCCAAGCGGTCGGCGCTCTCTCTGTGATGTAGGGGGTTCTTCTGATTTCTCATCCAGACGAGCCGTCAAGACCCTCCGTCGAGCAGTGGCAACCACCGCTCCAGTCCCGGGGCTGGCGCCACATCGCAAATGGATGGAGACTTCGATCAGCTTCGACGCCTCCGACTGCCCCCCAGAACATGGCAGGCATCGGGCAGCTGCCTCTCCAAGTCGCCCCGACCATCTCCAACGTGAAGCTCTACCGCGTGTTGATCGATGGCGGGGGGGGGGGGGGGGGGGGGGGGGGGGGGGGGCTCAGCGTTATCAGTCTCGCAGCTTTCAAGAAGCTGCAGATCCCTATCTCCCAGCTTACCCCCTCAAGACCATTCTTGGGGGTAGGTCGGGATCCCTTCTTCCCGTGAGGTAGTATCTCCCTCTCAGTGACATTCGGGACGCTTGAGAACTACCGTACGGAGAGCGTCGTCTTCGACGTGCGGAGGTCGGCCTCCCCTTCAATGCCATAATCGGCAGAACAGCTCTGTACCGATTCATGGCGGTAGCCCACTACGGCTATTTGGTCTTGAAGATGCCAACCCCGAGTGGCGTCCTCAAGATCCGCGGTGACCGCACTGCGGCTATCTCAGCGCTGGAAAAGCTCCAAGCGCTAGCAGCAGCACAGGAGGCCATCTCCGGTCATGCCAAAGCTAGCCGGCCGCCTCCAAGCATGTGTCACCGAGGGGCAACATTTGCACCCTGTGTGCAGCCCTCGGGCGGCGAGGACGTACTGGTAAAGGTCATCCAAGTCGGTCCTGATGTCGCCCTGATCACCCGAATTGCCAGGGGCCTAGGAGGCAAATAGGAAGACGCGCTCGTCACCTTCCTCCATGCAAACGACGACGTGTTTGCCTGGCAACCGTCGGAATTGCCCGGGATCCCCAGGGAGGTGATTGAGCACCAACTGAAGATCCACTCCGACGCTTGGGCGGTCCAACAGAAGCCTCAGAAGCAATCCGTCGAGCGGAAAAACTTCATCCGTGAAGAAATCAAGAAGCTGCTCGATGTCGGTTTTATCCGAGAGGTCCACCATCCACGATGGTTGGCCAACCCTGTTGTCGTCCCCAAGGCTGACGGGAAGCTACGTATGTGCATCGACTACACCACCCTCAATAAGGCATGTCCAAAGGATCTGTTCCCTCTCCCCCGTATAAACCAATAGTCGACTCTACGGCTCCCTATGATCTACTGTGTTTCCTAGACGCATATTCAGGTTTCCACCAAATACCTATGTCTAGGGAAGATGAAGAGCACATTGCCTTCATCACAGTAGACGGTCTATACTGTTATGTATCCGTGCCTTATGGTCTTAAGAATGTGCTCCCCACTTTTGTGTGTGCAATGCACAAGACGTTCGGGAACCTCATTCGGGACCTGGTCGAGTTTTATGTCGATGACATCATAGTAAAGGTTAAGTCGCAAGCATATCTGCTAGACAACCTAGCCCTAGTCTTCGACAGACTGTGTTCCACATGCACAAAGTTGAACCCAAACAAATGTGTCCTCGGGGTCTTTGCCGGGAAGCTGCTCAGTTTCTTGGTCTCACACCGAGGGATTGAAGCTAACCCAGAGAAGATTAAGGCGATAGAATTGATGCGGCCCCCTGCCCGCATCACGGACGTGCAGAAGCTTACCGGATGCTTGGCCATGCTCAGTCGGGGAAACTCTAGACTGGCCGAGCGGGCTCTTCCGTTCTTCAAGCTTCTGCGCAAAACTGGTCCATTCGTATGGACCGAGGAGGCGGATGAGGCGTTTTACGAGCTGAAGAAGTTCCTAACAACGCTGCCAATCATGATGGCCCCTAAACGAGGCGAGCCACTACTCCTCTATATTGGTGCCATAACCGAGGTCGTGAGCATGGTTTTGGTCACAGAGTGGCCAGAACTCCATTGACCTCAAGTCCCAAAAGAGACTCCTGCTGCCGTTGGTCTAAAGCCGCACGGCTCACACTCCGTAGGAAATCCCTAGGAAGGGGAAGTAATCAGGCCCCAAATAGGGGGGACCTGATGATCAATGCATATCCGGGTCCAAGCTCCTGGAATGAAGTCTCAGACTCGGGGGCTTGGGGGTCTCGGGTCCTGGACCTCCCCAAGAAGAACAAGTCGGATCGTAGCCATCTAGACCCGGCAACCGGCGTGCGTCTAGGTCCAAGATTCGAGAATGCAGTCTCGGACCAGGGAGCCAGGGGCCCCCAAGTCCCGGACCACTCCAAGAAGAAGCAGGCGGGTTCCAGCCATCTTGACCCAGCAACGGGTGTGCACCTAGGTCCGAGCTCCCAGAGTGCAGTCCCGAGCCCGAGGGCCGGGGGCCCCGAGTCCCGGACCTCTACTAGACGACGCTCCGGACCCCTTCGGGAGGGTCCGAACCATCCAGCATTGAAAGTTGCCTAGAGGGGGTGAATAGGCTAAACTACCTGAAATGAACTAATTAAACGGGATTAGAACACAGGGGCCGGACTAGTCTGGCTCAGGGGTGGACTAGTCTGGTCAGCCTGCTGGAAAAAACAAAAAACTTGATTTTTATGGGTGTTTCTTCAGATTTTAGTTCAACAAAATGCGGATAAAATATCTAGCAATCTAATATAACAAGTATGACAGGATATAGAAGTGGATTGCAAGATTGTAACGAGAAACACTATAATAGCAAAATTAGTGAAACAAACCCTAAGCAATTTTAATGATCAATGAAATGTAAATGCAAAATTGACACGGAGATTTTTGCCCGAGGTTCGATTCCATTCAGGAATCTATGTCCCCGTTGAGGAGTCCACAAAGGACTGGGTTTAACAACCCTTTCCTCACCAAGTTGCCACTAAGGCCAACCCGGTTTTTCCACTATCTCAAGGGTGAACTTACAAGATCTTTGGGGCTGCTCACAATCTGAGGCTCCCACTTGAATACATCCACAAACTTCACGAATCTCACAAGCCACAGGTCACAAATACTCACACCAAGTGCACGAGATCACTCCAAGAGCCAAAACACGAAGTTCTTCCTTCTCCTCTCCTCACGCACCCAAATCCACTCAAGAATTGGTTCTAGAGGGTGAGTAGGCAAGAGAGAAGGCTTAGAGAGGCTCTAGGATGGCTGTGGCGGCGCTAGGGTTCCAGTGTTCTTCTTTTGAAGTCGGGGCACCTTCTTTTATAGAGGTCCTGACAGCCAACCGTTGCCACCAACTGAAGTTCGGACTAGTCTAGTCAGGACCCTGGACTAGTCTGGTCTACGGGGACCACTGACGTCACAAAGCCACCTACACCCCAACATTCAAATTTCAAACGTTCACAAATCTCCAGACTAGTCTGCCTCACAACGGACTAGTTCGATCTCACACATGAACTCTTTGTCTGGGTGAGAACAGACAAGTCTGGAGGACCCGGACTAGTCCGGCCACTAAGGCGGACAAGTCTGGTCCACCAAGACTTAGCCGTGGGAGCTCTCATCTCACAACCATACGGACTAGTCTTCCTCAGAATGGACTAGCCCAAACTCACACAGGAACTCTTTGTCTGGGTGAAAACGGACAAGTCTGGCTAGCCCGGACTAGTCCAGCCACTGAGGCGGACAAGTCCGGTCTACCAGGACTTTTTTCCCGAAACACTCTCACCAAGAGAGAAAGGGACTAGTCCGTCCCCAAACGGACAAGTCCGAACTCAGTGAGGAACTCTTAGTCCGCCCCAAAATGGACTAAGCCATAGGACTCCGGACTAGTCAGGCCTCTGGCCCGGACAAGTCCGGCCTACTAGGGTTTATCTCACAAGCACTCTCCACTTAGGATTTGACACTTCTAACGCTTTGAGCTCTCTTCTATGATCTCAATGCACTTGACACACACACTCTCACTCTAACACGGCTAGCCTACCAAACACTCAAATGAAACCCTAATTTCTACTCTTCGAGTCTTCGACGTTATTCTTCATCCTTTTCCTTTTTGAGAGATTAGATGTCCACCATAAAAATATCTTTTGCTTATTATCATCTCAGCTCATTAGTCTCTTAATCGTCCTCATAAATCATCCAAAACCCACGGGGATACCTAGATGCACTTACAATCTCCCCCCTTTTTGGTGATTGATGGCAACACATTAAGTTTCAACATAAGAGATAAAAATTTGATTTTTCATAACACGTGTACGTATGCATAACTCCCCCTAGATGTATGCAACAGTAAAAGAGGGGAGTTGACATACATTCACATGTTATGGTGGGTTGCCTACGTGTTGTGCTCAAAAAATATGACAAGCCAATAAAACATAGCAAAGGGCAACAATGATTAATTTTAAGCATAAGGATCCACACATAGTCTTACACAAATGCATAAAACATAGATAGTCATGTCCAAAGATCTATACAAGACTAGGAGATGATAAAAATATATCCTCTTTCATCTCTCCCTCTTTGGCATCAAAGCACCAAAAAGGAAAAAGGAAGAAGATACGCCTAAGTCTACTCGTCATCTTCATCGTCTTCTTATTCAAACTCGCTCTCCGTGGCCTCTGTATCATCTTCCTCATCATCGGCGGCGGTGGATGGAGGCACGTCCTTGGAAGAGCTTCCATCTTCCGTGAACTGGGCGAGCTCATCAGCAGTGAACTTCGGATAAGGAGTGAGCTCTCCATCACTCTCCTCGGGAGGAGACATAGGCACCTCAAGCTTGTCACACACAGCCTTGAGGTACTTCTCCTGACGCCTCTCCATGCATTGAGTCCGGACCTCCACACACCGACAAGAGGCGAAGAGCGCGTTGAAGCACTTGAAGAATCCGCTCGTCGACTGCGGAGGAGGAGGTGATGAAGGAGCCACTAAGCTAGGAGGAGCCACTGAGCTGGAAGAAGGTTGAGCATTCTTCCTTCTTGAAGGTTCTGGCACAATTGGGGGCAGCTGACGACGGAGCGGTCGATGAGTCACATCCTTGGCGAAGACAAGCCCCGACACCTTCTCAATTAAGCACATAATATATGGTGCATACCCACATGATCGATTGAGAGTGTGAGAGATGTTGAAGATGTCATCATAGATGTGCTCAACGAGGTTGAACTTCTCTTCACCATCAATCAGCAGGAGAAGATGCCTTAAGTTTCCTTGAATCACTCCGCATGTCCATCCTTAGGGGCAATGGTTCTCCTTAGAATCCGGTTGAGGATGCTATAAAATGGCTTGATGTTCCTAGCAAGCCCAGCCTCATATGGAACATGACTAGGATACATGTAGTCGAGCTGGTCCCTATCCAATGCCTTGAGGTTGGAAATGATGATCTCATGGTCCAAGTGCTCCTCAAGGCCAAGTATCTGAGCAAACTTCTCATATGTGGCTGAGTATTGCTCTCCATGAGCCATCCAAGTGATCTTTCGGTCACCGTAGGTGGATAAATACATGGTGGTGTAAAATTACACAATCACTTTGATGTTCCAATCATACTTGAAGCTCATGATTTCCTTGATTCCATGGCGCTCCGTGGCTTCAATCACGGCATCAAAAGCTTTATGCTTCCTTTTGGCCATGTAGTCCCAATCCACTCACTGAGCTTGAGCGACTAGAGTCTTCATCTTCAAGTATACCAGGCGATAGTAGTCGCAATGGAAGTCACACCAAAACCTAGGGTCGGTTGTGTGCTTCTCATAATCATAGACTTTATCCATTCTCAGCCTTCTCGCCTTCTCACCACCCTTTCCTTTGAACACATATGCTGCAGTGTTGGGCTGCCGGTTTGGATCTCTAGCAGGGGCAGCCATCTTCAGGGGACCGATGGGCTTCGGTTGCCCGTTCTCCCTGATTACAATGCCTCCTGCCCTCTTTGTTGGTGCCTTGGCAGTTGCCTTTTTGTTCTTGGGCTCCTCAGGAAGTGGAGCCTTGCCTTTCTTTGGGTCACGGAGAACCCTACCCTCGGGTTCTTTCTCCTTCTCTTTGTCCCGCTCTTTCTCTCCCAAAGTGACCAGCTTCTTCCTCTTGGGCTCTACGGCACTAGCAACCTGAGAGTTATGGGCTTCACGTTCGGCCCTTTTCTTCTTCTGTTGATCCGCTAAGGATTCTTCAATGGCTTTTGCAATCTGTGCCTGCTTTTTGAGATCATGTCTTTTCTTTGTCCTTGCCTCTCAAATGACGGCATCCTTAGCCGCTTGAGCTTCCTTTACCGCCCTCTCTTCGGAGATGCGCCGATGGAGGGCTTGTCGAGCCTCCTCGGCCACGGGATTTTCAAGAGGGGAGTCGTGGTCGGAGTACGACATATCGCCTGAGAGACAAGAGATAGAAGGTCAAGGAAGTGGAATATTGCGAAAGAATTCACTAAAAAATGGCTAAAGTTAGGGTTTGTCCTGTGTAGACCGGACTTGTCCGTTAAGGGGTAGGACTAGTCCGCCCGATAACGGACTTGTCCGCCTAGAAACCGGACTAGTCCGCGTTACACAGGAAGAATCCTAACCCTAACAATTTTTCGCAAAGACTTCGAATCAAGTCGCAATACTCCTAAGCTACGATCGCAATGACTTGAGGAATAACATTTGTGAAGAGGTTTCTAGCGAAAAACCTAAGAATGAAGAAAAGGAGAGATTTTTGGGTAGGTCAAGAATACCTCTTCAAATCTCCAGATGTGATGAAATCGGAGGCGAAACTTGAGCAACGAAGCATGGGGAAGGATTTCCGCACTCCTTAGGGCTCCAATCCGTGGATTGGATGAGATTTTTGGTGGTGAAAAGCGAAAATCGCCAATGGGGGGCGGTTCCCTCTTAGAGAGAGAGTTGAGAGTTCAGAGTGAAGAGAGAGGGGTGGTCTGGCCGCCCCTGGGAGGTTAAGTCCCTAGGGGTCGGACTAGTCCGGCCTGATGCACGAACAGGTCCGGTCGACGGACCAGAGATGGACTTCTCCGGTGCCGGACTTGTCCGTACTCCTAGGCGGACTAGTACGGTTTGGCCTTGTCCACTGAGAAGTCCTGCCTAGACAGCCTAGACTTGTCCGTCCCATGGGCGGACTAGTCCAGCTATAAGCTGAAATTTTATATAATTTGAATTTTAGCTCAAGAATATGATCCTTTTTGGATAAGTTTTCATAGAGCAAAAGAGATTAGGGTAGAATTTTGAAAGCATGCGATTTTTGAAGGTTATATACATGTAACAAACAGATGTGCACGGCTCAAGCAACGTTTTAAAAATCTAGGATATTTAGTTCACTCTTTAGGTCACAAAAACGTTTCTCATCAAGGGGTTTGGTGAAGATATACACCAATTGCTTCTCACTCCTAACATGAGAGATAACAATATCTCCCTTGATAGAGTGATCTCGTAGGAAATAGTGACGGATATCAATGTGTTTGGTTCTAGAATGCTCCACCGGATTGTGAGCAATCTTGATGGCACTCTCATTGTCACATAGGAGTGGAATATGGCTCAAAGTGTAACCATAGTCCCTAAGAGTTTATCGCATCCATAGGAGTTGTGCACAACAACTCCTGGCTGTGATGTACTCTGCTTCGGCTGTGGATAAGGCAATGGAGTTTTGTTTCTTTGAAGACCACGAAACCAAGGACCTACCAAGGAATTGGCAAGTCCCGGACGTGCTCTTCCTATCTACCTTACAACCGGCATAATCGGCATCGGAGTATCCGATGAGATTGAACTTGGATCCCCTGGGATACCAAAGTCCTAGGTTAGGAGTATGAACTAAATATCTAAGAATCCTCTTAATGGTTGTCAAGTGACACTCCTTAGGAGTGGATTGGAACCATGCACACATACACACATTAAGCATTATGTGGGGCCTAGATGCACAAAGATAAAGCAAGGAACCTATCATGGAATGAAATACCTTTTGGTCCACACTTGGACCATCTTCATTGAGGTCAAGGTGTCCGTTGGTTCGCATTGGAGTCTTAATGGGTTTGGCTTTGTCCATGTCGAACCTCTTGAGTATGTCTTGAATATACTTGCTTTAACTTATGAACGTTCCTTCCCTGAGTTGTTTGACTTGGAATCCTAGGAAGAACTTCAATTCCCCCATCATTGACATCTCGAACCTTTCGGTCATTATCTTTGAAAACTCATCACGAAAAGCTTTGTTAGTAGAACCAAATATAATGTCATCGACATATATTTGGCACACAAATAAATCATCGTTAAAATGCTTAATGAAGAGTGTATAGTCGGCCTTCCCTATACTAAAACCATTTTTAGTGAGAAAGTCTCTAAGACACTCATACCAAGCTCTAGGAGCTTGTTTGAGGCCATAGAGGGCTTTACGAAGTTTAAAGACATGGTTAGGATACTTATCATCCTCAAATCCGGGTGGTTGCTCCACGTACATTTCCTCCTTGATCG
This sequence comes from Neostapfia colusana, assembly GCA_030760725.1. Lineage (NCBI taxonomy): Eukaryota > Viridiplantae > Streptophyta > Magnoliopsida > Poales > Poaceae > Neostapfia > Neostapfia colusana. Next base: position 109,677,888 of record JASWHV010000006.1, read on the forward strand.
GACCGTTGAGGAAAGCGCTTTTCACATCCATTTGGTATAGCTTGAAATCATGGTGAGTAGTAAAGACAAGCAAGATACGAATTGATTCAAGCCTAGCTACGAAAGCAAAAGTTTCATCGTAATCCAAACCTTCAACTTGTGCATATCCCTTTGCAACAAGTCTTGCCTTGTTTCTTGTTACAACCCCATACTCGTCTTGCTTGTTGCGGAATACCCACTTGGTTCCCACAACATTTGCGTTGGGTCGCTTCACGAGGTCCCATACTTGATTTCTTTCAAAATTGTTGAGTTCCTCTTGCATGGCCACCACCCAATCCGGATCTTGTAGTGCTTCTTCTACTTTGCGAGGCTCCAAAGAGGAGACAAAAGAGTAATATTCTAAAAAGTTAGCCATTCGAGAGCGAGTGGTTACCCCTTTGGAGATGTCTCCTAGGTTGTCGACGGGATGATCTCGTTGAACACTTTGGTGCACTCTTGGATGAGGTGGTTGGACTCTTTGATCTTCATATTCATCGTCGTTCTTTTCTTTATCTCCCCCTTGATCCAATCCTCCTTCTTGACTTTGATCGTTTTGATCTTGTTGAGGTTGGCCTTGCTCATCTTGAGCTTGATCATGGGAAGGAGACGTATCTTTGTTTGTTGGATGATCATTTGAGTCTTGAGGATGTTCTTGAGGGAAAATGTCTCCAAGTGCCATCCTTTTAAGTGCTTCTTGTGGAGCCTCTTCTCTATCTAGCACACTTTGATCAACTTGCTCCACTTGGGAGCCATTAGTCTCATCAAACACTACGTCTCTCGCTATTTCAACAATTCCGGAAGATTTATTGAAATCACGATAGGCGTAGGTGTTTGAGTCATCACCAAGTAAGAAACCTTCATCGTACTTTGAAGCAAACTTTGAAGTCCTAGGCTTCTTGTTGAGAATATAACACTTGCTCCCAAAGACACGAAAATAAGAGATGTTGGGTTTGTTACCGGTTAGAAGTTCGTAAGACGTCTTCTTCAAAAGTCGATGAAGGTACAACCGGTTTATGGCATGGCAAGCGGTGTTAACCGCTTCTGCCCAAAACTGGTCCGATGTCTTGTATTCATGAAGCATGGTTCTTGCCATCTCAATAAGAGTCATATTCTTCCTTTCAGCCACCCCGTTTTGTTGAGGGGAGTAGGGGGCTGAAAACTCATGCTTGATGCCTTCTTCATTCAAGTATTCTTCCACTTGAGTGTTCTTGAACTCGGTGCCATTATCGCTCCTTATGTTCTTGATTCTTAAGGAGAACTCATTTTCAGCTCTCCTCAAGAATTTCTTGAGCACATCTTGAGTTTCGCCTTTGTCATGCAAAAAGAACACCCAAGTGAAGCGAGAATAATCATCTACAACTACAAGACCATATTTGTTACCGCCGATGCTTATGCAGGTGATTGGACCGAAGAGGTCCATGTGAAGTAGCTCCAAAGGTCTTGTAGTCATCATGACATTTTTGGATGGATGTTGAGCTCCAACTTGCTTTCCGGATTGACAAGCACTGCATGGTCTGTCCTTATCAAAAACAACATTTTTCAAGCCTCGAATGTGTTCTCCCTTAAGAAGTTTTTGCAAATTTCTCATCCCAACATGGGCTAGCCGTCTATGCCAAAGCCATCCCATGTTGGTCTTTGCCATTAAGCACATGTCAAGTTGAGCTTTATCTGTGGTGAAATCCACAAGGTAAAGCTTTCCCTTGAGCACGCCCTTAAAGGCGATTGAGTCATTGCTTCTTCTTAAGACGGTCACACCCTCGTTAGTGAAAATATAGTTATAACCTTTATCACATAGTTGGGATATGTATAGAAGGTTATAATTAAGGGAGTCAACATGCAAAACATTGGAAAGAGTATGATGGGGAGAAATAGTAATTTTACCGGTGCCAAGGATTTTCCCTTAGCTATTGTCCCCAAATTATATTCCTTCCCTTGGATCTTCATTTTCCTCATACTCCACAAACATCCTTCTCTCTCCGGTCATATGTTTTGTCCATCCACTGTCGAGCACCCATTTTGATCCAGCGGAGGAGTATGCCTACAAAATAGAGTTATGCCTTATCTTTAGGTACCCAAACGGAGTAGAGTCTTTTCATATTAGTCAAGAGGCACTTGGGCACCCAAAAGCAATGTTTTGGACTCTTACGGAGTGGCCCAACATACCTAGCATAGGTCTTTCCAAATTTGTTCCTCAATAAAACATATGAAGCATCAAAATCATGGAACAAGGGAGGAGGTTCTTTCTAGGCATGTCAGATGAGTTTGCAATGTTCTTTCCATTTTCTAGGCATGTTCTCTTATCGCTCGGTTGGCTAAGAGATACACGCTGGTAGAAGGGGATCTCTAGTGGCGTGGCGCTAATGGCGTCCTATTACGGTGCATAACCCGGGAGGAGGGCTGCGACCTGATCGTAGAGATCCATGGAGACGTTGGTCGGTAAATCCTTCATGCATGGATTTTACTGGACGACAGCTCTCTAGGATGTCGTCGACCTGGTCAGGAGATGCAAGGCGTGTTAGCTTCATGCTAAGAAGATCCACACACCAGCGCAGATGCTGCAGATGATCCCGCCCTCATGGCCCTTCGCTGTGTGGGGGCTGGACATGCTGGGACCATTCCCCAGATCCGTCAGAGGATACCGGTACCTCTATGTCGCTGTAGACAAGTTCACCAAGTGGCCGGAAGCTACCCCTATAGTAACCATCAACAAGCAGTCAGCAGTCAAGTTCATCAAGTCAAATCGTCTACCGGTTTGGGGTCCCGCACAGAATCATCACCAACAACGAGACCCAGTTCACCAGTGCAGTATTCCAAGACTGCTGTGAAGACCTCGGCATCCAAGTTTGCTATGCTTCTGTTGCTCACCCAGAGAGTAATGGTCAAGCCGAAAGAGCCAACGCCGAGATTCTCAGAGGACTCAAGATGCGCACCTACAACAGCTTGAAAAAGCACGGTGTCAATTGGGTTGAAGAGCTTCCGTGCACACTGTGAGCTAGCCGGACGTCCCTCAATCGCTCGACAAGGGAAACACTCTTCTTCCTGGTGTACGGGGCTGAGGCCATCCTCCCCCCAGAAATCACCATGGGCTCATCCCGTGTCCGAGCGTACGACGAAGCCACGCAGGACCAGCTCCGGCGTGAAGATATAGACCTTGTCGATGAGCGAAGGTGGCCAGAAGCTATCCAAAATGCCCGATACCGTCAAGCGCTCCAGCGTTATCAGCAGCGGTTCGTGCGGAGTAGACAGCTCGAGGTGGGAGACCTGGTGCTACAACGGATACTTTCTCCATAAGGTGGGAACAAACTCTCCCCCGACTAGGAAGGCCCCTTCCGAGTAACACAAGTATGTCGTCCCGGGTGCGTTCGCCTAGCCACAGTGGATGGGGTACCTCTACCCAATCCTTGGAACATAGAACACCTCCGTATGTTCTATCCTTAGCATAGTGGTGGGGTCCTGTTTTCTCTAAAAAGGGTGTCATAGTGTCCAGGAACAGCGCTTGGAACAGCTAAATCCCGGAGGAGTCCTGTCACTCTCAACATATGGGATGGGTCGCTGCCTTCTAGCACGGTTTGTTTCCTCCTATGAAGAAGAGCCTAAAGTGAGAAAATTTTGCCTTGTCCTATGCATTCTCCCTTTACAGTTTGTGCTTCTTCAAGCACATCAACTGTAAACGAGCAAAGCCACGTACCCTTGGACCTAAGATCGGCCCTGAGGCTACCACGTGTGCTTGAGCTCCAGAGCCGACACGTGCCCCGGGATCCGGTCCGAGCTTCCCTGCTGAGGTGATGTCCGGAGCTGCCATGTGTCCCATGGCTCCGAGCCGCCTCCCCGTAGAGGGCAGCTCCGGAGCAGACACGTGCCCTAAGCTCCGGTCTGAAGCCTCCCTGTAGAGGGGGAACTCGGAGCTGCCACACGTCACCTGGCTCGAAGTTACCACCCCCCTGTGGGTAGCCCCAGAGCACACACACGCCGCGGGCATATCCCCTTTACAGTTTGTGCTTCCTCAAGCAAATCAACTGCAAATGGGCAAGCCACGTGCCCTAGGCCCCGAGGTCAATCCTGGGGCTATCATGTGCGCTTGAACTTCGGAACCGACGCGTTCCCTAGGCTCCGTTCCTATGCCTCCCTGCTGGGTGAAGTCCAGAACTATCACATGTCCTCAAGCTCCGAGCTGCCTCCCTGCCGAGAACAGCTCCGTTTCTGACACGTGCCCCTGGCTCCGGTCCAGGTCTCCCCACAGTGTGGGGTCCGGAGCTACCACGTGTCCCTAAGTTCCGAGCCCCCCCTCGCGGAGGTCAGATTTGGAGCAGACACGTGCCTCGGGCTCCGGGCAGAGTCTCCCCTCCGAGGAAAGCTCCTGAGCTGCCATGTGCCTCCCTGGAAAGAGCTGGGTACAAGGGTCGAACTTCCTTCAAATCCTTGCGCTGTCGAGGATCTGGAAGGGGTGGTAGCCACACTGCCGGAGTGCCCTTGGTTCTTACGCTGCTAAGGACCCAGAGGAACAAGCTCGAGACATCGGCAAAAGAGCTACCCATGTTGGCTAAGTCATCCAAGACCCTTGCGCTGCTAAGGGTCCGAAGTCTACATCGACGACATAGGACAATGAAAGACTTGAAACAAAGATGCTTTAATTAATAACAGAGTTCTGGCATACAAAAGGGGATACAAGACAACTAAGGAACTCAGCAGTTACAAGTCGAGTAGTCTCCTGCTCTGTAGCCTGCTTGGTTGTCCCTCGAGCCAATCTCTGCGCAGTGAGATGGTCACCTGCTATAAGACCAAGGACGGCAGCAACGCATGCTGGACCAAGGCAACAGTGACATCCAGTGTTGTGTGGGCCAAAACGCCATCTATGGCAGATTTTGTTGTCCACAACAGTACCTGGAGGAAGGCTTGAACACTCTGGACTTAACCTTCCTCCGGTACTGGCAGGAAGTCCTCCTACGGCGAGGCGCCTAGAGGACATGCCCCACTCGACACTGGCATAGGGACTCACTGCAAGTTGAGGACCCTGTCCCCGATGGCCTCCTCTACCATCGGTGCACCGTCAGGATGGCATGTGCTTCTATCCGAGGTCATCAAGCGGAGGGATGCACCAGAGAGCCTCACTGATGGTCGCACACACATGAACATCTCGCAAAAGTGGACGAAGAGGGCTACCAGTGTGAAAGTATCTGGTGGGCGAAGACGCTGAGAAGCAGGGACTTCCGGTGCGCAAGAGGAGAACAAAGGCCACATGGTGAGGGGGTGCCATCCTACATCGGAAGGCCTCCTTTTATACTCAGCCACGACCTCTGGTGTGACACCCTCAATTTTGATTTATGTATGCATTCATATTTTATATAGAGAAAACATTTTAAAATAAGTAGAAGCAGAGAAAGAATAAAAAAGATAGCCAAAAAGAGCCAAACCCAGTTTACCGTGAGCGCTGAAGACAACTCCCGCGGCTCGCTGGCCACGTGGCGCCTTCAGAGCTCATCCCCGCAAAAGAGGAGAGGTCCGCCGCCAAACTGACTACGTGGCAGGCTCGGGGCTCGTCTCTGTAAAAAAGGGCGAGGTCTGACCCCGTGGGACACGTGTTGCCCCAGAAGCTAGCCTCTGCGGAAGGAGCGAGGCCAGTTCCGCAGGACACGTGTTGTCACCGGAGCTAGTCACTGCGGAAAAGAGAGGACCAGCTGCGCGGGACACGTGTCGCTCTCGGAGCTCACTTCCGAGAGGTCCAATCCTACTGGACACGTGTCACCTCCGGAGCTCATCTCCGGGAGGTCCGACACTGTTGGACACATGTCAACCTCGGAGCTCACCTCCGGGAGGTCCGTCACTGTTGGACACATGTCGACCTCGGAGCTTGTCTCTGAGGAGAAAGGAAGTATAGCGCTACTGGACATGTGGCACATTCGGAGCTACCTCTGAAGAGAGGGGAGGTCCGGAATTGACACATGGCACAATCGGAGCCACCCCTGAAGAGAGGGGAGGTCCGGCACTTACACGTGGCGCACGCGGAGCTGCCTCTAAGGGAGAGGGAGGTCCCGCCCGCTAGGACGCGTGGCGCACGCGGAGCTCGCCTCTGAGGAAGAGGGAGGTCTCGCCCGCCTGACACGCGGCACAACCGGAGCTTGTCTCTGCGGAAAAAGGGATCCCAGGTCCCCGCAGGACACGTGGAGCCTCCGGAGCTCATCACAGCGAAGGTGACGAGATCTGAAGTAGTTTTCTCCCATGCACGAGTGCCCGAGACGGAGGAAACCGACACGAACTCTTCTACGTTGAATACTGCAACCAAATCAGCAAGAGATAAGTTGTTAAGATTCAAAAACAATTTGAATAGGACTCTTATTCGAATTCCGATCAGATTAGGACTCTTCTCTTCCCGATTATAAATAGAACCCGAAAACAATCCCTTGGTCGTAACATCTTTTCTAAGCTGACAACTTAGAAGCCCTAGCCCAAAACTCGCCGAGCTAACCCCTTCGCCGGAGTTCAGTCGCCAGAGATCGCCGGAAGAGAGCCCCAATGATCTGTCTTGCTAGGAGAAGGACCCTGAGACCAAGAAGAACGTAAGGTAGGCTTCCAATACCACCTTACGACATCATCGCGTTTTCTTTGCATCTGTTCTTTGATCCCTTCGAACAGAAGCTTTTTCATGGACAGATCACGTGTTGATCGGTCTGATCTAGATCTTGAGTCAAGATCATCACCACGTCCACATTTGATCCGAACACATTTGTTCATCGTAAAACTCATACAAACATGCATGAACACGTACAAACCGATCTAATAAAAACTGCATCATAGGATTAACATGCAAATGCGTCATTGCATCTTAAAGTAAAGTTTGTGCATGATGATTGATTGCTACGAATCTTGTATGTGCGTGATCGCGTATAGAAGGACAAGCTCAGGGAGCTACCTACGACGGACTACAACAGCAAGAATTTGAGCAACAGGAATGTGACGCTGTCGGTACCTGCGATATGGGGTACCCCCGCGCACAGGGGAAAATGCCTAAGGAACTCGCCCTTCTCTGCAGGGAGAGCTCGGAAGGCGCCACGCGTCCGGCGGAGGCCCGCCACGTGGCATACAGAAGCCGGACTTCCCCCTCCGCGGGCGAGGGGTCCGAAGGTGCCACGTATCCGGCCCCGCCATGTGGCCGACAGAAGCCGAACCTCCCCCTCCGCGGGGAGAGGTCCGGAGGCTCCACGTGCCCTGCGGGCCGGGCCCTCCTCTCCTCTGAGAAGGGCTCCGGGCCCACCACGTCGCAGCAGAACGGTGCTGCCTGCCCCCGAGCGATAGGCAGCGGGCGTAAAGACGCCCCATACCTTGCCCGTACAAGGTATTCAAGGCCCGCGTCTTCCCAAGACGCGGAGACGCGGAGCACGCCTCTATCAGGTGCCGTTGTGCCCAGTCGCATCACAGACTGGCGCGCGGTGTCAGAACCTGTCAGCCAATAAACACAGCGACAAGACATCCCATGCCGCCTGCGCCGTCATCAACCACTACGACTAGCATGCGGCATGGGCAGGGCTGCAAGACGAAGACACAGAAGCCTTCGCCAGAGACAACTACCGGCATAACTGCAGATACGGTAGATGATAGACAATCTCCCCGGGACCACCTGTTGGGTCCCGGGCCCCCTTGTAAGCCACCCGAGTCTTGGACCATAAAAGACTCGGGTAGGCGAGGATAGCAAGGGTTAGCACCTTCGCAACTCATACGCTAGCCATTCACACCCAAGCTGTAACTCACCCCCAAGCTCAGGACTCCGGCCCTGAGCAGCAAGCAATACAGCGAGCTCCATAGCTCGCCGTGGACGTAGGGTTTTACGCTCCGGCGGCCTGAACCACGTAAAACTCACAGTGTCAAGCTCTTACTAACTCGTCCATCCACGCAAGCTCTCCACAAGGGTCTAGCCCCACTGAAAAAAGAACCTCCGCGGGCTGCCCAGTGCAGGCCCGGGGGAAGTGTCGACCGAACACTTCGACATTTGGCGCGCCAGGTAGGGGGCTTTTCCCATTGCGCGACGAGTTTCCGCCGACGAAGATGACCAAGCTTCCTTCAGCGGCACACTCTCCTCCTCCGCGTTCACGGCGAACCGTGACCAGCGGGGAGTACATGTCAACGCACTCAGGACGGAGTGTGTCGGCACAAGCTGGTAGCCAGCAGCTGACTCCGGCAACGCCGACTCCGGCGATGCAGGCTCCGGCCAGTGTGAGATCTTCTGCAGCGCTGAGCGTACACCATGGGGGTGCGCTAGCTGCAGCAAGAGCACTGCTGCGCAACCCCCCTGCTGGGGATGCGCCCCATTCAGCGACCCAACAGTGGGTCCGCGAGGTGGACCGCCTCGTCGTCGCCGCCGCGAACCCTCGGTTTCGGCGAGGGCGACGCCCCGGTCAACCGGCTGTGTCGCTGACGCGCACGCCCACGGTTGACCGGAAAACGGCGGATTCCAGCTCCTCCAGGCTCCCGTGGACGGACCTGAGAAGGGAGCTGGAACGGTGCCACTTAGGCCAGGATACCCGAGTGTTCCTCGAGCGACGTCGAGAAAGGCGTCGCACTCAAGAGGCTGGCGACAACATGACGTCGGCCTCGACCCAGCCTGAAGGGCAGACCTTCGCCACGCGAGCTCTGCCCCAGGCGTACGCCCCGCAGCATAAGCCACAACCATGTGCTCTGCAAGCGGCGTCCCCGGCCTATGGCGCAACCTTGTCCATACCGGGGTACACTGTGTCAGGCGCAACCAAGCATTCGCGGCACCAGTACCTGCACTGGGAGCCAGCAACCGGCTCTGGCAGCGCCGACTCCGGCAATGCAGGCTCCAACCAGCGTCAGTTCTTCAGTAGCGCTGGGCGTACCCGGCGGGGGTGCGCCAGCCGCAGCAAGAGCGCTACTGCACAATCCGCCTGCTGGGGACGCGCCTCAGGCAGCGACCCAGCAGTGGATTCACGAGATAGACCGTCTCGTCGTCGCCGCCGCAAACCCTCGACTTCGGCGGGGACGACGCTCCAGCCAACTGGCTGTGTCGCTGATGCGCACGCCAATGGTTGCCGAGCAGACGGCGGACTCCAGCTCCACCAGGCTTCTGTCGACGGACCTGAGGGCAGAGCCGGAGCGATGCCACTTGGGCCAAGATGCCCGAGTGTTCTTCGAGCGACGTCTAGAAAGGCGTCGCAACCAAGAGGCTGGCGTCAGCATGACGTCGGCCTCGACCCAGCCTGAAGGGCAGATCTTCGCCACGCGAGCTCTGCCCCAGGCATACGCCGCGCAGCATATGCCACAACCATATGCCCCGCAAACAGCGTCCCCGGTCTAGGGAGCAGCCTTGCCCATACCGGGGCACACTGTGCCAGCGGCGAACCAAGCATTCGCGGCACCAATACCTGCACTGGGAGCCAGCAGCCGGCTCTGGCAGCGCCGACCCCGGCAATGCAGGCTCCAACCAGCGTCAGGTCTTCAGTAGCGCTGGGCGTACCCGGCGGGGGTGCGCTAGCCGCAGCAAGAGTGCTACTGCACAATCCGCCTGCTGGGGACGCGCCTCAGGCAGCGACCCAGCAGTGGATTCGCGAAGTAGACCGTCTTGTCGTCGCCGCCGCAAACCCTTGACTTCGGTGGGGACGACGCTCCGGCCAACCGGCTGTGTCGCTGAAGCGCACGCCGACGGTTGACGGACAGACGGCGGATTCCAGCTCCACCAGGCTTCCGTCGACGGACCTGAGGACTGAGCTGGAACGATGCCACCTGGGCCAAGACGCCCGAGTGTTCCTCGAGCGGTGATGAGAAAGGCGTCGCAGCCAAGAGGCCGGCGTCAGTATGACGACTGCCTCAACCCTGCCTGAGGCACAGACTTTCGCCACGCGAACTCTGCCCCAGACATACGCCACGCAGCATATGCCACAGCCATATGTCCCGCAAACGGCGCCCCCGGTCTATGGCGCAGCCTTGCCCATACCGGGGTACACTGTGCCAGCGGCGAACCAAGCGTTCGCGGCACCAACGCCTGCAGCAACAGGGGCAGGATGTACGGCCCTGGAGCCCCACCTCCGCTTCACGAGGTGGCCGCGCAAGTTTCGGCCGCACCTGCCCGAGAAGTACGACGGCAGCGTCAACCCGGCGGGGTTCCTCCAGATCCACTCCACCGCTGTACTTGCCGCAGGAGGGGATGAGGCCGTCATGGCCAAACTACTTCCCCGTCGCCTTGACCGGCCCAGCCCGGTCTTGGCTAATAAACCTCCCTCAGGGTTCCATAACTTCCTGGGGAGAGCTCTGCCGGCAGTTCATCGCCAACTTCGGCAGCTCCTACACCCGTCCCGCCATGGAGCCTGACCTCCACGCCATCAAGCAACAACCTGGGGAGTCGCTGCGCTCCTTCATCCAGCGGTTCTCCCAGGTACGCAACACCATTCCTCATATTCAAAGTGCTTCTGTGGTGGCGGCACTTCGACAGTGTCCGGGACGAGAAGATGCTTGAGAGGCTTGCAACCAGAGAGGTCTGTGATGCCTCCGAGATCTTCAGCCTGGCGGACAAGTGCGCCAGAGCAGCCGGAGGGCGGAGTTGGCACTCACTGCCAGCTTCCGAAGCCGGAAGACAGCCCGAAGATGGCGGAGTTCAAGCTGAGCTCCCGACCACGTCAGACAGCCAAGAGCCAAGCACTGGCCGACTTCGTGGCTGAGTGGACGCCAACGAAGGCTGACCCAGGGGGCCGCGAAGACGGTGAACCAAAGTACCGAGCTCTGATCTTCACCGGGCCTCACTGGACGCTCTTCTTCGATGGCTCCTCGCGAAAGCAGGGGGCCGGTGCCGGCGTACTGCTCCTCATGCCATCGGGGGAGCAGTCTGGGTACATGGTGTGTCTCAATTCCAAGGCAACCAACAACTTGGCAGAGTATGAAGCACTCATCTTTGGCCTAAAAGACAGTCCTGTCTCTGGGCGCTCGCCAGTTGTTGGCGCAGGGCGACTCCCAGCTAGTTATCAAGCAAGTTAAGGGTGAATGCCCCTGCAATGACCCACAGCTAGCTGCTTATCTGCTCCACGTGCGGATGTTGGAGAAAGACTTCCTCTCCTTGGACCTGCGCCATGTACCGCGCGCTGGCACGGCCGCAGCTGACGACCTCTCAACAAAAGCCTCCATCAGAGCCCCTGCGCACGAAGGAGTCTTCGAGAGGACGTTGATGCGGTCCACAGCCCGGCCCGCCGAGCCGGGCGAAGGGGGCTGAACCAGTGCCTCGAAGCTAGGCAGTCCCGGCGGCCCTGTATGCCGCCAAAGGATCGTAAGAGTCACTGGGCACTCCGTGCAACCCAGCGCTCAAGATCCAGAAGCTCAAGTAGTCCCGATGCATGGACCACGGAGGTCCGGGACTCCTTGAAGGACATCCTTCCTGATGAACGTGCATCCGCTGAACGGGTGGTGCGGATGGCTAAGTGCTACGCGCTGGTATCTTTACTGGCGTGGCGCCACGACATCCTATTGCGGTGCATAACCCAGGAGGAAGGCTGCGATTAGCTCGCAGTAGTCCAAGGAGGCGAGTGCTGGGAACGCTCATTGTCCCGCACGTTGGTCGGTTAAGCCACCCGGCATGGCTCCTACTAACCGAGAGCCACCTGGACGCCGTCAAACCGGTTAGGGATGCAATGCGTGCCAGGTCCACGCCAAGCAGACCCACACAACCGGTGCAGACGCGCACCCAGAGCCGTCGGGGGATATCGTCTCCTCCATGTCGAGGGCCAGCCGGACTTCCCAGGGCCGGGTTACGGGAACTACCCTTCCACATGGTATGCGGGGCCGAAGCCATGCTTCCCCCTGATATAGCCATGGGGGTCCCCCCGTGTCAGGCGTACGACGAAGCCACGCATGATCCGCTCTGCGTGAAGACAGGCGCTTCGACGCTACCCAGTAAGTTCACCATGCTTACTTAGGTGTTTATTTAAATTACGCATTAATTTATATGAACACCTCCCCACGCTCTAGACAGTGTGCGTCCATTGTACACTCGGCTCCTCTTTCCGGCTCTCATGCATAGTCGATATTTGCCGTCCTGCCGAAGGCGGTAGTGCTTGGGGTACCTGCCAGAGGCCCGGTGGCCTTTTGGATCTCCCCCTATAAGGGTACTGTACTGCCAGTTGGTCTCCTCCGAGAAAAGACCTACGCTAGACCGGGGGGTCAGGAGCCTTGCTTTGCCCGGTCTTGCACCCAAAGCATGCGCACTAGGCCTCCCGGCGCTACGGTCTGAGTACCAGGGGGCCGGACGGTTACACCCTGACTGGGGCTGGGGCCAGACCTCCGGGACCAAGTGCACTGGATTACCCAAGCCCCACATTACGGTCTGGGACAGTAAGCCAAATGAGACTAAGGGACAGGAAAGGGGAGACCACTGAGCAGCTCCGGACCTCCGCCCCGGCAGCTGGGCCGAGCTCCGAGGCCAGCCCTCGCCCTCCTTTTAGAGGCAAGCGCTGATGCCGGACCTCACGCCCTTCGTTGGCCTGAGCTCCGATGACTTCCGGACTCCACCACCACAGCCAGGTCGAGCTCCGAGGCCAGCCCTCGCCCTCCTTTCAGAGGCGAGCGCTGATGCCGGACCTCTCGCCCTTCGCTGGCCTGAGCTTTGATGACTTCCGGACCTTCGCCCCCGCAGCTGGGCCAAGTTCCGAGGCCAGCCCTCGCCCTCCTTTCAGAGGCGAGCACCGATGCCGGACCTCACGCCCGTCGCTGGCCTGAGCTCCGATGACTTCCGGACCTCCGCCCCCACAGCCGGGCCGAGCTCCGATGCCAGGCTTCACCCTCTCCTAAGAGGCTGAACTCTGAAGCCGTCAAAACCCTGCCAGCACAGGGAGTACTCAAGACAAGAAAGTGCGCGGGTAGGAGAAGGCCTCACCTCGGGCTCGTTACCTCCCCCGAGGAGAGCCCGGGGGCCACTGTCGGTACCTGCGATATGGGGTACCCCCGCGCACAGGGGAAAATGCCTAAGGAACTCGCCCTTCTCCGCAGGGAGAGCTCCGAAGGCGCCACGTGTCCGGCAGAGCCGGACCTCCCTCTCCTCAGAGGAGAGGTCCAGGCCCGCCACGTGGCATACAGAAGCCGGACCTCCCCCTCCACGGGCGAGGGGTCCGAAGGTGCCACGGGCCTGCCATGTGGCCGACAGAAGCCGAACCTCCCCCTCCGCGGGGAGAGGTCCGGAGGCTCCACGTGCCCCGCGGGCCGGGCCCTCCTCTCCTCTGAGAAGGGCTCCGGGCCCGCCATGTGGCAGCAGAACGGCGCTGCCTGCCCCCGAGCGATAGGCAGCGGGCGTAAAGACGCCCCATACCTTGCCCGTACAAGGTATTCAAGGTCCGTGTCTTCCCAAGACGCGGAGACGCGGAGCACGCCTCTGTCAGGTGCCGTTGCACCCAGTCGCATCACAGACTGGCGCGCGGTGTCAGAACCTGCCAGCCAATAAACACAGCGACAAGACATCCCATGCCGCCCGCGCCGTCATCAACCACTACGACTAGCATGCGGCATGGGCAGGGCTGCAAGACGAAGACTCAGAAGCCTTCGCCAGAGACAACTACCGGCATAACTGCAGATACGGTAGATGATAGACAATCTCCCCGGGACCACCTGTCGGGTCCCGGGCCCACTTGTAAGCCACCCGAGTCTTGGACTATAAAAGACTCGGGTAGGCGACGATAGCAAGGGTTCGCACCTCCGCAACTCATACGCTAGCCATTCACACCCAAGCTGTAACTCACCCCCAAGCTCAGGACTCCGGCCCTGAGCAGCAAGCAATACAGCGAGCTCCATAGCTCGCCGTGGACGTAGGGTTTTACGCTCCGGCGGGCTGAACCACGTAAAACTCCTAGTGTCAAGCTCTTACTAACTCGTCCATCCGCGCAAGCTCTCCGCAAGGGTCTAGCCCCACCGAAAAAAGAACCTCCGCGGGCTGCCCAGTGCAGGCCCGGGGGAAGTGTCGACCGAACACTTCGACAGACGCCCTCAATTCTGTGGGAAAACCACGGAACCGAGAACTAATGCATATGTGTGCCCAGGATGTTCATCACACATACACATACGTTCCACAAACTGAATTCAGATTATATATTACCACGAATAACAGAGTTTATTACAATCACCTCATGAGTCTTGGACTCACGCTCACAGCGGAAGTCTTATTCTAAAGCGGAAGCAATTTTAGCTAATGCGGAAGCAAATCTAAGCAGAAGTGGCTTCATCTCTAATCCCTCCACAGGCAAGGTTGAGAACAGATCACACGCCATAATGCTCTAGTCGGTCTTCATGGTAGTCTTCTCTTGCTGTTGATGGAGAAATAATAATGCAAGTTTGAGTACAATGATGTACTCAGCAAGTGCGGGAAAACACATGATATGCAGTTCATAAACAAGGTAGGTAATAAAAGGCTTATTTGCAGAAAAGCAGATTTATAAAACCATGATACAACAGCAACTTAACTTTAGGTGAATGTAATCCCATCATGTATTAAATTACCAACATACCTCCATCGCTTCCATGTTCCATCCGAACATTAACCAATCTTTTATTCATACTCACGAATACCTCCTCGTATTCGCTACCATCTCACCTCATAAAACAACCTCGTCTCGCACCGAGACCAATCTCATGTCATGACCCATCAGTCATGCAACCATCTCATCTCCCGGACTCAACAGTCCCAAACCAAACCATAACCAATAATCATAACCAAGAACCTTCCCAATAACCATTCCAATAACCATCCCAAAAACCATTCCCAACTAATCATGGCAGTTTAGCCAGATGCTCGTGACCGTAAGCTCGGCTATCATGATAGTTTTAGTAACTCTGCAGAGTTTGCACCTCTTTACCCACAAGTTTGTGATTTCGTCACCCGTCGGCGACTGCAGAACCTCCATTTTACCAGTACACAGTCATCGGTGTATGGTCAAGAGATCACAAAATAGCCTTTACAAAGGGGTTACTAGATGTATGGACTCACTAAGGTTTCACCGGCAGGCTAGAATCTCCAATTCTCCCACCCACGGGCCCCCTCTTGTGCCATGCAGTTCCCAGGGCAGTCCTCACTCGACTCCCATTCCCCGCGCCTTCCACAGTCCATAACACCCTAGTAACTTACCTAATTACTCAGCTAAGCCGCACCCATACTTGGCCTTGTGGTGGCACTGTTATCCTGGCATGTGCATGCATGAACCGGTCCTTAGATCTATGGCAAGTAAACCTCCATCTCAAGCTACCTCATTCACAAACCCAGGCGATCCATGTTCATTAACCTCATCAATTACTTATTATCAGTACGAGTGCAGTTAGCTAGACACATCTATCTCGCTTCCCAATCCCATGGACTCAGCGAAGCATAAAGCAAAAACCATACCCGACTCATAAACTTCCCAGGTGACAAGGATGGTTTAATCAAAACTAGTAAACTCCTATAAAAGGGTTTCCCATCATGTTTGACTCAGCACACACACCTTTTCGCAAAACAAAACAGTTTTATCCAAAACATAGGATCAATATGGTCAAGGAGCACTTGCCTTGCTCTTGCGGTTCCGGTTGTTCTTGATTCTCAAAACCTTGTTGCTGCAGCTCGTCGTAGACAGCTTCCTGAGTTTGTCCTGCTATGTAGGTTTCACGTGCATACAAATTCACAGCAATCAATATCATGCACAAACCCTAAACTAGATGCGATGATGCACATGCATGCCATCCTACGATTAGTTTTATTAGATTGATCTGTTGTTCTTTCATGGCTTGCATGGTCAGAGGTGTTCGGATCAAAGATGAACTGATCATCGAGTGTTCTGCCCACGAAAAGGCTTCTGTTCGAAAGGAATCGAAGAACAGATGCAAAGAGATGAACAAAATGATGTCGTAAGGTGGTATTGAAGTCCTACCTAACGCTCTTCTTGTCTTCGGGGTCCTCCACAGACCGCTTGGTTCTTGTCCGATGATCTCCCTTGTTGCGCTTCGGCGATGTTTTGCTCGGCGAGTTAGGGCTAGGGCTCTAAGTCGTCGGCTTAGGAGTTGAAAGAGAAGTTCGTGGTTTCGGCCAGAGGTTTTGGGTTCTATTTATAATCAGGGAAAGAAGAGTCCTAATCTGATTGGATCCCGAATAAGAGTCTTATTCAGATCTTTGTTAGATCCTGACGTCTTATCTTCGGTAACCATTGTGGATTTTAGATCGGTTTCTGTTGTGTACCGGTGTCCTTACGCGTAACAGCTGCTCCAGAATTCGTTACCTCTGGAATGATGAGCTTCGGAAGCTCCACGTGTCCTCCGGGCCTGGTATCTCCTCATCCACAGAGACGAGCTCCGGTTGTGCCGCGTGTCAATCGATCGAGACCTCCCTCTTCTGCGGAGATGAGCTCCGCGCACGCCACGTGTGGGTGCCGGTCTTTCCGCTTTCCTTTCCTCAAGGACATGCCCCGAGGTCAACATGTGTTTAGCTGCGACGGACCTTCCGGTGGTGACACGTGTTCGATAGATCCGGACTTCTCTGAGATGAGCTCCGAGATTGACACGTATCCCGCGCGACTGGTCCTCTTATTTCCGCGAGGACTAGCTCCGAGGATGACACGTGCCCTCTGAAAAATGCCTTTGCTTCTTCCGCAGAGGCTAGCTCCGCGGCAGCACGTGTCCCACAGGGTCGAACCTTTTTCCAATTGCGGAGGTGACCCCCGAGCCTTCCACGTAGCCAGTTTAGCGGCGAACCTCTCTTCACCTCGCAGAGGCGAGCTCCGAACACGCCACGTGGCCTGCTGGCTGCGGAGGTTGCCTTCGGTGCTCTCTGAGGGCTTTATTGGCTATCCTTTTGATAATTGTCATTGTTCCATCTTTTCTTAAGATGTTTTTCTTCTTCATAACACATGAACATATGCTGACACCTGAGGTGAGGGTGTCACAAATCTACCCCCCTTAAATTGAATATCGTCCTCGAGATTCGTTGGTATGAAATAGATGGGGAAATTCTGCCTTGATATCCTCTTCACGTTCCCATGTGGCTTCAGCTTCAGTGTGATGGCTCCATTGTACCTTGCACCATCGAATCACCTTGTTTCAGGTGACCCTTTCCTTTACGTCCAAGATTCGGACAGGGTGTTCTGCGTAAGTCAGGTCCTCTTGAAGTTCAAGTTCTCCCATTGACACTTGTTCCTCTGGTACTCTCAAGCACTTCTTGAGCTGAGATATATGAAACACGTCATGTACGTCGGAGAGGTGGTTTGGGAGCTCTAGTTGGTAGGCTACTTCTCCTCACTTGTCCAAAATCTTAAATGGTCCGATGTAGCGAGGCGCTAGTTTGCCCTTGACGTTAAAACGTCGTTGGCCTCGGATAGGCGATACCTTAAGGTATACGAAGTCTCCTACTTCAAAGGTCAACTTCCTACGCCTATTGTCCGCATAGCCTTTCTGTCGTGACTGAGCAGCCCTTAAGTTTTCCCGTATCGTTTGAACTTGCTTTTCAGCCTCTTGTAGTACTTCGGGTCCAAACACCTGGTTCTCTCCAGTCTCGTTCCAGAACAGCGGCGTTCTACACCGTCTGCCATATAAGGCTTCGAAAGGCGACATCTTCAAGCTAGTTTGATAGCTGTTGTTATAGGAGAACTCGGCATACGGTAAACTCCTATCCCAACTACGCCCACGTTTCAAGGCGCAAGCTCTCAGCATGTCCTCCAAAATTTGGTTCGTCCTCTCGGTTTGCCCAGTCGTGTACCCATGGCTTTCTGCAGCTTCCTCCAGAATCTAGAGGTAAACTGAGAACCTCGATCTTAGACTATCCTCTTCGGAACTCCATGACGGCACACGATCTGCTCCAGGTACAATTCTGCCAACTGTGTAACGTTGTAACTGGTCTTTACCGGAAGAAAGTGGGCGGTTTTCGTCAACCGGTCCACAATGACCCAGATGGAGTCGTATCCTGACTGAGTTCGTGGCAATCCGACAATGAAGTCCATACTGATGTCGTCCCATTTCCATTCAGGTATTTTCAAAGGTTGCAACAATCCAGCGGGTTTTTGATGTTCGGCTTTTACCCGTTGGCATGTGTCGCATAGGGCAACGTATTCGGCTATATCCCTTTTCATACCATCCCACCAATAGCAAGTTTTCAAATCCTTGTACATTTTGGTGCTCCCTGGATGTATGGAATAGGGTGAATCATGTGCTTCCCTTAATATCATGTCGCGAAGGAGTCTTAGGTTTGGCACACAAATCCTTTTTCCTAGCCAAAGCGTACCCTTTTCATCCTCCTTGAAATCCTTCTCTACCCCTTGTCAGATTCTTTCCTTGATCCCCTTGATCCCCTCGTCCATTGCTTGGCCCTTTCTTATTTCTTGCTCCAATGGGGAGTGGATCTCTATTATCCCCACGTTATTCAAGAATCCGAGGTGTAACCGTTCGAACTCCTTACGTAGTTCGGGTGGTAGCTCCCGAACCGTGAGTTGGTGGCATGCTCCCTTTCTGCTCAATGCGTCAGCTACTACATTGGCCTTCCCGGGGTGGTAGTTGATTCCTACATCATAATCCTTGATGAGTTCTAACCATCGACGTTGCCTCAAATTCAAGTCCGTTTGTGTAAATATGTACTTGAGGCTTTTATGATCCGTATAGATCTCACATCGATGACCAAGGATATAATGTCTCCAAATCTTCAATGCATGCACTACCACTGCTAACTCCAAGTCGTGCGTAGGATAGTTAAGCTCGTGCTTCTTTAATTGTCGTGAGGCATAGGCTACCACTTGTCCTTCCTGCATGAGTACACACCCGAGCCCTTGTCTGGATGCGTCACAATATATGTCAAAGCTCTTGCTTACGCCTGGCAATACCAGAACTGGTGCTGTGGTTAGCCTTTTCTTGAGTTCCTCAAAACTTTCTTGGCAGGCTTGTGTCCATTGAAAGATTTTTCCCTTCATTAGCAACTCCGTCATAGGTTTTGCTATTTTAGAGAAGTCTTTAATGAAGCGCCGATAGTATCCTGCCATCCCAAGGAAACTCCGAATATCCCTCACGCTCTTCGGTTGGTCCCACTTCAGAACATCTCTCACCTTTCCAGGATCAACCGATACCCCTTCCTTGGAGATGATGTGGCCTAGGAAGGATATTTCCTTTAGCCAAAATTGATACTTGTCGAGCTTGGCATACAACTGATGCTCGCGCAACTTCTGCAAGGTCAATCTCAGATGTTCTTCATGCTCCTCCTTACTTTTTGAATACACCATAATGTCGTCGATGAAAACCACGATGAACTTGTCTAAGTACTCCATGAAAACCTTGTTCATAAGGTACATGAAGTATGCGGGTGCATTCGTCAATCCAAAAGACATAACGGTATATTCATATGAACCATACCGTGTCCGAAAGGCTGTCTTAGGTATATCGGAGGGCTTAATCTTCAGCTAGAAATATCCCGACCGAAGATCAATCTTGGAGAATACTTGGGCTCCTTTCATTTGATCGAACAGGTCCTCTATACGGGGCAGAGGGTATTTATTCTTTATTGTCACCTCGTTGAGAGACCTGTAGTCCACGCACATTCTTTGGGTTCCGTCCTTCTTGTCCACGAAAAGTACCGGGGCTCCCCATGGTGACAAACTTGGACGGATAAAACCCTTATCCAACTGTTCTTGAATTTGCTTCTTGAGTTCAACTAACTCGTTGACGGGCATCCTATATGGTCTCTTAGCTATAGGTGCAGTTCCGGGTACCAAATCTATGGCAAACTCGATGTCCCGGTCAGGTGGCATTCCCAGGAGCTCTTCCGGGAATACGTCCGAAAATTCCTGAACCACTGGAATGCTGTCTAATGTTGTTCCTTCGACATGGTTCAAATCTGCCCGTTCGGTTGCTTGCTGGGCTGATTCAAACTCGACACGGATACCGTGTTCGTTCGTCAACTGCACGCTTCTCTCAGCACATTGGATTACTCCATTGTGCTTGCTTAACTAGTCCATTCCGAGTATGCTGTCAATCCCGTGGGAGTCCAAAACAATAAGGTTGGCAAGGAAGTCTACCCCCCTTATTTTAAGGCTTACTTTAGGACATACTATATTAGTCCTCATTTCTCCCCCGGGAGAATTAACTAACATAGCACATTCTAAGTGGGATACGGGTAGATGATGCTTGGCAACATATTCGGATGATATGAAGGAATGTGATGCTCCAGAATCAAATAAAATGGTGGCTGGGGTTGAGTTGGCAAGGAACATACCAATTGCGACGTCCTCAGCCTGTTGTGCTTCCTCAGCAGTGACATGGTTAACGTGGCCACGAGCATAGTTCTGCGGTCCACGGTTCCCTTGGTTGTTTCCTCCATTTGGTCGCTGGTTCTGCTTGGGCACGTTACCTTGCTGTCCAGGGCCTCTCCTCGGGCACTGGTTAGCGAAGTGGCCTACTTCCCCGCATGCAAAGCATGCCCTGTTGCCTACGGCAGCAGGTACGTTGGGGCGGGGGTTTTGAACAGGAGCGCCATTGTTAGGCCGGGGCACAGGAGGCATGGGCACACGAGGTGCCGGTGCAACGAACCGTTGCTGTGGTGGCTGACCAGGGCGGTTCGTAGGAGTGGTCAATCCATACTGCGGTGCAGGGGGCATGTATCTAGGTCGTACGTTGCTCCCTTGGGGATGGTATGGTATCTTCCTTTTGCACTCTCGCTCAATCTCGTGGATCTTGGTTTCCACCACAATAGCCTTATCAACTAGCTTCTGGAAGCTTACGTAGTCATTGTTGAGGAGCTGAACTTGGATCTCATTGTTCAACCCTCTCATGAACAGGTACTGCTTCCTTTGGTCTGAGTTGACATCTTCGGGGGCATACCGGGACAGTTGTATGAACTTGTTGAGATATTCATTCACGCTTTTCTGTCCTTGGCGGAGACCTTCAAACTCCTGCCTCTTGAGCATCATTACGCCAACAGGGATATAGTGGGAGCGGAAACTTTCCTTGAACTCAGTCCAAGTGATTGTCTCCGGGTTAGCATGGGCGTTGCTCAAGGCATCCCACCAGTCAGCAGCTGCTCCCATCAGTTGGTGCGACGCAAAGAGAACCTTCTCTCGTTCATTGCACTGAACAATGGCAAGCTTCTTCTCCATGGATTTCAACCAATCATCGGCCTCCATGGGATCGCTAGCTTGAGCAAAGGTGGGTGGTAGAGTCCTCATGAACTCTCCCAACCTGTTATGAGCCGGCGCTGGTGGCGGCGGTGGTGCCGGAACGGGGTGTTGGTTGGCCTGCAACTGACCCAAAGTTTGGATCATGGTCTGCATAAGCTGGTTTTGCATGGCCATCAACCTTTCTAGGTTGTTTTCGCCAGCTCCAGGGTTAGCAGGAACTTCCTCGTGGTCATCTTCCTGGACGTTCCTTCGGTTGGTGTTTCCTCTCACCATCTGTGAGGGAGAACGAAATAGAATAGAAGGTTAGAAGGTTAGATAGGTCCTTTCAACTATATGCATCAAGGTGAGTTGGACTATATATATTAGTCCTTATGAGGATTCGAGCAAGTGCCGAAGCATTTCACTCCTCTTTCTTCTTACGTGTGGATATGGGCAACCTTGTTGAGACGTCCCACAACTCACACTAAGCACATATTCACAAATAATCATCACAAGGGCCCACTCAACTCCTATTCAAGGATGGTTTCCTATGTCAAGGTGGTTTTAAAGGTCAATCTAGGCTATTCACCTTAGGATGCTTCCTTTGGTCAGCGTGGCTTAGCTACCTGTGACTCCTATTTAGGGTGTAACTTGCTGTTAACCCGTGGCCCTAATACCAATCTAATGTTTCTGTCTAGGCGTGTAACCTACTGTCAACCCATGGCTCTGATACCAATCTGTGACGCCCTCAATTCTGTGGGAAAACCACGGAACCGAGAACTAATGCATATGTGTGCCCAGGATGTTCATCACACATACACATACGTTCAACAAACTAAATTCAGATTATATATTACCACGAATAACAGAGTTTATTACAATCACCTCATGAGTCTTGGACTCATGCTCACAGCGGAAGTCTTATTCTAAAGCGGAAGAAATTTTAGCTAATGCGGAAGCAAATCTAAGCAGAAGTGGCTTCATCTCTAATCCCTCCACAGGCAAGGTTGAGAATAGATCACACGCCATAATGCTCTAATCGGTCTTCATGGTAGTCTTCTCTTGCTGTTGATGGAAAAATAATAATGCAAGTTTGAGTACAATGATGTACTCAGCAAGTGCGGGAAAACACATGATATGTAGTTCATAAACAAGGTACGTAATAAAAGGCTTATTTGCAGAAAAGCAGATTTATAAAACCATGATACAACAGCAACTTAACTTTAGGTGAATGTAATCCCATCATGTATTAAATTACCAACATACCTCCATCGCTTCCATGTTCCATCCGAACATTAACCAATCTTTTATTCATACTCACGAATACCTCCTCGTATTCGCTACCATCTCACCTCATAAAACAACCTCGTCTCGCACCGAGACCAATCTCATGTCATGACCCATCAGTCATGCAACCATCTCATCTCCCGGACTCAACAGTCCCAAACCAAACCAAGACCAATAATCAAAACCAAGAACCTTCCCAATAACCATTCCAATAACCATCCCAAAAACCATTCCCAACTAATCATGGCAGTTTAGCCAGGTGCTCGTGACCGTAAGCTCGGCTATCATGATAGTTTTAGTAACTCTGCAGAGTTTGCACCTCTTTACCCACAAGTTTGTGATTTCGTCACCCGTCGGCGACTGCAGAACCTCCATTTTACCAGTACACAGCCGTCGGTGTATGGTTAAGAGATCACAAAATAGCCTTTACAAAGGGGTTACTAGATGTATGGACTCACTAAGGTTTCACCGGCAGGCTAGAATCTCCAATTCTCCCACCCACGGGCCCCCTCTTGTGCCATGCAGTTCCCAGGGCAGTCCTCACTCGACTCCCATTCCCGCGCCTTCCACAGTCCATAACACCCTAGTAACTTACCTAATTACTCAGCTAAGCCGCACCCATACTTGGCCTTGTGGTGGCACTGTTATCCTGGCATGTGCATGCATGAACCGGTCCTTAGATCTATGGCAAGTAAACCTCCATCTCAAGCTACCTCATTCACAAACCCAGGCTTGCCTAGATCTCCCTCCGATCCATGTTCATTAACCTCATCAATTACTTATTATCAGTACGAGTGCAGTTAGCTAGATACATCTGTCTCGCTTCCCAATCCCATGGACTCAGCGAAGCATAAAGCAAAAACCATACCCGACTCATAAACTTCCCAGGCGACAAGGATGGTTTAATCAAAACTAGTAAACTCCTATAAAAGGGTTTCCCATCATGTTTGACTCAGCACACACACCTTTTCGCAAAACAAAACAGTTTTATCCAAAACATAGGATCAATATGGTCAAGGAGCACTTGCCTTGCTCTTGCGGTTCCGGTTGTTCTTGATTCTCAAAACCTTGTTGCTGCAGCTCGTCGTAGACAGCTTCCTGAGTTTGTCCTGCTATGTAGGTTTCACGTGCATACAAATTCACAGCAATCAATATCATGCACAAACCCTAAACTAGATGCGATGATGCACATGCATGCCATCCTACGATTAGTTTTATTAGATTGATCTGTTGTTTTTGCATGGCTTGCATGGTCAGAGGTGTTCGGATCAAAGATGAACTGATCATCGAGTGTTCTGCCCACGAAAAGGCTTCTGTTCGAAAGGAATCGAAGAACAGGTGCAAAGAGATGAACAAAATGATGTCGTAAGGTGGTATTGAAGTCCTACCACACGCTCTTCTTGTCTTCGGGTTCCTCCTCAGACCGCTTGGTTCTTCTCCGATGATCTCCCTTGTTGCGCTTCGGCGATGTTTTGCTCGGCGAGTTAGGGCTAGGGCTCTAAGTCGTCGGCTTAGGAGTTGAAAGAGAAGTTTGTGGTTTCGTCCAGAGGTTTTGGGTTCTATTTATAATCGGGGAAACAAGAGTCCTAATCTAATTGGATCCCGAATAAGAGTCTTATTCAGATCTTTGTTAGATCCTGACGTCTTATCTTCGGTAACCATTGTGGATTTTAGATCGGTTTCTGTTGCGTACCGGTGTCCTTACGCGTAACAGCTGCTCCAGAATTCGTTACCTCCGGAATGATGAGCTCCGGAAGCTCCACGTGTCCTCCGGGCCTGGTATCTCCTCATCCGCAGAGATGAGCTCCGGTTGTGCCGTGTGTCAATCGATCGAGACCTCCCTCTTCTGCGGAGATGAGCTCCGCGCACGCCACGTGTGGGTGCCGGTCTTTCCGCTTTCCTTTCCTCAGGGACATGCCCCGAGGTCGACACGTGTTTAGCTGCGACGGACCTTCCGGTGATAAGCTCCGGTGGTGGCACGTGTTTTTGATAGATCCGGACTTCTCTGAGATGAGCTCCGAGATTGACACGTATCCCGCACGACTGGTCCTCTTATTTCCGCGAGGACTAGCTCCGAGGATGACACGTGCCCTCTGAAAAATGCCTTTGCTTCTTCCGCAGAGGCTAGCTCCGCGGCAGCATGTGTCCCACAGGGTCGAACCTTTTTCCAATTGCGGAGGTGACCCCCGAGCCTTCCACGTAGCAAGTTTAGCGGCGAACCTCTCTTCACCTCGCAGGGGCGAGCTCCGAACACGCCACGTGGCCTGCTGGCTGCGGAGGTTGCCTTCGGTGCTCTCTGAGGGCTTTATTGGCTATCCTTTTGATAATTGTCGTTGTTCCATCTTTTCTTAAGATGTTTTTCTTCTTCATAACACATGAACATATGCTGACACCCGAGGTGAGGGTGTCACAAGGAACCGCAAGAAAAGGCAAGTGCCCTTTGACCATATTGATCCCATGTTTTTGGAAAATTGTTTTGTTTGTGAAAAGGTGTCCGTGCTTGAGTCAACATGATGGGAAACCCTTTCATAGGAGTTTACTAGTTTTGTTAACCACCCTTGTCACAGGGAAAGTTAATGAGTCAGGTATAGTTTTTGCTTTTATGCTTCGCTGAGTCCATGGGGTATGGGAAGCGAGATAGATGTGTCTAGCTAACTGCACTCGTATGAATAATGAGAAAACTGAGGTTGTTAATGAACATGAATCGGAGGAATATCTAGGCAAGCATGGTTTGTGAATGAGGTAGAATGAGATGGTGGTTACTTGCCGTAGATCTAAGGACCGGTTCATGCGAGCCATGCCAGGATAACAGTGCCACCATAAGGCCAAGTATGGGTGCGGCTTAGCTGAGTAATTAGGTAAGTTACTAGATTGTTATGGACCGTGGAAGGCGCGGGGAATGGGAGTCGAGTGAGGACAGCCCTGGGAACTGCATGGCACAAGAGGGAGCCCGTGGGTGGGAGAATTGGAGATTCTAGCCTGCTGGTGAAACCTTAGTGAGTCCATACATCTAGTAGCCCCTTTATAAAGGCTATTTTGTGATCTCTTGGCCATACATCAACGGTTGTGTACTGGTATAATGGAGGTTCTGCAGTCGCTGACGGGTGACGAAATCACAAACTTGTGGGTAAAGTGGTACAAACTCTGCAGAGTCTAAAACTATCATGATAGCCGAGCTTACGGTCACGAGCGCCTGGACAACCCACATGACTAGTTGGGATGGTCTTTGGGATGGTTTTGGATGGTTTGGTTTTGGTTATGGTTTGGTCTTTGGATTTGGTTTTCAGGACTGTTGAGTCCGGGTAATGAGATTGGTTGCATGATTGTTGAGTCATGGTAACGAGATTTGGTCTCGGAATGAGACGAATTGAATATGAGATGAAATGGTAGTGAATACGAGATGGTATTCATGAGATGGTAGTGAATACGAGATGGTATTCATAAGCAAAGTCGAGAAAGATTAATGTCTGGTTGAGACATGGAAAGGAATGAATCATAATGGAGGTATGTTAATGTTTAAGTACATGTTGGGATTACATTCACTTCAAGCTAAGTTGCTGTTTTTATCGTGTTTTGAGAAATAAACTTTGCTTTCTGCAATGAGCCTTTTTATACCTTCCTTGATGTGAGCTACATATCATATTTTCCCGCACTTGCTGAGTACATCATGTACTCAAACTTGCATTATTACTTCATCATCAGCAACAAAAGAGGGGTACTATGAAGACCAAGTGGAGTATTATGCGTGAAATCTATCCTCAACCTTGCCTGTGCAGTAGAGATGGAGCCGCTGCTGCTGCTAGATTGCTTCTGCTATAGTTTAGAAGACTTCCACTGCTAGAATAAAGACTTCCGCTGCTAGAATAAGACTTCCGCTGCTAGATTAAGACTTCCGCTGCTAGCATGAGTTTTGAGACTCATGAGACTTTGTAATAAAACCCTGTTCATTGTGGTATTATATTCTAAATTCAGTTTGTGGATGATATGTGTATGTGTGATAAACATCCTGGGCACACATATGCATCAGTCTCAATTCCGAGAGGTTCTCTCTCAGAACAGGGGCGTCACAGATTGGTATCAGAGCCACGGTTGACGGTAGGACACACGCCTAGATAGAAAACACAAATTGGTATCAACCTGCCACGGGTTGACAGTAGATCACATGCCTAGATAGGTCACAGATTGGTATCAACCTACCACGGGTTGATCATAGGTTACACGCCTAGATAGAAATCACGGATTGATATTAGAGCTGCCATGTCTAGTCACAGATTGGTACAATCCACAGATTGGTATCAAGCTACCACGGTTGATCGTAGGTCACAAGCCTAGATTGATCACAGATTGGTATAGAACCACGTTGACTATAGGATGCACACCTAGTAACATATTGGTATTAGAAGCCACGCTGACTATAAGATGCAAGCTTAGGTAAAATGCATAGATTGACATTGGAACCACCTTGACTATAGGACTCCCATTGAATAAGCTTGAATAGGAGTTGTGTGAACCTTTGTGATGATTGTTGTGATTGTTTGAGCTTAGTGTGAGTTGTGAGATGTTTCAGTGTTGTCCATATCGACATAGTAGAGAGATGTGAGATGCTTCGGCACTTGTTCACACCCTCATATAGGACGATATATAGTCCATCCACCTTGATGCATATAGTTATGGGGATCCATCTAACCTTCTAACCTCTATTCTACTCAAAGATGGTGAGAGGAAACACCGGTCGTCAAGGGAGGAACGCCCGTGGCAACCAAGAAGAGGACCACGTCGAAGTTCCTGAGAATGACAACCCCAGGGCTGGTGCAAACGACTTGGAACGGTTGATGGTCATGCAGAATCAGCTTATGCAAGCCATGATCCAAACTTTGGGTCAGCTGCAAGCCAACATGAATAACCCCGTTCCCGCACCACCGCCACCACCACCAGCTCACAACCGACTGCGAGAGTTCATGAGGACTCGACCACCCACTTTTGCTCAAGCTAATGATCCCATGGAGGCCGACGATTGGTTGAAGTCCATGGAGAAGAAGCTTGCCATAGTTTAGTGCAATGACCGAGAGAAAGTTCTCTTCACGTCGCACCAACTCATGGGAGAAGCCGCTGACTGGTGAGACACTCTTTGCAATGCTCATGTCGACCCGGAGACTATTACTTGGACTGAGTTCAAGGAGAGTTTCCGCTCTCATTACATCCTTGCTCGAGTAATGATGCTTAAAAGACAAGAGTTTGAAGGTCTCCGTCAAGGACAGAAGAGCGTGAATGAGTACCTCAACAAGTTCAAGCAACTGTCACGGTATGCCCTTGAAGATGTCAACTCAAACCAACGGAAGCAGTACCTGTTCATGAGAGGGTTGAACAATGATATCCAGGTTCAGCTCCTCAACAATGACTATGCGAGCTTCCAGAAGCTAATTGACAAAGCCATAGTGGTTGAGAGCAAGATCCGAGAGATCGAGCAAGAGGGCAAAAGAAAGATGCCATACCAGCCACAAGGGAGCAACGTACGACCTCGGTACATGGCCCCAGCTGCACCATAGTATGGATCGTTTCGCCCTAACCAACCACCACAGCAACAACCCGTTGCACAAGCACCTCGTGTGCCTTTGCCATCTGCGCCTCGTCCCGACACGGGCGCTTATGTTCAAAACCCCCGACCCAACGTACCTGCTGTCGTGGGCAACAAGGCATGCTTTGCATGCGGAGAAACAGGACACTTCGCGAGCCAGTGCCCGAGGAGAGGTCCTGGACAACCAAGCAACGTGCCCAAGCAGAACCCACGGCCGAACGGAGGAGCCAATCAAGAGAACCGTGGACAGCAGAACTACGCTCGCGGCAACGTGAACCATGTCTCTGCTGAGGAAGCTCAACAGGCTGAGGACGTCGTGATTGGTATGTTCCTTGCCAACTCCAACCCAGCCACCATTTTATTTGATTCCGAAGCATCACATTCCTTCATATCATCCAAGTATGTTGCCAAGTATAATCTACCCATATCACACTTGAAATATACTATGTTGGTTAATTCTCTCGGTGGAGAGATGAGGACTAATATAGTATGTCCGAAAGTAAATCTTAAATTAAGGGGGGTAGACTTCCTTGCCAACCTTGTTGTCTTGGATTCCCAAGGGCTTGACATAATACTCGGAATGGATTGGTTAAGCAAGCACAATAGAGTAATCCAATGTGCTAAGAGAAACGTGCAGTTGACAAACGAGCACGGCACTCATATCGAGTTTGAGTCAGCCCAACCAACAGCCGAGAAGGAAGAATTCCCTCACCTATTCTCCACTAGCGAATCTCGAGGGCGAGATTCAATTTAAGGGGGGTAGATTTGTGACATCCTTAATTTTGATTTCTGCATGCATTCATATTTTATTTAGAGAAAACATTTTAAAATAAGTAGAAGCAGAGAAAGAATAAAAAAGATAGCCAAAAAGAGCCAAACCCAGTTTACCGAGAGCGCCGAAGACAACTCCCACGGCTCGCTGGCCACGTGGCGCCTTCGGAGCTCATCCCCGGAAAAGGGGAGAGGTTCGCCGCCAAACTGGCTACGTGGCAGGCTCGGGGCTCGTCTCTGTAAAAAAGGGCGAGGTCCGACCCCGTGGGACACATGTTGCCCCAAGAGCTAGCCTCTGCGGAAGAAGTGAGGCTAGTTCCGTAGGACACGTGTCGTCACCGGAGCTAGTCACTGCGGAAAAGAGAGGACCAGCTGCGCGGGACACGTGTCGCTCTTGGAGCTCACTTCCGAGAGGTCCGGTCCTACTGGACACGTGTCACCTCTGGAGCTCATCTCCGGGAGGTCCGACACTGTTGGACACGTGTCCACCACGGAGCTCACCTCCGGGAGGTCCGTCACTGTTGGACACGTGTTGACCTCGGAGCTTGTCTCTGAGTAGAAAGGAAGGCTGGCGCTACTGGACACGTGGCACATTCGGAGCTACCTCCAAAGAGAGGGAGGTCCGGAATTGACACATGGCACACTTGGAGCCACCCCCAAAGAGAGGGGAGGTCCGGCACTGACACGTGGCGCACACGGAGCTCGCCTATGAGGGAGGGGAGGTCCTGTGACACCCTCATCTCGGGTGTCAGCATACGAAGAAGAAAAACATTTTAAGAAAAGAAGGAACAGAGACAAGTATCAAAAGGATGGCCAATAAAGCTCTCCGAGAACACCGAAACGCAACTTGCACGGCCAGCAGACCACGTGGCGCGTTCGGAGCTCATCCCCGAGAGATTGGGAGAGGTCCGACGCTAAACTAGGCTACGTGGCAGGACCGGGGGTCACCTCCGCAATTGGAAAGAGGTCCGACCCTGTGGGACACGTGCTGCCCGCAGAGCTAGCCTCTGCGGAAGAAGCAAAGGCATTTTTCATAAGACACGTGTCGTCCACGGAGCTAGTCCTCGCGGAAATCAGAGGACCATCCGCGCGGGATACGTGTCAATTCCGGAGCTCATCTCAGAGAAGTCCGGGTCTATCGAATACGTGTCGCCACCGGAGCTTATCTCCGGAAGGTCCGTCGTAGCTAAACACGTGTCGACCGCGGGGCATGTCCCTGAGGAAAGAAGAAAAGGAAGACCGGCGCCAATACATGGCGTGCGCGGAGCTCACCTCCGAAGAAGAGGGAGGTCTCGATCGATTGACACGCGGCACGACCGGAGCTCGTCTCTGCGGGAGAAGAGATACCAGGCTCGGAAGGACACGTGGAGCTTCCGGAGCTCATCATCACGGAGGTAACAAGTCTGGAGCGGTTTTTACACATGAAGATATCGGTGCGCAACGGAAACCGATCTAAACTCCATGAACCTTACCGAAGATAAGACATCAGGATCTAACAAAGATCTGAATAAGACTCTTATTCGGGATCCAATTAGATTAGGACTCTTCTCTTCCCGATTATAAATAGAACCCAAAACCTCTGGCCGAAACTACAAACTTCTTTTTCAACTCCTAAGCCGACGACTTAGAGCCCTATCCCTAACTCGCCGAGCAAAACATCGCCGAAAGCACAACAAGGGAGACCATCGGAGGGGAACCAAGCGGTCTGAGGGGGACCCCGAAGACAAGAAGAACGTAAGGTAGGACTTCAATACCACCTTACGACATCATGTTGTCATCTCTTTGCATCTGTTCTTCCATTCCTTTCGAACAGAAGCGTTTTCGTGGGCAGAACACTCGATGATCAGTTTGATCTAAAGACAAGATCATCGCCACGTTCATCTTTGATCTGAACACTTTTGACCATGCAAGCCATGCAAGAACATCAGATCAATCTAATAGAACTAATCGTAGGATAGTATGCATATGCATCATCACACCTAGTTTAGGGTTTGTGCATGATGTTGATTGCTGTGAATTTGTGTGCACGTGAATCCTACATAGCAGGACAAGCTCAGGAAGCTGTGTACGACGAGCTGCAGCAACAAGGTTTTGAGAATCAAGAACAACAGGAACCGCAAGAACAAGGCAAGTGCTCCTTGACCATGTTGATCCTATGTTTTGGGTAAAACTATTTTGTTTTGCGAAAAGGTGTGTGTGCTGAGTCAAACATGATGAGAAACCCTTTTTATAGGAGTTTACTAGTTTTGATTAAACCATCCTTGTCACCTGGGAAGTTTATGAGTCGGGTATGGTTTTTGTTTTATGCTTCGCTGAGTCCATGGGATTGGGAAGCGAGATAGATGTGTCTAGCTAACTGCACTCGTAATGATAATGAGAAACTGATGTTAATAATGGACATGGATCGGAGGGAGATCTAGGCAAGCCTGGGTTTGTGAATGAGGTAGCATGA
The DNA here is from genome assembly GCA_030760725.1 of Neostapfia colusana. Classification (NCBI taxonomy): domain Eukaryota; kingdom Viridiplantae; phylum Streptophyta; class Magnoliopsida; order Poales; family Poaceae; genus Neostapfia; species Neostapfia colusana. The sequence continues at coordinate 109,709,059 of JASWHV010000006.1, forward strand.
GATGGTGGTTTTACTTGCCGTAGATCTAAGGACCGGTTCATGCATGCACATGCCAGGATAACAGTGCCACCACAAGGCCAAGTATGGGTGCGGCTTAGCTGAGTAATTAGGTAAGTTGCTAGGATGTTATGGACTGTGGAAGGCGCGGGGAATGGGAGTCGAGTGAGGACTGCCCTGGGAACTGCATGGCACAAGAGGGGGGCCGGGGGTGGGAGAATTGGAGATTCTAGCCTGCCGGTGAAACCTTAGTGAGTCCATACATCTAGTAACCCCTTTGTAAAGGCTATTTTGTGATCTCTTGACCATACACCGACGGTTGTGTACTGGTATAATGGAGGCTCTGCAGTCGCCGACGGGTGACGAAATCACAAACTTGTGGGTAAAGAGGTACAAACTCTGCAGAGTTATTAAAACTATCATGATAGCCGAGCTTACGGTCATGAGCACCTGGCTAAACTGCCATGATTAGATGGGATGGTTATTGGAATGGTTATTGGGATGATTGATGAGATGGTTATTGGAATGGTTATTGGGAAGGTTTTTGGTTATGGTTTTTGGTTATGGTTTGGTTTGGAATTGTTAAGTCTGGATGATGAAAGGGGTGCATGACTAATGGGTCATGACATGAGATTGGTCTCGGTACGAGACGAGGTTGTTTTATGAGATGAGTTGGTAGCGAATACGAGGAGGTATTCGTGAGAATGAGTAAAGGATTGGTTAATGTTCGGATAGAACACGGGAAGTGATGGAGGTATGTTGGTAATTTAACACATGTTGAGACTACATTCATCTAAAGTTAAGTTGCTGTTTTATCAATGGTTTTATAAATTTGCTTTTCTGCAAATAAGCCTTTTTATACCTACCTTGTTTATAAGCTGCATTTCATGTGTTATTCCCGCACTTGCTGAGTACATCATTGTGCTCAAAACTTGCATTATTATTTCTTCATCAACAGCAAGAGAAGACTACTATGAAGACCGAGTAGAGCATTATGGCGTGTGATCTATTCTCAACCTTGCATGTGGAGGGAATAGAGATGAAGCCACTTCTGCTTAGTTTTGCTTCCGCATTAGTTTTTGCTTCCGCATTTAAATAAGAATTCCGCTGCGTAGAAATAAGGACTTCCGCTGTGATCATGAGTCCAAGACTCATGAGGAATTGTAATAAACTCTGTTATCCGTGGTAATATATAATCTGAATTCAGTTTGTGGAACGTATGTGTATGTGTGATAAACATCCTAGGCACACATATGCATTAGTTCTCGGTTCCGTGGTTTTCCACAGAATTGAGGGCGTCACAGGTCCCGCCGGCCAGGACGTGTGGCGCACGTGGAGCTCGCCTCTGAGGAAGAGGGAGGTCTCGCCCGCCTGACACGCGGCACAACCGGAGCTTGTCTCTGCGGAAAAAGGGATCCCAGGTCCCCGCAGGACACATGGAGCCTCCGGAGCTCATCACCGCGAAGGTGAAGAGATCTGAAGCAGTTTTTCTCCCATGCACGAGTGCCCGACACGGAGGAAACGGACACGAACTCTCCTACGTTGAATACTGCAACCAAATCAGCAAGAGATAAGTTGTTAAGATTCAAAAACAATATGAAGAGGACTCTTATTCGAATTCCGATCAGATTAGGACTCTTCTCTTCCCGATTATAAATAGAACCCGAAAACAACCCCTTGGTCGTAACATCTTTTCTAAGCCGACAACTTAGAAGCCCTAGCCCCAAACTCGCCGAGCTAACCCCATCGCCGGAGTTTAGTCACCAGAGATCGCCGGAAGAGAGCCCCGACGATCTGTATTGCTAGGAGAAGGACCCCGATACCAAGAAGAATGTAAGGTAGGTTTCCAATACCACCTTACGACATCATCGCGTTTTCATTGCATCTGTTCTTCAATCCCTTCGAACAGAAGCTTTTTCGTGGACATATCACGTGTTGACCGGTCTGATCTAGATCTTGAGTCAAGATCATCACCACGTCCACATTTGATCCGAACACCTTTGTTCATCGTAAAACTCATACAAACATGCAAGAACACGTACAAACCGATCTAATAAAAACTGCATCATAGGATTAACATGCATATGCATCATTGCATCTAAAAGTAGAGTTTGTGCATGATGAATGATTGCTATGAATCTTGTATGTGTGTGATCGCGTATAGAAGGACAAGCTAAGGGAGCTACCTACGACGGACTACAACAGCAAGAATTTGAGCAACAGGAACCGCAAGAACAAGGCAAGTGCCCCCTGACCATATCGGTCCCATGTTTTTGGAAAACTGTTTTGTTTGCGAAAAGGTGTGTGTGCTTGAGTCAACATGATGGGAAACCCTTTCATAGGAGTTTACTAGTTTTTTAACCACCCTTGTCACCGGGAAAGTTAATGAGTCGGGTATGGTTTTTGCTTTTATGCTTCGCTGAGTCCATGGGATACGGGAAGCGAGATAGATGTGTCTAGCTAACTGCACTCGTATGAATAATGAGAAAACTGATGTTGTTAATGAACATGAATCGGAGGGAGATCTAGGCAAGCTTTGTTTGTGAATGATGTAGAATGAGATGGTGGTTACTTGCCGTAGATATAAGGATCGGTTCATGCGAGCCATGCCAGGATAACAGTGCCACCACAAGGCCAAGTATGGATGCGGCTTAGCTGAGTAATTAGGTAAGTTACTAGATTGTTATGGACCGTGGAAGGCGCGGGGAATGGTTGTCGAGTGAGGACTGCCCTGGGAACTGCATGGCACAACAGGGGGCCCGTGGGTGGGAGAATTGGAGATTCTAGCCTGCTGGTGAAACCTTAGTGAGTCCATACATCTAGTAGCCCCTTTGTAAAGGCTTGGCCATACACCGACGGTTGTGTACTGGTATAATGGAGGTTCTGCAGTCGCCGACGGGTGACGAAATTACAAACTTGTGGGTAAAGTGGTACAAACTCTGCAGAGTCTAAAACTATCATGATAGTCGAGCTTACGATCACGAGCGCCTGGACAACCCACATGATTAGTTGGGATGGTTTTTGGGATGGTTTGGTTTTGGTTATGGTTTGGTCTTTGGATTTGGTTTTTGGGACTGTTGAGTCTCGGTAATGAGATTGGTTGCATGACTGTTGAGTCATGGTAACAAGATTTGGTCTCGGAATGAGACGGAATCGAATATGAGATGAAATGGTAGTGAATACGAAATGGTATTCATGAGATGGGAGTGAATACGAGATGGTATTCATAAGCAAAGTCGAGAAAGATTAATGTCTGGTGGTTGAGACATGGAAAGGGATGAATCATAATGGAGGTATGTTAATGTTTAAATACATGTTGGGATTACATTCACTTAAAGCTAAGTTGTTGTTTTTATCGTGTTTTGAGAAATAAACTTTGCTTTCTGCAATGAGCCTTTTTATACCTTCCTTGCTGTGAGCTACATATCATATTTTCCTGCACTTGTTGAGTACATCATGTACTTAAACTTGCATTATTACTTCATCATCAGCAACAGGAGAGGAGTACCATGAAGACCAAGTGGAGTATTAGGCGTGAAATCTATCCTAACCTTGCCTCTCGAGTAGAGATGGAGCCGCTGTTGCTGCTTAGATTGCTTCCGCTATAGTTTAGAAGACTTCCACTGCTAGAATAAATACTTCCGCTGCTAGATTAAGACTTCTGCTGCTAGCATGAGTTTTGAGACTCATGAGACTTTGTAATAAAACCCTGTTCATTGTGGTATTATATTCTGAATTCAGTTTGTGGATGATATGTGTATGTGTGATGAACATCCTGGGCACACATACGCATCAGTCTCAGTTCCGAGAGGTTCTCTCTCGGAACAGGGGCGTCACATCTGGCAGGGCAATAGGCGCGGCGATTGGGTTTCCACTTGTGCACACCGCAGGTTATTCGCCTCTCCCAACGATATGTAGGATCCAGGTACACCCATCAGACACTGGGGGCTGGGAGGATAACCTCTTAGGAACGTCCGGCGGTTCCTGAGGAGAGCGGTGCAACCAACTCATCGGTTGTCGTAGTAAATGGCCCAAGGCAACCCCTTGGGCATGATGCCTAGACACTCACCTCCCCCATAGATGGGTAGGATCCAGGTCCACCCGTCATACACCGGGGGCCAGGTGAGTAACATCTTGGGGATGTCCGGCGGTCCCCAAGAAAAGAGGCGTGGTGGAACTGCAGTAACCAACCCATTGGCTGCAGCAGTAAGTGCATCGAGGCAACCCCTCGGGCACGTCGCCTTAGCACTCACCCCCAAGAATGACAGGTAGGATCCAGGTCCACCAGTCAGACACTGGCGGGACAGGCGAGTAGAAACTTGGGAACGTACGGAGCTGCCACGTGTCCCCAGACACTAAGCCCGTCGATAAGGGCTTCAGAGCCCCCACGATCCTTTGTGACCCGTGGGTCGACGAAGTCAAGAAGGAGGTGCACTGCCAGGCTTCGCATTCAAGGCTTGTTCCCTCCCCAGAAGCTTGGCGCACTACGCACGCCTTCGTCTCTTGCCCGTTGCCATTACGGTGACAAGATAGAACGACGGGGCATGACAGCAGTACAGTGTCGCCCAACGGCACTAAGCCGCCCAAGCAGGGCGAAGAGGCGCGGTGACAAGACGGCGTCTTCATCATCACCTCACATGCGGTAAGGGGCTTTCAGCGCACTGGGCGGAGGGACTCAACTCCCCCGCCGGCCACTCTACTCAGAGGACGAAGCCCTAGATCGTGTATAGGACACTCAAAGCTCTGGGGCCACCTGTCAGGCCCCAAGCTTCATTGTAACCACCCCGGCCTTGAACTATAAAAGGACCAGGGTGACTACCCTGCAAAGGGTTCCGATTCCCCCCTCTCGAGATCACACAACGCACAAGCGCTCACCCTCAAGCAATAGAACAAGCACACCCGTGGATGTAGGGTATTATGCTCCGGTGGCCCGAACCACGTAAATCTCTATGTTCATCCGTTCCCTCGATCCCAGGTCGTGAAGGGCGCCAAGCTCCCTCCAAAAAAAAACCTCACGGACTGCTTCCGAGCAGGCCGGGAGGAGTGTCGCAGCTCACACTCCTACAAGTAGCCTCCCCAAACTCCAGGCGAAAAGATAAGCATCCAATCAAAAGATGAATTATATCAGCTAGACACATAAGTACTATTAACTGGTACATTGGCAGGATTGAAATCAAAGAATAATCTGCGAGATGCAGGCATGCACGGTCATCACCGACATCCAAATACTGGGGTGGACTATAATGCTAGTGCAACATTCCCGTCGCGCATTGATTCCGTTGATCTTTTGAAGTACGGGCTCTTAAAATTTATGTGTAGGTGCTGTAAGTGAGTGTGTACACATATATGAACAGATACCTGTACAGGATAGAGACTGGAAAAATTGCTAAGGTGGGCCGAGGCAGAGAAGATCAACGAACGTTCTCGCTGAAGCAGGAAGGATAAGACCGATCATCCGTGCGTGGTCTATCGGGTATTGACAAGTGACACCGCTCGTATATCTTCCGCAATCTTCCAACAAGGTGGAGGCTCGTTCTCCCGTCCCTTTCCTCTTCTGATCCAAAAAGGCATGTCCTGTGCTTATTATGTGTTCAACTGCGTCGTACCCATCTGAGTTAGGAGGGGAAATTACTTATTTCTGAAACCTCTGAAAAGCCTGCTTAATCTCCGCCCTTGTTCTATCGTCGATCCTTCTTGCGATGCACACTGCCTACCGACTACCGTACGTGCCCCTTGGGCAGGAAGCGGCCAGTCGATGTCTTCCACAGCTGGATTGCACCCCACGCGTCCGTGTCACGTCGTTGCAGTGGTGGTGCATGCACAGCACAGGCAGTAGGGAAAGGGCATGATGGCACGGATCAACACCGGAATATCCACGGCCGCAGAACGGAGCCCCTCTTGCGCGTGCACGCGCGGCGACAAGGGGGGGTCGTCGGCGTCTGGTCCACCTCCCGGCCGGCTCGACCATGCATGCCATCGATCACATGCATGGGCGCCGCGGCCGTACGTGCGCCACGAGACACCGCCACGCTGCGCAGTTGCCGATCGCCCACGGCAGCGGGGAGATCTGACATGATCGAGCTAGTGGGGGCAGGCGGGAAAGTTATGTGTGTCGGAAATAAAGAAGCCAGACTTGCGCGCACGGGACTTCAACACTTCAACCCAAGAATTAAAACGATCAACGTATCCGGCTGTTCTACAATAGATAAGATAATATGTTTGTTTAGATTTTCTTGTTTAGATTGTAACAGAAGTGTTTCGGCTGCACTTATCTTCACCGTATGTAATGAGCCGACTCTATGTACCTTCTATATATATTAACATGCAAACCAGGAGGAACTCGAGTTTGAGGATCCTAGCTTCACCCAAACACACAGCAAATTCAACATGGTAATCAGAGCCTAGCATCTCCAACGAGAAAATAGGAAGATCATGAGATCTTCTACCTCCTCCAGCATGAGCTCCGGCATAGGGTTCAATACCTTAAGCCACCATGTGGAAAAACCCACGCGTGACAACTTTCTCTTGTGGAAGGCGCAAGTACTTCCTGCGACCAGGGGAGCTCAGTTATTTGGCTTCCCAGACGGCACCCGATCACCTCTAAAAAAGGAAATTGTGGTCGACAAAGGTAACAACATCAAGGGGAATCAAGTCAACCCGGAATACACATCTTGGGTTGTTCAAGATCAGCAATTGCTGAGCTACTTGAGCTTGACTTTGTCAAAAGAAGTTCTTGCTCAAGTAGCCATGTACTCTACTTCAGCAGAAGTATGGCAGTCCATACAAGAGAGTTTCGCCTCTCAATCTCATGCGCGCATAATGCATCTACGCGCAAAGCTATCGAGCACAAGGAAAGGTAACATGAAAATTGCTGTCTACTTTTCCAAGATGAAAGATTTTTCTGATGAGATGGCGGCGGCAGGAAAGAGATTGGAAGAAGATGATGTGGTAGCTTATATTCTAGCTGGACTGGACTCCAAGTACAATTCATTGGTGGAGAATGTAAGTACTCGATCTGATCCGGTTTCACTTTCTGATCTATTTGCACAACTATTGGCAACAGAGGCACGTTTGCAAAGTTAGAACCAGTACAAAGTTCATGCAAATGCAGCCACTCATGAAGGATCTTTTCGTGGTGGCCGAGGAGGACGTTTGAGTAGTCGTGGCAGTTTTGTACGTGGCAGAGGCCCATGCCGTGGCAACTTTGAATCCAAACCCGTGTGTCAGCTTTGCGACAAACTTGGGCACACAGTGGTGCGGTGCTGGAAAAGGTTTGATCGTGACTTCAAGCCTGAAGAGAAGTCAGTAAATAATGCTACAATGATTTATGGTATAGACACAAATTGGTATGCGGATAGTGGAGCAACGGACCATATAACGGGAGAGCTTGACAAGTTGACAACTAAAGAAAGGTACAATGGGCAAGAACGGGTGCACATGGCCAGTGGGACAGGTATGAAAATTACCTCTGTTGGAAACTCTATATTGCATACTTCTGCTTGACAAATTCATCTGAAAAACATTCTTCATGTTCCCACAACTACAAAAAGTCGAGCTCCGTGCCAGGCCGGGTGTAGGAGCTGCCGAAGTTCGCAGTAAACTGCCGGCAGAGCTCTCCCCAGGAGGTTATGGAACCCTGGGGGAGATTCATGAGCCAAGACCGTGCTGGGCTGGTCAAGGCGACGGGGAAGTAGTTGGCCATGACGGCCTCATCCCCTCCTGCAGCAAGGATGGCGGTGGAGTAGATTTTGAGGAACTCCACCGGGTTGACGCTGCCATCGTACTTCTCGGGCAGGTGCGGCTGGAACTTGCGCGGCCACTTCGCGAAGCGAAGGTGTGGCGCCAGGGCCGCACATCCTGCTCCTGTTGCTGCAGGTGTTGGTGCCGCGAACGCTTGGTTCGCTGTCGGCGCCATGTACCCCGGTATGGGCAAGGCTGCGCCATAGACCGGAGGTGCCACTTGCAGGGCATATGGCTGAGGCATATGCTGCGTGGCGTATGCCTGGGGCAGAGATCGTGTAGCGAACATCTGCAGGCCAGGCTGAGTCGAGGCGGTCGACATGCTGTCGCCAACCTCACGGTTGCGACGCCTCTCTGGGCGTCGCTCGATGGTCAGGCGGGCGTCTTCGCCCAGGTGACATCGCTCCAGCTCCGACCTCAGGTCCGCAGATGGGAGCCTGGTGGACCGGGAGTCTGCCGTCTGCCCGTCAGCCATTGGCGTGCGAGTCAGTGACACACCTGGTTGACCGGGACGTCGTCCCCGCCGAAGTCGATGGTTGGCGGCGGCGACGACGAGACGGTCTATGTTGCGAATCCACTGCTGGGTCGCTGACTGAGTCGCGTCCCCCAGCAGGTGGATCGCGTGGTAGCGCTCGCGCTGCAGCTAGTGCACTCCCGTGGGAGACACTCAGCGCCGCAGTGGATCTTGGGCTCGCTGGAGTCGGCGCTGCCGGAGTCGGCTGTTGGCTTCCAGCTTGCACCGACACACTCCGTCCTGAGTGTGTCGAGACGGAGTCCCCGCTGGTCACCGTTCATCGTGAACGTGGGCGGGGAGAGCTTGCCGCTGAAGGAAGCTTCGTCATCTTCGTCGGTGAAAGCTCGTCACGCAAGGGAAAAGCCCCCTTCCTGGCGCGCCAAATGTCAAAGTGTGTTGTCGACACTTCCCCCGGGACTGCTCTGGGCAGCCCACGGAGGTTCTTTTTCGGAGGGGCTAGTCACTCACGGAGAGCTTACGTGTTAGGGACGATGAGAGGAGAAGCTTGACACAGAGATTTTTTACGTGGTTCAGGCTGCCGGAGCATAAAACCCTACGTCCACGGTGAGCAGAGGTGCTCGTTGTATTGCTTGGAGCTCAGAACCGGAGTCCTGAGCTTGAGGATGACCTGAGTGCTAGAATGTCTAGGGAGCGAACTGCTGAGGTGCGAACCCTTGCTAACGTCGTCTACCTGAGCCTTTTATAGTCCAAGGCTCGGGCGGCTTACAAGGTGGGCCCGGTACCCGACAGGTAGTCCCGGGGAGATTGCCTGCCACTGTGACGCCCTCAATTCTGTGGAAAACCACAGAACCGAGAACTAATGCATATGTGTGCCCAGAATGTTCGGCACACATACACATACGTTCCACAAACTGAATTCAGATTATATATTACCACGACTAACAGAGTTTATTACAATACCTCATGAGTCTTGGACTCATGCTCACAGCGGAAGTCTTAATTCTGTGCAGCGGAAGTCCTTATTTAAATGCGGAAGCAAAAACTAATGCGGAAGCAAAACTAAGCAGAAGTGGCTCCATCTCTACTCCTTCCACAGGCAAGGTTGAGAATAGATCTCACGCCATAATGTTCCACTTGATCTTCATAGTAGGCTTCTCTTGCTGTTGATGAAGAAATAATAATGCAAGTTTGAGCACAATGATGTACTCAGCAAGTGCGGGAATAACACATGATATGCAGCTCATAAAACAAGGTAGGTACAAAAGGTTTATTTGCAGAAAAGCAGATTTATGAAACCATGACAAAACAGCAACTTAACTTTAGATGAATGTAATCCCAGCATGTATTAAATTACCAACATACCTTCATCACTTCCCGTGTTCCATCCGAACATTAACCAATCTTTTATTCATATTCACGAATACCTCCTCGTATTCGCTACCATCTCACCTCATAAAACAACCTCGTCTCGCACCGAGACCAATCTCATGTCATGACCCATTAGTCATGCAACCATCTCATCTCCCGGACTCCACAGTTCCAAACCAAACCATAACCAAACCAATAACCATAACCAAGAACCTTCCCAATAACCATTCGAATAACCATCCCATCTAATCATGACAGTTTAGCCAGGTGCTCGTAACCGTAAGCTCGGCTATCATGATCGTTTTAGTAACTTTGCAGAGTTTGTACCTCTTTACCCACAAGTTTGTGATTTCGTCACCCGTCGGCGACTGCAGAACCTCCATTATACCAGTACACAACCGTCGGTGTATGGTCAAGAGATCATAAAATAGCCTTTACAAAGGGGTTACTAGATGTATGGACTCACTAAGGTTTCACCGGCAGGCTAGAATCTCCAATTCTCCCACCCACGGGCCCCCTCTTGTGCCATGCAGTTCCCAGGGCAGTCCTCACTCGACTCCCATTCTCCGAGCCTTCCACAGTCCATAACACTCTAGCAACTTACCTAATTACTCAGCTAAGCCGCACCCATATTTGGCCTTGTGGTGGCACTGTTATCCTGGCATGTGCATGCATGAACCGGTCCTTAGATCTACGGTAAGCAAAACCACCATCTCATGCTACCTCATTCACAAACCCAGGCTTGCCTAGATCTCCCTCCGATCCATGTCCATTATTAACATCAGTTTCTCATTATCATTACGAGTGCAGTTAGCTAGACACATCTATCTCGCTTTCCAATCCCATGGACTCAGCGAAGCATAAACAAAAACCATACCCGACTCATAAACTTCCCAGGCGATAAGGGTGGTTTAATCAAAACTAGTAAACTCCTATAAAAGGGTTTCCCATCATGTTTGACTCAGTACGCACACCTTTTCGCAAATCAAAATAGTTTTACCCAAAACATAGGATCAACATGGTCAAGGAGCACTTGCCTTGTTCTTGCGGTTCCGGTTGTTCTTGATTCTCAAAACCTTGTTGTTGCAGCTCGTCGTAGACAGCTTCCTGGATCTGTCCTGCTATGTAGGATTTACGTGCATACAAGATTCACAGCAATCAATATCATGTTCAAACCTTAAACTAGATGCGATGATGCACATGCATGCTATCCTATGATTGTTATTAGATTGTCGTGCTCTTGCATGGTTTGCATGGGCAGAGGTGTTCGGATCAAAAGTGGTCGTAGCGATGATCATGTCTTTAGATCAAACTGATCATCGAGTGTTCTGCCCACGAGAAAGCTTCTGTTCGAAAGGAATTGAAGAACAGATGCAAGAGATGAACACCATGATGTCGTAAGGTGGTATTGAAGTCCTACCTCACGCTCTTCTTGTCTTCGAGGTTCTCCTCAGACCGCTTGGTTCTCCTCTGATGATCTCCCTTGTTGTGCTTTGGCGATGTTTTGCTCGGAGAGTTAGGGCTAGGGCTCTAAGTCGTCGGCTCAGGAGTTGAAAGAGAAGTTCGTGGTTTTGGCCAGAGGTTTCGGGTTCTATTTATAATCCAGAAGAGAAGAGTCCTAATCTAATTGGATCTCGAATAAAAGTCTTATTCAGATCTTGTTGGATCCTGACGTCTTATCTTTGGTAACATCGTGGAGTTTAGATCGGTTTCTGTTGCGTACCGGTATTTTTACGCGTAAAAACCGCTCCAGACTAGTTACCTTCATGATGATGAGTTCCGTAAGCTCCACGTGTCCTCCGGGCCTGGTATCTCCTCATCCGTAGAAACGAGCTCCGGTTGTGCCGCGTGTCAATCGATCGAGACCTCCATCTTCTTCGGAGACGAGCTCAGCGCACGTCACGTGTGGGTGCCGGTTTTTCTGCTCTCCTTTCGTCAGGGACATGCCCCAAGGTCGACACGTGTTTAGCTGCGACGGACCTTCCGGTGATAAGCCCCGGTGGCGACACGTGTTCGATAGATCCGGACTTCTCTGAGATGAGCTCCGAGATTGACACGTATCCCGTGCGACTGGTCCCCTGACTTCCGCGAGGACTAGCTCCGTGGACAACATGTGTCCTAAAAAAATGCCTTTGCTTCTTCTGCAGAGGCTATCTCCGCGGGCAGCACGTGTCCCACAGGGTCGGACCTCTTTTCAATTGCGAAGGTGACCCCCGAGCCTGCCACGTAGCTAGTTTAACGGCGGACCTCTCCCAAATTTCTCGGGGATGAGCTCCGAACGCGCCACGTGGTCTGCTGGCCGTGGAAGTTTCCTTCGATGCTTTCGGAGAGCATTATTAGCTATCCTTTTGATACTTGTCTCTGTTCCTTCTTTTCTTAAAATGTTTTTTTCTTTATAAAACATGAGCATATGCTGACAACCGAGATGAGGGTGTCACAGCCACCTATTGTATATTGCAGTTACACCGGTAGTTGTATCTGGCGTTGGCTTCTGAGTCTTCGTTCTGCCGCCCTGCCCATGCCACAATCTAGTTGTAGTGGTTGATGATGGCAGGGGCGGCAGGGGATGTCTTGTCGCTGTGTTTATTGGCGCACAGCCTCCGACGCGGTGTACCAGTCTTTACTGCGACGTGACTAGGTGCAACGGCACCTGACAGAGGCGTGCTCCGCATCTCCGCGCCTTGGGAAGGCGCGGGTCTTGAATACCTTGTACGGACAAGGTATGGCACGCCTTTCCTCTTGCTGCCTACCGCGCGGGGGCAGGTAGCGCGGCTCTGCTAGCCACGTGACGGGCCCGGAGCTCTCCTCTGAGGAGAGGGAGGTCCGGCCCCGCTGGACACGTGGAGCTTTCGGAGCTCTCCCCGCGGAGGGGGGAGGTCCGGCTCTGCTGGCCACGTGGCGGGCCCGGAGCTCTCCTCTGAGGAGAGGGAGGTCCGGCCCCGCTGGACAAGTGGAGCCTTCAGAGCTCTCCCCGCGGAGGGGGGAGGTCCGGCTCTATTGGCCACGTGGCGGGCCCGGAGCTTTCCTCTGAGGAGAGGGAGGTCCGGCCCCGTGGGACACGTGGCGCCTTCAGAGCTCTCCCTACGGAGAAGGGCGAGGTCCTTAGGCAGTTTCCCCCTGTGCGCGAGGGTACCCCATATTGAGGGTACCGACACGAGGGATGGTGTTCCTCACCTTGGAGAAGCGTTGGATGAACGAGCGCAGCGAGTCCCCCCGGTTGCTGTTGTATGGTGTGGAGATCAGCCTCCGAGCCCGTCCGAACGTAGGAACTGCTAAAGTTGGCCGTGAACTAACGGCACAACTCTTCCTAGGAGGTCACAGACCCCTAGGGCAAGTTCATGAGCCATGACCGGGCTGACCCGGTCAAAGCTACTGAGAATTAGTTGGCCATGATGGCCTCATCCCCTCGTGCAGCAAGAATGGCGGTAGAATAGATCTGCAGGAACTCGACGAGGTTGACCGTCCTGTCGAACTTCTCTAGCAAGTGTGGCCGGAACTTGCGCGACCACACCGCCATACGAAGGTGCGGAGCCAGAGCCATGCAGCCTCCCACTGAGCCTGGGGAAGCGGGGTTCTGGCCCGCGTAAACGGGGCACATGGTACCTGGGGTACCATACTCCTCTCCGAGGCTACGACGCCACTCGCGTTGTTGCTCGATGGTGACGCGGCCATCTTCCTTCTAATGGCAATGACGGTCCAGCTCGCCCCTGAGGTCGGTGGTGGGGAGCCTGGACGTCGCCATCGAGTGGGTTGTCGCCGTCCCGTAATCCCTTTTTAGGTTACGGGGCGGCAGCTGTCCCGTCCCTGGTCGCCATCTCCAGTGACACGGCGAGCTGAGCACGGCTACGACCAGGTGGTCGACGTCATTGCGCGATTGCTCGGCAGTGGACAGGGAAGCCCCCGCGTTCGTGGGGTTGTGCAGGAGTGCGCGGGCTGCTAACAACGCGCTTTCCGGGCTGGCTTCAGTCGGCGCTTGCAACGCTGTCGCCGTTGCCGCCGAGGGCTGCCAGGTGGCAACGGGTACCATCGCCGTAGGAGCCGGCGCCGGTGCTGAAGGTCCCACTCTAGGACCAGAGGATGCTTACTGCTCACTCTGCCGCTGACGGCGCGAGGGGACGGGGGGAACCTCCGAAAGACTGGATTTTCACTATTGTGGGTCATGTACAACTTCACGAATCAAAAGCCCCCCTTCTTGGCGTGTGAAAAGTCGAAGTGTTTGTTACGACACTTCCCCTGGTCTGCTCGGAAGCAGCCCGTGGAGGTTCTTTTTTCAGTGGGGGCTAGAGGAACTCGAAGTATTTGGCGTAATGGTGAGAGAGACACGAGGATTTACGTGGTTCAGACCGCCAGAGCTTAAAACCCTACGTCCACAGGAGTGCTTGGTGTATTGCTTGCTCGCGTATGGGAATGAGTAGGCTAGGTCGCGACCTTTTGCCCGGAGGCTGCCCCGGTCCTTTTATAGCCCAAGGCCGGGGCAGTTACATGGTGGCCCGGGGCCCGACAGGTGGCCCCGTGGTTCTTTGTCTCCTATACATGAGCTATTGATATTTACAGCTATATGTACTGTCATTGTCGGTGGAGTTAAGGCGCGCCACCTGAACCGTTGGGCGGCGCCTCTGACCCGGCGGTCGATGGTGATGAAGCTCCCGTCTTGTCGTCGTGTCTCCTCGCTCTATTAGGCGGCTCAGTGCCGTTGGGCGACACTGTTGTGCCATCACGCCTCGCCGCCCTGTCTTTCACCGTAATGGTGCGCAGACGGGGGGTTGGAGGCGTGCGTCGTGCACCATGCTTCTAGGGAAGGTGCGAACATCAATGCTTGACCTGGCGGGGTCCCTTCCTCTTTACTCCGTGGCCATCTGCCCGTTGCTCATTGGAGTGACGTGCGAGCGGATGGCCCTCGAGACACATGTCTGCACTGGTGTCGTCTTGAGGAGTAGTGGGCGGTTCGGAGTTGTTGGGCACGCGGCAGCTCCGGAGGCCTCCTACGCTGGAGGTCAGATCCGGAGCTACATGGCACGTGGCACGTCCGGAGCCTTCCACAGGGGGAAGGTATACTGTTGCTACGCATGTGACAGCACCGTAGGCCTCCATGCTGGAGGTCGGATCTGGAGCTGCAGGACGCATGGCACCTATGGAGCCCTCTCTGGCTAGTGGGTATAACTCGGAGGTTCCAGACACGTGGTAGTGCTGGAGCCCTCCTTGGCGGAGAATGGGGTCCGACGTTACTGGACACGTGTTGGCCCCCGAGCTACCCCCGGCCAATATTCAGGTTCAGTGCCTGAAGACATGTTGCAACCCTGGGACAGCCCATGGGGCCCAGGGCGCGTGGCTTACGCTGGGGTCCGCCTAAGCTATGAAGGCGGGGCCCAAGTGCTCTTTACCCACTACGCGAGGTACCTGGTTTGCCGGATACCGATAACAGCAAATCCAATATTTCATGCACGTACTAAACACATCGAAATAGATTATCACTTTGTGAGAGAAAGGGTAGCAAGTAAATTACTTCAAATCAGATTTGTATCATCCAAGGATCAAATTGCTGATGGATTTACAAAGACATTGTCAGCTAGGATTATGAATAAATTTCAGCACAATCTCAACATGGGACGAAGTTGAGATTGAGGGGAGTTGTTGGAAATAAAGACTTGCGAAACTTGCGGCGCACGGGACTTCAACACAAGAATCAAAACGATCAAAGTATTCGGCTGTTCTACAATAGATAAGATAATATGCTTGTTTAGATTTTCTCGTTTAGATTGTAACAGAAGTGTTTGGGCTGCACTTATCTTCACCGTATGTAATCAGCCAACTCTATTTACATTCTATATATATTAACACGCAAACCAGGAGGAACTCAAAGTTTGAGGATCGTGGCTTCACCCAAACACACCACCAAATTCAACAACGTGCACCGTGCAGTCGGGTAGGTGCACCGTCCAGGGTGCACGCCGATGCTCCGTCAATAACAGTTTAATTGGATGTGTTGTGCGAGCTATAGAGCATACACACAAACACACACTTTGGGGAACAATGTTTGTATTACGAAATGTGAATAGTGATATGCTTCCCTCTCCTGTTTTGTACATGGACACGCCTGCATTGTTTATTTTCCCTAAGGCTGTGTAGAGAGACACTAGCATGATTTTCTGTCCAATGAGTTGCGGACAACTGATAAATTAAGTAATACTTGCTGGCGTGCTGCTGTTTTTTACTTGAAATACGTGATTTGGTTAATTACTCGTTAAAATAAAAAGATGAACTGATCCAGGCCTCAATCGTCACTAATGGGCTGTAAAAACAGTGGATGCTCTTCTCCGGGCGTTGCCAGACCGGACCAATGGGCTACTAGTTTGTTCCGTTTAGAAGGAGGTCTTCGAAATTTATCGGCTCACCGAAAAGGCCGCTAGAGTTATGGGCTTTACGGGCTCATGTAGCCATCATGGTCCATTTGAGCTAATGAATGGGCCGGTGTAGTCCATATCTCGGTAGAGACTCCACTCCCTGTATCAATTCTGTCCACTGGTACAGTGAGAGTCGTATCCCTGCTCTGGTAACATTTGTTTACAAGCTTCCAGGTGAGATCGTGTTTAAGACAAGAGGAAGCAAATTTAAAAAAAAAAGAGGAGGAGAAGATCAGTGGAAAGAAGGAAAGGAGATCTCCGATAAGCTCGCCTTTCGCGTCCAGTGTCCTGAACTAAACAACCAATCAACCTGGGGAAAATCGCCATTTCGCCTCTCCCATCAATAGGTTTAGCGAGAGCATTTATAACACAAACCAAGTAAGCCTCGCTCACGGGTATCTGAGCTGTTGTTTTTATAAAACTTCCCTCTTGTATCATCTACCCATCGCCCATTAATACAATTCTAATATTTTTTGATTCCAAATTCAGAGCAAAAGGATCCGACTAGTTTACACGCCCCCATGCACTGCGACCCACGCACCCAGCTGGAAAAGCGAGCGTCGTCCGTCTCCCAGCTCCTCTCAGATAAATAAAGCCGGCCGGCCGGCGAGCCGAGACCCTGCCGGGGAGCGTGCTCGCAAACGCCTTTTGCGAGATTCTTGGCGAGGCCAACGGCGTTTTCTGCTGGGGTTCGTATCTCGTCCTGGAAAAAGCTGGAGCGAGGAAAGCAGAGGTGTCGTTGGATTCTGCCTCGTCCAATGGCATCGTCATCGCCGGTTTAGTTTTTCTAGATTAGATTATCTTGCGGAAAGCAAAGGTTACTTTTACTACTCACCCTGCGGCGTTTCATGCATGATGGAATAACACAATGCTTCATTCCATAGAAAGGAAAATGCCATGAATTTTACATTGTTTGTTTGTACTGGTACCCCACTGCTAAAATTAGCTTTTTTAACCTACAATGATTTTTTAATTTAGTTTTAAATTGACTGAATTTTGGACAAACAGAATTTAAATCGTTGCAAGAATATTCTAGAACATACAAAATACTGTTTTTTATTTTGCAGTGCATCACGAGATCATGACATGTCGTCTCTTTCTTTTGCGCTTCTACCTTTGTGAGAGGTCTCATGCTGGCCGGGTCCTCTGCTGCTTCCTTAAAATCAGTTCCCCCCCTCCAAAAACAACAACGTCCATCACCTTTGTTGATGACTAGCTTGATGGGAAGCTTGCGTGCATGCCATGCCGTGCCATGCCATGCCATGCATGGGCGCAGAGGCAGAGGCGCGGAGCAGGAGAAAGTGGAAGAAGAGATCCAGCCGTGCTGCCAAGATGATCCTCCTCGTGAGAAGGGCAAGTTAGCAATTGTTTGAGCCCATGTCAACCTTTTGGACACACGCAACTCGAACAAAGAAAGATTTTTTTTAGGGAAAGGGAAACAAGGACGAAATAGAGTACCGGCACTAGTAAGATTCTCCACTGTTTTGTAGCGTTGGGGAGTGTAATCATGGAGCTATAATTGAACGGAGAGAGAGAGAGAGAGAGAGAGAGAGAGAGCAATGGGGGTTGTTCCTTTTGTAGCAATCCTTGTTACGCTCCTTTTAAGGAGGGACGATTCTCTGTTTGGGAGTTTCTTTACATCGATGATCTATGGACCTTCTTTTGCAGCTTGTCTAGATCCTGTATCTACTGCAGTCTTGCTGCCTGGCCCGCGCACAACATCTGAAGCTCTGTGCATGCAGAATCAAATCAAAGACTGTCCATGTTCCTTTCACGGATGTTAAAGCTTTACCTGCCCCTTCAGCGCCACATACTACAAGCAAAAAAAAAGTGCAACATGTGATCAACATTCATGAAACGAGATGAAACTCATGTTGGTTTAAATACAGGCGCATCAATCAAGAGATACTTCCCTTTTTGAGCCTTTACGCGAGTACAATCTTAATTTATTTTTAGGTTGCGTACATGCATGTTGGGAAGACCATGCACACACCAGCATATGGTGCTGCTGTCAGTTGGGGGCGCGCACCGAGTTCAAGTAGGTTTGCGCTTGGTTGCATGGAGAATCAGATGCTGTTGTCATGAAAAGACTCCAGACCAAATCTATCATTTCCTTCCTTTCGCATATTCCATGTGGGTGCTGAGTTTTTTTTTCTTGCGACGAATGTGGGTTCGGAGTTGACAATCGACTTTGACCGGTTTGACCCAGGTTCATGACAAGTGTGTACAGAGGCACAGCTCTGTTTACCATGGTAGCTGTTACAAAAGGAGATGCTCTAAGAGAAACGTCATGACAGAAGAAGACGAAGCACCGCACATTTTGAAGTTTCTTTTCCCTGGGGTTGCAGAGTAAGGCTGTTTGAACACGAGAATACTTTTCATTCAGGAAAATACGGGAATACTCAAGAATAAGGAATCACGTGAATTTGATATAAGAAGGGAGGTGATCAGGTTAACCGTGAAACATGTTAGAGCACATTCTTATTTGACAGTAAAATGCCCTTTATCCGTGAAAATAATCCCAGTAATGTATCATTAATCTGTGTGCGATGAACAATATATCTGGTATCTTATTCTGAATACATAATATTCTACCAAGTTGTTAAAATTTTCCCTTTCGGAGCGTCCACCTCTCCCCTTCTTAAAAATGTCATGTTTCATGAATAAGGTTATTGGTCGAGCTTGACATGTTGTTTTTATTCCCCGTTACCCGCTTGTTAATGAATGCTCCACTCTTACCTGTTAAATATATTGTTGGATAAGATCACATATCGTGAAACACATTACATGTTTCTTCTATCTTATATTTACTAATTGGAGGCTCCTTTGAGGCCTCCATGTTAATTAAATGAAAATTCTATAAAACTCGTACAAAAAGGGAAAACATCCAGCCATTGAATCAGACACTAGACGAAGAATAGGATCTAATGTAATCTAAATTACACGTCCCTACCAATATAAAAATTAGACCAAAACAGCCCAAATACCTATTTCTAAATTATCCACCATGCCATTATAAAAAATTAGGGACAATTGTGCCATTGACCCTATATGGACTTTAATTGTACCTTTGACTCTTTTTTAGAGTTTGCACGTTTGATCCTGGTTTTTAAAAATGAAATCATCGTTTGACCCTGTTTGTAACTTCTGTTAACTCTAACTAATTAGAAATAGTAAAAGAAATTAAAAAATCAGAAAGATAATTTGAAAAGGACAATAATATCCTTAAAGAACATTTGGTTCCTATCAAGCCATAATAGTGGACATCCACATTGTAACCCTAGCAAACTGAGGCGGCGGGCGAGCGGAGCAGGGAGAGCGTGCGCGGTGGCGAGCGAGAGCGGGCGGCCAGGGGCGTCGCACGCTGGCCTCGGGAAGGGCGCGCGAGCGGCCAGGGAGCGGGCGCCAGTGCGGTCAGGGGCGGCGGTGGAGCTCAGCGGCGGTGGTGGAGCTCGAACAGGAGGCGGCGGTGGAGCTCAGGGGCGGCGGTGGAGCTCGGACAAGGGGCAGTGGCGGTCGGGGCGGGACGGGCGCGGCGGCCGGCGGCGGCAGCCGTGGGTGCGTGCGTGACAGGCTGCAGCGGCCGGGAGTGACGGCAGGTGCGGGCGCGCGCTATGGACGATTTGTCTCAAGCCAGGACCTCCATTGCTATCGTCTTCTTCGCTGAGGTGAGAGTAATCCATTGCCCTTTCTCGTTCCTTTTGTTCCAGCTCTTTGAGGAGTGCTGGGTGATAAACTTAAGATTTTATGGATGAGGAGCAAGAAAACAAGCTTTGGTTTCACTCGATTAGATGCCAATCCCTGCAGCGCGCTGGTGCTTTTGTCAGATTTTTAACATTTCTCCTTGTTAGTCAGCGCGCAGGGTTTGAGTTGATTACAGACATTGATCATGAGAGGTGTTTAGATGGCTCACACAAATGTACGTAGATGCTGCAGTCATATTTCATTCTGCATATGCAAGTAAAGTGCAAGTGATATCTGAGAAGCCGGAACACCATGAGGTAGAGGGAGGCTAGCGAGAAAGAGGGAGGCTAGCTGAATGGTTCCGTGTTTGAGTTGTCATGGTCCCGTGTTTGAGTTGTCATGTAATAGCTAGTCTCATGTAATAGCTAGTTGCTACTGTGTTTTTGTTGCATTTATTTTTAGATTGTAATATTTAACTATTTTTTAAATATGTAATTGTATTACCGATCTCTTTGTTAGATATTATGTTATATTGTGTGTGGGTTACTATATATGTGACATTATTTGTAATGTGAGTTGTTGATATATATGAAATTGTTTGCTGCTCAAATGATCAAATTATAGTGAAATTGTTGTTAAAATTCTCTAAAATTTAAATTAAGTATGTTTACAAATTTAGTTAGAGTCAAATTATTGATATAATGTGTTTAAACTGTTGTCGAAATTTTGCTACAATAATATGGATAATGTTGAAATTTGGGTGTATAAAGTAGGGTCATATATAAAGATTATACTGAAAAGTAGGGTCAATGTAGGGTTAATGGTGCGAGGGTAAAGATGTCTTTTTGTTATGAACTTAACGCAGTTAAATAGACTAAACGGAGTAGGGTCAATCTATTTGCTCAATTTTAAAAAAATAGGGCCATATACACAAACCCTAAAAAAGAGGGTCAAATATGCAGTTAGGACTCAAAAAAGATCAGTTTCGCAAATGCCCCAGAAAAATAATGCCAGACACAATACAAAAAAGACAAAACTCATAATAAAAAACTATTGGAGTTTGCATCAAACTCAAGCATAAAATATAAAATTTAGAATAAAAACATATAAAATAAATAATATCATTCTTTTGAATTTTGGGGTAAAATACCTATATAATGGAGCTCATAACAATTAAAACTCATACCAAATAGAGTCTATATAATTAAGATAGAAACTATAATTTAGATCAGAAGTAAATTAAATTAGTACTTATTTTCTATATGTTAAAATATAGTTTTTCATGCATTGTCTAAGGTATAGTTCTAGCCCATACAAGCACACGGAGTTGATGTACTAGTGTAGTGGAGTTGAAAACAAGGGTATGTCGAACTTTAAAAGAATAGCATTATTGTGGTTCCTTAACACTTTTCTTGTTGTTCTTTTTCTATACTAAATAATAGTCGTTGATCAAATGCGCATGACATGTTATCATTTAATTTTATCCAGCGTAAACTTACTGGCTTTTAAAACTTTTGGGATAATTCCTTATACGTCATCGCACTTTGCTCCTGTCCTATAGATGTCAACGCGAAACTTCTGCCGATAAACACCACTCGGCTGCAACTTCGGTCCGTTTCAAACCTTAGCGCCGTCGAAGCAGAGAGTTTCCATTATTTTTTCAAATGAACTTTCTCATTAGTTGCCTAGTGGGGAGCCCAGAGATGAAAGGTAGAGCAGTAAACAAATCCAGAGATGAAAAGATGCCCAAGACGACTGTTGGCACCATGACAAAACGCAGTATCACGACAGGGGAGAGGCGGAGAAGGCCGCATCTTTTAATTTGGAAAAGCTTTGGGCTTTCTGAGGAGGAGAATCACATCTGCAGCCGCAACACATCAACTTTGAACGCCCAAAAGAAGCCTAGTGAGTATCTACGTTCTGCAGTGCAAAGCCAACTTGTCAGCACTAGATTCGCTGCCGCACGCACGCATTCATCTTTATCTCACGAACAGATGCGCTGGCAATAGTTGTTGTTACTGATGAGTACCTCTCGTGTTCAGTTCGTCGAACGGCCCCGGAATCTTTCGCTTTGTTGACACTGCTGCCCGTTTTGCTGATGCCTGCTTGTTGGTAGCCTCAAAAGCAAAGCAACGCAGCCACCGCATGCATGCGAAACCTGGGATGGGGAAGCGGACGGCCTTTTCCGCTTTGCGCTTGCATCTTTATCTGGCGCCCGCCCTTTTCACGCCGCCGTGCTTGCTGATCTTGTCGTCGAAGCCGGCAACGGCAGTGTGCAGTTTAGCGTTCTCTCATCAATGTAGTTCCGGTTTAGCGTTCTCTCATCAATGCAGTTTAGCGTTCTCTCATCAATGATCTTGTGTCCGGCTGCTTACCGGCCGGTTTAGTTGACTACATCCAATGTAGAATAAATAAAATCTTCAAGATTAGTTCCGGTGCTGTTCCTGAGCCTATCCATCTAGCAGTACTGTACAGATTCAAACGATACACTGCAAGGCTGCACATGCACGGCGAGCGGAGTGCAGCAGAACCCACCGCTAAAGCGCGTTGCTTGCTAAAGCGATATCCGGCCTTCATGGCTGCATGGTCGCAGTAGGGTAAAGTTGAGCGGAGCATCTCCTCGGGAGCCGCGTTACTCAGGGTTGGGGCGGACATACAATGGAAAGTTTAAGCTGCTTCCTTTCCCCGTTTCTGGAAATCAGAAAGCTTAATACGAGCTGAGATGGGTGTGGCTGGTCATGCTAATGCCGCCTCGATCTGCGCCGGAGATGGGGGAGGCAGCAGGGATGTTCGTGAGCTGTGTGCAGTGATGCAGAGTAAGCAGGACAAAGTGGTCTGCAGCAAGGTAGATTCAGGAACATGCATTTAACAGAGAACAGTGGTCCTTTATGTTGACGCCTCCTCACCCCCACAGTGATAATCATCGAGAGACTTTACACAACTGCAAGTGGTATTGCAAATTAGATTCATCAATTTGCTCTTTTGGGCTTGTCTATCCTGGGCAAGGTCTGGGCTGCAACGAGGTATCCAGCCAATCTTATACACAAAGCCTAGGCAAGCTGTTTTTTTTTTCCAAACTGAGAAGATCAAAATAAGATTCATATACTGTACAAAAGGACAGCATTCATTGAGCCTACTAATTGACCGCACTCACCTGCTTTTCGATAACGCGCCTGCAGTTCTCCATAGTGCTGGGAATTGGGCGGCGCCATTTTCAGGCAGGCCAAAGCACGGTTGCTAGGCATGGCCCGTGGCCCGGTCCGGCACCAAACGGTTTTCGGCCGGGCCGGCCCGGCACGAAACTTTGTGCCACGTCGGGTCTGTGAATTGGGCACGACGGGCGGTATGACACGACACGAAGTTTTAGGCCGTGCTCGGGCCGGCCCAGTCCGGATCTGCCCGAATTTTTGAAAATGACCCGAAAAAGTCCATCGGCCCGAATCTGCCCCGAATTTTTGAAAAAGGACCGAAAAATCATAAAAAATTTGGCTTGTGTTTGTTTTTTTTCACGTGTGCATGAACTTCTCAATAAATCTTGTAAGCCATCTTTATCTACACAGTTTTTTTCCACTTTATATATTATGATTTTTTATGTATTTTTCCTGTTTTTATATTTTTCTGTCTCAGCACCATTTTCGAGTCGGGCTTGGGCCTGGCACGGCCCGAAGCTGGCCCGGCGTGCCTCGAGCCGTGCCTGGGGGGATTCTTGAACTTCGGGCCACCCGGCCCGGTACAAATAGACCCGTCATGCTTTCAGGCCACGGGCCAGAACGGCCCTAAGCACGATTAGGTTGGGCCGGGCCGGTCCGGCACCGCCCAATTCCCAGCACTAGTTCTCCACATACTGAAAGCCTAACCTGCCGCATGAATCGAATGCCGGAAACTGATGACATCTAGTCTAGCTAGCCAAGCCGCTGTCACGGCAGGAGCAGGAACAAGCACATCTCTGCAGTCTCACGATCTTTCCACGTCCCTAGCTCTACATGGGCTGAAAACACGACGACAGTTAGCTGTTCTTCACGTCCTCTCAACGAAACCAAATCGTGATGCTACCCATCCCCCCCCCCCCCCCCCAAAAAAAAGACATGTATCGTCACTGTTGGAATTATGTTTTACATGACAGCCTCCCACTTTCTTTCTACTCACTATGCACGAGCACATTATCAGTTTCATCAGGCCGGGCGATCTGATGCTCAGGAGCCAAAGAGCGAAGGTCAACTCCACAAAAAGGTACAGGTAGCTGCGGCTCTGGGCCCAGTAACTCCCAGTCCAAAGTGGTCTAATCTTGTCATGAGTCTCAAGAACAGCAACTGCCTTGGGGTCACGCAAGAATCCGTGATTACATTGTCATTGCGTGCCGGCTTAAATGCACTGACAGCCAGACACTATAACAAAAGAGATTATATGTACCGGTTTATAACTATCATATGTATCGGTTTTACATCAATATATAATGGCTTGTGTTGATTAAATGTACAGTTGTTATCACCCGTCAAGGATTCGATCAGTACCAGGTTTTTAACAACAGGAACTGGTAGGCGGCAAGGATGCACTGTTTCGTTGCAGGGGGAGATGATAGCTGCACTTCCCTGCATGCCAAGATGATTTTTTTCCGAGCATTCAAAATATTTTCTCTACAGACTGTAGAACTGTAACTGTTAGGGACTTGGCAGAGCATTTGTTTCACTTTGCTCCCTGTCCCTGAGCTCCAGTTCCCATGGTTCAGAACCTGTAGGGGCCGGGCTGTTAAATTGATTGACGTGAAACAGAACTGTGCAGCTGCGAGTGAAAAGCGTACCCTGCGTGCTGTGGTCCAATATATATATATATATATATATATATATATATATATATATATATATATATGCCCACCAGGTCACCACTACTTTGGCTACATTGGTTTCGAATTCTGGGAACAAAAGACAGAAATAAAGGAGTGTGTCGGTACCCTCGGTACCGGGTAGCCCCGTGCACAGGAGAAAAACCGCCTAAGAACCTCGCCCCCTCCGCAGAGGTGAGCTCCGAAGGCGCCACGTGTCCAGCAGGGTCGGGCCTCCCCTTTCCAAAGAAGCGAGCCCCGGGCCTGCCACGTGGCTAGCAGTGCCGGACCTCACCCCCTCCGCAGGGGTGAGCTCCGAAAGCTCCACGTGTCCAGCGGGGCCGGGCCTCCCCTCTCCTCAGAGGCGAGCCCCGGGCCTGCCACGCGGCCAGCACAGGCGGACCTTGCCCCCTCCGCAGGGGCGAGCTCTGAAGGCGCCACGTGTCCAGCAGAGCCGTGCCTCCCCTCTCCTCACAAGCGAGCCCCGGGCCAGCCATGTGGCCAGCAGTGCCGGACCTCACCCCCTCCGCAGGGGTGAGCTCCGAAAGCGCCACGTGCCGTGCGGCCCACCCCGGCTCGGTAGGCAGCAGGAGTAAAGGCACGCCATGCCTTGTCCGATCAAGGCATTCAAGACACGCGCCTTCCCAAGACGCGGAGACGCGGCTCACGCCCCTGTCAGGTGGCACAGTGACCAGTCGCGTCACAGTTAAGACAAGCACGCCATGTCAAAATCTGTTGACCAATAAATACGGCGACAAGACATGCCGTGCCGTCCCTGCCATCATCAACCACTACGCCTAGCTTGCGGCACGGGCAGGACGGCACAACGACGACTAAGAAGCCATTGCCAGAGACAACTACCATCATTCACTGCAAGATATGGTAGATGGCAGAAAATCTCCCTGGGGCCACCTGTCGGGCCCCGGGGCCCACCTTGTAAGCCGCCCGAGCCTTGAAGTATAAAAGACTCGGGTTGGCAACGTTGCAAGGGGTTCAGTTCGAGCATTCAAGGTTCGAGGGTGGACAACTCAGTTCATCCAGACCACCAAGCTTAGAACTCCGGTTCTAAGCTCCGAGTAATATAGCTCCCGTGGACGTAGGGTGTTACGCTCCGGCGGCCCGAACCACATAAAAATCCTTGTGTCAATCCTCTCACAATCAACGTGACCTCCCGAGAGAACTAGCCCCTCCGAAAAAGAACCTCCGCGGGTTGCTCCTGAAGCAAACCCGGGGGAAGTGTCGACCCTCAGAGGCGAGCCCCGAGCCAGCCACGTGGCCAGCAGTGCCGGACCTCACCCCCTCCGCAGGGGTGAGCTCCGAGGGCGCCACGTGCCGTGCTGCCCACCCCGGCTCAGTAGGCAGCAAGAGTAAAGGTACGCCAAGCCTTGGCCGATCAAGGCATTCAATACCCGCGCCTTCCCAAGACGCGGAGACGCGGCTCACGCCCCTGTCAGGTGGCACAGTGACTAGTCACGTCACAGTTAAGACAAGCACGCCATGTTAGAAGCTGTTGACCAATAAATACGGCGACAAGACATGCCCTGTCGTACCTGCCATCATCAACCACTACGCCTAGCTTGCGGCACGGGTAGGACGGCAGAACGACGACTAAGAAGCCATTCTAGAGACAACTACCAGCATTCACTGCAAGATATGGTAGATGGCAGGAAATCTCCCCAGGGCCACCTGTCGGGCCCCGGGGCCCACCTTGTAAGCCGCCCGAGCCTTGAAGTATAAAAGACTCGGGTTGGCAACGTTGCAAGGGGTTCGGTTCGAGCATTCAAGGTTCGAGGGTGGACAACTCAGTTCATCCAAACCACCAAGCTTAGAACTCCGATTCTAAGCTCCGAGCAATATGCTCCGGCGGCCCGAACTGAGTGTGTAGCCCGCGGAGGTTCTTTTTCGGAGGGGCTAGTTCTCTCGGAAGGTCGCGTAAGTGGTGAGAGGATTGACACAAGGATTGTTACGTGGTTCGGGCCGTCGGAGCGTAAAACCCTATGTCCACGGGAGCTGTATTGCTCGGGGCTTAGAACCAGAGTTCTAAGCTTGAAGGTCTGGATAAACTGAGTGTGTAGTTGGGGTCGAAATGAGCCGAACCCCTTGCAACGTTGCCTACCACCCGAGCCTTTTTATACTTCAAGGCTCGGGCAGCTTACAAGGTGGGCCCCGGAGCCCGACAGGTGGCCCCGGGGTGATTTCCTGCCATCTACCATATCTTGCAGTGAATGTTGGTAGTTGTCTCTGGCGAGGGCTTCCTAGTCGCCGTCCTGCCGTCCTACCCGTGCCGCAGGCTAGGCGTAGTGGTTGATGATGGCAGGGACGGCAGGGGAGGTCTTGTCGCTGCATTTATTGGCAAACAGCTTCTGACATGGTGCGCCTGTCTTGACTGTGACTGGTCACAGTGCCTCCTGACAGGCGTGCGCCATGTCTCCGCGTCTTGGGAAGGTGCGGGTCTTGAATGCCTTGATCGGACAGGGCACAACGTGCCTTTACTCCTGCTACCTACCAGGCCGGGTGGGCAGCACGGCACTCCTGGCCACGTGGCAAGCCCGGGGCTCGCCTCTGAGGAGAGGGGAGGCCCGGCCCTGCTGGACACGTGGTGCCTTCGGAGCTCACCCTTGCGGAGGGGGTGAGGTCTTGCTCTGGCCATGCGGCATGCCCGGAGCTCCCCTTTGAGGAGAGGGGGGGCCCGGCCATGCTGGACACATGGCGCCTTCGGAGCTCACCCCTGCGGAGGGGGTGAGGTCCGGCTCTAGCCACGCGACAGGCCCGGAGCTCCCCTCTGAGGAGAGGGGAGGCCCGGCTCTGCTGGACACATGGCGCCTTTGGAGCTCTCCCCTACGGAGGGGGGAGGTCTGACTTTGCTGGCCACGTGGTAGGCCCGGACCTCCCCTCAAGGGGGAGGTCCGGCCCTGCTGGACATGTGGCGCCTTCCGAGCTCACCCCTGCGGTAGGGGCGAGGTCCTTAGGCGGTTTTCTCCTGTGCGCGGGAGTACCCGGTATTGAGGGTACCGACAGGGCGAGACCAGCAGCCATGGTGCCCGCCAAGGATCGTATGCACCACTGGGGACTCCATGCTACCCAGCGCCCAAGATCCATAAGCTCAAGTAAGCCCCGATGCTGTAAAAGCCCAAGAAAAGGGACTTGCAAAAATTTTCATCACCTCACAACACCACAGTTCTTGTTGTGGGTAGATGGTGAAAAAGTGGGAAGAGCAAGTAACCTCCATCAAAAGAGTGGATAGAGGGGAAACCTACACTTTCACAAAGTGGGAATTCTACACATATGATCACACATGAGAGGGTGATTCAAAACTGTTGCATTCAAATTCATGATTGCAGCAGCTAAAACAAGGATCAAAGTGCATAATTGGATTCCTCAGGTCCAAATTAGTGGGGAGGCAAAGTTTCAATAATTTTTGAAAAAGTTTGCTACCCATTTTTCCAAAAAGGATCCAAATATGCAAAGAATTCAAATATACAATTGAATTTGAGGGAAATTTGCCAAACCATACCAATGTAGCCCAGTTTGAGACTTCCAACATTTGAATTCATCATTTGTCAAGTTTTGGAGATCTTTTGAGAGGTGGTAGAGCACTGACCAGTGGGGCCCACATGTCATTGGGTGAAATAGACTTAGCCCCCAAGTCTTCTCTCTGTTTCTCAGTCAACGGAGCGCAGCCAGCTGCCGCGCGCGCACCGCCGGCCGAACGGCCACCTCCTAGTTCCCGTCGCTTGCGCTAGCAGCCGGGAAACGACGCGCCCTCTCCTCTACGTGACCCCCTCGCCAAGCCACCGAAGACGTACGCGTACTTCTTTGCAAAACAGCGAGCCCCCGCTCTGCTCGGTCACCGACGCCGCTCCCCCGATCCTCCCCTGCACGCCGACGTCCGCTCGGCCTTTGCCCGAGCTCCCAACACAGAAAGGGAGCGCCTGTGTGTGCTCTAGCTAGCCATCCCACCACCTCGCGGTGTTAGCACCGCACTCGACCACAAATCGACGATCGCCACTGAGAACTCAGGCTACCGGCGGAAAGCCACGAACTGCTCCCCGTGGACAGCACGCCACGGCCAGTTTCACCGCCGGACTCCTACAGGAAAAAGGTGCGCCGTGCTCTCTAGATCGTGTAGATGCAAGCCAAATAGCGGTTGATCCACCGGATGAAGAGTATTTCCAATTCTTCCGAAATGTAGTTGTCGGTACCTGAGATATGGGGTACCCCCGCGCACAGGGTAAAATGCCTAAGGAACTCGCCCTTCTTCGCAGGGAGAGCTCCGAAGGCGCCACGCGTCCGGCGGGGCCGGACCTCCCTCTCCTCAGAGGAGAGCTCCGGGCCCGCCACGTGGCATACAGAAGCCGGACCTCCCCCTCCGTGGGAGAGAGGCCCGAAGGCGCCGCGTGTCCAGCGGGGCCGGACCTCCCTCTCCTCAGAGGAGAGCTCCGGGCCCGCCACGTGGCCAACAGAAGCCGGGCCTCCCCCACCGAGGGGAGAGGTCCGGAGGCTCCACGTGCCCCGCGGGGCTGATCCTCCTCTTCTCTGAGAAGGGCTCCGGGCCTGCCACGTGGCAGCAGAGTGACGCTGCCTGCCCCGAGCAAAAGGCAGCGGGCATAAATACGCTCCATACCTTGCCCGTACAAGGTATTCAAGGCCCGCGTCTTCCCAAGACGCGAAGACGCGGAGCACGCTTCTGTCAGGTGCCGTTGCGCCCAGTCGCATCACAGACTGGCGCGCGGTGTCAGAACCTGTCAGCCAATAAACACCGCGACAAGACATCCCATGCTGCCTGCGCCGTCATCAACCACTACGACTAGCATGCGGCATGGGCAGGGCGGCAAGATGAAGACTCAGGAGCCTTCGACCAGAGACAACTACCGGCATAACTGCAGATACGGTAGATAATAGACAATCTTCCCGGGACCACCTGTCGGGTCCCGGCTTCCCTTGTAAGCCGCCCGAGTCTTGGACTATAAAAGGCTCGGGTAGGCGTCGATAGCAAGGGTTCGCACTTTGCAACTCATACGCTAGCCATACAATCTCAAGCTGTAACTCACCCCCAAGCTCAGGCCTCCAGCCCTGAGCAGCAAGCAATACAGCGAGCTCCATAGCTCGCCGTGGACGTAGGGTTTTACGCTCCGGCGGCCTGAACCACGTAAAACTCGCCGTGTCAAGCTCTTACTAACTCGTCCATCTGCGCAAGCTCTCCGCTAGGGACTAGCCCCTCCGAAAAAAGAACCTCCGCGGGCTGCCCTGTGCAGGCCCGGGGGAAGTGTCGACCGCACACTTCGACATTTGGCGCGCCAGGTAGGGGGCTTTTCTCCTAGCGCCACGAGTTTCCGCCGACGAAGATGACCAAGCTTCCTTCAGCGGCAAACTCTCCCCCTCCGCGTTCACGGCGAACCGTGACCACTGGGGGGTACATGTTGACACACTCAGGACGGAGTGTGTCGGCACAAGCTGGTAGCCAGCAGCCGACTCCGGCAACGCCGACTCCGGCTATGCAGGCCCCGACCAGTGTGAGATCTTCTGCAGCGCTGAGCGTACACCATGAAGGTGCGCTAGCTGCAGCAAGAGCGCTGCTGCGCAACCCACCTACGGGGGATGCGCCCCATTCAGCGACCCAACAATGGGTCCGCGAGGTGGACCGCCTCGTCGTCGCCGCCGCAAACCCTCGGTTTCGGCGAGGACGGCGCCCAGGACAACCAGCTGTGTCGCTGACGCGCACACCCACGGTTGACGGGCTAACGACAGATTCCAGCTCCTCCAGGCTCCTGTCGACGGACCTGCGAAGGGAACTGGAACGGTGCCACTTGGGCCAGGACGCCCGGGTGTACCTCGAGCGACGCCGAGAGAGGCGTCGCAACCATGAGCCTTCGCCACGCGAGCCCTGCCTCAGGCATATGCTGCGCAGCATATGCCACAGCTATATGCGCCGCAAGTAGCGGCCCCGGTCTATGGTGCAGCCATGCCCATGCCAGGATACGCGGTGCCAGATGCGAACCAAGCGTTCGCAGCGCCAGTACCTGCAGCAGCAGGTGCAGGATGTGCGGCCCTTGCACCCCACCTTCGCTTCGCAAGGTGGCCACGCAAGTTTCGCCCGCATCTACCCGAGAAGTACGACGGTAGTGTCAACCCAGCGGAGTTCCTCCAGATCTACTCCACTGCCGTACTTGCCGCAGGAGGGGACGAGGCTGTCATGGCCAACTACTTCCCCGTCGCCTTGACCGTCCCAGCTCGGTCTTGGCTCATGAATCTACCTCAGGGGTCCATAACCTCCTGGGGAGAGCTCTGCCGGCAGTTCGTTGCCAACTTCGGCAGCTCCTACACCCGTCCCGGCACGGAGCTTGACCTCCACGCCGTCAAGCAACAACCTGGGGAGTCGCTGTGCTCTTTCATCCAGCGGTTCTCTCAGGTACGCAACACCATCCCGCATATCCAAAGTGCCTCTGTGGTGGTGGCGTTCCGACAGGGTGTCCGGGACGAGAAAATGCTTGAGAAGCTCGCGACCAGAGAGGTCCGCAACGTCTCGGAGCTCTTCAGCCTGGCGGACAAGTGCGCCAGAGCAGCTGAAGGGCGGAACTGGCACGCTCTGCCGACCTCCGAGTCAGGAGGGCAGCCCGGGTCCGGTGCTGCTGCCTATGGGGGTGGCAAGAAGACCAAGAACCGGGGGGGTGGCAAGATGAAGTCACCATTCACGGCCCCCGTCGCCGCAGCTACGACGACCAGTGGAGCTCGGGGGCCACGCCCCGACAAAAGGCAGCGGCAATCACCGGCCCCAGACAGTGACCAAGGCGGGCTATGCCCCGTGCATGGCACCTGCAACCATACTGCTGCCGAGTGCTGGGAGATCCAGAGGCTCGCAGAGCGCTTCCGCAAAGGAAGACAGCAGAGGGCTGAAGCGCCGCCCTACCCTCAGAGGGATGGCAAACAGAAGGTCGATGCCCCAGTCACTGCTGCCCACCAGGTGGGGTTCCAGGAGCCTCAGCGTGTCATAAAGACAGTGCACGACGGTGAGGACTCCAGTTCCGACGGTGACAGGCCAGGGCGTTAGCCAACTGCGGTGCGCCTCCGTGCCTCGAACATACCTCTCGGGGGCCGCCTAAGGTCTGTCAACCCCTTGAAGGCCTCGCCAGAAGGGGAAGACGCCTTAGGTCATCGAAGACGAGCCCGGGTATACCTACCCCTTGAAGGCCTTAGCCAGAAGGGGAGAACTCCCCGGGGGCCCCCAGGAGAAGCCGCGCAGGACCTGATCCACCGCGAAGATAACAACCTCGTCGACAAGACTCGGCTGCAGGAGACACCCCGCAACGCACGGTCTCGGCTAATGCTCTAAGCACTACCGCCAAAGAACCAAACGCGTCGGGGGCCTGCAGGAGGGCAACTTGGTGAAGCGGCACGCTCTATTCCAAGAAGGACCCATAAGCTCTCCCCCAGCAGGGAAGGTCCCTTCCAAATCATGAAAGCTGCCGCCCCAAGTACACATGCCTTCCAACTGAGAGTGGGATCCGTTCCCAAAAATCCTTGCCATGGAGCAACACTGTAAGTCCTACTTCCTGAGCATCAGTAGAACAGGGTTATTCCCTTCTGTAGTAGATCCCATAGAATTTAGGAACAGCGCTTGGGGTAGCTAAGTCTCAAGGGACGGTACAGGACTACGTCCAGTTTAGCCTGGTTCCGACCCTAAGCGCGTAGAGTCTTGCTTCCCTTGAAGACAAGGCGGAACATTGCCTCCCTGTACAGCCAGAATTCCACCTATGGGTACGAATACAGAGCCCCGTTCTACTTAGCTCTCTCTCATGCGCTCATTTAAATTATGCATTAATTTCTATGATCGCACTATCTCTGTATGTTCATCGTACATCTAGCTCCCCCTCTCCTGCGCTCATCCATAGTCGGCATTCACTATCCTACCGAAGGCGGCTGCGCTTGAGGCACCTGCCGATGGCCGAGTGGGTCTCCCGGGCCTCCCCCAGTCAGGTGTTGCGGTGCCAGTTGGTTACCTCCAGGAAAGGCCTGCGTTGTGCATGGGGGGTCCAGGGTGCGTATCCAGCTTAGCCGGCCCAGAGCCCAAAGCATGCGCATCCTGCCCTCCGGAGGTCCAGGGGAGTACGACCGCTTTGCCTGGTCATGAACCCAAAGCGCGTGCACTCTGCTTCCCCAGCGCATGGCCCGGTACTAGGGATCGGACGGCCGTACCCGGACCTCGGAGGGAGCCGGAGCTCCGGCGCCTCGTGCACAGAATTGCCCAAGCCCCGTATAGCGGATCGGGGTCGTAAGACGGATAAGACTAGGAGACGGGAGGGGAGGACCCCCCGAGGAGAATTACGTTTCCTCTGCCTGTGTGCAGGACCTCCAGGTTACGGCAACAGGGACTGCATGAAGCGGGGGGAAAGGAGCTACCAGCTACTCCGGCCTGGGACTGGAAGGACCGGGATCTGCCCCTCCAGCAGGGGCGGGACCCGGGGGCCCCACGTGTCCAGCGGGCCCGGAACTCTCTCCTCCCTTGAGGAGTGCTCCGGGCTCGCCACGTGGTGGGCGGAAGCCGAACCTCCCCTCGGTGGGAGGGCTCCGAAAGCCCTACGTGTCCAACATGGCCGGAGCTCCCGCCTCTTAGGAAGGAGCTCCGGACCCACCACGTGGCAGGCAGATCTGGAGCTCCCCATAGGGCGAGATCCGGAGACCTCCGGGGGCCCCTAACACGGTTAGGACCCGGGGAGGGTGTCTGTGCAAAGCTCCGAGATTGGAAATGGCCACTGAGTACCTTGTGGAGCTAAGGACTCAGTCAGGCAAAGCCAAGAAGGAGAGAAAAAGCATCACAGACACAAGTATCCAAAAGAGTCAAATTAAGCGAGGCTCCATGAGCTGGACTACAGACTCGATAAAAAGGGAGAAGCAAGTCCTAAGGACCTCCCGGCTCCCGCCGGAACCTTGCGGCTATAAGGGCGGCCACATCCTCGACTTCTGCCCTGGCAGCTTGCTCCCACTCTACAGCTGGGCCCTCTCTCGCTGGTTCTAGCGAAAAAGAGGGGTCGCGGCTCTTAAAGCATGCCAGCACATGTGAAGCGACCTCTAAGGCTAGGCCGTGCCCCTCGGCCTCAAGCTCGCTGGCGACCACCGAGTCTAGCCTGTCCAGCTTGGCGCCGATTGACTCGAGCGCGGGGATCACCCCCAACGCAGGGGCCGCGGCCCTCACCGGACTGAAGCCAAGAGGGATCAGGGCGGACCCCGCTCGATCCACGAAGCTCGAGACTGCAAGAGCCTCGGAGGACCGCAAGGCCGAAAGCTCCTCCACCTCGCAGCGGGCAGCCTGCAGAGCCTCCAGGTTCCTCTCGGAGAATTCCTTCTCCTTGGCCGCCAGGGAGCTCTCCCGAAGGTGGAGAGCCTTGGCGAGCCGCTCCAACTCAGCGGCCTTGAAGCCGGCGGTCAACTCCCGGTCCAAGACCCCCGGCGATCACGGGAGACCTGTTCCTCCCTCAAGTCGAGGTCTGCCTTCAGGATCTCCAGCTCCTCCATCCGAGCTCGAAGGTCATCCTCGCCCGCAGCCAGCTGCGCGGCGACCCTCT
The DNA here is from genome assembly GCA_030760725.1 of Neostapfia colusana. Taxonomy (NCBI): domain Eukaryota; kingdom Viridiplantae; phylum Streptophyta; class Magnoliopsida; order Poales; family Poaceae; genus Neostapfia; species Neostapfia colusana. Next base: position 109,743,103 of record JASWHV010000006.1, read on the forward strand.
CCGCCTCAGCGGCCATGCAACACTCCCGTTCCTCAACGGCGAGTTCACGACGCTCCAACCGCTGCCGTATCTCCACAGCAGCAGAAAGGCTCTCCTCGGCCCGGGCGTGTGCCTCCAGGGTCTCCCGGTTGATCCGCCGCGATTCGGTGTCCATGCGGTCGACAGCCCGCTTCATCCGGTCGAGGAGCGCTTCCCTGAAGTCGAGCAACTCCCGCTTGGAGTCGAGCTCACTCTTAACCTTCGCTGTCCTCTCCCGCAAAAGGTTCCCCCAGATGAGGAAGCGGCCCCGTTCAACCGTATACTCCTCCCTCTCGCGCCCTAGTGCAGCCAAGACCTGCGGGCGCTCGACTCGGCAAGCGCAAAGGCGTCCGCCAGAGGCAATGGAGCAACAGAGGCCGGTGCAGCCCCCCCGACCTCCTCCATTACCTCGTCCTCAGGAATAGCCGACGCACCAGCAACCGAGACGAGACGCCGATCAGGAGAAGCTGGCTCCGAGGCTCTGGCAGCCAGGCCAGCCGGGCTCTCTTCAGCTTCTGGCTCCTTGACCTGAGGAGAGGGGCGAGCCGGGGAAGGCGGTGCTGAAGAAGAGGCCGGGCCGTCTAGTGCAGGGTCAACCTGCGCTGGCTTGGGGGCCGCGGTGGCCGTCTCGGCAGGAAGAGACGACGCCGCCACGGAGTCCGGGCACACCGGAACTGGAGAAGTTCGCGCTGGCCTGGGGGCTGTGGCAGTTGCCCCTGGCTCCGAGCGCAGCGGCACAGATTCCTCGCAAGTCGGGGAAGGCCGGGAAGCGCGGACACTCCAGCGGGCTCTGAACCCCAACTTCCGAGCCGGGGTAGGACCTCCAGAGCCCGCTACCGTCACCGACGGCCGCTCCGCAGTCGCTTGGACTGGCGGAACAGGGGGCGCCCCAGAGGCTTCCCCCAGCGCATCAACCCGGGGCCTCTTCGAGTCGCCACCGGAGGGAGTGTCAGGCACCCCAGAATCCCGACTTGGAACAGACGCCGCTGCTAGAGGAGATCGAGCGCGCTTCTTCTCTGGCGGCGGGTTGGATGCCATGGCAAGGGAGAACTCAAAGGCAAGAGAGCAAAAGCACAAGAGTCCGAGGAGAAACGCAGAGAAGTGCGAAGGGAAGCTGCAATGTGGGTAAGACCCCCTCTAAAAAACTTTCCGGGTACAATTCCAAGCGATTCGGAACTCTTCGAATACCCCGCACCGGCAACCGCGTCGGTTCCCAGACCGAGTGCCGATGACGGGTGGGCCCAAGCCGCCTAACTGAAGCGGTGGGGGCAAGGAGTCAGTCTCCTGAGAAGATGCGCCAGCAAGGCACTTCGGCGGTTCCCGAAGAAAGCGCCGCAACGTGCAGAAGTGGCAGTCTTGGGAACCGCCGCAGTAAAAGCAACCATCAAGTGAGCGCACGCTCCCACGATCCCGTGGCCGTTCGTGCTCCGGCAGCGGTTAATTCGGGACTTAGAGGAAGTGCGCGGATCGGAAGAGACGGAGGTCCCACCTCGGGCTCGCTATCTCCCCCGAGATGGGCCCGGGGGCCACTGTCGGTACCTGAGATATGGGGTACCCCTGCGCATAGGGTAAAATGCCTAAGGAACTCGCCCTTTCTCTGCAGGGAGAGCTCCGAAGGCGCCACGCGTCCGGCGGGGCCGGACCTCCCTCTCCTCAGAGGAGAGCTCCGGGCCCGCCATGTGGCATACAAAAGCCGGACCTCCCCCTCCGCGGGAGAGAGGCCCGAAGGCGCCGCGTGTCCAGTGGGGCCGGACCTCCCTCTCCTCAGAGGAGAGCTCCGGGCCCGCCACGTGGCCAACAGAAGCCGGGCCTCCCCCACCGCGGGGAGAGGTCCGGAGGCTCCACGTGCCCCGCGGGGCTGACCCTCCTCTTCTCTGAGAAGGGCTCCGGGCCCGCCACGTGGCAGCAGAGCGACGCTGCCTGCCCCGAGCAAAAGGCAGCGGGCGTAAATACGCCCCATACCTTGCCCGTACAAGGTATTCAAGGCCCGCGTCTTCCCAAGACGCGGAGACGCGGAGCACGCTTCTGTCAGGTGCCGTTGTGCCCAGTCGCATCACAGACTGGCGCGCGGTGTCAGGACCTATCAGCCAATAAACACCGCGACAAGACATCCCATGCCGCCTGCGCCGTCATCAACCACTACGACTAGCATGCGGCGTGGGCAGGGCGGCAAGATGAAGACTCAGGAGCCTTCGACCAGAGACAGCTACCGGCATAACTGCAGATACGGTAGATAATAGACAATCTTCCCGGGACCACCTGTCGGGTCCCGGCTTCCCTTGTAAGCCGCCCGAGTCTTGGACTATAAAAGGCTCGGGTAGGCGTCGATAGCAAGGGTTCGCACTTTGCAACTCATACGCTAGCCATACACTCTCAAGCTGTAACTCACCCCCAAGCTCAGGCCTCCGGCCCTGAGCAGCAAGCAATACAGCGAGCTCCATAGCTCGCCGTGGACGTAGGGTTTTACGCTCCGGCGGCCTGAACCACGTAAAACTCGCCGTGTCAAGCTCTTACTAACTCGTCCATCTGCGCAAGCTCTCCGCTAGGGACTAGCCCCTCCGAAAAAAGAACCTCCGCGGGCTGCCCTGTGCAGGCCCGGGGGAAGTGTCGACCGCACACTTCGACAGTAGTGTGTTTGGGTAGAGCGCGGTCTAACCCAAAATTCATGCTACTCACTTAGCTATTGGCCGCGCCGGCTTGTCAGCACCTTCCTCACTCCCTAGTGGCCCTCCTCGACCAGGAATCAAGGGAAATGACCCAGAAATGGACGGGTTTGGGTTGTTTTTCGGGCCGCCATAGAATAATAGCTCGGTTCACCGTGGAGCTCTAGGTTGCCGACCGTTTCATGGGGTTTGGCGGTCATTTCCGTCACCCCCGAGCTCCCGTGGTGCTCTCCGACCCTTTGCCGATCATTTTGATGCGTTGTGACGTATTCCCGACCATGCCGGAACCCTAACCGCCGCTGTCACCGTCGGGAGCCCTGTTCCGATGAGCTACGGCCGCCGGCGACACCACCGACGAGTTCAGCGTCGTGAGTTAGGGCGGGGCGGCAAGTTTGGGGTCGGGAGACGGCTGAGGGGGCCCGACCTCCATCACGGGGTCGTGCCACCTTGCCTGAGGAATCGCATTGGGTGGTGCCGTGTTATGCGGCACCCAACAGCACACATATATGGAACACAGTATTACATAAATCAAAAGCAGAAGGTTACAATTATTCTTTGTAAATACTTTACACAAAATAGCTACAGCGGAAGTCTATAACCAGCTCACGTTGAATAATTATGGAGCACCGAGAAGAGGTCCAGCCCGCGGACTCCTCTCGCTAGCGACACGAAGACATGGCAGCGGCTAGGTTCTCCAAGTGTGACATGACTCGGAAGTTTCCGAGTCTCACCGGACAACCTTCATTATAGCGTCGAAGTTTACCTGCAAAACCACTTATATAGCAAGAGTGAGCACAAGGGCTCAGCAAGACTTAACCGTCTCTCCTAAGACATGAAACTCTACATGGAAGGGACCTAAGACTTAAACCAGTCTTTTGCGAAAAGACTCGCCTATGAGTTCATCCTTAACTTTCAGGTTTTAGCCATAATCATAGTGACCTTGCGCCCAGTAACATTGGAACTCCACAATCAAACAAGAAACGCTTCATTCCAATGTTACTTGTCCCAAGGGGAAAAATAAATTTAGTTTGCTCTATCTCTACTTCAAACATGGTTTTCATGCAACTTAACATAATCACAACAGCAATTATACATTTTGCAAACTGTTACCACACAAGTTGATTAACTACGTCACAACATGGGAGCAAGCGGTACTCAATAACCGCGAGGGACGGTGATTCGAATCAAACACTACCCGGATAACTCGACACATACGCCCGCCTCTGAAGACCCAACTCTGGCGTCCTTCATTACGTCGTATGTGGCAACCTTTCTCAGGACACTAAACTGTAGAACCGGTCGCGCCGTCTCGGGCTCATAGGTCTAACGAGACGATGTGGTATGCCTCTACAATCCAGTGAACCTGGTACATCGGTTTCCTGGTTCCCATATATCAGTAAGCATCCGGTACACAACTCAATACTTGCTCCTGGACACGGCATACGCATCGGTCCTTAACCGACACAGGCAGAGCTACTCGACCAAGACCTCGTCTTGTCGCAGCCTAACCCCTCTGCCCGGTCTCATCTTTAGAAATGTAAACTTTAGTTTGCTTCCTTTCCCAACCACACTTATGATATTCTAAACTATAGCTCGCGAGTAGTTTCCAACTACTCGTCTTCTACCGGATGCCCTAGTGTATTTAGCATTGCCCTATTCTACAGCGATGACACATTTTTACCCTTGACCTCAGGGTTCATGTTTGGTTATGCAAGTGGAGTATCACACATCCTTGACCTAATGCACATACAAACCCTGACCGATAGTAGTGAACAAAGGAAAAACTTTAAAAACAACTTAAGTGCAAACCGGGGCTTGCCTTGGTTTTGCAGGTGTCTAAAGTCAGATAAGATGAAGTTAGTTGCTGATGATGACTTGAAGCTGAATCACTGCCTTCTTGCTTCTTACTCCCAGCTCAACTCCTCCTTCTTCACTTTCCACGTCGAATCACTACACGTTAGGAACATGCATATCTTTTAATTGTAAAACTTTTTGCTAACAAATGCTACAGACAAGTTTAAAACTGGAACTTTGTTTAAGAATTTAAAATGACACTGGGGGTGGTGGTTTAAGTGTGTGTTTGACCACTATCATCAAGTGAGAAGTGAGGTTCATCACTTGGGTGGGGGATCAACTAATGGTTGAACAGAACACTAATGATCCAGGGCTCCAATGGAGCTTGGAATTTTCCTGGGAGTTCCTTGTCACAAGAAAGTCCTCTGGACCAAAATTCAGAACATTTCACTAAGTGGATCTCCCAGAACAATTCCCTAAGCATTTAAGCAAAAAGGAATTAATTCTGATTAAATTTGCACTTTCATGCAAATTCAAGTGAACTATAATTTTCTACATAGCTCAGAGAGTATGCCTGAATTTTCCTAGGATTTTTGGAGCTAAGGAATGGCTAGAACTGAATTTCCAAGTTTTGGAAATTCTCTGAAAATGCTTCTGTATTTATTTGAATACAGAAACTTGGAATTAGAATTACCCTAACCAAATCAACTCCCAATAAGCTAAAACTCTTACAGGGGTCTCCTAATATCCTGAAGAATATCCTGGCAAAATTTGGGGAATTTTGGATGAACCAAACTCCCTCTAAAATTCTTTTGCTGAAAAGCTTTAAAGAATTTTCCAGAATTTTCTAGTGGTTTTCATGCAAATTGGGTTGCATATTTCGATAGAGCATTTCATCCTGAATCCAACCCAATTTGAATCACTAAATTTGGAGCTCGCTAGCAAAAGTTATGCAGATCCAAAGTTTGAACTAAATCTGGAATTCAAATTAATTCGGAAAAAGTTCAAACTCTGCCTGTGGGTCAACCCTACACGTGTCGGTCGCCGGAGCTAAGCCACACAGGGCCACAGACTACTTCCCGCGCCACCACACCGGATCCCGGGGCCACAGCGGATCGAATATTTAAAATATGCTGACAGGTGGGACCGGCCGGTCGTCTTCAACCTCGGCCCGTCCCCTTTTTCCCGCGCCGCCCCCTCGCCGGCAACTCATCGGGGCTCGCCGGAGTCGGCTTCCCGGCCGTCTCCCGGCTCGGTACTTGCCGCCTGGGGGTTTTCAGGGTTGGGGAACATGTCTACGGGGTTGGCTCGGGCTGCCGGTGGCCGGAAGTAGGCCGGCGACGAGCCGCGGCCTTCGGTGATGATCAGCACCGTCGCCCGAGCACACTAGCCCGCCAAAAGCTCGGCGGCTCCGCTCTAAAGCATCAGTGGAGGTCAGGCAATCTCGGCGTGGCCTCAACCTGGCTCGGAAACGACGGCAAACCGGTTGTCACCGTGCGCCCGCGCGTTCCCGCCATGGCCGCCGACCGAAAAGCTCAAAATTAGCTGTAACCACGGTGTTTCTAGCTAGGGTTGTGGAGGGGATCGGATCGCTAGCCAGTCTAGTTTATTTGTGCATGATTTGATGAGCTAAGAACGAACAACAAATAAGAATTTTTGGGCTTTCATACCGGATCATTGGTCTGGGGCCGTCGGCGATATTTTCCCGAATTCTCGCTCGGTGGTTCACAGATTTGCTTGAGGTTTGGAGGTGAGCAGCACGGGGCCACAGCGCGTCCGGGGACGCCAGCACTTGGTCGTGACAGGCGCTAGACTCAGCTGTCCACGGGAGCTCTCTCCTCGGTATTCTTTCGGCTGCCGCGCGAACACGGCGCCCCTGCGGCCGAGAGGACCAAACTCGGTCGCTTTTGTGACGGGGAGACGAAGAGTGGGCGCACGGTGTTGCTCAGTAGCTCGGAGGGAGGCTTTGCACGGTGTTTATATGCCTCCACGATCAGACCCTAGGCGGCGGCGAGCTCGACGTTTATCGAGCGCGAGGTGAAGAAGGGAAACCGCGTTGGCTCGGTTCAGAGAGAAGGATCACGCCGAGGCAGGGGGAAGGCGGTAAGCTGGTCGCCAGCACACGATGGCGGGGGTGAGGCGGTGGCTTCTGTGCTTCGGTGTAACCGCGGTGTCTCCCGGGGAGTGAGCTGCGCTCGGGTGTGACCGAGAGTAAAACTTAGCCAGTAAGTTTGCTCTCCCCGCTCAATGACAACTGGGGCCCACAACTCCCCTCAGCACCAAAAGATCTCCAACTTTTAACACCTTGCAAATTCAGCTGTGAGGGGTCCAAATTCAAAAGCCAATGTGCCATTTGACAAATTATGCCACAGTTCCAAATTTAAATTCAAATTTGGATGGAATTCACAAGTTCCTTTGATATTCATATCAAAGCACCTCCAAATTTGCTCCAAATTTGCCCCCTCTACAATTTGAACCTGGGGAGTTTGAATATGCCCTCTGATCTTTGAGTTGGTTATTGCAAATACAACTTTTTAAACAACAGTTTGAATTTCCTCTTTTGAAACATGCCCTGCTTCTTTTTGGAAGTGGCCCTCTCATTTCAAACTGATTTCAAAGTTTTACAGCACATGCCAACACTTTCATGAGTAAACAAAAGTTTTTGTAAGTCCCATTTCTTGTATTCAAACTCAACTTTATTCATAGCTCAAGTTTTCTATTCACAAGTTTTGGGACTTTTACATCCCTCCCCCCTTAAAAAGAATCTCGTCCCGAGATTCATGATTAAGGACAAGGTGGAGAGGACAGTTACTCAACATATGCCTCTAACAACTCCGGATGATTGCGTTGCAAATATTCCTCGCTTTCCCATGTAGCTTCGTCGGACGTGTGATTTTCCCATAGCACCTTGAAAAATCGCAGCGTCCGATTCCTGGTTTCGCGAGTCTTTTCATTAATTATCCGGGTTGGTCGCTCAACATACGTGAAGTCCGGCTTCAGATCTGCTATGTCTCCTGTGAGAGTCTCCGTTGGAACTTTCAAACACTTCCGCAACTGAGATATGTGGAAGACGTTATGCACTCCGGCTAAGGCTGCCGGCAACTCCAAACGGTATGCTACGGGTCCACATCTTTCAATGATGACGAAGGGACCGATAAAACGCGGAGCTAATTTTCCTTTCACTCCGAATCGGTGAATGCCCTTCATAGGAGATACGCGGAGGTATACGTGGTCCCCAACATGGAAATCCAGAGGACGACGTCTCTTATCCGCATAGCTCTTTTGTCTGGACTGAGCGGCTTTAAGATTTGCTTGAATAAGCCGTACCCGCTCTTCTGCTTCATTTACGAGATCAATCCCGTAAATAACTCTCTCGCCGGATTCACACCAGTTCAAGGGTGTGCGGCATTTCCGGCCGTAGAGAGCTTCATAAGGCGCCATTTTGATACTTGATTGATACCCGTTGTTATATGAGAACTCTGCCAACGGTAAGTGATCATCCCAGCTCTTACCGTGATGGATGACACATGCTCTCAGCATATCTTCAAGTATTTGATTCACCCTCTCCGTTTGTCCATCGGTTTGAGGGTGATACGTGGAGCTTCGAATTAATTTAGTTCCCAAGTATATGTGTAGCTGTTCCCAGAAGCGGGATACGAACAGCGATCCTCTGTCGGAGACAATGGTACGGGGAACTCCATGCATGCATAAGATCCGTGCTATGTATAACTCCGCGTACTGCTTGGCGCTGTAGTTGGTATGCACCGGAATGAAACGTGCCGATTTGGTTAATCGATCAACGATTACCCAAATCGAGTCATGGTGGTGGGAGGTCATAGGCAACCCAACGATGAAATCCATACTCAAGTCTTCCCACTTCCATGCCGGTATTTGTAACGGTTGCAGCAGGCCCGACTTCTTCACATGGTTGGCCTTAACTCTTCGACACGTATCACATTCTGAAACGTATTTTGCAACTTCACGTTTCATACGTGTCCACCAAAACTTCTTCCGGAGGTCTTGGTACATTTTATTGCTGCCAGGATGAATAGAAAATTTGGATAAGTGAGCCTCATCCAAAATTTTCTTCTGCAGCCTCATATCATGGGGTACGACTATCCGGTCCTTGAACCACAAGGTATCTTCATCATCTAACCGGAAACATTTCATCTCCCCGTTCTTCAACCTCCTTTTGATATGAGCCATGCCCTTGTCTGTCCTTTGAGCTTCCATGACCTCCTCTCTTATTGTGGGTATGAGAGCTAGGTTATGTAGGGCCCCATAGGGAACCAAGTAGAGACTTGGTTCTTCCTCTTCTATCGGGGTGATGGTTAGGTTATGAATATGAGACTTCCGGCTGAGTGCATCGGCAACCACATTTGCCTTGCCCGGATGATAATGAATTTCAATCTCATAGTCCTTGATCAGCTCCAACCATCGCCGTTGTCGCATATTCAACTCTTTCTGAGTGAATATGTATTTCAAACTTTTGTGGTCGGTGTAGAGATGAACCAGATTTCCCAATAGGTAATGTCTCCACATCTTCAAAGCTAACACCACGGCAGCCAGTTCGAGATCATGAGTTGGATAATGTTGCTCATGATTCCGTAATTGCCGTGATCCATATGCGACCACACGTCCTCCTTGCATGAGTACACAACCAAGCCCGACGCCGGATGCATCACAATAAACATCAAAAGGCTTGGTTGTATCCGGTTGAGCTAGAACCGGGGCTGTTGTGAGGTGTTTCACCAACGCTTGAAAAGCTTCCTCACATGGCTTGCTACAATCATACTTGATGCCTTTCTTAAGTAGCTCCGTCATAGGTTTGGAGATTTTTGAGAAGCTCGGGATGAACCTCCGATAATATCCCGCCAAACCCAAGAAGCTATGAACTTCATGGACTGATGTTGGAGACTTCCACTTCAGCACTTGTTCAATCTTGCTTGGATCAACAGCAATGCCTTCTGCTGAAATAATGTGCCCAAGAAATGGCACTTGGTTGATCCAGAATTCACATTTACTAAACTTTGCATAGAGTTTGTGATCCCGCAGTCGTTGGAGCACAATATGCAAATGTTTAGCGTTTTCCTCTTCAGATTTGGAATAGACCAAGATGTCGTCGATGAATACCACGATGAACTGATCCAGCTCCGGCATGAACACCGAGTTCATAAGGTACATAAAGTGGGCCGGAGCATTGGTCAACCCAAATGACATGACAAGATATTCATAGAGCCCATATCTTGTCGAGAAGGCTGTTTTCGGGACATCTTCCGCGCGAATCTTGATTTGATGATATCCCGACCTTAAGTCCATCTTGGAGAAGACTTTAGCACCCACTAGCTGATCGAAGAGGATATCAATTCTTGGTAGTGGATACTTGTTCTTTATGGTCACAGCATTTAAAGGACGATAATCGACGCATAGCCTCAGCGTCTCATCCTTCTTTTTCACAAACAAAGCTGAGCAACCCCATGGTGATGAACTTGGACGAATAAACCCCTTGTCCATCAGATCTTTGAGTTACTCCTTCAGCTCGGCTAATTCATTCGGAGCCATTTTGTATGGTCTCCGAGAGATCGGCGTAGTTCCCGGCATCAATTCTATTTTGAATTCCACCTCGCGCTCGGGTGGTAAGCCTGGAAGATCTTCGGGAAACACGTCCGGATATTCACGGACTACCGGAATGTCTTCTAACTTGCACGCCTCGGCATTACATACTTCCGGGTCTTTGGAAATCGCTTCGCCGAGGTACAATATTTGACGTCCATGAAGTGGAGAGTCCAAATGAACACTCCTGTTCTCGATGTCCAGAACAGCCTTGTGGAAGGTCAACCATGATATTCCCAATATGGCATTGATTCCTTGGTCTTCGAGAATGATGAGGGTGGTAGGATAAATATTTCCACCCAAACAAAGTGGTACTCGTGAAACGACTTCATTAGTTGATATGTCTCCACCTGGCGAATGAATAAGGTAAGAACCTTTGGTGATAGTGGTGGAGATCTGATCCCGGATCACCGTTGCCCTGCTAATGAAGTTATGTGTCGCACCAGAGTCGAATAAAATAACAACCGGCTTGTCATTTAAGGTGAACCTGCCGGCAAGAACAGATCCTCCCTTTGGCAGATCATCGACTGACACATAATTAACTGTCCCCACTTTGGACATAGCTTTTCTTTGCTGCCCAAGATCACTCTGTGGAACTGGACCCGCAGACCCATTGTTGCTGCTCGGTTCAGTCGCTTTATTGACGTTTAGCTCATTGTCAATATAAAGTGGGACAGCACTTGGTTCAGCTGAGAAGTCACCTTGTTCATTTTCAGCCTCTTGAGGGTAACAATATTCTAGTGCACCTTGTGGATACTGAGGTGCATAAGAAATAAGTTGCTGCTGCGGTAGAGGTGAATAGGACCTCTGTGGAGTAGAAGAGTCGTCACACTCTCAGAATGATTGCACCTCTTGTGGAATCTCTCGACCGGAAGGTGAACGGAGTACCAACCGATACTTCTGAGGTAGACGATTGTCTTCATCTTGTGATGAGTCCCTCTCCCTCTTTTCCTTGAGGTAGAGGTTGGAATAATATTCTTGAGCGATAGCACAGCTCACAAACTCATCAAAATTCTCTTGGCTAACTTGAGCCAATTCACATCGCAGCCTAGCAGTCAGCCCTCGGTAGAAATGATAACCTTTCATGGCTGGTGATTTCACATAGTCAGGGACATATTGAGCTAAGCGATTGAATTCCTTCGCATACTCAATAACACTCATGTCCCCTTGCTTCAGACTCCAGAACTCATCCAGACTGGTTTGCATTATGCCCGCAGGGATGAAACGAGCACGAAATGCAGCCTGGAACTCCGCCCATGTGACACGATGCCCTGCTGGTTGAACAGCAAGGTACTCTGCCCACCATGCTCCAGCAAAGCCGTGAAGCTGTTGAGCGGCATATAGAGTCTTCGAGAATTCGTCACATCGGATCAACCCAAGCTTGGACTCAATGACACGTAACCAGTGATTTGCTTCACAATGGTCAGCCGCCTCGGAGAATACCGGCGGTTGTGTCGCCAAGAAATCCAGATACGTGCTCTGGGTTGGCATGTGATGTTGAGCTTCTCGATCTATGCCTTGCTGAACTAGAGTTTGGAGAGTTTCATTCATTTTGGCCATAATTTCCGCCAATCCGGTTGGCAATGGCTCTTGTGAGGAAGTCGAGTCATTCCCACCTCGACTGGAACCTCCAATCTCCATTTGAGGATGTGTGCGTACCCTACTGCATGAAACAAAATTTTGAGTCAATCAAAATTCTATCTCAGTAGTAAGTAAAGATAAGTAAAACACGAACATGTCATGAACTTTATGAAAGCATAACCACATTCATGTTTAAACAAATCTTATGTACGCTAAGCTAATCAGCGGGACTACCCTGACCAGCTCACACAAACTCCAAATTTTACTCAAGTTATCAACAGATTCTTGACTTGAGTTCAACACCAAAGTTTTAGTAAACTTCAGTATCTTTCCAACGAGTACTTATAGGCTTCTTAAAGATTTTTCTACAGGAAGTTATGGCTTAAAAACAGAAAGGTCCAGAGAGGTTTTTGCTACTGTCCTGGTCTTGAACAGTTTGCCTTCAACTGGACTTTTCACCAACTTAAAGTGGGATTTTGCTCTGGAGGTCTACAAAGAAGTTGTAGAGCACTTAAAGATATTTCCAGAACTGTATCATACACTTTAATTGGTTAAAGCTACTCAGAGTTATGCTCTGTCAAAGTCCAGCAAGAATTCCTGCAAGAAACAGAGCTCTCTGTTTTTGAAAACTTTGACACCTAGTTATACTCTCATTTGAATCTTAGCTCAAAATAAGAGTTCAATAACTAATATTTGTTTCAAACTTCCATTTTTAGTTGAAAGTTAGCTCATGAATCATTTTTTCATAGGGAAGAGGTTCTTATGTGTGGTACGGTGTCGATGCACCGTAAGAACAATGTCGGTACTACGTTACCTCACCAAAGAAAATCCTAAGCCGGATTATATCGGCATATACGTATTATCAGTGGCACTAAGACTGTCTCTCGCACACGTGTACTACACGGGATACGTACGTGGTTAGTACCTGCAGAAAAACACTCAATAATGGTGCACTCAACGGTTTGTTTCATTTCAGGCAGTTCCATATTTAAAAGTAAATACAAACGCCCGTATCATTGTCATACGGCCGTCCTTGAGTTAAGTCACGTCTCAAGGTACGTGATCGTGTTTCAACACCACACGACGGGGAACCCGGGTATGTCATGAACGGGTCGTCACGGTTGGGGATGTTATCAACCCAACGGATACCACCTACTGCCCTGCAGGGCATGCCGATGGCAAGCGCTGCGTATGTCCTCCTGGGCTATTTTCAGACGAACACACTATCGCGTTACCGACCACACGATGGGGTATCCACTTACTTGCCTAATGCACGCTAGGGATCAGCGTTTCATATGAACTCAGGAACATGAAGAGTCCAAGAGTTTCATATTAACATCTCACACCAAGCTGTGAGATCTGCCCTGAACCACTTTCCTCGTCAGGGGAGCTAACCGAAATTGAACCGCTTTCGGTGGCATTCCTTACCATTCTTACCTGAACGTAGGTGCGTCGTTACATAATGAAAGTTCAGAATTAAAACACATATGTTAGTCTTGCCACTTTAAGTAATTACACTACTATAGTCCTTATGTGGGCCTAATATCGTTTCCTCACCGTATCCTAAGGTTTTGTCGTAATACAATCCTTATTCCGTGTGCTATTACCAATGCGGCTCTGATACCACGCTGAGGGGGCCCGACCTCCATCACGGGGTCGTGCCGCCTTGCCCGAGGAATCGCATTGGGTGGTGCCGTGTTATGCGGCACCCAACAGCACACATATAAGGAACACAGTATTACATAAATCAAAAGCGGAAGGTTACAATTATTCTTTGTAAATACTTTACACAAAATAGCTACAGCGGAAGTCTATAACCAGCTCACGTTGAATAATTATGGAGCACCGAGAAGAGGTCCAGCCCGCGGACTCCTCTCGCTAGCGACACGAAGACATGGCAGCGGCTAGGTTCTCCAAGTGTGACATGACTCGGAAGTTTCCGAGTCTCACCGGACAACCTTCATTATAGCGTCGAAGTTTACCTGCAAAACCACTTATATAGCAAGAGTGAGCACAAGGGCTCAGCAAGACTTAACCGTCTCTCCTAAGACATGAAACTCTACATGGAAGGGACCTAAGACTTAAACCAGTCTTTTGCGAAAAGACTCGCCTATGAGTTCATCCTTAACTTTCAGGTTTTAGCCATAATCATAGTGACCTTGCGCCCAGTAACATTGGAACTCCACAATCAAACAAAAAACGCTTCATTCCAATGTTACTTGTCCCAAGGGGAAAAATAAATTTAGTTTGCTCTATCTCTACTTCAAACATGGTTTTCATGCAACTTAACATAATCACAACAGCAATTATACTTTTTGCAAACTGTTACCACACAAGTAGATTAACTATGTCACAACATGGGAGCAAGCGGTACTCAATAACCGCGAGGGACGGTGATTCGAATCAAACACTACCCGGATAACTCGACACATACGCCCGCGTCTGAAGACCCAACTCTGGCGTCCTTCATTACATCGTATGTGGCAACCTTTCTCAGGACACTAAACTGTAGAACCGGTCGCACCGTCTCGGGCTCATAGGTCTAACGAGACGATGTGGTATGCCTCTACAATCCAGTGAACCTGGTACATCGGTTTCCTGGTTCTCATATATCAGTAAGCATCCGGTACAAAACTCAATACTTGCTCCTGGACGCGGCATACGCATCGGTCCTTAACCGACACAGGCAGAGCTACTCGACCAAGACCTCGTCTTGTCGCAGCCTAACCCCTCTGCCCGGTCTCATCTTTAGAAATGTAAACTTTAGTTTGCTTCCTTTCCCAACCACACTTATGATATTCTAAACTATAGCTCGCGAGTAGTTTCCAACTACTCGTCTTCTACCGGATGCCCTAGTGTATTTAGCATTGCCCTATTCTACAGCGATGACACATTTCTACCCTTGACCTCAGGGTTCATGTTTGGTTATGCAAGTGGAGTATCACACATCCTTGACCTAATGCACATACAAACCCTGACCGATAGTAGTGAACAAAGGAAAAACTTTAAAAACAACTTAAGTGCAAACCGGGGCTTGCCTTGGTTTTGCAGGTGTCTAAAGTCAGATAAGATGAAGTTAGTTGCTGATGATGACTTGAAGCTGAATCACTGCCTTCTTGCTTCTTACTCCCAGCTCAACTCCTCCTTCTTCACTTTCCACGTCGAATCACTACACGTTAGGAACATGCATATCTTTTAATGGTAAAACTTTTTGCTAACAAATGCTACAGACAAGTTTAAAACTGGAACTTTGTTTAAGAATTTAAAATGACACTGGGGGTGGTGGTTTAAGTGTGTGTTTGACCACTATCATCAAGTGAGAAGTGAGGTTCATCACTTGGGTGGGGGATCAACTAATGGTTGAACAGAACACTAATGATCCAGGGCTCCAATGGAGCTTGGAATTTTCCTGAGAGTTCCTTGTCACAAGAAAGTCCTCTGGACCAAAATTCAGAACATTTCACTAAGTGGATCTCCCAGAACAATTCCCTAAGCATTTAAGCAAAAAGGAATTAATTCTGATTAAATTTGCACTTTCATGCAAATTCAAGTGAACTATAATTTTCTACATAGCTCAGAGAGTATGCCTGAATTTTCCTAGGATTTTTGGAGCTAAGGAATGGCTAGAACTGAAGTTCCAAGTTTTGGAAATTCTCTGAAAATGCTTCTGTATTTATTTGAATACAGAAATTTGGAATTAGAATTACCCTAACCAAATCAACTCCCAATAATCTGAAAATCTTACAGGGGTCTCCTAATATCCTGAAGAATATCCTGGCAAAATTTGGGGAATTTTGGATGAACCAAACTCCCTCTAAAATTCTTTTGCTGAAAAGCTTTAAAGAATTTTCCAGAATTTTCTACTGGTTTTCATGCAAATTTGGTTGCATATTTGGATAGAGCATTTCATCCTGAATCCAACCCAATTTGAATCACTAAATTTGGAGCTCGCTAGCAAAAGTTATGCAGATCCAAATTTTGAACTAAATCTGGAATTCAAATTAATTCGAAAAAAGTTCAAACTCTGCCTGTGGGTCCACCCTACACGTGTCGGTCGCCGGAGCTAAGCCACACGGGGCCACAGACTACTTCCCGCGCCACCACACCGGATCCCGGGGCCACAGCGGATCAAAGATTTAAAATATCACCGCTGACAGGTGGGACCGGCCGGTCGTCTTCAACCTCGGCCCGTCCCCTTTTTCCCGCGCCGCCCCCTCGCCGGCAACTCATCGGGTGTGACACCCTCACCTCGGGTGTCAGCATATGTTCATGTTTTATGAAGAAGAAAAACATTTTAAGAAGAGTAGAAACAGAGACAAGTATCAAAAGGATAGCCAGTAAAGCTCTCTGAGAGCGCCGAAGGCAACTTCCACGACCAGCAGACCACGTGGCGTGTTCAGAGCTCATCCCCGAGAGATTGGGAGAGGTCCGACGCTAAACTGGCTACGTGGCAGGTTCGGAGGTCACCTCCGCATTTGGAAAGAGGTCCGACCCTGTGGGACACGTGCTGCCCGCGGAGCTAGCCTCTGCGGAAGAAGCAAAGGCATTTTTCATAGGACACGTGTCAATCTCGGAGCTCATCTCAGAGAAAGTGTGGATCTATTGAACACGCGTCGCCACCGGAGCTTATCTCCGGAGGCCCGTCGTTGCTGGACACGTGGCGTGCGCGGAGCTCACCTCCAAAGAAGAGGGAGG
Organism: Neostapfia colusana; assembly: GCA_030760725.1. Taxonomy (NCBI): domain Eukaryota; kingdom Viridiplantae; phylum Streptophyta; class Magnoliopsida; order Poales; family Poaceae; genus Neostapfia; species Neostapfia colusana. Next base: position 109,759,467 of record JASWHV010000006.1, read on the forward strand.
TCTCGATCGATTGACACGCGGCGCAATCGGAGCTCGTCTCTGTGGGCGAGGAGATACCAGGCCCGGAGGACACGTGGAGCTTCCGGAGCTCTTCACAACGGAGGTAACGAGCCTGGAGCGGTTTTTACGCGTGAAGATACCGGTACGCAATGGAAACCGATCTAAACTCCACAATGTTACCAAAGAAGAGACGTTAGGATCCAATAAAGATCTGAGTAAGACTCTTATTCGGGATCCAATCAGATTAGGACTCTTCTCTTCCTGATTATAAATAGAACCCGAAACCTCTGGCCGAAATCACGAACTTCTCTTTCAACTCCTGAGTCGACGACTTAGCGCTCTAAGCCCTAACTCGCCGAGCAAAACATCGCCGAAGCGCAACAAGGGAGATCATCGGAGAAAAACCGAGTGGTCTGAGGAGGACCTCAAATTCAAGAAGAGCGTGAGGTAGGACTTCGATACCACCTTACGACATCACTGTGTTCATCTCTTTTGCATCTGTTCTTCAATTCCTTTCAAACAAAAGCCTTTTCGTGAATAGATCACTTGATGATCAGTTTGATCTAAAGACCAGATCATCACGAACACCTCTGACCATGCAAGCCATGCAATAATAAGTACAGATCGATCTAATAAAACTAATCATAGGATAGCATGCATGTGCATCATCGCACCTAGTTTAGGGTTTGTGCATAATATTGATTGCTGTGAATTTGCATGCACGTGAATCCTACAAAGCAGGACAAACTCAGGAAGCTGTCCACGACGAGCTGCAACAACAAGGTTTTGAGAATCAAGAACAACCGGAACCGCAAGAACAAGGCAAGTGCTCCTTGACCATGTCGATCCTATGTTTTGGGTAAAACTGTTTTGTTTTGCGAAAAGGTGTGTGCGCTGAGTCAAAACATGATGGGAAACCCTTTTTATAGGAGTTTACTAGTTTTGATTAAACCATCCTTGTCGCCAGGGAAGTTTATGAGTCGGGTATGGTTTTTGCTTTAAGCTTCGCCGAGGTTATGGGATTGGGAAGCGAGATAGATGTGTCTAGCTAACTGCACTCGTACTGATAATCAGTAATTGATGAGGTTAATGAACATGGATCGGAGGGAAGATCTAGGCAAGCCTGGGTTTGTGAATGAGGTAGCATGAGATGGTGGTTTTACTTGCCGTAGATCTAAGGACCGGTTCATGCATGCACATGCCAGGATAACAGTGCCACCACAAGGCCAAGTATGGGTGCGGCTTAGCTGAGTAATTAGGTAAGTTGCTAGAGTGTTATGGACTGTGGAAGGTGCGGGGAATGGGAGTCGAGTGAGGACTGCCCTGGGAACTGCATGGCACAAGAGGGGGCCCGTGGGTGGGAGAATTGGAGATTCTAGCCTGCCGGTGAAACCTTAGTGAGTCCATACATCTAGTAACCCCTTTGTAAAGGCTATTTTGTGATATCTTGACCATACACCGACGGTTGTGTACTGGTATAATGGAGGTTCTGCAGTCACCGACGGGTGACGAAATCACAAACTTGTGGGTAAAGAGGTACAAACTCTGCAGAGTTGTTAAAACTATCATGATAGCCGAGCTTACGGTCATGAGCACCTGGCTAAACTGCCATGATTAGATGGGACGATTACTGGGATTGTTATTGGAATGGTTATGGGGAAGGTTCTTGGTTATGGTTATCGGTTATGGTTATTGGTTTGGAACTGTCGAGTCCGGGAGATAAGATGGTTGCATGACTGATGGGTCATGACATGAGATTGGTCTCGGTGTGAGATGTGGTTGTTTTATGAGGTGAGATGGTAGCGAATACGAGGAGGTATTCGTGACTATGAATAAAAGATTGGTAAATGTTCGGATGGAACATGGAAAGCGATGGAGGTATGTTGGTAATTTAATACATACTGGGATTACATTCATCTAAAGTTAAGTTGCTGTTTTATCACGTTTTTATAAATCTGCTTTTCTGCAAATAAGCCTTTTATTACCTACCTTGTTTATAAGCTGCATATCATGTGTTATTCCCGCACTTGCTGAGTACATCATTGTACTCAACCTTGCATTATTATTTCTTCATCAGCAGCAGGAGAAACCTATTATGAAGATCAAATGGGACATTATGGCGTGTGATCTGTTCTCAACCTTGCCTGTGGAGGGAGTAGAGATGAAGCCTCTTCTGCTTAGTTTTGCTTCCACATTAGTTTATGCTTCCGCATTTAAATAAAGATTTCCGCTGCGTAGAAATAAAGACTTCCGCTGTGAGCATGAGTCCAAGACTCATGAGGTGTTGTAATAAACTCTGTTATTCGTAGTAATATATAATCTGAATTCAGTTTGTGGAACGTATGTGTATGTGTGATAAACGTCCTGGGCACACATATGCATTAGTTCTCGGTTCCGTGGTTTTCCACAGAATTGAGGGCGTCACAGATTGATATCAGAGCCACGGGTTGACAGTAGGTTACACGCCTAGATAGAAACCTTAGGTTGATATTAGAATCACGGGTTAACAGCAAGTTATACCCCTAAATAGAAGCTACGCGGACCAAAGGAAGCATCCTAGGATGAATAGCTTGGATTGGCCTTGAAACCACCTTGACATAGGAAACCATCCTTGAATAGGAGTTGAGTGGGCCCTTGTGATGATTATTCGTGAATATGTGCTTAGTGTGAGTTGTGGGACGTATCAACAACGTTGCCCATATCACACGTAAGAAGAAAGAGGGGTGAAATGCTTCGGCACTTGATCACATCCTCATAAGGACTAATATATATAGTCCAACTCACCTTGATGCATATAGTTGAAAGGACCTAGCTAATCTTATAACCTTCTATTCTATTTCGTTCTCTCTCACAGATGGTGAGAGGAAACGCCAGCCGAAGGAACATCCAGGAAGATGACCACGAGGAAGTTCCTGCTAACCCCGGAGCTGGCGAAAACAACCTAGAAAGGTTAATGGCCAAGCAAAACCAGCTTATGCAAACCATGATCCAAACTTTGGGTCAGTTGCAGGCCAACCAACACCCCGTTCCGGCACCACCGCCACCACCACCGCCGGCTCATAACAGGCTGGGAGAGTTCATGAGGACTCGACCACCCACCTTTGCTCAAGCAAGCGATCCAATGGAGGCAGATGATAGGTTGAAATCCATGGAGAAGAAGCTTGCCATTGTAGAGTGCAACGACCGAGAAAATGTTCTCTTTGCGTCGCACCAACTAATGGGAGCAGCTGCTGACTGGTGGGATGCCTTGAGCAACGCCCATGCCAACCCGGAGACAATCACTTGGACTGAGTTCAAGGAAAGTTTCCGCTCCCACTACATCCCTGTTGGCGTAATGATGCTCAAGAGGCAGGAGCTTGAAGGTCTCCGCCAAGGGCAGAAGAGTGTGAACGAATACCTCAACAAGTTCATACAACTGTCCCGGTATGCCCCCGAAGATGTCAACTCAGATCAGAGGAAGCAATACCTGTTCATGAGAGGGTTGAACAATGAGATCCAAGTTCATCTCCTCAACAATGACTACGTAAGCTTCCAGAAGCTGGTTGATAAGGCTATTGTGGTGGAAAACAAGATCCGAGAGATCGAGCGCGAGTGCAAAAGGAAGATCCCATACCAGCCCCAAGGGAGCAACGTACGACCTAGATACATGCCCCCTGCACCGCAGTATGGATCGACCACTCCTACGTACCGCCCTGGTCAGCCACCACAGCAACGGCTCGTTGCACCGGCACCTCGGGTACCCATGCCTCCTGCGCCCCGGCCTAACAATGGCGCTCCTGTTCAAAACCCCCGCCCCAACGTACCTGCTGCCGTAGGCAACAGGGCATGCTTTGCATGCGGGGAAGTAGGCCACTTCGCTAACCAGTGCCCGAAGAGAGGCCCTGGACAGCAAGGTAACGTGCCCAAGCAGAATCAGCGACCAAACGGAGGGGACAACCAAGGGAACCGTGGACCGCAGAACTATGCTCGTGGCCATGTTAACCATGTCACTGCTGAGGAAGCACAACAGGCTGAGGACGTCGCAATTGGTATGTTCCTTGCCAACTCCAACCCAGCCACCATTTTATTTGATTCCGGAGCATCACATTCCTTCATATCATCCAAATATGTTGCCAAGCATCATCTACCCGTATCCCACTTAGAATGTGCTATGTTAGTTAATTCTCCCGGAGGAGAAATGAGGACTAATATAGTATGTCCTAAAGTAAGCCTTAAAATAAGGGGGTAGACTTCCTTGCCAACCTTATTGTTTTGGACTCCCACGGAATTGACATCATACTCGGAATGGACTGGTTAAGCAAGCACAAAGGGGTAATCCAATGTGCTGAGAGAAGCGTGCAGTTGACGAACGAACACGGTATCCATGTCGAGTTTGAGTCAGCCCAGCAAGCAACCGAACGGGCGGATCTGAACCATGTTGAAGGAGTAGCATTGGACAGCATTCCAGTGGTTCAGGAATTTTCGGATGTATTCCCGGAAGAACTTCCAGGTATGCCACCTGACTGGGATATTGAGTTTGCCATAGATTTGGTACCTGGAACTGCACCCATAGCTAAGAGACCATATAGGATGCCCGTCAACGAATTAGTTGAACTAAAGAAGCAAATTCAAGAACAGTTGGAGAAGGGTTTTATCCGTCCAAGTTCGTCACCGTGGGGAGCCCCGGTACTTTTCGTGGACAAGAAAGACGGAACCCAAAGAATGTGCGTGGACTACAGGTCTCTAAACGAGGTGACAATCAAGAATAAATACCCTCTGCCCCGTATAGAGGACCTGTTCGACCAAATGAAAGGAGCCCAAGTATTCTCCAAAATTGATCTTCGGTCGGGATATTTCCAGCTGAAGATTAAGCCCTCCGATATACCTAAGACAGCCTTTCGGACACAGTATGGTTCATATGAATATACCGTTATGTCCTTTGGATTGACAAATGCACCTGCATACTTCATGTACCTTATGAACAAGGTTTTCATGGAGTACTTGGACAAGTTCGTCGTGGTTTTTATCGACGACATTATGGTGTATTCAAAAAGTAAGGAGGAGCACAAAGAACATCTGAGATTGACCTTGTAGAAGTTGCGCAAGCATCATTTGTATGCCAAGCTCAACAAGTGCCAATTTTGGCTAAAGGAAATATCTTTCCTAGGCCACATCATCTCCAAGGAAGGGGTATCGGTTGATCCTGGAAAGGTGAGGGATATTCTAAAGTGGGACCAACCGAAGAGCGTGAGGGATATTTGAAGTTTCCTTGGAATGGCAGGATACTATCGTCGCTTCATTAAAGACTTCTCTAAGATAGCAAAACCTATGACGGAGTTGCTAATGAAGGGAAAGGTCTTTCAATGGACACAAGCCTGCCAAGAAAGTTTTAAGGAACTCAAGAAAAGGCTAACCACAGCACCAGTTCTGGTATTGCCAGACGTAAACAAAAGCTTTGACATATATTGTGACGCATCCAGACAAGGGATCGGGTGTGTACTCATGCAGGAAGGACAAGTGGTAGCCTATGCCTCACGACAATTAAAGAAGCACGAGCTTAACTATCCTACACACGATTTGGAGTTAGCAGCAGTGGTGCATGCATTGAAGATTTGGAGACATTATATCCTTGGTCATCGATGTGAGATCTATACAGATCATAAAATCCTCAAGTACATATTTACACAAACGGACTTGAATTTGAGGCAACGTCGATGGTTAGAACTCATCAAGGATTATGATGTAGGAATCAATTACCACCCCGGGAAGGCCAATGTGGTCGCTGACGCATTGAGCAGAAAGGGAGCATGCCACCAACTCACGGTTCGTGAGCTACCACCCGAACTACGTAAGGAGTTCAAACAGTTACACCTCAGATTCTTGAATAACATGGAAATGATGGAAATCCACTCCTCATTGGAGCAAGAAATAAGAAAGGGACAAGCAACGGACGAGGGGATCAAGGAGATCAAAGAAAGAATCCGACAAGGGATAGAAAAGGATTTCAAGGAGGATGAAAAGGGTACGCTTTGGCTAGGAAAAAGGATTTGTGTGCCAAACATAAAACACCTTCGCGACATGATATTGAAGGAGGCACATGATTCACCCTATTCCATACATCCAGGGAGCACCAAAATGTACAAGGATTTGAAAACTTGCTATTGGTGGGATGGTATGAAGAGGGATATAGCCGAATACGTTGCCCTATGCGACACATGCCAACGGGTAAAAGCCGAACATCAAAAACCCGTTGGATTGTTGCAACCTTTGAAAATACCTGAATGGAAATGGGAGGACATCAGTATGGACTTTATTGTCGGATTGCCACGAACTTAGTCAGGATACGACTCCATCTGGGTCATTGTGGACCGATTGACGAAAACCGCCCATTTTCTTCCGGTAAAGACCAGTTATAACGTTACACAGTTGGCAGAGTTGTACATGGAGCAGATCGTGTGCCGTCATGGAGTTCCGAAGAGGATAGTCTCCGATCGAGGTTCTCAGTTTACCTCTAGATTCTGGAGGAAGTTGCAGAAAGCCATGGGTACACGACTGGATTTTAGCTCCGCCTATCACCCACAAACAGATGGGCAAACCGAGAGGACAAACCAAATTTTGGAGGACATGCTGAGAGCTTGTGCCTTGAAACGTGGGCGTAGTTGGGATAGGAGTTTACCGTATGCCGAGTTCTCCTATAACAACAGCTATCAAGCTAGCTTGAAGATGTCGCCTTTCGAAGCCTTATATGGCAGACGGTGTAGAACGCCGCTGTTCTGGAACGAGACTGGAGAAAACCAGGTGTTTGGACCCGAAGTACTGCAAGAGGCTGAAAAGCAAGTCCAAACGATACGGGAGAACTTAAAGGCTGCTCAGTCACGACAGAAAGGCTATGCGGACAATAGGCGTAGAAAGTTGACCTTTGAAGTTGGAGACTTCGTATACCTTAAGGTATCGCCTATCCGAGGCCAACGACGTTTTAACGTCAAAGGCAAACTAGCGCCTCGCTACATCGGACCATTTAAGATTTTGGACAAGCGAGGAGAAGTAGCCTACCAACTAGAGCTCCCAAACCACCTCTCTGACGTACACGACGTGTTTCATGTATCCCAGCTCAAGAAGTGCTTGAGAATACCAGAGGAACAAGTGTCAATTGGAGAACTTGAACTTCAAGAAGACCTGACCTACGCAGAACACCCTATCCGAATCTTGGACGTAAAGGAAAGGGTCACCCGAAACAAGGTGATTCGATGGTGCAGGGTGCAATGGAGCCATCACACTGAAGCTGAAGCCACATGGGAACGTGAAGAGGATATCAAGGCAGAATTTCCCCATCTATTTTCTACTAACGAATCTCGAGGGCGAGATTCAATTTAAGGGGGGGGTAGATTTGTGACACCCTCACCTCGGGTGTCAGCATATGTTCATGTTTTATGAAGAAGAAAAATATTTTAAGAAGAGTAGAAACAGAGACAAGTATCAAAAGGATAGCCAGTAAAGCTCTCTGAGAGCGCCGAAGGCAACTTCCACGACCAGCAGACCACGTGGCATGTTCGGAGCTCATCCCCGAGAGATTGGGAGAGGTCCGACGCTAAACTGGCTACGTGGCAGGCTCGGAGGTCACCTTCGCATTTGGAAAGAGGTACGACCCTGTGGGACACGTGCTGCCTGCTAAGCTAGCCTCTGCGGAAGAAGCAAAGGCATTTTTCATAGGACACGTGTCAATCTCGGAGCTCATCTCAGAGAAAGTGTGGATCTATTGAACACGCGTCGCCACCGGAGCTTATCTCCGGAGGCCCGTCGTTGCTGGACACATGTCAATCTCGGGGCATGTCCCTGAGGGAAGGAGAGGAGGAAGACCGGCACTAACACGTGGCGTGCGCGGAGCTCACCTCCAAAGAAGAGGGAGGTCTCGATCGATTGACACGCGGCGCAATCGGAGCTCGTCTCTGTGGGAGAGGAGATACCAGGCCCGGAGGACACGTGGAGCTTCCGGAGCTCTTCACAACGGAGGTAACGAGCCTGGAGCAGTTTTTACGCGTGAAGATACCGGTACGCAATGGAAACCGATCTAAACTCCACAATGTTACCAAAGAAGAGACGTTAGGATCCAATAAAGATCTGAGTAAGACTCTTATTCAGGATCCAATCAGATTAGGACTCTTCTCTTCCTGATTATAAATAGAACCCGAAACCTCTGGCCGAAATCACGAACTTCTCTTTCAACTCCTGAGTCGACGACTTAGCGCTCTAAGCCCTAACTCACCGAGCAAAACATCGCCGAAGCGCAACAAGGGAGATCATCGGAGAAGAACCGAGTGGTCTGAGGAGGACCTCAAAGTCAAGAAGAGCGTGAGGTAGGACTTCGATACCACCTTACGACATCACTGTGTTCATCTCTTTTGCATCTGTTCTTCAATTCCTTTCAAACAGAAGCCTTTTCGTGAACAGATCACTTGATGATCAGTTTGATCTAAAGACCAGATCATCACGAACACCTCTGACCATGCAAGCCATGCAAGAATAAGTACAGATCGATCTAATAAAACTAATCATAGGATAGCATGCATGTGCATCATCGCACCTAGTTTAGGGTTTGTGCATAATATTGATTGCTGTGAATTTGCATGCACGTGAATCCTACAAAGCAGGACAAACTCAGGAAGCTGTCTACGACGAGCTGCAACAACAAGGTTTTGAGAATCAAGAACAACCGGAACCGCAAGAACAAGGCAAGTGCTCCTTGACCATGTCGATCCTATGTTTTGGGTAAAACTGTTTTGTTTTGCGAAAAGGTGTGTGTGCTGAATCAAAACATGATGGGAAACCCTTTTTATAGGAGTTTACTAGTTTTGATTAAACCATCCTTGTCGCCAGGGAAGTTTATGAGTCGGGTATGGTTTTTGCTTTAAGCTTCGCTGAGGTTATGGGATTGGGAAGCGAGATAGATGTGTCTAGCTAACTGCACTCGTACTAATAATCAGTAATTAATTGATGAGGTTAATGAACATGGATCGGAGGGAAGATCTAGGCAAGCCTGGGTTTGTGAATGAGGTAGCATGAGATGGTGGTTTTACTTGCCGTAGATCTAAGGACCGGTTCATGCATGCACATGCCAGGATAACAGTGCCACCACAAGGCCAAGTATGGGTGCGGCTTAGCTGAGTAATTAGGTAAGTTGCTAGAGTGTTATGGACTGTGGAAGGTGCGGGGAATGGGAGTCGAGTGAGGACTGCCCTGGGAACTGCATGGCACAAGAGGGGGCCCGTGGGTGGGAGAATTGGAGATTCTAGCCTGCCGGTGAAACCTTAGTGAGTCCATACATCTAGTAACCCCTTTGTAAAGGCTATTTTGTGATCTCTTGACCATACATCGACGGTTGTGTACTGGTATAATGGAGGTTCTGCAGTCACCGACGGGTGACGAAATCACAAACTTGTGGGTAAAGAGGTACAAACTCTGCAGAGTTGTTAAAACTATCATGATAGCCGAGCTTACGGTCATGAGCACCTGGCTAAACTGCCATGATTAGATGGGACAATTACTGGGATTGTTATTGGAATGTTTATGGGGAAGGTTCTTGGTTATGGTTATCGTTTATGGTTATTGGTTTGGAACTGTCGAGTCCGGGAGATAAGATGGTTGCATGACTGATGGGTCATGACATGAGATTGGTCTCGGTGTGAGATGTGGTTGTTTTATGAGGTGAGATGGTAGCGAATACGAGGAGGTATTCGTGAGTATGAGTAAAAGATTGGTAAATGTTCAGATGGAACATGGAAAGCGATGGAGGTATGTTGGTAATTTAATACATACTGGGATTACATTCATCTAAAGTTAAGTTGCTGTTTTATCACGTTTTTATAAATATGCTTTTCTGCAAATAAGCCTTTTATTACCTACCTTGTTTATAAGCTGCATATCATGTGTTATTCCCGCACTTGCTGAGTACATCATTGTACTCAACCTTGCATTATTATTTCTTCATCAGCAGCAGGAGAAACCTATTATGAAGATCAAATGGGACATTATGGCGTGTGATCTGTTCTCAACCTTGCCTGTGGAGGGAGTAGAGATGAAGCCTCTTCTGCTTAGTTTTGCTTCCACATTAGTTTATGCTTCCGCATTTAAATAAAGATTTCCGCTGCGTAGAAATAAAGACTTCCGCTATGAGCATGAGTCCAAGACTCATGAGGTGTTGTAATAAACTCTGTTATTCGTGGTAATATATAATTTGAATTCAGTTTGTGGAACGTATGTGTATGTGTGATAAACGTCCTGGGCACACATATGCATTAGTTCTCGGTTCCGTGGTTTTCTACAGAATTGAGGGCGTCACATCGGGGCTCGCCGGAGTCGGCTTCCCGGCCGTCTCCCGGCTCGTTACTTGCCGCATGGGGGTTTTCAGGGTTGGGGAACATGTCTACGGGGTTGGCTCGGGCTGCCGGTGGCCGGAAGTAGGCCGGCGACGAGCCGCGGCCTTCGGTGATGATCAGCACCGTCGCCCGAGCACACTAGCCCGCCAAAAGCTTGGCGGCTCCGCTCTAAAGCATCAGTGGAGGTCAGGCAATCTCGGCGTGGCCTCAACCTGGCTCGGAAACGACGGCAAACCGGTTGTCACCGTGCGCCCGCGCGTTCCCGCCATGGCCGCCGACCGAAAAGCTCAAAATTAGCTGTAACCACGGTGTTTCTAGCTAGGGTTGTGGAGGGGATCGGATCGCTAGCCAGTCTAGTTTATTTGTGCATGATTTGATGAGCTAAGAACGAACAACAAATAAGAATTTTTGGGCTTTCATACCGGATCATCGGTCTGGGGCCGTCGGCGATATTTTCCCGAATTCTCGCTCGGTGGTTCACAGATTTGCTTGAGGTTTGGAGGTGAGCAGCACGGGGCCACAGCGCGTCCGGGGACGCCAGCACTTGGTCGTGACAGGCGCTAGACTCAGCTGTCCACGGGAGCTCTCTCCTCGGTTTTCTTTCGGCTGCCGCGCGAACACGGCGCCCCTGCGGCCGAGAGGACCAAACTCGGTCGCTTTTGTGGCGGGGAGACGAAGAGTGGGCGCACGGTGTTGCTCAGTAGCTCGGAGGGAGGCTGTGCACGGTGTTTATATGCCTCCACGATCAGACCCTAGGCGGCGGCGAGCTCGACGTTTATCGAGCGCGAGGTGAAGAAGGGAAACCGCGTTGGCTCGGTTCAGAGAGAAGGATCACGCCGAGGCAGGGGGAAGGCGGTAAGCTGGTCGCCAGCACACGATGGCGGGGGTGAGGCGGTGGCTTCTGTGCTTCGGTGTAACCGCGGTGTCGCCCGGGGAGTGAGCTGCGCTCGGGTGTGACCGAGAGTAAAACTTAGCCGATAAGTTTGCTCTCCCCTCTCAATGACAACTGGGGCCCACAACTCCCCTCAGAACCAAAAGATCTCCAACTTTTAACACCTTGCAAATTCAGCTGTGAGGGGTCCAAATTCAAAAGCCAATGTGCCATTTGACAAATTATGCCACAGTTTCAAATTTAAATTCAAATTTGGATGGAATTCACAAGTTCCTTTGATATTCATATCAAAGCACCTCCAAATTTGCTCCAAATTTGCCCCCTCTACAATTTGAACCTGGGGAGTTTGAATATGCCCTCTGATCTTTGAGTTGGTTATTGCAAATACAACTTTTTAAACAACAGTTTGAATTTCCTCTTTTGAAACATGCCCTGCTTCTTTTTGGAAGTGGCCCTCTCATTTCAAACTGATTTCAAAGTTTTACAGCACATGCCAACACTTTCATGAGTAAACAAAAGTTTTTGTAAGTCCCATTTCTTGTATTCAAACTCAACTTTATTCATAGCTCAAGTTTTCTATTCACAAGTTTTGGGACTTTTACAACGGCCGGGAAAGCAGTTCCGGCGACGCTCGCCGGAGTGCGCCGCCGCGGACCCCTGTTTGGTGCGAGGAAGGAGAAGACTGCCGGGTGGGACCCACTGGCAGACATTTAAACATTTTGAACTTTCCAGTTTGTAGTTCAAACTTTGGAGGACCACAACTTGGGGTAGGAGAATCCAAAAATCATGAAACAAATTTTTTTGGATTCCTCTAACTGAGTACAAACCAAATCTGAAACCCAATTTGTATGAAACCTATTATTTAATTCTGCAAAATTCTTGAAAACTTTTCAGCAAAAGAATTTTAGAGGGAATTTGGTTCATCCAAAAATCCCCAAATTTTGCCAGAATGTTTTTTAGGACATTAGTAAACCCCTGTAAAAGTTTCAGATCATTTGGAGTTGATTTGGTCAGAGCAATTCAAATTTGAAGGTGCTGTGTTCATTTGAATACAGAAACATTTTCATAGAATTTCCAAAATTTGGAAATTCAGTTCTGGGCAAATCTTTGCTCCAAAAATTCTAGGAACATTCATGCAAACTCTATGAGCTATAGTTAAAATTTTAGTTCACTAAGTTGGGCATGAACATGGGTGTTACCTCAGAATTAATTCTTCTTTGCTTATTTGCTAAAAGAATTATTCTGAGCAAACCACTCAGTGAAAAGTGCTAATATTTGGTCCAGAGGGTTTACTTGTGACAAGGAACTAACACAAAAATTATCAGATCCATTAGAGCTCTGGATCACCCCTGTCCTGTTTAACCACTTGAGGGATTAATATGTAAAAGGGGGGAAAAACCACTTAGCATTTTACCATGTGATTAAGTCTAAGCCAAACCACCCACACCCAGTTCATCTTTAAATTCTTAAACAGAGTTCCAGGTGTTAGAGACTGGTTATTAGAACTAATATCAGTAACCTTACAACAAACTTGTATGCACTTTGCATTTAAATTTACATGTAGTCTTTCAATAACGTGTAGTCGCTGAAGGCGAGGAAGCTCCGGAGGTTCTCGACTTCCTGCTTCCAGAGGAAGAACTGACTCCTGACCAGCAGCAACAAGGCAAGCCCCGGTTTGCATTAACCTTTTTATAAGTTTTACTTTGTTTACATGTGTCATATGAAGTATGTTTGTGCATTAGGTATAGGATGGATGGAACCCCACTTGCATAACCAGAATTTTCCCTAAGAGTGAGGGTAGTGTCTAAGACCTCGAGTAGACAGGCTATGCTTAATGTTTCATAGGACTTCGGTACAAGTCGAGTAGTTGGAATCTACTCGCGAGATAGGCTTGGGACACACGGGTTCGGTTGAGTGACGTGAGATCACTTTAGTAATGAAGATGATACTAGGCAGGGGCTAGGGCGCAGCAAGAGTGAGTCTTGTGTGCGTAGCCCTGCCCGTGTCGATTGAGGACCGATCCGTGTGCGGCCCTGCTGAACAAGTATTGAACGTACCGAAGGCATATCGGATATATGGGCCCCGATAAACCGATGTAGCCTAAACCTCCGGGCGTCGAGGCATAACACACCGATTTATAGGTGTAGGCTGAGGGCAGCAAGGTGGAAATCTGCCAACGAGCATAGAGAGATGCTCTGTGTGGGGAACCTCCTGCTCGTTTTGGTGTGACCGGTTCGACGTTTGGGCTGTTGGGTGAAAGGTTGTCCCGTACAACATCGAGTGAGCGTGCTTTGCAGCTCCACGGGTGGGCGTACGTGACGTGCTCTTTGGGTTTCCCTGCAGGTGTATATCGAGTTGATTCGCCGTCCCTCACGGTGACGAGTACCGCTTGTTCACTGCATCGTAACGTAGTCTAATGAATGAAATGTTATGATTCAATATTGCTGTTATGATATAATTGTATTGTTACATGTGTGCCACCAAATATTGCTCACTAAATTTCAGCTTCATGAACCGTTAAATTGTGGCTAAAAGATGAACTAAGGATGAACTTGTAGGCGTGTCCATTTGCTGCAACATTTCTATCCTATGTCATGGTACACCTCATGTAGAGTTTCATGCTTAGATGAGTCGGTTAAGCCTTGCTGAGCCTTCGTGCTCACGGTTGCTGCTTAAGTGTTTTTCAGGTGAGGAGCCACCCACGGACTCGGAGTACGAGTCCACCGGCGAGGGTTACCCTCCGTCGGGGACCACGGCTGAGTGGGAGCCGTACACGCCGCGCTGAGCTGAGGAGTGCAGCTAGTGTGGGTTGCCCTAGGGCTGGGCAACCGACTTTTTCTAGATAGGCGGGCGTGAGCTGTATAAAAGAAACTTCCGCTGTGTAATAAAGACCCTAGTTTGTAACTGAGAAGTGTACTACTTTGTACATTCAGTTTGTTTTTCCCATGTAATATAATGTGTTCTTATGACGTGTGCTGTCGGGTGTCGCATCGCACGGCACCACCCTCTGCGATCCTGGATGAGCGGATTCCGGTCCGCCACAGCCTGGTATCAGAGCTGCAGTGGGGATAGCACAGCACTTAAGGAGTACCTTATGGGAAAACTTAGGTTACGGTGAGGATTCGGTAGTTGCCCAAGTAAGGACTATATTAGCATAGTTACTTAAAGTGGCAAAGACTAACCTATGTATTATAATTCTGAATTTCAATTATTTTAACGACGCACCTACGCTCTGGTAAGTTTGGTAAGGAACGCCACCGAAAGCGGTTCAATTTTGGTTAGCTCCCCCTGACGAGGAACGTGGTTCAGGGATCGATCTCACAGCTTGGTGTGAGACGTCAATATGAATTACTTGGACTCTTCATGTCCCTGAGTTCATATGAAACGCTGATCCCTAGCGTGCATTAGGCAAGTAAGTGGAGACCCCATCGCGTGGTCAGTAACGCGAGAGTGTGTTCATCTGGAAGTAGCCCAGGAGGACATACGCAGCGCTTGCCATCGGCGTGCCCTGCAGGGCAGTAGGTGGTATCTGTTGGGTTGATAACATTCCCAACCGTGACGACCCGTTCATGACATACTCGGGTTCCCCGTCGTGTGGTGTTGAAACACGATCACGTACCTTGAGACGTGACCTAACTCAAGGACGGCCGTATGACAATGATACGGGCGTTTGTATTTAATTTCAAATATGATTCTGTCTGAAATGAAACCAACCATTGAGTGCACAATTATTGTTTGGTCTTCTTCAGGTACTAACCACGTATGTATCCGTGTAGAAAACATGTGCGAGAGACCGTTTAGTGCCACACTTGAGACGTATATACCGGTATGATCCGGTTAGGATTTTCTTTTGCGAGGAACGTAGTACCGTGATACTGTAGACACATGCATGAAAATAATGATAAAAAGGAAATAAAATCATTAGGTTCAACAATTAGGACCCTGGTTGGGTAGACAAATTGAAAAGGGATGAGTGTAGTTTCAAAAGACTGAAAAACAGAGTGCTCTGTTTTGGGCAGCAAGTTTGCTGGTCTTCAACAGGGCATAACTCACAGGTCTTTTAGCCCAGGAAGGTGTAGTGTATAGCCCTGGGAAGGTATTTAAGTACTCTACAACTTTGTTGTAGACTTCCAGAGCTGAAACACACCTTAAGATGACTGAAATCCCAGAGGGATGTAAACTGTCCAGAACCAGGACAGAGTTAAAACATTCTCTAAACTGTTCTGTTTTCCAAACATAATTCCCAGTACAAAAATCTAAAATTATCATAGGATACATCCTTAGAAAAAGTAGAAGATGTGTGACATATTTGCAATTCAAAGTTTCTGAAGTTTCAGCACAGATTTCAGTGGAAACTCGAAGGGAAAACAGCAGCTTCCAAAGGAGGTGCTGTTAAAATTCTTCCAGAAATTCTGCTGACTTTGAATTAGCATAACTTTCTAACCAAAGCTGATCTGGGGGCAAATGAATACTCGTTGGAAAGATACTGAAGTTAACTTTAACTTCGGTATTCAACTTGAGTCATGAAAATGCCCAGAACCAGATCAAAACTTGGGATAGGTAGAAACTGGTCATTATGACAGAAGAATAACAGTTGAACTCATTGGAGAGGGCGTTGTACCCTAAGGGTGGTATACGTGATGACAAAGCGATAGTAATGTCTCGTAGTGACCAAACCTAGTTATGGTGAGCTTCCAAAGCGGAGGTTCATCAAGTTGGATTAAACTAGCTTGTGTTTGGTCTGGTAATGATGTAGCTTGTGCAAAGTTATTACATTATCTACTTACGAGATGTATCGCATGTTTTATTGTCATGATGTTGTTACGCCTATTATTATTGGACTGCATGCAATCTGTTGCGGGACTGATGTTATTATCGTATGGTTGCAGATGGTTCGCACTAGGACCACGCACGAGGTTGGTGGCTCTAGCCAAGGGGGAGGCGATGACTCCCAGCCACCGGCCTACGACAGCACCCCGCAGCAGCAGCCACCACCGCCGCCTCCGCTTACTCTAGCGGATGTGATAGCGGCACTGGTGGGTGGTCGTGAGGAGCAGACCGACCTGCTCCGCACGATCGTGCAGAATACGTCCCAGGCGGGGGGGGGGGGGGTGGCGTCAAGATAGAGGTCCTCGTGAGCCCCGGGAAGTGTCGTACTCGGACTTCATGAGTACGCACCCTCCAGTGTTCACCGAAGCTGAAGAACCACTGGAGGCGGACAACTGGCTGCGGACCATCGAGTCCAAGTTCGGGCTGCTCCAATGTACGGAGCGGCAGAAGACTCTGTTCGCAGCGCAGCAACTCCACGGTGCCGCTGGTGCGTGGTGGGCAAACTATGTCGCCTCACGTCCGGCTGGCCATGCCGTGGAATGGCAAGAGTTCCGGGAGGCGTTCTGCGCCTACCACATTCCTCCCGGAATCATGAAGAGGAAGTTCCAAGAATTCTTGGAGCTGAAGCAGGGCGGGAGGAGTGCCCATGACTACTACCGTGCCTTCAACCATCTGGCGCAATATGCGTCAGACTATATCTCCACGGAGGAGAAGAAGAGGGAGCATTTCTATCGGGGGTTACACCCCGAAATGAAGACGCACCTCGTTCAGTGGAATCGCGGCACTTTCAACGACCTAGTTAATGCCGCGATTATGCAAGAGGATGCTCAGCGGGAGTTGGCAGCTGAGCAGAGGAAGCGCAGCGCTCCACCTAGCAGCGGTGGTGGCGCGCCCCAGAAGTACCGTATGGTGTATCAGACACCATCCGGGCAGCAGTGGCATCCACCGGCGCGACCGCAACGGTTCGGGGGACGTCCGTTCCAGTCACCCTTGTTCCGTCCACCGATGCCACCACCAAGACAGCAGCAGCAGACGGTACCCCAGGCGTTTCCACCGCCACCACGCGCCCCGGGATTCCGTCCACCGATCAGCGAGGGACCGCCCCGTTTCACCTGCTTCACGTGTGGCCAGGCGGGCCACTTCGCGAAGGACTGTCCCCAGGGGCAGCAGAGCAGCGGCCAAGCCCAGTTCCAGGGCGGTGCTCGAGGCCGACCTCCGGTGAAGAAGGTTGGTCAGCGGACTGGGGGCGTCCGCAACCTCGACAATGAGGACGCCCCAGAGGGAGACAACGTGCTGGCGGGTACGTTTACTCTCAACCATCAAGCCATCGTCATATTGTTTGATTCTGGTGCAACCCACAACTTTATAAGTGCATCGTATGTGGTTAAGCATCAGCTGGACGCCTTTCCAACCGAGTGTTCGTATATGATCTGCTCACCAGGAGGAAAGATTTCAGCAACGATGATGGTTCCAAAAGCACCACTGTGCTTAGGTGGGAAGATATATCCCACCACTATGATTATCCTTGAGGGGCAGAAGATTGATGCAATCTTGGGAATGTCATGGCTAAGCTACCATGGCGCTGTCCTGGAAACCCTATCACGGACGGTTCACCTCAACTCCCCATTACACCGTCTGCAGTCCCTCTTATTAGATAATCCAGTCCGGGAAGTTTCAGTGATCAACAATACTGAAGCTCTCAAGTTGGAGGACATCCCCGTAGTCCGGGAGTATCCTGACGTGTTCCCGGATGATCTTCTGGGCATGCCACCTGAGCGGGATGTCGAGTTCAAGATTGAACTTGCACCCGGTACTACGCCCATATCACGGAGACCATACAAAATGGCTCCAAATGAGCTGTCTGAACTGAAAGAACAGCTCAATGATCTGTTGAGCAAGGGTTTCATTAGGCCGAGTTCCTCGCCTTGGGGATGCTCGGCGCTGTTTGTAAAGAAGAAGGATGAAACCCTGAGGCTGTGTGTGGACTACCGGCCGCTCAACGCCGTCACCATCAAGAATAAGTACCCACTGCCCCGTATTGACATTTTGTTTGGTCAACTTGTGGGGGCAAGTGTGTTCTCAAAGATGGACCTTCGCTCTGGATATCACCAGATCAAGATCCGGGTGGAGGATATCCCGAAGACGGCCTTCTCGATGAGATATGGGTTATATGAATATCTCGTCATGTCCTTTGGTCTCACCAATGCTCCAGCCCATTTCATGTATCTCATGAACTCGGTGTTCATGCCGGAGCTGGACAAGTTCGTGGTAGTGTTCATCGATGATAGCTTGGTTTACTCCAAGACAGAAGCTGAACACGCCGAACACTTGAGAATCATTCTTCAACGATTGCGAGACCATAAACTCTACGCCAAGTTCAGTAAATGCGAGTTTTGGATCAGCCAAGTGCCATTCTTGGGACATATCATCTCAGCTGAAGGCATTGCGGTTGACCCAAGCAAAATAGAGCAAGTGCTGAAATGGAAAGCTCCCACTTCAGTTCATGAAGTCCGAAGTTTCCTCGGGTTAGCGGGATACTATAGGAGATTCATTCCAAGCTTCTCCAAGCTCGCTAAGCCGATGACAGAATTGCTGAAGAAAGGGACGAAGTATGTTTGGAACACGGCGTGAGAAGGAGCGTTCCAAGCATTGGGGAAGCATCTCACAACAGCCCCGGTCTTAGCTCAGCCGGATACAACAAAGCCCTTCGACGTGTACTGTGACGCGTCCGGTATTGGGCTCGGCTGCGTGTTGATGCAGGAAGGACGTGTGGTTGCATATGGCTCACGCCAACTTCGGAACCATGAGCAGCATTATTCTACTCATGATCTTGAGCTTGCTGCAGTGGTCTTGGCGCTGAAAATGTGGAGGCACTATCTCCTGGGGAACTTGGTGCACCTCTACACCGACCACAAGAGCTTGAAATACATTTTCACCCAGAAGGAGCTGAACATGAGGCAAAGGAGGTGGTTAGAATTGATCAAAGATTTATGAAATTGAGATTCATTACCACCCCGGCAAGGCGAATGTGGTTGCCGACGCGCTGAGTCGGAAATCACATGTCCATCACCTCACCATTACCCCGGTGGAGGAGGAAGAGCCAAGTTTATACTTGGTTCCTTATGGATCGCTGTACAACCTTGCCCTCATCCCTACGATTAGGGAGGACATCATTGCAGCTCAGAAAGACGACAAAGGCATGGAACATCTCTGGAGACGGATAGACAATGGAGAGATTAAATGTTTCCGGAAGAATGATGAGGGGACGCTATGGTTCAACGACCGCATAGTTGTACCCCGGGACATGGAACTGAGGAAGAAAATGCTCGATGAAGCTCACTTGTCTAAATACTCCATTCATCCGGGCAGCAACAAGATGTACCAAGATTTGAAAAAGAAATTTTGGTGGACACGGATGAAGCGGGAGGTAGCGAAGTACGTATCCGAGTGTGATACGTGTAGACGAGTGAAAGCTGATCACATGAAGAAATCAGGGCTACTGCAACCCCTGAAGATCCCGACATGGAAATGGGAAGATGTGAGTGTGGATTTCATTATGGGATTACCCCTAACATCCAACAAGCATGATTCCATATGGGTAATCGTTGATTGGTTAACCAAGACGGCTCACTTCATTCCGGTGAATACACGTTACAATGCCGGCAAATATGCGGAGCTATACATAGCGAAGATTCTATGCCTATACGGGGTACCCAAGACCATCGTCTCAGATCGAGGTGCATTATTTGTATCTCGCTTTTGGGAGCAGCTACACGCTGCATTGGGTACTAAGTTGATCAGGAGCTCCACCTATCACCCTCAGACAGATGGCCAAACAGAGAGGGTGAATCAGGTTCTGGAAGACATGTTGAGAGTCTGTGCCATCCACCATGGTAGGAACTGGGATGATCACCTACCATTGGCGGAATTCTCGTACAACAACGGTTATCAGGCGAGTATCAAGATGGCACCCTACGAAGCTCTCTACGGTCGTAAATGCCGCACCCCGTTAAATTGGTGCGAGTCCGGTGAAAGGGTCACATTCGGGGTTGATGTGGTGAACGACGCCGAAGAGCGCGTTCGGGTGATTCAAGCTAACTTGAAATCTGCTCAATCCCGGCAGAAGAGCTACGCTGATAATAGGCGTAGACCGTTGCACTTTAACATCGGTGAACACGTGTACCTCCGTGTGTCTCCGATGAAGGGTGTGCACCGGTTCGGTGTGAAGGGGAAGCTCGCTCCCCGTTTTATTGGACCCTACGCCATCACCGAGAAGTGTGGACCAGCGGCGTATCGATTGGAATTACCGGCATCCCTTGCTGGTGTCCATGATGTTTTCCATGTTTCGCAACTGTGAAAATGTTTGAAGCATACGGCTGCTGTTCCTAGCGAAGACAACGGCGAGCTGAAACCGGATTTGACCTATGATGAGTATCCAGTGGAAATTCTTGATGAGAAAGCCCGAACCACGCGTAGCAGAACGTTGTGGTTCTACAAAATACTCTGGAGCAACCACACCGCGGAAGAAGCGACGTGGGAGAGCGAGGAGTTCCTTCGCTCAAATTACCCGGAGCTCATGGCTTCTCAACCCGGGTAAGTCCCTATTACATCGCTATCTCTTCTTTTGTAATCTCGGGACGAGATTCTTTTAAGGGGGGAGGGATGTAAAAGCCCAAGAAAAGGGACTTGCAAAAATTTTCATCACCTCACAACACCACAGTTCTTGTTGTGGGTAGATGGTGAAAAAGTGGGAAGAGCAAGTAACCTCCATCAAAAGAGTGGATAGAGGGGAAACCTACACTTTCACAAAGTGGGAATTCTACACATATGATCACACATGAGAGGGTGATTCAAAACTGTTGCATTCAAATTCATGATTGCAGCAGCTAAAACAAGGATCAAAGTGCATAATTGGATTCCTCAGGTTCAAATTAGTGGGGAGGCAAAGTTTCAATAATTATTGAAAAAGTTTGCTACCCATTTTTTCCAAAAAGGATCCAAATATGCAAAGAATTCAAATATACATTTGAATTTGAGGGAAATTTGCCAAACCATACCAATGTAGCCCAGTTTGAGACTTCCAACATTTGAATTCATTATTTGTCAAGTTTTGGAGATCTTTTGAGAGGTGGTAGAGCACTGACCAGTGGGGCCCACATGTCATTGGGTGAAATAGACTTAGCCCCCAAGTCTTCTCTCTGTTTCTCAGTCAACCGAGCGCAGCCAGCTGCCGCGCGCGCACCGCCGACCGAACGGCCACCTCCTGGTTCCCGTCGCTCGCGCTGGCAGCCGGGAAACAGCGCGCCCTCTCCTCTACGTGACCCCCTCGCCAAGCCACCGAAGACGTACGCGTGCTTCTTTGCAAAACAGCGAGCCCCTGCTCTGCTCGGTCACCGACGCCGCTCCCCCGATCCTCCCCTGCACGCCGACGTCCGCTCGGCCTTTGCCCGAGCTCCCAACACAGAAAGGGAGCGCCTGTGTGTGCTCTAGCTAGCCATCCCACCACCTCGCGGTGTTAGCACCGCACTCGACCACAAATCGACGATCGCCACTGAGAACTCAGGCCACCGGCAGAAAGCCACGAACTGCTCCCCGTGGACAGCACGCCACAGCCAGTTTCACCGCCGGACTCCTACGCGAAAAAGGTGTGCCGTGCTCTCTAGATCGTGTAGATGCAAGCCGAATAGCGGTTGATCCACCAGATGAAGAGTATTTCCAATTCTTCCGAAACGTAGTGTGTTTGGGTAGAGCGCAGTCTAACCCAAAATTCATGCTACTCACTTAGCTATTGGCCTCGCCGGCTTGTCAGCACCTTCCTCACTCCCTAGTGGCCCTCCTCGACAAGGAATCAAGGGAAATGACCCAGAAATGGCCGGGTTTGGGTTGTTTTTTGGGCCGCCATAGAATAATAGCTCGGTTCACCGTGGACCTCTAGGTTGCCGACCGTTTCATGGGGTTTGGCGGTCATCTCCGTCACCCCCGAGCTCCCGCGTTGCTCTCCGACCCTTTGCTGATCATTTTGATGCGTTATGACGCATTCCCGACCACGCCGGAACCCTATCCGCCGCTGTCACCGTCGGGAGCTCTGTTCCGGTGAGCTACGGCCGCCGGCGACACCACCGACGAGTTCAGCGTCATGAGTTAGGGCGGGGCGGCAAGTTTGGGGTCGGGAGACGGCCGGGAAAGCAGTTCCGGCGATGCTCGCCGGAGTGCGCCGCCGCGGACCCCTGTTTGGCGCGAGGAAGGAGAAGACTGCCGGGTGGGACCCACTGGCAGACATTTAAACATTTTGAACTGTCCAGTTTGTAGTTCAAACTTTGGAGGACCACAACTTGGGGTAGGAGAATCCAAAAATTATGAAACAAATTTTGTTGGATTCCCTCACTGAGTACAATCCAAATCTGAAACCCAATTTGTATGACACCTATTATTTAATTCTGGAAAATTCTTTAAGCTTTTCAGCTAAAGAATTTTAGAGGGAATTTGGTTCATCCAAAAATCCCCAAATTTTGCCAGAATGTTCTTTAGGACATTAGTAAACCCCTGTAAAAGTTTCAGACAATTTGGAGTTGATTTGGTCAGAGCAATTCAAATTGGAAGGTGCTGTGTTCATTTGAATACAGAAACATTTTCAGAGAATTTCCAAAACTTGGAAATCCAGTTCTGGGCAAATCTTTGCTCCAAAATGCTAGGAAAATTCATGCAAACTCTATGAGCTATATTTAAAATTGTAGTTCACTAAGTTGGGCATGAACAGGGGTGTTACCTCAGAATTAATTTTTCTTTGATTATTTGCTAAAAGAATTATTCTGAGCAAACCACTCAGTGAAAAGTGCTAATATTTGGTCCAGCGGGTTTCCTTGTGACAAGGAACTCACACAAATATTCTCAGCTCCATTAGAGCTCTGGATCACCCCTGTCCTGTTTAACCACTTGAGGGATTAATAAGTAAAAGGGGGGAAAAACCACTTAGCATTTTACCATGTGATTAAGTCTAAGCCAAACCACCCACACCCAGTTCATCTTTAAATTCTTAAACAGAGTTCCAGGTGTTAGAGACTGGTTATTAGAACTAATATCAGTAACCTTACAACAAACTTGTATGCACTTTGCATTTAAATTTACATGTAGTCTTTCAATAACGTGTAGTCGCTGAAGGCGAGGAAGCTCCGGAGGTTCTCGACTTCCTGCTTCCAGAGGAAGAACTGACTCCTGACCAGCAGAAACAAGGCAAGCCCCGGTTTGCATTACCCTTTTTATAAGTTTTACTTTGTTTACATGTGTCATATGAAGTATGTTTGTGCATTAGGTATAGGATGGATGGAACCCCACTTGCATAACCAGAATTTTCCCTAAGAGTGAGGGTAGTGTCTAAGACCTCGAGTAGACAGGCTATGCTTAATGTTTCATAGGACTTCGGTACAAGTCGAGTAGTTGGAATCTACTCGCGAGATAGGCTTGGGACACACGGGTTCGGTTGAGTGACGTGAGATCACTTTAGTAATGAAGATGAGACTAGGCAGGGGCTAGGGCGCAGCAAGAGTGAGTCTTGTGTGCGCAGCCCTGCCCATGTCGATTGAGGACCGATCCGTGTGCGGCCCTGCTGAACAAGTATTGAACGTACCGAAGGCATATCGGATATATGGGCCCCGATAAACCGATGTAGCCTAAACCTCCGGGCATCGAGGCATAACGCACCGATTTATAGGTGTAGGCTGAGGGCAGCAAGGTGGAAATCTGCCAACGGGCATAGAGAGATGCTCCGTGTGGGGAACCTCCTGGTCGTTTCGGTGTGACCGGTTCGACGTTTGGGCTGTTGGCTGAAAGGTTATCCCGTACGACATCGAGTGAGCGTGCTGTGCAGCTCCACTGGTGGGCGTACGTGACGTTCTCTTTGGGTTTCCCTGCAGGTGTATATCGAGTCGATTCGCCGTCCCTTGCGGTGACGAGTACCGCTTGTTCACTGCGTCGTAACATAGACTAATGAATGAAATGTTATGATTCAATATTGCTGTTATGATATAATTGTATTGTTACATGTGTGCCACCAAATATTGCTCACTAAATTTCAGCTTCATGAACCGTTAACTTGTGGCTAAAAGATGAACTAAGGATAAACTTGTAGGCGTGTCCATTTGCTGCAACATTGCTATCCTATGTCATGGTACACCTCATGTAGAGTTTCATGCTTAGATGAGTCGGTTAAGCCTTGTTGAGCCTTCGTGCTCACGGTTGCTGCTTAAGTGTTTTTCAGGTGAGGAGCCACCCACGGACTCGGAGTACGAGTCCACCGGCGAGGGTTATCCTCCGGCGGGGACCACGGCTGAGTGGGAGCCGTACACGCCGCGCTGAGCTGAGGAGTGCAGCTAGTGTGGGTTGCCCTAGGGCTGGGCAACCGACTTTTGCTAGATAGGCGGGCGTGAGTTGTATAAAAGAAACTTCCGCTGTGTAATAAAGACCCTAGTTTGTAACTGAGAAGTGTACTACTTTGTACATTCAGTTTGTTTTTCCCATGTAATATAATGTGTTCTTATGACGTGTGCTGTCGGGTGTCGCATCACGCGGCACCACCCTCTGCGATCCTGGATGAGCGGATTCCGGTCCGCCACAGATGCATGGATCACGGAGGTCCGGGACTACTTGAAAGACAACATCCTTCCTAATGAACATGCATTTGCTGAACGGATTGTGCGGATGTCTAAGAGATACACGCTGGTAGAAGGGGATCTCTACCGGCGTGGTGCCAACGGCATCCTATTGCGATGCATAACCCAGGAGGAAGACTGCGACTTGCTCGCAGAAATCCTTGGAGGCAAGTGCAGGAAATGCGCATCTTCCCACACGCTGGTCGGTAAAGCCTTCCGGCATGGCTTCTACTGGCCAACAGCTCTCCTGGACGCCGTCAAGCTGGTTAAGAGATGCAAGGCGTGCCAGTTCCATGCCAAGCAGATCCACACACCGGTGCACCCTCGTGGTCGATCACGGTATAGGGGTTGGACATCCTGGGGCCCTTCCCCAGAGCCGTCGTGGGATACCGGTTCCTCAGCCGCACATCCCAGAGCCGGGCCACAGAGGAAACACCCTTCTTCATGGTATGCGGGGCTGAAGCCGTGCTTCCCCCGGAGATCACCATGGGGTCCCACCGTGTACGAGCTTACGACGAAGCCACGCAGGACCAACTCCAGCGTGAGGACATCGACCTCGTCGACGAGGCAAGATGGCAAGCAACGCTCTGAAACGCACGGTACCGGCAGGCGCTCTGATGCTACCACCAGAGGTCCGTGCATGGGAGCTCAAGGAAGGCGACCTGGTGCTGTGGCGCATACTTTCTCGAGAAGGGACCAACAAACTCTCCTTCAGCTGGGAAGATCCCTTCCGAGTCACGAAAGTTTGCCGCCCCAGGTGCGTGCGCCTTGCTACGGAGGACGGGTACCCGCTCCCCAACCTTCGGAACATAGAACACCTCTGTAAGTTCTACCCTTAGAGCAGTGGTAGGACAGGTTTTTTCTTTCTGTAACAGGTCCCATAGAGCCCAAGAGCAGCGCTCGGAGCAACTAAGCCCTAGGGGGTTGTCTAGGACTGCGTCCGGCTTAGCTTGGTCCTGTACCCTAAGCGCGTAGGCCCTGCCCCCTTCACAATGGGGTGGGTCGTTGCCTCCATGTACAGCCTGTTTTCCTCCTATCGACTTATGTGAACGAAAAGAACCCTGTACTACCACGCTTACTTATGTGTTCATTTAAATTACGCATTAATTTTTATGATCACCTTCCCATGCTCAAGACAATGTACGTTCATCAAATACTCGGCTCTCCTTTCCCACTCTCATGCCTAGTCGGCATTTGCCATCCTGCAGAAGGTGGTTGTGCTTGAGATACCTTCCAAAGGCTCGGGGCCTCTCAGACCTCCCCCTGTTAGGGTACTGTGACGTCAGTTGGTCTCCTCCAGGAAAGACCTACGCCAGAGCGGGAGGTCCAGGGTGTGCAGCTTGCTTTGCCTGGTCATGCACCCAAAGCGTGCGCACCAGCCTCCACAGCGCTACGGCCATGTGTCCAGTGGGGTTGGGCCTCCCATCTCCTGAGAGGCGAGTCTCGGGCCTGCCACGTGGCCAGTAGTACCGGACCTCACCCCCTCCGTAGGGGTTAGCTCTGAAGGCGCCACGTGTCTAGCAGGGCCTGGCCTCCCCTCTCCTCAGAGGCGAGCCCCGGGCCTGCCACGTGGCCAGCAGTGCCGGACCTCACCCCCTTCGTAGGGGTGAGCTCCGAAGGCGCCACGTGACCAGTAGGGTCAAGCCTCCCCTCTCCTCAGAGGCGACCCTCGGGCCTGC
The DNA here is from genome assembly GCA_030760725.1 of Neostapfia colusana. Lineage (NCBI taxonomy): Eukaryota > Viridiplantae > Streptophyta > Magnoliopsida > Poales > Poaceae > Neostapfia > Neostapfia colusana. The sequence goes on from JASWHV010000006.1 coordinate 109,785,865, forward strand.
CACGTGGCCAGCAGTACCGGACCACGCCCCCTCCGTAGGGGTGATCTCCGAAGGCGCAGAGCCGGGCCTCAGCCCCTCCACAGGGGTGAGCTCCGAAGGCGCAGAGCCGGGCCTCGCCCCCTCCGCAGGGGTGAGCTCCGAAGGCGCCACATGTCCAGCGGGGCCGGGCCTCCCCTCTCCTCAGAGGCAAGCCCTGGGCCTGCCACGTGGCCAGCAGTGCCGGACCTCACCCCCTCCGTAGGGGTGAGCTCCAAAGGCGCCACGTGTTCAGCAGGGCCGGGCCTCCCCTCTCCTGAGAGGCGAGCCCTAGGCCTGCCACGTGGCCAGTAGTACCGGACCTCACCCCCTCCGTAGGAGTGAGCTCCAAAGGCGCCACGTGTCCAGCACGGCCGGGCCTCCCCTCTCCTCAGAGGCGATCCCTAGGCCTGCCACGTGGCCAGCAGTGCAGGACCTCACCCCCTCCGCAGGGGTGAGCTCCAAAGGCTCCACTTGTCCAGTTGGGCCGGGCCTCCCCTCTCCTCAGAGGCGAGCCCCGGGCCTACCACGTGGCCAGCAGTGCAAGGGAAAACATCTAAGAGTCCACGGCCTCCCGCGGGAACCAAGACGCGATGAGGGCGGCGACGTCTCCGACTCCGGCCCTAGTGATCTCCTCCCGCTCGGCGAAGGGGCCCCGCACCACGGCTCCAGAGATGGAGGAGTCCCGGTAACTGCCCCCGCACACCGGCGCTTCCCATTAATGGGGAGTATGCGTGGGCCTGCGCGGTTGGGTCGTGCTGCTCTTGCAACGGCCTAAAGGAGTTTCCAAGAAAGTGCGCGGGGTAGAAAAGGAAAAGGCCCCACCCGCGGGATCGTTATCTCCCCCGAGGTGGGCCCGGGGGCCACTTTTGGTACCCTCGGTACCGGGTACCCCCGCGCACAGGAGAAAAACCACCTAAGAACCTTGCCTCCTCCGCACGGGTGAGCTCCGAAGGCGCCACATGTCCAGCAGGGTCGGGCCTTCCCTCTCCTCAGAGGCGAGCCCTGGGCCTGCCATGTGGCCAGCAGTGTCGGACCTCACGCCCTCCGCAGGGGTGAGCTCCAAAGGCGCCACGTGTCCAGCGGGGCTGGGCCTCCCCTCTCCTCAGAGGCAAGCCCCAAGCCTGCCACACGGCCAGCTGAGCCGGACCTCGCCCCCTCCGCAGGGGCGAGCTCCGAAGGCGCCACGTGTTCAGCAGGGACGCGCCTCCCCTCTCCTCAGAGGCGGGCCCCGGGCCATCCACGTGGCCAGCAGTGCAGGACCTCACCCCCTCCGTAGGGGTGAGCTCCGAAGGCGCCATGTGTCGTGCTGCCCATCCCGGCTCGGTAGGCAGCAGGAGTAAAGGCACGCCATGCCTTGTCCGATCAAGGCATTCAAGATCCGCGCCTTCCCAAGACGCGGAGACGCGGCTCACGCCCCTGTCAGGTGGCACAGTGACCAGTCGCGTCACAATTAAGACAAGCACGCCACGTCAGAAGCTGTTGACCAATAAATACGGCGATAAGACATGCCATGCCGTCCCTGCCATCATCAACCACTACGCCTAGCTTGCGGTACGAGCAGGACGGCAAAGCGACAACTAAGAAGCCATTACCAGAGACAACTACCAGCATTCACTGCAAGATATGGTAGATAGCAGGAAAGCTCCCCGGGGCCACCTGTCGGGCCTCGGGGCCCACCTTGTAAGCCGCCTGAGCCTTGAAGTATAAAAGATTCGGGTTGGCAACGTTGCAAGGGGTTCGGTTCGAGCATTCAAGGTTCGAGGGTGGACAACTCAGTTTATCTAGACCACCAAGCTTAGAACTCCGGTTCTAAGCTCCGAGCAATACAACTCCCGTGGACGTAGGGTGTTACGCTCCGGCGGACCGAACCACGTAAAAATCCTTGTGTCAATCCTCTCATAACCAATATGACCTCCCGAGAGAACTAATCCCTCCTAAAAAGAACCTCCGCAGGTTGCTCCTGAAGCAGGCCCGGGGGATGTGTCGACAGCACACTTCGACAGAGTGAGAATAGTGTTTTTTTCGGAATCGAGAAAAATGTGGCTAGTGTCCATGGAAATTACTTTTACTTCTAGCGTGGCAACACGAGTTATGCAATGACGTTGAAGGGCTTTTCTTCGGTCGATAGTCAGCAAGACACGCATCTTAAGTGGATCTGAAGCAACGAAAAAATAAGTAGCATCAGAGATTTTTCTTTGGTGGATCTGCCGGACTTATTCTCAGTCAGTGATACAACAACAACAACAACCAAGCCTTTATCCCAAGCCTGTTGGGGTCGGCTAGACATGAAACCCAATATCAATGAAGTAAAAGAGAGGAAGAGTTATAAGAACAAGGAAAAAAAGAAAAAAAGGAAAAAAAGAAAAAAGAAAGAAAAAAGAAAAAAAGAAAAAAGAAAAAGAAAAAAAAGAAAAAAGAAAAAAAGAAAAAGAAAAGAGAAAAGAAAAAAGAAAAAAAGAAAAAAGAAAAAAACAAGACTACGATTCTGGCACATGGATTGCTACTTTCCATGCGGTCCTATCATGAGCTAAGTCTCTGGATACATTCTAATCTCTCAAATCTCGTTTTACCGCCTCCTCCCAGGTCAACCTTGGTCGTCCTCTACCCCTCCTAATATTTTCTCTACCTCTTAAAATCCCACTGTTAACTGGTGCTTCTGGAGGTCTCCGTTGGATATGTCCAAACCACCTAAGTCGAAGTTGGACTAACTTCTCTTCAATCGGCGCCACCCCTACCTTATCTCGAATCACCTCATTCCTTATTCGGTCTCTTCTCGTGTGCCCGCACATCCATCGTAGCATGCGCATCTCTGCGACACTCATTTGTTGGACATGTTGCCGTTTAGTTGGCCAACATTCCGCCCCATAGAGCATCGCGGGTCTGATCACCGTCCTATAGAACTTCCCTTTTAGCTTTTGTGGGGCTTTCCTATCACATAGAATTCCAGAGGCTTGTCGCTATTTCATCCACCCTACCTTGATCCTGTGGCAAACATCCTCATCAATATCGCCATTGCTTTGTAACATTGATCCTAAGTATCGGAAAGAGTCCCTTCTAGGTACTATTTGTCCTTGTAGACTAACATTTCCCTCTTCAAGACCAACACCACTAAAGTCACACCTCATATACTCGGTTTTGGTCCTACTAAGTCTAAACCCCTTGGACTCTAAGGTTTGTCTCCATAACTCTAATTTCTTATTAACACCTTCTCTAGTTCCATCTACCAGCACTACATCATCAGCAAAGAGCATGCACCAAGGGATATCCCCTTGTATATCCTTCGACACCTCATCCATCACCAAGGAAAAGATGTATGGGCTCAAAGCTGATCCTTGATGTAGTCCTACCATGATAGGAAATGCATCAGTCTCACTATCACTTACGCGCACACTTGTCCTAACATTATTGTACATATCCTTGATAAGGGTAATGTACTTTGTTGGCACTTTATGTTTCTCTAGTGCCCACCACATGACTGACCTTGGTATCTTGTCGTACGCCTTCTCCAAGTCGATGAACACTATATGCAAGTCTTTCTTCTGCTCCCTATATCTCTCCATAAGCTGACGAAGCAAGAAAATCGCCTCCATTGTAGACCTCTCAGGCATAAAACCAAACTGGTTTTTAGTGACATTGGTCACTTTCCTCAGGCGGTGTTCAATCACTCTCTCCCAAAGCTTCATAGTATGACTCATAAGCTTAATGCCTCGATAATTAGTACAACTTTGAATATCTCCTTTATTTTTGAAGATAGGTACTAATATACTTTTCCTCCATTCTTCAGGCATCTTGTTTGACCGAAAAATGTGGTTGAATAGCTTTGTGAGCCATACTATTGCCACGTCCCCAAGACATCTCCACACCTCAATAGAGACATCGTCAGGGCCGAGGGCCTTTCCTCCTTTCATCCTTTTTAAGGCCTCCTTAACCTCAAACTCTTGTATCCTCCGCACGAACCGCCTGTTGGAGTCATCAAAGGAGTCATCCAACTCAACCATAGTGCTCCCATTCCCATCATTGAATAGCCCATTAAAGTAATCACGCCATCTATTCTTAATCTCTTCATCCTTCACTAGAATGCGGTCAGTCTCATCTTTGATGCATTTAACTTGATTGAGATCCCTCATCTTTCTCTCGCGGATTTTTGCTACCTTGTATATGTCCTTTTCACCTTCTTTTGTCTCTAGTCTCTCATATAACTTATCATATGCCTGTCCTCTTGCCTTACTCACAGCCCGCTTTGCATTCTTCTTAGCCTCTTTGTACTTAAGCATGTTGCTTGCGCTTCTATCATTATGCCAACTCTTGTAACACTCTTTCTTCTCCTTAATGGACTTTTGTACATCCTCATTCCACCACCAAGTGTCTTTATCTACAAGTTTCTTTCCCTTTGTCACACCGAACACCTCACTAGCTACCTTCCTAATGCAAGTTGCCATCTTCGTCCACATACTATCTGCATCTCCATTTTCTGCCCAGGGTCCTTTTGTGATCACCCTATTTTTAAAGGATTCTTGTGATTCTCCCTTCAACTTCCACCACTTTGTTCTTGTGATTTTGACACCTTTGTCCCGCAAAGAGCATGTATGGAAGCGAAAGTCAGTTACCACAAGCTTATGTTGTGTCACAACACACTCCCCCGGGATCACCTTACAATCTAGACACTCCCGTCTATCCTTTCTCCTAGTGAGGACAAAGTCAATCTGGCTAGAGTGTTGGGCGCTACTAAAGGTCACTAGGTGAGATTGCCTCTTCCTAAAGAGGGTGTTAGCTATCAACAGATCATAGGCTACGGCAAAGTCTAGGATGTCCTTACCCTCTTGATTTCTATCGCCGCATCCAAAACCTCCATGTACTCCCTCAAATCCTAGATTAGTTGCACCCACATGACCATTGAGATCTCCCCCTATGAGGAGTTTCTCGGTTATCGGTACACTACTAACCATATCCTCCAAGTCCTCCCAAAATTGCCTCTTAGCACTCATGTTGAGCCCAACTTGTGGGGCATAAGCACTAATGACGTTCAAGACAATGTCCCCAATTACTATCTTGATTAAGATGATCCTATCCCCTCGTCTTCGAACATCCACTACTCCATCCTTAAGACTCTTATCTATTAGAACACCTACGTCATTTCTAGTCCCAACCGAACCAGAATACCAAATCTTGAAACCGGTATTCTCGACTTCTCTCGCCTTTTGACCCGCCCATCTAGTCTCTTGTACACAAAGGATATTTATTCGTCTCCTAATGGCAACATCTACTAACTCACGTAGCTTCCCCGTCAAGGATCCTACATTCCAACTACCCACCCGAAATCTATGTTCCTCGGCTAGCTTCCTTACGCTTTGCACCCGTCGAGTAAGATGCAAAGACCCTTGCTCACTTATCACTACATCCGGGCGATGATGTAGCGTGCCACTAAGGTGGTGGCGATCCAGCCCTTGCTTATTTAACACCATATCCGGGTTCCGATATGGCGCGCCACTAAGGCGGTGGCGACCCGGCCCTTACCCACTTAACACCATACCCGGGTTCCGATATGGCGCGTCGCTAAGAGGGTTACGCCCCAACGAATTTCTATTGGGTTTCATTTCCATGAGAATGGCTAAGTGTAAGTTGTTGGCTCGCCAAGCCTATCACAACCCCCTCCTCCTTTACCCGGGCTTGGGACCGGCTATGTCATTACAACATAGGCGGAGTTATTCTCAGTCAGTGATACCTATGGTATAATTTTCTTTTTTTTTGAAAGAATGCGCCGTTTCCATTGATATAGTAGAAAAAATACAAGAATATAATCCTGAGGGGCTATATTGAGAAAAATACAAGAATACAATCCTGAGAAGATATATTGAAAAAATAAATAAAAAAACAACAATTACAACCCCTCTTGTCGACAACAACCGCAACGAGTACCAACAGGCGGTTCCAAACTTGCACACCACTCGCCACCACCACTAACACATGATACAACACTATTTTTTTAAATCTCTCTATCCGGTACAACTGTTATATCTGTCCACGTGTGTATACATTGATCACACTACCAACGCACATGTGCATACATCCACAAGCATATACAGCTCTATAACTACACAAGATTTTTAAGACAATGTACATCGAAAGATCAATAAAATTTACTGTAGTCCAATGCACGACGAGCACGTCATATTTCCATTATAGCTCCACAGACAACTGAAATTTATTTAGAGACTTGACGACCAGATAACCAGCGCTCCTTCTGAGCCACACGTTGTCACGAGCGTTCCGCTGCCACTAACCAGCGCTCTCAAATAATTTGCCTTCAGTGTACGCCGACGCGTGGCTAGAGGTGGGACTCGGGCTGTGCTCGGGCCAGCCCGGCACAGCATGTTTATGCTTGGGCCGTTTCGGCCCGAGCCCGAAAGCACGTTGGGTCGGTTCGTGCCGGGCCGGTCGGGCCGGCTGCTGGAAATCCCGGCCCAAGCACAGCACGTGGCCCGACGGGCCACCTTCGTGCCGGGCCAGGCCCGAGAACGGCCCAAAGAGATGTCGCACTGTGCCTTTGACAGGTGGGGCCCAAATGTCATAGACTATATCACCAAAGTGAAAGTTCTACAATGTAAAGAAAAATAAAAAAATCTGAAAAAAAATTTGTAGCTTAATATAGTTATATTACATGTTCCCAAAAAAATTTATTCACAAATTCACAATATACAAAATGTAACAAAAAAACAAAAAAAAAGTGTTTTTGTCTTTTTTATATATCTCAAAATAAAATGAATTTGGAAGTGGGATTTCTTGTGGGAGATGTATATGAGAGTATACACCTATGATATTTTTTGGGAATTTTTTAAAAATAAAATAAACGAATGTGTGTTTGATTTTTATAGAATGGCACATATATTATAAGCATTTGACTCACATGAGGATAAATTTGAATTTGCACAACTTCACGTGTTTCAAAAAAATTACAAAAAAATCATACGCACAGATAAATATAATGCACACCTACACAAACAAAAATGAATTCATTTTGCTGATTATTTTGAGATCTAGAAAATAGTGAAGAATATGTACATATGATTTTTTTTGGTTGTTTATAAAAAATTACAAAAAGAACTATATTAGTTTGAAAAGAATTGTTCCAAGTGGTAGAGAGTATTTTTTAAGAATATAGAAAAAAAGAATCATTAAATTTGGACTTAATTTGCAGAATACAAACAAGTTTGTATATTTAAATAGGAATATAAAAAAAAGGAACAGCCGTGCCTATTGGGCCGCCGCGTGCCGCCTATTGGGCCTCTCCCCGCCTATTGAGCCCCGCCCCGCCTATTGGGCCGCCGCGCCTGTCTCACACCATGTATTTAGTCCCACCTCGGGAGTTCTATGCGCGGTTCCCGTGCTTATAAGGGGGAGCACTGTTCCTGTTGTGAACTCCGATCTTCGCCTACTGGGCCCCGCCTTATTTAAGGCATGTGAGGCACTCAACCATATCGGGCGTAAGAGAGGACCTACAACATTGAATCAAAATGACATAAGTTGAATGAAATAAATATGAGAGAACATAATATGAACTATTATGAGAATCACCTTCTTTCTTCTATAATTCTTCCGGCTGAGCTAAATATAGCTTCGGAGGAGACGCTAGAAACTGGAATAATTAGCACATCACGTGCAAATTGGGAGAGCACCGGAAATTGACGTTCATTGTCTTTCCATCACCCTAAGAGTTCCATTTCAACATCATCCTGAAGATTCAACATAAATAGAAATCAGAATATATATTCACGTTTAGATGTACAAAAAAGTAAAATACATACCTGAAGTATTGGATCATGAGCCACATGATCTATTTCAAGATAGTGAGTCAACTCTGTAGTTGGATTCCAATTTAACATAGAGGAGGACTGTGAGGAGGATGAAGTAGTTTCCTTGGACTTCAATTTTTTCCACATTTGAGACACCATACTTTTTTTCTTGTCAACTTGTGGTGCATCCATTCTAGGGCGAGGTTGACCAAATTTCTGGTAATACAAAGCAAATACTCGAAATATCTCGGACTTAACATGTGAGTAAGCATTTGAGTAATCAAGATCAAGTTGTTGACAATTATAATGTAAAACACCCCCTAATTGCTCTAACTTCTTACGTGGATAAAAAATAGGAGCAAAACAATAAATATGTGGAACACCATCAAAATATTTAAGGTATTTTTCTCTCATTTCATAAATAATTGGACCTAGAATTTCATAAGATTCCTTTTCTTTAAATTTTTCAACAAATATCATAAGCCACTTGTCGAAGTGTGTGGTCGACACTTCCCCCGGAGGGGCTAGTCGCTTGCGGAGAGCTTGAGCGTAGGGACGAGTTAGGGAGGAGCTTGACACGGCGAGTTTTACGTGGTTCGGGCCGCCGGAGCGTAAAACCCTACGTCCACGGTGAGCTGAGGAGCTCGCTGTATTGCTTGTTGCTCAGAACCGGAGTCCTGAGCTTGAGGATGAGTTATGCCTAGCGTATGAGTTGCTGGAGTGCGAACCCTCGCTAACGTCGCCTACCCGAGCCTTTTATAGTCCAAGGCTCGTGTGGCTTACAAGGGGGGCCCGGGACCCGACAGGTGGTCCCGGGGAGATTGCCTGCCGACTATCGTATCTGCAGTTATGTCGGTAGTTGTCTCTGGCGAAGGCTTATGAGTCTTCGTCTTGCCGCCCTGCCCATGCCGCCTGCTAGTCGTAGTGGTTGATGACGGCGGAGGCGGCAGGGGATGTTTTGTCGCTGTGTTTATTGGCTGGTCGGTTCTGACACCGCACGCCAGTCTGTGATGCGACTGGGCGCAACGGCACCTGACAGAGGCGTGCTCCGCGTCTCCGCGTCTTGGGAAGGCGCGGGCCTTGAATACCTTGTACGGGCAAGGTATGGGGTGTCTTTACGCCCGCTGCCTACCGCTCGGGGGCAGGCAACGCTCTTCTGTTGGACACGTGGCGGGCCCGGAGCTCTCTTCGGAGGAGAGGGGGGTCTGGCCCTGCAGGAAACGTGGAGCCTTCGGACCTCTCCCCGCGGAGGGGGAGGTCCGGCTTTTGTCGGCCACGTGGCGGCCCCGGAGCTCTCCTCTGAGGAGAGGGAGGTCCGGCCCCGCTGGACACGTGGCGCCTTCGGACCTCTCTCCAGCGGAGGGGGGAGGTCCAGCTTCTGTAGGCCACGTAGCGAGCCCGGAGCTCTCCTCTGAGGAGAGGGAGATCCGGCCTCGCTGGACGCGTGGCGCCTTCGGAGCTCTCCCTGCGGAGAAGGGCGAGATCCTTAGGCATTTCCCCTGTGCGTGGGGGTACCCCATATCGCGGGTAATGACATTGGCCCCCGGGCCCATCTCGGGGGAGATAGCGAGCCCGAGGTGGGGCCTCCGTCTCTTCTGTTCCGCGCACTTTCTCTAAGTACCGCATTGACCGCTGCCGGAGCACGATTGTCTCGGGATCGTGGGAGCGTGCGCCCACTTGATGGTTGCCTTTAATGCGGCGGATCCCAAGGCTGCCACTTCTGTACATCGAGGCGCTTTCTTCCGGAACCGCCGAAGCGCCTTGCCGCCTCGTCTTCTTGGGAGACTGACTTCTTGACCCACCGCTTCAGCTGGGCGGCTTGGGTCCACCTATCATCGGCGCCCGGTCTCGGGACCAATGCGGTCACCGATGCGATGCATTCGAAGGTTTTTGAATCACCTCGAATCGTTCCTGGAAATTTTTAAAAGGGGATCTCACCAGCATCGCGGTTTCCCTTCGCATTTCCTAGCGCTCGTTCTTCCCTTGAACTCTTGCGCCTTGGCCTTCCTGTCCTTGAGCTCTCCCCCGCCATGGCTTCCAACTTGCTCCCGACGCGCCTCGTTCGTTCCGCCGAGCTAGGGCCAGTGCGCAGGCTGCTGGGCTGGCGCACGGAGGAACAGAATGGGGGATCTCTCCCCCTGATCCTGGAAAAGGGGGAGATGGTCTTCTTTACTGCCTATGCTCTAGCGGGGTTCGTCCCGCCAATTTCTTCCTTTTTTGTCACACTGCTGGAGACGTATGGGCTCCAGCTCCACCACCTCTCTCCCAACTCCTTCGCAATGGCCGCTGTCTTCGTCCACTTCTGCGAGATGTTTGTGGGGGTGCACGCTTCTGTGACGCTCTTTCGCTACTTCTTTGTGTTGCGGACGACTGGGCGTGGCTCGAAGACCTAGATGGGGGCGTACTACTTCCAGCATCGCTGCAAGGATCCAAAGGTCTCTGGGTACCTTCTACCTTTCAGCGCGTCAAGGTGGCAAAACTGGAGGGAGAGCTGGGTGGTAGTGCAGACCGACGAGCACGATCGCCTGCAACTCCCGACCGCTGGCCCAACCACCGATCGTCGCTTCTGGGAGGAGATCCAAGAGCTGGAGCAGGAGTACGCCCCGGTCTTGGAGCGGATCCGGTTCTTGGCCAATGAGGGGCTGACGTCCCTGATGGTGCTGATGGACTTCATGTCACGCCGTATTGCGCCCTTGCAGCAGCGCAGTCGCCCAGCGTGGTACTATACTGGCGAGCAGGACTGTACCAGGCTGGAGAGGGGCCCCGGTTTTGATCCTTCCGACGAGTTGTACGAGATGGTGGGCAAGGTGAGCGGCGACTTCATTCCCAGTGGCGACCCCGCCCTTCCGTCCTCTGCCACCCCCCTCTTCTTGGAGCCCCAGAGGAGGTCAGAGATCCTGCGGAAGATGCCGAACCTCAGTGACATCGGGATCACCGTCCGGCAGGTTGGGGATGCCTTCCGGGGTATCTCGATCCCAGGACCCGAGCGCTCCGGATCGGGGCGTGAGGCGTCTGTTGCTGCCACCAACCCGTCCCAAGAGCCGACCGAACTCAAGCTGCCGACAAGGGGAAGGGGAAGGAGATGGCCCCCGGGCATCCAGAGAAGAAACGCGCCCGGTCTCCTCCGAGGGCGCCGCCTGCGTCGAGTCAGGGAGCCGGAGCACCCTTGCACCCATCTCCCGGGGGTGCTGGTCCATCGGGTGGCGACCCGAAGAGGCCCCGGGTGTCCCACCCTAGCGGGTCTCTTCCCGGACAGCGGCAGTCCGAAGAACCCCAAGCGCCTCATCATCCTTCCTCAAGCGGAGGGGCTTCTAGGGCGGATGCTGGTGGGGCGACGCCGGGGAGTGTGCCGGGGGTCCAAACGCCACGTCCCACGACCGTTCCGGTCGCAGGTCCTGGCGGTTCAACTATGGCCCAGAGGCCGGGGCTACAAGCCCGTTGGAGCGCTCACGTCGCCCAGTAAGTGTTGCTCCTTCTGGCTTGTAGGAGCAGCGTTCTCGTCCCCTCTCTTAGCCTGAGAGCTTTCTTTCCTTGCAGGGACCGACCGGCTGCCGGGGGCGGGCCTCTTACCCGGCCGTCTCCAACTGGCGGAGGCTCCACGCCTCAGCATCTGGGAACCGCGGTGGCTCCCATGGCCCCCAAAACGACGGGGGCTTCCTCTGTGCCGGCGAGTTCACCCTCCACGGTGGCCGCGTCCGCACCTGTCCGCCCTCCTTCACCAGCCCAGAAATCCGGTCCTGAGACTGGGAGGGCCGCTGTAGGTGCACCTGCTGGCACCCTGGCTCCCTTAGGACAGCATCCCACTCCGGTTGCTGAGGCATCGGCGCCTCCGCCGGTCTTAGACTCGACAGGGGGGGTTAGGGGCGTGACTCCTGTCCCCTCTGTCCCGGCGCCTGTGTGGGATGCCTTGGGGCGTGTCCAGACCAGCGCCCGACAGCTCCAGGCCGCCTTCGAGCAGGAGCGGGGGGCGCTGGCCGGAGAGAGGGAACGCCTTCTCAGCTGGCAGCAGCGGGCCTAGGAGGCTAGGGCGGATCTTGACTCGAGGCAGTCAAGACTTGAGGCCATGAGTGTTCTGCTTGACACTCAGAAGAAGGCCATTAGCCGCCTGGAGTCAGAGACCCGGTGGCTTCGTGCTTCCTACCGCGAGGACCTGGCTCATGTTGAAGCCCAAGCCGAGGAGCGTTCTGCCGCAGCGGAGGAGTTGCGGCTGCAGGTAGCTCGTCAAGAGTGCGCCGTCACCGATCGGGAACGCGCCGCAGCGGCCGAGGAGGAGAAGATCGCCGCACGGCTGAAAGCCAAAGAGGGCGAGCTGAGGGCTCGGACCGAGGAGCTGAAGCTCTGTGAGTCGGCTGCTGCCGCGAGGGAGGAGCAGTTCTCCCAGGAGCGCCAGGCGGCGTTGGATCGCGAGCTGGCGGCTCGCCAAGAGGTAGAGAAGCTCCAGTCTTTGCGGTCTACCGAGGCCCAGGCGGTCTGGGGCTTTATTGCCAAGGCGGGGTCCGCCTTGGCTCCTCTTGGTTTCAGCCCGGTGCAGATGGCTCCGGCGTAGGAGATGTCCGAAGCAATCCCGGCACTTGAGTCCATCCGCGATAAGCTGGGTCGGCTCGAAGCGGTGATCGCCGACGAGCTTGAAGTGGAAGGACAGAGCCTGGCGAAGGAGGTTGCTATGCACGTACTGGCGTGCTTCCGGAGCCAAGACCCTTCCCTTTCTCTGGAGCCAGTCCGTCTAGGATCCGTTGCCGAGCGGGAGGAAGCTGCCAGGGCCGGGGTCGAGGACGTGGCCGCCCTTGTGGCCTCTAGGTTCCAACGGGAGTCCGGGGACTCTTAGGCATCTGCCCCCGTGGCCACAAGGCCCTGTACCTCTTTTTTTATTTTTGTTGAGTCTGTAGCCCAGCTCATGGAGCCTTGTATGAACAGACTCCTGTTTCCTTCTGTGTCTGCATGTCTTAGTCTTCTTCCTGGTTTTACCTGGCTGAGTCCTTAGCTCCGCAAGGTACTCAGAGGCCTTGACCAATCTCGAAGCTCTGCATAGACACCTTCCCCGGGTCCTAACTATATTAAGGGCCCCGGAGGTCTCCAGGACCCGCCCCATGAGAATGGGGGGGGGTCCGGGCCTGCTAGCCACGTGGCGGGCCCGGAGCTCCCCTCTGAGGGGAGGTCCGGGCTTGCGGGGCACGTGGAGCCTTCGGACCTTTCCCCACGGAGGGAGGAGGTCCGACTTCTGTAGGCCACGTGGCGGGCCCGGAGCTCCCCCTCAAGGAGATGGAGGTTCGGCCCCGCTGGACACGTGGGACCTTCGGGTCTCGCCCCTGCGGAAGTGGTGAGGTCTAGGTTCTTTGGTCTTACCTTGGGGTTTCGGTCTTGCGCGATCCCGTAGCGGCCCCTTGGTAGGTGTGTTCCATTGGATGGATGTACCTACCATACTCCTGCTGGGAGCTGAGGCCGAGAGGTCCTGCACACAAGTAAGGGAAACGTAATTCTCCTTGGGGCTCCCTCTCCTCTATCTCATAGTCTATTTGGCTTACGGTCCCCGTCCACTTATACGGTGCTTGGGGACTACCGTGCGCGAAGTGGTGGGAGCTCGGGGTCCCCCTGGCTATCGGCAGGTACCTCCAACGCAACCGCCTTTGGTAGGGCAGCAAATGCCTACTAAAGGTGAGAATGAGAAGAGGGAGCTGAGCGCATGGTGAGCATGCGCCAGAAGTGCAGTCATAAAAATTTAATACATAAATTAAATGAGCACCAAGGAAGAGCAACGTAGGACAGGTTTCTTTTCATATAAATTTCCATAGGAGGAAGGCAGGCTAAACATGGAGGCCACGACCCGCCCCATTAACAAGGGAAGCAAGACTCTACGCGCTTGGGGTCGGAACCAGGCGAAGCTGAACGTAGTCCTGTACCGTCCCCTGAGGCTTAGCTGCTCCGAGCACTGTTCCTGGACTTTATGGAATTTATTACAAAAAGAAGAATCTGTCCTATTGTTGCTCTAGGGATAGAACTTACGGAGGTGTTCTGCGTTCCAAGGGTTCGGGAGCGGGTCCCCATCCTCGGCTCTGGGGAATGGTCCCAGGATGTCTAGCCCCCATACGGCAAATGGCCATGTGGGCGGGGTCATCTGTACCGTCCAAGCCGGTGTATGGATCTGCTTGGCATGGAACAGGCACGCCTTGCAGCTCTCGACCAGCTTGACGGCATCCTGGAGTGCTGTCGGCTAGTAGAAGCCATGACGGAAGGCTTTACCAACAAGCGTGCGTGAGGAAGAGTGACTCCCACATTCGCCTCCATGGATCTCAGTGAGCAAGTCGCAGCCTTCCCCCTAGGTTATGCACCGCAATAGGACGCGGTTGGCGCCACGTCAGTAAAGATCCCCTTCCACCAACGTGTATCTCTTAGCCATGCGCACGATCCGTTCAGCGTATACACGTTCATCAGGGAGGATATTGTTTTTCAAGTAGTCTCGGATCTCCGTGATCCATGCATCGGGTCTGACTTGAGCGTCTGGATCTTGAGCGCTGGGTTGCACGGAGTCCCCAGTGACGCTTACGATCCTTGGCGGTGTCCATGTCTGCAGGGCCGCCGGGACTGCCAGCTTCGAGGTGCTGGTCTAGCCCCCTTCGCCCGGCTCGGCGGGCCGGGCTGTGGGCCGCAGCAACGTCCTCTCGAAGACTCCTTCGGGCACAGGGGCTCCGGTGGAGGCCTTCGTTGAGAGGTCGTCAGCTGCGGCCTTGCCAGCGCGCGGTACGTGGCGCAGGTCCAAGGCGAGGAAGTCTTTCTCCAACATCCGCACATAGAGCAGATAAGCAGCTAGCTGTGGGTCATTGCAGGAGCATTCACCCTTAACTTGCTTGATAACTAGCTGGGAGTCGCCCTGTGCCAACAACTGGTGAGCGCCTAGAGACAGGGCTGTCTTTAGGCCAAAGATGAGTGCTTCATACTCTGCCATGTTGTTGGTTGCCTTGAAATTGAGACGCACCATATACCCAGACTGCTCCCCCGATGGCATGAGAAGCAGTACGCCAGCACCGGCCCCCTGCTTTCGCGAGGAGCCGTCGAAGAAGAGCGTCCAGTAAGGCCCGGTGAAGGCCGGAGCTCAGGGCCCTAGTTCACCGTCTTCATGGCCCCCTAGGTCAGACTTCGTTGGCGTCCACTCAGCCACAAAGCCAGTCAGTGCTTGGCTCTTCACTACGTGACGAGGAAGGAAGTCCACCTCAAACTCCACCAGCTCCGCTGCCCATTTGGTGACATTGCCAGTCGCGCGTGGGGGCTCTGGAGGACAGCCTTCAGCGGATAGGAGGTGACCACCGAGACCCGGTGGGCTTGGAAGTAGTGGCGGAGCTTCCTGGACGCCACGAGCACTGCATACAGCAGCTTATGGACCTCCAAGTACCTTGTCTTGGCGTCATGGAGAACCTCGCTGATGTAGTTGACAGGCCTCTGGATGGTCCGGACCCTCCCTCCCAGGTCAGAGATATCTTCATCTATGGCTCAGGCCCGCGGGAGGTGGGTGGGCCCGAGGAGGCTGTCGGGAGCTAATACTCGAAGGCTCCCGGGTTGTCTTGGACCTCCGGGAGGTCACGCTGATTTCCCGGGAGCTCCGGGAGGTCCCGTTGGACATCCGGGAGGTTCCGTTGGACCTCCGGGGGGTCCCGTTGCACCTTCGGGAGGTCCTGCTGGTCCTCCGGGAGGTTGTTTTGGGGGTTCGGGGGTCCGTTTTGGACCTCCGAGGGGTTGCCTCGGAGATCCGGGGGGTCGTCTTGGACCTCCGGGGTTTCCTGGCGCCTGTCTCCCGATACCGGAGCAGGCTATGGCAATGAGGGGTCCGGCCGCTCTGCGACGAGGACCATACTCACCACTTCAGCCGTCGCCACGATGTAGAGCAACAGATGCTCTTCGGGCTCGGGGGCTACCATTACGGGTAGGGTCGTCAGGAGTTGCTTCAGCTCCTGGAGAGCTTCTTCTGCTTCGTCGGTCCAAGCGAATGGGCCGGATTTGCGCAGGAGCTTAAAGAAGGGGAGCGCTCGCTCTGCTAACCTCAGTATAAACTGACTCAGCGCGGCTAGGCATCCCGGGGGGCACCTCAAGTCGATGGCTTTGATCTTCTTTGGGTTAGCCTCAATTCCTCAGTGTGAGACCAGGAATCCTAAGAGTTTTCTAGAGGATACACCGAACACACACTTGTCAGGGTTCAGCTTGGTACGCGTAGAGCGCAGTTTATCAAAGACTAAGGCCAGGTTATTTAGTAGGGATGAACTTTGCCTAACCTTAACAACAATGTCATTGACATACACCTCAACTAAGTCTCTTATCAGCTCCCCGAAGGTTTTGTGCATTGCACGTACGAAGGTAGGGAGAGCGTTCTTTAGGCCATAAGGCATAGAGACATAACAGTACATACCGTCTACTGTGATGAAGGAGGTGTGCTCTTCATCTTCTCTAGACATAGGGATCTGATGGAAACCCAAGTAAGCGTCTAGGAAGCACATAATATCGCGTCCTGACGTCGAGTCTACTATTTGATCTATTCTAGGGAGAGGGAATGGATCTTTAGGACATGCCTTATTGAGACTGGTGTAGTCGATGCACATCCGGAGCTTCCCGCCGGCCTTCGGGACAACAACACGGTTTGCCATCCACCGAGGGTGGTGGACTTCCCGTATGAAGCCAGCGTCCAGCAGCTTCTTGATTTCTTCGCGGATGAAGCTTTGCCGCTCGATGGACTGCTTGCGGGGCTTCTGTTGGACTGGCCGGGCGTCGGGGAAGACCTTTTGGTGGTGCCCGATCACCTCCCTAGGGATCCCCGGCATCTGCGACGGCTGCCATGCAAACACGTCGACATTGTGCCGGAGGAAGGTGACGAGCGCGCCTTCCTATTTGCTATCCAGGCCCCCGGCTACCCGGGTGGTCTAGGTGGCGTCGGCGCCGATTTGGATGAGCCTCAAGGGGACGTCGCCCTCGTCGAGGGGTTGCACACGGGGTGCTGTGGTAGAGGCACGGTGGCGTGCACTCGGGTGGAGCCGGTTTGGTTCTGCACTACCTGGGGTTGGAGCTCTAGCTGTTGTAAGCGCTTGGAGCTTTTCCAAGGCTGACACTGCCGCAGGACGGTCTCCACGAATCCTGAGGATGCCTGTTGGTGTAGGCATCTTCAAGACAAGGTAGCCGTAGTGGGCTACTGGCATGAATCGGTACAGGGCTGGCCTGCCAATTATGGCGTTGAAGGGGAGGTCGATCTCCACCACGTCGAACAGAATGTACTCTGTCTGATAGCTGTCCGGTGCCCCAAAGGTCACTGGGAGGCTGATGTGGCCGTAGGGAACGACCTGTCCCGGCCCTACCCCTGAGAACGGGCTCGATGGGGTGAGCTTGGCCATCGGGATCTGCAGCTTCTGGAAAGCTGAGCGACTGATGAGGTTCAGTCCAGCCCCGCTATCCACCAAAACGTGGTACATCCTCACGTTGGCGATGGTGGGGGGCCACCAAGAGCGGTAGTTGGCCGGCCCCAGCCATGTTCCTGGGCAGTCGGTGGCATCGAAGGTGATGGGGGTTCCCATCCACCTGAGGTGCAGTGCGGCACTCGAGAGGGGAGCCACCGACGCTACCGCTCGGTGCAAGGTCTTAACCGCGCTTCGGGACGAGGGGTCAGCGGACCCACCATAGATGACGTAGAGCATCTTCTGGCGCTCGTCATCACTGGAGCTGGAGCTCTCACGATTGCGCACCGCCTTCACGGTGCGCTGAGGCTCCTGGAACTCCACCTGGTGGTCGACGTCGTCTGGGGCGTCGACCTTCTGTTTGCCCTCCCTTTGACGGTAGGGTGGGTCATCAGTTCGAAGCTGCTTCCCTTTCCGGAAGCGCTCCGCGAGCTTCTGGATTTCCCGGCACTCGGCAGCAGTATGGTAACCGGTGCCGTGCACGGGGCATAGCTCGCCCTGGCCCCCGTCTGGAGCCGGTGACTGTCGCGGCCTTTTGTCGGGGCGTGGCCCCCGAGCTCCACTGGGTGTTGCTGCTGCGGCAACGGGGGCTGCAGACGGCGGTTTCATCTTGTCACCGCCCCTGTTCTTGATCTTCCTGCCACTTCCATAGGAAGCGGCGCCAGATCCTGGCTGCCCCCCTAGCTCGGAGGCTGGTAGAGAGTGCCAGTTTCGCCCTTCGGCTGCTCTGGCGCACTTGTCTGCCAGGCTGAAGAGCTCTGAGACGTTGCGGACCTCTCTAGTCGCGAGCTTCTCAAGCATCTTCTTGTCCCGAACGCCTTGTCGGAACGCCACGATCACAGAAGCGTTCTGGATGTGTGGGATGGTGTTCCGCACCTGGGAGAACCGCTGGATGAAGGAGCGCAGCGACTTCCTAGGTTGTTGCTGGATGGCATGGAGGTCGAGCTCCGTGCCAGGCCGGGTGTAGGAACTGCCGAAGTTGGCGGTGAACTGCCGGTAGAGCTCTCCCCAGGAAGTTATGGAACCCTGGGGGAGGTTCATGAGCCAAGACCGGGCTGGGCCGGTCAAGGCGACGGGGAAGTAGTTGTCCATGACGGCCTCATCCCCTCCTGCGGCAAGTACGACGGTGGAGTAGATCTGGAGAAACTCCGCCGGGTTGACGTTGTCGTCGTACTTCTCAAGCAGGTGCGGCCGAAACTTGCGCGGCCACCTTGCGAACCGAAGGTGGGGCGCCAGGGCCGCACACCCTGCCCCTGCTGCTGTAGGCGTTGGTGCCGCGAACGCTTGGTTCGCCGTTGGCACAGTGTACTCCGATATGGGCAAGGCTGCGCCATAGACCAGGGGCGTCGTTTGCAGGGCATATGGCTGGGGCAGAGATCGCGTGGCGAAGGTCTGTGCCTCAGGCTGGGTCGAGACTGACGTCATGCTGTCGCCAACCTCTTGGTTGCGACGCCATTCTCGACGTCGCTCGAGGTACAACCGGGCATCCTGGCCCAAGTGGCACCGTTCTAGCTCAGTCCTCAGGTCCGTCAACTGAAGCCTGGTGGAGCTGGAACCTGCCGTCTGTCCGTCAACCGTTGGCGTGCGCGTCAGCGACACTGTCGGTTTGCCGGAGCGTCGTCCCCGCCAAAGTCGAGGGTTTGCGGTGGCGACGACGAGACGGTCTACCTCGCGAATCCACTGTTGGGTCACTGCCTGAGGCGCGTCCCCAGCAGGCGGATTGTGCAATAGCGCTCTTGCTGCAGCTAGCGCGCCCCCGTGGGGTACGCTCAGCGCTGCAGAAGATCTGACGCTGGTTGGGGCCTGCATTGCCGGAGTTGGCTGCTGGCTTCCAGCTTGCGCCGACGCACTCCGTCCAGAGTGTGTCTACACGTACTCTCCGCTAGTCACGGTCCGTCATGAACGCGGGGGAGGAGAGCTCGCCGCTGAAGGAAGCTTCGTCATCTTCGTCAGCAGAAGCTCGTCGCGCAAGGGAAAAGCCCCCTACCTGGCGCGCCAAATGTCGAAGTGTGTGGTCGACACTTCCCCCGGACCTGCTCTGGGCAGCCCGCAGAGGTTCTTTTTCAGAAGGGCTAGTCGCTTGCGGAGAGCTTGAGCGTAGGGACGAGTTAGGGAGGAGCTTGACACGGCGAGTTTTATGTGGTTCGGGCCGCCGGAGTGTAAAACCCTACGTCCACGGTGAGCTGAGGAGCTCGCTGTATTGCTTCTTGCTCAGAACCGGAGTCCTGAGCTTGAGGATGAGTTATGCCTAGCGTATGAGTTGCTGGAGTGCGAACCCTCGCTAACGTCGCCTACCCGAGCCTTTTATAGTCCAAGGCTCGTGTGGCTTACAAGGGGGGCCCGGGACCCGACAGGTGGTCCCGGGGAGATTGCCTGCCGACTATCGTATCTGCAGTTATGTCGGTAGTTATCTCTGGCGAAGGCTTCTGAGTCTTCGTCTTGCCGTCCTGCCCATGCTGCCTGCTAGTCATAGTGGTTGATGACGGCGGAGGCGGCAGGGGATGTCTTGTCGCTGTGTTTATTGGCTGGCCGGTTCTGACACCGCGCGCCAGTCTGTGATGCGACTGGGCGCAACGGCACCTGACAGAGGCGTGCTCCGCGTCTCCGCGTCTTGGGAAGGTGCGGGCCTTGAATACCTTGTACGGGCAAGGTATGGGGCGTCTTTACGCCCGCTGCCTACTGCTCGGGGGCAGGCAGCGCTCTTCTGCTGGACATGTGGCGGGCCCGGAGCTCTCTTCGGAGGAGAGGGGGGTCCGGCCCCGCAGGACACGTGGAGCCTTCGGACCTCTCCCCGCGGAGGGGGAGGTCCGGCTTTTGTCGGCCACGTGGCGGCCCCGGAGCTCTCCTCTGAGGAGAGGGAGGTCCGGCCCCGCTGGACACGTGGCGCCTTCGGACCTCTCCCCCGCGGAGGGGGGAGGTCCGGCTTCTGCAGGCCACGTGGCGAGCCCGGAGCTCTCCTTTGAGGAGAGGGAGATCCAGCCTCGCTGGACGCGTGGCGCCTTCGGAGCTCTCCCTGCGGAGAATGGCGAGATCCTTAGGCATTTCCCCCTGTGCGCGGGGGTACCCCATATCGCGGGTACCGACACCACTCAAATAAAAGAGGAGAGGTAGGATAATAAATACTGAACAGCAGGGTTGTTGCATTATAAAACGGTTTCAAGAGCTTTCGAAGCCTTTTTGCAACTTCCCAATCATGCTCATGTAGCACAATACCTGCATTTTTGAGCATTTATAAAAGAAGTGAAGATACTCTCATACCCTTTTAATTGTGTCAACATGATATAGGTCGAGTTCCATCACACTTTCATGTCCAGAGAAAATTTATTTGCTTTCTTTTCTTTCACTTTGCAATAATCCCTGAAATGTCTATAAAGCTGTAGAGAATTCATGAGAAATCGAACAACAGAACGTATATTTTCAATACATGAACTTGCCTTCGCCAAGCCAGCCTGCACAATAAGATTAATGATGTGGCACACACATCTTTGATGAAGCACAAACCCACCAATGTAGCATTATAAACCCAAGTACTTACAGAGCCATCAGGATTGAAGTTCAATTGAGTTTGTGTTGAGGCACCTCCTCGTAAAGCAAACTTCTTGACACATGCGGCATAATTTCGATTTAGGTGGCTCGTGCCACTACTAGATGGTGAAGTAAGAACCTTTTTACAATATTTACAAGTAGCATAAGTTACTAAATCCTTACCATTGACATTTTCTACGTGCAAAATGAAGTGATCCCAACATTTGGCTCTTTTCTTTTTGGGTTCCGAAGTAGTAGATGTTTGAATTTCTTCATGTGGAGCTTCGGGTTATGGAGGCATGTCACTTGCGGTAGCGGGCGCATCGACGGAGAAACTACCGCCACCTGCATTATTTAAACCAACACAATCATCATCTTGGTACTCATCATATGCATCACCTTCTAAATCGACATCATTCATCCCGTAATCTCCCATGCTTGGAGATAGACGATGTGGATCGGGCTCCTCGTAGCCACGACCACGCCGCGATGATGCGCCAACCTTCTTCCTAGTACCACTACCCCTAGTTGGCAACATGGCTGTGGTATGTGGACTTGTGGTTGCGGCGTGCAGCTAGGGCAGGGGGGACCGAGAGGCCGGGCGCGCGACAGGCAGGGGGGACCGGGCGGTCGGGCGGGGCGTCGGGCTGCCGGGCGGGGGCGCGGGCTGGGGCGAACGGGCGCCTGGGCGGGGGCACCGAACTGGGGCGACCGGGCGGGGGCGCCGGGCTAGGGCGGCCAGCTGGGGCTCCGGCGGGCGGCTCGGCCGCTCGGGGCGGGCTGGGATGGGGCGCGCGGCAGCTGGGCGCCGACACACAGGGGGTGGGGTTGACGACTGAGGAGAGGAGGAGAAATGAACCGGAAAACTAGACCGAACCGAGCCGGGTTAAGTCGAAACCCTAAGGGACGAACCAGGCCGATGGGCTGTATCGGGCAATTTTCAAATTTTCGGGCCAACCGGGGCCCGAGCACGTCCTGAATCTTCGTGCCGTGCTGTGCCGCCCATCATACCCGATTTCTAGGCCCGGCACGGCCTGAAGCTTCGGGCTGGGCTGGCCCGATTCCATTTCATATCAGACCGGGCCTCGTGTCGTGCTTTTCGACTGGGCCTCGGGCCACCGTAAAGTAGCCCGACCCAAGTCCCACCACTACTCGTCGCCATCCACCCTCTCTTCAGTTGTTCTTCTAGCTAGTATGTTCGTACTCTTCGACAGTACTCAAATAATGGACCTGTCTGGCTTGTTCGTACTCGGCCAATCTAGTTTTGACAAACGCGACTCGATCGCAAGCACCAAGCGTGGCACAACGTACGCGTGCCCTCCTCAAGTCGAAGCCGCTCTCGATCGGCATAAACAAGACCATCCGTGACAGTCGTCGCACAAATCCACGGAAGGATCCCTGTCGCGGCCGGCGGCAACCAGACTGAGCTCGCGTTCGTCTTCTTCTTTTTCTTCTTTCTTTTTTTCTGACGGGAATCTTTTTCTTCTTTCTGCGAGTTAACTTATATCTGGACCGAATTAAGAAGGCATGGGTTACGTGTGATGGGGCGGAACCGGTGGCTTCGACGCTACTCCTACTCGATCAAAGCTAGATCGCGTCTTCGTCAGGAAGGCGCCACTTGGACGATCATAAGACGGGCGGTGGTCATCCTCCTCGCAGGATCGATGATCGCAAGGCCGCGCGCGCGCCTTTTTTGTCACCACCCCGGAGCCACCGCCGCCGGCCGGGCTCGTTGCCTCGTTGTTAAGTTCTTGGTCGTCCATGGATGGAGGTAAGTTTTGACATCTACATCGATCGAAAACAATCCTATCTGTCTACCCGTGGCGTCGCCCACGCGTACCTAGTTAACTCGATCCGGGGATGAGTTCCGATGATCGATTGGTAACTCGTTTAGTTCCGTGCCGGGACGGACGCCGGGACGGGACCAATCATCTTGTCGCGGACGACTGTGATCATCGGCCTCGTTCGACAGCGTCTTTGCCACGAGCCTGTAGTAGCAGCGCAACAGCGAGCGGTCGGTCTGGCTCCAATAATCGGTCTGATGGCTGATGTGAGGAAGCAGATCGAGGCACAGCCGGTTGCTTGTTCCCCGTCGCTGTTGCCGCAGCCGGGAAGAGGCGGGCGATCCGAACAAACCGACCGCCTTGCCGCGGCCGGGAGGCGTCCGATTTCCGTCCGTCAGCGCGGCGAGGGAAAGCGACGGCGCGGGGCCAACGGCCCCGGCGGCCACGCGCGTCGCGGTCGGTGCCACGTGGGTTGCCGGCTCGGGGACCAGCTCAAAACTAGGTGGAAACGAAACGTGGCCGCCAGCAGCTAAGCGAGGCAGCTGTTGGATCGCGAACGCGTGACACGGAGACACGCGTAGAGGCGGACGGCGCCGGGCTGGAGTCGGGGACGGGGACGGACGGATACGACCGGCTCTCGTCGGTGGGGGGCCTGGCTTCGGGACGGGACAAACCGCAAGAACCCAGCAGCTGGGTCCGGCCGGCCGGCCACCGGGACGAGCGCCTCTGCGTTGCGTCTCGACCTCCCGTCACCACTACCACCAGCTCGCGGTAGAGGAATAATGGCAAGCCAGGAAAAGGAAAAGCAGAGACAACGAGGAAGAGAAAAGGCTGCGTTACAGCTTTCGTTTTCCTTTTGCCCGCCTGAGAGAGAGAGAGAGAGAGAGAGAGGGGGGGGGGCAGTGGTGTACTACTCCCAGCAGCCCCGAACCAAATGCACCTAACAATGGAATGGCCCTCCCACCATCATTGCCTTGCCGTCCATCATCACCCGGATCAGCAGCGTAATCACCATATCATTACCGTCATTCAGGACGATCAGATCACGGCCGGCCGAGCCTCATGATAATTCGATCCGCGGCGGGCCGGTCCCGGGGGCCCGGGGGAAGATCCTCTGGCCCGGCGCGAGGATGGCGAGCGGGTCGTACCGGGCCTTGCGGTCGACGAACCGCTTCCACCCGGCGCCGCCGAAGTGGCGCGCCCACTCGGCCTCGCCGCGGTAGCTCGGGAAGTAGGTCTTGAAGTCGTAGCCGCTGGCGCGGCACGCGTCGAGGATGGCCCTGTTCTGCGCCACCAGCTCGTCCACCGCCGCGCCGCCGTCGCGGCAGAACCGGAGCAGCGCCACCAGGTAGAAGATCTCGCCCTCCGGCAGCGCCACCGACGTGTTCGGGTCCCACCTGCACCCAGACACCGAATCTGAATCCTTTTTTTTTTCTCTGTTCCCGGATCTTTCAAAAAAAGATTTGTAGTGATCTAATTAAAGACGGACAAATTATTGCTGCAGCTAGCTCTCTCTATATCCACTGTGGAGCTGCAGCAGTGCACTATCAGAGTCGTGGCCCCCGCCGACATGGAGACTGTGCAAGTACCCTCAGTGCAATAGTTTATCAATCGTGAGCAGTAACACCTGAGTTAGTAGTGGCTGATAACTCAGGCGACACGGCTAATCCAAAACAGAAGCGGCTATCGATCGATGAAGCTCGGCGCCGTCTTATTAGAGAGGTACGGACACCAGACCACCCCGATCCGAGTCAAGAACGCGTCAGCGAGACGCCGTCTTGGTCTTGTCCCCAAAACGAGCAGGTAGAGAGACGGCAGAAGCAACGTGATCGGAGCTGAGCAGGCGACGGGAGGGGGAGGCTACTCACTTGCTCTTGAGCATGGGGTACACGAGCATGGGCCCGTCGATGCCGTCGGCGAGCATGCCCTCGATCACGACGGCGTCGAAGGCCGCGATGTCGCGCGCGGAGACGAAGAGGTTGAGCCACGGGTGCGGCGCCGCCCAGCTGCCGTTCCGCCGGGCCTCCTCCTCCACCCGGTTCACGCGCGACAGGAAGTCCACGTACCCGACGTCCGCCGCGAACACCAGCCCACGCACGTACTTGAGCGGCGCCATCATCGCGCTCACCTTCTCCTCCCCCTGCTGCTGCAATGAAAAACGCACGGATCAAAACAAACGGAATGGGACGGAAAAGGTGAGCTGTTCCGAGGTGGGGACGGACGACAAAAGACGCGATCCGCGTGGTCACGGGTCGCGGCAGCGCAATCGCGTCAGGGCCGCACGCACTGTACCGCGCGGATTCGATTACCTCCCATCATCGCGGGTGAGACGGGATCGCGGCGCGGCCGTGCGTGCGTGCGGCGCGCTCGCTCAGCGTAGGCCCTGCTGGGGCTTGGCGGCACGCGCGGGGGCAGTTCGGGCAGCCGCGCCCGTCACAGAATCCAGCGGAAGATACACGAGAGGATGCAGACATCCCCCGCAGAAAAGTACACCACAACCACAGCGCCAGGGTGCAAGTACGTGAATGCCCCTTCCCACCCCCGCTGCACCTACCTTGTCCTCGTGGTCGTCGGGTCGGTGCTGGTGCTGGTACAGGGCCACCTCCAGGCAGTAGAGGACCGGGCCGGCGCCGGCGGGGAGGAGGGACGGGTCGAAGCGGGCGCCACCAGGGAAGGGCACCAGCGGCCAGCCATTCACCGGGTCGTCGCTGTTCACGAACGCGAAGCCCTCCACGTAGTCGAACGCCGCGTCCGGGGGCCGCGTCACGAGCCACTCCGCGTCCGCCGTGTAGTCCGCGAAGCTCGCGTACACCACCCGCGTCCACCGCACCTGCGACCCAACAATCCATACATTGTCAGAGTCCCGGCCGTACCCGTTTGGGCCTTTCGTCGCACGGCCGCGTCTGGTTACCGTTTTCGGCGCGGGGTGGAGGGGGATGCGGGCGCGCGTGATGACGCCGAACTGGCCCAGCCCGCCGAGGACGGCGAAGAAGAGGTCCGGGTGGGAGGACGGCGAGCAGACGCGGCACACGCCGTCGCCGGTGACGACCTCCAGCTCGGCCACGTTGGACACCTGCGGGCCGTAGCGGAACGACTGCCCGCTCACGCCGCCGTTGGAGAGCGTGCCGCCGACGGTGAGGCGCAGGTAGTCCGTCCAGGACGCCGGGGCGAGGCCGTGGTTCCTCACGCCCCAGTGGAGCACCTCCTCCCACAGCGCGCCGCCCGGGACGTCCGCGAAGGCGTCGCCGCCGGGGGAGCGGACGAGCTGCATGCGGCGGGGCAGCGCCAGCGCGCGCATGTCGAGCACCAGCCCGCCCTCGGCCGTGGCCTGCCCGGCCACCGAGTGGCCGTTCCCGCGGGCGGCCACGGTGAGGTCCGCCCTGAGCGCCGCCGCGCGGATGGCGCTGGCCACGTCGTCCACGCTCGCCGGGCTGACTACGGCGGCCGGCCGGGCCGTCACCAGCCCGCCGAAGTCCCTCCCCGCCTCGTCGTCGGCCGCCGCCGCCACGGTGACCGGCTCACCGGCGTCTTCCGGCTCGGCGGCCGCCGCGGCCCTGTCCATGTACGCGAGCATCATCTTGCTTGCGTCTGTGTCCGCTCGTCCAGCCGAGCTGCTGAGACAGAGCAGCTAGCTTGGGTCAGGCCTGGTGATGTCACCGCGGTTGCTTGCGCTTTGTCTGTCCCTGCTCTTCTCGTGGTAGTTTGGGTTTGGGTCCAACGGGGTTTATATCGACCGGGCATGCGGACGTCAAGGACTCCGTCACGTTTCTCGAAAACAAAACAAATTAGCAGCGACATGCTTCGAATTCAGTTTTATTTTAATCAAAACTCATACGACTCTGTCTGTCGATCCCTATCCGTATGATATTTGGACCAGCTCTTTTCTCTGTATATACCGTACTTTGTTTTCTTCATTCAGTGACCCAAACCGTCTGCTGCTTTTTTCGTGCCTCTCAGACGGTTGCCGAGATGGATGCTCATGATCGGATCTAACGTTTGCTTGTCTGCCACTACTGTGCGAGCGAACGAAAGGGCAGTTCCATGGGCCATGCATCTGAACCCTGCAAAGCGCAAACGATTCATCACTTCACTTCACCTGATCTTATTACTATTAGTCCGTATCTAAAAAGCTAACCTTAGCGGTTTATCTCGTTTCGTGCAATCCTCTCAACATTTCTTGATTCAGTCGTGTAATCCCGCAACCAGTCGGATTATATTCTTCAAGAGTTACGAAACTATTCTGACAGTGGCCGGCTGCCATCACCTGTTGATCACTCCGGGTCCTCGTGAGCAGGCAGCTGGAGTTGGAAACATGGGCACATGGCACGTCCTGCTGCGGCCTGGATTTGGCAGCGTTGCGAAATTTTTTTCCTCGGGCACCGTGCGCGGGTATGCCATCTCCGGGCTCCGGCCCCATGCTCGCTCGCTGCCGAAGAAACTGAAGTTTATATTTCCCGTTGTTTCAGTTTCGACAGGAGCGCTGCTCATTCTCAGCGTTGTATCGGTATCGCATTGAAAACGCGAGCAACGTTCAGTTCAGCCCAGGATCGTAACCGCAGTTTCCGGTCCATGGAGTTGAGGCCTTTGGATGCCGTGTGTGCCTGCTCGGATTAGCATGGCTTCCCCTCTACCGGAAACGGGGGCGAGAGGCCGGCTTTGGGAACTGCTGCAACCGTCGGAGGAGACGAGAAACCCGGGGCACATGGAATGAGCAAAGGTGCAGACACCGAGGGCGAGAAATATCAAGGTCGGCCGTTGCTCAGGGTTTCCGTTCGGCAGTCCGTGCCCTTTCCTGATGACCAGGATTCAAGCAATGTTTTTCAGGGGGGAGGGTTAGCGATCGCGTCATGAAACTGTCAACCACGGAAGGATTCGTCTCCCCGTCGTCCGGTGATCTGATTAAGAGCCTCGGCAACGGGGTTCCGTCAGCTACATGGAGGACGAGAGCGACGAGCGGAGCGTTCCGTCAACGAGATACGGGCGTATTTCCGATACCAGGATCGGTCATTTTCCCGGTTAGATACGAGCATATCTCCAACACAATTGTTGAATAGCAAAAAACCTTCGCCATCTCTGAAACTGTATACGCTGGTGGAACAGGACAAGTTGCGTCGCATCGGCCAATTTGTCATCTGTTCATCACGAACAAGGAACCGTACGTGCCATCTTCTTCTTCTTCTTCTTCCGGGCCTTTTTCCTGTGGACGCCAAGGGAAACTCTCCGCGGCCATGGCGCCGTCGCCCGTGTCCTCTAGCCAGCCGGATCGCGCCGAGAGGGGCAACGATGTCGCGGAACCTCTCCGCGTCAGTCTCGTTCTCACGCGTGTCTGCACTCGCCAGCCTTGATCGTGCCAGTCGTCTTGTATGTACTCGCTCGCATCACGTGTGGTGTGTGCGGGTTTG
Organism: Neostapfia colusana; assembly: GCA_030760725.1. NCBI lineage: Eukaryota > Viridiplantae > Streptophyta > Magnoliopsida > Poales > Poaceae > Neostapfia > Neostapfia colusana. The sequence goes on from JASWHV010000006.1 coordinate 109,813,809, forward strand.
GATTGTGCCGAGCATGGCGCCATGGTGCTTGCAAGGCGGATCTGGAAGCGACCGATATCTGAAATAAACTCGTATCCCCTCAATGAAAATCAGAGGAGATCTCTTGCTACTACCAAACATAATGCCTGGCTTCGGTGATTGTAAAAGTGAAAACGAGCCAGTTTACCAACCAATAGAAGGATCCGACAGAGGAATACATGTCTCATTTTATCATCCTTTCAAGCATGAAATGGAAATTTGCTCTAAATGCAGCCAGTTCCGATGCATCAGGTTTCAAGCCAAGCAATTATAACATACGCCCCTGAAAAGACAAGAAATGATGGGGGGACGTTGGATGAAATAGAGAACAATAATTGGCCAAGAAATGTCAATTTCGGTAGGCCTAGCCAGCCTTTTTCGCTCCCACTTTTCCTCTCAAGCTCGTGTACGCATTCCAAGTGTCTCTGCGCAAGAATGTGGTCCAGAAGTGCTCTTTTGGTGCATGGTCGATCAAGCAAATATTTTACTTCCATATAATCGCAGGGCTAAGCGGTAATATGGGTTCTGGAAAAAATCATGTGCATCCATATGTATCGCACTGATCTAAAAAATAATCTACATATGGCTAAATTTTGTGCGCATTATGCATAGGAACTTCACTTCCAGATTTTCATCTTTTGTGGGAGTATTTTTGAAGTATATGCAAATGAGATCTAGTTTATTCATTTTATAGCATATACCACAATAATGTAAATAGAATAAAAAAATATGTGCCATTTGCCATATGAGAGTTATGTTAGGGCTCACGCGCTGCGCTAGTCGCGAGATAGATTTTCCGTTTTTTCACCTGACGACCACGACCCGTTTGCCCAAGAGACAAGTCGGCCCGGCCCAAAACCAGCTGGTGCTGCGCAGCCCTGGAGAAACCTACTCGAGGGTTCTGCTTCCGAGCGCGCGGCGGCACAACTCCCTCTGGTTACCACGGCACAACTCGCGGCTCCACTGGAGCCTCTTCTCCTGCCGCGTGGCTCACCTCCCTCAACCTCGCATCCTGCCGCCTCCCGCCTGCTCCGCCGGAGTTCGTCGGATTTCCGAGCCTGAGTATTCTACTGCTCCACGAGGTCGTCGTCTCGGAGCACGTGGTGCGGGGGGGGGGGGGGGGGGGCGGGTGGGGGGGATTAGCTGCTCTGATCGTTACGTCACCGCTGGTCGAGGTAATGGGACTAACGAGAGTAGAGGTCATTGTCATTTGGGATGATCCCGAAGACGAGTGTTTGTTTCGGGCACCCGGTCTTCGGAAACTGAAAATATCAAGTGGATTTCCTTATGGAGGCCGTATCGAGCGCCTCCCGCGGCTGCAGTTAGGGATTCTAAATGGCTGCAATCACGCCAAGTTCTTCATGGGATGGGCGGATGGCACAAGTCACAAATCTCATATTCGCCACCGTCAGTAGTTGGGTAAACACTCCAGTCCTGTCCCACCTTACGTTCTTTGTTTATTACTTCTACCATTGTGCTCACTGATGCTCTCTGGACCATGTAACTTTGAAAGTCGTTCCAAGGGAAGGGGTTTGCAGTAGATAACTGGTGGTTATGTGTTCACAAAATGGCTAAAATACCAGTTGGTCTTCATTTGCGAGAAACACTCTACAATTCCACAAAATATCATGCTTTCTACCAGACACATTGTATGCCATATTTCTCTCTCGGACTCCTTTGCTGGTCGAAAGTGATATAAAATACTATTTTTTTTTGAAAACCAAGACCATGTAGGTTCAGTTGGAGATATTAAGCATGACAAAAAATTTCAATCACAGTTGATGAATACATACCTAAATCATGTATGAATATACATGATTTTGTTGAATTGATCTCTAACTTGGCTTGATCAAGCGGTCAAGTCCGGCTCATTAGGTGTCCTGATCGGGGGCACATAACCACCTCGTTTGGCTGTTGGGCTCCCTCTCACCTACGCGTATTTAGAGAGGCAACCAGGCATGAGAACTAAGGGTTCTTATACTCGCAATCCACAACACTTCAGTCTACCCGATCTAAAAGAGGCGTAACAGTGAGGAAAAGGTCCCAACATCATCACGCACTTCGCTGTCGCCTTCGACTGTTAACATCGTCACTGCATCAACTCGTCACTGCGTCGATTATTATCTTCATCAAATATGAAGGTACGATAAATATTCAAATCGATTTATGCCACAAGTTTCCACTAGATCAGTCCATTAGCGATTCAGATTTGTAACAATGGCATTAGAACTGGCTCTAATGGTTAATCTAGTTGGGAAAAATTAGATCACGATTAGATCAAGTCGAAGGCGACTCTGTCCATCCTATGCACTTTTACCTCCCTGTCGCCGCCTGCCGCTCGGAACAGCAGCGACACCTCTTAGCCATCAGCGCCAGACCAGCTTTGGGAGCTGCAATCTGCTGCCTGGGTTGGGTGCGTATCCTCTGCAGTACTGCACATGCAGTAGCAGTCACTGACATGTGGACCCATGCAGACCACGGACCCACATGTCAGTGACTGCTACTGCATGTGCAGTACTGCAGAGGATTTAAGTCCGCCTGGGTTCAGCTCTGCTCAGTGCTCTCTGCGCACACCACGTGCTTAGCCTCAGTTTAAGGAATACAAAAAAAAATCAAGACCCAAACTTGCTGTGCCCTGCCTGAACACATAAAAAATCAAGGCTTCACCTGCTGCACTGCTTAGCACAATGCCAGTAAGCCAAGACTCGGGCCTCCACCGGCGACACGCTACAGGCTGCGCCACAAGACTGCACAGCGTGTCCTCAGGAGCCGCAACCAGTGCTCGGCGCCGTCCAGCCTCAGGCGGACACCGCTTACTAGCGCGCAACCGCGAGAGTTGTGCCTTCAAGATCAGAGCGTCGCCTCAGGCTAAACCCCACCTCGCGTGCGCGAGTCTCGGCCTGTTTTGCCCATGGCTCAGCACAACTCCGGCGCTACCCCCGGCCACCAGCCTGCTCACTTCTCGGCAGCCCACGACCCCGCAAGCCATGTGTGCCCGCGTTGATAGCATAACAACGTACACCAGCCGTTGGGATAACCGGATAACCGGATCGAGGCTCTGTCCTCAAGAAAGCCACTATTGGGCCACACCTGCCTTCCGCCGCCACGGGGCTAAGAACGCGCCACGTAGTGCCCCACGCGCAACGTGGTCGTGTATCCCGGATCGGGACCGGGCCTCACGCCCATGCATGACTCCTCCCATAAGACCGGGTTTTTCCTTTCGGTTGGAAGAGATAAGCGAAAAAAAGGAGGGAATAAGGATTATGGTTCGGCCGATAGATTCTAATTTTACGTGTGCCGGCTGTGGGCTAGACTGTTATTTGGGCCGATTTCTTAAATAAGAAAAACAATGGTCAGTGAAAATTACTTTCAGGCTAAATTGCTTTGGGCTAGACAAATCAAGATGGAGGATATAAGGGCTAAGTTATTAAGAATTGTGTGCAGAATTAGTATTAAGGGCTATGTTTTCCCAAACTAATTAAGTCCATCAATTTGCCATTATTTGGAAATTGGTAAAATTTGAGGTTTCCAAATTGCTATAATTTGGAGTAAGCATCAGTAAGATTTTATATAAATAGTTATAATTTAGAAATTGAATCGTCCAAAATTATTGTAATTTGTAAATTAGTATTAAGTATGAGGCATTTCGATGTTTCCGTTGTATTAACCTTTTCTTAAGTTATTTCTAGTTACATTTTTCACCAGCATGAAAAATTTTATTAGAATAATTATTAAGCATAGATCTAGCATAGTAATTTTATCTTCTAACCAACGTTGTTGATAAAATTTACTATGATTTAAAAAGTCATTAAGTTAATCTAAGATTTTTTTACTTCTGTCCAACGGTGATGTAGAATTAATGATTAACTACATTAAGTTTGTCAAAGTGTTCGGTCGACACTTCCCCCGGGCCTGCACTGGGCAGCCCGCGGAGGTTTTTTTTTCGGTGGGGCTAGTCCCTTGCGGAGAGCTTGAGCGTATGGACGAGTTAGTAAGAGCTTGACACGGCGAGTTTTACGTGGTTCAGACCGCCGGAGCGTAAAACCCTACGTCCACGGCGAGCTATGGAGCTCGCTGTATTGCTTGGTGCTCAGAACCGGAGTCCTGAGCTTGAGGATGAGTTACAGCTTGGGAGTGAATGGCTAGCGTATGAGTTGCGGGAGTGCGAACCCCTGCTATCGTCGCCTACCCGAGTCTTTTATAGTCCAAGACTTGGGAGGCTTACAAGGGGGGCCCGGGATCCGACAGGTGGTCTCGGGGAGATTGACTGTGATCTACCGTATCTGCAGTTATGCCGGTAGTTGTCTCTGGTGAAGGCTTCTGAGTCTTCGTCTTGCAGCCCTGCCCATGCCACATGCTAGTCGTAGTGGATGATGACGGCGGGAGCGGCATGGGATGTCTTGTCGCTGCGTTTATTGGTTGGCAGGCTCTGACACCGCGCGCCAGTCTGTGATGCGACTGGGCGCAACGGCAGCTGACAGAGGCGTGCTCCGCGTCTCCGCGTCTTGGGAAGACGCGAGCCTTGAATACCTTGTACGGGCAAGGTATGGGGCGTCTTTACGCCCGCTGCTTATCGCTCGGGGGCAGGCAACGCCGTTCTGCTGGCCACGTGGCGGGCCCGGAGCCCTCCTCGGAGGAGAGGGGGGGTCCGGCCCCGCGGGACACGTGGAGCCTTCGGACCTCTCCCCGCGGAGGGGGAGGTTCAGCTTCTGTCGGCCATGTGGCGGGCCTGGAGCTCCTCTCTGAGGAGAGGGAGGTCCGGCCTCGCCGGATACGTGGCACCTTCGGACCTCTCCCCCGCGGAGGGGGGGGGGGGGTCCGACTTCTGTATGCCACGTGGCGGGCCTGGAGCTCTCCTCTGAGGAGAGGGAGGTCCGGCCCCGCCGGACGCGTGGCGCCTTCGGAGCTCTCCCTGCGGAGAAGGGCGAGTTCCTTAGGTATTTTCCTCTGTGCGCGGGGGTACCCCATATCGCGGGTACCTACAGTGGCCCCCGGGCCCATCTCGGGGGAGATAGCGAGCCCGAGGTGGGACCTTCGTCTCTTCTGATCCGCGCACTTTCTCCAAGTCCCGCATTGACCGCTACCGGAGCACGAACGGCCGCGGGATCGTGGGAGCGTGCGCCCACTTGATGGTTGCTTTTACTGCGGGCGGTTCCCAAGACTGCCACTTCTGCACGTTGCGGTGCTTTCTTCCGGAACCGCCAAAGTGCCTTGCCGGCTTGTCTTCTGGGGCGACTGACTCCTCGACCTACCGCTTCAGTTGGGCGGCTTGGGTCCACCTGTCATCGGCGCCCGATCTCGGAGCCAACGCGGTCGCCGATGCGATGATCTTGAAGATTTTCGAATCACCTCGAATCATCCCTGGAAAGTTTTAAAAGGGGATCTCACCCGCATCGCGGCTTCCCTTCGCATTTCCTAGCGCTCGTTCTTCCCTTGAACTCTTGCGCCCCGACTTTCCTGTCCTTGTGCCCTCTTTCGCCATGGCTTCCAACTTGCTCCCGACACGCCTCGTTCGTTCTTCCGAGCTTGAGCCAGTGCGCAGGCTGCTGGGCTGGCGCTCAGAAGAACAGAAACACCGGCTTCGCCGAGGATCTCTCCCCCTGATCCTGGAAAAGGGGGGAGATGGTCTTCTTCACTGCTTATGATTTGGCGGGGTTTGTTCCGCCGATTTCTTCCTTCTTTGTCACCCTGCTGGAGACATATGGCCTCCAGCTCCACCATCTCTCCCCCAACTCTTTCGCAACGGCTGCTGTTTTTGTCCACTTCTGCGAGATGTTCGTGGGGGTGCACGCTTCTGTGACGCTCTTCCGCTACTTCTTTGTGTTGCGGACAACTGGGCGCGGCTCGAAGACTCAGATGGGGGCATACTACTTCCAGCATCGCTGCAAGGACCCCAAGGTCTCTGGATACCTTCTGCCCTTCAGCGCATCAAGGTGGGAAAACTGGAGGGAGAGCTAGGTGGTAGTGTAGACCGATGAGCACGATCGCCTACAACTCCCAACCGCCAGCCCAACCACCGATCGTCGCTTCTGGGAGGAGATCCCTGAGCTGGAGCAGGAGTACTCCCCGGTCTTGGAGCGGATCCGGTTCTTGGCCAACGAGGGGCTGACTTCCCTGATGGTGCTGATGGACTTCATGTCACGCCGTATTGCGCCCTAGCAGCAGCGCAGTCGCCCAGCGTGGTACTATACTGGCGAGCAGGACTGTACCAGGCTGGAGAGGGGCCCCGGCTTTGACCCTTCCGACGAGGAGCCGAACGAGATGGTGGGCAAGGTGAGCGGTGACTACATTCCCAGTGACGACCCCGCCCTTCCGCCCTCTGCCACCCCCCTCTTCTTGGAGCCACAGAGGAGGTCAGAGCTCCTGCGGAAGATGCCGAACCTTGACGACATCGGGATCGCCGTCCGGCAGGTCGGGGATGCCTTCCGGGGTATCACCATTACAGGAACCGAGCGTTCTGGGTCAGGGCATGGGGCGTCTGCTGCTGTCAAACCCTCCCCCAGAGCCGACGGAACTCAAGCCGCCGACAAAGGGAAGGGAAAGGAGTCGGCCCCCGGGCATCCAGAGAAGAAACGCGCCCGGTCTCCTCCGAGGGCGCCGCCTGCGCCGAGTCAGGGTGTCGGAGCTACCTTGCTCCCATCTCCTGGGGGTGCTGGTCCATCGGGTGGCGACCCGAAGAGACCCCGGGCGTCCCTCCCCGGCGGGTCTCTCCCCGGACAGCGGCCGTCCGAGTTAGCCCAAGTACCTCGTCACCCCTCCTCAAGCGGAGGGGTTTCCAGGACGGATGCTGGTGGGGCGACGCCGGCGAGTGTGCCGGGGACCCAGGCGTCGCGTTCCGCGACCGTTCCAGCCGCTGGTCCCGGCGGTTCAGCTACAGCCCAGAGGCCAGTGCTGTAAGCCCGTTGGAGCGCTCATGCCGCCCAGTAAGTGTTGCTCTTTCTGGCTTGTAGGAGCAGAGCTCTTGTCTCCTCCCTTAGCCTGAGGGCTTTCTCTTCTTGTAGGGACCGACCAGCTACCGGGGACGGGCCTCTTACCCGGCCGCCTTCAACCGACGGAGGCTCCGCGCCTCAGCACCTGGGGACCGTGGTGGCTCCCATGGCCCCCAAATCGACGGGGGCTCCCTCTGCGCGGGCGAGTTTACCCTCCGTGGTGGCCGCATCTGCTCCTATCCGCCCTCCTTCACCAGTCCAGAAGTCCGGTCCTGAGACCGGGAGGGCCGCTGTAGGTGCGCCTGCTGGCCCCCTGGCCTCCTTAGGACACCGCCCCACCCTGGTTGCTGAGGCGCCGGCGCCTCCGCCGGTCTTAAACTCGACAGGGGGGTCCTGTGGCGTGACTCCTGTCCCCCCTGCCCCGGCGCCCGTGTGGGACGCCCTGGAGCGTGTCTAGACCAGCGCCCGACAGCTCCAATCCGCCTTTGAGCAGGAGCGGGAGGCGCTGGCCGGCGAGAGGGAACGCCTTCTCTGCTGGCAGCAGCGGGCTCAGGAGGCTAAAGCGGACCTTGACTCGAGGCAGTCAAGGCTTGAGGCCATGAGTGCTCTGCTTGGCACTCAGAAGAAGGCCATTAGCCGCTTGGAGTCAGAGGCCCGGCGGGTCCGTGCCACCTATCGCGAGGCTCTGGCCCACTTTGAAGCCAAAGCCGAGGAGCGTTCCGCCGCCGCGGAGGAGTTGCGGCTGCTGGTAGCTCGCCGAGAGTGCGTCGTCGCCGATCGGGAACACGCTGCAGCGGCCGAGGAGGAGAAGGCCACCGCCTGGCTGAGAGCCAAAGTGGGGGAGCTAAGGGCTCGGACCGAGGAGCTGGAGCTCCGTGAGTCGGCTGTTGCCGCAAGGGAGGAGCAGCTCTCCCAGGAGCGCCAGGCGGCTCGTCAAGAGGTAGAGAAGCTCCAGTTCTTGCGGTCTGCCGAGGCCCAGGCAGTCTGGGGCTTTATTGCCAAGGCGGGGTCCGCCTTGGCTCCTCTTGTTTTCAGCCCTGTGCAGATAGAGGCTCCGGCACGGCCGATGTCCGAAGCGATCCCGGCACTTAAGTCCATCGGCGACGAGCTGGGTCGGCTCGAAGCGGTGATCGCCGACGAGCTTGAACAGGAGGTCGCTGTGCACGTACTGGCGTGCTTCCAGAGCCGAGACCCTTCCTTTTCTCTGGGGCCAGTCCGTCTAGGACCTGTTGCCGATCGGGAGGAAGCTGCGAGGGCTGAGGTCGAGGACGTGGCCGCCCTCGTGGCCTCTAGGTTTCATCTGGAGTCCGGGGACTCTTAGGCACCTGTCCCCGTGGCCACAAGGCCCTGTACTTCCTTTTTTTATTTTTGTTGAGTCTGTAGCCTAGCTCGTGGAGCCTTTTGCATGAACAGACTCCTGTTTCTTTCCGTGTCTGCATGTCCTAGTCTTCTCCCTGGTTTTTCCTGGCCGAGTCCTTAGCTCCGCAAGGTACTCGGAGGCCTTGACCAATCTCGAAGCTCCGTAGACACCTTCTCCGGGTCCTCACTGTATACTAAGGGCCCCGGAGGTCTCCAGGACCCGCCTTACGAGAACGGGGGGATCCGGGCCTGTCGGCCACGTGGCAGGCCCGGAGCTCCCCTCTGAGGGAAGGTCCGGGCTTGCGGGGCACGTGGAGTCCTCGGACCTCTCCCCGCGGAGGGGAGAAGGTCTGGCTTCTGTAATCCACATGGAGGGCCCGGAGCCCCCCCCCCCTCAAGGAGGTGGATGGTCTGGCCCTGCTGGACACGTGGGACCTTCGGGCCTTGCTCCTGCGGAAGCGGTGAGGTCTAGTTCTTTTGATCTTACCTTGGAGTTTCGGTCTTGCGCGATCCCGTAGCGGCCCCCTGGTAGGTGCGTTCCATTGGATGGATGTGCCTACCATACTCCTGCGGGGAGCTGAGGCCGAGAGGTCCTGCACACAAGTAAGGGAAACGTAATTCTCCTTGGGGGCTCCCCCTGCTCTATCTCTTAGTCTTATTTGGCTTACGGTCCCTGTCCACTTATATGGTGCTTGGGAGCTACCGTGCGCGAAGTGCCGGGGGCTTGGGACCCCCTGGCTATCGGCCGGTACCTCCAACGCAACCGCCTCTGGTAGGTAGGAAATGCCGACTAAAGGTGAGAACGAGAAGAGGGAGCTGAGCGCATGGTGAGCCCGCGCTAGTAGTGCAGTCATAATAATTCAATAAGTAAATTAAATGAGCACCAAAGAAGAGCAGCGTAGGGCAGGTTTCTTTTCATATAAGTTTCCATAGGAGGAAGGCAGGCTGGGTATGGAGGCCACGACCCGCCTAAAGGGAAGCAAGACTCTACGCGCTTGGGGTCGGAACCAGGCGAAGCTGAACGTAGTCCTAGACCGTCCCCTGAGGCTTAGCTGCTCCGAGCACTGTTCCTGGACTTTATGGAATTTATTATAAAAAGAAGAGTATGTCCCATTGTTGCTCTAGGGGTAGAACTTACGGAGGTGTTCTGTGTTTCGAGGATTCGGGAGCGGGTCCCCATCCTCGGTTCTGGGGAATGGTCCCAGGTCCCAGGATGTCCAGCCTCCGTACGGCAAATGGCCATGTGGGCTGGATCATCTGTACCGTCCAAGCCGGTGTATGGATCTGCTTGGCGTGGAACAAGCACGCCTTGCAATTCTCGACCTGCTTGACGGCATCCTGGAGTGTTGTCGGCTAGTAGAAGCCATGCCGAAAGGCTTTACCGACAAGCGTGGGTGAGGAAGAGTGACTCCCACATTCGCCTCCATGGATCTCAGCGAGCAAGTCGCAGCCTTCCCCCTGGGTTATGCACCGCAATAGGACGCGGTTGGCGTCGCGTTGGTAGAGATCCCCTTCTACCATCACGTGTCTCTTAGCCATACGCACGATCCGTTCAGCGGATACACGTTCATCAGGGAGGATATTGTCTTTCAAGTAGTCCCGGATCTCCGTGATCCATGCATCGGGTCTGACTTGAGCATCTGGATCTTGAGCGCTGGGTTGCACGGAGTCCCCAGTGACGCTTACGATCCTTGGCGGCGTCCATGTCCGCCGGGACCGCCAGCTTCGAGGTGCTGGTCTAGCCACCTTCGCCCGGCTCGGCGGGCCGGGCTGTGGACCGCGGCAACGTCCTCTCGAAGCCCCCTTCGGGCACAGGTGCTCCGGTGGGGGTCTCCATGGAGAGGTCGTCAGCTGCAGCCTTGCTAGCGCGCGGTACGTGGCGCAGGTCCAAGGCGAGGAAGTCTTTGTCCACCATCTTGCTTGATAGCTAGCTGGGAGTCACCCTGTGCCAACGGCTGGCGAGCGCCTAGAGACAGGGCTGTCTTTAGGCCAAGGATGAGTGCTTCATACTCTACCATGTTGTTGGTTGCCTTGGAATTGAGACGCACCATATACCCAGACTGCTCCCCCGATGGCATGAGGAACAGTACGCTAGCACCGGCCCCCTGCTTTCGCAAGGAGCCGCTGAAGAAGAGCATCCAGTGAGGCCCTGTGAAGGCCAGAGCCCGGGGTCCTGGTTCACCGTCTTCGTGGCCCCCTGGGTCAGTCTTGCGTTGGCGTCCACTTGTGGTGGTGGCGCTGATGAAGTAGACAGAACCTCCCGCGGGCCTGGGGAGGCCACCGGGAGCTGATACTCAGAGGTCCCCAGGCTGTCTTGGACCTCCGGGAGGTCCCGCTGATTTCCCGGGAGCTCCGGGGGGTCCGTTGGACATCCGGGAGGTTCTGTTGGGCCTCCGGGGGGGGGGGGGTCCCGTTGCGCCTCTGGGAGGTCCTGCTGGTCCTTCGGGAGGTTGTATCGGGGGTCCGGGGTCTGTTTTGGACCTCCGGGGGGTCGCCTTGGAGACCCGGGGGGTCGTCTCGGACCTCCGGGGTTTCCTGGTGCTTGTTTCCCGATACCGGAGCAGGTTGCGGCGATGAGGGGTCCGGCCGCCCTGCGGCGAGGACCGTACTCACCGCTGCAGCCGTCGCCGCGATGTAGAGCAACATATGCTCTTCGGGCTCGGGGGCTACGATTGCGGGTAGGGTCATCAGGAGCTGATTCGGCTCCTGGGGAGCTTCCTCTGCTTCGTCGGTCCAAGCGAGTGGCCCGGATTTACGTAGGAGCTTAGAGAAGTGGAGCGTTCGCTTTGCTAATCTCAGTATAAACCGACTGAGTGCAGCTAGGCATCCCGTGAATTTCTGGACTCTCTTTTTTTTTGCGGGCGGAAGGCCGCCTCGAGCCGATGGCTTTGATCCTCCCTGGGTTAGCCTCAGTTCCTCGGCGTGAGGCCAGGAATCCTAAGGGTTTTCCAGAGGGTGCACCGAACTCACGCTAGTAGGGATGAGCTGGGCCTGACCTTAACAACAATGTCTTCAACTCACACCTCGACTGAGTCTCATTAGCTCTCCTAAGGTCTTGTGCATTGCAGGCACGAAGGTAGGGAGAGCGTCCCTTAGGCCATAAGGCATAGAGGCATAACAGTACATGCTGACTACTATGACGAAGGAGGTGTGCTCTTCATCTTCTCTAGAGATAGGGGTCTGGTGGAAACCCGAGTAAGCATCTAGGAAGCACAACATATTGCAGCCTGGCATCTTGTCTACTATTTGATCTATCATAGGGAGAGAAAATAGATCTTTAGGACATGCCTTATTGAGACTGGTGTAGTCGATGCGCTTCCGGAGCTTCCCGCCGGCCTTCGGGACGACAACATGGTTCGCCAAGCACCGGGGGTGGCGGACTTTCCATCCTGTCGGACTAGCCGGGCGTCGGGAAAGACCTTTAAATAGTGCTCAATCACCTCCCTAGGGATCTCTGGCATCCGCGACGGCTGTCATGCAGCACATCGACATTGTGCCAGAGGGAGGTAACGAGCGCGCCTTCCTATTTGCTATCCAGGCCCCCGGCTACCCGGGTGGTCTGGGTGGCATCGGCGCTGATTCGGACGAGCCTCGAGGGGGCGTCGTCCTCGTCGAGGGGTTGCACATGGGGTGCTGTGGTAGAGGCACGGTGGCGTGCACTTGGGTGGAGCTGGTTTGGTTCTGCACTGCCTGGGGTTGGTGCTCTAGCTGTTGTAAGCGCCTGAAGCTTTTGCAAGGCTAACACTGCGGCAGCACGGTCTCCACAAACCTTGAGGAGGCCTGTTGGTGTAGGCATCTTCAAGACAAGGTAGCCGTAGTGGGCTACTGCCATGAATCGATACAGGGCTGGCCTGCCGATTATGGCGTTGAAGGGGAGGTCAATCTCGGCCATGTCGAACATAATGTACTCTGTCCGGTAGCTGTCCGGTGCCCCAAAGGTCACCGGGAGGCTGATGTGGCCGTAGGGAATGACCTGTCCCGGCCCTACCCCTGAGAACGGGCTCGATGGGGTGAGCTTGGCCATCGGGATCTGCAGCTTCTGGAAGGCTGCGCGACTGATGAGGTTCAGTCCAGCCCCGCCATCCACCAAAACGTGGTACATCCTCACGTTGGCGATGGTGGGGGCCACCACGAGCGGTAGTTGGCCGGCCCCAGCCATGTTCCTGGGGCAGTCGGTGGCATTGAAGCTGATGGGGGTTCCCATCCACCTGAGGTGCGGTGCTGCGCTCGGGAGAGGAGCCACCGACGCTACCGCTCGGCGCAAGGCTTTAGCCGCGCTTCGGGACGAGGGGTCAACAGACCCGCCGAAGATGACGTAGAGCATCTTCTAGTGCTCGTCATCGCTGGAGCTGGGGCTCTCATGATTGTGCATCGCCTTCACGGCGCGCTGAAGCTCCTGGAACTTCACCTGACAGTCGACGTCGTCTGGGGCGTCGACCTTCTGCTTGCCCTCCCTTTGACAGTAGGGTGGGGCATCAGTTAGGAGCTGCTTCCCTTTCCGGAAGCGCTCCGCGAGCTTCTGGATTTCCCGGCACTCGGCAACAATATGGTAACTCGTGTCGTGCACAGGGCATAACTCGCCCCGGTCTCCGCCTGGAGCCGGTGATTGTCGCGGCCTTTTGTCGGGGCGCGGCCCCCGAGCTTCTCTGGGCGCCGCTGTTGCGGCAACGGGGGCCGCGGCTGGCGGCTTCATCTTGCCACCGCCCCTGTTCTTGATCTTCCCGCCGCTTCCGTAGGAAGCGGCGCCAGATCCCGGCTGACCCCCTTGCTCGGAGGCTGGCAGTGAGTGCCAGCTCCGCCCTTCGGCTACTCTGGCACACTTGTTCGCCAGGCTGAAGAGCTCCGAGATGTTGCGGACTTCCCTAGTCGCGAGCTTCTCGAGCATCTTCTTGTCCCGAACTCCTTGTCGGAACGCCACCACCACAGAAGCGTTTTGGATGTGTGGGATGGTGTTCCGCACCTGGGAGAACCGCTGGATGAAGGAGCGTAGCGACTCCCCTGGTTATTGCTGGATGGCGTGGAGGTCGAGCTCCGTGCTAGGCCGGGTGTAGGAACTGCCGAAGTTGGCGATGAACTGTCGGCAGAGCTCTCCCCAGGAAGTTATAGAACCCTGAGGTAGGTTCATGAGCCAAGACCGGGCTAGGCCGGTCAAGGCGACGGGGAAATAGTTGGCCATGACGGCCTCGTCCCGTCCTGCGGCAAGCACGGCGGTGGAGTAGATCTGGAGGAACTCCGCCGGGTTGACGCTGCCGTCGTACTTTTCGGGCAGATGCGGCTGAAACTTGCGCGGTCACCTCGCGAAGCGAAGGTGGGGTGCAAGAGCCGCGCATCCTGTCCCTATTGCCGCAGGTATTGGTGCCGCGAATGCTTGGTTCGCACCTGGCACTGTGTACCCCGGTATGGGCAAGGCTGCGCCATAGACCGGAGACGCCGTTTGCAGGGCATATGGTTGTGGCATATGTTGCGCGGCGTGTGCCTGGGGCAGAGCTCTCGTGACGAAGATCTGCCCTTGAGGCTGAGTTGAGACCGACGTCATGCTGTCGCCAGCCTCTTGGATGCGACGCCTCTCTCGACGCCGCTCGAGGAACACTCGAGCATCTTGGCCCAAGTGGCATCGCTCCAGCTCTGTTCTCAGGTCTGTCGTCGGGGGCCTGGTGGAGCTGGAGTCCGCCGTCTGCCTGTCAACCGTGGGCGTGCGCGTTAGTGACACTGCCGGTTGACCGGAGTGTCGTCCCCGCCGAAGTCGAGGGTTTGCGGCGGCGACGACGAGACGGTCTACCTCGCTTATCCATTGCTGGGTCTCTGCCTGAGGCGCGTCCCCAGCAGGCGGATTGTGCAGTAGCGCTCTTGCTGCAGCTAGCGCACCCCCACCGGGTACGCCCAGCGCTACTGCAGACCTGACGCTGGTTGGAGCCTGCATTGCCGGGGTCGGCGCTGCCAGAGCCGGTTGCTGGCTCCCAGCTTGTACCGACACACTCCGTCCTGAGTGTGTTGACATGTACCCCCCTTGGTCGCGGTTCGCCGCGGACGCGGGGGAGGAGAGTTTGCCGCTGAAGGAAGCTTGGTCATCTTCGTCGGCGGAAACTCGCCGCGCAAGGGAAAAGCCCCCTTCCTGGCGCGCCAAATGTCAAAGTGTTCGGTCGACACTTCCCCCGGGCCTACACTGGGCAGCCCGCGGAGGTTCTATTTTCGGTGGGGCTAGTCCCTTGCGGAGAGCTTGAGCGTATGGACGAGTTAGTAAGAGCTTGACACGGCGAGTTTTACGTGGTTCAGGCCGCCGGAGCGTAAAACCCTACGTCCACGGCGAGCTATGGAGCTCGCTGTATTGCTTGATGCTCAGAACCGGAGTCCTGAGCTTGAGGATGAGTTACAGCTTGGGAGTGAATGGCTAGCGTATGAGTTGCGGGAGTGCGAACCCCTGCTATCGTCGCATACCCGAGTCTTTTATAGTCCAAGACTTGGGTGGCTTACAAGGGGGGCCCGGGACCCGACAGGTGGTCCCGGGGAGATTGACTGTGATCTACCGTATCTGCAGTTATGCTGGTAGTTGTCACTGGCGAAGGCTTCTGAGTCTTCGTCTTGCAGCCCTGCCCATGCCGCATGCTAGTCGTAGTGGATGATGACGGCGGGGGCGGCATGGGATGTCTTGTCGCTGCGTTTATTGGCTGGCAGGCTCTGACACCGCGCGCCAGTCTGTGATGCGACTGGGCGCAACGGCACCTAACAGAGGCGTGCTCCGCGTCTCCGCGTCTTGGGAAGACGCGGGCCTTGAATACCTTGTACGGGCAAGGTATGGTGCTTCTTTACGCCAGCTGCTTATCGCTCAGGGGCAGGCAGCGCCGTTCTGCTGGCCACGTAGCGGGCCCGGAGCCCTCCTCAGAGGAGAGGGGGTGGCGGCCCCGCGGGACACGTGGAGCCTTCGGACCTCTCCCCGCGGAGGGCGAGGTTCGGCTTCTGTCGGCCACGTGGCAGGCCCGGAGCTCCTCTCTGAGGAGAGGGAGGTCCGGCCCCGCCGGATACGTGGCACCTTCGGACCTCTCCCACGCGGAGGGGGAGGTCCGGCTTCTGTATGCCACGTGGCGGGCCCGGAGCTCTCCTCTGAGGAGAGGGAGGTCCGGCCCCGCCGGACGCGTGGCGCCTTCGGAGCTCTCCCTGCGGAGAAGGGCGAGGTCCTTAGGTATTTTCCTCTGTGCGCGGGGTACCCCATATCGCGGGTACCGACAAAGTTATTATGTTTTAATTATTATCTCATAAGTTGATGTTCTGATTAGATCAGAACTAATGGGAAGATTTAATTAGAAAACCATTTAAGTATCCATGATGCTGAAATCAACATGATTAAGGCTAGCAAGCTTTATTAAATTTTGAATGTTTATATTTGCATATAGACGATTCTAGTAGAATTATAAGTATCACTAAATATTGTATATGGTACGAGATTACTGAGTTATTAAATGTAGTAATTTATTAGTAAGCTTTCGCTGCTACTGTAAGGTATCAGATTTAGTATTATTTTAATTAAACTAGATCTAATGTTAAAGTTTAATTAAAAGAATAATTGGGCAAGAATGATAATTATTTTGTTATAAAAATTTTTGTCCAGTAGCCAACGTGAAAGATAAAATTTTCTATGTTTGAAGATGTTTTTAGTATTGTATTGTCAAGTAGCCAACGTGAAAGACAAAACACGGTATTTTTGTTCTATTATTAAATAAATTTTGTTGAGTAGCCAACGTAAAAGATAAAATTTTATGTATTAAGAGATTTTAGTATTCTATTTTGTCAAGTAGCCAACATGAAAGACAAAAAAATAATATTTATATGTTGATTATATTGTTAAGTTAAAATTTTGTCGAGTAACCAACGTGAAAGACAAAATTCTAAGTTTTAAAGTGTTTTAAATATTTTATTTTGTCAAGTAGCTAACGGGAAAGACAAAATATAATATTTATATTTAGTTATATATGCTTTATTTTATAAGCATTTATTCATGATCATGTTTTACTCAAATAAGTTAATTATGAGTAAGATATTAAGCAATATGTGATTATTTCACCAATGTTGAATTAATCAATGCATATTTTGTTAAATATTAACTCAGTAATTATGTTTAAAATTGATTCAGATTTATTTATGAATTAGTCTTCTCAGATGATAAAAGTTTTTCTGTGCTATTTATTTTGGTTTTAAAAAATCAAATCCCTTGACAGGGAAGTTTTGGTGTATACCATACGCTATATAGGTTTCTCATATATTTGAGATCTAAGTAAGTTGAGGTCATAAGGGGAGCAATTACAAAATTGCATCATTACTAATAAATCATTAAGATTGAAGAATCAGTTTATCGACTTTTTAAATACGTATACTAGCACTCTTTAAACTAGTTGTTTATGTAAATATTTAGTAATGGTGAATTATAAGAGCATATTTTTGAAATGTGCAATATGACCTCTTAATTTAAGTTAATAAATATCAAACTCATGTGAAGATAAATAGTAAGGCTTGACATTTTGACATTCTCAAACATGTTAAGCATATTGGTAAAGAAAAAATTATTTTCAAATATAATTCTAATATTTTTTAAGTATAATGTCAACCTTTATACAGAGGCATAGAAACGACTTTCATTACTGAGAAAGTATTCCCGTAGTATTAAGAGATGTTTAATAATTTGAAGTAAGTGATATTAATATCTCTTTGTATGTAAGGTTTTGTTAATTGTTTTTGAAATCATGTCATGCTCATGTCATTAAACAAAAATATTCTCATATTAAGATATTCTCACCTTTTACACTTTTGAGATTTTTTCAGATTTAGAATGATGCATTCTATGCATTATGATAAAAATGATTTATAAGATAAAGGGAGTACTATTATATGGTCTAATATCTAAAATAATTAGAATTATAATTATTTTCTTGATTTTTTATTGAGTCATTAAAAAAGAAGGTACAATTAAGAAGTGGATATGGTAAGATTTGTAGTTAGTTACTCCACTTTGCTAAATTGGTGATTAAAAACACCATCTGAATTATGGTTCTAAGAAACTCACACTATTTTGATTGATGAGTGTGATGCTTTTCTGATTAAGGTATTAAACCCAAATGATGGTAAGATCGACATTAAAGGAGTAACTTATCATTTTGTTGGTTATCTGATAAAATTAAGTTTTCTCATTTCTACTGTTTAGAAATGAGACATGCAGTCTTATCAGAAGACGGCTAAATTAGGGAGAGTTTGGCGTCTAAAAACACTTACATTGAAAAGAAGTGGTGCATGTAATCAATTCTATTTTACGAGTAATTCTTTATGATGCCTTGCTGTTGTTGTGTCAACAATGTAAAACATTGTCGTCACAATACCTGTGGTTGATTCTTCATCATTAGTGATCAATATTGATGAAGAGTGACGACAACCTCATTTAGTTTATGATGAGCCAACAAAGTGTTAAGAATTTAAATTGAGGATGATGCCACCTCATTTCAATAAGCCATAAGTGATTTTCACCCATTCTAGTGATTTAAGAATCATTAGTTTACTAAGGAGCCAAATCAGTAGACTGTAATAGGTCTACAAGAGTCAACGTGACTCCAAAGAAAATCTTGAAAGATTTAAGCTAAGAATAATTTCATTAATGACACATTAAACTAAAGGTATGTAAGAAAGAAATTTCTCAATAGGGATCTACATGAGAATGGCTACATGACTCAACTTAAGTGTTTTGTCAAGAAAAGGATGGAAAATATAAGTTATTGATGAACAAATCTAATCATGGATTAAAGTAAGTGTCTGTCGGTACCCGCGATATGGGGTACCCCGCGCACAGGGGAAAATGCCTAAGGAACTCGCCCTTCTCCGCAGGGAGAGCTCCGAAGGCGCCACGCGTCCGGCGGGACCGAACCTCCCTCTCCTCAGGGGAGGGCTCCGGGCTCGCCACGTGGCCTGCAGAAGCCGGACCTCCCCCTCTGCGGGAGAGAGGTCCGAAGGTGCCACGTATCCGGCGGGGCCGGACCTCCCTCTCCTCAGAGAGGAGCTCCGGGCTCGCCACGTGGCCGACAGAAGCCGAAACTCCCCCTCCGCGGGGAGAGGTCCGAAGGCTCCATGTGTCCTGCGGAGCCGGACCCCCCTCTCCTCTAAGGAGGGATCCGGGCCCGCCACGTGGCCAGCAGAACGGCGCTGCCTGCCTCCGAGCGATAGGCAGCGGGCGTAAAGACGCTCTATACCTTGCCCGTACAAGGTATTCAAGGCCCGCGTCTTCCCAAGACGCGGAGACGCGGAGCACGCCTCTGTCAGGTGCCGTTGCGCCCAGTCGCATCATAGACTGGCGCGCAGTGTTAGAGCCTGCCAGCCAATAAACGTGGCGACAAGACATCCCATGCCGCCACCGCCGTCATCATCCACTACGACTAGCATGCGGCATGGGCAGGGCTGCAAGACAAAGACTCAGAAGCCTTCGCCAGAGACAGCTACCGGCATAACTGCAGATACGGTAGATAACAGTCAATCTCCCCGGGACCACCTGTCGGGTCCCGGGCCCCCCTTGTAAGCCACACGAGTCTTGGACTATAAAAGACTCGGTTAGGCGACGGTAGCAAGGCTTCACACTCTCACAACTCATACGCTAGACTCCAGCCATTCACACCCAAGCTGTAACTCATCCTCAAGCTCAGGACTCCGGTTCTGAGCAACCAGTAATACAACGAGCTCCATAGCTCGCCGTGGCCGTAGGGTTTCACGCTCCGGCGGCCTGAACCACGTAAAACTCACCGTGTCAAGCTCTTACTAACTCGTCCATACGCTCAAGCTCTCCGCAAGTGACTAGCCCCACCGAAAAAAGAACCTCCGCGGGCTGCCCAGTGCAGGCCCGGGGGAAGTGTCGACCGAACACTTCGACATTTGGCGCGCCAGGTAGGGGGCTTTTCCCTTGCGCGACGAGTTTCTGCCGACGAGGATGACCAAGCTTCCTTCAGCGGCAAACTCTCCTCCGCGTTCACGGCGAACCGTGGCCAGCGGGGAGTACATGTCGACGCACTCAGGACGGAGTGTGTCGGCACAAGCTGATAGCCAGCAGCCGACTCCGGCAACGCCGACTCCGGAAAGGCAGGCTCTGACCAGCGTGAGATCTTCTGCAGCGCTGAGCGTACACCATGGCGCTGCGCTAGCTGCAGCAAGGGCGCTACTACGCAATCCACCTGCCGGGGATGCATCCCACTCAACGACCCAGCAGTGGGCCCGCGAGGTGGACCGCCTTGTCGTCGCCACCGCAAACCCTCGGTTTCGGCGAGGGCGACGCTCCGGCCAACCGGCTGTGTCGCTGACGCGCACGCCAACGGTTGACGGGCAGACGGCGGGCTCCAGCTCCACCAGGTTTTCGTCGACGGACCTGAGGGCAGAGCTGGAGCGGTGCCACTTGAGCCAAGATGCCCGAGTGTTCCTCGAGCGACGTCGAGAAAGGCGTCGCACCCAAGAGGCTGGCGACAGCATGACGTCGGCCTCGACCCAGCCTGAAGGGCAGATCTTCGCCACGCGAGCTCTGCCCCAGGCGTACGCCGTGCAGCATATGCCACAACCATATGCCCTGCAAGCGGCGTCCCCGGTCTATGGAGCAGCCTTGCCCATACCGGGGTACACTGTGCCAGATACGAACCAAGCACTCGCGGCACCAATACCTGCGGCAGCAGGGGCAGGATGTGCGGCTCTTGCACCCCACCTTCGCTTCGCGAGGTGGCCGCGCAAGTTTCGGCCACATCTACCGAAAAGTACGACGGCAGCGTCAACCCGGCGGAGTTCCTCCAGATCTACTCCACCGCCGTACTTGCAGCAGGAGGGGATGAGGCTGTCATGGCCAACTACTTCCCCGTCCGAATCTCCCTCAGGGTTCCATAACCTCCTGGGGAGAGCTCTGCCGATAGTTCATCGCCAACTTCGGCAGCTCCTACACCCGTCCCGGCACGGAGCTTGACCTCCACGCCATCAAGCAACAACCTGGGGAGTCGCTGCGCTCTTTCATCCAGCGGTTCTCCCAGGTACGCAACACCATACCGCATATTCAAAGTGCTTCTGTGGTGGTGGCGTTCCGGCAGGGTGTCCGGGACGAGAAAATGCTTGAGAAGATCGCGACCAGAGAGGTCCGCGACGTCTCTGAGCTCTTCAGCCTGGCGGACAAATGCGCCAGAGCGGCGGAAGGGCGGAACTGGCACTCTCTGCCTACCTCCGAGTCAGGAGGACAACCCGGGTCCGGCGCTGCTGCCTATGGAGGTGGCAAGAAGGCCAAGAACCGGGGGAGTGGCAGGATGAAGTCATCGTCCGCGGCCCCCGTCACCGCAGCAGCGACAACTAGTGGAGCTCGGGGGCCACGCCCCGACAAAAGGCAGCGGCAGTCACCAGCCCCAGATAGTGACCAGGGCGGGCTATGCCCCGTGCATGGCGCCGGCAACCATACTGCTGCCGAGTGCTGGGATATCCAGAGGCTCGCGGAGCGCTTCCGCAAAGGAAGGCAGCAGAGAGCTGAAGCGCCGCTCCACCCTCAGAGGGATGGCAAGCAGAAAGTCGACGCTCCAGTCAGCGCCGCCCACCAGGTGGGGTTTCAGGAGCCTCAGCGTGTCATAAAGACAGTGTATAACGGTGGGGACTCCAACTCCGATGGTGACGGGCCGGGGCGGTAGCCGGCTATGGCTGCCGTCCCGGGTCAGTGGAGGCTGCACTGCTGCGGCGTCAACCTTGGAGAAGCCCCAAGAAGTCGCAGCAGCCCAAGCACCGATCACAATGGTGCAAGGTCGGGCCAGCCTCTCCCGAGGGCACGCCTTCGTGCCTCGGTCATACCTCCCGGGGGCCACCAAAGGTCTATCAACCCCTTGAAGGCCTTGCCAGAAGGGGAAGACGCCTTAGGTCTTCCAAGACGAGCCCGGGTCCACCTACCCCTTGAAGGCCTTAGCCAGAAGGGGAGAACTCCCCGGGGGCGCCCAGGATAAGTCGCGCAGGACCTGATCCAGCGTGGAGATGACAACCTTGTCGACGAGACTTGGCTGCAGGTAACACCCCACAACGCACGGTCTCGGCTGCTGCTCTAGCACCACCGCCAAAGAACCAAACGCGTCAGGGACCTGCAGAAGGGCAACTTGGTGTCGCGGCACGCACTTTCCCGAGAAGGACCTATAAACTCTCCCCAAGCCGGGATGGTCCCTCCCGAATCACGAAAGCTGCCGCCCCAGCTACACATGCCTTTCAACCGAGTGTGGGATCCGTTCCCAAAACCCTTGGCATGGAACAATACTGTAAGTCCTACTCCCCGAGCATTGGTAGAACAGGGTCATCCCCTTCTGTAATAAATCCCATAGAATTTAGGAACAACGCTTGGGGCAGCTAAGTCTCAAGGGACGGTACAGGACTACGTCCAGCTTAGCCTTGTTCCGACCCTAAGCGCGTAGAGTCTTGCTTCCCTTGTAGACGAGGCGGATCATTGCCTCCATGTACAGCCAGAATTTCACCTATGGGCATGAACACAGAAACTTGTTCTACTTTGCTCTCTCTCATGCGCTCATTTAAATTATGCATTAATTTTTATGATCGCACTATCTATGTATGTTCATTGTACATCTAGCTCCCGCGCTCATCCATAGTCAGCATTCGCTATCTTACCGAGGGCGGTTGCGCTTGAGGCACCTGCCGATGGCCGAGTGAGTCTCTCGGGCCTCCCCCAGTCAGGTGTTGCGGTGCCAGTTGGTCACCTCCAGGAAAGGCCTACGTTGTGCATGGGGGGTCCAGGGTGCGTATCTCGCTTAGCCGGCTCCGAGCCCAAAGCGTGCGCATCCTGCCCTCCGGAGGTACAGGGGAGTACAACCGCTTTGCCTGGTCATGAACCCAAAGCACGTCCACTCTGCTTCCCCGGCGCACGGCCCGGTACTAGGGATCGGACGGCCGTACCCGGACCTCGGAGGGAGCCGGAGCTCCGGCGCCTCAAGCACGCGATTGCCCAAGCCCCGTATAACGGATCAAGATCATAAGCCGAATAAGACTAGGAGACGGGAGGAGAGGACCCCCCGAGGAGAATTACGTTTCCTCTGCCTGTGTGCAGGACCTCCAGGTTACAGCAACGGGGACTGCACGAAGCGGGGGGAAAGGAGCTACCAACTACTCCGGCCTAGGACTGGAAGGACCGGGTCCCTCCCCTTCAGCAGGGGCGAGGCCCGAAGGCCCCACGTGTCCAACGGGCCCGGAGCTCCCGCCTCCCCTGAGGGGGGCTCCGGACTCGCCACATGGCAGGCAGAAACCGGACCTCCCCCTCGGTTGGAGGGGGGGCTCCGGAAGCCCTACGTGTCCAGCAGGGCCAGAGCTCCCGCCTCCTCAGGAGGGGCTCCAGACCCGCCACGTGGCCGGCAGATGTGGACCTCCCCATAGGGCGAGATCCGGAGACCCCCGAGGGCCCCTAACACAGTTAGGACCCGGGGAAGGTGTCTGTGCAGAGCTCCGAGATTGGAGAAGGCCTCTGAGTACCTTGCGGAGCTAAGGACTCAGCCAGGCAAAGCCAAGAAGGAGAGAAAAAGCATCACAGACACAAACATCCAAGAGAGTCTATTCATGCGAGGCTCCATGAGCTGGACTACAAACTCGATAAAAAAGAAAGAAACAAGCCCCAGGGTTCCCCTGACACGACCAGAGTCTAGAAGTTGCAAGAACAGCCACGTCGCCAGGCTTCAGCCCTGGTGGCGTTCTCCCGCCCCGTGACCCGAGCGCAGGAATCGCCTCGGCCATCACCAGCGCAAAGGCCGGTGCCATCAAGGGTGCTCCTGAGGCCCCCTCCGCAGCTTCAACGGTCTTCTTGGAGACTCTGCCGCTTGGAATCCTCCTTGGTGCTTCAGCGGTTTCTTTGAAGATTCCACCATCTGAGAAGGGACGCAACGCCAGGGAACTTTCTGCCTGCCGTCACCGAGGAAGGGCCCCGTCGGGAGGACAAACCTGAGACCCCTCAGAGGCGCCACCTCCAGAGGCAAGGCATGCAGGCTCCCTGGGTCCCATACTTGGTGTAGACGCTGTCGCCGGAGGGAATCGAGAGCGATTCCCCCCCCCCCCCCCCCCCCAGAAAGTGGGTTAGAAGCCATGGAAGAAGACACGACTGTAGAGACTCGAGGGAGGATCAAGGGCTGGAAGCCTTATAAGGGGAGCGTACCCACGTTACAGTTTCTTTTCACACCTTCCAGGTACGAGTCAAAGCAATTCGAAACTCTTCGAATACGCCGCATCGGCAACCGCTTCGGCTCCGAGATCTAGCGCCGATGACAGGTGGGCCCAAGCCGCCCAACTGAAGCAGTGGGCCAAGGAGTCAGTCTCCTAAGAAGACAAGCCGGCAAGGCACTTCGGCGGTTCCCGAAGAAAGCGCCGCAACGTGCAGAAGTGGCAGACTCGGGAACCGCCGCTGTTAAAGCGACCATCATGTGGGAGCACGCTCCCACGATCCCGCGGCCGTTCGTGCTCCGGCAGCAGTCAATGCGGGACTTAGAGCAAGTGCGCGGATCAGAAGAGACGGAGGTCCCACCTCGGGCTCGCTATCTCCCCCGAGATGGGCTCGGGGGCCACTGTCGGTACCCGCGATATGGGGTACCCCCGCGCACAGGGGAAAATGCCTAAGGAACTCGCCCTTCTCCGCAGGGAGAGCTCCGAAGGCGCCACGCGTCCGGCGGGACCGGACCTCCCTCTCCTCAGGGGAGGCTCCGGGCTCGCCACATGGCCTGCAGAAGCCGGACCTCCCCCTCTGCGGGAGAGAGGTCCGAAGGTGCCACGTATCGGACGGGGCCAGACCTCCCTCTCCTCAGAGAGGAGCTCCGGGCTCGCCACGTGGCCGACAGAAGCCGAACCTCCCCCTCCGCGGGGAGAGGTCCGAAGGCTCCACGTGTCCTGCGGAGCCGGACCCCCCTCTCCTTTGAGGAGGGCTCCGGGCCTGCCACGTGGCCAGCAGAACGGCGCTGCCTGCCCCCGAGCGATAGGCAGCGGACGTAAAGACGCCCTATACGTTGCCCGTACAAGGTATTCAAGGCCCGCGTCTTCCCAAGACGCGGAGACGCGGAGCATGCCTCTGTCAGGTGCCATTGCGCCCAGTCGCATCACAGACTGGCGTGTAGTGTCAGAGCCTGCCAGCCAATTAACGCGGCGGCAAGACATCCCATGCCGCCCCCGCCGTCATCATCCACTACGACTAGCATGCGGCATGGGCAGGGCTGCAAGACGAAGACTCAGAAGCCTTCGCCAGAGACAACTACCAGCATAACTGCAGATACGGTAGATAACAGTCAATCTCCCCGGGACCACCTGTCGGGTCTCGAGCCCCCCTTGTAAGCCACCCGAGTCTTGGACTATAAAAGACTCGAGTAGGCGACGGTAGCAAGGGTTCGCACTCTCGCAACTCATACGCTAGACTCCAGCCATTCACACCCAAGTTGTAACTCATCCTCAAGCTCAGGACTCCGGTTCTGAGCAACCAGTAATACAGCGAGCTCCATAGCTCGCCGTGGACGTAGGGTTTTACGCTCCGGCGGCCTGAACCACGTAAAACTCGCCGTGTCAAGCTCTTACTAACTCGTCCATACGCTCAAGCTCTCCTCAAGTGACTAGCCCCACCGAAAAAGAACCTCCGCGGGCTGCCCAGTGCAGGCCCGGGGGAAGTGTCGATCGAACACTTCGACAGTGTCTAAGTAGTAATATCTCATATTTGATAGAAGTAGAAAAAGATTTGGGTTTTTATAAGATGATAAGGAGAATAATTACATATACAGTGAGTTTAAGAGAGAAAAATTTATTCCCCTTTTCTTAGTGCATATATAACATTTCTTTTGTAAGCAGTAATGCAGATCTGCTATTAGAGATAAGTGTTTTGTTCTAGAATTTTTGAATAAAGATCTTGGCGATGTTTCTTATGTGTTGGGAATCGAGATTCACCGAGATATAGTAAGGGGTATTAGAACAATTATATAATGCATATCTACAATAATTATAAGAAAGTGTAGTATGCATGAGTATAAGTTCTTGCTTGCTCTAATAGTCAAGGTGATAAGTGTGGGAACCAATAAGAGATTGATCAAATAAAATCGGTTCCAAATACTTCTGCTGTCGGAAGCTTAAAGTTTGCTTAAGTAATAACTCACATTAACGTAGTTTAAGTAACTGGGATGTTTTTGTCATAAGTAATCCAATCCAGATATAGATCACTGGAATGGAGGTAAGAATGTCTTGCAGCTTTGCAAGTGACTAAAGCCTCATGATAAGTTAAGAACAAATGCCTTTGAGATAATGGGATACTAAGACTTAATTTCTGCGAGATGTGTAGTAAAATTCACATCAGTTTTTTTAACACTCGCAGTTAGAGCTTTATAGTGGAAAAGCTCCAAATGAGTGGCCACTGCATCGTGAACGATGCATACCAACTTTGTATTATGTATGAGGTCGTCGAGGAGGCAAATAACTATTATACCCGGTTTAAGAGTGGTGCCGACAGCGTTAAAACCACTTAAGTTATTTTACTCCTAAAACAACGAGTTAGATGTGCTGCCAAACATATTGATAGTAAGTTTTACGTTGTGAAGGAGAAAATCCAGAAGAGCGTATAAGTATCAAGCAAATGCTTATGGATCCACTTAATAAAGATTTACCGCCCAGTGTGTTTAAAGAACACATAGCTAGTATGGGTTAAAGGTAAAATCTTATGATCTCTGGATACTAAGAGGCCAAAATTTGGAGTAAGGTTTATTTTTTAACACAAGATGTATTGTGGTCATCGAGTCAAATAATGCGTAACTAACTATCTTGATGCGATGTGCTCTATATATCAAGCGTAAATAAATAGACACTAAGTTCAGTTTTAAGAAAATGTAAGAATTAAGTTAGCTCTTAATCCATAGAGATCAAGGGGGAGAATGTTGAATTGATCTCCAACCGGGCTTGATCAAGGCGACCAAGTCTGGCCCATTAGGTGCCCTGATCGGGGGCACATAACCAGCCCGTTTGGCTGTTGAGCCCCCTCTCACCTGCGCTATATATTTAGAGAGGCAACCACACATAATAACCAAGGATTCTCATCCTCACACTCCACAATACTTCAGTCTACCCGATCTAAAAGAGGCGCAGCAGTGAGGGGAAGGCCCCAGCACCACCACGCACTTCGCTGTCGCCTTCGGCTTCCAACGTCGTCACTGCACCAACTCGTCACTGCATCGATTATTATCTTCATCAAATATGAAGGTACGACAAATATTCAAATCGACTTGTACCACAAGTTCCCACTAGATCAGGCCATTAGCGATTCAGATTTGTAACAGATTTCACTGTGATTATAGGCGATTGTCAAATGTTACTGTGCCTTTGATCAAATTTTAACCAAGTCCAGTCTCCTATTGCCATTTTTCTTTATTGAAAGGGAAAAGGAGGCCCTAAACCCATTTCAAAGATGACAACATTAGCTGATTTTTCATCTGCATACTGTTTTTTTGATTTGGCTACTTTAACTGTTAACACTTAACAATCCATTTGCGCCAGACTCAAAATTCATCCGCTGACGTCTCCGAGGGCGTGCATTATATGCTTGGGTCGCCTTATTAGAATCCTCGTCCGTCCTGGTGATAAGGTCTCTGTAGTCACCAGGAGGGGAATGAATGAAGTCACTGTAATTGAAGGAATAAGTCTTGTACTCTTGGTCTGTGTGGCCCCTAGTTAGGACAGCATCTCAGTCTTTGTTAGGACAGTATCTTAGTCCTTATTAGGACAACATCTTAGACCAAGAGGACAACATCTCAGTCCTTGTTAGGACAGAATATTAGTACTATGGTAGGAAAGCATCTTAGACCAAGAGGACAACATCTCAGTCCTTGTTAGGACATCATATTAGTCCTTTGGTAGGACAACATCTTAGACTAGCATCTAAGAATATGCTTGGCTGCCTCAACTATAAATATGTAACCCTAACCCCTAGGTTGGGTATGACATTGTGTGTGGAATGAAACCAGAAAAAATTCCCAACTCTTAGTGTCATCCTCTCCATGAGAGTAATACTTGAGATACTAACAAGTGGTATCAGAGCCGTTCTATCCTGTAGCATAGACGTCTCCTGCTCATCTCCCTCCCACGCCTCTCTTCGTCTTCAGCCGGCAGCAATAACACCGGTTGTTTCAACTCATTCCTCCTCTTCTGCACAGACAAGCAACAACTTGTCTGAGACAGCCTCTTCCCCACACAACACTCCCTCACTAGCGCGCCATGTCCGAAGGACAGTCTCAGCACTCGGTCGCTTCGAGCGCGTGGCATCGGCAGGAGGCCAAGGTCGCCGCGGCAGAAGAACGCGAGCGAGCAGCAGCAGAGGCTGCAGCGAGGGCGGCGGAACTGGCAGCGGCGAAGGCGGAAGTAGAAGCAGCAGCGGCTGTGGATGCAGCGCGTGCGGATGCAACAGAGCTTGAGGCTCTGCGTAGCGGTAGCGACAGAGGCTCTGATTCTACCGATGACGGCATCAATGAAGACCTCAGGCTGGCAAGGAAGGTAGCACGACCACAGACGCCACAGTGGGCAGACGCGCACCCCCATGAGCGCGGTGGCTGCAGCCCAGACGGGCGCGGACGCGCTGGCGACGCTCCCGGCAGGGGTGGTTGGGTCGATGAAGATAGAAGCATTTACAGGCGGCGTGACTCTCCCTCCCCGAACAGGTACCATGGTCACCACGGGATCCAAGCCGTTGTCAGGGACGTTGGTCCCGGCAGTGGGTGTCCTACCCTCACCAAGACAAACTACGTCGAGTGGGCCGCAGTGATGAGGATACGACTCCAAGTGCGGCACATGTGGGAAGCTGTCTGGTACGGCGACGTCGACTACTACGAGGATCGACGGGCGATGGATGCTCTCATTGCTGCAATACCGCCCGGATGCAGTTCTCACTTTCCAATAAGAGGACTGCCAAGGAGGCCTGGGATGCCATCGCCGCAGCACGCATCGGCAGCGCCCGCGCCCGCAAGACCACACTGCAGGCACTCCGCAAGGAGTGGGAGAACCTGACCTTCAAACCAGGTGAGGATGTTGATGACTTTGCTCTCCGTCTCAACACACAACTGCAGAAAATGGTGCAGTTCGGCGATGACACCTACAACGAGGAGAAAGCCGTCGAGAAGCTCTTCCGGTGCGTCCCCGAGAAGTACAAGCAAATCGCTCGCTCGATCGAGTCCCTGCTAGACCTCTCCACGATGTCGATCGAAGAAGCGATAGGCCGCCTCAAGGTCATCGACAGCGACGAATCTCAGCCTCTCTCGGGGCCTATGACCATCGGCGGGAAGCTACATCTCACTCGGGAGCAGTTGGAGGCCTGCCAAGGTGACGGGAAGAAGGGGGAGCCCTCCTCCTCGAAAGGCGGTCGCAAGCGCGGCAAGCCAAGCAAGGGGCGCGGAGGTGCCCAAGCTGGGGCGCAGAGACGTGCCGAGGGTGGCGCCCACGGAGGCACCCAAAGCGGCGCCACCGGCAACCGGAAGCCAGCACGAGACGACACCTGCCACAACTGTGGCAAGCTTGGTCATTGGGCCAGGGAGTGTCGGCAGCAACTACGTGGCCATGCCCACGTCGCACAGGTGGAGGAGGAGGAGTCGGCTCTGCTCCTGGCACACGCAAGCATCGAGCCACCTCTAGTGGCATCGGTCGCAGCGGCTCTCCTCCACATCGATGAGCTGAGAGCACACACCTTTCTCGGTGACGGCTCCAGTAACGACAAGGCTGACGGGTGGTGCCTCGACACCGGCGTCACCCATCACATGACTGGTCGACGAGAGTTCTTCACTGAGTTCGACCCCAATGTTCGAGGCTCCGTCAAGTTTGGGGACGCCTCTAGTGTTGAGATCAAGGGCATCGGCTCCGTCATCCTCACCGCCAAGTCTGGTGAGCACAGGCTGCTCGTCATAGTCTACTACATCCCCGCGTTGAGGAACTCTATCATCAGCCTGTGACAGCTGGATGAGAACGGTTCGCGCGTGGAGATCAAGGACGGAGTCATGAGGATTTGGGATTGCCATCGTCGCCTTCTTGCCAAGTTAACCAGAGGCACCAAGCGACTCTACGTCCTTAACGTGCAGGTAGCACAACCTCTCTGCCTTGCTGCTCAACGGGATGACGAGGCGTGGCAGTGGCATGAGCGCTTTGGGCACCTTCACTTCAAGTCCCTGAAGCAGCTCAGTGCCAAGGAGATGGTACGGGGCCTGCCGTGCCTTGACCATGTGGAGCAGTTCTGCGATGTCTGCGTAGTGACAAAGCAGAGGCGGCTCCCCTTTCCCCAGCATTCGAGCTTCCGAGCCAAGCAGCGGATTGACCTCGTGCACGGGGACTTGTGTGGCCCGGTGACACCGACTACATTGGGAGGACGACGTTACTTCCTGCTGCTTGTCGATGACCTCTCCCGCTACATGTGGGTGATGGTCCTCGGCAGCAAGGGAGAGGCTGCGAACGCCATCAGGCGTGCGCAGGACATTGCGGAGGCGGAGTGGGGCCGCAAGCTGCTCGTGCTGCGCACCAACAACGGCGGTGAATTCATGACGGCTGAATTCGCGTCGTACTGCGCGGATGAGGGTGTTCAGCGCCACTACTCCGCGCCGTACAACCCGCAGCAGTACGGCGTCGTCGATCGACACAACCAGACGGTTGTGGGGATGGCTCGGGCCCTCCTCAAGCAGAGGGGAATGCCGACTATCTTCTGGGGAGAGGCGGTGGTGACGGCGGTCTACATCCTCAACCGCTCGCCCACCAAGGCTCTCAATGGCAGGAACGTCGTACGAGGCTTGGCATGGGCGCAAGCCGACAGTCTCTCACCTACGGGTCTTCGGCTGCCTAGTGTTCGCCAAGGAGCTTGGCCACATCAGCAAGCTAGACGACATGAGCACTCCAGGGGTGTTCATCGGCTACGCGGAGGGCTCAAAGGCCTACCGCATTCTCGACCCAGGAACACAGCGCGTGTGCACGGCACGTGATGTAGTGTTCAATGAAGGGCGAGGATGGGCATGGGACAAGGCGGTATACGACGGCCCAACTCCGACATACGACAACTTCATCGTCGAGTACGTCCACTTCAAGGGAACTGGGGGAGTCGGCAGCTCTTCTCCACCGACTTCAGCGCCACGCTCCCCAGTCACGACCTCGGCTACGACGACCTCTCCACCACCACAACCAGCGACCCCACGCACTCCAGCACCGACTGCCATCCCTCCGGGTACGTCCACTTCGACACCAGTTCGTGTCCAACACAAACCGGTGGAGTTCGTTACTCCGCTCTCTCATGACGAGGAGCGCATCGATGCGTACCACGACGGCGAGACGTTGCAGTATCGTACGATGGAGGATCTTCTCGGTGACCAGTCGGTGCCGGGACTGATCCCTCGTGATCTGGAGGCGCAGTTGCACCTTGCGTGCGACGACGGCGAGCCTCGGTCTTTCGCGGAGGCTGAGAGACATGCGGCATGGTGTGCCGCGATGCAATCGGAGATGGACGCGGTTGAGAGCAACCACACCTGGGAGCTTGCTAACCTCCCTCATGGTCACCGCGCGATCACCCTTAAGTGGGTGTTCAAGCTGAAGAGGGATGAAGTCGGCGCCATCGTCAAGCACAAGGCTCGCTTGGTGGCACGCGGTTTCATGCAACAGGAGGGGATCGACTTCGACGATGCCTTCGCGCCCGTGGCGTGTATGGAGTCTGTGCGACTCCTCCTTGCGCTGGCTGCTCAGGGAGGCTGGCGGGTTCATCACATGGATGTCAAGTCGACGTTTCTTAACGGCGATTTAAAGGAGGAGGTCTATGTGCACCAGCCGCCGGGATTTACGATTCCTGGCAAGGAGGGCAAGGTGTTGCGTCTGCACAAGGCCCTCTATGGCCTGCGGCAGGCACCAAGGGCGTGGAATGCCAAGTTGGACTCCACGCTCAAGGGGATGGGCTTCAAGCAAAGCCCGCACGAGGTGGCCATCTACCGGCGGAGCAATGGAGGAAATACCCTACTGGTGGGTGTCTACGCCGACGACTTGGTGATCACCGGCACCAAGGATGCGGAGGTTGCAGCATTCAAGGAAGCGATGAAAGCCACCTTCCAGATGAGTGACCTGCGATCTCTCTCCTTCTACCTGGGGATCGAGGTGCACCAGGCCGACTCCGGGATCATGCTTCGACACACTGCCTACGCCAAGCGCATTGTTGAGCTGGCTGGGCTCACAGATTGCAACCCTGCTCTCACTCCCATGGAGGAGAGACTGAAGCTGAGCCGCAACAACACGGCGGAGGAGGTGGATGCCACGCAGTATCGGCGTCTCGTGGGGAGCCTTCGCTACCTCGCCCACACACGGCCGGACTTGGCATTCTCTGTCGGCTACGTCAGTCGGTTCATGCAGCGACCAACGACGGAGCACCAGCAGGCTGTGGAGAGGATCATACGCTATGTTGCGGGGACTCTCGACCACGGCCTCTACTACCCGAGGTGCCCAGGGGCGGCACACCTTGTCGGGTACAGCGACAACGACCATGCCAGTGACATCGACACTAGCAAGAGCACGAGCGGGATTCTCTTCTTCCTCAGCAAGTGCCTCGTTAGCTGGTAGTCGGTCAAGCAGCAAGTGGTGGCTCTGTCTAGCTGCGAGGCCGAGTACATAGTGGCCTCTATCGCTTCGACTCAGGCGCTCTGGATAGTTCGACTGCTTGGTGATCTCCTCGGCAAAGACATCAGAGCGGTGGAACTCAGGGTGGACAACAAGTCCGCTCTGGCTCTAGCAAAGAACTCCTTTCATGAACGGAGTAAGTACATCCGGTTGAGGTACCACTTTCTCCGAGGCTGCTTAGAGGAAGGGAGCATCAAGGCGTGCTACATCAACACCAAGGACCAGCTTGCAGATCTGCTCACCAAGCCCCTTGGGAGGATCATGTTCCTTGAGCTTTGCTCTAGGATCGGGATGGTCCAACTCTCCCACAAGACAACGCACAAGACTTAGGGGGAGAATGAAGGAATAAGTCTTGTACTCTTGGTCTGTGTGGCCCCTAGTTAGGACAACATCTCAGTCCTTGTTAGAGCAACAGATTAGTCCTTTGGTAGGACAACATCTTAGTCCTTATTAGGACAACATCTTAGACCAAGAGGACAACATCTCAGTCCTTGTTACGACAGAATATTAGTACTATGGTAGGAAAGCATCTTAGACCAAGAGGACATCATCTCAGTCCTTGTTAGGATAGCATATTAGTCCTTTGGTAGGACAACATCTTAGACTAGCATCTAAGAATATGCTTGGCTGCCTCAGCTATAAATATGTAACCCCAACCCCTAGGTTGGGTATGGCATTGTGTGTGGAATGAAACCAGAAAAATTTTCCAACTCTTAGTGTCATCCTCTCCATGAGAGTAATACTTGAGATACTAACAGTAATAGTGAGTACAAAAGCATAGAGAATATTAATAGGGCGCACACAGGTGCATCCAGCTATGAAGTGGATGTGGGCCTCTTCTTGTTCGAAACATAAAGTATTTTCCTGGCTACTAATGAAACAGAGAGTGAACGCCAGAGGAGTTTTAAGATGAAATATGCAGCTAAAAGATTATATTTGTGAAATGTGCGTGTTGCAGAAGGAAAAAACAATTTGCCACTTGTTCTTGAGTACAATTTTGCTAAAGCATGTTGGTTATCCATTGGCCTATATGCACCAGTAACAACAAATGCTGAAGTTGCAATTTGGACTTTGGAGGCTTAAGAGGCAGCTAAAGTTCCTTTCCTCATGGAGGTGATCATTCTCATGTCCTGGAACATCTGGACCACCAGGAATGACTAGATTTTCAATGGTAAAGACCCTTCGGCTCAAAGTTGTTGGGATAAATTTAAAAAAGAATTTTCCTTGGTTATTTATAGAGGGAAAGCTAGCTATCAACCCCGAACCAAAGAATGGCTACAAACATTACATAGTTTTTTCCTTTCATTTTGGTTTGTTTATGTTGACTATTAAACTACTTTTATGTACTTCCTCCTGTAATTTTAATTAATAAATAATCAGTAGGGGACCATCCCTCCTGTTCCATAGAAAAAACAGTGAATACAAAAAATGAGAAGGCTAATAGAAACAAGCATAAGTTACCACTGCATATCTTGTCAAAAAAAGTTACTACTGCATAGTAACTGAAATTGTGAGATCAAAGTTAACATCTATCTTATAGTAGCTATGTGATTTGCCACGAGTTACGCTAAGGTTACAACATTGATGCAGTGTTCTACGTAGTTTTTTATTTTTATTTTCGTGGTGGGTAACATCAGGTCCAAGAGATAACAAACATATTTCATGGAGTGGCACTGAATCTAAGGGCCCAAATTAAACTTCGGCCCGAACAGGCCCATCTCACGGACCTGACGTGCAACTGTGACACACACACACTTCAGCGTTACAGTGTACTTACATGCTACAACTGGGTAGCTGACCATGATCAGTGAACAAGCCAACTTGTCTGCACGCGACACATGTGTTTCTACACCTGCTCTTCCACGTAGAACACACGCTTCTGTGTTGCATCCCCGTCGTCGCCGGCGAACACGCCACTTATAGGCGCCTGAAGCTGCCTGTACTCCACGCACTGGCAGTCAACCCTGAGGCACAGATACGCCGTCACGACCCACACGGCGGCAAGGACCCAGCTGAACTGCAGGTTGGCCATCATCACCGCCCTCCGCGCTGCCTCCTCCGTCGGGCACGCCACCGCGCTCTGCATGGCGGCGCTCCCGTCCACGCCGTGACACCCGCTCGGCACGAGCGCCGGCATCCACAGCGCGCAGCCCATGACCATGAACCAGAGGCCCTGGAACAGCACCGACGCCGACCGCACCACAGCCAGGACGAAGCTCCTAGGAAGGACGGCGCTGCCCGCGGTGGCGACGACGGAGGCCGCCACCACGAGCTGGAGCAGCCAGTGGTAGTGGCCCTCAAGTCCGGCGTGGTCAGCGGAGTGGAACCGGAGCAGGAACAGCTCCTGCCCGAAGACCGACGCGGCGAGCGCGGCGACCACGTCCCCAAACGCGTCACGGCGCGCTAACGGCGGCGCGGCGAGGAGGAGGTCGGCGGCCAGCGCCACGGACACGTAGATGGCGAGGTGGAGGTACATGGTGGCGTGCTCCAGGCTGTCCGGCTGGAGGGACAGCGCGAGGATGGGGAGGTCGACGAGCTGGCTGACGATGGCGAGCACGGAGAAGGAGAGCAGGAGGTAGAGCTCTAGGTGCTTCAGCCCCGGCAGCGTCGACGGGAAGGGGAACCAGGTCGCGGAGCGGAACCCGGGGGCGCCCTTGAGCTTGTACAGCCCGACGATGTTCAGCGTGTGCCACATGCCGAGGATGGCGAAGGCCAGGCCCGGAAGCAGGTGGCCTAGGAAAGTGCCCATGGCTTGTGTCTTCTGTGTTGCTTCGCGCCTTGCTTGAGTAAGAACGTTGTTGATGCTCGTGTTGCACACACTGTTATGACTGTCTGTGCAGCGACGATGCTGTTGCTTAAATAGAAGGACGGCACCAATAGAATTGGAAGTTGAGTAATGCTGTAGCCGTTGTTAGGAGTTAGGACACGGCAGATCCATCAGAGAGCATGCAGGATTGTTTGGACTCCACTTCAGAAGAAGATGCACAGCTTTTAGTGGTAGCTAATGTAAAAGAGCTGCAAAAGATTACATGTATGTAATTATTTGGTCGTGCGTGTCAACTTCAGGTATCTAGTTCTTTGTTTTACCGAGTAATCCATACGACCATATGCACCTCAAATTAATTGGCTAAAGAAGTGTTTTGGCTATATATAGTATATTTCCACTTTTTTGTTTTGATATGCTAGCATTCTAATAAATTACTGGCTAGCCAGTCAGCGAGAGGATAACCAAACTGTAATCTAGGCATGCAGATGATCAGTGCTTTGACCACTTTGCCCGACAAAACTTGGAAAATTGCTTGCGTTTATATATATATATATATATATATATATATATATATATATATATATATATATATTGCAGGATTTAGCCAGTGATGGAGACGTGGGTGGCAATCAATCTTTTTTTTGAAAAAAAACAGCTACGTGATTGGACCTAATTTTGCAGAGCGGCGTCTGGAGAAGGTGAACGCACTAGTGCAGGCTGCGTTCGATTCCATTCCACCGGAAAGATGATCGTGGGTCGCTGACGTAATTAGCAATTGCCAGAAAGTTGGCATGCAGGCAGATACAGTAAACTTCCTTTTAAACTTTATATAGTTGGGCTCGATTGGTCTTTTTTTTTACAGAACTAGTCAATGTATCGTTAGTTTGGCCAGCCATTTGACAGTTGGAGATATCACGGAGCAAGTGCTGGCAAATTTGATTTTATGAGAGTGCATCTCGCCTTTTGTTTATCTTTGATTTGACAATAACGTACCCCTCTGTTCCTAAATTATTATTATTGTTACGAGGATACAGATTCTAGTTTTAAATTAAACTAGAATTATTATTTAACGATAACAATACAAGAATGGAAGAAATAGTTCTTTGTTTTTTGTCATGTTTTCAAAGAAAATATGGTTGGTTAATGTAAAAAGATTTGATGGGAAAATGTGTAATGTTGACTATTATTGTGGGCCGGACCGAAATGATGAAAGGACTAGATGAGTGCACGTGGGTTACTGTGCGCATAGCTTATAATACATATTGCTTGTACAGATATAAAAATGATTATCATACAAACGCAGTGTAAGAAATAGTTTTAATACATATTGTACATGATAGAACAAGTTTTACTTCATATACAAATAATATCACTATTTCAAAAAATTTCACATAATGCAGGAAAGGTATTCTTGAATAGGTTCAATGTATAATTAAAGGCTCTTGCTGCATTCCCTCAAACGCTAACAGTTCAACCAATGTAGATGATGCTTTTTGCATAAGTGTCACCATTATTCTTTGACCCTGTTTTTTTATCAACATTATTACCTTTATTTTTTAGAAAAAACTTTTGAGCTCTTGTTTAATTCTAATCAGTTGAGAAGGCAAATAATTTGACATTTTAGATATAGTAACGACTCCATGTGTTATTGAACCCCGAAATTTTCCCAAAGAAAATGGGCAATAAATTACTTCCTGAACAAGAGCACCAATTTGGAATTCTAGAGAATTTCTCAGAATTTTATAAACAGTTCAAGTGGGTTAATAGAGAAAAAGTAGTTAACCACTTAAGTCTTTTCTAAAAATTTTACTTATCAACCCAAACTGAATTTGAACTTTGGCCAGTAATAAAAATTTTCCTCATGGGTTGGTATACCATGGCACCAAGTTTCATAAATTTTGGACGCTTAAAATATTTCATTTTAGTCACAACAGCAGCTTAAGTGTTAAACAGTGCAGAACTGTCTTAATATTTTATTTTATGTTTTCCTATCGGTTTTTGGCCGCCGGAAATCTCTGATTTTCT
The DNA here is from genome assembly GCA_030760725.1 of Neostapfia colusana. NCBI lineage: Eukaryota > Viridiplantae > Streptophyta > Magnoliopsida > Poales > Poaceae > Neostapfia > Neostapfia colusana. The sequence continues at coordinate 109,850,550 of JASWHV010000006.1, forward strand.
GGTATTGAAGTGTCAAGAAACGTGAGTACCACAGATTAATTTGTTGGGTCAGGTGTATGTGTACGTAATGTGAATAAGCTGGAGATGGCCCCTTGCTTGACGTTGGGTTCCAAGTACCAGAATTTCGAGAATTTGCTTATGACTTAAGTACTAGTATATTTATATATATGTTTGTGTGCGTAATTTGCGCAGTGTGATGGATATGAGGTAACACAGACATCGACCGCATGTATTGCAGTAGCAAGCTAGCATCATCCTAAGTGTGACACATGAGAGGGGCACTGTTGGCAAGCATTACCGACAACCTTAAATTGATCACAAGGAAAATCGCTGCATGGACATGAGTACGTGACATAAACTTTGTGTGGTACTCTAAATGTATTGTTTGCTACATTGATCGATCGATAGAAGTTTTTTTTTCAAAAGCCCTACATTCTATATGCTCAATACGCCATATTTCCATCTATCGTCTCCAAACTCCAATAGAGGATGTTTTTGAGCAGATTGAAATGTTGTTTCAAATGATCAGAATGTTGTTTAACAATAGCCTGTGCTCCTCTATTTTTTAAACTGCTAGTCCCATAGTACAATATAGCTATTGTTAAACAAAACATTTAAATAAGAGCTGAATTAAACAAAGTTGTTTAACAAATCAGCCACTTGAAATGAACTATCCTAAACACGTATTTCTTTCGGTTTCAAAAAGGAGTCGTTTTAGCCTTATACTCAAAGTAACTTAAAACAAGTCATTTTTTCATTTTGCAGTGTATTTTGGTCGAATATGCTACTGCATGCATGGGGTGACACAATAATGATTAGCTTCGTATCACACGCTATTTACTGTTTATACCAATATTTGCAAAAAAGTGGTAGTTGAGAATCAAATCTAGATCACAAATGCTTAGTGTGTCGTGCCTCAACCCGACTTAGCTAGATTGTATGCACATTTTAATGTTAAATATGTGCAAAGTACGCAAAACATATTCTAATTAATCACTCTTTGGTGTCCCCAAACTTGTCTAAACTGATTTCATTTTAAATACCGGTGGGGAGTAGGATTCAAAAGTTTCAAAGTTTGTAGCTTTGCTAACCTTTCCATATAATGATGAATGGTATGATTATTCTACTACTACTGCACTCTTTTTAAGGAATATGCAATTATTGAACAACAGGTTTCCAGCCTCTTCCTTCTTTAAAGTCAGATTGGAGTTTTTGTTGGGATGCATATTAATGTTCATATAACTTTAACACATAAAACTTGTGTTTAAAATATGTAAAGTAATATTATCATGGCCAAAAACCCCACATAAGAAACAGCGTGCGGTATGATGATTAAGATAAATAAATTGTGACAACTGAAAAAGAAAGAAGTTTAGAAAATATTCTTGCAAGCAAACAAACAGCTTAAGGGCTAATTCGGTGGGTAAAATAATATTACTATACTACTACAATCTTAGTTATGACTTCAGGAAAAAATATTACTTTTTCTACTTTTATATAGTTAAAAATTTTAAGCTTGCAGTCATTATTCAATGGTTAAAATGACCTGTGCAAGATAATAAAACTTCTAGCTGTGATGATAAAATAGGTAAACCAACATGTACAGAGTATTTGAAATAGTATGAAAACAATGAAATTAGGGAATCGATACATATCCCAATTGCAGAATGTCAGTAAATAAGTGCTGGTTAAAAAGGGATCCAAACATTCATGAAGTAAAAACGGAACCAGATTTTCCTTGACAAATATGCTTTAGTGGTTGCAAATCTGCAAATGCTTGTGAATCTTTTTTTAGAAAAGAAATAAGTCTATTTCCCCCTCACCTAAACCCTCATCTATGAAATCAAGTGTACTGCCCACTAGGGGTGGACACATTTAACTGATAACCGCAAAACCAAATCAAACCAAACCGAAATACGTGGTTAACCAATTTTTTTTTGTTAAATGCGGTTATAGTTTTTATGTATTTTGGTTAACCGAATAAAAATTGGTTATCACATCGTATTAACCAAATAACCGCTTTAACCAAAATTTTAACCGCACTATCATATAACCGATAAAAATAAAACTCAATAGTACTAATTCTTATCCTCACTAAATTTTTTTCTCATACCATAACCCAATCTTAATAATCTCCACCCATCATTAGCACATATATGTCATGTTTGTATTTTATCACTAATTTTTATGTGTTTATTATCATTTTTGCATAATAAATTATATTACAAATTAAAATGCGGTTAAACGCAAAACCAAACGAATTGTGCAGTTATGACTTTTTTGGATAAAATGCGGTTATCAATTTTTCATAACCGAAATTTCTCTTAACCATATTAACCAAACCAAATTAACCGAATGCTCACCCCTACTGCCCACTGAACTAACTAAAACCGTCTAAACAACCTCCTAAGATTTTTTTATCTATGTGACATTATCCTGAACGGTGACATGATAAGTTGTCAATAATACTTTTGAAATAATTCTAAGCTCATAATGACACTGCCATACTTAAGAAAAAAATAATTATTTATTATATATGTAAGAACAGCTTAAAAATTTTATAGTAAGAGAGTAGATAAGAATAATTTTTCGATCATGTTATGCGAGCGAGAGCAGTGAATGGGTTATGAGACATTAAATTTGTGTTAAAAAAAGAGTATGAATATTGTTCCTGGGGCCAAGTGTAAGGGGGAGAAAAAAGAAGAAAGATGTGAAAATAAAATAATATAAAGACATGTCATCACCTAAGTGTATCGTCAAGTAGGCAAAACCGACTCTACAATCACTGCAGAAGGTTATTTAGATGATTTTAGATAGTTTGAAATGTAGAATAACATTTGTTTATAGTTGAGGGGTTGAATTAGACGAACATAAATAGCTTAGAGGGTTAGGTAGACTTATTCCAAAAAAGAACGAAGTTATATGTATGTGAATTGTGTGATGGATACAGAATTCAAGAGCCAAATGTTACAAAAAAACATGTCAATTTCTTTCATCAATCCATTTTTCAGAAAAAAATCAGCTAAAAGAACCCTTAAGATGAATTGAACAGTTCGATAAATGGCTGAGGAAGATATGATGTTTACCATCACCTGATCAAGTACCATAGTCGGTCTTGGACCAAAACTAACAATTCCAAGGATGATAGGAGACAGGGGAAAAAAAGAGCTCTCGCTGCGTTTGTTGTGTAAAAGACTAACAATTATAATCTGTCGCCGACCATCATTTCCCTACTACAAGCTTAGATCCAAGCTCACATTCTCTTTACGCTCCTGCGGGGCGGGGCGCTTGTGAAGTGATGCCGACCATGACGAGGAGGAGGTTGACGGCAAGAACAGCCTGGAGGCAGATGCTCCTGGCATCACCCCATGTTCCTCACCTCCGAGAACGGGCAGATCAGGTGGCGCCGACCGTTCTTGACGCCGCGCGACAAACGGCGTCCCCACGCCGACGCCACCCTAAGGGACTGGCCACAGCCCGGACGGTGCCACCGGGCTGCCGTTGATCGGCTGCGAGATGGATCCGGGCCCGTTGTAGTACCTGGCGCCTGCCCACGAGGGGTAGTGCGGCGGCGGCGGCGGCTGCACGGCGGAGAAGCGGTGGTAGTGCCGGTAGGCGGCGAAGGTGGTTATGGCGTTGGGGTGGGCGGGATCCGGCAGCGGGTAGCACTGGCCGTGGTGCATGGCCATGTCATCAGCCTGGAACTGCGCGCTCTTCGCGTGCTGCCGCTCCCGCTTGTGCGCGTTCTGGTGCCCGCCCAGCGCCTGCGACGTCGGGAAGTTCCGGCAGCAGTAGTGGCATTCGAACTTCCGGCTCCCTCCGCTGTTGCCGCTCTTAGTCGCGTCCGCAAAAGTCGTGGCGGTGGCGGCGGCGGTCGGTGTGCCTGTGCTTTCTTCGACATCTTTGGCCGCTTCTTTCACGCCCGCAGTAGGTGATGCTGCCGCCGTTGCCGTGGCAGCGTCCGGCGGGACTTCGAACCCGAACAGCCGGATTCTGGCCGCCCCGGAGCTGGGCGGCGGTTGCTTCTCCCGGGCGGCAGGGCGGATGAACGGCAGCTGAGAAAACGAGTCGATGCTCGCGGCCGCGCTGGTCTTCCCGTCACGCGCATCTCGCTCGCTCATAATGACGGATCGTCTCTCGGCCTCGCTCGAGGGTGAGGTAGAGGGGGAGGAAGCTTAGGTTTAGGGTTTAATGATTGGGGAGCGACAAAGATGTGGAGAAAAGCCTGTGCTGCTGCTCATGGACTTGCGAAGTTGCGATTATGGCAAGGTTAGAATATTAGGATATGGGGTAAAGGAAATTGGAATGCGATGGGTTGGAGCTGAAGAGGCCAGCTGCTTCGCTTTGGGTTGCAGCTGTGGGGACGATGGACTTAAATTCTCTACAGTACTGCACATGCAGTAGCATTCACTGACATGTGGGCCCGTGGTCTGCATGGGTCCACATGTCAGTGACTGCTACTGCATGTGCAGTACTGCAGAGGATACGTACCCGGGGACGATATAATTGGGGAACAGCTAGCTGCTTCTGGGCGTGATTTGTGCATGTTTGCGTCAGTTTCGGTGTTGCATCTTAATTTGTGCGTCCGCCATCTTGCTTCAAACCAAAATAGAAATGCTGCTACATTTGCATTGCTAATTAACCTGAACATGCGTTCGATCTAAAAAAATCATATAATTCTTGCAATTCAGTGCTTCCTAACAACTAGTAGCTTGGTGCGTGTATCTGCACAGTTAGTATATCAATAATCTAATTTTAGGTAATGTTATCTTAGATATCTTATTAATTTGCTTTTTTCATCACCTATACTTGTGGATGATTAATTTCAAGACTTTGAGAGTGAACATGTAGGCTTCTTTTCTTATCCAAATATACATATATATATATATAATAAATATCTATGATTATTCTAACTCTATCTATGACTTTTTTAAACTAAACAATCCATTCCCTCAGAATCGGGGACTATTAATTACGAGCAACCAAATCAACACGGAGGTGTTTATCGATGCCATGCATCTACATGGTACTAGAGCCAATTGATGTTCGTTTCGATTGAAGTGTCAGACAGTGGTACTAGTAGCAGTAGTTCCCTGCACCAGTACACGTAGGGTTGAAGACGGATCGGATATATTCCAATCCATTTGATACCGTTTTCGAAAATATTCAATCCATACCATTTTATTCAGATATTTTTTGGATTCGGATTCGGATATTTGAATTCGGATATCAGATCGGAAATGGTTTTAGCACATATCCGTCCGTTTTGTCGGATATCCGTTTTTGATCGGATATATCCGAACGTGTCTATATCGGATATCCGACCCGACTATTGTTTTGGGCCTTAGCCCGTTTTGTTCCCTAGCTCAGTTAACAATCCCTAACCTAACCCAGTAACCCGCCAGTCAGCCCTCACCCTCAGCCGCCGCCTGGCCGCCCCGACCCCCGAGAGCCTCCCGCAGCCCGCCGCCCCTCTCAGCTCCAGCGGCCTCCGGTTCCCCTCCGACCGCCGCCGGCTGCTCGCCGAAGCCCCCGACGCGACCGCTCGCCCCCGAGCCCCGAGGCCCCGAGCGGCCGAGTCCCGACGCTGCCGCCCCTGAGGCCCGAGTCCCCGACTCCCCGACATGCCGGGCTGACCGCCGCCGCCCCCGAGGTCCCGTCGCCGACCGCCGCCCCCGAGGCCCCGTCGCCTCCGAGCCCCGAGACCCCGTCGCAGGCCGCCGCCCCTGAGCCACCGAGGTCCCGTCGTCGGCCGCCGCCCCTGAGCCACCGAGGCCCCATCGCCGGCCGCCGCCCCTGAGCCACCGAGGCTCCTTTGCCGGCCGCCACCCCCGAGCCCCTGAGGCCCCGTCGCCGGCCGCTGCCCCCAAGCCCGCGAGCCCCTGAGGCCCCGTCGCCTGCTGCCAGCCTGCCACTCCTCATTCACATGTGCCGGTAAGAAGCCTCTCCCTCTCCATTCTCCTCTCTCTCTCGTTAAACAATTTGCAGTGAGATGTATATGCTTGAATGGCTTGTTTGATACTTAATCAATCAATTAGCAGTCGAAAGATTTATAATGGCCTCTAATGCACCTACTAAAGACAATGAGGTACGCAACAATACCTCGGCTCCAAAATCAGCTCTAACACCGCGTCTTTTTTTAGAGCCTCCACCACCTCCACCGTCCGTGAATTGCCAAACAACAGGTAATAACTTAGATGTTTCATGTTTGATGAGTGACATAATGAATAATTTGAAGATTAGCTATATGTTCACATATTGCTATACTATTGCTTGGTCATGTGCAGGAATATCTATTGGAAGTAGCAATGTAGTGGCATCTTCTTCAAGTATAAATGTAGCTACAACGGTACCGACTAGCGGGAGCAATGATGAAGTTAATATTAGTAATGATGATAATAAAAAAGATGCAAAGAGGCCTAAGAAGAGCACATCACAAGTGTGGCAATATTTTACCAAAGAGGATAAAACTATAATAATCGAGGGCAAGGAGTATAAAGAGAAATGGGCGTCTTGTAACTTTCTGAAGTGCAAGTCAAAGTATAGATGTGAGAGCACCATGGGAACAAATAGATTTTATACACATTTAAAGAATGCACATAGTGTTGTGAAAGGTCAACAATAGTTAGCAGCTTGAAAGGATTGTGAAAAGGACATGCATTATGTTGAACCATACAGGTATGATCCAGAAGTGAGCATCAAGAAGTTTAATTTGGCAATTATCATGCATGAAAATTCATTTAATATAGTCGATCATGAATATCTTGTGGACTTCCTCAAATCTTTGCGTCCTAGCTTACCAATCAAATCTCGCATAACTGTTAGAAAAGAAATCATGGATATATACTTTGATGAAAAGAGTAAATTGTATGCACACCTTAAGACTTTTAAGTGTAGATTCAGTACAACAATGGATATGTGGACTTCAAACCAAAACAAAGGATACATGTGTGTCACGACACATTGGATAGATGATGATTGGCATATTAAGAAGAGGATTATTGATTTCTTTCATGTAGAAGGACGACACACAGAACAAAAGTTGTATGAATCTTTTACTGAGTGCATGGTTAGGTGGAACCTTGAGAAGAAATTGCTTTCATTGACTCTAGACAATGCATCAGCAAATGATGTAGCGGTGAAAGATATAATTATTGATTTGAAGACAAATGGAGGTGCTTCTTTAGTGTGTGATGGTGCTTTTTTTCATGTGAGATGTGCTAATCATATTTTGAACTTAGTTGCTAAAGATGGTCTAAGTGTGATTTCTCGGACAATTGAAAATGCTAAGTCATTAGTCATAGTTGTCAAGGGGTCTCCACAACAATGGGAGGAATTAATAAAGCATGCAATTGAGTGTGGTTTAAAAATCGATAACGGTATTTCACTTGATGTCTCAACAAGGTGGAATTCAACTTTTTTTGATGTTGAGGGATGCTTTATACTACAAGGTCAAATTCTTATACTCTTATACTCGTCAATTTACTTGAATTATTACATCATTATATTTCTTAATTGCATGGTGTCTCTTTTGTAGGATGCTTTTATGAGGCTCGAGACAGCTGATTGACGTAGGTATGAACACATATGTCCATCTAATGCTGAGTGGATCAAAGCCAATACATTGTGTCATGCCTTAAGAAATTTTATGATTTAACTGAGCTTCTTTCTGGCACTTTATATCCAACTACGAACTTGTTTTACAAAGGCTTTTGTGAGATTAGAACTGTGCTCGCCGAGTGGACTACACATGAAGATGTCACTATTCGTGATATGGTCATTCCTATGAGTAAAAAGTTTGAGAAATAATCAAATGTGGCTCTTGCAGTGGCAAGTTTTCTTGATCCAAGATATGTTAGAATTCATCTTTTATCGTAATATTAAATATTAGGAAGTAAACAACTAGCTGAAATGAGATATATCTTCTTCTTTCTAAGGTACAAGAGAAAACTAATAGAGTTTTACATGGAAAAGTTTTATGGTGATCTGTTATACCATGTTAGGGTTGAGGAATTTGTTAATATATTGAGGCAAATGTATCAATTTTATGTTGCACACTCACCTGCAATTGCAAAGAAGACACCAGAAACTAAGACATCTGATTTTTTGTGGACACCGAAGATGAAGAGTTAGTATAATTCCTATATGAGTCATATTCTGCTGATGTAGAATGCTCAAATGACATGGACAAATACATGGTTCAACCACTCTTGAAGCATAATGGACCTTTTGACATTTTAGCATGGTGAAAGAATCAGACAAAGGAATATCCAATTCTTTCACAAATGGCTCGTGATGTGCTAGCCATACAAGTATCAACAGTTACCTCAGAATCTGCCTTTAGTGCCGGTGGATGTGTGGTCGATCCATACCGCAATCGTCTTGACCCTGAAATCATAGAAACTTTGATTTGTACTAAAAATTGGGTTGTAGCAGCTAGAAAAGGTGATATGAGTTCATTACTTAGTCTTTTGTATTCTTCGGGTTTCTTAACTGCTTAGTGGTTTGTTGTATGCATCTTTTCAGATCATAAAAGTATTGCTTCTATTGTTGAAGATCTTGAAGTTGTTGAGACAATGACTACTGTTACGAATCAGGTTTGTTTATTTGAATAGAATTTAAAACATCATTTCCGTATATCAACTGACATAGTTATTTAATTGTTCTCTTCATTGTTTTATAGAATGAGGAAATAGAGAGCGATCCGGATGTGATGAATAAAAACGATGAGTTGGGTAAATTATGATTTGAACTATGTGTAATCATTTGAACTATATACGAGCTATGAACTATGTGTATGAACTATGTGTGAACTTGATGTAAGACATATATGTCATTTCTGGACTTATTGTTTGAATATGTGTTATTCTTTCTAAACTTCAATTACATGTGTTATGTGAGTATGGTCGTGTGATATGTGGATGTATTATTTAATGTGATGAATGTTGATATTATGTCATTATATAACGTGGTATTAAAAAAGTTGTTTCCGAAAAAAATTATGATTCCGTCCGATATCAATGTGTTTCCGATTTGATTGATCCGTTTCTGATATATCCGAACTATCTGATATCGAATCCGATTCCGATGATACCGTTTCTGACTCCGTTTTCGAAATAGAAATATAGATATAAAAACGGTTTAGCCTTTTATCCGACCGTATCCGACCGTTTTCATCCGTAAGTACACGACGTCGCCGGCCTCTGAAACGTCGTCTGGTGATCCTCGATCCTGTTCGCGGGAAAGGAAGAAGCCGGCCCCCGCCGCTCATCAGTTATCACGACACAGCAGTACGTACGTATGCGACATCGATCCGTCGTCACCCAGAGCATGCATCACTTGAACGAATAGAAGACGGCAAAGTGATCGGACGGCGGAAGCGCCGGCGACACCGCGGCGCATGCACCCTGAAGTACGTTGCTAGCTAGGCTCCGTCGCCTGAAGAAGACGACAGGTTCCGTTCAGCTGCGACGATGGTGTTAACATGGAAATCGACGTGAGCCCATTAAGAAGTAAAGGACTATGCGTACGTGTAGCAACGTTCGTTTTCAACTTCCAGGCGTAACATACAGTGTCGTCCCCTTCTCCCTCCCACTTCCACGCAATCTCGAGTGCAGATGCAGCTAATAAAGCTAGCTATATTTTTTTTAGACTGAAGTTTTTGGCCCGATTTCTTATAGGAAAGCAAAAGGATCGATAGGGTTGCCAGCTTAAAATGATCACATTTCTTCCATTTGAGTATCAACTACCCCGAGAATTAACAGAACTTATACAAAGATGTTGTTGTATACAATCCATGTCATGTTTTTGTCAAAAAAAAAAGATCCATGGCTTGCCAGTTCCCATCTAATTGTATCATCCTCCAATCACAAGTGGTAGCCCTCCAGCTCTAGTTCCAACCCACACATTTCTACCAGTTCATCCTTTCTAAAACTCCTCCTAAAAGATGAGTTGAGCTCTTTCTCTGCCAAAACTTACCCCACCAGCCAATTTGGTTGATTGCAAATACTAAAATTTGTATTATACTTAACCTTCAAAGAACAATTGTCTAGCCAGACATCATACCAAAATACAGCTTTATTACGCATCCCCATTACAAATCTTAGATCTCGCAAGCAAGTATCTTTAACAACATGTTGTCCCTTCCAAAATTGTGACCCCTCTCTAGGATTACTATTGAAGAAACCACCCTGTTTCAAATATTTCTGTCAGGACCCACCTTTCTTGGGGCCCGCTTGTGCATTATGTACCAATCCCTGGATCAGTAGTTAGTACACATAATAGAATGGATCGAATACCATATATTAACTTAGTCTCAACATGACCTTTATGGTCTTACAAGCATGTCTTAAATTACAATTCATGGGCTTCGCAGGGCCTCAAAAGAACAGAAAAGTCAAAAAGCAGCGGATTATGTGGCTCCCATCCCCTCAGTCTACCTTGGGCGCAGGACTAGACCTACTCGTCATTGTATTGTGTTTCATCTTCTTCCTCCCTTTCCTCTTCTGAGGGTCGTGAAGAAAGCAAGAGTGAGTACGGAAGGTACTCAGCAAGCCCTAACACTACTCAAGGGGATGTGTTTCATGCAAGGGGGTCGTACCAAGACAGGGCTATACAACTTAGAGTTGCCGAAAAGTATTCATGCAGGTCTCTTTTGAAACAAGGTTTTGCAAAGCAAAAAGGAGTAACCGTATCCTGATTTTAGTTGGTGGGACCTCGGTGAGTTGAGCTCCATCCCGCCAGTTCCCTAAGTTTTAATCGAATGTGCAAGCCCACGACTTTACTAGTCCCGACACACAGCCGTAATATCCAAAACACGACAAACACTGCCACCCATCCACATCAAAATAATATCTATCCCTTGTGATTCTATCACAATGAGATTTGCAAGGAATTCTACTCTATTAACTCCTAGCTTTACCTTGGGACATATTTGTTTTGTATTTATTCCCCCTCCTGGAGAATTCACTACTAACTCGATTCATAGATGTAATTGGTAATTCGTGCTTGGTTATGAACTCCTTGGCTATGAATGAGTGTGTTGCACCAGAGTCAAACAAAATTGTAGCAGGATAAGTCTTGGCAGCGAACATACCAATAACTACATCTGGTGCCTCTTGTGCTTCCTCCATGGTCACACGACTCACCTTGCCACGCAGGATTCTGTTGTTGAGGTGGCTTCTTGTTTGGGCACCGATTGGCATAGTGTCCCGTTTCTCCACAGTTGTAGCATTTCCCAGTGACCTTGTTCAATGGTGCTTTATTACCTTGCAATGCATTTGGAGGATTTGATCCTGCAGGACGAGGTTGAAAGGCAGGACGTTGTTGTTGTACTTGTTGTCGCTGTTGTTGTTGTTGAAAGGCTGGATTCCTTGCAGCAGGATTGTAGTTTCTCTAGAACTGATTAGGAGCTATAGGTCGGTTCATTGCTCCCGTCGGCGGTGATGAGAAGCGAGGCCGACTGTTGCTGCTAGAGAATTGTCCCTGCCAATTCATTTTCCTTTTCCGATCTTCAACTAACTTTTTTCCTTTTCTTTCCACTATGAAAGCCTTGTTGATAAGCTTTTGAAAACTTTCATAGTCACTTGAAGACATGGCATACTGTATTTCTGAGGTCAAGCCTTCAATGAAACAATCTTGTTTCTTTTCATCAGTGTCAATGTCCCCCAGAGCATAGTGAGATAACTGTGTGAACTTAGAAAGATATTCTTGCACAGACATGCTACCTTGCTTCAGGTTGAGAAACTTCTTCCGCTTGTTCTTTATTTCTCCTGCTAGAACATAGTGATTGCGAAAGGCGAGTTTGAACTCATTCCATGAAATACTTTCTGGGTCCTCATGAGCTTCTTTGTATGCCGTCCACCAATCTGCTGCAAATCCATATAATTGATGAGAGGCAAAGAGTACCCTCTCACGCCCTTGGCATTGTATGATCTGCAATTTGTTCTCAATATTCTTGAGCCAATCATCAGCTTCTAATGGCTCTATAGCATTGTAACCTTGGTGGTTGGGTGCTCAGGAACTCACTTAATCTTGGTTGACGTGGTGCATTTTGAATTTGTTGTTGGGGTTGCTATAGATTGGCCACCACTTGTGTCAAGTTTTGTATGAGTTGATTCTGCATGTTCATCATTTGTTGTATTACTTCCCCATCAGCTCTTCGTGCAACTCTTGGCTGCCATTCAGGTAAAGGAAACGTTGCAGCCTCATTGTTGTTGTTCCCTTCATTGCGTCTTCTTCTTCTTCCTGCCATCTATTGTGAAAGACTATGTTTAAATTTAACGTATACATATGCTCTCTTATTTGTATTATGTTGTGTATATACTCCATTAGTTCTACACAAAAGTTACAAAAGTTTTTACTTCATTCATTTAATGATCATGTTTGAAGCAAACTAAGCATTTATATTCATTTAATAGGTATGTACATATACTAACGAGGTTGTGAACATAAGCCTATGGCTTTCACAACTCACGTTTACATACTAACAATACATTACATTATAAAACCTAAACAACTACTTACACAACCATTACACACTAATCATTACAATACCATACCATACGTACTACACGAGTTAATTCATAGGTAGGGACACCTATCCTAGTTATCCCCTGGGTTCTGTGCATTCTCCTGTGGGTCCTCACCATCACCCTCAGGAGAGCTAGCCTCTGACTCAGCTGTGGAGGCCTCAGGTGATGGTGAAACATGAGGGCGTTTGGCTGCCCTACGGTCTGGAGAGTCCGGAGTCCAAGTATCGCAGGGTCACTAAGCATTCTACTTCCAAGGAAACACTCACGTCATCACATTATAGTGCCATGACGGGGCCTTAGGGCATCAAGGAGGTAAGTTAACAAGGTCAAGGAGGGGTTCGTGGTACTTCACATGTCAACCATGTGACTATCACCTTGCAAGTATTGTGGTCTTGGATGGTGAGACACAGTATGCTACATGCTAGTGTAACGGCTAGACGACGTCATTGAGCTAGGTTAACTGAGGAGCAAGTAACCACTGTCAATATCAACGCATCATCACGATGTTATGGAACCATCGTGTCGGCCAGACTACTTACACGGAGAAGCTACCACTAGTCAAGCGGGTCTTAGCTACCTCAACGTTTAAAAGTAATCACGGAAAACATGCATATTAAAACAGGCTATCAGGGCAATTTTTTAAATTCATAGGTGCAATCATGATCAAGTAGGTTAGAGCTTGCCTTTAAAGGCTTCCAGAAACTCGTCGTAGTCCGGTTCTTCAAGTTCCTCGTCGGATTCCTCGTTTGCTATAGTACATAATTTGCGCGCATCAGCGTTGAATCCAAAAGAACTCCAAGAAATCCAAACAAAACCTTAGTAGTGTGGTTGTAGGGAGTCCTATAGAAATTTCAGGATAAGGTATATTTTTTTGCGGCTTGAGTGGGGGATTTCGTCGCTTGGGTAGTTAAGCACAAGTTTACCCCAGATTCCCGAGCTAACTAGATGGGTTAATACCATTTTTAGGATTTAGGGACTTTTCTAAGGTTTATTTAGGCCATGTCTGTTTGCCACTCTACTCTAATAGTAAAAAAGGGTATACCCAGTGCTGAAAGCTCCCACACATTGTGGGGTCTGGGGAAGGGAATTTCTAGGCATCCTTCCCCTTGCTTTTGTACATTACTTTTTTTTTTGAAATTTTCCTGAAATTTCTTCTATACTCCGAAATATATTTTACAAGTTTCTGTGTACATTAGGGGTATCCTTAGCAATTTCCTTGCATGCACAGAAGCGGACAAGTGGGCTAGAGGGTCCAGCATAGCGCTTTTGTCTCTGTTGTACGTGGACCAGGGCTAATTTCCACTGGTCCTTGCGAACCAGAGTGAGGTGGCAGCAATGTGACAGCTGACCGGGCTGCCACATGGGTCAGGCTGCCAAGGTGGATGCCACATGTGTGCCTTTGCTGAGGTGGTGCTGATCTAGCTACCATGTATGCGCGTCTATCTACGTGTCATGCCATGTGGCGCCAAGTGTACACCAAGCTGGCAAGGGGGGTCCTCAGGGTACTGTTCCGTTGACCCAAACCTATCCTATAGCCGTTGGGCCTGTGGTCCACAGGGACCAAGCCCACAGCGGCCCAGGCGGGGCATGCGAGCTGGTTGGCGCCCGCATGGCGTTGACTCGGCTGCCACGTCCGCACGCCTGCCTGCGTGGCCTGCCACTTGGCTGCCACGTGAGCGGGTGGCCGGAGCGGCTGCTGGCGGCCAGCCGGAACTGTGCCGTTTTGCTTTCGGGTTCAACCTAATGTGGTGTCGACGTTCCTTCAGTCGCGGGGAGTTGAGGTGTGGGGTTCCTAGCTGGACTTGCTTACCGGAACGGCACCAACGGCTTGCTGGAGTTGCTCGCTTGACAGAGTAGCCGTTACGCTCATTTTCTCCCGTGTTTGATCACTCCTACATGTTCGTGGGTACGGGGGAAAGCGGTTACGGGACTTGTCCAGACCATATACTGCAGGAATCGCGAAAATAGACGACGGCCGACAACGGTAAATAGTTATAGACGACGATTTCTGACTGTTGTCAATAAGGAAGCTTATATACGACGGTACAACTGGACATCGTCTATTATTGTGGCTTATAGACGACGGTACAGCTGGTCGTCGTCTATTATTATAGCTTATTGACGACGGCTAGGTCGGCCGTCGTCAATTATTATGGCTTATTGATGACAGCTAAGTACCAGAAACCGTCGTCAATAAGAATTATAATTTTTTTAAAAAGAAAAGGATGCCTTGGCTTCGAGTCCAACCCTAGCTCGATGGCCAGATCACACATGCATGAAAATAAATATATCACATGCATCAAAACACTATACGCACGCCACTACCCAACGCTACCCCGACCGCTGCCACCAGAGTTCGGGAAGTCGTCCTCGCGCTGTCGTCCAAACGTCGGATTAGGGGTGGGCATGTTTAACCGTTAACCGCAAAACCAAACTGAACCGCACCGAACCGAACCAAAATACACGGTTAACCAAAATTTTTGATCAAGTGCGGTTATCATTTTTGTATATTTCGGTTAACCGAATTTTATGCGGTTATCATTTCGTATTAACGAATAACCGATTTAACTGAAATATTATCCGATACTATCATATAAGTTAAAAAATTTAGTTTAATAGTACTAATCTTTACCCTCAACAAAAAATTTCTCATAATACAACCTAATCTTAATAATTTTCACCCATCACCGGCACATATATGTAATTTTAGTATATTTATTGCTTATTTTTTATGTGTTTATTATCATTTTTGCCCAATAAACTATGTTACACATTAAAATGCGGTTAACCGCAAAACCGAACCAAATTAACCGCAACCGAATTACGCGGTTATGACTTTTTTTGGATCAAATGCGGTTATCAATTCTTCGTAACCGAAATTTCTGTTAACCGAATTAACCAAACCGAATTAACCGTATTAACCGAACGCCCACCCCTACGCCGGATGCTGGAGGGATGGAGTTTGTTGAGCCTGCGTCGTCGTTCCCTGTGATGTGCATGTATAGTTAGACAAATTAGAAGTTTAAAAATACGTATTTGACTAAATAAACTCATTACAAGTTAGAATTGAGCAAGTTAGCTAGATTTGGCTATGTTTAAGTAAGTTTGCTCATATTTTACTAAGTTTGAGAAGTATCGACAAGTATTGTTTATGTTTGAGCAAGTTCAATTAGTTTTGACTATGTTTGAGTAAGATTGCTCATATTTGACTAAGTTTGAGCAAGATCGACTAGTTTTATGTATGTTTGAGGAAGTTCAACTAGTTTTGCTATGGTTGAGTAAGTTTTACCATATTTTACAAAGTTTGAACATGTTTAACTAGTTTTGGCTATGTTTGAGTAAGTTTGATCAAATTCAACTAAATTTGAGTAAGTTTAACTAGTTTAAGCTATTATGAGCAATTTTGTACCTGTGCTCCTGTCATCGGCCCCTATGGCACCTGTGGCAGCTGTATCGGTGGCGGCGCCCACTGGGGAAAGATAACCTCTTGTCCTGCGGCCATAGCCCGCAAATATGAAGCAAAATGTTATACATGTCATTCATATATTAAAAATGTTGGGTACAACGGTGCGAACTTACCTGCATGCCAGCTTGCAACTGTAGCATGTACGAGTGTTGATACTCGTCCCTAGCCCTGAGCTCCACTGCCTGCCTCTCGTTCGTCAGTCGTCGCTTCTTGTGTCCTATGGAGCTCCTCCTGGACACTCTGGAGCTCCAGATCTCGGCTCATACGCATGCTGGACCCACCCTAGGATGAAGAGGCCCTCGAGGAAGACCGCGCCTCCCTTGAGCCGACTACTCCATCAAAGATGGCCAACCTACACAATAAAGTAAGACGTGCCGTTCCGAAACGAGTGACGCATTTCTATAGGTTACGTTACTCATTTTCATTCTTAAATTATTTACGAGAGAGAGGAAAGAACGAGATAGAGGGACTCGAGGAAAGAACAGAAGCATAGAGTCGGTACAATGCCGACTCCAGAGTAGAGTAATCCGCTGCGGGAATGGAGTAGAACCTCCATTGTAGGACATAGAGTAGAGTCATTCACGGCTCCCACACTTGGAATAGAGCTTCCCTTGCCGGGCCACCAGAGGTCGCTTCCACCGTCCACCCAAGCGTGGGTGATTGATGTCCTCGCCATCGTCATCCGCTTCTGTGCCGTCTCGACGCATACATTACCACTACAACTGTCTATACGGCACAGACATATTTAATACGTTTCGTGCCATGCCGGGTCAGACCGTGCCGGGCCGGGTAGGCCCCAAACCCGTTTACTTACATATATATTAAGTAATCACTCAAAAACATAAGCAATTAACCTAAACCATATAACAAAAGCAACATAATCATGTAAACAACAATATCATCTAAACAAAAGCAACATAAACAACATAAGCAATAGATGGAATTCAATCATGGAACAAAATGAGATCGGTCAACTAACAAGTTTAATATGGAATTTCCTCTACACTAACAACAGAAACGGGGGCGGCTGACGGCGGGGCGCGCGCGAGGCCGGCTGACGGCCGGCGGCGTGGGGGCGACCCACGATGGGGCGGGGCGGGGGGGGGGGGGGGGGTCGGGGGCGGCGTGGTTGTGGCGGCCGATGGCGGGGAGAGAGGCTGCCGGGGCGGCGCGGGGTGGCGGGGGTGGCCGGGGCGGCAGGGCGGGAGGGGGGCTGGGGCGGCAAGGGGGTGGCGGGGGCGGCCGGCGGTGCGGTGGTGGAGGGCGGGAGGGGGGACGGGACGACGCGGGGTGGCGGTGGTGGCCGGGGCGATGGGTCGGGAGGGGGGGCGGGGCGACGAGGTGTGGCGGGGGGCGGCCGGTGGCGGAGGGCGGGCGGCAGGGGGTCTAGGGCGGTGTAGGGTGGCGAGGGCGACCCGAGGCGGCGGGGCAGCCAGGGCGGCGGGGCGGGAGGGGGGCCGGTGTGGCACGGGGTGGCAGGGGCGGCTGGTGGCACCGCGGCGGAGAGGGGCGGCGGTGAGGAGGACGTACCTCACGCGGCGGTGACCGGAGACGGGGCGGCGGAGACCGGTGACGGCGAGTCGGGAGGCGGCGCGGTCGGGAGAGAATGCCGCCTCCCGACTCGCGCTCGGGAGTATATGCGGGCTTATTGACGACGACGACGTTCCCCGTCGTCAATAAGCTGCTTATTGATGACGGTATTAGGTTACCATCATCAATAAGCAGCTTATTGACGACGGTTGTGTTTCACCGTCGTCAATAACTCCTCGGGTGGGCCTGGATCTCAGCCAAATTTGACGACGACCGTTATACACGATGGCCACCGCCGTCTTTGAGTTTATTGGCGACGGCTGTATCTAGCCGTCGTCAATTAATTTAAAGACGACGGCCCCGTTGTCAATAATTTTTGCTATCGTCAATGTTCGCTTTTCCTGTAGTGTTAGGGGGTCCCTCAGCGACCGGCGACGGGCTGCAATGGCGAGGGGCGGCGGTGCTTGGTGAACTTGAGCGTGTGGATGTTTTCTACCCATTTGGCGATGCTACACACGTTCACTGAGGCGGGGGAAAGTCCTAGAGGGCTCGGTCGAGCCAGGGAGTGCCCCACGGTAGCCGGCGATGATGTGCAGTGGCGAGGGCGGTGGCCCAACGGTGCACGTGACCTAGGAGTTCGTCGGAGTGGCAGCTATGGTACGTCGGAGATGGCAGCTGCGGCGGTTCACCATGTTACCATGTGGGTGCCCTACATTTCCGGTGTTTGAATGGTCTAGCATCTGCTTCGGGGTGTGGGGGTTAGTTTGGGGCGGCTAGCGCGGCCGAAGGCGCTGCGTGGGCGACCAGCGACGGCAAGCCGCGATGGTGGGCGGAGTCTCGACGGCGCGGTCCTTCTACGGCTGCCGAAGGCATGCTAGAACCTCGGTGGGCGGTTCACCATGACTAGGGTGCTACATGAGGAAGCAATTGGGGTATGGCAGCTTACCGGAGCTTAGCCAAGGCGACGGCCGGAGTTGGGGATGAAAAACGAAAACTCTGAATTGCTTGCTGGAATTAGCCGGTCAGAGGTCAAATGGTCTCGTTGGAGCTCGAGGATGGTCATGCGCACCTTTGGGGTCGAAGGGGGGCTGTTTTATAGCTAGCCAAGGCGGTTCCGCGGTGAGGCAGTGCGGTGCGGGCGGCGCGGGGTTAAGGTGGTGCGGCGCGGGCGGCGCGGGGTTAAGGCGGCTGAATTAAGGGGAGGAAATGTGGCGGGCGGCGGTCGACGGGATGGGCGGCGTGCGTGGCACACGGTGATGGGACGGTGGGGGTGTCCCTTCGCTGGATTTCCGGCGGCGGTGCGGCGATTCTCGCGCAGGGAATAAGGGCGGTCGGCCTGAGGTTGAAGGAGGCGGTGGATTCTTGGGCCGGGCCGGGCTGCGCACAAGGAAAGGGGGAGAGGAGGGAAAAAGAGCTAGGCCGGCTGGGGAAGGGTTGGGCTGCACCAAAGAAATGAAGGGGAAAGGAGTTGGGCTCGGCCCAGAAAGAGTGAGAGTTTAAATATTTTTCTGATTCTGATTTTAAATAGGGGTTTGAAGTGATTTGTATGCAAACAGTTTGTGAGTTATTTGAGTTAATGTTCTCATATTGATTTAGCTTGTGGATTTATATTATTGTTTCATATATATATATATATATGTATATATATATGTGTATATATATATGTATGTATATATATATATATATATATATATATATATACATAAGTACATAAGTTTGTGTATATGTGTATGTATGTATGTATGTATGTATGTATGTATGTATGTATGTATGTATGTATGTATGTATGTATGTATGTATGTATGTATGTATGTATGTATGTATGTATGTATGTATGTATGTATGTATGTATGTATGTATGTATGTATGTATGTATGTATGTATGTATGTATGTATGTATGTATGTATGTATGTATGTATGTATGTATGTATGTGGACATACATATGCCATTCGAGTTCCTATTTCTTGATTTATTTGCAGAATTTGTATTAAAGTTTACCACATATATGTGTATATACACCCACAACCACTTGGTCACTTAACCGTTCGTTTTAATGAACTCTTTAGCTGGTGATATACATATATATGACACTTGCTAATATTTCAATTTCTGCATTTAAATTACTGCTACTAGGTTTTGTTTTGTATGTATATGTCGATTTTCCATTCTTGACTTGAGCTCGCTTGCACTAAATTTTCTAGTTGAATTTAGTTTGCAGTGGCTAGTGTATATATGTGTGTGTGTATAGACATATATGTGTATTTACGTCGCCATTACTTTCTCTTTCGAGTTTGGTTATTAAGACATCTAAATAGTTTGAACTGCACTGGCGTGTATATTGTTTTTAAGTTAGTTTTGGTTCAAGATTCTATTTCATACTCTTGTTTATTGTTTAATGAGGTGAGTCTTTATGATTGAGACACACACACACACACATATATATATATATATATGACTCAACTTTAACTAGAAATTAATATAGGCTTCAGATCTTCTTAAAATTTTGGTTTTGGATCTATTTCTTTTTTGTTTCAAAAATTCGGGCTGTGACAATTTCTTTCTTAACAACTTACAACATATATCATCATCCACCCTCTCCAATTTAATAATCCATTTGAAAAGCAAACACTCATTCGTCACTCCAGTATAAGTAAAACCCAACCCTCCATATAGCTTCCCACTTAACCGTACGGTATTTCTTCATTTGGCCAGAATTCCAGTAAAAACCAGCTCTAGCTGAATCCAGTTTTTTCGGTGCACACTTTGAGGAAGCAGGTAAACACCATAGTATAATTTGGAAGATCGAGAACTCAAACTGTTTCCTATAAAGATGGATTTACCCCCAGGTGAAAAGTTTCCTTGCCAACCCGGCAGCCTCTTCTCAACTCCTACTCCCACATATATCGAATCCGATGCAAACAATTCCCTATCACTAAATGGAAATACCTCAGTACTTCAAAAGAAGTGCCCAATTTCACAGTTAAATAGCTGGGCTACTACCCTCTTTTTTTTTCTGACTAGAGGCTCCACTCACCACAATTTCACTTTTGTGATAGTTAATTCTAAACCTTTTTGGCTGCGCTGCCATGCACTCCTGGAGCAGTGCGGAGTCGCTGCCATTCATCACCTAGGGAGCTAGCGGCGCCGCGCGAGTTTTTCTGTTGCCGTCGTACTGACTGACGCTTGCAGAAACAGGCATTGTTCCCTTCTCCTTTCCCCGTTCTCGATCGCCGCCGGACGAGGCCTTTCTCTTCTGCAATGTCAACTGCTGATGTTTTGGGCTAGCCATCAATGATTAGCAGTACTCCTGCAAGTTTATTAGTTTGCCTAAAAGGGCCACTCCGTCGAACAACGATAAGAGACAACCTGGAAAATAAAACTAGCGATGAAAAGGAGCAGGTGTGAGGATGCAAAATGGATTGCTGGTCACAGACAACCAGTACTAACTACTAGGCACTTCTGAAGCAGTGCCAAAATAGCTAATCCAGGATGAGCGACTGCAGAAGCTGCACATTCACATTCAGGCATATATCGTGCATGTGGTTCATACCCCGGCCTCGTGCTCTCACCACTCGACTCAATTGCGCAGGAGAAGGAACATACGTACGGCCACGTGGACGTTACGTGTCCTAGTAGTAGCCTTTAATTAGGTACGCATACACATGTGGCCACTGAAGCCCCACGCCGATGTTAATTAGGTCGAACCTGCGCGTGGCAGTTTGTCAAGTGATGTCGCTCGCGTTAGACGGAATAGGTAATTTACTGCATAATTTCAGAAAAAAACACGAACAGCGATAAACACTAGCAAACGAGAAGTCAGATTTTTTGCGTATCGATCTGAAATCGTTGCAAACATTAATCTAACGACAGTCGATCGGTGCAGACGTTGGTGGTGACGCTAGGCAGCAGTGCCCGATCTCAGCGGTAGGCGACCCATGATGAAGAACGTGGGCAGTCGCGCAGAGCGCTTCCCAAAAACCTTATTCGCCCTCTCCGGGTGCAGGATCGCAAGGGCGAGCGATTCCGGAGACCTGCTCTCCCGATCGTCGGTGCATGGCGGCGCTCGGAATGGAGTAGACAATGGTGGCGCAAGAAACTGGAACGTGGGAACGATTTGTTTCGGTTGTGTTTTCCTTTGTCGGGCACGCCACAATATATAGAATCTCTGTTAGAGATCGATTTGGTTGCTGATCCGATTTATCTGCAACGTGCGGATACTACTACAACAAACTTCATCTCAGGCGGCTCCAAACCTATTATCACAAGCAGAAACTCAAACCGCCTGTGAAAAAGGTTATCACAAGCGGTCTTGACCTTCATGAATCCGGTTATGAAGACTCTTTATCACAGGCGATTTTTGTACTAGTGTCCAGTCTCTAACTAAACCCAATTTGTAAGCCCAAAAAGCCCAACCAAATTTCTGCAACAAAAATAAAAGTTGGGCTCAGCTCAAGACTCGAATTCACACAAACACACACGCGTGCGAGGCGAGGCGAGCCGTGGCGTGGCGAGGCGAGCGAGGAGGAGGAGCGCACGTGGGCTACCACTCTCCTCTCTTCTTACCTCTAACTGAGGTGTGGAAGAACAACCCCCCTTATATATAGGAGTTGCTTCCCTCAAACTTCCCATGTGGCATTAAATTATTAGCACCACCCCCTCTTGCACTAATGGGACTTTGAGATTTATTTGGAATTATTGTTATTTTCTGCATGGGCCTTTGGGCCAAAATTCCAACAACCCCCCACTAGATCTCAAAGTCATTAGAAGAGAGGTCATTCTTGTTCCTTGTTTGATATACTAGTATTTCAGCAGAGACTGTTCAGTTGACTTCTGCCTAGATCTTTAAGTTACATCAGTTCACAACTTGAACAATGGACTAAGTCTTGAATTGCAAGTTTTATGTGAGCCAATTTCACCTAAAGACCATACTAGTACTTGACTACCAGTAGTCTACCCCGCGGGTAGAGCATATGCGTCGTACTCCCTGGTCTCTTCATGAGCTTTGTAGAGATCAGCCAAATCTCACAGACTGCGATGTTAGACAGTCGGAGCTCATATAGGTGCTCTGTAGGATAACATCTTTGCTACACATAGCCAGCAGAAACACATAAGGGCAAATTGCCAATCTGCCTTACAGTTTGAGAGTATAGATGTGCATCTTCACATAGAGAGGTCTCATTGAAATACTCTCCTCGGTGAACCACTAGCTTGTTTTTCCCAGATCCTACTTCACGGGATCGATCACATAGGTTAGGTTACCACTATGCTGTCACAATCATGGGTCTTAAACCCATCTCCCTCGATGCACTTTCTATCACGTTCCGTGATACTCCCTTCGTAAAAGGGATCTGCCATATTTTTGTCTGTTTGTATGTATGAAACAGTAATAACTTCGGATTTCCTCATTTTCCTGACAGATTTCAAACGTCTCTTGGCGTGTCTTGATGATTTTGCATTATCCTTAGAACTGGTCAATTTAGCAATCACTGTTTGATTGTCACATTTCATAAGGATTGTCAGCAATGGTTTCTCGACCACAGTCAAATCCATCAAGAGCTCTCACAAACATTCTGCCTCTATAGTTGTTGTCTCTTAAGCAGTGAGGTCTGCTTTCATGGTTGACCTCGTCAATATGCTCTGTTTACAAGACCTCCATGATATGGCGCCACCAACAGACGTCAATATACTGTTGAACTTTTCATGTCATTGCTTAGGTTCTTGTTTCAGGCCATACAAGGATTTCAAACATTTACACACCTTTCTCTCTTCACCTTTTACTACGAACCCATCAGGTTGATCCATATAGATTTCCTCTTCCAACTCTCCATTAAGAAAAGTTGTCTTCACATCCATTTGATGAATGATTAGGCCATAAGAGGCAGCTAGAGAAAGTAGTACTCGGATTGTCGTCAATCTGGCGACGGGTGAATATGTGTCAAAATAGTTTTCACCTTCCTTTTATGTATAACCCTTTGCAACTTGTCTCGCCTTGTACTTCTCAATAGTACCATCAGGCCTGAGCTTCTTCTTGAACACCCACTTACAACCTACTGGTTTGCACCCGTATGGTCGTTCAATTAACTCCCAAATTCCATTTGAAAATTGAGTCCATCTCACTACGAACTTCTTCTTTCTAGTCATCTACATCAGGAGATCCATATGCCTCTGCAATAGATTTAGGAGGTACACAATGAAATCATCACCAAAGGATTTTGTAATCCTCTATCTCTTACTCGATTGAGTTGTTTCATTGTGTTCCTCCTCTAGGACATTCTCAAATGGTGTTTCAAGAAACACGATAGTTGCGGTAGATTCAGGATTAAGTTCAGAAGAAATTCTAACAGTGCTATGCATATCTATATCTTTCATAGGAAATATATTCTCAAACATTATTGCATCACAAGATTCTATAATAGTCACTACAATAATTCGACTCACTTACGATGGCTAAAACCGTCGTAAGTAAGGTCTAAACCGTTGTATTTAGCTTAATTATGATGGTTTAAGCCTAATCAACAGTTTTTAGCCGTCGTCAGGATTTGGTCGTAAGTTAAGTAACTTACAACGGTGACCCGTAGCATATGTAAGCGTCTGGGCCACATGGTGGGCCATACCACTTACGACGGCCTGAACCCGGTCGTCGTAAGTTATTCGGGCTTACTTACGATGGAGCAGTCGTCGTAAGTAACATGGGCTAACTTACGATGGCCTGTATACATGCCGTCATAATTTATGGTTTTATTTAAAAAAAACTGAAACTAGCTGCCCTGGGCACAGTTGTCAGCCAAGACAAATCAAACAGACATTCACATAGACAAATAATACAATACAGATTCGACGGTTCATTAATAAATTCCAAGAAAATCTAAAAACACATAACGACTACAAACTCCCCTCACGACTACCTCCGAAGCCATCAACGTCGTCTTCGCGCGTCCCTCCCGGTGCCGGTAGCTGCGGAGATGGAGTCTGCGCCTTCGTCGGTACCAATGCGTTTAGCCATAAGCACGTAGCCATCACCGCCGTAGTTGTGCTAGCCGTCTGCTCCTCTGCAGGCTCGAGCCCTCGTGGACTTACTGATGAAGTCCTGGCTAGCCCAGTACCGACAAAGAGCTCGATACGCGTCGAGCTGACTCTCTAACTAGCTAATACTAACCTGCACATATTTAGTATTTCATCAACCACTGTTAAAATAAGTAATTATTAGAAATAGTTAACAATCCTCGGTCAAGTACGTGTAGAGTCCTTCCTAAACGGACCCCCTCCCTGCTGCTGATGCCGCTTGTTGTACTCGTTGATTGCCTGGATGCGGGCATACAATAATGCCTGCATCACAAGCTTCCGAGCATTGTTATGGAACACGGCAGTCGCGTGCTCCATCATGTTCTCGCTCGAGTCCTCTAGCTGATACCGCAGCTTTAAGAAAACAAAAAAATTGATTAATCCGCATTAACAATTTAATTGAGTGTAAAAATGCAAACATTTAAACTTATCATAAAATCGTTCCACACGGCCCCCTGTAGGGTGTCGTGGACTTCATGAGGGACACGATCGTAGTCGTCCCACGACAAAGTAAGGACACTGTCGATGACACCGGGATAGTGCAACCGCACTAAAGCCCCGATGACACCGTTAACCTGTCTGTGGTGTCCCCGGCCCGTGAACGAACAGTCGTGCCAAGATCTGTAAAATTTGTTAACTTATTATGTATTGGCAGGCAACATCCAATATTTAATACTATACAATTTATTTACCTATCTCTGAGTGGACGAATGGTGATCCGCTCACGAGGAAGAGGAGGAGGAGCAGCGAATTGGGTCCTCCTCGTGCGTCGCCTCGTCGGCGGCACCATGTCCGGTGACCCGGACGGCTGGTCACCACTAGAGCCCGAAGGATCCACGTTCGCCGACTCCGAGGGCTGCGTAGCCGGCTCCGAGGGCTGGGTAGCCCCAACCTCCGGCTCCGACTCAGAAGACTCTGAGTCGGACTACAAAAATAAATGATTCATAAGAAAAAATAATTGATAAATGCAATTTCAAATAACGTGATTGGCAACTCAAATTTACCTCCCTGTGCTGCAAGGCCAAAACTCGGTCTGAAAAGTCTGGAAGGTGCCTCATCAACTGAGAGCGTCTGCTTGCACCTGACGAGGTACCTGATAAGACCAAGTCTCACGGCTGGGTGAGGAACCCTCTCACCCGCTTCCTCCCCTTCCCCTTTCCATTTGACGATAACATCGTGATGCAAGGAGTATAGGTTACGTTAATCTTACTTTTTGGAGTGATTTAGAAGAGAGAGGTAAGAACGTGAGACAGGAGGAAAGAACGATGGCGATTAGGGCTGAAAATGGTCAGAGTACTCGGCGACGGAAGCGGGCGGCGTAGGAACTCCGACGACCTTGTTCTCCGACATAGATGGACAAAAAATCTTGGGACATGATCGGTTAGCTTCATAGAAACCTAAGAAGTGCTAAACTAGTTGACTACGGCAAAGGCGGCCATGGCCATGGCACCAACGGCGCTTCTTGATCGAAACCACACGGTTCTCAACGGTTGTCTCGGCGGAGGCCATGGCCATGGCCATTGACCTTTAAATGGCTCGTGTCACACCATATATGGGTTGTGTCGGGCTGAGCCGGCCGGAAGCCCGTTTATTTATATATCAATATTATACACTCAAGCAATCGAATTAAACTAAAATTACTAACTTAATAATAAACTAACTCAGAATTTTAAAAGAAATATAAAACTAACTTAATACTCAACTAAACCAAAATTAAGTAATCTAATTAAGTAACAAATTAAATCATTAACTAAACTAATTAATAAAAAACTAAATTAAGAACTTAATGAACTAAATGAATTAATTTAATTACTAAATGAACTAAATTACTTACTAAATCAACTAAATTAATTACTAAATGAAATAAATGAACTAAATTACTTAGTAAATGAACTAAATAAACTAAATTAATTACTACATGAACTAAATTAGTTACTAAATGAACTAAATAAACTAAATTAATTACTAAATAAACTAAATTAACTAAATTAATTACTAAATATAACGTACCTCAAAGTGGCGGCGAAGCGGGGCGGGCTTGGGGCCTAGCGGCGGCGGCGACGCCCGAGCGACGGCGCCGGGGCGGCTTGGGGAGGCGCGCAGGGGCCGCGGGGCGACGTGGGGAGGCGCAAAAGGGCGGCGCGGGGCGACTAGGGTAGCGCGAGACGGCGGCGCTGAGGCGGTGCGGGACGGCGCTGGGGAGGCGCGCGGCGGCGGCGCTGGGGGCGTTGCGTGGCGCAGCAGCGGTGGTGTGGATAGGGGCAGCGGTTAAAACCCGTAACTTACGGCGGCCACTTAACTTACGACGACTGTAACCAAAGCCGTCGTAAGTTACTCTTAGTTTATGACCGCACTTTAACTTACGACGGCTTAGGGTTATGTCACTTACGACGGGCCCGTAACTTACGATGGCCATGGACCCAAGGCCGTCGTAAGTTAGTTTACTTACGACGACCCACAGTGATCGTCGTAACTTAGGTTACTTACAACGGCTAGCTGTTGTAAATAACTTGGCCGTCGTAATGTGTTAGGTTTCCTATAGTGAGTATGAACATGCATATCAGGTAGCTCAGATTTAACTACTAAAAATCTATACGCTATACTCCGCTGAGCATAGACTAGAAAGATGCAATCCACTGTCTTTGCTTCAAGCTTGCGTTTCTTAGATATTGGTATATTGACCTTTGCCAAGCACCCCCAACTTTGCAAGTATGAAAGTGGGTTTTCTTCCAACCCACTCCTCACAAGGGGTTTTCTTTTTATTCTTGTTTGGAACGCGGTTTAGGACATGACATGAAGTCAATAGAGCCTTCCTCCACCATGCCTTAGATAAACCGGAAGTGTCTAACATGGCATTCACCAATTCACACAACGTACGGTTTTTCCTCTCTCGGCTACCCCATTTGATTGGGGTGAATAGGGAGGTGTCCTCTCGTGTATAATACCATGTTACTCACAAAAATCATTGAATAATTTAGGAAAATACTCACTACCACGATCTGACCTAAGACGTTTGATCTTCCTCTCTAATTGATTTTCTACTTCAGCTTTATAGATTTTAAAGTAGTCTAAAGCTTCATTGTCACATCCGGTTTTCTATAAGGAACACCCGAGCGTATTCTCACATGTATGCCAGGATCAGTTGACTCATGCATGTGCCGACAAGAGTGAAATATCATTATATTACAAGCCAAGTTCAACGTACAACATAATATTATAACATAAGACATAAAATACCGAGTAAGAGTACTAATACACTAATAACATAACAGCGGAAGACTATAGCGTGGATGCTCCAGTTCCACAGGCGTTGCCCAGGGGTTTTGCCAGCCTAGAACAACTCTTCGGGATCGAAGTCCTCCTCATCAAAGTCTATATCTTTATTTGCACCTGAGCAGCATATGATATCCAACAAAAGCAAGTTTGAGTACCCAAAGGTACTCAGCAAGTGTAGGAAAGGATGTTATGAAGGCTATTAGCAAGGAAAGGCTAATATGGTTAAGCACTATGCATTAATCCTAGGCCTTATCTTTAATTAGCAACCTCTATTACTAAGTGATAAACCCCACCAACTTCATAATTAAGTCATTAATGTTAGGTTACATCACCCAACAAACTCTTTAAACTCATATCCATGTTTCTCTAATCATGGACAAGTCCAAGCCGCTCTTGACCGTGAGCACGGTTGTCATGACAGTTTGGTTCTCTACATAGTTTGTACCACTTTACCCACAAGTAGTGATTTCATCCCCTGTTGGTAGGTGGACTAAGAACCTCTCTGATATCCGTGGTTGCAAGCCACATTACACACTTCCTTTGGTGTCCGATCAGGAGATCACTACATGGCCTTTACAAAGCGTCTACCGGCAAGTATAAGCCCACTGAGGTTTCACCGCTGCAGTTCCTGGGAGTAAACCCTCCCCTGCAAAAGCCCCCTCTTGAGCCTTGCAGTTCCCAGGATAGTCAAAAATGGACTCCCATTCCCCGCACCATCCAAACACTCATACTATACCGACAAACTCCTAATTAATTGGCCAAGTTGCCCCATCTCACTCTTGTGGTGGCGCTGTAAAGCCGGGTTAACTGTTCCATGAACCGGTCCTTAGAATCTAAGACATGCACTATCACTAACCCGAGTCTCGTGCACGAAGCACCATCCAAAACAACCAGCTTGTCTAGATTCCTAACACCATGACACACTCTTGTGTCTTTCATATAATTCCACAAGACTAGCAACAACAATGTTTCATTCATTCTCTAAGTTCTAAGCATGGCTAAGCACATAAAATGACAATGGCATATCCTAACTAAATCCCTCCATGGTTTTGCAAGGAATGATAAAGGAATAAAACTAGGGAAGCATCCTAAACTGGGTCTCATATTAAAGACATCATGCAAACATTCTAACTAATCATCCTAGAATAGGAACAAAGTGGTCAAGGAACACTTGCCTTTGAATGGATGTTCGTTCACTTTGAAATCTTGTTCTTAAAGATTATGAAGTAGATCTTGTGATGGTTCTACCCATGTATATGCACACAAAACAATGCAAAAATATGCAATAAGAAACTTAACAATACATTTCAATCATATATATGCTTAATTTTATACGTATTTTATTTATTCCTATTTGTTTTCTACATCTACATATGGCTTCATATTGTTCTACATATGTTTTGGAGTGGAAATAAACATGAATTTGACATATATATCTTTTAATTCATTTTTGCTATGGCAAACATTCATTTTTTAATTTTGTAGTGATTTTTAATAATTTCGAAGTGTATATATGCATATATACTAATTTTTATAATTAAGTCAGATCTAAAAGTTATTTTATATTATCACTGTAATTTTTTTAGAATATATATTGCTGTTTTTACATTTTCAGAACCTATTTATGCATTTTAGACAATTTCCATAATTTTTTCTACAATATATATTGTTTTATTGGTATTTCAGCATTTATTTAGTATTTAAAATACATTTTCAGTCTTAATTTATAATTATTCTGAATTACAGAAACTATATATGTGTAAAAATATAAAAACAGAATAGTTCTATGCATTTTAATGAATTTCTACAATTTCTCTGAAGTATATATGGTTTTTATTTGAATTTCAGTATTAAATTATCCTCCAGAATATATTTTCAACCTATTAAATAATTCTTTTCAATTTCAGAATACATATATATGTGTTAAATTATGAAACAGATTATTTTCATGCAGTTTTATAATTTTCCTGAAATTATTTACTCTAATTTGGCTAATTTCAGAATTAAAAATAATGTTATAAATTGTTATGGACTAGATTGCAACATTTACAATTGGTCCAGGGTTCAAATTGAAATTTTATAGCCATTTATCTAAATTACAGAGAAGGTAGGGGCTAATTGGCTATTTTACAGTGAATTTTCAAATTTCTATAAAGCCTAAAGTTTAATTTGCAAAGCACAGGGTCTGTTTTCTAGTTATTTAAATCTCCAGGGCCTATCTATCAAATTCCCAACGTATGTAACTATTTTAAATGTGGATCGTTGGATCTGAGATCAATGGTCCAGATTTAAAATAACTGAACCAGTATCTCCCTTCTAATCTTAACTGTTGGCTCAAATGCGACGCATCAGAAACGGCCACGTCACCCCCTACTCTTCTTCCCCACGGGCGGCGGCACACTTGCCGGCGAGCGGCGGCGGCATCACCGGATTTCGCCGGTTCTACGATTTTCTACGCTATTTCTTGGTTTTTCTACTCGGGAAGGTAGAGGAGATGATGGAGAACTCACCTAGGGGAATTCTTTGGACCAAAACTGGCCAGAAGTGTGTCGGTGACGACGTTTGACGGCGAATTCCTGCGATCTTCATCGGCAAAGCTCCCCAAGCGCCGTCCTTCAGAGAATTTCGTCGGGAATCCTTCCTTGTGGCCAAGGGATGGTGTAGGGAGTATTAGAACGGAGGATCAACGCTTGAATTCGGAGAATTGAAGATTCGGGCTTCGGTTCTCATCGAGGGAAATTGGTGCGGTTTCGTGGAGGAAAATGTCCGGCGTTGGGTGGGTTTTATAGAGTAGGAAGAGGCGGCGGTTGTGGGGGCGTCGGTTGGAGAAGGGGCGCCAATTTTGGCTCGTGGCCGAAAGAATTTGATCACATCCAATATAAAAAAGAGAGAGAAGAGAGGGAGAATGGGTTGCGGTTGGAGGAGGAAGATGGCTGACTTGTGGGTCCGTTTGGCAGTGAGGGCATTGAGGGAGAGGAGGGTTCTGCTCTTTTGTTGAAAATTCAGATGTTACATTCATATTTAATTTGCAACAATTATACATAGCAGAATCTAGTTGAATCATCTATTAGCGTCATAAAGTATTTCTTTCCACCTTTTGTCAACACACTATTTATCTCACATAGATCAGAATGTATGAGTTCTAGATGTACCAAGTTTCTCTCCTCGGGTGCCTTGTGAGGTTTTCGAGATTGCTTTGATTGCACACAACAATGACAATTATAACCTTTGTCAATGGTGAATTCCGGAATTAACTTAGGACTAAATAGCCAATTAAATAAACCAAAATTAACATGACATAAACAAGAATGCCAAACACTCGCATCATTATTAACACTGCCACATGGTTTACTGATTTATTATTAAACTCTGACAAAGAAAAGGGGGAACAAGCCTCCACATTCATAGCCTTTACCAATAAATTGTCCATGTTTCGACAAAACTGTTTTATTGGACTCTAAAACTACTTTGAATCCATCTCTACACAGAAGGGATCCACTAACAAGATTCTTGTTCATAGTATGGACATGCTGCACGTTACTTAGCTGGACAATCTTTCTCGAAGTGAACTTCAGATCGACCGTGCCAACACCACGAACAAAAGCATGTGACCCATTCCCCATTAGGATGGAGGAATCCCGGACGAACCGGTAAGAAGTAAACATAGACATGTCAGAACATACATGGACATTAGCACCCGTATCAAACCGCTAGGATGATGTTTGAATAACAGACAGAACACGTACTAAAGGAATTACCGTACCCATCCGCATTGCTAGATGTCACAATGTTTACATTCTTTTTCCCTATACGATCTGCTCTGTCAGGACATGAAAAAATGCCCGTGCTCACCACAGGTATAACAACCCTCATTAGCTTTGTTTAACTTCTTCTTATTGAAATCAGTTTTGTTTGGCTTGAACTGGAACTTGTTGTTCCCTTTATTTTTGGCATTGGGTTTCTGCACCATATTTGCATTAGCGCTAGAGTTACCCTCGCCTCCTTTCTCAGTAGAGTCCTTAGCCCAAGCCTTCTCCTCAACATCAAGAGACGCTATCAGGTTTTCAACTGATATTTCCTGTCTCTTGTGTTTTAGAGTTGTGGTGAAGTTCCTCCACGAGGGAGACAACTTTGCAATAATGCAACCAGCCACAAACTTGTCAGGCAAAGAACACTTAAGGAGATCGAGCTCTCTCGCGATACACTGTATCTCATGAGTCTGTTCGACTACAGGACGGGTAATAACCATCTTGTAGTCATGGAAGCTCTCCATGATATACAGTTCACCGCCTGCATCGACTGCACCATACTTATCGTTCAATGCATCCCACAACTCTTTCCCATCCGTGACTATTAGATAAATATCCCAGAGCTTGTTGTCAAGAGTGCTTAAAATACATCCTCTCAGGGCAGCATTTACTTTTTTGAACTTTGCCCGTTCTTCAACAGTCAAAGAACCTTGAGGTCTACCCTCGTTTACCCAGAAGATGTTAAGCGATTGAAGCCAAAGCGTGGTCTTAACTTGCCATCTCTTAATGTGCACACCAGAGAATTTCTACGGCCTTAGTGCATCGACTAAAGTCATCATGTTTAAAACAATAAATTTCCTAAATAATGTTTTTAGATTGTTAGAGGAAATAGACAATTTACTGAATAATTCCGGAAAAACACGACTTTAAACAGCGAGAAACACCAGCAAACGAGAAGTCAGATTTTTGATGTACCGATCTAAAACTAGAGGAATTGCTGCAAACGTTGATTTGACGATAGTCAGTCGGTGCAGACGTTGGTCGCGACGTGGGCAGCAGCGCCCGATCTCAGCGGTAGACGACCCGTGATGAAGAACGTGAGCAGTCGCGCATAGCGCTTCCCAAAAACTTTATTCGCCCTATCCTGGTGCAGGATCGGGATGGAGTAGACAATGACGGCGCAAGAAAGTGGAACGTGGGAACGATTTGTTTCGGTTGTATTTTCCTTTATCGCGCACCCGCAATATATAGAGTATCTATTAGAGATCGATTCGGTTGCGGATCCAAACCAGGCAGCTCCAAACCTATTATCACAGGCGGAAACGGCTTGAGACTCGAATTCACACGAACACGCGCGCGTGGCGTAGCGTGGCGAGCGAGGAGGAGCGCGTGAGCCACCCCTCTCCTCTCTTCTTACCTCTCACTCAGGATTGGAAGAACAAACTCTCTTATATGTAGGAGTTGCTTTCCTCGAACTTACTATGTGGTATTAAACCATTAGCACTGCCCTCTCTTATAATAATAGGCTTTTAAGATTTATTTAAAATTAGGTTTTGGGCCAAAGTTCCAACAGCTCGCACCTCGGATCGACCTTGGGGCGCGACTGCAGGCATCGATCGTCCGACGATGACGAGTCCCGAGGCGTCGTGAATAAACATAAACCTAGGTTGTCTGTCGCACATGCAGCGACGTCGTGTGGTGTGGTCGCGATCGGGCCTTGTTCATGTCGCGGCGGCGGATTCAGGTACGATGCTGAAGAAAATTCTGGACCACATCGAGTAAAGA
Organism: Neostapfia colusana; assembly: GCA_030760725.1. Classification (NCBI taxonomy): domain Eukaryota; kingdom Viridiplantae; phylum Streptophyta; class Magnoliopsida; order Poales; family Poaceae; genus Neostapfia; species Neostapfia colusana. The sequence goes on from JASWHV010000006.1 coordinate 109,883,953, forward strand.
ACTCCAAAACATTACTGAGTAGTAGTTAGTACCACAACTGAGCTGCTAGTCTTAGTTTATACTTTGTGTAAAAATAGCCTAGCTTCTGCTTCTAGTACATGAACGAGCCGAGCAGATCTAAATAAATCTCATGCATGCATATGATATGCTGCAAGGCAAGCTTGTCCTAGTTGTAATAATAACAATAAAACAGCAGCAACTAATAATGAGCATGTACTGAGATAGCTAGTGGGGACAGGGACACGGCTCTAGCCATCCATCCGCCGCTTTTAGCCTGTCTCATCTGCGCAAATTAAGCTAATAGGGGGCACGCATGTCGCTCGCTCGCACATTTCTATTCTGATGGTGATGGACAATATGTATTTCTTCTGAACTGTCTTTCATCGACCAACAATGTAAACATGCAGTGCAGAAGCTTTGAAGAAACTGCATGGTTTTTATTGAGCCAATGAGCTTCTCTCTCATATATATATATATATATATATATATATATACACATAAAGAAAAAGAACTATAGGTCGCCCCTACTACTTGACCTATGACCTAGCTAGGCCTCTAATAAGGTAGGTAAGTCCTACACATCCACAAGACCGTAAATCCTGCAGACCCCACTCAACAGAGTGTTGCTATAGCCGGAGTACTCTGCTGCTCTTTAGATCTACTAGCAGAGTACTGTAGCTGTGTCTGTGTCGAAATAAATTACTGTCTCGGATACGTACTGCCCCATTGTGTACGCTCGTTAGGTGTTACAGTGCAGGTGCCGTGCTGTGCTGTACTCCCAGCAGTGTGGCCCTGCACACCGCCGTGGTAGTAGTGTACGAGTAGCTGTCAGTTCGTACGCACGCATTGCACGCAGAGGAGGTAGCCGATCGAATTCATTGCGAGTTGTGAATGAACCGTGATCGGTCAGATGTTTCCGATCCGAGGAACTGGAAGGACCGCGCCTTGTCCTGCCCCCCGGCCGGCTCCGAGCGCCAGCCGTTGCTGTAGCTTTTATCGTCCGGCCATGGCAGGATTGGTCGCCGTTGCTCCGGTGGCCGCCTCCACGGATCATCGACGGCAGGTGAACATCCTGACGAGCGACGACGAGGAGGAGGATCGGGTCACATGAACTTTGCTGCTGATATAACTCCTTTAAGTTCCCCGTTGCAGCTGGTACATGGTTGATTTTCCTGACGACGCTGTGCTTGGTGTGGTAGAGACTGAAGACGCGTTCTTGGTACCGGACGCAGTTCGGCAGCTGTTGTGGCCTGCTGCTTACGACGTCAACGTCACTGAAGCTTGCACTAACCGAATCGTTTGAATTAGCGATTTGGTACTCCGGTCGAGTACGTAGGGGTCGTCTGCTGACGGTACATTTGGACTGAACAGCGCCTGTGTGTTATTAGCTTGATCAAACGATCATAATCCACTTAAATCACGTCTCATCACAATTCACAAAAACGGTTGTGTTGGACTGCTTCCCACAAGAGAGAGAGAGAGAGAGAGAGAGAGAGCAGCCAGCGATTGACGGAGATGGGGGCGCCACTTTCGTTCCTAAACTTGCGCCTGGTGCCAATCGACCAGGCTTTACGCGTGTCCCCCGGCTGCGGTTCATGTGGCATGACACATATTTTTCAGGGTGGAGGTGGTTGGGCATCGCGCTGAAACTCGGCCCGAACCGCGTTTCCGTCAGATAGTTACCGCGTTAGCGTTAGCCGGGGCTAGAGCTGATAAAGAATGTGACGGTCGGTCACCGTAAAGTAACCAATACAATTACGCCACAGGATTTTTGTACGGGATTATGACACACGATATGTCGATCGACAAGCGACATAGTTTAAAATAACATACATAAAGTTCTCAAGTGTCATACATATGTTTAACGTTACAAAATACTCGACAGTAGCAAAATACAAGTAGCGTCATAGTTTATCTCTCATAATCATATATAGCAAAACAACATGCCATAGCCCTATGGCGTGCCATACTAGCATCACACAACTCACGCAGGCGGCGACTCAGGCTCCCATTGCGCCAGCCATCCCTCAGGTGGTGGTGCAATATTAGGAAAGCCTTCATATGCATTAAGTTCATAAATATGAGGCTACCCTGAAAAATAGGATCAACAAACTAGTAAGCTATGAAGCTTAACAATACTTACCCGATAAAATAAGTTCTAGACCATACTAGTATGCCATGCTCAAGTACTTAACAAAAGAAAGTATTTAGCAAAAAGGCAATGGCATTAGATGTGCGTCACATTTTAGGCTCAAGTGGTCTGTTGAGAAAAGTGTAAATTTAATTAGCAACTATAACTAAGCATACAAAAGATGCACGCAAGTCGAAGATTGTCGGTACCCTCAATACCGGGTACCCCCGTGCACAGCATAAAACTTCCTAAGGACCTCGCTCCCTCTGCAGGGGCGAGGTTTGAAGGCGCCACGTGTCCAGCGGGGCAGGAGCACCCCTCCCCACGGAGGATAGCTCCGAGCCTGCCACGTGGCCCAGGAGGCCGGACCACACCGCCTCCGCGAGGGTGAGCTCCGAAGGCTCCACGTGTCCAGCGGAGCCGGAGCTCCCCCTCTCCTCAGAGGAGAGCTCCGGGTCCGACGCGTGGCCAGCAGAGCAGTGCTGCCGCCCGGTGCGGTAGGCAGCAGGAGTAAAGGCGCGCCATGCCTCTACCGAACAAAGCATTCAAGACCCGCGCCTTCCCAAGACGCGAAGACGCGGAGCACGCCTCTGTCAGGTGCCGTTGCGCCCAGTCGCATCACAGACTGGTGCGCGGTGTCAGAACCTGCCAACCAATAAACGCAGCGACAAGACATCCCATGCCGCTCCCGCTGTCATCAACCACTACGACTAGCATGCGGCATGGGCAGGGCGGCAAGACGAAGACTCAGAAGCCTTCGCCAGAGACAACTACCGACATAACTGCGGATACGGTAGTCTGCAGGCAATCTCCCCGGGACCACCTGTCGGGTCCCGGGCCCCCCTTGTAAGCCACCTGAGCCTTGGACTATAAAAGGCTCGGGTAGGCAACGTTAGCAAGGGTTCGCACTCTAGCCATTTGCACCCTAGGTTCGCACCTCCGCAACTCATACGCTAGCCATTCACACCCAAGCTGTAACTAACCCCCAAGCTCAGGACTCCGGCCCTGAGCAGCAAGCAATACAGCGAGCTCCATAGCTCGCCGTGGACGTAGGGTTTTACGCTCCGGCGGCCTGAACCACGTAAAACTCACAGTGTCAAGCTCTTACTAACTCGCCCATCCGCGCAAGATCTCCGCAAGGGTCTAGCCCCACCGAAAAAAGAACCTCCGTGGGCTGCCCAGCGCAGGCCCGGGGGAAGTGTCGACCGAACACTTCGACATTTGGCGCGCCATGTAGGGGGCTTTTCCCTTGCGCGACGAGCTATTGCCGACGAAGATGACGGAGCTTCCTTCAGCGGCAAGCTCTCCTCCCCCGCGTTTACGGCGAACCGTGACCAGCGGGGAGTACGTGTCGACACACTCGGGACGGAGTGTGTCGGCACAAGCTGGTAGCCAGCAGCCGACTCCGGCAATGCAGGCCCCAACCAGCGTGAGATCTTCTGCAGCGATAAGCGTACCCCATAGGGGTGCGCTAGCTGCAGCAAGAGCGCTACTGCGCAATCCACCTGCTGGGGACGCACCCCATTCAGCAACCCAGTAGAGGATACGCAAGGTAGACCGCCTCGTCGTCGCCGCCGCAAACCCTCGACTTCGGCGGGGTTGACACTCTAGCCAACCGGCAGTGTCGCTGACGCGCACGCCAATGGTTGACAGGCAGACGGCGGATTCCATCTCCACCAGGCTTCCGTCGACGGACCTGAGGACAGAGCTGGAGCGGTGCCACTTGGGCCAGGATGCCAGAGTGTACCTCGAGCGACGTAGGGAAAGGCGTCGCAACCAAGAGGCTGGCGACAGCATGACGTCGGCCTCGACCCAGCCTGAAGAGCAGATCTTCGCCACGCGTACTCTGCCCCAGGCATACGCCGTGCAGCATATGCCACAGCCGTATGCTTTGCAAACGGCGTCCCCGGTCTATGGCGCAGCCTTGCCCATACCAGGGTACACAGTGCCAGCGGCGAACCAAGTGTTCGCGGCATCAACACCTGCGGCAGCAGGAGCAGGATGTGCGGCCCTGGCACCTCACCTTCGCTTCGCGAGGTGGCTGCGCAAGTTTCGGCCGCACCTGCCCGAGAAGTACGACGGCGGTGTCAACCCGGCGGAGTTTCTCCAGATCTACTCCACCGCCGTACTTGCCGCAGGAGGGGATGAGGCCGTCATGGCCAACTACTTCCCCGTCGCCTTGACCGGCCCAGCCCGGTCTTGGCTCATGAACCTCCCCCAGGGTTCCATAACTTCCTGGGGAGAGCTCTGCCGGCAGTTCATGGCCAACTTCGGCAGTTACTACACCCGTCCTGGCACGGAGCTTGACCTCCACGCCATCAAACAACAACCTGGGGAATCACTGCGCTACTTCATCCAGCGGTTCTCCCATGTACGCAACACCATCCCGCACATTCGAAGTGCTTCTGTGGTGGTGGCGTTCCGGCAGGGTGTCCGGGACGAGAAGATGCTTGAGAAGGTTGCGACCAGAGAGGTCTGCGATGCCTCTGAGCTCTTCAGCCTTGCGGACAAGTGCACCAGAGCAGCCGAAGGGCAGAATTGGCACTCACTGCCAGCTTCCAAAGTCGGAAGACAGCCCGAAGACGGCGGAGTTCAAGCTGAGCTCCCGATCACGTCAGACAGCCAAGAGCCAAGCACTGGCTGACTTCGTGGCTGAGTGGATGCCAACGAAGGTTGACCCAGGGGGCCGCGAAGACGGTGAATCAAAGTACCGAGCTCCGGTCTTCACCGGGCCTCACTGGACGCTCTTCTTCGACGGCTCCTCGCGAAAGCAGGGGGCCGGTGCCGGCGTACTGCTTTTCATGCCATCGGGGGAGCAGTCTGGGTACATGGTGTGTCTCAATTCCAAGGCAACCAACAACTTGGCAGAGTATGAAGCACTCATCTTTGGCCTAAAAGACAGTCCTGTCTCTGGGCGCTCGCTAGTTGTTGGCGCAGGGCGACTCCCAGCTAGTTATCAAGCAAGTTAAGGGTGAATGCCCCGCAATGACCCACAGCTAGCTGCTTATCTGCTCCACGTGCGGATGTTGGAGACAGACTTCCTCACCTTGGACCTGCGCCATGTACCGCGCGCTGGCAAGGCCGCAGCTGACGACCTCTCAACGAAGGCCTCCATCGGAGCCCCTGCGCCCGAAGGAGTCTTCGAGACGACATTGCTGCGGTCCACAGCCCGGCCCGCCGAGCCGGGCGAAGGGGGCTGAACCAGTGCCTCGAAGCTAGGCAGTACCGGCGGCCCTGCAGCCATGGATGCCGCCAAAGGATCGTAAGCGTCACTGGGGACTCCGTGCAACCCAGCGCTCAAGATCCAGAAGCTCAAGTAGTCCCGATGCATGGACCACGGAGGTCCGGGACTCCTTGAAGGACATCCTTCCTGATGAACGTGCATTCGCTGAACGGGTGGTGCGGATGGCTAAGTGCTACGCGCTGGTATCTTTACTGGCGTGGCGCCACGACATCCTATTGCGGTGCATAACCCAGGAGGAAGGCTGCGACTAGCTCGCAGTAGTCCACGGAGGCGAGTGCTGGGAACGCTCATCGTCCCGCACGCTGGTGGGTTAAGCCACCCGGCATGGCTCCTACTGACCGAGAGCCACCTGGACGCCGTCAAACCGGTTAGGGATGCAATGCGTGCCAAGTCCACGCCAAGCAGACCCACACAACCGGTGCAGACGCGCACCCAGAGCCGTCGGGGGATACCGGCTCCTCCATGTCGAGGGCCAGCCGGACTTCCCAGGGCCGGGTAACGGGAACTACCCTTCCACATGGTATGCGGGGCCGAAGCCATGCTTCCCCCTGAGATCGCCATGGGGGTCCCCCCGTGTCCGGCGTACGACGTAGCCACGCATGACCCGCTCTGCGTGAAGACAGGCGCTCCGACGCTACCCCAGTAAGTTCACCATGCTTACTTAGGTGTTTATTTAAATTACGCATTAATTTATATGAACACCTCCCCACGCTCTAGATAGTGTGCGTCCATTGTACACTCGGTTCCTCTTTCCTGCTCTCATGCATAGTCGATATTTGCCGTCCTGCCGAAGGCGGTAGTGGTTGGGGTACCTGCCAGAGGCCCGGTGGCCTTTTGGATCTCCCCCTGTAAGGGTACCGTACCGCCAGTTGGTCTCCTCCGAGAAAAGACCTACGCTAGACCGGGGGGTCAGGAGCCTTGCTTTGCCCGGTCTTGCCCCCAAAGCATGCGCACTCTGCCCCCCGACGCTACGGTCTGAGTACCAGGGGGCCAGACGGTTACACCCTGACTAGGGCTGGGACCAGACCTCCGGGACCAAGTGCACTGGATTACCCAAGCCCCGTATTCCGGCCTGGGACAGTAAGCCAAGTGAGACTAAGGGACAGGAAAGGGGGGACCACTGAGCAGTGCCGGACTCCGCCCCCCATAGCTGGGCCGAGCTCCGAGGCCAGCCCTCGCCCTCCTTTCAGAGGCGAGCGCTGATGCCGGACCTCATGCCCTTTGCTGGCCTGAGCTCCGATGACCTCCGGACCTCACGCCCTTCGCTGGCCTGAGCTCCGATGACCTCCGGACCTCACGCCCTTCGCTGGCCTGAGCTCCGATGACCTCCGGACCTCACGCCCTTCGCTGGCCTGAGCTCCGATGACCTCCGGACCTCACGCCCTTCGCTGGCCTGAGCTCCGATGACTTCCGGACCTCCGCCCCCGCAGCTGGGCCGAGCTCCGATGCCAACCCTCGCCCTCCTTTCAGAGGCGAGCGTTGAGGCCGGACCTCACGCCCTTCGCTGGCCTAAGCTCCGATGACTTCCGGACCTCCGCCCCCCACAGCTGGGCCGAGCTCCGAGGCCAGCCCTCGCCCTCCTTTCAGAGGCGAGCACTAATGCCGGACCTCACGCCCTTCGCTAGCCTGAGCTCCGATGACTTCCGGACCTCTGCCCTCGCAGCTGGGCCGAGCTCCAATGCCAGCCCTCGCCCACCTTTCATAGGCGATCGCTGATGCCGGACCTCACGCCCTTCGCTGTCCTGAGCTCCGATGACTTCCGGACCTCCGCCCCACATATCTGGGCCGAGCTCCGAGGCCAGCCCTCGCCCTCCTTTAAGAGGCGAGCGCTGATGCCGGACCTCACGCCCTTCGCTGGCCTGAGCTCCGATGACTTCCGGACCTCTGCCCTCGCAGCTGGGCCGAGCTCCGATGCCAGCCCTCGCGCACCTTTCAGAGGCAAGCGCTGATGCCGGACCTCACGCCCTTCGCTGGCCTGAGCTCTGATGACTTCTGGACCTCCGCCCCACATAGCTGGGCCGAGCTCCGAGGCCAGCCCTCGCCCTCCTTTCAGAGGCGAGCGCTGATGCCGGACCTCACGACCTTCGCTGGCCTGAGCTCCGTTGACCTCCAAACCTCACGCCCTTTGCTGGCCTGAGCTCCGATGACCTCCGGACCTCACGCCCTTCGCTGGCCTGAGCTCCGATGACTTCCGGACCTCCGCCCCCCACAGCTGGGCCGAGCTCCGAGGCCAGCCCTCGCCCTCCTTTCAGAGGCGAGCGCTGATGCCGGATCTCACGCCCTTCGCTGGCCTGAGCTCCGATGACTTCCGGACCACCGCCCCTCACAACTGGGCCGAGCTCCGAGGCCAGCCCTCGCCCTCCTTTCAGAGGAGAGTGCTGATGCCGGACCTCACGCCCTTCGCTGGCCTGAGCTCCAATGACCTCCGGACCTCACGCCCTTCGCTGGCCGGAGCTCCGATGACTTCCGGACCTCCGCCCCCGCAGCTGGGCAGAGCTCCGATGCCAGGCTTCGCCCTCTCCTCAAAGGCTGAACTCCGAAGCCGTCAAGACCCTGCCAGCACAGGGAATACTCAATACAAGAAAGTGCGTGGGTAGGAGAAGGCCCCACCTCGGGCTCGTTACCTCCCCCAAGGTGAGCCCAGGGGCCACTGTCGGTACCCTCAATACCGGGTACCCCGCGCACAGCATAAAACTTCCTAAGGACCTCGCTCCCTCTGCAGGGGCGAGGTTTGAAGGCGCCACGTGTCCAGCGGGGCCGGAGCACCCCTCCCCACGGAGGATAGCTCCGAGCCTGCCACGTAGCCCAGGAGGCCGGACCACACCCCCTCCGCGGGGGTGAGCTCCGAAGGCTCCACGTGTCCAGCGGAGCCGGAGCTCCCCCTCTCCTCAGACGAGAGCTCCGAGTCCGACGCGTGGCCAACAGAGCAGTGCTGCCGCCCGGTGCGGTAGGCAGCAGGAGTAAAGGCGCGCCATGCCTTTACCGAACAAAGCATTCAAGACCCGCGCCTTCCCAAGACGCGAAGACACGGAGCACACCTCTGTCAGGTGCCGTTGCGCTCAGTCGCATCACAGACTGGCGCACGGTGTCAGAACCTACCAGCAAATAAACGCAGCGACAAGACATCCCATGCCGCTCCCGCCGTCATCAACCACTACGACTAGCATGCGACATGGGCAGGGCGGCAAGACGAAGACTCAGAAGCCTTCGCCAGAGACAACTACCGACATAACTGCGGATACGGTAGTCTGCAGGCAATCTCCCCGGGACCACCTGTCGGGTCCCGGGCCCCCCTTGTAAGCCACCCGAGCCTTGGACTATAAAAGGCTCGGGTAGGCAACGTTAGCAAGGGTTCGCACTCTAGCCATTCGCACCCTGGGTTCGCACCTCCGCAACTCATACGCTAGCCATTCACACCCAAGCTGTAACTCACCCCCAAGCTCAGGACTCCGGCCCTGAGCAGCAAGCAATACAGCGAGCTCCATAGCTCGCCGTGGACGTAGGGTTTTACGCTCCGGCGGCCTGAACCACGTAAAACTCACAGTGTCAAGCTCTTACTAACTCGTCCATCCGCGCAAGCTCTCCGCAAGGGTCTAGCCCCACCGAAAAAAGAACCTCCGCGGGCTGCCCAGTGCAGGCCCGGGGGAAGTGTCGACCGAACACTTCGACAGAGATTTATATAACATAATCATCAAGTTTCCATATTGTACATGTTATTACTACGTGATGACTCAGTGAACAAGCGGACTCATCTTTACCGCGAGTGAACGGCGATTCGAACGAATGAGTTTTATTCCGCAGAACATAACCCGGAAAAACGACATATACGCACTTTTGAGGACGTACAAAGCGCTTACTTAAGTCGTACATGTCAACCTTCCCCTAGGCACCCAAATCGAAAGAACAGCTGCCGTCCTGAACAGCGGGTCCCTACACGTGATGCACGCCCGAGGCATCATCCATTAATGGGTTTACACCCTCTCTGTCCTCCTCAACGCCAACGAGGACTGCGGCAAGGACGTTCGATTAACATGTCACGGTACCTCGGTTTACTAGTTCCCATAATCCTAGCATCATCCTTCCGATACAAAATCAATACTTGTTCAAGGGGCCGACTACGACACGGTCCTCAACCGACACAAGCAAGCCTATGCACGCGGCACCCATGTACGCTGCCCTACACGCTTACTCGGTCTCAAATTTCATTAAAAGATGATCAATCCACATAACCCTCAAGTGGATGCCATTTCCCCATGAGTAGTCCCATTCTACTCATCCCTAGGGTTTAAACATGTGTATTAGCAAAGCACGGTTAGGCACTAAATCCGATCCCAAACCAAAGCTTTATGGTCATGCAAGTGGGTTTCAATCAACTCTTAACGTAATGCACATAAAACAAATAAAACACCTGACATTTGAGATTATAAAAAGGACTCAATCCAAGTATGAGCAAAACCGGGGCTTGCCTTGCTCTATGTTAGTGTTTAGGTTAAAGTTTAGCTGAGCTTCCTCCTCCTCTTGGTTCACCTCCTCGAGCTCCTCGGTCTCTATATTATTGCCATGTATGTGCAAGAGGATTAAAAGTTAATATATAATTGCATGTGATGCGATATGATGCACATATGTTTATGTGATATGCTTATCATTCCATAGTATGAGGATATATTATGAGAGGCTGATGTTATGATATGGACATGAACGAAATAAAAGGATGGCATTACTATCATTTGATTTTTAAGTGTGGTATAACCTTGGCCTATAGTAGTATGTTTCATAACGTCGTAATTTGTATAGATGCATAAGGTGCAATTATGATTAAAATGAATCTAAGCAGCAATTTAGTGTGATTAATGATTATTTAGCAACATGGTGATCAATGTGGCAGCTGGTAGTGATATTTAAGAAACATTATATTAAACATGCAGATAGTTCTCACTTTAGTGTTTATATGACATAATGCAAAACCTGGAATTATACTAGTTCTACATGTGCAATGGGGCTGAAATTTTTATTACAGGCTTCTGGGATTATAGAGAAGGTTCTGGCAAAGTTTGAGGTCAAACCATCTAAATATGGACCCACAGTATAAAAATAATGGACATCTATGTCTTATTAATACCACGGTTGTAATTAACTCAATTTTGAAAGAGTAATGAAGCTAAAATATTTATGGTGGCTAGCATATAAAGTTGGAGCATGCTGGCAAAATTTGGGCTCCATCCGAGCAACAGAGGGCCCACAATTGAGATAATGGTGTTTAGAGAAATAAAATTACCAAGAAAATAATACAGGCTTTCATGACAGGGCAAGGACACAGCTGCGTAGAGGAGGTTTTTGTGGACTCAACAAAATTGGTTTCACAATTTTTGGAGTCTCTTACATGAAGTTATGAATTTTTGAAGTTTAACTATTTTCGGGGAAAAAAATCCGGGCTGAAAATCAAATAGAGATGGGGTCCACTGGCAGGTTTCTTCAACCTCCAGCCAGGGCACGCGCCTCTACAGGGAGCTCGCTGGCGTGGCTTGCCCAGGGCCGGCGGCGGCCTCCCGTCGGCTGAACCGACCTACCTAAGGGTTTTGAGGGTCACCAGACTCGAATTTGGGGTCAGATTTGACTCACGGACACCGGAACGGGCTGGCGGCAGTGGCAGGCGAAATCCTAACTTCGGCGGTGGCGCATTGGGAGAGGTGAGCAGGGGAAAACTCGCTGGACGTCCCTAAGGTTCTGTGGAGCAGCAAGCATTGCCGACATGGACCAAAATCGGGGCTGCGAAGCACGGACGCGACAGTGCACCGTACAGCCATGGCTGCTCCCATTGGCGGCGACGAAAACTCAAATCCCGGTCTGTAGAACCGATTTCTTGCCCTGTGGTTGGCTCTAGGAGCTGCGCCAGGGTCTCTAGAAGCTAGAGCTATACCACAACAGTGATTGATTGAACGGTGGGGGAGTATTCGACCGTTTTCCCGGAGAGTTCGCCGGAGGCCAAAAATAGGGAAAAGTGAGGGGAAGTTGGAAGCGCTCACAGATGAAGAAATTGGAGAGGAGCTGGGGCTTCGGCATGCAAAGACGCACCTCCTGCGAGTCTTGGCGCAGCGCCTCTGGAGCTCGAGCGGCCTGGCAGCGACGGCGATGGCGCAGCGCCTCCGAAGCTCCGCTAGGGTTTGCTGCAGCGTGGAAGCGAGCGAGAGCGAAGGTAGTGCGCGATTGGGTGTCTGACACGGCAAAATGCGGTGCTCTTTACTCCTTTGATCAATGGCTGGTCGAGCTGCATGCGTGGCAGCAAGGTTCTGAGCAGGGAGCGCAGGAGGGAGAAAAACAGAGATTGGAGGCTGACAAGTGGGGTCCTGCTGTCATAGAGCTAAGTTTTTCAGGCTTTCCCAATAAACCATACAGGTTTCAAAATAGGAAAACAAATAACAAATGAACCCCGAAAATTATGAAATTTTGATGGTAGCTTATTGACATCTTGAACTAAATTCTTAAACCTCAAGCTTTAAATTTGAGTGAAGTTTAACTCAGTTTTATGACTTTTCAAATGCACACATGCCTATGAGCTATTTTCACCTTGATTAAGCATGTTTTTGATGCAAACTCAATCTGGTATGCTGATAATGCACATGCTGTAATGCAAATGAGTGTGCCATACTTGATGATAAAAAATTATTGTGATGCACATATGACCTCATTACTGTTGTGATTACAGCCAACCTTAAGATGCAAGGCTGCTGCCCTATATATTGTACCCCATGGTGGTCTGAATATATACACACAATTCAGAGGCATTTCCTCTCTTCTATAATGGTAATCAGAGCCTAATTTTTTCGCTTCCGCTCATATCTAGCCGCAGCAGCCGGTGTTCTGCCCGTGCGATCAGCATGGCTGATGACTCAGAGGTGACTGCCCTCCGTACCCGGCTAGAGGCGATCATGAAGGAGGCCGAGGAAGCCAAGGCGCAGGCTGCCGCCGCCCGTCGCCGTGTCCAGGCCGCCCGCCTCCTCCTCGCTGAAGTGGGGTCCAAGGCTGCCGCCTTGGAGCAGACGGCTGCTACGGTATCTGCAGCTCCTTCGACCTACGAAGACACGGTCGTCGCCAGCCTTCATCTTCAGGCAGCCGTGGTACTCAACGTTCACCAATTGGTGAACATCATCCTCGACTCCTCCTCAACAAATTATGCCAGTTGGCGTGATCTCATGGAGCAGGCCCTTCAGCGCTACGCCCTGATCGATCACGTCACGGACGATGGCCCGTCCAATGATCCAGGGTGGATCCGGATGGATAGCATCGTCCTTAATTGGATCAGCAACTCCATATCTTCACCAAATGTTCTGGGAACGCGGCTGCACAGCGCGCCACTTCTGGCTCGCTATCGAGAACTAGTTTTTTTGGTAATCGTGAACAATGTATTCTTCATCTTGATGCTGCCTTTCGCAATTTTGTTCAGGGTGACCTCTCAGTTAGTGAGTACTGCCGCAAATTCAAGGCCATGGCTGATGGCCTGGCCGACCTTGGTGCCCCCGTTGAAGACCGTATTCTCATCCTCAACATTCTTCGGGGACTGAACCAATGCTTTGAGCACGTTGGCTCCATCATTCGGCGCTACTCGTCGTTTTCGAACTTCCTCGAAGTTCAGGATGATCTACTGCTGGAGGAGATCCACATGGACAGTACCAGACCACCGACTGCCCCAACGGCGCTCTACACCAATGCCGCGTCTGCGACAACCAAGCCGCTGGCATCCGCGCTGTCTCAGCCACCCAATGGTGGGAATAGTGGCAGCGGTGGTAACAAGAACAAGAACAAAAACCGCAAGAACAACAACGGTGGCGGCGGTCGTGGTGTCTCCTCCGGTCAGATCACCTCCCCTGCTGTTCCCAACGGCAGGACCAGCATACCCTGGCCGACCTACGGCCACCCATGGCAGGGGCACATGACTATGTACCTTGACCCCGCACCCACTGGACAGCAGCGTCCGCAGGCCTTCATGGCCACTCCGGGCCTCTACGGGCATCCTGGTCCAATGTCTGGACCACAGCAGCAGCTGCCGTACCAGCAGACCACCCCAGGCTCGAGCTGGCATCCCTGGATCGACGCAGGATGGGACCAGCAGTCGCTGGCCAACTCCTTCAGCACCATGGCACTCCAACCACCCGCAACCTCGGTCCAGGACTGGGTGGTAGACTCCGGCGCCACACACCACACCACTCCGTCAGTTGGTAATATTTCCACTCTTCGTCTGTCGAAGCGTCTGCGGTCGACACTTCCCTCGGGCCTGCTTCGGAGCATCCCGCGGAGGTTCGTTTTTGGAGGGGCTAGTCCTCTCGGAAGGTCGCGTGAGTTGGAGAGGATTAAGGAGGATTGACACAGGGATTTTTACGTAGTTCGGGCCACCGGAGCGTAAAACCCTACGTCCACGGGAGTGCTTGGAGCACTGCTTCTTTGTGTATGAGGATGTGTGGCTGGGTGGCGAACTGCCGAACCCCTTGCAACGTTGCCTACCCGAGCCTTTAATAGTTCAAGGCTCGGGCGGCTTACAAAGTGGGCCCCGGGGCCTGACAGGTAGCCCCGGGGTGCTTTTCTGCTATCTATCATGTCTTGCAATAAATGCTGGTGGCTGTCTTCAGGCGACAGCATTTTGGTCTTCGTCCTGCCGTCCTGCCCATGCCGCAAGCTAGGCGTAGTGGTTGATGATGGCAGGGACGGCAGGGCATGTCTTATCACTGTATTTATTGGTCTACAGCTCTTGTCATGGTGCGTCTGTCTTGACTGTGACTGGTCTCAGTGCCTCCTGACAGGCGTGCGGCGCGCCTCCGTGTCTTGGGAAGGTGCGGGTCTTGAATGTCTTGTACGGACAAGGCATGGCGCGCCTTTACTCTTACTGCCTACTGAGCCGGGGTGGTAGTGCAGTTCTGCTGGCCACATGGCAGGCCCGGAGCTCCCCTCTGTGGAGAGGGGAGCCCCGGCCCTAATGGACATGTGGCGCCTTCGAAGCTCGCCCCTGCGGAGCGGGCGAGGTCCGGCTCTGCTAGCCACATGGCGGGCTCGGGGCTCACCTCTGAGGAGAGGGGAGGTCCCGGCCCCGCTGGACACGTGGCGCCTTCGGAGCTCACCCGTGCGGAGTGGGCGAGGTCCCGCTCTGCCGGCCACGTGGCGGGCCCGGGGCTCACCTCTGAGGAGAGGGGAGATCCCGGCCCCGCTGGACACGTGGTGCCTTCGGAGCTTGCCCCTACGGAGGGGGCGAAGTCCGGCTCTGCCGGCCATGTGGCGGGCCCGGGGCGCACCTTTGAGGAGAGGGGAGGTCCCGGCGCCGTTGGACACGTGGCACCTTCGGAGCTTGCCCCTGCGGAGGGGGCGAGGTCCGGCTGTACTGGCCACGTGGCGGACATGGGGCTCACCTCTGAGGAGAGGGGAGGTACCAGCCCCATTGGACATGTGGCACCTTCGAAGCTCGCCCCTGTGGAGGGGGCGAGGTCCGGCTCTGCCGGCCACGTGGTGGGCCCGGGGCTCACCTCTGAGGAGAGGGGAGGTCTCGGCCCCACTAGACACATGGCGCCTTCGGAGCTTGCCCCTATGGAGGGGGCGAGGTCCGGCTCTGCCAGCCACGTGGCGGGCCCGGGGCTCACCTCTGAAGAGAGGGGAGGTCCCGACCCCACTGGACACGTGGCGCCTTCGGAGCTCGCCCCTGCGGAGGGGGCGAGGTGTGGCTCTTCTGGCCACGTGGCAGGCTCGGAGCTCTCCTCTGAGGAGGGGGGAGCTCCGGCCCTGCTGGACACGTGGCGCCTTTGTAGCTCACCCCTACGGAGAGGGTGAGGTCCTTAGGCGGTTTTCTCCTGTGCGCGGGGGTACCCGGTATTGAAGGTACCGACAGTGGCCCCCGGGCCCATCTCGGGGGAGATAACGATCCAGGGTGGGGCCTTCCCCTTGTCTACCCCGTGCACTCTCTTGTCTTGAGTGTTCCCTGTGCTTGTAGGGTCTTGTCGGCTTCGGAGCTCAACCCCCCGGAGGAGGTGAGGTCCGGATTCGGAGCTCAGCCTCTGAGGAGAGGGTGAGGTCCGACATCAGAGCTTGCCTCTAAGGAGTGGGGGAGGTCCGGCATCAGAGGCCACCCCTGCTGAGGGGGTGAGGTCTGGCATCGGAGCTCAGCCCTGCGGAAGGGGGAGGTCCGGCTTTGGAGCTCAGCCTCTGAGGAGAGGGTGAGGTCCGGCAGGCATCGGAGATCAGCCTCTGAGGAGAGGGTGAGGTCCGGCATCGGAGCTCGCCTCTGAGGAGAGGGCGAGGGCCGGAATCAAAGGTCACCCCTGGTGAGGGGGTGAGGTCTGGCATTGGAGCTCAGCCCTACGGAAGGGGGAGGTTCGGCTTCGGAGCTCAACCTCTGAGGAGAGGGTGAGGTCCGGCAGGCATCGGAGCTCAACCTCTGAGGAGAGGGTGAGGTCCGGCATCGGAGCTCACCTCTGAGGATAGGGCGAGGGCCGGCATCATAGGTCACCCCTGCTGAGGGGGTGAGGTCTGCTAATCGGAGCTTGCCTCTGAGGAGAGGGCAAGGGATGGCATCAGAGGTCACCCCTGCTGAGGGGGTGAGGTCTGACATTGGAGCTCAGCCTATGAGGAGAGGGTGAGGTCCGGCATCGGAGCTCGCCTTTGAGGAGAGGTGGAGGTCCGGCATCAGAGGTCACCCCTGCTGAGGGGGTGAGGTTTGGCATCGGAGCTTAGGCCTGCGGAAGGGGGAGGTCCGGCTTCGGAGCTCAACCTCTGAGGAGAGGGTGAGGTCCGGCAGGCATCGGAGCTCAACCTCTGAGGAGAGGGTGAGGTCTGGCATCGGAGCTCGCCACTGAGGAGAGGGCGAGGGCCGGCATCAAAGGTCACCCCTGCTTAGGGAGTGAGTTCTGGCATCGGAGATCAGCCTTGCGAAAGGGGGAGGTCCGGCTTCGGAGCTCAGCCTCTGAGGAGAGGGTGAGGTCCGGCATCGGAGCTCGCCTCTGAGGAGAGGGCGAGGGCCGACATCAGAGGTCACCCCTGCTGAGGGGGTGAGGTCTGGCATCGGAGCTCAGCCCTTTGAAAGGGGGAGGTCCGGCTTTGGAGTTCACCCCTGCGGAGGGGGTGATGTCCGACATCGCTCCCGAGTAGGAAACAGTAATCCCGCTCAAAGGTCCTCCCTTCCCAGTCTCTTAGTCTTACTTGGCTTACAGTCCTGGGTCGGTGTACGGGGCTTGGGCAATTTAGTGCTCTCGGTACCGGAGGTCTGGCTCCCTCCTTGGTCAGGGTGTAACCGTCCGGTCCCTAGTACTTAGACCATGAGTGCGCACGCTTTGGGTACAGGACCAGGCAACAAGCTCCTGGATCTCCCGCTCTGGCGTAGGTCTTTTCCCGGAGGAGACCAACTGGCGTCATAGTACCTAACTAGGGGAGCTCCGAGAGGCCCCCAGGCCTTTGGCAGGCACCTCAAGCACAACCGCCTTCGGCAGGATGGCAAATGTCGACTAGGCATGAGAGTGGGAAAGGAGAGCCGAGTGTACGATGGGCGTACACTACTAGAGCTCGGGGAGGTGATCACATAAATTAATGCGTAATTTAAATGAACACATAAGTAAACGTGGTAGGACAGAGTTCTCTTCATTAATGTAAGTCCATAGGAGGAAAACAGGTCGTACATGGAGGCAACGACCCGCCCCATTTTAAAGGGGGGCAGAGCATACGCGCTTAGGGTATAGGACTAGGCTAAGCCGGACGTAGTTCTGGACCACCCCCTGGGGCTTAGCTGCTCCGAGCGCTGCTCCTAGACTCTATGGGATCTGTTACAGAATGAATAAACCCGTCCTACCAATGTTCTAAGGGTAGAACTTACTAAGGTAGCGCCGGAGCGCCTGCCTTGAGCTCCCATGCACGGTCCTCTGGTGGTAGCGCCAGAGCGCCTGCCGGTACTGTGCGATTTGGAGCGTTTCTTTCCATCTTGCCTCATCGCCGAGGTTGATGTCCTCGCGCAGGAGCTGGTCCTGCGTGGCTTCGTCGTGTGCTCGGACATGGGGGGGACCCCCATGGTGATTTCGGGGGGAAGCATGGCTTTGGCCCCGCGTACAATGAAGAAAGGTAATTCCCGCGACCCGGCTCGGGGATGTCCGGCTGGCCCCCGATGTAGAGGAGCCGGTATCCACCGACGGCTCTGGGGCTCACCTCTGAGGAGAGGGCCCCAGCACGTCCAACCTCCATGCCGCGAGTGGCCTCGAGGGTGGGATCATCTGCAGCGTCTGCACCGGTGTGTGGATCTGCTCAGCATGGATCTGGCACGCCTTGCATCTCTTAACCGGCTTGACGGCGTCCAGGGGGCTGTCGGTCAGTAGAAGCCATGCTGAAAGGCTTCACCGACCAGCGTGCGAGACGATGCGCGGCTCCCGCACTCGCCTCCGTGGATTGCTGCAAGCAGGTCGCAGCCTTCCTCCTGGGTTATGCACCGCAATAGGATGCCGTGGCGCCACACCAATAAAGATACCAGCGCGTAGCACTTAGCCATCCGCACAATCCGTTGAGCGGTGCACGTTCATCAGGAAGGATGTTGTCTTTCAAGAACTCCCGGACCTCCGTGGTCCATGTATCGGGGCTACTTGAGCTTCTGGATCTTGGGCGCTGGGTAGCACGGAGTCCCCAGTGGCGCATATGATCCTTGGTGGGCACCATGGCTGCAGGGCCACCGGGACCGCCAACTTCGTGGTGCTGGTCTCGCCCTCTTCGCCCGGTTTGGCAGGCCGGGCTGTGAATCGCGGCAACGTCCCCTCGAAGGCTCCTTCGGGCTTCGGGGCTCCGGTGGAGGCCTTTGTTGACAGGTTGTTGGCGATGGTGTCGTCGGCGTGCGGTACATGGCACAGGTCCAAGGCCACGTTGTTGGTTGCCTTGAAGTTGAGGCGGACCATGTAACCAAACCGCTCCCCCGTTGGCATGAGGAGCAGTACGCCGGCTCTAGCCCCCTGCTTCCGCGAGGAACCATCGAAGTAGAACATCCAGTGAGGCTCGGTGAAGGCCGGTGCTCGGGGCTCCGGTTCTCCACCTTCAGGGCCCCCCGGGTTGCTTGGTGGTGGCGTCCACCCGGCCACGAAGTCAGCCAGTGCTTGGCTCTTGGCTGCATGACGTGGTTGGAAGTCCAGCTTGGACTCTGCCATCTCCGGGCTGTCCTCCTGCTTTGGAGGCTGACTGTGAGTGCCAGCTACGCCCTTCTGCTGCTCTGGCGCACTTGTCCGCCAGGCTGAAGAGCTCCGAGACGTCTCGCACCTCCCTAGTGGCCAACTTCTCGAGCATCTTCCTATCCCTCACACCCTGTCAAAATGCTACCACCACTGATGCATTCGGGATGTGGAGGATGGTGTTCCGTACTTGGGAGAATCGCTGGATGAAGGAGCGCAGTGATTCCCCCGGTTGTTGTCGCACAGCGTGGAGGTCCAGCTCCGTGCCGGGACGCGTATAGGAGCTGCTGAAGTTCGTCGTGAACTGTTGGCATAGCTCCCCCCAGGAAGTTATGGAACCCTGGGACAGGTTCATGAACCATGACCGAGCCGGGCCGGTCAAGGCGACAGGGAAGTAGTTGGCCATGATGGCCTCATCCCCTCCTGTCGCGAGAACGGCCGTAGAGTAGATCTGCAGGAACTCCGCCGGGTTGACGCTTCCGTCGTACTTCTCCGGCAGGTGTGGCCGGAACTTGCGTGGCCACACTGCGAAGCGGAGGTGTCGCGCCAGGGCCGCACACCCCGTCCCCGCTGCTGCAGATTCTGGTGCTGCGAACCCTTGGACGGCTGCCGGCACGGTGTACCCTGGCATGGGCATTGGTGCACCATATACCGGGGGCGTCGACTACAGGACGTATGGTTGCTGCATATGCTGCATGGCGTACGCCTGGGGCAGAGGTCGCATGGTGAACGTCTGCGGCCCAGGCTGAGTTGAGGCGGTCAACATGCTGGAGTCGGCCTCTTGTATGCGACGCCTTTGCCACTGTCGCTCGATGGTCACGCGAGCATCTTCTCCCAAGCGACGTTGCTCCAGCTCTATCCTCAGGTCTGCCATTGAGAGCTTGGTAGAACGGGAGTCTGCCGTCTGCCTGTCAACCGTTGGCGTGCGCGACAGTGACACGTCTGGTTGACCGGGGCGTCGTCTCCGCCACAGCGAAGGGTTGACGGCAGCAGCGACGAGGTGGTTGACGTCGCGGATCCACTGCTGGGCGGCCCCCTGGGGAGCGCCTTCAGCAGGCGGATTGTCCAGGAGCGCTTGTGCGACGGCTAGTGCACTTGCTTGAGTGGCACTCTGCGCCGAAGCAGATCTTGAAGTTGTTGTTCGCCGGGAATGATGGCGTGAAGAGCCAACCGTTGAAGGAAGCTTGGACATCTTCGTTGGCGTAGACCCATCTCGAGAGAGAAAAGCCCCCTACCTGGCGCGCCAAATGTCGAAGCGTCTGCGGTCGACACTTCCCCCGGGCCTGCTTCGGAGCAGCCCGCGGAGGTTCTTTTTTGGAGGGTCTAGTCCTCCCGGAAGGTCGTGTGAGTTGGAGAGGATGAAGGAGGATTGACACAAGGATTTTTACGTGGTTCGGGCCGCCGGAGCGTAAAACCCTACGTCCATGGGAGTGCTTAGAGCACTGCTTCTTTGTGTATGAGGATGTGTGGCTGGGTGGCGAACTGCCAAACCCCTTGCAACGTTGCCTACCCGAGCCTTTTATAGTTCAAGGCTCGGACGGCTTACAAAGTGGGCCCCGGGGCCCGACAGGTGGCCCCGGGGTGCTTTTCTGTATCTACCATGTCTTGCAATGTATGCTGGTGGCTGTCTTCAGGCGACAGCTTTTTGGTCTTCGTCCTACCGTCCTGCCCATGCTACAAGCTAGGCGTAGTGGTTGATGATGGCAGGGACGACAGGGCATGTCTTGTCGCTGTATTTATTGGTCCACAGCTCTTGACATGGTGCGTCTGTCTTGACTGTGACTGGTCACAGTGCCTCCTGACAGGCGTGCAGCGCGCCTCCGCGTCTTGGGAAGGTGCGGGTCTTGAATGTCTTGTATGGACAAGGCATGGCGCGCTTTTACTCCTACTGCCTACCGAGCCGGGGTGGCAGCGCGGTTCTGCTGGCCACGTGGTAGGCCCGGAGCTCTCCTCCGTGGAGAGGGGATGTAAGGGCCGCAGTTTTTGACACACATTTGCAGTGTTCATCACCACACAACACACCTCATTTGAGGAAGAATGATGAACACAAATGAAGAGCAAGTAACAATTATCAACATGCTCATTAGAGAGCAAACTTACACATTGCAAAAGTGGTATTTCCCACATGTGATATGGATGGGCTGGACATATGAAAACTCCTATACTTTGCTAAGGATGTCCATGCCAAGTTTCACCCAAATTCAAAACCTTTTTGGGGTCAGTTTGGGTATAGTTAGGAAGAGGGCAGTTTGAAACCATATTCAAATTCAAACTGTTTTTATCCAATGAATTTAAAAGTGGGGGGCATATTCTTACTCAGCACATTTTTTGTGAGCTCACACACCAATTTTCACTCCATTTGGAGTTGATCTTGACATGAGCTAAGTGGGAGAAATTCAAACTTTATTTGAATTTCAAACTGAACTTGTGCTGAAATTCCTTCAAACCAAACCTCATTTGAACTTTGATCAATTCAAATGGCTCATGGGTGAATAATTTGAATTGCCAAGGGTAGTATGGGGTTCACTGTTTACAACAGTGATTAGGAGTAAATTTCAGAGGTTAAAACTGGAGGTGGGACCCACATGTCAGCCACTGCTCAGATCAAACCGACTGAGACTTTCTCACTCGGGTCGCCGAGCCGCAGCGGTGATCGCCACCGAGGCCAGTCGCCGCGCCACCAGCTGCTTGCCCACGCGCGGGCATGAGGCGGTGCAGAGCCTTTTTAAGGCGCCTGCCCCCTCCTCGGCCGAGGCACCGTCGTTCTTCCCCGCAAGAACTCAGCGCCGGCCGAAAACTTCCGCAGCTCGGACTTGATCGGAGAACGCCGATCGCAGCTCCCTCCTTCCACTCCAGAGCCCCAGCAAGGTACTAGAGACCTTCCTCCATCCTCCCCGTTGCTAGAATTCGGTTGAAGCCGAGTGATATCGGCTGTGCCGAAAGATCAAAATCGGAACTTCGAACCGCCTCACCTCGGGCTCTCGTGGACAGCCCAACCAGGGCGTTGTCACGCCCGAGCCAAGGCACCCTTGGACGCGCGGGTGACCGGTGCTGCTCATCCCCGAGCCACAGCTCGAGTGGTTGCTCACCGGCGGCGAATTTCCACTTTTCCCCTTTCTATGTGCAGAACGACCTTCGGGCACGATTCTGTTTAATTCGTGCTCTAGAAAGGATTAGAGGGCCTCAGGCTGCTCTCACACGAGCTAGACACGGTAACGCACAAGTTGCCTTCACGACTCTGGGCCGGAGAACCTCTGTGCCCGGCGTAATTTGAGGTCTACTAATGGCGGAACAAACGGGCGGCATCGGGCGCACGGTGAGGACCTATTTCGGGCCTTCCCCGAGCTGCCTCGAGCTCATGTTGATCTTCTCTGAGGTCCACTGATGCTCCCCGACCGATTTCCCAAGTAGCTGAGGTGCTAGAGAAGTCAGCCGACATGGCCGAAGTCATTCCGAGGTGGCGGCTCGTCGCCGACCATGCTCCGGCCGTTGTCATGAGCAGCTGACCCTCGGATCCTGTTCCCCGAGTAAAAGTAGGCAGGGGCGGCCAGGATCGAGAAGTTTGGAGCTGTACAGCGGCCGGCGGCGAGCTCTCCGGCGAGATCCCTCGGCGGCGGGGCGCGGGTGTCGCGAGGTTGAAGAAGGGGGTGGACCCCAGCTGTCAGCGGGAGATATTTTGAATCGGGATCCGGCTGCGGCCGGGATCGGGTGTGCTGGCGCGTAAAATCATTGTGGGCCGCGATGTGCTGTCGCCTCGGCGTGCGACGCGTGTCCCCTGGGCCCACGCGCGAGTTTAAACTTTTCCCCGATTTTCAGATTTCCTTCAAACTTCAAATCCTCATAACTTTGGCTAGAAAGCTCCAAATTGAGTGAACCAAAATTTTCTGGATTCAGCTCTCTGAGTACTTTCCAGAAAATCAAGTTTCACTTCATGAAATTCCTTATTTCTCCAGAATTAATTCCTCAAAGTTTAAACTGTTAGGAATTTTAACTGGAGAATCCTTTGGAGGAAAATCATGAAATTTTGCTGAGATGTTCACCAAAATATCCTTGAACTACCATAAAAATTTCAGATCCATTTGAGCTCATTTAATCCACCTAATGGTGTGATTAGTGAAACTGTTCCAGAGAAAATAGAAAATGTTCAGAAACATTTTCAGAATTTTCTCTGAAATTGTTTAGCTCATATCTTTGGTTAGAGACTTCCAAATTAAGTGAGACCAACTCCATTAGAACCCTCTGAAAATCTAGTTTTCAGAAAGTCATAGTTTGTTTCATGAAAATCCTTAGAACACCCTAAAAGCCTTTAATTAAGGTCAAGGACATAATTAATTATGGAGGGCTCAATTGAGCTTTGCTGCAACTAAAACTTGACCAAGTCCCTGTTTAGGTTGTAACCAAGCCACAGTAAAAGTTTCACAGTCATTAGGTCTGTCTAGCAAGGGTTATAGACTTCACAACTTCAAAGTTAATACAAATGCATTTAAATTGATACATATGTTTCTTATATCATGTAGTCGCTAAGGTCGAGGAGGAACCCGAAGCCCTAGACTTCGTTACTCCGGAGGAACAGCTAGCCTACGACCAAGAGCAGCAAGGCAAGCTCCGGTTTGCATTAACCTTTTTACAAATTTTTATTGTTTTGAGCACATACTTGTTTCCTTTGTTCTGTGCATTAGAGTCTTGTTTGGAAATCCAACTGCATAGCCAAGAAAACCACGGGTTGGGTTTAGGATTGCAAACCCCGTTAGCCACTGCATTGCTAGGATAGAGTAGGATTCGGTACAAGTCGAGTAGTTGGAACTACTCGCGAGAATAGGCTAGAGGCACATTGCTCGGGTAGAGATAGCACATGATACACATGGCAAGAAAATGAGACCGAGCGGAGGGTAAGGGCAGCAGGACTTTGGGGCCTGTGTGATATAGCTCCACTGGTGTCGATTGAGGACCGAGCCGTGTGCGGGCCTGTTGAACAAGCTAGAACAGTACCGAAGACCTACCGGCTATATGGGAACCGGGAAACTGATGTAACTCGGGTAGCTGGGTATTGAGGCATTGCCCGTCGTTCAGAGGGTAGGTTGAGAGCTTGAGGTGTAAATCGGCTGGCGGCACGGAGATGCGCGTGCAGAGACCTCTTGCTCGGGACGATGGGACCGGTTCAATATTTGGCTAACGGGTGAAAGGTAGTCACGTACGGCGTCCGTGATGGTTGTTGTAGGCGACATCGAGTACGGGCGTATGTGACGGGTTGTTCGGGTAACCCTGCAGGTGTAAATCGATTATAATCGCCGTCCCTCGCGGTCAGTGAGTACCACTTGTTCACTGTACCGTGACGTAGAAAGAACAGGCTAGACACATGTTAAAACGCTGCTGATTGAAAGATGGAAATTGATTGTTAATGATATGTTGTAGTCTAGAGCCAACTAAAGTTCTTTTCAACTTTGGGCAAAGTACATGAGAGAAATGCGTTTCTTGTTTGATTGCGGCTCTCTCATGTGCCTTAGCGTAAGGTTCTCCACAACCTGCTGCTAAAACTTGAAAGTAAGGTTCTACTAATTAGGTGAGTCCTTGCAAATGATTTTTACCTCATGTAACCCATTGCCCTCATGTAGAAGTTCCATGTTTAGGTGAGACGGGTCAGACTTGCTGAGCCTTCGTGCTCACTGCTTGTGTTTGAAGCTTTTGCAGGGTTCTATGAGGAAGAGACTCCCGAAGAGGAGACAGAACCCCAGGAGGGGAACCCCGTCGAGTGGGAGTCGTGCACGCCGCCGAGTTAGTGTGCGTGTGTGCTAGCAAGGACACGTTCGAGGGCTGAACGTGCACTTGATGCTTAGTCTACGCCCGCGAGTGTAGACTGAACTTATTTTGATGTAAACATGTTCATAAACTTGTTTATGTAATAAAATTTCCGCTTCCGCTTTGTACCTTTGACGTGTGTTATCCGGTGCTGTGCAACGCAGCACCCCTCAGCGTGATCCTGGCTCGACAGGACCTTGGGGTCGTGTCAGGGGAGCCCCGACCCTACAAGACACATGGCGCCTTCTGAGCACGCCCCTGCGGAGGAGGCGAGGTCCGGCTATGCCGGCCACGTGGCGGGCCCGTGGCTCACCTGAATCGTCTTTCAACAAAAGCCATTCAAGTTGCGTGTCCACACATCGCTCTCTTCGGTTCCGCACCCTCTTATGAGCATCTCCGGGTTTTTGGTTGTGCATGTTACCCTAACACTGCTGCAACTGCACCTCATAAGCTCGCTCCTCGATCCACCCGGTGTGTCTTCCTGGGTTACTCATCTGATCACAAAGGCTATCGCTGCCTTGATGTCTCCACAAACCGCTTGATCGTCTCTCGACATGTGGTTTTTGATGAGGACAGCTTCCCCTCGCTGACTCGCCCAATCTAACTGACCTCAATTTTCTTTGTGAGTTCGGTTCCACGGTTTCTACCACTGGCACCCGACTCGCCACTGCAGGTACCATGGCACTCTCCCAGCCAGCTCCGGAGGATCCCCTGGACTGTGAGCCTTTTGTGGCTCCCCTTTCCGCTACGGAAGTCCCTCCGGGATTTCTGCCCCGAGTGAAACATATGGACGCACCACGTACAACACCGACCGCCGCACCACGTGCGGCCCCAGCCGCCTCTCCACGTGTGGCCCCGACTTCCACGTCTGAAACATGCGCGGCTCCAACCGCCACTGCAGCAACCCCTCCTCAGCGACCTCCTGCAAGAGGAGCGGGTGTGATGGTGCCTGTTACGCCCCCGGAGAACCCTCACCGTATGGTCACACGGGCGAAGGCTGGCTTCCGAGTGGTACCTGATCACTCGTCCTCGCTGCCACGACTTCGTCTCCGACACCGTTTCCGCTCCCGTCCTCCGTCCGCGCCGCCCTTGCTGATACCAATTGGTGTGCGGCTATGGAGGATGAGTATGAGGCCCTGCTGAGTAATGGGACATAGGACCTTGTCCCACGACCTCAGAACTCCAACATTGTTACAGGCAAATGGGTCTTCACACACAAGTTCCATGCTCACGGGACTTTCGATCACTACAAAGCTCGCTGGGTTCTTCGAGGTTTCACCCAGAGACCCGGTGTTCACTTCGACGAAACCTTCAGCCCGGTTGTAAAACCGGCCACTGTGCGCACAGTGCTCGCCGCTGCTGTCTCCCATGGCTGGCCGATTCAGCAACTTGATGTGAAGAACGCCTTCCTTCATGGCACCCTCACTGAGATGGTCTACTGCTGCCAACCCACAGGTTTCAACGATCCAGCTCATCTCGACAAGGTGTGTCGTTTGCGCAAGTCATTGTATGGGCTTAAGCATGCACCCTGGGCCTGGTACAGCCGGTTTTCCAGCTATCTGACCACACTGGGATTCATGGAAGCGAAGTCCGACACCTCTTTATTCATCTTCCGCCGCGGAACGTAGATGATATATCTTTTACTATATGTTGATGATATCATCTTGACTGCTTCCAGTACGGAGCTTTTGCGCAGCACTATTTGTGAGACCTATGTGTGCTGAATACATTGGCAATTAGGATAAAAGTTAGCATTAACATTCAAAGTTTTGAATATTGCCAAAACATTCTTCTGTGGCAAGGTCCGACAAGTTCTTTGTTAGGTCCGCCATGTGTTGGCAAGGTCCGACGTAAGGTCCGGCGAGCTTCTGTGAGGTCCGGAGCTTGTTTTTAGGAAGCTCCCGTGAAGTTCAACTCGTAGAACTGCAGCGTCTTGTTTTTTCTTTTAACTCGCAATGTTTCAAACTTGCTTTATGGGAAGGTTTGCTTAGTATTAATTTGCTAAGTTTTTGGTGTGTTTTGGTGGTTATGGCTGTTATCATTTGATATGGTTTGCAACATGCTTATGTGACGTGCTCATGTAAGGTGTTGTGGTTTTCGAACTAACGTGAGTCAAGTCGAGGACTTGTGCTCGGAAGAATTGGTTATTTATTCATGTGCAGGTGTTGCTTGAGTTCAATACATGGCTGGTGACGGGATCCTTGGACTAGTCTCAGGGAGGAGATGAGGTTCCAACAACCAAGTTCGGGTGGAGCTGTGGTTGAGTTGATCGGGAGATCGCGCAGCATGTTTGGATCAAGGGCAGTGCATATGAAGGTTGCGTGTACGTCGTTGGAAGGTGTTCGCACGTGTGCAAGGAGTGCATGGACGTGACAACATTGTTCCAAGGCGTGATGAAGAGAAGTGGACGTAAAGAATTGGTCGGAAAGGTCCAACCGGCTGGATTGCGTACTCAGGCTGAGGCTGAGTCGGATATGGCTCAAATATGGAAGATTTGAGTTGGTTATGATAGGATTTCGTGCTAGGCACGAAGTTGAGTTGTTTTAGGAATGTTTAGGACGTTCCTAAGGTGTTTGGAAGTCTCACGATTGCTTCTATCTGCGAATAGGAGAGTCCTGAGCAGTTATGGTAAGTTAGGATACGAGTCCAATTAGGAGTAGGAGTCCTAGATTGGATTGTTTAGCCTGAGGGCTGGCTATAAAAGCAATGGAGGCCAGAGCTCTCATGGGTAGAGAACTTTGGGCTGTTCCTCTTGTGTTTCTATTGAATAAAGTTCATAGTTTCGAGGAGCTTTTGTGCCTTGTTCGTCCGACTTGTTTTTCGTCAAGTCTTTCTCGCCGAGTTTCTGGACAGACCGACGTTTCTTCGGTGTTTCGTTCATAACTCGTGTTTTACAGATCCGATTGATGTTATTCTTTTTGGGTTGTCTTCACAACTCAATTATCTATCATCTGTGAAATTTTTACGAGCTTCGGATCTGTACTTTTTGAGATACACGAGTTTCTTTGCAGCGTTGCAGATCTGTTTTATATCGGGTAGAACAGATTGATCTTCGTTTAATGTTTTGATCGTATCTCAAGTTTTACTTCGTGTTTTCAAGTGATTCTTGTTGCATTAGATCCGTGACTTAATTCTCTACCTCTCTACTTGATTTTTCATGGTTGAACACGTTTGAAAACACTTGCACACACGGTTTCTTTAACCGATTGATTTTTTACTGAGGGGTTTTTGTTGTTTCCGCTGCGAAAAGTTTTAATCTACCATTCACCCCCCTCTGGTAGCTTTTCACGTGCTCTTCGATCCTACAATTGGTATCAGAGCCAAGGTGCTCTAATCTTTGTGATTTACACGTATTTTGGCTAACGATCATGGAGAAGTACTCCGCAAAACCTTGTGTGTTCAATGGCATCGATTTTCAGGTTTGGAAGGCGCGGATGGAGGCCTACATACAGGCGCAAGGCTTCGCCATATGGGAAAAGGTCTACCGGAACTTCGATGTACCACCCAACGATCAAGTTACGGCTGCGAACATGAGAGATGTTGACGACAACAACAAGGCTTGCAACTTGATCATCCAAGGATTGACTCAAAGCGACTTCGACCGTGTTGCACACCTCCGATCTGCATATGATGTTTGGAAAGCTCTTTGTGACTACCATGAAGGATCCAATACGATCAAGGAGGTAAGGCAAGATACGTTCAAGAAAGAATACATGCGTTTTGAGATGCAACCCGGTGAGTCAATTGACGACCTTTTTGCTCGCTTTAATAAAATTCTCAGCAACTTGCGTAGTGTCAATGTTAACTTTTCAGATGCTGAAAATGCTAGACAATTGTTAGGAGAATTAGATATGTCAATTTGGGAGATGAAAGTTACATCTATTCGTGAATCTACTGTCATGGGTTCTGTTACTTTAGACGTGCTTTATTCTGAATTGAAAACTCATGAAATTGACATCATCTCATGTAAAAACCCCAACAAGTCTATTGCATTTGTTTCGCAACGTGACATGTCTAGTTCTAGTCAATCATCATCTAGTGGTGCACTCTCTTTTCTGTCCTCTCTAACCCTTGAACAGATTGAAGAGTTTCCAGAGGAGGATCTTGCACTCATCTCTACTTGGTTCTCAAAAAGCATTGCAAAATGTGAGAACTAGAAGGAGAGGAAGCTCCGGACCTCAATGATGTTTTGAATGTGGTAAGACAGGACATTTTTGTACGGAGTGCCCTAACCTTTCAGGTCCGACTTCACGTGAAGAAAAGCAAACAAGGCCGAAGAAATCATTTGCAAAGAATAAGAAGAAGAAAGATTTATCAATGCGCAACATAGTGCATAGTATGATCTCTGCACTTCAAGATTTCGGCTCAAGTGATGTGGACACCGGTAGTGATGAAGATGAAGAAGCTATGGCAAATATGTGCTGCATGGCGAGCAAGTCAAGTTCAAGCTCCAAGGAGGCATAACACAACAGCGACGATGAAGAGGTATGTCCCACTTGCGAAGAAATGTGTGATGCTATTTCTCGTGCCACTGTTATATTAAAGAAAAAGGATAAAAAAACTTAGGAACAATGCTGTTAAAATTGAATAACTAGAATCTGAAATTAATCGTTTAAAAACTTTGATTCCTAGTGATGATTCTTGTTCCTCATGTGATTTGATTTATGAACAATTATCCTCTTTAAGAAGTGCACACGCATCTACACTTGATAAACTTGAACTTGAAATTGAAAAGAACAAAGAGCTTGCTGCATTTAATGATAAAAATTTGAAAGATGCTTGTTGTTCTACAATTGATTTGCATTGTTCTTCATGTGATGATCTGAATAAGAAACTAAATGATGCTATGAATGAGATTTCTATTTTGAACAATGCTTTACATGTGCATGAAGTTAAATATTGTTCAAATTGCAAACTAAAAGGAAAAACTTCATGTGAAAACTGCTTTGATCTGTCCAATAAACTTGATGACATGCATAGGACACTAGATCAGTTTTCTAATTCAAATAAGAACCTAAACTTGCTGCTGAATTCTTCCAAGTCTTGTAATGATAAAACTGATTTAGGTTTTAATTCTCATGCTCATGCTAAGGCACACCCACCTAAAGTTGTAAAGTCACTAGGAAGCGGTTTGATTCAAACAGCTCCTAGACAAAAAGAGGTGATTTTCAAATCTGCAGGAGTACTGTCTCATTCGGTTTCTAATAAACGTGTTGCTTGCTCATCTAGACATGATAATAAGGTTATTTTTCATTGTACCTACTGCGGTAGAGATGGTCATGTCATGGATTTTTGTTATAGACTAGCTAAACACGATAAGAAACAAAGAATACTTGCTAGATCACATAACAACCAAGCAAAATCTGCTAGACCGAATGTTCGGAGCTTGCAACCTGCTGTAATGAGTCAAAAACTTGCTCCCGGACCTACTGTTTTTTGTGCTACATATAACACATCTTCTAAGTCAGTAGTTGGGAACAAAATTTTTTGATGTTTGGCTCATAAACCTGCTGTACCTTCTCAGCTTTCGCGTGTTATTCCTGCTGGACGTCGTGTGACTCAGTACTGGATTCCTAAAAGTCTTTTAACTAACCCCAGTATTGAGTCATCGACGTATTGTGCTGCTGTGTAGGTTTCACGTTTGAGGAAGGAGAACATTTGGATTGTGGATTCAGGTTGCTCACGCCACATGACCGGTAACAAAGAATGGTTCTCCTCTCTCTCTTTTGTGTCACGTGTAGAAAATGTTACTTTCGCCGATAACTCTTCTACTACCATAATTGCTAAAGGTTTGGTTAGAGTAAACAATCTCTACACTTTGAAAGATGTGACACTTGTTAAAAATTTGAAATACAACTTGCTCTCGGTTTCACAATTGCTAGATGAAAATCTAGAGGTTAGCTTTGCTAAAAATTGCTGCAAGGTTGTAGATTCAAAAGGTGAGCTTTTGTTTAACATGTCTAGGTTTGGAAGAGTTTTTAAAGCTGATTTTGATTTGTCAACTTCTAAGCATCGGTGTCTAGTTGCTAATGATACAAAGGATCTATATTTTTGGCATCGTAGACTTGGTCACATAGGCTTTGATCATCTCACTCGTGTTACTGCTCTCGATCGCATACGTGGGCTGCCGAAGCTAAAAAAGGACAATGATATTGTGTGCTCTTCTTGTAGACATGCTAAGTTTGTTGCAGGTTCACATGCTCCTCTCACAATGACCATTACAGCTGAACCGGGACAACTTTTACATCTTGACACAGTAGGTCCGGCACGTGTTCAATCCTTCGGAGGTAAATGGTATGTGCTTGTGATTGTTGATGATTATTCCAGATATTCTTGGGTTTATTTTATGGCATCTAAGAATGAAGCTTTTAGTCATTTTAGAACTTTATTTCTTAGATTATCTATTGATCACCCAGGATCATTAAAAGCAATTAGAAGTGATAACGGAACTGAATTTAAAAACCAATCCTTTGATCACTTTTGTGCTGAAAATGGAATAGATCACCAATACTCTTCACCCGATGTACCACAACAAAATGGTGTCGTAGAAAGAAAGAACATGACCTTAGTTGAGATGGCTAGGACTATGCTTGATGAATATCAAACTCCTAGGAAATTTTGGGCTGATGCAATTGCAACCGCTTGTTATGTCTCAAATAGTGTTTTCTTGCGTGCTAAGCTTGGAAAAACCCCATATGAGCTCCGGTTTGGACATAGGCCTAGTGTTACACACTTTAGGGTTTTTGGTTGCAAATGCTTTGTTAAGAAACATGGTAATCTTGATAAATTTGAAGCTAGATCTGTTGATGGCATGTTTCTTGGTTATCCATCTCATACTAGAGGCTACCGTGTGCTTTTACTTGACACTAACAAAACTGTGGAGACTTGCGAGGTTTCTTTTGATGAAGCTAGCCCAAGTACTAGCTCCGATATTGCAGGTACGGATCCATATCCGCAGGGGGAGAGTATTTTTATTGAAGAAGATGAAGAAGTGGTGCTGCTGCCCGAAAACTCGGAAGTAAATAACGATCAAGCTGCTGATTTTGCACCACAACCAGCACCAACAGTCACTACTGCTGGTTCGGACCTTCCTCAATCAACAAGCTCTCCTAATCAAAGGTCCGAACATGAAGAAGAATGTGCTTGTGAAGTGTCTACTCCCCTCCGAGTACTCAAAAGTCATCCTCCACAACAAATCATTGGAAGCTTGCATGAACGAGTCACTCGGTCCAGGTTTTGCGATCCAAACTCTCATGCTCATTCTGCTTTTGTTGCTTCTTTTGAACCCAAGGATATATCACACGCACTCACTAATGAATCTTGGATTAATGCCATGCAAGAAGAGTTAGAAAATTTTGAAAGAAATAATGTTTGGAAACTTGTACCTCCACCTCAAGGTCACACATTAATTGGAACTAAATGGGTATTTAAAAATAAGCAAAGTGAGGATGGGGTTGTGGTTAGGAATAAAGCTAGGTTGGTTGCTCAAGGTTTCACTCAAATTGAGGTCTAGATTTTGATGAAACATTTGCTCCTATTGCTAGATTAGAAGCTACAAGAATTTTATTAGCATTTGCTGCATCTAAAGGTTTCAAGTTATATTAAATGGATGTTAAAAGTGCTTTTCTTAATGGCTACATAAAGGAGGAGGTTTATGTTAAGAAGCCACCGGGTTTTGAAAATCCAAAATTTCCTAATCATGTTTACAAACTGTCCAAAGCCTTGTACGGTCTAAAACAAGCCCCTAGAGCATGGTATGATAGGTTAAAAACATTCTTACTTGAAAAGGGGTTTACCATGGGCAAGGTTGATAAAACTCTTTTTGTACTTAAGCATGGCAATGACTCATTATTCATTCAAGTGTATGTGGTTGATATTATCTTTGGTTGTGCTTCTCATGATCTCGTGTCCAAGTTTTCAGCTATGATGAGTTCAGAATTTGAGATGAGTATGATGGGAGAACTCACATACTTTTTGGGGCTGCAAATCAAGCAAACAAAAGAAGGAACTTTTGTGCATCAAACTAAGTATACAAAGGACCTTCTTAAATGCTTCAACATGGATAAATGCAAGCCTCTTAGGACACCAATGGGAACAGCAACAACACTTGAACTTGACGAAGATGGTGACCCGGTCGATAAAAAAGAATACAAAAGTATGATTGGATCACTTTTGTATCTCACGGCGTCAAGACCGGACATACAATTCAGCGTATGTCTTTGTGCACGTTTTCAAGCTTCTCCACGTGCTTCACATCGCCAAGCCATCAAAAGGATTCTCAGGTACCTACATGGAACTCAAGAATTTGGCATTTTTCTTCCTTCTTCCTCAACCGTTTCTTTGAAAGCTTTTTCGGATGCTGATTTTGGGAGTTGTAGGATTGATAGGAAAAGTACTTTGGGTGCTTGTCACTTTCTTGGTAATTCACTTGTTGCTTGGTCCTATAGAAAACAAAGTTCAGTTGCACAATCCACGACCGAATCTGAATATGTAGCTGCGGCTAGCGCTTGCTCACAAATTCTTTGGATCGTTCAAACACTTAAGGACTATGGGGTTGATTTAGATAGTGTTCCACTGTTTTGTGATAACACTAGTGCAATTTGTATTGCTAAAAACCCCGTGAAACACTCTAGAACTAAGCACATTGACATTAGGTATCACTTTCTTCGTGATAATGTTGAAAAAGGAAACATTGTGCTTCACCATGTCGATACCGAACAACAATTGGCTGATATTTTTGCAAAACTTTTGGATTTCACTCGTTTTTGTTTCATTCATAGTGAAATAGGGGTTATGCATCCTCATGGCTTAAATTGAGGGGGAGTTTTTGAAACTTTGAAAGTCTATGTGTGAATCTGAAACTAAAATAATATGAGCATAGTATTTCATACATATATGACTTTGTGATTCCTTTTACAGACTGAAAGTTCTTACTATATTACTCATGTTATACATTTTGTAGTTTTTGCCATGACTAGTAATTGGAATAATTACTTACACTAAATCTGGTCATGATCGAACTTTCTTGCTGTTTTGAACTTGTTGCGTGCTCACAAGTGCTTTTAATCATAAAAAATTAATCAAGTGATCAGCTCACATGTTGAGTTTTCAAATAAAAAATTGAGAAAAGATCAAGAGAATATGCATGCATCGCACTTCTTCTTTTGAGATTGCTTATCATTGCACTAAGATATGAACTTGGAAGGAATTGTGTATGACTAAAACCATGTCCTTAAGCTTCTGATTGTCAAATGACATAGGCTTGGCTTGGTTGGTTAGAATAAGGCTGATGCGGCATATAATCTCTTGCAAATATCATATGATCAACTTTGTGCCTTAAATGATTATGAATAATAAAAATGCAGCAACAAGTGTCATGTTTTCAGGTTTTAAAATAGTTGAGTAAGGGAGATCATGACTTGCTTAAACTGAAAAATACATTTGATCTCTAGCATGGCTTACACTACTTTATGTATCTCATTGATGTGATAGTGTAAGTAACCTGATAGTATGACTTGGATGAGCTTTGTTTTGTATGTATATGTTATAATATGCTCATAACATTTAAAAATTTCTCTTTTGAACCTTGCTGAATACATTGTCAAAGGGGGAGAAATATGTATAAGGAGAGATTTTTTTTACACTTTGCATATGTTATACACTTTCTTCCTTCTCTGATTTTAAAAAATGGGGAGAAATTAATAAAGGGGGAGAAATGTGTTTTCAAAGCTTTTCAAAACTTTTCATAAGCCAATGTACGAATTTTAATTGTTGTTGCCAATGCATTCATCAAGGGGGAGATTGTGAGACCTATGTGTGCTGAATACATTGGCAATTAGGATAAAAGTTAGCATTAACATTCAAAGTTTTGAATATTGCCAAAACATTCTTCTGTGGCAAGGTCCGACAAGTTCTTTGTTAGGTCCGCCAAGTGTTGGCAAGGTCCGACACAAGGTCCGGAGAGCTTCTGTGAGGTCCGGAGCTTGTTTTTAGGGAGCTCCCCTGAAGTTCAACTCGTAGAACTGCAGCGTCTTGTTTTTGCTTTTAACTCGCAATGTTTCAAACTTGCTTTATGGGAAGGTTTGCTTAGTATTAATTTGCTAAGTTTTTGGTGTGTTTTGGTGGTTATGGCTGTTATCATTTGATATGGTTTGCAACATGCTTATGTGACGTGCTCATGTAAGGTGTTGTGGTTTTCGAACTAACATGAGTCAAAGTCGAGGACTTGTGCTCGGAAGAATTGGTTGTTTATTCATGTGCAGGTGTTGCTTGAGTTCAAGACATGGCTGGTGACGGGATCCTTGGACTAGTCTCAGGGAGGAGATGAGGTTCCAACAACCAAGTTCGGGAGGAGCTGTGGTTGAGTTGATCGGGAGGTCGCGCAGCATGTTTGGATCAAGGGCAGTGCATATGAAGGTTGCGTGTACGTCGTTGGAAGGTGTTTGCACGTGTGCAAGGAGTGCATGGACGTGGAAACATTGTTCCAAGGCGTGATGAAGACAAGTGGACGTAAAGAATTGGTCGGAAAGGTCCAACCGGCTGGATTGCGTACTCAGGCTGAGGCTGAGTCGGATATGGCTCAAATATGGAAGATTTGAGTTGGTTATGATAGGATTTCATGCTAGGCACGAAGTTGAGTTGTTTTAGGAATGTTTAGGACGTTCCTAAGGTGTTTGGAAGTCTCACGATTGCTTCTATCTGCGAATAGGAGAGTCCTGAGCAGTTATGGTAAGTTAGGATACGAGTCCAATTAGGAGTAGGAGTCCTATATTGGATTGTTTAGCCTGAGGGTTGGCTATAAAAGCAAGGGAGGCCAGAGCTCTCGTGGGTAGAGAACTTTGGGCTGTTCCTCTTGTGTTTCTATTGAATAAAGTTCATAGTTTCGAGGAGCTTTTGTGCCTTGTTCGTCCGACTTGTTTTTCGTCAAGTCTTTCTCGCCGAGTTTCTGGACAGACCGATGTTGCTTCGGTGTTTCGTTCATAACTCGAGTTTTACAGATCTGATTGACGTGATTATTTTTGGGTTGTCTTCAAAACTCAGTTATATATCATCTGTGAAATTTTCACGAGCTTCGGATCTGTAGTTTTTGAGATACACGAGTTTCTTTGCAGCGTTGCAGATCTGTTTTATATCGGGTAGAACAGATTGATCTTTGTTTAATGTTTTGATCGTATCTCAAGTTTTACTTCGTGTTTTCAAGTGATTCTGGTTGAATTAGATCCGTGACTTGATTCTCTACCTCTCTACTTGATTTGTCACGGTTGAACAAGTTTGAAAACACTTGCACACACGGTTTCTTTAACCAATTGATTTTTTGCTGAGGGGTTTTTGTTGTTTCCGCTGCGAAAAGTTTTAATCTACCATTCACCCCCCTCTGGTAGCTTTTCACGTGCTCTTCGATCCTACACTATTTCCGCTCTTCAGCGGGAATTTGCCATGAAGGACCTTGGGCCTCTCGACCACTTCCTCGGTATCAGCGTCGAGCGTCGTCCAGATGGCTTATTCCTCCACCAGAGCACCTATACGCTGGACATCCTCAAGCGGGCAGTCATGCTGGACTGCAAGCCATGTACGACTCCAGTCGACCTCCAGGCAAAGCTTGCTGATTATTCAGGGCCTCCCGTTGCGGACGCTTCTGGTTTTTGGAGCATAGTTGGAGCCCTACAGTACCTGACGTTCACGTGACCCGACATCGCGTATGCTGTACAACAGATCTGCTTGCACATGCATGATCCACGGGAGCCCCACCTGACGGCCATGAAGCGCATCTTGCGCTACCTTCATGGGACCGCTGACTTCGGCTTGTTTCTGTGGCGCTCGGTCAGCTCCGTCCTGGTCGTCTACACCGACGCTGACTGGGCTGGCTGCCCGGATACTCGTCGCTCCATGTCAGGCTATGCCATATTCCTCGGGGACAACCTGGTTTCTTGGTCTACCAAGTGGCAGACGGTCGTCTCGTGCTCCAGTGCCGAAGCAGAGTATCGTGCTGTCACCAATGGTGTCACAGAAGCTACTTGGTTGCGCCAGCTCTTGAATGAGTTCCAGATTCCACCATCACGCTACACCCTCGTTTACTGCAACAACATCAGCGCCATGTACCTCTCCACCAACCCCGTTCAGCATCAACACACAAAACATGTGGAGATTGATCTTCATTTCGTCCGAGAGAAGGTGGTCATTGGACAAGTCCGCGTCCTCCATGTCCCGACGGCATCACAGTTCACAGACATCTTCACAAAGGGTCTCCCTTCTTCGGTTTTTAATGAGTTTAGATCCAGTCTCAACATCTATGGTGGCTGAGTTGTGACTGCGGGGGTGTTAGAATATTGTAAGTCTTCTGGGCCTCATTAGTATTGTCATTACATCTCCTTACTGCTGTTATTAGGGGTCAATAGAGGCTGTCTTTAGACCTCATTAGTATTGTCATTAGACCTCCTTACTGCTGTTATTAGGGGTCATTAGAGGCTGTCATTAGACCTCATTACTGCCATGATTACAACCATCCTTGAGATGCAGCGCTGCTGCCCTATATATTGTACCCCATGGTGGCCTGAATATATACACACAATTTAGAGGCATTTCCTCTCTTCTATCACTGCTTAACCTTGTAACAATTGTTGACGGGAATGAAGTGAGCTGATTTTGTGAGACGGTCCACTATCACCCATATATAGTTATGTTTGCGAAATGTGAGAGGTAGCCCGACAATGAAATCCATACTAATGTCATCCCATTTCCATTCTAGAACACTTAGTGGTTGCAGTAACCCAACTTTCTTGATGTGGTCGGCTTTTACTCGTCGACACACATCACACTCGGGCACGTATCTTTCAATTTATCTTCTCATACGGGTCCACCAAAACCTTTTTCTCAAGTCTTGGTACATTTTGAACCTTCCCGGGTGAATGGAGTATTTGGACATATGAGCTTCATCTAAGATTTTATTTCTTAACTCATTGTCCTTCGGCACTACAATGTGGTCATTAAACCATATGGTACCTTCTTCATCTTCTCGGAAGCCTTTCATTTCACCATCTCGTTCGTCTCCGAATATGAGAAATTCCCTTATCATGCTTTTGGGCTGCCACAACTTCCTCTCGTATGGTCGGTACAAGAGCTAGATTGTATAGAGATCCATGAGGAAGAACACGGATACTAGGCTCCGGATCCACATCGGAATTGATAGAGAGGTGATGGATATGGGACTTACATCTTAGAGCATCGGCCACAACATTAACCTTTCCCGGATGATAATGAATTTCGAGTTCATAATCTTTGATAAGCTCCAACCACCTTCGTTGCCTCATATTGATTTCCTTTTGAGTGAAGAGATATTTGAGACTCTTGTGATCGGAGTACACATGAACGAGATTTCCAAGTAGATAGTGTTGCCATATTTTTAGAGCTAGGACAATGGCTGCAAGTTCGAGATCATGAGTTGGGTAATGCTGCTCGTGCCTCCGAAGCTGGCAAGAGGCATAGGCGATCACCATTCCATCTTGCATGAGCACGCAACCGAGTCCCGTGCCCGATGCATCACAATATACATCGAAGGGTTTAGTGATATCCGGTTGAGCAAGGACTGGCGCGGTTGTCAGATGCTTTTTGAGAGTTTGAAAGGCTTGCTCACATTTCTCACTCCAGTGATATTTTACACCCTTTTTCAAGAGCTCGGTCATGGGCTTGGAAATATTTGAGAAGTTTGGGATGAATCTTCGGTAATATTCGGCTAATCCCAATAAACTTCGGACCTCATGAACCGAGGTGGGAGAGTTCCATTTGAGAACATCCTTCACTTTACTAGGATCCACGGAAATGCCTTCGGCGGAAATGATATGTCCAAGGAATGGTACCGATGTGAGCCAAAGCTCACTTTTGCTAAATTTAGCGTAAAGCTTGTGATCTCGAAGTCTTTGGAGGACGATGTGAAGGTGTTGAGAATGTTCCTCCTCCAATTTAGAATACACAATAATGTCATCAATGAAGACCACGACAAACTTGTCCAGCTCCAGCATGAAAACCAAATTCATTAAATACATGAAGTATGCCGGTGCATTGGTAAAACCAAATGACATTACTAGGTACTCATAGAGGCTGTACCTAGTTGAGAATACCGTTTTAGGGATATCCTCGGGTCAATTTTGATTTGGTGGTAGCCGGATCGGAGATCAATTTTTGAAAAGACCTTGGCTCCAACAAGTTGATCGAATAGGATGTCAATGCAAGGAAGGGGATATTTGTTTTTGATAGTGACGGCGTTTAATGGATGGTAGTCCACACATAACCATAGCGATTCATCTTTTTTCTTCACAAATAATGCCGGACACCCCAAAGGTGAAGAACTTGGACGGATAAATCCCTTCTCCATGAGCCCTTCGAGTTTCTCTTTTAATTCGGCCAACTCATTAGGCGCCATTTTGTAGGGTATTTGGGATATCGGAGTGGTGCCCGGTATGAGCTCAATTTTGAACTCGATTTCCCGGTCGGGTGGCATGCCCGGAAGATCATCAGGAAAAACATCAGGGTATTCACATACGACCGAAATGTCTTCGAGTCGAGTTCCTTCGGTATGATAGGCCGCGGAAATTTCTTGTGGAGGTTTCGGAAGATGTATCACTTGTAGTCCATGATCAGGAGAGTTTAATTGGATAATGCGAGATGCTAGGTCTAGAATAGCCTCATGCTTTGTCATCCAAGGCATTCCCAAGATGACATCAAGTGTTTGGCCCTCTAGGACAAGGAGGTTCCTAGAATAGACTCTATCATTTAAGAGTAATGGGGCTCTGAGAATCATCCGGTTGGCTATGATTTTTCCACTGGGAGAATTAATGGTGTTTCACTAACTCGGTGGGTAGTTGATGTCTTTGTACATAGATTTTACTAATGAAGTTATGGGTAGCTCCAGAATCAAAGAGAATGAGAGTAGGTTGGTCATGGAGCGAGAACATACCCGTGAGCACTGGTTCTCCCTCGGGAATTTCAGTTGCATCCACATAGTTGATATGTCCCAACCTAGGTGCTCCTCTCTTGTTCTGACCTTGTGGCTGAGTTGAGCCTTGAGAGGATTGCACCATATTAGTGTTCTTCTTAGGAGCTGCACATTCTCTGGAAATATGACCTGATTTGCCGCAATTGTAGCACACAACGTTCGTGCTTTTATCACCCTGAGGGGGACGATAACCCTGCACATTCTGCTGTTGCTGCGGGGCACAATGTGGCACAAACCTCTGTTGTGGATGCTGTTGCGAGTACGGTTGTTGGTGCTTGCCGAAGTGTGCGATCGACACTTCCCCCGGGCCTGCACTGGGCAGCCCGCGGAGGTTCTTTTTTCGGAGGGGCTAGTCCCTAGCGGAGAGCTTGTGCAGATGGACGAGTTAGTAAGAGCTTGACACGGTGAGTTTTACGTGGTTCAGGCCGCCGGAGCGTAAAACCCTACGTCCACGGCGAGCTATGGAGCTTGCTGTATTGCTTACTGCTCAGGGCCGGAGGCCTGAGCTTGGGGGTGAGTTACAGCTTGAGAGTGTATGGCTAGCGTATGAGTTGCCAAGTGCGAGCCAGGGGTGCGGATGGCTAGAGTCCGACCCCTTGCTAACGTCGCCTACCCGAGCCTTTTATAGTACAAGACTCGAGTGGCTTACAAGGGGGGCCCGGGACCCGACAGGTGGCCCCGGGGTGATTTCCTACCAGCTATTATGTCTTGGCGCTGGCGTCGAAGTCCTCGTCCTGCCGCCCTACCCATGCCGCAGGCTAAGTGTAGCGTGTAGTCGTTGGCGATGGCTGGGGCGGCAGGGCGTGTCTTGTCCGGTCTTGTCGCTGCCTTCAATGGCCTGCAGCTTCAGACACTGTACGCCTGTCCTGGCTGTGACTGGTCACAGCGCCTCCTGACAGGCGTGCGCTGCGCTTATTGGCTGGCAGGTTCTGACACCGTGCGCCAGTCTGTGATGCGACTGGGCGCAACGGTACCTGACAGAGGCGTGCTCCGCGTCTCCGCGTCTTGGGAATACACGGGCCTTGAATACCTTGTACGGGCAAGGTATGGGGCGTCTTTACGCCCGCCGCCTACCGCTCGGGGGCAGGCAGCGCTCTTCTGCTAGCCACGTGGCGGGCCCAGAGCCCTCCTCAGAGGAGAGGGGGTCTGGCCCCGCAGGACACGTGGAGCCTTCGGAGCTCTCCCCGCGGAGGGGGAGGTCCGGCTTCCGTTGGCCACGTGGCAAGCCCGGAGCTCTCCTCTGAGGAGAGGGAGGTCCGGCCCTGCTGGACACGCGGCACCCTCGGACCTCTCTCCCGCGGAGGGGGGAGGTCCGGCTAATGTATGCCACGTGGCAGGCCCGGAGCTTTCCTCTGAGGAGAGGGAGGTCCGGCCCCGCCAGATGCGTGGCGCCTTCGGAGCTCTCCCTGCGGAGAAGGGCGAGATCCTTATGCATTTTCCCCTGTGCGCGGGGGTACCCCATATCGCGGGTACCGACAGTGGCCCCCGGGCTCTCCTCGGGGGAGGTAACGAGCCCCAGGTGAGGCCTTCTCCTACCCGCGCACTTTCTTGTCTTGAGTACTCCCTGTGCTGGCAGGGTCTTGACGGCTTCGGAGTTCAGCCTCTTAGGAGAGGGTGAAGCCTGGCATCGGAGCTCGGCCCGGCTGTGGGGGCGGAGGTCCGGAAGTCATCGGAGCTCAGGTCCACAAAGGGCGTGAGGTCCGGCATCAGGGCTCGCCTCTGAAAGGAGGGCGAGGGCTGGCATCGAAGCTCGGCCCAGCTGTGGGGGCGGAGGTCCGGAAGTCATCGGAACTCAGGCCAGCGAAGGGCGTGAGGTCCGGCATCAGCGCACGCCTCTGAAAGGAGGGCGAGGGCTGGCCTCGGAGCTCGGCCCAGCTATGGGGGCGGAGTCCGGAAGTCATCGGAGCTCAGGCCAGCGAAGGGCGTGAGGTCCGGCATCAGCGCTCGCCTCTGAAAGGAGGGCGAGGGTTGGCCTCGGAGCTCGGCCTGGCTGTGGAGGCGGAGTCCAGAAGTCATCGGAGCTCAGGCCAGCGAAGGGCGTGAGGTCCGGCATCAGCGCTCGCCTCTTGAAAGGAGGGCGAGGGCTGGCCTCGGAGCTCGGCCCAGCTGTGGGGGCGAAGGTCCGGAACTGCTCAGTGGTCCCCCCTTTCCTATCCCTTAGTCTCATTTGACTTAATGTCCCAGGCCGAAATACGGGGCTTGGGTAATCCAGTGCACTTGGTCCCGGAGGTCTGGCCCCAGCCCCAGTCAGGGTGTAACCGCCCGGCCCCCTGGTACTCAGACCGTAGCGCCGGGAGGCAGAGTGCGCATGCTTTGGGTGCAAGACCGGGCAAAGCAAGGCTCCTGACCCCCCGTTCTAGCGTAGGTCTTTTCTCGGAGGAGACCAACTGGCGGTGCAGTACCCTTATAGGGGGAGATCCAAAAGGCCACCGGGCCTCTGGCAGGTACCCCAAGCACTACCACCTTCGGCAGGACGGCAAATATCGACTATGCATGAGAGTCGAAAAGAGGAGCCGAGTGTACAATGGACGCACACAGTCTAGAGCGTGGTGAGGTGTTCATATAAATTAATGCGTAATTTAAATAAACACCTAAGTAAGCATGGTGAACTTACTGGGTAGCGTTGGAGCGCCTGTCTTCACGCAGAGCGGGTCATGCGTGGCTTCGTTGTACGCCGGACACGGGGGGACCCCCATGGCTATATCAGGGGGAAGCATGGCTTCGGCCCCGCATACCATGTGGAAGGGTAGTTCCCGTGACCCGGCCCTGGGAAGTCCGGCTGGCCCTCGACATGGAGGAGCCGGTATCCCCCGACGGCTCTGGGTGCGCGTCTGCACCGGTTGTGTGGGTATTCTTGGCATGGACCTGGCACGCATTGCATCCCTAACCGGTTTGACGGCGTCCAGGTGGCTCTCGGTCAGTAGGAGCCATACCGGGTGGCTTAACCGACCAACGTGCGGGACGATGAGCGTTCACAGCACTCGCCTCCTTGGACTACTGCGTGCTAATCGCAGCCTTCCTCCTGGGTTATGCACCGCAATAGGATGTCGTGGCGCCACGCCAGTAAAGATACCAGCGCGTAGCACTTAGCCATCCGCACCACCCGTTCAGCGGATGCACGTTCATCAGGAAGGATGTCCTTCAAGGTGTCCCGGACCTCCGTGGTCCATGCATCGGGACTACTTGAGCTTCTGGATCTTGAGCGCTGGGTTGCACGGAGTTCCCAGTGACTCTTACGATCCTTTGGCGGCATCCAGGGCAGCCGGGACTGCCTAGCTTCGAGGCACTCGTTCAGCCCCCTTCGCCCGTCTCGGCGGGCCGGGCTGTGGACCGCAGCAACGTCCTCTCGAAGACTCCTTCATGCGCAGGGGCTCAGATGGAGGCTTTCGCTGAGAGGTCGTCAGCTGCGGCCGTGCAAGCGCGCGGTACATGGCGCAGGTCCAAGGCGAGGAATTCTTTCTCCAACATCCGCACGTGAAGCAGATAAGCAGCTCGCTGTGGGTCATTGCAGGGGCATTCACCCTTAACTTGCTTGATAACTAGCTGGGAGTCGCCCTGTGCCAACAACTGGCGAGCGCCCAGAGACAGGACTGTCTTTTAGGCCAAAGATGAGTGCTTCATACTCTGCCAAGTTGTTGGTTGGCTTGGAATTGAGACACACCATGTACCCAGACTGCTCCCCCGATGGCATGAGAAGCAGTACGCCGGCACCGGCCCCCTGCTTTCGCGAGGAGCCATTGAAGAAGAGCGTCCAGTGAGGCCCGGTGAAGACCGGAGCTCGGTACTTTGGTTCACCGTCTTCGCGGCCCCCTGGGTCAGCCTTCGTTGGCGTCCACTCAGCCACGAAGTCAGCCAGTGCTTGGCTCTTGGCTGTCTGACGTGGTCGGGAGTTCAGCTTGAACTCCGCCGTCTTCGGGCTGTCTTCCGGCTTCGGAAGCTGGCAGTGAGTGCCAGCTCCACCCTCCGGCTGCTCTGGCGCACTTGTCCGCCAGGCTGAAGGGCTCGGAGGCATCGCAGACCTCTCTGGTTGCAAGCCTCCCAAGCATCTTCTTGTCCTGGACACTGTCGAAGTGCCGCCACCACAGAAGCACTTTGAATATGCGGAATGGTGTTGCGTACCTGGGAGAACCGCTGGATGAAGGAGTGCAGCGACTCCCCAGGTTGTTGCTTGATGGCTTGGAGGTCAAGCTCTGTGCCGGGACGGGTGTAGGAGCTGCCGAAGTTGGCGATGAACTGCCGGCCGAGCTCTCCCCAGGAAGTTATGGAACCCTGAGTGAGGTTCATTAGCCAAGACCAGGCTGGGCCGGTCAAGGCGACGGGGAAGTAGCTTGGCCATGACGGCCTCATCCCCTCCTGCGGCAAGTACGGCGGTGGAGTAGATCTGGAGGAACCCCGCCGGGTTGACGCTGCCGTCGTACTTCTCGGGCAGGTGTGGCTGAAACTTGCGCGGCCACCTCGTGAAGCGGAGGTGGGGCTCCAGGGCCGTACATCCTGCCCCTGTTGCTGCAGGTGTTGGTGCCGCGAACGCTTGGTTCGCCGCTGGCACAGTGTACCCCGGTATGGGCAAGGCTGCGCCATAGACCGGGGGCGCCGTTTGCAGGACATATGGCTGTGGCATATGCTGAGTGGCGTATGTCTGGGGCAGAGTTCGCGTGGCGAAAGTCTGCGCCTCAGGAACGGTTGAGGCAGTCGTCATGCTGACGCCGGCCTCTTGGCTGCGACGCCTTTCTCGTCGCCGCTCGAGGAACATTCGGGCGTCTTGGCCCAGGTGGCATCGTTCCAGCTCAGTCCTCAGGTCCGTCGACGGAAGCCTGGTGGAGCTGGAATCCACCGTCTATCCGTCAACCGTTGGCGTGCGCGTCAGCGACACAGCCGGTTGGCCGGAGCGTCGTCCCCGCCGAAGTCAAGGGTTTGCGGTGGCGACGACAAGACGGTCTACCTCGCGAATCCACTGCTGGGTCGCTGCCTGAGGCGCGTCCCCAGCAGGCGGATTGTACAGTAGCGCTCTTGTTGCGGCTAGCGCACCCCCGCCGGGTACGCCCAGCGCTACTGAAGACCTGACGCTGGTTGGAGCCTGCATTGCCGGGGTCAGCGCTGCCAGAGCCGGTTGCTGGCTCCCAGTGCAGGTACTGGTGCCGCGAACGCTTGGTTGCGCCTGGCACAGTGTACCCGGTATGGGCAAGGTTGCGCCATAGGCCGGGGATGCCGCTTGCAGAGCACATGGTTGTGGCTTATGTTGTGCGGCGTACGCCTGGGGCAGAGCTCGCGTAGTGAAGGTCTGCCCTCCAGGCTGGGTCGAGGCCGACGTCATGTTGTCGCCAGCCTCCTGAGTGCGACACCT
This sequence comes from Neostapfia colusana, assembly GCA_030760725.1. Taxonomy (NCBI): domain Eukaryota; kingdom Viridiplantae; phylum Streptophyta; class Magnoliopsida; order Poales; family Poaceae; genus Neostapfia; species Neostapfia colusana. Next base: position 109,928,620 of record JASWHV010000006.1, read on the forward strand.
TTCTCGACGTCGCTCGAGGAACACTCGGGCATCTTGGCCCAAGTGGCACCGTTCCAGCTCTGTCCTCAGGTCCGTCGACGGAAGTTTGGTGGAGCTGGAACCCGCCGTCTGCCCGTCAACCGTTGGCGTGCGCGTCAGCGACACAGCCGGTTGGCCGGAGCGTCGTCCCCGCCGAAGTCAATGGTTTGCGGCGGCGACGACAAGACGGTCTACCTCGTGAATCCACTGCTGGGTCGCTGACTGAGGCGCGTCCCCAGCAGGCGGATTGTGCAGTAGCGCCCTTGCTTCTGCTAGCGCACCCCCACCAGGTACGCCCGGCGCTACTGAAGGCCTGACGCTGGTTGGAGCCTGCATTGCCGGGGTCGGCGCTGCCAGAGCCGGTTGCTGGCTCCCAGCTTGCCCTGACACACTCCGTCCTGAGTGTGTCATCATGTACTCTCCCCTGGTCACGGTTTGCCGCGGACGCAGGGGGGAGAGTTTGCCGCTGAAGGAAGCTTGGTCATCTTCGTCGGCGGAAACTCGTCGCGCAAGGGGAAAAGCCCCCTACCTGGCGCGCCAAATGTCGATGTGTGCGATCGACACTTCCCCCGGGCCTGCACTGGGCAGCCCGCGGAGGTTCTTTTTTCGGAGGAGCTAGTCCCTAGCGGAGAGCTTGCGCAGATGGACGAGTTAGTAAGAGCTTGACACGGCGAGTTTTACGTGGTTCAGGCCGCCGGAGCGTAAAACCCTACGTCCACGGCGAGCTATGGAGCTCGCTGTATTGCTTGCTGCTCAGGGCCGGAGGCCTGAGCTTGGGGGTGAGTTACAGTTTGAGAGTGTATGGCTAGCGTATGAGTTGCCAAGTGCGAGCCAGGGGTGCGGATGGCTAGAGTCCGACCCCTTGCTAACGTCGCCTACCCGAGCCTTTTATAGTCCAAGACTCGAGTGGCTTACAAGGGGGGCCCGGGACCCGACAGGTGGCCCCGGGGTGATTTCCTACCAGCTATTATGTCTTGGCGCTGGCGTCGAAGTCCTCGTCCTGCCGCCCTACCCATGCCGCAGGCTAAGTGTAGCGTGTAGTCGTTGGCGATGGCTGGGGCGGCAGGGCGTGTCTTGTCCGGTCTTGTCGCTGCCTTCAATGGCCTGCAGCTTCAGACACTGTACGCCTGTCCTGGCTGTGACTGGTCACAGCGCCTCCTGACAGGCGTGCGCTGCGCTTATTGGCTGGCAGGTTCTGACACCGTGCGCCAGTCTGTGATGCGACTGGGCGCAACGGTACCTGACATAGGCGTGCTCCGCGTCTCCGCGTCTTGGGAATACACGGGACTTTAATACCTTGTACGGGCAAGGTATGGGGCGTCTTTACGCCCGCCGCCTACCGCTCGGGGGCAGGCAGCGCTCTTCTGCTAGCCACGTGGCGGGCCCGGAGCCCTCCTCAGAGGAGAGGGGGGTCTGGCCCCGCAGGACACGTGGAGCCTTCGGACCTCTCCCCACGGAGGGGGAGGTCTGGCTTCCGTTGGCCACGTGGCAAGCCCGGAGCTCTCCTCTGAGGAGAGGGAGGTCCGGCCCTGCTGGACACGTGGCACCCTCGGACCTCTCTCCCGCGGAGGGGGGGAGGTCCGGCTAATGTATGCCACGTGGCGGACCCGGAGCTTTCCTCCGAGGAGAGGGAGGTCCGGCCCCGCCAGATGCGTGGCGCCTTCGAAGCTCTCCCTGCGGAGAAGGGCGAGATCCTTATGCATTTCCCCCTGTGCGCGGGGGTACCCCATATCGCGGGTACCGACAGTGCTGCTGTCGTGGCCGAAATACGGGGTAACTTGGCCTGAAGGATTGGCCTGATTGAGAGTGTGACATTGCCTTGAATTTCTGCCCGGTCGGGGAGCGGTAGACTAACCGGTACTTTGGTGGTGGTCCACTCGAGCTGCCCCCACCGGATCCACTTTGAGCAATACTCCTCTTTTTCTTTTCAACTTGGTGGGTTCGATGCTAATTCTCTTGAATGATCGCTGCATTAACAAGGCCCAAGAATGATCTACTGTGGTGCAAGGCGACTTTGTCTATCAACTTGGTGTTGAGACCACGGAAGAAGCATTCTCTTTTCTTGATGTCCGTATTCACGTACTCCGGTGCATATTGAGCTAAATGATTGAAAGCCTTCGAGTACTCCAAAACACTCTTACCACCTTTCCTTAGTTCAAGAAATTCTTGAAGCTTCTTTTGCATCACACTCGTAGGAATATGATGAGCACGAAATGCCTCTCTGAATTCCACCCAACGAACTTAATGACCTGCGGGAACGGTGGCCATGTAATTTGCCCACCATGCCCCCACAGAACCATGGAGTTGTTGAGCATCAAAGAGTGTCTTCTGGATGTCAGAGCATTGGAGAAGACCAAACTTTGATTCAACTGTACGCAGCCAGTTGTCCGCTTCAAGTGTTTCGGTCGCCTCGGTGAACACCGGCGGATGCGTAGCAAGGAAATCTGCATAAGTGCTCCCCTGAGGCTGATGAGGAGCGCCCTATTGGCATCGGCTGGTAGACGTGTTCTGCATAATAGCATGGAGGATCTCCATGTTCTCGTGATGAGACCCTATCATGGCAGCGATGGCCTCCGCCAAGGTGGGTGGTGGTGGCGGCTGTTGTGCCTGCTGTGGGGGCTGTTCCTGCTGCAGCGGAGGATGTGGCTGAGGCTGTTGCTGCTGCGGCGAGTCATCACCGCTGCGGCTAGTACCCAAGAGCTCGTTCACAGATCGCACACGAGGCATTCTGTATAAAGAATGATGAGCACATGGTTAATTTCCAAGATTTACCATATAATATGCATTTCCCAAAATAAATAACCATGATAATCACATCACAATCACACGGGCAGCAACATTTTATATTAGCATGGTGAACATGGGTATAATGTGATATTACAACTCATTTCAGCCCAAGGGTACACCACACGATGACCACTTACGAAAGCATCATCACGCTAATAGCCACATCATCATACTAACATGAGAAATATTAGCACCAGGTAGCATCACATCTAAATTTCTCATGACTACACAACCCGATGACTAGTTTCCAAAAGCACCCATACATAGCCCACAAAATACCGCGGCTATACATACATCGCGTTGTACAAAAGTGGTCGTCCTACTAGGTGGCATACATACGCATATGCACAATGACATACGGACACAAAGTCTACTCGTTCGGCGGTCCTCCCTCCTCCGGGGCCGGCGTGATCGGGGGAGTAGCTGGATGCCCATGCACGAGGGGTATCTCTATGGCATCGGTCGCATCGCCCGGCTGCAGGTGATTGGCTAGAAACTCCGCCAAGTCGTCTTGGGCAGCTATCATCTCTCCCTCAAAGAACTCAGCACCAGCCTGATTGTTATCACGTTCAATGGTGAGCTCTTCGATCATTTCATCCTTCTGCTGAATTACCACCTCCTTCTCTTGAATTAACATGTTCTTTTGATGGATCACCGCGTCTTTTTGCAGCAACACGGCCTGGCACGCCTGTAGGCGCTGCCTTAAACCATTCTTCTAATCCTCCAACATATACACCAAAGCCTCATCGTTCTTCCCCTGCATATAGGATGCCCTCACCGACTCCATCATCATGATATTGTGTGTTGCTTGGGCTTGACACAGGGAGTAGGTGTAGGTGGCGTAGTCGCTTAACACTTCCACACGTGGGTCGTAGTGTGGGTGCGTCCAGTCCTGCACCATAAGTCAGCGATGCATCCACACAAAGCTTGAGGAGTCGCGAAGGGGAACAAGAGCATAGGGGGTGTTCTCCACGTCCACCGCATGGAGTTCACAGAAGATAGTCATCGCCTTTGGAGCAGCTAGCTCGTAGGCAATCTCCAAGCTTGGTGCATCCACCTCCACCGTGAAGGGTGCCCATCCTGGAGGATAAGGTCCTTCTGTTAGAATATTGTAAGTCTTCTGGGCCTCATTAGTATTGTCATTAGACCTCCTTACTGCTGTTATTAGGGGTCATTAGAGGCTGTCATTAGACCTCATTACTGCTGTGATTACAATCATTCGTGTCACCATTAGAGACTGTCATTAAAGGCCATTAGTGTCGTGATTATAGTCAGTCTTGAGATGCAAGTCTGCTGCCCTATATATTGTACCCCATGGTGGCCTGAATATATACACACAATTCAGAAGCATTTCCTCTCTTCTATCATGGTAATCAGAGCCTGATTTTTTTCACTTCCGCTCATATCTAGCCGCAGCCACCGGTGTTCTGCCCGTGCAATCAGCATGGCTGATGACTCAGAGGCGACTGCCCTCCGTACCCAGCTAGAGGCGATCATGAAGGAGGCTGAGGATGCAGAGACGTAGGCTGCCGCCGCCCGTCGCCGTGTACAGGCCTCCCGCCTCCTCCTCGCTGAAGAGGAGTCCAAGGCTGCCGCCTTGGAGCAGACGGCTGCTACAGCCTGTCAGCTCGTACCTTCGTCATCTTCCTCACCCGTCCAGACCGTCGTCTCTGCAGCTCCTCTGACCTACGAAGACACGGTCGTCGCTGGCCTTCACCTTCAGGAAGCCGCGGTACTCAATGTTTGCCAATTGGTGAACATCGTCCTCGACTCCTCCTCCACCAATTATGCCAGTTGGCATGATCTCATGGAGTAGGCTCTTCAGCGCTACGCCCTGATCGATCATGTCACGGACGATGGCCCGTCCAATGATCCGGGGTGGATCCGGATGGATAGCATCGTCCTTAATTGGATCAGAAACTCCATCTTGACGGATATTCACCAAGTGGTCCGGGAACGTGGCTGCACAGTGCGCCATCTCTGGCTCGCTATCGAGAACCAGTTTCTTGGTAATCATGAACAACATATTCTTCACCTTGATGATGCCTTTCGCAATTTTGTTCAGGGTGGCCTCTCAATTAATGAGTACTGCCGCAAATTCAAGGCCATGGCTGATGTCCTGGCCGACCTTGGTGCCCCCGTTGAAGACTGTATTCTCGTCCTCAACATTCTTCATGGACTGAACCAACGGTTTGAGCACGTTGGCTCCATCATTCGGTGCTACTCGCCATTTCCGAACTTCCTCAAAGTTAGGGATGATCTACTGCTGGAGGAGATCCACATGGACAGTACCGGACCTCCGACTGCCGCGACGGCGCTCTACACCAATGCCGCGTCTGCGACAACCAAGCCACCGGCATCCACACCATCTCAGCCACCCAATGGTGGGAACAGTGGCAGTGGTGGTAACAAGAACCAGAACAAAAACCGCAAGAACAACAATGGTGGCAGCGGTCGTGGTGGCTCCTGCGGTCAGACCACCTCTTCTGCTGTTCCCAACGGCAGGACCAGCATACCCTGGCCGACCTACGGCCACCTGTGGCAGGGGCACATGACTATGTACCCCAGCCCCGTAACAACTGGACAGCAGCGTCCGCAGACCTTCATGGCCACTCCGGGCCTCTACTGGCCTCCGGTCCAATGTCTGGACCACAGCAGCAGCTGCCGTACCAGCAGACCACCCCAGCCTCGATCTGGCATCCATGGATCAGCGCAGGATGGGACCAGCAGTCGCTGGTCAACTCCTTCAGCACCATGGCGCTCCAACCACCCCCAACCTCGGTCCAGGACTGGGTGGTAGACTCTGGTGCCACACACCACACCACTCCATCAGTTGGTAATATTTCCACTCTTCATCCTTTGACCTCATCTACTCCTTCATCTATCATTGTAGGTAATGGCTCATCTCTTCCGATCACTTCAGTAGGCGACTCGGTTCTTCCTGGGCCATTCTACCTAAACAATATTTTGCTTGCCCCTAATATGGTTCAAAGTCTCCTTTCTGTTCGTCATTTTACAACTGATAATTGGTGCTCAATAGAATTTGACCCGTTTGGTTTGCCTGTGAAGGATCTCACAACCAAGAACGTGATCGTCAGGTCGAATAGCACCGGCCCGTTGTACACGATGCATGTTCTAGGGTCAATCACTCCATCTTCCAGTGCTGCAGCCAAGCTTGCTGACCATCCTCAAGCTTTTGCTGTTGTTACTGCAACCAAGTGGCACCGTCGTCTTGATCATCCCGGCCCTGACACTTTATCTAGTCTATCTAGATCTTCCTTAATCCAGTGCACCAGTAATAAACATGAATTTTGTCATGCATGTCAGTTAGGAAAACACATCAGGTTACCCTTTTGTAGCTCATCGCATCGTGCGGGACATGCTTTTGATTTAATACATCTTGATCTTTGGACATCTCCTGTGATTAGTGTGTTGGGTTACAAGTATTACTTGGTCATTCTTGATGATTTCACTCATTCTTGTGGACTTTCCCTCTGAAACGTAAATCTGATACCTTTACCACATTATCACATTTCTTTGCCTATGTTCTACTCAGTTCAGCAGGAAGGTCAAGGCCATCCAGTGTGGCAACAGGCGTGAGTTTGACAATTCTCCCACCCGGACCTTCCTCCTGTCACATGTCACACAGCTCCGGATGTCGTGTCCATACACATCCCTGCAAAATGGTAAAGCCGAACGTATCATTCATTCCATTAATAATGTAATCCGCACTTTGCTTATTCAGGCTTCCCTTCCTGGGCGCTATTGGGCTGAAGGACTGCACACCGCCACACTCCTCCTGAATCATCTTCCGACAAAAGCCATTCAGGTTGCGTGTTCGCACATCGCTCTCTTCGGTTCCACACCCTCTTATGAGCATCTCCGGGTTTTTGGTTGTGCATGTGTGGGGACCACCCCGTGGTTCACCCACTCCAGGATCGCAGAGGGTGGTGCCGTGCGATGCGGCACCCAACAACACACAAGAAAAGATTAAAAACAACGTACAAACTTTTATTTGACATAAAAACAAAGCGGAAGTATTTTACAAACTTGTTATACAGCGGAAGTATTATACATAACTAGTCTCTCATCCTAACTAAACAAAAGTGCAGCTGTCCAGCCCGGGGACGCTACACACTAGAAATACTCACACCACGATCACGGCGGCGTGCAGGGATCCAGCTTGGCCGTGTACCCCGACGGGGGCATCGCCTCGTCCTCGAACCCTTCCTCATAATCCTCACCTGCACACAGCTCAAATATTGCAACCGTGAGCACGATGACTCAGCAAGGCTTAACCGACAACCCTAATCATGAAACTCTACATGCAAGGATTAGTAATATGGGAAGAAGACATTGCAATAAAGACACACCTACATGTTAATCCTTACTTTCAGTTTTATAGCAGCAGTTTAATGTGCCTTAGGCAGCCCTCACATCGGAAGTCCACAGTCAAACAAGAAACGCTTTCCTACGATGCGGTGATGTCCAAAGTGGAAAATAAACTTAATGAGATCTACATCTACAGCATACATGGTCTAAAAACATTATTAGTTCAATGCAGCACATTCATTTGGCTTCTTTCACTTCTTACTACGTCACAGCACAGTGAACAAGCGGTACTCAAATAACCGTGCGGGACGGTGATTGCAATCAGGAGACACCCGGACAACACGTCACATACACCCACTTTCAGAAGTGTGGTGCTTCACACCTTCCTACTCTGTTGTATGCAACAACCTTTCAAAGGAAACCCAAATGCCGAACCGGTCCATCCGTAACAGGCAGGAGGTCCCCGCGTGGAGCGTGTCTGTGCCCACCGGCAGATTTACACCTTGCTACCCTCAACCCACTCCTATAAAACGGTTGGGTAAGCCTCGGCACCCAAGTTAACCAATTACATCGGTTTCCTGCTTATGTCAGTATGCCATCCGATACTGTTCAAAACTTGTCCAGCAGGTCCGCGCACAATTCAGTCCTCAATCAACACCAACAGGGCTACGCACGTGAGACCTCCGCTCACTGCATCCTATCCCCCCTGCTGGGTCTCAGTTTCACATTCTTAAGCCATTCTCTACTTTTCCATCCTGACTGATAAAATCTGACCTCGCAAGTAGATTCCAACTACTCGACTTCTACCGAGATCCTAAGAACATTAGAATGACATTTTCTACTCGTCGAGTTGTAAACTATCCAACCCTTCATAGGATTTAAAAGTCATGCAAATGGGGTTTCAATCACCTTAACTCTAATGCAAGCATTTCATCCTAGACATAAGTGATATAAATGAAAAACTTTGAAAAAGGTAATTAAATGCAAACCGGAGCTTGCCTGGTTGCGAGTCAAAGGGGAAGTTAGCATCTGGTGGGAGGACGTCCAATGCCTCCGGGGTGTCCTCAACTTTGGTCACTATATGCAATGTAGTAAAATATATTTATAAGTGCTAGTGATTTAAAAGAAGTAATCTTCTATTCATAGCTACTGCTATTTAGGTTCCTTAATTGGCTTTGGGATTTTTCCAATGGATACTAGATTCTCTAAGGATGATCTGAGCAAAATTTGGAGAAATTTCATTGAAGCTTGTGGTCTCCAAAATTCACACAAGTACAAGGCTTCTCAGAATTTTGATCCCAAATCTGAAGTTTTGACATGGCTAACAGTGGAAGATCTAATTAGAGCAGGTCTCTATGGTCCCAACAAAATTTGTTTCACTATTTTTGGAGCTACCTACAGGGAGATATCAAATTTTCAAGTTGGTGAACAATTCCGAAAAAGTTTCTGTTTGGTTTGAAATTTTCAAATGAAGGCTGAATTTGGGAAGACAATTTAGCCTAGCAAATGAACTCTAATGAAGCTCAAATTTTTACAGGATATCACTAATATTATGAAGAATCTTCTGACAAATTTGAGGAAAATTCATAACAGTGATCTTCTGGAATCAATTCCCAAAGATTTAAATTTGATGAATTTTGGAGACAATTCTAGAGATCTTCAGGTCAAATTATTTGTATGTATACAAAGTACTGACTGATAGGAATCCAACAAAATTTGTTTCACAAATTTTGGACATTCCTACTAAAAGTTATGGGGTTTCAAAGTTTGACCTAAAATCTGAAATTTGGAAAAAGTTTAAACTCTGGTTGTGGGCCCCATGATTTAAATCGGCCCCCTCAGCTCGAGGCCACACCGAGGCTTACGGGGTTTTTTCCGTGTAGCTGCACCCGATCCCAGCCGCACACTGATCCCCGCGGATGAAACAGAGGCTGACCGGTAGGACCCGCGCCCCTTCGTCTACCTCGCGCTGCCCGCGCTCCCCGCGGTGGCGCACTCCGGCAAGGCTCGCCGGGACGTGGTTCCCGTGGTCCAAGCTTCACCAAACTTGCCACCTGTGAGTTTTACACCGTGCTGAACACGATGGTGGGGTCGGGGAAGGATGACAATGACCGGAACAGTGCTCGCACCGGCGGCCATGTCGAGCTGCACCTCGGCGACCTCGTTCTCACTCGGCAGTGGGTCATTCGGGCTTTGCTTCAAAAGCACCAGTGAGGCATGGACGACCTCGACCTATAGCCCGTTCTCCATGAAACCCACCGGATATGGGACCTCACCGGTGACCCGAGCCCGCAAAGCGACGGTGGCAACAAAAACTCGGTGCCCGGTACCTTTACTTGATCATTTGAGCTGCTAGGACTTCAGAAGGGTTCACAAACGTGTGCAGAAGCTACCCTAAGCTCATCTACTGTGAAGCTACTCGGAGCACGATGAATTTCCGGAAGAGTTCTCGGTATTCTCAAGAACCGCCGTCGCCAAACTTCAAATTACTCGGCGCCGGAGCTAGGGAAGCAGGAGCTCGTTGGAGGGAAGGAAGAAGGGTTCCTAACGCACCTCAGGAACCTTTTGTTCGAGCTGAATAGGTTGTCAATCCGTCGGGCGACGGTGCAGCGCAGAGGCGAGCAACACCGGATGTCCAAAAGAAAACCTAGCTCGCGGGAGCCAACCAACGGTGCTAACATCTTCTTGGTGCTTTGGCAAGCAGAAAGGAGACTTGGCGCAGCTTTCCCGTGGCTCAGTAGCGCGAGAAACACGCCGAGCTCGCCAGGCGTCGATGAGCCGAAGAGTTTTTCCGCCGGGTAGTGTTTCAGCGGGAATTCGGACGGGAGAGAGGAGAGGCCAGGGAACACGATGAAGAATGAGGTGGAGTGTCGAGTTTGCTAAGTGGAGGCTGAGTATGAGGAAAAATCAATCGAGGTGGCGGGCACGTCGTCGGCCGGCCGATAGTGCAGTCGCTCGGTGGCACGCCGAGGTGAAAACAGAGGCGGTAAAGCAATTCTGTGTGGCTGACTGCTGGGTCCCACCCCCTCATTTCTTAATCACTTTTTCCACTGATATTTTTCCCCAGCTACTCATAATTAAAAGCTATACTTCCACACCAAGTCATGTTTTGAATTTTTGAAATTCAATTGAACTGAATTTCAGTGTGGAATTTGAAATGTATTTGGCTCTTTGAATTTGAATAGGAATTTGAATCTTCCCTTTTGCATTGTTCCAAAAGCATAGCAAACCACACTCAAAAATCTGAATTCTTGCATGTTGAGGAAGTTCAAATTTGAAAGTGAAATTTTAAATTTAGATTCGAGGGCTTCCTCTTTTAATTCCCAACAAATAGTAAAACCCCTCCAAATGAGCTGAAATTTGAAAGGTTGAATATTTGAAATATGAAGACCCAAGTTATGAATTTAGATCTCCATGTTTGGAAGTTTTTTGGAAGTTTGAATCATCACTTTGAACTCACACCGTTGTAATTCAAAGTTTTAATTCCCCTCATTTTTCCTAAGTATGAATGTGCTGAATTCATTACTAGCACTTTTTGAAGATTTTACAGCATGTTACCCTAACACTGCTGCAACTGCACCTCATAAGCTCGCTCCTCGATCCACCCGGCGTGTCTTTTTGGGTTACTCATCTGATCACAAAGGCTATCGCTGCCTTGATCTCTTCACAAACCGCTTGATCGTCTCTCGACATTTGGTTTTCGATGAGGACAGCTTGCCCCTCGCTGCCTCGCCCAATCTAACTGACCTCGATTTTCTTTGTGAGTTTGGTTCCACGGTTTCTACCACTGGCAACCGACTCACCACTGCAGGTACCATGGCACCCTCCCAGCCAGCTCCGGAGGATCCTCTGGACTGTGAGCCTTTTGTGGCTCCCTTTCCCGCTCCGGCAGTCCCTCCGGGATTTCTGCCCCGAGCGACACAGATGGCCGCACCACGTACGACACCGAGCGCCGCACCACGTGCGGTCCCAGCCGCCTCTCCACGTGCAGCCCCGACTTCCCCTGCTGCACCATGCGCAGCTCCAACCGCCACTGCAGCAACCCCTCCTCATCGACCTCCTGCAAGAGGAGTGGGTGTGATGGTGCCTGTTACGCCCCCGGAGAACCCTCACCAGATGGTCACACGGGCAAAGGCTGGCTTCCGAGTGGTACCTGATTGCCTCGTCCTCGCTGCCACGACTTCGTCTCCGACACCGTATCTGATCCCGTCCTCCGTCCGCGCTGCCCTTGCTGATCCCAATAGGTGTGCGGCAATGGAGGATGAGTATGAGTCCCTGCTGAGTAGTGGGACATGGGACCTTGTCCCACAACCTCAGAACTCCAACATTGTTACAGGCAATTGGGTCTTCACACACAAGTTCCATGCTGACGGGACTTTCTGTAGGATCGACGTACACGTGTAAAGCTACCAGAGGGGGGGGTGAATGGTAGATAAAAACTTTTCAGCGGAAGCAACAAAACACCCTTCAGCAGAAAATTGATCTGTTAAAGAAACCGTGTGTGAGACTAATCTAAATGTGTTCAACTGTGACAAAAATAGTATAGATTGTATAGAATCAAGTCACAAAGACGTCACAACAAGAATCATGAAAATCCGTTGAGAGAAACTCAAGTTACGATCGAAAGATCGAACAAAGGTCAATCTGTCCTACGCAAGAAAAACAGTTCTGAAATACTGCAAAGAAACTCGTGTATATCAGAAACCAAAAATTCAATGACCGTGAAATTTTCACAGATTATAGATAATCAAGTTGTGAAGACAACCCAAAAATAATCACATCAATTGGATCTGTAAAACTCGAGTTATGATAAAACCACCGAAGCAAGGTAGTGCTGAACAGAAACTCGACGAGAAAAACTTGTCTGAAACAAGTCGGACGAACAAGGCACAAATGTTCCTTTAGAATACGAATTTTATTTATCAAAACACAAGAGGAACAGCCCCAAAGTCGTGCTCCCACGAGCCTTGGCCTCCCTTGCTTATATAACCAGCTCTATGGCCAATCCAATTCAAACTAGGACTCCTACTCCTACTTGGATTCAAAATGTAACTTTCCAATACTGCTCAAGACTCTTCTATACGCAGATAGAAGCAATCTTAAGACTTACAAACACCTTAGGAACGTCCTAAACATTCCTAAAACAACTCTACTTCATGCCTAATATGAAATCCTGTTATAACCAACTCGAAACTTTCCATAAACAAACCATAACCGCCTCAGCCGCAGCCTGAGCGCAAAATCCAGCCGGTTGAACCTTTTCAACCATATCTTCACTTCCATATCTCTTCACCACGCCTTGGAACCATGTTGCCACGTCCATGCACTCCTTGCACACGTGCAAACACCTTCCAACAACGTCCACGATACCTTCATATGCATTGTTCTTGATCCAAACATGCTGCGCGACCTCCCGATCAACTCAACCACAATTCCTCCCGAACTTGGTTGTTGAACCTCATCTTCTCCCTAAGACTAGGATACCGTCACCAGCCATGTCTTGAACTCAAACAACACCTGCACATGAATAAACAACTAATACTTCCCAGCACAAGTCCTCGACTTGACTCTCGTTAGTTCTGAAACTACAACATCTTACGTGAGCACCTCACATAAGCATGTTGTAAACTATAGCAAAATGATATCAGCCATAACCACCAAAACGCACCAAAAACTTAGTAAAATAATACTAAGCAAACTTTCCATAAGAGTAAAGTAAGTTCAAAACATTGCAAGTTAAAAGCATAACCATTGCAATCTTGATCCGAACCTTACCAAAGCTAACCGGACCTTGAACCGGAGCTTACCAAAGCTAGTCGGACCCAGCGCTGGAGCTTACTAAAGCTTAGTCAGACCTAGCACGGAACTTACCAAAGCTAGTCAGACCTAGCACCGGAGCTAGCAAAAACAAGTCGGACCTAGCCAAGATAAGTCAGACCTAGACAAAGCAAGTCGGACCTTACGTCGGACCTTGCCGGAGCTACCCAAAACAAGTCGGACCTATCGTCGGACCTTGCAGGAGCTCGGACCTAGAGTCGGACCTTGTTAAAAAGGTGTTTTGATAGTATTCAAAACTTTTATCGTCAAAGCCAATGTATTCAGCACACATAGGTCTCACAATCTCCCCCTTGATGAATGCATTGGCAACACCACTAAAATCCAAACATTGGCTTATTCACATGAAAAGTTTTGAAAATAATTTCTCCCCCTTTGTAAATCAGAAATAAAATGAGAAGAAAAACAAAAATATAAAAAATTCTCCCCTGAGAAGAATCATGCCAAAACACTTGTAACCAAAACACTTGTGAATGTGTGCAATGTGTGATCAATTTCTCCCTCTTTGACAATGTATTCAGCAAGGTACAAAAGAGAAATTTTAATTTGTTATGAGCACATTATAACATATACATATAGAACAAAGCTCATCCAAATCATACTATCAAGTAACTTACTAACACATCAATGAGATACATAAAGTAGTGTAAGCCATGCTAGAGATCAAGTGTAATTTTCAATTTAAGCAAGTCATGATCTCACAAACTTAACTATTTCAAGACCTGAAAGCATGACACTTGTTGCTGCATTTTATTTAACATTTACAGCACAAATTTTGATCTTATGACATTTGCAAGAGATTATATGCAGCATCAGCCTTATTCTAACCAACCAAGCCAAGCCTATGTCATTTGACAGTCATAAGCTTAAGGACATGGTTTTAGTCATACACAACTCCTTTCAAGTTCATATCTAAGTGCAATGATAAGCCATATCGAAAGAAGAAGTGCGATGCATGCATATTCTCTTGATCTTTTATCATTTTTTATTTGAACATAAAAACTCAACATGTGAGTTGATTACTTGATTAATTCTTTATGATTAAAAGAACTTGTGAGCATGCAACAAGTTCAAAACAGCAAGAAAGTTCGACCATGACCAGATTTAGTGTAAGTAATTATTCCAATTACTAGACATGGTAAAAACTACAAAATGTATAACACGAGTAATGTAGTAAGAATTTTCAGCATGAAAAAGGAATCATAAAGTCATATATGCATGAAATACTATGCTCATATTATTTTAATTTCAGATTCACACATAGACTTCCCAAGTTTCAAAATTCTCCCTCAATTTAAGCCATGAGGATGCATAACCCCTATTTCACTACGAATGTAACAAAAATGAGTGAAATCCAAAGGTTTTGTAAAAATGTCAGCCAATTGTTGTTCGGTATCTATATGGTGAAGCACAATGTTCTCTTTTTCGACATTATCATGGAGAAAGTGATATCTAATGTCAATGTGCTTAGTTCTCGAATGTTGCACTGGGTTTTTAGCAATGCAAATGGCACTACTGTTATCACAAAACAGTGGAACACTATCTAGATCAACCCCATAGTCCTGAAGTGTTTGAACAATCCAAAGAATTTGTGAGCAAGCACTAGCAGCAGCTACATATTCAGATTCGCCTGTGGATTGTGCAACTGAACTTTGTTTTCTAGAGGACCAGGCAACAAGTGAATTACCAAGAAAATGACAAGCACCAGAAGTACTTTTCCTATCAATCCTACAACCCCCAAAATCAGCATCAGAAAAAGCTTTCAAAGTAACGGTTGAGGAAGAAGGAAGAAAAATGCCAAATTATTGAGTTCCATGTAAGTACTTGAGAATCCTTTTGACGGCTTGACGATGTGAAGCACGTGGGGAGGCTTGAAACCGTGCACAAAGACATACGCTGAATTGTATGACCGGTCTTGATGCCGTGAGATACAAAAGTGATTCGATCATGCTTCTATATTCTTTTTGATCAACGGGGTCACAATCTTCATCAAGTTCAAGTGTTGTTGCTGTTCCCATTGGTGTCCGAAGAGGCTTGCTTTTGTCCATGTTGAAGCGCCTTAGGAGATCTTTTGTATACTTTGTTTGATGCACAAAGGTACCCTCCTTGGTTTGCTTGATTTGCAGCCCCAAAAAGTACGTGAGTTCTCCCATCATACTCATCTCCAATTCTGAACTCATCATAGCTGAAAACTTGGACATAAGATCATGAGAAGCACAACCAAAGATAATATCATCCACATACACTTGAACGAATAATGAGTCATTGCCATGCTTAAGCACAAAATGAGTTTTATCAACCTTGCCCATGGTAAACCCCTTTTCAAGTAAGAATGTTTTTAACCTATCATACCATGCTCTAGGGGCTTGTTTGAGACTGTACAAGGCTTTGGACGGTTTGTAAACATGATTAGGAAAATTTAGATTTTCAAAACCAGGTGGTTGTTTGACATAAACCTCTTCATCTATGTAGCCATTAAGAAAAGCACTTTTAACATTCATTTGATATAGCTTAAAACCTTTAGATGCAGCAAAAGCTAACAAAATTCTTATGGCTTCTAATCTAGCAACAGGAGAAAAAGTTTCATCAAAATCTAGACCTTCAACTTGTGTGAAACCTTGAGCAACCAACCTAGCCTTATTCCTAACCACAACCCCATCCCCACTTAGTTTATTTTTAAACACCCATTTAGTTCCAATTAAAGTGTGACCTTGAGGTGAAGGTACAAGTTTCCAAACATTATTTCTTTCAAAATTTTCTAACTCTTCTTGCATGTCAATAATCCAAGATTCATTAGTGAGTGCGTGTGATATATCTTTGGGTTCAAAAGAAGCAACAAAAGCAGAATGAGCATGAGAATTGGGGTCGAAAAACCTGGATCTTGTAACTCGTTCATGCAAGCTTCCAATAATTTGTTGTGGAGGATGACTTTTGAGAATCCGGAGGGGAGTGGACACTTCACAAGCTTCTTCTTCTTCATGTTCATCACAAATAGATGAGCTTGTGACGTGAGGAGGATCTGGACCAGCAATGGTGGTCATCGGTGCTGGCTGTGAATCAAAATCAGGAGCTGGAACAATGTCATTAGCTGCTGAATTTTCGGGCAGCAGCACCACTTCTTCCTCTTCTTTAACGAAAATACTCTCCCCTGCGGATATGGATACGGACCTGCAATATTTGAACTAGTACCTGGGCTAGCTTCATCAAAAGAAACCTCACAAGTCTCCACAATTTTGTTAGTATCAAGTAAAAGCACACGGTAGCCTCTAGTATGAGATGGATAACCAAGAAACATGCCATCAACAGATCTAGCTTCAAATTTATCAAGATTACCATGTTTCTTAACAAAGAATTTGCAACCAAAGACCCAAAAGTGTGTGACACTAGGGCTATGTCCAAACCTGAGCTCACATGGTGTTTTACCTAGCTTAGCACGCAAGAAAACACGATTTGAGACATAACAAGCGGTTGCAATTGCATCAGCCCAAAATTTCCTAGCAGTTTGATATTCATCAAGCATAGTCCTAGCCATCTCAACTAAGGTTCTGTTCTTTCTCTCTACAACACCATTTTGTTTAGGTACATATGGTGAAGAAAATTGATGATCTATTGCATTTTCAGCACAAAAGTGATCAAACGATTGATTTTTAAATTCGGTTCCATTATCACTTCTAATTGCTCTTAAAGATCCTGGGTGATCAATTGATAATCTAAGAAATAAAGTTCTAAAGTGACTAAAAGATTCATTCTTAGATGCCATAAAGTAAACCCAAGAGTATCTAGAATAGTCATCAACAATCACAAGAACATACCATTTACCTCCGAAGGATTGAACACGTGAAGGTCCTACGGTGTCAAGGTGTAAAAGTTGACCCGGTTCAGTTGTCATGGTCATTGTGAGAGGAGCATGTGAACCTGCAACCATCTTAGCATGTCTACAAGAAGAGCACACAATTTCTTTGTCCCTTTTAAGCTTAGGCAGCCGACGTATGCGATCAATAGCACTAACACGCGTGAGATGATCAAAGCCTACGTGACCAAGTCTACGATGCCAAAAATATAAATCTTTGGAATCATTAGCAACTAGACATCTATGCTTAGAGGAAGACATCAAAATCAGCTTTAAAAACTCTTCCAAACCGAGACATGTTAAAAATAAGCTCACTATTTGAACCTACAACTTTGCAGCAGTTTTTATTGAAAATAATTTCCAGATTTTCATCTAGCAATTGTGAAACAGAAAGTAAGTTGTATTTTAATTTTTTGACAAGTGCCACATCCTTCAAAGTGTAGTGATCATTTACTCTAACCGAACCTTTAGCAATTATAGGAGCTGAAGAATTATCAGCAAAAGTAACATTCTCTACACGTGACACAAAAGAGAGAGAGGAGAACCATACGTTGTTACCGGTCATGTGGCGTGAGCAACCTGAATCCACAATCCAAATGTTCTCCTTCCTCAAGCGTGTAACCTACATAGAAGCACAATACATCGATGACTCAATACTGGGGTTAGTTAAAAGGCATTTAGGAATCCAGTACTGAGTCACACAATGTCCAGCAGGAATAACATGCGAAAGCTGAGATAAAAAAGCAGGTTTATGAGTCAAAGTTTGAGATTTTTTGTTCTTAACTACTGACCTATGAGGTGTTACTTGTGTAGCATGAAAATCAGTAGCTCCGGAGGCAAAAACAGAAGGTCCGGAGGCAAAAACTGAAGCTCTGGAGGTAAACTTTGAATATTTCTGACTCATAACAGCAGGTTGCATGTTCCTGACATTCGGTTTAGTATGTGCAGCAAATTTTGCATGAGAGTTATAAGATCTAGCTTGCATTCTTTCTTTTTTATGTTGTTTAGCTAGTCTATAACAAAAATCTATGACATGACCATCTCTACCACAATAGGTACAATGAAATTTAACTTTGTGTTCATGTCTAGATGAGCATGCAGTATGCTTATTTGAACCTGAATGTGACAATACTCCAGCAGATTTAAAAACCACTTCTTTTTGTTTAGGAACTGTTTGAATCAAACCACTTCCTAATGATTTTACAATTTTAGGTGGATGTTCCTTAGCATGAGCATGTGAATCAAAACCTAAACCAGTTTTATCATTGCAAGACTTGGAAGAATTCAGCAGCAAGTTTAGGTTCTTATTCCCATTACAAAACCGATCTAATGTTCTATGCATGTTATCAAGTTTATTTGATAGATCAAGTCAATTTTCACATGAAGTTTTTCCTTTTAATTTGCAATTGGAACAATATTTAACTTCATGAGAACGTAAAGCATTGTTCAATATAGAAATTTCTTTCATAGCATCTTGTAGTTTCTTATCAAGATCATCGCAAGTAGAACAATGTAAACCAATTGTAGAACAACAAGCATCTTTCAAGTTTTTATCATTAAGTGCAGCAAGCTTTTTGTTCTTTTCGATTTCAAGTTCAAGTTTATCAAGTGTGGAGGTGTGTGCACTTCTTAGAGAGGACAATTGTTCATATATTAAATCACACGAGGAACAAGAATCATCACTAGGAATCAAGGATTTTAAACGATTAATTTCAGATTCTAGTGACTCAATTTTAACAGCATTGTCCCTAAGCTTTTTGTCCTTTTTCTTAACAATAATAGTGGCACGAGAAATAGCATCACACATTTCTTCGCAAGTAGGACATACCTCTTTGTTTTCACTATTGTGTTCTGCATCCTCCATACTTGATTTTGATTTGCCCGCCATGAAGTACAAGTTTGCCAGATCATCTTCATCTTCATCACTTCCAATGTCTACATCACTCGAGCCAAGTTCTTGAAGTGCGGTGATAAAACTGTTTATCAGTTTGCGTCCTGTAAAACCCTTCTTTTTCTTGTTGGTGTTGCCAAAAGAGGACTTGTCTTTATTCTGCTTTTCATCACGATTAGAAGGACCTGAAAGGTTAGGGCAATCTGTACGAAAGTGTCCTGTCTTACCACATTCAAAGCATCGTTGAGGTCCGGAGCTTCCTCTCCTTCTAGTTATCACATTTTGCAATGCTTTTGAGAATCTAGTAGAAATAAGTACTAGCTCCTCCTCTGGAAACTCCTCAATCTGTTCCAGGGTTAGTGAAGACAGCAAAGCAAGTGTATTGCTAGATGATTGGCCGGAGCTAGGCATATCACGTTGTGAGACAAATGCAATAGTCTTATTTGGGTACTTACGTAATATAATGTCAATTTCATGAGTTTTTAGCTTAGAATAAAACACATCTAATGTAAGAGTACTCATGACAGTGGATTCACGTATGGATGTTACTTTTATCTCCCAAATTGACATGTCTCATGCACTTAGTAATTGCCTAGCATTTTCAGCATCTGAAAAATTAATATTGATGCTACGCAAGTTGCTGAGAATTTTATTAAAGTGAGCAAAGAGGTCATCAATGGACTCACCGGGTTGCATCTCAAAGTGCATGTATTCTTTCTTGAACATATCCTGTCTTACCTCCTTGATCGTGTTGGATCCTTCATGGTAGTCACAAAGTGCTCTCCACACATCGTACGCCGATCGGAGGTGTGCAACACGGTCGAAGTCGCTCTGAGTTAGTCCTTGTATGATCAAGTTCCGAGCCTTGTTGTTGTTGTCGACATCCCTCATGTTTGTAGCCGTGACTTGATCGTTTGAAGGCACATCGTAAGGCTTGTACACCTTTTCTCATATTGCAAAGCCTTGCGCCTGGATGAAAGCTTCCATGCGTGCCTTCCAAACCTGAAAATCAATACCACTAAACACACAAGGTTTGGCGGAGTATTTCTCCATGATGATTAATCAAAACACGTGCAAATCACAAATATTAGAGCAACCCGGCTCTGATACCAATTGTAGGATCGAAGTACACGTGTAAAGCTACCAGAGGGGGGTGAATGGTAGATAAAAACTTTTCAGCGGAAGCAACAAAACACCCTTCAGCAGAAAACCGATCTGTTAAAGAAACCATGTGTGCGACTAATATAAACGTGTTCAACTATGAAAAAACTAGTATAGATTGTAGAGAATCAAGTAACAAAGACGTCACAACAAGAATCATGAAAATCCGTTGAGAGAAACTCAAGTTACGATCGAAAGATCGAACAAAGGTCAATCTGTCCTACGCAAGAAAAACAGTTCTGGAATACTGCAAAAAAACTCGTGTAGATCATAAAACACAAATTCAATGACCGTGAAATTTTCACAGATGATAGATAATCAAGTTGTGAATACAACCCAAAAAGAATCACATTAATTAGATCTGTAAAACTCGAGTTATGATAAAACCACCAAAGCAAGGTAGTGCTGAACAGAAACTCGACGAGAAAAACTTGTCTGAAACAAGTCGGACGAACAAGGCACAAAAGTTCTTTTAGAATACGAATTTTATTTATCAAAACACAAGAGGAACAGCCCCAAAGTCGTGCTCCCACGAGCCTTGGCCTCCCTTGCTTATATAACCAGCTCTATGGCCAATCCAATTCAAACTAGGACTCCTACTCCTACTTGGATTCAAACTGTAAATTTCTAATACTGCTCAAGACTCTTCTATACGCAGATAGAAGCAATCTTAAGACTTCCAAACACCTTAGGAACGTCCCAAACATTCCTAAAACAACTCTACTTCATGCCTAACACGAAATCCTGTTATAACCAAGTCGAAACTTTCCATAAACAAACCATAACCGCCTCAGCCGCAGCCTGAGCGCAAAATCCAGCCGGTTGAACCTTTTCAACCATATCTCCACTCCCATATCTCTTCATCACGCCTTGGAACCATGTTGCCACGTCCATTCACTCCTTGCACACATGCAAACACCTTTCAACAACGTCCACGATACCTTCATATGCATTGTTGTTGATCCAAACATGCTGCGCGACCTCCCGATCAACTCAACCACAATTCCTCCCGAACTTGGTTGTTAAACCTCATCTTCTCTCTAAGACTAGTTCAATGGATCCCGTCACCAGCCATGTATTGAACTCAAGCAACACCTGCACATGAATAAACAACCAATACTTCCGAGCACAAGTCCTCGACTTGACTCTCGTTAGTTCCGAAACTACAACAGCTTACGTGAGCACCTCACATAAGCATGTTGTAAACCATAGCAAAATGATATCAGCCATAACCACCAAAACACACCAAAAACTTAGTAAAATAATACTAAGAAAACTTTCCATAAGAGTAAAGTAAGTTTGAAACTGTAACACCCCAAATTTTGATTCAAAACCCTAAACCATGTTCAGAGGAGAATTTAAAATTTTTTGGACGTATTGCATGTTTTGCAAAAATTCAAATTCAAACTGGAATTCAAATTATACTCAAAACAGAAAAGAAAAGGAAAAAGAAAAAGGAAAACGGGAAAAAAACTGGCCAGTGGGCCGAAACCCGCCAGCCGGCCCAGCTTTCCCCGCGCAGCCCGCCCCCGCGCGCGCCCGCGCTCTCTCACACAGACAGGTGGGACCCACCTGTCATCCCTAACCCTGAGCCCCCGCGCCCCCGGACTTTTCCCCGAGCGCGCGCGATCTTAACCGATCGAGAAACCCGTCCCGCCGCCCGAATTCTGGTCCCAGGGGACTCCAACTCGATCACAACAAACCCACCGCCCTCCCCCGGCTATAAAAACCCCCGATCCGATCAGTTTTTCCCACGCGATCGCCGATTTTCACTCCGGTGAGCACCGAGACTTCGCCGGTGAATTCTGGCCGATCTAAGCTCGGAAACTCTGATCTAACTCGCTGGTTTTGATCCACCGCCTCCGGGGAACTTTGCAGGTGCAGAAAACTCGGAGAGTTACGGTGTAAACGCAGCGCCGACAAGCTTCGCCGTGGTTTTGCCTCGGACCTCGCCGCCGAGCACTTTCCAGGATCCCCGAGCTCGAGAAAACCCCCGAGGTGAGATCCCTGACCTCCCCTCTACTGATCTAGGCCATAAGATCACAGTTCTAGGAAGAGTTCTCGAGGATCCGAAACTTTCCGGCGAGATCGCCGCTTCCCGCCGCCGTGCGCCGCCGGCAGCGCCGCCCGCGCTCGATCAGAGCGACGTGGCCGCTTGTGCGCCGTTTATTTTAAATCGCACGGTAGACTTTAAAACCCCGCGTACCGGTTCGATGTTATAATCTCAGCCGTCGGTTTAAAATCGGACGGTCCACGTCAACCCCGCATTATAAAGACTGGAATTCTTACGTGCTACCCCCTGGGGTTCTCTGGAATTGAGAGCTAGCCCCGGAAACTTCAGATCTAGCCCCTGGAACTTCAGAAAATCATGTAAATTCATTTAAAAATCAGTTTTAGCCCTGGACTTAATAGAAATTAAGAAAAACACCTCTGATAAGTGTAGCTAGACCCCTGGAAATTATGAAAATAATATTATAGACCCTGTAATGGGGTGAGTTTACTTTTTAGCCCTGTTTAGTATTTAATTTAGAAAATTGAATATGTAACTAGAGTTTAAAAATTAAAAAGGGGGACAAACATAATTGTCAAAATTTATTAAACACTTTCTCAGTACTTAGAAAACTCTGGAGTGAGATAAAAATATATTTTTGGGCTGAAATAAATCTGTTTTATCTATTATTCACATTTATTAGTATAGGGACACATTTTTAAGTAAAGAATAGTTATAGAAAAATAGGGAAAATAATTATGAAATAGTATACATCATAAGCCATGGTCAAAATATGATTTTAAATTATTTAGGACCAGAACCTAATCTGTTTAGGTGATGTGTATTACTAATTTAATAATAAAATACACAATTATGCATAGGAATATAAATCTGAAAATATAGCAATTAGTAAATGATAACTGGAGTTTCTAAAATACAAAGAATTCAGTTTAGGGTTGATAGAAATTGTGAAGGCACATTGTATGCAAGTATAAATGTGGACACAAAAGTAGGAATCATATATATACATGGTTAAAAGTGCATGCAAGACACAACTTAACACACATAAAGTAACCACAACACATATAATGGTGAATGAATTTCATAAATGTGAATGTGTGGGTTGTATGAAGTATAAGTGTGAATTATGTCTTATGGATTGTTGTTTTTCTTTTGCTATGTGTGATGGTATGAAGTAGAACCTGTTCAAGAACAAGTTATTCATTTCCAAGACCAGGAATACCCATTTCAAGAGCAGCAAGAAGGAGGCAAGTGTCCTTGACCACTTTGATCCTATGCTAGGATGTGTAGATAGAATTATTTGCATTGTCAAATGAAATATGAAACCCATGCTAGGAAGTTTCCCTAGAATTGCATTACCTTGTTTCCTTGTAGCTTGGGTTGGGATTTATTTTGTCATGTCATTTATTTACCTGCATATGCTTAGCCATGCTTAGAATGGGATATTTGGGAAATGAGATCATCAGTTTATATTACCATACTCTTGAATGAGACATTGTGAGTTATGTAGAGGTAGGGATCAAGGCAAGTTGGATGTTTTGGTTGTGTGCTGGGTGCACGAGACTTGGGTTTGTGTTTAGTACTTGCCTGGATCCTAAGGACCGGTTCATGGAGCATGTAACCCGGCTTTACAGTGCCAACCACATGCTGAGATGGGGCAGCTTGGCCAATTAATTAGGTGTATCCCCGGCGTAGTATGGGTGTGTTGGATGGTGCGGGGAATAGGTGTCAGCTGGACTACCATATGAACCACAAGGCTCAAGAGGGGGCCACTGCAGCGGGGTTGGAGCCTCTTGTATGCTGTTAGGGGTGAAACCTCAGTGGGCCCACGCTCGTCGGGAATCCCTTTGTAAAGGCTTCGTAGTGATCTCTTGGCCGCACACCTGGGAAGTGTGAATGTGGAACGTAGCCACTGGCATAATGGAGGTTCTTTTAGTCCACCCGGCAACGGGGGATGAAATCACTACTTGTGGGTACAGTGGTACAAACTCTGCAGAGTCAAAACTGTCTTGACAGCCGTGCTCACGGTTAAGAGCGGCCTGGACTTATTCATGATTAGAGGAATGATGGTTTTGGAAGTTAAGCGGGGAGCTTAACATTGGAAATGATGTTATGGTTATTGGATTATGATGATGGGATGGGAGATTTGGACCATTTCACCTGTGTAGTAATGTAGGTGCTTAATAAGCTAAGGTGATAGGTATTAATTGCGTAGTGCTTTAACCATGAGTTCAACCTCTCCTTGTTCTAGCCATGCATGATATGATTTTCCCACACTTGCTGAGTACCATTGGTACTCAACCTTGCATATTTGTTGGTTTATATTGCTGCTCAGGTCAAGATAATGAGGTGGTGTATAATGACCAAGATTTTGGACCCGAGGAAGGTTTTTAGGTTCATGAAGACCCCCGGGCAACGCCTGTGATGGAGCCCTAAAGAATAATATTCCGCTGCTAGTTTATTTACTTGTGATGAAGCATTAGTGTCCATTGAGACATTTGCGATGTAAGACTTATTTATATTCGACACCTGGCTTGTAATAAATGATGCTTCACTATTTGTCATCACATGTATGAGAAAATGATCCTGGCATACATGTGATATTCACTTGGTTGTTTCTTCGGAAAAACCGGGTGTGACAGAAACATTGCAAGTTAAAAGCAGAACCATTGCAATCAAGCTCCGAACCTTACCAAAGCTAACCGAATCTTGAACCGGAGCTTACCAAAGCTAGTCGGACCCAGCGCCGGAGCTTACTAAATCTTAGTCGGTCCTAGCACGGAACTTACCAAAGCTAGTCGGACGTAGCACCAGAGCTAACAAAAACAAGTCGGACCTAGCCAAAATAAGTCAGACCTAGACAAAGCAAGTCGGACCTTACATCGGACCTTGCCAGAGCTACCCAAAACAAGTCGGACCTTGCAGGAGCTCGAACCTAGAGTCGGACCTTGTTAAAAAGGTGTTTTCGTAGTATTCAAAACTTTTATCATCAGAGCCAATGTATTCAGCACACATAGGTCTCACACTTTCGATCGCTACAAAGCTCGCTGGGTTCTTTGAGGTTTCACCCAGAGACCCGGTGTTGACTTTTTGGAAACCTTCAGTCTGGATGTAAAACCGGCCACTGTGCGCACGGTGCTCGCCGCTGCTGTCTCCCACGGCTGGCCGATTCAGCAACTTGATGTGAAGAACGCCTTCCTTCATGGCACCCTCACTGAGACGATCTACTGCTGCCAACCCACAGGTTTCGTCGATCCAGCTCATCTCGACAAGGTGTGTCGTTTGCGCAAGTCATTGTATGGGCTTAAGCAGGCACCACGGGCCTGGTACAGCTGGTTTTCCAGCTATCTGACTACACTGGGATTCATGGAAGCCAAGTCCGACATCTCTTTATTCATCTTCCGCCGCGGAATAGAGATGGTATATCTTTTACTATATGTTGATGATATCATCTTGACTGCTTCCAGTACGGAGCTTTTGCGCAGCACTATTTCCGCTCTTCAGCGGGAATTCACCATGAAGGACCTTGGGCCTCTCCACCACTTCCTCGGTATCATCGTCGAGCGTCGTCCAGATGGTTTATTCCTCCACCAGCGCACCTATACGTTGGACATCCTCAAGCGGGCAGTCATCCTGGACTGCAAGCCATGCATGATTCCAGTCGACCTCCAGGCAATGCTGGCTGATGAATCAGGGCCTCCCGTTGCGGACGCTTCTGGTTTTCAGAGCACGGTTGGAGCCCTTACCTGACGTTCACGCGACCCGACATTGCGCATGCTGTACAGCAGATCTGCTTGCACATGCATGATCCACGGGAGCCCCACCTGACGGCCATGAAGCGCATCTTGCGCTACCTTCGTGGGATCCCTGACTTCGGCTTGTTGCTGCGGCGCTCAGTCAGCTCCGACCTGGTCGTCTACATCGACGCTGACTGGGCTGGCTGCCCGGATACTCGTCGCTCCACGTCAGGCTATGCCGTCTTCCTCGGGGACAACCTGGTCTCTTGGTCTGCCAAGCGGCAGACGGTCGTCTCCCACTCCAGCGCCGAAGCAGAGTATCGTGCTGTTGCCAATGGTGTCGCAGAAGCTACTTGGTTGCGCCAGCTCTTGAATGAGCTCCAGATTCCACCATCACGCTACATCCTCGTCTACTGCGACAACATCAGCGCCGTGTACCTCTCCACCAACCCCGTTCAGCATCAGTGCACAAAACATGTGGAGATTGATCTTCATTTCGTCCGAGAGAAGGTGGCCATTGGACAAGTCCACGTTCTCCGTGTCCCGACGACATCACAGTTCGCCGACATCTTCACAAAAGGTCTCCCTTCTTCGGTGTTTAATGAGTTTAGATCCAATCTCAACATCTGTGGTGGCTGAGTTGTGACTACCGGGGGGTGTTAGAATATTGTAAGTCTTTTGGGCCTCATTAGTATTGTCATTAGACCTCCTTACTGCTGTTGTTAGGGGTCATTAGAGGCTGTCATTAGACCTCATTACTGCTGTGATTACAACCATTCGTGTCACCATTAGAGACTGTCATTAAAGGCCATTAGTGCCGTGATTACAGCCAGCCTTGAGATGCAAGGCTGCTGCCCTATATATTGTACCCAATGGTGGCCTGAATATATACACACAATTCAGAGACATTTCCTCTCTTCTATCACCTTCATGCACACACACTTTCATGACGTACGAGGGTTTCCCATGCTCATCGATCTCCTGCCCCACATATGCGGGTGGCTCGATGTAGCCAAAGGTTCGAAGGGTCTTCCAAAACATGAGGGGAAGTCCAGAGCAATGGAGTCGTTCGTACATGAACCATCCATTGTCGAACCTCACCATGGCATTGGCCATCTGTGGAAAGAATTTTTGAAAAAGACATCAAAACTCGATTTCCACAAATATATTTTCTTAAGTGACATAAGCACAATAAGACTTAAGAAGTCTGCCCGACAGCTCAAGGTGAAAACGGATGACTGCTTTACTGTATGCAGAACCGTGGGTCAATGATCATCAGTTTAAGGTGACTTAAGAGCATTATCTGAGTTCGGAATTGTGACGCCCTCGTTTCTGTAGAACACAGAACCAAGAACTGATGCGTATGTGTGCCCAGGATGTTCATCACACATACACATATCATCCGCAAACTGAATTCAGAATATATATAACCACGAATAACAGGGTTTATTACAAAGTCTCATGAGTCTTGGACTCATGCTACCAGCGGAAGTCTTATCTAGCAGCGGAAGTCTAAATCTAGCAGCGGAAGTCTTCTAACTAGTGCGGAAGCAATCTAAGCAGCAGCAGCGGCTTCATCTCTACTCCACAGGCAAGGTTGAGGACAGAGTACACGCCTAATCCTCCACGTGGTCTTCATAGTACTCCTCTCCTGTTGCTGATGATGAAGTAATATGCAAGTTTGAGTACAATGATGTACTCAGCAAGTGCGGGAAAATATGACATGTAGCTCACAACAAGGAAGGTATAAAAAGCTTATTGCATAAAGCAAAGTTTATTTCACAAACACGATAAAACAACAACTCAACTTTAAGTGAATGTAATCCCAACATGTATTAAAATACCAACATACCTCCATTATGTTTCATCACTTTCCATGCCTCAACCAGACATTAATCTTTTTCATCTTTGCTCACGAATACCTTCTCGTATTCGCTACCATCTCACGAATACCATCTCATGTTCGCTACCGTTTCACCTCACATTCAATTCTGTCTCATTCTGAGACCAAATCTTGTTGCCATGACTCAACAGTCATGCAACCAATCTTATCACCCAGACTCAACAGTCCCGAAAACCAAAACCATAACCAAACCATAACCATACAACCAACCCAACTAATCATGGAAGTTATCCAAGCGCTCATGACCGTAAGCTCGGCTATCATGATAGTTTTAAGACTCTGCAGAGTTTGTACCACTTTACCCACAAGTTTGTTATTTCGTCACCCGTCGGCGACTGCAGAACCTCCATTATACCAGTACACAACCGTCGGTGTATGTTCAAGAGATCACAAAATAGCCTTTACAAAGGGGTTACTAGATGTATGGACTCACTAAGGTTTCACCGGCAGGCTAGAATCTCCAATTCTCCCACCCACGGGCCCCCTCTTGTGCCATGCAGTTCCCAGGACAGTCCTCACTTGACTCCCATTCCCCGCGCCTTCCACGGTCCATAACAATCTAGTAACTTACCTAATTACTCAGCTAAGCCGCACCCATACTTGGCCTTGTGGTGGCACTGTTATCCTGGCATGTGCTCGCATGAACCGGTCCTTAGATCTACGGAAAGTAACCACCATCTCATTCTACCCCATTCACAAACTCAGGCTTGCCTAGATCTCCCTCTGATTCACGTTCATTAACAACATCAGTTTCTCATTATT
Organism: Neostapfia colusana; assembly: GCA_030760725.1. Lineage (NCBI taxonomy): Eukaryota > Viridiplantae > Streptophyta > Magnoliopsida > Poales > Poaceae > Neostapfia > Neostapfia colusana. The sequence goes on from JASWHV010000006.1 coordinate 109,956,907, forward strand.
CTTACGAGTGCAGTTAGCTGGACACATCTATCTCGCTTCCCGTATCCCATGGACTCACCGAAGCATAAAAGCAAAAACCATACCCAACTCATTAACTTTCTCGGCGACAAGGGTGGCTAACAAAACTAGTAAATTTCTATGAAAGGGTTTCCCATCATGTTGACTCAAGCACACAAACCTTTTCGCAAACAAAACAATTTTTCCAAAAACATGTGATCAATATGGTCAAGGGGCACTTGCCTTGTTCTTGCGGTTCCTGTTGCTCTTGGATCTTGAAAACCTTGTTGTTGCAGCTCGTCGTAGATAGCTCCCTGAGCTTGTCCTTCTACTTACAATCGCGCACATACAAGATTCACAGCAATCAATCATCATGTACAAACTCTACCTTAAGATGCGATGATGCATATGCATGTTAATCCTATGATGCTGTTTTATTAGATCAGTTTGTACGTGTTCTTGCATGGCTTGCATGGGTTTTACGATGATCAATGGTGTAGAGATCAAATGTGGACGTGGCGATGATCTTGACTTAAGATCTAGATCAGACCGATCAACCCGTGATCTGTCCACGAAAAAGCTTCTGTTCGAAAGGAATCGAAGAACAGATGCAAAGAAAACACGATGATGTCGTAAGGTGGTATTGGAGACCTACCTTACTTCCTTCGGGTCTTTCCTCAGATCATCGACTCTCCTCCGACAATGGCAAACGTCTCTGGGCTCGTCGGCGGTCTCTTCGGCGGTCAAACTCCGGCGAAGGGGTTTAGCTCGGCGAGTTTGGGAGCTAGGGCTTCTAAGTTGTCAGCTTAGAAAGATGTTACGACCAAGGGGTTGTTTCGGGTTCTATTTATAATCGGGAAGAGAAGAGTCCTAATCTGATCGGAATCTGAATAAGAGTTCTATTGAAATTGTTTTTGGATCTTAACAACTTATCTTTAGTTGATTTAGTTGCAGAATTCAGCGTAGAAGAGTTCGTGTCGGTTTCCTCAGTAACGGGTACTTACGTATAGAGGAAAATCACTTTAGAATCACATCCTTCTGCAGGGATAAGCTCCGGAGGCTCCAGTGTCTAGCAGAGGCCTGTGCTTCCCTTTTCTGCAGAGGCGAGCTCTGGTTGTGCCGCGTCTCAGGCGGGCGAGACCTCCCTCTTCCTCAGAGGTGAACTCCGCTTGCGCCACGTGTCCGGGCGGGCAGGACCTCCCTCTCTCCAGAGGCGAGCTCCACGTGCGCCACGTGTCAGGTGGGTCGGGACCTCCCTTCTCAACAGAGGTGAGCTCCACAAATGCAACGTGTCAGTTCCAAACCTCCCCCTCTCTTCGGAGGTGGCTCCGAGTGTGCCATGTGTCAATTTCGGACCTCCCCTCTCTTCGGAGGTGAGCTCCGATAGTGCCACATGTCCAGTAGTGCCAGACTTCCTTTCTCCTCAGAGACGAGCTCTGAGGTCGACACGTATCCAACAGTAACGGACCTCCCGGAGATAAGCTCCGGAGGTGACACGTATCCAGTAGTGTCGGACCTCCCGGAGGTGAGCTCCGAGAGCGACACGTGTCTGGCGGGGCCGGACCCCTCGGAGAAGAGCTCCGAGAGCGACACGTGTCCTGCGCGGCTGGTTCTCTTTTCCACAGTGGCTAGCTCCACAGCCGACACGTGTCCTGCGGGACTGGCCTCGCTCCTCCGCAGAGGCTAGATCTGGGGGCAACACGTGTCCCACGGGGTCGGACATCTCCCCCTTCGCGGGGATGAGCCCCGAGCCTGCCACGTAGCCAGTTTAGCGGCAGACCTCTCCCCATTTGCGGAGATGAGCTCCGAACACGCCACGTGGCCAGCGAGCCGCGGGAGTTGTCTTCGGCGCTCTCTGTGAACTGGTTTTGGCTCTTTTTGGCTATCTTTTTAATATTTTCTCTATTTCTACTTATTTTAAAATGTTTTCTACATATAAAATATGAATATATGCAGAACCCAAAAATGAGGGTGTCACAGGAATGAACATTAAATTTAAAGGCAACATAAATACATTTCTAATGATATATAATATGCACCAAGATCATTTAAGAGTCAAGAGTTTTGAGATTCTACAATTGACAGCTAGTCTGAAAATTTCTGCATCATGATTCTATTGAGGTACCTGACTTCATGGCCGGTTTCCAGACAGTTCTGGTTAGAATGTACAACTACTCAAAACTACAAAGTTTTAGAGAATCTCATAAGCTTTCCAACGATGTATGGTATGACCCCAATTGAATTTCCTATGAGGATCTATGGCGAAAAATTCAGAAAATTCCAGAGACACTTTTCTCAGTGCAGCTTCCCGATCAGTATGTAGTATTTGGGCAATTCCACCGATTTATATGGTGATTCTGTTCTTGAGGTGAAAAGAAAAGTTAGAGAGGACTTTGATACCTTTCCAACAATATATCATACACCCACATTGGTTAAATGTATTAGAAGTCGTGCTATGCTAAAGTCAGACTAAAATCTGGGTGAAAACAGAGATTCCCCTGTTGGCTTGGCCATATAGCAACAATACTCCTTGGGGTTTCTCCTTGATATTTCTGGCGTTGCTGGGCTTTTGAAGTTCACACTAAGATTCATTATGATATAATGGTTTGTTATTAAATACATGGGACTTGGATTAGATCTTTAGGATAGGTTAAGAATAAGAATAGATTTTTAGAACCACGAATAAGAATATGCATACTATTGCTTCACCTTTTTGTGATATAATAATAGTAATGCATGGCATGATGTTCATGATTTATGACTGGACATGTCGGTACTATGTTCCTCACAAAATAAAAATTCTAGTCCGGATTATAACCCGCATACGCATATCGGTGGCACTTAATCGATCTCTCGCAAGCGTGTACTAACGTACTACCGAAGTTAGTATACCTGCAGAAGATGGATCACAACAACAGAATTTTCACCAGAACTCCTAATCATCTACTTCACATTATAAGACTATTCTACTCACAATACATAAACTCATCATAGGCGAATGAAGACCCAAAAACAATCCATAAAACAATATCCACAAACAACCAAATAAAACCACACTCACAACTGTGACGCCCTCAATTCTGTGGGAAAACCACGGAACCGAGAACTAATGCATATGTGTGCCCAGGATGTTCATCACAAATACACATACGTTCCACAAACTGAATTCAGATTATATATTACCACGAATAACAGAGTTTATTACAATACCTCATGAGTCTTGGATCCATGCTCACAGCGGAAGTCTTATTTCTATGCAGAAGCAAAAACTAATGCGGAAGCAAAACTAAGCAGAGGTGGCTCCATCTCTACTCCCTCCACAGGCAAGGTTGAGAATAGATCACACGCCATAATGCTCTACTCGGTCTTCATAGTAGTCCTCTCTTGCTGTTGATGAAGAAATAATAATGCAAGTTTGAGTACAATGATGTACTCAGCAAGTGCAGGAATAACACATGATATGAAGCTCATAAACAAGGTAGGTATAAAAAGCTTATTTGCAGAAAAGCAGATTTATAAAACCGTGATAAAACAGCAACTTTACTTTAGATGAATGTAATCCCAGCGTATATTAAATTACCAACATACCTTCATCACTCCCCGTGTTCCATCCGAACATTAACCAATCCTTTATTCATACTCACGAATACCTCCCCGTATTCGCTACCATCTCATCTCACAAATCAACCTCGTCTCACACCGAGACCAATTCCATGTCATGACCCATCAGTCATGCAACCATCTCATCTTCCCGGACTCAACAATCCCAAACCAAACCATAACCAAGAACCTTCCCAATACCCATTCCAATAACCATTCCAAAAACCATTCCAATCTAATCATGGCAGTTTAGCCAGGTGCTTGCGACCGTAAGCTCGGCTATCATGATAGTTTTAGACTCTGCAGAGTTTGCACCTCTTTACCCACAAGTTTGTGATTTCGTCACCCATCGGCGACTGCAGAACCTCCATTTTATCAGTACACAACCGTCGGTGTATGGCCAAGAGATCACAAAATAGCCTTTACAAAGGAGTTACTAGATGTATGGACTCACTAAGGTTTCACCGGCAGGCTAGAATCTCCAATTCTCCCACCCACGGGCCCCCTCTTGTGCCATGCAGTTCCCAGGGCAGTCCTCACTCGACTCCCATTCCCCGCACCTTCCACAGTCCATAACACTCTAGCAACTTACCTAGTTATCAGCTAAGCCGCACCCATACTTGGCCTTGTGGTGGCACTGTTACCCTGGCATGTGCATGCATGAACCGGTCCTTAGATCTACGGCAAGTAAAACCACCATCTCATGCTACCTCGTTCACAAACCCAGTCTTGCCTAGATCTCCCTCTGATCCATGTTCATTATTAACATCAGTTTCTCATTATCATTACGAGTGCAGTTAGCTAGACACATCTATCTCGTTTCCCAATCCCATAGACTCAGCGAAGCATAAAGCAAAACCCATACCCGACTCATAAACTTCCCTGGCGACAAGGGTGGTTTAACCAAAACTAGTAAAATCCTATAAAAGGGTTTCCCATCATGTTTGACTCAGCACACACACCTTTTAGCAAAACAAAATAGTTTTACCCAAAACATAGGATCAACATGGTCAAGGAGCACTTGCCTTGTTCTTGCGGTTCCGGTTGTTCTCGATTCTCAAAACCTTGTTGCTGCAGCTCATTGTAGACAGCTTCCTGAGTTTGTCCTGCTATGTAGGATTCACGTGCATACAAATTCACAGCAATCAATATCATGCACAAACCCTAAACTAGATGCGATGATGTACATGCATGCTATCCTGCAATTAGTTCTACTAGATTTATCTGTATGGCTTGCATGGTCAGAGGTGTTCGGATCAAAGATGAATGTGGCGATGATCTTGTCTTTAGATCAACTGATCATCGAGTGTTCTGCCCACGAAAAGGCTTCTGTTCGAAAGGAATCAAAGAACAGATGCAAAGAGATGAACACAATGATGTCGTAAGGTGGTATTGAAGTCCTACCTCACGCTCTTCTTGTCTTCGGGGTCCTCCTCAGACCGCTTGGTTCTTCTCCGATGATCTCCCTTGTTGTGCTTCAGCGATGTTTTGCTCGGCGAGTTAGGGCTAGGGCTCTAAGTCGTTGGCTCAGGAGTTGAAAGAGAAGTATGTGGTTTCGGCCAGAGGTTTTGGGTTCTATTTATAATCGAGAAGAGAAGAGTCCTAATCTAATTGGATCCCGAATAAGAGTCTTATTCAGATCTTTGTTAGATCCTGACGTCTTATCTTCGGTTAACCATTGTGGATTTTAGATCGGTTTCTGTTGCGTACCGGTGTCCTTACGCGTAACAGCTGCTCCAGAACTTGTTACCTCCACGGTGATGAGCTCCGGAAGCTCCACGTGTCCTCCGGGCCTGGTATCTCCTCATCCGCAGAGACGAGCTCCGGTTGTGCCGCGTGTCAATCAATCGAGACCTCCCTCTTCTGCGGAGATGAGTTCCGCACACGCCACGTGTTGGCGCCGGTCTTCCTCTTTTTCTTTCCTCAGGGACATGCCCCGCAGTCGACACGTGTCCAATAGAACAGGACCCCTCGCAGGTGAGCTCCGAGATCGACACGTATCCCGCGCGGATGGTCCTCTGATTTCCGCGAGGACTAACTCCGAGGATGACACGTGTCCTGCGGAAATGCCTTTGCTTCCTTCGCAGAGGTTAGCTCCGTGGGCAACACGTGTCCCACAGGATCGGACCTCTCCCCTTTGCGGAGATGAGTCCCGAGCCTGCCACGTAGCCAGCTTGGCGGCGACCTCTCCCCACTTCGCAGGGATGAGCTCCGATCACGCCAAGTGGCCTGCTGGCCACGGAAGTAGCCTTCGACGCACTCTAAGGGCTTTATTGGCTGTTCTTTTGATAACTCTTTCTGTCCCTATTTTTCATTAAAATGTTTCCTTTTCATAGGATACGAACATATGCTGACACCTGAGATGAGGCTGTCACAAATCTACCCCCCTTAAATTGAATCTCGCCCTCGAGATTCGTTTGTAGAAAATAGATGGGGGAATTCCGCCTTGATATCCTCTTCACGTTCCCATGTGGCTTCAGCTTCAGTGTGATGGCTCCATTGTACCTTGCACCATCGATTCACATTGTTTCGGGTGACCCTTTCTTCTACGTCCAAGATTCGGACAGGGTGTTCTGCGTAAGTCAGGTCCTCTTGAAGTTCAAGTTCTCCCATTGACACTTGTTCCTCTGGTACTCTTAAGCACTTCTTGAGCTGGGATATATGAAATACGTCATGTACGTCAGAGAGGTGGTTTGGGAGCTCTAGTTGGTAGGCTACTTCTCCTCGCTTGTCCAAAATCTTAAATGGTCCGATGTAGCGAGGCGCTAGTTTGCCCTTGACGTTAAAACGTCGTTGGCCTCGGATAGGCGATACCTTAAGGTATACGAAGTCTCCTACTTCAAAGGTCAACTTCCTACGCCTATTGTACGCATAGCCTTTCTGTCGTGACTGAGCAGCCCTTAAGTTTTCCCGTATTGTCTGAACTTGCTTTTCAGCCTCCTGTAGTACTTCGGGTCCAAACACCTGGTTCTCTCCAGTCTCGTTCCAGAACAGCGGCGTTCTATACCGTCTGCCATATAAGGCTTCGAAAGGCGACATCTTCAAGCTAGCTTGATAGCTGTTGTTATAGGAGAACTCGGCATACGGTAAACTCCTATCCCAACTACGCCCACGTTTCAAGGCGCAAGCTCTCAGCATGTCCTCCAATATTTGGTTTGTCCTCTCGGTTTGCCCATCTGTTTGTGGGTGATAGGCGAAGCTAAAATCCAGTCGTGTACCCATGGCTTTCTGCAGCTTCCTCCAGAATCTAGAGGTAAACTGAGAACCTCGATCTGAGACTATCCTCTTCGGAACTCCATGACGGCACACGATCTGCTCCATGTACAACTCTGCCAACTGTGTAACGTTGTAACTGGTCTTTACCGGAAGAAAATGGGCGGTTTTCGTCAACCTGTCCACAATGACCCAGATGGAGTCGTATCCTGACTGAGTTCGTGGCAATCCGACAATAAAGTCCATACTGATGTCCTCCCATTTCCATTCAGGTATTTTCAAAGGTTGCAACAATCCAGCGGGTTTTTGATGTTCGGCTTTTACCCGTTGGCATGTGTCGCATAGGGAAACGTATTCGGCTATATCCCTCTTCATACCATCCCACCAATAGCAAGTTTTCAAGTCCTTGTACATTTTGGTGCTCCCTGGATGTATGGAATAGGGTGAATCATGTGCCTCCTTCAATATCATGTCGCGAAGGTGTTTTAGGTTTGGCACACAAATCCTTTTTCCTAGCCAAAGCGTACCCTTTTCATCCTCCTTGAAATCATTCTCTACCCCTTGTCGGATTCTTTCCTTGATCTCCTTGATCCCCTCGTCCATTGCTTGGCCCTTTCTTATTTCTTGCTCCAATGAGGAGTGGATCTCCATTATTTCCATGTTATTCAAGAATCCGAGGTGTAACCGTTCGAACTCCTTACGTAGTTCGGGTGGTAGCTCCCGAACCATGAGTTGGTGGCATGCTCCTTTTCTGCTCAATGCGTCAGCTACTACATTGGCCTTCCCGGGGTGGTAGTTGATTCCTACATCATAATCCTTGATGAGTTCTAACCATCGACGTTGCCTCAAATTCAAGTCCGTTTGTGTAAATATGTACTTGAGGCCTTTATGATCCGTATAGATCTCACATCGATGACCAAGGATATAATGTCTCCAAATCTTCAATGCATGCACCACTGCTGCTAACTCCAAATCGTGTGTAGGATAGTTAAGCTCGTGCTTCTTTAATTGTCGTGAGGCATAGGCTACCACTTGTCCTTCCTGCATGAGTACACACCCGAGCCCTTGTCTGGATGCGTCACAATATATGTCAAAGCTCTTGCTTACGTCTGGCAATACCAGAACTGGTGCTGTGGTTAGCCTTTTCTTGAGTTCCTCAAAACTTTCTTGGCAGGCTTGTGTCCATTGAAAGATTTTTCCCTTCATTAGCAACTCCGTCATAAGTTTTGCTATTTTAGAGAAGTCTTTAATGAAGCGCCGATAGTATCCTGCCATCCCAAGGAAACTCCGAATATCCCTCACGCTCTTCGGTTGGTCCCACTTCAGAACATCTCTCACCTTTCCAGGATCAACCGATACCCCTTCTTTGGAGATGATGTGGCCTAGGAAGGATATTTCCTTTAGCCAAAATTGACACTTGTCGAGCTTGGCATACAATTGATGCTCGCGCAACTTCTGCAAGGTCAATCTCAGATGTTCTTCATGCTCCTCCTTACTTTTTGAATACACCATAATGTCGTCGATGAAAACCACGACGAACTTGTCTAAGTACTCCATGAAAACCTTGTTCATAAGGTACATGAAGTATGCGGGTGCATTCGTCAATCCAAAAGACATAACGGTATATTCATATGAACCATACCGTGTCCGAAAGGCTGTCTTAGGTATATCGGAGGGCTTAATCTTCAGCTGGAAATATCCCGACCGAAGATCAATCTTGGAGAATACCTGGGCTCCTTTCATTTGATCGAACAGGTCCTCTATACGGGGCAGAGGGTATTTGTCGAAGTGTTCAGTCGACACTTCCCCCGGGCCTGCACTGGGCAGCCCGCGGAGGTTCTTTTTTCGGTGGGGCTAGTCCCTTGCGGAGAGCTTGCGCGGATGGACGAGTTAGTAAGAGCTTGACACACAGAGTTTTACGTGGTTCAGGCCGCCGGAGCGTAAAACCCTACGTCCACGGCGACCTATGGAGCTCGCTGTATTGCTTGCTGCTCAGGGCCGGAGTCCTGAGCTTGGGGGTGAGTTACAGCTTGAGAGTGTATGGCTAGCGTATGAGTTGCAAAGTGCGAACCCAGCTATTATATCTTGGCGCTAGCGTCGAAGTCCTCGTCCTGCCGCCCTACCCATGCCGCAGGCTAAGTGTAGCGTGTAGTCGTTGGCGATGGCAGGGGCGGCAGGGTGTGTCTTGCCCGGTCTTGTCGCTGCCTGCAATGGCCTGCAGCTTCAGACACTGTACGCCTGTCCTGGCTGTGACTGGTCACCGCGCCTCCTGACAGGCGTGCGCTGCGCTTATTGGCTGGCAGGTTCTGACACCGTGCGCCTGTCTGTGATGCGACTGGGCGCAACGGTACCTGACAGAGGCGTGCTCCGTGTCTCCGCGTCTTGGGAATACACGGGCCTTGAATACCTTGTACGGGCAAGGTATGGGGCGTCTTTACGCCCGCCGCCTACCGCTTGGGGGCAGGCAGCGCTCTTCTGCTGGCCACGTGGCGGGCCCGGAGCCTTCCTCAGAGGAGAGGGGGCTGGCCCCGCAGGACACGTGGAGCCTTCGGACCTCTCCCCGCGGAGGGGGAGGTCCGGCTTCCGTCGGCCACGTGGCAAGCCCGGAGCTCTCCTCTGAGGAGAGGGAGGTCCGGCCCTGCTGGACACGCGGCACCCTCGGACCTCTCTCCTGCGGAGGGTGGAGGTCCGGCTTCTGTATGCCACGTGGCGGGCCCAGAGCTTTCCTCTGAGGAGAGGGAGGTCCGGCCCCACCGGACGCGTGGCGCTTTCGGAGCTCTCCCTGCGGAGAAGGGCGGGATCCTTATGCATTTTCCCCTGTGCGCGGGGGTACCCCATATCGCGGGTACCGACAGTAGCCCCCGGGCTCTCCTCGGGGGAGGTAACGAGCCCGAGGTGAGGCCTTCTCCTACCCGCGCACTTTCTTGTCTTGAGTACTCCCTGTGCTGGCAGGGTCTTGACGGCTTCGGAGTTCAGCCTCTTAGGAGAGGGTGAAGCCTGGCATCGGAGCTCGGCCCGGCTGTGGGGGCGGAGGTCCGGAAGTCATCGGAGCTCAGGTCCACGAAGGGCATGAGGTCCGGCATCAGGGCTCACCTCTGAAAGGAGGGCGAGGGCTGGCATCGGAGCTCGGCCCAGCTATGGGGGCGGAGGTCCGGAAGTCATCGGAACTCAGGCCAGCGAAGGGCGTGAGGTCCGGCATCAGCGCTCGCCTCTGAAAGGAGGGCGAGGGCTGGCCTCGGAGCTCGGCCTGGCTGTGGAGGCGGAGTCCGGAAGTCATCGGAGCTCAGGCCAGCGAAGGGCGTGAGGTCCGGCATCAGCGCTCGCCTCTTAAAGGAGGGCGAGGGCTGGCCTCGGAGCTCGGCCTGGCTGTGGAGGCGGAGTCCGGAAGTCATCGGAGCTCAGGCCAGCGAAGGGCGTGGGATCCGGCATCAGCGCTCACCTCTGAAAGGAGGGTGAGGGCTGGCATCGGAGCTCGGCCCAGCTGTGGGAGCGGAGGTCTGGAACTGCTCAGCGGTCCCCCCTTTCCCGTCCCTTTGTCTCATTTGGCTTACTGTCCCAGGCCGGAATACGGGGCGTGGGTAATCCAGTGCACTTGGTCCCGGAGGTCTGGCCCCAGCCCCAGTCAGGGTGTAACCGTCCGGCCCCCTGGTACTCAGACCGTAGCGCCGGGGGGCAGAGTGCGCATGCTTTGGGTGCAAGACCGGGCAAAGCAAGGCTCCTGACCCCCCGGTCTAGCGTAGGTCTTTTCTCGGAGGAGACCAACTGGCGGTACAGTACCCTTACAGGGGGAGATCCAGAAGGCCACCGGGCCTCGGACAGGTACCCCAAGCACTATCGCCTTCGGCAGGACGACAAATATCGACTATGAATGAGAGCAGGAAAGAGGAACCGAGTGTACAATGGACGCACACTGTCTAGAGCGTGGGGAGGTGTTCATATAAATTAATGCGTAATTTAAATAAACACCTAAGTAAGCATGGTGAACTTACTAGGGTGGCGTCGGAGCGCCTGTCTTCACGCAGAGCGGGTCATGTGTGGCTTCGTCGTACGCCGGACACGGGGGGACCCCCATGGCTATATCAGGGGGAAGCATGGCTTCAGCCCTGCATACCATGTGGAAGGGTAGTTCCCGTGACCCGGCCCTGGGAAGTCCGGCTGGCCCTCGACATGGAGGAGCCGGTATCCCCCGACGGCTCTGGGTGCGTGTTTGCACCGGTTGTGTGGGTCTGCTTGGCGTGGACTTGGCACGCATTGCATCCCTAACCGGTTTGACAGCGTCCAGGTGGCTCTCGATCAGTAGGAGCCATGCCGGGTGGCTTAACCGACCAACGTGCGGGACGATGAGCGTTCCCAGCACTCGCCTCCTTGGACTACTGCAAGCTAATCGCAGCCTTCCTCCTGGGTTATGCACCGCAATAGGATGTCGTGGCGCCATGCCAGTAAAGATACCAGCACGTAGCACTTAGCCATCCGCACCACCCGTTCAGCGGATGCACGTTCATCAGGAAGGATGTCCTTCAAGGAGTCCCGGACCTCCGTGGTCCATGCATCGGGACTACTTGAGCTTCTGGATCTTGAGCGCTGGGTTGCACGGAGTCCCCAGTGACTCTTACGATCCTTTGGCGGCATACAGGGCCGCCGGGACTGCCTAGCTTCGAGGCACTGGTTCAGCCCCCTTCGCCCGGCTCGGCGGGCCGGGCTGTGGACTGCAGCAATGTCCTCTCGAAGACTCCTTCGTGCGCAGGGGCTCTGATGGAGGCTTTCGTTGAGAGGTCGTCAGCTGCGGCCGTGCCAGCGCGCGGTACATGGCGCAGGTCCAAGGCGAAGAAGTCTTTCTCCAACATCCGCACGTGGAGCAGATAAGCAGCTAGCCGTGGGTCATTGCAGGGGCATTCACCCTTAACTTGCTTGATAACTAGCTGGAAGTCGGCCTGCGCCAACAACTGGCGAGCGCCCAGAGACAGGACTGTCTTTTAGGCCAAAGATGAGTGCTTCATACTCTGCCAAGTTGTTGGTTGCCTTGGAATTGAGACGCACCATGTACCCAGACTGCTCCCCCGATGGCATGAGGAGCAGTACGCCGGCACCGGCCCCCTGCTTTCGCGAGGAGCCGTCGAAGAAGAGCGTCCAGTGAGGCCCGGTGAAGACCGGAGCTCGGTACTTTGGTTCACCGTCTTCGCGGCCCCCTGGGTCAGCCTTCGTTGGCGTCCACTCAGCCACGAAGTCAGCCAGTGCTTGGCTCTTGGCTGTCTGACGTGGTCGGGAGCTCAGCTTGAACTCCGCCGTCTTTGGGCTGTCTTCTGGCTTCGGAAGCTGGCAGTGGGTGCCAACTCCGCCCTCCGGCTGCTCTGGCGCACTTGTCCGCCAGGCTGAAGATCTCGGAGGCATCGCAGACCTCTCTGGTTGCAAGCCTCTCAAGCATCTTCTCGTCCCGGACATTGTCGAAGTGCCGCCACCACAGAAGCACTTTGAATATGCGGAATGGTGTTGCGTACCTGGGAGAACCGCTGGATGAAGGAGCACAGCGACTCCCCAGGTTGTTGCTTGATGGCGTGGAGGTCAGGCTCCGTGCCGGGACGGGTGTAGGAGCTGCCGAAGTTGGCGATGAACTGCCGGCAGAGCTCTCCCCAGAAAGTTATGGAACCCTGAGGGAGGTTCATTAGCCAATACCGGGCTGGGCCGGTCAAGGCGACTGGGAAGTAGTTTGGCCATGACGGCCTCATCCCCTCCTGCGGCAAGCACGGCGGTGGAGTAGATCTGGAGGAACCCCGCCGGGTTGACGCTGCCGTCGTACTTCTCGGGCAGGTGCGGCCACCTCGCGAAGCGGAGGTGGGGCTCCAGGGCCGTACATCCTGCCCCTGTTGCTGCAGGCGTTGGTGCCGCGAACGCTTGGTTTGCCGCTGGCACAGTGTACCCCGGTATGGGCAAGGCTGCGCCATAGACCGGGGGCGCCATTTGCAGGACATATGGCTGTGGCATATGCTGTGTGGCGTATGTCTGGGGCAGAGTTCGCGTGGCGAAAGTCTGTGCCTCAGGCAGGGTTGAGACAGTCGTCATGCTGACGCCGGCCTCTTGGCTGCGACGCCTTTCTCGTCGCCGCTCGAGGAACACTCGGGCGTCTTGGCCCAGGTGGCATCGTTCCAGCTCAGTCCTCAGGTCCGTCGACGGAAGCCTGGTGGAGCTGGAATCCGCCGTCTGTCCGTCAACCGTCGGCGTGCGCGTCAGCGACACAGCCGGTTGGCCGGAGCGTCGTCCCCGCCGAAGTCAAGGGTTTGCGGCGGCAACGACAAGACGGTCTACCTCGCGAATCCACTGTTGGGTCGCTGCCTGAGGCGCGTCCCCAGCAGGCGGATTGTGCAGTAGCACTCTTGCTGCGGCTAGCGCACCCCCGCTGGGTACGCCCAGCGCTACTGAAGACCTGACGCTGGTTGGAGCCTGCATTGCCGGGGTCGGCGCTGCCAGAGCCGGCTGCTGGCTCCCAGTGCAGGTATTGGTGCCGCGAACGCTTGGTTCGCCGCTGGCACAGTGTACCCCGGTATGGGCAAGGCTGCTCCCTAGACCGGGGACGCCGTTTGCGGGGCATATGGTTATGGCATATGCTGCGCGGCGTATGTCTGGGGCAGAGCTCGCGTGGCGAAGACCTGCCCTTCAGGCTGGGTCGAGGCCGGCGTCATGCTGACGCCAGCCTCTTGGTTGCGACGCCTTTCTTGACGTCGCTCGAAGAACACTCGGGCATCTTGTCCCAAGTGGCATCGCTCCGGCTCTTCCCTCAGGTCCGTCGACGGAAGCCTAGTGGAGCTGGAGTCCGCCGTCTGCTCGCCAACCATTGGCGTGCGCATCAGCGACACAGCCGGTTGGCCGGAGCGTCGTCCCCGCCGAAGTCGAGGGTTTGCGGAGGCGACGACGAGACGATCTATCTCGCGAATCCACTGCTGGGTCGCTGCCTGAGGCGCGTCCCCAACAGGCGGATTGCGCAGTAGCGCTCTTGCTGCGGCTGGCGCACCCCCGCCGGGTACGCCCAGCGCTACTGAAGACCTGAGGCTGGTTGGAGCCTGCATTGCCGGGGTCGGCGCTGCCAGAGACGGTTGCTGGCTCCCAGGGCAGGTATTGGTGCCACGAACGCTTGGTTGTGCCTGACACAGTGTACCCCGGTATGGGCAAGGTTGCGCCATAGGCCAGGGACGCCGCTTGTAGAGCACATGGTTGTGGCTTATGCTGCGCGGCGTACGCCTGGGGCAGAGCTCGCGTGGTGAAGGTCTGCCCTTCAGGCTGGGTCGAGGCCGACGTCATGCTGTCGCCAGCCTCTTGAGTGCGACGCCTTTCTCGACGTCGCTCGAGGTACATCCGGGCATCCTGGCCCAAGTGACACCGTTCCAGCTCTGTCCTCAGATCCGTCGACTGGAGCCTGGTGGAGCTGGAATCTGCCGTCTGCTCGTCAACCATTTGCGTGCGCATCAGCGACACAGCCGGTTGGCCGGAGCTTCGTCCCCGCTGAAGTCGAGGGTTTGCAGCGGCGACGACGAGACGGTCTACCTCGCGAATCCACTGCTGGGTCGCTGCCTGAGGCGCGTCCCCAGCAGGTGGATTGTGCAGTAGCGCCCTTACTGCAGCTAGCGCACCCCCACCGGGTACGTCCAGCGCTACTGAAGACCTGACGCTGGTTGGAGCCTGCATTGCCGGGGTCGGCGCTGCCAGAGCCGGTTGCTGGCTCCCAGCTTGTTCCGACACACTCCGTCCTGAGTGTGTCGACATGTACTCCCCCGTGGTCGCGGTTCGCCGCGGACGCAGGGGGGGGGGAGAGTTTGCCGCTGAAGGAAGCTTGGTCATCTTCGTCGGCGGAAACTTGTCGCGCAAGGGAAAAGTCCCCTTCCTGGCGCGCCAAATGTCGAAGTGTTCAGTCGACACTTCCCCCGGGCCTGCAGTGGGCAGCCCGCGGAGGTTCTTTTTTCGGTGGGGCTAGTCCCTTGCGGAGAGCTTGCGCGGATGGACGAGTTAGTAAGAGCTTGACACACAGAGTTTTACGTGGTTCAGGCCGCCGGAGCGTAAAACCCTACGTCCACGGCGAGCTATGGAGCTCGCTGTATTGCTTGCTGCTCAGGGCCGGAGTCCTGAGCTTGGGGGTGAGTTACAGCTTGGGAGTGTATGGCTAGCGTATGAGTTGCAGAGTGCGAACCAACAGGGTTCGAACCCTTGCTAACGTTGCCTACCCGAGCCTTTTATAGTCCAAGACTCGAGTGGCTTACAAGGGGGGCCCAGGACCCGACAGGTGGCCCCGGGGTGATTTCCTACCAGCTATTATGTCTTGGCGCTGGCATCGAAGTCCTCGTCCTGCCGCCCTACCCATGCCGCAGGCTAAGTGTAGCGTGTAGTCGTTGGCGATGGCAGGGGCGGCAGGGCGTGTCTTGTCCGGTCTTGTCGCTGCCTTCAATGGCCTGCAGCTTCAGACACTGTACGCCTGTCCTGGCTGTGACTGGTCACCGCGCCTCCTGACAGGCATGCGCTGCGCTTATTGGCTGGCAGGTTTTGACACCGTGCGCCAGTCTGTGATGCGACTGGGCGCAACGGTACCTGACAGAGGCGTGCTCCGCGTCTTGGGAATACACGGGCCTTGAATACCTTGTACGGGCAAGGTATGGGGCGTCTTTACGCCCGCCGCCTACCGCTCGGGGGCAGGCAGCGCTCTTCTGCTGGCCACGTGGCGGGCCCGGAGCCTTCCTCAGAGGAGAGGGGGGCTGGCCCCGCAGGACTCGTGGAGCCTTCGGACCTCTCCTCGCGGAGGGGGAGGTCCGGCTTCCGTCGGCCACGTGGCAAGCCCGGAGCTCTCCTCTGAGGAGAGGGAGGTCCGGCCCTGCTGGACACGCGGCACTCTCGGACCTCTCTCCCGCGGAGGGGGGAGGTCCGGCTTCTGTATGCCACATGGCGGGCCCGGAGTTTTTCTCTGAGGAGAGGGAGGTCCGGCCCCGCCGGACGCGTGGCGCCTTCGGAGCTCTCCCTGCGGAGAAGGGCGGGATCCTTATGCATTTTCCCCTGTGCGCGGGGGTACCCCATATCGCGGGTACTGACAGTATTTATTCTTGATTGTCACCTCGTTGAGAGACCTGTAGTCCACGCACATTCTTTGGGTTCCGTCCTTCTTGTCCACAAAAAGTACCGGGGCTCCCCATGGTGACGAACTTGGACGGATAAAACCCTTCTCCAACTGTTCTTGAATTTGCTTCTTGAGTTCAACTAATCGTTGACGGGCATCCTATATGGTCTCTTAGCTATGGGTGCAGTTCCAGGTACCAAATCTATGGCAAACTCGATGTCCCGGTCAGGGGGCATACCTGGAAGTTCTTCCGGGAACACGTCCGAAAATTCCTGAACCACTGGAATGCTGTCTAATGTTGTTCCTTCGACATGGTTCAAATCTGCCCGTTCGGTTGCTTGCTGGGCTGATTCAAACTCGACACGGATACCGTGTTCGTTTGTCAACTGCACGCTTCTCTCAGCGCATTGGATTACTCCATCGTGCTTGCTTAACCAGTCCATTCCGAGTATGATGTCAATTCCGTGGGAGTCCAGGACAATAAGGTTGGCAAGGAAGTCTACCCCCCCTTATTTTAAGGCTTACTTTAGGACATACTATATTAGTCCTCATTTCTCCTCCGGGAGAATTAACTAACATAGCACATTCTAAGTGGGATACGGGTAGATGATGCTTGGCAACATAATCGGATGATATGAAGGAATGTGATGCTCCAGAATCAAATAAAATGGTGGCTGGGTTGGAGTTGGCAAGGAACATACCAATTGCGACGTCCTCAGCCTGTTGTACTTCCTCAGCAGTAACATGGTTAACGTGGCCACGAGCATAGTTCTGCGGTCCACGGTTCCCTTGGTTGTTTCCTCCGTTTGGTCGCTGGTTCTGCTTGGGCACGTTTCCTTGCTGTCCAGGGCCTCTCTTCGGGCACTGGTTAGCGAAGTGGCCTACCTCCCCGCATGCAAAGCATTGCCCTGTTGCCTACGGCAGCAGGTACGTTGGGGCGGGGGTTTTGAACAGGAGCGCCATTGTTAGGCCGGGGCGCAGGAGGCATGGGCACACGAGGTGCTGGTGCAACGAACCGTTGCTGTGGTGGCTGACCAGGGCGGTTCGTAGGAGTAGTCGATCCATACTGCGGTGCAGGGGGCATGTACCTAGGTCGTACGTTGCTCCCTTGGGGCTGGTATGGCATCTTCCTTTTGCACTCTCGCTCGATCTCTCGGATCTTGTTTTCCACCACAATAGCCTTATCAACTAGCTTCTGGAAGCTTACATAGTCATTGTTTAAGAGCTGAACTTGGATCTCATTGTTCAACCCTCTCATGAACAGGTACTGCTTCCTCTAGTCTGAGTTGACATCTTCGGGGGCATACCGGGACAGTTGTATGAACTTGTTGAGATATTCATTCACGCTTTTCTGTCCTTGGCGGAGACCTTCAAACTCCTGCCTCTTGAGCATCATTACGCCAACAGGGATATAGTGGGAGCGGAAACCTTCCTTGAACTCAGTCCAATTGATTGTCTCCGGGTTGGCATGGGCGTTGCTCAAGGCATCCCACCAGTCAGCAGCTGCTCCCATCAGTTGGTGCGACGCAAAGAGAACCTTCTCTCGGTCGTTGCACTGAACAATGGCAAGCTTCTTCTCCATGGATTTCAACCAATCATCGGCCTCCATTGGATCGCTTGCTTGAGCAAAGGTGGGTGGTCGAGTTCTCATGAATTCTCCCAACCTGTTATGAGCCGGCGGTGGTGGTGGCGGTGGTGCCAGAACGGGGTGTTGGTTGGCCTGCAACTGACCCAAAGTTTGGATCATGGTTTGCATAAGCTGGTTTTGCATGGCCATCAACCTTTCTAGGTTGTTTTCGCCAGCTCCGGGGTTAGCAGGAACTTCCTCGTGGTCATCTTCCTGGACGTTCCTTCGGCTGGCGTTTCCTCTCACCATCTGTGAGAGAGAACGAAATAGAATAGAAGGTTAGAAGGTTAGGTAGGTCCTTTCAACTATATGCATCAAGGGGAGTTGGACTATATATATTAGTCCTTATGAGGATGTGATCAAGTGCCGAAGCATTTCACTCCTCTTTCTTCTTACGTGTGGATATGGGCAACGTTGTTGAGACGTCTCACAACTCATACTTAAACACATATTCACAATTAATCATCACAAGGACCCACTCGACTCCTATTCAAGGATGGTTTCCTATGTCAAGGTGGTTTTAAAGGTCAATCTAGGCTATTCACCTTAGGATGCTTCCTTTGGTCAGCGTGGCTTAGCTACCTGTGACTCCTATTTAGGGTGTAACTTGCTGTTAACCCGTGGCCCTAATATCAATCTAAGGTTTCTATCTAGGCGTGTAACCTACTGTCAACCCGTGGCTCTGATACCAATCTGTGACGCCCTCAATTCTGTGGGAAAACCACGGAACCGAGAACTAATGCATATGTGTGCCCAGGATGTTCATCACACATACACATACGTTCCACAAACTGAATTCAGATTATATATTACCACGAATAACAGAGTTTATTACAATACCTCATGAGTCTTGGACCCATGCTCATAGCGGAAGTCTTATTTCTATGCAGAAGCAAAAACTAATGCGGAAGCAAAACTAAGCAGAGGTGGCTCCATATCTACTCCCTCCACAGGCAAGGTTGAGAACAAATCACACGCCATAATGCTCTACTCGGTCTTCATAGTAGTCCTCTCTTGCTGTTGATGAAGAAATAATAATGCAAGTTTGAGTACAATGATGTACTCAGCAAGTGCAGGAATAACACATGATATGCAGCTCATAAACAAGGTAGGTATAAAAAGCTTATTTGCAGAAAAGCAGATTTATAAAACCGTGATAAAACAACAACTTTACTTTAGATGAATGTAATCCCAGCGTATATTAAATTACAAACATACCTTCATCACTCCCCGTGTTCCATCCGAACATTAACCAATCCTTTATTCATACTCACGAATACCTCCCCGTATTCGCTACCATCTCATCTCACAAATCAACCTCGTCTCACACCGAGACCAATTCCATGTCATGACCCATCAGTCATGCAACCATCTCATCTTCCCGGACTCAACAGTCCCAAACCAAACCATAACCAAGAACCTTCCCAATACCCATTCCAATAACCATTCCAAAAACCATTCCAAAAACCATTCCAATCTAATCATGGCAGTTTAGCCAGGTGCTTGTGACCGTAAGCACGGCTATCATGATAGTTTTAGACTCTGCGGAGTTTGCACCTCTTTACCCACAAGTTTGTGATTTCATCACCCGTCGGCGACTGCAGAACCTCCATTTTACCAGTACACAACCGTCGGTGTATGGCCAAGAGATCACAAAATAGCCTTTACGAAGGGGTTACTAGATGTATGGACTCACTAAGGTTTCACCGGCAGGCTAGAATCTCCAATTCTCCCACCCACGGGCCCCCTCTTGTGCCATGCAGTTCCCAGGGCAGTCCTCACTCGACTCCCATTCCCCGCACCTTCCACAGTCCATAACACTCTAGCAACTTACCTAATTACCCAGCTAAGCCGCACCCATACTTGGCCTTGTGGTGGCACTGTTATCCTGGCATGTGCATGCATGAACCGGTCCTTAGATCTACGGCAAGTAAAACCACCATCTCATGCTACCTCGTTCACAAACCCAGTCTTGCCTAGATCTCCCTCCGATCCATGTTCATTATTAACATCAGTTTCTCATTATCATTACGAGTGCAGTTAGCTAGATACATCTATCTCATTTCCCAATCCCATAGAATCAGCGAAGCATAAAGCAAAACCCATACCCGACTCATAAACTTCCCTGGCGACAAGGGTGGTTTAACCAAAACTAGTAAAATCCTATAAAAGGGTTTCCCATCATGTTTGACTCAGCACACACACCTTTTAGCAAAACAAAATAGTTTTACCCAAAACATAGGATCAACATGGTCAAGGAGCACTTGCCTTGTTCTTGCGGTTCCGGTTGTTCTCGATTCTCAAAACCTTGTTGCTGCAGCTCGTCGTAGACAGCTTCCTGAGTTTGTCCTGCTATGTAGGATTCACGTGCATACAAATTCACAGCAATCAATATCATGCACAAACCCTAAACTAGATGCGATGATGTACATGCATGCTATCCTGCAATTAGTTCTACTAGATTGATCTGTATGGCTTGCATGGTCAGAGGTGTTCGGATCAAAGATGAATGTGGTGATGATCTTGTCTTTAGATCAACTGATCATCGAGTGTTCTGCCAACGAAAAGGCTTCTGTTCGAAAGGAATCAAAGAACAGATGCAAAGAGATGAACACAATGATGTCGTAAGGTGGTATTGAAGTCCTACCTCACGCTCTTCTTGTCTTCGGGGTCCTCCACAGACCGCTTGGTTCTTCTCCGATGATCTCCCTTGTTGTGCTTCAGCGATGTTTTGCTCGGCGAGTTAGGGCTAGGGCTCTAATTCGTCGGCTCAGGAGTTGAAAGAGAAGTATGTGGTTTCGGCCAGAGGTTTTGGGTTCTATTTATAATCGGGAAGAGAAGAGTCCTAATCTGATTGGATCCCGAATAAGAGTCTTATTCAGATCTTTGGTAGATCCTGAAGTCTTATCTTCGGTTAACCATTGTGGATTTTAGATCGGTTTCTGTTGCGTACCGGTGTCCTTACGCGTAACAGCTGCTCCAGAACTTGTTACCTCCGCGGTGATGAGCTCCGGAAGCTCCACGTGTCCTCCGGGCCTGGTATCTCCTCATCCGCAGAGACGAGCTCCGGTTGTGCCGCGTGTCAATCAATCGAGACCTCCCTCTTCTGCGGAGATGAGCTCCGCACACGCCACGTGTTGGCGCCGGTCTTCCTCTTTTTCTTTCCTCAGGGACATGCCCCGTGGTCGACACATGTCCAATAGAACAGGACCCCTCGCAGGTGAGCTCCGAGATCGACACGTATCCCGCGCGGATGGTCCTCTGATTTCCGCGAGGACTAACTCCGAGGATGACACGTGTCCTGCGGAAATGCCTTTGCTTCCTTCGCAGAGGTTAGCTCCATGGGCAACACGTGTCCCACAGGATCGGACCTCTCCCCTTTGCGGAGATGAGTCCCGAGCCTGCCACGTAGCCAGCTTGGCGGCGGCCTCTCCCCACTTTGCAGGGATGAGCTCCGATCACGCCAAGTGGCCTGCTGGCCGCGGAAGTAGCCTTCGACGCACTCTAAGGGCTTTATTGGCTGTTCTTTTGATAACTCTTTCTGTCCCTATTTTTCATTAAAATGTTTCCTTTTCATAGGATACGAACATATGCTGACACCTGAGATGAGGGTGTCACAACAACCTAGTTAAACTAAAAATGGCACCAACAATAAAATAAGTAAACATTGAAAATACACTTCATCAACCAATCCTAATTTACCTTCCTACTTCAATCATATCGGTAGTTGCAAGTACAAAAACACTGTTAGTTTTGCCACCTTCCATATATACTAATAACATCCTTATGTGGGGTTAATACTAATTCTCACTATAACGTTTAGTTTTTAAAATAAATAACTTTTATAATATGCAATTGTTCCCAACCTGCTCTGATACCACGCTGTGACGGTCGGTCACTATAAAGCAACCGACCAATCACGCCACAGGATCTTTGTACGGGATGATGACACACGATGTGTCGACCGACAATTACATATTCGAGCGACATAGTTTATAACAACATACATAAAGTTCTCAAGTGTCATACATATGTTTAGCGTTGCAAAATACTTGAGAGTAGCAAAATACAAGTAGTGTCATAGTTTAACTCTCATAATCATATATAGCAAAACAACATGTCATAGCCCTATGACGTGCCGTATTAGCATCACACAATTCATGCATGCGGCAACTCGGGCTCCCATTGTGCCACCCATCCCTTAGGTGGTGGTGCAATATTAGGGAAGCCTTCATATGCATCAAATTCATAAATATGAAGCTCACCTGAAAACTAGGATCAACAAACGAGTAAACTCCTAAGCTTAAGAAGACTTACCCGATAAAATAAGTTCTAGACCATACTAGTATGCCAGCCTCAAGTACCTAACAAAAGGAAGTATTTAGCAAAAAGGCAATGCCATTAGAGGTGCGTCACATTTTAGCCTCAAGTGAACTGTTGAGGAAAGTGTAAATTTAATTAGCAACTATAACTAAGCATACAAAAGTTGCACGCAAGTCGGAGATTTATATAACATAATCATCAAGTTTCCATATTGTACATGTTATTACTACGCGACGACTCAGTGAACAAGTGGACTCATCTTTACCGCGAGTGACCGGCGATTCGAACCAATGAGTTCTATTCCGCAGAACATAACCCGGTAAAACGACATATACGCACTTTTGAAGACGCACAAAGCGCTTACTTAAGTCGTACATGTCAACCTTCCCCTAGGCACCCAAATCGAAAGAACAGCTGCCGTCCTGAACAGCGGGTCCCTACATGTGATGCACGCCCGAGGTGTCATCCATTAATGGGTTTACACCCTCTCTGTCCTCCTCAGCGCCAACGGGTACGGCGGCAAGGACGTTCGATTAACGTGTCACGGTACCTCAGTTTACTAGTTCCCATAATCCTAGCATCATCCTTCCGATACAAAATCAATACTTGTTCAAGGGGCCGACTACGACACGGTCGTCAACCGACACAAGCAAGCCTATGCACGCGGCACCCATGCATGTACCGCTGCCCCACACGCTTGCTCGGTCTCAAATTTCATTAAAAGATGATCAATCCACATAAACCTCAAGTGGATGTCATTTCCCCATGAGTAGTCCCATTCTACTCATCCCTAGGGTTTAAACATGTGTATTATCAAAGCATGGTTAGGCACTAAATCCGATCCCAACCCAAGGCTTTATGGTCATGCAAGTGGGTTTCAATCAACTCTTAACGTAATGCACATAAAATAAATAAAACACCCAACATTTGAGATTATAAAAAGGACTCAATCCAAGTATGAGCAAAACCGGGGCTTGCCTTGCTCTATGTTAGTGTTTAGGTTAAAGTTTAGCTGAGCTTCCTTCTCCTCTTGGTTCACCTCCTCGAGCTCCTCGGTCCCTATAATATTGCCATGTATGTGCAAGAGGATTAAAAG
Organism: Neostapfia colusana; assembly: GCA_030760725.1. NCBI lineage: Eukaryota > Viridiplantae > Streptophyta > Magnoliopsida > Poales > Poaceae > Neostapfia > Neostapfia colusana. The sequence goes on from JASWHV010000006.1 coordinate 109,979,851, forward strand.
TTAATATGATTGCATGTGATGCGATATGATGCACATATGTTTATGTGATATGTTTATCATTCCATAGTATGAGGATATATTATGAGCGGCTGATGTTATGATATGGACATGAAAGAAATAAAAGGATGGTATTACTGTCATTTGATTTTTAAGTGTGGTATGACCTTGGTCTATAGTAGTATGTTTCATAACGTCGTAATTTGTATAGATGCATAAGGTGCAATTATGATTAAAATGAATCTAAGCAGCAATTTAGTGTGATTAATGATTATTTAGCAACATGATGATCAATGTGGCAGCTGGTAGTGATATTTAAGAAATATTATATTAAACATGCATATAGTTCTCACTTTAGTGTTTATATGACATAATGCAAAACCTGGAATTATACTAGTTCTACATGTGCAATGGGGCTGAAATTTTTATTACGGGCTTCTAGGATTATAGAAAAGGTTCTGGCAAAGTTTGAGGTCAAACCATCTAATATGGGCCCACAGTAAAAAAATAATGGACATCTATGCCTTATTAATACCACTGTTGTAAATAACACAATTTTGAAAAGAGTAATAAAGCTACAATATTTATGGTGGCTAGCATATAAAGTTGGAGCATGCTGGCAAAATTTGGGCTCCATCCGAGCAACATAGGGCCCACAATTGAGATAATGGTGTTTAGCGAAATCAAATTACATAGAAAATAATACAGGCTTTCATGACAGGGACAAGGACACAGCTGTGTAGAGGAGGTTTTTGTGGACTTAACAAAATTGCTTTCACAATTTTTGGAGTCTCCTACATGAAGTTATGAATTTTTGAAGTTTAGCTATTTTCGGGGAGAAAAAAATTCTGGGCTGAAAATCAAATAGAGATGGGGTCCACTAGCAGGTTTCTTCAACCTGCAGCTTGGGTGCGCGCTGAGCTCGCTGGCGTGGCTTGCCCAGGGTTGGCGGCGGCCTCCCCTCGGCTGAGCCAACCTACCTAGGGGTTTTGGGGGTCACCGGACTCGAATTTGGGGTCAGATTTGGCTCACGGCCACCGGAATGGGCTGGCGGCAGCGGCAGGTGAAATCCTAACTCCGGCGGTGGTGTATTGGGTGAGGTGAGCAGGAGAAAACTCGATAGACGTCCCTAGGGTTCTGTGGAGCAGCAAGCATTGCCGACATGGACCAAAATTGGGGCGGCGAAGCACGGACACGACGGTGCACCTTGCAGCCATGGCTGTTCCCATTGGCGGCGACGAAAACTCAAATCCCGGTCTGCAGAACCAATTTCTTTCCCTGTGGTTGGCTCTAGGAGATGCGCGAGGGTCTCTACAAGCTAGAGCTAGACCACAACGGTGATTTATTGAACAGTGGGGGAGTATTCGACCGTTTTCCTGGAGAGTTTGCCGGAGGCCAAAAATGAGGAAAAGTGAGGGGAAGTTGGAAGCGCTCACTGATGAAGAAATTGGAGGGGACCTGGGGCTTCGGCGTGCAAAGACGCATCTCCTGCGAGTCTTGGCGCAGCGCCTCCGGAGCTCGAGCAGCCTGGCAGCGACGGCGATGGCGCAGCGTCTCCGAAGCTCCGCTAGGGTTTGCTGCGGCATGGAAGCGAACCAGAGCGAAGTGTTGGTGATATGCCCAAGAGGCAATCATAACAATTTGGATAAAGGCCTGATGGATATTTGATCCATAAGAAATTAGGGTACTAATGGGCCTGTGACCTAAAAGCCTATTAGCGCGCCTATAAATATGAGGGGTAGGGTTAGGGGCAGATCACTCCACCATAACAGCCCCAGCCGCCGCCCCTCACAGGCCAGCCGCCGAAACCCCTGTCGCGTGCGCGGTGCTAGCACACCGACGCACGACATTCCTCCCCGTACGTGTGGACTCCGTGGAGGCGCTGCTGTTACTGCTGCGCTGATCGGCTACGACGCGCATCTACGATCCGCTGCGCTGCGCGTCTAGTGGTAATGATCCATGACCTTCTTACTTGCATGTTTCCTGGGTGATACGGTCGAATTGCTAGAGTAGCGCATCGCCTATTTCCCTACAGTGGCATCAGAGCCGACTTGCGTAGTTTTTGGTCTGCATCTTAGATGCGATCTACTGCAGACAAGTTCATATGATGAATTTTTATTGTTCGGCTTTTGGGGTTTGGAATTGGTTAGAGTAGATTGCCATCATATGACTAAAGGATTAGTTGGTGCTCCTTCTCTGCTGTATGCGCAACCTGTCCCTACCGGCTGGAATCATCATCGGGACTAATAGTGTACATAGCTAACAGATTGAGCCAACAGATCACGGTCATGTGTCGCGATCTTCTCGTGGATAACCAGTCACAATGAAAACTGAGGCATTCTGAATAGCTCAGATTCGGGTTGATTTGATCAATTTGATGACATTTTCATAGTGATTTCATAAATGCGATCTATGTAATTCCGTTTCAATTGTGGTAACATAGCTAACAGATTGAGCAGTTGCTGTCTGCTATAGTGACATCATTAAGTTGTTTCGCGATAGACATCGTTCTACGCTTAACTTGTTTTTGCAGGGAATGATGTGAATGGTATGGCCTAAATGTGATGTGATGATCTGTGTGTAAAATTCGTGCAGCCTGCGTGTTGCAAATTTAACACAACCGGGTTGAGGTTGTCACATAATTGTATAACGACCTGCGTGTCGCCCTGTGATGCCTGATCTCTCATGTAATTTATTTGATAGCTATTAGATGTATTAGCTTCTTTTATATTCATTGAGAAACCTCAAGCATGATGGCGATGGTGATCATCATAAGAAGGGAGACATGGCGGTGTAGATCATGATGGAACCATGGTGATGGAGACCACTATGATCCTAATGGCCATACTATTCACATATATGATATGATCGTATGCCTGTGATGTTTTACTATTCTTTTCATGCTTTTCATATGGTGGATGTTTTGTCATGATAGAATAGCTTCCCTCGGAAAAGTTGAGTATTTGATGCCATTTACCTATAGCTGCACCTATGTTGTTTTGATCGTTGTATGGTAGGTTTTGCCAAAGCAAAATACCGTCATCTATCATAATGAATAGGGTGAATGTTGGACATTCACATGCATAGTATTGGTTTACTCAACAAAACTATCAAAACAGTTTTGGGCTTTATGGCATAGTGTTGGGAGCCGGGACATTGGATGTCACCTAACACATAAGAATCATATAGAGATATGATTAACAATGGTTGTTTACCTATGTCACTAATTTTCTAGCAGTGAAGCCAAAGCTCACTAGAAATTAGTGAATATGGATCTTGGACCACTATATGTCGTTAGAGGGGAGACGATGCTCATATAGTGGTGGTGTCATTTATTAAACTGTTAATAAAAGATTGGTACATAACATAGTGCTAAAACCTTGCATATTTATTTTCTATTGTAGATCATGTCTGCTAGTAACAATTCCGGTTTCAATTTGCGATCTGTGCTTGAGAAAGAAAAGCTCAATGGAGCTAACTTTATTGATTGGTACCGCAATCTGAGAATTGTTCTCAGATAAGAGAAAATTAAGTATGTTCTTGAGCAACCATACCCCAATGACCTCCCCGATGATGCAAATGCCGCAACTCGCAGGACTTATGAGAAGCACTACGATGATGCGCTTAATGCAAGCTGCCTCATGCTTGCCACAATGTCCCCTGATCTACAAAAACAATATGAGAATGATGCTTATTCTATGATTCAGGGACTACGTGGAATGTTTGAGAACCAAGCAAGGGCTGAAAGGTACAACATCTCAAAGTCCTTGTTCTCATGCAAGCTAGTAGAAGGTAGCCCGGTCAGTCCCCATGTAATCAAGATGATTGATTACATTGAGACTTTGGACAAACTTGGTTCTAAACTCAAGGATGACCTGACTATTGACGTTATTCTCCAGTCACTCCCACCGAGCTATTTGCCATTTATATTGAATTATCAAATGAATGGCATGGAGAAAACGTTGGTTGAATTGCATGGGATGCTTAAAACAGCCGAGGAAAGCATTAAGAAAAACACCACTAATGTGATGATGGTTCAAAAGGAGAATAAAAAGAGGAAGCGTGTGATGCATCTAAAGGCAAGGGAAAGGTTCCCAATGAACCTTCAAGCTCAGAGCCAAAGGGTAAATCAGGCCCTTCTCCTAATGATAAATGCTTCCACTGTCATACTAAGGGGCATTGGTCTAGGAACTACAAGAAGTACTTGGAGGATAAGAAGAAGAAAGGGAGTGAGACTTCCACTTCAGGTATAAATGTTATAGAAATCAATATTGCTACATCTTCTAGTGAATCATGGGTATTTGATACCGGATCAATGATTCACACTTGCAAATCGTTGCAGGGTCTAAGTGAGACTAGAAGATTTGCAAAAAGCGAGTTGGATGTTCGGGTCGGCAATGGAGCAAAGGTTGCTGTCATAGCTGTCAGAACTTATAACTTGTCATTACCCTCAGGATTAGTTTTGGAATTAAATAATTGTTATTGCATTCCTTCTTTGAGAAAGAACATTATATCTTCTTCATGTTTGGAAGAAGTTAATGGTTATGAGATTATAATAAAGAACAAATGTTGTTCTATTTATTATAATAATATTTTCTATGATCAATGTCCATTAGTGAATGGATTATATGTTCTTGATCTTGAGGATAAAACAGTCTATAACATTAATACAAAAAGGGCTCGACGAAATGATCTAAATCTTACTTTTATTTGGCATTGTTGCTTAGATCATATAAATGAGAAACACATTGAGAAACTCCATATAGATGGTTTCTTAAGTTCATTTTATTTTGAATCACTTGACACATGCGAGTCTTGTTTGCTTGGGAAGATGACAAAAGCACCCTTCACTGGTCAAAGTGAGAGGGCAAGTGACCTGTTGGGACTTATACATACTAATGTATTTGGACCAATGAGTTCAGTAGCTAGAGGTGGTTTTCAGTATTTCATTACTTTTACCGATGACTTTAGTAGATATGGATATGTCTATCTAATGAGGCACAAGTCTGAATCTTTTGAAAAGTTCAAAGAATTTCAAAATGAAGTACAAAATCAGTTGGGCAAGACAATTAAACTTCTACGATCTGATCGTGGGGGTGAATATTTGAGCCATGAATTTTATGATCATTTAAAACAATGTGGAATTGTTCCACATTGACTCCACCTGGAACGCCTCAATGGAATGGGGTGTCCGAGCAGAGGAACCAAACCTTGTTAGACATGGTTAGGTCGATGATGAGCCAGACTGATCTTCCACTATCCTTTTGGGGTTATGCTCTTGAAACTGTCGCGTTTACACTAAACAGAGTCCCAACTAAGTCTGTTGAGAAGACACCATATGAGATGTGGACCGGAAAACGTCCCGGATTGTCATTCCTCAAAGTTTGGGGATGTGATGCTTATGTCAAACGTTTGACGTCAGACAAACTTGCTCCCAAATCAGACAAATGCTTCTTTGTGGGATATCCTAGGGAAACCAAAGGATATTATTTTTATAATAAAATGGAGGGTAAAGTGTTTACTGCTTGCAGTGGTGTCTTCTTGGAGAAAGAGTTTCTCTCAAAAGGAGTTAGTGGGAGCAAGGTGCATCTTGAAGAAATTCAAGAAATACCTGAAAATGTTTCGGCACCCTCTAATCCTATACAGGATGTACAAGATGTTGTACAACCACTTGATGAAACACTAGCCCCACGAAGGTCTACAAGGGTACATCGTGCAACTAAAAAGTTGACACTCCTAACCACGGAACCACATGACATGATATTGTTAGACAATAATGAGCCTGTGACCTACACTGAAGCAATAATGGGACCCGACTCTGAGAAATGGCTTGGAGCCATGGAATCCGAAATAGAATCCATGCATGAGAATCAAGTTTAGAACTTGGTTGATCCAATCGATGGTGTGAGACCGATCGATTGCAAATGGATTTTCAAGAAAAAGACTAATATGTATGGAAAAGTTCACATCTATAAAGCACGATTGGTGGCGAAAGGTTTCAAACAAATTCAAGGTGTTGATTATGATGAAACATTTTCGCGCATCGCTATGCTAAAGTCTGTTTGGATTCTCCTAGCAATTGCTGCATATTTTGATTATGAAATATGGCAGATGGATGTCAAAACAACCTTTCTTAATGGGAGTCTGACTGAGGATGTGTACATGACACAACCTGAGGGTTTTGTCAATCCTAAAAATGCTAGAAAAATATGCAAACTTCAAAAGTCCATCTATGGATTGAAGCAAGCATCTCGGAGTTGGAATCTACGTTTTGATGAAGCGGTCAAAGGGTTTGGTTTCATCAAGAACGTAGAAGAACCTTATATTTACAAGAAGGTTAGTGGGAGCGAACTTATATTTCTGGTCCTATATGTAGATGACATATTGTTGATCAGAAATGATATTCTAGTACTAGATGCTGTTAAATCCTCATTAAGAAAAAGTTTCTCAATGAAGGATTTAGGAGAGGCAGCGTACATTTTGGGCATAAAGATCTATAGAGATAGATCTAAAAGGCTAATTGGATTAAGCCAAGACACATATATTGACAAGATATTGAATCGGTTCAATATGCAAGATTCTAAGAAAGGTTTCTTTCCAATGTCACATGGCATCACTCTAAGCAAAAGTCAGTGTCCTTCGACGCCTGATGAGCAAAAGAGGATGAAAGCGATTCCTTATGCTTCGGCTATTGGATCTATCATGTATGCCATGTTGTGTACACGCCCAGATGTATCCTATGCTCTAAGTGTTACGAGCAGGTATCATTCAAATTATGGTGAGGCTCATTGGACCATTGTCAAAAACATTCTTAAGTACTTGAGAAGAACTAAGGATGTATTCCTAGTGTTTGGAGGTGAAGAAGAGCTCGTTGTAAGAGGTTACACCGATGCTAGCTTCCAAACAGACAAGGATGACTCTAGATCGCAATCCGGTTTTGTGTTCTGTCTCAATGGAGGGGCAGTGAGCTGGAAAAGTTCCAAGCAAGACACAGTAGCAGATTCAACGACGGAGGCGGAGTATATTGCAGCTTTTGAAGCTGCAAAGGAAACTGTTTGGATCAGAAAATTTATTTCTGAGTTGGGTGTTGTTCCTAGTGCGTCCGGACCTGTGTATCTCTATTGCGACAATAATGGAGCCATTGCACATGCAAAGGAGCCTAGATCACACAAAAGATCAAAACATATACTACGACGCTATCATCTGATTCGAGAGATTATCGACCGAGGTGATGTGAATATATGCAAGGTGCATACGGATTTGAATGTGGCAGATCCGTTGACAAAGTCTCTTCCACAATCAAAGCATGAGACGCACACGAGATCTATGGGTATTAGATACTTACATCAGTGATCCTAGTGTGTACATGGGAGACTTGTGTTATAGCTATGTTTATGTACTGTTTGAGTAACTATTATTCTATTGATTATCAAGTATGTGACTTGTTCGAGAGACTCTTTGTTAATTATAATGTTACTCAAAATGATCCCTAGTCTACATCGTTATATGAGATAATGATAGTACGCAGACTAGCACATGTATTAATTGATGATCATGTTTCATGGATCATAGATATGGAGATATCAAATTAATAATGTGAACACATGCTAGTGAACATGGTGTTGGATAGACCCATTCCGAGACACTGTTGGGATTGTTATTTACATATGTGCCATCAGTTGGTCTTGAGTGATACACCTGCTAGATTCTTAGACCTGAGATCGCCATTGTTTCTCACTATGTGTAGTTGTGCACTTTGAAACTATCACACGCTACTCCGTAACTGGGTGGTCATAAAAATAGTCTTCAGGTACATGATGAAGCATGGAATGAGATGTGTGCGGATCAAGATGGGATTTGCCCCTCCTAAATAACAGGAGAGATATCTCTGGGCCCCTCGAGATAATTGGATTGAAAGTGCATGGCCATGCCAAAGTGATTAAAGAGTTAATCATTATGACTAAAAGTTAGTCATAGATTGAATCCACTATTTGATCGAGTGAATGGTCGAGCTATCACAAGGATGGCACGTATCTCGCCTTGAGCTTGACTGGTATCGTGTGGCAAAGAAATTAGCATGTGAATGTATCTAGCTTCAGCCGATATGATCTTTATGTACATTTGGGAGTCAGTATGTCCTGCTAGATACCTCTACTAACTTGTGTTTGAAAACGGTTTTCATTCATAACCGACTGTACATGAACCTAACGGGTCACACACTTAAGGGGATGGAATATTGAAAAACTTGGCTATATGATTGTCTCTAGTGCAAGTGGGAGATTGTTGGTGATATGCCCAAGAGGCAATCATAACAATTTGGATAAAGGCCTGATGGATATTTGATCCATAAGAAATTAGGGTACTAATGGCCCTGTGACCTAAAAGCTCATTAGCGCGCCTATAAATATGAGGGGTAGGGTTAGGGGCAGATCACTCCACCATATAACAGCCCCAGCCGCCGCCCCTCACAGGCCAGCTGCCGAAACCCCTATCGCGCGCGCGGTGCTAGCACACCGACGCACGGCGTTCCTCCCTGTACGTGTGGACTCCGTGGAGGCGCTGCTGTTACTGCTGTGCTGATCGGCTACGACGCGCATCTACGATCCGCTGCGCTGCGCGTCTAGTGGTAACGATCCATGACCTTCTTACTCGCATGTTTCCTGGGTGATACGGTCGAATTGCTAGAGTAGCGCATCGTCTATTTCCCTACACGAAGGTAGTGCGCGATTGGGTGTCAGACATGGCAAAATGCGGCGCTCTTTACTCCTTCGATCGATGGCTGGTAGAGCTGCATGCGTGGCAGCAAGGTTCTGAGCAGGGAGCGCAGGAGGGAGAGAAACAGAGAGATTAGAGGCTGACAAGTGGGGTCCTGCTGTCATAGAGGCAAGATTTCCATGTTTTCCCAATAAACATACAGGTTTCAAAATATAAAAACAAATAACAAATGAACTCCAAAAATTATGAAAATTTGATGGTAGCTTCTTGACATCTTGAACTAAATTCTGAAACCTCAAACTTTAAATTTGAGTAAAGTTTAACTCAGTTTTATGATTTTTCAAATGCACACATGCCTATGAGCTATTTTCACCTTGATTAAGCATGTTTTTGATGCAAACTTAATCTGGTATGCTGATAATGCACATGCTGTAATGCAAATGAGTGTGCCATACTTGATGATAAAAAATTATTGTGATGCACATATGAAATTATGAATTATTCACATAACTACTAATATGGGTTTTGAGCATAACTTAACCAAATGCTAGAGAAACCATTTGAAAGGCTGAGATGAAAAATGCGGTGTATCACAAATAAAGGGTCTAAAAAATAAATTAATAATGTGAAATGTAAGATCAGATTAGAATCAGACTAAATTTATATTTATTTTTAAACTAATACTTACTAAGTAGCAAAATAAACTATAAAAAGCTCCGTTTCGCGGGTGCAGGAGGCGGTGGTCGCCGTCAAAGCCTCCTCATGCGCATCGAACTTGGGACTGGTAATAAAGCAAATTTTTTTATAGCACCTATCTTAGTTCTATGATTTGTAGGTTTGCATCGTTCATTTATATAAGCTTACAATCGGGATATCAGCTTCAGGGTCACTTTAGTTCGGATAGAGAATTTATTGTCAGTAAGCTGAAATCTCAACAAAAATGGTTTTTTGTGAATCAGGTTTTTCAAAGGTTTCAGATTTTTTCAGTATAAATTGAAATATCCTCTCACTCCAAATTTTCAGATTTCTTATCTATTAAAAAAATAGCCACCTGCCAATGATTACCCACACGAATCAGCAGCTTCTTCACAACTCTTAAAATTAGATTTTCAGAAAACATCAGTTGAACCAAACACACGCTGAATGTGACTTGTAAAGCCATGTATGGGGACTGGACCGTGCGGACAGTGACTGATTAGAAGCAGCAAACAGCGAGACAACACGTGGCACCGATAGACAATCGAGAGGGGACTGATCATGTGAAGTATAGTACTAGCCCATTGAGAAAGCAGGAGAGATGAGAGCAAGGTATGTCCAACCAAATTCAAACATTGACAGTAAAGAGCGCTAGCTAGCTTGTTCGGTTAATACTTGAGAACCACAACGTCTAGCGCTTCGTCCCACCCGGCCTTGAACGCAGGTGCCCATCCTCTTCTGCGATTGATGGCAGAGCTCCTGCCATACCATCCAAAGAAAATGTTGACATCAGTTCATTATAAGTTGGAAATATCAGCAGACAAGAGCCAAATACTGCATAAAGAAACCTGCAAATATGCTAAAACCCTGGTCATAGGTTTACCTACTATGCAGGATAAGCTTTACAGAACTGAATCTGATGGAAGATAGATGTGATGCATAGAAGTCGTGCGGAAAACTCAAAAAAATATCATCATTTGTTTCATACAAATCAACGTCACAAATGTCCATTAGAGAGAAACAACGGCTTTGCCAATTACAATTTTCATTGTAGGGTCTAAATACAGCTATTGGAAAATTCACATGCCAACCAAGTTTCCTTTTCCTTTTTTTGTTTCTCCAATCCAACCAAGCTAGTCTAACATCGACTAAGGTGATTTGGATATATCCAGCGGAGACCTCTAGAAGCACCGGTTAACAATGGGATTTTAAGAGGTAGAGAAAATATTAGGAGGGGTATAGGACGATCAAGGTTGACTTAGGAGGAGACGGTAAAACGAGACTTGAGGGATTGGAATGTATCCAGAGACTTAGCTTATGATAGGACTGCATGGAACGTAGCAATTCATGTGCCAGAATCTTAGTCTTTTTTCTTTTTCTTTTTTTTTTCTGTGAAATCTCAAAATTCTAACAAGTGAAGTTGCCCAATCACACCTAGGAAAATGAGAGGGAATTTGAAATTTTGAATATAAAGGTGTGATCTCAAAGTTCTATATTAAACTTCCAAAATGTCCAAACATGGGGATCTAAATCCACAATTTGGTTCACTATACATCCAATAATATCCATGCCAATGTTCAATCCAAATGGAGAAGAGTTACTATTGGTTGGAAACTAAAACGGGAGGCAATTCAAATTTTAATTTGAATTTTAGTTTCAAACGCCAAATTACATCAAAAATACAAAGTTGAGTGCTCCATTATGTTCCCCATATCCTGTTTAGCTCAATTACCAATTTTCATCATTTTTGGGGTACTTTTGCTATTTGTAAATCAAATTGAAAGGATAAGAGAGAGAGAGGAGTTGTGGACCCCACTGGTCAGTGAAACAATTGAAGTCTTCGACGTGCTCTGTTTCTCTTCACCGAGAGCGCGCCACCTCCCGGTGTCGGCTCCCAACCGACCCCGGCGCGCGCCAGCTCCTGCTCTACAGCTGAGGACGTCAAGTGAAGATATTCCCACATTAATGCCCATGTGAACCGACCCTCACTCGTCCCCGACAACTCCCTACTCAGCTCTCACATTTAGGTGCCGCACTGTTGCCCTCAATTCCCCGGCGTCAGGACGCTCCAAGCCCTCTCGTGGCCGACGGTCTACAGCAAAAACGACCGCCCTGAGGTGCTCGACACGCCGGTGCAACCCTCTCCTCTTCTTGTGCACCACCGACGAAGAATTTCGCTTCTTACTGCAAGTGAGTGCATAGAACCGAATCACTCAAATTTTGGAAATTCGTGGTATGTAGTCCATCACAACTTATGCCGAGCTACACATGTTCTAGACCTCCCCACGCTCATCTAGGATTAAGAATCATCGGGAAAAATCGAGTTTAGGCTCTGTTCTTTGAAAAATTCGGGTTGCCGCCGGATTTTACCCTAGGTCACCGATTAACTCATACTTGCAGCCCGTTTGGAGCTGATTTGAATGCATGTCGATGATTAGGGTTACACCGTGGTGCTTTAGGAAGAAGAACCGAAGCATTTGAGCCACTGTGGAGTGAGTTTGACGCCGCCGCCGCCCGTCGCCGACATGTTTCCGATGGCCGGTGGCCGCTGCCGACCCCACAGATGAGTTCCCCATGGTCCCAAAGTTAGAGACAGTGAGATTCAGTCCTGGACATGGCCGGGAGCTTCGGTCCGGCGACCCTCGCCAGCGCACACCGCCGCGTGCCACCGCTCGGGCTCCCGCACGTGAGGTTGAAGAAAGGTCGTGTGGGTTGATCTGCCCCTGGCCCAGGGCGGCCAGAACTGGGCCATGTGGGCTGATCTGCCCTGGCCCAGGCTGGATCCCCCTTCTAGAAGATATTAGAGTTTAGTCTTCTTAGAGATAGAATTAGAGATAGACTAAAAGATTGAGTTGTAATAGATCAGGACTCTTGTAAGGGGGGCTATATAAAGAAGCCAAACACCCCAGTTTTAGAAGAGGTCAATAAAAGAAAATACTTTTCCTCCCTTTGGCATAGCCATCGCCTCTCTTCCTCCTGCCCTAGCCGCCGCCCAGCCTCTGCAGCCGCCGCCACCTCCTTTTGCTAGGACCAGCCGCCGCCTCTCCCCTTGGAGCAGCCGCCGCTGCCCAGGGTTGGAGCCCTAGTTGCCGCCGCCATGATCTCCCTCCTCTGTGCCCCCTGTTCCCTCTTCTGTTCTACGTCTCCACCTCCATAAATAGGCTTCAACTTCCCTTGAACAGATCAGCAAGAACAGCACCTAGGAGAGGTGTTGAACTGTCTGGAACGGGGCAGTTTTTGGTGTGATCAAGCACCGGAATTGCAACATTCCTAGCATCAGAACTGGTTTCGACCCTAGGTTGAATTCTGCACGATGTCGTCTACACCTACAAGCAGCGGCAGCGCCACAGGCCATGCGACACCCTCTTCAGCAGCTCGTGAGGTGAACACCGGGATGGGGTTCCCCGTGCTCACCAAGACCAACTACGCACAGTGGGCTGTCATGATGAAGATCAAGCTGAAGGCACGGCTGCTTTGGAAGGCCATGGAGGAGGGCACCATGAGCGAGCAAGAAGATATGATGGCGCTTGACATCTTGGTCAGCGTTGTCCTGCCGGAGATGATCATGACGATCGCAGAGAAGAGGACGGCGAAGGAGGCATGGGACACGATCTCCATCATGCGGGTCGGGGCCAACCGCGTGAAGAAGACGATGACACAGCAACTCCGGAAGGAGTTCGAAGACACTGTCTTCAAGGATGGCGAGAGTGTGGAGGACTTCTCCCTCTGCCTGAGCGGCATTCTATCATGGCTTGCGTCGCTAGGGGAGGAGATAGGAGAAGAGAGAGCCGTGGAGAAGCTCCTGTGAAGCATTCCAGAACGCTTCCAACAAATAGTGGTGGCGATCACGGCACTGCTGGACGTGTCGACCCTCACTTTGTCGGATGTGACGGGGCGTCTCAGGGCGGCGGAGAACGCCTTCAACTCGACGCAGCGGAAGGGAGGAGTACACGACGGCCATCTGTACCTCACTCGGGGTGGGAGGCACAACGGAAGGAGGAGCGGTCTACCCAGTTCGCGGGTTCTTCTAAGAGGGGCGGCCGAAAGGGCCCGCCCAAGAAGAACGGAGGCAAGAAGGGAAGTTCTAGGAAGGATGTTCCACGGGACCAGTGCAGGAAGTGCCGGAAGAAGGGCCACTGGGCCAGGGAGTGTCGGTCGAAACCTAAGGAGGAGCCGCAGCAGCAGGCTTTCGTGGCGAAGGCAGAGGAGGAGGGCGCCTTGTTTATGACAAGGGTGGCCTCAGTACACGAGGAGCCTGTACAGGAACGTCCTACGCGCCCACTGTATATAGTGGAGGGACGTTTCTTCGCTCACCGCCACAACGACGATGACTTTGATGACACTCGTTGGTACCTCGATACGAGCGCGACCAACCACATGACGGGTTTGCCCACCGTCTTCTCCGAGCTCAACAAAAACGTCGTCAGAACCATCAAGTTTGTCGACAACTCTGTCGTGCGTATCCAGGGGAAGGGTATGGTCCTATTCGCCGCCAAGACGGGAGAGCACAGGAGGTTCACCGGCGTCTACCTCATCCCACGCCTCACCACCAACCTCATCAGCGTCGGCCAGCTGGATGAGGATGCCTACAGCATCACGGTGCATGGAGGAGTGATGAACATACGGTGTGAGCAGCAGCGTCTCCTCACACGAGTTCAGCGCGACGACAGCGAGTTGTACTCCATCAGGCTCAACATCACACGTCCGGTTTGCCTAACCGTGAGGAGTGATGATGTTGCGTGGTGTTGGCACGAACGCTACGGACACGTCGGCTTCCAGGCGCTTCGGAAGTTGGCACGAGAGGAGATGGTGCTCGGGCTTCCGTAAATTGATCACGTCGACCAATTGTGCGGAAGCTTGCTTGGTCGGGAAGCAGAGGCACTCCAGCTTCCCCAAGCAAGCTCAGCGGCACGCGGAGGGCGCGCTTGACCTTGTCCATGGCGACATCTGTGGGCCTAGCACGCCGACGACTCCAAGCGGCAAGAATATGTTCTTGTTGCTAGTGGATGACATGAGCCTCTATATGTGGCTCTATCTTCTAGCAACCAAGGACCAGACGCACAACTTAATTCAGCAATTCCAGGCGACGGCTGAATTAGAGTCCGGGAGGAGGCTGAAGCTACTCCGTACTGATCGCGGAGGGGAGTTTACCTCACAGGAGTTCCGCGAGTACTGCACTCAGCACGGAGTACAACGTCAGCTCACAGACCCATATACGCCGCAGCAAAACGGGGTTGTGGAGCCGCGCAACCAGACGGTGGTCGGCATAGCGAGGAGTATGTTGAAGGCGAAGGGTATGCCCGGGATTTTTTGGGGTGAGGCAGTTATCACGACTGTCTATATCTTAAATCAATCCCCCACCCTCGGTCTTGACGGGAAGACGCCATATGAAGCTTGGCATGGAGAACGACCAGCCGTCAACTACTTCCGAACTTTTGGGTGCGTGGGGCATGTCAAGAACACGCGCCCCCACCTGAAAAAGTTGGAAGACCGGAGTACTCCGATGAGTTTTCTTGGCTATGCTGCAGGGACGAAGAGCTATCGGATGTATAATCCGGCTGATGGGCGCACACACATCACGTGACGTGATATTCGACAAGGCGGCCAAGTGGGACAGGGGAGAAGGAGCAGGAGAAGAGGACTACACCGCATTCCATGTTGACTCCTTAGGTCCCAGCACCTGCTTGACCTGTTGTTCCAGCACCCAGAGAGGTGCTGCGTGTTCCAATGGGGCCGAACAGCACCCCAGCAGTGCTCAGGAGGGGCACAGAAGGGTCTGTCCAGACCCTAGGAGTTCCTGCACCAGCCTCCAGACCTGCTAAGAGGGTCCAGCACCTGCAGCGTCGCCCCAAAGGCCCCTGCAGGGACTGTCCAGTGCAAATCAGGGCTGGAACAGTCGTGCACGGGGGTCAGCAGCAGCGGGGGGTTCCGGACTTGAAGATTCCAGCACCTTCATCACGCCCCGGAATCCTCCTCGGCCCATCTGCTTCGCCACACCGCTGTCGGACCCCGGCAGTAACGTTGTTGATGCCTACTACGATGACGGCGCGAAACTACGGTTCCGCACGATGCGCAACGTGCTTGGAACCCTCACCCCTCCTGGTCAGGCTGAGCGCCCACCAAGCTTGGAGGAGGGGGAGCTCATGTTCACCACCGCGGAGAAGCCCACGTCATTCACCGATGCTGAGGAACACCCGTGTTGGAGATGAGCCATGCTCAAGGAGATGGAGTCCATAGAAGAAAACAAGACTTGGCAACTTGTTGATGTTCCTGCAGGACACAAGCCCATTGGCCTCAAATGGGTGTTCAAGGTGAAGAGGGATGAGCACGGGGAGGTGGTGAAGCACAAGGCTCGATTGGTGGTAAAAGGCTATGTCCAACGGCAAGGAATAGATTTTGACGAGGTATTTGCTCCTTAGCTCGTCTCGAATCTGTTCGCTTGCTCCTTGCAGTTGCTGCGCACAAGGGGTGGGAAGTACACCACATGGACGTGAAGAGCGCCTTCCTGAACGACGACTTGATGGAGGAGGTGTACGTCTCCCAACCCGCTGGCTTCATCACCGACGGAGCGAAACACAAGGTGTATCGGCTCAAGAAGGCTTTATATGGACTTCGTCAGTCGTCCAGGGCCTGGAATGTCAAGCTCAACGATAGCTTGCCATCGCTTGGTTTCCAGAAGAGTACGAGGGAGCACGGGATCTATTTCTGTGGATCTGAAGATTAGAAGCTCATCGTCGGCGTGTACGTCGATGATCTTGTGATCACAGGAGGAGGCGATCTCAAGAAGTTCAAGGGGGGAGATGATGAAGAGGTTCATGATGAGCGACTTGGGTCTATTGTCATATTATCTTGGCCTGGAGGTGCGGCAAACTGATGAAGGTATAAGCATTGGGCAGGCGGCCTACGCTTCCAAACTTGTCTCTAAAGCTGGCCTGGAGGGATGCAACCCCTGTGCATTCCCCGTGGAGAAAGGTCTAAAGCTTTGCAAGACAAGTGATAGTCCGTTGGCGCATGCAACGGACTATAGGAGCTTGGTTGGAGGGTTGCGATACTTGGTAAACACACGTCCCAATCTCGCCTACTCGGTCGGGTACGTAAGTCGGTTTCTAGAGGAGCCAAAGGAGGAGTACTTTGCTGCAGTCAAACGCATTGTACGCTACATAGCCGGTACAATCAACTATGGAGTCTTCGATGCAAGAGGAGGAGACATGGAGCTTATTGGGTACTCGGATAGTGACTATGCGGGAGACGTGGAGGACCGCAAGAGCACAAGCGGGGTGTTGTTCTGTCTTGCAAATAGCCCCGTTTCATGGCAGTCCTGCAAGCATAAGGTGGTGGCCTTGTCCTCATGTGAAGCAGAATATATCGCAGCAACTCAAGGGGCATGTCAAGGTGTATGGATGGCACGGCTGATGGAGGACTTAGCTGAAAAATAGAAGGCATCGGTGCTGCGGGTTGATAACAAGTCAGCTATAGACTTGAGCAAGAACCCGGTACACCATGACAGAAGCAAGCACATCGATGTCAAGTACCACTACATACGGGAGTTTGTGGACAACGGTACTATTGTGCTTGAGCAAATCTCCACCCAAGACCAGATGGCGGACATCTTGACCAAGGCCCTTGGAAGACAGAAGTTCATGGAGATGATAAGAAGGATCAGGATTCTAGACGTGGGCCAGTGTCAGGATCAGAGGAGAATGTGGGCTGATCTGCCCCTGGCCCAGGGCGGCCAGAACTGGGCCATATGGGCTGATCTGCCCTGGCCCAGGCCAGATCCCCCTTGTAGAAGATATTAGAGTTTAGTCTTCTTAGAGATAGACTAAAAGATTGAGTTGTAATAGATCAGGACTCTTGTAAGGGGGGCTATATAAAGAAGCCAAACACCCCAGTTTTAGAAGAGGTCAATAAAAGAAAATACTTCTCCTCCCTTTGCCCTAGCCGCCGCCTCTCTTCCTCCTGCCCTTGCCGCCGCCCAGCCTCTGCAGCCGCCACCACCTCCTTCTGCTAGGATCAGCCGCCGCCCAGGGTTGCAGCGCTAGCTGCAGCCGCCCTGATCTCCTACTCTGCGCCTCCTGTCTTCTGTTCTGCATCTCCACCTCCAGAAACAGGATGCAACTTCTCCTGAACAGATCTGCTAGAACAGATCAGCAAGAACAGCATCTATGAGAGGTGCTGAACTGTCTGGAACACGGCAGTTTTTCGTGTGATCAAACACCGGAATTGCAACAGGCCATGGGCCCCACTGTCCGCAATTTAAACTTTTCCATTTTCTGTCCAGATTTTCATCAAACTTTGAAAGCTCATAACTTTATGTAGCAACCTCCAAAAACTGTCAAATAAATTTCATTGGATTCCTCTCATTGAGTACTATCTAGGGGTGCATCCCAATATTTATGAAAACCCCTGGATTTGGTTTATTAATTCAATTAAGGAAAATTTAGGGAATTAATTACAGGAGTTCTGTTTATTGGAAAATTCCCAATTTTGGGAAGAACTTTTCTCTAAATTTACTTGAACTCTAGTAAAAATTTCAGAGTCATTGGACTTCATTTACTTGGCCAAATGTTTTTTCCGTCCTCTATGTATCTGAAAAATAGGAAAAAGAACATAGGCATTTTTCAGCCTTCTACCCCAAACTTGAAAAATCCATATCTCCATATAGGGAACTCCAAAAATGATAAAACCAAGTCCTATAGACTCATAAGACTACCAAGATTCTGAAAAACCAAAATTAGAACATACCAAGACCCTAGAATTTCATTAGGAAGTTAAGGTAGCCAATTAACCTAAAGAATTTTTAGACCATATTCTCCATCAACTTTTACCTGAAATTCTGCAAGCCATATCTCTGTATGATCTATGGACTACTGTAAAAATTTCAGAGCAAGAGTCATCTTCTTAAGTTTTTGCTATTTCTTTCCAGCTTCATACTTATGTCTACTAAATAACTATTTGAACTTATTCCAAAAACATCCACTGCTGAAAATGTTCTTTTCTCTGTTTCAACACACAGCAGAACCCAACCATCATGTCTTAGTGGATCTGAACCTTATTAAGTCGGAAAACCCTTTTGTTTTATAATTCACTTACTTGCAATATAAACTTGTGCATATTCATATCGGTAGGAAACACGACGAAGGAGCTCGATGAGGCATTCGACTCGAACAGCAAGTTGAGGCTTTAATCGTTGCCAATCTACTAACTTAAATTTAGAATCCAACCTGCAGCAACACAAGGCAAACCCCGGTTTGCATTTAACAGCTTTTAGATATATTTTACTTTGTATCTGTCGAAGTGTGCGATCGACACTTCCCCCGGGCCTGCACTGGGCAGCCCGCGGAGGTTCTTTTTTCGGAGGGGCTAGTTCCTAGCGGAGAGCTTGCGCAGATGGACGAGTTAGTGAGAGCTTGACACGGGGAGTTTTACGTGGTTCAGGCCGCCGGAGCGTAAAACCCTATGTCCACGGCGAGCTATGGAGCTCGCTGTATTGCTTGCTGCTCAGGGCCGGGGGCCTGAGCTTGGGGGTGAGTTACAGCTTGAGAGTGTATGGTTGGCGTATGAGTTGCAGAATGCGAACCCTTGCTATCGACGCCTACCCGAGCCTTTTATAGTCCAAGGCTCGGGTGGCTTACAAGGGGGGCCGGGACCCGACAGTTGGTCCCGGGGAGATTGACTGATATCTACCGTATCTGCAGTTATGCTGGTAGTTGTCTCTGCCGAAGGCTTCTGAGTCTTCGTCTTGTAGCTCTGCCCATGCCGCATGCTAGTCGTAGTGGATGATCACGGCGGGGGCGGCATGGGATGTCTTGTCGCTGTGTTTATTGGCTGGCAGCCTCTGACACTGCGCGCCAGTCTGTGATGCGACTGGGCGCAACGGCACCTGACAGAGGCGTGCTCCGCGTCTCCGCGTCTTGGGAAGACGCGGGCCTTGAATACCTTGTACGGGCAAGGTATGGGGCGTCTTTACGCCCGCTGCCTATCGCTCGGGGGCAGGCAGCGCCGTTCTGCTGGCCACGTGGCGGGCCCGGAGCCCTCCTCAGAAGAAAGGGGGGTCCGGCCCCGCAGGACACGTGGAGCCTTTGGACCTCTTCCCGCGGAGGGGGAGGTTCGGCTTCTGTTGGCCACGTGGCGAGACCGGAGCTCCTCTCTGAGGAGAGGGAGGTCCGGCCTCTCCGGACACGCGGCACCTTCGGACTTCTCTCCCGCGGAGGGGGAGGTCCGGCTTCTGTATGCCACGTGGTGGGCCCGGAGCTCTCCTCTGAGGAGAGGGAGGTCCGGCCCCACTGGACGCGTGTCACCTTCGGAGCTCTCCCTGCGGAGAAGGGCGAGATCCTTAGGCATTTTCCCCTGTGCACGGGGGTACCCCATATCGAGGGTACCGACAGTGGCCCCCGGGCCCATCTCGGGGGAGATAGCGAGCCCGAGGTGGGACCTTCGTCTCTTCTGATCCGCGCACTTTCTTGTCTTGAGTACTCCCAGTGCTGGCAGGGTCTTGACGGCTTCGGTGTTCAGCCTCTTAGGAGAGGGTGAAGCCTGGCATCGGAGCTCGGCCCGGCTGTGGGGGCGGAGGTCCGGAAGTCATCGGAGCTCAGGCCAGCGAAGGGCGTGAGGTCTGGCATCAGCGCTCGCCTCTGAAAGGAGGGCGAGGGCTGGCATCGGAGCTCGGCCCAGCTGTGGGGGCGGAGGTCCGGAACTGCTCAGCGGTCCCCCCTTTCCTGTCCCTTAGTCTCATTTGGCTTACTGTCCCAGGCCGGAATACGGGGCCTGGGTAATCCAGTGCACTTGGTCCCAGAGGTCTGGCCCCAGCCCCAGTCAGGGTGTAACCGTCCGGCCCCCTGGTACTCAGACCGCAGCGCCGGGGGGCAGAGTGCGAATGCTTTGGGTGCAAGACTGGGCAAAGCAAGGCTCCTGACCCCCCGGTTTAGCATAGGTCTTTTCTCAGAGGAGACCAACTGGCGGTACAGTACCCTTATAGGGGGAGACCCAGAAGGCCACCGGGCCTCTGGCAGGTACCCCAAGCACTACCGCCTTCGGCAGGACGGCAAATATCGACTATGAATGAGAGCAGGAAAGAGGAACCGAGTGTACAATGGACGCACACGGGGTGGTGTCGGAGCGCCTGTCTTCACGCAGAGCGGGTCATGCGTGGCTTCGTCGTATGCCGGACACGGGAGGACCCTCCATGGCTATATCAGGGGGAAGCATGGCTTCGGCCCTGCATACCATGTGGAAGGGTAGTTCCCGTGACCCGGCCCTGGGAAGTCCGGCTGGCCCTCAACATGGAGGAGCCGGTATCCCCCGACGGCTCTGGGTGCGCGTCTGCACCGGTTGTGTGGGTCTGCTTGGCGTGGACTTGGCACGCATTGCATCCCTAACCAGTTTGACGGCGTCCAGGTGGCTGTCGGTCAGTAGGAGCCATGCCGGGTGGCTTATCTGACCAACGTGCGGGACGATGAGCGTTCCCAGCACTCGCCTCCTTGGACTACTGCGAGCTAGTCGCAGCCTTCCTCCTGGGTTATGCACCGCAATAGGATGTCGTGGCGCCACGCCAGTAAAGATACCAGCGCGTAGCACTTAGCCACCGCACCACCCGTTCAGCGGATGCACGTTCATCAGGAAGGATGTCCTTCAAGGAGTCCTGGACCTCCGTGGTCCATGCATCAGGGCTACTTGAGCTTCTGGATCTCGAGCGCTGGGTTGCACGGAGTCCCCAGTGACTCTTACGATCCGTTGGCGGCATCCAGGGCCGCCGGGACTGCCTAGCTTCATGGCACTGGTTCAGCCCCCTTCGCCCGGCTCGGCGGGCCAGGCTTTGGACCGCAGCAACGACCTCTCGAAGACTCCTTCGTGCGCGGGGGCTCCGATGGAGGTCTTCATTGAGAGGTTGTCAGCTGCGGCCGTGCCAGCGCACGGTACATGGCGCAGGTCCAAGGCGAGGAATTCTTTCTCCAACATCCTCACGTGAAGCAGATAAGCAGCTAGCTGTGGGTCTTTGTAGGAGCATTCACCCTTAACTTGCTTGATAACTAGCTGGGAGTCGCCCTGTGCCAACAGCTGGCGAGCGCCCAAAGACAGGACTGTCTTTTAGGCCAAAGATGAATGCTTCATACTCTGCCAAGTTGTTGGTTGCCTTGGAATTGAGACGCACCATGTACCCAAACTGCTCCCCCGATGGCATGAGAAGCAGTACGCCGGCACCGGCCCCCTGCTTTCGCGAGGAGCCGTCGAGGAAGAGCGTCCAGTGAGGCCCGGTGAAGACCGGAGCTTGGTACTTTGGTTCACCGCCTTCGCGGCCCCCTGGGTCAGCCTTCGTTGGCGTCCACTCAGCCACGAAGTCAGCCAGTGCTTGGCTCTTGGCTGTCTGACGTGGTCGGGAGCTCAGCTTGAACTCCGCCGTCTTCGGGCTGTCTTCCGGCTTCGGAAGCTGGCAGTGAGTGCTAGCTCCGCCCTCCGGCTGCTCTGGCGCACTTGTCCGCCAGGCAGAAGGGCTCAGAGGCATCGCAGACCTCTCTGGTTGCAAGCCTCTCAAGCATCTTCTTGTCCTGGACACTGTCGAAGTGCCGCCACTACAGAGGCACTTTGAATATGTGGAATGGTGTTGCGTACCTGGGAGAACCGCTGGATAAAGGAGCGCAGCGACTCCCCAGGTTGTTGCTTGATGGCTTGGAGGTCAGGCTCCGTGCCGGGACGGGTGTAGGAGCTGCCGAAGTTGGCGATGAACTGCCGGCAGAGCTCTCCCCAGGAAGTTATGGAACCCCGAGGGAGGTTCATTAGCCAAGACCGGGTAGGGCCGGTCAAGGCGACGGGGAAGTAGATTGGCCATGACGGCCTCATCCCCTCCTGCGGCAAGTACGGTGGTGGAGTAGATCTGGAGGAACCCCGCCGGGTTGACGCTGCCGTCGTACTTCTCGGGCAGGTGCGGCCGAAACTTGCGCGGCCACCTCGTGAAGCGGAGGTGGGGCTCCAGGGCCGTACATCCTGCTCCTGTCTATCTCGCGAATCCACTGCTGGGTCGCTGCCTGAGGCGCGTCCCCAACAGGCGGATCGTGCGGTAGCGCTCTTGCTGTGGCTGGCGCACCCCCGCTGGGTACGTCCAGCGCTACTGAAGACCTGACACTGGTCGGAGCCTGCATTGCCGGGGTCGGCGCTGCCAGAGCCGGTTGCTGGCTCCCTGTGCAGGTATTGGTGCCGCGAACGCTTGGTTGCGCCTGACACAGTGTACCCCGGTATGGGCAAGGTTGCTCTATAGGCCGGGGACGCCGCTTGCAGAGCACATGGTTGTGGCTTATGCTGCGCGGCGTACGCCTAGGGCAAAGCCCGCGTGGTGAAGGTCCGCCCTTCAGGCATGGTCGAGGCCGACATCATTGTTGTCGCCAGCCTCTTGAGTGTGACGACTTTCTTGACGTCGCTCGAGGTACACCCGGGTATCCTGGCCCAAGTGACACCGTTCCAGCTCTGTCCTCAGATCTGTCGACTGGGGCCTGGTAGAGCTGGAATCTGCCGTCTGCTCGTCAACCATTGGTGTGCGCATCAGCGGCACAGCCGGTTGGCCGGAGCGTCGTCCCCGCTGAAGTCGAGGGTTTGCGGTGGCGACGACGAGACGGTCTACCTCCTGAATCCACTGCTGGGTCGCTGCCTGAGGCGCGTTCCCAGCAGGTGGATTGTGCAGTAGCGCTCTTGCTGCAGCTAGCGCACCCCCACCGGGTACGTCCAGCGCTACTGAAGACCTGACACTGGTCGGAGCCTGCATTGCCGGGGTCAGCGCTGCCAGAGCCGGTTGCTGGCTCCCAGTGCAGCTATTGGTGCCGCGAACGCTTGGTTCGCGCCTGGCACAGTGTACCCCTGTATGGGCAAGGCTGCGCCATAGGACGGGGGCGCCGTTTGCAGGACATATGACTGTGGCATATTCTGCGCGGCGTACGCCTGGGGCAGAGCTCGCGTGGCGAAGATCTGCCCTTCAGGCAGGGTTGAGGCCGACGTCATGCTGTTGCCAGCCTCTTGGATGCGACGCCTTTCTCGACGTCGCTCGAGGAACACTCGGGCATCTTGGCCCAAGCGGCTTCGCTCCAGCTCTTCCCTCAGATCCGTCGACGGAAGCCTGGTGGAGCTGGAGTCCGCCGTCTGCCCGTCAACCGTTGGCGCGCATCAGCGACACAGCCGGTTGGCCGGAGCGTCATCCCCGTCGAAGTCGAGGGTTTGAGGCGGTGACGACGAGACGGTCCACCTCGCGAATCCACTGCTGGGTCGCCGCCTGAGGCGCGTCCCCAGCAGGCGAATTGTGCAGTAGCGCCCTTGCTGCTGCTAGCGCACCCCCACCGGGTACGCCCGGCGCTACTGAAGGCCTGATGCTGGTTGGAGCCTGCATTGCCGGGGTCAGCGCTGCCAGAGCCGGTTGCTGGCTCCCAGCTTGTCCCGAGTGTGCCGACATGTACTCCCCCCTGGTCGCGGTTTGCCGCTGAGGCGAGGGGGGAGAGTTCGTCGCTGAAGGAAGCTTGGTCATCTTCGTCGGCGGAAACTCGTCGCGCTAGGGGAAAAGCCCCCTACCTGGCGCGCCAAATGTCGAAGTGTGCGATCGACACTTCCCCCGGGCCTGCACTGGGCAGCCCGCGGAGGTTCTTTTTTTGGAGGGGCTAGTTCCTAGCGGAGAGCTTGCGCAGATGGACGAGTTAGTGAGAGCTTGACACGGGGAGTTTTACGTGGTTCAGGCCGCCGGAGCGTAAAACCCTACGTCCACGGCGAGCTATGGAGCTCGCTGTATTGCTTGCTGCTCAGGGCCGGGGGCCTGAGCTTGGGGGTGAGTTACACTTGAGAGTGTATGGCTGGCGTATGAGTTGCAGAATGCGAACCCTTGCTATCGACGCCTACCCGAGCCTTTTATAGTCCAAGGCTCGGGTGGCTTACAAGGGGGGCCGGGACCCGACAGTTGGTCCCGGGGAGATTGACAGATATCTACCGTATCTGCAGTTATGCCGGTAGTTGTCTCTGCCGAAGGCTTCTGAGTCTTCGTCTTGTAGCTCTGCCCATGCCGCATGCTAGTCGTAGTGGATGATCACGGCGGGGGCGGCATGGGATGTCTTGTCGCTGCGTTTATTGGCTGGCAGCCTCTGACACTGCGCGCCAGTCTGTGATGCGACTGGGCGCAACGACACCTGACAGAGGCGTGCTCCGCGTCTCCGCGTCTTGGGAAGGCGCGGGCCTTGAATACCTTGTACGAGCAAGGTATGGGGCGTCTTTGCGCCCGCTGCCTATCGCTCGGGGGCAGGCAGCGCCGTTCTGCTGGCCACGTGGCGGGCCTGGAGCCCTCCTCAGAAGAGAGGGGGGTCCGGCCCCGCAGGACACGTGGAGCCTTCGGACCTCTCCCCGCGGAGGGGGAGGTTCGGCTTCTGTTGGCCACATGGCGAGCCCGGAGCTCCTCTCTGAGGAGAGGGAGGTCCGGCCTCTCCGGACACGCGGCACCTTCGGACCTCTCTCCCGCGGAGGGGGAGGTCCGGCTTCTGTATGCCACGTGGTGGGCCCGGAGCTCTCCTCTGAGGAGAGGGAGGTCCGGCCCCGCTGGACGCGTGTCACCTTCAGAGCTCTCCCTGCGGAGAAGGGCGAGATCCTTAGGCATTTTCCCCTGTGCACGGGGGTACCCCATATCGAGGGTACCGACAGTATCACTTTCATTGATCTAGTATGTATTGTGCATTAGATCAAGGGTGATTGATACTCCAATTGTGTCGAAGCGTCTGCGGTTGACACTTCCCCCGGGCCTGCTCTGGGCAGCCCGCGGAGGTTCTTTTTTAGGCGGGGCTAGTCCTTTCGCGAGGGTCTCGCCGGAATGGATGACGAAAGAAGATGAAAGTGGTTTGACACGGGGATTTTACGTGGTTCGGGCCACCGGAGCGTAAAACCCTACGTCCACGAGAGTGCTCGGAGCACTGGTTTCCTTGAGTATGAGGATGGCCTAGAGGGAGCTGGCAAAAGTGCCCGGGCCCTTGTAACGTTGCCTACCCGAGCCTTTTATAGTACAAGGCTCGGGTGGCTTACAAGGTGGGCCCTGGGGACCCGACAGGTGGCCCCGGGGTGATTTCCTACCAGCTATGTCTTGGCGCTGGCGTCGAGGTCCTCGTCCTGCCGCCCTGCCCATGCCGTAGGCTAGGTGTAGCGTGTAGTCGTTGGCGACGGCAGGGGCGGCAGGGCATGTCTTGTCCGGTCTTGTCGCTGCCTTCAATGGTCCGCAGCTTCAGACACTGTACGCCTGTCTTGACTGTGACTGGTCACAGCGCCTCCTGACAGGCGTGCGCCGCGCCTCTTCGTCTTGGGAAGGCGCGGGTCTTGAATGCCTTGTACGGTAAAGGAATGGCACGCCTTTACGCCCGCTGCCTACCGCGCCAGGCGGGCAGCGCTACTCTGCTGGCCACGTGTCGGGCCCGTTGTTCACCTCTGAGGAGAGGGGAGCTCTGGTCCCGCTGGACACGTGGAGCCTTCGGAGCTCACCTCTTCGGAGGGGGCGAGGTCTGGCCTTCTGGGCCACGTGGCAGGCCCGGAGCTATCCTCCGAGGGGAGGGGAGCTCCGGCCCTACTGGACACGTGGCTCTTTCGGAGCTCGCCCCGGCGGAGGGGGCAAGGTCCGGCCTTCTGGGCCACATGGCAGGCCCGGAGCTATCCTCTGAGGAGAGGGGAGCTCCGGCCCTGCCGGACACATGGCGCCTTCGGAGCTCGCCCCTACGGAGGGGGCGAGGTCCTTAGGCGGTTTCACCCTGTGCGCGGGGGTACCCGGTATTGAGGGTACCAACACTGGCCCCCAGGCCCACTTCAGGGGAGGTAACAATCCCGGGGTGGGGCCTTCTTCTTTCCGCACACTTCCTTGTCTTGAGTATTCCCTGTGCTGATAGGGTCTCAACGGCTTCGGAGTTCAGCCTCTGAGGAGAGGGTGAACCCTGGCATCGAAGGTCAACCCTGTGAAAGGAGGAGGTCCGGCTTCGGAGCTCGCCTCTGAGGAGAGGTAGAGGTCCGGCTTCGGTGCTCACCACTGTGGAGGGGGTGTAGACCGGCATCAGAGGTCACCCCTGCTGAGGGAGCGAGGTCTGGCATCGGAGCTCAGCCCTGTTGAAGGGGGAGGTCCGGCTTCGGAGCTTGCCTCTGAGAAGAGGTAGAGGTCCGGCATCGGAGCTCAGGCCAGCGCAGGGCGTGAGGTTCAAAAGTCATCGGAGCTCAGGCCCACGGAGGGCATGAGGTCCGGAGGTCATAGAAGCTCAGCCTCTGAGGAGAGTGTGAGGTTTGGCATCGGGGCTCGCCTCTGAGGAGAGGGCGAGGGCCAGCATCTGAGCTCAGGCCCACGGAGGGCGTGAGGTCCGGAGGTCATCGGAGCTCAGCCTCTGAGGAGAGGGTGAGGTCCGGCATCAGGGCTCGCCTATGAGAAGAGGGCGAGGGCTGGCATCGGAGCTCGGCCGAGCTGTGGGGGCGGAGGTCCGGAAGTCATCAGAGCTCAGGCCCACGGAGGGTGTGAGGTCCGGAGGTCATCGGAGCTCAGCCTCTGAGGAGAGGGTGAGGTCTGGCTTCGAAGCTCGCCTCTAAGGAGAGGGCGAGGGCCGGCATCGGAGCTCGTCCCAGCTGTGGGGGCGGAGGTCCGGAAGTCATCGAAGCTCAGGCCCACGGAGGGCGTGAGGTTTGGAGGTCATCGGAGCTCAGCCTCTGAGGAGAGGGTGAGGTCCGGCTTCTGAGCTCGCCTCTGAGGAGAGGGCGAGGGCCGGCAT
This sequence comes from Neostapfia colusana, assembly GCA_030760725.1. Classification (NCBI taxonomy): domain Eukaryota; kingdom Viridiplantae; phylum Streptophyta; class Magnoliopsida; order Poales; family Poaceae; genus Neostapfia; species Neostapfia colusana. The sequence continues at coordinate 110,007,000 of JASWHV010000006.1, forward strand.
CGGAGTTCACCCCTACAGAGGGGGTGATGTGTGTCTTCAGAGCTCAGCCCAATGTAGGGCGCAAGGTCCAGCTTCGGTGTTCACCCGGAGGGGGTGGTGACCGGCTTCGGAGGTCATCCCTGCGATGGAGTTGTCATCCGGCATCAGACCTCTGCCCAGTGTAGGGCACAAGGTCCGGCTTCGGTGTTCACCCCTGGGGGTGGCGACCGGCTTCGGAGATCGCCTTTGCGATAGGGGTGTCGTCCGGCATCGGACCTCTGCCTAGTGTAGGATGCAAGGTCCGGCTTCGGTGTTCACCCCTGGGGTGGCGACCGGCTTCGGAGATCGCCCTTGCGATACGGGTGTCGTTCGGCATCGGACCACTGCCCAGTGTAGGGCGCAAGGTCCGGCTTCGGTGTCCACCCCTGGGGGTGGCGACCGGCTTTGGAGATCACGCCTGCGATGGGGGTGTCGTCTGGCATCAGACCTCTGCCCAGTGTAGGGCGCAAGGTCCGGCTTCGGTGTTCACCCCTGCGGAGGGGGTGGTGACCGGCTTCGGAGATCGCCCCTGCGATATGGGTGTCATCCGGCATCGGACCTCAGCCCAGTGTAGGGCGCAAGGTCCGGCTTCGGTGTTCACCCCTGGGGGTGGCGACCGGCTTCGGAGTTCACCCCTGCGATAGGAGTGTCATCCGGCATCGGACCTCTGCCCAGTGTAGGGCGCAAGGTCCGGACGTCATCGGGGATCGCCTCTGAGGAGAGGGAGACGAGGTCCGGCTTCGTAGCTCACCCCCGCTGAGGGGGTGAGGTCCGGTACTGCTCAGAGCTCCTCCTTTCCCTGCCTCTTAGTCTTATTTGACTTACAGTCCCGGGCCAGTGTACGGGGCTCAGGGCAATCCAGTGCCTTTGGTCCGGGAGGTCTGGCTCCCGCCGTAGTTAGGGTGTAACCGTCCAGCCCCTAGTACTCAGACCGTAGCACTGGGGAGGCAGAGTGTGCATGCTTTGAGTGCAGGACCGGGCAAAGCAAGGCGCCTGGACCTCCCGCTTTGGCGTAGGTCTTTTCCTGAAGGAGACCAACTGGCATCACAGTGCCCTAACTAGGGGAGGTCCGAGAGGCCCCCAGGCCATCGGCAGGTACCCTAAACGCGACCACACTCGGCAGGATAGCAAATGTCGACTAGGCATGAGAGCAGGGAAGGAGAGCCGAGTGTATGGAGGGCGTACACTATCTAGAGCTCAGGGAGGTGATTATATAAATCAATGCGTAATTTAAATGAACACCTGAGTAAGTGTGGTAGGACTTACAGAGGTAGGGCCAGAGCGCCTGCCTCGTGCTCCCATGCATGGACCGGCGGTGGTAGCGCTGGAGCTCCCGCCAGGGTCATGCGATCTGGAGCGTTGTTTGCCATCTTGCCTCGTCGACGAGGTAGATGTGTCCTCGCGCAGAGCGGGTCATGCGTGGCTTCGTCGTACGCTCGGACACGGGGGGACCCCATGGCGATCTCAGGGGGAAGCATGGCTTCGGCCCCGCATACCATGTAGAAGGGTAGTTCCCGTGACCCGGCCCTAGGATGTCCGGCTGGCCCCGGACATAGAGGAGCAGGTATCCCCTGATGGATCTGGGTGCAGTGCCTGCACCGGATGTGTGGGTCTGCTCGGCGTGGACCTGGCATGCCTTGCGTCTCCTAACCGGCTTGACGGCGTCTAGGTGGCTCTCGGTCGGTAGGAGCCATGCCGGATGGCTTAACCAACCAGCGTGTGGGAAGATGAGCTTCCCAGCACTCGCCTCCATGGATTGCTGTGAGCGGGTCGCAGACTTCCACCTGGGTTATGCGAGCGGGTTGACAGAAGTAGCGACAAGGTAGTTGACATCGCGGATCCACTGTCGGGTCGCCCCCTGGGGAGCGTCTTCAGCAGGTGGGCTATCCAGGAGCGCTTCTGCGGCGGCTAGCGCTCTTTCTTGAGTGGCGCTCTGCGCCGCGGTAGATCTTGAGTTTGATGGAGTTTTCAGGGAACGTCGGCGCGAAGAGCTTGCTGCTGACGGAGGCTTGGTCATCTTCATCGGCGTAGACTCGTCGGAGAGCGAAAAGCCCCCTTCCTGGCGCGCCAAATGTCAAAGCGTCTGTGGTCGACATTTCCCCCGGGCCTGCTCTGGGCAGCCCGCGGAGGTTCTTTTTTAGGCGGGGCTAGTCCTTTCACGAGGGTCTCGCCGGAATGGATGACGAAAGAAGATGAAAGTGGTTTGACACGGGGATTTTACGTGGTTCGGGCTGCCGGAGCGTAAAACCCTACATCGACGAGAGTGCTCGGAGCACTGGTTTCCTTGAGTATGAGGATGGCCTAGAGGTAGCTGGCAAAAGTGCCCGGGCCCTTCTAACGTTGCCTACCCGAGCCATTTATAGTACAAGGCTCGGGTGGCTTACAAGGTGGGCCCTGGGGACCCGACAGGGGGCCCCGGGTGATTTCTTACCAGCTATGTCTTGGCGCTGGCGTCGAGGTCCTCGTCCTGCCGCCCTGCCCATGCCGCGGGCTAGGTGTAGCGTGTAGTCGTTGGCGATGGCAGGGCATGCCTTGTCCAGTCTTGTCGCTGCTTTCAATGGTCTGCAGCTTCAGACACTGTACGCCTGTCTTGACTGTGACTGGTCACAGCGCCTCCTGACAGGCGTGCGTCACGCCTCTTCGTCTTGGGAAGGTGCGGGTCTTGAATGCCTTGTACGGTAAAGGCATGGCGCGCCTTTACACCCACTGCCTACCGCGCCGGGCGGGCAACGCTACTCTGCTGGCCACGTGTTAGGCCCGGAGTTCACCTCTGAGGAGAGGGGAGCTCCGGCCCCGCTGGACACGTGGAGCCTTCAGAGCTCACCCCCGCGGAGGGGGCGAGGTCTGGCCTTCTGGGCCACGTGGCAGGCCCGGAGCTATCCTCCGAGGGGAGGGGAGCTCCGGCCCTACTGGACACGTGGCTCATTCGGAGCTCGACCTGGCGGAGGGGGCGAGGTCTGGTCTTCTAGGCTACGTGGCAGGCCCGGAGCTATCCTCTGAGGAGAGGGGAGCTCCGGCCCTGCCGGACACATGGCGCCTTCGGAGATCGCCCCTGCGGAGGGGGCAAGGTCCTTAGGCGGTTTCACCCTGTGCGTGGGGGTATCCGGTATTGAGGGTACCGAAAAATTGCATGACCACAAATCCTTGGAGTGGAAGGGTAGCATAGGTTACCATCATATAGTTTATGCTAGGGTTAAGTTGTATAGAAATCGATACAAGTCGGGTAGTTGGAAGCTAATCGCGAGGCTAGGAATTGGTTCAAATGGGTATGTGTGACGCCCTGAATTCTTTGGAAAACCACGAAACCGAGAACTAATGCATATGTGTGCCCAGGATGTTCATCAAACATACACATGTGATCCACAAACTGAATTCAGAATATATATTACCACGAATAACAGAGTTTATTACAATGTCTCATGAGTCTTGGACTCATGTTCACAGCGGAAGTCTTTATTTCTATGCAGCGTAAGCAATTTAACTAATGCGGAAGCAAATCTAAGCAGCGATGACTCCATCTCTATTCCATTCCCACAGGAAAGGCTGAGAACAGATTACGCGCCTAATACTCCACTTGGTCTCCATAGTAATCTTCTTCTGCTGCTGATGATGAAATAATAATGCAAGTTTGAGTACAATGATGTACTCAGCAAGTGCGGGACAACATGATATGTAGCTCATAACAAGGTAGGTATAAAAAGGCTCATTGCAGAAAGCTAAGTTATTTATCAAAACCAAAATAAAACAGCAACCAAAACTTTATGTGAATGTAATCCCAGCATATATTAAATTTCCAACATACCTCCATCACTTTCCATGTTCCACCCGAACATTAACCAACTTCATTCTTGCTCACGAATACCTCCTCGTATTCGCTACCATCTCATGAATACCTTCTCGTATTCGCTACCATCTTATCTCATAAACAACTTCGTCTGACACCAAGACCAATTCTCGTTGCGACTCAACAGTCATGCAACCATCTTATCATCCGAACTCAACAGTCCCAAAACCAAACCGTAACCAAACCATCCAAACCATAACCAATAACCATCCCAACTAATCATGGCAGTTGGCCAGGCGCTCATGACCGTAAGCTCGGCTATCATGATAGTTTTAAGAACCCTGCAGAGTTTGCACCTCTTTACCCACAAGTTTGTGATTTCTTCACCCGTCGGCGACTGCAGAACCTCCATTATACCAGTACACAACCGTCGGTGTATGGCCAAGAGATCACAAAATAGCCTTACAAAGGGGTTACTAGATGTATGGACTCACTAAGGTTTCACCGGCAGGCTAGAATCTCCAATTCTCCCACCCACGGGCCCCCTCTTGTGCCATGCAGTTCCCACGGCAGTCCTCACTCGACTCCCATTCTCCGCGCCTTCCACAGTCCATAACAATCTAGCAACTTACCTAATTAGTCAGCTAAGCCGCACCCATACTTGGCCTTGTGGTGGCACTGTTATCCTGGCATGTGCATGCACGAACCGGTCCTTAGATCTACCGCTACCTCATTCACAAACCCAAGCTTGCCTAGATCTCCCTCCGATCCATGTTCATTAACATCACCATTTTCTCATTATCATTATGAGTGCAGTTAGCTAGACACATCTATCTCGCTTCCCAATCCCATGGACTCAGCGAAGCATAAAGCAAAAAACCATACCCGACTCATAAACTTCCCCGGTGACAAGGGTGGTTTAACCAAGACTAGTAAACTCCTATAAAAGGGTTTCCCATCATGTTTGACTCAGCACACACACCTTTTCGCAAAACAAAACAGTTTTACCCAAAATATAGGACCAATATGGTCAAGGAGCACTTGCCTTGTTCTTGCGGTTCCGGTTGCTCTTGGATCTCAAAACCTTGTTGTTGTCGCTCGTTGTAGACAGCTCCCTGAGATTGCCCTTCTATACAGGATCACGCACATACAAGATTCATAACAATCAATACCATGTACAGACTTTAAACTAGATGCGATGATGCGTATGCATGCTATCCTATGATGCAGTTTAGTTTTATTAGGTTGGTTTGTACGTGTTCTTGCATGGTTTTATGATGAACAGAGGTGTTCGGATCAGATGTGGACGTGGTGATGACCTTGTCTTTAGATCAACCCGATCAATCAAGTGATCTGTCCACGAGAAAGCTTCTGTTCGAAAGGATTCGAAGAACAGATGCAAAGAAAACACAACGATGTTGTAAGGTGGTATTGGAGACCTAACTTTCGTTCTTCTCGGTCTCGGGTCCTTCTCAGATCGTTGGGCTCTCTTCCGGCGATCTTCCTTGCTGAATTCCGTCGATGGTTTACTCGGCGGGTTTGGACTAGGGCTCTAAGTCGTCGGCTTAGGAGTTGGAAAAGAAGTTTGTGGTTTCGGCCAGAGGTTCTGGGTTCTATTTATAATCGGGAAGACAAGAGTCCTAATCTGATTGTATCCCGAATAAGAGTCCTATTCAGATCGTCGTTGGATCCTAACATCTTATCTTTAGTTGATTTGGTGCGGTAACATTGTGGAATTCAGGTCGGTTTCTGTTCCGGTATTTCTATGCGTACAGAATCCAAAAATTGCTCCAGAACTCGTTACCTTCTTGGTGATGAGCTCCGGAAGCTCCACGTGGCCACCGGGTCCTGGCCTCTCCCGTTTCGCAGGGACAAGATCTGGTTGTGCCGTGTGTCAAGTGAGCGAGACCACCCTTCTCCTTCGGAGGTGAGCTCCGCGTGCGCCACGTATCCTGGCGGTCGGGACATCCTCTCTACTCGGAGGTGGCTCCCCGCATGCCACGTGTCAGTGCCGGACCTTCCCTCTCTCTGGAGGTGGCTCCAGCGCCATACTTCCTTTCTTCTCAGAGACGAGCTCCGAGGTTAACACGTGTCCAACAGTGACGGACCTCCCGGAGATAAGCTCCGGTGGCGACACGTGTCCAATAGAACCGGACCTCTCGGAGATGAGCTCCGAGATCGACACGTACCCTGCGCGACTGGTCCTCTGACTTCCGTGGTGACTAGCTCCGAAGGTGACATGTGTCCTGCGGAAATGCCTTTGCTTCTTCCGCAGAGGCTAGTTCCGGGGACAACACGTACCCTCACAGGGTCGGACCTCTCCCCTGTTTCGGAGATGAGCCCCAAGCCCGGCGGACCTCTCCCCACTTTGCAGGGATGAGCTCCAAACACGCCACGTGGCCAGCGGGCTGCGGAAGTCGTCTTTGGCGCTCTCCGGAAACTGGATTTGGCTCTTATTGACTATCCTTTTGATGGTGTTCCTACTTTTCTTAAAATGTTTTCTCTTCATAAAACATGAATATATGCTGAAGCCAAAAATGAGGGTGTCACAAACCTACCCCCCTTAAATTGAATCTCGCCCTCGAGATTCGTTAGTAGAGAATAGATGAGGAAATTCTGCCTTAATGTCTTCTTCACGCTCCCATGTGGCTTCAGCTTCAGTGTGATGGCTCCATTGTACCTTACACCATCGAATCACCTTGTTCCGGGTGACCTTTCCTTTACGTCCAAAATTCGGACAGGGTGCTCCGTATAGGTGAGGTCTTCTTGAAGTTCAAGCTCTTCCATTGGTATTTGCTCCTGTGGTACTCTCAAGCACTTCTTGAGCTGGGATACATGAAACACGTCATGTACGTCGGAGAGGTGCGTTGGGAGCTCTAGTTGATAGGCTACTTCGCCTCGCTTGTCCAAAATCTTAAATGGTCCGATGTAGCGAGGTGCTAGCTTGCCTTTGACGTTGAAACGTCGTTGGCCTCAGATAGGTGATACCTTAAGGTATACGAAGTCTCCTACTTCGAAAGTCAACTTCCTTCGCCTATTGTCCGCATAGCCTTTTTGTCGTGACTGAGCAGCCTTTAAGTTCTCCCGTATCGTTTGGACATGCTTTTCAGCTTCTTGTAGCACTTCGAGTCCAAACACCTGGTGCTCTCCAGTTTCATTCTAGAACAGCGGCGTTCTATACCGTCTACCGTACAATGCTTCGAAAAGGCGACATCTTCAAGCTAGCTTGATAGCTGTTGTTATAGGAGAATTTGGCATACGGTAAACTCCTATCCCAACTACGCCCACGTTTCAAGGCGCAAGCTCTCAACATGTCCTCCAAAATTTGGTTTGTCCTTTCGGTTTGTCCATCAGTTTGTGGGTGATAGGCGGAGCTAAAATCCAGTCGTGTACCCATAGCTTTCTGCAGCTTCCTCCAGAATCTAGAGGTAAACTGAGAACCTCGATCTGAGACTATCCTCCTCGGGACTCCATGACGGCACACGATCTGCTCCATGTACAACTCGGCCAATTGTGCAACGTTGTACTTGGCCCTTATGGGGAGAAAATGGGCGGTTTTCATCAATCGGTCCACGGTAACCCAGATGGAGTCATAACCCGACTGAGTACGTGGCAATCCGACGATGAAATTCATACTGATGTCCTCCCACTTCCACTCGGGTACCTTCAAAGTTGCAACAATCCAGCGGGTCTTTGATGTTCGGCCTTCACCCATGGGCATGTGTTGCATAGGGCAACATATTCAGCTATATCCCTTTTTATACCATCCCACCAATAACAAGTCTTCAAGTCCTTGTACATTTTGGTACTCCCGGGATGTATGGAATAGGGTGAATCATGTGCCTCTTTCAATATCATGTCGCGGAGGTGCTTCACGTTAGGCACACAAATCCTTTTTCCTAGCCAAAGCGTACTGACACGACCCCACTGGTCCTGTCGAGCCAGGATCACGCTGAGGGGTGCTGCGTTGCACAACACCGTATAACACACGTCAAAGGTACAAAGCGGAAGCGGAAGCTTTATTACATAAACAAGTTTATTAACATGTTTACATCAAAATAAGTTTAGTCCACACTCGCGGGCGTAGACTAAGCATCAAGTGCACGTTCAGCCCTCGAACGTGTCCTTGCTAGCACACTCGCACACTAACTCTGCGGCGTGCACGACTCCCACTCGACGGGGTTCCCCTCCTGGGGTTCCGTCTCCTCTTCGGGAGTCCCTTCCTCATAGAACCCTGCAAAAGCTTCAAACACAAGCAGTGAGCACGAAGGCTCAGCAAGTCTGACCCGTCTCACCTAAACATGAAACTTCTACATGAGGGTGATGGGTTGCATGAGGTAAAAATCATTTGCAAGGACTCGCCTAATTAGTAGAACCTTACTTTCAAGTTTTAGCAGCAGGTTGTGGAGAACTTTACGCTAAGGCACATGAGAGAGCCGCAATCAAACAAGAAACGCATTTCTCTCATGTACTTTGCCCAAAGTTGAAAAGAACTTTAGTTAGCACTAAGCTACAACATATCATTAACAATCAATATCCAACTTTCAATCAGCAACATTTTAACATGTAACTAGCCTGTTCTTTCTACGTCACGGTACAGTGAACAAGTGGTACTCACTGACCGCGAGGGACGGCGATTATAATCGATTTACACCTGCAGGGTTACCCGAACAACCCGTCACGTACGCCCGTACTCGATGTTGCCTACAACAACCATCACGGACGCCGTACGCGACTACCTTTCACCCGTTAGCCAAATATTGAACCGGTCCCATCGTCCCGAGCAAGAGGTCCCTGCACGCGCATCTCTGTGCCGCCAGCTGATTTACACCTCGAGCTCTCAACCTACCCTCTGAACGACGGGCAATGCCTCAATACCCAGCTACCCGAGTTACATCAGTTTCCCGGTTCCCATATAGCCGGTAGGTCTTCGGTACTGTTCTAGCTTGTTCAACAGGCCCGCACACGGCTCGGTCCTCAATCGACACAAGCGGAGCTACAGCACACAGGCCCCAAAGTCCTGCTGCCCTTACTCTCCGCTCGGTCTCATTTTCTTGCCATGTGTATCATGTGCTATCTCTACCCGAGCAATGTGCCTCTAGCCTATTCTCGCGAGTAGTTCCAACTACTCGACTTGTACCGAATCCTACTCTATCCTAGCAATGCAGTGGCTAACGGGGTTTGCAATCCTAAACCCCAACCCATGGTTTTCTTGGCTATGCAGTGGGGTTTCCAAACAAGACTCTGATGCACAACATAAAGAAAACAAGTATGTGCTCAAAACAATAAAAATTTATAAAATGGTTAATGCAAACCGGGGCTTGCCTTGCTGCTCTTGGTCGTAGGCTAGCTGTTCCTCCGGAGTAACGAAGTCTAGGACTTCGGGTTCCTCCTCGACCTTAGCGACTACATGATAAGAACAATGTATGTATTAATTAAATGCTTTTGTATTAACTTTGAAGTTGTGAAGTCTATAACCTTTACTAGATAGACCTAATGACTGTGAAACTTTTACTGTGGCTTGGTTACAACCTAAACAGAGACTTGGTCAAGTTTTAGTTGCAGCAAAGCTCATTTGAGCCCTCCACAAATAATTATGTCCTTGACCTTAATTAAAGGCTTTTAGGGTGTTCTAGGTATTTTCATGAAACAAACTATGACTTTCTGAAAACTAGATTTTCAGAGGGTTCTAATGGAATTGGTCTCACTTAATTTGGAAGTCTCTAACTAAAGATATGAGCTAAACAATTTCAGAGAAAATTCTGAAAATGTTTCTGAACATTTTCTATTTTCTCTGGAACAGTTTTACTAATCACACCATTAGGTGGACTAAATGAGCTCAAATGGATCTGAAATTTTTATGGTAGTTCAAGGATATTTTGGTGAACATCTCAGCAAAATTTCAGGATTTTCCTCCAAATGATTCTCCAGTTAAAATTCCTAACAGTTTAAACTTTAAGGAATTAATTCTGGAGAATTAAGGAATCTCATGAAGTGACACTTGATTTTCTGGAAAGTACTCAAAGAGCTGAATCCAGCAAAATTTGGTTCACTCAATTTGGAGCTTTCTAGCCAAAGTTATAAGGATTTGAAGTTTGAAGGAAATCTGAAAATCGGGGAAAAGTTTAAACTCGCGCGTGGGCCCAGGAGACACGCGTCGCACGCCGAAGCGACAGCACACCGCGGCCCACAAGGCTTTTGCGCGCCAGCACACCCGATCCCGGCCGCAGCCGGATCCCGATTCAAAATATCGGCCGCTGACAGCTGGGGTCCACCCCCTTCTTCAACCTCGCGACACCCGCGCTCCGCCGCCGAGGGACCTCGCCGGAGAGCTCGCCGCCGGCTGCTGTACAGCTTCAAACTTCTTGATTCTGGCCGCCCCTGCCTACTTTTACTTGGGGAACATGATCCGAGGGTCAGCTGCTCATGACAACGGCCGGAGCATGGTCGGCGACGAGCCGCCATATCGGAACGACTTCGGCCATGTCGGCTGATGCTCCTAGTGCCTCAGCTACTTGGGAAACCGGTCGGGGAGCATCAGTGGACCTCAGAGAAGGTCGACATGAACTCGGGGCAGCTCGGGGAAGGCCCGAAATAGGTCCTCACCGTGCGCCCGATACCCCCCGTGCGTTCCGCCATTAGTAGACCTTGAATTACGCCGGGCACAGAAGTTCTCCGGCCCAGAGTTGTGAAGGCAACTTGTGCGTCACCGTGTCTAGTTCGTGTGGGAGTGGCCTGAGGCCCTCTAATCCTTTCTAGAGCACGAATTAAACAGAATCGTACCCGAGGGTCGTTCTGCACACAGAAAGGGGAAAAGTGGAAATTCGCCGCCGGTGAGCAACCACTCGAGCTGTGGCTCGGGGATGAGCAGCACCGATCACTTGCGCGTCCAAGGGTGCCTTGGCTCGGGCGTGACAACGCCCAGGTTGGGCTGTCCACGAGAGCCCGAGGTGCGGCGGTTTCCAGTTCCGAGTTTGATCTTTCGGCACAGCCGATATCACTCGGTTTCAATCGATTTCTATCAATGGGAAGGATGGAGGATGGTTGCTAGTACCTTGCTGGGACCTTGGAATGGAAAGAGGGAGCTGCGATCGGCTTGATCAAGCAGGAACTCGAGCGGCGGCGATGGCAGTGGGAAAAGCAGTCGCGCACGTCGGTAGCTCGGGGAAATGGTGACTGAGGCACGCCGGGGAGGGAATAAATAGCTCGGCCGGCTGGCCTCCGGCTTGGGGCACGCAGCAGGAGCTGGCGCCGGCCGGCCCCTTCGGTGGCGCGCGCGCACAACAGCCGGGAACCGACTGAACTGTGGTTCAGTCGGTTTGCTTTGAGGCTGAGGCTGACATGTGGGTCCCACTCCTCTTTTAACCTCTGAAATTTATTCCTAACAGCTGTGGTAAACAGTGAACCCTATTCTACCCTTGGCAACTCAAATTATTCACCCAAGAGCCATTTGAATTGATCAAAGTTCAAATGAGGTTTGGTTTGAATGAATTTCAGCACAAGTGCAGTTTGAAATTCAAATAAAGTTTGAATTTCTCCCCCTTAGCTCATGTCAAGATCAACTCCAAATGGAGTGAAAATTGGTGTGTGAGCTCACAAAAATGTGCTGAGCAAGAATATGCCTTCCACTTTTAAATTCAGTGGGTGAAAACAGTTTGAATTTGAATATGTTTTCAAACTGCCCCTTTCCTATCTACACCCAAGATGACCTCAAAAATGTTTTGAATTTGGGTGAAACTTGGCATGGACATCCTTGGCAAAGTGTAGGAGTTTTCATATGTCCAGCCCATCTATATCACATGTGGGAAGTACCACTTTTGCAATGTGTGAGTTTGTTCCCTAATGAGCATGTTGATAATTGTTACTTGCTCTTTATTTGTGTTCATCATTTTTCCTCAAATGAGGTGTGTGGTGTGGGGATGAACACTGCAAATGGGTGTCAAAAACTGAGGCCCTTACATTCCTCCCCCCTTAAAAGAATCTCGTCCCGAGATTATAAGGTGAAAATGAGAGAGAGGACGGTGGAAAAATTACCGGATATGCGACGTGAGAAAGTCGGGGTAGTTAGTGCGAAGGAATTCTTCGCTCTCCCATGTCGCTTCATCCATGGAGTGATTACTCCACAGAACCTTGTAGAACCACAACGTACGGTTGCGTGTGGTTCGGGCCTTTTCATCAATAATCTGCACCGGTTCCTCCCGATAGGTGAGATCCGGTTGCAGTTCTTCAATGTCTTCCAGCTGAACGGTAGTTGATAGCTTGAGACACTTCCTCAGCTGGGAAATGTGAAAGACGTCGTGCACACCGGAAAGTGCTTCTGGTAATCTTAGCCGGTATGCCACCGATCCACATCTTTCGGTAATCTGGAATGGACCGATGAATCGGGGTGCTAACTTTCCTCTCACCCCAAATCTGTTTACGCCCTTCATTGGAGACACTCGTAGATATACGTGGTCTCCAGCTTCGAATTGTAACGGACGCCTTCTCCGGTCCGCATACTGTTTCTGTCGGGATTGAGCGGCTTTTAGGTTCGCTTGAATTAATCGAACCTTTTCTTCCGCGTTGTTGACAAGATCAATCCCGAAGGTAACCCTCTCGCCAGACTCACACCAATTCAATGGTGTGCGGCATTTTCTCCCGTATAGCGCCTCGTAGGGCGCCATCTTGATGCTGGCTTGGTACCCATTGTTGTACGAGAACTCGGCTAACGGCAAGTGATCATCCCAGTTCTTGCCGTGGTCGATAGCGCAAGCTCGTAGCATGTCTTCTAAGATTTGATTTACCCGCTCCGTTTGCCCATCCGTCTGCGGGTGGTAGGCTGAACTACGGATCAGCTTCGTTCCCAAGGCAGCGTGGAGCTGCTCCCAAAAACGGGACACAAATAAAGTGCCCCGGTCCGATACGATAGTACGGGGTACGCCGTATAAGCATAGGATCCGTGAGATGTACAGTTCAGCGTACTTCTTGGCGTTGTAGTTGGTGTTGACCGGGATGAAATGGGCAACTTTGGTGAGCCGATCGACGATCACCCACACAGAATCATGTTTCTGTAAGGTGGTGGGTAAACCGACGACGAAATCCATGCTCACGTCCTCCCACTTCCAGGCAGGAATGCCCAGTGGTTGCAGCAGTCCCGGTTTCCGCATGTGGTCTGCCTTCACCCGTCGACATGTATCACACTCGGACACGTATTTTGCAGTCTCTCGCTTCATCCGTGTCCACCAAAACTTGCTTCTGAGTTCTTGATACATCTTGTTGCTGCCGGGGTGAATAGAAAACTTTGATAAGTGAGCCTCATCAAAGATTTTCTTCCGTAACTCCGGGTTTCGGGGTACGACGATCCGGTCCTTGAACCATAGGACGCCGTCTCCGTCCTTCCGGAAACATTTCAACTCCCCACTGTCTACACGTCTCCGCAAATGTGATATGCCCTTGTCATTCTTCTGGGCTGCCGCTATCTCTTCACGGATGGTGGGGATCAAAGCTAGGTTGTAGAGAGCTCCATGTGGAATCACATGTAGTGGTGGTTCGCTCTCTTCCAACGGTGTGATGGTCAGATTATTGACGTGTGACTTGCGGCTTAGCGCGTCTGCCACAACGTTTGCCTTGCCCGGATGATAATGGATCTCTATCTCGTAATCCTTTATCAGTTCTAACCATCTTCGTTGCCTCATGTTCAGCTCCTTCTGAGTGAATATGTACTTGAGGCTTTTGTGGTCGGTATATAAATGTACGAGGTTACCGAGTAGGTAGTGCCTCCACATTTTCAGTGCAAGTACCACGGCAGCGAGCTCCAAGTCGTGAGTTGGATAATTTTGCTCATGATTCCTAAGCTGCCGTGACCCATACGCGACCACCCTTTGGTCTTGCATCAACACACATCCGAGCCCAATGCCGGATGCATCGCAGTACACATCGAACGGTTTTGTTGTGTCTGGCTGCGCCAAAACCGGTGCTGATGTCAGGTGCTTGACTAAAGCCTTGAATGCTGCTTCACATGCTGGACTCCAAACATATTTGGTAGCCTTCTTCAGCAGCTCTGTCATTGGCTTGGCAATCTTCGAGAAGTTCGGAATGAACCTCCGATAATATCCCGCGAGTCCGAGGAAACTCCGTACCTCATGAACAGTTCTCGGGGATTTCCAATTCAGCACTTGCGTGATTTTGCTCGGGTCCACAGCGATACCCTCCGCTGAGATGATATGCCCGAGGAAAGGCACTTGCGATATCCAAAACTCGCATTTGCTGAACTTTGCGTATAACTTGTGATCCCGCAGCCGTTGCAAGACTATACGCAGATGTTTCTTGTGATCTTCCTCCGACTTGGAATATACCAGGATGTCGTCGATGAAGACCACGACAAACTTGTCCAGCTCCGGCATGAACACCGAGTTCATTAAGTACATGAAGTGAGCTGGAGCATTGGTGAGGCCAAAGGACATGACCAGGTACTCATAAAGTCCGTACCTTGTCGAAAAAGCTGTCTTTGGAATGTCCTCAGCCCTGATCTTAATCTGATGGTACCCGGATCTTAAATCCATCTTGGAAAAGACCTTTGCTTCGACCAACTGATCAAACAACATGTCGATCCGTGGCAACGGGTACTTGTTCTTGATGGTTACGGCATTTAATGGACGGTAGTCCACGCAAAGCCGCAACGTTTCATCCTTCTTTTTGACAAATAATGCCGAACAGCCCCATGGCGAGGAGCTCGGCCTAATAAAACCCTTCTCCAGAAGGTCCGTGAGCTGAGTCTTCAGTTCAGCCAACTCCTTGGGCGCCATCTTGTACGGCCTTCGGGATATTGGCATGGTTCCCGGTGCAAGTTCAATCTTGAACTCCACCTCTCTATCGGGTGGCATCCCCGGCAAATCATCCGGGAATACATCAGGGAATTCTCGGACCACTGGAATGTCTTCCAATCTGATGGTTGTGGCTTGATAGACACTTGGAAGTTTTATTTCTGGACTGTCCAGAAATAATGAGTGAGAACCGTGCACTCCTGAGTTTAAGTGCACGACTCGGAGGACGGTGTCTAAAACAGCGCCGTGGCGGTTTAACCACGACATCCCTAGGATGACATCGACCTTCTGTCCCTCTAAGATAATGAGAGACGTGGGGTACACTCTACCCGCTAAGCATAATGGTGCTTTGGAGACCATTACGCTTGCTGAAATCTTCCCACCCGGTGAACAAATTAAATATGGACTATCGGTGGGTAGTATTGGCAAGCTGTGTTTAGCAATGAAAGCTTGGCTAATAAAATTATGCGTGGCGCCTGAATCAAATAGTACTATAGCGGGATGCTGGTGGAGTTGGAACATACCCGCAAGGATTGGCTCGCCCTCCGGCACGTCCTCAATGGCAAGCTGGTGGACAGTACCGGGCCTAGGGTTTGCCCGCCGCGCATTAGTAGGGTTCCGGGGTTGATTCCTCCCCGGAAACTGTGGTACCACTCCGCCGCCTTGCCTCTCCGGGCAACTGCTCGCGAAGTGTCCTGGACGACCACACTTGTAACATGTGGCCGCTACTGGTGGAGTACTTGGTGGACGAAAGCCCGGCATGCGTTGCGGAGGTGCAAACGCACGCGGCATCGCCCGCTGCTGCTGTTGTTGTTGCGGTGGTGCTGGCAGTGCCGGCCGGAATGCCGGTGAAGAATACGGCCGACCGCGGAACGGCATCGACCGCTGTGGTGGCTGCCAGCGCGGACCTGATGGTGGGCGATTCACCATCCGAAACTTCTGAGAAGGACCGCCTCCTTCTCCGCTGCTCTGCGGCGCGCTTCGCTTTCGCTCTGCCGCCGCCAACTCCTTGCCGGAGTCTTCCTGAACAATCACAGCATCAATTATGTCGTTGAGGCTGCCGCGATTGAACATCGCCAGCTTGTCCTTCAGGAGCGGGTTAAGCCCCTGGTAAAAGTGGTCCCGCCGCTTCTCGTCCGTATCTGCGTGATACGACGCGTAGAGTGCGAGATCGTTGAACGCTCTGGAGTACTCCAGCGCGTTCCGGCTCCCTTGTTGCAGGTGTAGGAATTCCTGCGTCTTCCTCTTCATCAAACCGGGCGGTATATGATAGGCCCGGAAGGCCGTCCGGAACTCCGCCCAGGTCATCACTCGGTCGGTGGGTTGTGAAGCACAAAAGTTGGCCCACCACGCGCTCGCGGATCCTTGGAGCTGCTGGACCGCGAACTGAGTCTTGCGCTGCTCGCTGATTTGGAGCAGCCCGAACTTCATCTCTATGGCGCGGAGCCAGTTGTCCGCGTCAAGTGGTTCATCCGCCCTTGAGAATACAGGGGGATGAGTCGCCAGGAAGTCAGAGTAGGAGCTCTGTTGGCGCTCCTCACGATCTTGACGTCTCTCTGGGCGAGACGTATTCGCAATTAACGTTTGCAGCAGCTCTGTATGCTGCTGATGTGAACCCGCCATTGCCGCGACAATGTCGGCCAATGTAACCGTTGGCAGTGGCGGTGGCGGTGTTTGCTGTTGCTGTTGCTGCTGCTGTCCCGAGGAGTCCTCGGGAGGTGGTTGGGAGGTCTCTCCCCCTTGGCTAGTACCTCCAACATCGGGGTTGGCACGAGTACGCGTCATTCTGAAATTCAACACAGCAGCAATTAGCACATGTCTTACTCAAAATTCCATAAACAGGAGTAAGTATTGAAGCGACGCATGATTAACTTGCACAACATTCACATATATTGATAAAGCATAAACTTTATACAAGATACATTATTCTCGGATCTCCGAGAAGTCGTGCTCATGTCGTCACTACCTATACATACGCTACTGTCTACACGACATGTCACCGATTACAAAAGTTGGGTTACGCTACCCTAGCTGCCCTACTTGGCAACCGTAACCCCCTACTCGGAGTAGAACTCGACCTCCTGTGGGTCGTCCTCCTCCGGTACCTCTGCTGGTGGCTCGGGGTCTACCACCTCTTCTCCCATTCCAGGTTCTCCCATGGCTGGAAGACCCAAGACTACCGGTACGCCCAATACCGGGGGCACGAGGTCCTGCAATGCATGCACCTCGTCCATAGCCTGGTTGTAGTCCTCTTCCCAGCCTTGTCCTTCCTCAATAGCGTCGTCCCGCTCTTGAGCAAGGTCCTCATTCTGCTGGGTTAGGGTCTGCACCAGCTCTTGCAACGCCGCAATGTCAACACGGCTCTTCTTCTTTGCCTTCTTCAGACGACGCAACTGATTGTGTTGTTCATTCAGTCGCTTGATCGTCGGAAGGAGCACATTGCGGAGTGCACTGTGAGCACTCTCAAAATGATCTCCACGGCTTGTGCTCTCCTTGAGCTTGGTGGCGAGATGCTCCGTATGAACAGCTTGGCTGTCCATCACAGCGTTTCCCGCCCTCATTTGGAGGCTGAGATTTGCCTCCGCGGGGTTGTACCTTGGGCATCTCGGGTTTGTTGCCTCTAGGTACCTCTCTTCCCACACATGCTGAGCTCGTCCCTCCACCGGAACGAGTGCGTATGGAGTTCCCTCCATAGCCTGTACGTGTAGTTGGCAGAAACGTGACATAGTGTCACGGGCTGCCACTTGCCACATCCCTTCCGGTTGTCTTCCTCTCACCGTGACGGTGAATGGCACCCAACCGGGTGGCGTAGGCCCTGCAGGAACCTCGACATGGATCGTCCACGTCTTGTTCCCCTCTTCGCCTTCTTCCTTGGCGAAGTATTGCGGCATCTGGTTGTACCCGAAATATTGGAGCATTAGCCACAATGCTCCCGGGTAGCCGCTACGGTCAGAGCAGTGGGAAACTACCCACCCGTTCTCCAACCGTTTATCTGCTGCCATCTGTAAAAATATATTTGAGAAATGTCAAATATTTATTTAAACAGTAAACCATTGAGTTATAACATAAGATATGTCATTGAACCCTTAACACTTGGAAACATAGTTCAAATTTTTAAACAAATTTGACTGCTGATCTGCTGTTCCCATGACAGCCCTGACCAGTTTCCATATCAATCTGATTTAGGCCAGGTTAAAAGCAAAACCAGTCCTGGAGCTCAACATCAAAGTTAAAGTTAACTTCAATAGCTTTCCAGAAAGTATTTGGTTGGCCTAAGATCTGCTCTGGTTCAAAAGTTATGAGATGTCAAAGTTAACAGAATTTCTGGGAACAATTGGACAGCACCTCCCTGCCTTAGGTACTGATTTGATCCAAGAATTCCAGTTAATTCTGTTCCTAATCTGACAAAACTTTCTGTTACAAAGTTGTAACCCATCTCATAAGCTTCCCAGAACCACCTCATTTTCTATTTTTGGATTTTTATGCAGGAAGTTATGCTTAATTTACAGAGAGTCTACAGAGAGTCTTTGCTCCGTCCTGTTTTCTGGACAGTTTCAACTCTACTGCATTTTTCGAGTGGTTAAGGGATGAAACACCTCTGGAACTCAACAGAAAAGTTGTAAAGCTCCTCCAAAGCTTTCCAGAAATGTATCATACGACCCCAACCTCGAAAGAACTCAACCTCTAACCTCTGATTAACTTCAGCCTTGATTTAGCTGAAAACAGAGTGCTCTGTCCTTAACATCCTATAAGTTGAAAATTTATTAACTTTGAATATCCTGTTCAAGGGAAGGAGTTACATCAAGTTTTACTACTTTGGATCAAAACCTTCAAGTTTTTAAATGAAGTTGTTCATTTAGTTGGGTGTGACGTCGAGGCGTCACCAGATTATGTCGGTACTACGTCCTCACAAAGGAAAAACCTATACCGGATTTAGCCGGCTTCGTTAGTTCAGTGGCACTACTCGTCACTCGCACACGGATGCTACACGTCTACCGTTTCGTGGTAAGGCTACCTGCAGAAACTCAAACAATCATCAGACTCGGCTGCACACCGAGCCCGGAATCCATACAGTTTGTACACCCGGCCGTCATCACTCGCCCGGATGTTCTCAAGCCAAACACGCCTTGAGTTACGTGTTCACGTTTCAGACCACGTGACGGGGTCTCCCATGTTGCACCACGCACGCCAGGGACAGACGTTGCTCGAATACCCCAAACGACATGAAGAGTCGTAGAGGATATCAAAGCGGGTCGGGTTACCTGCCACCCGTGGGGCTCCACCCTTCAGCTTGTGCGCACTGGTGGACAGCGCTTACGTGCACCCCCCAAGACATGAACGTCCCGAGATGCACGATTTTCCGACATAACAAATAAGTTAATAAGCCACTTTCTATATACTAATAACATCCTTATACGGGCTACTAACTCGTTCCTCACTGGATTTTTGAAAAAGAAGACCTTTGTACTGTGTTAAACCTCAAGCGAGCTCTGATACCACGCTGACACGACCCCACTGGTCCTGTCGAGCCAGGATCACGCTGAGGGGTGCTGCGTTGCACAACACCGTATAACACACGTCAAAGGTACAAAGCGGAAGCGGAAGCTTTATTACATAAACAAGTTTATTAACATGTTTACATCAAAATAAGTTTAGTCCACACTCGCGGGCGTAGACTAAGCATCAAGTGCACGTTCAGCCCTCGAACGTGTCCTTGCTAGCACACTCGCACACTAACTCTGCGGCGTGCACGACTCCCACTCGACGGGGTTCCCCTCCTGGGGTTCCGTCTCCTCTTCGGGAGTCCCTTCCTCATAGAACCCTGCAAAAGCTTCAAACACAAGCAGTGAGCACGAAGGCTCAGCAAGTCTGACCCGTCTCACCTAAACATGAAACTTCTACATGAGGGTGATGGGTTGCATGAGGTAAAAATCATTTGCAAGGACTCGCCTAATTAGTAGAACCTTACTTTCAAGTTTTAGCAGCAGGTTGTGGAGAACTTTACGCTAAGGCACATGAGAGAGCCGCAATCAAACAAGAAACGCATTTCTCTCATGTACTTTGCCCAAAGTTGAAAAGAACTTTAGTTAGCACTAAGCTACAACATATCATTAACAATCAATATCCAACTTTCAATCAGCAACATTTTAACATGTAACTAGCCTGTTCTTTCTACGTCACGGTACAGTGAACAAGTGGTACTCACTGACCGCGAGGGACGGCGATTATAATCGATTTACACCTGCAGGGTTACCCGAACAACCCGTCACGTACGCCCGTACTCGATGTTGCCTACAACAACCATCACGGACGCCGTACGCGACTACCTTTCACCCGTTAGCCAAATATTGAACCGGTCCCATCGTCCCGAGCAAGAGGTCCCTGCACGCGCATCTCTGTGCCGCCAGCTGATTTACACCTCGAGCTCTCAACCTACCCTCTGAACGACGGGCAATGCCTCAATACCCAGCTACCCGAGTTACATCAGTTTCCCGGTTCCCATATAGCCGGTAGGTCTTCGGTACTGTTCTAGCTTGTTCAACAGGCCCGCACACGGCTCGGTCCTCAATCGACACAAGCGGAGCTACAGCACACAGGCCCCAAAGTCCTGCTGCCCTTACTCTCCGCTCGGTCTCATTTTCTTGCCATGTGTATCATGTGCTATCTCTACCCGAGCAATGTGCCTCTAGCCTATTCTCGCGAGTAGTTCCAACTACTCGACTTGTACCGAATCCTACTCTATCCTAGCAATGCAGTGGCTAACGGGGTTTGCAATCCTAAACCCCAACCCATGGTTTTCTTGGCTATGCAGTGGGGTTTCCAAACAAGACTCTGATGCACAACATAAAGAAAACAAGTATGTGCTCAAAACAATAAAAATTTATAAAATGGTTAATGCAAACCGGGGCTTGCCTTGCTGCTCTTGGTCGTAGGCTAGCTGTTCCTCCGGAGTAACGAAGTCTAGGACTTCGGGTTCCTCCTCGACCTTAGCGACTACATGATAAGAACAATGTATGTATTAATTAAATGCTTTTGTATTAACTTTGAAGTTGTGAAGTCTATAACCTTTACTAGATAGACCTAATGACTGTGAAACTTTTACTGTGGCTTGGTTACAACCTAAACAGAGACTTGGTCAAGTTTTAGTTGCAGCAAAGCTCATTTGAGCCCTCCACAAATAATTATGTCCTTGACCTTAATTAAAGGCTTTTAGGGTGTTCTAGGTATTTTCATGAAACAAACTATGACTTTCTGAAAACTAGATTTTCAGAGGGTTCTAATGGAATTGGTCTCACTTAATTTGGAAGTCTCTAACTAAAGATATGAGCTAAACAATTTCAGAGAAAATTCTGAAAATGTTTCTGAACATTTTCTATTTTCTCTGGAACAGTTTTACTAATCACACCATTAGGTGGACTAAATGAGCTCAAATGGATCTGAAATTTTTATGGTAGTTCAAGGATATTTTGGTGAACATCTCAGCAAAATTTCAGGATTTTCCTCCAAATGATTCTCCAGTTAAAATTCCTAACAGTTTAAACTTTAAGGAATTAATTCTGGAGAATTAAGGAATCTCATGAAGTGACACTTGATTTTCTGGAAAGTACTCAAAGAGCTGAATCCAGCAAAATTTGGTTCACTCAATTTGGAGCTTTCTAGCCAAAGTTATAAGGATTTGAAGTTTGAAGGAAATCTGAAAATCGGGGAAAAGTTTAAACTCGCGCGTGGGCCCAGGAGACACGCGTCGCACGCCGAAGCGACAGCACACCGCGGCCCACAAGGCTTTTGCGCGCCAGCACACCCGATCCCGGCCGCAGCCGGATCCCGATTCAAAATATCGGCCGCTGACAGCTGGGGTCCACCCCCTTCTTCAACCTCGCGACACCCGCGCTCCGCCGCCGAGGGACCTCGCCGGAGAGCTCGCCGCCGGCTGCTGTACAGCTTCAAACTTCTTGATTCTGGCCGCCCCTGCCTACTTTTACTTGGGGAACATGATCCGAGGGTCAGCTGCTCATGACAACGGCCGGAGCATGGTCGGCGACGAGCCGCCATATCGGAACGACTTCGGCCATGTCGGCTGATGCTCCTAGTGCCTCAGCTACTTGGGAAACCGGTCGGGGAGCATCAGTGGACCTCAGAGAAGGTCGACATGAACTCGGGGCAGCTCGGGGAAGGCCCGAAATAGGTCCTCACCGTGCGCCCGATACCCCCCGTGCGTTCCGCCATTAGTAGACCTTGAATTACGCCGGGCACAGAAGTTCTCCGGCCCAGAGTTGTGAAGGCAACTTGTGCGTCACCGTGTCTAGTTCGTGTGGGAGTGGCCTGAGGCCCTCTAATCCTTTCTAGAGCACGAATTAAACAGAATCGTACCCGAGGGTCGTTCTGCACACAGAAAGGGGAAAAGTGGAAATTCGCCGCCGGTGAGCAACCACTCGAGCTGTGGCTCGGGGATGAGCAGCACCGATCACTTGCGCGTCCAAGGGTGCCTTGGCTCGGGCGTGACAACGCCCAGGTTGGGCTGTCCACGAGAGCCCGAGGTGCGGCGGTTTCCAGTTCCGAGTTTGATCTTTCGGCACAGCCGATATCACTCGGTTTCAATCGATTTCTATCAATGGGAAGGATGGAGGATGGTTGCTAGTACCTTGCTGGGACCTTGGAATGGAAAGAGGGAGCTGCGATCGGCTTGATCAAGCAGGAACTCGAGCGGCGGCGATGGCAGTGGGAAAAGCAGTCGCGCACGTCGGTAGCTCGGGGAAATGGTGACTGAGGCACGCCGGGGAGGGAATAAATAGCTCGGCCGGCTGGCCTCCGGCTTGGGGCACGCAGCAGGAGCTGGCGCCGGCCGGCCCCTTCGGTGGCGCGCGCGCACAACAGCCGGGAACCGACTGAACTGTGGTTCAGTCGGTTTGCTTTGAGGCTGAGGCTGACATGTGGGTCCCACTCCTCTTTTAACCTCTGAAATTTATTCCTAACAGCTGTGGTAAACAGTGAACCCTATTCTACCCTTGGCAACTCAAATTATTCACCCAAGAGCCATTTGAATTGATCAAAGTTCAAATGAGGTTTGGTTTGAATGAATTTCAGCACAAGTGCAGTTTGAAATTCAAATAAAGTTTGAATTTCTCCCCCTTAGCTCATGTCAAGATCAACTCCAAATGGAGTGAAAATTGGTGTGTGAGCTCACAAAAATGTGCTGAGCAAGAATATGCCTTCCACTTTTAAATTCAGTGGGTGAAAACAGTTTGAATTTGAATATGTTTTCAAACTGCCCCTTTCCTATCTACACCCAAGATGACCTCAAAAATGTTTTGAATTTGGGTGAAACTTGGCATGGACATCCTTGGCAAAGTGTAGGAGTTTTCATATGTCCAGCCCATCTATATCACATGTGGGAAGTACCACTTTTGCAATGTGTGAGTTTGTTCCCTAATGAGCATGTTGATAATTGTTACTTGCTCTTTATTTGTGTTCATCATTTTTCCTCAAATGAGGTGTGTGGTGTGGGGATGAACACTGCAAATGGGTGTCAAAAACTGAGGCCCTTACACGTACACTTCTCATCTTCTTTGAAATCCTTCTCTGTCCCTTGTTGTATCCTTTCCTTGATCTCCTTGATCTCCTCGTCCGTTGCTTGGCCCTCTCTTATCTCTTGCTCTAATGAATAGTGGATCTCCATCATTTCTTTGTTATTCAGGAATCAAGGTGTAACCGTTTGAACTCCTTACGTAGTTTGGGTGGTAGCTCCTGAATCGTGAGTTGATGGCATGCTCCTTTCCAGCTTAAGGCATCAGCGACTACATTGGCCTTCCTAGGGTGGTAGTTGATTCCAACATCATAATCCTTGATGTGTTCCAACCATCGACGTTGCCTCAAATTCAAGTCCGTTTGTGTAAATATGTACTTGAGGCTTTTATGATCTGTGTAGATATCACATCGATGACCAAGGATATAGTGTCTCCAAATCTTCAATGCATGTACTACCGCTGCTAGCTCCAAGTCATGGGTGGGATAATTAAGCTCGTGCTTCTTTAATTGTCGTGAGGCATAGGTTACCACTTGTCCTTCTTGCATGAGCACACATCCGAGCCCCTATCTGGATGCGTCACAATATATGTCAAAGCTCTTGCTTACGTCCGGCAATACCAGAACCGGTGCTGTGGTTAGTGACACGACCCCACTGGTCCTGTCGAGCCAGGATCACGCTGAGGGGTGCTGCGTTGCACAGCACCGTATAACACACGTCAAAGGTACAAAGCGGAAGCGGAAATTTTATTACATAAACAAGTTTATGAACATGTTTACATCAAAATAAGTTCAGTCTACACTCGCGGGCGTAGACTAAGCATCAAGTGCACGTTCAGCCCTCGAACGTGTCCTTGCTAGCACACACGCACACTAACTCTGTGGCGTGCACGACTCCCACTCGACGGGGTTCCCCTCCTGGGGTTCCGTCTCCTCTTCGGGAGTCCCTTCCTCATAGAACCCTGCAAAAGCTTCAAACACAAGCAGTGAGCACGAAGGCTCAGCAAGTCTGACCCGTCTCACCTAAACATGGAACTTCTACATGAGGGTAATGGGTTACATGAGGTAAAAATCAGTTGCAAGGACTCGCCTAATTAGTAGAACCTTACTTTCAAGTTTTAGCAGCAGGTTGTGGAGAACCTTACGCTAAGGCACATGAGAGAGCTGCAATCAAACAAGAAATGCATTTCTCTCATGTACTTTGCCCAAAGTTGAAAAGAACTTTAGTTAGCTCTAGACTACAGCATATCATTGACAATCAATGTCCATCTTTCAATCAGCAGCATTTTAACATGTGACTAGCCTGTTCTTTCTACGTCACGGTACAGTGAACAAGTGGTACTCACTGACCGCGAGGGACGGCGATTATAATCGATTTACACCTGCAGGGTTACCCGAACAACCCGTCACGTACGCCCGTACTCGATGTTGCCTACAACAACCATCACGGACGCCGTATGCAACTACCTTTCACCTGTCAGCCAAATATTGAACCGGTCCCATCGTCCCGAGCAAGAGGTCTCTGCACACGCATCTCTGTGCCGCCAGCCGATTTACACCTCGAGCTCTCAACCTACCCTCTGAACGACGGGCAATGCCTCAATACCCAGCTACCCGAGTTACATCAGTTTCCCAGTTCCCATATTGCCGGTAGGTCTTTGGTACTGTTCTAGCTTGTTCAACAGGCCCGCACACGGCTCGGTCCTCAATCGACACAAGCGGAGCTACAGCACACAGGCCCCAAAGTCCTGCTGCCCTTACCCTCCGCTTGGTCTCATTTTCTTGCCATGTGTTTCATGTGCTATCACTACCCGAGCAATGTGCCTCTAGCCTATTCTCGCGAGTAGTTCCAACTACCCGACCTGTACCGAATCCTACTCTATCCTAGCAATGCAGTAGCTAACGGGGTTTGCAATCCTAACCCAACCCATGGTTCTCTTGGCTATGCAGTGGGGCTTCCAAACAAGACTCTAATGCACAGAATAAAGGAAACCAGTATGTGCTCAAAACAATAAAAATTGGTAAAAAGGTTAATGCAAACCGG
Organism: Neostapfia colusana; assembly: GCA_030760725.1. Taxonomy (NCBI): domain Eukaryota; kingdom Viridiplantae; phylum Streptophyta; class Magnoliopsida; order Poales; family Poaceae; genus Neostapfia; species Neostapfia colusana. Next base: position 110,032,171 of record JASWHV010000006.1, read on the forward strand.
AGCTTGCCTTGCTGCTCTTGGTCATAGGCTAGTTGTTCCTCCGGAGTAATGAAGTCTAGGACTTCGGGTTCCTCCTCGACCTTAGCGACTACATGATAAGAGCAATATATGTATCAATTTAAATGCATTTGTATTTGTGACACCCTCATCTCGGGTGTCAGCATATGAAGAAGAAAAACATTTTAAGAAAAGAAGGAACAGAGACAAGTATCAAAAGGATGGCCAATAAAGCTCTCCGAGAACACCGAAACGCAACTTCCACGGCCAGCAGACCACGTGGCGCGTTCAGAACTCATCCCCGACAGATTGGGAGAGGTCCGACGCTAAACTAGGCTACGTGGCAGGACCGGGGGTCACCTCCGCAATTGGAAAGAGGTTCGACCCTGTGGGACATGTGCTGCCCGCGGAGCTATCCTCTGCGGAAGAAGCAAAGGCATTTTTCATAAGACACGTGTCGTCCACGGAGCTAGTCCTCGCGGAAATCAGAGGACCATCCGCGCGGGATACGTGTCAATCTCGGAGCTCATCTCAGAGAGAAGTCCGGGTCTATCGAACACGTGTCACCACCGGAGCTTATCACCGGAAGGTCCGTCGCAAAAACACGTGGTGTGCGCGGAGCTCGTCTCCAAAGAAGAGGGAGGTCTCGCTCGTGACACGTGGCACAACCGGAGCTCGTCTCTGCGGGAGAAGATATACCAGGCTCGGAAGGACACGTGGAGCTTCCGGAGCTCATTACCGTGGAGGTAACGAGTCTGAAGCGGTTCTTACGTGTAAAGATACCGGTGCGCAACGAAAACCGATCTAAACTCCACGATCCTTACCGAAGATAAGACGTCAGGATCTAACAAAGATCTGAATAAGACTCTTATTCGGGATCCAATCAGATTAGGACTATTCTCTTCCCGATTGTAAATAGAACCCAAAACCTCTGGCCGAAACCACGAATTTCTTTTTCAACTCCTGAGCCGACGACTTAGAACCCTAGCCCTAACTCGCCGAGCAAAACATCGCCGAAGCACAACAAGGGAGATCGTCGGAGAAGAACCGAGTGGTCTGAGGAGGACCTCAAAGTCAAGAAAAGCGTGAGGTAGGACTTCAATACCACCTTACGACATCATGTTGTTCATCTCTTTGCATCTGTTCTTCGATTCCTTTCGAACAGAAGCGTTTTCATGGGCAGAACAATCGATGATCAGTTCATCGCCACGTTCATCTTTGATCTGAACACCTCTGACCATGCAAGCCATGCAAGAACATCATATCAATCTAATGAAACTAAATCATAGGATAGCATGCATGTGCATCATCGCATCTAGTTTAGGGTTTTGTGCATGATATTGATTGCCGTGAATATTGTATGCACGTGAATCCTACAAGCAGGACAAACTCAGGAAGCTGTCTACAACGAGCTGCAGCAACAAGGTTTTGAGAATCAAGGACAACTGGAACCGCAAGAACAAGGCAAGTGCTCCTTAACCATGTTGATCCTATGTTTTGGGTAAAACTATTTTGTTTTGCGAAAAGGTGTGTGTGCTGAGTCAAACATGATGGGAAAACCCTTTTTATAGGAGTTTACTAGTTTTGATTAAACCACCCTTGTCGCCTGGGAAGTTTATGAGTCGGGTATGGTTTTTGCTTTATGCTTCGCTGAGTCTATGGGATTGGCAAGCGAGATAGATGTGTTTAGCTAACTGCACTCATAATAATAAGGGGAAACTGATGTTAATAAGGAACATGGATCGGAGGGAGATCTAGGCAAGCCTGGGTTTGTGAATGAGGTAGCATGAGATGGTGGTTTTACTTGCCGTAGATCTAAGGACCGGTTCATGCATGCACATGCCAGGATAACAGTGCCATCACAAGGCCAAGTATGGGTGCGGCTTAGCTGAGTAATTAGGTAAGTTGCTAGGATGTTATGGACTATGGAAGGCGTGGGGAATGGGAGTCGAGTGAGGACTGCCCTGGGAACTGCATGGCACAAGAGGGGGCCCGTGGGTGGGAGAATTGGAGATTCTAGCCTGCCGGTGAAACCTTAGTGAGTCCATACATCTAGTAACCCCTTTGTAAAGGCTATTTTGTGATCTCTTGACCATACACCGACGGTTGTGTACTGGTATAATGGAGGTTCTGCAGTCGCCGACGGGTGACGAAATCACAAACTTGTGGGTAAAGAGGTACAAACTCCGCAGAGTCAAAAACTATCATGATAGCCGAGCTTACGGTCACGAGCACCTGGCTAAACTGCCATGATTAGACGGGATGGTTATTGGAATGGTTATTGGGAAGGTTTTTGGTTATGATTATGGGTTTGGTTATGGTTTGGTTTGGAATTGTTAAGCCTGGATGATGAAAGGGTTGCATGACTGGTGGGTCATGAAATGAGATTGGTCTCGGTGCGAGACGAGGTTGTTATATGAGATGAGATGGTAGCGAATACGAGGAGGTATTCGTGAGTATGAATAAAAGATTGGTTAATGTTCAGATGGAACACGGGGAGTGATGAAGGTATGTTGGTAATTCAATATATGCTGGGATTACATTCGTCTAAAGTAAAGTTGCCGTTTTATCATGGTTTTACAAGATTGCTTTTCTGCAAATGAGCCCTTTTATACCTACCTTGTTTATAAGCTGCATATCATGTGTTATTCCCGCACTTGCTGAGTACATCATTGTGCTCAAACTTGCATTATTATTTCTTCATCAACAGCAAGAGAAGACTACTATGAAGACCGAGTAGAGCATTATGGCGTGTGATCTGTTCTCAACCTTGCCTGTGGAAGGATTAAAGATGGAGCCACTTCTGCTTAGTTTTGCTTCCGCATTAGTTTTTGCTTCCGCATTTAAATAAGGACTTCCGCTGCGTAGAAATAAGACTTCCGCTGTGAGCATGAGTCCAAGACTCATGAGAAATTGTAATAAACTCTGTTATTCGTGGTAATATATAATCTGAATTCAGTTTGTGGAACGTATGTGTATGTGTGATAAACATCCTGGCACACATATGCATTAGTTCTCGGTTCCGTGGTTTTCCACAGAATTGAGGGCGTCACAGATTGGTATCAGAGCCACGGGTTGACAGTGGGTTACACGCCTAATTAGAAACCTTAGATTGATATTAGAGCCACGGGTTAACAGCAAGTTACACCCCTAAATAGGAGTCACATGTAGCTAAGCTACGCTGACCAAAGGAAGCGCCCTAGGCTGAATAGCCTAGATTGGCCTCTAAAACCACCTTGACATAGGAAACCATCCTTGAATAGGAGTTGAGTGGGCCCTTGTAATGATTATTTGTGAATATGTGCTTAGTATGAGTTGTGGGACGTCTTAAAAACGTTGTCCATATCCACACGTAAGAAGAAGAAGGAGTGAAATGCTTCGGCACTTGATCACGTCCTCATAAGGACTAATATATATAGTCCAACTCACCTTGATGCATATAGTTGAAAGGACCTAGCTAATCTTCTAACCTTCTATTCTATTTCGTTCCCCCTCACAGATGGTGAGAGGAAACGCCAGCCGAAGGAACGTCCAGGAAGGTGACCACGAGGAAGTTCCTGCTAACCTCGGAGCTGGCGAAAACAACCTAGAAAGGTTGATGGCCATGCAAAACAAGCTTATGCAAACCATGATCCAAACTTTGGGTCAGTTGCAGGCCAACCAGCACCCCGTTCCGGCGCCACCGCCACCACCACCACCGGCTCATAACAGGTTGGGAGAGTTCATGAGGACTCGACCACCCACCTTTGCTCAAGCAAGTGATCCAATGGAGGCCGATGATTGGTTGAAATCTGTGGAGAAAAAGCTTGCCATTGTTCAGTGCAACGACCGAGAGAAGGTTCTCTTTGCGTCGCACCAACTGATGGGAGCAGCTGCTGACTGGGGGGATGCCTTGAGCAATGCCCATGCCAACCCGGAGACAATCACTTGGACTGAGTTCAAGGAAAGTTTCCGCTCCCACTACATCCCTGTTGGCGTAATGATGCTCAAGAGGCAGGAGTTTGAGGGTCTCCGCCAAGGGCAGAAGAGTGTGAACGAATACCTCAACAAGTTCATACAACTGTCCCGGTATGCCCCCGAAGATGTCAACTCAGATCAGAGGAAGCAGTACCTGTTCATGAGAGGGTTGAACAATGAGATCCAAGTTCAGCTCCTCAACAATGACTACGTAAGCTTCCAGAAGCTGGTTGATAAGGCTATTGTGGTGGAAAACAAGATCCGAGAGATCTAGCGCGAGAGCAAAAGGAAGATGCCATACCAGCCCCAAGGGAGCAACGTACGACCTAGGTACATGCCCCTGCAACGCAGTATGGATCGACCGCTCCTACGTACCGCCTGGTCAGCCACCACAGCAACGGCTCGTTGAACCGGCACCTCGTGTGCCCATGCCTCCTGCGCCCCGGCCTGACAATGGCGCTCCAGTTTAAAACCCCCGCCCCAACGTACCTGCTGCCGTAGGCAACAGGGCATGCTTTGCATGCGGGGAAGCAGGCCACTTCGCTAACCAGTGCCCGAAGAGAGGCCCTGGACAGCAAGGTAACGTGCCCAAGCAGAACCAGCGACCAAACGGAGGGGACCACCAAGGGAACCGTGGACCGCAGAACTATGCTCGTGGCCATGTTAACCATGTCACTGCTGAGGAAGCACAACAGGCTGAGGACGTCGCAATTGGTATGTTCCTTGCCAACTCCAACCCAGCCACCATTTTATTTGATTCCGGAGCATCGCATTCCTTCATATCATCCAAATATGTTGCCAAGCATTATCTACCCGTATCCCACTTAGAAGGTGCTATGTTAGTTAATTCTCCCGGAGGAGAAATGAGGACTAATATAGTATGTCCTAAAGCAAGCCTTAAAATAAGGGGGGTAGACTTCTTGCCAACCTTATTGTCTTGGACTCCCACGGAATTGACATCATACTCGGAATGGACTGGTTAAGCAAGCACAATGGGGTAATCCAATGTGCTGAGAGAAGCGTGCAGTTGACGAACGAACACGGTATCCGTGTCGAGTTTGAGTCAGCCCAGCAAGCAACCGAACTGGTGGATCTGAACCATGTTGAAGGAGTAGCATTGGACAACATTCTAGCGGTTCAGGAATTTTTGGATGTATTCCCGGAAGAACTTCCAGGTATGCCACCTGACCGGGATATTGAGTTTGCCATAGATTTGGTACCTGGAACTGCACCCATAGCTAAGAGACCATATAGGATGCCCGTCAACGAGTTAGTTGAACTCAAGAAGAAAATTCAAGAACAGTTGGAGAAGGGTTTTATCCGTCCAAGTTCGTCACCGTGGGGAGCCCCGGTACTTTTCGTGGACAAGAAGGACGGAACCCAAAGAATGTGCGTGGACTACAGGTCTCTCAACGAGGTAACAATCAAGAATAAATACCCTCTGCCCCGTATAGAGGACCTGTCCGATCAAATGAAAGGAGCCCAAGTGTTCTCCAAGATTGATCTTCGGTCGGGATATTTCCAGCTGAAGATTAAGCCCTCCGATATACCTAAGACAGCCTTTCGGACGCGGTATGGCTCATATGAATATACCGTTATGTCTTTTGGATTGACGAATGCACCCGCATACTTCATGTACCTTATGAATAAGGTTTTCATGGAGTACTTGGACAAGTTCGTCATAGTTTTCATCGATGACATTATGGTGTATTCAAAAAGTAAGGAGGAGCATGAAGAACATCTGAGGTTGACCTTGCAGAAGTTGCGCGAGCATCAGTTGTATGCCAAGCTCAACAAGTGTCAATTTTGGCTAAGGGAAATATCCTTCCTAGGCCACATCATCTCCAAGGAAGGGGTATCGGTTGATCCTGGAAAGGTGAGAGATATTTTGAAGTGGGACCAACCGAGGAGCGTGAAGGATATTTGGAGTTTCCTTGGGATGGCAGGATACTATCGGCGCTTCATTAAAGACTTCTCTAAGATAGCAAAACCTATGACGGAGTTGCTAATGAAGGGAAAAGTCTTTCAATGGACACAAGCCTGCCAAGAAAGTTTTGAGGAACTCAAGAAAAGGCTAACCACCGCACCAGTTCTGGTATTGCCAGACGTAAGCAAGAGCTTTGACATATATTGTGACGCATCCAGACAAGGGCTCGGATGTGTGCTCATGCAGGAAGGACAAGTGGTAGCCTATGCCTCACGACAATTAAAGAAGCATGAGCTTAACTATCCTACGCATGATTTGGAGTTAGCAGCGGTAGTGCATGCATTGAAGATTTGGAGACATTATATCCTTGGTCATCGATGTGAGATCTATACAGATCATAAAAGCCTCAAGTACATATTTACACAAACAGACTTGAATTTGAGGCAACGTGGATGGTTAGAACTCATCAAGGATTATGATGTAGGAATCAACTACCATCCCGGGAAGGCCAATGTGGTCGCTGACGCATTGAGCAGAAAGGGAGCATGCCACCAACTCACGGTTCGGGAGCTACCACCCGAACTACGTAAAGAGTTCGAACAGTTACACCTCGGATTCTTGAATAACATGGAAATAATGGAAAACCACTCCTCATTGGAGCAAGAAATAAGAAAGGGACAAGCAACGGACGAGGGGATTAAGGAGATCAAAGAAAGAATCCGACAAGGGATAGAAAAGGATTTCAAGGAGGATAAAAAGGGTACGCTTTGGCTAGGAAAAAGAATTTGTGTGCCAAACATAAAACACCTTCGCGTCGTAATATTGAAGGAGGCACATGATTCACCCTATTCCATACACCCAGGGAGCACCAAAACGTACAAGGATTTGAAAACTTGCTATTGGTGGGATGGTAAGAAGAGGGATATAGCCGAATACGTTGCCCTATGCGACACATGCCAACGGGTAAAAGCTGAACATCAAAAACCCGCTGGATTGTTGCAACCCTTGAAAATACCTGAATGGAAATGGGAGGACATCAGTATGGACTTCATTGTCGGATTGCCACGAACTCAGTCAGGATACGACTCCATCTGGGTCATTGTGGACCGGTTGACGAAGACTGCCCATTTTCTTCCGGTAAAAACAAGTTACAACGTTACACAGCTGGCAGAATTGTACATGGAGCAGATCGTGTGCCGTCATGGAGTTCCAAAGAGGATAATCTCAGATCAAGGTTCTCAGTTTACCTCTAGATTCTGGAGGAAGCTGCAGAAAGCCATGGGTACACGACTGGATTTTAGCTCCGCCTATCACCCACAAACGGATGGACAAACCGAAAGGACGAACCAAATTTTGGAAGACATGTTGAGAGCTTGCGCCTTGAAACGTGGGCGTAGTTGGGATAGTAGTTTACCGTATGCCGAGTTCTCCTATAACAACAGCTATCAAGCTAGCTTGAAGATGACGCCTTTCGAAGCCTTATATGGTAGACGGTGTAGAACGCCGCTGTTCTGGAACGAGACTGGAGAGAACCAGGTGTTTGGACCCGAAGTACTACAAGAGGCTGAAAAGCAAGTCCAAACAATACAGGAAAACTTAAAGGCTGCTCAGTCACGACAGAAAGGCTATGCGGACAATAGGCGTAGAAAGTTGACCTTTGAAGTTGGAGACTTCGTATACCTTAAGGTATCGCCTATCCGAGGCCAACGACGTTTTAACGTCAGAGGCAAACTAGCGCCTCGCTACATCGGACCATTTAAGATTTTGGGTAAGCGAGGGGAAGTAGCCTACCAACTAGAGCTCCCAAACCACCTCTGCGACGTACATGACGTGTTTCATGTATCCCAGCTCAAGAAGTGCCTGAGAATACCAGAGGAACAAGTGTCAATGGGAGAACTTAACCTTCAAGAGGACCTGACTTACGCAGAACACCCTGTCCGAATCTTGGACGTGAAGGAAAGGGTCACCCGAAACAAGGTGATTCGATGGTGCAAGGTACAATGGAGCCATCACACTGAAGCTGAAGCCACATGGGAGCGAGAAGAGGATATCAAGGCAGAATTTCCCCATCTATTTTCTACTAACGAATCTCGAGGACGAGATTCAATTTAAGGGGGTAGATTTGTGACACCCTCATCTCGGGTGTCAGCATATGAAGAAGAAAAACATTTTAAGAAAAGAAGGAACAGAGACAAGTATCAAAAGGACGGCCAATAAAGCTCTCCAAGAACACCGAAACGCAACTTCCACGGCCAGCAGACCACGTGGCGCGTTCAGAGCTCATCCCCGAGAGATTGGGAGAGGTCCGACGCTAAACTAGGCTACGTGGCAGGACCGGGGGTCACCTCCGCAATTGGAAAGAGGTCCGACCCTGTGGGACACGTGCTGCCTGTGGAGCTAGCCTCTGCGGCAGAAGCAAAGGCATTTTTCATAAGACACGTGTCGTCCACGGAGCTAGTCCTCGCGGAAATCAGAGGACCATCCGCGCGGGATACGTGTCAATCTCGGAGCTCATCTCAGAGAGAAGTCCGGGTCTATCGAACACGTGTCACCACCGGAGCTTATCACCGGAAGGTCCGTCGCAAAAACACGTGGTGTGCGCGGAGCTCGTCTCCAAAGAAGAGGGAGGTCTCGCTCGTGACACGTGGCACAACCAGAGCTCGTCTCTGCGGGAGAAGAGATACCAGGCTCGGAAGGACACGTGGAGCTTCCGGAGCTCATTACCGCGGAGGTAACGAGTCTGAAGCGGTTCTTACGTGTAAAGATACCGGTGCGCAACGAAAACCGATCTAAACTCCACGATCCTTACCGAAGATAAGACGTCAGGATCTAACAAAGATCTGAATAAGACTCTTATTCGGGATCCAATCAGATTAGGACTATTCTCTTCCCGATTATAAATAGAACCCAAAACCTCTGGCCGAAACCACGAATTTCTTTTTCAACTCCTGAGCCGACGACTTAGAACCCTAGCCCTAACTCGCCGAGCAAAACATCGCCGAAGCACAACAAGGGAGATCGTCGGAGAAGAACCATGTGGTCTGAGGAGGACCTCAAAGTCAAGAAAAGCGTGAGGTAGGACTTCAATACCACCTTACGACATCATGTTGTTCATCTCTTTGCATCTGTTCTTCGATTCCTTTCGAACAGAAGCGTTTTCGTGGGCAGAACACTCGATGATCAGTTCATCGCCACGTTCATCTTTGATCTGAACACCTCTGACCATGCAAGCCATGCAAGAACATCAGATCAATCTAATGAAACTAAATCATAGGATAGCATGCATGTGCATCATCGCATCTAGTTTAGGGTTTTGTGCATGATATTGATTGCCGTGAATATTGTATGCACGTGAATCCTACAAGCAGGACAAACTCAGGAAGCTGTCTACAACGAGCTGCAGCAACAAGGTTTTGAGAATCAAGGACAACTGGAACCGCAAGAACAAGGCAAGTGCTCCTTGACCATGTTGATCCTATGTTTTGGGTAAAACTATTTTGTTTTGCGAAAAGGTGTGTGTGCTGAGTCAAACATGATGGGAAAACCCTTTTTATAGGAGTTTACTAGTTTTGATTAAACCACCCTTGTCGCCTGGGAAGTTTATGAGTCGGGTATGGTTTTTGCTTTATGCTTCGCTGAGTCTATGGGATTGGGAAGCGAGATAGATGTGTTTAGCTAACTGCACTCATAATAATAAGGGGAAACTGATGTTAATAAGGAACATGGATCAGAGGGAGATCTAGGCAAGCCTGGGTTTGTGAATGAGGTAGCATGAGATGGTGGTTTTACTTGCCGTAGATCTAAGGACCTGTTCACGCATGCACATGCCAGGATAACAGTGCCACCACAAGGCCAAGTATGGGTGCGGCTTAGCTGAGTAATTAGGTAAGTTGCTAGGATGTTATGGACTATGGAAGGCGCGGGGAACGGGAGTCGAGTGAGGACTGCCCTGGGAACTGCATGGCACAAGAGGGGGCCCGTGGGTGGGAGAATTGGAGATTCTAGCCTGCCGGTGAAACCTTAGTGAGTCCATACATCTAGTAACCCCTTTGTAAAGGCTATTTTGTGATCTCTTGACCATACACCGACGGTTGTGTACTGGTATAATGGAGGTTCTGCAGTCGCCGACGGGTGACGAAATCACAAACTTGTGGGTAAAGAGGTACAAACTCTGCAGAGTCAAAAACTATCATGATAGCCGAGCTTACGGTCACGAGCACCTGGCTAAACTGCCATGATTAGATGGGATGGTTATTGGAATGGTTATTGGGAAGGTTTTTGGTTATGATTATGGGTTTGGTTATGGTTTGGTTTGGAATTGTTAAGCCTGGATGATGAAAGGGTTGCATGACTGGTGGGTCATGAAATGAGATTGGTCTCGGTGCGAGACGAGGTTGTTATATGAGATGAGATGGTAGCGAATACGAGGAGGTATTCGTGAGTATGAATAAAAGATTGGTTAATGTTCGGATGGAACACGGGGAGTGATGAAGGTATGTTGGTAATTCAATATATGCTGGGATTACATTCGTCTAAAGTAAAGTTGCCGTTTTATCATGGTTTTACAAGATTGCTTTTCTGCAAATGAGCCCTTTTATACCTACCTTGTTTATAAGCTGCATATCATGTGTTATTCCCGCACTTGCTGAGTACATCATTGTGCTCAAACTTGCATTATTATTTCTTCATCAACAGCAAGAGAAGACTACTATGAAGACCGAGTAGAGCATTATGGCGTGTGATCTGTTCTCAATCTTGCCTGTGGAAGGATTAAAGATGGAGCCACTTCTGCTTAGTTTTGCTTCCGCATTAGTTTTTGCTTCCGCATTTAAATAAGGACTTCCGCTGCGTAGAAATAAGACTTCCGCTGTGAGCATGAGTCCAAGACTCATGAGGAATTGTAATAAACTCTGTTATTCGTGGTAATATATAATCTGAATTCAGTTTCTGGAACGTATGTGTATGTGTGATAAACATCCTGGGCACACATATGCATTAGTTCTCGGTTCCGTGGTTTTCCACAGAATTGAGGGCGTCACAGTATTAACTTTGAAGTTGTGAAGTCTATAACGCCTGCTAGACAGACCTAATGACTGTGAAACTTTTACTGTGGCTTGGTTACAACCTAAACTGAGACTTGGTCAAGTTTTAGTTGCAGCAAAGCTCATTTGAGCCCTCCACAATTAATTATGTCCTTGACCTTAATTGGAACTCTTAGGGTGTTCTAGGAATTTTCATGAAACAAACTATGACTTTCTGAAAACTAGATTTTCAGAGGCTTCTAATGGAGTTGGTCTCACTTAATTTGAAGGTTCCTAGCTAAATTTGTGAGGATTTGAAATTTGGAAGAATTCTGAAAATCGGGGAAAATTGAAATCTCGGGGGGTCCGCGGGGACACGTGTTGAGCGCGGAGGTGTCCGGTACCCCGGAGATACCACACGTGTCGAGCGCGGAGGTGTCCGGCACACCGGAGCTCAGAGGGTATTGGCGTGCCAGCACAGCGGATCCCCGGCCACACTCGATCCCGATTTAAATTCTTCAGCCGCTGACACGTGGGCCAGCCGGCTTCGTCTTCCTCCCGCCGTTTTCTCGCGCCCGCGCCGCCGACCTCGCCGGAGCAGACTCGGGGCTCGCCGGCTCGCCGCTGCCGGTCCTCCCATGGTCTGAAACTCGCCGCCAGGGGTTTGTCGACGTCGAGGAACACGTCGGTGGTGTCAGGTCGGGCTGGGGGTGAACGGAAATAGCTCGGCGACGCGCCGCGGCCTCGGTGGAGGTTCGGTGCTGTCGACCGTGGGTCCTAACCCACCAACACCTCGAACAAACGGTCCTACAGCATCAGCGTACCTCTAGGAAGCTCGACAAGGTGTAAAAAGGGTTCAGGGATGGCGGCAAGTCGATCGGCACCATGTGACTGATCGTGTCCGCCATGACCGCACTTGATCAAGCTCGAAATTCGTCACTCCTAGACAGTTTCACGCCACGGATGCAGAAAAGAACTTGATCGCCGGCTAGTCCAGCGTCTACGTGCAAGATTTGATGACCTCCGAAAGATCATAGAGCGAGAATTTAAAGAAACCGTACCGGAAGCTCAGTTTAAGGTTGCCGGAGCAAAAACTGAGAATTCGCCGGCGAGAGTTCACGGCGTGGCTTGAGCTTCAGGTGGAAGCAACGTGGAGTTCGTGCGCTCCTGTTGCCGCCCTTGCTCGGCCGTGGAAGTGGTTGCAGTGTGCTGCCCGCGTGAGACCGATCGCCGTCCTTCAGCTAAACTGCAGCGGTCGTCGTTGATCACGGGAACAGGGGCCGAAACTCGGTGGTTCAGGCGTTGGGAGGGTGGTGCACGACCTCCGGTGGCTGCCTAGCAGCTCAGGAACGAAGGAGATTGTCTTGTTGGTTTTTCCGATTGAGCGGAGAGCTGCGGCAAGAAACAATGCCGCTGCTCGGGTTTGCCCGCGAGAAGATAAAGCCGGCCGACTCCTGCTCGGCTGAGGCGGTGCCGGTCGTGTGGGGGCGCGAGCAAGCCGCCCTGTGCGCCAGCGCGCGGAGGGGGAAGCAGCTGGTGGCGCCGGTAGCTGCTCGGTGGCACAGCCGACAGCTGCTCGGTGGAATTTCCCACCGAGACTCTGACTTTGGTTGCAAGTTTCTCCTTCTTCCCTCTATGACATGTGGGTCCCACCCGGGGTTTTAACCTCTGAAATTTACTCCTAATCACTGTAGTGAACAGTGAACCCCATAATACCCCTGGTGGTTCAGATTATTCATCCTTGAGCTATTCGAATTGCATAGGATTCGAATTGGGTTTGGTTTGAGTGAATTTCAGCACAAGTGCAGTTTTGAATTCAAATGAAGTTTGAATTTGCCCCACTTAGTTCACGTCAAGATCAACTCCAAATGGAGTGAAACTTGGTGTGTGGGCTCACAAAAATGTGCTGAGTAAGAGTATGCCTCCCACTTTAAATTCATGGGATAAAAACAGTTTGAATTTGAATATGGTTTCAAACTGCCCTCTTTCTAGCTATACCCAAAATGGCCTCAAAAAGGTTTGGAATTTGGGTGAAACTTGGCCTGGACATCCTTAGCAAAGTGTAGGAGTTTTCATATGTCCAGCCCCCCTTATACCTCATGTGGAAAATACCACTTTGGCAATGTGTGAGATTGTTCTCTAATGAGCATGTTGATAATTGTTACTTGCTCTTCATTTGTGTTCATCATTCTTCCTCAAATGAGGTGTGTGATGTGGTGATGAACACTGCAAATGTGTGTCGAAAACTGAGGCCCTTACAGTTAGCCTTTTCTTGAGTTCCTCAAAACTTCCTTGGCATGCTGGTGTCCATTGGTAGACTTTTTCCTTCATTAGCAACTCCGTCATAGGCTTTGCTATCTTAGAGAAGTCTTTAATGAAGCGTCAATAGTATCCAGCCATCCCAAGAAAACTCCGAATATCCCTCACGCTTTGCGGTTGGTCCCACCTCAGAACATCTCTCACTTTTCCGGGATCAACCGATACCCCTTCCTTGGAGATAATTGGCCTAGAAACGATATTTCCTTTAGCCAAAATTGACACTTGTTAAGCTTGGCATACAATTGATGATCACGTAATTTCTGCAAGGTCAATCTCAAATGTTCTTCATGCTCCTCCTTGCTTTTTGAATACACCATAATGTCGTCGATGAAAACCACGACGAACTTATCCAAGTACTCCATGAAAACCTTGTTCATAAGGTACATGAAGTATGCAGGTGCATTTGTTAACCCAAAAGACATGACGGTATATTCATACAAACCATACCGTGTTCGAAAGGCAGTCTTGGGTATATCGGAGGGCTTAATCTTCAGCTGGAAGTATCCCGACCGAAGATCAATCTTGGAGAACACTCGGGCTCCTTCCATTTGGTCGAATAGGTCCTCTATACGGGGTAGAGGGTATTTGTTCTTGATTGTTACCTCGTTGAGAGACCTATAGTCCACACACATCCTTTGGGGTCCATCCTTCTTGTCTACGAAGAGCACAGGAGCTCCCCATGGTGACGAGCTTGGACGTATAAAACCCTTCTCCAACTGCTCTTGAATTTGCTTCTTTAGTTCTACTAGTTCATTGACGGGCATCCTATAGAGTCTCTTGGCTATGGGTGCAGTTCCGGGTACCAAATCAATGGCAAACTCAATGTCCCGGTCAGGGGGCATACCCGGAAGCTCTTCCGGGAACACGTCCGAGAATTCATGAACCACTGGAATGCTGTCCAATGTTGCTCCTTCGACGTGGTTTAAGATTTCCTTTTCAGTGGTTTGTTGGGCTGACTCAAACTCGACACGGATGCCGTGCTCATTTGTCAACGGCACGCTTCATTCAGCACATTGGATTACCCCGTTGTACTTTCTTAACCAATCCATCTCGAGTATAATGTCAATCCCTTGGGAATTCAAGACAATAAGGTTCGCAAAGAAGTCTACCCCCCTTATTTTAAGGCTTACTTTTGGACATACTATATTAGTCCTCATTTCTCCTCCGGGAGAATTAACTAACATAGCACATTCTAAGTGGGATACGGGTAGATGATGTTTGGCAACATACTTGAATGATATGAAGGAATGTGATGTTTCAGAATCAAATAATATGGTGGCTGGGTTCGAGTTGGCCAGGAACATACCAATTACGACGTCCTCAGCCTGTTGTGCTTCCTCAGCAGAGACATGGTTCACGTTGCCGCGAGCATAGTTCTGCTGTCCACGGTTTCATTGATTGTCCCCTCCGTTCGGTCGTGGGTTCTGTTTGGGTGCACTGCCTTGCTGTCCAGGACCTCTCCTTGGGCATTGGTTCGCAAAGTGTCCCAGTTCCCCGCAGGCAAAGCATGCCCTGTTGCCCACGGCAGCAGGCACGTTGGGACGGGGGTTTTGAGCAGGGGCGCCCATGTTGGGACGGGGCACAGGAGGCATGGGCACACGAGGTGCTGGTGCAACTGGTCGTTGCTGTGGTGGCTGACCAGGGCAGTATGCAGGGGTGGTCGATCTATACTGTGGTGTGGATGGGGGCATGTACCGAGGTCGTACGTTGCTCCCTTCAGGCTGGTACTGCATCTTCCTCTTGCCCTCTCGCTCAATCTCTCTGATCTTGCTTTCGACCACTATAGCCTTGTCAACCAGCTTCTGGAAGCTCACGTAGTCATTGTTGAGGAGCTGAACCTGGATCTCATTGTTCAACCCTCTCATGAATAGGTACTGCTTCGGTTGGTCCGAGTTGACATCTTCGGGGGCGTACTGGGACAGTTGCGTGAACTTGTTGAGATACTCATTCACGCTTTTCTGTCCTTGGCAGAGACCTTCAGACTCCTGTCTCTTGAGCATCATTACACCAGCAGGAATGTAATGAGAGTGGAAACTCTCCTTGAACTCAGTCCAAGTGATTGCCTCCGGGTCGACATGAGCGTTACATAGGGCACCCCACCAGTCAGCAGCTGCTCCCATAAGTTGGTGCGACGCAAAGAGAACCTTCTCTCGGTCATTGCACTGCACTATGACAAGCTTCTTCTCCATGGATTTCAACCAGTCGTCGTCCTCCATGGGATCACTAGCTTGAGAAAAGGTGGGTGGTCGAGTCCTCATGAACTCTCGCAGTCTATTGTGAGCCGGCAGTGGTGGTGGTGCCGGAACAGGGTTGTTGTTGGCCTGCAACTGACCCAAAGTTTGGATCATGGTTTGCATAAGCTGATTCTGCATGGCCATCAATCGTTCCAGGTTGTTCTCACCAGCTCCGGGGTTAACAGGAACTTCATCGTGGTCATCCTCTTGGTTGTCACGGATGTTCCTTCGGCCGGCGTTTCCTATCACCATCTGTGGGAGAGAACAAAATAGAATAGAGGGTTAGGTAGATCCCTTCAACTATATGCATCAAGGTGGGTTGGACTATATATATATATATATATATATATATATATATATATATATATATATATATATATATATATATATATATATATATATATATATATATATTAGGCCATATGAGGATGTGAACAAGTGCCGAAGCATCTTACACCTCTTTCTACTTATGTGTGGATATGGACAACGTCTTGAAACGTCCCACGACTCACACTAAGCACACAATTCACAAACAATCATCACAAGGGCTCATACAACTCCTATTCAAGGATGGCTTCCTATGTCAAGGTAGTTTCAAGGCCAATCTAAGCGTCCTAGGATGCTTCCTTGGGTCAGCGTGGCTTAGATACCAATCTGTGTCCAATACCAATCTGTGATTCCTATTTAGGTGTGTAACCTACTGCTAACCCGTGGCTCTAATATCAATCTGAGATTTCTATCTAGACGTGTAACCTACTGTCAACCCGTAGCTCTCATACCAATCTGTGACGCCCTCAATTCTATGGAAAACCACGGAACCGAGAACTAATGCATATGTGTGCCCAGGATGTTCATCACACATATACATGTGATCCACAAACTGAATTCAGAATATATATTACCACGAATAACAGAGTTTATTACAATGTCTCATGAGTCTTGGACTCATGCTCACAGCGGAAGCAATTTAACTAATGCAGAAGCAATTCTAAGCAGCGATGACTCCATCTCTATTCCATTCCCACAGGCAAGGCTGAGAACAGATTACGCGCCTAATACTCCACTTGGTCTCCATAGAAATCTTCTTCTGCTGCTGATGATGAAATAATAATGCAAGTTTGAGTACAATGATGTACTCAGCAAGTGCGGGAAAACATGATATGTAGCTCATAACAAGGTAGGTATAAAAAGGCTCATTGCAGAAAGCGAAGTTATTTATCAAAACCAAAATAAAACAGCAACTAAACCTTTAGGTAAATGTAATCCCAGCATATATTAAATTACCAACATACCTCCATCAATTTCCATGTTCCACCCGAACATTAACCAACTTCATTCTTGCTCACGAATACCTCCTCGTATTCGCTACCATCTCACGAATACCTTCTCGTATTTGCTACCATCTTATCTCATAAACAACTTCGTCTGACACCAAGCCCAATTCTCGTTGCCATGACTCAACAATCATGCAACCATCTTATCACCCGAACTCAACAGTCCCAAAACCAAACCGTAAGCAAACCATCCAAACCATAACCAATAACCATAACCAATAACCATCCCAACTAATCATGGCAGTTGGCCAGGCGCTCGTGACCGTAAGCTCGGCTATCATGATAGTTTTAAGAACCCTGCAGAGTTTGCACCTCTTTACCCACAAGTTTGTGATTTTGTCACCTGTCGGCGACTACAGAACCTCCATTATACCAGTACACAACCGTTGGTGTATGGCCAAGAGATCACAAAATAGCCTTTACAAAGGGGTTACTAGATGTATGGACTCACTAAGGTTTCACCGGCAGGCTAGAATCTCCAATTCTCCCACCCACGGGCCCCCTCTTGTGCTATGCAGTTCCTAGGGCAGTCCTCACTCGACTCCCATTCCCCGCGCCTTCCACAGTCCGTAACAATCTAGCAACTTACCTAATTAGTCAGCTAAGCCGCACCCATACTTGGCCTTGTGGTGGCACTGTTATCCTGGCATGTGCATGCATGAACCGGTCCTTAGATCTACGGCAAGTAAACCACCATCTCATGCTACCTCATTCACAAACCCAAGCTTGCCTAGATCTCCCTCCGATCCATGTTCATTAACATCATCAGTTTCTCATTATCATTACGAGTGCAGTTAGCTAGACACATCTATCTCGCTTCTCAATCCCATGGACTCAGCGAAGCATAAAGCAAAACCCATACCCGACTCATAAACTTCCCCGGCGACAAGGGTGGTTTACCCAAGACTAGTAAACTCCTATAAAAGGGTTTCCCATCATGTTTGACTCAGCACACACACCTTTTCGCAAAACAAAACAGTTTTACCAAAAATATAGGATCAATATGGTCAAGGAGCACTTGCCTTGTTCTTGCGGTTCCGGTTGCTCTTGGATCTCAAAACCTTGTTGTTGTCGCTTCTTGTAGACAGCTCCCTGAGCTTGCCCTTCTATACAGGATCACGCACATACAAGATTCATAACAATCAATACCATGCACAGACTTTAAACTAGATGCGATGATGCGTATGCATGCTATCCTATGATGCAGTTTAGTTTTATTAGGTTGGTTTGTACATGTTCTTGCATGGTTTTATGATGAACAGAGGTGTTTGGATCAGATGTGGACGTGGCGATGACCTTGTCTTTAGATCAACCCGATCAATCAAGTGATCTGTCCACGAGAAAGCTTCTGTTCGAAAGGATTCGAAGAACTGATGCAAAGAAAACACAACGATGTTGTAAGGTGGTATGGGAGACCTACCTTTCATTCTTCTCGGTCTCGGGTCCTTCTCAGATCGTTGGGCTCTCTTCCGGCGATCTTCCTTGCTGAACTAAGGGTTGCAGCAATCCAGCGGGTTTTTGATGTTCGACTTTTACCCGTTGGCATGTGTCGCATAGGGAAACGTATTCGGCTATATCCCTCTTCATACCATCCCATCAATAGCAAGTTTTCAAATCCTTATACATTTTGGTGCTCCCTGGATGTATGGAATAGGGTGAATCATGTGCCTCCTTCAATATCATGTCGCGAAGGTGTCTTATGTTTGGCACACAAATCCTTTTTCCTAGCCAAAGCGTACCCTTTTCATCCTCCTTGAAATCCTTCTCTATCCCTCCTCGGATTCTTTCCTTGATCTCCTTGATCCCCTCGTCCGTTGCTTGACCCTCTCTTATTTCTTGCTCCAATGGGGAGTGGATCTCTATTATCTCCATGTTATTTAAGAATCCGAGGTGTAACCGTTCGAACTCCTTCTGTAGTTCGGGTGGTAGCTCCTGAACTGTGAGTTGGTGACACGCTCCCTTTCTGCTCAATGCGTCCGCTACTACATTGGCCTTCCCGGGGTGGTAGTTGATTCCCACATCATAATCCTTGATGAGTTCTAACCATCGACGTTGCCTCAAATTCAAGTCCGTTTGTGTAAATATTTACTTGAGGCTTTTATGATCCGTATAGATCTCACATCGATGACCAAGGATATAATGTCTCCAAATCTTCAATGCATGCACTACCGCTTCTAACTCCAAGTCGTGCGTAGGATAGTTAAGCTCGTGCTTCTTTAATTGTCATGAGGCATAGGCTACCACTTGTCCTTTCTGCATGAGTACACACCCGAGCCCTTGTCTGGATGCGCCACAATATATGTCAAAACTCTTGCTTACGTCTGGCAATACCAGAACTGGTGCTGTGGTTAGCCTTTTCTTGAGTTCCTCAAAACTTTCTTGGCAGGCTTGTGTCCATTGAAAGATTTTTCCCTTCATTAGCAACTCCGTCATAGGTTTTGCTATTTTAGAGAAGTCTTTAATGAAGCGCCGATAGTATCCTGCCATTCCAAGGAAACTTCGAATATCCCTCACGCTCTTCGGTTGGTCCCACTTTAGAACATCTCTCACCTTTCCAGGATCAACCGATACCCCTTCCTTGGAGATGATGTGGCCTAGTAAAGATATTTCCTTTAGCCAAAATTGACACTTGTTGAGCTTGGCATATAACTGATGCTCGCGCAACTTCTGCAAGGTCAATCTCAGATGTTCTTCATGCTCCTCCTTACTTTTTGAATACACCATAATGTCGTCGATGAAAACAACGACGAACTTGTCCAGGTACTCCATGAAAACCTTGTTCATAAGGTACATGAAGTATGCGGGTGCATTCGTCAATCCAAAAGACATGACGGTATATTCATATGAACCATACCGTGTCCGAAAGGCTGTCTTAGGTATATCAGAGGGCTTAATCTTCAGCTGGAAATATCCCGACCGAAGATCAATCTTGGAGAATACTTGGGCTCCTTTCATTTGATCGAACAGGTCCTCTATACGGGGCAGAGGGTATTTATTCTTGATTGTCACCTCGTTGAGAGACCTGTAGTCCACACACATTCTTTGGGTTCCGTCCTTCTTGTCCACGAAAAGTACCGGGGCTCCCCATGGTGACGAACTTGGACGGATAAAACCCTTCTCCAACTGTTCTTGAATTTGCTTCTTGAGTTCAACTAACTCGTTGACGGGCATCCTATATGGTCTCGTAGCTATAGGTGCAGTTCCGGGTACCAAATCTATGGCAAACTCGATGTCCCGGTCAGGTGGCATTCCCAGGAGCTCTTCCGGGAATACGTCCGAAAATTCCTGAACCACTGGAATGCTGTCTAATGTTGTTCCTTCGACATGGTTCAAATCTGCCCGTTCGGTTGCTTGCTGGACTGATTCAAACTCGACATGGATACCGTGTTCGTTCGTCAACTGCACGCTTCTCTCATCACATTGGATTACTCCATTGTGCTTGCTTAACCAGTCCATTCCGAGTATGATGTCAATCCCGTGGGAGTCTAAAACAATAAGGTTGGCAAGGAAGTCTACCCCCCTTATTTTCAGGCTTACTTTAGGACATACTATATTAGTCCTCATTTCTCCTCCGGGAGAATTAACTAACATAGCACATTCTAAGTGGGATACGGGTAGATGATGCTTGGCAACATATTCGGATGATATGAAGGAATGTGATTCTGATGGTTCTCTAGGATTATAGACTGTCCCCACATACCACCACTCGTCTTTTCTGCGCACTTTGTCCTCACTTCCCGGTTGGTCACCCATCCCCAAATTCCTCCGGGCCAAGCACGCTTAACCCCGGATTTCTTTACAGGTGGGCTTCCGGAAGAAGGTATACCTTGGTGGTATGAGTACTCTATCAATCCTATTAACCCGGGAGCTAGGATATCACACAATCCACCCCCCTTAGAAGATCGACATCCTCGTCGGTCAACGCCAAGACAGGAACGTCCCCTCTTAGCCACGTCCGTACGTTCAGTACTGGCATACGCATACCCTACGTCCGGTTAGCAGCATACGTACCACACCGTGTCCCACACAGAGGACCTACGCGTCATGCGTACGTACCTGCGTCCCTGACCCGCACGCTACCGTATCCTTGTCACTGACCCGTACGCACCCGTGAAACTACGAGGGTCGGCTCTGATACCATGCTGTGGCGGACCAGAATCCGCTCATCCAGGATCGCTGAGGGTGGTGCCGCGCGATGCGACACCCGACAGCACACGTCATAAGAACACATTATATTACATGGGAAAAACAAACTGAATGTACAGAATAGTACACTTGTCAGTTACAAACTAGGGTCTTTATTACACAGCGGAAGTTTCTTTTGTACAACTCACGCCCGCCTATCTAGCAAAAGTCGGTTGTCCCGCCCTAGGGCAACCCACACTAGCTGCACGTCTCAGCTCAGCGCGGCGTGTACGACTCCCACTCAGCCGTGGTCCCCGACGGAGGGTAACCCTCGCCAGTGGACTCGTACTCCGAGTCCGTGGGTGGCGCCTCACCTGAAAAACACTTAAGCAGCAACCGTGAGCACGAAGGCTCAGCAAGGCTTAACCGACTCACCTAAGCATGGAACTCTACATGAGGGGTACCATGACATAGGATAGCAATGTTGCAGCAAATGGACAAGCCTACAAGTTCATCCTTAGTTCATCTTTTAGCAACAGGTTAACAGTTCATGAAGCTGAAATTTAGTAAGCAATATTTGGTGGCACACATGTAACAGTACAATTATATCAAAACAGCAATATTGAATCATAACATTTCATTCATTAATCTACGTTACGACGCAGTGAACAAGCGGTACTCGTCACCGCGAGGTACGGCGAATCGACTCGATATACACCTGCAGGGAAACCCAAAGAGCACGTCACGTACGCCCACCCGTGGAGCTGCACAGCACGCTCACTCGATGTCGTACGGGACAACCTTTCACCCAACAGCCCAAACGTCGAACCGGTCGCACCGAAACGAGCAGGAGGTTCCCCATACGGAGCATCTCTCTATGCCCGTTGGCAGATTTCCACCTTGCTGCCCTCAGCCTACACCTATAAATCGGTGCGTTATGCCTCGACGCCCGGAGGTTTAGGCTACATCAGTTTATCGGGGCCCATATATCCGATATGCCTTCGGTACGTTCAATACTTGTTCAGCAGGGCCGCACACGGATCGGTCCTCAATCGACACGGGCAGGGCCGCGCACACAAGACTCTCTCTTGCTACGCCCTAGCCCCTGCCTAGTCTCATTTTCATTACTGAAGTGATCTCACGTCACTCAACCGAACCCGTGTGTCTCAATGCCTATCTCGCGAGTAGATTCCAACTACTCGACTTGTACCGAAGTCCTAGGAATCATTAAGCATAGCCTGTCTACTCGAGGTCTTAGACACTACCCTCACTCTTAGGGGAAAGTTCTGGTTATGAAAGTGGGGTTTCATTCATCCTATACCTAATGCACATACATACTTCATATGACACATGTAACAAAGTAAGACTTATAAAAAGGTTAATGCAAACCGGGGCTTGCCTTGTTGCTGCTGGTCAGGGGTTAGTTCCTCTTCCGGAAGGAGGAAATCCAGCACTTCCGGGGTCTCTTCTTCAATGGCTACACGTTGAGTACAATACTACATGTAAATTTAAATGCAATGTGTGAACTTAAATACTTAATTGCTAATAACTCTAGCTAGCCCTCCCCTTTGGTTCTGAAATTTTTATGGTGGATTGGTAGGGGCCTAACCCGAGTTGTGACCAAGTTTTATTTGAAACAAAGTTCAATTGAACCTTGTACAATTAAAAGCCTCTTTGGTCAATAATTGAGCCCCTAAGTAATTCCAGGGTTTTTCATGGCTCCCACCATTACTTTCTGGAAACTAGAATTTAGGACGGTTCTAATGGAATTGGTTTCATGTCATTTGAAGAATCCTACAGAAAGTTATGTCCTAATTAAGATTGGAGAAAATCTGAAAAATGTTTCTGTACATTTTTCTATTTTCTCTGGGCAGTCCCCTTAATCACCCAATTAGGGTAACTAAATGAACTTGGATGAGTCTGAAAATTTTACGGGGATTCAGGGATTTTCCAATGAACCTCTTAGCCAAATTTCAGAATTTTTCATAAAGTAGTTCTCCAGATAAAATTCCCAACAGTCTAAATTTAGGGATTTAATTCTAGAAAACTATTCACTTTCATGAGCTGAATTTGGTATTGCTGTAAAGTACTCAGAATCCTGAGTTCAGCAAAATTTGGTTCACTGAATTTGGAGCTCTCTAGCCAAAGTTCTGAGGATTTGAAGTTTGGAAGAATTCTGAAAATCGGGGGAGAAGTTTAAACTCTCGGGGCCCGCGGGGACACGTGTCGAGCGCGGAGGTGTCCGGCACACCGGGGATACCACACGTGTCGAGCGCGGAGGTGTCCGGCACACCGGAGCTCACAGGGTATTCGCGCGCCAGTACAGCCGCTCCCTGGCCACACCCGATCCCGATTTAAATTCTTCAGCCGCTGACACGTGGGCCAGCCGGCTTCGTCTTCCTCCCGCCGTTCTCTCGCGCCCGCGCCGCCGACCTCGCCGGAGCAGACTCGGGGCTCGCCGGCTCGCCGCTGCTGGACCTCCCATGGTCTGAAAATCACCGCCAGGGGGTTGTCGACGTCGAGGAACTCGTCGGTGGTGACAGGTCGGTCTGGGGGTGACCGGAAGTAGCTCGGCGACACGCCGCGGCCTCGGTTGAGGTTCTACACCGTCGACCGTGGTTTCTAAACCCGCCAACACCTCGAACAAACGGCCCTACAGCATCAGTGTACCTCTAGGAAGCTCGACAAGGTGTCAAAAGGGTTCAGGGATGGCGGCAAGTCGGTCGGCACCGTGTGACCGATCGTGCCCGCCATGACCGCCCTCGATCGAGCTTGAAATTCGTCACTCCTAGAAAGTTTCACGCTACGGATGCAGAAAAGAACTTGATTGCCGGCTAGTCCAGCGTCTATGTGCAAGATTTGATGACCTCCGAAAGATCATAGAGTGAGAATTTAAAGAAACCGTACCGGAAGCTCGGTTTACGGTTGCCGGAGCAAAAACTGGAAATTCTCTGCAGATTCTTCACGGTTGGCTTCCAAACTTGGAGCAGAGAAGCACGGTGGTCGCGTGCTCCTGTTGCCTCTCTCGCTGGACCGTGAAAACACTGGTGGAACGCTGCCCACGGGCGCCTGACTCTTGGCTGAGGTTAGGTCGCCGCGGTGGCGATCGTCTTTGGTCAAAGGAGGTCGGAGCTCGAGGTTTCTGGCGTTGGAGAGGTGGAGTGCGAGCTCAGGTGGCTGTCTAGCAGCTCAGGGACGAAGGAGGAGATGGTTTTGCTGGTTTTCCCGATTGAGCAGAGAGCTGTGGCGAGAAACAATGCCGCTGCTCGGGTTTGCCCGCGAGCAGATAAAGCCGGCCGACTCCTGCTCGGCTGAGGCGGTGCCGGTCGCATGGGGGTGCTAGCCAGCCGCCCTGGGCGCCAGCGCGCGGAGAGGGAAGCAGCTGGTGGCGCCGGTAGCTGCTCGGTGGCACAGCCGACAGCTGCTCGGTGGAATTTCCCACCGAGACTCTGACTTTGGGTGCAAGTTTCTCCTTCTCCCCTCTATGACATGTGGGTCCCACCCGGGGTTTTAACCTCTGGAATTTACTCCCAATCACTGTTGTAAACAGTGAGTCCCATAATACCCCTGGTGATTCAAATTATTCACCCCTGAGCCATTTGAATTGAATAGAATTCAAATTGGGTTCGGCTTGGGTGAATTTCAGCACAAGTTTAGTTTTTAATTCAAATAAAGTTTGAATTGGTCCCACTTAGCTCATGTCAAGATCAACACCAAATGGAGTGAAAATTGGTGTGTGAGCTCACAAAAATGTGCTGAATAAGAATATGAAGCTAACTTTTGAAATTGGGTGATGAAAGTTGCTGCAATTTGAATTTACATTCAAATTGGCCTCTTTTTCAAATAACCCAAAAAGTGCCTCAAAAAGTGTTGGATTTCTATGAAACTTGGACTGAACCTTCCCAAGACTTTTTAAGTTCTAGGGGTGAGCTCAACCTCTCATGTTCCTATGTCCAAATCCCACTTTGTGAAAAGGAAGACTTTCCCCTCTAATCACTCTTTTGATGAAGGTTACTTGCTCTTCACACACTTTCCTAAGATATCCACAACGAAAACTGTGGTGTGGTGAGGTGAAGAAAAGTTTTTGCAAGTCCCTTTTCTTGGGCTTTTACAGTGATGCTCCAGAATCAAATAAAATGGTGGCTGGGTTGGAGTTGGCAAGGAACATACCAATTGCGACGTCCTCAGCCTGTTGTGCTTCCTCAGCAGTGACATGGTTAACGTGGCCACGAGCATAGTTCTGCGGTCCACGGTTCCCTTTGTTGTTTCCTCCGTTTGGTCGCTGGTTCTGCTTGGGCACGTTACCTTGCTGTCCAGGGCCTCTCCTCGGGCACTGGTTAGCGAAGTGGCCTACTTCCCCGCATGCAAAGCATGCCCTGTTGCCTACGGCAGCAGGTACGTTGGGGCAGGGGTTTTGAACAGGAGCGCCATTGTTAGGCCGGGGCGCAGGAGGCATGGGCACACGAGGTGCCGGTGCAACGAACCGTTGCTCTGGTGGCTGACCAGGGCGGTTCGTAGGAGTGGTCGATCCATACTGCGGTGCAGGGGGCATGTATCTAGGTCGTACGTTGCTCCCTTGGGGCTGGTATGGCATCTTCCTTTTGCACTCTCGCTCGATCTCTCGGATCTTGTTTTCCACCACAATAGCCTTATCAACTAGCTTCTGGAAGCTTACGTAGTCATTGTTGAGGAGCTGAACTTGGATCTCATTGTTCAACCCTCTCATGAACAGGTACTGCTTCCTCTGGTCTGAGTTGACATCTTCGGGGGCATACCGGGACAGTTGTATGAACTTACTGAGATACTCATTCACACTTTTCTGTCCTTGGCGGAGACCTTCGAACTCCTGCCTTTTGAGCATCATTACACCAGCAGGGATGTAGTGGGAGCGGAAACTTTCCTTGAACTCAGTCCAAGTGATTGTCTCCGGGTTGGCATGGGCGTTGCTCAAGGCATCCCACCAGTCAGCAGCTGCTCCCATCAGTTGGTGCGACGCAAAGAGAACCTTCTCTCGTTCGTTGCACTGAACAATGGCAAGCTTCTTCTCCATGGATTTCAACCAATCATCGGCCTCCATGTGATCGCTAGCTTGAGCTAAGGTGGGTGGTCGAGTCCTCATGAACTCTCCCAACCTGTTATGAGCCGGCGGTGGTGGTGGCGGTGGTGCCGGAACGGGGTGTTGGTTGGCCTGCAACTGACCCAAAGTTTGGATCATGGTTTGCATAAGCTGGTTTTGCATGGCCATCAACCATTCTAGGTTGTTTTCGCCAGCTCCGGGGTTAGCAGGAACTTCCTCGTGGTCATCTTCCTTGACGTTCCTTCGGCTGGCGTTTCCTCTCACAATCTGTGAGGGAGAACGAAATAGAATAGAAGGTTAGAAGGTTAGATAGGTCCTTTCAACCATATGCATCAAGGTGAGTTGGACTATATATATTAGTCCTTATGAGGATGTGATCAAGTGCCGAAGCATTTCACTCCTCTTTCTTCTTACGTGTGGATATGGGCAACGTTGTTGAGACGTCCCACAACTCACACTAAGCACATATTCACAAATAATCATCACAAGGGCCCACTCAACTCCTATTCAAGGATGGTTTCCTATGTCAAGGTGGTTTTAAAGGTCAATCTAGGCTATTCACCTTAGGATGCTTCCTTTGGTCAGCGTGGCTTAGCTACCTGTGACTCCTATTTAGGGTGTAACTTGCTGTTAACCCATGGCCCTAATACCAATCTAAGGTTTCTGTCTAGGCGTGTAACCTACTGTCAACCCGTGGCTCTGATACCAATCTGATACGCCCTCAATTCTGTGGGAAAACCACGGAACCGAGAACTAATGCATATGTGTGCCCAGGATGTTCATCACACATACACATACGTTCCACAAACTGAATTCAGATTATATATTACCACGAATAACTGAGTTTATTACAATCACCTCATGAGTCTTGGACTCATGCTCACAGCGGAAGTCTTATTCTAAAGCGGAAGCAATTTTAGCTAATGCGGAAGCAAATCTAAGCAGAAGTGGCTCCATCTCTAATCCCTCCACAGGCAAGGTTGAGAACAGATCACACGCCATAATGCTCCACTTGATCTTCATAGTAGGTTTCTCCTGCTGCTGATGATGAAATAATAATGCAAGTTTGAGTACAATGATGTACTAAGCAAGTGCGGAAAAAACACATGATATGCAGTTCATAAACAAGGTAGGTAATAAAAAGGCTTATTTGCAGAAAAGCATATTTATATAAAAAACCATGATAAAACAGCAACTTAACTTTAGATGAATGTAATCCCATCATGTATTAAATTACCAACATACCTCCATCGCTTCCATGTTCCATCCAAACATTAACCAATCATTTATTCATACTCACGAATACCTCCTCGTATTCGCTACCATCTCACCTAATAAAACAACCTCGTCTCGCACCGAGACCAATCTCATGTCATGACCCATCAGTCATGCAACCATCTCATCTACCGGACTCAACAGTCCCAAACCAAACCATAACCAATAATCATAACCAAGAACCTTCCCAATAACCATTCCAATAACCATCCCAAAACCCATTCCCAACTAATCATCAAAAACCATTCCCAACTAATCATGGCAGTTTAGCCAGGTGCTTGTGACCGTAAGCTCGGCTATCATGATAGTTTTAATAACTCTGCAGAGTTTGCACCTCTTTACCCACAAGTTTGTGATTTCGTCACCCGTCGGCGACTGCAGAACCTCCATTATACCAGTACACAACCGTCGGTGTATGGTCAAGAGATCACAAAATAGCCTTTACAAAGGGGTTACTAGATGTATGGACTCACTAAGGTTTCACCGGCAGGCTAGAATCTCCAATTCTCCCACCCACGGGGCCCCTCTTGTGCCATGCAGTTCCCAGGGCAGTCCTCACTCGACTCCCATTCCCCGCGCCTTCCACAGTCCATAACACTCTAGCAACTTACCTAATTAATCAGCTAAGCCGCACCCATACTTGGCCTTGTGGTGGCACTGTTATCCTGGCATGTGCATGCATGAACCGGTCCTTAGATCTACGGCAAGTAAACCACCATCACACGCTACCTCATTCACAAACCCAGTCTTGCCTAGATCTCCCTCCGATCCATGTCCATCATTAACATCAGTTTCTCCTTATCATTATGAGTGCAGTTAGCTAGACACATCTATCTCGCTTCCCAATCCCATAGACTCAGCGAAGCATAAAGCAAAAACCATACCTGACTCATCAAACTTCCCAGGCGACAAGGATGGTTTAATCAAAACTAGTAAACTCCTATAAAAGGGTTTCCCATCATGTTTGACTCAGCACACACACCTTTTTCGCAAAACAAAACAGTTTTATCCAAAACATAGGATCAATATGGTCAAGGAGCACTTGCCTTGTTCTTGCGGTTCCGGTTGTTCTTGATTCTCAAAACCTTGTTGCTGCAGCTCGTCGTAGACAGCTTCCTGAGTTTGTCCTGCTATGTAGGATTCACGTGCATACAAATTCACAGCAATCAATATCATGCGCAAACCCTAAAACTAGATGTGATGATGCACATGCACGCTATCCTACGATTAGTTCTATTAGATTGATCTGTTGTTCTTGTATGGCTTGCATGGTCAGAGGTGTTCGTGATGATCTTGTCTTTAGATCAAACTGATCATCGAGTGTTCTGCTCACAAAAAGGCTTCTGTTCGAAAGGAATTGAAGAACAGATGCAAGAGATGAACAATGATATCGTAAGGTGGTATTGAAGTCCTACCTCACGCTCTTCTTGTCTTCGAGATCCTCCTCAGACCGCTTGGTTCTTCTCCGATGATCTCCCTTGTTGCGCTTCGGCGATGTTTTGCTCGGCCAGTTAGTGCTAGGGCTCTAAGTCGTCGGCTCAGGAGTTGAAAGAGAAGTTTGTGGTTTCGGCCAGAGGTTTTGGGTTCTATTTATAATCGGGAAGAGAAGAGTCCTAATCTGATTGGATCCCGAATAAGAGTCTTATTCAGATCTTTGTTAGATCCTGACGTCTTATCTTCAGTAACAATTGTGGATTTTAGATCGGTTTCTGTTGCGTACCGGTGTCCTTACGCGTAACAGCTGCTCCAGAATTCGTTATGATGAGCTCCGGAAGCTCCACGTGTCCTCCGGGCCTGGTATCTCCTCATCCGCAGAGACGAGCTCCGGTTGTGCCGCGTATCAATCAATCGAGACCTCCCTCTTCTGCGGAGATGAGCTCCGCGCACGCCACGTGTGGGTGCCAGTCTTTCAGCTCTCCTTTCCTCAGGGATATGCCCCGAGGTCGACACGTGTTTAGCTGCGACGGACCTTCCGGAGATAAGCTCCGGTGGCGACACGTGTTCGATAGATCCGGACTTCTTTGAGATGAGCTCCGAGATTGACACGTATCCCGCGCGACTGGTCCTCTTATTTCCGCGAGGACTAGCTCCGAGGATGACATGTGTCCCACGAAAAATGCCTTTGCTTCTTCCGCAGAGGCTAGCTCCGTAGGCAACACGTGTCCCACAGGGTCGAACCTTTTTCCAATTGCGGAGGTGACCCCCGAGCCTGCCACGTAGCTAGTTTAGCGGCGGAGCTCCCCAAATTTCTCGGGGATGAGCTCCGAACATGCCATGTGGTCTGCTGGCCGTGGAAGTTGCCTTCGGTGCTCTCGGAGAGCTTTATTGGCTATCCTTTTGATACTTGTCTCTGTTCCTACTCTTCTTAAAATGTTTTTCTTCTTCATAAAACATGAACATATGCTGACACCCAAGGTGAGGGTGTCACAGGCTAGTTCTCTCGGAAGGTCACGTTGGTTGTGAAAGGATTGACACCAGGATTTTTACGTGGTTCGAACCGTCAGAGCGTAATACCCTATGTCCACGGGAGCTATATTGCTCAGAGCTTAGAACCGGAGTTCTAATCTTGGTGGTCTGGATGAACTGAGTTGCCCTAGGCGCTAGAGGGATCCGATCCCCCGGGTGTTCGAACCTAAAATGCTCGAACCCCTTGCAACGTTGCCAACCAGAGTCTTTTATACTTCAAGGCTCGGACGGCTTACAAGGTGGGCCCCGGGGTCCGACAGGTGCCCCGGGGAGATTTCCTGCCATCTACCATATCTTGCAGTGAATGCTGGTAGTTGTCTCTAACAATGGCTTCTTGGTCGTCGACCTGCCGTCCTGCCCGTGCCGCAAGCTAGGCATAGTGGTTGATGATGGCCGGGATGGCAGGGAGTGTCTTGTCGCTGTATTTATTGGTCAACAGCTTCTGACATGGTGTGCTTGTCTTCAGTGTGACGTGACTGGTCACTGTGCCACCTGACAGGGGCGTGCGCCGCGTCTCCGCATCTTGGGAAGGCGCGGGTCTTGAATGCCTTGATCGGACAGGGCATGGTGTGCCTTTACTCCTGCTGCCTACCGAGCCGGGGTGGGCAGCATGGCACATGGCGCCTTCGGAGCTCACCCCTGCGGAGGGCGTGAGGTCTGGCACTGCTGGCCACGTGGCTGGCCCGGAGCTCGCCTCTGAGGAGAGGGGAGGCCCGGCCCCTCTGGACACGTGGCGCCTTCGGAGCTCGCCCCTGCGAAGGCGGCGAGGCCTGTCTCTGCTGGCCACGTGGCAGGCCCGGGGCTCGCCTCTGAGGCGAGGGGAAGCTCGGCCCCGCTGGACACGTGGCGCCTTTGGAGCTCGCCCCTGCGAAGGCGTCGATGCCCGACACTGCTGGCCACGTGACAGCCCCGGGGCTCGCCTCTGAGGAGAGGGGAGGCCCGGCCCTGCTAGACACGTGGCGCCTTCGGAGCTCACCCCTGCGGAGGGGGTGAGGTCCGGCATTGCGCCTTCAGAGCTCACCCCTGCGGAGGGAGTGAGGTCCGGCTCTGCGCCTTCAGAGCTCACCCCTGCGGAGGGGGTGAGGTCCGGCTCTGCGCCTTCAGAGCTCACCCCTGCGGAAGGGGTGAGGTCCGGCATCAGAGCTCACCCCTGCGGAGAGGGTGAGGTCCGGCACAGCTGGCCACGTGGCAGGCCCGGGGCTCGCCTCTGAGGAGAGGGGAGGCCCAACCATGCTGGACACGTGGCACCTTCGGAGCTTGCCCCCCTGCGAAGGCGGCGAGGCCCGGCTCTACTGGCCCTGTGGCAGGCCCGGGGCTCGCCTCTGAGGAGAGGGGAGGCCCGGCACCGCTGGACACATGGCGCCTTCGGAGTTCGCTGTGACACTCTCAATTCTGTGGAAAACCACGGAACCGAGAACTGATGCATATGTGTGCCCATGATGTTCGTCACACATATACACATCACCCACAAACTGAATTTCAGAATATATATGACCACGAATAACAGAGTTTATTACAATGTCTCATGTGTCTTGGACTCATGCTCACAGCGGAAGTCTTAATCTAACAGCGGAAGTCTTTATTCTAATGCGGAAGCAATCTAAACAGCAGTGGCTCCATCTCTACTCCATTCCCCCCCCCACAGGCAAGGTTGAGGACAGATTACACGCCTAATGCTCCACTTGGTCTTCATAGTAATCTTCTCCTGTTGCTGATGATGAAATAATAATGCAAGTTTGAGTACAATGGTGTACTCAGCAAGTGCGGAAAAATTACAATCTAGCAACTTACCTAATTAGTCAGCTAAGCCGCACCCATACTTGTCCTTGTGGTGGCACTGTTATCCTGGCATGTGCTCGCATGAACCGGTCCTTAGATCTATGACAAGTAAACCACCATCTCATGCTACCTCATTCACAAACCCAGTCTTGCCTAGATCTCCCTCCGATCCGTGTTCATTAACAACATCAGTTTCTCATTATCATTACGAGTGCAGTTAGCTAGACACATCTATCTCGCTTCCCAATCCCATGGACTCAGCGAAGCATAAAAGTGAAAACCATACCCGACTCATAAACTTCCCTGGTGACAAGGGTGGTTTAACAAAACTAGTAAACTCCTATAAAAGGGTTTCCCATCATGTTTGACTCAGCACACACACCTTTTCTCAAAACAAAATAGTTTCCCAAAACATAGGATCAATATGGTCAAGGGGTACTTGCCTTGTTCTTGCGGTTCCGGTTGCTCTTGGATCTTGAAACCTTGTTGTTGCAGCTCGTCGTAGAAAGCTCCCTGAGCTTGTCCTTCTATACATGATCACACACATACAAGATTCACAGCAATCAATATCATGCATAAACTTTAACTAGATGCGTTGATGCATATGCATGCTATCCTATGATCAGTTTTTATCAGATCAGTTTGTACGTGTTCTTGCATGATTTTACGATGAACAGTGGTGTTCGGATCAAATGTGGACGTGGTGATGATCTTGTCTTTAGATCAACCCAATCAACAAGTGATCTGTCCACGAGAAAGCTTCTGTTTGAAAGGAATCGAAGAACAGATGCAAAGAAAACACGATGATGTCGTAAGGTGATATTGGATACCTACCTTACGTTCTTCTTGGTCTCGGGGTTCTTCTCTGATCAGACAGATCGTTGGGGCTCTCTTCCGGCGATCTTCCTTGACTGAAGTCCGGCGATGGGCTTACTCGGCGAGTTGGGGCCAGTGCTCAAGTCGTCGGCTCAGAAGGTGGGAAAAGAAGTTCGTGGTTTTCGGCCAAAGGTTCTAGGTTCTATTTATAATCAGGAGAAGAAGAGTCCTAATCTGATTGTATTTCGAATAAGAGTAACATTCAGATTGTCGTTGAATCTTAACAACTTATCTTTAGTCGATTTGGTGCGGTAATGTTGTGGAATTCAGGTCAGTTTCTTCTCCGTACCGATATTTCTACGAGTACAGAATCCAAAAACCGCTCCAGAACTCGTTACCTCGGCGGTGATGAGCTCCGGAAGCACCACGTGTCCACCGGGGCCTGGTCTCCCCTTTTCCGCAGAGACGAGCTCCGGTTGTGCCGTGTGTTAAGCGAACGAGACCTCCCTCTCCTTCGGAGGTGAGCTCCGAGTGCACCACGTATCCTGGCGGTCGGGACCTCCTCTCTATTTGGAGGCGGCTCCGCGCACGCCACGTGTCAATGCTGGACCTTCCCTCTCTCCGGAGGTGGCTCCGGGCTTGCCACGTATCCTAAAAGTGCCAGACTTCCTTTCTTTTCAGAGGCGAGCTCCGAGGTTAACACGTGTTTAACAGTGACGGACCTCCCGGAGATAAGCTCCGGCAGCGACATGTGTCCAATAGAACCAGACCTCTCGAAGGTGAGCTCCGAGATCGACACGTATCCTGCATGACTGGTCCTCTGATTTCCGTGGTGACTAGCTCCGAAAGTGATACGTGTCCTGCGGCTGGCCTTGCTTCTTCGCAGAAGCTAGCTCCGGGGGCAACACGTGTCCCACGGGGTCGGAGCTCCCCCCCCCCTTGCGGGAATGAGCCCCGAGCCTGCCACGTAGCCAGTTTAGTGGTGGACCTCTCCCCATTTGCGGAGATGAGCTCCGAAGGCGCCACGTGGCCAGCGGGCCGTGGGAGTTGTCTTCGGCGCTCCTGGTGAACTGGATTTTGCTCTTTTTGGCTATCTTTTTTATTCTTTCTCTGTTCCCACTTCTTTTAAAATGTTTTCTCTACATGAAACATGAATACATGCAGAAACCAAAAATGAGGGTGTCACAAATATACCCCCCTTAAATTGAATCTCGCCCTCGAGATTCGTTAGTAGAGAATAGAGGAGGAAATTCTGCCTTGATGTCTTCTTCACGCTCCCATTTGGCTTCAGCTTTGGTGTGATGGCTCCATTGTACCTTGCACCATCGGATCACTTTGTTCCTTGTGACCCTTTCCTTTACGTCCAAAATTCAGACAGGGTGCTCCCCATAAGTGAGGTCCTCTTGAAGTTCAAGCTCTTCCATTGGTACTTGCTCCTCTGGTACTCTCAAGCACTTCTTGAGCTGGGATACATGAAACACGTCATGTACGTCGGAGAGATATGTTGGGAGCTATAGTTGATAGGCTACTTCTCCTCGCTTGTCTAAACTCTTAAATGGTCCGATGTAGCGAGGTGCTAGCTTGCCTTTGACATTGAAATGGTGTTGGCTACGGATAGGTGATACCTTAAGGTATACGAAGTCTCCTACTTTAAAGGTCAACTTCCTTCGCCTATTGTCCGCATAGCCTTTTCGTCGTGACTGAGCAGCTTTTAAGTTCTCCCGTATCATTTGGACTTGCTTTTCAGCTTCTTGTAGCACTCCGGGTCCAAACACCTGGTTCTCTCCGGTCTCGTTCCAAAACAGCGGCGTTCTACACCGCCTACCATACAATGCTTTGAAAGGCGACATCTTCAAGCTAGCTTGATAGCTGTTGTTATAGGAGAATTCAGCGTACGGTAAACTCCTATCCCAACTACGCCCACGTTTCAAGGCGCAAGCTCTCAACATGTCCTCCAAAATTTGGTTTGTCCTTTCAGTTTGTCCATCGGTTTGTGGGTGATAGGCAGAGCTAAAATCCAGTCGTGTACCCATAGCTTTCTGCAGCTTCCTCCAGAATCTAGAGGTAAACTGAGAACCTCGATCTGAGACTATCCTCCTTGGGACTCCATGACGGCACACGATCTGCTCCATTGTACAACTCGGCTAGTTGTGCAACGTTGTACTTGTCCCTTACAAGGAGAAAATGGGCTGTTTTCTTCAATCAGTCCACGATAACCCAGATGGAGTCATAACCCGACTGAGTACGTGGCAGTCCGACGATGAAATCCATACTGATGTCCTCCCACTTCCACTTGGGTACCTTCAAGGGTTGCAACAATCCAGCGGGTCTTTGATGTTCGGCCTTCACCCGTTGGCATGTGTCGCATAGGGCAACGTATTCGGCTATGTCCCTTTTCATACCATCCCACCAATAACAAGTCTTCAAGTCCTTGTACATTTTGGTACTTCCGGGATGTATGGAATAGGGTGAATCATGTGCCTCTTTTAATATCATGTCGCGGAGGTGCTTCACGTTAGGCACGCAAATCCTTTTTCCTAGCCAAAGCGTACCCTTCTTATCTTCTTTGAAATCCTTTTCTATTCCTTGTCGGATCCTTTCCTTGATCTCCTTGATCTCCTCATCCGTTGCTTGGCCATCTCTTATCTCTTGCTCCACTGAAGAGTGGATCTCCATCACTTCCATGTTGTTCAAGAATCCGAGGTGTAACCGTTCGAACTCCTTACATAGTTCGGGTGGTAGCTCCCAAACCGTAAGTTGGTGACATGCTCCCTTCCGGCTCAATGCATTAGCTACTACATTGGCCCTTCCAGGGTGGTAGTTGGTTCCAACATCGTAATCCTTGATGAGTTCCAACCATCGACGTTGCCTCAAATTCAGGTACTTTTGTGTAATTATGTACTTGAGGCTTTTATGATCCGTATAGATCTCACATCGATGACCAAGGATATAATGTCTCCAAATGCACTACTGCTGCTAGCTCCAAGTCATGTGTAGGATAATTAAGCTCGTGCTTCTTTAATTGTCGTGAGGCATAGGCTACCACTTGTCCTTCTTGCATGAGCACACATCTGAGCCCTTGTCTAGATGCATCACAATATATGTCAAAGCTCTTGCTCACGTCCGGCAATACCAAAACCGGCGCTGTGGTTAGCCTTTTCTTGAGTTCCTCAAAACTTTCTTGGCATGCTGGTGTCCATTGAAAGGCTTTTCCCTTTGTTAGCAACTCCGTCATAGGATTTGCTATCTTAGAGAAGTCCTTGATGAAGCGTCGGTAGTATCCAGCCATCCCAAGAAAACTCCGAATATCCCTCACGTTTTTCGGTTGGTTCCACTTCAGAACATCTCCCACTTTTCTGGGATATACCGATACCCCTTCCTCGGAGATAATGTGGCCTAGGAACTATATTTCCTTTAGCCAAAATTGACACTTGTTAAGCTTGGCATACAATTGATGCTCACGCATTTTCTGCAAGGTCAATTTCAAATATTCTTCATGCTCCTCCTCACTTTTTGAATGCACCATAATATTGTCGATGAAAACCCCGATGAACTTATCCAAGTACTCCATGAAAACCTTATTCATAAGGTACATGAAGTATGCGGATGCATTTGTTAACCCGAAAGACATGACGGTATATTCATACGAACCATACCGTGTTCGAAAGGCAGTCTTGGGTATACCGGAGGGCTTTATCTTCAGTTGGAAGTATCCCGACCGAAGATCAATCTTGGAGAACACTCGGGCTCCTTTCATTTGGTCGAATAGGTCCTCTATACGGGACAGAGGGTATCTGTTCTTGATTGTCACCTCGTTGAGGGACCTATAGTCCACGCACATCCTTTGGGTTCCATCCTTCTTGTCTACGAAGAGCACGGGGGATCCCCATGGTGACGAGCTTGGACGTATAAAACCCTTCTCCAACTTCTCCTGAATTTGCTTCTTGAGTTCTACTAGTTCATTGACGGGCATCCTATAGGGTCTCTTCGCTATGGGTGCAGTTCCGGGTACCAAATCAATGGAAAACTCAATGTCCCGATCAGGTGGCACACCTGGAAGCTCCTCTAGAAACACGTCCGAGAATTCTTGAACCACTGGAATGCTGTCCAATGTTGCTCCTTCGACGTGGTTCAAGATTGCCTTTTCGGTTGTTTGTTGGGCTGACTCAAACTCGACACGAATACCATGCTCATTTGTCAACTGCACGCTTCTTTCAGCACATTGGATTTCTCCGTTGTGCTTGCTTAACCAATCCATCCCGAGTATTATGTCAATCCCTTGGGAATCCAAGACAATGAGGTTGGAAAGGAAGTCTACCCCCCTTACTTTAAGGCTTACTTTCGGACATATTATATTAGTCCTCATCTCTCCACCGGGAGAATTAACTAACATAGCGCATTTTAAGTGTGATATGGGTAGATTATGCTTGGCAACATACTTGGATGATATGAAGGAATGGGATGCTCCAGAATCAAATAAGATGGTGGCTGGGTTGGAGTTGGCAAGAAACATACCAATTACGACGTCCTCAGCCTGTTGTGCTTCCTCAGCAGAGACATGGTTCACGTTGCCGCGAGCATAGTTCTGCTGTCCACGGTTTCCTTGATTGTCCCCTCCGTTCGGTCGCGGGTTCTGCTTGGGCACGTTGCCTTGCTGTCCAGGGCCTCTCCTCGGGCACTGGCTCACGAAGTGTCCTGTTTCCCCGCATGCAAAGCATGCCCTGTTGCCTACGGCAGCAGGTACGTTGGGGCGGGGATTTTGAACAGGAGCGCCCATGTTGGGTCGGGGCACAGGAGGCAAGGGCACACGAGGTGCTTGTGCAACTGGTCATTGCTGTGGTGGCTGACTAGGGCGGTATGCAGGAGCGGTCAATCCATACTGCGGTGCGGCTGGGCGAATGTACCGAGGTCGTACGTTGCTCCCTTGGGGCTGGTATGGCATCTTCCTCTTGCACTCTCGCTCGATCTATCGGATCTTGCTTTCAACCACTATAGCCTTGTCAACCAGCTTCTGGAAACTCGCGTAGTCATTGTTGAGGAGCTGAACCTGGATCTCATTGTTCAACCCTCTCATGAACATGTATTGCTTCCTTTGGTCTGAGTTGACATCTTCGGGGGCATACCGGGACAGTTGTGTGAACTTGTTGAGATACTCATTCACGCTTCTTTGTCCTTGGCGGAGACCTTCAAACTCCTGTCTCTTGAGCATCATTACACCAACAGGGATGTAATGAGAGTGGAAACTCTCCTTGAACTCTCCAAGTGATCATCTCCAGGTCGACATGAGCGTTACATAGGGCATCCCACCAGTCAGCGGCAGCTCCCATGAGTTGGTGCGACGCAAAAAGAACCTTCTCTCGGTCATTGCACTGCACTATGGCAAGCTTCTTCTCCATGGATTTCAACCAGTCGTCGGCCTCCATGGGGTAGTTAGCTTGAGCAAAGGTGGGTGGTCGAGTCCTCATGAACTCACCCAGTCTGTTATGAGCTGGCGGTGGTGCCGGAACGGGGTTGTTGTTGTTGGCCTGCAACTGAGCCCAAGTTTGGATCATGGTTTGCATGAGTTGATTCTGCATGGCCATCAATTGTTCCAGGTTGTTCTCACCAGCTCCGGGGTTAACAGGAACTTCATTGTGGCCATCCTCTTGGTTGTCACGGATGTTCCTTCGGCCGGCGTTTCCTCTCACCATCTGTGAGAGAACGAAATAGAATAGAAGGTTAGAAGGTTAGGTAGATCCCCTCAACTATATGCATCAAGGTGGGTTGGACTATATATATTAGCCCATATGAGGATGTGAACAAGTGCCGAAGCATCTCACTCCTCTTTCTACTTGTGTGTGGATATGGACAACATCTTGAGACGTCCCACAACTCACACTAAGCACACAATCACAAACAATCATCACAAGGGATCACACAACTCCTATTCAAGACTTGTTCAATGGGGGTTCTATATGGCTTAGGGTGTTGCCAATCTCTGTTCCAACTATGGCCTTTCCTAGGCTTTTATCCTATGTCAAGGAAGTTTCAAGGCCAATCTAAGCACCCTAGGCTTGCATCCTATGGTCAGCGTGGCTTAGCTACCAATCTGTGTCGGATACCAATCTATGATCTATCTAAGCGTGTAACCTACCGTCAACCCGTGGCTCTGATACCAGTCTGTGACGCCCTCAATTCTGTGGAAAACCACGGGACCGAGAACTGATGCATATGTGTGCCCAGGATGTTCGTCACACATATACACATCATCCACAAACTGAATTTTAGAATATATATGACCACGAATAACAAAGTTTATTACAATATCTCATGAGTCTTGGACTCAAGCTCACAGCGGAAGTCTTAATCTAACAGCAGAAGTCTTTATTCTAATGCGGAAGCAATCTAAACAGCAGTGGCTCCATCTCTACTCCATTCCCCCCCACAGGCAAGGTTGAGGACAGATTACACGCCTAATGCTCCACTTGGTCTTCATAGTAATCGTCTCCTGTTGCTGATGATGAAATAATAATGCAAGTTTGAGTACAATGATGTACTCAGCAAGTGCGGAAAAATATGATATGTAGCTCACAACAAGGTAGGTATAAAAAGGCTCATTGCAGAAAGAAAAGTTGTTTATCAAAACCATGATAAAACAGCAACTTATCTTTAAGCGAATGTGTCGAAGTGTGTGGTCGACACTTCCCCCGGACCTGCTCTGGGCAGCCCGTGGAGGTTCTTTTTCGGAGGGGCTAGTCGCTTGCGGAGAGCTTCAGCGTTAGGGACGAGTGAGGGAGAAGCTTGACACAGCGAGTTTTACGTGGTTCGGGCCGCCGGAGCGTAAAACCCTACGTCCACGGTGAGCAGAGGTGCTCGCTGTATTGCTTGTTGCTCAGAACCGGAGTCCTGAGCTTGAGGGTGAGTTATGTCTAGGGTGCGAGTTGCTGGAGTGCGAACCCTCGCTAACGTTGCCTACCCGAGCCTTTTATAGTCCAAGGCTCGAGCGGCATACAAGGGGGGCCCGGGACCGGACAGGTGGTCCTGGGGAGATTGCCTGCTGACTATCGTATCTGCAGTTATGTCGGTAGTTGTCTCTAACAAAGGCTTCCGAGTCTTTGTTCTGCCGCCCTGCCCATGCCACAAGCTAGTCGTAGTGGTTGATGACGGCGGGGGCGGCAGGGGATGTCTTGTCGCTGTGTTTATTGGCTGGCAGGTTCTGACACGGCGCGCCAGTCTGCGATGCGACTGGACGCAATGGCACTTGACAGAGGCGTGCTCCGCGTCTTGGGAAGGCACGAGCCTTGAATACCTTGTACGGGCAAAGTATGGTGCGTCTTTACGCCTGCTGCCTACTGCACGGGGGCAGGCAGCGCCGTCCTGCTGGCCACGTGGCGGGCCCGGAGCTCTCCTCTGAGGAGAGGGAGGTCCGGCCCCGCGGGACACATGGAGCCTTCGGACCTCTCCCCGCGGAGGGGGGAGGTCCGGCTTGTTTAGGCCACGTGGCGGGCCTGGAGCCCTCCTCTGAGGAGAGGGAGGTCCGGCCCCGAGGGACACATGGAGCCTTCGGAGCTCTCCCCTCGGAGGGGGGAGGTCCGGCTGCTGCTGGCCACACGGCGGGCCCGGAGCTCTCCTCTGAGGAGAGGGAGGTCCGGCCCCGCTGGACACGTGGCACCTTCGGAGCTCTCCCTGCGGAGAAGGGCGAGATCCTTAGGCATTTTCCCCTGTGCGCGGGGGTACCCCATATCGTGGGTACTGACAGTGGCCCCCGGGCCCATCTCGGGGGAGATAGCGAGCCCGAGGTGGGGCCTCCGTCTCTTCTGTTCCGCGCACTTTCTCTAAGTCCCGCATTGAATGCTCCCGGAGCACGAACAGTCGCGGGATCGTGGGAGCGTGCGCCCACTTGATGGTTGCTTTTACTGCGGCGGTTCCCAAGGCTGCCACTTCTGCATGTAGCGGCGCTTTCTTCGGGAACCGCCCAAGCGCCTTGCCTTCTCGTCTTCTTGGGAGACTGACTGCTTGACCCACCGCTTCAGCTGGACGGCATGGGTCCACCTGTCATCGGCGCTCGGTCTTGGAGCCGAAGTGGTTGCCCATGGGGTGTATTCAAAAAGTTTCGAATCGCACCTGGGAAGTTTTAAAAAGGGGATCTTACCCACATCACGGCTTCCCTTCACACTTCCCAGCGCTTTTCCTTGGATTCTTGCACCCTTGTCTTCCCTGTTCTTGAGCTCTCCCCTGTCATGGCTTCCAACCCGCCCCTAGAGAAGAAGCGCGCTCGATCTCCTCCGGTGGCGGCATTTGTGCCAAGTCGGGGAAACAGGGTGCCTGTACCTCCTGCTTCTGGAGATGGCGCTCCATCCGGTGGCGACCCCAAGAGGTCCCGGGCTCATCATCCTGACGGGACTCCTCTTAAGCGACAACAGGCCGAAGGTTCCCAGGCGTTGCGTCCTCCCTCCTCAGGCGGTGGAGTCTCCGAGGAAACTGTTGATACGTCAAGGAAGGCTTCAAGCAGTGGAGTCTCCAAAGAAACTGCTGACACGCCGAGGAGGCTTCAGGCGGAGGAGTCTCCAAGGAAACTGGTGAAGCGCCGAGGAGGACTCAAGGCGGTGGAGTCTCCAAGGAAACTGCTGAAGCGGCGGAGGGGGCTTCAGAAGCATCCTTGATGACAGCGGCCCTTGTGCTGGTGGTGGCCGAGGTGATCCCCACGCTCGGGTCAGAGGAGTCTCCAAGGAAACTGCTGAAGCGCCGAGGAGGACTCTAGGCGGTGGAGTCTCCAAGGAAACTGCTGAAGCGGCGGAGGGGGCTTCAGAAGCATCCTTGATGACAGCGGCCCTTGCGCTGGTGGTAGACGAGGTGATCCCCGCGCTCGGGTCACGGAGCGGGAGAACGCCGCCAGGGCTGAAGTCGGGGATGTGGCCGCTCTTGTAGCTTCTAGGTTCTGGATGTGCCAGGGGAACCCTAGGACTCTTCTCTTTATTATTATGTTTTTTTTCGAGTCTGTAGTCCAGCTCATGGAGTCATAAATAAATAGACTCTTGTGACCTTTTGTGCCTGTTATGCCTATCTTCTTCTTGGTTTCGCCTGGCCGAGCCCTTAGCTCCTCAAGGTACTCAGAGGCCTTCACCAATCTCGAAGCTCTGCACAGACACCTTCCCTGGGTCCTTATTGTGTTAAGGGCCGCGGAGGTCTCCGGAGCTCGCCCCATGAGGATGGGGAGGTCCGGATCTGCTGGCCACATGGCGGGCCCGGAGCTCTCCTCTGAGAAGAGGGAGGTCCGGCCCTGCGGGACACGTGGAGCCTTCGGACCACTCCCCGCGGAGGGGGGAGGTCCGGCTTCTGTCGGCCGCGTGGCGGGTCCGGAGCTACCCGCTGAGCAGGGGGGGCTCCGACCCTGCCAGGTACGTGGGGCCTCCGGGGCCCGCCCCTGCGGAGGGGGCGGGGTCCGGATCTCTCGGTCTTGCGCGGTCCGTAGCGGCCCCCTGGTAGGTGTGGCCAACTGCTTGGGTACTCCTACCATACTCCTGCGGGGAGCCAAGGCCGAAGGGTCCTGCACACAAACAAGAGAAACGCAATTCTCCTTGGGGCTCCCCCCTTTCCGATCTCATAGTCTTATTTGGCTTACGATCCTGATCCGGTGCACGGTGCATGGGAATTTTAGTGCGTGACGTGCCGGGGGCTCGGGCCCCCCTTGCCATCGGCAGGTATCTCAAACGCGACCGCCCCAGGCAGGATAGCAAATGCCGACTAGAGGTGAGAATGGGAAAAAGGGGACTGAGTGTATGGTGAACATACCTAGGAAGTGCGGTCATAAAAATTAATACGTAATTTGAATGAGCATAAGGGAAGAGCAAAGTAGGACAGGTTCTTTCCCTATAAATTTCCATAGGAGGAAAGCAGGCTAAACATGGAGGCAGCGACCCGCCCCATTAAAAGGGAAGCAAGACTCTACACGCTTAGGGTCGGAACCAGGCCAAGTTGAACGTAGTCCTGGACCGTCCCCTGAGACTTAGCTGCTCCGAGCGCTGTTCCTGGACTCTATGGGATCTATTAAAAAGAAGAGACTGTCCTACTATTGCTCTAAGGGTAGAACTTATGGAGGTGTTCGATGTTCTAGGGGTTCGGGAGCGGATCCC
Source organism: Neostapfia colusana (assembly GCA_030760725.1). Classification (NCBI taxonomy): domain Eukaryota; kingdom Viridiplantae; phylum Streptophyta; class Magnoliopsida; order Poales; family Poaceae; genus Neostapfia; species Neostapfia colusana. Next base: position 110,074,610 of record JASWHV010000006.1, read on the forward strand.
CATCCTCGGTGGAAAGACGTACGCACCCGGGGCGGCACACTTTCGTGACTCGTAAGGGGCCTTCCCAGCTGGGGGAGAGCTTGTGGGTCCCTTCGCGAGAAAGTATGCGCCACAACACCAGGTCGCCTTCCTGCAGCTCCCGGACACGCACAGACTATTGGTGGTAGCGCCGGAGCGCTTGTCTGTATCGTGCGTTGCGGAGTGCTGCATGTAACCGGACCTCGTCGACGAGGTAGAGGTCTTCTCGCCGGAGGTTGTCCTGCGCGGCTTCGTCGTAAGCCCGGACACGGTGAGACTTCATGGTCATCTCTGGGGGAAGCACAGCCTCGGCTCCGTACACCATGAAGAAGGGTGTCTCTCCGGTGGCCCGGCTCTGGGATGTCCGGTTAGCCCATAGTATGCTCGGAAGCTCGTCCACCCATTCGGTACCATGTTTCTTCAAGCCATCATAGGTGCGGGTCTTGAGGCCCCAAGGAATCTCGGCGTTGGCCCTCTCAACCTGTCCGTTCCTTTTTGGGTGAGCAACGGAGGCATAGCACACCTGGATGCCGAGGTCTTCGCAGTATTCTTGGAACACTGCGCTAGTAAACTGGGTCCCGTTGTCAGTGATGATTCTGTTCGGGACCCCAAACCGGCAGACGATGAACTTGATGAATTTTACTGCGGACTGCTTGTTGATGGTGACGACGGGTGTGGCTTCCGGCCACTTGGTGAACTTGTCAACGGCTACGTAGAGGTACCGGAATCCCCGGCTCTAGGGAATGGTCCCAGGATGTCCAACCCCCATACGGCGAATGGCCATGAGGGCGGGATCATCTGTACCGCCTGAGCCGGTGTATGGATCTGCTTGGCGTGGAACTGGCATGCCTTGCAGCCCTCGACCAGCTTAACGGCATCCTGGAGTGCTGTCGGCCAGTAGAAGCCATGCCATAAGGCTTTACCGACAAGCGTGCGTGAGGAAGAGTGACTCCCACATTCGCCTCCATGGATCTCAGCGAGCAAGTCGCAGCCTTCCCCCTGGGTTATGCACCGCAATAGGAAGCGGTTGGCGCCACGCCGGTAGAGATCCCCTTTGTCGGTACCCTCGATATGGGGTACCCCCGCGCACAGGGGAAAATGCCTAAGGATCTCGCCCTTCTCCGCAGGGAGAGCTCCGAAGGCGCCACGCGTCCAGCGGGGCCGGACCTCCCTCTCCTCAGAGGAGAGCTCCGGGCCCACCACGTGGCATACAGAAGCCGGACCTCCCCCTCCGCGGGAGAGAGGTCCGAAGGTGCCGCGTGTCCAAAGAGGCCGGACCTCCCTCTCCTCAGAGAGGAGCTCCTGGCTCGCCACGTGGCCAACAGAAGCCGAACCTCCCCCTCCGCGGGGAGAGGTCCGAAGGCTCCACGTCTCCTGCGGGGCCGGACCCCCCTCTCTTCTGAGGAGGGCTCCGGGCCCGCCACGTGGCCAGCAGAACGGCGCTGCCTGCCCCCGAGCGATAGGCAGCGGGCGTAAAGACGCCCCATACCTTGCCCGTACAAGGTATTCAAGGCCCGCGCCTTCCCAAGACGCGGAGACGCGGAGCACGCCTCTGTCAGGTGCCGTTGCGCCCAGTCGCATCACATACTGGTGCGCAGTGTCAGAGGCTGCCAGCCAATAAACGCAGCGACAAGACATCCCATGCCGCCCCCGCCGTCATCATCCACTACAACTAGCATGCGGCATGGGCAGAGCTACAAGACGAAGACTCAGAAGCCTTCGGCAGAGACAACTACCGGCATAACTGTAGATACGGTAGATATCAGTCAATCTCCCCGGGACCAACTGTCGGGTCCCGGCCCCCCTTGTAAGCCACCCGAGTCTTGGACTATAAAAGGCTCGGGTAGGCGACGTTAGCAGGGGTTTGCACTCTAGCCATTCGCACCCTGGGTTCGCACTTTGCAACTCATACGCTAGCCATACACTCTCAAGCTGTAACTCACCCCCAAGCTGAGGCCTCCGGCCCTGAGCAGAAAGCAATACAGCGAGCTCCATAGCTCGCCGTGGACGTAGGGTTTTACGCTCCGGCGGCCTGAACCACGTAAAACTCGCCGTGTCAAGCTCTCGCTAACTCGTCCATCCGCGCAAGCTTTCCGCTAGGAGACTAGCCCCGCCGAAAAAAGAACCTCCGCGGGCTGCCCAGTGCAGGCCCGGGGGAAGTGTCGATCGCACACTTCGACATTTGGCGCTCCAGGTAGGGGGCTTCTTCCCTAGCGCGACGAGTTCCCGCCGATGAAGATGACCAAGCTTCCTTCAGCGGCGAACTCTCCCCCCTCGCCTCAGCGGCAAACCGCGACCAGGGGGGAGTACATGTCGACACACTCGGGACGGAGTGTGTCGGTACAAGCTGGGAGCCAGCAACTGGCTCTGGCAGCGCCGACCCCGGCAATGCAGGCTCCAACCAGCATCAGGCCTTCAGTAGCGCTGGGCGTACCCGGTGGGGGTGCGCTAGCAGCAGCAAGGGCGCTACTGCACAATCCGCCTGCTGGGGACGCGCCTCAGGCGGCGACCCAGCAGTGGATTCGCGAGGTGGACCGTCTCGTCGTCACCGCCGCAAACCCTCGACTTCGACGGGGACGACGCTCCGGCCAACCGGCTGTGTCGCTGATGCGCGCGCCAACGGTTGACGGGCAGACGGCGGACTCCAGCTCCACCAGGCTTCCGTCGACGGATCTGAGGGCAGAGCTTGAGCGAAGCCGCTTGGGCCATGATGCCCGAGTGTTCCTCGAGCGACGTCGAGAAAGGCGTCGCATCCAAGAGGCTGGCGACAGCATGACGTCGGCCTCAACCCAGCCTGAAGGGCAGATCTTCGCCACGCGAGCTCTGCCCCAGGCGTACGCCGCGCAGAATATGCCACAGTCATATGTCCTGCAAACGGCGCCCCCGGCCTATGGCGCAGCCTTGCCCATACAGGGGTACACTGTGCCAGGCGCGAACCAAGCGTTCGCGGCACCAATACCTGCACTGGGAGCCAGCAACCGGCTCTGGCAGCGCCGACCTGGCAATGCAGGCTCCGACCAGTGTCAGGTCTTCAGTAGTGCTGGACGTACCTGGTGGGGGTGCGCTAGCTGCAGTAAGAGCGCTACTGCACAATCCACCTGCTGGGGACGCGCCTCAGGCAGCGACCCAGCAGTGGATTCGCGAGGTAGACCGTCTCATCGTCGCCGCCGCAAACCCTCGACTTCAGCGGGGACGACGCTCCGGCCAACCGGCTGTGCCGCTGATGCGCACACCAATGGTTGACGAGCAGACGGCAGATTCCAGCTCTACCAGGCCCCAGTCGACGGATCTGAGGACAGAGCTGGAACGGTGTCACTTGGGCCAGGATACCCGGGTGTACCTCGAGCGACGTCAAGAAAGTCGTCGCACTCAAGAGGCTGGCGACAACATGACGTTGGCCTCGACCCTGCCTGAAGGGCGGACCTTCACCACGCGGGCTCTGCCCTAGGTGTACACCGCGCAGCATAAGCCACAACCATGTGCTCTGCAAGCGGCGTCCCCGGCCTATGGCGCAACCTTGCCCATACCGGGGTACACTGTGTCAGGCGCAACCAAGCGTTCGCGGCACCAATACCTGCACTGGGAGCCAGCAACCGGCTCTGGCAGCGCCGACCCCGGCAATGCAGGCTCCGACCAGTGTCAGGTCTTCAGTAGCGCTGGACGTACCCGGCGGGGGTACGCCAGCCGCAGCAAGACCGCAACCGCACGATCCACCTGTTGGGGACGCGCCTCAGGCAGCGACCCAGCAGTGGATTCGCGAGATAGACAGGAGCAGGATGTACGGCCCTGGAGCCCCACCTCCGCTTCACGAGGTGGCCGCGCAAGTTTCGGCCGCACCTGCCCGAGAAGTACGACGGCAGCGTCAACCCGGCGGGGTTCCTCCAGATCTACTCCACCGCCGTACTTGCCGCAGGAGGGGATGAGGCCGTCATGGCCAATCTACTACCCCGTCGCCTTGACCGGCCCGACCCGGTCTTGGCTAATGAACCTCCCTCGGGGTTCCATAACTTCCTGGGGAGAGCTCTGCCGGCAGTTCATCGCCAACTTCGGCAGCTCCTACACCCGTCCCGGCACGGAGCTTGACCTCCAAGCAATCAAGCAACAACCTGGGGAGTCGCTGCGCTCCTTTATCCAGCTGTTCTCCCAGGTACGCAACACCATTCCACATATTCAAAGTGCTTCTGTGGTGGCGGCAATTCGACAGTGTCCAGGACAAGAAGATGCTTGAGAGGCTTGCAACCAGAGAGGTCTGCGATGCCTCCGAGCCCTTCAGCCTGGCGGACAAGTGCGCCAGAGCAGCCGGAGGGCGGAGCTGGCACTCACTGCCAGCTTCCGAAGCCGGAAGACAGCCCGAAGACGGCGGAGTTCAAGCTGAGCTCCCGACCACGTCAGACAGCCAAGAGCCAAGCACTGGCTGACTTCGTGGCTGAGTGGACGCCAACGAAGGCTTACCCAGGGGGCCGCAAAGACGGTGAACCAAAGTACCGAGCTCCAGTCTTCACCGGGCCTCACTGGACGCTCTTCTTCAACGGCTCCTCGCGAAAGCAGGGGGCCGGTGCCGGCGTACTGCTTCTCATGCCATCGGGGGAGCAGTTTGGGTACATGGTGCGTCTCAATTCCAAGGCAACCAACAACATGGCAGAGTATGAAGCATTCATCTTTGGCCTAAAAGACAGTCCTGTCTTTGGGCGCTCGCCAGCTGTTGGCACAGGGCGACTCCCAGCTAGTTATCAAGCAAGTTAAGGGTGAATGCTCCTACAAAGACCCACAGCTAGCTGCTTATCTGCTTCACGTGCGGATGTTGGAGAAAGAATTCCTCGCCTTGGACCTGCGCCATGTACCGCGCGCTGGCACGGCCGCAGCGGACAACCTCTCAATGAAGACCTCCATCGGAGCCCCCGCGCACGAAGGAGTCTTCGAGAGGTCGTTGCTCCGGTCGACAGCCCGGCCCGCCGAGCCGGGCGAAGGGGGCTGAACCAGTGCCATGAAGCTAGGCAGTCCCGGCGGCCCTGGATGCCGCCAAAGGATCGTAAGAGTCACTGGGGACTCCGTGCAACCCAGCGCTCGAGATCCAGAAGCTCAAGTAGCCCCGATGCATGGACCACGGAGGTCCGGGACTCCTTGAAGGACATCCTTCCTGATGAACGTGGACCCGCTGAACGGGTGGTGCGGTGGCTAAGTGCTACGCGCTGGTATCTTTACTGGCTTGGCGCCACGACATCCTATTGCGGTGCATAACCCAGGAGGAAGGCTGCGACTAGCTCGCAGTAGTCCAAGGAGGCGAGTGCTGGGAACGCTCATCGTCCCGCACGTTGGTCAGATAAGCCACCCGGCATGGCTCCTACTGACCAAGATCCACCTGGACGCCGTCAAACTGGTTAGGGATGCAATGTGTGCCAAGTCCACGCCAAGCAGACCCACACAACCGGTGCAGACGCGCACCCAGAGCCGTCGGGGGATACCGGCTCCTCCATGTTGAGGGCCAGCCGGACTTCCCAGGGCCGGGTCACGGGAACTACCCTTCCACATGGTATGCAGGGCCGAAGCCATGCTTCCCCCTGATATAGCCATGGAGGGTCCCCCCGTGTCCGGCGTACGACGAAGCCACGCATGACCCGCTCTGCGTGAAGACAGGCGCTCCAACGCCACCCCAGTAAGTTCACCATGCTTACTTAGGTGTTTATTTATTACGCATTAATTTATATGAACACCTCCCCATGCTCTAGACAGTGTGCGTCCATTGTACACTCGGTTCCTCTTTCCTGCTCTCATGCATAGTCGATATTTGCCGTCCTGCCGAAGGCGGTAGTGCTTGGGGTACCTGCCAGAGGCCCGGTGGCCTTCTGGGTCTCCCCCTGTAAGGGTACTGTACCGCCAGTTGGTCTCCACTGAGAAAGGACCTATGCTAAACCGGGGGTCAGGAGCCTTGCTTTGCCCAGTCTTGCACCCAAAGCATGCGCACTCTGCCCCCCCGGCGCTGCGGTCTGAGTACCAGGGGGCCGGACGGTTACACCCTGACTGGGGCTGGGGCCAGACCTCCGGGACCAAGTGCACTGGATTACCCAGGCCCCGTATTCCGGCCTGGGACAGTAAGCCAAATGAGACTAAGGGACAGGAAAGGGGGGACCGCTGAGCAGTTCCGGACCTCCGCCCCCACAGCTGGGCCGAGCTCCGATGCCAGCCCTCGCCCTCCTTTCAGAGGCGAGCGCTGATGCCGGACCTCACGCCCTTCGTTGGCCTGAGCTCCGATGACTGCCGGACTCCGCCTCCACAGCCAGGCCGAGCTCCGAGGCCAGCCCTCGCCCTCCTTTCAGAGGTGAGCGCTGATGCCGGACCTCACGCCCTTCGCTGGCCTGAGCTCCGATGACTTCCGGACTCCGCCCCCATAGCCGGGCCGAGCTCCGAGGCCAGCCCTCGCCCTCCTTTCAGAGGTGAGCAATGATGCCGGACCTCATGCCCTTCGCTGGCCTGAGCTCCGATGACGTCCGGACTCCGCCCCCACAGCTGGGCCGAGCTCCGATGCCAGCCCTCGCCCTCCTTTCAGAGGCGAGCACTGATGCCGGACCTCACGCCCTTCGCTGGCCTGAGCTCCGATGACTTCCGGACCTCCGCCCCCACAGCCGGGCCGAGCTCCGATGCCAGGCTTCACCCTCTCCTAAGAGGCTGAACACCGAAGCCGTTAAGACCCTGCCAGCACAGGGAGTACTCAAGACAAGAAAGTGCGCATATCAGAAGAGACGAAGGTCCCACCTCGGGCTCGCTATCTCCCCCGAGATGGGCCCGGGGGCCACTGTCGGTACCCTCGCTATGGGGTACCCCCGCGCACAGGGGAAAATGCATATGGATCTCGCCCTTCTCCGCAGGGAGAGCTCCGAAGGCGCCACGCATCCAGCGGGGCCGGACCTCCCTCTCCTCAGAGGAGAGCTCCGGGCCCACCACGTGGCATACAGAAGCCGGACCTCCCCCTCTGCGGGAGAGAGGTCCGAAGGTGCCGCATGTCCGGAGAGGCCGGGCCTCCCTCTCCTCAGAGAGGAGCTCCGGGCTCGCCACGTGGCCAACAGAAGCCGAACCTCCCCCTCCGCAGGGAGAGGTCCGAAGGCTCCACGTGTCCTGCGGGGCCGGACCCCCCTCTCTTCTGAGGAGGGCTCCAGGCCCACCATGTGGCCAGCAGAACGGCGCTGCCTGCCCCCGAGCGATAGGCAGCGGGCGTAAAGACGCCCCATACCTTGCCCGTACAAGGTATTCAAGGCCCGCGCCTTCCCAAGACGCGGAGACGCGGAGCACGCCTCTGTCAGGTGCCGTTGCGCCCAGTCGCATCACAGACTGGCGCGCAGTGTCAGAGGCTGCCAGCCAATAAACGCAGCGACAAGACATCCCATGCCGCCCCCGCCGTCATCATCCACTACGACTAGCATGCGGCATGGGCAGAGCTACAGGACGAAGACTCAGAAGCCTTCGGCAGAGACAACTACCGGCATAACTGCAGATACGGTAGATATCAGTCAATCTCCCCGGGACCAACTGTCGGGTCCCGGCCCCCGTTGTAAGCCACCCGAGTCTTGGACTATAAAAGGCTCGGGTAGGCGACGTTAGCAGGGGTTCGCACTCTAGCCATTCGCACCCTGGGTTCGCACTTTGCAACTCATACGCTAGCCATACACTCTCAAGCTGTAACTCACCCCCAAGCTCAGGCCTCCGGCCCTGAGCAGCAAGCAATACAGCGAGCTCCATAGCTCGCCGTGGACGTAGGGTTTTACGCTCCGGCGGCCTGAACCACGTAAAACTCGCTGTGTCAAGCTCTCGCTAACTCGTCCATCCGCGCAAGCTTTCCGCTAGGAGACTAGCCCCGCCGAAAAAAGAACCTCTGCGGGCTGCCCAGTGCAGGCCCGGGGGAAGTGTCGATCGCACACTTCGACACCCTTCTACCAGTGCGTATCTCTTAGCCATGCGCACGATCTGTTCAGCGGGTACACGTTCATCAGGGAGGATGCTATCTTTCAAGTAGTCCCGGATCTCCGTGATCCATGCATCGGGTCTGACTTAAGCTTCTGGATCTTGAGCGCTGGGTTGCACGGAGTCCCTAGTGACGCTTACGATCCTTGGCGGCATCCATGGTTGCAGGGCCGCCGGGACCGCCAGCTTCGAGGTGCTGGTCCAGCCCCCTTCGTCCGGCTCGGCGGGCCGGGCTGTGGTCCGCCGCAACGTCCTCTCGAAGACTCCTTCGGGCACAGGGGCCCCGGTTGAGGCCTTCATTGAGAGGTCGTCAGCTGCGGCATTGCCAACGCGCGGTATATGGCGCAGGTCCAAGGCGAGGAAGTCTTTCTCCAGCATCTGCATGTGGAGCAGATAAGCAGCTAGCTGCGGGTCATTGCAGGAGCATTCGCCCTTAACTTGCTTGATAACCAGCTAGGAGTCGCCCTGTGCCAACAACTGGCAAGCGCCCAGAGACAGGGCTGTCTGTAGGCCAAAGATGAGTGCTTCATACTCTGCCATGTTGTTGGTTGCCTTGAAATTGAGATGCACCATATACCCAAACTGCTCCCCCGATGGCATGAGAAGCAGTACGCCGGCACCGGCCCCCTGCTTTTGTGAGGAGCCGTCAAAGAAGAGCGTCCAGTGAGGCTCGGTGAAGACCGGAGCTCGGTGCTTTGGTTCACCGTCTTCGTGGCCCCCTGGGTCAGCATTCGTTGGTGTCCACTCAGCCACGAAGTCAGCCAGCGCTTGGCTTTTGACTGCATGGCGAGGAAGGAAGTCCAGCTCAAACTCCGCCAGCTCCGCTGCCCATTTAGCGACGTTGCCAGTCGCATGGGGGCTGTGAAGGATCATCTTCAGCGGATAGGAGGTGACTACCGAGACCCGGTGGGCCTGAAAGTAGTGGCGGAGCTTCCTGGACGCCACGAGCACTGCATACAGCAGCTTGTGGACCTCCAGGTACCTTGTCTTGGCGTCATGGAGGACTTCGCTGATGTAGTAGACAGGCCTCTGGATGGTTCGGACCCTCTCTCTTAGGTCAGAGAGGTCTTCATCCATTGGCTCGGGCCTGCCGGAGGTGAGTGGGTCCAGAGGGGCTTCTGGGAGTTGGGACTCGAAGGCTCCTAAGCCACCTTGGCCTTCCGAGAGGTCCCGCTGGTTTTCCGGGAGCTCCAGGAGGTCCCGCTGGATCTCTGGGAGGTCCCGTTGGGCCCCCGGGGGGTCCTGTTGGACCCCCGGGAGGTTGTCTTGGAGGTCCGGGAGGCCGTCTTGGACCTCCGGGGTTTCCTGGCGTCTGTCTCCTCCTACCGGAGCAGGCTGTGATGACGAGAGGTCCGGCCACTCTGCAACGAGGACCATACTCACCACTTCAGTTGTCGCCACGATGTAGAGCAACAAATGCTCTACGGGATCGGGGGCTACCATGATAGGTGGGGTCGTCAGGAGCTGCTTCAACTACTATAAAGCTTCTTCTGCTTCGTCAGTCCAGGCAAATGGACCGGATTTGTGCAGGAGCTTAAAGAAGGGGAGCGCCCGCTCTGCTAGCATCGGTATAAACCGACTCAGCGCGGCTAGGCATCCCGTGAGTTCCTGGACTTCTTTGATGCGGGCAGGAGGCCGCATCAAGTCGATGGCCTTGATCTTCTCTGGGTTGGCCTCAATTCCCCGGTGTGAGACCAGGAATCCTAAGAGTTTCCCAGAGGATACACCGAACACACATTTGTCGGGGTTCAGCTTGGTGCGCGTGGAGCGCAGTTTGTCAAAAACTAAGGCTAGGTTATCTAACAAAGATGAACTCTGCCTGACCTTGACAACGATGTCATCGACGTACACCTCAACTAAGTCTCTTATTAACTCTCCAAAGGTTTTGTGCATTGCACGTACAAAGGTGGGGAGAGCATTCTTTAGGCCATAAGGCATAGAGACATAACAATACAGACCATCTACTGTGATGAAGGAGGTATGCTCTTCATCTTCTCTAGACATGGGGATCTGATGGAAACCCGAGTAGGCGTCTAGGAAGCACAGCATATCACAGCCTGATGTCGAGTCTACTATTTGATCTATTCTAGGGAGAGGGAATGGATCTTTGGGACATGCCTTATTGAGACTGGTGTAGTCGATGCACATCCGGAGCTTCCCACCGGCCTTCGGGACAACGACGGGGTTCGCCAACCACCGGGGGTGGTGGACTTCCCGTATGATGCCAGCGTCCAGCAGCTTCTTGATTTCTTCACGGATGAAGTTTTGCCGCTCGATGGACTGCTTGCAGGGCTTCTGTTGAACTGGCCAGGCGTCGGGGAAGACCTTTAAGTGGTGCTCGATCACCTCCCTAGGGATCCCCGGCATCTGCGACGACTGCCATGCAAACACGTCGACGTTGTGCCGGAGGAAGGTGACGAGCGTGCCTTCCTATTTGCTATCCAGGCCCCCAGCTACCCGGGTGGTCTGGGTGGCATCGGCGCCGATTTGGACGATATTTAAGGGGACGTCGCCCTCGTCGAGGGGTTGCATGCGGGGTGCTGTGGTGGAGGCACGGTGGCGCGCACTCGGGTGGAGCTGGTCTGGTTCTGCACTGCCAGGGGCTGGTGCTCTAGCTGTTGCAAGCGCTTGGAGCTTTTCCAAGGCCGACACTGCAGCAGTGCGGTCTCCACGAATCCTGAGGACGCCTGTTGGTGTAGGCATCTTCAAGATGAGGTAGCCGTAGTGGGCTACTGCCATGAATCGGTACAGGGCTGGCCTGCCAATTATGGCGTCGAAGGGGAGATCGATCTCCGCCACATCGAACAGAATGTATTCTGTCGGATAGCTGTCCGAGGCTCCAAAGGTCACCGGGAGGCTGATGTTGCCGTAGGGAACAACCTGTCCCGGCCCTACCCCTGAGAACGGGCTCGACGGGGTGAGCTTGGCCATCGGGATCTGCAGCTTTTGGAAAGCGGCACGGCTGATGAGGTTCAGCCCAGCTCCGCCATCTACCAAAACGTGGTACATCCTCACGTTGGCGATGGTGGGCGCTACCAAGAGCGGTAGTTGGCCGGCCCCAGCCATGTTCCTAGGGCAGTCGGTGGCATCAAAGCTGATGGGGGTTCCCATCCACTTGAGGTGCGGTGCGACACCTGGGAGTGGAGCCACCGATGCTACCGCTCGGCGCAAGGTCTTAACCGCGCTTCGGGACGAGGGGTCAGCGGACCCGCCGTACATGACGTAGAGCTTCTTTCGACACTCATCATCGCTGGAGCTGGAGTCCTCATGGTTGCGCACCGCCTTCACGGCATGCTGAGGCTCCTGGAACTCCACTTGGTGGTCGACGTTGTCTGGGGCGTCGACCTTCTGCTTGCCCTCCCTTTGACGGAAGGGTGGGGCATCAGTCCGCAGCTGCTTCCCTTTGCGGAAGCGCTCCACGAGCTTCTGAATCTCCCGGCACTCAGCAGTAGTATGGCGACAGCTGCCGTGCACGGGGCATAGCTCGCCTTGGTCACCCTCTGGGGCTGGTGACTGTCGCTGCCTTTTGTTGGGGCGCGGCCCCCGAGCTCCACTGGGTACCGCTGCTGCGGCAACGGGAGCCGCGGCCGGTGACTTCATCTTGCCACCGCCCCTGTTCTTGGTCTTCTTGCTGCTTCCATAGGAAGCAGCGCCAGATCCGGGTTGTCCTCCTGACTCGGAGGCTGGCAGGGAGTGCCAGTTCTGCCCTTCTGCTGCTCTGGCGCATTTGTCCGCCAGGCTGAAGAGCTCTGAGACGTCGCGGACCTCTCTGGTCATGAGCTTCTCAAGCACCTTCTTGTCCCGGACGCCTTGCCGGAACGCCACCATCGCAGAAGCATTTTGGATATGTGGAATGGTGTTCCGTACCTGGGAGAACCGCTGGATGAAAGAGCGCAGCGATTCCCCAGGTTGTTGCTGGATGGCGTGGAGATCAAGCTCCGTGCCAGGCCGGGTGTAGGAACTGCCAAAGTTGGCAGTGAACTGCCGGCAGAGCTCTCCCCAGGAAGTTATGGAACCCTGGGGGAGGTTCATGAGCCAGGACCGGGCTGGGCCGGTCAAGGCAACGGGGAAGTAGTTGGCCATGACGGCCTCATCCCCTCCTGCAGCAAGGACGGCGGTGGAGTAGATCTGGAGGAACTCCGCTGGGTTGACGCTGCCGTCGTACTTCTTGTGCAGGTGCGGCCAAAACTTGCGCGGCCACCTCGCGAAGCAAAGGTGGGGCGCCAGGGCCGCACATCCTGCTTCTGTTGCTGCAGGCGTTGGTGCCGCGAACGCTTGGTTCGCTGCTGGCACTGTGTACCCCGGTATGGGCAAGGCTGCGCCATAGACCGGGGGCACCATTTGCAGGGCATATGGCTGTGGCATATGCTGCGTGGCGTATGCCTGGGGCAGAGGTCGCGTGGCGAAGGTCTGCGCCTCAGGCGGGGTCGAGGCTGACGTCATGCTGTCGCCGGCCTCTTGGTTGCGACGCCTTTCTCGTCATCGCTCGAGGAACACTCGGGCATCTTGGCCCAAGTGGCATCGTTCCAGCTCTGTCCTCAGGTCCGTTGATGGGAGCCTGGTGGAGCTGGAGTCCGCCGTCTGCCCGTCAACCGTTGGCGTGCGCATCAGCGAAACAGCCGGTTGGCCGGGGCGTCGTCCCTGCCGAAGCCGAGGGTTTGCGGTGGTGACGACAAGACGGTCTACTTCGCGAATCCACTGCTGGGTCGCAGCCTGAGGCGCGTCCCCAGAAGGTGGATTGTGCAGTAGCACTCTTGCTGCAGCTAGCGCGCCCCCGTGGGGAAAGCTCAGCGCTGCAGAAGATCTCACGCTAGCTGGAGCCTGCATTGCCGGAGTTGGCTGCTGGCTTCCAGCTTGCGCCGACACACTCCGTCCTGAGTGTGTCGACACGTATTCCCTGCTAGTCACGGTCCGTCGTGAACGCGGGGGAGGAGAGCTTGCTGCTGAAGGAAGTTTCATCATCTTCGTCGGCAGAAGCTCGTCGCGCAAGGGAAAAGCCCCTTCCTGGCGCGTCAAATGTCAAAGTGTGTGGACGACACTTCCCCCGGACCTGCTCTGGGAAGCCCGCGGAGGTTCTTTTTCGGAGGGGCTAGTCGCTTGCGGAGAGCTTCAGCGTTAGGGACGAGTGAGGGAGAAGTGGACACGGCGAGTTTTACGTGGTTCGGGCCTCCGGAGCGTAAAACCCTACTTCCACGGTGAGCAGAGGTGCTCTCTTTATTGCTTGTTGCTCAGAACCGTAGTCCTGAGCTTGAGGGTGAGTTATGTCTAGGGTGCGAGTTGCTGGAGTGCGAACCCTTGCTAACGTTGCCTACCCGAGCCTTTTATAGTCCAAGGCTCGAGCGGCTTACAAGGGGGGCCCGGGACCCGACAGGTGGTACCGGGGAGATTGCCTGCCAACTATCGTATCTGTAGTTATGTTGGTAGTTGTCTCTAACGAAGGCTTCCGAGTCTTCGTTCTGCCGCCCTGCCCATGCCACAAGCTAGTCGTAGTGGTTGATGACGGCAGGGGCGGCAGGGGATGTCTTGTCGCTGTGTTTATTGGCTGGCAGGTTCTGACACGGCGCACCAGTCTGCGATGCGACTGGACGCAACGGCATCTGACAGAGGCGTGCTCCGCGTCTTGGGAAGACACGGGCCTTGAATACCTTGTACATGCAAGGTATGGTGCGTCTTTATGCCTGCTGCCTATTGCGCGGGGGCAGGCAGCGCCGTCCTGCTGGCCACGTGGCGGGCCCGGAGCTCTCCTCTGAGGAGAGGGAGGTCCGGCCCTGCGGGACACGTGGAGCCTTCGGACCTCTCCCCGCGGAGGGGGGAGGTCCGGCTTCTGTCGGCCACGTGGCGGGCCCGGAGCCCTCCTCTGAGGTGAGGGAGGTCCGGCCCCGCGGGACACGTGGCGCCTTCGGAGCTCTCCCTGCGGAGGGGGGAGGTCCGGCTGCTGCTGGCCACGCGGCGGGCCCGGAGCTCTCCTCTGAGGAGAGGGAGGTCCGGCCCCGCTGGACACGTGGCGCCTTCGGAGCTCTCCCTGCGGAGAAGGGCGAGATCCTTAGGCATTTTCCCCTGTGCGCGGGGGTACCCCATATCGTGGGTACATACAGAATGTAATCCCAATATGTATTAAAATACCAATCATACCTCCATTATGTTCATTACCTTCCATGTCCCAACCAGACATTAATTAACCTCATTCTAATACCTTCTCGTATTTGCTACCATCTCACGAATACCATCTCGTATTCGCTACCATTTCATCTCATAAACAATTTCGTCTTACACCGTCCAACCTCGTTGTCATGACTCAACAGTCATGCAACCCATCTCATCACCCGGACTCAACAGTCCCGAAAACAAAACCAAAACCAAACCATAAGTAAAACCATCGAAAGCCATCCCAAAATAACCATCCAACTAATCATGGAAGTTGGCCAGGCGCTCGTGACCGTAAGCTCGGCTATCATGATAGTTTTAGACTCTGCAGAGTTTGCACCTCTTTACCCACAAGTTTGTGATTTCGTCACCAGTCGGCGACTGCAGAACCTCCATTATACCAGTACACAACTGTTGGTGTATGGCCAAGAGATCACAAAATAGCCTTTACAAAGGAGCTACTAGATGTATGGACTCACTAAGGTTTCACCGGCAGGCTAGAATCTCCAATTCTCGCACCCACGGGCCCCCTCTTGTGCCATGCAGTTCCCAAGGCAGTCCTCACACGACTCCCATTCCCCGTGCCTTCCACGGTCCATAACAATCTAGCAACTTACCTAATTAGTCAGCTAAGCCGCACCCATACTTGGCCTTGTGGTGGCACTGTTATCCTGGCATGTGCATGCATGAACCGGTCCTTAGATCTACGGCAAGTAAACCACCATCACATGCTACCTCATTCACAAACCCAAGCTTGCCTAGATCTCCCTCCGATCCATGTTCATTAACATCATCAATTTCTCATTATCATTACGAGTGCAGTTAGCTAGACACATCTATCTCGCTTCCCAATCCCATGGACTCAGTGAAGCATAAAGCAAAAACCATACCCGGCTCATAAACTTCCCCGGCGACAAGGGTGGTTTAACCAAGACTAGTAAACTCCTATAAAAGGGTTTCCCATCATGTTTGACTCAGCACACACACCTTTTCTCAAAACAAAATAGTTTCCCAAAACATAGGATCAATATGGTCAAGGGGCACTTGCCTTGTTCTTGCGGTTCTGGTTGCTCTTGGATCTCGAAACCTTGTTGTTGCAGCTCGTCGTAGACAGCTCCCTGAGCTTGTCCATCTATACATGATCACGCACATACAAGATTCACAGCAATCAATATCATGCATAAACATTAACTAGATGCGTTGATGCATATGCATGCTATCCTATGATCAGTTTTTATCAGATCAGTTTGTACGTGTTCTTGCATGATTTGCATGGTTTTACGATGAACAGAGGTGTTCGGATCAAATGTGGACGTGGTGATGATCTTGTCTTTAGATCAACCCGATCAACAAGTGATCTGTCCACGAGAAAGCTTCTGTTCGAAAGGAATCAATAAACAGATGCAAAGAAAACACGATGATGTCGTAAGGTGATATTGGAGACCTACCTTACGTTCTTCTTGGTCTCGGGGTCCTTCTCTGATCAGAAAGATTGAGTGGGGCTCTCTTCCGGCGATCTTCCTTGACTGAACTCCGGCGATGGGCTTACTCGGCGAGTTGGGGCTAGGGATCTAAGTCGTCGGCTCAGAAGGTGGGAAAAGAAGTTCGTGGTTTTCGTCCAAAGGTTCTGGGTTCTATTTATAATCGGGAGAAGAAGAGTCCTAATCTTATTGTATTTCGAATAAGAATCCCATTCAGATTGTCGTTGAATCTTAACAACTTATCTTTAGTCGATTTGGTGCGGTAACATTGTGGAATTCAGGTCGGTTTCTTCTCCGTACCGATATTTCTACGCGTACAGAATCCAAAAACCGCTCCAGAACTCGTTACCTCTGCGGTGATGTGCGGAGGGGGCGAGGTCCGGCTCTGCGCCTTCGGAGCTCACCCCTGCGGGGGGGGGGGGGGAGGGGTGAGGTCCGGCATCGGAGCTCACCCCTGCAGAGAGGGTGAGGTCTGGCACTTCTGTCCACATGGTAGGCCTGGGGCTCGCCTCTGAGGAGAGGGGAGGCCCGACCCTACTGGACGTGGCACCTTCGGAGCTCACCCCTGCGGAGGGGGTGAGGTCCGGCTCTGCGCCTTTGAAGCTCAACCCTGCGGAGGGGGTGAGGTCCGGCACTACGTCTTCGGAGCTCACCCTTGTGGAGGCGGCGAGGCCCGGCTCTGTGCCTTCGGAGCTCACCCCTGCGGAGGGGGTGAGGTCCGGCCCTGCGCCTTCAGGGCTCATCCCTGCGGAGGGGGCGAGGCCCGGCTTTGCGCCTTCGGAGCTCACCCCTGCGGAAGGGGTGAGGTCTGGTACTGCGCCTTCGGAGCTCACCTGCGGAGGGGGCGAGTTCCGGCTCTGCTCCTTCGGAGCTCACCCCTGCGGAGGGGGCGAGGCCCGGCTCTGCGCCTTCGGAGCTCACCCCTGCGGAGGCGGTGAAGTCCGGCCCTGGGCCTTCAGAGCTCACCCCTCCGGAAGAGGCGAGGCCCGGCTCTGCACCTTCGGAGCTCACCCCTTCAGAGGGGGTGAGGTCCGGCACTGCACCTTCAGAGCTCACCCCTGCGGAGGGGGCGAGGTCCGGCTCTGCGCCTTCGGAGCTCACCCCTGCGAAGGGGGTGAGGTTCGGCCCTGCGTCTTTGAGGCTCACCCCTGCGGAGGCGGTGAGGCCCGGCTCTGCACCTTTGGAGCTCACCCCTGCGGAGGGGGTGAGGTCCGGGAGGCCTCTCAGGTGGTCCTGCACACGAGTAGGGAAACGGTAATTCTGCTCAGAGATCTTCCCTTCCCTATCTCTTAGTCTTATTTGCCTTACAGTCCCGGGCCGGTATACGGGGCTTGAGTAATTCAGTTCACTCGGTACCGGAGGTTCGACTCCCTCCTTGGTCAGGGTGTAACCGTCCGGCCCCTAGTTCTAGACCGTAGCGCTGGGGAGGCAGAGTGCACAAGCTTTGGGTGCAGGACCAGGCAAAGCAGGCTGCACACCCTGGACCTCCTGCTCTGGCGTAGGTTTTTCCTGGAGGAGACCAACTGGCGTCATAGTACCCATACAGGGGGGGGGGGTCCAAGAGGCCCTCGGGCCTTTGGCAGGTACCTCAAGCACAACCGCCTTTGGCAGGATGGCAAATGCCGACTAGGCATGAGAGTGGTAAAGGAGAGTCGAGTATACAATGAACGTACACTGTCTTGAGCATGGGGAGGTGATCATAAAAATTAATGCATAATGTAAATAAACACATAATTAAGCGTGGTAGAACAGGGTGTACATGGAGGCAACGACCCGCCCCATTGTGAAGGGAGCAAGGCCTACGCGCTTAGGGTACAGGACCAGGCTAAGCCAGACATAGTCCTGGACCACCCCCTGGGGCTTAGTTGCTCCGAGCGCTGCTCCTGGGCTCTATGGGATCTGTTATAGAATAAAGAAGAAACCTGTCCTACCACTGCTCTAAGGGTAGAACTTACAGAAGCAAGGCGCACGCACCCGGGGCGGCAAACTTTCGTGACTCGCGGAGAGTTTGTTGGCCCCTTCTCAAGAAAGTATGCGCCGCAGCACCAGGTCGCCTTGCTTGAGCTCCCATGCACGGACCTCTGGTGGTAGCGCCGGAGCGCCTGCCGGTACCGTGTGTTTCGGAGCGTTGCTTGCCATCTTGTCTCGTCGATGAGGTCGATTTCCCCACGCAGGAGCTGGTCCTGCGTGGCTTCGTCGTACGCTCGGACACGGGGGGTCCCCATGGTGATCTTCGGGGGAAGCACGGCTTCGGTCCCGCATACCATGAAGAAGGGTGTTTCCCGTGCCCCGCTCTGGGATGTCCGGCCGACCCCCGACATAGAGGAACCGGTATCCCCCGACAGCTCTAGGGCAGGGCCCTAGGATGTTCAACCCCCATACCGCGAACGGCCACGAGGGTAAGATCATCTGCAGCGTCTGCGCCGGTGTGTGGATCTGCTTGGCATGGAACTGGCACGCCTTGCATCTCTTAACCAGCTTGACGGCGTCCAGGGGGATGTCGGCCAGTAGAAGCCATGCCGGAAGGCTTTACCGACCAGCGTGCGGTAAGATGCGCATTTCCCACACTCGCCTCCATGGATTACTGCGAGCAGGTCGCAGCCTTCCTCCTGGGTTATGCACCGCAATAGGATGTCGTTGACGCCACGCCGGTAGAGATACCAGCGTGTAGCTCTTAGCCATCCACACAGTCTGTTCAGTAGATGCACGTTCATCAGTGTCGAAGCATCTGCGGTCGACACTTCCCCCAGGCCTGCCCTGGGCAGCCCGCGGAGGTTCTTTTTTAGGCGGGGCTAGTCCTCTCGTGAGGGTCTCGCCGGAGTGGACGAAGGAAGGAGATGAAAGTGGATTGACACAGGGATTTACGTGGTTCAGGCCGCCGAAGCGTAAACCCTTCATCCACGGGAGTGCTCGGAGCACTGGTTTCCTTGAGTATGTGGATGACCTAGAGGGCGCTGGGCAAAAGTGCCGAACCCCCTGTGCGTTGCCTACCCGAGCCTTTTATAGTCCAAGGCTTGGGCGGCTTACAAGGTTGGCCCCGGGGACCCGACAGGTGGCCCCGGGGTGATTTCCTACCAGCTACATAGTCTTGGCGCTGGCTTTGAGGTCCTCGTTCTGCCACCCTGCCCATGCCGCAGGCTAGGTGTAGCGTGTAGCCGTTGGTGATGGTAGGGGCGGCAGGGCATGTCTTGTCCGTGTCTTGTCGCTTCCTTCGATGGTCTGCAGCTTCTGACACTGTGCGCCTGTCTTGACTGTGACAGGTCACAGTACCTCCTGACTGGCGTGCGCCGCGCCTTGGGAAGGCGCAGGTCTTGAATGCTTTGTATGGTAAAGGCATGGCGCTCCTTTACTCCCACTGCCTACCGCGTCGGGCGGGCAGCGCTGCTCTGCTGGCCACGTGTCGGGCCCAGAGCTCACCTCTGAGGAGAGGGAGCTCCGGCCCCGCTGGACACGTGGAGCCTTCAGAGCTCACCCCCACGGAGGGGGCGAGGTCCGGCCTTCTGGGCCACATGGCAGGCTCGGAGCTATCCTCCGAGGGGAGGGGAGCTCCGGCCCTACTGGACACATGTCTCCTTTGGAGCTCGCCCCTGCGGAGGGGGCGAGGTTCTTAGGTGGTTTTACCCTGTGCGCAGGGGTACCCGGTATTTAGGGTACCGACAGTGGCCCCCGGGCCCATCTTGTGGGAGGTAACGAGCCCGAGGTGGGGCCTTTTTCTTCCCACGCACTTTGTTGTCTTGAGTACTCCCTGTGTTGGCAGGGTCTCGACGGCTTCGGAGGTCAGCCTCTGAGGAGAGGGTGAGACCTGGCATCGGAGGTCAGCCCTTGTGAAAGGGGGAGGTCCGGCTTCGGAGCTCACCTCTGAGGAGAGGTAGAGGTCCGGCTTTGGTGTTCACCCCTGTGGAGGGGGTGAAGACCGGCATCAGAGGTCACCCCTGCTGAGGGGATTAGGTCTGGAAGTCATCGGAGCTCAGGCCAGCGGAGGGTGTGAGGTCCGGAGGTCATTGGAGCTCGGGCCAACGGAGGGCGTGAGGTCCGGAGGTCATCGGAGCTCAGCCTCTGTGGAGAGGGTGAGGTCCGGCATCAGGGCTCGCCTCTGAGAAGAGGGCGAGGGCTGGCATCGGAGCTCGGCCTAGCTGTGGGGACGGAGGTCTGGAAGTCATCGGAGCTCAGGCCAGCGGAGGGCGTGAGGTCCGGAGGTCATTGGAGCTCAACCTCTGAGGAGAGGGTGAGGTCCGGCATCGGGGCTCGCCTCTGGGGAGAGGGCAAGGGCTGGCATCGGAGCTCAGGCCTAAGGGGCACGTGAGGTCCGGAGGTTATCGGAGCTCGTCTCTGAGGAGAGGGAGACGAGGTCCGGCTTCGAAGCTCACCCCCTGCTGAGGGGGTGAGGTCCAGCACTGCTCAGAGGTCCTCCTTTCTCAGCCTCTTAGTCTTATTTGGCTTACAGTCCTGGACCGATATACGGGGCTTGGGTAATTCAGTGCGCCCGGCACCGGGGGTCCGGCTCCCTCCGAGGTCAGGGTGCAACCGTCCGGCCCCTAGTACTAGACCGTAGCGCTGGGGAGGCAGAGTGTGCACACTTTGGGTATGGAACCAGGCAAAGCAGGCTGCACACCCTAGACCTCCCCGAGGGGCAGAGTGCGCACGCTTTGGGTATGGAACAGGCAAAGTAGGCTACGCACCCTGGACACCCCATGACTAGCGTAGGTTTTTCCTGGAGGTGACCAACTGGCGTCACAGTACCTGACTGGGGGAGGTCCGAAAGGCCCCCTGGCCTTCGGTAGGTACCTCAAGCTCGACTGCCTTTGGTCAGGATAGCAAATGCTGACTAGGGGTGAGAGTGAGAAAGGAGGGCCAAGTGTACGACGAGCATACACTGTCTAGAGCGCGGGGAGGTGATTATATAAATTAATGTGTAATTTAAATGAGCACCCGAGTGTGGTAGGACTTACAGAGGTAGGGCCGGAGCGCCTGCCTCGTGCTCCCATGCATGGTCCTGCGGCGGTAGCGCTGGAGCTCCTACCAGTACCGTGCGATCTGGAGCACTGCTTGCCATCTTGCCTCGTCGACGAGGTAGATGTTCTCACGCAGAGCGGGTCATGCGTGACTTCGTCATACGCTCGGACACGGGGGACCCCCATGGCGAACTCGGGGGGAAGCATGGCTTCGGCCCCGCATACCATGTAGAAGGATGATTCCCGTGACCCGGCCCTGGGATGTCCGGCTGGCCCCCGACGTAGAGGAGTCGGTATCCCCCGACGGTTCTGGGTGCAGCGTCTGCACCGGTTGTGTGGGTCTGCTCGGCATGGACCTGGCATGCCTTGCATCTCCTAACCAGCTTGACGGCGTCCAGGTGGCTCTCGGTCAGTAGGAGCCATGCCGAATGGCTTAACCGACCAACGTGCAGGATGATGAGCGTTCCCAGCACTCGCCTCCGTGGATTACTGCGAACTGGTCACAGCCTTCCTCCTGGGTTATGCACCGCGATAGGATGCTGTGGCGTCACGCCAGTAAAGATACCAGCGCGTAGAACTTAGCCATCTGCACAATCCGTTCAGTGGATGCACGTTCATCAGGAAGGATGTCTTTCAAGGAGTCCCAGACCTCCGTGGTCCATGCATCGGGACTACTTGAGCTTCTGGATCTTGGGCGCTGGGTAGCACGGAGTCCCCATGGAGCATACAATCCTTTTGCTGGCACCATGGCTGCATGGCCGCCAGGACCACCAGCTTCATGGTGCTGGTCTCGCCCCCTTCGCCCGGTTTGGCATTCCGGGCTGTGAGTCGCGGCAACATCCTTTGAATGCTCCTTGGAGCTCCGGGGCTCCAGTGGAGGCCTTCCTTGACAGGTTGTTGTCGACGATGTCGTCGGCGCGCGGTACATGGCACAGGTCCAAGGTACCCAAACCGCTCCCCTGTTGGCATGAGGAGCAGCACGCCGTCGGAGTAGAACGTCCAGTGAGGCTCGGTGAAGGCCGGTGCTCAGGGCTATGGTTCTCCACCTTCGGGGCCCCCTGGGATGCTTGGTGGTGGTGTCCACCTGACCACAAAGTCAGTCGGTGCTTTGCTCTTAACTGTCTGACGTGGTCAGGAGTTCAAGCTAGTTCAGCTTGAACTCCGCCGTCTTTAGGCTGTCTTCTGGCTTCGGAGGCTGGCTGTGAATGCCAGTGACGCCCTTCTTCTGCCCTGGCGCACTTGTCAGCCAGGCTGAAGAGCTCTGAGATGTCTTGCACCTCCCTGGTGACCAACTTCTCGAGCATCTTCTTGTCCCTCACACCCTGTCGGAATGCGACCACCACTGATGCACCCGGGATGTGGGGGATGGTGTTGCGTACTTGGGAGAACCGCTGGATGAAGGAGCGCAGTGATTCTCCCTGTTGTTGCTGCACGGCGTGGAGGTCCAGCTCCGTGCCGGGGCGTGTGTAGGAGCTGCTGAAGTTTGCCGTGAAAGGTCTGCGTAGCTCCGCCCAGGAAGTTATGGAACCCTGGGGTAGATTCATGAACCACGACCACGCCGGGCCGGTCAAGGTGACGGGGAAGTAGTTGGCCATGACTGCTTCATCCCCTCCTGCCGCTAGGATGGCAGTAGAGTAGACCTGTAGAAACTCTGCCGGGTTGATGGTTCTGTCGTACTTCTCCGGCAGGTGTGGCCGAAACTTGCGTGGCCACCTTGCAAAGCGAAGGTGGGGCGCCAGTGCCGCACACCCAGTCGCTGCTGCTGCAGGTCTTGGTGCCGCGAACCCTTGGACGGCTGCTGGCACGGTGTACCCTGGTATAGGCATTGGTGGACCGTATACCGGGGGCACCAACTGCAGGACATATGATTGCTGCATATGCTGCATGGCATACGCCTGGGGCAGATGTTGCGCGGCAAACATCTGCGGCCCAAGCTGAGTTGAGGCAGTTGACATGCTGCAGTTGGCCTCTTGCATGCGACGCCTTTGTCGCTGTCGCTCGATGGTTACGCGAGTGTCTTCTCCCTGGCGACATCGCTCCAGCTCTATCCTCAGGTCCGCCGTTGAGAGCCTGGTAGAGGGGAGTCTGCCGTCTGCCCGTCAACTGTTGGTGTGCCCGACAGCGAGACACCTGGTTGAGCAGGGCGTTGTCTCCGCCACAGCGGAGGGTTGGCGGCAGTAGCGACGAGGTAGTTGACGTCGCGGATCCACTGCTGGGTGGCCCTCTGGGGAGCGTCTTCAGCAGGTGGACTGTCCAGAAGCGCTTCTGCGGCGGCTAGTGCAATTGCTTGAGTGGCACTCTGCGCTGCGGCAGATCTTGAGTTTGATGGAGTTCGCCGGGAACGACGGCGCGAAGAGCTTGCCTCTGAAGGAAGATTGGACATCTTTGTCGGCGTAGACTCACCGGAGAGCAAAAATCCCCCTACCTGGCGCGCCAAATATCGAAGCGTCTGCGGTCGACACTTCCCCCGGGCCTGCCCTGGGCAGCCCGCGGAGGTTCTTTTTTAGGCGGGGCTAGTCCTCTCACGAGGCTCTCGCCGGAGTGGACGAAGGAAGAAGATGAAAGTGGATTGACACGGGGATTTACGTGGTTCGGGCCGCCGGAGCGTAAAACCCTACGTCCACGGGAGTGCTCGGAGCACTGGTTTCCTTGAGTATGTGAATGACCTAAAGGTCACTGGGCAAAAGTGCCGAACCCCCTGTAACATTGCCTACCCGAGCCTTTTATAGTCCAAGGCTTGGGCGGCTTACAAGGTGGGCCCCGGGGACCTGACAGGTGGCCCAGGGGTGATTTCCTACCAGCTACATAGTCTTGGCGCTGGCTTCGAGGTCCTCGTCCTGCCACCCTGCCCATGCCGCAGGCTAGGTGTAGCGTGTAGCCGTTGGTGATGGTAGGGGTGGCAGGGCATGTCTTGTCCGTGTCTTGTCGCTTCCTTCGATGGTCTGCAGCTTCTGACACTGTGCGCCTGTCTTGACTGTGACAGGTCACAGTGCCTCCTGACTGGCGTGCGCCGCGCCTTGGGAAGGCGCAGGTCTTGAATGCTTTGTATGGTAAAGGCATGGCACGCCTTTACTCCCACTGCCTACCGTGCCGGGCGGGCAGCGCTGCTCTGCTAGCCACGTGTCGGGCTCGGAGCTCACCTCTGAGGAGAGGGGAGCTCCGGCCCCGCTGGACACGTGGAGGCTTCGGAGCTCACCCCCGCGGAGGGGGCGAGGTCCGGCCTTCTGGGCCACGTGGCAGGCCCGGAGCTATCCTCCGAGGGGAGGGGAGCTCCGGCCCTACGGGACACGTGGCTCCTTCGGAGCTCGCCCCTGTGGAGGGGGGCGAGGTACTTAGGTGGTTTCACCCTGTGTGCAAGGGTACCCGGTATTGAGGGTCCCGACAATCAGGAAGGATGTTGTCTTTCAAGTAGTCTCGGACCTCCGTGGTCCATGCATCGGGGCTACTTGAGCTTCTTGATCTTGGGCGCTAGGTAGCACGGAGTCCCCAGTGGTGCATACGATCCTTGACGGGCACCATGGCTGCAGGGCCGCCGGGACCGCCAGCTTCGAGGTGCTGGTCTCGCCCCCTTCGCCCGGTTCGGCGGGCCTGGCTGTGGGTCGCGGCAACGTCCTTTTGAAGGCTCCTGCGGGCACCGGGGCTCCGGTGGAGGCCTTTGTTGACAGGCCTTTCGAAGGCTCCAGCTTGAACTCCGCCAGCTCCAGGCTGCCCTCCTGCTTCAGAGGCTGGCTGTGAGTGCCAGTTACGACCTTTTGTTGCTCTAGCGCACTTGTCTGCCAGACTGAAGAGCTCCGAGACGTCTCGCACCTCCCTGGTGGCGAAGAGCATCTTCATGTCCCTAACACCCTGTCGGAATGCAACTACAACTGATGCATTCTGGATGTGGGGGATGGTGTTTCGTACCTGGGAGAATCGTTGGATGAAGGAGCGCAGTGATTCCCCCGTGTCGGTACCCGCGACATGGGGTACCCCCGCGCACAGGGGAAAATGCCTAATGATCCCGCCCTTCTCCGCAGGGAGAGCTCCGAAGGCGCCACGTGTCCAGCGGGGCCGGATCTCCCTCTCCTCAGAGGAGAGCTCTGGGCCCGCCACGTGGCCAACAGCAGCGAGACCTCCCCTGCGTTGGGAGGGCTCTGAAGGCGCCGCGTGTCCCGCGGGGCCGGACCTCCCCCTCCTCAGAGGAGAGCTCCGGGCCCACCACGTGGCCGACAGAAGCCAGACCTCCCCCCTCCGCGGGGAGAGGTGCGAAGGCTCCACGTGTCCTGTGGGGCCGGACCTCCCTCTCCTCGGAGGAGAGCTCTGGGCCCGCCATGTGTCCAGCAGAACTGCGTTGCCTGCCCCCGAGCGGTAGGCAGCGGGCGTAAAGACGTACCATACCTTGCCCGTACAAGGTATTCAAGGCCCGCGCCTTCCCAAGACGTGGAGACGCGGAGCACGCCTCTGTCAGGTGCCGTTGCGCCCAGTCGCATCACAGACTGGCGCGCGGTGTCAGAACCTGCCAGCCAATAAACACAACGACAAGACTTCCCCTGCCGCGCCCGCCATCATCAACCACTACGACTAGCATGCGGCATGGGCAGGGAGGCAAGACGAAGACTCAGGAGCCTTCACCAGAGACAACTACCGACATAACTGCGGATACGATAGTCGGCAGGCAATCTCCCCGGGACCACCTGTCGGGTCCAGGGCCCCCCTTGTAAGCCACACGAGCCTTGGACTACAAAAGGCTCAGGTAGGCGACGTTAGCAAGGGTTCGCACTCCAGCAACTCACACCCTAGGCATAACTCATCCTCAAGCTCAGGACTCCGGTTCTGAGCAACAAGCAATACAGCGAGCACCTCTGCTCACCGTGGACGTAGGGTTTTACGCTCCGGCGGCCCGAACCACGTAAAACTCGCCATGTCAAGCTCCTCCCTAACTCGTCCCTACGCTTAATCTCTCCGCAAGCGACTAGCCCCTCCGAAAAAGAACCTCCGCGGGCTGCCCAGAGCAGGTCCGGGGGAAGTGTCGACCACACACTTCGACATTTGGCGCGCCAGGTAGGGGGCTTTTCCCTTGCGCGACGAGTTTCTGCCAACGAAGATGACCAAGCTTCCTTCAGCGGCAAGCTCTCCTCCCCTGCGTTCACGGCGAACCGTGACCAGCGGGGAATACATGTCGACGCACTCAGGACGGAGTGTGTCGGCGCAAGCTGGAAGCCAGCAGCCGACTCCGGCAATGCCGACTCCGGTAATGCAGGCTCCAACCAGCGTGAGATTTTCTGCAGCGCTGAGCGTTCCCCACGGGGGTGCGCTAGCTGCAGCAAGAGCGCTACTGTGCAATCCGCCTGCTGGGGACGCGCCTCAGGCAGCGACCCAGCAGTGGATTCGCGAGGTAGACCGTCTCGTCGTCGCCGCCGCAAACCCTCGACTCCGGCGGGGACGACGCTCCGGCCAACCGGCTGTGTCGCTGACGCGCACGCCAACGGTTGACGGGCAGACGGCGGATTCCAGATCCACCAGGCTTCAGTCGACGGACCTGAGGACAGAGCTGGAACAGTGCCACTTGAGCCAGGATGCCCGGGTGTACCTCGAGCGACGTCGAGAAAGGCGTCGCAACCAAGAGGCTAGCGACAGCATGAAGTCAGCCTCGACCCAGCCTGAGGCGCAGACCATCGCCACGCGACCTCTACCCCAGGCACACGTCGCGCAGCATATGCCACAGCCATATGCCCTGCAAACGGCGTCCCCGGTCTATGGTGCAGCCTTGCCCATACCGGGGTACACTGTGCCAGCGGCAAACCAAGCGTTTGCAGCACCAACGCCTGCAGCAACAGGAGCAGGATGTGCGGCCCTGGCGCCCCACCTTCGCTTCGCGAGGTGGCCTCGCAAGTTTCGGCCGCACCTGCCCGAGAAGTACGACGGCAGCGTCAACCCGGCGGAGTTCCTCCAGATCTACTCCACCGCCGTACTTGCCGCAGGAGGGGATGAGGCCGTCATGGCCAACTACTTCCCCGTCCCTGACCGGCCCAGCCAGGTCTTGGCTCATGAACCTCCCCCAGGGTTCCATAACTTCCTGGGGAGAGCTCTGCCGGCAGTTCACCGCCAGCTTCGGCAGTTCCTACACCCGTCCTTGCACGGAGCTTGACCTCAACGCCATCAAGCAACAACCTGGGGAATCACTGCGCTCCTTCATCCAGCGGTTCTCCCATGTGCGGAACACCATCGCACACATCCAAAATGCTTCTGTGGTGGTGGCATTTCGGCAAGGCGTTCGGGACAAGAAGATGCTTGAGAAGCTCACGACCAGAGAGGTCCGCGACGTCTCAGAGCTCTTCAGCCTGGCGGACAAGTGCGCCAGAGCAGCCAAAGGGCGGAACTGGCACTCACTGCCAGTCTCCGAGTCAGGAGGGCAGCCCGGGTCTGGCGCTGCTTCCTATGGAGGCAGCAAGAAGGCCAAGAACCGGGGCAGTGGCAAGATGAAGCCACCGGCTGCTGTTCCCGTCGCCGCAGCAGCAGCACCCAGCGGAGCTCGGGGGTCGCGCCCCGACAAGAGGCAGCGACAGTCACCAGCCCCAGAAGGTGACCAAGACAAGCTATGCCCCGTGCACTGCAGCTGTCGCCATACTACTGCCGAGTGCCGGGAGATTCAGAAGCTCGCGGAGCGCTTCCGCAAAGGGAAGCAGCAGCAGACTGATGCTCCACCCTTCCGCCAAAGGGAGGGCAAGCAGAAGGTCGACGCCCCGGACAGCGTCGACCACAAAGTGGGGTTCCAGGACCCTCAGTGCACCGTGAAGGCGGTGCGCAACCATGAGGACTCCAGCTCCAGTGATGATGAGCGTCGAAAGAAGCTCTACGTCATATACGGCAGGTCTGCTGACCCCTCGTCCCGAAGCGCAGTCAAGACTCTGCGCCGAGCGGTAGCGTCGGTGGCTCCACTCCCAGGTGCCGCACCGCACCTCAAGTGGATGGGAACCCCCATCAGCTTTGATGCCGCCGACTGCCCCAGGAACATGGCTGGGGCCGGCCAACTACCGCTCTTGGTAGCGCCCACCATCGCCAACGTGAGGATGTATCACGTTTTGGTAGATGGCGGAGCTGGGCTGAACCTCATGAGCCGTGCATCTTTCTAGAAGCTGCAGATCCCGATGGCCAAGCTCACCCGGTCGAGCCCGTTCTCAGGGGTAGGGCCGGGACAGGTCATTCCCTACGGCAACATCAGCCTCCCGATGACCTTCGGAGCCTCGGGCAGCTATCGGACAGAATACATTCTGTTCGATGTGGCGGAGATCGATCTCCCCTTCAACGCCATAATTGGCAGGCCAGCCCTGTACCGATTCATGGCAGTAGCCCACTAAGGCTACCTCGTCTTGAAGATGCCTACACCAACAGGCGTCCTCAGGATTCGTGGAGGCCGCACTGCTGCACTGTCGGCCTTGGAAAAGCTCCAAGTGCTTGCAACAGCTAGAGCACCAGCCCCTAGCAGTGCAGAACCAGACCAGCTCCACCCTAGTGCGCGCCACCGTGCCTCCACGGCAGCACCCCGCATGCAACCCCTCGACGAGGGCGACGTCCCCTTAAAGATCGTCCAAATCGGCGCCGATGCCACCCAGACCACCCGGGTAGCCGGGGGCCTGGATAGCAAATAGGAAGGCGCGCTCGTCACCTTCCTCCGGCACAACGTCGACGTGTTTGCATGGCAGCCGTCGCAGATGCCGGGGATCCCTAGGGAGGTGATCGAGCACCACTTAAAGGTCTTCCCCGATGCCCGGCCAGTTCAACAGAAGCCCCGCAAGCAGTCCATCGAGCGGCAAAACTTCATCCACGAAGAAATCAAGAAGCTGCTGGTCGCTGGCTTCATACGGGAAGTCCACCACCCCTGGTAGTTGTCCAACCCCGTCGTTGTCCCGAAGGCCGGTGGGAAGCTCCGGATGTGCATCGACTACACCAGTCTCAATAAGGCATGTCCCAAAGATCCATTCCGTCTCCCTAGAATAGATCAAATAGTAGACTCGACATCAGGATGTGATATGCTGTGCTTCCTAGACGCCTACTCGGGTTTCCATCAGATCCCCATGTCTAGAGAAGATGAAGAGCATACCTCCTTCATCACAGTAGATGGTCTGTATTGTTATGTCTCTATGCCTTATGGCCTAAAGAATGCTCTCCCCACCTTTGTACGTGCAATGCACAAAACCTTTGGAGAGTTAATAAGAGACTTAGTTGAGGTGTACGTCGATGACATCGTTGTCAAGGTCAGGCAGAGTTCATCTTTGTTAGATAACCTAGCCTTAGTTTTTGACAAACTGCGCTCCACGCGCACCAAGGTGAACCCCGACAAATGTGCGTTCGGTGTATCCTCTGGGAAACTCTTAGGGTTCCTGGTCTCACACCGGGGAATTGAGGCTGTCGGTACCCGCGATATGGGGTACCCCCCGCGCACAGGGGGAAAATGCCTAAGAAACTCGCCCTTCTCCGCAGGGAGAGCTCCGAAGGCGCCATGCGTCCAGCGGGGCCGGACCTCCCTCTCCTCAGAGGAGAGCTCCGGGCTCGCCATGTGGCATACAGAAGTCGGACCTCCCCCTCCGTGGGAGAGAGGTCCGAAGGTGCCACATATCCGGCGGGGCCGGACCTCCCTCTCCTCAGAGAGGAGCTCCGGGCCCGCCACGTGGCCGACAGAAGCCGAACCTCCCCCTCTGCGGGGAGAGGTCCGAAGGCTCCTCGTGTCCCGCGGGGCCGGACCTCCCCTCTCCTCTGAGGAGGGCTCCGGGCCCGCCACGTGGCCAGCAGAACGGCGCTGCCTGCCCCCGAGCGATAGGCAGCGGGCGTAAAGACGTCCCATACCTTGCCCGTACAAGGTATTCAAGGCCCGCGTCTTCCCAAGACGCGGAGGCGCGGAGCACGCCTCTGTCAGGTGCCATTGCGCCCAGTCGCATCACAGACTGGCGCGCGGTGTCAGAACCAGCCAGCCAATAAACACAACGACAAGACATCCCATGCCGCCCGCACCGTCATCAACCACTACGACTAGCATGCGGCATGGGCAGGGCTGCAAGACGACAAAGACTCAGAAGCCTTCGCCAGAGACAACTACCGGCATAACTGCAGATACAGTAGATGATAGACAATCTCCCCAGGACCACCTGTCGGGTCCCGGGCCCCCTTGTAAGCCACCCGAGTCTTGGACTATAAAAGACTCGGGTAGGCGACGATAGCAATGGTTCGCACCTCCGCTACTCATACGCTAGTCATTCACAGCCAAGCTGTAACTCACCCCCAAGCTCAGGACTCCGGCCCTGAGCAGCAAGCAATACAGCGAGCTCCATAGCTCGCCGTGGACGTAGGGTTTTATGCTCCGGCGGCCTGAACCACGTAAAACTCACAGTGTCAAGCTCTTACTAACTCGTCCATCCGCGCAAGCTCTCCGCAAGGGTCTAGCCCCACCGAAAAAAGAACCTCCACTGGCTGCCCAGTGCAGGCCCGGGGGAAGTGTCGACCGAACACTTCGACATTTGGCGTGCCAGGTAGGGGGCTTATCCCCTTGCGCGACGAGTTTCCGCCGACGAAGATGACCAAGCTTCCTTCAGCGGCAAACTCCCCCCCCCCCCCCCCCCCCCCCCCCCCGCGTTCGCGGCGAACCGTGACCAGGGTGGAGTACATGTCGGCACACTCAGGACGGAGTGTGTCGGCGCAAGATGGGAGCTAGCAGCCGGCTCTGGCAGCGCCGACCCCAGCAATGCAGGCTCCGACCAGCATGAGATCTTCTGCAGCGATAAGCGAACCCCACAGGGGTGCGCTAGCTGCAGCAAGAGCGCTACTGCACAATCCACCTGCTGGGGACGCACCTCATTCGGTAATCCAGCAGTGGATACGCGAGGTAGACCGCCTCGTCGTCGCCGCCGCAAACCCTCGACTTCGGCGGGGACGACGCTCCAGTCAACCAGGCTGTGTCGCTGATGCGCACGCCAACGGTTGACAGGCAGACGGCGGACTCCAGCTCCACCAGGCTTCCGTCGATGGATCTGAGGGCAGAGCTGGAGCGATGCCGCTTGGGCCAAGATGCCTGAGTGTTCCTCGAGCGACGTCAAGAAAGGCGTCACATCCAAGAGGCTGGCTACAGTATGACGTCGGCCTTGACCCAGCCTGAAGGGCAGACCTTCGCCACGCGAGCTCTGCCCCAGGCGTACGCCGCGCAGCATAAGCCACAACCATGCGCTCTGCAAGCGGCGTCCCCGGCCTATGGCGCAACCTTGCCCATACCGGGGTACACTGTGTCAGGCGCAACCAAGCGTTCACGGCACCAGTACCTGGACTGGGAGCCAGCAACCGGCTCTGGCAGCGCCGACCCCGGCAATGCAGGCTCCAACCAGCGTCAGGTCTTCAGTAGCGCTGGGCGTACCCCGCGGGGGTGCGCTAGCCGCAGAAAGAGTGCTACTGCACAATCCGCCTGCTGGGGACGCGCCTCAGGTGGCGACCCAGCAGTGGATTCACGAAGTAGACCGTCTTGTCGTCGCCTCCGCAAACCCTTGACTTCGGCGGGGACGACGCTCCGGCCAACCGGCTGTGTCGCTGACGCGCACGCCGACGGTTGACGGACAGACGGCGGATTCCAGCTCCACCAGGCTTCCGACGACGGACCTGAGGACTGAGCTGGAACGATGCCACCTGGGCCAAGACGCCCGAGTGTTCCTCGAGCGGCGACGAGAAAGGCGTCGCAGCCAAGAGGCCGGCGTCAGCATGATGACTGCCTCAACCCTGCCTGAGGCGCAGACTTTCGCCACACGAACTCTGCCCCAGACATACGCCACGCAGCATATGCCACAGCCATATGTCCTGCAAACGGCACCCCCGGTCTATGGCGCAGCCTTGCCCATACCGGGGTACACTGTGCCAGCACCAAATGTCGAAGAGTGTGATCGACACTTCCCCCGGGCCTGCACTGGGCAGCCCGCGGAGGTTCTTTTTTCGGAGGGGCTAGTCCCTAGCGGAGAGCTTGCGCAGATGGAACGAGTTAGTAAGAGCTTGACACGGCGAGTTTTACGTGGTTCAGGCCGCCGGAGCGTAAAACCCTACGTCCACGGCGAGCTATGGAGCTCGCTATATTGCTTGCTGCTCAGGGCCGGAGGCCTGAGCTTGGTGGTGAGTTACAGCTTGAGAGTGTATGGCTAGCGTATGAGTTGCAAAGTGCGAACCCTTGCTATCGACGCCTACCCGAGCCTTTTATAGTCCAAGACTCGGGCGGCTTACAAGGGAAGCCGGGACCCGACATGTGGTCTCGGGAAGATTGTCTATTATCTACCGTATCTGCAGTTATGCCGGTAGTTGTCTCTAGTCAAAGGCTTCTGAGTCTTCATCTTGCTGCCCTGCCCATGCCGCATGCTAGTCGTAGTGGTTGATGACGGCGCAGGTGGCATGGGATGTCTTGTCGCGGTGTTTATTGGCTGACAGGTTCTGACACCGCGCGCCAGTCTGTGATGTGACTGGGCGCAACGGCACCTGACAGAAGCGTGCTCCGCGTCTCCGCGTCTTGGGAAGACGCGGGCCTTGAATACCTTGTACGGGCATGGTATGGAGCGTATTTACGCCCGCTGCCTATCGCTCGGGGCAGGCAGCGTCGCTCTGCTGCCACGTGGCGGGCCCGGAGCCCTTCTCAGAGAAGAGGAGGGTCAGCCCCGCGGGGCACGTGGAGCCTCCGGACCTCTCCCCACGGAGGGGGAGGTCCGGCTTCTGTATGCCACGTGGAGGGCCCGGAGCTCTCCTCTGAGGAGAGGGAAGTCCGGCCCCGCTGGACACGCGGCGCCTTCGGGCCTCTCTCCCACGGAGGGGGAGGTCCGGCTTCTGTATGCCACGTGGCGGGCCCGGAGCTCTCCTCTGAGGAGAGGGAGGTCCGGCCCCGCCGGACGCGTGGCGCCTTTGGAGCTCTCCCTGCGGAGAAGGGCGAGTATCTTAGGCATTTTACCCTATGCGCGGGGGTACCCCATATCTCAGGTACCGACAGTGGCCCTCAGGCTCATCTCGGGGAGATAGCGAGCCCGAGGTGGGACCTCCGTCTCTTGCGATCCGCGCACTTTCTCTAAGTCCCGAATTGACCGCTGCCGGAGCACGAACGGCCACGGGATCATGGGAGCGTGCGCTCACTTGATGGTTGCTTTTACTGCGGCGGTTCCCAAGACTGCCACTTCTGCACGTTGTGGCGCTTTCTTCGGGAACCGCCGAAGTGCCTTGCCGGCTCATCTTCTCAGGAGACTGACTCCTTGCCCCCACCGCTTCAGTCAGGCGGTTCGGGCCCACCCGTCATCGGCACTCGGTTTAGGAACCGAAGCGGTCGCCGACGCGGGGTATCCGAAGTGTTCCGAATCGCTTGGGATTGCACCCAGGAAGGTGTTTTAGAGGGGGCCTTACCCACATTGCAGCTTCCCTTTGCACTTCTCTGCATTTCTCTTCGGACTCTTGTGCTTTTGCTCTCTTGCCTTTGAGTTCTCCCTTGCCATGGCATCCAACCCGCCGCCAGAGAAGAAGCGCGCTCGATCTCCTCTAGCAGCGGTGTCTGTGCCAAGTCGGGATTCTGGGGTGCCTGACACTCCCTCCGGTGGCGACTCGAAGAGGCCCCGGGTTGATGCGCTGGGGGAAGCCTCTGGGGCGCCCCCTGTTCCGCCAGTCCAAGCGACTGCGGAGCGGCCGTCGGTGACGGTAGTGGGCTCTGGAAGTCCTACCCCTGCTCGGAAGTCGGGGTTCAGAGCCCGCTGGAGTGTCCGCGCTTCCCGGCCTTCCCTGACTTGCAGGGAATCTGTGCCGCTGCGCTCGAAGCCAGGGGCAACTGCCACGGCCCCCAGGCCAGCGCGAACTTCTCCAGTTCCGGTGTGCCCGGACTCCGTGGCGGCGTCGTCTCTTCCTGCCGAGACGGCCACCGCGGCCCCCAAGCCAGCGCAGGTTGACCCTGCACTAGACGGCCCGGCCTCTTCTTCAGCACCGCCTTCCCCGGCTCGCCCCTCTCCTCAAGTCAAGGAGCCAGAAGCTGAAGAGAGCCCGGCTGGCCTGGCTGCCAGAGCCTCGGAGCCTGCTTCTCCTGATCGGCGTCTCGTCTCGGTTGCTGGTGCATCGGCTCTTCCTGAGGACGAGGTAATGGAGGAGGTCGGGGGTACTGCCCCGGCCTCTATTGCTCCATTGCCTCTGGCGGACGCCTTCGCACTTGCCGAGTCGAGCGTCCGGCAGGTCTTGGCTGCACTGGGGCGCGAGCGGGAGGAGTATACGGTGGAACGGGATCGCCTCCTCATCTGGGGGAACCTTTTGTGGGAGAGGACCACGAAGGTTAAGAGTGAGCTCGACTCCAGGCGGGAGTAGCTCGACTTCAGGGAAGCGCTCCTCGACCGGATGAAGCGGGCTGTCGACCGCATGGACACCGAATCGCGGCGGATCAACCGGGAGACCCTGGAGGCACACGCCCGGGCCGAGGAGAGCCTCTCTGCTGCTGTGGAGATACGGCAGCGGTTGGAGCGCCGTGAACTCGCCGTTGAGAAACGGGAGCGTTGCATGGCAGCTGAGGCGGAGAGGGTCGCCGCGCAGCTGGCTGCGGGCGAGGATGACCTTCGAGCTCGGATGGAGGAGCTGGAGATCCTGAAGGCAGACCTCGACTTGAGGGAGGAACAGGTCTCCCGTGATCGCCGGGCGGTATTGGACCGGGAGTTGACCGCCGGCTTCAAGGCCGCTGAGTTGGAGCGGCTCGCCAAGGCTCTCCACCTTCGGGAGAGCTCCCTGGCGGCCAAGGAGAAGGAATTCTCCGAGAGGAACCTGGAGGCTCTGCAGGCGGCCCGCCGCGAGGTGGAGGAGCTTTCGGCCTTACGGTCCTCCGAGGCTCTTGCAGTCTTGAGCTTCATGGATCGAGCGGGGTCCGCCCTGATCCCTCTTGGCTTCAGTCCGGTGAGGGCCGCGGCCCCTGCGTTGGGGGTGATCCCCGCGCTGGAGTCGATCGGCGCCAAGCTGGACAGGCTAGACTCGGTGGTCACCAGCGAGCTTGAGGCCGAGGGGCGCGGCCTAGCCTTAGAGGTCGCTTCACATGTGCTGGCATGCTTTATGAGCCGCGACCCCTCTTTTTCGCTAGAACCAGCGAGAGAGGGCCCAGCCGCGGAGCGGGAGCAAGCTGCCAGGGCAGAAGTCGAGGATGTGGCCGCCCTTATAGCCGCTAGGTTCCGGCGGGAGCCGGGAGGTCCTTAGGACTTGTTTCTCCCTTTTTATCGAGTCTGTAGTCCAGCTCATGGAGCCTCGCTTAATTTGACTCTTTTAGATACTTGTGTCTGTGATGCTTTTTCTCTCCTTCTTGGCTTTGCCTGGCTGAGTCCTTAGCTCCGCAAGGTACTCAGAGGCCATTTCCAATCTTGGAGCTTTGCACAGACACCCTCCCCGGGTCCTAACCGTGTTAGGGGCCCCCGGAGGTCTCCGGATCTTGCCCTATGGGGAGCTCCAGATCTGCCTGCCACGTGGCGGGTCCGGAGCTCCTTCCTAAGAGGCGAGAGTTCTGGGCCCGCTGGACACGTGGGGCCCCCGGGTCCCGCCCCTGCTGGAGGGGCAGGTCCCGGTCCTTCCAGTCCCAGGCCGGAGCAGCTGGTAGCTCCTTTCCCCCCGCTTCATGCAGTCCCTGTTGCCGCAACCTGGAGGTCCTGCACACAGGCAGAGGAAACGTAATTCTCCTCGGGGGGTCCTCCCCTCCCGTCTCCTAGTCTTATCCGTCTTACGACCCCGATCCGCTATACGGGGCTTGGGCAATTCTGTGCACGAGGCGCCGGAGCTCCGGCTCCCTCCGAGGTCCGGGTACGGCCGTCTGATTTCTAGTACCGGGCCATGCGCTGGGCAAGCAGAGTGCACGCGCTTTGGGTTCATGACCAGGCAAAGCAGACGTACTCCCCTGGACCTCCGGAGGGCAGGATACGCATGCTTTGGGCTCTGGGCCGGCTAAGCTTGATACGCACCCTGGACCCCCCATGCACAACGCAGGCCTTTCCTGGAGGTAACCAACTGGCACCGCAACACCTGACTGGGGGAGGCCCGAGAGACCCACTCGGCCATCGGCAGGTGCCTCAAGCGCAGCCGCCTTCGGTAGGATAGCGAATGCCGACTATGGATGAGCGCAGGAGAGGGGGAGCTAGATGTACGATGAAAATACAGAGATAGTGCGATCATAGAAATTGATGCATAATTTAAATGAGCGCATGAGAGAGAGCTAAGTAGAACGGGGCTCTGTATTCGTACCCATAGGTGGAATTCTGGCTGTACAGGGAGGCAATGTTCCGCCTTGTCTTCAAGGGAAGCAAGACTCTACGCGCTTAGGGTCGGAACCAGGCTAAACTGGACGTAGTCCTGTACCGTCCCTTGAGACTTAGCTGCCCCAAGCGCTGTTCCTAAATTCTATGGGATCTATTACAGAAGGGAATAACCCTGTTCTACTGATGCTCAGGAAGTAGGACTTACAGTGTTGCTCCATGGCAAGGATTTTTGGGAACGGATCCCACTCTCGGTTGGAAGGCATGTGTACTTGGGGTGGCAGCTTTCATGATTCGGAAGGAACCTTCCCTGCTGGGGGAGAGCTTATGGGTCCCTCTTGGAATAGAGCGTGCCGCTTCACCAAGTTGCCCTCCTGCAGGCCCCCGACGCGTTTGGTTCTTTGGCGGTAGTGCTTAGAGCTTTAGCCGAGACCGTGCGTTGTGGGGTGTTTCCTGCAGCCGAGTCTTGTCGACGAGGTTGTTATCTTCGCGCTGGATCAGGTCCTGCGCGGCTTCTCCTGGGGGCCCCCGGGGAGTTCTCCCCTTCTGGCTAAGGCCTTCAAGGGGTAGGTAGACCCGGGCTCGTCTTGGATGTCCTAAGGCGCCTTCCCCTTCTGGCGAGGCCTTCAAGGGGTTGACAGACCTTAGGCGGCCCCCGAGAGGTATGTTCGAGGCACGGAGGAGTACCAAAGTTGGCTAACGCCCTGTCCTGTCGCCGTCGGAACTGGAGTCCTCACCGTCATGCACTGTCTTTATGACACGCTGAGGCTCCTGGAACCCCACCTGGTGGGCAGCAGTGACTGGGGCATCGACCTTCTGTTTGCCATCCCTCTGAGGGTAGGGCGGCGCTTCAGCCCTCTACTGTCTTCCTCTGCGGAAGCGCTCTGCGAGCTTCTGGATCTCCCAGCACTCGGCAGCAGTATGGTTGGAGGTGCCATGTACGGGGCATATCCCGCCTTGGTCACTGTCTGGGGCCGGTGATTGCCGCTGCCTTTTGTCGGGTCATGGCCCCCGAGCTCCACTGGTCGTCGTAGCTGCGGCGATGGGGGCCGTGAACGGTGACTTCGTCTTGCCACCTCCCCGGTTCTTGGTCTTCTTGCCACCCCCATAGGCAGCAGCACCGGACCCGGGCTGTCCTCCTGACTCGGAGGTCGGCAGAGCGTGCCAGTTCCGCCCTTCAGCTGCTCTGGCGCACTTGTCCGCCAGGCTGAAGAGCTCCGAGACGTCGCGGACCTCTCTGGTCGCGAGCTTCTCAAGCATTTTCTCGTCCCGGACACTCTGTCGGAACGCCACCACCACAGAGGCACTTTGGATATGCGGGATGGTGTTGCGTACCTGAGAGAACCGCTGGATGAAAGAGCACAGCGACTCCCCAGGTTGTTGCTTGACGGCATGGAGGTCAAGCTCCGTGCCGGGACGGGTGTAGGAGCTGCCGAAGTTGGCGACGAACTGCCGGCAGAGCTCTCCCCAGGAGGTTATGGACCCCTGAGGTAGATTCATGAGCCAGGACCGAGCTGGGCCGGTCAAGGCGACGGGGAAGTAGTTGGCCATGACAGCCTCGTCCCCTCCTGCAGCAAGTACGGCGGTGGAGTAGATCTGGAGGAACTCCGCTGGGTTGACGCTGCCGTCGTACTTCTCGGGCAGGTGCGGGCGAAACTTGCGTGGCCACCTTGCGAAGCGAAGGTGGGGTGCAAGGGCCGCACAATCTGCACCTGCTGCTGCAGGTACTGACGCTGCGAACGCTTGGTTCGCACCTGGCACCGCGTATCCCGGCATGGGCAAGGCTGCACCATAGACCGGGACCTCTACTTGCGGCGCATATAGCTGTGGCATATGCTGCGCAGCATATGCCTGAGGCAGGGCTCGCGTGGCGAAGGCCTGCCCTTCTGGTTGTGTCGAGGCCGACGACATGCTGTCGCCTGCCTCATGGCTGCGACGCCTCTCTCGGCGTCGCTCGAGGTACACCCGGGCGTCCTGGCCCAAGTGGCACCGTTCCAGTTTCCTTTGCAGGTCCGTCGACAGGAGCCTGGAGGAGCTGGAATCCGCCGTTAGCCCGTCAACCGTGGGTGTACGCGTCAGCGACACAGTCAGTTGTCCTGGGCGCCGTCCTTGCGAAACCGAGGGTTTGCGGCGGCGACGACGAGGCGGTCCACCTCGCGGACCCATTGCTGGGTCGCTGAATGGGGCGCATCCCCGCAGGTGGGTTGCGCAGCAGCGCTCTTGCTACAGCTAGCGCACCTCCATGGTGTACGCTCAGCGCTGCAGAAGATCTCACAGTGGTCGGGGCCTGCATAGGCCGGAGTTGGCGTCGCCGGAGTCGGCTGCAGGCTACCAGCTTGTGCCGACACACTCCGTCCTGAGTGTGTCGACATGTACTCCCCAGTGGTCACGGTTCGCCGTGAACGCGGAGGGGGGGGGGAGTTTGCCGCTGAAGAAAGCTTGGTCATCTTCGTTGGCGAAAACTCGTCGCGCTAGGAGAAAAGTCCCCTACCTGGCGCGCCAAATGTCGAAGTGTGCGATCGACACTTCCCCCGGGCCTGCACTGGGCAGCCCGCAGAGGTTCTTTTTTCGGAGGGGCTAGTCCCTAGCGGAGAGCTTGTGCAGATGGAACGAGTTAGTAAGAGCTTGACACGGCGAGTTTTACGTGGTTCAGGCCGCCGGAGCGTAAAACCCTACGTCCACGGCGAGCTATGGAGCTCGCTGTATTGCTTGCTGCTCAGGGCCGGAGGCCTGAGCTTGGTGGTGAGTTACAGCTTGAGAGTGTATGGCTAGCGTATGAGTTGCAAAGTGCGAACCCTTGCTATCGACGCCTACCCAAGCCTTTTATAGTCCAAGACTCAGGCGGCTTACAAGGGAAGCCGGGACCCGACAGGTGGTCCCGGGAAGATTGTCTATTATCTACCGTATCTGCAGTTATGCCGGTAGTTGTCTCTAGTCGAAGGCTTCTGAGTCTTCATCTTGCCGCCCTGACCATGCCGCATGCTAGTCGTAGTGGTTGATGACGGCGCCGGCGGCATGGGATGTCTTGTCGCGGTGTTTATTGGCTGACAGGTTCTGACACCGCGCGCCAGTCTGTGATGCGACTGGGCGCAATGGCACCTGACAGAAGCGTGCTCTGCGTCTCTGCATCTTGGGAAGACGCGGGCCTTGAATACCTTGTACGGGCATGGTATGGAGCGTATTTACGCCCGCTGCCTATCGCTCAGGGCAGGCAGCATCGCTCTGCTGCCACGTGGCGGGCCCGGAGCCCTTCTCAGAGAAGAGGAGGGTCAGCCCCGCGGGGCACGTGGAGCCTCAGGACCTCTCCCCGCGGAGGGGGAGGTCCGGCTTCTGTATGCCACGTGGCGGGCCCGGAGCTCTTCTCTGAGGAGAGGGAGGTCCGTCCCCGCTGGACACGCGGCGCCTTCGGGCCTCTCTCCCACGGAGGGGGAGGTCCGGCTTCTGTATGCCACGTGGCGGGCCCGGAGCTCTCCTCTAAGGAGAGGGAGGTCCGGCCCCGCCGGACGCGTGGCGCCTTTGGAGCTCTCCCTGCGGAGAATGGCGAGTACCTTAGGCATTTTACCCTGTGCGGGGGTACCCCATATCTCAGGTACCGACATGCGCCATGTACCGCGCGCTGGCGCGGCCGCAGCTGACGACCTCTCAATGAAAGCCTCCATCAGAGCCCCTGCGCACGAAGGAGTCTTCGAGAGGACGTTGCTGCGGTCCACAGCCCAGCCCGCCGAGCTGGGCGAAGGGGGCTGAACCAGTGCCTCGAAGCTATGCAGTCCCGGCGGCCCTGTATGCCGCCAAAGGATCGTAAGAGTCACTGGGGACTCCGTGCAACCCAGCGCTCAAGATCCAGAAGCTCAAGTAGTCCCGAAGCATGGACCACGGAGGTCCGGGACTCCTTGAAGGACATCCTTCCTGATGAACGTGCATCCGCTGAACGGATGGTGCTGATGGCTAAGTGCTACGCGCTGGTATCTTTACTGGCGTGGCGCCACGACATCCTATTGCGGTGCATAACCCAGGAGGAAGGCTGCGATTAGCTCACAGTAGTCCAAGGAGGCGAGTGCTGGGGACGCTCATCGTCCCGCACGTTGGTCGGTTAAGCCACCCGGCAAGGCTCCTACTGACCGAGAGCCACCTGGACGCCGTCAAACCGGTTAGGGATGCAATGCGTGCCAGGTCCACGCCAAGCAGACCCACACAACCGGTGCAGACGTGCACCCAAAGCCGTCGGGGGATACCGGCTCCTCCATGTCGAGGGCCAGCCGGACTTCCCAGGGCCGGGTCACGGGAACTACCCTTCCACATTGTATGCGGGGCCGAAGCCGTGCTTCCCCCTGAGATCGCCATGGGGTCCCCCCGTGTCCGGCATACGACGAAGCCACGCATGACCCGCTCTGCGTGAAGACAGGCGCTCCGACGCCACCCCAGTAAGTTCACCATGCTTACTTAGGTGTTTATTTAAATTACGCATTAATTTATATGAACACCTCCCAAGCTCTAGACAGTGTGCGTCCATTGTACACTCGGTTCCTCTTTCCTGCTCTCATACATAGTGGATATGTGCCGTCCTGCAAAAGGCGGTAGTGCTTGGGGTACCTGCCAGAGTCCCGGTGGCCTTTTGGATCTCCCCCTGTAAGGGTACTTGTCGGTACCCTCGATATGGGGTACCCCCGCGCACAGGGGAAAATGCCTAAGGATCTCGCCCTTCTCCACAGGGAGAGCTCCGAAGGCGCCACACGTCCAGCGGGGCCGGACCTCCCTCTCCTCAGAGGAGAGCTTCGGGCCCACCACGTGGCATACAGAAGCCGGACCTCCCCCTCCGCGGGAGAGAGGTCCGAAGGTGCCGCGTGTCCGGAGAGGCCGGACCTCCCTCTCCTCAGAGAGGAGCTCCGGGCTCGCAACGTGGCCAACAGAAGCCGAACCTCCCCCTCCGCGGGGAGAGGTCCGAAGGCTCCACGTGTCCTGCGGGGCCGGACCCCCCTCTCTTCTGAGGAGGGCTCCGGGCCCGCCACGTGGCCAGCAGAACGGCGCTGCCTGCCCCCGAGCGATAGGCAGCGGGCGTAAAGACGCCCCATACCTTGCCCGTACAAGGTATTCAAGGCCCGCGCCTTCCCAAGACGCGGAGACGCGGAGCACGCCTCTGTCAGGTGCCGTTGCGCCCAGTCGCATCACAGACTGGCGCGCAGTGTCAGAGGCTGCCAGCCAATAAACGCAGCGACAAGACATCCCATGCCGCCCCCGCCGTCATCATCCACTACGACTAGCATGCGGCATGGGCAGAGCTACAGGACGAAGACTCAGAAGCCTTCGGCAGAGACAACTACCGGTGTCGAAGTGTGCGATCGACACTTCCCCCGGGCCTGCACTGGGCAGCCCACGGAGGTTCTTTTTTCGGCGGGGCTAGTCTCCTAGCGGAAAGCTTGCGCGGATGGACGAGTTAGCGAGAGCTTGACACGGCAAGTTTTACGTGGTTCAGGCCGCCGGAGCGTAAAACCCTACGTCCACGGCGAGCTATGGAGCTCGCTGTATTGCTTGCTGCTCAGGGCCGGGGGCCTGAGCTCAGGGGTGAGTTACAGCTTGAGGGTGTATGGCTAGCGTATGAGTTGCCAAGTGCCAACCCTTGCTATCGACGCCTGCCCGAGCCTTTTATAGTCCAAGACTCGGGCGGCTTACAAGGGGAGCCGGGACCCGACAGGTGGTCCCGGGAAGATTGCTTGTTATCTACCGTATCTGTAGTTACGCCGGTAGCTGCCTCTGGTCGAAGGCTTCTGAGACTTCATCTTGCCGCCCTGCCCATGCCGCGTGCTAGTCGTAGTGGTTGATGACGGCGCAGGCGGTATGGGATGTCTTGTCGCGGCGTTTATTGGCTGGCAGGTTCTGACACCGCGCGCCAGTCTGTGATGCGACTGGGCGCAACGGCACCTGACAGACGCGTGCTCCGTGTTTCCGCGTCTTGGGAAGACGCGGGCCTTGAATACCTTGTACGGGCAAGGTGAGGAGCGCCTTTACGCCCGCCGCCTACCGCTCGGGGGCAGGCAGCACCGTTCTTCTGGCCACGTGGCGGGTCCGGAGCCCTTCTCTGAGGTGAGAAGGGTCCGGCCTGCAGGGCACGTGGAGCCTCCGGACCTCTCCCCGCGGAGGGGGAGGTCCGGCCTCTGTATGCCACGTGGCGGGCCCGGAGCTCTCCTCTGCGGAGAGGGAGGCCCGGCCCCGCTGGGCGCGTGGCGTCTTCGGACCTCTCTCCCGCGGAGGGGGAGGTCCGGCTTCTGTATGCCACATGGCGGGCCCGGAGCTCTCCTCTGAGGAGAGGGAGGTCCGGCCCCGCCAGACGCGTGGCGCCTTCGGAGCTCTCCCTGCGGAGAAGGGTGAGTACCTTAGGCATTTTACCCTGTGCGCGGGGGTACCCCATATCTCAGGTACCGACAACCGGCATAACTGCAGATACGGTAGATATCAGTCAATCTCCCCGGGACCAACTGTCGGGTCCCGGCCCCCCTTGTAAGCCACCCGAGTCTTGGACTATAAAAGGCTCGGGTAGGCGACGTTAGCAGGGGTTCGCACTTTAGCCACTCGCACCCTGGGTTCGCACTTGGCAACTCATACGCTAGCCATACACTCTCATGCTGTAACTCACCCCCAAGCTCAGGCCTCCGGCCCTGACCAGCAAGCTATACAGCGAGCTCCATAGCTCGCCGTGGACGTAGGGTTTTACGCTCCGGCGGCCTGAACCACGTAAAACTCGCCGTGTCAAGCTCTCGCTAACTCGTCCATCCGCGCAAGCTTTCCGCTAGGAGACTAGCCCCGCCGAAAAAAGAACCTCCGCGGGCTGCCCAGTGCAGGCCCGGGGGAAGTGTCGATCGCACATTTCGACATTTGGCGCGCCAGGTAGGGGGCTTCTCCCCTAGCGCGACGAGTTCCCGCCGACGAAGATGACCAAGCTTCCTTCAGTGGCGAACTCTCCCCCCTCGCCTCAGCGGCAAACCGCGACCAGGGGGGAGTACATGTCGACACACTCGGGACGGAGTGTGTCGGTACAAGCTGGGAGCCAGCAACCGGCTCTGGCAGCGCCGACCCCGGCAATGCAGGCTCCAACCAGCATCAGGCCTTCAGTAGCGCCGGGCGTACCCGGTGGGGGTGCGCTAGCAGCAGGAAGGGCGCTACTGCACAATCCGCCTGCTGGGGACGCGCCTCAGGCGGCGACCCAGCAGTGGATTCGCGAGGTGGACCGTCTCGTCGTCACCGCCGCAAACCCTCGACTTCGACGGGGACGACGCTCCGGCTGTGTCGCTGATGCGCGCGCCAACGGTTGACGGGCAGACGGCGGACTCCAGCTCCACCAGGCTTCCGTCGACGGATCTGAGGGCAGAGCTGGAGCGAAGCCGCTTGGGCCAAGATGCCCGAGTGTTCCTCGAGCGACGTCGAGAAAGGCGTCGCATCCAAGAGGCTGGCGACAGCATGACGTCGGCCTCAACCCAGCCTGAAGGGCAGATCTTCGCCACGCGAGCTCTGCCCCAGGCGTACGCCGCGCAGAATATGCCACAGTCATATGTCCTGCAAACGGCGCCCCCGGCCTATGGCGCAGCCTTGCCCATACAGGGGTACACTGTGCCAGGCGCGAACCAAGCGTTCGCGGCACCAATACCTGCACTGGGAGCCAGCAACCGGCTCTGGCAGCGCCGACCCCGGCAATGCAGGCTCCGACAAGTGTCAGGTCTTCAGTAGCGCTGGACGTACCCGGTGGGGGTGCGCTAGCTGCAGCAAGAGCGCTACTGCACAATCCACCTGCTGGGGATGCGCCTCAGGCAGCGACCCAGCAGTGGATTCGCGAGATAGACCGTCTCGTCATCGCCGCCGCAAACCCTCGACTTCAGCGGGGACGACGCTCCGGCCAACCGGCTGTGCCGCTGATGCGCACACCAATGGTTGACGAGCAGACGGCAGATTCCAGCTCTACCAGGCCCCAGTCGACGGATCTGAGGACAGAGCTGGAACGGTGTCACTTGGGCCAGGATACCCGGGTGTACCTTGAGCGACGTCAAGAAAGTCGTCGCACTCATGAGGCTGGCGACAACATGACGTCGGCCTCGACCCTGCCTGAAGGGCGGACCTTCACCACGCGGGCTCTGCCCTAGGCGTACGCCGCACAGCATAAGCCACAACCATGTGCTCTGCAAGCGGCGTCCCCGGCCTATGGCGCAACCTTGCCCATACCGGGGTACACTGTGTCAGGCGCAACCAAGCGTTCGCGGCACCAATACCTGCACTGGGAGCCAGCAACCGGCTCTGGCAGCGCCGACCCCGGCAATGCAGGCTCCGACCAGTGTCAGGTCTTCAGTAGCGCTGGACGTACCCGGCGGGGGTGCGCCAGCCGCAGCAAGAGCACTACCGCAGGATCCGCCTGTTGGGGACGCGCCTCAGGCAGCGACCCAGCAG
The DNA here is from genome assembly GCA_030760725.1 of Neostapfia colusana. NCBI lineage: Eukaryota > Viridiplantae > Streptophyta > Magnoliopsida > Poales > Poaceae > Neostapfia > Neostapfia colusana. The sequence continues at coordinate 110,118,818 of JASWHV010000006.1, forward strand.
TGGATTCGCGAGATAGACAGGAGCAGGATGTACGGCCCTGGATCCCCACCTCCGCTTCACGAGGTGGCCGCGCAAGTTTCGGCCACACCTGCCCGAGAAGTACGACGGCAGCGTCAACCCGGCGGGGTTCCTCCAGATCTACTCCACCGCCGTACTTGCCGCAGGAGGGGATGAGGCCGTCATGGCCAATCTACTTCCCCGTCGCCTTGACCGGCCCGACCCGGTCTTGGCTAATGAACCTCCCTCGGGGTTCCATAACTTCCTGGTGAGAGCTCTGCCGGCAGTTCATCGCCAACTTCGGCAGCTCCTACACCCGTCCCGGCACGGAGCTTGACCTCCAAGCCATCAAGCAACAACCTGGGGAGTCACTGCGCTCCTTTATCCAGCGGTTCTCCCAGGTACGCAACACCATTCCACATATTCAAAGTGCTTCTGTGGTGGCGGCACTTCGACAGTGTCCAGGACGAGAAGATGCTTGAGAGGCTTGCAACCAGAGAGGTCTGCGATGCCTCCGAGCCCTTCAGCCTGGCGGACAAGTGCGCCAGAGCAGCCGAAGGGCGAAGCTGGCACTCACTGCCAGCTTCCAAAGCCGGAAGACAGCCCGAAGACGGCGGAGTTCAAGCTGAGCTCCCGACCACGTCAGACAGCCAAGAGCCAAGCACTGGCTGACTTCGTGGCTGAGTGGACGCCAACGAAGGCTGACCCAGGGGGCCGCGAAGACGGTGAACCAAAGTACCGAGCTCCGGTCTTCACCGGGCCTCACTGGACGCTCTTCTTCAACGGCTCCTCGCGAAAGCAGGGGGCCGGTGCCGGCGTACTGCTTCTCATGCCATCGGGGGAGCAGTTTGGGTACATGGTGCGTCTCAATTCCAAGGCAACCAACAACTTGGCAGAGTATGAAGCATTCATCTTTGGCCTAAAAGACAGTCCTGTCTTTGGGCGCTCGCCAGCTGTTGGCACAGGGCGACTCCCAGCTAGTTATCAAGCAAGTTAAGGGTGAATGCTCCTACAAAGACCCACAGCTAGCTGCTTATCTGCTTCACGTGCGGATGTTGGAGAAAGAATTCCTCGCCTTGGACCTGCGCCATGTACCGCGCGCTGGCACGGCCGCAGCGGACAACCTCTCAACGAAGACCTCCATCGGAGCCCCCGCGCACGAAGGAGTCTTCGAGAGGTCATTGCTGCGGTCCACAGCCCGGCCCGCCGAGCCTGGCGAAGGGGGCTGAACCAGTGCCATGAAGATAGGCAGTCCCGGCGGCCCTGGATGCCGCCAAAGGATCGTAAGAGTCACTGGGGACTCCGTGCAACCCAGCGCTCGAGATCCAGAAGCTCAAGTAGCCCCGATGCATGGACCACGGAGGTCCGGGACTCCTTGAAGGACATCCTTCCTGATGAACGTGCATCCGCTGAACGGGTGGTGCGGTGGCTAAGTGCTACGCGCTGGTATCTTTACTGGTTTGGCGCCACGACATCCTATTGCGGTGCATAACCCAGAAGGAAGGCTGCGACTAGCTCGCAGTAGTCCAAGGAGGCGAGTGCTGGGAACGCTCATCGTCCCGCACGTTGGTCAGATAAGCCACCCGGCATGGCTCCAACTGACCGAGAGCCACCTGGACGCCGTCAAACTGGTTAGGGATGCAATGCGTGCCAAGTCCATGCCAAGCAGACCCACACAACCGGTGCAGACGCGCACCCAGATCCGTCGGGGGATACCGGCTCCTCCATGTTGAGGGCCAGCCGGACTTCCCAGGGCCGGGTCACGGGAACTACCCTTCCACATGGTATGCAGGGCCGAAGCCATGCTTCCCCCTGATATAGCCATGGAGGGTCCTCCCGTGTCCGGCGTACGACGAAGCCACGCATGACCCGCTCTGCGTGAAGACAGGCGCTCCGATGCCACCCCAGTAAGTTCACCATGCTTACTTAGGTGTTTATTTATTACGCATTAATTTATATGAACACCTCCCCACGCTCTAGACAGTGTGCGTCCATTGTACACTCGGTTCCTCTTTCCTGCTCTCATGCATAGTCGATATTTGCCGTCCTGCCGAAGGCGGTAGTGCTTGGGGTACCTGCCAGAGGCCCGGTGGCCTTCTGGGTCTCCCCCTGTAAGGGTACTGTACCGCCAGTTGGTCTCCTCTGAGAAAAGACCTATGCTAAACCGGGGGGTCAGGAGCCTTGCTTTGCCCAGTCTTGCACCCAAAGCATGCGCACTCTGCCCCCCGGCGCTGCGGTCTGAGTACCAGGGGGCCGGACGGTTACACCCTGACTGGGGCTGGGGCCAGACCTCCGGGACCAAGTGCACTGGATTACCCAGCCCCGTATTCCGGCCTGGGACAGTAAGCCAAATGAGACTAAGGGACAGGAAAGGGGGGACCGCTGAGCAGTTCCGGACCTCCGCCCCCACAGCTGGACCGAGCTCCGATGCCAGCCCTCGCCCTCCTTTCAGAGGCGAGCGCTGATGCCGGACCTCACGCCCTTCGTTGGCCTGAGCTCCGATGACTGCCGGACTCCGCCTCCACAGCCAGGCTGAGCTCCGAGGCCAGCCCTCGCCCTCCTTTCAGAGGTGAGCGCTGATGCCGGACCTCACGCCCTTCGCTGGCCTCAGCTCCGATGACTTCCGGACTCCGCCCCCATAGCCGGGCCGAGCTCCGAGGCCAGCCTTCGCCCTCCTTTCAGAGGCGAGCACTGATACCGGACCTCACGCCCTTCGCTGGCCTGAGCTCCGATGACGTCCGGACTCCGCCCCCACAGCTGGGCCGAGCTACGATGCCAGCCCTCGCCATCCTTTCAGAGGCGAGCGCTGATGCCGGACCTCACGCCCTTCGCTGGCCTGAGCTCCGATGACTTCCGGACCTCCGCCCCCACAGCCAGGCCGAGCTCCGATGCCAGGCTTCACCCTCTCCTAAGAGGCTGAACACCGAAGCCGTTAAGACCCTGCCAGCACAGGGAGTACTCAAGACAAGAAAGTGCGCGGATCAGAAGAGACGAAGGTCCCACCTCGGGCTCGCTATCTCCCCCGAGATGGGCCCGGGGGCCACTGTCGGTACCCTCGATATGGGGTACCCCCGCGCACAGGGGAAAATGCCTAAGGATCTCGCCCTTCTCCGCAGGGAGAGCTCCGAAGGCGCCACGCGTCCAGCGGGGCCGGACCTCCCTCTCCTCAGAGGAGAGCTCCGGGCCCACCACGTGGCATACAGAAGCCGGACCTCCCCCTCCGCAGGAGAGAGGTCCAAAGGTGCCGCGTGTCCGGAGAGGCCGGACCTCCCTCTCCTCAGAGAGGAGCTCCGGGCTCGCCACGTGGCCAACAGAAGCCGAACCTCCCCCTCCGCGGGGAGAGGTCCGAAGGCTCCACGTGTCCTGCGGGGCCGGACCCCCCTCTCTTCTGAGGAGGGCTCCGGGCCCGCCACGTGGCCAGCAGAACGGCGCTGCCTGCCCCCGAGCGATAGGCAGCGGGCGTAAAGACGCCCCATACCTTGCCCGTACAAGGTATTCAAGGCCCGCGCCTTCCCAAGACGCGGAGACGCGGAGCACGCCTCTATCAGGTGCCGTTGCGCCCAGTCGCATCACAGACTGGCGCGCAGTGTCAGAGGCTGCCAGCCAATAAATGCAGCGACAAGACATCCCATGCCACCCCCGCCGTCATCATCCACTACGACTAGCATGCGGCATGGGCAGAGCTACAAGACGAAGACTCAGAAGCCTTCGGCAGAGACAACTACCGGCATAACTGCAGATACGGTAGATATCAGTCAATCTCCCCGGGACCAACTGTCGGGTCCCGGCCCCCCTTGTAAGCCACCCGAGTCTTGGACTATAAAAGGCTCGGGTAGGCGACGTTAGCAGGGGTTCGCACTTTAGCCACTCGCACCCTGGGTTCGCACTTGGCAACTCATACGCTAGCCATACACTCTCAAGCTGTAACTCACCCCCAAGCTCAGGCCTCCGGCCCTGAGCAGCAAGCAATACAGCGAGCTCCATAGCTCGCCGTGGACGTAGGGTTTTACGCTCCGGCGGCCTGAACCACGTAAAAGTCGCCGTGTCAAGCTCTCGCTAACTCGTCCATCCGCGCAAGCTTTCCGCTAGGAGACTAGCCCCGCCGAAAAAAGAACCTCCGCGGGCTGCCCAGTGCAGGCCCGGGGAAAGTGTCGATCGCAGGAGCCTTGCTTTGCCCGGTCTTGCACCCAAAGCATGCGCACTCTGCCCCCCGGCGCTGCGGTCTAAGTACCAGGGGGCCGGACGGTTACACCCTGACTGGGGCTGAGGCCAGACCTCCGGGACCAAGTGCACTGGATTACCCAAGCCCTGTATTTCGGCCTGGGACAGTAAGCCAAATGAGACTAAGGGACAGGAAAGGGGGGACCACTGAGCAGTTCCGGACTCCGCCTCCACAGCCAGGCCGAGCTCCGAAGCCAGCCCTCGCCCTCCTTTCAGAGGCGAACGCTGATGCCGGACCTCACGCCCTTCGCTGGCCTGAGCTCCGATGAGCTCCGGACCTCACGCCCTTCGCTGGCCTGAGCTCCGATGACTTCCAGACTCTGCCCCCATAGCTGGGCCGAGCTCCGAGGCCAGCCCTCACCCTCCTTTCAGAGGCGAGCGCTGATGCCGGACCTCACGCCCTTCGCTGGCCTGAGCTCCGATGACTTCTGGACTCCGCCTCTACAGCCAGGCCGAGCTCCGAGGCCAGCCCTTGCCCTCCTTTCAGAGGCGAGCGCTGATGCCGGACCTCACGCCCTTCGCTGGCCTGAGTTCCGATGACTTCCGGACCTCCGCCCCCACAGCTGGGCCGAGCTCCGATGCCAGCCCTCGCCCTCCTTTCAGAGGCGAGCCCTGATGCCGGACCTCACGCCCTTCATGGACCTGAGCTCCGATGACTCCCGGACCTCCGCCCCAACAGCTGGGCCGAGCTCCGATGCCAGGCTTCACCCTCTCCTAAGAGGCTGAACTCCGAAGCCGTCAAGACCCTGCCAGCACAGGGAGTACTCAAGACGAGAAAGTGCGCGGAACGGAAGAGACGGAGGTCCCACCTCAGGCTCGCTATCTCCCCCGAGATGGGCCCGGGGGCCACTGTCGGTACCCGCGATATGGGGTACCCCCGCGCACAGGGGGAAAATGCCTATGAAACTCGCCCTTCTCCGCAGGGAGAGCTCCGAAGGCGCCACGCGTCCAGCGGGGCCGGACCTCCCTCTCCTCAGAGGAGAGCTCCGGGCTCGCCATGTGGCATACAGAAGCCGGACCTCCCCCTCCGCGGGAGAGAGGTCCGAAGGTGCCACGTATCTGGCGGGGCCGGACCTCCCTCTCCCCAGAGAGGAGCTCCGGGCCCGCCACGTGGCCGACAGAAGCCGAACCTCCTCCTCCACGGGGAGAGGTCCGAAGGCTCCACGTGTCCCGCGGGGCCGGACCCCCCCTCTCCTCTGAGGAGGGCTCCGGGCCCGCCACGTGGCCAGCAGAACGGCGCTGCCTGCCCCCGAGCGATAGGCAGCGGGCGTAAAGACGTCCCATACCTTGCCCGTACAAGGTATTCAAGGCCCACATCTTCCCAAGACGTGGAGACGCGGAGCACGCCTCTGTCAGGTGCCGTTGCGCCCAGTCGCATCACAGACTGGCGCGCGGTGTCAGAACCTGCCAGCCAATAAACACAGCGACAAGACATCTCATGCCGCCCGCGCCGTCATCAACCACTACGACTAGCATGCGGCATGGGCAGGGCTGCAAGACGACGAAGACTCAGAAGCCTTCGCCAGAGACAACTACCGGCATTACTGCAGATACAGTAGATGATAGACAATCTCCTCGGGACCACCTGTCGGGTCCTGGGCCCACTTGTAAGCCACCCAAGTCTTGGACTATAAAAGACTCGGGTAGGCGACGATAGCAAGGGTTCGCACCTCCGCTACTCATACGCTAGCCATTCACACCCAAGCTGTAACTCACCCCCAAGCTCAGGACTCCGGCCCTGAGCAGCAAGCAATACAGCGAGCTCCATAGCTCGCCGTGGACGTAGGGTTTTACGCTCCGGCGGCCTGAACCACGTAAAACTCACAGTGTCAAGCTCTTACTAACTCGTCCATCCGCGCAAGCTCTCCGCAAGGGTCTAGCCCCACCGAAAAAAGAACCTCCGCGGGCTGCCCAGTGCAGGCCCGGGGGAAGTGTCGACCGAACACTTCGACAGAGGCCAACCCAGAGAAGATCAAGGCCATCGACTTGATGCGGCCTCCTGCTCGCATCAAAGAAGTCCAGAAGCTCATGGGATGCCTAGCCGCGCTGAGTCGGTTTATACCGAGACTAGCAGAGCGGGCGCTCCCCTTCTTTAAGCTCCTGCGCAGATCCGGTCCATTTGCCTGGACTGTTGAAGCAGAAGAAGCTTTCCAGGAGTTGAAGCGACTCCTGACGACCCTACCTATCATGGTAGCCCCCGAGCCCGGAGAGCATCTGTTGCTCTACATCGCGGCGACAAATGAAGTGGTGAGTATGGTCCTCGTCGCAGAGCGGCCGGACCTCTCGTCTTCACAGCCTGCTCCGACAGCAGAAGACAGACGCCAGGAAACCCTGCAGGTCCAAGACGGCCTCCCAGACCTCCAAGACAACCTCCCGGAGGTCCAGGGCGGCCTCCCGGACCTCCAAGACAACCTCCCGAGGGTCCAGTGGGACCCCCCGGGGGTCTAACGAGACCTCCCGGAGATCCAGCAGGGGCCCCCCCGGAGGGCCAAGATGGCTTAAGAACCTTCGAGTTCAAACTCCCAGAAGCCTCCCTGGACCCACTCACCTCCAGCGGGCCAGGGCCAATGGATGAAGACCTCTCAGACCTGAGAGAGAGGGTTTGAACCATCCAGAGGCCTGTCTACTACATCAGCGAAGTCCTTCACGATGCCAAGACAAGGTACCTAGAAGTGGCGTCCAGGAAGCTCCGCCACTACTTTCAGGCCCACCGGGTCTCAGTAGTCACCTCCTATCCGCTGAAGACGATCCTTCACAGCCCCCATGCAACTGGCAACGTCGCTAAATGGGAAGCAGAGCTGGCGAAGTTCGAACTGGACATTCTTCCTCGCCATGCAGTCAAAAGCCAAGCGCTGGCTGACTTCGTGGCAGAGTGGACACCAACGATGGCTGACCCAGGGGGCCACGAAGACGGTGAACCTGAGCACCGAGCTCCGGTCTTCACCGAGCCCCACTGGACGCTCTTCTTCGACGGCTCCTCGCGAAAGCAGTGGGCCGGTGCCAGCGTACTGCTTCTCATGCCATCAGGGGAGCTGTTTGGGTACATGGTGCGTCTAAATTTCAAGGCAACCAACAAGATGGCAGAGTATGAAGCACTCATCTTTGGCCTATAGACAGCCCTGTCTCTGGGCGCTCGCCAGTTGTTGGCACAGGGCGACTCCCAGCTGGTTATCAAGCAAGTTAAGGGCGAATGCTCCTGCAATGACCCACAACTAGCTTCTTATCTGCTTCACGTGCAGATGTTGGAGAAAGACTTCCTCGCCTTGGACCTGCGCCACGTACCGCGCGCAGGCAATGCCGCAGCTGACGACCTTTCAACGAAGGCTTCCACCGGAGCCCCTGTGCCCGAAGGAGTCTTCGAGAGGACGTTGCTGCGGCCCACAGCCCGGCCCGCCGATCCAAGCGAAGGGGGCTGGACCAGCACCTCGAAGCTGGCGGTCCCGGCGGCCCTGCAGCCATGGATGCCGCCAAGGATCATAAGCGTCACTGGGGACTCCGTGCAACCCAGCGCTCAAGATCCAGAAGCTCAAGTCAGACCCGATGCATGGATCATGGAGATCCGGGACTACTTGAAAGACAACATCGTCCCTGATGAACATGCAACCGCTGAACGGATCGTGCGTATGGCTAAGAGGTACACGCTGGTAGAAGGGGATCTCTATCGGCGTGGCGCCAACCACGTCCTATTGCGGTGCATAACCCAGGGGGAAGGCTGCGACTTGCTTGCTGAGATCCATGGAGGCGAATGTGGGAGTCACTCTTCCTCACGCACGCTTGTCGGTAAAGCCTTCCGGCATGGCTTCTACTAGCCGACAGCACTCCAGGATGCCGTCAAGCTGGTCGAGAGCTGCAAGGCGTGCCAGTTCCACGCCAAGCAGATCCATACACCGGCTCAGGCGGTACAGATGATCCCACCCTCATGGCTGTTTGCCGTATGGGGGTTGGACATCCTGGGACCATTCCCCAGAGCCGTCGGGGGATTCCGGTACCTCTATGTCGCCATTGACAAGTTCACCAAGTGGCCGGAAGCCGCACCAGTTGTCACCATCAACAAGCAATCTGCAGTAAAGTTCATCTAGTTGATTGTCTGCCGGTTTGGGGTCCTGAACAGAATCATCACCGACAACGGGACCCAGTTCACCAGCGCAGCCTTCCAAGACTACTGCGAAGACCTTGGCATCCAGGTGTGCTATGCCTCCGTTGCTCACCCAAAGAGCAATGGGCAAGTCGAGAGGGCCAACGCCGAGATTCTCTGGGGCCTCAAGACCCGCACCTATGCCAGCCTGAAGAAACATGGTGCCAATTGGGTGGATGAGCTTCCGAGCACACTATGGGCTAACCGGACATCCTAGAGCCGAACCACCGGAGAGACATCCTTCTTCATGGTGTATGGGGCCGAAGCTGTGCTTCCCCCAGAGATCACCATGAAGTCTCACCGCGTCCGAGCTTATGATGAAGCCGCGCAGGACAACCTCCGGCGCGGAGACATCGATTTCGTCGACGAGGTCCGATTGCATGCAGCACTCCATAACGCACGGTACAGACAAGCGCTCCGCCGCTACCACCAGAGGTCTGTGCGTGCCCGGGAGCTGCAGGAAGGCGACCTGGTGCTGCGGCTCATACTTTCTCGCGAAGGGACCAACAAACTCTCCCCTAGTTGGGAAGGTCCCTTACGAGTCACAAATGTATGCCGCCCCGGGTGCGTACGCCTTTCCACCGAGGATGGGGATCCGCTCCCGAACCCCTAGAACATCAAACACCTCCGTAAGTTCTACCCCTAGAACAGTAGCAGGACAGTTTCTTCTTTCTAATAGATTCCATAGAGTCCCGGAACAGCGCTCGGAGCAGCTAAGTCTCAGGGGACGGTCCAGGACTACGTTCAGCTTTGCCTAGTTCCGACTCCAAGCGCGTAGAGTCTTGCTTCCCTTTTTAATGGGACGGGTCGTGGCCTCCATGTTTAGCCTGTTTTCCGCCTATGGAAATTTATAGGGAAAGAACCTGTCCTGCTTTGCTCTTCCTTTATGCTCATTCAAATTATGTATTAATTTTTATGACCGCACTTCCTGGGTATGTTCACCATACACCCAGTCCCCTTTTTCCCATTCTCAACTCTAGTCGGCATTTGCTATCCTGCTTGGGGCGGTCGCGCTTGGGGGACCTGCCGATGGCCAGGGGGCCCATAGCCCCCGGCGTGTCGTGCACCGAAATTCCCAAGCACCGTGCACTGAATCGGGATTGTAAGCCAAATAAGACTATGAGATCCGAAAGGGGGCAGCCCCAAGGAGAATTACGTTTCCCTTGTTTGTGTGCAGGACCCTCCGGCCTTGGCTTCCCGCAGGAGTATGGTAGGAGTACCCAAGCAGTTGTCCACGCCTACCAGGGGGCCGCTACGGACCGCGCAAAACCGGGAGATCCGGACCCCGTCCCCTCCGCAGGGGCGGCCCCGGAGGCCCCACGTGTCCAGCGGGGCCAGGGCTCCCGCCTCCTCAGGAGGGGCTCCGAACCCGCCACGTGGCGGGCAGAAGCCGGACCTCCCCCCTCCGCGGGGAGAGGTCCGAAGGCTCCACGTGTCCTGCGGGGCCGGACCTCCCTCTCCTCAGAGGAAAGCTCCGGGCCCGCCACGTGTCCAGCAGATCCGGACCTCCCCGTCCTCATGGGGCGGGCTCCGGAGACCTCCGGGGCCCTTAATACAGTAAGGACCCGGGGAAGATGTCTGTGCAGACCTTCGAGATTGGTGAAGGCCTATGAGTACCTTACGGAGCTAAGGGTTCAGCCAGGCGAAACCAAGAAGACAAGGGCATCACAGGCACGAGGGGTCATAAGAGTCTATGTATTCATGGCTCCATGAGCTGGACTACAGACTCGATAAAAAAGAAAGAAACAAGCCTTAGGGTTCCCCTGGCACGTCCAGAACCTAGAAGCCACGAGAACGGCCACGTCCCCAATTTCAGCCCTGGCGGTGTTCTCCCGCTCCGTAACCCGAGCACAGGGATCATCTCGGCCATCCAGCGCAAGGGCCGGTGGCATCAAGGATGCTTCTAAAGCCCCCTCCGCCGCTTGAGCAGTTTCCTTGGAGACTCTGCCGCCTGGAGTCCTCCTTGGTGCTTCAGCAGCTTCCTTGGAGACTCCTCTGCCTGAAGCCTCCTCGATGTGTCAGCAGTTTCCTTGGAGACTCCACCACTTGAGGAGAAAGGACGCAACGCCTGGGAACCCTCAGCCAGTCGTCGCTCAGGAAGAGTCCAGATGGGATGATAAACCCGGGGCCTCTTGGAGGCGTCACCTCCATAGGCAAGGCATGCAGGCTCCCTGGATCCCTGACGTGGTGCAGATGCCGCAACCGGAGGAGATCGAGCGCGTTTCTTCTCTGGGGGCGGGTTGGAAGCCATGGCGAGGGAAGGCTCAAAGACAAGAAGACAAAGACACAAGAGTCCAAGGAGAAGCGCTGGGAAGTGCGAAGGGAAGCCATAATGCAGGTAAGATCCCCTTTTAAAACTTCCCAGATGCGATTCCAAATGACTCAAAACTCTTCGAATACACCGCATCGGCAACCACATCGGCTCCAAGACCGAGCGCCGATGACAGGTGGGCCCTTGCCGCCCAGATGAAGTGGTGGGTCCAGGAGTCAGTCTCCCAAGAAGACGAGCCAGCAAGGCACTTCGGCGGTTCCCGAAGAAAGCGCCGCAACGTGCAGAAGTGGCAGTCTTGGGAACCGCCGCAGTAAAAGCAACCATCAAGTGGGCGCACGCTCCCACGATCCCGAGACTGTTCGTGCTCCGGCAGCGGTCAATGCGGGACTTAGAGAAAGTACGCGGAACAGAAGAGATGGAGGCCCCACCTCGGGCTCGCTATCTCCCCCGAGATGGGCCCGGGGGCCACTGTCAGTACCCACGATATGGGGTACCCCCGCGCACAGGGGAAAATGCCTAAGGATCCCGCCCTTCTCCACAGGGAGAGCTCCGAAGGCGCCACGTGTCCAGCGGGGCCGGACCTCCCTCTCCTCAGAGGAGAGCTCCGGGCCCGCCACGTGGCCAACAGCAGAAAGACCTCCCCTCCGTGGGGAGGGCTCTGAAGGCGCCGCGTGTCCCGCGGGGCCGGACCTCCCCCTCCTCAGAGGAGAGCTCTGGGCCCGCCACGTGGCCGACAGAAGCCGGACCTCCCCCCTCCGCGGGGAGAGGTCCGAAGGCTCCACGTGTCCTGCGGGGCCGGACCTCCCTCTCCTTAGAGGAGAGCTCCGGGCCCGCCACGTGTTCAGCAGAACGACGCTGCCTGCCCCCGAGCGGTAGGCAGCGGGCGTAAAGACGTACCATACCTTGCCCGTACAAGGTATTCAAGGACCGCGCCTTCCCAAGATGCGGAGACGCGGAGACGCGGAGCACGCCTCTGTCAGGTGCCGTTGCGCCCAGTCGCATCACAGACTGGCTCGTGGTGTCAGAACCTGCCAGCCAATAAACACAAAGACAAGACATCCCCTGCCGCGCCCGCCGTAATCAACCACTACGACTAGCATGCGGCATGGGCAGGGAGGCAAGACGAAGACTCAGAAGCCTTCGCCAGAGACAACTACCGACATAACTGCGGATATGATAGTCGGCAGGCAATCTCCCCGGGACCACCTGTCGGGTCCCGGGCCCCCCCTTGTAAGCCACACGAGCCTTGGGCTATAAAAGGCTCGGGTAGGCGACGTTAGCAAGGGTTCGCACTCCAGCAACTCACACCCTAGGCATAACTCATCCTCAAGCTCAGGACTCCGGTTTTGAGCAACAAGCAATACAGCGAGCACCTCTGCTCACTGTGGACGTAGGGTTTTACGCTCCGGCGGCCCGAACCACGTAAAACTCGCCATGTCAAGCTCCTCCCTAACTCGTCCCTACGCTTAAGCTCTCCGCAAGCGACTAGCCCCTCCGAAAAAGAACCTCCGCGGGCTGCCCAGAGCAGGTCCGGGGGTAGTGTCGACCACACACTTCGACACCCCGGTTGCTGTCGCACGGCGTGGGAGGTCCAGCTCCGTGCCAGGACGCGTGTAGTAGCTGCCGAAGTTTGCCGTGAACAGTCGGCATAGCTCCCCTTAGGAAGTTATGGAACCCTGGGGCAGGTTCATGAACCATGACCGTGTCGTGCCGGTCAAGGCGACGGGGAAGTAGTTGGCCATGATGGCCTCATCCCCTTCTGCCGCGAGGATGGAAGTAGAGTAGATCTGCAGGAACTTTGCAGGGTTGACGCTTCCGTCGTACTTCTCCGGTAGGTGTGGCCGGAACTTGCATGGCCACATTGCGAAGCGGAGGTGGGGCGCCAGGGTCGCACACCCCATCCCTGCTGCTGCAGATCCTGGTGGCGCGAACCCTTGGTCCACTGCTGGCATGATGTACCCCGGCATGGGCAATGGTGCACCATATACCGGGGGCGCCGACTGCAAGGTATATGGCTGCTGCATATGCTGCGTGGCATACTCCTAGGGCAGAGGTCCCATGGCGAACATCTGAGACCCAGGCTGAGTTGAGGCAGTCGACATGCTGTAGTCGGTCTCGTGGTTGCGACGCCTTTCCCGCTGTCGCTCGATGGTCACGCGACCATCTTCCCCCAAGCGACATCGCTCCAGATCTGTCCTCAGGTCCACCGTTGGGAGCCTGGTAGAACGGGAGTCTACCGTCTGCATGTCAACCATTGGCGTGCGCGACAGCGACACATCTGGTTGACCGGGGCGTCGTCTCTGTAGCAGCGGAGGGTTGGAGGAAACAGCGACGAGGTGGTCGACGTCGCGGATCCACTGCTGGGCGGCCCCTGGGGAGCATCTACAGCAGGCGGATTGTGCAGGAGCGCTCGTGCGGCAGCTAGTGCACTTGCTTGAGTAGCACTCTGCGCCGCAGCAGATCTTGAGGTTGTAGGAGTGTGACGCCCGGATTCCGTAGAACACCACGGAACCTTAGCTGATGCATATGTGTGCCCAGGATGTTCATCACCCATACACATGTAATCCACAAACTGAATTCAGAATAATACCACGAAGAACAGGGTTTTATTACATTGTCTCATGAGTGTCTAACTCATTCTAGCAGCGGAAGTCTTATTCTAACAGCAGAAGTCTTTATTCTAGCAGCGGAAGTCTTCTAAACTATTGCGGAAGCAACTAAGCAGCAGCGGCTCCATCTCCTACTCCACAGGCAAGTTGACGGTGGATAACACACACATACTTTGGGTCCCATCCTTCTTATCCACGAAGAGCACGGGGGCTCCCCATGGTGACGAGCTTGGGCGTATAAATCCCTTCTCTAGCCGCTCCTGAATTTGCGTCTTAAGCTCAACTAGTTCATTAACGGGCATCCTATACGGTCTCTTTTCTATAGGTGCAGTTCCGGGTACCAAGTCAATGGAAAACTCAATGTCCCGGCACGTCCGAAAATTCTTGAACCACCGGAATGCTTTCCAATGTTGTTCCTTCGACGTGGTTCAACGTTGCCTTATCGGTTGCCGGTTGGGCTGACTCGAACTCAATGCGAGTACCGTGCTTGTTTGTCAACTACACGCTCCTCTTAGCACATTAGATCACTCCGTTGTGCTTCCTTAACCAATCCATTCCGAGTATTATGTCAAGCCCTTGAGAATCCAAGACAATGAGGTTGGCAAGGAAGTCTACCCCCCTTATTTTAAGGTTTACTTTCGGACATACTATATTAGTCCTCATCTCTCCACCGGGAGAATTAACCAACATAGTATATTTCAAGTGTGATATGGGTAGATTATGCTTGGCAACATACTTGGATGATATGAATGAATGCGATGCTCCGGAATCAAATAAAATGGTGGTTGGGTTGGACTTGGCAAGGAACATACCAATCACGATGTCCTCAGCCTGTTGTGCTTCCTCAGCAGAGACATGGTTCACGTTGCCACGAGCGTCGTTCTGCTGTCCACGGTTACCTTGTGTAGCTCCTCTGTTCGGCCGTGGGCCTGCTTGGGCACATTGCTTGGTTGTCCAGAAACTTTCCTCGGGCACTGACTTGCAAAGTGTCCCATTTCTCCACATGCAAAGCATGCCTTGTTGCCCAAGACAGCGGGGACATTGGGGCGGGGGTTTTGTGCATAGGCGCCCATGTTAGGACGAGGCGCCGGAGGCAAGGGCACATGGGGTGCTTGCATTACAGGGCGTTGCTGTGGTGGTTGGTTAGGGCGAAAAGTGGAAGTAGACGAGCCATGCTGTGGTGCAGCTGGAGGCATGTACCTGGGGCGTACGTTGCTCCCTTGTGGCTGGTATGGCATCTTTCTTTTGCCCTCTTGCTCGATCTCTCGGATCTTGCTCTAGTCATTGTTGAGGAGCTGAACCTGGATCTCCTTGTTCAACCCTCTCATGAACAAGTACTGCTTCCGTTGGTCCGAGTTGACATCTTCGGGGGCATACCGTGACAGTTGTGTGAACTTGTTGAGGTACTCATTCACACTCTTCCTGCCCTGGCGGAGACCTTCAAACTCTTGCCTTTTTAGCATCATGACTCCAATAGGGACATAGTGAGAGCGAAAGCTCTCCTTGAACTCTTCCCAAGTTATAGTCTCCTGGTTGACATGAGCGTTGCATAGAGCGTCCCACCAGCCAGCGGCTGCTCCCATAAGTTGGTGCGATGCGAAGAGAACTTTCTCTAGATCATTGCACTGAACTATGGAAAGCTTCTTCTCCATGGACTTCAACCAGTCATCGGCCTCCATGGGATCATTAGCTTGTGCAAAAGTAGGCGGTTGAGTCCTCATGAACTCTCCTAGTCGGTTGTGAGCCAGCGGTGGTGGTGGTGGTGGCGGTGGTGCAGGAACAGGGTAAGGATTGCTGTTGGCTTGCAGCTGACCCAAAGTTTGGATCATTGTTTGCATGACCTGGTTCTGCATAGCCATCAACCTTTCAAGATTGTTTGCACCAGCCCCGGGGTTGTCATTTTGAGGAACTTCAACGTGGTCATCCTCTTGGTTGCCACGGACGTTCCTCCCTTGACGGCTGGCGTTTCCTCTCACCATCTGAGAGAGAGAGTTGGGTAGAATAGAGGTTAGAAGTTTAGATGAATCCCCCAACTATATGCATCAAGGGTATGAACTATATGTATTAATCTTTATGAGGATGTGAACACATGCCGAAGCATCTCACATCTCTCTACTATGTGTGGATATGGACAACGCTTGAGACGTCCCACAACTCACACTAAGCACATAAACACAAGCAATCATCACAAAAGTTTCAACACACAGCTCCTATTCAAGCTTATTCAATGGGGGTCCTATGTGGTTTGGGGTGATACCAATTTGTAACTTCGTCCTATAGTTAATGTGGTTTGGGGTGATACCTATGATACCAATCTGTGACTTCTCCTAGGCTTGCATCCTACGGTCAAGGTGGTTCGGATGCCAATCTATGCATTCTAGGCTTGCATCCTACGGTCACAGTGGCTCTAATGGTAATATGTGACTAGGCCTAGGCTTGCGTCCTATGTCAGCATGGCTTCTAATACCAATCTGTGATTTCTCTCTAGTCTTGTGACCTACAGTCAACCGTGGCTCTGATACCAAATCTGTGACGCCTGGATTCCGTAGAACACCATGGAACCCTAGCTGATGCATATGTGTGCCCAGGATGTTCATCACACATACACATGTAATCCACAAACTGAATTCAGAATAATACCAAAAATAACAGGGTTTTATTACATTGTCTCATGAGTGTCTAACTCATTCTAGCAGCGGAAGTCTTTATTCTAGCAGCGGAAGTCTTCTAAACTATTGCGGAAGCAACTAAGCAGCAGCGGCTCCATGTCCTACTCCACAGGCAAGTTGACGGTGGATCACACGCCTAGTACTCCACATGGACTACAAAGTACTCTTCTCCTGTTACTGATGATGAAGTAATAATGCAAGTTTGAGTACATGACGTACTCAGCAAGTGCGGGAAAATATGATATGTAGCTTACAGTATGGGAGGTATAGAAAGGCTCATTGCAGAAAAGCAAAGTTTATTTCACAAAACATGATAAAAACAGCAACTAGCTTTAAGTGAATGTAATCCCAACATTTATCCAATTAAAACATCAACTTACCTCCATCATGTTCCACCTCTTTTCATGTCTCATCAGACATTCATCTTCCTCAACTTTTTCTTATGCTCATGAATACCATCTCGTATTCATTACCATTTCATCTCATATTAAATTCCCATCTCATAACCGAGACCAAAGCTCATTATCATGACTCAACAGTCATGAAACCAATCTCATCACCAAGACTCAACAGCCCCGAAACCAAAACCAAAGACCAACCATGACCAAACCAAATACTAACTAAATCACCATCCCAATGACCATCCCATCTAATCATGGAAGTTGGCCAGGTGCTTGTGACCGGAAGCACGACTATCATGATAGTTTTATACCCTGCAGAGTTTGCACCACTTTACCCACAAGTTTGTGATTTCGTCACCTGTCGGTGACTGCAGAACCTCCATTATACCAGTACACAACCATCGGTGTATGGCCAAGAGATCAAAAAATAGCCTTTACAAAGGGGTTACTAGATGTATGGACTCACTAAGATTTCACCAGCAGGCTCGAATCACCATTCTCACACCTACGGGCCCCCTCTTGTGCCATGCAGTTCCCAGGGCAGTCCTCACTCGAATCCCGTTCCCCGCGCCTTCCACAGTCCATAACAATCTAGCAACTTACCTAATTAGTCAGCTAAGCCGCACCCATACTCGGCCCTGTGGTGGCACTGTATTCCTGGCTTGTGCTCGCATGAACCGGTCCTAGATCTACGGCAAGTAAACCACCATCTCATTCTACCTCATCCACGAACTAAGCTTGCCTAGATCTCCCCCGATTCATGTTCATTATCATCAAGTTCTCATTAACATTATGAGTGCAGTAGCTAGACACATTCTATCGCTTTCCATATCCCGTAGATTAGCGAAGCCGAAAAGAAAAACGACCGTACCCGACTCATAAACTTCCCTGGCGACAAGGGTGATTAACAAAACTAGTAAACTCCTATAAAAGGGTTTCCCATCAAGTTGACTCAGCATACATAGTTTTAGCAAACAAAACAGTTTCCAAAAACATGGCATCAATATGGTCAAGGGGCACTTGCCTTGTTCCTGTGGCTTTTGTTGCTCAGGCGCTTCGAAGTCTTGGTGCTGTAGCCCTTCGTAGATAGCTCCTTGAGCTTGTCCTTCTACTTATGATCGCACACATACAAAATTTATAGCAATCAATCATCATGCACAAACTTTACTTAAGATGCAATGGTGCATATGCATGCTAATCTTATGGTGTTCTTGCATGGCTTGCATGGGTTTACATGGATTGCATGGGTTTGCATGGATTTTTACGATGAACAGAGGTGTAAAGATCAAGTGCGGACGTGGTGATGATCTGGACTCAAGATCTAGATCAAACCGATAAACACGTGATCTGTCCACAAAAAAGCTTCTGTTTCGAAGGGATCGAAGAAACAGATGCAAAGAAAACCGCAATGAGGTCGTAAGGTGGTAACGAAGACCTACCTCACTTCTCCTTGGTCTCGGGGTCTTCCTCCTAGCAAGACAGATCGTCGGGGCTCTCTTACGGCGACAGCGAGCTCGTCGGCGGTCTCTAGTGACTGAACTCCGGCGAAGGGAAATAACTTGACGAGTTGGGGGCTAGGGCCTCTAAGTCGTCGACTTGGAAATAGATGGTACGACCAAGGGGTGTTTCGGGTTCTATTTATAACCAGAAAAAGAAGAGTCCTAATCTGATTGGATTTCAAATAAGAGTCCTATTCAAATTGTTTTTGAATCTTAACAACTTATCTCCAATCGATTTGGTGCGGTAACATCGTGGAAATCGTGTCGATTTCCTCCCGTATCGGGTATGCCCACGCGTACAGAAGAATAACCGCTTAAGATCTCGTTACCTCCGCGGTGATGAGCTCCGGAGGCTCCACGTGTCCAACAGAGGCCGGGCCTCCCTTCTTCCGTAGAGGCAAGCTCCGGTTGTGCCGCATGTCAGGCGGGCGGGACCTCCCTCTTCCTCAGAGGCGAGCTCCGCGTGCGCCACGCGTCCTGGCGGGCGGGACCTCCCTCTCCCTCAGAGGCGAGCTCCGCGTGCACCATGTGTCTGGTGGGTCGGGACCTCCCCTATTTCCAGAGACGAGCTCTGCGTACGCCACATGTCAGTGCCAGACCTCCCCTCTCTTCGGAGGTGGCTCCAAGAATGCCACATGTTAGTGCCGGACCTCCCCTCACTTCGGAGATGGGCTCCGGAAGTGCCACGTGTCCTAGCAGTTCCGGATCTCCTTTCTTCCCAAAGATGAGCTCCGAGGTCGACACGTGTCCAACTGCGTCGGACTCTCTTCTCCCCAGAGGTAAGCTCTGAGAACGACATGTGTCAAGCAGTGTCGGACCTCCCGAAAGTGAGCTCCGAGGATGACACGTGTCCAACGGGACCTTCTCCTTGGAGGTGAGCTCTGAGAGCGACATGTGTCCCGTGGGTTGGACCTCCCTCTTCTCCGCAGTGACTAGCTCCGAGGATGACACATGTCCTGCGGGCTGGCCTTGCTCCTCCGTAGAGGCTAGCTCTGGGGGCAACACGTGTCCCACAGGGTCGGACCCCGCCCCTTCCGCAGAGGCAAGCTCCGAGCCTGCCACGTGGCCAGTTAGCGGCAGACCTCTCCCCCTCCGCGGGGATGAGCTCCGAAGGCGCCACGTGGCCAGCGGCCACGGGAAATGTCTACGGCGCTCCTCGGCGAACTAAATGTGGCTCTTTTTAGCTATCTTTCTGATTCTTTCTTCGTTTCTACTTCTTTAAAATGTTTCTCTACATGAAATATGAATGCATACATGAATTACGAAATTGAGGGTGTTACAAGGAGTCCGCATTGTTGGAGTCCGACGCGGGCTCCCGACCTATCCCGGCACACTCCTCCCTGAGCGTGTCAAGACATGACCCTCACTGATCATCGTTCGCCGGGAATGAGGGCGCGAAGAGCCAGCCACTAGCGGAAGCTTGGTCATCTTCGTTGGGGCAGACCTGTCTCGAGAGAGAAAAGCCCCCTACCTGGCGCGCCAAATGTCGAAGTGTGCCGTCGACACTTCCCCCGGGCCTGCTTCAGGAGCGACCCGCGGAGGTTCTTTTTCAGAGGAGCTAGTTCTCTCGGAAGGTCACGTTGGTTGTGAAAGGATTGACACCAGGATTTTTACGTGGTTCGGGCCGTTGGAGCGTAATACCCTACGTCCACGGGAGTTGTATTGCTCGGAGATTAGAACCGGAGTTCTAAGCTTGGTGGTTTAGATGAACTGACTTGCCCTAGGCGCTAGAGGGAGCCGAACCCCCGGGTGTTCGAACCTAAAATGCTCGAACCCCTTGCAACGTTGCCAACCCGAGTCTTTTATACTTCAAGGCTCGGGCGGCTTACAAGGTGGGCCCCGGGGCCCGACAGGTGGCCTCGGGAAGATTTCCTGCCATCTACCATATCTTGTAGTGAATGCTGATAGTTGTCTCTGGCAATGGCTTCTTGGTCGTCGACCTGCCGTCCTGCCCGTGCCGCAAGCTAGGCGTAGTGGTTGATGATGGCCGGGATGGCAGGGAGTGTCTTGTTGCTGTATTTATTGGTCAACAACTTCTGACATGGTGTGCTTGTCTTCACTGTGACGCGACTGGTCACTGTGCCACCTGACAGGGGCGTGCGCCGCGTCTCCGCGTATTGGGAAGGTGTGGGTCTTGAATGCCTTGATCGTACAGGGCATGGTGTGCCTTTACTCCTGCTGCCTACCGAGCCGTAGTTGGCAGCACGGCACGTGGCGCCTTCGGAGCTCACCCCTGCGGAGGGCATGAGGTCCGGCACTGCTGGCCACGTGGCTGCCCCGGAGCTCGCCTCTGAGGAGAGGGGAGGCCTGGCCCCGCTGGACACGTGGCGCCTTCGGAGCTCGCCCCAGCAAAGGCGGCGAGGCCCGGCTCTGCTGGCCACGTGGCAGGCCCGGGGCTCGCCTCTAAGGCGAGGGGAGGCCTGGCCCCGCTGGACACGTGGCGCTTTCGGAGCTCGCCTCTGCGAAGGCGGTGAGGCCCAGTTCTTCTGGCCACGTGGCTGGCCCGGGGCTCTCCTCTGAGGAGAGGGGAGGCCCGGCCCTGCTGGACACATGGCGCCTTCGGAGCTCACCCCTGCGGAGGGCGTGACGTCCTTAGGTGGTTTTTCTCCTGTGCGCGGGGGTACCCGGTACTGAGAGTTCCGACAGTTGCACACCGCTGAATTGGTGCGGATCCGATGAAAGTGTGACATTCGGGATTGACCTTGTCAATGACGCCGAAGAATGAGTTCGGTTCATACAAGCAAAATTGAAGGCTGCTCAATCTCGACAGAAGAGCTATGGAGACCAGTGACGTCGACTGTTAAACTTCAACGTTGGAGAGTACGTATATCTCCGTGTATCTCCAATGAAGGGAGTTCACCGATTCGGCGAAAAAGGAAAGCTCGCTCCCTGGTTTATCGGTCCATTTGCTATCACAGAGAAATGTGGACCCATAGCCTACCGGCTTGAGCTACCGACAAATCTTGCTGGGGTGCATGACATATTTCACATGTCCAAAATTTAGATATGTCTCAAGAATACCATTGTTGTCAGCACTGAAGATCTCAAGACAATGCAACCGGATCTCTCCTATACCAAGCATCCAATAAGGAGTATTGATGAAAAGTCTCGGTCGACAAGGAATCGGACGCTCCTATTCTATAAGTTGTTATGGAGCAATCATACTGCGGAGGAAGCGACATGGGAGAGTGAAGAATATCTCCGTTCGAACTATCCGGACTTGTTGTCCGCTCTGATCCGGTAATTCCTTCTCTACCGCTTTGTCTCTTTTTTTGGAATCTCGGGACGAGATTCTTTTTAAGGGGAGGGATATGAAATCCCAAAATTCTAACAAGTGAAGCTGCCCAATCACACCTAGGAAAATGAGAGGGAATTTAAAATTTTAAATATAAAGGTGTGAGCTCAAAGTGCTAAATCAAACTTCCAAAATGTCCAAACATGGTGATCTAAATCCACAATTTGGTTCACCATACATCCAATAATAGCCTGTCACGCCCGGTTTTATATAAGTAAAACCGGTCGAAATCTACATGTATGCCAGGATCAGTTTAACCATACATGTAGGACAAATAGTGATAAACAGTTTTATATCAAATACAAACAACATTTATACCTTAAATGAGTTTAAAATTGCAGCGGAAGAGGAAAATCTTGTAGAGCCGTCCACATGACAAATCGACTGGCAGCAACATGACCTTCACACCGTCGTCATTTGATTCTTCTTTTCACTGAGCAACATTTATGATAAAGGAAAAAGGAAAACACATGAGTACATAAAGTACTCAGCAAGTGTAGGAAAGTAATGTTATGCAGGCTAGAACAAGGAAAGGCTTAACTCATGGTTAAAGCACAACGCAATTAATTCCTGTCACCTTAGCTTATTAAGAACCTATATTACTACATAAGTGAAGTAGTACCAATCCCATAACCTCATTTTCATTGTTAAGCTCCCCGCTTAACATCCTTAGCTTCTCAATTCATCATCCTCTAATCATGAATAAGTCCAAGCAACTCTTAACCGTGAGCACGGCTGTCATGACAGTTTTGACTCTGCAGAGTTTGCACCACTTTACCCACATGTAGTGGTTTCATCCCTGTTGTCGGGTGAACTAAGAACCTCCATTATGCCTGTGGCCGCGAACCACGTTCACACATCCCAGGTGTGTAGCCAGGAGATCACTACGAGGCATTTACAAAGTAATTCCTGACGAGTATGAGCCACTGAGGTTTCACTCCTAACAGCATCCAGGAGGCTCCAACCCCCCGCTGCAGTAGCCCCTTCTTGAGCCTTGCGGTTCCTATGGTAGTCCAGCTGACACCTATTCTCCGCACCATCGAAACACCCACACTACTTCGAAAATACATCTAATTAATTGGTCAAGCTGCCCCATGTCAGCATGTGGTTGGCACGGTAAAGCCAGGCTACATGCTCAATGAACCAATCCTTAGAACCTAGGCAAGCACTAAACACGAACCCGAGTCTCGTGCACACAACACCAACCATAACATCCAGCTTGCCTAGATTCCTATCTCTATAACCACATATATATGTCCACAACCAAATCCACAATGATCATAATAATATAATATTAAATCTATGTTACTCTCTTCCCATCTACTAAGCAGTGCTAAGCATGAAAAATGATCAAAAGTAAATCCCAACCAGGCTTCGAGGAATAATAAAGAAAATCTAGTAAATTTCCTAGCATGGGATTTAAATTTAAAGACATGCATGCAACTACTCTAGCTAAGTTCCTAAAGTAGGAGCAATATGGTCAAAGGCACTTGCCTTTTTCTTATACAGTTGCTCAGCCAACTGGTCAAACTCTAGATCTTCAAAGTCTTCGTGTTGTTTCTTAATCGTCACTTGCACGCATACCCTAAAGGGTTTGTGCGCCACGGGAAGGAGAGGATAATGGCTCGCGGCGTGGAAAAGCGGCGACGTTCTTCGGGCATTGTCAGGATCGCCATTGAGATGTCCTCCCCACGCGTTCTTCGTGTCTGAGACATGTTCTAAAGCAAGGCAAAAGTGTCGAGGTGGTTAGCGCAAAGGAAAAACCGAACTAAATCGGTGGAACATCATGAAGGGTGGAAAACCTCACCGTAGCTTGTCAGAGTTGGGGTTCCAACGCCGATCCGTGCCGCGGAACTTCTGGAAGAGCTTTCTGACAACCCGAGAGGGAGGGCAACGGTGTTGATGAGGATGTCGGCGTCGGTCTTGGTCTTGCAAATAGATAGTGGATCAAGAAGTAGGAGGCCTCGAGGGCACAAAATGCTGCCGGCCAACTCAATGAGAAAGATTCAAGCAGATTGGCAACACGGCTTGACATCCAAGATATAGTTCCAAGGTTAGTGATCTGTTATGCCATTTCAACCAGAACTGCGAACCAGGCCAATGTATCCCATGCCGATTTTTCATTCAAGGAATCATCCCAATCTAGCACACCGAGCAGAAGAATGGACAACCCAAGCATTGCAGCCACAACACTAGATAGACCAGTAGCATCCCCAAACACCCATGGGGAGACTGCAATAATCATTGTGCCAATCATAATCCATTCGTTTTTAGTCACAGGGCCCATGCGCTTGAGCTTCTCTGCAGCCAATGTTGTGGCATCAGGAGTGTCTTTACATATAGATAAAAGGTGAATATCAAGGCAAATATCGCTACAGCTTCATTGTCATAGCTGTCTGCAATGGATCTTGAGATATATGAGGGTACCATTGCCAAAATGGCTGCTGCCATCAGTCCAGCTCCAGTGCCCTTTGCTTCCTTTGTTAAGAGGTAAGTAGCCCACGAATCATTTGCCGAGAAAATTGGAGCGGTAAACACACAAACAAACGATCTCCACCGATAATGGAATGTTAAGAGAGTTTAGCAACCACCAGATAGTATCAGCTATCAGTGTCAAGCCAGGATATACAGTGCCACCAATCACACGGCCAAGGGGGTACCTGAGTGACATGAAAATTGAAGCAGGGGTCGAACTCGTGGATCACGCTCTCGTACTTGATTACGGAGAAGAGGCGGACCGAGAACGTGAGGACGCCAATGAGGAGTGTCAAGGCGCACAGCACTCCACCGCAGGCGTTGCGCAGTCGCCTGCCACCAGAGGCCATTGCGGAGGGAGGCGACCAAGAGGAACGCGCCAGCCGGGGCGCGGGGCGCGGCGGTCGGGGCGAGGTCAGGGAGGAGGCAGCGCTGAGGAGAATAGAGGCAGGGAGGGCGCTGGGCCGGAGGCGCACGGCGCGGCGGGGCGAGCGGTGGGGTTGAAGGCGACGAGGCGGAGCTAGGGTCTAGCGGTCGGGAGCCGGAGGCACAGGATCCGTGGGGGAGGTGGCCTCGGGAGAGGGGGGCGAGGCGAGGCAGCGCGGGATTGGTGAAGGAAGGCGGCGCAAGGCTCGAGCGGGTGGCACATCGGGGAAGGAGGCGGGGAGGAGCCCATTGGGGCCAGGGGGGCGAGGCGCGCTGGCGGGTCATGGAGGAGCCGAGCAGGAGGTGGGCGGCAATGGGGCACGCAAGAAGAGAGGTGGAGTGAGCAGTTGGCGCGAGGAGAGCGGGAGTGGGGTGGTGCGGCGCGTGGAGGGTTCGGGAGCGGTGGTTGCAGAGGAGGAGGAGGAGGAGGGCAAGGTGGCGGTTGGGGGCGCCAGACCGGAGGGGGTAGAGGCGGCGGGTTTAGGTTCTGGCAAGAGCCTGATTTGGGGAGGGAGGGGAAAGAAGGAAAAAAGTAGAGGCTGACGTGTGGGTCCTACCAGTCAGTGAGAAGAGAAGGAATCCAATACGCGGGTGGGCTTGGGCTGCTGGGGAAGAAAATGGGTTTCGGCCCAAATTGGCTGTTTATATCGATTTTCCTTTTCAATTAGATTTTATTGTTTCCGATTTCAAATCTGACTTCAAATGAGTTTCACACGTGTTTCAAAGTTTTTAATTCTCCTCTAGACCTAGATGTAAAACGGGGTGTTACATAGAGATGCCAATGTTCAGTGCAAATGGAGAAGAGTTACTATTGGTTGGTAATTAAAATGGGAGGCAATTCAAATTTGAATTTGAATTTCAGTTTCAAACACCAATTACATCAAAAATACAAAGTTGAGTGCCCCATTATGTTCCCCATATCCTATTTAGCTCAATTACCAATTTTCATCATTTTTGGGGTACTTTTTCTATTTGTAAATCAAATTGAAAGGATAAGAGAGAGAGAGGGGTTGTGGACCCCACTGGTCAGTGAAACAATTGAAGTCTTCGACATGCTCTGTTTCTCTTCACTTCCTTCCTTACAGCGCACTTCCTTCTTGGCTTTGTCGACCCACGGACCACGAGGGATTGTGAAACGCGTGGTGGCTATGGAGCTCTCATTAACGGGCTTGGTGTCTGGATACACGTGGCGGCTCCCGACCTTACCTCAGCGGGGAGACTCGGACCGGAGCCCAGGGCACGTGTCAGTAACGGAGCTGTCCTCAGCGGGGAGGCGGCTCGGAGCCGGAGGACACGTGGCAGCTCCGGACCTCACCTCAGCGGGGAGGCTCTAACCAGAGCCCGGGACACGTGTCAGCACCTATTGCCCTGCCAGAGGTTGCGGACGTATAAAGGGGATCCTTCCGAAGAAGGATGATCCCCTTCCGCCTTTTGCAATCTTCGCCTTCCTCCTGCACGCTCGAAACCTCTGCTCCCCAGCGCCCACAACCTTTTCTCGCCACCATGTCTTCCAGCCTCCGTTCATCCAGGCTCAGGAGCGATGGCGACATCGCTATCGCGAGGCGCCTGCTCGGCTGGCAGTCGGCCACATTCGACGGGAAGATCCGCCACGTGAGGGTCCTGCTGGCCGACATGCAACCCGGCGAGGTGGTACTCTTCACCTTGTACGTGTTGTCTGGTGTCGCGCTTCCGGCGTCGTCTTTCCTCCTCACCCTGCTCGAGGTGTATGGTCTCCAGCTGCAGAACCTCATGCCGCACGCCCTCGCGCTAGTGGCCGTCTTCGTCCACTTCTGCGAGATGTTCGTATGAGTACGGCCTTCGGTAAGGCTCTTCAGGGTGTTCTTCTCCTTGAGGGCCTTGGGAGAAGCAGAAGCCAGCTGGGGGCTTATTACTTCCAGCACCGAGGGAGGCACTCTGCGACTTACATCACGCCCTTTACTCCCGGGAAGTGGGAGCCTTAGAGGGAGGACTGGGTGATTGCCCAGACCGATGTCCACGGCCGCCTGGAGCTGCCGAGTGGCCCACCAATGACCGAGGTGGCCGTCGGGGATGAGATCCTCGACCTGCAGGACGCCTACACGTCGTGCTGGAGAGGATCAGGCACATGGCGGAGGAAGGCCTGACCTCGCTGATGGTCTTGGCTGACTTCCTGTCTCGCCGGATCGCTCCCCTCCAGCAGCGTGTCCGGAGAGCTTGGCAGTACACCGGAGAGAGCGAAACATGACCCGGATGGAGCGCGGAGCAGGGTCATCGTCGAATCAGGAGATGTTGGGGGTAATGCTGCAGAATCTCTCCTGCGACCCGATTACCGATGACTCCATTACCCTGCCGGCGAGCTGCTAGCCCTACCTCAACCCGCAGACGCGGTCGAGGCTGCTAAGGGAACTGCCGACACTGGACGACATCGATGTTGCAGTGCGGCAGATTGGGGATCCCTCACAGGTTTTGAAATCCCCGGAGCAGATGGCGCCGGTGATCCATCAGGGCCTGCGCCAGACTCACTCCGGGGCAGGGGGAGGGAGTCGGCACGGAGGCCTGAGTCTGCGGCGTGCACCCGTTCGCCACCCCAGGATGCCCAGAGACCAGCAGGGCGTCGAACAGGAAGCTGGTCCGTCCTGACGGAAGCTTCGTCTCCGGCCTCCAGGCTAGGGGTTCCCAGGCTTTCCGTGATCCCGCACCGGGCCCGTCGGCTGGCGCCAAGGGCAGCTCTGGAGCCGCCGCTGCTGGAGCAATCCCGGCGGCCATGGGAAGGGCGTCTAGTGCTGCTGGAGCTTCAAGGCGGGCCCTGGCAATGTCATCAGCTTCTCAGTCGTCGAGGGCCGCCCCAGCTCAGGGCACATCTTTGGCGTCGGGGTCCTCGACAGGGAAGGCTCCTTAAGTGGTGTCTTCGTCGACAAAGACCCCCGAGGCTCCGCCAGCTCTGAAGCCAGCGGAGGTGACCCTGACAACGGCGGGGGCGAGTGGCTCGAGCCCCCCGCGTAAGAAGCTCCGCGTGGAGTGGAACTTCTAGGCCTCTAGGTACGGCTCAACATTACGAGGCTATGTACTGAGCCGCTGGATGCCGTAGTTGATGCTTGGTGCTTCTTTTTGTAGGTTTTCCCAGCAGAGGACATCTGTTCCTCCTCAACCGCAACAGTCCGAGAGCCAGAGCTCCCTATCCGCCAAAGCTCCCACTCCAGCGGCAGTGCCGGAGCCTGTGCCTGTGGCCGCTCCGGATGTCGACACCCGGGCCCCCGAGGCCAGTCTGCTGGCAGGCACTGACGCCTCTGGTAGCAATTCAGCTACTGCTGGGCAGGCTGCTAACCCTCCTTCTCTCCATTCACAAGTTTTCATGGTGACAACCCCACTGGTGGCCGAAGAGCCAGAGGGTATCGAGGCGTTGCCTCGTCTGACGATGCCGAAGGCTGTCCCGTTCCCCAGGGCCGCAAGGGCCGTCCACTCCAGTCTGTACCAGATGCAAGATGCACTCGAGCAAGAGTCGGCCGAACTGAGGTCCGAGCGGGAGCGCCTCCAGGACTGGGACAACCTGCTGAAGGCGCGGGTCCAGTCCGCCAGGGCGAAGGCTCGGGCTCGGGAGGAGTGGCTTGAGGCTCAGGAGGAGGTGCTGAAGGAGACAGAGGCCGCCGTCGCGACCCTCCAAAGGAATGCAGATAAGCGCCAGGCTGAGGCCGAGAGCCTCCATGCCTCCACTGATGCACGTCTCGCAGCCCTGACGGAGCTCCGAGAGACTCTCGTTCGTCAGGAGGAGGCGGCGGAGGCGAGGGAGAGGGAGCTCTCCGACCGAATGGCTGCCTTTGAGGCGGAGCATAAGAGCCTAGAGAAGCAGCTTTAGAGCATCCATGACAGGGAGGTCTCCGCTGCGTCCAGGGAGTCTGACCTGGAGGAGAGGGCTGCGCGGCTAGCCACCAGAGAGTAGGCCCTGGTTGCTGTGGAGTAGGGGCTAGCCGCTCGGGAGCAGGAGCTGGCGAGGAGGAGTTCGGTAGGGGAGTTGGCTTCTTCCGTCAAGGAGGTCGAAGATCTCCGGGCTTCTCATGCCGCTTAGGCAGAGAAGGTATGGGACTTCCTCGGCCGCGCAGAGGCAGCTCTGGAACTCTTTGGCTTCGGCCCCTTATGCCTCGGAGGGCCGGTCCGGGAGGTGAGCGAGGCACTCCCTGCCCTGGACTCAGCCGTATAGAAGCTCCTGACGCTGGAGAATGTCGTGGGGGAACACCTGGAGGCTGAAGGCGAAGCTCTGGCACAGATGGTGGCAGGGCATGTGCTTACCTGCCTTCGGAGCTGCGACCCCAACATCTCCCTGGAACCTGTGGTGCAGGGCCACAGCGCAGAGCTGTCAGGGGCGGCGAAGTCTTCCGTGGAGGAAGTCGTCCGACTTGTAGCTGCTAGGTTCCAACGCGGGTGGCTCCTAGGTCTCCCGCCTGCCTTGTATCCTCCTGTGTATGCCGGAGCTCTGCTGTTATCAAGGACCTTTTGTTTCAAGTCTTATGTTACATTGAATTGTTTATGTAAACTTCGGACCCTTGGCGGCACAAAGGTCCGGAATAACTTAGCCAACGTGAGTAGCTATTTGCTGATGCTCCGAGCTTGTTCCTCTTGGTCCTTAGTAGCGTAAGAACCCAGGGCGCTCCGGCAGTGTGGCTACCACTCCTTCCGGGTCCTCGGCAGCGCAAGGACCCAACGGAAGTTCGGCTCTTGTCTTCAGCTTGTCGTAGCTGGTGCTCCGAGTCTTTCTGCTTGCTGCTGCAGTGGTCCGATGTCCTGCCCGCGTGGTTCACCGTGATGGTCCCCTGGTAGGTATGGCCCTCGTGTTGGGGTGCACCTACCACTGGATGAAGCAGGGCGCCAGCATCGGGCCCTCTAGGGGGTCCAGAACGCCAGGGACCTGTGTGGACCTGCAGTCATAGCAGGAAAATGGAGTAGTCGTGCTCTCTGGTCACTCTTCCTTGTTTGGTAGCTTTGCTGTGGCTTGCGGTCCTTAGTTAAACTGTGGGACTTGGGTAATTCAATTCGGGTCCTCTGGTTATGGTTACGACCGTGCCTAGAGGTATGAGCCATCCGGTTCCCTGGTACCGAGCCGTAGCACTGGAGAGGCAGGGCACGCACGCTAAGGGTACGGAACCAGGCATAGCAGGCTACACCCCTGGACCTCCCTCTGGCGTAAGCTTTTCGGGGGAGGGCCTTTACACGCCATAGGGCCCCCCAGGCAATGAGACAACCAAAGTTCCCTTAAATTGCGTTCAAGACTTTGCTCGGTGGTATGAGCCGTCTGGCTCCCCGGTACCGAGCTGTAGCGCTGGAGAAGCAGGTACGCACACTAAGGGTACGAAACCAGGCATAGCAGGCTACACCCCTGGACCTGCTGCGGATGTAAGCTTTTTGGGGGAGGGACCATTTGGCGCCATAAGGCCCCCGAGCAATGAGACAACTGTAGGATCCCCGGGTAAGCCACAGGTACTTCAAGCCTACCCGCCAGTACGAGGATAGCACAGCTCTTGCTACGGTTGGACACAAGAAAAAGTGACTGGCCACACGGCCCGAGTGGTTTGGAAAGAAAGCACAAAAAGTATGGGGGCAATGTCTGGGGTCCGGCTACTTCTCTTGCTCATAGGTGTGTTCTTTCTGGCCCCCATGTACTTAG
Organism: Neostapfia colusana; assembly: GCA_030760725.1. NCBI lineage: Eukaryota > Viridiplantae > Streptophyta > Magnoliopsida > Poales > Poaceae > Neostapfia > Neostapfia colusana. The sequence goes on from JASWHV010000006.1 coordinate 110,148,452, forward strand.
TTGTAGCGCTGGGGAGGCAGGATGTGCACGCTAAGGGTACGGAACCAGGCATAGCAGGCTACACACCCTGGACCTCCCGCGTACGTTAACCTTTCAGCGAGGGGACCTTCCGGTGGCACGGGACCTAGGACAAGTGTGTAGGACAGGCTCCGAACATGCCGTTTACAATTGATATACATGAGCTAGCATAAACTGTAAATAAAGTGCGCAGTGTAGGGTAAATTTTTCTTATTTCTGGCTTCCTTCGAGTAATAGGAGGTAACAGACCATGTAAGAAGGCAACGTCCCGCCCCAGATGACAAGAGTAGTTGGACCCTTCCGGACCTTAGTTATTCTAAGCGTTGTTCCTAGACACTATAACACTCTTACAAGAAAGAGAAAAAGAAAAAAAATACCCTACTACTGTGCTAAAGGTAGGACTTACAGGGATGTTCCATGTCATGTGGTCTAGGTAGAGATACCCATCGCCTCGGCTAGGCGGGTGCACCTGAGGTGGCATACTTGTGCAGGTAGGGAGTGACCCTCCTAGCTGGGGGAGGGTTTGTCACCCCTCCTCAAAAAAGTATTAGCTGAGGTATCAGGTGGCCCTACCTTGGGATGTATACTCTGCGCGTATCATTGCCGGAGCGTTCTGCGGTGTAGCGCATTTCGAACAGTCTCTAGCCACATTGCCTCGTCGACGAGGTTGATATCTTCATGCAGAATCTGGTTCTGCGTGGCTTCATCGTATGATCTGGGGGGATGGCGGCCTCGATCCCCTACACCAATGTAAGAGGGCGTTTTCCCTTGTCACACGACGTAGGGGAGGGAATGCATGGTTAGGCGTTGAGCATCTTGCGTCGCTCGTTGTGGTTGCTGGAGTCGGAGTCGCAGTGGCCCGTAGATGGATTTCAACGCCCTCTCTGCGTCTTGATACTCCATACCCTTCTCAGTGTCGGCCTCAGGTTTGCCCTTTTATTTGCCCTCTCGCTGACGGGAGGGTGCACCATCTTCGCGCGGTCGCTGCTGTTGCAGCTCACGGAAGCATTCTGCGAGCTTCTTTATCTCGCGGCAATCGTTAGCGCTGTCGGTACCCTCGATATGGGGTACCCCCGCGCACAGGGGAAAATGCCTAAGGATCTCGCCCTTCTCCGCAGGGAGAGCTCCGAAGGCGCCACAAGTCCAGCGGGGCCGGACCTCCCTCTCCTTAGAGGAGAGCTCCGGGCGCGCCACGTGGCCAGCAGCAGCCAGACCTCCCCCCTCCGCGGGTAGAGCTCCGAAGGCGCCACGTGTCCCGCGGGGCCGGACCTCCCTCTCCTCAGAGGAGAGCTCCGGCCCGCCACGTGGCCGACAGAAGCCGGACCTCCCCCCTCCGCGGGGAGAGGTCCGAAGGCTCCACGTGTCCCACGGGGCCGGACCTCCCTCTCCTCAAAGGAGAGCTCTGGGCCCACCACGTGGCCAGTAGGACGGCGCTGCCTGCCCCCGCGCGTTAGGCAGCAGGCGTAAAGACGCACCATACCTTGCCCGTACAAGGTATTCAAGGCCCGCGCCTTCCCAAGACGCGAAGACGCGGAGTACGCCTCTGTCAGGTGCCGTTGCGCCCAGTCGCATCGCAGACTGGCGCGCCGTGTCAGAGCCTGCCCGCCAATAAACACAGCGACAAGACATCCCTGCCGCCCCCGCCGTCATCAACCACTACGACTAGCTTGCGGCATGGGCAGGGTGGCAGAACAAAGACTCGGAAGCCTTCGCTAGAGACAACTACCGACATAACTGCAGATACGATTGTCGAAGTGTGTGGTCGACACTTCCCCCGGGCCTGCTCTGGGCAGCCCGCGGGGGTTCTTTTTTGGAGGGGCTAGTCGCTTGCGGAGAGCTTAAGCGTAGGGACGAGTTTGGGCGGAGCTTGACACGGCGAGTTTTACGTGGTTCGGGCCGCCGGAGCGTAAAACCCTACGTCCACGGTGAGCTGAGGTGCTCGCTGTATTGCTTGTTGCTCAGAACCGGAGTCCTGAGCTTGAGGATGAGTTATGCCTAGCGTGTGAGTTGCTGGAGTGCGAACCCAGGGTGCGAATGGCTAGAGTGCGAACCCTCGCTAACGTCGCCTACCCGAGCCTTTTATAGTCCAAGGCTCGTGTGGCTTACAAGTGAGGCCCCGGACCCGACAGGTGGTCCCGGGGAGATTGCCTGCCGACTATCGTATCTGCAGTTATGTCGGTAGTTGTCTCTGGCGAAGGCTTCTGAGTCTTCGTCTTGCCGCCCTGCCCATGCCGCATGCTAGTCGTAGTGGTTGATGACGGCGGGGGCGGCAGGAGATGTCTTGTCGCTGTGTTAATTGGCTGGCAGGTTCTGACACCGTGCGCCAGTCTGTGATGCGACTGGGTGCAACGACACCTGACAGAGGCGTGCTCCGCGTCTCCGCGTCTTGGGAAGGCGCGGGCCTTGAATACCTTGTACGGGCAAGGTATGGGGCGTCTTTACGCTCGCTACCTCCGGCTCGGGGGCAGGCAGCACTGTTCTGCTGGACACGTGGCGGGCCCGGAGCCCTCCTCAGAGGAGAGAGGGGGGTCCGGCCCCGCAGGACACGTGGAGCCTTCGGACCTCTCCCCGCAGAGGGGGAGGTCCGTGTCGAAGTGTTCAGTCGACACTTCCCTTGGGCCTGCACTGGGCAGCCCGCGGAGGTTCTTTTTTTGGTGGGGCTAGTCTCTAGCGGAGAGCTTGCGCAGATGGACGAGTTAGTAAGAGCTTGACACGGCGAGTTTTACGTGGTTCAGGCCGCCGGAGCGTAAAACCCTACGTCCACGGCGAGCTATGGAGCTCGCTGTATTTCTTGCTGCTCGGGGCCGGAGGCCTGAGCTTGGGGGTGAGTTACAGCTTGAGAGTGTATGGCTAGCGTATGAGTTGCAAAGTGCGAACCCCTGCTGTCGAAGTATGCGATCGACACTTCCCCCGGGCCTGCACTGGGCAGCCCGCGGAGGTTCTTTTTTCGGTGGGGCTAGTCTCCTAGCGGAAAGCTTGCACGGATGGACGAGTTAGCGAGAGCTTGACACGGCGAGTTTTACGTGGTTCAGGCCGCCGGAGCGTAAAACCCTACGTCCACGGCGAGCTATGGAGCTCGCTGTATTGCTTGCTGCTCAGGGCCGGAGGCCTGAGCTTGGGGGTGAGTTACAGCTTGAGAGTGTATGGGTAGCGTATGAGTTGCAAAGTGCGAACCCTTGCCATCGATGCCTGCCCGAGCCTTTTATAGTCCAAGACTCGGGCGGCTTACAAGGGGAGCCGGGACCCGACAGGTGGTCCCGGGAAGATTGCTTGTTATCTACCGTATCTGTAGTTACGCCGGTAGTTGCCTCTGGTCGAAGGCTTCTGAGTCTTCATCTTGCCGCCCTGCCCATGCCGCATGCTAGTCGTAGTGGTTGATGACGGCGCAGGCGGCATGGGATGTCTTGTCGCGGCGTTTATTGGCTGGCAGGTTCTGACACCGCGCGCCAGTTTGTGATGCGACTGGGCGCAACGGCACCTGACAGACGCGTGCTCCGCGTTTCCGCGTCTTGGGAAGACGCGGGCCTTGAATACCTTGTATGGGCAAGGTGTGGGGCGCCTTTACGCCCGCCGCCTACCGCTCGGGGGCAGGCAGCACCGTTCTTCTGGCCATGTGGCGGGTCCGGAGCCCTTCTCTGAGGCGAGAAGGGTCCGGCCTGCGGGGCACGTGGAGCCTCCGGACCTCTCCCCGCGGAGGGGGAGGTCCAGCCTCTGTATGCCACATGGCGGGCCCGGAGTTCTCCTCTGCGGAGAGGGAGGTCCGGCCCCGCTTGACGCGTGGTGTCTTTGGACCTCTCTCCCGCGGAGGGGGAGGTCCGGCTTCTGTATGCCACGTGGCGGGCCCGGAACTCTCCTCTGCGGAGAGGGAGGTCCGGCCCCGCTGGACGCGTGGCGTCTTTGGACCTCTCTCCCGCGTAGGGGGAGGTCCGGCTTCTGTATGCCACATGGCGGGCCCGGAGCTCTCCTCGGAGGAGAGGGAGGCCCGGCCCCGCCGGACGCGTGGCGCCTTCGGAGCTCTCCCTGCGGAGAAGGGTGAGTACCTTAGGCATTTTACCCTGTGCGCGGGGGTACCACATATCTCATGTACCGACATTGGCCCCCGGGCCCATCTCGCGGGAGATAACGAGCCCGAGGTGGGACCTCCGTCTCTTCCGATCCCCGCACTTTCTCTAAGTCCCGAATTGGCCGCTGCCGGAGCACGAACAGCCGCGGGGTCGTGAGAGCGTGCGCTCACTTGATGACTGCCTTTACTGCGGAGACGGGAGCCCCGGCCATGTTGAACACGCAGGGCTTTCGGAGCTCTCCCACCGCGGGGGCAGGTCCGGTTTCCGCCTGCCACGTAGCGAGCCCGGAGCCCTTCTCAAGGGAGGAGAGAGTTCCGGGCCTGCTGGACACGTGGGTCCCCCGGGTCCCGCCCCCTCTAGCCCTGGGTCGAAGTAGTTGGTAGCTCCTTTCCCCCTACTTCATGCAGTCTCCGTTGCCGCAACCTGGAAGTCCTGCACACAGGTAGAGGAAACGTAATTCTCCTTGGGGGCTCCCACTCCCTTATCTCATAGTCTTATTTGACTTACAGCCCCAACCATATGCTTGATGCTTGGGGACTTGTAGAAAGGGGGAGCTGAGCACATGGCAACCATGTACTGCAAGGGCGATAAAAAAGAACTCAATTCACAATTTAAATGAGTACAAGGAAAGAGCAAAGTAGGGCAGACTTCTTTTCGTACAACCTTCCATAGGAGGAAGGCAGGCTAAACATGGAGGCCACGACCCACCCCATTAAGAGAGGAAGCAAGACTCTACGCACTTGGAGTCGGAACCAGGCAAAGCTGAACGTAGTCCTGGACCATCCCCTGGGGTTTAGTTGCTCCGAGCGCTGCTCCTGGACTCTATGGGGTTCATTACGAAAAGAAAGTACTGTCCTATTTTTGCTCTTAGGGGTAGAACTTACGGAGGTGTTCTATGTTCCAAGGGTTCGGGAGCAGGTCCCCATCCTCGGTGGAAAGGCGCACACACCCGGGGCGGCATACTTTCGCGACTCGGAAGGGGCCTTCCCAACTAGGGGAGAGTTTGTGGGCCCCTTCGCGAGAAAGTATGCGCCGCAACACCAGGTCACCTTCCTGCAGCTCCCGGGCACGCACAGACCTCTGGTGGTAGCGCCGAAGCGCCTGTCTGTACCGCGCGTTACGGAGTGCCGCATGTAATCGGACCTCGTCGACGAGGTCGATTTCTCCACGCCGGAGGTTGTCCTGCGTGGCTTCGTCGTAAGCCCGGACATGGTGAGACTTCATGGTGATTTCTGGAGGGAGTACAGCTTCAGCCCCGTACACCATGAAGAAGGGTGTCTCCCCGGTGGCCCGGCTCTAGGATGTCCGGTTAGCCCATAGTGTGCTCGGAAGTTCATCTACCCAATTGGCACCATGTTTCTTCAGGCTGGCGAAGGTACGAGTCTTGAGGCCCCGGAGAATCTCCGCATTGGCCCTCTCGACTTGCCCATTGCTCTTCGGGTGGGCGACAGAGGCATAGCATACCTGAATGCCAAGGTCCTCGCAGTAGTCTTGGAACGCTGCGCTGGTGAACTGGGTCCCATTGTCAGTGATGATCCTGTTTGGGACCCCGAACCGGCAGACAATAGACCTGATGAATTTTACTGCGGATTGTTTATTGATGGTGACAACTGGTGTAGCTTCCGGCCACTTGGTGAACTTGTCGATAGCGACATAGAGGTACCGGAACCCCCCGACGGTTCTGGGAAATGGTCCCAGGATGTCCAGCCCCCACACGGCAAACGGCCACGAGGGCGGGATCATCTGTACCGCCTGAGCCGGTGTATGGATCTGCTTGGCGTGGAACTGGCACGCCTTGCAGCTCTCGACCAGCTTGACGGCATCCTGGAGTGCTGTCGGCCAGTAGAAGCCATGCCGGAAGGCTTTACCGACAAGCGTTCGTGAGGAAGAATGACTTCCACATTCACCTCCATGGATCTCAGCGAGCAAGTCGCAGCCTTCCCCCTGGGTTATACACCGCAATAGAATGTGGTTGGCGCCACGCCGGTAGAGATCCCCCTCTAACAGCGCGTACCTCTTAGCCATACGCACAATCCGTTCAGCGGTTGCATGTTCATCAGGGAGGATGTTGTCCTTCAAGTAGTCCCGGATCTCCGTGATCCATGCATCGGGTCTGACTTGAGCTTCTGGATCTTGAGCGCTGGGTTGCACGGAGTCCCCAGTGACGCTTACGATCCTTGGCGGCGCCCACGGTTGTAGGGCCGCCGGGACCGCCAGCTTCGAGGTGCTGGTCAAGCCCCCTTCGCCCGGCTCGGCGGGCCGGGCTGTGGGCCGCAGCAAAGTCCTCTCGAAGACTCCTTCGGGCGCAGGGGCTCCGGTGGAAGCCTTCGTTGAAAGGTCGTCGGCTGCGGTATTACCGGCGCGCGGTACGTGGTGCAGGTCCAAGGCGAGGAATTCTTTCTCCAACATCTGCACGTGAAGCAGATATGCAGCTAGCTGGGGGTCATTGCAGGAGCATTCGCCCTTGACTTGCTTGATGACCAGCTGGGAGTCGCCCTGTGCCAACAACTGGCGAGCGCCTAAAGACAGGGCTATCTGCAGGCCAAAGATGAGTGCTTCATACTCCGCCATGTTGTTGGTTGCCTTGAAATTGAGACGCACCATATACCCAAACTGTTCCCCCGATGGCATGAGGAGCAGTACGCCGGCACCGGCCCCCTGCTTTCGCGAGGAGCTGTCGAAGAAGAGTGTCCAGTGGGGTTCGGTGAAGACCGGAGCTTGGTGCTCCGGTTCTCCGCCCCCATGGCCCCCTGGGTCAGTCTCCGTTGGTGTCCACTCCGCCACAAAGTCAGCCAGTGCTTGGCTCTTGACTGCATGGCCTGGGAGGAAGTCCAGCTCAAACTCTGCCAGCTCCGCCGCCCATTTAGCAACGTTGCCAGTCGCATGGGGGCTGTGAAGAATTGTCTTCAGTGGATACGAGGTGACTACCGAGACCCGGTTGGCCTGGAAGTAATGGCGGAGCTTTCTGGAGGCCACGAGCACCACATACAGCAGCTTGTGGACTTCCAGGTACCTTGTCTTGGCATCATGAAGTACTTCGCTGATGTAGTAGACAGGCCTCTGGACGGTTCGAACCCTCTTTCTCAGGCCTGGGAGGTCCTCGTCCATTGGCCCTGGCCCACTGGAGGTGGGTGGACCCACGGGGGCCTCCGGGAGCTGGGACCCGGAGGCCCTTAAGCTATCTTGATTGTCCGGGAGCTCCGGGGGGTCTTGGCGGACCTCTGGGAGGTCCCATTTGGCCCCCGGGCGGTCCCGCAGGGCCCCCGGGGGTTTATCTTGGAGGTCCGGGAGACTGCCCAGGACCTCCGGGAGGCCGACCTGGACCTCCGGGAGGTTGCCTTGGAGGCCCGGGAGACCGTCTTGGTCCTGCGGGGCCTCCTGGCGTCTGTCTTCTGCTACCGGAGCAGGTTGTGAAGATGAGGGGTCCGGCCGCTCTGCGACGAGGACCATACTTACTACTTCAGTTGTCGCCACGATGTAGAGCAACAGGTGCTCTCCAGGCTCAGGGGCTACCATGATTGGTAGGGTCGTCAGGAGTCGCTTCAACTCCTGGAAAGCCTCTTCTGCTTCGTCAGTCCAGGCAAAAGGGCCTGACTTGCGCAGGAGCTTAAAGAAAGGGAGTGCCCGCTCTGCTAGCCTCGGTATAAACCGACTCAGCGCGGCTAGACATCCCGTGAGTTTCTGGACATCCTTGACGCGGGCAGGGGGACGCATCAAGTCGATGGCCTTGATCTTCTCTGGGTTGGCCTCAATCCCTCGGTGCGAGACCAGGAACCCTAAGAGCTTCCCAGAGGACACGCCGAACACACATTTATCTGGGTTCAGCTTGGTGCGTGTAGAGCGCAACTTCTCAAAGACTAAAGCTAGGTTATCTAGCAGGGACGGACCCTGCTTGACCTTGACAACTATGTCATCGACATACACCTCAACCAGGTCTCTTATTAACTCCCCAAAGGTTTTGTGCATTGCCCGCACAAAGGTGGGGAGTGCATTCTTTAGGCCGTAAGGCATAGACACATAGCAATAAAGGCCGTCTACTGTGATGAAGGAGGTGTGCTCCTCGTCCTCCCTAGACATGGGGATCTGATGGAAACCCGAGTAGGCGTCTAGGAAGCACAGCATATCACAGCCTGACGTTGAGTCTACTATTTGATCTATTCTAGGGAGAGGGAATGGATCTTTAGGACATGCCTTATTGAGACTGGTGTAGTCGATGCACATCTGGAGCTTCCCGCCAGCCTTCGGGACAACGACGGGGTTCGCCAACCATCGGGGGTGGTGGACTTCCCGTATGAAGCCAGCGTCCAGCAGCTTCTTGACTTCTTCACGGATGAAGTTTTGCCGCTCGATGGACTGCTTGCGGGGCTTCTGTTGAACCGGCCGGGCATCGGGGAAGACTTTCAAGTGGTGCTCGATCACCTTCCTAGGGATCCCCGGCATCTGTGACAGCTGCCATGCAAACACGTCGACGTTGTGCCGGAGGAAGGTGACGAGCGCGCCTTCCTATTTACTATCCAGGCCCCCGGTTACCCGGGTGGTCTGGGTAGCTTCGGCGCCGACTTGGACGACCTTTAAGGGAACGCCGCCCTCGTCGAGAGGTGCACCCGGGGTGCTGTGGTGGAAGCACGGTGACGTGCGTTCGGGCGGAGCTGGTCCGACTCCGTATTGCCGGGAGTTGATGCCCCAGCTGTTGCGAGTGCTTGGAGCTTCTCCAGGGCCGACACTGCAGCAGTGCGGTCCCCTCGAATCCTGAGAACACCTGTCAGTGTCGGCATCTTCAGGACAAGGTAGCCGTAATGGGCTACAGCCATGAACCGGTACAGGGCTGGCCTGCTGATTATGGCGTTGAAAGGGAGGTCTATCTCCGCTACGTCGAACAGAATGTACTCTGTTCGATAGCTGTCCGGAGCCCCGAAGGTCACCGGGAGACTAATGTTGCAGTAGGGGATAACCTGTCCCGGCCCTACCCCTGAGAACGGGCTCGACGGGGTGAGCTTGGCTATCAGGATTTGCAGCTTCTGGAAAGCTGCACGGCTGATGAGGTTCAGCCCAGCCCCTCCATCCACCAAAACGTGGTACATTCTCACGTTGGCGATGGTAGGGGCCACCAGGAGCGGTAGTTGGCCGGCCCCAGCCATGTTCCTGGGGCAGTCGGTGGCATCAAAGCTGATGGGGGTCCCCATCCACTTTAGGTGCGGTGCAGCACTTGGGAGTGGCGCCACCGACGCTACCGCTCGGCGCAGAGTCTTGACTGCTATTCGGGACGAGGGGTCGGCGGACCCGCCGTATATGACGTAGAGCTTCTTCCGACGCTCATCGTCGCTGGAGCCGGAATCCTCGTGATTGCATGCCGCCTTCACGACACGCAGAGGCTCCTGGATCTCCTCTGGGTGGTCGATGTTGTCTGGAACATCCACCCTCTGCTCATCTTCCTTTGGACGGAAGGGCAGGGCATCAGCCCGCTGCCGCTTCTCCTTGCGGAAGCGCTCTGCGAGCCTTCGGATCTCCTGGCACTCGGCAGCAGTGTGGCGACAGCTGCCGTGCACGGGGCACATATTGTCTTTATCACCTTCTGGGATTGGTGATCTTCGCTGCTTCTTGTCGGGGCGCGGCCCCCGAGCCCCACCGAGCGTCGCTGCAGTGACGACTGGGGCTGCGGTCGGTGACTCTATCTTGCTTCTGCCTCGGTTCTTGGCCTTCCTGCTGCCTCCACAGGGAGTAGGACTAGATCCGGGCAGTCCCCCTGACTCGGAGGATGGCAGCGAGTGCCAGTTCCGTCCTTCGGCTGCTCTGGCGCATTTGTCTACCAAGCTGAAGAGCTCTGAGACGTCGCGGACCTCCCTGGTCGCGAGCTTCTCGAGCATCTTCCTGTCCCGGACGCCTTGCCGAAACGCCACCACCACAGAAGCATTTTGAATGTGTGGGATGGTGTTCCGCACCTGGGAGAACCGCTGGATGAAAGAGCGCAGCGACTCCCCAGGTTGCTGCTGGACAGCGTGGAGGTCGAGCTCCGTGCCAGGCCGGGTGTAGGAGCTGCCGAAGTTGGCTACGAACTGTCGGCAAAGCTCTCCCCAGGAGGTGACGGAACCCTGGGGGAGGTTCATGAGCCAAGACCGGGCTGGACCGGTCAAGGCGACAGGGAAGTAATTGGCCATGACGGCTTCATTCCCTCCTGCGCCAAGTACGGCGGTGGAGTAGATCTGGAGGCACTCCGCCGGGTTGACGCTGCCGTCATACTTCTCGGGCAGGTGTGGCCGAAACTTGCGCGGCCACTTCGCAAAGCGAAGATGGGGCGCGAGGGCTGCACACCCTGCTTCTGTCACCGCAGGTTCTGGTGCCGCGAACGCTGGGTTCGCACTAGGCACAGTGTACCCTGGTACGGGCAAAGCTGCACCATAGGCCAGGGGCGCCATCTGCAGTACATATGACTGTGGCATATTCTGCACGGCGCAGGCCTGGGGCAGAGATCGCATGGCGAAGGTCTGCTCTTTAGGCTGGGTCGAGGCTGACGTCATGCTGTTGTCAGCCTCTTGGTAGCGACGCCTTTCTCGGCGTTGCTCGAGGTATACCCGGGCATCTTGACTCGAGCGACACCGCTCCAGCTCTGTCCTCAGATCCATCGATTGAGGGCTGGCAGAGCTGGAATCTGCCGTCTATTCGTCAACCATCGGCGTGCGTATCAGCGACACGGCCGACTGGTCAGAGTGTCGTCTCCGCCGGAGTCGCGGGCTTGCGGCAGCGACGACAAGACGGTCTACCTCGAGAATCCACCGCTGGGTCGCTGCCTGAGGCGCGTCCCCAGCGGGCGGATTGTGCAGTAGCGCTCTTGCTGCAGCTAGCGCACCCCCTCCGGGTACGCCCGGCGCTACTGAAGATCTGACGCTGGTTGGAGCCTGCATTGCCGGGGTCGGCGCTGCCAGAGCCGGTTGCTGGCTCCCAGCTTGTACTGACACACTCCGTCCCGACTGTGTTGGCTTGTACTCCACCCTGGTCGCGGTTCGCCGCGGAGGCGGGGGAGGTGAACTTGCCGCCGAAGGGAGCTTGGTCATCTTCGTCGGCGGAAACTCGTAGCGCTAGGGGAAAAGCCCCCTACCTGGCGTGCCAAATGTCGAAGTGTGCGATCGACACTTCCCCCGGGCCTGCACTGGGCAGCCCGCGGAGGTTCTTTTTTCGGCGGGGCTAGTCTCCTAGCGGAAAGCTTGCGCGGATGGACGAGTTAGCGAGAGCTTGACACGGCGAGTTTTACGTGGTTCAGGCCGCCGGAGCGTAAAACCCTACGTCCACGGCGAGCTATGGAGCTCGCTGTATTGCTTGCTGCTCAGGGCCAGAGGCCTGATCTTGGGGGTGAGTTACAGCTTGAGAGTGTATGGCTAGCGTATGAGTTGCAAAGTGCGAACCCTTGCTATCGACGCCTTCCCGAGCCTTTTATAGTCCAAGACTCGGGCGGCTTACAACGGGAGCCGGGACCCGACAGGTGGTCCCGGGAAGATTGCTTGTTATCTACCGTATCTGTAGTTACGCCGGTAGTTGCCTCTGGTCGAAGGCTTCTGAGTCTTCATCTTCCCGCCCTGCCCATGCCGCATGCTAGTCGTAGTGGTTGATGACGGCGCAGGCGGCATGGGATGTCTTGTCGCGGCGTTTATTGGCTGGCAGGTTCTGACACCGCGCGCCAGTCTGTGATGCGACTGGGCGCAACGGCACCTGACAGACGCGTGCTCCGTGTTTCCGCGTATTGGGAAGACGCGGGCCTTGAATACCTTGTACGGGCAAGGTGTGGGGCGCCTTTACGCCCGCCGCCTACCGCTCGGGGGCAGGCAGCACCGTTCTTCTGGCCACGTGGCGGGTCCGGAGCCCTTCTCTGAGGTGAGAAGGGTCCGGCCTGCGCGGCACGTGGAGCCTCCGGACCTCTCCCCGCGGAAGGGGAGGTCCAGCCTCTGTATGCCACGTGGCGGGCCCAGAGCTCTCCTCTGCGGAGAGGGAGGTCCGGACCCGCTGGACGCGTGGTGTCTTCGGACCTCTCTCCCGCAGAGGGGGAGGTCCGGCTTCTGTATGCCACGTGGCGGGCCCGGAACTCTCCTCTGCGGAGAGGGAGGTCCGGCCCCGCTGGACGTGTGGCGTCTTCAGACCTCTCTCCCGCGGAGGGGGAGGTCCGGCTTCTGTATGCCACATGGCGGGCCCGGAGCTCTCCTCGGAGGAGAGGGAGGCCCGGCCCCGCCGGACGCGTGGCGCCTTCGGAGCTCTCCCTGCGGAGAAGGGCGAGTACCTTAGGCATTTTACCCTGTGCGCGGGGGTACCCCATATCTCAGGTACCGACACCTGCTATCGTCGCCTACCCGAGCCTTTTATAGTCCAAGACTCGGGTGGCCTACAAGGGGGCCCGGGACCCGACAGGTGGTCCTGGGGAGATTGTCTATCATCTACCATATCCGCAGTTATGCCGGTACTTGTCTCTGGCGAAGGCTTCTGAGTCTTCGTCTTGCAGCCCTGCCCATGCCGCATGCTAGTCGTAGTGGACGATGACGGCGGGGGCGGCATGGGATGTCTTGTCGCTGCGTTTATTGGCTGGCAGGCTCTGACACCGCACGCCAGTCTGTGATGCGACTGGGCGCAACGGCACCTGACACAGAGGCGTGCTCCGCGTCTCCGCGTCTTGGGAAGGCGCGGGCCTTGAATACCTTGTACGGGCAAGGTATGGAGCGTCTTTACGCCCGCTGCCTACCGCCCGGGGGCAGGCAGCGCTGTCTTCTGGACACGTGGGGGACTCGGAGCTCCCCTCTGAGGGGGGGGGGGAGGTCCGGCCCCACGGGACATGTGGCATCTTCGGAGCTCTCCCCACAGAGGGGGGAGGTCTGGCTGCTGTAGGCCACGTGGCGAGCCCGGAGCTCTCATCTGAGGAGAGGGAGGTCCAGCCCCACTGGACACGTGGAGCCTTCGGAGCTTCCCCTACGGAGAAGGGCGAGATCCTTAGGCATTTTCCCCTGTGCGCGGGGGTACCCCATATCGCAGGTACCGACAGTGGCCCCCGGGCTCACCTCGGGGGAGGTAACGAGCCCGAGGTGAGGCCTTCTCCTACCCGCGCACTTTCTTGTCTTGAGTACTCCCTGTGCTGGCAGGGTCCTGATGGCTTCGGAGTTCAGCCTCTTAGGAGAGGGTGAAGCCTGGCATCGGAGCTCGGCCCGGCTGTTGGGGCGGAGGTCCGGAAGTCATCGGAGCTCAGGTCCACGAAGGGCGTGAGGTCCGGCATCAGGGCTCGCCTCTGAAAGGAGGGCAAGGGCTAGCATCGGAGCTCGGCCCGGCTCTGGGGGCGGAGGTCCGGAAGTCATCGGAACTCAGGCCAGCAAAGGGCGTGAGGTCCGGCATCAGCGCTCGCCTCTGAAAGGAGGGCCAGGGCTGGCCTCGGAGCTCGGCCTGGCTGTGGAGGCAGAGTCCAGAAGTCATCGGAGCTCAGGCCAGCGAAGGGCGTGAGGTCCGGCGTCAGCGCTCGCCTCTGAAAGGAGGGCGAGGGCTGGCCTCAGAGCTCGGCCCAGCTATGGGGGCGGAGTCCGGAAGTCATCGGAGCTCAGGCCAGCGAAGGGCGTGAGGTCCGTAGGTCATCGGAGCTCAGGCCAGCGAAGGGCATGAGGTCCGGCATCAGTGCTCGCCTCTGAAAGGAGGGCGAGGGCTGGCCTCGGAGCTCGGCCTGGCTGTGGAGGCGGAGTCCGGAAGTCATCGGAGCTCAGGCCAGCGAAGGGCGTGAGGTCCGGCATCAGCGCTCGCCTCTGAAAGGAGGGCGAGGGCTGGCCTCGGAGCTCGGCCTAGCTGTGGGGGCGGAGGTCCGGAACTGCTCAGTGGTCCCCCCTTTCCTGTCCCTTAGTCTCATTTGGCTTACTGTCCCAGGCCGGAATACGGGGCTTGGGTAATCCAGTGCACTTGGTCCCGGAGGTCTGGCCCCAGCCCCAGTCAGGGTGTAACCGTCCAGCCCCCTGGTACTCAGACCGTAGCGCCGGGGGGGCAGAGTGCGCATGCTTTGGGTGCAAGACAGGGCAAAGCAAGGCTCCTGACCCCCGGTCTAGCGTGGGTCTTTTCTCGGAGGAGACCAACTGGCGGTACAGTACCCTTACAGGGGGAGATCCAAAAGGCCACCGGGCCTCTGGCAGGTACCCCAAGCACTACCGCCTTCGGCAGGACGGCAAATATCGACTATGCATGAGAGCCGGAAAGAGGAGCCGAGTGTACAATGGACGCACACTGTGACGCCCTCAATTCTGTGGAAAACCACGGAACCGAGAACTAATGCATATGTGTGCCCAGGATGTTTATCACACATACACATACATTCCACAACTGAATTCAGATTATATATTACCACGAATAACAGAGTTTATTACAATTCCTCATGAGTCTTGGACTCATGCTCACAGCGGAAGTCTTATTTCTACACAGCGGAAATCTTATTTAAATGCGGCAGCAAAAACTAATGCGGAAGCAAAACTAAGCAGAAGTGGCTCCATCTTTAATCCTTCCACAGGCAAGGTTGAGAACAGATCACACTCCATAATGCTCTACTCGGTCTTCATAGTAGTCTTCTCTTGCTGTTGATGAAGAAATAATAATGCAAGTTTGAGCACAATGATGTACTCAGCAAGTGCGGGAATAACACATGATATGCAGCTTATAAACAAGGTAGGTATAAAAGGGCTTATTTGCAGAAAAGCAATCTTGTAAAACCATGATAAAACGGCAACTTTACTTTAGATGACTGTAATCCCAGCATATATTGAATTACCAACATACCTTCATCACTCCCCGTGTTCCATCCGAACATTAACCAATCTTTTATTCATACTCACGAATACCTCCTCGTATTCGCTACCATCTCATCTCATATAACAACCTCGTCTCGCACCGAGACCAATCTCATTTCATGACCCACCAGTCATGCAACCCTTTCATCATCCAGGCTTAACAATTCCAAACCAAACCATAACCAAACCCATAATCATAACCAAAAACCTTCCCAATAACCATTCCAATAACCATCCCATCTAATCATGGCAGTTTAGCCAGGTGCTCGTGACCGTAAGCTCGGCTATCATGATAGTTTTTGACTCTGCAGAGTTTGTACCTCTTTACCCACAAGTTTGTGATTTCGTCACCCTTCGGCGACTGCAGAACCTCCATTATACCAGTACACAACCGTCGGTGTATGGTCAAGAGATCACAAAATAGCCTTTACAAAGGGGTTACTAGATGTATGGACTCACTAAGGTTTCACCGGCAGGCTAGAATCTCCAATTCTCCCACCCACGGGCCCCCTCTTTTGCCATGCAGTTCCCAGGGCAGTCCTCACTCGACTCCCATTCCCCGCGCCTTCCATAGTCCATAACATCCTAGCAACTTACCTAATTACTCAGCTAAGCCGCACCCATACTTGGCCTTGTGGTGGCACTGTTATCCTGGCATGTGCATGCATGAACCGGTCCTTAGATCTACGGCAAGTAAAACCACCATCTCATGCTACCTCATTCACAAACCCAGGCTTGCTAGATCTCCCTCCGATCCATGTTCCTTATTAACATCAGTTTCCCCTTATTATTATGAGTGCAGTTAGCTAAACACATCTATCTCGCTTCCCAATCCCATAGACTCAGCGAAGCATAAAGCAAAAACCATACCCGACTCATAAACTTCCCAGGCGACAAGGGTGGTTTAATCAAAACTAGTAAACTCCTATAAAAGGGTTTCCCATCATGTTTGACTCAGCACACACACTTTTTTCGCAAAACAAAATAGTTTTACCCAAAACATAGGATCAACATGGTCAAGGAGCACTTGCCTTGTTCTTGCGATTCCAGTTGTCCTTGATTCTCAAAACCTTGTTGCTGCAGCTCGTTGTAGACAGCTTCCTGAGTTTGTCCTGCTTGTAGGATTCACGTGCATACAACATTCACAGCAATCAATATCATGCACAAAACCCTAAACTAGATGCGATGATGCACATGCATGCTATCCTATGATTTAGTTTCATTAGATTGATCTGATGTTCTTGCATGGCTTGCATGGTCAGAGGTGTTCAGATCAAAGATGAACGTGGCGATGAACTGATCATCGAGTATTCTGCCCACGAAAACGCTTCTGTTCGAAAGGAATCGAAGAACAGATGCAAAGAGATGAACAACATGATGTCGTAAGGTGGTATTGAAGTCCTACCTCATGCTTTTCTTGACTTTGAGGTCCTCCTCAGACCACTCGGTTCTTTTCCGACGATCTCCCTTGTTGTGCTTCGGCGATGTTTTGCTCGGCGAGTTAGGGCTAGGGTTCTAAGTCGTCGGCTCAGGAGTTGAAAAAGAAATTCGTGGTTTCGGCCAGAGGTTTTGGGTTCTATTTATAATCGGGAAGAGAATAGTCCTAATCTGATTGGATCCCGAATAAGAGTCTTATTCAGATCTTTGTTAGATCCTGACGTCTTATCTTCGGTAAGGATCGTGGAGTTTAGATCGGTTTTCGTTACGCACCGGTATCTTTACACGTAAGAACCGCTTCAGACTCGTTACCTCCGCGGTAATGAGCTCCGGAAGCTCCACGTGTCCTTCCGAGCCTGGTATCTCTTCTCCCGCAGAGACGAGCTCCGGTTGTGCCACGTGTCACGAGCGAGACCTCCCTCTTCTTTGGAGACGAGCTCCGCGCACACCACGTGTTTTTGAGACGGACCTTCCGGTGATAAGCTCCGGTGGTGACACGTGTTCGATAGACCCGGACTTCTCTCTGAGATGAGCTCCGAGATTGACACGTATCCCGCGCGGATGGTCCTCTGATTTCCGCGAGGACTAGCTCCGTGGATGACACGTGTCTTATGAAATATGCCTTTGCTTCTTCCGCAGAGGCTAGCTCCGCGGGCAGCACGTGTCCCACAGGGTCGGACCTCTTTCCAATTGCGGAGGTGACCCCCGGTCCTGCCACGTAGCCTAGTTTAGCGTCGGACCTCTCCCAATCTATCGGGGATGAGCTCTGAACGCGCCACGTGGTCTGCTGGCCATGGAAGTTGCGTTTCGGTGTTCTCGGAGAGCTTTATTGGCCATCCTTTTGATACTTGTCTCTGTTCCTTCTTTTCTTAAAATGTTTTTCTTCTTCATATGCTGACACCCGAGATGAGGGTGTCACAAATCTACCCCCCTTAAATTGAATCTCATCCTCGAGATTCGTTAGTAGAAAATAGATGGGGAAATTCTGCCTTGATATCCTCTTCTCGCTCCCATGTGGCTTCAGCTTCAGTGTGATGGCTCCATTGTACCTTGCACCATCGAATCACCTTGTTTCGGGTGACCCTTTCCTTCACATCCAAGATTCGGACAGGGTGTTCTGCGTAAGTCAGGTCCTCTTGAAGGTTAAGTTCTCCCATTGACACTTGTTCCTCTGGTATTCTCAGGCACTTCTTGAGCTGGGATACATGAAACACGTCATGTACGTCGCAGAGGTGGTTTGGGAGCTCTAGTTGGTAGGCTACTTCCCGTCGCTTACCCAAAATCTTAAATGGTCCGATGTAGCGAGGCGCTAGTTTGCCTCTGACGTTAAAACGTCGTTGGCCTCGGATAGGCGATACCTTAAGGTATAAGGAGTCTCCAACTTCAAAGGTCAACTTTCTACGCCTATTGTCCGCATAGCCTTTCTGTCGTGACTGAGCAGCCTTTAAGTTTTCCTGTATTGTTTGGACTTGCTTTTCAGCCTCTTGTAGTACTTCGGGTCCAAACACCTGGTTCTCCCCAGTCTCGTTCCAGAACAGCGGCGTTCTACACCGTCTACCATATAAGGCTTCGAAAGGCGTCATCTTCAAGCTAGCTTGATAGCTGTTGTTATAGGAGAACTCGGCATACGGTAAACTCCTATCCCAACTACGCCCACGTTTCAAGGCGCAAGCTCTCAACATGTCTTCCAAAATTTGGTTCGTCCTTTTGGTTTGTCCATCCGTTTGTGGGTGATAGGCGGAGCTAAAATCCAGTCGTGTACCCATGGCTTTCTGCAGCTTCCTCCAGAATCTAGAGGTAAACTGAGAACCTCGATCTGAGATTATCCTCTTTGGAACTCCATGACGGCACACGATCTGCTCCATGTACAATTCTGCCAGCTGTGTAACATTGTAACTTGTTTTTACCGGAAGAAAATGGGCGGTCTTCGTCAACCGGTCCACAATGACCCAGATGGAGTCGTATCCTGACTGAGTTCTTGGCAATCCGACAATAAAGTCCATACTGATGTCCTCCCATTTCCATTCAGGTATTTTCAAAGGTTGCAACAATCCAGCGGGTTTTTGATGTTCGGCTTTTACCCGTTGGCATGTGTCGCATAGGGCAACGTATTCGGCTATATCCCTCTTCATACCATCCCACCAATAGCAAGTTTTCAAATCCTTGTACATTTTGGTGCTCCCTGGGTGTATGGAATAGGGTGAATCATGTGCCTCCTTCAATATTACGTTGCGAAGGTGTTTTATGTTTGGCACACAAATCCTTTTTCCTAGCCAAAGCGTACCCTTTTTATCCTCCTTGAAATCCTTTTCTATCCCTTGTCGGATTCTTTCTTTGATCTCCTTAATCCCCTCGTCCGTTGCTTGTCCCTTTCTTATTTCTTGCTCCAATGAGGAGTGGATTTCCATTATTTCCATGTTATTCAAGAATCCGAGGTGTAACTGTTCGAACTCTTTACGTAGTTCGGGTGGTAGCTCCCGAACCATGAGTTGATGGCATGCTCCCTTTCTGCTCAATGCGTCAGCGACCACATTGGCCTTCCCGGGATGGTAGTTGATTCCTACATCATAATCCTTGATGAGTTCTAACCATCGACGTTGCCTCAAATTCAAGTCTGTTTGTGTAAATATGTACTTGAGGCTTTTATGATCTGTATAGATCTCACATCGATGACCAAGGATATAATGTCTCCAAATCTTCAATGCATGCACTACCGCTGCTAACTCCAAATCATGTGTAGGATAGTTAAGCTCATGCTTCTTTAATTGTCGTGAGGCATAGGCTACCACTTGTCCTTCCTGCATGAGCACACATCCGAGCCCTTGTCTGGATGCGTCACAATATATGTCAAAGCTCTTGCTTACGTCTGGCAATACCAGAACTGGTGCGGTGGTTAGCCTTTTCTTGAGTTCCTCAAAACTTTCTTGGCAGGCTTGTGTCCATTGAAAGACTTTTCTCTTCATTAGCAACTCCGTCATAGGTTTTGCTATCTTAGAGAAGTCTTTAATGAAGCGCCGATAGTATCCTGCCATCCCAAGGAAACTCCGAATATCCTTCACGCTCCTCGGCTGGTCCCACTTCAAAATATCTCTGACCTTTCCAGGATCAACCGATACCCCTTCCTTGGAGATGATGTGGCCTAGGAACCATATTTCCCTTAGCCAAAATTGACACTTGTTGAGCTTGGCATACAACTGATGCTCGCGCAACTTCTGCAAGGTCAATCTCAGATGTTCTTCATGCTCCTCCTTACTTTTTGAATACACCATAATGTCGTCGATGAAAACTACGACGAACTTGTCCAAGTACTCCATGAAAACCTTATTCATAAGGTACATGAAGTATGCGGGTGCATTCGTCAATCCAAAAGACATAACGGTATATTCATATGAGCCATACCGCGTCCGAAAGGCTGTCTTAGGTATATCGGAGGGCTTAATCTTCAGCTGGAAATATCCCGACCGAAGATCAATCTTGGAGAACACTTGGGCTCCTTTCATTTGATCAAACAGGTCCTCTATACGGGGCAGAGGGTATTTATTCTTGATTGTTACCTCGTTGAGAGACCTGTAGTCCACGCACATTCTTTGGGTTCTGTCCTTCTTGTCCACGAAAAGTACCGGGGCTCCCCACGGTGACGAACTTGGACGGATAAAACCCTTCTCCAACTGTTCTTGAATTTGCTTCTTGAGTTCAACTAACTCGTTGACGGGCATCCTATATGGTCTCTTAGCTATGGGTGCAGTTCCAGGTACCAAATCTATGGCAAACTCAATATCCCGGTCAGGTGGCATACCTGGAAGTTCTTCCGGGAATACATCCAAAAATTCCTGAACCACTGGAATGTTGTCCAATGCTACTCCTTCAACATGGTTCAGATCCACCCATTCGGTTGCTTGCTGGGCTGACTCAAACTCGACACGGATACCATGTTCGTTCGTCAACTGCACGCTTCTCTCAGCACATTGGATTACCCCATTGTGCTTGCTTAACCAGTCCATTCCGAGTATGATGTCAATTCCGTGGGAGTCCAAGACAATAAGGTTGGCAAGGAAGTCTACCCCCCTTATTTTAAGGCTTACTTTAGGACATACTATATTAGTCCTCATTTCTCCTCTGGGAGAATTAACTAACATAGCACCTTCCAAGTGGGATACGGGTAGATGATGCTTGGCAACATATTTGGATGATATGAAGGAATGCGATGCTCCGGAATCAAATAAAATGGTGGCTGGGTTGGAGTTGGCAAGGAACATACCAATTGCGACGTCCTCAGCCTGTTGTGCTTCATCAGCAGTGACATGGTTAACATGGCCACGAGCATAGTTCTGCGGTCCACGGTTCCCTTGGTGGTCCCCTCCGTTTGGTCGCTGGTTCTGCTTGGGCACGTTACCTTGCTGTCCAGGGCCTCTCTTCGGACACTGGTTAGCGAAGTGGCCTACTTCCCCGCATGCAAAGCATGCCCTGTTGCCTACGGCAGCAGGTACGTTGGGGCGGGGATTTTGAACAGGAGCGCCATTGTTAGGCCGGGGCGCAGGAGGCATGGGCATACGAGGTGCTGGTGCAACGAGCCATTGCTGTGGTGGCTGACCAGGGCGGTACGTAGGAGCGGTCGATCCATACTGCATTGCAGGGGGCATGTACCTAGGTCGTACGTTGCTCCCTTGGGGCTGGTATGGCATCTTCCTTTTGCACTCGCGCTCGATCTCTCGGATCTTGTTTTCCACCACAATAGCCTTATCAACCAGCTTCTGGAAGCTTACGTAGTCATTGTTGAGGAGCTGAACTTGGATCTCATTGTTCAACCCTCTCATGAACAGGTACTGCTTCCTCTGATCTGAGTTGACATCTTCGGGGGCATACCGGGACAGTTGTATGAACTTGTTGAGGTATTTGTTCACACTCTTCTGCCCTTGGCGGAGACCCTCAAACTCCTGCCTCTTGAGCATCATTACACCAACAGGTATGTAGTGGGAGCGGAAACATTCCTTGAACTCAGTCCAAGTGATTGTCTCCGGGTTGGCATGGGCGTTGCTCAAGGCATCCCACCAGTCAGCAGCTGCTCCCATCAGTTGGTGTGACGCAAAGAGAACCTTCTCTCGGTCGTTGCACTGTACAATGGCAAGCTTCGTCTCCATGGATTTCAACCAATCATCGGCCTCCATTGGATCGCTTGCTTGAGCAAAGGTGGGTGGTCGAGTCCTCATGAACTCTCCCAACTTGTTATGAGCCGGTGGTGGTGGTGGCGGTGGTGCCGGAACGGGGTGCTGGTTGGCCTGCAACTGACCCAAAGTTTGGATCATGGTTTGCATAAGCTGGTTTTGCATGGCCATCAACCTTTCTAGGTTGTTTTCGCCAGCTCCGAGGTTAGCAGGAACTTCCTCGTGGTCACCTTCCTGGACGTTCCTTCGGCTCGCGTTTCCTCTCACCATCTGTGAGCGGGAACGAAATAGAATAGAAGGTTAGAAGATTAGCTAGGTCCTTTCAACTATATGCATCAAGGTGAGTTGGACTATATATATTAGTCCTTATGAGGACGTGATCAAGTGCCGAAGCATTTCACTCCTTCTTCTTCTTACATGTGGATATGGACAATGTTTTTAAGACGTCCCACAACTCACACTAAGCACATATTCACAAATAATCATTACAAGGGCCCACTCAACTCCTATTCAAGGATGGTTTCCTATGTCAAGGTGGTTTTAGAGGCCAATCTAGGCTATTCACCCTAGGGCGCTTCCTTTGGTCAGCGTAGCTTAGCTACCTGTGACTCCTATTTAGGGGTGTAACTTGCTGTTAACCCGTGGCTCTAATATCAATCTAAGGTTTCTAATTAGGCGTGTAACCTACTGTCAACCCGTGGCTCTGATACCAATCTGTGACGCCCTCAATTCTGTGGAAAACCACGGAACCGAGAACTAATGCATATGTGTGCCCAGGATGTTTATCACACATACACATACGTTCCACAACTGAAATTAGATTATATATTACCACGAATAACAGAGTTTATTACAATTCCTCATGAGTCTTGGACTCATGCTCACAGCGGAAGTCTTATTTCTACGCAGCGGAAATCTTATTTAAATGCGGAAGCAAAAACTAATGCGGAAGCAAAACTAAGCAGAAGTGGCTCCATCTTTAATCCTTCCACAGGCAAGGTTGAGAACAGATCACACGCCATAATGCTCTACTCGGTCTTCATAGTAGTCTTCTCTTGCTGTTGATGAAGAAATAATAATGCAAGTTTGAGCACAATGATGTACTCAGCAAGTGCGGGAATAACACATGATATGCAGCTTATAAACAAGGTAGGTATAAAAGGGCTTATTTGCAGAAAAGCAATCTTGTAAAACCATGATAAAACGGCAACTTTACTTTAGATGAATGTAATCCCAGCATATATTGAATTACCAACATACCTTCATCACTCCCCGTGTTCCATCCGAACATTAACCAATCTTTTATTCATACTCACGAATACCTCCTCGTATTCGCTACCATCTCATCTCATATAACAACCTCGTCTCGCACCGAGACCAATCTCATTTCATGACCCACCAGTCATGCAACCCTTTCATCATCCAGGCTTAACAATTCCAAACCAAACCATAACCAAACCCATAATCATAACCAAAAACCTTCCCAATAACCATTCCAATAACCATCCCATCTAATCATGGCAGTTTAGCCAGGTGCTCGTGACCGTAAGCTCGGCTATCATGATAGTTTTTGACTCTGCAGAGTTTGTACCTCTTTACCCACAAGTTTGTGATTTCGTCACCCGTCGGCGACTGCAGAACCTCCATTATACCAGTACACAACCGTCGGTGTATGGTCAAGAGATCACAAAATAGCCTTTACAAAGGGGTTACTAGATGTATGGACTCACTAAGGTTTCACCGGCAGGCTAGAATCTCCAATTCTCCCACCCACGGGCCCCCTCTTGTGCCATGCAGTTCCCAGGGCAGTCCTCACTCGACTCCCATTCCCCGCGCCTTCCATAGTCCATAACATCCTAGCAACTTACCTAATTACTCAGCTAGGCCGCACCCATACTTGGCCTTGTGGTGGCACTGTTATCCTGGCATGTGCATGCATGAACCGGTCCTTAGATCTACGACAAGTAAAACCACCATCTCACGCTACCTCATTCACAAACCCAGGCTTGCCTAGATCTCCCTCCGGTCCATGTTCCTTATTAACATCAGTTTCCCCTTATTATTATGAGTGCAGTTAGCTAAACACATCTATCTCGCTTCCCAATCCCATAGACTCAGCGAAGCATAAAGCAAAAACCATACCCGACTCATAAACTTCCCAGGCGACAAGGGTGGTTTAATCAAAACTAGTAAACTCCTATAAAAAGGGTTTCCCATCATGTTTGACTCAGCACACACACTTTTTCGCAAAACAAAATAGTTTTACCCAAAACATAGGATCAACATGGTCAAGGAGCACTTGCCTTGTTCTTGCGGTTCCAGTTGTCCTTGATTCTCAAAACCTTGTTGCTGCAGCTCGTTGTAGACAGCTTCCTGAGTTTGTCCTGCTTGTAGGATTCACGTGCATACAATATTCACAGCAATCAATATCATGCACAAAACCCTAAACTAGATGCGATGATGCACATGCATGCTATCCTATGATTTAGTTTCATTAGATTGATCTGATGTTCTTGCATGGCTTTCATTGTCAGAGGTGTTCAGATCAAAGATGAACGTGGCGATGAACTGATCACCGAGTGTTCTGCCCACGAAAACGCTTCTGTTCGAAAGGAATCGAAGAACAGATGCAAAGAGATGAACAACATGATGTCGTAAGGTGGTATTGAAGTCCTACCTCACGCTTTTCTTGACTTTGAGGTCCTCCTCAGACCACTCGGTTCTTCTCTGACGATCTCCCTTGTTGTGCTTCGGCGATGTTTTTCTCGGCGAGTTAGGGCTAGGGTTCTAAGTCGTCGGCTCAGGAGTTGAAAAAGAAATTCGTGGTTTCGGCCAGAGGTTTTGGGTTCTATTTATAATCGGGAAGAGAATAGTCCTAATCTGATTGGATCCCGAATAATAGTCTTATTCAGATCTTTGTTAGATCCTGACGTCTTATCTTCGGTAAGGATCGTGGAGTTTAGATCGGTTTTCGTTGCGCACCGGTATCTTTACACGTAAGAACCGCTTCAGACTCGTTACCTCCGCGGTAATGAGCTCCGGAAGCTCCACGTGTCCTTCCGAGCCTCGTATCTCTTCTCCCGCAGGACGAGCTCCGGTTGTGCCACGTGTCACGAGCGAGTCCTCCCTCTTCTTTGGAGACGAGCTCCGCGCACACCACGTGTTTTTGCGACGGACCTTCCGGTGATAAGCTCCGGTGGTGACACGTGTTCGATAGACCCGGACTTCTCTCTGAGATGAGCTCCGAGATTGACACGTATCCCGCGCGGATGGTCCTCTGATTTCCGCGAGGACTAGCTCCGTGGACGACACGTGTCTTATGAAAAATG
This sequence comes from Neostapfia colusana, assembly GCA_030760725.1. Lineage (NCBI taxonomy): Eukaryota > Viridiplantae > Streptophyta > Magnoliopsida > Poales > Poaceae > Neostapfia > Neostapfia colusana. The sequence goes on from JASWHV010000006.1 coordinate 110,173,246, forward strand.
CCTTTGCTTCTTCCGCGGAGGCTAGCTCCGCGGGCAGCACGTGTCCCACAGGTTCGGACCTCTTTCCAATTGCAGAGGTGACCCCCGGTCCTGCCACGTAGCCTAGTTTAGTGTCGGACCTCTCCCAATCTCTCGGGGATGAGCTCTGAACGCGCCACGTGGTCTGCTGGCCGTGGAAGTTGCGTTTCGGTGTTCTCGGAGAGCTTTATTGGCCATCCTTTTGATACTTGTCTCTGTTCCTTCTTTTCTTAAAATGTTTTTCTTCTTCATATGCTGACACCCGAGATGAGGGTGTCACACACACTGTCTAGAGCGTGGGGAGGTGCTCATATAAATTAATGCGTAATTTAAATAAACACCTAAGTAAGCATGGTGAACTTACTGGGTAGCGTCGGAGCGCCTGTCTTCACGCAGAGCAGGTCATGCGTGGCTTCGTCGTACGCCGGACACAGGGGGACCCCCATGGCTATATCAGGGGGAAGCATGGCTTCGGCCCCGCATACCATGTGGAAGGGTAGTTCCCGTGACCCGGCCCTGGGAAGTCCGGCTGGCCCTCGACATGGAGGAGCCGGTATCCCCCGACGGCTCTATGTGCGTGTCGGTACCTGAGATATGGGGTACCCCCGCGCACAGGGTAAAATGCCTAAGGTACTTGCCCTTCTCTGCAGGGAGAGCTCCGAAGGCGCCACGCGTCCGGAGGGGCCGGACCTCCCTCTCCTCAGAGGAGAGCTCCGGGCCCGCCACGTGGCATACAGAAGCCGGACCTCCCCCTCCGCGGGAGAGAGATCCGAAGACGCCACGCGTCCAGCGGGGCCAGACCTCCCTCTCCATAGAGGAGAGCTCCGGCCCCGCCACGTGGCATACAGAAGCTGGACCTCCCCCTCCGCGGGGAGAGGTCCGGAGGCTCCACGTGCCCCGCAGGCCGGACCCTTCTCGCCTCAGAGAAGGGCTCCGGACCCGCCACGTGGCCAGAAGAACGGTGCTGCCTGCCCCCGAGCGGTAGGCAGCAGGCGTAAAGGCGTCCCACACCTTGCCCGTACAAGGTATTCAAGGCCCGCGTCTTCCCAAGACACGGAAACGCGGAGCACGCGTCCGTCAGGTGCCGTTGCGCCCAGTCGCATCACAGACTGGCGCGCGGTGTCAGAACCTGCCAGCTAATAAACACCACGACAAGACATCCCATGCCGCCTGCGCCGTCATCAACCACTACGACTAGCATGCGGCATGGGTAGGGCGGCAAGATGAAGACTCAGAAGCCTTCGACCAGAGGCAACTACCGGCGTAACTACAGATACGGTAGATAATAGACAATCTTCCCGGGACCACCTGTCGGGTCCCGGCTCCCCTTGTAAGCCACCCGAGTCTTGGACTATAAAAGGCTCGGGTAGGCGTCGATAGCAAGGGTTCGCACTTTGCAACTCATACGCTAGCCATACACTCTCAAGCTGTAACTCACCCCCAAGCTCAGGCCTCCGGGCCTGAGCAGCAAGCAATACAGCGAGCTCCATAGCTCGTCGTGGACGTAGGGTTTTACGCTCCGGCGGCCTGAACCACGTAAAACTCGCCGTGTCAAGCTCTCGCTAACTCGTCCATCTGCGCAAGCTTTCCGCTAGGAGACTAGCCCCGCCGAAAAAAGAACCTCCGCGGGCTGCCCAGTGCAGGCCCGGGGGAAGTGTCGATCGCACACTTCGACAGTGCGCATCTGCACCGGTTGTGTGGGTCTGCTTGGCGTGGACCTGGCACGCATTGCATCCCTAACCGGTTTGACGGCGTCCAGGTGGCTCTCGGTCAGTAGGAGCCATGCTGGGTGGCTTAACCGACCAACTTGCGGGACGATGAGTGTTCCCAGCACTCGCCTCCTTGGACTACTGCGAGCTAATCGCAGCCTTCCTCCTGGGTTATGCACCGCAATAGGATGTCATGGCGCCACGCCAGTAAAGATACCAGCGCGTAGCACTTAGCCATCCGCACCACCCGTTCAGCGGATGCACGTTCATCAGGAAGGATGTCCTTCAAGGAGTCCCGGACCTCCGTGGTCCATGCATCGGGACTACTTGAGCTTCTGGATCTTGAGCGCTGGGTTGCACGGAGTCCCCAGTGACTCTTACGATCCTTTGGTGGCATCCAGGGCCGCCGGGACTGCCTAGCTTCGAGGCACTGGTTTAGCCCCCTTCGCCCGGCTTGGCGGGCCGGGCTGTGGACCGCAGCAACATCCTCTCGAAGACTCCTTTGTGCGCAGGGGCTCCGATGGAGGCTTTCGTTGAGAGGTCGTCAGCTGCGGCCGTGCAAGCGCGCGGTACATGGCGCAGGTCCAAGGCGAGGAATTCTTTCTCCACCATCCGCACGTGAAGCAGATAAGCAGCTAGCTGTGGGTCATTGTAGGGGCATTCACCCTTAACTTGCTTGATAACTAGCTGGGAGTCGCCCTGCGCCAACAACTGGCGAGCGCCCAGAGACAGGACTGTCTTTTAGGCCAAAGATGAGTGCTTCATACTCTGCCAAGTTGTTGGTTTCCTTGGAATTGAGACACACCATGTACCCAGACTGCTCCCCCGATGGCATGAGAAGCAGTACGCCGGCACCGGCCCCCTGCTTTCGCGAGGAGCCGTCGAAGAAGAGCGTCCAGTGAGGCCCGGTGAAGACCGGAGCTCGGTACTTTGGTTCACCGTCTTCGCGGCCCCCTGGGTCATCCTTCGTTGGCGTCCACTCAGCCACGAAGTCAGCCAGTGCTTGGCTCTTGGCTGTATGACGTGGTCGGGAGCTCAGCTTGAACTCCGCCGTCTTCGGGCTGTCTTCCGGCTTTGGAAGCTGGCAGTGAGTGCCAGCTCCGCCCTCCGGCTGCTCTGGCGCACTTGTCCGCCAGGCTGAAGAGCTCGGAGGCATCGCAGACCTCTCTGGTTACGAGCCTCTCAAGCATCTTCTTGTCCTGGACACTGTCGAAGTGCCGCCACCATAGAAGCACTTTCAATATGCGAAATGGTGTTGCGTACCTGGGAGAACCGCTGGATGAAGGAGCGCAGCGACTCCCCAGGTTGTTGCTTGATGGCTTGGAGGTCAAGCTCCGTGCTGGGACGGGTGTAGGAGCTGCCGAAGTTGGCGATGAACTGCCGGCAGAGCTCTCCCCAGGAAGTTATGGAACCCTGAGGGAGGTTCATTAGCCAAGACCGGGCTGGGCCGGTCAAGGCGACGGGGAAGTAGTTTGGCCATGACGGCCTCATCCCCTCCTGCGGCAAGTAAGGCGGTGGAGTAGATCTGGAGGAACCCCGCCGGGTTGACGCTGCCGTCGTACTTCTCGAGCAGGTGCGGCCGAAACTTGCGCGGCCACCTCGTGAAGCGGAGGTGGGGCTCCAGGGCCGTACATCCTGCCCCTGTTGCTGCAGGTGTTGGTGCCGCGAACGCTTGGTTCGCCGCTGGCACAGTGTACCCCGGTATGGGCAAGGCTGCGCCATAGACCGGGGGCGCCGTTTGCAGGACATATGGCTGTGGCATATGCTGCGTGGAGATGTCTGGGGCAGAATTCGCGTGGAGAAAGTCTGCGCCTCAGGCAGGGTTGAGGCAGTCATCATGCTGACGCCTGCCTCTTGGCTGCGACGCCTTTCTCGTCGCCGCTCGAGGAACACTCGGGCGTCTTGGCCCAGGTGGCATCGTTCCAGCTCAGTCCTCAGGTCCGTCGACGGAAGCATGGTGGAGCTGGAATCCGCTGTCTGCCCGTCAACCGTTGGCGTGCGCGTCAGCGACACAGCCGGTTGGCCGGAGCGTCGTCCCCGCCGAAGTCAAGGGTTTGCGGCGGCGACGACAAGACGGTCTACCTCGCGAATCCACTGCTGGGTCGCTGCCTGAGGCGCGTCCCCAGCAGGCGGATTGTGCAGTAGCGCTCTTGTTGCGGCTAGCGCACCCCCGCCGGGTACGCCCAGAGCTACTGAAGACCTGACGCTGGTTGGAGCCTGCATTGCCGGGGTCGGCGCTGCCAGAGCCGGTTGCTGGCTCCCAGTGCAGGTACTGGTGCCGCGAACGCTTGGTTGCGCCTGGCACAGTGTACCCCGGTATGGGCAAGGTTGCGCCATAGGCCGGGGACGCCACTTGCAGAGCACATGGTTGTGGCTTATGCTGTGCGGCGTACGCCTGGGGCAGAGCTCGCGTAGCGAAGGTCTTCCCTCCAGGCTGGGTCGAGGCCGACGTCATGTTGTCGCCAGCCTCTTGAGTGCGACGCCTTTCTCGACGTCGCTCGAGGAACACTCGGGCATCTTGGCCCAAGTGGCACCGTTCCAGCTCTGTCCTCAGGTCCGTCGATGGAAGCTTGGTGGAGCTGGAACCCGCCGTCTGCCCGTCAACCGTTGGCGTGTGCGTCAGCGACACAGCCGGTTGGCCGGAGCGTCGTCCCCGCCAAAGTCAATGGTTTGCGGCGGCGACGACAAGACGGTCTACCTCGCGAATCCACTGCTGGGTCGCTGCCTGCGGCGCGTCCCCAGCAGGCGGATTGTGCAGTAGCGCTCTTGTTGCTGCCAGCGCACCCCCACCGGGTACGCCCGGCTCTACTGAAGGCGTGACGCTGGTTGGAGCCTGCATTGCCGGGGTCGGCGCTGCCAGAGCCGGTTGCTGGCTCCCAGCTTGCCCTGACACACTCCGTCCTGAGTGTGTCATCATGTACTCTCCCCTGGTCACGGTTCGCCGCGAACGCGGGGGAGGAGAGTTTGACGTTGAAGGAAGCTTGGTCATCTTCGTCGGCAGAAACTCGTCGCGCAGGGGAAAAAGCCCCCCTACCTGGCGCGCCAAATGTCGAAGTGTTCAGTCGACACTTCCCCCAGGCCTGCACTGGGCAGCCCGCGGAGGTTCTTTTTTCGGTGGGGCTAGTCTCTAGAAGAGAGCTTGCGCAGATGGACGAGTTAGTAAGAGCTTGACACGGCGAGTTTTACGTGGTTCAGGCCGCCGGAGCATAAAACCCTACGTCCACGGCGAGCTATGGAGCTCGCTGTATTTCTTGCTGCTCGGGGCCGGAGGCCTGAGCTTGGGGGTGAGTTACAGCTTGAGAGTGTATGGCTAGCGTATGAGTTGCAAAGTGCGAACCCCTGCTATCGTCGCCTACCCGAGCCTTTTATAGTCCAAGACTCAGGTGGCCTACAAGGGGTCCCGGGACCCGACAGGTGGTCCCGGGGAGATTGTCTATCCTCTACCATATCTGCAGTTATGCCGGTAGTTGTCTCTGGCGAAGGCTTCTGAGTCTTCGTCTTGCAGCCCTGCCCATGCTAGTCGTAGTGGACGATGACGGCGGGGGAGGCATGGGATGTCTTGTCGCTGCGTTTATTGGCTGGTTGGCTCTAACACCGCGCGCCAGTCTGTGATGCGACTGGGCGCAACGGCATCTGACACAGAGGCGTGCTCCGCGTCTCCGCGTCTTGGGAAGGCGCGGGCCTTGAATACCTTGTACGGGCAAGGTATGGAGCGTCTTTACGCCCGCTGCCTACCGCCCGGGGGCAGGCAGCGCTGTCTGCTGGACACGTGGCGGGCTCGGAGCTCTCCTCTGAGGGGGGGGAGGTCCGGCCCCACCGGACATGTGGCATCTTCGGAGCTCTCCCCACGGAGGGGGGAGGTCTGGCTGCTGTAGGTTACGTGGCGAGCCCGGAGCTCTCCTCTGAGGAGAGGGAGGTCCGGTCCCACTGGACACGTGGCGCCTTCGGAGCTTCCCCTGCGGAGAAGGGCGAGATCCTTAGGCATTTTCCCCTGTGCACGGGGGTACCCCATATCGCAGGTACCGACAGTCCGGCTTCCGTCGGCCACGTGGCGGGCCCGGAGCTCCTCTCTGAGAAGAGGGAGGTCCGGCCCCGCCGGATACGTGGCACCTTCGGACCCCTCTCCCGCGGAGGGGGAGGTCCGGCTTCTGTATGCCACGTGGCGGGCCCGGAGCTCTCCTCTGAGGAGAGGGAGGTCCGGCCCCACCAGGCGCGTGGCTCCTTCGGAGCTCTCCCTGGGGAGAAGGGCGAGTTCCTTAGGCATTTTCCCCTGTGCGCGGGGGTACCCCATATCGCGGGTACCGACAGTGGCCCCCGGGCCCATCTCGGGGGAGATAGCGAGCCCGAGGTGGGACCTCCGTCTCTTCTGATCCGCGCACTTTCTCTAAGTCCCGCATTGACCGCTGCTGGAGCACGAACGGCCGCGGGATCGTGGGAGTGTGCGCCCACTTGATGGTTGCTTTTACTGCGGCGGTTCCCCAGACTGCCACTTCTGCACGTTGCGGCGCTTTCTTCGGGAACCGCCGAAGTGCCTTGCCGGCTCATCTTCTCAGGAGACTGACTCCTTGGCCCACCGCTTCAGTTGGGCGGCTTGGGTCCATCTGTCATTGGCGCTCGGTCTCGGAGCCGAAGCGGCTGCCGATGCGGTGTATTCGAAGAGTTCCAAACCGCCTAGAATTGCACATGGGAAGGTTTTTAGAGGGGATCTTACCGCATTGCGGCTTCCCTCCGCACTTCCCAGCATTCTTCTTGGACTCTTGTGCTTTTGCCCTCTTGCCCTTGAGTCCTCCCTCGCCATGGCCTCCAACCCGCCACCAGAGAAGAAGCGCACTCAATCTCCTCCAGCAGCGGCGTCTGTGCCAAGTCGGGAATCTGGGGTGCCTGGCACTCCTTCCGGTGGCGACTCAAAGAGGCCCCGGGCTGATGCGTTGAGGGGAGCTTCTAGGGCATCCCCTGCTCCGCCAGTTCAGGCGACTGCGGAGCGGCCGTCAGTGACGGCAGCGCGCTCTGGGAGTCCTACCCCGGCTCGGAAGTCGGGGTTCAGAGCCCGCTGGAGTGTCCGCGCTTCCCGGCCATCCCCGACTGGCGGGGAGTCTGTGCCGTTGCGCTCGGAACCCGGGACAACTGCCGCGGCCCCCAAGCCAGCGCGAGCTTCTCCTGTTCCGGTGTGCCCGGACTCCGCGGCGGCGCCATCTCTTCCTGCCGAGACGGCCGCCGTGGCCGCCAGGCCAGTGCAGGTTGACCCCGCACCAGGCGGCCCGGCCTTTATTCCAGCGCCGCCTTCCCCGGCTCGCCCCTCTCCACAGGTCAAGAAGCCAGGAGCTAAAGAGGGCCCTGCAAGTCCGGCTGCCAGAGCCCCGGCGCCAGCTTCTCCTGACCGGCGTCTCGTCTTGGTTGCTGGTGCATCGACTCCTCTTGAGGACGAGGTGATAGAGGTGGTCGGGGGAACTGCCCCGGCCTCTGTTGCTCCATTGCCCCTGGCAGATGCCTTTGCGCTTGCCGAGACGAGCGTCCGGCAGGTCTTGGCTGCACTAGGTCGCGAGCGGGAGGAGTATACAGTTGAACGGGATCGCCTCCTCACCTGGGGGAACCTTTTGCGGGAACGGACCGCAAAGGTCAAGAGCGAGCTCGACTCCAGGCAGGAGTTGCTCGACTTCAGGGAAGTGCTCCTCGACCGGCTGAAGCGGTCTGTCAACCGCATGGACGCCGAATCGCGGCGGATCAACAGGGAGGCCTTGGAGGCACACGCAAGGGCCGAGGAGAGCCTTTCTTCCGCTGAGGAGATACGGCAGCGGTTGGAGCGCCGTAAACTCGCCGTTAAGGAACGGGAGCGTTCCACGGCAGCCGAGCCAAAGAGGGTCGCTGCACAGCTGGCGGCGGGCGAGGATGACCTTCGAGCTCGGATCGAGGAGCTAGAGATTTTGAAGGAAGACCTCGACCTGAGAGAGGAACAGGTCTCCCTCGAATGCCGGGCGGTCTTGGAATGGGAGCTGGCCACCGACTTCAAGGCTTCTGAGTTGGAGCGGCTCGCCAAGACTCTCCACCTTCGGGAGAGCTCCCTGGCGGCCAAGGAGAAGGAATTCTCCGAGAGAAGCCTAGAGGCCCTGCAGGAAGCCCGCCGCGAGATGGAGGAGCTTTCGGCCTTGCGGTCCTCCGAGGCTCTTGCGGTCTCAAGCTTGGTTGATCGAGCGGGGTCCGCCCTGATCCCTCTTGGCTTCAGTCTGGTGAGGGCAGCGGCTCCTGCGTTGAAGGTGGCGGAGGTGATCCCCGCGCTGGAGTCGATCGGCGCCAAGCTGGACAGGCTAGACTCGGTAGTCGCCAGCGAGCTTGAGGCCGAGGGACGCGGCCTAGCCTTAGAGGTCGCCTCACATGTGCTGGCATGCTTCAAGAGCCGCGACCCCTCTTTTTCGCTGGAACCAGCGAGAGAGGGCCCAGCCACGGAGCGGGAGGAATCTGCCAGGGCTGAAGTCGAGGATGTGGCCGCCCTTGTAGCCGCAAGGTTCCGGCGTGAGCCGGGAGGTCCTTAGGACTTGTTTCTCCCTTTTTATCGAGTCTGTAGACCAGCTCATGGAGCCTCGCATAATTTGACTCTTTTAGATTTTTGTGTCTGTGATGCCTTTTCTCTCCTTCTTGGCTTTACCTGACTGAGTCCTTAGCTCCGGAAGGTACTCAGAGGCCTTCTCAAATCTCGGAGCTCTGCACAGACACCTTCCCCGGGTCCTAACTGTGTTAGGGGCCCCCGGGAGTCTTCGGATCTCGCCCCATGGGGAGCTCCAAATCTGCCTGCCACGTGGCGGGTCCGGAGCCCCTCCTTAGGAGGCGGGAGCTCTGGCCCTGCTGGACACGTAGGGCTTTCGGAGCCCTCCCTCCGGGGGGGGGGGGGGGAGGTCCGGTTTCCGCCTGCCACGTGGCGAGTCCGGAGCCCCCCTCAGGGGAGGTGGGAGCTCCGGGCCCGCTGGACACGTGGGGCCTTCGGGCCTCGCCCCTGCTGAAGGGGCGGGACCCAGTCCTTCCAGTCCTAGGCCGGAGTAGTTGATAGCTCCTTTCCCCCCGCTTCATGCAGTCCCCGTAGCCGTAACCTGGAGGTCCTGCACACAGGCAGAGGAAACGTAATTCTCCTCGGGGGGGGGGGGGGGGGTCCTCCCCTCCCGTCTCCTAGTCTTATTCGTCTTACGATCCTGATCCGTTATACGGGGCTTGGGCAATTCTGTGCTCGAGGCGCCGGAGCTCCGGCTCCCTCCGAGGTCTGGGTACGGTCGTCCGATCCCTAGTACCGGGCCGTGCGCTGGGGAAGCAGAGTGCACGTGCTTTGGGTTCATGACCAGGCAAAGCGGTTGTACTCCCCTGTACCTCCGGAGGGCAGGATGCGCACGCTTTGGGCTCGTGGCCTGCTAAGCGGGATACGCACCCTGGACCCCCCATGCGCAACGCAGGCCTTTCCTGGAGGTGACCAACTGGCACCGCAACACCTGACTGGGGGAGGCCCGAGAGACCCACTCGGCCATCGGCAGGTGCCTCAAGCGCGGCCGCCCTCGGTAGGATAGCGAATGCCGACTATGGATGAGCGCGGGAGAGGGGGAGCTAGATGTACGATGAACATACATAGATAGTGCGATCATAAAAATTAATGCATAATTTAAATGAGCGCATGAGAGAGAGCTTAAGTAGAACAAGTTTCTGTGTTCATGCCCATAGGTGGAATTCTGGCTGTACATGGAGGCAATGTCTCGCCTCGTCTACAAGGGAAGCAAGACTCTACGAGCTTAGGGTCGGGACCAGGCTAAACTGGACGTAGTCCTGTACCGTCCCTTGAGACTTAGCTGCCTCAAGCTCTGTTCCTAAATTCTATGGGATTCATTACAGAAAGGAACGATCCTATTCTACTAATGCTCGGGTAGTAGGACTTACAGTGTTGCTCCATGCCAAGGGCTTTGGGAACGGATCCCACACTCGGTCGAAAGGCATGCGTTCCTGGGGCGGCAGCTTTCATGATTCGGAAGGGACCTTCCCTGCTGGGGGAGAGTTTATAGGTCCTTCTCGGGAAAGAGCGTGTCACGACACCAGGTTGCCCTTGTGCAGGTCCCTGACGCGTTTGGTTCTTTGGCAGTAGTGCTTAGAGCATCAGCCGAGACCGTGCGTTGTGGGATGTTACCTGCAGCCGAGTCTCACCGACGAGGTTGTCATCTTCATGCTGGATCAGGTCCTGCACGGCTTCTCCTGGGGGCCCCCAGGGAGTTCTCCCTTCTGGCTAAGGCCTTCAAGGGGTGGGTGGACCCGGGCTCGTCTTGGATGACCTAAGTCGTCTTCCCCCTCTTGCAAGGCCTTCAAGGGTTGACAGACCTTGGGCGGCCCCCGGGAGGTATGTCCGAGGCACGTAGCCGTGCTCTTGGGTGAGGCTGGCCCGACCTTGCACCATTGTGGTCGGTGATTGGGCTGCTGCGACTACTTGGGGCTTCTCCAAGGTTGACGCCGCAGCAGTGCAGCCTCCACTGACCCGGGACGGCAGCCGCAGCCGGCTACCGCCCTGGCCCGTCACCGTCGGAGCTGGAGTCCTCACCGTTATGCACTGTCTTTATGACACGCTGAGGCTCCTGAAACCCCACCTGATGGGCGGCGCTGACTGGGGCATCGACCTTCTGCTTGCCATCCCTATGAGGGTAGGGCGGTGCTTCAGCTCTCTGCTGTCTTCCTTTGCAGAAGCACTCTGCGAGCCTCTGTATATCCCAGCACTCGGCAGCAGTATGGTTGCCGGCGCCATGCACGGGACATAGCCCGCCCTGGTTACTATCTGGGGCTGGTGACTGCCGCTGCCTTTTGTCGGGGCATGGCCCCCGTGCTCCACTAGTCGTCGCTGCTGCGGCGACGGGAGCCGTGAACGATGACTTCATCTTGCCACTCCCCCTGTTCTTGGCCTTCTTGCCACCCCCATAGGCAGCAGCGCCGGACCCGGGCTGTCCTCCTGACTCGGAGGTCGGCAGAGAGTGCCAGTTCCGCCCTTCAGCTGCTCTGGCGCATTTGTCCGCCAGGCTGAAGAGCTCAGAGACGTCGCGGACCTCTCTGGTCGCGAGCTTCTCGAGCATTTTCTCGTCGCGGACACCCTGCCGGAACGCCACCACCACAGAAGCACTTTGAATATGCGGGAGGGTGTTGCGTACCTGGGAGAACCGCTGGATGAAAGAGCGCAGCGACTCCCCAGGTTGTTGCTTGACGGCGTGGAGGTCAAGCTCCGTGCCGGGACGGGTGTAGGAGCTGCCGAAGTTGGTGATGAACTGCCGGCAGAGCTCTCCCCAGGAAGTTATGGAACCCTGGGGGAGGTTCATGAGCCAAGACCGGGCTGGACCGGTCAAGGCGACAGGGAAGTAATTGGCCATGACGGCTTCATTCCCTCCTGCGGCCAGTACGGCGGTGGAGTATATCTGGAGGAACTCCGCCAGGTTGACGCTACCGTCGTACTTCTCAGGCAAGTGCGGCCGAAACTTGCGCGGCCACCTCGCGAAGCGAAGGTGGGGCGCAAGGGCCGCACATCCTGCTCCTGCTGCCGCAGGTATTGGCGCTGCGAACGCTTGGTTCGCACTTGGCACCATGTACCCCGGCGTGGGCAAGGCTGCACCATAGACAGGGGGCGCTGCTTGCGGCGCATATGGTTGTGGCATATGCTGCACAGCGTATGCCTGAGGCAGGACTCGCGTGACGAAGTTCTGCCCTCCAGGCTGTGTCGAGGCCGACGTCATGCTGTCGCCAGCCTCATGGTTGCGACGCCTTTCTCAACATCGCTCGAGGTACACTCGGGCATCCTGGCCCAAGTGGCACCGTTCCAGCTCCCTTCTCAGGTCCGTCGACGGGAGCCTGGAGGAGCTGGAATCCGCCGTTTGCCCGTCAACCGTTGGCGTGCGCGTCAGCGACACAGCCGGTTGACCGGGGCGTCGCCCTCGCCAAAACCGAGGGTTCGCGGCGGCGACAACGAGGCGGTCCACTTCGCGGACCCACTGTTGGGTCGCTGAATGGGGCGCATCCCCAGCAGGTGGGTTGCGCAGCAGTGCTCTTGCTGCAGCTAGTGCACCCCCGTGGTGTACGCTCAGCGCTGCAGAAGATCTTACACTGGTCGGAGCCTGCATCGCCGGAGTCGGCGTTGCCGGAGACATGTACTCCCCGCTGGTCACGGTTCGCCGTGAACGCGGAGGAGGAGAATTTGCCGCTGAAGGAAGCTTGGTCATCTTCGTCGGCGGAAACTCGTCGCGCAATGGGAAAAGCTCCCCTACCTGGCGCGCCAAATGTCGAAGTGTCCGGTCGACACTTCCCCCGGGCCTGCACTGGGCAGCCCGCGGAGTTTCGGTGGGGCTAGACCCTTGCGGAGAGCTTGCGCGGATGGACTAGTTAGTAAGAGCTTGACACTGTGAGTTTTACGTGGTTCAGGCTGCCGGAGCATAAAACCCTACGTCCACGGCGAGCTATGGAGCTCGCTGTATTGCTTGCTGCTCAGGGCCGGAGTCCTGAGCTTGGGGTTGAGTTACAGCTTGGGTGTGAATGGCTAGCGTATGAGTTGCGGAGGTGCGAACCCTTGCTATCGTCGCCTACCCGAGTCTTTTATAGTCCAAGACTCGGGTGGCTTACAAGGGGGGCCCGGGACCCGACAGGTGGTCCCGGGGAGATTGTCTATCTTCTACCGTATCTGCAGTTGTGCCGGTAGTTGTCTCTGGCGAAGGCTTCTGAGTCTTCATCTTACAGCCCTGCCCATGCCGCATGCTAGTCGTAGTGGTTGATGACGGCGCGGGCGGCATGGGATGTCTTGTCGCTGTGTTTATTGGCTGGCAGGTTCTGACACCACGCGCCAGTCTGTGATGCGACTGGGCGCAACGGCACCTGACAGAGGCGTGCCCCGCGTCTCCGCGTCTTGGGAAGACGCGGGCCTTGAATACCTTGTACGGGCAAGGTATGGGGCGTCTTTACGCCCGCTGCCTATCGCTCGGGAGCAGGCAGCGCCGTTCTGCTGGCCACGTGGCGGGCCCGGAGCCCTCCTCAGAGGAGAGGGGGGGTCCGGCCACACGGGACACGTGGAGCCTTCGGACCTCTCCCCGCGGAGGGGGAGGTTCGGCTTCCGTCGGCCATGTCGCGGGCCCGGAGCTCCTCTCTGAGGAGAGGGAGGTCCGGCCCCGCCAGATACGTCGCACCTTCAGATCCCTCTCCCGCGGAGGGGGAGTTCCGGCTTCTGTATGCCACGTGGCGGGCCCGGAGCTCTCCTCTGAGGAGGGAGGTCCGGCCCCGCCAGGCGCGTGGCGCCTTCGGAGCTCTCCCCTCGGAGAAGGGCGAGTTCCTTAGGCATTTTCCCCTGTGCGCGGGGGTACCCCATATCGCAGGTACCGACAGGTACCCCCGCGCATAGGGAAAAATGCCTAAGGATCTCGCCCTTCTCCGCAGGGAGAGCTCCGAAGGTGCCACGCGTCCAGCGGGGCCGGACCTCCCTCTCCTCAGAGGAGAGCTTCGGGCTCGCCACGTGGCCTGCGTAAGCCGGACCTCCCCCCTCCGCCGGGGAGAGGTCCGAAGGCTCCACGTGTCCAGCGGGGCCGAACCTCCCCCTCCTCAGAGGAGAGCTCCGGGCCCGCCACGTGGCCGACAGAAGCCGGACCTCCCCCTCCGCGGGGAGAAGTCCGAAGGATCCACGTGTCCTGCGGGGCCGGACCTCCCTCTCCTCAGAGGAGGGCTTCGGGCCCGCCACGTGTCCGGTAGAAGAGCGCTGCCTGCCCCCGGTGGTAGGCAGCGGGCGTAAAGACGCCTCATACCTTGCCCATACAAGGTATTCAAGGCCCGCGCCTTCCCAAGACGCGGAGACGCGGAGCACGCCTCTGTCAGGTGCCGTTGCGCCCAGTCACATCACAGACTGGCGCGCGGTGTCAGAACCTGCCAGCCAATAAACACAGCGACAAGACATCCCCTGCCGCCTCCGCCGTCATCAACCACTACAACTAGCATGCGGCATGGGCAGGGCGGCAAGACGAAGACTCAGAAGCCTTCGCCAGAGACAACTACCTACATAACTGCGGATACGATAGTCGGCAGGAAATCTCCCCGGGACCACCTGTCGGGTCCCGAGCCCCCCTTGTAAGGCAAGCGAGCCTTGGGCTATAAAAGGCTCAGGTAGGCAACGTTAGCAAGGGTTCGCACTCTTGCCATCCATACGCTAGACATAACTCATCCTCAAGCTCAGGACTCCGGTCCTGAGCAATAAGCAATACAGCGAGCTCCTCAGCTCACCGTGGACGTAGGGTTTTACGCTCCGGCGGCCCGAACCACGTAAAACCCGCCGTGTCAAGCTCCTCCTCAACTCGTCCCTACGCTCAAGCCCTCCGCAAGCGACTAGCCCCTACGAAAAAGAACCTCCACGGGCTGCCCAGAGCAGGTCCTGGGGAAGTGTCGACAACACACTTCGACATTTGGCGCGCCAGGTAGGGGGCTTTTCCCTTGCGCGACGAGCTTCTGCCGATGAAGATGACCAAGCTTCCTTCAGCGGCAAGCTCTCCTCCCCCGCGTTCACGGCGAACCATGACCAGCTGGGAATACGTGTCGACGCACTCAGGACGGAGTGTGTCGGCGCAAGCTGGGAGCCAGCAGCCGACTCCGGCAACGCCGACTCCGGCAATGCAGGCTCCAACCAGCGTGAGATCTGCAGCGATAAGCGTACCCCACAGGGGTGCGCTAGCTGCAGCAAGAGTGCTACTGCGCAACGCACCTGCTGGGGACGCACCTCATTCAGCGACCCAGCAGTGGATACACGAGGAAGACCGCCTCGTCGTCGCCACCGCGAACCCTCGACTTCGGCGGGGACAACACTCTGGCCAACCGGCTGTGTCGCTGACGCGCACGCCAACGGTTGACGGGCAGACGGCGGATTCCAGCTCCACCAGGCTTCCATCGACGGACCTAAGGACAGAGCTGGAACGGTGCCACTTGGGCCAGGATGCCCGGGTGTACCTCGAGCGACGTCAGGAAAGACATCGCAACCAAGAGGCTGGCGACAGCATGACGTCGGCCTCGACCCAGCCTGAAGAGCAGATCTTCGCCACACGGTCTCTGCCCCAGGCATACTCCGCGCAGCATATGCCACAGCCATATGCTTTGCAAACGGTGTCCCCGGTCTATGGCGCAGCCTTGCCCATACCGGGGTACACAGCGCCAGCGGCAAACCAAGCGTTCGTGGCACCAACACCTGCGGCAACAGGAGCAGGATGTGCGGCCCTGGCACCGCACCTTCGCTTCGCGAGGTGGCCACGCAAGTTTTGGCCGCACCTGCCCGAGAAGTACGACGGCAGCGTCAACCCAGCGGAGTTTCTCCAGATCTACTCCACCGCCGTACTTGCCGCAGGAGGGGATGAGGCCGTCATGGCCAACTAGTTCCCCGTCGCCTTGACCGGCCCAGCCCGGTCTTGGCTCATGAACCTCCCCCAGGGTTCCATAACTTCCTGGGGAGAGCTCTGCCGGCAGTTTATTGCCAACTTCGGCAGTTCCTACACTCGGCCTGGCACGGAGCTCGACCTCCACGCCATCAAGCAACAACCTGGGGAGTCACCGCGTTCCTTCATCCAGCGGTTCTCCCAGGTACGCAATACCATCCCGCACATTCAAAGTGCTTCTGTGGTGGTAGCGTTCCGGCAGGGAGTGCGGGACGAGAAGATGCTTGAGAAACTCTCAACCAGAGAGGTCCGCGATGTCTCCGAGCTCTTCAGCCTGGCGGACAAGTGCGCCAGAGCAGCCAAGGGGCGGAACTAGCACTCACTGCCGGACTCCGAGTCAGGAGGACAGCCCGGGTCTGGTGCTGCCTCCTACGGAGGCGGCAAGAAGTCCAAGAACCGGGGAAGTGGCAAGATGAAGTCATTGACCGCGGCTCCCATCGCCGCAGCAGCGACACCCAGTGGAGCTCGGGGGCCACGCCCCGACAAAAGGCAGCGGCAGTCACCAGCCCCAGATGGTGACCAGGGCGGGCTATGCCCCGTGCATGGCGCCGGCAATCATACTGCTGCCGAGTGCTGGGATATCCAGAGGCTCGCAGAGCGCTTCCGCAAAGGGAGGCAGCAGAGAGCTGAGGCCCCGCCCCTCCCTCAGAGGGAGGGCAAGCAGAAAGTCGACGCCTCAGTCAGCGCCGGCCACCAGGTGGGGTTTCAGGAGCCTCAGCGCGTCATGAAGACGGTGCACAACGGTGAGGACTCCAGCTCCGATGGTGACGGGCCAGGGCTGTAGCCAACTGTGGATACCCCGAAAAGTCAATGGAGGCTGCACTGCTGCGGCGTCAACCTTGGAGAAGCTCCGAGTAGTCGCAGCAGCCCAAGCACCAATCCCAACGGTGCAGGATCAGGCCAGCCCCACCCGAGAGCACGCCTCTGTGCCTCGGCCGTACCTCCGGGGGGCCACCCAGGGTCTGTCAACCCCTTGAATGCCTTGGCAGAAGGGGAAGACGCCTTGGGTCTCCCAAGAAGAGTCCGGGTTCTCCTACCCCTTGAAGGCCTTAGCCAAGAGGGGAGGGTACCCCGGGGCGCCCAGGAGAAGCCGCACAGGACCTGATCCAGCGTGAAGATGACAACCTCAGTGGAGACTGCACTGCTGCGATATCAACCTTGGAGGAGCTCCAAGTAGTCACAGCAGCCCAAGCACCAGCCCGATGGTGCAGAACCGGGCCAGCTCCACCCGAGTGCACGCCTCCGTGCCTCGGTCGTACCTCCTGGGGGCTGCCCAGGGTCCGTCAACCCCTTGAAGGCCTTGCCAGAAGGGGTAAGACGCCTTGGGTCTCCCAAGAAGAGTCCGGTTTCTCTTACCCATTGAAGGCCTTAGCCAGAAGGGGAGGGTACCCCGGGGCGCCCAGGAGAAGCCGCGCAGGACCTGATCCAGCGTGAAGATGACAACCTCGTCGACGAGGCTCGGCTGCAGGTGACACCCCACAACGCACGGTCTCGGCTACTGCTCTAGCACTACGGCCAAAGGACCAAACGCGCCAGGGACCTGCAGGAAGGCAACCTGGTGCCGCAGCATGCACTTTCCCGCGAAGGACCTATAAACTCTCCCCCAGCCGGGAAGGTCCCTTCCGAGTCAAGAAAGCTGCCGTCCCAGGTACACATGCCTATCAACCGAGTATGGAATCCGTTCCCAAAACCCTTGGCATGGAACAACACTGTAAGTTCTACCCCCCGAGCGTTAGTAGAACAGGGTCATACCCATCTGTAACAAATCCCATAGAGTCTAGGAACAGCGCTTGGGGCAGCTAAGTCTCAAGGGACGGTCCAGGACTACGTCCAGCTTAGCCTGGTTCCGACCCTAAGCGCGTAGAGTCTTGCTTCCCTTCTTGACGAGGCGGGTCACTGTCTCCATGTACAGCCTGACTTCCACCTATGGGCATTGTCGGTACCCGCGATATGGGGTACCCCCGCGCACTGGGGAAAATGGCTAAGGAACTTGCCCTTCTCCGCAGGGACAGCTCCGAAGGAGCCACGCGTCTGGCGGGGCCGGACCTCCCTCTCCTCAGAGGAAAGCTCCGGGCCCGCCACGTGGTATACAGAAGTCGGACCTCCCCCCTCCGCGGGAGAGAGGTCCGAAGGCGCCACGTGCCCAGCGGGGCCGGACCTCCCTCTCCTCAGAGGAGAGCTCCGGGCCCGCCACGTGGCCGACAGAAGCCGGACCTCCCCCTCCGGAGGAGAGGTCCGAAGGCTCCACGTGCCCCGCGGGGCCGGACCCCCTCTCCTCTGAGGAGGGCTCCGAGCCCGCCACGTGCCCAGCAGAAGAGCGCTGCCTGCCCCCGAGCGGTAGGCAGCGGGCGTAAAGACGCCCCATACCTTGCCCGTACAAGCTATTCAAGGCCCGCGCCTTCCCAAGATGCGTAGACGCGGAGCACGCCTCTGTCAGGTGCCGTTGCGCCCAGTCGCATCACAGACTGGCGCGCGGTGTCAGAGCCTGCCAGCCAATAAACGCAGCGACAAGACATCCCAAGCCACCCCCGCCGTCATCAACCACTACGACTAGCATGCGGCATGGGCAGGGCTGCAAGACGAAGACTCAGAAGCCTACGCCAGAGACAACTACCGACATAACTGCGGATACGATAGTCTGCAGGCAATCTCCCCGGGACCACCTGTCGGGTCCCAGGCCCCCCTTGTAAGCCGCTCGAGCCTTGGACTATAAAAGGCTCGGGTAGGCAACATTAGCGAGGGTTCACACTCTAGCCATTCGCACCCAAGGTGTAACTCACCCCCAAACTCAGGACTCCGGTTCTGAGCAACAAGCAATACAGCGAGCTCCTCAGCTCGCCGTGGACATAGGGTTTTACGCTCCGGCGGCCTGAACCACGTAAAACTGGCCGTGTCAAGCTTCTCCTTAATTCGTCCATACGCTTAAGCTCTCCGCAAGTGACTAGCCCCTCCGAGAAAGAACCTCCACGGGCTGCCCAGTGCAGGTCCGGGGGAAGTGTCGACCACACACTTCGACATTTGGCGCGCCAGGTAGGGGGCTTTTCCCTTGCGCGAAGAGTTTCTGCCGACGAAGATGACCAAGCTTCCTTCAGCGGCAAAATCTCCTCCGCGTTCACGGCAAACCGTGACCAGCGGGGAGTACATGTCGACGCACTCTGGACGGAGTGTGTCGGCGCGAGCTGGGAGCCAGCAGCCGACTCCGGCAACGCCGACTCCGGCAATGCAGGCACCAACCAGCGTCAGATCTTCTGCAGCACTGAGCGTACACCACGGGGGTGCGTTAGCTGCAGCAAGAGCGCTACTGCGCAACCCACCTGCTGGGGACGCGCCCCATTCAGCGACCCAGCAGTGGATACGCGAGGTAGACCGCCCCGTCGTTGCCGCCGCAAACCCTCGACTTCGGCGGGGACGACGCTCCGGCCAACCGGCTGTGTCACTGACGCGCACGCCAACGGTTGACGGGCAGACGGCGGACTCCAGCTCCACCAGGCTTCCGTCAACGGACCTGAGGGCAGAGCTGGAGTGATGCCACTTGGGTCAAGATGCCCGAGTGTTCCTCGAGCGACGTCAAGAAAGGCGTCGCATCCAAGGGGCTGGCGACAGCATGACATCGGCCTCGACCCAGCCTGAAGAGCAGATCTTCGCCATGCAGACTCTGCCCCAGGCATACGCCGCGCAGCATATGCCACAGCCATATGCTTTGCAAACGGCATCCCCGGTCTTGGGCGCAGCCTTGCCCATACCGGGTACACTGTGCCAGGTGCGAACCAAGCGTTCGCGGCACCAATACCTGCGGCAACAGGAGCAGGATGTGCACCAATACCTGCGGCAACAGGAGCAGGCCCCGGACTGATGTGACACCCTCACCTCGGGTGTCAGCATATGTTCATGTTTTATGAAGAAGAAAAACATTTTAAGAAGAGTAGAAACAGAGACAAGTATCAAAAGGATAGCCAGTAAAGCTCTCTGAGAGCGCCGAAGGCAATTTCCACGACCAGCAGACCACGTGGCGTGTTCGGAGCTCATCACCGAGAGATTGGGAGAGGTCCGACGCTAAACTGGCTACGTGGAAGGCTCGGAGGTCACCTCCACATTTGGAAAGAGGTCCGACGCTGTGGGACACGTGCTGCCCGTGGAGCTAGCCTCTGCGGAAGAAGCAAAGGCATTTTTCATAGGACACGTGTCAATCTCGGAGCTCATCTCAGAGAAAGTGTGGATCTATTGAACACGCGTCACCACCGGAGCTTATCTCCGGAGGCCCGTCGTTGCTGGACACGTGTCAATCTCGGGGCATGTCCCTGAGGGAAGGAGAGGAGGAAGACCGGCACTAACACGTGGTGTGCGCGGAGCTTACCTCCAAAGAAGAGGGAGGTCTCGATCGATTGACACGCGGCGCAATCGGAGCTCGTCTCTGTGGGCGAGGAGATACCAGGCCCGGAGGACACGTGGAGCTTCCGAAGCTCTTCACAACGGAGGTAACGAGCCTGGAGCGGTTTTTACGCGTGAAGATACCGGTACGCAATGGAAACCGATCTAAACTCCACAATGTTACAAAAGAAGAGACGTTAGGATCCAATAAAGATCTGAGTAAGACTCTTATTCGGGATCCAATCAGATTAGGACTCTTCTCTTCCTGATTACAAATAGAACCCGAAACCTCTGGCCGAAATCACGAACTTCTCTTTCAACTCCTGAGTCGACGACTTAGCGCTCTAAGCCCTAACTCGGCGAGCAAAACATCGCCGAAGTGCAACAAGGGAGATCATCGGAGAAGAACCGAGTGGTCTGAGGAGGACCTCAAAGTCAAGAAGAGCGTGAGGTAGGACTTCGATACCACCTTACGACATCACTGTGTTCATCTCTTTTGCATCTGTTCTTCAATTCCTTTCAAACAGAAGCCTTTTCGTGAACAGATCACTTGATGATCAGTTTGATCTAAAGACCAGGTCATCACGAACACCTCTGACCATGCAAGCCATGCAAGAATAAGTACAGATCGATCTAATAAAACTAATCATAGGATAGCATGCATGTGCATCATCGCACCTAGTTTAGGGTTTGTGCATAATATTGATTGCTGTGAATTTGCATGCACGTGAATCCTACAAAGCAGGACAAACTCAGGAAGCTGTCTACGACGAGCTGCAACAACAAGGTTTTGAGAATCAAGAACAACCGGAACCGCAAGAACAAGCCAAGTGCTCCTTGACCATGTCGATCCTATGTTTTGGGTAAAACTGTTTTGGTTTGCGAAAAGGTGTGTGCGCTGAGTCAAAACATGATGGGAAACCCTTTTTATAGGAGTTTACTAGTTTTGATTAAACCATCCTTGTCGCCAGGGAAGTTTATGAGTCGGGTATGGTTTTTGCTTTAAGCTTCGCTGAGGTTATGGGATTGGGAAGCGAGATAGATGTGTCTAGCTAACTGCACTCGTACTGATAATCAGTAATTGATGAGGTTAATGAACATGGATTGGAGGGAAGATCTAGGCAAGCCTGGGTTTGTGAATGAGGTAGCATGAGATGGTGGTTTTACTTGCCGTAGATCTAAGGACCGGTTCATGCATGCACATGCCAGGATAACAGTGCCACCACAAGGCCAAGTATGGGTGCGGCTTAGCTGAGTAATTAGGTAAGTTGCTAGAGTGTTATGGACTGTGGAAGGTGCGGGGAATGGGAGTCGAGTGAGGACTGCCCTGGGAACTGCATGGCACAAGAGGGGGCCCGTGGGTGGGAGAATTGGAGATTCTAGCCTGCCGGTGAAACCTTAGTGAGTCCATACATCTAGTAACCCCTTTGTAAAGGCTATTTTGTGATCTCTTGACCATACACCGACGGTTGTGTACTGGTATAATGGAGGTTCTGCAGTCACCGACGGGTGATGAAATCACAAACTTGTGGGTAAAGAGGTACAAACTCTGCAGAGTTGTTAAAACTATCATGATAGCCGAGCTTACGGTCATGAGCACCTGGCTAAACTGCCATGATTAGATGGGACGATTACTGGGATTGTTATTGGAATGTTTATGGGGAAGGTTCTTGGTTATGGTTATTGGTTTGGAACTGTTGAGTCCGGGAGATAAGATGGTTGCATGACTGATGGGTCATGACATGAGATTGGTCTCGGTGTGAGATGTGGTTGTTTTATGAGGTGAGATGGTAGCGAATACGAGGAGGTATTCGTGAGTATGAATAAAAGATTGGTAAATGTTCGGATGGAACATGGAAAACGATGGAGGTATGTTGGTAATTTAATACATAATGGGATTACATTCATCTAAAGTTAAGTTGCTGTTTTATCACGTTTTTATAAATCTGCTTTTCTGCAAATAAGCCTTTTATTACCTAACTTGTTTATAAGCTGCATATCATGTGTTATTCCCGCACTTGCTGAGTACATCATTGTACTCAACCTTGCATTATTATTTCTTCATCAGCAGCAGGAGAAACCTATTATGAAGATCAAATGGGACATTATGGCGTGTGATCTGTTCTCAACCTTGCCTGTGGAGGGAGTAGAGATGAAGCCTCTTCTGCTTAGTTTTGCTTCCACATTAGTTTATGCTTCCGCATTTAAGTAAAGATTTCCGCTGTGTAGAAATAAAGACTTCCGCTGTGAGCATGAGTCCAAGACTCATGAGGTGTTGTAATAAACTCTGTTATTCATGGTAATATATAATCTGAATTCAGTTTGTGGAACGTATTTGTATGTGTGATAAACGTCCTGGGCACACATATGCATTAGTTCTCGGTTCCGTGGTTTTCCACAGAATTGAGGGCGTCACGGATTGGTATCAGAGCCACGGGTTGACAGTAGGTTACATGCCTAGATAGAAACCTTAGGTTGATATTAGAATCACGGGTTAACAGCAAGTTATACCCCTAAATAGAAGCTACGCGGACCAAAGGAAGCATCCTATGATGAATAGCTTGGATTGGCCTTGAAACCATCTTGACATAGGAAACCATCCTTGAATAGGAGTTGAGTGGGCCCTTGTGATGATTATTTGTGAATATGTGCTTAGTGTGAGTTGTGGGACGTATCAACAACGTTGCCCATATCACACGTAAGAAGAAAGAGGGGTGAAATGCTTCGGCACTTGATCACATCCTCATAAGGACTAATATATATAGTCCAACTCACCTTGATGCATATCGTTGAAAGGACCTAGCTAATCTTCTAACCTTCTATTCTATTTCGTTCTCTCTCACAGATGGTGAGAGGAAACGCCAGCCGAAGGAACATCCAGGAAGATGACCACGAGGAAGTTCCTGCTAACCCCAGAGCTGGCGAAAACAACCTAGAAAGGTTAATGGCCATGCAAAACCAGCTTATGCAAACCATGATCCAAACTTTGGGTCAGTTGCAGGCCAACCAACACCCCGTTCCGGCACCACCGCCACCACCACCGCCGGCTCATAACAGGCTGGGAGAGTTCATGAGGACTCGACCACCCACCTTTGCTCAAGCAAGCGATCCAATGGAGGCAGATGATTGGTTGAAATCCATGGAGAAGAAGCTTGCCATTGTACAGTGCAACGACCGAGAAAAGGTTCTCTTTGCGTCGCACCAACTGATGGGAGCAGCTGCTGACTGGTGGGATGCCTTGAGCAACGCCCATGCCAACCCGGAGACAATCACATGGACTGAGTTCAAGGAAAGTTTCCGCTCCCACTACATCCCTGTTGGCGTAATGATGCTCAAGAGGCAGGAGTTTGAAGGTCTCCGCCAAGGGCAGAAGAGTGTGAACGAATACCTCAACAAGTTCATACAACTGTCCCGGTATGCCCCCAAAGATGTCAACTCAGATCAGAGGAAGCAGTACCTGTTCATGAGAGGGTTGAACAATGAGATCCAAGTTCAGCTCCTCAACAATGACTACGTAAGCTTACAGAAGCTGGTTGATAAGGCTATTGTGGTGGAAAACAAGATCCGAGAGATCGAGCGCGAGTACAAAATGAAGATCCCATACCAGCCCCAAGGGAGCAACGTACGACCTAGATACATGCCCCCTGCACCGCAGTATGGATCGACCACTCCTACGTACCGCCCTGGTCAGCCACCACAGCAACGGCTCGTTGCACCGGCACCTCGGGTACCCATGCCTCCTGCGCCCCGGCCTAACAATGGCGCTCCTGTTCAAAACCCCCGCCCCAACGTACCTGCTGCCGTAGGCAACAGGGCATGCTTTGCATGCGGGGAAGTAGGCCACTTCGCTAACCAGTGCCCGAAGAGAGGCCCTGGACAGTAAGGTAACGTGCCCAAGCAGAATCAGCGACCAAACGGAGGGGACAACCAAGGGAACCGTGGACAGCAGAACTATGCTCGTGGCCATGTTAACCATGTCACTGCTGAGGAAGCACAACAGGCTGAGGACGTCGCCATTGGTATGTTCCTTGCCAACTCCAACCCAGCCACCATTTTATTTGATTCCGGAGCATCATATTCCTTCATATCATCCAAATATGTTGCCAAGCATCATCTACCCGTATCCCACTTAGAATGTGCTATGTTAGTTAATTCTCCCGGAGGAGAAATGAGGACTAATATAGTATGTCCTAAAGTAAGCCTTAAAATAAGGGGGGTAGACTTCCTTGCCAACCTTATTGTTTTGGACTCCCACGGAATTGACATCATACTCGGAATGGACTGGTTAAGCAAGCACAAAGGGGTAATCCAATGTGCTGAGAGAAGCGTGCAGTTGACGAACGAACACGGTATCCATGTTGAGTTTGAGTCAGCCCAGCAAGCAACCGAACGGGCGGATCTGAACCATGTTGAAGGAGTAGCATTGGACAGCATTCCAGTGGTTCAGGAATTTTTGGATGTGTTCCCGGAAGAACTTCCAGGTATGCCACCTGACCGGGATATTGAGTTTGCCATAGATTTGGTACCTGGAACTGCACCCATAGCTAAGAGACCATATAGGATGCCCGTCAACGAATTAGTTGAACTAAAGAAGCAAATTCAAGAACAGTTGGAGAAGGGTTTTATCCGTCCAAGTTCGTCACCGTGGGGAGCCCCGGTACTTTTCGTGGACAAGAAAGACGGAACCCAAAGAATGTGCGTGGACTACAGGTCTCTAAACGAGGTGACAATCAAGAATAAATACCCTCTGCCCCGTATAGAGGACCTGTTCGACCAAATGAAAGGAGCCCAAGTATTCTCCAAAATTGATCTTCGGTCGGGATATTTCCAGCTGAAGATTAAGCCCTCCGATATACCTAAGACAGCCTTTCGGACACGGTATGGTTCATATGAATATACCGTTATGTCCTTTGGATTGACAAATGCACCTGCATACTTCATGTACCTTATGAACAAGGTTTTCATGGAGTACTTGGACAAGTTCGTCGTGGTTTTTATCGACGACATTATGGTGTATTCAAAAAGTAAGGAGGAGCATAAAGAACATCTGAGATTGACCTTGCAGAAGTTGCGCAAGCATCAGTTGTATGCCAAGCTCAACAAGTGCCAATTTTGGCTAAAGGAAATATCTTTCCTAGGCCACATCATCTCCAAGGAAGGGGTATCGGTTGATCCTGGAAAGGTGAGGGATATTCTAAAGTGGGACCAACCAAAGAGCGTGAGGGATATTCGAAGTTTCCTTGGAATGGCAGGATACTATCGTCGCTTCATTAAAGACTTCTCTAAGATAGCAAAACCTATGACGGAGTTGCTAATGAAGGGAAAGGTCTTTCAATGGACACAATCCTGCCAAGAAAGTTTTAAGGAACTCAAGAAAAGGCTAACCACAGCACCAGTTCTGGTATTGCCAGACGTAAACAAAAGCTTTGACATATATTGTGACGCATCCAGACAAGGGCTCGGGTGTGTACTCATGCAGGAAGGACAAGTGGTAGCCTATGCCTCACGACAATTAAAGAAGCACGAGCTTAACTATCCTACACACGATTTGGAGTTAGCAGCAGTGGTGCATGCATTGAAGATTTGGAGACATTATATCCTTGGTCATCGATGTGAGATCTATACAGATCATAAAAGCCTCAAGTACATATTTACACAAACGGACTTGAATTTGAGGCAACGTCGATGGTTAGAACTCATCAAGGATTATGATGTAGGAATCAATTACCACCCCGGGAAGGCCAATGTGGTCGCTGACGCATTGAGCAGAAAGGGAGCATGCCACCAACTCACGGTTCGGGAGCTACCACCCGAACTACGTAAGGAGTTCGAACAGTTACACCTCGGATTCTTGAATAACATGGAAATGATGGAAATCCACTCCTCATTGGAGCAAGAAATAAGAAAGGGACAAGCAACGGACGAGGGGATCAAGGAGATCAAAGAAAGAATCCGACAAGGGATAGAAAAGGATTTCAAGGAGGATGAAAAGGGTACGCTTTGGCTAGGAAAAAGGATTTGTGTGCCAAACATAAAACACCTTCGCGACATGATATTGAAGGAGGCACATGATTCACCCTATTCTATACATCCAGGGAGCACCAAAATGTACAAGGATTTGAAAACTTGCTATTGGTGGGATGGTATGAAGAGGGATATAGCTGAATACGTTGCCCTATGCGACACATGCCAACGGGTAAAAGCCGAACATCAAAAACCCGCTGGATTGTTGCAACCTTTGAAAATACCTGAATGGAAATGGGAGGACATCAGTATGGACTTTATTGTCGGATTGCCACGAACTCAGTCAGGATACGACTCCACCTGGGTCATTGTGGACCGGTTGACGAAAACCGCCCATTTTCTTCCGGTAAAGACCAGTTATAACGTTACACAGTTGGTAGAGTTGTACATGGAGCAGATCGTGTGCCGTCATGGAGTTCCGAAGAGGATAGTCTCCGATCGAGGTTCTCAGTTTACCTCTAGATTCTGGAGGAAGTTGCAGAAAGCCATGGGTACACGACTGGATTTTAGCTCCGCCTATCACCCACAAACAGATGGGCAAACCGAGAGGACAAACCAAATTTTGGAGGACATGCTGAGAGCTTGCGCCTTGAAATGTGGGCGTAGTTGGGATAGGAGTTTACCGTATGCCGAGTTCTCCTATAACAACAGCTATCAAGCTAGCTTGAAGATGTCGCCTTTCGAAGCCTTATATGGCAGACGGTGTAGAACGCCGCTGTTCTGGAACGAGACTGGAGAAAACCAGGTGTTTGGACCCGAAGTACTGCAAGAGGCTGAAAAGCAAGTCCAAACGATACGGGAGAACTTAAAGGCTGCTCAGTCACGACAGAAAGGCTATGCGGACAATAGGCGTAGAAAGTTGACCTTTGAAGTTGGAGACTTCGTATACCTTAAGGTATCGCCTATCCGAGGCCAACGACGTTTTAACGTCAAAGGCAAACTAGCGCCTCGCTACATCGGACCATTTAAGATTTTGGACAAGCGAGGAGAAGTAGCCTACCAACTAGAGCTCCCAAACCACCTCTCCGACGTACACGACGTGTTTCATGTATCCCAGCTCAAGAAGTGCTTGAGAATACCAGAGGAACAAGTGTCAATTGGAGAACTTGAACTTCAAGAAGACCTGACCTACGCAGAACACCCTGTCCAAATCTTGGACATAAAGGAAAGGGTCACCCGAAACAAGGTGATTCGATGGTGCAGGTTGCAATGGAGCCATCACACTGAAGCTGAAGCCACATGGGAACGTGAAGAGGATATCAAGGCAGAATTTCCCCATCTATTTTCTACTAACGAATCTCGAGGGCGAGATTCAATTTAAGGGGGGTAGATTTGTGACACCCTCACCTCGGGTGTCAGCATATGTTCATGTTTTATGAAGAAGAAAAACATTTTAAGAAGAGTAGAAACAGAGACAAGTATCAAAAGGATAGCCAGTAAAGCTCTCTGAGAGCGCCGAAGGCAACTTCCACGACCAGCAGACCACGTGGCGTGTTCGGAGCTCATCCCCGAGAGATTGGGAGAGGTCCGACGCTAAACTGGCTACGTGGCAGGCTCGGAGGTCACCTCCACATTTGGAAAGAGGTCCGACCCTGTGGGACACGTGCTGCCCGCGGAGCTAGCCTCTGCGGAAGAAGCAAAGGCATTTTTCATAGGACACGTGTCAATCTCGGAGCTCATCTCAGAGAAAGTGTGGATCTATTGAACACGCGTCGCCACCGGAGCTTATCTCCGGAGGCCCGTCGTTGCTGGACACGTGTCAATCTCGGGGCATGTCCCTGAGGGAAGGAGAGGAGGAAGACCGGCACTAACACGTGGCATGCGCGGAGCTCACCTCCAAAGAAGAGGGAGGTCTCGATCGATTGACACGTGGCATGTCCCTGAGGTAGGACTTCGATACCACCTTACGACATCACTGTGTTCATCTCTTTTGCATCTGTTCTTCAATTCCTTTCAAACAGAAGCCTTTTCGTGAACAGATCACTTGATGATCAGTTTGATCTAAAGACCAGATCATCACGAAAACCTCTGACCATGCAAGCCATGCAAGAATAAGTACAGATCGATCTAATAAAACTAATCATAGGATAGCATGCATGTGCATCATCGCACCTAGTTTAGGGTTTGTGCATAATATTGATTGCTGTGAATTTGCATGCACGTGAATCCTACAAAGCAGGACAAACTCAGGAAGCTGTCTACGACGAGCTGCAACAACAAGGTTTTGAGAATCAAGAACAACCGGAACCGCAAGAACAAGGCAAGTGCTCCTTGACCATGTCGATCCTATGTTTTGGGTAAAACTGTTTTGTTTTGCGAAAAGGTGTGTGCGCTGAGTCAAAACATGATGGGAAACCCTTTTTATAGGAGTTTACTAGTTTTGATTAAACCATCTTTGTCACCAGGGAAGTTTATGAGTCGGGTATGGTTTTTGCTTTAAGCTTCGCTGAGGTTATGGGATTGGGAAGCGAGATAGATGTGTCTAGCTAACTGCACTCGTACTGATAATCAGTAATTGATGAGGTTAATGAACATGGATTGGAGGGAAGATCTAGGCAAGCATGGGTTTGTGAATGAGGTAGCATGAGATGGTGGTTTTACTTGCCGTAGATCTAAGGACCGGTTCATGCATGCACATGCCAAGATAACAGTGCCACCACAAGGCCAAGTATGGGTGCGGCTTAGCTGAGTAATTAGGTAAGTTGCTAGAGTGTTATGGACTGTGGAAGGTGAGGGGAATGGGAGTCGAGTGAGGACTGCCCTGGGAATTGCATGGCACAAGAGGGGGCCCGTGGGTGGGAGAATTGGAGATTCTAGCCTGCCGGTGAAACCTTAGTGAGTCCATACATCTAGTAACCCCTTTGTAAATGCTATTTTGTGATCTCTTGACCATACACCGACGGTTGTGTACTGGTATAATGGAGGTTCTGCAGTCACCGACGCGTGACGAAATCACAAACTTGTGGGTAAAGAGGTACAAACTCTGCAGAGTTGTTAAAACTATCATGATAGCCGAGCTTACGGTCATGAGCACCTGGCTAAACTGCCATGATTAGATGTGACGATTATTGGGATTGTTATTAGAATGTTTATGGGGAAGGTTCTTGGTTATGGTTATCAGTTATGGTTATTGGTTTGGAACTGTCGAGTCCGGGAGATAAGATGGTTGCATGACTGATGGGTCATGACATGAGATTGGTCTCGGTGTGAGATGTGGTTGTTTTATGAGGTGAGATGGTAGCGAATACGAGGAGGTATTCGTGAGTATGAATAAAAGATTGGTAAATGTTCGGATGGAACATGGAAAGCGATGGAGGTATGTTGGTAATTTAATACATACTGGGATTACATTCATTTAAAGTTAAGTTGCTGTTTTATCACGTTTTTATAAATCTGCTTTTCTGCAAATAAGCCTTTTATTACCTACCTTGTTTATAAGCTGCATATCATGTGTTATTCCCGCACTTGCTGAGTACATCATTGTACTCAACCGTGCATTATTATTTCTTCATCAGCAGCAGGAGAAACCTATTATGAAGATCAAATGGGACATTATGGCGTGTGATCTGTTCTCAACCTTGCCTGTGGAGGGAGTAGAGATGAAGCCTCTTCTGCTTAGTTTTGCTTCCACATTAGTTTATGCTTCCGCATTTAAATAAAGATTTCCGCTGCGTAGAAATAAAGACTTCCGCTGTGAGCATGAGTCCAAGACTCATGAGGTGTTGTAATAAACTCTGTTATTCGTGGTAATATATAATCTGAATTCAGTTTGTGGAATGTATGTGTATGTGTGATAAACGTCCTGGGCACACATATGCATTAGTTCTCGGTTCCGTGGTTTTCCACAGATTTGAGGGCGTCACAACTGACTCCTCGACCCACTGCTTCAGTTGGGCTGCTTGGGTCCACCTGTCGTCGGCGCCCGGTCTCGGAGCCAACATGGTCACCGATGCGATGTACTCGAAGATTTTCGAATCACCTCGAATCGTTCCTGGAAAGTTTTAAAAGGGGATCTTACCCGCATCGCGGCTTCCCTTCGCATTTCCTAGCGCTCGTTCTCCCCTTGAACTCTTGCGCCCCGGCTTTCCTGTCCTTGTGCTCTCTTTCACCACGGCTTCCAACTTGCTCCCGACGCGCCTCGTTCGGTCCTCCGAGCTCGGGCCAGTGCGCAGGCTGCTGGGCTGGCGGACAGAAGAACAGAAACACCGGCTTCGCCGGGTATCTCTCCCCCTGATCCTGGAAAAGGGGGAGATGGTCTTCTTCACTGCTTATGCTTTGGCGGGGTTCGTTCTGCCGATTTCTTCCTTCTTTGTCACACTGCTGGAGACATATGGGCTCCAGCTCCACCATCTTTCTCCCAACTCCTTCGCGATGGCTGCTGTCTTTGTCCACTTCTGCGAGATGTTTGTGGGGGTGCACGCTTCTGTGACACTCTTCCGCTACTTCTTCGTGTTGCGGACGACTGGGCGCGGCTCGAAGACTCAGATGGGGGCATACTACTTCCAGCATCGCTGCAAGGACCCAAAGGTCTCCGGGTACCTTCTGTCCTTTAGCGCATCAAGGTGGGAAAACTGGAGGGAGAGCTGGGTGGTAGTGCAGACCGACGAGCACGATCGCCTTCAACTCCCGACCGCCAGCCCAACCACCGATCGTCGCTTCTGGGAGGAGATCCCTGAGCTGGAGCAGGAGTACACTCCGGTCTTGGAGCGGATCCGGTTCTTGGCCAACGAGGGGCTGACGTCTCTGATGGTGCTGATGGACTTTATGTCGCGCCGTATTGCACCCTTGCAGCAGCGTAGCCGCCCAGCTTGGTACTACACTGGCGAGCAGGACTGTACCAGGCTGGAGAGGGGCCCCGGCTCTGACCCTTCCGACGAGGAGCTGAACGAGATGGTGGGCAAGGTGAGCGGTGACTACATCCCCAGTGGCGACCCCGCCTGTCGAAGTGTTCGGTCGACACTTCCCCCGGGCCTGCACTGGGCAGCCCGCGGAGGTTCTTTTTTCGGTGGGGCTAGTCCCTTGCGGAGAGCTTGCGCGGATGGACGAGTTAGTAAGAGCTTGACACTGTGAGTTTTACGTGGTTCAGGCTGCCGGAGCGTAAAACCCTACGTCCACGGCGAGCTATGGAGCTTGCTGTATTGCTTGCTGATCAGGGCCGGAGTCCTGAGCTTGCGGGTGAGTTATAGCTTGGGTGTGAATGGCTAGCGTATGAGTTGCGGAGGTGCGAACCCTTGCTATCGTCGCCTGCCCGAGTCTTTTATAGTCCAAGACTCGGGTGGCTTACAAGGGGGCCCGGGATCCGACAGGTGGTCCCGGGGAGATTGTCTATTATCTACCGTATCTGCAGTTATGCCGGTAGTTGTCTCTGGCGAAGGCTTCTGAGTCTTCGTCTTGCAGCCCTGCCCATGCCGCATGCTAGTCGTAGTGGTTGATGACGGTGCGGGCGGCATGGGATGTCTTGTCGCTGTGTTTATTGGCTGGCAGGCTCTGACACCGTGCGCCAGTTTGTGATGCGACTGGGCGCAACGGCACCTGACAGAGGCGTGCTCCACGTCTCCGCGTCTTGGGAAGACGCGGGCCTTGAATACCTTGTACGGGCAAGGTATGGGGCGTCTTTATGCCCGCTGCCTATCGCTCGAGGCAGGTAGCGCCATTCTGCTGGCCACGTGGCGGGCCCGGAGCCCTCCTCAGAGGAGAGGGGGGGGGTCCGGCCCCGCGGGACACGTGGAGCCTTCGGACCTCTCCCCGCGGAGGGGGAGGTCCGGCTTCTGTATGCCACGTGGCGGGCCCGGAGCTCTCCTCTGAGGAGAGGGAGGTCCGGCCCTGCTGGATACGTGGCACCTTTGGACCCCTCGCCCGCGGAGGGGGAGGACCGGCTTCTGTATGCCACGTGGCGGGCCCGGAGTTCTCCTCTGAGGAGAGGGAGGTCCGGCCCCGCCGGATGCGTGGCGCCTTCGGAGCTCTCCCTGCGGAGAAGGGTGAGTTCCTTAGGCATTTTCCCCTGTGCGCGGGGGTACCCCATATCGCAGGTACCGACAGTGGCCCCCGGGCCCATCTTGGGGGAGATAGCGAGCCCGAGGTGGGACCTCCGTCTCTTCTGATCCGCGCACTTTTTCTAAGTCTCGCATCGACCGCAGCCGGAGCGCGAACGGTCGCAGGATCGTGGGAGCGTGCGCCCACTTGATGGTTGCTTTTTCTGCAGCGGTTCCCAAGACTGCCACTTCTGCATGTTGCGGCGCTTTCTTCGGGAACCGCCGAAGTGCCTTGCCGGCTTGTCTTCTTAGGAGACCGACTCCTTGACCCACCGCTTCAGTCGGGCGTCTTGGGTCCACCTGTCATCGGCGCTCGGTCTAGGAGCCGAAGCGGTTGCCGATGTGGTGTATTCGAAGAGTTCCGAATCGCCTGGAATTGCACCCGGGAAGGTTTTTAGAGGGTATCTTACCCGCATTGCGGTTTCCCTTTGCACCTCCCAGCGTTCCTTCTCAGACTCTTGTGTTTTTGACCTCTTGCCCTTGTGTCCTCCCTCGCCATGGCTTCCAACCCGCCACCAGAGAAGAAGCGCGCTCGATCTCCTCCAGCGGCGGCATCTGTGCCAAGTCGGGAATCTGGGGTGCCTGGCACTCCTTCCGGTGGCGACTCGAAGAGGCCCCGGGCTGACGCGTTGAGGGGAGCTTCTGGGGCGTCCCCTGCTCCGCCAGTTCAGGCGACTGCGGAGCGGCCGTCAGTGACGGCAGCAGGCTCTGGGGGTTCTACCCCGGCTCGGAAGTCGGGGTTCAGAGCCCGCTGGAGTGTCCGCGCTTCCCGGCCATCCCCGACTAGCGGGGAGTCTGTGCCGTTGCGCTCGGAGCCCGGGACAACTGCTGCGGCCCCCAAGCCAGCGCGGGCTTCTCCTGTTCCGGTGTGCCCGGGCTCCGCGGCGGCGTCATCTCTTCCTGCCGAGACGGCCGCCGCGGCCCCCAAGCCAGCGCAGGTTGACCCTGCACCAGGTGGCCCGGCCTTTATTCCAGCGCCGCCTTCCCCGGCTCGCCCCTCTCCACAGGTCAAGAAGCCAGAAGCTAAAGAGGGCCCGGCAGGTCCGGCTGCCAGAGCCCCGGCGCCAGCTTCTCCTGACCAGCGTCTCGTCTTGGTGGCTGGTGCATTGACTCCCCTTGAGGACGAGGTGATGGAGGAGGTCGGGGGAACTGCCCCGGCCTCTGCTGCTCCATTGCCCCTGGCAGATGCCTTCAAGCTTGCCGAGACGAGCATCCGGCAGGTCTTGGCTGCACTAGGTCGCGAGCGGGAGGAGTATACAGTTGAACGGGATCGCCTCCTCACCTGGGGGAACCTTTTGCGGGAGCGGACCGCGAAGGTCAAGAGCGAGCTTGACTCCAGGCGGGAGTTGCTCGACTTCAGGGAAGTGCTCCTTGACCGGCTGAAGCGGGCTGTCGACCGCATGGACGCCGAATCGTGGCAGATCAACAGGGAGGCCCTGGAGGCACACGCCCGGGCCGAGGAGAGCCTCTCTGCCGCTGAGGAGATACGGCAGCGGTTGGAGCGCCGTAAACTCGCCGTTGAGGAACGGGAGCGTTCCAAGGCAGCTGAGGCGGAGAGGGTCGCCGCGCAGCTGGCGGCGGGCAAGGATGACCTTCGAGCTCAGATCGAGGAGTTGGAGATTCTGAAGGCAGACCTCGACTTGAGGGAGGAACAGGTCTCCCGTGAACGCCGGGCGGTCTTGGAACGTGAGTTGGCCGCCGACTTCAAGGCTTCTGAGTTGGAGCGGCTCACCAAGACTCTCCACCTTCAGGAGAGCTCCCTGGCGGCCAAGGAGAAGGAATTCTCCGAGAGAAACCTAGAGGCCCTGCAGGCAGCCCGCCGCGAGGTGGAGGAGCTTTCGGCCTTGCGGTCCTCTGAGGCTCAAGCGGTCTCAAGCTTCGTTGATCGAGCGGGGTCCGCCCTGATCCCTCTTGGCTTCAGTCCGGTGAGGGCAGCGGCTCCTGTGCTGAAGGTGGCGGAGGTGATCCCCGCGCTGGAGTCAATCAACGCCAAGCTGGACAGGCTAGACTCGGTGGTCGCCAGCGAGCTTGAGGCCGAGGGACGCAGCCTAGCCTTAGAGGTCGCCTCACATGTGCTGGCATGCTTCAAGAGCCGCGACCCCTATTTTTCGCTAGAACCAGCGAGAGAGGGCCCAGCCGCGGAGCGGGAGGAAGCTGCCAGGGCTGAAGTCGAGGATGTGGCCGCCCTAGTAGCCGCAAGGTTCCGGCGGGAGCCGAGAGGTCCTTAGGACTTGTTTCTCCCTTTTTATCGAGTCTGTAGTTCAGCTCATGGAGCCTCGCATAGTTTGACTCTTTTAGATTTTTGTGTCTGTGATGCCTTTTCTCTCCTTCTTGGCTTTGCCTGACTGAGTCCTTAGCTCCGCAAGGTACTCAGAGGCCTTCTCCAATCTCGGAGCTCTGCACAGACACCTTCCCCGGGTCCTAACCGTGTTAGGGGCCCCCGGGGGTCTCCGGATCTCGCCCTATGGGGAGCTCCAAATCTGCCTGCCACGTGGCGGGTCCGGAGCCCCTCCTTAGGAGGCGGGAGCTCCGGCCATGCTGGACAAGTAGGGCTTTCGGAGCCCTCCCACCGGGGGGGAGGTCCGGTTTCCGCCTGCCACGTGGCGAGCCCGGAGCCCCCCTCAGGTGAGGCGTGAGCTCCGGGCCCGCTGGACACGTGGGGCCCTCGGTCCTCGCCCCTGCTGAAGGGGAGGGACCCGGTCCTTCCAGTCCTAGGCCGGAGTAGTTGGTAGCTCCTTTCCCCCCGCTTCATGCAGTCCCTGTTGCCGTAACTTGGAGGTCCTGCACACAGGCAGAGGAAACGTAATTCTCCTCGGGGGGTCCTCCCCTCCCGTCTCCTAGTCTTATTTGTCTTACGATCCTGATCCGTTATACGGGGCTTGGGCAATTCTGTGCTCGAGGCGCCGGAGCTCCGGCTCCCTCCGAGGTCCGGGTACGGTCGTCCGATCCCTAGTACCGGGCCATGCGCTGGGGAAGCAGAGTGCACGTGCTTTGGGTTCATGACGAGGCAAAGCGGTTGTACTCCCCTGTACCTCCGGAGGGCAGGATGCACATGCTTTTGGCTCATGGCCTGCTAAGCTGGATACGCACCCTGGACCCCCCATGCACAATGCAGGCCTTTCCTGGAGGTGACCAACTGACACCGCAACACCTGACTGGGGGAGGCCCGAGAGACTCACTTGGCCATCGGCAGGTGCCTCAAGCGCAGCCGCCCTCGGTAGGATAGCGAATGCTGACTATGGATGAGCGCGGGAGAGTCGGAGCTAGATGTACGATGAACATACAAAGATAGTGCGGTCATAAAAATTAATGCATAATTTAAATGAGCGCATGAGAGAGAGCTAAGTAGAACAGGTTTCTGTATTCACGCCCATAGGTGGAATTCTGGCTGTACATGGAGGCAATATTCCGCCTCGTCTACAAGGGAAGCAAGACTCTACGCGCTTAGGGTCGGAACCAGGCTAAACTGGACGTAGTCCTGTACCGTCCCTTGAGACTTAGCTGCCCCAAGCTCTGTTCCTAAATTCTATGGGATCCATTACAGAAGGGAATGACCTTGTTCTACTGATGCTCGGGGAGTAGGACTTACAGTGTTGCTCCACGCCAAGGATTTTGGGAACGGATCCCGCACTCGGTTGAAAGGCATGTGTACCTGGGGTGGCAGCTTTCATGATTCGGAACGGACCTTCCCTGCTGGGGGAGAGTTTATGGGTCCTTCTCGGGAAAGAGCGTGCCGCGACACCAGGTTGCCCTTCTGCAGGTCCCCGACGCGTTTGGTTCTTTGGTGGTAGTGCTTAGAGCATCAGCCGAGACCTTGCATTGTGGGGTGTTACCTGCAGTCGAGTCTTGTCGACGAAGTTGTTATCTTCACGCTGGATCAGGTCCTGCGCGGCTTTTCCTGGGGGCCCCCGGGGAGTTCTCCCCTTCTGGCTAAGGCCTTCAAGGGGTAGGTGGACCCGGGCTCGTCTTAGATGACCTAAGGTGTCTTCCCCTTCTGGCAAGGCCTTCAAGGGGTTGACAGACCTTGGGCGGCCCCCGGGAGGTATGTCCGAGGCACGGAGGCATGCTCTCGGGTGAGGCTGGCCCGACCTTGCACCATTGTGGTCGGTACTTGGGCTGCTGCGACTACTTGGGGCTTCTCCAAGGTTGACGCCGCAGCAGTGCAGCCTCCACTGACTCGGAACGGCAGCCGCGGCGGGCTACCTGCCTGGCCCGTCACCGTCGGAGCTGGAGTCCTCACCGTTATGCACTGTCTTTATGACACGCTGAGGCTCCTGAAACCCCGCCTGATGGGCGGCGGTGACCGGGGCATCGACCTTCTGCTTGCCATCCCTCTGAGGGTAGGGCGGTGCTTCAGCTCTCTGCTGTCTTCCTTTGCGGAAGCGCTCCGCGAGCCTCTGGATATCCCAGCATTCGGCAGCAGTATGGTTGCCGGTGCCATGCACGGGGCATAGCCCGCCCTGATCACTATCTGGGGCCGGTGACTGCCGCTGCCTTTTGTCGGGGCGTGGCCCCCGTGCTCCACTAGTCGTCGCTGCTGCGGCGACGGGAGCCGTGAACGATGGCTTCATCTTGCCACTCCCCTGGTTCTTGGCCTTCTTGCCACCCCCATAGGCAGCAGCGCCGGACCCGGGCTGTCCTCCTGACTCGGAGGTCGGCAGAAAGTGTCAGTTCCGCCCTTCAGCTGTTCTGGCGCATTTGTCCGCCAGGCTGAAGAGCTCAGAGACGTCGCGGACCTCTCTGGTCGCGAGCTTCTCAAGCATTTTCTCGTCCCAGACACCCTGTCGCAATGCCACCACCACAGAAGCACTTTGAATATGCGGGATGGTGTTGCGTACCTGGGAGAACCGCTGGATGAAGGAGCGCAGCGACTCCCCAGGTTGTTGCTTGACGGCGTGGAGGTCAAGCTCCATGCCGGGACGGGTGTAGGAGCTGCCAAAGTTGGCGATGAACTGCCGGTAGAGCTACCCCCAGGAGGTTATGGACCCCTGAGGGAGATTCATGAGCCAAGACCGAGCTGGGCCGGTCAAGGCGACGGGGAAGTAGTTGGCCATGACAGCCTCATCCCCTCCTGCTGCAAGTACGGCGGTGGAGTAGATCTGGAGGAACTCCGCCAGGTTGACGCTACCGTCGTACTTCTCGGGCAGGTGCGGCCGAAACTTGCGCGGCCACCTCGCGAAGCGAAGGTGAGGTGCAAGGGCCGCACATCCTGCCCCTGCTGCCGCAGGTATTGGCGCTGCGAACGCTTGGTTCGCACTTAGCACCGTGTACCCCGGTATGGGCAAGGCGGTACCATAGACCGGGGGCGCTGCTTGCGGCGCATATGGTTGTGGCAATGCTGCGTGGCGTATGCCTGAGGCATGGCTCGCGTGGCGAAGATCTGTCCTCCAGGTTGTGTCGAGGCCGACGTCATGCTGTCGCCAGCCCCATGGTTGCGACGTCGACGGGAGCCTGGAGGAGCTGGAATCCGCCGTTTGCCCGTCAACCGTGGGCGTGCGCGTCAGCGACACAGCCGGTTGACCGGGGCGTCGCCCTCGCCGAAACCGAGGGTTCGCGGTGGCGACTACGAGGCGGTCCACATCGCGGACCCACTGTTGGGTCGCTGAATGGGGCGCATCCCCAGCAGGTGGGTTGCGCAGCAGTGCTCTTGCTGCAGCTAGCGCACCCCCATGGTGTACGCTCAGCGCTGCAGAAGATCTCACACTGGTCGGAGCCTGCATCGCCGGAGTCGGCATTGCCGGAGTCGGCTACTGGCTACCAGCTTGTGCTGACACACTCCGTCCTGAGTGTGTCGACATGTACTCCCCGCTGGTCACGGTTCGGCGCGAACGCGGACGGGGAGAGTTTGCCGCTGAAGGAAGCTTGGTCATCTTCGTCGGCGGAAACTCGTCGTGCAAGGGGAAGGGCCCCCTACCTGGCGTGCCAAATGTCGAAGTGTTCGGTCGACACTTCCCCCGGGCCTGCACTGGGCAGCCCGCGGAGGTTCTTTTTTCGGTGGGGCTAGTCCCTTGCGGAGAGCTTGCACGGATGGACGAGTTAGTAAGAGCTTGACACTGTGAGTTTTACGTGGTTCAGGCCGCCGGAGCGTAAAACCCTATGTCCACGGCGAGCTATGGAGCTCGCTGTATTGCTTGCTGCTCAGGGCCGGAGTCCTGAGCTTGGGGGTGAGTTACAGCTTGGGTGTGAATGGCTAGCGTATGAGTTGCGGAGGTGCGAACCCTTGCTATCGTCGCTTGCCCGAGTCTTTTATAGTCCAAGACATGGGTGGCTTACAAGGGGGCCCGGGACCCGACAGGTGGTCCCGGGGAGATTGTCTATTATCTACCGTATCTGCAGTTATGCCGGTAGTTGTCTCTGGCGAAGGCTTCTGAGTATTTCTTGCAGCCCTGCCCATGCCGCATGCTAGTCGTAGTGGTTGATGACGGCGCGGGCGGCATGGGATGTCTTGTCGCTGTGTTTATTGGCTGGCAGGCTCTGACACCGTGCGCCAGTCTGTGATGCGACTGGGCGCAACGGCACCTGACAGAGGCGTGCTCCGCGTCTCCGCGTCTTGGGAAGATGCGGGCCTTGAATACCTTGTACGGGCAAGGTATGGGGCTTCTTTACGCCTGCTGCCTATCGCTCGGGGCAGGCAGCGCCATTCTGCTGGCCACGTGGCAGGCCCGGAGCCCTCCTAAGAGGAGAGGGGGGGTCCGGCCCCGCGGGACACCTGGAGCCTTCGGACCTCTCCCCGTGGAGGGGGAGGTCCGGCTTCTGTATGCCACATGGCGGGCCCGGAGCTCTCCTCTGAGGAGAGGGAGGTCCGGCCCTGCCGGATATGTGGCACCTTCGGACACCTCGCCCGCGGAGGGGGAGGTCCGGCTTCTGTATGCCACGTGGCGGGCCCGGAGTTCTCCTCTGAGGAGAGGGAGGTCCGGCCCCACCGGACGCA
The DNA here is from genome assembly GCA_030760725.1 of Neostapfia colusana. Classification (NCBI taxonomy): domain Eukaryota; kingdom Viridiplantae; phylum Streptophyta; class Magnoliopsida; order Poales; family Poaceae; genus Neostapfia; species Neostapfia colusana. The sequence continues at coordinate 110,211,773 of JASWHV010000006.1, forward strand.
TGGTGCCTTCGGAGCTCTCCCTGCGGAGAAGGGCGAGTTCCTTAGGCATTTTCCCCTGTGCGCGGGGGTACCCCATATCGCAGGTACCAACACCGCCCTTCCGCCCTCTGCCACCCCCCTCTTCTTGGAGCCACAGAGGAGGTCAGGGCTCCTGCGGAAGATGCCGAACCTTGACGACATCGGGATCGCCGTCCAGCAGGTCAGGGATGCCTTCCGTGGTATCACCATTCCAGGAACCGAGCACTCCGGGTCAGGGCACGAGGCGTCTGCTGCTGTCAAACCCTCCCCCAGAGCCGACGGAACTCAAGCCGCCGACAAAGGGAAGGGAAAGGAGCCGGCCCCCGGGCATCTAGAGAAGAAACGCGCCCGGTCTCCTTCGAGGGCGCCGCCTGCGCCGAGTCAGGGTGCCGGAGCTACCTTGCTCCCATCTCCCGAGGGTGCTGGTTCATCGGGTGGCGACCTGAAGAGGCCCCGGGTGTCCCTCCCCGGCGGGTCTCTCCCCAGACAGCGGCCGTCCGAGTCAGCCCAAGTACCTCGTCACCCTTCCTCAAGCGGAGGGGTTTCCAGGACGGATGCTGGTGGGGCCACGCCGGCGAGTGCGCCGGGGATCCAGGTGTCACGCTCCGCGACCGTTCCAGCCGTTGGTCCCGGCGGTTCAGCTACAGCCCAGAGGCCAGTGCTGCAAGCCCGTTGGAGCGCTCACGCCGCCCAGTAAGTGTTGCTCTTTCTGGCTTGTAGGAGCAGAGCTCTTGTCTCCTCTCTTAGCCTGAGGGCTTTCTCTTCTTGCAGGGACCGACCAGCTGCTGGGGGCGGGCCTCTTACCAGGCCGCCTTGAACCGACGGAGGCTCCGCGCCTCAGCACCTGGGGACCATGGTGGCTCCCATGGTGCCCAAATCGACGGGGGCTCCCTCTGCGCCGGCGAGTTCACCCTCCGTGGTGGCCGCATCTGCTCCTATCCGCCCTCCTTCACCAGTCCAGAAGTCCGGTCCTGAAACTGGGAGGGCCGCTGTAGGTGCGCCTGCTGGCCCCCTGGCCTCCCTAGGACAGCGCCCCACCCTGGTTGCTGAGGCACCGGCGCCTCCGCCGGTCTTAGACTCGACAGGGGGTCCAGTGGCGTGACTCCTGTCCCCCCTGCCCTGGTGCCCGTGTGGGACGCCCTGGGGCGTGTCCAGACCAGCGCCCGGCAGCTCCAATCCGCCTTTGAGCAGGAGTGGGGGGCGCTGGCCGGCGAGAGGGAATGTCTTCTCAGCTGGCAGCAGCGGGCCAAGGAGGCTAAGGCGGACCTTGACTCGAGGCAGTCAAGGCTTGAGGCCATGAGTGCTCTGCTTGGCACTCAGAAGAAGGCCATTAGCCGCTTGGAGTCAGAGTCCCGGCGGGTTCGTGCCACCTACCGCGAGGCTCTGGCCCACGTTGAAGCCAAAGCCAAGGAGCGTTCCGCCGCCGCGGAGGAGTTGCAGCTGCAGGTAGCCCATCGAGAGTGCGCCGTCGCTGATCGGGAACGTGCTGTCGCGGTCGAGGAGGAGAAGACCACCGCCCGGCTGAGGGCCAAAGTGGAGGAGCTAAGGGCTCGGACCGAGGAGCTGGAGCTCCGTGAGTCGGCTGTTGCCGCGAGGGAGGGGCAGTTCTCCCAGGAGCGCCAGGCGGCGATGGATCGCGAGCTGGCGGCTCGCCAAGAGGTAGAGAAGCTCCAGTTCTAGCGGTCTGCCGAGGCCCAGGCAGTCTGGGGCTTTATTGCCAAGGCGGGGTCCGCCTTGGCTCCTCTTGGTTTCGGCCCTGTGCAGGTGGAGGCTCCGGCGCGGCCGATGTCTGAAGCGATCCCGGCACTTGAGTCCATCGGCGACGAGCTGGGTCGGCTCGAAGCAGTGATCGCCGACAAGCTTGAAGCGGAAGGTCGGGGCCTTGCGAAGGAGGTCTCTATGCACGTTCTGTCGTGCTTCCTGAGCCAAGACCCTTCCTTTTCTCTGGGGCCAGTCCTTCTAGGACCCGTCGCCGATCGGGAGGAAGCTGCCAGGGCCGAGGACGAGGACTTGGCTGCCCTCATGGCCTCCCGGTTCCATCGGGAGTCCGGGGACTCTTAGGCATCTGCCCCCGTGGCCACAAGGCCCTGTACTTCCTTTTTATTTTTGTTGAGTCTGTAGCCCAGCTCGTGGAGCCTTTGTATGAACAGACTCCTCTTTCTTTCTGTGTCTGCATGTCCTAGTCTTCTTCCTGGCTTTTTCCTGGCCGCCTTATCTCCGCAAGGTACTCGGAGGCCTTGACCAATCTCGAAGCTCTGCATAGACACCTTCTCCGGGTCCTCACTGTATACTAAGGGCCCCGGAGGTCTCCAGGACCCGCCTCACGAGATCGGAGGGGGTCCGGGCCTGTTGGCCACGTGGCGGGTCCGGAGCTCCCCCCTGAGGGGAGGTCCGGGCTTGTGGGGCACGTGGGGTCCTTGGACCTCTCCCCGCGGAGGGGGGAGGTCCGGCTTCTGTAGACCACGCGGCGGGCCCGGAGCTCCCCCTCAAGGAGGTGGAAGGTCTGGCCCCGCTGGACACGTGGGACCTTCGGGCCTCGCCCCTGTGAGGTCTAGTTCTTTGATCTTACCTTGGGGTTTCGGTCTTGCGCGATCCCGTAGCGGCCCCCTGGTAGGTGCGTTCCATTGGATGGATGTGCCTACCATACTCCTGCGGGGAGCTGAGGCCGAGAGGTCCTGCACACAAGTAAGGGAAACGTAATTCTCCTTGGGGGCTCCCCCCTCTATCTCATAGTCTTATTTGGCTTATGGTCCCCGTCCACCTAAACGGTGCTTGGGAACTACCGTGCGCGAAGTGCCGGGGGCTTGGGGCCCACCTGGCTATCGGCCGGTACCTCCGACGCAACCGCCTTTGATAGGGCAGCAAATGCCGACTAAAGATGAGAATGAGAAGAGGGAGCTGAACGCATGGTGAGCACGCACTATCAGTGCAATCATAAAAATTTAATAAGTAAATTAAATGAGCACAAAAGAAGAGCAACGTAGGACAGGTTTCTTTTCATATAAATTTCCATAGGAGGAAGACAGGCTGAGTATGGAGGCCACGACCCACCTCAAGGGAAGCAAGACTCTATGCGCTTGGGGTCGGAACCAGGCGAAGCTGAACATAGTCCTGGACCGTCCCCTGAGGCTTAGCTGCACCGAGCACTGTTCCTGGACTGTATGGAATTTATTATAAAAAGAAGAGTTTGTCCTATTGTTGCTCTAGGGGTAGAACTTACAGAGGTGTTCTGTGTTCCGAAGGTTTGGGAGCGGGTCCCCATCCTCGGTTCTGGGGAATGGTCCCAGGCCCAGGATGTCCAGCCCCCGTATGGCAAATGGCCATGTGGGCTGGATCATCTGTACCGTCCTACCTGGCGCACCAAATGTCGAAGTGTTCGGTCGACACTTCCCCCGGGCCTGCACTGGGCAGCCCGCGGAGGTTCCTTTTTCGGTGGGGCTAGTCCCTTGCGGAGAGCTTGAGTGTATGGACGAGTTAGTAAGAGCTAGACACGGTGAGTTTTACGTGGTTCAGGCCGCCGGAGCGTAAAACCCTACGTCCACGGCGAGCTATGGAGCTCGCTGTATTGCTTGGTGCTCAGAACCGGAGTCCTGAGCTTGAGGATGAGTTACAGCTTCGGGGTGAATGGCTAGCGTATGAGTTGCGGGAGTGCGAACCCTTGCTAACATCGCCTACCCGAGTCTTTTATAGTCCAAGACTCGGGTGGCTTACAAGGGGGGGCCGGGACCCGACAGGTGGTCCCGGGGAGATTGTCTTTCATCTACCGTATCTGCAGTTATGCCGGTAGTTGTCTCTGGCGAAGGCTTCTGAGTCTCCGTCTTGCAGCCCTGTCCATGCCGCATGCTAGTCGTAGTGGTTGATGACGGCGGGGGCGGCATGGAATGTCTTGTCGCTGTGTTTATTGGCTGGCAGGCTCTAACACCGCGCGCCAGTCTGTGATGCTACTGGGCGCAACGGCACCTGACAGAGGCGTGCTCCGCGTCTCCGCGTCTTGGGAAGACGCGGGCATTGAATACCTTGTACGTGCAAGGTATGGGGCGTCTTTACGCCCGCTGCCTATTGCTCGGGGGCAGGTAGCGTTCTTCTGCTGGCCACGTGCCCCGCGGGACTCAGTTGACCAGCAGAAGAACGCTGCCTGCCCCCGAGCGATAAGCAGCGGGCGTAAAGACGCCCCATACCTTGCCCGTACAAGGTATTCAAGGCCCGCGTCTTCCCGAGACGCGGAGCACGCCTCTGTCAGGTGCCGTTGCGCCCAGTCGCATCACAGACTGGCGCGCGGTGTCAGAGCCTGCCAGCCAATAAACGCAGCGACAAGACATCCCATGCCGCCCCCACCGTCATCAACCACTACGACTAGCATGCGGCATAGACAGGGCTGCAAGACGGAGACTCAGAAGCCTTCGCCAGAGACAACTACCGGCATAACTGCAGATACGGTAGATCACAGTCAATCTCCCCGGGACCGCCTGTCGGGTCCCAGGCCCCCCTTGTAAGCCACCCAAGTCTTGGTCTATAAAAGACTCGGGTAGGCGACGATAGCAGGGGTTCGCACTCCCGCAACTCATACGCTAGCCATTCACTCCCAAGCTGTAACTCATCCTCAAGCTCAGGACTCCGGTTCTGAGCACCAAGCAATACAGCGAGCTCCATAGCTCGCCGTGGACGTAGGGTTTTACGCTCCGGCGGCCTGAACCACGTAAAACTCGCCGTGTCAAGCTCTTACTAACTCGTCCATACGCTCAAGCTCTCTGCAAGGGACTAGCCCCACCGAAAAAAGAACCTCCGCGGGCTGCCCAGTGCAGGCCCGGGGGAAGTGTCGACCGAACACTTCGACATTTTGGCGCGCCAGGAAGGGGGCTTTTCCCCTTGCGCGATGAGTTTCCGCCGACGAAGATGACCAAGCTTCCTTCAGCGGCAAACTCTCCTCCTCCGTGTTCACGGCGAACCGTGACCAGCGGGGAGTACATGTCGACACACTCAGGACAGAGTGTGTCGGCACAAGCTTGTAGCCAGCAGCCGACTCCGGCAACGCCGACTCCGGCAATGCAGGCTCCGACCAGCATGAGATCTTCTGCAGCGCTGAGCGTACACCATGGGGGTGCGCTAGCTGCAGCAAGAGCACTGTTGCGCAACCCACCTGCTGGGGATGCGCCCCATTCAGCGACCCAACAGTGGGTCCACGAGGTGGACCGCCTCGTCGTCGCCGCCGCGAACCCCCGGTTTCGGCGAGGGCGACGCCCCGGCCAACCGGCTGTGTTGCTGACACACACGCCAATGGTTGACGGGCAGACGGCGGATTCCAGCTCCTCCAGGCTCCCGTCGACGGACCTGAGAAGGAAGCTGGAACGGTGCTGACACGACCCCATTGGTCCTGTCGAGCCAGGATTACGCTGAGGGGTGCTGCGTTGCACAGCACCGTATAACACACGTCAAAGGTGCAAAGCGGAAGCGGAAGTTTTATTACATAAACAAGTTTATGAACATGTTTACATCAAAATAAGTTCAGTCTACACTCGCGGGCGTAGACTAAGCATCAAGTGCACGTTCAGCCCTCGAACGTGTCCTTGCTAGCACACACGCACACTAACTCTGCGGCGTGCACGACTCCCACTCGACGGGGTTCCCCTCCTGGGGTTCCGTCTCCTCTTCGGGAGTCCCTTCCTCATAGAACCCTGCAAAAGCTTCAAACACAAGCAGTGAGCACGAAGGCTCAGCAAGTCTGACCCGTCTCACCTAAACATGGAACTTCTACATGAGGGTAATGGGTTGCATGAGGTAAAAATCATTTGCAAGGACTCGCCTAATTAGTAGAACCTTACTTTCAAGTTTTAGCAGAAGGTTGTGGAGAACCTTACGCTAAGGCACATGAGAGAGCCGCAATCAAACAAGAAACGCATTTCTCTCATGTACTTTGCCCAAAGTTGAAAAGAACTTTAATTAGCTCTAAGCTACAGCATATCATTAACAATCACTGTCCAGCTTTCACTCAGCAACATTTTGACATGTAACTAGCCTGTTCTTTCTACGTCACGGTACAGTGAACAAGTGGTACTCACTGACCACGAGGGACGGCGATTATAATCGATTTACACCTGCAGGGTTACCCGAACAACCCGTCACGTACGCCCGTACTCGATGTTGCCTACAACAACCATCACGGACGCCGTACGCGACTACCTTTCACCCGTTAGCCAAATATTGAACCGGTCCCATCGTCCCGAGCAAGAGGTCTCTGCACGCGCATCTCCGTGCCGCCAGCCGATTTACACCTCAAGCTCTCAACCTACCCTCTGAACGACGGGCAATGCCTCAATAACCAGCTACCCGAGTTACATCAGTTTCCCGGTTCCCATATAGCCGGTAGGTCTTCGGTACTGTTCTAGCTTGTTCAACAGGCCCGCACACGGCTCGGTTCTCAATCGACACAAGCGGAGCTACAGCACACAGGCCCCAACGTCCTGCTGCCCTTACTCTCCGCTCGGTCTCATTTTCTTGCCATGTGTATCATGTGCTATCTCTACCCGAGCAATGTGCCTCTAGCCTATTCTCGCGAGTAGTTCCAACTACTCGACTTGTAACGAATCCTACTCTATCCTAGCAATGCAGTGGCTAACGGGGTTTGCAATCCTAAACCCCAACCCATGGTTTTCTTGGCTATGCAGTGGGGTTTCCAAACAAGACTCTAATGCACAGAATAAAGGAAACAAGTATGTGCTCAAACAATAAAAATTTGTAAAATGGTTAATGCAAACCGGAGCTTGCCTTGCTGCTCTTGGTCGTAGGCTAGCTGTTCCTCCGGAGTAACGAAGTCTAGGACTTCGGGTTCCTCCTCGACCTTAGCGACTACATGATAAGAGTAATGTATGTATTAATTTAAATGCATTTGTATTATCTTTGAAGTTGTGAAGTCTATAACCTTTGCTAGACAGACCTAATGACTGTGAAACTTTTACTGTGTCTTGGTTACAACCTAAACAGAGACTTGGTCAAGTTTTAGTTGCAGCAAAGCTCATTTGAGCCCTCCACAATTAATTATGTCCTTGACCTTAATTGGAACTCTTAGGGTGTTCTAGGAATTTTCATGAGACAAACTATGACTTTCTGAAAACTAGATTTTCAGAGGGTTCTAATGGAGTTGGTATCACTTAATTTGGAAGTCCTTAACTAAAGATATGAGCTAACCAATTTCAGAGAAAATTCTGAAAATGTTTCTGAACATTTTCTATTTTCTCTGGAACAGTTTCACTAATCTCACCATTAGGTGGATTAAATGAGCTCAAATGGATCTGAAATTTTTATGGTAGTTCAGGGATATTTTGGTGAATATTCCAGCAAAATTTCAGGATTTTCCTCCACAGGATTCTCCAGTTAAAATTCCTAACAGTTTAAAATTTCAGGAATTAATTCTGGGGAAATAAGGAATTTCATGAAGTTAAACTTGATTTTCTGGAAAGTACTCAGAGAGCTGAATCCAGCAAAATTTGGTTCACTAAATTTGGAGCTTTCTAGCCAAAGTTATAAGGCTTTGAAGTTTGAACTGAAACTGAAATTCGGGGAAAAAGTTTAAACTCTGGCTTGTGGGCCCCGCACACAGTGCGTCGTCTCCTTCCTCGCGCCAACTGCGCGGCGGCGGCGATCTCCGGCGACCCTCGCCGGAACTGAGTTCCCGGCCACTCCCGGCCCGAAACTTGCCGCCTGCCCCTTCACTGACCCCCTGGACTCGATGGTGGGGTCGCCGGCCACCGGCGATGACCGGAAACCCGTGCGCACCGATGACAGCACCTGCTAGGGTTCCGGTGAGGTCGGTCCCGCTCTCCCGTGCACCAAATCGACCGGAAATCGGTCGGAGAGCATCAGTAGAGCATGGGAAACACGAACCAGGGCTGGGTGGAAGCTAGAAATACCGGCAACTAGGCTCTCGACGGTGAGCCGAGGTGTTCAGCCATGGCGGCGGGGAAAACAGCCATATCATGGCCGATTCTCGATGGTTTTCTCTAATTCCAGTTCGAGCGTGGGCGCTATCGTGCGTAGAAGCTACTAGGTAACGAGCTCGTCCAACCCTCGTGCATAGAGCACGAATTTCACCCGAAGGTGAGCTTGGTCCTTATGAACTGATCAAGAGTAAATTTGGAAATTCTCGGCCGAGGGTTGATCAATCGCCAAACGGCTTTCGGCTACTCCATCTACATACAATCACGCACCTTTCTTGTGTAGAGAAGAGGACGTGACAATGGCTGTGCCGTGCTGTCCACGGGAGCCCGATCGGCGGCGATGTTCGGCTCGCCGGAGAAATGGCTCGTACAGCTCGAGGACGCTTGCTCACTGGACAACACGGGGTCTAGGAGGTTGCTCACGACCTCATGGTGCCGTTTTGCTGTGGAGGAGGCGGTGCTCGCGAGTGATCGGGCTTGATCAAACGTGAGCTCGGGCGGCGGCGATGGCAGTGGAAGAACAGGTCGTGCACGTCGGCAGCTCGGGGAATGGGCGACTGAAGCACGCCGGGGAGGGGATAAGTAGCCCGGCGACTGGTCTCCGGCTTGGGGCGCGCAGCAGGAGCTGGCGCCGGCTGCCCCCTCTGTGGCGCGCGCACACTGCACCCGGGAACCGATGGAGCTGCGTTTCAGTCGGTTTGTGCTGAAGTAGAGGCTGACAGGTGGGTCCCACCCCCCATTTTAACCTCTGAAATTTACTCCTAATAACTGTTGTAAACAGTGAACCCCATACTACCCTTGGCAATTCAAATTATTCACCCATGAGCCATTTGAATTGATCCAAGTTCAAATGAGGTTTGGTTTGAATGAATTTCAGCACAAGTTCAGTTTGAAATTCAAATAAAGTTTGAATTTCTCCCCCTTAGCTCATGTCAAGATCAACTCCAAATGGAGTGAAAATTGGTGTGTGAGCTCACAAAAATGTGCTGAGTAAGAATATGCCTTCCACTTTTAAATTCATGGGATAAAAACAGTTTGAATTTGAATATGGTTTCAAACTGTCCTCTTCCTAACTATACCCAAACTGACCTCAAAAAGGTTTTGAATTTGGGTGAAACTTGGCATGGACATCCTTAGCAAAGTGTAGGAGTTTTCATATGTCCAGCCCATCTATATCACATGTGGGAAATACCACTTTTGCAATGTGTAAGTTTGTTCTCTAATGAGCATGTTGATAATTGTTACTTGCTCTTCATTTGTGTTCATCATTCTTCCTCAAATGAGGTGTGTGGTGTGGTGATGAATACTGCAAATGTGTGTCAAAAACTGAGGCCCTTACATTCCTCCCCCCTTAAAAGAATCTCGTCCCGAGATTATAAGGTGAAAATGAGAGAGAGGACGGTGGAAAAATTACCGGATATGCGACGTGAAAAAGTCGGGGTAGTTAGTGCGAAGGAATTCTTCGTTCTCCCATGTCGCTTCGTCCATGGAGTGATTACTCCATAGAACCTTGTAGAACCACAACGTACGGTTGCGTGTGGTTCGGGCCTTTTCATCAATAATCTGCACCGGTTCCTCCCGATAGGTGAGATCCGGTGGCAGTTCCTCAATGTCTTCCAGCTGAACGGTAGTTGATAGCTTGAGACACTTCCTCAGCTGGGAAATGTGAAAGACGTCGTGCACACCGGAAAGTGCTTCTGGTAATTTCAACCGGTATGCCACTGATCCACATCTTTCGGTAATCTGGAATGGACCGATGAATCGGGGTGCCAACTTTCCTCTCACCCCAAATCTGTTTACGCCCTTCATTGGAGACACCCGTAGATATACGTGATCTCCAACTTCGAATTGTAATGGGCGCCTTCTCCGGTCCGCATACTGTTTCTGACGGGATTGAGCGGCTTTTAGGTTCGCTTGAATTAGTCGAACCTTTTCTTCCGTGTTGTTGACAAGGTCAATCCCAAAGGTAACCCTTTCGCCAGACTCACACCAGTTCAATGGTGTGCGGCATTTTCTTCCGTATAGCGCCTCGTAGGGCGCCATCTTGATGCTGGCTTGGTACCCATTGTTGTACGAGAACTCGGCTAACGGCAAGTGATCATCCCAATTCTTGCCGTGGTTGATAGCGCAAGCTCGTAGCATGTCTTCTAGGATTTGATTTACCCGCTCGGTTTGCCCATCCGTCTGCGGGTGGTAGGCTGAACTACGGATCAGCTTCGTCCCCAAGGCAGCGTGTAGCTGCTCCCAAAAACGGGACACAAATAAAGTGCCCCGATCCGATATGATAGTACGGGGTACGCCGTACAAGCATAGGATCCGTGAGATGTACAGTTCAGCGTACTTCTTGGCGTTGTAGTTGGTGTTGACCGGGATGAAATGGGCAACTTTGGTGAGCCGATCGACGATCACCCACACCGAATCATGTTTCTGTAAGGTGTTGGGTAAACCGACGATGAAATCCATGCCCACGTCCTCCCATTTCCAGGCAGGAATGCCCAGTGGTTGCAGTAGTCCCGGTTTCCGCATATGATCTGCCTTCACCCTTCGACATGTATCACACTCGGACACGTATTTTGCAGTCTCGCGCTTCATCCGTGTCCACCAAAACTTTCTTCTGAGTTCTTGATACATCTTGTTGCTGCCGGGGTGAATAGAGAGCTTTGATAAGTGAGCCTCATCAAAGATCTTCTTCCGTAGTTCCGGGTTACGGGGTACGACGATCCGGTCCTTGAACCATAGGACGCCGTCTCCGTCTTTCCGGAAACATTTCAGCTCCCCACTTTCTACACGTCTCCGCAAATGTGACATGCCCTTGTCATTCTTCTGGGCTGCCGCTATCTCTTCACGGATGGTGGGGATCAAAGCTAGGTTGTAGAGAGCTCCGTATGGAATCACACGTAGTGGTGGTTCGCTCTCTTCCAACGGTGTGATGGTCAGATTGTTGACGTGTGACTTGCGGCTCAGCGCATCTGCCACAACGTTTGCCTTGCCCGGATGATAATGGATCTCTATCTCGTAATCCTTTATCATTTCTAACCATCTTCGTTGCCTCATGTTCAGCTCCTTCTGAGTGAATATGTACTTGAGGCTTTTGTGGTCGGTATATAAATGTACGAGGTTACCGAGTAGGTAGTTCCTCCACATTTTTAGTGCAAGTACCACGGCAGCGAGCTCCAAGTCGTGAGTTGGATAATTCTGCTCATGGTTCCTAAGCTGCCGTGATCCATACGCGACCACCCTTCGATCTTGCATCAGCACACACCCGAGCCCAATGCCGGATGCATCGCAGTACACATCGAACGGTTTTGTTGTGTCTGGATGCGCCAAAACCGGTGCTGATGTCAGGTGCTTGACTAAAGCCTTGAATGCTGCTTCACATGCTGGACTCCAAACATATTTGGTAGCCTTCTTCAGCAGCTCTGTCATTGGCTTGGCAATCTTCGAGAAGTTCGGAATGAACCTCCGATAATATCCCGCGAGTCCGAGGAAACTCCGTACCTCGTGAACAGTTCTCGGGGACTTCCAATTCAGCACTTGAGTGATCTTGCTCGGGTCCACAGCGATACCTTCCGCTGAGATGATATGCCCGAGGAAAGGCACCTGCGATATCCAAAACTCGCATTTGCTGAATTTTGCATATAACTTGTGATCCCGCAACCGTTGCAAGACTATACGCAGATGTTTCTTGTGATCTTCCTCCGACTTGGAATATACCAGGATGTCGTCGATGAAGACCACGACAAACTTGTCCAGCTCCGGCATGAATACCGAGTTCATCAAGTACATGAAGTGAGCTGGAGCATTGGTGAGGCCGAAGGACATAACTAGGTACTCATAAAGTCCGTACCTCGTCGAGAAAGCCGTCTTCGGAATGTCCTCAGCCCTTATTTTAATCTGATGGTACCCGGATCTTAAATCCATCTTGGAAAAGATCTTCGCTTCGACCAACTGATCAAACAACATGTCGATCCGTGGCAACGGGTACTTGTTTTTAATTGTTACGGCATTTAATGGACGGTAGTCCATGCAAAGCCGCAACGTTTCATCCTTTTTCTTGACAAATAATGCCGAACAGCCCCATGGCGAGGAGCTCGGCCTAATAAAACCCTTCTCCAGAAGGTCCGTGAGCTGAGTCTTTAGTTCAGCCAACTCCTTGGGCGCCATCTTGTACGGCCTTCGGGATATTGGCATGGTTCCCGGTGCGAGTTCAATTTTGAACTCCACCTCTCTATCGGGTGGCATCCCCGGCAAATCGTCCGGGAATACATCAGGGAACTCTCGGACCACTGTAATGTCTTCCAATCTGATGGTTGTGGCTTGATAGACACTTGGAAGTTTTATTTCTGGACTGTCCAGAAATAATGAGTGAGAACCGTGCACTTCTGAGTTTAAGTGCACGACTCGAAGGATGGTGTCTAAAACAGCGCTGTGGCGGGTTAACCACGACACCCCTAGGATGACATCGACCTTCTGTCCCTCTAAGATAATGAGAGACGTGGGGTACACTCTACCCGCTAAGCATAACGGTGCTTTGGAGACCATTATGCTTGCTGAAATCTTCCCACCCGTTGAACAAATTAAATATGGACTATCGGTGGGTAGTATTGGCAAACTGTGTTTAGCAATAAAAGCTTGGCTAATAAAATTATGCGTGGCGCCTGAATCAAACAGTACTATAGCGGGATGCTGGTGGAGTTGGAACATACCCGCAAGGATTGGCTCGCCCTCCGGCACGTCCTCAATGGCAAGTTGGTGGACAGTGCCGGGCCTAGGGTTTGCCCACCGCGCATTAGTAGGGTTCCGGGGTTGATTCCTCCCCGGAAACTGTGGTGCCACTCCGCCGCCTTGCCTCTCCGGGCAACTGCTCGCGAAGTGTCCTGGACGACCACACTTGTAACATGTGGCCGCTGCTGGTGGAGTACTCGGTGGACGAAAGCCCGGCATGCGTTGCGGAGGTGCAAACGCACGCGGCATCGCCCGCTGCTGCTGTTGTTGTTGCGGTGGTGCTGGCAGTGCCGACCGGAATGCCGGTGAAGAGTATGGCCGACTGCGGAACGGCATCGACCGCTGTGGTGGTTGCCAGCGTGGACCTGATGGTGGGCGATTCACCATCCGAAACTTCTGAGAAGGACCGCCTCCTTCTCCACTGTTCTGCGGCGCACTTCGCTTTCGCTCTGCCGCCGCCAACTCCTTGCCGGAGTCCTCCTGAACAATCGCAGCATCAATGATGTCGTTGAGGCTGCCGCGATTGAACATCGCCAACTTGTCCTTCAGGAGCGGGTTAAGCCCCTGGTAAAAATGGTCTCGCCGCTTCTCGTCTGTATCCGCGTGATACGACGCGTAGAGCGCGAGATCGTTGAACGCCCTGGAGTATTCCAGCGCGTTCCGGCTCCCTTGTTGCAGGTGTAGGAACTCCTGCGTCTTCCTCTTCATCAAACCGGGCGGTATATGATAGGCCCTGAAGGCCGTCCGGAACTCCGCCCAGGTCATCACTCGGTCGGTGGGCTGGGAAGCACAGAAGTTGGCCCACCACGCGCTCGCGGATCCTTGGAGCTGCTGGACCGCGAACTGAGTCCTGCGCTGCTCGCTGATTTGGAGCAGCCCGAACTTCATCTCTATGGCGTGGAGCCAGTTGTCCGCGTCAAGTGGTTCATCCGCCCTTGAGAATACAGGGGGATGAGTCGCCAGGAAGTCGGAGTAGGAGCTCTGTTGGCGCTCCTCACGATCTTGACGTCTCTCTGGGCGAGACGTATTGGCGATTAGAGTCTGCAGCAACTCTGTGTGCTGCTGATGCGAGCCCGCCATTGCCGCGACAATGTCGGCCAATGTAACCGTTGGTAGTGGCGGTGGCGGTGTTTGCTGTTGCTGTTGCTGCTGCTGTCCCGAGGAGTCCTCGGGAGGTGGTTGGGAGGTCTCTCCCCCTTGACTGGTACCCCCAACGTCAGGGTTGGCACGAGTACGCGTCATTCTGAAATTCAAAACAGCAGCAATTAGCACATGTCTTACTAAAAATTCCATACGCAACAGTAGGTATTGAAGTGACACATGATCAATTTGCACAACATTCACATATATTGATAAAGCATAAACTTTATACAAGATACATTATTCTCGGATCTCCGAGAAGTCGTGCTCATGTCGTCACTACCTATACATACGCTACTGTCTACACGACATGTCACCGATTACAAAAGTTGGGTTACGCTACCCTAGCTGCCCTACTTGGCAACCGTAACCCCCTACTCGGAGTAGAACTCGACCTCCTGTGGGTCGTCCTCCTCCGGTACCTCTGCTGGTGGCTCGGGGTCTACCACCTCTTCTCCCATTCCGGGTTCTCCCATGGCTGGAAGACCCAAGACTACCGGTACGCCCAATACCGGGGGCACGAGGTCCTGCAAGGCATGCACCTCGTCCATAGCTTGGTTGTAGTCCTCTTCCCAGCCTTGTCCTTCCTCAATAGCGTCGTCCCGCTCTTGAGCAAGGTCCTCATTCTGCTGGGTTAGGGTCTGCACCAGCTCTTGCAACGCCGCGATGTCCACACGGCTCTTCTTCCTTGCCTTCTTCAGACGACGCAACTGATTGTGTTGTTCATTTAGTCGCTTGATCGTTGGAAGAAGCACATTGCGGAGTGCGCTGTGAGCACTCTCGAAATGATCTCCACGGCTTGTGCTCTCCTTGAGCTTGGTGGCGAGATGCTCCGTATGAACAGCTTGGATGTCCATCACAGCGTTTCCCGCCCTCATTTGGAGGCTGAGGTTTGCCTACGCGGGGTTGTACCTTGGGCAATTCGGGTCTGTTGCCTCCAGGTACCTCTCTTCCCACACATGCTGGGCTCGTCCCTCCACCGGAACGAGTGCGTATGGAGTGCCCTCCATAGCCTGCACGTGTAGTTGGCAGAAACGTGACATAGTGTCACGGGCTGCCACTTGCCACATCCCTTCCGGTTGTCTTCCTCTCACCGTGACAGTGAATGGCACCCAACCGGGTGGTGTAGGTCCTGCAGGAACCTCGACATGGATCGTCCACGTCTTGTTCCCCTCTTCGCCTTCTTCTTTGGCGATGTATTGCGGCATCTGGTTGTACCCGAAATATTGGAGCATTTGCCACAATGCTTCCGCGTAGCCGCTACGGTCAGAGCAGTGGGAAACTACCCACCCGTTCTCCAACTGTTTATCTGCTGTCATCTGTAAAAATATATTTGAGAAATATCAAATATTTATTTAAACAGTAAACTTCTGAGCTATAACATAAGACATGTCATTGAACCCATAAAACTTGGAAACATAGTTCAAATTTTAAACAAATTTGACTGCTGATCTGCTGTTCCCATGACAGCCTTGACCAGTTTCCATATCAACCTGATTTAGGCCATGTTAAAGGCAAACCAATTCTGGAGCTCAACATCAAAGTTAAATTTAACTTCAATAGCTTCCCAGAAAGTATTTGGTTGGCCTAAGATCTGTCCTGGTTCAAGAGTTATGAGATGTCAAAGTTAACAGAATTTCTGGAATCAATTGGACAGCACCTCCCTGCTTTAGGTACTGAATTGATCCAAGAATCCCAGTTAATTCTGTTCCTAATCTGACAAAACTTTCTGTTACAAAGTCGTAACCCATCTCATAAGCTTTCCAGAAGTACCTCATTTCCTATTTTTGGATTTTTAAGAAGGAAGTTATGCTTAATTTACAGAGAGTTTACAGAGAGTCTTTGATCTGTCCTGTTTTCTGGACAGTTTCAACTCTACTGCATTTTTCGAGTGGTTAAGGGATGAAACACCTCTGGACCTCAACAGAAGAGTTGTAAAGCTCTTCCAACGCTTTCCAGAAATGTATCATACGACCCCAACCTCGAAAGAACTCAACCTCTAACCTCTGATTAACTTCAGCTTTGATTCAGCTGAAAACAGAGTGCTCTGTCCTTAACATCCTATAAGTTGAAAGCTTGTTAACTTTGAATATCCTGTTCAAGGGAAGGAGTTACATCAAATTTTACTACTTTGGATCAAAACCTTCAAGTTTTTTTTAAATGAAGTTGTTCATTTAGTTGGGTGTGACGTCGATGCGTCACCAGATTATGTCGGTACTACGTCCTCACAAAGGAAAAACCTATACCGGACTTAGCCGGCTTCGTTAGTTCAGTGGCACTACTCGTCACTCGCACACGGATGCTACACGTCTACCGTTTCGTGGTAAGGCTACCTGCAGAAACTCAAACAATCATCAGACTCGGCTGCACACCGAGCCCGGAATCCATACAGTTCGTACATCCGGCCGTCATCACTCGCCCGGATGTTCTCAAGCCAAACACGCCTTGAGTTACGTGTTCACGTTTCAGACCACGTGACGGGGTCTCCCATGTTGCACCACGCACGCCAGGGACAGACGTTGCTCGAATACCCCAAACGACATGAAGAGTCGTAGAGGATACTAAAGCGGGTCGGGTTACCTGCCACCCGTGGGGCTCCACCCTTCAGCTTGTGCGCACTGGTGGACAGCGCTTACGTGCACCCCCCAAGACATGAACGTCCCGAGATGCACGATTTTCCGACATAACAAATAGGTTAATATGCCACTTTCTATATGCTAATAACATCCTTATACGGGCTACTAACTCGTTCCTCACTGGTTTTTCGAAAAAGAAGACCTTTGTACTGTGTTAAACCTCAAGAGAGCTCTGATACCACGCTGACACGACCCCATTGGTCCTGTCGAGCCAGGATCACGCTGAGGGGTGCTGCGTTGCACAGCACCGTATAACACACGTCAAAGGTGCAAAGCGGAAGCGGAAGTTTTATTACATAAACAAGTTTATGAACATGTTTACATCAAAATAAGTTCAGTCTACACTCGCGGGCGTAGACTAAGCATCAAGTGCACGTTCAGCCCTCGAACATGTCCTTGCTAGCACACACGCACACTAACTCTGCGGCGTGCACGACTCCCACTCGATGGGGTTCCCCTCCTGGGGTTCCGTCTCCTCTTCGGGAGTCCCTTCCTCATAGAACCCTGCAAAAGCTTCAAACACAAGCAGTGAGCACGAAGGCTCAGCAAGTCTGAACCGTCTCACCTAAACATGGAACTTCTACATGAGGGTAATGGGTTGCATGAGGTAAAAATCATTTGCAAGGACTCGCCTAATTAGTAGAACCTTACTTTCAAGTTTTAGCAGCAGGTTGTGGAGAACCTTACGCTAAGGCACATGAGAGAGCCGCAATCAAACAAGAAACGCATTTCTCTCATGTACTTTGCCCAAAGTTGAAAAGAACTTTAATTAGCTCTAAGCTACAGCATATCATTAACAATCACTGTCCAGCTTTCACTCAGCAACATTTTGACATGTAACTAGCCTGTTCTTTCTACGTCACGGTACAGTGAACAAGTGGTACTCACTGACCGTGAGGGACGGCGATTATAATCGATTTACACCTGCAGGGTTACCCGAACAACCCTTCACGTACGCCCGTACTCGATGTTGCCTACAACAACCATCACGGATGCCGTACGCGACTACCTTTCATCCGTTAGCCAAATATTGAACCGGTCCCATCGTCCCGAGCAAGAGGTCTCTGCACGCGCATCTCCGTGCCGCCAGCCGATTTACACCTCAAGCTCTCAACCTACCCTCTGAACGACGGGCAATGCCTCAATAACCAGCTACCCGAGTTACATCAGTTTCCCGGTTCCCATATAGCCGGTAGGTCTTCGGTACTGTTCTAGCTTGTTCAACAGGCCCGCACACGGCTCGGTTCTCAATCGACACAAGCGGAGCTACAGCACACAGGCCCCAACGTCCTGCTGCCCTTACTCTCCGCTCGGTCTCATTTTCTTGCCATGTGTATCATGTGCTATCTCTACCCGAGCAATGTGCCTCTAGCCTATTCTCGCGAGTAGTTCCAACTACTCGACTTGTACCGAATCCTACTCTATCCTAGCAATGCAGTGGCTAACGGGGTTTGCAATCCTAAACCCCAACCCATGGTTTTCTTGGCTATGCAGTGGGGTTTCCAAACAAGACTCTAATGCACAGAATAAAGGAAACAAGTATGTGCTCAAGACAATAAAAATTTGTAAAATGGTTAATGCAAACCGGAGCTTGCCTTGCTGCTCTTGGTCGTAGGCTAGCTGTTCCTCCGGAGTAACGAAGTCTAGGACTTCGGGTTCCTCCTCGACCTTAGCGACTACATGATAAGAGTAATGTATGTATTAATTTAAATGCATTTGTATTATTTTTGAAGTTGTGAAGTATATAACCTTTGCTAGACAGACCTAATGACTGTGAAACTTTTACTGTGGCTTGGTTACAACCTAAACAGAGACTTGGTCAAGTTTTAGTTGCAGCAAAGCTCATTTGAGCCCTCCACAATTAATTATGTCCTTGACCTTAATTGGAACTCTTAGGGTGTTCTAGGAATTTTCATGAGACAAACTATGACTTTCTGAAAACTAGATTTGCAGAGGGTTCTAATGGAGTTGGTCTCACTTAATTTGGAAGTCCTTAACTAAAGATATGAGCTAACCAATTTCAGAGAAAATTCTGAAAATGTTTCTGAATATTTTCTATTTTCTCTGGAACAGTTTCACTAATCACACCATTAGGTGGATTAAGTGAGCTCAAATGGACCTGAAATTTTTATGGTAGTTCAGGGATATTTTGGTGAATATCCCAGCAAAATTTCAGGATTTTCCTCCACAGGATTCTCCAGTTAAAATTCCTAACAGTTTAAAATTTGAGGAATTAATTCTGGGGAAATAAGGAATTTCATGAAGTGAAACTTGATTTTATGGAAAGTACTCAGAGAGCTGAATCCAGCAAAATTTGGTTCACTCAATTTGGAGCTTTCTAGCCAAAGTTATAAGGCTTTGAAGTTTGAACTGAAACTGAAATTCGGGGAAAAAGTTTAAACTCTGGCTTGTGGGCCCGCACACAGTGCGTCGTCTCCTTCCTCGCGCCAACTGCGCGACGGCGGCGATCTCCGGCGACCCTCGCCGGAACTGAGTTCCCGGCCACCCCCCGGCACGAAACTTGCCGCCTGCCCCTTCACTGACCCCCTGGACTCGATGGTGGGGTCGCCGGCCACCGGCGATGACCGGAAACCCGTGCGCACCGATGACAGCATCTGCTAGGGTTCCGGTGAGGTCGGTCCCGCTCTTCCGTGCACCAAATCGACCGGAAATCGGTCGGAGAGCATCAGTAGAGCATGGGAAACACGAACCAGGGCTGGGTGGAAGCTAGAAATATCGGCAACTAGGCTCTCGACGGTGAGCCGAGGTGTTCAGCCATGGCGGCGGGGAAAACAGCCATATCATGGCCGATTCTCGATGGTTTTATCTAATTCCAGTTCGAGCGTGGGCGCTATCGTGCGTAGAAGCTACTAGGTAACGAGCTCGTCCAACCCTCGTGCATAGAGCACGAATTTCACCCGAAGGTGAGCTCGGTCCTTATGAACTGATCAAGAGTAAATTTGGAAATTCTCGGCCGAGGGTTGATCAATCGCCAAACGGCTTTCGGCTACTCCATCTACATACAATCACGCACCTTTCTTGTGTAGAGAAGAGGACGTGACAACGGCTGTGCCGTGCTGTCCACGGGAGCCCGATCGGCGGCGATGTTCGGCTCGCCGGAGAAATGGCTCGTACAGCTCGAGGACGCTTGCTCACTGGACAACACGGGGTCTAGGAGGTTGCTCATGACCTCTTGGTGCCGTTTTGCTGTGGAGGAGGTGGTGCTCGCGAGTGATCGGGCTTGATCAAACGTGAGCTCGGGCGGCGGCGATGGCAGTGGAAGAACAGGTCGTGCACGTCGGCAGCTCGGGGAATGGGCGACTGAAGCACGCCGGGGAGGGGATAAGTAGCCCGGCGACTGGTCTCCGGCTTGGGGCGCGCAGCAGGAGCTGGCGCCGGCTGCCCCCTCGGTGGCGCGCGCACACTGCACCCGGGAACCGATGGAGCTGCGTTTCAGTCGGTTTGTGCTGAAGTAGAGGCTGACAGGTGGGTCCCACCCCCCATTTTAACCTCTGAAATTTACTCCTAATCACTGTTGTAAACAGTGAAACCCATACTACCCTTGGCAATTCAAATTATTCACCCATGAGCCATTTGAATTGATCCAAGTTCAAATGAGGTTTGGTTTGAATGAATTTCAGCACAAGTTCAGTTTGAAATTCAAATAAAGTTTGAATTTCTCCCCCTTAGCTCATGTCAAGATCAACTCCAAATGGAGTGAAAATTGGTGTGTGAGCTCACAAAAATGTGCTGAGTAAGAATATGCCTTCCACTTTTAAATTCATGGGATAAAAACAGTTTGAATTTGAATATGGTTTCAAACTGTCCTCTTCCTAACTATACCCAAACTGACCTCAAAAAGGTTTTGAATTTTGCTGAAACTTGGCATGGACATCCTTAGCAAAGTGTAGGAGTTTTCATATGTCCAGCCCATCTATATCACATGTGGGAAATACCACTTTTGCAATGTGTAAGTTTGTTCTCTAATGAGCATGTTGATAATTGTTACTTGCTCTTCATTTGTGTTCATCATTCTTCCTCAAATGAGGTGTGTGGTGTGGTGATGAACACTGCAAATGTGTGTCAAAAACTGAGGCCCTTACAGGTGCCACTTGGGCCGGGATGCCCGGGTGTACCTCGAGCGACGTCGAGAAAGGCGTCGCAACCAAGAGGCTGGCGACAGCATGACGTCGGCCTCGACACAGCCTGGAGGGCAGATCTTCGCCACGCGAGTCCTGCCTCAGGCATACGCCGCGCAGCATATGCCACAACCATATGCGCTGCAAGCGGCGCCCCCGGTCTATGGTGCAGCCTTGCCCATGCCGGGGTACACGGTGCCAAGTGCGAACCAAGCGTTCGCAGCGCCAATACCTGCGGCAACAGGAGCAGTATGTGCGGCCCTTGCACCCCACCTTCGCTTCGCGAGGTGGCCGCGCAAGTTTCGGCCGCACCTGCCCGAGAAGTACGACGGCAGCGTCAACCCGGCGGAGTTCTTCCAGATCTACTCCACCGCCGTACTTGCCGCAGGAGGGGACGAGGCTGTCATGGCCAACTACTTCCTCGTCGCCTTGACCGGCCCAGCTCGGTCTTGGCTCATGAATCTCCCTCAGGGGTCCATAACTTCCTGGGGAGAGCTCTGCCGGCAGTTCGTCGCCAACTTCGGCAGCTCCTACACCCGTCCCGGCACGGATCTTGACCTCCACGCCGTCAAGCAACAACCTGGGTAGTCGCTGCGCTCTTTCATCCAGCGGTTCTCCCAGGTACGCAACACCATCCCGCATATTCAAAGTGCCTCCGTGGTGGTGGCATTCCGGCATGGTGTCCGGGACGAGAAAATGCTTGAGAAGCTCGCGACCAGAGAGGTCCGCGACGTCTCTGAGCTCTTCAGCCTGGCGGACAAATGCGCCAGAGCAGCTGAAGGGCGGAACTGGCACTCTCTGCCGACCTCCGAGTCAGGAGGACAGCCCGGGTCCGGCGCTGCTGCTTATGGAGGTGGCAAGAAGGCCATGAACCGGGGGAGTGGCAAGATGAAGTCATCATTCGCGGCTCCCGTCGCCGCAGCAGCGACGACTAGTGGAGCTCGGGGGCCACGCCCCGACAAAAGGCAGCGGCAGTCACCGGCCCCGGATAGTGACCAGGGCGGGCTATGCTCCATGCATTTCGCCGGCAACCATACTTCTGCCGAGTGCTGGGATATCCAGAGGCTCGCAGAGCGCTTCCGCAAAGGAAGACAGCAGAGAGCTGAAGCACCGCCCTACCCTCAGAGGGATGGCAAGCAGAAAGTCGACGCTCCAGTCAGCGCCGCCCACCAGGTGGGGTTTCAGGAGCCTCAGCGTGTCATAAAGACAGTGCATAATGGTGAGGACTCCAGCTCCGATGGTGACGGGCCGGGGCGGTAGCCGGCTGTGGCTGCCGTCCCAGGTCAGTGGAGGCTGCACTGCTGCGGCGTCAACCTTGGAGAAGCCCCAAGTAGTCGCAGCAGCCCAAGCACCGATCACAATGGTGCAAGGTCGGGCCAGCCTCACCCGAGGGCACGCCCCCGTGCCTCGGTCATACCTCCCGGGGGCCACCCAAGGTCTGTCAACCCCTTGAAGGCCTTGCCAGAAGGGGAAGACGCCTTAGGTCTTCCGAGGAGAGCCCGGGTCCACCTACCCCTTGAAGGCCTTAGCCAGAAGGGGAGAACTCCCCGGGGGCGCCCAGGAGAAGCCGCGCAGGACCTGATCCAGCGTGAAGATGACAGCCTCGTCGACGAGACTCGGCTGCAGGTAACATCCCACAACGCACGGTCTCGGCTGATGCTCTAAGCACTACCGCCAAAGGACCAAACGCGTCAGGGACCTGCAGAAGGGCAACCTGGTGTCGCGGCACGCTCTTTCCTGAGAAGGACCTATAAACTCTCCCCCAGCAGGGAAGGTCCCTTCCGAATCACGAAAGCTGCCGCCCCAGGTAGACATGCCTTTCAACCGAGTGTGGGATCCGTTCCCAAAACCCTTGGCATGGAGCAACACTGTAAGTCCTACTCCCCGAGCATTAGTAGAACAGGGTCATTCCCTTCTGTAATGAATCCCATAGAATTTAAGAACAGTGCTTGGGGCAGCTAAGTCTCAAGGGACGGTATAGGACTACGTCCAGTTTAGCCTGGTTCCGACCCTAAGCGCGTAGAGTCTTGCTTCCCTTGTAGACGAGGCGGATCATTGCCTCCATGTACAGCCAGAATTCCACCTATGGGCATGAACACAGAAACTTGTTCTACTTAGCTCTCTCTCTCATGCGCTCATTTAAATTATGCATTAATTTTTATGATCGCATTATCTATGTATGTTCATCGTACATCTAGCTCCCTCTCTCCCGCGCTCATCCATAGTCAGCATTCGCTATCCTACCGAGGGCGGCCGCGCTTGAGGCACCTGCCGATGGCCGAGTGAGTCTCTCGGGCCTCCCCCAGTCAGGTGTTGCGGTGCCAGTTGGTCACCTCCAGGAAAGGCCTGCGTTGTTCATGGGGGGTCCAGGGTGCGTATCCCGCTTAGCAGGCTCTGAGCCCAAAGCGTGCGCATCCTGCCCTCCGGTGGTACAGGGGAGTACAACTGTTTTGCCTGGTCATGAACCCAAAGCACGTGCACTCTGCTTCCCCAGCGCATGGCCCGGTACTAGGGATCGGACGCCCGTACCCGGACCTCGGAGGGAGCCGGAGCTCCGGCGCCTCGAACACAGAATTGCCCAAGCCCCGTATAACGGATCAGGATCGTAAGCCGAATAAGACTAGGAGACGGGAGGGGAGGACCCCCCGAGGAGAATTACGTTTCCTCTGCCTGTATGCAGGACCTCCAGGTTACGGCAACGGGGACTGCATGAAGCGGGGGGAAAGGAGCTACCAACTACTCCGGCCTAGGACTGGAAGGACCGGGTCTCTGCCCCTCCAGCAGGGGCGAGGCCCGAAGGCCTCACGTGTCCAGCGGGCCCGGGGCTGCCACCTCACCTTAGGGGGGCTCCGGACTCGCCACGTGGCAGGCGGAAACCAGACCTCCCCCTCGGTGGGAGGGCTCCGAAAGCACTACGTGTCCAGCAGGGCCAGAGCTCCCGCCTCCTGAGGGGGGGGGGGGGCTCCGGACCCGCCACGTGGCAGGCAGATCTGGAGCTCCCCATAGGGCGAGATCCGGAGACCCCCGGGGGCCCTTAACACAGTTAGGACTCGGGGAAGGTGTCTGTGCAGAGCTCCGAGATTGGAGAAGGCCTCTGAGTACCTTGCGGAGCTGAGGACTCAGTCAGGCAAAGCCAGGAAGGAGAGAAAAGGCATCACAGACACAAATATCTAAAAGAGTCAAATTATGCGAGGCTCCATGAGCTGGACTACAGACTCAATAAAAAGGGAGAAACATGTCCTAAGGACCACCCGGCTCACGCCGGAACCTAGCAGCTACAAGGGCGGCCACATCCTCGACTTCAGCCCTGGCAGCTTCCTCCCGCTCCGCGGCTGGGCCCTCTCTCGCTGGTTCCAGGGAGAAAGAGGGGTCGCGGCTCTTGAAGCATGCCAGCACATGTGAGGCGACCTCTAAGACTAGGCCGCGTCCCTCGGCCTCAAGCTCGCTGGCGACCACTGAGTCCAGCCTGTCCAGCTTGGCGCCTGTCGGTACCTGAGATATGGGGTACCCCCGCGCACAGGGTAAAATGCCTAAGGTACTCGCCCTTCTCCGCAGGGAGAGCTCCGAAGGCGCCACGCGTCCGGCGGGGCCGGACCTCCCTCTCCTCAGAGGAGAGCTCCGGGCCCACCACGTGGCATACAGAAGCCGGACCTCCCCCTCCGCGGGAGAGAGGTCCGAAGACGCCACGCGTCCAGCGGGGCCGGACCTCCCTCTCCGCAGAGGAGAGCTCCGGGCCCGCCACGTGGCATACAGAGGCCGGACCTCCCCCTCCGCGGGGAGAGGACCGGAGGCTCCACGTGCCCCGCAGGCCGGACCCTTCTCACCTCAGAGAAGGGCTCCGGACCCGCCACGTGGCCAGAAGAACGGTGCTGCCTGCCCCCGAACGGTAGGCGGCGGGTGTAAAGGCGCTCCTCACCTTGCCCGTACAAGGTATTCAAGGCCCGCGTCTTCCCAAGACGCGGAAACGCGGAGCACGCGTCTGTCAGGTACCGTTGCGCCCAGTCGCATCACAGACTGGCGCGCGGTGTCAGAACCTGCCAGCCAATAAACGCTGCGACAAGACATCCCATGCCGCCTGCGCCGTCATCAACCACTACGACTAGCATGCGGCATGGGCAGGGCGGCAAGATGAAGACTCAGAAGCCTTCGACCAGTGGCAGCTACCGGCGTAACTACAGATACGGTAGATAACAAGCAATCTTCCCGGGACCACCTGTCGGGTCCCGGCTCCCCTTGTAAGCCGCCCGAGTCTTGGACTATAAAAGGCTCGGGCAGGCGTTGATAGCAAGGGTTCGCACTTTGCAACTCATACGCTAGCCATACACTCTCAAGCTGTAACACACCCCCAAGCTCAGGCCTCTGGTCCTGAGCAGCAAGCAATACAGCGAGCTCCGTAGCTCGCCGTGGACGTAGGGTTTTACGCTCCGGCGGCCTGAACCACGTAAAACTCGCCGTGTCAAGCTCTCGCTAACTCGTCCATCCGCGCAATCTTTCCGCTAGGAGACTAGCCCCACCGAAAAAAGAACCTCCGCGGGCTGCCCAGTGCAGGCCCGGGGGAAGTGTCGATCGCACACTTCGACATTTGGCGCGCCAGGTAGGGGGCTTTTCCCCTAGCGCGACGAGTTTCCGCCGATGAAGATGACCAAGCTCCCTTCGGCGGCAAGCTCACCTCCCCCGCCTCCGCGGCGAACCGCGACCAGGGGGAGTACAAGCCAACACACTCGGGACGGAGTGTGTCAGTACAATCTGGGAGCCAGCAACCGGCTCTTGCAGCGCCGACCCCGGCAATGCAGGCTTCAACCAGCGTCAGATCTTCAGTAGCGCCGGGCGTACCCGGAGGGGGTGCACTAGCTGCAGCAAGAGCACTACTGCACAATCCGCGCGCTGGGGACGCGCCTCAGGCAGCGACCCAGCGGCGGATTCTCGAGGTAGACCGTCTTGTCGTCGCTGCCGCAAGCCCGCGACTCCGGCGGAGACGACACTCTGACCAGCCGGCCGTGTCGCCGATACGCACGCCGATGGTTGACGAACAGACGGCAGATTCCAGCTCTGCCAGCACTCAATCGATGGATCTGAGGACAGAGCTGGAGCGGCGTCGCTCGGGTCAGGATGCCCGGGTATACCTCGAGCAACGCCGAGAAAGGCGTCGCTACCAAGAGGCTGACGACAGCATGACGTCGGCCTCGACCCAGCCTGAAAAGCAGACCTTCGCCATGCGATCTCTGCCCCAGGCCTGCGCCGTGCAGAATATGCCACAGTCATATGTACTGCAGATGGCGCCCCCGGCCTATGGTGCAGCTTTGCCCGTACCGGGGTACACTGTGCCTAGTGCGAACCCAGCGTTCGCGGCACCAGAACCTGCGGTGACAGAAGCAGGGTGTGCTGCCCTCGCGCCCCATCTTCGCTTTGCAAAGTGGCCGCGCAAGTTTCGGCCACACCTGCCCGAGAAGTACGACGGCAGCGTCAACCCGGCGGAGTTCCTCCAGATCTACTCCACCGCCGTACTTGCCGCAGGAGGGAATGAAGCCGTCATGGCCAATTACTTCCCTGTCGCCTTGACCGGTCCAGCCCGGTCTTCGCTCATGAACCTCCCCCAGGGTTCCGTCACCTCCTGGGGAGAGCTTTGCCGACAGTTCGTAGCCAACTTCGGCAGCTCCTACACCCGGCCTGGCACGGAGCTCGACCTCCACGCCGTCCAGGAGCAACCTGGGGAGTCGCTGCGCTCGTTCATCCAGCGGTTCTCCCAGGTGCGGAACACCATCCCACACATTCAAAATGCTTCTGTGGTGGTGGCGTTCCGGCAAGGTGTCCGGGACAGGAAGATGCTCGAGAAGCTCGCGACCAGGGAGGTCCGCGACGTCTCAGAGCTCTTCAGCTTGGCAGACAAATGCGCCAGAGCTGCCGAAGGACGGAACTGGCACTCGCTGCCATCCTCCGAGTCAGGGGGACTGCCCGGATCTAGTCCTACTCCCTGTGGAGGCAGCAGGAAGGCTAAGAACCGGCCACAGCCCCAGTCGTCACTGCAGCGACGCTCGGTGGGGCTCGGGGGCCGCGCCCCGACAAGAAGCAGCGAAGATCACCAATCCCAGAAGGTGATAAAGACAATATGTGCCCTGTGCACGGCAGCTGTCGCCACACTGCTGCCGAGTGCCGGGTGATCCGAAGGCTCACAGAGCGCTTCCGCAAGGAGAAGCGGCAGCGGGCTGATGACCTGCCCTTCCGTCCAAAGGAAGATGAGCAGAGGGTGGATGTTCCAGACAACATCGACCACCCAGAGGAGATCCAGGAGCCTCTGCGTGTCGTGAAGGCGGCACGCAATCATGAGGATTCCGGCTCCAGTGACGATGAGCGTCGGAAGAAGCTCTACGTCATATACGGCGGGTCCGCCGACCCCTCATCCCGAAGCGCAGTCAAGACTCTGCGCCGAGCGGTAGCGTCGGTGGCGCCACTCCCAAGTGCTGCACCGCACCTAAAGTGGATGGGGACCCCCATCAGCTTTGATGCCTCCGACTGCCCCAGGAACATGGCTGGGGCCGGCCAACTACCGCTCCTGGTGGCCCCTACCATCGCCAACGTGAGAATGTACCACGTTTTGGTGGATGGAGGGGCTGGGCTGAACCTCATCAGCCGTGCAGCTTTCCAGAAGCTGCAAATCCCGATGGCCAAGCTCACCCCGTCGAGTCCGTTCTCAGGGGTAGGGCCGGGACAGGTTATCCCCTACGGCAACATTAGTCTCCCGGTGACCTTCGGGGCTCCGGACAGCTATCGAACAGAGTACATTCTGTTCGACGTAGCGGAGATAGACCTCCCCTTCAACGCCATAATCGGCAGGCCAGCCCTGTACCGGTTCATGGCTGTAGCCCATTACGGCTACCTTGTCCTGAAGATGCCGACACCGACAGGTGTTCTCAGGATTCGAGGGGACCGCACTGCTGCAGTGTCGGCCCTGGAAAAGCTCCAAGCACTCGCGGCAGCTGGGGCATCAACCCCCGGCAATACGGAGTCGGACCAGCTCCGCCCGAACGCACGTCACCGTGCTTCCACCACAGCACCCGGGGTGCAACCTCTCGACGAGGGCGGCGTCCCCTTAAAGGTCGTCCAAGTCGGCGCCGAAGCTACCCAGACCACCCGGGTAGCCGGGGGCCTGGATAGTAAATAGGAAGGCGCGCTCGTCACCTTCCTCCGGCACAACGTCGACGTGTTTCCGTGGCAGCCGTCGCAGATGCCGGGGATCCCCAGGAAGGTGATCGAGCACCACTTGAAAGTCTTTCCCGACGCCCGGCCGGTTCAACAGAAGCCCCGCAAGCAGTCCATCGAGCGGCAGAACATCATCCGTGAAGAAGTCAAGAAGCTGCTGGACGCTGGCTTCATACGGGAAGTCCACCACCCCCGATGGTTGGCGAACCCCGTCGTTGTCCCGAAGGCTGGCGGGAAACTCCGGATGTGCATCGACTACACCAGTCTCAATAAGGCATGTCCTAAAGATCCATTCCCTCTCCCTAGAATAGATCAAATAGTAGACTCAACGTCAGGCTGTGATATGCTGTGCTTCCTAGACGCCTACTCGGGTTTCCATCAGATCCCCATGTCTAGGGAGGACGAGAAGCACACCTCCTTCATCACAGTAGACGGCCTTTATTGCTATGTGTCTATGCCTTACGGCCTAAAGAATGCACTCCCCACCTTTGTGCGGGCAATGCACAAAACCTTTGGGGAGTTAATAAGAGACCTGGTTGAGGTGTATGTCGATGACATAGTTGTCAAGGTCAAGCAGGGTCCGTCCCTGCTAGATAACCTAGCTTTAGTCTTTGACAAGTTGCGCTCCACGCGCACCAAGCTGAACCCAGATAAATGTGTGTTCGGCGTGTCCTCTGGGAAGCTTTTAGGGTTCCTGGTCTCGCACCGAGGGATTGAGGCCAACCCAGAGAAGGTCAAGGCCATCGACTTGATGCGGCCCCCTGCCCGCGTCAAGGATGTCCAGAAACTCACAGGATGTCTAGCCGCGCTGAGTCGGTTTATACCGAGGCTAGCAGAGCGGGCACTCCCTTTCTTTAAGCTCCTGTACAAGTCAGGCCCTTTTGCCTGGACTGACGAAGCAGAAGAGGCTTTCTAGGAGTTGAAGCGACTCCTGATGACCCTACCAATCATGGTAGCCCCTGAGCCCAGAGAGCACCTGTTGCTCTACATCGCGGCGACAACTGAAGTAGTGAGTATGGTCCTCGTCGCAGAGCGGCCGGACCCCTCATCTTCACAACCTGCTCCGGCAGCAGAAGACAGATGCCAGGAGGCCCCGCAGGACCAAGACAGTCTCCCGGGCCTCCAAGGCAACCTCCCGGAGGTCCAGGTCGGCCTCCCGGAGGTCCTGGGCAGTCTCCCGGACCTCCAAGATAAACCCCCGGGGGCCCCGCGGGGCCCCCCGGGGGCCAAATGGGACCTCCCAGAGGTCCCCCAAGACCCCCCAGAGCTCCCGGACAATCAAGATAGCTTAAGGGCCTCCGGGTCCCAGCACCCGGAGGCCCCCGTGGGTCCACCCACCTCCAGTGGGCCAGGGCCAATGGACGAGGACCTCCCAGGCCTGAGAAAGAGGGTTCGAACCGTCCAGAGGCCTGTCTACTACATCAGCGAAGTACTTCATGATACCAAGACAAGGTACCTGGAGATCCACAAGCTGCTGTATGCGGTGCTCGTGGCCTCCAGAAAGCTCCGCCATTACTTCCAGGCCCACCTGGTCTCGGTAGTCACCTCATATCCACTGAAGACAATTCTTCACAGCCCCCATGCGACTGGCAACGTTGCTAAATGGGCGGCGGAGCTGGCGGAGTTTGAGCTGGACTTCCTCCCACGCCATGCAGTCAAGAGCCAAGCACTGGCTGACTTTGTTGCGGAGTGGACACCAATGGAGACTGACCCAGGGGGCCATGGGGGCGGAGAACCGGAGCACCAAGCTCCGGTCTTCACCGAACCCCACTGGACACTCTTCTTCGACGGCTCCTCGCGGAAGCAGGGGGCCGGTGCCGGCGTACTGCTCCTCATGCCATCGGGGGAACAGTTTGGGTATATGGTGCGTCTCAATTTCAAGGCAACCAACAACATGGCGGAGTATGAAGCACTCATCTTTGGCCTGCAGACAGCCCTGTCTTTAGGCGCTCACCAGTTGTTGGCACAGGGCGACTCCCAGCTGGTCATCAAGCAAGTCAAGGGCGAATGCTCCTGCAATGACCCCCAGCTAGCTGCATATCTGCTTCACGTGCAGATGTTGGAGAAAGAATTCCTCGCCTTGGACCTGCACCACGTACCGCGCGCCGGTAATACCTCAGCCGACAACCTTTCAACGAAGGCTTCCACCGGAGCCCCTGCGCCCGAAGGAGTCTTCGAGAGGACGTTGCTGCGGCCCACAGCCTGGCCCACCGAGCCGGGCGAAGGGGGCTTGACCAGCACCTCGAAGCTGGCGGTCCCGGCGGTCCTACAACCGTGGGCGCCGCCAAGGATCGTAAGCGTCACTGGGGACTCCGTGCAACCCAGCGCTCAAGATCCAGAAGCTCAAGTCAGACCCAATGCATGGATCACGGAGATCCGGGACTACTTGAAGGACAATATCCTCCCTGATGAACATGCAACCGCTGAACAGATTGTGCGTATGGCTAAGAGATACGCGCTGGTAGAGGGGGATCTCTACCGGCGTGGCGCCAACCACATCCTGTTGCGGTGTATAACCCAGGGGAAGGCTGCGACTTGCTCGCTGAGATCCATGGAGGCGAATGTGGAAGTCATTCTTCCTCACGCACGCTTGTCGGTAAAGCCTTCCGTCATGGCTTCTACTGGCCGACAGCACTCCAGGATGCCGTCAAGCTGGTCGAGAGCTGCAAGGCGTGCCAGTTCCACACCAAGCAGATCCATACACCGGCTCAGGCGGTACAGATGATCCCCCCCTCGTGGCCGTTTGCCGTGTGGGGGCTGGACATCCTGGGACCATTTCCCAGAACCGTCGGGGGATTCCGGTACCTCTATGTCGCTATCGACAAGTTCACCAAGTGGCCGGAAGCTACACCAGTTGTCACCATCAATAAACAATCAGCAGTAAAATTCATCAGGTCTATTGTCCGCCGGTTCGGGGTCCCAAACAGGATCATCACTGACAATGGGACCCAGTTCACCAGCGCAGCGTTCCAGGACTACTGCGAGGACCTTGGCATTCAGGTATGCTATGCCTCTGTCGCCCACCCGAAGAGCAATGGGCAAGTCGAGAGGGCCAATGCGGAGATTCTCCGGGGCCTCAAGACTCGTACCATCGCCAGCCTGAAGAAACATGGTGCCAATTGGGTAGATGAACTTCCGAGCACACTATGGGCTAACCGGACATCCCAGAGCCAGGCCACCGGGGAGACACCCTTCTTCATGGTATACGGGGCTGAAGCTGTACTCCCTCCAGAAATCACCATGAAGTCTCACCGTGTCCGAGCTTACGACGAAGCCACGCAGGACAACCTCCGGCATAGAGAAATCGACCTCGTCGACGAGGTCCGATTACATGCGGCACTCCGTAACGCGCGGTACAGACAGGCGCTTCGGCGCTACCACCAGAGGTCTGTGCGTGCCCGGGAGCTGCAGGAAGGTGACCTGGTGTTGCGGCGCATACTTTCTCGCGAAGGGGCCCACAAACTCTCCCCTAGTTGGGAAGGCCCCTTCCGAGTCGCGAAAGTATGCTGCCCCGGGTGTGTGCGCCTTTCCACCGAGGATGGGGACCTGCTCCCGAATCCTTGGAACATAGAACACCTCCGTAAGTTCTACCCCTAAGAGCAAAAATAGGTCAGTACTTTCTTTTCGTAATGAACCCCATAGAGTCCAGGAGCAGCGCTCGGAGCAGCTAAACCCCAGGGGACGGTCCAGGACTACGTTCAGCTTTGCCTGGTTCCGACTCCAAGCGCGTAGAGTCTTGCTTCCCCTCTTAATGGGGTGGGTCGTGGCCTCCATGTTTAGCCTGCCTTCCTCCAATGGAAGGTTGTACGAAAAGAAGTCTGCCCTACTTTGCTCTTTCCTTGTACTCATTTAATTTGTGAATTGAGTTCTTTTTTATCGCCCTTGCGGTACATGGTTGCCATGTGCTCAGCTCCCCCTCTCTACAAGTCCCCAAGCATCAAGCATATGGTTGGGGCTGTAAGTCAAATAAGACTATGAGATAAGGGAGGGGGAGCCCCCAAGGAGAATTACGTTTCCTCTACCTGTGTGCAGGACTTCTAGGTTGCGGCAGCGAGGACTGCATGAAGAAGGGGGAAAGGAGCTACCAGCTACTTCGACCCAGGGCTAGAGGGGGCGGGACCCGGGGGCCCCACGTGTCCAGAAGGCCCGGAACCCTCTCCTCCCTTGAGAAGGGCTCCGGGCTCGCCACGTGGAAGGCGGAAACCGGACCTGCCCCCGCGGTGGGAGAGCTCCGAAAGCCCTGCGTGTTCAACATGGCCGGGGCTCCCGTCTCCGCAGTAAAAGCAATCATCAAGTGAGCGCACGCTCTCACGACCCCGCGGCCGTTTGTGCTCCGGCAGCGGCCAATTCGGGACTTAAAGAAAGTGCGCGGATCGGAAGAGACGGAGGTCCCACCTCGGGCTCGCTATCTCCCCCGAGATGGGCCCGGGGGCCACTGTCGGTACCTGAGATATGGGGTACCCCCGCGCACAGGGTAAAATGCCTAAGGTACTCGCCCTTCTCCGCAGGGAGAGCTCCGAAGGCGCCACGCGTCCGGCGGGGCCGGACCTCCCTCTCCTCAGAGGAGAGCTCCGGGCCCGCCACGTGGCATACAGAAGCCGGACCTCCCCCTCCGCGGGAGAGAGGTCCGAAGACGCCACGCGTCCAGCGGGGCCGGACCTCCCTCTCCGTAGAGGAGAGCTCCGGGCCTGCCACGTGGCATACAGAGGCCGGACCTCCCCCTCCGCGGGGAGAGGACCGGAGGCTCCACGTGCCCCGCAGGCCGGACCCTTCTCACCTCAGAGAAGGGCTCCGGACCCGCCACGTGGCCAGAAGAACGGTGCTTCCTGCCCCCGAACGGTAGGCGGCGGGCGTAAAGGCGCTCCTCACCTTGCCCGTACAAGGTATTCAAGGGCCCGTGTCTTCCCAAGACGCGGAAACGCGGAGCACGCGTCTGTCAGGTGCCGTTGCGCCCAGTCGCATCACAGACTGGCGCGCGGTGTCAGAACCTGCCAGCCAATAAACGCTGCGACAAGACATCCCATGCCGCCTGCGCCGTCATCAACCACTACGACTAGCATGAGGCATGGGCAGGGCGGCAAGATGAAGACTCAGAAGCCTTCGACCAGAGGCAGCTACCGGCGTAACTACAGATACGGTAGATAACAAGCAATCTTCCCGGGACCACCTGTCGGGTCCCGGCTCCCCTTGTAAGCCGCCCGAGTCTTGGACTATAAAAGGATTGGGCAGGCGTCGATAGCAAGGGTTCGCACTTTGCAACTCATACGCTAGCCATACATTCTCAAGCTGTAACACAACCCCAAGCTCAGGCCTCCGGTCCTGAGCAGCAAGCAATACAGCGAGCTCCGTAGCTCGCCGTGGACGTAGGGTTTTACGCTCCGGCGGCCTGAACCACGTAAAACTCGCCGTGTCAAGCTCTCGCTAACTCGTCCATCCACGCAAGCTTTCCGCTAGGAGACTAGCCCCACAGAAAAAATAACCTCCGCGGGCTGCCCAGTGCAGGCCCGGGGGAAGTGTCGATCACACACTTCGACAGCGCCGATCGACTCCAGCGCGGGTATCACCTCCGCCACTGTCAGTACCCGCGATATGGGGTACACCCGCGCATAGGGGAAAATGCCTAAGGATCTCGCCCTTCTCCACAGGGAAAGCTCCGGAGGCGTCACGTGTCTAGTGGGGCCGGACCCCTCTCCCCTCGGAGGAGAGCTCCGGGCTCGCCATGTGGCCTACAGCAGCCAGACCTCCCCCCTCCATGGGCAGAGCTCCGAAGGTGCCGCATGTCCCGCAGGGCAAGACCTCCCCCTCCTCAGAGGAGAGCTCCGGACCCGCCATGTGGCCGACAGAAGCCGGACCTCCCCCCTCCGCGGGGGAGAGGTCCGAAGGCTCCACGTGTCCTGCAGGGCCGGACCTCCCCCTCCTCAGAGGAGAGCTCCGGGCCCGCCACGTGTCCAGCAGACAGCGCTGCCTGCCCCTGAGCGGTAGGCAGTGGGCGTAAAGACGCCCCATACCTTGCCCGTACAAGGTATTCAAGGCCCGCGCCTTCCCAAGACGCGGAGACGTGGAGCACGCCTCTGTCAGGTGCCTGTCGAAGTGTTCGGTCGACACTTCCCCCGGGCCTGCACTGGGCAGCCCGCGGAGGTTCTTTTTTTGGTGGGGCTAGACCCTTGCTGAGAGCTTGCGTGGATGGACGAGTTAGTAAGAGCTTGACACTGTGAGTTTTACGTGGTTCAGGCCGCCGGAGCGTAAAACCCTACGTCCACGGTGAGCTATGGAGCTCGCTGTATTGCTTGCTGCTCAGGGCCGGAGTCCTAAGCTTGGGGGTGAGTTACAGCTTGGGTGTGAATGGCTAGCGTATGAGTTGCGGAGGTGCGAACCCTTGCTATCGTCGCCTACCCGAGTCTTTTATAGTCCAAGACTCGGGTGGCTTACAAGGGGGCCCGGGACCCGACAGGTGGTCTCGGGGAGATTGACTGTGATCTACCGTATCTGTAGTTATGCCGGTAGTTGTCTCTGGCGAAGGCTTCTGAGTCTTCGTCTTGCAGCCCTGCCCATGCCGCATGCTAGTCGTAGTGGTTGATGACGGCGTGGGCAGCATGGGATGTCTTGTCGCTGTGTTTATTGGCTGGCAGGTTCTGACACCGCGCGCTAGTCTGTGATGCGACTAGGCGCAACGACACCTGACAGAGGCGTGCTCCGCGTCTCCGCGTCTTGGGAAGACGCGGGCCTTGAATACCTTTTACGGGCAAGGTATGGGGCGTCTTTACGCCCGCTGCCTATCGCTCGGTGGCAGGCAGCGCCGTTCTGCTGGCCACGTGGCGGGCCCGGAGCCCTCCTCAGATGAGAGGGGGGGCTCCGGCCCTGCAGGACACGTGGAGCCTTCGGACCTATCCCCCCGGAGGGGGAGGTTCGGCTTCTGTCGGCCACGTGGCGGGCCCGGACCTCCTCTCTAAGGAGAGGGAGGTCCGGCCCCGCCGGATACGTGGCACCTTCGGACCTCTCTCCCGCGGAGGGGGAGGTCCAGCTTCTGTATGCCACATGGCGAGCCCGGAGCTCTCGTCTGAGGAGAGGGAGGTCCGGTCCCGCTGGACGCGTGGCGCCTTCGGAGCTCTCCCTGCGGGGAAGGGCAAGTTTCTTAGGCATTTTCCCCCTGTGCGCGGGGGTACCCCATATCGCGGGTACCGACAGTGGCCCCCGGGCCTATCTCGGGGGAGATAGCGAGCCCGAGGTGGGACCTCCGTCTCTTCCGTTCTGCGCACTTTCTCGTCTTGAGTACTCCCTGTGCTGGCAGGGTCTTGACGGCTTCGGAGTTCAGCCTCTTAGGAGAGGGTGAAGACTGGCATCGGAGCTCGGCCCAGCTGTTAGGGCGGAGGTCCGGGAGTCATCGGAGCTCAGGTCCACGAAGGGCGTGAGGTCCGGCATCAGTGCTCGCCTCTGAAAGGAGGGCGAGGGCTGGCATCGGAGCTCGGCCCAGCTGTGGGGGCGGAGGTCCGGAAGTCATCGGAACTCAGGCCAGCGAAGGGCGTGAGGTCCGGCATCAGCGCTCGCCTCTGAAAGGAGGGCGAGGGCTGGCCTCGGAGCTCGGCCTGGCTGTAGAGGCGGAGCCCGGAAGTCATCGGAACTCAGGCCAGCGAAGGGCGTGAGGTACGGCATCAGCGCTCGCCTCTGAAAGGAGGGCGAGGGCTGGCCTCGGAGCTCGGCCTGGCTGTGGAGGCGGAGTCCGGAACTGCTCAGTGGTCCCCCCTTTCCTGTCACTTAGTCTCATTTGGCTTACTGTCCCAGGCCGGAATACAGGGCTTGGGTAATCCAGTGCACTTGTTCCCCGGAGGTCTGGCCCCAGCCCCAGTCAGGGTGTAACCGTCCGGCCCCCTGGTACTCAGACCGCAGCGCCGGGGGGCAGAGTGCGCATGCTTTGGGTGCAAGACCGGGCAAAGCAAGGCTCCTGACCCCCCGGTCTAGCGTAGGTCTTTTCTCGGAGGAGACCAACTGGCGGTACAGTACCCTTACTGGGGGAGATCCGAAAGGCCACCGGGACTCTGGCAGGTACCCCAAGCACTACCGCCTTCGGCAGGACGGCAAATATCGACTATGTATGAGAGCAGGAAAGAGGAACCGAGTGTACAATGGACGCACACTGTCTAGAGCGTGGGGAGGTGTTCATGTAAATTAATGCGTAATTTAAATAAACACCTAAGTAAGCATGGTGAACTTACTGGGGTGGCGTCGGAGTGCCTGTCTTCACGCAGAGCGGGTCATGCGTGGCTTCGTCGTACGCCGGACACGGGAGGACCCCCATGGCGATCTCAGGGGGAAGCACGGCTTCGGCCCCGCATACCATGTGGAAGGGTAGTTCCCGTGACCCGGCCCTAGGAAGTCCGTCTGGCCCTCGACATGGAGGAGCCGGTATCCCCCGACGGCTTTGGGTGCGCGTCTGCACCGGTTGTGTGGGTC
Source organism: Neostapfia colusana (assembly GCA_030760725.1). NCBI lineage: Eukaryota > Viridiplantae > Streptophyta > Magnoliopsida > Poales > Poaceae > Neostapfia > Neostapfia colusana. Next base: position 110,248,007 of record JASWHV010000006.1, read on the forward strand.
TGCTTGGCATGGACTTGGCACGCATTGCATCCCTAACCGGTTTGACGGCGTCCAGGTGGCTCTCGGTCAGTAGGAGCCATGCCGGGTGGCTTAACCGACCAACGTGCGGGACGATGAGCGTTCCCAGCACTCGCCTCCTTGGACTACTGCGAGCTAATCGCAGCCTTCCTCCTGGGTTATGCACCGCAATAGGATGTCGTGGCGCCACGCCAGTAAAGATACCAGCGCGTAGCACTTAGCCATCCGCACCATCCGTTCAGCGGATGCACGTTCATCAGGAAGGATGTCCTTCAAGGAGTCCCGGACCTCCGTGGTCCATGCATCGGGACTACTTGAGCTTCTGGATCTTGAGCGCTGGGTTGCACGGAGTCCCCAGTGACTCTTACAATCCTTTGGCGGCATACAGGGCCGCCGGGACTGCCTAGCTTTGAGGCACTGGTTCAGCCCCCTTCGCCCGGCTCGGCGGGCCGGGCTGTGGACCGCAGCAACGTCCTCTCGAAGACTCCTTCGTGCACAGGGGCTCTGATGGAGGCTTTCGTTGAGAGGTCATCAGCTGCGGCCGTGCCAGCGCGCGGTACATGGCGCAGGTCCAAGGCGAGGAAGTCTTTCTCCAACATCCGCACGTGGAGAAGATAAGCAGCTAGCTGTGGGTCATTGCAGGGGCATTCACCCTTAACTCGCTTGATAACTAGCTGGGAGTCGCCCTGCGCCAACAACTGGCGAGCGCCCAGAGACAGGACTGTCTTTTAGGTCAAAGATGAGTGCTTCATACTCTGCCAAGTTGTTGGTTGCCTTGGAATTGAGACGCACCATGTACCCATACTGCTCCCCCGATGGCATGAGGAGCAGTACGCCGGCACCGGCCCCCTGCTTTCGCGAGGAGCCGTCGAAGAAGAGCGTCCAGTGAGGCCCGGTGAAGACCGGAGCTCGGTACTTTGGTTCACCATCTTCGCTGCCCCCTGGGTCAGCCTTCGTTGGCGTCCACTCAGCCACGAAGTCAGCCAGTGCTTGGCTCTTGGCTGTCTGACGTGGTCGGGAGCTCAGCTTGAACTCTGCCGTCTTCGGGCTGTCTTCCGGCTTCGGAAGCTGGCAGTTAGTGCCAACTCCGCCCTCCGGCTGCTCTGGCGCACTTGTCCGCCAGGCTGAAGATCTCGGAGGCACCGCAGATCTCTGTGGTTGCAAGCCTCTCAAGCATCTTCTCGTCCCGGACACTGTCGAAGTGCCGCCACCACAGAAGCACTTTGAATATGCGGAATGGTGTTGCGTACCTGGGAGAACCGCTGGATGAAGGAGCGCAGCGACTCCCCAGGTTGTTGCTTGATGGCGTGGAGGTCAGGCTCCGTGCCGGGACGGGTGTAGGAGCTGCCGAAGTTGGCGATGAACTGCCGGCAGAGCTATACCAAGGAAGTTATGGAACCCTGAGGGAGGTCCATTAGCCAAGACCGGGCTGGGCCGGTCAAGGCGACGGGGAAGTAGTTTGGCCATGACGGCCTCATCCCCTCCTGCGGCAAGTACGGCGGTGGAGTGGACCTGGAGGAACCCCGCCGGGTTGACGCTGCCGTCGTACTTCTCGGGCAGGTGCGGCCGAAACTTGCGCGGCCACCTCGTGGAGCGGAGGTGGGGCTCCAGGGCCGTACATCCTGCCCCTGTTGCTGCAGGCGTTGGTGCCGCGAACGCTTGGTTTGCCGCTGGCACAGTGTACCCCGGTATGGGCAAGGCTGCGACATAGACCGGGGGCGCCGTTTGCAGGACATATGGCTGTGGCATATGCTGCGTGGCGTATGTCTGGGGCAGAGTTCGCGTGGCGAAAGTCTGCGCCTCAGGCAGGGTTGAGGCAGTCGTCATGCTGACGCCGGCCTCTTGGCTGCGACGCCTTTCTCGTCGCCGCTCGAGGAACACTCGGGCGTCTTGGCCCAGGTGGCATCGTTCCAGCTCAGTCCTCAGGTCCGTCGACGGAAGCCTGGTGGAGCTGGAATCCGCCGTCTGTCCGTCAACCGTCGGCGTGCGCGTCAGTGACACAGCCGGTTGGCCGGAGCGTCGTCCCCGCCGAAGTCAAGGGTTTGCGGCGGCGATGACAAGACGGTTTACTTCGCGAATCCACTGCTGGGTCGCTGCCTGAGGCGCGTCCCCAGCAGGCGGATTGTGCAGTAGCACTCTTGCTGCGGCTAGCGCACCCCCGCCGGGTATGCCCAACGCTACTGAAGACCTGACGCTGGTTGGAGCCTGCATTGCCGGGGTCGGCGCTGCCAGAGCCGGCTGCTGGCTCCCAGTGCAGGTATTGGTGCCGCAAACGCTTGGTTCGCCGCTGGCACAGTGTACCCCGGTATGGGCAAGGCTGCTCCCTAGACCGGGGACGCCGTTTGCAGGGCATATGGTTGTAGCATATGCTGCGCGGCGTATGCCTGGGGCAGAGCTCGCGTGGCAAAGATCTGCCCTTCAGGCTGGGTCGAGGCCGACGTCATGCTGAGGCCAGCCTTTTGGTTGCGACGCCTTTCTCGACGTCGCTCGAAGAACACTCGGGCATCTTGGCCCAAGTGGCATCGCTCCGGCTCTGCCCTCAGGTCCGTCGACAAAAGCCTGGTGGAGCTGGAGTCCGCAGTCTGCTCGGCAATCATTGGCGTGCGCATCAGCGACACAGCCGGATGGCCAGAGCGTCGTCCCCGCCGAAGTCGAGGGTTTGCGGCGGCGACGACGAGACGGTGTATCTCACGAATCCACTGCTGGGTCGCTGCCTGAGGCGCGTCCCCAGCTGGCGGATTGTGCAGTAGCGCTCTTGCTGCGGCTGGCGCACCCCCACCGGGTACGCCCAGCGCTACTGAAGACCTGACGCTGATTGGAGCCTGCATTGCCGGGGTCGGCGCTGCCAGAGCCGGTTGCTGGCTCCCAGTGCAGGTACTGGTGCCACGAACGCTTGGTTGCGCCTGACACAGTGTACCCCGGTATGGGCAAGGTTGCGCCATAGGCCGGGGACGCCGCTTGCAGAGCACATGGTTGTGGCTTATGCTGCGCGGCGTACGCCTGGGGCAGAGCTCGTGTGGCGAAGGTCTTCCCTTCAGGCTGTGTCGAGGCCGACGTCATGCTGTCGCCAGCCTCTTGGATGCGACGCCTTTCTCGACGTCGCTCGAGGAACACTCGGGCATCTTGGCCCATGCGGCATCGCTCCAGCTCTGCCCTCAGATCCGTCGACGGAAGCCTGGTGTTGCTGGAGTCCGCCGTCTGCCCGTCAACCATTGGCATGCGCATCAGCGACACGGCCGGTTGACCGGAGCGTCCTCCCCGCCGAAGTCGAGGGTTCGCGGCGGCGACGACGAGGCGGTCCACTTCGCAGACCCACTGTTGGGTCGCTGAATGGGGTGCATCCCCAGCAGGTGGGTTGTGCAGCAGTGCTCTTGCTGCAGCTAGCGCACCCCCATGGTGTACGCTCAGCGCTGCAGAAGATCTCACACTGGTCGGATCCTGCATCGCCGGAGTCGGCGTTGCCTGAGTCGGCTGCTGGCTACCAGCTTGTGCCGACACACTCCGTCCTGAGTGTGTCGACATGTACTCCCCGCTGGTCAAGGTTCGCCGTGAACGCGGAGGAGGAGAGTTTGCCGCTGAAGGAAGCCTGGTCATCTTCGTCGACGGAAACTCGTCGCGCAAGGGGAAAAGCCCCCTACCTGGCGCGCCAAATGTCGAACTGTTCGGTCGACACTTCCCCCGGGCCTGCACTGGGCAGCCCGCGGAGGTTCTTTTTTCGGTGGGGCTAGACCCTTGCGGAGAGCTTGCGTGGATGGACGAGTTAGTAAGAGCTTGACACTGTGAGTTTTACGTGGTTCAGGCTGCCGGAGCGTAAAACCCTACGTCCACGGCGAGCTATGGAGCTCGCTGTATTGCTTGCTGCTCAGGGCCGGAGTCCTGAGCTTGGGGGTGAGTTACAGCTTGGGTGTGAATGGCTAGCGTATTAGTTGCGGAGGTGCGAACCCATGCTATCGTCGCTGTCGAAGTGTTCAGTCGACACTTCCCCCGGGCCTGCACTGGGCAGCCCGCGGAGGTTCTTTTTTTGGTGGGGCTAGTCTCTAGCGGAGAGCTTGTGCAGATGGACGAGTTAGTGAGAGCTTGACACGGCGAGTTTTACGTGGTTCAGGCCGCCGGAGCGTAAAACCCTACGTCCACGGCGAGCTATGGAGCTCGCTGTATTGCTTGCTGCTCAGGACCGGAGGCCTGAGCTTGGGGCTGAGTTACAGCTTGAGAGTGTATGGCTAGCGTATGAGTTGCAAAGTGCGAACCCTTGCTATCGTCGCCTACCCGAGCCTTTTATAGTCCAAGACTTGGGTGGCTTACAAGGGGGGCCGGGACCCGACAGGTGGTCTCGGGGAGATTGTCTATCATCTACCATATCTGCAGTTATGCCGGTAGTTGTCTCTGGCGAAGGCTTCTGAGTCTCCGTCTTGCAGCCCTGCCCATGCCGCATGCAAGTCGTAGTGGATGATGACGGCGGGGGCGGCATGGGATATCTTGTCGCTGTGTTTATTGGCTGGCAGGCTCTGACACTGCGCGCCAGTCTGTGATGCGACTGGGCGCAACGGCACCTGACAGAGGCGTGCTCCGCGTCTCCGCGTCTTGGGAAGGCGCGGGCCTTGAATACCTTGTACGGGCAAGGTATGGGGCGTCTTTACGCCTGCTGCCTATCGCTCGGGGGCAGGCAGCGCCGTTCTGCAGGCCATGTGGCGGGCCCGGAGCCCTCCTCAGAAGAGAGGGGGGTCCGGCCCCGCAGGACACGTGGAGCCTTCGGACCTCTCCCCGCGGAGGGGGAGGTTCGGCTTCTGTTGGCCACGCGGCGAGCCCGGAGCTCCTCTCTGAGGAGAGGGAGGTCCGGCCTCTCCGGACAAGCGGCACCTTCGGACCTCTCTCCCGTGGAGGGGGAGGTCCGGCTTCTGTATGCCACGTGGTGGGCCCGGAGCTCTCCTCTGAGGAGAGGGAGGTCCGGCCCCGCTGGACGCGTGGCGCCTTCGGAGCTCTCCCTGCGGAGAAGGGCGAGATCCTTAGGCATTTTCCCCTGTGCGCGGGGGTACCCCATATCGAGGGTACCGACAGTGGCCCCCGGGCCCATCTCGGGGGAGATAGTGAGCCCGAGGTGGGACCTTTGTCTCTTCTGATCCGCGCACTTTCTTGTCTTGAGTACTCCCTGTGCTGGCAGGGTCTTGACGGCTTCGGTGTTCAGCCTCTTAGGAGAGGGTGAAGCCTGGCATCGGAGCTCAGCCCGGCTGTGGAGGCGGAGGTCCGGAAGTCATCGGAGCTCAGGCCAGCGAAGGGCGTGAGGTCCGGCATCAGCGCTCGCCTCTGAAAGGAGGGCGAGGGCTGGCCTCGGAGCTCGGCCTGGCTGTGGGGGCGGAGGTCCGGAACTGCTCAGTGGTCCCCCCTTTCCTATCCCTTAGTCTCATTTGGCTTACTGTCCCAGGCCGGAATACGGGGCTTGGGTAATCCAGTGCACTTGGTCCCGGAGGTCTGGCCCCAGCCCCAGTCAGGGTGTAATTGCCCGGCCCCCTGGTACTCAGACCGTAGCGCCGGGAGGCAGAGTGCGCATGCTTTGGGTGCAAGACCGGGCAAAGCAAGGCTCCTGACCCCCCGTTCTAGCGTAGGTCTTTTCTCGGAGGAGACCAACTGGCGGTGCAGTACCCTTATAGGGGGAGATCCAAAAGGCCACCGGGCCTCTGGCAGGTACCCCAAGCACTACCGCCTTCGGCAGGACGGCAAATATCGACTATGCATGAGAGCCGGAAAAAGGAGCTGAGTGTACAATGGACGCACACTGTCTAGAGCGTGGGGAGGTGTTCATATAAATTAATGCGTAATTTAAATAAACACCTAAGTAAGCATGGTGAACTTACTGGGTAGCGTCACAGCGCCTGTCTTCATGCAGAGCGGGTCATGCGTGGCTTCGTCGTACGCCGGACACGGGGGGACCCCCATGGCTATATTAGGGGGAAGCATGGCTTCGGCCCCGCATACCATGTGGAAGGGTAGTTCCCGTGACCCGGCCCTGGGAAGTCCGGCTGGCCCTCGACATGGAGGAGCCGGTATCCCCCGACGGCTCTGGGTGCGCGTTTGCACCGGCTGTGTGGGCCTGCTTGGCGTGGACCTGGCACGCATTGCATCCCTAACCGGTTTGACGGCGTCCAGGTGGCTCTCGGTCAGTAGGAGTCATGCCGGGTGGCTTAACCGACCAACGTGCGGGACAATGAGTGTCGGTACCTGAGATATGGAGTACCCCCGCGCACAAGGTAAAATGCCTAAGGTACTCGCCCTTCTCCGCAGGGAGAGCTCCGAAGGCGCCAGGCGTCCGGTGGGGCCGGACCTCCCTCTCCTCAGAGGAGAGCTCCGGGCCCGCCACGTGGCATACAGAAGCCGGACCTCCCCCTCCGCGGGAGAGAGGTCCAAAGACGCCGCGCGTCCAGCGGGTCCGGACCTCCCTCTCCACAGAGGGGAGCTCCGGGCCCGCCACATGGCATAGAGAAGCTGGACCTCCCCCTCCGCGGGGAGAGGTCCGGAGGCTCCACGTGCCTCGCAGGCCGGACCCTTCTCGCCTCAGAGAAGGGCTCCGGACCCGCCACGTGGCCAGAAGAACGGTGCTGCCTGCCCCGAGCGGTAGGCAGCGGGCGTAAAGGCGCCCCACACCTTTCCCGTACAAGGTATTCAAGGACCGCGTCTTCCCAAGACGCGGAAACGCGGAGCACGCGTCTGTCAGGTGCCGTTGCGCCCAGTCGCATCACAGACTGGCGCACGGTGTCAGAACCTGCCAGCTAATAAACGCCGCGACAAGACATCCCATGCCGCCTGCGCCGTCATCAACCACTACGACTAGCATGCGGCATGGGAAGGGCGGCAAGATGAAGACTCAGAAGCCTTCGACCAGAGGCAACTACCGGCATAACTACAGATACGGTAGATAACAGACAATCTTCCCGGGACCACCTGTCGGGTCCCGGCTCCCCTTGTAAGCCGCCCGAGTCTTGGACTATAAAAGGCTCGGGTAGGCGTCGATAGCAGGGGTTCGCACTTTGCAACTCATACGCTAGCCATACACTCTCAAGCTGTAACTCACCCCCATGCTCCGGCCTCCGGCCCGAAGCAGCAAGCAATGCAGCGAGCTCCATAGCTCGCCGTGGACGTAGGGTTTTACGCTCCGGCGGCCTGAACCACGTAAAACTCGCCGTGTGAAGCTCTCGCTAACTCGTCCATCTGCGCAAGCTTTCCGCTAGGAGACTAGCCCCGCCGAAAAAAGAACCTCCGCGGGCTGCCTAGTGCAGGCCCGGGGGAAGTGTCGATCGCACACTTCGACATTTGGTGCGCCAGGTAGGGGGCTTTTCCCCTAGCGCGACGAGTTTCCGCCGACGAAGATGACCAAGCTTCCTTCAGCGGCAAACTCTCCCCCTCCGCGATCACGGCGAACCGTGACCACTGGGGAGTACATGTCGACACACTCAGGACGGAGTGTGTCGCCACAAGCTGGTAGCCAGCAGCCGACTCCGGCGACGCCGACTCCGGCTATGCAGGCCCCAACCAGTGTGAGATCTTCTGCAGCGCTGAGCGTACACCATGGAGGTGCGCTAGCTGCAGCAAGAGCGCTGCTGCGCAACCCACCTGCGGGAGATGCGCCCCATTCAGCGACCCAGCAGTGGGTCCGTGAGGTGGACCGCCTCGTCGTCGCCGCCACGAACCCTCGGTTTCGGCGAGGACGGCGCCCAAGGCAACCGGCTGTGTCGCTGACGCGCACACCCACGGTTGACGGGCTAACGGCGGATTCCAGCTCCTCCAGGCTCCTGTCGACGGACCTGCGAAGGGAACTGGAACGGTGCCACTTGGTGCAGGACGCCCGGGTGTACCTCGAGCGACGCTGAGAAAGGCGTCGTAACCATGAGGCAGGCGACAGCATGTCGTCGGCCTCGACACAACCAGAAGGGCAGGTCTTCGCCATGCGAGCCCCGCCTCAGGCATATGCTGCGCAGCATATGCCACAACCATATGCGCCGCAAGTAGCGGCCCCGGTCTATGGTGCAGCCTTGCCCATGCCGGGATACGCAGCGCCAGGTGCGAACCAAGCGTTCGCAGCGCCTGTACCTGCAGTAGCAGGTGCAGGATGTGCGGCCCTTGCACCCCACCTTCGCTTCGCAAGGTGGCCACGCAAGTTTCGCCCGTACCTGCCCGAGAAGTACGACGGCAGCGTCAACCCAGCGGAGTTCCTCCAGATCTACTCCACTGCCGTACTTGCTGCAGGAGGGGACGAGGCTGTCATGGCCAACTACTTCCCCGTCGCCTTGACCGGCCCAGCCCGGTCTTGGCTCATGAATCTACCTCAGGGGTCCATAAACTCCTGGGGTGAGCTCTGCCGGCAGTTCGTCGCCAACTTCGGCAGCTCCTACACCCGTCCCGGCACGGAGCTTGACCTCCACGCCGTCAAGCAACAACCTGGGGAGTCGCTGCATTCTTTCATCCAGCGGTTCTCTCAGGTACGCAACACCATCCCGCATATCCAAAGTGCCTCTGTGGTGGTGGCGTTCCGACAGGGTGTCCGGGACGAGAAAATGCTTGAGAAGCTCGCGACCAGAGAGGTCCGCGACGTCTCGGAGCTCTTTAGCCTGGCGGACAAGTGCGCCAGAGCGGCTGAAGGGCGGAACTAGCATGCACTGCCGACCTCCGAGTCAGGAGGGCAGCCCGGGTCCGGCGCTGCTGCCTATGGGGGTGGCAAGAAGACCAAGAACCGGGGGAGTGGAAAGATGAAGTCACCATTCACGGCCCCCGTCGCCGCAGCTGCGACGACCAGTGGAGCTCGGGGGCTACGCCCCGACAAGAGGCAGCGGCAATCACCGGTCCCAGACAGTGGCCAAACCGGGCTATGCCCCGTGCATGGCGCCTGCAACCATACTGCTGCAGAGTGCTGGGAGATCCAGAGGCTCGCAGAGCGCTTCCGCAATGGAAGACAGCAGAGGGCTGAAGCACCGCCCTACCCTCAGAGGGATGGCAAACAGAAGGAAAGATGCCCCAGTCACCGCTGCCCACCAGGTGGGGTTCCAGGAGCCTCCGCGTGTCATAAAGACAGTGCATGACGGTGAGGACTCCAGTTCCGACGGTGACGGGCCAGGGCGTTAGCCAACTGCGGTGCGCCTCCGGGCCACGAACATACCTCTCGGGGGCCGCCTAAGGTCTGTCAACCCTTTGAAGGCCTCGCCAGAAGGGGAAGACGCCTTAGGTCATCCAAGACGAGCGCGGGTATACCTACCCCTTGAAGGCCTTAGCCAGAAGGGGAGAACTCCCCGGGGGCCCCCAGGAGAAGCCGCGCAGGACCTGATCCAGCGCGAAGATAACAACCTCGACGACAAGACTCGGCTGCAGGAAACACCCCGCAACGCACGGTCCCGGCTAATGCTCTAAGCACTACCGCCAAAGAACCAAACGCGTCGGGGCCTGCAGGAAGGCAACTTGGTGAAGCGGCACGCTCTATTCCAAGAAGGACCCATAAGCACTCCCCCAGCAGGGAAGGTCCCTTCCGAATCATGAAAGCTGCCACCCCAAGCACACATGCCTTCCAACCGAGAGTGGGATCCGTTCCCAAAAATCCTTGCCATGGAGCAACGCTGTAAGTCCTACTTCCTGAGCATCAGTAGAACAGGGTTATTCCCTTCTGTAATAGATCCCATAGAATTTAGGAACAGCGCTTGGGGCAGCTAAGTCTCCAGGGACGGTACAGGACTACGTCCAGTTTAGCCCGGTTCCGACCTAAGCGCATAGAGTCTTGCTTCCCTTGGAGACAAGGCGAAACATTGCCCCCCCCAGTACAGCCAGAATTCCACCTATGGGTACGAATACAGAGCCCCGTTCTACTTAGCTCTCTCTCATGCGCTCATTTAAATTATGCATTAATTTCTATGATCGCACTATCTCTGTATGTTCATCGTACATCTAGCTCCACCTCTCCTGTGCTCATCCATAGTCGGCATTCGCTATCCTTCCGAAGGCGGCTGCGCTTGAGGCACCTGCCGATGGCCGAGTGGGTCTCTCGGGCCTCCCCCAGTCAGGTGTTGCGGTGCCAGTTGGTTACCTCCAGGTAAGGCCTGCGTTGTGCATGGGGGGTCCAGGGTGCGTATCCAGCTTAGCCGGCCCAGAGCCCAAAGCATGCGCATCCTGCCCTCCGGAGGTCCAGGGGAGTACGTCCGCTTTGCCTGGTCATGAACCCAAAGCGCGTGCACTCTGCTTCCCCAGCGCATGGCCCGGTACTAGGGATCGGACGGCCGTACCCGGACCTCGGAAGGAGCCGGAGCTCCGGCGCCTCGTGCACAGAATTGCCCAAGCCCCGTATAGCGGATCGGGGTCGTAAGACGGATAAGACTAGGAGACTGGAGGGGAGGACCCCCCGAGGAGAATTACGTTTCCTCTGCCTGTGTGCAGGACCTCCAGGTTACGGCAACAGGGACTGCATGAAGCGGGGGGAAAGGAGCTACCAGCTACTCCGGCCTGGGACTGGAAGGACCGGGACCTGCCCCTCCAGCAGGGGCGGGGCCCGGGGGCCCCACATGTCCAGCGGGCCCGGAACTCTCTCCTCCCTTGAGGAGGGCTCCGGGCTCGCCACGTGGTGCGCGGAAGACGGACCTCCCCCTCGGTGGGAGGGCTCCGAAAGCCCTACGTGTCCAACATGGCCGGAGCTCCGGACCCGACACGTGGCAGGCAGATCTGGAGCTCCCCATAGGGCGAGATCCGGAGACCTCCGGGGGTCCCTAACACGGTTAGGACCCGGGGAGGGTGTCTGTGCAAAGCTCCGAGATTTGAAATGGCCTCTGAGTACCTTGCGGAGCTAAGGACTCAGCCAGGCAAAGCCAAGAAGGAGAGAAAAAGCATATCAGACACAAGTATCCAAAAGAGTCAAATTAAGCGAGGCTCCATGAGCTGGACTACAGACTCGATAAAAAGGGAGAAACAAGTCCTAAGGACCTCCCTGCTCCCGCCGGAACCTAGCAGCTATAAGGGCGGCTACATCCTCGACTTCTGCCCTGGCAGCTTGCTCCCGCTCCGTGGCTGGGCCCTCTCTCGCTGGTTCTAGTGAAAAAGAGGGGTCACGGCTCTTAAAGCATGCCAGCACATGTGAAGCAACCTCTAAGGCTAGGCCGCGCCCCTCGGCCTCAAGCTCGCTGGCGACCACCGAGTCTACCCTGTCCAGCTTGGCGCCGATCGACTCCAGCGCAGGGATCACCCCCAACGCAGGGGCCGCGGCCCTCACGGGACTGAAGCCAAGAGGGATCAGGGCGGACCCCGCTCGATCCACGAAGCTCGAGACTGCAAGAGCCTCGGAGGACCGCAAGGCCGAAAGCTCCTCCACCTCGCGGCGGGCCGTCTGCAGAGCCTCCAGGTTCCTCTCAGAGAATTCCTTCTCCTTGGCCGCCAGGGAGCTCTCCTGAAGGTGGAGCCTTGGCGAGCCGCTCCAGCTCAGAGGCCTTAAAGCCGGCGGTCAACTCCCGGTCCAAGACCGCCCGGCGATCACGGGAGACCTGTTCCTCCCTCAAGTCGAGGTCTGCCTTCAGGATCTCCAGCTCCTCCATCCGAGCTCGAAGGTCATCCTCGCCCGCAGCCAGCTGCGCGGCGACCCTCTCCGCCTCAGCTGCCAAGCAACGCACCCGTTCCTCAACGGCGAGTTCACGGCGCTCCAACCGCTGCCGTATCTCTACAGCAGCAGAGAGGCTCTCCTCGGCCCGGGCGTGTGCCTCCAGGGTCTCCCGGTTGATCCGCCGCGATTCGGTGTCCATGCGGTCGACAGCCCGCTTCATCCGGTAGAGGAGCGCTTCCCTGAAGTCGAGCAACTACCGCCTGGAGTCGAGCTCACTCTTAACCTTCACGGTCCTCTCCCGCAAAAGGTTCTCCCAGATGAGGAGGCGGTCCCGTTCAACCGTATGCTCCTCCCGCTCGCGCCCCAGTGCAGCCAAGACCTCCCGGACGCTCGACTCGGCAAGGGCGAAGGCGTCCGCCAGAGGCAATGGAGCAACAGAGGGCGGGGCAGTCCCCCCGAACTCCTCCATTACCTCGTCCTCAGGAAGAGCTGATGCACCGGCAACCGAGACGAGACGCCGATCAGGAGAAGCAGGCTCCAAGGCTCTGGCAGCCAGGCCAGCCGGGCTCTCTTCAGCTTCTGGCTCCTTGACCTGAGGAGAGGGGCGAGCCGGGGAAGGCGGTGCTGAAGAAGAGGCCGGGCCGTCTAGTGCAGGGTCAACCTGCGCTGGCTTGGGGGCCGCGGTGGCCGTCTCGGCAGGAAGAGACGACGCCGCCACGGAGTCCGGGCACACCGGAACTGGAGAAGTTCGCGCTGGCCTGGGGGCCGCGGCAGTTGCCCCTGGCTCCGAGCGCAGCGGCACAGATTCCCCGCAAGTCGGGGAAGGCCGGGAAGCGCGGACACTCCAGCGGGCTCTGAACCTCGACTTCCGAGCCGGGGTAGGACTTCCAGAGCCCGCTACCATCACCGACGGCCGCTCCGCAGTCGCTTGGACTGGCGGAACAGGGGGCGCCCCAGAGGCTTCCCCCAGCGCATCAACCCGGGGCCTCTTCGAGTCGCCACCGGAGGGAGTGTCAGGCACCCTATATTCCCGACTTGGCACAGACGCCGCGGCTAGAGGAGATCGAGCGCGCTTCTTCTCTGGCGGCGGGTTGGATGCCATGGCGAGGGAGAACTCAAAGGCAAGAGAGAAAAAGCACAAGAGTCCGAGGAGAAACGCAGAGAAGTGCGAAGGGAAGCTGCAATGTGGGTAAGACCCCCTCTAAAAAACTTCCCGGGTACAATTCCAAGCGATTCGGAACTCTTCGAATACCCCGCACCGGCAACCGCTTCGGTTCCCAGACCGAGTGCCGATGACGGGCGGGCCCAAGCCGCCTAACTGAAGCGGTGGGGGCAAGGAGTCAGTCTCCTGAGAAGATGAGCCGGCGAGGAACTTCAGCGGTTCCCGAAGAAAGCGCCGCAAAGGTGGCAGTCTTGGGAACCGCCGCCGTAAAAGCAACCATCAAGTGAGCGCACGCTCCCACGATCCCGTGGCCGTTCATGCTCCGGCAGCGGTCAATTCGGGACTTAGAGGAAGTGCGCGGATTGGAAGAGACGGAGGTCCCACCTCGGGCACGCTATCTCCCCCGAGATGGGCCCGGGGGCCACTGTCGGTACCTGAGATATGGGGTACCCCCGCGCACAGGGTAAAATGCCTAAGGAACTCGCCCTTCTCCGCAGGGAGAGCTCCGAAGGCGCCACGCGTCCAGCGGGGCCGGACCTCCCTCTCCTCAGAGGAGAGCTCCGGGCCCGCCACGTGGCAAACAGAAGCCGGACCTCCCCCTCCGCTGGAGAGAGGCCCGAAGGCACCGCGTGTCCAGTGGGGCTGGACCTCCCTCTCCTCAGAGGAGAGCTCTGGGCCCGCCACGTGGCATACAGAGGACGGACCTCCCCCTCCGAGGGGAGAGGTCCGGAGGCTCCACGTGCCCCGCGGGGCTGACCCTCCTCTTCTCTGAGAAGGGCTCCAGGCCCGCCACGTGGCAGCAGAGCGACGCTGCCTGCCCCGAACGATAGGCAGCGGGCGTAAATACGCTCCATACCTTGCCCGTACAAGGTATTCAAGGCCCGCGTCTTCCCAAGACGCGGAGACACGGAGCACGCTTCTGTCAGGTGCCATTGCGCCCAGTCGCATTACAGACTGGCGCACGGTGTCAGAACCTGTCAGCCAATAAACACCGCGACAAGACATCCCATGCCGTCTGCGCCGTCATCAACCACTACGACTAGCATGCGGCATGGGCAGGGTGGCAAGATGAAGACTCAGAAGCCTTGGACCAGAGACAACTACCGGCATAACTGCAGATACGGTAGATAATAGACAATCTTCCCGGGACCACCTGTCGGGTCCCGGCTTCCCTTGTAAGCCGCCCGAGTCTTGGACTATAAAAGGCTCGGGTAGGCGTCGATAGCAAGGGTTCGCACTTTGCAACTCATACGCTAGCCATACACTCTCAAGCTGTAACTCACCCCCAAGCTCAGGCCTCCGGCCCTGAGCAGCAAGCAATACAGCGAGCTCCATAGCTCGCCGTGGACGTAGGGTTTTACGCTCCGGCGGCCTGAACCACGTAAAACTCGCCGTGTCAAGCTCTTACTAACTCGTCCATCTGCGCAAGCTCTCCGCTAGGGACTAGCCCCTCCGAAAAAAGAACCTCCGCGGGCTGCCCAGTGCAGGCCCGGGGGAAGTGTCGATCGTACACTTCGACAGGCAGGAGCGGCCGAAACTTGCGCGGCCACTTTACGAAGCGAAGGTGGGGCGCGAGGGCCGCACACCCTGCTTCTGTCGCCGCAGGTTCTGGTGCCGCGAGCGCTTGGCTCGCACTGAGCACTGCATGCCCCGGCATGGGCAAGGCTGCACCATAGGCCTGAGGCGCCATATGCAGGACATATGACTGTGGCATATTCTGCACGGCACTGGCCTGGGGCAGAGATCGCGAGGTGAAGGTCTGCTCTTCAGGCTGGGTCGAGGCCGACATCATGCTGTCGTCAGCCTCTTGGTGGCGACGCCTTTCTCGGCGCCGCTCGAGGTATACCCGGGCATCTTGGCCCAGGTGACACCGTTCCAGCTCCGTCCTCAGATCTGTTGACTGGAGGCTGGTAGAGCCGGAGTCTGCCGTCTGCTCGCCATCCAAAGGTGCGCGCATCAGCGACACGACCGATTGGCCAGAGCGTCGTCCCCGCTGATGTCGAGGGCTTGCGGCGGCGACGACGAGACGGTCTACCTCGCGGATCCACTGCCGGGTCGCAGCCTGAGGCGCGTCCCCCGCAGGCGGATTGTACAGTAGCGCTCTTGCCGCAGCTAACGCACCCCCACTGGGCACGCCCAGCGCTACTGGAGACTTAAAGCTGGTTGGAGCCTGCATTGCCAGGGTCGGCGCTGCCAGAGCCGGTTGCTGGCTCCCAGCTCGTTCCAACACACTCCTTCTCGAGTGTGTCGACATGTACTCCCCCCTGGTCGCGGTCTGCCGCAGAGACGGGGGGGGGGGGGGGGGGGGAGAGTTCGCCGCTGAAGGAAACTTGGTCATCTTCGTTGGCGGGAACTCGACGCGCTAGGAGAAAAGCCCCCTACCTGGCGCGCCAAATGTCGAAGTGTGCGGTCTACACTTCCCCCGGGCCTGCACTGGGCAGCCCGCGGAGGTTCTTTTTTCGGAGGGGCTAGTCCCTAGAGGAGAGCTTGCGCAGATGGACGAGTTAGTAAGAGCTTGACACGGCGAGTTTTACGTAGTTCAGGCCGCCGGAGCGTAAAACCCTACGTCCACGGCGAGCTATGGAGCTCGCTGTATTGCTTGCTGCTCAGGGCCGGAGGCCTGAGCTTGGGGGTGAGTTACAGCTTGAGAGTGTATGGCTAGCGTATGAGTTGCAAAGTGCGAACCCTTGCTATCGACGCCTACCCGAGCCTTTTATAGTCCAAGACTCGGGCGGCTTACAAGGGAAGCCGGGACCCGACAGGTGGTCCCGGAAAGATCGTCTATTATCTACCGTATCTGCAGTTATGCCGGTAGTTGTCTCTGGTCGAAGGCTTCTGAGTCTTCATCTTGCCGCCCTGCCCATGCCGCATGCTAGTCGTAGTGGTTGATGACGGCGCAGGCGGCATGGGATGTCTTGTCGCGGTGTTTATTGGCTGACAGGTTCTGACACCGCGCGCCAGTCTGTGATGCGACTGGGCGCAACGGCACCTGACAGAAGCGTGCTCCGCGTCTTGGGAAGACACGGGCCTTGAATACCTTGTACGGGCAAGGTATGGAGCGTATTAACGCCCGCTGCCTATCGCTCGGGGCAGGCAGTGTCGCTCTGCTGTCACGTGGAGGGCCCGGAGCCCTTCTCAGAGAAGAGGAGGGTCAGCCCCGCGGGGCACGTGGAGCCTCCGGACCTCTCCCTGTGGAGGGGGAGGTCCGGCTTCTGTATGCCACGTGGCGGGAACGGAGCTCTCCTCTGAGGAGAGGGAGGTCCGGCCCCGCTGGACACGCGGCGCCTTCGGGCCTCTCTCCCGCGGAGGGGGAGGGCCGGCTTCTGTATGCCACGTGGCGGGCCCGGAACTCTTCCCTGAGGAGAGGGAGGTCCGGCCCCACCGGACGCGTGGCGCCTTCGGAGCTCTCCCTGCGGATAAGGGCGAGTTCCTTAGGCATTTTACCCTGTGCGCGGGGGTACCCCATATCTCAGGTACCGACAGCCGCAGCTGACGACCTCTCAACGAAGGCCTCTATCGGAGCCCCTATGCCCGAAGGAGTCTTCGAGAGGACGTTGCTGCGGTCCACAGCCCGGCCCGTCGAGCTGGGCGAAGGGGGCTGAACCAGTGCCTCGAAGCTAGGCAGTCCCGGCAGCCATGGATGCCGCCAAAGGATCATAAGCGTCACTGGGGACTCGGTGCAACCCAGGGCTCAAGATCCAGAAGCTCAAGTAGTCCCGATACATGGACCACGGAGGTCCGGGGCTCCTTGAAGGACATCCTTCCTGATGAATGTGCATTCGCTGAACGGGTGGTGCGGATGGCTAAGTGCTACGCGCTGGTATCTTTACTGGCGTGGCGCCACGACATCCTATTGCGGTGCATAACCCAGGAGGAAGGCTGCGAATAGCTCGCAGTAGTCCAAGGAGGCGAGTGCTGGGAACGCTCTTCGTCCTGCACGCTGGTCAGTTAAGCCACCCGGCATGGCTCCTACTGACCGAGAGCCACCTGGACGCCGTCAAACCGGTTAGGGATGCAATGCGTGCCAAGTCCACGCCAAGCAGACCCACACAACTGGTGCAGACGCGCACCCAAAGCCGTCGGGGGATTCCGGCTCCTCCATGTCGAGGGCCAGCTAGACTTCCCAGGGCCGGGTCACGGGAACTACCCTTCCACATGGTATGCGGGGCCGAAGCCGTGCTTCCCCCTGAGATCGCCATGGGGGTCCCCCCCGTGTCCGGCGTACGACGAAGCCACGCATGACTCGCTCTGTGTTAAGACAGGCGCTCCGACGCCACCCCAGTAAGTTCACCATGCTTACTTAGGTGTTTATTTAAATTACGCATTAATTTATATGAGCACCTCCCCACGCTCCAAACAGTGTGCGTCCATGGTATACTCGGTTCCTCTTTCCTGCTCTCATGCATAGTCGATATTTGCCGTCCTGTTGAAGGCGGTAGTGCTTGGGGTACCTGCCAGAGGCCCGGTGGCCTTTTGAATCTCCCCCTGTAAGGGTACTGTACCGCCAGTTGGTCTCCTCCGAGAAAAGACCTACGCTAGACCGGGGGATCAGGAGCCTTGCTTTGCCCAGTCTTGCACCCAAAGCATGCGCACTCTGCCCCCCCCCCCCCCCGGCGCTGCGATCTGAGTACCAGGGGGCCGGACGGTTGGGGCCAGACCTCCGGGACCAAGTGCACTGGATTACCCAAGCCCTGTATTCCGGACCTCACGCCCTTCGTTGGCCAGAGCAACGATGACTGCCGGACTCCGCCTCCACAGCCAGGCCGAGCTCCGAGGCCAGCCCTCGCCCTCCTTTCAGAGGTGAGCGCTGATGCCGGACCTCACGCCCTTCTCTGGCCTGAGCTCCAATGAGTTCCGGACCTCCGCCCCCACAGCTGGGCCGAGCTCCGATGCCAGCCCTCGCCCTCCTTTCATAGGCGAGCGCTGATGCCGGACCTCACGTCCTTCGTTGGCCTGAGCTCCGATGACTGCCGGACTCCGCCTCCACAGCCAGGCCGAGCTCCGAGGCCAGCCCTCGCCCCCCTTTCGGAGGCGAGCGCTGATGCCGGACCTCACGCCCTTCGCTGGCCTGAGCTCCGATGACTTCCGGACTCCGCCTCCACAGCCAGGCCGAGCTCCGAGGCCAGCCCTCGCCCTCCTTTCAGAGGCGAGCGCTGATGCCGGACCTCACGCCCTTCGCTGGCTTGAGTTCCGATGACTTCCGGACCTCCGCCCCCACAGCTGGACCGATCTCCGATGCCAGCCCTCGCCCTCCTTTCAGAGGCGAGCCCTGATGCCGGACCTCACGCCCTTCGTGGACCTGAGCTCCGATGACTTCCGGACCTCCGCCCCAACAGCCTGGCCGAGCTCCGATGCCAGGCTTCACCCTCTCCTAAGAGGCTGAACTCTGAAGCCGTCAAGACCCTGCCAGCACAGGGAGTACTCAAGACAAGAAAGTGCGCGAGTAGGAGAAGGCCTCACCTTGGGCTCATTACCTCCCCCGAGGTGAGCCCGGGGGCCACTGTCGGTACCCGCGATATGGGGTACCGCCGCGCACAGGGGAAAATGCCTAAGGATCTCACCCTTCTCCACAGGGAAAGCTCCGGAGGCGTCACGTGTCTAGTGGGGCCGGACCTCCCTCCCCTCGGAGGAGAGCTCCGGGCTCACCACGTGTCCTACAGCAGCCAGACCTCCCCCCTCCATGGGGAGAGCTCCGAAGGTGCCGCATGTCCCGCGGGGCCGGACCTCCCCCTCCTCAGAGGAGAGCTCCGGACCCGCCACGTGGCCGGCAGAAGCCGGACCTCCCCCCTCCGCGGGGGAGAGGTCCGAAGGCTCCACGTGTCCTGCGGGGCCGGACCTCCCCCTCCTCAGAGGAGAGCTCCGGGCATGCCACGTGTCCAGCAGACAGCGCTGCCTGCCCCCGAGCGGTAGGCAGCGGGCGTAAAGACGCCCCATACCTTGCCCGTACAAGGTATTCAAGGCCCGCGCCTTCCCAAGACGCGGAGATGTGGAGCACGCCTCTGTCAGGTGCCGTTGCGCCCAGTCGCATCACAGACTGGCGCACGGTGTCAGAACCTGCCAGCCAATAAACGCAGCAACAAGACATCCCCTGCCGCCTCCGCCGTCATCAAACACTACGACTAGCATGCGGCATGGGCAGGGCAGCAAGACAAAGACTCAGAAGCCTTCGCCAGAGACAACTACCGGCATAACTGCGGATACGATAGTCTGCAGGAAATCTCCCCGGGACCACCTGTCGGGTCCCGGACCCCCCTTGTAAGCCACCCGAGCCTTGGACTATAAAAGACTCGGTTAGGCGACGTTAGCAAGGGTTCGCACCTCCGCAACTCATACGCTAGCCATTCACACCCAAGCTGTAACTCACCCCCAAGCTCAGGACTCCGGCCCTGAGCAGCAAGCAATACAGCGAGCTCCATAGCTCGCCGTGGACGTAGGGTTTTATGCAACGGCGGCCTGAACCACGTAAAACTCACAGTGTCAAGCTCTTACTAACTCGTCCATCCGCGCAAGCTATCCGCAAGGGACTAGCCCCACCGAAAAAAGAACCTCCGCGGGCTGCCCAGTGCAGGCCCGGGGGAAGTGTCGACCGAACACTTCGACAGCCACCTTCAACGCAGGAGCCGCTGCCCTCACCAGACTGAAGCCAAGAGGGATCAGGGTGGACCCCGCTCGATCAACGAAGCTTGAGACCGCATGAGCCTCGGAGGACCGCAAGGCCGAGAGCTCCTCCACCTCGCGGCGGGCTGCCTGCAGGGCCTCTAGGTTTCTCTCGGAGAATTCCTTCTCCTTGGCCGCCAGGGAGCTCTCCCGAAGGTGGAGAGTCTTGGCGAGCCGCTCCAACTCAGAAGCCTTGAAGTCGGCGGCCAACTACCGATCCAAGACCGCCCGGCGTTCGCGGGAGACCTGTTCCTCTGTCAAGTCGAGGTCTGCCTTCAGAATCTCTAGCTCCTCGATCCGAGCTCGAAGGTCATGCTCGCCCGACGCCAGCTGCGCGTCGACCCTCTCCGCCTCGGCTGCCGTGGAACGCTCCCGTTCCTCAACAACGAGTTTATGGCGCTCCAACCGCTGCCGTATCTCCTCAGCGGCAGAGACGCTCTCCTCGGCCCGGGCGTGTGCCTCCAGGGCCTCCCTGTTGATCCGCCGCGATTCGGCGTCCATGCGGTTGACAGCCCACTTCAGCCGGTCGAGGAGCACTTCCCTGAAGTCTTGCAACTCCTGCCTGGAGTCGAGCTCGCTCTTGACCTTCACGGTCCGCTCCCGCAAATGGTTCCCCCAGGTTAGGAGGCGATCCCGTTCAACTGTACACTCCTCCCGCTCACGACCTAGTGCAGCCAAGACCTGCCGGACACTCGTCTCGGCAAGCGCCAAGGTATCCGCCAGGGGCAATGGAGCAGCAGAGGCCGGGGCAGTTCCCCCGACCTCCTCCATCACCTCGTCCACAAGAGGAGTTGATGCACCAGTGACCGAGACGAGATGCCGGTCAGGAGAAGCTGGCGCCGGGGCTCTGGCAGCCGGACCTGCCGGACCCTCTTTGGCTTCTGGCTTCTGGCTTCTTGGCCTGTGAAGAGGGACGAGCCGGGGGAGGCGGCGCTGGAATAAAGGCTGTGCCGCCTGGCGCAGGGTCGACCTGCGCTGGCCTGGGGGCCACGGCGGCCGTCTCGGCAGGAAGAGATGAATCCGCCGCGGAGTCCGGGCACACCGGAACAGGAGAAGCTCGCGCTGGCTTGGGGTCCGCGGCAGCTGTCCCGGTTGCCGAGCGCAATGGCACAGACTCCCCGCCAGTCGGGGATGGCCGGGAAGCGCGGACACTCCAGCGGGCTCTGAACCCCGACTTCCGAGCCGGGTTGGGACTCCCAGAGCCCGCCGCCGTCACTGACGGCCGCTCCGCAGTCGCTTTAACTGACGGAGCAGGGGACGCCCCAGAAGCTCCCCTCAACGCATCAGCCCGGGGCCTCTTTGAGTCGTCACCGGAGGGAGTGCCAGGCACCCCAGGTTTCCGACTTGGCACAGGCGCCGCCGCTGGAGGAGATCGAGCGCGCTTCTTCTCTGGTGGCAGGTTGGAGGCCATGGCGGGGGAGGACTCAAAGGAAGAAGACAAAAGCACAAGAGTCCAAGAAAAAGCGCTGGGAAGTGCGAAGGGAAGCCACAATATGGGTAAGATCCCCTCTAAAAACTTCCCGGGTGCAATTCCAAGCGATTCGAAACTCTTCGAATACGCCGCATCGGCAACCGCTTTGGCTCCAAGACCAAGCGCCGATGACAGGTGGGCCCAAGCCGCCCAACTGAAGCGGTGGGCCAAGGAGTCAGTCTCCTAAGAAGACAAGCCAGCAAGGCACTTCGGCGGTTCCCGAAGAAAGCGCCGCAACGTGCAGAAGTGGCAGTCTTGGGAACCGCCGCAGTAAAAGCAACCATCAAGTGGGCGCACGCTCCCACGATCCCGCGGCCGTTCGTGCTCCGGCAGCGGTCAATGCGGGACTTGGAGAAAGTGCGCAGATCAGAAGAGACGGAGGTCCCACCTCGGGCTCGCTATCTCCCCCGAGATGGGCCCGGGGGCCACTGTCGGTACCCGCGATATGGGGTACCCCCGCGCACAGAGGAAAATGCCTAAGGAACTCGCCCTTTTCCGCAGGGAGAGCTCCGAAGGCGCCACGCGTCCGGCGGGGCCGGACCTCCCTCTCCTCAGAGGAGAGCTCCCGGCCCGCCATGTGGCATACAGAAGCCGGACCTCCCCCTCCGCGAGGGAGAGGTCCGAAGGTGCCACGTATCCGGCGGGGCCGGACCTTCCTCTCCTCAGAGAGGAGCTCCGGGCCTGCCACGTGGCCGACAGAAGCCGAACCTCCCCCTCCGCGGGGAGAGGTCCGAAGGCTCCACGTGTCCCGCGGGGCCGGACCCCCCCTCTCCTCTGAGGAGGGCTCCGGGCCCGCCACGTGGCCAGCAGAACGGCGCTGCCTGCCCCCGAGCGATAAGCAGCGGGCGTAAAGACGCCCCATACCTTGCCCGTACAAGGTATTCAAGGCCCGCGTCTTCCCAAGACGCGGAGACACGGAGCACACCTCTGTCAGGTGCCGTTGCGCCCAGTCACATCACAGACTGGCGCGCGGTGTCAGAGCCTGCCAGCCAATAAACGCAGTGACAAGACATCCCATGCCGCCCCCGCCATCATCATCCACTACGACTAGCATGCGGCATGGGCAGGGCTGCAAGACGAAGACTCAGAAGCCTTCGCCAGAGACAACTACCGGCATAACTGCAGATACGGTAGATCACAGTCAATCTCCCCGGGACCGCCTGTCGGGTCCCGGGCCCCCTTGTAAGCCACCCAAGTCTTGGACTATAAAAGACTCGGGTAGGCGACGATAGCAGGGGTTCGCACTCCCGCAACTCATACGCTAGCCATTCACTCCCAAGCTGTAACTCATCCTCAAGCTCAGGACTCCAGTTCTGAGCACCAAGCAATACAGCGAGCTCCATAGCTCGCCGTGGATGTAACAGCCCTAACTTTTGTAAAGTTTGATGTCAGCTCATAAAACAAAGTTAAGGCAACAAAAGACTATAATTATGTCACATGAAATGATGAACACATAAATAGACATGTGAGGGAGTTAAAAATTTTCTCTAGCCCATGCTCAACACATGTTAAGCTAGGGGAAATAATTACACTCCTAAAACTCTAACTCATGTGCACCTCCTCTATGAGTAGAGTGGAGGGAATTTAAATGCAATTTGAATCTTTTGAAAGGATTTCTATTCAGATTGTACAAAGGCCCATATGTGAGAGCATAGATGCATTTCTCATGTATTCAAGAGCCTAAGTTTCAAATTTGGAGAATTTTAGGTTTCATATACTATTTATTCCGAGAATTAAATGAGGGCACGTTCAAATTCAAACTTGAATTTGAATTTTGAACCAAACAAACTCAATTTCAAAATCTGATTTCAGATTTGAGTTCCTCATAATTCTTTTGACCTATCCTCCAAGTTTGAACAAATTTGGAGCTCATTTGCTATTTTAAATCGAAATGGGGGAAAGAGGGGAATTGTGGCTGTGGACCCCACCGGTCAGTCTCACCAGAAATTCAACCGACTCCAGAAACGCAGCAGCTCGGTGCTGGACACCTCCCACGCCACCTCCTGCTGGGATTGATCTTTTGCTCGTCCTGATCTTCCCCACAGCGAGTACAACAGAGCCACTTCGCTTCTTCCCCGTTCTGCCTGCTCCCGTGTGCTTCTCTCCCGAGCAGAACAGAGCCAGCGTTCTCTGTTTCTCCTGATCGCCAGCCATCAACCAAGTGATCTTTGCTCGAGCTCCCCACAGAGAAAACCTTCTCCCCTGAGTGCTCTAGCCGGCTGTGAACTTCCCTCCGCTGTTCCATGCTTGCTGGCGCCTAGAAGCAGCAAAGTTTCTCTGCTCCCGAGTTCAAACTCAGGCAACCAAAAACTGGACGCCGTGGACAGCCCAAACCAGAAGGGATCACGCCCAAGAAAGCCACCCCATCTGTGCACCATCAAGTGTAGTTTCTCACCTCCAAAGCTCAGCCCCAGCCATTGATCACAGAGGGAGAATTTCAAGTTTTTCTCCCGGGCGGCAGAAACGGACCTTGAGGTAAAGAATTGTAAAATTCGTCCTCAATTCATGTTTGTTGGGTCTCAAACTTCATACACAGGTTGTTAACTGCCTAGCACACCTCCTCCATCGATTTTAGACCAAGAAATTGAGTGTAGATTGAGCAATCCGAGCTCTTTTAGAGGGTATGCCGCTGGACCCTATCGGGTGCACGGTGCCGATAGGTTTAGAGCCATCTCCAGCTGGTTTAGACCTCATGCCGGTCTTCTACATGATCCACTGGTGCTGTAGAGCCCAAGAACCGACCATTTGGTGGGGAATTCACCGTGCAAGACCTCGCCGGAGCTCTAGGGTTTGCTGTGGCCGGTGCGCCCTATTTTCCGGCGAGTTTCAGCCGCCGGGGACCTCACCAACGTGTTCAGCGTGGGGAAATATGGGGGGGCGGCCAGCAGGGGGTCTGGAGGTGGCTGGGAACTTGTTTTCCGGCGACCTCGCCGGAGTGGGCCGCCACTGCCCTGTTGGGCGCGAGTCTGGAGGTTAGGGATGACAGGTGGGACCCACTGTCAGCATTTAAACGTTTTCCAGATTTTCCCACTCTAGTTCAAACTTTGGAGAGCCATAACTTTGTGTAGGAATGTCCAAAAATTGTGAAACAAATTTTGTTGGATTCCTCTCAAAGAGTAATATCCAGGGGTGCAGACCAATGTTTATGAAAATCCCTGAATTTGGCTCATTAATTCATTTAAGAAAAATCTTGTCTGAATTTTTACAGGAGTTCTGTTTATTGGCAAATTCCCAAATTTTGACAGGACATTCTTACAAAATTCCTTGAACTCCAGTAAAAATTTCAGAGGCATTGGACCTAATTTGCTTGGTCAAATAATGTGTTCATTCCTTATGTCTCTGAAAAATAGGAAAATAAACAGAGACAATTTCAGCTTTTCCCCAATCCTTGTAAAATCCATATCTCCATGTAGGAAACTCCAAAAATGGTAAAACCAATTCCTATGGACTCAGGACATTTTGTACTTCACAAAAAGTCTACTTTGCAGCATAGGAAAGCTTAATATCTAGGGGGTAAAGGCAGATTAGTGAAAACCACATAAGGATTTGTTGTGCTCACATGAAGCCATTTCATGAGCTCAATTTTTGCACACTGCCTGAATACTTTCCATAGAGGCTGTGGTTAAATTCTCAGCTTCATTGGACCTCTGGAACTTGAGCTACCATCTTTTAGGTTTAAGTGTTCATATAATGGACTTAATCACATGGTGATTATTAGTATCTCTTTTCACCCTAGCTTTGATCTTCTCTAAGGTTTAGATCCAACAACAGAAACCTTGCTTTTGTTTATCTCTCATGTGCGTGAGTTAACTTGAACAACAGTTTTGAAACAGTTTCTAAATTGCTTTTGAAATATATGTGCATTGCAATATAATAGCTCACGTGACGTCGACGTTCGACGAGGATCCGACTCTACAGCGAGGATCTCCATCTCATGACGAGTTTGGCGGATTCTCCGGAGGAAGACTAACTTCTAGCTTCTAACAAAAACCGTTGAGCAAGGCAAGCCCCAGTTTGCATATCATTACCGTTTTAAATTTTGCTTTACTTCACCTCATGTTGATTAGACTTGATAATGTGCATTATGTCTAGGATGATTGAAACCCACTTGAATGACTATTACATCCCTGATTATAAGGTTTAGTGTAGGCTTTGCCTCGTTGTAGATGCTAGGCTAATGTTGTAGCTAGCTCGGTAGAAGTCGAGTAGTAAAAAGCTACTCGCGAGAAAGTGCGAGTAATGGAGTTACTCGCGAGAGATAAATGATAAGAGCACCCTCATGAATATGAGATGGGGACGGGGATGGTCCTGTAGGATGGAGCGCTCAAGGTTGGTCTCGACCTGCGATGGGTGTGACAATGCTTGAGACCACATTTGGCCTGGACCGGGAGGGTAAGGCAAATGTGGAGGTTGGTTTTAGCCCCGTCCGTGTCGGTTAAGGACCGTATGTATGCGGCCCTGCTGGACAAGATTGAGCTGTACCGGATATATAGTGGGGTATGGGACCCATGAAACCGATGTAACTCGATGGACCGTGATATAGAAACTCATCCTTCGCATGGGAATGGCGTTGAGAAGGCGGGAGGTGTAAATCCTTTAGCGGGCAACTTCGACGTGTCCGCGTAGAGGACCATCCTGCTCGGCGCGAAGCGTTTTTCTATGTTGGGGTGTCGTGTGAAAGGTTGCTGCATACAACGTAAGAAAGAGCTCTTGAGAGAGTCTTTCGAGGCGGATGTATGTGTCGTGTATTCCGGGTTGTTATTGATTCGAATCACCGTCGCTCGCGGAAGAGGATTGAGCATACTTGCCCACTGCGCCGTGACTTAGTAAGAAGATGAACTAAGTCTCCTAACTTGTTGTTTGTGGATTAAATCACTGTATTGGAACCTTGACTGAAGTAGATATGGAGCCAACTAAATTTCATTTCCACCTTAGGCTGGCAACATCGGGATAAGCATTTCTTGTTTGATTTGGACTTCCGATGTTGTGAGGCGTGAGGACCACTAAAATGAAGGCTAAAAGAATCTGAATATAAGGGTCAAGTTTAGTCAAGCTGCATTTTGCAAATTCCTATGCCTACTGTCTTACTACCCCTGCATGTAGAGTTGCATGTTTAGGATTGACGGGTAAGTCTTGTTGAGCCTTATTGCTCACGGTTGCTTCTGAGTTGTTTTTGCAGGTAGCAGGATGCCTGCTATGAAGAGGGTAGTTCAGTGAGACGACGAACCTCACGGTTCGTTCAACTCATCGAAAACCTAGCCGCTGCCTTTCTTTGGTGAAGCTAGTAGGAAGCGTTCACGGGCTGAACGACTTCTCTTCGGCGTAGTTAGGGTCGAGAGTGAGTAGTTTGTCCAGCAAATGTTAATTTCCGCTGCGTCTGTACTTATGATGTAAAAGATCTTATGTTGAGTAAAAAAAATGGTCCCGTTATGTTCTTATCGTCTTTTCGTGCATGCTGTTGGGTGCCGCATCGCACGGCACCACCCACTGCAATTCCCGGGCCGGGCGTCTCACAGTCGTGGTATCAGAGCCGCATTGGGAATAGCACGCATGAAAAGGGTCTATTTTCGAAAACTTAGAGGTATACGAGTGAGGAACGTATAGTATGCCCACATAAGGAGTATTATTAGCATAGTTACTTAAGGTGGCAAGCTAACAGTGTGTTACTCTTCAGTATTTAAAATTCAGTAACGACGCACCTACGTGGAGGTAAGATGGTAAGGAACGCCACTGAAAGCGGATCAATTTCGGTTAGCTCACCCATACGAGGAAAGTAGTGTGGGATGTCCCGTTCAGCAATGGACGGGAAGTGAATATGTTTTCTAAGACTCTTCATGTCTTAGAGACATATGAATGGCACTAGCCTCCAGTGCGCAAACCCAGGGGCAAGAGGAGGAGACCCCATCGTGTGGTTTGTAACACGAAGTATGTTCTCTAGGACTCTTCATGTCCTATGAGGCTTACGGAAGCGCTGTTCCACCGGTGTGCTTTATTGCAAAGGTGTGGATCCCCCGTCGGGTGGTGAATAACCCGATCATGTACCTTGAGACGTGGCTTGACTCAAGGACGGCCCGTATGGCAATGATACGGGGCGTATGTTTTTACTATGATATGGACCTGCCTGAAATGATAAACCAATGTGTGCATCATTATTGAGTGATTTTCTGCAGGTACCTTAACCACGTTAGAACATGTCGTGTAGAAAACGTTTGTGAGTGATCGTTTTAGTGCCACCACTTGAGACGTATAAGCCGGATAGGATTTTAATTTGGTGAGGCAACGTAGTACCGTGATGTGTTTTGAACTGCAAGAAAAAGAAGGTTTGAAAATAAAAAGAGTAAATTTGGAGTCTAGGATTCTATTAGGGGTTAATGAACTCCTATATTGAACTAAGAGTCAATTGGGAGTATAGATTCATTCACAAAGACTTAGGAATAACCTCCCCTGTTTTCAGCAAAAAAATTTTTCTGAAGTTAAACAGGACATAACTTTTGTTTGGTTGAACCAATGGAGGTGGGTGATACATTTCTGGAAACCTATTGAAGTATTCTACAACTCTTCATTAGAACTCCAGACCAGAATCACCCTCCAAATGGATGAAATTCTCAGATGAGTGTGAACTGTCCAAAACCAGGGCAGGCACAAATTGCTCTCTGGAAATTTCTGTATTTCGACCATAACTTTCTGTAGAAAATCTTCTAAGGGTCAAGTAATACACCGTTGGAAAGCTTGTGATATATGCTATGACTTCATAGTTCAAAGTCTCCAGATTTGGAGTTTAAAGTGATGAAATCGTGCGGACAAAACAGCCACTTTCAAAGGAAGTGCTGTCAAAATTGTTCCAGATTTCTGTTAACTTTGAAATATCACAATCTTTGATCCAGAACATATATGAAGGCAAATGAATACTCGTTGGAAAGATATTGAAGTTAACTATAACTTTGATATTCAGCTTGAGATGTGAAATTGCCATTTTCATATTCAAATTCTGGGGTTAAGACCAATTGGTCATTCGGAACAGAGTAGTGCTTATTGCCTATGTAACTTAAGACTTGTTGTGGACAGGGATGTTTCAGACTTCTCTAAGCTCCATAACATGTTCTTGAGTTAATTTTCAGTTTGTCATACTGTTGGAATTAAGGGTTTGGACAAACTTGCTCACATTTGATAGATTTCAGTATTGTCAAACCCTAGTTAGCTTGTGTAATGCTGCAATATTGATGTGATGCTTTTACGGTTATGTTTTCAATTCAAGTTGAGTTTAAACTTTGAATTTTAACCGTAGATTGCTCACTCTTGCAGCATGGATCATGCTCATTCCAGGAGTGAGGTTGGTGAGTCGAGTCACGGCGAAAGTAATAAGCCACGACAAGAAGTGCCGACATCATCAACCGGATTGGCGGAAATTTTGGCAAAGATGGCTGAGTCTCTGGATCTGTTGGTGCGACAAAGCATACGACAGGAGACACTACAGCAAAATCCTCCGCCAAGCACTTATCTGGATTTTCTAGCACGACAACCACCGGTTTTCTCGGAAGCAAAAGAACCGTTGGAGTCGGCTCATTGGCTTCAATGTATTGAAGCCAAGTTCGATACGCTTGAGTGCGATGAATATCATAAGACCCTATTTGCCGCTCAACAACTCCACGGAGCTGCTGGAGCTTGGTGGGCGGAGTACATCGCTACTCTTCCTGAAGGTCATCGAGTGACGTGGGATGAATTCCGGAATGTT
Source organism: Neostapfia colusana (assembly GCA_030760725.1). Taxonomy (NCBI): domain Eukaryota; kingdom Viridiplantae; phylum Streptophyta; class Magnoliopsida; order Poales; family Poaceae; genus Neostapfia; species Neostapfia colusana. The sequence continues at coordinate 110,276,601 of JASWHV010000006.1, forward strand.
TTCCGATCACGTCACGTTTGTTCGGGAATTCTTCGAACAAAGTATCAAGACTTTCTGGAATTAAAGCAAGGAGAAAGGAGTGCGTACGAGTACTTCAAGGAGTTTGAAGACTTGATGCAATACGCAACTCATATGGTTGACTCAGAAGCGTTGAAGTGCGAGTATTTCTTCCGAGGTTTGAATGTCGAACTTAGGGAACAAGTGACCTTGTTCAATAACGGTATTTACAATGAGTTGGTAAATGCCGCTATCATTAAGGAAGACATGCATCTTCGTTGCGAAGCGGAACTGAAAAGAAGTATACCGCCAGACAGTGACATCGAGGTTCGTCCGAACTATCGAGTGCGGTATCACTCGCCAGTTAGGCAACAAATTCAGCCTGTGGTGCAACTCTCACAACCACGGCTGGAGTTGATCACTTATGAGCCTCCACCTCAACAACAGCGGGCAGAAATTATTCGTGCAACCCTACCACAACCAGCTACGCACGAATTATCTCCACCTCGTGTTAGTAGAGAGCTGAAGATTTCTACAACACGAAACCCTCATGGAGCTGAGCAGAGCCACACTTATGTGTTGTCTCGTCAATGCTCAGATCAGCATCATAAACCTTCAAAGAAGAATCTTTCAAAAGCTGGCAAGGTTAATTATACTGCTAGTGAGGACATTGCTAAAGGCGAACCAGTTTTAGCGGGCATGTTCACTTTACATGAACAGCCCACTTTCGTGTTGTTTGATTCCGGAGCCACCCACAATTTTATTAGCAGAGACTATGTGCTGAAGAATAATCTTCCATTTAGCACAGTTAAGCATCCGTTTCATATCAGCTCACCCGGAGGCAAGATATCAACAGATGAGATGGTCTCTCGGGCACCGTTATGTTTGGGTGGAAACATCTATCCTGCGAGCCTTATCATACTCAAAGGCCAAAGGATTGATATTATCTTGGGGATGTCATGGTTGACACATTATGGAGCTATCTTTGACATCAGCTCTCGAACTGCCCAACTGAATTCGCCAATACACGGTTGCAACACATTGAATCTTGTGGATCCATCACAACAAGTTGCAGCAGTGAATCAGATTGAAGCTCCTAAAATTGAGGATATTCCAGTAGTATGTGAATATCCAGATGTGTTTCCCGAAGACTTGCCGGGCATGCCACCCGAACGTGATGTAGAGTTCAAGATTGAACTAGCACCGGGAACAACACCTATTTCTCGGCGACCATACAAAATGGCACCGAAGGAGCTAGCAGAATTGAAGGAGCAGCTTAATGACCTCATGGACAAAGGTTTTATACGCCCAAGTTCATCACCTTGGGGCTGTTCCGCACTCTTCGTGAAGAAGAAGGACGAGACTTTGAGACTATGCGTTGATTATCGTCCACTGAATGCTGTCACTATCAAGAATAAGTATCCACTACCGCGCATTGACATTTTGTTCGATCAACTAGTGGGTGCTAAGGTATTTTCCAAGATGGATCTTCGGTCCGGGTATCACCAGATAAAGATCCGGGCAGAAGATGTACCTAAGACGGCGTTCTCAACAAGATATGGTCTTTATGAATATCTTGTCATGTCCTTTGGATTGACCAATGCTCCGGCTCATTTTATGTATCTCATGAACTCTGTGTTCATGCCGGAGTTAGACAAGTTCGTCGTGGTTTTCATCGACGACATTTTGGTCTATTCAAAGTCAGAAGAAGAACATGCTGAACATTTGCGTATTGTACTCCAACGCTTGAGGGACCACAAGCTATATGCAAAGTTCAGTAAATGTGAGTTTTGGATCAGCAAAGTGCCGTTTCTTGGGCATATTATTTCAGCGGAAGGCATCGCTGTGGACCCAAGTAAAATCGAGCAAGTGCTGAATTGGAAATCTCCAACATCTGTTCATGAAGTGAGGAGTTTCCTAGGTTTAGCGGGTTATTACCGGAGATTCATTCCAAACTTCTCCAAAGTCGCTAAACCTATGACGGAGCTGTTGAAGAAAAGCACCAAGTATGATTGGAGCAATTCATGCGAACAAGCTTTTCAAACTTTAGTGAAGTATCTCACTACAGCTCCAGTTTTGGCCCAGCCGGACACTACGAAGCCGTTTGATGTTTATTGTGATGCATCCGGCATCGGTTTGGGTTGTGTGTTGATGCAAGAAGGACGTGTGATCGCGTATGGATCCCGACAACTCAGGGGTCATGAGCAGAATTACCCGACGCACGACCTTGAACTAGCTGCAGTGGTCTTAGCATTGAAAATGTGGAGACATTATCTACTAGGCAATCTAGTACATCTCTACACTGACCACAAAAGCTTGAAGTACATCTTCACACAGAAGGAACTGAATATCAGGCAGTGAAGATGGCTCGAATTGATCAAGGACTATGAACTTGAAATTCATTACCATCCGGGCAAAGCGAATGTGGTTGCCGACACACTTAGTCGGAAAGCCCACGTTCACCATTTAGCCATGGCTGCACATGAAGAAGGAGAACCAAGCCTGCGCTTAGTTCCCTACGGATCGCTGTTCAACCTCGCTCTTATTCCTACAATCCGAGATGAGATTGTAGAGGCTCAGAAGAGAGACAGAGGTATGTCTCATATCCGGAGGAGAGTGGACAGCGGTGAATTGAAGATGTTCCGCAAGGATGAAGAGGGTACTCTATGGTTTAACAACCGCATAGTTGTACCCCGGAATATGAAATTGCGGAGGAAGATACTGGATGAAGCACATTTATCCAAGTACTACATTCATCCAGGAAGCAATAAAATGTACCAGGACTTGAAATCTAAGTTCTGGTGGACACGGATGAAAAGAGAGATTGCGAAGTACGTATCCGAGTGTGATACGTGTCGGCGGGTTAAAGCCGACCATATGAGGAAAGCCGGACCACTTCAACCGCTGAAGGTTCCAGCATGGAAGTGGGAAGACATAAGCATGGACTTCATCGTCGGTTTACCCATGACCAGCAACAAGCATGATTCTATTTGGGTAATCGTCGATCGTTTGACCAAGACAGCACATTTTATTACAGTCCATACAAAATATGTGGCGAAGAAGTATGCGGAGCTGTTCATATCAAGAATCGTGTGTTTACACGGGGTTCCCCGCACCATCGTGTCTGATCGGGGTGCGTTGTTCGTATCCAGATTTTGGGAGCAACTGCATGCTTCCTTGGGAACCAAGTTAATTCGGAGTTCAGCGTATCATCCGCAAACTGATGGTCAAACGGAGAGGATAAATCAGATTCTGGAGGATATGCTACGGGCATGTGTCATCAATCATGGGAAGAATTTGGATGACCATCTACCGTTAGCAGAATTCTCATATAATAATGGTTATCAATCCAGCATCAAGATGGCCCCGTATGAAGCTCTTTATGGCCGGAAGTGCCGCACACCACTGAATTGGTGTGAGTCCGGCGAGAGAGTGGTCTACGGGATTGATCTGGTGAATGAAGCCGAGGAACGAGTGCGAGTGATTCAAGCCAATTTAAAGGCTGCTCAATCTCGGCAGAAGAGTTATGCAGACAAACGACGTCGACCCCTTCACTTCGACATCGGAGACCACGTTTACCTTCGTGTCTCTCCGATGAAAGGGTTTCATCGTTTCGGAGTGAAGGGAAAGCTTGCTCCGCGATTCATCGGGCCGTTTGCTGTCACTGAGATATGCGGACCCGTGGCCTATCGTCTGGAGTTACCGACGTCACTTTCGGGTATTCACAATGTTTTCCACGTCTCTCAGCTGCGGAAATGTCTTAAGTACCCAACCGCAGTTCATATGGAGAACATTGAGGATCTTCAACCGGATCTCACTTATTCTGAGTATCCGATACAGATTATTGACGAGAAGTCTCGCACCACAAGAAATCGGACATTGCGATTTTACAAAGTCTTGTGGAGCAACCACACCGCTGATGAAGCTACGTGGGAAAGCGAGGATTTTCTCCGTTTAAATTTTCCCGACTTGTTTGTACCATATGTCCAGTAGTCATTCTCCCTTCTTCTTTCTTTTTGTAATCTCGGGACGAGATTCTTTTAAGGGGGGAGGAATGTAACAGCCCTAACTTTTGTAAAGTTTGATGTCAGCTCATAAAACAAAGTTAAGGCAACAAAAGACAATAATTATGTCACATGAAATGATGAACACATAAATAGACATGTGAGGGAGTTAAAAATTTTCTCTAGCCCATGCTCAACACATGTTAAGCTAGGGGAAATAATTACACTCCTAAAACTCTAACTCATGTGCACCTCCTCTATGAGTAGAGTGGAGGGAATTTAAATGCAATTTGAATCTTTTGAAAGGATTTCTATTCAGATTGTACAAAGGCCCATATGTGAGAGCATAGATGCATTTCTAATGTATTCAAGAGCCTAAGTTTCAAATTTGGAGAATTTTAGGTTTCATATACTATTTATTCCGAGAATTAAATGAGGGCACGTTCAAATTCAAACTTGAATTTGAATTTTGAACCAAACAAACTCAATTTCAAAATCTGATTTCAGATTTGAGTTCCTCATAATTCTTTTGACCTATCCTCCAAGTTTGAACAAATTTGGAGCTCATTTGCTATTTTAAATCGAAATGGGGGGAAAGAGGGGAATTGTGGCTGTGGACCCCACCGGTCAGTCTCACCAGAAATTCAACCGACTCCGGAAACGCAGCAGCTCGGTGCTGGACACCTCCCACGCCACCTCCTGCTGGGATTGATCTTTTGCTCGTCCTGATCTTCCCCACAGCGAGTACAACAGAGCCACTTCGCTTCTTCCCCGTTCTGCCTGCTCCCGTGTGCTTCTCTCCCGAGCAGAACAGAGCCAGCGTTCTCTGTTTCTCCTGATCGCCAGCCATCAACCAAGTGATCTTTGCTCGAGCTCCCCACAGAGAAAACCTTCTCCCCTGAGTGCTCTAGCCGGCTGTGAACTTCCCTCCGCTGTTCCATGCTTGCTGGCGCCTAGAAGCAGCAAAGTTTCTCTGCTCCCGAGTTCAAACTCAGGCAACCAAAAACTGGACGCCGTGGACAGCCCAAACCAGAAGGGATCACGCCCAAGCAAGCCACCCCATCTGTGCACCATCAAGTGTAGTTTCTCACCTCCAAAGCTCAGCCCCAGCCATTGATCACAGGGGGAGAATTTCAAGTTTTTCTCCCGGGCGGCAGAAACGGACCTTGAGGTAAAGAACTGTAAAATTCGTCCTCAATTCATGTTTGTTGGGTCTCAAACTTCATACACAGGTTTTTAACTGCCTAGCACACCTCCTCCATCGATTTTAGACCAAGAAATTGAGTGTAGATTGAGCAATCCGAGCTCTTTTAGAGGGTATGCCGCTGGACCCTATCGGGTGCACGGTGCCGATAGGTTTAGAGTCATCTCCAGCTGGTTTAGACCTCATGCCGGTCTTCTACATGATCCCCTGGTGCTGTAGAGCCCAAGAACCGACCATTTGGTGGGGAATTCACCGTGCAAGACCTCGCCGGAGCTCTAGGGTTTGCTGTGGCCGGTGCGCCCTATTTTCCGGCGAGTTTCAGCCGCCGGGGACCTCACCAACGTGTTCAGCGTGGGGAAATATGGGGGGGCGGCCAGCAGGGGGTCTGGAGGTGGCTGGGAACTTGTTTTCCGGCGACCTCGCCGGAGTGGGCCGCCACTGCCCTGTTGGGCGCGAGTCTGGAGGTTAGGGATGACAGGTGGGACCCACTGTCAGCATTTAAACGTTTTCCAGATTTTCCCACTCTAGTTCAAACTTTGGAGAGCCATAACTTTGTGTAGGAATGTCCAAAAATTGTGAAAAATTTTTTGTTGGATTCCTCTCAAAGAGTACTATCCAGGGGTGCAGACCAATGTTTATGAAAATCCCTGAATTTGGCTCATTAATTCATTTAAGAAAAATCTTGTCTGAATTTTTACAGGAGTTCTGTTTATTGGAAAATTCCCAAATTTCGACAGGATATTCTTACAAAATTCCTTGAACTCCAGTAAAAATTTCAGAGGCATTGGACCTAATTTGCTTGGTCAAATAATGTGTTCATTCCTTATGTCTCTGAAAAATAGGAAAATAAACAGAGACAATTTCAGCTTTTCCCCAATCCTTGTAAAATCCATATCTCCATGTAGGAAACTCCAAAAATGGTAAAACCAATTCCTATGGACTCAGGACATTTTGTACTTCACAAAAAGTCTACTTTGCAGCATAGGAAAGCTTAATATCTAGGGGGTAAAGGCAGATTAGTGAAAACCACATAAGGATTTGTTGTGCTCACATGAAGCCATTTCATGAGCTCAATTTTTGCACACTGCCTGAATACTTTCCATAGAGGCTGTGGTTAAATTCTCAGCTTCATTGGACCTCTGGAACTTGAGCTACCATCTTTTAGGTTTAAGTGTTCATATAATGGACTTAATCACATGGTGATTATTAGTATCTCTTTTCACCCTAGCTTTCATCTTCTCTAAGGTTTAGATCCAACAACAGAAACCTTGCTTTTGTTTATCTCTCATGTGCGTGAGTTAACTTGAACAACAGTTTTGAAACAGTTTCTAAATTGCTTTTGAAATATATGTGCATTGCAATATAATAGCTCACGTGACGTCGACGTTCGACGAGGATCCGACTCTACAGCGAGGATCTCCATCTCATGACGAGTTTGGCGGATTCTCCGGAGGAAGACTAACTTCTAGCTTCTAACAAAAACCGTTGAGCAAGGCAAGCCCCGGTTTGCATATCGTTACCGTTTTAAATTTTGCTTTACTTCACCTCATGTTGATTAGACTTGATAATGTGCATTATGTCTAGGATGATTGAAACCCACTTGCATGACTATTACATCCCTGATTAGAAGGTTTAGTGTAGGCTTTGCCTCGTTGTAGATGCTAGGCTAATGTTGTAGCTAGCTCGGTAGAAGTCGAGTAGTAAAAAGCTACTCGCGAGAAAGTGCGAGTAATGGAGTTACTCGCGAGAGATAAATGATAAGAGCACCCTCATGAATATGAGATGGGGACGGGGATGGTCCTGTAGGATGGAGCGCTCAAGGTTGGTCTCGACCTGCGATGGGTGTGACAATGCTTGAGACCACATTTGGCCTGGACCGGGAGGGTAAGGCAAATGTGGAGGTTGGTTTTAGCCCCGTCCGTGTCGGTTAAGGACCGTATGTATGCGGCCCTGCTGGACAAGATTGAGCTGTACCGGATATATAGTGGGGTATGGGACCCATGAAACCGATGTAACTCGATGGACCGTGATATAGAAACTCATCCTTCGCGTGGGAATGGCGTTGAGAAGGCGGGAGGTGTAAATCCTTTAGCGGGCAACTTCGACGTGTCCGCGTAGAGGACCATCCTGCTCGGCGCGAAGCTTTTTTCTATGTTGGGGTGTCGTGTGAAAGGTCGCTGCATACAACGTAAGAAAGAGCTCTTGAGAGAGTCTTTCGAGGCGGATGTATGTGTCGTGTATTCCGGGTTGTTATTGATTCGAATCACCGTCGCTCGCGGAAGAGGATTGAGCATACTTGCCCACTGCGCCGTGACTTAGTAAGAAGATGAACTAAGTCTCCTAACTTGTTGTTTGTGGATTAAATCACTGTATTGGAACCTTGACTGAAGTAGATATAGAGCCAACTAAATTTCATTTCCACCTTAGGCTGGCAACATCGGGATAAGCGTTTCTTGTTTGATTGTGGACTTCCGATGTTGTGAGGCGTGAGGACCACTAAAATGAAGGCTAAAAGAATCTGAATATAAGGGTCAAGTTTAGTCAAGCTGCATTTTGCAAATTCCTATGCCTACTGTCTTACTACCCCTGCATGTAGAGTTGCATGTTTAGGATTGACGGGTAAGTCTTGTTGAGCCTTATTGTTCACGGTTGCTTCTGAGTTGTTTTTGCAGGTAGCAGGATGCCTGCTATGAAGAGGGTAGTTCAGTGAGACGACGAACCTCACGGTTCGTTCAACTCATCGGAAACCTAGCCGCTGCCTTTCTTTGGTGAAGCTAGTAGGAAGCGTTCACGGGCTGAACGACTTCTCTTCGGCGTAGTTAGGGTCGAGAGTGAGTAGTTTGTCCAGCAAATGTTAATTTCCGCTGCGTCTGTACTTATGATGTAGAAGATCTTATGTTGAGTAAAAAAAAATGGTCCCGTTATGTTCTTATCGTCCTTTCGTGCATGCTGTTGGGTGCCGCATCGCACAGCACCACCCACTGCGATTCCCGGGCCGGGCTTCTCACAGTGGACGTATGGTTTTACGCTCCGGCGGCCTGAACCACGTAAAACTTGCCGTGTCAATCTCTTACTAACTCGTCCATACGCTCAAGCTCTCCGCAAGGGACTAGCCCCACCGAAAAAAGAACCTCCGCGGGCTGCCCAGTGCAGGCCCGGGGAAGTGTCGACCGAACACTTCGACAGTCGGTTTATACCGAGGTTAGCAAAGCGAACGCTCCCCTTCTCTAAGCTCCTACGCAAATCCGGCCCATTCTCTTGGATCGACGAAGCGGAGGAAGCTCCCCAGGAGCTGAAGCAGCTCCTGATGACCCTACCCGTAATGGTAGCCCCCGAGCCCGAAGAGCATCTGTTGCTCTACATCGCGGCGACGGCTGCAGTGGTGAGTATGGTCCTCGCCGGAGAGCGGCCGGACCCCTCATCGCCGCAACCCGCTCCGGTATCGGGAAACAGGCCCCAAGGAAACCCCGGAGGTCCGAGACGACCCCCCCGGGTCTCCGAGGCAACCCCCCGGAGGTCCAAAATGGACCCCGGACCCCCGACACAACCTCCCGGAGGACCAGCAGGACCTCCCGGAGGTGCAACGGGACCCCCCCGGAGGTCCAACAGAACCTCTCGGATGTCCAACGGGACCCCCCGGAGGACCAAAACAGCCTGGGGGCCTCCGAGTATCAGCTCCCGGTGGCCTCCCCGGGCCTGCGGGAGGTTCTGTCTACTTCATCAGCGAGGTCCTCCATGACGCCAAGACAAGGTACCTGGAGGTACATAAGCTGCTGTAAGCAGTGCTCGTGTCGTCCAGGAACCTCCGACACTGCTGCCAAGCACACTGGGCCTCAGTAGGTCACCTCCTACCCGCTGAAGGCTATCCTCCACATCCCCCACGCGACGGACGATGCCGCCAAATGGGCAGCGGAGCTACTGGAGTTTGAGCTAGGCTTCCTTCCTCGTCACGCAGTCAACCGCCAAGCACTAGCTGACTTTGTGGCTGAAGTGGACGCCAACGCAGGCTGACCCAGGGGGCCATGAAGACGGTGAACCAGGACCCCGAGCTCTGGCCTTCACCGGGCCATAATGGATGCTCTTCTTCGACGGCTCCTTGCGAAAGCAGAGGGCCGGTGCTGGCGTACTGCTCCTCATGCCATCGGGGGAGCAGTCTGGGTATATGGTGCGTCTCAATTCCAAGGCAACCAACAACATGGCAGAGTATGAAGCACTCATCCTTGGCCTAAAGACAGCCCTGTCTCTAGGCGCTCGCCAGTTGTTGGCACAGGGCGACTCCCAGCTAGTTATCAAGCAAGTTAAGGGTGAATGCTCCTGCAGTAACCCACTGCTAGCTGCTCATCTGCTTTATGTGCAGATGGTGGAGAAAGACTTCCTCGCCTTCGATCTGCGCCACGTACCGCACGCTGGCAAGGCCGCAGCTGACGACCTCTCAACGAAGACCCCCACCGGAGCCCCTGTGCCCGAAGGAGGCTTCGAGAGGACGTTGCCGCGGCCCACAGCCCAGCCCGCCGAGCCGGGCGAAGGGGGCTAGACCAGCACCTCGAAGCTGGCGGTCCCGGCGGCCATGGACGCTGCCAAGGATCGTAAGCATCACTGGGGACTCCGTACAACCCAGCGCTCAAGATCCAGACGCTCAAGTCAGACCCGATGCATGGATCACGGAGATCCGGGACTACTTGAAAGACAATATCCTCCCTGATGAACGTGTATCCGCTGAACGGATCGTGCGTATGGCTAAGAGACACGTGATGGTAGAAGGGGATCTCTACCGACGCGGCGCCAACCGCGTCCTATTGCGGTGCATAACCCAGGGGGAAGGCTGCGGCTTGCTCGCTGAGATCCATGGAGGCGAATGTGAGAGTCACTCTTCCTCACGCACGCTTGTCGGTAAAGCCTTCCGGCATGGCTTCTACTAGCCGACAACACTCCAGGATGCCGTCAAGCTGGTCGAGAACTGCAAGGCGTGCCTGTTCCACGCCAAGCAGATCCATACACCGGCTTGGACAGTACAGATGATCCCGCCCACATGGCCATTTGCCGTACGGGGGCTGGACATCCTGGGATCTGGGACCATTCCCCTGAACCGAGGATGAGGACCCGCTCCTGAACCCTCGGAACATAGAACACCTCCGTAAGTTCTACCCCTAGAGCAACAATAGGACAGACTCTTCTTTTTATAATAAATTCCATAAAGTCCAGGAACAGTGCTCAGAGCAGCTAAGCCTCAGGGGACGGTCCAGGACTACGTTCAGCTTCGCCTTGTTCCAACCCCAAGCGCGTAGAGTCTTGCTTCTCTTGAGGCGGGTCATGGCCTCCATACTTAGCCTGCCTTCCTCCTATGGAAATTTATATGAAAAGAAACCTGTCCTATGTTGCTCTTCTTTGGTGCTCATTTAATTTACTTATTAAATTTTTATGACTGCACTACTAGCGCGTGCTCACCATGCGCTCAGCTCCCTCTTCTCATTCTCACCTTTAGTCGGCATTTGCTGCCCTACCAAAGGCGGTTGCGTTGGAGGTACCGGCTGATAGCCAGGGGGGCCCCGAGCCCCTGGCACTTCGCGCACGGTAGTTCCCAAGCACCGTATAAGTGGACGGGGACCGTAAGCCAAATAAGGCTATGAGATAGAGGAGGGGGAGCCCCCAAGGAGAATTACGTTTCCCTTACTTGTGTGCAGGACCTCTCGGCCTCAGCTCCCCGCAGGAGTATGGTAGACACATCCATCCAATGGAACGCACCTACCAGGGGGCCGCTACGGGATCGCGCAAGACCGAAACCCCAAGGTAAGATCAAAGAACCTAGACCTCACCGCTTCCACAGGGGCGAGGCCCGAAGGTCCCACGTGTCCAGCGGGGCCAGACCATCCACCTCCTTGAGGGGGAGCTCCGGGCCCGCCATGTGGCCTACAGAAGCCGGACCTCCCCCCTCCGCGGGGAGAGGTCCGAGGGCTCCACGTGCCCCGCAAGCCCGGACCTCCCCTCAGAGGGGAGCTCCGGGCCCGCCATGTGGCCAACATGCCCGGACACCTCCCCATTCTCGTGAGGCGGGTCCTGGAGACCTCCGGGGCCCTTAGTATACAGTAAGGACCCGGAGAAGGTGTCTATGCAGAGCTTCGAGATTGGTCAAGGCCTCCGAGTACCTTGCAGAGCTAAGGACTCGGCCAGGAAAAACCAGGAAGAAGACTAGGACATGCAGACACAGAAGGAAACAGGAGTCTGTTTATACAAGGATCCACGAGCTGGGCTACAGACTCAACAAAAATAAAAAAGGAGGTACAGGGCCTTGTGGCCACGGGGGCAGATGCCTAAGAGTCCCCGGACTCCCGATGAAACCTAGAGGCCACAAGGGCAGCCACGTCCTCGACCTCAGCCCTGGCAGCTTCCTCCCGCTCGGCAACGGGTCCTAGACGGACTGGCCCCAGAGAAAAGGAAGGGTCTTGGCTCCGGAAGCACGCCAGTACGTGCATAGCGACCTCCTTCGCAAGGCCCCGACCTTCCACTTCAAGCTCGTCGGCGATCACCGCTTCGAGCCGACCCAGCTTGTCGCCGATGGACTCAAGTGCCGGGATCGCTTCGGACATCTGCCGCGCCGGAGCCTCCATCCGCACAGGGCTGAAACCAAGAGGAGCCAAGGCGGACCCCGCCTTGGCAATAAAGCCCCTGACTGCCTGGGCCTCGGCAGACCGCAAGGACTGGAGCTTCTCTACCTCTTGGCAAGCCGCCAGCTCGCGATCCATCGCCGCCTGGCGCTCCTGGGAGAACTGCTCCTCCCTCGCGGCAACAGCCGACTCACGGTGCTCCAGCTCCTCGGTCCGAGCCCTTAGCTCCCCCACTTTGGCTCTCAGCCGGGCGGTGGTCTTCTCCTCCTCGGCCGCTGCAGCGCGTTCCCGATCAGTGACGGCGCACTCTCGACGAGCTACCTGCAGCCGCAACTCCTCCGCGGCGGTGGAATGCTCCTCGGCTTTGGCTTCAACATGGGCCAGGGCCTCGCGGTAGGAGGCACGGAGCCACCGGGTCTCTGACTCCAAGTGGCTAATGGCATTCTTCTGAGTGTCAAGCAGAGCACTCATGGCCTCAAGCCTTGACTGCCTCGAGTCAAGGTCCGCCTTAGCCTCCTGGGCCCGCTGCTGCCAGCTGAGAAGGCGTTCCCTCTCGCCGGCCAGCGCCCCCCGCTCCTGCTCGAAGGCGGACTGGAGCTGCTGGGCGCTGGTCTGGACACGCCCCAGGGCATCCCACACGGGCGCCGGGACAGAGGGGACAGGAGTCACGCCCCTGACCCCCCCCCCCCGTCGAGTCTAAGACCGGCGGAGGCACCGGTGCCTCAGCAACCAGAGTGGGGCGCTGTCCTAAGGAAGCCAGGGGGCCAGCAGGCGCACCTACAGCGGCCCTCCCAGTCTCAGGACCGGATTTCTGGGCTGGTGAAGGAGGGCGGATAGGAGCGGATGCGGCAACCACGGAGGGTGAACTCGCCGGCACAGAGGAAGCCCCCGTCGATTTGGGGACCATGGGAGCCACCACGGTTCCTCGACGCTGAGGCGCGGAGCCTCCGTCGGTTGAAGGCGGCCGGGTAAGAGGCCCGCCCCCGGCAGCTGGTCGGTCCCTGCAAGAAAAGAAAGCTCTCAGGCTATGAGAGGAGACGAGAACGCTGCTCCTACAAGCCAGAAGGAGCAACACTTACTGGGCGGCATGAGCGCTCCAATGGGCTTGCAGCACCGGCCTCTGGGCTGTAATTGAACCGCCAGGACCTGCAGTTGGAATGGTCGCGGGACGTGACGCCTGGATCCCCGGCACACTTGCCGGCGTTGCCCCACCAGGATCCGTCCTAGAAACCCCTCCGCTTGAGGAAGGATGACGAGGTGCTTGGGTTACTTCGGACTGCCGCTGTCCGGGGAGAGACCCGCTGGGGAGGGACACCCGGGGCCTCTTCGGGTCGCCACCTGATGGACCAGCACCACCGGGAGATGGGTGCAAGGGTGCTCCGGCATCCTTACTCGGCGCAGGCGGCACCCTCGGAGGAGACCGGGCGTGTTTCTTCTCTGGATGCCCGGGGGCCAGCTCCTTCCCCTTCCCTTTGTTGGCGGCTTGAGTTCCGTCGGCTCTTGGGAAGGGTTGGGCAGCAGCAGACGCCTCGTGCCATGATCCGGAGCGCTCGGTTCCTGGAATCGTAATACCCCGGAAGGCATCCCCGACCTGCCGGACGGCGATCCCGATGTCGTCGAAGTTCGGCATCTTCCGCAGGAGCTCTGACCTCCTCTGTGGCTCCAAGAAGAGGGGGGTGGCAGAGGGCGGAAGGGTGGGGTCGCCACTGGGAATGTAGTCACCGCTCACCTTGCTCACCATCTCGTACAGCTCCTCGTCGGAAGGGTCAGAGCCGGGGCCCCTCTCCAGCCTGGTACAGTCCTGCTCGCCAGTATAGTACCACGCTGGGCGACTGCGCTGCTGCAAGGGCGCAATACGACGCGACATGAAGTCCATCAGCACCATCAGGGACGTCAGCCCCTCGTTGGCCAAGAACCGGATTCGCTCCAAGACCGGGGCGTACTCCTGCTCCAGCTCAGGGATCTCCTCCTAGAAGCGAGGATCGGTGGTTGGGCTGGCGGTCGGGAGTTGTAGGCGATCGTGCTCGTCGGTCTGCACTACCACCCAGCTCTCCCTCCAGTTTTCCCACCTTGATGCGCTGAAGGGCAGAAGGTACCCAGAGACCTTTGGGTCCTTGCAGCGATGCTGGAAGTAGTATGCCCCCATCTGGGTCTTCGAGCCGCGCCCAGTCGTCTGCAACACAAAGAAGTAGCGGAAGAGCGTCACAGAAGCGTGCACCCCCACAAACATCTCGCAGAAGTGGACGAAGACAGAAGCCATTGCGAAGGAGTTGGGAGAGAGATGGTGGAGCTGGAGCCCATATGTCTCCAGCATTGTGACAAAGAAGGAAGAAATCGGCGGGACGAACCCCGCCAGAGCATAAGCAGTGAATAAGACCATCTCCCCCTTTTCAAGGATCAGGGGGAGGGATCCCCGGCGAAGCCGGCGTTTCTGTCCTTCCGTGCGCCAGCCCAGCAGCCTGCGCACTGGCCCAAGCTCGGAGGAACAAACGAGGCGCGTCGGGAGCAAGTTGGAAGCCATGGCGAAAGAGAGCACAAGGACAGGAAAGCCGAGGCGCAAGAGTTCAAGGGAAGAACAAGCGCTATGAAATGCGAAGGGAAGCCGCGACGCGGGTGAGATCCCCTTTTAAAACTTTCCAGGAACGATTCAAGGTGATTCGAAAATCTTCGAGTACATCGCATCGGCGACGCATTGGCTCCGAGACCGGGCGCCGATGACAGGTGGACCCAAGCCGCCCAACTGAAGCGGTGGGTCAAGGAGTCAGTCTCCCCAGAAGACAAGCCGGCAAGGCGCTTCGGCGGTTCCGGAAGAAAGCGCCGCGACGTACAGGAATGGCAGCCTTGGGAACCGCCGCAGTAAAGGCAACCATCAAGTGGGCGCACGCTCCCATGATCCCGCGACTGTTCGTGCTCCGGCAGCGGTCAATGCGGGACTTAGAAAAAGTGCATGGATCAGAAGAGACGGAGGTCCCACCTCGGGCTCGCTATCTCCCCCGAGATGGGCCCGGGGGCCACTGTCGGTACCCGCGATATGGGGTACCCCTGCGCACAGGTGGAAATCCCTAAGGAACTCGCCCTTCTCCGCAGGGAGAGCTCCGAAGGCGCCACGCGTCCGGCGGGGCCGGACCTCCCTCTCCTCAGAGGAAAGCTCCGGGCCCGCCACATGGCATACAGAAGCCGGACCTCCCCCCTCCGCGGGAGAGAGGTCCGAAGGTGCCACGTGCCCAGCGGGGCCGGACCTCCCTCTCCTCAGAGGAGAGCTCCGGGCCCGCCACATGGACGATAGAAGCCGGACCTCCCCCTCCGGAGGATAGGTCCGAAGGCTCCACGTGCCCCGTGGGGCCGGAGCCCCTCTCCTCTGAGGAGGGCTCCGGGCTCGCCACGTGCCCAGCAGAAGAGCGCTGCCTGCCCCCGAGCGGTAGGCAGCGGGCGTAAAGATGCCCCATACCTTGCCCGTACAAGGTATTCAAGGCCCGCGCCTTCCCAAGACGCGGAGACGCGGAGCACGCCTCTGTCAGGTGCCGTTGCGCCCAGTCGCATCACAGACTGGCGCGCGGTGTCAGAGCCTGCCAGCCAATAAACGCAGCGACAAGACATCCCAAGCCGCCCCCGCCGTCATCAACCACTACGACTAGCATGCGGCATGGGCAGGGCTGCAAGACGAAGACTCAGAAGCCTACGCTAGAGATAACTACCGACATAACTGCGAATATGATAGTCTGCAGGCAATCTCCCCGGGACCACCTGTCGGGTCCCGGGCCCCCCTTGTAAGCCGCTCGAGCCTTGGACTATAAAAGGCTCAGTTAGGCAACGTTAGCGAGGGTTCGCACTCTAGCCATTCGCACCCAAGGTTTAACTCACCCCAAGCTCAGGACTCCGGTTCTGAGCAACAAGCAATACAACGAGCTCCTCAGCTCACCGTGGACGTAGGGTTTTACGCTCCGGCGGCCTGAACCACGTAAAACTCGCCGTGTCAAGCTTCCTCTTAATTCGTCCATACGCTTAAGCTCTCCGCAAGTGACTAGCCCCTCCGAAAAAGAACCTCCGCGGGCTGCCCAGTGCAGGTCCGGGGGAAGTGTCGACCACACACTTTGACAGGCATTAACACAGAAACATGTTCTACTTCACTCTCTCTCATGTGCTCATTTAAATTACGCATTAATTTTTATGATCGCACTCTCTATGTATGTTCATCGTACATCTAGCTCCCTCTCTCCCGCGCTCATCCATAGTCAGCATTTGCTATCCGACCGAAGGCGGCTGCGCTTGAGGCACCTGCCGATGGCCAAGTGGGTCTCTCGGGCCTCCCCCAGTCAGGTGTTGCGGTGCCAGTTGGTCACCTCCAGGAAAGGCCTGCGCCGTGCATGGGGGGTCCAGGGTGCGTATCCCGCTTAGCCGGCTCTGTACCCAAAGCGTGCACATCCTGCCCTCCGGAGGTCCAGGGGAGTACAGCCGCTTTGCCTGGTTCCGTACCCAAAGCCTGTGCACTCTTCTTCCCCGGCGCACGGTCCGGTACTAGGGATCGGACGATCATACCCGGACCTTGGAGGGAGCCGGAGCCCCGGCGCCTCGTGCACAGAATTGCCCAAGACCCGTATAACGGATCAGGATCGTAAGTCGAATAAGACTAAGAGACGGGAGGGGAGGACCCCCGAGGAGAATTACGTTTCCTCTACCTGTGTGCAGGACCTCCAAGTTACAGCAACGGGGGCTGCATGAAGCGTGGGGTAAGGAGCTACTAACTACTCCAGCATAGGATCGGAAGGTCCGGGTCCCGCCCCTTCCACAGGGGCGAGGCCCGAAGGCCCCACGTGTCCAGCGGGCCCGGAGCTCCCGCCTCGCAGAGGGGGGCTCCAGACCCGCCACGTGGCTGGCGGAAACCGGACCTCCCCCTCTGAGGGGTGCTCCGAAAGCCCCACGTGTCCAGCGGGGCCGGAGCTCCCGCCTCCTCAGGAGGGGCTCCGGACCCGCCACGTGGCCGGCAGATCCGGACCTCCCCATGGGGCGAGCTCCGGAGACCTCCGGGGTCCTTAATACAGCAAGGACCCGGAGAAGGTGCCTGTGCAGGGCTTCGAGATTGGTAAAGGCCTCTGAGTGCCTTGCGGAGCTAAGGACTCGGCCAGGCAAAACCATGAAGAAGACAAAAAGCATCACAGGCACAAACATTCAAGAGAGTCTATTTATTCATGGCTCCACGAGCTGGTCTACAGACTCGATAAAAAGAAAGAAGCGAGTCCTAAGGGCCTCCTGGCTCACGTCGGAACCTAGAGGCTACAAGGGCGGCCACTTCCACGACTTCGGCCCTGGCCATCTCCTCCCGCTCCGCGGCAGGACCATCTTTCACTGGCTCCAGTGAGAAGGAAGGGTCCCGGCTCTTGAAGCAGGCCAGCACATGCGTGGCAACCTCCAAGGCCAGGCTCCGTCCCTCTGCCTCAAGCTCGCTGGCAATCACTGAGTCCAGCCTGCTCAGCTTGGCGCCAAGTGACTCCAGTGCGGGAATCACTTCAGCCACCTTCAGCGCAGGAGCCACCGCCTTCACCGGGCTGAAGCCGAGAGGGACCAAGGCGGACCCCGCCTGGTCGACGAAGCTCGAAACTGCACGGGCCTCGGAGGACCGTGAAGCCAAGAGCTCCTCTACGTCACGGCGGGCTGCTTGCAGGGCGTCGCGGCTTCCCTCGGAGGACTCCTTCTCCCTGGCCGCCAGGGAGCTTTCCCGGAGGCGAAGAGACTGGGCAAGCCGCTCCAACTCAGAAACCCGGAAGTCGGCAGCCAATTCCCGGTCCAAGACCGCCTGGCGTTCGCGGGAGACCTGTTCCTCCCTCATGGCCAGGTCTGCCTTCTGGGCCTCTAGCTCCCTGGTCTGAGCTCGCAGGTCAGCCTCGCCCGCCGCCAGGCACGCGGTGACCCTCTCCGCCTCGACAGCCGTAGAATGCTCCTGGTTCTTGACGGCGAGCTTGCGGCGCTCCAGCCTCTGACGTATCTCCTCCACCTCGGAGAGACTCTCCTCGGCCTGGGCATGTACCTCGAGGGCCTCCCGGTGGAGCCGTCGCGTTTCGGCGTCCAGGCGGTCAACAGACCGTTTCAGCCGGTCGAAGAGCGCTTCCCTGAAGTCAAGCGACTCCTGCCTGGAATCGAGCTCGCCCTTGACCTTCGCGGTCCGCTCCCACAAAAGGTTCCCCCAGATGAGGAGGCGATCCCTTTCAACCGTATGCTCCCCCCGCTCACGACCAAGTGCGGCCAAGACCTGCCGGACGCTCGCTTGGGCGAGCGCGAAGGCATCCGCCAGAGGCAGTGGGGCAGCAGAGGCCGGACCAGCACCCCCGACCTCCTCCATCACATCATCCTCAAGAAAAGGCGATGCGCCAGCGACCGGGATGAGACGCCGGTCAGGAGAAGCTGGCGCTGGGACTCCGACAGCCGGGCTTTCACCAACTTCTGGCCCCTCAGCCCGTGGAGAGGGATGAGGGGGGGAAGTCGGCACTGAATTAGAAGCCGGGTCGCCTGGTACAGGGTTGACCTGCGCTGGCTTGGGGGCTGCGGCAGCCGTCGCGGCAGGAGAAGACGACGCTGTCGAGGAATTCGGGCACAACGGTGCCGATCCCCCACCGGCCGGGGACGGCCGAGGAGCGCGAACACTCCAGCGGGCCTTGAACCCCGACTTCCGAGCCGGGGCAGGACCCCCAGAGCCCGCCGTTGTCGCCGACGGCCGCTCCGCAGTCGCCTGGACTGACGGAGCAGGGGATGCTCCAGAAGCTCCCCTCGACGCATCAGCCCGGGACCTCTTTGTGTCGCCACCAGAAGGAGCGCCATCTCCAGAAGCAGGAGGTGTAGGCACCCTAGATCCCCGGCTTGGCACAGATGCCGCTACTGGAGGAGATCGAGCACGTTTCTTCTCTGGGGGCAGGTTGGAAGCCATGGCGAGGGAGGGCTCAAAGGGAAGAAGACAAAGGCACAAGAGTCCAAGGAAAAGCGCTAGGAAGTGCGAAGGGAAGCCGCAATGCGGGTAAGATCCCCTCTTAAAACTTCCCAGGTGCAATTCCAAGCGATTCATAACTCTTCGGATACGCCGCATCGGCAACCGCTTCGGCTCCAAGACCGAGCGCCGATGACAGGTGGACCCAAGCCGCCCAGCTGAAGCGGTGGGTCAAGGAGTCAGTCTCCTGAGAAGATGAGCCGGCAAGGCACTTCGGCGGTTCCCGAAGAAAGCGCCGCAACGTGCAGAAGTGGCAGTCTTGGGAACCGCCACAGTAAAAGCAACCATCAATTGAGCGCACGCTCCCACGATCCCGTGGCCGTTCGTGCTCCGGCAGCGGTCAATTCGGGACTTAGAGAAAGTGCGCGGATCGGAAGAGACGGAGGTCCCACCTCGGGCTCGCTATCTCCCCCGAGATGGGTCCGGGGGCCACTGTCGGTACCTGAGATATGGGGTACCCCCACGCACAGGATAAAATTCCTAAGGAACTCGCCCTTCTCCGCAGGGAGAGCTCCGAAGGCGCCACGCGTCTGGCGGGGCCGGACCTCCCTCTCCTCAGAGGAGAGCTCCGGGCCCGCCACGTGGCATACAGAAGCCGGACCTCCCCCTCTGCGGGAGAGAGGTCCGAAGGCGCCGCGTGTCCAGCGGGGCCGGACCTCCCTCTCCTCAGAGGAGAGCTCCGGGCCCGCCACATGGCCAACAGAAGCCGAGCCTCTCCCTCCGCGGGGAGAGGTCCGGAGGCTCCACGTGCCCCGTGGGACTGACCCTTCTATTCTCTGAGAAGGGCTCCGGGCCTGCCACGTGGCAGCAGAGCGACGCTGCCTGCCCCGAGCGATAAGCAGGGGGCGTAAATACGCCCCATACCTTGCCCGTACAAGGTATTCAAGGCCCGCGTCTTCCCAAGACGCGGAGACGCGGAGCACGCTTCTGTCAGGTGCTGTTGCGCCCAGTCGCATCACAGACTGGCGCGCGGTGTCAGAACCTGCCAGCCAATAAACACCACGACAAGACATCCCATGCCGCCTGCGCCGTCATCAACCACTACGACTAGCATGCGGCATGGGCGGGACGGCAAGATGAAGACTCAGAAGCCTTCGACCAGAGACAACTACCGGCATAATTGCAGATACGGTAGATAATAGACAATCTTCCCGGGACCACCTGTCGGGTCCCGGCTCCCCTTGTAAGCCGCCCGAGTCTTGGACTATAAAAGGCTCGGGTAGGCGTCGGTAGCAAGGGTTCACACTTTGCAACTCATACACTAGCCATACACTCTCAAGCTGTAACTCACCCCCGAGCTCAGGCCTCCGGTCCTGAGCAGCAAGCAATACAGCGAGCTCCATTGCTCGCCGTGGACGTAGGGTTTTACGCTCCGGCGGCCTGAACCACGTAAAACTCGCTGTGTCAAGCTCTTACTAACTCGTCCATCTGCGCAAGCTCTCCGCTAGAGACTAGCCCCACCGAAAAAAGAACCTCCGCGGGCTGCCCAGTACAGGCCCGGGGGAAGTGTCGACTGAACACTTCGACAATGCCCATAGGGGGAAGTCAGGCTGTACATGGGGGCAACGACCCGCCTCATTAAGAAGGGAAGCAAGACTTTACGCGCTTAGAGTCGGAACCAGGCCAAGCTGAACGTAGTACTGGACCGTCCCTTGAGACTTAGCTGCCCCAAGCACTGTTCCTAAACTCTATGGGATTTATTACAGAAGGGAATGGCCCTGTTCTACTAATGCTCAGGAGGTAGGACTTACAGTGTTGTTCTATGCCAAGGGTTTTGGGAACGGATCCCATACTCGGTTGAAAGGCATGTGTACCTGGGACGGCAACTTTCGTGACTCGGAAAGGACCTTACCGGCTGGGGGAGAGTTTATAGGTCCTTCACGGGAAAGTGCGTGCCGCGGCACCAGGCTGCCTTCCTGCAGGTCCCTGACGCGTTTGGTCCTTTAGCGGTAGTGCTAGCTTGGGCACCAGCCGAGGCCGTGCGTTGTGGGGTGTCACCTGCAGCCGAGCCTCGTCGACAAGGTTGTCATCTTCACGCTGGATCAGGTCCTGCGCAGCTTCTCCTGGGCGCCCCGGGGTACCCTCCCCTTCTGGCTAAGGCCTTCAAGGGGTAGGAGGACCCGGACTCTTCTTGGGAGACCCAAGGCGTCTTTACCCTTCTGGCAAGGCCTTCAAGGGGTTGACAGACCCTGGGCGGCCCCCAGGAGGTACAACCGAGGCACGGAAGCGTGCACTCGGGTGGAGCAGGCCCGGTTCTGCACCATCGGGCAGGTGCTTGGGCTGCTGTGACTACTTGAAGCTCCTCCAAGGTTGATATCGCAGCAGTGCAGTCCCCACTGAGGTTGTCATCTTCATGCTGGATCAGGTCCTGCGCGGCTTCTCCTGGGCGCCCCGGGGTACCCTCCCCTTCTGGCTAAGGCCTTCAAGGGGTAGGAGAACCCGGACTCTTCTTGGGAGACCCAAGGCGTCTTTCCCCTTCTGGCAAGGCCTTCAAGGGGTTGACAGACCCCGGGCGGCCCCCAGGAGGTACGACCGAGGCACGGAGGCATGTACTCGGGTGGAGCTGACCCGGTTCTGAACCATCAGGGCTGGTGCTTGGGCTGCTGTGACTATTTGGAGCTCCTCCAAGGTTGATATCGCAGCAGTGCAGTCTCCGCTGACTTCCCGGGATAGCCACAGTCAGCTACTGCCCTGGCTCGTCATCACCGAAGCTGAAGTCCTCACCGTTGTGCACCGTCTTCATGACGCGCTGAGGCTCCTGAAACCCCACCTGGTGGCCGGCGCTGACTGAGGCGTCGACTTTCTGTTTGCCCTCCCTCTGAGGGAGGGGTGGCCCATCAGCTCTCAGCTGCCTCCCTTTGCGGAAGCACTCTGCGAGCCTCTGGATGTCCCAGCACTCGGCAGCAGTATGATTGCTGGCGCCATGCACGGGGCACGGCTCGCCTTGGTCACCATCTGGAACCGACGACTGTCGTGGCCTTTTGTCAGGGTGCGGCCCCCGAGCCCCGCTGGGTGCCGCTGCTGCGGCAACGGGAGCCGCGGCCGATGACTTCATCTTGCCACTCCCCCGGTTCTTGGCCTTCTTGCCGCCTCCATAGGAGGCAGCGCCAGACCCGGGCTGTCCTCCTGACTCGGAGGCCGGCAGTGAGTACCAGTTCCGCCCCTCGACTGCTCTGGCGCACTTGTCCGCCAGGCTGAAGAGCTCGGAGACATCGCAGACCTCTCTGGTCGTGAGTTTCTCAAGCATCTTCTCGTCCCGCACACCCTGCCGGAACGCTACCACTACAGAAGCACTTTGAATGTGCGGGATGGTGTTGCGTACCTGGGAGAACCGCTGGATGAAGGAACGCAGTGATTCCCCAGGTTGTTGCTTGATGGCGTGGAGGTCGAGCTCCGTGCCAGGCCGGGTGTTGGAACTGCCGAAGTTGGCGATGAACTGCCGGCAGAGCTCTCCCAAGGAAGTTATGGAACCCTGGGGGAGGTTCATGAGCCAGGACCGGGCTGGGCCGGTCAAGGCGACGGGGAAGTAGTTGGCCATGACAGCCTCGTCCCCTCCTGCGGCAAGTACGGCGGTGGAGTAGATCTGGAGAAACTCTGCCGGGTTGACGCCGCCGTCGTACTTCTCGGGGAGGTGCGGCCGAAACTTGTGCGGCCACCTCGCGAAGCGAAGGTGGGGCGCCAGGGCCGCACACCCTGCCTCTGCTGCTGCAGGCGTTGGCGCCGCGAACGCTTGGTTCGCTGGCGGCACAGTGTTCCCCGGCATGGGCAAGGCTGCGCCATAGACCGGGGATGCCGTTTGCAGGGCATATGGCTGTGGCATATGCTGCACGGCGTATGCCTGGGGCAGAGATCGCGTGGCGAAGGTCTGCGCCTCAGGCTGGGTCGAGGCTGATGTCATGCTGTCGCCAGCCTCTTGGTTGCGGCGCCTTTCTCGACATCGCTCGAGGTACACCCGGGCATCCTGGCCCAAGTGGCACCGTTCCAGCTCTGCCCTCAGGTCCATCGACTGAAGCCTGGTGGAGCTGGAATCCACCGTCTGCCCGTCAACCGTTGGCGTGCGCGTCAGCGACACAGCCGGTTGGCCAGAGTGTCATCCCCGCCGAAGTCGAGGGTTTGCGGCGGCGACGACGAGGCGGTCTACCTCGCGTATCCACTGCTGGGTCGCTGAATGAGGTGTGTCCCCAGCAGGTGGATTGCGCAGCAGCGCTCTTGCTGCAGCTAGCGCATCCCTGTGGGGTACGCTTATTGCTGCAGACGATCTCACGCTGGCCGGAGCCTGCATTGCCGGAGTCGGCGTTGCCGGAGTCGGCTGCTGGCTTCCAGCTTGCGCCGACACACTCCGTCCAGAGTGTGTCGACACGTACTCCCCGCTAGTCACGGTCCGTCGTGAACGTGGGGGAGGAGAGCTTGCCGCTGAAGGAAGCTTGGTCATCTTCGTCGGCAGAAGCTCGTCGCGCAAGGGAAAAGCCCCCTACCTGGCGCGCCAAATGTCGAAGTGTGTGGTCGAAACTTCCCCCGGACCTGCTCTGGGCAGCCCGCGGAGGTTCTTTTTCAGAGGGGCTAGTCGCTTGCGGAGAGCTTAAGCGTAGGGACGAGTTTGGGAGGATCTTGACACGGCGAGTTTTACGTGGTTCAGGCCGCCGGAGCGTAAAACCCTACGTCCACGGTGAGCTGAGGTGCTCGCTGTATTGCTTGTTGCTCAGAACCGGAGTCCTGAGCTTGAGGATGAGTTATGCCTAGCGTGTGAGTTGCTGGAGTGCGAACCCATGGTGCGAATGGCTAGAGTGCGAACCCTCGCTAACGTCGCCTACCCGAG
Source organism: Neostapfia colusana (assembly GCA_030760725.1). Taxonomy (NCBI): domain Eukaryota; kingdom Viridiplantae; phylum Streptophyta; class Magnoliopsida; order Poales; family Poaceae; genus Neostapfia; species Neostapfia colusana. Next base: position 110,300,197 of record JASWHV010000006.1, read on the forward strand.
CCTTTTATAGTCCAAGGCTCGTGTGGCTTACAAGGGGGGCCCGGGACCCGACAGGTGGTCCCGGGGAGATTGTCTGCCGACTATCGTATCTGCAGTTATGTCGGTAGTTGTCTCTGGCGAAGGCTTCTGAGTCTTCGTCTTGCCGCCCTGCCCATGCCGCATGCTAGTCGTAGTGGTTGATGACGGCGGGGGCGGCAGGGGATGTCTTGTCGCTGTGTTAATTGGCTGGCTGGTTCTGACACCGCGCGCCAGTTTGTGATGTGACTGGGCGCAATGGCACCTGACAGAGGCGTGCTCCGCGTCTCCGCATCTTGGGAAGGCGCGGGCCTTGAATACCTTGTACGGGCAAGGTATGGGGCGTCTTTACGCCCGCTGCCTACCGCTAGGGGGCAGGCAGTGCTGTTCTACTGGACACGTGGCGGGCCCGGAGCCCTCCTCATAGGAGAGAGGGGGGTCCGGCCCCGCAGGACACGTGGAGCCTTCGGACCTCTCCCCGCGGAGGGGGAGGTCCGGCTTCTGTCGGCCACGTGGCGGGCCTGGAGCTCTCCTCTGAGGAGAGGGAGGTCCGGCCCTGCTGGACACGTGGCGCCTTCGGACCTCTCTCCCGCGGAGGGGGGAGGTCCGGCTTCTGCAGGCCACGTGGCGAGCCCGGAGCTCTCCTCTGAGGAGAGGGAGGTCCGGCCCCGCCGGACGTGTGGCGCCTTTGGAGCTCTCCCTGCAGAGAAGGGCAAGATCCTCAGGCATTTCCCGCTGTGCACGGGGGTACCCCATATCGCGGGTACCGACAACGATAGTCGGCAGACAATCTCCCCGGGACCACCTGTCGGGTCCCGGGCCCCCCTTGTAAGCCGCTCGAGCCTTGGACTATAAAAGGCTCGGGTAGGAAACGTTAGCAAGGGTTCGAGCTCTGTGAACTCGCATCCTAGGCATTACTCACCCTCAAGCTCAGGACTCCAGTTCTTTGCAACAAGCAATACAGCGAGCACCTCTGCTCACCGTGGGCGTAGGGTTTTACGCTCCGGTGGCCTGAACCACGTAAAACTCGCCGTGTCAAGCTTCTCCCTAACTCGTCCCTAATGCTTAAGCTCTCCGCAAGCGACTAGCCCCTCCGAAGAAGAACCTCCGCGGGCTGCCCAGAGCAGGTCCGGGGGAAGTGTCGACCATACACTTCGACATTTGGCGCGCCAGGTAGGGGGCTTTTCCCTTGCGCAACGAGCTTCTGCCGATGAAGATGATGAAGCTTCCTTCAGCGGCAAGCTCTCCTCCCCCGTGTTCACGACGGAACGTGACTAGCGGGGAATACGTGTCGACACACACAGGACGGAGTGTGTCGGCGCAAGCTGGAAGCCAGCAGCCGACTCCGGCAACACCGACTCCGGCAAAGCAGGCTCCAGCTAGCGTGAGATCTTCTGCAGCACTGAGCGTTCCCCACGGGGGCGCGCTAGCTGCAGCAAGAGCGCTACTGTGCAATCCACCTGCTGGTGACGCGCCTCTGGCAGCGACCCAGCAGTGGATTCGCGAAGTAGACCGTCTTGTCGTCGCCGCCGCAAACCCTCGACTTCGGCGGGGACGACGCCCCAGCCAACCGGCTGTGTCTCTGACGCGCATGCCAACGGTTGATGGGCAGACGGTGGACTCCAGCTCCACCAGGCTCCCATCGACGGACCTGAGGACAGAGCTGGAACGATGCCACTTGGGCCAAGATGCCCGAGTGTTCCTCGAGCGACGACGAGAAAGGCGTCGCAACCAAGAGGCCGATGACAGCATGACGTCAGCCTCGACCCTGCCTGAGGCGCAGACCTTCGCCACGCGATCTCTGCCCCAGGCATACGCCACGCTGCATATGCCACAGCCATAAGCCCTGCAAACGGCGCCCCCGGTCTATGGTGCAGTCTTGCCCATACCGGGGTACACAGTGCCAGCAGCGAACCAAGCGTTCGCGGCACCAACGCCTCCAGCAACAGGAGCAGGATGTGCGGCCCTGGCGCCCCACCTTCGCTTCGCGGGGTGGCCGCGCAAGTTTCGGCCGCACCTGCCCGAGAAGTACGAAGGCAGCGTCAACCCGGCGGAGTTCCTCCAGATCTACTCCACCGCCGTCCTTGCTGCAGGAGGGGACGAGCCCATCATGGCCAACTACTTCCCCGTCGCCTTGACCAGCCCAGCCCGGTCTTGGCTCATGAACCTCCCCCAGGGTTCCATAACCTCCTGGGGAGAGCTCTGCCGGCAGTTCACCGCCAACTTCGGCAGTTCCTACACCCGGCCTGGCACGGAGCTTGACCTCCACGCCATCCAGCAACAACCTGGGGAATCATTGCGCTCCTTCATCCAGCGGTTCTCCCAGGTACGGAACACCATCCCACATATCCAAAATGCTTCTGTGGTGGTGGCGTTCCGGCAAGGCGTCCGGGACAAGAAGATGCCCGAGAAGCTCGTGACCAGAGAGGTCCGCGACGTCTCAGAGCTCTTCAGCATGGCGGACAAGTGCACCAGAGCAGCAGAAGGGCGGAACTGGCACTCCCTGCCAGCCTCCGAGTCAGGAGGACAGCCAGGATCTGGCGCTGCTTCCTATGGAGGCAGCAAGAAGACCAAGAACCGGGGCGGTGGCAAGATGAAGTCACCGTCCGCGGCTCCCGTTGCCGCAGCAGCGGCACCCAGTGGGCCTCGGGGGCCACGCCCCGACAAAAGGCAGCGACAGTCACCAGCTCCAGATGGTGACCAAGGCGAGCTATGCCCCGTGCACGGCACCAGTTACCATACTGCTGCCGAGTGCCGGGAGATCCAGAAACTCGCGGAGCGCTTCCGGAAAGGGAAGCAGCTTCGAACTGATGCCCCACCCTACCGTCAAAGGGAGGGCAAGCAGCAGGTCGACGCCACAGACAACGTCGACCACCAGGTAGAGTTCCAGGAGCCTCAGCGCGCCGTGAAGGCGGTGTGCAACCATGAGGACTCCAGCTCCAGTGATGACGAGCACCGGAAGATGCTCTACGTCATCTACGGTAGGTCCGCTGACCCCTCGTCCCGAAGCGCGGTTAAGACCCTGCGCCGAGCGGTAGCGTCGGTGGCTCCCCTCCAGAGTGCCACGCCGCACCTCAAGTGGATGGGAACCCCCATCAGCTTCGATGCCACCGACTGCCCCAGGAACATGGCTGGGGCCGGCCAACTACCGCTCTTGGTAGCTCCCACCATCGCCAACGTGAGGATGTACCACGTTTTGGTGGATGGCGGGGCTGGACTGAACCTCATCAGTCGCGCAGCTTTCCAGAAGCTGCAGATCCCAATGGCCAAGCTCTCCCCATTGAGCCCGTTCTCAGGGGTAGGGCTGGGACAGGTCATTTCCTACGGCAACATCAGCCTTCCGGTGACCTTTGGGGCACCGGACAGCTATCGGACAGAGTACATTCTGTTCGATGTGGTGGAGATCGACCTCCGCTTCAACGTGTGAGACCTATGTGTGCTGAATACATTGGCAATTAGGATAAAAGTTAGCATTAACATTCAAAGTTTTGAATATTGCCAAAACATTCTTCTGTGGCAAGGTCCGACAAGTTCTTTGTTAGGTCCGCCAAGTGTTGGCAAGGTCCGACGCAAGGTCCGGAGAGCTCCTGCAAGGTCCGGAGAGCTTCTGTGAGGTGCGGAGCTTGTTTTTAGGGAGCTCCCGTGAAGTTCAACTCGTAGAACTGCAGCGTCTTGTTTTTGCTTTTAACTCGCAATGTTTCAAACTTGCTTTATGGAAAGGTTTGCTTAGTATTAATTTGCTAAGTTTTTGGTGTGCTTTGGTGGTTATGGCTGTTATCATTTGATATGGTTTGCAACATGCTTATGTGACGTGCTCATGTAAGGTGTTGTGGTTTTCGAACTAACGTGAGTCAAGTCGAGGACTTGTGCTCGGAAGAATTGGTTGTTTATTCATGTGCAGGTGTTGCTTGAGATCAAGACATGGCTGGTGACGGGATCCTTGGACTAGTCTCAGGGAGGAGATGAGGTTCCAACAACCAAGTTCGGGAGGAGCTGTGGTTGAGTTGATCGGGAGGTCGCGCAGCATGTTTGGATCAAGGGCAGTGCATATGAAGGTTGCGTGTACATCGTTGGAAGGTGTTTGCACGTGTGCAAGGAGTGCATGGACGTGTCAACATTGTTCCAAGGCGTGATGAAGAGAAGTGGACGTAAGGAATTGGTCGGAAAGGTCCAACTGGCTGGATTGCGTACTCAGGCTGAGGCTGAGTCGGATATGGCTCAAATATGGAAGATTTGAGTTGGTTATGATAGGATTTCATGCTAGGCACGAAGTTGAGTTGTTTTAGGAATGTTTAGGACGTTCCTAAGGTGTTTGGAAGTCTCACGATTGCTTCTATCTGCGAATAGGAGAGTCCTGAGCAGTTATGATAAGTTAGGATACGAGTCCAATTAGGAGTAGGAGTCCTAGATTGGATTGTTTAGCCTGAGGGCTGGCTATAAAAGCAAGGGAGGCCAGAGCTCTCGTGTGTAGAGAACATTGAGCTGTTCCTCTTGTGTTTCTATTGAATAAAGTTCATAGTTTCGAGGAGCTTTTGTGCCTTGTTCGTCCGACTTGTTTTTCGTCAAGTTTTTCTCGCCGAGTTTCTGGACAGACCGACGTTGCTTTGGTGTTTCGTTCATAACTCGATTTTTACAGATCCGATTGACGTGATTTTTTTTGGGTTGTCTTCACAACTCAATTATCTATCATATGTGAAATTTTCACGAGCTTCGGATCTGTAGTTTTTGAGATACACGAGTTTCTTTGCAGCGTTGCAGATCTGTTTTATATCCGGTAGAACAGATTGATCTTCGTTTAATGTTTTGATCGTATCTCAAGTTTTACTTCGTGTTTTCAAGTGATTCTTGTTGCATTAGATCCGTGACTTGATTCTCTACCCCTCTACTTGATTTGTGACGGTTGAACACGTTTGAAAACACTTGCACACATGGTTTCTTTAACCGATTGATTTTTTGCTGAGGTGTTTTTGTTGTTTCCGCTGCGAAAAGTTTTAATCTACCATTCACCCCCCCCTCTGGTAGCTTTTCACATGCTCTTCGATCCAACAATTGGTATCTGAGCCAAGGTGCTCTAATATTTGTGATTTGCACATGTTTTGACTAACCATCATGGAGAAGTACTCTGCAAAACCTTGTGTGTTCAATGGCATCGATTTTCAGGTTTGGAAGGTCTACCGGAACTTCGATGTACCACCCAACGATCAAGTTACGGCTGTGAACATGAGAGATGTTGATAACAACAACAAGGCTCGCAACTTGATCATCTAAGGATTGACTCAAAGCGACTTCGACCGTGTTGCACACCTCCGATCTGCATATGATGTTTGGAAAGCTCTTTGTGACTACCATGAAGGATCCAATACGATCAAGGAGGTAAGGCAAGATATGTTCAAGAAAGAATACATGCGTTTTGAGATGCAACCCGGTGAGTCAATTGATGACCTTTTTGCTCGCTTTAATAAAATTCTCAGCAACTTGCGTAGTGTCAATGTTAACTTTTCAGATGCTGAAAATGCTAGACAATTGTTAGGAGCATTAGATATGTCAATTTGGGAGATGAAAGTTACATCTATTTGTGAATCTACTGTCATGAGTTCTCTTACTTTAGACGTGCTTTATTCTAAATTGAAAACTCATGAAATTGACATCATCTCACGTAAAAACCCCAACAAGTCTATTGCATTTGTTTCGCAACGTGACATGTCTAGTTCTAGTCAATCATCATCTAGTGGTGCACTCTCTTTGCTGTCCTCTCTAACCCTTGAACAGATTGAAGAGTTTCCAGAGGAGGAGCTTGCACTCATCTCTACTTGGTTCTCAAAAGCATTGCAAAATGTGAGAACTAGAAGGAGAGGAAGCTCCGGACCTCAACGATGTTTTGAATGTGGTAAGACAGGACATTTTCGTACGGAGTGCCCTAACCTTTCAGGTCGGACTTCACGTGAATAAAAGCAAACAAGGCCGAAGAAATCGTTTGCAAAGAATAAGAAGAAGAAAGATTTATCAATGCGCAACATAGTGCATAGTATGATCTCTGCACTTCAAGATTTCGGCTCAAGTGATGTGGACACCGGTAGTGATGAAGATGAAGAAGCTATGGCAAATATGTGCTGCATGGCGAGCAAGTCAAGTTCAAGCTCCGATGAGGCAGAACACAACAGCGACGATGAAGAGGTATGTCCCACTTGCGAAGAAATGTGTGATGCTATTTCTCGTGCCACTGTTATATTAAAGAAAAAGGATAAAAAACTTAGGAACAATGCTGTTAAAATTGAATCACTAGAATCTGAAATTAATCGTTTAAAAACTTTGATTCCTAGTGATGATTCTTGTTCCTCATGTGATTTGATTTATGAACAATTATCCTCTTTAAGAAGTGCACACGCATCTACACTTGATAAACTTGAATTTGAAATTGAAAAGAACAAAGAGCTTGCTGCACTTAATGATAAAAATTTGAAAGATGCTTGTTGTTCTACAATTGATTTGCATTGTTTTTCATGTGATGATCTGAATAAGAAACTAAATGATGCTATGAATGAGATTTCTATTTTGAACAATGCTTTACGTGTGCATGAAGTTAAATATTGTTCAAATTGCAAACTAAAAGGAAAAACTTCATGTGAAAACTGCTTTGATCTGTCCAATAAACTTGATGACATGCATAGGACACTAGATCGGTTTTCTAATGCAAATGAGAACCTAAACTTGCTGCTGAATTCTTCCAAGTCTTGTCATGATAAAACTGGTTTAGGTTTTAATTCTCATGCTCATGCTAAGGCACACCCACCTAAAGTTGTAAAGTCATTAGGAAGTGGTTTGATTCAAACAGCTCCTAGACAAAAAGAGGTGATTTTCAAATCTGCAGGAGTACTGTCCCATTCGGGTTCTAATAAACATGTTGCTTGCTCATCTAGACATGATAATAAGGTTATTTTTCATTGTACCTACTGTGGTAGAGATGGTCATGTCATGTATTTTTGTTATAGACTAGCTAAACACAATAAGAAACAAAGAATACTTGCTAGATCACATAACAACCAAGCAAAATCTGCTAGACCGAATGTTCGGAGCTTGCAACCTGCTGTAATGAGTCAAAAACTTGCTCCCGGACCTACTGTTTTTTGTGCTACATATAACACATCTTCTAAGTCCGTAGTTGGGAACAAAAATTTTCGATGTTTGGCTCATAAACCTGCTGTACCTTCTCAGCTTTCACGTGTTATTCCTGCTGGACGTCGTGTGACTCAGTACTGGATTCCTAAAAGTCTGTTAACTAACCCCAGTATTGAGTCATCGACGTATTGTGCTGCTGTGTAGGTTTCATGTTTGAGGAAGGAGAACATTTGGATTGTGGATTCAGGTTGCTCACGCCACATGACCGGTAACAAAGAATGGTTCTCCTCTCTCTCTTTTGTGTCACGTGTAGAAAATGTTACTTTCGCCGATAACTCTTCTACTCCCATAATTGCTAAAGGTTCGGTTAGAGTAAACAATCTCTACACTTTGAAAGATGTGGCACTTGTTAAAAATTTGAAATACAATTTGCTTTCGGTTTCACAATTGCTAGATGAAAATCTAGAGGTTAGCTTTGCTAAAAATTGCTGCAAGGTTGTAGATTTAAAAGGTGAGCTTTTGTTTAACATGTCTAGATTTGGAAGAGTTTTTAAAGCTGATTTTGATTTGTCAACTTCTAAGCATCGGTGTCTAGTTGCTAATGATACAAAGGATCTATATTTTTGGCATCGTAGACTTGGTCACATAGGCTTTGATCATCTCACTCGTGTTAGTGCTCTCGATCGCATACGTGGGCTGCCGAAGCTTAAAAAGGACAATGATATTGTGTGCTCTTCTTGTAGACATGCTAAGTTTGTTGCAGGTTCACATGCTCCTCTCACAATGACCATGACAGCTGAACCGGGACAACTTTACATCTTGACACAGTAGGTCCGGCACGTGTTCAATCCTTCGGAGGTAAATGGTATGTGCTTGTGATTGTTGATGATTATTCCAGATATTCTTGGGTTTATTTTATGGCATCTAAGAATGAAGCTTTTAGTCATTTTAGAACTTTATTTCTTAGATTATCTATTGATCACCCAGGATCATTAAAAGCAATTAGAAGTGATAACGGAACTGAATTTAAAAACCAATCCTTTGATCACTTTTGTGCTGAAAATGGAATAGATCATCAATACTCTTCACCCTATGTACCACAACAAAATGGTGTCGTAGAAAGAAAGAACAGGACCTTAGTTGAGATGGCTAGGACTATGCTTGATGAATATCAAACTCCTAGGAAATTTTGGGCTGATGCAATTGCAACCACTTGTTATGTCTCAAATTGTGTTTTCTTGCGTGCTAAGCTTGGAAAAATCCCATATGAGCTCCGGTTTGGACATAGGCCTAATGTTACACACTTTAGGGTTTTTGGTTGCAAATGCTTTGTTAAGAAACATGGTAATCTTGATAAATTTGAAGCTAGATCTGTTGATGGCATGTTTCTTGGTTATCCATCTCATACTAGAGGCTACCGTGTGCTTTTACTTGACACTAACAAAATTGTGGAGACTTGTGAGGTTTCTTTTGATGAAGCTAGCCCAAGTACTAGCTCCGATATTGCAGGTCCGGATCCATATCCGCAGGGGGAGAGTATTTTTATTGAAGAAGATGAAGAAGTGGTGCTGCTGCCCGAAAACTTGGAAGTAAATAACGATCAAGCTGCTAATTTTGCACCACAACCAGCACCAACAGTCACTACTGCTGGTTCGGACCTTCCTCAATCAACAAGCTCTCCTAATCAAAGGTCCGAACATGAAGAAGAAGGTGCTTGTGAAGTGTCTACTCCCCTCCGAGTTCTCAAAAGTCATCCTCCACAACAAATCATTGGAAGCTTGCATGAACGAGTCACTCAGTCCAGGTTTTGCGATCCAAACTCTCATGCTCATTCTGCTTTTGTTGCTTCTTTTGAACCCAAGGATATATCACACGCACTCACTAATGAATCTTGGATTAATGCCATGCAAGAAGAGTTAGAAAATTTTGAAAGAAATAATGTTTGGAAACTTGTACCTCCATCTCAAGGTCACACATTAATTGGAACTAAATGGGTATTTAAAAATAAGCAAAGTGAGGATGGGGTTGTGGTTAGGAATAAAGCTAGGTTGGTTGCTCAAGGTTTCACTCAAATTGAAGGTCTAGATTTTGATGAAACATTTGCTCCTGTTGCTAGATTAGAAGCTATAAGAATTTTATTAGCATTTGCTGCATCTAAAGGTTTCAAGTTATATCAAATGGATGTTAAAAGTGCTTTTCTTAATGGCTACATAGAGGAGGAGGTTTATGTTAAGCAGCCACCGGGTTTTGAAAATCCAAATTTTCCTAATCATGTTTACAAACTGTCCAAAGCCTTGTACGGTCTAAAACAAGCCCCTAGAGCATGGTATGATAGGTTAAAAACATTCTTACTTGAAAAGGGGTTTACCATGGGCAAGGTTGATAAAACTCTTTTTGTACTTAAGCATGGCAATGACTCATTATTCGTTCAAGTGTATGTGGATGATATTATCTTTGGTTGTGCTTCTCATGATCTCGTGTCCAAGTTTTCAGCTATGATGAGTTCAGAATTTGAGATGAGTATGATGGGAGAACTCACATACTTTTTGGGGCTGCAAATCAAGCAAACAAAAGAAGGAACTTTTGTGCATCAAACTAAGTATACAAAGGACCTTCTTAAGCGCTTCAACATCGACAAATGCAAGACTCTTCGGACACCAATGGGAACAGCAACAACACTTGAACTTGACAAAGATGGTGACCCGGTCGATAAAAAGAATACAGAAGTATGATTGGATCACTTTTGTATCTCACGGCGTCAAGACCGGACATAAAATTCAGCGTATGTCTTTGTGCACGTTTTCAAGCTTCTCCACGTGCTTCACATCGCCAAGCCATCAAAAGGATTCTCAGGTACCTACATGGAACTCAAGAATTTGGCATATTTCTTCCTTCTTCCTCAACCGTTTCTTTGAAAGCTTTTTTGGATGCTGATTTTGGGAGTTGTAGGATTGATAGGAAAAGTACTTCGGGTGCTTGTCATTTTCTTGGTAATTCACTTGTTGCTTGGTCCTCTAGAAAACAAAGTTCAGTTGCACAATCCACGGCCGAATCTGAATATGTAGCTGCGGCTAGCGCTTGCTCGCAAATTCTTTGGATTGTTCAAACACTTAAGGACTATGGGGTTGATTTAGATAGTGTTCCACTGTTTTGTGATAACACTAGTGCAATTTGTATTGCTAAAAACCCCGTGAAACACTCTAGAACTAAGCACATTGACATTAGGTATCACTTTCTTCGTGATAATGTTGAAAAAGGAAACATTGTGCTTCACCGTGTCGATACCGAACAACAATTGGCTGATATTTTTACAAAATCTTTGGATTTCACTCGTTTTTGTTTTATTCGTAGTGAAATAGGGGTTATGCATCCTCATGGCTTAAATTGATGTAAGGGCCTCAGTTTTTGACACACATTTGCAGTGTTCATCACCACACCACACACCTCATTTGAGGAAGAAGGATGAACACGATTGAAGAGCAAGTAACAATTATCAACATGCTTTTAGAGAACAAACTCACACATTGCCAAAGTGGTATTTTCCACATGTGATATAGGTGAGCTGGACATATGAAAACTCCTACACTTTGCTAAGGATGTCCATGCCAAGTTTCACCCAAATTCAAAACCTTTTTGAGGTCATTTTGGGTATAGTTAGGAAGAGGGCAGTTTGAAACCATATTGAAATTCAAACTGTTTTTATCCCATGAATTTAAAAGTGGGAGGCATATTCTTACTCAGCACATTTTTGTGAGCCCACACACCAATTTTCACTCCATTTGGAGTTGTTCGTGACATGAGCTAAGTGGGATAAATTCAAACTTCATTTGAATTTCAAACTGAACTTGTGCTGAAATTCATTCAAACCAAACCTCATTTGAACTTTGATCAATTAAAATGGCTCATGGGTGAATAATTTGAATTGCCAAGGGTAGTATGGGGTTCACTGTTTACAACAGTGATTAGGAGTAAATTTCAGAGGTTAAAACTGGAAGTGGGACCCACATGTCAGCCACTGCTCAGATCAAACCGACTGAGACTTTTTCACTCGGGTCGCCAAGCCGCAGCGGTGATCGCCACCGAGGGCAGCCGCCGCGCCAGCAGCTGCTTGCCCACGCGCGGGCGTGAGGCAGTGCAGAGCCTTCTTAAGGCGCCTGCCCCCTCCTCGGCCGAGGCATCGCCGTTCTTCCCCGCAAGTACTCAGCGCCGGCCGAAATTTTCCGCAGCTCGGAATCGATCGGAGAACGCCGATCGCAGCTCCCTCCGTCCACTCCAGAGCCCCAGAAAGGTACTAGAGACCTTCCTCCGTCCTCCCCGTTGCTAGAATTCAGTGAAACCGATTGATATCGGCTGTGCCGAAAGATCAAATTCGGGACTTGGAACCGCCGCACCCCGGGCTCTCGTGGACAGCCCAACCAGGGCGTTGTCACGCCCGAGCCAAGGCACCCTTGGACGCGCTGGTGACCGGTGCTGCTCATCCCCGAGCCACAGCTCGAGTGGTTGCTCACCGGCGGCGAATTTCCACTTTTCCCCTTTCTGTGTGCAGAACGACCTTCGGGTACGATTCTGTTTAATTCGTGCTCTGGAAAGGATTAGAGGGCCTCAAGCCACTCTCACACGAGCTAGACACGGTAACGCACAAGTTGCCTTCACAACTCTGGGCCGGAGAACCTTTGCACCCGGCGTAATTCGAGGTCTACCAATGGCGGAAGGAACAGGCGGCATCAGGCGCACGGTGAGGACCTATTTCGGGCCTTCCCCGAGCTGTCTCGAGCTCATGTCGACCTTCTCTGAGGTCCACTGATGCTCCCCGACCAATTTCCTGTAAAAGCCCAAGAAAAGGGACTTGCAAAAACTTTTCTGCACCTCACAACACCACAGTCTTGTTGTGGATAGATTGTGAAATATTGTGAAGAGCAAGTAACCTCCATCAAAAGAGTGATTAGAGGGGAAAGTCTTCACTTTCACAAAGTAGGGTTTATACACATATGATCACACATGAGAGGGTGATTCAAAACTGTTGCATTCTAATTCATGATTGCAGCAGCTAAAACAAGGATCAAAGTGCATAATTGGATTCCTCAGGTCCAAATTAGTGAGGAGGCAAAGTTTCAAAATTTTTTGAAAAGATTTGCTACCCATTTTTCCAAAAAGGATCCAAATATGCCAAGAATTCAAATATACATTTGAATTTGAGGTAAATTTGCCAAACCATACCAATGTAGCTCAGTTTGAGATTTCCAACATTTGAATTCATCTTTTGTCAAGTTTTGGAGATCTTTTGAGAGGTGGTAGAGCACTGACCAGTGGGGCCCACATGTCATTGGGTGAAATAGACTTAGCCCCCAAGTCTTCTCTCTGTTTCTCAGTCAACCGAGCGCAGCCAGCTGCCGCGCGCGCACCGCCGGCCGAACGGCCACCTCCTGGTTCCCGTCGCTCGCGCTGGCAGCCGGGAAACGGTGCACCCTCTCCTCTACGTGACCCCCTCGCCAAGCCACCGAAGACGTACGCGTGCTTCTTTGCAAAACAGCGAGCCCCCGCTCTGCTCGGTCACCGACGCCGCTCCCCTGATCCTCCCCTGCACGCCGACGTCCGCTCGGCCTTTGCCCGAGCTCCCAACACAGAAAGGGAGCGCCAGTGTGTGCTCTAGCTAGCCATCCCACCACCCCGCGGTGTTAGCACCGCACTCGACCACAAATCGACGATCGCCACTGAGAGCTCAGGCCACCGGCCGAAAGGCGAGGACTGCTCCCCGTGGGCAGCACGCCACGGCCAGTTTCACCGCCGGACTCCTACACAAAAAAGGTGCACTGTGCTCTCTAGATCATGTAGATGCAAGCCGAATAGCGGTTGAACCACCGGATGAAGAGTATTTCCAGTTCTTCCGAAACGTAGTGCATTCGGGTGGAGCGCGGTCTACCCCAAAATTCCTGCTACTCGTTTAGCTATTGGCCGCGCAGGCTGGCCAATACCTTCCTCACTCCCTAGCGGCCCTCCTCGACCAAGAATCAAGGGAAATGACCCAGAAATGGCAGGGTTTAGGTTGTTTTTCGGGCCGCCATAGAATAACAGCTCGGTTCACCGTGGAGCTCTAGGTTGCCGACCTTTTCATGGGGTTTGGCGGCCATTTCCATCACCCTCGAGCTTCCACGGTGCTCTCCGACCCTTTGCCGATCATTTTGATGCATTGTGACGCATTCCCGACCACACCGAAACCCTAACCGCCGCTGTCACCGTCGGGAGCCCTGTTCCGGTGAGCTACGGCCGCCGGCGACACCACCGACGAGTTCAGCGTCGTGAGTTAGGGCGGGGCGGCAAGTTTGGGGCCGGGAGACGGCCGGGAAAGCAGTTCCGGCGACGCTCGCCGGAGTGCGCCGCCGCGGGCCCCTGTTTGGCGCGAGGAAGGAAAAGACTGCCGGGTGGGACCCACCGGCAGACCTTTAAACATTTTGAAATGTCCAGTTTGTAGTTCAAACTTTGGAGGACCACAACTTGGGTTAGGAGAATCCAAAAATCATGAAACAAATTTTGTTGGATTCCTCTAACAGAGTACAATCCAAATCTGAAACCCAATTTTTATGAAACCCATTAATTAATTCTGGAAAATTCTTTAAAGCTTCTCAGCAAAAGAATTTTAGAGGGAGTTTGGTTCATCCGAAAATCCCCAAATTTTGCCAGAATGTTCTTTAGGACATTAGTAAACCCCTGTAAAAGTTTCAGACCATTTGGAGTTGATTTGGTCAGAGCAATTCAAATTGGAAGGTGGTGTGTTCATTTGAATACAGAAACATTTTCAGAGAATTTCCAAAACTTGGAAATTCAGTTCTGGGCAAATCTTAACCCCAAAAATGTTAGGAAAATTCATGCAAACTCTATGAGCTATAATTGAAATTGTAGTTCATTAAGTTGAGCATGAACAGGGGTATTACCTCAGAATAAATTCTTACTTGCTGATTTGCCAAGAGAATTATTCTGAGCAAACCACTCCATGAAAAGTGCTAATGTTTGGTCCAGAGAGTTTTCTTGTGACAAGGAACTCACACAAAAATTCTCAGCTCCATTGGAGCTCTAGATCACCCCTGTCCTGTTTAACCAATTAAGGGATTAATATGGAAAAGGGGGAAAACCACTTAGCATTTAACCATGTGATTAAGTCCAAGCCAAACCACCAACACCAGTTCATATTTAAATTCTTAAACAAAGTTCCAGGTGTTAGAAGCTGGTTATTATAACTAATAGTAGAAGTCTTACTCTAAAACTCACATTTGCATCTAAATTAACATGTAGTATTTCATTAACGTGTAGCCGTTGAAGAAGAGACTCCGGAAGTGCTGGACTTCCTTCTTCCGGACGAGGAACTAACTACTGACCAGCAGCAACAAGGCAAGCCCCGGTTTGCATTAACCCTTTTATAAGTCTTACTTTGTTTACATGTGTCATATGAAGTATGTATGTGCATTAGGTATAGGATGAATGAAACCCCACTTGCATAACCAAAGGTTCCTAAAAGAGTGAGGGTAGTGTCAAGGACCTCGAGTAGACAGGCTATGCTTAATGAGTCATAGGACTTCGGTACAAGTCGAGTAGTTGGAATCTACTCGCGAGATAGGCATTGGGGCATACGGGTTCGGTTGAGTGATGCGAGATCTCTATAATAATGAAAATGAGACTAGGCAGGGGCTAGGGCGCAGCAAGAGGAAGTCTTGTGTGCGCAGCCCTGTCCGTGTTGATTGAGGACCGAGCCGTGTGCGGCCCTGCTGAACAAGTATTGAACGTACCGAAGGCATATCGGATATATGGGCCCCGATAAACCGATGTAGCCTAAACCTCCGGGCATCGAGGCATAGCACACCGATTTATAGGTGTAGGTTGAGGGCAGCAAGGTGGAAATCTGCCAACGGGCATAGAGAGATGCTCCGTGTGGGGAACTTCCTGCTCGTTTCGGTGCGACCGGTTCGACGTTTGGGCTGTTGGGTGAAAGGTTGTCCCGTACGACATCGAGTGAGCGTGCTGTGCAGCTCCACGGGTGGGCGTACGTGACGTGCTCTTTGGGTTTCCCTGCAGGTGTATATCGAGTCGATTCGCCGTCCCTCGCGGTGACGAGTACCGCTTGTTCACTGCGTCGTAACGTAGACTAACGAATGAAATGTCATGATTCAATATTGCTGCTATGATATAATTGTATTGCTACATGTGTGCCACCAAATATTGCTTACTAAATTTCAGCTTCATGAACTGTTAACTTGTTGCTAAAAGATGAACTAAGGATAAACTTGTAGGCGTGTCCTTTTGCTGCAACGTTGCTATCCTATGTCATTGTACCCCTCATGTAGAGTTTCATGCCTAGGTGAGTCGGTTAAGCCTTGCTGAGCCTTCGTGCTCATGGTTGCTGCTTAAGTGTTTTTCAGGTGAGGAGCCACCCACGGACTCGGAGTACGAGTCCACCGGCGAGGGTTACCCTCCGTCGGGGACCACGGCTGAGTGGGAGCCGTACACGCCGCGCTGAGCTGAGGAGTGCAGCTAGTGTGGGTTGCCCTAGGGCTGGGCAACCAACTTTTGCTAGATAGGCGGGCGTGAGTTGTATAGTGTAGACTTCCGCTGTGTAACATAAACAATAGTTGTAACTGAAGTTTGTACCTGTTTGTACAGTTTCAGTTGTTTCCCATGTAATATATTATGTTCTTATGACGTGTGCTGTCGGGTGTCGCATCGCGCGGCACCACCCTCTGCGATCCTGGATGAGCGGATTCCGGTCCGCCACAGCCTGGTATCAGAGCTGCAGTGGGGATAGCACAGTACTAAAGGACTGCATTATGGGAAAAACTTAGGTATACGGTGAGGAATCGGTAGCTGCCCAAGTAAGGACTATATTAGCATAGTTACTTAAAGTGGCAAAGACTAACCTATGTGTTATAATTCTGAATTTCAATTATGTAACGACGCACCTACGCTCTGGTAAGTATGGTAAGGAACGCCACCGAAAGCGGTTCAATTTCGGTTAGCTCTCCCTGACGAGGAACGTGGTTCAGGGATTTGTCTCATAGCTTGGTGTGATACGTCAATATGAACCTCTTGAACTCTTCATGTTCCTGAGTTCATATGAAACGCTGATCCCTAGCGTGCATTAGGCAAGTAAGTGGAGATCCCATCGCGTGGTCAGTAACGCGAGAGTGTGTTCGTCTGGAAATAGCCCAGGAGGACATACGCAGCGCTTGCCATCGGCGTGCCCTGCAGGGCAGTAGGTGGTATCTGTTGGGTTGATAACATTCCCAACCGTGACGACCCGTTCATGACATACTCGGGTTCCCCGTCGTGTGGTGTTGAAACACGATCACATACCTTGAGACGTGACCTAACTCAAGGACGGCCGTATGACAATGATACTGGCGTTTGTATTTACTTTCAAATATGGAACTGCCTGAAATGAATAACCATTGAGTGCACCATTATTGTGTGGTCTTCTGCAGGTACTAACCACGCATGTATCCGTGTAGAAAACGTGTGCGAGAGACCGTTTAGTGCCACCTTTGAGACGTATATGCCGGTATGATCCGGGTAGGATTTTCTTTTGTGAGGAACGTAGTACCGAGATATGGTAGGCATATGCATGAGAATAATGATAACAAAGAATTAAAATCTATAGGTTCAACATTTAGGACCCTGGTTGGGTATAAGAATGGGATAGTGGAGCAGTATAGCCAAAAGTATGAAAAGCAGAGTGCTCTGTTTTGGGCAGCAAGGTTGCCGAACTTCAACAGAGCACAACTCACAGGTCTTGTAGCCGAGAGAGGTGTGCTATATAGTTCTGGGAAGGCATTGAAGTACTCTACAACTTTGTTGTAGACTTCCAGAGCTGAAACTCACCTTAAGATGGCTTAAATAACAGAGGAATGTAAACTGTCCAGAACCAGGGCAGAGTAAAACATCCTCTGAACTGATCTGTTTTTTCAAACATAACTCCCAGTAGAAAAATCTAAAATTGTCATATAATACATCCTTAGAAAGAGTAGAAGATGTGCGACACCTTTGCAATTCAAAGTTCCTGAAATTTCAGCACGGATTTCAGGGGAAACCAGGGTTGAAAACAGCCACTTCCAAGGGAGGTGCTGCTAAAATTCTTCCAGAAATTCTGCTAACTTTGAATTAGCATAACTTTTTAACCAAAGCTGATCTGGGGGCAAATGAGTACTCGTTGGAAATATACTGAAGTTAACTTTAACTTTGGTATTCAACTTGAGTCATGAAAATGCCCATAACCGGATCAAAACTAGGAATAGGTAGAAACTGGTCATTCTGACAGAAGAATGACAGTTGAGCTCATTGGAGAGGGTGTTGTACCCTAAGGGTGGTATGCGTGATGACAACGCGATAATAATGTCTCGTAGAGACCAAACCCAGTTATGGTGAGCTTCCAAAGAGGGGGTTCATCAAGTTGGATTAAACTAACTTGTGTTTGGTCTGGTAATGGTGTAGCTTGTGCAAAGTTATTACATTATCTATTTACGAGATATTTCGCATGTTTTGTTGTCATAATGTTTTTACGCCCATTTCTATTGGACTGCATGCAAAATGTTGCGGGACTGATGTGTAATGTCGTGTGGTTGCAGATGGTTCGTACTAGGACCACGCACGAGGTTGGTGGCTCTAGCCAAGGGGGAGGCGATGACTCCCAGCCACCGGCCTATGACAGCACCCCGCAGCAGCAGCCACCACCGCCGCCTCCGCTTACTCTAGCGGATGTGATAGCGGCATTGGTGGGAGGTCGTGAGGAGCAGACCAACCTGCTCCGCACGATCATGCAGAATACGTCCCAGGCGGGAGGACGTCAAGAGCGAGGGCCTCGTGAGCACCGCGAAGTGTCATACTCGGATTTCATGAGTACGCACCCTCCAGTGTTCACCGAAGCTGAAGAACCACTGGAGGCTGACAACTGGCTGCGGACCATCGAGTCCAAGTTTGGGCTGCTCCAGTGTACGGAGCGGCAGAAGACCCTGTTCGCAGCACAGCAGCTCCACGGTGCCGCTGGTGCGTGGTGGGCGAATTATGTCGCCTCACGTCCGGCTGGCCATGCCGTGAAATGGCAAGAGTCCCGGGAGGCGTTCCGCGCCTATCACATCCCTCCCGGAATAATGAAGAGGAAGTTCCAAGAATTTTTGGAACTGAAGCAGGGCGGGAGGAGTGCCCACGACTACTCCCGTGCCTTCAACCATCTGGCGCAGTATGCGTCAGACTACATCTCCACGGAGGAGAAGAAGAGGGAGCACTTCTATCGGGGGTTGCACCCCGAAATGAAGACCCATCTCGTACAGTGGAACCGCGGCACATTCAACGACCTAGTCAATGCCGCCATCATGCAAAAGGACGCTCAGCGGGAGTTAGCAGCTGAGCAGAGGAAGCGCAGCGCTCCACCTAGCAGCGGTGGGAGTGGCGCTCCCCAGAAGTACCGTATGGTGTATCGGACACCATCCGGGCAGCAGTGGTGTCCACCGGCGTGACCTCAACAGTTCGGGGGATGTTCGTTCCAAGCACCCCCGTTCCGTCCGCCGATGCCACCACCAAGACAGCAGCAGCAGCAGACGGTACCCCGAGCGTTTCAAACGCCGCAACACGCCCCGGGTTTCCGTCCACCGATTAGCGGGGGACCGCCCCGTTTCACCTGCTTCATGTGTGGCCAGGCGGGCCACTTCGCGAAGGACTGTCCCCAGGGGCAGCAGAGTAGCGGGCAAGCCCAGTTCCAGGGCGGTGCTCGAGGCCGACCTCCGGCGAAGAAGGTTGGTCAGCAGACGGGAGGCGTCCGCAACCTCGACAATGAGGGCGCCCCAGAGGGAGATAACGTGCTGGCGGGTACGTTTACTCTCAACAATCAAGCCATCGTCATATTATTTGATTCTGGTGCAACCCACAGCTTTATAAGTGCATCCTATGTGGCTAAACATCAATTGCAAGTCTTCCCAACCGACTGCACTTATATGATCTGCTCACCGGGAGGGAAGATTTCAGCTAATATGATGATTCCAAAGGCACCTCTGTGCTTAGGTGGGAAACTATATCCCACCACCTTGATAATCCTTATGGGACAAAAGATTGATGCAATCTTAGGGATGTCATGGCTACAATACCATGGCGCTGTCCTAGAGACTCGGACACGGACGGTTCACTTAAATTCTCCATTCCACCGTCCGCATTCCATGGTGTTAGACACGCCAGTCCGAGAAGTTTTAGCAATTAATAATGCTGAAGTTCTCAAGTTAGAAGACATCCCCGTAGTCCGGGAGTATCCTGATGTGTTCCCGGATGATCTTCCGGGCATGCCACCTGAGCGGGATGTCGAGTTCAAGATTGAACTTGCACCCGGGACTACGCCCATCTCATGGAGACCATACAAGATGGCTCCAAATGAGCTGGCGGAACTGAAAGAACAGCTCAATGATCTGTTGAACAAGGGTTTCATTAGGCCGAGTTCCTCGCCTTGGGGATGCTCGGCGCTATTCGTGAAGAAGAAGGATGAGACCCTGAGGCTGTGTGTGGATTACTGGCTGCTCAACGCCGTCACCATCAAGAATAAGTACCCACTGCCCCGCATCGACATATTGTTTGATCAACTTGTGGGTGCAAGTGTGTTCTCCAAGATGGACCTTCGCTCTGGATATCACCAGATAAAGATCCGGGCGGAGGATATCCCGAAGACGGCCTTCTCAACGAGATATGGATTATATGAATATCTCGTCATGTCCTTTGGTCTCACAAATGCTCCAGCCCATTTCATGTATCTCATGAACTCAGTGTTCATGCCGGAGCTGGACAAGTTCGTGGTAGTGTTCATCGACGACATCTTGGTTTACTCCAAGACCGAAGCCGAACATGCCGAACACTTGCGGATCGTTCTTCAACGATTGCGAGACCATAAACTCTACGCCAAGTTCAGTAAATGTGAATTTTGGATCAGCCAAGTGCCATTCTTGGGACATATCATCTCAGCTGAAGGCATTGCGGTTGACCCAAGCAAAATAGAGCAAGTGCTGAAATGGAGAGCTCCCACTTCAGTCCATGAAGTCAGAAGCTTCCTCAGGTTAGCGGGATACTACCGGAGGTTCATTCCAAGCTTCTCCAAGCTCGCTAAGCCGATGACAGAGTTGCTGAAGAAAGGGACGAAATACGTTTGGAACACGGCGTGTGAAGGAGCGTTCTGAACATTGGTGAAGCATCTCACAACAGCCCCGGTGTTAGCTCAGCCGGATACAACAAAGCCCTTCGACGTGTATTGTGACGCGTCCGGTATTGGGCTTGGCTGCGTGTTGATGCAGGAAGGACGTGTGGTCGCTTATGGCTCACGCCAACTTCGGAACCATGAGCAGCACTACCCGACTCACGATCTTGAACTTGCTGCCGTGGTGTTGGCGCTGAAAATGTGGAGGCACTATCTCCTGGGAAACTTGGTGCATCTCTACACCGACCACAAGAGCTTGAAATACATTTTCACCCAGAAGGAGCTGAACATGAGGCAGAGGAGGTGGTTAGAACTGATCAAAGATTATGAGATTGAGATCCATTACCACCCTGGCAAGGCGAATGTGGTTGCCGACGCGCTGAGTCGGAAATCACATGTCCATCACCTCACCATTACACCGGTGGAGGAGGAAGAGCCAAGTTTATACTTGGTTCCTTAGTGATCGCTGTACAACCTTTCCCTCGTCCCTACTATTAGGGAGGACATCTTTGCAGCTCAGAAAAATGATAAAGGCATGGCACATCTCCGGAGACGGATAGACAACGGGGAAATCAAATGTTTTCGGAAGGATGATGAGGGGACGCTATGGTTCAATGACCGCATAGTCGTACCCCGGGATATGGAGTTGAGGAAGAAAATCCTTGACGAAGCTCACTTGTCTAAATACTCCATTCATCCGGGCAGCAACAAGATGTACCAAGATTTGAAAAAGAAATTTTGGTGGACACGGATGAAGCGGGAGGTAGCTAAGTACGTATCCGAGTGTGATACGTGTAGACGAGTGAAGGCTGATCATATGAGAAAATCAGGGCTGCTGCAACCCCTGAAAATTCCGGCATGGAAATGGGAAGATGTGAGCATGGATTTCATTGTGGGATTACCCCTAACAGCCAACAAGCATGATTCCATATGGGTAATCGTTGATCGGTTAACCAAGACGGCTCACTTCATTCCGGTAAATACACGTTACAGTGCCGGCAAATATGCGGAGCTATACATAGCGAAGATTCTATGCCTATACGGGGTACCCAAAACCATTGTCTCAGATCGAGGTGCATTATTTGTATCTCGTTTTTGGGAGCAGCTACACGCTGCATTGGGTACTAAGTTGATCAGGAGCTCCGCTTATCACCCTCAAACAGATGGCCAGACAGAGAGGGTGAATCAAGTTCTGGAAGACATGTTGAGAGCATGTGCCATCCACCATGGTAGGAACTGGGATAATCACCTACCATTGGCGGAATTCTCGTACAACAACGGCTATCAGGCGAGTATCAAGATGGCACCCTACGAAGCTCTCTACGGTCGCAAGTGCCGCACCCCATTAAATTGGTGCGAGTCCGGTGAAAGGGTCACATTCGGGGTTGATGTGGTGAACGACGCCGAAGAAGCGACGTGGGAGAGCGAGGAGTTCCTTCGCTCGAATTACCCAGAGTTTATGGCTTCTCGACACGGGTAAGTCCCTACTACATCGCTATCTCTTCTTTTGTAATCTCGGGACGAGATTCTTTTAAGGGGGGAGGGATGTAAAAGCCCAAGAAAAGGGACTTGCAAAAACTTTTCTGCACCTCACAACACCACAGTCTTGTTGTGGATAGATTGTGAAATATTGTGAATAGCAAGTAACCTCCATCAAAAGAGTGATTAGAGGGGAAATTCTTCACTTTCACAAAGTAGGGTTTATACACATATGATCACACATGAGAGGGTGATTCAAAACTGTTGCATTCCAATTCATGATTGCAGCAGCTAAAACAAGGATCAAAGTGCATAATTGGATTCCTCAGGTCCAAATTAGTGAGGAGGCAAAGTTTCAAAAAATTTTGAAAAGATTTGCTACCCATTTTTCCAAAAAGGATCCAAATATGCCAAGAATTCAAATATACATTTGAATTTGAGGTAAATTTGCCAAACCATACCAATGTAGCTCAGTTTGAGATTTCCAACATTTGAATTCATCTTTTGTCAAGTTTTGGAGATCTTTTGAGAGGTGGTAGAGCACTGACCAGTGGGGCCCACATGTCATTGGGTGAAATAGACTTAGCCCCCAAGTCTTCTCTCTGTTTCTCAGTCAACCGAGCGCAGCCAGCTGCCGCGCGCGCACCGCCGGCCGAACGGCCACCTCCTGGTTCCCGTTGCTCGCGCTGGCAGCCGGGAAACGGCGCACCCTCTCCTCTACATGACCCCCTCGCCAAGCCACCGAAGACGTACGCGTGCTTCTTTGCAAAACAGCGAGCCCCCGCTCTGCTCGGTCACCGACGCCGCTCCCCCGATCCTCCCCTGCACGCCGACGTCCGCTCGGCCTTTGCCCGAGCTCCCAACACAGAAAGGGAGCGCCGGTGTGTGCTCTAGCTAGCCATCCCACCACCCCGCGGTGTTAGCACCACACTCGACCACAAATCGACGATCGCCACTGAGAGCTCAGGCCACCGGCGGAAAGGCGAGGACTGCTCCCCGTGGACAGCACGCCACAGCCAGTTTCACCGCCGGACTCCTACACGAAAAAGGTGCGATGTGCTCTCTAGATCGTGTAGATGCAAGCCGAATAGCGGTTGAACCACCGGATGAAGAGTATTTCCAGTTCTTCTGAAACGTAGTGCATTCGGGTAGAGCGTGGTCTACCCCAAAATTCCTGCTACTCGTTTAGCTATTGGCCGCGCAGGCTGGCCAATACCTTCCTCACTCCCTAGCGGCCCTCCTCGACCAAGAATCAAGGGAAATGACCCAGAAATGGCCGGGTTTAGGTTGTTTTTCGGGCCGCCATAGAATAACAGCTCGGTTCACCGTGGAGCTCTAGGTTGCCGACTTTTTCATGGGGTTTGGCGGCCATTTCCATCACCCTCGAGCTTCCACGGTGCTCTCCGACCCTTTGCCGATCATTTTGATGCGTTGTGACGCAGTCCTGACCACACCGAAACCCTAACCGCCGCTGTCACCGTCGGGAGCCCTGTTCCGGTGAGCTACGGCCGCCGGCGACACCACCGACGAGTTTAGCGTCGTGAGTTAGGGCGGGGCGGCAAGTTTGGGGCCGGGAGACGGCCGGGAAAGCAGTTCCGGCGACGCTCGCCAGAGTGCGCCGCCGCGGGCCCCTGTTTGGCGCGAGGAAGGAGAAGACTGCCGGGTGGGACCCACCGGCAGACCTTTAAACATTTTGAAATGTCCAGTTTGTAGTTCAAACTTTGGAGGACCACAACTTGGGTTAGGAGAATCCAAAAATCATGAAACAAATTTTGTTGGATTCCTCTAACAGAGTACAATCCAAATCTGAAACCCAATTTTTATGAAACCCACTAATTAATTCTGGAAAATTCTTTAAAGCTTCTCAGCAAAAGAATTTTAGAGGGAGTTTGGTTCATCCGAAAATCCCCAAATTTTGCCAGAATGTTCTTTAGGACATTAGTAAACCCCTGTAAAAGTTTCAGACCATTTGGAGTTGATTTGGTCAGAGCAATTCAAATTGGAAGGTGCTGTGTTCATTTGAATACAGAAACATTTTCAGAGAATTTCCAAAACTTGGAAATTCAGTTCTGGGCAAATCTTAACCCCAAAAATGTTAGGAAAATTCATGCAAACTCTATGAGCTATAATTGAAATTGTAGTTCATTAAGTTGAGCATGAACAGGTGTATTACCTCAGAATAAATTCTTACTTGCTGATTTGCCAAGAGAATTATTCTGAGCAAACCACTCCATGAAAAGTGCTAATGTTTGGTCCAGAGAGTTTTCTTGTGACAAGGAACTCACACAAAAATTCTCAGCTCCATTTGAGCTCTAGATCACCCCTGTCCTGTTTAACCAATTAAGGGATTAATATGGAAAAGGGGGAAAACCACTTAGCATTTAACCATGTGATTAAGTCCAAGCCAAACCACCAACACCAGTTCATATTTAAATTCTTAAACAAAGTTCCAGGTGTTAGAAGCTGGTTATTATAACTAATAGTAGAAGTCTTACTCTAAAACTCACATTTGCATCTAAATTAACATGTAGTATTTCATTAACGTGTAGCCGTTGAAGAAGAGACTCCGGAAGTGCTGGACTTCCTTCTTCCGGACGAGGAACTAACTACTGACCAGCAGCAACAAGGCAAGCCCCGGTTTGCATTAACCCTTTTATAAGTCTTACTTTGTTTACATGTGTCATATGAAGTATGTATGTGCATTAGGTATAGGATGAATGAAACCCCACTTGAATAACCAAAGGTTCCTAAAAGAGTGAGGGTAGTGTCAAGGACCTCGAGTAGACAGGCTATGCTTAATGAGTCATAGGACTTCGGTACAAGTCGAGTAGTTGGAATCTACTCGCGAGATAGGCATTAAGGCATACGGGTTCGGTTGAGTGATGCGAGATCTCTATAATAATGAAAATGAGACTAGGCAGGGGCTAGGGCGCAGCAAGAGGAAGTCTTGTGTGCGCAGCCCTGTCCGTGTCGATTGAGGACCGAGCCGTGTGCGGCCCTGCTGAACAAGTATTGAACGTACCGAAGGCATATCGGATATATGGGCCCCGATAAACCGATGTAGCCTAAACCTCCGGGCGTCGAGGCATAGCACACCGATTTATAGGTGTAGGTTGAGGGCAGCAAGGTGGAAATCTGCCAACGGGCATAGAGAGATGCTCCGTGTGGGGAACCTCCTGCTCGTTTCGGTGCAACCGGTTCGACGTTTGGGCTGTTGGGTGAAAGGTTGTCCCGTACGACATCGAGTGAGCGTGCTGTGCAGCTCCACGGGTGGGCGTACGTGACGTGCTCTTTGGGTTTCCCTGCAGGTGTATATCGAGTCGATTCGCCGTCCCTTGCGGTGACGAGTACCGCTTGTTCACTGCGTCGTAACGTAGACTAACGAATGAAATGTCATGATTCAATATTGCTGCTATGATATAATTGTATTGCTACATGTGTGCCACCAAATATTGCTTACTAAATTTCAGCTTCATGAACTGTTAACTTGTTGCTAAAAGATGAACTAAGGATAAACTTGTAGGCGTGTCCCTTTGCTGCAACGTTGCTATCCTATGTCATTGTACCCCTCATGTAGAGTTTCATGCCTAGGTGAGTCGGTTAAGCCTTGCTGAGCCTTCGTGCTCATGGTTGCTGCTTAAGTGTTTTTCAGGTGAGGAGCCACCCACGGACTCGGAGTACGAGTCCACCGGCGAGGGTTACCCTCCGTCGGGGACCACGGCTGAGTGGGAGCCGTACACGCCGCGCTGAGCTGAGGAGTGCAGCTAGTGTGGGTTGCCCTAGGGCTGGGCAACCAACTTTTGCTAGATAGGCGGGCGTGAGTTGTATAGTGTAGACTTCCGCTGTGTAACATAAACAATAGTTGTAACTGAAGTTTGTACCTGTTTGTACAGTTTCAGTTGTTTCCCATGTAATATATTATGTTCTTATGACGTGTGCTGTCGGGTGTCGCATCGCGCGGCACCACCCTCTGCGATCCTGGATGAGCGGATTCCGGTCCGCCACATTTCCCAAGTAGTTGAGGTGCTAGAGAAGTCAGCCAACATGGCCGAAGTCGTTCCGAGGTGGCGGCTCATCGCCGACCATGCTCCGGCCATTGTCATGAGCAGCTGACCCTAGAATCCTGTTCCCCGAGTAAAAGTAGGCAGGGGTGGCCAGAATCGAGAAGTTTGGAGCTGTACAGAAGCCGGCGGCGAGCTCTCCGGCGAGTTTCCTCGGCGGAGGGGCGCGGGCGTCGCGAGGTTGAAGAAGGGGGTGGACCCCAGCTGTCAGCGGGAGATATTTTGAATCGGGATCCGGCTGCGGCCGGGATCGGGTGTGCTGGCACGCAAAATCCTTGTGGGCCGCGGTGTGCTGTCGCCTCGGCGTGCGACGTGTGTCCCCTGGGCCCACGCGCGAGTTTAAACTTTTCCCCGATTTTCAGATTTCCTTCAAACTTCAAATCCTTATAACTTTGGCTAGAAAGCTCCAAATTGAGTGAACCAAATTTTGCTGGATTCAGCTCTCTGAGCAATTTCCAGCAAATCAAGTTTCACTTCATGAAATTCCTTAATTCTCCAGAATTAAATCCTCAAAATTTAAACTGTTAATAATTTTAACTGGAGAATCCTTTGGAGGAAAATCCTGAAATTTTGCTGGGATGTTCACCAAAATATCCCTGAACTACCATAAAAATTTCCGACCCATTGGAGCTCATTTAATCTACCTAATGGTGTGATTAGTGAAACTGTTCCAGAGAAAATAGAAAATGTTCAGAAACATTTTCAGAATTTTCTCTGAAATTGTTTAGCTCATATCTTTAGTTAGGAACCTTCAAATTAAGTGAGACCAACTCTATTATAACCCTCTGAAAATCTAGTTTTCAGAAAGTCATAGTTTGTTTCATAAAAATTCCTAGAACACCCTAAGAGTTCCAATTAAGGTCAAGGACATAATTAATTGTGGAGGGCTCAAATGAGCTTTGCTGCAACTAAAACTTGACCAAGTCTCTGTTTAGGTTGTAACCAAGCCACAGTAAAAGTTTCACAGTCATTAGGTCTGTCTAGCAAGTGTTATAGACTTCACAACTTCAAATTTAATACAAATGCATTTAAATTGATACATATATTGCTCTTATCATGTAGTCGCTAAGGTCGAGGAGGAACCCGAAGTCCTAGACTTCGTTACTCCGGAGGAACAGCTAGCCTACGACCAAGAGCAGCAAGGCAAGCTCCGGTTTGCATTAACCTTTTTACAAATGTTTATTGTTTTGAGCACATCTTTGAATGTTGTGGTGATTCTTTGCATTAGAGTCTTGATTGGAAACCCAACTGCATAGCCAAGAAAACCATGGGTTGGGGTTAGGATTGAAAACCTCGTTAGCCACTGCATTGCTAAGATAGAGTAGGATTCGGTACAAGTCGAGTAGTTGGAACTACTCGCGAGCATAGGCTAGAGGCACTCGACTCGGGTAGTGATAGAACATGAAACACATGGCAAGAAAATGAGACCAAGCGGAGAGTAAGGGCAGCAGGACTTTGGGGGCCTGTGTGCTGTAGCAACGCTTGTGTCGATTGAGGACCGAGCCGTGTGCGGGCCTGTTGAACAAGCTAGAACAGTACCGAAGACCTACCGGCTATATGGGAACCGGGAAACTGATGTAACTCGGGTAGCTGGGTGTTGAGGCATAGCTTGTCGTTCAGAGGGTAGGTTGAGAGCTCGAGGTGTAAATCGGCTGGCGGCACTGAGATGCGCGTGCAGAGACCTCTTGCTCGGGACGATTGGACCGGTTCAACATTTGGCTGACGGGTGAAAGGTAGTCACGTACGGCGTCCGTGATGGTTGTTGTAGGCAACATCGAGTACGGGCGTACGTGACGGGTTGTTCGGGTAACCCTGCAGGTGTAAATCGATTATAATCGCCGTCCCTCGCGGTCAGTGAGTACCACTTGTTCACTGTACCGTGACGTAGAAAGAACAGGCTAGTTACATGTTAAAATGTTGCTGATTGAAAGCTGGACATTGATTATTAATGATATGCTGTAGCTTAGAGCTAACTAAAGTTCTTTTCAACTTTGGGCAAAGTACATGAGAGAAATGCGTTTCTTGTTTGATTGCGGCTCTCTCATGTGCCTTAGCGTAAGGTTCTCCACAACCTGCTGCTAAAACTTGAAAGTAAGGTTCTACTAATTAGGTGAGTCCTTGCAACTGATTTTTACCTCATGTAACCCATTACCCTCATGTAGAAGTTCCATGTTTAGGTGAGACGGGTAAGACTTGCTGAGCCTTCGTGCTCACTGCTTGTGTTTGAAGCTTTTGCAGGGTTCTATGAGGAAGGGACTCCCGAAGAGGAGACAGAACCCCAGGAGGGGAATCCCGTCGAGTGGGAGTCGTGCACGCCACAGAGTTAGTGTGCGTGTGTGCTAGCAAGGACACGTTCAAGGGCTGAACGTGCACTTGATGCTTAGTCTACACCCGCGAGTGTCGACTAAACTTATTTTGATGTAAACATGTTCATAAACCTGTTTATGTAATAAACTTCCGCTTCCACTTTGTACCTTTGACGTGTGTTATACGGTGCTGTGCAACGCAGCACCCCTCAGCGTGATCCTGGCTCGACAGGACCATTGGGGTCGTGTCAGCGTTGGTATCAGAGCTCGCTTGAGGTTTAACACAGTATAAAGGTCTTCTTTTTCAAAAATCCAGTGAGGAACGAGTTAGTAGCCCGTATAAGGATGTTATTAGCATATAGAAGGTGGCATATTAACCTATTTGTTATGTCGGAAAATCGTGCATCTCGAGACGTTCATGTCTTGGGGGGTGCACGTAAGCGCTGTCCACCAGTGCGCACAAGCTGAAGGGTGGAGCCCCACGGGTGGCAGGTAACCCGACTTGCTTTTATATCCTCTACGACTCTTCATGTCGTTTGGGGTATTCGAGCAACGTCTGTCCCTGGCGTGCGTGGTGCAACTTGGGAGACCCCGTCACGTGGTCTGAAACGAGAACACGTAACTCAAGGCATGTTTGGCTTGAGAACATCCGGGCGAGTGATGACGGCCGGGTGTACGAACTGTATGGATTCCGGGCTCGGTGTGCAGCCGAGTCTGATGATTGTTTGAGTATCTGCAGGTAGCCTGACCACGAAACGGTAGATGTGTAGCATCCGTGTGCGAGTGACGTTTAGTGCCACTGAAATAACGAAGCCAGCTAAGTCCGGTATAGGTTTTTCCTTTGTGAGGACGTAGTACCGACATAATCTGGTGACGCATCGACGTCACACCCCATTAAAGGAACAACTTCATTTAAAAACTTGAAGGTTTTGATCCAAAGTAGTAAAACTTGATGTAACTCCTTCCCTTGAACAGAATTAGCTGGGATTCTTGGATTAAATCAGTACCTACAGCAGGGAGGTGCTGTCCAATTGTTTCCAGAAATTCTGTTAACTTTTACATCTCATAACTTTTGAACCAGGACAGATCTTAGGCCAAGAAAACACTTTCTGGAAAGCTATTGAAGTTAGCTTTAACTTTGATGTTGAGCTCCAGAATTGGTTTTGCTTTCAACATAGCCTAAATCAGGTTGAAATTGAAACTGGTCAGGGCTGTCATGGGAACAGCAGATCAGCAGTCAAATTTGTTTAAAATTTGAACTATGTTTCCAAATTTTATGGGTTCAATGACATGTTTTACGTTATAACTCAGCGGTTTACTGTTTAAATAAATATTTGACAATTCTCAAATATTTTTACCGATGGCAGCAGATAAACAGTTGGAGAACGGGTGGGTAGTTTCCCACTGTTCTGACCGTAGCGGCTACCCGGAAGCATTGTGGCAAATGCTCCAATATTTCGGGTACAACCAGATGCCGCAATACTTCACCAAGGAAGAAGGCGAAGAGGGGAACAAGACGTGGATGATCCATGTCGAGGTTCCTGCAGGACCTACGCCACCCGGTTGGGTGCCATTCACCATCACGGTGAGAGGAAGACAACCGGAAGGGAGGTGGCAAGTGGCAGCCCGTGACACTATGTCACGTTTCTGCCAACTACACGTGCAGGCTATGGAGGGCACTCCATACGCGCTCGTTCCGGTGGAGGGACGAGCTCAGCATGTGTGGGAAGAGAGGTACCTAGAGGCAACGGACCCGAGTTGCCCAAGGTACAACCCCGCGGAGGCAAATCTCAGCCTCCAGATGAGGGCGGGAAATGCTGTGATGGACAGCCAAGCTGTTCATATGGAGCATCTCGCCACCAAGCTCAAGGAGAGCACAAGCCGTGGAGATTATTTCGAGAGTGCTCACAGCGCACTCCGCAATGTACTCCTTCCGACGATCAAGCGACTGAATGAACAACACAATCAGTTGCATCGTCTGAAGAAGGCAAAGAAGAAGAGCCGTGTTGACATCACGGCGTTGCAAGAACTGGTACAAAATCTGACCCAGCAGAACGAGGACCTTGCTCAAGAGCAAGACGACGCTATTGAGGAAGGGCAAGGCTGGGAAGAAGATTACAACCAAGCCATGGACGAGGTGCACGCATTGCAGGACCTCGTACCTCCGGTATTTGGCGTACCGGTGGTCTTGGGTCTTCCAGCAATGGGAGAACCCGGAATAGGAGAAGAGGTGGTAGATCCAGAGCCACCAGCAGAGGTACCGGAGGAGGACGACCCACAGGAGGTCGAGTTCTACTCCGAGTAGGGGGTTACGGTTGCCAAGTAGGGCAGCCCGGGTAGCATAACCCAACTTTTGTAATCGGTGACATGTCGTGTATACAGTAGCGTATTTATAGGTAGTGACGACATGAGCACGACTTCTCGGAGACCCGAGAATAATGTATCTTGTATAAAGTTTATGCTTTATCAATATATGTGAATGTTGTGCCAATTAATCATGTGTCACTTCAATACCTACTGTTGCTTATGGAATTTTAAGTAAGACATGTGCTAATTGCTGCTGTTTTGAGTTTCAGAATGACGCGTACTCGTGCCAACCCTGACGTTGGGGGTACCAGTCAAGGGGGAGAGACCTCCCAACCACCTCCCGAGGACTCCTCGGGACAACAACAGCAACAGCAACAACAAACACCGCCACCGCCACTGCCAACGGTTACATTGGCCGACATCGTCGCGGCAATGGCGGGTTCACATCAGCAGCACACGGAGTTGCTGCAAACTTTAATTGCGAATACGTCTCGCCCAGAGAGACGTCAAGACCGTGAGGAGCGTCAACAGAGCTCCTACTCTGACTTCCTGGCAACTCATCCCCCGGTATTCTCAAGGGCGGATGAACCACTTGACGCGGACAACTGGCTCCGCGCCATAGAGATGAAGTTCGGGCTGCTCCAGCTCAGCGAACAGCGCAAGACTCAGTTCGCGGTCCAGCAGCTCCAAGGATCCGCGAGCGCGTGGTGGGCCAACTTCTGTGCTTCACAGCCCACTGACCGAGTGATGACCTGGACGGAGTTCCGGACGGCCTTCAGGGCCTATCATATACCGCCAGGTCTGATGAAGAGGAAGACGCAGGAGTTCTTGCACCTGCAACAAGGGAGCCGGAACGCGCTGGAATACTCCAGGGCGTTTAACGATCTCGCGCTATATGCGTCGTATCATGCTGATACCGATGAGAAGCGGCGGGACCATTTTTACCAGGGGCTTAACCCGCTCCTGAAGGACAAGTTGGCGATGTTCAATCGCGGCAGCCTCAACGACATCATTGATGCTGCGATTGTTCAGGAGGACTCCGGCAAGGAGTTAGCGGCGGCGGAGAGGAAGCGAAGCGCACCGCAGAGTAGCGGAGAAGGAGGCGGTCCTTCTCAGAAGTTTCATATGGTGAATCGCCCACCATCGGGTTCACGCTGGCAGCCACCACAGCGGTCGATGCCATTCCGCAGTCGGCCGTACTATTCACCGGCATTCAGGCCGGCACTGCCAGTACCACCGCAACAACAACAGCAGCAGCGGGCGATGCCGCGTGCGTTTGCACCTCAGCAACGCATGCCGGGCTTTCGTTCCCCGAGCACTCCACCAGCAGCGGCCACATGTTACAAGTGTGGTCGTCCAGGGCACTTCGCGAGCAGTTGCCCGGAGAGGCAAGGCGGCGGAGTGGCACCACAGTTTCCGGGGAGGAATCAACCCCGGAACCCTACTAATGCGCGGCGGGCAAACCCTAGGCCCGGCACCGTCCACCAGCTTGCCATTGAGGACGTGCCGGAGGGTGAGCCAATCCTTGCGGGTATGTTCCAACTCCACCAGCATCCCGCTATAGTACTATTTGATTCAGGCGCCACGCATAGCTTCATTAGCCAAGCTTTCATTGATAAGTATAGCTTGCAAATACTACCCACCGATAGTCCTTATGTGATCTGTTCACCGGGTGGGAAAATTTCAGCAAGCATGATGGTCCCAAAAGCGCCATTGTGCTTAGAGGGTAGAGTTTACCCTACGTCTCTCATAATTTTAGGGGGACAAAAGGTCGATGTCATCTTACGAATGTCGTGGTTAACCCGCCACGGCGCTGTTTTAGACACCGTCCTCCGAGTCGTGCACTTGAACTCAGAAGTGCACGAGTCTCACTCATTATTTCTGGACAGTCCAGAAATAAAACTTCCAAGTGTCTATCAAGCCACTACCCTCAGATTGGAGGATATTCCCGTGGTCCGAGAGTTCCCTGATGTATTCCCGGACGATTTGCCGGGGATGCCGCCTGATAGAGAGGTAGAGTTCATGATTGAACTTGCACCGGGAACCACGCCAATCTCCCGAAGGCCGTACAAGATGGCGCCCAAGGAGTTGGCTGAACTGAAGACTCAGCTCACGGACCTTCTGGAGAAGGGTTTTATTAGGCCGAGCTCCTCGCCATGGGGTTGTTCGGCATTATTTTTCAGGAAGAAGGATGAGATGTTGCGGCTTTGCGTGGACTATCGTCCATTAAATGCCGTAACCATCAAGAACAAGTACCCGTTGCCACAGATCGACATGTTGTTTGATCAGTTGGTCGAAGCAAAGATCTTTTCCAAGATGGATTTAAGATACGGGTACCATCAGATTAAGATAAGGGCTGAGGACATTCCGAAGACGGCTTTCTCGACGAGGTACGGACTTTATGGGTACCTGGTCATGTCCTTCGGCCTCACCAATGCTCCAGCCCACTTCATGTACTTAATGAACTCGGTATTCATGCCGGAGCTGGAAAATTTTGTCGTGGTCTTCATCGACGACATCCTAGTATATTCCAAGTCGGAGGAAGATCACAAGAAACATCTGCGTATAGTCTTGCAACGGCTGCGGGATCACGAGTTATACGCAAAATTCAGCAAATGCGAGTTTTGGATATCGCAAGTGCCTTTCCTCGGGCATATCATCTCAGTGGAGGGTATCGCTGTGGACCCGAGCAAGATCACTCAAGTGCTGAATTGGAAATCCCCGAGAACTGTTCACGAGGTACGGAGTTTCCTCGGACTCACGGGATATTATCGGAGGTTCATTCCGAACTTCTCAAAGATTGCCAAGCCTATGACAGAGCTTCTGAAGAAGGCTACCAAATATGTTTGGAGTCCAGCATGTGAAGCAGCATTCAAGGCTTTAGTCAAGCACCTAACATCAGCACCGGTTTTGGCGCAGCCAGACACAACAAAACCGTTCGATGTGTACTGCGATGCATCCGGCATCGGGCTCGGATGTGTGCTGATGCAAGACCGAAGGGTGGTCGCGTATGGGTCACGGCAGCTTAGAAACCATGAGCAAAATTATCCAACTCACGACTTGGAGCTCGCTGCCGTGGTACTTGGACTAAAAATGTGGAGGCACTACCTACTCGGTAACCTCGTACATTTATATACCGACCACAAAAGCCTCAAGTACATATTCACTCAGAAGGAGCTGAACATGAGGCAACGAAGATGGTTAGAACTGATAAAGGATTACGAGATAGAGATCCATTATCATCCGGGCAAGGCAAACATAGTGGCAGATGCGCTGAGCCGCAAGTCACACGTCAATAATCTGACCATCATACCGTTGGAAGAGAGCGAACCACCACTACATGTGATTCCACACGGAGCTCTCTACAACCTAGCTTTAATCCCCACCATCCGTGAAGAGATAGCGGCAGCCCAGAAGAATGACAAGGGCATGTCACATTTGCGGAGACGTGTAGACAGTGGGGAGTTGAAATGTTTCCGGAAGGACGGAGACGGCGTCCTATGGTTCAAGGACCGGATCGTCGTACCCCGTAACCTAGAATTACGGAAGAAAATCTTTGATGAGGCTCACTTATCAAAGTTTTCTATTCACCCCGGCAGCAACAAGATGTATCAAGAACTCAGGAGCAAGTTTTGGTGGACACGGATGAAGCGCAAAGTTGCAAAATACGTGTCAGAGTGTGATACATGTCGAAGGGTGAAGGCAGATCATATGCGGAAACCGGGACTGCTGCAACCACTGGGCATTCCTGCCTGGAAGTGGGAGGATGTGAGCATGGACTTCATCGTCGGTTTACCCACCACCATGCAGAAACATGATTCTTGTGGGTGATCGTCGATCGGCTCACCAAAGTTGCCCATTTCATCCCGGTCAACACCAACTACAATGCCAAGAAATACGCTGAACTGTACATCTCACGGATCCTATGCTTGTACGGCGTACCCCGTACCATCATATCGGATCGGGGCACTTTATTTGTGTCCTGTTTTTGGGAGCAGCTGCACGTTGCCTTGGGGACGAAGCTGATCCGTAGTTCAGCCTACCACCCGCAGACGGATGGGCAAACGGAGCGGGTAAATCAAATCTTAGAAGACATGCTACGAGCTTGCGCTATTAACCACGGAAAGAATTGGGATGATCACTTGCCGTTAGCTGAGTTCTCATACAACAATGGGTACCAAGACAGCATCAAGATGGCGCCCTACGAGGCGCTATACGGTAGGAAATGCCGCACACCTTTGAACTGGTGTGAGTCTGGCGAAAGGGTTACCTTCGGGATTGACCTCGTCAACAACGCGGAAGAAAAGGTTCAACTGATTCAAGCGAACCTAAAAGCCGCTCAATCCCGTCAGAAACAATATGCGGACCGGAGAAGGCACCCATTACAATTCAAAGTTGGAGATCACGTATATCTACGGGTGTCTCCAATGAAGGGCGCAAACAGATTTGGGGTAAGAGGAAAGTTGGCACCCCGATTCATCGGTCCATTTCAGATTACCGAGAGATGTGGATCAGTGGCATACCGGCTGAAGTTACCAGAAGCACTTTCCGGTGTGCACGACGTCTTTCACATTTCCCAGCTGAGGAAGTGTCTTAAGCTATCAACTACCGTTCAGCTGGAGGATATTGAAGAACTGCAACCGGATCTCACCTATCGGGAGGAACCGGTGCAGATTATCGATGAAAAGGCCCGAACCACACGCAACCGTACGTTGTGGTTCTACAAGGTTCTATGGAGTAATCACTCCATGGACGAAGCGACATGGGAGAGCGAAGAATTCCTTCGCACTAACTACCCCGAATTTTTCACGTCGCATATCCGGTAATTTTCCACCGTCCTCTCTCACATTTTCACCTTATAATCTCGGGACGAGATTCTTTTAAGGGGGGAGGAATGTAAGGGCCTCAGTTTTTGACACACATTTTTGCAGTGTTCATCACCACACCACACACCTCATTTGAGGAAGAAGGATGAACACAATTGAAGAGCAAGTAACAATTATCAACATGCTTTTAGAGAACAAACTCACACATTGCCAAAGTGGTATTTTCCACATGTGATATAGGTGGGCTGGACATATGAAAACTCCTACACTTTGCTAAGGATGTCCATGCCAAGTTTCACCCAAATTCAAAACCTTTTTGAGGTCATTTTGGGTATAGTTAGGAAGAGGGCAGTTTGAAAACATATTCAAATTCAAACTGTTTTTATCCCATGAATTTAAAAGTGGGAGGCATATTCTTACTCAGCACATTTTTGTGAGCCCACACACCAATTTTCACTCCATTTGGAGTTGTTCTTGACATGAGCTAAGTGGGATAAATTCAAACTTCATTTGAATTTCAAACTGAACTTGTGCTGAAATTCATTCAAACCAAACCTCATTTGAACTTTGATCAATTCAAATGGCTCATGGGTGAATAATTTGAATTGCCAAGGGTAGTATGGGGTTCACTGTTTACAACAGTGATTAGGAGTAAATTTCAGAGGTTAAAACTGGAAGTGGGACCCACATGTCAGCCACTGCTCAGATCAAACCGACTGAGACTTTTTCACTCGGGTCGCCGAGCCGCAGCGGTGATCGCAACCGAGGGCAGCCGCCGCGCCAGCAGCTGCTTGCCCATGCGCGGGCGTGAGGCGGTGCAGAGCCTTCTTAAGGCGCCTGCCCCCTCCTCGGCCGAGGCATCGCCGTTCTTCCCCGCAAGAACTCAGCGCCGGCCGAAATTTTCCGCAGCTCGGAATCGATCGGAGAACGCCGATCGCAGCTCCCTCCGTCCACTCCAGAGCCCCAGCAAGGTACTAGAGACCTTCCTCCGTCCTCCCCGTTGCTAGAATTCAGTGAAACCGATTGATATCGTCTGTGCCGAAAGATCAAATTCGGGACTTGGAACCGCCGCACCCCGGGCTCTCGTGGACAGCCCAACCAGGGCATTGTCACGCCCCAGCTGTCAGCGGGAGATATTTTGAATCGGGATCCGGCTGCGGCCGGGATCGGGTGTGCTGGCGCACAAAATCCTTGTGGGCCGCGGTGTGCTGACGCCTC
Source organism: Neostapfia colusana (assembly GCA_030760725.1). NCBI lineage: Eukaryota > Viridiplantae > Streptophyta > Magnoliopsida > Poales > Poaceae > Neostapfia > Neostapfia colusana. The sequence goes on from JASWHV010000006.1 coordinate 110,336,732, forward strand.
GGCGTGCGACGCGTGTCCCCTGGGCCCACGCGCGAGTTTAAACTTTTCCCCGATTTTCAGATTTCCTTCAAACTTCAAATCCTTATAACTTTGGCTAGAAAGCTCCAAATTGAGTGAACCAAATTTTGCTGGATTCAGCTCTCTGAGAACTTTCCAGCAAATCAAGTTTCACTTCATTAAATTCCTTAATTCTCCAGAATTAAATCCTCAAAGTTTAAACTGTTAGGAATTGTAACTGGAAAATCCTTTGGAGGAAAATCCTGAAATTTTGCTAGGATGTTCACCAAAATATCCCTGAACTACCATAAAAATTTCAGACCCATTGGTGCTCATTTAATCCACCTAATGGTGTGATTAGTGAAACTGTTCCAGAGAAAATAGAAAATGTTCAGAAACATTTTCAGAATCTTCTCTGAAATTGTTTAGCTCATATCTTTAGTTAGGAACCTTCAAATTAAGTGAGACCAACTCCATTAGAACCCTCTGAAAATATAGTTTTCAGAAGTCATAGTTTGTTTCATGAAAATTCCTAGAACACCCTAACAGTTCCAATTAAGGTCAAGGACATAATTAATTGTGGAGGGCTCAAATGAGCTTTGCTGCAAATAAAACTTGACCAAGTCTCTGTTTAGGTTGTAACCAAGCCACAGTAAAAGTTTCACAGTCATTAGGTCTGTCTAGAAAGGGTTATAGACTTCACAACTTCAAATTTAATACAAATGCATTTAAATTGATACATATATTGCTCTTATCATGTAGTCGCTAAGGTCGAGGAGGAACCCGAAGTCCTAGACTTCGTTACTCCGGAGGAACAGCTAGCCTACGACCAAGAGCAGCAAGGCAAGCTCCGATTTGCATTAACCTTTTTACAAATGTTTATTGTTTTGAGCACATCTTTGAATGTTGTGGTGATTCTTTGCATTAGAGTCTTGATTGGAAACCCAACTGCATAGCCAAGAAAACCATGGGTTGGGGTTAGGATTGAAAACCTCGTTAGCCACTGCATTGCTAAGATAGAGTAGGATTCGGTACAAGTCGAGTAGTTGGAACTACTCGCGAGCATAGGCTAGAGGCACTCGACTCGGGTAGTGATAGCACATGAAACAACAGGCAAGAAAATGAGACCAAGCGGAGAGTAAGGGCAGCAGGACTTTGGAGGCCTGTGCGCTATAGCTCCGCTTGTGTCGATTGAGGACCGAGCCGTGTGCGGGCCTGTTGAACAAGCTAGAACAGTACCAAAGACCTACCGGCTATATGGGAACCGGGAAACTGATGTAACTCGGGTAGCTGGGTGTTGAGGCATAGCTGGTCGTTCAGAGGGTAGGTTGAGAGCTCGAGGTGTAAATCGGCTGGCGGCACTGAGATGCGCGTGCAGAGACCTCTTGCTCGGGACGATTGGACCGGTTCAACATTTGGCTGACGGGTGAAAGGTAGTCACGTACGGCGTCCGTGATGGTTGTTGTAGGCAACATCGAGTACGGGCGTACGTGACGGGTTGTTCGGGTAACCCTGCAGGTGTAAATCGATTATAATCGCCGTCCCTCGCGGTCAGTGAGTACCACTTGTTCACTGTACCGTGACGTAGAAAGAACAGGCTAGTTACATGTTAAAATGTTGCTGATTGAAAGCTGGACATTGATTGTTAATGATATGCTGTAGCTTAGAGCTAACTAAAGTTCTTTTCAACTTTGGGCAAAGTACATGAGAGAAATGCGTTTCTTGTTTGATTGCGGCTCTCTCATGTGCCTTAGCGTAAGGTTCTCCACAACCTGCTGCTAAAACCTGAAAGTAAGGTTCTACTAATTAGGCAAGTCCTTGCAACTGATTTTTACCTCATGTAACCCATTACCCTCATGTAGAAGTTCCATGTTTAGGTGAGACGGGTCAGACTTGCTGAGCCTTCGTGCTCACTGCTTGTGTTTGAAGCTTTTGCAGGGTTCTATGAGGAAGGGACTCCCGAAGAGGAGACAGAACCCCAGGAGGGGAACCCCGTCGAGTGGGAGTCGTGCACGCCGCAGAGTTAGTGTGCGTGTGTGCTAGCAAGGACACGTTCAAGGGCTGAACGTGCACTTGATGCTTAGTCTACGCCCGCGAGTGTCGACTAAACTTATTTTGATGTAAACATGTTCATAAACCTTTTTATGTAATAAACTTCCGCTTCCGCTTTGTACCTTTGACGTGTGTTATACGGTGCTGTGCAACGCAGCACCCCTCAGCGTGATCCTGGCTCGACAGGACCATTTGGTTCGTGTCAATTGAGGGGGAGTTTTTTAAACTTTGAAAGTCTATGTGTGAATCTGAAACTAAAATAATATGATCATAGTATTTCATACATATATGACTTTGTGATTCCTTTTACAGGCTGAAAGTTCTTACTACATTACTCATGTTATACATTTTGTAGTTTTTGCCATGACTAGTAATTGGAATAATTACTTACACTAAATCTGGTCATGATCGAAGTTTCTTGCTTTTTTGAACTTGTTGCGTGCTCACAAGTGCTTTTAATCATAAAAAAATTAATCAAGTGATCAGCTCACATGTTGAGTTTTCAAATAAAAAATTGAGAAAAGATCAAGAGAATATGCATGCATCGCACTTCTTCTTTTGAGATTGCTTATCATTGCACTGAGATATGAACATGGAAAGAATTGTGTATGACTAAAACCATGTCCTTAAGCTTCTGATTGTCAAATGACATAGGCTTGGCTTGGTTGGTTAGAATAAGGCTGATGCGGCATATAATCTCTTGCAAATATCATATGATCAACTTTGTGCCTTAAATGATTATTAATAATAAAAAATGCAGCAACAAGTGTCATGTTTTCAGGTTTTGAAATAGTTGAGTAAGGGAGATCATGACTTGCTTAAACTGAAAAATACATTTGATCTCTAGCATGTCATACACTACTTTATGTATCTCATTGATGTGATAGTGTAAGTAACCTGATAGTATGACTTGGATGAGCTTTGTTTTGTATGTATATGTTATAATATGCTCATAACATTTAAAAATTTCTCTTTTGAACCTTGCTGAATACATTGTCAAAGGGGGAGAAATATGTATAAGGAGAGATTTTTTTACACTTTGCATATGTTATACACTTTCTTCCTTCTCTGATTTTAAAAAATGGGGAGAAATTAATAAAGGGGGAGAAATGAGTTTTCAAAGCTTCTCAAAACTTTTCATAAGCCAATGTTCGGATTTTAATTGGTGTTGCCAATGCATTCATCAAGGGGGAGATTGTGAGACCTATGTGTGCTGAATACATTGGCAATTAGGATAAAAGTTAGCATTAACATTCAAAGTTTTGAATATTGCCAAAACATTCTTCTGTGGCAAGGTCCGACAAGTACTTTGTTAGGTCCGCCAAGTGTTGGCAAGGTCCGACACAAGGTCCGGAGAGCTCCTGCAAGGTCCGGAGAGCTTCTGTGAGGTCCGGAGCTTGTTTTTAGGGAGCTCCCGTGAGGTTCAACTCGTAGAACTGCAGCGTCTTGTTTTTGCTTTTAACTCGCAATGTTTCAAACTTGCTTTATGGGAAGGTTTGCTTAGTATTAATTTGCTAAGTTTTTGGTGTGTTTTGATGGTTATGGCTGTTATCATTTGATATGGTTCGCAACATGCTTATGTGACGTGCTCATGTAAGGTGTTGTGGTTTTCGAACTAACGTGAGTCAAGTCAAGGACTTGTGCTCGGAAGAATTGGTTGTTTATTCATGTGCAGGTGTTGCTTGAATTCAAGACATGGCTGGTGACGGGATCCTTGGAATAGTCTCAGAGAGGAGATGAGGTTCCAACAACCAAGTTCGGGAGGAGCTGTGGTTGAGTTGATCGGGAGGTCGCGCAGCATGTTTGGATCAAGGGCAGTGCATATGAAGGTTGCGTGTACGTCGTTGGAAGGTGTTTGCACGTGTGCAAGGAGTGCATGGACGTGGCAACATTGTTCCAAGGCGTGATGAAGAGAAGTGGACGTAAAGAATTGGTCGGAAAGGTCCAACCGGCTGGATTGCGTACTCAGGCTGAGGCTGAGTCGGATATGGCTCAAATATGGAAGATTTGAGTTGGTTATGATAGGATTTCATGCTAGGCACGAAGTTGAGTTGTTTTAGGAATGTTTAGGACGTTCCTAAGGTATTTTGAAGTCTCACGATTGCTTCTATCTGCGAATAGGAGAGTCCTGAGCAGTTATGGTAAGTTAGGATACGAGTCCAATTAGGAGTAGGAGTCCTAGATTGGATTGTTTAGCCTAAGGGCTGGCTATAAAAGCAAGGGAGGCCAGAGCTCTCGTGTGTAGAGAACTTTGGGCTGTTCCTCTTGTGTTTCTATTGAATAAAGTTCATAGTTTCGAGGAGCTTTTGTGCCTTGTTCGTCTGACTTGTTTTTCGTCAAGTTTTTCTCGCCGAGTTTCTGGACAGACTGACGTTGCTTCGGTGTTTCGTTCATAACTCGATTTTTACAGATCCGATTGACGTGATTCTTTTTGGGTTGTCTTCAGAACTCAATTATCTATTATATGTGAAATTTTCACGAGCTTCGGATCTGTAGTTTTTGAGATACACGAGTTTCTTTGCAGCGTTGCAGATCTGTTTTATATTGGGTAGAACAGATTGATCTTCGTTTAATGTTTTGATCGTATCTCAAGTTTTACTTCGTGTTTTCAAGTGATTCTTGTTGCATTAGATCCGTGACTTGATTATCTACCTCTCTACTTGATTTGTCACGGTTGAACACGTTTGAAAACACTTGCACACACGGTTTCTTTAACCGATTGATTTTTTGCTGAGGGGTTTTGTTGTTTCCGCTGCGAAAAGTTTTAATCTACCATCCACCCCCCCTCTGGTAGCTTTTCACGTGCTCTTCCATCCTACACAACGCCATAATTGGCAGGCCAGCCCTGTACCGATTCATGGCAGTAGCCCACTACGGCTACCTCAACTTGAAGATGCCTACACCAACAGGCGTCCTCAGGATTCGTGGAGACCGCACTGCTGCAGTGTCAGCCTTGGAAAAGCTCCAAGCGCTTGCAACAGCTAGAGCACCAGCCCCTGGCAGTGCAGAACCGGACCGGCTCCACCCGAGTGCATGCCACCATGCCTCTACCACAGCACCCCGTGTGCAACCCCTCGACGAGGGCGACGTCCCCCTGAAGCTCGTCCAAGTCGGCGCCGATGCCACCTAGACCACCCGGATAGCCGGGGGCCTGGATAGCAAATAGGAAGGCGCGCTCGTCACCTTCCTCCGGCAGAATGTCGACGTGTTTGCATGGCAGCCGTCGCAGATGCCGGGGATCCCTAGGGAGGTGATCAAGCACCACTTGAAGGTCTTCCCCGACGCCCGGCCAGTCCAACAGAAGCCCCGCAAGCAGTCCATCGAGCGGCAAAACTTCATCCGGGAAGAAATCAAGAAGCTGCTGGACGCTGGCTTCATACGGGAAGTCCACCACCCCCGGTGGTTGGTGAACCCTGTTGTTGTCCCGAAGGCCAGCGGGAAGCTCTGGATGTGCATCGGCTACACCAGTCTCAATAAGGCATGTCCCAAAGATCCATTCCCTCTCCCTAGAATAGATCAAATAGTAGACTCGACATCGGGCTGCGATATGCTGTGCTTCCTAGACGCCTACTCGGATTTCCATCCGATCCCTATGTCTAGAGAAGATGAAGAGCACACCTCCTTCATCACAGTAGACGGTATGTACTGTTATGTCTCTATGCCTTATGGCCTAAAGAATGCCCTTCGCACCTTTGTACGTGCAATGCACAAAACCTTCGGGGAGTTAATAAGAGACTTAGTTGAGGTGTATGTCGATGACATCGTTGTTAAGGTCAGGCAGAGTTCATCCCTACTAGATAACCTGGCCTTAGTCTTTGACAAACTGCGCTCTACGCGCACCAAGCTGAACCCCGACAAGTGTGTGTTCGGCGTATCCTCTGGAAAACTCTTAGGATTCCTGGTCTCACAACGAGGAATTGAGGCTAACCCAGAGAAGATCAAGGCCATCGACTTGATGCGGCCCCCCGCCCGCATCAAAGAAGTCCAGAAACTCACGGGATGCCTAGCCGCGCTGAGTCGGTTTATACCGAGGTTAGCAGAGCGAGCGTTCCCCTTTGTCGGTACCTGAGATATGGGGTACCCCCGCGCACAGGGTAAAATGCCTAAGGAACTCGCCCTTCTCCGCAGGGAGAGCTCCGAAGGCGCCACGCGTCCGGCGGGGCCGGACCTCCCTCTCCTCAGAGGAGAGCTCCAGGCCCGCCATGTGGCAAACAGAAGCCGGACCTCCCCCTCCGCGGGAGAGAGGCCTGAAGGCGCCGCGTGTCCAGTGGGGCCGGACCTCCCTCTCCTCAGAGGAGAGCTCCGGGCCCGCCACGTGGCATACAGAGGCCGGACCTCCCCCTCCGCGGGGAGAGGTCCGGAGGCTCCACGTGCCCCGCGGGGCTGACCCTCCTCTTCTCTGAGAAGGGCTCCGGGCCCGCCACGTGGCAGCAGAGCGACGCTGCCTGCCCCGAGCGATAGGCAGCGGGCGTAAATACGCTCCATACCTTGCCCGTACAAGGTATTCAAGGCCCGCGTCTTCCCAAGACGCGGAGACGCGGAGCACGCTTCTGTCAGGTGCCGTTGCGCCCAGTCGCATCACAGACTGGCGCGCAGTGTCAGAACCTGTCAGCCAATAAACACCGCGACAAGACATCCCATGCCGCCTGCGCCGTCATCAACCACTACGACTAGCATGCGGCATGGGCAGGGCGGCAAGATGAAGACTCAGAAGCCTTCGACCAGAGACAACTACCGACATAACTGCAGATACGGTAGATAATAGACAATCTTCCCGGGACCACCTGTCGGGTCCCGGCTTCCCTTGTAAGCCGCCCGAGTCTTGGACTATAAAAGGCTCGGGTAGGCGTCGATAGCAAGGGTTCGCACTTTGCAACTCATACGCTAGCCATACACTCTCAAGCTCTAACTCACCTCCAAGCTCAGGCCTCCGGCCCTGAGCAGCAAGCAATACAGCGAGCTCCATAGCTCGCCGTGGACGTAGGGTTTTACGCTCCGGCAGCCTGAACCACGTAAAACTCGCCGTGTCAAGCTCTTACTAACTCGTCCAACTGCGCAAGCTCTCCGCTAGGGACTAGCCCCTCCGAAAAAAGAACCTCCGCGGGCTGCCCAGTGCAGGCCCGGGGGAAGTGTCGATCGCACACTTCGACATTTGGCGCGCCAGGTAGGGGGCTTTTCCCCTAGCGTGACGAGTTCCCGCCGACGAAGATGACCAAGCTTCCTTCAGCGGCGAACTCTCCCCCCTCGCCTCTGCGGCAGACCATGACCAGGGGGGAGTACATGTCGACACACTCGGGACAGAGTGTGTCGGTACGAGCTGGGAGCCAGCAACCAGCTCTGGCAGCGCCGACCCTGGCAATGCAGGCTCCAACCAGCTTCAAGTCTCCAGTAGCGCTCGGCGCGCACAGTGGGGGTGCGTTAGCTGCGGCGAGAACACTACTGTACAATCCGCCCGCTGGGGACGCGCCTCAGGCAGCGACCCGACAGTGGATCCGAGAGGTAGACCGTCTCGTCGTCGCCGCCGCAAGCCCTCGACCTTGGCGGGGACGACGCTCTCGCCTATCGGTCGCGTCGCTGATGCGCGCACCATTGAATGGCGAGCAGACGGCAGACTCCAGCTCTACCAGCCCCCAGTCAACAGATCTGAGGACAGAGCTGGAACAGTGTCACCTGGGTCAAGATGCCCGGATATACCTCGAGCGGCGCCGAGAAAGGCGCCGCCACCAAGAGGCTGAAGACAGCCTGACGTCGGCCTCGACCCAGCCTGAATAGCAGACCGTCGCCACGCAATCTCTGCTCCAGGCCTGTGCCATGCAGAATATGCCACAGTCGTATGTCCTGCATATGGGCCCCTGGCCTATGGTGCAGCCTTGCCCATGCCGGGGCATGCGGTGCTCAGTGCGAACCAAGCGTTCGCGGCACCAGAACCTGCGGCGACAGAAGCAGGGTGTGCGGCCCTCGCGCCCCACCTTCGCTTCGCGAAATGGCCGCGCAAGTTTCGGCCGCTCCTGCCCAAGAAGTATGACGGCAGCATCAACCCGGCGGAATTCCTCCAGATCTACTCCACCGCCGTGCTTGCCGCAGGAGGGAATGAAGCCGTCATGGCCAATTACTTCCCTGTCGCCTTGACTGGCCCAGCTCGGTCTTGGCTCATGAACCTCCCTCAGGGTTCCGTAACTTCCTGGGGAGAGCTTTGCCGACAGTTCATAGCCAACTTCGGCAGTTCCTACACCCGGCCTGGCACGGAGCTCGACCTCCACGCCATCCAACAACAACCTGGGGAGTCGCTGCGCTCTTTCATCCAGCGGTTCTCCCAGGTGCGGAACACCATCCCACATATTCAAAATGCTTCTGTGGTGGTGGCGTTCCGACAAGGCGTCCGAGACAAGAAGATGCTTGAGAAACTCGCGACCAGGGAGGTCCGCGATGCCTCTGAGCTCTTCAGCTTGGCGGACAAGTGCGCCAGAGCAGCCGAGGGACAGAACTGGCACTCACAGCCATCCTCAGTGTCAGGAGGGCTGCCCGGATCTGGTCCTACTCCCGATGGAGGTAGCAGGAAGACCAAGAGCCGGGCAGAAGCAAGATAAGACCGCCGGCCGTGACCCAAGTCGTCACTGCGGCGGCGTTCAGTGGGGCTCGAGGGCCGCGCCCTGACAAGAGGCAGCGAAAGTCACCGACCCCGGAAGATAGCCAGGACAACATGTGCCCCGTGCACGGCAGCTGTCGCCACACTACTGCCGAGTGCCGGGAGATCCGAAGGCTCGCAGAGCGCTTCCGCAAGGGGAAGCGGCAGCGGGCTGATGCCCTGCCCTTCCGTCCAAAGGAGGATGAGCAGGGGGTGGATGTTCCAGACAACATCGACCACCCAGAGGAGATCCAGGAGTCTCAGCGTGTCGTGAAGGCGGCATGCAATCGTGAGGACTCCGGCTCCAGCGACGACGAGCGTCGGAAGAAGCTCTACGTCATATACGGCGGGTCCGCCGACCCCTCGTCCCGAAGCGCAGTCAAGACTCTGCGCCGAGCGGTAGCGTCGGTGGCGCCACTCCCGAGTGCTGCACCGCACCTTAAGTGGATGGGGACCCCCATCAGCTTTGACGCCACCGACTGCCCCAGGAACATGGCTGGGGCCGGCCAACTACCGCTCCTGGTGGCCCCTACCATCGCCAACCTGAGAATGTACCACGTTTTGGTAGATGGAGGGGCTGGGCTGAACCTCATCAGCCGTGCAGCTTTCCAGAAGCTGCAGGTCCCGATGGCCAAGCTCACCCCGTCGAGCCCGTTCTCAGGGGTAGGGCCGGGACAGGTTATCCCCTACGGCAACATTAGTCTCCCGGTGACCTTCGGGGCTCCGGACAGCTATCGAACAGAGTACATTCTGTTCAACGTAGCGGAGATAGACCTCCCCTTCAACGCCATAATCGGCAGGCCAGCCCTGTACCGGTTCATGGCTGTAGCCCACAACGGCTACCTCGTCCTGAAGATGCCAACACCGACGGGCGTTCTCAGGATTCGTGGGGACCGCACTGCTGCAGTGTCGGCCCTGGAGAAGCTCCAAGCACTCGCAACAGCTGGGGCATCAGCCCCCGGCAATACGGAGCCGGACCAGCTCCGCCCGAGCGCACGTCACCGTGCTTCCACCACAGCACCCCGGGTGCAACCTCTCGACGAGGGCGGCGTCCCCTTAAAGGTCATCCAAGTCGGCGCCGAAGCTACCCAGACCACCCGGGTAGCCGGGGGCCTGGATAGCAAATAGGAAGGCGCGTGTAAAAGCCCAAGAAAAGGGACTTGCAAAATTTTTTCTTCACCTCACAACACCACAGTTTTTATTGTGGATATCTCAGGAAAAAGTGTGAAGAGCAAGTAACCTCCATCAAAAGGGTAATTAGAGGGGAAAGCCTACACTTTCACAAAGTAGAATTTCTACACATGAACATGAGAGGTTGAGCTCACCCCTAGGACTTGAAAAGTCTTGGGAAGGTTCAAGCCAAATTTAATGTAAATCCAACACTTTTTGGGGCACTTTTGGAGGTAATTGAAAAAGAGGCCAATTTGAATGTGAATTCAAATTGCAGCAACTTTCACCACTCAAATTCAAAAGTTAGCTTCATGTTCAAACTCAGCACATTTTTCTGAGTAAGCCCACCAATTTTCATCCTCATTGGAGTTCATCTTGTCAAGAGCTAAATTTGCAAGAATTCAAAAACTGAATTTGAATTTCAGTTTAAACATGCAGCAAATTTAGCCAAACACAGTTCAAATTTGAGAATTCAAATTTAAACCAAGACTTGGTGACTAAGTCTCACATTAGATTGTGAGTAGCTGAGGATATTTTGGCACAACAGAATTCAAAAAAATTGGAAAAAACAAAAGAATTAGAGGGGAGGGCCACTGGTCAGTAGACTTAGCACAGAAGTCTCCTCAGCCGACTTCCTCGACCGACCGCGCTCGCCAGCTGCGGCCAGCGTCGGCGCCCGACCACCTCGGCCGGCCAGCTCCTGCTTCGGCAGAGGAGGTGGCACAGCAGGTGTCGCGCTCTCCACTGGCCTCAGGGGCCTATAAAAGGCTCGAGACCGCCGACGAGTTGCTGATTTTCGCGAGTTCCGCAACCAGCAGCCTAGTCGCCCGAGCTCCGATCATATGCCACCCCAGCTGTGATCATCTTCCGGCTTTGACCTCCATAGGAAAGTGAAGCGCTAGCTCGTCCTCAAGACCACCGCGCAAACCGTTCCAAGGTTCGACCTTTGAGCGCAGAGAAATTTCCAGTTTAGGACGGGTAGCTCATTTCGGGACCCGATTAGGTTTAGGAGAAATTCGGGAAGCTTAGTGGGTGGGAGGTCGAACGGAGCTGTGAGAGAGCATCTAGAGGTTCTGGCGACCCTTCTCGATCGAAAACCGGAAGGAAATCACCGCCGGAACCCTAAGTTCACCCTAGGACAGTATGGCGGAGGAGGGGGTCGCCGGTGAGGTCTGGGTTGCTGGCCGTTTAGGGCCCAACAGAGCTCATGCCGAGCTTCCCGAGGTTTCCCTGAGTGTGGCGACGCGATTAGCGCACGAAGGAGATGGTCAGAAGGGCGGGAACACGTTGCCGAGGTAGCACAGAGGCATAGGGCTCGTCGCCGGCGAGCTATGGCGGTTAGCCGGCGGCGACATGGTGTCCAGAGGGTTCAACGCCCGAGATTACGTGGGGGCGGCGAGTCTCGTCGGCTCCGGTGAGCTAGATCGCCGGGAACGCCGACCTCGCCGGAGCTCCGGCGGCTCGGGGCGGCGACATCGGGAGGTATACGAAGGGCGCGGCCCCACCTGTCAGCCCCTGTGCTAATCGCGCGCGAGCGTGCGGTTAGTTCAATTTAAACAAGCAGGCCCCACTGTCAGCCTCTGGTTTAGCGCGGGAGGGGATTTTCTGTAGGAAAATAATTCAGGGATCAGCTCAAGCTTTAGACATCCATAACTTTTGCTAGGAAGATCCAAATTTAGTGATTCAAATTGGGTTGGATTCATCTTGCCTAGCTCTGTCCAAATATCTAACCCAATTTGTATGAAACCCTTTAATTAATTCTGGAAAATTCTTTAAAGCTTTCCAGCAAAAGAATTTTAGAGGGAGTTTGGTTCATCCAAAAATCCCCAAATTTTGCCAGAATGTTCTTCAGGACATTATTAAACGCCTGTAAAAGTTTCAGACCATTTGGAGTTGATTTGGTCAGAGCAATTCAAATTGGAAGGTGCTGTGTTCATTTGAATACAGAAACATTTTCAGAGAATTTCCAAAACTTGGAAATTCAGTTCTGGGCAAATCTTAACCCCAAAAATGTTAGGAAAATTCATGCAAACTCTATTAGCTATAATTGAAATTGTAGTTCATTAAGTTGAGCATGAACAGGGGTATTAGCTCAGAATAAATTCTTCCTTGCTGATTTGCCAAGAGAATTATTCTGAGCAAACCACTCCATGAAAAGTGCTAATGTTTGGTCCAGAGAGTTTTCTTGTGACAAGGAACTCACACAAAAATTCTCAGCTCCATTGGAGCTCTGGATCACCCCTGTCCTGTTTAACCACTTAAGGGATTAATATGGAAAAGGGGGAAAACCACTTAGCATTTAACCATGTGATTAAGTCCAAGCCAAACCACCAACACCAGTTCATCTGTAAATTCTTAAACAAAGTTCCAGGTGTTAGAGGCTGGTTATTAGAACTAATAGTAGAAGTCTTACTCTAAAACTCACATTTGCATCTAAATTAACATGTATTATTTCATTAACGTGTAGCCGTTGAAGAAGAGACTCCGGAAGTGCTGGACTTCCTTCTTCCGGACGAGGAACTAACTACTGACCAGCAGCAACAAGGCAAGCCCCGGTTTGCATTAACCCTTTTATAATTTTTCCTTTGTTTACATGAGTCATGTGAAGTATGTATGTGCATTAGGTATAGGATGAATGAAACCCCACTTGCATAACCAGAGGTTCCTAAAAGAGTGAGGGTAGTGTCAAGGACCTCGAGTAGACAGGCTACGCTTAATGAGTCATAAGACTTCGGTACAAGTCGAGTAGTTGGAATCTACTCGCGAGATAGGCTTGGGACACACGGGTTCGGTTGAGTGATGTGAGATCACTATAGTAATGAAAATGAGACTAGGCAGCGGCTAGGGCGCAGCAAGAGGAAGTCTTGTGTGCGCAGCCCTGTCCGTGTCGATTGAGGACCGATCCGTGTGCGGCCCTGCTGAACAAGTATTGAACGTACCGAAGGCATATCGGATATATGGGCCCCGATAAACCGATGTAGCCTAAACCTCCGGGCGTCGAGGCATAGCACACCGATTTATAGGTGTAGGTTGAGGGCAGCAAGGTGGAAATCTGCCAACGGGCATAGAGAGATGCTCCGTTTGGGGAACCTCCTGCTCGTTTCGGTGCGACCGGTTCGACGTTTGGGCTGTTGGGTGAAAGGTTGTCCCGTACGACATCGAGTGAGCGTGCTGTGCAGCTCCACGGGTGGGCGTACTGAGGGGGCCCGACCTCGATCACGGGGCCGTGCCGCCTTGCCCGAGGAATCGCATTGGGTGGTGCCGTGTTATGCGGCACCCAACAGCACACATATAAGGAACACAGTATTACATAAATCAAAAGCGGAAGCTTACAACTGTTGTTTGTAAATAATTTACACAAATTAGCTACAGCGGAAGTCTATAAACAGCTCACGATGAATATCTAAGAAGTACTCGAGAAGAGATCCAGCCCGCGGACTCCTCTCGCTAGCAACACGAAGACATGGCAGCGGCTAGGTTCTCCACGTGTGATATGACTCGGAAGTTCCCGAGTCTCACCGGACAACCTTCTTTATAGCGTCGATGTTTTCCTGCAAAACCACTTATATAGCAAGAGTGAGCACAAAGGCTCAGCAAGACTTAACCGTCTCTCCTAAAGCATGCAACTCTACATGAGGGTAACTTAAGACCTATCCTGTAATTTGCAAAAAGACTCGCCTACGAGTTCATCCTTAACTTTCAGATTTTAGCCATAATAGTAGTGACCTTGCGCCCAGCAACATTGGAACTCCACAATCAAACAAGAAACGCTTCATTCCAATGTTACTTGTCCCAAGGTGAAAAATAAATTTAGTTTGCTCTATTTCTACTTCAAACATGGTTTTCATGCAACTTAACATAATCACAACAGCAATTATACTTTTTGCAAACTGTTTCCACACAAGTTGATTTAACTACGTCACAACATGGGAGCAAGCGGTACTCAATAACCGTGAGGGACAGTGATTTGAACCAAACACTACCCGGATAACTCGACACATACGCCCGCCTCTGAAGACCCAACTCTGGCGTCCTTCATTACGTCGTATGTGGCAACCTTTCTCAGGACACTAAACTGTAGAACCGGTCGCGCCGTCTCGGGCTCATAGGTCTAACGAGACGATGTGGTATGCCTCTACAATCCAGTGAACCTGGTACATCGGTTTCCTGGTTCCCATATATCAGTAAGCATCCGGTACACAACTCAATACTTGCTCCTGGACGCGGCATACGCATCGGTCCTTAACCGACACAGGCAGAGCTACTCGACCAAGACCTCGTCTTGTCGCAGCCTAACCCTTCTGCCCGGTCTCATCTTTAGAAATGTAAATTTTAGTTTGCTTCCTTTCCCAACCACACTTATGATATTCTAAACTATAGCTCGCGAGTAGATTCCAACTACTCGTCTTCTACCGGATGTCCTAGCCTAATTAGCATTGCTCTATTCTACAGTGATGACCCATTTCTACCCTTGACCTCAGGGTTCATGTTTGGTTATGCAAGTGGAGTATCACACATCCTTGACCTAATGCACATACAAACCTTGACCAAATGTAGTGAACAAGGGAAAACTTTAAAAACAACTTAATGCAAACCGGGGCTTGCCTTGGTTTTGCAGGTGTCTAAAGTCAGATAAGATGAAGTTAGTTGCTGATGATGACTTGAAACTTAATCCCTGCCTTCTTGCTCCTTGATCAAATCTTCACTTATCCACGTTTAAGCACTACACGTTATGAACATGCATATCTTTAATTGTAAAACTTTTTGCTAACAAATGCTACAGACAAATTTAAAACTGGAACTTTGTTTAAGAATTTAAAATGACACTGGGGGTGGTGGTTTGGATGTGTGTCTAAGCACTATCCTCAAGTGAGAAGTGAGGTTCATCACTTGGGTGGGGAGATCAACTAATGGTTGAACAGAACACTAATGATCCAGGGCTTCAATGGAGCTGGGAGTTTTCTTGGGAGTTCTTTGTCACAAGAAAGTTCTCTGGACCAAAATTCAGAACATTTCACTAATTGGATCACCCAGAACAATTCCCTAAGCATTTAAGCAAAAAGGAAATAATTCTGATTAAATTTGCACTTTCATGCAATTCCAAGTGAACTATAATTTCATACATAGCTCAGAGAGTATGTCTGAATTTTCCTAGGATTTTTGGAGTTAAGGAATGCCCAGAACTGAATTTCCAAGTTTTGGAAATTCTCTGAAAATGTTTCTGTACTTATTTGAATACAGAAACTTGGAATTAGAATTACCCTAACTAAATCAACTCCAAATGAATTGAAACTTTTACAGGGGTCTCCTAATACCCTAAAGAATATCCTGGCAAAATTTGGGAAATTTGGACGAACCAAACTCCCTCTAAAATTCTTTTGCTGAAAAGCTTTAAAGAATTCTCCAGAATTTTCTATTGGTTTTCATGCAAATGGGGTTGCATATTTGGATAGAGCATTTCATCCTGAATCCAACCCAATTTGAATCACTAAATTTGGAGCTCTCTAGCAAAAGTTATGCAGATCCAAAGTTTGAACCAAATCTGGAATTCAAATTAATTCGGGAAAAATTCAAACTCTGCCTGTGGGTCCACCCTACACGTGTCAACCGCCGGAATCACGCCACACGGGGCCACAGACCTTTTCCCGCGCCACCACACGGGATCACACGCCACAGCTGATCCGGAGTTTTAATCTTCAGCTGCTGACACGTGGGCCCGGTGGGGTCTTCTTCTTCCTCTCGCTCCCGCGCCTCCCCCTCGCCGGCGCTCCACTGGAGCTCGCCGGACCCGGCTTCCCGGCCACCTCTCGGCCGGAGACTCGCCTCCTGGGGGTTTTCAGGGTCGGGGAACAAGTCTACGGGGTTGGCTCGGGCTGCCGGTGGCCGGAAGTAGGCCGGCGACGAGCCGCGGCCTTCGGTGATGATCGGCACCGTCGCCCGAGCACATTAGCCCGCCAAAAGCTCGGCGGATCCGCTCTAAAGCATCAGTGGAGGTCAGGAAATCTCGGCGTGGCCTCAACCTGGCTCGGGAACTACGGCAAACCGGTTGTCACCGTGCACCCGCGCGTTCCCGCCACGGCCGCCGACCGAAAAGCTCAAAATTAGCTGTAACCACGGCGTTTCTAGCTAGGGTTGTGGAGGGGATTGGATCGCTAGCCAGTCTAGTTTATTTGTGCATGATTTGATGAGCTAAGAACGAACAACAAATAAGAATTTTGGGTTTTCGTACCGGATCGTCGGTCTGGGGCCGTCGGTGATATTTTTCCCAAATTCTCGCTCAGTGGTTCACCGATTTGCTTGAGGTTTGGGGGTGAGCAGAAGGGTTCACCAGCGCGTCCGGAGGTGGCCTTCCTTGGGCGTGGAAGTGCCTGTATTAGGCTGTCCACGAGCGCCCCAACTCTCGGTGAAGTGGAATCGCTGCGGCGACGAGCCGATTTCGGGTCGGGGAGGCAACAACTCGTGGGATGCTGTACTTAGGAAGTGGAGGACGAGCTCACCACGTGGTTTCTTGGCTTGGCTGGCCTCTGCACGCTCGGTTTCCTTCAGTTCTCGGTCGATCGCCCGAGGAGGCAGCGTCCTCGGTCCTTTTATTGTGCGAGGGCGGAAAGGCGGCCGAGGCGTCGGTGATGAAGCAAAGGCCCGCACGGGAGGAAGGGTAGGCGTCCAGGCAGCTCTCCAGCGTGCTGCTTCGGTGAAGAGGTGGCACCCGCGTGCGTTCGGTGGCGCCGGGAGCGGCTTCGGTGGCTCGGGTGGAAACCAATACACCGTGGTAGACTTAAGCAGCAAGTTATAACCCCCACCTCTCTATGACAAGTGGGGCCCACAACTCCCTTCTGCCCCAAAGGATCTCCAAATTTAGATCTTAAGCTCTTTTATACCTGGGACTGCAAAGGTCATCTCACATATAGGCCTTTGGACTATCTGAACATGAATGCTTTGCAAGGGTTCAAAAATGGGGTTTAAACTTCCCTCCCTTCTACTCATAGGGAATGTGCATATGAGTTAGGTGTTTGGGAGTGAAATTCTTTCCCGGGTTAACATGTGTTCAACAAGAGTTAAAGGAGATTTTAGCTCTTCCCACATGTCCATGTTTGAGTTTATCATTTTATGTGATATAACTCAGGTCATTCCCTTGTCCTAACATGTTTGAATTCAGCATGAACTCAACATGATCATAGTCCATTCCCTTTTGGCTCACCCTCAAATCAGAAAGTTGCCACCACATTCTCCTCAATTCAAATGTATGAGGCTCCATGTGTATACAAAAGTATGGCGGCAATTTGAGCTGAGCCTTTGAGACTAAAGACCTTATTTTTGTTCTTTCTCATGTTCATGTACGCTTACACATGAGTTTAACTCCACCTTGGTCCAACACTTTCAAAGGCATGCTTGAACCCATGTGGTTGCACCTCATGTGTACCATCCCATGTAAGAAAGTTTTTGTAAGTCCCATTTTTCATGAACAGAAACACAATGACGTTCCATCATCCGTTCCTTTGCATTCACGTTTTTGGGACTTTTACATTCCTCCCCCCTTAAAAAGAATCTCGTCCCGAGATTCCAATAAGGGAACGAGACGGAAGAGGTAATTTCAATCTGCATGATGATAGAAGTTCCGGATATTTTTATCGATAGTCCGAACCGGTTGTTTGGTGTAGGTACGATCCGGCTTCAACTAGTCAAGTTCTTCGGTGTGGACGGTAATGGTAGTTTTAAAGTACCTCTGTAGCTGTGACACATGCAATATGTCATGAATACCAGCAAAGTTTGCAGGTAGTTACAGCCGGTAAGCTACGGATCCACACTTTTCCGTGACAGCAAGTGGATCTAAGGCTAGGGAAGCAAAATCTCCCCTTTACATTGGACCGGTGAATTCCCTTTCCATCGGAGACACGCAAAGACAACGTGTTCTCCTCCGTCGAAATGCAACGGTCTATGCCTTTGACCATCGTGACTTTTCTGTCGGGATTGCACAACCTCCAAGTTCGCTTCTACCGCCTGAACTCAGTCATTGGCTTTGTTGACGAATCAACCCTGAACAGTACTCTTTCACCGTACTCACACCACTTCCGCAGTGTGCGACATTTCCGGCTGTAGAGTTTCATCTTCTGAGGTATAACTATATGATCTTTAAACCATAGAGTACCCTCATTGCCCTTTATAGTGACGGCATTGAGTGAACGAAAATCAACACTTAATCTTAGTGTCTCATCGTTCTTCTTAACGAACAGCGCAGAGCACTCCCAGGTGATAAGCTTGGTTGTGTAAAACCGTTGCTCATAAGTGCACTTAGTTGATCCTTCAACTCCGCTAGTTCATTGGGTGCCATCTTACACAGCCTCTGTGAAATCGATGTTGTTTCCAGCGTCAGTTCAATCTTGAACTTGACGTCCCGTTAGCCGGCATTGCCCGGTAACTCATTGGAAACACATTGGATATTCACGTCCCACCGGAAACTCCTCGAGTTTAATCACTCTCGTGGGATAGGCCTAGCCCGTTCTCTTTGCTGTACCGAACGGACTCTTCTGTCCTCATCCAGATTTTGATCCATTTAATCAACATTTCCATAACTCAAGTTGAATACAAAAGTTAGAGTTAACTTCAGTATCTTTTCAAGGAGTATTCATATGCCTTCAGATCATCTCTGGATCCAAAGTTATGATTGTTCAAAGTTGACAGAATTCTTGGATAAAATTTGCCAGCATCCCCTTTGTATGTCGCTATTTTATCGCCAGTGTATACGAAGATACAATAAGAACCTGAGCCAACTCTGAACTGCAACAATGTTGCACATCTCATAACCTTTCCAATGGTGTATCATAGGCTCCTTAAGGATTTTTTTTACAGGAAGTTATGGCTTAAAAACAGAAAGGTCCAGAGAGGTTTTTGCTACTGTCCTGGTCTTGAACAGTTTGCCTTCGACTGGACTTTTCACCAACTTACATTGTGATTTTGCTCTGGAGGTCTACAAAGAAATTGTAGAGCACTTGAAAATCTTTCCATAACTGTATCATACACCTTAATTGGTTAAAGCTACTCAGAGTTATGCTCCGTTAAAGCCCAGCAAGAATTCCTGCCAGAAACAGAGCACTCTGTTTTTTTGAAAACTTTGACACCTAATTATACTCTCATTTGAATCTTAGCTCAAAATAAGAGTTCAGTAGCTAATACTTGTTTCAAACTTCCATTTTTAGTTGAAAGTTAGTTCATGAATCATTTCTTCATAGGGACGAGGTTATTATGTGTAGTACGGTGTCGATGCACCGTAAGAATCATTTCGGTACTACGTAGCCTCACCAAATAAAAATCCTAACCGGATTACACCGGCATATACGTACTATCAGTGGCACTAAGACGGTCTCTAGCACACGTGTACTACACGGGATACGTACGTGGTTAGTACCTGCAGAAGATCACTCAATAGTGGTGCACTCAAGGGTTTGTTTCATTTCAGGCAGTTCCATATTTAAAAGTAAATACAAACGCCCGTATCATTGTCATACGGCCGTCCTTGAGTTAAGTCACGTCTCAAGGTACATGATCATGTTTCAACACCACACGATGGGGAACCCGAGTATGTCATGAACGGGTCGTCACGGTTGGGAATGTTATCAACCCAACGGATACCACCTACTGCCCTGCAGGGCACGCCGATGGCAAGCGCTGCGTATGTCCTCCTGGGCTATTTCCAGACGAACACACTATCGCGTTACTGACCACACGATGGGGTCTCCACTTACTTGCCTAATGCACGCTAGGGATTTGCGTTTCATATGAACTCAGGAACATGGAGAGTCCAAGAGTTTTATATTAACATCTCACACCAAGCTGTGAGATCAAACCCTGAAACAATTTCCTCGTCAGGGGAGCTAACCGAAATTGAACCGCTTTCGGTGGCGTTCCTTACCATTCTTACCTGAACGTAGGTGCGTCGTTACATAATCAAAATTTCAGAATTATAACAAGTAAGTTAGCAACGCCACCTTAAGTAACTATACTACTATAGTCCTTATGTGGGCCTAATATCGTTTCCTCACCGTATCCTAAGTTTTTGTCGTAATACCATCCTTATTCCGTGCGCTATTACCAATGCAGCTCTGATACCACGCTGAGGGGGCCCGACCTCGATCACGGGGCCGTGCCGCCTTGCCCGAGGAATCGCATTGGGTGGTGCCGTGTTATGCGGCACCCAACAGCACACATATAAGGAACACAGTATTACATAAATCAAAAGCGGAAGCTTACAACTGTTGTTTGTAAATAATTTACACAAATTAGCTACAGCGGAAGTCTATAAACAGCTCACGATGAATATCTAAGAAGTACTCGAGAAGAGATCCATCCCGCGGACTCCTCTCGCTAGCAACACGAAGACATGGCAGCGGCTAGGTTCTCCACGTGTGATATGACTCGGAAGTTCCCGAGTCTCACCGGACAACCTTCTTTATAGCGTCGATGTTTTCCTGCAAAACCACTTATATAGCAAGAGTGAGCACAAAGGCTCAGCAAGACTTAACCGTCTCTCCTAAAGCATGCAACTCTACATGAGGGTAACTTAAGACCTATCCTGTAATTTGCGAAAAGACTCGCCTACGAGTTCATCCTTAACTTTCAGATTTTAGCCATAATAGTAGTGACCTTGCGCCCAGCAACATTGGAACTCCACAATCAAACAAGAAACGCTTCATTCCGATGTTACTTGTCCCAAGGTGAAAAATAAATTTAGTTTGCTCTATTTCTACTTCAAACATGGTTTTCATGCAACTTAACATAATCACAACAGCAATTATATTTTTTGCAAACTGTTTCCACACAAGTTGATTTAACTACGTCACAACATGGGAGCAAGCGGTACTCAATAACCGCGAGGGACGGTGATTCGAATCAAACACTACATGGATAACTCGACACATACGCCCGCCTCTGAAGACCCAACTCTGGCGTCCTTCATTACGTCGTATGTGGCAACCTTTCTCAGGACACTAAACTGTAGAACCGGTCGCGCCGTCTCGGGCTCATAGGTCTAACGAGAAGATGTGGTATGCCTCTACAATCCAGTGAACCTGGTACATCGGTTTCCTGGTTCCCATATATCAGTAAGCATCCGGTACACAACTCAATACTTGTTCCTGGACACGGCATACGCATCGGTCCTTAACCGACACAGGCAGAGCTACTCGACCAAGACCTCGTCTTGTCGCAGCCTAACCCCTCTGCCCGGTCTCATCTTTAGAAATGTAAATTTTAGTTTGCTTCCTTTCCCAACCACACTTATGATATTCTAAACTATAGCTCGCGAGTAGATTCCAACTACTCGTCTTCTACCGGATGTCCTAGCCTAATTAGCATTGCCCTATTCTACAGTGATGACCCATTTGTACCCTTGACCTCAGGGTTCATGTTTGGTTATGCAAGTGGAGTATCACACATCCTTGACCTAATGCACATACAAACCTTGACCAAATGTAGTGAACAAGGGAAAACTTTAAAAACAACTTAATGCAAACCGGGGCTTGCCTTGGTTTTGCAGGTGTCTAAAGTCAGATAAGATGAAGTTAGTTGCTGATGATGACTTGAAACTTAATCCCTGCCTTCTTGCTCCTTGATCAAATCTTCACTTATCCACGTTTAAGCACTACACGTTATGAACATGCATATCTTTAATTGTAAAACTTTTTGCTAACAAATGCTAGAGACAAATTTAAAACTGGAACTTTGTTTAAGAATTTAAAATGACACTGGGGGTGGTGGTTTGGATGTGTGTCTAAGCACTATCCTCAAGTGAGAAGTGAGGTTCATCACTTGGGTGGGGAGATCAACTAATGGTTGAACAGAACACTAATGATCCAGGGCTCCAATGGAGCTGGGAGTTTTCTTGGGAGTTCTTTGTCACAAGAAAGTTCTCTGGACCAAAATTCAGAACATTTCACTAATTGGATCACCCAGAACAATTCCCTAAGCATTTAAGCAAAAAGGAATTAATTCTGATTAAATTTGCACTTTCATGCAATTCCAAGTGAACTATAATTTCATACATAGCTCAGAGAGTATGTCTGAATTTTCCTAGGATTTTCGGAGTTAAGGAATGCCCAGAACTGCAAGTTTTGGAAATTCTCTGAAAATGTTTCTGTACTTATTTGAATACAGAAACTTGGAATTAGAATTACCCAAACTAAATCAACTCCAAATGAATTGAAACTTTTACAGGGGTCTCCTAATACCCTAAAGAATATCCTGGCAAAATTTGGGAAATTTTGGACGAACCAAACTCCCTCTAAAATTCTTTTGCTGAAAAGCTTTAAAGAATTCTCCAGAATTTTCTATTGGTTTTCATGCAAATGGGGTTGCATATTTGGATAGAGCATTTCATCCTGAATCCAACCCAATTTGAATCACTAAATTTGGTGCTCTCTAGCAAAAGTTATGCAGATCCAAAGTTTGAACCAAATCTGGAATTCAAATTAATTCGGGAAAAATTCAAACTCTGCCTGTGGGTCCACCCTACACGTGTCAACCGCCGGAATCACGCCACACGGGGCCACAGACCTTTTCCCGCGCCACCACACGGGATCACACGCCACAGCTGATCCGGAGTTTTAATCTTCAGCTGCTGACACGTGGGCCCGGTGGGGTCTTCTTCTTCCTCTCGCTCCCGCGCCCCCCCCTCGCCGGCGCTCCACTGGAGCTCGCCGGACCCGGCTTCCCGGCCACCTCTCGGCCGGAGACTCGCCGCCTGGGGGTTTTCAGGGTCGGGGAACAAGTCTACGGGGTTGGCTCGGGCTGCCGGTGGCCGGAAGTAGGCCGGCGACGAGCCGCGGCCTTCGGTGATGATCGGCACCGTCGCCCGAGCACATTAGCCCGCCAAAAGCTCGGCGGATCCGCTCTAAAGCATCAGTGGAGGTCAGGAAATCTCGGCGTGGCCTCAACCTGGCTCGGGAACGATGGCAAACCGGTTGTCACCGTGCGCCCGCGCGTTCCCGCCACGGCCGCCGACCGAAAAGCTCAAAATTAGCTGTAACCACGGCGTTTCTAGCTAGGGTTGTGGAGGGGATTGGATCGCTAGCCAGTCTAGTTTATTTGTGCATGATTTGATGAGCTAAGAACGAACAACAAATAAGAATTTTGGGTTTTCGTACCGGATCGTCGGTCTGGGGCCGTCGGTGATATTTTTCCCAAATTCTCGCTCGGTGGTTCACCGATTTGCTTGAGGTTTGGGGGTGAGCAGAAGGGTTCACCAGCGCGTCCGGAGGTGGCCTTGCTTGGGCGTGGAAGTGCCTGGATTAGGCTGTCCACGAGCGCCCCAACTCTCGGTGAAGTGGAATCGCTGCGGCGACGAGCCGATTTCGGGTCGGGGAGGCAACAACTCGTGGGATGCTGTACTTAGGAAGTGGAGGACGAGCTCACCGCGTGGTTTCATGGCTTGGCTGGCCTCTGCACGCTCGGTTTCCTTCAGTTCTCGGTCGATCGCCGGAGGAGGCAGCGTCCTCGGTCCTTTTATTGTGCGAGGGCGGAAAGGCGGCCGAGGCGTCGGTGATGAAGCAAAGGCCCGCACGGGAGGAAGGGTAGGCGTCCAGGCAGCTCTCCAGCGTTCTGCTACGGTGAAGAGGTGGCACCCGCGTGCGTTCGGTGGCGCCGGGAGCGGCTTCGGTGGCTCGGGTGGAAACCAATACACCGTGGTAGACTTAAGCAGCAAGTTATAACCCCCACCTCTCTATGACAAGTGGGGCCCACAACTCCCTTCTGCCCCAAAAGATCTCCAAATTTAGATCTTAAGCTCTTTTATACCTGGGACTGCAAAGGTCATCTCACATATAGGCCTTTGAACTATCTGAACATGAATGCTTTGCAAGGGTTCAAAAATGGGGTTTAAACTTCCCTCCCTTCTACTCATAGGGAATGTGCATATGAGTTAGGTGTTTGGGAGTGAAATTCTTTCCCGGGTTAACATGTGTTCAACAAGAGTTAAAGGAGATTTTAGCTCTTCCCACATGTCCATGTTTGAGTTTATCATTTTATGTGATATAACTCAGGTCATTCCCTTGTCCTAACATGTTTGAATTCAGCATGAACTCAACATGATCATAGTCCATTCCCTTTTGGCTCACCCTCAAATCAGAAAGTTGCCACCACATTCTCCTCAATTCAAATGTATGAGGCTCCATGTGTATACAAAAGTATGGCGGCAATTTGAGCTGAGCCTTTGAGACTAAAGACCTTATTTTTGTTCTTTCTCATGTTCATGTACGCTTACACATGAGTTTAACTCCACCTTGGTCCAACACTTTCAAAGGCATGCTTGAACCCATGTGGTTGCACCTCATGTGTACCATCCCATGTAAGAAAGTTTTTGTAAGTCCCATTTTTCATGAACAGAAACACAATGGCGTTCCATCATCCGTTCCTTTGCATTCACGTTTTTGGGACTTTTACACGTACGTGACGTGCTCTTTGGGTTTCCCTGCAGGTGTATATCGAGTCGATTCGCCGTCCCTCGCGGTGAAGAGTACCACTTGGTCACTGAGTCGTGACGTAGATTAATGGATGAAACATGTTGAATCAATATTGCTGGTTGATATAATTGTATTGCTACATGTGTGCCACCAAATACGGCTTACTAAATTTCAGATTTCATGAACTGTTAACTTGTTGCTAAAAGATGAACTAAGGATGAACTTGTAGGCATGTCTTTTTGCTGAAATGTTACTATCCTATGTCCATTGTACCCTTCATGTAGAGTTTCATGCTTAGGTGAGTCGGTTAAGCCTTGCTAAGCCTTCGTGCTCACTGTTGCTGCTTAAGTGTTTTTCAGGTGAGGAGCCACCCATGGACTCGGAGTACGAGTCCACCGGCGAGGGTTACCCTCCGTCGGGGACCACGGCTGAGTGGGAGCCGTACACGCCGCGCTGAGCTGAGGAGTGCAGCTAGTGTGGGTTGCCCTAGGGCTGGGCAACCAACTTTTGCTACATAGGCGGGCGTGAGTTGTATAGTGTAGACTTCCGCTGTGTAATATAACAATAGTTGTAACTGAAGTTTGTACCTGTTTGTACAGTTTCAGATGTTTTTCCCATGTAAAATATTATGTTCTTATGACGTGTGCTGTCGGGTGTCGCATCGCGCGGCACCACCCTCTGCGATCCTGGATGAGCGGATTCTGGTCCGCCACAGCCTGGTATCAGAGCTGCAGTGGGGATAGCACAGTACTTAAGGACTGCATTATGGGAAAACATAGGTTACGGTGAGGAATCGGTAGTTGCCCAAGTAAGGACTATACTAGCATAGTTACTTAAAGTGGCAAAGACTAACTTATGTGTTATAATTCTGAATTTCAATTATGTAACGACGCACCTACACTCTGGTAAGTATGGTAAGGAACGCCACCGAAAGCGGTTCAATTTCGGTTAGCTCCCCCTGACGAGGAACATGGTTCAGGGATAGAGTCTCACAGCTTGGTGTGAGATGTCAATATGAAACTCTTGGACTCTTTATGTTCCTGATTTCATATGAAACGCTGATCCCTAGCGTGCATTAGGCAAGTAAGTGGAGACCCCATCGCGTGGTCAGTAACGCGAGAGTGTGTTCGTCTGGAAATAGCCCAGGAGGACATACGCAGCGCTTGCCATCAGCGTGCCCTGCAGGGCAGTAGGTGGTATCTGTTGGGTTGATAACATTCCCAACCGTGATGACCCGTTCATGACCTACTCGGGTTCCCCGTCGTGTGGTGTTGAAACACGATCACGTACCTTGAGACGTGACCTAACTCAAGGACGGCCGTTTGGAAATGATACGGGCGTTTGTATTTACTTTTAAATATGGAACTGCCTGAAATGAATAACCATTGAGTGCACCATTATTCTGTGGTCTTCTGCAGGTACTAACCACGTATGTATCCGGGTAGTAAACGTGTGTGAGAGACCGTTTAGTGCCACACTTGAGACGTATATGCCGGTATGATCCGGTTAGAATTTTCTTTTGTGAGGAACGTAGTACCAAGATACTGTAGGCATATGCATACAAAATAATGATAATAAAGAATTTAAATCTATAGGTTCAACATTTAGGACCCTGGTGGGGTATAAGAATGGGATAGTGGAGCAGGATAGCCAAAGGGATGAAAAACAGAGTGCTCTGTTTTGGGACAGCGAGTTTGCTGATCTTCAACAGGGCATAACTCAACGGTATTTTAGCCGAGAGAGGTGTGCTATATAGTTCTGGAAAGGTATCGAAGTACTCTACGACTTTGTTGTAGACTTCCAGAGCTGAAACTCACCTTAAGATGGTTTAAATCCTAGGGGAATGTAAACTGTCCAGAACCAGGACAGAGTAAAAGATTCTCTGGACTGTTCTGTTTTCAAACATAACTCCCAGTAAAAAAAAATCAAAAATTGTCATATAATACCTCCTTTGAAAGAGTAGAAGATGTGTGACATCTTTGTAATTCAAAGTTTCTGAAGTTTCAGCACAGATTTCAGTGGAAACCAGGGATGAAAACAGCCACTTCCAAAGGAGGTGCTGTTAAAATTTCTTTCAGAAATTCTGCTGACTTTGAATTAGCATAACTTTTTAACCAAGGCTGATCTGGGGGCAATTGAATACTCGTTGGAAAGATACTGAAGTTAACTTTAACTTTGGTATTCAACTTGAGTCATGAAAATGCCCAGAACCAGGTCCAAACTTGGAATAGGTAGAAACTGGTCATTCTGACAGAAGAATGACAGTTGAACTCATTGGAGAGGGTGTTGTACCCTAAAGGTGGTGTACGTGATGACAAAGCGATAGTAATGTCTCGTAGTGACCAAACCTAGTTATGTTGAGCTTCCAAAGAGGAGGTTCATCAAGTTGGATTGAACTAGCTTGTGTTTGGTCTGGTAATGGTGTAGCTTGTGCAAAGTTATTACATTATCTACATACGAGATGTATCGCATGAAATGTTGTCATAATGTTTTATACCCATTTCTATTGGACTGCATGCAAAATGTTGCTGGACTGATGTTATTGTCGTATGGTTGCAGATGGTTCGCACTAGGACCACGCACGAGGTAGGTGGCTCTAGCAAAGGGGGAGGCGATGACTCCCAGCCACCGACCTACGACAGCACCCCGCAGCAGCAGCCACCACCGCCGCCTCCGCTTACTCTAGCGGATGTGATAGCGGCACTGGTGGGAGGTCGTGAGGAGCAGACCGACCTGCTCCGCACGATCGTGCAGAATACGTCCCAGGCGGGGGGACGTCAAGATAGAGGGCCTCGGGAGCCCCGTGCTGTGTCGTACTCGGATTTCATGAGTACGCACCCTCCAGTGTTCACCGAAGCTGAGGAACCACTGGAGGCGGACAACTGGCTGCGGACCATCGAGTCCAAGTTCGGGCTGCTCCAATGTACGGAGCGGCAGAAGACCCTGTTCGCAGCACAGCAGCTCCACGGTGCCGCTGGTGCGTGGTGGGCGAATTATGTCGCCTCACGTCCGGCTGGCCATGCCGTGGAATGGCAAGAGTTCCGGGAGGCGTTCCGCGCCTATCACATCCCTCCCGGAATAATGAAGAGGAAGTTCCAAGAATTTTTGGAACTGAAGCAGGGCGGGAGGAGTGCCCACGACTACTCCCGTGCCTTCAACCATCTGGCGCAGTATGCGTCAGACTACATCTCCACGGAGGAGAATAAGAGGGAGCACTTCTATCGGGGGTTACACCCCGAAATGAAGACCCACCTCGTACAGTGGAACCGCGGCACATTCAACGACTTAGTCAATGCCGCGATCATGCAAGAGGATGCTCAGCGGGAGTTGGCAGCTGAGCAGCGGAAGCGCAGCGCTCCACCCAGCGGTGGGAGTGGCGCTCCCCAGAAGTACCGTATGGTGTATCGGACACCATCCGGGCAGCAGTGGCGTCCACCGGCGCGACCTCAACAGTTCGGGGGATGTTCGTTCCAAGCACCCCCGTTCCGTCCGCCGATGCCACCACCAAGACAGCAGCAGCAGCAGACGGTACCCTGGGCATTTCAACCGCCACAACACGCCCCGGGTTTCCGTCCACCGATCAGCGGGGGACCGCCCCGTTTCACCTGCTTCACGTGTGGCCAGGTAGGCCACTTCGCGAAGGACTGTCCCCAGGGGCAGCAGAGCAGCGGGCAAGCCCAGCTCCAGGGCGGTGCTCGAGGCCGACCTCCGGTGAAGAAGGTTGGTCAGCGGACTGGAGGCGTCCGCAACCTCGACAATGAGGACGCCCCAGAGGGAGACAACGTGCTGGCGGGTACGTTTACTCTCAACAATCAAGCCATCGTCATATTATTTGATTCTGGTGCAACCCACAGCTTTATAAGTGCATCCTATGTGGCTAAACATCAATTGCAAGTCTTCCCAACCGACTGCACTTATATGATATGCTCACCAGGAGGGAAGATTTCAGCTAATATGATGATTCCAAAGGCACCTCTGTGTTTAGGTGGGAAACTATATCCCACCACCTTGATAATCCTTATGGGGCAGAAGATTGATGCAATCTTAGGGATGTCATGGCTACAATACCATGGCGCTGTCCTAGAGACTCGGACACGGACGGTTCACTTAAATTCTCCATTCCACCGTCCACATTCCATGGTATTAGACACGCCAGTCCAGGAAGTTTTAGCAATTAATAATGCTGAAGCTCTCAAGATAGAAGGCATCCCCGTAGTCCGGGAGTATCCTTATGTGTTCCCGGATGATCTTCCGGGCATGCCACCTGAGCGGGATGTCGAGTTCAAGATTGAACTTGCACCCGGGACAACACCCATAGCACGGAGACCATACAAAATGGCTCAAAATGAGCTGGCGGAGCTGAAAGAACAGCTCAATGATCTGTTGAGCAAGGGTTTCATTAGGCCGAGTTCCTCGCCTTGGGGATGCTCGGCGCTATTCGTGAAGAAGAAGGATGAGACCCTGAGGCTGTGTGTGGATTACTGGCCGCTCAACGCCATCACCATCAAGAATAAGTACCCACTGCCCCGTATTGACATCTTGTTTGATCAACTTGTGGGGGCAAGTGTCTTCTCAAAGATGGATCTTCGCTCTGGATATCATCAGATAAAGATCCGGGCGGAGGATATCCCGAAGACGGCCTTCTCAACGAGATATGGATTATATGAATATCTCGTCATGTCCTTTGGTCTCACAAATGCTCCAGCCCATTTCATGTATCTCATGAACTCGGTGTTCATGCCGGAGCTGGACAAGTTCGTGTTAGTGTTCATCGATGATATCTTGGTTTACTCCAAGACGGAAGCTGAACATGCCGAACACTTGCGGATCGTTCTTCAACGATTGCGAGACCATAAACTCTACGCTAAGTTCAGTAAATGCGAATTTTGGATCAGCCAAGTGCCATTCTTGGGACATATCATCTCAGCTGAAGGCATTGCGGTTGACCCAAGTAAAATAGAGCAAGTGCTGAAATGGAAAGCTCCCACTTCACTCCATGAAGTCAGAAGCTTCCTCGGGTTAGCGGGATACTACCGGAGATTCATTCCAAGTTTCTCCAAGCTCGCTAAGCCGATGACAGAGTTGCTGAAGAAAGGGACGAAATACGTTTGGAACACGGCGTGTGAAGGAGCGTTCTGAACATTGGTGAAGCATCTCACAACAGCCCCGGTGTTAGCTCAGCCGGATACAACAAAGCCCTTCGACGTGTATTGTGACGCGTCCGGTATTGGGCTTGGCTGCGTGTTGATGCAGGAAGGACGTGTGGTCGCTTATGGCTCACGCCAACTTCGGAACCATGAGCAGCACTACCCGACTCACGATCTTGAACTTGCTGCCATGGTGTTGGCGCTGAAAATGTGGAGGCACTATCTCCTGGGAAACTTGGTGCATCTCTACACCGACCACAAGAGCTTGAAATACATTTTCACCCAGAAGGAGCTGAACATGAGGCAGAGGAGGTGGTTACAACTGATCAAAGATTATGAGATTGAGATCCATTACCACCCTGGCAAGGCGAATGTGGTTGCCGACGCGCTGAGTCGGAAGTCACATGTCCATCACCTCACCATTACACCGGTGGAGGAGGGAGAGCCAAGTTTATACTTGGTTCCTTATGGATTGCTATACAACCTTTCCCTCATCCCTACTATTAGGGAGGACATCATTGCAGCTCAGAAGACGGATAAAGGCATGGCACATCTCCGGAGACGAATAGACAACGGGGAGATCAAATGTTTCCGGAAAGATGAGGAGGGGACGCTATGGTTTAATGACCGCATAGTCGTGCCGCGAGATATGGAGTTGAGGAAAAAGATCCTCGATGAAGCTCACGTGTCTAAATACTCCATTCATCCGGGCAGCAACAAGATGTACCAAGATTTGAAAAAGAGATTTTGGTGGACACGGATGAAGCGGGAGGTAGCTAAGTACGTAGCCGAATGTGATACGTGTAGACGAGTGAAGGCGGATCATATGAGGAAATCAGGGCTGCTGCAACCCCTGAAGATTCCAGCATGGAAATGGGAAGATGTGAGGATGGATTTCATCGTGGGATTACCCTTAACATCCAACAAACATGATTCCATTTGGGTGATTGTTGACCGACTGACCAAGTCAGCTCACTTCATCCCCGTACATACACACTTCCATGCCAACCGATATGCGGAGTTATACATTGCCAGGATTCTATGCCTGCATGGTGTACCCAAGACCATAGTCTCAGACCGAGGTGCATTGTTTGTATCTAGCTTTTGGGAGCAGTTGCACGCTGCCTTGGGTACTAAACTAATCAGGAGCTCCGCTTATCACCCTCAAACAGATGGCCAGACAGAGAGGGTGAATCAAGTTCT
The DNA here is from genome assembly GCA_030760725.1 of Neostapfia colusana. NCBI lineage: Eukaryota > Viridiplantae > Streptophyta > Magnoliopsida > Poales > Poaceae > Neostapfia > Neostapfia colusana. The sequence goes on from JASWHV010000006.1 coordinate 110,367,376, forward strand.
GGAAGACATGTTGAGAGCATGTGCCATCCACCATGGTAGGAACTGGGATGATCACCTACCATTGGCGGAATTCTCGTACAACAATGGCTATCAGGCGAGTATCAAGATGGCACCCTACGAAGCTCTCTACGGTCGTAAATGCCGCACCCCATTAAATTGGTGCAAATCCGGTGAAAGGGTCACATTCGTGGTTGATGTGGTGAACGACGCCGAAGAGCGCGTTCGGACAATTCAAGCCAATTTGAAGGCCGCTCAATCCCGGCAGAAGAGCTACGCTGATAAGAGGCGTAGACCGTTGCATTTCGACGTTGGGGAACACGTGTACCTCCGCGTGTCTCCGATGAAGGGCGTGCACCGGTTCGGTGTGAAGGGGAAGCTCGCTCCCCGTTTTATTGGACCCTACGCTATCACCGAGAAGTGTGGACCAGCGGCGTATCGATTGGAGTTACCAGCATCCCTTGCTGGTGTCCATGATGTTTTCCATGTTTCGCAACTACGAAAATGTTTGAAGCATACAGCTCCTGTTCCTACCGAAGACATCGGCGAGCTGAAACCGGATTTAACTTATGATGAGTATCCGGTGGCCATTCTTGATGAAAAAGCCAGGACCACACGCAGCAGAACGTTGTGGTTCTACAAAATACTCTGGAGCAACCACACCGCCGAAGAAGCGACGTGGGAGAGTGAGGAGTTCCTTCGCTCAAGCTACCCGGAGTTCATGACTTCTCAACACGGGTAAGTCCCTATTACATCGCTATCTCTTCTTTTGTAATCTCGGGACGAGATTCTTTTAAGGGGGGAGGGATGTAAAAGCCCAAGAAAAGGGACTTGCAAAATTTTTTCTTCACCTCACAACACCACAGTTTTTATTGTGGATATCTCAGGAAAAAGTTTGAAGAGCACGTAACCTCCATCAAAAGGGTAATTAGAGGGGAAAGCCTACACTTTCACAAAGTAGAATTTCTACACATGAACATGAGAGGTTGAGCTCACCCCTAGGACTTGAAAAGTCTTGGGAAGGTTCAAGCCAAATTTCATGTAAATCCAACACTTTTTGGGGCACTTTTGGAGGTAATTGAAAAAGAGGCCAATTTGAATGTGAATTCAAATTGCAGCAACTTTCACCACTCAAATTCAAAAGTTAGCTTCATATTCAAACTCAGCACATTTTATGAGTAAGCCCACCAATTTTCATCCTCATTGGAGTTCATCTTGTCAAGAGCTAAATTTGCAAGAATTCAAAAACTGAATTTGAATTTCAGTTTAAACATGCAGCAAATTTAGCCAAACACAGTTCAAATTTGAGAATTCAAATTTAAACCAAGACTTGGTGACTAAGTCTCACATTAGATTGTGAGTAGCTGAGGATATTTTGGCACAACAGAATTCAAAAAAATTGGAAACAAAAGAATTAGAGGGGAGGGCCACTGGTCAGTAGACTTAGCACAGAAGTCTCCTCAGCCGACTTCCTCGACCGACCGCGCTCGCCAGCTGCGGCCAGCGTCGGCGCCCGACCACCTCGGCCGGCAAGCTCCTGCTTCGGCAGAGGAGGTGGCACAGCAGGTGTCGCGCTCTCCACTGGCCTCAGGGGCCTATAAAAGGCTCGAGACCGCCGACGAGTTGCTGATTTTCGCGAGTTCCGCAACCAGCAGCCTAGTCGCCCGAGCTCCGATCGTATGCCACCCCAGCTGTGATCATCTTCCGGTTTTGACCTCCATAGGAAAGTGAAGCGCTAGCTCGTCCTCAAGACCACCGCGCAAACCGTTCCAAGGTTCGACCTTTGTGCGCCGAGAAATTTCCAGTTTAGGACGGGTAGCTCATTTCGGGACCCGATTACGTTTAGGAGAAATTCGGGAAGCTTAGTGGGTGGGAGGTCGAACGGAGCTGTGAGAGAGCATCTAGAGGTTCTGGCGACCCTTCTCGATCGAAAACCGGAAGGAAATCACCGCCGGAACCCTAAGTTCACCCTAGGACAGTATGGCGGAGGAGGGGGTCGCCGGTGAGGTCTGGGTTGCCGGCCGTTTAGGGCCCAACAGAGTTCATGCCGAGCTTCCCGAGGTTTTCCTGATGTCGCGACGCGATTAGCGCACGAAGGAGATGGTCAGAAGGGCGGGAACACGTTGCCGAGGTAGCACAGAGGCATAGGGCTCGTCGCCGGCGAGCTATGGCGGTTAGCCGGCGGCGACATGGTGTGCAGCAGGTTCAGCGCCCGAGATTACGTGGGGGCGGCGAGTCTCGTCGGCTCCGGTGAGCTAGATCGCCGGGAACGCCAACCTCGCCGGAGCTCCGGCGGCTCGGGGCGGCGACATCGGGAGGTAGACGAAGGGCGCGGCCCCACCTGTCAGCCCCTGTGCTAATCGCGCGCGAGCGCGCGGTTAGTTCAATTTAAACAGGCGGGCCCCGCTGTCAGCCTCTGGTTTAGCGCGGGAGGGGATTTTCTGTAGGAAAATAATTCAGGGATCAGCTCAAGCTTTAGAAATCCATAACTTTTGCTAGGAAGATCCAAATTTAGTGATTCAAATCGGGTTGGATTCATCTTGCCTAGCTCTGTCCAAATATCTAACCCAATTTGTATGGAACCCATTAATTAATTCTGGAAAATTCTTTAAAGCTTTCCAGGAAAAGAATTTTAGAGGAAGTTTGGTTCATCCAAAACTCCCCAAATTTTGCCAGAATGTTCTTTAGGACATTAGTAAACCCCTGTAAAAGTTTCAGACCATTTGGAGTCGATTTGGTCAGAGCAATTCAAATTGGAAGGTGCTGTGTTCATTTGAATACAGAAACATTTTCAGAGCATTTCCAAAACTTGGAAATTCAGTTCTGGGCAAATCTTAACCCCAAAAATGTTAGGAAAATTCATGCAAACTCTATGAGCTATAATTGAAATTGTAGTTCATTAAGTTGAGCATGAACAGGGGTATTAGCTCAGAATAAATTCTTCCTTGCTGATTTGCCAAGAGAATTATTCTGAGCAAACCACTCCATGAAAAGTGCTAATGTTTGGTCCAGAGAGTTTTCTTGTGACAAGGAACTCACACAAAAATTCTCAGCTCCATTGGAGCTCTAGATCACCCCTGTCCTGTTTAACCACTTAATGGATTAATATGGAAAAGGGGGAAAACCACTTAGCATTTAACCATGTGATTAAGTCCAAGCCAAACCACCAACACCAGTTCATCTGTAAATTCTTAAACAAAGTTCCAGGTGTTAGAGGCTGGTTATTAGAACTAATAGTAGAAGTCTTACTCTAAAACTCACATTTGCATCTAAATTAACATGTATTATTTCATTAACGTGTAGCCGTTGAAGAAGAGACTCCGGAAGTGCTGGACTTCCTTCTTCCGGACGAGGAACTAACTACTGACCAGCAGCAACAAGGCAAGCTCCGGTTTGCATTAACCCTTTTATAATTTTTCCTTTGTTTACATGAGTCATGTGAAGTATGTATGTGCATTAGGTATAGGATGAATGAAACCCCACTTGCATAACCAGAGGTTCCTAAAAGAGTGAGGGTAGTGTCAAGGACCTCGAGTAGACAGGCTACGCTTAATGAGTCATAGGACTTCGGTACAAGTCGAGTAGTTGGAATCTACTCGCGAGATAGGCTTGGGACACACGGGTTCGGTTGACTGATGTGAGATCACTATAGTAATGAAAATGAGACTAGGCAGGGGCTAGGGCGCAGCAAGAGGAAGTCTTGTGTGCGCAGCCCTGTCCGTGTCGATTGAGGACCGATCCGTGTGCGGCCCTGCTGAACAAGTATTGAACGTACCGAAGGCATATCGGATATATGGGCCCCGATAAACCGATGTAGCCTAAACCTCCGGGCGTCGAGGCATAGCACACCGATTTATAGGTGTAGGTTTAGGGCAGCAAGGTGGAAATCTGCCAACGGGCATAGAGAGATGCTCCGTGTGGGGAACCTCCTGCTCGTTTCGGTGCGACCGGTTTGACGTTTGGGCTGTTGGGTGAAAGGTTGTCCCGTACGACATCGAGTGAGCGTGCTGTGCAGCTCCACGGGTGGGCGTACATGACGTGCTCTTTGGGTTTCCCTGCAGGTGTATATCGAGTCGATTCGCCGTCCCTCGCGGTGAAGAGTACCACTTGGTCACTGAGTCGTGACGTAGATTAATGGATGAAACATGTTGAATCAATATTGCTGGTTGATATAATTGTATTGCTACATGTGTGCCACCAAATACGGCTTACTAAATTTCAGATTTCATGAACTGTTAACTTGTTGCTAAAAGATGAACTAAGGATGAACTTGTAGGCGTGTCTTTTTGCTGAAATGTTACTATCCTATGTCCATTGTACCCTTCATGTAGAGTTTCATGCTTAGGTGAGTCGGTTAAGCCTTGCTGAGCCTTCGTGCTCACGGTTGCTGCTTAAGTGTTTTTCATGTGAGGAGCCACCCACGGACTTGGAGTATGAGTCCACCGGCGAGGGTTACCCTCCGTCGGGGACCACGGCTGAGTGGGAGCCGTACACGCCGCGCTGAGCTGAGGAGTGCAGCTAGTGTTGGTTGCCCTAGGGCTGGGAAACCAACTTTTGCTACATAGGCGGGCGTGAGTTGTATAGTGTAGACTTCCGCTGTGTAATATAACAATAGTTGTAACTGAAGTTTGTACCTGTTTGTACAGTTTCAGATGTTTTTCCCATGTAAAATATTATGTTCTTATGACATGTGCTGTCGGGTGTCGCATCGCGCGGCACCACCCTCTGCGATCCTGGATGAGCAGATTCCGGTCCGCCACAGCGCGCTCGTCACCTTCCTCCGGCACAACGTCGACGTGTTTGCATGGCAGCCGTCGCAGATGCCGGGGATCCCCAGGGAGGTGATCGAGCACCACTTGAAAGTCTTCCCCGACGCCCGGCCGGTTCAACAGAAGCCCCGCAAGCAGTCCATCGAGCGGCAAAACTTCATCCGTGAAGAAGTCAAGAAACTGCTGGACGCTGGCTTCATACGGGAGGTCCACCACCCACGAAGGTTGGCGAACCCCGTCGTTGTCCCGAAGGCCGGCGGGAAGCTCCGGATGTGCATCGACTATACCAGTCTCAATAAGGCATGTCCTAAAGATCCATTCCCTCTCCCTAGAATAGATCAAATAGTAGACTCAACGTCAGGCTGTGATAAGCTGTGCTTCCTAGACGCCTACTCGGGTTTCCATCAGATCTCCATGTCTAGAGAAGACGAGGAGCACACCTCCTTCATCACAGTAGACGACCTTTATTGCTATGTGTCTATGCCTTACAGCCTAAAGAATGCACTCCCCACCTTTGTGCGGGCGATGCACAAAATCTTTGGGGAGTTAATAAGAGACCTGGTTGAGGTGTATGTCGATGACATAGTTGTCAAGGTCAAGCAGGGGTCATCCCTACTAGATAACCTAGCGTTAGTCTTTGACAAGTTGCGCTCTACGTGCACCAAGCTGAACCCAGATAAATGTGTGTTCGGCGTGTCCTCTGGGAAGCTCTTAGGGTTCCTGGTCTCCCACCGAGGAATTGAGGCCAACCCAGAGAAGATCAAGGCCATCGACTTGATGCGGCCCCCTGCCCGCGTCAAGGATGTCCAAAAACTCACGGGATGTCTAGCCGCGCTGAGTCGGTTTATACCGAGGCTAGCAGAGCGGGCACTCCCTTTCTTTAAGCTCCTGCGCAAGTCAGGCCCCTTTGCCTGGACTAACGAAGCAGAAGAGGCTTTCCAGGAGTTGAAGCGACTCCTGACGACCCTGCCTATCATGGTAGCCCCTGAGCCCGGAGAGCACCTGCTGCTCTACATCGCGGCGACAACTGAAGTGGTGAGTATGGTCCTCGTCACAGAGTGGCCAGACCTCTCGCCCTCGCAACCTGCTCCGGTAGCAGAAGTCAAACACCAGGGGGGCCCGCAGGGCCAAGACGGTCTCCCGGACCCCCTGGAGGTCCAAGACGACCACCCGGAGGCCCAGGACGGCCTCCCGGACCCCTGAGATAAATCTCCAGGGTCCAATTGGGATCTCCCGGAGGTCCCTCAAGACCTCCCGGAGCTCCCGGATGATCAAGAAAGCTTAAGGACCTCCGGGTCCCAGCTCCCGGAGGCCCCCGTGGGTCCACCCACCTCCGGCGGGCCGGGGCCAATGGACGAGGAGCTCCCAAGCGTAAGAGAGAGGGTCCAAACCATACAAAGGCCTGTCTACTACATCAGTGAGGTACTTCATGAGGCCAAGACAAGGTACCTAGAAGTCCACAAGCTGCTGTATGCGGTGCTCGTGGCCTCCAGGAAGCTCCGCCACTACTTCCAGGCCCACCAGGTCTCGGTAGTCACCTCGTATCCGCTGAAGACGATTCTTCACAGCCCCCATGCGACTGGCAACGTTGCCAAATGGGCGGCGGAACTGGCGGAGTTTGAGCTGGACTTCCTCCCACGTCATGCAGTCAAGAGCCAAGCACTGGCTGACTTTGTGGCGGAGTGGACACCAACGAAGACTGACCCAGGGGGCCATGAAGGCGGTGAGCCAGAGCCCAAAGCTCCGGTCTGCACCGAACCCCACTGGACACTCTTCTTCGACGGCTCCTTGCGAAAGCAGGGGGCCAGTGCCGGCGTACTGCTCCTCATGCCATCGGGGGAGCAGTTTGGTTATATGGTGCGTCTCAATTTCAAGGCAACCAACAACATGGCGGAGTATGAAGCACTCATCTTTGGCCTGCAGACAGCCCTGTCTTTAGGCGCTCGCCAGCTGTTGGCACAGGGCGACTCCCAGCTGGTCATCAAGCAAGTCAAGGGCGAATGCTCCTGCAATGACCCACAGCTAGCTGCGTATCTGCTTCACGTGCAGATGTTGGAGAAAGAATTCCTCGCCTTGGACTTGCACCACGTACCGCGCGCTGGTAATGCCGCAGCCGACAACCTTTCAACGAAGGCTTCCACCGGAGCCCCTGCGCCCGAAGGAGTTTTCGAGAGGACGTTGCTGCGTTCCACAGCCCGGCCCGCCGAGCCGGGCGAAGGGGGCTTGCCCAGCACCTCGAAGCTGGCGGTCCCGGCGGCCCTACAGCCATGGATGCCGCCAAGGATCGTAAGAGTCACTGGGGACTCCGTGCAACCCAGCGCTCAAGATCCAGACGCTCAAGTCAGACCCGATGCATGGATCACGGAGATCCGGGACTACTTGAAAGACAACATCCTCCCTGATGAATGTGTAACCGCTGAACGGATTGTGCGTATGGCTAAGAGGTACGCGCTGGTAGAGGGGGATCTCTACCGGCGTGGCGCCAACCGCATCCTATTGCGGTGCATAACCCAGGGGGAAGACTGCGACTTGCTCGCTGAGATCCATGGAGGTGAATGTGGAAGTCATTCTTCCTCACGCACGCTTGTCGGTAAAGCCTTCCGGCATGGCTTCTACTGGCCGACAGCACTCCAGGATGCCGTCAAGCTGGTCGAGAGCTGCAAGGCATGCCAGTTCCACGCCAAGCAGATCCATACACCGGCTCAGGCGGTACAGATGATCCCGCCCTCATGGCCGTTTGCCGTATGGGGGCTGGACATCCTGGGACCATTCCCCAGAACCATCGGGGGATTCCGGTACCTCTATGTCGCTATCGACAAGTTCACCAAGTGGCCGGAAGCTACACCAGTTGTCACCATCAACAAACAATCCGCAGTAAAATTCATCAAGTCTATTGTCTGCCGGTTCGGGGTCCCAAATAGGATCATCACTGACAACGGGACCCAGTTCACCAGCGCAGCATTCCAAGACTACTGCGAGGACCTTGGCATTCAGATATGCTATGCCTCTGTCGCCCACCCGAGGAGCAATGGGCAAGTTGAGAGGGCCAACGCGGAGATTCTCCGGGGCCTTAAGACTCGCACCTTCGCCAACCTGAAGAAACATGGTGCCAATTGGGTAGATGAGCGTCCGAGCACACTATGGGCTAACCGGACATCCCAGAGCCAGGCCACCGGGGAGACACCCTTCTTCATGGTGTACGGGGCTGAAGCTGTACTTCCCCCAGAAATCACCATGAAGTCTCACCGTGTCCGGGCTTACGATGAAGCCACGCAGGACAACCTACGGCGTGGAGAAATCGACCTCGTCGACGAGGTCCGATTACATGCGGCACTCTGTAACGCGCGGTACAGACAAGCGCTTCGGCGCTACCACCAGAGGTCTGTGCGTGCCCGGGAGCTGCAGGAAGGTGACCTAGTGTTGCGACGTATACTTTCTCGCGAAGGGGCCCACAAACTCTCCCATAGTTGGGAAGGCCCCTTCCGAGTCGCGAAAGTATGCCGCCCCGGGTGTGTGCGCCTTTCCACCGAGGATGGGGACCTGCTCCCAAACCCTTGGAACATAGAACACCTCCATAAGTTCTACCCCTAGAGCAGAAATAGGACAGTACTTTCTTTTCGTAATAAACTCCATAGAGTCCAGGAGCAGCGCTCGGAGCAGCTAAACCCCAGGGGACGGTCCAGGACTACATTCAGCTTTGCCTGGTTCTGACTCCAAGCGCGTAGAGTCTTGCTTCCCCTCTTAATGGGGTGGGTCGTGGCCTCCATGTTTAGCCTGACTTCCTCCTATAGGAAGTTGTACGAAAAGAAATCTGCTCTACTTTGCTCTTTCTTTCTACTCATTTAAATTGTGAATTAAGTTTTTTCACCCTTGCAGTGCATGGTTGCCATGTACTCAGATCCCCCTCTCTACAAGTCCCCAAGCACCAAGCATATGGTTAGGGGCTATAAGTCAAATAAGACTATGAAATAAGGGAGGGGGAGCCCCCAAGGAGAATTACGTTTCCTCTACCTATGTGCAGGGCCTCCAGGTTGCGGCAACAGGGACTGCATGAAGCAGGAGGAAAGGAGCTACCAGCTACTCCGGCCTGGGACTGGAAGGACCGGGACCTGCCCATCCAGCAGGGGCGGGGCCCGGGGGCCCCACGTGTCCAGCGGGCCCGGAACTCTCTCCTCCCTTGAGGAGGGCTCCGAGCTCGCCACGTGGTGGGCGGAAGCCGGACCTCCCCCTCGGAGGGAGGGCTCCGAAAGCCCTACGTATCCATCATGGCCGGAGCTCCCGCCTCTTAGGAAGGAGCTCCGGACCCGCCATGTGGCAGGCAGATCTGGAGCCCCCCATAGGGCGAGATCCGGAGACCTCCGGGGGCCCCTAACACGGTTAGGACCCGGGGAGGGTGTCTGTGCAATGCTCCGAGATTGGAAATGACCTCTGAGTACCTTGCGGAGCTAAGGACTCGGCCAGGCAAAGCCAAGAAGGAGAGAAAAAGCATCACAGACACAAGTATCCAAAAGAGTCAAATTAAGCGAGGCTCCATGAGCTGGACTACAGACTCGATAAAAAGAAAGGAACAAGCCCCAAGGGTCTCCCGACACGATCAGAATCAAGAAGTTGCAACAACGGCCGCATCACCAGGCTTCAGCCCTGGCGGAACTCTCTCGCTCTATGACCAGAGCGCAGGAATCGCCTTCCTCATCACCTGCGCAAAAGCCGGAGTCAACAAGGGTGCTCCTGATGCCCTCTCCGCAGTATTCAGCGGTGTTCTTGGAGATCCTGCCGCCTGGGATTCTCTTCGATGCTTCAACGGTTCTTTTGAAGACTCCACTACCCTCAGGGGCAGGGCAGGTAGGCTCCCTGAGTCCCAGGCTTGGGGCAGACGCGACCGCTGGAGGGAACCAAGAGCAATTCTTCCCCCATAAGGCGGGTTGAGAGCCATGGAAGAAGACAAGGCTGCAGGGACCTGAGGGAGGCGCAGGGGTTGGAAGCCTTATAAGAGGAATGAACCCAGATGGATGTTTAATTTAACACCTTCCCGGGGGCGATCCCAAGCGATTCGGAACTCTTCGGATACCCCGCGTCGGCGACCGCTTCGGTTCCTAAACCGAGTGCCGATGACGGGTGGGCCCAAGCCGCCTGACTGAAGCGGTGGGGGCAAGGAGTCAGTCTCCTGAGAAGATGAGCCGGCAAGGCACTTCGGCGGTTCCCGAAGAAAGCGCCACAACGTGCAAGAGTGGCAGTCTTGGGAACCGCCGCAGTAAAAGCAACCATCAAGTGAGCGCACGCTCCCACGATCCCGTGGCCGTTCGTGCTCCGGCAGCGGTCAATTCGGGACTTAGAGGAAGTGCGCGGATCGGAAGAGACGGAGGTCCCACCTCGGGCTCGATATCTCCCCCGAGATGGGCCCGGGGGCCACTGTCGGTACCTGAGATATGGGGTACCCCCGCGCACAGGGTAAAATGCCTAAGGAACTCGCCCTTCTCCGCAGGGAGAGCTCCGAAGGCGCCACGCGTCCGGCGGGGCCGGACCTCCCTCTCCTCAGAGGAGAGCTCCGGGCCCGCCACGTGGCAAACAGAAGCCGGACCTCCCCCTCCGCGGGAGAGAGGCCCGAAGGCGCCGCGTGTCCAGTGGGGCCGAACCTCCCTCTCCTTATAGGAGAGCTCCGGGCCCGCCACGTGGCATACAGAGGCCGGACCTCCCCCTCCGCGGGGAGAGGTCCGGAGGCTCCACGTACCCCGCGGGGCTGACCATCCTCTTCTCTGAGAAGGGCTCCGGGCCCGCCACGTGGCAGCAGAGCGACGCTGCCTGCCCCGAGCGATAGGCAGCGGGCGTAAATACGCTCCATACCTTGCCCGTACAAGGTATTCAAGGCCCGCGTCTTCCCAAGACGCGGAGACGCGGAGCACGCTTCTGTCAGGTGCCGTTGCGCCCAGTCGCATCACAGACTGGCGCGCGGTGTCAGAACCTGTCAGCCAATAAACACCACGACAAGACATCCCATGCCGCCTGCGCCGTCATCAACCACTACGACTAGCATGCGGCATGGGCAGGGCGGCAAGATGAAGACTCAGAAGCCTTCGACCAGAGACAACTACCGACATAACTGCAGATACGGTAGATAATAGACAATCTTCCCGGGACCACCTGTCGGGTCCCGGCTTCCCTTGTAAGCCGCCCGAGTCTTGGACTATAAAAGGCTCGGGTAGGCATCGATAGCAAGGGTTCGCACTTTGCAACTCATACGCTAGCCATACACTCTCAAGCTGTAACTCACCCCCAAGCTCAGGCCTCCGGCCCTGAGCAGCAAGCAATACAGCGAGCTCCATAGCTCGCCGTGGACGTAGGGTTTTACGCTCCGGCGGCCTGAACCACGTAAAACTCGCCGTGTCAAGCTCTTACTAACTCGTCCAACTGCGCAAGCTCTCCGCTAGGGACTAGCCCCTCCGAAAAAAGAACCTCCGCGGACTGCCCAGTGCAGGCCCGGGGGAAGTGTCGATCGCACACTTCGACACCCTTCTTTAAGCTCCTGCACAAATCCGGCCCATTTGCTTGGACCGACGAAGCAGAAGAAGCTTTCCATGAGTTGAAGCAACTCCTGACGACCCTACCTATCATGGTAGCCGCCGAGCCCGAAGAGCATTTGTTGCTCTACATCGCGGCGACAACTGAAGTGGTGAGTATGGTCCTCGTCGCAGAGCGGCCGGACCTCTCGTCGCCACAGCCTGCTCCGGTAGCAGGAGACAGGCGCCAGGAAACCCCGGAGGTCCAAGACGGCCTCCCGGACCTCCAAGACAACCCCCCGGAGGTCCAAGACGGACCCCCGGACCTCCATGACAACCTCCCGGAGGTCCAACGGAACCTCCCGGAGGCCCAACGGGACCTCCCGGAGCTCCTGGAAAATCAGCGGGACCTCCCGGAGCTCCAAGGCGGCTTGGGAGCCTTTGAATCTCAGCTCCCGGCAGCCTCCCTGGACCCACCCACCTACGGTAGGCCTGAGCCAATGGATGAAGACATCTCTGGCCTGGGAGGGAGGGTCCGGACCATCCAGAGGCCTGTCTACTACATCAGCGAGGTCCTCCATGACGCCAAGACAAGGTACTTGGAGGTCCACAAGCAGCTGTATGCAGTGCTCGTGGCGTCCAGGAAGCTCCGCCACTACTTCCAAGCCAACCGGGTCTTGGAGGTCACCTCCTATACGCTGAAGGCTATCCTTCACAGCCCCCACGCGACTGGCAATGTCGCTAAATGGGCAGCGGAGCTAGCGGAGTTTGAGCTGGACTTCCTTCCTCGTCATGCAGTCAAGAGCCAAGCACTGGATGACTTCGTGGCTGAGTGGACGCCAACGAAGGCTGACCCAGGGGGCCACGAAGACGGTGAACCAAAGCACCGAGCTCCGGTCTTCACCGGGCCTCACTGGACGCTCTTCTTCGATGGCTCCTCGCAAAAGCAGGGGGCCGGTGCCGGCGTACTGCTTCTCATGCCATCGGGGGAGCAGTTTGGGTATATGGTGTGTCTCAATTTAAAGGCAACCAACAACATGGCGGAGTATGAAGCACTCATCTTTGGCCTAAAGACAGCCCTGTCTCTGGGCGCTTGCCAGTTGTTGGCACAGGGCGACTCCCAGCTAGTTATCAAGCAAGTTAAGGGTGAATGCTCCTGCAATGACCCACAGCTAGCTGCTTACCTGCTCCATGTGTAGATGTTGGAGAAAGACTTCCTCGCCTTGGACCTGCGCCACGTACCGCGCGCTGGCAATGCCGCAGCTGACGACCTCTCAATGAAGGCCTCCACCGGAGCCCCTGTGCCCGAAGGAGTCTTCGAGAGGACGTTGCTGCAGCCCACAGCCCGGCCTGCCAAGGCGGGCGAAGGGGGCTGGACCAGCACCTCGAAGCTGGCGGTCCCGGCGGCCCTGCAGCCATGGACGCTGCCAAGGATCGTAAGCGTCACTGGGGACTCCGTGCAACCCAGCGCTCAAGATCCAGAAGCTCAAGTCAGACCCGATGCATGGATCACGGAGATCCGGGACTACTTGAAAGATAACATCCTCCCTGATGAACGTGTATCCGCTGAACGGATTGTGCGCATGGCTAAGAGATACGCGCTGGTAGAAGGGGATCTCTACCGGCGTGGCGCCAACCACGTTCTATTGCGGTGCATAACCCAGGGGCAAAGCTGCGACTTGCTCGCTGAGATCCATGGAGGCGAATGTGGGAGTCACTCTTCCTCACGCACGCTTGTCGGTAAAGCCTTCCGGCATGGCTTCTACTGGCTGACAGCACTCCAGGATGCCGTCAAGCTGGTCGAGAGCTGCAAGGCGTGCCAGTTCCACGCCAAGCAGATCCATACACCGGCTCAGGCGGTACAGATGATCCCGCCCTCATGGCCGTTTGCCGTATGGGGGTTGGACATCCTGGGACCATTCCCCAGAGCCGTCGGGGGATTCAGGTACCTCTATGTCGCCATCGACAAGTTCACCAAGTGGCCGGAAGCCACACCAGTCGTCACCATCAACAAGCAATCCGCAGTAAAGTTCATCAAGTCGATTGTCTGCCGGTTTGGGGTCCCGAACAGAATCATCACCGACAACGGGACCCAGTTCACCAGCACAGCGTTCCAAGACTACTGCGAAGACATCGGCATCCAGGTGTGCTATGCCTCTGTTGCTCACCCAAAGAGCAATGGGCAAGTCGAGAGGGCCAACGCCGAGATTCTTCGCGGCCTCAAGACTCGCACCTATGCTAGCTTGAAGAAACATGGTGCCAATTGGGTGGATGAGCTTCCGATCACACTATGGGCTAACCGGACATCCCAGAGCCGGGCCACCAGAGAGACACCCTTATTCATGGTGTATGGGGCCGAAGCTGTGCTTCCCCCAGAGATTACCATGAAGTCTCACCGTGTCCGAGCTTACTACGAAGCCATGCAGGACAACCTCCGGCATGGAGACTTCGACCTCGTCGACGAGGTCCAATTGCATGCAGCACTCCGTAACGCACGGTACAGACAAGCGCTCTGGCGCTACCAACAGAGGTCTGTGCATGTCCGGGAGCTGCAGGAAGGCGACCTGGTGTTGCAGCGCATACTTTCTCGCGAAGGGACCCACAAACTCTCCCCTAGCTGGGAAGGTCCCTTTCGAGTCACAAAAGTGTGCCGTCCCGGGTGCGTACGCCTTTCCACCGAGGACGGGGACCCGCTCCCGCACCCCTGGAACATAGAGCATCTCCGTAAGTTCTATCCCTAGGGCAATAGTAGGACAGCCTCTTCCTTTTGTAATAGATTCCATAGAGCCCAGGAACAGCGCTCGGAGCCGCTAAGTCTCAGGGGACGGTCCAGGACTACATTCAGCTTTGCCTGGTTCCGACCCTAAGCACGTAGAGTCTTGCTTCCCTTTTTAATGGGACGGGTCGTGGCCTCCATGTTTAGCCTGACTTCCTCCTATGGAAATTTATATGAAAAGAAACCTGTCCTCTTTGCCTTTCCCTTGTGCTCATTTAAATTACGTATTAAATTTTTATGACCGCACTTCCGGCGTATGCTCACCATGCGCTCAGCTCCCTCTTCTCATTCTCACCTCTAGTCGGCACTTGCTGCCCTACCGAAGGCGGTTGCGTTGGAGGTACCTGCCGATGGCCAGGGGGCCCCGAGCTCCCGGCTCTTCGTGCACGGTAGTCCCCAAGCACCGTACAAGTGGATGGGGACCATAAGCCAAATAAGACTATGAGATAGGGAAGGGGGAGCCGCCAAGGAGAATTACGTTTCCCTTACTTGTGTGCAGGACCTCTCGGCCTCAGCTCCCCGCAGGAGTATGGTAGGAGCACCCAACCAATGGGACACACCTACCAGGGGGCCTCTACGGGATCGCGCAAAACCGGAACTCCAAGGTAAGACCGAAGAATCCGAACCGGGATCGCGCAAGACCGGAACTCCAAGGTAAGACCAAAGAATCCGGACCTCGCCACCTCCGCAGGGGCGAGCCCCGAAGGCCCCACGTGTCCAGCAGGGCCGGACCTCCATCTCCTCAGGGGGGTGGGGGGGTGCTCCGGGTCCGCCACGTAGCCGGCAGAAACCGGACCTCCCCCCACCCCCCCCTCGGGGGGAGAGCTCCAAAGGCTCCATGTGTCCCGCGGTGCCGGACCTCCCTCTCTTCAGAGGAGAGCTCCAGGCCCGCCACGTGGCTAGCAGGTCCGGACCTCCCCATTCTCATGGGGCGGGTCCTGGAGACCTCCGGGGTCCTTAATACAGTAAGGACCCGGGGAAGGTGTCTGTGCAGAGCTTCGAGATTGGTCAAGGCCTCTGAGTACCTTGCGGAGCTAAGGGCTCGGCCAGGCAAAAACAAGAAGAAGACTAAAGCACACAAACACAGAAGATAACAAGAGTCTATTCACACAAGGCTCCATGAGCTGGGCTACAGACTCAACAAAAATAAAAAAGAACGAGAAGGAGGTACAGGGCCTTTTAGCCACGGGGGCGGATGCCTAAGAGTCCCCGGACTCCCGTTGGAACCTAGAGGCCACAAGGGCGGCCACGTCCTCGACCTCGGCCCTGGCAGCTTCCTCCAGCTCGGCGACAGGCCCTAGACGGACTGGCTCCAGAGAGAAGGAAGGGTCTTGGCTCCGGAAGCACGCCAGCACATGCGTAGCGACCTCCTTCGCCAGGCCCCGTCCCTCCACCTCAAGCTCGTCGGCGATCACCGCTTCGAGCCGGCCCAGCTTGCCGCCGATGGACTCAAGCACCGGGATTGCCTCGGACACCCCCTGCGCTGGAGCCTCCGTCCGCACCGGGCTGAAACCAAGAGGAACCAAGGCGGACCCCGCCTCGGTAATAAAGCCCCAGACCGCCTTGGCCTCGGCAGACCGCGAAGACTGGAGCTTCTCTACCTCTTGGTGAGCCGCCAGCCTGTGATCCAACGCCGCCTGGCGCTCCCGGGAGGATTGCTCCTCCCTCGCAGCGGCAGCCGACTCGCCGAGCTCCAGCTCCTCGGCCCGAGCCCTCAGCTCGCCCTCTTTGCCCTTCAGCCATGCGGAAATCTTCTCCTCCTTGGCCGCCGCAGCACGTTCCCGATCGGTGATGGCGCACTCTCGATGAACTACCTGCAGCCGCAACTCCTCCGCGGCAGCAGAGCGCGCCTCGGCCTTGGCTTCAACCTGGGCCAGGGCTTCGCGGTAGGAAGCGCGGAGCCGCCGGGTCTCTGAGTCCAGACGGCTGATGGTGTTCTTCTGAGCGTCGAGCAGAGCACCCATGGCCTCAAGTCTCGACTGCCTCGAGTCAAGCTCTGCCTTAGCCTCCTGGGTCCGCTGCTGCAGGAGGTGCTCCCAGCTAAGAAGGCGTTCCCTCTCTCCAGCCAGCGCCCCCCGCTCCCGCTCAAAGCTGGCCTGGAACTGTCGGGCGCCGGTCTAGACACGCACCAGGGCATCCCACATGGGTGCCGGGACAGCGGGGACAGGAGTCGTGCCCCTGACCTCCCTTGTCGCGTCTAAGACCGGCGGAGGTGCTGGTGCCTCAGCAACCGGAGCAAGACGCTGCCCTGAGTGAGCCAGGGAGCCAGCAACTGCACCTACAGTGGCCCTTCCAGCCTCAGCACCGGACTTCCGGGCTGGTGAAGGAGGGCGAACAGGTGCTGCCACAGCCACCGCAGAGGGTGAACCTGCCGGCACAAAAGAAGCCCTCGCCGACTTGGGGGCTGTTGGAACCACCGCGGTTCCCAGATGCTGTGGCGCGGAGCCTCCGCCAACTGGAGATGGCCGGGTAATAGGCCCGCCCCAGGCAGCCGGTCGGTCCCTGCAGGAAAAGAAAGCTCTCAGGCTAAGAGAGGAGAAGAGAACGCTACTCCTACAAGCCAGAAAGAGCAACACATACTGGGTGGCATGAGCGCTCCAACGGGCTTGTAGCCCCAGCCTCTGGGCCGCAGTTGAACCGCCAGGACCTGCGGCCGGGACGGTCGCGGGCTGTGGCGTCTGGACCCCCGGCACACTCCCCGGCGTCGCCCCACCGGCGTCCACCCTGGAAGCCCCTCCACCTGACGAAGGATGGCGGGACGCTTGGGGTTCTTCGGACTGCCGCTGTCCGGGAAGAGACCCGCTGGGGTGTGGGACACCTGGGGCCTCTTCGGATCGCCACTCGATGGACCAGCGCCTCCGGGAGATGGGTGCAAGGGTCCACCGGCCCCCTGACTCGGCGCAGGCGACGCCCTCGGAGGAGACCGGGCACGTTTCTTCTCCGGCTGCCCGGGGGCCGGCTCTTTCCCCTTCCCCTTGTCGGCAGCTTGAGTTCTGCCGGCCCTTGGGGCGGGTTTGGCAGCGACAGACGCCGGGATCGAGATGCCCCAGAAGGTATCCCCAACCTGATGGACGGCAATCCCGATGTCGTTGAGGTTCGGCATATTCCGCAGTAGCTCTGACCTCCTCTGCGGCTCTAAGAAGAGGGGAGTGGCAGAGGACGGGAAGGCGGGGTCACCACTGGGGATGAAGTCGCCGCTCACCTTGCCCACCATCTCGTACAGCTCCTCATCGGAAGGATCAGAGCCGAGACCCCTCTCCAACCTGGTACAGTCCTGCTCACCAGTGTAGTACCATGCCGGGCGACTGCGCTGCTGCAAGGGCGCAATACGGCGCGACATGAAATACATTAGCACCATCAGCGACGTTAGCCCCTCGTTGGCGAAGAACCGGATCCACTCCAAGACCGGTGCGTACTCCTGCTCCAGGTCTGGGACCTCCTCCCAGAAGCGACGCTCGGTGGTTGGGCCAGCGGTTGGGAGCTGCAGGCGATCGTGCTTGTCGGTCTGCATGATCACCCAGCTCTCCCTCCAGTTTTCCCACCTCGATGCACTGAAAGGTAGAAGGTACCCAGAGATCTTTGGGTCCTTGCAGCGATGCTGGAAATAGTACGCTCCCATCTGGGTCTTCGAGCCGCGCCCGGTCGTCTGCAACACGAAGAAGTAGCGGAAGAGCGTCACTGAAGCATGCACCCCCACAAACATCTCACAGAAATGGACGAAGACAGCGGCCATTGCGAAGGAGTTGGGAGAAAGGTGGTGGAGCTGGAGACCATATGTCTCCAGCAATGTGACGAAGAAGGAAGAAATTGGCGGGAGGAACCCCGCCAGGGCGTAGGCAGTAAAGAAGACCATCTCCCCCTTTTCCAGGAGCAGGGGGAGAGATCCCCGGCGGAGCCGGCGTTTCTGTTCCTCCATGTGCCAGCCCAGCAGCCTGCGCACTGGCCCAAGCTCGGCGGAACGGACGAGACGCGTCGGGAGCAGGTTTGAAGCCATGGCGGGGGAGAGCTCAAGGACAGGAAGACAAAGGCGCAAGAGTTCAAGGAAGGTGCAATCGCTGGGAAGTGCGAAGGGAAGCCGCGATGCGGGTATGATCCCCTTTTAAAACTTTCCAGGTACGATCCAAAGCGATTCGAAACTCTTCGAATACACCGCATGGGCAACCGCTTCGGCTCCAAGACCGAGCGCCGATGACAGGTGGACCCAAGACATCCAGCTGAAGCGGTGGGTCAAGAAGTCAATCTCCCAAGGAGACGAGCCAGCGAGGCGCTTCGGCGGTTCCCGAAGAAAGCGCTGCAACATGCAGCAGTGGCAGCCTTGGGAACCGCCGCAGTAAAAGCAACCATCAAGTGGGGCGCACGCTCCCACGATCCCGCGACTGTTCGTGCTCCGGCAGCGGTCAATGCAGGACTTAGAGAAAAGTGCGCGGAATAGAAGAGACGGAGGCCCCACCTCGGGCTCGCTATCTCCCCCGAGATGGGCCCGGGGGCCACTGTCGGTACCCTCGATATGGGGTACCCCTGCGCACAGGGGAAAATGCCTAAGGATCTCGCCCTTCTCCGTAGGGAGAGCTCCGAAGGCACCACGTGTCCAGCGGGGCCAGACCTCCCTCTCCTCAGAGGAGAGCTCCAGGCCTGCCACGTGGCCAGCAGCAGCCAGACCTCCCCCTCCGCGGGGAGAGCTCCGAAGGCGCCACGTGTCCCGTGGGGCCGGACCTCCCTCTCCTCAGAGGAGAGCTCCGGGCCCGCCACGTGGCCGACAGAAGCCGGACCTCCCCCCTCCACGGGGAGAGGTCCGAAGGCTCCACGTGTCTCGTGGGGCCGGACCTCCCTCTCCTCAGAGGAGAGCTCCGGGCCCGCCACGTGGCCAGCAGGACGGCGCTGCCTGCCCCCGCGCGGTAGGCAGCAGGCGTAAAGACGCAGCATACCTTGCCCGTACAAGGTATTCAAGGCCCGCGCCTTCCTAAGACACGAAGACGCGGAGTACGCCTCTGTCAGGTGCTGTTGCACCCAGTCGCATCGCAGACTGGCGCCGTGTCAGAGCCTGCCCGCCAATAAAAACAGTGACAAGACATCCCCTGCCGCCCCCGCCGTCATCAACCACTACGACTAGCTTGCGGCATGGGCAGGGCGGCAGAACAAAGACTCGGAAGCCTTCGCTAGAGACAACTACCGACATAACTGCAGATACGATAGTCGGCAGGCAATCTCCCCGGGACCACCTGTCGGGTCCCGGGCCCCCCTTGTAAGCCGCTCGAGCCTTGGACTACAATGTGGCGGACCAGAATCCGCTCATCCAGGATCGCAGAGGGTGGTGCCGCGCGATGCGACACCCGACAGCACACGTCATAAGAACACATTATATTACATGGGAAAACAAACTGAATGTATAAAGTAGTACACTTCTCAGTTACAAACTAGGGTCTTTTATTACACAGCGGAAGTTTCTTTTGTACAACTCACGCCCGCCTATATAGCAAAAGTCGGTTGCCCAGCCCTAGGGCAACCCACACTAGCTGCATGTCTCAGCTCAGCGCGGCGTGTACGGCTCCCACTCAGCCATGGTCCCCGACGGAGGGTAACCCTCGCCGGTGGACTCATACTCCGAGTCCGTGGATGGCTCCTCACCTGAAAAACACTTAAGCAGCAACCGTGAGCATGAAGGATAAGCAAGGCTTAACCGACTCACCTAAACATGAAACTCTACATGAGGTGTACAATGACATAGGAGAGTAATATTGCAGCAAATGGACACGCCTACAAGTTCATCCTGCAAGTTAACAGTTCGGGAAGCTGAAATTTAGTAAGCAATATTTGGTGGCAAACATGTAGCAATACAATATTGAATCAACATATTTCGTACATTAATCTACGTCATGACTCAGTGACCAAGTGATACTATTCACTGCGAGGGACGGTGAATCGACTCGATATACACCTGCAGGGAAACCCAAACAGCACGTCACGTACGCCCACCCGTGGAGCTGCACAGCACGCTCACTCGATGTTGTACGGGACAACCTTTCACCCAACAGCCCAAACGTCGAACCGGTCGCACCGAAACGAGCAGGAGGTTCCCCACATGGAGCATCTCTCTATGCCCGTTGGCAGATTTCCACCTTGCTGCCCTCAGCCTACAGCTATAAATTGGTGCGTTATGCCTCGACGCCCGGAGGTTTAGGCTACATCGGTTTATCAGGGCCCATATATCCCATATGCCTTCGGTACGTTCAAACTTGATCAGCGTGGGCCGCACATGGATCGGTCCTCAATCAACACGGACAGGGCTGCGCACACAAGACTTCCTCTTGCTGCGCCCTAGCCCCTGCCTAGTCTCATTTTCATTACAAAAGTGATCTCACATCACTCAACCGAACCCGTGTGTCCCAAGCCTAAACTCGCAAGTAGATTCCAACTACTCGACTTGTACCGAAGCCCTATGAATCTTTAAGCATAGCCTATCTACTCGAGGTCTTATACACTACCCTCACTCTTATGGAAAATTTCTGGTTATGCAAGTGGGGTTCCATCCATCCTATACCTAATGCACATTCACACTTCATATGACACATGTAAACAAAGTAAAACTTATAAAAGGTTAATGCAAACTGGGGCTTGCCTTGTTGCTGCTGGTCAGTAGTTAGCTCTTCTTCCCGAAGAAGGAAGTCCAGCACTTCCGGAGTCTCTTCTTCAGTGACTACACGTTTAATGAAATACGACATGTAAATTTAAATGCATTGTGTGAACTTGAATACATAATTGCTAATAACTCTAGCTAGCCCTCCCCTTTGGTTCTGAAATATTTATGGTGGATTGGTAGGGTCCTAACCAGAGTTGTGACCAAGTTTTATGTGAAACAAGGTTCAATTGAACCTTGTACAAAGAAAGGCCTATTTGGTCAATATTTGAGCCTCTAAGTAAGTCCAGGGTTTTTCATGGCTCCCACCATTACTTTATGGAAACTAGAATTTAGGATGGTTCTAATGGAGTTGGTTTCATGTCATTTGAAGAATTCTACAGAAAGTTATGCCCTAATTAAGATTTGAGAAAATCTGAAAAATGTTTCTGTACCTTTTTCTATTTTCTCAGGGCAGTTCTTTTAATCACCCCATTAGGGTAACTAAATGAACTTGGATGAGTCTGAAAATTTTACTGGGATTCAGGGATTTTCCAATTAACCTCTCAGCCAAATTTCAGAATTTTTCATGAAGTAGTTCTCCAGATAAAATTCCCAACAATTTAAATTTTAGGGATTTAATTCTGGAGAACTATTCACTTTCATGAGCTGAATTTGGTATTGCTGGAAAGTACTCAGAATTCTGAGTTCAGCATAATTTGGTTCATCGAATTTGGAGTTTCCTAGCCAAAGTTCTATACATTTGAAGTTTGAACTAAAACTGGAAATTCCAAAAATATTTAAATCCTGCGGGTGGGTCCACCGCACACGTGTCGACCGCTGGAGCCGAGCCACACGGGGCCACAGACTCCTTCCCGCGTGGCCGCACTGGATCCTGGACCACAGAGAATCCCACCCATTTATCTCCAGCCGCTGACGCGTGGGGCCTACCCCTTCGTCTTCTTCCGGCCACCCGCGCGACCCCGCCGCCGAGCTCGCCGGAGCTCTCGCCGGAGAGGGGTTCTGGCCTTCGGAACTTGCTGATTCTCGCCGCCCCTGCTCATTCTTGTGCGAGGAACACGTTGCCGGCCTTACCTCGGATCGAGGGTGGCCGGAAACCTCGGTGCAACGGCGACCGTAGCTGTGGTAACCTCGGCGGCGTCGCTAGGGCACTTTACTGCCCCAACCTTGCTCCGGTTACTCCTACAGCATCACCATGACCTAGGGAGCAACGTACAGGGCTCTGATCTCGCAAGAAACGTCGGCAACTAGGGGCTCACCGTGCGACCTAGGGCGATTTTGGGGAAAACTGGAGAAACGCGAAGAACTGAGGGCTTCCTCGATGGTTCTTCCTAGTTCTTGATCCCACATGCCCGCACGGATGTCTACAACTGGGTTTCTAGGTCTGGAGAAGAGCGGTTCGGTGTGTGAGGTGAATTTGCCGATTTTACCCGAACCGGGCTCTATCACATGCTTTTGCAAGAACTGAAATTCCGGCCAGCACACCTCATGGCATGCGTCCGGCGTTGTTGGACAGGGAGCACCCTTCCAGGCGAACCTCCTGGCCCGCTCACTTGACGGGGGATCAAGCCTAGCGACCGGGCTGGGAGTTTTCGGTCGCGGCGGCTCTACCCGGTATGGCAGGGAAACCAGGAGCTCGGGGGTAGCTTACCATGGATGGGGCGCCGGGGTATCGTGTCTATCGCGTCGAGGACGCCTCCGCGAAGCTCGGGGAGAGCTCGGACTCGCTTGCTAGCTGCTGGGACGGGAGGACGCCGGAGCACCGAAAGTTTTCGGTTGTGCGGCGGTGTTTCTTCGTTGAGGGTTTTTGGGACCAATCACGACCGCGACTGGGGTCGGTTCAGGAGGAGATATCGCCGGGCGACCGCTTCGTCGGCGCGCGCTGTGGGCTGGCGCTCGGGAGGTGGCGATCGGGGAAGCAGCTCGCTGGCGCACGGAGGAAGGTTGCTTCGGCGAGAAAACAGAGAGCTGTCCGGTGTTGCACCTCCCTCCCACTGACCTGTGGGCCCAACCTTCCCCCTAATCCTCTCTTCCCAATTTCTTTTGTAAATATCCAAGCAACTACACATTGAATGAGATACTTAGTCCCCAAGTCTTGGTTTGAATTTGAATTATCAAACTCAACTTTGTTTGGTTAAATTTGCTTCATGTTTAAACTGAAATTCAAATTCAGTTTTGAATTATTGCAAATTTAACTCCCGACAAGATGAACTCCAATGAGGATGAAAATTGGTGGGCTTACTCAGAAAAATGTGCTGAGTTTGAATATGAAGCTAACTTTTGAATTTGGGTGATGAAAGTTGCTGCAATTTGAATTTACATTCAAATTGGCCTCTTTTTCAAATACCCCCAAAAGTGCCTCAAAAAGTGTTGGATTTGCATGAAACTTGGCTTGAACCCTCCCAAGACTTTTTATGTTCTAGGGGTGAGCTCAACCTCTCATGTTCATGGGTCCAAATCCCACTTTGTGAAAATGAAGGCTTTCCCCTCTAATCACTCTTTTGATGGAGGCTACTTGCTCTTCCCCCTTTTTCACCATCTATCCACAACAAGAACTGTGGTGTTGTGAGGTGATGAAAAGTTTTTGCAAGTCCCTTTTCTTGGGCTTTTACATCCCTCCCCCCTCAAAAGAATCTCCTCCCGAGATTACAAAAGAAGAGATAGCGATGTAATAGGGACTTACCCGTGTTGAGAAGCCATGAACTCCGGGTAATTTGAGCGAAGGAACTCCTCGCTCTCTCACGTCGCTTCTTCGGCGGTGTGGTTGCTCCAGAGTATTTTGTAGAACCACAACGTTCTGCTACGCGTGGTTCGGGCTTTCTCATCAAGAATTTCCACCGGATACTCATCATAGGTCAAATCGGGTTTCAGCTCGCCGATGTCTTCGGTAGGAACAGCAGCCGTATGCTTCAAACATTTTCGCAGTTGCGAAACATGGAAAACATCATGGACACCAGCAAGAGATGCCGGTAACTCCAATCGATACGCCGCTGGTCCACACTTCTCGGTGATGGCATAGGGTCCAATAAAACGGGGAGCGAGCTTCCCCTTCACACTGAACCGGTGCACACCCTTCATTGGAGACACACGGAGGTACACGTGTTCACCGACGTCAAAGTGCAACGGTCTACGCCTCTTATCAGCGTAGCTCTTCTGCCGGGATTGAGCGGCCTTCAAATTGGCTTGAATTGTCCGAACGCGCTCTTCGGCGTCGTTCACCACATCAACCCCGAATGTGACCCTTTCACCGGACTCGCACCAGTTTAATGGGGTGCAGCATTTACGACCGTAGAGAGCTTCGTAGGGTGCCATCTTGATACTCGCCTGATAGCCGTTGTTGTACGAGAATTCCGCCAATGGTAGGTGATCATCCCAGTTCCTATAATGGTGGATGGCACATGCTCTCAACATGTCTTCTAATACTTGATTCACCCTCTCTGTCTGGCCATCTGTCTGAGGGTGGTAAGCGGAGCTTCTAATCAGTTTAGTACCCAAAGCAGCATGCAACTGCTCCCAAAAGCGAGATACAGACAATGCACCTCGGTCTGAGACTATGGTCTTGGGTACACCATGCAGGCATAGAATCCTGGCAATATATAACTCCGCATATCTGTTGGCATGGAAAGGTGTATGCACGGGGATGAAGTGAGCCGACTTGGTTAGTCGGTCAACGATTACCCATATGGAATCATGTTTGTTGGATGTTAGGGGTAATCCCACAATGAAATCCATGCTCACATCATCCCATTTCCATGCCGGGATCTTCAGGGGTTGCAACAGCCCTGATTTCTTCATGTGATCAGCTTTCACTCGTCGGCACGTATCGCACTCGGATACGTACTTAGCTACCTCCCGCTTCATCCGTGTCCACCAAAATTTCTTTTTCAAATCTTGGTACATCTTGTTGCTGCCCGGATGAGTAGAGTACTTGGACAAGTGAGCTTCATCGAGGATCTTCTTACTCAACTCCATATCCCGGGGTACGACTATGCGGTCATTGAACCACAGCGTCTCCTCATCATCTTTCCGGAAACATTTAATTTCTCCATTGTCTATCCGTCTCCGGAGATGTGCCATGCCTTTATCCGTTTTCTGAGCTGTAATGATGTCCTCCCTAATAGTAGGGATGAGGGCAAGGTTGTACAGCGATCCATAAGGAACCAAGTATAAACTTGGCTCTTCCTCCTCCACGGGTGTAATGGTGAGGTGATGGACATGTTTCTTCCGACTCAGCGCGTCGGCAACCACATTCGCCTTGCCGGGGTGGTAGTGGATCTCAATTTCATAGTCCTTGATTAATTCTAACCACCTCCTTTGCCTCATATTCAGCTCCTTCTGGGTGAAAATGTATTTCAAGCTCTTGTGGTCGGTGTAGAGATGCACCAAGCTCCCCAGGAGATAGTGCCTCCACATTTTTAGCGCCAACACCACGGAAGCAAGCTCAATATCATGAGTGGGATAATGCTGCTCATGGTTCCGAAGTTGGCGTGAGCCATAAGCGACCACATGTCCTTCCTGCATCAACACGGAGCCGAGCCCAATACCAGACGCGTCACAATACACGTCGAAGGGCTTCGTTGTATCCGGCTGAGCTAAGACCGGGGCTGTGGTGAGATGCTTCACCAATGCTTGGAATGCTCCTTCACACGCTGTGTTACAAACATATTTCGTCCCTTTCTTCAGCAATTCTGTCATCGGCTTAGCGAGCTTGGAGAAGCTTGGAATTAATCTCTGGTAGTATCCCGCTAACCCGAGGAAGCTTCTGACTTCATGGACTGAAGTGGGAGCATTCCATTTCAGCACTTGCTCTATTTTGCTTGGGTCAACCGCAATGCCTTATGCTGAGATGATATGTCCCAAGAATGGCACTTGGCTGATCCAAAACTCTCATTTACTGAACTTGGCGTAGAGCTTGTGGTCTCGCAATCGTTGAAGAACGATCCGCAAGTGTTCGGCATGTTCGGCTTCTGTCTTGGAGTAAACCAAGATATCGTCGATGAACACTACCACGAACTTGTCCAGCTCCGGCATGAACACTGAGTTCATGAGATACATGAAATGGGCTGGAGCATTTGTGAGACCAAAGGACATGACGAGATATTCATATAAGCCGTATCTCGTCGAGAAAGCCGTCTTCGGGATATCCTCCGCCCGGATCTTGATCTGATGATATCCAGAGCAAAGGTCCATCTTGGAGAATACACTTGCACCCACAAGTTGATCAAACAATATGTCGATGCGGGGCAGTGGGTACTTATTCTTGATGGTGACGACGTTGAGCGGCCGGTAATCCACACACAGCCTCAGGGTTTCATCCTTCTTCTTCACGAACAACGCCGAGCATCCCCAAGGCGAGGAACTCGGCCTAATGAAACCCTTGCTCAACAGATCATTGAGCTGTTCTTTCAGTTCCGCCAGCTCGTTTGGAGCCATCTTGTATGGTCTCCGTGATATGGGCGTAGTCCCGGGTGCGAGCTCGATCTTGAACTCGACATCCCGC
Organism: Neostapfia colusana; assembly: GCA_030760725.1. Lineage (NCBI taxonomy): Eukaryota > Viridiplantae > Streptophyta > Magnoliopsida > Poales > Poaceae > Neostapfia > Neostapfia colusana. The sequence goes on from JASWHV010000006.1 coordinate 110,393,546, forward strand.
TCAGGTGGCATGCCCGGAAGATCATCCGGGAACACGTCGGGATACTCCCGGACTACGGGGATGTCCTCTAACTTGAGTGTTTCAGTATTGTTGATCACTGAAACTTCCCGGACTGGATTATCTAATAAGAGGGACTGCGGACGGTGTAATGGGGAGTTGAGGTGAACCGTCCGTGATAGGGTTTCCAGGACAGCGCCATGGTAGCTTAGCCATGACATTCCCAAGATTGCATCAATCTTCTGCCCCTCAAGGATAATCATAGTGGTGGGATATATCTTCCCACCTAAGCACAGTGGTGCTTTCGGAACCATCATCGTTGCTGAAATCTTTCCTCCCGGTGAGCAGATCATATAAGAACACTCGGTTGGAAAGGCTTCCAGCTGATGCTCAACCACATATGATGCACTTATGAAGTTATGGGTTGCACCCGAATCAAAAAGTATGATGATGGCTTGATGGTTGAGAGTGAACGGACCCGTCAGCACGTTGTCTCCCTCTGGGGCGTCCTCATTGTCGAGGTTGCGAACGCCCCCAGTCCGCTGACCAACCTTCTTGACCGGAGGTCGGCCTCGAGCACCGCCCTGGAACTGGGCTTGCCCGCTGCTTTGCTGCCCCTGGGGACAGTCCTTCGCGAAGTGGCCCGTCTGGCCACACGTGAAGCAGGTGAAACGGGGCGGTCCCCCGCTGATCGGTGGACGGAATCCCGGGGCGCGTTGTGGCGGTGGAAACGCCCGGGTGTACCGTCTGCTGCTGCTGCTGCTGCTGCTGTCTTGGTGGCGGCATCGGTGGACGGAACGGGGGTGCTTGGAACGAACGTCCCCCAAACTGTTGAGGCCGCGCCGGTGGTCGCCACTGCTGCCCGGATGGTCTCCTATACACCATACGGTACTTCTGGGGAGCGCCACTCCCACCGCTGGGTGGAGCGCTGCGCTTCCGCTGCTCAGCTGCCAACTCCTGCTGAGCATCCTCTTGCATGATCGCGGCATTGACTAAGTCGTTGAATGTGCCGCGATTCCACTGAACGAGATGTGTCTTCATTTCGGGGTGTAACCCCCGATAGAAGTGCTCCTGCTTCTTCTCCTCAGTGGAGGTATAGTCTGACGCGTACTGCGCCAGATGGTTGAAGGCACGGGAGTAGTCGTGGGCACTCCTCCCGCCCTGCTTCAGTTCCAAAAATTCTTGGAACTTCCTCTTCATGATCCCAGGAGGAATGTGATAGGCGCGGAACGCCTCCCGGAACTCTTGCCATTCCACGGCATGGCCAGCCGGACGTGAGGCGACATAATTCGCCCACCACGCACCAGCGGCACCGTGGAGTTACTGCGCTGTGGACAGAGTCTTCTGCCGCTCCGTACATTGGAGCAGCCCGAACTTGGACTCAATGGTCCGCAGCCAGTTGTCCGCCTCCAGTGGTTCTTCGGCTTCGGTGAACACTGGAGGGTGCATACTCATGAAATCTGAGTACGACACTTCACGGGGCTCACGAGGCCCTCTGTCTTGACGTCCCCCCGCCTGGGACGTATTCTGCACGATCGTGCGGAGCAGGTCGGTCTGCTCCTCATGACCTCCCACCAGTGCCGCTATCACATCCGCTAGAGTAAGCGGAGGCGGCGGTGGTGGCTGCTGCTGCGGGGTGCTGTCGTAGGCCGGTGGCTGGGGGTCATCGCCTCCCTGCTGGCTAGACCCACCAACCTCGTGCGTGGTCCTAGTGCGAACCATCTGCAACCATACGACAATAAACATCAGTCCCGCAACATATTGCATGCAGTCAAAAACAATAGGCGTAAACCATAATGACAATAAAACATGCGATACATCTCGTATGTAGATAATGTAATAACTTTGCACAAGCTACACCATTACCAGACCAAACACAAGCTAGTTACATCCAACTTGATGAACCTCCACTTTGGAAGCTCACCATAACTAGGTTTGGTCACTACGAGATATTACTATCGCTTTGTCATCACGTATACCACCCTTAGGGTACAACATCCTCTCCAATGACTTCAACTGTCACTCCTCTGTCAGAATGATCAGTTTCTACCTATTCCAAGTTTTGGTCTGGTTCTGAGCATTTTCATGACTCAAGTTGAATACCAAAGTTAAAGTTAACTTCAGTATATTTCCAACAAGTATTCATTTTCCCCCAGATCAGCTTTGGTTAACAAGTTATGCTAATTCAAAGTCAGCAGAATTTCTGGAAGAATTTTAACAGCACCTCCCTTGGAAGTGGCTGTTTTCAACTCCGGTTTCTACTGAAATCTGTGCGGAAATTTCAGACACTTTGAATTGCAAAGATGTCACACATCTTCTACCCTTTCTAAATATGTATCATATAACAATTTTAGATTTTTCTACTTGGAGTTATGTTTGAAAACAGAACAGTTTAGAGAATGTTTCACTCTGTCCTGGTTCTGGACAGTTTACATCCCTCTGGGTTTTAGGCCATCTTAAGGTGTGTTTCAGCTCTGGAAGTCTACAACAAAGTTGTAGAGTACTTAAATACCTTTCCAGAGCTATATAGCACACCTCTCTGGGCTAAAAGACCTGTGAGTTATGCCCTGTTGAAGATCAGCAAACTTGCTGCCTAAAACAGAGCACTCTGTTTTTCATCCCTTTGGCTATCCTGCTCCACTATCCCATTCTTATACCCAACCAGGGTCTTAATTGTTGAACCTAATGATTTTAATTCCTTGTTATCAATATTTTCATGCATATGCCTACAATATCTCGGTACTACGTTCCTCACAAAAGAAAATCCTAACCGGATTATACCGGCATATACGTCTCAAGTGTGGCACTAAACGGTCTCTCGCACACGTTTTCTACACGGATACATACGTGGTTAGTACCTGCAGAAGACCACACAATAATGGTGCACTCAATGGTTGGTTTCATTTCAGGCAGTTCCATATTTAAAAGTAAATACAAACGCCTGTATCATTGTCATAGGGCCGTCCTTGAGTTAGGTCACGTCTCAAGGTACGTGATTGTGTTTCAACACCACATGACGGGGAACCCGAGTATGTCATGAACAGGTCGTCACGGTTGGGAATGTTATCAACCAAACAGATACCACCTACTGCCCTGCAGGGCACGCCGATGGCAAGCGCTGCGTGTGTCCTCCTGGGCTACTTCCAGACGAACACACTCTCGCGTTACTGACCACGCGATGGGGTCTCCACTTACTTGCCTAATGCACGCTAGGGATCAGCATTTCATATGAACTCAGGAACATGAAGAGTCCAAGAGTTTCATATTGACGTCTCACACCAAGCTGTGAGACAACTCCCTGAACCACATTCCTCGTCAGGGGAGCTAACCGAAATTGAACCGCTTTCGGTGGCGTTCCTTACCATTCTTACCAGAGCGTAGGTGCGTCGTTACATAATTAAAATTCAGAATTATAACACATAGGTTAGTCTTTGCCACTTTAAGTAACTATGCTAATATAGTCCTTACTTGGGCAACTACCGAATACTCACCGTATACCTAAGTTTCCCCGTAATACAGTCCTTAAGTACTGTGCTATCCCCAATGCAGCTCTGATACCAGGCTGTGGCGGACCGGAATCCGCTCATCCAGGATCGCAGAGGGTGGTGCCACGCGATGCGACACCCGACAGCACACGTCATAAGAACACATTATATTACATGGGAAAACAAACTGAATGTACAAAGTAGTACACTTCTCAGTTACAAACTAGGGTCTTTTATTACACAGCGGAAGTTTCTTTTGTACAACTCACGCCCGCCTATCTAGCAAAAGTCGGTTGCCCAGCCCTAGGGCAACCCACACTAGCTGCACGTCTCAGCTCAGCGCGGCGTGTACGGCTCCCACTCAGCCGTGGTCCCCGACGGAGGGTAACCCTCGCCGGTGGACTCATACTCCGAGTCCGTGGGTGGCTCCTCACCTGAAAAACACTTAAGCAGCAACCGTGAGCACGAAGGCTCAGCAAGGCTTAATCGACTCACCTAAACATGAAACTCTACATGAGGTGTACAATGACATAGGAGAGTAATATTGCAGCAAATGGACACGCCTACAAGTTCATCCTTAGTTCAGCTTTTAGCAACAAGTTAACAGTTCAGGAAGCTGAAATTTAGTAAGCAATATTTGGTGGCAAACATGTAGCAATACTGTCGGTACCCTCAATACCGGGTACCCCCGCGCACAGGGTAAAACCTCCTAAGGACCTCGCTCCCTCTGCAGGGGCGAGGTTTGAAGGCGCCACGTGTCCAGCGGGGCCGGAGCTCCTCTCCCCACGGAGGATAGCTCCGGGCCTGCCGCGTGGCCCAGGAGGCCGGACCTCGCCCCTCCGCATGGGCGAGCTCCGAAGGCACCACGTGTCCGTCAGGGCCGGGGCTCTCCTCTCCTCAAAGGATAGCTCCGAGCCTGCCACGTGGCCCGGAAGACCGGACCTCACCCCCTCCGCGGGGGGGAGGAGCTCCGAAGGCTCCACGTGTCCAGCGGAGCCGGAGCTCCCCCCCCTCCTCAGAGGAGAGCTCCGGGTCCGACACGTGGCCAGCAGAACAGTGCTGCCGACCGGCGCGGTAGGCAGTGGGAGTAAAGGCGCGCCATGCCTTTACCGTAAAACGCATTCAAGACCCGCGCCTTCCCAAGACGAAGAGGCACAGCACACGCCTGTCAAGAGGCGCTGTGACCAGTCACAGTCAGGACAGGCGTACAGTGTCTGAAGCTGCAGGCCATTGAAGGCAGCGACAAGACCGGACAAGACATGCCCTGCCGCCCCTGCCATCGCCAACGACTACACGCTACACTTAGCCTGCGGCATGGGTAGGGCGGCAGGACGAGGACTTCGACGCTAGCGCCAAGATATAATAGCTGGTAGGAAATCACCCCGAGGCCACCTGTCGGGTCCCGGGCCCCCCTTGTAAGCCACTCGAGCCTTGGACTATAAAAGGCTCGGGTAGGCAACGTTAGCAAGGGTTCGAACGCTGTTGGTTCGAACTCTGTGGGTTCGCACTCTAGCCATTCACACCCAAGGTGTAACTCTCCCCCAAGCTCAGGACTCCGGTTCTGAGCAACAAGCAATACAGCGAGCTCCATAGCTCGCCGTGGACGTAGGGTTTTACGCTCCGGCGGCCTGAACCACGTAAAACTTGCCGTGTCAAGCTCTTCCTAACTCGTCCATACGCTCAAGCTCTCCGCAAGCGACTAGCCCCACCGAAAAAAGAACCTCCGCGGGCTGCCCAGTGCAGGCCCGGGGGAAGTGTCGACCCCCACTTCGACATTTGGCGCGCCAGGAAGGGGGCTTTTCCCTTGCGCGACGAGTTTCCGCCGACGAAGATGACCAAGCTTCCTTCAGCAGCAAACTCTCCTCCCCCGCGTTCGTGGCGAACCGTGACCAGGGGGGAGTACATGTCGACACACTCAGGACGGAGTGTGTCGGCGCAAGCTGGGAGCCAGCAACCGGGTCTGGCAGCGCCGACCCCGGCAATGCAGGCTCCAACCAGCGTCAGATCTTCAGCAGTGCTGGGCGTACCCCGTGGGGGTGCGCTAGCTGCAGCAAGAGCGCTACTGCGCAATCCGCCTGCTGGGGACGCGCCTCAGGCAGCGACCCGGCAGTGGATTCGCGAGGTAGACCGTCTCGTCGTCGCCGCCACAAACCCTCGACTTCGGTGGGGACGACGCTCCGGCCAACCGGCTGTGTCGCTTGCGCACGCCAATGGTTGGCGAGCAGACGGCAGATTCCAGCTCCACCAGGTTCCAGTCGACGGATCTGAGGACAGAGCTGGAACGATGTCACTTGGGCCAGGATGCCCGTGTATACCTTGAGCGACGTCGAGAAAGGCGTCGCAACCAAGAGGCTGGCGACAGCGTGACGTCGGCCTCGACCCAGCCTGGAGGGCAGATCTTCGCCACGCGATCCCTGCCCCAGGCATACGCCACGCAGCATATGCCACAACCATATGCCCTGCAAACGGCGCCCCCGGTCTATGGAGCCGCCTTGCCCATACCGGGATACACCGTGCCAACGGCGAACCAAGCGTTCGCGGCACCAACACCTGCGGCAAAAAGGGAAGGATGCGCGTCCTTGGCACCCCACCTTCGCTTCGCGAGGTGGCCGCGCAAGTTCCAGCCGCACCTGCCCAAAAAGTACGACGGCAGCGTCAACCCGGCGGAGTTTCTCCAGATCTACTCCACCGCCGTACTTGCCGCAGGAGGGGATGAGGCCGTCATGGCCAACTACTTCCCCGTCGCCTTGACCGGCCCAGCCCGGTCTTGGCTCATGAACCTCCCCCAGGGTTCCATAACTTCTGGGGAGAGCTCTGCCGGCAGTTCATCGCCAACTTCGGCAGTTCCTACACCCGTCCTGGCACGGAGCTTGACCTCCACGCCATCAAACAACAACCTGGGGAATCACTGCGCTCCTTCATCCAGCGGTTCTCCCAGGTACGCAACACCATCCCCCACATCCTGAATGCATCAGCGGTGGCCGCATTCCGACAAGGTGTGAGGGACAAAAAGATGCTCGAGAAGTTGGCCACCAGGGAGGTGCAAGACATCTCGGGGCTCTTCAGCCTGGCGGACAAGTGCGCCGGAGCAGAAGACGGGCGTCATTGGCACTCACTGCCAGCTTCCGATGCCGGAAGACAGCTCGAAGACGGCGGAGTTCAAGCTGAGCTCCCAACCACGTCAGACAGTCAAGAGCCAAGCACTGGCTGACTTCGTGGCTGAGTGGACGCCAACGAAGGCTGACCCAGGGGCCGCGAAGACGGTGAACCAAAGTACCGAGCTCCGGTCTTCACCGGGCCTCACTGGACGCTCATCTTCGACGGCTCCTCGCGAAAGCAGGGGGCCAGTGCCGGCATACTGCTTCTCATGCCATCGGGGGAACAGTCTGGGTACATGGTACGTCTCAATTCCAAGGCAACCAACAACTTTGCAGAGTATGAAGCACTCATCTTTGGCCTAAAAGACAGTCCTGTCTCTGGGCGCTCGCCAGTTGTTGGCGCAGGGCGACTCCCAGCTAGTTATCAAGCAAGTTAAGGGTGAATGCCCCTGCAATGACCCACAGCTAGCTGCTTATGTGCTCCACGTGCGGATGTTGGAGAAAGACTTCCTCGCCTTGGACCTGCGCCATGTACCACGCGCTGGCAAGGCCGCAGCTGACGACCTCTCAACGAAGGCCTCCATCGGAGCCCCTGCGCCCGAAGGAGTCTTCAAGAGGAAGTTGCTGCGGTCCACAGCCCGGCCCGCCGAGCCGGGCGAAGGGGGCTGAACCAGTGCCTCAAAGCTAGGCAGTCCCGGCGGCCCTGCAGCCATGGAGGCTGCCAAAGGATCGTAAGTGTCACTGGGGACTCCGTGCAACCCAGCGCTCAAGATCCAGAAGCTCAAGTAGTCCCGATGCATGGACCACGGAGGTCCGGGACTCCTTAAAGGACATCCTTCGTGACGAACGTGCATTCGCTGAACGGGTGGTGCGGATGGCTAAGTGCTATGCGCTGGTATCTTTACTGGCGTGGCGCCACGACATCCTATTGCGGTGCATAACCCAGGAGGAAGGCTGCGACAAGCTCGCAGTAGTCCACGGAGGCGAGTGCTGGGAACGCTCATCGTCCCGCACGCTGGTCGGTTAAGCCACCCGGCATGGCTCCTACTGACCGAGAGCCACCTGGACGCCGTCAAACCAGTTAGGGATGCAATGCGTGTCAGGTCCACGCCAAGCAGACCCACACAACCGGTGCCGACACGCACCCAGAGCCATCGGGGGATACCGGCTCCTCCATGTCGAGGGCCAGCCGGACTTCCCAGGGCCGGGTACGGGGAACTACCCTTCCACATGGTATGCGGGGCCAAAGCCATGCTTCCCCCTGAGATCGCCATGGGGGTCCCCCCCGTGTCCGGCGTACGACGAAGCCACGCATGACCCGCTTTGCGTGAAGACAGGCGCTCCGACGCTACCCTAGTAAGTTCACCATGCTTACTTAGGTGTTTATTTAAATTAGCATTAATTTATATGAACACCTCCCCACGCTCTAGACAGTGTACGTCCATTGTACACTCGGTTCCTCTTTCCTGCTCTCATGCATAGTCGATATTTGCCGTCCTGCCGAAGGCGGTAGTGCTTGGGGTACCTGCCAGAGGCCCAGTGGCCTTTTGGATCTCCCCCTGTAAGGGTACTGTACCGCCAGTTGGTCTCCTCCGAGAAAAGACCTACGCTATACCGGGGGGTCAGGAGCCTTGCTTTGCCCGGTCTTGCACCCAAAGCATGCGCACTCTGCCCCCCGGCGCTACGGTCTGAGTACCAGGGGGCCGGACGGTTACACCCTGACTGGGGCTGGGGCCAGACCTCCGGGAACAAGTGCACTGGATTACCCAAGCCCCGTATTCCGGCCTGGGACAGTAAGCCAAATGAGACTAAGGGACAGGAAAGGGGGGGCCACTGAGCAGTGCCGGACTCCGCCTCTACAGCCAGGCCGAGCTCCGAGGCCAGCTCTCGCCCTCCTTTCAGAGGCGAGCGCTGATGCCGGACCTCACGCCCTTCGCTGGCCTGAGCTCCGATGACTTCTGGACCTCCGCCCCCACAGCTGGGCCGAGCTCCGATGCCAGCCCTCGCCCTCCTTTCAGAGGCGAGCGCTGATGCCGGACCTCACACCCTTCGCTGGCCTGAGCTCCGATGACCTCCGGACCTCACGCCCTTCGCTGGCCTGAGCTCCGATGACTTCCGGACTCCGCCCCCACAGCTGGGCCGAGCTCCGAGGCCAGCCCTCGCCCTCCTTTCACAGGCGAGCGCCGATGCCGTACCTCACGCCCTTCGCTGGCCTGAGCTCCGATGACCTCCGGACCTCACGCCCTTCGTTGGCCTGAGCTCCGATGACTTCCGGACTCAGCCCCCATAGCTGGGCCGAGCTCCGAGGCCAACCCTCACCCTCCTTTCACAGGCGAGCGCTGATGCCGGACCTCACGCCCTTCGCTGGCCTGAGCTCCGATGACCTCCGGACCTCACGCCCTTCGCTGGCCTGAGCTCCGATGACTTCCGGACCTCCGCCCTCGCAACTGGGCCGAGCTCCGAGGCCAGCCCTCGCCCTACTTTCAGTGGCGAGCGCTGATGCCGGACCTCACGCCCTTCACTGGCCTGAGCTCCGATGACCTCCAGACCTCACACCCTTCGCTGGCCTGAGCTCCGATGACTTCCGGACCTCCGCCCCCGCAGCTGGGCCGAGCTCCGCGGCCAGCCCTCGCCCTCCTTTCAGAGGCGAGCGCTGATGCCGGACCTCACACCCTTCACTGGGCTGAGATCCGATGACTTCCGGAGCTCCGCCCCCACAGCTGGGCCGAGCTCCGATGCCAGCCCTCGCCCTCCTTTCAGAGGCAAGCCCTGATGCCGGATCTCACGCCCTTCGTGGGCCTGAGCTCCGATGACTTCCCAGACCACCCCTCTTCTCAGAGGCGAGCTCCGAAGCCGGACCTCCCCCTTTCACAAGAGCTGAGCTCCGATGCCAGGCTTCACCCTCTCCTCAGAGGCTGAACTCCGAAGCCGTCCAGACCCTGCCAGCACAGGGAGTACTCAAGACAAGAAAGTGCGCAGGTAGGAGAAGGCTCCACCTCAGGCTCGTTACCTCCCCCGAGGTGAGCCCGGGGGCCACTGTCGGTACCCTCAATACAGGGTACCCCCGCGGACAGGGTAAAACATCCTAAGGACCTTGCTCCCTCTGCAGGGGCGAGGTTTGAAGGCGCCACGTGTCAAGCGGGGCCAGAGCTCCCCTCCCCACGGAGGATAGCTCCGGGCCTGCCGCGTGGCCCAGGAGGCCGGACCTCGCCCCCTCCGCAAGGGCGAGCTCCGAAGGCACCACGTGTCCAGCAGGGCCGGGGCTCTCCTCTCCTCAAAGGATAGCTCCGAGCCTGCCACGTGGCCCGGAAGACCGGACCTCGCCCCCTCCGCGGGGGTGAGCTCCGAAGGCTCCACGTGTCCAGCGGAGCCGGAGCTCCCCCCCCCCCTCCTCAGAGGAGAGCTCCGGGTCCGACACGTGGCCAGCAGAACAGTGCTGCCGACCGGTGCAGTAGGCAGCGGGAGTAAAGGCGCGCCATGCCTTTACCGTACAAAGTATTCAAGACCCACGCCTTCCCAAGACGAAGAGGCGCAGCACACGCCTGTCAGGAGGCGCTGTGACCAGTCACAGTCAGGACTGGCGTACAGTGTCTGAAGCTGCAGGCCATTGAAGGCAGCGACAAGACCGGACAAGACATGCCCTGCCGCCCCTGCCATTGCCAACGACTACACGCTACACTTAGCCTGCGGCATGGGTAGGGCGGCAGGACGAGGACTTCAACGCTAGCGCCAAGATATAATAGCTGGTTGGAAATCACCCCGAGGCCACCTGTCGGGTCCCGGGCCCCCCTTGTAAGCCACTCGAGCCTTGGACTATAAAAGGCTCGGGTAGGCAATGTTAGCAAGGGTTCGAACGCTGTTGGTTCGAACTCTGTGGGTTCGCACTCTAGCCATTCACACCCAAGGTGTAACTCTCCCCCAAGCTCAGGACTCCGGTTCTGAGCAACAAGCAATACAGCGAGCTCCAGCTCGCCGTGGACGTTGGGTTTTACGCTCCGGCGGCCTGAACCACGTAAAACTCACCGTGTCAAGCTCTTCCTAACTTGTCCATACGCTCAAGCTCTCCGCAAGCGACTAGCCCCACTGAAAAAAGAACCTCCGCGGGCTGCCCAGTGCAGGCCCGGGGGAAGTGTCGACCCCCACTTCGACAAATACAATATTATATCATATCAGCAATATTGAATCAACATATTTCGTACATTAATCTACGTCACGACTCAGTGACCAAGTGGTACTCTTCACCGTGAGGGACGGCGAATCGACTCGATATACCCCTGCAGGGAAACCCAAAGAGCACGTCACGTACGCCCACCCGTGGAGATGCACAGCACGCTCACTCGATGTTGTACGGGACAACCTTTCACCCAACAGCCCAAACGTCGAACCGGTCGCACCGAAACGAGCAGGAGGTTCCCCACACGGAGCATCTCTCTATGCCCGTTGGCAGATTTCCACCTTGCTGCCCTCAGCCTACACCAACAAATCGGTGCGTTATGCCTCAACGCCCGGAGGTTTAGGCTACATCGGTTTATCGGGGCCCATATATCCGATATGCCTTCGGTACGTTCAAACTTGATCAGCGTGGGCCGCACACGGATCGGTTCTCAATCGACACGGACAGGGCTGCGCACACAAGACTCCCTCTTGCTGTGCCCTAGCCCCTGCCTAGTCTCATTTTCATTACTAAAGTGATCTCACATCACTCAACCGAACCCGTGTGTCCCAAGCCTAAACTCGCGAGTAGATTCCAACTACTCGACTTGTACTGAAGCCCTATGAATATTTAAGCATAGCCTATCTACTCGAGGTCTTAGACACTACCCTCACTCTTATGGAAAATTTCTGGTTATGCAAGTGGGGTTCCATCCATCCTATACCTAATGCACATTCACACTTCATATGACACATGTAAACAAAGTAGAACTTATAAAAGGTTAATGCAAACCGGGGCTTGCCTTGTTGCTGCTGGTCAGTAGTTAGCTCTTCTTCCGGAAGAAGGAATTCCAGCACTTCTGGAGTCTCTTCTTCAGTGACTACACGTTTAATGAAATACGACATTTAAATTTAAATGCAATGTGTGAAGTTGAATACATAATTGCTAATAACTCTAGCTAGCCCTCCCCTTTGGTTCTGAAATTTTTATGGTCGATTGGTAGGGTCCTAACCAGAGTTGTGACCAAGTTTTATGTGAAACAAGGTTCAATTGAATCTTGTACAAAGAAAAACCTATTTGGTCAATATTTGAGCCTCTAAGTAATTCCAGGGTTTTTCATGGCTCCCACCATTACTTTCTGGAAACTAGAATTTAGGATGGTTCTAATGGAGTTGGTTTCATGTCATTTGAAGAATTCTACAGAATGTTATGCCCTAATTAAGATTTGAGAAAATCTGAAAAATGTTTCTGTACCTTTTTCTATTTTCTCAGGGCAGTTCTCTTAATCACCCCATTTGGGTAAATAAATTAACTTGGATGAGTCTGAAAATTTTACTGGGATTCAGGGATTTTCCAATAAACCTCTCAGCCAAATTTCAGAATTTTTCATGAAGTAGTTCTCCAGACAAAATTCCCAACAGTTTAAAATTTAGGAATTTAATTCTGGAGAACTATTCACTTTCATGAGCTGAATTTGGTATTGCTGGAAAGTACTCAGAATTCTGAGTTCAGAAAAATTTGGTTCGTCGAATTTGGAGTTTCCTAGCCAAAGTTCTATACATTTGAAGTTTGAACTAAAACTGGAAATTCCAAAATTGTTTAAATCCTGCGGGTGGGTCCACTGCACACGTGACGACCGCTGGAGCCTAGCCACACGGGGCCACAGACTCCTTCCTGCGCGGCCGCACTGGATCCCGGACCACAGAGAATCCCACCCATTTATCTCCAGCTGCTGATGCGTGGGGCCTACCCCTTCGTCTTCCTCCGGCCACCCGCGCGACCCCGCCGCCGAGCTCGCCGGAGCTCTCGCCGGAGAGGGGTTCTGGCCTTCGGAAATTGCTGATTCTCGTTGCCACTGCTCATTCTTGTGCGAGGAACACGTTGCCGGCCTTACCTCGGATCGAGGGTGGCCGGAAACCTCGGTGCAACGGCGACCGTAGCTGTGGTAACCTCGGCGGCGTCGCTAGGGCACTTTACTGCCCCAACCTTGCTCCGGTTAGCTCCTACAGCATCGCCATGACCTAGGGAGCAACGTACAGGGCTCTGATCTCGCGAGAAACGTCGGCAACTAGGGGCTCACCGTGCGACCTAGGGCGATTTCGGGGAAAACTGGAGAAACTCGAAGAACTGAGGGCTTCCTCGATGGTTCTTCCTAGTTCTTGATCCCACGTGCCCGCACGGATGTCTACAACTGGGTTTCTAGGTCTGAGAAGAGTGGTTCGGTGTGTGAGGCGAATTTGCTGATTTTACCCGAACCGGGCTCTATCACATGCTTTCGCAAGAACTGAAATTCCGGCCAGCACACCTCATGGCATGTGGCCGGCGTTGTTGGACAGGGAGCACCCTTCCAGGCGAACCTCCTGGCCCGCTCACTTGACGGGGGATCAAGCCTAGCGGCCGAGCTGGGAGTTTTCAGTCGCGGCGGCTCTACCCGGTATGGCAGGGAAACCAGGAGCTCGGGGGTAGCTTACCATGGATGGGGCGCCGGGGTATCGTGTCTATCGAGTCGAGGACGCCTCGGCGAAGCTCGGGGAGAGCTCGGACTCGCTTGCTAGCTGCTGGGACGGGAGGACGCCGGAGCACCGAAAGTTTTTGGTTGTGCGGCGGTGTTTCTTCGTTGAGGGTTTTTGGAACCAATCACGACCGCAACTGGGATCGTTTCAGGAGGAGATATCGCCGGGTGACCGCTTCGTCGGCGGCCCAACCTTCCCCCTAATCCTCTCTTCTCAATTTCTTTTGTAAATATCCCAGCAACTACACATTTAATGAGAGACTTAGTCCCCAAGTCTTGGTTTGAATTTGAATTCTCAAACTCAACTTTGTTTGGTTAAATTTGCTTCATGTTTAAACTGCAATTCAAATTCAGTTTTGAATTATTGCAAATTTTAACTCCCGACAAGATGAACTCCAATGAGGATGAAAATGGGTGGGCTTACTCAGATGTGCTGAGTTTGAATATGAAGCTAACTTTTGAATTTGGGTGATGAAAGTTGCTGCAATTTGAATTTACATTCAATTTGGCCTCTTTTTCAAATACCCCCAAAAGTGCCTCAAAAAGTGTTGGATTTGCATGAAACTTGGCTTGAACCCTCCCAAGACTTTTTAAGTTCTAGGGGTGAGCTCAACCTCTCATGTTCATGTGTCCAAATCCCACTTTGTGAAAATGAAGGCTTTCCCCTCTAATCACTCTTTTGATGGAGGTTACTTGCTCTTCCCCCTTTTTCACCATCTATCCACAACAAGAACTGTGGTGTTGTGAGGTGATGAAAAGTTTTTGCAAGTCCCTTTTCTTGGGCTTTTACATATAAAAGGCTCGGGTAGGCAACATTAGCAAGGGTTCGAACTCTGTGAACTCGCATCCTAGGCATTACTCACCCTCAAGCTCAGGACTCCGGTTCTGAGCAACAAGCAATACAGCGAGCACCTCTGCTCACCGTGGACGTAGGGTTTTACGCTCCGGCGGCCCGAACCACGTAAAACTCGCTGTCGGTACCCGCGATATGGGGTTCCCCCGCGCACAGGGGAAAATGCCTAAGGATCTCGCCCTTCTCCGCAGAGGAGAGCTCCGGGCTCGCCACGTGGCCTGCATAAGCCGGACCTCCCCCCTCCGCCGGGGAGAGGTCCGAAGGCTCCACGTGTCCAGTGGGGCCGGGCCTCCCTCTCCTCAGAGGAGAGCTCCGGGCCAGCCACATGGCCGACAGAAGCCGGACCTCCCCCTCCGCGGGGAGAGGTCAGAAGGCTCCACGTGTATTGCGAGGCCGGACCTCCCTCTTCTCTGAGGAGGGCTCCGGGCCCGCCACGTGTCCAGCAGAAGAGCGCTGCCGCCCCCGAGCGGTAGGCAGCGGGCGTAAAGACGCCCCATACCTTGCCCGTACAAGGTATTCAAGGCCCGCGCCTTCCCAAGACGCGGAGACGCGAAGCACGCCTCTGTCAGGTGCCGTTGCGCCCAGTCGCATCACAGACTGGCGCACGGTGTCAGAACCTGCCAGCCAATAAACACAGCGACAAGACTTCCCCTGCCGCCTCCGCCGTCATCAACCACTACGACTAGCAGGCGGCATGGGCAGGGCGGCAAGACGAAGACTCAGAAGCCTTGGCCAGAGACAACTACCGACGTAACTGCGGATACGATAGTCGGCTGGCAATCTCCCCGCGACCACCTGTTGGGTCCCAGGCCCCCCTTGTAAGCCACGCGAGCCTTGGACTATAAATGGCTCGGGTAGGCAACGTTAGCAAGGGTTCGCACTCCAGCAACTCATACACTAGGCATAACTCATCCTCAAGCTTAGGACTCCAGTTCTGGGCAACAAGCAATGCAGCGAGCTCCTCAGCAAACCGTGGACGTAGGGTTTTACGCTCCGGCAGCCTGAACCACGTAAAACTCGCCGTGTCAAGCTCCTCCCTAACTCGTCCCTACGCTCAAGCTCTCCGCAAGCGACTAGCCCCTCCGAAAAAGAACCTCCGCGGGCTGCCCAGTGCAGATCCGGGGAACTGTTGACCACACACTTCGACATTTGGCGCGCCAGGAAGGGGGCTTTTCCCTTGCGCGATGAGCTTCTGCCGATGAAGATGACGAAGCTTCCTTCAGCGGCAAGCTCTCCTCCCCCACGTTCACGACGGACCGTGACTAGCGGGGAGTACGTGTCGACGCACTCTGGACGGAGTGTGTCGGCGCAAGCTGGAAGCCAACAACCGACTCCGGCAACGCCGACTCCGGCAATGCAGGCTCCAGCTAGCGTAAGATCTTCTGCGGCGCTGGGCGTTCCCCACGGGGGCGCGCTAGCTGCAGCAAGAGCGCTACTGCGCAATCCGCCTGCTGGGGACGCGCCTCAGGCAGCGACCCAGTGGTGGATTCGCGAGGTAGACCGCCTCGTCGTCGCCACCACAAACCCTCGACTTCGGCGGGGACGATGCTCCGGCCAACCGGCTGTGTCGCTGACACGCACGCCAACGGTTGACGGACAGACGGCGGATTCCAGCTCCACCAGGCTTCAGTCGACGGACCTGGGGACAGAGCTGGAACGGTGCAACTTGGGCCAGGATGCCCGGGTGTACCTCGAGCGACGTCGAGAAAGGCATCGCAACCAAGAGGCTGGCGACAGCATGACGTCAGCCTCGACCCAGCCTGAGGCGCAGACCTTCGCCACGGGATCTCTGCCCCAGGCGTACGCTGCGCAGCATATGCCACAGCCATATGCCCTGCAAACGGCATCCCCGGTCTATGGCGCAGCCTTGCCCATACCGGGGTACATTGTGTCAGTGGCGAACCAAGCGTTCGCGGCACCAACGCCTGCAGCAAAAGGGGCAGGGTGTGCGGCCCTGGCGCCCCACCTTCGCTTCGTGAGGTGGCCGCGCAAGTTTCGGCCGCACCTGCCCGAAAAGTACGACGGCAGCGTCAACCCGGCGGAGTTTCTCCAAATCTACTCCACCGCCGTACTTGCCGCAGGAGGGGATGAGGCTGTCATGGACAACTACTTCCCCGTCTCCTTGACCGGCCCAGCCTGGTCTTGGCTCATGAACCTCCCCCAGGGCTCCATACCTTCCTGGGGAGAGCTCTGCCGGCAGTTCATCGCCAACTTCGGCAGTTCCTACACCCGGCCTGGCACAGAGCTCGACCTCCATGCCATCCAGCAACAACCTGGAGAGTCGCTGCGCTCCTTCATCCAGCGGTTCTCCCAGGTGCGGAACACAATCCCACACATCCAAAACGCTTCTGTGGTGGTGGCGTTCCGGCAAGGCGTCCAGGACAAGAAGATGCTCGAGAACTCGCGACCAGAGAGGTCCGCGATGTCTCCGAGCTCTTCAGCCTGGCAGACAAGTGCGCCAGAGCAGCCAAAGGGCGGAGCTGGCACTCGCTGCCGACCTCCGAGTCAGGAGGATAGCCCGGGTCTGGCGCTGCTTCCTATGGAGGCAGCAAGAAGGCCAAGAACCGAGGCAGAGGCAAGATGGAATTGCCGACCGCAGCCCCCGTCGCCGCAGCAGCGGCACCCAGTGGAGCTCGGGGGCCGCGCCCTGACAAGAGGCAGCGACAGTCACCAGCCCCAAAAGGTGACCAAGACAAGCTATGCCCCGTGCACGGCAGCTGTCGCCATGCTACTGCCAAGTGCCGGGAGATCCGGAAGCTCGCGGAGCGCTTCCGCAAAGGGAAGCAGCAGCGGACTGATGCTCCACCCTTCCGCCAGAGGGAGGGCAAGCAGAAGGTCGACGTCCCAGACAGCGTCGACCACCAAGTGGAGTTCCAGGAGCCTCAGCGCGCCGTGAAGGCGGTGCGCAACCGTGAGGACTCCAACTCCAGCGATGATGAGCGTCGAAAGAAGCTCTACGTCATATACGGCGGGTCCGCCGACCCCTCGTCCTGAAGCGCAGTTAAGACTCTGCGCCGAGCGGTAGCGTCGGTGGCTCCACTCCCAAGTGCCGCACCGCACCTCAAGTGGATGGGAACCCCCATCAGCTTTCACGCCTCCGACTGCCCCAGGAACATGGCTGGGGCCGTCCAACTACCGCTCTTGGTAGCACCCACCATCGCCAACGTGAGGATGTACCACGTTTTGGTAGATGGCGGAGCTGGGCTGAACCTCATCAGCCGTGCAGCTTTCCAGAAGCTGCAGATCCCGATGGCCAAGCTCACCCCGTCGAGTCCGTTCTCAGGGGTAGGGCCGGGACAGGTGGTTCCCAACGGCAACATCAGCCTCCCGGTGACCTTCGGAGCTCCGGACAGCTATCGGACAGAATACATTCTGTTCGACGTAGCAGAGATCGACCTCCCCTTCAACGCCATAATTGGCAGGCCAGCCCTGTACCGATTCATGGCAGTAGCCCACTACGGCTACCTCGTCCTGAAGATGCCTACACCAACAGGCATCCTCAGGATTCATGGATACCACACTGCTGCAGTGTCGGCCTTGGAAAAACTCCAAGCGCTTGCAACAGCTGGAGCACCAGCCCCTGGCAGTGCAGAACCAGACCAGCTCCACCCGAGTGCACGCCACCGTGCCTCCTCCACCGCACCTCGGGTGCAACCCCTCGACGAGGGCGACGTCCCCTTAAAGGTCGTCCAAGTCGGCGCCGAAGCCACCCAGACCACCCAGGTAGCCGGGGGCCTGGATAGCAAATAGGAAGACGCGCTCGTCACCTTCCTCCGGCACAACGTTGACGTGTTTGCATAGCAGCCGTCACAGATGCCGGGGATCCCTAGGGAGGTGATCGAGCACCACTTAAAGGTATTCCCCGACGCCCGGCCAGTTCAGTAGAAGCCCCGCAAGCAGTCCATCGAGCGGCAAAACTTCATTCACGAAGAAATCAAGAAGCTGCTCGACGCTGGCTTCATACGGGAAGTCCACCACCCCCGGTGGTTGGCGAACCCCGTCGTTGTCCCGAAGGCCGGCGGGAAGCTCCGGATGTGCATCGACTACACCAGTCTCAATAAGGCATGTCCCAAAGATCCATTCCCTCTCCCTAGAATAGATCAAATAGTAGACTCAACATCAGGCTGCGATATGCTGTGCTTCCTAGACGCCTACTCGGGTTTCCATCCGATCCCCAGGTCTAGAGAAGATGAAGAGCACATGTAACAGCTCTCTAGGATCATAGACTGGCCCCACATACCACCACTCGTCTTTTCTGCGCACTTTGTCCTCACTCGTGCGCACCCGGGAAAACTTCCCGGTTGGTCACCCATCCCCAAATTCCTCCGGGCCAAGCACGCTTAACCCCGGAGTTCTTTGCAGGTGAGCTTCCGGAAAAGAAGGTATACCTTGGTGGTATGAGTACTCTATCAATCCTAGTAAGCCGGGAGTCAGGATATCACTGTGGCGGACCAGAATCCGCTCATCCAGGATTGCAGAGGGTGGTGCCGCGCGATGCGACACCCGACAGCACACGTCATAAGAACACATTATATTACATGGGAAAAACAAACTGAATGTACAAAGTAGTACACTTCTCAGTTACAAACTAGGATCTTTATTACACAGCGGAAGTTTCTTTTATACAACTCACGCCCGCCTATCTAGCAAAAGTGGTTGCCCAGCCCTAGGGCAACCCACACTAGCTGCACTCCTCAGCTCAGCACGGTGTGTACGGCTCCCACTCAGCCGTGGTTGCCGACGGAGAGTAACCCTCGCCGGTGGACTCGTACTCCGAGTCCGTGGGTGGCTCCTGACCTGAAAAACACTTAAGCAGCAACTGTGAGCACGAAGGCTCAGCAAGGCTTAACCGACTCACCTAAGCATGAAACTCTACATGAGGTGTACAATGACATAGGATAGCATTGTTGCAGCAAATGGACACGCCAACAAGTTCATCCTTAATTCATCTTTTAGCAACAAGTTAACAGTTCATGAAGCTGAAATTTAGTAAGCAATATTTGGTGGCAAACATGTAGCAATACAAAGTTATATCATATCAGCAATATTGAATCATAACCTTTCATTCATTAATCTACGTTACGATGCAGTGAACAAGCGGTACTCGTCACCGCGAGGGACGGCGAATCGACTCGATATACACCTGCAGGGGAACCCAAAGAGCACGTCACGTACGCCCACCCGTGGAGCTGCACAGCACGCTCACTCGATGTCGTACGGGACAACCTTTCACCCAACAGCCCAAACGTCGAACCGGTCGCACCGAAACGAGCAGGAGGTTCCCCACACGGAGCATCTCTCTATGCCCGTTGGCAGATTTCCACCTTGCTGCCCTCAGCCTACACCTATAAATCGGTGCGTTATGCCTCGACGCCCGGAGGTTTAGGCTACATCGGTTTATCGGGGCCCATATATCCGATATGCCTTCGGTACGTTCAATACTTGTTCAGCAGGGCCGCACACGGATCGGTCCTCTATCGACATGGGCAGGGCTGCGCACACAAGACTTCCTCTTGCTACGCCCTAGCCCCTGCCTAGTCTCATTTTCATTACTAAAGTGATCTCACATCACTCAACCGAACCCGTGTGTCCCAAGCCTATCTCGCGAGTAGATTCCAACTACTCGACTTGTACCGAAGTCCTATGGATCATTAAGCATAGCCTGTCTACTCGAGGTCCTTGACACTACCCTCACTCTTTTAGGAACCTTTGGTTATGCAAGTGGGGTTTCATTCATCCTATACCTAATGCACATACATACTTCATATGACACATGTAAACAAAGAAAAAACTTATAACAAGGTTAATGCAAACCGGGGCTTGCCTTGTTGCTGCTGGTCAGTAGTTAGTTCTTCGTCCAGAAGAAGGAAATCCAGCACTTCCGGGGTCTCTTCTTCAATGGCTACACGTTGAATACAATACTACATGTAAATTTAAATGCAATGTGTGAACTTAAATACATAATTGCTAATAACTCTAGCTAGCCCTCCCCTTTGGTTCTGAAATTTTTATGGTGGATTGGTAGGGGCCTAAGCATAGTTGTGACCAAGTTTTATTTGAAACAAAGTTCAATTGAACCTTGTACAAATAAAAGCCTCTTTGGTCAATAATTGAGCCTCTAAGTAATTCCAGGGTTTTTCATGGCTCCCACCATCACTTTCTGGAAACTAGAATTTAGGATGGTTCTAATGGAATTGGTTTCATGTCATTTGAAGAATTCTACAGAAAGTTATGTCCTAATTAAGATTGGAGAAAATCTGAAAAATGTTTCTGTACATTTTTCTATTTTCTCTGGGCAGTTCCCTTAATCACACAATTACGGTAACTAAATGAACTTGGATGAGTCTGAAAATTTTACTGGGATTCAGGGATTCTCCAATGAACCTTTCAGCCAAATTTCAGAATTTTTCATAAAGTAGTTCTCCAGATAAGTTTCCCAACAGTTTAAACTTTAGGGATTTAATTCTGGAAAACTATTCACTTTCATGAGCTGAATTTGGTATTGATGGAAAGTGCTCAGAGATCTGAATCCAACAAAATTGGTTCACCCGATTTGGAGCTCTCTAGCCAAAGTTCTGAGAATTTGAAGTTTGGAAGAATTCTGAAAATCGGGGGAAAAGTTTAACTCTCGGGGCCCGCGGGGACACTTGTTGAGCGCGGAGGTGTCCGGCACACCGGGGATACCACACGTGTCGAGCGCGGAGGTGTCCGGCACACCGGAGCTCACAGGGTATTTGCGCGCCAGCACAGCCGATCCCTGGCCACACCCGATCCCGATTTAAATTCTTCAGCCGCTGACACGTGGGCCAGCCGGCTTCGTCTTCCGCCCGCCGTTCTCTCGCGCCTGCGCCGCCGACCTCGCCGTAGCAGACTCGGGGCTCGCCGGCTCGCCGCTGCCGGACCTCCCATGGTCTGAAACTCGCCGCCAGGGGGTTGTCGATGTCGAGGAACATGTCGGGGGTGACAGGTCGGGCTGGGGGTGACCGGAAGTAGCTCGGCGACGTGCCGCGGCCTCGGTTGAGGTTCGACACCGTCGACCGTGGTTTCTAAACCCGCCAACACCTCGAACAAACGGCCCTACAGCATCAATGTATCTCTACGAAGCTCGACAAGGTGTCAAAAGGGTTCAGGAATGGCGACAAGTCGGTCGGCACCGTGTGACCGATCGTGCCCGCCATGACCGCCCTCGATCGAGCTAGAAATTCGTCACTCCTAGACAGTTTCACGCTACGGATGCAGAAAAGAACTTGATTGCCGGCTAGTCCAGCGTCTATGTGCAAGATTTGATGACCTCCGAAAGATCATAGAGCGAGAATTTAAAGAAACCGTACCGGAAGCTCGGTTTACGGTCGCCGGAGAAAAAACTGGAAATTCTCTGCGGATTCTTCACGGTTGGCTTCCAAACTTGGAGGAGAGCAGCACGGTGGTCGCGCGCTCCTGTTGCCTCTCTCGCTGGACCGTGAAAACGCCTGTGGAACGCTGCCCACGGGCGCCTGACTCTCGGCTGAGGCTAGGTCGCCGTGGTGGCGATCGTCTTTGGGCAAAGGAGGTCGGAGCTCGAGGTTTCTGGCGTTGGAGAGGTGGAGTGCGAGCTCAGGTGGCTGTCTAGAAGCTCAGGGACGAAGAAGGAGATGTTTTTGCTGGTTCTCCCGATTGAGCAGAGAGCTGCGGCGAGAAACAATGCCGCTGCTCGGGTTTGCCCGCGAGAAGATAAAGCCGGCCGACTCCTGCTCGGCTGAGGCGGTGCCGGTTGCGTGGGGGCGCAAGCCAGCCGCCCTGGGCGCCAACGCGCG
Organism: Neostapfia colusana; assembly: GCA_030760725.1. Lineage (NCBI taxonomy): Eukaryota > Viridiplantae > Streptophyta > Magnoliopsida > Poales > Poaceae > Neostapfia > Neostapfia colusana. The sequence goes on from JASWHV010000006.1 coordinate 110,415,437, forward strand.
GAGAGGGAAGCAGCTGGTGGCGCCGGTAGCTTCTCGGTGGCACAGCCGACAGCTGCTCGGCGGAATTTCCCACCGAGACTCTGACTTTGGGTGCAAGTTTCTCCTTCTTCCCTCTATGACATGTGGGTCCCACCCGGGGTTTTAACCTCTGAAATTTACTCCTAATCACTGTTGTAAACAGTGAGCCCCATAATACCCCTGGTGATTCAAATTATTCACCCCTGAGCCATTTGAATTGAATAGAATTCAAATTGGGTTCGGTTTGAGTGAATTTCAGCACAAGTTCAGATTTTGAATTCAAATAAAGTTTGAATTCGTCCCACTTAGCTCATGTCAAGATCAACTCCAAATGGAGTGAAAATTGGTGTGTGAGCTCACAAAAATGTGCTGAATAAGAATATGCCTCACATTTTTAAATTCATGGGATAAAACAGTTTGAATTTGAATGTGGTTTCAAACTGTCCTCTTTCTATCTATACCCAAAATGACCTCAAAAAGGTTTTGAATTTGGGTGAAATTTGGCATGGACATCCTTAGCAATGTGTAGGAGTTTTCATAAGTCCAGCCCACCTATATCACATGTTGGAAATACCACTTTTGCAATATGTGAGTTTGTTCTCTAATGAGCATGTTGATGGTGGTTACATGCTCTTCATTTGTGTTCATCATCTTTCCTCAAATGAGGTGTGTGGTGTGGTGATGAACACTTCAAATGTGTGCCAAAACTGAGGCCCTTACATTCCTCCCCCCTTAAAAGAATCTCGTCCCGAGATTACAAAAGAAGAGATAGCGATGTAGTAGGGACTTACCCGTGTTGAGAAGCCATGAACTCCGGGTAATTTGAGCGAAGGAATTCCTCGCTCTCCCACGTCGCTTCTTCCACGGTGTGGTTACTCCAGAGGATCTTGTAGAACCACAACGTTCTGCTACGCGTGGTTCGGGCTTTCTCATCAAGAATTTCCACCGGATACTCATCATTTGTTAAATCCGGTTTCAGCTCGCTGATGTCTTCGGTAGGAACAGTAGCTGTATGCTTCAAACATTTTCGCAGTTGCGAAACATGGAAAACATCATGGACACCAGCCAGGGATGCCAGTAGCTCCAATCTATACGCTGCTGGTCCACACTTCTCGGTGATAGCATAGGGTCCAATAAAACGGGGAGCGAGCTTCCCCTTCACACCGAACCGGTGCACGCCCTTCATCGGAGACACGCGGAGGTACACGTGTTCCCCAACGTCAAAATGCAACGGTCTACGCCTTTTATCAGCGTAGCTCTTCTGTCGGGATTGAGAGGCCTTCAAATTGGCTTGAATTGTCCGAACGCGCTCTTCGGCGTCGTTCACCACATCAACCCCGAATGTGACCCTTTCACCGGACTCGCACCAATTTAATGTGGTGCAGCAGTTACGACCGTAGAGAGCTTCGTAAGGTGCCATTTTGATACTCGCCTGATAGCCGTTGTTGTACGAGAATTCCGCCAATGGTAGGTGATCATCCCAGTTCCTACCATGGTTGATGGCACATGCTCTCAACATGTCTTCCAGGACTTGATTCACCCTCTCTGTTTGCCCATCTGTCTGAGGGTGATAAGCGGAGCTCCTGATCAACTTAGTACCCAATGCAGCGTGTAGCTGCTCCCAAAAGCGAGATACAAATAATTTACCTCGATCTGAGACAATGGTCTTGGGTACCCCGTATAGGCATAGAATCTTCGCTATGTATAGCTCAGCATATTTGCCGGCATTGTAACGTGTATTCACCGGAATGAAGTGAGCCGTCTTGGTTAACCGATCAACGATTACCCATACGGAATCATGCTTGTTGGATGTTAGGGGTAATCCCACAATGAAATCCATTCACACATCTTCCCATTTCCATGCCGGGATCTTCAGGGGTTGCAGCATCCCTGATTTCTTCATGTGATCAGCTTTCACTCGTCGGCACGTATCGCACTCGGATACGTACTTAGCTACCTCCCGCTTCATCCGTGTCCACCAAAACTTCTTTTTCAAATCTTGGTACATTTTGTTGCTGCCCGGATGAATGGAGTACTTGGACAAGTGAGCTTCATCGAGGATCTTCTTTCTCAACTCCATATCCCGGGGTACGACTATGCGGTCATTGAACCACAGCGTCCCCTCATCATCCTTCCGGAAACATTTGATTTCCCCATTGTCTATCTGTCTCCGGAGATGTGCCATTCCTTTATCATCTTTCTGAGCTGCAATGATGTCCTCCCTAATAGTAGGGATGAGGGCAAGGTTGTACAGCGATCCATAAGGAACCAAGTATAAACTTGGCTCTTCCTCCTCCACTGGTGTAATGGTGAGGTGATGGACATGTGATTTCCGACTCAGCGCGTCGGCAACCACATTCGCCTTGCCGGGGTGGTAGTGAATCTCAATTTCATAGTCCTTGATTAATTCTAACCACCTCCTTTGCCTCATATTCAGCTCCTTCGGGGTGAAAATGTATTTCAAGCTCTTGTGGTCGGTGTAGAGGTGCACCAGATTCCCCAGGAGATAGTGCCTCCACATTTTTAGCGCCAACACCACGGCAGCAAGCTCAAGATCATGAGTAAGATAATGCTGCTCATGGTTCCGAAGTTGGCGTGAGCCATAGGCGACCACACATCCTTCCTGCATCAACACGCAGACGAGCCCAATACCGGACGCGTCACAATACACGTCGAAGGGCTTTGTTGTATCCGGCTGAGCTAAGACCGGGGCTGTTGTGAGATGCTTCACCAATGCTTGGAACGCTCCTTCACACGCCGTGTTCCAAACATACTTCGTCCCTTTCTTCAGCAATTCTGTCATCGGCTTAGCGAGCTTGGAGAAGCTTGGAATGAATCTCCTATAGTATCCCGCTAACCCGAGGAAGCTTCTGACTTCATGAACTGAAGTGGGAGCTTTCCATTCCAGCACTTGCTCTATTTTGCTTGGGTCAACCGCAATGCCTTCTGCTGAGATGATATGTCCCAAGAATGGCACTTGGCTGATCCAAAACTCGTATTTACTGAACTTGGCGTAAAGCTTGTGGTCTCGCAATCGTTGAAGAATGATCCGCAAGTGTTCGGCATGTTGGGCTTCTGTCTTGGAATAAACCAAGATATCGTCGATGAACACTACCACGAACTTGTCCAGCTCCGGCATGAACACCGAGTTCATGAGATACATGAAATGGGCTGGAGCATTTGTGCGACCAAAGGACATGACAAGATATTCATACAATCCGTATCTCGTCGAGAAGGCCGTCTTCGGGATATCCTCCACCCGGATCTTGATCTGGTGATATCCAGAGCGAAGGTCCATCTTTGAGAACACACTTGCACCCACAAGTTGATCAAACAATATGTCGATGCGGGGCAGTGGGTACTTATTCTTGATGGTGACGGCGTTGAGCGGCCGGTAATCCACACACAGCCTCAAGGTTTCATCTTTCTTCTTCACGAACAACGCCGAGCATCCCCAAGGCAAGGAACTCAGCCTAATGAAACCCTTGCTCAACAGATCATTGAGCTGTTCTTTCAGTTCCGCCAGCTCATTTGGAGCCATCTTGTATGGTCTTCGTGATATGGGCGTAGTCCCGGGTGCGAGCTCAATCTTGAACTCGACATCCCGCTCAGGTGGCATGCCCGGAAGATCATCCGGAAACAGGTCGGGATACTCCCGGACTACGGGGATGTCCTCCAACTTGAGAGCTTCAGTATTGTGGATCACCGAAACTTCCCGGACTGGATTATCTAATGGGAGGGACTGCAGACGATGTAATGGGGAGTTGAGGTGAACCGTCCGTGATAGGGTTTCCAGGACAGCGCCATGGTAACTTAGCCATGACATTCCCAAGATTGCATCAATCTTCTGGCCCTCAAGGATAATCATAGTGGTGGGATATATCTTCCCACCTAAGCACAGTGGTGCTTTTGGAACCATCATCGTTGCTGAAATCTTTCCTCCCGGTGAGCAGATCATATACGAACACTCGGGTGGAAAGACTTCCAGCTGATGCTTAACCACATATGATGCACTTATAAAGTTGTGGGTCGCACCAGAATCAAACAATATGATGATGGCTTGATGGTTGAGAGTGAACGTACCCGCCAGCTCGTTGTCTCCTTCTGGGGCGTCCGCATTGTCGAGGTTGCGGACGCCTCCAGTCCGCTGACCAACCTTCTTCACAGGAGGTCGGCCTCAAGCACCACCCTTGAGCTGGGCTTGCCCGCTGCTCTGCTGCCCCTGGGGACAGTCCTTCGCGAAGTGGCCCGCCTGGCCACACGTGAAGCAGGTGAAACGGGACGGTCCCCCGCTGATCAATGGACGGAATCCCGGGGCGCGTTGTGGCGGTGGAAACGCCCAGGGTACCGTCTGCTGCTGCTGCTGCTGCTGCTGTCTTGGTGGTGGCATCGGCGGACGGAACGGGGGTGCTTGGAACGAACGTCCCCCGAACTGTTGAGGTCGCGCCGGTGGACGCCACTGCTGCCCGGATGGTGTCCGATACACCATACGGTACTTCTGAGGCGCGCCACCACCGCTGCTAGGTGGAGCGCTGCGCTTCCTCTGCTCAGCTGCCAACTCCCGCTGAGCATCCTCTTGCATGATCGCGGCATTGACTAAGTCGTTGAATGTGCCGCGATTCCACTGAACGAGGTGCGTCTTCATTTCGGGGTGTAACCCCTGATAGAAATGCTCCCTCTTCTTCTCCTCCGTGGAGATATAGTCTGACGCATACTGCGCCAGATGGTTGAAGGCACGGGAGTAGTCGTGGGAACTCCTCCCGCCCTGCTTCAGCTCCAAGAATTCTTGGAACTTCCTCTTCATTATTCCGGAAGGAATGTGGTAGGCGCGGAACGCCTCCCGGAACTCTTGCCATTCCACGGCATGGCCAGCCGGACGTGAGGCGACATAATTCACCCACCACGCACCAGCGGCACCGTGGAGCTTCTGCCGCTCCATACATTGGAGCAGCCCGAACTTGGACTCGATAGTGCGCAGCCAGTTGTCCGCCTCCAGTGGTTCTTCGGTTTCGGTGAACACTGGAGGGTGCGTACTCATGAAATCCGAGTACGACACTTCCCGGGGCTCACGAGGCCCTCTGTCTTGACGTCCCCCCGCCTGAGACGTATTCTGCACGATCGTGCGGAGCAGGTCGGTCTGCTCCTCACGACCTCCCACCAATGCCGCTATCACATCCGCTAGAGTAAGCGGAGGCGGCGGTGGTGGCTGCTGCTGCGGGGTGCTGTCGTAGGCCGGTGGCTGGGAGTCATCACCTCCCTGTTGGCTAGAGCCACCAACCTCGTGCGTGGTCCTAGTACGAACCATCTGCAACCACACGACAATAATCATCAGTCCCGCAGCATTGTTGCATGCAGTCCAATAAAAATGGGCGTAAAAACATTATGATAACAAAAACATGCGATATATCTCGTAAGTAGATAATGTAATAACTTTGCACAAGCTACACCATTACCAGACCAAACACAAGCTAGTTTAATCCAACTTGATGAACCTCCACTTTGGAAACTCACCATAACTAGGTTTGGTCTCTATGAGACATTACTATCGCGTTGTCATCACGTATACCACCCTTAGCGTACAACACCCTCTCCAATGAGTTCAACTGTCATTCTTCTGTCAGAATGACCCGTTTCTACCTATTCCAAGTTTTGATCTGGTTCTGGGCATTTTCATGACTCAAGTTGAATACCAAAGTTAAAGTTAACTTCGGTATATTTCCAACGAGTATTAATTTTCCCTCAGATCAGCTTTCGTTAAAAAGTTATGTTAATTCAAAGTCAGCAGAAGTTCTGGAAGAATTTTAACAGCACCTCCTTTGGAAGTGGCTGTTTTCATCCCTGGTTTCCACTGAAATCTGTGCTGAAACTTCAGAAACTTTGAATTGCAAAGATGTCACACATCTTCTACTCTTTCAAAGGAGGTATCATATGAAAATTTTAAATTTTTCTACTGGGAGTTATCCTTGAAAAACAGAACAGTCCAGAGAATGTTTTAACACTGTCCTGGTTCTGGACAGTTACATGCCTCTGGGATTTAAGCCATCTTAAGGGGAGTTTTAGTTCTGGAAGTCTACAACAAAGTTGTAGAGTAGTTAAATACCTTTCCAGAACTATATAGCACACCTCCCTGGGCTAAAAGACCTGTGAGTTATGCCCTGTTGAAGATCAGCAAACTTGCTGCCCAAAACAGAGCACTCTGCTTTTCATACTTTTGGCTATATTGCTCCACTATCCCGTTCTTATACCCAACCAGGGTCCTAAATGTTGAACCTATAGATTTTAATTCTTTGTTATCATTATTCTCATGCATATGCCTACAATATCTCGGTACTACGTTCCTCAGAAAATAAAATCCTAACCGGATCATACCGGCATATACGTCTCAAGTGTGGCACTAAACGGTCTCTCGCACACGTTTTATACACGGATACATACGCGGTTAGTACCTGCAGAAGACCACACAATAATGGTGCACCCAATGGTTATTCATTTCAGGCAGTTCCATATTTGAAAGTAAATACAAACGCCCGTATCATTGTCATACGACCGTCCTTGAGTTAGGTCACGTCTCAAGGTACGTGATCGTGTTTCAACACCACACGATGGGGAACCCGAGTAGGTCATGAACGGGTCGTCACGGTTGGGAATGTTATCAACCCAACAGATACCACCTACTGCCCTGCAGGGCACGCCGATGGCATGTAAGGGCCTCAGTTTTTGACACACATTTGCAGTGTTCATCACCACACCACACACCTCATTTGAGGAAGGATGATGAACACAAATGAAGAGCAAGTAACAGTTATCAACATGCTCATTAGAGAACAAACTCACACATGGCAAAAGTGGTATTTTCCACATGTGATATAGATGGGCTGGACATATGAAAACTCCTACACTTTACTAAGGATGTCCATGCCAAGTTTCACCCAAATTCAAAACCCTTATTGAGGTCATTTTGGGTATAGTTAGGAAGAGGGCAGTTTGAAACCATATTCAAATTCAAACTGTTTTTATCCCATGAATTTAAAGGTGGGAGGCATATTCTTACTCAGCACATTTTTGTGAGCTCACACACCAATTTTCACTCCATTTGGAGTTGATCTTGACATGAGCTAAGTGGGAGAAATTCAAACTTTATTTGAATTTCAAACTGAACTTGTGCTGAAATTCATTCAAACCGAACCTCATTTGAACTTTGATCAATTCAAATGGCTCATGGGTGAATAATTTGAATTGCCAAGGGTAGTATGGGGTTCACTGTTTACAACAGTGATTAGGAGTAAATTTCAGAGGTTAAAACTGGAAGTGGGACCCACATGTCAGCCACTGCTCAGATCAAACCGACTGAGACTTTTTCACTCGGGTCGCCGAGCCGCAGCGGTGATCGCCACCCCAGGGAAGCCGCCGCGCCAGCAGCTGCTTGCCCACGCGCGTGCGCAAGGCGGTGTAGAGCCTTCTTAAGGCGCCTGTCCCCCTCCCCGGCCGAGGCACCGCCGTTCTTCCCCGCAAGAACTCAGCGACGGCCGACAGTTTTCCGCAGCTCGGAATCGATCGGAGAACGCCGATCGCAGCTCCCTCCGTCCACTCCAGAGCCCCAGTAAGGTACTAGAGACCTTCCTCCGCCCTCCCCGTTGCTAGAATTCAGCTGAAACCGATTGATATCGGCTGTGCCTAAAGATCAAATTCGGGACTTGGAACCGCCGCACCCCGGGCTCTCGTGGAAAGCCCAACCAGGGCGTTGTCACGCCCGAGCCAAGGCACCCTTGGACGCGCTGGTGACCTGTGCTGCTCACCCCCGAGCCACAGCTCGAGTGGTTGCTCACCGGCGGCGAATTTCCACTTTTCCCCTTTCTGTGTGCAGAATGACCTTCGGGTACGATTCTGTTTAATTCGTGCTCTAGAAAGGATTAGAGGGCCTCAAACTGCTCTCACACAAGCTAGACACGGTAACGCACAAGTTGCCTACACAACTCTGGGCCGGAGAACCCCTGTACCCGGCGTAATTTGAGGTCTACCAATGGCGGAATGAACGGGCGGCATCGGGCGCACTGTGAGGACCTATTTCGGGCCTTCCCCGAGCTGCCTCGAGCTCATGTCGACTTCTCTGAGGTCCACTGATGCTCCCCGACCGATTTCCCAAGTAGCTGAGGTGCTAGAGAAGTCAGCCGACATGGCCGAAGTCATTCCGAGGTGGCGGCTCGTCGCCGACCATGCTCCGGCCATTGTCATGAGCAGCTGATCCTAGAATCCTGTTCCCCGAGTAAAAGTAGGCAGGGGCGGCCAGAATCAAGAAGTTTGGAGCTGTACAAAAGCCGGCGGCGAGCTCTCCGGCGAGGCCCCTCAGCGGCAGAGCGCGGGCGTCGCGAGGTTGAAGAAGGGGGTGGACCCCAGCTGTCAGCGGCCGATATTTTGAATCGGGATCTGACTGCGGCCGGGATCGGGTGTGCTGGCGCGCGAAATCCTTGTGGGCCGTGGTGTGCCATCGCCTAGGCGTGCGACGCGTGTCCCCTGGGCCCACGCGCGAGTTTAAACTTTTCCCCGATTTTCAGATTTTCATCAAACTTCAAATCCTCATAACTTTGGCTAGAAAGCTCCAAATTGAGTGAACCAAATTTTGCTGGATTCAGCTCTCCGAGTACTTTCCAGCAAATCAAGTTTCACTTCACGAAAACCCTTAATTCTCCCGAATTAATTCCTCAAAATTTAAACTGTTAGGAATTTTAACTGGAGAATCCTTTGGAGGAAAATCCTGAAATTTTGCTTGGATGTTCAACAAAATACCCCTGAACTACCATAAAAATTTAAGATCCATTTGAGCCCATCTGATCCACCTAATGGTGTGATTAGTGAAACTGTTCCAGGGAAAATAGAAAATGTTCAGAAACATTTTCAGAATTTTCGCCGAAATTGTTTAGCTCATAACTTTAGCTAGGAACCTTCAAATTGAGTGAGACCAACTCCATTAGAACACTCTGAAAATCTAGTTTTCAGAAAGTCATAGTTGGCTTCATGAAAATTCCTAGAACACCCTAAGAGTTCCAATTAAGGTCAAGGACATAATTAATTGTGGAGGGCTCAAATGAGCTTTGCTGCAAATAAAACTTGACCAATTCTTTGTTTAGGTTGTAACCAAGCCACAATAAAAGTTTCACAGTCATTAGGTCTGTCTAGCAAAAGTTATCGACTTCACAACTTCAAACCTAATACAAATGCATTAAATTAATACATGTATGGTTTCTATCATGTAGTCGCTAAGGTCGAGGAGGAACCCGAAGTCCTAGATTTCGTTACTCCGGAAGAGCAGCTAGCCTACGACCAAGAGCAGCAAGGAAAGATCCGGTTTGCATTAACCTTTTTACAAATTTTTATTGTTTTGAGCACATACTTGTTTCCTTTATTCTGTGCATTAGAGTCTTGTTTGGAAACCCCACTGCATAGCCAAGAGAACCATGTGTTGGGTTTAGGATTGCAAACCCCGTTAGCTACTGCATTGCTAGGATAGAGTAGGATTCGGTACAAGTCGAGTAGTTGGAACTACTCGCGACCATAGGCTAGAGGCACTCAACTCGGGTAGTGATAGCACATGAAACACATGGTAAGAAAATGAGACCAAGCGGAGGGTAAGGGCAGCAGGACTTTGGGGCCTGTGTGCTGTAGCTCCGTTTGTGTCGATTGAGGACCGAGCCGTGTGCGGGCCTGTTGAACAAGCTAGAACAGTACCGAAGACCTTCCGGCTATATGGGAACCGGGAAACTGATGTAACTCGGGTAGCTGGTTATTGAGGCATTGCCCGTCGTTCAGAGGGTAGGTTGAGAGCTTGAGGTGTAAATCGGCTGGCGGCACGGAGATGCGCGTGCAGAGACCTCTTGCTCGGGACGATGGGACCGGTTCAATATTTGGCTAACGGGTGAAAGGTAGTCGCGTACGGTGTCAGTGATGGTTGCTGTAGGCAACATCGAGTACGGGCGTATGTGACGTGTTGTTCGGGTAACCCTGCAGGTGTAAATCGATTATAATCGCCATCCCTCGCGGTCAGTGAGTGCCACTTGTTCACTGTACCGTGACGTAGAAAGAACAGGCTAGTTACATGTTAAAATGTTGCTGATTGAAAGATGGACTTGATTGCTAATGACTTGCTGTAGTTTAGAGCTAACTAAAGTTCATTTCAACTTTGGGCAAAGTACATGAGAGAAATGCGTTTCTTGTTTGATTGCGGCTCTCTCAAGTACCTTACCGTAAGGTTCTCCACAACCTGCTGCTAAAACTTGAAAGTAAGGTTCTACTAATTAGGCGAGTCCTTGCAAATGATTTTTACCTCATGTAACCCATTACCCTCATGTAGAAGTTCCATGTTTAGGTGAGACGGGTCAGACTTGCTGAGCCTTCGTGCTCACTGCTTGTGTTTGAAGCTTTTGCAGGGTTCTATGTGGAAGGTACTCCCGAAGAGGAGACGGAACCCCAGGAGGGGAACCCCGTCGAGTGGGAGTCGTGCACGCCGCAGAGTTAGTGTGCGTGTGTGCTAGCGAGGGCACGTTCAAGGGCTGAACGTGCACTTGATGCTTAGTCTACGCCCGCGAGTGTAGACTGAACTTATTTTGATGTAAACATGTTCATAACTTGTTTATGTAATAAAATTTCGCTTCCGCTTTGTACCTTTGACGTGTGTTATACGGTGCTGTGCAATGCAGCACCCCTCAGCGTGATCCTGGCTCGACAAGACCAATGGGGTCGTGTCATGGCAAGCGCTGCGTATGTCCTTCTGGGCTATTTCCAGACGAACACACTCTCGCGTTACTGACCACGCGATGGGATCTCCACTTACACTACAGGATTCCTGTCAACATACGACGGCTAAAACCGTCGTATATAAAGCAGAAGCCGGCGTATATAGTTTATATACGACGGCAGTTGTTTATGTACGACGGTTTGCGGCCGTCGTATATAATTTGTCATATATATAGTTATATACGACGGGGCCGTCATATATAACAGTATATATACGACGGCCGCTTATATACAACGGTCCGTTTCGTGGACTTGGCCCAGTGGACCAGGGCCTTTATATACGACGGCTGGGCCCTGGCTGTCGTATATAAGCCCTTATATACGACAGCCGCTGGGCCCTGGCTGTCGTATATAAGGCCTTATATACGACAGCCTGGCCCAGCCGTCGTATATAATTTAGGCTTATATACGACGGCCCTGTATAGCGGCCGTTGTATATAAACTATACAGGCCGTCGTATTTTCCATTTTTTTTAAAAAAAAATAGAAAACGGCTAACCTGGCTCGATGGCCAGCTACACATACAAAGACAACAAAAAAACAGTTTGATATATAAATTCACAACAAAGTGCAATAGTACACATCGACAATCACAAAGTCTGACATCCACACAAATGAAAACAAAATCACAAATCTATTGATTACTAGCCCCTCCACTACCTCCGGGAGCAAAGAAGTCATCCTGCCGCGGCGAACCTGGCGCCCTTAGCTGTGGCGATGGAGTCTGAGCCTCCGTCCCTGATCCCTGTGAAACAAAGTGACATATGTACAAGTTTACAATTGTTTTTCTAGTTTCATTAGGATTCTTAGCGGTTGGGGCTTCCACTTAATGTAACTTTCTTTTTATACCTGTACTCCAGGAAACTGCTCCTGTGGTGGCGACGGCTCCAGCACGAACGGAGGTGGCTGCCACAACGGTATCTGGATTTGCTGCCCTTGCTGTCGAGCTAGCGCCTGCCATTTCAAACATTACAATTTACAAAACTAATTGAAATGCAATGTAATTAAACTATAATTGTATGTTTCTTACTTCCATTGCCGCTTGCATCTGTGCCATATAGGACGCATGGTACGCCATGGCAGCCCTGTTGTTCTCTCGCTCTCTCGCCAAGGCCTCCTCCTGCCGAGCCAAGCTCTCCTGAAGCGCCATGACTTCGAGATCTCTCTCGGTGACACGGCGGCTGGAGGAGCCTGCAGCCGAAGACTGCGAGGAGCTGCCTCTCGCAGGTCGTGCCCCCTAGAGTTGACGACTCCAGAGAATATGGCAAGCCTAAAAAACGAATCAATTCAAGGTAAAATTAAATAATCTTGAATTGAAAACAATGAAAGTAAATGAATTCACCTTCCGTGTGCTTTTCCACCTCCACTTGCATACGCGGCTTGAGGGTCGATGTTCGGGGAGTTTTCCCAATTGAACCCTTCGCCGTGTATCCTCACAGCCTCTTGCCCATACCTAGTCTGAAAAACAATGAAATTGTGTAAGTTCAACAACATATATAGTGTCAAATAATTTCAGAGGTCATGAAACTTACCAGGCGCTCCGCTGCGTACTGACTACACTGCTCCGGCTGAGAAGGGTCAGCGTGACCTCTCCTATAGACCGCAGTAGCACTCGGTCGCACGCCGGTCTCCTTTTCCTGTGAACATATGTTAGTACGAACAATACTACATTATGAATATAATAAAAACTACCAAGAAACTTACCATCCGTTTACCCATTCGCACAAAACCTTGGACGCCCATACCGTGCTTCCCTGAGCTCCCTCTGGCATCTCGAGCCTTCTTGGACTTAGCGATGAACTCATCGCTAGCCCAATACCTGCAAAGGGCTCGGTAATCTTCAGTTCGTCCCTGTAACCAAGGGACACTAACCTGCACACATGCGTAGTTCATTAGGTGTTACTTAGCAATATTAATATGAACAATTTAAAGATTACGCAACCTACCTCTGTGTATTGCTCCTCCGTCAAGTACGTGTCGGAGGCGTCTCTGAACGACCCCACCTCGTGGTCGTGGAGCTTTAAGTAGTCGTTAACTACTTGACTCCGAGCATTCGAAAGCATTTGCATAACAAGCTTCCGAGCGTTCACTTCGAACACGGAGCGGGCGACGGCCGAGCACTGGCTAAGCCGCGGGGGGGGGGGGGAGGGGGGTAGGGCGAGGCGGCCTAGGTTGTTCACATCGTGCTTTTGTAGACGTATACGTTACCACTAAATGGGTCGTATCGGGCCCTAAGCCCATTTATGTACATATAGTACTTTTAAACACTCAAACAATCGAAACAATAATCAATTAAACTATTAACTCATATGCATTAATCATCTAAGCAATTAACAACTCATCTAAACAAACATAATTACCGTAGTTAACAAACTTATCAATTCTAAGCAATTAAAAAAACACCTAGCTAGCAATTCAAATAAACATGGGCAATAATTAAACCTAAGCATATCAATTCATCTAAAGCTAAGAAATTATCCACCTGTCGGGCGGGGTGGCGGCCGGGGCGCTGGCCGTCGGGGGCGGCGGCTGGCGGCGGCGGGCGGGCGGCGGGTGGCGGCCGGGGGGGCGTCCGGGGCGTCGGCCGGGTGGCAGCCGGGGGGCGGCCGGGGGGGGGGGGGGGGGGGGGCGGGTCGGCGGAGGGCGGGCGGCGGCGGGCAGGCGGCGGGCGGCTCGGGCTCAGGTCGGCGCGGGCGTGAATGCCCGCGCCGACCCGAGCCCCCGCGGGTATATAAGCCTTATTTACGACGGCCACAACATGGGCCGTCGTAAATAAGGCTTATTTACGACAGCCTCGGTGTGGCTGTCGTATATAACTGCTATATACGACAGCCTAGGGTTGGCTGTCGTATATAACTGCTATATACGACAGCCTAGGGTTGGCTGTCGTATATAACACTTATATACGACAGCCACGTACTAAACGACGGCCGTGCTGTCGTTTATAAACTTATATATGACAGCTTCGGCTGACCGTCGTATGTAAGTTTATATACGACAGCTAGCCGTCGTATGTTATACTGGCTGTCGTATGTTGCCCTGTTTCCTGTAGTGTTACTTGCCTAATGCACGCTAGGGATCAGCGTTTCATATGAACTCAGGAACATGAAGAGTTCAAGAGGTTCATATTGACGTCTCACACCCAACTGTGAGACAAATCCCTGAACCACATTCCTCGTCAGGGGGAGCTAACCGAAATTGAACTGCTTTCGGTGGTGTTCCTTACCATACTTACCAGAGCGTAGGTGCGTCGTTACATAATTGAAATTCAGAATTATAACACATAAGTTAGTCTTTGCCACTTTAAGTAACTATGCTAGTATAGTCCTTACTTGGGCAACTACCGAATCCTCACCGTATACCTAAGTTTTCCCATAATATAGTCCTTAAGTACTGTGCTATCCCCAATGCAGCTCTGATACCAGGCTGTGGCGGACCAGAATCCGCTCATCCAGGATCGCAGAGGGTTGTTCCGCGCGATGCGACACTCGACAGCACACGTCATAAGAACACATTATATTACATGGGAAAAACAAACTGTATGTACAAAGTAGTACACTTCTCAGTTACAAACTAGGGTCTTTATTACACAGCGGAAGTTTCTTTTATACAACTCACGCCCGCCTATCTAGCAGAAGTGGTTGCCCAGCCCTAGGGCAACCCACACTAGCTGCACTCCTCAGCTCAGCACGGCGTGTACGGCTCCCACTCAGCCGTGGTCCCCGACGGAGGGTAACCCTCTCCGGTGGACTCGTACTCCGAGTCCGTGGGTGGCTCCTCACCTGAAAAACACTTAAGCAGCAACCGTGAGCACGAAGGCTCAGCAAGGCTTAACCGACTCACCTAAGCATGAAACTCTACATGAGGTGTACAATGACATAGGATAGCATTGTTGCAGCAAATGGACACGCCCACAAGTTCATCCTTAATTCATCTTTTAGCAACAAGTTAACAGTTCATGAAGCTGAAATTTAGTAAGCAATATTTGGTGGCAAACATGTAGCAATACAAAGTTATATCATATCAGCAATATTGAATCATAACCTTTCATTCATTAATCTACGTTACGACGCAGTGAACAAGCGGTACTCGTCACCGCGAGGGACGGCGAATCGACTCGATATACACCTGCAGGGGAACCCAAAGAGCACGTCACGTACGCCCACCCGTGGAGCTGCACAGCACGCTCACTCGATGTCGTACGGGACAACCTTTCACCCAACAGCCCAAACGTCGAACCGGTCGCACCGAAACGAGCAGGAGGTTCCCCACACGGAGCATCTCTCTATGCCCGTTGGCAGATTTCCACCTTGCTGCCCTCAGCCTACACCTATAAATCGGTGCGTTATGCCTCGACGCCCGGAGGTTTAGGCTACATCGGTTTATCGGGGCCCATATATCCGATATGCCTTCGGTACGTTCAATACTTGTTCAGCAGGGCCGCACACGGATCGGTCCTCGATCGACATGGGCAGGGCTGCGCACACAAGACTTCCTCTTGCTACGCCCTAGCCCCTGCCTAGTATCATTTTCATTACTAAAGTGATCTCACATCACTCAACCGAACCCGTGTGTCCCAAGCCTATCTCGCGAGTAGATTCCAACTACTCGACTTGTACCGAAGTCCTATGGATCATTAAGCATAGCCTGTCTACTCGAGGTCCTTGACACTACCCTCACTCTTTTAGGAACCTTTGGTTATGCAAGTGGGGTTTCATTCATCCTATACCTAATGCACATACATACTTCATATGACACATGTAAACAAAGTAAAAACTTATAACAAGGTTAACGCAAACCGGGGCTTGCCTTGTTGCTGCTGGTCAGTAGTTAGTTCTTCATCCGGAAGAAGGAAATCCAGCACTTCCGGGGTCTCTTCTTCAATGGATACACGTTGAATACAATACTACATGTAAATTTAAATGCAATGTGTGAACTTAAATACATAATTGCTAATAACTCTAGCTAGCCCTCCCCTTTGGTTCTGAAATTTTTATGGTGGATTGGTAGGGGCCTAAGCAGAGTTGTGACCAAGTTTTATTTGAAACAAAGTTCAATTGAACCTTGTACAAATAAAAGCCTCTTTGGTCAATAATTGAGCCTCTAAGTAATTCCAGCGTTTTTCATGGCTCCCACCATTACTTTCTGGAAACTAGAATTTAGGATGGTTCTAATGGAATTGGTTTCATATCATATGAAGAATTCTACAGAAAGTTATGTCCTAATTAAGATTGGAGAAAATCTGAAAAATGTTTCTGTACATTTTTCTATTTTCTCTGGGCAGTTCCCTTAATCACCCAATTAGGGTAACTAAATGAACTTGGATGAGTCTGAAAATTTTACTGGGATTCAGGGATTCTCCAATGAACCTTTCAGCCAAATTTCAGAATTTTTCATAAAGTAGTTCTCCAGATAAGAATCCCAACAGTTTAAACTTTAGGGATTTAATTCTGGAAAACTATTCACTTTCATGAGCTGAATTTGGTATTGATGGAAAGTGCCCAGAGAGCTGAATCCAACAAAATTTGGTTCACCCGATTTGGAGCTCTCTAGCCAAAGTTCCGAGGATTTGAAGTTTGGAAGAATTCTGAAAATCGGGGGAAAAGTTTAAACTCTCGGGGCCCGCGGGGACACGTGTTGAGCGCGGAGGTGTCCGGCACACCGGGGATACCACACGTGTCGAGCGCGGAGGTGTCCGGCACACCGGAGCGCACAGGGTATTTGCCGCCAGCACAGCCGATCCCTGGCCACACCCGATCCCGATTTAAATTCTTCAGCCGCTGACACGTGGGCCAGCCGACTTCGTCTTCCGCCCGCCGTTCTCTCGCGTCCGCGCCGCCGACCTCGCCGGAGCAGCCTCGGGGCTCGCCGGCTCGCCGCTGCCGGACCTCCCATGGTCTGAAACTCGCCGCCAGGGGGTTGTCGACGTCGAGGAACACGTCGGGGGTGACAGGTCGGGCTGGGGGTGACCGGAAGTAGCTCGGCGACGTGCCGCGGCCTCGGTTGAGGTTCGACACCGTGGACCGTGGTTTCTAAACCCGCCAACACCTCGAACAAACGGCCCTACAGCATCAATGTATCTCTAGGAAGCTCGACAAGGTGTCAAAAGGGTTCAGGAATGGCGACAAGTCGGTCGGCACCGTGTGACCGATCGTGCCCGCCATGACCGCCCTCGATCGAGCTCGAAATTCGTCACTCCTAGACAGTTTCACGCTACGGATGCAGAAAAGAACTTGATCGCCGGCTAGTACAGCGTCTATGTGCAAGATTTGATGACCTCCGAAAGATCATAGAGCGAGAATTTAAAGAAACCGTACCGGAAGCTCGGTTTACGGTCGCCGGAGCAAAAACTGGAAATTCTCTGCGGATTCTTCACGGTTGGCTTCCAAACTTGGAGGAGAGCAGCACGGTGGTCGCGCGCTCCTGTTGCCTCTCTCGCTGGACCGTGAAAACACCTGTGGAACGCTGCCCACGGGCGCCTGACTCTCGGCTGAGGCTAGGTCGCCGCGGTGGCGATAGTCTTTGGGCAAAGGAGGTCGGAGCTCGAGGTTTCTGGCGTTGGAGAGGTGGAGTGCGAGCTCAGGTGGCTGTCTAGAAGCTCAGGAACGAAGGAGGAGATGTTTTTGCTGGTTTTCCCGATTGAGCAGAGAGCTGCGACGAGAAACAATGCCGCTGCTCGGGTTTGCCCGCGAGAAGATAAAGCCGGCCGACTCCTGCTCGGCTGAGGCGGTGCCGGTTGCGTGGGGGCGCGAGCCAGCCGCCCTGGGCGCCAACGCGCGGAGAGGGAAGCAGCTGGTGGCGCCGGTAGCTGCTCGGTGGCACAGCGGACAGCTGCTCGGCGGAATTTCCCACCGAGACTCTGACTTTGGGTGCAAGTTTCTCCTTCTTCCCTCTATGACATGTGGGTCCCACCCAGGGTTTTAACCTCTGAAATTTACTCCTAATCACTGTTGTAAACAGTGAGCCCCATAATACCCCTGGTGATTCAAATTATTCACCCCTGAGCCATTTGAATTGAATAGAATTCAAATTGGGTTCGGTTTGAGTGAATTTCAGCACAAGTTCAGTTTTTGAATTCAAATAAAGTTTGAATTCGTCCCACTTAGCTCATGTCAAGATCAACTTCAAATGGAGTGAAAATTGATGTGTGAGCTCACAAAAATGTGCTGAATAAGAATATGCCTCACATTTTTAAATTCATGGGATAAAATAGTTTGAATTTGAATGTGGTTTCAAACTGTCCTCTTTCTATCTATACCCAAAATGACCTCAAAAAGGTTTTGAATTTGGGTGAAATTTGGCATGGACATCCTTAGCAATGTGTAGGAGTTTTCATAAGTCCAGCCCACCTATATCACATGTGGGAAATACCACTTTTGCAATATGTGAGTTTGTTCTCTAATGAGCATGTTGATGGTGGTTACATGCTCTTCATTTGTGTTCATCATCTTTCCTCAAATGAGGTGTGTGGTGTGGTGATGAACACTTCAAATGTGTGCCAAAACTGAGGCCCTTGCAGCACACCTCCTTTATCACAGTAGATGGCCTCTATTGTTATGTCTCTATGCCTTACGGCCTAAAGAATGCTCTCCCCACCTTTGTGCGTGCAATGCACAAAATCTTTGGAGAGTTAATAAGAGACTTAGTTGAGATGTACGTCGATGACATCGTTGTCAAGGTCAGGCAGGGTTCATCTTTGTTAGATAATCTAGCCTTAGTTTTTGACAAATTGCGCTCTACGCGCACCAAGCTGAACCCCGACAAATGTGTGTTCGGTGTATCCTCTGGGAAGCTCTTAGGATTCCTGGTCTCGCACCGGGGGATTGAGGCCAACCCAGAGAAGATCAAGGCCATCGACTTGATGCGGCCTCCTGCCCGCATCAAAGATGTCCACAAACTCACAGGATGCCTAGCCACGCTGAGTCGGTTTATACCGAGGCTATCAGAGCGGGCACTTCCCTTCTTTAAACTCCTGCGCAAATCCGGTCCATTTGCCTGGACTGACGAAGCAGAAGAGGCTTTCCAGGAGTTGAAGCGACTCCTGATGACCCTACCTATCATGGTAGCCCCTGAGCCCGGAGAGCACCTGTTGCTCTACATCGCGGCGACAACTGAAGTGGTGAGTATGGTCCTCGTCGCAGAGCGGCCGGACCTCTCATCTTCACAGCCTGCTCCAGCAGCAGAAGACAGACGCCAGGAAACCCTGCAGGTCCAAGGCGGTCTCCCGGACTTCCAAGACAACCTCCCGGAGGTCCAGGGCAGCCTCCCCGACCCCCAAGACAACCTCCCGAGGGACCGGAGGGACCTCCCGGGGGCCGAATGGGGCCTCCTGGAGGTCCAGCAGGACCCTCCGGAGCTCCCGGAGAACCAGCGGGTCCCCTCGGAGGACCAAGATGGATTAAGAGCCTCCGGGTTCCAACCCCCGGAAGCCCCCCTGGACCCAATCACCTCCAGCGGGCCAGGACCAATGGATGAAGACCTCTCAGATCTAACAGAGAGGGTTCTAACCATCCAGAGGCCTGTCTACTACATCAGCGAAGTCCTTCACGATGCCAAGACATGGTACCTAGAAGTCCACAAGCTGCTGTATGGAGTGCTCGTGGCGTCCAGGAAGCTCCGCCACTACTTTCAGGCCCACCAGGTCTCGGTAGTCACCTCCTATCCGCTGAAGACGATCCTTCACAGCCCCCATGGGACTGGCAACGTCGCTAAATGGGCAGCGGAGCTGGCGGAGTTCGAGCTGGACTTCCTTCCTCGCCATGCGGTCAAAAGCCAAGCGCTGGCTGACTTCGTGGCAGAGTGTACACCAACGAAGGCTGACTCAGGGGGCCACGAAGACGGTGAACCAAAGCACCGAGCTCCGGTCTTCACCGAGCCCCACTGGACGCTCTTCTTCGCCGGCTCCTCGCGAAAGCAGGGGGCCGGTGCCGGCGTACTGCTTTCCATGCCATCAGGGGAGCAGTTTGGGTACACGGTGCGTCTCAATTTCAAGGCAACCAACAACATGGCAGAGTATGAAGCACTCATCTTTGGCCTACAGACAGCCCTGTCTCTGGGCGCTCGCCAGTTGTTGGCACAGGCCGACTCCCAGCTGGTTATCAAGCAGGTTAAGGGCGAATGCTCCTGCAATGACCCGCAGCTAGCTGCTTATCTGCTTCATGTGCAGATGTTGGAGAAAGACTTCCTCGCCTTGGACCTGCGCCACATACCGCGCGCTGGCAATGCCGCAGCTGACGACCTTTCAACGAAGGCTTCCTCCGGAGCCCCCGTGCCCGAAGGAGTCTTCGAGAGGACGTTCCTGCGGCCCACAGCCTGGCCCGCCGAGCCGGGCAAAGGAGGCTGGACCAGCACCTTGAAGCTGGCGGTCCCGGCGGCCCTGCAACCATGGATGCCGCTAAGGATCGTAAGCGTCACTGGGGACTCCGTGCAACCCAGCGCTCAAGATCCAGAAGCTCAAGTCAGACCCGATGCATGGATCACGGAGATCCGGGACTACTTGAAAGACAACATCCTCCCTGATGAACATGCAACCGCTGAACGGATTGTGCGTATGGCTAAGAGATACGCGCTGGTAGAAGGGGATCTCTACCGGCATGGCGCGAACCACGTCCTATTGCGGTGCATATCCCAGGGGGAAGGCTGCGACTTGCTCGCTGAGATCCATGGAGGCAAATGTGGGAGTCACTCTTCCTCGCACACGCTTGTCGGTAAAGCCTTCCGGCATGGCTTCTACTGGCCGACAACACTCCAGGATGCCGTCAAGCTGGTCGAGAGCTGCAAGGCGTGTTAGTTCCACGCCAAGCAGATCCATACACCGGTTCAGGAGGTACAGATGATCCCACCCTCGTGGCCGTTTGCCGTATGGGGTTTGGACATCCTGGGACCATTCCCCAGAGCCGTCGGGGGATTCCGGTACCTCTATGTTGCCATCGACAAGTTCAACAAGTGGCCGGAGGCCACACCGGTTGTCACCATCAACAAGCAATCAGCAGTAAAGTTCATCAAGTCGATTGTCTGCCGGTTCGGGGTCCCGAACAGAATCATCACCGACAACGGGACCCAGTTCACCAGCGCAGCATTCCAAGACTACTGCGAAGACCTCGGCATCCAGGTGTGCTATGCCTCTGTTGCTCACCCAAAGAGCAATGGGCAAGTTGAGAGGGCCAACGCCGAGATTCTTCGGGGCCTCAAGACTCGCACCTATGCCAGCCTGAAGAAACATGGTGCCGATTGGGTGGATGAGCTTCCGAACACACTATGGGCTAACCGGACATCCCAGAGCCGGGCCACCGGAGAGACACCCTTCTTTATGGTGTATGGGGTCGAAGCTGTGCTTCCCCCAGAGATCACCATGAAGTCTCACCGTGTCCAAGCTTACGATGAAGCCGCGCAGGACAACCTCCGGCGTGGAGAAATCGACCTCGTCGACGAGGTTCGATTGCATGCAGCACTCCGTAACGCACGGTACAGACAAGCGCTCCGTCGCTACCACCAGAGGTCTGTGCATGCCCAGGAGCTGCAGGTAGGTGACCTGGTACTGTGACGCATACTTTCTCGCGAAGGGACCCACAAACTCTCCCCTAGTTGGGAAGGTCCCTTCTGAGTCACAAAAGTGTGCCGCCACGGGTGCGTACGCCTTTCCACCGAGGATGGGGACCCGCTCCCGAATCCTTGGAACATAGAACACCTCCGTAAGTTCTACCCCTAGAGCAGTGATAGGACAGTCTCTTCTTTTCATAATAAGCGTGCAGTTGACAAACGAACACGGTATCCGTGTCGAGTTTGAATCAGCCCAGCAAGCAACCGAACGGGCAGATTTGAACCATGTCGAAGGAACAACATTAGATAGCATTCCAGTGGTTCAGGAATTTTGGACGTGTTCCCGGAAGAACTTCCAGGTATGCCCCCTGACTGGGACATCGAGTTTGCCATAGATTTGGTACCTGGAACTGCACCCGTAGCTAAGAGACCATATAGGATGCCCGTCAACGAGTTAGTTGAACTCAAGAAGCAAATTCAAGAACAGTTGGAGAAGGGTTTTATCGGTCCAAGTTCGTCACCATGGGGAGCCCCGGTACTTTTCGTGGACAAGAAGGACGGAACCCAAAGAATGTGCATGGACTACAGGTCTCTCAACGAGGTGACAATCAAGAATAAATACTGTCGGTACCCGCGATATGGGGTACCCCCGCGCACAGGGGAAAATGCATAAGGATCCCGC
Organism: Neostapfia colusana; assembly: GCA_030760725.1. Classification (NCBI taxonomy): domain Eukaryota; kingdom Viridiplantae; phylum Streptophyta; class Magnoliopsida; order Poales; family Poaceae; genus Neostapfia; species Neostapfia colusana. The sequence continues at coordinate 110,437,463 of JASWHV010000006.1, forward strand.
CCTTCTCCGCAGGGAGAGCTCCGAAGGCGCCACGCGTCCGGCGGGGCCGGACCTCCCTCTCCTCAGAGGAAAGCTCCGGGCCCGCCATGTGGCATACAGAAGCCGGACCTCCCCCTCCGCGGGAGAGAGGTCCGAGGGTGCCGCGTGTCCAGCAGGGCCAAACCTCCCTCTCCTCAGAGGAGAGCTCCGGGCTTGCCACGTGGCCGACGGAAGCCGGACCTCCCCCTCCGCGGGGAGAGGTCCGAAGGCTCCACGTGTCCTGCGGAGCCAGCCCCCCTCTCCTCTGAGGAAGGCTCCGGGCCCGCCACATGGCCAGCAGAAGAGCGCTGCCTGCCCCCGAGCGGTAGGCGGCGGGCGTAAAGACGCCCCATACCTTGCCCGTACAAGGTATTCAAGGCCCGTGTATTCCCAAGACGCGGAGACGCGGAGCACGCCTCTGTCAGGTACCGTTGCGCCCAGTCGCATCACAGACTGGCGCACGGTGTCAGAACCTGCCAGCCAATAAGCGCAGCGCACGCCTGTCAGGAGGCGCGGTGACCAGTCACAGCCAGGACAGGCGTACAGTGTCTGAAGCTGCAGGCCATTGAAGGCAGCGACAAGACCGGACAAGACACGCCCTGCCGCCCCTGCCATCGCCAACGACTACACGCTACACTTAGCCTGCGGCATGGGTAGGGCGGCAGGATGAGGACTTCGACGCCAGCGCCAAGACATAATAGCTGGTAGGAAATCACCCCGGGGCCACATGTCGGGTCCCGGGCCCCCCTTGTAAGCCACTCGAGTCTTGGACTATAAAAGGCTCGGGTAGGCAACGTTAGCAAGGGTTCGAACCCTGTTGGTTCGCACTCTGCAACTCATACGCTAGCCATACACTCCCAATCTGTAACTCACCCCCAAGCTCAGGACTCCGGCCCTGAGCAGCAAGCAATACAGCGAGCTCCATAGCTCGCCGTCGACGTAGGGTTTTACGCTCCGGCGGCCTGAACCACGTAAAACTCACAGTGTCAAGCTCTTACTAACTCGTCCATCCGCGCAAGCTCTCCGCAAGGGTCTGGCCCCACCGAAAAAAGAACCTCCACGGGCTGCCCAGTGCAGGCCCGGGGGAAGTGTCGACCGAACACTTCGACAACCATCCTCCTGTAGAAAATTATATGAAAAGAAACCTGTCCTGCTTTGCTCTTTCCTTGTGCTCATTTAAATTATGTATTAATTTTTTATAAATATACTTCCGGCTATGCCAGCCCTGCGCTCAGCTCTCTCTTCTCATTCTCACCCCTAGTCGGCATTTGCTGCCCTACCAGAGGCGGTTGCGTTGGAGGTACATGCCGATGGCCAAGGGGGCCCCGAGCCTCCAGCACTTCGCGCACTAAAGTCCCCAAGCACCGTGCATGTGGTTAGGGACTGTAAGCTAAATAAGACTATGAGATAAAGGAGGGGGAGCCTCCAAGGCGAATTACGTTTCCCTTACTTGTGTGCAGGACCTCTCGGCCTCATCTCCCCGCAGGAGTGTGGTAGGTGCATACAACCAATGGGACACACCTACCAGGGGGCCGCTACGGGATATGACACGACCCCACTGGTCCTGTCGAGCCAGGATCACGCTGAGGGGTGCTGCGTTGCACAACACCGTATAACACACGTCAAAGGTACAAAGCGGAAGCGGAAGCTTTATTACATAAACAAGTTTATTAACATGTTTACATCAAAATAAGTTTAGTCCACACTCGCGGGCGTAGAATAAGCATCAAGTGCACGTTCAGCCCTCGAACGTGTCCTTGCTAGCACACACGCACACTAACTCTGCGGCGTGCACGACTCCCACTCGACGGGGTTCCCCTCCTGGGGTTCCGTCTCCTCTTCGGGAGTCCCTTCCTCATAGAACCCTGCAAAAGCTTCAAACACAAGCAGTGAGCACGAAGGCTCAGCAAGTCTGACCCGTCTCACCTAAACATGGAACTTCTACATGAGGGTGATGGGTTGCATGAGGTAAAAATCATTTGCAAGGACTCGCCTAATTAGTAGAACCTTACTTTCAAGTTTTAGCAGCAGTTTGTGGAGAACCTTACGCTAAGGCACATGAGAGAGCCGCAATCAAACAAGAAACGCATTTCTCTCATGTACTTTGCCCAAAGTTGAAAAGAACTTTAGTTAGCACTAAGCTACAGCATATCATTAACAATCAATGTCCAGCTTTCAATCAGCAACATTTTAACATGTAACTAGCCTGTTCTTTCTACGTCACGGTACAGTGAACAAGTGGTACTCACTGACCGCGAGGGACGGCGATTATAATCGATTTACACCTGCAGGGTTACCCGAACAACCCGTCACGTACGCCCGTACTCGATGTTGCCTACAACAACCATCACGGACGCCGTACGCGACTACCTTTCACCCGTTAGCCAAATATTGAACCGGTCCCATCGTCCCGAGCAAGAGGTCCCTGCACGCGCATCTCTGTGCCGCCAGCTGATTTACACCTCGAGCTCTCAACCTACCCTCTGAACGACGGGCAATGCCTCAACACCCAGCTACCCGAGTTACATCAGTTTCCCGGTTCCCATATAGCCGGTAGGTCTTCGGTACTGTTCTAGCTTGTTCAACAGGCCCGCACACGGCTCGGTCCTCAATCGACACAAGCGGAGCTACAGCACACAGGCCCCAAAGTCCTGCTGCCCTTACTCTCCGCTCGGTCTCATTTTCTTGCCATGTGTTTCATGTGCTATCTCTACCCGAGCAATGTGCCTCTAGCCTATTCTCGCGAGTAGTTCCAACTACTCGACTTGTACTGAATCCTACTCTATCCTAGCAATGCAGTGGCTAACGGGGTTTTCAATCCTAAACCCAACCCGTGGTTTTCTTGGCTATGCAGTTGGATTTCCAAACAAGACTCTAATGCACAGAACAAAGGAAACAAGTATGTGCTCAAAACAATAAAAATTTGTAAAAAGGTTAATGCAAACCGGGGCTTGCCTTGCTGCTCTTGGTCGTAGGCTAGCTGTTCCTCCGGAGTAACGAAGTCTAGGACTTCGGGTTCCTCCTCGACCTTAGCGACTACATGATAAGAACAATGTATGTATTAATTTAGAGGCCTTTGTATTAACTTTGAAGTTGTGAAGCCTATAACCCTTACTAGACAGACCTAATGACTGTGAAACTTTTACTGTGGCTTGGTTACAACCTAAACAAAGACTTGGTCAAGTTTTAGTTGCAGCAAAGCTCATTTGAGCCCTCCACAAATAATTATGTCCTTGACCTTAATTGGAACCCTTAGGGTGTTCTAGGGATTTTCATGAGACAAACTATGACTTTCTGAAAACTAGATTTTCAGAGGGTCCTAATGGAGTTGGTCTCACTTAATTTGGAAGTCTCTAACTAAAGATATGAGCTAAACAATTTCAGAGAAAATCCTGAAAATGTTTCTGAACATTTTCTATTTTCTCTGGAACAGTTTTACTAATCACACCATTAGGTGGACTAAATGAGCTCAAATGGATCTGAAATTTTTATGGTAGCTCAATGATATTTTGGTGAACATCTCAGCAAAATTTCAGGATTTTCCGCCAAAGGATTCTCCAGTTAAAATTCCTAACAGTTTAAACATTAAGGAATTAATTCTGGAGAATTAGGGAATTTCATGAAGTGAAACTTGATTTTCTGGAAAGTACTCAGAGAGCTGAATCCAGCAAAATTTGGTTCACTCAATTTGGAGCTTTCTAGCCAAAGTTATAAGGATTTGAAGTTTGAAGGAAATCTGAAAATCGGGGAAAAGTTTAAACTCGCGCGTGGGCCCAGGGGACACGCGTCGCACGCCGAAGCGACAGCACACCGCGGCCCACAAGGCTTTTGCGCGCCAGCACACCCGATCCCGGCCGCAGCCGGATCCCGATTCAAAATATCGGCCGCTGACAGCTGGGGTCCACCCCCTTCTTCAACCTCGCGACACCCGCGCTCCGCCGCCGAGGGACCTCGCCGGAGAGCTCGCCGCTGGCTGCTGTACCGCTCCAAACTTCTTGATTCTGGTCGCCCCTGCCTACTTTTACTTGGGGAACATGATCCGAGGGTCAGCTGCTCATGACAACGGCCGGAGCATGGTCGGCGACGAGCCGCCATATCGGAACGACTTCGGCCATGTCGGCTGATGCTCCTAGTGCCTCAGCTACTTGGGAAACCGGTCGGGGAGCATCAGTGGACCTCAGAGAAGGTCGACATGAACTCGGGGCAGTTCGGGGAAGGCCCGAAATAGGTCCTCACCGTGCGCCCGATACCCCCCGTGCGTTCCGCCATTAGTAGACCTTGAATTACGCCGGGCACAGAAGTTCTCCGGCCCAGAGTTGTGAAGGCAACTTGTGCGTCACCGTGTCTAGTTCGTGTGGGAGTGGCCTGAGGCCCTCTAATCCTTTCTAGAGCACGAATTAAACAGAATCGTACCCGAAGGTCGTTCTGCACACAGAAAGGGGAAAAGTGGAAATTCGCCGCCGGTGAGCAACCACTCGAGCTGTGGCTCGGGGATGAGCAGCACCGATCACTTGCGCGTCCAAGGGTGCCTTGGCTCGGGCGTGACAACGCCCAGGTTGGGCTGTCCACGAGAGCCCGAGGTGCGGCGGTTTCCAGTTCCGAGTTTGATCTTTCGGCACAGCCGATATCACTCGGTTTCAATCGATTTCTATCAATGGGAAGGATGGAGGATGGTAGCTAGTACCTTGCTGGGACCTTGGAACGGAAAGAAGGAGCTGCGATCGGCTTGATCAAGCAGGAACTCGAGCGCTAGTGATGGCAGTGGGAAAAACAGTCGCGCACGCCGGTAGCTCGGGAAAATGGTGACTGAAGCACGCCGGGGAGGGAATAAATAGCCCGGCCGGCTGGTCTCCGGCTTGGGGCACGCAGCAGGAGCTGGCGCCGGCTGCCCCCTTCGGTGGCGCGCGCGCACAGCTGCCGGGAACCGACTGAACTGTGGTTCAGTCGGTTTGCTTTGAGGCAGAGGCTGACATGTGGGTCCCACTTCTCTTTTAACCTCTGAAATTTATTCCTAACAGCTGTGGTAAACAGTGAACCCTATTCTACCGTTGGCAATTCAAATTATTCACCCAAGAGCCATTTGAATTGATCAAAGTTCAAATGAGGTTTGGTTTGAATGAATTTCAGCACAAGTGCAGTTTGAAATTCAAATAAAGTTTGAATTTCTCCCCCTTAGCTCATGTCAAGATCAACTCCAAATGGAGTGAAAATTGGTGTGTGAGCTCACAAAAATGTGCTGAGCAAGAATATGCCTTCCACTTTTAAATTCAGTGGGTGAAAACAGTTTGAATTTGAATATGGTTTCAAACTGCCCTCTTCCTAACTATACCCAAAATGACCTCAAAAAGGTTTTGAATTTGGGTGGAACTTGGCATGGACATCCTTAGCAAAGTGTAGGAGTTTTCATATGTCCAGCCCATCTATATCACATGTGGGAAGTACCACTTTTGCAATGTGTGAGTTTGTTCCCTAATGAGCATGTTGATAATTGTTACTTGCTCTTTATTTGTGTTCATCATTCTTCCTCAAATGAGGTGTGTGGTGTGGTGATGAACACTGCAAATGAGTGTAAAAAACTGAGGCCCTTACATTCCTCCCCCCTTAAAAGAATCTCGTCCCGAGATTATAAGGTGAAATGAGAGAGAGGACGGTGGAAAATTACCGAATATGCGACGTGAAAAAGTCGGGGTAGTTAGTGCGAAGGAATTCTTCGTTCTCCCATGTCGCTTCGTCCATGGAGTGATTACTCCATAGAACCTTGTAGAACCACAACGTACGGTTGCGTGTGGTTCGGGCCTTTTCATCAATAATCTGCACCGGTTCCTCCCGATAGGTGAGATCCGGTTGCAGTTCTTCAATGTCTCCCAGCTGAACGGTAGTTGATAGCTTGAGACACTTCCTCAGCTGGGAAATGTGAAAGACGTCGTGCACACCGGAAAGTGCTTCTGGTAATCTTAGCCGGTATGCCACCGATCCACATCTTTCGGTAATCTGGAATGGACCGATGAATCGGGGTGCTAACTTTCCTCTCACCCCAAATCTGTTTACGCCCTTCATTGGAGACACTCGTAGGTATACGTGATCTCCAACTTCGAATTGTAATGGGCGCCTCCTCCGGTCCGCATACTGTTTCTGTCGGGATTGAGCGGCTTTTAGGTTCGCTTGAATTAATCGAACCTTTTCTTCTGCGTTGTTGACAAGATCAATCCCGAAGGTAACCCTCTCGCCAGATTCACACCAGTTCAGTGGTGTGCGGCATTTCCTGCCGTATAGCGCCTCGTAGGGCGCCATCTTGATGCTGGCTTGGTACCCATTGTTGTACGAGAACTCGGCTAATGGCAAGTGATCATCCCAATTCTTGCCGTGGTCGATAGCGCAAGCTCGTAGCATGTCTTCTAGAATCTGATTTACCCGCTCGGTTTGTCCATCCGTCTGCGGGTGGTAGGCTGAACTACGGATCAGCTTCGTCCCCAAGGCAGCGTGTAGCTGCTCCCAAAAACGGGACACAAATAAAGTGCCCCGGTCCGATACGATGGTACGGGGTACGCCGTATAAGCATAGGATCCGTGAGATGTACAGTTCAGCGTACTTCTTGGCGTTGTAGTTGGTGTTGACCGGGATGAAATGGGCAACTTTGGTGAGCCGATCGACGATCACCCACACAGAATCATGTTTCTGTAAGGTGGTGGGTAAACCGACGATGAAATCCATGCTCACGTCCTCCCACTTCCAGGCAGGAATGCCCAGTGGTTGCAGCAGTCCCGGTTTCCGCATGTGGTCTGCCTTCACCCGTCGACATGTATCACACTCGGACACGTATTTTGCCGTCTCTCGCTTCATCCGTGTCCACCAAAACTTGCTTCTGAGTTCTTGATACATCTTGTTGCTGCCGGGGTGAATAGAAAACTTTGATAAGTGAGCTTCATCAAAGATTCTCTTCCTTAACTCCGGGTTTCGGGGTACGACGATCCGGTCCTTGAACCATAAGACGCCGTCTCCGTCCTTCCGGAAACATTTCAACTCCCCACTGTCTACTCGTCTCCGTAAATGTGACATGCCCTTATCATTCTTCTGGGCTGCCGCTATCTCTTCACGGATGGTGGGGATCAAAGCTAGGTTGTAGAGAGCTCCGTGTGGAATCACATGGAGTGGTGGTTCGCTCTCTTCCAACGGTGTGATGGTCAGATTATTGACGTGTGACTTGCGGCTTAGCGCGTCTGCCACAACGTTTGCCTTGCCCGGATGATAATGGATCTCTATCTCGTAATCCTTTATCATTTCCAACCATCTTCGTTGCCTCATGTTCAGCTCCTTCTGAGTGAAGATGTACTTGAGGCTTTTGTGGTCGGTATATAAATGTACGAGGTTACCGAGTAGGTAGTGTCTCCACATTTTCAGTGCAAGTACCACGGCAGCGAGCTCCAAATCGTGAGTTGGATAATTTTGCTCATGGTTCCTAAGCTGTCGTGATCCATACGCGACCACTCTTCGGTCTTGCATCAGCACACATCCGAGCCCAATGCCGGATGCATCGCAGTACACATTGAACGGTTTTGTTGTGTCTGGCTGCGCCAAAACCGGTGCTGATGTCAGGTGCTTGACTAAAGCCTTGAATGCTGCTTCACATGCTGGACTCCAAACATATTTGGTAGCCTTCTTCAGCAGCTCTGTCATTGGCTTGGCAATCTTCGAGAAGTTCGGAATGAACCTCCGATAATATCCCGCGAGTCCGAGGAAACTCCGTACCTCATGAACAGTTCTCGGGGATTTCCAATTCAGCACTTGCGTGATTTTGCTCGGGTCCACAGCGATACCCTCCGCTGAGATGATATGCCCGAGGAAAGGCACTTGCGATATCCAAAACTCGCATTTGCTGAACTTTGCGTATAACTTGTGATCCCGCAGCCGTTGCAAGACTATACGCAGATGTTTCTTGTGATCTTCCTCCGACTTGGAGTATACCAGGATGTCGTCGATGAAGACCACGACAAACTTGTCCAGCTCCGGCATGAACACCGAGTTCATTAAATACATGAAGTGAGCTGGAGCATTGGTGAGGCCAAAGGACATGACCAGGTACTCATAAAGTCCGTACCTTGTCGAGAAAGCTGTCTTGGGAATGTCCTCAGCCCTGATCTTAATCTGATGGTACCCGGATCTTAAATCCATCTTGGAAAAGACCTTTGCTTCGACCAACTGATCAAACAACATGTCGATCCGTGGTAACGGGTACTTGTTCTTGATGGTTACGGCATTTAATGGACGGTAGTCCACGCAAAGCCGCAACATTTCATCCTTCTTTTTGACAAATAATGCCGAACAACCCCATGGCGAGGAGCTCGGCCTAATAAAACCCTTCCCCAGAAGGTCCGTGAGCTGAATCTTCAGTTCCGCCAACTCCCTGGGCGCCATCTTGTACGGCCTTCGGGATATTGGCATGGTTCCCGGTGCAAGTTCAATCTTGAACTCCACCTCTCTATCGGGTGGCATCCCCGGCAAATCATCCGGGAATACATCAGGGAACTCTCGGACCACTGGAATGTCTTCCAATCTGATGGTTGTGGCTTGATAGACACTTGGAAGTTTTATTTCTGGACTGTCCAGAAATAATGAGTGAGAACCGTGCACTTCTGAGTTTAAGTGCACGACTCGGAGGACGGTGTCTAAAATAGCGCCGTGGCGGGTTAACCACGCCATCCCTAGGATGACATCGACCTTCTGTCCCTCTAAGATAATGAGAGACGTGGGGTACACTCTACCCGCTAAGCATAATGGTGCTTTGGAGACCATTACGCTTGCTGAAATCTTCCCACCCGGTGAACAAATTAAATATGGACTATCGGTGGGTAGTATTGGCAAGCTGTGTTTAGCAATGAAAGCTTGGCTAATAAAATTATGCGTGGCGCCTGAATCAAATAGTACTATAGCGGGATGCTGGTGGAGTTGGAACATACCCGCAAGGATTGGCTCGCCCTCCGGCACGTCCTCAATGGCAAGCTGGTGGACAGTGCCGGGCCTAGGGTTTGCCCGCCGCGCATTAGTAGGGTTCCGGGGTTGATTCCTCCCCGGAAACTGTGGTACCACTCCGCCGCCTTGCCTCTCCGGGCAACTGCTCGCGAAGTGTCCTGGACGACCACACTTGTAACATGTGGCCGCTGCTGGTGGAGTACTCGGGGGACGAAAGCCCGGCATGCGTTGCGGAGGTGCAAACGCACGCGGCATCGCCCGCTGCTGCTGCTGTTGTTGCGGTGGTGCTGGCAGTGCCGGCCGGAATGCCGGTGAAGAATACGGCCGACCGCGGAACGGCATCGACCGCTGTGGTGGCTGCCAGCGCGGACCTGATGGTGGGCGATTCACCATCCGAAACTTCTGAGAAGGACCGCCTCCTTCTCCGCTGCTCTGCGGCGCGCTTCGCTTTCGCTCTGCCGCCGCCAACTCCTTGCCGGAGTCTTCCTGAACAATCGCAGCATCAATTATGTCGTTGAGGCTGCCGCGATTGAACATCGCCAGCTTGTCCTTCAGGAGCGGGTTAAGCCCCTGGTAAAAGTGGTCCCGCCGCTTCTCGTCCGTATCTGCGTGATACGACGCGTAGAGTGCGAGATCGTTGAACGCTCTGGAGTACTCCAGCGCGTTCCGGCTCCCTTGTTGCAGGTGTAGGAATTCCTGCGTCTTCCTCTTCATCAGACCTGGCGGTATATGATAGGCCCTGAAGGCCGTCCGGAACTCCGCCCAGGTCATCACTCGGTCGGTGGGCTGTGAAGCACAGAAGTTGGCCCACCACGCGCTCGCGGATCCTTGGAGCTGCTGGACCGCGAACTGAGTCTTGCGCTGCTCGCTGATTTGGAGCAGCCCGAACTTCATCTCTATGGCGCGGAGCCAGTTGTCCGCGTCAAGTGGTTCATCCGCCCTTGAGAATACAGGGGGATGAGTCGCCAGGAAGTCAGAGTAAGAGCTTTGTTGGCGCTCCTCACGATCTTGACGTCTCTCTGGGCGAGACGTATTCGCAATCAACGTTTGCAGCAGCTCTGTGTGCTGCTGATGTGAACCCGCCATTGCCGCGACAATGTCGGCCAATGTAACCGTCGGCAGTGGCGGTGGCGGTGTTTGCTGTTGCTGTTGCTGCTGCTGTCCCGAGGAGTCCTCGGGAGGTGGTTGGGAGGTCTCTCCCCCTTGGCTAGTACCTCCAACATCGGGGTTGGCACGAGTACGCGTCATTCTGAAATTCAACACAGCAGCAATTAGCACATGTCTTACTCAAAATTCCATAAACAGCAGTAGGTATCGAAGCGACGCATGATTAACTTGCACAACATTCACATATATTGATAAAGCATAAACTTTATACAAGATACATCATTCTCGGATCTCCGAGAAGTCGTGCTCATGTCGTCACTACCTATACATACGCTACTGTCTACACGACATGTCACCGATTACAAAAGTTGGGTTACGCTACCCTAGCTGCCCTACTTGGCAACCGTAACCCCCTACTCGGAGTAGAATTCGACCTCCTGTGGGTCGTCCTCCTCCGGTACTTCTGCTGGTGGCTCTGGATCTACCACCTCTTCTCCCATTCCGGGTTCTCCCATTGCTGGAAGACCCAAGACCACCGGTATGCCTAACACCGGGGGCACGAGGTCCTGCAATGCATGCACCTCGTCCATAGCCTGGTTGTAGTCCTCTTCCCAGCCTTGTCCTTCCTCAATAGCGTCGTCCCGCTGTTGAGCAAGGTCCTCATTCTGCTGGGTTAGGGTCTGCACCAGCTCTTGCAACGCCGCAATGTCAACACGGCTCTTCTTCTTTGCCTTCTTCAGACGACGCAACTGATTGTGTTGTTCATTCAGTCGCTTGATCGTCGGAAGGAGCACATTGCGGAGTGCACTGTGAGCACTCTCAAAATGATCTCCACGGCTTGTGCTCTCCTTGAGCTTGGTGGCGAGATGCTCCGTATGAACAGCTTGGCTGTCCATCACAGCGTTTCCCGCCCTCATTTGGAGGCTGAGATTTGCCTCCGCGGGGTTGTACCTTGGGCAACTCGGGTTTGTTGCCTCTAGGTACCTCTCTTCCCACACATGCTGAGCTCGTCCCTCCACCGGAACGAGTGCGTATGGAGTTCCCTCCATAGCCTGCACGTGTAGTTGGCAGAAACGTGACATAGTGTCACGGGCTGCCACTTGCCACATCCCTTCCGGTTGTCTTCCTCTCACCGTGACGGTGAATGGCACCCAACCGGGTGGCGTAGGCCCTGCAGGAACCTCGACATGGATCGTCCACGTCTTGTTCCCCTCTTCGCCTTCTTCCTTGGCGAAGTATTGCGGCATCTGGTTGTACCCGAAATATTGGAGCATTAGCCACAATGCTCCCGGGTAGCCGCTACGGTCAGAGCAGTGGGAAACTACCCACCCTTTCTCCAACCGTTTATCTGCTGCCATCTGTAAAAATATATTTGAGAAATGTCAAATATTTATTTAAACAGTAAACCATCGAGTTATAACATAAGATATGTCATTGAACCCCTAAAACTTGGAAACATAGTTCAAATTTTTAAACAAATTTGACTGCTGATCTGCTGTTCCCATGACAGCCCTGACCAGTTTCCATATCAATCTGATTTAGGCCAGGTTAAAAGCAAAACCAGTCCTGGAGCTCAACATCAAAGTTAAAGTTAACTTCAATAGCTTTCCAGAAAGTATTTGGTTGGCCTAAGATCTGCTCTGGTTCAAAAGTTATGAGATGTAAAATTTAACAGAATTTTTGGGAACAATTGGACAGCACCTCCCTGCCCTAGGTACTGATTTGATCCAAGAATCCCAGTTAATTCTGTTCCTAATCTGACAAAACTTTCTGTTACAAAGTTGTAACCCATCTCATAATCTTTCCAGAACTACCTCATTTCCTATTTTTGGATTTTTAAGCAGGAAGTTATGCTTAATTTACAGAGAGTTTACAGAGAGTCTTTGCTCTGTCCTGTTTTCTGGACAGTTTCAACTCTACTGCATTTTTCGAGTGGTTAAGGGACGAAACACCTCTGGAACTCAACAGAAAAGTTGTAAAGCTCCTCCAAAGCTTTCCAGAAATGTATCATACGACCCCAACCTCGAAAGAACTCAACCTCTAACCTCTGATTACTTCAGCCTTGATTTAGCTGAAAACAGAGTGCTCTGTCCTTAACATCCTATAAGTTGAAAACTTATTAGCTTTGAATATCCTGTTCAAGGGAAGGAGTTACATCAAGTTTTACTACTTTGGATCAAAACCTTCAAATTTTTAAATGAAGTTGTTCATTTAGTTGGGTGTGACGTCGATGCGTCACCAGGTCATGTCGGTACTACGTCCTCACAAAGAAAAACCTATACCGGACTTAGCCGGCTTCGTTAGTTTAGTGGCACTACTCGTCACTCGCACACGGATGCTACACGTCTACCGTTTCGTGGTAAGGCTACCTGCAGAAATTCAACCAATCATCAGACTCGGCTGCACACCGAGCCCGGAATCCATACAGTTGGTACATCCGGCCGTCATCACTCGCCCGGATGTTCTCAAGCCAAACACGCCTTGAGTTACGTGTTCACGTTTCAGACCACGTGACGGGGTCTCCCATGTTGCACCACGCACGCCAGGGACAGACGTTGCTCGAATACCCCAAACGACATGAAGAGTCGTAGAGGATATCAAAGCGGGTCGGGTTACCTGCCACCCGTGGGGCTCCACCCTTCAGCTTGTGCGCACTGGTGGACAGCGCTTACGTGCACCCCCCAAGACATGAACGTCCCGAGATGCACGATTTTCCGACATAACAAATAAGTTAATAAGCCACTTTCTATATACTAATAACATCCTTATACGGGCTACTAACTCGTTCCTCACTGGATTTTTGAAAAAGAAGACCTTTGTACTGTGTTAAACCTCAAGCGAGCTCTGATACCACGCTGACACGACCCCACTGGTCCTGTCGAGCCAGGATCACGCTGAGGGGTGCTGCGTTGCACAACACCGTATAACACACGTCAAAGGTACAAAGCGGAAGCGGAAGCTTTATTACATAAACAAGTTTATTAACATGTTTACATCAAAATAAGTTTAGTCCACACTCGCGGGCGTAGACTAAGCATCAAGTGCACGTTCAGCCCTCGAACGTGTCCTTGCTAGCACACACGCACACTAACTCTGCGGCGTGCACGACTCCCACTCGACGGGGTTCCCCTCCTGGGGTTCCGTCTCCTCTTCGGGAGTCCCTTCCTCATAGAACCCTGCAAAAGCTTCAAACACAAGCAGTGAGCACGAAGGCTCAGCAAGTCTGACCCGTCTCACCTAAACATGGAACTTCTACATGAGGGTGATGGGTTGCATGAGGTAAAAATCATTTGCAAGGACTCGCCTAATTAGTAGAACCTTACTTTCAAGTTTTAGCAGCAGTTTGTGGAGAACCTTACGCTAAGGCACATGAGAGAGCCGCAATCAAACAAGAAACGCATTTCTCTCATGTACTTTGCCCAAAGTTGAAAAGAACTTTAGTTAGCACTAAGCTACAGCATATCATTAACAATCAATGTCCAGCTTTCAATCAGCAACATTTTAACATGTAACTAGCCTGTTCTTTCTACGTCACGGTACAGTGAACAAGTGGTACTCACTGACCGCGAGGGACGGCGATTATAATCGATTTACACCTGCAGGGTTACCCGAACAACCCGTCACGTACGCCCGTACTCGATGTTGCCTACAACAACCATCACGGACGCCGTACGCGACTACCTTTCACCCGTTAGCCAAATATTGAACCGGTCCCATCGTCCCGAGCAAGAGGTCCCTGCACGCGCATCTCTGTGCCGCCAGCTGATTTACACCTCGAGCTCTCAACCTACCCTCTGAACGACGGGCAATGCCTCAACACCCAGCTACCCGAGTTACATCAGTTTCCCGGTTCCCATATAGCCGGTAGGTCTTCGGTACTGTTCTAGCTTGTTCAACAGGCCCGCACACGGCTCGGTCCTCAATCGACACAAGCGGAGCTACAGCACACAGGCCCCAAAGTCCTGCTGCCCTTACTCTCCGCTCGGTCTCATTTTCTTGCCATGTGTTTCATGTGCTATCTCTACCCGAGCAATGTGCCTCTAGCCTATTCTCGCGAGTAGTTCCAACTACTCGACTTGTACCGAATCCTACTCTATCCTAGCAATGCAGTGGCTAACGGGGTTTTCAATCCTAAACCCAACCCGTGGTTTTCTTGGCTATGCAGTTGGATTTCCAAACAAGACTCTAATGCACAGAACAAAGGAAACAAGTATGTGCTCAAAACAATAAAAATTTGTAAAAAGGTTAATGCAAACCGGGGCTTGCCTTGCTGCTCTTGGTCGTAGGCTAGCTGTTCCTCCGGAGTAACGAAGTCTAGGACTTCGGGTTCCTCCTCGACCTTAGCGACTACATGATAAGAACAATGTATGTATTAATTTAGAGGCCTTTGTATTAACTTTGAAGTTGTGAAGCCTATAACCCTTACTAGACAGACCTAATGACTGTGAAACTTTTACTGTGGCTTGGTTACAACCTAAACAAAGACTTGGTCAAGTTTTAGTTGCAGCAAAGCTCATTTGAGCCCTCCACAAATAATTATGTCCTTGACCTTAATTGGAACCCTTAGGGTGTTCTAGGGATTTTCATGAGACAAACTATGACTTTCTGAAAACTAGATTTTCAGAGGGTCCTAATGGAGTTGGTCTCACTTAATTTGGAAGTCTCTAACTAAAGATATGAGCTAAACAATTTCAGAGAAAATCCTGAAAATGTTTCTGAACATTTTCTATTTTCTCTGGAACAGTTTTACTAATCACACCATTAGGTGGACTAAATGAGCTCAAATGGATCTGAAATTTTTATGGTAGCTCAATGATATTTTGGTGAACATCTCAGCAAAATTTCATGATTTTCCGCCAAAGGATTCTCCAGTTAAAATTCCTAACAGTTTAAACATTAAGGAATTAATTCTGGAGAATTAGGGAATTTCATGAAGTGAAACTTGATTTTCTGGAAAGTACTCAGAGAGCTGAATCCATCAAAATTTGGTTCACTCAATTTGGAGCTTTCTAGCCAAAGTTATAAGGATTTGAAGTTTGAAGGAAATCTGAAAATCGGGGAAAAGTTTAAACTCGCGCGTGGGCCCAGGGGACACGCGTCGCACGCCGAAGCGACAGCACACCGCGGCCCACAAGGCTTTTGCGCGCCAGCACACCCGATCCCGGCCGCAGCCGGATCCCGATTCAAAATATCGGCCGCTGACAGCTGGGGTCCACCCCCTTCTTCAACCTCGCGACACCCGCGCTCCGCCGCCGAGGGACCTCGCCGGAGAGCTCGCCGCTGGCTGCTGTACCGCTCCAAACTTCTTGATTCTGGTCGCCCCTGCCTACTTTTACTTGGGGAACATGATCCGAGGGTCAGCTGCTCATGACAACGGCCGGAGCATGGTCGGCGACGAGCCGCCATATCGGAACGACTTCGGCCATGTCGGCTGATGCTCCTAGTGCCTCAGCTACTTGGGAAACCGGTCGGGGAGCATCAGTGGACCTCAGAGAAGGTCGACATGAACTCGGGGCAGTTCGGGGAAGGCCCGAAATAGGTCCTCACCGTGCGCCCGATACCCCCCGTGCGTTCCGCCATTAGTAGACCTTGAATTACGCCGGGCACAGAAGTTCTCCGGCCCAGAGTTGTGAAGGCAACTTGTGCGTCACCGTGTCTAGTTCGTGTGGGAGTGGCCTGAGGCCCTCTAATCCTTTCTAGAGCACGAATTAAACAGAATCGTACCCGAAGGTCGTTCTGCACACAGAAAGGGGAAAAGTGGAAATTCGCCGCCGGTGAGCAACCACTCGAGCTGTGGCTCGGGGATGAGCAGCACCGATCACTTGCGCGTCCAAGGGTGCCTTGGCTCGGGCGTGACAACGCCCAGGTTGGGCTGTCCACGAGAGCCCGAGGTGCGGCGGTTTCCAGTTCCGAGTTTGATCTTTCGGCACAGCCGATATCACTCGGTTTCAATCGATTTCTATCAATGGGAAGGATGGAGGATGGTAGCTAGTACCTTGCTGGGACCTTGGAACGGAAAGAAGGAGCTGCGATCGGCTTGATCAAGCAGGAACTCGAGCGCTAGTGATGGCAGTGGGAAAAACAGTCGCGCACGCCGGTAGCTCGGGAAAATGGTGACTGAAGCACGCCGGGGAGGGAATAAATAGCCCGGCCGGCTGGTCTCCGGCTTGGGGCACGCAGCAGGAGCTGGCGCCGGCTGCCCCCTTCGGTGGCGCGCGCGCACAGCTGCCGGGAACCGACTGAACTGTGGTTCAGTCGGTTTGCTTTGAGGCAGAGGCTGACATGTGGGTCCCACTTCTCTTTTAACCTCTGAAATTTATTCCTAACAGCTGTGGTAAACAGTGAACCCTATTCTACCCTTGGCAATTCAAATTATTCACCCAAGAGCCATTTGAATTGATCAAAGTTCAAATGAGGTTTGGTTTGAATGAATTTCAGCACAAGTGCAGTTTGAAATTCAAATAAAGTTTGAATTTCTCCCCCTTAGCTCATGTCAAGATCAACTCCAAATGGAGTGAAAATTGGTGTGTGAGCTCACAAAAATGTGCTGAGCAAGAATATGCCTTCCACTTTTAAATTCAGTGGGTGAAAACAGTTTGAATTTGAATATGGTTTCAAACTGCCCTCTTCCTAACTATACCCAAAATGACCTCAAAAAGGTTTTGAATTTGGGTGGAACTTGGCATGGACATCCTTAGCAAAGTGTAGGAGTTTTCATATGTCCAGCCCATCTATATCACATGTGGGAAGTACCACTTTTGCAATGTGTGAGTTTGTTCCCTAATGAGCATGTTGATAATTGTTACTTGCTCTTTATTTGTGTTCATCATTCTTCCTCAAATGAGGTGTGTGGTGTGGTGATGAACACTGCAAATGAGTGTCAAAAACTGAGGCCCTTACAGGATAGCGCAAGACCGGGGCTCCAAGGTAAGACCGAAGGTCCCACGTGGCTGGCAGAAGCCGGACCTCCCCCTCTGGGGGTGGGCTCCGAAGGCCCCACGTGTCCAGCGGGGCCAGAGCTCCCGCCTCCTCAGGAGGGGCTCCGGATCCGCCGCGTGGCCGGCAGAAGCCAGACCTCCCTCTCCGGGGAAGGTGCTCAGAAGGCCCAACGTGTCCCGCGGGGCTGGACCTCATTCTCCTTAGAAGGGAGCTCCGGGCCCGCTACGTGGCCAGCAGATCCGGACCTCCCCATCCTCATGGGGCGAGCTCCAGAAACCCCCGGGGGCCCTTAATACAGTTAGGACCCGGGGAAGGTGTCCGTGCAGAGCTTCGAGATTGGTGAAGGCCTATGAGTACCTTGCGGAGCTAAGGGCTCGGCCAGGCGAAACCAAGACGAAGACAAGAACATCACAGGCACGAAGGGTCACAAGAGTCTATGTATTTGTGGCTCCATGAGCTGGACTACAGACTCGATAAAAGGAAGAGACAAGTCCTAAGGTCCTCCCGGTTCACGCCGGAACCTAGAGGCTACGAGATCGGCCATGTCCCCAACTTCAGCCCTGGCGGCGTTCTCCTGCTCCGTGACCCGAGCACAGGGATAATCTCGGCCATCACCAGCACAAGGGCCGGCGTCATCAAGGATGCTCCTGGAGTCCCCTCCGCCGCTTCAGCGTTTTTCTTGGAGACTATGCCACCTGGAGTCCTCCCCGGCGCGTCAGCAGTTTCTTTGGAGACTCCATCGCCTGAGGAGGGAGGGCGCAGCTTCCCTGAGGACTCCCCTGACCCGAGCGCCGATGACAGGTGGACCCAAGCTGCCCAGCTGAAGCGGTGGGTCAAGGATTCAGTCACCCAAGAAGACGAGCCGGCAAGGCACTCCAACGGTTCCCGAAGAAAGCGCCGCAACATGCAGAAGTGGCAGTCTTGCGAACCGCTGCAGTAAAGGAAACCACCAAGTGGGCGCATGCTCCCACGATCCCGCGACTGTTCGTGCTCCGGCAGCGGTCAATGCAGGACTTAGAGAAAGTGCGCGGAACGGAAGAGACGGAGGTCCCACCTCGGGCTCGCTACCTCCCCCGAGATGGGCCCGGGGGCCACTGTCGGTACCGGCGATATGGGGTACCCCCGCGCACAGGCGAAAATGCCTAAGAATCTCGCCCTTCTCCGCAGGGAGAGCTCAGAAGGCGCCACGCGTCCAGCGGGGCCGGACCTCCCTCTCCTCAGAGGAGAGCTCCGGGCTCGCCACGTGGCCTGCATAAGCCGGACCTCCCCCTCCGCCGGGGAGAGGTCCGAAGGCTCCACGTGTCCAGCGGGGCCGGGCCTCCCTCTCCTCAGAGGAGAGCTCCGGGCCCGCCACGTGGCCGACAGAAGCCGGACCTCCCCCTCCGTGGGGAGAGATCCAAAGGCTCCACGTGTCCTGCAGGGCCGGACCTCCCTCTTCTCTAAGGAGGGCTCCGGGCCCGCCACGTGTCCAGCAGAAGAGCGCTGCCGCCCCCGAGCGGTAGGCAGCGGGCGTAAAGACGCCCCATACCTTGCCCATACAAGGTATTCAAGGCCCGCGCCTTCCCAAGACGCGGAGACGCGGAGCACGCCTCTGTCAGGTGCCGTTGCGCCCAATCGCATCACAGACTGGCGCACGGTGTCAGAACCTGCCAGCCAATAAACACAGCGACAAGACTTCCCCTGCCGCCTCCGCCGTCATCAACCACTACGACTAGCAGGCGGCATGGTCAGGGCGGCAAGACGAAGACTCAGAAGCCTTCGCCAGAGACAACTACCGACGTAACTGCGGATACGATAGTCGGCAGGCAATCTCCCTGGGACCACCTGTTGGGTCCCGGGCCCCCCTTGTAAGCCACGCGAGCCTTGGACTATAAAAGGCTTGGGTAGGCAACGTTAGCAAGGGTTCGCACTCCAGCAACTCATACGCTAGGCATAACTCATCCTCAAGGTCAGGACTCCGGTTCTGGGCAACAAGCAATACAGCGAGCTCCTCAGCTCACCGTAGACGTAGGGTTTTACGCTCCGGCAGCCTGAACCACGTAAAACTAGCCGTGTCAAGGTTTCCCTAACTCGTCCCTACGCTCAAGCTCTCCGCAAGCGACTAGCCCCTCCGAAAAAGAACCTCCGCGGGCTGCCCAGTGCAGATCCGGGGGAAGTGTCGACCACATACTTTGACACTCGCCGTGTCAAGCTTCTCCCTCACTCGTCCCTAACGCTTAAGCTCTCCGCAAGCGACTAGCCCCTCCGAAAAAGAACCTCCGCGGGCTGCCCAGAGCAGGTCCGGGGGAAGTGTCGACCACACACTTCGACAAGCGCCATGGCTGCCGGTGTTCTGCACCGGGCACCACTGACCGTCATCGCCAGCGGACAACGGTCGCGGGCGCTAACTTCTCGAGCATCTTCTTATCACGGACGCCTCGCCGGAAGGCAACGACGACGGAGGCGTTGGAGATGCGCGGGATGGTGTTCCTGACCTGGGAAAAACGGTGGATGAAGGATTGCAGCAACTCCCCATCGCGTTGACGCACGGCATGGAGGTCGAGCTCGGTGCCGGGGCACATGTAGGAACTCCCAAAGTTGGCTGTGAATCTCCAGCACAACTCTTCCCAGGACATGATGGATCCTGGGGGGAGGTTCATAAGCCATGACCGGGCTGTGCCGGTCAAAGCCAAGGGGAAGTAGTTGGTCATGATGGCCTCATCCCCTCCTGTAGCTAGGATGGAGGTGGAGTAGATCTGCAGGAACTCGGCGGGGTTGGTTGTCTCGTCGTACTTTTTCTGCGGGTGGGGCTGGAACTTGGATGGCCAGACCACCATTCGAAGGTGCGGGGCGAGCGCCATGCATCCTCCCACTGCCCCCGGAGAGGCAGGGGTAGGAGGAGCACGGCCCGCCGGTACGGCGCTCGGGTACCCTCCTTCAAGGTTATGACGCCTCTCGCGGCGCCACTCGATGGTGGTGCGACCATCTTCGCTCACAAGACGACGGTCCAACTCAACCTTGAGGTCGGGCGTAGCCGTCGCACGCGGGGTCGCCAGCAAGAATTTCTGCCAGAAACAGAGCACTCTGTTTTTGAAAACTTTGATACCTAGTTATACTCTCATTTGAATCTTAGCTCAAAATAAGAGTTCAATAACTAATATTTGTTTCAAACTTCCATTTTTAGTTGAAAGTTATCTCATGAATCATTTCCTCATAGGGAAGAGGTTCTTATGTGTGGTACGGTGTCGATGCACCGTAAGAACAATGTCGGTACTACGTTGCCTCACCAAAGAAATCCTAAGCCGGATTATATCGGCATATCCGTTTTATCAGTGGCACTAAGACGGTCTCTCGCACACGTGTACTACCCGGGATACGTACGTGGTTAGTACCTGCAGAAGAACACTCAATAGTGGTGCACTCAAAGGTTGTCTCATTTCAGGCAGTTCCATATTGGAAAGTAAATACAAACGCCCGTATCATTGGCATACGGCCGTCCTTGAGTTAAGCCACGTCTCAAGGCACGTGATCGTGTTTCAACACCACACGACGGGGAACCCGAGTATGTCATGAACGGGTCGTCACGGTTGGGAATGTTATCAACCCAACGGATACCACCTACTGCCCTGCAGGGCACGCCGATGGCAAGCGCTGCGTATGTCCTCCTGGGCTACTTCCAGAAGAACACACTATCGCGTTACTGACCACACGATGGGGTCTCCACTTACTTGCCTAATGCACGCTAGGGATCAGCGTTTCATATGAACTCAGGAACATGAAGAGTCCAAGAGTTTCATATTAACATCTCACACCAAGCTGTGAGATCTAACCCTGAACCACTTTCCTCGTCATAGGAGCTAACCGAAATTGAACCGCTTTCGGTGGCGTTCCTTACCATTCTTACCTGAACGTAGGTGCGTCGTTACATAATGAAAATTCAGAATCAAAACACATATGTTAGTCTTGCCACTTTATGTAACTATACTACTATAGTCCTTATGTGGGCCTAATATCGTTTCCTCACCGTATCCTAAGTTTTTGTAGCAATACCATCCTTATTCCGTGCGCTATTACCAATGCGGCTCTGATACCACGCTGAGGGGGCCCGGCCTCCATCACGGGGCCGTGCCGCCTTGCCCGAGGAATCGCATTGGGTGGTGCCGTGTTATGCGGCACCCAACAGCACACATATAAGGAACACAGTATTACATAAACCAAAAGCGGAAGGTTACAATTATTCTTTGTAAATAATTTACACAAATTAGCTACAGCGGAAGTCTATAACCAGCTCACGTTGAATAACTATGAAGCACCGAGAAGAGGTCCAGCCCGCGGACTCCTCTCGCTAGCAACACGAAGACAAGGCAGCGGCTAGGTTCTCCAAGTGTGACATGACTTGGAAGTTTCCGAGTCTCACCGGACAACCTTCTTTATAGCGTTGATGTTTACCTGCAAAACCACTTATATAGCAAGAGTGAGCACAAAGGCTCAGCAAGACTTAACCGTCTCTCCTAAGACATGAAACTCTAGATGAAAGTAACCTAAGACCTAAGCCTGTCATTTGCGAAAAGACTCGCCTACGAGTTCATCCTTAACTTTCAAATTTTAGCCATATTAATAATGACCTTGCGATCAGCAACATTGGAACTCCACAATCAAACAAGAAACGCTTCATTCCAATGTTACTTGCCCCAAGGTAGAAAATAACTTTAGTTAGCTCTATCTCTACTTCAAACATGGTTTTCATGCAACTTAACATCATCATAGCAGCAATTATACTTTTGCAAACTGTTACCACACAAGTTGATTAACTACGTCACAACATGGGAGCAAGCGGTACTCAATAACCGCGAGGGACGGTGATTCGAATCAAACACTACCCGGATAACTCGACACATACGCCCGCCTCTGAAGACCCAACTCTGGCGTCCTTCATTACGTCGTATGTGGCAACCTTTCTCAGGACACTAAACTGTAGAACCGGTCGCGCCGTCTCGGGCTCACAGGTCTAACGAGACGATGTGGTATGCCTCTACAATCCAGTGAACCTGGTACATCGGTTTCCTGGTTCCCATATATCAGTAAGCATCCGGTACACAACTCAATACTTGCTCCTGGACGCGGCATACGCATCGGTACTTAACCGACACAGGCAGAGCTACTCGACCAAGACCTCGTCTTGTCGCAGCCTAACCCCTCTGCCCGGTCTCATCTTTAGAAATGTAAATTTTAGTTTGCTTCCTTTCCCAACCACACTTATGATATTCTAAACTATAGCTCGCGAGTAGATTCCAACTACTCGTCTTCTACCGGATGTCCTAGCCTAATTAGCATTGCCCTATTCTACAGCGATGACCCATTTCTACCCTTGACCTCAGGGTTCATGTTTGGTTATGCAAGTGGAGTATCACACATCCTTGACCTAATGCACATACAAACCTTGACCAAATGTAGTGAACAAAGGGAAAACTTTAAAAACAACTTAATGCAAACCGGGGCTTGCCTTGGTTTTGCAGGTGACTGAAGTCAGATAAGATGAAGTTAGTTGCTGATGATGACTTGAAGCTTAATCCCTGCCTTCTTGCTCCTTGATCAAATCTTCACTTATTTACGTTTAAGCACTACACGTTATGAACATGCATATCTTTAATTGTAAAACTTTTTGCTAACAATTGCTATAGACAAGTTTAAAACTGGAACTTTGTTTAAGAATTTAAAATGACACTGGGGGTGGTGGTTTGGATGTGTGTCTAAGCACTATCCTCAAGGGAGAAGTGAGGTTCATCACTTGGGTGGTGATCACCTAATGAGGTTGAGTAGGACATAATGATCCAGGGCTCCAATGGAGCTGGGAATTTTCTTGGGGGTTCCTTGTCACAAGAAAGTCCTCTGGACCAAAATTCAGAACATTTCACTAAGTGGATCACCCAGAACAATTCCCTAAGCATTTAAGCATAAAGGAATTAATTCTGATTAAACTTGCACTTTCATGCAGATATAAGTGAACCATAATTTCCTACATAGCTCAGAGAGTATGCCTAAATTTTCCTAGGATTTTTGGAGCTAAGGAATGGCTAGAACTGAATTTCCAAGTTTTGGAAATTTCCTGAAAATGTTTCTGTACTTATTTGAATACAGAAACTTGAATTTAGAATTACCCTAACTAATTCAACTCCAAATGAGCTGAAACTTTTACAGGAGTCTCCTAATATCCTAAAAAATATCCTGGCAAAATTTGGGGACTTTTGGATGAACCGAACTCCCTCTAAAATTCTTTTTCTGAAAAGCTTTAAAGAAATTTCCAGAATTTTCTATTGGTTTTCATGCAAATTGGGTTGTACATTTGAATAGAGCATTTCATCCTGAATACCCGTTGTTATATGAGAACTCTGCCAATGGTAAGTGATCATCCCAGCTCTTACCGTGGTGGATGACACATGCTCTCAGCATATCTTCAAGTATTTGATTCACCCTCTCAGTTTGTCCATCGGTTTGAGGGTGATACGCGGAGCTTCGAATCAATTTAGTTCCCAAGGATGTGTGTAGCTGTTCCCAGAAACGGGATACGAACAGCGATCCTCTGTCGGAGACAATGGTACGGGGAACTCCGTGCAGGCATAAGATTCGTGCTATGTATAACTCTGCATACTGCTTGGCGCTGTAGTTGGTATGCACCGGAATGAAACGTGCCGATTTGGTTAATCGATCAACGATTACCCAAATCGAGTCATGGTGGTGGGAGGTCATCGGCAACCCAACGATGAAATCCATGCTCAAGTCTTCCCACTTCCATGCCGGTATTTGTAGCGGTTGCAGCAGGCCCGACTTCTTCACATGGTCGGCCTTAACTTTTCGGCACGTATCACATTCTGAAACGTATTTTGCAACTTCACGTTTCATACGTGTCGACCAAAACTTCTTCCGGAGGTCTTGGTACATTTTATTGCTGCCAGAATGAATAGAAAATTTGGATAGGTGAACCTCATCCAAAATTTTCTTCCGCAGCCTCATATCACGGGGTACGACTATCCGGTCCTTGAACCACAAGGTATCTTCATCATCTAACTGGAAACATTTCATCTCCCCGTTCTTCAACCTCCTTTTGATATGAGCCATGCCCTTGTCTCTCCTTTGAGCTTCCATGACCTCCTCTCTTATTGTGGGTATGAGAGCTAGGTTATGTAGGGCCCCATAGGGAACCAAGTAGAGACTTGGTTCTTCCTCTTCTATCGGCGTGATGGTTAGGTTATGAATATGAGACTTCCGGCTGAGTGCATCGGCAACCACATTTGCCTTGCCCGGATGATAATGAATTTCAATCTCATAGTCCTTGATCAGCTCCAACCATCGCCGTTGTCGCATATTCAACTCTTTCTGAGTGAATATGTATTTCAAACTTTTGTGGTCGGTGTAGAGATGAACCAGATTTCCCAATAGGTAATGTCTCCACATCTTCAAAGCTAACACCACGGCAGCCAGTTCGAGATCATGAGTTGGATAATGTTGCTCATGATTCCGTAATTGCCGTGATCCATATGCGACCACACGTCCTCCTTGCATGAGTACACAACCAAGCCCGACGCCGGATGCATCACAATAAACATCAAAAGGCTTGGTTGTATCCGGTTGAGCTAGAACCGGGGCTGTTGTGAGGTGTTTCACCAACGCTTGAAAAGCTTCCTCACATGGCTTGCTCCAATCATACTTGATGCCTTTCTTCAGTAGCTCCATCATAGGTTTGGAGATTTTTGAGAAGCTCGGGATGAACCTCCGATAATATCCAGCCAAACCCAAGAAGCTACGAACTTCATGGACTGATGTTGGAGACTTCCACTTCAGCACTTGATCAATCTTGCTTGGATCAACAGCAATGCCTTCCGCTGAAATAATGTGCCCAAGAAATGGCACTTGGTTGATCCAGAATTCACATTTACTAAACTTTGCATAAAGCTTGTGGTCTCGCAGTCGTTGGAGCACAATATGCAAATGTTTAGCGTGTTCCTCTTCAGATTTGGAATAGACCAAAATGTCGTCGATGAATACCACGACGAACTGATCCAGCTCCGGCATGAACACCGAGTTCATAAGGTACATAAAGTGAGCCGGAGCATTGGTCAACCCAAATGACATGACAAGATATTCATAGAGCCCATATCTTGTCGAGAATGCTGTTTTCGGGACATCTTCCACGCGAATCTTGATTTGATGATATCCTGACCTTAAGTCCATCTTGGAGAAGACTTTAGCACCCACTAGCTGATCAAAAAGAATATCAATTCTTGGTAGTGGATACTTGTTCTTTATGGTCACAGCATTTAAAGGACGATAATCGACACATAGCCTCAGCGTCTCATCCTTCTTTTTCACAAACAAAGCTGAGCAACCCCATGGTGATGGACTTGGACGAATAAACCCCTTGTCCATCAGATCTTTGAGTTGCTCCTTCAGCTCGGCTAATTCATTCGGAGCCATTTTGTATGGTCTCCGAGAGATCGGCGTGGTTCCCGGTATCAATTCTATTTTGAATTCCACCTCGCGCTCAGGTGGTAAGCCTGGAAGATCTTCGGGAAATACGTCCGGATATTCACGGACTACCGGAATGTCTTCTAACTTGCACGCCTCGGCATTGCATACTTCCGGGTCTTTGGAAATCGCTTCGCCGAGGTACAAAGTTTGACGTCCGTGAAGTGGAGAGTCCAAGTGAACACTCCTGTTCTCAATGTCCAGGACAGCCTTATGGAAGGTCAACCATGATATTCCCAATATGGCATTGATTCCCTGGTCTTCGAGAATGATGAGGGTGGTAGGATAAATTTTTCCACCCAACCAAAGTGGTGCTCGAGAAACGACTTCATTAGTTGATATGTCTCCACCTGGCGAGTGAATAAGGTAATAACCTTTGGTGATAGTGGTGGAGATCTGATCTTGGATTACCGTTGCCCGGCTAATGAAGTTATGTGTTGCACCAGAGTCGAATAAAATGACAACCGGCTTGTCATTTAAGGTGAACCTGCCGGCAAGAACAGGTCCTCCCTTTGGCAGATCATCGACTGACACATAATTGACTGTTCCCACTTTTGACATAGCTTTTCTGGGCTGCCCAAGATCACTTTTTGGAACTGGACCCGCAGACACAATGTTACTGCTCGGTTCAGTTGCTTCATTTACGTTGAGCTCATTGTCAACATGAAGTGGGACAACACTCGGTTCAACTGAGAAATCACCTTGTTCATCTTCAGCCTCTTGAGGGTAATAATATTCTAGTGCACCTTGTTGACACTGAGGTGCATAAGAAATAAGTTGCTGCTGCGGTAGAGGTGAATAAGACCTCTGTGGAGTAGAAGAGTCGTCACACTCCCAGAATGATTGCACCTCTTGTAGAATCTCTCGACCGGAAGGTGAACGGATTACCAACCGATACTTCTGAGGTAGACGATTGTCTTCATCTTGTGATGAATCCCTCTCCCTCTTTTCCTTGAGGTAGAGGTTGGAATAATATTCTTGAGCGATAGTACAGCTCACAAACTCATCAAAATTCTCTTGGCTAACTTGAGCCAATTCACATCGCAGCCTAGCAGTCAGCCCTCGGTAGAAATGATAACCTTTCATGGCTGGTGATTTCACATAGTCAGGGACATATTGAGCTAAGCGATTGAATTCCTTCGCATACTCAATAACACTCATGTCCCCTTGCTTTAGACTCCAGAACTCATCCAGACTGGTTTGCATTATGCCCACAGGGATGAAACGAGCACGAAATGCAGCCTGGAACCCCGCCCATGTGACACGATGCCCTGCTGGTTGAACAGCAAGGTACTCTGCCCACCATGCTCCAGCAAAGCCGTGAAGCTGTTGAGCGGCATATAGAGTCTTCGATAATTCGTCACATCGGATCAACCCAAGCTTGGACTCAATGACACGTAACCAGTGATTTGCTTCACAATGGTCAGCCGCCTCGGAGAATACCGGTGGTTGTGTCGCCAAGAAATCCAGATACGTGCTCTGGGTTGGCATGTGATGTTGAGCTTCTCGATCTATGCCTTGCTGAACTAGAGTTTGGAGAGTTTCATTCATTTTGGCCATAATTTCCGCCAATCCGGTTGGCGATGGCTCTTGTGATGAAGTCGAGTCATTCCCACCTCGACTGGAACCTCCAATCTCCATTTGAGAATGTGTACGTACCATACTGCACGAAACAAAATTTTTGAGTCAATCAAAATTCTATCTCAGTAGTAAGTAAAGATAAGTAAAACATGAACATGTCATGAACTTTATAAAAGCATAACCACATTCATGTTTAAACAAATCTTATGTACGCTAAGCTAATCAGCAGGACTACCCTGACCAGCTCACACAAACTCCAAATTTTACTCAAGTCATCAACAGATTCTAGACTTGAGTTCAATACCAAAGTTTTAGTAAACTTCAGTAGCTTTCCAACAAGTACTTATGTGCTCCTTAAGGATTTTTCTACAGGAACTTATGGCTTAAAAACAGAAAGGTCCAGAGAGGTTTTTGCTACTGTCCTGGTTCTGAACAGTTTGCCTTCAACTGGGCTTTTCACCAATTTAACGTGTGATTCTGCTCTGGAGGTCTACAAATAAATTGTAGAGCACTTGAAAATATATCCATAACTGTATCATGCACCTTGATTGGTTAAATATACTCAGAGTTATGCTCCGTTAAAGTCCAGCAAGAATTTCTGCCAGAAACAGAGCACTCTGTTTTTGAAAACTTTGATACCTAGTTATACTCTCATTTGAATCTTAGCTCAAAATAAGAGTTCAATAACTAATATTTGTTTCAAACTTCCATTTTTAGTTGAAAGTTATCTCATGAATCATTTCTTCATAGGGAAGAGGTTCTTATGTGTGGTACGGTGTCGATGCACCGTAAGAACAATGTCGGTACTACGTTGCCTCACCAAAGAAATCCTAAGCCGGATTATATCGGCATATCCGTTTTATCAGTGGCACTAAGACGGTCTCTCGCACACGTGTACTACCCGGGATACGTACGTGGTTAGTACCTGCAGAAGAACACTCAATAGTGGTGCACTCAAAGGTTGTCTCATTTCAGGCAGTTCCATATTGGAAAGTAAATACAAATGCCCGTATCATTGGCATACGGCCGTCCTTGAGTTAAGCCACGTCTCAAGGCACGTGATCGTGTTTCAACACCACACGACGGGGAACCCGAGTATGTCATGAACGGGTCGTCACGGTTGGGAATGTTATCAACCCAACGGATACCACCTACGGTCCTGCAGGGCACGCCGATGGCAAGCGCTGCGTATGTCCTCCTGGGCTACTTCCAGAAGAACACACTATCGCGTTACTGACCACACGATGGGGTCTCCACTTACTTGCCTAATGCACGCTAGGGATCAGCGTTTCATATGAACTCAGGAACATGAAGAGTCCAAGAGTTTCATATTAACATCTCACACCAAGCTGTGAGATCTAACCCTGAACCACTTTCCTCGTCATGGGAGCTAACCGAAATTGAACCGCTTTCGGTGGCGTTCCTTACCATTCTTACCTGAACGTAGGTGCGTCGTTACATAATGAAAATTCAGAATCAAAACACATATGTTAGTCTTGCCACTTTATGTAACTATACTACTATAGTCCTTATGTGGGCCTAATATCGTTTCCTCACCGTATCCTAAGTTTTTGTAGCAATACCATCCTTATTCCGTGCGCTATTACCAATGCGGCTCTGATACCACGCTGAGGGGGCCCGGCCTCCATCACGGGGTCGTGCCGCCTTGCCCGAGGAATCGCATTGGGTGGTGCCGTGTTATGCGGCACCCAACAGCACACATATAAGGAACACGGTATTACATAAACCAAAAGTGGAAGGTTACAATTATTCTTTGTAAATAATTTACACAAATTAGCTACAGCGGAAGTCTATAACCAGCTCACGTCGAATAACTATGAAGCACCGAGAAGAGGTCCAGCCCGCGGACTCCTCTCGCTAGCAACACGAAGACAAGGCAGCGGCTAGGTTCTCCAAGTGTGACATGACTTGGAAGTTTCCGAGTCTCACCGGACAACCTTCTTTATAGCGTTGATGTTTACCTGCAAAACCACTTATATAGCAAGAGTCAGCACAAAGGCTCAGCAAGACTTAACCGTCTCTCCTAAGACATGAAACTCTAGATGAAAGTAACCTAAGACCTAAGCCTGTCATTTGCGAAAAGACTCGCCTACGAGTTCATCCTTAACTTTCAAATTTTAGCCATATTAATAATGACCTTGCGATCAGCAACATTGGAACTCCACAATCAAACAAGAAACGCTTCATTCCAATGTTACTTGCCCCAAGGTAGAAAATAACTTTAGTTAGCTCTATCTCTACTTCAAACATGGTTTTCATGCAACTTAACATCATCATAGCAGCAATTATACTTTTGCAAACTGTTACCACACAAGTTGATTAACTACGTCACAACATGGGAGCAAGCGGTACTCAATAACCGCGAGGGACGGTGATTCGAATCAAACACTACCCGGATAACTCGACACATACGCCCGCCTCTGAAGACCCAACTCTGGCGTCCTTCATTACGTCGTATGTGGCAACCTTTCTCAGGACACTAAACTGTAGAACCGGTCGCGCCGTCTCGGGCTCACAGGTCTAACGAGACGATGTGGTATGCCTCTACAATCCAGTGAACCTGGTACATCGGTTTCCTGGTTCCCATATATCAGTAAGCATCCGGTACACAACTCAATACTTGCTCCTGGACGCGGCATACGCATCGGTACTTAACCGACACAGGCAGAGCTACTCGACCAAGACCTCGTCTTGTCGCAGCCTAACCCCTCTGCCCGGTCTCATCTTTAGAAATGTAAATTTTAGTTTGCTTCCTTTCCCAACCACACTTATGATATTCTAAACTATAGCTCGCGAGTAGATTCCAACTACTCGTCTTCTACCGGATGTCCTAGCCTAATTAGCATTGCCCTATTCTACAGCGATGACCCATTTCTACCCTTGACCTCAGGGTTCATGTTTGGTTATGCAAGTGGAGTATCACACATCCTTGACCTAATGCACATACAAACCTTGACCAAATGTAGTGAACAAAGGGAAAACTTTAAAAACAACTTAATGCAAACCGGGGCTTGCCTTGGTTTTGCAGGTGACTGAAGTCAGATAAGATGAAGTTAGTTGCTGATGATGACTTGAAGCTTAATCCCTGCCTTCTTGCTCCTTGATCAAATCTTCACTTATTTACGTTTAAGCACTACACGTTATGAACATGCATATCTTTAATTGTAAAACTTTTTGCTAACAATTGCTATAGACAAGTTTAAAACTGGAACTTTGTTTAAGAATTTAAAATGACACTGGGGGTGGTGGTTTGGATGTGTGTCTAAGCACTATCCTCAAGGGAGAAGTGAGGTTCATCACTTGGGTGGTGATCACCTAATGAGGTTGAGTAGGACATAATGATCCAGGGCTCCAATGGAGCTGGGAATTTTCTTGGGGGTTCCTTGTCACAAGAAAGTCCTCTGGACCAAAATTCAGAACATTTCACTAAGTGGATCACCCAGAACAATTCCCTAAGCATTTAAGCATAAAGGAATTAATTCTGATTAAACTTGCACTTTCATGCAGATATAAGTGAACCATAATTTCCTACATAGCTCAGAGAGTATGCCTAAATTTTCCTAGTATTTTTGGAGCTAAGGAATGGCTAGAACTGAATTTCCAAGTTTTGGAAATTTCCTGAAAATGTTTCTGTACTTATTTGAATACAGAAACTTGAATTTAGAATTACCCTAACTAATTCAACTCCAAATGAGCTGAAACTTTTACAGGAGTCTCCTAATATCATCAAGAATATCCTGGCAAAATTTGGGGACCTTTGGATGAACCAAACTCCCTCTAAAATTCTTTTGCTGAAAAGTTTTAAAGAATTTTCCAGAATTTTCTATTGGTTTTCATGCAAATTGGGTTGTACATTTGAATAGAGCATTTCATCCTGAATCCAACCCAATTTGAATCACTAAATTTGGAGCTCTCTAGCAAAAGTTATGCAGATCCAAAGTTTGAACCAAATCTGGAATTCAAATTAATTCGGGAAAAGTTCAAACTCTGCCTGTGGGCCACAGGGCCACGTGTCGACCGCTGAAACACGAGCCACACGGGGCCACAGACCTTTTCCCGCGCCATCACACCGGATCCGAGGCCGCAGCGGATCGAAGATTTAAAATATCGCCGCTGACAGGTGGGACCGGCCGGTCGTCTTCAACCTCGGCCCATCCCCTTTTTCCCGCGCCGCCCCCTCGCCGGCAACTCATCGGGGCTCGCCGGAGTCGGCTTCCCGGCCGTCTCCTGGCTCGGTACTCGCCGCCTGGGGGGTTTCAGGGTCGGGGAACATGTCTACGGGGTTGGCTCGAGCTGCCGGTGGCCAGAAGTAGGCCGGCAACGAGCCGCGGCCTTCGGTGCTGATCGGCACCGTCGCCCGAGCACACTAGCCCGCCAAAAGCTCGGCGGATCCACTCTAAAGCATCAGTGGAGGTCAGGCAAGCTCGGCGTGTCCTCAACTTGGCTTGGAAACGACGGCAAACCGGTTGTCACCGTGCACCCGCGCGTTCCCGCCATGGCCGCCGATCGAAAAGCTCAAAATTAGCTGTAACCACGGGGTTTCTAGCTAGGGTTGTGGAGGAAAAAGGTTCCCTATCCTCTCTAGCTCTTGTGTGCGCAAAATTAACAACTTTAACCGAGAATTAAGCGTTAATTTCAACAGTTCTTACCCGCGGGTAGGTTTTCCTCGTCCGAGGGAAAAACTTGAAATTCCCAAGCTACGTTGCACGGCTTGGGCTGAAACTCGAGGGAGAGCAGCGTGACGTCCCGGCGCGTCTCGGAGGGTGCTTGCTCGGCCGTGAAAAGCCTCGGTATGAGCTGTCCACGGTTGCTCTCTCCTCGGTTTTCTCTCGGCTGCCGCGCGAACACGGCGCCCCTGCGGCCGAGAGGACCAAACTCGGTCGCTTTTGTGGCGGGGAGACGAAGAGTGGGCGCGCGGTGTTGCTCAATAGCTCGGAGGGAGGCTGTGCACGGTGTTTATATGCCTCTCCGATCGGACCCGAGGCGGCGGCGAGCTCGACGTTTATCGAGCGCGAGGTGAAGAAGGGAAACCGCGTTGGCTCGGTTCAGAGAGAAGGATCACGCCGAGGCAGGGGGAAGGCGGTAAGCTGGTCGCCAGCACACGATGGCGGGGGTGAGGCGGTGGCTTCTGTGCTTCGGTGTAACCGCGGTGTCGCCCGGGGAGTGAGCTGCGTTCGTGTGTGACCGAGAGTAAAACTTAGCCAGTAAGTTTGCTCTCCCCTCTCAATGACAACTGGGGCCCACAACTCCCCTCAGCACCAAAAGATCTCCAACTTTTAACACCTTGCAAATTCAGCTGTGAGGGGTCCAAATTCAAAAGCCTTTTTGCCATTTGACAATTTGTACCACAGTTTCAAATTTAAATTTAAATTTGGATGGAATTTACAAGTTCCTTTGATATTCCTACCAAGGCACCTACAAATTGGCTCCAAATTTGCCCCCTCTATAATTTGAACCTGGGGAGTTTGAATATGCCCTCTGATCCTTGAGTTGGTCATTGCAAATACAACTTTTTAAACATCAGTTTGCATTTTCCTCTTTGGAGATGACCCTCCTCTTTTTGGAAGTGACCCTCTTAGTTCAAACTGAATTTAGAGTTTTATTGCACATGCCAACACTTTCATGAGGAACACAAAAGTTTTTGTAAGTCCCATTTCTTGTATTCAAACTCAACTTTATTCATAGCTCAATTTTTCTATTTACAAGTTTTGGGACTTTTACACAAGGGGGGCCCGGGACCCGACAGGTGGTCCCGGGGAGATTTCCTGCCGACTATCGTATCCGCAGTTATGTTGGTTGTTGTCTCTGGTGAAGGCTTCCGAGCCTTCGTTCTGCCGCCCTGCCCATGCCGCAAGCTAGTCGTAGTGGTTGATGATGGCAGGGGCAGCAGGGGATGTCTTGTCGCTGTGTTTATTGGCTGGCAGATTCTAACACGGTGCGCCAGTCTGTGATGCGACTGGACGCAACAGCACCTGACAGAGGCGTGCTCCGCGTCTCCGCGTCTTGGGAAGGCGCGGGCCTTGAATACCTTGTACGGTAAAGGCATGGCGCGCCTTTACTCCTGCTGCCTACCGCGCCCTGTGGCAGCACTGCTCTGCTGGCCACGTGTCGGACCCGGAGCTCTCCTCTGAGGAGAGGGGGGGCTCCGGCTCCGCTGGACACGCGGAGCCTTCGGAGCTCACCCCCGCCGAGGGGCGAGGTCCGGTCTTCCGGGCGACGTGGCAGGCTCGGAGCTATCCTTTGAGGAGAGGAGAGCCCCGGCCCTGCCGGACACGTGGCGTCTTCGGAGCTCGCCCTTGTGGAGGGGGTGAGGTCCGGCCTCCTAGGCCACGTGGCAGGCTCGGAGCTATCCTCCATGGGGAGGGGAGCTCCGGCCCTGCTGGACACGTGGCGCCTTCAAACTTCGCCCCTGCAGAGGGAGCGAGGTCCTTAGGAAGTTTTACGCTGTGCGCGGGGGTACCCGGTATTGCGGGTACCGACAGTGGCCCCCGGGCTCACCTCGGGGGAGGTAACGAGCCCGAGGTGGGGCCTTCTCCTACCCGCGCACTTTCTTGTATTGAGTACTCCCTGTGCTGGCAGGGTCTTGACGGCTTCGGAGTTCAGCCTCTCTGGAGAGGGTGAAGCCTTGCATCGGAGCTCTGCCCTTGTGAAAGGGGGAGGTCCGGCCTCGGACCTCGCCTCTAAGAGGGGTGGTCCAGGAAGTCATCGGAGCTCAGGCCCACGAAGGGCGTTAGGTCCGGCATCAGGGCTCGCCTCTGAAAGGAGGGCGAGGGCTGGCGTTGGAGCTCGGCCCAGCTGTGCGGGCGGAGGTCCGGAAGTCATCGGATCTCAGGCCCACGAAGGGCGTGAGGTCCGGCATCAGGGCTCGCCTCTGAAAGGAGGGCGAGGACTGGCATCGGAGCTCAGCCCAGCTTGGGGGCGGAGGTCCGGAAGTCATCGGAGCTCAGGCCAGCGAAGGGCGTGAGGTCCGGCATCAGCGCTCGCCTCCGAAAGGAGGGCGAGGGCTGTCCTCGGAGCTCGGCCCAGCTGTGGGGGGCGGAGGTCCAGAAGTCATCGGAGCTCAGGCCAGCGAAGGGCATGAGGTCCGGAGGTCATCGGAGCTCAGGCCAGCGAAGGGCGTGAGGTCCGGAGGTCATCGGAGCTCAGGCCAGCGAAGGGCGTGAGGTCCGGCATCAGCCCTCGCCTCTGAAAGGAGGGCGAGGGCTGGCCTCGGAGCTCAGCCCAGCTATGGGGGGCGGAGGTCCAGAAGTCATCGGAGCTCAGGCCAGCGAAGGGCGTGAGGTCCGGCATCAGCGCTCGCCTCTGAAAGGAGGGCGAGGGCTTGTCTCGGAGCTCGGCCCAGCTGTGGGGGCGGAGGTCCGGAGGTCATCGGAGCTCAGGCCAGCGAAGGGCGTGAGGTCCGGCATCAGCGCTTGCCTGTGAAAGGAGGGCGAGGGCTGGCCTCGGAGCTCGGCCCAGCTGTGGCGGCGGAGTCTGGAAGTCATCAGAGCTCAGGCCAACGAAGGGCGTGAGGTCCTGTATCAGTGCTCACATCTGAAAGGAGGGCGAGGGCTGGCCTCGGAGCTCGGCCTGGCTGTGGAGGCGGAGTCCGGCAGTCATCGGAGCTCAGGCCAACGAAGGGCGTGAGGTCCGGCATCAGCGCTCGCCTCTGAAAGGAGGGCGAGAGCTGGCCTCGGAGCTCGGCCTGGCTGTGGAGGTGGAGTCCGGCACTGCTCAGTGGTCCCCCCTTTCCTGTCCCTTAGTCTCATTTGGCTTTCTGTCCCAGGCCGGAATACGAGGCTTGGGTAATCCAGTGCACTTGGTCCCGGAGGTCTGGCCCCAGTCAGGGTGTAACCGTCCGGCCCCCTGGTACTCAGACCGTAGCGCCGGGGGGCAGAGTGCGCATGCTTTGGGTGCAAGACCGGGCAAAGCAAGGCTCCTGACCCCCCGGTCTAGCGTAGGTCTTTTCTCAGAGGAGACCAACTGGCGGTACAGTACCCTTACAGGGGGAGATCCAAAAGGCCACCGGGCCTCTGGCAGGTACCCCAAGCACTACCGCCTTCGGTAGGATGGCAAACATCGACTATGCATGAGAGCAGGAAAGAGGAACCGAGTGTACAATGGACGCACACTGTCTAGAGCATGGGGAGGTGTTCATATAAATTAATGCGTAATTTAAATAAACACCTAAGTAAGCATGGTGAACTTACTGGGGTAGTGTCGGAGCGCCTGTCTTCACGCAGAGCGGGTCATGCGTGGCTTCGTCGTACGCTGGACACGGGGGGGGGCCCCCATGGCGATCTCAGGGGGAAGCATGGCTTCGGCCCCGCATACCATGTGGAAGAGTAGTTCCCGTGACCCGGCCCTGGGAAGTCCGGCTGGCCCTCGACATGGAGGAGCCGGTATCCCCCGACGGCTCTGGGTGCGCATCTGCACCGGTTGTGTGGGTCTGCTTGGCGTGGACCTGGCACGCATTGCATCCCTAACCGGTTTGACGGCGTCCAGGTGGCTCTCGGTCAGTAGGAGCCATTCTGGGTGGCTTAACCGACCAGCGTGCGGGACGATGAGCGTTCCCAGCACTCGCCTCCGTGGACTACTGCGAGCTAGTCGCAGCCTTCCTCCTGGGTTATGCACCGCAATAGGATGTCGTGGCGCCACGCCAGTAAAGATACCAGCGCGTAGCACTTAGCCATCCGCACCACCCGTTCAGCGAATACACGTTCGTCAGGAAGGATGGCCTTCAAGGAGTCCGCTGACCTCCGTGGTCCATGCATCGGGACTACTTGAGCTTCTGGATCTTGAGCGCTGGGTTGCACGGAGTCCCCAGTGACGCTTACGATCCTCTGGCGGCATCCATGGCTGCAGGGCCGCCGGGACTGCCTAGCTTCGAGGCACTGGTTCAGCCCCCTTCACCCGGCTCGGCGGGCTGGGCTGTGGATCGCAGCAACGTCCTCTCGAAGACTCCTTCGGGCGCAGGGGCTCCGATGGAGGCCTTCGTTGAGAGGTCGTCAGCTGCGGCCTTGCCAGCGTGCGGTACATGGCGCAGGTCCAAGGCGAGGAAGTCTTTCTCCAACATCCTCACGTGGAGCAGATAAGCAGCTAGCTGTGGGTCATTGCAGGGGCATTCACCCTTAACTTGCTTGATAACTAGCTGGGAGTCGCCCTGCGCCAACAACTGGCGAGCGCCCAGAGACAGGACTGTCTTTTAGGCCAAAGATGAGTGCTTCATACTCTGCCAAGTTGTTGGTTGCCTTGGAATTGAGACGCACCATGTACCCAGACTGCTCCCCCGATGGCATGAGAAGCAGTACGCCGGAACCGGCCCCCTGCTTTCGTGAGGAGCCGTCGAAGAAGAGCATCCAGTGAGGCCCGGTGAAGACCGGAGCTCGGTGCTTTGGTTCACCGTCTTCGTAGCCCCCTGGGTCAGCCTTCGTTGGCATCCACTCAGTCACGAAGTCAGCCAGTGCTTGGCTCTTGACTGTCTGACGTGGTCGGGAGCTCAGCTTAAACTCCGCCATCTTTGGGCTGTCTTCCGGCTTTGGAGGCTAGCAGTGAGTGCCAGTTCCGCCCTTCGGCTGCTCTGGCGCACTTGTCTGCCAGGCTGAAGAGCTCTGAGACGTCGCGGACCTCTCTGGTCGCGAGCTTCTCGAGCATCTTCTTGTCCCGAACGCCTTGCCGGAACGCCACCACCACAGAAGCATTTTGGATGTGTGGGATGGTGTTCCGTACCTGGGAGAACCGCTGGATGAAGGAGCGCAGCGACTCCCCAGGTTGTTACTGGATGGCGTGGAGGTGGAGCTCCGTGCCAGGCCGGGTGTAGGAACTGCCGAAGTTGGCAGTGAACTGCCGGCAGAGCTCTCCCCAGGAAGTTATCGAACCCTGGGGGTGGTTCATGAGCCAAGACCGGGCTGGGCCGGTCAAGGCGACGGGGAAGTAGTTGGCCATGATGGCCTCATCCCCTCCTGCGGCAAGTACGGCGGTGGAGTAGATCTGGAGGAACTCCGCCGGGTTGACGCTGCCGTCGTACTTCTCGGGCAGGTGCGGCCGAAACTTGCGCGGCCACCTTGCGAAGCGAAGGTGGGGCGCCAGGGCCGCACATCCTGCTCCTGTCGCTGCAGGCGTTGGTGCCGCGAACGCTTGGTTCGCTGCTGGCACAGTGTACCCCGGTATGGGCAGGGTTGCGCCATACACCGGGGGCGCCGTTTGCAGGGCATATGGCTGTGGCATATGCTGCGTGGCGTATGCCTGGGGCAGAGATTGCGTGGCGAAGAACTGCTCTTCGGGCTGGGTCGAGGCCGATGTCATGTGGTCGCCAGCCTCTTGGTTGCGACGCCTTTACCAACGTCGCTCGAGGTACACCCGGGCATCCTGGCCCAAGTGGCACCATTTCAGCTCTGTCCTCAGGTCCATCGATGGAAGCCTGGTGGAGCTGCAATCCGCCGTCTGTCCATCAACCGTTAGCGTGCGCGTCAGCGACACAGCCTGTCGACCGGAGCATCGTCCCCGCCGAAGTCGAGGGTTCACGGTGGCGACGACGAGACGGTCTACCTCACAAATCCACTGCTGGGTCGCCGCCTGAGGCGCGTCCCAAGCAGGCGGATTGTGCAGTAGCGCTCTTGCTGCAGCTAGCGCACCCCCACCAGGTACGCCCAGCGCTACTGAAGACCTGATGCTTGTTGGAGCCTGCATTGCCTGGGTCGGCGCTGCCAGAGCCGGCTGCTGGCTCCCAGCTTGCACCGACACACTCCGCCCTGAGTGTGTCGACATGTACTCCCCCCTGGTCGCGGTTCGCCGCGAACGCGGGGGAGGAGAGTTTGCCGCTGAAGGAAGCTTGGTCATCTTCGTCGGCGGAAACTTGTCGCGCAAGGGAAAAGCCCCCTTCCTGGCGCGCCAAATGTCGAAGTGTTCGGTCGACACTTCCCCCGGGCCTGCACTGGGCAGCCCGTGGAGGTTCTTTTTTCGGTGGGGCTAGTCGCTTGCGGAGAGCTTGAGCGTATGGACGAGTTAGGAAGAGCTTGACACGGCGAGTTTTACGTGGTTCAGGCCGCGGGAGCGTAAAACCCTACGTCCACGGCGAGCTATGGAGCTCGCTGTATTGCTTGTTGCCAAGAACCGGAGTCCTGAGCTTGGGGATGACTGAAGTCTAGCGTATGAGTTGCGGGAGTGCGAACCCAGGGTGCAAATGGCTAAAGTGCGAACCCTTGCTAATGTTGCCTACCCGAGCCTTTTATAGTCCAAGGCTCGTGCGGCTTACAAGGGGGGCCCGGGACCTGACAGGTGGTCCCGGGGAGATTTCCTGCTGACTATCGTATCCGCAGTTATGTTGGTTGTTGTCTCTGGTGAAGGCTTCCGAGCCTTCGTTCTGCCGCCCTGCCCATGCCGCAAGCTAGTCGTAGTGGGAGTATACTTATTAGATCGACCATGGTGAATAGCATCAGTATCAAACTCCCAAGGACGTCCCAACAAAAGAGAACAAGCATCCATAGGTACCACATCAAAATCAGCAAAATCATGATAAGAACCAATGGAAAAATGTATCCTTGCTGTTTGTGTTACCTTAACCTTACCATTGTTGTTAAACCATTGAATGTGATAAGGGTGGGGATGCTCCCGTGTGGTCAATCCAAGCTTCTTGATCACCTCAACATTCACCAAATTGTTGCAGCTACCACCATCAATGATGATATGTACACGGCAGTCCTTGACGACGAGAAACATGTTGAAAAGGTTGTGACGTTGGGGGTTGTCGTCCTCTCGAACTGTGGCACTCAAAGCTCGCTGCACAATCAAAGTCTTATAGTTGTTTGTCGCAGATGTACCAAGAACCTCCTCAGCACCATCATCCGAACCTGAAATGTTAGTTGCAATAATATTTTCATCTTCAATATCAGAAGCACTAACATACCCACCATCAGCAGTGGCAATGATCGCCCGTTTGCTGGGGCAATCTCGTTGCATATGGCGAAGTCCCTGGCAGCGGTGGCACTTGATGTCGGAGCTGCGACTTGTCGAAGTGTTGGGTGCAGCCGCCTTTGCTGCAACACCTGGAGGCATCTGGGACTTGCTGTTATCTTGTCCCCGTGATGTAGAAGGTGCGATGGTGCTGCGTACAACACCCGTGGAGGGTGGTGTAGAAGCACGTACGCTCGAGGAGGGCGCTGCTTTGGATGGCACCGAAAATTGTCGTGGCGTGAAGGTGTTGTTCCGCCGCTGCTGTTGGCGACCCTGCACTTCTTTTTCTGCTAACATAACAAGTTGAAATAAACGTTGAATAGAATGATATTCCTTGTAGTCAACTATGTCCTGGATCTCACGCCGCAAGCTCCCATAAAACCTAACAATTTGGTCTTCCTGATCCTCAACTACCCCACAATGAAGCATACCTTTCTGCAACTCTTGGTAGTACTCTTGGACAGTCATGTCACCCTGATCAATGCGTTGTAATTTCTTAATAAGATCACGTCTATATGAAGGAGGAACAAACCTAGTGCGCATCTCTTCTTTTAACGCAGCCCATGTCTGTGGTGCATTACGTGTATTGACAAGTTCATTCCACCAAATTATAGCAAAATCTTTAAACTCACTAGTGGCTTGTCTAACTCTATGTCGCTCAGTAACAAGATGAGAGCTAAATTTTTGTTCTACCGTCATCTCCCAATCCAAGTAAGTCTCAGCATCATAAGATCCATAAAATGTTGGAATAGAAAACTTAATCTTAGCATAAGGATCATTATCATGTTCAGGAGCATGAGGACGAGGTCTACCTCCCATACCTTGACGATTTCATCGAGGGCGACGGCGCTGCTGTGCATCAACCTCATCGTTATTGAAGTCATCCTCTGTGTCGTAGTGAGCATGTGCATCACCATCAAGGACGATAGAGGGTGTATCTTGTTGGGGAAGATGAGTCTCCATCTCGTCCAACCGTGTGGTCAGAACAGCAACACTTGTATGGAGCCTCTGAAAGGTGGCTGTTGTAGTGGTCTGGTAATTGTTGAAAGCTTCGGTCATTGCCCGCATCATGTCCTTTAGTTCCATATGGGACACACACTCATCATCATCCAGAGGTGTAGAACCAGAGGTCTTATCCATAAGCTTCTTTCCTGTCATTGTTAGTACAAAACAGAAACGAAGACAAAAAGATCGTGAATAACCCTATTACTACGCTCTCTGAAGTGGGTGGAAAATTGATCAATAAGATGCGTCTTACCCCGCTCTTACAAGTTTCTTACCAGCACTGCAGGTGGCCAACGGTGACCGGTGTGAAGCAAGCAGAGAGTGGGTGTGATTGCAAAGGTTACCTGTTCTGCTCGAGAGAAGGTGGAGCTTGGAAGGCTCAAATGCAGTATATGTATGTGGCACACAAGTTAGTAACAGATAGCAATGCTGAATAAGTGTCCAAAGAATTTCACCTAGTTGCTGGCCTAAGAATGTATTAGAACAGTTGTGGCAACAAGCAAGGGCAGGGATGAATGATGATGAACAACAAGGATAATATCAGCAAGTATCCAGCACTCACACAGAAATAGCACAACTAGAAAACCCCTTAGCCTCCTGTTTTTGTCTTGAAGCACTAGTAGAAATCAAAATCTTTTTTCTCTTTATTTTTTTTATATTTTTTCTCAACCAGGGTCACAAGAATAGAAACAGCACCAAGTATTAGCTCAAACCGATGAAAGATGAGATCGGCACAAATTCAGGAGCGATTGGAAAAAGTGGTGCCGGAACTTCGGAGTTCAAAACGAGGGCCTTCTTAATTTTTTTGTAATTTTTTTAAAATACCGTATGTGGACTTTTTCGAGACCTTTCTGGGAAAAAAATGCGCCTCAATCGGAGTTACGAGCGAAAAGTTATGCCCGTTGTAAGGAGGATACCCCGAATCAGGTTTTGGTGATGGTGGAAACTGAACAGAAACGAATCGGTGGATGGAATTTTTTTGTAGATTGGTTTTTTGTAGATGGCAGCGGATGGAAGAAACAAAACTGAACCAAAACAAATCTAAACCAGCAACCAGACTCAACCTAGAACATGAACTCAGAACTACGGACTCCGAAACTAAATTGTGCAAAAGGTTGAGCGGGGGTTGTAGGTCAGGGAAACTAAAAAAAATTTGTGGCTTTTTGTGGACGATAGGACTGAAACAAAATAAATCTAAAGGGCACACAAGTATACCTCACGGTGAACCTGGAAATCAGATACCAATTGATAGGAGGATGAGTCCCGATCTTCCGAGAGGTAGGGTAAACTTGATTGGGTGGAGATCTCGACGTTGATGATCCAAGGCTCCGAACGAACGAAACCCCGCAATCACTACACCACTGCTCCGTTGGTTATCACCCGTGTCACACGAATGACCTCGCCACGAAGGCTTATCCCTGCAAGCGCAATCAAGAACACAAGCAAGAACAGAGAAGTTGCAATCAAAACTGAATTGATCACGAATTTGGGGTCTCACAACCG
Source organism: Neostapfia colusana (assembly GCA_030760725.1). Taxonomy (NCBI): domain Eukaryota; kingdom Viridiplantae; phylum Streptophyta; class Magnoliopsida; order Poales; family Poaceae; genus Neostapfia; species Neostapfia colusana. Next base: position 110,479,037 of record JASWHV010000006.1, read on the forward strand.
ATGATCGGCGAACTGTTCAATGACAGATTGTAACTAAGCAAAACCCAGCTGTTTGTGACGGCGGCTGTCGAAGTGTTCGGTCGACACTTCCCCCGGGCCTGCACTGGGCAGCCCGCGGAGGTTCTTTTTTCGGTGGGGCTAGTCCCTTGCAGAGAGCTTGAGCGTATGGACGAGTTAGTAAGAGCTTGACACGGCGAGTTTTACGTGGTTCAGGCCGCCGGAGCGTAAAACCCTACGTCCACGGCGAGCTATGGAGCTCGCTGTATTGCTTGCTGCTCAGAACCAGAGTCCTGAGCTTGGGGGTGAGTTACAGCTTGGGTGTGAATGGCTAGAGTGTGAGTTGCGGGAGTGCGAACCCTTGCTAACGTCGCCTACCCGAGTCTTTTATAGTCCAAGACTCGGGTGGCTTACAAGGGGGGCCCGGGACCCGGCAGGTGGTCCCGGGGAGATTGTCTGTCATCTACCGTATCTGCAGTTATGCCGGTAGTTGTCTCTGGTGAAGGCTTCTGAGTCTTCGTCTTGCAGCCCTGCCCATGCCGCATGCTAGTCGTAGTGGATGATGACGGCGGGGGTGGCATGGGATGTCTTGTCGCTGCGTTTATTGGCTGGCAGGCTCTGACACCGCACGCCAGTCTGTGATGCGACTGGGCGCAACGGCACCTGACAGAGGCGTGCTCCGCGTCTACGCGTCTTGGGAAGACGCGGGCCTTGAATACCTTGTACGGGCAAGGTATGGGGCGTCTTTACGCCCGCTGCCTATCGCTCGGGGGCAGGCAGCGCCGTTCTGCTGGCCACGTGGCGGGCCCGGAGCCCTTCTCAGAGGAGAGGGGGGGTCCGGCCCCACGGGACACGTGGAGCCTTCGGACCTCTCCCCGCGGAGGGGGAGGTTCGGCTTCTGTCGGCCACGTGGCGGGCCCAGAGCTCCTCTCTGAGGAGAGGGAGGTCCGGCCCTGCCGGATACGTGGCGCCTTCGGACCTCTCTCCCGGGGAGGGGGAGGTCCGGCTTCTGTATGCCACGTGGTGGGCCCGGAGCTCTCCTCTGAGGAGAGGGAGGTCCGGCCCCGTAGGACGCGTGGCGCCTTCGGAGCTCTCTTTGCGGAGAAGGGCGAGTTCCTTAGGCATTTTCCCCTGTGCGCGGGGGTACCCCATATCGCGGGTACCGACAGTAGCCCCCGGGCCCATCTCGGGGGAGATAGCAAGCCCGAGGTGGGACCTCCGTCTCTTCTGATCCGCGCACTTCCTCTAAGTCCCGCATTGACCGCTGCCAGAGCACGAACGGCCGCGGGATCGTGGGAGCGTGCGCCCACTTGATGGTTGCTTTTACTACTGCGGTTCCCAAGACTGCCACTTCTGCACGTTGCGGTGCTTTCTTCGGGAACCGCCGAAGTGCTTTGCTGGCTTGTCTTCTTAGGAGACTGACTCCTTGACCCACCGCTTCAGTCGGGCGGCTTGGGTCCACCTGTCATCGGCGCTCGGTCTTGGAGCCGAAGCGGTTGCCGATGCGGCGTATTCGAAGAGTTCCGAATCGCTTGGAATTGCACCCGGGAAGGTTTTAGAGGGGATCTTACCCGCATTGCGGCTTCCCTTCACACTTCCCAGCGCTTCTTCTTGGACTCTTGTGCCTTTGCCCTCTTGCCCTTGAGTCCTCCCTGGTCATGGCCTCCAACCCGCCACCAGAGAAGAAGCGCGCTCGATCTCCTCCAGCGGCGGCGTCTGTGCCAAGTCGGGAACCTGGGGTGCCTGGCACTCCTTCTGGTGGCGACTCAAAGTGGCCCCGGGCTGATGCGTTGAGGGGAGCTTCTGGGGCATCCCCTGCTCCGCCAGTTCAAGTGACTGCGGAGCGGCCGTCAGTGACAGCAGCGGGCTCTGGGAGTCCTACCCCGGCTCGGAAGTCGGGGTTCAGAGCCCGCTGGAGTGTCCGCGCTTCCTGGCCATCCCTGACTGGCGGGGAGTCTGTGCCGTTGCGCTCGGAACTCGGGACAGCTGCCACGGCCCCCAAGCCAGCGTGAGCTTCTCCTGTTCCGGTGTGCCCGGACTCCGCGGCGGCGTCATCTCTTCCTGCCGAGACGGTCGCCGCGGCCCCCAGGCCAGCGCAGGTCGACCCTGCACCAGGCGGCCCGGCCTTTATTCCAGCACCGCCTTCCCCGGCTCGCCCCTCTCCACAGGTCAAGAAGCCAGAAGCTAAAGAGGGCCCGGCAGGTCCGGCTGCCAGAGCCCCAGCGCCAGCTTCTCCTGACCGGCATCTCGTCTCATTCGTTGGTGCATCGACTCCTCTTGTGGACGAGGTGATGGAGGAGGTCGGGGGAACTGCCCCGGCCTCTGTTGCTCCATTGCCCCTGGCAGATGCCTTCGCGCTTGCCGAGATGAGCGTCCGACAGGTATTGGCCGCACTAGGTCGCGAGCGGGAGGAGTATACAGTTGAACGGGGTCGCCTCCTCACCTGGGGGAACCTTTTGCGGGAGCGGACCGCGAAGGTCAAGAGCGAGCTCGACTCCAGGCAGGAGTTGCTCGACTTCAGGGAAGTGCTCCTCGACCAGCTGAAGCGGGCTGCCAACCGCATGGACGCCAAATCGCGGCGGATCAACAGGGAGGCCCTGGAGGCACACGCCCGGGCCGAGGAGAGCCTCTCTGCCGCTGAGGAGATACGGCTGTGGTTGGAGCGCCGTAAACTCGTCGTTGAGGAACGGGAGCGTTCCACGGCAGCCGAGGCAGAGAGGGTCGCCGCGCAGCTGGCGGCGGGCGAGGATGACCTTCGAGCTCGGATTGAGGAGCTAGAGATTCTGAAGGCAGACCTCGACTTGAGGGAGGAACAGGTCTCCCGTGAACATCGGGCGGCCTTGGAACGAAAGTTGGCCGCCGACTTCAAGGCTTCTGAGTTGGAGCGGCTCGCCAAGACTCTCCACCTTCGGGAGAGCTCCCTAGCAGCCAAGGAGAAGGAATTCTCCGAGAGAAACCTAGAGGCCCTGCAGGCAGCCCGCCGTGAGGTGGAGGAGCTCTCGGCCTTGCGGTCCTCCGAGGCTCATGCGGTCTCAAGCTTCGTTGATCGAGCGGGGTCCGCCCTGATCCCTCTTGGCTTCAGTCCGGTGAGGGCAGCGGCTCCTGCGTTGAAGGTGGCGGAGGTGATCCCCGTGCTGGAATCGATTGGCGCTAAGCTGGACAGGCTAGACTCGGTGGTCGCCAGCGAGCTTGAGGCCGAGGGACGCGTCCTAGCCTTAGAGGTCGCCTCACATGTGTTGGCATGCTTCAAGAGCCGCGACCCCTCTTTCTCCCTGGAACCAGCGAGAGAGGGCCCAGCCGCGGAGCGGGAGGAAGCTGCCAGGGCTGAAGTCGAGGATGTGGCCGCCCTTGTAGCCGCTAGGTTCCGGCGTGAGCCGGGAGGTCCTTAGAACTTGTTTCTCCCTTTTTATCGAGTCTGTAGTCCAGCTCATGGAGCCTCGCATAATTTGACTCTTTTAGATATTTGTGTCTGTGATGCCTTTTCTCTCCTTCTTGGCTTTGTCTGACTGAGTCCTTAGCTCCGCAAGGTACTCAGAGGCCTTCTCCAATCTCGGAGCTCTGCACAGACACCTTCCCCGGGTCCTAACTGTGTTAGGGGCCCCCGGGGGTCTCTGGATCTCTCCCTATGGGGAGCTCCAAATCTGCCTGCCACATGGCGGGTCCGGAGCCCCTCCTCAGGAGGCGGGAGCTCTGGCCCTGCTGGACACGTAGGGCTTTCGGAGCCCTCCCACCGAGGGGGAGGTCCGGTTTCCGCCTGCCACGTGGCGAGTCCGGAGCCCCCCGCAGGGAAGGCGGGAGCCCCGGGCCCGCTGGACACGTGGGGCCTTCGGGCCTCGCCCCTGCTGAAGGGGCGGGACCCGGTCCTTCAAGTCCTAGGCCGGAGTAGTTGGTAGCTCCTTTCCCCCCGCTTCATGCAGTCCCCGTTGCCGTAACCTGGAGGTCCTGCACACAGGCAGAGGAAACGTAATTCTCCTCGGGGGGTCCTCCCCTCCCGTCTCCTAGTCTTATTCGGCTTACGACCCTGATCCGTTATACGGCGCTTGGGCAATTCTGTGCTCGAGGCGCCGGAGCTCCGGCTCCCTCTGAGGTCCGGGTATGGTCGTCCGATCCCTAGTACCGGGCCGTGCGCTGGGGAAGCAGAGTGCACGTGCTTTGGGTTCATGACCAGGCAAAGCGGTTGTACTCCCCTGTACCTCCGGAGGGCAGGATGCGCACGCTTTGGGCTCGGGGCCTGCTAAGCGGGATACGCACCCTGGACCCCCCATGCACAACGCAGGCCTTTCCTGGAGGTGACCAACTGGCACCGCAACACCTGACTGGGGGAGGCCCGAGAGACTCACTCGGCCATCGGCAGGTGCCTCAAGCGCGGCCGCCCTCGGTAGGATAGCGAATGCCGACTATGGATGAGCGCGGGAGAGAGGGAGCTAGATGTGCGATGAACATACATAGATAGTGCGATCATAAAAATTAATGCATAATTCAAATGAGCGCATGAGAGAGAGCTAAGTAGAACAAGTTTCTGCGTTCATGCCTGTCGAAGTGTTCGGTCGACACTTCCCCCGGGCCTGCACTAGGCAGCCCGCGGAGGTTCTTTTTTCGGTGGGGCTAGTCCCTTGCGGAGAGCTTGCGCGGATGGACGAGTTAGTAAGAGCTTGACGCGGTGAGTTTTACGTGGTTCAGGCCGCCGGAGCGTAAAACCCTACGTCCACGGCGAGCTATGGAGCTCGCTGTATTGCTTGCTGCTCAGGGCCGGAGTCCTGAGCTTGGGGGTGAGTTACAGCTTGGGAGTGTATGGCTAGCATATGAGTTGCAGAGTGCGAACCCTTGCTATCGTCGCCTACCCGAGCCTTTTATAGTCCAAGACTCGGGCAGCTTACAAGGGGGGCCGGGACCCGACAGGTGGTCCCGGGAAGATTGTCTATTATCTACCGTATCTGCAGTTATGCCAGTAGTTGCCTCTGGTCGAAGGCTTCCGAGTCTTCATCTTGCCGCCCTGCACATGCCGCATGCTAGTCGTAGTGGTTGATGACGGCGCAGGCGGCATGGGATGTCTTTTTGCGGTGTTTATTGGCTGGCAGGTTCTGACACCGCGCGCCAGTCTGTGATGCGACTGGGCGCAACGGCACCTGACAGAAGCGTGCTCCGCGTCTCCGCGTCTTGGGAAGACGCGGGCCTTGAATACCTTGTACGGGCAAGGTATCGGGCGTCTTTACGCCCGCTGCCTATCGCTCGGGGGCAGGCAGCGCCATTCTGCTGCCACGTGGCAGGCCCGGTGCCCTTCTTAGAGGAGAGGAGGGCCCGTTCCGCGGGGCACGTGGAACCTCCGGACCTCTCCCCGCGGAGGGGGAGGCTCGGCTCCTGTTGGCCACGTGGCGGGCCCGGAGCTCTCCTCTGAGGAGAGGGAGGTCCGGCCCGCTGGACGCGTGGCGCCTTCGGACCTCTCTCCCACGGAGGGGGAGGTCCGGCTTCTGTATGCCACGTGGCGGGCCCGGAGCTCTCCTCTGAGGAGAGGGAGGTCCGGCCCCGCCGGACGTGTGGCGCCTTCGGAGCTCTCCCTGCGGAGAAGGGCGAGTTCCTTAGGCATTTTCCCCTGTGTGTGGGGGTACCCCATAAGGTACCGACAGTGGCCCCCGGGCCCATCTCGGGGGAGATAGTGAGCCCGAGGTGGGACCTCTGTCTCTTCCGATCCGCGCACTTTCTCTAAGTCCCGAATTGACCGCTGCCGGAGCACGAACGGCAGTGGGATTGTGGGAGCGTGCGCTCACTTGATGGTTGCTTTTACTGCGGCGGTTCCCAAGACTGCCACTTCTGCACGTTGCGGCGCTTTCTTCGGGAACCGCCGAAGTGCCTTGCCAGCTCATCTTCTCAGGAGACTGACTCCTTGACCCACCACTTCAGTTGGGCGGCATAGGTCCACCCGTCATCGGTACTCGGTCTAGGAGTCGAAGCGGTTGCTGATGCAGTGTATTCGAAGAGTTCCGAATCGCTTGGGATTGCACCCGGGAAGGTGTGAAATGAAACCCCCATGTGGGTACGCTCCCCTTATAAGGCTTCCAGCCCCTGCGCCTCCCACGAATCTCTGCAGTCTTGTCTTCTTCCATGGCTCTTAACCCGCCTTATGGGGGGAGAATCGCTCTCGATTTCCTCCAGCGATGGCGTCTGCACCAAGCCTGGGACTCAGGGAGCCTGCCTGCCTTGCCTCTGAGGGTGGCGCCACCAAGGGGTCTCTGGTTTGTCCTCCCGACGGAGCCCTTCCTTGGTGACGGCAGGCAGAAAGCTCCTTGGCGTTGCGTCCCCTCCCTGGTGGTGGAGTCTTCAAAGAAACCACTGAAGCACCGAGGAGAATCCCAGGCGGCAGAGTCTCCGAGAAGACCGCTGAAGCTGCGGAGAGGGGACCTCAGGAGCACCCTTGATGACACCGGCTTTTGCGCAGGTGATGAGGGAAAGAGGCTCCAGGGGCACCCTTGATGACGCCGGCTTTTGCGCCAGTGATGAGGGAACTTCAGGAGAAGGAAGCCGCCGATGCACCATGGAGGATCCCAGACGGCAGAGTCTCCAGGAAGACCGCTGAATACTGAGGAGGGGGCCTCAGGAGCTCCCTTGGTGTCACCGTCTTTTGCGCCGGTGATGAGGGAGGCGATTCCTGCGCTCGGGTCATGGAGCGAGAGAGTGCCGCCAGGGCTGAAGCCTGGTGATGCGGCCGTTCTTGCAACTTCTAGATTCTGGTCGTGTCAGGACCCTTGGGACTTGTTTCTTTCTTTTTATCGAGTCTGTAGTCCAGCTCATGGAGCCTCACATAGTTTGACTCTTTTAGATATTTGTGTCTGTGATGCTCTTTCTCTCCTTCTTGGCTTTGCCTGTCTGAGTCCTTAGCTCCGCAAGGTACTCAGAGGCCATCTCCAATCTCAGAGCTCTGCATAGACACCTTCCCCGGGTTCTAACCGTGTTAGGGGCCCCCGGGGGTCTCCGGATCTCGCCCTATGAGGAGCTCCAAATCTGCCTGCCACGTGGCGGGTCCGGAGACCCTCCTTAGGAGGCGGGGGCTCCGGCCATGCTGGACACGTAGGGCTTTCGGAGCCCTCCCACCAGGGGGGGAGGTCCGGTTTTCGCCTGCCCTGTGGCGAGCCCGGAGCCCCCCTCATGGGAGGCGGGAGCTCCGGACCTGCTGGACGCGTGGGGCCTTTGGGGCTCGCCACTGCTGAAGGGGCGGGGCCCGGTCCTTCCAGTCCTGGGCCGGTGCTGTTGATAGCTCCTTTCCCCCCGCTTTATGTAGTCCCTGTCGCCATAGCCTGGAGGTCCTGCACACAGGTAGAGGGAACATAATTCTCCTTGGGGGCTCCCCCTCCCTTATCTCATAGTCTTATTTGACTTATAGCCCCTAACCATATTCTTGGTGCTTGGGGACTGTAGGGAGGGGGAGCTGAGCACATGGCAACCATGCACTGCAAGGGTGGTTAAAAAACTTAATACACAATTTAAATGAGTACGAGGAAAGAGCAAAGTAGAGCAGGTTTCTTTTCATACAACTTTCCACAGGAGGAAGGCAGGCTAAACATGGAGGCCACGACCCGCCCCATTAAGAGGGGAAGCAAGACTCTACGCGCTTGGAGTCGGAACCAGGCAAAGCTAAACGTAGTCCTGTACCGTCCCCTGGGGTTTAGCTGCTCCGAGCGCTGCTCCTGGACTCTATGGAGTTTATCACGAAAAGAATGTACTGTCCTATTTTTGCTCTAGGGGTAGAACTTACGGAGGTGTTCTATGTTCCAAGGGTTTGGGAGGAGGTCCCCATCCTCGGTGGAAAGGCGCACACACCCGGGGCGGCATACTTTCGCGACTCGGAAGGGGCCTTCCCAACTAGGGGAGAGTTTGTGGGCCCCTTCGCGAGAAAGTATGCGCCGCAACACCAGGTCACCTTCCTGCAGCTCCCGGGCACGCACTGACCTCTGGTGGTAGCGCCGAAGTGCTTGTCTGTACCGCGCGTTACGGAGTGCTGCATGTAATCGGACCTCGTCGACGAGGTCGATTTCTCCACGCCGGAGGTTGTCCTGCGCGGCTTCGTCGTAAGCCCGTACACGGTGAGACTTCATGGTGATTTCTGGGGGAAGTACAGATTCGGCCCCATACACCATGAAGAAGGGTGTGTCCCCGGTGGCCCGGCTCGGGGATGTCCGGTTAGCCCATAGTGTGCTCAGATGCTCATCTACCCAATTGGCACCATGTTTCTTCAGGCTGGCGAAGGTGCGAGTCTTAAGGCCCCGGAGAATCTCCGCGTTGGCCCTCTCAACTTGCCCATTGCTCCTTGGGTGGGCGACAGAGGCGTAGCACACCTGAATACCAAGGTCCTCGCAGTAGTCTTGGAATGCTGTGCTGGTGAACTGGGTCCCGTTGTCGGTGATGACTCTGTTCGGGACCCCGAACCGGCAGACAATAGACTTGATGAACTTTACTGCCGATTGTTTGTTGATGGTGACAACTGGTGTAGCTTCCGGCCATTTGGTGAACTTGTCGATGGCGACATAGAGGTACCAGAATCCCCCAACGGTTCTGGGAAATGGTCCCAAGATGTCCAGCCCCCATACGGCAAATGGCCACAAGGGCAGGATCATCTGTACCGCCTGAGCCGGTGTATGGATCTGCTTGGCGTGGAACTGGCACGCCTTGCAGCTCTCGACCAGCTTGACGGCATCCTGGAGTGCTGTCGGCCAGTAGAAGCCATGCCGGAAGGCTTTACCGACAAGCGTGCATGAGGAAGAGTGACTTCCACATTCGCCTCCATGGATCTCAGCGAGCAAGTCGCAGCCTTCCCCCTGGGTTATGCACCGCAATAGGATGTGGTTGGCGCCACGCCGGTAGAGATCCCTGCGGCGGACCGGAATCCGCTCATCCAGGATCGCAGAGGGTGGTGCCGCGCGATGCGACACCCGACAGCACATGTCATAAGAACATAATATACTACATGGGAAACAACTGAAACTGTACAAACAGGTACAAACTTCAGTTACAACTATTGTTTATGTTACACAGCGGAAGTCTACACTACACAACTCACGCCCGCCTATCTAGCAAAAGTTGGTTGCCCAGCCCTATGGCAACCCACACTAGCTGCACTCCTCAGCTCAGCGCGGCGTGTACGGCTCCCACTCAGCCGTAGTCCCCGACGGAGGGTAACCCTCGCCGGTTGACTCGTACTCCGAGTCCGTGGGTGGCTCCTCACCTGAAAAACACTTAAGCAGCAACCATGAGCACGAAGGCTCAGCAAGGCTTAACCGACTCACCTAAGCATGAAACTCTACATGAGGTATACCAAGACATAGGTTAGTAACATTTCAGCAAAACGACACGCCTACAAGTTCATCCTTAGTTCATCTTTTAGCAACAAGTTAACAGTTCATGAAATCTGAAATTTAGTAAGCAGTATTTGGTGGCACACATGTAGCAATACAATTATATCAATCAGCATCATTGAATCAACATATTTCATCCATTAGTCTACGTTACGACGCAGTGAACAAGCGGTACTCGTCACCGCGAGGGACGGCGAATCGACTCGATATACGCCTGCAGGGAAAACCCAAAGAGCACGTCACGTACGCCCACCCGTGGAGCTGCACAGCACGCTCACTCGATGCCGTACGGGACAACCTTTCACCCAACAGCCCAAATGTCGAACCGGTCGCACCGAAACGAGCAGGAGGTTCCCCACACGGAGCATCTCTCGATGCCCGTTGGCAGATTTCCACCTTGCTGCCCTCAACCTACACCTATAAATCGGTGTGCTATGCCTCGACGCCCGGAGGTTTAGGCTACATCGGTTTATCGGGGCCCATATATCCGATATGCCTTCGGTACGTTCAATACTTGTTCAGCAGGGCCGCACACGGCTCGGTCCTCAATCGACACGGACAGGGCTGCGCACACAAGACTTCCTCTTGCTGCGCCCTAGCCCCTGCCTAGTCCCATTTTCATTATTATAGAGATCTCGCATCACTCAACCGAACCCGTATGCCCCAATGCCTATCTCGCGAGTAGATTCCAACTACTCGACTTGTACCGAAGTCCTATGACTCATTAAGCATAGCCTGTCTACTCGAGGTCCTTGACACTACCCTCACTCTTTTAGGAACCTTTGGTTATGCAAGTGGGGTTTCATTCATCCTATACCTAATGCACATACATACTTCATATGACACATGTAAACAAAGTAAGACTTATAAAAGGGTTAATGCAAACCGGGGCTTGCCTTGTTGCTGCTGGTCAGTAGTTAGTTCCTCGTCCGGAAGAAGGAAGTCCAGCACTTCCGGAGTCTCTTCTTCAACGGCTACACGTTAATGAAATACTACATGTTAATTTAGATGCAAATGTGAGTTTTAGAGTAAGACTTCTAATATTAGTTCTAATAACCAGCCTCTAACACCTGGAACTTTGTTTAAGAATTTAAAGATGAACTGGGGTTGGTGGTTTGGCTTGGACTTAATCACATGGTCCAATGCTAAGTGGTTTTCCCCCTTTTTCCACATTAATCCCTTAAGTGGTTAAACAGGACAGGGGTGATCTAGAGCTCCAATGGAGCTGAGAATTTTTGTGTGAGTTCCTTGTCACAAAAAGACTCTCTGGACCAAACATTAGCACTTTTCATGGAGTGGTTTGCTCAGAATAATTCTCTTGGCAAATCAGCAAGGAAGAATTTATTCTGAGGTAATACCCCTGTTCATGCTCAAATTAATGAACTACAATTTCAATTATAGCTCATAGAGTTTGTCTGAATTTTCCTAACATTTTTTGGGTTAAGAATTGCCCAGAACTGAATTTCCAAGTTTTGGAAATTCTCTGAAAATGTTTCTGTATTCAAATGAACACAGCACCTTCCAATTTGAATTGCTCTGACCAAATCAACTCCAAATGGTCTGAAACTTTTACAGGGGTTTACTAATGTCCTAGAGAACATTCTGGCAAAATTTGGGGATTTTTGGATGAACCAAACTCCCTCTAAAATTCTTTTGCTGAGAAGCTTTAAAGAATTTTCCAGAATTAATTAATGGGTTTCATACATATTGGGTTGTATATCTGGACAGAGCTAGGCAAGATGAATCCAACCCAATTTGAATCACTAAATTTGGAGCTTCCTAGCAAAAGTTATGGGGTTCTAAAGTTTGCACTAAAACTGGAAATTCCAGAAATGTTTAAATCCTGCGGGTGGGTCCATGTACACGTGTCGACCGCTGGATCCGAGCCACACGGGGCCACAGACTCCTTCCCGCGCGGCCGCACTGGATCCCGGACCACAGAGAATCCCACCCCTTTATTTCCAGCCGCTGACGCGTGGGGCCTACCCCTTCGTCCTCCTCCGGCCACCCGCGCGACCCAGCCGCCGAGCTCGCCGGAGCTCTCGCCGGAGAGGAGTTCCGGCCTTCGGAGCTTGCTGATTCTCGCCGCCTGTGCCTATCCCGGCCTGGGGAACACGGTGGTGCCCTTCCCGGAGCTTGACAACGGCCGGAACAGGGCTCCCAACGGCAACAGCGGCCGGGAGCTCACCGGCGACGTCGAACTCAGCCTCCCCTGCATTTTTTTCGATGCGGTTTGCTCGGGGAGCTCCGCTGACACCTGCTGATCATGGATATGGGCACCGATCCCCGTGAAAACGGCTGCAACTATGACCTCGTCGGCGACCTAGGCCGGATATCGGCTGTTGCTCGAAAAACTTGGATAACCGCAACCCTAGCCCATGATTCTTGCTGGTTTTCGATCCTAGGTGGTCGTGGCAGGGTGTAGATCGTGCGTTTAGCTCGGTACGCCCGGTGATAAGCCAATACTCATGAATTTTGGGATTTGGGGGAGCTCGGCCTTAAGAACACCGAAGCGTTCCCGGAAGAAATTCTCCCCCGACGGTGCATGAAATGCCGAACGGTAAGGGCAGGCAGAACCAGCACCTTGTGGCGATCGTTTCTTGTGTTGAGCGTCGGGCAGGAGGAAGCCTGTGTCGTCCGGCCGCCGGCGATCAGAGGGCGGCGAATCCGGGTGAGCTGCTTCGGATGTAGGCGAGTGGAACCGAGAGGATGGGGAGCGAATTCTCGCCGACCAGGGTGCGATCACATGTTTTGTAGCCGGCGCCCTCACCCCCCCGAGCAGGAGGTGGCGCGATGGCTGCGTTGGGACGGGGTCGACCCCGTGCGCTGTCGGCCACAGGGTGTTCGACCGCGCGCCCGAGTCGGTTTGCTCCCCAGGGTGGCTGACCAGTGGGCCCTCTTCTCCCCTCTAAATCTTTCTCCCCCCTTTCTTTTGTAAATATCCCAGCTACTGAGAATTGAACGGGAGACTTAGACCCCAAGTATTGGTTTGAATTTGAGTCTTCAAATTCGAACTTTGTTTGGTTAAATTTGCTTCATGTTTAAACTGAAGTTCAAATTCAGTTTTGAATTATTGCAACTTTAGCTCCCGACAAGATAAACTCCAATAGGGATGAAAATTGGTGGGCTAACTCAGAAAAATGTGTTGAGTTTGAATATGAGGCTAACTTTTGAATTTGGATGATGAAAGTTGCTGCAATTTGAATTTACATTCAAATTGGCCTCTTTTTGAAATAACCCAAAAGTGCCTCAAAAAGTGTTGAATTTGCATGAGCTTTGGACTGAACCTTCCCAAGACTTTTTAAATTCTAGGGGTGAGCTCAACCTCTCATGTTCATGTGTAGAAACCCTACTTTGTGAAAGTGAAGGCTTTCCCCTCTAATCACTCCTTTGATGGAGGTTACTTGCTCTTCACAATATTTCCTAAGATTTCCACAATAAAAACTGTGGTGTTGTGAGGTGAAGAAAAAGTTTTTGCAAGTCCCTTTTCTTGGGCTTTTACATCCCTCCCCCCTTAAAAGAATCTCGTCCCGAGATTATAAAAGAAGAGATAGCGATGTAATAGGGACTTACCCGTGTTGGAAAGCCATGAACTCCGGGTAATTTGAGCGAAGGAACTCCTCGCTCTCCCACGTCGCTTCTTCGGCGGTGTGGTTACTCCAGAGTATTTTGTAGAACCACAACGTTCTGCTACGCGTGGTTCGGGCTTTCTCATCAATAATTTCCACCGGATACTCATCATATGTTAAATCCGGTTTCAACTCGCCAACATCTTCGATAGGGACAGCAGCTGTATGCTTCAAGCATTTTCGCAGTTGTGAAACATGGAAAACATCGTGAACACCAGCCAGAGATGCCGGTAGTTCCAATCGATACGCCACTGGTCCACACTTCTCGGTGATAGCGTAGGGTCCAATAAAACGGGGAGCGAGCTTCCCCTTCACACCGAACCGGTGCACGCCCTTCATCGGAGACACGCGGAGGTACACGTGTTCCCCGACGTCAAAGTGCAACGGCCTACGCCTCTTGTCAGCGTAGCTCTTCTGTCGGGATTGAGCGGCCATCAAATTGGCTTGAATGGTACGAACACACTCTTCGGCGTCGTTCACCACATCAACCCTGAATGTGACCCTTTCACCGGACTCGCACCAATTTAGTGGGGTGCGGCATTTACGACCGTAGAGAGCTTCGTAGGGTGCCATCTTGATACTCGCCTGATAGCCGTTGTTGTACGAGAATTCCGCCAATGGTAGGTGATTATCCAAGTTCCTACCATGGTGGATGGCACATGCTCTCAACATGTCCTCCAGAACTTGATTCACCCTCTCTGTCTGGCCATGTCTGAGGGTGGTAGGCGGAGCTCCTAATCAGTTTAGTACCCAAAGTAGCGTGTAGCTGCTCCCAAAAGCGAGATACAAATAATGCACCTCGATCTGAGACAATGGTCTTGGGTACCCTGTATAGGCATAGAATCTTCGCTATGTATAGCTCCGCATATTTGCCGGCATTGTAACGTGTATTTACCGGAATGAAGTGAGCCGTCTTGGTTAACCGATCAACGATTACCCATATGGAATCATGCTTGTTGGCTGTTAGGGGTAATCCCACAATGAAATCCATGCTCACATCTTCCCATTTCCATGCCGGGACCTTCAGGGGTTGCAACAGCCCTGATTTCTTCATGTGATCAGCCTTCACTCGTCGGCACGTATCACATTCGGATACGTACTTCGCTACCTCCCGCTTCATCCGTGTCCACCAAAATTTCCGTTTCAAATCTTGGTACATCTTGTTGCTGCCTGGATGAATGGAGTATTTAGACAAGTGGGCATCGTCGAGGATTTTCTTCCTCAGCTCCATGTCCCGGGGTACGACTATGCGGTCGTTGAACCATAGCGTCCCCTCATCATCTTTCCGGAAACATTTGATCTCCCCATTGTCAATCCGTCTCTGGAGATGTGCCATGCCTTTATCATTTTTCTGAGCTGCAATGATGTCCTCCCTAATAGTAGGGACGAGGGCAAGGTTGTACAGCGATCCATAAGGAACCAAGTATAAACTTGGCTCTTCCTCCTCCCCCGGTGTAATGGTGAGGCGATGGACATGTGATTTCCGACTCAGCGTGTCGGCAACCACATTCGCCTTGCCGGGGTGGTAATGGATCTCAATCTCATAATCTTTGATCAGTTCTAACCACCTCCTCTGCCTCATGTTCAGCTCCTTCTGGGTAAAAATGTATTTCAAGCTCTTGTGGTCGGTGTAGAGATGCACCAAGTTCCCCAGGAGATAGTGCCTCCACATTTTCAGCGCCAACACCACGGCAGCAAGTTCAAGATCGTGAGTCGGGTAGTGCTGCTCATGGTTCCGAAGTTGGCGTGAGCCATAGGCGACCACACGTCCTTCCTGCATCAACACGCAGCCAAGCCCAATACCGGACGCGTCACAATACACGTCGAAGGGTTTTGTTGTATCCGGCTGAGCTAAGACCAGGGCTGTTGTGAGATGCTTCACCAATGCTTGGAAGGCTCCTTCACACGCCGTGTTCCAAACATATTTCGTCCCTTTCTTCAGCAACTCTGTCATCGGCTTAGCGAGCTTGGAGAAGCTTGGAATGAATCTCCGGTAGTATCCCGCTAACCCGAGGAAGCTTCTGACTTCATGAACTGAAGTGGGAGCTTTCCATTTCAGCACTTGCTCTATTTTACTTGGGTCAACCGCAATGCCTTCAGCTGAGATGATATGTCCCAAGAATGGCACTTGGCTGATCCAAAACTCGCATTTACTGAACTTGGCGTAGAGTTTATGGTCTCGCAATCGTTGAAGAACGATCCACAAATGTTTGGCATGTTCGGCTTCTGTCTTGGAGTAAACCAAGATATCGTCGATGAACACTACCACGAACTTGTCCAGCTCCGGCATGAACACCGAGTTCATGAGATACATGAAATGGGCTGGAGCATTTGTGAGACCAAATGACATGACGAGATATTCATATAGTCCATATCTCGTGGAGAAGGCCGTCTTCAGGATATCCTCCGCCCGGATCTTGATCTGGTGATATCCAGAGGGAAGGTCCATCTTGGAGAACACACTGGCACCCACAAGTTGATCAAACAATATGTCGATGCGGGGCTGTGGGTACTTATTCTTGATGGTGACGGCGTTGAGCGGCCGGTAATCCACACACAGCCTCAGGGTCTCATCCTTCTTCTTCACGAGTAGCGCCGAGCATCCCCAAGGTGAGGAACTCGGCCTAATGAAACCCTTGCTCAACAGATCATTGAGCTGTTCTTTCAGTTCAGCCAGCTCATTTGGAGCCATCTTGTATGGTCTCCCTGAGATGGGCGTAGTCCCTGGTGCAAGTTCAATTTTGAACTCGACATCCCGCTCAGGTGGCATGCCCGGAAGATCATCCGGGAACACATCAGGATACTCCCGGACTACGGGGATGTCTTCTAACTTGAGAGCTTCAGCATTATTAATTGCTAAAACTTCCCGGACTGGCGTGTCTAACACCATGGAATGCGGATGGTGGAATGGAGAATTTAAGTCAACCGTCCGTGTCCGAGCCTCTAGGACAGCACCATGGTATTGTAGCCATGACATCCCTAAGATTGCATCAATCTTTTGTCCCATAAGGATTATCAAGGTGGTGGGATATAGTTTCCCACCTAAGCACAGAGGTGCCTTTGGAATCATCATATTAGCTGAAATCTTCCCTCCCGGTGAGCATATCATATAAGTGCAGTCGGTTGGGAAGACTTGCAATTGATGTTTAGCCACATAGGATGCACTTATAAAGCTGTGGGTTGCACCAGAATCAAATAATATGATGATGGCTTGATTGTTGAGAGTAAACGTACCCGCCAGCACGTTGTCTCCCTCTGGGGCGTCCTCATTGTCGAGGTTGCGGACGCCCCCAGTCCGCTGACCAACCTTCTTCACCGGAGGTCGGCCTCGAGCACCGCCCTGGAACTGGGCTTGCCCGCTGCTCTGCTGCCCTTGGGGACAGTCCTTCGCGAAGTGGCCCGCCTGGCCACACATAAAGCAGGTGAAACGGGGCGGTCCCCCGCTGATCGGTGGACGGAAACCCGGGGCGCGTTGCGGCGGTTGAAACGCCCGGGGTACCGTCTGCTGCTGCTGCTGTCTTGGTGGTGGCATCGGCGGACGGAACAGGGGTGCTTGGAACGAACGTCCCCCAAACTGTTTGTGATATCCTGACTCCCGGCTTAATAGGATTGATAGAGTACTCATACCACCAAGGTATACCTTCTTTTCCAGAAGCCCACCTGCAAAGGACTCCGGGGTTAAGCGTGCTTGGCCCGGAGGAATTTGGGGATGGGTGACCGACCGGGAAGTCTTCCCGGGTGCGCACGAGTGAGGACAAAGTGCGCAAAAAAGACGAGTGGCGGTATGTGGGGACAATCTAGGATTCTAGAGAGCCATCACAAATGGTATCAGAGCTGACCCTCACAGTTTCACGGGTGCGTACAGGTCAGTGAGAAGGATACGGTAGCGTACGGGTCGGGGACGTGGGTACGTATGCATGACGCGTGGGTCCTCTGTGTGGGACACGGTATGGTACGTATGCTGCTAACCGGACGTACGGTATACGTATGCCAGCACTGAACGTACGGACGTGGCTAAGAGGGGACGTTCCTGTCTTGGCGTTGACCGACGAGGACGTCGGTCTTCTAAGGGGGGTGGATTGTGTGATATCCTGACTCTCGGCTTAATAGGATTGATAGAGTACTCATACCACCAAGGTATACCTTCTTTTCCGGAAGCCCACCTGCAAAGGACTCCGGGGTTAAGCGTGCTTGGCCCGGAGGAATTTGGGGATGGGTGACCGACCGGGAAGTCTTCCCGGGTGCGCACGAGTGAGGACAAAGTGCGCAGAAAAGACGAGTGGCGGTATGTGGGGACAATCTAGGATCCTAGAGAGCCATCACAGTTGGTGGCTCTAGCCAACAGGGAGGTGATGACTCCCAGCCACCGGCCTACGACAGCACCCCGCAGCAGCAGCCACCACCGCTGCCTCCGCTTACTCTAGCGATGTGATAGCGGCACTGGTGGGAGGTCGTGAGGAGCAGACCGACCTGCTCCGCACGATCGTGCAGAATACGTCCCAGGCGGGGGGACGTCAAGAGCGAGGGCCTCGTGAGCCCCGCGAAGTGTCGTACTCGGATTTCATGAGTACGCACCCTCCTGTGTTCACCGAAGCTGAAGAACCACTGGAGGCTGACAACTGGCTGCGGACCATCGAGTCCAAGTTCGGGCTGTTCCAGTGTACGGAGCGGCAGAAGACCCTGTTCGCAGCACAGCAGCTCCACGGTGCCGCTGGTGCGTGGTGGGCGAATTATGTCGCCTCACGTCCGGCTGGCCATGCCGTGGAATGGCAAGAGTTCCAGGAGGCGTTCCGCGCCTATCACATCCCTCCCGGAATAATGAAGAGGAAGTTCCAAGAATTTTTGGAACTGAAGCAGGGCGGGAGGAGTGCCCACGACTACTCCCGTGCCTTCAACCATCTGGCGCAGTATGCGTCAGACTACATCACCACGGAGGAGAAGAAGAGGGAGCACTTCTATCGGGGGTTACACCCCGAAATGAAGACCCACCTCGTACAGTAGAACCGCGGCACATTCAATGACTAGGTCAATGCCGCGATCATGCAAGAGGATGCTCAGCGGGAGTTGGCAGCTGAGCAGCGGAAGCGCAGCGCTCCACCCAGCGGTGGGAGTGGCGCTCCCCAGAAGTACCGTATGGTGTATCGGACACCATCCGGGCAGCAGTGGCGTCCACCGGCGTGACCTCAACAGTGTGGCGGACCGGAATCCGCTCATCCAGGATCGCAGAGGGTGGTGCCACGCGACGCGACACCCGACAGCACACGTCATAAGAACATAATATATTACATGGGAAAAACAACTGAAACTGTACAAACAGGTACAAACTTCACTTACAACTATTGTTTATGTTACACAGCGGAAGTCTACACTATACAACTCACGCCCGCCTATCTAGCAAAAGTTGGTTGCCCAGCCCTAGGGCAACCCACACTAGCTGCACTCCTCAGCTCAGCGCGGCGTGTACGGCTCCCACTCAGTCGTGGTCCCCGACGGAGGGTAACCCTCGCCGGTGGACTCGTACTCCGAGTCCGTGGGTGGCTCCTCACCTGAAAAACACTTAAGAAGCAACCATGAGCACGAAGGCTCAGCAAGGCTTAACCGACTCACCTAAGCATGAAACTCTACATGAGGTGTACCAAGACATAGGTTAGTAGCATTTCAGCAAAACGACACGCCTACAAGTTCATCCTTAGTTCATCTTTTAGCAACAAGTTAACAGTTCATGAAATCTGAAATTTAGTAAGCAGTATTTGGTGGCACACATGTAGCAATACAATTATATCAATCAGCATCATTGAATCAACATATTTCATCCATTAGTCTACGTTACGACTCAGTGACCAAGTGGTACTCTTCACCGCGAGGGACGGTGAATCGACTCGATATACACCTGCAGGGAAACCCAAAGAGCACGTCACGTACGCCCATCCGTGGAGCTGCACAGCACGCTCACTCGATGTCGTACGGGACAACCTTTCACCCAACAGCCCAAACGTCAAACCGGTCACACCGAAACGAGCAGGAGGTTCCCCACACGGAGCATCTCTCTATGCCCGTTGGCAGATTTCCACCTTGCTGCCCTCAACCTACACCTATAAATCGGTGTGCTATGCCTCGACGCCCGGTGGTTTAGGCTACATCGGTTTATCGGGGCCCATATATCCGATATGCCTTCGGTACGTTCAAACTTGATCAGCGTGGGCCGCACACGGCTCGGTCCTCAATCGACACGGACAGGGCTGCGCACACAAGACTCCCTCTTGCTGCGCCCTAGCCCCTGTCTAGTCTCACATCACTCAACCGAACCCGTGTGTCCCAAGCCTATCTCGCGAGTAGATTCGAACTACTCGACTTGTACCGAAGTCCTATGAATCATTAAGCATAGCCTGTCTACTCGAGGTCTTAGACACTACCCTCACTCTTTTAGGAGCCTTTAGTTATGCAAGTGGGGTTCCATTCATCCTACACCTAATGCACATACATACTTCATATGACTCATGTAAACAAAAGAAAACTTATAAAAGGGTTAATGCAAACCGGGGCTTGCCTTGTTGCTGCTGGTCAGGAGTTAGTTCTTCGTCCGGAAGAAGGAAGTCCAGCACTTCCGGAGTCTCTTCTTCAACGGCTACACGTTAATGAAATACTACATGTTAATTTAGATGCAAATGTGAGTTTTAGAGTAAGACTTCTACTATTAGTTATAATAACCAGCCTCTAACACCTGGAACTTTGTTTAAGAATTTAAAGATGAACTGGGGTTGGTGGTTTGGCTTGGACTTAATCACATGGTTCAATGCTAAGTGGTTTTCCCCCTTTTCCATATTAATCCCTTAAGTGGTTAAACAGGACAGGGGTGATCTAGAGCTCCAATAGAGCTGAGAATTTTTGTGTGAGTTCCTTGTCACAAGAAAACTCTCTGGACCAAACATTAGCACTTTTCATGGAGTGGTTTGCTCAGAATAATTCTCTTGGCAAATCAGCAAGGAAGAATTTATTCTGAGGTAATGCCCCTGTTCATGCTCAACTTAATGGACTACAATTTCAATTATAGCTCATAGAGTTTGCATGAATTTTCCTAACATTTTTGGGGTTAAGAATTGCCCAGAACTGAATTTCCAAGTTTTGGAAATTCTCTGAAATGTTTCTGTATTCAAATGAACACAGCACCTTCCAATTTGAATTTCTCTGACCAAATCAACTCCAAATGGTCTGAAACTTTTACAGGGGTTTACTAATGTCCTAAAGAATATTCAGGCAAAATTTGGGGATTTTTGGATGAACCAAACTCCCTCTAAAATTCTTTTGCTGAAAAGCTTTAAAGAATTTTCCAGAATTAATTAATGGGTTTCATACAAATTGGGTTTCAGATTTGGATTGTACTCTGTTAGAGGAATCCAACAAAATTTGTTTCATGATTTTTGGATTCTCCTAACCCAAGTTGTGGTCCTCCAAAGTTTGAACTACAAACTGGACATTTCAAAATGTTTAAATGTCTGCCGGTGGGTCCCACCCGGCAGTCTTCCCCTTCCTCGCGCCAAACAGGGGCCCGCGGCGGTGCACTCCGGCGAGCGTCGCCGGAACTGCTTTCCCGGCCATCTCCCGGCCCCAAACTTGCCGCCCCGCCCTAACTCACGACGCTGAACTCGTCGGTGGTGTCGCCGGCGGCCGTAGCTCACCGGAACAGGGCTCCCGACGGTGACAGCGGCGGTTAGGGTTCTGGCGTGGTCGGGAATGCGTTACAACGCATCAAAATGATTGGCAAAGGGTCAGAGAGCACCACGGGAGCTCGAGGGTGATGGAAATGGCCGCCAAACCCCCTGAAAAGGTCGGCAACCTAGAGCTCCACGGTGAACCGAGCTGTTATTCTATGGCGGCCCGAAAAACAACCTAAACCCGGCCATTTCAGGGTCATTTCCCTTGATTCCTGGTCGAGGAGGGCCGCTAGGGAGTGAGGAAGGTGTTGGCCAGCCTGCGCGGCCAATAGCTAAACGAGTAGCAGGAATTTTGGGGTAGACCGTGCTCTACCCGAATGCACTATGTTTCGGAAGAACTGGAAATACTCTTCATCCGGTGGTTCAACCGTTATTCGGCTTGCATCTACACGATCTAGAGAGCACGGCGCACCTTTTTCGTGTAGGAGTCCGGCGGTGAAACTGGCCGTGGCGTGCTGTCCACGGGGAGCAGTCCTCGTCTTTCCGCCGGTGGCCTGAGCTCTCAGTGGCGATCATCGATTTGTGGTCGAGTGCGGTGCTAACACCGCGTGGTGGTGAGATGGCTAGCTAGAGCACACACCGGCGCTCCCTTTCTGCGTTGGGAGCTCGGGCAAAGGCCGAGCGGACGTCGGCGTGCAGGGGAGGATCGGGGGAGCGGCGTCGGTGACCGAGCAGAGCGGGGGCTCACTGTTTATCAAAGAAGCACGCGTACGTCTTCGGTGGCTTGGCGAGGGGGTCACGTAGAGGAGAGGGCACGCCATTTCCCGGCTGCCAGCGCGAGCGACAGGAACCAGGAGGTGGCCGTTCGGCCGGCGGTGCGCGCGCGGCAGCTGGCTGCGCTCGGTTGACTGAGAAACAGAGAGAAGACTTGGGGGCTAAGTCTATTTCACCCAATGACATGTGGGCCCCACTGGTCAGTGCTCTACCACCTCTCAAAAGATCTCCAAAACTTGACAAAAGATGAATTCAAATGTTGGAAATCTCAAACTGAGCTACATTGGTATGGTTTGGCAAATTTCCCTCAAATTCAAATGTATATTCGAATTCTTGGCATATTTGGATCCTTTTTGGAAAAAATGGGTAGCAAATCTTTTCAAAAATTCTTGAAACTTTGCCTCCCCACTAATTTGGACCTGAGGAATCTAATTATGCACTTTGATCCTTGTTTTAGCTGCTGCAATCCTGAATTTGAATGCAACAGTTTGGAAACACCCTCTCATGTGTGATCATATGTGTAGAATTTTCCCATGTTGTGAAAGTGTAAGTTTCCCCTCTAACCACTTATTTGATAGAGGTTACTTGCTCTTCACAACATTTCCTAAGGTGTCCACAATAAAACTGTGGTGTTGTGAGGTGAAGAAAAGTTTTTGCAAGTCCCTTTTCTTGGGCTTTTACACCAACCTCGTGCGTGGTCCTAGTACGAACCATCTGCAACCACATGACATTAAACATCAGTCCCGCAACATTTTGCATGCAGTCTAAATGAAATAGGTGTAAAACATAATGACCATAGAAACATGCGATATATCTCGTAAGTAGACAGTGTAATAACTTTGCACAAGCTACACCACTACCAGACCAACCATAAGCTAGCTTAATACAACCTGATGAACCTCCTCTTTGGAAGCTCACCATAACTAGGTTTGGTCACTACGAGATATTACTATCGCTTGTCATCACGTATACCACCCTTAGGGTACAACACCCTCTCCAATGAGCTCAACTGTCATTCTTCTGTCAGAATGACCAGTTTCTACCTATTCCAAGTTTTGATCTGGTTCTGGGCATTTTCATGACTCAAGTTGAATACCAAAGTTAAATTTAACTTCAGTATCTTTCCAACGAGTATTCATTTGCCGCCAGATAAGCTTTGGTTAAAAAGTTATGCTAATTCAAAGTCAGTAGAATTTCTGGAAGAATTTTAACAGCACCTCCCTTGGAAGTGGCTGTTTTCAATCCTGATTTCCACTAATTCTGTGCTGAAATTTCAGGAACTTTGAATTGAAAGGTGTCACACATCTTCTACTCTTTCTAAGGATGTATTATATGACAATTTTAGATTTTTCTACTGGGAGTTATGTTTGAAAAACCGAACAGTCCAGAGAATGTTTAACTCTGTCCTGGTTCTGGACAGTTTACATTCCTCGGGGATTTAAGCCATCTTACGGTGAGTTTCAGCTCTGGAAGTCTACAACAATGTTGTAGAGTACTTCAATACCTTCCCAGAACCATATAGCACACCTCTTTGGGCTAAAGGACCCGTGAGTTATGCCCTGTTGAAGATCAGCAAACTTGCTGTCCAAAACAGAGCACTCTGTTTTTCATCCATTTGGCTATCCTGGTCCACTATCCCATTCTTATACCCAACCAGGGTCTTAATTGTTGAACATAATGATTTTAGTTCCTTGTTCTCAATATTTTCATGTATATGCCTACAATGTCTCGGTACTACGTTCCTCACCAAAGAAAATCCTAACCGGATCATACCGGCATATACGTCTGAAGTGTGGCACTAAACGGTCTCTCGCACACGTTTTCTACACGGATACATACGTGGTTAGTACCTGTAGAAGACCACACAATAATGGTGCACTCAAGGTTTTGTTTCCATTTCAGGCAGTACCATATTTGAAAGTAAATACAAACGCCCGTATCATTTCCATACGGCCGTCCTTGAGCTAGGTCACGTCTCAAGGTACGTGATCGTGTTTCAACACCACACGACGGGGAACCCGAGTATGTCATGAACGGGTCGTCACGGTTGGGAATGTTATCAACCCAACAGATACCACCTACTGCCCTGCAGGGCACGCCGATGGCAAGCGCTGCGTATGTCCTCCTGGGCTATTTCCAGACGAACACACTCTCGCGTTACTGACCATGCGATGGGGTCTCCACTTACTTGCCTAATGCACGCTAGGGATCAGCGTTTCATATGAACTCAGGGACATGAAGAGTCCAAGAGGCTCATATTGACGTCTCACACCAAGCTGCGAGACTCTATCCCTGAGCCACGTTCCTCGTCAGGGGGAGCTAACCGAAATTGAACCGCTTTCGGTGGCGTTCCTTACCATACTTACCAGAACGTAGGTGCGTCGTTACATAATTAAATTTTAGAATTATAACACATAAGTTAGTCTTTGCCACTTTAAGTAACTATGATAATATAGTCCTTACTTGGGCAGCTACGGATTCCTCACCGTATACCTAAGTTTTTCCCATAATGCAGTCCTTTAGTACTGTGCTATCCCCACTGCAGCTCTGATACCAGGCTGTGGCGGACCGGAATCCGCTCATCCAGGATCGCAGAGGGTGGTGCCGCGCGATGCGACACCCGACAGCACATGTCATAAGAACATAATATACTACATGGGAAACAACTGAAACTGTACAAACAGGTACAAACTTCAGTTACAACTATTGTTTATGTTACACAGCGGAAGTCTACACTACACAACTCACGCCCGCCTATCTAGCAAAAGTTGGTTGCCCAGCCCTAGGGCAACCCACACTAGCTGCACTCCTCAGCTCAGCGCGGCGTGTACGGCTCCCACTCAGCCGTGGTCCCCGACGGAGGGTAACCCTCACCGGTTGACTCGTACTCCGAGTCCGTGGGTGGCTCCTCACCTGAAAAACACTTAAGCAGCAACCATGAGCACGAAGGCTCAGCAAGGCTTAACCGACTCACCTAAGCATGAAACTCTACATGAGGTATACCAAGACATAGGTTAGTAACATTTCAGCAAAACGACACGCCTACAAGTTCATCCTTAGTTCATCTTTTAGCAACAAGTTAACAGTTCATGAAATCTGAAATCTAGTAAGCAGTATTTGGTGGCACACATGTAGCAATACAATTATATCAATCAGCATCATTGAATCAACATATTTCATCCATTAGTCTACGTTACGACGCAGTGAACAAGCGGTACTCGTCACCGCGAGGGACGGCGAATCGACTCGATATACGCCTGCAGGGAAAACCCAAAGAGCACGTCACGTACGCCCACCCGTGGAGCTGCACAGCACGCTCACTCGATGTCGTACGGGACAACCTTTCACCCAACAGCCCAAACGTCGAACCGGTCGCACCGAAATGAGCAGGAGGTTCCCCACACGGAGCATCTCTCTATGCCCGTTGGCAGATTTCCACCTTGCTGCCCTCAACCTACACCTATAAATCGGTGTGCTATGCCTCGACGCCCGGAGGTTTAGGCTACATCGGTTTATCGGGGCCCATATATCCGATATGCCTTCGGTACGTTCAATACTTGTTCAGCAGGGCCGCACACGGCTCGGTCCGATGGAGCTGAGAATTTTTGTGTGAGTTCCTTGTCACAAAAAGACTCTCTGGACCAAACATTAGCACTTTTCATGGAGTGGTTTGCTCAGAATAATTCTCTTGGCAAATCAGCAAGGAAGAATTTATTCTGAGGTAATACCCCTGTTCATGCTCAACTTAATGAACTACAATTTCAATTATAGCTCATAGAGTTTGTCTGAATTTTCCTAACATTTTTGGGGTTAAGAATTGCCCAGAACTGAATTTCCAAGTTTTGGAAATTCTCTGAAAATGTTTCTGTATTCAAATGAACACAGCACCTTCCAATTTGAATTGCTCTGACCAAATCAACTCCAAATGGTCTGAAACTTTTACAGGAGTTTACTAATGTCCTAGAGAACATTCTGGCAAAATTTGGGGATTTTTGGATGAACCAAACTCCCTCTAAAATTCTTTTGCTGAGAAGCTTTAAAGAATTTTCCAGAATTAATTAATGGGTTTCATACATATTGGGTTGTATATCTGGACAGAGCTAGGAAAGATGAATCCAACCCCATTTGAATCACTAAATTTGGAGCTTCCTAGCAAAAGTTATGGGGTTCTAAAGTTTGCACTAAAACTGGAAATTCCAGAAATGTTTAAATCCTGCGGGTGGGTCCACGTACACGTGTCGACCGCTGGATCCGAGCCACACGGGGCCACAGACTCCTTCCCGCGCGGCCGCACTGGATCCCGGACCACAGAGAATCCCACCCCTTTATTTCCAGCCGCTGACGCGTGGGGCCTACCCCTTCGTCCTCCTCCGGCCACCCGCGCGACCCAGCCGCCGAGCTCGCCGGAGCTCTCGCCGGAGAGGGGTTCCGGCCTTCGGAGCTTGCTGATTCTCGCCGCCTGTGCCTATCCCGGCCTGGGGAACACGGTGGTGCCCTTCCCGGAGCTTGACAACGGCCGGAACAGGGCTCCCGACGGCAACAGCGGCCGGGAGCTCACCGGCGACGTCGAACTCAGCCTCCCCTGCATTTTTTCGATGCGGTTTGCTCGGGGAGCTCCGCTGACACCTGCTGATCATGGATATGGGCACCGATCCCCATGAAAACGGCTGCAACTATGACCTCGTCGGCGACCTAGGCCGGATATCGGCTGTTGCTCGAAAAACTTGGATAACCGCAACCCTAGCCCATGATTCTTGCTGGTTTTCGATCCTAGGTGGTCGTGGCAGGGTGTAGATCGTGTGTTTAGCTCGGTACGCCCGGTGATAAGCCAATACTCGTGAATTTTGGGATTTGGGGGAGCTCGGCCTTAAGAACACCGAAGCATTCCCGGAAGAAATTCTCCCCCGACGGTGCATGAAATGCCGAACGGTAAGGGCAGGCAGAACCAGCACCTTGTGGCGATCGTTTCTTGTGTTGAGCGTCGGGCAGGAGGAAGCCTGTGCCGTCCGGCCGCCGGCGATCAGAGGGCGGAGACTCCGGGTGAGCTGCTTCGGATGTAGGCGAGTGGAACCGAGAGGATGGGGAGCGAATTCTCGCCGACCAGGGTGCGATCACATGTTTTGTAGCCGGCACCCTCATCCCCCTGAGCAGGAGGTGGCGCGGTGGCTGCGTTGGGACGGGGTCGACCCCGTGCGCTGTCGGCCGCAGGGTGTTCGACCGCGCGCCCGAGTCGGTTTGCTCCCCAGGGTGGCTGACCAGTGGGCCCTCTTCTCCCCTCTAAATCTTTCTCCCCCCTTTCTTTTGTAAATATCCCAGCTACTGAGAATTGAACGGGAGACTTAGCCCCCAAGTATTGGTTTGAATTTGAGTCTTCAAATTCGAACTTTGTTTGGTTAAATTTGCTTCATGTTTAAACTGAAGTTCAAATTCAGTTTTGAATTATTGCAACTTTAGCTCCCGACAAGATAAACTCCAATAGGGATGAAAATTGGTGGGCTAACTCAGAAA
The DNA here is from genome assembly GCA_030760725.1 of Neostapfia colusana. Lineage (NCBI taxonomy): Eukaryota > Viridiplantae > Streptophyta > Magnoliopsida > Poales > Poaceae > Neostapfia > Neostapfia colusana. Next base: position 110,505,941 of record JASWHV010000006.1, read on the forward strand.
AATGTGTTGAGTTTGAATATGAGGCTAACTTTTGAATTTGGATGATGAAAGTTGCTGCAATTTGAATTTACATTCAAATTGGCCTCTTTTTGAAATAACCCAAAAGTGCCTCAAAAAGTGTTGAATTTGCATGAGCTTTGGACTGAACCTTCCCAAGACTTTTTAAATTCTAGGGGTGAGCTCAACCTCTCATGTTCATGTGTAGAAACCCTACTTTGTGAAAGTGAAGGCTTTCCCCTCTAATCACTCCTTTGATGGAGGTTACTTGCTCTTCACAATATTTCCTAAGATTTCCACAATAAAAACTGTGGTGTTGTGAGGTGAAGAAAAAGTTTTTGCAAGTCCCTTTTCTTGGGCTTTTACAATCCCCCTCTACCAGCGCGTATCTCTTAGCCATACGCACAATCCGTTCAGCGGTTGCATGTTCATCAGGGAGGATATTGTCCTTCAAGTAGTCCCGGATCTCCGTGATTCATGCATCGGGTCTGACTTGAGCTTCTGGATCTTGAGCGCTGGGTTGCACGGAGTCCCTGGTGACGCTTACGATCCTTGGCGGCATCCATGGCTGTAGGGCCGCCGGGGCCGCCAGCTTCGAGGTGCTGGTCAAGCCCCCTTCGCCCGGCTCGGCGGGCCGGGCTGTAGGCCGCAGCAACGTCCTCTCGAAAACTCCTTCGGGCGTGGGGGCTCCGGTGGAAGCCTTCGTTGAAAGGTTGTCAGCTGCAGCATTACCAGCGCGTGGTACGTGATGCAGGTCCAAGGCGAGGAATTCTTTCTCCAACATCTGCACGTGAAGCAGATACGCAGCTAGCTGTGGGTCATTGCAGGAGCATTCGCCCTTGACTTGCTTGATGACCAGTTGGGAGTCGCTCTGTGCCAACAACTGGCGAGCGCCTAAAGACAGGGCTGTCTGCAGGCCAAAGATGAGTGCTTCATACTCCGCCATGTTGTTGGTTGCCTTGAAATTGAGACGCACCATATACCCAAACTGTTCCCCCAATGGCATGAGGAGCAGTATGCCGGCACCGGCCCCCTGCTTTCGCGAGGAGCCGTTGAAGAAAAGTGTCCAGTGGGGTTCGGTGAAGACCGGAGCTTGGCGCTCTGGCTCACCGCCATCATGGCCCCCTGGGTCAGTCTTCGTTGGTGTCCACTCCGCCACAAAGTCAGCCAGTGCTTGGCTCTTGACTGCATGGCGTGGGAGGAAGTCCAGCTCGAACTCCGCCAGCTCCGCCGCCCATTTAGCAACGTTGCCAGTCGCATGGGGGCTGTGAAGAATTGTCTTCAGCGGATACGAGGTGACTACCGAGACCCGGTGGGCCTGGAAGTAATAGCGGAGCTTCCTGGAGGCCACGAGCACCGCATACAGCAGCTTGTGGACTTCTAGGTACCTTGTCTTGGCATCATGAAGTACTTCGCTGATGTAGTAGACAGGCCTCTGTATGGTTCGAACCCTCTCTCTTAGGCTTGGGAGGTCCTCGTCCATTGGCCCTGGCCCGTTGGAGGTGAGTGGACCCACGGGGGCCTCCGGGAGCTGGGACCCTGAGGCCCTTAAGCTATCTTGATTATCCGGGAGCTCCGGGGGGTCCTGAGGGACCTCCGGGAGGTCCCAATTGGCCCCCGGGGATTTATCTTGGGGGTCCGGGAGACCGCCCTGGACCTCCGGGAGGTCGACCTGGACCTCCGGGGGGTCCGGGAGACCGCCTTGGCCCTGCGGGGCCTCCTGGCGTCTGTCTTCTGCTACCGGAGCAGGTTGCGAAGGTGAGGAGTCTGGCCGCTCTGCGACGAGGACCATACCCACCACTTCTGTTGTCGCCGCGATGTAGAGCAGCAGGTGCTCCCCGGGCTCAGGGGCTACCATGATAGGTAGGGTCGTTAGGAGTCGCTTCAACTCCTGGAAAGCCTCTTCTGCTTCGTCGGTCCAGGCAAAAGGGCCTGACTTGCGCAGGAGCTTAAAGAAAGGGAGTGCCCGCTCTGCTAGCCTTGGTATAAACCGACTCAGCGCGGCTAGACATCCCGTGAGTTTCTGAACATCCTTGACGCGGGCAGGGGGCCGCATCAAGTCAATGGCCTTGATCTTCTCTGGGTTGTCCTTCAATCCCTCGGTGCGAGACCAGGAACCCTAAGAGCTTCCCAGAGGACACACCGAACACACATTTATCTGGGTTCAGCTTGGTGCGCGTAGAGCGCAACTTGTCAAAGACTAAGGCTAAGTTATCTAGCAAAGATGAACCCTGCTTGACCTTGACAACTATGTCATCGACGTACACCTCAACTAGGTCTCTTATTAACTCCCCAAAGGTTTTGTGCATCGCTCGCACAAAGGTGGGGAGTGCATTCTTTAGACCGTAAGGCATAGACACATAGCAATAAAGGCCACCTACTGTGATGAAGGAGGTGTGCTCCTCGTCCTCCCTAGACATGGGGATCTGATGGAAACCCGAGTAGGCGTATAGGAAGCACAGCATATCACAGCCTGACGTTGAGTCTACTATTTGATCTATTCTAGGGAGAGGGAATGGATCTTTGGGACATGCCTTATTGAGACTGGTGTAGTCGATGCACATCCGGAGCTTCCCGCCGGCCTTCGGGACAACAACGGGGTTCGCCAACCACCGGGGGTGGTGGACCTCCCGTATGAAGCCAGCGTCCAGCAGCTTCTTGACTTATTCACGGATGAAGTTTTGCCGCTCGATGGACTGCTTGTGGGGCTTCTGTTGAACCGGCCGGGCGTCGGGGAAGACTTTCAAGTGGTGCTCGATCACCTCCCTGGGGATCCCCGGCATCTGTGACGGCTGCCATGCAAACACGTCGACGTTGTGCCGGAGGAAGGTGACGAGCGCGCCTTCCTATTTGCTATCCAGGCCCCCGGCTACCCGGGTGGTCTGGGTAGCTTCGGCGCTGACTTGGACGACCTTTAAGGGGACGCCGCCCTCGTCGAGAGGTTGCACGCGGGGTGCTGTGGCGGAAGCACGGTGACGTGCGCTCGGGCGGAGCTGGTCCGGCTCCGTATTGCCGGGGGCTGATGCCCCAGCTGTTGCGAGCGCTTGGAGCTTCTCTAGGGCCGACACTGCAGCAGTGCGGTCCCCACGAATCCTGAGGACGCCCGTCGGTGTTGGCATCTTCAGGACGAGGTAGCCGTAGTGGGCTACTGCCATGAACCGGTACAGGGCTGGCCTGCTGATTATGGCGTTGAAGGGGAGGTCTATCTCCGCTACGTCGAACAGAATGTACTCTGTCCGACAGCTGTCCGGAGCCCCGAAGGTCACCGGGAGGCTAATGTTGCCGTAGGGGATGACCTGTCCCGGCCCTACCCCTGAGAATGGGCTCGACGGGGTGAGCTTGGCCATCGGGATCTGCAGCTTCTGGAAAGCTGCACGGCTGATGAGGTTCAGCCCAGCCCCTCCATCTACCAAAACGTGGTACATTCTCACGTTGGCAATGGTAGGGGCTACCAAGAGCAGTAGTTGGCCGGCCCCAGCCATTTTCCTGGGGCAGTCGGTGGCGTCAAAGCTGATGGGGGTCCCCATCCACTTAAGGTGCGGTGCAGCACTTGGGAGTGGCGCCACCGACGCTACCGCTCGGCGCAGAGTCTTGACTGCGCTTCGGGACGAGGGGTCGGCGGACCCACCGTATATGACGTAGAGCTTCTTCCAATGCTCATCGTCACTGGAGCTGGAGTCCTCATGATTGCGTGCCGCCTTCACGACACGCTGAGGCTCCTGGATCTCCAAAGGGTGGTCGATGCTGTCTGGAACATCCACCCTCTGTTCGTCTTCCTTTGGACGGAAGGGCGGGGCATCAGCCCGCTGCCGCTTCCCCTTGCGGAAGCGCTCTGCGAGCCTTCGGATCTCCCGGCACTCGGCAGTAGTGTGGCGACAGATGCCGTGCACGGGGCACATATTGTCTTGATTACCTTCTGGGATCGGTGATCTTCGCTGCCTCTTGTCAGGGCGCGGCCCCCGAGCCCCACTGAGCGTCGCTGCAGTGACGACTGGGGCTGCGGCCGGTGATCTTATCTTGCTTCTGCCTCGGCTCTTGGTCTTCCTGCTGTCTCCATAGGGAGTAGGACCAGATCCGGGCAGTCCTCCTGACTCGGAGGACGGCTGTGAGTGCCAGTTCCGTCCTTCAGCTGCCCTGGCGCACTTGTCTGCCAAGCTGAAGAGCTCTGAGGCATCGCGGAGCTCCCTGGTCGCGAGCTTCTCAAGCATCTTCTTGTCCCGGACGCCTTGCCGGAACGCCACCACCACAGAAGCATTTTGAATGTGTGGGATGGTGTTCCGCACCTGGGAGAACCGCTGGATGAAAGAGCGCAGCGACTCCCCAGGCTGCTGCTGGACGGCGTGGAGGTCGAGCTCCGTGCCAGGCCGGGTGTAGGAGCTGCCGAAGTTGGCACTGAGCACCGCGTACCCCGGTATGGGCAAGGCTGCACCATAGGCCGGGGGCGCCATCTGCAGGACATATGACTGTGGCATATTCTGCACGGCGCAGGCCTGGGGCAGAGATCGCGTGGCGAAGGTCTTCTCTTCAGGCTGGGTCGAGGCCGACGTCATGCTGTCGTCAGCCTCTTGGTAGCAACGCCTTTCTCGGCGCTGCTCGAGGTATACCCGGGCATCTTGACCCAGGCGACACCGCTCCAGCTCTGTCCTCAGATCTGTCGATTGGAGCCTGGTAGAGCTGGAGTCTGCCGTCTGCTCGTCAACCAATGGTGCGCGCATCAGCGACACGACCGGTTGGCCAGAGCGTCGTCCCCGCCGAAGTCGAGGGCTTGCGGCGGCGACGACGAGACGGTCTACCTCACGGATCCACTGCTGGGTCGCTGCCTGAGGCGCGTCCCCAGCGGGCGGATTGTACAGTAGCGCTCTCGCTGCAGCTAGCGCACCCCCACTGGGTACGCCCAGCGCTATTGAAGACTTGATGCTGGTTGGAGCCTGCATTGCCGGGGTCGGCGCTGCCAGAGCCGGTTGCTGGCTCCCAGCTTGTACCGACACACTCCGTCCCGAGTGTGTCGACATGTACTCCCCCCTGGTCGCGGTTTGCTGCAGAGGCGAGGGGGGAGAGTTCGCCGCTGAAGGAAGCTTGGTCATCTTCGTCGGCGGAAACTCGTCGCGCTAGGAGAAAAGCCCCCTACCTGGCGTGCCAAATGTCGAAGTGTTCGGTCGACACTTCCCCCGGGCCTGCACTGGGCAGCCCGCGGAGGTTCTTTTTTCGGTGGGGCTAGTCCCTTGCGGAGAGCTTGCGTGGATGGACGAGTTAGTAAGAGCTTGACGCGGTGAGTTTTACGTGGTTCAGGCCGCCGGAGCGTAAAACCCTACGTCCACGGCGAGCTATGGAGCTCGCTGTATTGCTTGCTGCTCAGGGCTGGAGTCCTGAGCTTGGGGGTGAGTTACAGCTTGGGAGTGTATGGCTAGCGTATGAGTTGCAGAGTGCGAACCCTTGCTATCGTCGCCTACCCGAGCCTTTTATAGTCCATGACTCGGGAAGCTTACAAGGGGGGCCGGGACCTGACAGGTGGTCCCGGGAAGATTGTCTATTATCTACCGTATCTGCAGTTATGCCGGTAGTTGCCTCTGGTCGAAGGCTTCCGAGTCTTCATCTTGCCGCCCTGCCCATGCCGCATGCTAGTCGTAGTGGTTGATGACGGCGCAGGCGGCATGGGATGTCTTGTCGTGGTGTTTATTGGCTGGCAGGTTCTGACACCGCGCGCCAGTCTGTGATGCGACTGGGCGCAACGGCACCTGACAGAAGCGTGCTCCGCGTCTCTGCGTCTTGGGAAGACGCGGGCCTTGAATACCTTGTACGGGCAAGGTATGGGGCGTCTTTACGCCCGCTGCCTATCGCTCGGGGGCAGGCAGCGCCGTTCTGCTGCCACGTGGTGGGCCCGGAGCCCTTCTCAGAGGAGAGGAGGGCCCGTTCCGCGGGGCACGTGGAGCCTCCGGACCTCTCCCCGCGGAGGGGGAGGCTCGGCTCCTATTGGCCACGTGGCGGGCCCGGAGCTCTCCTCTGAGGAGAGGGAGGTCCGGCCCCGCTGGACGCGTGGCGCCTTCGGACCTCTCTCCCGCAGAGGGGGAGGTCCGGCTTCTGTATGCCACGTGGCGGGCCCGGAGCTCTCCTCTGAGGAGAGGAGGTCCGGCCCCGCCGGACGCGTGGCGCCTTCGGAGCTCTCCCTGCGGAGAAGGGCGAGTTCCTTAGGCATTTTCCCCTGTGCGCGGGGGTACCCCATATCTCAGGTACCGACAATGCCCATAGGTGGAATTCTGGCTGTTCATGGAGGCTGTCGAAGTGTTCGGTCGACACTTCCCCCGGGCCTGCACTGGGCAGCCCGCGGAGGTTCTTTTTTTCGGTGGGGCTAGTTCCTAGTGGAGAGCTTGCGCAGATGGACGAGTTAGTAAGAGCTTGACACAGCGAGTTTTACGTGGTTCAGGCCGCCGGAGCGTAAAACCCTACGTCCACGGCGAGCTATGGAGCTCGCTGTATTGCTTGCTGCTCAGGGCCGGAGTCCTGAGCTTGGGGGTGAGTTACAGCTTGAGAGTGTATGGCTAGCGTATGAGTTGCAAAGTGCGAACCCTTGCTATTGTCACCTACCCGAGCCTTTTATAGTCCAAGACTCGGGCAGCTTACAAGGGGGGCCGGGACCCGACAGGTGGTCCCGGGAAGATTGTCTATTATCTACCGTATCTGCAGTTATGCCGGTAGTTGCCTCTGGTCGAAGGCTTCTGAGTCTTCATCTTGCCGCCCTGCCCATGCCGCATGCTAGTCGTTGTGGTTGATGACGGCGCAGGCGGCGTGGGATGTCTTGTCGCGGTGTTTATTGGTTGGCAGGTTCTGACACCGCGGTGTTCCGCGTCTCCGCATCTTGGGAAGACGCGGGCCTTGAACACCTTGTACGGGCAAGGTATGGGGCGTCTTTACGCCCGCTGCCTATCGCTCGGGGGCAGGCAGCGCCGTTTCTGCTGCCACGTGGAGGGCCCGGAGCTCTCCTCTGAGGAGAGGGAGGTCCGGCCCTGCTGGACGCGTGGCGCCTTCGGACCTCTCTCCCGCGGAGGGGGAGGTACGGCTTCTGTATGCCACGTGGCGGGCCCGAAGCTCTCCTCTGTGGAGAGGGAGGTCCGGCCCCGCCGGACGCGTGGCGCCTTCGGAGCTCTCCCTGCGGAGAAGGGAGAGTTCCTTAGGCTTTTTCCCCTGTGCGCGGGGTACCCCATATCTCAGGTACCGACAGTGGCCCCCGGGCCCATCTCGGGGGAGATAGCGAGCCTGAGGTGGGACCTCCGTCTCTTCCGATCCGCGCACTTTCTCTAAGCCCCGGATTGACCGCTGCCGGAGCACGAACAGCCGCGGCATCGTGGGAGCGTGCGCTCACTTGATGGTTGCTTTTACTGCGGCGGTTCCCAAGACTGCCACTTCTGCACGTTGCGGCGCTTTCTTCGGGAACCGCCGAAGTGCCTTGCCGGCTCATCTTCTCAGGAGACTGACTCCTTGACCCCACCGCTTCAGTTAGGCGGCTTGGGTCCACCCGTCATCGGCACTCGGTCTAGGAACCGAAGCGGTTGCCGATGCGGGGTATTCGAAGAGTTCCGAATCGCTTGGAATTGCACCCGGGGAGGTGTGAAACGAAACCCCCATGTGGGTACACTCCCCTTATAAGGCTTCCTACCCCTGCGCCTCCCTCGAGTCTCTGCAGTCTTGTCTTCTTCCATGGCTCTTAACTCGCTTTATGGGGGGAGAATCGCTGTCGGTCCCCTCCAGCGATGGCGTCCGCACCGAGCCTGGGACTCAGGGAGCCTACCTGCCCTGCCTCTGAGGGTGGCGCCACCAAGGGGTCTCTGGTTTGTCCTCCTGACGGAGCCCTTCCTTGGTGACGGCAGGCAGAAAGCTCCTTGGCGTTGCGTCCCTTCCCAGGTGGTGGAGTCTTCAAAGAAACCGCTGAAGCACCGAGGAAAATCCCAGGCGGCAGAGTCTCCGGGAAGTCCGCTGAAGCTGCGGAGGGGGGGCCTCAGGAGCACCCTTGATGACACCAGCTTTTGCGCAGGTGATGAGGGAAGGAGGCTCCAGGGGAACCCTTGACGACACCGGCTTTTGCGCCGATGATGAGGGAACTTCAGGAGAAGGAAACCGCCGATGCACCATGGAGGATCCCTGACGGCAGAGTCTCCGGGAAGACCGCTGAATACTGCGGAGGGGGCCTCAGGTGCTCCCTTGGTGTCACCGGCTTTTGCTCCGGTGATGAGGGAGGTGATTCCTGCGCTCGGGTCATAGAGCGAGAGAGAGTTCCGCCAGGGCTGAAGTTTGGTGATGCGGCCGTTCTTGCAACTTCTGGATTCTGGTCGTGTCAGGAGACCCTTGGGATTTGTTTCTTTCTTTTTATCGAGTCTGTAGTCCAGCTCATGGAGCCTCGCATAGTTTTACTCTTTAAGATATTTGCTTCTGTGATGCTCCTTCTCGGCTTTGCCTGACTGAGTCCTTAGCTCCGCAAGGTACTCAGAGGCCATCTCCACTATCGGAGCTTTGCACAGACACCCTCCCCGGGTCCTAACCGTGTTAGGGGCCCCCGGAGGTCTCTGGATCTCGCCCTATGGGGAGCTCCAAATCTGCCTGCCACAGGGTGGGTCCGGAGCTCCTCCTTAAGAGGCGGGAGCTCCGGCCATGTTGGACACGTAGCTTTCGGAGCCCTCCCACCGAGGGTGGGAGGTCCGGTTTCCGCCTGCCACGTGGCGAGCCCGGAGCCTCCTCAAGGGAGGTGAGAGCTCCGGGCCCGCTGGACACGTGGGGCCCTCGGGTCCCGCCCCTGCTGAAGGGGCAGGACCCGGTCCTTCCAGTCCTAGGCCGGAGTAGTTGGTAGCTCCTTTCCCCCTGCTTCATGCAGACCCTGTTGCCGCAACCTGGAGGTCCTGCACACAGGCAGAGGAAACGTAATTCTCCTCGGGGGGTCCTCCCCTCCCGTCTCCTAGTCTTATCCGTCTTACGATCCTGATCCGTTATACGGGGCTTGGGCAATTCTGTGCACGAGGCGCCGGAGCTCCGGCTCCCTCCGAGGTCCGGGTACGGCCGTCCGATCCCTAGTACCGGGCCATGCGCTGGGGAAGCAGAGTGCACGTGCTTTGGGTTCATGACCAGGCAAAGCGGTTGTACTCCCCTGTACCTCCGGAGGGCAGGATGTGCATGCTTTGGGCTCATGGCCTGCTAAGCTGGATACGAACCCTGGACCCCCCATGCACAACGCAGGCCTTTCCTGGAGGTGACCAACTGGCACCGCAACACCTGACTGGGGGAGGCCCGAGAGACTCACTCGGCCATCGGCAGGTGCCTCAAGCGCAGCCGCCTTCGGTAGGATAGCGAATGCCGACTATGGATGAGCGCAGGAGAGGGGGAGCTATATGTACGATGAACATACAAAGGTAGTGTGGTCATAAAAATTAATGCATAATTTAAATGAGCGCATGAGAGAGAGCTAAGTAGAACAGGTTTCTGTATTCACGCCCATAGGTGGAATTCTGACTGTACATGGAGGCAATATTCCGCCTCGTCTACAAGGGAAGCAAGACTCTACGCGCTTAGGGTCGGAACCAGGCTAAACTGGACGTAGTCCTGTACCGTTCCTTGAGACTTAGCTGCCCCAAGCTCTGTTCCTAAATTCTATGGGATTCATAACAGAAGGGAATAACCCTGTTCTACTGATGCTCGGGAAGTAGGACTTACAGTGTTGCTTCATGGCAATGGTTTTTTGGGAACGGATCCCACACTCGGTTGAAAGGCATGTGTACCTGGGGCGGCAGCTTTCATGATTCGGAAGGGACCTTCCCTGCTGGGGGAGATCTTATGGGTCCTTTTCGGAATAGAGCGTGCCGCGACACCAGGTTGCCCTCCTGCAGGCCCCCGATGCGTTCGGTTCTTTGGCGGTAGTGCTTAGAGCATCAGCCGAGACCGCGCGTTGCGGGGTGTTACCTGCAGCCGAGTCTCGTCGACGAGGTTGTCATCTTTGCGCTGGATCAGGTCCTGCGCGGCTTCTCCTGGGGGCCCCCGGGGAGTTCTCCCCTTCTGGCTAAGGCCTTCAAGGGGTAGGTGGACCCGGGCTCGTCTTGGATGACCCAAGGCGTCTTCCCCTTCTGCAAGGGCCTTCAAGGGGTTGACAGATCTTGGGCGGCCCCCGGGAGGTATGTCCGAAGCACGGAGGCGTGCCGCAGTTGGCTACCGCCCTGGCCCGGTACCGTCAGAGCTGGAGTCCTCGCCATTATGCACTGTCTTTATGACGCGCTGAGGCTCCTGGAACCCCACCTGATGGGCGGCAGTGACTGGGGCATCGACCTTCTGTTTGCCATCCCTCTGAGGGTAAGGCGGTGCTTCAGCTCTCTGCTGTCTTCCTTTGCGGAAGCGCTCTGCGAGTCTCTGGATATCCCAGCACTCGGCAGCAGTACGGTTGCCGGCGCCATGCACGGGGCATAGTCCGCCCTGGTCACTGTCTGGGGCCGGTGACTGCCGCTGCCTTTTGTAGGGGCGTGGCCCCCGAGCTCCACTAGCCGTCGCTGCTGCGACGACGGGAGCCGTGAACGATGACTTCATCTTGCCACTCCCCCGGTTCTTGGCCTTCTTGCCACCCCCATAGGCAGCAGCACCAGACCTGGGTTGTTCACCTGGCTCGGAGGTCGGCAGATAGTGCCAGTTCCGTCCTTCAGCTGCTCTGGCGCATTTGTCCGCCAGACTGAAGAGCTCAGAGACATCGCGGACCTCTCTGGTCGCGAGCTTCTCAAGCATTTTCTCGTCCCGGACACCCTGTCGGAAAGCCACCACCACAGAGGCACTTTGGATATGTGGGATGGTGTTGCGTACCTGGGAGAACCGCTGGATGAAAGAGCGCAGCGACTCCCCAGGTTGTTGCTTGACGGCGTGGAGGTCAAGCTCCGTGCCGGGACGGGTGTAGGAGCTGCCGAAGTTGGCAACGAACTGCCGGCAGAGCTCTCCCCAGGAGGTTATGGACCCCTGAGGTAGATTCATGAGCCAAGACCGAGCTGGGCCGGTCAAGGCGACGGGGAAGTAGTTGGCCATGACAGCCTCGTCCCCTCCTGCGGCAAGTACGGCGGTGGAGTAGATCTGGAGGAACTCCGCCGGGTTGACGCTACCGTCGTACTTCTCGGGCACGTGCGGCCGGAACTTGCGTGGCCACCTCGCGAAGCGAAGGTGGGGCGCAAGGGCCGCACATCCTGCACCTGCTGCTGCAGGTATTGGCGCTGCGAATGCTTGGTTCGCACTTGGCACCGCGTATCCCGGCATGGGCAAGGCTGCACCATAGACCGGGGGCGCTGCTTGCGGCGCATATGGTTGTGGAATATGCTGCGCGGCATATGCCTGAGGCAGGGCTCGCGTGGCGAAGACCTGCCCTTCAGGTTGTGTCGAGGCCGACGACATGCTGTCGCCAGCCTCAAGGTTGCGACGCCTTTCTCGACGTCGCTCAAGGTACACCCGGGCATCCTGGCCCAAGTGGCACCGTTCCAGCTCCCTTCTCAGGTCCGTCGACAGGAGCCTGGAGGAGCTGGAATCCACCGTTTGCCCGTCAACCGTGGGCGTGCGCGTCAGCGACACAGCCGGTTGACCGGGGCGTCGCCCTCGCCGAAACGAGGGTTCACGGCGGCGACGACGAGGCGGTCCACCTCGCGGACCCACTGTTGGGTCGCTGAATGGGGCGCATCCCCCGCAGGTGGGTTGCGCAGCAGCGCTCTTGCTGCAGCTAGCGCACCCCCATGGTGTACGCTCAGCGCTGCAGAAGATCTCACACTGGTCGGAGCCTGCATCGCCGGAGTCGGCGTTGCCGGAGTTGGTTGCTGGCTACGAGCTTGTGCCGACACACTCCGTCCTGAGTGTGTCGACATGTACTCCCCACTGGTCACGGTTCGCCGTGAACGCGGAGGGGGAGAGTTTGCCGCTGAAGGAAGCTTGGTCATCTTCGTCGGCGGAAACTCGTCGCGCTAGGAGAAAAGCCCCCTTCCTGGCGCGCCAAATGTCGAAGTGTTCGCTCGACACTTCCCCCGGGCCTGCACTGGGCAGCCCGCGGAGGTTCTTTTTTCGGTGGGGCTAGTTCGTAGCGGAGAGCTTGCGCAGATGGACGAGTTAGTAAGAGCTTGACACAGCGAGTTTTACGTGGTTCAGGCCGCCGGAGCGTAAAACCCTATGTCCACGGCGAGCTATGGAGCTCGCTGTATTGCTTGCTGCTCAGGGCCGGAGTCCTGAGCTTGGGGGTGAGTTACAGCTTGAGAGTGTATGGCTAGCGTATGAGTTGCAAAGTGCAAACCCTTGCTATCGTCGCCTACCCGAGCCTTTTATAGTCCAAGAGTCGGGCAGCTTACAAGGGGGGCCGGGACCCGACAGGTGGTCCCGGGAAGATTGTCTATTATCTACCGTATCTGCAGTTATGCCGGTAGTTGCCTCTGGTTGAAGGCTTCTGAGTCTTCATCTTGCCGCCCTGCCCATGCCGCATGCTAGTCGTAGTGGTTGATGACGGCACAGGCGGCGTGGGATGTCTTGTCGCGGTGTTTATTGGCTGGCAGGTTCTGACACCGCGCGCCAATCTGTGATGCGACTGGGCGCAACGGCACCTGACAGAAGCGTGTTCCGCGTCTCCGCGTCTTGGGAAGACGCGGGCCTTGCATACCTTGTACGGGCAAGGTATGGGGCGTCTTTACGCCCGCTGCCTATCGCTCGGGGGCAGGCAGCGCCGTTCTGCTGCCAAGTGGCGGGCCCGGAGCTCTCCTCTGAGGAGAGGGAGGTCCGGCCCCGCTGGACGCGTGGCGCCTTCGGACCTCTCTCCTGCGGAGGGGGAGTTCCGGCTTCTGTATGCCACGTGGCGGGCCCGGAGCTCTCCTCTGTGGAGAGGGAGGTCCGGCCCCGCCGGACGCGTGGCGCCTTCGGAGCTCTCCCTGCGGAGAAGGGCGAGTTCCTTAGGCTTTTTCCCCTGTGCGCGGGGGTACCCCATATCTCAGGTACCGACAGAGGCAATGATTCGCCTCGTCTACAAGGGAAGCAAGACTCTACGCGCTTAGGGTCGGAACCAGGCTAAACTGGACGTAGTCCTGTACCGTCCCTTGAGACTTAGCTGCCCCAAGCACTGTTCCTAAATTCTATGGGATTCATTACAGAAGGGAATGGCCCTGTTCTACTAATGCTCGGGGAGTAGGACTTACAGTGTTGCTTCATGCCAAGGGTTTTGGGAACGGATCCCACACTCGGTTGAAAGGCATGTGTACTTGGGGCGGCAGCTTTCGTGATTCGGAAGGGACTTTCCCTACTGGGGGAGAGTTTATAGGTCTGTCTGTACCTGAGATATGGGGTACCCCCGCGCACAGGGGAAAATGCCTAAGGAACTCGCCCTTCTCCGCAGGGAGAGCTCCGAAGGCGCCACGCGTCCGGCGGGGCCGGACCTCCCTCTCCTCAGAGGAGAGCATCGGGCCCGCCACGTGGCATACAGAAGCCGGACCTCCCCCTCCGCGGGCGAGGGGTCCGAAGGTGCAACGTATCCGGCGGGGCCGGACCTCCCTCTCCTCAGAGAGGAGCTCCGGGCCCGCCACGTGGCCGACAGAAGCCGAACCTCCCCCTCCGCGGGGAGAGGTCTGGAGGCTCCACGTGCCCCGCGGGCCGGACCCTCCTCTCCTCTGAGAAGGGCTCCGGGCCCGCCACGTGGCCAGAAGAACGGCGCTGCCTGCCCCCGAGCGATAGGAAGCGGGCGTAAAGACGCCCCATACCTTGCCCGTACAAGGTATTCAAGGCCCGCCTCTTCCCAAGACGCGGAGACGCGGAGCATGCCTCTGTCAGGTGCCGTTGCGCCCAGTCGCATCACAGACTGGCGCGCGGTGTCAGAACCTGCCAGCCAATAAACACCACGACAAGACATCCCATGCCGCCTGCGCCGTCATCAACCACTACGACTAGCGTGCGGCATGGGCAGGGCGGCAATACGGAGACTCGGAAGCCTTCGCCAGAGACAACTACCGGCATAACTGCAGATACGGTAGATAACAGTCAATCTCCCCGGGACCACCTGTCGGGTCCCGGGCCCCCTTGTAAGCCACCCGAGTCTTGGACTATAAAAGGCTCGGGTAGGCGACGATACCAAGGGTTCGCATTTCTGCAACTCATACGCTAGCCATTCACACCCAAGCTGTAACTCACCCCCAAGCTCGGGACTCCGGCCCCGAGCAGCAAGCAATACAGCGAGCTCCATAGCTCGCCGTGGACGTAGGGTTTTACACTCCGGCGGCCTGAACCACGTAAAACTCTCAGTGTCAAGCTCTTACTAACTCATCCATCCGCGCAAGCTCTCCGCAAGGGACTAGCCCCATCGAAAAAAGAACCTTCGCGGGCTGCCCAGTGCAGGCCCGGGGGAAGTGTCGACCGAACACTTCAACAAGGTCCTTCTCGGGAAAGAGCGTGCCGCGACACCAGGTTGCCCTTCTGCAGGTCCCTGACGCGTTTGGTTCTTTGGCGGTAGTGCTTAGAGCATCAGCCGAGACCGTGCGTTGTGGGGTGTTACCTGCAGCCGAGTCTCGTCGACGAGGTTGTCATCTTCACGCTGGATCAGGTCCTGCGCGGCTTCTCCTGGGGGACCCCGGGGAGTTCTCCCCTTCTGGCTAAGGCCTTCAAGGGGTAGGTGGACCCGGGCTCGTCTTGGATGACCTAAGGCATCTTCCCATTCTGGCAAGGCCTTCAAGGGGTTGACAGACCTCGGGCGGCCCCCGGGAGGAATGACCGAGGCACGGAGACATACTCTCGGGTGAGGCTGGCCCGACCTTGCACCATTGTGATCGGTGCTTGGGCTGCTGCGACTACTTGGGGCTTCTCCAAGGTTGACACCGCAGCAATGCAGCCTCCACTGACCTGGGACGGCAACCACTGCCGGCTACCGCCCCGGCCCGTCACCATCGGAGCTGGAGTCCTCACCGTTATGCACTGTCTTTATGACACGCTGAGGCTCCTGAAACCCCACCTGGTGGGCGGCGCTGACTGGAGCATCGACTTTCTGCTTGCCATCCCTCTGAGGGTAGGGCGGTGCTTCAGCTCTCTGCTGTCTTCCTTTGTGGAAGCGCTCTGCGAGCCTCTGGATATGCCAGCACTCGGCAGCAGTATGGTTGCCGGCGCCATGCATGGGGCATAGCCCGCCCTGGTCACCATCCGGGGCCGGTGACTGCCGCTGCCTTTTGTCGGGGCATGGCCCCCAAGCTCCACTAGTCGTCGCTGCTGCTGCGACGGGAGCCGCGAACAATGACTTCATCTTGCCACTCCCCCGGTTCTTGGCCTTCTTGCCACCTCCATAGGCAGCAGCGCCGGACCCGGGCTGTCCTCCTGACTCGGAGGTCGGCAGAGAGTGCCCGTTCCGCCCTTCAGCTGCTCTGGCGCATTTGTCCGCCAGGCTGAAGAGCTCAGAGACGTCGCGGACCTCTCTGGTCGCGAGCTTCTCAAGCATTTTCTCGTCCCGGACACCCTGCCGGAACGCCACCACCACTGAAGCACTTTGAATATGCGGGATGGTGTTGCGTACCTGGGAGAACCGCTGGATGAAAGAGCGCAGCGACTCCCCAGGTTGTTGCTTGACGGCGTGGAGGTCAAGCTCCGTGCCGGGACGGGTGTAGGAGCTGCCGAAGTTGGCGACGAACTGCCGGCAGAGTTCTCCCCAGGAAGTTATGGACCCCTGAGGGAGATTCATGAGCCAAGACTGAGCTGGGCCGGTCAAGGCGACGGGGAAGTAGTTGGCCATGACAGCCTCATCCCCTCCTGCGGCTAGTACGGCGGTAGAGTAGATCTGGAGGAACTCTGCCGGGTTGACGATGCCGTCGTACTTCTTGGGCAGGTGCGGCCCAAACTTGCGCGGCCACCTCACGAAGCGAAGGTGGGGTGCAAGGGCCGCACATCCTGCTCCTGCCGCAGGTATTGGTGCTGCGAACGCTTGGTTCGCACTTGGCACCATGTACCCCGGCATGGGCAAGGCTGCTCCATAGACCGGGGGCGCCACTTGCAGCGCATATGGTTGTGGCATTTGCTGCGCGGCGTATGCCTGAGGCAGGACTCGCGTAGCGAAGATCTGCCCTGCAGGCTGTGTCGAGGCCGATGTCATGCTGTCGCCAGCCTCTTGGTTGTGACGCCTTTCTCGACGTCGCTCGAGGTACATCCGGACATCCTGGCCCAAGTGGCAACATTCCAGCTCCCTTCTCAGGTCCGTCGACTGGAGCCTGGAGGAGCTGGAATCCGCCGTCTGCCCGTCAACCGTTGGCGTGCGCGTCAGCGACACAGCCGGTTGACCGGGGCGTCGCCCTCACCGAAACCGAGGGTTCGCGGTGGCGACGACGAGGCGGTCCACCTCGCGGACCCACTGTTGGGTCGCTGAATGGGGCGCATCCCCAGCAGGTGGGTTGCACAGTAGTGCTCTTGCTGCAGCTAGCGCACCCCCATGGTGTATGCTCAGCGCTGCAGAAGATCTCACGCTGGTCGGAGCCTGCATTGCCGGAGTCGGCGTTGCCGGAGTCGGCTGCTGGCTACCAGCTTGTGCCGACACACTCCGTCCTGAGTGCGTCGACATGTACTCCCCGCTGGTCACGGTTCACCGTGAACGCGGAGGGGGAGAGTTTGCCGCTGAAGGAAGCTTGGTCATCTTCGTCGGCGGAAACTCGTCGCGCAAGGGAAAAGCCCCCTACCTGGCGCGCCAAATGTCGAAGTGTTCGGTCGACACTTCCCCCGGGCCTGCACTGGGCAGCCCGCGGAGGTTCTTTTTTTGGTGGGGCTAGTCCCTTGCGGAGAGCTTGAGCGTATGGGCGAGTTAGTAAGAGCTTGACACGGCGAGTTTTACGTGGTTCAGGCCGTCGGAGCGTAAAACCCTACGTCCACGGCGAGCTATGGAGCTCGCTGTATTGCTTGCTGCTCAGAACCGGAGTCCTGAGCTTGGGGGTGAGTTACAGCTTGGGTGTGAATGGCTAGAGTGTGAGTTGCGGGAGTGCGAACCCTTGCTAACGTCGCCTACCCGAGTATTTTATAGTCCAAGACTCGGGTGGCTTACAAGGGGGGCCCGGGACCCGATAGGTGGTCCCGGGGAGATTGTCTGTCATCTACCGTATCTGCAGTTATGCCGGTAGTTGTCTCTGGCGAAGGCTTCTGAGTCTTCGTCTTGCAGCCCTGCCCATGCCGCATGCTAGTCGTAGTGGATGATGACGGCGGGGGCGGCATGGGATGTCTTGTCGCTGCATTTATTGGCTGGCAGGCTCTGACACCGCGCGCCAGTCTGTGATGCGACTGGGAGCAACGGCACCTGACAGAGGCGTGCTCCGCGTCTTGGGAATACGCGGGCCTTGAATACCTTGTACGGGCAAGGTATGGGGCGTCTTTACGCCCGCTGCCTATCGCTCGGGGGCAGGCAGCGCCGTTCTGCTGGCCACGTGGCGGGCCCGGAGCCCTTCTCAGATGAGGGGGGGTCCGGCCCCGCGGGACACGTGGAGCCTTCGGACCTCTCCCCGCGGAGGGGGAGGTTCGGCTTCTGTCGGCCACGTGGCAGGCCCGGAGCTCCTCTCTGAGGAGAGGGAGGTCCGGCCCTGCCGGATACGTAGCGCCTTCAGACCTCTCTCCCGCGGAGGGGGAGGTCCGGCTTCTGTATGCCACGTGGTGGGCCCGGAGCTCTCCTCTGAGGAGAGGGAGGTCCTGCCCCGCCGGACGCGTGGCGCCTTCGGAGCTCTCCCTGCGGAGAAGGGCGATTTCCTTAGTCATTTTCCCCTGTGCGCGGGGGTACCCCATATCGCGGGTACCGACAGCGGCTAGGGGGTATAAAGGAGGTGGTGGACGACCAGGGGGGTGCTTGTGACACCCTCATCTCGGGTGTCAGCATATGTTCATGTTTATGAAAAAGAAAAACATTTTTAGAAAAGAGGGAACGGAGACAAGTATCAAAAAGATAGCCCATAATGCTCTCCGAGAGCGCCGAAGGCAACTTTGACGACCAGCAGACTACGTGGTGTGTTCGGAACTCATTCCCGAGAGATAGGGAGAGGTCCGACGCTAAACTGGATACGTGGCAGGCTCGGGGGTCACCTCCGCAATTGGAAAGAGGTCCGACCCTGTGGGATACGTACTACCCACGGAGATAGCCTCTGCGGAAGAAGCAAAGGCATTTTTCATAGGACACGTGTCATCCACGGAGCTAGTCCTCGCGGAAATAAGAGGACCAGTTGCGGGGGATACGCGTCAATATCGGAACTCATCTCAGAGAAGTCCGGATCTATCGAACACGTGTCGCCACCGGAGCTTATCTCCGGAGGTCCGTCGCTTCTGGACACGTGTCGACCTCGGGGCATGTCCCTGAGGGAGGGAAAGGCGGAAAGACCGGCACCCACACGTGGCGTGCGCGGAGCTCACCTCCAAGAAAGAGGGAGGTCTCGCTCGTGACACGCGGCACGACCGGAGCTCGTCTCTGCGGACGAGGAGATACCAGGCCCGGAGGACACGTGGAGCTTCCGGAGCTCATCATCACGGAGGTAACGAGTCTGGAGCAGTTTTTGCGCGTAAAGATACCAGTACGCAACGAAACCGATCCAAACTCCACAATGTTACCAAAGATAAGACGTCAGGATCCAACAAGATCTGAATAAGACTCTTATTCGGGATCCAATCAGATTAGGACTCTTCTCTTCCCGATTATAAATAGAACCCAAAACCTCTGGCCGAAACCACGAACTTCTCTTTCAACTGCTGAGCCGACGACTTAGCGCTCTAGCCCTAACTCGCCGAGCAAGACATCGCCGAAGCACAACAAGGGAGATCACCGGAGAAGAACCAAGCGGTCTGAGGAGGACCTCGAAGACAAGAAGAGCGTGAGCAGGACAGGTTCAGGAAGCTGTCTTCGACGAACTACAGCAACCAGGTTTTGAGAATCAAGAACAACCGGAACCGCAAGAACAAGGCAAGTGCTCCTTGACCATGTTGATCCTATGTTTTGGGTAAAACTATTTTAAAAGGTGTGTGTGCTGAGTCAAACATGATGGGAAACCCTTTTATAGGAGTTTACTAGTTTTGGTTAAACCATCCTTGTCACCTGGGAAGTTTTATGAGTTGGGTATGGTTTTTGTTTTGTGCTACGCTGAGTCCATGGGATTGGGAAGCGAGATAGATGTGTCTAGCTAACTGCACTCATAATAATAATCAGAAAATAATAAACATGGATCGGAGGGGGATCTAGGCAAGCCTGGGTTTGTGTATGAGGTAGCATGAGATGGTGGTTTTACTTGCCGTAGATCTAAGGACCGGTTCATGCATGCACATGCCAGGATAACAGTGCCACCACAAGGCCAAGTATGGGTGCGGCTTACCTGAGTAATTAGGTAAGTTGCTAGAGTCTTATGGACTGTGGAAGGCGCGGGGAATGGGAGTCGAGTGAGGACTGCCCTGGGAACTGCATGGCACAAGAGGGGGCCCGTGGGTGGGAGAATTGGAGATTCTAGCCTGCCGGTGAAACCTTAGTGAGTCCATACATCTAGTAACCCCTTTGTAAAGGCTATTTTGTGATCTCTTGACCATACACCGACGGATGTGTACTGGTATAATGGAGGTTCTGCAGTCGCCGACGGGTGACGAAATCACAAACTTGTGGGTAAAGAGGTGCAAACTCTGCAGAGTTGTTAAAACTATCATGATAGCCGAGCTTACGGTTATGAGCACCTGGCTAAACTGCCATGATTAGATGGGATGGTTACTGGAATGGTTATTGGGAAGGTTCTTGGTTATGGTTTTGGTTATGGTTTGGTTTGGAATTGTTAAGTCTGGATGATGAAAGGGTTGCATGACTGGTGGGTCATGATATGAGATTGGTCTCGGTGCGAGACAAGGTTGTTCGTGAGGTGAGATGGTAGCGAATACGAGGAGGTATTCGTGAGTATGAGTAAAGGATTGGTTAATGTTCGGATGGAACACGGGAAGTGATGAAGGTATGTTGGTAATTTAATACATGCTGGGACTACAATCATCTAAAGTTAAGTTGCTGTTTTATCATGATTTTATAAATTTGCTTTTCTGCAAATAAGCCTTTTATACCTACCTTGTTTATGAGCTGCATATCATGTGTTATTCCCGCACTTGCTGAGTACATCATTGTACTCAAACTTGCATTATTATTTCTTCATCAACAGCAAAAGAAGGCTACTATGAAGACCGAGTAGAGCATTATGGCGTGTGATCTGTTCTCAACCTTGCATGTGGAGGGAGTAGAGATGGAGTCACTTCTGCTTAGTTTTGCTTCCGTATTAGTTTTTGCTTCCGCATTTAAATAAGATTTCCGCTGCGTAGAAATAAGGACTTCCGCTGTGAGCATGAGTCCAAGACTCATGAGGTGCTGTAATAAACTATGTTATTCGTGGTAATATATAATCTGAATTCAGTTTGTGGAACGTATGTGTATGTGTGATGAACATCCTGGGCACACATATGCATTAGTTCTCAGTTCCGTGGTTTTCCACAGAATTGAGGGCGTCACAGATTGGTATCAGAGCCACGGGTTGACAGTAGGTTACACGCCTAGATAGAAACCTTAGATTGATCACGGGTTAACAGCAAGTTGTACCCCTAAATAGAAGCTACGCGGACCAAAGGAAGCATCCTAGGGTGAATAGCCTAGATTGGCCTTGAAACCGCCTTGACATAGGAAACCATCCTTGAATAGGAGTTGAGTGGGCCCTTGTGATGATTATTTGTGAATAGGTGCTTAGTGTGAGTTGTGGGACGTCTTAAAAACGTTGTCCATATTCACACGTAAGAAGAAAGAGGAGTGAAATGCTTCGGCTTGATCACATCCTCATAAGGACTAATATATATAGTCCAACTCCCCTTGATGCATATATTTGAAAGGACCTATCTAACCTTCTAACCTTCTATTCTATTTCGTTCCCCCTCACAGATGGTGAGAGGAAACGCCAGCCGAAGGAACGCCCAGGAAGATGACCCCGAGGAAGTTCCTGCCAACCTCGGAGCTGGCGAAAACAACCTAGAAAGGTTGATGGCCATGCAAAACCAGCTTATGCAAACCATGATCCAAACTTTGGGTCAGTTGCAGGCCAACCAACACCCCATTCCGGCACCACCGCCACCACCACCGCCGACTCATAACAGGCTGGGAGAGTTCATGAGGACTCGACCACCCACCTTTGCTCAAGCAAGCGATCCAATGGAGGCCGATGATTGGTTGAAATCCATGGAGAAGAAGCTTGCCATTGTTCAGTGCAACGACCGAGAGAAGGTTCTCTTTGCGTCGCACCAACTGATGGGAGCAGCTGCTGACTGGTGGGATGCCTTGAGCAACGCCCATGCCAACCCGGAGACAATCACTTGGACTGAGTTCAAGGAAAGTTTCCGCTCCCACTACATCCCTGTTGGCGTAATGATGCTCAAGAGGCAGGAGTTTGAAGGTCTCCGCCAAGGGCAGAAAAGTGTGAACGAATATCTCAACAAGTTCATACAACTGTCCCGATATGCCCCCGAAGACGTCAACTCAGATCAGAGGAAGCAGTACCTGTTCATGAGAGGGTTGAATAATGAGATCCAAGTTCAGCTCCTCAACAATGACTACGTAAGCTTCCAGAAGCTGGTTGATAAGGCTATCGTGGTGGAAAACAAGATCCGAGAGATCGAGCGTGAGTGCAAAAGAAAGATCCCATACCAGCCCCAAGGGAGCAACGTACGACCTAGATACATGCCCCCTGCACAGCAGTATGGATCGACCACTCCTACATACCGCCCTGGTTAGCCACCACAGCAACGGCCTGTTGCACCGGCACCTCGTGTGCCCATGCCTCCTAACAATGGCGCTCCTGTTCAAAACCCCCGCCCCAACGTACCTGCTGCCATAGGCAACAGGGCATGCTTTGCATGCGGGGAAGTAGGTCACTTCGCTAACCAGTGCCCGAAGAGAGGCCCTGGACAGCAAGGTAACGTGCCCAAGCAGAATCAGCGACCAAACGGAGGGGACAACCAAGGGAACCGTGGACCGCAGAACTATGCTCGTGGCCACATTAACCATGCTACTACTGAGGAAGCACAACAGGCTGAGGACGTCGCAATTGGTATGTTCCTTACCAACTCCAACCCAGCCACCATTTTATTTGATTCCGGAGCATCGCATTCCTTCATATCATCCAAATATGTTGCCAAACATCATCTACCCGTATCCCACCTAGAATGTGCTATGTTAGTTAATTCTCCCGGAGGAGAAATGAGGACTAGTATAGTATGTCCTAAGGTAAGCCTTAAAATAAGGGGGTAGACTTCCTTGCCAACCTTATTGTCTTGGACTCCCACGGAATTGACATCATACTCGGAATGGACTGGTTAAGCAAGCACAATGGAGTAATCCAATGCGCTGAGAGAAGCGTGCAATTGACAAACGAACACGGTATCCGTGTCGAGTTCGAGTCAGCCCCGCAAGCGACCGAACGAGCGGATCTGAACCATGTTGAAGGGGTAGCATTGGACAACATTCCAGTGGTTCAGGAATTTTTGGATGTGTTCCCGGAAGAACTTCCAGGTATGCCACCTGACCGGGATATTGAGTTTGCCATAGATTTGGTACCTGGAACTGCACTCATAGCTAAG
Source organism: Neostapfia colusana (assembly GCA_030760725.1). Taxonomy (NCBI): domain Eukaryota; kingdom Viridiplantae; phylum Streptophyta; class Magnoliopsida; order Poales; family Poaceae; genus Neostapfia; species Neostapfia colusana. The sequence goes on from JASWHV010000006.1 coordinate 110,528,531, forward strand.
AGATCATATAGGATGCCCGTCAACGAGTTAGTTGAACTAAAGAAGCAGATTCAAGAACAGTTGGAGAAGGGTTTTATCCGGCCAAGCTCGTCACCATGGGGAGCCCCGGTACTCTTCGTGGACAAGAAGGACGGAACCCAAAGAATGTGCGTGGACTACAGGCCTCTCAACGAGGTAACAATCAAGAATAAATACCCTTTGCCCCGTATAGAGGACCTGTTCGATCAAATGAAAGGAGCCCAAGTGTTCTCCAAGACTGATCTTCGGTCAGGATATTTCCAGCTGAAGATTAAGCCCTCCGATATACCTAAGACAGCCTTTCGGACACGGTATGGTTCATATGAATATACCGTTATGTCTTTTGGATTGACGAATGCACCCGCATACTTCATGTACCTTATGAATAAGGTCTTCATGGAGTACTTGGACAAGTTCATCGTGGTTTTCATTGACGACATTATGGTGTATTCAAAAAGTGAGGAGGAGCATGAAGAACATCTAAGATTGACCTTGCAGAAGTTGCGTGAGCATCAGTTGTATGCCAAGCTCAACAAGTGTCAATTTTGGCTTAAGGAAATATCTTTCCTAGGCCACATCATCTCCAAGGAAGGGGTATCGGTTGATCCTGTAAAGGTGAGAGATGTTCTGAAATGGGACCAACCGAAGAACGTGAGGGATATTCGGAGTTTACTTGGGATGGCAGGATACTATCGTCACTTCATTAAAGACTTCTCTAAGATAGCAAAACCTATGACGGAGTTGCTAACGAAGGGGAAGATCTTTCAATGGACACAAGCCTGCCAAGAAAGTTTTGAGGAACTCAAGAAAAGGCTAACCACAGCACCAATTCTGGTATTGCCAGACGTAAGCAAGAGCTTTGACATATATTGTGACGCATCCAGACAAGGGCTCGGATGTGTGCTCATGCAGGAAGGACAAGTGGTAGCCTATGCCTCACGACAATTAAAGAAGCACGAGCTTAACTATCCTACACATGATTTGGAGTTAGCAGCAGTGGTGCATGCATTGAAGATTTGGAGACATTATATACTTGGTCATCGATGTGAGATCTATACGGATCATAAAAGCCTCAAGTACATATTTACACAAACAGACTTGAATTTGAGGCAACGTCGATGGTTAGAACTCATCAAGGATTATGATGTGGGAATCAACTACCATCCCGGGAAGGCCAATGTAGTCGCTGACGCATTGAGCAGAAAGGGAGCATGCCACCAACTCACGGTTCGGGAGCTACCACCCGAACTACGTAAGGAGTTCGAACAGTTACACCTCGGATTCTTGAATAACATGGAAATGATAGAGATCCACTCCCCATTGGAACAAGAAATAAGAAAGGGACAAGCAACGGACGAGGGGATCAAGGAGATCAAGGAAAGAATCCGACAAGGGATAGAGAAAGATTTCAAACAGGATGAAAAGGGTACGCTTTGGCTAGGAAAAAGGATTTGTGTGCCAAACCTAAGACACCTTCGCGACATGATATTAAAGGAGGCACATGATTCACCCTATTCCATACATCCGGGGAGCACCAAAATGTACAAGGACTTGAAAACTTGCTATTGGTGGGATGGTATGAAAAGGGATATAGCCGAATACGTTGCCCTATGCGACACATGCCAACGGGTAAAAGCCGAACATCAAAAACCCGCTGGATTGTTGCAACCTTTGAAAATACCTGAATGGAAATGGGAGGACATCAGTATGGACTTTATTGTCGGATTGCCACGAACTCAGTCAGGATACGATTCCATCTGGGTCATTGTGGACCGGTTGACGAAAACCGCCCATTTTATTCCGGTAAGGGCCAGTTATAACGTTACACAGTTGGCAGAGTTGTACATGGAGCAGATCGTGTGCCGTCATGGAGTTCCGAAGAGGATAGTCTCAGATCGAGGTTCTCAGTTTACCTCTAGATTCTGGAGGAAGCTGCAGAAAGCCATGGGTACACGACTAGATTTTAGCTCCGCCTATCACCCACAAACAGATGGGCAAACCGAAAGGACAAACCTAATTTTGGAGGACATGCTGAGAGCTTGCGCCTTGAAACGTGGGCGTAGTTGGGATAGGAGTTTACCGTATGCCGAGTTCTCCTATAACAACAGCTATCAAGCTAGCTTGAAGATGTCGCCTTTCGAAGCCTTATATGGAAGACGGTGTAGAACGCCACTGTTCTAGAACGAGACTGGAGAGAACCAGGTGTTTGGACCCGAAGTACTACAAGAGGCTGAAAAGCAAGTCCAAACGATACGGGAGAACTTAAAGGCTGCTCAGTCACGACAGAAAGGCTATGCGGACAATAGGCGTAGAAAGTTGACCTTTGAAGTTGGAGACTTCGTATACCTTAGGGTATCGCCTATCCGAGGCCAACGACGTTTTAACGTCAAAGGCAAACTAGCGCCTCGCTACATCAGACCATTTAAAATTTTGGGTAAGCGAGGAGAAGTAGCCTATCAACTAGAGCTCCGAAACCACCTCTCCGACGTACGTGACGTGTTTCATGTATCTCAGCTCAAGAAGTGCTTGAGAATAGCAGAGGAACAAGTGTCAATGAGAGAACTTAAACTTCAAGAGGACCTGACTTACGCAGAACACCCTATCCGAATCTTGGACGTAAAAGAAAGGGTCACCCGAAACAAAGTGATTCGATGGTGCAAGGTACAATGGAGCCATCACACTGAAGCTGAAGCCACATGGGAGCGTGAAGAGGATATTAAGGCTGAATTTCCCTATCTATTTTCTGCTAACGAATCTCGAGGGCGAGATTATTTAAGGGGGGTAGATTTGTGACACCCTCATCTCGGGTGTCAGCATATGTTCATCTTTATGAAAAAGAAAAACATTTTTAGAAAAGAGGGAACGGAGACAAGTATCAAAAAGATAGCCCATAATGCTCTCCGAGAGCGCCGAAGGCAACTTTCACGACCAGCAGACTACGTGGTGTGTTCGGAACTCATTCCCGAGAGATAGGGAGAGGTCCGACGCTAAACTGGATACGTGGCAGGCTCGGGGGTCACCTCCGCAATTGGAAAGAGGTCCGACCCTGTGGGATACATACTACCCACGGAGATAGCCTCTGCGGAAGAAGCAAAGGCATTTTTCATAGGACACGTGTCATCCACGGAGCTAGTCCTCGCGGAAATAAGAGGACCAGTTGCGGGGGATACGCGTCAATCTCGGAACTCATCTCAGAGAAGTCCGGATCTATCGAACACATGTCGCCACCGGAGCTTATCTCCGGAGGTCCGTCGCTGCTGGACACGTGTCGACCTCGGGGCATGTCCCTGAGGGAGGGAAAGGCGGAAAGACCGGGTGTGCGCGGAGCTCACCTCCAAGAAAGAGGGAGGTCTCGCTCGTGACATGCGGCACGACCGGAGCTCGTCTCTGCGGACGAGGAGATACCAGGCCCGGAGGACACGTGGAGCTTCCGGAGCTCATCATCACGGAGGTAACGAGTCTGGAGCAGTTTTTACGCGTAAAGATACCAGTACGCAACGAAACCGATCCAAACTCCACAATGTTACCAAAGATAAGACGTCAGGATCCAACAAGATCTGAATAAGACACTTATTCGGGATCCAATCAGATTAGGACTCTTCTCTTCCCGATTATAAATAGAACCCAAAACCTCTGGCCGAAACCACGAACTTCTCTTTCAACTCCTGAGCCGACGACTTAGCGCTCTAGCCCTAACTCGCCGAGCAAGACATCGCCGAAGCACAACAAGGGAGATCACCGGAGAAGAACCAAGCGGTCTTAGGAGGACCTCGAAGACAAGAAGAGCGTGAGCAGGACAGGTTCAGGAAGCTGTCTACGACGAACTACAGCAACCAGGTTTTGAGAATCAAGAACAACCGGAACCGCAAGAACAAGGCAAGTGCTCCTTGACCATGTTGATCCTATGTTTTGGGTAAAACTATTTTGTTTTGCGAAAAGGTGTGTGTGCTGAGTCAAACATGATGGGAAACCCTTTTATAGGAGTTTACTAGTTTTGGTTAAACCATCCTTGTCACCTGGGAAGTTTTATGAGTCGGGTATGGTTTTTGTTTTGTGCTACGCTGAGTCCATGGGATTGGGAAGCGAGATAGATGTGTCTAGCTAACTGCACTCATAATAATAATGAGAAACTAATAAACATGGATCGGAGGGGGATCTAGGCAAGCCTGGGTTTGTGTATGGGGTAGCATGAGATGGTGGTTTTACTTGCCGTAGATCTAAGGACCGGTTCATGCATGCACATGCCAGGATAACAGTGCCACCACAAGGCCAAGTATGGGTGCGGCTTAGCTGAGTAATTAGGTAAGTTGCTAGAGTGTTATGGACTGTGGAAGGCACGAGGAATGGGAGTCGAGTGAGGACTGCCCTGGGAACTGCATGGCACAAGAGGGGGCCCGTGGGTGGGAGAATTGGAGATTCTAGCCTGCCGGTGAAACCTTAGTGAGTCCATACATCTAGTAACCCCTTTGTAAAGGCTATTTTGTGATCTCTTGACCATACACCGACGGATGTGTACTGGTATAATGGAGGTTCTGCAGTCGCCGACGGGTGACGAAATCACAAACTTGTGGGTAAAGAGGTGCAAACTCTGCAGAGTTGTTAAAACTATCATGATAGCCGAGCTTACGGTTACGAGCACCTGGCTAAACTGCCATGATTAGATGGGATGGTTACTGGAATGGTTATTGGGAAGGTTCTTGGTTATGGTTTTGGTTATGGTTTGGTTTGGAATTGTTAAGTCTGGATGATGAAAGGGTTGCATGACTGGTGGGTCATGATATGAGATTGGTCTCGGTGCAAGACAAGGTTGTTCATGAGGTGAGATGGTAGCGAATACGAGGAGGTATTCGTGAGTATGAGTAAAGGATTGGTTAATGTTCGGATGGAACACGGGAAGTGATGAAGGTATGTTGGTAATTTAATACATGCTGGGACTACAATCATCTAAAGTTAAGTTGCTGTTTTATCATGATTTTATAAATTTGCTTTTCTGCAAATAAGCCTTTTATACCTACCTTGTTTATGAGCTGCATATCATGTGTTATTCCCGCACTTGCTGAGTACATCATTGTACTCAAACTTGCATTATTATTTCTTCATCAACAGCAAAAGAAGGCTACTATGAAGACTGAGTAGAGCATTATGGCGTGTGATCTGTTCTCAACCTTGCCTATGGAGGGAGTAGAGATGGAGTCACTTCTGCTTAGTTTTGCTTCCGCATTAGTTTTTGCTTCCGCATTTAAATAAGATTTCCGCTGCGTAGAAATAAGGACTTCCGCTGTGAGCATGAGTCCAAGACTCATGAGGTGCTGTAATAAACTATGTTATTCGTGGTAATATATAATCTAAATTCAGTTTGTGGAACGTATGTGTATGTGTGATGAACATCCTGGGCACACATATGCATTAGTTCTCGGTTCCATGGTTTTCCACAGAATTGAGGGCGTCACAGATTGGTGGGGTACATAATGGACTTGGACTCGATACAAGGCCCAATGGCCCAACTAGGTGATGCAACACCCTAACAAACTCTAAACTTTATATTGTTTCGAAGTTTCCCGTCGACTCCGAGTGAATTTTGACATGGGGCCAGCTCCATTGGAAAGTTTATCCTCTCAGCTTTCTGTGCATATGTAGAACGTCAAAAACGGAGTCCGTATGCCTCCTGTGCATCCAATTTAAAGTGGACTGCTCCTGGGCCCGAGTTGGACTCGAGTTTGAGTTGGGCTCGGTCTCTAACTTCTTGTTGGTGTATTTTCTGGCCCTCCACGCCTCCAAAACCCTCTCCATGTATCTCCATGTCCTCTCCATGGTTCCTAATCATAATTAATCCATTAGGTAGCAACATACTCTCAAAATTCACATATAAAGAATTGTTCAGGAACGAGCTCACCTCTAAATTCAATTTTCGTGCGTCATGGAGGACCTCCAGGTACCTTGTCTTGGCGTCATGGAGGACCTCGCTGATGTAGTAGACAGGCCTCTGGATGGTCCGGACCCTCCCTCCCAGGTCAAAGATATCTTCATCCATGGGCTCAGGCCTACGGGAGGTGGGTGGCCCCAGGGAGGCTGCCGGGAGCTGATACTCGAAGGCTCCCAAGCCGTCTTGGACCTTCGGGAGGTCCCGCTGGTTTCCCGGGAGCTCCGGGAGGTCCCGTTGGACATCCGGGAGGTTCCGTTGGACCTCCAGGGGGTCCCGTTGCACCTCCGGGAGGTCCTGCTGGTCCTCCGGGAGGTTGTCATGGGGGTCCGAGGGTCCGTTTTGGACCTCCGGGGGGTTGTCTCGGAGACCCGGGGGGTCGTCTTGGACCTCCGGGGTTTCCTGGCGCCTGTCTCCTGCTACCGGAGCAGGCTGTGGCGATGAGAGGTCCGGTCGCTCTGCGACGAGGACCATACTCACCACTTCAGCCGTCGCCGCGATGTAGAGCAACAGATGCTCTTCGGGCTCAGGGGCTACCATTATGGGTAGGGTCATCAGGAGTTGCTTCAGCTCCTGGAAAGCTTCTTCTGCTTCGTCGGTCCAAGCAAATGGGCCGGATTTGCACAGGAGCTTAAAGAAGGGGAGCGCTCGCTCTGCTAACCTCGGTATAAACCGACTTAGCGCGGCTAGGCATCCCGTGAGTTTCTGGACTTCTTTGATGCGGGCGGGGGGCCGCATCAAGTCGATGGCTTTGATCTTCTCTGGGTTAGCCTCAATTCCTCGGTGTGAGACCAGGAATCCTAAGAGTTTTCCAGAAGATACGCCGAACACAGACTTGTCAGGGTTCACTTGGTGCGCGTAGAGCGCAGTTTGTCGAAGACTATGGCCAGGTTATCTAGTAGGGATGAACTCTGCCTGACCTTAACAACGATGTCAGCGACATACACCTCAACTAAGTCTCTTATCAACTCCCCGAAGGTTTTGTGCATTGCACATACAAAGGTAGGGAGAGTGTTCTTTAGGCCATAAGGCATAGAGACATAACAGTACAGACCGTCTACTGTGATGAAGGAGGTGTGCTCTTCATCTTCTCTAGACATAGGGATCTGATGGAAACCCGAGTAGGCGTCTAGGAAGCACAGCATATCGTAGCCTGATGTCGAGTCTACTATTTGATCTATTCTAGGGAGAGGGAATGGATCTTTGGGACATGCCTTATTGAGACTGGTGTAGTCGATGCACATCCGAAGCTTCCCGCCGGCCTTCTGGACAACAACAGGGTTCGCCAACCACCGGGGGTGGTGGACTTCCCGTATGAAGCCAGTGTCCAGCAGCTTCTTGATTTCTTCGCGGATGAAGTTTTGCCGCTCGATGGACTGCTTGCGGGGCTTCTGTTGGACTGGCCGGCCGTCGGGGAAGACCTTTAAGTGGTGCTCGATCACCTCCCTAGGGATCCCCGGCATCTGCGATGGCTGCCATGCAAACACGTCGACGTTGTGCCGGAGGAAGGTGACGAGTGCGCCTTCCTATTTGCTATCCAGGCCCCCGGCTACCCGGGTGGTCTGGGTGGCCTCGGCGCCGATTTGGACGAGCTTCAAGGGGACATCGCCCTCGTCGAGGGGTTGCACATGGGGTGCTGCGGTAGAGGCACGGTGGCGTGCACTCGGGTGGAGCCGGTTTGGTTCTGCACTGCCAGGGGTTGGTGCTCTAGCTGTTGTAAGCGCTTGGAGCTTTTCCAAGGCTGACACTGCGGCAGTGCGGTCTCCACGAATCCTGAGGACGCCTGTCGGTGTAGGCATCTTCAAGACGAAGTAGCCGTAGTGGGCTACTGCCATGAATCGGTACAGGGCTGGCCTGCCAATTATGGCGTTGAAGGGGAAGTCGATCTCCGCCACGTCGAACAGAATGTACTCTGTCTGATAGCTGTCCAGTGCCCCAAAGGTCACCGGGAGGCTGACGAAGGCTCCACGTGTCCTGTGGGGCCGGACCTCCCCCTCCTCAGAGGAGAGCTCCGGGCCCGCCACGTGTCCAACAGACAGCGCTGCCTGCCCCCGGGCGGTAGGCAGCGGACGTAAAGACGCCCCATACCTTGCCCGTACAAGGTATTCAAGGCCCGTGTATTCACAAGACGCGGAAACGCGGAGCACGCCTCTGTCAGGTGTCGTTGCGCCCAGTCGCATCACAGACTGGCATGCAGTGTCAGAGCCTGCCAGCCAATAAACGCAGCGACAAGACATCCCATGCCGCCCCCGCCGTCATCAACCACTACGACTAGCATGCGGCATGGGCAGGGCTGCAAGACGAAGACTCAGAAGCCTTCGCCAGAGACAACTACCAGCATAACTGCAGGTACGGTAGATAACAGTCAATCTCCCCGGGACCACCTGTCGGGTCCCTGGCCCCCCTTGTAAGCCACCCGAGTCTTGGACTATAAAAGGCTCGGGTAGGCGATGTTAGCAAGGGTTCGCACTCTAGCCATTAGCACCCTGGGTTCGCACTCTAGCCATTAGCACCCTGGGTTAGCACTCCTACAACTCATACGCTAGACATCTCTCATCCCCAAGCTCAGGACTCCGGTTCTGAGCAACAAGCAATACAGCGAGCTCCATAGCTCGCCGTGGACGTAGGGTTTTACGCTCCGGCGGCCTGAACCACGTAAAACTCGCCGTGTCAAGCTCTTACTAACTCGTCCATACGCTCAAGCTCTCCGCAAGGTTCTAGCCCCACCGAAAAAAGAACCTCCGCGGGCTGCCCAGTGCAGGCCCGGTAGGTGGCTTTTCCCTTGCGTGACGAGTTTCCGCCGACGAAGATGACCAAGCTTCCTTCAGCGGCAAACTCTCCTCCTCCGCGTTCACGGCAAACCGTGACCAGGGGGAGTACATGTCGACACACTCAGGACGGAGTGTGTCGGCGCAAGCTGGGAGCCAGCAGCCGGCTCTGGCAGCGCCGACCCCAGCAATGCAGGCTTCAACCAGCGTCAGGTCTTCAGTAGCGCTGGGCGTACCCGGCGGGGGTGCGCTAGCTGCAGCAAGAGCGCTACTGCACAATCCGCCTGCTGGGGACGCGCCTCAGGCAGCGACCCAGCAGTGGATTCGCGAGGTAGACCGTCTCGTCGTCGCCGCCGCAAACCCTCGACTTCGGCGGGGATGACGCTCCGACCAACCGGCTGTGTCGCTGACGCGCACGCCAACGGTTGATGGGCAGACGGCGGATTCCAGCTCCACCAGGCTTCCGTCGACGGACCTGAGGACAGAGCTGGAACGGTGCCACTTGGGCCAAGATGCCCGGATGTACCTCGAGAGACGTTGAGAAAGGCGTCGCAACCAAGAGGCCGACGTCAGCCAGCAGCCGGCTCTGGCAGCGCCGACCCCGGCAATGCAGGCTCCAACCAGCGTCAGGTCTTCAGTAGCGCTGGGCGTACCCGGCGGGGATGCGCTAGCTGCAGCAAGAGCGCTACTGCACAATCCGCCTGCTGGGGGACGCGCCTCAGGCAGCGACCCAGCAGTGGATTCGTGAGGTAGACCGTCTCGTCGTCGCCGCCGCGAACCCTCGACTTCGGCGGGGACGACGCTCCGGCCAACCGGCTGTGTCGCTGATGCGCATGCCAACGGTTGACGGGCAGACGGCGGATTCCAGATCCACCAGGCTTCCGTCGATGGACCTGAGGACAGAGCTGGAACGGTGCCACTTGGGCCAAGATGCCCGGGTGTACCTCGAGCGACGTCGAGAAAGGCGTCGCAACCAAGAGGCTGGCGACAGCATGACGTCGGCCTCGACCCAGCCTGAAGAGCAGATCTTCGCCACGCGGACTCTGCCCCAGGCGTACGCCGCGCAGCATATGCCACAGCCGTATGCTTTGCAAACGGCGTCCCCGGTCTATGGTGCAGCCTTGCCCATACCAGGGCACACAGTGCCAGCGGCGAACCAAGTGTTTGCGGCATCAACACCTGCGGCAGCAGGAGCAAGATGTGTGGCCCTGGCACCTCACCTTCGCTTCGTGAGGTGGCTGCGCAAGTTTCGGCCGCACCTGCCCGAGAAGTACGACGGCAGTGTCAACCCGGCGGAGTTTCTCCAGATCTACTCCACCGCCGTACTTACCGCAGGAGGGGATGAGGCCGTCATGGCCAACTACCTCCCCGTCGCCTTGACCGGCCCAGCCCGGTCTTGGCTCATGAACCTCCCCCAGGGTTCCATAACTTCCTGGGGAGAGCTCTGTCGGCAGTTCATTGCCAACTTCGGCAGTTACTACACCCGTCCTGGCACGGAGCTTGACCTCCACGCCATCAAACAACAACCTGGGGCATCACTGCGCTACTTCATCCAGCGGTTCTCCCAGGTACGCAACACCATCCTGCACATTCGAAGTGCTTCTGTGGTGGTGGTGTTCCGGCAGGGTGTCCGGGACGAGAAGATGCTTGAGAAGCTTGTGACCAGAGAGGTCTGCGATACCTCTGAGCTCTTCAGCCTTGCGGACAAGTGCGCCAGAGCAGCCGAAGGGCGGAATTGGCACTCACTGCCAGCTTCCAAAGCCGGAAGACAGCCTGAAGACGGCGGAGTTCAAGCTGAGCTCCCGACCATGTCAGACAGCCAAGAGCCAAGCACTGGCTGACTTCGTGGCTGAGTGGACGCCAACGAAGGCTGACCCAGGGGGCCGCGAAGACGGTGAACCAAAGTACCGAGCTCCGGTCTTCACCGGGCCTCACTGGGCGCTCTTCCTCGACGGCTCCTCGCGAAAGAAGGGGGCCGGTGCCGGCGTACTTCTTCTCATGCCATCGGGGGAGCAGTCTGGGTACATGGTGCGTCTCAATTCCAAGGCAACCAACAACTTGGCAGAGTATGAAGCACTCATCTTTGGCCTAAAAGACAGTCCTGTCTCTGGGCGCTCGCCAGTTGTCGGCGCAGGGCGACTCCCAGCTAGTTATCAAGCAAGTTAAGGGTGAATGCCCCCGCAATGACCCACAGCTAGCTGCTTATCTGCTCCACGTGCGGATGTTGGAGAAAGACTTCCTCGCCTTGGACCTGCGCCATGTACCGCCCGCTGGCAAGGCCGCAGCTGACGACCTCTCAACGATGGCCTCCATCAGAGCCCCTGCGCCCGAAGGAGTCTTCGAGACGACGTTGCTGCGGTCCACAGCCTGGCCCGCCGAGCCGGGCGAAGGGGGCTGAACCAGTGCCTTGAAGCTAGGCAGTCCCGGTGGCCCTGCAGCCATGGATGCCGCCAAAGGATCGTAAGCGTCACTGGGGACTCCGTGCAACCCAGCGCTCAAGATCCAGAAGCTCAAGTAGTCCCGATGCATGGACCACGGAGGTCCGGGACTCCTTGAAGGACATCCTTCCTGATGAACGTGCACTCGCTGAACGGGAGGTGCGGATGGCTAAGTGCTACGCGCTGGTATCTTTACTGGCGTGGCGCCACGACATCCTATTGCGGTGCATAACCCAGGAGGAAGGCTGCGACTAGCTCGCAGTAGTCCACGGAGGCGAGTGCTGGGAACGCTCATCGTCCCACACGCTGGTCGGTTAAGCCACCCGGCATGGCTCCTACTGACCGAGAGCCACCTGGACGCCGTCAAACCGGTTAGGGATGCAATGCGTGCCAGGTCCACGCCAAGCAGACCCACACAACCGGGAAGAAGGCGAAGAGGGGAACAAGACGTGGACAATCCATGTCGAGGTTCCTGCAGGACCTACGCCACCCGGTTAGGTGCCTTTCACCGTCACGGTGAGAGGAAGACAACCAGAAGGGATGTGGCAAGTGGCAGCCCGTGACACTATGTCACGTTTCTGCCAACTACACGTGCAGGCTATGGAGGGCACTCCATACGCACTCGTTCCGGTGGAGGGACGAGCTCAGCATGTGTGGGAAGAGAGGTACCTGGAGGCAACGGACCCGATTTGCCCAAGGTACAAACCCGCAGAGGCAAATCTCAGCCTCCAGATGAGGGCGGGAAACGCCGTGATGGACAGCCAAGCTGTTCATACGGAGCATCTCGCCACAAAGCTCAAGGAGAGCACGAGCCGTGGGGATCATTTCAAGAGTGCCCACAGCACACTCCGCAATGTGCTCCTTCCGACGATCAAGCGACTGAATGAACAGCACAATCAGTTGCGTCGTCTGAAGAAGGCAAGGAAGAAGAGCCGTGTTGACATCGCGGCGTTGCAAGAGCTGGTGCAGACCCTAACCCAGCAGAATGAGGACCTTTCTCAAGAGCGGGACGACGCTATCGAGGAAGGACAAGGCTGGGAAGAGGACTACAACCAGGCTATGGACGAGGTGCATGCATTGCAGGACCTCGTGCCCCCGGTGTTGGGTATACCGGTGGTCTTGGGTCTTCCAGCAATGGGAGAACCCGGAATGGGAGAAGATCCAGAGCCACCAGCAGAAGTACCGGAGGAGGACGACCGACAGGAGGTCGAGTTCTACTCCGAGTAGAGGGTTACAGTTGCCATGTAGGGCAGCTAGGGTAGCGTAACCCAACTTTTGTAATCAGTGACATGTCGTGTAGACAGTAGCGTATGTATAGGTAGTGACGACATGAGCACGACTTCTCGGAGATCCGAGAAGAATGTATCTTGTACAAAGTTTATGCTTTATCAATATATGTGAAAGTTGTGCAAATTAATCATGTGTCGCTTCAATACCTACTGTTGCTTATGGAAATTTTAAGTAAGACATGTGCTAATTGCTGCTGTTTTGAATTTCAGAATGACGCGTACTCGTGCCAACCCTGATGTTGGAGGTACTAGCCAAGGGGGAGAGACCTCCCAACCACCTCCCGAGGACTCCTCGGGACAGCAGCAGCAACAGCAACAGCAAACACCGCCACCGCCACTGCCAACAGTTACATTGGCCGATATAGTCGCGGCAATGGCGGGTTCACATCAGCAGCACACGGAGCTGCTGCAAACTTTAATTGCGAATACGTCTCGCCCAGAGAGACGTCAAGACCATGAGGAGCGTCAACAGAGCACCTACTCTGACTTCCTGGCAACTCATCCCCCGGTATTCTCAAGGGCGGATGAACCACTTGACGCGGACAACTGGCTCCGCGCCATAGAAATGAAGTTCGGGCTGCTCCAGATCAGCGAGCAGCGCAAGACTCAGTTCGCGGTCCAGCAGCTCCAAGGATCCGTGAGCGCGTGGTGGGCCAACTTCTGTGCTTCACAGCCCACCGACCGAGTGATGACCTGGGCGGAGTTCCGGACGGCCTTCAGGGCCTATCATATACCGCCAGGTCTGATGAAGAGGAAGACGCAGGAGTTCCTACACCTGCAACAAGGGAGCCGGAACGCGCTGGAATACTCCAGGACGTTTAACGATCTCGCGCTATATGCGTCGTATCATGCTGATACCGACGAGAAGCGGCGGGACCATTTCTACCAGGGTCTTAACCCGCTCCTGAAGGACAAATTGGCGATGTTCAATCGCGGCAGCCTCAACGACATCATTGATGCTGCGATTGTTCAGGAGGACTCCGGCAAGCAGTTGGCGGCGGCAGAGCGAAAGCGAAGCGCGCCGCAGAGCAGCGGAGAAGGAGGCGGTCCTTCTCAGAAGTTTCGGATGGTGAATCACCCACCATCAGGTCCACGCTGGCAGCCACCACAGCGGCCGATGCCGTTCCGCAGTTGGCCGTATTCTTCACAGGCATTCCGGCCGGCACTGCCAGTACCACCGCAACAACAACAGCAGCAGCGGGCGATGCCGCGTGCGTTTGCACCTCCGCAACGCATGCCGGGCTTTCGTCCACCGAGCACTCCACCAGCAGCGGCCACATGTTACAAGTGTGGTCGTCCAGGACACTTCACGAGCAGTTGCCCGGAGAGGCAAGGCGGCGGAGTGGCACCACAGTTTCCGGGGAGGAATCAACCCCAGAACCCTACTAATGCGCGGCGGGCCAACCCTAGGCCTGGCACTGTCCACCAGCTTGCCATTGAGGACGTGCCGGAGGGCGAGCCAATCCTTGCGGGTATGTTCCAACTCCACCAGCATCCCGCTATAGTACTATTTGATTCAGGCGCCACGCATAGCTTCATTAGCCAAGCTTTCATTGATAAGTATAGCTTGCAAATACTACCCACCGATAGTCCTTATGTGATCTGTTCACCGGGTGGGAAAATTTCAGCAAGCATGATGGTCCCAAAAGCGCCATTGTGCTTAGAGGGTAGAGTTTACCCTAAGTCTCTCATAATTTTAGAGGGACAAAAGGTCGATGTCATCTTAGGGATGTCGTGGTTAACCCGCCACGGCGCTGTTTTAGACACCGTCCTCCGAGTCGTGCACTTGAACTCCGAAGTGCACGAGTCTCACTGATTATTTCTGGACAGTCCAGAAATAAAACTTCCAAGTGTCTATCAAGCCACAACCATCAGATTGGAAGATATCCCGGTGGTCTGAGAGTTCCCTGATGTATTCCCGGACGATTTGCCGGGGATGCCGCCCGATAAAGAGGTGGAGTTCAAGATTGAACTTGCACCGGGAACCATGCCAATATCCCGAAGGCCGTACAAGATGGCGCCCAAGGAGTTGGCTGAACTGAAGACTCAGCTCACGGACCTTCTGGAGAAGGGTTCTATTAGGCCGAGCTCCTCACCATGGGGATGTTCCGCATTATTTGTCAAGAAGAAGGATGAGACGTTGCGGCTTTGCGTGGACTCTCGTCCATTAAATGTCGTAACCATCAAGAACAAGTACCCGTTGCCACGGATCGACATGTTGTTTGATCAGTTGGTCGAAGCAAAGATCTTTTCCAAAATGGATTTAAGATCCGGGTACCATCAGATTAAGATAAGGGCTGAGGACATTCCGAAGACGGCTTTCTCGACGAGGTACAGACTTTATGAGTACCTGGTTATGTCCTTCGGCCTCATCAATGCTCCAGCTCACTTCATGTACTTAATGAACTCGGTGTTCATGCCAGAGCTGGACAAGTTTGTCGTGGTCTTCATCGATGACATCCTAGTATATTCCAAGTCGGAGGAAGATCACAAGAAACATCTGCGTATAGTCTTGCAACGACTGCGGGATCACAAGTTATACGCAAAATTCAGCAAATGCGAGTTTTGGATATCGCAAGTGCCTTTCCTCGGGCATATCATCTCAGCGGAGGGTATCGCTGTGGACCCGAGCAAGATCACTCAAGTGCTGAATTGGAAATCCCCGAGAACTGTTCATGAGGTACGGAGTTTCCTCGGACTCGCGGGATATTATCGGAGGTTCATTCCGAACTTCTCGAAGATTGCCAAGCCAATGACAGAGCTGCTGAAGAAGGCTACCAAATATGTTTGGAGTCCAGCATGTGAAGCAGCATTCAAGGCTTTAGTCAAACACCTGACATCAGCACCGGTTTTGGTGCAGCCAGACACAACAAAACCGTTCGATGTGTACTGCGATGCATCCGACATTGGGCTCGGATGTGTGCTGATGCAAGACCGAAGGGTGGTCGCGTATGGATCATGGCAGCTTAGAAACCATGAGCAAAATTATCCAACTCACGATTTGGAGCTCGCTGCCGTGGTACTTGCACTAAAAATGTGGAGGCACTACCTACTCGGTAACCTCGTACATTTATATACCGACCACAAAAGCCTCAAGTACATATTCACTCAGAAGGAGCTGAACATGAGGCAACGAAGATGATTACAACTGATAAAGGATTACAAGATAGAAATCCATTATCATCCGGGCAAGGCAAACGTAGTGGCAGATGCGCTGAGCCGCAAGTCACACGTCAATAATCTGACCATCACACCGTTGGAAGAGAGCGAACCACCACTACATGTGATTCCACACGGAGCTCTCTGCAACCTAGCTTTAATCCCCACCATCCGTGAAGAGATAGCGGCAGCCCAGAAGAATGACAAGGGCATGTCACATTTGCGGAGACGTGTAGACAGTAGGGAGTTGAAATGTTTCCGGAAGGACGGAGACGGCGTCCTATGGTTCAAGGACCGGATCGTCGTACCCCGAAACCCAGAGTTACGGAAGAAAATCTTTGATGAGGCTCACTTATCAAATTTTTCTATTCACCCCGGCAGCAACAAAATGTATCAAGAACTCAGAAGCAAGTTTTGGTGGACACGGATGAAGCGAGAGACTGCAAAATACGTGTCCGAGTGTGATACATGTCGAAGGGTGAAGGCAGACCACATGCGGAAACCGGGACTGTTGCAACCACTGGGCATTCCTGCCTGGAAGTGGGAGGACGTGAGCATGGACTTCATCGTCGGTTTACCCACCACCTTGCAGAAACATGATTCTGTGTGGGTGATCGTCGATCGGCTCACCAAAGTTGCCCATTTCATCCCGGTCAACACCAACTACAACGCCAAGAAGTACGCTGAACTGTACATCTCCCGGATCCTATGCTTGTATGGCGTACCCCGTACTATCATTTCGGATCGGGGCACTTTATTTGTGTCCCGTTTTTGGGAGCAGCTGCACGCTGCCTTGGGGACGAAGCTGATCCGTAGTTCAGCCTACCACCCGCAGACGGATGGGCAAACGGAGTGGGGAAATCAAATCTTAGAAGACATGCTACGAGCTTGCGCTATCAACCACGGCAAGAATTGGGATGATCACTTGCCGTTAGCCGAGTTCTCGTACAACAATGGGTACCAAGCCAGCATCAAGATGGCGCCCTACGAGGCGCTATACGGAAGGAAATGCCGCACACCATTGAACTGGTGTGAGTCTGGCGAAAGGGTTACCTTCGGGATTGACCTTGTCAACAACGAGGAAGAAAAAGTTCGACTAATTCAAGCAAACCTAAAAGCCGCTCAATCCCGTCAGAAACAGTATGCGGACCGGAAAAGGCGCCCATTACAATTCGAAGTTGGAGATCACGTATACCTACGGGTGTCTCCAATGAAGGGTGTAAACAGATTTGGGGTGAGGGAAAAGTTAGCACCCCGCTTCATCGGTCCATTCCAGATTACCGAAAGATGTGGATCGGTGGCATACCGGTTGAAATTACCAGAAGCACTTTCCGGTGTGCACGACGTCTTTCACATTTCCCAGCTGAGGAAGTGTCTCAAGCTATCAACTACCGTTCAGCTGGAAGACATTGAAGAACTGCAACCGGATCTCACCTATCGGGAGGAACCGGTGCAGATTATTGATGAAAAGGCCCGAACCACACGCAACCGTATGTTGTGGTTCTACAAGGTTCTATGGAGTAATCACTCCATGGATGAAGCGACATGGGAGAGCGAAGAATTCCTTCGCACTAACTACCCCAGCTTTTTCACGTCGCATATCCGGTAATTTTCCACCGTCCTCTGTCTCATTTTCACCTTATAATCTCGGGACGAGATTCTTTTAAGGGGGGAGGAATGTAAGGGCCTCAGTCTTGACACACATTTGCCGTGTTCATCACCACACCACACATCTCATTTGAGGAAGGATGATGGACACAAATAAAGAGCAAGTAACAATTATCAACATGCTCATTACAGAACAAACTCACACATTGCAAAAGTTGTATTTCCCACATGTGATATAGATGGGCTGGACATCTGAAAACTCCTACACTTTACTAAGGATGTCCATGCCAAGTTTCTGTAAGGGCCTCAGTTTTTGACACCCATTTGCAGTGTTCATCCCCACACCACACACCTCATTTGAGGAAAAATGATGAACACAAATAAAGAGCAAGTAACAATTATCAACATGCTCATTAGGGAACAAACTCACACATTGCAAAAGTGGTACTTCCCACATGTGATATAGATGGGCTGGACATATGAAAACTCCTACACTTTGCCAAGGATGTCCATGCCAAGTTTCACCCAAATTCAAAACATTTTTGAGGTCATCTTGGGTGTAGATAGGAAAGGGGCAGTTTGAAAACATATTCAAATTCAAACTGTTTTCACCCACTGAATTTAAAAGTGGAAGGCATATTCTTGCTCAGCACATTTTTGTGAGCTCACACACCAATTTTCACTCCATTTGGAGTTGATCTTGACATGAGCTAAGGGGGAGAAATTCAAACTTTATTTGAATTTCAAACTGCACTTGTGCTGAAATTCATTCAAACCAAACCTCATTTGAACTTTGATCAATTCAAATGGCTCTTGGGTGAATAATTTGAGTTGCCAAGGGTAGAATAGGGTTCACTGTTTACCACAGCTGTTAGGAATAAATTTCAGAGGTTAAAAGAGGAGTGGGACCCACATGTCAGCCTCAGCCTCAAAGCAAACCGACTGAACCACAGTTCAGTCGGTTCCCGGCTGTTGTGCGCGCGCGCCACCGAAGGGGCCGGCCGGCGCCAGCTCCTGCTGCGTGCCCCAAGCCGGAGGCCAGCCGGCCGAGCTATTTATTCCCTCCCCGGCGTGCCTCAGTCACCATTTCCCCGAGCTACCGACGTGCGCGACTGCTTTTCCCACTGCCATCGCCGCCGCTCGAGTTCCTGCTTGATCAAGCCGATCGCAGCTCCCTCTTTCCATTCCAAGGTCCCAGCAAGGTACTAGCAACCATCCTCCATCCTTCCCATTGATAGAAATCGATTGAAACCGAGTGATATCGGCTGTGCCGAAAGATCAAACTCGGAACTGGAAACCGCCGCACCTCGGGCTCTCGTGGACAGCCCAACCTGGGCGTTGTCACGCCCGAGCCAAGGCACCCTTGGACGCGCAAGTGATCGGTGCTGCTCATCCCCGAGCCACAGCTCGAGTGGTTGCTCACCGGCGGCGAATTTCCACTTTTCCCCTTTCTGTGTGCAGAACGACCCTCGGGTACGATTCTGTTTAATTCGTGCTCTAGAAAGGATTAGAGGGCCTCAGGCCACTCCCACACGAACTAGACACGGTGACGCACAAGTTGCCTTCACAACTCTGGGCCGGAGAACTTCTGTGCCCGGCGTAATTCAAGGTCTACTAATGGCGGAACGCACGGGGGGTATCGGGCGCACGGTGAGGACCTATTTCGGGCCTTCCCCGAGCTGCCCCGAGTTCATGTCGACCTTCTCTGAGGTCCACTGATGCTCCCCGACCGGTTTCCCAAGTAGCTGAGGCACTAGGAGCATCAGCCGACATGGCCGAAGTCGTTCCGATATGGCGGCTCGTCGCCGACCATGCTCCGGCCGTTGTCATGAGCAGCTGACCCTCGGATCATGTTCCCCAAGTAAAAGTAGGCAGGGGCGGCCAGAATCAAGAAGTTTGAAGCTGTACAGCAGCCGGCGGCGTGCTCTCCGGCGAGGTCCCTCGGCGGCGGAGCGCGGGTGTCGCGAGGTTGAAGAAGGGGGTGGACCCCAGCTGTCAGCGGCCGATATTTTGAATCGGGATCCGGCTGCGGCCGGGATCGGGTGTGCTGGCGCGCAAAAGCCTTGTGGGCCGCGGTGTGCTGTCGCTTCGGCGTGCGACGCGTGTCTCCTGGGCCCACGCGCGAGTTTAAACTTTTCCCCGATTTTCAGATTTCCTTCAAACTTCAAATCCTTATAACTTTGGCTAGAAAGCTCCAAATTGAGTGAACCAAATTTTGCTGGATTTAGCTCTTTGAGTACTTTCCAGAAAATCAAGTGTCACTTCATGAGATTCCTTAATTCTCCAGAATTAATTCCTTAAAGTTTAAACTGTTAGGAATTTTAACTGGAGAATCATTTGGAGGAAAATCCTGAAATTTTGCTGAGATGTTCACCAAAATATCCTTGAACTACCATAAAAATTTCAGATCCATTTGAGCTCATTTAGTCCACCTAATGGTGTGATTAGTAAAACTGTTCCAGAGAAAATAGAAAATGTTCAGAAACATTTTCAGAATTTTCTCTGAAATTGTTTAGCTCATATCTTTAGTTAGAGACTTCCAAATTAAGTGAGACCAATTCCATTAGAACCCTCTGAAAATCTAGTTTTCAGAAAGTCATAGTTTGTTTCATGAAAATACCTAGAACACCCTAAAAGCCTTTAATTAAGGTCAAGGACATAATTATTTGTGGAGGGCTCAAATGAGCTTTGCTGCAACTAAAACTTGACCAAGTCTCTGTTTAGGTTGTAACCAAGCCACAGTAAAAGTTTCACAGTCATTAGGTCTATCTAGTAAAGGTTGTAGACTTCACAACTTCAAAGTTAATACAAAAGCATTTAATTAATACATACATTGTTCTTATCATGTAGTCGCTAAGGTCGAGGAGGAACCCGAAGTCCTAGACTTCGTTACTCCGGAGGAACAGCTAGCCTACGACCAAGAGCAGCAAGGCAAGCCCCGGTTTGCATTAACCATTTTATAAATTTTTATTGTTTTGAGCACATACTTGTTTTCTTTATGTTGTGCATCAGAGTCTTGTTTGGAAACCCCACTGCATAGCCAAGAAAACCATGGGTTGGGGTTTAGGATTGCAAACCCCGTTAGCCACTGCATTGCTAGGATAGAGTAGGATTCGGTACAAGTCGAGTAGTTGGAACTACTCGCGAGAATAGGCTAGAGGCACATTGCTCGGGTAGAGATAGCACATGATACACATGGCAAGAAAATGAGACCGAGCGGAGAGTAAGGGCAGCAGGACTTTGGGGCCTGTGTGCTGTAGCTCCGCTTGTGTCGATTGAGGACCGAGCCGTGTGCGGGCCTGTTGAACAAGCTAGAACAGTACCGAAGACCTACCGGCTATATGGGAACCGGGAAACTGATGTAACTCGGGTAGCTGGGTATTGAGGCATTGCCCGTCGTTCAGAGGGTAGGTTGAGAGCTCGAGGTGTAAATCAGCTGGCGGCACAGAGATGCGCGTGCAGGGACCTCTTGCTCGGGACGATGGGACCGGTTCAATATTTGGCTAACGGGTGAAAGGTAGTCGCGTACGGCGTCCGTGATGGTTGTTGTAGGCAACATCGAGTACGGGCGTACGTGACGGGTTGTTCGGGTAACCCTGCAGGTGTAAATCGATTATAATCGCCGTCCCTCGCGGTCAGTGAGTACCACTTGTTCACTGTACCGTGACGTAGAAAGAACAGGCTAGTTACATGTTAAAATGTTGCTGATTGAAAGTTGGATATTGATTGTTAATGATATGTTGTAGCTTAGTGCTAACTAAAGTTCTTTTCAACTTTGGGCAAAGTACATGAGAGAAATGCGTTTCTTGTTTGATTGCGGCTCTCTCATGTGCCTTAGCGTAAAGTTCTCCACAACCTGCTGCTAAAACTTGAAAGTAAGGTTCTACTAATTAGGCGAGTCCTTGCAAATGATTTTTACCTCATGCAACCCATCACCCTCATGTAGAAGTTTCATGTTTAGGTGAGACGGGTCAGACTTGCTGAGCCTTCGTGCTCACTGCTTGTGTTTGAAGCTTTTGCAGGGTTCTATGAGGAAGGGACTCCCGAAGAGGAGACGGAACCCCAGGAGGGGAACCCCGTCGAGTGGGAGTCGTGCACGCCGCAGAGTTAGTGTGCGAGTGTGCTAGCAAGGACACGTTCGAGGGCTGAACGTGCACTTGATGCTTAGTCTACGCCCGCGAGTGTGGACTAAACTTATTTTGATGTAAACATGTTAATAAACTTGTTTATGTAATAAAGCTTCCGCTTCCGCTTTGTACCTTTGACGTGTGTTATACGGTGTTGTGCAACGCAGCACCCCTCAGCGTGATCCTGGCTCGACAGGACCAGTGGGGTCGTGTCAGCGTGGTATCAGAGCTCGCTTGAGGTTTAACACAGTACAAAGGTCTTCTTTTTCAAAAATCCAGTGAGGAACGAGTTAGTAGCCCGTATAAGGATGTTATTAGTATATAGAAAGTGGCTTATTAACTTATTTGTTATGTCGGAAAATCGTGCATCTCGGGACGTTCATGTCTTGGGGGGTGCACGTAAGCGCTGTCCACCAGTGCGCACAAGCTGAAGGGTGGAGCCCCACGGGTGGCAGGTAACCCGACCCGCTTTGATATCCTCTACGACTCTTCATGTCGTTTGGGGTATTCGAGCAACGTCTGTCCCTGGCGTGCGTGGTGCAACATGGGAGACCCCGTCACGTGGTCTGAAACGTGAACACGTAACTCAAGGCGTGTTTGGCTTGAGAACATCCGGGCGAGTGATGACGGCCGGGTGTACAAACTGTATGGATTCCGGGCTCGGTGTGCAGCCGAGTCTGATGATTGTTTGAGTTTCTGCAGGTATCCTTACCACGAAACGGTAGACGTGTAGCATCCGTGTGCGAGTGACGAGTAGTGCCACTGAACTAACGAAGCCGGCTAAATCCGGTATAGGTTTTTCCTTTGTGAGGACGTAGTACCGACATAATCTGGTGACGCCTCGACGTCACACCCAACTAAATGAACAACTTCATTTAAAAACTTGAAGGTTTTGATCCAAAGTAGTAAAACTTGATGTAACTCCTTCCCTTGAACAGGATATTCAAAGTTAATAAATTTTCAACTTATAGGATGTTAAGGACAGAGCACTCTGTTTTCAGCTAAATCAAGGCTGAAGTTAATCAGAGGTTAGAGGTTGAGTTCTTTCGAGGTTGGGGTCGTATGATACATTTCTGGAAAGCTTTGGAGGAGCTTTACAACTTTTCTGTTGAGTTCCAGAGGTGTTTCATCCCTTAACCACTCGAAAAATGCAGTAGAGTTGAAACTGTCCAGAAAACAGGACGGAGCAAAGACTCTCTGTAGACTCTCTGTAAATTAAGCATAACTTCCTGCATAAAAATCCAAAAATAGAAAATGAGGTGGTTCTGGGAAGCTTATGAGATGGGTTACAACTTTGTAACAGAAAGTTTTGTCAGATTAGGAACAGAATTAACTGGAATTCTTGGATCAAATCAGTACCTAAGGCAGGGAGGTGCTGTCCAATTGTTCCCAGAAATTCTGTTAACTTTGACATCTCATAACTTTTGAACCAGAGCAGATCTTAGGCCAACCAAATACTTTCTGGAAAGCTATTGAAGTTAACTTTAACTTTGATGTTGAGCTCCAGGACTGGTTTTGCTTTTAACCTGGCCTAAATCAGATTGATATGGAAACTGGTCAGGGCTGTCATGGGAACAGCAGATCAGCAGTCAAATTTGTTTAAAAATTTGAACTATGTTTCCAAGTGTTAAGGGTTCAATGACATATCTTATGTTATAACTCAATGGTTTACTGTTTAAATAAATATTTGACATTTCTCAAATATATTTTTACAGATGGCAGCAGATAAACGGTTGGAGAACGGGTGGGTAGTTTCCCACTGCTCTGACCGTAGCGGCTACCCGGGAGCATTGTGGCTAATGCTCCAATATTTCGGGTACAACCAGATGCCGCAATACTTCGCCAAGGAAGAAGGCGAAGAGGGGAACAAGACGTGGACGATCCATGTCGAGGTTCCTGCAGGGCCTACGCCACCCGGTTGGGTGCCATTCACCGTCACGGTGAGAGGAAGACAACCGGAAGGGATGTGGCAAGTGGCAGCCCGTGACACTATGTCACGTTTCTGCCAACTACACGTACAGGCTATGGAGGGAACTCCATACGCACTCGTTCCGGTGGAGGGACGAGCTCAGCATGTGTGGGAAGAGAGGTACCTAGAGGCAACAAACCCGAGTTGCCCAAGGTACAACCCCGCGGAGGCAAATCTCAGCCTCCAAATGAGGGCGGGAAACGCTGTGATGGACAGCCAAGCTGTTCATACGGAGCATCTCGCCACCAAGCTCAAGGAGAGCACAAGCCGTGGAGATCATTTTGAGAGTGCTCACAGTGCACTCCGCAATGTGCTCCTTCCGACGATCAAGCGACTGAATGAACAACACAATCAGTTGCGTCGTCTGAAGAAGGCAAAGAAGAAGAGCCGTGTTGACATTGCGGCGTTGCAAGAGCTGGTGCAGACCCTAACCCAGCAGAATGAGGACCTTGCTCAAGAGCGGGACGACGCTATTGAGGAAGGACAAGGCTGGGAAGAGGACTACAACCAGGCTATGGACGAGGTGCATGCATTGCAGGACCTCGTGCCCCCGGTATTGGGCGTACCGGTAGTCTTGGGTCTTCCAGCCATGGGAGAACCTGGAATGGGAGAAGAGGTGGTAGACCCCGAGCCACCAGCAGAGGTACCGGAGGAGGACGACCCACAGGAGGTCGAGTTCTACTCCGAGTAGGGGGTTACGGTTGCCAAGTAGGGCAGCTAGGGTAGCGTAACCCAACTTTTGTAATCGGTGACATGTCGTGTAGACAGTAGCGTATGTATAGGTAGTGACGACATGAGCACGACTTCTCGGAGATCCGAGAATAATGTATCTTGTATAAAGTTTATGCTTTATCAATATATGTGAATGTTGTGCAAGTTAATCATGCGTCGCTTCAATACTTACTCCTGTTTATGGAATTTTGAGTAAGACATGTGCTAATTGCTGCTGTGTTGAATTTCAGAATGACGCGTACTCGTGCCAACCCCGATGTTGGAGGTACTAGCCAAGGGGGAGAGACCTCCCAACCACCTCCCGAGGACTCCTCGGGACAGCAGCAGCAACAGCAACAGCAAACACCGCCACCGCCACTGCCAACGGTTACATTGGCCGACATTGTCGCGGCAATGGCGGGTTCACATCAGCAGCATACAGAGCTGCTGCAAACGTTAATTGCGAATACGTCTCGCCCAGAGAGACGTCAAGATCGTGAGGAGCGCCAACAGAGCTCCTACTCTGACTTCCTGGCGACTCATCCCCCTGTATTCTCAAGGGCGGATGAACCACTTGACGCGGACAACTGGCTCCGCGCCATAGAGATGAAGTTCGGGCTGCTCCAAATCAGCGAGCAGCGCAAGACTCAGTTCGCGGTCCAGCAGCTCCAAGGATCCGCGAGCGCGTGGTGGGCCAACTTTTGTGCTTCACAACCCACCGACCGAGTGATGACCTGGGCGGAGTTCCGGACGGCCTTCCGGGCCTATCATATACCGCCCGGTTTGATGAAGAGGAAGACGCAGGAATTCCTACACCTGCAACAAGGGAGCCGGAACGCGCTGGAGTACTCCAGAGCGTTCAACGATCTCGCACTCTACGCGTCGTATCACGCAGATACGGACGAGAAGCGGCGGGACCACTTTTACCAGGGGCTTAACCCGCTCCTGAAGGACAAGCTGGCGATGTTCAATCGCGGCAGCCTCAACGACATAATTGATGCTGCGATTGTTCAGGAAGACTCCGGCAAGGAGTTGGCGGCGGCAGAGCGAAAGCGAAGCGCGCCGCAGAGCAGCGGAGAAGGAGGCGGTCCTTCTCAGAAGTTTCGGATGGTGAATCGCCCACCATCAGGTCCGCGCTGGCAGCCACCACAGCGGTCGATGCCGTTCCGCGGTCGGCCGTATTATTCACCGGCATTCCGGCCGGCACTGCCAGCACCACCGCAACAACAACAGCAGCAGCGGGCGATGCCGCGTGCGTTTGCACCTCCGCAACGCATGCCGGGCTTTCGTCCACCAAGTACTCCACCAGCAGCGGCCACATGTTACAAGTGTGGTCGTCCAGGACACTTCGCGAGCAGTTGCCCGGAGAGGCAAGGCGGCGGAGTGGTACCACAGTTTCCGGGGAGGAATCAACCCCGGAACCCTACTAATGCGCGGCGGGCAAACCCTAGGCCCGGTACTGTCCACCAGCTTGCCATTGAGGACGTGCCGGAGGGCGAGCCAATCCTTGCGGGTATGTTCCAACTCCACCAGCATCCCGCTATAGTACTATTTGATTCAGGCGCCACGCATAATTTTATTAGCCAAGCTTTCATTGCTAAACACAGCTTGCCAATACTACCCACCGATAGTCCATATTTAATTTGTTCACCGGGTGGGAAGATTTCAGCAAGCGTAATGGTCTCCAAAGCACCATTATGCTTAGCGGGTAGAGTGTACCCCACGTCTCTCATTATCTTAGAGGGACAGAAGGTCGATGTCATCCTAGGGATGTCGTGGTTAAACCGCCACGGCGCTGTTTTAGACACCGTCCTCCGAGTCGTGCACTTAAACTCAGGAGTGCACGGTTCTCACTCATTATTTCTGGACAGTCCAGAAATAAAACTTCCAAGTGTCTATCAAGCCACAACCATCAGATTGGAAGACATTCCAGTGGTCCGAGAATTCCCTGATGTATTCCCGGATGATTTGCCGGGGATGCCACCCGATAGAGAGGTGGAGTTCAAGATTGAACTTGCACCGGGAACCATGCCAATATCCCGAAGGCCGTACAAGATGGCGCCCAAGGAGTTGGCTGAACTGAAGACTCAGCTCACGGACCTTCTGGAGAAGGGTTTTATTAGGCCGAGCTCCTCGCCATGGGGCTGTTCGGCATTATTTGTCAAAAAGAAGGATGAAACGTTGCGGCTTTGCGTGGACTACCGTCCATTAAATGCCGTAACCATCAAGAACAAGTACCCGTTGCCACGGATCGACATGTTGTTTGATCAGTTGGTCGAAGCAAAGGTCTTTTCCAAGATGGATTTAAGATCCGGGTACCATCAGATTAAGATCAGGGCTGAGGACATTCCAAAGACAGCTTTTTCGACAAGGTACGGACTTTATGAGTACCTGGTCATGTCCTTTGGCCTCACCAATGCTCCAGCTCACTTCATGTACTTAATGAACTCGGTGTTCATGCCGGAGCTGGACAAGTTTGTCGTGGTCTTCATCGACGACATCCTGGTATATTCCAAGTCGGAGGAAGATCACAAGAAACATCTGCGTATAGTCTTGCAACGGCTGCGGGATCACAAGTTATACGCAAAGTTCAGCAAATGCGAGTTTTGGATATCGCAAGTGCCTTTCCTCGGGCATATCATCTCAGCGGAGGGTATCGCTGTGGACCCGAGCAAAATCACGCAAGTGCTGAATTGGAAATCCCCGAGAACTGTTCATGAGGTACGGAGTTTCCTCGGACTCGCGGGATATTATCGGAGGTTCATTCCGAACTTCTCGAAGATTGCCAAGCCAATGACAGAGCTGCTGAAGAAGGCTACCAAATATGTTTGGAGTCCAGCATGTGAAGCAGCATTCAAGGCTTTAGTCAAGCACCTGACATCAGCACCGGTTTTGGCGCAGCCAGACACAACAAAACCGTTCGATGTGTACTGCGATGCATCCGGCATTGGGCTCGGATGTGTGTTGATGCAAGACCGAAGGGTGGTCGCGTATGGGTCACGGCAGCTTAGGAATCATGAGCAAAATTATCCAACTCACGACTTGGAGCTCGCTGCCGTGGTACTTGCACTGAAAATGTGGAGGCACTACCTACTCGGTAACCTCGTACATTTATATACCGACCACAAAAGCCTCAAGTACATATTCACTCAGAAGGAGCTGAACATGAGGCAACGAAGATGGTTAGAACTGATAAAGGATTACGAGATAGAGATCCATTATCATCCGGGCAAGGCAAACGTTGTGGCAGACGCGCTAAGCCGCAAGTCACACGTCAATAATCTGACCATCACACCGTTGGAAGAGAGCGAACCACCACTACATGTGATTCCACATGGAGCTCTCTACAACCTAGCTTTGATCCCCACCATCCGTGAAGAGATAGCGGCAGCCCAGAAGAATGACAAGGGCATATCACATTTGCGGAGACGTGTAGACAGTGGGGAGTTGAAATGTTTCCGGAAGGACGGAGACGGCGTCCTATGGTTCAAGGACCGGATCGTCGTACCCCGAAACCCGGAGTTACGGAAGAAAATCTTTGATGAGGCTCACTTATCAAAGTTTTCTATTCACCCCGGCAGCAACAAGATGTATCAAGAACTCAGAAGCAAGTTTTGGTGGACACGGATGAAGCGAGAGACTGCAAAATACGTGTCCGAGTGTGATACATGTCGACGGGTGAAGGCAGACCACATGCGGAAACCGGGACTGCTGCAACCACTGGGCATTCCTGCCTGGAAGTGGGAGGACGTGAGCATGGATTTCGTCGTCGGTTTACCCACCACCTTACAGAAACATGATTCTGTGTGGGTGATCGTCGATCGGCTCACCAAAGTTGCCCATTTCATCCCGGTCAACACCAACTACAACGCCAAGAAGTACGCTGAACTGTACATCTCACGGATCCTATGCTTATACGGCGTACCCCGTACTATCGTATCGGACCGGGGCACTTTATTTGTGTCCCGTTTTTGGGAGCAGCTCCACGCTGCCTTGGGGACGAAGCTGATCCGTAGTTCAGCCTACCACCCGCAGACGGATGGGCAAACGGAGCGGGTAAATCAAATCTTAGAAGACATGCTACGAGCTTGCGCTATCGACCACGGCAAGAACTGGGATGATCACTTGCCGTTAGCCGAGTTCTCGTACAACAATGGGTACCAAGCCAGCATCAAGATGGCGCCCTACGAGGCGCTATACGGGAGAAAATGCCGCACACCATTGAATTGGTGTGAGTCTGGCGAGAGGGTTACCTTCGGGATTGATCTTGTCAACAACGCGGAAGAAAAGGTTCGATTAATTCAAGCGAACCTAAAAGCCGCTCAATCCCGACAGAAACAGTATGCGGACCGGAGAAGGCGTCCGTTACAATTCGAAGCTGGAGACCACGTATATCTACGAGTGTCTCCAATGAAGGGCGTAAACAGATTTGGGGTGAGAGGAAAGTTAGCACCCCGATTCATCGGTCCATTCCAGATTACCGAAAGATGTGGATCGGTGGCATACCGGCTAAGATTACCAGAAGCACTTTCCGGTGTGCACGACGTCTTTCACATTTCCCAGCTGAGGAAGTGTCTCAAGCTATCAACTACCGTTCAGCTGGAAGACATTGAAGAACTGCAACCGGATCTCACCTATCGGGAGGAACCGGTGCAGATTATTGATGAAAAGGCCCGAACCACACGCAACCGTACGTTGTGGTTCTACAAGGTTCTGTGGAGTAATCACTCCATGGATGAAGCGACATGGGAGAGCGAAGAATTCCTTCGCACTAACTACCCCGACTTTCTCACGTCGCATATCCGGTAATTTTTCCACCGTCCTCTCTCTCATTTTCACCTTATAATCTCGGGACGAGATTCTTTTAAGGGGGGAGGAATGTAAGGGCCTCAGTTTTTGACACCCATTTGCAGTGTTCATCCCCACACCACACACCTCATTTGAGGAAAAATGATGAACACAAATAAAGAGCAAGTAACAATTATCAACATGCTCATTAGGGAACAAACTCACACATTGCAAAAGTGGTACTTCCCACATGTGATATAGATGGGCTGGACATATGAAAACTCCTACACTTTGCCAAGGATGTCCATGCCAAGTTTCACCCAAATTCAAAACATTTTTGAGGTCATCTTGGGTGTAGATAGGAAAGGGGCAGTTTGAAAACATATTCAAATTCAAACTGTTTTCACCCACTGAATTTAAAAGTGGAAGGCATATTCTTGCTCAGCACATTTTTGTGAGCTCACACACCAATTTTCACTCCATTTGGAGTTGATCTTGACATGAGCTAAGGGGGAGAAATTCAAACTTTATTTGAATTTCAAACTGCACTTGTGCTGAAATTCATTCAAACCAAACCTCATTTGAACTTTGATCAATTCAAATGGCTCTTGGGTGAATAATTTGAGTTGCCAAGGGTAGAATAGGGTTCACTGTTTACCACAGCTGTTAGGAATAAATTTCAGAGGTTAAAAGAGGAGTGGGACCCACATGTCAGCCTCAGCCTCAAAGCAAACCGACTGAACCACAGTTCAGTCGGTTCCCGGCTGTTGTGCGCGCGCGCCACCGAAGGGGCCGGCCGGCGCCAGCTCCTGCTGCGTGCCCCAAGCCGGAGGCCAGCCGGCCGAGCTATTTATTCCCTCCCCGGCGTGCCTCAGTCACCATTTCCCCGAGCTACCGACGTGCGCGACTGCTTTTCCCACTGCCATCGCCGCCGCTCGAGTTCCTGCTTGATCAAGCCGATCGCAGCTCCCTCTTTCCATTCCAAGGTCCCAGCAAGGTACTAGCAACCATCCTCCATCCTTCCCATTGATAGAAATCGATTGAAACCGAGTGATATCGGCTGTGCCGAAAGATCAAACTCGGAACTGGAAACCGCCGCACCTCGGGCTCTCGTGGACAGCCCAACCTGGGCGTTGTCACGCCCGAGCCAAGGCACCCTTGGACGCGCAAGTGATCGGTGCTGCTCATCCCCGAGCCACAGCTCGAGTGGTTGCTCACCGGCGGCGAATTTCCACTTTTCCCCTTTCTGTGTGCAGAACGACCCTCGGGTACGATTCTGTTTAATTCGTGCTCTAGAAAGGATTAGAGGGCCTCAGGCCACTCCCACACGAACTAGACACGGTGACGCACAAGTTGCCTTCACAACTCTGGGCCGGAGAACTTCTGTGCCCGGCGTAATTCAAGGTCTACTAATGGCGGAACGCACGGGGGGTATCGGGCGCACGGTGAGGACCTATTTCGGGCCTTCCCCGAGCTGCCCCGAGTTCATGTCGACCTTCTCTGAGGTCCACTGATGCTCCCCGACCGGTTTCCCAAGTAGCTGAGGCACTAGGAGCATCAGCCGACATGGCCGAAGTCGTTCCGATATGGCGGCTCGTCGCCGACCATGCTCCGGCCGTTGTCATGAGCAGCTGACCCTCGGATCATGTTCCCCAAGTAAAAGTAGGCAGGGGCGGCCAGAATCAAGAAGTTTGAAGCTGTACAGCAGCCGGCGGCGAGCTCTCCGGCGAGGTCCCTCGGCGGCGGAGCGCGGGTGTCGCGAGGTTGAAGAAGGGGGTGGACCCCAGCTGTCAGCGGCCGATATTTTGAATCGGGATCCGGCTGCGGCCGGGATCGGGTGTGCTGGCGCGCAAAAGCCTTGTGGACCGCGGTGTGCTGTCGCTTCGGCGTGCGACGCGTGTCTCCTGGGCCCACGCGCGAGTTTAAACTTTTCCCCGATTTTCAGATTTCCTTCAAACTTCAAATCCTTATAACTTTGGCTAGAAAGCTCCAAATTGAGTGAACCAAATTTTGCTGGATTTAGCTCTTTGAGTACTTTCCAGAAAATCAAGTGTCACTTCATGAGATTCCTTAATTCTCCAGAATTAATTCCTTAAAGTTTAAACTGTTAGGAATTTTAACTGGAGAATCATTTGGAGGAAAATCCTGAAATTTTGCTGAGATGTTCACCAAAATATCCTTGAACTACCATAAAAATTTCAGATCCATTTGAGCTCATTTAGTCCACCTAATGGTGTGATTAGTAAAACTGTTCCAGAGAAAATAGAAAATGTTCAGAAACATTTTCAGAATTTTCTCTGAAATTGTTTAGCTCATATCTTTAGTTAGAGACTTCCAAATTAAGTGAGACCAATTCCATTAGAACCCTCTGAAAATCTAGTTTTCAGAAAGTCATAGTTTGTTTCATGAAAATACCTAGAACACCCTAAAAGCCTTTAATTAAGGTCAAGGACATAATTATTTGTGGAGGGCTCAAATGAGCTTTGCTGCAACTAAAACTTGACCAAGTCTCTGTTTAGGTTGTAACCAAGCCACAGTAAAAGTTTCACAGTCATTAGGTCTATCTAGTAAAGGTTATAGACTTCACAACTTCAAAGTTAATACAAAAGCATTTAATTAATACATACATTGTTCTTATCATGTAGTCGCTAAGGTCGAGGAGGAACCCGAAGTCCTAGACTTCGTTACTCCGGAGGAACAGCTAGCCTACGACCAAGAGCAGCAAGGCAAGCCCCGGTTTGCATTAACCATTTTATAAATTTTTATTGTTTTGAGCACATACTTGTTTTCTTTATGTTGTGCATCAGAGTCTTGTTTGGAAACCCCACTGCATAGCCAAGAAAACCATGGGTTGGGGTTTAGGATTGCAAACCCCGTTAGCCACTGCATTGCTAGGATAGAGTAGGATTCGGTACAAGTCGAGTAGTTGGAACTACTCGCGAGAATAGGCTAGAGGCACATTGCTCGGGTAGAGATAGCACATGATACACATGGCAAGAAAATGAGACCGAGCGGAGAGTAAGGGCAGCAGGACTTTGGGGCCTGTGTGCTGTAGCTCCGCTTGTGTCGATTGAGGACCGAGCCGTGTGCGGGCCTGTTGAACAAGCTAGAACAGTACCGAAGACCTACCGGCTATATGGGAACCGGGAAACTGATGTAACTCGGGTAGCTGGGTATTGAGGCATTGCCCGTCGTTCAGAGGGTAGGTTGAGAGCTCGAGGTGTAAATCAGCTGGCGGCACAGAGATGCGCGTGCAGGGACCTCTTGCTCGGGACGATGGGACCGGTTCAATATTTGGCTAACGGGTGAAAGGTAGTCGCGTACGGCGTCCGTGATGGTTGTTGTAGGCAACATCGAGTACGGGCGTACGTGACGGGTTGTTCGGGTAACCCTGCAGGTGTAAATCGATTATAATCGCCGTCCCTCGCGGTCAGTGAGTACCACTTGTTCACTGTACCGTGACGTAGAAAGAACAGGCTAGTTACATGTTAAAATGTTGCTGATTGAAAGTTGGATATTGATTGTTAATGATATGTTGTAGCTTAGTGCTAACTAAAGTTCTTTTCAACTTTGGGCAAAGTACATGAGAGAAATGCGTTTCTTGTTTGATTGCGGCTCTCTCATGTGCCTTAGCGTAAAGTTCTCCACAACCTGCTGCTAAAACTTGAAAGTAAGGTTCTACTAATTAGGCGAGTCCTTGCAAATGATTTTTACCTCATGCAACCCATCACCCTCATGTAGAAGTTTCATGTTTAGGTGAGACGGGTCAGACTTGCTGAGCCTTCGTGCTCACTGCTTGTGTTTGAAGCTTTTGCAGGGTTCTATGAGGAAGGGACTCCCGAAGAGGAGACGGAACCCCAGGAGGGGAACCCCGTCGAGTGGGAGTCGTGCACGCCGCAGAGTTAGTGTGCGAGTGTGCTAGCAAGGACACGTTCGAGGGCTGAACGTGCACTTGATGCTTAGTCTACGCCCGCGAGTGTGGACTAAACTTATTTTGATGTAAACATGTTAATAAACTTGTTTATGTAATAAAGCTTCCGCTTCCGCTTTGTACCTTTGACGTGTGTTATACGGTGTTGTGCAACGCAGCACCCCTCAGCGTGATCCTGGCTCGACAGGACCAGTGGGGTCGTGTCAGTTTCACCCAAATTCAGAACCTTTTTGAGGTCATTTTGGGTATAGTTAGGAAGAGGGCAGTTTGAGATCATATTCAAATTCAAACTGTTTTTATCCAATGAATTTAAAAGTGGGGGGCATATTCTTACTCAGCACATTTTTGTGAGCTCACACACCAATTTTCACTCCATTTGGAGTTGATCTTGACATGAGCTAAGTGGGAGAAATTCAAACTTTATTTGAATTTCAAACTGAACTTTTGCTGAAATTCATTCAAACCAAACCTCATTTGAACTTTGATCAATTCAAATGGCTCATGGGTGAATAATTTGAATTGCCAAGGGTAGTATGGGGTTCACTGTTTACAACAGTGATTAGGAGTAAATTTCAGAGGTTAAAATGGGGGGTGGAACCCACATGTCAGCCTCTACTTCAACACAAACAGACTGAAACACAGCTCAATCGGTTCCCGGTGCAGTGTGCGCGCGCCACCAAGGGGGGGGGGGGGGGCAGCCGGCGCCAGCTCCTGCTGCGCGCCCCAAGCCGGAGACCAGTCGCCGGGCTACTTATTCCCTCCCCGGCGTGCTTCGGTCACCCATTCCCCGAGCTACCGACGTGCGCGACCTGTTCTTCCACTGCCATCGCCGCCGCCCGAGCTCACGCTTGATCAAGCCCGATCGCTCGCAAGCACAGCCTCCTCCACGGCAAAAACGGCACCAAGCGATCGTGAGCAACCTCCTAGACCCCGCGTTGTCCAGTGAGCAAGCGTCCTCGAGCTGTACGAGCCGTTTCTCCGGCGAGCCGAGCATCGCCGCCGATCGGGCTCTCGTGGACAGCACAACCCAGCCACTGTCACGTCCTCTTCTCTACACAAGAAAGGTGCGTGATTGTATGTAAATGGAGTAGCCGAAAGCCGTTTGGCGATTGATCAAACCTCGGCCGAGAATTTCCAAGTTTACTCATGATCAGTTCATAAGGACCGAGCTCACCTTCGGGTGAAATTCGTGCTCTATACACGAGGGTTGGGCAAGCTCGTTCCCTAGTAGCTTCTACACACGATAGCGCCCATGCCCGAACTGGAATCAGAGGAAACCGTCGAGAATCGGCCATGATATGGCCGTTTTCCCCGCCGCCATGGCTGAACACCTCGGCTCACCGTCGAGAGCCTAGTTGCCGGTATTTCTAGCTTCCACCCAGCCCTGGTTCGTGTTTCCCATGCTCTACTGATGCTCTCTGACCTATTCCCGGTCGATTTGGTCCACGGGAGAGCGGGACCGACCTCACCGGAACCCTAGCAGGTGCTGTCACCGGTGCGCACGGGTTTCCGGTCATCGCCGGCGGCCGGCGACCCCACCATCGAGTCCAGGGGATCAGTTAAGGGGCAGGCGGCGAGTTTCGGGCCGGGGGGTGGCCGGGAACTCAGTTCCGGCGAAGGTCGCCGGAGATCGCCGCCGCCGCGCAGTTGGCGCGAGGAGGGAGACGACGCACTGTGTGCGGGGCCCACAAGCCAGAGTTTAAACTTTTTCCCGAATTCCAGTTTCAGTTCAAACTTCAAATCCTTATAACTTTGGCTAGAAAGCTCCAAATTGAGTGAACAAAATTTTGCTGGATTCAGCTCTCTGAGCACTTTGCATCAAATCAAGTTTCACTTCATGTAATTCCTTAATTCTCCAGGATTAAATCCTCAATGTTTAAACTGTTAGGAATTTTAACTGGAGAATCTTTTGGAGGAAAATCCTGAAATTTTGCTGGGATGTTCACCAAAATATCCCTGAACTACCATAAAAATTTCAGACCCATTGGAGCTCATTTGATCCACCTAATGGTGTGATTAGTGAAACTGTTCCAGAGAAAATAGAAAATGTTCAGAAACATTTTCAGAATTTTCTCTGAAATTATTTAGCTCATAACTTTAGCTAGGAACCTTCAAATTAAGTGAGACCAACTCCATTAGGACCCTCTGAAAATCTAGTTTTCAGAAAATCATAGTTTGTTTCATGAAAATTCCTAGAACACCCTAAGAGTTCTAATTAAGGTCAAGGACATAATTAATTGTGGAGGGCTCAAATGAGCTTTGCTGCAACTAAAACTTGACCAAGTCTCTGTTTAGGTTGTAACCAAGCCACAGTAAAAGTTTCACAATCATTAGGTCTGTCTAGCAAGGGGTATAGATTTCACAACTTCAAGGTTAATACAAATGCATTTAAATTGATACATATATTGCTCTTATCATGTAGTCGCTAAGGTCGAGGAGGAACCCGAAGTCCTAGACTTCTTTACTCCGGAGGAACAGCTAGCCTACGACCAAGAGCAGCAAGGCAAGCTCCGGTTTGCATTAATCTTTTTACAAATTTTTATTGTTTTGAGCACATACTTGTTTCCTGTATTCTGTGCATTAGAGTCTTGTTTGGAAGCCCCACCGCATATCCAAGAGAACCATGGGTTGGGTTTAGGATTGCAAACCCCGTTAGCTACTGCCTTGCTAGGATGGAGTAGGATTCGGTACAAGTCGAGTAGTTGAAACTACTCGCGAGAATAGGCTAGAGGCACATTGCTCGGGTAGAGATAGCACATGATACACATGGCAAGAAAATGAGACCGAGCAGAGAGTAAGGGCAGCAGGACTTTGGGGTCTGTGTGATATAGCTCCGCTTGTGTCGATTGAGGACCGAGTCGTGTGCGGGCCTGTTGAACAAGCTAGAACAGTACCGAAGACCTACCGGCTATATGGGAACCGGGAAACCGATGTAACTCGGGTAGCTGGGTGTTGAGGCATAGCTGGTCGTTCAGAGGGTAGGTTGAGAGCTCGAGGTGTAAATCGGCTGGCGGCACTGAGATGCGCGTGCAGAGACCTCTTGCTCGGGACGATTGGACCGGTTCAACATTTGGCTAACGGGTGAAAGGTAGTCGCGTACGGCGTCCGTGATGGTTGTTGTAGGCAACATCGAGTACGGGCGTACGTGACGGGTTGTTCGGGTAACTCTGCAGGTGTAAATCGATTATAATCGCCATCCCTCACGGTCAGTGAGTACCACTTGTTCACTGTACCGTGACGTAGAAAGAACAGGCTAGACACATGTTAAAATGCTGCTGATTGAAAGATGGACATTGATTGTTAATGATATGCTGTAGTTTAGAGCTAACTAAAGTTCTTTTCAACTTTGGGCAAAGTACATGAGAGAAATGCGTTTCTTTTTTGATTGCGGCTCTCTCATGTGCCTTAGCGTAAGGTTCTCCACAAACCTGCTGCTAAAACTTGAAAGTAAGGTTCTACTAATTAGGCGAGTCCTTGCAAATGATTTTTACCTCATGCAACCCATTACCCCTCATGTAGAAGTTCCATGTTTAGGTGAGACGGGTCAGACTTGCTGAGCCTTCGTGCTCACTGCTTGTGTTTGAAGCTTTTGCAGGGTTCTATGAGGAAGGGACTCCCGAAGAGGAGACAGAACCCCAGGAGGGGAACCCCGTCGAGTGGGAGTCATGCACGCCGCAGAGTTAGTGTGCGTGTGTGCTAGCAAGGACACGTTCAAGGGCTGAACGTGCACTTGATGCTTAGTATACGCCCGCGAGTGTAGTCTGAACTTATTTTGATGTAAACATGTTCATAACTTGTTTATGTAAATTTCCGCTTCCGCTTTGTACCTTTGACGTGTGTTATACGGTGCTGTGCAACGCAGCACCCCTCAGCGTGATCCTGGCTCGACAGGACCTTGGGGTCGCGTCAGTTCTCCTGCTCCATGACCCAAGCACAGGGATCATCTCGGCCATCACCAGCGCGAGGGCCGGTGTCATCAAGGATGCTTCTTGTCGAAGTGTTCGGTCGACACTTCCCCCGGGCCTGCACTGGGCAGCCCGCGGAGGTTCTTTTTTCGGTGGGGCTAGTCGCTTGCGGAGAGCTTGAGCGTATGGACGAGTTAGGAAGAGCTTGACACGGCGAGTTTTACGTGGTTCAGGCCGCCGGAGCGTAAAACCCTACGTCCACGGCGAGCTATGGAGCTCGCTGTATTGCTTGTTGCTCAGAACCGGAGTCCTGAGCTTGGGGATGACTGAAGTCTAGTGTATGAGTTGCGAGAGTGCGAACCCAGGGTGCGAATGGCTAGAGTGAGAACCCTTGCTAACATCGCCTACCCGAGCCTTTTATAGTCTAAGACTCGGGTGGCTTACAAGGGGGGCCCAGGACCCGACAGGTGGTCCCGGGGAGATTGACTGTTATCTACCGTATCTGCAGTTATGCCGGTAGTTGTCTCTGGCAAAGACTTCTGAGTCTTCGTCTTGACGCCCTGCCCATGCCGCATGCTAGTCGTAGTGGTTGATGACGGCGGGGGCGGCATGGGATGTCTTGTCGCTGCGTTTATTGGCTGGCAGGCTCTGACACTGCGCGCCAGTCTGTGATGCGACTGGGCGCAATGGGACCTGACAGAGGCGTGCTCCGCGTCTCCGCATCTTGGGAAGACGAGGGCCTTGAATACCTTTTAGGGGCAAGGTATGGGGCGTCTTTACGCCCGCCGCCTACCGCTCGGGGGCAGGCAGCGCTCTTCTGCTGTACACATGGCGGGCCCAGAGCCCTCCTCAGAGAAGAGGGAGGTCCGGCTCCGCAGGACACGTGGAGCCTTCGGACCTCTCCCCGGGGAGGGGGAGGTCCAGCTTCTGTCGGCCACATGGCGAGCCCGGAGCTCCTCTCTGAGGAGAGGGAGGTCCGGCCCCGTAGGACACGTGGCACCTTCGGACCTCTCTCCCGCGGAGGGGGAGGTCCGGCTTCTGCAGGCCACGTGGCGGGCCCGGAGCTCTCCTCTGAGGAGATGAAGGTCCGGCCCCGCCGGACGCGTGGCGCCCTCGGAGCTCTCCCTGCGGAGAAGGGCGAGATCCTTAGGCATTTTCCCCTGTGCGCGGGGGTACCCCATATCGCGGGTACCGACAGTGGCCCCCGGGCCCATCTCGGGGGAGATAACGAGCCTGAGGTGGGACCTCCATCTCTTCTGATCCGCGCACTTTCTCTAAGTCCCGCATTGACCGCTGCCGGAGCACGAACGGCCGCGGGATCGTGGGAGCGTGCGCCCACTTGATGGTTGCTTTTACTGCGGCGGTTCCCAAGCCTGCCACTTCTGTACGTCGCGGGGCTTTCTTCAGGAACCGCCGGAGTGCCTTGCCGGCTCGTCTTCTTAGGAGACTGACTCCTTGACCCACCGCTTCGGCTGGGCGACTTGGGTCCACCTGTCATCGGCGCCCGGTCTTGGAACCAATGCGGTCGCTGATGCGATGTATTCGAAGATTTTCGAATCACCTCGAATCGTTCGTGGAAAATTTTAAAAGGGGATCTCACTCGCATCGCGGCTTTCCTCCGCATTTCCTAGCGCTCGTTCTTCCCTTGAACTCTTGCGCCTCGGCTTTCCTGTCCTTGTGCTCTCTTTCGCCATGGCTTCCAACTTGCTCCTGACGCGCCTCGTTCGTTCCTCCGAGCTTGGGCCAGTGCGCAGGCTGCTGGGCTGGCGCACGGAGGAACAGAAACACCGGCTTCGCCGGGGATCTCTCCCCCTGATCCTGGAAAAGGGGGAGATGGTCTTTGTCGGTACCTGAGATATGGGGTACCCCCGCGCACAGGGTAAAATGCCTAAGGAACTCGCCCTTCTCCGCAGGGAGAGCTCCGAAGGCGCCACGCGTCCGGCGGGGCCGGACCTCCCTCTCCTCAGAGGAGAGCTCCGGGCCCGCCATGTGGCATATAGAAGCTGGACCTCCCCCTCCGCGGGAGAGAGGTCCGAAGGCGCCGCGTGTCCAGCGGGGCCGGACCTCCCTCTCCTCAGAGGAGAGCTCCGGGCCCGCCACGTGGCCAACAGAAGCCGAGCCTCCCCCTCCGAGGGGAGAGGTCCGGAGGCTCCACGTGCCCCGCGGGACTGACCCTCCTCTCCTCTGAGAAGGGCTCCGGGCCCGCCACGTGGTAGCAGAACGACGCTGCCTGCCCCGAGCTGTAGGCAGCGGGCGTAAATACGCCCCATACCTTGCCCGTACAAGGTATTCAAGGCCCGCGTCTTCCCAAGACGCGGAGACGCGGAGCACGCTTCTGTCAGGTGCCATTGCGCCCAGTCGCATTACAGACTGGCGCGCGGTGTCAGAACCTGTCAGCCAATAAACACCGCGACAAGACATCCCATGCCGCCTGCGCCGTCATCAACCACTACGACTAGCATGCGGCATGGGCAGGGCGGCAAGATGAAGACTCAGAAGCCTTCGGCCAGAGACAACTACCGGCATAACTGCAGATACGGTAGATAATAGACAATCTTCCCGGGACCACCTGTCGGGTCCCGGCTCCCCTTGTAAGCTGCTCGAGTCTTGGACTATAAAAGGCTCGGGTAGGCGTCGATAGCATGGTTTCGCACTTTGCAACTCATACGCTAGCCATATACTCTCAAGCTGTAACTCACCCCCAAGCTCAGGCCTCCGGCCCTGAGCAGCAAGCAATACAGCGAGCTCCATAGCTCGCCGTGGACGTAGGGTTTTACGCTCCGGCGGCCTGAACCACGTAAAACTCGCCGTGTCAAGCTCTTACTAACTCGTCCATCTGCGCAAGCTCTCCGCTAGGGACTAGCCCCACCGAAAAAAGAACCTCCGCGGGCTGCCCAGTGCAGGCCCGGGGGAAGTGTCGACCGAACACTTCGACATTTGGCGCGCCAGGTTGGGGGCTTTTCCCCTAGCGCGACGAGTTTCCGCCAACGAAGATGACCAAGCTTCCTTCAGCGGCAAACTCTCCCCCTCCGCGTTCACGGCGAACCGTGACCACTGGGGAGTACATGTCGACACACTCAGGACGGAGTGCGTCGGCACAAGCTGGTAGCCAGCAGCCGACTCCGGCTATGCAGGCCCCGACCAGTGTGAGATCTTCTGCAGCGCTGAGCGTACACCATGGAGGTGCACTAGCTGCAGCAAGAGCGCTGCTGCGCAACCCACCTGCGGGAGATGCGCCCCATTCAGCGACCCAGCAATGGGTCCACGAGGTGGACCGCCTCGTCGTCGCTGCCGCGAACCCTCGGTTTCGGCGAGGACGGCGCCCGGGACAACCGGCTATGTCGCTGACGCGCACACCCACGGTTGACGGGCTAACGGCGGATTCCAGCTCCTCCAGGCTCCTGTCGACGGACCTGCGAAGGGAACTGGAACGGTGCCACTTGGGCCAGGACGCCCGGGTGTACCTCGAGCGACGCCGAGAAAGGCGTCGCAACCATGAGGCTGGCGACAGCATGTCGTCGGCCTCGACGCAACCAGAAGGGCAGGCCTTTGCCACGCGAGCCCTGCCTCAGGCATATGCTGCGCACCATATGCCACAACTATATGCGCCGCAAGCAGCGGCCCCGGTCTATGGTGCAGCCTTGCCAATGCCGGGATACGCGGTGCCAAGTGCGAACCAAGCGTTCGCAGCACCAGTACCTGCAGCAGCAGGTGCAGGATGTGCGGCCCTTGCACCCCACCTTCGCTTCGCAAGGTGGCCACGCAAGTTTCGCCCGCACCTGCCCGAGAAGTACGACGGCAGCGTCAACCCAGCGGAGTTCCTCCAGATCTACTCCACCGCCGTACTCGCCGCAGGAGGGGACGAGGCTGTCATGGCCAACTACTTCCCCGTCGCCTTGACCGGCCCAGCTCGGTCTTGGCTCATGAATCTACCTCAGGGGTCCATAACCTCCTGGGGTGAGCTCTGCCGGAAGTCGCCAACTTTGGCAGCTCCTACACCCGTCCCAGCACGGAGCTTGACCTCCACGCCGTCAAGCAACAACCTGGGGAGTCGCTGCGCTCTTTCATCCAGCGGTTCTCTCAGGTACGCAACACCATCCCATATATCCAAAGTGCCTCTGTGGTGGTGGCGTTCCGACAGGGTGTCCGGGACGAGAAAATGCTTGAGAAGCTCGCGACCAGAGAGGTCCGCGACGTCTTGGAGCTCTTCAGCCTGGCGGACAAGTGCGCCAGAGCGGCTGAAGGGCGGAACTGGCACGCTCTGCCGACCTCCGAGTCAGGAGGGCAGCCCGGGTCCGGTGCTGCTGCCTATGGGGGTGGCAAGAAGACCAAGAACCGGGGGAGTGGAAAGATGAAGTCACCATTCACGGCCCCCGTCGCCGCAGCTGCGACGACCAGTGGAGCTCGGGGGCCACGCCCCGACAAAAGGCAGCGGCAATCACCGGCCCCAGACAGTGACCAAGGCGGGCTATGCCCCGTGCATGGCACCTGCAACCATACTGCTGCCGAGTGCTGGAAGATCCAGAGGCTCGCAGAGCGCTTCCGCAAAGGAAGACAGCAGAGGGCTGAAGCGCCGCCCTACTGACACGGGCGCGGTACCGACTGAGACAGGGCTCAGCTCTGATACCATGCTGACGCGACCCGCTCAACCGAGACAGGCCACTGCCTTGTTATGCGGCTCCCAACAACACACATATGAGGAACAATGTATTACATAAAACAATAGCGGAAGCTTACAAGTTTTTCTTTGTAAATACTTTACATCAAGTAACTACAGCGGAAGTCTATACCAACTCACGTCGAATAACTAAGAGCACTCGAGATGAAGTCCAGCCCGTGGACTTCTCTCGCTAGCAACACGAAGACAAGCAGCAGCGGCTGGGTTCTCCATGTGTTACCTGACTCGGGAGTCCCCGAGTCTCACAGGACAACCTTCTTTCAGCATCGTTGTTAACCTGCAAAACCACTTATATAGCAAGCGTAAGCACATAGGCTCAGCAAGTCTGACCCGTCTCTCCTAAGCAACAAACTCTACATGCACGACGGTTGCAATTGATTTGGCTAGATTTGCATAACGGACTCGCCTAAAGTCGATCCTTAACTTTCAGATTTTAACCCTCATTGTGCAAACCTTGAGCCGAAAAGCATCGCAACTCCACAATCAAACAAGAAACGCTTTGTTGTGATGCTCCTTGCACAAAGTGAAAGTAAACTTTAATGAGCCTATCTCTAATTCAATCATGGTTGCAATACAAGTTATAGCACATCCTCATCAAGTTCAAAAGGATAATTCCAGTTGTTACTACGTCAAGACGCAGTGGGCAAGTATGCTCATATAACCGCGAGCGACGGTGATTCGAATCAGTACACGCCCGGACTACACGACACGTACACCCGTACTCCGAGTTGCCGGCAGCAACCTCGACTGACGTTGTACGCGGCCACCTTTCCCAAGATCTTCCACATTGGACGCAGTCCAACTGCCCCGAGTACGCAAGTTCCCTCAAGGTACATACCCGCTGTGGTATGTTCTTGAGCAAGTTACCTCCTGCTACCCTGACGCCGAAAGCCTAAGGCAGTTGGAAAAGTTCCACTATGGATCTCCCAAGGTACATCGGTTTCCTGGGTCCCATATAGCCAGTATGTGCCCGGTACACAACTCAAACTTGTCCAACAGGGCCAAGCACGGACGGGCCTTAACCGACACAGGCAGGGCTATGCACGCACGGCCTGCAACCTGCTGCATCTAAACCTCCCTGCCCGGTCTCCATTTCTTATGTGTGAACTTTCCTCATCTTCTCTAAATTGGACCCGTTCCAAGTACACCAGCCCTAAACTCGCGAGTAGATTCCAACTACTCGTCTTCTACCGGACCTTTCCTACTAACAATAGCGTAGCCAAATTCCCTCGAGGAGTTGCTATTCTACCCGTTTTCTCTTAGGTGTTTCTGGTCATGCAAGTGGGGTTTTCAATATCATCTAGACGTAATGCAAGCAACGATGCAAAGCTATGATTTCTACAAATGAAAATGCTTTATAAAACGGTTCAAATGCAAACCGGGGCTTGCCTGTTTTGCAGGTGACTACTATTACAATCAGTTAGTGACGACACTTGGAGCTTGATCACTTGTTCTGCTCCCTCCTTGATCTTCACTTCAAGTCCTCCTCACCTTCACGTATATGCTACACGTTATGATCATGCATATGTATTTAATTGAAAAGCTTTTGCTCATAAGATCTAATGACCATTTTAAAACTGGAACTTTGTTTAAGAATTTAAAATGACACTGGTGCTAGTGGTTTGGGTTGGGCTTAAACACTAAGATCAACTGTTGAGTGCTTCTTCCCACTTAAGTGTTGATCACCTTAAGAGATCACACATGATAGTGGTGATCCAGAGCTCTAATGGAGCTGAGAATTTTCATGTGAGTTCCTTGTCACAAGAAAGTCCTCTGGACCAAAATTTAGCATGTTTCATGGAATGGTTTATTCAGAATAATTCTCTAAGTGTTTAATCAAAGATGAATTAATTCTGAGGTAACACCCATGTTCATGTCAAACTCAGTGAACCACAATTTCAATTATAGTTCATAGAGTCTACATGAATTTTCCTAGGATTTTGGGAGCTAGGAATTTCCCAGAACTGAATTTACAAGTTTTGGAAATTTTGTGAAAATGTTTCTGTATTCATTTGAATACAGGAACTTACAATCTGAATTATCCTGATTAATTCAACTCCAAATGAGCTAAAACTTTTACAGGAGTCTAATAACACCCTATATAATATTCTGGCAAAATTTGAGGATTTTTGGATAAACCAAACTCCCTCTAAAATTCTTTTTCTGAAAAGCTTTAAAGAATTTTCCAGAATTAAATAAAGACTTTCATACAAATTGGGTTGCATAATTGGATAGAGTTTGTCAATCTGAATATAACCCAATTTGAATCACTAAATTTGGAGGTTCCTAGCAAAAGTTATGCTCTTCTAAAGTTTGGGGAAAAATCTAGGATTTGAATAAATCCGGGGAAAAGTTTAAACCTGACTGTGGGCCATAGGACACGTGTCAGTCACCGGGAGCGCGCCACACGGGGTAACAGGGTCATTTCCCGCACTGTCAC
Source organism: Neostapfia colusana (assembly GCA_030760725.1). Classification (NCBI taxonomy): domain Eukaryota; kingdom Viridiplantae; phylum Streptophyta; class Magnoliopsida; order Poales; family Poaceae; genus Neostapfia; species Neostapfia colusana. The sequence continues at coordinate 110,572,280 of JASWHV010000006.1, forward strand.
AATTGATCCGGCGCCACAGAGTATCCGGCCCACTGTTGCCGTGCGACTGACGCGTGGGGCCGGCGAGGTCTTCTTCCACCTCCCGCTCCCGCGCGATCCCGCCGCCGGGCTTGCCGGAGTAGCTCCGGGATCGGTCGTCCGGTCATCGCAGCTGCTGAAACTCGCCGTTAGGCCCTATTTCAACCCGAGAAACATGATGGTGGGACTTCCCCAGACCGGCGAGGTTCCTAAACCACCCCGCACCGGTGCAGCGGCTCTGAGGGAGTTCGGCAACGTTGCCCCGATGCTCTAGCCTGCCAGAAGTCCACTAGAAAGGTTCTACAGCACCAGTGGGGATTTGCCCTGCCCGGCCTGGCCGCATATGGGCTTGGAAACGGCTCCAACCTAGGGTTCATCGTGCACCCGATGCCCCTTATTGTGGTAGCCGTTGGAAAAGCTTGAAACAAGCCGTCTACCACGGGTTTCATGCGACGTTTTGTGAAGAAGAAAAGTTGCTACACCAGTATAGATTCTATGTGCGAAATTTGCAGAGCTCTAAATGAATATAACTCGAGAATTTCGTCGATACATACCCGCGTGACAGTTTTCACCGGCCGGAGAGGATCTTTGAAATTCGTTGTTGAGAGGCCGAGACAGACTCGGTGCTTCGGATGGAAGCTGCACGGAGACCTTGCGCGTCCCAGGGACCGCCTCCTTGGCCGTGAAAGCCGCTCTGTAAAGCTGTCCACGGGAGCACGTTGCCGCCGGGGTGTTCGGCCGCCGCGGAAACTCGATGTTCTCGGCGTAGAGGGCACGAACGCGCTTGGCGATGGCTCGAGGAGGTCGTGGGGACGATGGTGGTGTTGCTCGTCTGCTCAACCGAGGCTTCACACTCTAGTTACGGCGGTGGCCGATCGAGCGGACGGCGTCGGCAGCTGCGGCTGTTTCTCGCGCGAGGAAAGAAGCAGAGCGGCGCTGGTCTTCGGGAATGAGCGAAGAGGAGCACGGCAGAGGGTATAAGACGGTCGGGCGGCTTCTCCAGCGCGACGAAATCCAGCAGGAGGTGGCTGTCGGCTGAGCATCGGTGTCGAGCGGAGCTGCGCCCTCGGTCTCGGGTGCCGACTGAAGGAGGCAAACAGAGACCCAACACTTAGATCTTTTGCAAATTTTCAGTTCCCACAATGACATGTGGGACCCACTGATCAGTCCTCCTTACCCCCCCTCCAAATATCTCCCAAGTTTGAATGTTGAGTGAGTTCAATTGTTGGAATTCAAATCTGGTATGCATTTGGATAATTGGGCAAGTTTCATCCAGATTCAAACATGCATTTGAATTCTTTGTCATTTAAAGTCCATTTTGGAGAAATGGGTTGCAAACTATTTCCATAAATCATGAAACTTTGCACACCCCCTAATTTGGACTCAAGGAATTCAAATATGAAATCTGATTTTTATTCTGGCTGCTGCAAATGTGATTTTTAGCACAACAGTTTTGAATTCCATTGTGTTCTTCTCATTTGAATTTTTGTTTGAACAAATTGTTCCAAATCTGATTTTTGTTTTCTCACACATATGGGAACTTCCCATCCTTGTTTTAGACCCCTCTGGGGTTCCAAGTTCTCAAATAAACATTTGACTTGGGTGAAGCAAAATCCTCATGTGTGTTATCACATGTGGGGAAAAGTTTTAACAAGTCCCAATTTTCATACATATGAAACCAACTTTTGCAAACAAGTGTTTCTTTGTATTCATAATTTTGGGACCTTTACATTCCTCCCCCCTTAAAAGGAATCTCGTCCCGAGATTCAAAAGAGGAACGAGGTGGGAGGTAATTACAAGGTTTATGACAAAAGCTCCGGATAATTCTTGTGGATGTAATCTTCGGATTCCCACGTCGCCTCTTCCGGGTATGATTACTCCACAGGACTTTGTAAAATTTCAAAGTCCGGTTCCTGGTGGTCCGGGTCTTTCCGTCGATAATCTGTACAGGTTGCTCGACATAGGTGAGATCCGGTTTCAACTCGTCGATGTCTTCGGTGCGGATGGCAGCTGTAAACTTGAGACATTTCCGCAGCTGGGACACGTGAAATATGTCGTGAATACCGGCAAGGCTTGCCGGTAGTTCCAGCCGGTATGCTACGTTTCAGCACTTCTCCGTTATAGCAAACGGACCGATGAATCAGGGAGCAAGTTTCCCCTTGACACCGAACCGATGAATCCCCTTCATCGGAGACACACGAAGATACACGTGCTCTCCGACTTCGAAATGCAGCGGTCGACGTCTCTGGTCCGCGTAGCTCTTTTGACGAGATTGGGCAGTTTTGAGGTTCTCTTGTATTATCCGAACTCTCTCTTCGGCTTCATTGACAAGATCAACCCCAAACGTTACTCGTTCACCGGATTCACACCAATTTAATGGTGTACGGCACTTCCGGCCATATAGAGCTTCATATGGTGCCATCTTAATGCTCGTCTGATATCCGTTGTTGTACGAGAACTCCGCCAGCGGTAAGTGATCATCCCAGCTCTTACCGTGGTGAATGGCACATGCTCTCAGCATATCCTCTAGTATTTGATTCACCCTCTCAGTTTGCCCATCGGTTTGAGGGTGATACGCAGAGCTTCTAATCAACTTCGTCCCCAAGGAGGCGTGTAGCTGTTCCCAGAAACGGGCTACGAACAGCGATCCTCTATCTGACACAATGGTGCGGGGAACTCCATGTAAGCACAAGATCCGTGCTATGTACAGCTCCGCATACTGCTTTGCGTTGTACCTAGTATGCACAGGGATGAAATGTGCTGATTTGGTTAACCGGTCCACGATTACCCAAATCGAATCATGATTGTGGGAGGTCATCGGCAACCCGACGATGAAGTCCATACTCAAGTCTTCCCACTTCCATGCCGGTACTTGCAATGGCTGCAACAGGCCTTACTTCTTCATATGGTTGGCCTTGACTCTTCGACACGTATCACACTCTGAAACGTACTTTGCGACTTCACGTTTCATACGTGTCCACCAAAACTTCTTCCGGAGATCTTGGTACATCTTATTACTGCCAGGATGAATGAAAAACTTGGACAAATGAGCTTCATCCAAAATTTTCTTCCGTAGTCTCATATCCCGGGGTACTACAATCCGGTCGTTAAACCACAAAGTACCCTCATCGTCCTTCCGGAAGCACTTCATTTCTCCATTGTCTATCCTCCGCCGTATGTGAGACATACCCTTGTCTTTTCGCTGAGCTTCAATGATCTCCTCTCGGATGGTAGGAATGAGAGCAAGATTATAGAGAGCTCCATACGGAATGACACGGAGGCTTGGTTCTTTATCATCCATTTCAGCAATAGTTAGGTGATGGATATGCGCCTTACGACTAAGCGCATCGGCGACCACATTTGCCTTTCCTGGATGATAATGAATTTCAAGTTCATAGTCCTTAATGAGCTCTAGCCATCTTCGTTGCCTCATGTTCAATTCTTTCTGAGTGAAGATGTACTTCAGGCTCTTGTGGTCGGTGTAGAGGTGTACAAGATTTCTGAGCAAGTAATGCCTCCACATCTTCAAATCAAGGACCACGGCAGCTAACTCAAGATCATGAGTTGGATAATGCTGCTCGTGAGTTCTGAGTTGATGAGATCCATAAGCGACCACTCGTCTTTCTTGCATCAGCACGCAGCCAAGACCGATGCCAGATGCATCGCAATAAACGTCGAATGGCTTCGTTGTATCCGGCTGAGCAAGAACTAGGGCTGTCGTGAGATGCTTCACTAAGGTCTTGAAAGCTTGTTCACACGCAGCACCCCACACAAATCTGGTATTCTTCTTTAATAATTCCGTCATCGGTTTAGCAATCTTGGAGAAACTCGGAATAAACCTCCGGTAGTAACCCGCTAAACCGAGGAAGCTTCGGATTTCATGTACTGACTTTGGTGACTCCCATTTCTGTACTTGGATAATCTTACTCGGATCTACAGCGATGCCCTCCGCTGAAATAATGTGTCCGAGAAAAGGTACTTGATTAATCCAGAATTCACACTTGCTGAATTTTGCATAGAGCTGATGATCTCGCAATCTTTGTAGCACAATATGCAGATGTTCAGCATGTTCTTCCTCTGACTTGGAGTACACCAAGATATCGTCGATGAAGACCACGACGAATTTATCCAACTACGGCATGAACACTGAATTCATCAGGTACATAAAGTGTGCCGGGGCGTTGGTCAAACCAAAAGACATAACGAGATACTCATACAGCCCGTATCTCGTTGAGAATGCCGTCTTCGGAATATCTTCTGCCCGGATTTTAATCTGGTGATATCCGGACCGAAGATCCATCTTTGAAAATACCTTCGCACCCACTAATTGATCGAAGAGCATATCAATGCGAGGTAGTGGATACTTGTTCTTAATGGTAACGGCATTCAAAGGACGATAATCAACACAAAGCCGTAGTGTTTCGTCCTTCTTCTTGACAAACAACGCTGAACAACCCCAAGGTGACGAACTCGGTCGTATAAATCCCTTGCTCATTAGGTCATTCAGCTGTGTCTTCAATTCTGCCAGTTCATTGGGTGCCATCTTGTACGGCCTTCGTGATATCGGTGTGGTTCCCGGTATGAGTTCAATCTTGAACTCAACGTCTCGTTCGGGCGGCATGCCCGGTAAATCATCGGGAAACAGATCCGGATACTCACGTACCACCGGAATGTCCTCTATCTTGACAGCTTCCGTGTGGTTCACTGTTGCAATCTGCTGCTGTCTGGCGCCCAAAATTAATATATGAAGACCGTGCTGTGGGGAGTTGAGCTCAACGGTCCTGGAGCTGATGTTAAGAACCGCTCTGTGGTAATTCAACCACGACATCCCCAAAATGATGTCGATCTTCAGACCCTCAAGGATAACGAGAGTCGTAGGGTATATTTTACCCCCCAAACAAAGAGGTGCTCGGGAGACAACCTCGCTTGCGGTACTGCTGCCCCCGGGCGAAGATATGAGGTATTGCCTCTTTGTATAAACGGTTTGGAGCTGATGTTGAGCCACAAAAGATTGGCTAATGAAGTTGTGTGTGGCACCGGAATCAAAGAGAACTAAAACCGGTAGCTGATTCAGAGAAAACATCCCTGCTAAAGCGGCTTCTCCTTCTGGAACATCATCAATCACAGTATAGTGAATGTTGCCCCTTATCTGCCCTCCTATCTGCAGATTGAGGTACGGATCGTATTGTTGTAAATATGATGACCCGTAGCCTCGAGTTCCCTCCGGACATTGCCTAGCATAATGGTCCTTACGCCCACAAGTAAGACACGGATGCCTCTCCGGTTCTTCGTTGACTTGCGGTGGACTGCTAGGTACATATGGCTGCAGCAATGGAGCACAAACCACCGTCTGATGCTGCGGCAGTGGAGGTGGTGCAAGTTGTAGAACTTGACCAGTAATCAATCTCTGAGGAGTTGATCGTACAGGTGGCCTCCATCTTTCACCGGGTGGCGTTTGATACACCAAACGATACTTCTGAGGCACATAACTTGTGCTAGCCTGCTCGATCTTACTCATCTTTCTCTTCTCTGCTTGCCACTCAAGTGTCGGCTTCTCTTGAATGAAAGCCGCATCGACCATGTCGGTGTAACTGCCGTTGTTGTGTACCGCCAGCTTTTCCCGTAATATGGCACTCAGGCCATGGAAGAATAGGTCACACCGTGCTTCTTCTTTCACCACATATTCGGGAGCATATTGGGCCAAAAGATTAAATCTCCTGACATACTCGAGGACACTCATGTCCCCTTGCTTCAAGCCCAAAAATTCCTCCCGCTTTGCCTTGACAATACCTAGTGGTATGTAACGAGTACGAAAGGCTTCACAAAACTCTCTCCATGTTACTTGATGGCCCTCCGGAATGGTGGCAACATAATCCACCCACCAGTTTCCGGCGGCTCCATGGAGTTGTTGAGCGGCAAACTTTGTCTTCTGGTATTCATCACACTTGAATACTCCAAATTTAGACTCCATGACACGAAGCCATTGATCTGCTTCCACAGGTTCGGTGGCTTCAGTAAAGATAGGCGGTTGAGTTGCCAAGAAGTCCAGATAAGCGTCCCGAGGTGGAACGACTTGTTGCGTGTTCTGGAGTACGCCTTGCTGTACCAAAGATTGGAGTAAGCGTGTGTGTTCTTGTGTTGCTTCTTGGAGTAGCCTAGCATTCTCTTGATTAGACTCGACAACTCGAGTCATAAGATCCATCCATCCTGTGGATGGTGGTTCCGATGGTGGGATAGAAGCATCACCACCTCGACGAGAACTTCCGGCCCTACTCCTAGAGCGATTACGAACCATACTGCAAAATGTAGTTGAGATGAGTTAAGCAAGAACTCAGCAGTATGTGAGACTAATGGAAACATGATTATGTCAAAACTTTATGACAGCAGTAACAAAATTCATGTTTACAAAACTCCTTAGTAGGCATAGCTATTCAGCCTATCTGTACAGAACAGACCTTTATGCACTATCTCCAGATTTTGATCTAGTTAAGGGCATTTTCATAACTCAAGTTGAATACAAAAGTTAAAGTTAACTTCAGTATCTTTCCAACGAGTACTCATATGCCCCCAGATCATCTCCGGATTAAAAGGTATGATTTTTCCAAAGTTCACAGAATTCCTGGATAAAATTTGCCAGCACCTCCTTTGTACATGGCTGATTTTATCACAGTTGTATACGTAAATACAATAAGAACCTGAACAAACTTGAACTACAACAATGTTGCACATTCATAGTCTTTCCAATGGTGTATCATAGGCTTCTTAAGGGTTTATCTACAGAAAGTTATGGCTAAAAAACAGAAAGGTCCAGAGAGGTTTTGTTGCTGTCCTGGTTCTGGACAGTTTACCTTACTCTGAACTTTCTACCCATTTAGCATGTGATTTAGCTCTGGAGGTCTACAAACAAGTTGTAGATCACTTGAAGACCTTTCCAGAACTGTACCATACACCTTAATTGGGTCAAGATACTCAGAGTTATGCCCTGTGAAGTCCAGTACAAATGCCTGCCAAAAACAGAGCACTCTGTTTTTTTTGAAATCTTTGAAGTCTAATCTACCTCTCATTTGAATCTTTGCTCAAAATAAGAGTTCAGTAACTAATATTAGTTTCAAACTTCCATTTTTATTTGAAAGTTAGTTCATGAGTCATTTCTTCAAAGGAAAGGGGTTATTATGTTTAGTACGGCGTCGATGCACCGTAAGAAGCATGTCGGTACTACGTAGCCTCACCAAAAGAAAATCCTAACCGGATTATACCGGTATAACGTATCTTAGGTGGCACTAAAACGGTAACTCACAAACGTGTACTATTTGTACTACGGTTTCGTGGTTAATCCTGCATAAGTCACACTCAATCATCAGGTCCGCCTGCACACCGAACCCGGTATCTATACATTTCTTATACCCGTCCTTCATCACTCGCACAGGTGTTCTCAAGCCAAACACGCCTTGAGCTACGTGTTCACGTTACTAACCACGTGACAGGGTTTCCCAAATTGCACCACGCACGCCTGGGACAGACGTTGCTCGAGTACCCCCAAACGACATGAAGAGTCGTAGAGGATACTAAAGCGGATCGGGTTACCTGCCACCCGTGGGGCTCCACCCTTCAGCTTGTGCGCACTGGTGGACAGCGCTTACGTGCACCCCCAAGACATAACTCATCCCGAGATGCACGATTTTCCGACCTAACAAGTAAGTTAGGTTGCCACCTTCATATTAAGCTAATAGTAATCCTTATGTGGGCCTAGTACCGTATCCTCACCGTAACCTAAATTTTTGTCGTAATACCAGCCTCATTCCGTGTGCTATTCCCAATGCGGCTCTAATACCAACTGACACAGGCGCGGTACCGACTGAGACAGGGCTCAGCTCTGATACCACGCTGACGCGACCCGCTCAACCGAGACAGGCCACTCGCCCGGGAATCGCATTGGGTGGTGCCGTGTTATGCGGCACCCAACAACACACATATGAGGAACAATGTATTACATAAAACAATAGCGGAAGCTTACAAGTTTTTCTTTGTAAATACTTTACATCAAGTAACTACATCGGAAGTCTATACCAACTCACGTCGAATAACTAAGAGCACTCGAGATGAAGTCCAGCCCGCGGACTTCTCTCGCTAGCAACACGAAGACAAGCAGCAGCGGCTGGGTTCTCCATGTGTTACCTGACTCGGGAGTCTCCGAGTCTCACCGGACAACCTTCTTTCAGCATCGTTGTTAACCTGCAAAACCACTTATATAGCAAGCATGAGCACATAGGCTCAGCAAGTCTGACCCGTCTCTCCTAAGCAAGAAACTCTACATGCACGACGGTTGCAATTGGGTTGGCTAGATTTGCATAACGGACTCGCCTAAAGTCGATCCTTAACTTTCAGATTTTAAGCCTCATTGTGCAAACCTTGAGCCAAAAAGCATCGCAACTCCACAATCAAACAAGAAACGCTTTGTTGCGATGGTCCTTGCACAAAGTGAAAGTAAACTTTAATGAGCCTATCTCTAATTCAATCATGGTTGCAATACAAGTTATAGCACATCCTCATCAAGTTCAAAAGGATAATTCCAGTTGTTACTACGTCAAGACGCAGTGGGCAAGTATGCTCATATAACCGCGAGCGACGGTGATTCGAATCAGTACACGCCCGGACTACACGACACGTACACCCATACTCCGAGTTGCCGGCAGCAACCTCGACTGACGTTGTGCGCGGCCACCTTTCCCAAGATCTTCCACATTGGACGCAGTCCAACTGCCCCGAGTACGCAAGTTCCCTCAAGGTACATACCCGCTGTGGTATGTTCTTGAGCGAGTTACCTCCTGCTACCCTGACGCCGAAAGCCTAAGGCAGTTGGAAAAGTTCCACTATGGATCTCCCAAGGTACATCGGTTTCCTGGGTCCCATATAGCCAGTATGTGCCCGGTACACAACTCAAACTTGTCCAACAGGGCCAAGCATGGACGGGCCTTAACCGACACAGGCAGGGCTATGCACGCACGGCCTGCAACCTGCTGCATCTAAACCTCCCTTCCCGGTCTCCATTTCTTTTGTGTGAACTTTCCTCATCTTCTCTAAATTGGACCCGTTCCAAGTACACCAGCCCTAAACTCGCGAGTAGATTCCAACTACTCGTCTTCTACCGGACCTTTCCTACTAACATTAGCGTAGACAAATTCCCTCGAGGAGTTGCTATTCTACCCTTTTTCTCTTAGGTGTTTCTGGTCATGCAAGTGGGGTTTTCAATATCATCTAGACGTAATGCAAGCAACGATGCAAAGCTATGATTTCTACAAATGAAAATGCTTTATAAAACGGTTCAAATGCAGCCTGTTTTGCAGGTGACTACTGTTACAATCAGTTAGTGACGATCACATGGAGCTTGATCACTTGTTCTCCTCCCTCCTTGATCTTCACTTCAAGTCCTCCTCACCTTCTTCACGTATATGCTACACGTTATGATCATGCATATGTATTTAATTGAAAAGCTTTTGCTCATAAGATCTAATGACCATTTTAAAACTGGAAATTTGTTTAAGAATTTAAAATGACACTGATGCTAGTGGTTTGGGTTGGGCTTAAACACTAAGATCAAGTGTTGAGTGCTTCTTCCCACTTAAGTGTTGATCACCTTAAGAGATCACACATGATAGTGGTGATCCAGAGCTTTAATGGAGCTGAGAATTTTCATGTGAGTTCCTTGTCACAAGAAAGTCCTCTGGACCAAAATTTAGCATGTTTCATGGAATGGTTTATTCAGAATAATTCTCTAAGTGTTTAATCAAAGATGAATTAATTCTGAGGTAACACCCATGTTCATGTCAAACTCAGTGAACCACAATTTCAATTATAGTTCATAGAGTCTACATGAATTTTCCTAGGATTTTGGGAGCTAGGAATTTCCCAGAACTGAATTTACAAGTTTTGGAAATTTTGTGAAAATGTTTCTGTATTCATTTGAATACAGGAACTTACAATCTGAATTACCCTGATTAATTCAACTCCAAATGAGCTGAAACTTTTACAGGAGTCTAATAACACCCTATAGAATATTCTGTCAAAATTTGAGGATTTTTGGATAAACCAAACTCCCTCTAAAATTCTTTTGCTGAAAATCTTTAAGGAATTTTCCAGAATTAAATAAAGACTTTCATACAAATTGGGTTGCATAATTGGATAGAATTTGTCAATCTGAATCTAACCCAATTTGAATCACTAAATTTGGAGGTTCCTAGCTAAAGTTATGCTCTTCTAAAGTTTGGGAAAAAATCTGGGATTTGAATAAATCCGTGGAAAAGTTTAAACCTGACTGTGGGCCATAGGACACGTGTCAGTCACCGGGAGCGCGCCACACGGGGTCACAGGGTCATTTCCCGCGCTGTCACAATTGATCCGGCGCCACAGAGTATCCGGCCCACTGTTGCCGTGCGACTGACGCGTGGGGCCGGCAAGGTCTTCTTCCACCTCCCGCTCCCGCGCGATCCCGCCGCCGGGCTCGCCGGAGTAGCTCCGGGATTGGTCATCCGGTCATCGCAGCTTCTGAAACTCGCCGCTAGGCCCTATTTCAACCCGAGGAACATGATGGTGGGACTTCCCCAGACCGGTGAGGTTCCTAAACCACCCAGCACCGGTGCAGCGGCTCTGAGGGAGTTCGGCAACGTTGCCCCGATGCTCTAGCCTGCCAGAAGTCCACTAGAAAGGTTCTACAGCACCAGTGGGGATTTGCCCTGCCCGGCCTGGCTGCATATGGGCTTGGAAACGGCTCCAACCTAGGGTTCATCGTGCACCCGATGCCCCTTATTGTGGTAGCCGTTGGAAAAGCTTGAAACAAGCCGTCTACCATGGGTTTCATGCGACGTTTTGTGAAGAAGAAAAGTTGCTACACCAGTCTAGATTCTATGTGCGAAATTTGCAGAGCTCTAAATGAATATAACTCGAGAATTTCGTCGATTCATACCCGCGGGTCAGTTTTCACCGGCCGGAGAGGATCTTTGAAATTCGTTGTTGAGAGGCCGAGACAGACTCGGTGCTTCGGGTGGAAGCTGCACGGAGACCTTGCGCGTCCCAGGGACCGCCTCCTTGGTCGTGAAAGCCGCTCTGTGGAGCTGTCCACGGGAGCACGTTGCCGCCGGGGTGTTCGGCCGCCGCGGAAACTCGATGTTCTCGGCGTAGAGGGCACAAACACGCTTGGCGATGGCTCGAGGAGGTCGTGGGGACGATGGTGGTGTTGCTCGTCTGCTCAACCGAGGCTTCACACTCTAGTTACGGCGGTGGCCGATCGAGCGGACGGCGTCGGCAGCTGCGGCTGTTTCTCGCGCGAGGAAAGAAGCAGAGCGGCGCTGGTCTTCGGAAATGAGCGAAGAGGAGCACAGCAGAGGGTATGAGACGGTCGGGCGGCTTCTCCAGCGCGACGAAATCCAGCAGGAGGTGGCTGTCGGCTGAGCATCGGTGTCGAGCGGAGCTGCGCCCTCGGTCTCGGGTGCCGACTGAAGGAGGCAAACAGAGACCCAACACTTAGATCTTTTGCAAATTTTCAGTTCCCACAATGACATGTGGGACCCACTGATCAGTCCTCCTTATCCCCCCTCCAAATATCTCCCAAGTTTGAATGTTGAGTGAATTCAATTGTGGGAATTCAAATCTGGTATGCATTTGGATAATTGGGCAAGTTTCATCCAAATTCAAACATGCATTTGAATTCTTTGTCATTTAAAGTCCATTTTGGAAAAATGGGTTGCAAACTATTTCCATAAATCATGAAACTTTGCACACCCCCTAATTTGGACTCGAGGAATTCAAATATGAAATCTGATTTTTATTCTGGCTGCTGCAAATGAGATTTTTAGCACAACAGTTTTGAATTGCATTGTGTTCTTCTCATTTGAATTTTTGTTTGAACAAATTGTTCCAAATCTGATTTTTGTTTTCTCACGCATATGGGAACTTCCCATCCTTGTTTTAGACCCCTCTGGGGTTCCAAGTTCTCAAATAAACATTTGACTTGGGTGAAGCAAAATCCTCATGTGTGTTATCACATGTGGGGAAAAGTTTTAACAAGTCCCAATTTTCATACATATGAAACCAACTTTTGCAAACAAGTGTTTCTTTGTATTCATAATTTTGGGACCTTTACACCTACCCTCAGAGGGATGGCAAACAGAAGGTCGATGCCCCAGTCACTGCTGCCCACCAGGTGGGGTTCCAGGAGCCTCAGCGTGTCATAAAGACAGTGCATCACGGTGAGGACTCCAGTTCCGACGGTGACAGACCAGGGCGTTAGCCAACTGCGGCGCGCCTCCGTGCCTCGAACATACCTCTCGGGGGCCGCCTAAGGTCTGTCAACCCCTTGAAGGCCTTGCCAGAAGGGGAAGACGCCTTAGGTCATCCAAGACGAGCCCGGGCCTACCTACCCCTTGAGGCCTTAGCCAGAAGGGGAGAACTCCCCGGGGGCCCCCAGGAGAAGCCGCGCAGGACCTGATCCAGCGCGGAGATAACAACCTCGTCGACAAGACTCGGCTGCAGGGAACACCCCGCAATGCACGGTCTCGGCTGATGCTCAAAGCACTACCGCCAAAGAACCAAACGCGTCGGGGGCCTGCAGGAGGGCAACTTGGTGAAGCGGCACGCTCTATTCCAAGAAGGACCCATAAGCTCTCCCCCAGCAGGGAAGGTCCCTTCCGAATCATTAAAGCTGCTGCCCCAAGTACACATGCCTTCCAACCGAGAGTGAGATCCGTTCCCAAAAATCCTTGCCATGGAGCAACACTGTAAGTCCTACTTCCTGAGCATCAGTAGAACAGGGTTATTCCTTTCTGTAATAGATCCCATAGAATTTAGGAACAGCGCTTGGGGCAGCTAAGTCTCAAGGGACGGTACAGGACTACGTCCAGTTTAGCCTGGTCCCGACCCTAAGCGCGTAGAGTCTTGCTTCCCTTGAAGACAAGGCGGAACATTGCCTCCCTGTACAGCCAGAATTCCACCTATGGGTACGAATACAGAGACCTGTTCTACTTAGCTCTCTCTCATGCGCTCATTTAAATTATGCATTAATTTTTATGATCGCACTATCTCTGTATGTTCATCGTACATCTAGCTCCCCCTCTCCTGCGCTCATCCATAGTCGGCATTCGCTATCCTACCGAAGGCGGCTGCGCTTGAGGCACCTGCCGATGGCCGAGTGAGTCTCTCGGGCCTCCCCCAGTCAGGTGTTGCGGTGCCAGTTGGTTACCTCCAGGAAAGGCCTGCGTTGTGCATGGGGGGTCCAGGGTGCGTATCCAGCTTAGCCGGCCCAGAGCCCAAAGCATGCGCATCCTGCCCCCCGGAGGTCCAGGGGAGTACGTCCGCTTTGCCTGGTCATGAACCCAAAGCGCGTGCACTCTGCTTCCCCAGCGCATGGCCCGACACTAGGGATCGGACGGCCGTACCCGGACCTCGGAGGCAGCCGGAGCTCCGGCGCCTCGCGCACAGAATTTCCCAAGCCCCGTATAGCGAATCAGGATCGTAAGACGGATAAGACTAGGAGACGGCAGGGGAGGACCCCCCGAGGAGAATTACGTTTCCTCTGCCTGTGTGCAGGACCTCCAGGTTACGGCAACAGGGACTGCATGAAGCAGGGGGAAAGGAGCTACCAGCTACTCTGGCCTAGGACTGGAAGGACCAGGACCTGCCTGTCCAGCAGGGGCGGGACCCGGGGGCCCCACGTGTCCAGCGGGCCCGGAACTCTCTCCTCCCTTGAGGAGGGCTCCGGGCTTGCCACGTGGCAGGCGGAAACCGGACCTCCCCCCTCGGCGGGAGGGCTCCGAAAGCCCTACGTGTCCAACATGGCCGGAGCTCCCGCCTCTTAAGGAGGAGCTCCGGACCCGCCACGTGGCAGGCAGATCTGGAGCTCCCTGAAGGGCGAGATCCGGAGACCTCCGGGGGCCCCTAACACGGTTAGGACCCCGGGGAGGGTGTCTGTGCAAAGCTCCGAGATTGGAAATGGCCTCTGAGTACCTTGCGGAGCTAAGTACTCAGTCAGGCAAAGCCAAGAGGGAGAGAAAAAGCATCACAGACACAAGTATCAAAAAGAGTCAAATTAAGCGAGGCTCCATGAGCTGGACTACAGACTGGATAAAAAGGGAGAAACAAGTCCTAGGGACCTCCCGGCTGCCGCCGGAACCTTGCGGCTATAAGGGCGGCCACATCCTCGACTTCTGCCCTGGCAGCTTGCTCCCGCTCTACGGCTGGGCCCTCTCTCGCTGGTTCTAGCGAAAAAGAGGGGTCGCGGCTCTTAAAGCATGCCAGCACATGTGAGGCGACCTCTAAGGCTAGGCCGCGCCCTTCGGCTTCAAGCTCGCTGGCGACCACCGAGTCTAGCCTGTCCAGCTTGGCGCCGATCGACTCCAGCGCGGGGATCACCTCCAACGCAGGGGCCGCGGTCCTCACCGGACTGAAGCCAAGAGGGATCAGGGCGGACCCCGCTCGATCCACGAAGCTCAGGACTGCAAGAGCCTCGGAGGACCGCAAGGCCGAAAGCTCCTCCACCTCGCGGCGGGCCGCCTGCAGAGCCTCCAGGTTTCTCTCGGAGAATTCCTTCTCCTTGGCCGCCAGGGAGCTCTCCCGAAGGTGGAGAGCCTTGGCGAGCCGCTCCAACTCAGCGGCCTTGAAGTCGGCGGTCAACTCCCGGTCCAAGACCGCCCGGCGATCACGGGAGACCTGTTCCTCTCTCAAGTCAAGGTCTGCCTTCAGGATCTCCAGCTCCTCCATCCGAGCTCGAAGGTCATCCTCGCCCGCAGCCAGCTGCGCGGCGACCCTCTCCGCCTCAGCTGCCATGCAGCGCTTCCTTTCCTCAACGGCGAGTTCACGGCGCTCCAACCGCTGCCGTATCTCCACAGCAGCAGAGAGGCTCTCCTCGGCCCGGGCGTGTGCCTCCAGGGTCTCCCTGTTGATCCGCCGTGATTCGGTGTCCATGCGGTCGACAGCCCGCTTCATCCGGTCGAGGAGCGCTTCCCTGAAGTCGAACAACTCCTGCCTGGAGTCGAGCTCACTCTTAACCTTCGCGGTCCTCTCCCGCAAAAGGTTCCCCCAGATGAGGAGGCGGTCCCGTTCAACTGTATACTCCTCCCGCTCGCGCCCTAATGCAGCCAAGACCTGCCGGACGCTCGTCTCGGCAAGCGCGAAGGCGTCCGCCAGAGGCAATGAAGCAACAGAGGCCGGGGCAGTTCCCCCGACCTCCTCCATTACCTCGTCCTCAGGAAGAGCCGACGCACCAGCAACCGAGACGAGACGCCGATCAGGAGAAGCTGGCTCCGAGGCTCTGGCAGCCAGGCCAGCCGGGCTCTCTTCAGCTTCTGGCTCCTTGACCTGAGGAGATGGGCGAGCCGGGGAAGGCGGTGGTGAAGAAGAGGCCGGGCCGTCTAGTGCAGGGTCAACCTGCGCTGGCTTGGGGGCCGCAGTGGCCGTCTCGGCAGGAAGAGACGATGCCGCCGCGGAGTCCGGGCACACCGGAACAGGAGAAGTTCGCGCTGGCCTGGGGGCCGTGGCAGTTGCCCCTGGCTCCGAGCGCAGCGGCACAGATTCCCCGCAAGTCGGGGAAGGCCGGGAAGCGCGGACACTCCAGCGGGCTCTGAACCCCGACTTCCGAGCTGGGGTAGGACTTCCAGAGCCCGCTACCATCACCGACGGCCGCTCTGCAATCGCTTGGACTGGCGGAACAGGGGATGCCCCAGAAGCTTCCCCCAGCGCATCAACCCGGGGCCTCTTCGAGTCGCCACCGGAGGGAGTGTCAGGCACCCCAGAACCCCGACTTGGCGCGGACGCCGCTGCTGGAGGAGATCGAGCGTGCTTCTTCTCTGGCGGCGGGTTGGAAGCCATGGCAAGGGAGAACTCAAAGGCAAGAGAGCAAAAGCACAAGAGTCCGAGGAGAAACGCAGAGAAGTGCGAAGGGAAGCTGCAATGTGGGTAAGACCCCCTCTAAAAAACTTCCCGGGTGCAATTCCAAGCGATTCGGAACTCTTCGAGTACCCCGCACCGGCAACCGCTTCGGTTCCTAGACCGAGTGCCGATGACGGGTGGGCCCAAGCCGCCTACTGAAGCGGTGGGGTCAAGGAGTCAGTCTCCTGAGAAGATGAGCCGGCAAGGCACTTCGGCGGTTCCCGAAGAAAGCGCCGCAACGTGCAGAAGTGGCAGTCTTGGGAACCGCCACAGTAAAAGCAACCATCAAGTGAGCGCACGCTCCCACGATCCCGTGGCCGTTCGTGCTCCGGCAGCGGTCAATTCGGGACTAGAGGAAGTGCGCGGATCAGAAGAGACGGAGGTCCCACCTTGTGCTAGCTATCTCCCCCGAGATGGGCCCGGGGGCCACTGTCGGTACCTGAGATATGGGGTACCCCCGCGCACAGGGTAAAATGCCTAAGGAACTCGCCCTTCTCCGCAGGGAGAGCTCCGAAGGCGCCACGCGTCCGGCGGGGCCGGACCTCCCTCTCCTCAGAGGAGAGCTCCGGGCCCGCCACGTGGCATACAGAAGCCGGACCTCCCCCTCCGCGGGAGAGAGGTCCGAAGCCGCCGCGTGTCCAGCGGGGCCGGACCTCCCTCTCCTCAGAGGAGAGCTCCGGGCCCGCCACGTGGCCAACAGAAGCCGAGCCTCCCCCTCCGCGGGGAGAGGTCCGGAGGCTCCACGTGCCCCGCGGGACTGACCCTCCTCTCCTCTGAGAAGGGCTCCGGGCCCGCCAAGTGGCAGCAGAACGACGCTGCCTGCCCTGAGCGGTAGGCAGCGGGCGTAAATACGCCCCATACCTTGCCCGTACAAGGTATTCAAGGCCCGCGTCTTCCCAAGACACGGAGACGCAGAGCATGCTTCTGTCAGGTGCCGTTGCGCCCAGTTGCATCACAGACTGGCGCGCGGTGTCAGAACCTGTCAGCCAATAAACACCGCGACAAGACATCCCATGCCGCCTGCGCCGTCATCTACCACTACGACTAGCATGCGGCATGGGCAGGGCGGCAAGATGAAGACTCAGAAGCCTTCGGCCAGAGACAACTACCGGCATAAATGAAGATACGGTAGATAATAGACAATCTTCCCGGGACCACCTGTCGGGTCCCGGCTCCCCTTGTAAGCTGCCCGAGTCTTGGACTATAAAAGGCTCGGGTAGGCATCGATAGCAAGGGTTCGCGCTTTGCAACTCATACGCTAGCCATACACTCTCAAGCTGTAACTCACCCCCAAGCTCAGGCCTCCGGCCCTGAGCAGCAAGCAATACAGCGAGCTCCATAGCTCGCCGTGGACGTAGGGTTTTACGCTCCGGCGGCCTGAACCACGTAAAACTCGCCGTGTCAAGCTCTTACTAACTCGTCCATCTGCGCAAGCTCTCCGCTAGGGACTAGCCCCACCGAAAAAAGAACCTCCGCGGGCTGCCCAGTGCAGGCCCGGGGGAAGTGTCGACCGAACACTTCGACAGTCTTCTTCACAGCTTATGCTCTGGCGGGGTTCGTCCCGCCAATTTCTTCCTTCTTTGTCACACTGCTGGAGACATATGGGCTCCAGCTCCACCATCTCTCCCCCAACTCCTTCGCAATGGCTGCTGTCTTTCTCCACTTCTGCGAGATGTTTGTGGGGGTGCACGCTTCTGTGACGCTCTTCCGCTACTTCTTTGTGTTGCGGACGACTGGGCGCGGCTCGAAGACCCAGATGGGGGCATATTACTTCCAGCATCGCTGCAAGGACCGAAAGGTCTCTGGGTACCTTCTGCCCTTCGGCGCATCAAGGTGGGAAAACTGGAGGGAGAGCTGGGTGGTAGTGCAGATCGACGAGCACGATCGCTGTCGAAGTGTTCGGTCGACACTTCCCCCAGGCCTGCACTGGGCAGCCCGCGGAGGTTCTTTTTTCGGTGGGGCTAGTCCCTAGCGGAGAGCTTGCGCAGATGGACGAGTTAGTAAGAGCTTGACACGGCGAGTTTTACGTGGTTCAGGCCGCCGGAGCGTAAAACCCTACGTCCACGGCGAGCTATGGAGCTCGCTGTATTGCTTGCTGCCCAGGACCGGAGGCCTGAGCTTGGGGGTGAGTTATAGCTTGAGAGTGTATGGCTAGCGTATGAGTTGCAAAGTGCGAACCCCTGCTATCGACGCCTACCCGAGCCTTTTATAGTCCAAGATTCGGGCGGCTTACAAGGGTAGCCGGGACCCGACAGGTGGTCCCGGGAAGATTGTCTATTATCTACCGTATCTGCAGTTATGCCGGTAGTTGTCTCTGGCCGAAGGCTTCTGAGTCTTCTTCCTGCCGCCCTGCCCATGCCGCATGCTAGTCGTAGTGGTTGATGACGGTGCAGGCGGCATGGGATGTCTTGATGCGGTGTTTATTGGCTGACAGGTTCTGACACCGCGCGCCAGTCTGTGATGCGACTGGGCGCAACGGCACCTGACAGAAGCATGCTCCGCGTCTTGGGAAGACGCGGGCCTTGAATACCTTGTACGGGCAAGGTATGGGGCGTATTTACGCCCGCTGCCTACCGCTCGGGGCAGGTAGCGTCGTTCTGCTGCCCCGTGGCAGGCCCGGAGCCCTTCTCAGAGGAGAGGAGGGTCAGTCCCGCGGGGCACGTGGAGCCTCCGGACCTCTCCCCGCGGAGGGGGAGGCTCGGCTTCTGTTGGCCACGTGGCGGGCCTGGAGCTCTCCTCTGAGGAGACGGAGGTCCGGCCCCGCTGGACACGCGGCGCCTTCGGACCTCTCTCCCGCGGAGGGGGAGGTCCGGCTTCTGTATGCCACGTGGCGGGCCCGGAGCTCTCCTCTGAGGAGAGGGAGGTCCGGCCCCGCCGGACGCGTGGCGCCTTCGGAGCTCTCCCTGCGGAGAATGGCGAGTTCCTTAGGCATTTTACCCTGTGCGCGGGGGTACCCCATATCTCAGGTACCGACAGTGGCCCCCGGGCCCATCTCGGGGGAGATAGCGAGCCCGAGGTGGGACCTCCGTCTCTTCCGATCCGTGCACTTCCTCTAAGTCCCGAATTGACCGCTGCCGGAGCATGAACGGCCACGGGATCGTGGGAGCGTGCGCTCACTTTATGGTTGCTTTTACCGTGGCGGTTCCCAAGACTGCCACCTCTGCACGTTGCGGCGCTTTCTTCGGGAACCGCCGAAGTGCCTTGCCGGCTCATCTTCTCAGGAGACTGACTCCTTGACCCACCGCTTCAGTTGGGCGGCTAGGGTCCACCTTTCATCGGCGCCCGTTCTCGGAGCCAACGAGGTCGCCGATGTGATGTTTCCGGAGGTTTTCGAATTACCCTGAACCACCCCTAGAAAGTTTTAAAAGGGGATCTCACCCGCATCGCGGCTTCCCTTCACATTGCGCTCGTACTTCCCTTGAACTCTTGCGCCCTGGCTCTCCTGCCCTTGCGCCCTCTTTCACCATGGCTTCCAACTTGCTCCCGACGCGCCTCGTCCGCTCTTCCGAGCTCGGGCCAGTGCGCAGGCTGCTGGGCTGGCGCTCAGAAGAGCAGAAACATCGGCTTTGCCGAGGATCTCTCCCCCTGGTCCGGGAAAAGGGGGAGATAGTCTTCTTCACCGCTTAAGCTCTGGCGGGATTCGTTCCGCCGATTTCTTCCTTCTTTGTCACCCTGCTGGAGACATACGGTCTCCAGCTTCACCATCTTTCCCCCAATTCCTTCGCAATGGCTGCTGTTTTTGTCCACTTCTGCGAGATGTTCATGGGGCTGCACGCCTCCGTGACGCTCTTCCGCCACTTCTTTGTGCTGTGGACGACTGGGCGCGGCTCAAAGACTCAGATGGGGGCATACTACTTCCAGCATCGCTGCAAAGACCCCAAGATCTCCGGATACCTTCTGCCCTTCAGCGCATCAAGGTGGGAAAACTGGAGGGAGAGCTGGGTGGTAGTGCAGACCGACGAGCACGATCGCCTACAACTCCCAACCGCCAGCCCAACCACCGATCGCCGCTTCTGGGAGGAGATCCCTGAGCTGGAGCAGGAGTACACCCCGGTCTTGGAGCGGATCCGGTTCTTGGCCAACGAGGGGCTGACGTCTCTAATGGTGCTGATGGACTTTGTGTCACGCCGTATTGCTCCCTTGCAGCAGCGTAGCCGCCCAGCGTGGTACTACACCGGCGAGCAGGACTGTACCAGGCTGGAGAGAGGCCCCGGCTCTGACCCTTCCGACGAGGAGCTGAACGAGATGGTGAGCAAGGTGAGCGGTGACTACATTCCCAGTGGAGACCCCGCCCTTCCGCCCTCTGCCACCCCCCTCTTCTTGGAGCCTCAGAGGAGGTCAGAGCTCCTGCGGAAGATGCCGAACATTGATGATATCGGGAACGCCGTCCGACAGGTCGGGGATGCCTTCCGGGGTATCACCATTCCAGGAATCGAGCACCCCGGGTCAGGGAATGAGGCATCCGTTGCTGTCAAACCCCCCCCTCCAGAGCCGACGGAACCCAAGCCGCCGACAAAGGGAAAGGAAAAGAGCCGCCCCCCGGGCATCTAGAGAAGAAACGCTGTAAAAGCCCAAGAAAAGGGACTTGCAAAAACTTTTCTGCACCTCACAAAACAACAGTTTTGTTGTGGGTAGATTGTGAAATATTGTGAAGAGCAAGTGATCTCCATCAAAGGAGTGATTAGAAGGGAAAGTCTTCACTTTCACAAAGTAGGGTTTATACACATATGATCACCCAATGAGGAATTCAAAACTGTTGTGTCCAAACTATTGTTTGCAGCAGCTAACACAAGGATCAAGTGGCATATTTGGATTCCTTAGGTCCGAATTAGTGGGGAGGCAAAGTTTCATTAATTTTTGAAAAGTCTTGCTGCCCATTTTTCCAAAGGAAATCAAATGTGCAAAAAATTCAAATGAATATTCGAATTTGAGGGAAACTGGGTCAAACATGCAAATGTGGCTCAGTTTGAGACTTCAAACTTTTGAATTACTCATTTGCCAAAAATTTGGAGATATTTTGGGGCAGAGGGGAGCTGTGGGCCCCACTGGTCAGTGAGAAGAGAGGGGAGAAGCTTACTGCCTAAGTCACTCGGTTCCACAGTTCACACTCGAGCGAGTTGCGCTCTCCCACCGGCTGCCACCGCACGGTCGACCGACGACCGAAGCACCTCCCGAGCTGCTTCAAGCATCGGTTCCCCCGCGCCCTTATCTCCCCTACGCCGTGCTCAAGTCGGCCACAGCCCTCCCACGAGCCCTGTTCTTTTTCCTCCCGAGCAAGCAAGCCGCCGGCGCCGCGCCCGTTCGTCCCGATCCTAAACCGGCATCGCATCCCGACTGCTCAAGCGATCAACACGAAAAAGGAGCGCCAGCGCGTGCACAAGAGTTCCCTCAGCTCAGCTCCGGCGTTCGGGGTTCCTGTCGGCCGTATTTTGAGCATCAGCACCGAAGCCGAGGTGCAACCGGTGGAAGCCGACGTCGGGCTCCCGTGGGCAGCTCACACCAACCAGTTTCACGACTGAGCAAGAGCACCCCAAGGTGCGCCAACTCCCTGCGCTGCTCCTCTCCAAATTCCAGAGCAATCCGTGCGACGTAGCTTCGGAATTTCAAGTTTTCCCCTCGGACGAGGAAAACCGGACCGCGGGTAAGAGCTGTGGAAATTTACGCTTAATTCTCGGTTAAAGTTGTTCATTTTGCGCACACCAGAACTAGAGAGGATAGGGAACCTTTTCCCTCCACAACCCTAGCTAGAAACGCCGTGGTTACAGCTAATTTCGAGCTTTTCGGGCGGCGGCCATGGCGGGAACACGCGGGCGCACGGTGACAACCGGTTTGCCGTCGTTTCCGAGCCAGGTTGAGGCCACGCCGAGATTTCCTGACCTCCACTGATGCTTTAGAGCGGATCCACCGAGCTTTTGGCGGGCTAATGTGCGCGGGCGGCGGTGCCGATCATCACCGAAGGCCGCGGCTCGTCGCCAGCCTACTTCCGGCCACCGGCGGCCCGAGCCAACCCCATAGACTCGTTCCCCGACCCTGAAAACCCCCAGGCGGCGAGTCTCCGGCCGAGAGGTGGCCGGGAAGCTGGGTCCGGCGAGCTCCAGTACAGCGCCGGCGAGGGGGAGGCGCGGGAGCGAGAGGAAGAAGAAGACCCGCCGGGCCCACGTGTCAGCAGCTGAAGATTTAAAACTCCGGATCCGCTGTGGTGTGTGATCCCGTGTGGTGGCGCGGGAAAAGGGCTGTGGTCCCGTGTGGCGTGATTCCGGCGGTTGACACGTGTAGGGTGGACCCACAGGCAGAGTTTGAACTTTTCCCGAATTAATTTGAATTCCAGAATTGGTTCAAACTTTGGAACTGCATAACTTTTGCTAGGAAGCTCCAAATTTAGTGATTCAAATTGGGTTGGATTCATCTTGCCTAGCTCTGTCCAGATATGCAACCCAATTTGTATGAAACCCAATAATTAATTCTGGAAAAATTCTTTAAAGCTTTTCAGCAAAAGAATTTTAGAGGGAGTTTGGTTCATCCAAAAATCCCCAAATTTTGCCAGGATGTTCTTTAGGACATGAGTAAACCCCTGTAAAAGTTTCAGGCCATTTGGAGTTGTTTTGGTCAGAGCAATTCAAATTGAAAGGTGCTGTGTTCATTTGAATACAGAAACATTTTCAGAGAATTTCCAAAACTTGGAAATTCAGTTCTGGGCAATTCTTAACCCCAAAAATGTTAGGAAAATTCAGGCAAACTCTATGAGATATAATTGAAATTGTAGTTCATTAAGTTGAGCATGAACAGGGGTATTACCTCAGAATAAATTCTTCCTTGCTGATTTGCCAAGAGAATTATTCTGAGCAAACCACTCCATGAAAAGTGCTAGTGTTTGGTCCAGAGAGTTTTCTTGTGACAAGGAATTCACACAAAAATTCTCAGCTCCATTGGAGCTCTAGATCACCCCTGTCCTGTTTAACCAATTAAGGGATTAATGTGGAAAAGGGGGGGAAACCACTTAGCATTTAACCATGTGGTTAAGTCCAAGCCAAACCACCAACACCAGTTCATCTTTAAATTCTTAAACAAAGTTCCAGGTGTTAGAGGCTGGTTATTAGAACTAATAGTAGAAGTCTTACTCGAAAACTCACATTTGCATTTAAATTAACATGTAGTATTTCATTAACGTGTAGCCGTTGAAGAAGAGACTCCGGAAGTGCTGGACTTCCTTCTTCCGGACGAAGAACTAACTCCTGACCAGCAGCAACAAGGCAAGCCCCGGTTTGCATTAACCCTTTCTAAAAGTTTTACTTTGTTTACATGTGTCATATGAAGTATGTATGTGCATTAGGTATAGGATGAATGAAACCCCACTTGCATAACCAAAGGTTCCTAAAAAGAGTGAGGGTAGTGTCAAGGACCTCGAATAGACAGGCTATGCTTAATGAGTCATAGGACTTCGGTACAAGTCGAGTAGTTGGAATCTACTCGCGAGATAGGCTGGGAACACACGGGTTCGGTTGAGTGATGTGAGATCACTTTAGTAATGAAAATGAGACTAGGCAGGGGCTAGGGCGCAGCAAGAGAGAGTCTTGTGTGCGCAGCCCTGCCCGTGTCGATTGAGGACCGATCCGTGTGCGGCCCTGCTGAACAAGTATTGAATGTACCGAAGGCATATCGGATATATGGGCCCCGATAAACCGATGTAGCCTAAACCTCCGGGCGTCGAGGCATAGCACACCGATTTATAGGTGTAGGTTGAGGGCAGCAAGGTGGAAATCTGCCAACGGGCATAGAGAGATGCTCCGTGTGGGGAACCTCCTGCTCGTTTCGGTGCGACCGGTTCGACGTTTGGGCTGTTGGGTGAAAGGTTGTCCCGTACGACATCGAGTGAGCGTGCTGTGCAGCTCCACGGGTGGGCGTACGTGACGTGCTCTTTGGGTTTTCCCTGCAGGTGTATATCGAGTCGATTCGCCGTCCCTCGCGGTGACGAGTACTGCTTGTTCACTGCGTCGTAACGTAGACTAATGGATGAAATATGTTGATTCAATGATGCTGATTGATATAATTGTATTGCTACATGTGTGCCACCAAATACTGCTTACTAAATTTCAGATTTCATGAACTGTTAACTTGTTGCTAAAAGATGAACTAAGGATGAACTTGTAGGCATGTCGTTTTGCTGAAATGTTACTATCCTATGTCCATTGTACCCCTCATGTAGAGTTTCATGCTTAGGTGGGTCGGTTAAGCCTTGCTGAGCCTTCGTGCTCACGGTTGCTGCTTAAGTGTTTTTCAGGTGAGGAGCCACCCACGGACTCGGAGTACGAGTCCACCGGCGAGGGTTACCCTCCGTCGGGGACCACGGCTGAGTGGGAGCCGTACACGCCGCGCTGAGCTGAGACGTGCAGCTAGTGTGGGTTGCCCTAGGGCTGGGCAACCGACTTTTGCTAAATAGGCGGGCGTGAGTTGTGTAGTGTAGTCTTCCGCTGTGTAATAGAACAATAATTGTAACTGAAGTTTGTACTTGTTTGTACAGCTTCCGATGTTTTTCCCAGGTAATATATTGTGTTCTTATGACGTGTGCTGTCGGGTGTCGCATCGCGCGGCACCACCCTCTGCGATCCTGGATGAGCGGATTCCGGTCTGCCACAGCCTGGTATCAGAGCTGCAGTGGGGATAGCACAGTACTTAAGGACTGCATTATGGGAAAAATTTGGGTATACGGTGAGGAATCGGTAGTTGCCCAAGTAAGGACTATATTAGCATAGTTACTTAAAGTGGCAAAGACTAACTTATGTGTTATAATTCTGAAATTTCAATTATGTAACGACGCACCTACGCTCTGGTAAGTATGGTAAGGAACGCCACCGAAAGCGGTTCAATTTCGGTTAGCTCTCCCTGACGAGGAACGTGGTTCAGGGATTGATCTCACAGCTTGGTGTGAGATGTCAATATGAACCTCTTGGACTCTTCATGTCCCTGAGTTCATATGAAACGCTGATCCCTAGTGTGCCTTAGGCAAGTAAGTGGAGACCCCATCGCGTGGTCAGTAACGCGAGAGTGTGTTCGTCTGGAAATAGCCCAGGAGGACATACGCAGCGCTTGCCATCGGCGTGCCTTGCAGGGCAGTAGGTGGTATCTGTTGGGTTGATAACATTCCCAACCGTGACGACCCGTTCATGCCATACTCGGGTTCCCCGTCGTGTGGTGTTGAAACACGATCACGTGCCTTGAGACGTGACTTAGCTCAAGGACGGCCGTATGGAAATGATACGGGCGTTTGTATTTACTTTCAAATATGGTACTGCCTGAAATGAAAACAAAACCTTGAGTGCGCCATTATTGTGTGGTCTTCTGCAGGTACTAACCACGTATGTATCCGTGTAGAGAACGTGTGCGAGGGACCGTTTAGTGCCACACTTGAGACGTATATGCCGGTATGATCCGGTTAGGATCTTCTTTGGTGAGGAACGTAGTACCGAGGTATTATAGGCATATGCATGAAAATATTGAGAACAAGGAATTAAAATCGATAGGTTCCACATTTAGGACCCTGGTTGGGTATAAGAGTGGGATAGTGATGGAGTGTAGTTCCCAAAAAGACTGAAAAACAGAGTGCTCTGTTTTGGGACAGCAAGTTTGCTGATCTTCAACAGGGCATAACTCACAGGTCTTTAGCCGAGAGAGGTGTGCCATATAGTTCTGGAAAGGTATTTAAGTATTCTACAACTTTGTTGTAGACTTCCAGAGCTGAAACTCACCTTGAGATGGCTTAAATCCCAGAGACATGTAACTGTCCAGAACTAGGACAGTGTTAAAACATTCTCTGGACTGTTCTGTTTTTCAAGGATAAACTCCCAGTAGAAAAATCTAAAATTTTCATATAATACATCCTTAGAAAGAGTAGAAGATGTGTGACATCTTTGCAATTCAAAGTTTCTGAAGTTTCAGCACAGAATTTAGTGGAAATCAGGGTTGAAAACAGCCACCTCCAAGGGAGGTGCTGTTAAAATTCTTCCAGAAATTCTGTTAACTTTGAATTAGCATAACTTTTTAATCAAAGCTAATCTGGGGGCAAATGAGTACTTGTTGGAAAGATACTGAAGTTAACTTTAACTTTGGTATTCAACTTGAGTCATGAAAATGCCCAGAACCAGACCAAAACTTGAAATAGGTAGCAACTGGTCATTCTGACAGAAGAATGACAGTTGAACTCATTGAAAAGGGTGTTGTACCCTAAGGGTGTTATACGTGATGACAACGCAATATTAATGTCTCGTAGAGACCAAACCCATTTATGGTGAGCTTCCAAAGAGGGGGTTCATCAAGTTGGACTAAGCTAACTTGTGTTTGGTCTAGTAATGGTGTAGCTTGTGCAAAGTTATTACATTATCTACTTACGAGATATTTTGCATGTTTTGGTTGTCATAATGTTTGTACGCCCTGTTCTGTTGGACTGCATGCAAAATGTTGCGGGACTGATGTTTAATGTCGTACGGTTGCAGATGGTTCGTACTAGGACCACGCACGAGGTTGGTGGCTCTAGCCAAGGTGGAGGCGATGACTCCCAGCCACCGGCCTACGACAGCACCCCGCAGCAGCAGCCACCACCGCCGCCTCCGCTTACTCTAGCGGATGTGATAGCGGCATTGGTGGGAGGTCATGAGGAGCAGACCGACCTGCTCCGCACGATCGTGCAGAATACGTCCCAGGCGGGAGGACGTCAAGAGCGAGGGCCTCGTGAGCCCCGCGAAGTGTCGTACTCGGATTTCATGAGTACGCACCCTCCAGTGTTCACCGAAGCTGAAGAACCACTGGAGGCGGACAACTGGCTGCGGACTATCGAGTCCAAGTTCGGGATGCTCCCGTGTACGGAGCGGCAGAAGACACTGTTCGCAGCGCAGCAGCTCCACGGTGCCGCTGGGGCGTGGTGGGCGAATTATGTCGCCTCACGTCCGGCTGGCCATGCCGTGGAATGGCAAGAGTTCCGGGAGGCGTTCCGCGCCTATCACATCCCTCCCGGAATAATGAAGAGGAAGTTCCAAGAATTTTTGGAACTGAAGCAGGGCGGGAGGAGTGCCCACGACTACTCCCGTGCCTTCAACCATCTGGCGCAGTATGCGTCAGACTACATCTCCACGGAGGAGAAGAAGAGGGAGCACTTCTATCGAGGGTTACATCCCGCAATGAAGACCCACCTCGTGCAATGGAACCGCGGCACATTCAACGACCTAGTCAATGCCGCCATCATGCAAGAGGACGCTCAGCGGGAGTTAGCAGCTGAGCAGAGGAATTGTAGCGCTCCACCTAGCAGCGGTGGGAGTGGCGCTCCCCAGAAGTACCGTATGGTGTATCGGACACCATCCGGGCAGCAGTGGCAACCACCGGCGCGGCCGCAACGGTTCGGGGGACGTCCCTTTCAGGCACCTCCGTTCCGTCCGCCGATGCCACCACCAAGACAGCAACAGCAGACGGTACCCCGGGCGTTTCCACCGCCACAACGCGCCCCAGGTTTCCGTCCACCGATCAGCGGGGGACCGCCCCGTTTCACCTGCTTCACGTGTGGCCAGGCGGGCCACTTTGCGAAGGACTGTCCCCAGGGGCAGCAGAGCAGCGGGCCAGCCCAGTTCCAGGGCGGTGCTCGAAGCCGACCTCTGGCGAAGAAGGTTGGTCAGCGGACTGGAGGCGTCCGCAACCTCGACAATGAGGACGCCCCAGAGGGAGACAACGTGCTGGCGGGTACGTTTACTCTCAACGATCAAGACATCGTCGTATTATTTGATTCTGGTGCAGCCCACAGCTTTATAAGTGCATCCTATGTGGCTAAACATCAATTGCAAGTCTTCCCAACCGACTGCACTTATATGATCTGCTCACCGGGAGGGAAGATTTCAGCTAATATGATGATTCCAAAGGCACCTCTGTGCTTAGGTGGGAAACTATATCCCACCACCTTGATAATCCTTATGGGACAAAAGATTGATGCAATCTTAGGGATGTCATGGCTGCAATACCATGGCGCTGTCCTAGAGACTCGGACACGGACGGTTCACTTAAATTCTCCATTCCACCGTCCGCATTCCATGGTGTTAGACATGCCAGTCCGGGAAGTTTTAGCAATTAATAATGCTGAAGTTCTCAAGTTAGAAGACATCCCCGTAGTCCGGGAGTATCCTGATGTGTTCCCGGATGATCTTCCGGGCATGCCACCTGAGCGGGATGTCGAGTTCAAGATTGAACTTGCACCCGGGACTACGCCCATATCACGGAGACCATACAAGATGGCTCCAAATGAGCTGGCGGAACTGAAAGAACAGCTCAATGATCTGTTGAGCAAGGGTTTCATTAGGCCGAGTTCCTCGCCTTGGGGATGCTCGGCGCTATTTGTAAAGAAGAAGGATGAAACCCTGAGGCTGTGTGTGGATTACCGGCCGCTCAATGCCGTCACCATCAAGAATAAGTACCCACTGCCCCGTATTGACATCTTGTTTGATCAACTGGTGGGGGCAAGTGTATTCTCAAAGATGGACCTTCGCTCTGGATATCATCAGATCAAGATCCGGGCGGAGGATATCCCGAAGACGGCGTTCTCGACGAGATACGGCTTATACGAATATCTCGTCATGTCCTTTGGTCTCACGAATGCTCCAGCCCATTTCATGTATCTCATGAACTCGGTGTTCATGCCGGAGCTGGACAAGTTCGTGGTAGTGTTCATCGACGACATCTTGGTTTACTCCAAGACCGAAGCTGAACATGCCGAACACTTGCGGATCGTTCTTCAACGATTGCGAGACCACAAACTCTATGCCAAGTTCAGCAAATGCGAATTTTGGATCAGCCAAGTGCCGTTCTTAGGACATATCATCTCAGCTGAAGGCATCGCGGTTGACCCAAGCAAAATAGAGCAAGTGTTGAAATGGAAAGCTCCCACTTCAGTCCATGAAGTCAGAAGCTTCCTCGGGTTAGCGGGGTACTATCGGAGATTCATTCCGAGTTTCTCCAAGCTCGCTAAGCCGATGACAGAATTGCTGAAAAAAGGGAAGAAATATGTTTGGAACACGGCGTGTGAAGGAGCGTTCCGGACATTGGTGAAGCATCTCACAACAGCCCCGGTCTTAGCTCAACCGGATACAACAAAGCCCTTCGACGTATATTGTGACGCGTCCGGTATTGGGCTTGGCTGCGTGTTGATGCAGGAAGGACGTGTGGTCGCTTATGGCTCACGCCAACTTCGGAACCATGAGCAGCACTACCCGACTCACGATCTTGAACTTGCTGCCGTGGTGTTGGCGCTGAAAATGTGGAGGCACTATCTCCTGGGGAACTTGGTGCATCTCTACACCGACCACAAGAGCTTGAAATACATTTTCACCCAGAAGGAGCTGAACATGAGGCAGAGGAGGTGGTTAGAACTGATCAAAGATTATGAGATTGAGATCCATTACCACCCCGGCAAGGCGAATGTGGTTGCCGACGCGCTGAGTCGGAAATCACATGTCCATCACCTCACCATTACACCGGTGGAGGAGGAAGAGCCAAATTTATACTTGGTTCCTTATGGATCGCTGTACAACCTTGCCCTCATCCCTACTATTAGGGAGGACATCATTGCAGCTCAGAAAACGGATAAAGGCATGGCACATCTCCGGAGACGGATAGACAATGGAGAAATTAAATGTTTCCGGAAGGATGATGAGGGGACGCTGTGGTTCAATGACCGCATAGTCGTACCCCGAAATATGGAGTTGAGGAAAAAGATTCTCGATGAAGCTCACTTGTCCAAATACTCCATTCATCCGGGCAGCAACAAAATGTACCAAGATTTGAAAAAGAAATTTTGGTGGACACGGATGAAGCGGGAGGTAGCTAAGTACGTATCCGAGTGCGATACGTGTAGACGAGTGAAAGCTGATCACATGAAGAAATCAGGACTGTTGCAACCCCTGAAGATTCCGGCATGGAAATGGGAAGATGTGAGCATGGATTTCATTGTGGGATTACCCCTAACAGCCAACAAGCATGATTCCATATGGGTAATCGTTGATCGGTTAACCAAGACGGCTCACTTCATTCCGGTGAATA
Source organism: Neostapfia colusana (assembly GCA_030760725.1). Taxonomy (NCBI): domain Eukaryota; kingdom Viridiplantae; phylum Streptophyta; class Magnoliopsida; order Poales; family Poaceae; genus Neostapfia; species Neostapfia colusana. Next base: position 110,602,280 of record JASWHV010000006.1, read on the forward strand.
CACGTTACAATGCCGGCAAATATGCGGAGCTATACATAGCGAAGATTCTATGCCTATACGGGGTACCCAAGACCATTGTCTCAGATCGAGGTGCATTATTTGCATCTCGCTTTTGGGAGCAGCTACACGCTGCATTGGGTACTAAGTTGATCAGGAGCTCCGCTTATCACCCTCAGACAGATGGCCAGACAGAAAGGGTGAATCAAGTCCTGGAAGACATGTTGAGAGCATGTGCCATCCACCATGGTAGGCACTGGGATGATGACCTACCATTGGCGGAATTCTCGTACAACAACGGTTATCAGGCGAGTATCAAAATGGCACCCTATGAAGCTCTCTACGGTCGTAAATGCCGCACCCCATTAAATTGGTGCGAGTCCGGTGAAAGGGTCACATTCGGGGTTGAGGTGGTGAACGACGCCGAGGAGCGCGTTCGGACAATTCAAGCCAATTTGAGGGCCGCTCAATCCCGACAGAAGAGCTACGCTGATAAGAGGCGTAGGCCGTTGCATTTTGACATTGGGGAACACGTGTACCTCCGCGTGTCTCCGATGAAGGGCGTGCACCGGTTCGGTGTGAAGGGGAAGCTCGCTCCCCGTTTCATTGGACCCTACGCTATCACCGAGAAGTGTGGACCAGCAGCGTATCGATTGGAGCTACCGGCATCTCTGGCTGGTGTCCATGATATTTTCCATGTTTCGCAACTGCGAAAATGCTTGAAGCATACAACTGCTGTTCCTACCGAAGACATCGGCGAGCTGAAGCCGGATTTAACATATGATGAATATCCGGTGGGAATTCTTGATGAGAAAGCCAGGACCACGCGTAGCAGAACGTTGTGGTTCTACAAAATACTCTGGAGTAACCACACCGCCGAGGAAGCGACGTGGGAGAGCGAGGAGTTCCTTCGCTCAAATTACCCGGAGTTCATGGCTTCTCAACACGGGTAAGTCCCTATTACATCGCTATCTCTTCTTTTATAATCTCGGGACGAGATTCTTTTAAGGGGGGAGGGATGTAAAAGCCCAAGAAAAGGGACTTGCAAAAACTTTTCTGCACCTCACAACACAACAGTTTTGTTGTGGGTAGATTGTGAAATATTGTGAAGAGCAAGTGATCTCCATCAAAGGAGTGATTAGAAGGGAAAGTCTTCACTTTCACAAAGTAGGGTTTATACACATATGATCACCCAATGAGGAATTCAAAACTGTTGTGTCCAAACTATTGTTTGCAGCAGCTAACACAAGGATCAAGTGGCATATTTGGATTCCTTAGGTCCGAATTAGTGGGGAGGCAAAGTTTCATTAATTTTTGAAAAGTCTTGCTGCCCATTTTTCCAAAGGAAATCAAATGTGCAAAGAATTCAAATGAATATTTGAATTTGAGGGAAACTGGGTCAAACATGCAAATGTGGCTCAGTTTGAGACTTCAAACTTTTGAATTACTCATTTGCCAAAAATTTGGAGATATTTTGGGGCAGAGGGGAGCTGTGGGCCCCACTGGTCAGTGAGAAGAGAGGGGAGAAGCTTACTGCCTAAGTCACTCGGTTCCACAGTTCACACTCGAGCGAGTTGCGCTCTCCCACCGGCTGCCACCGCACGGTCGACCGACGACCGAAGCACCTCCCGAGCTGCTTCAAGCATCGGTTCCCCTGCGCCCTTATCTCCCCTACGCCGTGCTCAAGTCGGCCACAGCCCTCCCACGAGCCCTGTTCTTTTTCCTCCCGAGCAAGCAAGCCGCCGGCGCCGCGCCCGTTCGTCCCGATCCTAAACCGGCATCGCATCCCGACTGCTCAAGCGATCAACACGAAAAAGGAGCGCCAGCGCGTGCACAAGAGTTCCCTCAGCTCAGCTCCGGCGTTCGGGGTTCCTGTCGGCCGTATTTTGAGCATCAGCACCGAAGCCGAGGTGCAACCGGTGGAAGCCGACGTCGGGCTCCCGTGGGCAGCTCACACCAACCAGTTTCACGACTGAGCAAGAGCACCCCAAGGTGCGCCAACTCCCTGCCCTGCTCCTCTCCAAATTCCAGAGCAATCCGTGCGACGTAGCTTCGGAATTTCAAGTTTTCCCCTCGGACGAGGAAAACCGGACCGCGGGTAAGAGCTGTGGAAATTTACGCTTAATTCTCGGTTAAAGTTGTTCATTTTGCGCACACCAGAACTAGAGAGGATAGGGAACCTTTTCCCTCCACAACCCTAGCTAGAAACGCCGTGGTTACAGCTAATTTCGAGCTTTTCGGGCGGCGGCCATGGCGGGAACACGCGGGCGCACGGTGACAACCGGTTTGCCGTCATTTCCGAGCCAGGTTGAGGCCACGCCGAGATTTCCTGACCTCCACTGATGCTTTAGAGCGGATCCACCGAGCTTTTGGCGGGCTAATGTGCGCGGGCGGCGGTGCCGATCATCACCGAAGGCCGCGGCTCGTCGCCAGCCTACTTCCGGCCACCGGCGGCCCGAGCCAACCCCATAGACTCGTTCCCCGACCCTGAAAACCCCCAGGCGGCGAGTCTCCGGCCGAGAGGTGGCCGGGAAGCTGGGTCCGGCGAGCTCCAGTACAGCGCCGGCGAGGAGGAGGCGCGGGAGCGAGAGGAAGAAGAAGACCCGCCGGGCCCACGTGTCAGCAGCTGAAGATTTAAAACTCCGGATCCGCTGTGGTGTGCGATCCCGTGTGGTGGCGCGGGAAAAGGGCTGTGGTCCCGTGTGGCGTGATTCCGGCGGTTGACACGTGTAGGGTGGACCCACAGGCAGAGTTTGAACTTTTCCCGAATTAATTTGAATTCCAGAATTGGTTCAAACTTTGGAACTGCATAACTTTTGCTAGGAAGCTCCAAATTTAGTGATTCAAATTGGGTTGGATTAATCTTGCCTAGCTCTGTCCAGATATGCAACCCAATTTGTATGAAACCCAATAATTAATTCTGGAAAAATTCTTTAAAGCTTTTCAGCAAAAGAATTTTAGAGGGAGTTTGGTTCATCCAAAAATCCCCAAATTTTTCCAGGTTGTTCTTTAGGACATGAGTAAACTCCTGTAAAAGTTTCAGGCCATTTGGAGTTGTTTTGGTCAGAGTAATTCAAATTGAAAGGTGCTGTGTTCATTTGAATACAGAAACATTTTCAGAGAATTTCCAAAACTTGGAAATTCAGTTCTGGGCAATTCTTAACCCCAAAAATGTTAGGAAAATTCAGGCAAACTCTATGAGCTATAATTGAAATTGTAGTTCATTAAGTTGAGCATGAACAGGGGTATTACCTCAGAATAAATTCTTCCTTGCTGATTTGCCAAGAGAATTATTCTGAGCAAACCACTCCATGAAAAGTGCTAGTGTTTGGTCCAGAGAGTTTTCTTGTGACAAGGAATTCACACAAAAATTCTCAGCTCCATTGGAGCTCTAGATCACCCCTGTCCTGTTTAACCAATTAAGGGATTAATGTGGAAAAGGGGGGGAAAACCACTTAGCATTTAACCATGTGGTTAAGTCCAAGCCAAACCACCAACACCAGTTCATCTTTAAATTCTTAAACAAAGTTCCAGGTGTTAGAGGCTGGTTATTAGAACTAATAGTAGAAGTCTTACTCGAAAACTCACATTTGCATTTAAATTAACATGTAGTATTTCATTAACGTGTAGCCGTTGAAGAAGAGACTCCGGAAGTGCTGGACTTCCTTCTTCTGGACGAAGAACTAACTCCTGACCAGCAGCAACAAGGCAAGACCCGGTTTGCATTAACCCTTTCTAAAAGTTTTACTTTGTTTACATGTGTCATATGAAGTATGTATGTGCATTAGGTATAGGATGAATGAAACCCCACTTGCATAACCAAAGGTTCCTAAAAAGAGTGAGGGTAGTGTCAAGGACCTCGAATAGACAGGCTATGCTTAATGACTCATAGGACTTCGGTACAAGTTGAGTAGTTGGAATCTACTCGCGAGATAGGCTGGGAACACACGGGTTCGGTTGAGTGATGTGAGATCACTTTAGTAATGAAAATGAGACTAGGCAGGGGCTAGGGCGCAGCAAGAGAGAGTCTTGTGTGCGCAGCCCTGCCCGTGTCGATTGAGGACCGATCCGTGTGCGGCCCTGCTGAACAAGTATTGAATGTACCGAAGGCATATCGGATATATGGGCCCCGATAAACCGATGTAGCCTAAACCTCCGGGCGTCGAGGCATAGCACACCGATTTATAGGTGTAGGTTGAGGGCAGCAAGGTGGAAATCTGCCAACGGGCATAGAGAGATGCTCCGTGTGGGGAACCTCCTGCTCGTTTCGGTGCGACCGGTTCGACGTTTGGGCTGTTGGGTGAAAGGTTGTCCCGTACGACATCGAGTGAGCGTGCTGTGCAGCTCCACGGGTGGGCGTACGTGACGTGCTCTTTGGGTTTTCCCTGCAGGTGTATATCGAGTCGATTCGCCGTCCCTCGCGGTGACGAGTACTGCTTGTTCACTGCGTCGTAACGTAGACTAATGGATGAAATATGTTGATTCAATGATGCTGATTGATATAATTGTATTGCTACATGTGTGCCACCAAATACTGCTTACTAAATTTCAGATTTCATGAACTGTTAACTTGTTGCTAAAAGATGAACTAAGGATGAACTTGTAGGCGTGTCGTTTTGCTGAAATGTTACTATCCTATGTCCATTGTACCCCTCATGTAGAGTTTCATGCTTAGGTGGGTCGGTTAAGCCTTGCTGAGCCTTCGTGCTCACGGTTGCTGCTTAAGTGTTTTTCAGGTGAGGATCCACCCACGGACTCGGAGTACGAGTCCACCGGCGAGGGTTACCCTCCGTCGGGGACCACGGCTGAGTGGGAGCCGTACACGCCGCGCTGAGCTGAGACGTGCAGCTAGTGTGGGTTGCCCCAGGGCTGGGCAACCGACTTTTGCTAAATAGGCGGGCGTGAGTTGTGTAGTGTAGTCTTCCGCTGTGTAATAGAACAATAATTGTAACTGAAGTTTGTACTTGTTTGTACAGCTTCCGATGTTTTTCCCAGGTAATATATTGTGTTCTTATGACGTGTGCTGTCGGGTGTCGCATCGCGCGGCACCACCCTCTGCGATCCTGGATGAGCGGATTCCGGTCCGCCACAAACGCGCCCGGTCTCCTCCGAGGGTGCCGCCTGTGCCGAGTCAGGGTGCCGGAGCTACTTTGCTCCCATCTCCCGGAGGTGCTTGTCCATCGGGTGGCGACCCGAAGAGGTCCCGAGTGTCCCTCCCCGGCGGGTGTCTCCCCAGACAGCAGCCGTCCGAATCAGCCCAGGTACCTCGCCATCCTTCCTCAAGCGGAGGGGCTCCCAGGACGGATGTTTGTGGGGCGACGCCGGCGAGTGCGCCGGGGATCCAGGCGTTCCATTCCGCGACCGTTTCAGCCACTGGTCCTGGCAGTTCAGCTACAGCCCAGAGGCCAGTGCTGCAAGCTCGCTGGAGCGCTCATGCCGCCCAGTAAGTGTTATTCTTTCTGGCTTATAGGAGCAGAGCTCTTGCCTCTTCTCTTATTCTGAGGGCTTCTTCTTCTTTGCAGGGACCAACCGGCTACCAGGGGCGGGCCTCTTATCCGGCCGCCTTCAACCAGCGGAAGCTCCGCGCCTCAGCACCTGGGGACCGTGGCGGCCCCCCTAGCTCCCAAATCGATGGGGGCACCCTCTGCACCAGCGGGTTCATTTTCCGCGGTGGCCACATCCGCTCCTACCCGCCCTCCTTCACCAGTCCAGAAGCCAGGTCTTGAGACCGGGAGGGCTGCTGTAGGTGCGCCTGCTGGCCCCCTGGCCTGCTTAGGACAGCGCCCCTCCGTGGCCGCTGAGGCGTCGGCGCCCCCGCCGTTCTTAGACTCGTCAGGGGGGTCCAGCGGCGCAACTCCTATCCCCCCTGCTCCGGCGCCCGTGTGGGACGCCCTGGGGCGTTCCCAGACCAGCGCCCGGCAGCTCCAATCTGCCTTTGAGCAGGAGCGGAAGGCATTGGCCGGCGAGAGGGAACACCTTCTCAGCTGGCAGCAGCGGGCTCAGGCGGACCTTGACTCAAGGCAGTCAAGGCTTGAGGCCATGAGAGCTCTGCTTGGCACTCAGAAGAAGGCCATTAGCCGCTTGGAGTCAGAGGCCCAGCGGGTTCGTGTCACCTACCGCGAGGCTCTGGCCCAAGCTGAAGCCAAAGCCAAGGAGTGTTCCGCCGCCGCAGAGGAGTTGCAGCTGCAGGTAGCCCGTCGGGAGCACGCCGTCGCTGATCGGGAACGCGCCGTTGCGGCCGAGGAGGAGAAGACCACCGCCCGGCTGAGGGCCAAGGTGGAGGAGCTAAGGGCTTGGTCCGAGGAGCTGGGGCTCCGTGAGTCGGCTGTCGCCGCGAGGGAGGAGCAGTTCTCCAAGGAGCGTCAGGCGGCGATGGATCGCGAGCTAGCGGCTCGCCAAGAGGTAGAGAGGCTCCAGTCCTTGTGGACTGCCGAGGCCCAGGCGGTCTGGTGCTTCATTGCCAAGGTGGGATCCGCCTTGGCTCCTCTTGGTTTCAGTCCTGTGCAGGTGGAGACCCCAGCGCGGCCAATGTCCGAAGCGGCCCCGGCCCTTGAGTCTCTTGGCGATGAGCTAGGTCGGCTCGAATCAGTGATCGCCGACGAGCTGGAAGCGGAAGGTCGGGGCCTCGCGAAGGAGGTTGCGATGCACGTTCTGTCATGCTTCATTAGCCGAGACCCTTCCTTTTCTCTGGGGCCGGTTCATCTAGGACCCGTCGCCGATCGGGAGGAAGCTGCCAGGGCCGAAGTCGAGGACTTAGCTGCCCTCGTGGCCTCTAGGTTTCATCGGGAGTCCGGGGACCCCTAGGCATCTGCCCTCGTGTCCACAAGGCTCTGTACTTTATTTTTGTTGAGTCTGTAGCCCAGCTCGTGGAGCCTTCGTATGGACAGACTTCTGTTTTTTCTGTGTCTGCATGTCCTAGTCTTCTTCTTGGCCTTTCCTGACCGAGTCCTTAGCTCCGCAAGGACTCGGAGGCCTTGACCAATCTCGAAGCTCTGCATAGACACCCTCTCCGGGTCCTCACTGTATACTAAGGGTTCCAGAGGTCTCCAGGACCCGCCTCACGAGATCAGAGGGGGGTCCGGGCCTGTTGGTCACATGGCGGGCCCGGAGCTCCCGCCTGAGGGGAGGTCCGGGCTTGCAGGGCACGTGGAGCCCTCGGGCCTCTCCCCGCAGAGGGGGGAGGTCCGACTTCTGTAGACCACGCGGCGGTCCCGGAGCTCCCACTCTCAAGGAGGGGGGAGGTCTGGCCCTGCTGGACACGTGGGGCCTTCGGGCCTTGCCCCTGTGAGGTCTAGCTCTTTGATCTTACCTTGGGGTTTTTTGGCCTTGCGCGATCCCGTAGCGGCCCCCTGGTAGGTGCGTTCTATTGGATGGATGCGCCTACCATACTCCTGCGGGGAGCTGAGGCTGAGAGGTCCTGCACACAAGTAAGGAAAAAGTAAATCTCCTTGAGGGCTCCCCCCCTCTATCTCTTAGTCTTATCTGGCTTACGGTCCCCGTGCACTTATATGGTGCTTGGGAACTACCGTGCGCGAAGTGCCGGGGGCTTGGGGCCCCCCTGGCTTTCGGCCGGTACCTCCCGCGCAACCGCCTTTGGCAGGGCAGCAGATTCCGACTAAAGATGAGAATGAGAAGGGGGAGTTGAACGCATAGTGAGCACACGTTAGTAGGGTAATCATAAAAATTTAATAAGTAAATTAAATGAGTACCAAAGAAGAGCAACGTAGGGTAGGTTTCTTTTCATATAAATTTCCATACGGGGGAAGGCGGGCCGAATATGTAGGCCACGACCCACCTCAAGGGAAGCAAGACTCTACGCGCTTGGGGTCAGAACCAGGCGAAGCTGAACGTAGTCCTGGACCGTCCCCTGAGGCTTAGTTGCTTCAAGCCCTGTTCTTGGACTTTTATGGAATTTATTATAAAAAGAAGGGTCTGTCCTATTGTTGCTCTAGGGGTAGAACTTACAGCGGTGTTCCGTGTTCCGAAGGTTCGGGGGCGGGTCCCCGCCCTCGGTTCTGGGGAATGGTCCCAGGCCCGGTATGTCGAGCCCCAGTATGGCAAATGGCCATGTGGGCTGGATCATCTGTACCGTCCAAGCCGGTGTATGGATCTGCTTGGCGTGGAACAGGTACGCCTAGCAGCTCTCGACCAGCTCGACGGCATCCTGGAGTGTTGCCGGCTAGTAGAAGCCATGCCGAAAGGCTTTACCGACAAGCGTGCGCGAGGAAGAGTGACTCCCACATTCGCCTCCAGGGATCTCAGCGAACAAGTTGCAGCCTTCGCCCTGGGTTATGCACCGCAATAGGATGTGGTTGGCGCCGCGTCGGTAGAGATCCCCCTCTACCGCCATGTGTCTCTTAGCCATACGCACAATCCGTTCAGCGGATACACATTCATTAGGGAGGATATTGTCTTTCAAGTAGTCCCGGACCTCCGTGATCCATGCATCGGGTCTGACTTGAGCATCTGGATCTTGAGCGCTGGGTTGCACGGAGTCCCCAGTGACGCTTATGATCCTTGGCGGCATCCATGACCGCCGGGACCGCCAGCTTCGAGGTGCTGGTCTAGCCCCCTTCGCCCGGCTCGGCGGGCCGGGCTGTGGGCCGCGGCAACGTCCTCTCGAGGCCCCCTTCAGGCACAGTGGCTCCGGTGGGGGTCTTCGTTGAAAGGTCGTCAGCTGCGGCCTTGCTAGCGCGCGGTACGTGGTGCAGGTCCAAGGCGAGGAGGTCTGTCTCCACCGTCTTGGTTGATAACCAGACTGGGAGTTGCTCTGAGCCAACGACTAGCAAGGAGGATGAGCACTTCATACTTTGCTATGTTGTTGGCTGCCTTGGAATTGAAACGCGCCACATACCCAGACTGCTCCCCCGATGGCGTGAGGAACAGTACGCTAGCATCGGCCCCCTGCTTTCGCAAGGAGCCGTCGACGAACATCATTCGGTAAGGCCTGGTGAAGGTCAGGGCTCAGGGTCCTGTTTCATCGTCTTCGTGGCCCCCTGAGCGTGCGTCTACTTCAGCCACAAGTCAGCTAGTGCTCGGTTAATGTCTGCATGACGGGAAAGGGAGCCTAGGTCAAACTTTAGTAGCTCCGCCGCCCATTTGGCGGCATTGTCCGCCACGTGGGGGCTGTGGAGGATAGTGTCGGTACCCTCGATATGGGGTACCCCCGCGCACAGGGGAAAATGCCTAAGGATCTCGCCCTTCTCCGCAGGGAGAGCTCCGAAGGCGCCACACGTCCAGCGGGGCCGGACCTCCCTCTCCTCAGAGGAGAGCTCCGGGCCCACCACGAGGCATACAGAAGCCGGACCTCCCCCTCCGCGGGAGAGAGGTCCGAAGGTGCCGCGTGTCCGGAGAGGCCAGACCCCCCTCTCCTCAGAGAGGAGCTCCGGGCTCGCCACGTGGCTGACAGAAGCCAAGCCTCCCCCTCCGCGGGGAGAGGTCCGGAGGCTCCACGTGCCCCGCAGGCCGGACCCTTCTCTCCTCGGAGAAGGGCTCCGGACCCGCCACGTGGCCAGAAGAACGGTGCTGGCTGCCCCCGAGAGATAGGCAGCGGGCGTAAAAACGCCGCATACCTTGCCCATACAAGGTATTCAAGGCCCGCGTCTTCCCAAGACGCGGAGACGCGGAGCACGCCTCAGTCAGGTGCTGTTGCGACCAGTCGCATCACAGACTGGCGCGCGGTGTCAGAACCTGCCAGCCAATAAACTCCGCGACAAGACATCCCATGCCGCCTGTGCCGTCATCAACCACTACGACTGGCGTGCGGCATGGGCAGGGCGGCAAGATGAAGACTCAGAAGCCTTCGACCAGAGACAACTACCGGCATAACTGCAGATACGGTAGATAATAGACAATCTTCCCGGGACCACCTGTCGGGTCCCGGCTCCCCTTGTAAGCCGCCCGAGTCTTGGACTATAAAAGGCTCGGGTAGGCGACGATAGCAAGGGTTCGCACTTTGCAACTCATACGCTAGCCATACACTCTCAAGCTGTAACTCACCCCCAAGCTCAGGCCTCCGGCCCTGAGCAGCAAGCAATACAGCGAGCTCCATAGCTCGCCGTGGACGTAGGGTTTTACGCTCCGGCGGCCTGAACCACGTAAAACTCGCCGTGTCAAGCTCTTACTAACTCGTCCATCTGCGCAAGCTCTCCGCTAGGGACTAGCCCCTCCGAAAAAAGAACCTCCGTGGGCTGCCCAGTGCAGGCTCGGGGGAAGTGTCGATCGGAAACTTCGACATTTGGCGCGCCAGGAAGGGGGCTTTTCTCCTAGCGCGATGAGTTTCCACCGACGAAGATGACCAAGCTTCCTTCAGCGGCAAACTCTCCCCCCCTGCGCCCGCGGCAAACCGTGACCAGGGGAGAGTACATGATGACACACTCAGGACGGAGTGTGTCAGCGCAAGCTGGGAGCCAGCAACCGGCTCTGGCAGCGCCGACCCCGGCAATGCAGGCTCCGACCAGCGTCAGGTCTTCAGTAGCGCTGGGTGTACCCGGCGGGGGTGCGCTAGCCGCAGCAAGAGCGCTACTGCGCAATCTGCCTGCTGGGGACGCGCCTCAGGCAGCGACCCAGCAGTGGATTCGAGAGATAGACCGTCTCGTCGTCGCCGCCACAAACCCTCGACTTCGGCGGGGACTACGCTCCGGCCAACCGGTCGTGCCGCTGATGCGCACGCCAATGGTTGGCAAGCAGACGGCGGACTCCAGCTCCACCAGGCTTCCGTCGACGGACCTGGGGGCAGAGCCGGAGCGATGCCACTTGGGTCAAGATGCCCGAGTGTTCTTCGAGCGACGTCGAGAAAGGCGTCGCAACTAAGAGGCTGGCGACAGTATGACGTCGGCCTCGACCCAGCCTGAAGGGCATATCTTCGCCACGCGAGCTCTGCCCCAGGCATACGCCGCGCAGCATATGCCACAACCATATGCCCCGCAAACAGCGTCCCCTGTCTATGGAGCAGCCTTGCCCATACCGGGGCACACTGTGCCAGCGGCAAACCAAGCGTTCGTGGCACCAATACCTGCACTGGGAGCCAGCAACCGGCTCTGGCAGCGCCGACCCCGGCAATGCAGGCTCCGACCAGCGTCAGGTCTTCAGTAGCGCTGGGCGTACCCGGCGGGGGTGCGCTAGCCGCAGCAAGAGCGCTGCTACTCAATCCGCCTGCTGGGGACGCGCTTCAGGCAGCGACCCAGCAGCGGATTCGTGAGGTAGATCGTCTCGTCGTCGCCGCCGCAAACCCTCGACCTCGGCTGGGACAACGCTCCGGCCAACCGGCCGTGTCGCTGATGCGCACGCCAATGGTTGGTGAGCACACGGCAGATTCCAGCTACACCAGGCTCCGGTTTTTGCCGCACCTGCCCGAAAAGTTCGACAGCAGCGTCAACCCGGTGGAGTTCCTTCAGATCTACTCCACCGCCGTACTTGCCGCAGGAGGGGATGAGGCCGTCATGGCCAACTACTTCCCTGTCGCCTTGACTGGCCCGACCCGATCTTGGCTCATGAACCTCCCTCGGGGTTCCATAACTTCCTGGGGAGAGCTCTGCCGGCAGTTCATCGCCAACTTCGGCAGCTCCTACACCTGTCCCGGCACGGAGCTTGACCTCCAAGACATCAAGTAACAACCTGGGGAGTCGTTGCGCTCCTTCATCCAGCGGTTCTCCCAGGTACGCAACACCATCCCGCATATTCAAAGTGCTTCTATGGTGGTGGCACTTCGACAGTGTCCGAGACGAGAAGATGCTTGAGAAGCTTGCGACCAAAGAGGTCTGCGATGCCTCTGAGCACTTCAGCCTGGCGGACAAGTGCGCCAGAGCAGCCGGTGGGCGGAGCTGGCACTCACTGCCAGCTTCCGAAGCCGGAAGACAGCCCGAAGACGGCGGAGTTCAAGCTGAGCTCCCGACCACGTCAGACAGCCAAGAGCCAAGCACTGGCTGACTTCGTGGCTGAGTGGACACCAACGAAGGCTGACCCAGGGGGACACGAAGACGGTGAACCAATATACCGAGCTCCGGTCTTCACTGGGCCTCACTGGACGCTCTTCTTCGACGGCTCCTCGCAAAAGCAGGAGGCCGGTGCCGGCGTACTGCTTCTCATGCCATCGGGGGAGCAGTCTGGGTACATGGTGCGTTTCAATTCCAAGGCAACCAACAACTTGGCAGAGTATGAAGCACTCATCTTTGGCCTAAAAGACAGTCCTGTCTTTGGGCGCTCGCCAGTTGTTGGCACAGGGTGACTCCCAGCTAGTTATCAAGCAAGTTAAGGGTGAATGCCCTTGCAATGACCCACAGCTAGCTGCTTATCTGCTTCACGTGCGGATGTTGGAGAAAGAATTCCTCGCCTTGGACCTGCGCCATGAACCGCGCGCTGGCACGGCCGCAGATGACAACTTCTCAACGAAGACCTCCATCGGAGCCCCCGTGCACGGAGGAGTCTTCGAGAGGACGTTGCTGCGGTCCACAGCCCGGCCCGCCGAGCCGGGCGAAGGGGACTGAACCAGTGCCACGAAGCTAGGCAGTCCCGGCGGCCCTGGATGCCGCCAAAGGATCGTAAGAGTCACTGGGGACTCCGTGCAACCCAGTGCTCAAGATCCAGAAGCTCAAGTAGTCCCGATGCATGGACCACGGAGGTCTGGGACTCCTTGAAGGACATCCTTCCTGATGAACGTGCATCCGCTGAACGGGTGGTGCGGATGGCTAAGTACTACGTGCTGGTATCTTTACTGGCATGGCGCCTCGACATCCTATTGCGGTGCATAACCCAGGAGGAAGGCTGCGACTAGCTCGCAGTAGTCCAAGGAGGCGAGTGCTGGGAACGCTCATCGTCCCGCGCGTTGGTCAGATAAGCCACCCGGCATGGCTCCTACTGACCGAGAGCCACCTGGACGCCGTCAAACCGGTTAGGGATGCAATGCGTGCCAAGTCCACGCCAAGCAGACCCACACAACCGGTGCAGACGTGCACCCAGAGCCGTCGGGGGATACCGGCTCCTCCATGTCGAGGGCCAGCCGGACTTCCCAGGGCCGGGTCACGAGAACTACCCTTCCACATGGTATGCAGGGCCGAAGCCATGCTTCCCCCTGATATAGCCATGGGGGTCCCCCCGTGTCCGGTGTACGACGAAGCCACGCATGACCCGCTCTGCGTGAAGACAGGCGCTCCGACGCCACCCCAGTAAGTTCACCATGCTTACTTAGGTGTTTATTTAAATTACGCATTAATTTATATGAACACCTCCCCACGCTCTAGACAGTGTGTGTCCATTGTACACTCGGTTCCTCTTTCCTGCTCTCATGCATAGTCGATATTTGCCGTCCTGCCGAAGGCGGTAGGGCTTGGGGTACCTGCCAGAGGCCCGGTGGCCTTTTGGATCTCCCTCTATAAGGGTACTGCACCGCCAGTTGGTCTCCTCCGAGAAAAGACCTACGCTAGAACGGGGGGTCAGGAGCCTTGCTTTGCCCGGTCTTGCACCAAAAGCATGCGCACTCTGCCTCCCGGCGCTACGGTCTGAGTACCAGGGGGCCGGGCGGTTACACCCTGACTGGGGCTGGGGCCAGACCTCCGGGACCAAGTGCACTGGATTACCCAAGCCCCGTATTTCGGCCTGGGACAGTAAGCCAAATGAGACTAAGGGATAGGAAAGGGGGGACCACTGAGCAGTTCCGGACCTCCACCCCCACAGCTGGGCCGAGCTCCGAGGCTAGCCCTCGCCCTCCTTTCAGAGGCGAGCGCTGATGCCGGACCTCACGCCCTTCGCTGGCCTGAGCTCCGATGACTTCCGGACTCCGCCTCCACAGCCAGGCCAAGCTCTGAGGCCAGCCCTCGCCCTCCTTTCAGAGGCGAGCGCTGATGCCGGACCTCACGCCCTTCGCTGGCCTGAGCTCCGATGACTTCCGGACTCTGCCTCCACAGCCAGGCCGAGCTCCGAGGCCAGCCCTCGCCCTCCTTTCAGAGGCGAGCGCTGATGCCGGACCTCACGCCCTTCGCTGGCCTGAGCTCCGATGACTTCCGGACTCCGCCTCCACAGCCAGGCCGAGCTCCGAAGCCAGCTCTCGCCCTTCTTTCAGAGGCAAGCGCTGATGCCGGACCTCACGCCCTTCGCTGGCCTGAGCTCCGATGACTTCCGGACTCCGCCTCCACAGCCAGGCCGAGCTCCGAGGCCGGCCCTCGCCCTCCTTTTCAGAGGCGAGCGCTGATGCCGGACCTCACGCCCTTCGCTGGCCTGAGCTCCGATGACTTCCAGACCTCCGCCCCCACAGCCGGGCCGAGCTCCGATGCCAGGCTTCACCCTCTCCTAAGAGGCTGAACATCGAAGCCGTCAAGACCCTGCCAGCACAGGGAGTACTCAAGACGAGAAAGTGCGCGGATCAGAAGAGACGAAGGTCCCACCGCGGGCTCGCTATCTCCCCCGAGATGGGCCCAGGGGCCACTGTCGGTACCCTCGATATGGGGTACCCCCGCGCACAGGGGAAAATGCCTAAGGATCTCGCCCTTCTCCGCAGGGAGAGCTCCGAAGGCGCCACGCGTCCAGCGGAGCCGGACCTCCCTCTCCTCAGAGGAGAGCTCCGGGCCCACCACGAGGCATACAGAAGCCGGACCTCCCCCTCCGCGGGAGAGAGGTCCGAAGGTGCCGCGTGTCCGGAGAGGCCGGACCCCCCTCTCCCCAGAGAGGAGCTCCGGGCTCGCCACGTGGCCGACAGAAGCCGAGCCTCCCCCTCCGCGGGGAGAGGTCCGGAGGCTCCACGTGCCCCGCAGGCCGGACCCTTCTCTCCTCAGAGAAGGGCTCCGGACCCGCCACGTGGCCAGAAGAACGGTGCTGCCTGCCCCCGAGAGATAGGCAGCGGGCGTAAAAACGCCCCATACCTTGCCCGTACAAGGTATTCAAGGCCCGCGTCTTCCCAAGACGCGGAGACGCGAAGCACGCCTCTGTCAGGTGCCGTTGCGACCAGTCGCATCACAGACTGGCGCGCGGTGTCAGAACCTGCCAGCCAATAAACTCCGCGACAAGACATCCCATGCCGCCTGCGCCGTCATCAACCACTACGACTGGCGTGCGGCATGGGCAGGGCGGCAAGACGAAGACTCAGAAGCCTTCGACCGGAGACAACTACCGGCATAACTGCAGATACGGTAGATAATAGACAATCTTCCCGGGACCACCTGTCGGGTCCCGGCTCCCCTTGTAAGCCGCCCGAGTCTTGGACTATAAAAGGCTCGGGTAGGCGACGATAGCAAGGGTTCGCACTTTGCAACTCATACGCTAACCATACACTCTCAAGCTGTAATTCACCCCCAAGCTCAAGCCTCCGGCCCTGAGCAGCAAGCAATACAGCGAGCTCCATAGCTCGCCGTGGACGTAGGGTTTTACGCTCCGGCAGCCTGAACCACGTAAAACTCGCCGTGTCAAGCTCTTACTAACTCGTCCATCTGCGCAAGCTCTCCGATAGGGACTAGCCCCTCCGAAAAAAGAACCTCCGAGGCTGCCCAGTGCAGGCCCGGGGGAAGTGTCGATCGCACACTTCGACAGATAGCTTTTAGCCTGGGGAGACCGCCGGGTGCTCGATACTCGGAGGTCCCCAGGCTGCTTTGGACCTTCCGGGAAGCTCCGCTGATGTCCCGGGAGCTCCGGGGAGGGGTCCCGTTGCACCTCCGGGACGTCCTGCTGGTCCTCCGGGAGGTTGTGTCGGGGACCCGAGGTCCGGTTTGGGCCTCCGGGTTTTTTTTGGTGCTTGCTTCTTGGTAGCGAAACAGGTTACGGTGGTATGGGGTTAAAGCCATTGGCGCGAAGACCAGAAATTCGCGGGACCCCTAGCTATGCCGAGTCGGTTTATGCCGGGATTAGCAGGTAAAGGGTGCCCTTCAACTACTCCAGGCCAAGGGGTCTGATGGGAGCCCTAGCAAGCATTTGGGAAGCGCAGCATATCACAGCCTGGCATCAAGTCTACTATTTGGTCTATCATAGGGAGAGAAAATAAGTCTTTAGGTCATGCCTTATTGAGACTGGTGTAGTGGATGCGCTTCCAGAGCTTCTCGCTGGCCTTCGGGATAACAACACGGTTTGCCAAGCGCCGGGAGCGGCGGACTCTCCGTCTTGTCGGACGGCTGGACGTCGGGAAAGACCTTTAAGTAGTGCTCAATCACCTCCCTAGGGATCTCTGGCCTCGGCGACGGCTGTCATGCAGCACATCGACCTTGTGCCGGAGGGGGGCAACGAGCGCGCCTTCCTATTTGCTATCCAGGCCCCCGGCTACCCGGGTGGTCTGGGTGGCATCGGCGCTGATTCGGACCAGCCTTGTGGGGACGTCGTCCTCATCGAGGGGTTGCACGCGGGGTGCTGTGGTAGAGGCACGGTGGCGTGCACTCGGGTGGAGCTGGTTTGGTTCTGCGCTGCCTAGGGTTGGCGCTCTAGTCGCTGTAAGCGCCTGAAGCTTTTCCAAGGCTAACACTGCGGCAGCACGGTCTCCACAAATCTTGAGGATGCCTGTTGGTGTAGGCATCTTCAAGACAAGGTAGCCGTAGTGGGCTACTGCCATGAATCGGTATAGGGCTGGCCTGCCGATTATGGCGTTGAAGGGGAGGTCAATCTCGGCCACGTCGAACAGAATGTACTCTGTCCGGTAGCTGTCCGGTGCCCCAAAGGTCACCGGGAGGCTGATGTGGCCGTAGGGAACGACCTGTCCCAGTCCCACCCCTGAGAACGGGCTCGATGGGGCGAGCTTGGCCATCGGGATCTGCAGCTTCTGGAAGGCTGCGTGGCTGATGAGGTTCAGCCCAGCCCCGCCATCCACCAAAACGTGGTACATCTTCATGTTGGCGATGGTGGGGGCCACCACGAGCGGCAGTTGGCCGGCCCCAGCCATGTTCCTGGGGCAGTCGGTGTCATCGAAGCTGATGGGGGTTCCCATCCACCTGAGGTGCGGTGCTGCACCTGGGAGGGGAGCCACCGACGCTACCGCTCGACGCAAGGCCTTAGCCGTGCTCCGGGACGGGGGGTCAGCGGACCCGCCGAAGATGACATAGAGCATCTTCCGGTGCTCGTCATCACTGGAACTGGAGCTCACATGACTGCGCACTGCCTTTACGGCGTGCTGAAGCTCCTGGAACTCCACCTGGCGGTCGACGCCGTCTCGGGCCTCGACCTTCTGCTTGCCGCCTCTTTGATCGTTGGGTGGGGCATCAGTTAGAGGCTGCTTCCCTTTCCGGAAGCGCTCCGCGAGCTTCTGGATTTCCCGGCATTCGGTAGCGGTATGATAGCTGGTGCCATGCACAGGGCATAATTCATCCTGGCCCCCGTCTGGGGCCGGTGGTTGTCGCGGCCTCTTGTCAGGGCGCGGCCCCCGAGCTCCACTGGGCGTCGCCGTTGCGACAACAAGGACCGCGGCTGATGTTTTTACGCTTCTTCCGTACGAAGCGCCGCCGTATCCCGGCTGACCCTCTGGCTTCGGGGCCGGCAGAGAGTGCCAGTTCCGCCCTTCGGCTGCCCTGGCACACTTGTCCGCCAGGTTGAAGAGTTCTGAGGCATCGCGGACCTCCCTGGTCGCGAGCTTCTCGAGCATCTTCCTGACCCGAACGCCTTGCCGGAACGCCACCACCACCGAAGCGTTCTGAATATGCGGGATGGTGTTGCGTACCTGGGAGAACCGCTGGATGAAAGAGCGCAGCGACTCCCCAGGCTGTTGCCTGACGGCGTGGAGGTCAAGCTCCGTGCCGGGGCGGGTGTAGGAGCTGCCGAAGTTGGCGACGAACTGCCGGCAGAGCTCAACCCAGGAGGTTATGGACCCCTGAGGTAGATTCATGAGGCAAGACCGAGCTGGGCCGGTCAAGGCGACGGGGAAGTAGTTGGCCATGACAGCCTCGTCCCCTCCTGTGGCAAGTACGGCGGTGGAGTAGATCTGGAGGAACTCCGCTGGGTTGACGCTGCCGTCGTACTTCTCGGGCAGGTGCGGGTGAAACTTGTGTGGCCACCTTGCGAAGCGAAGGTGGGGTGCAAGGGCCGCACATCCTGCACCTGCTGCTGCAGGTACTGGCGCTGCGAACGCTTGGTTCACACTTGGCACCACGTATCCCGGCATGGGCAAGGCTGCACCATAGACCGGGGCCGCTGCTTGCGGCGCATATAGTTGTGGCATATGCTGTGCAGCATATGCCTGAGGCAGGGCTCGCATGGCGAAGGCCTGCCCTTCTGGCTGTGTCGAGGCCGACGACATGCTGTCGCCATCCTCATGGTTGCGACGCCTTTCTCGGCGTCGCTCGAGGTACACCCGGGCGTCCTGGCCCAAGTGGCACCGTTCCAGTTCCCTTCGCAGGTCCGTCGACAGGAGCCTGGAGGAGCTGGAATCCGCCGTTAGCCCGTCAACCGTGGGTGTGCGCGTCAGCGACACAGCCGGTTGTCCTGGGCGCCGTCCTCGCCGAAACCGAGGGTTGGCGGCGGCGACGACGAGGAGGTCCACCTCGCGGACCCATTGCTGGGTCGCTGAATGGGGCGCATCCCCCGCAGGTGGGTTGCGCAGCAGCGCTCTTGCTGCAGCTAGCGCACCTTCATGGTGTACGCTCAGCGCTGCAGAAGATCTCACACTAGTCGGGGCCTGCATAGCCGGAGTCGGCGTTGCCGGAGTCGGCTGCTGGCTACCAGCTTGTGCCGACACACTCCGTCCTGAGTGTGTCGACATGTAGTCCCCAGTGGTCACGGTTTGCCGTGAACGCGGAGGGGGAGAGTTTGCCGCTGAAGGAAGCTTGGTCATCTTCGTTGGCGGAAACTCGTCGCGCTAGGAGAAAAGCCCCCTACCTGGCGCGCCAAATGTCGAAGTGTTCGTTCGACACTTCCCCCGGGCCTGCACTGGGCAGCCCGCGGAGGTTCTTTTTTTGGTGGGGCTAGTCCCTAGCGGAGAGCTTGCGCAGATGGACGAGTTAGTAAGAGCTTGACACGGCGAGTTTTACGTGGTTCAGGCCGCCGGAGCGTAAAACCCTACGTCCACGGCGAGCTATGGAGCTCGCTGTATTGCTTGCTGCCCAGGACCGGAGGCCTGAGCTTGGGGGTGAGTTACAGCTTGAGAGTGTATGGCTAGCGTATGAGTTGCAAAGTGCGGACCCCTGCTATCGACGCCTACCCGAGCCTTTTATAGTCCAAGACTCGGGCGGCTTACAAGGGTAGCCGGGACCCGACAGGTGGTCCCGGGAAGATTGTCTATTATCTACCGTATCTGCAGTTATGCCGGTAGTTGTCTCTGGCCGAAGGCTTCTGAGTCTTCTTCCTGCCGCCCTGCCCATGCCGCATGCTAGTCGTAGTGGTTGATGACGGTGCAGGCGGCATGGGATGTCTTGTCGCGGTGTTTATTGGCTGACAGGTTCTGACACCGCGCGCCAGTCTGTGATGCGACTGGGCACAACGGCACCTGACAGAAGCGTGCTCCGCGTCTCCGTGTCTTGGGAAGACGCGGGCCTTGAATACCTTGTACGGGCAAGGTATGGGGCGTATTTACGCCCGCTGCCTACTGCTCGGGGCAGGTAGCGTCGTTCTGCTGCCACGTGGCAGGCCCGGAGCCCTTCTCAGAGGAGAGGAGGGTCAGTCTCGCGGGGCACATGGAGCCTCCGGACCTCTCCCCGCGGAGGGGGAGGCTCGGCTTCTGTTGGCCACGTGGCGGGCCCGGAGCTCTCCTCTGAGGAGAGGGAGGTCCGGCCCCGCTGGACACGCGGCGCCTTCGGACCTCTCTCCCGCGGAGGGGGAGGTCCGGCTTCTGTATGCCACGTGGCGGGCCTGGAGCTCTCCTCTGAGGAGAGGGAGGTCCGGCCCCGCCGGACGCGTGGCGCCTTCGGAGCTCTCCCTGCGGAGAAGGGCGAGTTCCTTAGGCATTTTACCCTGTGCGCGGGGGTACCCCATATCTCAGGTACCGACAATCGCCTACAACTCCCGACCGCCAGCCCAACCACCGATCGTGGCTTCTGGGAGGAGATCCCTGATCTGGAGCAGGAGTACGCCCCGGTCTTGGAACGGATCCGGTTCTTGGCCAACGAGGGGCTGACGTCGCTGATGGTGCTGATAGACTTCATGTCGCGTCGTATTGCGCCCTTGCAGCAGCGCAGTCGCCCAGCGTGGTATTATACCGGCGAGCAGGACTGTACCATTCTTGAGAGGGGCCCCGGCTCTGACCCTTCCGACGAGGAGCTGTACGATATGATGGGCAAGGTGAGCGGCGACTACATTCCCAGTGGCGACCCCGCCCTTCCGCCCTCTGCCACCCCCCCTCTTCTTGGAGCCACAGAGGAGGTCAGAGCTCTTGCGGAAGATGCCAAACCTCGACAACATCGGGATCGCCGTCCGGCAGGTCGGGGATGCCTTCCGGGGTATTACGATTCCAGGGACCGAGTGCTCCGGATCAGGGCACGAGGCGTCTGCTGCTGCCCAACCCTTCCCAAGAGCCAACGGAACTCAAGCCACCGACAAGGGGAAGGGGAAGGAGCCGGCCCCCGGGCATCCAGAGAAGAAACGCGCCCGGTCTCCTCCAAGGGCACCGCCTGCGCCGAGTCAGGGTGCCGGAGCACCCTTGCACCCATCTCCTGGGGGTGCTGGTCCATCAGGTGGCGACCCGAAGAGGCCCCAGGTGTCCCTCCCCAGCGGGTCTTTCCCCGGACAGCGGCAGTCCGAAGTAACCCAAGCACCTCGTCATCCTCCCTCAAGCGGAGGGGCTTCTAGGATGGATGCTGGTGAGGCGACGCCGGCGAGTGTACCGGGGATCCATGCATCACGTCCCGTGACGATTCCAACCGCAGGTCCTGGCGGTTCAATTACAGCCCAGAGGCCGGTGCTGCAAGCCCGTTGGAGCGCTCATGTCGCCCAGTAAGTGTTGCTCCTTCTGGGTTGTAGGAGCAGTGTTCTCGTCTCCTTTCTTAGCCTGAGAGCTTTCTTTTCTTGCATGGACCAACCAGCTGCCGGGGGCAGGCCTCTTACCCGACCGCCTTCAACCGACGGAGGCTCCGTGCCTCAGCGTCTGGGAACCGTGGTGGCTCCCATGGCCCCCAAATCGACGAGGGCTTCCTCTTTGCCGGCGAGTTCACCCTACGCAGCGGCCGCATCCGCTCCTATCCGCCCTCCTTCACCAGCCCAGAAACCCGATCCTGAGACTGGGAGGGCCGCTGTAGGTGCGCCTTCTGGCCCCCTGGCTTCCTTAGGACAGCGCCCTACTCTGGTTGCTGAGGCACC
This sequence comes from Neostapfia colusana, assembly GCA_030760725.1. Lineage (NCBI taxonomy): Eukaryota > Viridiplantae > Streptophyta > Magnoliopsida > Poales > Poaceae > Neostapfia > Neostapfia colusana. Next base: position 110,623,463 of record JASWHV010000006.1, read on the forward strand.
GGTGCCTTCGCCGGTCTTAGACTCAACGGGGGGGGGGGGGGGGGGGGGTCAGGGGCGTGTCCAGACCAGCGCCCGGCAGCTCCAGTCCGCCTTCAAGCAGGAGCGGGGGGAGCTGGCCGGCGAGAGGGAACGCCTTCTCAGCTGGCAGCAGCGGGCCCAGGAGGCTAAGGCGGATCTTGACTCGAGGCAGTCAAGGCTTGAGGCCATGAGTGCTCTGCTAGACTCAGCAGAAGGCCATTAGCCGCTTGGAGTCAGAGACCCGGCGACTCCGTGCCTCCTACCGCGAGGCCCTGGCTCATGTTGAAGCCAAAGCCGAGGAGCGTTCCACCGCCGCGGAGGAGTTCCGGCTGCAGGTAGCTCGTCGAGAGTGCGCCGTCGCCGATCGGGAACGCGCCGCAGCTGCCGAGGAGGAGATGACCACCGCCCGGCTGAGAGCCAAAGTCGCGGAGCTAAGGGCTCGGACCGAGGAGCTGGAGCTCCGTGAATCGGCTGTTGCCACGAGGGAGGAGCAGTTCTCCCAGGAGCGCCAGGTGGCGAAGGATCGCGAGCTGGCGGCTCGCCAAGAGGTAGAGAAGCTCCAGTCCTTGTGGTCTGCCGAGGCCCAGGCAGTCTGGGGCTTTATTGCCAAGGCGGGGTCCGCCTTGGCTCCTCTTGGTTTCAGCCCTGTGCGGATGGAGGCTCCGGCGCGGCAGATGTCCGAAGCGATCCCGGCACTCGAGTCCATTGGCGACAAGCTGGGTCGGCTCGAAGCGGTGATCGCCGACGAGCTTGAAGTGGAAGGTCGGGGCCTTGCGAAGGAGGTCGCTATGCACGTACTGGCGTGCTTCCGGAGTCAAGACCCTTCTTTTTCTCTGGAGCCGGTCCGTTTAGGACCCATTGCCGAGCGTGAGGAAGCTGCCAGGGCCGACGTCAAGGACGTGGCTGCCCTCGTGGCCTCTAGGTTTCATCGGGAGTCCGGGGACTGTTAGGCACCTGCCCCCGTGGCCACAAGGCCCTGTACTTCCTTTTTTATTTTTGTTGAGTCTGTAGCCCAGCTCATGGAGCTTTGTATGAACAGACTCCTGTTTCCTTCTGTGTCTGCAAGTCCTAGTCTTCTTCCTGGTTTTTCCTGGCCGAGTCCTTAGCTCCGCAAGGTACTCGGAGGTCTTGACCAATCTCGAAGCTCTGCATAGACACCTTCTCCGGGTCCTTACTGTATATTAAGGGCCCCGGAGGTCTCCAGGACCCGCCTTACGAGAATGGGGGGTCCGAGCCTGTTGGCCACGTGGCGGGCCCGGAGCTCCCCTCTGAGGGGAGGTCCAGGCTTGCGGGGCACGTGGAGCCCTCGGACCTCTCCCCACCGAGGGGGGAGGTCCGGCTCCCGTAGGCCACGTGGCGGGCCAGGAGCTCCCCCTCCAGGAGGTGGATGGTCTGGCCCCGCTGGACACGTGGGACCTTCGGGCCTCGCCCCTGCAGAAGTGGTGAAGTCTAGGTTTTTTGATCTTACCTTGGGGTTTCGGTCTTGCGTGATCCCGTAGCGGCCCCCTGGTAGGTGCGTTCCACTGGATGGATGTGCCTACCATACTCCTGCGGGGAGCTGAGGCGCGAGATTCTGCACACAAGTAAGGGAAACGTAATTCTCCTTGGGGGCTCCCCCTCCTCTATCTCATAGTCTTATTTGGCTTACGGTCCCCGTCCACTTATACGGTGCTTGGGGACCATCGTGCGCGAAGTGTCGGGGGCTCGGGGCCCCCCTGGCTGTCGGCCGGTACCTCCAACGCAACCGCCTTTGGTAGGGCAGCAAATGCCGACTAAAGGTGAGAATGAGAAGGGGGAGCTGAGCGCATGGTAAGCATGCGCTAGTAGTGCAGTCATAAAAATTTAATAAGTAAATTAAATGAGAACCAAAGAAGAGCAACGTAAGACAGGTTTCTTTTCATATAAATTTCCATAGGAGGAAGGCAGGCTAAGTATGGAGGCCACGACCCGCCTCAAGGGAAGCAAGACTCTACGGGCTTGGGGTCGGAACCAGGCGAAGCTGAACGTAGTCCTGGACAGTCCCCTGAGGCTTAGCTGCTCCGAGCACTGTTCCTGGACTTTTATGGAATTTATTATAAAAAGAAGAGTCTGTCCTATTGTTGCTCTAGGGGTAGAACTTACGGAGGTGTTCTGCGTTCCGAGGGTTCGGGAGCGGGTCCCCATCCTCGGTTGTGGGGAATGGTCCCAGGTCCCAGGATGTCCAGCCCCCGTACGGAAAATGGCCATGTGGGCTGGATCATCTGTACCATCCAAGCTGGTGTATGGATCTGCTTGGCGTGGAACAGGCACGCCTTGGGTTCTCTTCCAGCTTTGACGGCATCCTGGAGTGTTGTCGGCTAGTAGAAGCCATGCCGGAAGGCTTTACCGACAAGCGTGCGTGAGGAAGAGTGATTCCCACATTCACCTCCATGGATCTCAGCGAGCAAGTCGCAGCCTTCCCCCTGGGTTATGCACCGCAATAGGACGCGGTTGGCGCCGCGTCGGTAGAGATCCCCTTGTACCATCACGTGTCTCTTAGCCATACGCACGATCCGTTCAGCAGATACACGTTCATCAGGGAGGATATTGTCTTTCAAGTAGTCCCGGATCTCCGTGATCAATGCATCGGGTCTGACTTGAGCGTCTGGATCTTGAGCGCTGGGTTGCACGGAGTCCCCAGTGACGCTTACGATCCTTGGCGGCGTCCATGGCCGCCGGGACCGCCAGCTTCGAGGTGCTGGTCTAGCCCCCTTCGCCCGGCTCGGCGGGCCGGGCTGTGGGCCGCGGCAACGTCCTCTCGAAGACCCCTTCGGGCACAGGGGCTACGGTGAGGGTCTTCGTTGAGAGGTCGTCAGCTGCGGCCTTGCCAGCGCGCGGTACGTGGCGCAGGTCCAAGGCGAGGAAGTCTTTCTCCACCATCTTGCTTGATAACTAGCCGGGAGTCGCCCTGTGCCAACAACTGGCGAGTGCCTAGAGACGGGGCTGTCTTTAGGCCAATGATGAGTGTTTCATACTCTGCCATGTTGTTGGTTGCCTTGGAATTGAGACGCACCATATACCCAGACTGCTCCTCCGATGGCATGAGGAACAGTACGCTAGCAACGGCCCCCTGCTTTCGCAAGGAGCCGTCGAAGAAGAGCATCCAGTAATGCCCAGTGAAGGCCAGAGGTCGGGGTCCTGGTTCACCGTCTTCATGGCCCCCTGGGTCAACCTGCGTTGGCGTCCACTTCAGCCACGAAGTCAGCTAGTGCTTGGCTGTTGCCTGCGTGACGAGGAAGGAAGCCTAGCTCAAACTCCAGTAGCTCCGCTGCCCATTTGGGTTGGGCAGCAGTGGCGGAGATTCCTGGATGTCATGAGCACTGCATACCGCAGCTTATGTACCTCCAGGTACCTTGTCTTGGCGTCATGGGGGACCTCGCTGATGAAGTAGACAGAACCTCCCGCAGGCCCGGGGAGGCCGCCGGGAGCTGATACTCGGAGGTCCCCAGGCCATCTTGGACCTCTGGGAGGTCCCGCTGATTTCCCGGGAGCTCCGGGGGTTCCTGTTGGACGTCCGGGAGGTTCTGTTGGGCCTCCGGGGGGGGGGTCCCTCTGCGCCTCCGGGAGGTCCTGCTGGTCCTCCGGGAGGTTGTGTCGGGGGTCCGGGGTCCGTTTTGGACCTCCGGGGGGTTGCCTCGGAGACCCGGGGGGTCGTCTCAGACCTCCGGGGTTTCCTGGCGCTTGTTTCCCGATACCGGAGCAGGTTGCGGCGATGAGGGGTCCGGCCGCTCTGCGGCGAGGACCATACTCACCACTGCAGCCGTCGCCGCGATGTAGAGCAACAGATGCTCTTCGGGCTCGGGGGCTACCATTACGGGTAGGGTCATCAGGAGCTGGTTCAGCTCCTGGGGAGCTTCCTCCGCTTCGTCGGTCCAAGCGAATGGCCCGGATTTGTGTAGGAGCTTAGAGAAGTGGAGCGTTCGCTTTGCTAACCTCGGTATTAACCGACTCAGCGCAGCTAGGCATCCCGCGAATTTCTGGACTTTTTTGATGCGGGGGGGAGGCCGCCTCGAGCCGATGGCTTTGATCTTCTCTGGGTTAGCCTCAGTTCCTCGGCGTGAGGCCAGGAATTCTAAGGGTTTTCCAGAGGATACACCGAACTCACACTTGTCGGAAGGACGAAGACTAAGGCCAGGTTATCTAGTAGGGATGAACTGTCCCTGACCTTAACAACAATGTCTTCGACACACACCTCAACTGAGTCTTTCATTAGCTCTCCTAAGGTCTTGTGCATTGCACGTACCAGTGAAGGCCAGAGGTCGGGGTCCTGGTTCACCGTCTTCATGGCCCCCTGGGTCAACCTGCGTTGGCGTCCACTTCAGCCACGAAGTCAGCTAGTGCTTGGCTGTTGCCTGCGTGACGAGGAAGGAAGCCTAGCTCAAACTCCAGTAGCTCCGCTGCCCATTTGGGTTGGGCAGCAGTGGCGGAGATTCCTGGATGTCATGAGCACTGCATACTGCAGCTTATGTACCTCCAGGTACCTTGTCTTGGCGTCATGGGGGACCTCGCTGATGAAGTAGACAGAACCTCCCGCGGGCCCGGGGAGGCCGCCGGGAGCTGATACTCGGAGGTCCCCAGGCCATCTTGGACCTCTGGGAGGTCCCGCTGATTTCCCGGGAGCTCCGGGGGGTCCTGTTGGACGTCCGGGAGGTTCTGTTGGGCCTCCGGGGGGGGGGGGGGTCCCGCTGCGCCTCCGGGAGGTCCTGCTGGTCCTCCGGGAGGTTGTGTCGGGTGTCCGGGGTCCGTTTTGGACCTCCGTGGGGTTGACTTGGAGACCCGGGGGGTCGTCTCAGACCTCCGGGGTTTCCTGGCGCTTGTTTCCCGATACCGGAGCAGGTTGCGGCGATGAGGGGTCCGGCCGCTCTGCGGCGAGGACCATACTCACCACTGCAGCCGTCGCCGCGATGTAGAGCAACAGATGCTCTTCGGGCTCGGGGGCTACCATTACGGGTAGGGTCATCAGGAGCTGGTTCAGCTCCTGGGGAGCTTCCTCCGCTTCGTCGGTCCAAGCAAATGGCCTGGATTTGTGTAGGAGCTTAGAGAAGTGGAGCGTTCGCTTTGCTAACCTCGGTATAAACCGACTCAGCGCAGCTAGGCATCCCGCAAATTTCTGGACTTTTTTGATGCGGGCGGGAGGCCGCCTCGAGCCGATGGCTTTGATCTTCTCTGGGTTAGCCTCAGTTCCTCGGCGTGAGGCCAGGAATTCTAAGGGTTTTCCAGAGGATACACCGAACTCACACTTGTCGGAAGGACGAAGACTAAGGCCAGGTTATCTAGTAGGGATGAACTGTCCCTGACCTTAACAACAATGTCTTCGACACACACCTCAACTGAGTCTTTCATTAGCTCTCCTAAGGTCTTGTGCATTGCACGTACGAAGGTAGGGAGAGCGTTCCTTAGGCCATAAGGGATAGAGGCATAATAGTACAGACTGACTACTGTGACGCAGGAGGTGTGCTCTTCATCTTCTCTAGACATAGGGGTCTGGTGGAAACCCGAGTAAGCATCTAGGAAGCACAGCATATCGCAGCCTGGCGTCGAGTCTACTATTTGATCTATCATAGGGAGAGAAAATAGATCTTTAGGACATGCCTTATTGAGACTGGTGTAGTCGATGCACTTCCGGAGCTTCCCGCCGGCCTTTGGGATAACAACAGGGTTCGTCAAGCACCGGGGGTGGCGGACTTTCCGTATGGAGCCAGTGCCCAGCAGCTTCTTGGTTTCTTCGCGGATGGGGCTTTACTGCTCGGTGGACTGCTTGAGGGGCTCCTGTCGGACTGGCTGGGCGTCGGGGAAGACCTTTAAATAGTGCCCAATCACCTCCCTAGGGATCTCTGGCATCCGCGACGGCTGTCATGCAACACATCGACATTGTGCCGGAGGGAGGTAACGAGCGCGCCTTCCTATTTGCTACCCAGGCCCCCGGCTACCCGGGTGGTCTGGGTGGCATCGGCGCTGATTCGGACAAGCCTCAAGGGGACGTCGTCCTCGTCGAGGGGTTGCACATGGGGTGCTGTGGTAGAGGCACGGTGGCGTGCACTTGGGTGGAGCCGGTTTGGTTCTGCACTGCCTGGGGTTGATGCTCTAGCTGCTGTAAGCGCCTGGAGGTTTTTCAAGGCTAACACTGCGGCAGTACGGTCTCCACAAACCTTGAGGACGCCTGTTGGTGTAGGCATCTTCAAGACAAGGTAGCCGTAGTGGGCTACTGCCATGAACCAGTACAGGGCTGGCCTGCCAATTATGGCGTTGAAGGGGAGGTCGATCTCGGCCATGTCGAACAGAATGTACTCTGTCCGATAGCTGTCCGGTGCCCCAAAGGTCACCGTGAGGCTGATGTGGCCGTAGGGAACGACCTGTCCCGGCCCTACCCCTGAGAATGGGCTCGATGGGGTGAGCTTGGCCATCGGGATCTGCAGCTTCTGGAAGGCTGCGCGACTGATGAGGTTCAGTCCAGCCCCACCATCCACCAAAACGTGGTACATCCTCACGTTGGCGATGGTGGGGGCCACCACGAGCGGTAGTTGGCCGGCCCCAGCCATGTTCCTGGGGCAGTCGGTGGCATCGAAGCTGATGGGGGTTCCCATCCACCTGAGGTGCGGTGCTGCACTCGGGAGGGGAGCCACCAACGCTACCGCTCGGCGCAAGGCCTTAGCCGCTGTCGAAGTGTGCGATCGACACTTCCCCCGGGCCTGCACTAGGCAGCCCGCAGAGGTTCTTTTTTCGGCGGGGCTAGTCTCCTAGCGGAAAGCTTGCGCGGATGGACGAGTTAGCGAGAGCTTGACACGGCGAGTTTTACGTGGTTCAGGCCGCCGGAGCGTAAAACCCTACGTCCACGGCGAGCTATGGAGCTCGCTGTATTGCTTGCTGCTCAGGGCCGGGGGCCTGAGCTCGGGGGTGAGTTACAGCTTGAGGGTGTATGGCTAGCGTATGAGTTGCAAAGTGCGAACCCTTGCTATCGACGCCTGCCCGAGCCTTTTATAGTCCAAGACTCGGGCGGCTTACAAGGGGAGCCGGGACCCGACAGGTGGTCCCGGGAAGATTGCTTGTTATCTACCGTATCTGTAGTTACGCCGGTAGCTGCCTCTGGTCGAAGGCTTCTGAGTCTTCATCTTGCCGCCCTGCCCATGCCGCGTGCTAGTCGTAGTGGTTGATGATGGCGCAGGCGGCATGAGATGTCTTGTCGCAGCGTTTATTGGCTGGCAGGTTCTGACACCGCGCGCCAGTCTGTGATGCGACTGGGCGCAACGGCACCTGACAGACGCGTGCTCCGCGTTTCCGCGTCTTGGGAAGACGCGGGCCTTGAATACCTTGTACGGGCAAGGTGAGGAGCGCCTTTACGCCCGCCGTCTACCGCTCGGGGACAGGCAGCACCGTTCTTTGTCACACCCGGTTTTTCCGAAGAACAACCAAGTGAATATCACATGTATGCCAGGATCATTTTCTCATACATGTGATGACAAATAGTGAAGCATCATTTATTACAAGCCAGGTGTCGAATATAAGTAAGTCTTACAAAGTAAATGTCTCGATGGACAATAATAAGTTCATCACAAGTAAATAAACTAGCAGCGGAATATTATTCATTAGGGCTCCATCACAGGCGTTGCCCGGGGGTCTTCATGAACCTAAAAACCTTCCTCGGGTCCAAAATCTTGGTCATTATACACCACCTCATTATCTTGACCTGAGCAGCAATATAAACCAACAGATATGCAAGGTTGAGTACCAATGGTACTCAGCAAGTGTGGGAAAATTTTATCATGCATGGCTAGAACAAGGAGAGGTTGAACTCATGGTTAAAGCACTACGCAATTAATACCTATCACCTTAGCTTATTAAGCACCTACATTACTACAGAGTTAAAATGGTCCCAATCTCCCAACCCATTATCATAATCCAATAACCATAACATCATTTCCAATGTTAAGCTCCCCGCTTAACTTCCAAAACCATCAATCCTCTAATCATGAATAAGTCCAGGCCGCTCTTAACCGTGAGCACGGCTGTCAAGACAGTTTTGACTCTGCAGAGTTTGTACCACTGTACCCACAAGTAGTGATTTCATCCCCCGTTGCCGGGTGGACTAAAAGAACCTCCATTATGCCAGTGGCTACGATCCACATTCACACTTCCCAGGTGTGCAGCCAGGAGATCACTACGAAGCCTTTACAAAGGGATTCCCGACGAGCGTGGGCCCACTGAGATTTCACCCCTAACAGCATACAAGAGGCTCCAACCCCGCTGCAGTGGCCCCCTCTTGAGCCTTGCGGTTCATATGGTAGTCCAGCTGACACCTACTCCCCGCACCATCTAACACACCCATACTACGCCGGGGATACACCTAATTAATTGGCCAAGCTGCCCCATCTCAGCATGTGGTTGGCACTGTAAAGCCGGGTTACATGCTCCATGAACCGGTCCTTAGGATCCAGGCAAGTACTAAACACAAACCCAAGTCTCGTGCACCCAGCACACAACCAAAACATCCAACTTGCTTTGATCCCTACCTCTACATAACTCACAATAACTCATTCAAGAGTATGGTAATATAAACTGATGATCTCATGTCCCAAATATCCCATTCTAAGCATGGCTAAGCAAATGCATGTAAATATATGACATGGTAAAATAAATCCCAACCCAAGCTACAAGGAAACAGGGTAATGCAATTCTAGGGAAACTTTTTCCTAGCATGGGTTTCATATTTCATTTGACAATGCAAATAATTCTATCTACACATCCTAGCATAGGATCAAAGTGGTCAAGGACACTTGCCTCCTTCTTGCTGCTCTTGAAATGGGTAGTCCTGATCTTGGAAATGAATAACTTGTTCTTGAACAGGTTCTACTTCATACCATCACACATAGCAAAAGAAAAACAACAATCATAAGACATAGTTCACACCTCTACTTCATACAAACCACACATTCATATTTATGAACTTCATTCACCATTATATGTGTTGTGTTTCAGTTTTAAATAAATTCCTTACATTAAACTACCAAGTATGTATGGAAAGTATTTTTCTTCTCCATATGTGCCTTCACAACTTATATCAACCCTAAACTGAACTCTTTGGATTTTAGAAACTCCATTTATCATTTACTAGTTGCTATATTTTCAGATTTATATTCCTATGCATAATTGTGTATTTTATTATTAAATTAGTAATACACATCACCTAAACAGAATAGGTTCTGGTCCTAAATAATTTAAAATCATATTTTGACCTTGGCTTCTGATGCAGACTATTTCATAATTATTTTCCCTATTTTTCTATAACTATTCTTTACTTAAAAATGTGTCCTTATACTAAATAATGTGAATAATTAAATGAAACAGATTCATTTCAGTCCAAAAATATATTTTTACCTCACTCTAAAGTTTTCTAAGTACTGAGAAAGTCTTTAATTAATTTTGACAATTATGTTTGTCCCACTTTTTTAGTTTTTAAACACTAGTTACATATTCAATTTTCTACATTAAATACTAAACAGGGCTAAAATAATGAACTCACCCCATTACAGGGTCTATAATATTATTTTCATAATTTCCAGGGGTCTAGCTACACTTATCAGAGGTGTTTTTCCTAATTTCTATTAAGTCCAGGGGCTAAAACTGACTTTTAAATGAATTTACATGATTTTCTGGAGTTCCAGGGGCTAGATATGAAGTTTCGGGGGCTAGCTCTCAATTCCAGAGAACCCCAGGGGGTAGCACGTAAGAATTCCAGTCTTTATAACGCGGGGTTGACGTGGACCGTCCGATTTTAAACCGACGGCTGAGATTATAACATCGAACCGGTACGTGGGGATTTAAAGTCTACCGTGCGATTTAAAATAAACGGCGCACAAGCAGCCACGTCGCTCTGATTGAGCGCGGGCGGCGCTGCCGGCGGCGCACGGCGGCGGGAAGCGGCGATCTCGCCGGAAAGTTTCGGATCCTCGAGAATTCTGCCTAAAACTGTGATCTTATGGCATAGATCGGTAGAGGGGAGGTCAGGGATCTCACCTCGGGGGTTTTCTCGAGCTCAGGGGTCCTGGAAAGTGATCGGCGGCGAGGTCCGAGGCAAAACCACGGCGAAGCTCGTCGGCGCTGCGTTTACACCGTAACTCTCCGAGTTTTCTGCACCTGCAAAGTTCCCCGGAGGCGGTGGATCAAGACCAGCGAGTTAGATCAGAGTTTCCGAGCTTAGATCGGCCAGAATTCACCGGCGAAGTCTCGGTGCTCACCGGAGTGAAAATCGGCGATCGCGTGAGAAAAAACTGATCGGAGCTGGGGTTTTTATAGCCGGGGGAGGGCGGTGAGTTGGTTGTGATCGAGTTTGAGTCTTCCGGGATCAGAATTCGGGCTGAGGGACGCGGTTTCCGGGCGGTTAAGATCGCGCGCGCTCGGGGAAAAGTCTGGGGTCGCGGGGTTAGGGATGACAGGCGGGTCCCACCTGTCTGTGTGAGAGAGCGCGGCGCGCGCGGGGGCGGGCTGGCGCGGGGAAACTGGGCCGGCTGGCGGGTTTCGGCCCACTGGCCGGTTTTTTTCCCGTTTCTCTTTTTCTTTTTCCTTTTCTTTTCTGTTTTGAGTATAATTTGAATTCCAGTTTGAATTTGAATTTTTGCAAAACATGCAATACGTCCAAAAATTTTTAAATTCCCCTCTGAACATGGTTTTGGGTTTTGAATAAAAATTTGGGGTGTTACATTCTTCTGGCCACGTGGCGGGTCCGGAGCCCTTCTCTGAGGTGAGAGGGAGGTCCAGCCCCGCTGGACGCGTGGCGTCTTCGGACCTCTCTCCCGCGGAGGGGGAGGTCCGGCTTCTGTATGCCACGTGGCGGGCCCGGAGCTCTCCTCTGAGGAGAGGGAGGTCCGGCCCCGCCGGACGCGTGGCGCCTTCGGAGCTCTCCGTGCGGAGAAGGGCGAGTACCTTAGGCATTTTACCCTGTGCGCGGGGGTACCCCATATCTCAGGTACTGACAGTGGCCCCCGGGCCCATCTCGGGGGAGATAGCGAGCCCGAGGTGGGACCTCCGTCTCTTCCGATCCGCGCACTTTCTTTAAGTCCCGAATTGGCCGCTGCCGGAGCACGAACGGCCGCGGGGTCGTGAGAGCGTGCGCTCACTTGATGATTGCTTTTACTGCGGCGGTTCCCAAGGCTGCCACTTCTGCACGTTGCGGCGCTTTCTTCGGGAACCGCCGAAGTGCCTTGCCGGCTCATCTTCTCAGGAGGCTGACTCCTTGACCCCACCGCTTTAGCTAAGCGGTTTGGGCCCACCCGTCATCGGCATTCGGTCTAGGAACCGAAGCGGTTGCCGGTGCGGGATATTCGAAGAGTTCCGAATCGCTTGGAATTGCACCGAGAAGCTTTTTAGAGGAGGTCTCACCCCCATTGCAGCTTCCCTTCGCACTTCTCAGCATTTCTTCTCGGACTCTTGTGCTTTTGAGTTCTCCCTTGCCATGGCTTCCAACCCGCTGCCAGAGAAGAAATGCGCTCGATCTCCTCCAGCAACGGCGTCGGTGCCAAGTCGGGATTCCGGGGTGCCTGACACCCCCTCCGGTGGTGACTCGAAGAGGCCCCGGGTTGATGCGCTGGGGGAAGCCTCTGGGGCGTCCCCTGTTCCGCCAGTCCAAGCGACTGCGGAGCGGTCGTCGGCAACGGTTGCGGGCTCTGGAAGTCCTACCCCGGCTCGGAAGTCGGGGTTTAGAGCCCGCTGGAGTGTCCGCGCTTCCCGGCCTTCCCCGTCTTGCGGGGAATCTGCGCCGATGCGCTCGGAGCCAGGGGCAACTGCCGCGGCCCCCAGGCCAGCGCGGACTTCTCCTATTCCGGTGTGCCCGGACTCCGCGGCGGCGTCGTCTCTTCCTGCCGAGACGGCAACCGCGGCCCCCGAGCCAGCACAGGTTGATCCTGCACTAGGCGGTCTGGCTTCTTCTCCAGCACCGCCTTCCCCGGCTCGTCCCTCTCCTCAGGTCAAGGAGCCAGAAGCTGAAAGGAGCCCGGTTGGCCTGGCTGCCAGAGCCGCGGAGCCAGCTTCTCCTGATCGGCGTCTCGTCTCAGCTGCTGGTGCGTCGGCTCTTCCTGAGGACGAGGTAATGGAGGAGGTCGGAGGGACTGCCCCAGCCTCTGTTGCTCCATTGCCTCTGGCGGACGCCTTCACGCTTGCCGAGTCGAGCGTCCGGCAGGTCTTGGCTGCACTAGGGCATGAGCGGGAGGAGTATACGGTTGAACGGGACCGCCTCCTCATCTGGGGGAACCTTTTGCGGGAGAGGACCGTGAAGGTTAAGAGCGAGCTCGACTCCAGGCGGGAGTTGCTCGACTTCAGGGAAGTGCTCGTTGACCGGATGAAGTGGGCTGTCGACCGCATGGACACCCAGTCGCAGCGGATCAACAGGGAGGCCCTGGAGGCACACGCCCGGGCCGAAGAGAGCCTCTCTGCTGCTGTGGAAATACGGCAGCGGTTGGAGCGCCGCGAACTCGCCGTTGAGGAGCGGGAGCGTTCCGTGGCAGCTGAGGCAGAGAGGGTCGCCGCGCAGCTGGCCGCGGGCGAGGATGACCTCCGAGCTCGGATGGAGGAGCTGGAGATTCTGAAGGCAGACCTTGACTTGAGGGAGGAACAGGTCTCCCATGATCGCCGGGCGGTCTTGGACCGGGAGTTGACTGCCGACTTCAAGGACGCTGAGTTGGAGCGGCTAGCCAAGACTCTCCACCTTCGGGAGAGTTCCCTGGCGGCCAAGGAGAAGGAATTCTCCGAGAGGAACCTGGAGGCTCTGCAGGCGGCCCGCCGCGAGGTGGAGGAGCTCTCCGCCTTGCGGTCCTCCGAGGCCCTTGCGGTCTCAAGCTTCGTGGATCGAGTGGGGTCCGCCCTGATCCCTCTTGGCTTCATTCCGGTGAGGGCCACGACTCCCGCGCTGAAGGTGGCAGAGGTGATCCCTGCGTTGGAGTCGATCGGCGCCAAGCTGGACAGGCTCGACTCGGTGGTCGCCAGCGAGCTTGAGGCCGAGGGCCGCAGCTTAGGTTTAGAGGTCGCTTCGCATGTGCTGGCATGCTTCAAGAGCCGCGACCCCTCTTTTTCGCTAGAGCCAGCGAGAGAGGGCCCAGCCACGGAGCGGGAGGAAGCTGCCAGGGCTGAAGTTGAGGATGTGGCCGCCCTTGTAGCCGCAAGGTTCCGGCGAGAGCCGGGAGGTCCTTAGGACTTGTTTCTCCCTTTTTTATCGAGTCTGTAGTCCAGCTCATGGAGCCTTGTTTAATTTGACTCTCTTGGATACTTGTGTCTGTGATGCTTTCTCTCTCCTTCTTGGCTTTGCCTTGCTGAGTCCTTAGCTCCGCAAGGTACTCAGAGGCCATTTCCAATCTCGGAGCTTCGCACAGACACCCTCCCCGGGTCCTAACCGTGTTAGGGGCCCCCGGAGGTCTCCGAACCTCGCCCTATGGGGGGCTCCAAATCTGCCTGCCACGTGGCGGGTCCGGAGCTCCTCCTCAAGAGATGGGAGCTCCGGCCATGTTGGACACGTAGGGCTTCCGGAGCCCTCCCACTGAGGGGGGGAGGTCCGGTTCCTGCCTGCCACGTGGCGGGCCCGGAGCCCTCCTCAAGGAAGGAGAGAGTTCCGGGCCCGCTGGACACGTGGGGCCCCCGGGCCCCGCCCCTGCTGGAGGGGCAGGTCCCGGTCCTTCCAGTCCCAGGCCGGAGTAGCTGGTAACTCCTTTCCCCCCGCTTCATGCAGTCCCTGTTGCCATAACCTGGAGGTCCTGCACACAGGTAGAGGAAACGTAATTCTCCTCGGGGGGTCCTCCCCTCCTGTCTCTTAGTCTTATTCGTCTTATGGTCCTGACCCGCTATACGGGGCTTGGGCAATTCTGTGCACGAGGCGCCGGAGCTCCGGCTCCCTCCGAGGTCCGGGTACGGCCGTCCGATCCCTAGTACCGGGCCATGCGCTGGGGAAGTAGAGTGCACGCGCTTTGGGTTCATGACCAGGCAAAGCGGACGTACTCCCCTGGACCTCCGGAGGGCAGGATGCGCATGCTTTGGGCTCTGGGCCGGCTAAGCTGGATACGCACCCTGGACCCCCCATGCACAACGCTGGCCTTTCCTGCAGGTGACCAACTGGCACCGCAACACCTGACTGGGGGAGGCCTGAGAGACTCACTCGGCCATCGGCAGGTGCCTCAAGCGCAGCCGCCTTCGGTAGGATAGCAAATGCCGACTATGGATGAGCGCAGGAGAGGGGGAGCTAGATGTATGATGAACATACAGAGATAGTGCGATCATAAAAATTAATGCATAATTTAAATGAACGCATGAGAGAGAGCTAAGTAGAACAGGTCTCTGTATTCGTACCCATAGGTGGAATTCTGGCTGTACATGGGGGCAATGTTCTGCTTCGTCTACGAGGGAAGCAAGACTCTACGCGCTTAGGGTCGGAACCAGGCTAAACTGGACGTAGTCCTGTACCGTCCCTTGAGACTTAGCTACCCCAAGCTCTGTTCCTAAATCCTATGGGGTCTATTACAGAAGTGGATAACCCTGTTCTACCGATGCTCAGTAAGTAGGACTTACAGTGTTGCTTCATGGCAAGGATTTTTTGGGAATGGATCCCACTCTCGGTTGAAAGGCATGTGTACCTGGGGCGGCAGCTTTCATGATTCGGAAGGGACCTTCCCTGCTGGGGGAGAGCTTATGGGTCCTTCTTGGAATATAGCGTGCCGCTTCACCAGGTTGCCTTCTTGCGGGCCCCCGTCGCGTTTGGTTCTTTGGCGGTAGTGCTTAGAGCATTAGCCGAGACCGTGCGTTGTGGGGTGTTCCCTGCAAGCCGAGTCTTGTCGAGGTTGTTATCTTCACGCTGGATCAGGCCCTGCGCGGCTTCTCTCGGGGGCCCCGGGGAGTTCTCCCCTTCTAGCTAAGGCCTTCAAGGGGTAGGTGGACCCGGGCTCGCCTTGGATGACCTAAGGCGTCTTCCCCTTCTGGCAAGGCCTTCAAGGGGTTGACGGACCTTAGGCGGCTCCCGAGAGGTATGTTCGAGGCACGGAGGCGTGCTGTAGTTGGCTAACGCCCAGGCCCGTCACCGTCGGAACTGGAGTCCTCACCGCCATGCACTGTCTTTATGACACGCTGAGGCTCCTGGAACCCCACCTGGTGGGCAGCGGTGACTGGGGCGCCAGCCTCCTGTTTGCCATCCCTCTGAGGGTAGGGCGGTGCTTCAGCCCTCTGCTGTCTTCCTTTGCGGAAGCGCTCTGCGAGCCTCTGGATCTCCCAGCACTCGGCAGCAGTATGGTTGCAGGTGCCGTGCACGGGGCATAGCCCGCCTTGGTCACTATCTGGGGCCGGTGACTGCCGCTGCCTTTTGTCAGGGCGTGGCCCCCGAGCTCCACTGGTCGTCGCAGCTGCGGCGACGGGGGCCGTGAATGGTGACTTCATCTTGCCACCCCCCCCCCCCCCCCCGGTTCTTGGTCTTCTTGCCACCCCCATAGGCAGCAGCACCGGACCCGGGCTGTCCTCCTGACTCGGAGGTCGGCATTGCGTGCCAGTTCCGCCCTTCAGCTGCTCTGGCGCACTTGTCCGCCAGGCTGAAGAGCTCCGAGACGTTGCGGACCTCTCTGGTCGCGAGCTTCTCGAGCATTTTCTCGTCCCGGACACCCTGTCGGAACGCCACCACCACAGAGGCGCTTTGGATATGGTGGATGGTGTTGCGCACCTGAGAGAACCGCTGGATGAAAGAGCGCAGTGACTCCCCAGGTTGTTGTTTGACGGCGTGGAGGTCGAGCTCCATGCCAGGACGGGTGTAGGAGCTGCCGAAGTTGGCGACGAACTGCCGGCAGAGCTCACCCCAGGAGGTTATGGACCCCTGAGGTAGATTCATGAGCCAAGACCGGGCTGGGCCGGTCAAGGCGACGGGGAAGTAGTTGGCCATGACAGCCTCGTCCCCTCCTGTGGCAAGTACGGCGGTGGAGTAGATCTGGAGGAACTCCGCTGGGTTGACGCTGCCGTCGTACTTCTCGGGCAGGTGCAGGCGGAACTTGCGTGGCCACCTTGCGAAGCGAAGATGGGGTGCAAGGGCCGCACATCCTGCACCTGCTGCGGCAGGTATAGGCGCTGCGAACACTTGTTTCGCACCTGGCGCTGCGTATCCTGGCATGGGCAAGGCTGCACCATAGACCGGGGCCGCCACTTGCGGCGCATATGGTTGTGGCATATGCTGCGCAGCATATGCCTGTGGCGGGGCTCGCATGGTGAAGACCTGCCCTTCTGGTTGTGTCGAGGCCGACGACATGCTGTCGCCTGCCTCCTGGTTGCGATGCCTTTCTCGGCGTCGCTCGAGGTACACCCGGGCGTCCTGCCCCAAGTGGCACCGTTCCAGTTCCCTTCGCTGGTCCGTCGACAGGAGCCTGGAGGAGCTTGAATCCGCCGTTAGCCCGTCAACCGTGGGTGTGCGCGTCAGCGACACAGCCGGTTGCCCTGGGCGTCGTCCTCGCCGAAACCGAGGGTTCGCGGCGGCGACGACGAGGCGGTCCACCTCGCGGACCCATTGCTGGGTCGCTGAATGGGGCGCATCCCCCGCAGGCGGGTTGCGCAGCAGCGCTCTTGCTGCAGCCAGCGCACCTCCATTGTGTACGCTCAGCGCTGCAGAAGACCTCACGCTGGTCGGGGCCTGCATAGCCGGAGTCGGCGCTCCCGGAGTCGGCTGCTGGCTGCCCGCTTGTGCCGACACACTCCGTCCTGAGTGTGTCGACATGTACTCCCCAGTGGTCATGGTTCGCCGTGAACGCGGAGGGGAAGAGTTTGCCGTTGAAGGAAGCTTGGTCATCTTCGTCGGCGGAAAATCGTCGCGCTAGGGGAAAAGCCCCCTTCCTGGCGCGCCAAATGTAGAAGTGTGCAATCGACACTTCCCCCGGGCCTGCACTGGGCAGCCCGCGGAGGTTCTTTTTTCGGCGGGGCTAGTCTCCTAGCGGAATGCTTGCGCGGATGGACGAGTTAGCGAGAGCTTGACACGGCGAGTTTTACGTGGTTCAGGCTGCCGGAGCGTAAAACCCTACGTCCATGGCGAGCTATGGAGCTCGCTGTATTGCTTGCTGCTCAGGGCCGGGGGCCTGAGCTCGGGGTGAGTTACAGCTTGAGGGTGTATGGCTAGCGTATGAGTTGCAAAGTGCGAACCCTTGCTATCGACGCCTGCCCGAGCCTTTTATAGTCCAAGACTCGGGCGGCTTACAAGGGGAGCCAGGACCCGACAGGTGGTCCCGGGAAGATTGCTTGTTATCTACCGTATCTGTAGTTACGCCGGTAGCTGCCTCTGGTCGAAGGCTTCTGAGTCTTCATCTTGCCGCCCTGCCCATGCCGCGTGCTAGTCGTAGTGGTTGATGACGGCGCAGGCGGCATGGGATGTCTTGTCGCAGCGTTTATTGGCTGGCAGGTTCTGACACCGCGCGCCAGTCTGTGATGCGACTGGGCGCAACGGCACCTGACAGACGCGT
Source organism: Neostapfia colusana (assembly GCA_030760725.1). Taxonomy (NCBI): domain Eukaryota; kingdom Viridiplantae; phylum Streptophyta; class Magnoliopsida; order Poales; family Poaceae; genus Neostapfia; species Neostapfia colusana. Next base: position 110,640,949 of record JASWHV010000006.1, read on the forward strand.
GCTCCGCGTTTCCGCGTCTTGGGAAGACGCGAGCCTTGAATACCTTGTACGGGCAAGGTGTCTGCATGCCCTAGTCTTCTTCTTGGCCTTTCCTGACCGAGCCCTTAGCTCCACAAGGACTCGGAGGCCTTGACCGATCTCGAAGCTCTGCATAGACACCTTGTCCGGGTCCCCACTGTATAGTAAGGGTTTTGGAGGTCTCCAGGACCCGCCTTACGAGACCGGAGGGGGTCCGAGCCTGTTGGCCACGTGGCGGGCCCGGAGCTCCCGCCTGAGAGGAGGTCCGGGCTTGCAGGGCACGTGGAGGCCCCGGGCCTCCCCTCGCAGAGGGGGGAGGTCCGACTTCTGTAGGCCACGCGGCGGCCCCGGAGCTCCCCTCAAAAAGGTGGGAGGTCCGGCCCCGCTGGACACGTGGGGCCTTCGGACCTCGCCCCTGTGGGGGCTAGCCCTTTGATCTTACCTTGGGGTTTTTGGCCTACCGCGATCCCATAGCGGCCCCCTGGTAGGTGCGTTCTATTGGGTGGATGCGCCTACCATACTCCTGCGGGGAGCTGAGGCTGAGAAGTCCTGCACACAAGTAAGGAAAAAGTAATTCTCCTTGGGGGCTCCCCCCCCTCTATTCCTTAGTCGTATCTGCAGCAAATTCCGACTAAAGATGAGAATGAGAAGAGGGAGTTGAACGCATAGTGAGCACGCGTTAGTAGGGTAATCATAAAAACTTAATAAGTAAATTAAATGAGTACCAAAGTAGAGCAACGTAGGATAGGTTTCTTTTCATATAAATTTCCATACGGGGGAAGGCGGCCCACATATGTAGGCCACGACCCACCTCAAGGGAAGCAAGACTCTACGCGCTTGGGGTCGGAACCAGGTGAAGCTGAACGTAGTCCTGGACCGTCCCCTGAGGCTTAGTTGCTCCAATCCCTGTTCACGGACTTTTATGGAAATTACTACAAAAAGAAAGGCCTGCCCTATTGTTGCTATAGGGGTAGAACTTACAGCGGTGTTCCGTGTTCCGAAGGTTCGGGAGCAGGTCCCTGTCTTCGGTTCTGGGGAATGGTCCCAGGCCCGGGATGTCCAGCCCCAGTACGGCAAATGGCCATGCGGGCTGGATCATCTGTACCGTCCAAGCCGGTGTATGGATCTGCTCGGTGTGGAACAGTCACGCTTAGCAGCTCTCGACCAGCTCGACGGCATCCTGGAGTGTTGCCGGCTAGTAGAAGCCATAACGAAAGGCTTTACCGACAAGCGTGCGTGAGGAAGAATGACTCCCACATTCGCCTCCATGGATCTCAGCGAACAAGTCGCAGCCTTCCCCCTGGGTTATGCACCGCAATAGGATGTGGTTGGCGCCACGTCGGTAGAGATCCCCCTCTACCGCCATGTGTCTCTTAGCCATACGCGCAATCCGTTCAGCGGATACACGTTCATCAGGGAGGATATTGTCTTTCAAGTAGTCCCGGACCTCCGTGATCCATGCATCGGGTCTGACTTGAGCATCTGGATCTTGAGCGCTGGGTTGCACGGAGTCCCCAGTGACGCTTATGATCCTTGGTGGCGCTCATGGCCGCCGGGACCGCCAGCTTCGAGGTGCTGGTCTAGCCCCCTTCGCCCGGCTCGGCGGGCCGGGCTGTGGGTCGCGGCAACGTCCTCTCGAGGCCCCCTTCAGGCACAGTGGCTCCGGTGGCAGTGGGGGCCCTCGTTGAAAGGTTGTCAGCTGCGGCCTTGTTAGCGCGCGGTACGTGGTGCAGATCCAAGGCGAGGGGGTCTGTCTCCGCTGTCTTGGTTGTTAACCAGACTGGGGATTGCCCTGAGCCAACGACTAATGAGAAGGATGGGCACTCCATACTTTGCTATGTTGTTGGTTGCCTTGGAATTGAAATGCGCCACATACCCAGACTGCTCCCCCGATGGCGTGAGGAACAGTACGCTAGCATCGGCCCCCTGCTTTCGCGAGGAGCCGTCGACGAACATCATTCGATAAGGCCTGGTGAAGGTCAGGGCTCAGGGTACTGTTCATCGTCTTCGTGGCCCCCTGAGCGTGCGTCTACTTCAGCCACAAGTGAACTAATGCTCTGTTAATGTCTGTATGACGGGAAAGGGAACCTAGATCAAACTTCAGTAGTTCCGCCGCCCATTTGGCGGCATCGCCCGCCGCGTGGAGCTGTGGGGGATAGCTTTTAGCCTAGGGGGATCGCTGGGTGCCCGACACTCGGGGGTCCTCAGGCTGCTTTGGACCTCGCGGGAAGCTCCGCTGACGTCCCGGGAGCTCCGGGAGGTCCTGCTGGTCCTCCGGGAGGTTGTGTCAGGGATCCGAGGTCTGGTCTTCTGGTGCTTGCTTCTCGGTAGCGAAACAGGTTACTGTGGTATGGGGTTAAAGCCATTGCGCGAAGACGGGAAATTTGCGGGACCCCTAGCTATGCCGAGTCGGTTTACGCCGGGATTAGCAGGTAAAGGGCGCCCTTCAACTACTTCAGACTCAGGGGTCTGATGGGAGTCCTAGCAAGCATTTGGGAAGCGCAGCATATCACAGCCTGGTATCAAGTCTACCATTTGCTCTATCATAGGAAGAAAAAATAGGTCTTTGGGGCATGCCTTATTGAGACTGGTGTAGTGGATGCGCTTCCGGAGCTTCTCGCTGGCCTTCGGGATAATAACACGGTTTGCCAAGCACCGGGAGCGGTGGACTCTCCGTCTCGTCGGACGGCTGGACGTCAGGAAATACCTTTAAGTAGTGCTCCATCACCTCCCTAGGGATCTCTGGCCTCGGTGATGGCTGTCATGCAGCACATCGACCTCATGCCGGAGGGGGGCAACGAGCGCGCCTTCCTATATGCTACCCAGGCCCCCGGCTACCCGGGTGGTCTGGGTGGCATCGGCGCTGATTCGGACGAGCCTTGTGGGGACGTCGTCCTCATCAAGGGGTTGCACGCGGGGTGCGGTGGTAGAGGCACGATGGCGTGCACTTAGGTGGAGCTGGTTTGGTTCTGTACTGCTGAGGGCTGGCGCTCTAGTTGCTGTAAGCGCCTGAAGCCTTTCCAAGGCTAATACTGCGGCAGCATGGTCTCCACAAACCTTGAGGACGCCTGTTGGTGTAGGCATCTTCAAGACAAGATAGCCGTAGTGGGCTACTGCCATGAATCGGTACAGGGCTGGCCTACCGATCATGGCAATCTCGGCCACGTCGAACAGAATGTACTCTGTCCGGTAGCTGTCCGGTGCCCCAAAGGTCACCGGGAGGCTGATGCGGCCGTAGGGAACGACCCGTCCCGGCCCTACCCCTGAGAACGGGCTTGATGGGGCGAGCTTGGCCATCGGGATCTGCAGCTTCTGGAAGGCTGCGTGACTGATGAGGTTCAGTCCAGCCCCACCATCCACCAAAACGTGGTACATCTTCACGTTGGCGATGGTAAGGGCCACCACGAGCGGTAGTTGGCCGGCCCCAGCCATGTTCCTGGGGCAGTCGGTGTCATCGAAGCTGATGGGGGTTCCCATCCACCTGAGGCGCGGTACTGCACCTGGGAGGGGAGCCACCGACGCTACCGCTCGACGCAAGGCCTTAGCCATGCTTCGGGACAGGGGGTCAGCGGACCCGCCGAAGATGTCACAGGGCATCTTCCAGTGCTCGTCGTCACTGGAGCTGGAGCTCCCATGATTGCGCACTGCCTTTATGGCGCGCCGGAGCTCCTGGAACTCCACCTGGCGGTCATCGCCGTCCCGGGCGTCAACCTTCTGCTTGCCCTCCCTTTGACTACAAGGTGGGCATCAGCTGGGGGCTGCTTCCCCTTCCAGAAGCACTCCGCGAGCTTCTGGATTTCCCGGCCTCTGGAGGAATTCCGCCGGGTTGATGCTGCCGTCGTACTTCTCAGGCAAGAGCGGCCGAAACTTGCACGGCCATTTTGTGAAGCGAAAGCGGGGCGCGAGGGCCGCACACCCTGCTTCTGCCGCCGCAGGTCCTGATGCCGCGAATGCTTGGTTCGCGCTGAGGACCGCATGCTCTGGCTGCCATACGTAGGACACACGGCTGTGGCATATTGTGTAGCAGCGCACTTCGCTGCGGCTAGCGCACCCTCACTGAAAACCTGACGCTGGTCGGAGCCGGCATTGCCGGGGTCGGCGCTGCCAGAGCCGGTTGCTGGCTCCCAGTGCAGGTATCGGTGCCGTGAACGCTTGGTTCTCCGCTGGCACAGTGTGCCCCGGTATGGGCAAGGCCGCTCCATAGACCGGGGACGCCGTCTGCAGGGCATATGGTTGTGGCATATGCCGCTCGACGTATGCCTGGGGCAGAGCTCGCGTAGCGAAGATCTGCCCTTCAAGCTGGGTCGAGGCCGACGTCATGTTGTCGCCAGCCTCTTGACTGTGACGCCTTTCTTGACGTCGCTCGAGGAACACTCGGGCATCTTGGCCTAAGTGGCACCGTTCCAGCGCGCGCCAAATGTCGAAGTGTGCGATCGACACTTCCCCCGGGCCTGCACTGGGCAGCCCGCGGAGGTTCTTTTTTCGGCGGGGCTAGTCTCCTAGCGGAAATCTTGCGCGGATGGACGAGTTAGTGAGAGCTTGACACGGCGAGTTTTACGTGGTTCAGGCCACCGGAGCGTAAAACCCTACGTCCACGGCGAGCTATGGAGCTCGCTGTATTGCTTGCTGCTCAGGGCCGGGGGCCTGAGCTCGGGGGTGAGTTACAGCTTGAGGGTGTATGGCTAGTGTATGAGTTGCAAAGTGCGAACCCTTGCTATCGATGCCTGCCCGAGCCTTTTATAGTCCAAGACTCGGGCGGCTTACAAGGGGAGCCGGGACCCGACAGGTGGTCTCGGGAAGATTGCTTGTTATCTACCGTATCTGTAGTTACGCCGGTAGCTGCCTCTGGTCGAAGGCTTCTGAGTCTTCATCTTGCCGCCCTGCCCATGCCGCGTGCTAGTCGTAGTGGTTGATGACGGCGCAGGCGGCATGGGATGTCTTGTCGCAGCGTTTATTGGCTGGCAGGTTCTGACACCGCGCGCCAGTCTGTGATGTGACTGGGCGCAACGGCACCTGACAGACGCGTGCTCCGCGTTTCCGCGTCTTGGGAAGACGCGGGCCTTGAATACCTTGTACGGGCAAGGTGAGGAGCGCCTTTACGCCCGCCGCCTACCGCTCGGGGACAGGCAGCACCGTTCTTCTGGCCACGTGGCGGGTCCGGAGCTTCTCTGAGGTGAGAGAGAGGTCCGGCCCCGCTGGACGCGTGGCGTCTTCGGACCTCTCTCCCGCGGAGGGGGAGGTCCGGCTTCTGTATGCCACGTGGCGGGCCCGGAGCTCTCCTCTGAGGAGAGGGAGGTCCGGCCCCACCGGACATGTGGCGCCATCGGAGCTCTCCCTGCGGAGAAGGGCGAGTACCTTAGGCATTTTACCCTGTGCGCGGGGGTACCCCATATCTCAGGTACCAACAGCCGCGCTTTGGGGACGAGGGGTCAGCGGACCCGCCCAAGATGACGTAGAGCATCTTCCGGTGCTCGTCATCACTGGAGCTGCAGCTCTCATGATTGTGCACCGCCTTCACGGCGCGCTGAAGCTCCTGGAACTCCACCTGACAGTCGACGTCGTCTGGGGCGTCGACCTTCTGCTTGCCCTCCCATTGACGGTAGGGTGGGGCATCAGTTAGAAGCTCCTTCCCTTTCCGGAAGCGCTCCGCGAGCTTCTGGATTTCCCGGCACTCGGCAGCAGTATGGTAACTCGTGCCGTGCACGGGGCATAACTCACCCTGGTCTCCGCCTGGAGCCGGTGATTGTCGCGGCCTTTTGTCGGGGTGCGGCCCCCGAGCTCCTCTGGGCGCCGCTGTTGCGGCAAGGGGGGCCGCGGCTGGCGGCTTCATCTTGCCACCGCTCCTGTTCTTGATCTTCCCGCCGCTTCCGTAGGAAGCGGCGCCAGATCCCGGCTGACCCCCTGGCTCGGAGGCTGGCAGTGAGTGCCAGCTCCGCCCTTCGGCTGCTCTGGCACACTTGTCCGCCAGGCTGAAGAGCTCCGAGGCGTCGCGGACTTCCCTAGTCGCGAGCTTCTCGAGCATCTTCTTGTCCCGAACGCCTTGTCAGAACGCCATCACCACAGAAGCGTTCTGGATGTGTGGGATGGTATTCCGCACCTGGGAGAACCGCTGGATGAAGGAGCGCAGCGACTCCCCTGGTTGTTGCTGGATGGCGTGGAGGTCGAGCTCCGTACCAGGCCGGGTGTAGGAACTGCCGAAGTTGGCGACGAACTGCCAGCAGAGCTCTCCCCAGGAGGTTATGGAATCCTGGGGTAGGTTCATGAGCCAAGACCGGGCTGGGCCGGTTAAGGCGACAGGGAAATAGTTGGCCACGACGGCCTCATCCCCTCCTGCGGCAAGTACGGCGGTGGAGTAGATCTGGAGGAACTCCGCCGGGTTGACGCTGCCGTCGTACTCTTCGGGCAGGTGCGGCCGAAACTTGCGCAGCCACCTCACGAAGCGAAGGTGGGGTGCAAGAGCCGCACATCCTGCCCCTGTTGCCGCAGGTATTGGTGCCGCGAATGCTTGGTTCGCACCTGGCACTATGTACCCCGGTATGGGCAAGGCTGCGCCATAGACCGGGGACGCCGTTTGCAGGGCATATGGTTGTGGCATATGCTGCGTGGCGTGCGCCTGGGGCAGAGCTCACGTGGCGAAGATCTGCCCTTCAGGCTGGGTCGAGGCCGACGTCATGCTGTCGCCAGCCTCTTGGATGTGACGCCTCTCTCAACGTCGCTCGAGGAACACTCGAGCATCTTGGCCCAAGTGGCATCGCTCCAGCTCTGCCCTCAGGTCCGTCGTCGGGGGCCTGGTGGAGCTGGAGTCTGCCGTCTGCCCATCAACCGTGGGCGTGCGCGTCAGCGACACTGCCGGTTGACCGGAGTGTCGTCCCTGCCTAAGTCGAGGGTTTGCGGCGGCGACGACGAGACGGTCTACCTCGCGCATCCACTGCTGGGTTGCTGAATGAGGTGCGTCCCCAGCAGGTGGGTTGCACAGTAGCGTTCTTGCTGCAGCTAGCGCACCCCTGTGGGGTTCGCTTATCGCTGCAGAGGATCTCACACTGATCGGAGCCTGCATTGCCGGGGTCGGCGCTGCCAGAGCCGGCTGCTGGCTCCCAGCTTGCGCCGACACACTTCGTCCTGAGTGTGTCGACATGTACCCCCCCCCCCCCCCGGTCACGGTTCGCCGCGAAAGCGGGGGAGGAGAGTTTGCCGCTGGAGAAAGCTTGGTCATCTTCGTCGGCGGAAACTCGTCGCGCAAGGGAAAAGCCCCCTTCCTGGCATGCCAAATGTCGAAGTGTTCGGTCGACACTTCCCCCGGCCGGCACTGGGCAGCCCGCGGAGGTTCTTTTTTCGGTGGGGCTAGTCGCTTGCGGAGAGCTTGAGTGTATGGACGAGTTAGGAAGTGCTTGACACGGCGAGTTTTACGTGGTTCAGGCCGCCGGAGCGTAAAACCCTACGTCCACGGCAAGCTATGAAGCTCGCTGTATTGCTTGTTGCTCAGAACCGGAGTCCTGAGCTTGGGGATGACTGAAGTCTAGTGTATGAGTTGCGAGAGTGCGAACCCAGGGTGCGAATGGCTAGAGTGCGAACCCTTGCTAACGTCGCCTACCCGAGCCTTTTATAGTCTAACACTCGGGTGGCTTACAAGGGGGGCCCAAGACCCGACAGGTGGTCCCGGGGAGATTGACTGTTATCTACCGTATCTGCAGTTATGCCTGTAGTTGTCTCTGGCGAAGATTTCTTGTGAGGGCCCCGCCGGCCCGATCACTCACGGGGACGGGATACCTCGCCCGGGAATCGCATAGGGTGGTGCCGTGCGATGCGGCACCCAACAGCACACATAATAAAGCATCATATTACACAAATCAAGCGGAAACTTACAAAGTTTTGACTTTACAAATACTTCTCAAAATAAACTACAGCGGAAGACTATTACAACTCACGACTCATATCTATGCTAAGCAACAGAGAAGGTGTCCAGCCCGCGGAACCTTCTCACTAGCAACACTATCACAGTAGCAGCGGCAGGGGTTGCCCTGAGTTCACCACTCGGAGAGTTCCGAATCTCCTTAGGCACCCGTACATCTCAGCGTACAGTTATTCCCTGCAAAACAACTTGTGCAGTATCTGTGAGCACGAAGCTCAGCAAGACTGACCCGTCACCCTAGTCATGAAACTCTATACGATGGAAATAGAGGGCTGATTATAGCATTTTTCATAAACGATGAACTTGAGCTAAAGGGGAGTCCTTACTTCCAGTTTTAATCAACTTTTATAGACCTCGCGCAACTTACATCGAGACTCCACAATCAAACAAGAAACGCTTCATCTCGATGTCACTTGCCCGAGGTGAAAGTAACTTTAGTGAACTACCCTAGACTCATACAGACCTTGCGCCATCAACGTCGAGACTCCACAATCAAACAAGAAACGCTTTGCCTCGACGCTTCTAGCCCAAGGTGGAAATTAAATTTAGTGAAGTGTTGATCGTTCCTCATCTCCATTATAAGGATTACCCACGAAGCATATTAAATATTTCCCCGGTTTATTACTACGTCACGACTCAGTGTACAAGTATGCTCACTACCGCGAGCTACGGTGATTGCAATAAAAAAAACACCCGGCTGACACGACACGTACGCCCATACTCGACGTTGCACACAGCAACCGTCACTGACGCCGTACGTGGCCACCTTTCACACGACACCCAAATGTCGAACCGGTCCCACCGACTGGGATTAAGTCTCTCTACGGAAAACCCTCGTAGAGCCGACTCCTCTATCCTTTCAGCATCGGCATCAGACGGTGAGGTATGCCTCGACACCAAGGTTAACATGTTACATCGGTTTCATGGGTCCCATATTGCCAGTATGCATCCGGTACACATCTCAAACTTGTCCAGCGGGGCCGCACACGAGAACGGGCCTTAATCGACTCAGACATAGACTAGGCTCACAGGACCACGTCCTTGACCTTCCATCCACTGCCCGGTCTCCATTCCCAACTATGAGGATCAATTCCCAACTCTTCGGATTGATCCCCCTTAATCCCATTTCACGAGTAGGAATCTGCCTACTTGAGTTATGCCTCTTTTAACCCACTTTTATTGAGAACAACAGTTATAATTAATTGATAACATATCCTACATTAAACTCCCGGGGTTTTCTGGGCATGCATTTGGAGTTTCATACCATCTAGACGTAATGCAATAAATAAAATACTAGACGTATAAAGTGAATACAAATAAAAACTTGTAAATTTGATGCAAACCGGGGCTTGCCTTTGTTTTGCAGGTGACTTATATATATATATATATATATATATATATATGCAGTTAGTGAAGACCACTTGGTGCTTGATCAACCTCTTTCCTTGAAGGTGACTTATATATATATATATATATATATATATATATATATATGCAGTTAGTGAAGACCACTTGGTGCTTGATCAACCTCTTTCCTTGATTTCTACCCCGATGACTTCAACTCCTCCACGTAGATACTACACGTGATGAATATGCATATCGTTTAATTGTAAAGACTTTGCTACAAGTCCTAATAACAAGTTTTCAAAAAACTGGAACTCTGTTTAAGAATTTAAAATGACACTGGTGCTAGTGGTTTAGGTTTGGATCTAAGCATATGATTAAAGGCTAGGTGGTTTTCCCCCTCTTCTATATTGATCACTTAAGGAGGTTAAAAAGAACAGGGATGACCCAGGGCTCCAATGGGGCTGAGAATTTTCATGTGAGTTCCTTGTCACAAGAAAGTCCCCTGGCCCAAAAATTAGCACTTTTCATTGAGTGGTTTGCTCAGCATAATTTTCTAAGCAATTAAGCAAAGAAGAATTAATTCTGAGATCCCACCCATGTTCATGCAAAAATTAGTGAACCACAATTTCAATTATAGCTCATAGAGTTTGCATGAATTTTTGTAGCATTTTTGTAGCTAAGGAATAGCTAGAACTGAATTTCCAAGTTTTGGAAATTCTCTGAAATTGTTTTCTGTATTCATTTGAATACAGAAATTTAATCAGAATTAACCTAACTAAATCAACTCCAAATGAGTTGAGAATTTTACAGGTGTTCACTAATACCCTAAAGACTATTCTGGCAAAATTTGAGGATTTTTGGATTAACCAAACTCCCTCTAAAATTCTTTTTCTAGAAAGCTTTAAAGAATTTTACAGAATTAAATAAAGGGTTTCATACAAATTGGGTTCTACAATTGGATAGTACTCTATCAGAGGAATCCAACAAAATTTGTTTCACAATTTTTGGATTCTCCTACCCAAAGTTGTAGCTATTCAAAGTTTGAACTGAAAACTGAAATTCCCCAAAATGTTCAAATACTGCCTGTGGGTCCGGGGACAGGTGTCACTCGCTGAGGCAAGCCACACGGGGCTACAGGGTATTTCCCGCGCCACCACACCAGATCCCTGTGCCACAGCCGATCAAATATTTGAAAAACCGTCGCTGACAGGCGGGACCCACCGGGTCGTCTTCTACCTCCGGCCACCCGCGCCCGCGCGCCGCCGGGCTCGCCGGAGTTCGACGGATTTCGGCCTCCCGGCCATCCCCCGAGCTCTCCCTCGCCGCTAGGGCCTAATTTCCCGTGCTGAACACGATGGAACCCTCTTCCCCGGCCGGCGATGGCTCTAACCTAGCTGGCCACGGCGCGGCGGCTCTGGACTGGTTCGGTAACGTCGCCCTGTCATCCTAGCCTGCCCAGACCTCGGTGGAACGGCACTACAGCACCAGTGGACGCCATGGAGGACCGTCCGGGTGGTGAAGCAGCCTGGAAATGGCCCTAACCTAGCTCTCATCGGGAGCCCGAACCGCCCCACCATAACCGCCGTGGAAAAAGTGTGAAATACGTCATGCACAATGGTTTTCAGGCATTGGTTGCAAAAGGGCAAATGATCGCCAGCTAGCCCAGCTCATGTGTGCAAGATTTGACAAGCTACAGAGGATTGGAGAGCGAAAATTTTGGCGGCGATTACCAGATGCTCTGTTTGAGGTCGCCGGGACAAAATCTCCAAATTGGCCGCCGATCCTCCACGGTTTGCTCCACGCTTTGGGGGAGAGCAGCAGCACGGTGGTGCGCTCCCGTGGCCAGGCTTGCTCGGACGTGACAACCCTTGTGGAAGGCTGCCCGCGTGCGCCCGATCATCGGCTGGCTGTGGTTTGCCACGGGTGAGGCGTTTAACGCTCGAAACACACCCCGGATGGCTAGCTCTCGCGCTCAGAAGGTGCGGAACGATGGCACAGCGTCGTTGTGCAGCTCGGGGAGGCGCTGTGGTGCGGTTTAGCCGGTTCCTGATGGCTTCCCAGATGAGCGGCGAGCTCGGTTTTGTTTTCGGGAGAACGCGCGTGTGAGTAGAAGAAACACCCGTGGTCACCTTGTCTACGCGGGAAGAATCACGTGGAGGGGCGCCGCCGACTCCCGTGCTGCCAGTGGCCCGGGCCAAGAGCAGGAGGTGGAGCCTCGGTCGACGGGGGCGGCCGCTCGGTGTCGCCCTGGGGTTACACCTCGGTGGAGTGAAGACCAGAGAGAAAACTTAAGTGTTAAGTATACTCATTCCTATGACATGTTGGCCCCACAATTCAGTACCTCTTTCCCTCAAAATATCTCCAAAGTTTGACAATTATCCAACCCAATTGTTTGAAAATTGGAAACTGAGCTCATTTGACAAGCTTGGACAAATTCCATGCAAATTCAAATGTTCATTTGAATTCTTTGCACATTTGACTCCCTTTGGAAAAATGGGCAGCAAGACTTTTCAAAAATTAATGAAACTTTGCCTCCCCACTAATTTGGACCTAAGGAATCCAAATATGCCACTTGATCCTTGTGTTAGCTGCTGCAAACAATAGTTTGGACAAAACAGTTTTGAATTCCTCATTGTGTCCTTCCCTCACTTGAAGTTTGAATTTACCTTTAGTCCATCTCTGATTTTTAAACCCTTCCCTTGCACTTGAGCTCTTCATTTCTGGGGTTTTAATCTACATGAGGTCCATCCATGCAGCAACCCTAAGTTTGTTTAGAAGAATTCTCACCAATGTTATCCTATGTGGGAAAAAGTTTCAACTAAGCCCCTTTTTCATACACATGACTCCAACATTTGTGCAAACTCATGTTTCTTTGTATTCACATTTTTGGGACCTTTACAATCCTCCCCCCTTAAAAGAATCTCGTCCCGAGATTACAAAAGAAATATGAGACGAAAGGTAATTACAACAACTACGACAGAAGTTCCGGATAGTTCTTGTGGAGGTAATCTTCACTTTCCCACGTCGCTTCTTCCGGTGTGTGATTACTCCACAGGACTTTGTAAAATTTCAAAGCCTGATTTCGAGTGATCCGGCTCTTCTCGTCGATAATCTTGATGGGCTTCTCGGTGTAGGTGAGGTCCGGTTGCAATACTTCCATGTCTTCCGAAAGGATGTCCGTCGGTTTCTTCAAACACTTTCTCAAGTGTGAGACATGGAAGATGTCGTGGATGCCCGATAAGGATGGCGGCAGCTCCAAACGGTAGGCTACCGGCCCACACCGTTCTGTAATAAGGAACGGACCCACAAAGCGAGGAGCTAGCTTTCCCTTGACCCCGAATCGATGAATTCCCTTCATTGGGGATACTCGGAGATAGACGTGATCTCCGACTTCAAAACTCAAGGGTCACCGTCGCTGGTCCGCATAGCTCTTCTGGCGAGATTGAGCGGCCCTGAGGTTCTCTTGAATCAGCTGGACTCGCTCTTCGGCATCTTTTACAAGATCAATGCCGAAAATCACCCTCTCGCCAGATTCACACCAATTGAGTGGTGTGCGGCACTTCCTGCCATAAAGTGCTTCGTATGGTGCCATTTTAATACTGGATTGGTAATCATTGTTGTAAGAGAACTCTGCTAATGGCAAATGGTTATCCCAGTTCTTTCCATGATCTATGGCACATGCCCTCAGCATATCCTCCAGAATCTGGTTCACCCTTTCAGTTTGACCGTCCGTCTGGGGATGGTATGCTGAGCTTCTGATTAACTTTGTTCCTATAGATTCATGTAGTTGCTCCCAGAAACGAGCAACAAATATTGAACCTCGGTCCGATATGATGGTCTTGGGGACTCCATGTAAGCACACAATTCTGGAGAGATACAACTCTGCATATTGTTTAGTATGGAATCCCGTATTTACTGGGATGAAGTGGGCTGATTTGGTTAAGTGATCAACAATCACCCAAATGGAGTCATGCTTTCTGGACGTGAGAGGCAGTCCGACAATAAAGTCCATGTTGATGTCCTCCCACTTCCATGATGGAACGTTTAATGGTTGCAGCATTCCCGCTTTCTTTATGTGGTCAGCCTTGACTCGCCGACACGTATCACATTCAGATACATATTTGGCAATTTCTCGCTTCATCCGAGTCCACCAAAATTTTGTTTTAAGATCTTGATACATCTTATTGCTCCCTGGATGTATCGAGTACTTGGACATGTGAGCTTCGTCCAAGATCTCCTTTCTTAGCTTCAGGTTCTGGGGTACCACGATACGGTCGTTAAACCATAACACGCCTTGATCATCTTCCCGGAAACATTTCATCTTATCCTATTTAATCCTTGCTCGTATATTCCGCATTCCTCTATCTCTCTCCTGGGCTTGTACAATCTCCTCTCTAATGGTAGGCACAAGAGCAAGATTATACAACGCCCCATATGGAATCACCCGCAAGCTTGGTTCTTTCTCCTCCTCCGGGACAACTGACAAGTTATTAACGTGGGACTTACGACTGAGTGCATCAGCCACCACGTTAGCTTTGCCCAGATGGTAATGGATCTCGAGCTCATAGTCTTTAATTAATTCCAGCCATCTCCGCTGCCTCATATTAATATCCTTCTGATTCAATATATATTTGAGGCTCTTATGGTCGGTGTAGAGGTGCACTAAATTTCCAAGTAAGTAGTGCCTCCACATCTTCAACGCAAGCACCACTGCAGCAAGTTCTAGGTCATGAGTGGGGTAGTGCTGCTCGTGGTTGCGGAGTTGTCGAGACCCATACGCGATCACGCGTCTATCTTGCATTAAGACGCAGCCAAGTCCAATGCCTGAGGTATCACAATAAACATCAAATGGCTTTGTTGTATCCGGTTGGGCCAACACCGGTGCCGTTGTGAGATGTTTTTTTTAGAGTTTGAAATGCCTCTTCACAGGCCTCTGTCCACACATACTTGCTGCTCTTCTTTAATAACTCTGTCATTGGTTTAGCCACCTTCGAGAAACTGGGAATAAATCTCCGATAGTAACCCGCTAGCCCCAGAAAACTGCGGATTTGATGAACAGATGTTGGAGACTCCCACTTCAAGACTTGCTCAATTTTAGTTGGATCCACGGCCACACCCTCTGCTGAAATAATGTGGCCTAAGAATGGTACCTTGCTGATCCAAAATTCACACTTGCTGAATTTGGCATACAGCTTATGTTCCCGTAACCGTTGGAGCAAAATATGAAGATGTTTGGTGTGCTCCTCCTCCGATTTGGAGTATACGAGAATGTCGTCGATGAAAACCACGACGAACTGATCCAACTCTGGCATGAATACAGAATGCATGAGATACATGAAATGTGCGGGTGCATTTGTTAGCCCGAAAGACATGACTAGATACTGATAGAGCCCGTATCTAGTCGAGAAGGCCGTCTTCGGTATATCCTCCGCTCTGATCTTTATCTGATGATAACCAGACCGTAAGTCCATCTTGGAGAATACCTTGGCACCCACTAACTGATCAAATAATATGTCGATCCGCGGCAACGGATATTTATTTTTGATCGTCACTGCATTCAGAGGCCGATAATCCACACATAATCGAAGTGACTCATCCTTTTTCTTCACAAAGAGGGCTGAACAGCCCCATGGCGATGAGCTTGGTCGGATGAACCCTTTGTCCATTAAGTCCTTTAGCTGTTCTTTCAGTTCAGCTAATTCCTTCGGAGACATTTTGTACGGCCTCCGAGATATTGGTGTGGTCCCCGGTGCTAACTCGATCTTGAATACCACATCCCTCTCAGGCGGCATCCCTGGAAGGTCGTCGGGAAACACATCTGGGTACTCACGGACCACTGGAATATCCTCCAGTTTCGTGGTCACACTGTGGTATACCACTGGATTTTTAGAATCCACGGCTTCAAGTATGAGCGTTTGGAGACCATAGATTGGAGAGTCCAAACTAACAATCCGTGGACCAATATCGAGAACAGCCCCATGGTAGTTCATCCACGCCATTCCTAGAATCACGTCGATCTTCTGCCCCTCCAACACAATGAGGGTGGTGGGGTATACGTTTCCATCCAAGCACAAGGGTGCTTTGATCACTACTTCATTAGCAGCTATATTTCCGCCCGGTGAGCGGATAAGATAGTGATCCTTCGGTGTGGAGGTGGAGAGCTCAGCTTTGCACACAAACATCCTGCTGATGAAATTGTGTGTAGCTCCAGAGTCAAACAGAATTAATACGGGCAGTTCATTGAGGGTGAACATTCCCGCTAGCACAGGTGCCCCATCTGGCACATCCTCTAGAGCTGCATGATAAATGCACCCGGATTTTGGTGCTGTTCCTTGAAGCTGAGCACGGGGTTGATTTATACCCCGCCCCGGTAAAGTTTCCTTGTGGCGTATCCTTTCTGGACACTTTCTGCTGATGTGACCCAAGTACCCGCACGTGAAGCACGGTTTCTCAGCCGGTTCCTGGTTGCTCTGTGCATGGACATTAGTGGTATTCTGCTGCGGCAAGAACACTTGAGGAGCAGAATAACATGGCTGCCTATACCGTTGTTGCAGCTGTCCGAATTCAGAGTATTGGGACGAACGACCGGAATATTGCTGGAGTCGTCGAGCCGGCTGCATCAGCTGACAGTTCAAGGTACTGTCTACCACCCTGTATTTCTGCGGAGCACCACTGCTACTCTCCGGTGGTACATGGTTCTTTCTTTTCTCAGCCTGAACTTCCCGTTGAGCATCTTCAACCATGATGGCAGCACTCATCAATTCGTTGAAGTTCTTTCGGTCAGCTAAAACGAGTCTCTCCTTTAGCTTGGGATTGAGACTGCGGAAGAACCATTCACACTTTTGTGCTTCGGTTTTCACATGTTGAGGCGCATACTGCGCCAGCTTGTTGAACACTCGCGAATGCTCGTATGCACCCCTCCCTCCTTGTTTTAAGGCCAGAAACTCCTCGAGTTTCCGCTGAATTATTCCGGAAGGAACGTGATACGCGAGAAACGCCTTCCGGAATTCTGCCCATGAAACGTCATGTCCATCTGGTAAGGAGGCGAGTTGATTTGCCCACCATGCACTGGCGGGCCCGTGAAGTTGTTGCGCTGCGTATAAAACCTTCTGCTGTTCGGTGCACTGAAGCAATCCGAACTTAGACTCAATGGTACGGATCCAGCTATCCGCCACCAGAGGATCCTCAGATTCAATGAAAACCGGTGGTTGAGTTGCCAAGAACTAAACATAGGAATTCAGTTGCGGTTGGCGCAAGTCTTCGTCTTGACATCCCCCTTGACGGGATGTATTCATCACTAGGGTGCGGAGCAAGTCGGTTCGCTCATCGCTTGCACCCGTCATGGCGGCCAGAATATCCGCCATTGTGACTGTGGGTGAAGGTCCTGGTGAAGGCTGCTGTTGCGGAGCTCGCTGCTCCCGCTGTGGAGAGTTATCACCACCACCACCACTGGAACCACCCACCTCACTCATGGAACGAGTTCGCACCATTCTGCAATTGCACGAGTTCATTATCAGTTCAACACTATCACTTGATTTATTCCATAAAAAACGTAGTGCAACACCGAATGAAACCTCAACATGCAAGCAAAATGATTTAAGCGCAAACTGATGTATCCAACAGCAAGGATTTACAAGCCGACTGATTGGTCTTGAAACAGATCAGATTCTGATCCAGTTAAAAGCACTTTCGTAACTCAAGTTGAATATCAAAGTTAAAGTTAACTTTAATATCTTTCCAACGAGTATCCAAAGGCCTCCTAGGGATTTTTCTACAGGAAGTTATGGCTTAAAAACAGAAAGGTTCAGAGAGGCTTTGTTACTGTCCTGGTTCTGAACAGTTTGCCTTCAACTGAACTTTCCACCAACTTAATCTGTGATTTTGCTCTGGAGGTCTACAAGAAAGTTGTAGAGCACTTGAAAATCTCTCCAGAACTGTATCATACACCTTAATTGGTTAAAGCTACTCAGAGTTATGCTCTGTAAAAATCCAGCAAGAATTTCTGCTAGAAACAGAGCACTCTGTTTTTGAAATCTTTGAAACATAGACACTCTCTCATTTGAATCTTAGTTCAAAATAAGAGTTCAGTAACTAATATTTGTTTCAAACTTCCATTTTTAGTAGAAAGTTAGCTCATGACCCATTTCTTCATAGGGAAGGAGTTATCAAGTGTAGTACGGTGTCGATGCACCGTAAGAAGTATGTCGGTACTACGTTCCTCACCAAAAGAGAATCCTAAACCGGCTTATACCGGCATATACGTATGATCAGTGGCACTAAGACGGTCTCTCGCACACGTGTACTACCCGGGATGCTACGTGGTTGGTACCTGCAGAAGGACACTCAATGATGGTGCACTCAAAGGTTGTTTCATTTCAGGCAGTTCCATATTTGAAAGTAAATCCAAACGCCCGTATCATTGTCATACGGCCGTCCTTGAGTTAAGTCACGTCTCAAGGTACGTGATCGTGTTTCAACACCAAACGACGGGGAACCCGAGTATATCATGAACGGGTCGTCACGGTTGGGAATGTTATCAACCCAACGGATACCACCTACTGCCCTGCAGGGCACGCCGATGGCAAGCGCTGCGTATGTCCTCCTGGGCTATTTCCAGCAGACCATACTATCGCGTTACTGACCACACGATGGGGTCTCCACTTACTTGCCTAATGCACGCTAGGGATCAGCGTTTCATATGAACTCACGTCTCACACCAAGCTGTGAGACCTTTCCCTGAACCACTTTCCTCGTCAGGAGAGCTAACCGAAATTGAACCGCTTTCGGTGGCGTTCCTTACCATTCTTACCAGAACGTAGGTGCGTCGTTACAGAATCAAAATTCAGAATTATAACACATAAGTTAGTTCTGCGACTTTAAGTAACTATACGACTATAGTCCTTATGTGGGCCTAATATCGTTTCCTCACCGTATCCTAAGTTTTTGTCGTAACACAATCCTTATTCCGTGTGCTATTACCAATGCGGCTCTGATACCACGCTGTGAAGGCCCCGCCGGCCCGATCACTCACGGGGACGGGATACCTCGCCCGGGAATCGCATTGGGTGGTGCCGTGCGATGCGGCACCCAACAGCACACATAATAAAGCATCATATTACACAAATCAAGCGGAAACTTACAAAGTTTTGACTTTACAAATACTTCTCAAAATAAACTACAGCGGAAGACTATTACAACTCACGACTCATATCTATGCTAAGCAACAGAGAAGGTGTCCAGCCCGCGGAACCTTCTCACTAGCAACACTATCACAGTAGCAGCGGCAGGGGTTGCCCTCAGTTCACCACTCGGAGAGTTCCGAATCTCCTTAGGCACCCGTACATCTCAGCGTACAGTTATTCCCTGCAAAACAACTTGTGCAGTATCTGTGAGCACGAAGCTCAGCAAGACTGACCCGTCACCCTAGTCATGAAACTCTATATGATGGAAATAGAGGGCTGATTATAGCATTTTTCATAAACGATGAACTTGAGCTAAAGGGGAGTCCTTACTTCCAGTTTTAATCAACTTTTATAGACCTCGCGCAACTTACATCGAGACTCCACAATCAAACAAGAAACGCTTCATCTCGATGTCACTTGCCCTAGGTGAAAGTAACTTTAGTGAACTACCCTAGACCCATACAGACCTTGCGCCATCAATGTTGAGACTCCACAATCAAACAAGAAACGCTTTGCCTCGACGCTTCTAGCCCAAGGTGGAAATTAAATTTAGTGAAGTGTTGATCGTTCCTCATCTCCATTATGAGGATTACCCACGAAGCATATTAAATATTTCCCCGGTTTATTACTACGTCACGACTCAGTGTACAAGTATGCTCACTACCGCGAGCGACGGTGATTGCAATAAAAAAAACACCCGGCTGACACGACACGTACGCCCGTACTCGACGTTGCACACAGCAACCGTCACTGACGCCGTATGTGGCCACCTTTCACACGACACCCAAATGTCGAACCGGTCCCACCGACTGGGATTAAGTCTCTCTACGGCAAACCCTCGTAGAGCCGACTCCTCTATCCTTTCAGCATCGGCATCAGACGGTGAGGTATGCCTCGACACCCAGGTTAACATGTTACATCGGTTTCCTGGGTCCCATATTGCCAGTATGCATCCGGTACACATCTCAAACTTGTCCAGCGGGGCCGCACACGAGAACGGGCCTTAATCGACTCAGACATAGACTAGGCTCACAGGACCACGTCCTTGACCTTCCATCCACTGCCCGGTCTCCATTCCCAACTATGAGGATCAATTCCCAACTCTTCCGATTGATCCCCCTTAATCCCATTTCACGAGTAGGAATCTGCCTACTTGAGTTATTCCTCTTTTAATCCACTTTTATTGAGAACAACAGTTATAATTAATTGATAACATATCCTACATTAAACTCCCGGGGTTTTCTGGGCATGCATTTGGAGTTTCATACCATCTAGACGTAATGCAATAAATAAAATACTAGACGTATGAAGTGAATACAAATAAAAACTTGTAAATTTGATGCAAACCGGGGCTTGCCTTTGTTTTGCAGGTGACTTATATATATATGCAGTTAGTGAAGACCACTTGGTGCTTGATCAACCTCTTTCCTTGATTTCTACCCCGATGACTTCAACTCCTCCACGTAGATACTACACGTGATGAATATGCATATCGTTTAATTGTAAAGACTTTGCTACAAGTCCTAATAACAAGTTTTCAAAAAACTGGAACTCTGTTTAAGAATTTAAAATGACACTGGTGCTAGTGGTTTAGGTTTGGATCTAAGCATATGATTAAAGGCTAGGTGGTTTTCCCCCTCTTCTATATTGATCACTTAAGGAGGTTAAAAAGAACAGGGGTGACCCAGGGCTGCAATGGGGCTGAGAATTTTCATGTGAGTTCCTTGTCACAAGAAAGTCCTCTGGCCCAAAAATTAGCACTTTTCATTGAGTGGTTTGCTCAGCATAATTTTCTAAGCAATTAAGAAAAGAAGAATTAATTCTGAGATCCCACCCATGTTCATGCAAAAATTAGTGAACCACAATTTCAATTATAGCTCATAGAGTTTGCATGAATTTTCGTAGCATTTTTGGAGCTAAGGAATAGCTAGAACTGAATTTCCAAGTTTTGGAAATTCTCTGAAATTGTTTTCTGTATTCATTTGAATACAGAAACTTAAAATCAGAATTAACCTAACTAAATCAACTCCAAATGAGTTGAGCATTTTACAGGTGTTCACTAATACCCTAAAGACTATTCTGTCAAAATTTGAGGATTTTTGGATTAACCAAACTCCCTCTAAAATTCTTTTGCTAGAAAGCTTTAAAGAATTTTACAGAATTAAATAAAGGGTTTCTTACAAATTGGGTTCTACAATTGGATAGTACTCTATCAGAGGAATCCAACAAAATTTGTTTCACAATTTTTGGATTCTCCTACCCAAAGTTGTAGCTATTCAAAGTTTGAACTGAAAACTGAAATTCCCCAAAATGTTCCAATACTGCCTGTGGGTCCGGGGACAGGTGTCACTCGCTGAGGCAAGCCACACGGGGCTACAGGGTATTTCCCGTGCCACCACACCAGATCCCTGCGCCACAGCCGATCAAATATTTGAAAAACCGTCGCTGACAGGCGGGACCCACCGGGTCGTCTTCTACCTCCGGCCACCCGCGCCCGCGCGCCGCCGGGCTCGCCGGAGTTCGACGGATTCCGGCCTCCCGGCCATCCCCCGAGCTCTCCCTCGCCGCTAGGGCCTAATTTCCCTTGCTGAACATGATGGAACCCTCTTCCCCGGCCGGCGATGGCTCTAACCTAGCTGGCCACGGCGCGGTGGCTCTGGACTGGTTCGGTAACGTCGCCCTGTCATCCTAGCCTACCGAGACCTCGGTGGAACGGCGCTACAGCACCAGTGGACGCCATGGAGGACCGTACGGGTGGTGAAGCATCCTGGAAATGGCCCTAACCTAGCTCTCATCGGGAGCCCGAACCGCCCCACCATAACCGCCGTGGAAAAAGTGTGAAATACGTCATGCACAATGGTTTTCAGGCATTGGTTGCAAAAGGGCAAATGATCGCCGGCTAGCCCAGCTCATGTGTGCAAGATTTGACAAGCTACAGAGGATTGGAGAGCGAGAATTTTGGCGGCGATTACCGGATGCTCTGTTTGAGGTCGCCGGGACAAAATCTCCAAATTGGCCGCCGATCCTCCACGGTTTGCTCCACGCTTTGGGGGAGAGCAGCAGCACGGTGGTGCGCTCCCGTGGCCAGGCTTGCTCGGACGTGACAACCCTTGTGGAAGGCTGCCCGCGTGCGCCCGATCGTCGGCTGGCTGTGGTTTGCCACGGGTGAGGGGTTTAACGCTCGAAACACACCCCGGATGGCTAGCTCTCGCGCTCAGAAGGTGCGGAACGATGGCACAGCGTCGTTGTGCAGCTCGGGGAGGCGCTGTGGTGCGGTTTAGCCGGTTCCCGATGGCTTCCCAGAGGAGCGGCGAGCTCGGTTTTGTTTTCGGGAGAACGCGCGTGTGAGGAGAAGAAACACCCGTGGTCACCTTGTCTACGCGGGAAGAATCACGTGGAGGGGCGCCGCCGACTCCCGTGCTGCCAGCGGCCCGGGCCAAGAGCAGGAGGTGGAGCCTCGGTCGATGGGGGCGGCCGCTCGGTGTCGCCCCGGGGTTACACCTCGGTGGAGTGAAGACCAGAGAGAAAACTTAAGTGTTAAGTATACTCATTCCTCTGACATGTGGGCCCCACAATTCAGTACCTCTTTCCCTCAAAATATCTCCAAAGTTTGACAATTATCCAACCCAATTGTTTGAAAATTGGAAACTGAGCTCATTTGACAAGTTTGGACAAATTCCATGCAAATTCAAATGTTCATTTGAATTCTTTGCACATTTGACTCCCTTTGGAAAAATGGGCAGCAAAACTTTTCAAAAATTAATGAAACTTTGCCTCCCCACTAATTTGGACCTAAGGAATCCAAATATGCCACTTGATCCTTGTGTTAGCTGCTGCAAACAATAGTTTGGACACAACAGTTTTGAATTCCTCATTGTGTCCTTCCCTCACTTGAAGTTTGAATTTACCTTTAGTCCATCTCTGATTTTGAAACCCTTCCCTTGCACTTGAGCTCTTCATTTCTGGGGTTTTAATCTACATGAGGTCCATCCATGCAGCAACCCTAAGTTTGTTTAGAAGAATTCTCACCAATGTTATCCTATGTGGGAAAAAGTTTCAACTAAGCCCCTTTTTCATACACATGACTCCAACATTTGTGCAAACTCATGTTTCTTTGTATTCACATTTTTGGGACCTTTACATTTCTGAGTCTTCGTCTTGCCATCCTGCCCATGCCGCATGCTAGTCATAGTGGTTGATGACGGCGGGGGCGGCATGGGATGTCTTGTCGCTGCGTTTATTGGCTGGCAGGCTCTGACACTGCGCGCCAGTCTGTGATGCGACTGGGTGCAACGGCACCTGACTGAGGCGTGCTCCGCGTCTCCGCATCTTGGGAAGATGCGGGCCTTGAATACCTTGTACGGGCAAGGTATGGGGCGTCTTTACGCCCGCCGCCTACCGCTCGGGGGCAGGCAGCGCTCTTCTGCTGTACACGTGGCGGGCCCGGAGCCCTCCTCAGAGAAGAGGGAGGTCTGGCCCCGCAGGACACGTGGAGCCTTCGGACCTCTCCCCGCGGAGGGGGAGGTCCGGCTTCTGTCGGCCACGTGGCGAGCCCGGAGCTCCTCTCCGAAGAGAGGGAGGTCCGGCCCCGCAAGACACGTGGCACCTTCGGACCTCTCTCCCACGGAGGGGGAGGTCCGGCTTCTGCAGGCCACGTGGTGAGCCCGGAGCTCTCCTCTGAGGAGATGAAGGTCCGGCCCCGCCAGACGCGTGGCACCTTTGGAGCTCTCCCTGCGGAGAAGGGCGAGATCCTTAGGCATTTTCCCATGTGTGCGGGGGTACCCCATATCGCGGGTACCGACACTTCTGAAGCCCCCTCCGCCACTTCAGCAGTTTCTTTGGAGACTCCTCCGACCCGAGCACAGGGATCATCTCGGCCATCACCAGCGCAAGGGCCGGTGTCATCAAGGATGCTTCTGAAGCCCCCTCCGCCGCTTGAGCAGTTTCCTTGGAGACTCGGCCGCCTGGAGTCCTCCTTGGTGCTTCAGCAGCTTCCTTGGAGACTCCTCCGCCTGAAGCCCCCTCGACGTGTCAGCAGTTTCTTTGGAGACTCCACCACTTGAGGAGAAAGGACGCAACGCCTGGGAACCCCCAGCCAGTCTTCACTCAAGAAGAGTCCAGTCGGGATGACAAACCCGGGGCCTCTTGGAGGTGTCACCTCCAGAGGCAAGGCATGCAGGCTCCCTAGATCCCTGACTTGGTGCAGAGGCCGTCGCCGGAGGAAATCGAGTGCGATCCCCCTCCGAAGGCGGGTTAGAAGCCATGGGAGAAGACAAGGTCGCAGAAACTCAATGAAGGTGCAAGAGCTGGAAACCTTATAAAGGGAACCAACCCACGTTGTGGCTTTGCTTCACACTTCCCAGGTGCGATTCCAAGCGACTCGAAACTCTTTGAGTACACCGCATCGGCAACCGCATCGGCTCCAAGACCGAGCGCCGATGACAGGTGGGCCCAAGCCGCCCAGCTGAAGCGGTGGGTCAAGGAGTCAGTCTCCCAAGAAGACGAGTCGGCAAGGCACTTCAGCAGTTCCCGAAGAAAGCGCCGCAACGTGCAGAAGTGGCAGCCTTGGGAACCGCCGCAGTAAAAGCAACCATCAAGTGGGCGCACGCTCCCACGGTCCCGCGGCTGTTCGTGCTCCGGCAGCGGTCAATGCGGGACTTAGAGAAAGTGCGCGGAACAGAGGAGACGTAGGCCCCACCTCAAGCTCGCTATCTCCCCTAAGATGGGCCCGGGGGCCACTGTCGGTACCCGCGATATGGGGTACCCCCGCGCACAGGGGAAATTCCTAAGGATCTCGCCCTTCTCCGCAGGGAGAGCCCCGAAGGTGCCACGTGTCCAGTGGGGCCGGATCTCCCTCTCCTCAGAGGAGAGCTCCGGGCCCGCCACGTGGCCAACAGCAGCCAGACCTCCCCTCCGTGGGGAAGGCTCTGAAGGTGCCGCATGTCCCGCGGGGCCGGACCTCCCCCTCCTCAGAGGAGAGCTCCGGGCCCACCACGTGGCCGACAGAAGCCGGACCTCCCCACTCCGCGGGGAGAGGTCCGAAGGCTCCACGTGTCCTGCGGGGCCGGACCTCCCTCTCCTCAGAGGAGAGCTCCGAGCCCGCCACGTGTCCAGTAGAACAGCGCAGCCTGCCCCCGAGCTGTAGGCAGCGGGCGTAAAGACGCACCATACCTTGCCCGTACAAGGTGTTCAAGGCCCGCGCCTTCCGAAGATGCGGAGACGCGGAGCACGCCTCTGTCAGGTGCCGTTGCGCCCAGTCGCATCACAGACTGGCGCGCGGTGTCAGAACCTGCCAGCCAGTAAACACAGCGACAAGACATCCCCTGCCGCCCCCGCCGTCATCAACCACTACGACTAGCATGCGGCATGGGCAGGGCGGAAAGACGAAGTGTGAGGGCCCGGCCCGGGAATCGCAGTGGGTGGTGCCGTGCGATGCGGCACCCAACAGCATGCACGAAAAGACGATAAGAACATAACGGAACCATTTTGTTACTCAAGGTAATTTCTTTTTCAACATAATGTACACACGCAGCGGAAATTAAAATTTGCTGGACAAACTACTCACTCTCGACCCTAACTACGCCGAAGAGAAGTCGTTCAGCCCGTGAACGCTTCCTACTAGCTTCACCAAAGAAAGGCAGCGGCTAGGTTTCCGATGAGTTGAACAAACCGTGAGCTTCATCGTCTCACCGAACAACCCTCTTCATAGCAGGCATCCTGCTACCTGCAAAAACAACTCAGAAGCAACCGTGAGCACTAAGGCTCAACAAGACTTACCCGTCACTCCTAAACATGCAACTCTACATGCAGGGGTAGTAAAAGAGTAGGCATAGGAATTTGCAAAATGCATCTTGACTAAACTTGATCCTTATATTCAGATTCTTATAGCCTTCATTTTAGTGGTCCTCACGCCTCACAACATCGGAAGTCCACAATCAAACAAGAAACGCTTATCCCGATGTTGCTAGCCTAAGGTGGAAATGAAATTTAGTTGGCTCTATAACTACTTCAGTCAAGGTTCCAATACAGTGATTAATCCACAAACAGCAAGTTAAGAGACTTAGTTCCTCTTCTTACTAAGTCACGGCGCAGTGGGCAAGTATGCTCAATCCTCTTCCGCGAGCGACGGTGATTCGAATCAATAACAACCCAGAATACACGACACATACACCCGCCTCGAAAGACTCTCTCAAGAGCTCTTTCTTACGTTGTATGCAGCAACCTTTCACACGACACCCCGACATAGAAAAACGCTTCGCGCCGAGCAGGATGGTCCTCTACGCGGACACGTCGAAGTTGCCCGCTAAAGGATTTACACCTCCCGCCTTCTCAACGCCATTCCCACGCGAAGGATGAGTTTCTATATCACGGTCCATCGAGTTACATCGGTTTCATGGGTCCCATACCCCACTATATATCCGGTACAGCTCAATCTTGTCCAGCAGGGCCGCATACATACGGTCCTTAACCGACACGGACGGGGCTACAACCAACCTCCACATTTGCCTTACCATCCCGGTCCAGGCCAAATGTGGTCTCAAGCATTGTCACACCCATCGCAGGTCGAGACCAACCTTGAGCGCTCCATCCTACAGGAACATCCCCGTCCCCATCTCATATTCGTGAGGGTGCTCTTATCATTTATCTCTCGCGAGTAACTCCATTACTCGAACTTTCTCGCGAGTAGCTTTTTACTACTCGACTTCTACCGAGCTAGCTACAACATTAGCCTAGCATCTACAACGAGGCAAAGCCTACACTAAACCTTCTAATGAGGGATGTAATAGGCATGCAAGTGGGTTTCAATCATCCTAGACATAATGCACTCAAGTCTACTAAACATGATGTGAAGTAAAGTAAAATTTAAAACGGTAACGATATGCAAACCGGGGCTTGCCTTGCTCAACGGTTTTGTTAGAAGCTAGGAGTTAGTCTTCCTCCAGAGAATCCGCCAAACTCGTCACGAGATGGAGATCCTCGCTGCAGAGTCGAGTCCTCGTCGAACGTCGACGTCACGTGCTATTAAGATGATTTATGCACATGTATTCAAAAGCAATTTAGAAAATGATTCAAAGCTTTTGTACAAGTTAACTCACGCATAAGAGAGATAAACAACAGCAAGGTTTCTGCTGTTGGATCTACAACCTTAGAGATGATGAAAGCTAGGGTGAAAAGAGATACTAATAATCACCATGTGATTAAGTCCATTATATGAACACTTAAACCTAAAAGATGGTAGCTCAAGTTCCAGAGGCCCAATGAAGCTGAGAATTTAACCACAGCCTCTATGGAAGGTATTCATGCAGTGTGCAAAAATGGAGCTCATGAAATGGCTTCATGTGAGCACAACAAATCCTTATGTGGTTTTCACTAATCTGCCTTTACCCCCTAGATATTAAGCTTTCCTATGCTGCAAAGTAGACTTTTTGTGAAGTACAAAATGTCCTGAGTCCATAGGAATTGGTTTTACCATTTTTGGAGTTTCCTACATGGAGATATGGATTTTACAAAGAATGGGGAAAAGCTGAAATTGTCTCTGTTCCTTTTCCCATTTTTCAGAGACATAAGGAATGAACACATCATTTGACCAAGAAAATGAGGTCCAATGCCTCTGAAATTTTTACTGAAGTTCAAGGAATTTTGGAACAATGTCCTGTCCAAATTTGGGAATTTTCCAATAAACAGAACTCCTGTAAAAATTCAGATAAGATTTTTCTTAAATTAATTAATGAGCCAAATTCATGGATTTTCATAAACATTGGCCTGCACCCCTGGATAGTACTCTTTGATAGGAATCCAACAAAATTTGTTTCACAATTTTTGGACACTCCTACACAAAGTTATGACTCTCCGAAGTTTGAACTAGAGTGGGAAAATCTGGAAATTGTTTAAATGCTGACAGTGGGTCCCACCTGTCATCCCTAACCTCCAGACTCGCGCCCAACAGGGCAGTGGCGGCCCACTCCGGCGAGGTCGCCGGAAAACAAGTTCCCAGCCACCTCCAGACCCCCTGCTGGCCGCCCCCCCGTATTTCCCCACGCTGAACACGTTGGTGAGGTCCCCGGCGGCTGAAACTCGCCGGAAAATAGGGCGCACCGGCCACAGCAAACCCTAGAGCTCCGGCGAGGTCTTGCACGGTGAATTCTCCACCAAATGGTCGGTTCTTGGGCTCTACAGCACCAGGGTATCATGTAGAAGACCGGCATAAGGTCTAAACCAGCTGGAGATGGCTCTAAACCTATCGGCACCGTGCACCTGATAGGGTCCAGCGGCATACCCTCTAAAAGAGCTCGGACTGCTCACTCTACACTCAATTTCTTGGTCTAAAATCGATGGAGGAGGTGTGCTAGGCAGTTAACAACCTCTGTGTGAAGTTTGAGACCCAACAAACATGAATTGAGAACGAATTTTACAATTCTTTACCTCAAGGTCCGTTTCTGCCGCCCGGGAGAAAAACTTGAAATTCTCCCTCTGTGATCAATGGCCTGGGCTGAGCTTTGGAGGTGAGAAACTAGACTTGTTGGTGCACAGATGGGGTGGCTTGCTTGAGCGTGATCCCTTCTGGTTTGGGCTGTCCACGGCGTCCAGTTCCAGCTCCTTCAGTTTCAACTCGTGAGCAGCAGAAGCTTTGCTGTTTCTAGGCGCCAGCAAGCATGGAACAGCGGAGGAAGGGTGCTAGCCGGCCAGAGCACTCATGGGCGAAGGCTTTTTCTGTGGGGAGCTCGAGCAAAGGCTGCTGGTTTGCTGGGGCGATCAGAGAAAACAGAGGGAAGGTGGCTGCTGTTTTTCTTCTTAGGAGCAGATGCACGGGAACGAGGCAGCACGGGGAGGAAGCAAAGTAGCCCTGTTGCACTCGCTGTGGGGAGGATCAGATCGAGCAAGCAAGCAGGAGCTGGAGCTGAGCCACCGAGCGTGCCCAGCTGCTGCTGTCGAGCGTGTGTGCCTCCGGGAGGAAATAGAGTCTGCTGTTCAATTGTGGTGTATGACATGTGGGGTCCACAGCCACAATTCTCCCTCTTATCCCCCATTTCAATTTAAATTAGCAAACGAGCTCCGAATTTGATCAAACTTGGAGGATAGGTTAAAAGAATTATGAGGAACTCAAATCTGAAATCAGATTTTGAAATTGAGTATGTTTGGTTCGAAATTCAAATTTAAGTTTGAATTTGAACGTGCCCTCATTTAATCCTCGGAATAAATAGTATATGAAACCTAAAATTCTCCAAATTTAAAACTTAGGCTCTTGAATACAGGAGAAATGCATCTATGCTCTCACATATAGGCCTTTGTACAATCTGAATAGGAATCCTTTCAAAAGAATTCAAATTGCATTTAAATTTCCTCCACTCTACTCATAGAGAAGGTGCACATGAGTTAGAGTTTTTGGGAGTCTAATTCTTTCCCCTAGGTTAACATGTGTTGAGCATGGGCTAGAGGAAATTTTTAACTCCCTCACATGTCCATTTGTGTGTTCATAATTTCATGTGACACAATTTATAGCCTTTCTTCGCCTTAACTTTGTTTTATAAGTTGAAACCAAACTTTACAAAAGCTAGGGCTGTTACATTCCTCCCCCCTTAAAAGAATCTCGTCCCGAGATTACAAAAAGAAAGAAGAAGGGAGAGTGACTACTGGACATATGGTACAAACAAGTCGGGAAAATTTAAACGGAGAAATTCCTCGCTTTCCCACGTGGCTTCATCAGCGGTGTGGTTGCTCCACAAGACTTTGTAAAATCGCAATGTCCGATTTCTTGAGGCGCGAGTCTTCTCGTCAATAATCTGTATCGGATACTCAGAATAGGTGAGATCCGGTTGAAGATCCTCAATGTTCCCCATATGAACCGCGGTCGGGTACTTAAGACATTTCCGCAGTTGAGAGACATGGAAAACATTGTGAATACCCGAAAGTGACGCGGGTAGCTCCAGACGATAGGCCACGGGTCCGCATACCTCAGTGACAGCAAACGGCCCGATGAATCGCGGATCAAGCTTTCCCTTCACTCCAAAACGATGAACTCCTTTCATCGGAGAGACATGAAGATAAACGTGGTCCCCGATGTCGAAGTGAAGAGGTCGACGTCTTTTGTCTGCATAACTTTTCTGCCGAGATTGAGCAGCCTTTAAGTTGGCTTGAATCACTCGCACTCGTTCCTCGGCTTCATTCACAAGATCAATCCCGTAGACTACTGTCTCGCCGGACTCACACCAATTCAATGGTGTGCGGCACTTCCGGCCATAAAGAGCTTCATACGGGGCCATCTTGATGCTGGATTGATAACCGTTGTTATATGAGAATTCTGCTAACGGTAGATAGTCATCCCAATTCTTCCCATGATTGATGACACATGCCCGTAGCATATCCTCCAGAATCTGATTTACTCTCTCTGTTTGACCATCAGTTTGCGGATGATACGCTGAACTCCTGATTAACTTGGTTCCTAAGGAAGCATGCAGTTGCTCCCAAAATCTGGATACGAACAACGCACCTCGATCAGACACGATGGTGCGGGGAACCCCGTGTAAACACACGATTCTCGAGATGAACAGCTCCGCATACTTCTTTGCCACATATTTGGTATGGACTGGAATAAAATGTGCTGTCTTGGTCAAACGATCGACGATTACCCAAATAGAATCATGCTTGTTGCTGGTCATGGGTAAACCGACGATGAAGTCCATACTTATGTCTTCCCACTTCCATGCTGAAACCTTCAGCGGTTGAAGTGGTCCGGCTTTCCTCATATGGTCGGCTTTAACCCGCCGACACGTATCACACTCGGATACGTATTTCGCAATCTCTCTTTTCATCCGTGTCCACCAGAACTTAGATTTTAAGTCCTGGTACATCTTGTTGCTTCCCGGATGAATGGAGTACTTGGATAAATGTGCTTCATCCAATATCTTCCTTCGCAATTTCATGTTTCGGGGTACCACTATGCGGTTGTTAAACCATATAGTACCCTCTTCATCTTTGCGGAACATCTTCAATTCACCGCTGTCCACTCTCCTCCGGATGTGAGACATACCTCTGTCTCTCTTCTGAGCCTCTACAATCTCATCTCGGATTGTAGGAATAAGAGCGAGGTTGAACAGCGATCCGTAGGGAACTAAGCGCAGGCTTGGTTCTCCTTCTTCATGTGCAGCCATGGCTAAATGGTGAACGTGGGCTTTCCGACTAAGTGCGTCGGCAACCACATTCGCTTTGCCCGGACGGTAATGAATTTCAAGTTCATAGTCCTTGATCAATTCGAGCCATCTTCGCTGCCTCATATTCAGTTCCTTCTGTGTGAAGATGTACTTCAAGCTTTTGTGGTCAGTGTAGAGATGTACTAGATTGCCCAGTAGATAATGTCTCCACATTTTCAACGCTAAGACCACTGCAGCTAGTTCAAGGTCGTGCGTCGGGTAATTCTGCTCATGACCCCTGAGTTGTCAGGATCCATACGCAACCACACGTCCTTCTTGCATCAACACACAACCCAAACCGATGCCGGATGCATCACAATAGACATCAAACGGCTTCGTAGTGTCTGGCTGGGCCAAAACTGGAGCTGTAGTGAGATACTTCACTAAAGTTTGAAAAGCTTGTTCGCATGAATTGCTCCAATCATACTTGGTGCTTTTCTTCAACAGCTCCGTCATAGGTTTAGCGACTTTGGAGAAGTTTGGAATGAATCTCCGGTAATAGCCCGCTAAACCTAGGAAACTCCTCACTTCATGAACAGATGTTGGAGATTTCCAATTCAGCACTTGCTCGATTTTACTTGGGTCCACAGCGATGCCTTCGGCTGAAATAATATGCCCAAGAAACGGCACTTTACTGATCCAAAACTCACATTTACTGAACTTTGCATATAGCTTGTGATCTCTCAAGCGTTGGAGTACAATACGCAAATGTTCAGCATGTTCTTCTTCTGACTTTGAATAGACCAAGATGTCGTCGATGAAAACCACGACGAACTTGTCTAACTCCGGCATGAACACAGAGTTCATGAGATACATAAAATGGGCCGGAGCATTGGTCAACCCAAAGGACATGACAAGATATTCATAAAGTCCATATCTTGTCGAGAACGCCGTCTTAGGTACGTCTTCTGCCCGGATCTTTATCTGGTGATACCCGGACCGAAGATCCATCTTTGAGAATACCTTAGCACCCACCAGTTGATCGAACAAAATATCAATGCGCGGTAGTGGATACTTATTTTTGATAGTGACAGCATTCAGTGGACGATAATCTACACATAGTCTCAAAGTTTCGTCCTTCTTCTTCACGAAGAGTGCGGAACAGCCCCAAGGTGATGAACTTGGGCGTATAAAACCTTTGTCCATGAGGTCATTAAGCTGCTCCTTCAATTCTGCTAGCTCCTTCGGTGCCATTTTATATGGTCGCCGAGAAATAGGTGTTGTTCCCGGTGCTAGTTCAATCTTGAACTCTACATCACGTTCGGGCGGCATGCCCGGCAAGTCTTCGGGAAACACATCTGGATATTCACATACCACTGGAATATCCTCAATTTTAGGATCTTCAATCTGATGCACTGCTGCAACTTGTTCTGATGGATCCACAAGATTCAATGTGTTGCAACCGTGTATTGGGGAATTCAGTTGGACAGTTCGAGAGCTGATGTCAAAGATAGCTCCATAATGTGTCAACCATGACATCCCCAAGATAATATCAATCCTTTGGCCTTTGAGTATGATAAGGCTCGCAGGATAGATGTTTCCACCCAAACATAAAGGTGCCCGAGAGACCATCTCATCTGTTGATATCTTGCCTCCGGGTGAGCTGATATGAAACGGATACTTAACTGTGCTGAATGGAAGATTATTCTTCAGCACATAGTCTCTGCTAATAAAATTGTGGGTGGCTCCGGAATCAAACAACACGAAAGTGGGCTGTTCATGTAAAGTGAACATGCCCGCCAAAACTGGTTCGCCTTTTGCAATGTCCTCAATAGCAGTATAATTAACCATGCCAGCTTTTGAAAGATTCTTCTGTGAAGGTTCACGATGCTGATCTGAGTATTGACGAGGCAACACACGAGTGTGACTCTGCTCAGCTCCACGACGGTTTCGTGTTGTAGAAATCCTCAGCTCTCTACTAACACGAGGTGGAGATAACTCGTTCGTAGCTGGTTGCGGTAGGGTTGCACGAATAATTTCTGTCCGCTGCTGTTGAGGTGGAGGCTCATAAGTGATCAACTCCAGCCGTGGTTGTGAGAGTTGCACCACAGGCTGAATTTGTTGCCTAACTGGCGAGTAATACCGCACTCGATAGTTCGGACGAACCTCGATGTCACTCTCCGGCGGTATACTTCTTTTCAGTTCCGCTTCGCAACGAAGATGCATGTCTTCCTTAATGATAGCGGCATTTACCAACTCATTGTAAATACCATTATTGAACAAGGTCACTTGTTCCTTAAGTTCGACATTCAAACCTCGGAAGAAATACTCGCACTTCAATGCTTCTGAGTCAACCATATGAGTTGCGTATTGCATCAAGTCTTCAAACTCCTTGAAGTACTCGTACGCACTCCTTTCTCCTTGCTTTAATTCCAGAAAGTCTTGATACTTTGTTCGAAGAATTCCCGAACAAATGTGACGTGCCCGGAAAACATTCCAAAATTCATCCCACGTCACTCGATGACCTTCAGGAAGAGCAGCGATGTACTCCGCCCACCAAGCTCCAGCAGCTCCGTGGAGTTGTTGAGCGGCAAATAAAGTCTTCTGATATTCATCGCACTCAAGCGTATCGAACTTGGCTTCAATACACTGGAGCCAATGAGCCGACTCCAACGGTTCTTTCGCTTCCGAGAAAACCGGTGGTTGTCTTGCTAGAAAATCCAGATAAGTGCTTGGCGGAGGATTTTGCTGTAGTGTCTCCTGTCGTATGCTTTGTCGCACCAACAGATCCAGAGACTCAGCCATCTTTGCCAAGATTTCCGCCAATCCGGTTGATGATGTCGGCACTTCTTGTCGTGGCGAATTACTTTCGCCGTGACTCGACTCACCAACCTCACTCCTTGAATGAGAACGACCCATGCTGCAAGAGTGAGCAATTTACGGTTAAAATTCAAAGTTTAAACTCAACTTGAATTGAAAACATAACCGTAAAATCATCACATCAACATTGCAGCATTACACAAGCTAACTAGGGTTCGACAATACTGAAATCTATCAAATGTGAGCAAGTTTGTCCAAACCCTTAATTCCAACGGTAGGACAAACTGAAAAATAACTCAATAATATGTTATGGAGCTTAGAGAAGTGTAAAACATCCCTGTCCACAACAAGTCTCAAGTTGAATGGCAATAAGTACTACTCTGTTCAGAATGACCAATAGGTCTTAATCCCAGAATTTGAATATGACAATGGTAATTTCATGTCTCAAGTTGAATATCAAAGTTATAGATAACTTTAATATCTTTCCAACGAGTATTCATTTGCCTTCATATATGTTCTGGATCAAAAATTGTGATATTTCAAAGTTAACAGAAATCTTGAACAATTTCGACAGCACCTCCTTTGAAAGTGGCTGTTTTGTCCGCAAGATTTCGTCACTTTAAACTCCAAATCTGGAGAAACTTTGAACTACAAAGTCCCTAGCATATATCACAAGCTTTCCCACGGTGTATTACATGACCCTTAGAAATTTTTCTACAGAAACTTATGGTCCAAGTACAGAAATTTCCAGAGAGCAATTTGTGTCTGCCCTGTTTTTGGGCAGTTTACACTCCTCTGAGAATTTCATCCATTTGGAGGGTGATTCTGATCTGGAGTTCTACTGAAGAGTTATAGAAGACATCAATAGATTTCCAGAAATATATCGCACACCTCCGTTGGTTCAACCAAACAAAAGTTATGTCCTGTTCAACTTCAGCAAAGATTCTGCCGGAAACAGGGGAGGTTTATTCCTAAGTCTTTGTGAATAAATCTATACTCCCAATTGACTCTTAGTTCAATATAGGAGTTCATCACCCCCTAATAGAATCCTAGACTCCAAATTTACCCTTTTTCTTTTCAAACCTTCATTTTCATGCAGTTCAAAACACATCACGGTACTACGTTGCCTTACCAAATTAAAATCCTAGCCGGCTTTATACCGGCTTTTACGTCTCAAGTGGTGGCACTAAAACGATCACTCACAAACGTTTTCTACACATGTACTAACGTGGTTAAGGTACCTGCAGAAAACCACTCAATAATGATGCACACATTGGTTTATCATTTCAGGCAGGTCCATATCATAGTAAAAACATACGCCCCGTATCATTGCCATACGGGCCGTCCTTGAGTCAAGCCACGTCTCAAGGTACATGATCGGGTTATTCACCACCCGACGGGGGCTCCACACCTTTGCAATAAAGCACACCGGTGGAACAGCGCTTTCGTAAGCCTCATAGGACATGAAGAGTCCTAGAGAAATTACTTCGTGTTACAAACCACACGATGGGGTCTCCTCCTCTTGCCCCTGGGTTTGCGCACTGGAGGCTAGTGCCATTCATATGTCTCTAAGACATGAAGAGTCTTAGAAAACATATTCACTTCCCGTCCATTGCTGAACGGGACATCCCACACAACTTTCCTCGTATGGGTGAGCTAACCGAAATTGATCCGCTTTCGGTGGCGTTTCTTACCATTCTTACCTTCACGTAGGTGCGTCGTTACATAATTGAAATACTGAATGATAACACACTGTTAGCTTGCCACCTTAAGTACTATGCTAATAATAATCCTTATGTGGGCATACTATACGTTCCTCACTCGTATACTCCTAAGCTTTCAAAAATATGCTCTTTTCATGCGTGCTATTCCCAATGCGGCTCTGATACCACGTCTGTGAGGGCCCGGCCCGGGAATCACAGTGGGTGGTGCCGTGCGATGCGGCACCCAACAGCATGCACGAAAAGACGATAAGAACATAACGGAACCATTTTGTTACTCAAGGTAATTTCTTTTTCAACATAATGTACACACGCAGCGGAAATTAAAATTTGCTGGACAAACTACTCACTCTCGACCCTAACTACGCCGAAGAGAAGTCGTTCAGCCCGTGAACGCTTCCTACTAGCTTCACCAAAGAAAGGCAGCGGCTAGGTTTCCGATGAGTTGAACAAACCGTGAGCTTCATCGTCTCACCGAACAACCCTCTTCATAGCAGGCATCCTGCTACCTGCAAAAACAACTCAGAAGCAACCGTGAGCACTAAGGCTCAACAAGACTTACCCGTCACTCCTAAACATGCAACTCTACATGCAGGGGTAGTAAAAGAGTAGGCATAGGAATTTGCAAAATGCATCTTGACTAAACTTGATCCTTATATTCAGATTCTTATAGCCTTCATTTTAGTGGTCCTCACGCCTCACAACATCGGAAGTCCACAATCAAACAAGAAACGCTTATCCCGATGTTACTAGCCTAAGGTGGAAATGAAATTTAGTTGGCTCTATAACTACTTCAGTCAAGGTTCCAATACAGTGATTAATCCACAAACAGCAAGTTAAGAGACTTAGTTCCTCTTCTTACTAAGTCACGGCGCAGTGGGCAAGTATGCTCAATCCTCTTCCGCGAGCGACGGCGATTCGAATCAATAACAACCCGGAATACATGACACATACACCCGCCTCGAAAGACTCTCTCAAGAGCTCTTTCTTACGTTGTATGCAGCAACCTTTCACACGACACCCCGACATAGAAAAACGCTTCGCGCCGAGCAGGATGGTCCTCTACGCGGACACGTCGAAGTTGCCCGCTAAAGGATTTACACCTCCCGCCTCCTCAACGCCATTCCCACGCGAAGGATGAGTTTCTATATCACGGTCCATCGAGTTACATCGGTTTCATGGGTCCCATACCCCACTATATATCCGGTACAGCTCAATCTTGTCCAGATGGGCCGCATACATACGGTCCTTAACCGACACGGACGGGGCTACAACCAACCTCCACATTTGCCTTACCATCCCGGTCCAGGCCAAATGTGGTCTCAAGCATTGTCACACCCATCGCAGGTCGAGACCAACCTTGAGCGCTCCATCCTACAGGAACATCCCCGTCCCCATCTCATATTCATGAGGGTGCTCTTATCATTTATCTCTCGCGAGTAACTCCATTACTCGAACTTTCTCGCAAGTAGCTTTTTACTACTCGACTTCTACCGAGCTAGCTACAACATTAGCCTAGCATCTACAACGAGGCAAAGCCTACACTAAACCTTCTAATGAGGGATGTAATAGGCATGCAAGTGGGTTTCAATCATCCTAGACATAATGCACTCAAGTCTACTAAACATGATGTGAAGTAAAGTAAAATTTAAAACGGTAACGATATGCAAACCGGGGCTTGCCTTGCTCAACGGTTTTGTTAGAAGCTAGGAGTTAGTCTTCCTCCAGAGAATCCGCCAAACTCGTCACGAGATGGAGATCCTCGCTGCAGAGTCGAGTCCTCGTCGAACGTCGACGTCACGTGCTATTAAGATGATTTATGCACATGTATTCAAAAGCAATTTAGAAAATGATTCAAAGCTTTTGTACAAGTTAACTCACGCATAAGAGAGATAAACAACAGCAAGGTTTCTGCTGTTGGATCTACAACCTTAGAGATGATGAAAGCTAGGGTGAAAAGAGATACTAATAATCACCATGTGATTAAGTCCATTATATGAACACTTAAACCTAAAAGATGGTAGCTCAAGTTCCAGAGGCCCAGTGAAGCTGAGAATTTAACCACAGCCTCTATGGAAGGTATTCATGCAGTGTGCAAAAATTGAGCTCATGAAATGGCTTCATGTGAGCACAACAAATCCTTATGTGGTTTTCACTAATCTGCCTTTACCCCCTAGATATTAAGCTTTCCTATGCTGCAAAGTAGACTTTTTGTGAAGTACAAAATGTCCTGAGTCCATAGGAATTGGTTTTACCATTTTTGGAGTTTCCTACATGGAGATATGGATTTTACAAAGAATGGGGAAAAGCTGAAATTGTCTCTGTTCCTTTTCCCATTTTTCAGAGACATAAGGAATGAACACATCATTTGACCAAGAAAATGAGGTCCAATGCCTCTGAAATTTTTACTGAAGTTCAAGGAATTTTGGAATAATGTCCTGTCCAAATTTGGGAATTTTCCAATAAACAGAACTCCTGTAAAAATTCAGATAAGATTTTTTTAAATGAATTAATGAGCCAAATTCATGGATTTTCATAAACATTGGTCTGCACCCCTGGATAGTACTCTTTGATAGGAATCCAACAAAATTTGTTTCACAATTTTTGGACACTCCTACACAAAGTTATGGCTCTCAAAAGTTTGAACTAGAGTGGGAAAATCTGGAAATTGTTTAAATGCTGACAGTGGGTCCCACCTGTCATCCCTAACCTCCAGACTCGCGCCCAACAGGGCAGTGGCGGCCCACTCCGGCGAGGTCGCCGGAAAACAAGTTCCCAGCCACCTCCAGACCCCCTGCTGGCCGCCCCCCCGTATTTCCCCACGCTGAACACGTTGGTGAGGTCCCCGGCGGCTGAAACTCGCCGGAAAATAGGGCGCACCGGCCACAGCAAACCCTAGAGCTCCGGCGAGGTCTTGCACGGTGAATTCTCCACCAAATGGTCGGTTCTTGGGCTCTACAGCACCAGGGTATCATGTAGAAGACCGGCATAAGGTCTAAACCAGCTGGAGATGGCTCTAAACCTATCGGCACCGTGCACCCGATAGGGTCCAGCGGCATACCCTCTAAAAGAGCTCGGACTGCTCACTCTACACTCAATTTCTTGGTCTAAAATCGATGGAGGAGGTGTGCTAGGCAGTTAACAACCTGTGTGTGAAGTTTGAGACCCAACAAACATGAATTGAGAACGAATTTTACAATTCATTACCTCAAGGTCCGTTTCTGCCGCCCGGGAGAAAAACTTGAAATTCTCGCTCTGTGATCAATGGCCTGGGCTGAGCTTTGGAGGTGAGAAACTAGACTTGTTGGTGCACAGATGGGGTGGCTTGCTTGAGCGTGATCCCTTCTGGTTTGGGCTGTCCACGGCGTCCAGTTCCAGCTCCTTCAGTTTCAACTCGTGAGCAGCAGAAGCTTTGCTGTTTCTAGGCGCCAGCAAGCATGGAACAGCGGAGGAAGGGTGCTAGCCGGCCAGAGCACTCATGGGCGAAGGCTTTTGCTGTGGGGAGCTCGAGCAAAGGCTGCTGGTTTGCTGGGGCGATCAGAGAAAACAGAGGGAAGGTGGCTGCTGTTTTTCTTCTCGGGAGCAGATGCACGGGAACGAGGCAGCACGGGGAGGAAGCAAAGTAGCCCTGTTGCACTCGCTGTGGGGAGGATCAGATCGAGCAAGCAAGCAGGAGCTGGAGCTGAGCCACCGAGCGTGCCCAGCTGCTGCTGTCGAGCGTGTGTGCCTCCGGGAGGAAATAGAGTCTGCTGTTCAATTGTGGTGTATGACATGTGGGGTCCACAGCCACAATTCTCCCTCTTATCCCCCATTTCAATTTAAATTAGCAAACGAGCTCCGAATTTGATCAAACTTGGAGGATAGGTTAAAAGAATTATGAGGAACTCAAATCTGAAATCAGATTTTGAAATTGAGTATGTTTGGTTCGAAATTCAAATTTAAGTTTGAATTTAAACGTGCCCTCATTTAATCCTCGGAATAAATAGTATATGAAACCTAAAATTCTCCAAATTTAAAACTTAGGCTCTTGAATACAGGAGAAATGCATCTATGCTCTCACATATAGGCC
This sequence comes from Neostapfia colusana, assembly GCA_030760725.1. Classification (NCBI taxonomy): domain Eukaryota; kingdom Viridiplantae; phylum Streptophyta; class Magnoliopsida; order Poales; family Poaceae; genus Neostapfia; species Neostapfia colusana. Next base: position 110,680,143 of record JASWHV010000006.1, read on the forward strand.
TTTGTACAATCTGAATAGGAATCCTTTCAAAAGAATTCAAATTGCATTTAAATTTCCTCCACTCTACTCATAGAGAAGGTGCACATGAGTTAGAGTTTTGGGGAGTCTAATTCTTTCCCCTAGGTTAACATGTGTTGAGCATGGGCTAGAGGAAATTTTTAACTCCCTCACATGTCCATTTGTGTGTTCATCATTTCATGTGACACAATTATAGCCTTTCTTCGCCTTAACTTTGTTTTATAAGTTGAAACCAAACTTTACAAAAGCTAGGGCTGTTACACGAAGACTCAGAAGCCTTCGCCAGAGACAACTACCAACATAACTGAGGATACGATAGTCGGCAGGCAATGTCCCCGGGACGAACTGTCGGGTCCCGGGCCCCCTTTTTAAGCCACACGAGCCTTGGACTATAAAAGGCTCGGGTAGGCAACATTAGCGGGGTTTCGCACTCCAGCAACTCACACCCTAGGCATAACTCATCCTCAAGCTCAGGACTCTGGTTCTGAGCAACAAGCAATTAGCGAGCACCTCTGCTCACCGTGGACGTAGGGTTTTACGCTCCGGCGGCCCGAACCACGTAAAACTCGCCGTGTCAAGCTCCTCCCTAACTCATCCCTACGCTTAAGCTCTCCGCAAGCGACTAGCCCCTCCGAAAAAGAACCTCCGCGGGCTGCCCAGTGCAGGTCCGGGGGAAGTGTCGACCACACACTTCGACAGCATGTCAACCGTTGGTGTGCGCGACAGAGACACACCTGGTTGACCGGGGCGTCGTCTCCGTCGCAGCAGAGGGTTGAAGGCAGCAGCGATGAGGTGGTCGACGTCGCGGATCCACTGCTGGGTGGGCCCCTGGGGAGAGTCCACAGCAGGCGGATTGTGCAGGAGCGCTCGTGCGGCAGCTAGTGCACTTGCTTGAGTAGCACTCCGCGCCACAGCAGATCTTGAGGTTGTAGGAGTCCGCGTTGTTGGAGTCCGATGCGGGCTCCCAACCTGTCCTGACACACTCCTCCCTGAGCGTGTCGAGACATGACCCTCACTGGTCGTTGTTCACTGAGAATGAGGGTGCAAAGAGCTTGCCGCTGAAGGAAGCTTGGTCATCTTTGTTGGCGCGGACCTGTCTCGAGAGAAAAAAGCCCCCTACCTGGTGCGCCAAATGTCAAAGTGTGCCGTCGACACTTCCCCCGGGCCTGCTTCAGGAGCAGCCCGCGGAGGTTCTTTTTCGGAGGGGCTAGTTCTCTCGGAAGGTCGCGTTGGTTGTGAGAGGATTGACACCAGGATCTTTATGTGGTTCGGGCCGGCGGAGCGTAATACCCTACTTCCACGGGAGCTATGTTGCTCGGTGTATTGCTTGCTCGCGTATGAGGATGAGTTGGCTGGGTCGCGAACCAAATGTCCGAACCCCTTGCAACGTTGCCAACCTGAGTCTTTTATACTTCAAGGCTCGGGCGGCTTACAAGGTGGGCCCCAGGGCCCGACAGGTGGCCCCAGGGAGATTTCCTACCATCTACCATATCTTTCAGTGAGTGTTGATAGTTGTCTCTGGCAAGGGCTTCTTAGTCGTCATCCTGCCGTCCTGCCTGTGCCGCAAGCTAGGCGTAGTTGTTGATGATGGTAGGGACGGTAGGGCATGTCTTGTCGCCGTAAATATTGGTCAACAGCTTCTGACAGGGCGTGTGCCGCGTCTACGCATCTTGGGAAGGCGCGGGTCTTGAATGTCTTGATCAGACAAGGCATGGCGTGCCTTTGCTCCTGCTGCCTACCGAGCCGGGGTGGGCAGCACGGCACGTGGCGCCTTCGGATCTCACCTCTGCGGAGGGGGCGAGGTCCGGCTCTCCTGGCCACGTGGCAGGCCGGGGCTCTTTTCTGAGGAGAGGGGAGGCTCGGCCCTGCTGGACACGTGGTGCCTTCGGAGCTCGCCCCTGCGGAGGGGGCGAGGCCCGGCTCTGCTGGCCACGTGGCAGGTAGAGGGCTCACCTCTGAGGAGAGGGGATGCACGGTTGTCGATACCCTCAATACCGGATACCCCCGCGCACAAGAGAAAACCGCCTAAGGACCTCGCCCCCTCCGCGGGGGTGAGCTCCTAAGGCGCCACGTGTCCAGCAGGGCCGGGGCTCCTCTCTCCTCAGAGAAGAGCTCCGGGCCTGCCACGTGGATAAAAAAGCCGGACCTCACCCGCTCGGTAAGGGTGAGCTCCGAAGGCGCCACGTCTCCAGCAGGGCCGGGGCTCCCCTCTCCTCAGAGGAGAGCTCCAGGCCTGCCACGTGGCCAGAAAAGCTGGACCTCGCCCCCTCTGCGGGGGTGAGCTCCGAAGGCGCCATGTGTCCAGCAGGGTCGGGGCTCCCCTCTCCTTAGAGGAGAGCTCCGGGCCTCCCACGTGGCAGAAAAGCTGGACCTCGCCCCCTCCGTGGGGGTGAGCTCCAAAGGCGCCACTTGTCCAGCAGGGCCAGGGCTCCCCTCTCCTTAGAGGAGAGCTCCGGGCCTGCCACATGGCCAGAAAAGACGGACCTCACCCCCCCACCCCCCGCAGGGGTGAGCTCCAAAGGCGCCATGTGTCCAGCGGGGCTAGGCCTCCCCTCTCCTCAGAGGGGAGCTCCGGGCCTGCCACGTGGCCAGGAGAGCCGGACCTCACCCTCCGCAGGGGTGAGCTCCGAAGGCGCCACATGTCCAGCGGGGCCGGGCCTCCTCTCTCCTCAGAGGCGAGCCCCGGGCCTGCCACGTGGCCAGCAGTACCGTGCTGCCCACCCCGGCTCGGTTGGTAGCAGGAGTAAAGGCACGTCATGACTTGTCCGATCAAAGCATTCAAGACCCGCACCTTCCCAAGATGCGGAGGCGCGGCGCACGCCTGCCAGGAGGCACTGTGACGAGTCACAGTCAAGACATGTGCACCATGTCAGGAGCTATAGACCAATAAATACAATGACAAGACATGCCCTGCCGTCCCTGCCATCATCAACCACTACGCCTAGCTTGCGTCATGGGCAGGACGGCAGCACGACGACCAAGGAGCCATCGCCAGAAGACAGCTAGCAGCATTCACGGCAAGATATGGTAGATGGCAGGAGATCACCCCGGGGCCGCCTGTCGGGCCCCGGATCCCACCTTGTAAGCCACCCGAGCCTTGAAGTATAAAAGGCTCGGGTAGGCAACGTTGCAGGGGGTTCGCCACCTTGCGAGTTCACCATTCGGGCAACTTAACTCAGATCATCACCAAGCTTAGAACTCCGGTTCTAAGCTCCAAGCAACATAGCTCCCATGGACGTAGGCTATTACGCTCCGGTGGCCCGAACCACGTAAAAACCCTCGTGTCAACCCTCTCACGATCGACGCGACCTTCCGAGAGAACTAGCCCCGCCGAAAAAGAACCTCCGCGGGCTGCCCTGACGCAGGCAGGGGAAATTGTTGACTGCAACACTTCAACATTTGGCGGGCCAGAAAGGGGGCTGTCTAAGTGTGTGGTCGAAAACTTCCCCCGGACCTGCTCTGGGCAGCCCGCGGAGGTTCTTTTTCGGAGGGGCTAGACGCTTGCGGAGAGCTTCAGCATTAGAGACGAGTGAGGGAAAAGCTTGCCACGGCGAGTTTTACGTGGTTCGGGCCGCCGGAGCGTAAAACCCTACGTCGATGGTGAGCAGAGGTGCTCGCTGTATTGCTTGCTGCTCAGAATCGGAGTCCTGAGCTTGAGTGTGAGTAATGTATAGCGTGCGAGTTCACAGAGTTTGAACCGTTGCTAACGTTGCCTACCCGAGCCTTTTATAGTCCAAGGCTCGAGTGGCTTACAAGGGGGGCCCGGGACCCGACAGGTGGCCCCGAGGAGATTGCCTGCCGACTACCGTATCTGCAGTTATGCCGGTAGTTGTCTCTGGCGAAGGCTTCCGAGTCTTCGTTCTGCCGCCCTGCCCATGCCGCAAGCTAGTCGTATTGGTTGATGATGGCAGGGGCAGCAGGGGATGTCTTGTTGCTGTGTTTATTGGCGGGCAGGCTCTGACATGGCGCGCCAGTCTGTGATGCGACTGGGCACAACGGCACCTGACAGAGACGTGCTCCGCATCTCCGCGTGTTGGGAAGGCGCAGGCCTTAAATACCTCGTACGGGCAAGGTATGGTGCGTCTTTACACCCGCTGCCTACCGCGCGGGGGCAGGCAGCGTTGTCCTGCTGGCCACGTGGCGGGCCCGGAGCTCTCCTCTGGGGAGAAGGAGGTCCGGCCCCGCGGGACACGTGGAGTCCTCGGAGCTCTCCCTGCGAAGGGGGGAGGTCCGGCTTCTGCTAGCCACATGGCGGGCCCGGAGGTCTCCTCTGAGAAGAGGGAGGTCTGGCCCCGCGGGACAAGTGGAGCCTTCGGAGCTCCCCCCACAGAGGGGGGAGGTCCGGCTTCTGCTGGCCACGTGGCGAGTCCAGAGCTCACCTCTGAGGACAGGGAGGTCCGGCCCCACTGGACACGTGGCGCCTTCGGAGCTCTCCCTGTGGAGAAGGGCGAGGTCCTTAGGCATTTCCCCCTGTGCGCGAGGGTACCCCGTATCGAGGGTACCGACAGTGGCCCCCGGGCCCATCTCGGGGGAGATAGCGAGCCCGAGGTGGGGCCTCCATCTCTTCTGTTCTGCGCACTTTCTCTAAGTCCCGCGTTGACCGTTGCCGGAGCACGAACAGTCGCGGGATCGTGGGAGCGTGCGCCCACTTGATGGTTGCTTTTACTGCGGCGGTTACCAAGGCTGCCACTTCTGCACGTTGCGGCGCTTTTTTCCGGAACCGCCGAAGCGCCTTGCCGGCTCGTCTCCTTGGCAGACTGATTTCTTGGCCCACCGCTTCAGCTGGACGACTTGGGTCCACTTGTCATCGGCGCTCGGCCTTGGAGCCGAAGCGGTTGCCCATGCGGTGTATTTGAAGAGTTTCGAATCGCTTTGAATCGCACCTGGGAAGTTTTTTAAAAGGGGATCTTACCCGCATCACGGCTTCCCTTCGCACTTCCCAGCGCTTGCACCTTCCTTGAACTCTTGCGCCTTTGTCTTCCTGTCCTTGAGCTCTCCCCTGCCATGGCTTCCAACCCGCCTCCAGAAAAGAAGCGCACTCGATCTCCTCCTGTGGCTGCGTCTGTGCCAAGTTAGGGAACCAGGGCGCCTGCACGGCCTGCTTCTGGAGATGGCGCTCCGTCTGATGGCGACCCCAAGAGGTCTCGGGCTCATCATCCCGACGGGACTCTTCTTGAGAGACAACAGGCTGAAGGTTCCCGGGCGTCGCGTCCTCCCTCCTCAGGCGGTGGAGTCTCCAAGGAAACTGCTGACGCGCCGAGGAGAACTTCAGGCGGTGGAGTCTCCAAGAAGACTGCTAATGTGTTGGGGGGTGCTTCAGGAGCATCCCCTGCTCCGTCAGTCCGGGCGACTACGGAGCGGCCGTCGGCGGCGACGGCGGGCTCTAGTGGTCCTACCCCAGCTCGGAAGCCGGGGTTCAGAGCCCGTTGGAGTGCTCGCGTTTCTCGGCCGTCCCCGGCGGATGGGGAGTCTGCGCCGCAGCGCTCGGAAAATCGGGACAGCTGCCGCGGCCCCCAAGCCAGCGCGAGTTTCTCCTGTACCGGTCTGCTCGGATTCTATGGCAGCGTCAACTCCCCTTGCCGAGACAGTTGCCGCGGCCCCCAAGCCAGCTCAGGTTCACCCTGTACCAGGCGGCCCGGCTTCTATTTCTGCGTCGACAACCTCCACTAGTCCATCTCCACCGGCTTAGGAGCCAGCTGTCAGTGAGGGTTCGGCGGGTCCGGCTGTCGAAGTCCCGGTGCCGGCTTCTCCTGACCGGCGTCTGTAACACCCCAAAAATCTTGTTAAGACCCTAAATCATGTTAAGAGGGGAATTTAAAAATTTTTCGACGTGTTGCATGTTTTGCAAAAATTCAAATTCAAACTGGAATTCAAATTAAACTCAAATCAGAAAAGAAATAGAAAAAAGAAAAAAAGAAAAACAGAAAAAAACTGGCCAGTGGGCCGCAACCCAAGAGCCGGCCCAACCAGAACCCGCGCCAGCCCGCAGCCGCGCGCGCCCCTTTCCTCCCACTGACAGGCAGGGCCCGCCAGTTCTTCGTCTACCTCGAGCCCACGCCAGACTCTCTCACCCCGAATCCAAACCGATCCGGATTTCTGCGAATCCCAGCCAAATTTCGCTCGGGGGCGACGCGAACTCGATCTAAACCACCCCGCCGCCCTCCCCCGTCTATAAAAACCCCGGCCTCGTTCTGTTTTTCCCACGCGATCTGCTGTTTTTTCTCCGGTGAGAACCCGAGCCTTCTCCGGCGAATTCTGGCCGATCTACGCTCGGAAATTCCGATCTAACTCGCTGGTCTTGATCCACCGCCTCCGGGGAACCTTGCAGGTGCAGAAAACTCGGTGACTTGTGGTGTAAACACAGCGCCGACGAGCCTCGCCGTGAATTCACCTCGGACCTCGTCGCCGATCACCTTCCAGGACCTCCGAGCTCAAGAAAACCCCCGAGGTGAGATCCCCGACCTCTCCTCCACCGATCTATGCCATATGATCACAGTTCTAGGAAGAATTCTCGAAGATCCGAAAGTCTCCGGCGAGATCGCCGCTTCCCGCCGCCGTGCGCCGCCGGCAGCGCCGCCCGCGCTTGATCAGAGCGACGTGGCCGCTTGTGCGCCGTTTATTTTAAATCGCACGGTAGGGTTTAAATCCCCGCGTACCGGTTCGACGTTATAATCTCAGCCTTCGGTTTAAAATCGAACGGTCCACGTCAGCCCCGCGTTATAAAGACGGGAAATCTTACGTGCTACCCCCTGGGGTTCTCGGGAAATAAGAGCTAGCCCCAGAAACTTCTGATCTAGCCCCTGGAACTTCAGAAAATCATGTAAATTCATTTAAAAATCAGTTTTAGCCCCTGGACTTAATAAAATTAGGAAAAACTCCTCTGTTATGAGTAGCTAGACCCCTGAGAATTCTTAAAATAATAGTATAGACCCTGTAGTGGGGTGAGTTTACATTTTTAGCACTGTTTAATATTTAATTTGGGAAATTGAATATGTGGCTAGTGTTTAAAATTTAAAAAGTGGGACAAACATATTGTCAAAATTAAATTAAAAACTTTCTCAGTATTTAGAAAACTTTGGAGTGAGATAAAAACATATTTTGGGCTGAAGTGAATCTGTTTAATTTATTATTCACATTTAGGGACACATTTTTAAGTAAAGAATAGTTCTAGAAAATAGGGAAAATAATTGTAAAATAGTTTACATCAGAGGAAAAGGTAAAAAATATATTAGCAAATATTTTAGATCAGAACCTATTCTGTTTAGATGATGTGTCTTGTTATTTTTATAATAAAGTTCACAATTAGGCATGGGAAATAAATCTGAAAATATAGCAACTAATAAATGATAAATGGAGTTTCTAAAATCCAAAGAATTCAGTTTAGGGTTGGTAGAAATTATGAAGACACATATGGAGAAGGAAAATACCTTTCATGCATGCTAGGTAGCTAAAAGGTGTAGTAATTGAATATAAGGAATTTATTTAAATTGGAAACTCATATATATAGTATGTAAGTATAAATATGAACACAAAAGTAGGAATTATATACATTTGATCAAAAGTGCATGCAAGCTACAAATCAACACACATAGATTAACCACAACACATATAATTGTGAATGACTTTCATAAATGTGAATGTGTGGTTTGTATGAAGTGGAAGTGTGAACTATGTCTTATGGATTGTTGTTTTTCTTTTGCTATGTATGATGGTATGATGTAGAACCTGCTCAATAGCAAGATATCCCTTTCCAAGATCAGGACTACCCATTCCAAGAGCAGCAGGAAGGAGGCAAGTGTCCTTGACCACTTTGATCCTATACTAGGATGTGTAGCTAGAATTATTTGCATTGTCAATTGAAAATATGAAACCCATGCTAGGATGTTTCCCTAGAATTGCATTACCTTATTTCCTTGTAGCTTGGGTTGGGATTCATTTTATCATGTCATTCATTATTATGCATATACTTAGCCATGCTTAGAATGGGATAATTGGGATATGAGATCATCATTTTATTTTACCATACTCTTGAATGAGATATTGTGAGTTATGTAGAGGTAGGGATCAAGGCAAGTTGGATGTTTTGGTTGTGTGCTGGGTGCACGAGACTCGGGTTTGTGTTTAGTACTTGCCTGGATCCTAAGGACCGGTTCATGGAGCATGTAACCTGGCTTTACAGTGCCAACCACATGCTGAGATGGGGCAGCTTGGCCAATTAATTAGGTGTATCCCCGGCGTAGTATGGGTGTGTTGGATGGTGCGGGGAATAGGTGTCAGCTGGATTACCATATGAACCGCAAGGCTCAAGAGGGGCCACTGCAGCGGGGTTGGAGCCTCTTGTATGCTGTTAGGGGTGAAACATCAGTGGGCCCACACTCGTCGGGAATCCCTTTGTAAAGGCTTCGTAGTGATTTCCTGGCTACACACCTGGGAAGTGTGAATGTGGTTTGTAGCCACTGGCATAATAGAGGTTATTTTAGTCCACCCGGCAATGGGGGATGAAATCACTACATGTGGGTACAGTGGTACAAACTCTGCAGAGTCAAAACTGTCATGATAGCCGTGCTCATGGTCAAGAGCGGCTTGGACTTATTCATGATTAGAGGATTGATGGTTTTGGAAGTTGTGGATGTTAAGCGGGGAGCTTAACATTGGAATTGATGCTATGGTTATTGGATTATGATGAGGGGATGGGAGATTGGGACCATTTCACCTGTGTAGTAATGTAGGTGCTTAATAAGCTAAGGTGATAGGTATTAATTGCATAGTGCTTTAACCATGAGTTCAACCTTTCCTTGTTCTAGCCATGCATGACATAATTTTCCCACACTTGCTGAGTACCATCGGTACTCAACCTTGCACATTTTGTTGGTTTATATTGCTGCTCAGGTCAAGATAATGAGGTGGTGTATAATGACCAAGACTTTGGACCCGAAGAAGGTTTCTAGGTTCATGGAGACCCCCGGGCAACGCCTGTGACGGAGCCCTCAAGAATAATATTCCGCTGCTAGTTTATTTACTTGTGATAAACTTATTATGGTCCATCGAGACATTTGCTATGTAAGACTTATTTATATTCAACACCTGGCTTGTAATAAATGATGCTTCACTATTTGTCATCACATGTATGAGAAAATGATCCTGGCATACATGTGATATTCACTTGGTTGTTCTTCGGAAAAACCGGGTGTGACAGAAGTGGTATCAGAGCCAAGGTTGCCCGTAGGAACGTGGACCTAGGTAGAAATGGACGTATTTAAGGGTCCTATTTTCTTAAAAACTATTTTTACAAGATGTGTGTTGAAAAGTGTTATTTAATGAGTCACTTTCTTCATCTTACCGCCAATTTTCATTCAAAATAGGATTTTTGTTTTAAAGTTTATCTAACCTAAGTTTAAATGCTTTTTGTTTTAGATGGTTCGCATGATTCGCACCGCTCGCAAGTCCACAGGAGGGAGAGTTCCCGTAGTTGCCCTTGCCGAGAGAGAGGAGAGCCGTCCGGTGACGTACCTTTCCTACAGATTGGCAGTAGGAGGCTTGTTGCGCCGTCTTCGACGTATGCTCGAAGCCGCCGGCAATACGGGCAAGTTAATCATCCACTATAACTCCACCAGGACCATCCGTGAGAAGAGGGAAGAATGTAGTTCAGAGATGAGGATTATACACGAAAATCGGCTGCTGAAGATCCACCGCTCTCCAGCTTGTAGAGTGACACAGGTCGATGCGGAGAAGGATGTCACCTGGGAGGCCATCACCTGCCAGAGTCACATCTATCGTCGCCACCTGGACAGGACTGAGTACATGTATGTCCTCCAGCGTGAGAGTGGTACCACGGAGTACAAGTACCCGCCAGTGCAGCAAGGGACTTCCCATGAGCACATGGACTTGTGCTTGGAGGATGCTGCTATGCCCAGCACTCGACTGCAGGAGTGGCAACAAAAGCTTCAGGATGTCTGGGACACCCTGAAGGAAACGGAGGCGTTGCTGCGAGCCTGCTTAAGGGCGAGAGAAAGAGGAGATGGGAATGAACTGTGTGTCACCGTGAATGATACATGGACTCCTGACTCCCTGGATCGCCGAGCGATCAGGCGTCGTCGCACTTCTCCACCAGCAGCCTCCCCACCCAAAGCAGAGTCAGAAGGCAGCCGAAATGATGAGGAAGATCCCGAGGAGCCAGCTCAAGAAAACGAGTAGTGTAGAGACCTTCCCTTAGTTAGCAAGATGTCGAATAGTCGAGTCGTTACGTTAAGTTAATGGTGTGTTAATGCTTGGTGTGTGACGTGAGTTGTGGAAGCCATGAGCAATTGTCCACAACCTCGTCTTTAGATTGTTTTGCTTTGGTGTGTGAACCCACATGAAATAATATTGCATTTATTTTTGTGTGAGAAATGAACCCTCAGAAAAAAATATAACAAAGCCTATACACTTCAAAGTACAAACAAGTGAAAGTAGTAAGATGATACTAAATGCTTTCAAAATTAACATTGGTTGATTCTGCCAGATGGCCGGAAGAGGAAAAGGACGTGCTGCCAACCCCGCCAACAACAATGATGAGGCATGCAACCCTCATCTTTCTAGAGGCCAGGACCGGGGTGGTCGCCATGAAGGAGTTGATCCCCTCCACCAAATGCTGGAGAATCAAAATCAGCTCATCCAGAACTTGACTCAAGTGGTGGCCAACTTGCATCAAGTTCCACCTCCACAAGCTGCACCACGCCAACCAAGGTTGAGTGAGTTTCTAGGAACTCAACCTCCAAAGTTTGCAAGTGCTGCTGAACCTCTGGAGGCAGATGATTGGCTAAAGACCATTGAAAGCAAGATGAGGATCATCCAGTGCCAAGGGTATGAGAGGGTGCTGTTTGCCTCTCATCAATTGCATGGACCTGCTGCTGATTGGTGGACCGCCTACGTGGCTGCCCATCATGACCCTGAGAACATCACTTGGGAAGAGTTCAAGCATAGCTTCCGCAACCATTACATCCCAAGAGGTGAACTCAAAAACAAGAGGAAGGAGTTTTTGGGACTGCAGCAGGGGAACATGACGGTGAGGGAATACCTCACTAAATTTACTCAACTATCCCGTTATGCCCCACGGGACATAGAGACTGAGGAGCAGAAACAGGACTGTTTCGTGGAAGGACTCACAGCAGAAATGCAGTGTGCAATGTCCTCCAACGAGTATGAAAGATTCCAAAAGATGGTGGACAGAGCATTTGTGGTGAAAAGGAAGCTGAAGGCCTTGGAAAATGAGAACAAGAGGAAGGCCGGGTGGTCACATCAAGCCTCAGGGAGCAACACCCGCCCACGTCTCATGCAGCAACCTACAGGGCAGACGAACCGTGCTGCGGTACCCTACTCAGCACCAAGAGGGTACAACCCGAACTACAGGCCTCCGGCAGCACCAGCGCAGCCACAACGTCAGTTTGTACAGCAGCCTCGCCCTGCATATCCACCTCGACCAGCAGTACAGGGACCTCCAAACCAATCCCAAGACAACAAAGGCCAGGCACCTAAGGTTGGGGTGCAATGTTTTGGCTGCGGTGAAGTGGGGCACTACGCCCATAAATGCCCAAAGAAGAAGCCCGCGCAGCCACAACAGCAGAATGTGATGCGAGGACGGGTGAACCATGTGACCATGGAGGAAGCGCAAGAGGCACCTGACGTGGTAGTTGGTAAGTTTCCTGACAATTTACACATTGCAACCCTGCTGTTTGATTCTGGTGCTACCCACTCGTTCATTGCTCAAGGGTTTGTTAAGAAGCATGATCTAGCAACAACACAAATGAACCATATGCTAGCAGTAAACTCTCCAGGTGGAGAAATAAGGACAAGACAAGTGTGTCCCAAGGTGAATCTAGACATTAATGGGGTAGTATTTACTGCCAACCTCATAGTGATAGATTCCCAAGGGATCGATATTATTTTGGGCATGGACTGGTTGACCAAACATAAGGGAGTCATCCATTGTTCGACCAGAACGGTAGAACTAACTCACCCTAGTGGCACAAGAGTAAAGTTCATAACAATACACGAGCCTAGGAGGGACATTAAATTAAATCAAGTTGAGGTGAAAGTGGAGAAGATCAGGACCATCAGGGAATATCCAGATGTTTTTCCGGAGGAGTTGCCAGGTATGCCTCCCGACCGTGAAGTGGAATTCGTAATTGAGCTAGTACCTGGAACAGCCCCGATATACAAGAGACCTTATCGGATGGACTCCAAGCAGCTAGAATAACTCAAGGATCATTTAAGAGAATTGACGGAGAAGGGGTATATTCGTCCTAGTTCCTCACCATGGGGAGCTCCGGTGATATTTGTGCCCAAGAAGGACGAAACCCAGAGGTTATGCGTGGATTACCGTGCCTTGAATGAGGTAACCATCAAGAACAAGTACCCATTACCCCGCATTGAAGACTTGTTTGATCAGTTGAGGGGCGCTTGTGTGTTCTCGAAAATTGATCTCAGGTCGGGATACCACCAACTCATGATAAGGCAAATTGATATTCCCAAGACAGCTTTCGTATCTCGGTATGGACTGTATGAATACACCGTCATGCCTTTCGGGCTAACTAATGCCCCGGCATACTTCATGTATCTCATGAACAAGGTATTCATGGAATATCTGGACAAATTTGTGGTGGTTTTCATAGATGACATTCACGTCTTCTCCAAAGATGAAGAAGAACATGAGAAACATCTATGGTTGGTGTTGCAGAGGCTAAGAGAACACCAACTATATGCCAAGTTGAGCAAGTGTGAGTTTTGGCTGAAGAGAGTTCCCTTCTTAGGACATATAATCTCGGAGGGAGGAATCTCCGTGGATCCTGCCAAAATTGAGGATATACAGAAGTGGAAGACCACTGAAAATGTCGGGGAAGTTCGAAGCTTCTTGGGATTGGCTGGATACTATCGACGGTTTATTGAGGGATTCTCCAAGATCTCGAGACCTCTCACCAAACTGTTGGAGAAGGGAATCACATTCACATGGATGCCACAGTGCGAGACGAGTTTTCAGGAGCTAAAGAAAAGATTGACCACAACCCCAGTGTTGGTTATGCCAGATATGCAGAGGAATTTCACAGTGTACTGCGATGCCTCTGGAAACGGGTTGGGATGTGTTCTCATGCAAGAAGGGCATGTCGTGGCTTATGCATCCCGACAACTCCGGAAGCACGAGAAAAACTATCCTACACATGACCTAGAACTAGCCGCAGTGGTACACGCGTTGAAAATTTGGCGACACTATTTGATGGGGAAGAGGACCGAGATATATACGGATCATAAGAGTTTGAAGTACATTTTCACACAGCCAGATCTCAACCTCAGACAAAGGAGATGGTTAGAGCTAATCAATGACTTTGATGTGGGCATCAACTATCATCCTAGTAAGGCAAACGTCGTGGCCGATGCTTTAAGTCGGAAAGTGCATGTCAATAAGTTGAGCGTGAAGGACATGCCTGCAGAATTGAAGAACGAGGTTATAAGGCTCAATCTATGCCTGGTAAATAGTGGTGAAGCCATCGCCATGGAAGTGGATTCCACACTCAAGCGAGACATACGCGAGGGTCAAAAGAATGACGAGAAGATACGAGAGATCAGGCAACTCATCAAGGGAAATAAAGCTCCGGGTTTTAGAAAGGATGAACAAGGAACGGTGTGGCACGGGAAAAGAATCTGTGTGCCAGAAGTAAAGGAGATCCGTGAATTGATTTTGAAGGAGGCTCATGATTCTGACTATTCCATTCATCCTGGGAGTACGAAAATGTACCAGGACCTCAAGAGCAGGTATTGGTGGTATGGCACGAAGCGAGATGTCGCGGAACATGTTGCCCTATGTGACACATGTCAGTTGGTGAAAGCAGAACATCAACGACCCGCGGGATTATTGCAACCACTCAAAGTGCCTGAATGGAAAAGGGAAGAAATCAGCATCGATTTTATCGTGGGATTGCCTAGGACCCAATCAGGATATGATTCGATATGGGTCATCATTGATAGGCTAACCAAGGTAGCTCACTTCATCCCCGTAAAGGAAAGCTACAGTGGATCCAAATTGGCGGAGTTATACATGTCAAGGATCGTGTGTTACCATGGAGTGCCGAAGAAGATAGTGTCGGACCGAGGGACACAGTTCACCTCGAGGTTTTGGCAGAAGTTGCATGAAACCATGGGAACCCATCTAAATTTCAGCTCTGCCTATCATCCTCAAACTGACGGGCAGACGGAAAGAACCAATCAGATTCTTGAAGATATGCTGAGGGCGTGTGCACTCAAAAACAATCGGAGTTGGGATAAAAACTTACCGTATGCGGAGTTTTCCTATAACAACAACTATCAAGCTAGTATGAAGATGTCACCGTTTGAAGTCTTGTACGGGAGGAAGTGCAGAACTCCCCTATTTTGGAACCAAATGGGGGAAAGTAAAGTGTTTGGTCCAGAAGTACTACAAGAAGCCGAGGCGAAGGCGAGGGAAATTCGCAACAACTTGAGGATAGCACAGACACGCCAAAAGAGCTACGCCGATGTACGAAGAAGAGAGCTCGTTTTCAACGTGGGAGACTATGTCTATCTCAAGGTGTCCCCTATCAGAGGACTTCGTCGGTTCAAGGTGAAAGGGAAGTTGTCACCTAGATACATCGGACCCTTTCAAGTTCTGGAAAGGAAAGGCGAAGTGGCGTATCAACTAGAGTTACCGGCTCATCTATCGGATGTGCACGATGTATTCCATGTGTCACAACTCAAGAAATGCCCGAGGACGTCTGAAGAGGTGTTACCCATGAATGAAGTGAACGTAGCTGAGGATTTGTCTTATGCCGAGCAACCATACAAGATTTTGGAGACAATGAAACGCCTCACCAGAAATAAAAGAATCCGGATGTGCAAGGTGCAGTGGAAGCATCACTCAGAAGAGGAAGCCACCTGGGAGCGGGAAGATGAGCTAAAGGCACAATTTCCGGAATTGTTTTCTTAGAACCACCAATCTCAAGGACGAGATATGTTTTAAGGGGGGTAGAGTTGTAACACCCCAAAAATCTTGTTAAGACCCTAAATCATGTTAAGAGGGAAATTTAAAAATTTTTGGACATGTTGCATGTTTTGCAAAAATTCAAATTCAAACTGGAATTCAAATTAAACTCAAATCAGAAAAGAAATAGAAAAAAGAAAAAAAAGAAAACAGAAAAAAACCGGCCAGTGGGCCGCAACCCACCAGCCGGCCCAACCAGAACCCGCGCCAGCCCGCAGCCGCGCGCGCCCCTTTCCTCCCACTGATAGGCGGGGCCCACCAGTTCTTCGTCTACCTCGAGCCCGCGCCGGACTCTCTCACCCCGAATCCAAACCGATCCGGATTTCTGCGAATCCCAGCCGAATTTCGCTCGGGGGCGACGCGAACTCGATCTAAACCACCCCGCCGCCCTCCCCCGTCTATAAAAACCCCGGCCTCGTTCTGTTTTTCCCACGTGATCTGCTGTTTTTCCTCCGGTGAGAACCCGAGCCTTCTCCGGCGAATTCTGGCCGATCTACGCTCGGAAATTCCGATCTAACTCGCTGGTCTTGATCCACCGCCTCCGGGGAACCTTGCAGGTGCAGAAAACTCGGTGACTTGCGGTGTAAACACAGCGCCGACGAGCCTCGCCGTGAATTCACCTCGGACCTCGTCGCCGATCACCTTCCAGGACCTCCGAGCTCAAGAAAACCCCCGAGGTGAGATCCCCGACCTCTCCTCCACCGCTCTATGCCATAAGATCACAGTTCTAGGAAGAATTCTCGAAGATCCGAAAGTCTCCGGCGAGATCGCCGCTTCCCGCCACCGTGCGCCGCCGGCAGCGCCGCCCGCGCTCGATCAGAGCGACGTGGCCGCTTGTGCGCCGTTTATTTTAAATCGCACGGTAGGGTTTAAATCCCCGCGTACCGGTTCGACGTTATAATCTCAGCCTTCGGTTTAAAATCGAACGGTCCACGTCAGCCCCGCGTTATAAAGACTGGAAATCTTACGTGCTACCCCCTGGGGTTCTCGGGAAATAAGAGCTAGCCCCGGAAACTTCTGATCTAGCCCCTGGAACTTCAGAAAATCATGTAAATTCATTTAAAAATCAGTTTTAGCCCCTGGACTTAATAAAATTAGGAAAAACTCCTCTGTTATGAGTAGCTAGACCCCTGAGAATTCTTAAAATAATAGTATAGACCCTGTAGTGGGGTGAGTTTACCTTTTTAGCCCTGTTTAATATTTAAATTGAGAAATTGAACATGTGGCTAGTGTTTAAAATTTAAAAAGTGGGACAAACATATTTTCAAAATTAAATTAAAAACTTTCTCAGTATTTAGAAAACTTTGGAGTGAGATAAAAACATATTTTGGGCTGAAGTGAATCTGTTTAATTTATTATTCACATTTAGGGACACATTTTTAAGTAAAGAATAGTTCTAGAAAATAGGGAAAATAATTGTAAAATAGTTTACATCAGAGGAAAAGGTAAAAAATATATTAGCAAATATTTTAGATCAGAACCTATTCTGTTTAGATGATGTGTCTTGTTATTTTTATAATAAAGTTCACACTTAGGCATAGGAAATAAATCTGAAAATATAGCAACTAATAAATGATAAATGGAGTTTCTAAAATCCAAAGAATTCAGTTTAGGGTTGGTAGAAATTATGAAGACACATATGGAGAAGGAAAATACCTTTCATGCATACTAGGTAGCTAAAAGGTGTAGTAATTGAATATAAGGAATTTATTTAAATTGGAAACTCATATATATAGTATGTAAGTATAAATATGAACACAAAAGTAGGAATCATATACATATGATCAAAAGTGCATGCAAGCTACAAATCAACACACATAGAGTAACCACAACACATATAATTGTGAATGACTTTCATAAATGTGAATGTGTGGTTTGTATGAAGTGGAAGTGTGAACTATGTCTTATGGATTGTTGTTTTTCTTTTGCTATGTGTGATGGTATGATGTAGAACCTGCTCAAGAGCAAGTTATCCCTTTCCAAGATCAGGACTACCCATTCCAAGAGCAGCAGGAAGGAGGCAAGTGTCCTTGACCACTTTGATCCTATACTAGGATGTGTAGCTAGAATTATTTGCATTGTCAATTGAAAATATGAAACCCATGCTAGGATGTTTCCCTAGAATTGCATTACCTTATTTCCTTGTAGCTTGGGTTGGGATTCATTTTATCATGTCATTCATTATTATGCATATTCTTAGCCATGCTTAGAATGGGATAATTGGGATATGAGATCATCAGTTTATTTTAACATACTCTTGAATGAGATATTGTGAGTTATGTAGAGGTAGGGATCAAGGCAAGTTGGATGTTTTGGTTGTGTGCTGGGTGCACGAGACTCGGGTTTGTGTTTAGTACTTGCCTGGATCCTAAGGACCGGTTCATGGAGCATGTAACCTGGCTTTACAGTGCCAACCACATGCTGAGATGGGGCAGCTTGGCCTATTAATTAGGTGTATCCCCGGCGTAGTATGGGTGTGTTGGATGGTGCGGGGAATAGGTGTCAGCTGGACTACCATATGAACCGCAAGGCTCAAGAGGGGCCACTGCAGCGGGGTTGGAGCCTCTTGTATGCTGTTAGGGGTGAAACCTCAGTGGGCCCACACTCGTCGGGAATCCCTTTGTAAAGGCTTCGTAGTGATCTCCTGGCTACACACCTGGGAAGTGTGAATTTGGTTTGTAGCCACTGGCATAATGGAGGTTCTTTTAGTCCACCCGGCAATGGGAGATGAAATCACTACATGTGGGTACAGTGGTACAAACTCTGCAGAGTCAAAACTGTCATGACAGCCGTGCTCACGGTCAAGAGCGGCTTGGACTTATTCATGATTAGAGGATTGATGGTTTTGGAAGTTGTGGATGTTAAGTGGGGAGCTTAACATTGGAATTGATGCTATGGTTATTGGATTATGATGAGGGGATGGGAGATTGGGACCATTTCACCTGTGTAGTAATGTAGGTGCTTAATAAGCTAAGGTGATAGGTATTAATTGCATAGTGCTTTAACCATGAGTTCAACCTTTCCTTGTTCTAGCCATGCATGACATAACTTTCCCACACTTGCTGAGTACCATCGGTACTCGACCTTGAACATTTTCTTGGTTTATATTGCTGCTCAGGTCAAGATAATGAGGTGGTGTATAATGACCAAGACTTTGGACCCGAAGAAGGTTTCTAGGTTCATGGAGACCCCCGGGCAACGCCTGTGACGGAGCCCTCAAGAATAATATTCCGCTGCTAGTTTATTTACTTGTGATGAACTTATTATGGTCCATCAAGACATTTGCTAGGTAAGACTTATTTATATTCGACACCTGGCTTGTAATAAATGATGCTTCACTATTTGTCATCACATGTATGAGAAAATGATCCTGGCATACATGTGATATTCACTTGGTTGTTCTTCGGAAAAACCGGGTGTGACAGCGTCTCATCCCGGTCGCCGGTGCGTCGTCTTCTCTTGAGGACGATGTGATGGAGGAGGTCGGGGGCGCCGCTCTGGCCTCTGCTGCCCCACTGCCCCTGGCGGATGCCCTCGTGCTCGCCCAGGCGAGCGTCCGGCAGGTCTTGGCCACGCTCGGTCGTGAGCGAGAGGGGCAGGTGGTTGAGAGGGATCGCCTCCTCACCTGGGGGAACCTTTTGCGGGAGCAGACCGCGAAGGTCAAGGGCGATCTCGACTCTAGGCGGGAGTCACTTGACACCATGGAGGCGCTCCTCGACTAGCAGAAGCGGGCTATCGACCGTTTGGACTCTGATACGCGGCGGCTCCACAGGGAGGCCCTTGAGGCGCATGCCCGGGCCGAGGAGAACTTCTCTACCCTGGAGGAGGTACAGCAGAGGCTGGAGCACCGTAAGCGCGATATTGAGGACCAGGAGCGCTCCGTGGCGGCCGAGGCGCAGAGGGTCGCTGCGTGGCTGGCGGCGGGCGAGGGCGATCTACGAGCTCGGGCCACGGAGTTAGAGGCCCGGGAAGCAGACCTTGCCACGAGGGAAGGGCAGGTCTCCCAGGAGCGCCAGGCGATCCTGGATTGGGAGTTGGCTGCCGACTTCCGGGCTTCAGAGTTGGAGCGACATGCCTAGACTCTCCGCCTTCGGGAAAGCTCCCTGGTGGCCAAGGAGAAGGAATTCTCCGAGGGTATCTACGACGCCATGCGGGCAGCCCGCCGCGAGGTAGAGGAGATCTTGGCCTTGCGGTCTTCCAAGGCCCATGCGGTCTCGAGCTTTGTCGACCAGGCAGGGTCTGCCTTGGTCCCCCTTGGCTTCAGTCCGGTGAAGACGGCGGCCCCTGCGCTAAAGGTGGCTGAAGTGATCCCCGCGCTGGAGTCAATCGGCGCCAAGCTGAGCAGGCTAGACGCGGTGGTCGCCAGCGAGCTTGAGGCAGAGGGACGGGGCCTGGCCTTGGAGGTTGCCACGCATGTTTTGGCATGCTTCAGGAGCCGGGACCCTTCTTTCTCACTGGAGCCAGTGAGACAGGGCCCTGCCACGGAGCGGGAGGAGACCGCCAGGGTTGAAGTCGGGGATGTGGCCGCCCTTGTAGCCTCCAGGTTCCGACGCGATCCGGGGGGACCCTAGGGCTTGTATCTCCCTCTTTTTCTTTTTATTGAGTCTGTAGTCCAGCTCATGGAGCCATGAATAAATAGACTCTTGTGACCTTTTGCGCTTGTTATGCTTTTGTCTTCTTCTTGGCTTCGCCTGGACGAGTCCTTAGCTCCGCAAGGTACTCAGAGGCCTTCGCCAATCTCAAAGCTCTGCACAGACACCCTCCCCGGGTCCTTATTGTATTAAGGGCCCCGGAGGTCTCCGGAGCTCGCCCCATGAGGATGGGGAGGTCTGGATCTGCCGGCCACGTGGCAGGCCCGGAGCTCCCCTCTGAGAAGAGGGAGGTCCGGCCCCGTGGGACACGTGGAGCCTTCGGAGCTCTCCCCTCGGAGGGGGAGGTCCGACTTCTGCCGGCCACGTGGCGGGTCCGGAGCCTCTCCTGAGGAGGCGGGGGCTCCGGCCCCGCTGGACACGTGGGGCCTTCAGGCCTCGTCTCTTTTGAAGGGGCGAAACCCGGATCTTCCGGTCCTGCGCTGGAGTAGTCAATAGCTCCTTGCCCCCCACCTCATGCAGCCCCCGTAGCTATAACCTGGAGGTCCTGCACACAGGTAGAGGAAACGTAATTCTCCTCGGGGGGGTCCTCCCTTCCCCGTCTCTTAGTCTTATTCGGCTTACGGTCCTAGTCCGGTATACGGGGCTTGGGCAATTCTGTGCGCGAGGCACCGGGGCTCCGGCTCCCTCCAAGGTCCAGGTACGACCGTCCGGCCCCTAGTACCAGACCGTACGCCGGGGAAGCAGAGTGCACAAGCTTTGGGTACGGAACCAGACAAAGCGGCTGTACTCCCCTGGACCTCCGGAGGGCAGGGTGCGCATACTTTGGGTACAAAGCCGGCTGAGCGGGATACGCACCCTGGACCCCCATGCACGGCGCAGGCCTTTCCTGGAGGTGACCAACTGGCACCGCAACACCTGACTGGGGGAGGCCCGAGAGGCCCCCTGGCCATCGGCAGGTGCCTCAAGCGCAACCGCCTTTGGTAGGATAGCAAATGCTGACTATGGATGAGCGCGGAAAAAGGGGAGCTAAACGTACGGTGAGCATACATAGAAAGTGCAGCCATAAAAATTAACGCTTAATTTAAATGAGCACATGAGAGAGAGCGGGGTAGAACAGGTTTCTTTGTAAATGCCCATAGGAGGAAAGCAGGCTGTACATGGAGGCCAAGACCCGCCCTGTCGGTACCCGTGATATGGGGTACCCCCGTGCACAGGGGAAAATGCCTAAGGAACTCACCCTTCTCAGCAGGGAGAGCTCCGAAGGCACCACGCGTCCGGCGGGGCCGAACCTCCCTCTCCTCAGAGGAAAGCTCTAGGCCCGCCACGTGGCCTATAGAACCCGGACCCCCCCTCCGCGGGGGAGAGGTCTGAAGGCGCCACGTGTCCAGCGGGGCCGGACCTCCCTCTTCTCAGAGGAGAGCTCCGGGTTTGCCACGTGGCCGACAGAAGCCAGACCTCCCCCTCTGCGGGGAGAGGTCCGAAGGCTCCACGTGTCCTGCAGGGCCGGACCCCCCTCTCCTCTGAGGAGGGCTCCGGGCCCGCCATGTGTCCAGCAGAACAGCGCTGCCTGCCCCTGAGCGGTAGGCAGCGGGCGTAAAGACGCCCCATACCTTGCCCGTACAAGGTATTCAAGGCCCGCGCCTTCCCAAGAAGCGGAGACACGGAGCACGCCTCTGTCAGGTGCCGTTGCGCCCTGTCGCATCACGGACTTGCGCGCGGTGTCAGAGCCTGCCAGCCAATAAACGCAGCGACAAGACATCCCATGCCGCTGCCGCCGTCATCAACCACTACGACTAGCATGCGGCATGGGCAGGGCGGCAAGACAAAGACTCAGAAGCCTTCGCCATAGACAACTACCGACATAACTGCGGATACGGTAGTCTGCAGGCAATCTCCCTGGGACCACCTGTCGGGTCCCGGGCCCCCCTTGTAAGCCACCCGAGCCTTGGACTATAAAAGGCTCGGGTAGGCAACGTTAGCAAGGGTTCGCACTCCAGCAACTCATACGCTAGACATCACTCATCACCAAGCTCAGGACTCCGGTTCTGAGCAGAAAGCAATACAGCGAGCTCCTGAGCTCGCCGTGGATGTAGGGTTTTACGCTGCGGCGGCCTAAACCACGTAAAACTCGCCGTGTCAAGCTTCTCCTTAATTCGTCCATACGCTTAAGATCTCCGCAAGTGACTAGCCCCTCCGAAAAAGAACCTCCGCGGGCTGCCCAGTGCAGGTCCAGGGGAAGTGTCGACCACACACTTCGACATTTGGCGCGCTAGGTAGGGGGCTTTTCCCTTGCGCGACGAGTTTCCGCCGACGAAGATGACCAAGCTTCCTTCAGCGGCAAACTCTCCTCCTCCGCGTTCATGGCGAACTGTGACCAGCGGGGAGTACATGTCGACACACTCAGGACGGAGTGAGTCGGCGCAAGCTGGTAGCCAGCAGCCGACTCCGGCAACGCCGACTCCGGCAATGCAGGCTCCAACCAGCGTCAGATCTTCTGCAGCGATAAGCGTACCCCACAGGGGTGCGCTAGCTGCGGCAAGAGCGCTACTGCGCAATCCACCTGCTGGGGACACACCTCATTCAGCAACCCAGCAGTGGATACGCGAGGTAGACCGCCTCGTCGTCGCCACCGCGAACCCTCGACTTCGGCGGGGACAACACTCCGGTCAACCGGCTGTGTCGCTGACGCGCACGCCAACGGTTGACGGGCAGACGGCGGACTCCAGCTCCACCAGGCTTCCGTCGACGGACCTGAGGGCAGAGCTGGAGCGATGCCACTTGGGCCAAGATGCCCGAGTGTTCCTCGAGCGACGTCGAGAAAGGCGTCGCATCCAAGAGGCTGGCAACAGCATGATGTCGGCCTCAACCCACCCTGAAGGGCAGGTCTTCGCCACGCGAGCTCTGCCCCAGGCATACGCCACGCAGCATATGCCACAGCCATATGCTTTGCAAACGGCGCCCCCGGTCTATGGCGCAGCCTTGCCCATACCAGGGTACACTGTGCCAGCGGCGAACCAAGTGTTCGCGGCACCAACACCTGCGGCAACAGGAGCAGGATGTGCGGCCCTGGCGCCCCACCTTCGCTTCGCAAGGTGGCCGCGCAAGTTTTGGCCGCACCTGCCCAAAAAGTACGATGGGAGCGTCAACCCAGCAGAGTTCCTCCAGATCTACTCCACCGCCGTACTTGCCGCAAGAGGGGAGGAGGCTTTCATGGCCAACTACTTCCCCGTCGCCTTGACCGGCCCGGCCCGGTCTTAGCTCATGAACCTCCCTCAGGGCTCCATAACTTCCTGGGGAGAGCTCTGCCGGCAGTTCATCGCCAACTTCGGCAGCTCCTACACCCGTCCCGGCACGGAGCTTGACCTCCACGCCATCAAGCAACAACCTGTGGAATCACTGTGCTCCTTCATCCAGTGGTTCTCCCAGGTACGCAACACCACCCCCCACATCCCGAATACATCAGCAGTGGTTGCATTCCAACAAGGTGTGAGGGACAAAAAGATGCCCGAGAAGTTGGCCACCAGGGGGGTGCGAGACATCTCGGGGCTCTTCAGCCTGGCGGACAAGTGCGCCGGGGTAGAAGACGGGCGTCATTGGCACTCACTGCCAGCTTCCGAAGCCGGAAGACAGCCCGATAACGGCAGAGTTCAAGCTGAACTCCCGACCACGTCAGACAGCCAAGAGCCAAGCACTGGCTGACTTTGTGGCTGAGTGGACGCCAACGAAGGCTGACCCAGGGGGCCGCGAAGACGGTGAACCAAAGTACCGAGCTCCAGTCTTCACCGGGCCTCACTGGACGCTCTTCTTCGACGGCTCCTCACGAAAGCAGGGGGCTGGTGCCGGCGTACTGCTTCTCATGCCATCGGGGGAGCAGTCTGGGTACATGGTGCGTCTCAATTCCAAGGCAACCAACAACTTGGCAGAGTATGAAGCACTCATCTTTGGCCTAAAAGACAGTCTTGTCTCTGGGCGCTTGCCAGTTGTTGGCGCAGGGCGACTCCCAGCTAGTTATCAAGCAAGTTAAGGGTGAATGCCCCTGCAATGACCCACAGCTAACTGCTTATCTGCTCCACGTGCGGATGTTGGAGAAAGTCTTCCTCGCCTTGGACCTGCGCCATGTACCGCGCGCTGGCAAGGCCGCAGCTGACGACCTCTCAACGAAGGCCTCCACCGGAGCCCCTGTGCCCGAAGGAGTCTTCGAGAGGATGTTGCTGTGGCCCACAGCCCGGCCTGCCGAGCCGGGCGAAGGAGGCTGAACCAGTGCCTCAAAGCTAGGCAGTCCCGGCGGCCCTGCAGCCATGGACGCCGCCAATAGATCGTAAGCGTCACTGGGGACTCCGTGCAACCCAGCGATCAAGATCCAGAAGCTCAAGTAGTCCCGATGCATGGACCACGGAGGTCCGGGACTCCTTGAAGGACATCCTTCCTGATGAACGTGCATTCGCTGAACGGATTGTGCAGATGGCTAAGTGCTACGCGCTGATATCTTTACTGGCGTGGTGCCACGGCATCCTATTTCGGTGCATAACCCAGGAGGAACGCTGCGACTAGCTCGCAGTAGTCCATGGAGGCGAGTGCTGGAAATGCTCATCGTCCCGCACGTTGGTTGGTTGAGCCAACCGGCATGGCTCCTACTGACCGAGAGCCACCTGGACGCCATCAAACCGGTTAGGTATGCAATGCGTGCTGGATCCACGCCAAGTAGACCCACACAACCGGTGCAGACGCGCACCCAGAGCCTTCGGGGGATACCGGCTCCTCCATGTCGAGGGCCAGCCGGACTTCCCAGGGCCGGGTCACGGGAACTACCCTTCCACATGGTATGCGGGGCCGAAGCAATGCTTCCCCTTGAGATCGCCATGGGGGTCCCCCCGTGTCCGGCGTACGACGAAGCCACGCATGACCCGCCCTGCGTGAAGACAGGCGCTCCGACGCTACCCCTGTAAGTTCACCATGCTTACTTAGGTGTTTATTTAAATTACGCATTAATTTATATGAACACCTCCCCACGCTCTAGACAGTGTGCGTCCATTGTACACTCGGTCCCTCTTTCCTGCTCTCATGCATAGTCGATATTTGCCGTCCTGCCGAAGGCGGTAGTGCTTGGGGTACCTGGCAGAAGCCCGGTGGCCTTTTGGGTGTCCCCCTGTAAGGGTACTGTACCGCCAGTTGGTCTCCTCCGAGAAAAGACCTACGCTAGACCGGGGGGTCAGGAGCCTTGCTTTGCCTGGTCTTGCACCAAAAGCATGCGCACTCTGCCCCCCAGCGCTACGGTCTGAGTACCAGGGGGCCGGACGGTTACACCCTGACTGGGGTTGGGGCCAGACCTCCGGGACCAAGTGCACTGGATTACCCAAGCCCCGTATTCCGGCCTGGGACAGTAAGCCAAATGAGACTAAGGGACAGGAAAGGGGGGACCACTGAGCAGTGCCGGACTCCGCCTCCACAGCCAGGCCGAGCTCCGAGGCCAGCCCTCGCCCTCTTTTCAGAGGCGAGCGCTGATGCCGGACCTCACGCCCTTCATTGGCCTGAGCTCCGATGACTTCCTGACTCCGCCTCCACAGCCAGGCCGAGCTCCGAGGCCAGCCTTCGCCCTCCTTTCAGAGGCGAGCGCTGATGCCGGACCTCACACCCTTCATTGGCCTGAGCTCCGATGACTTCCGGACTCCGCCTCCACAGCAAGGCCGAGCTCCGAGGCCAGCCTTCGCCCTCCTTTCAGAGGCGAGCGCTGATGCTGGACCTCACGCCCTTCGCTGGCCTGAGCTCCGATGACTTCCGGACCTTCGCCGCCACGGCTGGGCCAAGCTCCGAGGCCAGCCCTCGCCCTCCTTTCAGAGGCGAGCGCTCATGCCGGACCTCACGCCCTTCGCTGGCCTGAGCTCCGATGATTTCCGGACCTTCGCCCCCAAAGCTGGGCCAAGCTCCGAGGCCGGCCCTCGCCCTCCTTTCAGAGGCGAGCGCTGATGCCGGACCTCACGCCCTTCGCTGGCCTGAGCTCCGATGACTTCTGGACCTTCGCCCCCACGGCTGGGCCAAGCTCCGAGGCCAGCCCTCGCCCTCCTTTCAGAGGCGAACGCTGATGCCGGACCTCACGCCCTTCGTTGGCCTGAGCTCCGATGACTTTCGGACCTTCGCCCCCACAGCTGGGCCAAGCTCCGAGGCCAGCCCTCGCCCTCCTTTCAGAGGTGAGCGGTGATGCCGGACCTCACGCCCTTCGCTGGCCCAAGCTCCAATGACTTCCGGACCTTCGCCCCCATGGCTGGGCCAAGCTCAGAGGCCAGCCCTCGCCCTCCTTTCAGAGGTGAGCGCTGATGCCGGACCTCACGCCCTTCGCTGGCCTGAGCTCCGATGACCTCCGGACCTCACGCCTTTCGTGGACCTGAGCTCCGATGACTTCCGTACCTCCTCCCCACAGCCGGGCCGAGCTCCGATGCCAGGCTTCACCCTCTCCTAAGACGCTGAACTCCGAAGCCGTCAAGACCCTGCCAGCACAGGGAGTACTCAAGACAAGAAAGTGCGCGAGTAGGAGAAGGTCCCACCTCGGGCTCGCTATCTCCCCCGAGATGGGCCCGGGGGCCACTGTCGGTACCCGCGATATGGGGTACCCCCGCGCACAGGGGAAAATGCCTGAGGATCTCGCCCTCCTCCACAGGGAGAGCTCCGAAGGCGGCATGCGTCCAGCGGGGCCGGACCTCCCTCTCCTCAGAGGAGAGCTCCGGGCTCGCCACGTGGCCTGCTGAAGCCGGACCTCCCCCCTCCGCGGGGGAGAGGTCCGAAGGTGCCACGTGTCCAGCAGGGCCGGACCTCCCTCTCCTCAGAGGAGAGCTCCGGGCCCGCCATGTGGCTGACAGAAGCCGGACCTCCCCCTCCGCGGGGAGAGGTCCGAAGGGTCCACGTGTCCTGCAGGGCCGGACCTCCCCCTCCTATGAGGAGGGCTCCGGGCACGCCACGTGTTCAGCAGAAGAGCGCTGCCTGCCCCCGAGCGGTAGGCAGCGGGCGTAAAGACACCCCATACCTTGCCCGTACAAGGTATTCAAGGCCCGCGCCTTCCCAAGATGCGGAGACGCGGAGCACGCCTGTAAGGGCCTCAGTTTTTGACACACATTTGCAGTGTTCATCACCACACCACACACCTCATTTGAGGAAGAATGATGAACACAAATGAAGAGCAAGTAACAATTATCAACATGCTCATTAGAGAACAAACTTACACATTGCAAAAGTGGTATTTCCCACATGTGATATAGATGGGCTGGACATATGAAAACTCCTACACTTTGCTAAGGATGTCCATGCCAAGTTTCACCCAAATTCAAAACCTTTTTGAGGTCATTTTGGGTATAGATAGGAAGAGGGCAGTTTGAAACCATATTCAAATTCAAACTGTTTTTATCCCATGAATTTAAAAGTGGAATGCATATTCTTACTCAGCACATTTTTGTGAGCTCACACACCAATTTTCACTCCATTTGGAGTTGATCTTGACATGAGCTAAGGGGGAGAGATTCAGACTTTATTTGAATTTCAAACTGAACTTGTGCTGAAATTCATTCAAACCAAACCTCATTTGAACTTTGATCTATTCAAATGGCTCATGGGTGAATAATTTGAATTGCCAAGGGTAGTATGGGGTTCACTGTTTACAACAGTGATTAGGAGTAAATTTCAGAGGTTAAAACTGGAGGTGGGACCCACATGTCAGCCACTGCTCAGATCAAACCGACTGAGACTTTTTCACTCGGGTCGCCGAGCCGCAGCGGTGATCGCCACCGAGGCCAGCCGCCGCGCCACCAGCTGCTTGCCCACGCGCGGGCGTGAGGCGGTGCAGAGCCTTCTTAAGGCGCCTGCCCCCCCTCCTCGGCCGAGGTACCGCTGTTCTTCCCCGCAAGAACTCAGCGCCGGCCGAAAACTTCCACAGCTCGGACTTGATCGGAGAACGCCGATCGCAGCTTCCTCCGTCCACTCCAGAGCCCCAGCAAGGTACTAGAGACCTTCCTCCGTCCTCCCCGTTGCTAGAATTTGGTTGAAACCGATTGATATCGGCTGTGCCGAAAGATCAAACTCGGAACTTGGAACCGCCAAACCTCGGGCTCTCGTGGACAGCCCAACCAGGGCGTTGTCACGCCCGAGCCAAGGCACCCCTGGACGCGCGGGTGACCGGTGCTGCTCATCCCCGAGCCACAGCTCGAGTGGTTGCTTACCGGCGACGAATTTCCACTTTTCCCCTTTCTGTGTGCAGAACGACCTTCGGTTACGATTCTGTTTAATTCGTGCTCTAGAAAGGATTAGAGGGCCTCAGGCCGCTCTCACACGAGCTAGACACGGTAACGCACAAGTTGCCTTCACAACTCTGGGCCGGAGAACCTCTGTGCCCGGCGTAATTTGAGGTATACTAATGGCGGAACGAACGGGCGGCATCGGGCGCACGGTGAGGACCTATTTCGGGCCTTCCCCGAGCTGCCTCGAGCTCATGTCGACCTTCTCTGAGGTCCACTGATGCTCCCCGACCGATTTCCCAAGTAGCTGAGGTGCTAGAGAAGTCAGCCGACATGGCCGAAGTCATTCCGAGGTGGCGGCTCATCGCCGACCATGTTCCGGCCGTTGTCATGAGCAGCTGACCCTCAGATCCTGTTCCCCGAGTAAAAGTAGGCAGGGGCGGCCAGAATCGAGAAGTTTGGAGCTGTACAGAAGCCGGCGGCGAGCTCTCCGGCGAGATCCCTCGGCGGCGGGGCGCGGGTGTCGAGAGGTTGAAGAAGGGGGTGGACCCCAGCTGTCAGCGGGAGATATTTTGAATCGGGATCCGGCTGCGGCCGGGATCGGGTGTGCTGGCGCGCAAAATCCTTGTGGGCCGCGATGTGCCATCGCCTAGGCGTGCGACGCGTGTCCCCTGGGCCCACGCGCGAGTTTAAACTTTTCCCCAATTTTCAGATTTCCTTCAAACTTCAAATCCTCATAACTTTGGCTAGAAAGCTCCAAATTGAGTGAACCAAATTTTGCTGGATTCAGCTCCCTGAGTACTTTCCAGAACATCAAGTTTCACTTCATGAAATTCCTTATTTCTCCAGAATTAATTACTCAAAGTTTAAACTGTTAGGAATTTTAACTGGAGAATCCTTTAGAGGAAAATCCTGAAATTTTACTGAGATGTTCACCAAAATATCCTTGAGCTACCATAAAAATTTCAGATCCATTTGAGCTCATTTAATCCACCTAATGGTGTGATTAGTGAAACTGTTCCAGAGAAAATAGAAAATGTTCAGAAACATTTTCAGAATTTTCTCTGAAATTGTTTAGCTCATATCTTTAGTTAGGGACTTCCAAATTAAGTGAGACCAACTCCATTAGAACCCTCTGAAAATCTAGTTTTCAAAAAGTCATAGTTTGTCTCATGAAAATTCCTAGAACACCCTAGGAGTTCCAATTAAGGTCAAGGACATAATTAATTGTGGAGGGCTCAAATGAGCTTTGCTGCAACTAAAACTTGACCAAGTCTCTGTTTAAGTTGTAACCAAGCCACAGTAAAAGTTTCACAGTCATTAGGTCTGTCTAGCAAAGGTTATAGACTTCACAACTTCAAAGATAATACAAATGCATTTAAATTAATACATACATTGCTCTTATCATGTAGTCGCTAAGGTCGAGGAGGAACCCGAAGTCCTAGATTTCGTTACTCCGGAGGAACAGCTAGCCTACTACCAAGAGCAGCAAGGCAAGCTCCGGTTTGCATTAACCTTTTTACAAATGTTTATTGTTTTGAGCACATCTTTGAATATTGTTCTTTGCATTAGAGTCTTGATTGGAAACCCAACTGCATAGCCAAGAAAACCATGGGTTGGGTTTAGGATTGAAAACCTCGTTAGCCACTGCATTGCTAGGATAGAGTAGGATTCGGTACAAGTCGAGTAGTTGGAACTACTCGCGAGAATAGGCTAGAGGCACATTGCTCGGGTAGAGATAGCACATGATATACATGGCAAGAAAGATGAGACCGAGCGGAGAGTAAGGGCAGCAGGACTTTGGGGCCTGTGTGCTATAGCTCCGCTTGTGTCGATTGAGGACCGAGCCGTGTGCGGGCCTGTTGAACAAGCTAGAACAGTACCGAAGACCTACCGGCTATATGGGAACCGGGAAACTGATGTAACTCGGGTAGATGGGTATTGAGGCATTGCCCGTCGTTCAGAGGGTAGGTTGAGAGCTCGAGGTGTAAATTGGCTGGCGGCACAGAGATGCGCGTGCAGAGACCTCTTGCTCGGGACGATGGGACCGGTTCAATATTTGGCTGACGGGTGAAAGGTAGTTGCGTACGGCGTCCGTGATGGTTGTTGTAGGCAACATCGAGTACGGGCGTACGTGACGGGTTGTTCGGGTAACCCTGCAGGTGTAAATCGATTATAATCGCCGTACCTCGCGGTCAGTGAGTACCACTTGTTCACTGTACCGTGACGTAGAAAGAAAAGGCTAGTTACATGTTAAAATGTTGCTGATTGAAAGCTGGACATTGATTGTTAATGATATGCTGTAGTTTAGAGCTAACTAAAGTTCTTTTTAACTTTGGGTAAAGTACATGAGAGAAATGCGTTTCTTGTTTGATTGCGGCTCTCTCATGTGCCTTAGCGTAAGGTTCTCCACAACCTGCTGCTAAAACTTGAAAGTAAGGTTCTACTAATTAGGCGAGTCCTTGCAACTGATTTTTACCTCATGTAACCCATTACCCTCATGTAGAAGTTCCATGTTTAGGTTAGACGGGTCAGACTTGCTGAGCCTTCGTGCTCACTGCTTGTGTTTGAAGCTTTTGCAGGGTTCTATGAGGAAGGGACTCCCGAAGAGGAGACGGAACCCCAGGAGGGGAACCCCGTCGAGTGGGAGTCGTGCACGCCGCAGAGTTAGTGTGTGTGTGTGCTAGCAAGGACACGTTCGAGGGCTGAACGTGACTTGATTCGTAGTCTACGCCCGCGAGTGCAGACTAAACGTATTTTGATGTAAACATGTTCATAAACTTGTTTATGTAATAAAATTTCCGCTTCCGCTTTGTACCTTTGACGTGTGTTATACGGTGCTGTGCAACGCAGCACCCCTCAGCGTGATCCTGGCTCGACAGGACCTTGGGGTCGTGTCAGCGTGGTATCAGAGCTCGCTTGAGGTTTAACACAGTACAAAGGTCTTCTTTTTCAAAAATCCAGTGAGGAACGAGTTAGTAGCCCGTATAAGGATGTTATTAGCATATAGAAAGTGGCATATTAACCTATTTGTTATGTCAGAAAATCGTGCATCTCGGGACGTTCATGTCTTTGGGGGTGCACGTAAGCGCTGTCCACCAGTGCGCACAAGCTGAAGGGTGGAGCCCCACGGGTGGCAGGTAACCCGACCCGCTTTAGTATCCTCTACGACTCTTCATGTCGTTTGGGGTATTCGAGCAACGTCTGTCCCTGGCGTGCGTGGTGCAACATGGGAGACCCCGTCACGTGGTCTGAGACGTGAACACGTAACTCAAGGCGTGTTTGGCTTGAGAACATCCAGGCGAGTGATGACGGCCGGGTGTATGAACTGTATGGATTCCGGGCTCGGTGTGCAGCCGAGTCTGACGATTGATTGAGTTTCTGCAGGTAGCCTGACCACGAAACGGTAGACGTGTAGCATCCGTGTGCGAGTGACGAGTAGTGCCACTGAAATAACGAAGCCGGCTAAGTCCGGTATAGGTTTTTCTTTGTGAGGACGTAGTACCGACATAATCTGGTGATGCATCGACGTCACACCCAACTAAATGAACAAATTCATTTAAAACTTGAAAGTTTTGCTCCAAAGTAGTAAAACTTGATTTAACTCCTTTCCTTGAACAGGATATTCAAAAACAAGTTTTCAACTTATAGGTTGTTAAGGACAGAGCACTCTGTTTTCAGCTGAATCAAGGCTGAAGTTAATCAGAGGCTATAGGTTGAGTTCTTTCGAGATTGGGGTCGTATGATACATTTCTGGAAAGCTTTGGATGAGCTTTACAACTTTTCTGTTGAGGTCCAGAGGTGTTTCATCCCTTAACCACTAGAAAAATGCAGTAGAGTTGGAACTGTCCAGAAAACAGGACAGGGTAAAGACTCTCTGTAGACTCTCTGTAAATTAAGCATAACTTCCTGCCTAAAATCCAAAAATAGGAAATGAGGTACTTCTGGAAATCTTATGAGATGGGTTACGACTTTGTAACAGAAAGTTTTGTCAGATTGGGAACAGAATTAACTGGGATTCTTGGATCAATTCAGTACCTAAAGCAGGGAGGTGCTGTCCAATTGATTCCAGAAATTCTGTTAACTTTGACATCTCATAACTTTTGAACCAGGACAGATCTGAGGCCAAGCAAACACTTTATGGAAAGCTATTGAAGTTAACTTTAACTTTGATGTTGAGCTCCAGAATTAGTTTTGCTGTTAACATGGCCTAAATCAGGTTGAAATGGAAACTGGTCAGGGCTGTCATGGGAACAGCAGATCAGCAGTCAAATTTGTTTAAAATTTGAACTATGTTTCCAAGTGTTATGAGTTCAAGGACATATCTTATGTTATAACTCAATGGTTTACTGTTTAAATAAATATTTGACATTTCTCAAATATATTTTTACAGATGGCAGCAGATAAACGGTTGGAGAACGGGTGGGTAGTTTCCCACTGCTCTGACCGTAGCGGCTACCCGGAAGCATTGTGGCAAATGCTCCAATATTTCGGGTACAACCAGATGCCGCAATACTTCGCCAAGGAAGAAGGCGAAGAGGGGAACAAGACGTGGACGATCCATGTCGTGGTTCCTGCAGGACCTACGCCACCCGGTTGGGTGCCATTCACCGTCACGGTGAGAGGAAGACAACCGGAAGGGATGTGGCAAGCGGCAGCCCGCGACACTATGTCACGTTTCTGCCAACTGCACGTGCAGGCTATGGAGGGCACACCATACGCACTCGTTCCGGTGGAGGGACGAGCTCAGCATGTGTGGGAAGAGAGGTACCTGGAGGCAACAGACCCGAGTTGCCCAAGGTACAACCCCGCGGAGGCAAACCTCAGCCTCCAAATGAGGGCGGAAAACGCTGTGATGGACAGCCAAGCTGTTCATACGGAGCATCTCGCCACCAAGCTCAAGGAGAGCACAAGCCGTGGAGATCATTTTGAGGGTGCTCACAGTGCACTCCGCAATGTGCTCCTTCCGACGATCAAGCGACTGAATGAACAACACAATCAGTTGCGTCGTCTGAAGAAGGCAAAGAAGAAGAGCCGTGTTGACATCGCAGCGTTGCAAGAGCTGGTGCAGACCCTAACCCAGCAGAATGAGGACCTTGCTCAAGAGCGGGACGACGCTATTGAGGAAGGACAAGGCTGGGAAGAGGACTACAACCAAGCTATGGACGAGGTGCATGCCTTGCAGGACCTCGTGCCCCCGGTATTGGGCGTACCGGTAGTCTTGGGTCTTCCAGCCATGGGAGAACCCGGAATGGGAGAAGAGGTGGTAGACCCCGAGCCACCAGCAGAGGTACCGGAGGAGGACGACCCACAGGAGGTCGAGTTCTACTCGGAGTAGGGGGTTACGGTTGCCAAGTAGGGCAGCTAGGGTAGCGTAACCCAACTTTTGTAATCGGTGACATGTCGTGTAGACAGTAGCGTATGTATAGGTAGTGACGACATGAGCACGACTTCTCGGAGATCCGAGAATAATGTATCTTGTATAAAGTTTATGCTTTATCAATATATGTGAATGTTGTGCAAATTGATCATGTGTCACTTCAATACCTACTGTTGCGTATGGAATTTTTAGTAAGACATGTGCTAATTGCTGCTGTTTTGAATTTCAGAATGACGCGTACTCGTGCCAACCCTGACGTTGGGGGTACCAGTCAAGGGGGAGAGACCTCCCAACCACCTCCCGAGGACTCCTCGGGATAGCAGCAGCAACAGCAACAGCAAACACCGCCACCACCACTACCAACGGTTACATTGGCCGACATTGTCGTGGCAATGGCGGGCTCGCATCAGCAGCACACAGAGTTGCTGCAGACTCTCATCGCCAATACGTCTCGCCCAGAGAGACGTCAAGATCGTGAGGAGCGCCAACAGAGCTCCTACTCCGACTTCCTGGCGACTCATCCCCCTGTATTCTCAAGGGCGGATGAACCACTTGACGCGGACAACTGGCTCCGCGCCATAGAGATGAAGTTCGGGCTGCTCCAAATCAGCGAGCAGCGCAAGACTCAGTTCGCGGTCCAGCAGCTCCAAGGATCCGCGAGCACGTGGTGGGCCAACTTCTGTGCTTCCCAGCCCACCGACCGAGTGATGACCTGGGCGGAGTTCCGGACGGCCTTCAGGGCCTATCATATACCGCCCGGTTTGATGAAGAGGAAGACGCAGGAGTTCCTACACCTGCAACAAGGGAGCCGGAACGCGCTGGAATACTCCAGGGCGTTCAACGATCTCGCGCTCTACGCGTCGTATCACGCGGATACAGAGGAGAAGCGGCGAGACCATTTTTACCAGGGGCTTAACCCACTCCTGAAGGACAAGTTGGCGATGTTCAATCGCGGCAGCCTCAACGACATCATTGATGCTGCGATTGTTCAGGAGGACTCCGGCAAGGAGTTGGCGGCGGCAGAGTGAAAGCGAAGCGCGCCGCAGAGCAGCGGAGAAGGAGGCGGTCCTTCTCAGAAGTTTCGGATGGTGAATCGCCCACCATCAGGTCCACGCTGGCAGCCACCACAGCGGTCGATGCCGTTCCGCAGTCGGCCGTATTCTTCGCTGGCATTCCGGCCGGCACTGCCAGTACCACCGCAACAACAACAGCAGCAGCGGGCGATGCCGCGTGCGCTTGCACCTCAGCAACGCATGCCGGGCTTTCGTCCACCGAGTACTCCACCATCAGCGGCCACATGTTACAAGTGTGGTCGTCCAGGACACTTCGCGAGCAGTTGCCCGGAGAGGCAAGGCGGCGGAGTGGCACCACAGTTTCCGGGGAGGAATCAACCCCGGAACCCTACTAATGCGCGGCGGCAAACCCAAGGCCCGGCACTGTCCACCAACTTGCCATTGAGGACGTGCCGGAGGGCGAGCCAATCCTTGCGGGTATGTTCCAACTCCACCAGCATCCCGCTATAGTACTGTTTGATTCAGGCGCCACGCATAATTTTATTAGCCAAGCTTTCATTGCTAAACACAGTTTGCCAATACTACCCACCGCTAGTCCATATTTAATTTGTTCACCGGGTGGGAAGATTTCAGCAAGCGTAATGGTCTCCAAAGCACCATTATGATTAGCGGGTAGAGTGTACCCCACGTCTCTCATTATCTTAGAGGGACAGAAGGTCGATGTCATCCTAGGGATGTCGTGGTTAACCCGCCACGGCGCTGTTTTAGACACCGTCCTTCGAGTCGTGCACTTAAACTCAGAGGTGCACGGTTCTCACTCATTATTTCTGGACAGTCCAGAAATAAAACTTCCAAGTGTCTATCAAGCCACGACCATCAGATTGGAAGATATTACGGTGGTCCGAGAGTTCCCTGATGTATTCCCGGACGATTTGCCGGGGATGCCACCCGATAGAGAGGTGGAGTTCAAGATTGAACTCGCACCAGGAACCATGCCAATATCCCGAAGGCCGTACAAGATGGCGCCCAAGGAGTTGGCGGAACTGAAGACTCAGCTCACGGACCTTCTGGAGAAGGGTTTTATTAGGCCGAGCTCCTCGCCATGGGGCTGTTCGGCATTATTTGTCAAGAAAAAGGATGAAACGTTGCGGCTTTGCGTGGACTACCGTCCATTAAATGCCGTAACCATCAAAAACAAGTACCCGTTGCCACGGATCGACATGTTGTTTGATCAGTTGGTCGAAGCGAAGATCTTTTCCAAGATGGATTTAAGATCCGGGTACCATCAGATTAAGATAAGGGCGGAGGACATTCCAAAGACAGCTTTCTCGACAAGGTACGGACTTTATGAGTACCTGGTCATGTCCTTCGGCCTCACCAATGCTCCAGCTCAATTCATGTACTTAATGAACTCGGTGTTCATGCCGGAGCTGGACATGTTTGTCGTGGTCTTCATCGACGACATCCTGGTATATTCCAAGTCGGAGGAAGATCACAAGAAACATCTGCGTATAGTCTTGCAACGGCTGCGGGATCACAAGTTATACGCAAAATTCAGCAAATGCGAGTTTTGTATATCGCAAGTGCCTTTCCTCGGGCATATCATCTCA
Organism: Neostapfia colusana; assembly: GCA_030760725.1. NCBI lineage: Eukaryota > Viridiplantae > Streptophyta > Magnoliopsida > Poales > Poaceae > Neostapfia > Neostapfia colusana. Next base: position 110,715,997 of record JASWHV010000006.1, read on the forward strand.
GCAGAGGGTATCGCTGTGGACCCGAGCAAGATCACGCAAGTGCTGAATTGGAAATCCCCGAGAACTGTTCATGAGGTAAGGAGTTTCCTCGGACTCGCGGGATATTATCGGAGGTTCATTCCGAACTTCTCGAAGATTGCCAAGCCAATGACGGAGCTGTTGAAGAAGGCTACCAAATATGTTTGGAGTCCAACATGTGAAGCAGCATTCAAGGCTTTAGTCAAGCACCTGACATCAGCACCGGTTTTGGCGCAGCCAGACACAACAAAACCGTTCGATGTGTACTGCGATGCATCCGGCATTGGGCTCGGGTGTGTGCTGATGCAAGACCGAAGACTGGTCGCGTATGGATCACGGCAGCTTAGAAACCATGAGCAAAATTATCCAACTCATGACTTGGAGCTCGCTGCCGTGGTACTTGCACTGAAGATGTGGAGGCACTACCTACTCGGTAACCTCGTACATTTATATACCGACCACAAAAGCCTCAAGTACATATTCACTCAGAAGGAGCTGAATATGAGGCAACGAAGATGGTTAGAACTGATAAAGGATTACGAGATAGAAATCCATTATCATCTGGGCAAGGCAAACGTAGTGGCAGATGCGCTGAGCCGCAAGTCACACGTCAATACTCTGACCATCACACCGTTGGAAGAGAGCGAACCACCACTACATGTGATTCCACACGGAGCTCTCTACAACCTAGCTTTGATCCCCACCATCCGTGAAGAGATAGCGGCAGCCCAGAAGAATGACAAGGGCATGTCACATTTACGGAGACGTGTAGACAGTGGGGAGTTGAAATGTTTCCGGAAGGACGGAGACGGCGTCCTATGGTTCAAGGACCGGATCGTCGTACCCCGAAACCCGGAGTTACGGAAGAAAATCTTTGATGAGGCTCACTTATCAAAGTTTTCTATTCACCCCGGCAGCAAAAAAATGTATCAAGAACTCAGAAGCAAGTTTCGGTGGACACGGATGAAGCGGGAGACTGCAAAATACGTGTCCGAGTGTGATACATGTCGAAGGGTGAAGGCAGATCATATGCGGAAACCGGGACTGCTGCAACCACTGGGCATTCCTGACTGGAAGTGGGAGGACGTGAGCATGGATTTCGTCGTCGGTTTACCCACCACCTTACAGAAACATGATTCGGTGTGGGTGATCGTCGATCGGCTCACCAAAGTTGCCCATTTCATCCCAGTCAACACCAACTACAATGCCAAGAAGTACGCTGAACTGTACATCTCACGGATCCTATGCTTGTACGGCGTACCCCGTACTATCATATCGGATCGGGGCACTTTATTTGTATCCCGTTTTTGGGAGCAGCTACACGCTGCCTTGGGGACGAAGCTGATCCGTAGTTCAGCCTACCACCCGCAGACGGATGGGCAAACGGAGCGGGTAAACCAAATTTTTGAAGACATGCTACGAGCTTGCGCTATCGACCACGGCAAGAATTGGGATGATCACTTGCCGTTAGCTGAATTCTCGTACAATAATGGGTACCAAGCCAGCACCAAGATGGCACCTTACGAGGCGCTATACGATAGGAAATGCCGCACACCATTGAACTGGTGTGAGTCTGGCGAAAGGGTTACCTTCGGGATTGACCTTGTCAACAACGCGGAAGAAAAGGTTCGACTAATTCAAGCGAACCTAAAAGCCGCTCAATCCCGTCAGAAACAGTATGCGGACCGGAGAAGGCGCCCATTACAATTCGAAGTTGGAGATCACGTATATCTACGGGTGTCTCCAATGAAGGGCGTAAACAGATTTGGGGTGAGAGGAAAGTTGGCACCCCGATTCATCGGTCCATTCCAGATTACCGAAAGATGTGGATCAGTGGCATACCGATTGAAATTACCAGAAGCACTTTCCGGTGTACACAACATCTTTCATATTTCCCAGCTGAGGAAGTGTCTCAAGCTATCAACTACCGTTCAGCTGGAAGACATTGAAGAACTGCAACCGGATCTCACCTATCGGGAGGAACCGGTGCAGATTATTGATGAAAAGGCCCGAACCACACGCAACCGTACGTTGTGGTTCTACAAGGTTCTATGGAGTAATCACTCCATGGACGAAGCGACATGGGAGAGCGAAGAATTCCTTCGCACTAACTACCCTGAATTTTTCACGTCGCGTATCTGGTAATTTTCCACCGTCCTCTCTCTCATTTTCACCTTATAATCTCGGGACGAGATTCTTTTAAGGGGGGAAGAATGTAAGGGCCTCAGTTTTTGACACAAATTTGCAGTGTTCATCACCATACCACACACCTCATTTGAGGAAGAATGATGAACACAAATGAAGAGCAAGTAACAATTATCAACATGCTCATTAGAGAACAAACTTACACATTGCAAAAGTGGTATTTCCCACATGTGATATAGATGGGATGGACATATGAAAACTCCTACACTTTGCTAAGGATGTCCATGCCAAGTTTCACCCAAATTCAAAACCTTTTTGAGGTCATTTTGGGTATAGATAGGAAGAGGGCAGTTTGAAACCATATTCATATTCAAACTGTTTTTATCCCATGAATTTAAAAGTGGAAGGCATATTCTTACTCAGCACATTTTTGTGAGCTCACACACCAATTTTCACTCCATTTGGAGTTGATATTGACATGAGCTAAGGGGGAGAGATTCAAACTTTATTTGAATTTCAAACTGAACTTGTGCTGAAATTCATTCAAACCAAACCTCATTTGAACTTTGATCTATTCAAATGGCTCATGGGTGAATAATATGAATTGCCAAGGGTAGTATGGGGTTCACTATTTACAACAGTGATTAGGAGTAAATTTCAGAGGTTAAAACTGGAGGTGGGACCCACATGTCAGCCACTGCTCAGATCAAGCCGACTGAGACTTTTTCACTCGGGTCGCCGAGCCGCAGCGGTGATCGCCACCGAGGCCAGCCGCCGCGCCACCAGCTGCTTGCCCACGCGCGGGCGTGAGGCGGTGCAGAGCCTTCTTAAGGCGCCTGCCCCCCCTCCTCGGCCGAGGTACCGCCGTTCTTCCCCGCAAGAACTCAGCGCCGGCCGAAAACTTCCGCAGCTCGGACTCGATCGGGGAACGCCGATCGCAGCTTCCTCCGTCCACTCCAGAGCCCCAGCAAGGTACTAGAGACCTTCCTCCGTCCTCCCCGTTGCTAGAATTTGGTTGAAACCGATTGATATCGGCTGTGCCGAAAGATCAAACTCGGAACTTGGAACCGCCGCACCTCGGGCTCTCGTGGACAGCCCAACCAGGGCGTTGTCATGCCCGAGCCAAGGCACCCTTGGACGCGCGGGTGACCGGTGCTGCTCATCACCGAGCCACAGCTCGAGTGGTTGCTTACCGGCGGCGAATTTCCACTTTTCCCCTTTCTGTGTGCAGAATGACCTTCGGGTACGATTCTGTTTAATTCGTGCTCTAGAAAGGATTAGAGGGCCTCAGGCCGCTCTCACACGAGCTAGACACGGTAACGCACAAGTTGCCTTCACAACTCTGGGCCGGAGAACCTCTGTGCCCGGCGTAATTTGAGGTATACTAATGGCGGAACGAACGGGCGGCATCGGGCGCACGGTGAGGACATATTTCGGGCCTTCCCCGAGCTGCCTCGAGCTCATGTCGACCTTCTCTGAGGTCCACTGATGCTCCCTGACCGATTTCCCAAGTAGCTGAGGTGCTAGAGAAGTCAGCCGACATGGCCGAAGTCATTCCGAGGTGGTGGCTCGTCGCCGACCATGCTCCGGCCGTTGTAATGAGCAGCTGACCCTCGGATCCTGTTCCCCGTGTAAAAGTAGGCAGGGGCGGCCAGAATTGAGAAGTTTGGAGCTGTACAGCAGCCGGCGGCGAGCTCTCCGGCGAGATCCCTCGGCGGCGGGGCGCGGGTGTCGAGAGGTTGAAGAAGGGGGTGGACCCCAGCTGTCAGCGGGAGATATTTTGAATCGGGATCCGGCTGCGGCCGGGATCGGGTGTGCTGGCGCGCAAAATCCTTGTGGGCCGCGATGTGCCATCGCCTAGGCGTGCGACGCGTGTCCCCTGGGCCCACGCGCGAGTTTAAACTTTTCCCCGATTTTCAGATTTCCTTCAAACTTCAAATCATCATAACTTTGGCTAGAAAGCTCCAAATTGAGTGAACCAAATTTTGCTGGATTCAGCTCTCTGAGTACTTTCCAGAACATCAAGTTTCACTTCATGAAATTCCTTATTTCTCCAGAATTAATTCCTCAAAGTTTAAATTGTTAGGAATTTTAACTGGAGAATCCTTTAGAGGAAAATCCTGAAATTTTACTGAGATGTTCACCAAAATATCCTTGAGCTACCATAAAAATTTCAGATCCACTTGAGCTCATTTAATCCACCTAATGGTGTGATTAGTGAAACTGTTCCAGAGAAAATAGAAAATGTTCAGAAACATTTTCAGAATTTTCTCTGAAATTGTTTAGCTCATATCTTTAGTTAGGGACTTCCAAATTAAGTGAGACCAACTCCATTAGAACCCTCTGAAAATCTAGTTTTTAGAAAGTCATAGTTTGTCTCATGAAAATTCCTAGAACACCGTAAGAGTTCCAATTAAGGTCAAGGACATAATTAATTGTGGAGGGCTCAAATGAGCTTTGCTGCAACTAAAACTTGACCAAGTCTCTGTTTAGGTTGTAACCAAGCCACAGTAAAAGTTTCACAGTCATTAGGTCTGTCTAGCAAAGGTTATAGACTTCACAACTTCAAAGATAATACAAATGCATTTAAATTAATACATACATTGCTCTTATCATGTAGTCGCTAAGGTCGAGGAGGAACCCGAAGTCCTAGACTTCGTTACTCCGGAGGAACAGCTAGCCTACGACCAAGAGCAGCAAGGCAAGCTCCGGTTTGCATTAACCTTTTTACAAATGTTTATTGTTTTGAGCACATCTTTGAATATTGTTCTTTGCATTAGAGTCTTGATTGGAAACCCAACTGCATAGCCAAGAAAACCATGGGTTGGGTTTAGGATTGAAAACCTCGTTAGCCACTGCACTGCTAGGATAGAGTAGGATTCGGTACAAGTCGAGTAGTTGGAACTACTCGCGAGAATAGGCTAGAGGCACATTGCTCGGGTAGAGATAGCACATGATATACATGGCAAGAAAGATGAGACCGAGCGGAGAGTAAGGGCAGCAGGACTTTGGGGCCTGTGTGCTATAGCTCCGCTTGTGTCGATTGAGGACCGAGCCGTTTGCGGGCCTGTTGAACAAGCTAGAACAGTACCGAAGACCTACCGGCTATATGGGAACCGGGAAACTGATGTAACTCGGGTAGCTGGGTATTGAGGCACTGCCCGTCGTTCAGAGGGTAGGTTGAGAGCTCGAGGTGTAAATCGGCTGGCGGCACAGAGATGCTCGTGCAGAGACCTCTTGCTCGGGACGATGGGACCGGTTCAATATTTGGCTGACGGGTGAAAGGTAGTTGCGTACGGCGTCCGTGATGGTTGTTGTAGGCAACATCGAGTACGGGCGTACGTGACGGGTTGTTCGGGTAACCCTGCAGGTGTAAATCAATTATAATCGCCGTCCCTCGCGGTCAGTGAGTACCACTTGTTCACTGTACCGTGACGTAGAAAGAACAGGCTAGTTACATGTTAAAATGTTGCTGATTGAAAGCTGGACATTGATTGTTAATGATATGCTGTAGTTTAGAGCTAACTAAAGTTCTTTTCAACTTTGGGCAAAGTACATGAGAGAAATGCGTTTCTTGTTTGATTGCGGCTCTCTCATGTGCCTTAGCGTAAGGTTCTCCACAACCTGCTGCTAAAACTTGAAAGTAAGGTTCTACTAATTAGGCGAGTCCTTGCAACTGATTTTTACCTCATGTAACCCATTACCCTCATGTAGAAGTTCCATGTTTAGGTGAGACGGGTCAGACTTGCTGAGCCTTCGTGCTCACTGCTTGTGTTTGAAGCTTTTGCAGGGTTCTATGAGGAAGGGACTCCCGAAGAGGAGACGGAACCCCAGGAGGGGAACCCCATCGAGTGGGAGTCGTGCACGCCGCAGAGTTAGTGTGTGTGTGTGCTAGCAAGGACACGTTCGAGGGCTGAACGTGACTTGATTCATAGTCTACGCCCGCGAGTGCAGACTAAACGTATTTTGATGTAAACTTGTTCATAAACTTGTTTATGTAATAAAATTTCCGCTTCCGCTTTGTACCTTTGACGTGTGTTATACGGTGCTGTGCAACGCAGCACCCCTCAGCGTGATCCTGGCTCGACAGGACCTTGGGGTCGTGTCAACGCCTCTGTCAGGTGCCGTTGCGCCCAGTCGCATCACAGACTGGCGCGCGGTGTCAGAACCTGCCAGCCAATAAACACAGCGACAAGACATCCCCTGCCTCTCCCGCCGTCGTCAACCACTACGACTAGCAGGCGGCAAGGGCAGGGCAGCAAGACGAAGACTCAGAAGCGTTCGCCAGAGACAACTACCGACGTAACTGCAGATACGATAGTCGGCAGGCAATCTCCTCGGGACCACCTGTCGGGTCCCGGGCCCCCCTTGTAAGCCACCCGAGCCTTGGACTATAAAAGGCTCGGGTAGGCAACGTTAGCAAGGGTTCGCACTCTAGCCATTTGCACCATGGGTTCGCTCTCCAGCAACTCATACGCTAGGCATAACTCATCCTCAAGCTCAGGACTCCAGTTCTGAGCAACAAGAAATACAGCGAGCTCCTCAGCTCACCGTGGATGTAGGGTTTTACGCTCCGGCGGCCCGAACCACGTAAAACTCGCCGTGTCAAGCTCCTCCCCAACTCGTCCCTACGCTCAAGCTCTACGCAAGTGACTAGCCCCTCCGAAAAAGAACCTCCGCGGGCTGCCCAGTGCAGATCCGGGGGAAGTGTCGACCACACACTTCGACAGCGCTCATCACCTTTCTCCGGCACAACGTCGACGTGTTTGCATGGCAGCCGTCGCAGATGCCGGGGATCCCTAGGGAGGTGAATGAGCACCACTTGAAGATCTTCCCCGACGCCCGGCCAGTCCAACAGAAGCCTCGCAAGCAGTTCATCGAACGGCATAACTTCATCCGAGAAGAGATCAAGAAGCTGCTAAATGCTGGCTTCATACGGGAAGTCCACCACCCCCGGTTGTTGGCGAACCCCGTCGTTGTCCCGAAGGCCGGTGGGAAGCTCCGGATGTGCATCGACTACACCAGTCTCAATAAGGCATGTCCCAAAGATCCATTCCCTCTCCCCAGAATAGATCAAATAGTAGACTCAACATCAGGCTGCGATATGCTGTGCTTCCTAGACGCCTACTCAGGTTTCCATCAGATCCATATGTCTAGAGAAGATGAAGAGCACACCTCTTTCATCACAGTAGATGGCCTGTATTGTTAATGTCTCTATGCCTTATGGCCTAAAGAATGCTCTCCCCACCTTTGTACGTGCAATGCACAAAGCCTTTGGAGAGTAAATAAGAGACTTAGTTGAGGTGTATGTCCATGACATCGTTGTCAATGTCAGGCAGAGTTCATCCTTGTTAGATAACCTAGCCTTAGTCTTTGACAAAATTGCGCTCCACGCGCACCAAGCTGAACCCCGACAAATGTGTGTTCGGCGTATCCTCTGGGAAACTCTTAGGATTCCTGGTCTCACACTGAGGAATTGAGGCCAACCCAGAGAAGATCAAGGACATCGACTTGATGCGGCCCCCCGCCCGCATCAAAGAAGTCCAGAAACTCACGGGATGCCTAGCCGCGCTGAGTCGGTTTATACCGAGGCTAGCAGAGCGAGCGCTGTCGAAGTGTGCGGTCGACACTTCCCCCGGGCCTGCACTGGGCAGCCCACGGAGGTTCTTTTTTCGGTGGGGCTAGTCGCTTGCGGAGAGCTTGAGCGTATGGACAAATTAGGAAGAGCTTGACACGGCGAGTTTTACGTGGTTCAGGCCGCCGGAGCGTAAAACCCTACGTCCACGGCGAGCTATGGAGCTCGCTGTATTGCTTGTTGCTCAGAACCGGAGTCCTGAGCTTGGGGATGACTGATGTCTAGCGTATGAGTTGCGGGAGTGCGAACCCAGGGTGCGAATGGCTAGAGTGCGAACCCTTGCTAACGTTGCCTACCCGAGCCTTTTATATTCCAAGGCTCATGCGTCTTACAAGGGGGGGCCCGGGACCCGACAGGTGGTCCCGGGGAGATTGCCTGCAGACTATCGTATCCGCAGTTATGCCGGTAGTTGTCTCTGGCGAAGGCTTCTGAGTCTTCGTCTTGCCGCCCTGCCCATGCCGCATGCTAGTCGTAGTGGTTGATGACGGCGGGGACGGCATGGGATGTCTTGTCGCTGCGTTTACTGGCTGGCAGGCTCTGACACTGCGTGCCAGTCTGTGATGCGACTGGGCGCAACGGCACCTGACAGAGGCGTGCTCCGCGTCTCCGCGTCTTGGGAATACGCGGGCCTTGAATACCTTGCACGGGCAAGGTATGGGTCGCCTTTACGCCCGCCGCCTACCGCTCGGGGGCAGGCAGCGCTCTTCTGCTGGACACGTGGCGGGCCCAGAGCCTTCCTCAGAGGAGAGGGGGTCCGGCCCCACAGGACACGTGGAGCCTTCGGACCTCTCCCCACTGAGGGGGAGGTCCGGCTTCTGTCGGCCACGTGGCAAGCCCGGAGCTCTCCTCTGAGGAGAGGGAGGTCCGGCCCTGTTGGACACGTGGCGCCTTCGGACCTCTCTCCCTCGGAGGGGGGAGGTCCGGCTTCTGTATGCCACATGGCGAGCCAGGAGCTTTCCTCTGAGGAGAGGGAGGTCCGGCCCAGCCGGACGCGTGGCGCCTTCGGAGCTCTCCCTGCGGAGGAGGGCGAGTTCCTTAGGCATTTTCCCCTGTGCGCGGGGGTACCCCATATTGCGGGTACCGACAGTGGCCCCCGGGCCCATCTCGGGGGAGGTAGCGAGCCCGAGGTGGGATCTCTGTCTCTTCTGATCCGCGCACTTTCTAAGTCCCGCATTGACTGCTGCCGGAGCACGAACAGTCGTGGGATCATGGGAGCGTGCGCCCACTTGATGGTTGCTTTTACTGCGGCTGTCGAAGTGTTCGGTCGACACTTCCCCCGGGCCTGCACTGGGCATCCCGTGGAGGTTCTTTTTTCGGTGGGGCTAGTCACTTGTGGAGAGCTTGAGCGTATGGACAATTTAGTAAGAGCTTGACACGGCGAGTTTTACGTGGTTCAGGCCGCCGGAACGTAAAACCCTACGTCCACGGCGAGCTATGGAGCTCGCTGTATTGCTTGCTGCTCAGAACCGGAGTCCTGAGCTTGGGGATGACTGATGTCTAGCGTATGAGTTGCAAGAGTGCGAACCCAGGGTGCGAATGGCTAGAGTGCGAACCCTTGCTAACGTCGCCTACCCGAGCCTTTTATAGTCCAAGACTCAGGTGGCTTACAAGGGGGGCCCGGGACCCGACAGGTGGTCCCGGGGAGATTGACTGTTATCTACCGCATCTGCAGTTATGCCGGTAGTTGTCTCTGGCGAAGGCTTCTGAGTCTTCGTATTGCAGCCCTGCCCATGCCGCATGCTAGTCGTAGTGGTTGATGACGGCGGGGGCGGCATGGGATGTCTTGTCGCTGCGTTTATTGGCTGGCAGGCTCTGACACTGCACGCCAGTCTGTGATGCGATTGGGCGCAACGGCACCTGACAGAGGCGTGCTCCGCGTCTCCTCGCCTTGGGAAGACGCGGGCCTTGAATACCTTATACGGGCAAGGTATGGGGCGTCTTCACACCCGCTTCCTACCGCTCGGGGGCAGGCAGCGCCGTTCTACTGGCCACGTGGCGGGCCCGGAGCCCTCCTCAGAGGAGAGGGGGGGTTCGGCCCCGCAGGACACGTGGAGCCTTCGGACCCCTCCCCGCGGAGGGGGAGGTCCGGCTTCTGTCGGCCACGTGGTGAGCCCGAAGCTCCTCTCTGAGGAGAGGGAGGTCCGGCCCCGCTGGACACGTGGCACCTTCGGACCTCTCTCCCACGGAGGGGGAGGTCCGGCTTCTGCAGGCCACGTGGCGAGCCCGGAGCACTCCTCTGAGGAGAGGGAGGTCCGGCCCCGCCGGATGCGTGGCGCCTTCGGAGCTCTCCCTGCGGAGAAGGGCGAGTTCCTTAGGCATTTTCCCCTATGCGCGGGGGTACCCCATATCGCGGGTACCGACAGTGGCCCCCGGGCCCATCTCGGGGGAGATAGCGAGCCCGAGGTGGGACCTCCGTCTCTTCTGATCCGCGCACTTTCTCTAAGTCCCGCATTGACCGCTGCCGGAGCACGAACGGCCGTGGGATCGTGGGAGCGTGCGCCCACTTGATAGTTGTTTTTACTGCGGCGGTTCCCAAGACTGCCACTTCTGCACGTTGCGGCGCTTTCTTCGGGAACCTCCGGAGTGTCTTGCCGGCTTGTCTTCTTAGGAGACTGACTCCTTGACCCACCGCTTCAGTTGGGCGGCTTGGGTCCACCTGTCATCGGCGCTCGGTCTTGGAGCCGAGGCGTTTGCCGATGCGGTGTATTCGAAGAGTTTCGGATCGCTTGGAATTGCACCTGGGAAGTTTTAAGAGGGGATCTTACCCACATTGCGGCTTCCCTTCGCACTTCACAGCGCATTTTCTTGCACTCTTGTGCCTTTGTCTTCTTTCCTTTGAGTCCTCCCTCGTCATGGCCTCCAACCCGCCACCAGAGAAGAAGTGCGCTCGATCTCTTCCAGTGGCGGCGTTTGTGCCAAGTCGGGGATTTGGGGTGCCTGCATCTCCTGCTTCTGGAGACGGCACTCCTTCCGGTGGCGACTCAAAGAGGCCTCGGGCTGGTGCGTTGAGGCGAGCATCTGGAGCGTCCCCTGTTCCGCCAGTTCAAGCGACTGCGGAGAGGCCGTTAGTGTCAGCGGCGGGCTCTGGGAGTCCTACCCCGGCTCGGAAGTCGGGGTTCAGAGCCCGCTGCAGTGTTCGTGCTTCCCGGCCATCCCCATCTGGCGGGGAGTCTGCGCCGTTGCGCTCGGAAACCGGGACAGCTGCCTCGGCCCTCAAGTCAGCGCGAGCTTCTCCTGTTCCAGTGTGCCCGGACTCCGCGGCGGCATCATCTCTTCCTGCCGAGACGGCCGCCGCGGCCCCCAGGCCAGCGCAGGTCGACCCTGCACCAGGCGGCCCAGCCTCTATTCCAGCGCCGTCTTCCCCGGCTCGTCCCTCTCCACAGGTCAAGAAGCCAGAAGCTAGAGAGAGTCCGGCAGGTCCGGCTGCCGGAGCCCCGGTGCCAGCTTCTCCTGATCGGCATCTCATCTCGGTCGCTGGTGCATCGACTCCTCTCGAGGACGAGGTGATGGACGAGGTCGGGGGAGCATTCCCGGCCTCTGCTGCTCCATTGCCCCTGGCGGATGCTTTCGCGCTTGCCAAAACGAGCGTCCGGTAGGTCTTGGCTGCACTAGGTCGCGAGCGGGAGGAGCATACGGTTGAACGGGATCGCCTCCTCACCTGGGGGAACCTTTTGCGAGAGCAGACCGCGAAGTTCAAGAGCGAGCTCGACTCCAGGCAGGAGTTGCTTGACTTCAGGGAGGTGCTCCTCGACCGGCTGAAGCGGTCTGTCGACCGCATGGACGCCGAATCACGGCGGATCAACAGGGAGGCCCAGGAGGCACACGCCCGGGCCGAGGAAAGCCTCTCTGCCGCTGAGGAGATACGGCAGCTGTTGGAGCGCCGTAAACTTGCCGTTGAGGAACGGGAGCGTTCCACGGCAGCCAAGGCGGAGAGAATCGCTGCGCAGCTGGCGGTGGGCGAGGATGACCTTCGAGCTCAGATCGAGGAGCTAGAGATTCAGAAGGCAGACCTCGACATGAGGGAGGAACAGGTCTCCCGCGAACGCCGGGCAGTCCTGGATCGGGAGTTGGCCGCCGACTTCAAGACTTCTGAGTTGGAGCGGCTTGCCAAGACTCTCCACCTTCGGGAAAGCTCCCTGGCGGCCAAGGAGAAGGAATTCTCCGAGAGGAACCAAGAGGCCCTGCAGGCAGCCCGCCGCGAGGTGGAGGAGCTCTCGGCCTTGCGGTCCTCCGAGGCGCATGCGGTCTCAAGCTTCGTTGATCGAGCGGGGTCCGCCCTGATCCCTCTTGGCTTCAGTCCGGTGAGGGCAGCGGCTCCTGCGTTGAAGGTGGCGGAGGTGATCCCCGCACTGGAGTCGATCGGCGCCAAGCTGGAGAGGCTAGACTCGGTGGTCGCCAGCGAGCTTGAGGCCGAGGGGCGCGGCCTGGCCTTAGAGGTCGCCTCACATGTGCTGGCATGCTTCAAGAGCCGCGACCCTTCTTTCTCCCTGGAGCCAGCGAGAGAGGGCCCAGCCGCGGAGCTGGAGGAAGCTGCCAGGGCTGAAGTCAAGGATGTGGCCGCCCTTGTAGCCGCTAGGTTCCGGCGTGAGCCGGGAGGACCCTAGGACTTGTTTCTCCCTTTTATCGAGTCTGTAGTTCAGCTCATGGAGCCTCGCATAAATAGACTCTCTTGAATTTTTGTGTCTGTGATGCCTTTTCTCCTTCTTGGCTTTGCCTGACTGAGTCCTTAGCTCTGCAAGGTACCCAGAGGCCTTCTCCAATCTCGGAGCTCTGCATAGACACCTTCCCCGGGTCCTAACTGTGTTAGGGGCCCCGGGGGGTCTCCATATCTCGCCCTATGGGGAGGTCCAGATCTGCCGGCCACGTGGCGGGTCCGGAGCCCCTCCTGAGGAGGCGGGAGCTCTGGCCCTGCTGGACACGTAGGGCTTTCGGAGCCTCCCCCCGCTGAGGGGGAGGTCCGGTTTCCGCCTACCACGTGGCGAGTCCGGAGCCCCCCTCAGGGGAGGCCGGAGCTCTGGGCCCGCTGGACACGGGGGGCCTTCAGGCCTCGCCCCGGCTGAAGGGGTGGGACCCGGTCCTTCCAGTCCTAGGCCGGAGTAGTTGGTAGCTCCTTTCCCCCCACTTCATGCAGTCCCCGTTGCTGTAACCTAGAGGCCCTGCACACAGGCAGAGGAAACGTAATTCTCCTCGGGGGGCCCTCCCCTCCCGTCTCCTAGTCTTATTCGGCTTAAGATCCTGATCCGTTATACGGGACTTGGGCAATTCTATGCGCAAGGCACCGGAGCTCCGGCTCCCTCCGAGGTCCGGGTACGGCCGTCCGATCCCTAGTACCGGGCCGTGCGCTGGGGAAGCAGAGTGCACGTGCTTTGAGTTCATGACCAGGCAAAGCGGTTGTACTCCCCTGTACCTCCGGAGGGCAGGATGCGCACGCTTTGGGCACGGAGCCGGCTAAGCGGGATACGCACCCTGGACCCCCCATGCACAACGCAGGCCTTTCCTGGAGGTGACCAACTGGCACCGCAACACCTGACTGGGGGAGGCCCGAGAGACTCACTTGGCCATCGGCAGGTGCCTCAAGCACGACCGCCCTCGGTAGGATAGCGAATGCTGACTATGGATGAGCGCGGGAGAGAGGGAGCTAGATGTACGATGAACATACATAGATAGTGCGATCATAAAAATTAATGCATAATTTAAATGATCACATGAGAGAGAGAGCAATGTAGAACAAGTTTCTATCTTCATGCCCATAGGTGGAAGTCTGGCCGTACATGGAGGCAATGACCCGCCTCGTCTTTAAGGGAAGCAAGACTCTACGCGCTTAGGGTCGGAACCAGGCTAAGCTGGACGTAGTCCTGTACCGTCCCTTGAGACTTAGCTGCCCCAAGCGCTGTTCCTAAATTCTATGGGATTTATTACAGAAGGGAATGACCCTGTTCTACTTATGCTCGGGGAGTAGGACTTACAGTGTTGTTCCACGCCAAGGGTTTTGGGAACGGATCCCACACTCGTTTGAAAGGCATGTGCACCTGGGGCGGCAGCTTTTGTGATTCGGAAAGGACCTTCCTGACTGGGGGAGAGTTTATAGGTCCTTCTCGGGAAAGAGCATGCCGCGACACCGGGTTGCCCTTCTGCAGGTCCCTGACGCGTTTGGTTCTTTGGCGGTAGTGCTTAGAGCAGCAGCCGAGACCGTGCGTTGTGGGGTGTTACCTGCAGCCGAGCCTCGTCGACGAGGTTGTCATCTTCATGCTGGATCAGGTCCTGCGCGGCTTCTCCTGGGCGCCCCGGGAGTTCTCCCCTTCTGGCTAAGGCCTTCAAGGGGTAGGTGGACCCGGGCTCGTCTTGGAAGACCCAAGGCGTCTTCCCCTTCTAGCAAGGCCTTCAAGGGGTTGACAGACCTTGGGCGGCCCCCGGGAGGTATGACCGAGGCACGGAGGCGCGCTCTCGGGTGAGGCTGGCCCGATCTTGCACCATTGTGATTGGCGCTTGGGCTGCTGCGACTTCTTGGAGCTTTTCCAAGGTTGATGCCGCAGCAGTGCAGCCTCCACTGACCTGGGACGGCAGCCACAGCCGGCTACCGCCCCGGCCCGTCACCATCGGAGCTGGAGTCCTCACCGTTATGCACTGTCTTTATTCACGCTGAGGCTCATGAAACCCCACCTGGTGGCCGGCGCTGACTGGAGCGTCGACTTTCTGCTTGCCATCCCTCTGAGGGTGGAGCGGTGCTTCAGCTCTCTGCTGCCTTCCTTTGCGGAAGCGCTCTGCGAGCCTCTGGATATCCCAGCACTCGGCAGCAGTATGGTTGCCGGCGCCATGCACGGGGCATAGCCCGCCCTGGTAACTATCTGGGGCTGGAGACTGCCGCTGCCTTTTGTCGGGGCGTGGCCCCCGAGCTCCAATAGTCGTCGCTGCTGCGGTGACGGGAGCCGACGACGATGACTTCATCTTGCCACTCCCCCGGTTCTTAGCCTTCTTGCCACCTCCATAGGCAGCAGCGCCGGACCCGGGCTGTTCTCCTGACTCGGAGGTCGGCAGAGAGTGCCAGTTCCGCCCTTCAGCTGCTCTGGCGCATTTGTCCGCCAGGATGAATAGCTCAGAGACGTCACGGACCTCTCTGGTCGCGAGCTTCTCAAGCATTTTCTCGTCCCGGACACCCTGCCGGAACGCCACCACCACAGAAGCACTTTGAATATGCGGGATGGTGTTGCGTACCTGGGAGAACCGCTGGATGAAAGAACACAGCGACTCCCCAGGTTGTTGCTTGATGGTGCGGAGGTCAAGCTCCGTGCCGGGACGGGTGTAGGAGCTGCCGAAGTTGGCGATGAACTGCCGGCAGAGCTCTCCCCAGGAAGTTATGGAACCCTGAGGGAGATTCATGAGCCAAGACCGGGCGGGGCCGGTCAAGGCGACGGGGAAGTAGTTGGCCATGACAGCCTCATCCCCTCCTGCTGCAAGTACGGCGGTGGAGTAGATCTGGATGAACTCCGCCGGGTTAATGCTGCCGTCGTACTTTTCGGGCAAGTGCGGCCGAAACTTGCGCGGCCACCTCGCGAAGCGAAGGTGGGGTGCAAGGGCCGCACATCCTGCTCCTGTTGTCGCAGGTATTGGTGCCGCGAACGCTTGGTTCACACCTGGCACAGTGTACCCTGGTATGGGCAAGGCTGCTCCATATACCGGGGACGCCGCTTGCAGGGCATATGGTTGTGGCATATGCTGCGCGGCGTACGCCTGGGGCAGAGCTCGCGTGGCGAAGATCTGCCCTTCAGGCTGGGTCGAGGCCGACGTCATGCTGTCGCCAGCCTCTTGGGTGCGACGCCTTTCTCGACGTCGCTCGAGGAACACTCGGGCATCTTGGCCCAAGTGGCATCGCTCCAGCTCTGCCCTCAGGTCCGTCGACCGAAACCTGGTGGAGCTGGAGTCTGCCATCTGCCCGTCAACCGTTGGCGTGCGCGTCAGCGACACAGCCGGTTGGCCAGGGCGTCGCCCTTGCCGAAACCGAGGGTTTGCGGCGGCGACGACGAGGCGGTCCACCTCGCGGACCCACTGCTGGGTCGCTCAGTGGGGCGCATCCCCAGCAGGTGGGTTGCGCAGTAGCGCTCTTGCTGCAGCTAGCGCACCCCCATGGTGTACGCTCAGCGCTGCAGAAGATCTCACGCTGGTCGGAGCCTGCCTTGCCGGAGTCGGCGTTGCCGGAGTCCGCTGCTGGCTACCAGCTTGTGCCGACACACTCCGTCCTGAGTGCGTCGACATGTACTCCCCGCTGGTCACGGTTCGCTGTGAACATGGGGGAGGAGAGTTTGCCGCTGAAGGAAGCTTGGTCATCTTCGCCGGCGGAAACTCGTCGCACAAGGGAAAAGCCCCCTACCTGGCGCGCCAAATGTCGAAGTGTTCGGTCGACACTTCCCCCGGGCCTGCACTGGGCAGCCCACGGAGGTTCTTTTTTTGGTGGGGCTAGTCACTTGCGGAGAGCTTGAGCGTATGGACGAGTTAGGAAGAGCTTGACACGGCGAGTTTTACGTGGTTCAGGCCGCCGGAGCGTAAAACCCTACGTCCACGGCGAGCTATGGAGCTCGCTGTATTGCTTGCTGCTAAGAACCGGAGTCCTGAGCTTGGGGATGACTGATGTCTAGCGTATGAGTTGCGAGAGTGCGAACCCAGGGTGCGAATGGCTAGAGTGCGAACCCTTGCTAACGTCGCCTACCCGAGCCTTTTATAGTCCAAGACTCGGGTGGCTTACAAGGGGGGCCGTCGAAGTGTTCGGTCGACACTTCCCCCAGGCCTGCACTGGGCAGCCCGCGGAGGTTCTTTTTTTGGTGGGGCTAGTCCCTTGCGGAGAGCTTGCGCGGATGGACGAGTTAGTAAGAGCTTGACGCGGTGAGTTTTACGTGGTTCAGGCCGCCGGAGCGTAAAACCCTATGTCCACGGCGAGCTATGGAGCTCGCGGTATTGCTTGCTGCTCAGGGCGGGAGTCCTGAGCTTGGGAGTGAGTTACAGCTTGGGAGTGTATGGCCAGCGTATGAGTTGCAAAGTGCGAACCCTTGCTATCGTCGCCTACCCGAGCCTTTTATAGTCCAAGACTCGGGCGGCTTACAAGGGGGGCCGGGACCCGACAGGTGGTCCCAGGAAGATTGTCTATTATCTACCGTATCTGCAGTTATGCCATTGGTTGTCTCTCGTCGAAGGCTTCTGAGTCATCGTCTTGCAGCCCTGCCCATGCCGCATGCTAGTCGTAGTGGTTGATGACGGCGCAGGCGGCATGGGATGTCTTGTCGCGGTGTTTATTGGCTGGCAGGTTCTGACACCGCGCGCCAGTCTGTGATGCGACTGGGCAAAACGGCACCTGACAGAGGCGTGTTCCGCGCCTCCGCGTCTTCGGAAGATGCGGGCCTTGAATACCTTGTACGGGCAAGGTATGGGGCGCCTTTACGCCCGCTGCCCATCTCTCGGGGGCAGGCAGCGCCATTCTTCTGACCACGTGGCGAGCCCGGAGCCCTTCTCAGAGGAGAGGTGGGTCCGGTTCGTGGGGCACGTGGAGCCTCCGGACCTCTCCCTGCGGAGGGGGAGGTTCGGCTTCTGTCGGCCACATGGCGGGCTGGAGCTCCCCTCTGAGGAGGGGGAGGTCCGGCCCCGCCGGGCGCGTGGCGCCTTCGGACCTCTCTCCCGTGGAGGGGGAGGTCCGGCTTCTGTATGCCACGTGGCGGGCCCGGAGCTCTCCTCTGAGGAGAGGGAGGTCCGGCCCCGCCGGACGCGTGGCGCCTTCGGAGCTCTCCCTGCGGAGAAGGGCGAGTTCCTTAGGCATTTTCCCCTGTGCGCGGGGGTACCCCATATCTCAGGTACCGACAACTGTTATCTACCGTATCTGCAGTTATGCCGGTAGTTGTCTCTGGCGAAGGCTTCTGAGTCTTTGTCTTGCAGCCCTGCCCATGCCGCATGCTAGTCGTAGTGGTTGATGACGGCGGGGGCGGCATGGGATGTCCTGTCGCTGCGTTTATTGGCTGGCAGGCTCTGACACTGAACGCCAGTCTATGATGCGACTGGGCGCAACGGCACCTGACAGAGGCGTGCTCCGCGTCTCCGCGCCTTGGGAAGACGCGGGCCTTGAATACCTTGTACGGGCAAGGTATGGGGCGTCTTCACGCCCGCTGCCTACCGCTTGGGGGCAGGCAGCGCCGTTCTGCTGGCCACGTGGCGGGCCCGGAGCCCTCCTTAGAGGAGAGGGGGGTCCGGCCCCGCAGGACACGTGGAGCCTTCGGACCTCTCCCCACGGAGGGGGAGGTCCGGCTTCTGTCGGCCACGTGGCGAGCCCGGAGCTCCTCTCTGAGGAGAGGGAGGTCCGGCCCCGCTGGACACGTGGCACCTTCAGACCTCTCTCCCGCGGAGGGGGAGGTCCGGCTTCTGCAGGCCACGTGGCGAGCCCGGAGCTCTCCTCTGAGGAGAGGGAGGTCCGGCCCCGCCGGACGCGTGGCGCCTTCGGAGCTCTCCCTGCGGAGAAGGGCGAGTTCCTTAGGCATTTTCCCCTGTGCGCGGGGGTACCCCATATCGCGGGTACCGACAGCGGCGGTTCCCAAGACTGCCATTCCTGTACGTCGCGGCGCTTTCTTTCGGAACTGCCGAAGCACCTTGCCGGCTTATCTTCTGGGGAGACTGAATCCTTGAACCACCGCTTCAGTTGGGCGGCTTGGGTCCACCTGTCATCGGCGCCCGGTCTTGGAGCCAATGCGGTCGCCGATGCGATGAATTCAAAGATTTTCGAATCACATCGAATCGCTCCTGGAAAGTTTTTAAAAGGGGGATCTCACCCACATCGCGGCTTCCCTTCGCATTTCCTAGCGCTTGTTCTTCCCTTGAACTCTTTCGCCTCGGCTTTCCTGTCCTTGTGCTCTCTTTCACCATGGCTTCCAACTTGCTCCCGACGCGCCTCGTTCGTTCCTCGGAGCATGGGCCAGTGCGCAGGCTGCTGGGCTGGCGCGCGGAAGAACAGAAACACCGGCTTCGCCGGGGATCTCTCCCCCTGATCCTGGAAAAGGGTGAGATGGTCTTCTTCACTGCTTATGCTCTGGCGGGGTTCGTTCCGCCGATTTCTTCCTTCTTTGTCACACTGCTGGAGACATATGGGCTCCAGATTCACCATATTTCTCCCAACTCCTTCGCAATGGCTGCTGTCTTTGTCCACTTCTGCGAGATGTTTGTGGGGGTGCACGCTTCTGTGATGCTCTTCCGCTACTTCTTAGTGTTGCGGACGACTGGGCGCAGCTCGAAGACTCAGATGGGGGCATACTACTTCCAGCATCGCTGCAAGGACCCAAAGGTCTCTGGGTACCTTCTGCCCTTCAGCGCATCAAGGTGGGAAAACTGGAGGGAGAGCTGGGTGGTAGTGCAGACCGACGAGCACGATCGCCTACAACTCCCGACCGCCAGCCCAACCACCGATCGTCGCTTCTGGGAGGAGATCCCTGAGCTGGAGAAGGAGTACGCCCCGGTCTTGGAACGGATCCGGTTCTTGGCCAACGAGGGGCTGACGTCTCTGATGGTGCTGATGGACTTCATGTCGCGTCGTATCGCACCCTTGCAGCAGCGCAGTCGCCCAGCGTGGTACTATACTGGCGAGCAGGACTGTACCAGGCTGGAGAGGGGCCCCGGCTCTGACCCTTCCGACGAGGAGCTGTACGAGATGGTGGGCAAGGTGAGCGGCGACTACATTCCCAGTGGCGAACCCGCCCTTCGGCCCTCTGCCACCCCCCTCTTCTTGGAGCCACAGAGGAGGTCAGAGCTCCTTCGGAAGATGCCGAACCTTGACGACATCGGGATCGCCGTCCGGCAGGTAGGGGATACCTTCCGGGGTATTACGATTCCAGGAACCGAGCGCTCCGGATCAGGGCCCGAGGCGTCTGCTGCTGCCCAACCCTTCCCAAGAGCCGACGGAACTCTAACCGCCGACAAAGGGAAAGGAAAGGAGCCGGTCCCCGGGTATCCAGAGAAGAAACGCGCCCGGTCTCCTCCGAGGGCGCCGCCTGCGCCGAGTCAGGGTGCCGGAGCACCCTTGCACCCATCTCCCGGGGGTGTTGGTCCATCGGGCGGCGACCCGAAGAGACCCCGGGTGTCCCTCCCCAGCGCGTCTCTCCCCGGACAGCGGCAGTCTGAAGTAACCGTAGCACCTCGTCATCCTTCCTCAGGCGGAGGGGTTTCTAGGATGGATGCTGGTGGGGCGACGCCGGCGAGTGTGCCAGGGATCCAGGCGTCACGTCCCGCGACCATTCCAACCACAGGTCCCGGCAGTTCAATCACAGCCCAGAGGCCGGTGCTGCAAGCCCGTTGGAGCGCTCATGCCACCCAGTAAGTGTTGCTCCTTCTGGCTTGTAGGAGCAGTGTTCCCGTCTCCTCTCTTAGCCTGAGAGCTTTCTTTTCTTGCAGGGACTGACCAGCTGCCGGGGCGGGCCTCTTACCCGGCCGCCTTCAACCGACGGAGGCTCCACGCCTCAGCGTCTGGGAACCGTGGTGGCTCCCAAGGTCCCCAAATCGACGGGGGCTTCCTCTGTGCCGGCGAGTTCACCCTCCGTGGTGGCCACATCCGCTCCTATCCGGCCTCCTTCACCAGCCCAGAAATCCGGTCCTGAGACTGGGAGGGCCGCTGTAGGTGCGCCTGCTGGCCCCCTGGCCTCCTTAGGACAGCGCCCCACTCTAGTTGCTGAGGCACCGGCGCCTCCACCGATCTTAGACTCAACGGGGGGGGGGGGGGGGGGGGGGGGTCAGGGGCGTGACTCCTGTCCCCTCTGTCCCGGCGCCCGTGTGGGATGCCCTGGGGCGTGTCCAGACCAGCGCCCGGCAGCTCCAATCCGCCTTCAAGCAGGAGCGGGGGGCGCTGGCCGGCGAGAGGGAACACCTTCTTGTCGGGATTGACCTCGTCAACAACGCGGAAGAAAAGGTTCGACTGATTCAAGCGAACCTAAAAGCCGCTCAATCCCGACAGAAAGAGTATGCGGACCGGAGAAGGCGCCCATTACAATTTGAAGTTGGACATCACGTATATCTACGGGTGTCTCCAATGAAGGGCGTAAACAGATTTGGGGCGAGAGGAAAGTTGGCACCCCGATTCATCGGTCCATTTCAGATTACCGAAAGATGTGGATCAGTGGCATACCGGCTGAAATTACCAGAAGCACTTTCCGGTGTGCACGACGTCTTTCACATTTCCCAGCTGAGGAAGTGTCTTAAGCTATCAACTACCGTTCAGCTGGAGGATATTGAAGAACTGCAACCGGATCTCACCTATCGGGAGGAACCGGTGCAGATTATTGATGAAAAGGCCCGAATCACACGCAACTGTACGTTGTGGTTCTACAAGGTTCTATGGAGCAATCACTCCATGGACGAAGCGACATGGGAGAGCGAAGGATTCCTTCGCACTAACTACCCCGAATTTTTCACGTCGCATATCCGGTAATTTTCCACCGTCCTCTCTCACATTTTCACCTTATAATCTCGGGACGAGATTCCTTTAAGGGGGGAGGAATGTAAGGGCCTCAGTTTTTGACACACATTTGCAGTGTTCATCACCACATGACACACCTCATTTGAGGCAGGATGATGAACACAAGTGAAGAGCAAGTAACAATTATCAACATGCTCATTAGAGAACAAACTCACATATTGCAAAAGTGCTATTTCCCACATGTGATATAGATGGGCTGGACATATGAAAACTCCTACACTTTGTTAAGGATGTCCATGCCAAGTTTCACCCAAATTCAAAACCTGTTTGGGGTCATTTTGGGTATAATTAGGAAGAGGGCAGTTTGAAACCATATTCAAATTCAAACTATTTTTATCCCATGAATTTAAAAGTGGGAGGCATATTCTTACTCAGCACATTTTTGTGAGCCCACACACCAATTTTCACTCCATTTGGAGTTGATCTTGACATGAACTAAGTGGGGCAAATTCAAACTTCATTTGAATTCAAAACTGCACTTGTGCTGAAATTCACTCGAACCAAACCCAATTCGAATCCTATTCAATTCGAATGGCTCAAGGGTGAATAATCTGAATCGCCAGGGGTATTATGGGGTTCACTGTTCACTACAGTGATTAGGAGTAAATTTCAGAGGTTAAAACCCCGGGTGGGACCCACATGTCATAGAGGGAAGAAGGAGAAACTTGCAACCAATGTCAGAGTCTCGGTGGGAAATTCAACCGATCAGCTGTCGTCTGTGCCACCGAGCAGCTACCGGCACCACCAGCTGCTTTCCCCTCCGCGCGCTGGCGCCCAGGGCGGATTACTCGCGCCCCCATGCGACCGGCACCGCCTCAGCCGAGCAGGAGTCGGCCGGCTTTATCTTCTCGCGGGCAAACCCGAGCAGCGGCATTGTCTCTCGCCGCAGCTCTCTGCTCAATCGGAAAACTAGCAAAACAATCTCCTCCTTCGTTCCTGAGCTGCTAGACAGCCACCGGAAGTCGCACACCACCCTCCCAACGCCTGGACCACTGGGTTTCGGCCCCTGTTTCCATGACCAACGACGACCGCCGCAGTTTAGCTGAAGGACGGCGATCGGTCTCACGCGGGCAGCACGCTGCAACCACTTCCACGGCCGAGCAAGGGCGGCAACAGGAGCGCACGGACTCCACACTGCTTCCACCTGAAGCTCAAGCCACGCTGTGAACTCTCGCCGGCGAATTCTCAGTTTTTGCTCCGGCAACCTTAAACTGAGCTTCTGGTACGGTTTATTTAAATTCACGCTCTACGATCTTTTGGAGGTCATCAAATCTTGCACATAGACGCTGGACTAGCCAGCGATCAAGTTCTTTTCTGCATCCGTAGCGTGAAACTGTCTAGGAGTGACGAATTTCGAGCTCGATCGAGGGCGGTCATGGCAGGCACGATCGGTCGCACGGTGCCGACCCACTTACCGCCATCCCTGAACCCTTTTGACACCTTGTCGAGCTTCCTAGTGGTACATTGATGCTGTAGGGCCGTTTGTTTGAGGTGTTGGCGGGTTTAGAAACCACGGTCGACGGTGCCGAACCTCAACCGAGGCCGCGGCACGTCGCCGGGCTATTTCCGGTCATCCTCAGCCCGACCTGACACCACTGAAGTGTTCCTCGACGTCGACAACCCCCTGGCGGCGAGTTTCAGCCCATGGGAGGTCCGGCAGCGGCGAGCCGGCGAGCTCCTAGTCTGCTCCGGCGAGGTCGGCGGCGCGGGCGCAAGAGAACGGCGGGAGGAAGAAGGAGCCGGCTGACCCACGTGTCAGCGGCTGAAGAATTTAAATCGGGATCGGGTGTGGCCGGCGATCCGCTGTGCTGGCGTGCAAATACCCTGTGAGCTCTGGTGTGCCGGACACCTCCGCGCTCGACACGTGTGGTATCTCCGGGGTGCCGGACACCTCCGCGCTCGACACGTGTCCCCGCGGGCCCCCGCGAGATTTCAACTTTCCCCGATCTTCAGATTTCCTTCAAACTTCAAATCCTCACAACTTTATCTAGGAACCTTCAAATTAAGTGAGACCAACTCCATTAGGACCCTCTGAAAATCTAGTTTTCAGAAAGTCATAGTTTGCTTCATGAAAATTTCTAGAACACCCTAAGGGTTCCAATTAAGGTCAAGGACATAATTAATTGTGGAGGGCTCAAATGAGCTTTGCTGCAACTAAAACTTGACCAAGTCTCTGTTTAGGTTGTAACCAAGCCACAGTAAAAGTTTCACAGTCATTAGGTCTGTCTAGCAAGTGTTATAGACTTCACAACCTCAAAGTTAATACACATGCATTTAAATTGATACATATATTGCTCTTATCATGTAGTCGCTAAGGTCGAGGAGGAACCCGAAGTCCTAGACTTCGTTACTCCGGAGGAACAGCTAGCCTACGACCAAGAGCAGCAAGGCAAGCTCCGGTTTGCATTAACCTCTTTACAAATTTTTATTGTTTTGAGCACATACTTGTTTCCTGTATTCTGTGCATTAGAGTCTTGTTTGGAAGCCCCAGTGCATAGCCAAGAGAACCATGGGTTGGGTTTAGGATTGAAAACCCCGTTAGCTACTGCATTGCTAGGATAGAGTTGGATTCGGTACAAGTCAAGTAGTTGGAACTACTCGCGAGAATAGGCTAGAGGCACATTGCTCGGGTAGAGATAGCACATGATACACATGGCAAGAAAATGAGACTGAGCGGAGAGTAAGGGCAGCAGGACTTTGGGGCCTGGGTGCTATAGCTCCGCTTGTGTTGATTGAGGACCGAGCCGTGTGCGGGCCTGTTGAACAAGCTAGAACAGTACCGAAGACCTACCGGCTATATGGGAACCGGGAAACCGATGTAACTTGGGTAGCTGGGTTTTGAGGCATAGCTGGTCGTTCAGAGGGTAGGTTGAGAGCTCGAGGTGTAAATCGGCTGACGGCACTGAGATGCGCGCGCAGAGACCTCTTGCTCAGGACGATTGGACCGGTTCAACATTTGGCTAACGGGTGAAAGGTAGTCGCGTACGGCGTCCGTGATGGTTGTTGTAGGCAACATCGAGTACGGGCGTACGTGACGGGTTGTTCGGGTAACCCTGCAGGTGTAAATCAATTATAATCGCTGTCCCTCGCGGTCAGTGAGTACCACTTGTTCACTGTACCGTGACGTAGAAAGAACAGGCTAGCCACATGTTAAAATGTTGCTGATTGAAAGCTGGACATTGATTGTTAATGATATGCTGTAGCTTAGAGCTAACTAAAGTTCTTTTCAACCTTGGGCAAAGTACATGAGAGAAATGCGTTTCTTGTTTGATTGCGGCTCTCTCATGTGCCTTAGCGTAAGGTTCTCCACAACCTGCTGCTAAAACTTGAAAGTAAGGTTCTACTAATTAGGCGAGTCCTTGCAACTGAATTTTTACCTCATGTAACCCATTACCCTCATGTAGAAGTTCCATGTTTAGGTGAGACGGGTCAGACTTGCTGAGCCTTCATGCTCACTGCTTGTGTTTGAAGCTTTTGCAGGGTTCTATGAGGAAGGGACTCCCGAAGAGGAGACGGAACCCCAGGAGGGGAACCCCGTCGAGTGGGAGTCGTGCATGCCGCAGAGTTAGTGTGCGTGTGTGCTAGCATGGACACGTTCGAGGGCTGAACGTGCACTTGATGCTTAGTCTACGCCCGCGAGTGTAGACTGAACTTATTTTGCTGTAAACTTGTTCATAAACTTGTTTATATAATAAAATTTTCGCTTCCGCTTTGTACCTTTGACGTGTGTTATCCGGTGCTGTGCAACGCAGCACCCCTCAGCATGATCCTGGCTCGACAGGACCTTTGGGTCGTGTCAGCGCTGGTATCAGAGCTCGCTTGAGGTTTAACACAGTACAAAGGTCATCTTTTTCAAAAATCCAGTGAGGAACGAGTTAGTAGCCCATATAAGGATGTTATTAGCATATAGAAAGTGGCATATTAACCTATTTGTTATGTCGGAAAATCGTGTATCTCGGGACGTTCATGTCTTGGGGGGTGCACGTAAGCGCTGTCCACCAGTGCGCACAAGCTGAAGGGTGGAGCCCCACGGGTGGCAGGTAACCCGACCCGCTTTAGTATCCTCTACGACTCTTCATGTCGTTTGGGGTATTCGAGCAGAGTCTATCCCTGGCGTGCGTGGTGCAACTTGGGAGACCCCGTCACGTGGTCTGAAACATGAACACGTAACTCAAGGCGTGTTTGGCTTGAGAACATCCGGGCGAGTGATGACGGCCGGGTGTACGAACTGTATGGATTCCGGGCTTGGTGTGCAGCCGAGTCTGATGATTGTTTGAGTTTCTGCAGGTAGCCTGACCACGAAACGGTAGACGTGTAGCATCCGTGTGCGAGTGACGTTTAGTGCCACTGAAATAACGAAGCCTGCTAAGTCCGGTATAGGTTTTTCTTTGTGAGGACGTAGTACCGACATAATCTGGTGACGCATCGATGTCACACCCAACTAAATGAACAACTTCATTTAAAAACTTGAAGGTTTTGATCCTAAGTAGTAAAACTTGATGTAACTCCTTCCCTTGAACAGGATATTCAAAGTTAACAAGTTTTCAACTTATAGGTTGTTAAGGACAGAGCACTCTGTTTTCAGCTGAATCAAGGCTGAAGTTAATCAGAGGTTAGAGGTTGAGTTCTTTCGAGGTTGGGGTCATATGATACATTTCTGGAAATCATTGGAAGAGCTTTACAACTTTTCTGTTGAGTTCCAGAGGTGTTTCATCCCTTAACCAATCGAAAAATACAGTAGAGTTGAAACTGTCCAGAAAACAGGACAGAGTAAAGACTCTCTGTAAGCTCTCTGTAAATTGAGCATAACTTCCTGCATAAAAATCCAATAATAGAAAATGAGGTAGTTCTGGAAAGCTTATGAGATGGGTTACAACTTTGTAACAGAAAGTTTTGTCAGATTAGGAACAGAAGTAACTGGGATTTTTGGATCAAATCAGTACCTAAGGCAGGGAGGTGCTGTCCAATTTTCTCCAGAAATTCTGTTAACTTTGACATCTCATAACTTTTGAACCAGGACAGATATTAGG
Organism: Neostapfia colusana; assembly: GCA_030760725.1. Taxonomy (NCBI): domain Eukaryota; kingdom Viridiplantae; phylum Streptophyta; class Magnoliopsida; order Poales; family Poaceae; genus Neostapfia; species Neostapfia colusana. Next base: position 110,742,314 of record JASWHV010000006.1, read on the forward strand.
CCAAGCAAATACTTTTTGGAAATCTATTGAAGTTAGCTTTAACTTTTATGTTGAGCTCCAGAATTGGTTTTGCCTTCAACATGGCCTAAATCAGGTTGAAATTGAAACTGGTCAGGGCTGTCATGGGAACAGCAGATCAGCAGTCAAATTTGTTTAAAATTTGAACTATGTTTCCAAGTTTTATGGGTTCAATGACATAGCTTATGTTATAACTCGATGGTTTATTGTTTAAATAAATATTTGACATTTCTCAAATATATTTTTACAGATGGCAGCAGATAAACAGTTGGAGAACGGGTGGGTAGTTTCCCACTGTTCTGACCGTAGCGGCTACCCGGAAGCGTTGTGGCAAATGCTCCAATATTTCGGGTACAATCAGATGCCGCATTACTTCGCCAAGGAAGAAGGCGAAGAGGGGAACAAGACGTGGACGATCCATGTCGAGGTTCCTGCAAGACCTACGCCACCCGGTTGGGTGCCGTTCACCGTCACGGTGAGAGGAAGACAACCGGAAGGGAAGTGGCAAGTGGCAGCCCGTGACACTATGTCACGTTTCTGCCAACTACACGTGCAGGCTATGAATGGCACTCCATACGCACTCGTTCCGGAGGAGGGACGAGCTCAGCAGGTGTGGGAAGAGAGGTACCTGGAGGCAACGGACCCGAGTTGCCCAAGGTACAACCCCGCGGAGGCAAATCTCAGCCTCCAGATGAGGGCGGGAAACGCCGTGATGGACAGCCAAGCTGTTCATACGGAGCATCTCACCACAAAGCTCAAGGAGAGCACAAGCCGTGGAGATCATTTCGAGAGTTCCCACAGCGCATTCCGCAATGTGCTCCTCCCGACGATCAAGCGACTGAATGGACAGCACAATCAGTTGCGTCGTCTGAAAAAGGCAAGGAAGAAGAGCCGTGTTGACATCGCGGCGTTGCAAGAGCTGGTGCAGACCCTAACCCAGCAGAATGATTACCTTGCTCAAGAGCAGGACGACGCTATTGAGGAAGGACAAGGCTGGGAAGAGGACTACAACCAAGCTATGGACGAGGTGCATGCTTTGCAGGACCTCGTGCCCCCGGTGTTGGGTATACCGGTGGTCTTGGGCCTTCCAGCAATGGGAGAACCCGGATTGGGAGAAGAGGTGGTAGATCCAGAGCCACCAGCAGAGGTACCGGAGGAGGACGACCCACAGGAGGTCGAGTTCTACTCCGAGTAGGGGGTTACAGTTGCCAAGTAGGGCAGCTAGGGTAGTGTAACCCAATTTTTGTAATCGGTGACATGTCGTGTAGACAGTAGCGTATGTATAGGTAGTGATGACATGAGCACGACTTCTCGGAGATCCGAGAATAATGTATCTTGTATAAAGTTTATGCTTTATCAATATATGTGAATGTTGTGCAAATTAATCATGTGTCACTTCAATACCTTCTGTTGCTTATGGAATTTTAAGTAAGACATGTGCTAAACGCTGCTGTTTTGAATTTCAGAATGACGCGTACTCGTGCCAACCCTGATGTTGGGGGTACCAGACAAGGGGGGGAGACCTCCCAACCACCTCCCGAGGACTCCTCGGGACAGCAGCAGCAACAGCAAACACCGCCACCGCCACTGCCAACGGTTACATTGGCCGACATCGTCGCGGCAATGGCGGGCTCACATCAGCAACACACAGAGTTGCTGCAGACTCTTATCGCCAATACGTCTGGCCCAGAGAGACGTCAAGACCGGGAGGAGCGTCAACAGAGCTCCTACTCTGACTTCCTGGCGACTCATCCCCCAGTATTCTCAAGGGCGGATGAACCACTTGACGCGGACAACTGGCTCCGCGCCATAGAGATGAAGTTCGTGCTGCTCCAGATAAGCGAGCAGCGCAAGACTCAGTTCACGGTCCAGCAGCTCCAAGGATCCGCGAGTGCGTGGTGGGCCAACTTCTGTGCTTCACAGCCCACCGACCGAGTGATGACCTGGACGGAGTTCCGGGCGGCCTTCAGGGCCTATCATATACCGCCAGGTTTAATGAAGAGGAAGATGCAGGAGTTCTTACACCTGCAGCAAGGGAGCCGGAACGCGCTGGAATACTCCAGAGCGTTCAACGATCTCGCGCTTTACGCGTCATATCACGCAGATACTGACGAAAAGCGATGGGACCATTTTTACCAGGGGCTTAACCCGCTCCTGAAGGACAAGTTGGCGATGTTCAATCGCGGCAGCCTCAACGACATCATTGATGCTGCGATTGTTCAGGAGGACTCTGGTAAGGTGTTTGCGGCGGCAGAGCGAAAGCGAAGCGTGCCGCAGAGCAGCGGAGAAGGAGGCGGTCCTTCTCAGAAGTTTCGGATGGTGAATCACCCACCATCAGGTCCACGCTGGCAACCACAACAGCGGTCGATGCCGTTCCGCAGTCGGCCGTACTCTTCACCGGCATTCCGGCCGGCACTGCCAGTACCACCGCAACAACAACAACAGCAGAGGGCGATGCCGCGTGCGTTTGCACCTCAGCAACGCATGCCAGGCTTTCATCCACCGAGCACTTCACCAGCAGCGGCCACATGTTACAAGTGTGGTCGTCCAGGACACTTCGCGAGCAGTTGCCCGGAGAGGCAAGGCAGCGGGGTGGCACCACAGTTTCCGGGGAGGAATCAACCCCGGAACCCTACTAATGCGCGGCGGGCAAACCCTAGGCCCGGCACTGTCCGCCAGCTTGCCATTGAGGACGTGCCGGAGGGCGAGCCAATCCTTGCGGGTATGTTCCAACTCCACCAGCATCCCGCTATAGTACTATTTGATTCAGGCGCCACGCATAGCTTCATTAGCCAAGCTTTCATTGATAAATATAGCTTGCAAATACTACCCACCGATAGTCCCTATGTGATCTGTTCACCGGGTGGGAAAATTTCAGCAAGCATGATGGTCCCAAAAGCGCCATTGTGCTTAGAGGGTAGAGTTTACCCTACGTCTCTCATAATCTTAGAGGGACAAAAGGTCGATGTCATCTTAGGGATGTCGTGGTTAACCCGCCACGGTGCTGTTTTAGACACCGTCCTCCGAGTCGTGCACTTGAACTCAGAAGTGCACGAGTCTCACTCATTATTTCTGGACAGTCCGGAAATAAAACTTCCAAGTGTCTATCAAGCCACAACCATCAGATTGGAAGATATTCCAGTGGTCCGAGAGTTCCCTGATGTATTCCCGGATGATTTGCCGGGGATGCCGCCCGATAGAGAGGTGGAGTTCAAGATTGAACTTGCACCGGGAACCACGCCAATATCCCGAAGGCCGTACAAGATGGCGCCCAAGGAGTTGGCTGAACTGAAAACTCAGCTCACGGACCTTCTGGAGAAGGGTTTTATTAGGCCGAGCTACTCACCATGGGGATGTTCGGCATTATTTGTCAAGAAGAAGGATGAGACGTTGCGGCTTTGCGTGGACTATCGTCCATTAAATGCCGTAACCATCAAGAGCAAGTACCCGCTGCCACGGATCTACATGTTGTTTGATCAGTTGGTCGAAGCAAAGATCTTTTCCAAGATGGATTTAAGATCCGGGTACCATCAGATTAAGATAAGGGCTGAGGACATTCCGAAGACGGCTTTCTCGACGAGGTACGGACTTTATGAGTACCTGGTCATGTCCTTCGGCCTCACCAATGCTCCAGCACACTTCATGTACTTAATAAACTCGGTATTCATGCCGGAGCTGGACAAGTTTGTCGTGGTCTTCATCGACGACATCCTAGTATATTCCAAGTCGGAGGAAGATCACAAGAAACATCTGCGTATAGTCTTGCAACGGCTGCGGGATCACAAGTTATACGCAAAATTCAGCAAATGCGAGTTTTGGATATCGCAAGTGCCTTTCCTCGGGCATATCATCTCAGCGGAGGGTATCGCTGTGGACCCGAGCAAGATCACTCAAGTGCTGAATTGGAAATCCCCGAGAACTGTTCACGAGGTACGGAGTTTCCTCGGACTCGCGGGGTATTATCGAAGGTTCATTCCGAACTTCTCGAAGATTGCCAAGCCAATGACGGAGCTGCTGAAGAAGGATACCAAATATGTTTGGAGTCCAACATGTGAAGCAGCATTCAAGGCTTTAGTCAAGCACCTGACATCAGCACCGGTTTTGGCGCAGCCAGACACAACAAAACCGTTCGATGTGTACTGCGATGCATCCGGCATTGGGCTCGGATGTGTGCTGATGCAAGACCGAAGAGTGGTCGCGTATGGATCACAGCAGCTTAGGAACCATGAGCCGAATTATCCAACTCACGATTTGGAGCTCACTGCCGTGGTACTTGCACTGAAAATGTGGAGGCACTACCTACTCGGTAACCTCGTACATTTATATACCGACCACAAAAGCCTCAAGTACATATTCACTCAGAAGGAGCTGAACATGAGGCAACGAAGATGGTTAGAACTGATAAAGGATTACGAGATAGAGATCCATTATCATCCGGGCAAGGCAAACGTAGTGGCAGATGCGCTGAGCCGCAAGTCACACGTCAATACTCTGACCATCACACCGTTGGAAGAGAGTGAACCACCACTACATGTGATTCCACACGGAGCTCTCTACAACCTAGCTTTAATCCCCACCATCCGTGAAGAGATAGCGGCAGCCCAGAAGAATGACAAGGGCATGTCACATTTGCGGAGACGTGTAGACAGTGGGGAGTTAAAATGTTTCCGGAAGGACGGAGACGGTGTCCTATGGTTCAAGGACCGGATCGTCGTACCCTGAAACCCGGAGTTATGGAAGAAAATCTTTGATGAGGCTCACCTATCAAAGTTTTCTATTCACCCCGGCAGCAACAAAATGTATCAAGAACTCAGAAGCAAGTTTTGGTGGACACGGATGAAGCGTGAGACTGCAAAATACGTGTCCGAGTGTGATACATGTCGAAGGGTGAAGGCAGACCACATGCGGAAACCGGGACTGCTGCAACCACTGGGCATTCCTGCCTGGAAGTGGGAGGATGTGAGCATGGACTTCGTCGTCGGTTTACCCACCACCTTGCAGAAACATGATTCTGTGTGGGTGATCGTCGATCGGCTCACCAAAGTTGCCCATTTCATCCCGGTCAACACAAATTACAACGCCAAGAAGTATGCTGAACTGTACATCTCACGGATCCTATGCTTGTACGGCGTACCCCGTACTATCATATCGGATCGGGGCACTTTATTTTTGTCCCGTTTTTGGGAGCAGCTGCACACTGCCTTGGGGACGAAGCTGATCCGTAGTTCAGCCTACCACCCGCAGACGGATGGGCAAACGGAGCGTGTAAATAAGATCTTAGAAGATATGCTACAAGCTTGCGCTATCAACCACGGCAAGAATTGGGATGATCACTTGCCGTTGGCCGAGTTCTCGTACAATAATGGGTACCAAGCCAGCATCAAGATGGCACCTTACGAGGCGCTATACGGTAGGAAATGCCGCACACCATTGAACTGGTGTGAGTCTGGCGAAAGGGTTACCTTCGGGATTGACCTCGTCAACAACGCGGAAGAAAAGGTTCGACTGATTCAAGCGAACCTAAAAGCCGCTCAATCCCGACAGAAAGAGTATGCGGACCGGAGAAGGCGCCCATTACAATTTGAAGTTGGACATCACGTATATCTACGGGTGTCTCCAATGAAGGGCGTAAACAGATTTGGGGCGAGAGGAAAGTTGGCACCCCGATTCATCGGTCCATTTCAGATTACCGAAAGATGTGGATCAGTGGCATACCGGCTGAAATTACCAGAAGAACTTTCCGGTGTGCACGACGTCTTTCACATTTCCCAGCTGAGGAAGTGTCTTAAGCTATCAACTACCGTTCAGCTGGAGGATATTGAAGAACTGCAACCGGATCTCACCTATCGGGAGGAACCGGTGCAGATTATTGATGAAAAGGCCCGAATCACACGCAACTGTACGTTGTGGTTCTACAAGGTTCTATGGAGCAATCACTCCATGGACGAAGCGACATGGGAGAGCGAAGGATTCCTTCGCACTAACTACCCCGAATTTTTCACGTCGCATATCCGGTAATTTTCCACCGTCCTCTCTCACATTTTCACCTTATAATCTCGGGACGAGATTCCTTTAAGGGGGGAGGAATGTAAGGGCCTCAGTTTTTGACACACATTTGCAGTGTTCATCACCACATGACACACCTCATTTGAGGCAGGATGATGAACACAAGTGAAGAGCAAGTAACAATTATCAACATGCTCATTAGAGAACAAACTCACATATTGCAAAAGTGCTATTTCCCACATGTGATATAGATGGGCTGGACATATGAAAACTCCTACACTTTGTTAAGGATGTCCATGCCAAGTTTCACCCAAATTCAAAACCTGTTTGGGGTCATTTTGGGTATAATTAGGAAGAGGGCAGTTTGAAACCATATTCAAATTCAAACTGTTTTTATCCCATGAATTTAAAAGTGGGAGGCATATTCTTACTCAGCACATTTTTGTGAGCCCACACACCAATTTTCACTCCATTTGGAGTTGATCTTGACATGAACTAAGTGGGGCAAATTCAAACTTCATTTGAATTCAAAACTGCACTTGTGCTGAAATTCACTCGAACCAAACCCAATTCGAATCCTATTCAATTCGAATGGCTCAAGGGTGAATAATCTGAATCGCCAGGGGTATTATGGGGTTCACTGTTCACTACAGTGATTAGGAGTAAATTTCAGAGGTTAAAACCCCGGGTGGGACCCACATGTCATAGAGGGAAGAAGGAGAAACTTGCAACCAAAGTCAGAGTCTCGGTGGGAAATTCAACCGAGCAGCTGTCGGCTGTGCCACCGAGCAGCTACCGGCGCCACCGGCTGCTTTCCCCTCCGCGCGCTGGCGCCCAGGGCGGATTGCTCACGCCCCCATGCGACCGGCACCGCCTCAGCCGAGCAGGAGTCGGCCGGCTTTATCTTCTCGCGGGCAAACCCGAGCAGCGGCATTGTCTCTCGCCGCAGCTCTCTGCTCAATCGGGAAAACTAGCAAAACAATCTCCTCCTTCGTTCCTGAGCTGCTAGACAGCCACCGGAAGTCGCGCACCACCCTCCCAACGCCTGGACCACAGGGTTTCGGCCCCTGTTTCCATGACCAACGACGACCGCCGCAGTTTAGCTGAAGGACGGCGATCGGTCTCACGCGGGCAGCACGCTGCAACCACTTCCACGGCCGAGCAAGGGCGGCAACAGGAGCGCACGGACTCCACACTGCTTCCACCTGAAGCTCAAGCCACGCGGTGAACTCTCGCCGGCGAATTCTCAGTTTTTGCTCCGGCAACCTTAAACTGAGCTTCCGGTACGGTTTATTTAAATTCACGCTCTACGATCTTTTGGAGGTCATCAAATCTTGCACATAGACGCTGGACTAGCCGGCGATCAAGTTCTTTTCTGCATCCATAGCGTGAAACTGTGTAGGAGTGACGAATTTCGAGCTCGATCGAGGGCGGTCATGGCAGGCACGATCGGTCGCACGGTGCCGACCCACTTACCGCCATCCCTGAACCCTTTTGACACCTTGTCGAGCTTCCTAGTGGTACATTGATGCTGTAGGGCCGTTTGTTCGAGGTGTTGGCGGGTTTAGAAACCACGGTCGATGGTGCCGAACCTCAACCGAGGCCGCGGCACGTCGCCGGGCTATTTCCGGTCACCCTCAGCCCGACCTGACACCACCGAAGTGTTCCTCGACGTCGACAACCCCCTGGCGGCGAGTTTCAGCCCATGGGAGGTCCGGCAGCGGCGAGCCGGCGAGCTCCTAGTCTGCTCCGGCGAGGTCGGCGGCGCGGGCGCAAGAGAACGGCGGGAGGAAGAAGGAGCCGGCTGACCCACGTGTCAGCGGCTGAAGAATTTAAATCGGGATCGGGTGTGGCCGGCGATCCGCTGTGCTGGCGTGCAAATACCCTGTGAGCTCCGGTGTGCCGGACACCTCCGCGCTCGACACGTGTGGTATCTCCGGGGTGCCGGACACCTCCGCGCTCGACACGTGTCCCCGCGGGCCCCCGCGAGATTTCAACTTTCCCCGATCTTCAGATTTCCTTCAAACTTCAAATCCTCACAACTTTAGCTAGGAACCTTCAAATTAAGTGAGACCAACTCCATTAGGACCCTCTGAAAATCTAGTTTTCAGAAAGTCATAGTTTGCTTCATGAAAATTTCTAGAACACCCTAAGGGTTCCAATTAAGGTCAAGGACATAATTAATTGTGGAGGGCTCAAATGAGCTTTGCTGCAACTAAAACTTGACCAAGTCTCTGTTTAGGTTGTAACCAAGCCACAGTAAAAGTTTCACAGTCATTAGGTCTGTCTAGCAAGGGTTATAGACTTCACAACCTCAAAGTTAATACACATGCATTTAAATTGATACATATATTGCTCTTATCATGTAGTCGCTAAGGTCGAGGAGGAACCGGAAGTCCTAGACTTCGTTACTCCGGAGGAACAGCTAGCCTACGACCAAGAGCAGCAAGGCAAGCTCCGGTTTGCATTAACCTCTTTACAAATTTTTATTGTTTTGAGCACATACTTGTTTCCTGTATTCTGTGCATTAGAGTCTTGTTTGGAAGCCCCACTGCATTGCCAAGAGAACTATGGGTTGGGTTTAGGATTGCAAACCCCGTTAGCTACTGCATTGCTAGGATAGAGTAGGATTCGGTACAAGTCGAGTAGTTGGAACTACTCGCGAGAATAGGCTAGAGGCACAATGCTCGGGTAGAGATAGCACATGATACACATGGCAAGAAAATGAGACCGAGCGGAGAGTAAGGGCAGCAGGACTTTGGGGCCTGGGTGCTATAGCTCCGCTTGTGTCGATTGAGGACCGAGCCGTGTGCGGGCCTGTTGAACAAGCTAGAACAGTACCGAAGACCTACCGGCTATATGGGAACCGGGAAACCGATGTAACTCGGGTAGCTGGGTGTTGAGGCATAGCTGGTTGTTCAGAGGGTAGGTTGAGAGCTCGAGGTGTAAATCGGCTGGCGGCACTGAGATGCGCGTGCAGAGACCTCTTGCTCGGGACGATTGGACTGGTTCAACATTTGGCTAACGGGTGAAAGGTAGTCGCGTACGGCGTCCGTGATGGTTGTTGTAGGCAACATCGAGTACGGGCATACTGAGTTGTTCGGGTAACCCTGCAGGTGTAAATCGATTATAATCGCCGTCCCTCGCGGTCAGTGAGTACAACTTGTTCACTGTACCGTGACGTAGAAAGAACAGGCTAGTCACATGTTAAAATGTTGCTGATTGAAAGCTGGACATTGATTGTTAATGATATGCTGTAGCTTAGAGCTAACTAAAGTTCTTTTCAACTTTGGGCAAAGTAAATGAGAGAAATGCGTTTCTTGTTTGATTACGGCTCTCTCATGTGCCTTAGCATAAGGTTCTCCACAACCTGCTGCTAAAACTTGAAAGTAAGGTTCTACTAATTAGGTGAGTCCTTGCAACTGAATTTTTACCTCATGTAACCCATTACCATCATGTAGAAGTTCCATGTTTAGGTGAGACGGGTCAGACTTGCTGAGCCTTCGTGCTCACTGCTTGTGTTTGAAGCTTTGCAGGGTTCTATGAGGAAGGGACTCCCGAAGAGGAGACGGAACCCCAGGAGGGGAACCCCGTCGAGTGGGAGTCGTGCATGCCGCAGAGTTAGTGTGCGTGTGTGCTAGCAAGGACACGTTCGAGGGCTGAACGTGCACTTGATGCTTAGTCTACGCCCGCGAGTGTAGACTGAACTTATTTTGCTGTAAACTTGTTCATAAACTTGTTTATATAATAAAATTTTCGCTTCCGTTTTGTACCTTTGACGTGTGTTATCCGGTGCTGTGCAACGCAGCACCCCTCAGCGTGATCCTGGCTCGACAGGACCTTGGGGTCGTGTCACTTCTCAGCTGGCAGCAGCGGGCCCAGGAGGCTAAGGCGGATCTTGACTCGAGGCAGTCAAGGCTTGAGGCCATGAGTGCTCTGCTTGGCACTCAGAAGAAGGCCATTAGCCGCTTGGAGTCAGAGACCCGGTGGCTCCGTGCCTCCTACCGTGAGGCTCTGGCCCACGTTGAAGCCAAAGCCGAGGAGCGTTCCGCTGCCGCGGAGGAGTTGCGGCTGCAGGTAGCTCATCGAGAGTGCGCCGTCGCCGATCGGGAACGCGCTGCAGCGGCCGAGGAGGAGAAGACCACCACCCGGCTGAGAGCCAAAGTGGGGGAGTTAAGGGCTCGGACCGAGGAGCTGGAGCTCCGTGAGTCGGCTGTTGCCCCGAGGGAGGAGCAGTTCTCCCAGGAGCGCCAGGCAACGATGGATCGCGAGCTGGCGCTCGCCAAGAGGTAGAGAAGCTCCAGTCCTTGCGGTCTGCCGAGGCCCAGGCAGTCTGGGGCTTTATTGCCAAGGCGGGGTCCACCTTGGCTCCTCTTGGTTCCAGCCCTGTGCAGATGGAGGCTCCGGCGCGGCCGATGTCCGAAGCGATCCCAGCACTTGAGTCCATCGGCGACAAGCTGGGTCGGCTCGAAGCGGTGATTGCCAACGAGCTTGAAGTGGGAGGTCGGGGCCTTGCGAAGCAGGTCGCTATGCATGTACTGGCGTGCTTCCGGAGCCGAGACCCTTCCTTTCCTCTGGGGCGAGTCCGTCTAGGACCCGTTGCCGATCGGGAGGAAGCTTCCAGGGCTGAGGTCGAGGACGTGGCTTCCCTCGTGGCCTCTAGGTTTCATCGGGAGTCCGGGGACTCTTAGGCATCTGCCCCCGTGGCCACAAGGCCCTGTACCTCCTTTTTTATTTTTGTTGAGTCTGTAGCCCAGCTCGTGGAGCTTTTGTATGAACAGACTCCTGTTTCTTTCTGTGTCTGCATGTCCTAGTCTTCTTCCTGGTTTTTCCTGGCCGAGTCCTTAGCTCCGCAAGGTACTCGGAGGCCTTGACCAATCTCGAAGCTCTGCATAGACACCTTCTCCGGGTCCTCACTGTATACTAAGGGCCCCGGAGGTCTCTAGGACCCACCTCACGAGAGTGGGGGGGGGGGGTCCGGGCCAGTTGGCCACGTGGCGGGCCCGGAGCTTCCCTCTGAGGGGAGGTCCTGGCTTGCGGGGCACGTGGAGCCCTCGGACCTCTCCCCTCGGAGGGGGGAGGTCCGGCTTCTGTAGGCCACGTGGCGGGCCCGGAGCTCCCCCTTAAGGAGGTGGATGGTCTGGCCCGCTGGACACGTGGGACCTTCAGGCCTTGCCCCTTCGGAAGTGGTGAGGTCTAGTTCTTTGATCTTACCTTGGGGTTTCGGTCTTGCGCGATCCCGTAGCGGCCCCCTGGTAGGTGCGTTCCATTGGATGGATGTGCCTACCATACTCCTGCGGGGAGCTGAGGCCGAGAGGTCCTGCAGACAAGTAAGGGAAACATATTTCTCCTTGGGGGCTCCCCCTCCTCTATCTCGTAGTCTTATTTGGCTTACGGTCCCTGTCCACTTATACGGTGCTTTGGGACCTACCGTGCACGAAGTGCCGGGGGCTCAGGGCCCCCCTGGCTATCGGCCGGTACCTCCAACGCAACCGCCTTTGGTAGGGCAGCAAATGCCGACTAAAGGTGAGAATGAGAAGAGGGAGCTGAGCGCATGGTGAGCACGCGCTAGTAGTGCAGTCATAAAAATTTAATAAGTAAATCAAATGAGCACCAAAGAAGAGCAACGTAGGACAGGTTTCTTTTCATATAAATTTCCATAGGAGGAAGGCAGGCTAAGTATGGAGGCCACGACCCGCCTCAAGGGAAGCAAGACTCTACGCGCTTGGAGTCGGAACCAGGCAAAGCTGAACGTAGTCCTGGACTGTCCCCTGAGGCTTAGCTGCTCTGAGCACTGCTCCTGGACTTTATGGAATTTATTACGAAAAGAAGAGGCTGTCCTATTGTTGCTCTAGGGGTAGAACTTACAGGGGTGTTCTGTGTTCCGAGGGTTCGGGAGCAGGTCCCCATCCTCGGTTCTGTGGAATGGTCCCAGGTCCCAGGATGTCCAGCCCCCGTACGGCAAATGGCCATGCGGGCGGGATCATCTGTACCGTCCAAGCCGGTGTATGGATCTGCTTGGCTTGGAACAGGCACACCTTGCAGTTCTCGACCAGCTTGACGGCATCCTGGAGTGTTGTCGGCTAGTAGAAGCCATGCCGGAAGGCTTTACCGACAAGCGTGCATGAGGAAGAGTGACTCACCCATTCGCCTCCATGGATCTCAGCGAGCAAGTCGCAGCTTTCACCCTGGGTTATGCACCGCAATAGGACGCGGTTGGCGCCGCGTCGGTAGAGATCCCCTTCTACCATCACGTGTCTCTTAGCCATACGCTCGATCCGTTCAGCGGATACACGTTCATCAGGGAGGATATTGTCTTTCAAGTAGTCCCGGATCTCCGTGATCCATGCATCGGGTCTGACTTGAGCATCTGGATCTTGAGCGCTGGGTTGCACGGAGTCCCCAGTGACGCTTACGATCCTTGGCGGCGTCCATGGCCGCCGGGACCGCCAGCTTCGAGGTGCTGGTCTAGCCCCCTTCGCCGGGCTCGGTGGGCCGGGCTGTGGGCCGCGGCAACATCCTCTCGAAGCCTCCTTCGGGCACAGGGGCTCCGGTGGGGGTCTTCGTTGAGAGGTCGTCAGCTGCGGCCTTGCCAGCGCGCGGTACGTGGCGCAGGTCCAAGGCGAGGAAGTCTTTCTCCACCATCTGCGCATAAAGCAGATGAGCAGCTAGCTGTGGGTCACTGCAGGAGCATTCACCCTTAACTTGCTTGATAACTAGCTGGGAGTCGCCCTGTGCCAACAACTGGCGAGCGCCTAGAGACAGGGCTGTCTTTAGGCCAAGGATGAGTGCTTCATACTCTGCCATGCTGTTGGTTGCCTTGGAATTGAGACGCACCATATACCCAGACTGCTCCCCCGATGGCATGAGGAGCAGTACGCCAGCACCGGCCCCCTGCTTTCGCAAGGATCCGTCGATGAAGAGCGTCCAGTAAGGCCCGGTGAAGGCCAGAGCTCGGGGTCCTGATTCACCGTCTTCATGGCCCCCTGGGTCGGCCTGCGTTGGCGTTCACTTCAGCCACGAAGTCAGCTAGTGCTTGGCTGTTGACTGCGTGACGAGGAAGGAAGCCTAGCTCAAACTCCAGTAGCTCCGCTGCCCATTTGGCGGCATCGTCCATCGCGTGAGGGCTGTGGAGGATAGCCTTCAGCGGGTAGGAGGTGACCAACTGAGGCCCAGTGTGCTTGGCAGCAGTGTCGGAGGTTCCTGGACGCCACGAGCACTGCATACAGCAGCTTATGTACCTCCAGGTACCTTGTCTTAGCGTCATGGAGGACCTCGCTGATGAAGTAGACAGAACCTCCCGCGGGCCCGTGGAGGCTACCGGGAGCTGATACTCGGAGGCCCCCAGACTGTTATGGACCTCCGGGAGGTCTCGCTGATTTCCCGGGAGCTCCGGGGGGTCCCGTTGGACATCCGGGAGGTTCTGTTGGACCTCCGGGGGGGGGGGGGGGGGGGGGGGCGTTGCACCTCCGGGGGGTCCTGCTGGTCCTCCGGGGGGTTGTGTCGGAGACCCGGGGGGTCGTCTCGGACCTCCGGGGTTTCCTTGGCGCCTGTTTCCCTATACCGGAGCAGGTTGCGGCGATGAGGGGTCTGGCCGCTCTGCGGCGAGGACCATACTCACCACTGCAGCCGTCGCCGCGATGTAGAGCAACAGATGCTCTTTGGGCTCGGGGGCTACCATTACGGGTAGGGTCATCAGGAGCTGCTTCAGCTCCTGGGGAGCTTCATCCGCTTCGTCGGTCCAAGTGAATGGGCAGGATTTGCGTAGGAGCTTAGAGAAGCGGAGCGTTCGCTTTGCTAACCTCGGTATAAACCGACTCAGCGCAGCTAGGCATCCCGTGAGTTTATGGACTTCTTTGAATCTTCTCTGGGTTAGCCTCAGTTCCTCGGTGCGAGGCCAGGAATTCTAAGGGTTTTCCAGAGGATACACCGAACTCACACATGTTGGAAAGACGAAGACTAAGGCCAGGTTATCTAGCAGGGATGAACTCTGCCTGACCTTAACAACAATGTCATCGACATACACCTCAACTGAGTCTCTCATTAGCTCTCTGAAGGTCTTGTGCATTGCACGTACGAAGGTAGGGAAAACATCCCTTAGGTCATAAAGCATAGGGGCATAACAGTACAGACCGACTACTGTGATGAAGGAGGTATGCTCTTTATCTTCTCCAGACATAGGGAACTGGTGGTGTCGAAGTGTTCGGTCGACACTTCCCCCGGGCCTGCACTGGGCAGCCCGCGGAGGTTCTTTTTTCGGTGGGGCTAGTCCCTTGCGGAGAGCTTCCGCGGATGGACGAGTTTGTAAGAGCTTGACACGGTGAGTTTTACGTGGTTCAGGCCGCCGGAGCGTAAAACCCTATGTCCACGGCGAGCTATGGAGCTCGCTGTATTGCTTGCTGCTCAGGGCCGTAGTCCTGAGCTTGGGGGTGAGTTACAGCTTGGGAGTGTATGGCTAGCGTATGAGTTGCAGAGTGTGAACCCTTGCTATCGTCGCCTACCCGAGCCTTTTATAGTACAAGACTCGGGCAGCTTACAAGGGGGGGTCGGGACCCGACAGGTGGTCCCGGGAAGATTGTCTATTATCTACCGTATCTGCAGTTATGCCGGTAGTTGCCTCTGGTCGAAGGCTTCTGAGTCTTCATCTTGCCGCCCTGCCCATGCTGCATGCTAGTCGTAGTGGTTGATGACGGCGCAGGCGGCATGGGATGTCTTGTCACGGTGTTTATTGGCTGACAGGTTCTGACACCGCGCGCCAGTCTGTGATGCGACTGGGCGCAACGGCACCTGACAGAAGCGTGCTCCGCGTCTCCGCATCTTGGGAAGACGCGGGCCTTGAATACCTTGTACGGGCAAGGTATGGGGCGTCTTTACGCCCGCTGCCTATCGCTCGGGGGCAGGCAGCGCCGTTCTGCTGCCACATGGCGGGCCCGGAGCCCTTCTCAGAGGAGAGGAGGGCCTGTTCCGCGGGGCACGTGGAGCCTCTAGACCTCTCCCCGCGGAGGGGGAGGCTCGGCTCCTGTTGGCCACGTGGCGGGCCCGGAGCTCTCCTCTGAGGAGAGGGAGGTCCGGCCCCGCTGGACGCGTGGCGCCTTCGGACCTCTCTCCCGCGGAGGGGGAGGTCCGGCTTCTGTATGCCACGTGGCGGGCCCGGAGCTCTCCTCTGATGAGAGGGAGGTCCGGCCCCGCCGGATGCGTGGCGCCTTCGGAGCTCTCCCTGCGGAGAAGGGCGAGTTCCTTAGGCATTTTCCCCTGTGCGCGGGGGTACCCCATATCTCAGGTACCGACAGTGGCCCCCGGGCCCATCTCGGGGGAGATAGCGAGCCCAAGGTGGGACCTCCGTCTCTTCCGATCCGCGCACTTTCTCTAGGTCCCGAATTGACCCTGCCGGAGCACGAACGGCCGTGGGATCGTGGGAGCGTGCGCTCACTTGATGGTTGCTTTTACTGCGGCGGTTCCCAAGACTGCCACTTCTGCATGTTGCGGCGCTTTCTTCGGGAACCGCCGAAGTCCCTTGCCAGCTCATCTTCTCAGGAGACTGACTCCTTGACCCACCGCTTCAGTTGGGCGGCTTGGGTCCACCCGTCATCGGCTCTCAGTCTAGGAGCCGAAGCGGTTGCCGATGCGGTGTATTCGAAGAGTTCCGAATCGCTTGGAATTGCACCCGGGAAGTTTTTAGAGGGGATCTTACCCACATTGCGGTTTCCCTTCGCACTTCTCTGCGTTTTTTCTCGGACTCTTGTGCTTTTGCTCTCTTGCCCTTGAGTTCTCCCTCGCCATGGCCTCCAACCCGCCACCAGAGAAGAAGCGCGCTCGATCTCCTCCAGCGGCGGCGTCTGTGCCAAGTCGGGAATCTGGGGTGCCTGGCACTCCCTCCGGTGGTGACTCGAAGAGGCCCCGGGCTGATGCGTTGAGGGAAGCTTCTGGGGCGTCCTCTGTTCCGCCAGTTCAAGCTACTGCGGAGCGGCCGTCAGTGACGGTAGCGGGTTCTGGGAGTCCTACCCCGGCTCGGAAGTCGGGGTTCAGAGCCCGCTGGAGTGTCCGCGCTTCCCGGCCATCCCCGACTTGCGGGGAGTCTGTGCCGTTGCGCTCGGAGCCAGGGGCAACTGCCGCGGCCCCCAGGCCAGCGCGAACTTCTCCTGTTCCGGTGTGCCTGGACTCCGCGGCAGCGTCGTCTCTTCTTGTCGAGACGGCCACCGCGGCTCCCAAGCCAGCGCAGGTCGACCCTGCACTAGGCGGCCCGGCCTTTTCTCCAGCGCCGCCTTCCCCGGCTCGCCCCTCTCCACAGGTCAAGGAGCCAGAAGCTGAAGAGAGCCCGGCAGGTCCGGCTGCCAGAGCCTCGGAGCCAGCTTCTCCTGATCGGCGTCTCGTCTCGGTTGCTGGTGCGTCGACTCCTCTTGAGGACGAGGTAATGGAGGAGGTCGGGGGGACTGCCCCGGCTTCTGTTGCTCCATTGCCCCTGGCGGATGCCTTCGCGCTTGCCGAGACGAGCGTTCGGCAGGTCTTGGCTGCACTAGGTCGCGAGCGGGAGGAGTATACGGTTGAACGGGATCGCCTCCTCACCTGGGGGAACCTTTTGCGGGAGAGGAACGCGAAGGTTAAGAGTGAGCTCGACTCCAGGAGGGAGTTGCTCAACTTCAGGGAAGTGCTCCTCGACCGGATGAAGCGGGCTGTCGACCGCATGGACACCCAATCGCGGCGGATCAACAGGGAGGCCCTGGAGGCACACGCCCGGGCCGAGGAGAGCCTCTCTGCTGCTGTGGAGATACGGCAGCAGTTGGAGCGCCGTAAACTCGCCGTCGAGGAACGGGAGCGTTCCACGGCAGCTGAGGCGGAGAGGGTCGCCGCGCAGCTGGCGGCGGGCGAGGATGACCTTCAAGCTCGGATCGAGGAGCTGGAGATCCTGAAGGCAGACCTCGACTTGAGGGAGGAACAGGTCTCCCGTGATCGCCGAGCGGTCTTGGACCGGGAGTTGGCCGCCGACTTCAAGGCTGCTGAGTTGGAGCGGCTCGCCAAGACTCTCCATCTTCGGGAGAGCTCCCTGGCGGCCAAGGAGAAGGAATTCTCCGAGAGGAACCTGGAGGCTCTGCAGGCGGCCCGCCACGAGGTGGAGGAGCTCTCGGACTTGCGGTCCTCCGAGGCTCTTGCAGTCTCAAGCTTCGTGGATCGAGCGGGGTCCGCCCTGATCCCTCTTGGCTTCAGTCCGGTGAGGGCCGCGGCTCCTGCGTTGAAGGTGGCGGAGGTGATCCCTGCGCTGGAGTCGATCGGCGCCAAGCTGGACAGGCTAGACTCGGTGGTCGCCAGCGAGCTTGAGGCCGAGGGACGCGGCCTAGCCTTAGAGGTTGCCTCACATGTGCTGGCATGCTTCAAGAGCCGCGACCCCTCTTTCTCGCTAGAGCCAGCGAGAGAGGGCCCAGCCGCGGAGCGGGAGGAAGCTGCCAGGGCTGAAGTCGAGGATGTGGCCGCCCTTATAGCCGCAAGGTTCCGGCGGGAGCCGGGAGGTCCTTAGGACTTGTTTCTCCCTTTTTATCGAGTCTGTAGTCCAGCTCATGGAGCCTCGCTTAGTTCGACTCTTTTGGATATTTGTGTCTGTGATGCTTTTTCTCTCCTTCTTGGCTTTGCCTGACTGAGTCCTTAGCTCCGCAAGGTACTCAGAGACCATCTCCAATCTCGGAGCTCTGCATAGACACCCTCCCCGGGTCCTAACCGTGTTAGGGGCCCCCAGGGGTCTCCGGATCTCGCCCTATGGGGAGCTCCAAATCTGCCTGCCACGTGGCGGGTCCGGAGCCCCTCCTTAAGAGGCGGGAGCTCCGGCCATGCTGGACACGTAGGGCTTTCCGAGTCCTCCCACCGGGGGGGAGGTCCGGTTTTCCACCTGCCATGTGGCGAGCCCGGAGCCCTCCTCAGGGGAGGCGAGAGCTCCGGGCCCGCTGGAAACGTGGGGCCCTCGGGTCCCGCCCCTGCTGAAGGGGCAGGACCCGGTCCTTCCAGTCCTAGGCCGGAGTAGTTGGTAGCTCCTTTCCCCCTGCTTCATGCAGTCCCTGTTGCCGTAACCTGGAGGTCCTGCACACAGGCAGAGGAAACGTAATTCTCCTCGGGGGGTCCTCCCCTCCCGTCTCCTAGTCTTATCCATCTTACGATCCTGATCCGTTATACGGGGCTTGAGCAATTCTGTGCACGAGGCGCCGGAGCTCCGGCTCCCTCCGAGGTCCGGGTATGGCCGTCCGATCCCTAGTACCGGGCCATGCGCTAGGGAAGCAGAGTGCACGTGCTTTGGGTTCATGACCAGGCAAAGCGGTTGTACTCCCCTGTACCTCCGGAGGGCAGGATGCGCATGCTTTGGGCTCATGGCCTGCTAAGCTGGATACACACCCTGGACCCCCCATGCACAACGCAGGCCTTTCCTGGAGGTGACCAACTGGCACCGCAACACCTGACTGGGGGAGGCCCGAGAGACTCACTCGGCCATCGGCAGGTGCCTAAAGCGCAGCTGCCTTCGGTAGGATAGCTAATGCCGACTATGGATGAGCGCAGGAGAGGGGGAGCTAGATGTACGATGAACATACAAAGATAGTGCGGTCATAAAAATTAATGCATAATTTAAATGAGCGCATGAGAGAGAGCTAAGTAGAACAGGTTCCTGTATTCATGCCCATAGGTGGAATTCTGGCTGTACATGGAGGCTGTCGGTGCCCTCGATATGGGGTACCCCCGCGCACAGGGGAAAATGCCTAAGGATCTCGCCCTTCTCCGCAGGGAGAGCTCCGAAGGCGCCACGCGTCCAGCGGGGCCGGGCCTCCCTCTCCTCAGAGGAGAGCTCCGGGCCAACCACGTGGCATACAGAAGCCGGACCTCCCCCTCCGCGGGAGAGAGGTCCGAAGGTGCCGCATGTCCGTAGAGGCCGGACCTCCCACTCCTCAGAGAGGAGCTCCGGGCTCTCCATGTGGCCAACAGAAGCCGAACCTCCCCCTCCGCGGGAAGAGGTCCGAAGGCTCCACGTGTCCTGCGGGGCCGGACCCCCCTCTCTTCTGAGGAGGGCTCCGGGCCCGCCACGTGGCCAGCAGAACGGCGCTGCCTGCCCCCGAGCGATAGGCAGTGGGCGTAAAGACACCCCATACCTTGCCCGTACAAGGTATTCAAGGCCCGCGCCTTCCCAAGACGCGGAGCACGCCTCTGTCAAGTGCCGTTGCATCCAGTCGCATCACAGACTGACGCGCAGTGTCAGAGGCTGCCAGCCAATAAACGCAGCAACAAGACATCCCATGCCGCCCCCGCCGTCATCATCCACTACGACTAGCATGCGGCACGGGCAGAGCTACAAGACGAAGACTCAGAAGCCTTCGGCAGAGACAACTACCGGCATAACTGCAGATACGGTAGATATCAGTCAATCTCCCCGGGACCACCTGTCGGGTCCCGGCCCCCCTTCGACACCACCCGAGTCTTGGACTATAAAAGGCTCGGGTAGGCGACGTTAGCAGGGGTGGGCACTCTAGCCATTAGCACCCTGGGTTCGCATTTTGCATCTCATACGCTAGCCATACACTCTCAAGCTGTAACTCACCCCCAAGCTCAGGCCTCCGGTCCTGAGCAGCAAGCAATACAGCGAGCTAAGTACGTATGAAGCGGGAGGTAGCTAAGTACGTATCCGAGTGCGATTACGTGTAGACGAGTGAAAGCTGATCACATGAAGAAATCAGGGCTGTTGCAACCCCTGAAGATCCCGGCCTGGAAATGGGAAGATGTGAGCATGGATTTCATTGTGGGATTACCCCTAACAGCCAACAAGCATGATTCCATATGGGTAATCGTTGATCGGTTAACCAAGACGGCTCACTTCATTCCGGTGAATACACGGTACAATGCCGGCAAATATGCGGAGCTATACATAGCAAAGATTCTATGCCTATACGGGATACACAAGACCATTGTCTCAGATCGAGGTGCATTATTTGTATCTCGCTTTTGGGAGCAGCTACACGCTGCATTGGGTACTAAGTTGATCAGGAGCTCCGCCTATCACCCTCAGACAGATGGTCAGACAGAAAGGGTGAATCAAGTCCTGGAAGACATGTTGAGAGCATGCGCTATCCACCATGGTAGGAACTGGGATGATCACCTACCATTGGCGGAATTCTCGTACAACAACGGTTATCAGGCGAGTATCAAAATGGCACCCTATGAAGCTCTCTACGGTCGTAAATGCCGCACCCCATTAAATTGGTGCGAGTCCGGTGAAAGGGTCACATTCGGGGTTGATGTGGTGAACGACGCCGAGGAGCGCGTTCGGACAATTCAAGCCAATTTGAAGGCCGCTCAATCCCGACAAAAGAGCTACGCTGATAAGAGGCGTAGGCCGTTGCACTTTGACATTGGGGAACACGTGTACCTCCGCGTATCTCCAATGAAGGGCGTGCACCGATTCGGTGTGAAGGGGAAGCTCGCTCCCCGTTTCATTGGACCCTACGCTATCACCGAGAAGTGTGGACCAGCAGCGTATCGATTGGAGCTACCGGCATCTCTGGCTGGTGTCCATGATATTTTCCATGTTTCGCAACTGCGAAAATGCTTGAAGCATACAGCTGCTGTTCCTACCGAAGACATCGGCGAGCTGAAACCGGATTTAACATATGATGAATATCCGGTGGGAATTCTTGATGAGAAAGCCAGGACCACACGCAGCAGAAAATTGTGGTTCTACAAAATACTCTGGAGCAACCACACCGCCGAAGAAGCGACGTGGGAGAGCGAGGAGTTCCTTCGCTCAAATTACCCGGAGTTTATGGCTTCTCAACACGGGTAAGTCCCTATTACATCGCTATCTCTTCTTTTATAATCTCGGGACGAGATTCTTTTAAGGGGGGGGGATGTAAAAGCCCAAGAAAAGGGACTTGCAAAAACTTTTCTTCACCTCACAACACCACAGTTTTTATTGTGGACACCATAGGAAATGTTGTGAAGAGCAAGTAACCTCCATCAAAAGAATGATTAGAGGGGAAAGCCTTCACTTTCATAATGTAGGGTTTCTACAAATGAGCATGAGAGGTTGAGCTCACCCCTAGGATTTAAAAAGTCTTGGGAAGGTTCAGTCCAAAGCTCATGCAAATTCAACAATTTTTGAGGCATTTTTGGGTTATTTCAAAAAGAGGCCAATTTGAATGTAAATTCAAATTGCAGCAACTTTCATCACCCAAATTCAAAAGTTAGCTCCATATCTATACTCAGCACATTTTTCTGAGTGAACCCACCAACTTTCATCTCCATTGGAGCTCATCTTGTCAAGAGCTAAATTTGCAAGAATTCAAAACTGAATTTGAATTTCAGTTTGAATATGAAGCAAATTTAACCAAACAAAGTTTGAATTTGAGAATTCAAATTCAAACAAAGGCTTGGTGACTAAGTCTCACATTAAATTGTGAGTAGCTGAGGATATTTTGGCACAACAGAATTCAGAAAATTGGAAAAAAACAAAAGAGTTAGAGGGGAGGCCCACTGGTCAGTAGACTTAGCACCGAAGTCTCTTCAGCCGACTCCTCGACCGAGCGCGCTCGCCAGCTGCAGCCAGCGGCGGCGACCGACCACCTCGGCCGGCCAGCTCCTGCTTCGGCAGAGGAGGTGGCACAGCAGGTGTCGCGCTCTCCCCTGGCCTCAGGAGCCTATAAAAGGCCCGAGACCGCCGGCGAGTTACTGACTTTCGCGAAGTTCTGTAACCAGCAGCCTAGTCGCCCGAGCTCCGATCGTATGCCACCCCAGCTGTGATCATCTTCCGGCTTCGACCTCCATAGGAAAGTGAAGCGCTAGCTTGTCCTCAAGACCACCGCGCAAACCGTTCCAAGGTTCGACCTCTGTGCGCGGAGAATTTCTCAGTTTAGGGCGAGTAGCTCCTTTCGGGACCCGATTAGGTTTAGCAGAAATTTGGGAAGCATAGTGGGTGGGAGGCCGAACGGAGCTGTGAGAGAGCATCTAGAGGTTCTGGCGACCCTTCTCGTTCGAAAACCGGAAGGAAATCACCGCCGGAACCCTAAGTTCACCCTAGGACAGTATGGCGGAGGAGGGGGTCGCCGGTGAGGTCTGGGTTGCCGGCCGTTTAGGGGCCAACAGAGCTCATGCCGAGTTTCCCGAGGTTTCCCTGAGTGTGGCGACGCGATTAGCGCACGATGAAAATGGTCAGAAGGGCGGGAACACATTGCCGAGGTAGCACAGAGGCATAGGGCTCGTCGCCGGCGAGCTATGGCGGTTAGCCGGCGGCGACATGGTATCCAGCGGGTTCAGCACCCGAGATTACGTGGGGGCGGCGAGTTTCGTCGGCTCCGGTGAGCTAGATCGCCGGGAACGCTGACCTCGCCGGAGCTCCGGCGGCTCGGGGCGGCGACGTCGGGAGGTAGACGAAGGACGCGGCCCCACCTGTCAGCCCCTGTGTTAATCGCGCGCGAGCGCGCGGTTAGTTCAATTTAAATGGGCGGGCCCCGCTGTCAGCCTCTGGTTTAGCGCGGGAGGGGATTTTCGGTAGGAAAATAATTCAGGGATTAGCTCAAACTTTAGAAATCCATAACCTTGGCTAGGAAGCTCCAAATTTAGTGATTCAAATTGGGTTGGATTCATCTTGCCTAGCTCTGTCCAGAGATACAACCCAATTTGTATGAAACCCATTAATTAATTCTGGAAAATTCTTTAAAGCTTTTCAGCAAAAGAATTTTAGAGGGAGTTTGGTTCATCCAAAAATCCCCAAATTTTACCAGAATGTTCTTTAGGACATTAGTAAACCCCTGTAAAAGTTTCAGACCAGTTGGAGTCGATGTGGTCAGAGCAATTCAAATTGGAAAGTGCTGTGTTCATTTGAATGCAGAAACATTTTCAGAGGATTTCCAAAACTTGGAAATTCAGTTCTGGGCAATTCTTAACCCCAAAAATGTTAGGAAAATTCAGGCAAACTCTATGAGCTATAATTGAAATTGTAGTTCATTAAGTTAAGCATGAACAGGGGTATTACCTCAGAATAAATTCTTCCCTGCTGATTTGCCAAGAGAATTATTCTGAGCAAACTACTCCATGAAAAGTGCTAAGGTTTGGTCCAGAGAGTTTTCTTGTGACAAGGAACTTACACAAAAATTCTCAGCTCCATTGGAGCTCTAGATCACCCCTGTCCTGTTTAACCACTTAAGGGGTTAATATGGGAAAAAGGGGGAAAACCACTTAGCATTTAACCATGTGATTAAGTCCAAGCCAAACCACCAACACCAGTTCATCTTTAAATTCTTAAACAAAGTTCCAGGTGATAGAGGCTGGGTATTAGAACTAATAGTAGAAGTCTTACTCTAAAACTCACCTGTGCATCTAAATTAACATGTAGTATTTCATTAACGTGTAGCCGTTGAAGAAGAGGCTCCGGAAGTGCTGGACTTCCTTCTTCCGGACGAAGAACTAACTCCTGACCAGCAGCAACAAGGCAAGCCCCGGTTTGCATTAACCCTTTTTAAGAGTTTTACTTTGTTTACATGTGTCATATGAAGTATGTATGTGCATTAGGTATAGGATGAATGAAACCCCACTTGCATAACCAAAGGTTCCTAAAAGAGTGAGGGTAGTGTCAAGGACCTCGAGTAGACAGGCTATGCTTAATGAGTCATAGGACTTCGGTACAAGTCGAGTAGTTGGAATCTACTCGCGAGATAGGCTGGGGACACACGGGTTCGGTTGAGTGATGTGAGATCACTTTAGTAATGAAAATGAGACTAGGCAGGGGCTAGGGCGTAGCAAGAGTGAGTCTTGTGTGCGCAGCCCTGCCCGTGTCGATTGAGGACCGATCCGTGTGCGGCCCTGCTGAACAAGTATTGAACGTACCGAAGGCATATCGGATATATGGGCCCCGATAAACCGATGTAGCCTAAACCTCCGGGCGTCGAGGCATAGCACACCGATTTATAGGTGTAGGTTGAGGGCAGCAAGGTGGAAATCTGCCAACGAGCATAGAGAGATGCTCCGTGTGGGGAACCTCCTGCTCGTTTCGGTGCGACCGGTTCGACGTTTGGGCTGTTGGGTGAAAGGTTGTCCCGTACGACATCGAGTGAGCGTGCTGTGCAGCTCCACGGGTGGGCGTACGTGACGTGCTCTTTGGGTTTTCCCTGCAGGTGTATATCGAGTCGATTCGCCGTCCCTCGCGGTGACGAGTACTGCTTGTTCACTGCGTCGTAACGTAGACTAATGGATGAAATATGTGGATTCAATGATGCTGATGGATATAATTGTATTGCTACATGTGTGCCACCAAATACTGCTTACTAAATTTCAGATTTCATGAACTGTTAACTTGTTGCTAAAAGATGAACTAAGGATGAACTTGTAGGCGTGTCCTTTTGCTGAAATGTTACTATCCTATGTCCATTGTACCCCTCATGTAGAGTTTCATGCTTAGGTGAGTCGGTTAAGCCTTGCTGAGCCTTCGTGCTCACGGTTGCTGCTTAAGTGTTTTTCAGGTGAGGAGCCACCCACGGACTCGGAGTACGAGTCCACCGGCGAGGGTTACCCTCCGTCGGGGACCACGGCTGAGTGGGAGCCGTACACGCCGCGCTGAGCTGAGACGTGCAGCTAGGGTGGGTTGCCCTAGGGCTGGGCAACCGACTTTTGCTAAATAGGCGGGCGTGAGTTGTATAGTGTAGTCTTCCGCTGTGTAATAGAACAATAATTGTAACTGAAGTTTGTACTTATTTGTACAGTTTCAGCTGTTTTTCCCATGTAATATATTGTGTTCTTATGACGTGTGCTGTCGGGTGTCGCATCGCGCGGCACCACCCTCTGCGATCCTGGATGAGCGGATTCCGGTCCGCCACAGCCTGGTATCAGAGCTGCAGTGGGGATAGCACAGTACTTAAGGACTGCATTATGGGAAAAACTTAGGTATACGGTGAGGAATCGGTAGTTTCCCAAGTAAGGACTATATTAGCATAGTTACTTAAAGTGGCAAAGACTAACTTATGTGTTATAATTCTGAATTTCAATTATGTAACGACGCACCTACGCTCTGGTAAGTATGGTAAGGAACGCCACCGAAAGCGGTTCAATTTCGGTTAGCTCTCCCTGACGAGGAACGTGGTTCAGGGATTGATCTCACAGCTTGGTGTGAGATGTCAATATGAACCTCTTGGACTCTTCATGTCCCTGAGTTCATATGAAACGCTGATCCCTAGCGTGCATTAGGCAAGTAAGTGGAGACCCCATCGCGTGGTCAGTAACGCGAGAGTGTGTTCGTCTGGAAATAGCCCAGGAGGACATACACAACGCTTGCCATCGGCGTGCCCTGCAGGGCAGTAGGTGGTATCTGTTGGGTTGATAACATTCCCAACCGTGACGACCCGTTCATGACATACTCGGGTTCCCCGTCGTGTGGTGTTGAAACACGATCACGTGCCTTGAGACGTGACTTAGCTCAAGGACGGCCGTATGACAATGATACGGGCGTTTGTATTTACTTTCAAATATGGTACTGCCTGAAATGAACAAACTTTGAGTGCACCATCATTGTGTGGTCTTCTGCAGGTACTAACCACGTATGTATCCGTGTAGAAAACGTGTGTGAGAGACCTTTTAGTGCTACACTTGAGACGTATATGCCGGTATGATCCGGTTAGGATTTTCTTTGGTGAGGAACGTAGTACCGAGGTATTGTAGGCATATGCATGAGTATAACGATAACAAAGAATTAAAATCTATAGGTTCAACATTTAGGACCCTTGTTGGGTATAAGAATGGGATAGTAATGATTGTAGTTCCAAAAAGACTGAAAAAAACAGAGTGCTCTGTTTTGGGGCAGCATGTTTGCTGATCTTCAACAGGGCATAACTCACAGGTATTTTAGCCCGGGGAGGTGTGCTATATAGTTCTGGAAAGGTATTCAAGTACTCTACAACTTTGTTGTAGACTTCCAGAGCTGAAACTCGCCTTAAGATGGCTGAAATCCCAGAGGAATGTAAACTGTCCAGAACCAGGGCAGAGTAAAACATCCTCTGAGTTGATCTGTTTTTCCAACATAACTCCCAGTTGAAAAATCAAAAATTGTCATATAATACATCCTTAGAACGAGTAGAAGATGTGTGACATCTTTGCAATTCAAAGTTTCTGAAGTTTCAGCACAGAATTTAGTGGAAATCAGGGTTGAAAACAGCCACTTCCAAGGGAGGTGCTGTTAAAATTCTCCCAGAAATTCTGCTAAACTTGAATTAGCATAACTTTTTAATCAAAGCTAATCTGGGGGCAAATGAGTACTCGTTGGAAAGATACTGAAGTTAACTTTAACTTTGGTATTCAACTTGAGTCATGAAAATGCCCAGAACCAGATCAAAACTTGGAATAGATAGCCACTGGTCATTCTGACAGAAGAATGACGATTGAACTCATTGAAAAGGGTGTTGTACCCTAAGGGTGTTATACGTGATGACAACGCAATATTAATGTCTCGTAGAGACCAAACCCAGTTATGGTGAGCTTCCAAAGAGGGGGTTCATCAAGTTGGATTAAGCTAACTTGTGTTTGGTCTGGTAATGGTGTAGCTTGTGCAAAGTTATTACATTATCTACTTACGAGATATTTTGCATGTTTTGGTTGTCATAATGTTTGTACGCCCAGTTCTATTGGACTGCATGCAAAATGTTGCGGGACTGATGTTTAATGTCGTATGGTTGCAGATGGTTCGTACTAGGACCACGCACGAGGTTGGTGGCTCTAGCCAAGGTGGAGGCGATGACTCCCAGCCACCGGCCTACGACATCACCCCGCAGCAGCAGCCACCACCGCCGCCTCCGCTTACTCTAGCGGATGTGATAGCGGCATTGGTGGGAGGTCGTGAGGAGCAGACCGACCTGCTCCGCACGATCGTGCAGAATACGTCCCAGGCGGGAGGACGTCAAGAGCGAGGGCCTCGTGAGCCCCGCGAAGTGTCGTACTCGGATTTCATGAGTACGCACCCTCCAGTGTTCACCGAAGCTGAAGAACCACTGGAGGCGGACAACTGGCTGCGGACTATCGAGTCCAAGTTCGGGCTGCTCCAGTGTACGGAGCGGCAGAAGACGCTGTTCGCAGCACAGCAGCTCCACGGTGCCGCTGGTGCGTGGTGGGCGAATTATGTCGCCTCACGTCCGGCTGGCCATGCCGTGGAATGGCAAGAGTTCCGGGAGGCGTTCCGCGCCTATCACATCCCTCACGGAATAATGAAGAGAAAGTTCCAAGAATTTTTGGAACTGAAGCAGGGCGGGAGGAGTGCCCACGACTACTCCCGTGCCTTCAACCATCTGGCGCAGTATGCGTCAGACTACATCTCCACGGAGGAGAAGAAGAGGGAGCACTTCTATCGGGGGTTACATCCCGAAATGAAGACCCACCTCGTACAATGGAACCGCGGCACATTCAACGACCTAGTCAATGCCGCCATCATGCAAGAGGATGCTCAGCGGGAGTTAGCAGCTGAGCAGAAGAAGCGCAGCGCTCCACCTAGCAGCGGTGGGAGTGGCGCTCCCCAGAAGTACCGTATGGTGTATCGGACACCATCCGGGCAGCAGTGGCAACCACCGGCGCGACCGCAACGGTTCGGGGGACGTCCCTTTCAGGCACCTCCGTTCCGTCCGCCGATGCCACCACCAAGACAGCAGCAGCAGCAGACGGTACCCCGGGCGTTTCCACCGCCACAACGCGCCCCGGGTTTCCGTCCACCGAGCAGCGGGGGACCGCCCCGTTTCACCTGCTTCACCTGTGGCCAGGCGGGCCACTTTGCGAAGGACTGTCCCCAGGGGCAGCAGAGCAGCGGGCAAGCCCAACTCCAGGGCGGTGCTCGAGGCCGACCTCCGGTGAAGAAGGTTGGTCAGCGGACTGGAGGCGTCCGCAACCTCGACAATGAGGACGCCCCAGAGGGAGACAACGTGCTGGCGGGTACGTTTACTCTCAACCATCAAGCCATCGTCATATTATTTGATTCTGGTGCAACCCACAGCTTTATAAGTGCATCATATGTGGCTAAACATCAATTGCAAGTCTTCCCAACCGACTGCACGTATATGATATGCTCACCGGGAGGGAAGATTTCAGCTAATATGATGATTCCAAAGGCACCTCTGTGCTTAGGCGGGAAGCTATATCCCACCACCTTGATAATCCTTATGGGACAAAAGATTGATGCAATCTTAGGGATGTCATGGCTGCAATACCATGGCGCTGTCCTAGAGACTCGGACACGGACGGTTCACTTAAATTCTCCATTTCACCGTCCGCATTCCATGGTGTTAGACACACCAGTCCGGGAAGTTTTAGCAATTAATAATGCTGAAGTTCTCAAGTTAGAAGACATCCCCGTAGTCCGGGAGTATCCTGACGTGTTCCCGGACGATCTTCCGGGCATGCCACCGGAGCGGGATGTCGAGTTCAAGATTGAGCTCGCACCCGGGACTACGCCCATATCACGGAGACCATACAAGATGGCTCCAAATGAGCTGGCGGAACTGAAAGAACAGCTCAATGATCTGTTGAGCAAGGGTTTCATTAGGCCGAGTTCCTCGCCTTGGGGATGCTCGGCGCTATTCGTGAAGAAAAAGGATGAGACCCTGAGGCTGTGTGTGGATTACCGGCCGCTCAACGCCGTCACCATCAAGAATAAGTACCCACTGCCCCGTATTGACATCTTGTTTGATCAACTTGTGGGGGCAAGTGTATTTTCAAAGATGGACCTTCGCTCTGGATATCACCAGATCAAGATCCGGGCGGAGGATATCCCGAAGTTGGCGTTCTCGAAGAGATATGGCTTATACGAATATCTCGTCATGTCCTTTGGTCTCACAAATGCTCCAGCCCATTTCATGTATCTCATGAACTCGGTGTTCATGCCGGAGCTGGACAAGTTCGTGGTAGTGTTCATCGACGATATCTTGGTTTACTCCACGACAGAAGCCGAGCATGCCGAACACTTACGGATCGTTCTTCAACGATTGCGAGACCACAAGCTCTACGCCAAGTTCAGCAAATGCGAATTTTGGATCAGCCAAGTGCCATTCTTGGGACATATTATCTCAGCTGAAGGCATTGCGGTTGACCCAAGTAAAATAGAGCAAGTGTTGAAATGGAAAGCTCCCACTTCAGTCCATGAAGTCAGAAGCTTCCTCGGGTTAGCGGGATACTACCGGAGATTCATTCCAAGTTTCTCCAAGCTCGCTAAACCGATGACAGAGTTGCTGAAGAAAGGGACAAAATATGTTTGGAACACGGCGTGTGAAGGAGCGTTCCGAACACTGGTGAAGCATCTCACAACAGCCCCGGTATTAGCTCAGCCGGATACAACAAAGCCCTTCGACGTGTATTGTGACGCGTCCGGTATTGGGCTTGGCTGCGTGTTGATGCAGGAAGGACGTGTGGTCGCGTATGGCTCACACCAACTTCGGAACCATGAGCAGCACTACCCAACTCACGATCTTGAACTTGCTGCCGTGGTGTTGGCGCTGAAAATGTGGAGGCACTATCTCCTGGGGAACTTGGTGCATCTCTACACCGACCACAAGAGCTTGAAATACATTTTCACCCAGAAGGAGCTGAACATGAGGCAGAGGAGGTGGTTAGAACTGATCAAAGATTATGAGATTGAGATCCATTACCACCCCGGCAAGGTGAATGTGGTTGCCGACGCGCTGAGTCGGAAATCACATGTCCATCACCTCACCATTACACCGGTGGAGGAGGAAGAGCCAAGTTTATACTTGGTTCCTTATGGATCGCTGTACAACCTTGCCCTCATCCCTACTATTAGGGAGGACATCATTGCAGCTCAGAAAACGGATAAAGGCATGGCACATCTCCGGAGACGGATTGACAATGGAGAAATTAAATGTTTCCGGAAGGATGATGAGGGGACGCTGTGGTTCAATGACCGCATAGTCGTACCCCGAGATATGGAGTTGAGGAAAAAGATTCTCGATGAAGCTCACTTGTCCAAATACTCCATTCATCCGGGCAGCAACAAAATGTACCAAGATTTGAAAAAGAAATTTTGGTGGACACGGATGAAGCGGGAGGTAGCTAAGTACGTATCCGAGTGCGATACGTGTAGACGAGTGAAAGCTCATCACATGAAGAAATCAGGGCTGTTGCAACCCCTGAAGATCCCGGCCTGGAAATGGGAAGATGTGAGCATGGATTTCATTGTGGGATTACCCCTAACAGCCAACAAGCATGATTCCATATGGGTAATCGTTGATCGGTTAACCAAGACGGCTCACTTCATTCCGGTGAATACACGGTACAATGCCGGCAAATATGCGGAGCTATACATAGCAATGATTCTATGCCTATACGGGATACCCAAGACCATTGTCTCAGATCGAGGTGCATTATTTGTATCTCGCTTTTGGGAGCAGCTACACGCTGCATTGGGTACTAAGTTGATCAGGAGCTCCGCCTATCACCCTCAGACAGATGGTCAGACAGAAAGGGTGAATCAAGTCCTGGAAGACATGTTGAGAGCATGCGCTATCCACCATGGTAGGAACTGGGATGATCACCTACCATTGGCGGAATTCTCGTACAACAACGGTTATCAGGCGAGTATCAAAATGGCACCCTATGAAGCTCTCTACGGTCGTAAATGCCGCACCCCATTAAATTGGTGCGAGTCCGGTGAAAGGGTCACATTCGGGGTTGATGTGGTGAATGACGCCGAGGAGCGCGTTCGGACAATTCAAGCCAATTTGAAGGCCGTTCAATCCCGACAAAAGAGCTACGCTGATAAGAGGCGTAGGCCGTTGCACTTTGACGTTGGGGAACACGTGTACCTCCGCGTATCTCCAATGAAGGGCGTGCACCGATTCGGTGTGAAGGGGAAGCTCGCTCCCCGTTTCATTGGACCCTACGCTATCACCGAGAAGTGTGGACCAGCAGCGTATCGATTGGAGCTACCGGCATCTCTGGCTGGTGTCCATGATATTTTCCATGTTTCGCAACTGCGAAAATGCTTGAAGCATACAGCTGCTGTTCCTACCGAAGACATCGGCGAGCTGAAACCGGATTTAACATATGATGAATATCCGGTGGGAATTCTTGATGAGAAAGCCAGGACCACACGCAGCAGAACATTGTGGTTCTACAAAATACTCTGGAGCAACCACACCGCCGAAGAAGCGACGTGGGAGAGCGAGGAGTTCCTTCGCTCAAATTACCCGGAGTTTATGGCTTCTCAACACGGGTAAGTCCCTATTACATCGCTATCTCTTCTTTTATAATCTCGGGACGAGATTCTTTTAAGGGGGGAGGGATGTAAAATCCCAAGAAAAGGGACTTGCAAAAACTTTTCTTCACCTCACAACACCACAGTTTTTATTGTGGACACCATAGGAAATGTTGTGAAGAGCAAGTAACCTCCATCAAAAGAATGATTAGAGGGGAAAGCCTTCACTTTCATAATGTAGGGTTTCTACAAATGAGCATGAGAGGTTGAGCTCACCCCTAGGATTTAAAAAGTCTTGGGAAGGTTCAGTCCAAAGCTCATGCAAATTCAACAATTTTTGAGGCACTTTTGGGTTATTTCAAAAAGAGGCCAATTTGAATGTAAATTCAAATTGCAGCAACTTTCATCACCCAAATTCAAAAGTTAGCTCCATATCTATACTCAGCACATTTTTCTGAGTGAACCCACCAACTTTCATCTCCATTGGAGCTCATCTTGTCAAGAGCTAAATTTGCAAGAATTCAAAACTGAATTTGAATTTCAGTTTGAATATGAAGCAAATTTAACCAAACAAAGTTTGAATTTGAGAATTCAAATTCAAACAAAGGCTTGGTGACTAAGTCTCACATTAAATTGTGAGTAGCTGAGGATATTTTGGCACAACAGAATTCAGAAAATTGGAAAAAAACAAAAGAGTTAGAGGGGAGGCCCACTGGTCAGTAGACTTAGCACCGAAGTCTCTTCAGCCGACTCCTCGACCGAGCGCGCTCGCCAGCTGCAGCCAGCGGCGGCGACCGACCACCTCGGCCGGTCTGCTCCTGCTTCAGCAGAGGAGGTGGCACAGCAGGTGTCGCGCTCTCCCCTGGCCTCAGGAGCCTATAAAAGGCCCGAGACCGCCGGCGATTTACTGACTTTCGCGAAGTTCTGTAACCAGCAGCCTAGTCGCCCGAGCTCCGATCGTATGCCACCCCAGCTGTGATCATCTTCCGGCTTCGACCTCCATAGGAAAGTGAAGCGCTAGCTCGTCCTCAAGACCACCGCGCAAACCGTTCCAAGGTTCGACCTCTGTGCGCGGAGAATTTCTCAGTTTAGGGCGAGTAGCTCCTTTCGGGACCCGATTAGGTTTAGCAGAAATTTGGGAAGCATAGTGGGTGGGAGACCGAACGGAGCTGTGAGAGAGCATCTAGAGGTTCTGGCGACCCTTCTCGTTCGAAAACCGGAAGGAAATCACCGCCGGAACCCTAAGTTCACCCTAGGACAGTATGGCGGAGGAGGGGGTCGCCGGTGAGGTCTGGGTTGCCGGCCGTTTAGGGGCCAACAGAGCTCATGCCGAGTTTCCCGAGGTTTCCCTGAGTGTGGCGACGCGATTAGCGCACGATGAAAATGGTCAGAAGGGCGGGAACACATTGCCGAGGTAGCACAGAGGCATAGGGCTCGTCGCCGGCGAGCTATGGCGGTTAGCCGGCGGCGACATGGTGTCCAGCGGGTTCAGCACCCGAGATTACGTGGGGGCGGCGAGTTTCGTCGGCTCCGGTGAGCTAGATCGCCGGGAACGCTGACCTCGCCGGAGCTCCGGCGGCTCGGGGCGGCGACGTCGGGAGGTAGACGAAGGACGCGGCCCCACCTTTCAGCCCCTGTGTTAATCGCGCGCGAGCGCGCGGTTAGTTCAATTTAAATGGGCGGGCCCTGCTGTCAGCCTCTGGTTTAGCGCGGGAGGGGATTTTCGGTAGGAAAATAATTCAGGGATTAGCTCAAACTTTAGAAATCCATAACCTTGGCTAGGAAGCTCCAGATTTAGTGATTCAAATTGGGTTGGATTCATCTTGCCTAGCTCTGTCCAGAGATACAACCCAATTTGTATGAAACCCATTAATTAATTCTGGAAAATTCTTTAAAGCTTTTCAGCAAAAGAATTTTAGAGGGAGTTTGGTTCATCCAAAAATCCCCAAATTTTACCAGAATGTTCTTTAGGACATTAGTAAACCCCTGTAAAAGTTTCAGACCAGTTGGAGTCGATGTGGTCAGAGCAATTCAAATTGGAAAGTGCTGTGTTCATTTGAATGCAGAAACATTTTCAGAGGATTTCCAAAACTTGGAAATTCAGTTCTGGGCAATTCTTAACCCCAAAAATGTTAGGAAAATTCAGGCAAACTCTATGAGCTATAATTGAAATTGTAGTTCATTAAGTTAAGCATGAACAGGGGTATTACCTCAGAATAAATTCTTCCCTGCTGATTTGCCAAGAGAATTATTCTGAGCAAACTACTCCATGAAAAGTGCTAAGGTTTGGTCCAGAGAGTTTTCTTGTGACAAGGAACTTACACAAAAATTCTCAGCTCCATTGGAGCTCTAGATCACCCCTGTCCTGTTTAACCACTTAAGGGGTTAATATGGGAAAAAGGGGGAAAACCACTTAGCATTTAACCATGTGATTAAGTCCAAGCCAAACCACCAACACCAGTTCATCTTTAAATTCTTAAACAAAGTTCCAGGTGATAGAGGCTGGGTATTAGAACTAATAGTAGAAGTCTTACTCTAAAACTCACCTGTGCATCTAAATTAACATGTAGTATTTCATTAACGTGTAGCCGTTGAAGAAGAGGCTCCGGAAGTGCTGGACTTCCTTCTTCCGGACGAAGAACTAACTCCTGACCAGCAGCAACAAGGCAAGCCCCGGTTTGCATTAACCCTTTTTAAGAGTTTTACTTTGTTTACATGTGTCATATGAAGTATGTATGTGCATTAGGTATAGGATGAATGAAACCCCACTTGCATAACCAAAGGTTCCTAAAAGAGTGAGGGTAGTGTCAAGGACCTCGAGTAGACAGGCTATGCTTAATGAGTCATAGGACTTCGGTACAAGTCGAGTAGTTGGAATCTACTCGCGAGATAGGCTGGGGACACACGGGTTCGGTTGAGTGATGTGAGATCACTTTAGTAATGAAAATGAGACTAGGCAGGGGCTAGGGCGTAGCAAGAGTGAGTCTTGTGTGCGCAGCCCTGCCCGTGTCGATTGAGGACCGATCCGTGTGCGGCCCTGCTGAACAAGTATTGAACGTACCGAAGGCATATCGGATATATGGGCCCCGATAAACCGATGTAGCCTAAACCTCCGGGCGTCGAGGCATAGCACACCGATTTATAGGTGTAGGTTGAGGGCAGCAAGGTGGAAATCTGCCAACGGGCATAGAGAGATGCTCCGTGTGGGGAACCTCCTGCTCGTTTCGGTGCGACCGGTTCGACGTTTGGGCTGTTGGGTGAAAGGTTGTCCCGTACGACATCGAGTGAGCGTGCTGTGCAGCTCCACGGGTGGGCGTACGTGACGTGCTCTTTGGGTTTTCCCTGCAGGTGTATATCGAGTCGATTCGCCGTCCCTCGCGGTGACGAGTACTGCTTGTTCACTGCGTCGTAACGTAGACTAATGGATGAAATATGTGGATTCAATGATGCTGATGGATATAATTGTATTGCTACATGTGTGCCACCAAATACTGCTTACTAAATTTCAGATTTCATGAACTGTTAACTTGTTGCTAAAAGATGAACTAAGGATGAACTTGTAGGCGTGTCCTTTTGCTGAAATGTTACTATCCTATGTCCATTGTACCCCTCATGTAGAGTTTCATGCTTAGGTGAGTCGGTTAAGCCTTGCTGAGCCTTCGTGCTCAAGGTTGCTGCTTAAGTGTTTTTCAGGTGAGGAGCCACCCACGGACTCGGAGTACGAGTCCACCGGCGAGGGTTACCCTCCGTCGGGGACCACGGCTGAGTGGGAGCCGTACACGCCGCGCTGAGCTGAGACGTGCAGCTAGGGTGGGTTGCCCTAGGGCTGGGCAACCGACTTTTGCTAAATAGGCGGGCGTGAGTTGTATAGTGTAGTCTTCCGCTGTGTAATAGAACAATAATTGTAACTGAAGTTTGTACTTATTTGTACAGTTTCAGCTGTTTTTCCCATGTAATATATTGTGTTCTTATGACGTGTGCTGTCGGGTGTCGCATCGCGCGGCACCACCCTCTGCGATCCTGGATGAGCGGATTCCGGTCCGCCACATTTGGCGTGCCAGGTAGGGGGCTTTTCTCATGGCGCGACGAGTTTCCACCGACGAAGATGACCAAGCTTCCTTCAGCGGCAAACTCTCCCCCCCTGCGCCCACGGCAAACCGTGACCAGGGGAGAGTACATGATGACACACTCAGGACGGACCTACGCTCTGGTAAGTATGGTAAGGAACGCCACCGAAAGCGGTTCAATTTCGGTTAGCTCTCCCTGACGAGGAACGTGGTTCAGGGATTGATCTCACAGCTTGGTGTGAGATGTCAATATGAACCTCTTGGACTCTTCATGTCCCTGAGTTCATATGAAACGCTGATCCCTAGCGTGCATTAGGCAAGTAAGTGGAGACCCCATCGCGTGGTCAGTAACGCGAGAGTGTGTTCGTCTGGAAATAGCCCAGGAGGACATACGCAGCGCTTGCCATCGGCGTGCCCTGCAGGGCAGTAGGTGGTATCTGTTGGGTTGATAACATTCCCAACCGTGACGACCCGTTCATGACATACTCGGGTTCCCCGTCGTGTGGTGTTGAAACACGATCACGTGCCTTGAGACGTGACTTAGCTCAAGGACGGCCGTATGACAATGATACGGGCGTTTGTATTTACTTTCAAATATGGTACTGCCTGAAATGAACAAACTTTGAGTGCACCATCATTGTGTGGTCTTCTGCAGGTACTAACCACGTATGTATCCGTGTAGAAAACGTGTGTGAGAGACCGTTTAGTGCTACACTTGAGACGTATATGCCGGTATGATCCGGTTAGGATTTTCTTTGGTGAGGAACGTAGTACCGAGGTATTGTAGGCATATGCATGAGTATAACGATAACAAAGAATTAAAATCTATAGGTTCAACATTTAGGACCCTGGTTGGGTATAAGAATGGGATAGTAATGATTGTAGTTCCAAAAAGACTGAAAAAAACAGAGTGCTCTGTTTTGGGGCAGCATGTTTGCTGATCTTCAACAGGGCATAACTCACAGGTATTTTAGCCCGGGGAGGTGTGCTATATAGTTCTGGAAAGGTATTCAAGTACTCTACAACTTTGTTGTAGACTTCCAGAGCTGAAACTCGCCTTAAGATGGCTGAAATCCCAGAGGAATGTAAACTGTCCAGAACCAGGGCAGAGTAAAACATCCTCTGAGTTGATCTGTTTTTCCAACATAACTCCCAGTTGAAAAATCAAAAATTGTCATATAATACATCCTTAGAACGAGTAGAAGATGTGTGACATCTTTGCAATTCAAAGTTTCTGAAGTTTCAGCACACAATTTAGTGGAAATCAGGGTTGAAAACAGCCACTTCCAAGGGAGGTGCTGTTAAAATTCTCCCAGAAATTCTGCTAACCTTGAATTAGCATAACTTTTTAATCAAAGCTAATCTGGGGGCAAATGAGTACTCGTTGGAAAGATACTGAAGTTAACTTTAACTTTGGTATTCAACTTGAGTCATGAAAATGCCCAGAACCAGATCAAAACTTGGAATAGATAGCAACTGGTCATTCTGACAGAAGAATGACGATTGAACTCATTGAAAAGGGTGTTGTACCCTAAGGGTGTTATACGTGATGACAACGCAATATTAATGTCTCGTAGAGACCAAACCCAGTTATGGTGAGCTTCCAAAGAGGGGGTTCATCAAGTTGGATTAAGCTAACTTGTGTTTGGTCTGGTAATGGTGTAGCTTGTGCAAAGTTATTACATTATCTACTTACGAGATATTTTGCATGTTTTGGTTGTCATAATGTTTGTACGCCCAGTTCTATTGGACTGCATGCAAAATGTTGCGGGACTGATGTTTAATGTCGTATGGTTGCAGATGGTTCGTACTAGGACCACGCACGAGGTTGGTGGCTCTAGCCAAGGTGGAGGCGATGACTCCCAGCCACCGGCCTACGACAGCACCCCGCAGCAGCAGCCACCACCGCCGCCTCCGCTTACTCTAGCGGATGTGATAGCGGCATTGGTGGGAGGTCGTGAGGAGCAGACCGACCTGCTCCGCACGATCGTGCAGAATACGTCCCAGGCGGGAGGACGTCAAGAGCGAGGGCCTCGTGAGCCCCGCGAAGTGTCGTACTCGGATTTCATGAGTACGCACCCTCCAGTGTTCACCGAAGCTGAAGAACCACTGGAGGCGGACAACTGGCTGCGGACTATCGAGTCCAAGTTCGGGCTGCTCCAGTGTACGGATTGGCAGAAGACGCTGTTCGCAGCACAGCAGCTCCACGGTGCCGCTGGTGCGTGGTGGGCGAATTATGTCACCTCACGTCCGGCTGGCCATGCCGTGGAATGGCAAGAGTTCCGGGAGGCGTTCCGCGCCTATCACATCCCTCCCGGAATAATGAAGAGAAAGTTCCAAGAATTTTTGGAACTGAAGCAGGGCGGGAGGAGTGCCCACGACTACTCCCGTGCCTTCAACCATCTGTCGCAGTATGCGTCAGACTACATCTCCACGGAGGAGAAGAAGAGGGAGCACTTCTATCGGGGGTTACATCCCGAAATGAAGACCCACCTCGTACAATGGAACCGCGG
Organism: Neostapfia colusana; assembly: GCA_030760725.1. Classification (NCBI taxonomy): domain Eukaryota; kingdom Viridiplantae; phylum Streptophyta; class Magnoliopsida; order Poales; family Poaceae; genus Neostapfia; species Neostapfia colusana. Next base: position 110,780,107 of record JASWHV010000006.1, read on the forward strand.
CACATTCAACGACCTAGTCAATGCCGCCATCATGCAAGAGGACGCTCAGCGGGAGTTAGCAGCTGAGCAGAAGAAGCGCAGCGCTCCACCTAGCAGCGGTGGGAGTGGCGCTCCCCAGAAGTACCGTATGGTGTATCGGACACCATCCGGGCAGCAGTGGCAACCACCGGCGCGACCGCAACGGTTCGGGGGACGTCCCTTTCAGGCACCTCCGTTCCGTCCGCCGATGCCACCACCAAGACAGCAGCAGCAGCAGACGGTACCCCGGGCGTTTCCACCGCCACAACGCGCCCCGGGTTTCCGTCCACCGAGAAGCGGGGGACCGCCCCGTTTCACCTGCTTCACCTGTGGCCAGGCGGGCCACTTTGCGAAGGACTGTCCCCAGGGGCAGCAGAGCAGCGGGCAAGCCCAACTCCAGGGCGGTGCTCGAGGCCGACCTCCGGTGAAGAAGGTTGGTCAGCGGACTGGAGGCGTCCGCAACCTCGACAATGAGGACGCCCCAGAGGGAGACAACGTGCTGGCGGGTACGTTTACTCTCAACCATCAAGCCATCGTCATATTATTTGATTCTGGTGCAACCCACAGCTTTATAAGTGCATCATATGTGGCTAAACATCAATTGCAAGTCTTCCCAACCGACTGCACGTATATGATATGCTCACCGGGAGGGAAGATTTCAGCTAATATGATGATTCCAAAGGCACCTCTGTGCTTAGGCGGGAAGCTATATCCCACCACCTTGATAATCCTTATGGGACAAAAGATTGATGCAATCTTAGGGATGTCATGGCTGCAATACCATGGCGCTGTCCTAGAGACTCGGACACGGACGGTTCACTTAAATTCTCCATTTCACCGTCCGCATTCCATGGTGTTAGACACACCAGTCCGGGAAGTTTTAGCAATTAATAATGCTGAAGTTCTCAAGTTAGAAGACATCCCCGTAGTCCGGGAGTATCCTGACGTGTTTCCGGACGATCTTCCGGGCATGCCACCGGAGCGGGATGTCGAGTTCAAGATTGAGCTCGCACCCGGGACTACGCCCATATCACGGAGACCATACAAGATGGCTCCAAATGAGCTGGCGGAACTGAAAGAACAGCTCAATGATCTGTTGAGCAAGGGTTTCATTAGGCCGAGTTCCTCGCCTTGGGGATGCTCGGCACTATTCGTGAAGAAAAAGGATGAGACCCTGAGGCTGTGTGTGGATTACCGGCCGCTCAACGCCGTCACCATCAAGAATAAGTACCCACTGCCCCGTATTGACATCTTGTTTGATCAACTTGTGGGGGCAAGTGTATTTTCAAAGATGGACCTTCGCTCTGGATATCACCAGATCAAGATCCGGGCGGAGGATATCCCGAAGACGGCGTTCTCGACGAGATACGGCTTATACGAATATCTCATCATGTCCTTTGGTCTCACAAATGCTCCAGCCCATTTCATGTATCTCATGAACTCGGTGTTCATGCCGGAGCTGGACAAGTTCGTGGTAGTGTTCATCGACGATATCTTGGTTTACTCCAAGACAGAAGCCGAGCATGCCGAACACTTACGGATCGTTCTTCAACGATTGCGAGACCACAAGCTCTACGCCAAGTTCAGCAAATGCGAATTTTGGATCAGCCAAGTGCCATTCTTGAGACATATTATCTCAGCTGAAGGCATTGCGGTTGACCCAAGTAAAATAGAGCAAGTGTTGAAATGGAAAGCTCCCACTTCAGTCCATGAAGTCAGAAGCTTCCTCGGGTTAGCGGGATACTACCGGAGATTCATTCCAAGTTTCTCCAAGCTCGCTAAACCTATGACAGAGTTGCTGAAGAAAGGGACAAAATATGTTTGGAACACGGCGTGTGAAGGAGCGTTCCGAACACTGGTGAAGCATCTCACAACAGCCCCGGTATTAGCTCAGCCGGATACAACAAAGCCCTTCGACGTGTATTGTGACGCGTCCGGTATTGGGCTTGGCTGCGTGTTGATGCAGGAAGGACGTGTGGTCGCGTATGGCTCACGCCAACTTCGGAACCATGAGCAGCACTACCCAACTCACGATCTTGAACTTGCTGCCGTGGTGTTGGCGCTGAAAATGTGGAGGCACTATCTCCTGGGGAACTTGGTGCATCTCTACACCGACCACAAGAGCTTGAAATACATTTTCACCCAGAAGGAGCTGAACATGAGGCAGAGGAGGTGGTTAGAACTGATCAAAGATTAGCGCACGATGAAAATGGTCAGAAGGGCGGGAACACATTGCCGAGGTAGCACAGAGGCATAGGGCTCGTCGCCGGCGAGCTATGGCGGTTAGCCGGCGGCGACATGGTGTCCAGCGGGTTCAGCACCCGAGATTACGTGGGGGCGGCGAGTTTCGTCGGCTCCGGTGAGCTAGATCGCCGGGAACGCTGACCTCGCCGGAGCTCCGGCGGCTCGGGGCGGCGACGTCGGGAGGTAGACGAAGGACGCGGCCCCACCTGTCAGCCCCTGTGTTAATCGCGCGCGAGCGCGCGGTTAGTTCAATTTAAATGGGCGGGCCCCGCTGTCAGCCTCTGGTTTAGCGCGGGAGGGGATTTTCGGTAGGAAAATAATTCAGGGATTAGCTCAAACTTTAGAAATCCATAACCTTGGCTAGGAAGCTCCAAATTTAGTGATTCAAATTGGGTTGGATTCATCTTGCCTAGCTCTGTCCAGAGATACAACCCAATTTGTATGAAACCCATTAATTAATTCTGGAAAATTCTTTAAAGCTTTTCAGCAAAAGAATTTTAGAGGGAGTTTGGTTCATCCAAAAATCCCCAAATTTTACCAGAATGTTCTTTAGGACATTAGTAAACCCCTGTAAAAGTTTCAGACCAGTTGGAGTCGATGTGGTCAGAGCAATTCAAATTGGAAAGTGCTGTGTTCATTTGAATGCAGAAACATTTTCAAAGGATTTCCAAAACTTGGAAATTCAGTTCTGGGCAATTCTTAACCCCAAAAATGTTAGGAAAATTCAGGCAAACTCTATGAGCTATAATTGAAATTGTAGTTCATTAAGTTAAGCATGAACAGGGGTATTACCTCAGAATAAATTCTTCCCTGCTGATTTGCCAAGAGAATTATTCTGAGCAAACTACTCCATGAAAAGTGCTAAGGTTTGGTCCAGAGAGTTTTCTTGTGACAAGGAACTTACACAAAAATTCTCAGCTCCATTGGAGCTCTAGATCACCCCTGTCCTGTTTAACCACTTAAGGGGTTAATATGGGAAAAAGGGGGAAAACCACTTAGCATTTAACCATGTGATTAAGTCCAAGCCAAACCACCAACACCAGTTCATCTTTAAATTCTTAAACAAAGTTCCAGGTGATAGAGGCTGGGTATTAGAACTAATAGTAGAAGTCTTACTCTAAAACTCACCTGTGCATCTAAATTAACATGTAGTATTTCATTAACGTGTAGCCGTTGAAGAAGAGGCTCCGGAAGTGCTGGACTTCCTTCTTCCGGACGAAGAACTAACTCCTGACCAGCAGCAACAAGGCAAGCCCCGGTTTGCATTAACCCTTTTTAAGAGTTTTACTTTGTTTACATGTGTCATATGAAGTATGTATGTGCATTAGGTATAGGATGAATGAAACCCCACTTGCATAACCAAAGGTTCCTAAAAGAGTGAGGGTAGTGTCAAGGACCTCGAGTAGACAGGCTATGCTTAATGAGTCATAGGACTTCGGTACAAGTCGAGTAGTTGGAATCTACTCGCGAGATAGGCTGGGGACACACGGGTTCGGTTGAGTGATGTGAGATCACTTTAGTAATGAAAATGAGACTAGGCAGGGGCTAGGGCGTAGCAAGAGTGAGTCTTGTGTGCGCAGCCCTGCCCGTGTCGATTGAGGACCGATCCGTGTGCGGCCCTGCTGAACAAGTATTGAACGTACCGAAGGCATATCGGATATATGGGCCCCGATAAACCGATGTAGCCTAAACCTCCGGGCGTCGAGGCATAGCACACCGATTTATAGGTGTAGGTTGAGGGCAGCAAGGTGGAAATCTGCCAACGGGCATAGAGAGATGCTCCGTGTGGGGAACCTCCTGCTCGTTTCGGTGCGACCGGTTCGACGTTTGGGCTGTTGGGTGAAAGGTTGTCCCGTACGACATCGAGTGAGCGTGCTGTGCAGCTCCACGGGTGGGCGTACGTGACGTGCTCTTTGGGTTTTCCCTGCAGGTGTATATCGAGTCGATTCGCCGTCCCTCGCGGTGACGAGTACTGCTTGTTCACTGCGTCGTAACGTAGACTAATGGATGAAATATGTGGATTCAATGATGCTGATGGATATAATTGTATTGCTACATGTGTGCCACCAAATACTGCTTACTAAATTTCAGATTTCATGAACTGTTAACTTGTTGCTAAAAGATGAACTAAGGATGAACTTGTAGGCGTGTCCTTTTGCTGAAATGTTACTATCCTATGTCCATTGTACCCCTCATGTAGAGTTTCATGCTTAGGTGAGTCGGTTAAGCCTTGCTGAGCCTTCGTGCTCACGGTTGCTGCTTAAGTGTTTTTCAGGTGAGGAGCCACCCACGGACTCGGAGTACGAGTCCACCGGCGAGGGTTACCCTCCGTCGGGGACCACGGCTGAGTGGGAGCCGTACACGCCGCGCTGAGCTGAGACGTGCAGCTAGGGTGGGTTGCCCTAGGGCTGGGCAACCGACTTTTGCTAAATAGGCGGGCGTGAGTTGTATAGTGTAGTCTTCCGCTGTGTAATAGAACAATAATTGTAACTGAAGTTTGTACTTATTTGTACAGTTTCAGCTGTTTTTCCCATGTAATATATTGTGTTCTTATGACGTGTGCTGTCGGGTGTCGCATCGCGCGGCACCACCCTCTGCGATCCTGGATGAGCGGATTCCGGTCCGCCACATTTGGCGTGCCAGGTAGGGGGCTTTTCTCATGGCGCGACGAGTTTCCACCGACGAAGATGACCAAGCTTCCTTCAGCGGCAAACTCTCCCCCCCTGCGCCCACGGCAAACCGTGACCAGGGGAGAGTACATGATGACACACTCAGGACGGAGTGTGTCAGGGCAAGCTGGGAGCCAGCAACCGGCTCTGGCAGCGCCGACCCCGGCAATGCAGGCTCCATCCAGCGTCAGGCCTTCAGTAGCACCGGGCGTACCCGGTGGGGGTGCGCTAGCCGCAGCAAGGGCGCTACTGCACAATCCGCCTGCTGGGGACACGCCTCAGGCAGCGACCCAGCAGTGGATTCGCGAGGTAGACCGTCTTGTCGTCGCCGCCGCAAACCATTGACTTCGGCGGGGACGACGCTACGACCAACCGGCTGTGTCGCTGACGCGCACGCCAACGGTTGACGGGCAGACGGCGGGTTCCAGCTCCACCAAGCTTCCGTCGACGGACCTGAGGACAGAGCTGGAACGGGGCCACTTGGGCCAAGATGCCCGAGTGTTCCTCGAGCGACGTCGAGAATGGCGTCGCACTCAAGAGGCTGGTGACAACATGACGTCGGCCTCGACCCAGCCTGGAGGGCAGACCTTCGCTACGTGATCTCTGCCCCAGGCGTACGCCGCACAGCATAAGCCACAACCATGTGCTCTGCAAGTGGCGTCCCCGGCCTATGGCGCAACCTTGCCCATACCGGGGTACACTGTGTCAGGCGCAACCAAGCGTTCGCGACACCAGTACCTGCACTGGGAGCCAGCAACCGGCTCTGGCAGCGCCGACCCCGGCAATGCAGGCTCCAACCAGCATCAGGTCTTCAGTAGCGCTGGGCGTACCCGGCGGGGGTGCGCCAGCCGCAGCAAGAGCGCTACTGTGCAATCTGCCTGCTGGGGACGCGCCTCAGGCAGCGACCCAGCAGTGGATTCGTCGTCGCCACCGCAAACCCTCGACTTCGGCGGGGACGACGCTCCGGCCAACCGGCCGTGCCGCTGACGCGCACGCCAATGGTTGGCGAGCAGACGGCGGACTCTGGCTCCACCAGGCTTCCGTCGACGGACCTGGGGGCAGAGCCGGAGCGATGCCACTTGGGCCAAGATGCCCGAGTGTTCTTCGAGCAACGTCGAGAAAGGCGTCGCAACTAAGAGGCTGGCGACAGTATGACATCGGCCTCGACCCAGCCTGAAGGGCAGATCTTCGCATCGCGAGCTCTGCCCCAGGCATACACCGCGCAGCATATGCCACAACCATATGCCCCGCAAACGGCGTCCCCGGTCTATGGAGCAGCCTTGCCCATACCGGGGCACACTGTGCCAGCGGCGAACCAAGCGTTCGTGGCACCAATACCTGCACTGGGAGCCAGCAACCGGCTCTGGCAGCGCCGACCCCGGCAATGCAGGCTCCGACCAGCGTCAGGTCTTCAGTAGCGCTGGGCGTACCCGGCGGGGGTGCGCTAGCCGCAGCAAGAGCACTGCTACTCAATCCGCCTGCTGGGGACGTGCCTCAGGCAGCGACCCAGCAGCGGATTCGCGAGGTAGACCGTTTCGTCGTCGCCGCCGCAAACCCTCGACTTCGGCGGGGACAACGCTCCGGCCAACCGGCCGTGTCGCTGATGCGCACGCCAATGGTTGGTGAACACACGGCAGATTCCAGCTACACCAGGCTTCGGTTTTGGCCGCGCCTGCCCGAAAAGTTTGACAGCAGCGTCAACCCGGCGGAGTTCCTTCAGATCTACTCCACCGCCGTACTTGCCGCAGGAGGGGATGAGGCCGTCATGGCCAACTACTTCCCCGTCGCCTTGACCGGCCCGACCCGGTCTTGGCTCATGAACCTTCCTCGGGGTTCCATGACTTCCTGGGGAGAGCTCTGCCGGCAGTTCATCGCCAACTTCGGCAGCTCCTACAACCGTCCCGGCACGGAGCTTGACCTCCAAGCCATCAAGTAACAACCTGGGGAGTCGCTGCGCTCCTTCATCCAGCGGTTCTCCCAGGTACGCAACACCATCCCGCATATTCAAAGTGCTTCTATGGTGGTGACACTTCGACAGTGTCCGAGACGAGAAGATGCTTGAGAAGCTTGCGACCAAAGAGGTCTGCGATGCCTCTGAGCACTTCAGCCTGTCGGACAAGTGCGCCAGAGCAGCCGGTGGGCGGAGCTGGCACTCACTGCCAGCTTCCGAAGCCGGAAGACAGCCCGAAGACGGCGGAGTTCAAGCTGAGCTCCCGACCACGTCAGACAGCCAAGAGCCAAGCACTGGCTGACTTCGTGGCTGAGTGGACGCCAACGAAGGCTGACCCAGGGGGCCGCGAAGACGGTGAACCAAAGTACCGAGCTCCGGTCTTCACCGGGCCTCACTGGACGCTCTTCTTCGACGGCTCCTCACGAAAGCAGGGGGGCCGGTGCCGGCGTACTGCTTCTCATGCCATCGGGGGAGCAGTCTGGGTACATGGTGCGTTTCAATTCCAAGGCAACCAACAACTTGGCAGAGTATGAAGCACTCATCTTTGGCCTAAAAGACAGTCCTGTATTTGGGTGGTCGCCAGTTGTTGGCACAGGGCGACTCCCAGCTAGTTATCAAGCAAGTTAAGTGTGACGCCCTCAATTCTGTGGAAAACCACGGAACCGAGAACTAATGCATATGTGTGCCCAGGACGTTTATCACACATACACATACGTTCCACAAACTGAATTCAGATTATATATTACCACGAATAACAGAGTTTATTACAACACCTCATGAGTCTTGGACTCATGCCCACAGCGGAAGTCTTTGTTCTATGCAGCGGGGATCTTTATTTAAATGCGGAAGCAAAAACTAATGCGGAAGCAAAACTAAGCAGAAGAGGCTTCATCTCTACTCCCTCCACAGGCAAGGTTGAGAACAGATCACACGCCATAATGCTCTACTCGGTCTTCATAGTAGTCTTCTCTTGCTGTTGATGAAGAAATAATAATGCAAGTTTGAGTACAATGATGTACTCAGCAAGTGCGGGAAAACACATGATATGCAGCTCCTAAACAAGGAAGGCATAAAAAGGTTTACTTGCAGAAAAACAGATTTATAAAAACGTGATAAAACAGCAACTTAACTTTAGATGAATGTAATCCCAGCATGTATTAAATTACCAACATACCTCCATCGCTTTCCATGTTCCATCCGAACATTAACCAATCTTTTATTCATACTCACGAATACCTCCTCGTATTCGCTACCATTTTACCTCATAAAACAACCACATCTCACACCGAGACCAATCTCATGTCATGACCCACCAGTCATGCAACCCTTTCATCATCCAGGCTTAACAATTCCAAACCAAACCATAACCAAACCCATAATCATAACCAAGAACCTTTCCAATAACCATTCCAATAACCATCCCATCTAATCATGGCAGTTTAGCCAGGTGCTCATGACCGTAAGCTCGGCTATCATGATAGTTTTTAAAATCTGCAGAGTTTGTACCTCTTTACCCACAAGTTTGTGATTTCGTCACCCGTCGGCGACTGCAGAACCTCCATTATACCAGTACACATCCGTCGGTGTATGGTCAAGATATCACAAAATAGCCTTTACAAAGGGGTTACTAGATGTATGGACTCACTAAGGTTTCACCGGCAGGCTAGAATCTCCAATTCTCCCACCCACGGGCCCCCTCTTGTGCCATGCAGTTCCCAGGGCAGTCCTCACTCAACTCCCATTCCCCGCGCCTTCCACAGTCCATAACACCCTAGCAACTTACCTAATTACTCAGCTAAGCCGCACCCATACTTGGCCTTGTGGTGGCACTGTTATCCTGGCATGTGCATGCATGAACCGGTCCTTAGATCTACGGCAAGTAAAACCACCATCTCATGCTACCTCATTCACAAACCCAGGCTTACCTAGATCTCCCCCCCCCCCCGATCCATGTTTATAACCTCATCAGTTACTTATTATCAGTACAAGTGCAGTTAGCTAGACACATCTATCTCGCTTCCCGATCCCAGAGACTCAGCGAAGTATAAAGCAAAAACCATACCCGACTCATAAACTTCCAAGGCGACAAGGATGGTTTAATCAAAACTAGTAAAATCCTATGAAAAGGGTTTCCCATCATGTTTGACTCAGCACACACACCTTTTCGCAAAACAAAACAGTTTTACCCAAAACATAGGATCAACATGGTCAAGGAGCACTTGCCTTGTTCTTGCGGTTCCGGTTGTTCTTGATTCTCAAAACCCTGTTGCTGCAGCTCGTCGTAGACAGCTTCCTGAGTTTGTCCTGCTATGTAGGATTCACGTCCATACAAATTCACAGCAATCAATATCATGCACAAACCCTAAACTAGATGCGATGATGCACATGCATGCTATCCTATGATTAGTTTTATTAGATTGATCTGTACGTATGCTTGCATGGCTTGCATGGTCAGAGGTGTTTGGATTAAAGGTGAACGTGGCGATGATCTTGTCTTTAGATCAAACTGATCATCGAGTGTTCTGCCCACGAAAAGGCTTCTGTTCGAAAGGAATCGAAGAACAGATGCAAAGATGAGCACAATGATGTCGTAAGGTGGTATCGAAGTCCTACCTCACGCTCTTCTTGTCTTCGGGGTCCTCCTTAGACCGCTTGGTTCTCCTCCGATGATCTCCCTTGTTGTGCTTTCGGCAATGTTTTGCTCGGCGAGTTAGGGCTAGGTCTCTAAGTCGTCGGCTCAGGATTTGAAAGAAAAGTTTATGGTTTCGGCCAGAGGTTTTGGGTTCTATTTATAATCGGGAAGAGAAGAGTCCTAATCTGATTGGATCCCGAATAAGAGTCTTATTCAGATCTTTGTTAGATCCTGACTTCTTACCTTCGGTAACATCGGGGAGTTTAGATCGGTTTCCGTTGCGTACTGGTATCTTTACGCTTAAAAACCGCTCCAGAACTCGCTACCTCCGTGATGAAGAGCTCCGGAAGCTCCACGTGTCCTTCGGAGCCTGGTATCTCTTCATCCGCAGAGACGAGCTCCGGTTGTGCCGCGTGTCAATCGATCAAGACCTCCCTCTTCTTCGGAGACGAGCTCCGCGCACGCCACGTGTGGGTGCCGGTCTTTCAGCCTTTCCTTCCCTCAGGGAGATGCCCCGAGGTCGACACGTGTCCAGCAGCGACGGACCTCCGGAGATAAGCTCCGGTGGCGACACGTGTTCAATAGATCCGGACTTCTCGGAGATGGGTTCCGAGATTAACACGTATCCCGTGCGACTGGTCCCCTGACTTCCGTGAGGACTAGCTCCGAAGGTGACATGTGTCCCATGAAAAATGCCTTTGCTTCTTCCGCAGAGGCTAGCTCCATGGGCAACACGCGTCCCACAGGGTCGGACCTCTTTCCAATTGCGGAGGTGACCCCCGAGCCTGCCACGTATCCAGTTTAGCGTCGGACCTCTCCCTATCTCTCGGGAATGAGTTCCGAACACGCCACGTGGTCTGCTGGCCATGGAAATTGCCTTCGGTGCTCTCGGAGAGCTTTATTGGCTATCCTTTTGGTACTTGTCTCTGTTTCTACTTTTCCTAAAATGTTTTTCTTCTTCATAAAATATGAACATATGCTGACATCCGAGGTGAGGGTGTCACAAATCTACCCCCCTTAAATTGAATCTCGCCCTCGAGATTCGTTAGTAGAAAATAGATGGAGAAATTCTGCCTTGATATCCTCTTCACGTTCCCATGTGGCTTCAGCTTCAGTATGATGACTCCATTGTACCTTGCACCATCGAATCACTTTGTTTCGGGTGACCCTTTCCTTTACGTCCAAGATTCGGACAGGGTGTTCTGCGTAAGTTAGATCCTCTTGAAGTTTAAGTTCTCCCATTGACACTTGTTCTTCTGGTACTCTTAAGCACTTCTTGAGCTGGGATATATGAAACACGTCATGTACATCGGAGAGGTGGTTTGGGAGCTCTAGTTGGTAGGCTACTTCTCCTTGCTTACCCAAAATCTTAAATGGTCCAATGTAGTGAGGCGCTAGTTTGCCTTTGACGTTAAAACGTCGTTGGCCTCGGATAGGCGATACCTTAAGGTATACGAAGTCTCCAACTTCAAAGGTCAACTTTCTACGCCTATTGTCCGCATAGCCTTTCTGTCGTGACTGAGCAGCCTTTAAGTTTTCCCGTATCGTTTGGACTTGCTTTTCAGCCTCTTGTAGTACTTTGGGTCCAAACACCTGGTTCTCTCCAGTCTCGTTCCAGAACAGCGGCGTTCTACACCGTCTGCCATATAAGGCTTCGAAAGGCGACATCTTCAAGCTAGCCTGATAGCTGTTGTTATAGGAGAACTCAGCATACGGTAAACTCCTATCCCAACTACGCCCATGTTTCAAGGCGCAAGCTCTCAGCATGTCCTCCAAAATTTGGTTTGTCCTTTCGGTTTGCCCATCTGTTTGAGTGATAGGCGGAGCTAAAATCCAGTCGTGTACCCATGGCTTTCTGCAACTTCCTCCAGAATCTAGAGGTAAACTGAGAACCTCGATCGGAGACTATCCTCTTCGGAACTCCATGACGGCACACGATCTGCTCCATGTACAATTCTGCCAATTGTGCTACATTGTAACTCGTCTTTACAGGGAGAAAATGGGCGGTTTTCATCAATCGGTCCACAATGACCCAGATGGAGTCGTATCCTGACTGAGTTCGTGGCAATCCGACAATAAAGTCCATACTGATGTCCTCCCATTTCCATTCAGGTATTTTCAAAGGTTGCAACAATCCAGCGGGTTTTTGATGTTCGGCTTTTACCCGTTGGCATGTGTCGCATAGGGCAACGTATTCGGCTATATCCCTCTTCATACCATCCCACCAATAGCAAGTTTTCAAATCCTTGTACATTTTGGTGCTCCCTGGATGTATGGAATAGGGTGAATCATGTGCCTCCTTCAATATCATGTCGCGAAGGTGTTTTATGTTTGGCACACAAATCCTTTTTCCTAGCCAAAGCGTACCCTTTTCATCCTCCTTGATATCCTTTTCTATCCCTTGTCGGATTCTTTCTTTGATCTCCTTGATCCCCTCGTCCGTTGCTTGTCCCTTTCTTATTTCTTGCTCCAATGAGGAGTGGATTTCCATTATTTCCAGGTTATTCAAGAATCCGAAGTGTAACTATTCGAACTCCTTACGTAGTTCGGGTGGTAGCTCCCGAACCGTGAGTTGGTGGCATGCTCCCTTTCTGCTCAATGCGTCAGCGACCACATTGGCCTTCCCAGGGTGGTAATTGATTCCTACATCATAATCCTTGATGAGTTCTAACCATTGACGTTGCCTTAAATTCAAGTCCGTTTGTGTAAATATGTACTTGAGCCTTTTATGATCCGTATAGATCTCACATCGATGACCAAGGATATAATGTCTCCAAATCTTCAATGCATGCACCACTGCTGCTAACTCCAAATCATGTGTAGGATAGTTAAGCTCGTGCTTCTTTAATTGTCGTGAGGCATAGGCTACCACTTGTCCTTCCTGCATGAGTACATACCCGAGCCCTTGTCTGGATGCGTCACAATATATGTCAAAGCTCTTGCTTACGTCTGGCAATACCAGAACTGGTGCTGTGGTTAGCCTTTTCTTGAGTTCCTCAAAACTTTCTTGGCAGGCTTGTGTCCATTGAAAGACCTTTCCCTTCATTAGCAACTCCGTCATAGGTTTTGCTATCTTAGAGAAGTCTTTAATGAAGCGACGATAGTATCCTGCCATTCCAAGGAAACTTCGAATATCCCTCACGCTCTTCGGTTGGTCCCACTTTAGAACATCTCTCACCTTTCCAGGATCAACCGATACCCCTTCCTTGGAGATGATGTGGCCTAGGAAAGATATTTCCTTAAGCCAAATTGACACTTGTTGAGCTTGGCATACAACTGATGCTCGCGCAATTTCTGCAAGGTCAATCTCAGATGTTCTTCATGCTCCTCACTTTTTTGAATACACCATAATGTCGTCGATGAAAACTACGACGAACTTGTCCATGTACTCCATGAAAACCTTATTCATAAGGTACATGAAGTATGCGGGTGCATTCGTCAATCCAAAAGACATAACGGTATATTCATATGAACCATACCGCGTCCGAAAGGCTGTCTTAGGTATATCAGAAGGCTTAATCTTCAGCTGGAAATATCCCGACCGAAGATCAATCTTGGAGAACACTTGGGCTCCTTTCATTTGATCGAACAGGTCCTCTATACGGGGCAGAGGGTATTTATTCTTGATTGTTACCTCGTTGAGAGACCTGTAGTCCACGCACATTCTTTGGGTTCCGTCCTTCTTGTCCACGAAGAGTACCGGGGCTCCCCATGGTGATGAACTTGGACGGATAAAACCCTTCTCCAACTGTTCTTGAATTTGCTTCTTTAGTTCAACTAACTCCTTGACGGGCATCCTATATGGTCTCTTAGCTATGGGTGCAGTTCCAGGTACCAAATCTATGGCAAACTCAATATCCCGGTCAGGTGGCATACCTGGAAGTTCTTCCGGGAATACATCCGAAAATTCCTGAACAACTGGAATGTTGTCCAATGCTACTCCTTCAACATGGTTCAGATCCGCCCGTTCGGTTGCTTGCTGGGCTGACTCAAACTCGACACGGATACCGTGTTCGTTCGTCAACTGCACGCTTCCCTCAGCACATTGGATTACCCCTTTGTGCTTGCTTAACCAGTCCATTCCGAGTATGATGTCAATTCCGTGGGAGTCCAAAACAATAAGGTTGGCAAGGAAGTCTACCCCCCTTATTTTAAGGCTTACTTTAGGACACACTATATTAGTCCTCATTTCTCCTCCGGGAGAATTAACTAACATAGCACATTCTAAGTGGGATACGGGTAGATGATGCTTGGCAACATATTTGGATGATATGAAGGAATGTGATGCTCCGGAATCAAATAAAATGGTGGCTGGGTTGGAGTTGGCAAGGAACATACCAATTGCGACGTCCTCAGCCTGTTGTGCTTCCTCAGCAGTGGCATTGGTTAACATGGCCACGAGCATAGCTCTGCAGTCCACGGTTCCCTTGGTGGTCCCCTCCGTTTGGTCGCTGGTTCTGCTTGGGCACGTTACCTTGCTGTCCAGGGCCTCTCTTCGGGCACTGGTTAGTGAAGTGGCCTACTTCCCCGCATGCAAAGCATGCCCTGTTGCCTACGGCAGCAGGTGCGTTGGGGCGGGGGTTTTGAACAGGAGCGCCGTTGTTAGGCCGGGGTGCAGGAGGCATGGGCGCACGAGGTGCCGGTGCAACAAACCGTTGCTGTGGTGGCTGACCAGGGCGGTACGTAGGAGTGGTTAATCCATTCTGCGGTGCAGGGGGCATGTATCTAGGTCGTACGTTGCTCCCTTGGGGCTGGTATGGGATCTTCCTTTTGCACTCGCGCTCGATCTCTCGGATCTTGTTTTCCACCATAATAGCCTTATCAACCAGCTTCTGGAGGCTTACGTAGTCATTGTTGAGGAGCTGAACTTGGATCTCATTGTTCAACCCTCTCATGAACAGGTACTGCTTCCTCTGATCTGAGTTGACATCTTCGGGGGCATATCGGGACAGTTGTATGAACTTGTTGAGGTATTCGTTCACACTCTTCTGCCCTTGGCGGAGACCTTCAAACTCCTGCCTCTTGAGCATCATTACACCAACAGGGATGTAGTGGGAGCGGAAACTTTCCTTGAACTCAGTCCAAGTGATTGTCTACGGGTTGGCATGGGCGTTGCTCAAGGCATCCCACCAGTCAGCAGCTGCTCCCATCAGTTGGTGCGACGCAAAGAGAACCTTTTCTCGGTCGTTGCACTGTACAATGGCAAGCTTCTTCTCCATGGATTTCAACCAATCATCGGCCTCCATTGGATCGCTTGCTTGAGCAAAGGTGGGTGGTCGAGTCCTCATGAACTCTCCCAACCTGTTATGAGCCGGCGGTGGTGGTGGCGGTGGTGCTGGAACGGGGTGTTGGTTGGCCTGCAACTGACCCAAAGTTTGGATCATGGTTTGCATAAGCTGGTTTTGCATGGCCATCAACCTTTCTAGGTTATTCTCGCCAGTTCCGGGGTTAACAGGAACTTCCTCGTGGTCATCTTCCTGGACGTTCCGTCGGCTGGCGTTTCCTCTCACCATCTGTGAGGGAGAACGAAATAGAATAGAAGGTTAGAAGGTTAGATAGGTCCTTTCAACTATATGCATCAAGGGGAGTTGGACTATATATATTAGTCCTTATGAGGATGTGATCAAGTGCCGAAGCATTTCACTCCTCTTTCTTCTTACGTGTGGATATGGGCAACGTTGTTGAGACGTCCCACAACTCACACTAAGCACATATTCACAAATAATCATCACAAGGGCCCACTCAACTCCTATTCAAGGATGGTTTCCTATGTCAGGGGGGGTTTCAAGGCCAATCTAAGCTATTCATCCTAGGATGCTTCCTTTGGTCTGCGTAGTTTCTATTTAGGGGTATAACTTGCTGTTAACCCGTGATTCTAATATCAATCTAAGGTTTCTATCTAGGCGTGTAACCTACTGTCAACCCGTGGCTCTAATACCAATCTGTGGCGCCCTCAATTCTGTGGAAAACCACGGAACCGAGAACTAATGCATATGTGTGCCCAGGACGTTTATCACACATACACATACGTTCCACAAACTGAATTCAGATTATATATTACCACGAATAACAGAGTTTATTACAACACCTCATGAGTCTTGGACTCATGCCCACAGCGGAAGTCTTTGTTCTATGCAGCGGGGATCTTTATTTAAATGCGGAAGCAAAAACTAATGCGGAAGCAAAACTAAGCAGAAGAGGCTTCATCTCTACTCCCTCCACAGGCAAGGTTGAGAACAGATCACACGCCATAATGCTCTACTCGGTCTTCATAGTAGTCTTCTCTTGCTGTTGATGAAGAAATAATAATGCAAGTTTGAGTGCAATGATGTACTCAGCAAGTGAGGGAAAACACATGATATGCAGCTCATAAACAAGGAAGGCATAAAAAGGTTTACTTGCAGAAAAACAGATTTATAAAAACGTGATAAACAGCAACTTAACTTTAAATGAATGTAATCCCAGCATGTATTAAATTACCAACATACCTCCATCGCTTTCCATGTTCCATCCGAACATTAACCAATCTTTTATTCATACTCACGAATACCTCCTCGTATTCGCTACCATTTCACCTCATAAAACAACCACATCTCACACCGAGACCAATCTCATGTCATGACCCACCATTCATGCAACCCTTTCATCATCCAGGCTTAACAATTCCAAACCAAACCATAACCAAACCCATAATCATAACCAAGAACCTTTCCAATAACCATTCCAATAACCATCCCATCTAATCATGGCAGTTTAGCCAGGTGCTCATGACCGTAAGCTCGGCTATCATGATAGTTTTTAAAATCTGCAGAGTTTGTACCTCTTTACCCACAAGTTTGTGATTTCGTCACCCGTCGGCGACTGCAAAACCTCCATTATACCAGTACACATCCGTCGGTGTATGGTCAAGAGATCACAAAATAGCCTTTACAAAGGGGTTACTAGATGTATGGACTCACTAAGGTTTCACCGGCAGGCTAGAATCTCCAATTCTCCCACCCACGGGCCCCCTCTTGTGCCATGCAGTTCCCAGGGCAGTCCTCACTCGACTCCCATTCCCCGCGCCTTCCACAGTCCATAACACCCTAGCAACTTACCTAATTACTCAGCTAAGCCGCACCCATACTTGGCCTTGTGGTGGCACTGTTATCCTGGCATGTGCATGCATGAACCGGTCCTTAGATCTACGGCAAGTAAAACCACCATCTCATGCTACCTCATTCACAAACCCAGGCTTGCCTAGATCTCCCCCCCCCCCCCCCCCCGATCCATGTTTATTAACCTCATCAGTTACTTATTATCAGTACAAGTGCAGTTAGCTAGACACATCTATCTCGCTTCCCGATCCCAGAGACTCAGCGAAGTATAAAGCAAAAACCATACCCGACTCATAAACTTCCCAGGCGACAAGGATGGTTTAATCAAAACTAGTAAACTCCTATGAAAAGGGTTTCCCATCATGTTTGACTCAGCACACACACCTTTTCGCAAAACAAAACAGTTTTACCCAAAACATAGGATCAACATGGTCAAGGAGCACTTGCCTTGTTCTTGCGGTTCCGGTTGTTCTTGATTCTCAAAACCCTGTTGCTGCAGCTCGTCGTAGACAGCTTCCTGAGTTTGTCCTGCTATGTAGGATTCACGTGCATACAAATTCACAGCAATCAATATCATGCACAAACCCTAAACTAGATGCGATGATGCACATGCATGCTATCCTATGATTAGTTTTATTAGATTGATCTGTACGTATGTTTGCATGGCTTGCATGGTCAGAGGTGTTTGGATTAAAGGTGAACGTGGCGATGATCTTGTCTTTAGATCAAACTGATCATCGAGTGTTCTGCCCACGAAAAGGCTTCTGTTCGAAAGGAATCGAAGAACAGATGCAAAGATGAGCACAATGATGTCGTAAGGTGGTATCGAAGTCCTACCTCACGCTCTTCTTGTCTTCGGGGTCCTCCTTAGACCGCTTGGTTCTCCTCTGATGATCTCCCTTGTTGTGCTTTCGGCAATGTTTTGCTCGGCGAGTTAGGGCTAGGGCTCTAAGTCGTCGGCTCAGGATTTGAAAGAGAAGTTTATGGTTTCGGCCAGAGGTTTTGGGTTCTATTTATAATCGGGAAGAGAAGAGTCCTAATCTGATTGGATCCCGAATAAGAGTCTTATTCAGATATTTGTTAGATCCTGACTTCTTACCTTCGGTAACATCGGGGAGTTTAGATTGGTTTCCGTTGCGTACTGGTATCTTTACGAGTAAAAACCGCTCCAGAACTCGCTACCTCCGTGATGAAGAGCTCCGGAAGCTCCACGTGTCCTTCGGAGCCTGGTATCTCTTCATCCGCAGAGACGAGCTCTGGTTGTGCCGCGTGTCAATCGATCAAGACCTCCCTCTTCTTCGGAGACGAGCTCCGCGCACGCCATGTGTGGGTGCCGGTCTTTCCGCCTTTCCTTCCCTCAGGGACATGCCCCGAGGTCGACACGTGTCCAGCAGCGACGGACCTCCGGAGATAAGCTCTGGTGGCGACACGTGTTCAATAGATCCGGACTTCTCGGAGATGGGTTCCGAGATTAACACGTATCCCGTGCGACTGGTCCCCTGACTTCCGCGAGGACTAGCTCAGAAGGTGACATGTGTCCCATGAAAAATGCGTTTGCTTCTTCCGCAGAGGCTAGCTCCACGGGCAACACGCGTCCCACAGGGTCGGACCTCTTTCCAATTGCGGAGGTGACCCCCGATCCTGCCACGTATCCAGTTTAGCGTCGGACCTCTCCCTATCTCTCGGGAATGAGTTCCGAACACGCCACGTGGTCTGCTGGCCGTGGAAATTGCCTTCGGTGCTCTCGGAGAGCTTTATTGGCTATCCTTTTGGTACTTGTCTCTGTTTCTACCTTTCTTAAAATGTTTTTCTTCTTCATAAAATATTAACATATGCTGACATCCGAGGTGAGGGTGTCACGTTAAGGGTGAATGCCCTTGCAATGACCCACAGCTAGCTGCTTATCTGCTTCAAGTGCGGATGTTGGGGAAAGAATTCCTCGCCTTGGACCTGCGCCATGAACCGCGCGCTGGCACGGCCGCAGCTGACAACTTCTCAACGAAGACCTCCATCGGAGCCCCCGTGCATGAAGGAGTCTTCGAGAGGACGTTGCTGCGGTCCACAGCCCGGCCCGCAGAGCCGGGCGAAGGGGGCTGAACCAGTGCCACGAAGCTAGGCAGTCCTGGCGGCCCTGGATGCCGCCAAAGGATCGTAAGAGTCACTGGGGACTCCGTGCAACCCAGCGCTCAAGATCCAGAAGCTCAAGTAGTCCCGATGCATGGACCACGGAGGTCCGGGACTCCTTGAAGGACATCCTTCCTGATGAACGTGCATCCGCTGAACGGGTGGTGCGGATGGCTAAGTGCTACGCGCTGGTATCTTTACTGGCGTGGCGCCTCGACATCCTATTGCGGTGCATAACCCAGGAGGAAGGCTGCGACTAGCTCGCAGTAGTCCAAGGAGGCGAGTGCTGGGAACGCTCATCGTCCCGCGCGTTGGTCAGATAAGCCACCCGGCATGGCTCCTACTGACCGAGAGCCACCTGGACGCCGTCAAACCGGTTAGGGATGCAATGCGTGCCAAGTCCACGCCAAGCAGACCCACACAACCGGTGCAGACGCGCACTCAGAGCCGTCGGGGGATACCGGCTCCTCCATGTCGAGGGCCAGCCGGACTTCCCAGGGCCGGGTCACGGGAACTACCCTTCCACATGGTATGCAGGGCCGAAGCCATGCTTCCCCCTGATATAGCCATGGGGGCCCCCCCGTGTCCGGCGTACGACGAAGCCACGCATGACCCGCTCTGCGTGAAGACAGGCGCTCCGACGCCACCCCAGTAAGTTCACCATGCTTATTTAGGTGTTTATTTAAATTACGCATTAATTTATATGAACACCTCTCCACGCTCTAGACAGTGTGCGTCCATTGTACACTCGGTTCCTCTTTCCTGCTCTCATGCATAGTCGATATTTCCCGTCCTGCCGAAGGCGGTAGTGCTTGGGGTACCTGCCAGAGGCCCGGCGGCCTTTTGGATCTCCCTCTATAAGGGTACTGCACCGCCAGTTGGTCTCCTCCGAGAAAAGACCTACGCTAGAACGGGGGGTCAGGAGCCTTGCTTTGCCCGGTCTTGCACCAAAAGCATGCGCACTCTGCCTCCCGGCGCTACGGTCTGAGTACCAGGGGGCCGGGCGGTTACACCCTGACTGGGGCTGGGGCCAGACCTCCGGGACCAAGTGCACTGGATTACCCAAGCCCCGTATTCCAGCATAGGACAGTAAGCCAAATGAGACTAAGGGATAGGAAAGGGGGGACCATTGAGCAGTTCCGGACCTCCGCCCCCACAGCTGGGCCGAGCTCCGAGGCCAGCCCTCGCCCTCCTTTCAGAGGCGAGCACTGATGCCGGACCTCACGCCCTTCGCTGGCCTGAGCTCCGATGACTTCCGGACTCCGCCTCCACAGCCAGGCCGAGCTCCGAGGCCAGCCCTCGCCCTCCTTTCAGAGGCGAGCGCTAATACCGGACCTCACGCCCTTCGCTGGCCTGAGCCCCGATGACTTCCGGACTCCGCCCCCATAGCTAGGCCGAGCTCCGAGGCCAGCCCTCGCCCTCCTTTCAGAGGCGAGCGCTGATGCCGGACCTCACACCCTCCGCTGGCCTGAGCTCCGATGACTTCCGGACCTCCGCCCCCACAGCCGTGCCGAGCTCCAATGCCAGGCTTCACCCTCTCCTAAGAGGCTGAACACCGAAGCCGTCAAGACCCTGCCAGCACAGGGAGTACTCAAGACAAGAAAGTGCGCGGATCTGAAGAGACGAAGGTCCCACCTCGGGCTCGCTATCTCCCCCGAGATGGGCCCGGGGGCCACTGTCGGTGCCCTCGATATGGGGTACCCCCGCGCACAGGGGAAAATGCCTAAGGATCTCGCCCTTCTCCGCAGGGAGAGCTCCGAAGGCGCCACGCGTCCAGCAGGGCCGGGCCTCCCTCTCCTCAGAGGAGAGCTCCGGGCCAACCACGTGGCATACAGAAGCCGGACCTCCCCCTCCGCAGGAGAGAGGTCCGAAGGTGCCGCGTGTCCGGAGAGGCCGGACCTCCCTCTCCTCAGAGAGGAGCTCCGGGCTCGCCACGTGGCCAAAAGAAGCCGAACCTCCCCCTCCACGGGGAGAGGTCCGAAGGCTCCATGTGTCCTGCGGGGCCGGACCCCCCTCTCTTCTGAGGAGGGCTCCAGGCCCGCCACGTGGCCAGCAGAACGGCGCTGCCTGCCCCCGAGCGATAGGCAGCGGGCGTAAAGACGCCCCATACCTTGCCCGTACAAGGTATTCAAGGTCCGCGCCTTCCCAAGATGCGGAGACGCGGAGCACGCCTCTGTTAGGTGCCGTTGCGTCCAGTCGCATCACAGACTGACGCGCAGTGTCAGAGGCTGCCAGCCAATAAACGCAGCGACAAGACATCCCATGCCGCCCCCGCCGTCATCATCCACTACGACTAGCATGCGGCATGGGCAGAGCTACAAGACGAAGACTCAGAAGCCTTCGGCAGAGACAACTACCGGCATAACTGCAGATACGGTAGATATCAGTCAATCTCCCCGGGACCACCTGTCGGGTCCCGGCCCCCCTTCGACACCACCCGAGTCTTGGACTATAAAAGGCTCGGGTAGGCGACGTTAGCAGGGGTGGGCACTCTAGCCATTAGCACCCTGGGTTCGCATTTTGCAACTCATACGCTAGCCATACACTCTCAAGCTGTAACTCACCCCCAAGCTCAGGCCTCCGGTCCTGAGCAGCAAGCAATACAGCGAGCTCCATAGCTCGCCGTGGACGTAGGGTTTTACGCTCCGGCAGCCTGAACCACGTAAAACTCGCCGTGTCAAGCTCTTACTAACTCGTTCCATCTGCGCAAGCTCTCCGCTAGGAACTAGCCCCTCCAAAAAAAAGAACCTCTGCGGGCTGCCCAGTGCAGGCCCGGGGGAAGTGTCGACCGAACACTTCGACAGAGGCAATATTCCACCTCGTCTACAAGGGAAGCAAGACTCTACGCGCTTAGGGTCGGAACCAGGCTAAACTGGACGTAGTCCTGTACCGTCCCTTGAGACTTAGCTGCCCCAAGCTCTGTTCCTAAATTCTATGGAATTCATTACAGAAGGGAATAACCCTGTTCTACTGATGCTCGGGAAGTAGGACTTACAGTGTTGCTTCATGGCAATGGTTTTTTGGGAACGGATCCCACACTCGGTTGAAAGGCATGTGTACCTGGGGCGGCAGCTTTCATGATTCGGAAGGGACCTTCCCTGCTGGGGGAGAGCTTATGGGTCTGTCGAAGTGCTCGGTCGACACTTCCCCCGGGCCTGCACTGGGCAGCCCGCGGAGGTTCTTTTTTCGGTGGGGCTAGTCCCTTGCGGAGAGCTTGCGCGGATGGACGAGTTAGTAAGAGCTTGACGCGGTGAGTTTTACGTGGTTCAGGCCGCCGGAGCGTAAAACCCTACGTCCACGGCGAGCTATGGAGCTCGCTGTATTGCTTGCTGCTCAGGGCCGGAGTCCTGAGCTTGGGGTGAGTTACAGCTTGGGAGTGAATGTCTAGCGTATGAGTTGCAGAGTGCGAACCCTTGCTATCGTCGCATACCCGAGCCTTTTATAGTCCAAGACTCGGGCAGCTTACAAGGGGGGCCAGGACCCGACAGGTGGTCCCGGGAAGATTGTCTATCATCTACCGTATCTGCAGTTATGCCGGTAGTTGCCTCTGGTCGAAGGCTTCTGAGTCTTCATCTTGCCGCCCTGCCCATGCCGCATGCTAGTCGTAGTGGTTGATGACGGCGCAGGCGGCATGGGATGTCTTGTCGCGGTGTTTATCGGCTGGCAGGTTCTGACACCGCGCGCTAGTCTGTGATGCGACTGGGCGCAACGGCACCTGACAGAAGCGTGCTCCGCGTCTTGGGAAGACGCGGGCCTTGAATACCTTGTACGGGCAAGGTATGGGGCGTCTTTACGCCCGCTGCCTATCGCTCGGGGGCAGGCAGCGCCATTCTGCTGCCACGTGGCAGGCCCGGAGCTCTCCTCTGAGGAGAGGGAGGTCCGGCCCCGCTGGACGCGTGGCGCCTTCGGACCTCTCTCCCGCAGAGGGGGAGGTCCGGCTTCTGTATGCCACGTGGCGGGCCCGGAGCTCTCCTCTGAGGAGAGGGAGGTCCGGCCCCGCCGGACGCGTGGCGCCTTCGGAGCTCTCCCTGCAGAGAAGGGCGAGTTCCTTAGGCATTTTCCCCTGTGCGCGGGGGTACCCCATATCTCAGGTACCGACAGTGGCCCCCGGGCCCATCTCGGGGGAGAGAGCGAGCCCGAGGTGGGACCTCCGTCTCTTCCGATCCGCGCACTTTCTCTAAGTCCCGAATTGACCCCTGCCGGAGCACGAACGGCCGCGGGATCGTGGGAGCGTGCGCTCACTTGATGGTTGCTTTTACTGCGGCGGTTCCCAAGACTGCCACTTCTGCACGTTGCGGCGCTTTCTTCGGGAACCGCCGAAGTGCCTTGCCGGCTCATCTTCTCAGGAGACTGACTCCTTGACCCACCGCTCCAGTTGGGCGGCTTGGGTCCACCCGTCATCGGCTCTCGGTCTAGGAGCCGAAGCGGTGGCCGATGCAGTGTATTCGAAGAGTTCCGAATCGCTTGGGATTGCACCCGGTAAGGTGTGAAATGAAACGCCCATGTGGGTACACTCCCCTTATATGGCTTCCAGCCCCTGCGCCTCCCTCGAGTCTCTGCAGTCTTGTCTTCTTCCATGGCTCTTAACCCGCCTTATGGGGGGAGAATCGCTCTCGGTTCCCTCCAGCGATGGCGTCTGCACCAAGCCTGGGACTCAGGGAGCCTGCCTGCCCTGCCTTTGAGGGTGGCGCCACCAAGGGGTCTCTGGTTTGTCCTCCCGACGGAGCCCTTCCTTGGTGACGGCAGGCAGAAAGCTCCTTGGCGTTGCATCCCTTCCCAGGTGGTGGAGTCTTCAAAGAAACCGCTGAAGCACCGAGGAGAATCCCAGGCGGCAGAGTCTCCGAGAAGACCGCTGAAGCTGCGGAGGGGGGGGCCTCAGGAGCACCCTTGATGACACCAGCTTTTGCACAGGTGATGAGGGAAGGAGGCTCCAGGGGCACCCTTGACCACACCGGCTTTTGCGCCGATGATGAGGGAACTTCAGGAGAAGGAAACCGCCGATGCACCATGGAGGATCCCAGACGGCAGAGTCTCCAGGAAGACCGCTGAATACTGCGGAGGGGGCCTCAGGAGCTCCCTTGGTGTCACCGGCTTTTGCGCCGGTGATGAGGGAGGCGATTCCTGCGCTCGGGTCATAGAGCGAGAGAGTTCCGCCAGGGCTGAAGCCTGGTGATGCGGCCGTTCTTGCAACTTCTGGATTCTGGTCGTGTCAGGAGACCCTTGGGACTTGTTTCTTTCTTTTTATTGAGTCTGTAGTCCAGCTCATGGAGCCTCGCATTGTTTGACTCTTTAAGATATTTGTGTCTGTGATGCTCCTTCTCGGCTTTGCCTGACTGAGTCCTTAGCTCCGCAAGGTACTCAGAGGCCATCTCCAATCTCGGAGCTCTGCATAGACACCCTCCCCGGGTCCTAACCGTGTTGAGGGCCCCCGGGGGTCTCCGGATCTCGCCCTTTGGGGAGCTCCAAATCTGCCTGCCACGTGGCGGGTCCGGACCCCCTCCTTAAGAGGCGGGAGCTCCGGCCATGTTGGACACGTAGGGCTTTCAGAGCCCTCCCACCGAGGGGGGACGTCCGGTTTCCGCCTGCCACGTGGCGAGCCCGGAGCCCTCCTCAGGGGAGGCGAGAGCTCCAGACCCGCTGGACACGTGGGGCCTTTGGGCCTCGCCCCTGCTGAAGGGGCGGGGCCCAGTCCTTCCAGTCCTGGGCCGGTGCTGCTGATAGCTCCTTTCCCCCCACTTTATGTAGTCCCTGTCGCCATAGCCTGGAGGTCCTGCACACAGGCAGAGGAAACATAATTCTCCTTGGGGGGTCCTCCCCTCCCGTCTCCTAGTCTTATACGTCTTACAATCCTGATCCGTTATACGGGGCTTGGGCAATTCTGTGCACGAGGCGCCGGAGCTCCGGCTCCCTCCGAGGTCCGGGTACGGACGTCCAATCCCTAGTACCGGGCCATGCGCTGGGGAAGCAGAGTGCACGTGCTTTGGGTTCATGACCAGGCAAAGCGGTTGTACTCCCCTGTACCTCCGGAGGGCAGGATGCGCATGCTTTGGGCTCATGGCCTGCTAAGCTGGATACGCACCCTGGCCCCCCATGCACAACGCAGGCCTTTCCTAGAGGTGACCAACTGGCACCGCAACACCTGACTGGGGGAGGCCCGAGAGACTCACTCGGCCATCGGCAGGTGCCTCAAGCGCAGCCGCCTTTGGTAGGATAGCGAATGCCGACTATGGATGAGCGCAGGAGAGGGGGAGCTAGATGTACGATGAACATACAAAGATAGTGCGGTCATAGAAATTAATGCATAATTTAAATGAGCGCATGATAGAGAGCTAAGTAGAACAGGTTTCTGTATTCATGCCCATAGGTGGAATTCTAGCTGTACATGGAGGCAATATTCCGCCTCGCCTACAAGGGAAGCAAGACTCTATGCGCTTAGGGTCGGAACCAGGCTAAACTGGACGTAGTCCTGTACCGTCCCTTGAGACTTAGCTGCCCCAAGCTCTGTTCCTAAATTCTATGGGATTCATTACAGAATGGAATAACCCTGTTCTACTGATGCTCGGGAAGTAGGACTTACAGTGTTGCTTCATGGCAATGGTTTTTTGGGAACGGATCCCACACTCAGTTGAAAGGCATGTGTACCTGGGGCGGCAGCTTTCATGATTCGGAAGGGACCTTCCCTGCTGGGGGAGAGTTTATGGGTCCTTTTTGGAATAGAGCGTGCCGCGACACCAGGTCGCCCTCGTGCCGGTCCCCGATGCGTTCGGTTCTTTGGCGGTAGTGCTTAGAGCATCAGCCGAGACCGCGCGTTGTGGGGTGTTACCTGCAGCCGAGTCTTGTCGACGAGGTTGTCATCTTCGCGCTGGATCAGGTCCTGCGCGGCTTCTCCTGGGGGCCCCCGGGGAGTTCTCCCCTTCTGGCTAAGGCCTTCAAGGGGTAGGTGGACCCGGGCTCGTCTTGGATGACCCAAGGCATCTTCCCCTTCTGGCAAGGCCTTCAAGGGGTTGACAGATCTTGGGCGGCCCCTGGGAGGTATGTCCGAAGCACGGAGGCATGCCACAGTTGGCTACCGCCCTGGCCCGTCACCGTCAGAGCTGGAGTCCTCGCCGTTATGCACTGTCTTTATGACGCGCTGAGGCTCCTGGAACCCCACCTGATGGGCGCAGTGACTTGGGCATCGACCTTCTGTTTGCCATCCCTCTGAGGGTAAGGCGGTGCTTCAGCTCTCTGCTGTCTTCCTTTGCGGAAGCGCTCTGCGAGCCTCTGGATATCCCAGCACTCGGCAGCAGTATGGTTGCCGGCGCCATGCACGGGGCATAGCCCGCCCTGGTCACTGTCTGGGGCCGGTGACTGCCGCTGCCTTTTGTCGGGGCGTGGCCCCGGAGCTCCACTAGCCGTCGCTGCTGCGGCGACGGGAGCCGTGAATGATGACTTCATCTTGCCACTCCCCTGGTTCTTGGCCTTCTTGCCACCCCCATAGGCAGCAGCGCCGGACCCGGGTTGTCCACCTGGCTCGGAGGTCGGCAGAGAGTGCCAGTTCCGCCCTTCAGCTGCTCTGTCACATTTGTCCGCCAGACTGAAGAGCTTAGAGACGTCGCGGACCTCTCTGGTCGCGAGCTTCTCAAGCATTTTCTCGTCCCGGACACCCTGTCGGAACGCCACCACCACAGAAGCACTTTGGATAAGTGGGATGGTGTTGCGTACCTGGGAGAACCGCTGGATAAAAGAGCGCAGCGACTCCCCAGGTTGTTGCTTGACGGCGTGGAGGTCAAGCTCCGTGCCGGGACGGGTGTAGGAGCTGCCGAAGTTGGCAATGAACTGCCGGCAGAGCTCTCCCCAGGAAGTTATGGACCCCTGAGATAGATTCATGAGCCAAGACCGAGCTGGGCTGGTCAAGGCGACGGGGAAGTAGTTGGCCATGACAGCCTCGTCCCCTCCTGCGGCAAGTACGGCGGTGGAGTAGATCTGGAGGAACTCCGCCGGGTTGACGCTACCGTCGTACTTTTCGGGCAGGTGCAGCCGGAACTTGCGCCTCCACCTCGCGAAGCGAAGGTGGGGTGCAAGGGCCGCACATCCTGCGCCTGCTTCTGCAGGTATTGGTGCTGCGAACGCTTGGTTCGCACTTGGCACCGCGTATCCCGGCATGGGCAAGGCTGCACCATAGACCGGGGGCGCTGCTTGCGGCGCATATGGTTGTGGCATATGCTGCGCGGCATATGCCTGAGGCAGGGCTCGCGTGGCGAAGACCTGCCCTCCAGGTTGTGTCGAGGCCGATGACATGCTGTCGCCAGCCTCATGGTTGTGACGCCTTTCTCGACGTCGCTCGAGGTACACCCGGGCATCCTGGCCCAAGTGACACCGTTCCAGCTCCCTTCTCAGGTCCGTCGACAGGAGCCTGGAGGAGCTGGAATCCGCCGTTAGCCTGTCAACCGTGGGCGTGCGCGTCAGCGACACAGCCGGTTGTCCTGGGCGCCATCCTCGCCGAAACCGAGGGTTCGCGGCGGTGACGACGAGGCGGTCCACCTCGCGGACCCATTGCTGGGTCGCTGAATGGGGTGCATCCCCCGCAGGTGTGTTGCGCAGCAGCGCTCTTGCTGCAGCTAGCGCACCCCCATGGTGTACGCTCAGCGCTGCAGAGGATCTCACACTGGTCGGACCCTGCATCGCCGGTGTCGGTACCTGAGATATGGGGTACCCCCGCGCACAGGGTAAAATGCCTAAGGAACTCGCCCTTCTCCGCAGGGAGAGCTCCGAAGGCGCCACGCGTCCGGCGGGGCCGGACCTCCCTCTCCTCAGAGGAGAGCTCCGGGCCCGCCACGTGGCATACAGAAGCCGGACCTCCCCCTCCGCGGGAGAGAGGTCCGAAGGCGCCACGCGTCCAGCAGGGCCGGACCTCCCTCTCCTCAGAGGAGAGCTCCGGGCCGCCATGTGGCCAACAGAAGCCAAGCCTCCCCCTCCGCGGGGAGAGGTCCGGAGGCTCCACGTGCCCCGCGGACCGGGCCCTCCTCTCCTCTGAGAAGGGCTCTGGGCCCACCACGTGGCAGCAGAACGGCGCTGCCTGCCCCTGAGCGATAGGCAGCGGGCGTAAAGACGCCCCATACCTTGCCCGTACAAGGTATTCAAGGCCCGCGTCTTCCCAAGATGCGGAGACGCGGAGCACGCCTCTGTCAGGTGCCGTTGCGCCCAGTCGCATCACAGACTGGCGCGCGGTGTCAGAACCTGCCAGCTAATAAACACAGCGACAAGACATCCCATGCCGCCTGCGCCGTCATCAACCACTACGACTAGCATGCGGCATGGGCAGGGCGGCAAGATGAAGACTCAGAAGCTTTCGACCAGTGCCAACTACCGGCATAACTGCAGATACGGTAGATAATAGACAATCTTCCCAGGACCACCTGTCGGGTCCCGGCTCCCCTTGTAAGCCGCCCGAGTCTTGGACTATAAAAGGCTCGGTTAGGCGACGATAGCAAGGGTTCGCACTTTGCAACTCATACGCTAGCCATACACTCTCAATCTGTAACTCACCCCCAAGCTCAGGCCTCCGGCCCCGAGCAGCAAGCAATACAGCGAGCTCCATAGCTCGCCGTGGACGTAGGGTTTTACGCTCCGGCGGCCTGAACCACGTAAAACTCGCCGTGTCAAGCTCTTACTAACTCGTCCATCTGCGCAAGCTCTCCGCTAGAGACTAGCCCCACCGAAAAAAACACCTCCGCGGGCTGCCCAGTGCAGGCCCGGGGGAAGTGTCGACTGAACACTTCGACATTTGGCGCGCCAGGTAGGGTGCTTCTCCCCTAGCGCGACGAGTTCCCGCCGACAAAGATGACCAAGCTTCCTTCAGCGGCGAAATCTCCCCCCTCGCCTCTGCGGCAAACCGCGACCAGGGGGGAGTACATGTCGACACGCTCGGGACGGAGTGTGTCGGTACAAGCTGGGAGCCAGCAACCGGCTCTGGCAGCGCCGACCCAGGCAATGCAGGCTCCAACCAGCATCAAGTCTTCAGTAGCACTGGGCGTACCCAGTGGGGGTGCGGTAGCTGCAGCGAGAGCGCTACTGTACAATCCGCCCGCTGGGGACGCGCCTCAGGCAGCGACCCAGCAGTGGATCCGCGAGGTAGACCGTCTCGTCGTCGCCGCCGCAAACCCTCGACCTCGGCAGGGACGATGCTCTGGCCAATCGGTCATGTCGCTGAGGCGCGCACCATTGGTTGACGAGCAGACGGCAGACTCCAGCTCTACCAGCCCCCAATCGACAGATCTGAGGACAGAGCTGGAGCGGTGTCACCTGGGTAAAGATGCCCGGGTATACCTCGAGCGGCACCGAGAGAGGCGTCGCCACCAAGAGGCTGACGACAGCATGACGTCGGCCTCCACCCAGCCTGAAGAGCAGACCTTCGCCACGCGATCTCTGCCCCAGGCCTGCGCCATGCAGAATATGCCACAGTCATATGTCCTGCATATGGCGCCCCCGGCCTATGGTGCAGCCTTGCCCATGCCGGGGCACGCGGTGCTCAGTGCGAACCAAGCGTTCGCGGCACCAGAACCTGCGGCGACAGAAGCAGGGTGTGCGGCCCTCGCGCCCCACCTTCGCTTCGCAAAGTGGCCGCACAAGTTTCGGCCGCACCTGCCCGAGAAGTACGACGGCAGCGTCAACCCGGCGGAGTTCCTCCAGATCTACTCCACCACCGTACTTGCCGCAGGAGGGAATGAAGCCGTCATGGCCAATTACTTCCCTGTCGCCTTGACTGGCCCAGCTCGGTCTTGGCTCATGAACCTCCCCCAGGGTTCCGTAACTTCCTGGGGAGAGCTTTGCCGACGGTTCATAGCCAACTTCGGCAGTTCCTACACCCGGCCTGGCTCGGAGCTCGACCTCCACGCCATCCAACAACAACCTGGGGAGTCGCTGCGCTCTTTCATCCAGCGGTTCTCCCAGGTGCGGAACACCATCCCACACATTCAAAATGCTTCTGTGGTGGTGGCGTTATGGCAAGGCGTCCGAGACAAGAAGATGCTTGAGAAACTCGCGACCAGGGAGGTCCGCGATGCCTCAGAGCTCTTCAGCTTGGCGGACAAGTGCGCCAGGGCAGCCGAAGGACGGAACTGGCACTCACAGCCGTCCTCCGAGTCAGGAGGGCTGCCCGGATCTGGTCCTACTCCCTATGGAAGCAGCAGGAAGACCAAGAGCCGAGGCAGAAGCAAGATAAGATCTCCGGCCGCGACCCCAGTCGTCACTGCAGCGACGCTCAGTGGGGCTAGGGGGCCGCGCCCTGACAAGAGGCAGCAAATGTCACCGATCCTGGAAGATAGCCAGGACAATATGTGCCCCGTGCACGGCAGCTGTCGCCACACTACTGCCGAGTGCTGGGAGATCCGAAGGCTCACAGAGCGCTTCCGCAAGGGGAAGCGGCAGCGGGCTGATGCCCTGCCTTTCCGTCCAAAGGAAGACGAACAGGGGGTGGATGTTCCAGACAACATCGACCAACCAGAGGAGATCCAGGAGCCTCAGCGTGTCGTGAAGGCGGCACGCAATCATGAGGACTCCGGCTCCAGTGATGATGAGCGTCGGAAGAAGCTCTACGTCATATACGGCGGGTCCGCCGACCCCTCGTCCCGAAGCGCAGTCAAGACTCTGCGCCGAGCGGTAGCGTCGGTGGCGCCACTCCCAAGTGCTGCACCGCACCTTAAGTGGATGGGGACCCCCATCAGCTTTGACGCCACCGACTGCCCCAGGAACATGGCTGGGGCCGGCCAACTGCCGCTCCTGGTAGCCCCTACCATCGCCAACGTGAGAATGTACCACGTTTTGGTAGATGGAGGAGCTGGGCTGAACCTCATCAGCCGTGCAGCTTTCCAGAAGCTGCAGGTCCCGATGGCCAAGCTCACCCCGTTGAGCCCGTTCTCAGGGGTAGGGCCGGGACAGGTTATCACCTACGGCAACATTAGTCTCCCGGTGACCTTCGGGGCTCCGGACAGCTATCGAACAGAGTACATTCTGTTCGACGTAGCGGAGATAGACCTTCCCTTCAACGCCATAATCGGCAGGCCAGCCCTGTACCGGTTCATGGCTGTAGCCCACTACGGCTACCTCGTCCTGAAGATGCCAAAACCGACAGGCGTTCTCAGGATTCGTGGGGACCGCACTGCTGCAGTGTCGGCCCTGGAGAAGCTCCAAGTGCTCGCAACAGCTGGGGCATCAGCCCCCGGCAATACGGAGCCGGACCAGCTCCGCCCGAGCGCACGTCACCGTGCTTCCGCCACAGCACCCCGGGTGCAACCTCTCGACGAGGGCGGTGTCCCCTTAAAGGTCGTCCAAGTCGGCGCCGAAGCTACCCAGACCACCCGGGTAGCCGGGGGCCTGGATAGCAAATAGGAAGGCGCGCTCGTCACCTTCCTCCGGCACAACGTCGACGTGTTTGCATGGCAGCCGTCACAGATGCCGGGGATCCCCAGGGAGGTGATCGAGCACCACTTGAAAGTCTTCCCCGACGCCCGGCCGGTTCAACAGAAGCCCCGCAAGCAGTCCATCGAGCGGCAAAAACTTCATCCGTGAAGAAGTTAAGAAGCTGCTGGACGCTGGCTTCATACGGGAGGTCCACCACCCCCGATGGTTGGCGAACCCCGTCGTTGTCCCGAAGGCCGGAAGGAAGCTCCGGATGTGCATCGACTACACCAGTCTCAATAAGGCATGTCCCAAAGATCCATTCCCTCTCCCTAGAATAGATCAAATAGTAGACTCAACGTCAGGCTGTGATATGCTGTGCTTCCTAGATGCCTACTCGGGTTTCCATCAGATCCCCATGTCTAGGGAGGACGAGGAGCACACCTCCTTCATCACAGTAGACGGCCTTTATTGCTACGTGTCTATGCCTTACGGCCTAAAGAATGCACTCCCCACCTTTGTGCGGGCGATGCACAAAACCTTTGGGGAGTTAATAAGAGACCTAGTTGAGGTGTATGTCGATGACATAGTTGTCAAGGTCAAGCAGGGTTCGTCCTTACTAGATAACCTAGCTTTAGTCTTTGACAAGTTGCGCTCTATGCGCACCAAGCTGAACCCATATAAATGTGTGTTCGGCGTGTCCTCTGGGAAGCTCTTAGGGTTCCTGGTCTCGCACCGAGGGATTGAGGCCAACCCAGAGAAGATCAAGGCCATCGACTTGATGCGGCCCCCTGCCCGCGTCAAGGATGTTTAGAGACTCACGGGATGTCTAGCCGCGCTGAGTCGGTTTATACCGAGGCTAGCAGAACGGGCACTCCCTTTCTTTAAGCTCCTGCGCAAGTCAGGCCCTTTTGCCTGGACTGACGAAGCAGAAGAGGCTTTCCAGGAGTTGAAGCAACTCCTGACGACCCTACCTATCATTGTAGCCCCTGAGCCTGGGGAGCACTTGCTGCTCTACATTGCGGCGACAACAGAAGTGGTGAGTATGGTCCTTGTCGCGGAGCGGCCAGACCCCTCAGCCTCGCAACCTGCTCCGGTAGCAGAAGACAGACGCCAGGAGGCCCCGCGGGGCCAAGACGGTCTCCTGAACCCCCCGGAGGTCCAGGTCGACCTCCCGGAGGCCCAGGACGGCCTCCCGGACCCCCAAGATAAATCTCCAGGGTCCAATTGGGATCTCCCGGAGGTCCCTCAAGACCCCCCGGAGCTCCCGGATGATCAAGATAGCTTAAGGGCCTCCGGGTCCCAGTTCCCGGAGGCCCCCCTGGGTCCGCCCACTTCCAGCGGGCCGGGGCCAATGGACGAGGACCTCCCAAGCCTAAGAGAGAGGGTTCGAACCATACAGAGGCCTGTCTACTACATCAGCGAAGTACTTCATGATGCCAAGACAAGGTACCTAGAAGTCCACAAGCTGCTGTATGCGGTGCTCGTGGCCTCCAGGAAGCTCCGCCATTACTTCCAGGCCCACCGGGTCTCGGTAGTCACCTCGTATCCGCTGAAGACAATTCTTCACAGCCCCCATGCGACTAGCAACGTTGCTAAATGGGCGGCGGAGCTGGCGGAGTTTGAGCTGGACTTCCTCCCACGCCATGCAGTCAAGAGCCAAGCGCTGGCTGACTTTGTGGCGGAGTGGACACCAACGGAGACTGACCCAGGGAGCCATGGGGGCGGAGAACCGGAGCACCAAGCTCCGGTCTTCACCGAACCCCACTGGACACTCTTCTTCGACGGCTCCTCACGAAAGCAGGGGGCCGGTGCCGGCGTACTGCTCCTCATGCCATCGGGGGAACAGTTTGGGTATATGGTGCGTCTCAATTTCAAGGCAACCAACAACATGGCGGAGTATGAAGCACTCACCTTTGGCCTGCAGACAGCCCTGTCTTTAGGCGCTCGCCAGTTGTTGGCACAGGGCGACTCCCAGCTGGTCATCAAGCAAGTCAAGGGCGAATGCTCTTGCAATGACCCCCAGCTAGCTGCATATCTGCTTTACGTGCAGATGTTGGAGAAAGAATTCCTCGCCTTGGACCTGCACCACGTACCGCGCGCCGGTAATGCCGCAGCCGACGACCTTTCAACGAAGGCTTCCACCGGAGCCCCTGCGCCCGAAGGAGTCTTCGAGAGGACGTTTCTGCGGCCCACAGCCCGGCCCGCCAAGCCGGGCGAAGGGGGCTTGACCAGCACCTCGAAGCTGGCGGTCCCGGCGGCCCTACCGCCGTGGGCGCCGCCAAGGATCGTAAGCGTCACTGGGGACTCCGTGCAACCCAGCGCTCAAGATCCGGAAGCTCAAGTCAGACCCGATGCATGGATCACGGAGATCCGGGACTACTTGAAGGACAATATCCTCCCTGATGAACATGCAACCGCTGAACGGATTGTGCGTATGGCTAAGAGGTACGCACTGGTAGAGGGGGATCTCTACCGGCGTGGCGCCAACCACATTCTATTGCGGTGTATAACCCAGGGGAAGGCTGCGACTCGCTCGCTGAGATCCATGGAGGCGAATGTGGAAGTCATTCTTCC
This sequence comes from Neostapfia colusana, assembly GCA_030760725.1. Classification (NCBI taxonomy): domain Eukaryota; kingdom Viridiplantae; phylum Streptophyta; class Magnoliopsida; order Poales; family Poaceae; genus Neostapfia; species Neostapfia colusana. Next base: position 110,813,797 of record JASWHV010000006.1, read on the forward strand.
TCACGCACGCTTGTCGGTAAAGCCTTCCGGCATGGTTTCTACTGGCCGACAGCACTCCAGGATGCCGTCAAGCTGGTCGAGAGCTGCAAGGCGTGCCAGTTCCACGCCAAGCAGATCCATACACCGGCTCAGGCGGTACAGATGATCCCGCCCTCGTGGCCGTTTGCCGTGTGGGGGCTGGACATCCTGGGACCATTTCCCAGAACCATCGGGGGGTTCCGGTACCTCTATGTCGCTATCGACAAGTTCACCAAGTGGCCGGAAGCTACACCAGTTGTCACCATCAATAAGCAATCCGCAGTAAAATCAGGTCTATTGTCTGCCGGTTCGGGGTCCCAAACAGGATCATCACTGACAATGGGACCCAGTTCACCAGCGCAGCGTTCCAAGACTACTGCGAGGACCTTGGCATTCAGGTATGCTATGCCTCTGTCGCCCACCCGAAGAGCAATGGGCAAGTCGAGAGGGCCAATGCGGAGATTCTCCGGGGCCTCAATACTCGTACCTTCGCTAGCCTGAAGAAACATGGTGCCAATTGGGTAGATGAACTTCCGAACACACTATGGGCTAACCGGACATCCCAAAGCCCGGCCACCGGGGAGACACCCTTCTTCATGGTGTACGGGGCTGAAGCTGTACTCCCTCCAGAAATCACCATGAAGTCTCACCGTGTCCGGGCTTACGACGAAGCCACGCAGGACAACCTCCGGCGTGGAGAAATCGACCTCGTCGACGAGGTCCGATTACATGCGGCACTCCGTAACGCGCGGTACAGACAGGCGCTTCGGCGCTACCACCAGAGGTCTGTGCATGCCCGGGAGCTGCAGGAAGGTGACCTGGTGTTGCGGCGCATACTTTCTCGCGAAGGGGCCCACAAACTCTCTCCTAGTTGGGAAGGCCCCTTCCGAGTCACGAAAGTATGCCGCCCCGGGTGTGTGCGCCTTTCCACCGAGGATGGGGACCTGCTCCCGAATCCTTGGAACATAGAACACCTCCGTAAGTTCTACCCCTAAGAGCAAAAATAGGACTGTACTTTCTTTTCGTAATGAACTCCATAGAGTCCAGGAGCAGCGCTCGGAGCAGCTAAACCCCAGGGGACGGTCCAGGACTACGTTCAGTTTTGCCTGGTTCCGACTCCAAGCGCGTAGAGTCTTGCTTCCCCTCTTAATGGGGTGGGTCGCGGCCTCCATGTTTAGACTGCCTTCCTCCTATGGAAGGTTGTACTAAAAGAAGTCTGCCCTACTTTGCTCTTTCCTTGTACTCATTTAAATTGTGAATTAAGTTCTTTTTTTATCGCCCTTGCAGTACATGGTTGCCATGTGCTCAGCTCCGCCTCTCTACAAGTCCCCAAGCACCAAGCATATGGTTGGGGCTGTAAGTCAAATAAGACTATGAGATAAGGGAGGGGGAGCCCTCAAGGAGAATTACGTTTCCTCTACCTGTGTGCAGGACTTCCAGGTTGCGGCAACGAGGACTGCATGAAGTAGGGGGAAGGGAGCAACCAGCTACTTCGACCCAGGGCTAGAGGGGGCGGGACCCGGGGGCCCCACGTGTCCAGAAGGCCCGGAACTCTCTCCTCCCTTGGGAAGGGCTCCGGGCTCGCCACATGGCAGGCGGAAACCGGACCTGCCCCCGCGGTGGGAGAACTCCGAAAGCCCTGCGTGTTCAACATGGCCGGGGCTCCCGTCTCCGCAGTAAAAGCAATCATCAAGTGAGCGCACGCTCCCACGATCCCGTGGCTGTTCGTGCTCTGGCAGCGGTCAAATTCGGGACTTAGAAAAAGTGCGCGGATCGGAAGAGACGGAGGTCCCACCTCGGGCTCGCTATCTCCCCCGAGATGTGCCCGGGGGGCACTGTCGGTACCTGAGATATGGGGTACCCCCGCGCACAAGGTAAAATGCCTAAGGTACTCGCCCTTCTCCGCAGGGAGAGCTCCGAAGGCGCCACGCGTCCGGCGGGGCCGGACCTCCATCTCCTCAGAGGAGAGCTCCGGGCCCGCCATGTGGCATACAGGAGCCGGACCTCCCCCTCCGCGGGAGAGAGGTCCGAAGACGCCGCGCGTCCAGCGGGGCCGGACCTCCCTCTCCACAGAGGGGAGCTCCGGGCCCACCACATGGCATACAGAAGCTGGACCTCCCCCTCCGCGGGGAGAGGTCCGGAGGCTCCACGTGCCTCGCAGGCCGGATCCTTCTCGCCTCAGAGAAGGGCTCCGGACCCGCCACGTGGCCAGAAGAACGGTGCTGCCTGCCCCGAGCGGTAGGCAGCAGGCGTAAAGGCGCCCCACACCTTGCCCGTACAAGGTATTCAAGGCCCGCGTCTTCCCAAGACGCGGAAACGCGGAGCACGCGTCTGTCAGGTGCCGTTGCGCCCAGTCGCATCACAGACTGGCGCGCGGTGTCAGAACCTGCCAGCTAATAAACGCCGCGACAAGACATCCCATGCCACTTGCGCCGTCATCAACCACTACGACTAGCATGCGGCATGGGCAGGGCGGCAAGATGAAGACTTAGAAGCCTTCGACCAGAGGCAACTACCGTCGTAACTACAGATATGGTAGATAACAGGCAATCCTCCCGGGACCACTTGTCGGGTCCCGGCTCCCCTTGTAAGCCGCCCGAGTCTTGGACTATAAAAGGCTCGGGATAGGCGTCGATAGCAAGGGTTCGCACTTTGCAACTCATACGCTAGCCATACACTCTCAAGCTGTAACTCAGCCCCAAGCTCCGGCCTCCGGCCCTGAGCAGTAAGAAATACAGCGAGCTCCATAGCTCGCCGTGGACGTAGGGTTTTACGCTCCGGCGGCCTGAACCACGTAAAACTCGCCGTGTCAAGCTCTCGCCAACTCTTCCATCTGCGCAAGCTTTCCGCTAGGAGACTAGCCCCGCCGAAAAAAGAACCTCCGCGGGCTGCCCAGTGCAGGCCCGGGGGAAGTGTCGATCGCACACTTCGACAACATCCTATTGCGGTGCATAACCCAGGGGGAAGGCTGCGACTTGCTCGCTGAGATCCATGGAGGCGAATGTGGAAGTCATTCTTCCTCATGCACGCTTGTCGGAAAAGCCTTCCGGCATGGCTTCTACTGGCCGACAGCACTCCAGGATGCCGTCAAGCTGGTCGAGAGCTGCAAGGCGTGCCAGTTCCACGCCAAGCAGATCCATACACCGGCTCAGGCGGTACAGATGATCCCGCCCTCGTGGCCGTTTGCCGTATGGGGGCTGGACATCCTGGGACCATTTCCCAGAACCATCAGGGGATTCCGGTACCTCTATGTCGCCATCGACAAGTTCACCAAGTGGCCGGAAGCTACACCAGTTGTCACCATCAACAAACAATCCGCAGTAAAGTTTATCAAGTCTATTGTCTGCCGGTTCGGGGTCCCAAACAGAATCATCACCGACAATGGGACCCAGTTCACCAGCGCAGCATTCCAAGACTACTGCGAGGACCTCGGTATTCAGGTGTGCTATGCCTCTGTCGCCCACCCGAGGAGCAATGGGAAAGTTGAGAGGGCCGACGCGGAGATTCTCCGGGGCCTTAAGACTCGCACCTTCGCCAGCCTGAAGAAACATGGTGCCAATTGGGTAGATGAGCTTCCGAGCACACTATGGGCTAACCGGACATCCCAGAGCCGGGCCACCAGGGAGACACCCTTCTTCATGGTGTATGGGGCTGAAGCTGTACTTCCCCCAGAAATCACCATGAAGTCTCACCGTGTCCGGGCTTACGACGAAGCCACGCAGGACAACCTCCGGCGTGGAGAAATCGACCTCGTCGACGAGGTCCGATTACATGCGGCACTCCGTAACGCGCGGTACAGGCAAGCGCTTCGGCGCTACCACCAGAGGTCTGTGCGTGCCCGGGAGCTGCAGGAAGGTGACCTGGTGTTGCGGCGCATACTTTCTCGTGAAGGGGCCCACAAACTCTCCCCTAGTTGGGAAGGCCCCTTCCGAGTCGCGAAAGTATGCCGCCCCAGGTGTGTGCGCCTTTCCACCGAGGATGGGGACCTGCTCCCGAACCCTTGGAACGTCTCCGTAAGTTCTACCCCTAGAGCAAAAATAGGACAGTACTTTGTTTTCGTAATAAACTCCATAGAGTCCAGGGGCAGCGCTCGGAGCAGCTAAGCCCCAGGGGACGGTACAGGACTACGTTCAGCTTTGCCTGGTTCCGACTTCAAGCGTGTAGAGTCTTGCTTCCCCTCTTAATGGGGCGGGTCGTGGCCTCCATGTTTAGCCTGCCTTCCTCCTGCGGAAAGTTGTGCGAAAAGAAATCTGCTCTACTTTGCTCTTTCCTCGTACTCATTTAAATTGTGTATTGAGTTTTTTAACCACCCTTGCAGTGCATGGTTGCCATGTGCTCAGCTCCCCCTCTCTACAAGTCCCCAAGCACCAAGCATATGGTTAGGGGCTATAAGTCAAATAAGACTATGAGATAAGGGAGGGGGAGCCCCCAAGGAGAATTACGTTTCCTCTACCTGTGTGCAGGGCTTCCAGGCTATGGCGACAGGGACTACGTAAAGCGGGGGGAAAGGAGCAGTCAGCAGCACCGGCCCAGGACTGGAAGGACCGGGCCCCGCCCCTTCGGCAGGGGCGAGGCCCGAAGGCCCCACGTGTCCAGCGGGCCCGGAGCACTCTCTGAGGAGGGCTCCGGGCTCGCCACATGGCAGGCGGGAACCGGACCTCCCCCCCTCGGTGGGAGGGCTCCGAAAGCCCTACGTGTCCAACATGGCCGGAGCTCCCGCCTCTTAAGGAGGGGGTCCGGACCCGCCACATGGCAGGCAGACTTGGAGCTCCCCAAAGGGCGAGGTCCGGAGACCCCTGGGGCCCCTAACGCGGTTAGGACCCGGGGAGGGTAACTATGCAGAGCTCCGAGATTGGAGATGGCCTCTGAAGTACCTTGCGGAGCTAAGGACTCAGTCAGGCAAAACCGAGAAGGAGCATCACGATCACAAATATCTTAAAAGAGTCAAACTATGCGAGGCTCCATGAGCTGGACTACAGACTCGATAAAAAGAAAGAAACAAGTCCCAAGGGTCTCCCGACACGACCAGGATCCAGAAGTTGCAAGAACGGCCGCATCACCAGGCTTCAACCCTGGCGGAACTCTATCGCTCTATGACCAGGGCGCAGGAATCGCCTCCCTCATCACCGGCTCAAAAACCGGTGACGCCACGGGAGCTCCTGAGGCCCCCTCCGCAATATTCCGCGGTCTTCCTGGAGACCTTGCCGTCTGGGTTCCTCCATGGCGCATCGGCGGTTTCCTTCTCCTGAAGATCCCTCATCATCGGCGCAAAAGCCGGTGTCGTCAAGGGTGCCCCTGGAGCCCCCATCCCTCATCACCTGCGCAAAAGCTGGAGTCATCAAGGGTGCTCCTGAGGCCCCCTCCGCAGTATTCAGCGGTCTTCTCGGAGACTCTGCCACCTGGGATTCTCCTCGGTGCTTCAGCGGTTCCTTTGAAGACTCCACCACCTGGGAAGGGACACAACGCCAAGGAGCTTTCTGCCTGCTGTCACCAAGGAAGGGCTCCGTCGGGAGGACAAACCAGAGACCCCTTGGCGGCGCCACCCTTAGAGGCAGGGAAGGCAGGCTCCCTGAGTCCCAGGCTTGGTGCAGACGCAACCGCTGGAGGGAACCGAGAGCAATCCTCCCCCATAAGGTGGGTTAAGAGCCATGGAAGAAGACAAGACTGCAGAGACCCGAGGGGGGCGCAGGGGCTGGAAGCCTTATAAGGGGAACGTACCCACATGGCCACATGGGGGTTTCATTTCACACCTTCCCGGATGCAATCCCAAGCGATTCGGAACTCTTCGAATACCCCGCGTCAGCGACCACTTCGGTTCCTACACCGAGTGCCGATGACGGGTGGGCCCAAGCCGCCTAACTAAAGTGGTGGGGTCAAGGAGTCAGTCTCCTGAGAAGATGGGCCGGCAAGGCACTTCGGCTGTTCCCGAAGAAAGCGCTACAACGCGCAGAAGTGGCAGTCTTGGGAACCGCCGCAGTAAAAGCAACCATCAAGTGAGCGCACGCTCCCATGATCCCGCGGCCGTTCGTGCTCCGGCAGCGGTCAATTCGGGACTTAGAGAAAGTGCGCGGATCGGAAGAGACGGAGGTCCCACCTCGGGCTCGCTATCTCCCCCGAGATGGGCCCGGGGGCCACTGTCGGTACCTGAGATATGGGGTACCCCCGCGCACAGGGTAAAATGCCTAAGGAGCTCGCCCTACTCCGCAGGGAGAGCTCCGAAGGCGCCACGCGTCCGGCGGGGCCGGACCTCCCTCTCCTCAGAGGAGAGCTCCGGGCCTGCCACGTGGCATACAGAAGCCAGACCTCCCCCTCCGCGGAGAGAGGTCCGAAGGCGCCACGCGTCCAGCAGGGCCGGACCTCCCTCTCCTCAGAGGAGAGCTCCGGGCCGCCATGTGGCCAACAGAAGCCAAGCCTCCCCCTCCGCGGGGAGAGGTCCGGAGGCTCCACGTGCCCCGCGGACCGGGCCCTCCTCTCCTCTGAGAATGGCTCCGGGCCCGCCACGTGGCAGCAGAACGGCGCTGCCTGCCCCTGAGCGATAGGCAGCGGGCGTAAAGACGCCCCATACCTTGCCCGTACATGGTATTCAAGGCCCGCGTCTTCCCAAGACGCGGAGACGCGGAGCACGCCTCTGTCAGGTGCCGTTGCGCCCAGTCGCATCACAGACTGGCGCGCGGTGTCAGAACCTGCCAGCTAATAAACACCGCGACAAGACATCCCATGCCGCCTGCACCGTCATCAACCACTACGACTAGCATGCGGCATGGGCAGGGCGGCAAGATGAAGACTCAGAAGCTTTCGACCAGAGCCAACTACCGGCATAACTGCAGATACGGTAGATAATAGACAATCTTCCCGGGACCACCTGTCGGGTCCCGGCTCCCCTTGTAAGCCGCCCGAGTCTTGGACTATAAAAGGCTCGGGTAGGCGACGATAGCAAGGGTTCGCACTTTGCAACTCATACGCTAGCCATACACTCTCAAGCTGTAACTCACCCCCAAGCTCAGGCCTCCGGCCCCGAGCAGCAAGCAATACAGCGAGCTCCATAGCTCGCCGTGGACATAGGGTTTTACGCTCCGGCGGCCTGAACCACGTAAAACTCGCCGTGTCAAGCTCTTACTAACTCGTCCATCTGCGCAAGCTCTCCGCTAGAGACTAGACCCACCAAAAAAAGAACCTCCGCGGGCTGCCCAGTGCAGGCCCGGGGGAAGTGTCGACTGAACACTTCGACAGCCGGAGTCGGCGTTGCCGGAGTCGGCTGCTGGCTACCAGCTTGTGCCGACACACTCCGTCCTGAGTGTGTCGACATGTACTCCCCACTGGTCACGGTTCGCCGTGAACGCGGAGGGGGAGAGTTTGCCGCTGAAGGAAGCTTGGTCATCTTCGTCGGCGGAAACTCGTTGCGCTAGGAGAAAAGCTCCCTTCCTGGCGCGCCAAATGTCAAAGTGTTCGGTCGACACTTCCCCCGGGCCTGCACTGGGCAGCCCGCGGAGGTTCTTTTTTCGGTGGGGCTAGTCCCTTGCGGAGAGCTTGCACGGATGGACAAGTTAGTAAGAGCTTGACACGGTGAGTTTTACGTGGTTCAGGCCGCCGGAGCGTAAAACCCTACGTCCACGGCGAGCTATGGAGCTCGCTGTATTGCTTGCTGCTCAGGGCCGGAGTCCTGAGCTTGGGGTGAGTTGCAGCTTGGGAGTGAATGTATAGCGTATGAGTTGCAGAGTGCGAACCCTTGCTATCGTCGCATACCCGAGCCTTTTATAGTCCAAGACTCGGGCAGCTTACAAGGGGGGCCGGGACCCGACAGGTGGTCCCGGGAAGATTGTCTATCATCTACCATATCTGCAGTTATGCCGGTAGTTGCCTCTGGTCGAAGGCTTCTGAGTCTTCATCTTGCCGCCCTGCCCATGCCGCATGCTAGTCGTAGTGGTTGATGACGGCGCAGGCGGCATGGGATGTCTTGTCGCGGTGTTTATCAGCTGGCAGGTTCTGACACCGCGCGCCAGTCTGTGATGCGACTAGGCGCAACGGCACCTGACAGAAGCGTGCTCCGCGTCTCCACGTCTTGGAAATACGCGGGCCTTGAATACCTTGTACGGGCAAGGTATGGGGCGTCTTTACGCCCGCTGCCTATCGCTCGGGGGCAGGCAGCGCCGTTCTGCTGCCACGTGGCGGGCCCGGAGCTCTCCTCTGAGGAGAGGGAGGTCCGGCCCCGCTGGACGCGTGGCGCCTTCGGACCTCTCTCCCGCGGAGAGGGAGGTCCGGCTTCTGTATGCCATGTGGCGGGCCCGGAGCTCTCCTCTGAGGAGAGGGAGGTCAGGCCCCGCCGGACGCGTGGCGCCTTCGGAGCTCTCCATAAGGAGAAGGGCGAGTTCCTTAGGCATTTTCCCCTGTGCGCGGGGGTACCCCATATCTCAGGTACCGACAGGGTCCTTTTTGGAATAGAGCATGCCGCGACACCAGGTTGCCCTCCTGCAGGTCCCCGATGCGTTCGGTTTTTTGGCGGTAGTGCTTAGAGCATCAGCCGAGACCGCGCGTTGTGGGGTGTTACCTGCAGCCGAGTCTCGTCGACGAGGTTGTCATCTTCGCGCTGGATCAGGTCCTGCGCGGCTCTCCTGGGGGCCCCCGGGGAGTTCTCTCCTTCTGGCTAAGGCCTTCAAGGGGTAGGTGGACCCGCGCTCGTCTTGGATGACCCAAGGCGTCTTCCCCTTCTGGCAAGGCCTTCAAGGGGTTGACAGATCTTGGGCGGCCCCCGGGAGGTATGTCCGAAGCACAGAGGCGTGCCGCAGTTGGCTACCGCCCTGGCCCGTCACCGTCGGAGCTGGAGTCCTCACCATTATGCACTGTCTTTATGACACGCTGAGGCTCCTGGAACCCCACCTGATGGGCGGCGGTGACTGGGGCATCAACCTTCTGTTTGCCATCCCTCTGAGGGTAGGGCGGTGCTTCAGCTCTCTGCTGTCTTCCTTTGCGGAAGCGCTCTGCGAGCCTCTGGATATCCCAGCACTCGGCAGCAGTATGGTTGCCGGCGCCATGCACGGGGCATAGCCCGCCCTGGTCACTGTCTGGGGCCGGTGACTGCCGCTGCCTTTTGTCGGGGCGTGGCCCCCGAGCTCCACTAGCCGTCGCTGCTGCGGCGACGGGAGCCGTGAACGATGACTTCATCTTGCCACTCCCCCGGTTCTTGGCCTTCTTGCCACCCCCATAGGCAGCAGCGCCGGACCCAGGTTGTCCACCTGGCTCGGAGGTCGGCAGAGAGTGCCAGTTCCTCCCTTCAGCTGCTCTGGCGCATTTGTCCGCCAGACTGAAGAGCTCAGAGACGTCGCGGACCTCTCTGGTCGCGAGCTTCTAAAGCATTTTCTCGTCCCGGACACCCTGTCGGAACGCCACCACCACAGAAGCACTTTGGATATGTGGGATGGTGTTGCGTACCTGGGAGAACCGCTGGATGAAAGAGCGCAGCGACTCCCCAGGTTGTTGCTTGACGGCGTGGAGGTCAAGCTCCGTTCCGAGACGGGCGTAGGAGCTGCCGAAGTTGGCAACGAAATGCCGGCAGAGCTCTCCCCAGGAAGTTATGGACCCCTGAGGTAGGTTCATGAGCCAAGACTGAGCTGGGCCGGTCAAGGCGACGGGGAAGTAGTTGGCCATGACAGCCTCGTCCCCTCCCGCGGCAAGTACGGCGGTGGAGTAGATCTGGAGGAACTCTGCCGGTTTGACGCTACCGTCGTACTTCTCAGGCAGGTGCGGGCGAAACCTGCGTGGCCACCTCGCGAAGCGAAGGTGGGGTGCAAGAGCTGCACATCCCGCTCCTGCTGCCGCAGGTATTGGCACTGCGAACGCTTGGTTCGCACTTGGCACCGCGTATCCCAGTATGGGCAAGGCTGCACCATAGACCGGGGGCGCTGCTTGCGGCGCATATGGTTGTGGCATATGCTGTGCGGCATATGCCTGAGGCAGGGCTCGCGTGGTGAAGACCTGCCCTCCAGGTTGTGTCGAGGCCGACGACATGCTGTCGCCAGCCTCATGGTTGCGACGCCTTTCTCGACGTCGCTCGAGGTACACCCGGGCATCCTGGCCCAAGTGGCACCGTTCCAGCTCCCTTCTCAGGTCCGTCGACGGGAGCCTGGAGGAGCTGGAATCCGCCGTTTTCCCGTCAACCGTGGGCGTGCGCGTCAGCGACACAGCCGGTTTTCCTGGGCGCCGTCCTCGCCGAAACCGAGGGTTGGCGGCGGCGGCGACGAGGCGGTCCACCTCGCGGACCCATTGCTGGGTCGCTGAATGGGGCGCATCCCCCGCAGGTGGGTTGCGCAGCAGTGCTCTTGCTGCAGCTAGCGCACCCCCATGGTGTACGCTCAGCGCTGCAGAAGATCTCACACTGGTCGGAGCCTGCATCGCCGGAGTCGGCGTTGCCGGAGTCGGCTGCTGGCTACCAGCTTGTGCCGACACACTCCGTCCTGAGTGTGTCGACATGTACTCCCCACTGGTCACGGTTCACCGTGAACGCGGAGGGGGAGAGTTTGCCGCTGAAGGAAGCTTGGTCATCTTCGTCGGCGAAAACTCGTCGCGCTAGGAGAAAAGCCCCCAACCTGGCGCGCCAAATGTCGAAGTGTTCGGTCGACACTTCCCCCGGGCCTGCACTGGGCAGCCCGCGGAGGTTTTTTTGGTGGGGCTAGTCCCTTGCGGAGAGCTTGCGCGGATGGACGCGTTAGTAAGAGCTTGACACGGTGAGTTTTACGTGGTTCAGGCCGCCGGAGCGTAAAACCCTACGTCCACGGCGAGCTATGGAGCTCGCTGTATTGCTTGCTGCTCAGGGCCGGAGTCCTGAGCTTGGGGGTGAGTTACAGCTTGGGAGTGTATGGCTAGCGTATGAGTTGCAGAGTGCGAACCCTTGCTATCGTCAACTACCCGAGCCTTTTATAGTCCAAGACTCGGGCAGCTTACAAGGGGGGCCGGGACCCGACAGGTGGTCCCGGGAAGATTGTCTATTATCTACCGTATCTGCAGTTATGCCGGTAGTTGCCTCTGGTCGAAGGCTTCTGAGTCTTCATCTTGCCGCCCGGCCCATGCCGCATGCTAGTCATAGTGGTTGATGACGGCGCAGGCGGCATGGGATGTCTTGTCGCGGTGTTTATTGGCTGGCAGGTTCTGACACCGCGCGCCAGTCTGTGATACGACTGGGCGCAACAGCACCTGACAGAAGCGTGCTCCGCGTCTCCGCGTCTTGGGAAGACGCGGGCCTTGAATACCTTGTACGGGCAAGGTATGGGGCGTCTTTACGCCCGCTACCTATCGCTCAGGGCCAGGCAGCGCCGTTCTGCTGCCACGTGGCAGGCCCGGAGCCCTTCTCAGAGGAGAGGAGGGCCCGTTCCGCGGGGCATGTGGAGCCTCCGGACCTCTTCCCGTGGAGGGGGAGGCTCGGCTCCTGTTTGCCACGTGGCGGGCCCGGAGCTCTCCTCTGAGGAGAGGGAGGTCCGGCCCCGCTGGACACGTGGCGCCTTCGGACCTCTCTCCCGAGGAGGGGGAGGTCCGGCTTCTGTATGCCACGTGGCGGGCCCGGAGCTCTCCTCTGAGGAGAGGGAGGTCCGGCCCCGCCAGACGTGTGGCGCCTTCGGAGCTCTCCCTGCGGAGAAGGGCGAGTTCCTTAGTCATTTTCCCCTGTGCGTGGGGGTACCCCATATCTCAGGTACCGACAGGTGGAAACCCGAGTAAGCGTCTAGGAAGCACAGCATATCGCAGCCTGACGTCCAGTCTACTATTTAATCTATTATAGGGAGAGGAAATAGATCTTTAGGACATGCCTTATTGAGACTGGTGTAGTCGATGCACATCCGGAGCTTCCCGCCGGCCTTTGGGACAACCACAGGGTTCGCCAAGCGCCGGGGGTGGCGGACTTTCCGTATGGAGCCAGCGTCCAGCAGCTTTATGATTTCTTCACGGATGAGGCTTTACTGCTCGGTGGACTGCTTAAGGGGCTTCTGTCGGACTGGCCGGGCGTTGGGGAAGACCTTTAGGTAGTGCCCAATCACCTCCCTAGGGATCTCTGGCATCTGCAACGGCTGTCATGCAAACACATCGACATTGTGCCGGAGGGAGGTAACGAGCGCGCCTTCCTATTTGCTATCCAGGCCCCAGCTACCCGGGTGGTCTGGGTGGCATCGGCACTGATTCGGACGAGCCTCAAGGGGACGTCGTCCTCGTCGAGGGGTTGCACACGGGGTGCTGTGGTAGAGGCACGGTGGCGTGCACTCGGGTGGAGCCGGCTTGGTTCTGCACTGCCTGGGGTTGGTGCTCTAGCTGTTGTAAGCGCTTGGAGCTTTTCCAAGGCTAACACTGTGGCAGCACGGTCTCCATGAACCTTGAGGACGCCTGTTGGTGTAGGCATCTTCAATACATGGTAGCCGTAGTGGGCTACTGCCATGAATCGGTACAGGGCTGTCCTGCCAATTATGGAGTTGAAGGGGAGGTCGATCTCGGCCACGTCGAACAGAATGTACTCTGTCCGATAGCTGTCCGGTGCCCCAAAGGTCACCGGTAGGCTGATGTGGCCGTAGGGAACGACCTGTCCCGGCCCTACCCCTGAGAACGGGCTCGATGGGGTGAGCTTGGCCATCGGGATCTGCAGCTTCTGGGAAGCTGCGTGACTGATGAGGTTCAGTCCAGCCCCGCCATCCACCAAAACGTGGTACATCCTCACGTTGGCGATGGTGGGGGCCACCAAGAGCGGTAGTTGGCCGGCCCCAGCCATGTTCCTGGGGCAGTCGGTGGCATCAAAGCTGATGGGGGTTCCCATCCACCTGAGGTGCGGTGCTGCACTCGGGAGGGGAGCCACCTACGCTACCGCTCGGCGCAAGGCCTTAGCCGCGCTTCGGGACGAGGGGTCAGCGGACCCACCGTAGATGACGTAGACCATCTTCCGGTGCTCGTCATCACTGGAGCTGGAGCTCTCATGATTGCGCACCGCCTTCACGGCGCGCTGAAGCCCCTGGAACTTCGCCTGGTGGTCGACGTTGTCTGGGGCGTCGACCTTCTGCTTGCCCTCCCTTTGACGGTAGGGTGGGTCATCAGTTAGAAGCTTCTTCCCTTTATGGAAGCGCTCCGCGAGCTTCTGGATTTCCCGGCACTCGGCAGCAGTGTGGTAACTGGTACCGTGCACGGGGCATAGCTCACCCTGGCCTCCATCTGGAGCCGGTGACTGTCGCGGCCTTTTGTCGGGGCGCGGCCCCCGAGCTCCACTGGGTGCCACTGCTGCGGCAACGGGGGCCGCGGCTGGCGGTTTCATCTTGCTACCGCCCCTGTTCTTGATCTTCCTGCCGCTTCCATAAGAAGCGGCGCCAGATCCTGGATGGCCCCCTGGCTCGGAGGCTGGCAGTGAGTGCCAGCTCCGCCCTTCGGCTGCTCTGGCACACTTGTCCGCCAGGCTGAAGAGCTCCGAGACGTCGCGGACCTCCCTAGTCGCGAGCTTCTCGAGCATCTTCTTGTCCCGAACGCATTGTCGGAACGCCACCACCACAGAAGCGTTCTGGATGTGTGGGATGGTGTTCCGCATCTGGGAGAACCGCTGGATGAAGGAGCGCAGCGACTCCCCTGGTTGTTGCCGGATGGCGTGGAGGTCGAGCTCCGTGCCAGGCCGGGTGTAGGAACTGCCGAAGTTGGCGACGAACTGCTGGCAGAGCTCTCCCCAGGAGGTTATGGAATCCTGGGGTAGGTTCATGAGCCAAGACCGGGCTGGGCCGGTCAAGGCGACGGGGAAATAGTTGGCCATGACGGCCTCATCCCCTCCTGCAGCAAGTACGGCGGTGGAGTAGATCTGGAGAAACTCCGCTGGGTTGACGCTGCGTCGTACTTCTCGGGCAGGTGCGGCCGAAACTTGCGTGGCCACCTCGCGAAGCGAAGGTGGGGTGCAAGGGCCGCACATCCTGCTCCTGTTGCCGCAGGTATTGGTGCCGCGAATGCTTGGTTCGCACCTGGCACAGTGTACCCCGGTATGGGCAAGGCTGCGCCCAAGACCGGGGATGCCGTTTGCAAAGCATATGGCTGTGGCATATGCTGCACGGCGTATGCCTGGGGCAGAGTCCGCGTGGCGAAGATCTGCTCTTCAGGCTGGGTCGAGGCTGACGTCATGCTGTCGCCAACCCCTTGGATGCAACGCCTTTCTCGACGTCGCTCGAGGAACACTCGGGCATCTTGGCCCAAGTGGCATCGCTCCAGCTCTGCCCTCAGGTCCGTTGACGGAAGCCTGGTGGAGCTGGAGTCCGCCGTCTGCCTGTCAACAGTTGGCGTGCGCGTCAGCGACACAGCCGGTTGACCGGAGTGTCGTCCCCGCCGAAGTCGAGGGTTTGCGGCGGCAACGACAAGGCGGTCTACCTCGCGTATCCACTGCTGGGTTGCTGAATGAGGTGCGTCCCCAGCAGGTGGGTTGCGCAGTAGTGCTCTTGCTGCAGCTAGCGCACCCCCGTGGTGTACGCTCAGCGCTGCAGAAGATCTGACGCTGGTTGGAGCCTGCATTGCCGTGGTCGGCTCTGCCAGAGCCAGCTGCTGGCTCCCAGCTTGCACCGACACACTCCGTCCTGAGTGTGTCGACATGTACTCCCCCCTGGTCACGGTTCGCCGCGAACGCGGGGGAGGAGAGTTTGCCGCTGAAGGAAGCTTGGTCATCTTCATCAGCAGAAACTCGTCGCGCAAGGGAAAAGCCCCCTTCCTGGCGCGCCAAATGTCGAAGTGTGCGGTCGACACTTCCCCCTGGCCTGCAATGGGCAGCCCGCGGAGGTTCTTTTTTTGGTGGGGCTAGTCGCTTGCGGAGAGCTTGAGCGTATGGACGAATTAGGAAGAGCTTGACACGGCGAGTTTTACGTGGTTCAGGCTGCCGGAGCGTAAAACCCTACGTCCACGGAGAGCTATGGAGCTCGCTGTATTGCTTGTTGCTCAGAACCGGAGTCCTGAGCTTGGGGATGATGTCTAGTGTATGAGTTGCGGGAGTGCGAACCCAGGGTGCGAATGGCTAGAGTGTGAACCCTTGCTAACGTTGCCTACCAGAGCCTTTTATAGTCCAAGGCTCGTGCGGCTTACAAGGGGGGGCCCGGGACCCGACAGGTGGTCCCGGGGAGATTGCCTGCAGACTATCGTATCCGCAGTTATGCCGGTAGTTGTCTCTGGCAAAGGCTTCTGAGTCTTCGTCTTGCCGTCCTGCCCATGCCGCATGCTAGTCGTAGTGGTTGATGACGGCGGAGACGGCATGGGATGTCTTGTCGCTGCGTTTACTGGCTGGCAGTCTCTGACACTGCACGTCAGTCTATGATGTGACTGGGCGCAACGGCACCTGACAGAGGCGTGCTCCGCGTCTCCGCGTCTTGGGAATACGCGGGCCTTGAATACCTTGTGCGGGCAAGGTATGGGGCGCCTTTACGCCCGCCGCCTACCGCTCGGGGGCAGGCAGTGCTCTTCTGCTGGACACGTGGCAGGCCCGGAGCCTTCCTCAGAGGAGAGGGGGTCCGGCCCCGCAGGACACGTGGAGCCTTCGGACCTCTCCCCGCGGAGGGGGAGGTCCGGCTTCTGTCGGCCACGTGGCAAGCCCAGAGCTCTCCTCTGAGGAGAGGGAGGTCCGGCCCTGCTGGACACGCGGCGCCTTCGGACCTCTCTCCCGCAGATGGGGGAGGTCCGGCTTCTGTATGCCACATGGCGGGCCCGGAGCTTTCCTCTGAGGAGAGGGAGGTCCGGCCCCGCCGGACGTGTGGCACCTTCGGAGCTCTCCCTGCCGAGGAGGGCGAGTTCCTTAGGCATTTTCCCCTGTGCGCGGGGGTACCCCATATCGCGGGTACCGACAAGCGCTCCCCTTCTTTAAGCTCCTACGCAAATCCAGTCCATTTGCCTGGACTGACGAAGCAGAAGAAGCTTTCCAGGAGTTGAAGCAACTCCTGACGACCCTACCTATCATGGTAGCCCCCGAGCCCGGAGAGCGTTTGTTGCTCTACATCACAGCGACAACTGAAGTGGTGAGTATGGTCCTTGTCGCAGAGCGGCCGGACCTCTCGTCATCACAGCCTGCTCCAGTAGCAGGAGACAGATGCCAGGAAACCCCGGAGGTCCAAGACGGCCTCCCGGACCTCCAAGACAACCTCCCGGAGGTCCGGGACGGCCTCCTGGACCTCCAAGACAACCTGCCGGAGGTCCGGGGCGGACCCCCGGACCTCCAAGACAACCTCTTGGAGGTCCAACGGGACTCCCCCGGGGCCCAACGGGACCTCCTGGAGCTCCCGGAAAACCAGCGGGACCTCCCGAAAGGCCAAGGCGGCTTAGGAGTCTTCGAGTCCCAACTCCTAGAAGCCCCCCTGGACCCACTCACCTCCGGCAAGCCTGAGCCAATGGATGAAGACCTCTCTGACCTGAGAGACAGGTCCGGACCATCCAAAGGCCTGTCTACTACATCAGCGAAGTCCTCCATGACGCCAAGACAAGGTACCTGGAGGTCCACAAGCTGCTGTATGCAGTGCTCGTGGCGTCCAGGAAGCTCCGCCACTACTTTCAGGCCCACCGAGTCTCGGTAGTCACCTCCTATCCGCTGAAAACGATCCTTCACAGCCCCCATGCGACTGGCAACGTCGCTAAATGGGCAGCGGAGCTGGCGGGGTTTGAGCTGGACTTCCTTCCTCGCCATGCAGTCAAAATCCAAGCGCTGGCTGACTTCGTGGCTGAGTGGACGCCAACGAAGGCTGACCCAGGGGGCCACGAAGGCGGTGAACCAAAGCACCGAGCTCCAGTCTTCACCGGGCCTCACTGGACGCTCTTCTTCGACGGCTCCTCGCGAAAGCAGGGGGCCGGTGCCGGCGTACTTCTTCTCATGCCATCATGGGAGTAGTTTGGGTACATGGTGCGTCTCAATTTCAAGGCAACCAACAACATGGCGGAGTATGAAGCACTCATCTTTGGCCTACAGACAGCCCTGTCTCTGGGCGCTCGCCAGTTGTTGGCACAGGGCGACTCCCAGCTGGTTATCAAGCAAGTTAAGGGTGAATGCTCCTGCAATGACCCGCAGCTAGCTGCTTATCTGCTCCAGGTGCAGATGTTGGAGAAAGACTTCCTCGCCTTGGACCTGCGCCATATACCGCGCGCTGGCAATGCCACAGCTGACGACCTCTCAACGAAGGCCACCACCGGGGCCCCTGTGCCCGAAGGAGTCTTCAAGAGGATGTTGCTGCGGCCCACAGCCCAGCCCACCGAGCCGGACGAAGGGGGCTGGACCAGCACCTCGAAGCTGGTGGTCCTGGCGGCCCTGCAACCATGGACGCCGCCAAGGATCGTAAGCGTCACTGGGGACTCCGTGCAACCCAGTGCTCAAGATCCAGAAGCTCAAGTCAGACCCAAAGCATGGATCACGGAGATCCGGGACTACTTTAAAGATAACATCCTCCCTCATGAATGTGTATCCGCTGAACGGATCGTGCGCATGGCTAAGAGATACGCGCTGGTAGAAGGGGATCTCTACCGGCGTGGCGCCAACCACGTCCTATTGCGGTGCATAACCCAGGGGGAAGGCTGCGACTTGCTCGCTGAGATCCATGGAGGCGAATGTGGGAGTCACTCTTCCTCATGCGCGCTTGTCGGTAAAGCCTTCCGGCATGGCTTCTACTGGCCGACAACACTCCAGGATGCCATCAAGCTGGTCGAGAGCTGCAAGGCGTGCCAGTTCCACGCCAAGCAGATCCATACACCGGCTTAGGCGGTACAGATGATCCCGCCCTCATGGCCATTCGCCGTATGGGGGTTGGACATCCTGGGACCATTACCTAGAGCCGTCGGGGGATTTCAGTACCTCTACGTAGCCGTTGACAAGTTCACCAAGTGGTCGGAAGCCACACCCGTCGTCACCATCAACAGGCAGTCTGCAGTAAAATTCATCAAGTCCATCGTCTGCCGGTTTGGGGTCCCGAACAGAATCATCACTGAAAACGGGACCCAGTTTACCAGCGCAATTCCAAGAATACTGTGAAGACCTCGGCATCCAGGTGTGCTATGCCTCCGTTGCTCACCCAAAGAGCAAAAGACAGGTTGAGAGGTCCAACACCGAGATTCTTTGGGGCCTCAAGACCCACACCTATGATGGCTTGAAGAAACATGGTGCCAAATGGGTGGACGAGCTTCTGAGCATACTATGGGCTAACCGGACATCCCAGAGCCAGGCCACCAAAGAGACACCCTTCTTCATGGTGTACGGAACCGAGGCTGTGCTTCCCCCAGAGATCACCATGAAGTCTCACCGTGTCCGGGCTTACGACGAAGTCGCGTAGGACAACCTCCAGCATGAAGACCTCGACCTCGTCGATGAGGTCCGGTTACATGCAGCACTCCGCAATGCACGATACAGACAAGCGCTCCGGCGCTACCACCAAAGGTCTGTGCATGTCCGGGAGCTGCAGGAAGGCGACCTGGTGTTGCGGCGCATACTTTCTCGTGAAGGGACCCACAAACTCTCCCCCAGCTGGGAAGGCCCCTTCCAAGTCACGAAAGTGTGCCGCCCGGGTGCGTACGCCTTTCCACCGAGGATGGGGATCCGCTCCCAAACCCCTGGAACATCGAACACCTCCGTAAGTTCTACCCTTAGAGCAATAGTAGGACAGTCTCTTCTTTTTAATAGATCCCATAGAGTCCAGGAACAGCGCTCGGAGCAGCTAAGTCTCAGGGGATAGTTCAGGACTACGTTCAGCTTGGCCTGGTTCTGACCCTAAGCGCGTATAGTCTTGCTTCCCTTTTTAATGGGGCGGGTCGCTGCCTCCATGTTTAGCATGCCTTCCTCCTATGGAAATTTATAGGGAAAGAACCTGTCCTACTTTGCTCTTCCCTTATGCTCATTCAAATTACGTATTAATTTTTATGACCGCACTTCCTGGGTATGTTCACCATACACTCAGTCCCCTTTTCCCATTCTCACCTCTAGTCGGCATTTGCTATCCTGCCTGGGGCGGTCGCGTTTGAGATACCTGCTGATGGCCAGGGGGCCCCGAGCCCCCGGCACGTTGCGCACTAAAATTCCCAAGCACCGTGTACCGGATCAGGATCGTAAGCCAAATAAGACTATGAGATCGGGAAGGGGGGAGCCCCAAGGAGAATTATGTTTCCCTTATTTGTGTGCAGGACCCTTCGGCCTTGGCTCCCTGCAGGAGTATGGTAGGAGTACCCAAGCAATTGGCCACACCTACCAGGGGGCCACTACGGACCGCGCAAGACCGAGAGATCCGGACCCCGCCCCCTCCGCAGGGGCGGGCTCCGGAGGCCCCACGTACCTGGCAGGGTCGGAGCCCCCCCCCTGCTCAGCGGGTAGCTCCGGACCCGCCACGTGGCCGGCAGATCCGGACCTCCCCATCCTCATGGGGCGAGCTCCGGAGACCTCCGGGGCCCTTAATACAATAAGGACCCAGGGAAGGTGTCTGTGCAGAGCTTCGAGATTGGTGAAGGCCTCTGAGTACCTTCCGGAGCTAAGGGCTCGGCCAGGCGAAACCAAGAAGAAGATAGGCATAACAGGCGCAAAAGTTCACAAGAGTCTATTTATTCATGACTCCATGAGCTGGACTACAGACTCGAAAAAAAATAAAATAAAGTGAAGAGTCCTGGAGTTCCCCTAGCACGTCCAGAACCTAGAAGCTACAAGAGCGGCCACGTCTCCGACTTCAGCCCAGGCAGTGTTCTCCCGCTCTACGACCCGAGCGCGGGGATCACCTCGGCCACCACCAGTGCAAGGGCCGCTGTCATCAAGGGCCGCTAGAGCCCGCCGTCGCCGCCGACAGCTGCCCCGCAGTCGCTCGAACTGACGGGGCAGGGGATGCTTCTGAAGCCCCCTCCGCCGCTTCAGCAGTTTCCTTGGAGACTCCACCGCCTGAAGTCCTCCTCGGCGCTTCAGCAGTTTCCTTGGAGACTCCTCCACCTGAAGCCTTCCTCGACGTATCAACAGTTTCCTCGGAGACTCCACCGCCTGAGGAGGGAGGACGCAACGCCTGGGAACCTTCAGCCTGTCGTCGCTCAAGAAGAGTCCCGTCGTGATGATGAACCCGAGGCCTCTTGGAGTCGCCACCGGATGAGGCGCCACCTCCAGAAGCAGGGCGTGCAGGCTCCCTGGATCCCTGACTTGGCGCAGACACCGCCGCCGGAGGAAATCGAGCTTGCTCCTCCTCCGAAGGCGGGTTACAAGCCATGGCAGAAGACAAGGCCGCAGGGAGTCAAGGAATGTGCAAGTGCTGGAAGTCTTATAAGGGGAACCTACCCGTGTTGTGGCTTCCCTTCACACTTTCCAGGTACGATTCAAAGCGATTCAAGGGCAAAGATACAAGTCCTAGGATTCCCCTGGCTCGCGCCGGAACCTAGAGGTTACAAGGGCAGCCACGTCCCCGACTTCAGCCCTGGCGGCTTCCTCCCGCTCCGCGGCGGGGCCCTGTCTCGCTGTCTCTAGTGAGAAGGAAGGATCCCAGCTCCGGAAGCACGCCAACACGTGCGTGGAAACCTCCATCGCCAGGCCCCGTCCCTCTGCCTCGAACTCACCGGCGACCACCGCATCTAGCCTGTTCAGCTTGGCGCCGATAGACTCGAGCACAGGGATCACCTCCGCCACCTTCAGCGCAGGGGCCGCTGTCTTCACCGGGCTGAAGCCAAGGGGGACCAGGGCAGACCCTGCTTGGTCGACGAAGCTCGAGACTGCACGGGCCTCGGAGGACCGCGAGGCCAGGAGCTCCTCCACCTCGCGGCGGGCTGCCAGCAAGGCATCGAGGCTCCCCTCGTAGAATTCCTTCTCCTTGGCTGCCACAGAGCTTTCCTGAAGCTGGAGAGTCTGGGCAAGCTGCTCCAACTCTGAAGCCCGGAAGTCGGCTGCCAGCTCCCGATCTAGGATCTACTGGCGCTCCCGGGAGACCTGCTCCTCCCTCGCGACCAGGTCTGCCTTCCAGGTCTCTAGCTCCGTAGCCCGGGCCCGCAGGTCGCCCTCGCCCGCCGCCAGCCGCGCGGTGACTTTCTCCGCCTCGGCCGCCACAGAGCGCTCCTGGTCTGCGACGGCGCGCCAGCCTCTGCCGCACCTCCTCCAAAGCAGAGAAGTTCTCCTCGGCTCGGGCATGCGCCTCGAGGGCCTCCTTGTGGAGCCGCCGCGTCTCGGAGTCCAGACGGTCGATGGCCCTCTTCTGACGGTCGAGGAGCGCCTCCATGACATCGAGCGACGCCCGCCTAGAGTCAAGCTCCTCCTTGACCTCCTCGGTCCGCTCCCTCAAAAGGCGCCCCCAGGTGAGGAGGCGATCCCTCTCACCTACCTGCTCCTCCCGCTCACGACCGAGCGTGGCCAAAACCTGCCGGACGCTCGTCTGGGCGAGCACGAGGGCGTATGCCAGGGGCAGCGGGGCTGCAGAGGCCGGAGCGGCGCCCCCGACCTCCTCCATCACGTCGTCTTCAGGAGAAGTTGACGCTCCGGCAACTGGGATAAGGCACCGATCAGGAGAAGCCGGCACTGGGACGGGCTCGCTCCAGGTGCGCCCGGGTTCGCTGCCCGCCGTAAGGCCCGTGGCAGTTCCTGCCGCTCCAGCATCAGGGCGAAACATCGACAGCCGGTCCCGCCAAACCCTCAGCGACAGCCGGATCCTGAGCCGGTGAAGAGGGACAAGTGGGAGGAGTCGCCGCTGCCGCAGGAGCCGGGCTGACCGGCACAGAAGGAACTTGCGCTGGCTTGGGGGTCGCTGGGACCGTTTCGGCTTCCGAGCGCTGCGGCGTGGATCCCCCGTCAGTCGGGGATGGCTGGGAAACGGGAGCGTTACCGGCACTCGGGGAGTCCCTACAAATATGTGAAACCCCTGAGTTAGGAAAAGAGGAAGAAAATACAGGCTCTAGAATCCGGTAGGCATCGCTTACCGAGAGACACGAGCGCTCCAACGGGCTCTGAACCCCGGCTTCCGAGCCGGGGTAGGTCCACTAGAGCCCGCCGTCGCCACCGACGGCTGCCCCACAGTCGCCCGGGTTGGCGGAGCAGGGGATGCTTCTGAAACCCCCATGGACGCCGACCCGACCCCTGAAGGCTGGGGCGCCAGAGTTCTTGGCTCACCCCTAGGCATCGACGCACCAGTACTTCTCCTCGAGGCTCCATCGCCTGAGGAGGGAGGACGCGACGCCCGGGAACCTTCAGCTCGTCGTCGCTCAAGAGGAGTCCCATCGGGATGATGAGCCCGAGGCCTCTTGGAGTCACCACCGGATGGGGTGCCATCTCCAGAAGCAGGGTGCGCAGGCGCCCTGGATCCCTGACTCGGCGCGAATGCCGCTGCTGGAGGAGACCGGGTGCACTTCTTCTCCGGAGGCGGGTTGGAAGCCATGGCAGGAGGAAGCTCAAGGACAGGGAAGACAAGGGCACAAGAGCTCAAGGAAGATGCAAGCGCTGGGAAGTGCGAAGGGAAACTGTGATGCGGGTAAGATACCCTTTTAAACTTCCCAGGTGCGATTCAAAGCGATTCGAAACTCTTCGAATACGCCGCTTGGGAAACCGCTTCGGCTCCAAGACCAAGCGTCGATGACAAGTTGACCCAAGCCATCCAGCTGAAGCGATGGGCCAAGAAGTCAGTCTCCCAAGGAGACGAGCCGGCAAGACACTTCGGCGGTTCCCAAAAAAGCGCTGCGACGTGCAGAAGTGGCAGCCTTGGGAACCGTCGCAGTAAAAGCAGCCATCAAGTGGGGCACACGCTCCCACGATCCCGCGACTGTTCGTGCTCTGGCAACGGTCAATGCGGGTCTTAGAGAAGGTACGCGGAATGGAAGAGACGGAGGCCCCACCTTGGGCTCGCTATCTCCCCCGAGATGGGCCCGGGGGCCACTGTCGGTACCCTCAATACGGGGTATCCCCGCGCACAGGGGAAAATGCCTAAGGACCTCGCCCTTCTCTGCAGGGAGAGCTCCGAAGGCGCCATGTGTCCAGCGGGGCCGGACCTCCCTCTCCTCAGAGGAGAGCTCTGGACCCGCCACGTGGCCAACTGAGCCGGACCTCCCCCCTTCGCGGGGAGAGCTCCGGAGGCTCCACGTGTCCTGCGGGGCCGGACCTCCCTCTCCTCAGAGGAGAGCTCCGGGCCCGCCATGTGGCCAGCAAAAGCCGGACCTCCTCCCTCCGTGCGGAGAGCTCCGAAGGCTCCACGTGTTCCGCGGGGCCGGACCTCCCTCTCCTCAGAGGAGAGCTCCGGGCCCGCCACGTGGCCAGCAGAGTAGCGCAGCCTGCCCCCGCGCGGTAGGCGGCAAGAGTAAATACACGCCATACCTTGCCCGTACAAGGTATTCAAGACCCGCGCCTTCCCAAGGCGTGGAGACGTGGAGCACGCCTCTGTCAGGCGCCGTTGCGCCCAGTCACATCGCAGACTGGCGCGTCGTGTCAGAGCCTGCCCGCCAATAAACATAGCGACAAGACATCCCCTGCCGCCCCTGCCATCATCAACCACTACGACTAGCTTGCGGCATGGGCAGGGCGGCAGAACGAAGACTCGGAAGCCTTCGCCAGAGACAACTACCGGCGTAACTGCAGATACGGTAGATGGCAGGCAATCTCCCTGGGACCACCTGTCGGGTCCCGGGCCCACCTTGTAAGCCGCTCAAGCCTTGGACTATAAAAGGCTCGGGTAGGCAACGTTAGCAGGGGTTCACCTCTTACGCACCCTCGCACTCTAGCCATCCGACATCTTACACCCTCAAGCTCAGGACTCCGGTTCTGAGCAGCAAGCAATACAGCGAGCAACTCTGCTCACCGTGGATGTAGGGTTTTACGCTCCGGCGGCCTGAACCACGTAAAATCCCCGTGTCTAGCTTCCCCCTCAATCGTCCCTAACACTGAAGCTCTCCGTGAGTGACTAGCCCCACCGAAAAAGAACATCCGCGGGCTGCCCAGAGCAGGCCCGGGGGAAGTGTCGGCTACACACATCGACACGTGCGATTTGGAGCGTTGCTTGCCATCTTGCCTCGCCGACGAGGTCGATGTCCTCACTCAGGAGATGGTCCTGTGTGGCTTCGTCCTACGCTCGGATACGGGGGGACCCCCATGGTGATCTCCGGGGGAAGCACGGCTTTGGCCCCGCATACCATGAAGAAATGTGATTCCCGTGATCTGGCCCTGGGATGTCTGGCTGGCCCCCGACGTAGAGGAGCCGGTATCCCCCGACGGCTCTGAAGAAGGACCCCAGGATGTGCAGCGTTTGCACCGGTGTGTGGATCTGCTCGGCATGGAACTAGCACACCTTGCATCTCTTAACCGGCTTGACGGCCTCCAGGAAGCTGTCGGCCAGTAGAATCCATGCCGGAAGGCTCTACCAACCAGCGTGCGGGAAGATGAGCGTTACCCACACTCGCCTCCATGGATTACTGCGAGCAGGTCACAACCTTCCTCCTGGGTTATCCACCGTAATTGGATGCCGTTGGCGCCACGCCGGTAGAGATACCAGTGTGTTGCACTTAGCCATCCGCACAATCCGTTCAGCAGATGCACGTTCATCAGGAAGGATGTTGTCTTTCAAGAAGTCCCGGACATCCGTGGTCCATGCATCGGGGCTACATGAGCTTCTGGGTCTTGGGCGCTGGGTAGCACGGAGTCCCCATGGCACATACGATCCTTGGTGGGCACCATGGCTGTAGGGCCGCCGGGACCGCCAGCTTTGAGGTGCTGGTCTCGCCCCCTTTGATCGATTTGGCAGGCCGAGTTGTGGATCACGGCAACGTCCTTTCGAAGGCTCCTTCGGGCACCGGGGCTCCAGTGGAGGCCTTTGTTGACAGGTCGTTGGCGACGGTGTTGTCGGGGCGTGGTACATGGCACAGGTCCAAGGCCATTGTTGATTGCCTTGAAGTTGAGGCGTACCATGTACTAGAACTGCTCCCCCGTTGGCATGAGGAGCAGTACGCCGGCTCCGGCCCTCTGCTTCCGCAAGGAGCCGTTGAAGTAGAATGTCCAGTGAGGCTCCGTGCAGACCGGTGTCCGGGGCTCCGCTTCTCCACCTTCAGGGCCCCCTAGGTTGCTTGGTGATGGCGTCTGTCGAAGTGTGTGGTTGACACTTCCCCCGGACCTGCTCTGGGCAGCCCGCGGAGGTTCTTTTTCGGAGGGGCTAGTCGCTTGCGGAGAGCTTCAGCGTTATGGACGAGCAAGGGAGAAGCTTGACACGGTGAGTTTACGTGGTTCGGGCCGCCGGAGCGTAATACCCTACGTCCACGGTGAGCAGAGGTGCTCACTGTATTGATTGTTGCTCAGAACCGGAGTCTTGAGCTTGAGGGTGAGTAATGCCTAGGATGCGAGTTCACAGAGTTCAAACCCTTGCTAACGTTGCCTACCCGAGCCTTTTATAGTCCAAGGCTCGAGCGGCTTAAAGGGGGGGGCCGGGCCCCGACAGGTGGTCCTGGGGAGATTGCCTGCCGACTATCATATCTGCAGTTATGTCGGTAGTTGTCGGTACCTGAGATATGGGGTACCCCCGCGCACAGGGTAAAATGCCTAAGGAACTCACCCTTCTCCGCAGGGAGAGCTCCGAAGGCGCCACGCGTCCGGCGGGGCCGGACCTCCCTCTCCTCAGAGGAGAGCTCCGGGCCCGCCACGTGGCATACAGAAGCCGGACCTCCCCCTCCGCGGGAGAGAGGTCCGAAGACGCCGCGTGTCCAGCGGGGCCGGACCTCCCTCTCCTTAGAGGAGAGCTCCGGGCCCGCCACGTGTCCAGCAGAAGCCGAGCCTCTCCCTCCGCGGAGAGAGGTCCGGAGGCTCCACATGCCCCGCGGGACTGACCCTTCTCTTCTCTGAGAAGGGCTCCGGGCCTGCCACGTGGCAGCAGAGCGACGCTGCCTGCCCCGAGCGATAGGCAGCGGGCATAAATACGCCCCATACCTTGCCCGTACAAGGTATTCAAGGCCCGCGTCTTCCCAAGACGCGGAGACGCGGAGCACGCTTCTGTCAGGTGCCGTTGCGCCCAGTCACATCACAGATTGACGCAGCGGTGTCAGAACCTGTCAGCCAATAAACACCGCGACAAGACAACCCATGCCGCCGGCGCCGTCATCAACCGCTACGACTGGCATGCGGCATGGGCAGGGCGGCAAGATGAAGACTAAGAAGCCTTCGACCAGAGACAACTACCGGCATAACTGCAGATACGGTAGATAATAGACAATCTTCCCGGGACCACCTGTCGGGTCCCGGCTCCCCTTGTAAGCCGCCCGAGTCTTAGATTATAAAAGGCTCGGGTAGGCGTCGATAGCAGGGGTTCGCATTTTGCAACTCATACGCTAGCCATACACTCTCAAGCTGTAACTCACCCCCAAGCTCAGGCCTCCGGCCCTGAGCAGCAAGCAATACAGCGAGCTCCATAGCTCGCCGTGGACGTAGGGTTTTACGCTCCGGCGGCCTGAACCACGTAAAACTCGCCGTGTCAAGCTCTTACTAACTCGTTCCATCCGCGCAAGCTCTCCGCTAGGAACTAGCCCCTCCGAAAAAAGAACCTCCGCGGGCTGCCCAGTGCAGGCCCGGGGGAAGTGTCGACCGCACACTTCGACATTTGGCGCGCCAGGTAGGGGGATTTTCTCCTAGTGTGACGAGTTTCCGCCGACGAAGATGACCAAGCTTCCTTCAGCGGCAAACTCTCCCCCTCCGCGTTCACGGCGAACCGTGACCACTGGGGAGTACATGTCGACACACTCAGGACGGAGTGTGTCGACACAAGCTGGTAGCCAGCAGCCGACTCCGGCTATGCAGGCCCAGACCAGTGTAAGATCTTCTGCAGCGCTGAGCGTACACCATGGAGGTGCGCTAGCTGCAGCAAGAGCGCTGCTGCGCAACCCACCTGCGGGGGATGCGCCCCATTCAGCGACCCAGCAATGGGTCCGTGAGGTGGACCGCCTCGTCGTCGCCGCCGGGAACCCTCGGTTTCGGTGAGGACGGCGCCCAGGACAACCGGCTGTGTCGCTGAGGCGCACACCCACGGTTGATGGGCTGACGGCGGATTCCAGCTCCTCCAGGCTCCTGTCGACGGACCTGCGAAGGAAACTGGAACGGTGCCACTTGGGCCAGGACGCCCGGGTGTACCTCGAGCGATGCCGTGAGAGGCGTCGCAGCCATGAGGCAGGCGACAGCATGTCGTCGGCCTCGACACAACCAGAAGGGCAGGCCTTCGCCACGCGAGCCCTGCCTCAGGCATATGCTGCGCAGCATATGCCACAGCTATATGCGCCGCAAGTAGCGGCCCCGGCCTATGGTGCAGCCTTGCCCATGCCGGGATACGCGGTGCCAGGTGCGAACCAAATGTTCGCAGCGCCAGTACCTGCAGCAGCAGGTACAGGATGTGCGGCCCTTGCACCCCACCTTCGCTTCGCAAGGTGGCCACGCAAGTTTTGCCCGTACCTGCCTGAGAAGTACGACGGCAGCGTCAACCCAGCGGAGTTCCTCCAGATCTACTCCACCGCCGTACTTGCTGCAGGAGGGGACGAGGCTGTCATGGCCAACTACTTCCCCGTCGCCTTGACCGGCCCAGCTCAGTCTTGGCTCATGAATCTACCTCAGGGGTCCATAACCTCCTGGGGTGAGCTCTGCCGGCAGTTCGTCGCCAACTTCGGCAGCTCCTACACCCGTCCCGGCACGGAGCTTGACCTCCACGCCGTCAAGCAACAACCTGGGGAGTCGCTGCGTTCTTTCATCCAGCGGTTCTCCCAGGTACGCAACACCATCCCGCATATTCAGAACGCTTCGGTGGTGGTGGCGTTCCGGCAAGGCGTTCGGGACAGGAAGATGCTCGAGAAGCTCGCGACCAGGGAGGTCCGCGATGCCTCAGAACTCTTCAACCTGGCGGACAAGTGTGCCAGGGCAGCCGAAGGACGGAACTGGCACTCTCTGCCGACCCCCAAGCCGGTGGGTCAGCCGGGATCCGGCGGCGCTTCGTGCGGAAGAAGCGTAAAAACATCAGCCGCGGTCCCTGTTGTCGCAACGGCGACGCCCAGTGGAGCTCGGGGGGCCGCGCCCTGACAAGAGGCCGCGACAACCACCGGCCCCGGACGGGGGCCAGGATGAATTACGCCCTCTGCATGGCACCAGCTATCATACCACTACCGAATGCCGGGAAATCCAGAAGCTCGCGGAGCGCTTCCGGAAAGGGAAGCAGCCTCTAACTGATGCCCCACCCAACGATCAAAGGGGCGGCAAGCAGAAGGTCGAGGACCGAGACGGCGTCGACCGCCAGGTGGAGTTCCAGGAGCTTCAGCACGCCGTAAAGGCAGTGCGCAGTCATGGGAGCTCCAGTTCCAGTGATGATGAACACCGGAAGATGCTCTATGTCATCTTCGGAGGGTCCGCTGACCCCCCGTCCCGGAGCACGGCTAAGGCCTTGCTCCGAGCGTAAGCGTCGGTGGCTCCCCTCCCAGGTGCAGCACCGCACCTCAGGTGGATGGGAACCCCCATCAGCTTCGATGGCACCGACTGCCCCAGGAACATGGCTGGGGCCGGCCAACTACCGCTCGTGGTGGCCCCCACCATCGCCAACATGAAGATGTACCACGTTTTGGTGGATGGCGGGGCTGGGCTGAACCTCATCAGTCGCGCAGCCTTCCAGAAGCTGCAGATCCCGATGGCCAAGCTCACCCCATCGAGCCCGTTCTCAGGGGTGGGACCGGGACAGGTCGTTCCCTACGGCCACATCAGCCTCCCGGTGACCTTTGGGGCACCGGACAGCTACCGGACAGAGTACGTTCTGTTCGACGTGGCCGAGATTGACCTCCCCTTCAATGCCATAATCGGCAGGCCAGCCCTGTACCGATTCATGGCTGTAGCCCATTACGGCTACCTTGTCTTGAAGATGCCTACACCGACAGGCGTCCTCAAGGTTTGTGGAGACCGTGCTGCCGCAGTGTTAGCCTTGGAAAAGCTTCAGGCGCTTACAGCGACTAGAGCGCCAACCCTCGGCAGCGCAGAACCAAACCAGCTCCACCCAAGTGCACGCCACCATGCCTCTACCACAGCACTCCGCGTGCAACCCCTCGATGAGGACGACGACCCCACAAGGCTCGTCCGAATCAGCGCCGATGCCACCCAGACCACCCGGGTAGCCGGGGGCCTGGATAGAGAATATTAAGGCGCGCTCGTTGCCCCCCTTCGGCACAAGGTCGATGTGCTGCATGACAGCCGTCACCGAGGCCAGAGATCCCTAGGGAGGTGATTGAGCACTACTTAAAGGTCTTTCCTGACGCCCAGCCGTCCGACAAGACGGAGAGTCCGCCGCTCCCGGCGCTTGGCAAACCGAGTTGTTATCCCGAAGGCCAGCGAGACGCTCCGGAGGCGCATCCACTACACCAGTCTCAATAAGGCATGCCCTAAAGACCTATTTTCTCTCCCTATGATAGGCCAAATAGTAGACTCGATGCCGGGCTGTGATGTGCTGCGCTTCCCAAATGCTTGCTAAGGTCCCCATCAGACCCCTTGGCCTGGAGTAGTTGAAGGGCACCCTTTACCTACTAATCCCAGCATAAGCCGATAGATTTAACCCCATACCACCATAACCAGTTTCGCTACCAAGAAGCAACCTAGGATCCCCGACACAACCTCCCGGAGGACCAGCAGGACCTCCCGGAGGTGCAATGGGACCCCTCCCCGGAGCTCTCGGGACATCAGCGGAGCTCCCCGGAAGGTCCAAAGCAGCCTGGGGACTCCCGAGTATCGAGCGCCCGGCGGTCACCTCATGCAAAAAGCTATCCCCCACGCAGTGGACAATGCCGCCAAATGGGCGGCGGAGCCACTGAAGTTTGACCTAGGCTCCCTTTCCCGTCATGCAGACATTAACCGAGCACTAGTTGACTTGTAGCTGAAGTAGACGCACGCTCAAGGGGCCACGAAGACGATGAAACAGGACCCTGAGCCCTGACCTTCACCAGACCTTACCGAATGATGTTCGACGGCTCCTTGCGAAAGCAGGGGGCCGATGCTAGCGTACTGTTCCTCACGCCATCGGGGGAGCAGTCTGGGTATGTGGCGCGTTTCAATTCCAAGGTAGCCAACAACATAGCAAAGTATGAAGTGCTCATCCTCCTTGCTAGTCGCTGGCTCAGGGCAACCCCCAGTCTGGTTATCAACCAAGACGGTGGAGACAAACCCCCTCGCCTTGGACCTACACCACGTACCGCGCGCTAGCAAGGCCGCAGCTGACGACCTTTCAACGAAGACCCCCACCGGAGCCACTATGCCTGAAGGGGGCCTCGAGAGGACGTTGCCGCGGCCCACAGCCTGGCCCGCCGAGCCGGGCGAAGGGGGCTAGACCAGCACCTCGAAGCTGGTGGACCTGGCGGCCGTGGACGCCGCCAAGGATCATAAGCGTCACTGGGGACTCCTTGCAACCCAGCGCTCAAGATCCAGATGCTCAAGTCAGACCCGATGCATGGATCACGGAGGTCCGGGACTACTTGAAAGACTATCCTCCCTAATGAACGTGTATCCGCTGAACGGATTGTGCATATGGCTAAGAGACACATGGCGGTAGAGGGGGATCTCTACCGACGTGGCGCCAACCACATCCTATTGCGGTGCATAACCCAGGGGGAAGGCTGCGACTTGTTCGCTGAGATCCATGGAGGCGAATGTGGGAGTCACTCTTCCTCACGCACGTTTGTCGGTAAAGCCTTTCGGCATGGCTTCTACTAGCCGGCAACACTCCAGGATGCCGTCGAGCTGGTCGAGAGCTGCTAGGCGTGCCTGTTCCATGCTGTCGGTACCCTCGATATGGGGTACCCCCGTGCACAGGGGAAAATGCCTAAGGATCTCGCCCTTCTCCGCAGGGAGAGCTCCGAAGGTGACACGCGTCCAGCGGGGCCGGACCTCCCTCTCCTCAGAGGAGAGCATCGGGCCCACCACGTGGCATACAGAAGTCGGACCTCCCCCTCCACGGGAGAGAGGTCCGAAGGTGCCGCGTGTCCGGAGAGGCCGGACCTCCCTCTCCTCAGAGAGGAGCTCCGGGCTCGCCACGTGGCCAACAGAAGCCAAACCTCCCCCTCCGCGGGGAGAGGTCCGAAGGCTCCACGTGTCCTGCGGGGCCGGACGCCCCTCTCTTCTGAGGAGGGCTCCGGGCCCGCCACGTGGCCAGCAGAACAGCGCTGCCTGCCCCCGAGCGATAGGCAGCGGGCGTAAAGACGCCCCATACCTTGCTCGTACAAGGTATTCAAGGCCCGCGCCTTCCCAAGATGCGGAGACGCGGAGCACGCCTCTGTCAGGTGCCGTTGCGCCCAGTCGCATCACAGACTGGCGTGCAGTGTCAGAGGCTGCCAGCCAATAAACGCAGCGACAAGACATCCCATGCCGCCCCCGCCGTGATCATCCACTATACCTAGCATGCGGCATGGGCAGAGCTACAAGACGAAGACTCAGAAGCCTTCGGCAGAGACAACTACCGGCATAACTGCAGATACGGTAGATATCAGTCAATCTCCCCGGGACCAACTGTCGGGTCCCGGCCCCCCTTGTAAGCCACCCGAGCCTTGGACTATAAAACGCTCGGGTAGGCGTCGATAGCAAGGGTTCGCATTCTGCAACTCATACGCCAGCCATACACTCTCAAGCGGTAACTCACCCCCAAGCTCAGGCCCCCGGCCCTGAGCAGCAAGCAATACAGCGAGCTCCATAGCTCGCCGTGGACGTAGGGTTTTATGCTCCGGCAGCCTGAACCACGTAAAACTCCCCGTGTCAAGCTCTCACTAACTCGTCCATCTGCGCAAGCTCTCCGCTAGGAACTAGCCCCTCCGAAAAAAGAACCTCCGCGGGCTGCCCAGTGCAGGCCCGGGGGAAGTGTCGATCGCACACTTCGACATTTGGCGCGCCAGGTAGGGGGCTTTTCCCCTAGCGCGACGAGTTTCCGCCGACGAAGATGACCAAGCTTCCTTCAGCGGCGAACTCTCCCCCCTCGCCTCAGCGGCAAACCGCGACCAGGGGGGAGTACATGTCGGCACACTCAGGACGGAGTGTGTCAGTACAAGCTGGGAGCCAGCAACCGGCTCTGGCAGCGCCGACCCCGGCAATGCAGGCTCCAACCAGCATCAGGCCTTCAGTAGCGCCGGGCGTACCCGGTGGGGGTGCGCTAGCAGCAGCAAGGGCGCTACTGCACAATCCGCCTGCTGGGGACGCACCTCAGGCGGCGACCCAGCAGTGGATTCGCGAGGTGGACCGTCTCGTTGTCACCGCCGCAAACCCTCGACTTCGACGGGGATGACGCTCCGGCCAACCGGCTGTGTCGCTGATGCGCGCGATAACGGTTGATGGGCAGACGGCGGACTCCAGCTCCACCAGGCTTCTGTCGACGGATCTGAGGGCAGAGCTGGAGCGAAGCCGCTTGGGCCAAGATGCCCGAGTCTTCCTCGAGCGACGTCGAGAAAGGCGTCGCATCCAAGAGGCTGGCAACAGCATGACGTCGGCCTCAACCCAGCCTGAAGGGCAGATCTTCGCCACGCGAGCTCTGCCCCAGGCGTACGCCGCGCAGAATATGCCACAGTCATATGTCCTGCAAACGGCGCCCCCGGCCTATGGCGCAGCCTTGCCCATACAGGGGTACACTGTGCCAGGCGCGAACCAAGCGTTCGCGGCACCAATACCTGCACTGGGAGCCAGCAACCGGCTCTGACAGCGCCGACCCCGGCAATGCAGGCTCCGACCAGTGTCAGGTCTTCAGTAGCGCTGGACGTACCCGGTGGGGGTGCGCTAGCTGCAGCAAGAGCGCTACTGCACAATCCACCTGCTGGGAACGCGCCTCAGGCAGCGACCCAGCAGTGGATTCGCGAGGTAGACCGTCTCGTCGTTGCCGCCGCAAACCCCTCGACTTCAGCGGGGACGACGCTCTGGCCAACCGGCTGTGCCGCTGATGCGCACACCAATGGTTGACGAGCAGACGGCAGATTCCAGCTCTACCAGGCCCCAGTCGACAGATCTGAGGACAGAGCTGGAACGGTGTCACTTGGGCCAGGATACCCTGGTGTACCTCGAGCG
The DNA here is from genome assembly GCA_030760725.1 of Neostapfia colusana. Classification (NCBI taxonomy): domain Eukaryota; kingdom Viridiplantae; phylum Streptophyta; class Magnoliopsida; order Poales; family Poaceae; genus Neostapfia; species Neostapfia colusana. Next base: position 110,846,771 of record JASWHV010000006.1, read on the forward strand.
ACGTCAAGAAAGTCGTCACACTCAAGAGGCTGGCGACAACATGACGTCGGCCTCGACCCTGCCTGAAGGGCGGACCTTCACCACGCGGGCTCTGCCCTAGGCGTACGCCGCGCAGCATAAGCCACAACCATGTGCTCTGCAAGCGGCGTCCCCGGCCTATGGAGCAACCTTGCCCATACCGGGGTACACTGTGTCAGGCGCAACCAAGCGTTCGCGGCACCAATACCTGCACTGGGAGCCAGCAACCGGCTCTGGCAGCGCCGACCCCGGCAATGCAGGCTCCGACCAGTGTCAGGTCTTCAGTAGCGCTGGACGTACCCAGCGGGGGTGCGCCAGCCACAGCAAGAGCGCTACCGCACGATCCGCCTGTTGGGGACGCGCCTCAGGCAGTGACCCAGCAGTGGATTCGCGAGATAGACAGGAGCAGGATGTACGGCCCTGGAGCCCCACCTCCGCTTCACGAGGTGGCCGCGCAAGTTTCAGCCGCACCTGCCCGAGAAGTACGACGGCAGCGTCAACCCGGCGGGGTTCCTCCTGATCTACTCCACCACCGTACTTGCCACAGGAGGGGATGAGGCCGTCATGGCCAATCTACTTCCTCGTCGCCTTGACCGGCCCTACCCAGTCTTGGCTAATGAACCTCCCTCGGGGTTCCATAACTTCCTGGGGATAGCTCTGCCGGCAGTTCATCGCCAACTTCGGCAGCTCCTACACCCGTCCCGGCACGGAGCCTGACCTCCAAGCCATCAAGCAACAACCTGGGGAATCGCTGCGCTCCTTTATCCAGCGGTTCTCCCAGGTACGCAACACCATTCCACATATTCAAAGTGCTTCTGTAGTGGCGGCACTTCGACAGTGTCCAGGACAAGAAGATGCTTGAGAGGCTTGCAACCAGAGAGGTCTGCGATGCCTCCGAGCCCTTCAGCCTGGCGGACAAGTGCGCCAGAGCAGCCGGAGGGCGGAGCTGGCACTCAATGCCAGCTTCCGAAGCCGGAAGACAGCCCGAAGATGGCGGAGTTCAAGCTGAGCTCCCGACCACGTCAGACAGCCAAGAGCCAAGCACTGGCTGACTTCGTGGCTGAGTGGACGCCAACGAAGGCTAACCCAGGGGGCCACGAAGGCGGTGAACCAAAGTACCGAGCTCCGGTCTTCACCGAGCCTCACTGGACGCTCTTCCTCGACGGCTCCTCGCGAAAGCAGGGGGCCGGTGCCGGCGTACTGCTTCTCATGCCATCGGGGGAGCAGTTTGGGTACATGGTGCGTCTCAATTCCAAGGCAACCAACAACTTGGCAGAGTATGAAGCATTCATCTTTGGCCTAAAAGACAGTCCTGTCTTTGGGCGCTCGCCAGCTGTTGGCACAGGGCGACTCCCAGCTAGTTATCAAGCAAGTTATGGGTGAATGCTCCTACAAAGACCCACAGCTAGCTGCTTATCTGCTTCACGTGCGGATGTTGGAGAAAGAATTCCTCGCCTTGGACCTGCGCCATGTACCGCGCGCTGGCACGGCCGCAGCGGACAACCTCTCAACGAAGACCTCCATCGGAGCCCCCGCGCACGAAGGAGTCTTTGAGAGGTCGTTGCTGCGGTCCAAAGCCTGGCCCGCCGAGCCGGGCGAAGGGGGCTGAACCAGTGCCATGAAGCTAGGCAGTCCCGGCGGCCCTGGATGCTGCCAAAGGATCGTAAGAGTCACTGGGGACTCCGTGCAACCCAGCGCTCGAGATCCAGAAGTTCAAGTAGCCCCGATGCATGGACCACGGAGGTCCGGGACTCCTTGAAGGACATCCTTCCTGATGAACGTGCATCCGCTGAACGGGTGGTGCGGTGGCTAAGTGCTACACGCTGGTATCTTTACTGGCGTGGCGCCACGACATCCTATTGCGGTGCATAACCCAGGAGGAAGGCTGCGACTAGCTCGCAGTAGTCCAAGGAGGCGAGTGCTGGGAACGCTCATCGTCCCGCACGTTGGTCAGATAAGCCACCCGGCATGGCTCCTACTGACCGAGAGCCACCTGGACGCCGTCAAACTGGTTAGGGATGCAATGCGTGCCAAGTCCACGCCAAGCAGACCCACACAACCGGTGCAGACGCGCACCCAGAGCCGTCGGGGGATACCGGCTCCTCCATGTTGAGGGCCAGCCGGACTTCCCAGGGCCGGGTCACGGGAACTACCCTTCCACATGGTATGCAGGGCCGAAGCCATGCTTCCCCCTGATATAGCCATGGAGGGTCCCCCCGTGTCCGGCGTACGACGAAGCCACGCATGACCCGCTCTGCGTGAAGACAGGCGCTCCGACGCCACCCCGTGTGCGTCCATTGTACACCCGGTTCCTCTTTCCTGCTCTCATGCATAGTCGATATTTGCCGTCCTGCCGAAGGCGGTAGTGCTTGGGGTACCTGCCAGAGGCCCGGTGGCCTTCTGGGTCTCCCCCTGTAAGGGTACTGTACCGCCAGTTGGTCTCCTCTGAGAAAAGACCAATGCTAAACCGGGGGGTCAGGAGCCTTGCTTTGCCAAGTCTTGCACCCAAAGCATGCGCACTCTGCCCCCCGGCGCTGCGGTCTGAGTACCAGGGGGCCGGACGGTTACATCCTGACTAGGGCTGGGGCCAGACCTCCGGGACCAAGTGCACTGGATTACCCAGGCCCCGTATTCCGGCCTGGGACAGTAAGCCAAATGAGACTAAGGGACAGGAAAGGGGGGACCGCTGAGCAGTTCCGGACTCCGCCCCCACAGCTGGGCCGAGCTCCGATGCCAGCCCTCGCCCTCCTTTCAGAGGCGAGCGCTGATGCCGGACCTCACGCCCTTCGCTGGCCTGAGCTCCGATGACTTCCGGACCTCCGCCCCCATAGACGGGCCGAGCTCCGATGCCAGGCTTCACCCTCTCCTAAGAGGCTGAACACCGAAGCCGTCAAGACCCTGCCAGCACTGGGAGTACTCAAGACAAGAAAGTGCGCGGATCAGAAGAGACGAAGGTCCCACCTCGGGCTCGCTATCTCCCCCGAGATGGGCCCGGGGGCCACTGTCGGTACCCTCGATATTGGGTACCCCCGTGCACAGGGGAAAATGCCTAAGGATCTCGCCCTTCTCCGCAGGGAGAGCTCCGAAGGTGACACACGTCCAGCGGGGCCGGACCTCCCTCTCCTCAGAGGAGAGCTCCGGGCCCACCACGTGGCATACAGAAGCCGGACCTCCCCCTCCGCGGGAGAGAGGTCCGAAGGTGCCGCGTGTCCGGAGAGGCCGGACCTCCCTCTCCTCAGAGAGGAGCTCCAGGCTCGCCACGTGGCCAACAGAAGCCAAACCTCCCCCTCCGCGGGGAGAGGTCCGAAGGCTCCACGTGTCCTGCGGGGCCGGACCCCCCTCTCTTCTGAGGAGGGCTCCGGGCCCGCCACGTGGCCTGCAGAACGGCGCTGCCTGCCCCCGAGCGATAGGCAGCGGGCGTAAAGACGCCCCATATCTTGCCCGTACAAGGTATTCAAGGCCCGCGCCTTCCCAAGACGCGGAGACGCGGAGCACGCCTCTGTCAGGTGCCGTTGCGCCCAGTCGCATCACAGACTGGCGCGCAGTGTCAGAGGCTGCCAGCCACTAAACGCAGCGACAAGACATCCCATGCCGCCCCCGCCGTGATCATCCACTACGACTAGCATGCGGCATGGGCAGAGCTACAAGACGAAGACTCAGAAGCCTTCGGCAGAGACAACTACCGGCATAACTGCAGATACGGTAGATATCAGTCAATCTCCCCGGGACCAACTGTCGGGTCCCGGCCCCCCTTGTAAGCCACCCGAGCCTTGGACTATAAAAGGCTCGGGTAGGCGTCGATAGCAAGGGTTCGCATTCTGCAACTCATACGCCAGCCATACACTCTCAAGCTGTAACTCACCCCCAAGCTCAGGCCCCCGGCCCTGAGCAGCAAGCAATACAGCGAGCTCCATAGCTCGCCGTGGACGTAGGGTTTTACGCTCCGGCGGCCTGAACCACGTAAAACTCCCTGTCGGTACCTGAGATATGGGGTACCCCCGCGCACAGGGTAAAATGCCTAAGGTGCTCGCCCTTCTCCGCAGGGAGAGCTCCGAAGGCGCCACACGTCTGGCGGGGCCGGACCTCCCTCTCCTCAGAGGAGAGCTCCGGGCCCGCCACGTGGCATGCAGAAGCCGGACCTCCCTCTCCTCAGAGGTGAGCTCCGGGCCCGCCACGAGGCATGCAGAAGTCGGACCTCCCCCTCCGCGGGAGAGAGGTCCGAAGGCGCCACGCGTCCAGCGGGGCCGGACCTCCCCCTCCTCAGAGAAGAGCTCCGGACCCGCCACGTGGCTGGAAGAACGGTGCTGCCTGCCCCCGGGCGGTAGGCAGCGGGCGTAAAGGCGCCCCTCACCTTGCCCGTACAAGGAATTCAAGGCCCGCGTCTTCCCAAGACGCGGAAACGCGGAGCACACGCCTGTCAGGTACCGTTGCGTCCAGTCGCATCACAGACTGGCGCGCGGTGTCAGAACCTGACAGGTAATAAACGCCGCGACAAGACATCCCATGCCGCCTGCGCCACCATCAACCACTACGACTGGCGCACGGCATGGGCAGGGCGGCAAAAGGAAGACTCAGAAGCCTTCGACCGGAGGCAACCGCCGGCATAACTACAGATACGGTAGATAATAGACAATCTTCCCGGGACCACCTGTCGAGTCCCGGCTTCCCTTGTAAGCCGCCCGAGCCTTGGACTATAAAAGGCTCGGGTAGGCGTCGATAGCAAGGGTTCGCATTCTGCAACTCATACGCTAGCCATACACTCTCAAGCTGTAACTCACCCCCAAGCTCAGGCCCCCGGCCCTGAGCAGCAAGCAATACAGCGAGCTCCATAGCTCGTCGTGGACGTAGGGTTTTACGCTCCGGCGGCCTGAACCACGTAAAACTTCCTGTGTCAAGCTCTCACTAACTCGTCCATCCGCGCAAGCTCTCCGCTAGGAACTAGCCCCTCCGAAAAAAGAACCTCCACGGGCTGCCCAGTGCAGGCCCGGGGGAAGTGTCGATCGCACACTTCGACATTTGGCGCGCCAGGTAGGGGGCTTTTCCCCTAGCGCGACGAGTTTCCGCCAACGAAGATGACCAAGCTCCCTTCGGCGGCAAGCTCACCTCCCCCGCCTCCACGGCAAGCCGCGGCTATGGGGGAGTACAAGCCAACACACTGAGGACGGAGTGTGTCAGTACAAGCTGGGAGCCAGCAACCGGCTCTGGCAGCGCCGACCCCGGCAATGCAGGCTCCAACCAGCGTCATATCTCCAGTAGCGCTGGGCGTACCCGGAAGGGGCGCGCTAGCTGCAGCAAGAACGCTACTGCACAATCCGCCCGCTGGAGACGCGCCTCAGGCAGCGACCCAGCGGTAGATTCTCGAGGTAGACCGTCTTGTCGTCGCTGCCGCAAGCCCACGACTCCGGCAGAGACGACACTCTAACCAGCCGGCCGTGTCGCTGATACGCACGCCGATGACTGATGAACAGACGGCAGATTCCAGCTCTGCCAGCCCTCAATCGATGGATCTGAGGACAGAGCTGGAGCGGTGTCGCTCTGGTCAAGATGCCCGGGTATACCTCGAGCAACGCCGAGAAAGGCGTCGCTACCAAGGAGCTGACGATAGCATGACGTCAGCCTCGACCCAGCCTGAAGAGCAGACCTTCGCCATGCAATCTCTGCCCCAGGCCTGCGCTGTGCAGAATATGCCAGTCATATGTACTGCAGATGGCGCCCCCGGCCTACGGTGCAGCTTTGCCCGTACCGGGGTACACTGTGCCTGGTGCGAACTCAGCGTTCGCGGCACCAGAACCTGCGGTGACGGAAGCAGGGTGTGCAGCCCTCGCGCCCCATCTTCGCTTTGCGAAGTGGCCGCGCAAGTTTCGGCCACACCTGCCCGAGAAGTACGACGGCAGTGTCAACCCGGCGGAGTTTCTCCAGATCTACTCCACCGCCGTACTTGCCGCAGGAGGGAATGAAGCCGTCATGGCCAATTACTTCCCTGTCGCCTTGACCGGTCCAGCCCGGTCTTGGCTCATGAACCTCCCCAAGGTTCCGTCACCTCCTGGGGAGAGCTTTGCCGACAGTTCGTAGCCAACTTCGGCAGCTCCTACACCCGGCCTGGCACGGAGCTCGACCTCCACGCCGTCCAGCAGCAGCCTGGGGAGTCGCTGCGCTCTTTCATCCAGCGGTTCTCCCAGGTGCGGAACACCATCCCACACATTCAAAATGCTTCTGTGGTGGTGGCGTTCCGGCAAGGCGTCCGGGACAAGAAGATGCTCGAGAAGCTCGCGACCAGGGAGGTCCGCGACGTCTCAGAGCTCTTCAGCTTGGCAGACAAATGCGCCAGAGCTGCCGAAGGACGGAACTGGCACTCGCTGCCATCCTCCGAGTCAGGGGGACTGCCCGGATCCAGTCCTACTCCCTGTGGAAGCAGCAGGAAGGCCAAGGGCCGAGGCAGAAGCAAGATAGAGTCACCGACCGCAGTCCCAGTCGTCACTGCAGCGACGCTCGGTGGGGCTCGGGGGCCGCGCCCCGACAAGAAGCAGCAAAGATCACCAATCCCAGAAGGTGATAAAGACAGTATGTGCCCCGTGCACGGCAGCTGTCGCCACACTGCTGCCGAGTGCCGGGAGATCCGAAGGCTCGCAGAGCATTTCCGCAAGGAGAAGCGGCAGCGGGCTGATGACCTGCCCTTCCGTCCAAAGGAAGATGAGCAGAGGGTGGATGTTCCAGATAACATCGACCACCCAGAGGAGATCCGGGAGCCTCCGCGTGTTGTGAAGGCGGCACGCAATCACGAGGATTCCGACTCCAGCGGCGATGAGCGTCGGAAGAAGCTCTACGTCATATACGGCGGGTCCGCCGACCCCTCGTCCCGAAGCGCAGTCAAGACTCTGCACCGAGCGGTAGCGTCGGTGGCGCCACTCCCAAGTGCTGCACCGCACCTAAAGTGGATGGGGACCCCCATCAGCTTTGATGCCACCGACTGCCCCAGGAACATGGCTGGGGCCGGCCAGCTGCCGCTCCTGGTGGCCCCTACCATCGCCAACGTGAGAATGTACCACGTTTTGGTGGATGGAGGGGCTGGGCTGAACCTCATCAGCCGTGCAGCTTTCCAGAAGCTGCAGATCCCGATGGCCAAGCTCACCCCGTCGAGTCCGTTCTCAGGGGTAGGGCCGGGACAGGTTATCCCCTACGGCAGCATTAGTCTCCCGGTGACCTTCGGGGCTCCGGACAGCTATCGAACAGAGTACATCCGGTTCGACGTAGCGGAGATAGACCTCCCCTTCAACGCCATAATCGGCAGGCCAGCCCTGTACCGGTTCATGGCTGTAGCCCATTACGGCTACCTTGTCCTGAAGATGCCAACACTGACAGGTGTTCTCAGGATTCGTGGGGACCGCACTGCTGCAGTGTCGGCCCTGGAGAAGCTCCAAGCACTCGCGACAGCTGGGTCCTCAGCCCCCGGCAATACGGGATCGGACCAGCTCCGCCCGTGTGCACGTCATCGTGCTTCCACCACAGCACCCCGGGTGCAACCTCTTGACGAGGGCGGCGTCCCCTTAAAGGTCGTCCAAGTCGGCGCCGAAGCTACCCAGACCACCCGGGTAGCCGGGGGCCTGGATAGTAAATAGGAAGGCGCGCTCGTCACCTTCCTCCGGCACAACGTCGACGTGTTTGCATGGCAGCCGTCACAGATGCCGGGGATCCCCAGGAAGGTGATCGAGCACCACTTGAAAGTCTTCCCCGACGCCCGGCCGGTTCAACAGAAGCCCCGCAAGCAGTCCATCGAGCGGCAGAACTTCATCCGTGAAGAAGTCAAGAAGCTGCTGGACGCTGGCTTCATGCGGGAGGTCCACCACCCACGATGGTTGGCGAACCCCGTCGTTGTCCCGAAGGCCGGCGGGAAGCTCCGGATGTGCATCGACTACACCAGTCTCAATAAGGCATGTACTAAAGATCCATTCCCTCTCCCTAGAATAGACCAAATAGTAGACTCAACGTCAGGCTGTGATATGCTGTGCTTCCTAGACGCCTATTCGGGTTTCCATCAGATCCCCATGTCTAGGGAGGACGAGGAGCACACCTCCTTCATCACAGTGGACGGCCTTTATTGCTATGTGTCTATGCCTTACGGCCTAAAGAATGCACTCCCCACCTTTGTGCGGGCAATGCACAAAACCTTTGGGGAGTTAATAAGAGACCTGGTTGAGGTGTATGTCGATGACATAGTTGTCAAGGTCAAGCAGGGTCCGTCCCTGCTAGATAACCTAGCCTTAGTCTTTGACAAGTTGCGCTCTACGCGCACCAAGCTGAACCCAGATAAATGTGTGTTCGGCGTGTCCTCTGGGAAGCTCTTAGGGTTCCTGGTCTCGCACCGAGGGATTGAGGCCAACCCAGAGAAGATCAAGGCCATCGATTTGATGCGGCCCCCTGCCCGCGTCAAAGATGTCCAGAAACTCACAGGATGTCTAGCCGCGCTGAGTCGGTTTATACCGAGGCTAGCAGAGCGGGCACTTCCTTTCTTTAAATTCCTGCGCAAGTCGGGCCCCTTTGCCTGGACTGACGAAGCGGAAGAGGCTTTCCAGGAGTTGAAGCGACTCCTGACGACCCTACCAATCATGGTAGCTCCTGAGCCCGGAGAGCACCTGTTGCTCTACATCGCGGCGACAACTGAAGTAGTGAGTATGGTCCTCGTCGCAGAGCGGCCGGACCCCTCATCTTCACAACCTGCTCCGGTAGCAGAAGACAGACGCCAGGAGGCCCCGCAGGACCAAGACGGTCTCCCGGGCCTCCAAGGCAACCTCCCGGAGGTCCTGGGCAGTCTCCCGGACCTCCAAGATAAACCCCCGGGGGCCCCGCGGGACCCCCCGGGGGCCAAATGGGACCTCCCAGAGGTCCCCCAAGACCCCCCGGAGCTCCCAAACAATCAAGATAGCTTAAGGGCCACCGGGTCCCAGCTCCCGGAGGCCCCCGTGGGTCCGCCCACCTCCAGAGGGCCAATGGACGAGGACCTCCCAGACCTGAGAAAGAGGGTTCGAACCGTACAGAGGCCTGTCTACTACGTCAGCGAAGTACTTCATGATGCCAAGACAAGGTACCTGGAAGTCCACAAGCTTCTGTATGCGGTGCTCGTTGCCTCCAGGAAGCTCCGCCATTACTTCCAGGCCCACCGGGTCTCGGTAGTCACCTCGTATCCACTGAAGACAATTCTTCACAGCTCCCATGCGACGGGCAACGTTGCTAAATGGGCGGCGGAGCTAGCGGAGTTTGAGCTGGACTTCCTCCCACGTCATGCAGTCAAGAGCCAAGCACTGGCTGACTTTGTGGCGGAGTGGACACCAACGGAGGCTGACCCAGGGGGCCATGGGGGCGGAAAACCGGAGCACCAAGCTCCGGTCTTCACCGAACCCCACTGGACACTCTTCTTCGACGGCTCCTCGCGAAAGCAGGGGGCCGGTGCCGGCGTACTGCTCCTCATGCCATCGGGGGAACAGTTTGGGTATATGGTGCGTCTCAATTTCAAGGCAACCAACAACATGGCAGAGTATGAAGCACTCATCTTTGGCCTGCAGACAGCCCTGTCTTTAGGCGCTCGCCAGTTGTTGGCACAGGGCGACTCCCAGCTGGTCATCAAGCAAGTCAAGGGCGAATGCTCCTGCAATGACCCCCAGCTAGCTGCATATCTGCTTCACGTGCAGATGTTGGAGAAAGAATTCCTCGCCTTGGACCTGCACCACGTACTGCGCGCCGGTAATACCGCAGCCGACGACCTTTCAACGAAGGCTTCCACCGGAGCCCCTGCGCCCGAAGGAGTCTTTGAGAGGACGTTGCTGCGGCCCACAGCCCGGCCCGCCGAGCCGGGCGAAGGGGGCTTGACCAGCACCTCGAAGCTGGCGGTCCCGGTGGCCCTACAACCGTGGGCGCCGCCAAGGATTGTAAGCGTCACTGGGGACTCCGTGCAACCCAGCGCTCAAGATCCAGAAGCTCAAGTCAGACCCGATGCATGGATCACGGAGATCCGGGACTACTTGAAGGACAATATCCTCCCTGATGAACATGCAACCGCTGAACGGATTGTGCGTATGGCTAAGAGGTACGCGCTGGTAGAGGGGGATCTCTACCGGCGTGGCGCCAACCACATCCTATTGCGGTGTATAACCCAGGGGGAAGGCTGCGACTTGCTCGCTGAGATCCATGGAGGCGAATGTGGAAGTCATTCTTCCTCACGCACGCTTGTCGGTAAAGCCTTCCGGCATGGCTTCTACTGGCCGACAGCACTCCAGGATGCTGTCAAGCTGGTCGAGAGCTGCAAGGCGTGCCAGTTCCACGCCAAGCAGATCCATACACCGGCTCAGGCGGTACAGATGATCCCGCCCTCGTGGCCGTTTGCCGTGTGGGGGCTGGACATCCTGGGGCCATTCCCCAGAACCGTCGGGGGGTTCCGGTATCTCTATGTCGCCATCGACAAGTTCACCAAGTGGCCGGAAGCTACACCAGTTGTCACCATTAATAAACAATCAACAGTAAAATTCATCAGATCCATTGTCTGCCGGTTCGAGGTCCCAAACAGGATCATCACTGACAATGGGACCCAGTTCACCAGCGCAGCATTTCAAGACTACTGCGAGGACCTTGGCATTCAGGTATGCTATGCCTCGGTCGCTCACCCAAAGAGCAATGGGCAAGTCGAGAGGGCCAATGCGGAGATTCTCCGGGGCCTCAAGACTCGTACCTTCGCCAACCTGAAGAAACATGGTGCCAATTGGGTAGATGAACTTCCGAGCACACTATGGGCTAACCGGACATCCCAGAGCCGGGCCACCGGGGAGACACCCTTCTTCATGGTGTACGGGGCCGAAGCTGTACTTCCTCCAGAAATCACCATGAAGTCTCACCGTGTCCGGGCTTACGACGAAGCGGCGCAGGACAACCTCCGGCGTGGAGAAATCGACCTCGTCGACGAGGTCCGATTACATGCGGCACTCCGTAACGCGCGGTACAGACAGGCGCTTCGGCGCTACCACCAGAGGTCTGTGCGTGCCCGGGAGCTGCAGGAAGGTGACCTGGTGTTGCGGCGCATACTTTCTCACGAAGGGACCCACAAACTCTCCCCTAGCTGGGAAGGCCCCTTCCGAGTCATGAAAGTATGCCGCCCCGGGTGTGTGCGCCTTTCCACCGAGGATGGGGACCTGCACCCGAATCCTTGGAACATAGAACACCTCCGTAAGTTCTACCCCTAAGAGCAAAAATAGGTCAGTACTTTCTTTTCGTAATGGACCCCGTAGAGTCCAGGAGCAGCGCTCGGAGCAGCTAAACCCCAGGGGACAGTCCAGGACTACGTTCAGCTTTGCCTGGTTCCGACTCCAAGCGCGTAGAGTCTTGCTTCCCCTCTTAATGGGGTGGGTCGTGGCCTCCATGTTTAGCCTGCCTTCCTCCTATGGAACGTTGTGCGAAAAGAAGTCTGCCCTACTTTGCTCATTCCTTGTACTCATTTGAATTGTGAATTGAGTTATTTTTTTATCACCCTTGCAGTACATGGCTGCCGTGTGCTCAGCTCCCCCTCTCTACAAACCCCCAAGCATCAAGCGTATGGTTGGAGGCTGTAAGTCAAATAAGACTGTAAAACAAGGGAGGGGGAGCCCCCAAGGAGAATTACGTTTCCTCTACCTGTGTGCAGGACTTCCAGGTTGCGGCAACGGGGACTGCGCGAAGTAGAGGGAAAGGAGCTACCAACTACTTCGACCCAGGGCTAGAGGGGGCGGGACCCGGGGGTCCCACGAGTCCAGCAGGCCCGGAACTCTCCCCTTCCTTGAGAGGGGCTCCGGGCTCGCCACGTGGCAGACGGAAGCCGGACCTCCCCCCGCGGTGGAAGAGCTCCGAAAGCCCTGCGTGCTCAACATGGCCGGGGCTCCCGTCCCTGCAGTAGAAGCAATCATCAAGTGGGTGCACGCTCTCACGACCCCGCGGCCGTTCGTGCTCCAGCAGCGGTCAGGTCGGGACTTAGAGAAAGTGCGCGGATCAGAAGAGACGGAGGTCCCACCTCGGGCTCGCTATCTCCCCCGAGATGGGCCCGGGGGCCACTGTCGGTACCTGAGATATGGGGTACCCCCGCGCACAGGGTAAAATGCCTAAGGTGCTCGCCCTTCTCCGCAGGGAGAGCTCCGAAGGCGCCACGCGTCTGGTGGGGCCGGACCTCCCTCTCCTCAGAGGAGAGCTCCGGGCCTGCCACGTGGCATGCAGAAGCCGGACCTCCCCCTCCGCGGGAGAGAGGTCCGAAGACGCCACGCGTCCAGCGAGGCCGGACCTCCCTCTCCTCAGAGGTGAGCTCCGGGCCCGCCACGAGGCATGCAGAAGTCGGACCTCCCCCTCCGCGGGAGAGAGGTCCGAAGGCGCCACGCGTCCAGCGGGGCCGGACCTCCCCCTCCTCAGAGAAGAGCTCCGGACCCGCCACGTGGCTGGAAGAACGGTGCTGCCTGCCCCCGGGCGGTAGGCAGCGGGCGTAAAGGCGCCCCTCACCTTGCCCGTACAAGGAATTCAAGGCCCGCGTCTTCCCAAGACGCGGAAACGCGGAGCACGCGCCTGTCAGGTGCCATTGCGTCCAGTCGCATCACAGACTGGCACGCGGTGTCAGAACCTGACAGGTAATAAACGCCGCGACAAGACATCCCATGCCGCCTGCGCCGCCATCAACCACTATGACTGGCGCACGGCATGGGCAGGGCGGCAAAAGGAAGACTCAGAAGCCTTCGACCGGAGGCAACCACCGGCATAACTACAGATACGGTAGATAATAGACAATCTTCCCGGGACCACCTGTCAGGTCCCGGCTTCCCTTGTAAGCCGCCCGAGCCTTGGACTATAAAAGGCTCGGGTAGGCGTCGATAGCAAGGGTTCGCATTCTGCAACTCATACGCTAGCCATACACTCTCAAGCTGTAACTCACCCCCAAGCTCAGGCCCCCGGCCCTGAGCAGCAAGCAATACAGCGAGCTCCATAGCTCGCCGTGGACGTAGGGTTTTACGCTCCGGCGGCCTGAACCACGTAAAACTTCCTGTGTCAAGCTCTCACTAACTCGTCCATCCGCGCAAGCTCTCTGCTAGGAACTAGCCCCTCCGAAAAAAGAACCTCCGCTGGCTGCCCAGTGCAGGCCCGGGGGAAGTGTCGATCGCACACTTCGACACTCCCCGTGTCAAGCTGTCACTAACTCGTGCATCTGCGCAAGCTCTCCGCTAGGAACTAGCCCCTCCGAAAAAAGAACCTCCGCGGGCTGCCCAGTGCAGGCCCGGGGGAAGTGTCGATCGCACACTTCGACACACGCCAAGCAGATCCATACACCGGCTTGGACGGTACAGATGATCCAGCCCACATGGCCATTCGCCATGCTGGGGCTGGACATCCTGGGCCTGGGACCATCCCCCAGAACCGAGGACGGGGACCCGCTCCCGAACCTTCGGAACTTGGAACACCGCTGTAAGTTCTACCCCTAGAGCAACAATAGGATAGGCCCTTCTTTTTATAATAAATTCCATAAAGTCCAAGAACAGGGCTTGGAGCAACTAAGCCTCAGGGGACGGTCCAGGACTACGTTCAGCTTCGCCTGGTTCTGACCCCAAGCGCGTAGAGTCTTGCTTCCCTTGAGGTGGGGCGTGGCCTACACATTCGGCCCGCCTTCCCCCGTATGGAAATTTATATGAAAAGAAACCTACCCTACGTTGCTCTCCTTTGGTACTCATTTAATTTACTTATTAAATTTTTATGATTACCCTACTAACGCGCGCTCACTATGCGTTCAACTCCCTCTTCTCATTCTCATCTTTAGTCGGAATTTGCTGCCCTGCCAAAGGCGGTTGCGCGGGAGGTACCGGCCGAAAGCCAGGGGGGCCCTCAAGCCCCCGGCACATCGCGCGCGGTAGTTCCCAAGCACCGTATAAGTGGACGGGGACCGTAAGCTAGTTAAGACTAAGAGATAGAGGGGGGGAGTCCCCAAGGAGAATTACTTTTTCCTTACTTGTGTGCAGGACCTCTCAGCCCCAGCTCCCCGCAGGAGTATGGTAGGCGCATCCATCCAATAGAACGCACCTACCAGGGGGCCGCTACGGGATCGCTTAAGCCCAAAAAAACCCAAGGTAAGATCAAAGAGCTAGACCTCACAGGGGCAAGGCCTGAAGGCCCCACGTGTCCAGCAGGGCCGGACCTCCCACCTCCTTGAGAGTGGGAGCTCCAGGACCGCCGCGTGGTCTACAGAAGTCGGACCTCCCCCCTCTGCGGGGAGAGAGGCCCGAGGGCTCCACGTGCCCTGCAAGCCCGGACCTCCCCTCAGGCAGGAGCTCCGGGCCCGCCACGTGACCAACAGGCCTGGACCCCCCTCCGATCTCGTGAGGCGGGTCCTGGAGACCTCCGGGAGACCTCCGGAACCCTTAGTATCCAGTGAGGACCCGGAGAAGGTGTCTATGCAGAGCTTCGAGATCGGTCAAGGCCTCCGAGTCCTTGCGGAGCTAAGGACTCGGTCAGGAAAGGCCAAGAAGAAGACTAGGACATGCAGACACAGAAAGAAACAGAAGTCTGTCCATATGAAGGCTCCACGAGCTGGGCTACAGACTCAACAAAAATAAAAAAGGAAGTACAGGGCCTTGTGGACACGAGGGCAGATGCCTAGGGGTCCCTGGACTCCCGATGGAACCTAGAGGCCACGAGGGTAGCTAAGTCCTCGACTTCGGCCCTGGCAGCTTCCTCCCGATCGGCGACGGGTCCTAGACGAACCGGCCCCAGAGAAAAGGAAGGGTCTCGGCTAATGAAGCACGACAGAACGTGCATCGCAACCTCCTTCGCGAGGCCCCGACCTTCCGCTTCCAGCTCGTCGGCGATCACTGATTCGAGCCGACCTAGCTCGTCGCCAAGAGACTCAAGGGCCGGGGCCGCTTCGGACATCGGCCGCGCTGGGGTCTCCACCTGCACAGGGCTGAAACCAAGAGGAGCCAAGGCGGATCCCGCCTTGGCAATGAAGCGCCAGACCGCCTGGGCCTCGGCAGTCCGTAGGGACTGGAGTCTCTCTACCTCTTGGCGAGCCGCTAGCTCGCGATCCATCGCCGCCTGACGCTCCTTGGAGGACTGCTCCTCCCTCGCGGCGACAGCCGACTCACGGAGCTCCAGCTCCTCGGACCGAGCCCTTAGCTCCTCCACCTTGGCCCTCAGCCAGGCGGTGGTCTTCTCCTCCTCGGCCGCAACGGCGCGTTCCCAATCAGCGACGGCGTGCTCCCGACGGGCTACCTGCAGCTGCAGCTCCTCCGCAGCGGCGGAACACTCCTTGGCTTTGGCTTCAGCTTGGGCCAGAGCCTCGCGGTAGGTGACACGAACCCGCTGGGCCTCTGACTCCAAGCGGCTAATGGCCTTCTTCTGAGTGCCAAGCAGAGCACTCATGGCCTCAAGCCTTGACTGCCTTGAGTCAAGGTCCACCCGGGCCCGCTGCTGCCAGCTGAGAAGGCGTTCCCTCTCGCCGGCCAATGCCTTCCGCTCCTGCTCAAAGGCAGATTGGAGCTGCCGGGCGCTGGTCTGGGCACGCCCCATGGCGTCCCACACGGGCGCTGGAGCAGGGGGGATAGGAGTTGCGCCGCTGGACCCCCCTGACGAGTCTAAGACCGGTGGGGGCGCCGGCGCCTCAGCAGCCACGGTGGGGCGCTGTCCTAAGCAGGCCAGGGGGCCAGCAGGCGCACCTACAGCAGCCCTCCCGGTCTCAGGACCTGGCTTCTGGACTGGTGAAGGAGGGCGGGTAGGAGCAGATGTGGTCACCGCGGAAAATGAACCCGCTGGTGCAGAGGGTGCCCCCGTCGATTTGGGAGCCATGGGGGCCGCCACGGTCCCCAGGTGCTGAGGCACGGAGCTTCCGCTGGTTGAAGGCGGCCGGATAAGAGGCCCGCCCCTGGTGGCCGGTCGGTCCCTGCAAAGAAGAAGAAGCCCTCAGAATAAGAGAAGAGGCAAGAGCTCTGCTCTTATAAGCCGGAAAGAATAACACTTACTTGGCGGCATGAGCGCTCCAGCGAGCTTGCAGCACTGGCCTCTGGGCTGTAGCTGAACCGCCAGGACCAGCGGCTGGAACGGTCACGGAATGGAACGCCTGGATCCCCGGCGCACTTGCCGGCGTCGCCCCGCCAACATCCGTCCTGGGAGCCCCTCCGCTTGAGGAAGGATGGCGAGGTACCTGGGCTGATTCGGACGGCTGCTGTCTGGGGAGAGACCCGCCGGGGAGGGACACTCTGGACCTCTTCGGGTCGCCACCCGATGGACCAGCACCTCCGGGAGATGGGAGCAAAGCAGCTCCGGCACCCTGGTTCGGCACCGGCGGCACCCTCGGAGGAGACCGGGCGCGTTTCTTCTCTAGATGCCCGGGGGCCGGCTCTTTTCCTTTCCCTTTGTCGGCGTCTTGGGTTCCGTCGGCTCTGGGGGAGGGTTTGACAGCAGCGGATGCCTCATGCCCTGACCCGGGGTGCTCGGTTCCTGGAATGGTGATACCCCGGAAGGCATCCCCGACCTGTCGGACGGCGATCCCGATATCATCAAGGTTCGGCATCTTCCGCAGGAGCTCCGACCTCCTCTGAGGCTCCAAGAAGAGGGGGGTGGCAGAGGGCGGAAGAGCGGGGTCGCCACTGGAAATGTAGTCACCGCTCACCTTGCTCACCATCTCGATCAGCTCCTCGTCGGAAGGGTCTGAGCCGGGGCCTCTCTCCAGCCTGGTACAGTCCTGCTCGCCGGTGTAGTACCATGCTGGGCGGCTACGCTGTTGCAAGGGAGCAATACGGCGCAACACGAAGTCCATCAGCACCATTAGAGACGTCAGCCCCTCGTTGGCCAAGAACCGGATCCGCTCCAAGATCGGGGTGTACTCCTGCTCCAGCTCAGGGATCTCCTCCCAGAAGCGGCGATCGGTGGTTGGGCTGGCGGTTGGGAGTTGTAGGCGATGTGCTCGTCGGTCTGCACTACCACCCAGCTCTCCCTCAAGTTTTCCCACCTTGATGCGCTGAAGGGCAGGAGGTATCCGGAGATCTTGGGGTCTTTGCAGCGATGCTGGAAGTAGTATGCCCCCATCTGAGTCTTTGAGCCGTGCCCAGTCGTCCGCAGCACAAAGAAGTGGCGGAAGAGCGTCACGGAGGCGTGCACCCCCACGAACATCTCGCAGAAATGGACAAAAACAGCAGCCATTGCGAAGGAATTGGGGGAAAGATGGTGAAGCTGGAGACCGTATGTCTCCAGCAGGGTGACAAAGAAGGAAGAAATGGGCGGAACGAACCCCGCCAGAGCATAAGCCGTGAAGAAGACTATCTCCCCCTTTTCCAGGACCAGGGGGAGAGATCCTCGGCGAAGCCGATGTTTCTGCTCTTCTGACCGCCAGCCCAGCAGCCTGCGCACTGGCCCAAGCTCGGAAGAGCGGACGAGGCGCGTCGGGAGCAAGTTGGAAGCCATGGCGAAAGAGGACGCAAGGGCAGGAGAGCCGGGGCGCAAGAGTTCAAGGGAAGTACGAGCGCAATGCGAAGGGAAGCAGCGGTGCGGGTGAGATCCCCTTTTAAAACATTCCAGGGATGGTCCGGGGTAATTCGAAAACCTCCGGAATCATCGCGTCGGCGACCTCGTTGGCTCCGAGACCGGGCGCCGATGAAAGGTGGACCCTAGCCGCCCAACTGAAGCGGTGGGTCAAGGAGTCAGTCTCCTGAGAAGATGAGCCGGCGAGGCACTTCAGTGGTTCCCAAAGAAAGCGCCGCAAAGGTGGCAGTCTTGGGAACCGCCGAAGTAAAAGCAACCATCAAGTGAGCGCACGCTCCCACGATCCTGTGGCTGTTCGTGCTCCGGCAGCGGTCAATTCGGGACTTAGAGAAAGTGCGCGGACCAGAAGAGACGGAGGTCCCACCTCGGGCTCGCTATCTCCCCCCGAGATGGGCCCGGGGGCCACAGTCGGTACCTGAGATATGGGGTACCCCCGCGCACAGGGTAAAATGCCTAAGGAACTCGCCCTTCTCCGCAGGGAGAGCTCCAAAGGCGCCACGCGTCCGGCGGGGCCGGACCTCCCTCTCCTCAGAGGAGAGCTCCGGGCCCGCCACGTGGCATACAGAAGTCGGACCTCCCCCTCCGCGGGAGAGAGGTCCGAAGACGCCGCGTGTCCAGCGGGGCCGGACCTCCCTCTCCTTAGAGGAGAGCTCCGGGCCCGCCACGTGGCCAGCAGAAGCCGAGCCTCTCCCTCCGCGGAGAGAGGTCCGGAAACTCCACGTGCCCCGCGGGACTGACCCTTCTCTTCTCTGAGAAGGGCTCCGGGCCCGCCATGTGGCAGCAGAGCGACGCTGCCTGCCCTGAGCGATAGGCAGCGGGCATAAATACGCCCCATACCTTGCCCGTACAAGGTATTCAAGGCCCGCGTCTTCCCAAGACGCGGAGACGCGGAGCACGCTTCTGTCAGGTGCTGTTGCGCCCAGTCGCATCACAGACTGACGCAGCGGTGTCAGAACCTGTCAGCCAATAAACACCGCGACAAGACAACCCATGCCGCCGGCGCCGTCATCAACCGCTACGACTGGCATGCGGCATGGGCAGGGCGGCAAGATGAAGACTCAGAAGCCTTCGACCAGAGACAACTACCGGCATAACTGCAGATACGGTAGACAATAGACAATCTTCCCGGGACCACCTGTCGGGTCCCGGCTCCCCTTGTAAGCCGCCCGAGTCTTAGATTATAAAAGGCTCGGGTAGGCGTCGATAGCAGGGGTTTGCATTTTGCAACTCATATGCTAGCCATACACTCTCAAGCTGTAACTCACCCCCAAGCTCAGGCCTCCGGCCCTGAGCAGCAAGTAATACAGCGAGCTCCATAGCTCGCCGTGGACGTAGGGTTTTACGCTCCGGCGGCCTGAACCACGTAAAACTCGCCGTGTCAAGCTCTTACTAACTCGTTCCATCCGCTCAAGCTCTCCGCTAGGAACTAGCCCCTCCGAAAAAAGAACCTCCGCGGGCTGCCCAGTGCAGGCCCGGGGGAAGTGTCGACCGCACACTTCGACAGTAGTTGTCTCTAGCGAAGGCTTCCGAGTCTTCGTTCTACCGCCCTGCCCATGCCGCAAGCTAGTCGTAGTGGTTGATGACGGCGGGGGCGGCAGGGGATGTCTTGTCACTGTGTTTATTGGCAGGCAGGCTCTGACACGGCGCGCCAGTCTGTGATGCGACTGGGCGCAACGACACCTGACAGAGGCATGCTCCGCGTCTTCACGTCTTGGGAAGGCGTGGGCCTTGAATACCTTGTACGGGCAAGGTATGGTGCGTATTTACGCCTGCTGCCTACCGCACAGGGGCAGGCAGCGTTGTCCTGCTGGCCACGTGTCAGGCCCAGAGCTCTCCTCTGAGGAGAGGGAGGTCCGGCCCCGCGGGACACGTGGAGCCTTCGGACCTCTCCCCGCGGAGGGGGGAGGTCAGGATTCTGTCGGCCACATGGCGGGCCCGGAGCTCTCCTCTGAGGAGAGGGAGGTCCGGCCCCGCGGGACACGCGGCGCCTTCGGGGCTCTCCCCGCGGAGGGGGGAGGTCTGGCTGCTGCTGGCCACGTGGCGGGCCCGGAGCTCTTCTCTGAGGAGAGGGAGGTCCGGCCCCGCTGGCACGTGGCGCCTTCGGAGCTCTCCCTGCGGAGAAGGGCGAGATCCTTAGACATTTTCCCCTGTGCGCGGGGGTACCCCATATCGAGAGTAGCGACAGTGGCCCCCGGGCCCATCTCGAGGGAGATAGCGAGCCCGAGGTGGGGCCTCCGTCTCTTCTGTTCCGCGCACTTTCTCTAAGCCCCACATTGACCGCTGCCAAAGCACGAACAGTCGCGGGATCGTGGGAGCGTGCGCCCACTTGATGGTTGCTTTTACTGCGGTGGTTCCCAAGGCTGCCACTTCTGCATGTTGCGGCGCTTTCTTCAGGAACCGCCGAAGCGCCTCGCCGGCTCCTCTCCTTGGGAGATTGACTTCTTGACCCACCGCTTCAGTTGGACGGCTTGGGTCCACCTGTCATCGGCGCTCGGTCTTGGAGTCGAAGCGGTTGCCCATGCGGTGTATTCGAAGAGTTTTGAATCGCTTTGAATCGTACCTGGAAAGTGTGAAGGGAAGCCACAACGCGGGTAGGTTCCCCTTATAAGACTTCCAGCACTTGCACATTCCTTGAGTCCCTGCGGCCTTGTCTTCTGCCATGGCTTGTAACCCGCCTTCGGAGGAGGAGCAAGCTCGATTTCCTCCGGCGGCGGTGTCTGCGCCAAGTCAGGGATCCAGGGAGCCTGCACGCCCTGCTTCTGGAGGTGGCGCCTCATCCGGTGGCGACTCCAAGAGGCCTCGGGTTCATCATCACGACGGGACTCTTCTTGAGCGACGACAGGCTGAAGGTTCCCAGGCGTTGCGTCCTCCCTCCTCAGGCGGTGGAGTCTCCGAGGAAACTGTTGATACATCGAGGAAGGCTTCAGGCGGAGGAGTCTCCAAGGAAACTGCTGAAGCGCCGAGGAGGACTTCAGGCGGTGGAGTCTCCAAGGAAACTGCTGAAGCGGCGGAGGGGGCTTCAGAAGCATCCCCTGCCCCGTCAGTTCGAGCGACTGCGGGGCAGCTGTCGGCGGTGACGGTGGGCTCTAGCGGCCCTTGATGACAGCGGCCCTTGCGCTGGTGGTGGCCGAGGTGATCCCCGCGCTCGGGTCGTAGAGCGGGAGAACGCTGCCAGGGCTGAAGTCGGAGACGTGGCCGCTGTTGTAGCTTCTAGTTTCTGGACGTGCTAGGGAACTCCAGGACTCTTCACTTTATTATTATTTTTTTTTGAGTCTGTAGTCCAGCTCATGGAGTCATGAATAAATAGACTCTTGTGACCTTTTGCGCCTGTTATGCCTATCTTCTTCTTGGTTTCGCCTGGCCGAGCCCTTAGCTCCGGAAGGTACTCAGAGGCCTTCACCAATCTCGAAGCTCTGCACAGACACCTTCCCTGGGTCCTTATTGTATTAAGGGCCCCGGAGGTCTCCGTAGCTCGCCCCATGAGGATGGGGAGGTCCGGATCTGCCGGCCACGTGGCGGGTCCGGAGCTACCCGCTGAGCAGGGGGGGCTCCGACCCTGCCAGGTACGTGGGGCCTCCGGAGCCCGCCCCTGCGGAGGGGGCGGGGTCCGGATCTCTCGGTCTTACGCGGTCCATAGTGGCCCCCTAGTAGGTGTGGCCAATTGCTTGGGTACTCCTACCATACTCCTGCAGGGAGCCATGGCCAAAGGGTCCTGCACACAAATAAGGGAAACATAATTCTCCTTGGGGCTCCCCCCTTCCCGATCTCATAGTCTTATTTGTCTTACGATCCTGATCCGGTACACGGTGCTTGGGAATTTTAGTGCGCAACGTGCCGGGGGCTCGGGGCCCCCTGGCCATCAGCAGGTATCTCAAACGCGACCGCCCCAGGTAGGATAGCAAATGCCGACTAGAGGTGAGAATGGGAAAAGGGGACTGAGTGTATGGTGAACATACCCAGGAAGTGCGGTCATAAAAATTAATACGTAATTTGAATGAGCATAAGGGAAGAGCAAAGTAGGACAGGTTCTTTCCCTATAAATTTCCATAGGAGGAAGGCATGCTAAACATGGAGGCAGCGACCCGCCCCATTAAAAAGGGAAGCAAGACTATACGCGCTTAGGGTCAGAACCAGGCCAAGCTGAACGTAGTCCTGGACCATCCCCTGAGACTTAGCTGCTCCAAGCGCTGTTCCTGGACTCTATGGGATCTATTAAAAAGAAGAGACTGTCCTACTATTGCTCTAAGGGTAGAACTTACGGAGGTGTTCAATGTTCCAGGGGTTTGGGAGCGGATCCCCATCCTCGGTGGAAAGGCGTACGCACCCGGGCGGCACACTTTCGTGACTCGGAAGGGGCCTTCCCAGCTGGGGGAGAGTTTGTGGGTCCCTTCGCGAGAAAGTATGCGCCGCAACACCAGGTCGCCTTCCTGCAGCTCCCGGACATGCACAGACCTTTGGTGGTAGCGCCGGAGCGCTTGTCTGTATCGTGCGTTGCGGAGTGCTGCATGTAACCGGACCTCATCGACGAGGTCGAGGTCTTCACGCCGGAGGTTGTCCTACGTAACTTCGTCGTAAGCCCGGACACGGTGAGACTTCATGGTGATCTCTGGGGGAAGCACAGCCTCGGTTCCGTACACCATGAAGAAGGGTGTCTCTTTGGTGGCCTGGCTCTGGGATGTCCGGTTAGCCCATAGTATGCTCAGAAGCTCGTCCACCCATTTGGCACCATGTTTCTTCAAGCCATCATAGGTGCGGGTCTTGAGGCCCCAAAGAATCTCGGCGTTGGCCCTCTCAACCTGTCTTTTGCTCTTTGGGTGAGCAACGGAGGCATAGCACACCTGGATGCCGAGGTCTTCACAGTATTCTTGGAATTGCGCTGGTAAACTGGGTCCCGTTGTCAGTGATGATTCTGTTCGGGACCCCAAACCGGCAGACGATGGACTTGATGAATTTTACTGCAGACTGCCTGTTGATGGTGACGACTGGTGTGGCTTCCGACCACTTGGTGAACTTGTCAACGGCTACGTAGAGGTACTGAAATCCCCCGACGGCTCTAGGTAATGGTCCCAGGATGTCCAACCCCCATACGGCGAATGGCCATGAGGGCGGGATCATGTGTACCGCCTAAGCCGGTGTATGGATCTGCTTGGCGTGGAACTGGCACGCCTTGCAGCTCTCGACCAGCTTGACGGCATCCTGGAGTGTTGTCGGCCAGTAGAAGCCATGCCGGAAGGCTTTACCGACAAGCGCGCGTGAGGAAGAGTGACTCCCACATTCGCCTCCATGGATCTCAGCGAGCAAGTCGCAGCCTTCCCCCTGGGTTATGCACCGCAATAGGACGTGGTTGGCGCCACGCCGGTAGAGATCCCCTTCTACCAGCGCGTATCTCTTAACCATGTGCACGATCCGTTCAGCGGATACACGTTCATCAGGGAGGATGTTATCTTTAAAGTAGTCCC
Organism: Neostapfia colusana; assembly: GCA_030760725.1. NCBI lineage: Eukaryota > Viridiplantae > Streptophyta > Magnoliopsida > Poales > Poaceae > Neostapfia > Neostapfia colusana. Next base: position 110,869,765 of record JASWHV010000006.1, read on the forward strand.
GGATCTCCGTGATCCATGCATTGGGTCTGACTTGAGCTTCTGGATCTTGAGCGCTGGGTTGCACGGAGTCCCCAGTGACGCTTACGATCCTTGGCGGCGTCCATGGTTGCAGGGCCGCCGGGACCACCATCTTCGAGGTGCTGGTCCAGCCCCCTTCGTCCGGCTCGGCGGGCTGGGCTGTGGGCCGCAGCAACATCCTCTCGAAGACTCCTTCGGGCACAGGGGCCCCGGTGGTGGCCTTCGTTGAGAGGTCGTCAGCTGTGGCATTGCCAGCACGCGGTATATGGCACAGGTCCAAGGCGAGGAAGTATTTCTCCAACATCTGCACCTGGAGCAGATAAGCAGCTAGCTGCGGGTCATTGCAGGAGCATTCACCCTTAACTTGCTTGATAACCAGCTGGGAGTCGCCCTGTGCCAACAACTGGCGAGCGCCCAGAGACAGGGCTGTCTGTAGGCCAAAGATGAGTGCTTCATACTCCGCCATGTTGTTGGTTGCCTTGAAATTGAGACGCACCATGTACCCAAACTGCTCCCATGATGGCATGAGAAGCAGTACGCCGGCACCGGCCCCCTGCTTTCGCGAGGAGCCGTCGAAGAAGAGCGTCCAGTGAGGCCCGGTGAAGACTGGAGCTCGGTGCTTTGGTTCACCGCCTTCGTGGCCCCCTGGGTCAGCCTTCGTTGGCGTCCACTCAGCCACGAAGTCAGCCAGCACTTGGCTTTTGACTGCATGGCGAGGAAGGAAGTCCAGCTCAAACCCCGCCAGCTCCGCTGCCCATTTAGCGACGTTGCCAGTCGCATGGGGGCTGTGAAGGATCGTTTTCAGCGGATAGGAGGTGACTACCGAGACTCGGTGGGCCTGAAAGTAGTGGCGTAGCTTCCTGGACGCCACGAGCACTGCATACAGCAGCTTGTGGACCTCCAGGTACCTTGTCTTGGCGTCATGGAGGACTTCGCTGATGTAGTAGACAGGCCTTTGGATGGTCCGGACCTGTCTCTCAGGTCAGAGAGGTCTTCATCCATTGGCTCAGGCTTGCCAGAGGTGAGTGGGTCCAGGGGGGCTTCTAGGAGTTGGGACTCGAAGACTCCTAAGCCGCCTTGGCCTTTCGGGAGGTCCCGCTGGTTTTCCGGGAGCTCCAGGAGGTCCCGTTGGGCCCCCGGGGGGTCCCGTTGGACCTCCGAGAGGTTGTCTTGGAGGTCCGGGGGTCCGCCCCGGACCTCCGGGAGGTTGTCTTGGAGGTCCAGGAGGCCGTCCCGGACCTCCGGGAGGTTGTCTTGGAGGTCCGGAAGGCCGTCTTGGACCTCCGGGGTTTCCTGGCATCTGTCTCCTGCTACCGGAGCAGGCTGTGATGACGAGAGGTCCGGCCGCTCTGCGACGAGGACCATACTCACCACTTCAGTTGTCGCTGTGATGTAGAGCAACAAACGCTCTCCGGGCTCAGGGGCTACCATGATAGGTAGGATCATCAGGAGTTGCTTCAACTCCTGGAAAGCTTCTTCTGCTTCGTCAGTCCAGGCAAATGGACCGGATTTGCGTAGGAGCTTAACGAAGGGGAGCGCTTGTCGGTACCCACGATATGGGTACCCCCGCGCACAGGGGAAAATGCCTAAGGAACTCGCCCTCCTCCGCAGGGAGAGCTCCGAAGGCGCCACACGTCCGGCGGGGCCGGACCTCCCTCTCCTCAGAGGAAAGCTCCGGGCCCGCCATGTGGCATACAGAAGCCGGACCTCCCCCCTCCGCGGGAGAGAGGTCCGAAGGCGCCGCGTGTCCAGCAGGGCCGGACCTCCCTCTCCTCAGAGGAGAGCTCCGGGCTTGCCACGTGGCCGACAGAAGCCGGACCTCCCCCTCCGCGGGGAGAGGTCCGAAGGCTCCACGTGTCCTGCAGGGCCGGACCCCCTCTCCTCTGAGGAAGGCTCCAGGCCCGCCACGTGTCCAGCAGAAGAGCGCTGCCTGCCCCCGAGCGGTAGGCGGCGGGCGTAAAGGCGCCCCATACCTTGCCCGTACAAGGTATTCAAGGCCCGCGTATTCCCAAGACGCGGAGACGCGGAGCACGCCTCTGTCAGGTGCCGTTGCGCCCAGTCGCATCATAGACTGACGTGCAGTGTCAGAGCCTGCCAGCCAGTAAACGCAGCGACAAGACATCCCATGCCGTCTCCGCCGTCATCAACCACTACGACTAGCATGCGGCATGGGCAGGGCGGCAAGACGAAGACTCAGAAGCCTTTGCCAGAGACAACTACTGGCATAACTGCGGATAAGATAGTCTGCAGGCAATCTCCCCGGGACCACCTGTCGGGTCCCGGGCCCCACCTTGTAAGCCGCACGAGCCTTGGACTATAAAAGGCTCGGGTAGGCAACGTTAGCAAGGGTTCACACTCTAGCCATTCGCACCCTGGGTTCGCACTCCGGCAACTCATACGCTAGACATCAGTCATCCCCAAGCTTAGGACTCCGGTTCTGAGCAACAAGCAATACAGCGAGCTCCATAGCTCTCCGTGGACGTAGGGTTTTACGCTCCGGCGGGCCTGAACCACGTAAAACTCGCCGTGTCAAGCTCTTCCTAATTTGTCCATACGCTCAAGCTCTCCGCAAGAGACTAGCCCCACCAAAAAAAGAACCTCCGCGGGCTACCCAGTGCAGGCCAGGGGGAAGTGTCGACCGCACACTTCGACATTTGGCGCGCCGGGAAGGGGGCTTTTCCCTTGCGCGACAAGTTTCCGCCGACTAAGATGACCAAGCTTCCTTCAGCGGCAAACTCTCCTCCCCCGCGTTCGTGGCGATTCGTGACCAGGGGGGAGTACATGTCGACACACTCAGGACAGAGTGTGTCGGTGCAAGCTGGGAGCCAGCAGCTGGCTCTGGCAGCGCCGACCCCGGCAATGCAGGCTCCAACCAGCGTCAGATCTTCTACAGCGCTGAGCGCACACCATGGAGGTGCGCTAGCTGCAGCAAGAGCGCTGCTGCGCAACCCACCTGCGGGAGATGTGCCCCATTCAGCGACCCAACAATGGGTCCGCGAGGTGGACCGCCTCGTCGTCGCCGCCGCGAACCCTCGGTTTCGGCGAGGACGGCGCCCAGGACAACCGGCTGTGTCGCTGACGCGCACACCCACGGTTGACGAGCTAACGGCGGATTCCAGCTCCTCCAGGCTCCTGTCGACGGACCTGCGAAGGGAACTGGAACGGTGCCACTTGGGCCAGGACGCCCGGGTGTACCTCGAGCGACGCCGAGAAAGGCGTCGCAACCATGAGGCTGGCGACAGCATGTCGTTGGCCTCGACACAACCAGAAGGGCAGGCCTTCGCCACGCGAGCCCTGCCTCAGGCATTTGCTGTGCAGCATATGCCACAACTATATGCGCCGCAAGCAGCGGCCCCGGTCTATGGTGCAGCCTTGCCCATGCCGGGATACGCGGTGCCAAGTGCAAACCAAGCGTTCACAGCGCCAGTACCTGCAGCAGCATGTGCAGGATGTGCAGCCCTTGCACCCCACCTTCGCTTCGCAAGGTGGCCACGCAAGTTTCGCCCGCACCTGCCCGAGAAGTACGACGGCAGCGTCAACCCAGCGGAGTTCCTCCAGATCTACTCCACCGCCGTACTTGCCGCAGGAGGGGACGAGGCTGTCATGGCCAACTACTTCCCCGTCGCCTTGACCGGCCCAGCTCGGTCTTGGCTCATGAATCTACCTCAGGGGTCCATAACCTCCTGGGGAGAGCTCTGCCGGCAGTTCGTCGCCAACTTCGGCAGCTCCTACACCCGTCCCGGCATGGAGCTTGACCTCCACGCCGTCAAGCAACAACCTGGGGAGTCGCTGCGCTCTTTCATCCAGCGGTTCTCTCAGGTACGCAACACCATCCCACATATCCAAAGTGCCTCTGTGGTGGTGGCGTTCCGACAGGGTGTCCGGGACGAGAAAATGCTTGAGAAGCTCGCGACCAGAGAGGTCCGCGACGTCTCGGAGCTCTTCAGCCTGGCGGACAAGTGCGCCAGAGCGGCTGAAGGGCGGAACTGGCACGCTCTGCCGACCTCCGAGTCAGGAGGACAGCCCGGGTCCGGTGCTGCTGCCTATGGGGGTGGCAAGAAGACCAAGAACCGGGGGAGTGGCAAGATGAAGTCACCATTCACGGCCCCCGTCGCCGCGGCTGCGACGACCAGTGGAGCTCGGGGGCCACGCCCCGACAAACGGCAGCGGCAATCACCGGCCCCAGACAGTGACCAAGGCGGGCTATGCCCCGTGCATGGCACCTGCAACCATACTGCTGCCGAGTGCTGGGAGATCCAGAGGCTCGCAGAGCGCTTCCGCAAAGGAAGACAGCAGAGGGCTGAAGCGCCGCCCTACCCTCAGAGGGATGGCAAACAGAAGGTCGATGCCCCAGTCACTGCTGCCCACCAGGTGGGGTTCCAGGAGCCTCAGCGTGTCATGAAGACAGTGCATGACGGTGAGGACTCCAGTTCCGACGGTGACAGGCCAGGGCGTTAGCCAACTGCGGCGCGCCTCCGTGCCTCGAACATACCTCTCGAGGGCCGCCTAAGGTCTGTCAACCCCTTGAAGGCCTTGCCAGAAGGGGAAGACGCCTTAGGTCATCCAAGACGAGCCCGGGCCTACCTACCCCTTGAAGGCCCTGGCCAGAAGGGGAGAACTCCCCGGGGCCCCCAGGAGAAGCCGCGCAGGACCTGATCCAGCGCGAAGATAACAACCTCGTCGACAAGACTCGGCTGCAGGGAACACCCCGCAACGCACGGTCTCGGCTAATGCTCTAACCACTACTGCCAAAGAACCAAACGCGTCGGGGGCCTGCAGGAGGGCAACCTGGTGAAGCGGCACGCTCTATTCCAAGAAGGACCCATAAGCTCTCCCCCAGCAGGGAAGGTCCCTTCCGAATCATGAAAGCTGCCGCCCCAGGTACACATGCCTTTCAACCGAGAGTGGGATTCATTCCCAAAAATCCTTGCCATGAAGCAACACTGTAAGTCCTACTTCCTGAGCATCAGTAGAACAGGGTTATTCCCTTCTGTAATAGATCCCATAGAATTTAGGAACAGCGCTAGGGGCAGCTAAGTCTCAAGGGACGGTACAGGACTACGTCCAGTTTAGCCTGGTTCCGACCCTAAGCGCGTAGAGTCTTGCTTCCCTTGAAGACAAGGCGGAACATTGCCTCCCTGTACAGCCAGAATTCCACCTATGGGTACGAATACAGAGACCTGTTCTACTTAGCTCTCTCTCATGCGCTTTAAATTATGCATTAATTTTTATGATCGCACTATTTCTGTATGTTCATCGTACATCTAGCTCCCCCTCTCCTGCGCTCATCCATAGTCGGCATTTGCTATCCTACCGAAGGCGGCTGCGCTTGAGGTACCTGCCGATGGCCGAGTGAGTCTCTCGGGCCTCCCCCAGTCAGGTGTTGCGGTGCCAGTTGGTTACCTCCAGGAAAGGTCTGCGTTGTGCATGGGGGGTCCAGGGTGGGTATCCAGCTTAGCTGGCCCAGAGCCCAAAGCATGCGCATCCTGCCCTCCGGAGGTACAGGGGAGTACGTCCGCTTTGCCTGGTCATGAACCCACAGCGTGTGCACTCTGCTTCCCCAGCGCATGGCCCGGTACTAGGGATCGGACGGCCGTGCCCGGACCTCGGAGGGAGCCGGAGCTCCGGCGCCTCGTGCACAGAATTGCCCAAGCCCCGTATAGCGAATTAGGATCGTAAGACGAATAAGACTAGGAGACGGGAGGGGAGGACCCCCCGAGGAGAATTACGTTTCCTCTGCCTGTGTGCAGGACCTCCAGGTTACGGCAACAGGGACTGCATGAAGCAGGGGGAAAGAAGCTACCTGCTACTCCGGCCTAGGACTGGAAGGACCGGGACCTGCCCCTCCAGCAGGGGCGGGACCCGGGGGCCCCACGTGTCCAGCGGGCCCGGAACTCTCTCCTCCCTTGAGGAGGGCTCTGGGCTCGCCACGTGGCAGGCGGAAACCGGACCTCCCCCCTCGGCGGGAGGGCTCCGAAAGCCCTACGTGTCCAACATGGCCGGAGCTCCCGCCTCTTAAGGAGGAGCTCCGGACCCGCCACGTGGCAGGCAGATCTGGATCTCCCCATAGGGTGAGACCCGGAGACCTCCGGGGGCCCCTAACACGGTTAGGACCCGGTGAGGGTGTCTGTGCAAAGCTCCGGGATTGGAGATGGCCTCTGAGTATCTTGCGGAGCTAAGGACTCAGTCAGGCAAAGCCAAGAAGGAGAGAAAAGCATCACAGACACAAATATCCAAAAGAGTCAAATTAAGCGAGGCTCCATGAGCTGGACTACAGACTCGATAAAAAGAAGAAAGAAACAAGTCCTAAGGACCTCCCGGCTCCTGCCGGAACCTTGCGGCTATAAGGGCGGCCACATCCTCGACTTCTGCCCTGGCAGCTTGCTCCCGCTCTGCGGCTGGGCCCTCTCTCGCTGGTTCTAGCGAAAAAGAGGGGTCACGGCTCTTAAAGCATGCCAGCACATGTGAAGCGACCTCTAAGGCTAGGCTGCGCCCCTCGGCCTCAAGCTCGCTGGCGACCACCGAGTCTAGCCTGTCCAGCTTGGCGCCGATCGACTCCAGCGCGGGGATCAACTCCAACGCAGGGGCCGCGGTCCTCACCGGACTGAAGCCAAGAGGGATCAGGGCGGACCCCGCTCGATCCACGAAGCTCGAGACCGCAAGAGCCTCGGAGGACCGCAAAGCCGAAAGCTCCTCCACCTCGCGGCGGGCCGCCTGCAGATCCTCCAGGTTCCTCTCGGAGAATTCCTTCTCCTTGGCCACCAGGGAGCTCTCCTGAAGGTGGAGAGCCTTGGCGAGCCGCTCCAACTCAGCGGCCTTGAAGTCGGCGGTCAACTCCCGGTCCAAGACCGCCCGGCGATCACGGGAGACCTGTTCCTCCCTCAAGTCGAGGTCTGCCTTCAGGATCTCCAGCTCCTCCATCCGAGCTCGAAGGTCATCCTCGCCCGCAGCCAGCTGCGCGGCAACCCTCTCCGCCTCAGCTGCCACGCAACGCTCCCGTTCCTGAACGGCGAGTTCACGGCGCTCCAACCGCTGCCGTATCTCCACAGCAGCAGAGAGGCTCTCCTCGGCCCGGGCGTGTGCCCCCAGGGTCTCCCTGTTGATCCGCCGCGATTGGGTGTCCATGCGGTCGACAGCCCGCTTCATCCGGTCGAGGAGCGCTTCCCTGATGTCAAGCAACTCCCGCCTGGAGTCGAGCTTACTCTTAACCTTCGTGGTCCTCTCCCGCAAAAGGTTCCCCCAGATGAGGAGGCAGTCCCGTTCAGCCGTATACTCCTCCCGCTCGCGCCCTAGTGCCGCCAAGACCTGCCGGACGCTCGTCTCGGCAAGCGCAAAGGCGTCCGCCAGAGGCAATGGAGCAACAGAGGCCGGGGCAGTCCCCCCGACCTCCTCCATTACCTCGTCCTCAGGAAGAGCCGACGCACCAGCAACCGAGACGAGACGCCGATCAGGAGAAGCTGGCTCCGAGGCTCTAGCAGCCAGGCCAGTCGGGCTCTCTTCAGCTTCTGGCTCCTTGACCTGAGGAGAGGGGCGAGCCGGGGAAGGCGGTGCTGGAGAAGAGGCCAGGCCGCCTAGTGCAGGGTCAGCCTGCGCTGGCTCGGGGGCCACGGTGGCCGTCTCGGCAGGAAGAGACGACGCCGCCGCGGAGTCCGGGCACACCGGAACAGGAGAAGTTCACGCTGGCCTGGGGGCTGCGGCAGTTGCCCCTGGCTCCGAGCGCAGCGGCACAGATTCCCCGCAAGTCGGGGAAGGCCGGGAAGCGCGGACACTCCAGCGGGCTCTGAACCCCGACTTCCGAGCCGGGGTAGGACTTCCAGATCCCGCTACCGTCACCGACGGCCGCTCCGCAGTCGCTTGGACTGGCAGAACAGGGGACACCCCGGAAGCTTGCCCCGGCGCATCAACCCGGGGCCTCTTCGAGTCGCCACCGGAGGGAGTGTCAGGCACCCAAGAATCCTGATTTGGCACAGACGCCGCTGCTGGAGGAGATCGAGTGCGCTTCTTCTCTGGCGGCGGGTTGGAAGCCATGGCAAGGGAGAACTCAAAGGCAAGAGAGCAAAAGCACAAGAGTCCGAGGAGAAACGCAGAGAAGTGCGAAGGGAAGCTGCAATGTGGGTAAGACCCCCTCTAAAAAACTTCCCGGGTACAATTCCAAGCGATTCGGAACTCTTCGAGTACCCCGCACCGGCAACCGCTTCGGTTCCTAGACCGAGTGCCGATGACGGGTGGGCCCAAGCCGCCTAACTGAAGCGGTGGGGTCAAGGAGTCAGTCTCCTGAGAAGATGAGCCGGCAAGGCACTTCGGCGGTTCCCGAAGAAAGCGCCGCAACGTGCAGAAGTGGCAGTCTTGGGAACCGCCGCAGTAAAAGCAACCATCAAGTGAGCGCACGCTCCCACGATCCCGTGGCCGTTCGTGCTCCGGCAGCGGTCAATTCGGGACTTAGAGAAAGTGCGCGGATCGGAAGAGATGGAGGTCCCACCTCGGGCTCGCTATCTCCCCCGAGATGGGCCCGGGGGCCACTGTCGGTACCTGGGATATGGGGTACCCCCGCGCACAGGATAAAATGCCTAATGACCTCGCCCTTCTCCGCAGGGAGAGCTCCGAAGGCGCCACGCGTCCGGCGGGGCCGGACCTCCCTCTCCTCAGAGGAGAGCTCCGGGCCCGCCACGTGGCATACAGAAGCCGGACCTCCCCCTCCGTGGGAGAGAGGTCCGAAGGCGCCGCGTGTCCAGCGGGGCCGGACCTCCCTCTCCTCAGAGGAGAGCTCCGGGCCCGCCACGTGGCCAGCAGAAGCCGAGCCTCTCCCTCCGCGGAGAGAGGTCCGGAGGGTCCACGTGACCGCGGGACTGACCCTTCTCTTCTCTGAGAAGGGCTCCGGGCCCGCCACATGGCAGCAGAGCGACGCTGCCTGCCCCGAGCGACAGGCAGCGGGCGTAAATACGCCCCATACCTTGCCCGTACAAGGTATTCAAGGCCCGCGTCTTTCCAAGATGCGGAGACGCGGAGCACGCTTCTGTCAGGTGCCGTTGCGCCCAGTCGCATCACAGACTGGCGCGCGGTGTCAGAACCTGTCAGCCAATAAACACCGCGACAAGACATCCCATGCCGCCTGCGCCGTCATCAACCACTACGACTAGCATGCGGCATGGGCAGGGCGGCAAGATGAAGACTCAGAAGCCTTCGACCAGAGAGCACCCGCATACTTCATGTACCGTTATGTCTTTTGGGTTAACAAATGCACCCGCATACTTCATGTACCTTATGAATAAGGTTTTCATGGAATACTTGGACAAGTTCGTCGTGGTTTTCATCGATGACATTATGGTGTATTCAAAAAGTGAGGAGGAGCATGAAGAACATCTGAGATTGACCTTGCAGAAGTTGCGTGAGCATCAATTGTATGCCAAGCTCAACAAGTGTCAATTTTGGCTAAAGGAAATATCTTTCCTAGGCCATATTATCTCCAAGGAAGGGGTATCGGTTGATCTGGGAAAGGTGAGAGATGTTCTGAAGTGGGACCAACCGAAGAGCGTGAGGGATATTCGGAGTTTCCTTGGGATGGCAGGATACTATCGGCGCTTCATTAAAGACTTCTCTAAGATAGCAAAACCTATGACGGAATTGCTAATGAAGGTAAAAAGTCTTTCAATGGACACAAGCTTGCCAAGAAAGTTTTGAGGAACTCAAGAAAAGGCTAACCACAGCACCAGTTCTGGTATTGCCAGACGTAAGCAAGAGCTTTGACATATATTGTGGCGCATCCAGACAAGGGCTCGGATGTGTACTCATGCAGGAAGGACAAGTGGTAGCCTATGCCTCACGACAATTAAAGAAGCACGAGCTTAACTATCCTACGCATGACTTGGAGCTAGCAGCAGTGGTGCATGCATTGAAGATTTGGAGACATTATATCCTTGGACATCGATGTGAGATCTATACGGATCATAAAAGCCTCAAGTACATATTTACACAAACGGACTTAAATTTGAGGCAACATCGATGGTTAGAACTCATCAAGGATTATGATGTGGGAATCAACTACCACCCCGGGAGGGCCAATGTAGTAGCTGATGCATTGAGCCGAAAAGGAGCATGTCACCAACTCACGGTTCAGGAGCTACCACCCGAACTACGGAAGGAGTTCGAACAGTTACACCTCGGATTCTTGAATAACGTAGAGATAAGGGAGATCCACTCCCCATTGGAGCAAGAAATAAGAGAGGGCCAAGCAACGGACGAGGATATCAAGGAGATCAAGGAAAGAATCCGACAAGGAATAGAGAAGGACTTCAAGGAGGATGAAAAGGGTACGCTTTGGCTAGGAAAAAGGATTTGTGTGCCAAACATAAGACACCTCCGCGACATGATATTAAAGGAGGCACATGACTCAACCTATTCCATACATCCAGGAAGCACCAAAATGTACAAGGACTTGAAAACTTGTTACTAGTGGGATGGTATGAAGAGGGATATAGCCGAATACGTTGCCCTATGCGACACATGCCAACGGGTGAAGGCCGAACATCAAAAACCCGCTGAATTGTTGCAACCCTTGAAGATACCCGAATGGAAGTGGGAGGATATCAGTATGGATTTCATCGTTGGATTGCCACGTACTCAGTCGGGATACGACTCCATCTGGGTCATTGTGGACCGATTAACGAAAACTTCCCATTTTCTTCCGGTAAAGACCAGTTACAACATTGCACGATTGGCAGAGTTGTACATGGAGCAGATCGTGTGCCATCATGGAGTTCCTAAGAGGATAGTCTCAGATCGAGGTTCTCAGTTTACCTCTAGATTCTGGAGGAAGCTGCAGAAAGCCATGGGTACACGACTGGATTTTAGCTCCGCCTACCACCCACAAACAGATGGACAAACCGAAAGGACAAACCAAATTTTGGAGTACATGTTGAGAGCTTGCGCCCTGAAACGTGGGCGTAGTTGGGATAGGAGTTTACCTTATGCTGAATTCTCCTATAACAACAGCTATCAAGCTAGCTTAAAGATGTCGCCTTTCGAAGCCTTATATGGTAGACGGTGTAGAACGCCACTGTTCTGGAACGAGACTGGAGAGAACCAGGTGTTTGGACCCGAAGTACTACAAGAAGCTGAAAAGCAGGTCCAAACGATACGGGAGAACTTAAAGGCTGCTCAGTCACGACAGAAAGGCTATGCGGACAATAGACGTAGGAAGTTGACCTTTGAAGTAGGAGACCTCGTATACCTTAAAGTATCGCCTATCCGAGGCCAACAACGTTTCAACGTCAAAGGCAAGCTAGCACCTCGCTACATCGGACCATTTAAGATTTTGGACAAGCGAGGAGAAGTAGCCTATCAACTAGAGCTCCCAAACCACCTCTCCGACGTACATGACGTGTTTCATGTATCCCAGCTCAAGAAGTGCTTGAGAATACCAGAGGAACAAGTGTCAATGGGAGAACTTGAACTTCGAGAGGACCTGACTTACGCAGAACACCCTGTCCGAATCTTTGACGTAAAGGAAAGGATCACCCGAAACAAGGTGATTCGATGGTGCAAGGTACAATGGAGCCATCACACCGAAGCGGAGGCCACATGGGAGCGTGAAGAGGATATCAAGGCGGAATTCCCCCATCTATTTCCTACTAACAAATCTCGAGGGCGAGATTAAATTTAAGGGGGGTAGATTTGTGACACCCTCGCCTCGGGTGTCAGCATATGTTCATGTTCTATGAAGAGGAAACATTTTAATGAAAAATAGGAACAGAGAGAATTATCAAAAGAATAGCCAATAAAGCCCTCAAAGAGCGCCGAAGGCAACTTCCGCGGCCAGCACGCCACGTGGCGTGTTCGGAGCTCATCCCTGCAAAGCGGGGAGAGGCCGTCGCCAAGCTGGCTACGTAGCAGGGGCTCGTCTCCGCAAAAGGGAGAGGTCCGATCCTGTGGGACACGTGTTGCCCACAGAGCTAGCCTCTGCGGAAGAAGCAAAGGCATTTCCGCAGGACACGTGTCATCCTCGGAGCTAGTCCTCGCGGAAATCAGAGGACCAGTCGCGCGGGATACGTGTCGATCTCGGAGCTCATCTCCGAGAAGTCCGGATCTATCGAACACGTGTCGCCACCGGAGCTTATCTCCGGGAGGTCTGTCGCTGCTGGACACGTGTCGACCTCAGAGCCATCCCTGAGGAAAGAAGAGAGGGAAGACCGGCACCAACACGTGGCGTGCGCGGAGCTCACCTTCGAAGAAGAGGGAGGACTCGCTCGTTTGACACGCGGCACAACCGGAGCTCGTCTCTTCTGGAACGGAGACACGAGGCCCCGGAGGACACATGGAGCCTCCGGAGCTCATCACCGCGAAGGTAACGAGTTCTGGAGCGGTTTTTACGCGTAAAGATACCGGTACGCAACAGAAACCGATCTAAATTCCACGATGTTGCTAAAGATAAGACGTTAGGATCCAACAAAGAATAAGACTCTTATTCGGATACAATCAGATTAGGACTCTTCTCTTCACGATTATAAATAGAACCCAAAACCTCTGGCCAGAACCACAAACTTCTCTTTCAACTCCTGAGCCGACGACTTAGATCCCTAGTGACACGACCCCAAGGTCCTGTCGAGCCAGGATCACGCTGAGGGGTGCTGCGTTGCACAGCACCGTATAACACACGTCAAAGATACAAAGCGGAAGCGGAAATTTTATTACATAAACAAGTTTATGAACATGTTTACATCAAAATAAGTTTAGTCCACACTCGCGGGCGTAGACTAAGCATCAAGTGCACGTTCAGCCCTTGAACATGTCCTTGCTAGCACACACGCACACTAACTCTGCGGCGTGCACGACTCCCACTCGACGGGGTTTCCCTCCTGGGGTTCCGTCTTGTAAAAGCCCAAGAAAAAGGGACTTGCAAAAACTTTTCTGCGCCTCACAACACCACAGTTTTGTTGTGGATAGATTGTGAAATATTGGGAAGAGCAAGTAACCTCTATCAAAGAAGTGGTTAGAGGGGAAACTTACACTTTCACAACATGGGAAAATTCTACACATATGATCACACATGAGAGGGTGTTTCCAAACTGTTGCATTCAAATTCAGGATTGCAGCAGCTAAAACAAGGAGTAAAGGGCATACTTGGATTCCTCAGGTTCAAATTAGTGGGGAAGCAGAGTCTCAATAATTTTTGAAAAGGTTGGCCACCCATTTTTCCAAAAAGGATCCAAATATGCAAAGAATTCAAATATACATTTGAATTTGGGGGAAATGAGCTTAACCATACAAATGTAGGTCAGTTTCAAACTCCAAATATTTGAATTCATCTCTGGCTAAGCTTTGGAGATCTTTTGAGGGGTGGGGGAGCACTGACAATTGGGTCCCACATGTCATTGGAGAGGTTAAAATGGCACAAAAGTCAACAGCCTTAGGGGCTAAGTGTTCCACTCGGAACAGAGCCGAGGCTCCACCGTGACACACCGCGAAAACGCCGGGCGCCACCTCCTGCTCTCCCCTCGCGCGCTGGCGAGCTCCTTGTGGGGGCGCAGTAACTCCCAGCCGTGCCCCAGCTCGCCACGACCACGAACCGACCCCCAGTCACCGCCCTCTCGCACGACAGAGCGCCGAGGAGCCGCCGCTGTGATCCACTCGCTCGGGAGCGATCGTCTCTCATGTACCAACGTCGGCAACTCAGCAAACCAACATCCTCAGACCTCCCACACCCTCCCCGCATCACTTCCAGTCGAGTTGAACCACTACCCACCGAGAAAAACCACGTTTTCGTGGCCGCCGGGGAGAACCGAGCAAAGGTGCTCCCGTGGGTAGCTCGGCAGAAGACTTGTCACGACCAAGGAGGAGCAGTTTTGGACGCGCCTAGACTCCACGCTGCTCGACCCCAAAGCCTAGAACCAGTGACCGATCATCGCCGGCGAATTTCGCAAAACGTCTTCAACCGGTGCAGAACTACCCTCGGGTAAGAAACCCACAAATTCCCGACGTATGATTGCTTAGAGTTTATCAAACTGCACGCACAGGAGCTAGACTGGATGGCACCCAAGTTTGCTCCGCAACCCTAGCTTAATTTTGGCTATAGCTGGCGTATTTCCCGGTTTTCCAGCCGCGGTTATGGAGGGAAAGGTCGGGCTCACGGTGACGACTAGGTTAGAGCTCTCCCCGAGCCCTAGCATGGCCTTGTCGACCTTCCATGAGATCCCCCGGTGCTGTAGAGCCTTTCCACCGAGGTTTTGGTGGGCTACAATGACCGGGCGCCATAACTGAAGAGAGTCCGATCCGCTGCACCGTCGCCAGCTAGGTTAGGGCCACCGCCGACCAGAGCAGGCGGTACCAGCGTGTTCAGCGCGCAAAAATAGGCCCAAGCGGCGAGTTTCCGGCCGGGAGGCGGTCGGGGAGCCAAGTCCGGCGAGCAGCCGAGGTGTGCCGGCGAGGGGGCGGCGCGGGAAAAAGGGCGGGCGCGAGGAAGAAGACGAGCCGGCCGGGCCCGCTCGTCAGTCTCTCGCGGCACAGTGTGGGGATTTTCTGTTGCACCGGATCGGCTGTGAACGTGCGGAAAACAATCCTGTGGCCCTGTGTGGCGCAGCTGAGGTGATGACACGTGGAAGCCGGGCCCGCTGTCAGAAATTTGAACTTTCCCGGTTAATTCGAATTCCAGAAATTTACCAAACTTTAGAGCTCCATAACTTCTGCTAGGAAGCTCCAAATTTAGTGATTCAAATTGGGTTGGATTCATCTTGCCTAGCTCTGTCCAGATATACAACCCAATTTGTTTGAACCCATTAATTAATTCTGGAAAATTCTTTAAAGCTTTTCAGCAAAAGAATTTTAGAGGGAGTTTGGTTCATCCAAAAATCCCCAAATTTTGCCAGAATGTTCTTTAGGACATTAGTAAACCCCTGTAAAAGTTTCATACCATTTGGAGTTGATTTGGTCAGAGGAATTCAAATTGGAAGGTGCTGTGTTCATTTGAATGCAGAAACATTTTCAGAGAATTTCCAAAACTTGGAAATTCAATTCTGGGCAAACCTTAACTCCAAAAATGCTAGGAAAATTCATGCAAACTCTATGAGCTATAATTGAAATTGTAGTTCATTAAGTTGAGCATGAACAGGGGTATTACCTCAGAATAAATTCTTCCTTGCTGATTTGCCAAGAGAATTATTCTGAGCAAACCACTCCATGAAAAGTGCTAATGTTTGGTCCAGAGGGTTTTCTTGTGACAAGGAACTCACACGAAAATTCTCAGCTCCATTGGAGCTCTAGATCACCCCTGTCCTGTTTACCCACTTAAGGGATTAAGATGGAAAAGGGGGAAAACCACTTAGCATTTAACCATGTGACTAAGTCCAAGCCAAACCACCAACACCAGTTCATCTTTAAATTCTTAAACAAAGTTCCAGGTGTTATAGGCTGGTTATTAAAACTAATAACAGTAACCTTACAATAACTTGTATGCATATTAATTAACATGTAATATTGCATAAACGTGTAGCCGTTGAAGAAGAGACCCCGGAGGTGCTGGACTTCCTCCTTCCGGACGAAGACTTAACTCCTGACCAGCAGCAACAAGGCAAGCCCCGGTTTGCATTAACCCTTTTATAAGTTTTCTTTTGTTTACAAGAGTCATATGAAGTATGTATGTGCATTAGGTGTAGGATGAATGGAACCCCACTTGCATAACTAAAGGCTCCTAAAAGAGTGAGGGTAGTGTCTAAGACCTCGAGTAGACAGGCTATGCTTAATGATTCATAGGACTTCGGTACAAGTCGAGTAGTTGGAATCTACTCGCGAGATAGGCTTGGGACACACGGTTTGGTTTAGTGATGTGAGGTCATTTTAGTAATGAAAATGAGACTAGGCAGGGGCTAGGGCGCAGCAAGAGGGAGTCTTGTGTGCGCAGCCCTGTCCGTGTCGATTGAGGACCGAGCCGTGTGCGGCCCACGCTGATCAAGTTTGAACGTACCGAAGGCATATCGGATATATGGGCCCCGATAAACCGATGTAGCCTAAACCTCCGGGCGTCGAGGCATAGCACACCGATTTATAGGTGTAGTTTGAGGGCAGCAAGGTGGAAATCTGCCAACGGGCATAGAGAGATGCTCCGTGTGGGGAACCTCCTGCTCGTTTCGGTGCGACCGGTTCGACGTTTGGGCTGTTGGGTGAAAGGTTGTCCCCTACGACATCGAGTGAGCGTGCTGTGCAGCTCCATGGATGGGCATACGTGACGTGCTCTTTGGGTCTCCCTGCAGGTGTATATCGAGTCGATTCGCCGTCCCTCGCGGTGAAGAGTACCACTTGGTCACTGAGTCGTGACGTAGATTAACGGATGAAATATGTTGATTCAATGTTGCTGATTGATATAATTGTATTGTTACATGGGTGCCACAAAATACTGCTTACTAAATTTCAGATTTCAGGAACTGTTAACTTGTTGCTAAAAGATGAACTAAGGATGAACTTGTAGGCGTGTCCTTTTGCTGAAATGTTACTATCCTATGTCCATGGTACCCCTCATGTAGAGTTTCATGCTTAGGTGAGTCGGTTAACCGTTGCTGAGCCTTCGTGCTCACGGTTGCTGCTTAAGTGTTTTTCAGGTGAGGACCCACCCACGGACTCGGAGTACGAGTCCACCGGCGAGGGTTACCCTCCGTCGGGGACCACGGCTGAGTGGGAGCCGTACACGCCGCGCTGAGCTGAGGAGTGCAGCTAGTGTGGGTTGTCCTAGGGCTGGACAACCACTTTTGCTAGATAGGCGGGCGTGAGTTGTATAGTGTAGACTTCCGCTGTGTAATATAAACAATAGTTGTAACTGAAGTTTGTACCTGTTTGTACAGTTTCAGTTGTTTTTCCCATGCAATATATTATGTTCTTATGACGTGTGCTGTCGGGTGTCGCATCGCGTGGCACCACCCTCTGCAATCCTGGATGAGCGGATTCCGGTCCGCCACAGCCTGGTATCAGAGCTGCAGTGGGGATAGCACAGTACTAAAGGACTGCATTATGGGAAAAACTTAGGTATACGGTGAGGAATCGGTAGCTGCCCAAGTAAGGACTATATTAGCATAGTTACTTAAAGTGGCAAAGACTAACCTATGTGTTATAATTCTGAATTTCAATTATGTAACGACGCACCTACGCTCTGGTAAGTATGGTAAGGAACGCCACCGAAAGCGGTTCAATTTCGGTTAGCTCTCCCTGACGAGGAACGTGGTTCAGGGATTTGTCTCATAGCTTGGTATGAGACGTCAATATGAACCTCTTGAACTCTTCATGTTCCTGAGTTCATATGAAACGCTGATCCCTAGCGTGCATTAGGCAAGTAAGTGGAGACCCCATCGCGTGGTCAGTAACGCGAGAGTGTGTTCGTCTGGAAATAGCCCAGGAGGACATACGCAGCGCTTGCCATCGGTGTGCCCTGCAGGGCAGTAGGTGGTATCTGTTTGGTTGATAACATTCCCAACCATGACGACCCGTTCATGACATACTCGGGTTCCCCGTCGTGTGGTGTTGAAACACGATCACGTACCTTGAGACGTGACCTAACTCAGGGACGGCTGTATGACAATGATACGGGCGTTTGTATTTACTTCTAAATATGGAACTGCCTGAAATGAATAACCATTGAGTGCACCATTATTGTGTGGCCTTCTGCAGGTACTAACCACGTAAGTATCCGTGTAGTAAACGTGTGCGAGAGACCGTTTAGTGCCACATTTGAGACGTATATGCCGGTAAAATCCGGTTAGGAATTTCTTTCGTGAGGAACGTAGTACCGAGATATTGTAGGCATATGCATGAGAATAATGATAACAAAGAATTAAAATCTATAGGTTCAACATTTAGGACCCTGGTTGGGTATAAAAATGGGATAGTGAAGTAGGATAGCCAAATGGATGAAAAACAGAGTGCTCTGTTTTGGACAGCAAGTTTGCTGATCTTCAACAGGGCATAACTCACGGGTCCTTTAGCCCAAAGAGGTGTGCTATATGGTTCTGGGAAGGTATTGAAGTACTCTACAACATTGTTGTAGACTTCCAGAGCTGAAACTCACCGTAAGATGGCTTAAATCCCCGAGGAATGTAAACTGTCCAGAACCAGGACAGAGTTAAACATTCTCTGGACTGTTCGGTTTTTCAAACATAACTCCCAGTAGAAAAATCTAAAATTGTCATATAATACATCCTTAGAAAGAGTAGAAGATGTGTGACCTCTTTGAAATTCAAAGTTTCTGAAATTTCAGCACGGATTTCAGTGGAAACCAGGGTTGAAAACAGCCATTTCCAAGGGAGGTGCTGCTAAAATTCTTCCAGAAATTCTGCTGACTTTGAATTAGCATAACTTTTTAACCAAAGCTGATCTGGGGGCAAATGAGTACTCGTTGGAAAGATACTGAATTTAACTTTAACTTTGGTATTCAACATGAGTCATTAAAATGCCCATAAACGGATCAAAACTTGGAATAGGTAGAAACTGGTCATTCTGACGGAAGAATGACAGTTGAACTCATTGGAGAGAGTGTCGTACCCTAAGGGTGGTATATGTGATGACAACGCGATAATAATGTCTCGTAGAGACCAAACCCAGTTATGGTGAGCTTCCAAAGAGGGGGTTCATCATGTTGGATTAAACTTACTTGTGTTTGGTCTGGTAATGGTGTAGCTTGTGCAAAGTTATTACATTATCTATTTACGAGATATTTCGCATGTTTTGTTGTCATAATGTTTTTACGCCCATTTCTATTGGACTGCATGCAAAATGTTGCGGGACTGATGTGTAATGTCGTGTGGTTGCAGATGGTTCGTACTAGGACCACGCACGAGGTTGGTGGCTCTAGCCAACAGGGAGGTGATGACTCCCAGCCACCGGTCTACGACAGCACCCCGCAGCAGCAGCCACCACCGCCGCCTCCGCTTACTCTAGCGGATGTGATAGCGGCATTGGTGGGAGGTCGTGAGGAGCAGACCGACCTGCTCCGCACGATTGTGCAGAATACGTCCCAGGCGGGGGGACGTCAAGATAGAGGGCCTCGGGAGCCCCGTGATGTGTCGTACTCGGATTTCATGAGTACGCACCCTCCAGTGTTCACCGAAGCGGAAGAACCACTGGAGGCTGACAACTGGCTGCGGACCATCGAGTCCAAGTTTGGGCTGCTCCAGTGTACGGAGCGGCAGAAGACCCTGTTCGCAGCACAGCAGCTCCACGGTGCCGCTGGTGCGTGGTGGGCGAATTATGTCGCCTCACGTCCGGCTGGCCATGCCGTGGAATGGCAATAGTTCCGGGAGGCGTTCCGCGCCTGTCACATCCCTCCCGGAATAATGAAGAGGAAGTTCCAAGAATTTTTGGAACTGAAGCAGGGCGGGAGGAGTGCCCACGACTACTCCCGTGCCTTCAACCATCTGGCGCAGTATGCGTCAGACTACATCTCCACGGAGGAGAAGAAGAGGGAGCACTTCTATCGGGGGTTACACCCCGAAATGAAGACCCACCTCGTACAGTGGAACCGCGGCACATTCAACGACTTAGTCGATGCCGCGATCATGCAAGAGGATGCTCAGCGGGAGTTGGCAGCTGAGCAGCGGAAGCGCAGCGCTCCACCCAGCGGTGGGAGTGGCGCTCCCCAGAAGTACCGTATGGTGTATCGGACACCATCCGGGCAGCAGTGGCGTCCACCGGCGCGACCTCAACAGTTCGGGGGACGTTCGTTCCAAGCACCCCCGTTCCGTCCGCCGATGCCACCACCAAGACAGCAGCAGCAGCAGACGGTACCCCGGGCGTTTCAACCGCCGCAACGCGCCCCGGGTTTCCGTCCACCGATTAGCGGGGGACCGCCCCGTTTCACCTGCTTCACGTGTGGCCAGGCGGGCCACTTCGCGAAGGACTGTCCCCAGGGGCAGCAGAGCAGCGGGCAAGCCCAGTTCCAGGGCGGTGCTCGAGGCCGATCTCCGGCGAAGAAGGTTGGTCAGCGGACTGGAGGCGTCCGCAACCTCGACAATGGGGACGCCCCAGAGGGAGACAACGTGCTGGCGGGTACGTTTACTCTCAACAATCAAGCCATCGTCATATTATTTGATTCTGGTGCAACCCACAGCTTTATAAGTGCATCCTATGTGGCTAAACATCAATTGCAAGTCTTCCCAACCGACTGCACTTATATGATATGCTCACCGGGAGGGAAGATTTCAGCTAATATGATGATTCCAAAGGCACCTCTGTGCTTAGGTGGGAAACTATATCCCACCACCTTGATAATCCTTATGGGACAAAAGATTGATGCAATCTTAGGGATGTCATGGCTACAATACCATGGCGCTATCCTAGAGGCTCGGACACAGACGGTTCACTTAAATTCTCCATTCCACCGTCCGCATTCCATGGTGTTAGACACGCCAGTCTGGGAAGTTTTAGCAATTAATAATGCTGAAGCTCTCAAGTTAGAAGACATCCCCGTAGTCCGGGAGTATCCTGATGTGTTCCCGGATGATCTTCCGGGCATGCCACCTGAGCGGGATGTCGAGTTCAAGATTGAACTTGCACCCGGGACTACACCCATAGCACGGAGACCATACAAAATGGCTCCAAATGAGCTGGCGGAACTGAAAGAACAGCTCAATGATCTGTTGAGCAAGGGTTTCATTAGGCCGAGTTCCTCGCCTTGGGGATGCTCGGCGCTATTCGTGAAGAAGAAGGATGAGACCCTGAGGCTGTGTGTGGATTACCGGCCGCTCAACGCCATCACCATCAAGAATAAGTACCCACTGCCCCGCATCGACATATTGTTTGACCAACTTGTGGGTGCCAGTGTGTTCTCCAAAATGGACCTTCGCTCTGGATATCACCAGATAAAAATCCGGGCGGAGGATATTCCGAAGACGGCATTCTCGACGAGATATGGACTATATGAATATCTCGTCATGTCATTTGGTCTCACAAATGCTCCAGCCCTTTTCATGTATCTCATGAACTCGGTGTTCATGCCGGAGCTGGACAAGTTCGTGGTAGTGTTCATCGACGATATCTTGGTTTACTCCAAGACGGAAGCCGAACATGCCGAACACTTGCGGATCGTTCTTCAACGATTGCGAGACCATAAACTCTACGTTAAGTTCAGTAAATGCAAACTTTGGATCAGCCAAGTGCCATTCTTGGGACATATCATTTCAGCTGAAGGCATTGCGGTTGACCCAAGCAAAATAGAGCAAGTGCTGAAATGGAAAGCTCCCACTTCAGTCCATGAAGTCAGAAGTTTCCTCGGGTTAGCGGGATACTACCGGAGGTTCATTCCAAGCTTCTCCAAGCTCGCTAAGCCGATGACAGAGTTGCTGAAGAAAGGGACGAAATACGTTTGGAACACGGCGTGTGAAGGAGCGTTCCGAACATTGGTGAAGCATCTCACAACAGCCCCGGTGTTAGCTCAGCCGGATACAACAAAGCCCTTCGACGTGTATTGTGACGCGTCCGGTATTGGGCTTGGCTGCGTGTTGATGCAGGAAGGACGTGTGGTCGCTTATGGCTCACGCCAGCTTCGGAATCATGAGCAGCACTACCCGACTCACGATCTTGAACTTGCTGCCGTGGTGTTGGCGCTGAAAATGTGGAGGCACTACCTCCTGGGGAACTTGGTGCATCTCTACACCGACCACAAGAGCTTGAAATACATTTTCACCCAGAAGGAGCTGAACATGAGGCAGAGAAGGTGGTTAGAACTGATCAAAGATTATGAGATTGAGATCCATTACCACCCTGGCAAGGCGAATGTGGTTGCCGACGCGCTGAGTCGGAAGTCACATGTCCATCACCTCACCATTACACCGGTGGAGGAGGGAGAGCCAAGTTTATACTTGGTTCCTTATGGATCACTATACAACCTTGCCCTCATCCCTACTATTAGGGAGGACATCATTGCATCTCAGAAGACGGATAAAGGCATGGCACATCTCCGGAGACGAATAGACAACGGGGAGATCAAATGTTTCCGGAAAGATGAGGAGGGGACGCTATGGTTTAATGACCGCATAGTCGTGCCCTGAGATATGGAGTTGAGGAAAAAGATCCTCGATGAAGCTCCTGTGTCTAAATACTCCATTCATCCGGGCAGCAACAAGATGTACCAAGATTTGAAAAAGAGATTTTGGTGGACACGGATGAAGCGGGAGGTAGCTAAGTACGTAGCCGAATGTGACACGTGTAGACGAGTGAAGGCGGATCATATGAGGAAATCAGGGCTGCTGCAACCCCTGAGGATTCCAGCATGGAAATGGGAAGATGTGAGCATGGATTTCATCGTGGGATTACCCTTAACATCCAACAAACATGATTCCATTTGGGTGATTGTTGACCGACTGACCAAGTCAGCTCACTTCATCCCCGTACATACACACTTCCATGCCAACCGATATGCGGAGTTATACATTGCCAGGATTCTATGCCTGCATGGTGTACCCAAGACCATAGTCTCAGACCGAGGTGCATTGTTTGTATCTCGCTTTTGGGAGCAGTTGCACGCTGCCTTGGGTACTAAACTAATCAGGAGCTCCGCTTATCACCCTCAAACAGATGGCCAGACAGAGAGGGTGAATCAAGTTCTGGAAGACATGTTGAGAGCATGTGCCATCCACCATGGTAGGAACTGGGATGATCACCTACCATTGGCGGAATTCTCGTACAATAATGGCTATCAGGCGAGTATCAAGATGGCACCCTACGAAGCTCTCTACGGTCGCAAGTGCCGCACCCCGTTAAATTGGTGCGAGTCCGGTGAAAGGGTCACATTCGGGGTTGATGTGGTGAACGACGCCGAAGAGCGCATTCGGACAATTCAAGCCAATTTAAAAGCCGCTCAATCCCGGCAGAAGAGCTACGCTGATAAGAGGCGTAGGCCGTTGCACTTTGACGTTGGGGAACACGTGTACCTCCGCGTGTCTCCGATGAAGGGCGTGCACCGGTTCGGTGTGAAGGGGAAGCTCGCTCCCCGTTTTATTGGACCCTACGCTATCACCGAGAAGTGTGGACCAGCGGCATGTCGATTGGAGTTACCGGCATCCCTTGCTGGTGTCCATGATGTTTTCCATGTTTCGCAACTGCAAAAATGTTTGAAGCATACAGCTGCTGTTCCTACCGAAGATATCGGCGAGCTGAAACCGAATTTAACTTATGATGAGTATCCGGTGGCTATTCTTGATGAAAAAGCCAGGACCACACGCAGCAGAACGTTGTGGTTCTACAAAATACTCTGGAGCAACCACACCGCCGAAGAAGCGACGTGGGAGAGCGAGGAGTTCCTTCGCTCAAGCTACCCGGAGTTCATGGCTTCTCAACACGGGTAAGTCCCCATTACATCGCTATCTCTTCTTTTATAATCTCGGGACGAGATTCTTTTAAGGGGGGAGGGATGTAAAAGCCCAAGAAAAAGGGACTTGCAAAAACTTTTCTGCGCCTCACAACACCACAGTTTTGTTGTGGATAGATTTTGAAATATTGGGAAGAGCAAGTAACCTCTATCAAAGAAGTGGTTAGAGGGGAAACTTACACTTTCAGAACATGGGAAAATTCTACACATATGATCACACATGAGAGGGTGTTTCCAAACTGTTGCATTCAAATTCAGGATTGCAGCAGCTAAAACAAGGAGTAAAGGGCATACTTGGATTCCTCAGGTTCAAATTAGTGGGGAGGCAGAGTCTCAATAATTTTTGAAAAAGTTGGCCACCCATTTTTCCAAAAAGGATCCAAATATGCAAAGAATTCAAATATACATTTGAATTTGGGGGAAATGAGCTTAACCATACAAATGTAGGTCAGTTTCAAACTCCAAATATTTGAATTCATCTCTGGCTAAGCTTTGGAGATCTTTTGAGGGGTGGGGGAGCACTGACAAGTGGGTCCCACATGTCATTGGAGAGGTTAAAATGGCACAAAAGTCAACAGCCTTAGGGGCTAAGTGTTGCACTCGGAACAGAGCCGAGGCTCCACCGTGACACACCGCGAAAAACGCCGGGCGCCACCTCCTGCTCTCCCCTCGCGCGCTGGCGAGCTCCTTGTGGGGGCGCAGTAACTCCCAGCCGTGCCCCAGCTCGCCACGACCACGAACCGACCCCCAGTCACCGCCCTCTCGCACGACAGAGCGCCGAGGAGCCGCCGCTGTGATCCACTCGCTCGGGAGCGATCGTCTCTCGTGTACCAACGTCGGCAACTCAGAAAACCAACATCCTCAGACCTCCCACACCCTCCCCGCATCACTTCCAGTCGAGTTGAACCACTACCCACCGAGAAAAACCACGTTTTTGTGGCCGCCGGGGAGAACCGAGCAAAGGTGCTCCCGTGGGCAGCTCGGCAGAAGACTTGTCACGACAAAGGAGGAGCAGTTTTGGACGCGCCTAGACTCCACGCTGCTCGACCCCAAAGCCTAGAACCAGTGACCGATCATCGCCGGCGAATTTCGCAAAACGTCTTCAACCGGTGCAGAACTACCCTCGGGTAAGAAACCCACAAATTCCCGACGTATGATTGCTTAGAGTTTATCAAACTGCACGCACAGGAGCTAGACTGGATGGCGCCCAAGTTTGCTCCGCAACCCTAGCTTAATTTTGGCTATAGACGGCGTATTTCCCGGTTTTCCAGCCGCGGTTATGGCGGGAAAGGTCGGGCTCACGGTGACGACTAGGTTAGAGCTCTCCCCGAGCCCTAGCATGGCCTTGTCGACCTTCAATGAGATCCCCCGGTGCTGTAGAGCCTTTCCACCGAGGTTTTGGTGGGCTACGATGACCGGGCGCCATAACTGAAGAGAGTCCGATCCGCTGCACCGTCGCCAGCTAGGTTAGGGCCACCGCCGACCAGAGCAGGCGGTACCAGCGTGTTCAGCGCGCAAAAATAGGCCCAAGCGGCGAGTTTCTGGCCGGGAGGCGGTCGGGGAGCCAAGTCCGGCGAGCAGCCGAGGTGTGCCGGCGAGGGGGCGGCGCGGGAAAAAGGGCGGGCGCGAGGAAGAAGACGAGCCGGCCGGGCCCGCTTGTCAGTCTCTCGCGGCACAGTGTGGGGATTTTCTGTTGCACCGGATCGGCTGTGAACGCGCGGAAAACAATCCTGTGGCCCTGTGTGGCGCAGCCGAGGTGATGACACGTGGAAGCCGGGCCCGCTGTCAGAAATTTGAACTTTCCCGGTTAATTCGAATTCCAGAAATTTCCCAAACTTTAGAGCTCCATAACTTCTGCTAGGAAGCTCCAAATTTAGTGATTCAAATTGGGTTGGATTCATCTTGCCTAGCTCTGTCCAGATATACAACCCAATTTGTATGAAATCCATTAATTAATTCTGGAAAATTCTTTAAAGCTTTTCAGCAAAAGAATTTTAGAGGGAGTTTGGTTCGTCCAAAAATCCCCAAATTTTGCCAGAATGTTCTTTAGGACATTAGTAAACCCCTGTAAAAGTTTCATACCATTTGGAGTTGATTTGGTCAGAGGAATTCAAATTGGAAGGTGCTGTGTTCATTTGAATGCAGAAACATTTTCAGAGAATTTCCAAAACTTGGAAATTCAATTCTGGGCAAACCTTAACTCCAAAAATGCTAGGAAAATTCATGCAAACTCTATGAGCTATAATTGAAATTGTAGTTTATTAAGTTGAGCATGAACAGGGGTATTACCTCAGAATAAATTCTTCCTTGCTGATTTGCCAAGAGAATTATTCTGAGCAAACCACTCCATGAAAAGTGCTAATGTTTGGTCCAGAGGGTTTTATTGTGACAAGGAACTCACACGAAAATTCTCAGCTCCATTGGAGCTCTAGATCACCCCTGTCATGTTTACCCACTTAAGGGATTAAGATGGAAAAGGGGGAAAACCACTTAGCATTTAACCATGTGACTAAGTCCAAGCCAAACCACCAACACCAGTTCATCTTTAAATTCTTAAACAAAGTTCCTGGTGTTAGAGGCTGGTTATTAAAACTAATAACAGTAACCTTACAATAACTTGTATGCATATTAATTAACATGTAATATTGCATAAACGTGTAGCCGTTGAAGAAGAGACCCCGGAGGTGCTGGACTTCCTCCTTCCGGACGAAGACTTAACTCCTGACCAGCAGCAACAAGGCAAGCCCCGGTTTGCATTAACCCTTTTATAAGTTTTCTTTTGTTTACATGAGTCATATGAAGTATGTATGTGCATTAGGTGTAGGATGAATGGAACCCCACTTGCATAACTAAAGGCTCCTAAAAGAGTGAGGGTAGTGTCTAAGACCTCGAGTAGACAGGCTATGCTTAATGATTCATAGGACTTCGGTACAAGTCGAGTAGTTGGAATCTACTCGCGAGATAGGCTTGGGACACGCGGGTTCGGTTGAGTGATGTGAGGTCATTTTAGTAATGAAAATGAGACTAGGCAGGGGCTAGGGCGCAGCAAGAGGGAGTCTTGTGTGCGCAGCCCTGTCCGTGTCGATTGAGGACCGAGCCGTGTGCGGCCCACGCTGATCAAGTTTGAATGTACCGAAGGCATATCGGATATATGGGCCCCGATAAACCGATGTAGCCTAAACCTCCGGGCGTCGAGGCATAGCACACCGATTTATAGGTGTAGGTTGAGGGCAGCAAGGTGGAAATCTGCCAACGGGCATAGAGAGATGCTCCGTGTGGGGAACCTCCTGCTCGTTTCGGTGCGACCGGTTCGACGTTTGGGCTGTTGGGTGAAAGGTTGTCCCGTACGACATCGAGTGAGCGTGCTGTGCAGCTCCACGGATGGGCGTACGTGACGTGCTCTTTGGGTCTCCCTGCAGGTGTATATCGAGTCGATTCGCCGTCCCTCGCGGTGAAGAGTACCACTTGGTCACTGAGTCATGACGTAGATTAACGGATGAAATATGTTGATTCAATGTTGCTGATTGATATTGTATTGTTACATGGGTGCCACCAAATACTGCTTACTAAATTTCAGATTTCAGGAACTGTTAACTTGTTGCTAAAAGATGAACTAAGGATGAACTTGTAGGCGTGTCCTTTTGCTGAAATGTTACTATCCTATGTCCATGGTACCCCTCATGTAGAGTTTCATGCTTAGGTGAGTCGGTTAAGCCTTGCTGAGCCTTCGTGCTCACGGTTGCTGCTTAAGTGTTTTTCAGGTGAGGAGCCACCCACGGACTCGGAGTACGAGTCCACCGGCGAGGGTTACCCTCCGTCGGGGACCACGGCTGAGTGGGAGCCATACACGCCGCGCTGAGCTGAGGAGTGCAGCTAGTGTGGGTTGTCCTAGGGCTGGACAACCACTTTTGCTAGATAGGCGGGCGTGAGTTGTATAGTGTAGACTTCCGCTGTGTAATATAAAAAATAGTTGTAACTGAAGTTTGTACCTGTTTGTACAGTTTCAGTTGTTTTTCCCATGCAATATATTATGTTCTTATGACGTGTGATGTCGGGTGTCGCATCGTGTGGCACCACCCTCTGCGATCCTGGATGAGCGGATTCCGGTCCGCCACACGTCTCCTCTTCGGGAGTCCCTTCCTCATAGAACCCTGCAAAAGCTTCAAACACAAGCAGTGAGCACGAAGGCTCAGCAATTCTGACCCGTCTCACCTAAACATGGAACTTCTACATGAGGGTAATGGGTTACATGAGGTAAAAATCATTTGCAAGGACTCGCCTAATTAGTAGAACCTTACTTTCAAGTTTTAGCAGCAGGTTGTGGAGAACCTTACGCGAAGGTACATGAGAGAGCCGCAATCAAACAAGGAACGCATTTCTCTCATGTACTTTGCCCAAAGTTGAAAATAACTTTAGTTAGCTCTAAGCTACAGCATATCATTAACAATCAATGTCCATCTTTCAATCAGCAACATTTTAACATGTAACTAGCCTGTTCATTCTACGTCACGGTACAGTGAAC
This sequence comes from Neostapfia colusana, assembly GCA_030760725.1. Lineage (NCBI taxonomy): Eukaryota > Viridiplantae > Streptophyta > Magnoliopsida > Poales > Poaceae > Neostapfia > Neostapfia colusana. The sequence continues at coordinate 110,897,640 of JASWHV010000006.1, forward strand.
AAGTGGTACTCACTGACCGCGAGGGACGGCGATTATAATCGATTTACACCTGCAGGGTTACCCGAACAACCCGTCACGTACGCCCGTACTCGATGTTGCCTACAACAACCATCACGGACGCCGTACGCAACTACCTTTCACCCGTCAGCCAAATATTAAACCGGTCCCATCGTCCCGAGCAAGAGGTCTCTGCACGCGCATCTCTGTGCCGCCAGCCGATTTACACCTCGAGCTCTCAACCTACCCTCTGAACGACGGGCAATGCCTCAATACCCAGCTGCCCGAGTTACATCAGTTTCCCGGTTCCCATATAGCCGGTAGGTCTTCGGTACTGTTCTAGCTTGTTCAACAGGCCCGCACACGGCTCGGTCCTCAATCGACACAAGCGGAGCTATAGCACACAGGCCCCAAAGTCCTGCTTCCCTTACTCTCCGCTCGGTCTCATCTTTCTTGCCATGTATATCATGTGCTACCTCTACCCGAGCAATGTGCCTCTAGCCTATTCTCGCGAGTAGTTCCAACTACTCGACTTGTACCGAATCCTACTCTATCCTAGCAATGCAGTGGCTAACGAGGTTTTCAATCCTAAACCCAACCCATGGTTTTCTTGGCTATGCAGTTGGGTTTCCAATCAAGACTCTAATGCAAAGAACAATATTCAAAGATGTGCTCAAAACAATAAACATTTGCAAAAAGGTTAATGCAAACCGGAGCTTGCCTTGCTGCTCTTGGTTGTAGGCTAGCTGCTCCTCCGGAGTAACGAAGTCTAGGACTTCGGGTTCCTCCTCGACCTTAGCGACTACATGATATAAGACATACATGTATTAATTTAAATGCATTTATTAAGTTTGAACTTGTGAAGCTTATAACCTTTGCTAGACAGACCTAATGCCTGTGAAACTTTTACTGTGGCTTGGTTACAACCTAAACAGAGACTTGGTCAAGTTTTAGTTGCAGCAAAGCTCAATTGAGCCCTCCACAATTAATTATGTCCTTGACCTTAATTAAAGGCTTTTAGGGTGTTCTAAGGACTTTCATGAAACAAACTATGACTTTCTGAAAACTAGATTTTTAGAGGGTTCTAATGGAGTTGGTCTCACTTAATTTGGGGGTTCCTAACTAAAGATATGAGTCAAACAATTTCAGAGAAAATTCTGAAAATGTTTCTGAACATTTTCTATTTTCTCTGGAACAGTTTCACTAATCACACCATTAGGTGGATTAAATGAGCTCAACTGGATCTGAAATTTTTATGGTAGCTCAAGGATATTTTGGTGAACATCTCAGTAAAATTTCAGGATTTTCCTCCAGAGGATTCTCCAGTTAAAATTCCTAACAGTTTAAATTTTGAGGAATTAATTCTGGAGAAATAAGGAATTTCATGAAGTGAAACTTGATTTTCTCGAAAGTACTCAGAGAGCTGAATCCAGCAAAATTTGGTTCACTCAATTTGGAGCTTTCTAGCCAAAGTTATGAGGATTTGAAGTTTGAAGGAGATCTGAAAATCGGGGAAAAGTTTAAACTCGCGCGTGGGCCCAGGGGACACGCGTCGCACGCCTAGGCGATGGCACATCGCGGCCCACAAGGGTTTTGCGCGCCAGCACACCCGATCCCGGCCGCAGCCGGATCCTGATTCAAAATATCTCCCGCTGAAAGCTGGGGTCCACCCCCTTCTTCAACCTCGCGACACCCGCGCCCCGCCGCCGAGGGATCTCGCCGGAGAGCTCGCCGCCGGCTGCTGTACAGCTCCAAACTTCTCGATTCTGGCCGCCCCAGCCTACTTTTACTCGGGGAATAGGATCCGAGGGTCAGCTGCTCATGACAACGGCCGGAGCATGGTCGGTGACGAGCCGCCACCTCGGAATGACTTCGGCCATGTCGGCTGACTTCTCTAGCGCCTCAGCTACTTGGGAAATCGGTCGGGGAGCATCAGTGGACCTCAGAGAAGGTCGACATGAGCTCGAGGCAGCTCGGGGACGGCCCGAAATAGGTCCTCACCGTGCGCCCGATGCCGCCCGTTCGTTCCGCCATTAGTAGACCTCAAATTACGCCGGGCACAGAGGTTCTCCGGCCTAGAGTTGTGAAGGCAACTTGTGCGTTACCGTATCTAGCTCGTGTGAGAGCGGCCTGAGGCCCTCTAATCCTTTCTAGAGCACGAATTAAACAGAATCGTACCTGAAGGTCGTTCTGCACACAGAAAGGGGAAAAGTGGAAATTCGCCGCCGGTGAGCAACCACTCGAGCTGTGGCTCAGGGATGAGCAGCACCGGTCACCCGCGCGTCCAAGGGTGCCTTGGCTCGGGCGTGACAACGCCCTGGTTGGGCTGTCCACGAGAGGCCGAGGTGCGGCGGTTCCATGTTCCGAGTTTGATCTTTCGGCACAGCCGATATCAATCGGTTTCAACCGAATTCTAGCAACAGGGAGGACGGAGGAAGGTCTCTAGTACCTTGCTGGGGCTCTGGAGTGGACGGAGGAAGCTGCGATCGGCGTTCTCCGATCAAGTCCGAGCTGCGGAAGTTTTCGGCCGGCGCTGAGTTCTTGCGGGGAAGAACGGCGGTACCTCGGCCGAGGAGGGGGGCAGGCGCCTTAAGAAGGCTCTGCACCGCCTCACGCCCGCGCGTGGGCAAGCAGCTGGTGGCGCGGCGGCTGGCCTCGGTGGCGATCACCGCTGCGGCTCGGCGACCCGAGTGAAAAAGTCTCAGTCGGTTTGATCTGAGCAGTGGCTGACATGTGGGTCCCACCTCCAGTTTTAACCTCTGAAATTTACTCCTAATCACTGTTGTAAACAGTGAACCCCATACTACCCTTGGCAATTCAAATTATTCACCCATGAGCCATTTGAATAGATCAAAGTTCAAATGAGGTTTGGTTTGAATGAATTTCAGCACAAGTTCAGTTTGAAATTCAAATAAAGTTTGAATCTCTCCCCCTTAGCTCATGTCAAGATCAACTCCAAATGGTGTGAAAATTGGTGTGTGAGCTCACAAAAATGTGCTGAGTAAGAATATGCCTTCCACTTTTAAATTCATGGGATAAAAACAGTTTGAATTTGAATATGGTTTCAAACTGCCCTCTTCCTATCTATACCCAAAATGACCTCAAAAAGGTTTTGAATTTGGGTGAAACTTGGCATGGACATCCTTAGCAAAGTGTAGGAGTTTTCATATGTCCAGCCCATCTATATCACATGTGGGAAATACCACTTTTGCAATGTGTAAGTTTGTTCTCTAATGAGCATGTTGATAATTGTTACTTGCTCTTCATTTGTGTTCATCATTCTTCCTCAAATGAGGTGTGTGGTGTGGTGATGAACACTGCAAATGTGTGTCAAAAACTGAGGCCCTTACATTCTTCCACCCTTAAAAGAATCTCGTCCCGAGATTATAAGGTGAAAATGAGAGAGAGGACGGTGGAAAATTACCGGATATGCGACGTGAAAAATTCAGGGTAGTTAGTGCGAAGGAATTCTTCGCTCTCCCATGTCGCTTCGTCCATGGAGTGATTACTCCATAGAACCTTGTAGAACCACAACGTACGGTTGCGTGTGGTTTGGGCCTTTTCATCAATAATCTGCACCGGTTCCTCCCGATAGGTGAGATCCGGTTGCAGTTCTTCAATGTCTTCCAGCTGAACGGTAGTTGATAGCTTGAGACACTTCCTCAGCTGGGAAATATGAAAGACGTTGTGTACACCGGAAAGTGCTTCTGGTAATTTCAACCGGTATGCCACTGATCCACATCTTTCGGTAATCTGGAATGGACCGATGAATCGGGGTGCCAACTTTCCTCTCACCCCAAATCTGTTTACGCCCTTCATTGGAGACACCCGTAGATATACGTGATCTCCAACTTCGAATTGTAATGGGCGACTTCTCCGGTCCGCATACTGTTTCTGATGGGATTGAGCGGCTTTTAGGTTCGCTTGAATTAGTCGAACCTTTTCTTCCGCGTTGTTGACAAGGTCAATCCCGAAGGTAACCCTTTCGCCAGACTCACACCAGTTCAATGGTGTGCGGCATTTTCTTCCGTATAGCGCCTCGTAGGGCGCCATCCTGATGCTGGCTTGGTACCCATTGTTGTATGAGAACTCGGCTAACGGCAAGTGATCATCCCAATTCTTGCTGTGGTCGATAGCGCAAGCTCGTAGCATGTCTTCTAAAATTTGGTTTACCCGCTCCGTTTGCCCATCCGTCTGCGGGTGGTAGGATGAACTACGGATCAGCTTCGTCCCCAAGGCAGCGTGTAGCTGCTCCCAAAAACGGGACACAAATAAAGTGCCCCGATCCGATATGATAGTACGGGGTACGGCGTACAAGCATAGGATCCGTGAGATGTACAGTTCAGCGTACTTCTTGGCGTTGTAGTTGGTGTTGACCGGGATGAAATGGGAAACTTTGGTGAGCCGATCGACGATCACCCACACCGAATCATGTTTCTGTAAGGTGGTGGGTAAACCGACGACGAAATCCATGCTCACGTCCTCCCACTTCCAGGCAGGAATGCCCAGTGGTTGCAGCAGTCCCGGTTTCCGCATATGATCTGCCTTCACCCTTTGGCATGTATCACACTCGGACACGTATTTTGCAACCTCGCACTTCATCCGTGTCCACCAAAACTTTCTTCTGAGTTCTTGATACATCTTGTTGCTGCCGGGGTGAATAGAAAACTTTGATGAGTGAGCCTCATCAAAGATTTTCTTCCGTAATTCCGGTTTACGGGGTACGACGATCCGGTCCTTGAACCACAGAACGCCGTCTCTGTCCTTCCGGAAACATTTTAACTCCCCACTGTCTACACGTCTCCGTAAATGTGACATGCCCTTGTCATTCTTCTGGGCTGCCGATATCTCTTCACGGATGGTGGGGATCAAAGCTAGGTTGTAGAGAGCTCCGTGTGGAATCACATGTAATGGTGGTTCGCTCTCTTCCAACGGTGTGATGGTCAGATTATTGACGTGTGACTTGCGGCTCAGCGCATCTGCCACTACATTTGCCTTGCCCAGATGATAATGGATTTCTATCTCGTAATCCTTTATCAGTTCTAACCATCTTCGTTGCCTCATGTTCAGCTCCTTCTGAGTGAATATGTACTTGAGGCTTTTGTGGTCGGTATATAAATGTACGAGGTTACCGAGTAGGTAGTGCCTCCACATTTTGAGTGCGAGTACCACGGCAGCGAGCTCCAAGTCGTGAGTCGGATAATTCTGCTCATGGTTCCTAAGCTGCCGTGATCCATACGCGACCACTCTTCGGTCTTGCATCAGCACACATCCGAGCCCAATGCCGGATGCATCGCAGTACACCTCGAACGGTTTTGTTGTGTCTGGCTGTGCCAAAACCGGTGCTGATGTCAGGTGCTTGACTAAAGCCTTGAATGGTGCTTCACATATTGGACTCCAAACATATTTGGTAGCGTTCTTCAGCAGCTCTGTCATTGGCTTGGCAATCTTCGAGAAGTTCGGAATGAACCTCCGATAATACCCCGCGAGTCCGAGGAAACTCCGTACCTCGTGAACAGTTCTCGGGGACTTCCAATTCAGCACTTGAGTGATCTTGCTCGGGTCCACAGCGATACCTTCCGCTGAGATGATATGCCCGAGGAAAGGCACCTGCGATATCCAAAACTCGCATTTGCTGAATTTTGCGTATAACTTGTGATCCCGCAGCCGTTGCAAGACTATACGCAGATGTTTCTTGTGATCTTCCTCCGACTTGGAATATACCAGGATGTCGTCGATGAAGACCACGACAAACTTGTCCAGCTCCGGCATGAATACCGAGTTCATCAAGTACATGAGGTGAGCTGGAGCATTGGTGAGGCCGAAGGACATAACTAGGTACTCATAAAGTCCGTATCTCATCGAGAAAGCCGTCTTTGGAATGTCCTCAGCCCTTATCTTAATCTGATGGTACCCGGATCATAAATCCATCTTGGAAAAGATCTTTGCTTCGACCAACTGATCAAACAACATGTCGATCCGTGGCAACGGGTACTTGTTCTTGATGGTTACGGCATTCAATGGACGATAGTCCATGCAAAGCCGCAACGTCTCATCCTTCTTCTTGACAAATAATGCCGAACAGCCCCATGGTGAGGAGCTCGGCCTAATAAAACCCTTCTCCAGAAGATCCGTGAGCTGAGTCTTCAGTTCAGCCAACTCCTTGGGCGCCATCTTGTACGGCCTTCGGGATATTGGCATGGTTCCCGGTGCAAGTTCAATTTTGAACTCCACCTCTCTATCAGGTGGCATCCCCGGCAAATCGTCCGGGAATACATCAGGGAACTCTCGGACCACTGGAATGTCTTCCAATCTGATGGTTGTGGCTTGATAGACACTTGGAAGTTTTATTTCTGGACTGTCCAAAAATAATGAGTGAGAACCGTGCACTTCTGAGTTTAAGTGCACGACTCGAAGGACGGTGTCTAAAACAGCGCCGTGGCGGGTTAACCACGATATCCCTAGGATGACATCGACCTTCTGTCCCTCTAAGATAATGAGAGACGTGGGGTACACTCTACCCGCTAAGCATAATGGTGCTTTGGAGACCATTACGCTTGCTGAAATCTTCCCACCCGGTGAACAAATTAAATATGGACTATCGGTGGGTAGTATTGGCAAACTGTGTTTAGAAATGAAAGTTTGGCAAATAAAATTATGTGTGGCGCCTGAATCAAACAGTACTATAGCGGGATGCTGGTGGAGTTGGAACATACCCGCAAGGATTGGCTCGCCCTCCGGCACGTCCTCAATGGCAAGCTGGTGGACAGTGCCGGGTCTAGGGTTTGCCCGCCACGCATTAGTAGGGTTCCGGGGTTGATTCCTCCCCGGAAACTGTGGTGCCACTCCGCCGCCTTGCCTCTCCGGGCAACTGCTCGCGAAGTGTCCTGGACGACCACACTTGTAACATGTGGCCGCTGCTGGTGGAGTACTCGGTGGACGAAAGCCCGGCATGCGTTGCGGAGGTGCAAACGCACGCGGCATCGCCCGCTGCTGCTGTTGTTGTTGCGGTGGTGCTGGCAGTGCCGGCCGGAATGCCGGTGAAGAGTACGGCCGACTGCGGAACGGCATCGACCGCTGTGGTGGTTGCCAGCGTGGACCTGATGGTGGGCGATTCACCATCCGAAACTTCTGAGAAGGACCGCCTCCTTCTCCACTGCTCTGCGACGCGCTTCGCTTTCTCTCCGCCGCCGCTAACTCCTTGCCGGAGTCCTCCTGAACAATCGCAGCATCAATGATGTCGTTGAGGCTGCCGCGATTGAACATCGCCAATTTGTCCTTCAGGAGCGGGTTAAGCCCCTGGTAAAAGTGGTCTCGCCGCTTCTCGTCGGTATCAGCATGATACGACGCATATAGCGCGAGATCGTTAAACGCCCTGGAGTATTCCAGCGCGTTCCGGCTCCCTTGTTGCAGGTGTAAGAACTCCTGCGTCTTCCTCTTCATCAGACCGGGCGTATACGGTAGGCCCTGAAGGCCGTCCGGAACTCCGCCCAGGTCATCAGTCGGTCAGTGGGCTGTGAAGCACAGAAGTTGGCCCACCACGCGCTCGCGGATCCTTGGAGCTGCTGGACCGCGAACTGAGTCTTGCGCTGCTCGCTGATCTGGAGCAGCCCGAACTTCATCTCTATGGCGCGGAGCCAGTTGTCCGCGTCAAGTGGTTCATCCGCCCTTGAGAATACAGGGGGATGAGTTGCCAGGAAGTCGGAGTAGGAGCTCTGTTGGCGCTCCTCACGATCTTGACGTCTCTCTGGGCGAGACGTATTGGCGATGAGAGTCTGCAGCAACTCTGTGTGCTGCTGATGCGTGCCCGCCATTGCCGCGACAATGTCGGCCAATGTAACCGTTGGCAGTGGCGGTGGCGGTGTTTGCTGTTGCTGTTGCTGCTGCTGTTGTTGTCCCGAGGAGTCCTCGGGAGGTGGTTGGGAGGTCTCTCCCCCTTGACTGGTACCCCCAACGTCAGGGTTGGCACGAGTACGCGTCATTCTGAAATTCAAAACAGCAGCAATTAGCACATGTCTTACTTAAAATTCCATACGCAACAGTAGGTATTGAAGTGACACATGATTAATTTGCACAACATTCACATATATTGATAAAGCAGAAACTTTATAAAAGATACATTATTCTCGGATCTCCGAGAAGTCGTGCTCATGTCGTCACTACCTATACATACGCTACTGTCTACACGACATGTCACCGATTACAAAAGTTGGGTTACGCTACCCTAGCTGCCCTACTTGGCAACCGTAACCCCCTACTCGGAGTAGAACTCGACCTCCTGTGGGTCGTCCTCCTCCGGTACTTCTGCTGGTGGCTCTGGATCTACCACCTCTTCTCCCATTCCGGGTTCTCCCATTGCTGGAAGACCCAAGACCACCGGTATGCCTAACACCGGGGGCACGAGGTCCTGCAATGCATGCACCTCGTCCATAGCCTGGTTGTAGTCCTCTTCCCAGCCTTGTCCTTCCTCAATAGCGTCGTCCCGCTCTTGAGCAAGGTCCTCATTCTGCTGGGTTAGGGTCTGCACCAGCTCTTGCAACGCCGCGATGTCAACACGGCTCTTCTTCTTTGCCTTCTTCAGACGACGCAACTGATTGTGTTGTTCATTCAGTCGCTTGATCGTCGGAAGGAGCACATTGCGGAGTGCGCTATGAGCACTCTCGAAATGATCTCCACGGCTTGTGCTCTCCTTAAGCTTGGTGGCAAGATGCTCCGTATGAACAGCTTGGCTGTCCATCACAGTGTTTCCCGCCCTCATTTGGAGGCTGAGGTTTGCCTCCGCGGGGTTGTACCTTGGGCAATTCGGGTCTGTTGCTTCCAGGTACCTCTCTTCCCACACATGCTGAGCTCGTACCTCCACCAGAACGAGTGCGTATGGAGTGCCCTCCATAGCCTGCACGTGTAGTTGGCAGAAATGTGACATAGTGTCACGGGCTGCCACTTGCCACATCCCTTCCGGTTGTCTTCCTCTCACCGTGACGGTGAATGGCACCCAACCGGGTGGCGTAGGTCCTGCAGGAACCTCGACATGGATCGTCCACGTCTTGTTCCCCTCTTCGCCTTCTTCCTTGGCGAAGTATTGCGGCATCTGGTTGTACCCGAAATATTGGAGCAATTGCCACAATGCTTCCAGATAGCCGCTACGGTCAGAACAGTGGGAAGCCACCCACCCGTTCTCCAACTGTTTATCTGCTGCCATCTGTAAAAATATATTTAAGAATTTTCAAATATTTATTTAAACAGTAAACCCCTGAGTTATAACATAAAACATGTCATTGAACCCATAAAACTTGGAAACATAGTTCAAATTTTAAACAAATTTGACTGCTGATCTGCTGTTCCCATGACAGCCTTGACCAGTTTCCATATCAACCTGATTTAGGCCATGTTAAAGGCAAAACCAATTCTGGAGCTCAACATCAAAGTTAAAGCTAACTTCAATAGCTTTCCATAAAGTGTTTGCTTGGCCTAAGATCTGTCCTGGTTCAAAAGTTATGAGATGTCAACGTTAACAGAATTTCTGGAATCAATTGGACAGCACCTCCCTGCTTTAGGTACTGAATTGATCCAAGAATCGCAGTTAATTCTGTTCCCAATCTGACAAAACTTTCTGTTACAAAGTCGTAACCCATCTCATAAGCTTTCCAGAAGCACCTCATTTCCTATTTTTGGATTTTAAGCAGGAAGTTATGCTTAATTTACAGAGAGTTTACAGAGAGTCTTTGCCCTGTCCTGTTTTCTGGACAGTTTCAACTCTACTGCATTTTTCGACTGGTTAAGTGATGAAACACCTCTGGACCTCAACAGAAGAGTTGTAAAGCTCTTCCAACGCTTTCCAGAAATGTATCATACGACCCCAATCTCGAAAGAACTCAACCTCTAGCCTCTGATTAACTTCAGCCTTGATTCAGCTGAAAACAGAGTGCTCTGTCCTTAACAACCTATAAGTTGAAAACATGTTAACTTTGAATATCCTGTTCAAGGGAAGGAGTTACCTCAAGTTTTACTACTTTGGAGCAAAACTTTTAAGTTTTAAATGAATTTGTTCATTTAGTTGGGTGTGACGTCGATGCATCACCAGATTATGTCGGTACTACGTCCTCACAAAGAAAAACCTATACCGGACTTAGCCGGCTTCGTTATATCAGTGGCACTACTCGTCACTCGCACACGGATGCTACAAGTCTACCGTTTCGTGGTCAGGCTACCTGCAGAAACTCAATCAATCATCAGACTCGGCTGCACACCGAGCCCGGAATCCATACAGTTCGTACACCCGGCCGTCATCACTCGCCCGGATGTTCTCAAGCCAAACATGCCTTGAGTTACGTGTTCACGTCTCAGACCACATGACGGGGTCTCCCATGTTGCACCACGCACGCCAGGGACAGACATTGCTCGAATAACCCGAACGACATGAAGAGTCGTAGAGGATACTAAAGTGGGTCGGGTTACCTGCCACCCGTGGGGCTCCACCCTTCAGCTTGTGCGCACTGGTGGACAGCGCTTACGTGCACCCCCCAAGACATGAACGTCCTGAGATGCATGATTTTCCGACATAACAAATAGGTTAATAAGCCACTTTCTATATACTAATAACATCCTTATACGGGCTACTAACTCGTTCCTCACTGGATTTTTGAAAAAGAAGACCTTTGTACTGTGTTAAACCTCAAGCGAGCTCTGATACCAACGCTGACACGACCCCAAGGTCCTGTCGAGCCAGGATCACGCTGAGGGGTGCTGCGTTGCACAGCACCGTATAACACATGTCAAAGATACAAAGCAGAAGCGGAAATTTTATTACATAAACAAGTTTATGAACATGTTTACATCAAAATAAGTTTAGTCCACACTCGCGGGCGTAGACTAAGCATCAAGTGCACGTTCAGCCCTTGAACGTGTCCTTGCTAGCACACACGCACACTAACTCTGCGGCGTGCACGACTCCCACTCGACGGGGTTCCCCTCCTGTGGTTCCGTCTCCTCTTCGGGAGTCCCTTCCTCATAGAACCCTGCAAAAGCTTCAAACACAAGCAGTGAGCACGAAGGCTCAGCAAGTCTGACCCGTCTCACCTAAACATGGAACTTCTACATGAGGGTAATGGGTTACATGAGGTAAAAATCATTTGCAAGGACTCGCCTAATTAGTAGAACCTTACTTTCAAGTTTTAGCAGCAGGTTGTGGAGAACCTTACGCGAAGGTACATGAGAGAGCCGCAATCAAACAAGAAACGCATTTCTCTCATGTACTTTGCCCAAAGTTGAAAAGAACTTTAGTTAGCTCTAAGCTACAGCATATCATTAACAATCAATGTCCATCTTTCAATCAGCAACATTTTAACATGTAACTAGCCTGTTCATTCTACGTCACGGTACAGTGAACAAGTGGTACTCACTGACCGCGAGGGACGGCGATTATAATCGATTTACACCTGCAGGGTTACCCGAACAACCCGTCACGTACGCCATTACTCGATGTTGCCTACAACAACCATCACGGACGCCGTACGCAACTACCTTTCACCCGTCAGCCAAATATTGAACCGGTCCCATCGTCCCGAGCAAGAGGTCTCTGCACGCGCATCTCTGTGCCGCCAGCCGATTTACACCTCGAGCTCTCAACCTACCCTCTGAACGACGGGCAATGCCTCAATACCCAGCTGCCCGAGTTACATCAGTTTCCCGGTTCCCATATAGCCGGTAGGTCTTCGGTACTGTTCTAGCTTGTTCAACAGGCCCGCACACGACTCGGTCCTCAATCGACACAAGCGGAGCTATAGCACACAGGCCCCAAAGTCCTGCTGCCCTTACTCTCCGCTCGGTCTCATCTTTCTTGCCATGTATATCATGTGCTACCTCTACCCGAGCAATGTGCCTCTAGCCTATTCTCGCGAGTAGTTCCAACTACTCGACTTGTACCGAATCCTACTCTATCCTAGCAATGCAGTGGCTAACGAGGTTTTCAATCCTAAACCCAACCCATAGTTTTCTTGGCTATGCAGTTGGGTTTCCAATCAAGACTCTAATGCAAAGAACAATATTCAAAGATGTGCTCAAAACAATAATCATTTGCAAAAAGGTTAATGCAAACCGGAGCTTGCCTTGCTGCTCTTGGTCGTAGGCTAGCTGCTCCTCCGGAGTAACGAAGTCTAGGACTTCGGGTTCCTCCTCGACCTTAGCGACTACATGATATAAGACATACATGTATTAATTTAAATGCATTTATTAAGTTTGAACTTGTGAAGCTTATAACCTTTGCTAGACAGACCTAATGACTGTGAAACTTTTACTGTGGCTTGGTTACAACCTAAACAGAGACTTGGTCAAGTTTTAGTTGCAGCAAAGCTTAATTGTGCCCTCCACAATTAATTATGTCCTTGACCTTAATTAAAGGCTTTTAGGGTGTTCTAAGGACTTTCATGAAACAAACTATGACTTTCTGAAAACTAGATTTTTAGAGGGTTCTAATGGAGTTGGTCTCACTTAATTTGGGGGTTCCTAACTAAAGATATGAGCCAAACAATTTCAGAGAATATTCTGAAAATGTTTCTGAACATTTTCTATTTTCTCTGGAACAGTTTCACTAATGACACCATTAGGTGGATTAAATGAGCTCAACTGGATCTGAAATTTTTATGGTAGCTCAAGGATATTTTGGTGAACATCTCAGTAAAATTTCAGAATTTTCCTCCAGAGGATTCTCCAGTTAAAATTCCTAACAGTTTAAACTTTGAGGAATTAATTCTGGAGAAATAAGGAATTTCATGAAGTGAAACTTGATTTTCTGGAAATTACTCAGAGAGCTGAATCCAGCAAAATATGGTTCACTCAATTTGGAGCTTTCTAGCCAAAGTTATGAGGATTTGAAGTTTGAAGGAGATCTGAAAATCGGGGAAAAGTTTAAACTCGCGCGTGGGCCCAGGGGACACGCGTCGCACGCCTAGGCGATGGCACATCGCGGCCCACAAGGGTTTTGCGCGCCAGCACACCCGATCCCGGCCGCAGCCGGATCCCGATTCAAAATATCACCCGCTGACAGCTGGGGTCCACCCCCTTCTTCAACCTCGCGACACCCGCGCCCCGCCGCCGAGGGATCTCGCCGGAGAGCTCGCCGCCGGCTGCTGTACAGCTCCAAACTTCTCGATTCTGGCCGCCCCAGCCTACTTTTACTCGGGGAATAGGATCCGAGGGTCAGCTGCTCATGACAACGGCCAGAGCATGGTCGGTGACGAGCCGCCACCTCGGAATGACTTCGGCCATGTCGGCTGACTTCTCTAGCGCCTCAGCTACTTGGGAAATCGGTCGGGGAGCATCAGTGGACCTCAGAGAAGGTCGACATGAGCTCGAGGCAGCTCGGGGAAGGCCCGAAATAGGTCCTCACCGTGCGCCCGATGCCGCCCGTTCGTTCCGCCATTAGTAGACCTCAAATTACACCGGGCACAGAGGTTCTCCGGCCTAGAGTTGTGAAGGCAACTTGTGCGTTACCGTGTCTAGCTCGTGTGAGAGCGGCCTGAGGCCCTCTAATCCTTTCTAGAGCACGAATTAAACAGAATCGTACCTGAAGGTCGTTCTGCACACAGAAAGGGGAAAAGTGGAAATTCGCCGCCGGTGAGCAACCACTCGAGCTGTGGCTCGGGGATGAGCAGCACCGGTCACCCGCGCGTCCAAGGGTGCCTTGGCTCGGGCGTGACAACGCCCTGGTTGGGCTGTCCACGAGAGCCCGAGGTGCGGCGGTTCCAAGTTCCGAGTTTGATCTTTCGGCACAGCCGATATCAATCGGTTTCAACCGAATTCTAGCAACGGGGAGGACGGAGGAAGGTCTCTAGTACCTTGCTGGGGCTCTGGAGTGGACGGAGGAAGCTGCGATCGGCGTTCTCCGATCAAGTCCGAGCTGCGGAAGTTTTCGGCCGGCGCTGAGTTCTTGCGGGGAAGAACGGCGGTACCTCGGCCGAGGAGGGGGGCAGGCGCCTTAAGAAGGCTCTGCACCGCCTCACGCCCGCGCGTCGGCAAGCAGCTGGTGGCGCGGCGGCTGGCCTCGGTGGCGATCACCGCTGCGGCTCGGCGACCCGAGTGAAAAAGTCTCAGTCGGTTTGATCTGAGCAGTGGCTGACATGTGGGTCCCACCTCCAGTTTTAACCTCTGAAATTTACTCCTAATCACTGTTGTAAACAGTGAACCCCATACTACCCTTGGCAATTCAAATTATTCACCCATGAGCCATTTGAATAGATCAAAGTTCAAATGAGGTTTGGTTTGAATGAATTTCAGCACAAGTTCAGTTTGAAATTCAAATAAAGTTTGAATCTCTCCCCCTTAGCTCATGTCAAGATCAACTCCAAATGAAGTGAAAATTGGTGTGTGAGCTCACAAAAATGTGCTGAGTACGAATATGCCTTCCACTTTTAAATTCATGGGATAAAAACAGTTTGAATTTGAATATGGTTTCAAACTGCCCTCTTCCTATCTATACCCAAAATGACCTCAAAAAGGTTTTGAATTTGGGTGAAACTTGGCATGGACATCCTTAGCAAAGTGTAGGAGTTTTCATATGTCCAGCCCATCTATATCACATGTGGGAAATACCACTTTTGCAATGTGTAAGTTTGTTCTCTAATGAGCATGTTGATAATTGTTACTTGCTCTTCATTTGTGTTCATCATTCTTCCTCAAATGAGGTGTGTGGTGTGGTGATGAACACTGCAAATGTGTGTCAAAAACTGAGGCCCTTACACCTAGCCCTAACTCGCCGAGCAAACCATCACCGAAGCGCAACAAGGGAGATCATCGGAGAAGAACCGAGCGGTCTGAGGAGGACCTCAAAGAACGTGAGGTAGGACTTCAATATCATTGTGTTCTTCTCTTTGCATCTGTTCTTCAATTCCTTTCGAACAGAAGCCTTCTTGTGGGCAGATCACTTGATGATCAGTTTGATCTAAAGACAAGATCATCGCCACGTCCACCTTTGATCCGAACACCTCTGTCCATACAAGGCCATGCAAGAACACGTACAGATCAATCTAATAAAACTAATCATGAGATAGCATGCATATGCATCATCGCACTTAGTTTAAGGTTTGTGCATAAATATTGATTGCTGTGAATCCTGTATGCACGTGATCCTACCTAGCAGGGCAAGCTCAGGGAGCTGTCTACGACGAACTGCAGCAACCAGGTTTTGAGAATCAAAAACAACCGGAACCGCAAGAACAAGGCAAGTGCTCCTTGACCATATTGATCCTATGTTTGGGTAAAACTGTTTTGTTTTGCGAAAAGGTGTGCGTACTGAGTCAAACGTGATGGGAAGCCCTTTTATAGGAGTTTACTAGTTTTGATTAAACCACCCTTGTCGCCTGGGAAGTTTATGAGTCAGGTATGGTTTTTGCTTTATGCTTCGCTAAGTCTATGGGATTGGGAAGCGAGATAGATGTGTCTAGCTAACTGCACTCGTACTGATAATAAGTAACTGATGAGGTTAATGAATATGGATCGGAGGTTGATCTAGGCAAGCCTGGGTTTGTGAATGAGGTAGCATGAGATGGTGGTTTTACTTGCCGTAGATCTTAGGACCGGTTCATGCATGCACATGCCAGGATTACAGTGCCACCACAAGGCCAAGTATGGGTGTGGCTTAGCTGAGTAATTAGGTAAGTTGCTAGAGTGTTATGGGCTGTGGAAGGCTTGGGGAATGGGGGTCGAGTGAGGACTGCCCTGGGAACTGCATGGCACAAGAGGGGGCCAGTGGGTGGGAGAATTGGAGATTCTAGCCTGCCGGTGAAACCTTAGTGAGTCCATACATCTAGTAACCCCTTTGTAAAGGCTATTTTGTGATCTCTTGACCATACACCGACGGTTGTGTACTGGTAAAATGGAGGTTCTGCAGTCGCCGACGGGTGACGAAATTACAAACTTGTGGGTAAAGAGGTGCAAACTCTGCAGAGTCTAAAACTATCATGATAGCCGAGCTTACGGTCACGAGCACCTGGCTAAACTGCCATGATTAGTTGGGAAGGATATTGGGATGGTTATTGGGATGGTTATTGGGATGGTTATTGGGAAGGTTCTTGTTTATGATTATTGGTTTGGTTATGGTTTGGTTTGGGACTGTTGAGTTTGGGTGATGAGATAGTTGCATGACTGTTGGGATATGACATGAGATTGGTCTCGGTGTGAGACGAGGTTGTTTTACAAGGTGAGATGGTAGCGAATACGAGGAGGTATTCGTGAGTATGAATAAAGGATTGGTTAATGTTCGGATGGAACACAGGACGTGATGGAGGTATGTTGGTAATTTAATACATGCTGGGATTACATCTAAAGTTAAGTTGCTGTTTTATCATGGTTTTACAAATCTGCTTTTCTGCAAATAAGCCTTTTATGCCTACCTTGTTTATGAGCTGCATATCATATGTTTTCCCGCACTTGCTGAGTACATCATTGTACTCAAACTTGCATTATTACTTCATCATCAGCAGCAGGAGAAGCCTACTACGAAGATCAAGTGGAGCAATATGGCGTGTGATCTATTCTCAACCTTGCCTGTGGAGGGAGTAGAGATGGAGCCACTTCTGCTTAGATTTGCTTCCGCATTAGCTAAATTGCTTCCTCATTGGTTAGAAGACTTCCGCTGCATAGAAATAAAGACTTCCGCTATGAGCATGAGTCCAAGACTCATGAGATATTGTAATAAACCCTGTTATTCGTGGTAATATATGATCTGAATTCAGTTTGTGGAACGTATGTGTATGTGTGATGAACATCCTGGGCACACATATGCATTAGTTCTTGGTTCCGTGGTTTTTCCACAGAACTGAGGGCGTCACAGTATTCCTCGGGCAGAGATCGCGTGGCGAACGTCTGCACCTCAGGCTGGGTCGAGGCGGTTGACATGCTGCCGCCGGCCTCCTGGTTGCGACGCCTTTCTCGCCGTCGCTCAATGAGCACTCGGGCATCTTTGCCCAAGTGGCATCATTCCAGCTCTGACCTCAGGTCTGCCGATGGGAGTATGGTGGAGCGGGAATCGGCCGTCTGCCCGTCAACCGTTGGCGTGCGCGTCAGCGACACAGCCGGTTGACTGGGGCGTCGTCCCCGCCGAAGTCGAGGGTTGGCGGCGGCAACGACGAGACGCTCTACATCACGAATCCACTGCTGGGTCGCTGACTGAGGCGCGTCCCCAGCAGGTGGATTGCGCAGTAGCGCTCTTGCTGCAGCTAGTGCTCCCCCGTGGGAGACTCTCAACGCTGCAGAGGATCTCATGCTTGCGGGAGCCTGCGCTGCCGGAGTCGGCGCTGCCGGAGTCGGCTGCTGGCTTCCAGCTTGCGCCGACACACTTCGTCCTGAGTGTGTCAAGACGTCGTCCCAGCTAGTCACCGTTCGTCGTGAACATGGGCGGGGAGAGCTTGCCGCTGAAGGAAGCTTCGTCATCTTCGCCGGCAGAAGCTCGTCGCGCAAGGGAAAAGCCCCCTACCTGGCGCCAAATGTCGAAGTGTGTAGCCAACACTTCCCCCGGGCCTGCTCTGGGCAGCCCGCGGAGGTTCTTTTTCGGTGAGGCTAGTCACTCACGGAGAGCTTCAGCGTTAGGGACGATTGAGGGGGAAGCTAGACACGGGGATTTTACATGGTTCAGGCCGCCGGAGCGTAAAACCCTACGTCCACGGTGAGCAGAGTTGCTCGCTGTATTGCTTGCTGCTCAGAACCGGAGTCCTGAGCTTGAGGGTGTAAGATGTCGGATGGCTAGAGTGCGAGGGTGCGTAAGAGGCAAACCCCTGCTAACGTTGAATACCCGAGCCTTTTATAGTCCAAGGCTCCAGCGGCTTACAAGGTGGGCCTGGGACCCGACAGGTGGTCCCGGGGAGATTGCCTGCCATCTACCGTATCTGCAATTACGCCGGTAGTTGTCCCTAGCAAAGGCTTCCGAGTCTTTGTTCTGCCGCCCTGACCATGCCGCAAGCTAGTCGTAGTGGTTGATGATGGCAGGGGCGGCAGAGGATGTCTTGTCGCTGTGTTTATTGGCGGGCAGGCTCTGACACGGCGCGCCAGTCTGCGATGTGACTGGGCGCAACGGCACCTGACAGAGGCGTGCTCCGCGTCTCTGCGCCTTGGGAAGGCGCGGGTCTTGAATACCTTGTACGGGCAAGGTATGGCGTGTCTTTACTCTTGCGGCCTACCGTGCGGGGGCAGGCAGCGCTGCTCTGCTGGCCACGTGGCGGGCCCGGAGCTCTCATCTGAGGAGAGGGAGGTCCGGCCCCGCGGAACACGTGGAGCCTTCGGAGCTCTCCCCGTGGACGGGGGAGGTCTGGCTTCTGCTGGCCACGTGGCGGGCCCAGAGCTCTCCTCTGAGGAGAGGGTGGTCCGGCCCCGCAAGGCACGTGGAGCCTCCGAAGCTCTCCCCGCGGAGGGGGGAGGTCCGTCTCAGTTGGCCACTTGGTGGGTCCGGAGCTCTCCTCTTAGGAGAGGGAGGTCCGGCCCCGCTGGACACATGGCGCCTTCGGAGCTCCCCCTGCGGAGAAGGGCGAGGTCCTTAGGCATTTTCCTCTGTGCGCGGGGGTACCCCGTATTGAGGGTACCGAAAGCACGGTACCGGCAGGCGCTCCGGCACTGCCACCAGAGGTCCGTGCATGGGAGCTCAAGGCAGGCGCTACGGCGCTACCTCCGTAAGTTCTACCCTTAGAGCAGTGGTAGGACAGGTTTATTATTTCTGTAACAGATCCCATAGAGCCCAGGAGCAGCGCTCGGAGCAACTAAGCCCCAGGGGGTGGTCCAGGGCTATGTACCGGCTTAGCCTGGTCCTGTACCCTAAGCACGTAGGCCCTGCCCCCCTTTCATAATGGGGAGGGTTGTTGCCTCCATATACGACCTGTTTTCCTCCTATGGACTTGCATGAATAAAAAGAACCCTGTCCTACCACGCTTATGTGTTCATTTAAATTACGCATTAATTTTTATGATCACCTTCCCATGCTCAAGACTGTTGTCGGTACCCTCAATACGGTGTACCCCCGTGCACAGGGGAAAATGCCTAAGGACCTCGCCCTTCTCTGCAGGGAGAGCTCCGAAGGCGCCATGTTTCCAGCGGGGCCGGACCTCCCTCTCCTTAGAGGAGAGCTCCGGACCTGCCACGTGGCCAACTGAGCCGGACCTCCCCCCTCCGTGGGGAGAGCTCCGGAGGCTCCACGTGTCCTGCAGGGCCGGACCTCCCTCTCCTCATAGGAGAGCTCCGGGCCTGCCACGTGGCCAGCAGAAGCCGGACCTCCCCCCTCTGTGAGGAGAGCTCCGAAGGCTCCACGTGTCCCGTGGGGCCGGACCTCCCTCTCCTCAGATGAGAGCTCCGGTCCCGCCACGTGGCCAGCAGAGCAGCGCTGCCTGCCCCCGCGCGGTAGGCAGCAAGAGTAAAGACGCGCCATACCTTGCCCGTACAAGGTATTCAAGACCCGCGCCTTCCCAAGGCGCGGAAACGCGGAGCACTCCTCTGTCAGGTGCTGTTGCGCCCACTCACATCGCAGACTGGCGCGTCGTGTTAGAGCCTGCCCGCCAATAAACACAGCGACAAGAGATCCCCTGCCGCCCCTGCCATCATCAACCACTACAACTAGCTTGCGGCATGGGCAGGGCGGCAGAACGAAGACTCGAAAGCCTTCGCCAGAGACAACTACCGGCATAACTGCAGATACGGTAGTCGGCAGGCAATCTCCCCAGGACCATCTGTCGGGTCCCGGGTCCACCTTGTAAGCCACTCGAGCTTTGGACTATAAAAGGCTCAGGTAGGCAACGTTAGCAAGGGTTCGAACTCTGTGAACTCGCACTCTAGACATCACTCACCCTCAAGCTCAGGACTCTAGTTCTGAGCAACAAGCAATACAGCGAGCACCTCTGCTCACCATGGACGTTGGGTTTTACGCTCCGGCGGCCTGAACCACGTAAAACTCTGCGTGTCAAGCTTCTCCCTCACTCGTCCCTAACGCTAAAGCTCTCCACAAGTGTCTAGCCCCTCCGAAAAAGAACCTCCGCGGGCTGCCCAGAGCAGGTCCGGGGGAAGTGTCGACTACACACTTCGACAGCGGCCATCGCGAAGGAGTTGGGGGAAAGGTGGTGGAGCTGGAGACTGTACGTCTCCAGCAGCGTGACGAAGAAGGAAGAAATTGGCAGGACAAACCCCGCCATGGCCTAGGCAGTGAAGAAGACCATTTCCACCTTCTCCAGGAGCGGGGGGAGAGATCTCTGGCGGAGCCGGCTCTTCTGCTCCTCCGCGTGCCAGCCCAGCAGCCTGCGCACTTGTCGGTACCTGAGATATGGGGTACCCCCGCGCACAGGGGAAAATGCCTAAGGAACTCGCCCTTCTCCACAGGGAGAGCTCCGAAGGCGCCACGCGTCCGGCGGGGCCGGACCTCCCTCTCCTCAGAGGAGAGCTCCGGGCCCGCCACGTGGCATACAGAAGCCGGACCTCCCCCTCCGCGGGGAGAGGTCCGGAGGCTCCACGTGCCCCGCGGAACGGGCCCTCCTCTCCTCTGAGAAGGGCTCCGGGCCCGCCACGTGGCAGCAGAACGGCGCTGCCTGCCCCCGAGCGATAGGCAGCGGGCGTAAAGACGCCCCATACCTTGCCCGTACAAGGTATTCAAGGCCCGCGTCTTCCCAAGACGCGGAGCACGCTTCTGTCAGGTGTCGTTGCGCCCAGTCGCATCACAGACTGGCGCGCGGTGTCAGAACCTTCCAGCCAATAAACACCGTGACAAGACATCCCATGCCGCCTGCACCGTTATCAACCACTACGACTAGCATGCGGCATGGGCAGGGCGGCAAGATGAAGACTCAGAAGCCTTCGACCAGAGGCAACTACTGGCATAACTGCAGATACAGTAGATAATAGACAATCTTCCCGGGACCACCTGTCAGGTCTCGGCCCCCCTTGTAAGCTGCCCGAGTCTTCGACTATAAAAGGCTCGGGTAGGCGACTGTGACACCCTCATCTCGGGTATCAGCATATGTTCATGTTTTATGAAGAAGAAAAACATTTTAAGAAAAGAAGGAACAGAGACAAGTATCAAAAGGATAGCCAATAAAGCTCTTCGAGAACATCGAAGGCAACTTCCACGGCCAGCAGACCACGTGGCGCGTTCGGAGCTCATCCCCGAGAAATTTGGGAGAGGTCCGCCGTTAAACTAGCTACGTGGCAGGCTCGGGGGTCACCTCCGCAATTGAAAAGAGGAACGACCCTGTGGGACACGTGCTGCCCGCGGAGATAGCCTCTGCGGAAGAAGCAAAGGCATTTTTCATAAGACACGTGTCGTCCACGGAGCTAGTCCTCGCGGAAATCAGAGGACCATCCGCGCGGGATACGTGTCAATCTCGGAGCTCATCTCAGAGAAGTCCGGATCTATCGAACACGTGTCGCCACCGGAGCTTATCACCGGAATGTCCGTCACAGCTAAACACGTGTCGACCTCGGGGCATGTCCCTGAGGAAAGGAGAGCGGAAAGACCGGCACCCACACGTGGCGTGCGCGGAGCTCGTCTCCGAAGAAGAGGGAGGTCTCGATCGATTTACACGCGGCACAACCAGAGCTCGTCTCTGCGGATGAGGAGATACCAGGCCCGGAGGACACGTGGAGCTTCCGGAGCTCGTCATCAGGGAGGTAACGAGTTTTGGAGCAGTTGTTACGCGTAAGGACACTGGTACGCAACAGAAACCGATCTAAAATCCATGATGGTTACCGAAGATAAGACGTCAGGATCTAACAAAGATCTGAATAAGACTCTTATTCGGGATCCGATCAGATTAGAACTCTTCTCTCCCCAATTATAAATAGAACCCCAAAACCTCTGGCCGAAACCACGAACTTCTCTTTCGACTCCTGAGCCGACGACTTAGAGCCCTAGACCTAACTCGCCGAGCAAAACATCGCCGAAGCACAACAAGGGAGATCATCGGAGGAGAACCAAGCGGTCTGAGGAGGACCTCGAAGACAAGAAGAGCGTGAGGTAGGACTTCAATACCACCTTACGACATCATGGTGTTCATCTCTTGCATCTGTTCTTCAATTCCTTTCGAACAGAAGCTTTCTCGTGGGCAGAACACTCGATGATCAGTTTGATCTAAAGACAAGATCATCGCCACGTTCATCTTTGATCTGAACACCTCTGACCATGCAATCCATGCAAGAACACCAGATCAATCTAATAGAACTAATCGTAGGATAGCATGCATGTGCATCATCGCATCTAGTTTAGGGTTTGTGCATGATATTGATTGCTGTGAATTTGTGTGCACGTGAATCCTACATAGCAGGACAAACTCAGGAAGCTGTCTACGACGAGCTGCAGCAACAAGGTTTTGAGAATCAAGAACAACCGGAACCGCAAGAACAAGGCAAGTGCTCCTTGACCATGTTGATCCTATGTTTTGGGTAAAACTATTTTGTTTTGCGAAAAGGTGTGTGTGCTGAGTCAAACATGATGGGAAACCCTTTTTATAGGAGTTTTTTTGGTTGAACCACTCTTGTCGCCCGGGAAGTTTATGAGTCGGGTATGGTTTTTGTTTTATGCTTCACTGAGTCCATGGGATTGGGAAGCGAGATAGATGTGTCTAGCTAACTGCACTCGTACTGATAATAAGTAATTGATGAGGCTAATGAACATGGATCGGAGGGGGATCTAGGCAAGCCTGGGTTTGTGAATGAGGTAGCATGAGACGGTGGTGTACTTGCCATAGATCTAAGGACCGGTTCATGCATGCACATGCCAGGATAACAGTGCCACCACAAGGCCAAGTATGGGTGCGGCTTAGCTGAGTAATTAGGTAAGTTGCTAGGTGTTATGGACTGTGGAAGGCGCGGGGAATGGGAGTCGAGTAAGGACTGCCCTGGGAACTGCATGGCACAAGAGGGGGCCCGTGGGTGGGAGAATTGGAGATTCTAGCCTGCCGGTGAAACCTTAGTGAGTCCATACATCTAGTAACCCCTTTGTAAAGGCTATTTTGTGATCTCTTGACCATACACCGACGGTTGTGTACTGGTATAATGGAGGTTCTGCAGTCGCCGACGGGTGACGAAATCACAAACTTGTGGGTAAAGAGGTGCAAACTCTGCAGATTTATTAAAACTATCATGATAGCCGAGCTTACGGTCACGAGCACCTGGCTAAACTGCCATGATTATATTGGAATGGTTATTGGGATGGTTATTGGGAAGGTTCTTGGTTATGATTATTGGTTATGGTTCAATTTGGGACTGTTGAGTCCGGGAGATGAGATGGTTGCATGACTGATGGGTCATGACATGAGATTGATCTCGGTGCGAGACGTGGTTGTTTTATGAGGTGAGATGGTAGCGAATACGAGGAGGTATTCGTGAGTATGAATAAAAGATTGGTTAATGTTCGAATGGAACATGGAAAGCGATGGAGGTATTTTGGTAATTTAATACATGCTGGGATTACATTCATCTAAAGTTAAGATGCTGTTTTATCACGTTTTTATAAATCTGCTTTTCTGCAAATAAGCCTTTTATCACCTACCTTGTTTATGAGCTGCATATCATGTGTTATAACCGCACTTGCTGAGTACATCATTGTGCTCAAACTTGCATTATTATTTCTTCATCAACAGCAAGAGAAGACTACTATGAAGACCGAGTAGAGCATTATGGCGTGTGATCTGTTCTCAACCTTGCCTGTGGAGGGAGTAGAGATGAAGCCACTTCTGCTTAGTTTTGCTTCCGCATTAGTTTTTGCTTCCGCATTTAAATAAAGATTTCCGCTGCGTAGAAATAAGACTTCCGCTGTGAGCATGAGTACAAGACTCATGAGGTGTTGTAATAAACTCTGTTATTCGTGGTAATATATATAATCTGAATTCAGTTTGTGGAACGTATGTATATGTGTGATGAACATCCTGGGCACACATATGCATTAGTTCTCGGTTCCGTGGTTTTCCACAGAATTGAGGACGTCACAGATTGGTATCAGAGCCACGGATTGACAGTAGGTTACACACCTAGATAGAAACCTTGGGTTGACATTAGAACCACAGGTTAACAGCAAGTTATACCCCTAAATAGAAGCTACGCGGACCAAAGGAAGCATTCTAGGATGAATAGCTTAGATTGGCCTTGAAACCGCCTTGACATAGGAAACCATCCTTGAATAGGAGTTGAGTGGGCCCTTGTGATGATTATTTGTGAATATGTGCTTAGTGTGAGTTGTGGGACGTCTCAAAAACGTTGTCCATATCCACACGTAAGAAGAAGGAGGTGTGAGATGTTTCGGCACTTGCTCACATCCTCATAAGGGCTAATATATATAGTCTAACTCACCTTGATGCATATAGTTGAAAGGACCTACCTAACTTTCTAACCTTCTATTCTATTTCTTACTCTCTCACAGATGGTGAGAGGAAACGCCAGCCGAAGGAACATCCAGGAAGATGACCACGAGGAAGTTCCTGCTAACCCTGGAGCTGGCGAAAACAACCTAGAAAGGTTGATGGCCATGCAAAACCAGCTTATGCAAACCATGATCCAAACTTTGGGTCAGATGCAGGCCAACCAACACCCCGTTTCGGCACCACCGCCACCACCACCGCCGGCTCATAACAGGTTGGGAGAGTTCATGAGGACTCGACCACCCACCTTTGCTCAAGCAAGCGATCCAATGGAGGCCGATGACTGGTTGAAATCCATGGAGAAGAAGCTTGCCATTGTACAGTGCAACGACCGAGAGAAGGTTCTCTTTGCGTCGCACCAACTGATGGGAGCAGCTGCTGACTGGTGGGATGCCTTGAGCAACGCCCATGCCAACCCGGAGACAATCACTTGGACCGAGTTCAAGGAAAGTTTCCGCTCCCACTACATCCCTGTTGGCGTAATGATGCTCAAGAGGCAGGAGTTTCAAGGTCTCCACCAAGGGCAGAAAAGTGTGAACGAATATCTCAACAAGTTCATACAACTGTCCCGGTATGCCCCCGAAGATGTCAACTCAGATCAGAGGAAGCAGTACCTGTTCATGAGAGGGTTGAACAATGAGATCCAAGTTCAGCTCCTCAACAATGACTACGTAAGCTTCCAGAAGCTGGTTGATAAGGCTATTGTGGTGGAAAACAAGATTCGAGAGATTGAGTGCGAGTGCAAAAGGAAGATGCCATACCAGCCCCAAGGGAGCAACGTACGACCTAGGTACATGCCCCCTGCACCGCAGTATGGACCAACCACTCCTACGTACCGCCCTGGTCAGCCACCACAGCAACGGTTTGTTGCACCGGCACCTCGTGTGCCCATGCCTCCTGCGCCCGGGCCAAACAATGGCGCTCCTGTTCAAAACCCCCGCCCCAACGTACCTGCTGCCGTAGGCAATAGGGCATGCTTTGCATGCGGGGAAGTAGGCCACTTCGCTAACCAGTGCTTCCTACACGCCTACTCGGGTTTCCATCAGATCCCCATGTCTAGGGAGGACGAGGAGCACACCTCCTTCATCACAGTAGACGGCCTTTATTGCTATGTGTCTATGCCTTACGGCCTAAAGAATGCACTCCCCACCTTTGTGCGAGCGATGCACAAAACCTTTGGGGAGTTAGTAAGAGACCTAGTTGAGGTGTACATCGATGACATAGTTGTCAAGGTCAAGCAGGGTTCATCTTTGCTAGATAACCTAGCCTTAGTCTTTGACAAGTTGCGCTCTACGCGCACCAAGCTGAACCCAGATAAATGTGTGTTCGGTGTGTCCTCTGGGAAGATCTTAGGGTTCCTGGTCTCGCACCGAGGGATTGAGGCCAGCCCAGAGAAGATCAAGGCCATCGACTTGATGTGGCCCCTGCCCGCGTCAAGGATGTTCAGAAACTCACGGGATGTCTAGCCGCGCTGAGTCGGTTTATACCGAGGCTAGCAGAGCGGGCACTCCCTTTCTTTAAGCTCCTGCGCAAGTCAGGCCCTTTTGCCTGGACTGATGAAGCAGAAGAGGCTTTCCAGGAGTTGAAGCGACTCCTGACGACCCTACCTATCATGGTAGCCCCTGAGCCCGGGGAGCACCTGCTGCTCTACATCGCGGCGACAACAGAAGTGGTGAGTATGGTCTTCGTCGCAGAGCGGCCAGACCCCTCACCTTCGCAACCTGCTCCAGTAGCAGAAGACAGATGCCAGGAGGCCCCGCAGGGCCAAGGCGGTCTCCCGGACCCCCCGGAGGTCCAGGTCGACCTCCCGGAGGTCCAGGGCGGTCTCCCGGACCCCCAAGATAAATCCCCGGGGGCCAATTGGGACCTCCCGGAGGTCCCTCAAAACCCCCCGGAGCTCCCGGATAATCAGGATAGCTTAAGGGCCTCCGGGTCCCAGCTCCCGGAGGCCCCCGTGGGTCCACTCACCTCCAACGGGCCAGGGCCAATGGACGAGGACCTCCCAAGCCTAAGAGAGAGGGTTCGAACCATACAGAGGCCTGTCTACTACATCAGCGAAGTACTTCATGATGCCAAGACAAGGTACCTAGAAGTCCACAAGCTGCTGTATGCGGTGCTCGTGGCCTCCAGGAAGCTCCGCCATTACTTCCAGGCCCACCGGGTCTCGGTAGTCACCTCGTATCCACTGAAGACAATTCTTCACAGCCCCCATGCGACTGGCAACGTTGCTAAATGGGCGGCGGAGCTGGCGGAGTTTCAGCTGGACTTCCTCCCACGCCATGCAGTCAAGAGCCAAGCACTGGCTGACTTTGTGGCGGAGTGGACACCAACGAAGACTGACCCAGGGGGCCATGAAGGCGGTAAGCCAGAGCGCCAAGCTCCGGTCTTCACCGAACCCCACTGGACACTTTTCTTTGACGGCTCCTCGCGAAAGCAGGGGGCCGGTGCTGGCGTACTGCTCCTCATGCCATCGGGGGAACAGTTTGGTCATATGGTGCGTCTCAATTTCAAGGCAACCAACAACATGGCGGAGTATGAAGCACTCATCTTTGGCCTGCAGACAGCCCTGTCTTTAAGCGCTCGCCAGTTGTTGGCACAGGGTGACTCCCAACTGGTCATCAAGCAAGTCAAGGGCGAATGCTCCTGCAATGACCCACAGCTAGCTGCGTATCTGCTTCACGTGCAGATGTTGGAGAAAGAATTCCTCGCCTTGGACCTGCATCACGTACCACGCGCTGATAATGCCGCAGCTGACAACCTTTCAACGAAGGCTTCCACCGGAGCCCCCGCGCCCGAAGGAGTTTTCGAGAGGACGTTGCTGCGGCCTACAGCCCGGCCCGCCGAGCCGGGCGAAGGGGGCTTGACCAGCACCTCGAAGCTGGCGGTCCCGGCGGCCCTACAGCCATGGATGCCGCCAAGGATCGTAAGCGTCACTGGGGACTCCGTGCAACCCAGCGCTCAAGATCCAGAAGCTCAATTCAGACCCGATGCATGGATCACGGAGATCCGGGACTACTTGAAGGACAATATCCTCCCTGATGAACATGCAACCGCTGAACGGATTGTGCGTATGGCTAAGAGATACGCGCTGGTAGAGGGGGATCTCTACCGGCGTGGCGCCAACCACATCCTATTGCGGTGCATAACCCAGGGGGAAGGCTGCGACTTGCTCGCTGAGATCCATGGAGGCGAATGTGGAAGTCACTCTTCCTCACACACGCTTGTCGGTAAAGCCTTCCGGCATGGCTTCTACTGGCCGACAGCACTCCAGGATGCCGTCAAGCTGGTCGAGAGCTGCAAGGCGTGCCAGTTCCACGCCAAGCAGATCCATACACCGGCTCAGGCGGTACAGATGATCCCGCCCTCGTGGCCATTTGCCGTATGGGGGCTGGACATCTTGGGACCATTTCCCAGAACCGTCGGGGGATTCCGGTACCTATATGTCACCATCGACAAGTTCACCAAGTGGCCGGAAGCTACACCAGTTGTCACCATCAACAAACAATCCGCAGTAAAGTTCATCAAGTCTATTGTCTGCCGGTTCGGGGTCCCGAACAGAATCATCACCGACAACGGGACCCAGTTCACCAGTGCAGCATTCCAAGACTACTGCGAGGACCTTGGTATTCAGGTGTGCTACGCCTCTGTCGCCCACCCAAGGAGCAATGGGCAAGTTGAGAGGGCCAACGCGGAGATTGTCCGGGGCCTTAAGACTCGCACCTTCGCCAGCCTGAAGAAACATGGTGCCAATTGGGTAGATGAGATTCCGAGCACACTATGGGCTAACCGGACATCCCAGAGCCGGGCCACCGGGGAGACACCCTTCTTCATGGTGTATGGGGCCGAAGCTGTACTTCCCCCAGAAATCACCATGAAGTCTCACCGTGTCCGGGCTTACGACGAAGCCGCGCAGGACAACCTCCGGCGTGGAGAAATCGACCTCGTCGACGAGGTCCGATTACATGCAGCACTCCGTAATGCGCGGTACAGACAAGCGCTTCGGCGCTACCACCAGAGGTCTGTGCGTGCCCGGGAGCTGCAGGAAGGTGACCTGGTGTTGCGGCGCATACTTTCTCGCAAAGGGGCCCACAAACTCTCCCCTAGTTGGGAAGGCCCCTTCCGAGTCACGAAAGTATGTCGCCCCGGGTGTGTGCGCCTTTCAACTGAGGATGGGGACCTGCTCCCAAACCCTTGGAACATAGAACACCTCCGTAAGTTCTACCCCTAGAGCAAAAATAGGACAGTACTTTCTTTTCGTAATAAACTCCATAGAGTCCAGGAGCAGCGCTCGGAGCAGCTAAGCCCCAGGGGACGGTACAGGACTACGTTCAGCTTTGCCTGGTTCCGACTCCAAGCGCGTAGAGTCTTGCTTCCCCTCTTAATGGGGCGGGTCGTGGCCTCCATGTTTAGCCTGCCTTCCTCCTGTGGAAAGTTGTACGAAAAGAAACCTGCTCTACTTTGCTCTTTCCTCGTACTCATTTAAATTGTGTATTAAGTTTTTCAACCACCCTTGCAGTGCATGGTTGCCATGTGCTCAGCTCCCCCTCCCTATAGTCCCCTAGCACCAAGCATATGGTTAGGGGCTATAAGTCAAATAAGACTATGAGATAAGGGAGGGGGAGCCCCCAAGGAGAATTACGTTTCCTCTACCTGTGTGCAGGACCTCCAGGCTATGGCGACAGGGACTACATAAAGAGGGGGGAAAGGAGCTATCAACAGCACTGGCCCAGGACTGGAAGGACCGGGCCCCGCCCCTTCAGCAGGGGCGAGGCCCGAAGGCCCCACGCGTCCAGCAGGTCCGGAGCTCCCGCCTCCCATGAGGGGGGCTCCGGGCTCGCCACGTGGCAGGCGAAAACCGGACCTCCCCCCCTGGTGGGAGGGCTCCAAAAGCCCTACGTGTCCAGCATGGCCGGAACCCCCGCCTCCTAAGGAGGGGCTACGGACCCGCCACGTGGCAGGCAGATTTGGAGCTCCCCATAGGGCGAGATCCGAAGATCCCCGGGGGCCCCTAACACGGTTAGAACCCGGGGAAGGTTGTAAGGGCCTCAGTTTTGGCACACATTTGAAGTGTTCATCACCACACCACACCAATTTTCACTCCCTTCGGAGTTGATCTTGACATGAGCTAAGTGGGACGAATTCAAACTTTATTTGAATTCAAAGCTGAACTTGTGCTGAAATTCACTCAAACCGAACCCAATTTGAATTCTACTCGATTCAAATGGCTCAGGGGTGAATAATTTGATTCACCAGGGGTATTATGGGGCTCACTGTTTACAACAGTGATTAGGAGTAAATTTCAGAGGTTAAAACCCCGGGTGGGACCCACATGTCATAGAGGGGAGAAGGAGAAACTTGCACCCAAAGTCAGAGTCTCGGTGGGAAATTCCACCGAGCAGCTGTCGGCTGTGCCACCGAGCAGCTACCGGCGCCACCAGCTGCTTCCCTCTCCGCGCGTTGGCGCCCAGGGCGGCTGGCTCGCGCCCCCACGCGACCGGCACCGCCTCAGCCGAGCAGGAGTCGGCCGGCTTTATCTTCTCGTGGGCAAACCCGAGCAGCGGCATTGTTTCTCACCGCAGCTCTCTGCTCAATTGGGAAAACCAGCAAAACCATCTCCTCCTTCGTCCCTGAGCTGCTAGACAGCCACCTGAGCTCGCACTCCACCTCTCCAACGCCAGAAACCGCGAGCTCCAACCTCCTTTGCCCAAAGACGATCGCCACCGCAGCGACCTAGCCTCAGCCGAGAGTCAGGCGCCCGTGGGCAGCGTTCCACAGGCGTTTTCACGGTCCAGCGAGAGAGGCAACAGGAGCGCGCGACCACCGTGCTGCTCTCCTCCAAGATTGGAAGCCAACCGTGAAGAATCTGCAGAGAATTTCCAGTTTTTGCTCCGGCGACCGTAAACCGAGCTTCCGGTATGGTTTCTTTAAATTCTCGCTCTATGATCTTTCGGAGGTCATCAAATCTTGCACATAAACGCTGGACTAGCCGGCGATCAAGTTCTTTTCTGCATCCGTAGCGTGAAACTGTCTAGGAGTGACAAATTTCGAGCTCGATCGAGGGCTGTCATGGCGGGCACGATCGGTCACACGGTGCCGACCGACTTGCCGCCATCCCTGAACCCTTTTGACACCTTGTCGAGCTTCCTAGAGGTACACTGATGCTGTAGGGCCGTTTGTTCGAGGTGCTGGCGGGTTTAGAAACCACGGTCGACGGTGTCGAACCTCAACCGAGGCCGCGGCACGTCGCCGAGCTATTTCCGGTCACCCCCAGCCCGACCTGTCACCCCCGACGTGTTCCTCGACGTCGACAACCCCCTGGTGGCGAGTTTCAAACCATGGGAGGTCCGGCAGCGGCGAGCCGGTGAGCCCCGAGTCTGCTCCGGCGAGGTCGGCGGCGCGGGCGCGAGAGAACGGCGGGAGGAAGACGAAGCCGGCTGGCCCACGTGTCAGCGGCTGAAGAATTTAAATCGGGATCGGGTGTGGCCAGGGATCGGCTGTGCTGGCGCGCAAATACCCTGTGAGCTCCGGTGTGCCGGACACCTCCGCGCTCGACACGTGTGGTATCCCCGGTGTGCCGGACACCTCCGCGCTCGACACGTGTCCCCGCGGGCCCGAGAGTTTAAACTTTCCCCCGATTTTCAGAATTCTTCCAAACTTCAAATCCTCATAACTTTGGCTAGAAAGCTCTAAATCGGGTGAACCAAATTTTGTTGGATTCAGCTCTCTGAGCACTTTCCAGCAATACCAAATTCAGCTCATGAAAGGGAATAGTTTTCCAGAATTAAATCCCTAAAGTTTAAACTGTTGGGAATTTTATCTGGAGAACTACTTTATGAAAAATTCTGAAGTTTGGCTGAAAGGTTCATTGGAAAATCCCTGGATCCCAGTAAAGTGTTCAGACTCATCCAAGTTCATTTAGTTACCCTAATTGGGTGATTAAGGGAACTGCCCAGAAAAAAAAATTAGAAAAATGTACAGAAACATTTTTCAGATTTTCTCCAATCTTAATTAGGCCATAACTTTCTGTAGAATTCTTCAAATGACATGAAACCAACTCCATTAGAACCATCCTAAACTCTAGTTTCCAGAAAGTAATGGTGGGAGCCATGAAAAACCCTGGAATTACTTAGAGGCTCAATTATTGACCAAAGAGGCTTTTATTTGTACAAGGTTCAATTGAACTTTGTTTGAAATAAAACTTGGTCACAACTCTGGTTAGGACCCTACCAATCCACCATAAAAATTTCAGAACCAAAGGGGAGGGCTAGCCAGAGTTATTAGCAATTGTGTATTCAAGTTCACACATTGCATTTAAATTAACATGTAGTATTTCATAAACGTGTAGTCACTGAAGAAGAGACTCCGGAAGTGCTGGACTTCCTCCTTCCGGAAGAAGAGCTAACTACTGACCAGCAGCAACAAGGCAAGCCCCGGTTTGCATTAACCCTTTTATAAAGTCTTAATTTGTTTACATGTGTCATATGAAGTATGTATGTGCATTAGGTATAGGATGAATGAAACCCCACTTGCATAACCAAAGGTTCCTAAAAGAGTGAGGGTAGTGTCAAGGACCTCGAGTAGACAGGCTATGCTTAATGAGTCATAGGACTTCGGTACAAGTCGAGTAGTTGGAATCTACTCGCGAGATAGGCATTGGGGCATATGGGTTCGGTTGAGTGATGTGAGATCACTATAGTAATGAAAATGAGACTAGGCAGGGGCTAGGGCGCAGCAAGAGGAAGTCTTGTGTGCGCATCCCTGTCCGTGTCGATTGAGGACCGAGCCGTGTGCGGCCCTGCTGAACAAGTATTGAACGTACCGAAGGCATGTCGGATATATGGGCCCCGATAAACCGATGTAGCCTAAACCTCCGGGCGTCGAGGCATAGCACACCGATTTATAGGTGTAGGTTGAGGGCAGCAAGGTGGAAATCTGCCAACGGGCATAGAGAGATGCTCCGTGTGGGGAACCTCCTGCTCGTTTCGGTGCGACC
Organism: Neostapfia colusana; assembly: GCA_030760725.1. Classification (NCBI taxonomy): domain Eukaryota; kingdom Viridiplantae; phylum Streptophyta; class Magnoliopsida; order Poales; family Poaceae; genus Neostapfia; species Neostapfia colusana. The sequence goes on from JASWHV010000006.1 coordinate 110,930,001, forward strand.
GGTTCGACGTTTGGGCTGTTGGGTGAAAGGTTGTCCCGTACGACATCGAGTGAGCGTGCTGTGCAGCTCCACGGGTGGGCGTACGTGACGTGCTCTTTGGGTTTTCCGTGCAGGTGTATATCGAGTCAATTCGCCGTGCCTCGCGGTGATGAGTACCGCTTGTTCACTGCGTCGTAACGTAGATTAATGGATGAAACATGTTGATTCAATATTGCTGGTTGATATAATTGTATTGCTACATGTGTGCCACCAAATACTGCTTACTAAATTTCAGATTTCATGAACTGTTAACTTGTTGCTAAAAGATGAACTAAGGATGAACTTGTAGGCGTGTCGTTTTGCTGAAATGTTACTAACCGATGTCTTGGTATACCTCATGTAGAGTTTCATGCTTAGGTGAGTCGGTTAAGCCTTGCTGAGCCTTCGTGCTCATGGTTGCTGCTTAAGTGTTTTTCAGGTGAGGAGCCACCCACGGACTCGGAGTACGAGTCCACCGGCGAGGGTTACCCTCCGTCGGGGACCACGGCTGAGTGGGAGCCGTACACACCGCGGTGAGCTGAGGAGTGCAGCTAGTGTGGGTTGCCCTAGGGCTGGGCAACCAACTTTTGCTAGATAGGCGGGCGTGAGTTGTGTAGTATAGACTTCCGCTGTGTAACATAAACAATAGTTGTAACTGAAGTTTGTACCTGTTTGTACAGTTTCAGTTGTTTCCCATGTAATATATTATGTTCTTATGACGTGTGCTGTCGGGTGTCGCATCGCGCGGCACCACCCTCTGCGATCCTGGATGAGCGGATTCCGGTCCGCCACAGCCTGGTATCAGAGCTGCATTGGGGATAGCACAGTACTTAAGGACTGCATTATGGGAAAAACTTAGGTATACGGTGAGGATTCGGTAGTTGCCTAAGTAAGGACTATATTAGCATAGTTATTTAAAGTGGCAAAGACTAACTTATGTGTTATAATTCTGAATTTCAATTATGTAACGACGCACCTACGCTCTGGTAAGTATGGTAAGGAACGCCACCGAAAGCGGTTCAATTTCGGTTAGCTCCCCCTGACGAGGAACGTGGCTCAGGGATAGAGTCTCACAGCTTTGTGTGAGACGTTAATATGAACCTCTTGAACTCTTCATGTTCCTGAGTTCATATGAAACGCTGATCCCTAGCGTGCATTAGGCAAGTAAGTGGAGACCCCATCGCGTGGTCAGTAACGCGAGAGTGTGTTCGTCTGGAAATAGTCCAGGAGGACATACGCAGCGCTTGCCATCGGCGTGCCCTGCAGGGCAGTAGGTGGTATCTGTTGGGTTGATAACATTCCCAACCGTGACGACCCGTTCATGACATACTCGGGTTCCCCGTCGTGTGGTGTTGAAACACGATCACGTACCTTGAGACGTGACCTAACTCAAGGACGGCCGTATGACAATGATACGGGCGTTTGTATTTACTTTCAAATATGGAACTGCCTGAAATGAATAACCATTGAGTGCACCATTATTGTGTGGTCTTCTGCAGGTACTAACCACGTAAGTATCCGTGTAGTAAACGTGTGCGAGAGACCGTTTAGTGCCACATTTGAGACCTATATGCCGGTATGATCCGGTTAGGATTTCTTTTGTGAGGAACGTAGTACCGAGATATTGTAGGCATATGCATGAGAATAATGATAACAAAGAATTAAAATCTATAGGTTCAACATCTAGGACCCTGGTTGGGTATAAGAATGGGATAGTGGAGCAGTATAGCCAAAAGTATGAAAAGCAGAGTGCTCTGTTTTGGGCAGCAAGGTTGCCGAACTTGAACAGAGCACAACTCACAGGTGTTTTAGCCCAGAGGGGTGTGCTATATAGTTCTGGAAAGGTATTGAAGTACTCTATAACTTTGTTGTAGACTTCCAGAGCTGAAACTCACCTTAATATGGCTAAAATCTCAGAGGAATGTAAACTGTCCAGAACCAGGGCAGAGTAAAACATCCTCTGAACTGATCTGTTTTTTTCAAACATAACTCCCAGTAGAAAAATCAAAAATTGTCATATAATACATCCTTAGAAAGAGTAGAAGAGGTGTGACATCTTTGTAATTCAAAGTTCCTGAAATTTCAGCACAAAATTTAGTGGAAATCAGGGTTGAAAACAGCCACTTCCAAGGGAGGTGCTGTTAAAATTCTTCCAGAAATTCGGCTGACTTTGAATTAGCATAACTTTTTAACCAAAGCTGATCTGGGGGCAAATGAGTACTCGTTGGAAAGATACTGAAGTTATCTTTAACTTTGGTATTCAACTTGAGTCATGAAAATGCCCAGAACCGGATCAAAACATGGAATAGGTAGAAACTGGTCATTCTGACAGAAGAATGACAGTTGAACTCTTTGGAGAGGGTGTTGTACCCTAAGGGTGGTATACGTGATGACAACGCGATAGTAATGTCTCGTAGTGACCAAACCTAGTTATGTTGAGCTTCCAAAGTGGAGGTTCATCAAGTTGGATTAAACTAGCTTGTGTTTGGTCTGGTAATGGTGTAGCTTGTGCAAAGTTATTACACTATTTACTTACGAGATGTATCGCATGTTTTCATTGTCATTATGTTTTACACCTATTTCTTTTAGACTGCATGCACTCTGTTGCGGGACGGATGTTATTGTCGTATGGTTGCAGATGGTTCGCACTAGGACCACGCACGAGGTTGGTGGCTCTAGCCAAGGTGGAGGCGATGACTCCCAGCCACCGGCCTACGACAGCACCCCGCAGCAGCAGCCACCACCGCCGCCTCCGCTTACTCTAGCGGATGTGATAGCGGCACTGGTGGGAGGTCGTGAGGAGCAGACCGACCTGCTCCGCACGATCGTGCAAAATACGTCCCAGGCGGGGGGACGTCAAGAGCGAGGGCCTCGTGAGCCCCGCGAAGTGTCGTACTCGGATTTCATGAGTACGCACCCTCCAGTGTTCACCGAAGCTGAGGAACCACTGGAGGCGGACAACTGGCTGCGAACCATCGAGTCCAAGTTTGGGCTGCTCCAGTGTACGGAGCGGCAGAAGACCCTGTTCGCAGCACAGCAGCTCCACGGTGCCGCTGGTGCGTGGTGGGCGAATTATGTCGCCTCACGTCCGGCTGGCCATGCCGTGGAATGGCAAGAGTTCTGGGAGGCGTTCCGCGCCTATCACATCCCTCCCGGAATAATGAAGAGGAAGTTCCAAGAATTTTTGGAACTGAAGCAGGGCGGGAGGAGTGCCCACGACTACTCCCGTGCCTTCAACCATCTGGCGCAGTATGCGTCAGACTATATCTCCACGGAGGAGAAGAAGAGGGAGCACTTCTATCGGGGGTTACACCCCGAAATGAAGACCCACCTCGTACAGTGGAACCGCGGCACATTCAACGACCTAGTCAATGCCGCAATCATGCAAGAGGACGCTCAGCGGGAGTTAGCAGCTGAGCAGAGGAAGCGCAGCGCTCCACCTAGCAGCGGTGGGAGTGGCGCTCCCAGAAGTACCGTATGGTGTATCGGACACCATCCGGGCAGCAGTGGCAACCACCGGCGCGACCGCAACGGTTCGGGGGACGTCCCTTTCAGGCACCTCCGTTCCGTCCGCCGATGCCACCACCAAGACAGCAGCAGCAGACGGTACCCCGGGCGTTTCAACCGCCACAGCGCGCCCCGGGTTTCCGTCCACCGATCAGCGGGGGACCGCCCCGTTTCACCTGCTTCACGTGTGGCCAGGCGGGCCACTTCGCGAAGGACTGTCCCCAGGGGCAGCAGAGCAGCGGGCAAGCCCAGCTCCAGGGCGGTGCTCGAGGCCGACCTCCGGTGTAGAAGGTTGGTCAGCGGACTGGAGGCATCCGCAACCTCGACAATGAGGACGCCCCAGAGGGAGACAACGTGCTGGCGGGTACGTTTACTCTCAACCATCAAGCCATCATCATACTTTTTGATTCTGGTGCAACCCACAACTTCATTAGTGCATCATATGTGGCTAAGCATCAGCTGGAAGCCTTTCCAACCGAGTGTTCTTATATGATATGCTCACCGGGAGGAAAGATTTCAGCAACTAGGATGGTTCCAAAAGCACCACTGTTCTTAGGTGGGAAGATATATCCCACCACTATGATTATCTTAGGGGGGCAGAAGATTGATGCAATCTTGGGAATGTCATGGCTAAGTTACCATGGCGCTGTCCTGGAAACTTTAACATGGACGGTTCACCTCAACTCCCCATTACACCGTCCGCAGTCCCTCCTATTAGATAATCCAGTCAGAGAGGTTTCAGCGATCAATAGTGCTGAGGGTCTCAAGTTAGAAGACATTCCCGTAGTCCGGGAGTATCCCGACGTGTTCCCGGATGATCTACCGGGCATGCCACCTGAGCGGGATGTCGAGTTCAAGATCGAGCTCGCACCCGGGACTACACCCATATCACGGAGACCATACAAGATGGCTCCAAATGAGCTGGCGGAACTGAAAGAACAGCTCAATGATCTGTTGAGCAAGGGTTTCATTAGGCCGAGTTCCTTGCCTTGGGGATGCTCGGCGCTATTCGTGAAGAAGAAGGATGAGACCCTGAGGCTGTGTGTGGATTACCGGCCGCTCAACACCATCACCGTCAAGAATAAGTACCCACTGCCCCGAATTGACATCTTGTTTGATCAACTTGTGGGGGCAAGTGTATTCTCAAAGATGGACCTTCGCTCTGGATATCACCAGATCAAGATCCGGGCGAAGGATATCCCGAAGACGGCGTTCTTGACGAGATACGGCTTATATGAATATCTCGTCATGTCCTTTGGTCTCACAAATGCTCCAGCCCATTTCATGTATCTCATGAACTCGGTGTTCATGCCGGAGCTGGACAAGTTCGTGGTAGTGTTCATCGACGATATCTTGGTTTACTCCAAGACAGAAGCCGAACATGCCGAACACTTGCGGATCGTTCTTCAACGATTGCGAGACCATAAACTCTACGCCAAGTTCAGTAAATGTGAATTTTGGATCAGCCAAGTGCCATTCTTGGGACATATCATCTCAGCAGAAGGCATTGCGGTTGACCCAAGTAAAATAGAGCAAGTGCTGAAATGGAAAGCTCCCACTTCAGTTCATGAAGTCAGAAGCTTCCTCGGGTTAGTGGGATACTATCGGAGATTCATTCCAAGCTTCTCCAAGCTCGCTAAGCCGATGACAGAGTTGCTGAAGAAAGGGACGAAATATGTTTGGAACACGGCGTGTGAAGGAGCGTTCCGAACATTGGTAAAGCATCTCACAACAGCCCTGGTGTTAGCTCAGCCGGATACAACAAAGCCCTTCGACGTGTATTGTGACGCGTCCGGTATTGGGCTTGGCTGCGTGTTGATGCAGGAAGGACGTGTGGTCGCTTATGGCTCACGCCAACTTCGGAACCATGAGCAGCACTACCCGACTCACGATCTTGAACTTGCTGCCGTGGTGTTGGCGCTGAAAATGTGGAGGCACTATCTCCTGGGGAACTTGGTGTATCTCTACACCGACCACAAGAGCTTGAAATACATTTTCACCCAGAAGGAGCTGAACATGAGGCAGAGGAGGTGGTTAGAACTGATCAAAGATTATGAGATTGAGATCCATTACCACCCTGGCAAGGCGAATGTGGTTGCCGACGCGCTGAGTCGGAAATCACATGTCCATCACCTCACCATTACACCGGTGGAGGAGGAAGAGCCAAGTTTATACTTGGTTCCTTATGGATCGCTGTACAACCTTGCCCTCATCCCTACCATTAGGGAGGACATCATTGCAGCTCAGAAGACAGATAAAGGCATGGCACATCTCCGGAGACGGATAGACAACGGGGAGATCAAGTGTTTCCGGAAAGATGAGGAGGGGACGCTATGGTTTACTGACCGCATAGTCGTGCCCCGAGATATGGAGTTGAGGAAAAAGATCCTCAATGAAGCTCACTTGTCTAAATACTCCATTCATCCGGGCAGCAACAAGATGTACCAAGATTTGGAAAAGAAATTTTGGTGGACACGGATGAAGCGGGAGGTAGCTAAGTACGTATCCGAGTGCGATACATGCCGACGAGTGAAAGCTGATCACATGAAGAAATCAGGGCTGCTGCAACCCCTGAAAATTCCAGCATGGAAATGGGAAAATGTGAGCATGGATTTCATTGTGGGATTACCCTTAACAGCCAACAAGCATGATTCCATATGGGTGATCGTTGACCGACTGACCAAGTCAGCTCACTTCATTCCCGTGCATACACATTTCCATGCCAACCGATATGCGGAGTTATACATTGCCAGGATTCTGTGCCTGCATGGTGTACCCAAGACCATAGTCTCAGACCGAGGTGCATTGTTTCTATCCCGCTTTTGGGAGCAGTTGCACGCTGCTTTGGGTACTAAACTGATTAGGAGCTCCGCTTATCACCCTCAAACATATGGCCAGACAGAGAGGGTGAATCAAGTTCTGGAAGACATGTTGAGAGCATGTGCCATCCACCATGGTAGGAACTGGGATGATCACCTACCATTGGCGGAATTCTCGTACAACAACGGCTATCAGGCGAGTATCAAGATGGCACCCTATGAAGCTCTCTACGGTCGTAAATGCCGCACCCCATTAAATTGGTGCGAGTCCGGTGAAAGAGTCACATTCGGGGTTGATGTGGTGAACGACGCCGAAGAGCGCATTCGGACAATTCAAGCCAATTTAAAAGCCGCTCAATCCCGGCAGAAGAGCTACGCTGATAAGAGGCGTAGGCCGTTGCACTTTGACGTTGGGAAACACGTGTACCTACGCGTGTCTCCGATGAAGGGCGTGCACCGGTTCGGTGTGAAGGGGAAGCTCGCTCCCCGTTTTATTGGACCCTATACTATCACCGAGAAGTGTGGACCAGCAGCGTATAGATTGGAACTACCGGCATCTCTGGCTGGTGTCCATGATGTTTTCCATGTTTCGCAACTGCGAAAGTGCTTGAAGCATACAGCTGCGGTTCCTACCGAAGACATCGGCGAGCTGAAACCGGATCTAACATATGATGAGTATCCGGTGGAAATCCTTGATGAGAAAGCCCGAACCACGCGTAGCAGAACGTTGTGGTTCTACAAGATCCTCTGGAGTAACCACACCGTGGAAGAAGCGACGTGGGAGAGCGAGGAATTCCTTCGTTCAAATTACCCGGAGTTCATGGCTTCTCAACACGAGTAAGTCCCAACTACATCGCTATCTCTTCTTTTGTAATCTCGGGACGAGATTCTTTTAAGGGGGGAGGAATGTAAGGGCCTCAGTTTTGGCACACATTTGAAGTGTTCATCACCACACCACACCAATTTTCACTCCCTTTGGAGTTGATCTTGACATGAGCTAAGTGGGACGAATTCAAACTTTATTTGAATTCAAAGCTGAACTTGTGCTGAAATTCACTCAAACCGAACCCAATTTGAATTCTACTCGATTCAAATGGCTCAGGGGTGAATAATTTGATTCACCAGGGGTATTATGGGGCTCACTGTTTACAACAGTGATTAGAAGTAAATTTCAGAGGTTAAAACCCTGGGTGGGACCCACATGTCATAGAGGGGAGAAGGAGAAACTTGCACCCAAAGTCAGAGTCTCGGTGGGAAATTCCACCGAGCAGCTGTCGGCTGTGCCACCGAGCAGCTACCGGCGCCACCAGCTGCTTCCCTCTCCGCGCGTTGGCGCCCAGGGCGGCTGGCTCGCGCCCCCACGCGACCGGCACCGCCTCAGCCGAGCAGGAGTCGGCCGGCTTTATCTTCTCGTGGGCAAACCCGAGCAGTGGCATTGTTTCTCGCCGCAGCACTCTGCTCAATCCGGAAAACCAGCAAAACCATCTCCTCCTTCGTCCCTGAGCTGCTAGACAGCCACCTGAGCTCGCACTCCACCTCTCCAACGTCAGAAACCGCAAGCTCCAACCTCCTTTGCCCAAAGACGATCGCCACCGCGGCGACCTAGCCTCAGCCGAGAGTCAAGCGCCCGTGGGCAGCGTTCCACAGGCGTTTTCACGGTCCAGCGAGAGAGGCAACAGGAGTGCGCGACCACCGTGCTGCTCTCCTCCAAGATTGGAAGCCAACCGTGAAGAATCCGCAGAGAATTTCCAGTTTTTGCTCTGGCGACCGTAAACCGAGCTTCCGGTACGGTTTCTTTAAATTCTCGCTCTATGATCTTTCGGAGGTCATCAAATCTTGCACATAAACGCTGGACTAGCCGGCAATCAAGTTCTTTTCTGCATCTGTAGCATGAAACTGTCTAGGAGTGACGAATTTCGAGCTCGATCAAGAGCGGTCATGGCGGGCACGATCGGTCACACGGTGCCGACCGACTTGCCGCCATCCCTGAACCCTTTTGACACCTTGTCGAGCTTCCTAGAGGTACACTGATGCTGTAGGGCCGTTTGTTCGAGGTGTTGGCGGGTTTGGAAACCACGGTCGACGGTGTCGAACCTCAACCGAGGCCGCGGCACGTCGCCAAGCTATTTCCGGTCATCCCCAGCCCGACCTGTCACCCCCGACGTGTTCCTCGACGTCGACAACCCCCTGGCGGCGAGTTTCAGATCATGGGAGGTCTGGCAGTGGCGAGCCGGCGAGCCCCGAGTCTGCTCCGGCGAGGTCGGCGGCGCGGGCGCGAGAGAACGGCGGGAGGAAGACGAAGCCGGCTGGCCCACGTGTCAGCGGCTGAAGAATTTAAATCGGGATCGGGTGTGGCCAGGGATCGGCTGTGCTGGCACGCAAATACCCTGTGAGCTCCGGTGTGCCGGACACCTCCGCGCTCGACACGTGTGGTATCCCCGGTGTGCCGGACACCTCCGCGCTCGACACGTGTCCCCGCGGGCCCGAGAGTTTAAACTTTCCCCCGATTTTCAGAATTCTTCCAAACTTCAAATCCTCATAACTTTGGCTAGAAAGCTCTAAATCGGGTGAACCAAATTTTGTTGGATTCAGCTCTCTGAGCACTTTCCAGCAATACCAAATTCAGCTCATGAAAGGGAATATTTTTCCAGAATTAAATCCCTAAAGTTTAAACTGTTGGGAATTTTATCTGGAGAACTACTTTATGAAAAATTCTGAAGTTTGGCTGAAAGGTTCATTGGAAAATCCCTGGATCCCAGTAAAGTGTTCAGACTCATCCAAGTTCATTTAGTTACCCTAATTGGGTGATTAAGGGAACTGCCCAGAAAAAAAATTAGAAAAATGTACAGAAACATTTTTCAGATTTTCTCCAATCTTAATTAGGCCATAACTTTCTGTAGAATTCTTCAAATGACATGAAACCAACTCCATTAGAACCATCCTAAACTCTAGTTTCCAGAAAGTAATGGTGGGAGCCATGAAAAACCCTGGAATTACTTAGAGGCTCAATTATTGACCAAAGAGGCTTTTATTTGTACAAGGTTCAATTGAACTTTGTTTCAAATAAAACTTGGTCACAACTCTGGTTAGGACCCCACCAATCCACCATAACAATTTCAGAACCAAAGGGGAGGGCTAGCCAGAGTTATTAGCAATTGTGTATTCAAGTTCACACATTGCATTTAAATTAACATGTAGTATTTCATAAACGTGTAGTCACTGAAGAAGAGACTCCGGAAGTGCTGGACTTCCTCCTTCCGGAAGAAGAGCTAACTACTGACCAGCAGCAACAAGGCAAGCCCTGGTTTGCATTAACCCTTTTATAAAGTCTTACTTTGTTTACATGTGTCATATGAAGTATGTATGTGCATTAGGTATAGGATGAATGAAACCACACTTGCATAACCAAAGGTTCCTAAAAGAGTGAGGGTAGTGTCAAGGACCTCGAGTAGACAGGCTATGCTTAATGAGTCATAGGACTTCGGTACAAGTCGAGTAGTTGGAATCTACTCGCGAGATAGGCATTGGGGCATACGGGTTCGGTTGAGTGATGTGAGATCACTATAGTAATGAAAATGAGACTAGGCAGGGGCTAGGGCGCAGCAAGAGGAAGTCTTGTGTGTGCAGCCCTGTCCGTGTCGATTGAGGACCGAGCCGTGTGCGGCCCTGCTAAACAAGTATTGAACGTACCGAAGGCATATCGGATATATGGGCCCCGATAAACCGATGTAGCCTAAACCTCCGGGCGTCGAGGCATAGCACACCGATTTATAGGTGTAGGTTGAGGGCAGCAAGGTGGAAATCTGCCAACGGGCATAGAGAGATGCTCCGTGTGGGGAACCTCCTGCTCGTTTCGGTGCGACCGGTTCGACGTTTGGGCTGTTGGGTGAAAGGTTGTCCCGTACGACATCGAGTGAGCGTGCTGTGCAGCTCCACGGGTGGGCGTACGTGACGTGCTCTTTGGGTTTTCCGTGCAGGTGTATATCGAGTCGATTCGCCGTGCCTCGCGGTGATGAGTACCGCTTGTTCACTGCGTCGTAACATAGATTAATGGATGAAACATGTTGATTCAATATTGCTGGTTGATATAATTGTATTGCTACATGTGTGCCACCAAATACTGCTTACTAAATTTCAGATTTCATGAACTGTTAACTTGTTGCTAAAAGATGAACTAAGGATGAACTTGTAGGCGTGTCGTTTTGCTGAAATGTTACTAACCGATGTCTTGGTATACCTCATGTAGAGTTTCATGCTTAGGTGAGTCGGTTAAGCCTTGCTGAGCCTTCGTGCTCATGGTTGCTGCTTAAGTGTTTTTCAGGTGAGGAGCCACCCACGGACTCGGAGTACGAGTCCACCGGCGAGGGTTACCCTCCGTCGGGGACCACGGCTGAGTGGGAGCCGTACACGCCGCGCTGAGCTGAGGAGTGCAGCTAGTGTGGGTTGCCCTAGGGCTGGGCAACCAACTTTTGCTAGATAGGCGGGCGTGAGTTGTGTAGTATAGACTTCCGCTGTGTAACATAAACAATAGTTGTAACTGAAGTTTGTACCTTTTGTACAGTTTCAGTTGTTTCCCATGTAATATATTATGTTCTTATGACGTGTGCTGTCGGGTGTCGCATCGCGCGGCACCACCCTCTGCGATCCTGGATGAGCGGATTCCGGTCCGACACAAAGGTGTCTATGCAGAGCTCTGAGATTGGAGATGGCCTCTGAGTACCTTGCGGAGCTAAGGACTCAGACAGGCAAAGCCAAGAAGGAGAGAAAGAGCATCACAGACACAAATATCTAAAAGAGTCAAACTATGCGAGGCTCCATGAGCTGGACTACAGACTCGATAAAAAGAAAGAAACAAGTCCCAAGGGTCTCCTGACACGACCAGAATCTAGAAGTTGCAAGAACGGCCGCATCACCAGGCTTCAGCCCTGGCGGCACTCTCTCGCTCCATGACTCGAGCACAGGAATCGCCTCCCTCATCACCGGCGCAAAAGCCGGTGACACCAAGGGAGCTCCTGAGGCCCCCTTCGCAGTATTCAGCGGTCTTCCTGGAGACTCTGCCGTCTGGGATCCTCCATGGTGCATCGGCGGCTTCCTTCTCCTGAAGTTCCCTCATCACCGGCGCAAAAGCCGGTGTCATCAAGGGTGCCCCTGGAGCCTCCTTCCCTCATCACCTGCGCAAAAGCCGGTGTCATCAAGGGTGCTCCTGAGGCCCCCTCTCCGCAGCTTCAGCGGTCTTCTCGGAGACTCTGCCGCCTGGGATTCTCCTCGGTGCTTCAGCGGTTTCTTTGAAGACTCCACCACCTGGGAAGGGACGCAACGCCAAGGAGCTTTCTGTCTGCCATCACCAAGGAAGGGCTCCGTCGGGAGGACAAACCAGAGACCCCATGGTGGCGCCACCCTCAGAGGTAAGGCAGGCAGGCTCCCTGAGTCTCAGGCTTGGTGTAGACGCCATCGCTGGAGGAAATCGAGAGCGATTCTCCCCCCATAAGGCGGGTTAAGAGCCATGGAAGAAGACAAGACTGCAGAGACTTGAGGGAGGCGCAGGGGCTGGAAGCCTTATAAGGGGAGTGTACCCACATGGGGGTTTCATTTCACACCTTCCCGGGTGCAATCCCAAGCGATTCGGAACTCTTCGAATACACTGCATCGGCAATCGCTTCGGCTCCTAGACCGAGTGCCGATGACGGGTGGACCCAAGCCGCCCAACTGAAGCGGTGGGTCAAGGAGTCAGTCTCCTGAGAAGATGAGCCGGCAAGGCACTTCGGCGGTTCCCGAAGAAAGCGCCGCAACGTGCAGAAGTGGCAGTCTTGGGAACCGCCGCAGTAAAAGAAACCATCAAGTGAGCGCACGCTCCCACGATCCCGCGGCCGTTCATGCTCCGGCAGCGGTCAATTCGGGACTTAGAGAAAGTGCGCGGATCGGAAGAGACGGAGGTCCCACCTCGGGCTCGCTATCTCCCCCGAGATGGGCCCGGGGGCCACTGTCGGTACCTGAGATATGGGGTACCCCCGCGCACAGGGGAAAATGCCTAAGGAACTCGCCCTTCTCCGCAGGGAGAGCTCCGAAGGCGCCACGCGTCCGGCGGGGCCGGACCTCCCTCTCCTCAGAGGAGAGCTCCGGACCCGCCATGTGGCATACAGAAGCCGGACCTCCCCCTCCGTGGGGAGAGGTCCGGAGGCTCCACGTGCCCCGTGGAACGGGCCCTCCTCTCCTCTGAGAAGGGCTCCGGGCCCGCCACATGGCAGCAGAACGGCGCTGCCTGCCCCCGAGCGATAGGCAGCGGGAGTAAAGACGCCCCATACCTTGCCCGTACAAGGTATTCAAGGCCCACGTCTTCCCAAGATGCGGAGACGCGGAGCACGCTTCTGTCAGGTGCCATTGCACCCAGTCGCATCACAGACTGGCGCGCGGTGTCAGAACCTGCCAGCCAATAAACACCGCGACAAGACATCCCATGCTGCCTGCGCCGTCATCAACCACTACGACTAGCATGCGGCATGGGCAGGGCGGCAAGATGAAGACTCAAAAGCCTTCGACCAGAGGCAACTACCGGCATAACTGCAGATACGGTAGATAATAGACAATCTTCCCGGGACCACCTGTCGGGTCCCGGCCCCCCTTGTAAGCTGCCCGAGTCTTGGACTATAAAAGGCTCGGGTAGGCGACGATAGCGGGGGTTCGCACTCTGCAACTCATACGCTAGCCATACACTCCCAAGCTGTAACTCACCCCCAAGCTCAGGACTCCAGCCCTGAGCAGCAAGCAATACAGCGAGCTCCATAGCTCGCCGTGGACGTAGGGTTTTACGCTCCGGCGGCCTGAACCACGTAAAACTCACCGTGTCAAGCTCTTACTAACTCGTCCATCCGCGCAAGCTCTCCGCAAGGGACTATCCCCACCGAAAAAAGAACCTCCGCGGGCTGCCCAGTGCAGGCCCGGGGGAAGTGTCGACCGAACACATCGACAGCACTGATCCGAGCTCAGCCGACCGAGCGAGACGTGATGGCGGCAGGATGGAAGCCATGGCAGGAGAAAGCTCAAGGACAGGGAAGACAAGGGCGCAAGAACTCAAGGAAGATGCAAGCGCTGGGAAATGCGAAGGGAAGCCGTGATGCGGGTAAGATCCCCTTTTAAACTTCCCTGGTGCGATTCAAAGCAATTCGAAACTCTTCGAATACGCCGCTTGGGCAACCGCTTCGGCTCCAAGACCAAGCGTTGATGACAAGTGGACCCAAGCCGTCCAGCTGAAGCGGTGGGCCAAGAAGTCAGTCTCCCAAGGATACGAGCCGGCAAGACGCTTCGGCGGTTCCCAAAAAGGCGTTGTGACGTGCAGAAGTGGCAGCCTTGGGAACCGCCACAGTAAAAGCAGTCATCAAGTGGGGCACACGCTCCCACAATCACGTGAATGTTCGTGCTCCAGCAACGGTCAATGCGGGTCTTATAGAAGGTGCGCAGAATGGAAGAGACGGAGGCCCCACATCGGGCTCGCTATCTCCTAGAGATGGGCCCGGGGGCCACTGTCGGTACCCTCAATACGGGGTACCCCCGCGCACAGGGGAAAATGCCTAAGGACCTCGCCCTTCTCCGCAGGGAGAGCTCTGAAGGCGCCATGTGTCCAGCGGGGCCGGACCTCCCTCTCCTCAGAGGAGAGCTCCGGACCTGCCACGTGGCCAACTGAGCCGGACCTCCCCCCTCCGCGGGGAGAGCTTCGGAGGCTCCACGTGTCCTGCGGGGCCGGACCTCCCTCTCCTCAGAGGAGAGCTCCGGGCCCGCCACGTGGCCAGCAGAAGCCGGACCTCCCCCTCCGTGGGGAGAGCTCCGAAGGCTCCACGTGTCCCGCGGGGCCGGACCTCCCTCTCCTCAGAGGAGAGCTCCGGGCCCGCCACGTGGCCAGCAGAGCAGCGCTGCCTGCCCCCGTGCGGTAGGAAGCAAGAGTAAAGACGCGCCATACCTTGCCCGTACAAGGTATTCAAGACCCGTGCCTTCCCAAGGCGCGGAAACGCGGAGCACGCCTCTGTCAGGTGCTGTTGCACCCACTCACATCGCAGACTGGCGCGCCGTGTCAGAGCCTGCCCGCCAATAAACACAGCGACAAGACATCCCCTGCCACCCCTGCCATCATCAACCACTACGACTAGCTTGCGGCATGGGCAGGGCGGCAGAACGAAGACTCGGAAGCCCTCGCCAGAGACAACTACCGTCGTAACTACAGATATGGTAGATGGCAGGCAATCTCCCCGGGACCACCTGTTGGGTCCCGGGCCCACCTTGTAAGCCGCTCGAGCCTTGGACTATAAAAGGCTCGGGTAGGCAACGTTAGCAAGGGTTCGCCTCTTACGCACCCTCGCACTCTAGCCATTCGACATCTTACACCCTCAAGCTCAGGACTCCGGTTCTGAGCAGCAAGCAATACAGCGAGCAACTCTGCTCACGGTGGACGTAGGGTTTTACGCTCTGGCGGCCTGAACCACGTAAAATCCTTGTGTCAAGCTTCTCCCTCAATTGCCCCTAACGTTGAAGCTCTCCGTGAGTGACTAGCCCCACCGAAAAAGAACCTCCGTGGGCTGCCCAGAGCAGGCCCGGGGGAAGTATCGGCTACACACTTCGACAACTGTGTACGTCCATCGTATACTCGGCTCTCGTTTCTCACTCTCATGCATAGTCGACATTTGCCATCCTGCAGAAGGCGGTTGTGCTTGAGGAACCTGCCAAAGGCCCGGGGGCCTCTCGGACCTCCCCCTGTTAGGGTACTGTGACGCCAGTTTGTCTCCACCAAGAAAATACCTACGCCAGAGCGGGAGGTCTAGGAGCCTGCTTTGCCTGGTCCTGCACCCAAAGCATGCGCACTCTGCCTCCCCAGCACTACAGTCTAGTACTAGGGGTCGGACGGTTACACCCTGACGAAGGAGGGAGCCGGACCTCCGGTACCAAGTGCACTGAATTACCTAAGCCCCGTATACCGGCCCACGACAGTAAGCCAAATAAGACTAAGAGACAGGGAAGGGAGGACCTCCGAGCAGGATTACAGTTTCCTACTTGTGAGCAGTGCCAGACCTCTCCCCTCTTCTAAGCAGGGGAGTGCTCCGATGCCGGACGTCTCCCCTCTCCTTAGAGGCGAGCTCCGAAGCCGGACCTCTCCCCTGTCCTCAGAGGCGAGCTCCGAAGCCGGACCTCACACCCTCCGCAGGGCTGAGCTCCGATGCCGGACCTCTCCCCTCTTCTCAGCAGGGGAGCTCCGAAGCCGAACCTCTCCCCTCTCCTCAGAGGTGAGCTCCGAAGCTAGAACTCTCCCCTATTCTCAGCAGGGGTGAGCTCCGATGCTGTACAACTCCCCTCTCCTCAGAGGTGAGCTCCAAAGCCGGACCTCTCCCCTCTCCTCAGAGGTGAGCTCCGATGCTGGACCTCACCCCCTCCACAAGGGTGAGCTCCAAAGGCGCCACGTGTCTAGCAGGGCCGGGCCTCCCCTCTCCTCAGAGGCGAGCCCCGGGCCTGCCACGTGGCCAGCAGTACCAGACATCTCCCCTCTCCTCAGAGGCGAGCTCTGAAGGCACAGAGTTGGACCTCACCCCCTCCGCAGGGGCAAGCTCCGAAGGCACAGTGCCGGACCTCACGCCCTCCACGGGGCTAAGCTTCGATGCCGGACCTCACCCCCTCTGCAGGGCTGAGCTCCGATGCCGGACCTCAGCCCCTCTGCAGGGGCGAGCTCTGAAGGCGTAGTGTCAGACCTCACGCCCTCCACAGGGCTGAGCTCCGATGCCGGACCCCACGCCCTCCGCAGGGCTGAGCTCCGATGTCGGACCTCACCCTCTCCTCAGAGGTGATCTCCGATGCCTGGACCTCACCCCCTCCGCAGAGCTGAGCTCCGATGCCGGATCTCACCCCTTCTGCAGGGTTGAGCTCCAATGCCGGACCTCACCCCCTCTGCAGGGCTGAGCTCCGATGCCGGACCTCACCCCCTCCGCAGGGCTGAGCTCCGATGCCGGACCACACCCCCTGCGCAGGGCTGAGCTCCGCTGCCGGACCTCACCCCCTCTGCAGGGGCGAGCTCCGAAGGCGCAGTGCCGGACCTCACGCCCTTCGCAGAGTTGAGCTCCGATGCCGGACCTCACGCCCTCCGCAGGGCTGAGCTCCGATGCCGGACCTCACCCTCTCATCAGAGGTGAGCTCTGATGCCGGACCTCACCCCCTCCGCTGGGATGAGCTCCGATGCCGGATCTCACCCCTTCTGCAGGGCTGAGCTCCAATGTCGGACCTCACCCCCTCTGCAGAGTTAAGCTCTGATGCCGGACCTCACCCCCACCAAAGGGCTGAGCTCCGATGCCGGACCTCACCTCTTCCGCGGGACTGAGCTCCGATGCCGGACCTCACCCCCTCCGAAGGGCTGAGCTCCGAATCAGGTCCTCACCCCTTCCGCAGGGCTGAGCTCCGATGTCGGACCTCACCCCTTCTGCAGGGCTGAGCTCCAATGCCGGACCTCACCCCCTCCGCAGGGTTGAGCTCCGATGCCAGAGATCACCCCCTCCGCAAGGCTGAGCTCTAATGCCGGACCTCACCCCTTCCGCGGGGCTGAGCTCCGATGCCGGACCTCACCCCCTCCGTAGGGCTGAGCTCCGAAGCCGGTCCTAACCCCCTCCGCAGGGCTGAGCTCCAAAGCCGGACCTCACCCCTTTCGCAGGGCTGAGCTCCGATGCCGGACCTCACCCCCTTCGCAGGGCTGAGCTCCGAAGCTGGACCTAACCCCCTTCGCAGGGCTGAGCTCCGATGCCAGACCTCGCCCCCTCCGCAGGGGTGAGCTCCGAAGGCGCCACGTGTCCAGCGGGGCCGGGCCTCCCCTCTCCTCAGAGGCGAGCCCCGGGCCTGCCACGTGTGGGTTGCTACTAGCCGAAGTCGGCTGAGGGACAGGCGAGTCACCGTCAACCGACGAGACCCTACAAGCACAGGGAACACTCAAGACAAGAAAGTGCGCGGGGTAGACAAGGGGAAGGCCCCACCCCGGGATCGTTATCTCCCCCGAGATGGGCCCGGGGTCCACTGTCGGTACCCTCAATACTGGGTACCCCCGCGCACAGGAGAAAACCGCCTAAGGACCTCGCCCCCTCCGTGGGGGTGAGCTCCGAAGACGCCACGTGTCCAACAGGGCCAGGGCTCCTCTCTCCTTAGAGGAGAGCTCCGGGCCTGCCACATGGCCAGAAAAGCCGGACCTGACCCCCTCCGTAGGGGTGAGCTCCGAAGGCGCCACGTGTCCAGGAGGGCCGGGGCTTCCCTCTCCTCAGAGGAGAGCTCCGGGCCTGCCACGTGGCCAGAAAAGCCGGACCTTGCCCCCTCCGCGGGGGTGAGCTCCGAAGGCACCACGTGTCCAGCAGGGTCGGGGCTCCCTCTCCTCAGAGGAGAGCTCCGGGCCTGCCACGTGGCTAGAAAAGCCGGACCTCGCCCCCTCCGCGGGGGTCAGCTCCGAAGGCGCCACATATCCAGCAGGGCCGGGGCTCCCCTCTCATCAGAGGAGAGCTCCGGGCCTGCCACATGGCCATAAAAGCCGGACCTCGCCCCCTCCGCGGGGGTGAGCTCTGAATGTGCCACGTGTCCAGCAGGGCCGGGGCTCCCCTCTCCTCAAAGGAGAGCTCCGGGCCTGCCACGTGGCTAGAAAAGCCGGACCTCACCCCCCCCCCCCCCGGCCGCAGGGGTGAGCTCCGAAGGTGCCACGTGTCCAGCGGGACCGGGCCTCCCCTCTCCTCAGAGGGGAGATCCGGGCCTGCCACGTGGCCAGAAGAGCCGGACCTCACCCTCCGCAGGGGTGAGCTCGGAAGGCGCCACGTGTCGAGCAGGGACGGGCCTCCTCTCTCCTCAGAGGCGAGCCCCGGGCCTGCCACGTGGCCAGCAGTGCCACGCTGCCCACACCGGCTCGGTACGAAGCAAAAGTAAAGCACGCCATGCCTTGTCCGATCAAGGCATTCAAGACCCGCACCTTCCCAAGACGCGGAGGCGCGGCGCACGCCTGCCAGGAGGCACTGTGACAAGTCACAGTCAAGACAGGCGCACTATGTCAGGAGCTGTAGACCAATAAATACAGCAACAAGACATGCCCTGCCGTCCCTGCCATCATCAACCACTACGCCTAGCTTGCAGCATGGGCAGGACGGCAGGACGACGACCAAGGAGCCATCGCCAGAAGACATCTAAGATCATTCACGGCAAGATATGGTAGATGGCGGGAAATCACCCCGGGGCCACCTGTCGAGCCCCGGAGCCCACCTTGTAAGCCGCCCGAGCCTTGAAGTATAAAAGACTCGGGTAGGCAACGTTGCAAGGGGTTTGCCACCTTGCGGGTTCGCCATTCGGGCAACTCAACTTAGATCATCACCAAGATTAGAACTCTGGTTCTAAGCTTCGAGAAACACACCTCCCGTGGACGTAGGGTATTATGCTCCGGCGGCCGGAACCACGTAAAAACCCTCGTGTCAACCCTCTAACGATCAACGTGACCTTCCGAGAGAACTAGCCCCTCCGAAAAAGAACTTCCGCGGGCTGCCCTGACGCACGCCCAGGGGAAGTGTCGACCACAACACTTCGACACCTTCCCTGCTGGACACGTGGCGCCTTCGGAGCTCACCCCTACGGAAGGGGCGAGGTCCGGCTCTCCTGGCCACGTGGGAGGCCCGGGGCTCACCTCTGAGGAGAGGGGAGGTCCGGCCCTGCTGGACACGTGGCGCCTTCGGAGTTCACCCCTGCGGAGGGGGCGAGGTCCTTAGGCGGTTTTCTCCTGTGCGCGGGTGTCGTTACCCTCAATAACGGGTACCCCCGCGCACAGGGTAAAACTTCCTAAGGACCTCGCTCCCTCTGCAGGGGCGGGGTTTGAAGGCGCCACGTGTCCAGCGGGGCCGGAGCTCCCCTCCCCACGGAAGATAGCTCCGAGCCTGCCACGTGGCCCAGGAGGCCGGACCTCACCCCCTCTGCAGGGGCGAGCTCCGAAGGCGCCACGTGTCCAGCGGGGCCAGAGCTCCCCTCCCCTCTGAGGATAGCTCCGGGCCTGCCGCATGGCCTAGAAGGCCGGACCTCGCCCCCTCCGCAACGGCGAGCTCCGAAGGCGCCACGTGTCCGGCAGGGCCGGGCCTCTCCTCTCCTCAAAGGATAGCTCCGAGCCTGCCGCGTGGCCTAGGAGACCGGACCCCGCCCCCTCCGCGGGGGTGAGCTCCGAAGGCTCCACGTGTCCAGCGGAGCCGGAGCTCCCCCTCTTCTCAGAGGAGAGCTCCGGGTCCGACACGTGGCCAGCAGAGCAGTGCTGCCGCCCGGCGGGGTAGGCAGCAGGAGTAAAGGCGCGCCATGCCTTTACCGTACAAAGCATTCAAGACCCGTG
The DNA here is from genome assembly GCA_030760725.1 of Neostapfia colusana. Lineage (NCBI taxonomy): Eukaryota > Viridiplantae > Streptophyta > Magnoliopsida > Poales > Poaceae > Neostapfia > Neostapfia colusana. The sequence goes on from JASWHV010000006.1 coordinate 110,949,696, forward strand.
CCTTCCCAAGACGAAGAGGCGCAGCGCACGCCTGTCAGGAGGCGCCATGACTAGTCACAGTCAGGACAGGCGTACAGTGTCTGAAGCTGCAGGCCATTAAAGGCAGCGACAAGACCGGACAAGACATGCCCTGCCGCCCCTGCCAGCGCCAATACATAATAGCTGGTAGGAAATCACCCCGGGGCCGCTTGTCGGGTCCTGGGCCCACCTTGTAAGCCGCTCGAGCCTTGGACTATAAAAGGCTCGGGTAGGCAACGTTAGCAAGGGTTCGCACTCCAGCAACTCGCACCCTAGACATAACTCACCACCCTCAAGCTCAGGACTCGGGTTCTGAGCAACAAGCAATACAACGAGCACCTCTGCTCACCGTGGACGTAGGGTTTTACGCTCCGGCGGCCCGAACCATGTAAAACTCGCCGTGTCAAGCTTCTCCCTCACTTGTCCCTTACGCTGAAGCTCTCCGCAAGCGACCAGCCCCTCCGAAAAAGAACCTCCGCGGGCTGCCCAGAGCAGGTCCGGGGGAAGTGTCGACCACACACATCGACATTTGGCGCGCCAGGTAGGGGGCTTTTCCCTTGCGCGACGAGTTTCTACCGACGAAGATGACGAAGCTTCCTTCAGTGGCAAGCTCTCCTCCCCCGCCTTCACGACGGACCGTGACTAGCGGGGAGTATGTGTCGACACACTCGGGACGGAGTGTGTCGGCGCAAGCTGGAAACCAGCAGCCGACTCCGGCAACTCCGACTCTGGCAATGCAGGCTCCAGCTAGCATGAGATCTTCTGCAGCGCTGAGCGTTCCCCACGGGGGCGCGCTAGCTGCAGCAAGAGCGCTATTGCGCAATCCACCTGCTGGGGACGCGCCTCAGTCAGCGACCCAGCAGTGGATTCGCGAAGTAGACCGTCTTGTCGTCGCCGCCGCAAACCCTCGACTTCGGCGGGGCGACGCCCCGGCCAACCGGCTGTGTCGCTGACGCGCACGCCAACGGTTGACGGGCAGACGGTGGACTCCAGCTCTACCAGGTTCCCATCGACGGACCTCAGGACAGAGCTGGAACGATGCCACTTGGGCCAAGATGCCCGAGTGTTCCTCGAGCGACGACGAGAAAGGCGTCGCAACCAAGAGGCCGGCGACAGCATGACATCAGCCTCGACCCTGCCTGAGGCGCAGACCTTCGCCACGTGATCTCTGCCCCAGGCATACGCCACGCAGCATATGCAACAGCCATATGCCCTGCAAACGGCGCCCCCGGTCTATGGCGCAGCCTTGCCCATACCGGGGTACACTGTGCCAGCAGCGAACCAAGCGTTCGCGGCACCAACGCCTGCAGCGACAGGAGCAGGATGTGCGTCCCTGGCGCCCCACCTTCGCTTCGCGAGGTGGCCGCGCAAGTTTCGGCCGCACCTGCCCGAGAAGTACGACGGCAGCGTCAACCCGGCGGAGTTCCTCCAGATCTACTCCACCGCCGTCCTTGCTGCAGGAGGGGACGAGGCCGTCATGGCCAACTGCTTTCCCGTCGCCTCGACCGGCCCAGCCCGGTCTTGGCTCATGAACCTCCCCTAGGGTTCCATAACCTCCCGGGGAGAGCTCTGCCGGCAGTTCACCGCCAACTTCAGCAGCTCCTACACCCGGCCCAGCACGGAGCTGGACCTCCACACCGTGCAGCAACAACCGGGAGAATCTCTGTGCTCCTTCATCCAGCGGTTCTCCCAAGTACGCAACACCATCCTCCACATCCCGAATGCATCAGCGGTGGTCGCGTTCCGACAAGGTGTGAGGGACAAGAAGATGTTCGAGAAGTTGGCCACCCGAGAGGTGCAAGACATCTCGGAGCTCTTCAGCCTGGCGGACAAGTGCGCCAGAGCAGAAGACGGGCGTCATTGGCACTCACTGCCAGCCTCCGAAGCCGGAAGGCAGCCCGAAGACGGCGGAGTTCAAGCTGAGCTCCCGACCACGTCAAACAGTCAAGGGTCAAGCACCGACTGACTTCGTGGTCAGGTGGACGCCACAACCAAGCATCCCAGGGGGGCCCCTGCTTCACCGAGCCCCTCTGAACGTTCTACCTCGACGGCGTGCTGCTCCTCATGCCAACGGGGGAGCGATTTGGGTACCTTGGACCTGTGCCATGTACCGCGCGCCGACGACACCGTCGCCAACAACCTGACAGCGAAGGTCTCCACCGGAGCCCCGGAGCTCCAAGGAGCCTTCGAAGGGATGTTGCTGCGACTCACAGCCCGGAGTGCCAACCGGGCGAAGGGGGCGAGACCAACACCTCGAAGCTGGCGGTCGGCGGCCGTGCAGCCATGGAGCCAGCCAAAGGATCGTATGCGCCTTGGGGACTCTGTGCAACCCAGCGCCCAAGATCCAGAAGCTCAAGTAGTCCCGATGCATGGACCACGGAGGTCCGGGACTCCTTGAAGGACATCCTTCCTTATGAACGTGCATTCGCTAAACAGATTGTGCGGATGGCTAAGTGTTACGCGCTGGTATCTTTACTGGCGTGGCGCCACGGCATCCTATTGCGGTGCATAACCCAGGAGGAAGGCTGCGACCAGATTGCAGTAGTCCACGGAGGCGAGTGCTGGGAACGCTCATCGTCCCGCACGCTGGTGGGTTAAGCCATCTGGCATGGCTCCTACTGACCAAGAGCCACCTGGACGCCGTCAAACCGGTTAGGAGATGCAATGCGTGCCAGGTCCACGCCGAGCAGACCCACACAACCGGTGCAGACGCCGCACCCAGAGCCGTCGGGGGATACCGGCTCCTCTATGTCGAGGGCCAGCCAGACTTCCCAGGGCCGGGTCACGGAAATTACCCTTCTACATGGTATGCGGGGCCGAAGCCATGCTTCCCCCTGAGATCGCCATGGGGGTCCCCCCGTGTCCGAGCGTACGACGAAGCCACGCATGACCCGCTCTGCGTGAGGACATCTACCTCATTGTCGAGGCAAGATGGCAAGCCACGCTCCGGATCGCATGGAACCGGCGGGCCCCAGCGCTACCACCGCCGTTCCATGCATGGGAGCCCAGGACAGGCGCTCCGACGCTACCCTAGTAAGTTTACCATGCTTACTTAGGTGTTTATTTAAATTACGCATTAATTTATATGATCACCTCCCACGCTCTAGACAGTGTACATCCATTGTACACTCGGTTCCTCTTTCCTGCTCTCATGCATAGTCGATATTTGCCATCCTGCCGAAGGCGGTAGTGCTTGGGGTACCTGCCAGAGGCCCGGGGGCCTTTTGGACCTCCCCCTGTAAGGGTACTGTACCGCCAGTTGGTCTCCTCCAAGAAAAGACCTACGCTAGACCGAGGGGTCAGGAGCCTTGCTTTGCCCGGTCCTGCACCCAAAGCATGCGCACTCTGCCCCCCAGCGCTACGGTCTGAGTACTAGGGGGCCAGACGGTTACACCCTGACTAGGGCTGGGGGCCAGACCTCCGGGACCAAGTGCACTGGATTACCCAAGCCCCGTATTCCGGCCCGGGACAGTAAGCCAAATGAGACTAAGGGACAGGAAAGGGAGGACCTCTGAGCAGTACCGGATCCCACCCCCTCAGCAGGGGTGAGCTCCGAAGCCGGACCTCGTCTCCCTCTTCTCAGAGACGAGCTCCGATGACCTCCGGACCTCACGCCCTTCGTGGACCTGAGCTCCGATGACCTCTGGACCTCACGCCCTTCGTGGGCCTGAGCTCTGATGACTTCCGGACCCCACGTCCTTCGTGGGCCTAAGCTCCGATGACTTCCGGACCTCCGCCCCCACAGCCGGGCCGAGCTCCGATGCCAGCCCTCGCCCTCCTTTCAGAGGCGAGCCCTGATGCCGGACCTCACGCCCTTCGTGGGCCTGAGCTCCAATGACTTCCTGACCTCACGCCCTTCGTGGGCCTGAGCTCGGATGACTTCCGGACCTCCGCCCCCACAGCCGGGCCGAGCTCCAATGCCAGCCGTCGCCCTCCTTTTAGAGGCGAGCCCTGATTCCGGACCTCACGCCCTTCGTGGGCCTGAGCTCCGATGACTTCTGGACCTCATGCCCTTCGTGGGCCTGAGCTCCGATGACTTCCGGACCTCCGCCCCCACAGCCGGGCCGAGCTCCGATGCCAGCCCTCACCCTCCCTTCAGAGGCAAGCCCTGATGCCGGACCTCACGCCCTTCGTGGGCCTGAGCTCCGATGACTTCCGGACCTCTGTCCCCACAGCTAGGCCAAGCTCCGATGCCAGCCCTCGCCCTCCTTCCAGAGGCGAGGCTTGATGCCGGACCTCACGCCCTTCGTGGGCCTGAGCTCCGATGACTTCCGGACCTCCGCCCCCACAGCTGGGCCGAGCTCCGATGCCAGCCCTCCTTTCAGAGCCGAGCCCTGATGCCAGACATCACGCCCTTCGTGGGCCTGAGCTCCGATGACTTCCCAGACCACCCCTCTTCTCAGAGGCGAGCTCCGAAGCCGGACCTCCCCCTTTCACAAGGGCTGAGCTCCGATGCCAGGCTTCACCCTCTCCTCAGAGGCTGAACTCCGAAGCCGTCAAGACCCTGCCAGCACAGGGAGTACTCAAGACAAGAAAGTGTGCGGGTAGGAGAAGGCCCCACCTCGGGCTCGTTACCTCCCCCGAGGTGAGCTCGGGGGCCACTGTCGGTACCCTCAATACCGGGTACCCCTGCGCACAGGGTAAAACTTCCTAAGGACCTTGCTCCCTCTGCAGGGGCGAGGTTTGAAGGCGCCACATGTCCAGCGGGGCCGGAGCTCCCCTCTCCATGGAGGATAGCTCCGAGCCTTCCACGTGGCCCAGGAGGCCGGACCTCACCCCCTCTGCAGGGCGAGCTCCGAAGGCGCCACGTGTCCAGCGGGGCCAGAGCTCCCGTCCCCTCGAAGGATAGCTCCGGGCCTGCCACGTGGCCCAGGAGGTCGGACCTCGCCCCCTCCGCAAGGGCGAGCTCCAAAGGCGCCACGTGCCCGGCAGGGCCGGGGCTCTCCTCTCCTCAAAGGATAGCTCCGAGCCTGCCACGTGGCCTGGAAGACCGGACCCCGCCCCCTCCGCGGGGGTGAGCTCCGAAGGCTCCACGTGTCCAACGGAGCCGGAGCTCCCCCTCTCCTCAGAGGAGAGCTCCGGGTCCGACACGTGGCCAGCAGAGCAGTGCTGCCGCCCGATGCGGTAGGCAGCAGGAGTAAAGGCGTGCCATGCCTTTACCGTACAAAGCATTCAAGACCCGCGCCTTCCCGAGACGAAGAGGAGCAGCGCACGCCTGTCAGGAGGCGCTGTGACCAATCACAGTCAGGACAAGCGTACAGTGTCTGAAGCTGCAGGCCATTAAAGGCAGCGACAAGACCGGACAAGACATGCCCTGCCGCCCCTGCCAGCGCCAAGACATAATAGCTGGTAGGAAATCACCCCGGGGCCGCCTGTCGGGTCCCGGGCCTACCCTGTAAGCCGCTCGAGCCTTAGACTATAAAAGGCTTGGGTAGGCAACGTTAGCAAGGGTTCGCACTCCAGCAACTCGCACCCTAGACATAACTCACCACCCTCAAGCTCAGGACTCGGGTTCTGAGCAACAAGCAATACAACGAGCACCTCTGCTCACCGTGGACGTAGGGTTTTACGCTCCGGCGGCCAGAACCACGTAAAACTTGCCGTGTCAAGCTTCTCCCTCACTCGTCCCTTCCGCTGAAGCTCTCCGCAAGCGACCAGCCCCTCCGAAAAAGAACCTCCGCGGGCTGCCTAGAGCAGGTCCGGGGGAAGTGTCGACCGCACACTTCGACAGCGGGGGTACCCGGTACTGAGAGTACCGACACATACCATCACGAAAAAACTATGAGGCTATAAAATAATTATAAACCACAACCGTCTAAACTTATGAGTTAGTTGAGCGGAAGCAGAACATGTCAAAATGGAATGAGCGGTAGCGCAAACTCCAGCTAGACTAACAACTGTAGCTGTTGGTACTCGCGATATGGGGTACCCCCGCGCACAGGGGAAAATGCCTAAGGATCTCACCCTTCTCCGCAGGGAGAGCTCCGAAGGCGCCACGCGTCCGGCGGGGCCGGACCTCCCTCTCCTCAATGGAGAGCTCCGGGCTCGCCATGTGGCCTACAGAAGCCGGACCTCCCCCTCCGTGGGAGAGAGATCCAAAGGCGCCGCGTGTCCAGCGGGGCCGGACCTCCCTCTCCTCAGAGGAGAGCTCCGGGCCTGCCACGTGGCCGACAGAAGCCGGACCTCCCCCTCCGCGGGGAGAGGTCCGAGGGCTCCACGTGTCCTGCGGGGCCGGACCTCCCACTTCTCTGAGGAGGGCTCCGGGTCCGCCACGTGTCCAGCAAAAGAGCGCTTCCTGCTCCCGAGCGGTAGGCAGCGGGTGTAAAGACGCCCCATACCTTGCCCGTACAAGGTATTCAAGGCCCGCGCCTTCCCAAGACGCGGAGACGCGGAGCACGCCTCTGTCAGGTGCCGTTGCGCCCAATCAGATCCCAGACTGGCGCGCGGTGTCAGAACCTGCCAGCCAATAAACGCAGCGACAAGACATCCCCTGCCGCCCCCGCCGTCATCAACCACTACGGCTAGCAGGCGGCATGGGCAGGGCGGCAAGACGAAGACTCAGAAGCCTTCGCCAGAGACAACTACCAACATATCTGCAGATACGATAGTCTGCAGGCAATCTCCCCGGGACCACCTGTCGGGTCCCGGGCCCCCCTTGTAAGCCACCTGAGCCTTGGACTATAAAAGGCTCGGGTAGGCAACGTTAGCAAGGGTTCGCACTCCCGCAACTCATACGCTAGGCATAACTCATCCCCAAGCTCAGGACACCGGTTCTGAGCAACAAGCAATACAGCGAGCTCCTCAGCTCGCCGTGGACGTAGGGTTTTACGCTCCGGTGGCCTGAACCACGTAAAACTCGCCGTGTCAAGCTCCTCCTTAACTCGTCCATACGCTTAAGCTCTCCGCAAGTGACTAGCCCCTCCGAAAAAGAACCTCCGCAGGCTGCCCAGTGCAGGTCCGGGGGAAGTGTCGACCACACACTTCGACATTTGGCGCGCCAGGTAGGGGTTTTTCCCTTGCGCGACGAGTTTCCGCCGATGAAGATGACCAAGCTCCCTTCAGCGGCAAACTCTCCTCCTCCGCGTTCACGGCGAACCTTGACCAGCGGGGAGTACATGTGGACACACTCAGGATGGAGTGTGTCGGCGCAAGCTGGGAGCCAGCAGCCGACTCTGGCAACGCCGACTCCGACAATGCAGGCTCCAACCACCGTCAGATCTTCTGCAGCACTGAGCGTACGCCACGGGGGTGCGCTGGCCGCAGCAAGAGCACTACTGCACAATCCGCCTGCTGGGGACGCGCCTCAGGCAGCGACCCAGCAGTGGATTCGCGAGGTAGACCGTCTCGTCGTCGCCGCCGCAAACCCTTGACTTCGGCGGGGACGACGCTCCAGCCAACCGGCTGTGTCGCTGACGCGCACGCCAACGGTTGACGAGCAGACGGTGGATTCCAGCTCCACCAGGCCCCAGTCGACGGACCTGAGGACAGAGCTGGAGCGGTGTCACTTGGGCCAGGATGCCCGGGTGTACCTCGAGCGACGTCGAGAAAGGCATCGCAACCAGGAGGCTGGCGACAGCGTGACGTCGTCCTCGACCCGACCTGAAGAGCAGACCTTCGCCACGTGATCTCTGCCCCAGGCATATGCCGCGCAGCATATGCCACAGCCATATGCCCTGCAAACGGCGCCCCCGGTCTATGGCGCAGCCTTGCCCATACCGGGGTATACCGTACCAGCGGCGAACCAAGCATTCGCGGCACCAACACCTCCAGCAACAGGGGCAGGATGTGCGGCCCTGGCACCTCACCTTCGCTTCGCGAGGTGGCCGCGCAAGTTTCGGCCCCACCTGCCCAAGAAGTACGACGGCAGCGTCAACCCGGCGGAGTTTCTCCAAATCTACTCCACCGCCGTACTTGCCGCAGGAGGGGATGAGGCCGTCATGGCCAACTACTTCCCCGTCGCCTTGACCGGCCCGGCCCGGTCTTGGCTCATGAACCTCCCCCAGGGTTCCATAACTTCCTGGGGAGAGCTCTGCCGGCAGTTCACCGCCAACTTCGGCAGTTCCTACACCCGGCCTGGCACGGAACTCGACCTCCATGCCATCCAGCAACAGCCTGGGGAGTCGCTGCGTTCCTTCATCCAGCGGTTCTCCCAGGTGCGGAACACTATCCCACACATCCAGAACGCTTCTGTGATGGTGGCGTTCCAGCAAGGCGTTCGGGACAAGAAGATGCTTGAGAAGCTTGCGACTAGAGAGGTTCGCGACGTCTCAGAGCTCTTCAGCCTGGCGGACAAGTGCGCCAGAGCAGCCGAAGGGCGAAACTGGCACTCTCTACCAGCCTCCGAGCCAGAGGGGCAGCCAGGATCTGGCGCCGCTTCCTATGGAAGCGGCGGGAAGATCAGGAACAGGGGCGGTGGCAAGATGAAACCGCCGTATGCGGCCCCCGTTGCCGCAGCAGCAGCACCCAGTGGAGCTCGGGGGCCACGCCCCGACAAAAGGCCGCGACAATCACCGGCTCCGGACGGGGGCCAGGGCGAGCTATGCCCCGTGCACGGAACCAGTTACCATACTGCTGCCGAGTGCCGGGAAATCCAGAAGCTCGCGGAGCACTTCCGGAAAGGGAAGCAGCTTCTAACTGATGCCCCACCCTACCGTCAAAGGGAGGGCGAGCAGAAGGTCGACGCCCCAGACGACGTCGACCACCAGGTGGAGTTCCAGGAGCCTCAGCGCGCCGTGAAGGCGGTGCGCAATCATGAGAGCTCCAGTTCCAGTGATGACGAGCGCCGGAAGATGCTCTACATCATCTACGGTGGGTCCGCTGACCCCTCGTCCCAAAGCGCGGTTAAGACCTTGCGCCGAGCGGTAGCGTCGGTGGCTCCCCTCCCGGGTGCAGCGCACCTCAGGTGGATGGGAACCCCCATCAGCTTCGATGCCACCGACTGCCCCAGGAACATGGCTGGGGCCGCCCAACTACCGCTCTTGGTGGCCCCCGCCATCGCCAACGTAAGGATGTACCACGTCTTGGTGGATGGCGGGGCTGGACTGAACCTCATCAGTCGCGCAGCTTTCCAGAAGCTGCAGATCCCGATGGCCAAGCTCACCCCATCGAGCCCGTTCTCAGGGGTAGGGCCGGGACAGGTCGTTCCCTACGGCCACATCATCCTCCCGGTGACCTTTGGGGCATCGGACAACTATCGGACAGAGTACATTCTGTTCGACGTGGCGGAGATCGACCTCCCCTTCAACGCCATAATTGGCAGGCCAGCCCTGTACCGATTCATGGCAGTAGCCCACTACGGCTACCTTGTCCTGAAGATGCCTACACCAACATGTGTCCTCAGGATTCGTGGAGACCGTACTGCCACAGTGTTAGCCTTGGAAAAGCTCCAAGCGCTTGCAACAGCTAGAGCACCAACCCCAGGCAGTGCAGAACCAAACCGGCTCCACCCGAGTGCACGCCACCGTGCCTCTACTACAGCACCCCATGTGCAACCCCTTGACGAGGGCGACATCCCCTTGAGGCTCGTCAAAATCGGCGCCGATGCCACCCAGACCACCAGGGTAGCCGGGGGCCTGGATAGCAAATAGGAAGGCGCGCTCGCCACCTCCCTCCGGCACAATGTCGATGTGTTTGCATTGCAGCCGTCGCAGATGCCAGAGGTCCCTAGGGAGGTGATCAAGCACCACCTAAAGGTCTTCTCCAACGCCCGGCCAGTCCAACAGAAGCCCCGCAAGCAGTCCATCGAGCGGCAAAGTCTCATCCGCGAAGAAATCAAGAAGCTGCTAGACACTGGCTTCATACGGGAAGTCCGCCACCCCCGGTGGTTGGTGAACCCTGTTGTTGTCCCAAAAGCCGGCAGGAAGCTCCGGATGTGCATCGACTACACCAGTCTCAATAAGGCATGTCCTAAAGATCCATTCCCTCTCCCTAGAATAGATCAAATAGTAGACTCGACGTCAGACTGCGATATGCTGTGCTTCCTAGACACTTACTCGGGTTTCCATCAGATCCCTATGTCTAGAGAAGATGAAGAGCACACCTCCTTCATCACAGTAGACGGTCTGTGCTGTTATGTCCCTATGCCTCATGGCCTAAAGAACGCTCTCCCTATCTTCGTTGAGGTGTATGTCGATGACTTTGTTGTTAAGGGCAGGCAGAGTTCATCCCTACTAGATAACCTGGCCTTAGTCTTCAATAAACTGCGCTCTATGCGCACCAAGCTGAACCCCGACAAGTGTGTGTTCGGCGTATCCTCTGGAAAACCCTTAGGATTCCTGGTCTCACACCGAGGAATTGAGGCCAACCAAGAGAAGATCAAAGCCATTGACTTAAGGCGGCCCCCCGCCCACATCAAAGAAGTCCAGAAACTCACGGGATGCCTAGCCGCGCTGAGTCGGTTTATACCGAGGTTAGCAGAGCAAGCGCACCCCTTCTCTAAGCTCCTGCGCAAATCCGGCCCATTCGCTTGGACCGATGAAGCAGAAGAAGCTCTCCAGGAGCTGAAGCAACTAGTGATGACCCTACCCGTAATGGTAGCCCCCGAGCCCGAAGAGCATCTGTTGCTCTACATCGCGGCGACGGTTGCAGTGGTGAGTGTGGTCCTCGTCGCAGAGCGGCCGGACCCCTCATCGCCATAGCCTGCTCCGGTATCGGGAAACAGGCGCCAGGAAACCCCGGAGGTCCAAGACGACCCCCCGGGTCTCCGAGGCAACCCCTCGGAGGTCCAAAACGGACCCCCGGACCCCCAAAACAACCTCCCGGAGGACCAGCAGAACCTCCCGGAGGTGCAACGGGACCCCCCGGAGGTCCAACAGAACCTCCAGGATGTCCAACGGGGACCTCCCGGAGCTCCCGGGAAATCAGCGGGACCTCCTGGAGGTCCAAGACAGCCTGGGAGCCTTCGAGTATCAGCTCCCGGCGGTCTCCCCGGGCCCACCCACCTCCCCCGGGCCTGAGCCATGGATGGAGATATCTCTGACCTGGGAGGGAGGGTCCGGACCATCAGGAGGCCTATCTACTACATCAGCGAGGTCCTCCATGACGCCAAGACAAGGTACCTGGAGGTCCGTAAGCTGCTGTATGCAGTACTCGTGGCGTCCAGGAAGCTCCGCCACTGCTTCCAAGCCCACCGGGTCTCGGTGGCCACCTCCTATCCGCTGAAGGCTGTCCTCCACAGCCCCCACGCAACAGGCAATGTCACCAAATGGGCAGCGGAGCTACCGGAGTTTGAGCCAGACTCCTCCCTCGTCACGCAGTCAAGAGCCAAGCACTGGCTGACTTCGTGGCTGAGTGGACGCCAACGCAGGCTGACCCAGGGGGCCATGAAGACGGTGAACCAGGGTCCCGAGCTCCGGCCTTCACCGGGCCTTACTGGACGCTCTTCTTCAACGGCCCCTCGCGAAAGCAGGGGGCCGGTGCTGGCGTACTGCTCCTCATGCCATCGGGGGAGCAGTTTGGGTATATGGTGCGTCTCAATTCCATGGCAACCAACAACATGGCAGAGTATGAAGCACTCATCTTTGGCCTAAAGACAGCCCTGTCTCTAGGCGCTCGCCAGTTGTTGGCACAGGGCGACTCCCAGCTAGTTATCAAGCGAGTTAAGGGTGAATGCTCCTGCAGTGACCCACAGCTAGCTGCTCATCTGCTCTACATGCAGATGGTGGAGAAAGACTTCCTCGCCTTGGACCTGCACCACGTACCGCGCACTAGCAAGGCCGCAGCTGACGACCTCTCAACGAAGGCCCCCACCGGAGCCCCTGTGCCCAAAGGAGTCTTCGAGAGGATGTTGCTGCGGCCCACAGCGCGGCCCGCCGAGCCGGGCGAAGGGGGCTAGACCAGCACCTTGAAGCTGGCGGTCCCGGCGGCCCTGCAGCCATGGACGCCGCCAAGGATCGTAAGCGTCACTAGGGACTCCGTGCAACCCAGCGCTCAAGATCCAGACGCTCAAGTCAGACCCGATGCATGGATCACGGAGATTCGGGACTACTTGAAAGACAATATCCTCCCTGATGAACGTGTATCCGCTGAACGGATCGTGCGTATGGCTAAGAGACACGCGTTGGTAGAAGGGGACCTCTAACGATGTGGCGCCAACCGCGTCCTATTGCGGTGCATAACCCAGGGGGAAGGCTGCGACTTGCTCGCTGAGATCCATGGAGGCAAATGAGGGAGTCACTCTTCCACGCGCACGCTTGTCGGTAAAGCCTCCTGGCATGGCTTCTACTAGCCAACAACACTCCAGGATGCCGTCAAGCTGGTCGAGAGCTGCAAGGCGTGCCTGTTCCACGCCAAGCAGATCCATACACCGGCTTGGACGGTACAGATGATCCCGCCCACATGGCCATTTGCCGTATGGGGGCTGGACATCCTGGGACCATTCCCCACAATCGAGGATGGGGACCCGCTCCCGAACCCTCGGAACACAGAACACCTCCGTAAGTTCTACCCCTAGAGCAACAATAGGACAGACTCTTCTTTTTATGATAAATTCCATAGAGCCCAGGAACAGTGCTCGGAGCAGCTAAGCCTCAGGGGACGGTCCGGGACTACGTTCAGCTTCGCCTGGTTCCGACCCCAAGCGCGTAGAGTCTTGCTTCCCTTCTTAATGAGGCGGGTCGTGGCCTCCATACTTAGCCTGCCTTCCTCCTATGGAAATTTATATGAAAAGAAACCTGTCCTACGTTGCTCTTCCTTGGTGCTCATTTAATTTACTTATTAAATTTTTATGACTGCACTTCTAGCGCATGCTCACCATGCGCTCAGCTCCCTCTTCTCATTCTCACCTTTAATCGGCATTTGCTGCCCTACCAAAGGCGGTTGCGTTGGAGGTACCGGCCGATAGCCAGGGGGGCCCCGAGCCCCCGGCACTTCACGCACGGTAGTCCCCAAGCACCGTATAAGTGGAAGGGGACCGTAAGCCAAATAAGACTATGAGATATAGGAGGGGGAGCTCCCAAGGAGAATTACATTTCCCTTATTTGTGTGCAGGACCTCTCGGCCTCAGCTCCCCGCAGGAGTATGGTAGGTACATCCATCCAATGGAACGCACCTACCAGGGGGCCGCTACGGGATCGCGCAAGACCGAAACCCCAAGGTAAGACCAAAGAACCTAGACCTCACCACTTCCGCAGGGGCGAGACCTGAAGGTCCCACGTGTCCAGCGGGGCCGGACCTCCATCTCCTTAAGGGGGGGCTCCGGGCCCGCCACATGACCTACAGAAGCCAAACCTCCTCCCTTCGCGGGGAGAGGTCCGAGGGCTCCACGTGCCCCGCAAGCCAGGACCTCCCCTCAGAGGGGAGCTCCGGGCCCGCCACGTGGCTAGCAGGCCCGGACCCCCCCATTCTTATGGGGCAGGTCCTGGAGACCTCCGGGGCCCTTAATATATAGTAAGGACCCGGGGAAGGTGTCTATGCAGAGCTTCGAGATTGGTCAAGGCCTCTGAGTACCTTGCGGAGCTAAGGACTCGTCCAGGTAAAACAAGGAAGAAGACTAAGACGCGCGGACACAGAAGGAAACAGGAGTCTGTTCATACAAGGCTCCGTGAGCTGGGCTACAGACTCAACAAAAATAAAAAAGGAGGTACATGGCCTTGTGGCCACGGGGGAAGATGCCTAAGAGTCCCCGGACTCCCGTTGGAACCTAGAGACCACAAGGGCGGCCACGTCCTCGACCTCGGCCCTAGCAGCTTCCTCCTGCTTGGCAACGGGTCCTAGACGGACTGGCCCCAAAGGAAAGGAAGGGTCTTGGCTCCGGAAGCACGCCAGAACGTGCATAGCGACCTCCTTTGCCAGGCCCCGTCCTTCCACTTCAAGCTCGTCGGCGATCACCGCTTCGAGCCGATCCAGCTTGTCGCCGATGGACTCAAGTGTCGGGATTGCTTCGGACATCTGCTGCGCCGGAGCCTCCATCCGCACAGGGCTGAAACCAAAAGGAGCCAAGGCAGACCCCGCCTTGGCAATAAAGCCCCAGACCGCCTGGGCCTCGGTAGACCGCAAGGACTGGAGCTTCTCTACCTCTTGGCGAGCCACCAGCTCGCGATCCATCGCCGCCTGGCGCTCCAGGGAGAACTGCTCCTCCTTCGCAGCAGCAGCCGACTCACGGAGCTCCAGCTCCTCGGTCCGAGCCCTCAGCTCCCCCACTTCGGCTTTCAGCCGGGCGGTGGTCCTCTCCTCCTCGGCCACTGCAGCGCGTTCCTGATCGGCGACGGCGCACTCTCGATGAGCTACCTGCAGCCACAACTCCTCCGCGGCGGCAGAGCGCTCCTCGGCTTTGGCTTCAACATGGGCCAGGGCCTCGCGGTAGGAAGTACGAAGCCGCCGGGTCTCTGACTCCAGGCGGCTAATGGCCTTCTTCTGAGTGTCAAGCAGAGCACTCATGGCCTCAAGTCTTGACTGCCTAGAGTCAAGATCCGCCCTAGCCTCCTGGGCCCGCTGCTGCAAGATGAGAAGGCGTTCCCTCTCTCCGGCCAGCGCCCCCCGCTCCTGCTCGAAGGCGGTCTGGATCTGTCGGGCGCTGGTCTGGACACGCCCCAGGGCATCCCACACGGGCGCCGCGACAGAGGGGGCAGGAGTCACGCCCCTGACCCCCCTGTCAAGTCTAAGACCGGCGGAGGCGCCGGCGCCTCAGCAACCGGAGTGGGACGCTGTCCTAAGGAAGCCAGGGGGTCAGCAGGGGCACCTACAGCGGCCCTCCTAGTCTCAGGACCGGATTTCTGGGCTGGTGAAGGAGGGTGGACAGGAGCGGATGCGGCCACCACGGAGGGTGAACTCGCCAGCACAGAGGAAGCCCCCGTCGACTTGGGGGCCATGGGAGCCACTACGGTTCCCAGATGCTGAGGCGCGGAGCCTCCGTCAGTTGGAGATGGCCAGGTAAGAGGCCCGCCCCCGGCAGCCGGTCGGTCCCTGTAAGAAAATAAAGCTCTCAGGCTAAGAGAGGAGACGAGAACGCTGCTCCTACAAGCCAGAAGGAGCAACACTTACTGGGCGACATGAGCGCTCCAACGGGCTTGTAGCACCGACCTCTGGGCCATAATTGAACCGCCAGGACCTGCGGTTGGAATGGTCATGAGACGTGGCGCCTGGACCCCCGGCACACTCCCCGGCGTCGCCCCACCAGCATCCGTCCTAGAAGCCCCTCCGCTTGAGGAAGGAGGACGAGGTGCTTGGGTTACTTCGGACTGCCGCTGTCCGGGGAGAGATCCGCTTGGGTGGGACACCTGGGGCCTCTTCGGGTCGCCACCCGATGGACCAGCACCCCCGGGAGATGGGTGCAAGGGTACTCCGGCACCCTGACTCGGCGCAGGCGGCGCCCTCGAAGGAGACCGGGCACGTTTCTTCTCTGGATGCCCAGAGGCCGGCTCCTTCCCCTTCCCCTTATCGGCGGCTTGAGTTCCGTCGGCTCTTGGCAAGGGTTGGGCAGCAGCAGATGCCTCGTGCCCCGATCCGGAGCACTCGGTTCCTGGGATCGTGATACCCCGGAAGGCATCCCCGACCTGCCGGACGGCGATCCCGATGTCGTCGAGGTTCGGCATCTTCCGCAGGAGCTGTGACGCCCTCAATTCTGTGGAAAACCACGGAACCGAGAACTAATGCATATGTGTGCCCAGGATGTTCATCACACATACACATACGTTCCACAAACTGAATTCAGATTATATATTACCACGAATAACAGGGTTTATTACAATATCTCATGAGTCTTGGACTCATGCTTACAGCGGAAGTCTTATTTCTATGCAGCGGAAGTCCTTATTCAAATGCGGAAGCAAAACTAATGCGGAAGCAAAACTAAGCAGAAGTGGCTCCATCTTTAATCCTTCCACAGGCAAGGTTGAGAACAGATCACACGCCATAATGCTCTACTCGGTCTTCATAGTAGTCTTCTCTTGCTGTTGATGAAGAAATAATAATGCAAGTTTGAGCACAATGATGTACTCAGCAAGTGCGGGAATAACACATGATATGCAGCTTATAAACAAGGTAGGTATAAAAGGGCTTATTTGCAGAAAAGCAATCTTGTAAAACCATGATAAAACGGCAACTTTACTTTAGATGAATGTAATCCCAGCATGTATTAAATTACCAAATAACTTCATCACTTCCCGTGTTCCATCCAAACATTAACCAATCCTTTACCCATACTCACGAATACCTCCTCGTATTCGCTACCATCTCACCTTATAAAACAACCTCGTCTCGCACCGAGACCAATCTCATGTCATGACTCATCAGTCATGCAACCATCTCATCATCCAGGCTTAACAATTCCAAACCAAACCATAACCAAACCCATAATCATAACCAAGAATCCTTCCCAATAACCATTCCAATAACCATCCCATCTAATCATGGCAGTTTAGCCAGGTGCTCGTGACCGTAAGCTCGGCTATCATGATAGTTTTAATAACTCTGCAGAGTTTGCACCTCTTTACCCACAAGTTTGTGATTTCGTCACCCGTCGGCGACTGCAGAACCTCCATTATACCAGTACACAACCGTCGGTGTATGGTCAAGAGATCACAAAATAGCCTTTACAAATGGGTTACTAGATGTATGGACTCACTAAGGTTTCACCGGCAGGCTAGAATCTCCAATTCTCCCACCCACGGGCCCCCTCTTGTGCCATGCAGTTCCCAGGGCAGTCCTCACTCGACTCTCATTCCCCGCGCCTTCCATAGTCCATAACATCCTAGCAACTTACCTAATTACTCAGCTAAGCCACACCCATACTTGGCCTTGTGGTGGCACTGTTATCCTGGCATGTGCATGCATGAACCGGTCCTTAGATCTACGGCAAGTAAAACCACCATCTCATGCTACCTCGTTCACAAACCCAGGCTTGCCTAGATCTCCCTCCGATCCATGTTCATTATTAACATCAGTTTCTCATTATTATTATGAGTGCAGTCAGCTAGACACATCTATCTCGCTTCCCAATCCCATGGACTCAGCGAAGCATAAAACAAAAACCATACCCGACTCATAAACTTCCCAGGTGACAAGGGTGGTTTAATCAAAACTAGTAAACTCCTATAAAAGGGTTTCCCGTCATGTTTGACTCAGCACACACACTTTTTCGCAAAACAAAATAGTTTTACCCAAAACATAGGATCAACATGGTCAAGGAGCACTTGCCTTGTTCTTGCGGTTCCTGTTGTTCTTGATTCTCAAAACCTTGTTGCTGCAGCTCGTCGTACACAGCTTCCTGAGCTTGTCCTGCTATGTAGGATTCACGTGCACACAAATTCACAGCAATCAATATCATGCACAAACCCTAAACTAGATGCGATGATGCACATGCATGCTATCCTATGATTAGTTTCATTAGATTGATCTGTACGTATTCTTGCATGGCTTGCATGGTCAGAGGTATTCGGATCAAAGGTGGACGTGGCAATGATCTTGGCTTTTAGATCAAACTGATCATCAAGTGATCTGCCCACGAAAACGCTTCTGTTTGAAAGGAATCGAAGAACAGATGCAAAGAGATGAACAACATGATGTCGTAAGGTGGTATTGAAGTCCTACCTCACGTTCTTCTTGTCTTCGGGGTCCTCCTCAGACCGCTTGGTTCTCCTCCGATGATCTCCCTTGTTGTGCTTTCGGCGATGTTTTGCTCGGCGAGATAGGGCTAGGGCTCTAAGTCATCGGCTCAGGAGTTGAACGAGGAGTTTGTGGTTTCGGCCGGAGGTTTTGGGTTCTATTTATAATCGGGAAGAGAAGAGTCCTAATCTGATTGGATCCCGAATAAGAGTCTTATTCAGATCTTTGTGAGATCCTGACATCTTATCATTGGTAACATCGTGGATTTTAGATTGGTTTCCGTTGCGCACCGGTATCTTTACTCGTAAGAACCGCTTCAGACTCGTTACCTCCGCGGTGACGGGCTCCGGAAGCTCCACGTGTCCTTCGGGCCTGGTATCTCCTCATCCGCAGAGACGAGCTCCGGTTGTGCCATGTGTCAATCGATCGAGACCTCCCTCTTCTTCGGAGGTGGGCTCCGCGCACGCCACGTGTTGGTGCCGGTCCTTCCGCTCTCCTTTCCTCAGGGACATGCCCCGAGGTCGACACGTGTTTTGCTGTGACGGACCTTCCGGTGATAAGCTCCGGTGGCGACACGTGTTCGATAGATCCGGACTTCTCTGAGATGAGCTCCGAGATTGACACGTATCCCGCGCGGATGGTCCTCTGATTTCCGCGAGGACTAGCTCCGAGGATGACACGTGTCCTAAAAAATGCCTTTGCTTCTTCCGCAGAGGCCAGCTCCGCGGGCAGCACGTGTCTCACAGGGTCGGGCCTCTTTCCAATTGCGGAGGTGACCCCCGAGCCTGCCACGTAGCTATTTTAACGGCGGACTTCTCCCATTTTCTTGGGGATGAGCTCCGAACACGCCACGTGGTCTGCTGGTCGTGGAAATTGCCTTCGGTGCTCTCGGAGAGCTTTACTGGCTATCCTTTTAATACTCGTTTCCGTTCCCTCTTTTCTAAAAATATTTTTCTTTTTCATAAAACATGAACATATGCTGACACCCGGGATGAGGGTGTCACAAATCTACCCCCCTTAAATTGAATCTCGTCCTCGAGATTCGTTAGTAGAAAATAGATGGGGAAATTCTGCCTTGATATCCTCTTCTCGCTCCCATGTGGCTTCAGCTTCAGTGTGATGGCTCCATTGTACCTTGCACCATCGAATCACCTTGTTTCGGGTGACCCTTTCCTTTACGTCCAAGATTCGGACAGGGTGTTCTGCGTAAGTCAGGTCCTCTTGAAGGTTAAGTTCTCCCATTGACACTTGTTCCTCTGGTATTCTCAAGCACTTCTTGAGCTGGGATACATGAAACACGTCATGTACGTCGGAGAGGTGGTTTGGGAGCTCTAGTTGGTAGGCTACTTCCCCTCGCTTACCCAAAATCTTAAATGGTCCGATGTAGCGAGGCGCTAGTTTGCCTCTAACGTTAAAATGTCGTTGGCCTCGGATAGGCGATACCTTAAGGTATACGAAGTCTCCAACTTCAAAGGTCAACTTTCTACGCCTATTGTCCGCATAGCCTTTCTGTCGTGACTGAACAGCCTTTAAGTTTTCCTGTATTGTTTGGACTTGCTTTTCAGCCTCTTGTAATACTTCGGGTCCAAACACCTGGTTCTCTCCAGTCTCGTTCCAGAACAGCGGCGTTCTACACCGTCTACCATATAAGGCTTCGAAAGGCGACGTCTTCAAGCTAGCTTGATAGCTGTTGTTATAGGAGAACTCGGCATACGGTAAACTCCTATCCCAACTACGCCCACGTTTTAAGGCGCAAGCTCTCAACATGTCTTCCAAAATTTGGTTCGTCCTTTCGGTTTGTCCATCTGTTTGTGGGTGGTAGGCAGAGCTAAAATCCAGTCGTGTACCCATGGCTTTCTGCAGCTTCCTCTAGAATCTAGAGGTAAACTGAGAACCTCGATCTGAGATTATCCTCTTTGGAATTCCATGACGGCACACGATCTGCTCCATGTACAATTCTGCCAGCTGTGTAACGTTGTAACTGGCCTTTACCGGAAGAAAATGGGCGGTTTTCGTCAACCGGTCCACAATGACCCAGATGGAGTCGTATCCTGACTGAGTTCGTGGCAATCCGACAATGAAGTCCATACTGATGTCCTCCCATTTCCATTCAGGTATTTTTAAAGGTTGCAACAATCCAGCGGGTTTTTGATGTTCGGCTTTTACCCGTTGGCATGTGTCGCATAGGGCAACGTATTCGGCTATATCCCTCTTCATACCATCCCACCAATAGCAAGTTTTCAAGTCCTTGTACATTTTGGTGCTCCCTGGATGTATGGAATAGGGTGAATCATGTGCCTCCCTTAATATCATGTCGCGAAGGTGTCTTAGGTTTGGCACACAAATCCTTTTTCCTAGCCAAAGCGTACCCTTTTCATCCTCCTTGAAATCCTTCTCTATCCCTTGTCGGATTCTTTCCTTGATCTCCTTGATCCCCTCGTCCGTTGCTTGGCCCTTTCTTATTTCTTGCTCCAATGAGGAGTGGATTTCCATTATTTCCATGTTATTCAAAAATCCGAGGTGTAACTGTTTGAACTCCTTACGTAGTTCGGGTGGTAGCTCCCGAACCGTGAGTTGGTAGCATGCTCCCTTTCTGCTCAATGCGTCAGCGACCACATTGGCCTTCCCGGGGTGGTAATTGATTCCTACATCATAATCCTTGATGAGTTCTAACCATCGACGTTGCCTCAAATTTAAGTCTGTTTGTGTAAATATGTACTTGAGGCTTTTATGATCCGTATAGATCTCACATCGATGACCAAGGATATAATGTCTCCAAATCTTCAATGCATGCACCACTGCTGCTAACTCCAAATCATGAGTAGGATAGTTAAGCTCGTGCTTCTTTAATTATCGTGAGGCATAGGCTACCACTTGTCCTTTCTGCATGAGTATACACCCGAGCCCTTGCCTGGATGCATCACAATATATGTCAAAGCTCTTGCTTACATCTGGCAATACCAGAACTGGTGCTGTGGTTAGCCTTTTCTTGAGTTCCTCAAAACTTTCTTGACAGGCTTGTGTCCGTTGAAAGACTTTTCCCTTCATTAGCAACTCCGTCATAGGTTTTGCTATCTTAGAGAAGTCTTTAATGCGTACAAAAGACCCAAATGGGTCGGACCCTTCCCCGGACCCTGCGCAAGCAGAAGCTACATGCACCGGGCTGCCCTTTCTTTTTTTTTAGAGAAGTCTTTAATGAAGCGCCGATAGTATCCTGCCATCCCAAGGAAACTCCGAATATCCTTCACACTCCTCGGTTGGTCCCACTTCAAAATATCTCTCACCTTTCCAGGATCAACCGATACCCCTTCCTTGGAGATGATGTGGCCTAGGAAGGATATTTCCCTTAGCCAAAATTGACACTTGTTGAGCTTGGCATACAACTGATGCTCGCGCAACTTCTGCAAGGTCAATCTCAGATGTTCTTCATGCTCCTCCTTACTTTTTGAATACACCATAATGTCGTCGATGAAAACTATGACGAACTTGTCCAAGTACTCCATGAAAACCTTATTCATAAGGTACATGAAGTATGCGGGTGCATTCGTCAATCCGAAAGACATAACGGTATATTCATATGAACCATACCGCGTCCGAAAGGCTGTCTTAGGTATATCGGAGGGCTTAATCTTCAGCTGGAAATATCCCAACCGAAGATCAATCTTGGAGAACACTTGGGCTCCTTTCATTTGATCGAACAGGTCCTCTATACGGGGCAGAGGGTATTTATTCTTGATTGTTACCTCGTTGAGAGACCTATAGTCCACGCACATTCTTTGGGTTCCGTCCTTCTGGTCTATGAAGAGTACCGGGGCTCCCCATGGTGACGAACTTGGATGGATAAAACCCTTCTCCAACTGTTCTTGAATTTGTTTCTTTAGTTCAACTAACTCGTTAACGGGCATCCTGTATGGCCTCTTAGCTATGGGTGCAGTTCCAGGTACCAAATCTATGGCAAACTCAATATCCTGGTCAGGTGGCATACCTGGAAGTTCTTCCGGGAATACATCCGAAAATTCCTGAACCACTGGAATTTTATCCAATGCTACTCCTTTAACATGGTTCAGGTCCGCCCGTTTGGTTGCTCGCGGGGCTGGCTCGAACTCGACACGGATACCGTGTTCGTTTGTCAATTGCACGCTTCTCTTAGCGCATTGGATTACTCCATTGTGCTTGCTTAACCAGTCCATTCCGAGTATGATGTCAATTCCGTGGGAGTCCAAAACAATAAGGTTGGCAAGGAAGTCTACCCCCCTTATTTTAATGCTTACTTTAGGACATACTATATTAGTCCTCATTTCTCCTCCGGGAGAATTAACTAACATAGCACATTCTAAGTGAGATACGGGTAGATGATGCTTGGCAACATATTTGGATGATATGAAGGAATGCGATGCTCCGGAATCAAATAAAATGGTGACTGGGTTGGAGTTGGCAAGGAACATACCAATTGCGACGTCCTCAGCCTGTTGTGCTTCCTCAGCGGTGACATGGTTAACATGGCCGCGAGCATAGTTCTGCGGTCCACGGTTCCCTTGGTGGTCCCCTCCGTTTGGTCGCTGGTTCTGCTTGGGCACGTTACCTTGCTGTCCAGGGCCTCTCTTCGGGCACTGGTTAGCGAAGTGGCCTACTTCCCCGCATGCAAAGCATGCCCTGTTGCCTACGGCAGCAGGTACGTTGGGGCGGGGATTTTGAACAGGAGCGCCATTGTTAGGCCGGGGCGCAGGAGGCATGGGCATACGAGGTGCTGGTGCAACGAGCCGTTGCTGTGGTGGCTGACCAGGGCGGTACGTAGGAGCGGTCGATCCATACTGCGTTGCAGGGGGCATGTACCTAGGTCGTACGTTGCTCCCTTGGGGCTGGTATGGCATCTTCCTTTTGCACTCGCGCTCGATCTCTCGGATCTTGTCTTCCACCACAATAGCCTTATCAACCAGCTTCTGGAAGCTTACGTAGTCATTGTTGAGGAGCTGAACTTGGATCTCATTGTTCAACCCTCTCATGAACAGGTACTGCTTCCTCTGATCTGAGTTGACATCTTCGGGGGCATACCGGGACAGTTGTATGAACTTGTTGAGATATTCATTCACACTTTTCTGTCCTTGGCGGAGACCTTCAAACTCCTGCCTCTTGAGCATCATTACGCCAACAGGAATGTAGTGGGAGCGGAAATTTTCCTTGAACTCAGTCCAAGTGATTGTCTCCGGGTTGGCATGGGCGTTGCTCAAGGCATCCCACCAGTCAGCAGCTGCTCCCATCAGTTGGTGCGACGCAAAGAGAACCTTCTCCCGGTCGTTGCACTGAACAATGGCAAGCTTCTTCTCCATGGATTTCAACCAATCATCGGCCTCCATTGGATCATTTGCTTGAGCAAAGGTGGGCGGTCGAGTCCTCATGAACTCTCCCAACCTGTTATGAGCCGGCGGTGGTGGTGGCGGTGGTGCCGGAACGGGGTGCTGGTTGGCCTGCAACTGACCCAAGGTTTGTATCATGGTTTGCATAAGCTGGTTTTGCATGGCCATCAACCTTTCTAGGTTGTTTTCGCCAGCTCCGGGGTTAGCAGGAACTTCTTCGTGGTCATCTTCCTGGACGTTCCTTCGGCTGGCGTTTCCTCTCACCATCTGTGAGAGAGAACGAAATAGAATAGAAGGTTAGAAGATTTGATAGGTCCTTTCAACTATATGCATCAAGGTGGGTTGGACTATATATATTAGTCCTTATGAGGATGTGATCAAGTGCCGAAGCATTTCACTCCTCTCTCTTCTTACGTGTAGATATGGACAACGTTTTTGAGACGTCCCACAACTCACACTAAGCACATATTCACAAGTAATCATCACAAGGGCCCACTCAACTCCTATTCAAGGATGGTTTCCTATGTCAAGGTGGTTTTAAAGGCCAATCTAGGCTATTCACCCTAGGGCGCTTCCTTTGGTCAGCGTAGCTTAGCTACCTGTGACTCCTATTTAGGGGTGTAACTTGCTGTTAACCCGTGGCTCTAATATCAATCCAAGGTTTCTATCTAGGCGTGTAACCTACTGTCAACCCGTGGCTCTGATACCAATCTGTGACGCCCTCAATTCTGTGGAAAACCACAGAACGGAGAACTAATGCATATGTGTGCCCAGGATGTTCATCACACATACACATATGTTCCACAAACTGAATTCAGATTATATATTACCACGAATAACAGGGTTTATTACAATATCTCATGAGTCTTGGACTCATGCTTACAGCGGAAGTCTTATTTCTATGCAGCGGAAGTCCTTATTCAAATGCGGAAGCAAAACTAATGCGGAAGCAAAACTAAGCAGAAGTGGCTCCATCTTTAATCCTTCCACAGGCAAGGTTGAGAACAGATCACACGCCATAATGCTCTACTCGGTCTTCATAGTAGTCTTCTCTTGCTGTTGATGAAGAAATAATAATGCAAGTTTGAGCATAATAATGTACTCAGCAAGTGCGGGAATAACACATGATATGCAGCTTATAAACAAGGTAGGTATAAAAGGGCTTATTTGCAGAAAAGCAATCTTGTAAAACCATGATAAAATGGCAACTTTACTTTAGATGAATGTAATCCCAGCATGTATTAAATTACCAACATAACTTCATCACTTCCCGTGTTCCATCCAAACATTAACCAATCCTTTACCCATACTCACGAATACCTCCTCGTATTCGCTACCATCTCACCTTATAAAACAACCTCGTCTCGCACCGAGACCAATCTCATGTCATGACTCATCAGTCATGCAACCATCTCATCATCCAGGCTTAACAATTCCAAACCAAACCATAACCAAACCCATAATCATAACCAAGAATCCTTCCCAATAACCATTCCAATAACCATCCCATCTAATCATGGCAGTTTAGCCAGGTGCTCGTGACCGTAAGCTCAGCTATCATGATAGTTTTAATAACTCTGCAGAGTTTGCACCTCTTTACCCACAAGTTTGTGATTTCGTCACCCGTCGGCGACTGCAGAACCTCCATTATACCAGTACACAACCGTCGGTGTATGGTCAAGAGATCACAAAATAGCCTTTACAAAGGGGTTACTAGATGTATGGACTCACTAAGGTTTCACCGGCAGGCTAGAATCTCCAATTCTCCCACCCACGGGCCCCCTCTTGTGCCATGCAGTTCCCAGGGCAGTCCTCACTCGACTCCCATTCCCCGCGCCTTCCATAGTCCATAACATCCTAGCAACTTACCTAATTACTCAGATAAGCCGCACCCATACTTGGCCTTGTGGTGGCACTGTTATCCTGGCATGTGCATGCATGAACCGGTCCTTAGATCTACGGCAAGTAAAACCACCATCTCATGCTACCTCGTTCACAAACCCAGGCTTGCCTAGATCTCCCTCCGATCCATGTTCATTATTAACATCAGTTTCTCATTATTATTATGAGTGCAGTCAGCTAGACACATCTATCTCGCTTCCCAATCCCATGGACTCAGCGAAGCATAAAACAAAAACCATACCCGACTCATAAACTTCCCAGGTGACAAGGGTGGTTTAATCAAAACTAGTAAACTCCTATAAAAGGGTTTCCCATCATGTTTGACTCAGCACACACACTTTTTCGCAAAACAAAATAGTTTTACCCAAAATATAGGATCAACATGGTCAAGGAGCACTTGCCTTGTTCTTGCGGTTCCTGTTGTTCTTGATTCTCAAAACCTTGTTGATGCAGCTCGTCGTACACAGCTTCCTGAGCTTGTCCTGCTATGTAGGATTCACGTGCACACAAATTCACAGCAATCAATATCATGCACAAACCCTAAACTAGATGCGATGATGCACATGCATGCTATCCTATGATTAGTTTCATTAGATTGATCTGTACGTATTCTTGCATGGCTTGCATGGTCAGAGGTATTCGGATCAAAGGTGGACGTGGCGATGATCTTGGCTTTTAGATCAAACTGATCATCAAGTGATCTGCCCACGAAAACGCTTCTGTTCGAAAGGAATCGAAGAACAGATGCAAAGAGATGAACAACATGATGTCGTAAGGTGGTATTGAAGTCCTACCTCACGTTCTTCTTGTCTTCGGGGTCCTCCTCAGACCGCTTGGTTCTCCTCCGATGATCTTCCTTGTTGTGCTTTCGGCGATGTTTTGCTCGGCGAGATAGGGCTAGGGCTCTAAGTCGTCGGCTCAGGAGTTGAACGAGGAGTTTGTGGTTTCGGCCGGAGGTTTTGGGTTCTATTTATAATCGGGAAGAGAAGAGTCCTAATCTGATTGGATCCCGAATAAGAGTCTTATTCAGATCTTTGTTAGATCCTGACGTCTTATCTTTGGTAACATCGTGGATTTTAGATTGGTTTCCATTGCGCACCGGTATCTTTACTCGTAAGAACCGCTTCAGACTCGTTACCTCCGCGGTGACGAGCTCCGGAAGCTCCACGTGTCCTTCGGGCCTGGTATCTCCTCATCCGCAGAGACGAGCTCCGGTTGCGCCATGTGTCAATCGATCGAGACCTCCCTCTTCTTCGGAGGTGGGCTCCGCGCACGCCACGTGTTGGTGCCGGTCCTTCCGCTCTCCTTTCCTCAGGGACATGCCCCGAGGTCGACACGTGTTTTTCTGCGACGGACCTTCCGGTGATAAGCTCCGGTGGCGACACGTGTTCGATAGATCCGGACTTCTCTGAGATGAGCTCCGAGATTGACACGTATCCCGCGCGGATGGTCCTCTGATTTCCGCGAGGACTAGCTCCGGGGATGACACGTGTCCTAAAAAAATGCCTTTGCTTCTTCCGCAGAGGCCAGCTCCACGGGCAGCACGTGTCTCACAGGGTCGGGCCTCTTTCCAATTGCGGAGGTGACCCCCGAGCCTGCCACGTAGCTATTTTAACGGCGGACCTCTCCCATTTTCTTGGGGATGAGATCCGAACACGCCACGTGGTCTGCTGGTCGTGGAAATTGCCTTCGGTGCTCTCGGAGAGCTTTACTGGCTATCCTTTTAATACTCGTTTCCGTTCCCTCTTTTCTAAAAATATTTTTCTTTTTCATAAAACATGAACATATGCTGACACCCGGGATGAGGGTGTCACAGGAGCTCTGACCTCCTTTGTGGCTCCAAGAAGAGGGGGTGGCAGAGGGTGGAAGGGCGGGGTCGCCACTGGGAATGTAGTCGCCGCTCACCTTGCCCACCATCTCGTACAGCTCCTCATCGGAGGGATCAGAGCCGGGGCCCCTCTCCAGCCTGGTACAGTCCTGCTCGCCAGTATAGTACCACGCTGGGCGGCTGCGCTGCTGCAAGGGCGCAATACGGCATGACATGAAGTCCATCAGCACCATCAGGGACGTCAGCCCCTTGTTGGCCAAGAACCGGATCCGCTCCAAGACCAGGGCGTACTCCTGCTCCAGCTCAGGGATCTCCTCCCAGAAGCGACGATCGGTGGTTGGGCTAGCGGTCGGGAGTTGTAGGCGATCGTGCTCGTCGGTCTGCACTACCACCCATCTCTCCCTCCAATTTTCCCACCTTGACGCGCTGAAGGGCAGAAGGTACCCAGAGACCTTTGGGTCCTTGCAGCGATGCTGGAAGTAGTATGCCCCCATCTGGGTCTTCGAGCCGCGCCCAGTCGTCCGCAACACAAAGAAGTAGCGGAAGAGCGTCACCGAAGCGTGCACCCCCACAAACATCTCGCAGAAGTGGACGAAGTCAGCGGCCATTGCGAAGGAGTTGGGAGAGAGATGGTGGAGCTGGAGCCCATACATCTCCGGCAGTGTGACAAAGAAGGAAGAAATTGGCGGGACGAACCCCGCCAGAGCATAGGCAGTGAAGAAGACCATCTCCCCCTTTTCCAGGATCAGGGGGAGAGATCCCCGGCGGAGCCGGCGTTTCTGTTCCTCCGTGCGCCAGCCCAGCAGCCTGCGCACTGGCCCAAGCTCGGAGGAACGAATGAGACGCGTCGGGAGCAAGTTGGAAGCCATGGCGAAAGAGAGCACAAGGACAGGAAAGCCGAGGCGCAAGAGTTCAAGGAAAGAACGAGCTCTAGGAAATGCGAAGAGAAGCCGCGATGCGGGTAAGATCCCCTTTTAAAACTTTCCAGGGACGATTCGAGGTGATTCGAAAATCTTCGAATACATCGCACTGGCGACCGCATTGGCTCCAAGACTGGGCGTCGATGACAGGTGGACCCAAGCCGCCCAACTGAAGCGGTGGGTCAAGGAGTCAGTCTCCCAAGAAGACAAGCCGGCAAGGCGCTTCGGCGGTTCCGGAAGCGAGCGCCGTGACGTAAGAAGTGGCAGCCTTGGGAACCGCCACAGTAAAGGCAACCATCAAGTGGGCGCACGCTCCCACGATCCCGCGACTATTCGTGCTCCGGCAACGGTCAATGCGGGACTTAGAGAAAGTGCGCGTGTCGGTACCCGCGATATGGGGTACCCCCGCGCATAAGGGAAAATGCCTAAGAAACTCGCCCTTCTCCACAGGGAGAGCTCCGAAGGCGCCACGCGTCCGGCGGGGCCGGACCTCCCTCTCCTCAGAGGAGAGCTCCGGGCCCGCCATGTGGCATACAGACGCTGGACCTCCCCCTCCGCGGGAGAGAGGTCCGAAGGTGCCACGTATCCGGCGGGGCCGGACCTCCCTCTCCTCAGAGAGGAGCTCCAGGCCCGCCACGTGGCGGACAGAAGCCGAACCTCCCCCTCCGCGGGGAGAGGTCCGAAGGCTCCACGTGTTTTGCGGGGCCAGTGTAAGGGCCTCAGTTTTTGACACCCATTTGTAGTGTTCATCCCCACACCACACACCTCATTTGAGGAAGAATGATGAACACAAATGAAGAGCAAGTAACAATTATCAACATGCTCATTAGAGAACAAACTTACACATTGCAAAAGTGGTATTTCCCACATGTGATATAGATGGGCTGGACATATGAAAACTCCTACACTTTGCTAAGGATGTCCATGCCAAGTTTCACCCAAATTCAAAACCTTTTTGAGGTCAGTTTGGGTATAGTTAGGAAGAGGGCAGTTTGAAACCATATTCAAATTCAAACTGTTTTTATACCATGAATTTGAAAGTGGAAGGCATATTCTTACTCAGCACATTTTTGTGAGCTCACACACCAATTTTCACTCCATTTGGAGTTGATCTTGACATGAGCTAAGGGGGAGAAATTCAAACTTTATTTGAATTTCAAACTGAACTTGTGCTGAAATTCATTCAAACCAAACCTCATTTGAACTTTGATCAATTCAAATGGCTCATGGGGGAATAATTTGAATTGCCAAGGGTAGTATGGGGTTCACTGTTTACAACAGTGATTAGAAGTAAATTTCAGAGGTTAAAAGGAAGGGTGGGACCCACATGTCAGCCTCTACTTCAACACAAACCGACTGAGACTTTTCACTCGGGTCGCCGAGCCGCAGCGGTGATCGCCACCGAGGCCAGCCACCGCGCCACCAGCTGCTTGCCCACGCGCGGGCATGAGGCGGTGCAGAGCCTTCTTAAGGCGCCTGCCCCCCTCCTCGGCCGAGGTACCGACGTGTTTGCCCGCAAGAACCCAGCACCGGCCGAAAGTTTCCGCAGTTCGGACTTGATCGGAGGACGCCGATCGCAGCTCCCTCCTTCCACTCCAGAGTCCCAGCAAGGTACCAGAGACCTTCCTCCATCCTCCCCATTGCTAGAATTCGGTTGAAACCGATTGATATCGGCTGTGCCGAAAGATCAAACTCGGAACTTGGAACCGCCGCACCTCGGGCTCTCGTGGACAGCCCAACCTGGGCGTTGTCACGCCCGAGCCAAGGCACCCTTGGACGCGCGGGTGACCGGTGCTGCTCATCCCCGAGCCACAGCTCGAGTGGTTGCTCACCGGCGGCGAATTTCCACTTTTCCCCTTTCTGGGTGCAGAACGACCTTCGGGTACGATTCTGTTTAATTCATGCTCTAGAAGGGATTAGAGGGCCTCAGGCCACGCCCACACGAGCTAGACACGGTAACGCACAAGTTGCCTTCACAGCTCTGGGCCGGAGAACCTCTGTGCCCGGCGTAATTTAAGGTCTACTAATGGCGGAACGAACGGGGGGTATCGGGCGCACGGTGAGGACCTATTTCGGGCCTTCCCCGAGCTGCCTCGAGCTCATGTCGACCTTCTCTGAGGTCCACTGATGCTCCCCGACCGATTTCCCAAGTAGCTGAGGTACTAGGGGAGTCAGCCGACATGGCCGAAGCCATTCCGATATGGCGGCTCGTCGCCGACCATGCTCCGGCCGTTGTCATGAGCAGCTGACCCTCGGATCCTGTTCCCCAAGTAAAAGTAGGCAGGGGCGGCCAGAACCAAGAAGTTTGGAGCTGTACAGCAGCCGGCGGCGAGCTCTCCGGCGAGGTCCCTCGGCGGCGGGGCGCGGGTGTCGCGAGGTTGAAGAAGGGGGTGGACCCCAGCTGTCAGCGGCCGATATTTTGAATCGGGATCCGGCTGCGGCCGGGATCGGGTGTGCTGGCGCGCAAAATCCTTGTGGGTCGCGGTGTGCCATCGCCTAGGAGTGCGACGCGTGTTCCCTGGGCCCACGCGCAAGTTTAAACTTTTCCCCGATTTTCAGACTTCCTTCAAACTTCAAATCCTTATAACTTTGGCTAGAAAGCTCCAAATTGAGTGAACCAAATTTTGCTGGATTCAGCTCTCTGAGTACTTTCCAGAAAATCAAGTTTCACTTCATGAAATTCCTTAATTCTCCAGAATTAATTCCTTAAAGTTTAAACTGTTAGGAATTTTAACTGGAGAACCCTTTGGAGGAAAATCCTGAAATTTTGCTGAGATGTTCACCAAAATATCCTTGAACTACCATAAAAATTTCAGATCCATTTGAGCTCATTTAGTCCACCTAATGGTGTGATTAGTAAAACTGTTCCAGAGAAAATAGAAAATGTTCAGAAACATTTTCAGAATTTTCTCTGAAATTGTTTAGCTCATATCTTTAGTTAGAGACTTCCAAATTAAGTGAGACCAACTCCATTAGAACCCTCTGAAAAACTAGTTTTCAGAAAGTCATAGTTTGTCTCATGAAAATTCCTAGAACACCCTAAGAGTTCCAATTAAGGTCAAGGACATAATTATTTGTGGAGGGCTCAAATGAGCTTTGCTGCAACTAAAACTTGACCAAGTCTCTGTTTAGGTTGTAACCAAGCCACAGTAAAAGTTTCACAGTCATTAGGTCTATCTAGCAAAGGTTATAGACTTCACAACTTCAAACTTAATACAATTGCATTAAATTAATACATGTATTGTTTCTATCATGTAGTCGCTAAGGTCGAGGAGGAACCCGAAGTCCTAGACTTCGTTACTCCGGAGGAACAGCTAGCCTACGACCAAGAGCAGCAAGGCAAGCTCCGGTTTGCATTAACCTTTTTACAAATTTTTATTGTTTTGAGCACATACTTGTTTCCTTTGTCCTGTGCATTAGTCTTGTTTGGAAATCCAACTGCATAGCCAAGAAAACCACGGGTTGGGTTTAGGATTGCAAACCTCGTTAGCCACTGCATTGCTAGGATAGAGTAGGATTCGGTACAAGTCGAGTAGTTGGAACTACTCGCGAGAATAGGCTAGAGGCACATTGCTCGGGTAGAGATAGCACATGATACACATGGCAAGAAAATGAGACCGAGCGGAGAGTAAGGGCAGCAGGACTTTGGGGCCTGTGTGCTGTAGCTCCGCTTGTGTCGATTGAGGACCGAGCCGTGTGCGGGCCTGTTGAACAAGCTAGAACAGTACCGAAGACCTACCGGCTATATGGGAACCGGGAAACTGATGTAACTCGGGTAGCTGGGTATTGAGGCATTGCCCGTCGTTCAGAGGGTAGGTTGAGAGCTCGAGGTGTAAATCGGCTGGCGGCACGGAGATGCGCGTGCAGAGACCTCTTGCTCGGGACGATGGGACCGGTTCAATATTTGGCTGACGGGTGAAAGGTAGTCGCGTACGGCGTCCGTGATGGTTGTTGTAGGCAACATCGAGTACGGGCGTACGTGACGGGTTGTTCGGGTAACCCTGCAGGTGTAAATCGATTATAATCGCCGTCCCTCGTGGTCAGTGAGTACCACTTGTTCACTGTACCGTGACGTAGAAAGAACAGGCTAGTTACATGTTAAAATGTTGCTGATTGAAAGCTGGACATTGATTGTTAATGATATGCTGTAGCTTAGAGCTAATTAAAGTTCTTTTCAACTTTGGGCAAAGTACATGAGAGAAATGCGTTTCTTGTTTGATTGCGGCTCTCTCATGTGCCTTAGCGTAAGGTTCTCCACAACCTGCTGCTAAAACTTGAAAGTAAGGTTCTACTAATTAGGCGAGTCCTTGCAAATAATTTTTACCTCATGCAACCCATTACCCTCATGTAGAAGTTCCATGTTTAGGTGAGACGGGTCAGACTTGCTGAGCCTTCGTGCTCACTGCTTGTGTTTGAAGCTTTTGCAGGGTTCTATGAGGAAGGACTCCCGAAGAGGAGACGGAACCCCAGGAGGGGAACTCCGTCGAGTGGGAGTCGTGCGCGCCGCAGAGTTAGTGTGCGTGTGTGCTAGCAAGGACACGTTCGAGGGCTGAACGTGCACTTGATGCTTAGTCTACGCCCGCGAGTGTAGACTGAACTTATTTTGATGTAAACATGTTCATAAACTTGTTTATGTAATAAAACTTCCGCTTCCGCTTTGCACCTTTGACGTGTGTTATACGGTGCTGTGCAACGCAGCACCCCTCAGCGTGATCCTGGCTCGACAGGACCAATGGGGTCGTGTCAGCCGGACCCCTCCTCTCCTCTGAGGAGGGCTCCGGGCCCGCCACGTGGCCAGCAAAACGGCGCTGCCTGCCCCCGAGCGATACGCAGCGGGCGTAAAGACGCCCCATACCTTACCCGTACAAGGTATTCAAGGCCCGCGTCTTCCCAAGATGCGGAGACGCGGAGCACGCCTCTGTCAGGTGCCGTTGCGCCCAGTCGCATCACAGACTGGCGCGCAGTATCAGAGCCTGCCAGCAAATAAACGCAGCGACAAGACATCCCATGCCGCCCGCGCCGTCATCAACCACTACGACTAGCATGCGGCATGGGCAGGGCTGCAAGACGAAGACTCAGAAGCCTTCGCCAGAGACAACTACCGGCATAACTGCAGATACTGTAGATGATAGACAATCTCCCCGGGACCACCTGTCGGGTCCCGAGCCCCCCTTGTAAGCCACCCGAGTCTTGGACTATAAAAGACTCGGGTAGGCGACGATAGCAAGGGTTCGCACTCTAGCCATTCAAACCCAAGCTGTAACTCATCCTCAAGCTCAGGACTCCGGTTCTGAGCAGCAAGCAATACAACGAGCTCCATAGCTCGCCGTGGACGTAGGGTTTTACGCTCCGGCGGCCTGAACAACGTAAAACTCGCCGTGTCAAGCTCTTACTAACTCGTCCATACGCTCAAGCTCTCCGCAAGGGACTAGCCCCACCGAAAAAAGAACCTCCGCGGGCTGCCCAGTGCAGGCCCGGGGGAAGTGTCGACCGAACACTTCGACATTTGGCGCGCTAGGTAGGGGGCTTTTCCCCTTGCGCGACGAGTTTCCGCCGATGAAGATGACCAAGCTTCCTTCAGCGGCAAACTCTCCTCCTCCGCGTTCACGGCGAACCGTGACCAGCGGGGAGTACATGTCGACACACTCAGGACGGAGTGTGTCGGCACAAGCTGGTAGCCAGCAGCCGACTCCGGCAACGCCGACTCCGGCAATGCAGGCTCCGACCAGTGTGAGATCTTCTGCAGCTCTGAGCGTACACCATGGGGGTGCGCTAGCTGCAGCAAGAGCACTACTGCGCAACCCACCTGCTGGGGATGCGCCCCATTCAGCGACCCAACAGTGGGTCCGCGAGGTGGACCGCCTCGTCGTCGCCGCCGCGAACCCTCGGTTTCGGCGAGGGCGACGCCCCGGCCAACCGGCTGTGTCGCTGACGCGCACGCCAACGGTTGACGGGCAGACGGCGGATTCCAGATCCTCCAGGCTCCCGTCGACGGACCTAAGAAGAGAGCTGGAACGGTGCCACTTGGGCCAGGATGCCCGGGTGTACCTCGAGCGACGTCGAGAAAGGCGTCGCAACCAGGAGGTTGGCGACAGCATGACGTCGGCCTCGACCCAGCCGTGAGGGCAGATCTTCACCACGCGAGCCCTGCCCTAGGCATACGCCACGCAGCATATGCCACAACCATATGCACTGCAAGCGGCGCCCCCGGGCTATGGTGCAGCCTTGTCCATGCCGGGGTACACGGTGCCAAGTGCGAACCAAGCGTTCGCAGCACCAATACCTGCGGCAACAGGAGCAGGATGTGCGGCCCTTGCACCCCACCTTCGCTTCGTGAGGTGGCCACGCAAGTTTCGGCCGCACCTGCCCGAGAAGTACGACGGCAGCGTCAACCCGGCGGAGTTCCTCCAGATCTACTCCACCGCCGTACTTGCAGCAGGAGGGGATGAGGCTGTCATGGCCAACTACTTCCCCGTCTCCTTGACCGGCCCAGCCCGGTCTTGGCTCATGAATCTCCCTCAAGGTTCCATAACTTCCTGGGGAGAGCTCTGCCTGCAGTTCGTCGCCAACTTCGGCAGCTCCTGCACCCGTCCCGGCACGGAGCTTGACCTCCACGCCGTCAAGCAACAACCTGGGGAGTCGCTGCGCTCTTTCATCCAGCGGTTCTCCTAGGTACGCAACACCATCCCGCATATCCAAAGTGCTTCTGTGG
Organism: Neostapfia colusana; assembly: GCA_030760725.1. Taxonomy (NCBI): domain Eukaryota; kingdom Viridiplantae; phylum Streptophyta; class Magnoliopsida; order Poales; family Poaceae; genus Neostapfia; species Neostapfia colusana. Next base: position 110,983,971 of record JASWHV010000006.1, read on the forward strand.
TGGTGGCGTTCCGGCAGGGTGTCCGGGACGAGAAAATGCTTGAGAAGCTCGCGACCAGAGAGGTCCCCGACGTCTCTGAGCTCTTCAGCCTGGTGGACAAATGCGCCAGAGCAGCTGAAGGGCGGAACTGGCACTCTCTGCCGACCTCCGAGTCAGGAGGACAGCCCGGGTCTGGCGCTGCTGCCTATGGGGGTGGCAAGAAGGCCAAGAACCGGGGCAGTGGCAAGATGAAGTCATCGTTCACGGCTCCCGTCGCCGCAGCAGCGATGGCTAGTGGAGCTCGGGGGCCACGCCCCGACAAAAGGCAGCGGCAGTCACCGGCCCCAGATAGTGACCAGGGCGGGCTATGCCCCGTGCATGGCGCCGGCAACCATACTGCTGCCGAGTGCTGGGATATCCAGAGGCTCGCAGAGCGCTTCCGCAAAGGAAGACAGCAGAGAGGTGAAGCACCGCCCTACCCTCAGAGGGAGGGCAAGCAGAAGGTCGATGCTCCAGTCAGCGCCATCCACCAGGTGGGGTTTTAGGAGCCTCAGCGTGTCATAAAGACAGTGCATAACGGTGAGGACTCCAGCTCCGATGGTGACGGGCCGGGGCCGTAGCCGGCTGTGGCTGCCGTCCCAGGTCAGTGGAGGCTGCGCTGCTGCGGCGTCAACCTTGGAGAAGCCCCAAGTAGTAGCAGCAGCCCAAGCACCGGTCACAATGGTGCAAGGTCGGGCCAGCCTCACTCGAGAGCACGCCTCCGTGCCTCGGACATACCTCCCGGGGCCACCCAAGGTCTGTCAACCCCTTGAAGGCCTTGCCAGAAGGGGAAGACGCCTTAGGTCATCCAAGACGAGCCCGGGTCAACCTACCCCTTGAAGACCTTAGCCAGAAGGGGAGAACTCCCCGGGGGCCCCCAGGAGAAGCCGCGCAGGACCTGATCCAGCGTGAAGATGACAACCTCATCGACGAGACTCGGCTGCAGGTAACACCGCACAACGCACGGTCTCGGCTGATGCTCTAAGCACTGCTGCCAAAGAACCAAACGCGTCAGGGACCTGCAGAAGGGCAACCTGGTGTCGCGGCACGCTCTTTCCCGAGAAGGACCTATAAACTCTCCCCAGCAGGGAAGGTCCCTTCCGAATCACGAAAGCTGCCGCCCCAGGTACACATGCCTTTCAACCGAGTGTGGGATCCGTTCCTAAAACCCTTGGCATGGAGCCACACTGTAAGTCCTACTCCCCGGGCATTAGTAGAACAGGGTCACTCCCTTCTGTAATGAATCCCATAGAATTTAGGAACAGTGCTTGGGGCAGCTAAGTCTCAAGGGACGGTACAGGACTACGTCCAGTTTAGCCTGGTTCCGACCCTAAGCGCGTAGAGTCTTGCTTCCCTTGTAGACGAGGCGGATCATTGCCTCCATGTACAGCCAGAATTCCACCTATGGGCATGAACACAGAAACTTGTTCTACTTAGCTCTCTCTCATGCGCTCATTTAAATTATGCATTAATTTTTATGATCGCACTATCTATGTATGTTCATCATACATCTAGCTCCCTCTCTCCCGCGCTCATCCATAGTCAGCACTCGCTATCCTACCGAGGGCGGCCGCGCTTGAGGCACCTGCCGATGGCCGAGTGAGTCTCTCGGGCCTCCCCCAGTCAGGTGTTGCGGTGCCAGTTGGTCACCTCCAGGAAAGGCTTGCGTTGTGCATGGAGGGTCCAGGGTGCGTATCCCGCTTAGCAGGCCCCGAGCCCAAAGCGTGCGCATCCTGCTCTCCGGAGGTATAGGGGAGTAGAACCGCTTTGCCTGGTCATGAACCCAAAGCACGTGCACTCTGCTTCCCCAGCGCACGGCCCGGTACTAGGGATCGGACGACCGTACCCGGACCTCGGAGGGAGTCGGAGCTCCGGCGCCTCGAGCACAGAATTGCCCAAGCCCCGTATAACGGATCAGGATCGTAAGCCGAATAAGACTAGGAGACGGGAGGGGAGGACCCCCCGAGGAGAATTACATTTCCTCTGCCTGTGTGCAGGACCTCCAGGTTACCTCCAGGTTACGGCAACGGGGACTGCATGAAGCGGGGGGAAAGGAGCTACCAACTACTCCGGCCTAGGACTGGAAGGACCGGGTCCCGCCCCTTCAGCAGGGGCGAGGCCCGAAGGCCCCACGTGTCTAGCGGGCCCAGGGCTCCCGCCTCCCCTGAGGGGAGCTCCGGACTCGCCACGTGGCAGGCGGAAACCGGACCTCCCCCTAGGTGGGAGGGCTCCGAAAGCCCTACGTGTCCAGCAGGGCCAGAGCTCCCGCCTCCTGAGGAGGGGCTCCGGACCCGCCATGTGGCAGGCAGATCTGGAGCTCCCCATAGGGCGAGATCCGGAGACCCCCGGGGGCCCCTAACACAGTTAGGACCTGGGGAAGGTGTTTGTGCAGAGCTCCGAGATTGGAGAAGGCCTCTGAGTACCTTGCGGAGCTAAGGACTCAGTCAGGCAAAGCCAAGAAGGAGAGAAAAGGCATCACAGACACAAATATCTAAAAGAGTCAAATTATGCGAGGCTCCATGAGCTGGACTACAGACTCGATAAAAAGAGAGAAACAAGTCCTAAGGACCTCCCGGCTCACGCCGGAACCTAGCGGTTACAAGGGCGGCCACATCCTCGACTTCAGCCCTGGCAGCTTCCTCCCGCTCCGCGGCTGGGCCCTCTCTCGCTGGTTCCAGCGAGAAAGAGGGGTCGCGGCTCTTGAAGCATGCCAGCACATGTGAGGCGACCTCTAAGGCTAGGCCGCGTCCCTCGGCCTCAAGCTTGCTGGCGACCACCGAGTCTAGCCTGTCCAGCTTGGCGCCGATCGACTCCTGCGCGGGGATCACCTCCGCCACCTTCAACGCAGGAGCCGCTGCCCTCACCGGACTGAAGCCAAGAGGGATCAGGGCGGACCCCGCTCGATCAACGAAGCTTGAGACCGCATGAGCCTCGGAGGACCGCAAGGCCGAGAGCTCCTCCACCTCGCGGCGGGCTGCCTGCAGGGCCTCTAGGTTTCTCTCAGAGAATTCCTTCTCCTTGGCCGCCAGGGAGCTCTCCCGAAGGTGGAGAGTCTTGGCGAGCCGCTCCAACTCAGAAGCCTTGAAGTCGGCGGCCAACTCCCATTCCAAGACTGCCCGGCGTTCACGGGAGACCTTTTCCTCCCTCAAGTCGAGGTCTGCCTTCAGAATCTCTAGCTCCTCGATCCGAGCTCGAAGGTCATCCTCGCCCACCGCCAGTTGCGCGGCGACCCTCTCCGCCTCGGCTGCCGTGGAACGCTCCCGTTCCTCAACGGCGAGTTTACGGCGCTCCAACTGCTGCCGTATCTCCTCAGCGGCAGAGAGGCTCTCCTCGGCCCGGGCGTGTGCCTCCAGGGCCTCCCTGTTGATCCGCCGCGATTCGGCGTCCATGCGGTTGACAGCCCGCTTCAGCCGGTCGAGGAGCACTTCCCTGAAGTCGAGCAACTCCTGCCTGGAGTCGAGCTCGCTCTTGACCTTCGCGGTCCGCTCCCGCAAAAGGTTCCCCCAGGTGAGGAGGCGATCCCGTTCAACTGTATACTCCTCCCGCTCGCGACCTAGTGCAGCCAAGACCTGCCGGACGCTCGTCTCGGCAAGCGCGAAGGCATCTGCCAGGGGCAATGGAGCAACAGAGGCCGGGGCAGTTCCCCCGACCTCCTCCATCACCGCGTCCTCAAGAGAAGTCGATGCACCAGCGACCGAGATGAGACGCCGGTCAGGAGAAGCTGGCGCCGGGGCTCTGGCAGCCGAACCTGCCGGGCCCTCTTTACCTTCTGGCTTCTTGACCTGTGGAGAGGGGCGAGCCGGGGAAGGCGGCGCTGGAATAAAGGTCGGGACGCCTGGTGCAGGGTCGACCTGCGCTGGCCTGGGGGCCGCGGCGGCCGTCTCGGCAGGAAGAGATGATGCCGCCGCGGAGTCCGGGCACACCAGAACAGGAGAAGCTCACGCTGGCTTGGGGGCCGCGGCAGTTGTCCCGGGTTCCGAGCGCAACGGCACAGACTCCCCGCCAGTCGGGGATGGCCGGGAAGCGCGGACACTCCAGCGGGCTCTGAATCCCGACTTCCGAGCCGGGGTAGGACTCCCAGAGCCCGCTGCCGTCACTGACGGCCACTCCGTAGTCGCTTGAATTGGCGGAGCAGGGGATGCCCCAGAAGCTCCCCTCAACGCATCAGCCCGGGGCCTCTTTGAGTCACCACCGGAAGGAGTGCCAGGCACCCCAGATTCCCGACTTGGCACAGACGCCGCCGCTGGAGGAGATCGAGCGCGCTTCTTCTCTAGTGGCGGGTTGGAGGCCATGACGAGGGAGGACTCAAGGGCAAGAGGGAAAAGGCACAAGAGTCCAAGAATAAACGCTGGGAAGTGCGAAGTGAAGCTGCAATGCGGGTAAGATCCCCTCTAAAACCTTCCCAGGTGCAATTCCAAGCGATTCGGAACTCTTCGAATACGCCGCATCGGCAACCGCTTCGGCTCCTAGACCGAGCGCCGATGACAGGTGGACCCAAGCCGCCCGACTGAAGCGGTGGGTCAAGGAGTCAGTCTCCTAAGAAGACAAGCCGGCAAGGCACTTCAGCGGTTCCCGAAGAAAGCGCCGCAACGTGCAGAAGTGGCAGTCTTGGGAACCGCCGCAGTAAAAGCAACCATCAAGTGGGCACGCGCTCCCACGATCCCGCGGCCTTTCGCGCTCCGGCAGCGGCCAGTGCGGGACTTAGAGAAAGTGCGCGGATCAGAAGAGACGGAGGTCCCACCTCGGGCTCGCTATCCCCCCCGAGATGGGCCCGGGGGCCACTGACGGTACCCGCGATATGGGGTACCCCCGCGCACAGGGAAAAATGCCTAAGGAACTTGCTCTTCTCCGCAGGGAGAGCTCCGAAGGCGCCACGCGTCCGGCGGGGCCGGACCTCCCTCTCCTCAGAGGAGAGCTCCGGGCCCGCCACGTGGCATACAGACGCTGGACCTCCCCCTCCGCGGGAGAGAGGTCCGAAGGTGCCACGTATCCGGCGGGGCCGGACCTCCCTCTCCTCAGAGAGGACCTCCGGGCCCGCCATGTGGCCGACAGAAGCCGAACCTCCCCCTCCGCGGGGAGGGGTCCAAAGGCTCCACGTGTTCTGCGTGGCCGGACCCCTCTTCTCCTCTGAGGAGGGCTCCGGGCCCGCCACGTGGCCAGCAAAACGGTGTTGCCTGCCCCCGAGCGATAGGCAGCGGGCGTAAAGACGCCCCATACCTTGCCCGTACAAGGTATTCAAGGCCCGCGTCTTCCCAAGACGCGGAGCACGCCTCTGTCAGGTGCCGTTGCGCCCAGTCGCATCACAGACTGGCGCGCAGTGTCAGAGCCTGCCAGCCAATAGACGCAGCGACAAGACATCCCATGCCGCCCGCGCCGTCATCAACCACTACGACTAGCATGCGGCATGGGCAGGGCTGCAAGACGAAGACTCAGAAGCCTTCGCCAGAGACAACTACCGGCATAACTGCAGATACGGTAGATGATAGACAATCTCCCCTGGACCACCTGTCGGGTCCCGGGCCCCCCTTGTAAGCCACCCGAGTCTTGGACTATAAAAGACTCGGGTAGGCGACGATAGCAAGGGTTCACACTCTAGCCATTCACACCCAAGCTGTAACTCATCCTCAAGCTCAGGACTTCGGTTCTGAGCAGCAAGCAATACAGCGAGCTCCATAGCTCGCCATGGACGTAGGGTTTTACGCTCCGGCGGCCTGAACCACGTAAAACTCGCCGTGTCAAGCTCTTACTAACTCGTCCATATGCTCAAGCTCTCCGCAAGGGACTAGCCCCACCAAAAAAAGAACCTCCACAGGCTGCCCAGTGCAGGCCCGGGGGAAGTGTCGACCGAACACTTCGACAGCGCGGAATAGAAGAGACAGAGGTCCCACCTCGGGCTCGCTATCTCCCCCAAGATGGGCCCGGGGGCCACTGTCGGTACTCGCGATATGGGGTACCCCCGCGCATAGGGGAAAATGCCTAAGGATCTCACCCTTCTCCGCAGGGAGAGCTCCGAAGGCGCCACGCGTCCGGCGGGGCCGGACCTCCCTCTCCTCAGAGGAGAGCTCCGGGCTCGCCACGTGGCCTGCAGAAGCCGGACCTCCCCCTCCGCGGGAGAGAGGTCCGAAGGCGCCGCGTGTCCAGCGGGGCCGGACCTCCCTCTCCTCAGAGGAGAGCTCCGGGCCCGCCACGTGGCCGACAGAAGCCGGACCTCCCCCTCCGCGGGGAGAGGTCCGAGGGCTCCACGTGTCCTGCGGGACCGGACCTCCCTCTTCTCTGAGGAGGGCTCCGGGCCCGCCACGTGTCCAGCAGAAGAGCGATGCCTGCCCCCGAGCGGTAGGCAGCGGGCGTAAAGACGCCCCATACCTTGCCCGTACAAGGTATTCAAGGCCCGCGCCTTCCCAAGACGCGGAGACGCGGAGCACGCCTCTATCAGGTGTCGTTGCGCCCAGTCACATCACAGACTGGCGCGCGGTGTCAAAACCTGCCAGCCAATAAACGCAGCGACAAGACATCCCCTGCCGCCCCCGACGTCATCAACCACTATGGCTAGCAGGCGGCATGGGCAGGGCGGCAAGACGAAGACTCAGAAGCCTTCGCCAGAGACAACTACCGACACAACTGTCGGGTCCCGGGCCCCCCTTGTAAGCCACCTGAGCCTTGGACTATAAAAGGCTCGGGTAGGCAACGTTAGCAAGGGTTCGCACTCCCGCAACTCATACGCTAGGCTTAACTCATCCCCAAGCTCAGGACTCCGGTTCTGAGCAACAAGCAATACAGCGAGCTCCTCAGCTCGCCTTGGACGTAGGGTTTTACACTTCGGCGGCCTGAACCACGTAAAACTCGCCGTGTCAAGCTCCTCCTTAACTCGTCCATACGCTTAAGCTCTCCGCAAGTGACTAGCCCCTCCGAAAAAGAACCTCCGCGGGCTGCCCAGTGTAGATCCGGGAGAAGTGTCGACCACACACTTCGACAGTAGCACAACATATAAGAAGCATTGTGGTGCCAATGTAGCCCATCGTAAAGAAAACAACGGTATGCCAGTAGATATAGATAAGATATGAAGTGTAATATCAGTTTGTCTTTTTAGCTACGAGATAAGATAGAAGGTTATTTGACGTGTTTTAGTGCTCTATTACCGTGGTTATCCAACCATTTAATTGTAGGATGCAATGCGAAATCCTTCTATTTAACTAAACCATTGCCGGGCATCAAGCACTCAACCCAGCCGGAGCGAAAAAACTAACTGGAACGGCGGAACACACCTGGCCGTATCGAGCGCAGGACAACCCCAGAGCACACTCACTGCCATCAGGACCCGGAATTTAACGCGGCCGGGCCGTACGAGAGACCCCGCAGCGCAGCCGATGGGGTCGACACGGTGAGACGAGCCGGCGAGCAAGCGAAAGCAGGGGAAAGCGCCGAAGGCGACGACCCGGTGGTGGGGCCCCCTAAGCGATCGAGAGAGAGGGGAGGGGCCATGTCCGCACCCTCGCCGCCCGCCGCTGCCGCGCCGGAGCCGACGCCTGTGGAGGTCACAGAGTTCTTCTGCTACGTGTGCGAGTCCTCCGTCTCGCTGCCCGTGCCGGTGTCACACCCGATATTCCATAAAGAACACCGAGCGTATACTCACATGTATGCCAGGATCAGTTGAGTCATACATGTGCCGACAAGAGTGAAATACCATTGTATTACAAGCCAAGTGTATCTTACAACGTAATATTACATCATAATACATAAAATATCAATTATGAGTACAAGCACACTATTAATATGACAGCGGAAGACTTCTAGCGGGGTGCTCCAGTTCCACAGGCGTTGCCCGGGGGTTACGCCAACCTAGAACAACTCCTCAGGGTCGAAGTACTCCTCGTCAAAGGCTACGTCTTCATTTACACCTGAGCCAACATATGATATCCAACAAAAGCAAGTTTGAGTACCGTAGGTACTCAGCAAGTGTAGGAAAGAATGTTATGAAGGCCAATAGCAAGGGGAGGCTAACATGGTTAAGCACTATGCATTAATCCTAAGCCTTAGCTTTGATTAGCAACCTATCTTACTAGATGATAATCCCACCATCATATTGATTAAGTCATTAATGTTAGGTTACACCACCCAACAACCTCTTTTCAACTCACATCCATGTTTCTCTAATCATGGACAAGTCCAAGCCGCTCTTGACCGTGAGCACGGCTGTCATGACAGTTTGGTTCTCTGCAGAGATTGTACCACTTTACCCACAAGTAGTGATTTCATCCCCTGTTGCCAGGTGGACTAAGAAACCTCCCTGATATCCGTGGTTGCAAGCCACATTACACACTTCCTTTGGTGTGCGATCAGGAGATCACTACATGGCCTTTACAAAGGGTCTACCGGCAAGTACAAGCCCACTGAGGTTTCACCGCTGTAGTTCCTGGGAGTAACCCTCCCCTACAGAAGCCCCCTCTTGAGCCTTGCAGTTCCCAGGGCAGTCAAAAATGGACTCCCATTCCCCGCACCATCCAAACACTCATACTATACCGGCAAACTCCTAATTAATTGGCCAAGCTGCCCCATCCCAGTCTTGTGGTGGCACTGTAAAGCCGGGTTAACTGTTCCATGAACCGGTCCTTAGAATCTAGGACAGGCACTAACTCATTCCCGAGTCTCGTGCACGAAGCACCAACCAAACAACCAGCCTGTCTAGATTCATAACCACATGACACATACACTTGTGTCTTTCATATAATCCACAAGACTAGTATCAACTATGTTTCATTCATCTCTAAAGTTCTAAGCATGGCTAAGCACATAAAATGATAACCATCAAGTCCTATCTAATTCCCTCCATGGTTTTGCAAGGAAAGATAAAGCAATGAAACTATGGAAACATCCTACACTGGGTTTCATATTAAAGACATCATGCAAATAATCTAACTATTCATCCTAGAATAGGAACAAAGTGATCAAGGAACACTTGCCTTTGAGTGAAGTGGTATTTACTTCAAACTCTTGATCTTGAAAGTTAGGGAATAGTTCTTGAGTTGGTTCTATCCATGCATTTGTACCCACAAAACAGTAATAAACATGCCATAAGAATCATACCAAGTCATTTCAATCACATATGTTTAGTTACACACATGCAACTATTGATTTCTTGTCATTTTATGTGAGTTAGGATGAAAATATGTTTCAATTGGCTACTTATATCCTTTGATTTGACATTTGCCACATCTAAACACTCATTTCCAGTTTGAAAGATGATTTGAATGAATTTTAGAATTTATTAATATATGTGTATTTATTATAATTAATTATATCCTAGGAATCATTATTATAATAATTTTCAGAGCTCATATTCCTAATTTTCTACACTTCAGAACTTATTTAAGCATTTGGAACAGTTTCCAAAATTTTATTTAATATATATATTATTTTTATCTATTTTTCAGTATTTATTTAATAACTAAAAATACATTTTCAGTTATTTAAATAATTATTCTGGACTACAGAAACTTAAAATGCATAAGAACACAAAAGCAGAATATTATTGTGCTGTTTAATAATTTCCTACAATTTTTCTGTTATTTATATTATTTTTATTGAAATTTTCAGAGTTAGTTATCACTATATAATTAATTTCAGTCCTTAAACTAATTACTTTCAATTTCAGTTTTAATATTCTGGTCAGAATGTTTATACCTGATTTTTAATAAGTTTTCTAATATTTTTCAGAAACTATTTAGCCCTAATTTGAATAATTACATAATTAAAACCAACTTTTAATCTATTTTGGGCCAATCTGTAATATTTTCAGACTTCCTAGGGTTCAATTTGAATTTTACAGAACTATATTATCAATTTCTAGAATATGCAGGGGCTGTTTAGTTATTTTAAATTGAATTTACAAATTTCTGATAGTCCTAGGGTTAATTCTGCAAGAATCAGTGGCCATTTCCTATTTGTTTGAATCCCCAGGGACCTAACCAGAAGATTTCCAACGTTTATAACTGTTTTAAATATGGGCCGTTAGATCTGAGATCAACGGCCCAGATTAGATTAACCGAACCGGTATCGGTTCTTTTATTTCTAACCGTCCACTTCTAATCCGAGGGTCCAGAGGCGGCCACGTCGCCTCCCCCCCCTTCTCCCTCGCGGCCGGCGGCTGCGCGCGCCGGCGAGCGGCGGCGGCCTCGCCGGAGTTTCTGTTTTTCGCCGTTTCTCAACTATTCCACGATCTACTGGTACCAGAAGAGAGAGGGGAGAGTGGGGAACTCACCTAGGGGGTTCTTGGAGGTCAGAGATGGCCGGAGAAGCACGATCGACGGTGGCAGTGGGGAATTCCGGTGAACCTCGTCGGAGTTGCTTCCCAGGCTTGTTTCTTCACCAATTTTCGTCGGAATTGGGCTCTGGTGATCGGGGAATGTCTTAGGGGGTGTTAGATCCGAAGATCAACATGTGTTTTCCGGGAAACTGAGAAATGGTGGTTTTCTCTTCGGGAGAGAATAGGGTGCGGTTTCTTGGGTGAAAATGGCCGGCTAGGGGTTGGTTTTATATGGAACGGAGGGGCGGCGGTTGGGGAGGCGCCGGTTGCCGAAAGAACGCCGCAATTTGGCCACGTGTGGCGGTTGTCTTCTCACATGTGATAATAGAATGAAGAGGGGGAGAGAGAGAGGAGATCGGCAGCGGTTTCTGGAGGGAAAAGAGCTGACAAGGGGGTCCCGGTGGCAGTGAGGAGAGGAGGGGTTGAGGGTTGTCACGTTTTGCATAATTTGGATGTTACAAATTCTACCCCCCTTAAGAAAAATCTCGTCCTCGAGATTGGGTTTACAAAGGGAATAGATCAGGGAATTGTGATCTGAGTTCATCTTCCCTTTCCCATGTAGCTTCTGCCTCGGAATGATGTTTCCACTGGACCTTATGCATGCGGATTATTTTGTTTCTCGTGATTTTTTCCATTGTGTCAAGGATTTTGATGGGGTACTCGGTATATGAAAGATCTTCCTGTATGTCCAACTCATCCATTGGCAGATGTTCTTCTGGTGTTCTCAAACACTTCTTGAGTTGGGATACGTGGAACACATCGTGTACATCCGACAATCGAGAAGGTAACTCCAACTGATATGCTACCTCTCCTTTGCGTTCCAGTATCTTGAATGGTCCGATATACCGAGGTGCTAACTTCCCTCTTACTTTAAATCTCCTTAGTCCACGCATAGGTGACACCTTGAGATACACATAGTCTCCTACTTTGAAGACTAGTTCTCTTCGCCTTGTGTCTGCATAGCTCTTTTGTCTTGTTTGAGCTATCTTCAGATTATTGCGAATTTCTCTTACTTTCTTTTCTGCATCTTTTAACACTTCAGGCCCAAATACCTTATTTTCACCTATTTGATCCCAAAATAGCGGTGTTCTGCATCTTCTCCCATATAGTGCCTCAAATGGGGACATCTTCATACTTGCTTGATAGCTATTATTGTAGGAGAATTCTGCGTATGGCAAGTTCTTATCCCAACTCCTACTATTCTTGAGTGCACAAGCTCTGAGCATATCTTCAAGAATCTGGTTGGTCCTTTCAGTTTGCCCATCAGTTTGTGGATGATATGCCGAACTGAAATTTAGCCGAGTCCCCATAGACTCATGTAACTTCTGCCAAAACCTTGAGGTGAACTGTGTACCTCTATCTGATACTATCTTTTTAGGTACACCATGTAGGCAGACTATTCTTGACATATATAGTTCTGCTAGTTTGGAACCGTTGTAATTTTCCTTTACTGGAATGAAGTGAGCAACTTTTGTCAATCTATCCACTATCACCCATATCGAGTCATACCCTGTCTGTGTCCTGGGCAAACCCACTATAAAGTCCATCCCTATTTCTTCCCACTTCCATTCAGGTATCTTTAGTGGTTGTAATAACCCTGCAGGTCTTTGATGTTCTGCTTTGACTAGTTGACATGTGTCGCATAATGCCACATGCTCTGCAACATCTCTTTTCATTCCATACCACCAATACCTTGTCTTAAGATCATGATACATCTTTGTACTTCCAGGATGGATAGAATAATCAGAATCATGAGCCTCTTTTAATATTAACTTCTTTATTTCTTTGATGTCTGGTACACATATTCTTTTACCATGCCATACGATACCATCCTCATCTTCTCTAAATCCCGGGGCTTTGTTTTCTTTGATCAACCGCTTGATCTCTTTGATCTTTTCATCATTCTTTTGACCACTCCGTATATCTTGTTCCAAGGTTGAATCAACTTCCATTGTTATAGCTTCCGTATGATTCACCAAGCATAAGTTGAGCTTTGCGAATTCTTCACACAGTTGGGGTTGTAGATCTCTTATGGTCAACATATTGACATGTGTCTTCCTGCTCAAAGCATCTGCAACCACATTGGCTTTTCCAGGATGATAGTTGATCCCCACGTCAAAATCGTTAATGAACTCCAACCATCTCCTTTGCCGAAGGTTTAGATCCGGTTGAGTGAAGATATACTTCAAGCTCTTATGATCAGTATAGATCTCTGTCCTTTTACCCATTAGGTAATGTCTCCATAGCTTTAATGCATGCACAACTGCTGCCAACTCTAGGTCATGGGTAGGATAGTTCTTCTCATGCTTCCGAAGTTGTCGGGAAGCATAGGCAATAACATGCCCTTCTTGCATAAGCACACATCCTAACCCTTGCCCTGATGCATCACAATATACAGAGAATGGTTTCTCCATATCAGGCATAACCAAGACTGGAGCAGTTGTTAACTTCTTCTTTAATTCTTGGAAGCTTGATTCACATTCTTGAGACCATATGAAAGCAGCTCCTTTTTCCAACATCTTTGTGAGTGGCTTGGCTATTTTTGAAAACCCTTCAATAAACCTTCTGTAATAGCCTGCCAATCCCAAGAAGCTTCGAATCTCCCCAACATTCTCTGGTGTCTTCCACTTTTGCACACCAGATATCTTTTCTGGATCTACTGCTATTCCTCCTTCAGAGATGATATGTCCCAGAAAAGCAACTTTCTTGAGCCAAAATTCACATTTACTGAATTTGGCATAAAGTTGATTTTCCCTTAGCTTTTGTAAGACTATTCTCAGGTGCTCTTCATGTTTTTTCTCATTCTTTGAGTATATGAGGATATCATCAATGAACACTACCACGAACTTGTCCAAGTATTTCATGAACACCTTATTCATAAGGTACATGAAATATGCCGGAGCATTTGTTAGTCCAAAAGGCATAACTGTATATTCATACAGTCCGTACCTAGAAACAAATGCCGTCTTCGGAATATCTGATTCCCTTATCCTTAGTTGATGATATCCGGAACGGAGGTCAATCTTGGAGAATACACATGCACCTCTTAATTGATCAAACAAGTCCTCAATACGAGGTAAAGGGTACTTATTTTTGATTGTTACTTCATTGAGGGCACGGTAATCTACACATAGCCTCTTGGTTCCATCCTTCTTTGGTACAAATATGACCGGAGCTCCCCATGGTGAGGAACTGGGACGGATATACCCTTTCTCCGATAACTCTCGGATATGATCCTTGAGTTCCGCTAGTTGTTGGGTATCCATCCGATATGGTCTTTTATATATAGGAGCAGTACCAGGTACTAGTTCTATAAGGAACTCTACTTCTCGGTCCGGTGGCATACCTGGTAACTCCTCGGGAAACACATCCTGGTATTCATTGACCACCTTTATGTCCTCGATAACTACTTCAGTTTTGTTGAGTTGTACATTCCCAGAAGGTACTTGAACAGATGTGAACTCAACCTTAGTCCCATCCGTATGAGTTAGTTCCACTGTCCTTGTTGAGCAATGTATAACTCCTTTGTACTTGGTCAACCAGTCCATCCCCAAGATAATATCTATTCCTTGTGATTCTATCACGATAAGATTTGCAAGGAATTCTAATCCATTGACTCCTAGCTTTACCTTGGGACATATTTGTTTTGTCTTTATTTCTCCTCCAGGAGAATTCACTAATAACACTCGATTCATAGATGTAATTGGTAATTTGTGCTTGGTTAAAAATTCCTTGGCTATGAATGAGTGTGTTGCACCCGAGTCAAACAGAATGGTAGCAGGATGAGTGTTTGCGGAGAACATACCAATCACCACATCTGGTGCTTCCTGGGCTTCCTCCATCGTCACATGATTCACTTTGCCACGCACAAGATTCTGTGCCTGAGGTGGCTTCTTGTTGGGGCACCGGTTGGCATAATGTCCCGTTTCTCCGCAGTTGAAGCATTGCCCTGTCACCTTGTTCATGGGTGCCTTGTTGCCTGTTGGTGCATTTTGAGGATTTGGCCCTGCAGGACGAGGATGGAATGCAGGGCGTTGTTGCTGCACTTGTGGTCTCTGCTGTTGTGGTTGGAAAGTTGGGTTCCTAGCAGCAGGGTTGTAGTTCCTCTGAAACTGATTGGGAGCTATAGGTCGATTCATTGCTCCCGTCGGCGGTGATGAGAAACGGGGCCGACTGTTGCTGTTAGAAGCCTGTCCTTGCCAATTCATTTTCCTCTTTCTTTCTTCGACCAACTTCTGTCTTTTCCTCTCCACTATGAAAGCCTTGTTGATAAGCTTTTGGAAACTTTCATAGTCACTTGAAGACATAGCATATTGTATCTCTGAATTCAACCCTTCAATGAAACAGTCTTGTTTCTTCTCATCAGTATCTATGTCTCCCGGAGCATAGCGAGATAACTGTGTAAACTTAGTGAGGTACTCTCGCACGGACATGCTCCCTTGCTTCAGATTGAGGAATTCCTTCCGTTTGTTCTTGATTTCTCCGGCTGTTACATAATGGTTACGGAAGGCAATTTTGAACTCATTCCATGTGATACCCTCAGGATTCTCATGGGCTTCTTTGTATGCAGTCCACCAGTCAGCTGCAGATCCATAGAGTTGGTGAGAAGCAAAGAGCACTCTCTCACGTCCTGGGCATTGAATGATCTGCAACTTGTTCTCAATGTTTTTGAGCCAATCATCAGCTTCCAATGGCTCAATAGCGTTATCGAACTTTGGTGGTTGAGTGCTTAGGAACTCATTCAGTTTTGGTTGGCGGGGTGCATTCTGAATTTGTGGCTGCATGTTGGCCACCACTTGTGTCAGGTTCTGAATGAGTTGATTCTGCATGTTCATCATCTGTTGTATCACTTCTCCATCTGCCCTACGTGCAACTCGTGGCTGCCATCCAGGCAAAGGAAACTCTGCAGCCTCATTGTTGTTGTTCTCTTCATTGCGTCTCCTTCTTCCTGCCATCTGTTGTAAGAGTTTGTGTTTAAAATTAAGGTATAGATGTTCTCTTAGATGTATTGGGTTGTATGCTTACTTCATCCATTCTATACAAGAGTTACTAAAGTTTCTACTTCGTTTATTAAATGGTCATGATTGAAACAAACTAAGCACTTATATTCCTTAATAGATAGTTACATACACTAACGTGGTTGTGAACATAAGCCTATGGCTTTCACAACTCACGTTCATCCACTAACATACATTACATCATTGTTCTAAACAAGTTCACTAACCAAACATTACACTAGCCAATACATTACCTTACACACTTACTACACGAGTTACTATATGAACAAGGGCACCTATCTTAGTTGTCCCCTGGGTTCTGTGCACCTTCCTGTGGGTTCCTACCATCACCACCTGGGTTGCTAGCCTCGGACTCAGCTGTGGAGGCCTCAGGTGCTGGAGGAACATGAGGGCGTTTGGCTGCCCTGCGGTCTGGAGAGTCCGGAGTCCAAGTGTCTCCATCCGAAGCATAGAGATCACTTATCTCTCCATCCCTCATCCTCATCAGTCCACGCATGATGGCCTCCGACTTCTTCAAGAGGTCCCGGACGTCTTGGAGTTCCTGTTGGCAGTTCTGTAGCCTCGCAGTGACGTCCACCCCTATCCGAAGACTCATGTCCATCTGCACTACATCACAACCTTCTTGGAGAGGCTCATAGTTGAATGCCGCGCTTCCACTTTGTCGCCGGGGAATGTACATGTATTGAGTCCCCTCGAGGCGGCCACGGTTGGTGTAGCTCTGGCAAGTGATTGCCTCCCAAGTGGCGTCCTTCTCAGCCTCTGCCATGGTGGACCTCCAGGCTGGTGAGTTGTGTATCTTGAGCAGCTTGTTCTCATGGTAGATCCTTGCCTGTGACTTCCACTCGTCTCGTTCTGCACGAGAGACTCGAGTGGTGTCGTACTGCACCTCTAGCTTGCCGGTATAACCAGCACAGCGAAGGAGGTGTCGAAGGCGATCCACCATGCCACTAGTGGACTCCCCGTGGGTCTGGTAGGTGGCGGGGTTGTCCACCTCCTCGGTAGTGCGCTCAGCCAACTGGTGTCGAGGAACTCGTCCTCCGGTGGACTTACGAGCCGTGAGACGTGTGCGTGCCATCTGTTTCAAAGAAAATTTAAAAATGTGTTAGAAAATAAACAATAATATAATTTTGAGTATAGAAGAGGTTAGACCACATATATATAGTTTAAATAATTCTCCTTTTAACAAAATACTTAGCAAAATAGTTTTTAATAAAATAGTGATGTCTATCTCGTCCATTTCTATCTAGGTTTGCGTCCTACGGGCAACCTTGGCTCTGATACCACTTTGTCACACCCGATATTCCATAAAGAACACCGAGCGTATACTCACATGTATGCCAGGATCAGTTGAGTCATACATGTGCCGACAAGAGTGAAATACCATTGTATTACAAGCCAAGTGTATCTTACAACGTAATATTACATCATAATACATAAAATATCAATTATGAGTACAAGCACACTATTAATATGACAGCGGAAGACTTCTAGCGGGGTGCTCCAGTTCCACAGGCGTTGCCCGGGGGTTACGCCAACCTAGAACAACTCCTCAGGGTCGAAGTACTCCTCGTCAAAGGCTACGTCTTCATTTACACCTGAGCCAACATATGATATCCAACAAAAGCAAGTTTGAGTACCGTAGGTACTCAGCAAGTGTAGGAAAGAATGTTATGAAGGCCAATAGCAAGGGGAGGCTAACATGGTTAAGCACTATGCATTAATCCTAAGCCTTAGCTTTGATTAGCAACCTATCTTACTAGATGATAATCCCACCATCATATTGATTAAGTCATTAATGTTAGGTTACACCACCCAACAACCTCTTTTCAACTCACATCCATGTTTCTCTAATCATGGACAAGTCCAAGCCGCTCTTGACCGTGAGCACGGCTGTCATGACAGTTTGGTTCTCTGCAGAGATTGTACCACTTTACCCACAAGTAGTGATTTCATCCCCTGTTGCCAGGTGGACTAAGAAACCTCCCTGATATCCGTGGTTGCAAGCCACATTACACACTTCCTTTGGTGTGCGATCAGGAGATCACTACATGGCCTTTACAAAGGGTCTACCGGCAAGTACAAGCCCACTGAGGTTTCACCGCTGTAGTTCCTGGGAGTAACCCTCCCCTACAGAAGCCCCCTCTTGAGCCTTGCAGTTCCCAGGGCAGTCAAAAATGGACTCCCATTCCCCGCACCATCCAAACACTCATACTATACCGGCAAACTCCTAATTAATTGGCCAAGCTGCCCCATCCCAGTCTTGTGGTGGCACTGTAAAGCCGGGTTAACTGTTCCATGAACCGGTCCTTAGAATCTAGGACAGGCACTAACTCATTCCCGAGTCTCGTGCACGAAGCACCAACCAAACAACCAGCCTGTCTAGATTCATAACCACATGACACATACACTTGTGTCTTTCATATAATCCACAAGACTAGTATCAACTATGTTTCATTCATCTCTAAAGTTCTAAGCATGGCTAAGCACATAAAATGATAACCATCAAGTCCTATCTAATTCCCTCCATGGTTTTGCAAGGAAAGATAAAGCAATGAAACTATGGAAACATCCTACACTGGGTTTCATATTAAAGACATCATGCAAATAATCTAACTATTCATCCTAGAATAGGAACAAAGTGATCAAGGAACACTTGCCTTTGAGTGAAGTGGTATTTACTTCAAACTCTTGATCTTGAAAGTTAGGGAATAGTTCTTGAGTTGGTTCTATCCATGCATTTGTACCCACAAAACAGTAATAAACATGCCATAAGAATCATACCAAGTCATTTCAATCACATATGTTTAGTTACACACATGCAACTATTGATTTCTTGTCATTTTATGTGAGTTAGGATGAAAATATGTTTCAATTGGCTACTTATATCCTTTGATTTGACATTTGCCACATCTAAACACTCATTTCCAGTTTGAAAGATGATTTGAATGAATTTTAGAATTTATTAATATATGTGTATTTATTATAATTAATTATATCCTAGGAATCATTATTATAATAATTTTCAGAGCTCATATTCCTAATTTTCTACACTTCAGAACTTATTTAAGCATTTGGAACAGTTTCCAAAATTTTATTTAATATATATATTATTTTTATCTATTTTTCAGTATTTATTTAATAACTAAAAATACATTTTCAGTTATTTAAATAATTATTCTGGACTACAGAAACTTAAAATGCATAAGAACACAAAA
This sequence comes from Neostapfia colusana, assembly GCA_030760725.1. NCBI lineage: Eukaryota > Viridiplantae > Streptophyta > Magnoliopsida > Poales > Poaceae > Neostapfia > Neostapfia colusana. The sequence goes on from JASWHV010000006.1 coordinate 111,002,522, forward strand.
GCAGAATATTATTGTGCTGTTTAATAATTTCCTACAATTTTTCTGTTATTTATATTATTTTTATTGAAATTTTCAGAGTTAGTTATCACTATATAATTAATTTCAGTCCTTAAACTAATTACTTTCAATTTCAGTTTTAATATTCTGGTCAGAATGTTTATACCTGATTTTTAATAAGTTTTCTAATATTTTTCAGAAACTATTTAGCCCTAATTTGAATAATTACATAATTAAAACCAACTTTTAATCTATTTTGGGCCAATCTGTAATATTTTCAGACTTCCTAGGGTTCAATTTGAATTTTACAGAACTATATTATCAATTTCTAGAATATGCAGGGGCTGTTTAGTTATTTTAAATTGAATTTACAAATTTCTGATAGTCCTAGGGTTAATTCTGCAAGAATCAGTGGCCATTTCCTATTTGTTTGAATCCCCAGGGACCTAACCAGAAGATTTCCAACGTTTATAACTGTTTTAAATATGGGCCGTTAGATCTGAGATCAACGGCCCAGATTAGATTAACCGAACCGGTATCGGTTCTTTTATTTCTAACCGTCCACTTCTAATCCGAGGGTCCAGAGGCGGCCACGTCGCCTCCCCCCCCTTCTCCCTCGCGGCCGGCGGCTGCGCGCGCCGGCGAGCGGCGGCGGCCTCGCCGGAGTTTCTGTTTTTCGCCGTTTCTCAACTATTCCACGATCTACTGGTACCAGAAGAGAGAGGGGAGAGTGGGGAACTCACCTAGGGGGTTCTTGGAGGTCAGAGATGGCCGGAGAAGCACGATCGACGGTGGCAGTGGGGAATTCCGGTGAACCTCGTCGGAGTTGCTTCCCAGGCTTGTTTCTTCACCAATTTTCGTCGGAATTGGGCTCTGGTGATCGGGGAATGTCTTAGGGGGTGTTAGATCCGAAGATCAACATGTGTTTTCCGGGAAACTGAGAAATGGTGGTTTTCTCTTCGGGAGAGAATAGGGTGCGGTTTCTTGGGTGAAAATGGCCGGCTAGGGGTTGGTTTTATAGGGAACGGAGGGGCGGCGGTTGGGGAGGCGCCGGTTGCCGAAAGAACGCCGCAATTTGGCCACGTGTGGCGGTTGTCTTCTCACATGTGATAATAGAATGAAGAGGGGGAGAGAGAGAGGAGATCGGCAGCGGTTTCTGGAGGGAAAAGAGCTGACAAGGGGGTCCCGGTGGCAGTGAGGAGAGGAGGGGTTGAGGGTTGTCACGTTTTGCATAATTTGGATGTTACAGCCGGCCGCCCATCCCATGGCGCAGGCGCGGCGCCCCCGCTGCCCGCTCTGCCTCTGCAACTTCCTCGTACCGGGCCCGAGCCCCTTCCCTGAGCTGGACCCGGCGCCTCTGCCGCCGGGGTTCCTCTCCGACTCCGAAGACTCCGACGGCCCCGTCGACTTCGACGAGCTTGACGACATCGAGATGATCAACCCCGCCGACGCGCGCTTCTACATCACCCGCTTCATCCAGGACCGCCTCTACGCCTTCGCCGCGCCCGAAGACGTCGCCGCCGCCACGGCCGCCGAGATGTCCTTGCTCGACGACCATATTCCCGGCGCGGAGCCGCCGGCCCCTGCTGCGTCCATCTCTGTGCTGCCCACTGTCGAGGTGTCCGATCCCACCGCGGTCTGCGCCGTCTGCCGGGAGGACCTCCCGCTCGCCTCCGCCGCCCTGAAACTCCCCTGCTCCCACCTCTATCACTCCCTCTGCATCGTCCCGTGGCTGGAGATGCACAACACATGCCCCATCTGCCGCTCCCGCCTCCCGGTCCCAGCCACCGTCCCCGTGGAGGCCTCGTCGTCGGAGCAGGATCCGCAGACAACCCATATCACTATCCGGCTCACCACCACCGCCCGCCGCCGCGTTCGCGTCAGCGATGGTGTTGCTGAAGCTCCAGTCTCGGCGTCGCCTACGCAGCTCGCGCAGGCTCTTACTGGGGAAGGAGGCGGTGGACCTACCAATAGCGGCGAGACCGTGTCATCTGATTGGCCACAGCATCCTGAGTCTGATACAGTCATGTCCGAAGCCCGAAACGGCCACGGCTTTTTTGATTGAGCCAGAGGTTCGAGTTGTCAGGTAAACATATTGGAACACCCCGGAAGCATGATTTGAACTGCTTTGCGCCACTGAACTAAACTATTCTAGTGAAACTAACAGTATAGATATTCATTCTGTGATGTGGATCATACTGTGTAGATCGAGTTACATTTTATTTGTTTCGTCCTTGGTTTTGTGCCAGTATATTATGGAAGTGCTTGACTTTCTGATTTCTTTTGCAAGTATTTGAATAATCAATCACATGTAGCTTGATTTTGTGGTCACTGGTCGTTACAAAACTGCTATGCACATCTATGAGGTTATTTATGTGCTTTATGCTATAGATGATCTAAAATTGTTGTTTATCCCTGTCAATTTGCTTGGTTCTGTTAGCTGGATTAAAGCTCTTGCTTGTTATTCATAAATCATAAATGGATCAATACTTCCTAATATGTTTAGATGTTCACCAGCAAATGGCCTTTACCTTAGGCTTGTAGCTCCAGTAGCTTAAGTTATAGTTAGGCTGGTAGCTCCAGTATCAATACAGAACATTTTTACCTGTGGAGGTTTTCGAGTACCGTCATCCTGCCCTTCATGTTGAATGCTAGAAACTACTCCTTGGACTTGACCTATTGTTTGCGTGATGTGGCATATACGAAATATAGAGAAATAGCATTTTCTTTTAGGAATTCTGATTGAAACAAAGAAATGGCAGAGTAAAGCTAGCAAAGCTGATTTGGATCAGATTGGTTTGTCACGTTGTTCAGCTACTGGCTTATAATAATATACAGTCACTTAAAATATTGATTCTTGGTGAGATTTACATTTGATTTCAATAGATTGATTTATTGTTGTCTGATACCTTATGATTATTTAGGTTAGTATTGTCTTTGTTGTAACCGGATGCTAGAATCTAGATCTAGCAGATCTACCTTGATTTCATTGAAAAGAATGGGAATAACGCAGACTACTGTATTTTATTTCTGATATCCTCCTCTTGATGTAGCTCAACAATGTCATCCCCTTATTGCTCATTTCCTAAGTAGCTTGTTGATACCTCGATTGTCCTTGTTATGCTTTTTGTGTCTTGCTAGTTTTTTAGCATGTAACAAATATATCCACTTCAATACATGTCTCCTGATTTTAACAAATTAATCTTGAGTTCTTGAGTGAGTTTCACTATTCTCCAAATGATGTGTATGAAAACCTGACCCGCACATGCCAAGCTTAAGGAATTACTTGGTCATGGAAATTATGTGCCTGTAACAGCAAAGAGGTTGATAAAGTAGGGTCCATGCATGACCTAGGCCTTGGAGACCTTGCTCACCAATCCTCCTGTGTTCATTTTCTGTCTTTCAAGGTTTTAATGCTACATTATACCTTGAGAAGTTAGCCAACTGCCTCAAGAAGTACAACAACAACAACCAAGCCTTTATCCCAAGCCTTGTTGGGGTCGGCTAGACATGAAACCCAATATCAATGAAGTAAAAGAGAGAAAGAGATATAAGAACAAGTAAAAAAGAAAGAAAAAAGAAAAAAGAAAAAAAAAGAAAAAGAAAAAAGAGAAAAGAAAAAAGAAAAAAAGAAAAAAGAAAAAAACAAGACTACGATTCTGGCACATGAATTGCTACTTTCCATGCGGTCCTATCATGAGCTAAGTCTTTGGATACATTCCAATCTCTCAAATTTCGTTTTACCGCCTCCTCCCAGGTCAACCTTGGTCGTCCTCTACCCCTCTTAATATTTTCTCTACCTCTTAAAATCCCACTGTTAACCGATGCTTCTGGAGGTCTCCGTTGGATATGTCCAAACCACCTAAGTCGATGTTGGACTAACCTCTCTTCAATCGGCGCCACTCATACCTTATCACGAATAGCCTCATTCCTTATTCGGTCTCTTCTCGTGTACCCGCACATCCATCGTAGCATGCACATCTCTGTGACACTCATTTGTTGGATATGTTGCCGTTTAGTTGGCCAACATTCCGCCCCATAGAGCATCGCGGGTCTGATCACCGTCCTATAGAACTTCTCTTTTAGCTTTTGTGGGACTTTCCTATCACATAGGATTCTAGAGGCTTGTCGTCATTTCATCCATCCTACCTTGATCCTGTGGCAAACATCCTCATCAATATTGCCATTGCTTTGTAATATTGATCCTAAGTATCGGAAAGAGTCCCTTCTAGGTACTATTTGTCCTTGTAGACTAACATTTCCCTCGTCACGACCAACACCACTAAAGTCACACCTCATATACTCGGTTTTGGTCCTACTAAGTCTAAACCCCTTGGACTCTAAGGTTTGTCTCCATAACTCTAATTTCTTATCAACACCATCTCTAGTTTCATCTACCAGCACTACATCATCAGCAAAGAGCATGCACCAAGGGATATCCTCTTGTATATCCTTCGACACCTCATCCATCACCAAGGAAAAGATGTATGGGCTCAAAGCTGATCCTTGATGTAGTCCTACCGTGATAGAAAATGCATCAGTCTCACTATCGCTTATGCGCACACTTGTCCTAACATTATTGTGCATATCCTTGATAAGGGTAATGTACTTTGTTGGCACTTTATGTTTCTCTAGTGCCCACCACATGACTGACCTTGGTATCTTGTCGTACGCCTTCTCCAAGTCGATGAACACCATATGCAAGTCCTTCTTCTGCTCCCTATATCTCTCCATAAGCTGACGAAGCAAGAAAATCGTCTCCATTGTAGACCTCCCAAGCATAAAACCAAACTGGTTTTTAATGACATTGGTCACTTTCCTCAGTCGATGTTCAATCACTCTCTCCCAAAGCTTCATAGTATGACTCATAAGCTTAATACCTCGATAATTAGTACAACTTTGAATATCTCCTTTATTTTTGAAGATAGGTACTAATATACTTTTCCTCCATTCTTCAGGCATCTTGTTTGACCGAAAAATGTGGTTGAATAGCTTTGTGAGCCATACTATTGCCACGTCCTCAAGACATCTCCACACCTCAATAGGGACATCGTCAGGGCCGAGGGCCTTTCCTCCTTTCATCCTTTTTAAGGCCTTTTTAACCTCAAACTCTTGTATCCTCCGCACGAACCGCCTGTTGGAGTCATCAAAGGAGTCATCCAACTCAAGCATAGTGCTCCCATTCCCATCATTGAATAGCCCATTAAAGGAATCACGCCATCTATTCTTAATCTCTTCATCCTTCACTAGAATGCGGTCAGTCTCATCTTTGATGCATTTAACTTGATTGAGATCCCTCATCTTTCTCTCGCGGATTTTTGCTACCTTGTATATGTCCTTTTCACCTTCTTTTGTCTCTAGTCTCTCATATAACTTATCATAGGCATGTCCTCTTGCCTTACTCACAACCCGCCTTGCATTCTTCTTAGCCTCTTTGTACTTAAGCATGTTGCTTGCGCTTCTATCATTATGCCAACTCTTGTAACACTCCTTCTTCTCCTTAATGGTCTTTTGTACATTCTCATTCCACCACCAAGTGTCTTTATCTACAAGTTTCTTTCCCTTTGTCACACCGAACACCTCACTAGCTACCTTCCTAATGCAAGTTGCCATCTACATCCACATACTATCTGCATCTCCATTTTCTACCCAGGGTCCTTCTGTGATCACCCTATTTTTAAAGGATTCTTGTGATTCTCCCTTCAACTTCCACCACTTTGTTCTTGTGATTTTGACACCTTTGTCCCGCAAAGAACATGTAGGGAAGCGAAAGTCAGCTACCACAAGCTTATGTTGTGTCACAACACATTCCCCCGGGATCACCTTACAATCTAGACACTCCCGTCTATCCTTTCTCCTAGTGAGGACAAAGTCAATCTGGCTAGAGTGTTGGGCACTACTAAAGGTCACTAGGTGAGATTGCCTCTTCCTAAAGAGGGTGTTAGCTATCAACAGATCATAGGCTACAACAAAGTCTAGGATGTCTTTACCCTCTTGATTTCTATCGTCGCATCCAAAACCTCCATGTACTCCCTCAAATCCTAGGTTAGTTGCACCCACATGACCATTGAGATCTCCCCCTATGAGGAGTTCTCGGTTATCGGTACACTACTAACCATATCCTCCAAGTCCTCCCAAAATTGCCTCTTAACACTCATGTTGAGCCCAACTTGTGGGGCATAAGCACTAATGATGTTCAAGACAATATCCTCAATTACTATCTTAATTAAGATGATCCTATCCCCTCGTCTTCGAACATCCACTACTCCATCCTTAAGACTCTTATCTATTAGAACACCTACGCCATTCCTAGTCCCAGCCGAACCAGAATACCAAAGCTTGAAACCGGTATTCTCGACTTCTCTCGCCTTTTGACCCGCTCATCTAGTCTCTTGTACACAAAGGATATTTACTCGTCTCCTAATGGCAACATCTACTAACTCACGTAGCTTCCCCGTCAAGGATCCTATATTCCAACTACCCACCCGAAATCTATGTTCCTCGGCTAGCTTCCTTACGCTTTGCACCCGTCGAGTAAGATGCAAAGACCCTTGCTCACTTATCACTACATCCGGGCGATGATGTAGCGCGCCACTAAGGTGGTGGTGTGACACCCTCATCTCGGGTGTCAGCATATGCTCATGTTTTATGAAGAAGAAAAGCATTTTTAGAAAAGAGGAAACGAAAACAAGTATTAAAAGGATAGCCAGTAAAGCTCTCCGAGAGCACCGAAGGCAATTTCCACGACCAGCAGACCACGTGGCGTGTTCGGAACTCATTCCCGAGAGGTTGGGGGAGGTCCGACGCTAAACTGGATACGTGGCAGGCTCGGGGGCCACCTCTGCAATTGGAAAGAGGTCCAACCCTGTGGGACAAGTGCTGCCGCGGAGATAGCCTCTGCGGAAGAAGCAAAGGCATTTTTCATAGGACACATGTCATCCACGGAGCTAGTCCTCGCGGAAGTCAGGGGACCAGTCGCACGGGATACGTGTTAATATCGGAACCCATCTCCGAGAAGTCCGGATCTATTGAACACGTGTTGCCACCGGAGCTTATCTCCGGAGGTCCGCCGCTGCTAAACACGTGTCGACCTCGGGGCATGTCCCTGAGGGAAGGAAAGGCGGAAAGACCGGCACCCACACGTGGCGTGCGCGGAGCTCACCTCTGAAGAAGAGGGAGGTCTCGATCGATTGACACGCGGCACGACCGGAGCTCGTCTCTGCGGATGAAGAGATACCAGGCCCGAAGGACACGTGGAGCTTCTGGAGCCCATCATCCCAGAGGTAACAAATTTTGGAGCAGCTGTTACGCGTAAAGACACCGGTACACAACGGGAAACGATCCAAACTCCACAATGTTACCAAAGATAAGACGTCAGGATCCAACAAAGATCTGAATAAGACTTTTATCCGGGATCCAATTAGATTAGGACTCTTCTCTTCTCGATTATAAATAGAACCCAAAACCTCTGGCCGAAACCACAAACTTCTCTTTCAACTCCTAAGCCGACGACTTAGCGCTCTAGCCCTAACTCGTCGAGCAAAACATCGCCGAAGCACAACAAGGGAGATCATCGGAGAAGAACCAAGCGGTCTGAGGAGGACCTCGAATACAAGAAGAGCGTGAGGTAGAACTTCAATACCACCTTACGACATCATGTTGTTCATCTCTTGCATCTGTTCTTCGATTCCTTTCGAACAGAAGCTTTCTCGTGGGCAGAACACTCGATGATCAGTTTGATCTAAAGACAAGATCATCACCACGACCACCTTTGATCCGAATACCTCTGTCCATGCAAGCCATGCAAGAACACGGACAGATCAATCTAATCATAGGATAGCATGCATGTACATCATCGCATCTATTTTAGGGTTTGTGCATGATATTGATTGCTGTGAATTTTGTATGCACGTGAATCCTACATAGCAGAACAAGCCCAGGGAGCTGTCTACGACGGGCTGCAGCAACAAGGCTTTGAGAATCAAGAACAACCAGAACCGCAAGAACAAGGCAAGTGCTCCTTGACCATGTTGATCCTATGTTTTGGGTAAAACTATTTTGTTTTGCGAAAAGATGTGTGTGCTGAGTCAAACATGATGGGAAACCCTTTTTATAGGAGTTTACTAGTTCTGATTAAACCACCCTTGTCGCCTGGGAAGTATATGAGTCGGGTACGGTTTTTGTTTTATGCCTCGCTGAGTCCATGGGATTGGGAAGCGAGATAGATGTGTCTAGCTAACTACACTCATAATAATAATGAGAACCTGATGTTAATAATGAACATGGATCGGAGGGAGATCTAGGCAAGACTGGGTTTGTGAATGAGGTAGCATGAGATGGTGGTTTTGCTTGCCATAGATCTAAGGACCGGTTCATGCATGCACATGCCAGGATAACAGTGCCACCACAAGGCCAAGTATGGGTGCGGCTTAGCTGAGTAATTAGGTAAGTTGCTAGGATGTTATGGACTGTGGAAGGCGCGGGGAATGGGAGTCGAGTGAGGACTGCCGTGGGAACTGCATGGCACAAGAGGGGGCCCGTGGGTGGGAGAATTGGAGATTCTAGCCTGCCGGTGAAACCTTAGTGAGTCCATACATCTAGTAACCCCTTTGTAAAGGCTATTTTGTGATCTCTTGACCATACATCGACGGTTGTGTACTGGTATAATGGAGGTTCTCCAGTCGCCGACGGGTGACGAAATCACAAACTTGTGGGTAAAGAGGTGCAAACTCTGCAGAGTTATTAAAACTATCATGATAGCCGAGCTTACGGTCATGTGCACCTGGCTAAACTGCCATGATTAGTTGGGAATGGTTTTTGGGATGGTTATTGGAATGGTTTTTGGGATGGTTATTGGGAAGGTTCTTGGTTATGGTTATTGGTTTGGAACTGTTAGGTCTGGGAGGTGAGATGGTTGCATGACTGATGGGTCATGACATGAGATTGGTCTCGGTGCGAGACGAGGTTGTTTTACGAGGTGAGATGGTAGCGAATACGAGGTGGTATTCGTGAGTATGAATAAAAGATTGGTTAATGTTCGGATGGAACACGGGAAGTGATGGAGGTATGTTGGTAATTTAATATATGCTGGGATTACATTCATCTAAAGTTAAGTTGTTGTTTTATCATGGTTTTACAAATCTGCTTTTCTGCAAATAAGCCTTTTATGCCTACCTTGTTTATGAGCTGCATATCATGTGTTTTCCCGCACTTGCTGAGTACATCATTGTACTCAACCTTGCATTATTACTTTATCCTCAGCAGCAGGAGAAGCCTACTATGAAGATCAAGTGGAACATTATGGCGTGTGATCTGTTCTCAATCTTGCCTATGGAGGGAGTAGAGATGGAGCCACTTCTGCTTAGTTTTGCTTCCGCATTAGTTTTTGCTTCCGCATTTAAATAAGGACTTCCGCTGCATAGAAATAAGACTTCCGCTGTAAGCATGAGTCCAAGACTCATGAGATATTGTAATAAACCCTGTTATTCGTGGTAATATATAATCTGAATTCAGTTTGTGGAACGTATGTGTATGTGTGATGAACATCCTGGGCACACATATGCATTAGTTCTCGGTTCCGTGGTTTTTCCCACAGAATTGAGGGCGTCACAGATTGGTATCAGAGCCACGGGTTGACAGTAGGTTACACGCCTAGATAGAAACCTTAGATTGATATTAGAATCACGGGTTAGCAGCAAGTTATACCCCTAAATAGAAGCTACGCGGACCAAAGGAAGCATCCTAGGATGAATAGCTTAGATTGGCCTTGAAACCACCTTGACATAGGAAACCATCCTTGAATAGGAGTTGAGTGGGCCCTTGTGATGATTATTTATGAATATGTGCTTAGTGTGAGTTGTGGGACGTCTCAACAACGTTGCCCATATCCACGCGTAAGAAGAAAGAGGAGTGAAATGCTTCGGCACTTGATCACATCCTCATAAGGACTAATATATATAGTCCAACTCCCCTTGATGCATATAGTTGAAAGGACCTACCTAACCTTCTAACCTTCTCTTCTATTTCGTTCTCTCTCACAGATGGTGAGAGGAAACGGCAGCCGAAGGAACGTCCAAGAAAATGACCACGAAGAAGTCCCTGCTAACCCTGGAGCTGGCGCAAACAACCTAGAAAGGTTGATGGCCATGCAAAACCAGCTTATGCAAACCATGATCCAAACTTTGGGTCAGTTGCAGGCCAACCAACACCCCGTTCCGGCACCACCGCCACCACCACCACCGGCTCATAACAGGCTGGGAGAGTTCATGAGGACTCGACCACCCACCTTTGCTCAAGCAAGCGATCCAATGGAGGCCGATGATTGGTTGAAATCCATGGAGAAGAAGCTTGTCATTGTTCAGTGCAACGACCGAGAGAAGGTTCTCTTTGCATCGCACCAACTGATGGGAGCAGCTGCTGACTGGTGGGATGCCTTGAGCAACGCCCATGCCAACCCGGAGACAATCACTTGGACTGAGTTCAAGGAAAGTTTCCGCTCCCACTACATCCCTGTTGGCGTAATGATGCTCATGAGGCATGAGTTTGAAAGTCTCCGCCAAGGACAGAAAAGTGTGAACGAATACCTCAACAAGTTCATACAACTGTCCCGGTATGCCCCCGAAGATGTCAACTCAGATCAGAGGAAGCAGTACCTGTTCATGAGAGGGTTGAACAATGAGATCCAAGTTCAGCTCCTCAACAATGACTACGTAAGCTTCCAGAAGCTGGTTGATAAGGCTATTGTGGTGGAAAACAAGATCCGAGAGATCGAGCGCGAGTGCAAAAGGAAGATCCCACACCCGCCCCAAGGGAGCAACGTACGACCTAGATACATGCGCTCTGCACCGCAGTATGGATCGACCACTCCTACGTACCGCCCTGGTCAGCCACCACAGCAACGGCCCGTTGCACCGGCACCTCGTGTGCCCCTGCCTCCTGCGCCCCGGCCTAACAATGGCGCTCCTGTTCAAAACCCCCGCCCCAACGTACCTGCTGCCGTAGGCAACAGGGCATGCTTTGCATGCGGGGAAGTAGGCCACTTCGCTAACCAGTGCCCGAAGAGAGGCCCTGGACAGCAAGGTAACGTGCCCAAGCAGAACCAGCGACCAAACGGAGGAGACAACCAAGGGAACTGTGGACCGCAGAACTATGCTCGTGGCCACGTTAACCATGTCACTGCTGAGGAAGCACAACAGGCTAAGGACGTCGCAATTGGTATGTTCCTTGCCAACTCCAACCCAGCCACCATTTTATTTGATTCCGGAGCATCGCATTCCTTCATATCATCCAAATATGTTGCCAAACATCATCTACCCGTATCCCACCTAGAATGTGCTATGTTAGTTAATTCTCCCGGAGGAGAAATGAGGACTAGTATAGTATGTCCTAAGGTAAGCCTTAAAATAAAGGGGTAGATTTCCTTGCCAACCTTATTGTCTTGGACTCCCATGGAATTGACATCATACTCGGAATGGACTGGTTAAGCAAGCACAATGGAGTAATCCAATGCGCTGAGAGAAGCATGCAGTTGACAAACGAACACGGTATCCGTGTCGAGTTTGAGTCAGCCCCGCAGGCGACCGAACGAGCGGATCTGAACCATGTTGAAGGAGTAGCATTGGACAACATTCCAGTGGTTCAGGAATTTTCGGATGTGTTCCCGGAAGAACTTCCAGGTATGCCACCTGACCGGGATATTGAGTTTGCCATAGATTTGGTACCTGGAACTGCACTCATAGCTAAGAAACCATATAGGATGCCCGTCAACGAGTTAGTTGAACTAAAGAAGCAAATTCAAGAACAGTTGGAGAAGGGTTTTATCCGTCCAAGTTCGTCACCATGGGGAGCCCCGGTACTCTTCGTGGACAAGAAGGACGGAACCCAAAGAATGTGCGTGGACTACAGGTCTCTCAACGAGGTAACAATCAAGAATAAATAACCTCTGCCCCGTATAGAGGACCTATTCGATCAAATGAAAGGAGCCCAAGTGTTCTCCAAGATTTATCTTCGGTCAGGATATTTCCAGCTGAAGATTAAGCCCTCCGATATACCTAAGACAGCCTTTCGGACGCGGTATGGTTCATATGAATATACCGTTATGTCTTTTGGATTGACGAATGCACCCGCATACTTCATGTACCTTATGAATAAGGTTTTCATGGAGTACTTGGACAAGTTCATCGTGGTTTTCATCGACGACATTATGGTGTATTCAAAAAGTGAGGAGGAGCATGAAGAACACCTGAGATTAACCATGTAGAAGTTGCGAGAGCATCAGTTGTATGCCAAGCTCAACAAGTGTCAATTTTGGCTTAAGGAAATATCCTTCCTAGGCCACATCATCTCCAAGGAAGGGGTATCGGTTGATCCTGGAAAGGTGAGAGATGTTCTGAAGTGGGACCAACCGAAGAGCGTGAGGGATATTCGGAGTTTGCTTGGGATGGCAGGATACTACCGGCGCTTCATTAAAGACTTCTCTAAAATAGCAAAACCTATGACGGAGTTGCTACTGAAGGGAAAAGTCTTTCAATGGACACAAGCCTGCCAAGAAAGTTTTGAGGAACTCAAGAAAAGGCTAACCACAGCACCAGTTCTGGTATTGCCAGACGTAAGCAAGAGCTTTGACATATATTGTGACGCATCCAGACAAGGGCTCGGATGTGTGCTCATGCAGGAAGGGCAAGTGGTAGCCTATGCCTCACGACAATTAAAGAAGCATGAGCTTAACTATCCTACACATGATTTGGAGTTAGCAGCAGTGGTGCATGCATTGAAGATTTGGAGACATTATATCCTTGGTCATCGATGTGAGATCTATACAGATCATAAAAGCCTCAAGTACATATTTACACAAACGGACTTGAATTTGAGGCAACGTCGATGGTTAGAACTCATCAACGATTATGATGTGGGAATCAACTACCATCCCGGGAAGGCTAATGTAGTCGCTGACGCATTGAGCAGAAAGAGAGCATGCCACCAACTCACGATTCGGGAGCTACCACCCGAACTACGTAAGGAGTTCGAACGGTTACACCTCGGAGTCTTGAATAACATGGAAATGATGGAGATCCACTCCTCATTGGAGCAAGAAATAAGAAAGGGACAAGCAATGGACGAGGGGATTAAGGAAATCAAGGAAAGAATCCGACAAGGGATGGAGAAGGATTTCAAAGAGGATGAAAAGGGTACGCTTTGGCTAGGAAAAAGGATGTGTGCCGAACCTAAGACACCTTCTCGACATGATATTAAGGGAGGCACATGATTCACCCTATTCCATACATCCGGGGAGCACCAAGATGTACAAGGACTTGAAAACTTGCTATTGGTGGGATGGTATGAAAAGGGATATAGCCGAATACGTTGCCCTATGCGACACATGCCAACGGGTAAAAGCCGAACATCAAAAACCCGCTGGATTGTTGCAACCTTTGAAAATACCTGAATGGAAATGGGAGGACATCAGTATGGACTTTATTGTCGGATTGCCAAGAACTCAGTTAGGATACGACTCCATCTGGGTCATTATGGACCGATTGACAAAAACCACCCATTTTCTTCCGGTAAAGACTAGTTACAACGTTACACAGTTGGCAGAGTTGTACATGGAGCAGATCGTGTGCCGTCATGGAGTTCCGAAGAGGATAGTCTCAGATCGAGGTTCTCAGTTTACCTCTAGATTCTGGAGGAAGCTGCAGAAAGCCGTGGGTACACGACTAGATTTTAGCTCTGCCTATCACCCACAAACAGATGGGCAAACCGAAAGGACGAACCAAATTTTGGAAGACATGTTGAGAGCTTGCGCCTTGAAACGTGGGCGTAGTTGGGATAGGAGTTTACCGTATGCGGAGTTCTCCTATAACAACAGCTATCAAGCTAGCTTGAAGATGTCGCCTTTCGAAGCCTTATATGGTAGAAGGTGTAGAACGCCACTGTTCTGGAACGAGACTGGAGAGAACCAGGTATTTGGACCCGAAGTACTACAAGAGGCTGAAAGGCAAGTCCAAACGATACGGGAGAACTTAAAGGCTGCTCAGTCACGACAGAAAGGCTATGCGGACAACAGGTGAAGGAAGTTGACCTTTGAAGTTGGAGACTTCGTATACCTTAAGGTATCGCCTATCCAAGGCCAACGACGTTTTAATGTCAAAGGCAAGTTAGCACCTCGCTACATCGGACCATTTAAGATTTTGGATAAGCGAGGAGAAGTAGCATATCAACTAGAGCTCCCAAACCACCTCTGCGACGTACATGACGTGTTTCATGTATCCCAGCTCAAGAAGTGCTTGAGAATACCCGAGGAACAAGTATCAATGGGAGAACTTAAACTTCAAGAGGACCTGACTTACGTAGAACACCCTATCCGAATCTTGGACGTAAAAGAAAGGGTCACCCGAAACAAAGTGATTCGATGGTGCAAGGTACAATGGAGCCATCACACTGAAGCTGAAGCCACATGGGAGCGTGAAGAGGATATTAAGGTTGAATTCCCCTATCTATTTTCTACTAACGAATCTCGAGGGCGAGATTCAATTTAAGGGGGGTAGATTTGTGACACCCTCATCTCGGGTGTCAGCATATGCTCATGTTTTATGAAGAAGAAAAGCATTTTTAGAAAAGAGGAAACGGAAACAAGTATTAAAAGGATAGCCAGTAAAGCTCTCTGAGAGCACCGAAGGCAATTTCCACGACCAGCAGACCACGTGGCGTGTTCGGAACTCATTCCCGAGAGGTTGGGGGAGGTCCGACGCTAAACTGGATACGTGGCAGGCTCGGGGGTCACCTCCGCAATTGGAAAGAGGTCCGACCCTGTGGGACACGTGCTGCCGCGGAGATAGCCTCTTCGGAAGAAGCAAAGGCATTTTTCATAGGACACGTGTCATCCACGGAGCTAGTCCTCGCGGAAGTCAGGGGACCAGTCGCACGGGATACGTGTTAATATCGGAACCCATCTCCGAGAAGTCCGGATCTATTGAACACGTGTTGCCACCGGAGCTTATCTCCGGAGGTCCGCCGCTGCTAAACACGTGTCGACCTCGGGGCATGTCCCTGAGGGAAGGAAAGGCGGAAAGACCGGCACCCACACGTGGCGTGCGCGGAGCTCACCTCTGAAGAAGAGGGAGGTCTCGATCGATTGACACGCGGCACGACCGGAGCTCGTCTCTGCGGATGAAGAGATACCAGGCCCGGAGGACACGTGGAGCTTCCGGAGCCCATCATCCCAGAGGTAACAAATTTTGGAGCAGCTGTTACGCGTAAAGACACCGGTACACAACGGGAAACGATCCAAACTCCACAATGTTACCAAAGATAAGACGTCAGGATCCAACAAAGATCTGAATAAGACTTTTATCCGGGATCCAATTAGATTAGGACTCTTCTCTTCTCGATTATAAATAGAACCCAAAACCTCTGGCTGAAACCACGAACTTCTCTTTCAACTCCTAAGCCGACGACTTAGCGCTCTAGCCCTAACTCGCCGAGCAAAACATCGCCGAAGCACAACAAGGGAGATCATCGGAGAAGAACCAAGCGGTCTGAGGAGGACCTCGAAGACAAGAAGAGCGTGAGGTAGGACTTCAATACCACCTTACGACATCATGTTGTTCATCTCTTGCATCTGTTCTTCGATTCCTTTCGAACAGAAGCTTTCTCGTGGGCAGAACACTCGATGATCAGTTTGATCTAAAGACAAGATCATCACCACGACCACCTTTGATCCGAATACCCCTGTCCATGCAAGCCATGCAAGAACACGGACAGATCAATCTAATCATAGGATAGCATGCATGTACATCATCGCATCTAGTTTAGGGTTTGTGAATGATATTGATTGCTGTGAATTTTGTATGCACGTGAATCCTACATAGCAGAACAAGCCCAGGGAGCTGTCTACGACGGGCTGCAGCAACAAGGCTTTGAGAATCAAGAACAACCAGAACCGCAAGAACAAGGCAAGTGCTCCTTGACCATGTTGATCCTATGTTTTGGGTAAAACTATTTTGTTTTGCGAAAAGATGTGTGTGCTGAGTCAAACATGATGGGAAACCCTTTTTATAGGAGTTTACTAGTTCTGATTAAACCACCCTTGTTGCCTGGGAAGTATATGAGTCGGGTACGGTTTTTGTTTTATGCCTCCCTGAGTCCATGGGATTGGGAAGCGAGATAGATGTGTCTAGCTAACTGCACTCATAATAATAATGAGAAACTGATGTTAATAATGAACATGGATCGGAGGGAGATCTAGGCAAGACTGGGTTTGTGAATGAGGTAGCATGAGATGGTGGTTTTGCTTACCATAGATCTAAGTACCGGTTCATGCATGCACATGCCAGGATAACAGTGCCACCACAAGGCCAAGTATGGGTGCGGCTTAGCTGAGTAATTAGGAAAGTTGCTAGGATGTTATGGACTGTGGAAGACGCGGGGAATGGGAGTCGAGTGAGGACTGCCCTGGGAACTGCATGGCACAAGAGGGGGCCCGTGGGTGGGAGAATTGGAGATTTTAGCCTGCCGGTGAAACCTTAGTGAGTCCATACATCTAGTAACCCCTTTGTAAAGGCTATTTTGTGATCTCTTGACCATACACCGATGGTTGTGTACTGTTATAATGGAGGTTCTGCAGTCGCTGACGGGTGACGAAATCACAAACTTGTGGGTAAAGAGGTGCAAACTCTGCAGAGTTATTAAAACTATCATGATAGCCGAGCTTACGATCATGAGCACCTGGCTAAACTGCCATGATTAGTTGGGAATGGTTTTTGGGATGGTTATTGGAATGGTTTTTGGGATGGTTATTGGGAAGGTTCTTGGTTATGGTTATTGGTTTGGAACTGTTGAGTCCGGGAGGTGAGATGGTTGCATGACTGATGGGTCATGACATGAGATTGGTCTCGGTGCGAGACGAGGTTGTTTTACGAGGTGAGATGGTAGCGAATACGAGGTGGTATTCGTGAGTATGAATAAAAGATTGGTTAATGTTCGGATAGAACACGGGAAGTGATGGAGGTATGTTGGTAATTTAATATATGCTGGGATTACATTCATCTAAAGTTAAGTTGTTGTTTTATCATGGTTTTACAAATCTGCTTTTCTGCAAATAAGGCTTTTATGCCTACCTTGTTTATGAGCTGCATATCATGTGTTTTCCCGCACTTGCTGAGTACATCATTGTACTCAACCTTGCATTATTACTTCATCCTCAGCAGCAGGAGAAGCCTACTATGAAGATCAAGTGGAACATTATGGCGTGTGATATGTTCTCAACCTTGCCTGTGGAGGGAGTAGAGATGGAGCCACTTCTGCTTAGTTTTGCTTCCGCATTAGTTTTTGCTTCCGCATTTAAATAAGGACTTCCGCTGCATAGAAATAAGACTTCCGCTCTAAGCATGAGTCCAAGACTCATGAGATATTGTAATAAACCCTGTTATTCGTGGTAATATATAATTTGAATTCAGTTTGTGGAACGTATGTTATGTGTGATGAACATCCTGGGCACACATATGCATTAGTTCTCGGTTCCGTGGTTTTTCCCACAGAATTGAGGGCGTCACAGGTGGCGATCCGGCCCTTGCTCATTTAACATCATATCCGGGTTCCGATATGGCGCGCCACTAAGGCGGTGGCGACCCGGCCCTTGCCCACTTAACACCATACTCGGGTTCCGATATGGCGCGTCGCTAAGAGGGTTACGCCCCAACGAATTTCTATTGGGTTTCATTTCCATGAGAATGGCTAAGTGTAGTTGTTGGGGCGCCAAGCCTATCACAACCCCTCCTCCTTTACCCGGGCTTGGGACATGGCTATGTCATTACAACATAAGCGGAGTTAACTGCCTCAAGAAGTATATGCTTTTATTTGATGAAGCGGTAGACTACTGGACTTGGGCTGCTTCTTTGAGTTTGCTATTATGAGAGTTGAAGTAAGCTGCTTTATGAATGTTCAGTACTTCACTTAACACATCATAGAAAGCACTTTTATGCTGCCAAAATTAGTTGGTTCAGAGAAATTTCCGTCTTCACTTTGGCTGAGGGACGTGATTGTGGGAACTAGCAGCGTTGTTTCGTGGTAGATTTCATCAACATAAACTGCTACTCGGTAGCATCCTTTTGAGTTTCCTAAGAGGCACTCTTTTGTTCTTTTACTGTATGTTGTTCCTTCAAGCTTTCAAAATCCTCCAGTTTGCTCATACTCTTCTACCCCTTTTTCAGGTGATAAGAGCTATCGAGCCGTCAGACAACAAGAGTAGAACGAAGGCTGCCGCATGCTCCTTCTGGTCGTGGTCCTTGGCCAAATGAGGTTCCTTCGCAAGGTGCCTTTCTTGTTAGATGATAGCATGTTGTTACATGCTGAATTAAGTTACCCTGTCCAGAGACCAAGGGAATCAGAGCTTTGCTTCCCAGTACCTTGTATATTGTCCGTACTTTTTCGTTTCGTAATAAACTTGTACAACTGGTAGTGTGTTCGCTTTCATGATACTCTGACTTGCTCTGGTGGTGGAAGATGTGAATATACTGGACTGTCCGGTGCATTATACTCGGTGTGGATGAACTTCTTGTCTGAGGGCATGCGTGCTAGGCTAGATTTGTTGCAAGGATGTTCTAGCATCTCATGGATTCCATAGTTGATTGATCGAAGCTAACATTGCAGGTGGTCGAGTTGACCCAACATACCAAATTAGGCATTCCATATTAGAGGGAAAGGATTGGATTAATCCATTGATGTGAATCACCGTACATGTACAAGACTTGATGGTTAAGGAACTGCAGCGTACTGGTAAAGCCAACCTTGGAGAAGAAGCAGAGGATGAGAGCGTACACCACACAACCAAGAGGCAGAGCACACACTCGCAATTACAACTGCAATCAAACGTCGAGAGAAATCATGAAGTCAATCCGTTTAGTCAGCGTAAGCAAACCAGCACGACTGCAATCATCTGATGTTTTGAACTTCTGCAGTGTGCCAGGAAAACAGAATTCGGGCTAAGTTCAGGCTACTTGTACATTGCTTTTCGCAAGTATGTAGGACTTACACATTGTGAAGAGGCGTGGCGTAGGTCAGTTAGATGTGATGAAAGAATCTTTTAATCTTCCTTCTAAGGTTCCCACACCTTGAGGGGCTGTTTGGAATGAAGGATTTTCATAGGATTTTTGTAGGAACTCATTCCTCTGGAAAGGAACGTCAGTGATATGTTTGGAATGGAGGAAAACATGAATACTTTCATCAGGAATGGAATCAAATCCTGTGTATTTCAAAGGAATGAAATCCTCCAGATAAAACCAAGGAAACACTCACTGGCTCACCCTCTTCTTCTCTTCCAACTGATGCTTTCCATGAGAAATATTTAAGGCTGAAAAAGAAGAGATTGATCGATGCTTGGGAAGTGTGCATTGGCTGTTGGGAAGAACTAACTTCTTCTAATATGGGCAGTATGAAAAATGAATTCATCATCATTTTTTAATCTACAGTGGTAGTTTGGATGCAATAGGAATGAATGTTGTTTGTGTGCACCATGTACTTACATGAAAATTTGAATGGTCAAGGTCAAGAGTTTCCTGCAATCCAAACAGCAAGAGTTCTCTTTTTCTCCTTTTTGATTCCTGTAGTTTTCTCACTTTTCCCATTCCTGCGGTTTGTTCATTCCTGTATTTTTTTCTGTTCCTGTGTGTTTTTATTCCTACGTTCCAAACAGGGCCTGAGTACGGGTCGATCACAATTGTGTGCTTTGCAAGTTGCATCGCTAGTACTGGGGACAAAAGGCTTATTCATGGTCATCATTTCTCTCTTGCTGTGATATATCAATAAATCCTACAAGTACCATTTTCCCACATACATCAGTTCTAAATAAGTAAAAATTTACAAAACTACAACTATTTATGTAATTGCATCAGAAAACTATAACAATCTTGACCTCTCGTATCATAAAACTATTTTATTTCTGTTCCCACTTGACATATGACCATTTTTATATTGTGGGGCTGACAAGTAGGATCCAATTGTAAAAGTTATAGTTTTTAAAAATAAAGGGTCAAAGTATTGTAGTTTTTTTTTGAAATTGGTATAAAAATTGTAGCCTCCCAATACGATAACATAAATAATTGTATTTTTGTCAAGTTCACTCTTTGTACACAGCATGGGCTCACCGTACACGATGTGCACGATAGTGTTGCAGCTGGTCGTGCTACACGGCGTGTCATTGCTGAGCCTTTCCAGTTTCCACGGTGACAGACAAGGCAGCCATTGGGGAGGATTCTGAAAGGTTCCGAGCGACAAGCCGTGGGGGACAAACCGTGCGCGCGCTTCTCCTCGCCTGCAAGGAACGATCACAAACTGGGCCTCGTGACTCGTGAGTCGAGACCGCGAACTTGTCCAGTGGTCACCCGTCAGCCCAGCGCATGCCTAAGCACTACCATCGTTGACACTATAAAGCATAAACATGCTTTTTAGGCTTAAGTTGCCAACTCCTGAACTTGAGCGTGCTCTTTATGTCAAAGACTGCCTTGAAAAAAGCCACTCTTGAAAAACACTCTCCTGTTCTCAGTATATTAGAATCTCAAATCAGAGACAAAGATCGGAGACGAGCGCAAAGGTAAGCGTCTCCGATCTAGAAAAATGAGACGTGACCGCATCAGCGAGGATCAGAACTGGCTCGGTTGAGAGTAAAAGGAGATGACCTACTTTAAGGCGTGTCTCAGTTAAGTTAATATCCGAGAGGCGCCCGCTACTCTGATAAAAGGGAGATGCGTGTTCCTACAGCGTGACTCCTATTATGAAAGAAAAAAAGGACAAGCGTTTCTAGGAGCTCATCTCCTTTTATCATGATAGCAGGTGCGTCTCCCATTCCCATTATAGAGAGACGTGCGTTGTCAAAGTGTGTAGTCGGCACTTCCCCCGGACCTGCTCTGGGCAGCCCGCGGAGGTTCTTTTCGGAGGGGCTAGACACTCGCGGAGAGCTTTAGCGTTAGGGACGAGTGAGGGAGAAGCTTGACACGGGGAGTTTTACGTGGTTCAGGCCGCCGGAGCGTAAAACCCTACGTCCACGGTGAGCATAGGTGCTCGTTGTATTGCTTGCTGCTCAGAACCGGCGTTTAGAGCTTGAGGGTGAGTGATGTCTAGAGTGCGAGTCCACAGGGTTCGAACCCTTGCTAACGTTGCCTACCTGAGCCTTTTATAGTCCAGGCTCGAGTGGCTTACAAGGTGGGCCCGGGACCCGACAGGTGGTCCCGGGGAGATTGCCTGCCGTCTACCGTATCTGCAGTTATGCCGGTAGTTGTCTCTGGTGAAGGCTTCTGAGTCTTTGTTCTGCCGCCCTGCCCATGCCGCAAGCTAGTCGTAGTGGTTTATGATGGCAGGGGCGGCAGGGGATGTCTTGTTGCTGTGTTTATTGGCGGGCAGGCTCTGACACGGCGCGCCAGTCTGCGATGTGACTGGGCGCAACGGCACCTGACAGAGGCGTGCTCCGCGTCTCCACGTCTTGGGAAGGCATGGGCCTTGAATACCTTGTACGGGCAAGGTATGGCGCGTCTTTATGCCTGCTGCCTACCGCGCAGGGGCAGGCAGCGTTGCTCTGCTGGCCACGTGGCGGGCCCGGAGCTCTCCTCTGAGGAGAGGGAGGTCCGGGCCCGCGGGACACGTGGAGCTTTCGAAGCTCTCCCCGCGGAGGGGGGAGGTCCGGCTGCTGCTGGCCACGTGGCGGGCCCAGAGCTCTCCCCTGAGGAGAGGGAGATCCGGCCCCGCGGAACACGTGGAACCTTCGGATCTCTCCTCACGGTGGGGGGAGGTCCGGCTGCTGCTGGCCACGTGGCGGGTCCGGAGCTCTCCTCTGAGGAGAGGGAGGTCCGGCCCCGCTGGACACGTGGCGCCTTCGGAGCTCTCCCTGCGGAGAAGGGTGAGGTCCTTAGGGATTTTCCCCTGTGTGCGGGGGTACCCCATATCGAGGGTACCGACAGTGGCCCCCGGGCCCATCTTGGGGGAGATAGCGAGCCCGAGGTGGGGCCTCCGTCTCTTCCATTCCGCGCACTTTCTCTAAATCCCGCATTGACCGTTGCCGGAGCACGAACAGTCATGGGATCGTGGGAGCGTGCGCCCACTTGATGGTTGCTTTTACTGCGGCGGTTCCCAAGGCTGCCACTTCTGCACGTCGCGGCGCTTTTTTGGGAACCGCCGAAGCGCCTTGACGGCTCGTCTCCTTGGGAGACTGACTTCTTGGCCCACAGCTTCAGCTGGACGACTTGGGTCCACTTGTCATCGACGCTTGGTCTTGGAGCCGAAGCGGTTGCCCATGCGGCGTATTCGAAGAGTTCCGAATCGCTTTGAATCGCACCTAGGAAGTTTTAAAAGGGGATCTTACCCGCATTGCGGCTTCCCTTCGCACGCTGGGCTTCCCTTCGCACTCCCCAACACTTTGCACCTTCCGTGCGTTCTTGCGCCTTTGTCTTCTGCCATGGCTTCCAACCTGCCTCAAGAGAAGAAGCGCGCTCGATCTCCTCCGGTGGCGGCGTCTGCGCCGAGTCAGGGATCCAGGGCGCCTGCACGCCCTGCTTCTGGAGATGGCGCCCCGTCTGGTGGCGACCCCAAGAGGTCTCGGGCTCATCATCCCGACGGGACTCCTCTTGAGCGACGACGGGCTGAAGGTTCTCGGGCGTCGCGTATTCCCTCCTCAGGCGGTGGAGTCTCCAAGGAAACTGCTGATGCGTTGAGGAAGGCTTCAGGCGGTGGAGTCTCCAAGGAAACTGCTGACGCGCCGAGGGGGGCTTCAAGCGGTGGAGTCTCCAAGGAGACTGCTGATGTGTCGAGGGGAGCTTCAGGAGCATCCCCTGCTCCATCAGTCCGGGCAACTGCGGAGCAGCCGTCGGCGGTGACGGCGAGCTCTAGTGGTTCTACCCCGGCTCGGAAGCCGGGGTTCAGAGCCCGTTGGAGTGCTCGCGTTTCTCGGCCATCCCCGACTGATGGGGAGTCTGCGCCGCAACGCTCGGAAGCCGAGACGGTTGCCACGGCCCCCAAGCCAGCGTAGGTTCCTCCTGTACCAGGCGACCCGGCTTATATGGCAGTGTCGACTCCCTCCTCTCGTCCCTCTCTACCAGCTCAGGAGCCCGCTGTCGGTGAGGGTTTGGCGGGTCCAGCTGTCAAAGTCCCGGCGCCGGCTTCTCCTGACCGGCGCCTCACCCCGGTTGCTGGTGCGTCGTATTTTGTTGAAGACGACGTGATGGAGGAGGTCGGGGGTGCCGCTCCGTCCTCTGCTGCCCCACTGCCCCTGGCAGACGCTCTCGTGCTCGCCCAGACGAGCGTCCGGCAAGTCTTGGCCGCGCTCGGTCGCGAGCGAGAGGAGCAGGTGGTTGAGAGGGATCGCCTCCTCATCTAGGGGAACCTTTTGCGGGAGCGGACCGTGAAGGTCAAGGGGGAGCTCGACTCTAGGGGGGAGTCGCTTGACATCATGGAGGCGCTCCTCGACCGACAGAAGCGGGTTGTCGACCGTCTGGACTCCAAGACGCGGCGGCTCCACAGGGAGGCCCTTGAGGCGCATGCCCAAGGCCGAGGAGAACTTCTCTGCCCTGGAGGAGGTGCGGCAGAGGCTGGCGCGCCGTGAGCGCGCCGTTGAGGATCAGGAGCACTCCGTGGTGGTCGAGGCGGAGAGGGTCGCTCCACGGCTGGCGGCGGGCGAGGGTGACCTGCGAGCCTGGGCTATGGAGCTAGAGGCCCGGAAGGCAGACCTTGCCACGAGGGAGGAGCAGGTCTCCCGGGAGCGCTAGGCAATCCTGGATCGGGAGTTGGCTGCCGACTTCCGGGCTTCAGAGCTCGAGCGGCTTGCCCAGACTCTCCGCCTTTGGGAAAGCTCCCTGGCGGCCAAGGGGAAGGAATTCTCCGAGGGGAGCCACGACGCCTTGCTGGCAGCCCGCCGCGAGGTAGAGGAGCTCTTGGCCACGCGGTCTTCCGAGGCCTGTACGGTCTTGAGCTTCGTTGACCAGGCAGGGTCCGCCTTGGTCCCCCTTGGCTTCAGCCCGGTGAAGACGGCGACCCCTGCGCTGAAGGTGGCCGAAGTGATCCCCGCTCTGGAGTCAATCGGCGCCAAGCTGAGCAGGCTAGATGCAGTGGTCGCCGGCGAGCTCGAGGCAGAGGGACGGGGCCTGGCCGTGGAGGTTGCCACGCACGTGCTGGCATGCTTCAGGAGTCGGGACCCTTCCTTCTCACTAGAGCCAGCGAGACAGGGCCCCGCCGCAGAGCGGGAGGAGACTGCCAGGGCTGAAGTCGGGGACGTGGCCGCCCTTGTAGCTTCTAGGTTCCGACGCGAGCCAGGGGAACCCTAGGACTTGTACTTCTCTTCTTTTTTTATTTTGAGTCCATAGCCCAGCTCATGGAGCCATGAATAAATAGACTCTTGTGACTTTTTATGTCCGTTGCGCTTTTGTCTTCTTCTTGGTTTTGCTTGGTCGAGCCCTTATCTCCACAATGTACTCAGAGGCCTTCACCAATCTCGAAGCTCTGCACAGACACCTTCCCCGGGTCCTTATTGTACTAAGGGCCCCAGAGGTCTCCGAAACTCACCCCATGAGAATGGGGTGGTCCGGATCTGATGGCCACGTGGCGGGCCCGGAGCTCCTTTCTGAGGAGAGGGAGACCTGGCCCCGTGGGAAACGTGGAGCCTTCGGAGCTCTCCCCTAGGAGGGGGAGGTCCGGCTTCTGCCGGCCACGTGGCGGGCCTGGAGCCCCTCCTGAGGAGAGGGGAGCTCCGGCCCCGCTGGACACGTGGGGCCTTCGGGTCTTGTCCCTGCAGAAAGGGCGAAACCCGGTTCCTTCGGTCTTGCGCTGGAGTAGTCGATAGCTCCTTGCCCCCCCCTTCATGCAGTCCCCGTAGCTAGAACCTGGAGGTCCTGCACACAGGTAGAGGAAGCGTAATTCTCCTCGGGGGGTCCTCCCCTCCCCGTCTCTTAGTCTTATTCGGCTTACGGTCCTAGTCCGGTATAAGGGGCTTGGGCAATTCTGTGCGCGAGGCACCGGGGCTCCAGCTCCCTACAAGGTCCGGGTATGACCGTCCGGCCCCTAGTACCGGACCGTTCGCCGGGGAAGCAGAGTGCACAGGATTTGGGTATGGAACCAGGCAAAGCGGTTGTACTCCCCTGGACCTCCGGAGGGCAGGGTGCGCACGCTTTGGGTGCAGAGCCGGCTGAGCGGGATACGCACCCTGGACCCCCCATGCACGGCGCAGGCCTTTCCTGGAGGTGACCAACTGGCACCGCAACACCTGACTGGGGGAGGCCCGAGAGGCCCCCTGGCCATCGGCAGGTGCCTCAAGCGCAACCGCCTTCGGTAGGATAGCAAATGCTGACTATGGATGAGCGCGGGTGTTGGTACCCTCAATACCAGGTACCCCCGCGCACAGGGTGAAACCGCCTAAGGACCTCGCCCCCTCTGCAGGGGCGAGCTCCGAAGGCACCACGTATCCGGCAGGGCCAGAGCTCTCCTCTCCTTAGAGGATAGCTCCGGGCCTGCCACGTGGCCCAGAAGGCCGGACCTTGCCCCCTCCGCAGGGGCAAGCTCCGAAGGCACCACGTGTCCGGCAGGACCGGAGCTCTCCTCTCCTCATAGAATAGCTCCGGGCCTGCCACGTGGCCCAGAAGGTCAGACCTCACCCCCTCCGCCGGGGCGAGCTCTGAAGGAGCCACGTGTCCAGTAGGGCTGGAGCTTCCCTCCCCTCGGAGGATAGCTCCGGGCCTGCCACGTGGCCTAGTAGGCCAGACCTCGCCCCCTCCGCAGGGGTGAGCTCCGAAGGCTCCACGTGTCCGGCGGGGCCAGAGCTCCTCCTCTCCTCAGAGGAGAGCTACGGGCCCGACACGTGGCCAGCAGAGCAGCGCTGTCCGCCCAGTGCAGTAGGCAGCCGGAGTAAAGGCGCGCCATGCCTTTACCGTACAAGGCATTCAAGTCCCGTGCCTTCCCAAGACGCGGAGGCATGGCGCACGCCAGGCAGGTGCCACTGTGACCAGTCACAGTGGAGATAGGCACACAGTGTCAGAAGCTGCAGTCCATTGAAGGCAGCGACAAGACACGGACAAGACATGCCCTACCGTCCCTGCCATCACCAACGGCTGCACGCTACACCTAGCCTGCAGCATGGGCAGGGTGGCAGGACGAGGACCTCGGCGCTAGCGCCAAGACATAGAAGCTGGTAGAAAATCACCCCGGGGCCACCTGTCGGGTCCCCGGGGCCCACCTTGTAATCCGCCCAAGCCTTGGACTATAAAAGGCTCGGGTAGGCAACGTTAGCAAGGGTTCGCACTCCAGCCATTCACACCCTTGGGTTCGAACTCTGTGAACTCGCACCCTAGACATCACTCACCCTCAAGCTCAGGACTCCGGTTCTGAGCAACAAGCAATACAACGAGCGCCTCTGCTCACCGTGGACGTAGGGTTTTACGCTTCGGCGGCCCGAACCACGTAAAACTCGCCGTGTCAAGCTTCTCCCTCACTCGTCCCTAACGCTGAAGCTCTCCGCAAGCGACTAGCCCCTCCGAAAAAGAACCTCCGCGGGCTGCCCAGAGCAGGTCCGGGGGAAGTGTCGACCACACACTTCGACAGCGGGAAAGGGGAGCTAAATGTACGCTGAGCATACATAGAAAGTGCGGCCATAGAAATTAATGCGTAATTTAAATGAGCACATAAGTGAGAGCGAGGTAGAACAGGTTTCTGTGTAAATGCCCATAGGAGGGAGGCAGGCTGTACATGGAGGTAACGGCCCACCCCATTAAGAAGGGAAGCAAGACTCTACGCGCTTGGGGTCGGAACCAGGCCAAGCTGGACGTAGTCCTGGACCGTCCCCTGAAGTATAGCTGCTCCGAGCGCTGTTCCTGGACTCTATGGGATTTATTACAGAAAGGTTAAGCCCTGTTCTACTAATGCTCAGGAGGTAGAACTTACTGTGATGTTCCATGCTCCAAGGGTTTGGGAACAGATCCCATCCTTGGTTGAAAGGCATGTGTACCTGGGACGGCAACTTTCGTAACTCGGAAGGGACCTTCCCGGCTGGGGGAGAGTTTATAGGTCCTTCGCAGGAAAGTGTGTGCCGCGGCACCAGGTTGCCTTCTTGCAGGTCCCTGACGCGTTTGGTCCTTTGGCGGTAGTGCTAGAGCACCAGCCGGGCCGTGCGTTGTGGGGTGTTACCTGCACTCGTGCCTCGCCGACGAGGCAGATATCTTCACGCTGGAGCAGGTCCAACGCGGCTTCTCCCGGAAGCCCCGGGGTACCTTCCCCTTCTGGCTAAGGCCGTCAAGAGGTAGGAGGACCCGTACTCTTCTTGGGAGACCCAAGACATCTTTCCCCTTCTGGCTAAGGCCGTCAAGAGGTTGACAGACCCTGGGCGGCCCCCAGGAGGTAAGGCCGAGGCACAGAGACGTGCACTCGGGTGGAGCTGGCCCTGTTCTGCACCGTCGGGGCTGGTGCTTGGGCTGCTGCAACTGCTTGGAGCTTCTCCAAGGTTGATATCACAGCAGTGCAGTCTCCACTGATTTTTCGGGGCAGCCGTAGTCGGCTACTGCCCCGGCTCGTCATCACTTGAGCTGCAGTCCTTACCGTTGTGCACCGTTGTCGGTACCCGCGATATGGGATACCCCCGCGCACAGGGGAAAATGTCTAAGGAACTCGCCCTTCTCCGCAGGGAGAGCTCCGAAGGCGCCACGCGTCCGGCGGGGCCGGACCTCTCTCTCCTCAGAGGAAAGCTCCGGGCCTGCCACGTGGCACAAAAGCCAGACCTCCCCCCTCCGCGGGAGAGAGGTCCGAAGGCGCCACGTGCCCAGCGGGGCCGGACCTCCCTCTCCTCAGAGGAGAGCTCCGGGCCCGCCACGTGGCCGACAGAAGCCGGACCTCCCCCTCCGGAGGAGAGGTCCGAAGGCTCCACGTGCCCTGCGGGGCCGGACCCCCTCTCCTTTGAGGAGGGCTCCGGGCCCGCCACGTGTCCAGCAGAAGAGCGTTGCATGCCCCCGATCGGTAGGCAGCGGGCGTGAAGACGCCCCATACCTTGCCCGTACAAGGTATATAAGGCCCGCGCCTTCCCAAGACGCGGAGCACGCCTCTGTCAGGTGCCGTTGCGCCCAGTCACATCACAGACTGGCACGCGGTGTCAGAGCCTGCCAACCAATAAACGTAGCGACAAGACATCCCATGCCGCTCCCGCTGTCATCAACCACTACGACTAGCATGCGGCATGGGCAGGGCGGCAAGACGAAGACTCAGAAGCCTTCGTCAGAGACAACTACTGAAATAACTGCGGATACGGTAGTCTGGAGACAATCTCCCCGGGACCACCTGTCGGGTCCCGGGCCCCCTTGTAAGCCACTCGAGCCTTGGACTATAAAAGGCTCGGGTAGGCAACGTTAGCAAGGGCTCGCGCTCTCGCAACTCATACGCTAGACATCAGTCATCCCCAAGCTCAGGACTCCGGTTCTAAGCAACAAGCAATACAGCGAGCTCCTTAGCTCGCCGTGGACGTAGGGTTTTACGCTCCGGCAGCCTGAACCACGTAAAACTCGCCGTGTCAACCTTCTCCTTAACTCGTCCATACGCTTAAGCTCTCCGCAAGTGACTAGCCCCTCCGAAAAAGAACCTCCGCGGGCTGCCCAGTGCAGGTCCGGGGGAAGTGTCGACCGCACACTTCGACATTTGGCGCGCCTGGTAGGGGGCTTTTCCCTTGCGCGACGAGCTTTTGCCGACGAAGATGATGAAGCTTCCTTCAGCGGCAAACTCTCCTCCTCCGCGTTCACGGTGAACCGTGACCAGTGGGGAGTACATGTCGACCCACTCAATACAGAGTGTGTCGGTGCAAGCTGGGAGCCAGCAGCCGACTCCGGCAACGCCGACTCCAGCAATGCAGGCTCCAACCAGCGTAAGATCTTCTGCAGCGATAAGCGTACCCCACAGAGGTGCGCTAGCTGCGGCAAGAGCGCTACTGCTCAATCCACCTGCTGGGGACACACCTCATTCAGCAACCTAGCAGTGGATACGCGAGATAGACCGCCTCGTCGTTGCCGCCGCAAACCCTCAACTTTGGCGGGGACGACACTCTGGTCAATCGGCTGTGTCGCTGACGCGCACGCCAATGGTTGACGGGCAGACGGCGGACTCCAGCTCCACCAGGCTTCCATCGACGGACCTGAGGGCAGAGCTGGAGCGATGCCACTTGGGCCAAGATGCCCCAGTGTTCCTCGAGCGACGTCGAGAAAGGCATCGCATCCAAGGGGCTGGCGACAGCATGACGTCGGCCTCGACCCAGCCTGAAGAGCAGATCTTCGCCACGCGGACTCTGCCCCAGGCATACGCCGCCCAGCATATGCCACAGCCATATGCTTTGCAAACGACATCCCCGGTCTTTGGCGCAGCCTTGCCCATACCGGGGTACACTGTGCCAGGCGTGAACCAAGCGTTCGCGGCACCAATACCTGCGGCAAAAGGAGCGGGATGTGCGGCCCTTGCACCCCACCTTCGCTTCGCGAGGTGGCCGCGCAAGTTCCGGCCGCACCTGCCCGAGAAGTACGACGGCAGCGTCAACCCGGCGGAGTTCCTCCAGATCTACTCCACCGCCGTACTTGCCGCAGGAGGGGATGAGGCCGTCATGGCCAACTACTTCCCCGTCGCCTTGACCAGCCCAGCCCGGTCATGGCTCATGAACCTCCCTCAGGGTTCCATAACTTCCTAGGGAGAGCTCTGCCGGCAGTTCATCGCCAACTTCGGCAGCTCCTACACCCGTCCCGGCACGGAGCTTGACCTCCACGCCATCAAGCAACAACCTGGGGAGTCGCTGCGCTCCTTCATCCAGCAGTTCTCCCAGGTACGCAACACCATCCCGCATATTCAAAGTGCTTCTGTAGTGGTGGCGTTCCGGCAGGGTGTCCGGGACGAGAAAATGCTTGAGAAGCTCGCGACTAGAGAGGTCCGCAACATCTCTGAGCTCTTCAGCCTGGCTGACAAATGCGCCAGAGCAGCTGAAGGGCAGAACTGGCACTCTCTGCCGACCTCCGAGTCAGGAGGACAACCCGGGTCCGGCGCTGCTTCCTATGGAGGTGGCAAGAAGGCCAAGAACCGGGGGAGTGGCAAGATGAAGTCATCATCCGCGGCTCCCGTCGCCGCAGCAGCGACGGCTAGTGGAGCCCGGGGGCCACGCCCCGACAAAAGGCAGCGGCAGTCGCCAGCCCCAGATGGTGACCAGGGCGGGCTATGCCCTGTGCATGGCGCCGGCAATCATAGTGCTGCCGAGTGCTGGGATATCCAGAGGCTCGCAGAGCGCTTCCGCAAAGGGAGGCAGCAGAGAGCTGAGGCACAGCCCCTCCCTCAGAGGGAGGGCAAGCAGAAAGTCGACGCTTCATTCAGCGCCGGTCACCAGGTGGGGTTTCAGGAGCCTCAGCGTGTCATGAAGACAGTGCATAACGGTGAGGACTCCAGCTCCGATGGTGACGGGCCGGGGCGGTAGCCGACTGTGGCTGCCGTCCCAGGTCAGTGGAGGTTGCACTGCTGCGGCGTCAACCTTGGAGAAGCTCCAAGTAGTCACAGCAGCCCAAGCACCAATCACAATGGTGCAAGATCGGGCCAGCCCCACCCGAGAGCACGCCTTCGTGCCTTGGTCATACCTCCTGGGGGCCGCCCAAGGTCTGTCAACCCCTTGAAGGCCTTGCCAGAAGGGGAAGACGCCTTGGGTCTCCCAAGACAAGCCCGGGTCTACCTACCCCTTGAAGGCCTTAGCCAGAAGGGGAGAACTCCCCGGGGTCGCCC
This sequence comes from Neostapfia colusana, assembly GCA_030760725.1. NCBI lineage: Eukaryota > Viridiplantae > Streptophyta > Magnoliopsida > Poales > Poaceae > Neostapfia > Neostapfia colusana. Next base: position 111,033,266 of record JASWHV010000006.1, read on the forward strand.
AGGAGAAGCCGCGCAGAACCTGATCCAGCGTGAAGATGACAACCTCGTCGACGAGGCTCGGCTGCAGGTAACACCCCACAACGCACGGTCTCGGCTGCTGCTCTAGCACTACCGCCAAAGAACCAAACGCGTCAGGGACCTGCAGAAAGGCAACCTGGTGCTGCGGCACGCACTTTCCCGAGAAGGACCTATAAACTCTCCCCCAGCCGGGAAGGTCCCTTCCGATTCACATAAGTTGCCGTCCCAGGTACACATGCCTTTCAACCGAGTGTGGGATCCGTTACCAAAACCCTTTGGCGTGGAACGACACTGTAAGTCCTACCCCCCGAGCATTAGTAGAACAGGGTCGTTCCCTTCTGTAATAAATCCCATAGAGTCTAGGAACAGCGCTTGGGGTAGCTAAGTCTCAAGGGACGGTACAGGACTACGTTCAGCTTAGCCTGGTTCCGACCCTAAGCGCGTAGAGTCTTGCTTCCCTTCTTGACGAGGGGGGTCATTGCCTCCATGTACAGCCTGACTTCGACCTATGGGCATTAACACAGAAACCTGTTCTACCTTGCTCTCTCTCATGTGCTCATTTAAATTACGCATTAATTTTTATGACCGCACTCTCTATGTATGTTCATCGTACATCTAGCTCCCTCTCTCCTGCTCTCATCTATAGTCAGCATTTGCTATCCTACTGAGGGCGGCTGCGCTTGAGGCACCTGCCGATGGCCAAGTGAGTCTCTCGGGCCTCCCCGTCAGGTGTTGCGGTGCCAGTTGGTCACCTCCAGGAAAGGCTTGCGTTGAGCATGGGGGTCCAGGGTGTGTATCCCGCTTAGCCGGCTTTGTGCCCAAAGCGTGCGCATCCTTCCCTCCGGAGGTCCAGGGGAGTACAGCCACTTTGCCTGGTCATGAACCCAAAGCTTGTGCACTCTGCTTCCCCGGCGCACGGCTCAGTACTAGGGATCGGACGGTCGTACCCGGACCTCGGAGGGAGACGGAGCTCCGGCGCCTCGCGCACAGAATTGCCCAAGCCCCGTATAATGGATCAGGATCGTAAGCCGAATAAGACTAGGAGACGGGAGGGGAGGACCCCCCGAGGAGAATTATGTTTCCTCTGCCTGTGTGCAGGACCTCCAGGTTACAGCAACGGGGACTGCACGAAGCGGGGGGAAAGGAGCTACCAACTACTCCGACATAGGACTGGAAGGACCGGGTCCCGCCCTTCAGCAGGGGCGGGGCCCGAAGGCCCAACGTATCCAGCGGGCCCGGAGCTCCCACCTCCCTAGAGGGGGGCTCCGGACTCGCCACGTGGCAGGCAGAAACCGGACCTCCCCCTCTGAGGGGGCTCCGGAAGCCCCACGTGTCCAGCGGGGCAAGAGCTCCTGCCTCCTCAGGAGGGGCTCCGGACCCGCCACGTGGCCGGCAGATCTGGACCTCCCCATGGGGCGAGATCCGGAGACCCCCGGGGGCCCCTAATACAGTTAGGACCCGGGGAAGGTGTCTGTGCAGAGCTCCGAGGTTGGTGAAGGCCTCTGAGTACCTTGCGGAGCTAAGGACTCGGCCAGGCAAAACTATGAAGGAGAGAAAAGACATCACAGGCACAAACATTCAAGAGAGTCTATTTATTCGAGGCTCCATGAGCTGGACTACAGACTCGATAAAAAGGGAGAAGCAAGTCCTAGGGTCCTCCCGGTTCACGCCGAAACCTAGCGGCTACAAGGGCGGCCATGTCCCCGACTTCAGCCCTGGCAGTCTCCTCCCGCTCCGCGGCAGGGCCCTCTCGCGCTGGCTCCAGGGAGAAAGAAGGGTCCCAGCTCCTGAAGCATGCCAGCACATGTGTGGCGACCTCTAGGGCCAGACCTCGTCCCTCGGCCTCAAGCTCGTTGGCGACCACCGAGTCTAGCCTGTCCAGCTTGGCGCCGATCGACTCCAGCGCGGGGATCACCTCCGCCACCTTCAACGCAGGAGATGCTGCCCTCACCGGACTGAAGCCAAGAGGGATCAGGGCGGACCCCACCCGATTGACGAAGCTTGAGACCGCATGCGCCTCGGAGGACCGCAAGGCTGAGAGCTCCTCCACCTCGCGGCGGGCTGCCTGCAGGGCCTCTTGGTTTCTCTCGGAGAATTCTTTCTCCTTGGCCGCCAGGGAGCTTTCCCGAAGGCGGAGAGTCTTGGCGAGCCGCTCCAACTCAGAAGCCCTGAAGTCGGCAGCCAACTCCCGATCCAGGATCGCATGGCGTTCGCGGGAGACCTGTTCCTCCCTCATGACGAGGTCTACCTTCTGAGCCTCTAGCTCCTCGGCCCGAGCTCGCAGGTCATCCTCGCCCGCCGCCAGCTGCGCAGCGACCCTCTCCGCCTCAGCTGCCGTGGAACGCTCCCGGTCCTCAACGGTGAGTTTACGGCGCTCCAACAGCTGCCGTATCTCCTCCGCGGCAGAGAGGCTCTTCTTGGCCCGAGCGTGTGCCTCAAGGGCCTCCCTGTTGATCCGTCGCGTTTCGGCGTCCAGGAGGTCGACGGAACGCTTTCAGCCGGTCGAGGAGCACTTCCCTGAAGTCAAGCAACTCCTTCCTGGAGTCGAGTTCGCCCTTGACCTTCGCGGTCCGCTCCCGCAAAAGGTTCCCCCAGGTGAGGAGGCGATCCCTTTCAACCGTATGCTCCTCCCGCTCGCGACAAAGTGCGGCCAAGACCTGCCGGATGCTCGCTTCGGCAAGCGTGAAGGCATCCGCCAGGGGCAGTGGGGCAGCAGAGGCCGGGGAAGCACCCCCGACCTCCTCCATCACCTCATCCTCAAGAGAAGTTGATGCACCAGCGACCGAGATGAGACGCCGGTCAGGAGAAGCTGGCGCCGAGGGTCCGGTAGCCGGACCTGCCGGACTCTCTCTAGCTTCTGGCTTCTTGACCTGAGGAGAGGGACGAGCGAGGGAAGTCGGCGCTGAAATTGAAGCCGGGTCGCCTGGTGCAGGGTCGACCTGCGCTGGCCTGGGGGCCGCGGCGGCCGTCTCGGCAGGAAGAGATGACGCCGCCGCAGAATCCGGGCACACCGGAACAGGAGAAACTCGCGCTGACTTGGGGGCCGCTGCAGCTGTCCTGGTTTCCGAGCGCTACGGCGCAGACTCCCCGCCAGTCGGGGATGGCCGGGAAGCGCGAACACTTCAGCGGGCTCTGAACCCCGACTTCTGAGCCGGGGTAGGACTCCTAGAGCCCGCCGTCGTCACTGACGGCCGCTCCGCAGTCGCCTGAACTGGCGGAGCAGGGGACGCTCCAGAAGCTCCCCTCAACGCATCAGCCCGGGGCCTCTTTGTGTCGCCACCGGAAGGAGTGCCATCTCCAGAAGCAGGAGATGCAGGCACCCCAGATCCCCGATGTCGAAGTGTTCGGTCGACACTTCCCCCGGGCCTGCACTGGGCAGCCCGCGGAGGTTCTTTTTTCGGTGGGGCTAGTCCCTAGCGGAGAGCTTGCGCAGATGGACGAGTTAGTAAGAGCTTGACACGGCGAGTTTTACGTGGTTCAGGCCGCCGGAGCGTAAAACCCTACGTCCACGGCGAGCTATGGAGCTCGCTGTATTGCTTGCTTCTCAGGACCGGAGGCCTGAGCTTGGGGGTGAGTTACAGCTTGAGGGTGTATGGCTAGCGTATGAGTTGCAAAGTGCGAACCCTTGCTATCGACGCCTACCCAAGCCTTTTATAGTCCAAGACTCGGGCGGCTTACAAGGGGAGCTGGGACCCGACAGGTGGTCCCGGGAAGATTGTCTATTATCTACCGTATCTGCAGTTATGCCGGTAGTTGTCTCTGTCCGAAGGCTTCTGAGTCTTCATCTTGCCGCCCTGCCCATGCCGCATGCTAGTCGTAGTGGTTGATGACGGCGCAGGCGGCATGGGATGTCTTGTCGCGGTGTTTATTGGCTGACAGGTTCTGACACGCGCGCCAGTCTGTGATGCGACTGGGCGCAACGACACCTGACAGAAGCGTGCTCCGCGTCTCCGCATCTTGGGAAGACGCGGGCCTTGAATACCTTGTACGGGCAAGGTATGGGGCGTATTTACGCCCGCTGCCTACCGCTCGGGGCAGGCAGCGTCATTCTGCTGCCACGTGGCGGGCCCGGAGCCCTTCTCAGAGGAGAGGAGGGTCAGTCCCGCGGGGCACGTGGAGCCTCCGGACCTCTCCCCGCGGAGGGGGAGGCTCGGCTTCTGTCGGCCATGTGGCGGGCCCGGAGCTCTCCTCTGAGGAGAGGGAGGTCCGGCCCCGCTGGACACGCGGCGCCTTCGGACCTCTCTCCCGCGGAGGGGGAGGTTCGGCCTCTGTATGCCACGTGGCGGGCCCGGAGCTCTCCTCTGAGGAGAGGGAGGTCCGGCCCCGCCGGACGCGTGGCGCCTTCGGAGCTCTCCCTGCGGAGAAGGGCGAGTTCCTTAGGCATTTTACCCTGTGCACGGGGGTACCCCATATCTCAGGTACCGACAGTGGCCCCCGGGCCCATCTCGGGGGAGATAGCGAGCCCGAGGTGGGACCTCCGTCTCTTCCGATCCGCGCACTTCCTCTAAGTCCCGAATTGACCGCTGCCGGAGCACGAACGGCCACGGGATCGTGGGAGCGTGCGCTCACTTGATGGTTGCTTTTACTGCGGCGGTTCCCAAGACTGCCACTTCTGCACGTTGCGGCGCTTTCTTCGGGAACCGCCGAAGTGCCTTGCCGGCTCATATTCTCAGGAGACTGACTCCTTGACCCCACCGCTTCAGTTAGGCGGCTTGGGCCCACCCGTCATCGGCACTCGGTCTAGGAACCGAAGCGGTTGCCGGTGCGGGGTACTCGAAGAGTTCCGAATCGTTTGGAATTGTACCCGGGAAGTTTTTTAGAGGGGGTCTTACCCACATTGCAGCTTCCCTTCGCACTTCTCTGCGTTTCTCCTCGGACTCTTGTGCTTTTGCTCTCTTGCCTTTGAGTTCTCCCTTGCCATGGCATCCAACCCGCCGCCAGAGAAGAAGCGCGCTCGATCTCCTCTAGCAGCGGCGTCTGTGCCAAGTCAGGATTCTGGGGTGCCTGACACTCCCTCTGGTGGCGACTCGAAGAGGCCCCGGGTTGATGCGCTGGGGGAAGCTTCTGGGGCGTCCTCTGTTCCGCCAGTCCAAGCGACTGCGGAGCGGCCGTCGGTGACGGTAGCGGGCTCTGGAAGTCCTACCCCGGCTCGGAAGTCGGGGTTCAGAGCCCGCTGGAGTGTCCGCGCTTCCCGGCCTTCCCCGTCTTGCGGGGAATCTGTGCCGCTGCGCTCGGAGCCAGGGGCAACTGCCGCGGCCCCCAGGCCAGCGCGAACTTCTCCTGTTCCGGTGTGCCCAGACTCCACGGCGGCGTCGTCTCTTCCTGCCGAGATGGCCACCGCGGCCCCCAAGCCAGCGCAGGTTGACCCTGCACTAGACGGCCCGACCTCTTCTTCAGCACCGCCTTCCCCGGCTCTCCCCTCTCCTCAGGTCAAGGAGCCAGAAGCTGAAGAGAGCCCGGCTGGCCTGGCTGCCAGAGCCTCAGACTCAGCTTCTCCTGATCGGCGTCTCGTCTCGGTTGCTGGTGCGTCGGCTCTTCCTGAGGACGAGGTAATGGAGGAGGTCGGGGGGACTGCCCCGGCCCCTGTTGCTCCATTGCCTCTGGCGGACGCCTTCGCGCTTGCCGAGACGAGCGTCCGGCAGGTCTTGGCTGCACTAGGGCGCGAGCGGGAGGAGTAGACGGTTGAACGGGACCGCCTCCTCATCTGGGGGAACCTTTTGCGGGAGAGGACCGCGAAGGTTAAGAGTGAGCTCGACTCCAGGCAGGAGTTGCTCGACTTCAGGGAAGCGCTCCTCGACCGGATGAAGCGGGCTGTCGACCGCATGGACACCGAATCGCGGCGGATCAACAGGGAGACCCTGGAGGCACACGCCCGGGCCGAGGAGAGCCTCTCTGCTGCTGTGGAGATACGGCAGCGGCTGGAGCGCCGTGAACTCGCCATTGAGGAACGGGAGCGTTGCATGGCAGCTGAGGCGGAGAGGGTCGCCGCGCAGCTGGCTGCGGGCGAGGATGACCTTCGAGCTCAGATGGAGGAGCTGGAGATCCTGAACGCAGACCTCGACTTGAGGGAGGAACAGGTCTCCCGTGATCGCTGGGCGGTCTTGGACCGGGAGTTTACCGCCGACTTCAAGGCCGCTGAGTTGGAGCAGCTCGCCAAGGCTCTCCACCTTCGGGAGAGCTCCCTGGCGGCCAAGGAGAAGGAATTCTCCGAGAGGAACCTGGAGGCTCTGCAGGCGGCCCGCCGCGAGGTGGAGGAGCTTTTGGCCTTGCGGTCCTCCGAGGCTCTTGCAGTCTCGAGCTTCGTGGATCGAGCGGGGTCCGCCCTGATCCCTCTTGGCTTCAGTCCGGTGAGGACCGCGGCCCCTGCGTTGGAGGTGATCCCCGCGCTGGAGTCGATCGGCGCCAAGCTGGACAGGCTAGACTCGGTGGTCGCCAGCGAGCTTGAGGCCTAGGGGCGCGGCCTAGCCTTAGAGGTCGCTTCACATGTGCTGGCATGCTTTAAGAGCCGCGACCCCTCTTTTTCGCTAGAACCAGCGAGAGAGGGCCCAGCCGCAGAGCGGGAGCAAGCTGCCAGGGCAGAAGTCGAGGATGTGGCCGCCCTTGTAGCCGCAAGGTTCCGGCGGGAGCCGGGAGGTCCTTAGGACTTGTTTCTCCCTTTTTATCGAGTCTGTAGTCCAGCTCATGGAGCCTTGCTTAATTTGACTCTTTTGGGTACTTGTGTCAGTGATGCTTTTTCTCTCCTTCTTGGCTTTGCCTGACTGAGTCCTTAGCTCTGCAAGGTACTCAGAGGCCATCTCCAATCCCGAAGCTTTGCATAGACACCCTCCCCGGGTCCTAACCGTGTTAGGGGCCCCCGGAGGTCTCCGGATCTCACCCTTCGGGGAGCTCCAGATCTGCCTGCCACGTGGCGGGTCCGGAGTTCCTCCTTAAGAGGCGGGAGCTCCGGCCATGTTGGACACGTAGGGCTTTCGGAGCCCTCCCGCCGAGGGGGGAGGTCCGGTTTCCGCCTGCCACGTGGCGAGCCCGGAGCCCTCCTCAAGGGAGGAGAGAGTTCTGGGCCCGCTGGACACGTGGGGCCCCCGGGTCCCGCCCCTGCTGGAGGGGCAGGTCCCGGTCCTTCCAGTCCTAGGCCGGAGTAGCTGGTAGCTCCTTTCCCCCTGCTTCATGCAGTCCCTGTTGCTGTAACCTGGAGGTCCTGCACACAGGCAGAGGAAACGTAATTCTCCTCGGGGGTCCTCCCCTCCTGTCTCCTAGTCTTATCCGTCTTACGATCCTGACTCGCTATACGGGGCTTGGGCAATTCTGTGCACGAGGCGCCGGAGCTCCAGCTCCCTCCAAGGTCCGGGTACGGCCGTCCGATCCCTAGTACCGGGCCATGCGCTGGGGAAGCAGAGTGCACGCGCTTTGGGTTCATGACCAGGCAAAGCGGTCGTACTCCCCTGGACCTCCGGAGGGCAGGATGCGCATGCTTTGGGCGCTAGGCCGGCTAAGCTGGATACGCACCCTGGACCCCCCATGCACAACGCAGGCATTTCCTGGAGGTAACCAACTAGCACCGCAACACCTGATTGGGGGAGGCCCGAGAGACTCACTCGGCCATCGGCAGGTGCCTCAAGCGCAGCCGCCTTCGGTAGGATAGCAAATGCCGACTATGGATGAGCGCAGGAGAGGGGGAGCTAGATGTACGATGAACATACAGAGATAGTGCGATCATAAAAATTAATGCATAATTTAAATGAGCGCATGAGAGAGAGCTAAGTAGAACAGGTCTCTGTATTCGTACCCATAGGTGGAATTCTGGCTGTACAGGGAGGCAATGTTCCGCCTTGTCTTCAAGGGAAGCAAGACTCTACGCGGTTAGGGTCGGAACCAGGCTAAACTGGACGTAGTCCTGTACCGTCCCTTGAGACTTAGCTGCCCCAAGCGCTGTTCCTAAATTCTATGGGATCTATTACAGAAGGGAATAACCCTGTTCTACTGATGCTCAGGAAGTAGGACTTACAGTGTTGCTCCATGGCAAGGATTTTTGGGAACGGATCCCACTCTCGGTTGGAAGGCATGTGTACTTGGGGCGGCAGCTTTCATGATTCGGAAGGGACCTTCCCTGCTGGGGGAGAGCTTATGGGTCCTTCTTGGAATAGAGCGTGCCGCTTCACCAAGTTGCCCTCCTGCAGGCCCCTGACACGTTTGGTTCTTTGGTGGTAGTGCTTAGAGCATTAGCCGAGATCGTGCGTTGCGGGGTGTTCCCTGCAGCCGAGTCTTGTTGACGAGGTTGTTATCTTCGCGCTGGATCAGGTTCTGCGCGGCTTCTCCTGGGGGCCCCCGGGGAGTTCTCCCCTTCTGGCTAAGGCCTTCAAGGGGTAGGTAGGCCCGGGCTCGTCTTGGATGACCTAAGGTGTCTTCCCCTTCTGGCAAGGCCTTCAAGGGGTTGACAGACCTTAGGCGGCCCCCGAGAGGTATGTTCGAGGCACGGAGGCGCGCCGCAGTTGGCTAACGCCCTGGCCTGTCACCGTCGGAACTGGAGTCCTCACCGTCATGCACTGTCTTTATGACACGCTGAGGCTCCTGGAACCCCACCTGGTGGGCAGCAGTGACTGGGGCATCGACCTTCTGTTTGCCATCCCTCTGAGGGTAGGGCGGCGCTTCAGCCCTCTGCTGTCTTCCTTTGCGGAAGCGCTCTGCGAGCCTCTGGATCTCCCAGCACTCGGCAGCAGTATGATTTCAGGTGCCATGCACGGGGCATAGCCCGCCTTGGTCACTGTCTGGGGCCGGTGATTGCCGCTGCCTTTTGTCGGGGCGTGGCCCCCGAGCTCCACTGGTCGTCGCAGCTGCGGCGACGGGGGCCGTGAATGGTGACTTCATCTTTCCACTTCCCCGGTTCTTGGTCTTCTTGCCACCCCCATAGGCAGCAGCACCGGACCCGGGCTGCCCTCCTGACTCGGAGGCCGGCAGAGCGTGCCAGTTCCGCCCTTCAGCCGCTCTGGCGCACTTGTCCGCCAGGCTGAAGAGATCCGAGACGTCGCAGACCTCTCTGGTCGCGAGCTTCTCAAGCATTTTCTCGTCCCGGACACCCTGTCGGAACGCCACCACCACAGAGGCACTTTGGATATGTGGGATGGTGTTGCGTACCTGAGAGAACCGCTGGATGAAAGAGCGCAGCGACTCCCCAGGTTGTTGCTTGACGGCGTGGAGGTCAAGCTCCGTGCCGGGACGGGTGTAGGAGCTGCCGAAGTTGGCGACGAATTGCCGGCAGAGCTCACCCCAGGAGGTTATGGACCCCTGAGGTAGATTCATGAGCCAAGACCGAGCTGGGCCGGTCAAGGCGACGGGGAAGTAGTTGGCCATGACAGCCTCGTCCCCTCCTGCGGCAAGTACGGCGGTGGAGTAGATCTGGAGGAACTCCGCTGGGTTGACGCTGCCGTCGTACTTCTCGAGCAGGTGCGGGCAAAACTTGCGTGGCCACCTTGAAGAGCGAAGGTGGGGTGCAAGGGCCGCACATCCTGCACCTGCTGCTGCAGGTACTGGCGCTGCGAACGCTTGGTTCGCACTTGGCACCGCGTGTCCCGGCATGGGCAAGGCTGCACCATAGACCGGGGCCGCTGCTTGCGGCGCATATAGTTGTGGCATATGCTGCGCAGCATATGCCTGAGGCAGGGCTCGCGTGGCGAAGGCCTGCCCTTCTGGTTGTGTCGAGGCCGACGACATGCCGTCGCCAGCCTCATGGTTGCGACGCCTTTCTCGGCGTCGCTCGAGGTACACCCGGGCGTCCTGGCCCAAGTGGCACCGTTCCAGTTCCCTTCGCAGGTCCGTCGACAGGAGCCTGGAGGAGCTGGAATCCGCCGTTAGCCCGTCAACCGTGGGTGTGCGCGTCAGCGACACAGCCGGTTGTCCTGGGCGCCGTCCTCGCCGAAACCGAGGGTTCGCTGCGGCGACGACGAGGCGGTCCACCTCGCGGACCCATTGCTGGGTCGCTGAATGGGGCGCATCCCCCGCAGGTGGGTTGCGCAGCAGCGCTCTTGCTGCAGCTAGCGCACCTCCATGGTGTACGCTCAGCGCTGCAGAAGTTCTCACACTGGTCGGGGCCTGTGACACGACCCCATTGGTCCTGTCGAGCCAGGATCACGCTGAGGGGTGCTGCGTTGCACAGCACCGTATAACACACGTCAAAGGTGCAAAGCGGAAGCGGAAGTTTTATTACATAAACAGGTTTATGAACATGTTTACATCAAAATAAGTTCAGTCTACACTCGCGGGCGTAGACTAAGCATCAAGTGCACGTTCAGCCCTCGAACGTGTCCTTGCTAGCACACACGCACACTAACTCTGCGGCGTGCACGACTCCCACTCGACGGGGTTCCCCTCCTGGGGTTCCGTCTCCTCTTCGGGAGTCCCTTCCTCATAGAACCCTGCAAAAGCTTCAAACACAAGCAGTGAGCACGAAGGCTCAGCAAGTCTGACCCGTCTCACCTAAACATGGAACTTTTACATGAGGGTAATGGGTTGCATGAGGCAAAAATCATTTGCAAGGACTCGCCTAATTAGTAGAACCTTACTTTCAAGTTTTAGCAGCAGGTTGTGGAGAACCTTACGCTAAGGCACATGAGAGAGCCGCAATCAAACAAGAAACGCATTTCTCTCATGTACTTTGCCCAAAGTTGAAAAGAACTTTAATTAGCTCTAAGCTACAGTATATCATTAACAATCAATGTCCAGCTTTCAATCAGCAACATTTTAACATGTAACTAGCCTGTTCTTTCTACGTCACGGTACAGTGAACAAGTGGTACTCACTGACAGCGAGGGACGGCGATTATAATCGATTTACACCTGCAGGGTTACCCGAACAACCCGTCACGTACGCCCGTACTCGATGTTGCCTCCAACAACCATCACGGACGCCGTACGCGACTACCTTTCACCCGTTAGCCAAATATTGAACCGGTCCCATCGTCCCGAGCAAGAGGTCTCTGCACGCGCATCTCCGTGCCGCCAGCCGATTTACACCTCGAGCTCTCAACCTACCCTCTGAACGACGGGCAATGCCTCAATACCCAGCTACCCGAGTTACATCAGTTTCCCGGTTCCCATATGGCCGGTAGGTCTTCGGTACTGTTCGAGCTTGTTCAACAGGCTCGCACACGGCTCGGTCCTCAATCGACACAAGCGGAGCTACAGCACACAGGCCCCAAAGTCCTGCTGCCCTTACTCTCCGCTCGGTCTCATTTTCTTGCCATGTGTATCATGTGCTATCTCTACCCGAGCAATGTGCCTCTAGCCTATTCTCGCGAGTAGTTCCAACTACTCGACTTGTACCGAATCCTACTCTATCCTAGCAATGCAGTGGCTAACGAGATTTTCAATCCTAAACCCAACCCATGGTTTTCTTGGCTGTGCAGTTGGGTTTCCAATCAAGACTCTAATGCAAAGAATAATATTTAAAAATGTGCTCAAAACAATAAACATTTGTAAAAAGGTTAATGCAGACCGGGGCTTGCCTTGCTGCTCTTGGTCGTAGGCTAGCTGTTCCTCCGGAGTAACGAAGTCTAGGACTTCGGGTTCCTCCTCGACCTTAGCGACTACATGATAGAACAATACATGTTTTAATTTAATGCACTTGTATTAAGTTTGAAGTTGTGAAGTCTATAACCTTTGCTAGATAGACCTAATGACTGTGAAACTTTTACAGTGGCTTGGGTTACAACCTAAACAGAGACTTGGTCAAGTTTTAGTTGCAGCAAAGCTCATTTGAGCCCTCCACAAATAATTATGTCCTTGACCTTAATTGGAACTCTTAGGATGTTCTAGGAATTTTCATGAGACAAACTATGACTTTCTGAAAACTAGATTTTCAGAGGGTTCTAATGGAGTTGGTCTCACTTAATTTGGAAGTCTCTAACTAAAGATATGAGCTAAACAATTTCAGAGAAAATTCTGAAAATGTTTCTGAACATTTTCTATTTTCTCTGGAACAGTTTTACTAATCACACCATTAGGTGGACTAAATGAGCTCAAATGGTTCTGAAATTTTTATGGTAGTTCAAGGATATTTTGGTGAACATCTCAGCAAAATTTCAGGATTTCCCTCCAAAGGATTCTCCAGTTAAAATTCCTAACAGTTTAAACTTTAAGGAATTAATTCTGGAGAAATAAGGAATTTCATGAAGTGAAACTTGATTTTCTGGAAAGTACTCAGAGAGCTGAACCCAGCAAAATTTGGTTCACTCAATTTGGAGCTTTCTAGCCAAAGTTATAAAGATTTGAAGTTTGAACTAAAACTGAAATTCGGGGAAAAGTTTAAACTCTGGCTTGTGGGCCCCGCACACAGTGCGTCGTCTCCCTCCTCGCGCCAACTGCGCGGCGGCGGCGTTCTCCGGCGACCCTCGCCGGAACTGAGTTCCCGGCCAACTCCCGGCCCGAAACTTGCCGCCTGCCCCTTTACTGACCCCCTGGACTCGATGGTGGGGTCGCTGGCCGCCGGCGATGACCGGAAACCCGTGTGCACCGATGACAGCACCTGCTAGGGTTCCGGTGAGGTCGGTCCCGCTCTCCCGTGCACCAAATCGACCGGAAATCGGTCGGAGAGCATCAGTAGAGCATGGGAAACCCGAACCAGGGCTGGGTGGAAGCTAGAAATGCCGGCAACTAGGCTCTCGACGGTGAGCCGAGGTGTTCAGCCATGGCGGCGGGGAAAACAGCCATATCATGGCCGATTCTCGATGGTTTTCTCTAATTCCAGTTCGAGCGTGGATGCTATCATGCGTAGAAGCTACTAGGTAACGAGCTCGTCCAACCTTCGTGCATAGAGCACGAATTTCACCCGAAGGTGAGCTCGGTTCTTATGAACTGATCAAGAGTAAATTTGGAAATTCTCGGCCGAGGGTTGATCAATCGCCAAACGGCTTTCGGCTACTCCATCTACATACAATCACGCACCTTTCTTGTGTAGAGAAGAGGACGTGACAACGGCTGTGCCGTGCTGTCCACGGGAGCCCGATCGGCGGCGATGTTTGGCTCGCCGGAGAAATGGCTCGTACAGCTCGAGGAAGCTTGCTCACAGGCCAACACGGCGTCTGGGAGGTTGCTCACGATCTCTTGGTGCCGTTTTGCTGTGGAGGAGGCTGTGCTCGCGAGTGATCGGCTTGATCAAGCGTGAGCTCGAGCGGCGGTGATGGCAGTGGAAAAACAGGTCGTGCACGTCGGCAGCTCGGGGAATGGCGACTGAAACACGCCGGGGAGGGAATAAATAGCCCGATGGCTGTTCTCCGGCTTGGGGCGCGCAGCAGGAGCTGGCGCCGGCTGCCCCCCCTCGGTGGCGCGCGCACGCTGCACCCGGGAACCGACTGAACTGTGTTTCAGTCGGTTTGTGTTGAAGCAGAGGCTGACCTGTGGGTCCCACCCCTCCTTTTAACCTCTGAAATTTACTCCTAACAACTGTGGTAAACAGTGAATCCTATACTACCCTTGGCCATTCAAATTATTCACCCATGAGCCATTTGAATTGATCAAAGTTCAAATGAGGTTTGGTTTGAATGAATTTCAGCACAAGTTCAGTTTGAAATTCAAATAAAGTTTGAATTTCTCCCACTTAGCTCATGTCAAGATCAACTCCAAATGGAGTGAAAATTGGTGTGTGAGCTCACAAAAATGTGCTGAGTAAGAATATGCCCCCCACTTTCAAATTCATGGTATAAAAACAGTTTGAATTTGAATATGTTTTCAAACTGCCCCCTTCCTATCTATACCCAAGATGACCTCAAAAAGGTTTTGAATTTGGGTGAAACTTGGCATGGACATCCTTAGCAAAGTGTAGGAGTTTTTCCTATGTCCAGCCCATCTATATCACATGTGGGAAATACCACTTTTGCAATGTGTAAGTTTGTTCTCTAATGAGCATGTTGATAATTGTTACTTGCTCTTCATTTGTGTTCATCATTCTTCCTCAAATGAGGTGTGTGGTGTGGGGATGAACACTACAAATGGGTGTCAAAAACTGAGGCCCTTACATTCCTCCCCCCTTAAAAGAATCTCGTCCCGAGATTATAAGGTAAAAATGAGAGAGAGGACGGTGGAAAATTACCGGATATGCGACGTGAGAAAGTCGGGGTAGTTAGTGCGAAGGAATTCTTCGCTTTCCCATGTCGCTTCGTCCATGGAGTGATTACTCCACAGAACCTTGTAGAACCACAACGTACGGTTGCGTGTGGTTCGGGCCTTCTCATCAATAATCTGCACCGGTTCCTCCCGATAGGTGAGATCCGGTTGCAGTTCTTCAATGTCTTCCAGCTGAACGGTAGTTGATGGCTTGAGACACATCCTCAGCTGGGAAACGTGAAATACGTCGTGCACACCGGAAAGTGCTTCTGGTAATTTCAGCCGGTATGCTACCGATCCACATCTTTCGGTAATCTGGAATGGACCGATGAATCGGGGTGCCAACTTTCCTCTCACCCCAAATCTGTTTACACCCTTCATTGGAGACACCCGTAGATATAAGTGATCTCCAACTTCGAATTGTAATGGGCGCCTTCTCCGGTCCGCATACTGTTTCTGTCGGGATTGAGCAGTTCTTAGGTTCGCTTGAATCAGTCGAACCTTTTCTTCCGCGTCGTTGACAAGGTCAATCCCGAAGGTAACCCTTTCGCCAGACTCACACCAGTTCAATGGTGTGCGGCATTTTCTTCCGTATAGCGCCTCGTAGGGCGCCATCCTGATGCTGGCTTGGTATCCATTGTTGTACGAGAACTCGGCTAACGGCAAGTGATCATCCCAATTCTTGCCGTGGTCGATAGCGCAAGCTCGTAGCATGTCTTCTAGGATTTGATTTACCCGCTCGGTTTGCCCATCCGTCTGCGGGTGGTAGGCTGAACTACGGATCAGCTTCGTCCCCAAGGCAGCGTGCAGCTGCTCCCAAAAACGGGACACAAATAAAGTGCCCCGGTCCGATACGATGGTACGGGGTACGCCGTATAAGCATAGGATCCGTGAGATGTACAGTTCAGCGTACTTCTTGGCGTTGTAGTTGGTGTTGACCGGGATGAAATGGGCAACTTTGGTGAGCCGATCGACGATCACCCACACAGAATCATGTTTCTGTAAGGTGGTGGGTAAACCCACGATGAAATCCATGCTCACGTCCTCCCACTTCCAGGCAGGAACGCCCAGTGGTTGCAGCAGTCCCGGTTTCCGCATGTGGTCTGCCTTCACCCTTCGACATGTATCACACTCGGACACGTATTTTGCAGTCTCTCGCTTCATCCGTGTCCACCAAAACTTTCTTCTGAGTTCTTGATACATTTTGTTGCTGCCGGGGTGAATAGAAAATTTTGATAAGTGAGCCTCATCAAAGATTTTCTTCCGTAGCTCCGGGTTTCGGGGTACGACAATCCGGTCCTTGAACCATAGGACGCCGTCTCCGTCCTTCCGGAAACATTTCAACTCCCCATTGTCTACACGTCTCCGCAAATGTGACATGCCCTTGTCATTCTTCTGGGCTGCCGCTATCTCTTCACGGATGGTGGGGATCAAAATTAGGTTGTAGAGAGCTCCGTGTGGAATCACATGTAGTGGTGGTTCGCTCTCTTCCAACGGTGTGATGGTCAGATTATTGACGTGTGACTTGCGGCTCAGCGCATCTGCCACAACGTTTGCCTTGCCCGGATGATAATGGATCTCTATCTCGTAATCCTTTATCAGTTCTAACCATCTTCGTTGCCTCATATTCAGCTCCTTCTGAGTGAATATGTACTTGAGGCTTTTGTGGTCGGTATATAAATGTACGAGGTTACCGAGTAGGTAGTGCCTCCACATCTTCAGTACAAGTACCACGGCAGCGAGCTCCAAGTCGTGAGTTGGATAATTTTGCTCATGGTTCCTAAGCTGCCGTGATCCATACGCGACCACTCTTCGGTCTTGCATCAGCACACATCCGAGCCCAATGCCGGATGCATCGCAGTACACATCGAACGGTTTTGTTGTGTCTGGCTGCGCCAAAACCGGTGCTGATGTCAGGTGCTTGACTAAAGCCTTGAATGCTGCTTCACATGCTGGACTCCAAACATACTTGGTAGCCTTCTTCAGCAGCTCTGTCATCGGCTTGGCAATCTTCGAGAAGTTCGGAATGAACCTCCGATAATATCCCACGAGTCCGAGGAAACTCCGTACCTCATGAACAGTTCTCGGGGATTTCCAATTCAGCACTTGCGTGATCTTGCTCGGGTCCACAGCGATACCCTCTGCTGAGATGATATGCCCGAGGAAAGGCACTTGCGATATCCAAAACTCGCATTTGCTGAATTTTGCGTATAACTTGTGATCCCGCAGCCGTTGCAAGACTATACGCAGATGTTTCTTGTGATCTTCCTCCGACTTGGAGTATACTAGGATGTCGTCGATGAAGACCACGACAAACTTGTCCAGCTCCGGCATGAACACCGAGTTCATTAAGTACATGAAGTGAGCTGGAGCATTGGTGAGGCCAAAGGACATGACCAGGTACTCATAAAGTCCATACCTTGTCGAGAAAGCTGTCTCTGGAATGTCCTCCGCCCTTATCTTAATCTGATGGTACCCGGATCTTAAATCCATCTTGGAAAAGATCTTTGCCTCGACCAACTGATCAAACAACATGTCGATCCGTGGCAACGGGTACTTGTTCTTGATGGTTACGGCATTTAATGGACGGTAGTACACACAAAGCCGCAACGTTTCATCCTTCTTTTTGACAAATAATGCCGAACAGCCCCATGGCGAGGAGCTCGGCCTAATAAAACCCTTCTCCAGAAGGTCCGTGAGCTGAGTCTTCAGTTCAGCCAACTCCTTGGGCGCCATCTTGTACGGCCTTCGGGATATTGGCATGGTTCCCGGTGCAAGTTCAATCTTGAATTCCACCTCTCTATCGGGTGGCATCCCCGGCAAATCGTCCGGGAATACATCCGGGAACTCTCGGACCACTGGAATGTCTTCCAATCTGATGGTTGTCGCTTGATAGACACTTGGAAGTTTTATTTCTGGACTGTCCAGAAATAATGAGTGAGAACCGTGCACCTCTGAGTTTAAGTGCACGACTCGAAGGACGGTGTCTAAAACAGCGCCGTGGCGGGTTAGCCACGACATCCCTAGGATGACATCGACCTTCTGTCCCTCTAGGATAATGAGAGACGTGGGGTACACTCTACCCGCTAAGCATAATGGTGCTTTGGGGACCATTACGCTTGCTGAAATCTTCCCACCCGGTGAACAAATTAAATATGGACTATCGGTGGGTAGTATTGGCAAGCTGTGTTTAGCAATGAAAGCTTGGCTAATAAAATTATGTGTGGCGCCTGAATCAAATAGTACTATAGCGGGATACTGGTGGAGTTGGAACATACCCGCAAGGATTGGCTCGCCCTCCGGCACGTCCTCAATGGCAAGCTGGTGGACAGTACCGGGCCTAGGGTTTGCCCGCCGCGCATTAGTAGGGTTCCGGGGTTGATTCCTCTCCGGAAACTGTGGTGCCACTCCGCCGCCTTGCCTCTCCGGGCAACTGCTCGCGAAGTGTCCTGGACGACCACACTTGTAACATGTGGCCGCTGCTAGTGGAGTACTCGGGGGACGAAAGCCCGGCATGCGTTGCGGAGGTGCAAACGCACGCGGCATCGCCCGCTGCTGCTGCTGTTGTTTCGGTGGTACTGGCAGTGCCGGCCGGAATGCCGGTGAAGAGTACGGCCGACTGCGGAACGGCATCGACCGCTGTGGTGGTTGCCAGCGTGGACCTGATGGTGGGCGATTCACCATCCGAAACTTCTGAGAAGGACCGCCTCCTTCTCCGCTGCTTTGCGGCGCGCTTCGCTTTCGCTCTGCCGCCGCCAACTCCTTGCCGGAGTCCTCCTGAACAATCGCAGCATCAATTATGTCGTTGAGGCTGCCGCGATTGAACATCGCCAGTTTGTCCTTCAGGAGCGGGTTAAGCCCCTGGTAAAAGTGGTCCCGCCGCTTCTCGTCCGTATCTGCGTGATACGACGCGTAGAGCGCGAGATCGTTGAACGCCCTGGAATATTCCAGCGCGTTTTGGCTCCCTTGTTGCAGGTGTAGGAACTCCTGCGTCTTCCTCTTCATCAAACCGGGCGGTATATGATAGGCCCTGAAGGCCGTCCGGAACTCCGCCCAGGTCATCACTCGGTCGGTGGGCTGGGAAGCACAGAAGTTGGCCCACCACGCGCTCGCGGATCCTTGGAGCTGCTGGACCGCGAACTGAGTCTTGCGCTGCTCGCTGATTTGGAGCAGCCCGAACTTCATCTCTATGGCGCGGAGCCAGTTGTCCGCGTCAAGTGGTTCATCCGCCCTTGAGAATACAGGGGGATGAGTCGCCAGGAAGTCGGAGTAGGAGCTCTGTTGGCGCTCCTCACGATCTTGACGTCTCTCTGGGCGAGACGTATTCGCAATTAACGTTTGCAGCAGCTCTGTGTGCTGCTGATGTGAACCCGCCATTGCCGCGACAATGTCGGCCAATGTAACCGTTGGCAGGGCGGTGGCGGTGTTTGCTGTTGCTGTTGCTGCTGCTGTCCCGAGGAGTCCTCGGGAGGCGGTTGGGAGGTCTCTCCCCCTTGGCTAGTACCTCCAACATCAGGGTTGGCACGAGTACACGTCATTCTGAAATTCAGCACAGCAGCAATTAGCACATGTCTTACTCAAAATTCCATAAACAGCAGTAGGTATTGAAGCGACGCATGATTAACTTGCACAATATTCACATATATTGATAAAGCATAAACTTTATACAAGATACATTATTCTCGGATCTCCGAGAAGTCGTGCTCACGTCGTCACTACCTATACATAAGCTACTGTCTACACGACATGTCACCGATTACAAAAGTTGGGTTACGCTACCCTAGCTGCCCTACTTGGCAACCGTAACCCCCTACTCGGAGTAGAACTCGACCTCCTGTGGGTCGTCCTCCTCCGGTACCTCGGCTGGTGGTTCGGGGTCTACCACCTCTTCTCCCATTCCGGGCTCTCCCATGGCTGGAAGACCCAAGACTACCGGTACGCCCAATACCGGGGGCACGAAGTCCTGCAATGCATGCACCTCGTCCATAGCCTGGTTGTAGTCCTCTTCCCAGCCTTGTCCTTCCTCAATAGCGTCGTCCCGCTCTTGAGCAAGGTCCTCATTCTGCTGGGTTAGGGTCTGCACCAGCTCTTGCAACGCCGCGATGTCAACACGGCCCTTCTTCTTTGCCTTCTTCAGACGACGCAACTGATTGTGTTGTTCATTCAGTCGCTTGATCGTCGGAAGGAGCACATTGCGGAGTGCACTGTGAGCACTCTCAAAATGATCTCCACGGCTTGTGCTCTCCTTGAGCTTGGTGGCGAGATGCTCCGTATGAACAGCTTGGCTGTTCATCACAGCGTTTCCCGCCCTCATTTGGAGACTGAGATTTGCCTCCGCGGGGTTGTACCTTGGGCAACTCGGGTCTGTTGCCTCCAGGTACCTCTCTTCCCACACATGCTGAGCTCGTCCCTCCACCGGAACGAGTGCGTATGGAGTTCCCTCCATAGCCTGCACGTGTAGTTGGCAGAAACGTGACATAGTGTCACGGGCTGCCACTTGCCACATCCCTTCCGGTTGTCTTCCTCTCACCGTGACGGTGAATGGCACCCAACCGGTTGGCGTAGGTCCTGCGGGAACCTCGACATGGATCGTCCACATCTTGTTCCCCTCTTCGCCTTCTACCTTGGCGAAGTATTGCGGCATCTGGTTGTACCCGAAATATTGGAGCATTTGCCACAATGCCTCCGGGTAGCCGCTACGGTCAGAACAGTGGGAAACTACCCACCCGTTCTCCAACCGTTTATCTGCTGCCATCTGTAAAAATATATTTGAGAAATGTCAAATATTTATTTAAACAGTAAACCATTGAGTTATAACATAAGATATGTCATTGAACCCATAACACTTGGAAACATAGTTCAAATTTTTAAACAAATTTGACTGCTGATCTGCTGTTACCATGACAGCCCTGACCAGTTTCCATATCAACCTGATTTAGGCCATGTTAAAGGCAAAACCAATTCTGGAGCTCAACATCAAAGTTAAAGTTAACTTCAATAGCTTTCCAGCAAGTATTTGGTTGGCCTAAGATCTGTTCTGGTTCAGAAGTTATGAGATGTCAAAGTTAACAGAATTTCTGGAATCAATTGGACAGCACCTCCCTGCTTTAGGTACTGACTTGATCCAAGAATCCCAGTTAATTCTGTTCTCAATCTGACAGAACTTGCTGTTACAAAGTAGTAACCTACCTCATAAGCTTTCCAGAACTACCTCATTTCCTATTTTTGGATTTTTAAGCAGGAAGTTATGCTTAATTTACAGAGAGTTTACAGAGAGTCTTTGCTCTGTCCTGTTTTCTGGACAGTTTCAACTCTACTACATTTTTCGAGTGGTTAAGGGATGAAACACCTCTGGAACTCAACAGAAAAGTTGTAAAGCTCCTCCAAAGCTTTCCAGAAATGTATCACATGACATCAACCTCGAAAGAACTCAACCTCTAACCTCTGATTAACTCCAGCCTTGATTCAGCTGGAAACAGAGTGCTCTGTCCTTAACATCCTATAAGTTGAAAACTTGTTAACTTTGAATATCCTGTACAAGGGAAGGAGTTACATCAAGTTTTACTACTTTGGATCAAAACCTTCAAGTTTTTAAATGAAGTTGTTCATTTAATTGGATGTGACGTCGAGGCGTCACCAGATTATGTCGGTACTACGTCCTCACAAAGGAAAAACCTATACCGGACTTAGCCGGCTTCGTTATTTCAGTGGCACTACTCGTCACTCGCACACGGATGCTACACGTCTACCGTTTCGTGGTAAGGCTACCTGCAGAAACTCAAACAATCATCAGACTCGGCTGCACACCGAGCCCGGAATCCATACAGTTGGTACACCCGGCCGTCATCACTCGCCCGGATGTTCTCAAGCCAAACACGCCTTGAGTTACGTGTTCACGTTTCAGACCACGTGACGGGGTATCCCATATTGCACCACGCACGCCAGGGACAGACGTTGCTCGAATACCCCAAACGACATGAAGAGTCGTAGAGGATACTAAAGCGGGTCGGGTTACCTGCCACCCGTGGGGCTCCACCCTTCAGCTTGTGCGCACTGGTGGACAGCGCTTACGTGCACCCCCCAAGACATGAACGTCCCGAGATGCATGATTTTCCGACATAACAAATAGGTTAATATGCCACTTTCTATATGCTAATAACATCCTTATACGGGCTACTAACTCGTTCCTCACTGGATTTTTGAAAAAAAAAAGAAGACCTTTGTACCGTGTTAAACCTCAAGCGAGCTCTGATACCACGCTGACACGACCCCATTGGTCCTGTCGAGCCAGGATCACGCTGAGGGGTGCTGCGTTGCACAGCACCGTATAACACACGTCAAAGGTGCAAAGCGGAAGCGGAAGTTTTATTACATAAACAGGTTTATGAACATGTTTACATCAAAATAAGTTCAGTCTACACTCGCGGGCGTAGACTAAGCATCAAGTGCACGTTCAGCCCTCGAACGTGTCCTTGCTAGCACACACGCACACTAACTCTGCGGCGTGCACGACTCCCACTCGACGGGGTTCCCCTCCTGGGGTTCCGTCTCCTCTTCGGGAGTCCCTTCCTCATAGAACCCTGCAAAAGCTTCAAACACAAGCAGTGAGCACGAAGGCTCAGCAAGTCTGACCCGTCTCACCTAAACATGGAACTTCTACATGAGGGTAATGGGTTGCATGAGGCAAAAATCATTTGCAAGGACTCACCTAATTAGTAGAACCTTACTTTCAAGTTTTAGCAGCAGGTTGTGGAAAACCTTACGCTAAGGCACATGAGAGAGCCGCAATCAAACAAGAAACGCATTTCTCTCATGTACTTTGCCCAAAGTTGAAAAGAACTTTAATTAGCTCTAAGCTACAGTATATCATTAACAATCAATGTCCAGCTTTCAATCAGCAACATTTTAACATGTAACTAGCCTGTTCTTTCTACGTCACGGTACAGTGAACAAGTGGTACTCACTGACCGCGAGGGACGGCGATTATAATCGATTTACACCTGCAGGGTTACCCGAACAACCCGTCACGTACGCCCGTACTCGATGTTGCCTCCAACAACCATCACGGACACCGTACGCGACTACCTTTCACCCGTTAGCCAAATATTGAACCGGTCCCATCGTCCCGAGCAAGAGGTCTCTGCACGCGCATCTCCGTGCCGCCAGCCGATTTACACCTCGAGCTCTCAACCTACCCTCTGAACGACGGGCAATGCCTCAATACCCAGCTACCCGAGTTACATCAGTTTCCCGGTTCCCATATAGCCGGTAGGTCTTCGGTACTGTTCGAGCTTGTTCAACAGGCCCGCACACGGCTCGGTCCTCAATCGACACAAGCGGAGCTACAGCACACAGGCCCCAAAGTCCTGCTGCCCTTACTCTCCGCTCGGTCTCATTTTCTTGCCATGTGTATCATGTGCTATCTCTACCCGAGCAATGTGCCTCTAGCCTATTCTCGCGAGTAGTTCCAACTACTCGACTTGTACCGAATCCTACTCTATCCTAGCAATGCAGTGGCTAACGAGGTTTTCAATCCTAAACCCAACCCATGGTTTTCTTGGCTGTGCAGTTGGGTTTCCAATCAAGACTCTAATGCAAAGAATAATATTTAAAAATGTGCTCAAAACAATAAACATTTGTAAAAAGGTTAATGCAAACCGGGGCTTGCCTTGCTGCTCTTGGTCGTAGGCTAGCTGTTCCTCCGGAGTAACGAAGTCTAGGACTTCGGGTTCCTCCTCGACCTTAGCGACTACATGATAGAACAATACATGTATTAATTTAATGCACTTGTATTAAGTTTGAAGTTGTGAAGTCTATAACCTTTGCTAGATAGACCTAATGACTGTGAAACTTTTACAGTGGCTTGGGTTACAACCTAAACAGAGACTTGGTCAAGTTTTAGTTGCAGCAAAGCTCATTTGAGCCCTCCACAAATAATTATGTCCTTGACCTTAATTGGAACTCTTAGGGTGTTCTAGGAATTTTCATGAGACAAACTATGACTTTCTGAAAACTAGATTTTCAGAGGGTTCTAATGGAGTTGGTCTCACTTAATTTGGAAGTCTCTAACTAAAGATATGAGATAAACAATTTCAGAGAAAATTCTGAAAATGTTTCTGAACATTTTCTATTTTCTCTGGAACAGTTTTACTAATCACACCATTAGGTGGACTAAATGAGCTCAAATGGTTCTGAAATTTTTATGGTAGTTCAAGGATATTTTGGTGAACATCTCAGCAAAATTTCAGGATTTCCCTCCAAAGGATTCTCCAGTTAAAATTCCTAACAGTTTAAATTTTAAGGAATTAATTCTGGAGAAATAAGGAATTTCATGAAGTGAAACTTGATTTTCTGGAAAGTACTCAGAGAGCTGAATCCAGCAAAATTTGGTTCACTCAATTTGGAGCTTTCTAGCCAAAGTTATAAAGATTTGAAGTTTGAACTAAAACTGAAATTCGGGAAAAAGTTTAAACTCTGGCTTGTGGGCCCCGCACACAGTGCGTCGTCTCCCTCCTCGCGCCAACTGCGCGGCGGCGTTCTCCGGCGACCCTCGCCGGAACTGAGTTCCCGGCCAACTCCCGGCCCGAAACTTGCCGCCTGCCCCTTTACTGACCCCCTGGACTCGATGGTGGGGTCGCTGGCCGCCGGCGATGACCGGAAACCCGTGCGCACCGATGACAGCACCTGCTAGGGTTCCGGTGAGGTCGGTCCCGCTCTCCCGTGCACCAAATTGACCGGAAATCGGTCGGAGAGCATCAGTAGAGCATGGGAAACCCGAACCAGGGCTGGGTGGAAGCTAGAAATGCCGGCAACTAGGCTCTCGACGGTGAGCCGAGGTGTTCAGCCATGGCGGCGGGGAAAACAGCCATATCATGGCCGATTCTCGATGGTTTTCTCTAATTCCAGTTCGAGCGTGGACGCTATCGTGCGTAGAAGCTACTAGGTAACGAGCTCGTCCAACCTTCGTGCATAGAGCACGAATTTCACCCGAAGGTGAGCTCGGTTCTTATGAACTGATCAAGAGTAAATTTGGAAATTCTCGGCCGAGGGTTGATCAATCGCCAAACGGCTTTCGGCTACTCCATCTACATACAATCACGCACCTTTCTTGTGTAGAGAAGAGGACGTGACAACGGCTGTGCCGTGCTGTCCACGGGAGCCCGATCGGCGGCGATGTTTGGCTCGCCGGAGAAATGGCTCGTACAGCTCGAGGAAGCTTGCTCACAGGCCAACACGGCGTCTGGGAGGTTGCTCACGATCTCTTGGTGCCGTTTTGCTGTGGAGGAGGCTGTGCTCGCGAGTGATCGGCTTGATCAAGCGTGAGCTCGAGCGGCGGTGATGGCAGTGGAAAAACAGGTCGTGCACGTCGGCAGCTCGGGGAATGGCGACTGAAACACGCCGGGGAGGGAATAAATAGCCCGATGGCTGTTCTCCGGCTTGGGGCGCGCAGCAGGAGCTGGCGCCGGCTGCCCCCCCTCGGTGGCGCGCGCACGCTGCACCCGGGAACCGACTGAACTGTGTTTCAGTCGGTTTGTGTTGAAGCAGAGGCTGACCTGTGGGTCCCACCCCTCCTTTTAACCTCTGAAATTTACTCCTAACAACTGTGGTAAACAGTGAATCCTATACTACCCTTGGCCATTCAAATTATTCACCCATGAGCCATTTGAATTGATCAAAGTTCAAATGAGGTTTGGTTTGAATGAATTTCAGCACAAGTTCAGTTTGAAATTTAAATAAAGTTTGAATTTCTCCCACTTAGCTCATGTCAAGATCAACTCCAAATGGAGTGAAAATTGGTGTGTGAGCTCACAAAAATGTGCTGAGTAAGAATATGCCTTCCACTTTCAAATTCATGGTATAAAAACAGTTTGAATTTGAATATGTTTTCAAACTGCCCCCTTCCTATCTATACCCAAGATGACCTCAAAAAGGTTTTGAATTTGGGTGAAACTTGGCATGGACATCCTTAGCAAAGTGTAGGAGTTTTTCCTATGTCCAGCCCATCTATATCACATGTGGGAAATACCACTTTTGCAATGTGTAAGTTTGTTCTCTAATGAGCATGTTGATAATTGTTACTTGCTCTTCATTTGTGTTCATCATTCTTCCTCAAATGAGGTGTGTGGTGTGGGGATGAACACTACAAATGGGTGTAAAAAACTGAGGCCCTTACAGCCTGCATAGCCGGAGTCGGCGTTGCCGGAGTCGGCTGCTGGCTACCAGCTTGTGCCGACACTCTCCATCCTGAGTGTGTCGACATGTACTCCCCAGTGGTCACGGTTCGCCGTGAACGCGGAGGGGGAGAGTTTGCCGCTGAAGGAAGCTTGGTCATCTTCGTTGGCGGAAACTCGTCGCGCTAGGAGAAAAGTCCCCTACATGGCGCGCCAAATGTCGAAGTGTTCGGTCGACACTTCCCCCGGGCCTGCACTGGGCAGCCCGCGGAGGTTCTTTTTTCGGTGGGGCTAGTCCCTAGCAGAGAGCTTGCGCAGATGGACGAGTTAGTAAGAGCTTGACACGGCGAGTTTTACGTGGTTCAGGCCGCCAGAGCGTAAAACCCTACGTCCACGGCGAGCTATGGAGTTCGCTGTATTGCTTGCTGCTCAGGACTGGAGGCCTGAGCTTGGGGGTGAGTTACAGCTTGAGGGTGTATGGCTAGCGTATGAGTTGCAAAGTGCGAACCCTTGCTATCAACGCCTACCCGAGCCTTTTATAGTCCAAGACTCGGGCGGCTTACAAGGGGAGCCGGGACCCGACAGGTGGTCCCGCGAAGATTGTCTATTATCTACCGTATCTGCAGTTATGCCGATAGTTGTCTCTGGCCGAAGGCTTCTGAGTCTTCATCTTGCCGCCCTGCCCATGCCGCATGCTAGTCGTAGTGGTTGATGACGGCGCAGGCGGCATGTGATGTCTTGTCACGGTGTTTATTGGCTGACAGGTTCTGACACCGCGCGCCAGTCTGTGATGCGACTAGGCGCAACGGCACCTGACAGAAGCGTGCTCGGCGTCTCCGCGTCTTGGGAAGACGCGGGCCTTGAATACCTTGTACGGGCAAGGTATGGGGCGTATTTACGCCCGCTGCCTACCGCTCGGGGCAGGCAGCGTCGTTCTGCTGCCACGTGGCGGGCCCGGAGCCCTTCTCAGAGGAGAGGAGGGTCAGTCCCGCGGGGCACGTGGAGCCTCCGGACCTCTCCCCGCGGAGGGGGAGGCTCGGCTTCTGTCGGCCACGTGGCGGGCCCGGAGCTCTCCTCTGAGGAGAGGGAGGTCCGGCCCCGCTGGACACGCGGCGCCTTCGGACCTCTCTCCCGCGGAGGGGGAGGTTCGACCTCTGTATGCCACGTGGCGGGTCCAGAGCTCTCCTCTGAGCAGAGGGAGGTCCGGCCCCGCCGGATGCGTGGCGCCTTCGGAGCTCTCCCTGCGGAGAAGGGCGAGTTCCTTAGGCATTTTACCCTGTGCGCGGGGGTACCCCATATCTCAGGTACCGACACCCGACTTGGCACAGATGCCGCCACTGGAGGAGATCGAGCACGCTTCTTCTCTGGTGGCGGGTTGGAGGCCATGACAAGGGAGGACTCAAAGGCAAGAAGACAAAGGCACACGAGTCCAAGAAAAAGCGCTGGGAAGTGCGAAGGGAAGCCGCAATGTGGGTAAGATCCCCTCTTAAAACTTCCCAGGTGTAATTCCAAGCGATTCAAAACTCTTCGAATACGCCGCATCGGCAACCGCTTCGGCCCCAAGACCGAGCACCGATGATAGGTGGACCCAGGCCGCCCAGCTAGAGCGGTGGGTCATGGAATCAGTCTCCCAAGAAGACGAGCCGGCAAGGCACTCCTGCGGTTCCTGAAGAAAGTGCCGCAACATGCAGAAGTGGCAGTCTTGGGAACCGCCGTAGTAAAGGCAACCTTCAAGTGGGCGCACGCTCCCACGATCCCGCGACTGTTCATGCTCCGGCAGCGGTCAATGCGGGACTTAGAGAAAGTGCGCGGAACGGAAGAGACGGAGGTCCCACCTTGGGCTCGCTATCTCCCCCGAGATGGGCCCGGGGGCCACTGTCGGTACCCGCGATATGGGGTACCCCCGCGCACAGGGGAAAATGCCTAAGGAACTCGCCCTTCTCCGCAGGGAGAGCTCCGAAGGCGCCACGCGTCCGGCGGGGCCGGACCTCCCTCTCCACAGAGGAGAGCTCCGGGCTCGCCACGTGGCCTGCAGAAGTCGGACCTCCCCCCTCCGCGGGGGAGAGGTCCGAGGGCGCCACGTGTCCAGCGGGGCCGGACCTCCCTCTTCTCAGAGGAGAGGTCCGGGCTCGCCACGTGGCCGGGAGAAGCCGGACCTCCCCCTCCGCGGGGAGAGGTCCGAAGGCTCCACGTGTCCTACGGGGCCGGACCCCCCTCTCCTCTGAGGAGGGCTCCGGGCCCGCCACGTGGCCAGCAGAAGCGCTGCCTGCCCCCGAGCGGTAGGCAGCGGGCGTAAAGACGCCCCATACCTTGCACGTACAAGGTATTCATGGCCCGCGCCTTCCCAAGACGCGGAGACGCGGAGCACGCCTCTGTCAGGTGCCGTTGCGCCCAGTCACATCACAGACTGGCGCGCGGTGTCAGAGCCTGCCAGCCAATAAACGCAGCGACAAGACATCCCATGCCGCTCCCGCCGTCACCAACCACTACGACTAGCATGCGGCATGGGCAGGGCGGCAAGATGAAGATCAGAAGCCTTTGCCAGAGACAACTACCGACATAACGGCGGATACGGTAGTCTGCAAACAATCTCCCCGGGACCACCTGTCGGGTCCCGGGCCCCCCTTGTAAGCCACTCGAGCCTTGGACTATAAAAGGCTCGGGTAGGCAACGTTAGCAAGGGTTCGCACTCCCGCAACTCATGCGCTAGACATCAGTCATCCCCAAGCTCAGGACTCTGGTTCTGAGCAACAAGCAATACAGCGAGCTCCTTAGCTCGCCGTGCACATAGGGTTTTATGCTCCGGCGGCCTGAACCACGTAAAACTTGCCGTGTCAAGCTTCTCCTTAACGCGTGCTGCCCAGTGCAGGTCCGGGGGAAGTGTCGACCGCACACTTCGACAACCATCTTTATGGCGTGCTGAGGGTCCTGAAACCCCACCTGGTGGCCGACGTTGTCTGGGGCGTCGACCTTCTTCTTGCCCTCCCTTTGGCGGAAGGGCGGGGCATCAGCTCGCAGCTGCCTCCCTTTGCGGAAGCGCTCTGCGAGCCTCTGGATGTCCCAGCACTCAGCAGCAGTATGGTAGCTGGTGCCGTGCACGGGGCACAGTTCACCTTGGTCTCCCTCTGGAGCTGGTGACTGTCGCTGCCTTTTGTCGG
Source organism: Neostapfia colusana (assembly GCA_030760725.1). Classification (NCBI taxonomy): domain Eukaryota; kingdom Viridiplantae; phylum Streptophyta; class Magnoliopsida; order Poales; family Poaceae; genus Neostapfia; species Neostapfia colusana. The sequence goes on from JASWHV010000006.1 coordinate 111,061,703, forward strand.
GGTGTGGCCCCCGAGCCCCACTGGGTGCTTCTGCTGCAGCAACGGGAGCCGCAGCCGGTGGTTTCATCTTGCCACCGCCCCGGTTCTTGATCTTCTTGCCGCTTCCATAGGAAGCAGCGCCAGATCCGGGCTGTCCTCCTAGCTCGGAGGCTGGCAGAGAGTGCCAGTTCCGCCCTTCAGCTGCCCTGGCGCACTTGTCTGCCAGGATGAAGAGCTCTGAGATGTCGCGAACCTCTCTGGTCGCGAGCTTCTCAAGCATCTTATCGTCCCGGACACCCTGCCGGAACGCCACCACCACAGAAGCACTTTGGATGTGCGGGATGATGTTGCGTACCTGGGAGAACCGCTGGATGAAGGAGCGTAGCATCTCTCTAAGTTGTTTCTGGACGGCGTGGAGGTCGAGCTCCGTACCAGGCCGGGTGTAGGAGCTGCCGAAGTTAGCAGTAAACTGCCGGCAGAGCTCTCCCCAGGAGGTTATGGAACCCTGGGGGAGGTTCATGAGCCAAGACCGGGCCAGGCCGGTCAAGGCGACGGGGAAGTAGTTGGCCATGACGGCCTCGTCCCCTCCTGCAGCAAGGACGGCGGTGGAGTAGATCTAGAGGAACTCCGCCGGGTTGACGCTGTCGTCGTACTTCTCTGGCAGGTGCGGCCGAAATTTGCGCGGCCACCTCGCGAAGCGAAGGTGTGGCACCAGGGCTGCACATCCTGCTCCTGTTGCTGCAGGCGTTGGTGCCGCGAACGCTTGGTTTGCTGCTGGCACTGTGTACCCCAGTATGGGCAAAGCTGCGCCATAGACCGGGGGCACCGCTTGCAGGGCATATGGCTGGGGCACATGCTGCGCGGCGTATGCCTGGGGCAGAGATCGCGTAGCGAACATCTGCGCCTCAGGCAGGGTCGAGGCAGACGTCACGCTGTCGCCGGCCTCTTGGTTGCGACGCCTTTCTCGCCGTCGCTCAATGAACACTCAGGCATCATTGCCCAAGTGGCATCGTTCCAGCTCTGTCCTCAGGTCCGTCAATGGGAGCCTGGTGGAGCTGGAATCTGCCGTCTGCCCATCAACCGTTGGCGTGCGCGCAAGCGACACAGCCAGTTGGCCGGGGCATCGTCCCCGCCGAAGTCGAGGGTTTGTGGCGGCGAAGACGAGACGGTCTACCTCGCGAATCCGCTGCTGGGTCGCTGACTGAGGTGCGTCCCCAGCAAGTGGATTGCGCAGCAGCGCTCTTGCTGCAGCTAGCGCGCCCCCGTGGGGGACGCTCAGCGCTGCAGAGGATCTCACGCTCACTGGAGCCTGCGTTGCCGGAGTCGGCGCCGCTGGAGTCGGCTCCCCGCTAGTCACGGTCCGTCGTGAATGCGGGGGAGGAGAGCTTGCCGCTGAAGGAAGCTTGGTCATCTTCGCTGGCAAAAACTCATCGCGCAAGGGAAAAGCCCCCTACCTGGCACGCCAAATGTCGAAGTGTGTAGTCGACACTTCCCCCGGACCTGCTCTGGGCAGCCTGCGGAGGTTCTTTTTCGGAGGGGCTAGACACTCGCGGAGAGCTTTAGCGTTAGGGACGAGTGAGGGAGAAGCTTGACACGGGGAGTTTTACGTGGTTCAGCCCGCCGGAGCGTAAAACCCTACGTCCACGGTGAGCAGAGGTGCTCGCTGTATTGCTTGCTGCTCAGAACCGGCGTTCAGAGCTTGAGGGTGAGTGATGTCTGGAGTGCGAGTCCACAAGGTTCGAACCCTTGCTAACGTTGCCTACCCGAGCCTTTTATAGTCCAAGGCTCGAGTGGCTTACAAGGTGGGCCCGGGACCCAACAGGTGGTCCCAGGGAGATTGCCTGCCGTCTACCGTATCTGCAGTTATGCCAGTAGTTGTCTCTGGCGAAGGCTTCCGAGTCTTCGTTCTGCCGCCCTGCCCATGCCGCAAGCTAGTCGTAGTGGTTGATGATGGCAGGGGCGGCAGGGGATGTCTTGTTGCTATGTTTATTGGCGGGCAGGCTCTGACACGGCGCGCGAGTCTGCGATGTGATTGGCGCAACGGCACCTGGCAGAGGCGTGCTCCGCGTCTCCGCGTCTTGGGAAGGCGCGGGCCTTGAATACCTTGTACGGGCAAGGTATGGCACGTCTTTGCACCTGCTGCCTACCGCAGGGGGGGGGGGGGCGGGCAGCGTTGCTCTGCTGGCCACGTGGCGGGCCCGGAGCTCTCCTCTAAGGAGAGGGAGGTCCGGCCCCGCGGGACACGTGGAGCTTTCAGAGCTCTCCCCGCGGAGGGGGGAGGTCCGGCTGCTGCATGCCACATGGCGGGCCTGGAGCTCTCCCCTGAGGAGAGGGAGGTCCGGCCCCGCGGAACACGTGGAACCTTCGGAGCTCTCCCCGCGGTGGGGGGAGGTCCGGCTGCTGCTGGCCACGTGGCGGGTCCGGAGCTCTCCTCTGAGGAGAGGGAGGTCCGGCCCCGCTGGACACGTGGCGCCTTCGGAGCTCTCCCTGCGGAGAAGGGCGAGGTCCTTAGGCATTTTCCCCTGTGCGCGGGGGTACCCCATATCGAGGGTACCGACACACGTTACAAAGGATCGTCTCGATTTCGTATACCCTTATACGAGCTCCCAGCTATAGCAGAACATGGGCGGCCAGATCTGCCCTGTTCTTGTCTTGTTCTAATTGTTTCTTTCCCTCTTTGGAGGTGCCTTTATAAAAATCTTGCGGTGATTATCAGTGACCCTTAAAACAAAGGGTTAGTCCTCTCCTCCTTTCCCGCTTCTTACTATTTTTTTACCCCTTTAGATCTTGACTATTAGTGGCTTCGAATTTATTTGATTTAGCTCTTCTTTTCTGTACGTAGATGTCGTCGGATCGAAGTTGGATGTATGGGCCACGCCTTTGCAATGAGTATATCAAAAGGGTAGATGCATTTATCGATTTTGTGATTAGCCTGGTAAAAACACTTCAGGCCATGGGCACTTTGACAAATTATCCTGACTCTTATTATAAATTAGGTTAAAAATAAATATAAATTAGACCGATCCTAATTTGATATGACCTTTGACACATCTAATTTATCTTTTCCAACCAGTTACTAGTCCTTACTCGTGGTTCCTGGAACTAGCATAGATATGCTTTTTTTTAAGAACGATAGGGGAGTCTTATACCTATTTTTCATTTTTCACTAATAAGGTTAGCCAAATATAAGGAGTTGGAGAGTGTAAAAAATTGACATGACATTGTTACAATTGGCTGGATTCAAGTGTATTTTTTAAAATAATATTATATTAATAAAATTTGCAGAATACCAGTGGACTATAGAAATATGTGAAAGCAATCACCGCGTAACTGACATGGCACCTATCGGTTTTTCCAACAGCATATGACATATATGTTATCTACAACCGATATGTCTAGGCCTATTTTGTGGCTATTCGATCCGATAGCCATATCGGGTACAAGAGGACCAACAAGTTTTTTTTTTGCCTTTATGGTGGTGACTTTGTCGCTGCAAATAGGGTTAATCGGTTCAAAACCGATAGGCGCCTATCGGCTGTGGTAAAATGACAGGTAGCAAGTCGTACCTGTGACCTTTTCATCGCATATCATAGTTCCTCTGCAATTTTCTACTGAATAATATTTAAAAGAAATAGATTCAAGCATGGTTTTAACTTGCAGCAAAGAAATTCACTCTCTAATCTACAGCAAGAAAATGTTTTCCTACGCTTGGTCGTGGTCTGCATCGCTCCAACTTTTACTCATTTACTCGTTCGTCCGTCTTTGGATAGTCTAGGATAACTGAGACAAGTTTCAATTTGAGAAGATTGCCATAACACAATTTGAGAAGATTAAATTTCAGAAAGAATGTGACCGTTTGCACAAGAGTAACACAAACTTATAACTTTCAGATTTGTACTTTCATAAATTTGTTAGTAACTTATTAAGCTTACTGTTATTGTAAAAATGCAGCGCAAATTTCACAGGAGTAGCCGGCCATCATAAAGCGAACTGATACGCACCGGCGCAATACAGTAGGTGTGGAAATTTCGTTACTGGAACTTGTGCGGCGCCATAATTTCGCAAATATGCACCACCAACTGCTATGCAGCTGCACTTCATAAATACTAGTGGCAACCATGTCCTTTCAGAGTTCGAAAAAAATTAAAAACAAAACCAACGCCTTGGCCTAAATCATCCGTACTTAACTTGAACACTACACGCTAAGAAACAACCGAGAACGAATCGAAGGTTAACTCGATCCCAGCAATCTCGACTTGTCGCATCCCAGCCGTCGACGCGACGTCGACGGACGGCCTCGGAAACCCCAAAAATTCTCACGAGAACCAACCAACGGGTCGGCGCACCCACGCCACGTACGCAGGAAGTACTGGTGTTTACAAACAGTTGCTCGCCGGCGCCGGCGGCCGCGGCTGGGGGCCAGCGGGAAGCTGCGGGTCGCCGCGAACAGCGCGGCGAACGACGACGGCCGGTGCCCTGCATGTGGTGGTTCCGGGCCGGCGGTGCTGGTGGTGGGTGCGGCCGGCGAAGCGGACGACGCGGGCGCCGAGGCGGAGGCGGCTGCCGGGTTGGAGGCGATGCGTTCGCAGGAGGGGCACATGGAGAGGGTGGTGGCCGGGAGGTGCATGTAAAAGGGCTGCGTCGTCTTGAGCGCGCGCAGCTCGGCGAGCTCCTTGTGCAGCCGCCGGTTCTCCTCCGTGAGCGTCTCGCAGCAGCGCTTCAGGTACTCGCAGTTCACCTCCGTCTGCTTCAGCTTCGTCCTGCGTGGGTCGCCGGAGAAGTGAGGGTTAACACCACGGCAGAGCGGCCGTTGCAACCCTAAGAAGATGAGGACGAGAGATACTGTGTGCATGCACCTGGCGCGGCGGTTCTGGAACCAGACTTCCACCTGTCGCGGCCGGAGGTTGAGTTGCCTCGCCAGCGCCGCCTTCTGCTTCTGTTCGTCGGTGTCAAGGTAGGAACGGCGTAGGAGTACTCATGTAGCGTACTGAGTTCAGAAAGCCCGTGATGGGATCTTACGGGGTTGAGGGTGCTGTGCTCCTTGAAGCTCTCCTCCAGGAACCCGGACTGCTCCTTGGAGAGGCGCAGCTTCTTGCGCGCGGACGCGCCCTCGTCCTCGTCGCTCGCTCGCGAGGACGACCGCTCGCCGCCGGCCAGCGCCGCGCCCTCCGCGCGGACCCGGCCGCCGAGGTCCAGCGTGAAGGAGCCCCCGCTGTCGTTGGCCGACGACGACAAGGCCCGGTCCCCTCCCCCGTCGTCGTCTTCCTCCTCGTCCAGCCTCATCGGGCCCGCCGCCTCCGCCGACACCGAAGGCGCCCGGTTCACGTCGAACCTGCGCGCCGGCGCCTCCGAACGCCCTGCATTTTCCCGGGAAAGGAACGACGCGTCGCGCCGCCGCTAACGGCACCATTTGACGTGAAAGCAAAAACCCAGAGGAACAGAAAGCCTACGACCGCGCTCCAAGGCGCGGCAGCACTCACCGCTCCCGGAAGGCGGCCAGTGGAGTCCAAGGTTGGAGACGAGGCAGGGCCGCAACGCCGGCTCCGGCGACGACGACGCCGCCGTCGCCCACCACCTCCATCCCACCGCCGCCACCGCCACCGTGCTCTCGCTTCCACTCCGCTCGCCGCCCCGCGCCGGCTCCGACCTCAAGGCCAAGCCCCAGCTCCGGCGCCGCGCTCCCCGCTCCATCCCCAGCTGCCTTTCCTAGGCCAAGCCCCAGCTCCATCCCACGGCCACGACCAAGTCAGTCGACGGCAACGATGCTTGGGCAGCTCAGTGCGTGGGCACGCGTGAGCGTGACGACGGCGAGAGGCGAGCAAGAGCGACGACTGCGTTTTGACCCGAGAGACAGCAGTTTGACGAGCGCACGTGAGTGGCCCGGCAAAAGGGCGCCGCAGGCAGGGGAGGATCGAATCATGAGGGCAGGATTAAAAACCCCGACCCGGGCCATGCATGCCATGGCGCGCGCCCTCCTCATGCTCCTCTGGCGACCAACAAGGCATGCCGCGCAGCAGCATGGGCCACCCGGTAATAATTGTGTTAATCATCGCCGCGGGCGACGTATCTTTCCCCTTTCGTCAGTAGCGCCCACGATCTTTAGCGGAAAGCTGGTGCCCCAGCTGCCGTCCGCCGTGCGAGCCCAGGAACGTGCCTGTTCCTAGCTCGAAATAGTATAAGACTTCTGAAACAATGACGTCTTCTGAAACAGGATGGAGGACTGTTTTTTAGTCATCACCGAAAAGAGGCGATGAGTTTGGGGAACCGTTGAAGCATGTTCTTTTTTTTTTTGCCTTTCCAATCCTAGTTCGACAGTTTTTTTAGTGATAGAGAGCAATATAGAGGAACCGTTTAAGTTGCTCATATAATACATCAAAATACAGCAGCAGCCGCCGCCGCCGCCCAAACTTCTGTTTTGGATGGACGTAGGGTGTCACGTCCGATTTTATAAAAAGCAAAACCGACTGTAATCTACATGTACGTCAGTATCGATTTAATCATACATGTAGAACAATAAGTGATAAACAGTTTTATATCGAATATAAACAACATTCAAACCTTAAAATAAGTTTCGAATCATAGCGAAACAGGAGAATCTTATAGGATCGTCCACAGGCAAATCGACTGGCAGCTACATGACCTTCACTCCGTCTTCAATCGATCTTCTTTTCACTGAGCAACATTTATAATAGAGGAAAAAGAAAAACACCTGAATATATAGAGTACTCAGCAAGTGTAAAAAAGTTATGCATGATGAGGCAAGAATCAAGTAAGGTTAACTCGGCTCATGCACTAAGCAATCTATTCCTTAGTCTTATTAAGCATCATCTTTACTAGGTGAATATCTCAACCATCCCAACCAAGTCCGTGAGTAACTCCAAAACCATCTGTATCCTCATCCCAAACCACCATCCCAAAACCACCAACCAACTCCTGACCCATACTGTCGGTACCCTCGATACAGGGTACCCCGCGCACAGGGGGAAATGCCTAAGGACCTCGCCCTTCTCCGCAGGGAGAGCTCCGAAGGCGCCACGTGTCCAGCGGGGCCGGACCTCCCTCTCCTCAGAGGAGAGCTCTGAACTCGCCATGTGGCCAGCTAAGCTGGACCTCCCCCCTCCGTGGGGAGGGCTCCGAAGGTTCCACGTGTCCCGCGGGGCCGGACCTCCCTCTCCTTGGAGGAGAGCCCCGGGCCCGCCATGTGGCCAGCAGAAGCCGGACCTCCCCCCTCCGCGGGGAGAGCTCCGAGGGCTCCACGTGTCCCGCGGGGCCGGACCTCCCTCTCCTCAGAGGAGTGCTCCGGGCCCACCACGTGGCCAGCAGAGCAATGCTGCCTGCCCCCGCGCGGTAGGCAGCAGGAGTAAAGACGCGCCATACCTTGCCCGTACAAGGTATTCAAGGCCCGCGCCTTCCCAAGGCGCGGAGACGCGGAGCACGCCTCTGTCAGGTGTCGTTGCGCCCAGTCACATCGCAGGCTGGCGCGCCGTGTCAGAGCCTGCCCGCCAATAAACACAGCGACAAGACATCCCCTGCCGCCCCTGCCATCATCAACCACTACGACTAGCTTGCGGCATGGGCAGGGTGGCAGAACAAAGACTCGGAAGCCTTCGCCAGAGACAACTACCGGCATAACTGCAGATACAGTAGATGGCAGGCAATCTCTACGGGACCACCTGTCGGGTCCCGGGCCCACCTTGTAAGCCGCTCGAGCCTTGGACTATAAAAGGCCCGGGTAGACAACGTTAGCAAGGGTTCGAACTCTGTTGACTCGCCTCTTACACACCCTCAAGCTCAGGACTCCGGTTCTGAGCAGCAAGCAATACAGCGAGCACCTCTGCTCACCGTGGACGTAGGGTTTTACGCTCCGGCGGCCTGAACCACGTAAAACTCCACGTGTCAAGCTTCTCCCTCAATCGTCCCTAACGCTGAATCTCTCCGCGAGTGACTAGCCCCACCGAAAAAGAACCTCCGCGGGCTGCCCAGAGCAGGCCGGGGGAAGTGTCGGCTACACACTTTGACATTTGGCGCGCCAGGTAGGGGGCTTTTCCCTTGCGCAACGAGCTTCTGCCGGTGAAGATGACAAAGCTTCCTTCAGTGGCAGACTCTCCTCCCCCGCGTTCACGACGGACAGTGACTAGAGGGGACTACGTCTCGACACACTCTGGACAGAGTGTGTCGGCGCAAGCTGGAAGCCAGCAGCCGACTCCGGCAACGCAGGCTCCAGCAAGCATGAGATCCTCTGCAGCGTCGAGCGTCCCTCACGGGGGCGCGCTGGCTGCAGCAAAGAGCGCTACTGCGCAGTCCACCTGCTGGGGACGCGCCTCAGTCAGCGACCCAGCAGTGGATTCGCGAGGTAGACCGTCTCGTCATCGCCGCCGCAAACCCTCGGCTTCGGCGGGGACGACGCCCCGGCCAACCGGCTGTGTCGCTGACGCGCACGCCAACGGTTGACGGGCAGACGGCAGATTCCAGCTCTACCAGGCTCCCATCGATGAACCTGAGGATAGAGCTGGAACGATGCCATTTGGGCAAATATGCCCGAGTGTTCATTGAGCAATGACGAGAAAGGCGTCGCAACCAGGAGGCAGGCGACAGCATGTCGACTGCCTCAACCCAGCCTGAGGCGCAGACGTTCGCCACGCGATCTCTGCCCCAGGCATACGCCATAAAGCATATGCCCCAGCCATATGCCCTGCAAACGGTGCCCTCGGTCTATGGCGCAGCCTTGCCCATACCGGGGTACACAGTGCCAGCAGCGAACCAAGCGTTCGCGGCACCAACGCCTGCAGCAATAGGAGCAGGATGTGCAGCCCTGGCGCCACACCTTCGCTTCGCGAGGTGGCCGCGCAAGTTTCGGCCGCACCTGCCCGAGAAGTACGACGGCAGTGTCAACCCGACGTAGTTCCTCCAGATCTACTCCACCGCTGTCCTTGCTGCAAGAGGGGATGAGGCCGTCATGGCCAACTACTTCCCCGTCGCCTTGACCGGCCCAGCCCGGTCTTGGCTCATGAACCTCCCCTAGGGTTCCATAACCTCTTAGGGAGAGCTCTGCCGACAGTTCACAGCTAACTTCGGCAGCTCCTACAGCCGGCCTGGCACGGAGCTCGACCTCCACGCCGTCCAGCAACAACCTGGAGAGACGCTGCGCTCCTTCATCCAGCGGTTCTCCCAGGTATGGAACACCATCCCGCATATCCAAAATGCTTCTGTGGTGGTGGCGTTCCGGCAGGGTGTCCGGGACAAGAAGATGCTTGAGAAGCTCGCGACCAGAGAGGTTCGCGACGTCTCAAAGCTCTTCAGCCTGGCGGACAAGTGCGCCAGAGCAGCAGAAGGGCGGAACAAGCACTCACTGCCAGCCTCTGAGTCAGTAGGACAGCCCGGATCTGGCGCTGCTTCCTATGGAAGCGGCAAGAAGATCAAGAACCGGGGCGGTGGCAAGATGAAGCCACCGGCCGCTGCTCCCGTTGCTGCAGCAGCAGCACCCAGTGGAGCTCGGGGGCCACGCCCCGACAAAAGGCAGCGACAGTCACCAGCTCCAGATGGTGACCAAGGCGAGCTATGCCCCGTGCAGACACCAGTTACCATACTGCTGCCGAGTGCCGGGAGATTCAGAAGCTCGCGGAGCGCTTCCGCAAAGGGAAGCAGCTGCGAACTGATGCCTCACCCTTCCGTCAAAGGGAGGGCAAGCAGAAGGTCGACGCCCCAGACAACGCTGACCATCAAGTGGAGTTCCAGGAGCCTCAGCGCGCCGTGAAGGCGGTGCGCAACCATGAGGACTCCAACTCCAGCGATGACGAGCGCCAGAAGATGCTCTACGTCATCTACGGTGGGTCCGCTGACCCCTCTTCCCGAAGCGGGGTTAAAACTCTGCGCCGAGCGGTAGCGTCGGTGGCTCCCCTCCCAAGTGTCGCGCCGCACCTCAAGTGGATGGGAACCCCCATCAGCTTCGATGCCACCGACTGTCCCAGGAACATGGCTGGGGCCGGCCAACTACCGCTCTTGGTAGCGCCCACCATCGCCAACATGAGGATGTACCACGTTCTGGTAGATGGCGGGGCTGGGCTGAACCTCATCAGCCGCACAACTTTTCAGAAGCTGCAGATCCCGATGGCCAAGCTCACCCCATCGAGCCCGTTCTCAGGGGTAGGGCCGGGACAAGTCGTTCCCTACGGCAACATCAGCCTTCCAGTGACCTTTGGGGCACCGGATAGCTATCGGACAGAGTACATTCTGTTCGACGTGGTGGAGATCGACCTCCCCTACAACGCCATAATCGGCAGGCCAGCACTGTACCGATTCATGGCAGTAGCCCACTACGGCTACCTCGTCTTGAAGATGCCTACACCAACAGGCGTCCTCAGGATTCATGGAGACCGCGCTGCTGCAGTGTCAGCCTTGGAAAAGCTCCAGGCACTTGCGGCAGCTCGAGCACCAGCCCCTGGCAGTGCAGAATCGGACCGGCTCCACCCGAGTGCACGCCACCGTGCCTCTACCGCAGCACCCCGTGTGCAACCCCTCGACAAGGGCGACGTCCCCTTGAAGGTCATCCAAGTCGGCGCCGATGCTACCTAGACCACCCGGGTAGCCGGGGGCCTGGATAGCAATTAGGAAGGCACGCTCGTCACCTTCCTCCGGCACAACGTTGACGTGTTTGCATGGCAGCCGTCACAGATGTTGGGGATCCCTAGGGAGGTGATCGAGCACCACTTGAAGGTCTTCCCCGACCCCCGACCAGTCCAATAGAAGCATCGCAAGCAGTCCATCGAGCGGCAAAACTTCATCCGAGAAGAAATCAAGAAGTTGCTGGACGCTGGCTTCATACGGGAAGTCCACCACCCCCGGTGGTTGGCGAACCCCGTCGTTGTCCCGACGGCCGGTGGGAAGCTCCGGATGTGCATCGACTACACCAGTCTCAATAAGGCATGTCCCAAAGATCCATTCCCTCTCCCTAGAATGGATCAAATAGTAGACTCGACATCAGGCTGTGATATGCTGTGCTTCCTAGACGCCTACTCGGGTTTCCATCAGAACCCTATGTCTAGAGAAGATGAGGAGCACACCTCCTTCATCACAGTAGACGTCCTGTATTGTTATGTCTCTATGCCTTATGGCCTAAAGAATGCTCTTCCCACTTTTGTACGTGCAATGCACAAAACCTTTGGAGAGTTAATAAGAGACTTAGTCGAGGTGTATGTCGATGACATCGTTGTCAAGGTCAGGCAGAGTTCATCCTTGTTATATAACCTGGCCTTAGTCTTTGACAAACTGCGCTCCACGCGCACCAAGCTGAACCCCGACAAGTGTGTGTTCGGCGTATCCTCTGGAAAGCTCTTAGGGTTCCTGGTCTGACACCGAGGAATTGAGGCCAACCCAAAGAAGATCAAGGCCATCAACCTGATGCGGCCTCCCGCCCACATCAAGGAAGTCCAAAAACCCACGGGATGCCTAGCCGCGCTGAGTCGGTTTATACCGAGGCTAGCAGAGCGAGCGCTCCCCTTCTTTAAGCTCCTGCGCAAATCCGGTCCATTTGTATGGACCAACGAAGAAGAAGAAGCTTTCCAGGAGTTGAAGCAACTCCTGACGACCCTACCCATCATGGTAGCCCCCGAGCCCGAAGAGCATTTGTTGCTCTACATGGCGGCAACAACCGAAGTGGTGAGCATGGTCCTCGTCGCAGAGCGGCCGGACCTCTCGCCACCACAGCCTGCTCCGATAGCAGAAGACAAGCACCTGGAGACTCCGAAGGTCCAAGACGGCCTCCCGGACCTCCAAGACAACCTCCCAGGGGTCCAAGACGGCCTCCCGGAACTCCACGACAACCTCCCGGAGGTCCAACGGGACCTTCCGGAGGTCCAAGCAGGCCTAGGAGCTTTCGAGTCCCAGCTCCCGGAAGCTTCCCCGGACCCACCTACCTCCGGTAGGCCTGAGCCAATGGATGAAGACATCTCTGGCCCGGGAGGGAGGGTCCGGACCATCCAGAGGCTTGTCGACTAAATCAGTGAAGTCCTCCACGACGCCAAGACAAGGCATCTGGAGGTCCACAAGCTGCTGTAAGCGCCTGAAGCTTTTCCAGGGCTAACACTGCGGCAGCACGGTCTCCACAAACCTTGAGGATGCCTGTTGGTGTAGGCATCTTCAAGACAAGGTAGCCGTAGTGGGCTACTGCCATGAATCGGTACAGGGCTGGCCTGCCGATTATGGCGTTGAAGGGGAGGTCGATCTCGGCCACGTCGAACAGAATGTACTCTGTTCGGTAGCTGTCTGATGCCCCAAAGGTCACCGGGAGGCTGATGTGGCCGTAGGGAACGACCTGTCCCGGCCCTACCCCTGAGAACGGGCTCGATGGGATGAGCTTGGCCATCGGGATCTGCAGCTTCTGGAAGGCTGCGCGACTGATGAGGTTCAGTCCAGCCCCGCCATCCACCAAAACGTGGTACATCCTCACGTTGGCGATGGTGGGGGCCACCACGAGCGGTAGTTGGCCGGCCCCAGCCATGTTCCTGGGGCAGTCGGTGGCATCGAAGCTGATGGGGGTTCCCATCCACCTGAGGTGCGGTGCTGCACTCGGAAGAGGAGCCACCGACGCTACCGCTCGGCGCAAGGCTTTAGCCACGCTTCGGGACGAGGGGTCAGCGGACCCGCCGAAGATGACGTAGAGCATCTTCCGGTGCTCGTCATCGCTGGAGCTGGGGCTCTCATGATTGCGCACCGCCTTCACGGCGCGTTGAAGCTCCTGGAACTCCACCTGACGGTCGACGTCGTCTGGGGCGTCGACCTTCTGCTTGCCCTCCCTTTGACGGTAGGGAGGGGCATCTGTTAGGAGCCGCTTCCCTTTCCGGAAGCGCTCCGCGAGCTTCTGGATTTCCCGGCACTCGGCAGCAGTATGGTAACTCGTGCCGTGCACGGGGCATAACTCGTCCTGGTCTCCGCCTGGAGCCGGTGATTGTAGCGGCCTTTTGTCGGGGCGCGGCCCCCGAGCTCCTCTGGGCACCGCTGTTGCGGCAACGGGGGCCACGGCTGGCGGCTTCATCTTGCCACCGCCCCGGTTCTTGATCTTCCCGCCGCTTCCGTAGGAAGCGGCGCCAGATCCCGGCTGACCCCCTGGCTCGGAGGCTGGCAGTGAGTGCCAGCTCCGCCCTTCGGCTGCTCTGGCACACTTGTCCGCCAGGCTGAAGAGCTCCGAGACGTCGCGAACCTCCCATGTCGCGAGCTTCTCGAGCATCTTCTTGTCCCGAACGCCTTGTCGGAACGCCACCACCACAGAAGCGTTTTGGATGTGTGGGATGGTGTTCCGCACCTGGGAGAACCGCTGGATGAAGGAGCGCAGCGACTCCCCTGGTTGTTGCTGGATGGCGTGGAGGTTGAGCTCCGTGCCAGGCCGGGTGTAGGAACTGCCGAAGTTGGCGATGAACTGCCGGCAGAGCTCTCCCCAGGAAGTTATGGACCCCTGGGGGAGATTCATGAGCCAAGACCGAGCTGGGCCGGTCAAGGCGACGGGGAAGTAGTTGGCCATGACAGCCTCATCCCCTCCTGCGACAAGTACGGCGGTGGAGTAGATCTGGAGGAACTCTGCTGGGTTGACGCTGCCGTCGTACTTCTTGGGCAGGTGCGGCCGAAACTTGCGCGGCCACCTCGCGAAGCGAAGGTGGGGTGCAAGGGCCGCACATCCTGCTCCTGTTGCCGCAGGTATTGGCGCTGCGAACGCTTGGTTCGCACTTGGCACCGTGTACCCCGGTATGGGCAAGGCTGCACCATAGACCGGGGGCGCCGCTTGCAGTGCATATGGTTGTGGCGTATGCTGCGCGGCGTATGCCTGGGGCAGGGCTCGTGTGGCGAAGATCTGCCCTACAGGCTGGGTCGAGGCCGACGTCATGCTGTCGCCAGCCTCTTGGTTGCGACGCCTCTCTCGACGTCGCTCGAGGTACATCCGGGCATCCTGGCCCAAGTGGCACCGTTCCAGCTCCCTTCTCAGGTCCGTCGATGGGAGCCTGGAGGAGCTGGAATCGCCGTCTGCCCGTCAACCGTTGGTGTGCGTGTCAGCGACACAGCCGGTTGGCCGGGGCGTCGCCCTCGCCGAAACCGAGGGTTCACGGCGGCGACGACGAGGCGGTCCACCTCGTGGACCCACTGTTGGGTTGCTGAATGGGGCGCATCCCCAGCAGGTAGGTTGTGCAGTAGCACTCTTGCTGCAGCTAGCGCACCCCCATGGTGTACGCTCAGCGCTGCAGAAGATCTCACGCTGGTCGGAGCCTGCATTGCCGGATTCGGCGTTGCCGGAGTCGGCTGCTGGCTACCAGCTTGTGCCGACACACTCCGTCCTGAGTGCGTCGACATGTACTCCCCGCTGGTCACGGTTCACCGTGAACGCGGGGAGGAGAGTTTGCCGCTGAAGGAAGCTTGGTCATCTTCGTCGGCGGAAACTCGTCGCGCAAGGGAAAAGCCCCCTTCCTGGCGCGCCAAATGTCGAAGTGTTCGGTCGACACTTCCCCTGGGCCTGCACTGGGCAGCCCGCGGAGGTTCTTTTTTCGGTGGGGCTAGTCACTTGCGGAGAGCTTGAGCGTATGGACAAGTTAGTAAGAGCTTGACACGGCGAGTTTTACGTGGTTCAGGCCGCCGGAGCGTAGAACCCTACGTCCACGACGAGCAATGGAGCTCGCTGTATTGCTTGTTGCTCAGAACCGGAGTCCTGAGCTTGGGGATGAGAGATGTCTAGCGTATGAGTTGCGGGAGTGCGAACCCTTGCTAACGTTGCCTACGCGAGCCTTTTATAGTCCAAGACTCGGGTGGCTTACAAGGGGGGCCTGGGACCCGACAGGTGGTCTGTGACACCCTCATCTCGGGTGTCATCATATGTTCATGTTTTATGAAGAAAAAAACAGTTTTAGAAAAGAAGGAACAGAGACAAGTATCAAAAGGATAGCCAATAAAGCTCTCCGAGAACATCGAAGGCAACTTCCACGGCCAGCAGACCACGTGGCGCGTTCGGAGCTCATCCCCGAGAAATTTGGGAGAGGTCCGCCGTTAAACTAGCTACGTGGCAGGCTCGGGGGTCACCTCCGCAATTGAAAAGAGGTCCGACCCTGTGGGACACGTGCTGCCCGCGGAGATAGCCTCTGCGGAAGAAGCAAAGGCATTTTTCATAAGACACGTGTCGTCCACGGAGCTAGTCCTCGCGGAAATCAGAGGACCATCCGCGCGGGATACGTGTCAATCTCGGAGCTCATCTCAGAGAAGTCCGGATCTATCGAACACGT
The DNA here is from genome assembly GCA_030760725.1 of Neostapfia colusana. Classification (NCBI taxonomy): domain Eukaryota; kingdom Viridiplantae; phylum Streptophyta; class Magnoliopsida; order Poales; family Poaceae; genus Neostapfia; species Neostapfia colusana. The sequence continues at coordinate 111,076,936 of JASWHV010000006.1, forward strand.
GTCGCCACCGGAGCTTATCACCGGAAGGTCTGTCACAGCTAAACACGTGTCGACCTCGGGGCATGTCCCTGAGGAAAGGAGAGCGGAAAGACCGGCACCCACACGTGGCGTGCGCGGAGCTCGTCTCCGAAGAAGAGGGAGGTCTCGATCGATTGACACGCGGCACAACCGGAGCTCGTCTCTGCGGATGAGGAGATACCAGGCCCAGAGGACACGTGGAGCTTCCGGAGCTCGTCATCAGGGAGGTAACGAGTTTTGGAGCAGTTGTTACGCGTAAGGACACCGGTACGCAACAGAAACCGATCTAAAATCCACGATGGTTACCGAAGATAAGACGTCAGGATCTAACAAAGATCTGAATAAGACTCTTATTCGGGATCCGATCAGATTAGAACTCTTCTCTCCCCAATTATAAATAGAACCCAAAACCTCTGGCCGAAACCACAGACTTCTCTTTCGACTCCTGAGCCGACGACTTAGAGCCCTAGCCCTAACTCGCCGAGCAAAACATCGCCGAAGCACAACAAGGGAGATCATCGGAGGAGAACCAAGCGGTCTGAGGAGGACCTCGAAGACAAGAAGAGCGTGAGGTAGGACTTCAATACCACCTTACGACATCATGGTGTTCATCTCTTGCATCTGTTCTTCAATTCCTTTCGAACAGAAGCTTTCTCATGGGCAGAACACTCGATGATCAGTTTGATCTGAAGACAAGATCATCACCACGTTCATCTTTGATCTGAACACCTCTGACCATGCAAGCCATGCAAGAACACCAGATCAATCTAACAGAACTAATCGTAGGATAGCATGCATGTGCATCATCGCATCTAGTTTAGGGTTTGTGCATGATATTGATTGCTGTGAATTTGTGTGCACGTGAATCCTACATAGCAGGACAAACTCAGGAAGCTGTCTACGACGAGCTGCAGCAACAAGGTTTTGAGAATCAAGAACAACCGGAACCGCAAGAACAAGGCAAGTGCTCCTTGACCATGTTGATCCTATGTTTTGGGTAAAACTATTTTGTTTTGCGAAAAGGTGTGTGTGCTGAGTCAAACATGATGGGAAACCCTTTTTATAGGAGTTTACTAGTTTTGGTTGAACCACTCTTGTCGCCCGGGAAGTTTATGAGTCGGGTATGGTTTTTGCTTTATGCTTCGCTGAGTCCATGGGATTGGGAAGCGAGATAGATGTGTCTAGCTAACTGCACTCGTACTGATAATAAGTAATTGATGAGGCTAATGAACATGGATCGGAGGGGGATCTAGGCAAGCCTGGGTTTGTGAATGAGGTAGCATGAGACGGTGGTGTACTTGCCGTAGATCTAAGGACCGGTTCATGCATGCACATGCCAGGATAACAGTGCCACCACAAGGCCAAGTATGGGTGCGGCTTAGCTGAGTAATTAGGTAAGTTGCTAGGTGTTATGGACTGTGGAAGGCGCGGGGAATGGGAGTTGAGTAAGGACTGCCCTGGGAACTGCATGGCACAAGAGGGGGCCCGTGGGTGGGAGAATTGGAGATTCTAGCCTGCCGGTGAAACCTTAGTGAGTCCATACATCTAGTAACCCCTTTGTAAAGGCTATTTTGTGATCTCTTGACCATACACCGACGGATGTGTACTGGTATAATGGAGGTTCTGCAGTCGCCGGCGGGTGACGAAATCACAAACTTGTGGGTAAAGAGGTGCAAACTCTGCAGAGTTATTAAAACTATCATGATAGCCGAGCTTACGGTCACGAGCACCTGGCTAAACTGCCATGATTAGATGGGATGGTTACTGGGATGGTTATTGGAATGGTTATTGGGAAGGTTCTTGGTTATGGTTATGGGTTTGGTTATGGTTTGGTTTGGAATTGTTAAGTCTGGATGATGAAAGGGTTGCATGACTGGTGGGTCATGATATGAGATTGGTCTCGGTGCGAGACAAGGTTGTTTCATGAGGTGAGATGGTAGCGAATACGAGGAGGTATTCATGAGTATGGGTAAAGGATTTGGTTAATGTGAGGATGGAACATGGAAAGCGATGGAGGTATATTGGTAATTTAATACATGCTGAGATTACATTCATCTAAAGTTAAGTTGCTATTTTATCACGGTTTATAAATCTGCTTTTCTGCAAATGAGCCTTTTTATTACCTACCTTGTTTAAGAGCTGCATATCATGTATTATTCCCGCACTTGCTGAGTACATCATTGTACTCAACCTTGCATTATTATTTCTTCATCAGCAGCAGGAGAAACCTATTATGAAGATCAAGTGGAACATTATGGCGTGTGATCTGTTCTCAAACTTGCCTGTGGAGGGAGTAGAGATGAAGCCACTTCTGCTTAGTTTTGCTTCCGCATTAGTTTTTGCTTCCGCATTTAAATAAAGATTTCCGCTGCGTAGAAATAAGACTTCCGCTGTGAGCATGAGTCCAAGACTCATGAGGTGTTGTAATAAACTCTGTTATTCGTGGTAATATATATAATCTGAATTCAGTTTGTGGAACGTATGTATATGTGTGATGAACATCCTGGGCACACATATGCATTAGTTCTTTGTTCCGTGGTTTTCCACAGAATTGAGGGCGTTACAGATTGGTATCAGAGCCACGGGTTGACAGTAGGTCACACGCCTAGATAGAAACCTTAGATTGATATTAGAGCCACCGGTTAACAGCAAGTTACACCCCTAAATAGAAGTCACAGGTAGCTAAGCCACGATGACCAAAGGAAGCGCCCTAGAGTGAATAGCCTAGATTGGCCTTTAAAACCACCTTGACATAGGAAACCATCCTTGAATAGGAGTTGAGTGGGCCCTTGTGATGATTATTTGTGAATATGTGCTTAGTGTGAGTTGTGGGACGTCTCAAAAACGTTGTCCATATCCACACGTAAGAAGAAGGAGGTGTGAGATGTTTCGGCACTTGCTCACATCCTCATAAGGGCTAATATATATAGTCTAACTCACCTTGATGCATATAGTTGAAAGGACCTACCTAACTTTCTAACCTTCTATTCTATTTCTTACTCTCTCACAGATTGTGAGAGGAAACGCCAGCCGAAGGAACATCCAGGAAGATGACCACGAGGAAGTTCCTGCTAACCCCGGAGCTGGCGAAAACAACCTAGAAAGGTTGATGGCCATGCAAAACCAGCTTATGCAAACCATGATCCAAACTTTGGGTCAGATGCAGGCCAACTAACACCCCGTTCCGGCACCACCGCCGCCACCACCACCGGCTCATAACAGGTTGGGAGAGTTCATGAGGACTCGACCACCCACCTTTGCTCAAGCAAGCGATCCAATGGAGGCCGATGACTGGTTGAAATCCATGGAGAAGAAGCTTGCCATTGTACAGTGCAACGACCGAGAGAAGGTTCTCTTTGTGTCGCACCAACTGATGGGAGCAGCTGCTGACTGGTGGGATGCCTTGAGCAACGCCCATGCCAACCCGGAGACAATCACTTGGACCGAGTTCAAGGAAAGTTTCCGCTCCCACTACATCCCTGTTGGCGTAATGATGCTCAAGAGGCAGGAGTTTGAAGGTCTCCGCCAAGGGCAGAAAAGTGTGAACGAATATCTCAACAAGTTCATACAACTGTCCCTGTATGCCCCCGAAGATGTCAACTCAGATCAGAGGAAGCAGTACCTGTTCATGAGAGGGTTGAACAATGAGATCCAAGTTCAGCTCCTCAACAATGACTACGTAAGCTTCCAGAAGCTGGTTGATAAGGCTATTGTGGTGGAAAACAAGATCCGAGAGATTGAGCGCGAGTGCAAAAGGAAGATGCCATACCAGCCCCAAGGGAGCAACGTACGACCTAGGTACATGCCCCCTGCACCGCAGTATGGACCAACCACTCCTACGTACCGCCCTGGTCAGCCACCACAGCAACGGTTTGTTGCACCGGCACCTCGTGTGCCCATGCCTCCTGCGCCCCGGCCAAACAATGGCGCTCCTGTTCAAAACCCCCGCCCCAACGTACCTGCTGCCGTAGGCAACAGGGCATGCTTTGCATGCGGGGAAGTAGGCCACTTCGCTAACCAGTGCCCGAAGCGAGGCCCTGGACAGCAAGGTAACGTGCCCAAGCAGAACCAGCGACCAAACGGAGGGGACCACCAAGGGAACCGTGGACCGCAGAACTATGCTCGTGGCCACGTTAACCATGTCACTGCTGAGGAAGCACAACGGGCTGAGGACGTCGCAATTGGTATGTTCCTTGCCAACTCCAACCCAGCCACCATTTTATTTGATTCCGGAGCATCACATTCCTTCATATCATCCAAATATGTTGCCAAACATCATCTACCCGTATCCCACTTAGAATGTGCTATGTTAGTTAATTCTCCCGGAGGAGAAATGAGGACTAATATAGTAAGTCCTAAAGTAAGCCTTAAAATAAGGGGGGGGTAGACTTCCTTGCCAACCTTATTGTCTTGGACTCCCACGAAATTGACATCATACTCGGAATGGACTGGTTAAGCAAGCACAATGGAGTAATCCAATGCGCTGAGAGAAGCGTGCAATTGACAAATGAACACGGTATCCGTGTCGAGTTTGAGTCAGCCCAGCAAGCGACCGAACGGGCGGATCTGAACCATGTTGAAGAAGTAGCATTGAACAACATTCCAGTGGTTCAGGAATTTTCGGATGTGTTCCCGGAAGAACTTCCAGGTATGCCACCTGACCGGGACATTGAGTTTGCCATAGATTTGGTACCTGGAACTGCACCCATAGCTAAGAGACCATATAGGATGCCCGTCAACGAGTTAGTTGAACTCAAGAAGCAAATTCAAGAACAGTTGGAGAAGGGTTTTATCCGTCCAAGTTCGTCACCATGGGGAGCCCCGGTACTCTTCGTGGACAAGAAGGACGGAACCCAAAGAATGTGCGTGGACTACAGGTCTCTCAACGAGGTAACAATCAAGAATAAATACCCTCTGCCCCGTATAGAGGACCTGTTCGATCAAATGAAAGGAGCCCAAGTGTTCTCCAAGATTGATCTTCGGTCGGGATATTCCCAGCTGAAGATTAAGCCCTCCGATATACCTAAGACAGCCTTTCGGACGCGGTATGGTTCCTATGAATATACCGTTATGTCTTTTGGATTGACGAATGCACCCGCATACTTCATGTACCTTATGAATAAGGTTTTCATGGAGTACATGGACAAGTTCGTCGTGGTTTTCATCGACGACATTATGGTGTATTCAAAAAGTGAGAAGGAGCATGAAGAACATCTGAGATTGACCTTGCAGAAGCTGCGCGAGCATCAATTGTATGCCAAGCTCAACAAGTGTCAATTTTGGCTAAAGGAAATATCTTTCCTAGGCCACATCATCTCCAAGGAAGGGGTATCGGTTGATCCTGGAAAGGTGAGAGATGTTCTAAAGTGGGACCAACCGAGGAGCGTGAGGGATATTCGAAGTTTCCTTGGAATGGCAGGATACTATCGGCGCTTCATTAAATACTTCTCTAAAATAGCAAAACCTATGACGGAGTTGCTAACGAAGGGGAAGATCTTTCAATGGACACAAGCCTGCCAAGAAAGTTTTGAGGAACTCAAGAAAAGGCTAACCACAGCACCAGTTCTGGTATTGCCAGACGTAAGCAAGAGCTTTGACATATATTGTGACGCATCCAGACAAGGGCTCGGGTGTGTACTCATGCAGGAAGGACAAGTGGTAGCCTATGCCTCACGACAATTAAAGAAGCATGAGCTTAACTATCCTACACATGATTTGGAGTTAGCAGCAGTGGTGCATGCATTGAAGATTTGGAGACATTATATCCTTGGTCATCGATGTGAGATCTATACAGATCATAAAAGCCTCAAGTACATATTTACACAAACGGACCTGAATTTGAGGCAACGTCGATGGTTAGAACTCATCAAGGATTATGATGTGGGAATCAACTACCACCCCGGGAAGGCCAATGTGGTCGCTGACGCATTGAGCAGAAAGGGAGCATGCCACCAACTCACGGTTCGGGAGCTACCACCCGAACTATGTAAGGAGTTCGAACGGTTACACCTCGGCTTCTTGAATAACATGGAAATGATGGAAATCCACTCCTCATTGGAGCAAGAAATAAGAAAGGGACAAGCAACGGACGAGGGGATCAAGGAGATCAAGGGAAGAATCCGACAAGGGATAGAAAAGGATTTCAAGGAGGATGAAAAGGGTGCGCTTTGGCTAGGAAAAATGATTTGTGTGCCAAACATAAGACACCTTCGCGACATGATATTGAAGGAGGCACATGATTCACCCTATTCCATACATCCAGGGAGCACCAAAATGTACAAGGACTTGAGAACTTGCTATTGGTGGGATGGTATGAAGAGGGATATAGCCGAATACGTTGCCCTATGCGACCCATGCCAACGGGTAAAAGCCGAACATCAAAAACCCGCTGGATTGTTGCAACCTTTGAAAATACCTGAATGGAAATGGGAGGACATCAGTATGGACTTTATTGTCGGATTGCCACGAACTCAGTCAGGATACGACTCCATCTGGGTCATTGTGGACCGGTTGACGAAAACTGCCCATTTTCTTCCGGTAAAAACCAGTTACAACGTTACACAGTTGGCAGAGTTGTACTTGGAGCAGATCGTGTGCCGTCATGGAGTTCCGAAGAGGATAGTCTCAGATCGAGGTTCCCAGTTTACCTCTAGATTCTGGAGGAAGCTGCAGAAAGCCATGGGTACACGACTGGATTTTAGCTCTGCCTACCACCCACAAACAGATGGACAAACCGAAAGGACGAACCAAATTTTGGAAGACATGTTGAGAGCTTGCGCCTTGAAATTTGGGCGTAGTTGGGATAGGAGTTTACCGTATGCCGAGTTCTCCTATAACAACAGCTATCAAGCTAGCTTGAAGATGTCGCCTTTCGAAGCCTTATATGGTAGACGGTGTAGAACGCCACTGTTCTGGAACGAGACTGGAGAGAACCAGGTGTTTGGACCCGAAGTACTACAAGAGGCTGAAAAGCAAGTCCAAACGATACGGGAAAACTTAAGGGCTGCTCAGTCATGACAGAAAGGCTATGCGGACAATAGGCGTAGGAAGTTGACCTTTGAAGTAGGAGACTTCGTATACCTTAAGGTATCACCTATCCGAGGCCAACGATGTTTTAACGTCAAAGGCAAACTAGCGCCTCGCTACATCGAACCATTTAAGATTTTGGACAAGCGAGGAGAAGTAGCCTATCAACTAGAGCTCCCAAACCATCTCTCCGACGTACATGACGTGTTTCATGTATCCCAGCTCAAGAAGTGCTTGAGAATGCCAGAGGAACAAGTGTCGATGGGAGAACTTGAACTTCAAGAGGACCTGACTTACGCAGAACACCCTGTCTGAATCTTGGACGTAAAGGAAAGGGTCACCCGAAATAAGGTGATTCGATGGTGCAAGGTACAATGGAGCCATCACACTGAAGCTGAAGCCACATGGGAGCGAGAAGAGGATATCAAGGCAGAATTTCCCCATCTATTTTCTACTAACGAATCTCGAGGACGAGATTCAATTTAAGGGGGGTAGATTTGTGACACCCTCATCTCGGGTGTCAGCATATGTTCATGTTTTATGAAGAAGAAAAACATTTTTAGAAAAGAAGGAACAGAGACAAGTATCAAAAGGATAGCGAATAAAGCTCTCCGAGAACATCGAAGGCAACTTCCACGGCCAGCAGACCACGTGGCGCGTTCGGAGCTCATCCCCGAGAAATCTGGGAGAGGTCCGCCGTTAAACTAGCTACGTGGCAGGCTTGGGGGTCACTTCCGCAATTGAAAAGAGGTCCGACCCTGTGGGACACGTGCTGCCCACGGAGATAGCCTCTGCGGAAGAAGCAAAGGCATTTTTCATAAGACACGTGTCGTCCACGGAGCTAGTCCTCACGGAAATCAGAGGACCATCCGCGCGGGATACGTGTCAATCTCGGAGCTCATCTCAGAGAAGTCCGGATCTATCGAACACGTGTCGCCACCGGAGCTTATCACCGGAAGGTCCGTCGCAGCTAAACACGTGTCGACCTCGGGGCATGTCCCTGAGGAAAGGAGAGCGGAAAGACCGGCACCCACACGTGGCGTGCGCGGAGCTCGTCTCCAAAGAAGAGGGAGGTCTCGATCGATTGACACGCGGCACAACCGGAGCTCGTCTCTGCGGATGAGGAGATACCAGGCCCGGAGGACACGTGGAGCTTCCGGAGCTCGTCATCAGGGAGGTAACGAGTTTTGGAGCAGTTGTTACGCGTAAGGACACCGGTACGCAACAGAAACCGATCTAAAATCCACGATGGTTACCGAAGATAAGACGTCAGGATCTAACAAAGATCTGAATAAGACTCTTATTCAGGATCCGATCAGATTAGAACTCTTCTCTCCCCAATTATAAATAGAACCCAAAACCTCTGGCCGAAACCACGAACTTCTCTTTCGACTCCTGAGCCGACGACTTAGAGCCCTAGCCCTAACTCGTCGAGCAAAACATCGCCGAAGCACAACAAGGGAGATCATCGGAGGAGAACCAAGCGGTCTGAGGAGGACCTCGAAGACAAGAAGAGCATGAGGTAGGACTTCAATACCACCTTACGACATCATGGTGTTCATCTCTTGCATCTGTTCTTCAATTCCTTTCGAACAGAAGCTTTCTCGTGGGCAGAACACTCGATGATCAGTTTGATCTAAAGACAAGATCATCGCCACGTTCATCTTTGATCTGAACACCTCTGACCATGCAAGCCATGCAAGAACACCAGATCAATCTAATAGAACTAATCGTAGGATAGCATGCATGTGCATCATCGCATCTAGTTTAGGGTTTGTGCATGATATTGATTGCTATGAATTTGTGTGCACGTGAATCCTACATAGCAGGACAAACTCAGGAAGCTGTCTATGACGAGCTGCAGCAACAAGGTTTTGAGAATCAAGAACAACCGGAACCGCAAGAACAAGGCAAGTGCTCCTTGACCATGTTGATCCTATGTTTTGGGTAAAACTATTTTGTTTTGCGAAAAGGTGTGTGTGCTGAGTCAAACATGATGGGAAACCCTTTTTATAGGAGTTTACTAGTTTTGGTTGAACCACTCTTGTCGCCCGGGAAGTTTATGAGTCGGGTATGGTTTTTGCTTTATGCTTCGCTGAGTCCATGGGATTGGGAAGCGAGATAGATGTGTCTAGCTAACTGCACTCGTACTGATAATAAGTAATTGATGAGGCTAATGAACATGGATTGGAGGGGGGTCTAGGCAAGCCTGGGTTTGTGAATGAGGTAGCATGAGACGGTGGTGTACTTGCCGTAGATCTAAGGACCGGTTCATGCATGCACATGCCAGGATAACAGTGCCACCACAAGGCCAAGTATGGGTGCGGCTTAGCTGAGTAATTAGGTAAGTTGCTAGGTGTTATGGACTGTGGAAGGCGCGGGGAATGGGAGTCGAGTAAGGACTGCCCTGGGAACTGCATGGCACAAGAGGGGGCCCGTGGGTGGGAGAATTGGAGATTCTAGCCTGCCGGTGAAACCTTAGTGAGTCCATACATCTAGTAACCCCTTTGTAAAGGCTATTTTGTGATCTCTTGACCATACACCGACGGATGTGTACTGGTATAATGGAGGTTCTACAGTCGCCGAGAAATCACAAACTTGTGGGTAAAGAGGTGCAAACTCTGCAGAGTTATTAAAACTATCATGATAGCCGAGCTTACGGTCACGAGCACCTGGCTAAACTGCCATAATTAGATGGGATGGTTACTGGGATGGTTATTGGAATGGTTATTGGGAAGGTTCTTGGTTATGGTTATGGGTTTGGTTATGGTTTGGTTTGGAATTGTTAAGTCTGGATGATGAAAGGGTTGCATGACTGGTGGGTCATGATATGAGATTAGTCTCGGTGCGAGACAAGGTTGTTTCATGAGGTGAGATGGTAGCGAATACGAGGAGGTATTCGTGAGTATGGGTAAAGGATTTGGTTAATGTGAGGATGGAACATGGAAAGCGATGGAGGTATATTGGTAATTTAATACATGCTGGGATTACATTCATCTAAAGTTAAGTTGCTGTTTTATCACGGTTTATAAATCTGCTTTTCTGCAAATGAGCCTTTTTATTACCTACCTTGTTTAAGAGCTGCATATCATGTGTTATTCCCGCACTTGCTGAGTACATCATTGTACTCAACCTTGCATTATTATTTCTTCATCAGCAGCAGGAGAAACCTATTATGAAGATCAAGTGGAACATTATGGCGTGTGATCTGGTCTCAACCTTGCCTGTGGAGGGAGTAGAGATGAAGCCACTTCTGCTTAGTTTTGCTTCCGCATTAGTTTTTGCTTCCGCATTTAAATAAAGATTTCCGCTGCGTAGAAATAAGACTTCCGCTGTGAGCATGAGTCTAAGACTCATGAGGTGTTGTAATAAACTCTGTTATTCGTGGTAATATATATAATCTGAATTCAGTTTGTGGAACGTATGTATATTTGTGATGAACATCCTGGGCACACATATGCATTAGTTCTCGGTTCCGTGGTTTTCCACAGAATTGAGGGCGTCACATGGTCCCGGGGAGATTGACTGTTATCTACCGTATCTGCAGTTATGCCGGTAGTTGTCCCTGGCGAAGGCTTCTGAGTCTTCGTCTTGCAGCCCTGCCCATGCCGCATGCTAGTCGTAGTGGATGATGACGGCGGGGGCGGCATGGGATGTCTTGTCGTTGTGTTTATTGGCTGGCAGGCTCTGACACCGCGCGCCAGTCTGTGATGCGACTGGGCGCAACGGCACCTGACAGTGGCGTGCTCCGCGTCTCCGCGTCTGGGGAAGACGCGGACCTTGAATACCTTGTACGGGCAAGGTATGGGGCGTCTTTACGCCCGCTGCCTATCGCTTGGGGGCAGGCAGCGCCGTTCTGCTAGTCACGTGGCGGGCCCGGAGCCCTCTTCAGAGGAGAGGGGGGTCCGGCCCCGCAGGACACGTGGAGCCTTCGGACCTCTCCCTGCGGAGGGGGAGGTCCGGCTTCTGTCGGCCACGTGGCGAGCCCGGAGCTCCCCTCCGCTGGAGAGGGAGGTCCGGCCCCGCTGGACACGTGGCTACTTCGGACCTCTCTCCCACGGAGGGGGAGGTCCGGCTTCTGCAGGCCACGTGGCAAGCCCGGAGCCCTCCTCTGAGGAGAGGGAGGTCCGGCCCTGCCGGACGCGTGGCGCCTTCGGAGCTCTCCCTGCGGAGAAGGGCGAGTTCCTTAGGCATTTTCCCCTGTGCGCGGGGGTACCCCATATCGCGGGTACCGACAGTGCGTCTCAATTTCAAGGCAACCAACAACATGGCAGAGTATGAAGCACTCATCTTTTTCCTAAAGACAGCCCTGTCTCTGGGCGCTCGCCAGTTGTTGGCACAGGGCGACTCCCAGCTAGTCATCAAGCAAGTTAAGGGTGAATGCTCCTGCAATGACCCACAGCTAGCTTCTTATCTGCTCCACGTGCAGATGTTGGAGAAAGACTTCCTCGCCTTGGACCTGCGCCATGTGCCGCGCGCTGGCAATGCCGCAGCTGACGACCTCTCAACGAAGGCCTCCACCAGAGACCCTGTGCCCGAAGGAGTCTTCGAGAGGACGTTGCTGCGGCCCACAGCCCGGCCTGCCGAGCCGGGCGAAGGGGGCTGGACCAGCACCTCGAAGCTGGCGGTCCCGGTGGCCCTACAGCCATGGACGCCGCCAAGGATCGTAAGCGTCATTGGGGACTCCGTGCAACCCATCGCTCAAGATCCAGAAACTCAAGTCAGATCCAATGCATGGATCACGGAGATCCGGGACTACTTGAAAGACAACATCCTCCCTGATGAACGTGTATCCGCTGAACAGATCGTGCGCATGGCTAAGAGGTACGCGCTGGTAGAAGGGGATCTCTACCGACGTGGCGCCAACCACGTCCTATTGCGGTGCATAACCCAGGGGGAAGGCTGCGACTTGCTCGCTGAGATCCATGGAGGCGAATGTGGGAGTCACTCTTCCTCACGCACGCTTGTCGGTAAAGCCTTCCGGCATGGCTTCTACTGGCCGACAACACTCCAGGATGCCGTCAAGCTGGTCGAGAGCTGCAAGGCGTGCCAGTTCCACGCCAAGCGGATCCATACACCAGCTCAGGCGGTACGGATGATCCCGCCCTCATGGCCGTTCGCCGTATGGGGGTTGGACATCCTGGGACCATTCCCCAGAGCCGTCGGGGGATTCCGGTACCCCTACGTCACCATCGACAAGTTCACCAAGTGGCTGGAAGCCACACCCGTCGTCACCATCAACAAGCAATCCACAGTAAAGTTCATCAAGTCGATCGTCTGCCAGTTCGGGGTCCCGAACAGAATCATCACTGACAACGGGACCCAGTTCACCAGCGCAGCGTTCCAAGAATACTGCGAAGACCTCGGCATCCAGGTGTGCTATGCCTCCGTTACTCAAGCAATGGACAGGTTGATAGGGCCAACGTCGAGATTTTTCGGGGCCTCAAGACCCGCACTTATGCCGGCTTGAAGAAACATGGTGCCAAGTGGGTGGACGAGCTTCCGAGCACACTATGGGCTAACCGGACATCCGAGAGCCGGGCCACTAGGGAGACACCCTTCTTCATGGTGTACGGGCTGAGGTTGTGCTTCCCCCAGAGATCACCATGAAGTCCCTCCGTGTCCGAGCTTACGACGAAGCCGTGCAGGACAACCTCCGGCGTGAAGACATCGACCTTGTCGACAAGGCTCGATTACATGCAGCACTCAGCAACGCACGGTACCGACAAGCGCTCCGACGCTACCACCAAAGGTCTGTGCATGTCCGGGAGCTACAGGAAGGCGTCCTGGTGTTGCGGCGCATACTTTCTCGCGAAGGGACCAACAAACTCTCCCCTAGCTGGGAAGGTCCTTTCCGAGTCACAAAAGTGTGCCGTCTCGGGTGCGTACGCCTTTCCACCGAGGATGGGGATCCGCTCCCGAACCCTTGGAACATAGAACACCTCTGTAAGTTCTACCCCTAGAGCAATAGTAGGACAGTCTCTTCTTTTTGTAATAGATTCCATAGAGTCCAGGAACAGCGCTCGGAGCAGCTAAGTCTCAGGGGACGGTCCTGGACTACGTTCAGCTTGGCCTGGTTCCGACCCTAAGCGCGTAGAGTCTTGATTCCCCTTATAATGGGGTGGGTCGTTGCCTCCATGTTTAGCCTGCCTTCCTCCTATGGAAATTTATATGGAAAGGAACATGTCCTACTTTGCTCTTTCCTTGTGCTCATTTAAATTACGTATTAATTTTTATGACCACACTTTATGTGTATGCTCACCATGCACTCAGCTTCCTTTTCCCGTTCTCACCTCTAGTCAGCATTTGCTATCTTACCGAAGGCGGTCGCGTTTGAGGTACTTGCCGATGGCCAGGGGGCCTCGAGCTCCCGGCACTTCGCGCACTAAAGTTCCCAAGCACCGTACACCGGATCAGGATCGCAAGCCAAATAAGACTATGAGATAGGGAAGGGGAAGCCCCAAGGAGAATTACGTTTCCCTTACTTATGTGCAGGACCTCCCGGCCATAGCTCCCCGCAGGAGTATGATAGGAGCGCCCAAACAATTGGCCACACCTACCAGAGGGCCGCTACGGGACCGCGCAAGACCAGAGTTCCAATGCAAGACCGAAGGATCCGGAGCAGGGGTGGGCTCCGGAGGCCCCACGTGTCCGGCGGGGCCGGAGCCCCCCCTCTCCTTAGCGGGTAGCTCCGGGCCCGCCACGTGGCTGGCAGAGCCGGGCCTCGCCCCCTCCGCAGGGGTGAGCTCCGAAGGCCCCACGTGTCCTGCGGGGTCGCACCTCCGGCTTCTTAGTGGAAAGCTCCGGGCCCGCCACGTGGTCGGCAGATCCGGACCTCCCCATTCTTATGGGGTGAGTTCCGGAGACCTCCGGGGCCCTTAATACAATAAGGACCAGGGGAAGGTGTCTGTGCAGAGCTTCAAGATTGGTGAAGGCCTCTGAGTACCTTGCAGAGCTAAGGGCTCGGCCAGGCAAAACCAAGGAGAAGACAAGAGCGCAACAGACACAAAAAGTCACAAGAGTCTATTTATTCATGGCTCCATGAGCTGGACTACAGACTCAATAAAAAAAGAGATACAAGTCCTAGGGTTCACCTGGCTCGCGCCGGAACCTAGAGGCTACAAGGGCGGCCACGTCCCCCACTTCAGCCCAGGCGGTTTCCTCCCGCTCCGTGGCAGGGCCCTGTCTCGCTGGCTCTAGTGAGAAGGAAGGGTCCCGGCTCCTGAAGCATGCCAACACGTGCGTGGCAACCTCCACGGCCAGGCCCCGTCCCTCTACCTCGAGCTCGTCGGCGACCACCGCATCTAGCCTGCTCAGCTTGGCGCCGATTGACTCGAGCGTGGGGATCACCTCGGCCACCTTCAACGCAGGGGCCACCGTCTTCACCGGGCTGAAGCCAAGGGGGACCAGGGCGGACCCTGCCTGGTCAACGAAGCTCGAGACCGCACGGGCCTCAGAAGACCGTGAGGCCAAGATCTCCTCTACCTCGCGGCGGGCTGCCAGCAAAGCGTCTTTACTCCCCTCGGAGAATTCCTTCTCCTTGGCCGCCAGGGAGCTTTCCCAAAGGCGAAGAGTATGGGCAAGCCGCTCCAACTCTGAAGCTCAGAAGTCGGCAGCCAGCTCCCGATCCAGGATCGCCTGACGCTCCCGGGAGACCTGCTCCTCCCTCAAGGCATGGTCTGCCTTCCGGGCCTCTAGCTCCGTAGCCCGGGCTCGCAGGTCGCCCTCGCCCGCCGCCAGCCGCGCAGCGACTCTCTCCGCCTCGGCCGCCACGGAGCGCTCCTGATCCTCAACGGCGCGCTCACGGCGCGCCAGCCTCTGCCGCACCTCCTCCAGGGCAGAGAAGTTCTCCTCGGCCCGGGCATGCGCCTCAAGGGCCTCCTTGTGGAGCCGCCGCGTCTCTGAGTCCAGACGGTCGACAGCCCGCTTCTGTCGGTCGAGGAGCGCCTCCATGATATCAAGCGACTCCCGCCTAGAGTCGAGCTCCCCCTTGACCTTCGCGGTCCGCTCCCGCAAAAGGTTCCCTCAGGTGAGGAGGTGATCCCTCTCGACCACCTGCTCCTCTCGCTCGCGACCGAGCGCGGCCAAGACCTGTCGAACGCTCGTCTGGGCGAGCATGAGAGCGTCTGCCAGGGGCAGTGGGGCAGCAGAGGCCGGAGCGGCGCCCCCGACCTCCTCCATCACGTCGTATTCAAGAGAAGATGATGTACCGGCAACCGGGATGAGACGCCGGTCAGGAGAAGCCGACACCGGGACTTCGATAGCCGGACCCGCCGAACCCTAACCGACAGCTGGCTCCTGAGCCGGTGGAGAAGGACGAGTGGAGGGAGTCGACGCTGCCATAGAAGTCGGGCCAACTGGTACAGGAGGAACCTGCGCTGGCTTGGGGGCCGCTGCAACCGTCTCGGCAAGAGGAGTCGACGCTGCCATAGAATTCGGGCTGACCGGTATAGGAGAAACTTGCGATGGCTTGGGGGCCGCAGCAACCATCCCGGCTTCCGAGCGCCGCGGTGCAGACCCCCCGTCAGTCAGGGATGGCCGAGAAACACGAGCACTCCAACGTGCTCTAAACCCCGGCTTCCGAGCTGGGGTAGGACCACTAGAACCCGCCGTCGCCGCTGACGGCTGCCCCGCAGTCGCCCGGGCTGACGGAGCAGGGGATGCTTCTGAAGCCCCCCTTGAAGCGTCAGCAATTTCCTTGGAGACTCCACCGCCTGAAGCCCCCCTCGACGCGTCAGCAGTTTCCTTGGAGACTCCACCGCCTGAGGAGGGAGGGCGCGATGCCCGGGAACCTTCAGCCCGTCGTCACTCAAGAGGAGTCTCGTCGGGATGATGAGCCCGAGACCTCTTGGGGTCGCCACCAGACGGGGCGCCATCTCTAGAAGCAGGGCGTGCAGGCGCCCTGGATCCCTGACTCGGCGCAGACGCCGCCGCCGGAGGAGATCGAGCGTGCTTCTTCTCCGGAGGCGGGTTGGAGGCCATGGCAGAAGACAAAGGCGCAAGAACTCAAGGAAGGTGCAAGCGCTGGGAAGTGCGAAGGGAAGCCGCAATGCGGGCAAGATCTTCTTTTACAACTTCCCAGGTGTGATTCAAAGCGATTGGAAACTCTTCGAATACGCCGCTTGGGCAACCGCTTCGGTTCCAAGACCAAGCGTCGATGACAAGTGGACCCAAGTCGTCCAGCTGAAGCGGTGGGCCAAGAAGTCAGTCTCCCAAGGAGACGAGCCGGCGAGGCGCTTCGGCGGTTCCCAAAAAAAATGCCACGACGTGCAGAAGTGGCAGCCTTGGGAACCGCCGCAGTAAAAGCAACCATCAAGTGGGCGCATGCTCCCACGATCCTGCGACTGTTCGTGCTCTGGCAACGGTCAATGCGGGACTTAGAGAAAGTGCGCGGAGTGGAAGAAATGGAGGCCCCATCTCGGGCTCGCTATCACCCCCGAGATGGGCCCGGGGGCCACTGTCGGTACCCTCGATACGGGGTACCCCCGCGCACAGGAGGAAATGCCTAAGGACCTCGCCCTTCTCCGTAGGGAGAGCTCTGAAGGCGCCACGTGTCCAGTGGGGCCGGACCTCCCTATCCTCAGAGGAGAGCTCCGGACTCACCACGTGGCCAACTGAGCCGGACCTCCCCCCTCCGTGGGGAGGGCTCCGAAGGCTCCATGTGTCCCGCGGGGCCGGACCTCCCTCTCCTCAGAGGAGAGCCCCGGTCCGCCACGTGGCCAGCAGAAGCCGGACCTCCCCCCTCCGCGGGAAGAGCTCCGAGGGCTCCACGTGTCCCGCGGGGCCGGACCTCCCTCTCCTCAGATGAGAGCTTCGGGCCCGCCACGTGGCCAGCAGAGCAACGCTGCCTGCCCCCGCACGGTAGGCAGCAGGAGTAAAGACGCGCCATACCTTGCCCGTACAAGGTATTCAAGGCCCGCGCCTTCCCAAGGCGCGGAGACGCGGAGCACGCCTCTGTCAGGTGCCGTTGCACCCAGTCACATCGCAGACTGGCGCGCCGTGTCAGAGCCTGCCCGCCAATAAACACAGCGACAAGACATCCCCTGCCGCCCCTGCCATCATCAACCACTACGACTAGCTTGCGGCATGGGCAGGGCGGCAGAACGAAGACTCGGAAGCCTTCGCCAGAGACAACTACCGGCATAACTGCAGATACGGTAGATGGCAGGCAATCTCCCCGGGACCACCTGTCGGGTCCCGAGCCCACCTTGTAAGCCGCTCGAGCCTTAGACTATAAAAGGCCCGGGTAGGCAACGTTAGCAAGGGTTCGAACTCTGTTGACTCGCCTCTTACACACCCTCAAACTCAGGACTCCGGTTCTAAGTAGCAAGCAATACAGCGAGCACCTCTGCTCACCGTGGACGTAGGGTTTTATGCTCCGGTGGCCTGAACCACGTAAAACTCCCCGTGTCAAGCTTCTCCCTCAATCGTCCCTAACGCTGAAGCTCTCCGCGAGTGACTATCCCCTCCGAAAAAGAACCCCCGCGGGCTACCCTGAGCAGGCCCGGGGGAAGTGTCGGCTACACACTTCGACACATGCTAATCATGAGAGAGTTACCAGACCGCTCTTGAACGTAAGCACGGTTGTCTAGACAGTTTTGACTCTGCAGAGTTTGTACCCTTTACCCACAAGTCGTGTCTTCATCAACCATCGGAGACTAAAGAAACTGCTTCCCGCCATCTCACACTCCCTATGGTGTGTGGCCAGGAGTACACAACAAGGCCTTTACATTGCACTACCCAACCCGTGCACACCTGCTAAGGTTTCACCGCTGTGACACTCAGTACCTCTACCGCAGAAGCCCCCTCTTGCGCCACTCACACATCTCTATGGTGTACATAAAGAAGGATAGGAACAACTTAATAGGCCACACTGTCCCATACCAGTTTTTGTGGCGGCACTGTATAAGCTAGTTGATGGGTCTCACGAACCGGTACTTAGAATCTACGCGGGCAACTAACCACAAACCCAAGTCTCGTGCACTCGGCACCAACCGTGTATGAACCAACCCGCTATATTCCTACCACTACACTCCATATACATATATCATCACGACAACACTCACAAATATCATGATAATAGAATTAATGTAAATACTCCCATCCCATCTACTAAGCAGGGCTAAGCATGGTAATAAACGACAACAAAACTAAATCCTGACTAACCCAAACCCATACTACAAGGAATAATATGGAAATTCTAATAAACTTATTAACATGGGATTCATATTAAGACATGCATGCAATTTCTAACTAAAAGTCCTAATTAGGAAACAATGTGGTCAAGGGCACTTGCCTTTTCTTATATTGTTGCTCAGTGCAGGGGTTGGACTCTTGATCTTCAAAGTCCTCGCGTTGTTTTCTTGATCGTCACTTGTGCACGTATACCCTAAAGGGTTGGTGCGGCCCGGGAAGAAGAAGAAAATAGCTCGCGGCGTGGAGGAGTGGCGACTTTCCTCGGCCACTGTCGGGATCACCGTTGGGATGTCCTTCCCGCGTGTTCTTTGGGTTCCACACGTGTTTTGGTGCATGGCAAAGATGTTAGCACCGTCAGGGGCTGGGGAAACGAATGAAATGAGAGGACATCGACGAGGGCGGAGGAAACTCACCGGAGCTCGTCGGATATGGGGGGTTAGAGTCATGAACCTTGCACCTCTGACCTCCTTGTACTTAGGAGAGGAATGTGATGGGGAAGGGGTGTGTTGAACACCTCGAGCTCCTTCTCAGTCCTAATTGGTGAAGTGAATCCTATAAAGAAGCATTTCCATCATAAAGTGTCAAAAGGTAAACAAACTTCTTGAAACCAGAACAATCATCTCCTTGGAGATGAACCCGAACCAGCCGCTGTTCTTCTGCACCTCCACGGCATGGTGACACGCCTTAAATAACTCTCGTCCTTGTGGTTGTAGAGCAATTGAAGGAGAGGCACATATAGATCTAGACAATTTTGCATCGACTTGCATCTTGACCAGACCCATCAGTTTATTTGATTTAGAATAAGCTTTAGCACCACCCAGACCATCAGGTAACAGAATGAAATCAAATTGCTGCTTAACAGCTTCATCTAACAGCCCATCAGCAACCCTCTTCACCTTCCGAGATGGAACAGTCTCTAATTCATCTTCCAAGGAGGCAACCACAACATTTGCTTTTGCCCTTCGCGGGACGTCAACAACGTCTGATTCGTCTTCCATGGATCAACCACAACATGTTTCTTTGCCATGTTCTTCATTACCTTGCAGTCTCTAAAACTAGAAACTCTAGGCATCCCTCTAGGGAGCGAGACGAGGTTGAACTCGGTGTCGGCGAGGAGCATGTCAGCGGCGAGCCTGATGCCCCATGACACGTCGACGGTTGGAGCCCCGGGCTCAACGGAGGCGATGGAGACCTCGGAGCTGACGTGGCGTAGCACGTCGGCGGTTATGACCGCCTCCACGGACTCCGTGCCGTCCGCAACCGGCACCAGCACCTGCGGGAGCAGTGATCAGTGGGTAGCGTTTACCTTCTTGGGGGGCGGGGATGAGGAGGAGAGGTACACCAGCAGAGGGTCGAAGTTGTAGCGGCTCACTGCAATGGAGGCGAAAGAGGAGGAACCGGGAGCGGAGCGTGTCGAGGCGGAGCCGCGCGGTGAGCTGGAGGCGGCCGGAGAGTGACGCCGCGAGAGGAGGGAGTTGGTGGCGACGATGTCCCCCGCGGCGAGGGCAGCGCCAAGGGAGGAAACGATGGAGGGGAGGAGCGACTCCCATTTGGAGGGGAAGTTGGTTGCGGCGGAGGGTCAAGAGGAGACGGGCAACGGTGGGCGAGGCGTGCTGACCGGGGCGTGGTCAGGGTGGAGATCGGCGGGAGGGGTTTCCGCTGGCTGCGAGGGCGGTGGAGGTGGTGCGGGCGCGCTGGTGGGGGAGGCGGTGAGGCCGGAGGTTGGGAAGTGCGGCGAGGGCGAGGAGGTCGGGGGGCAAGCGCCTTGTACGGAGAAAGGAGGCGGAGGTCGAGCAGCTGCGGTGGGGGATCGGGAGAGGGATCGAGGGTCTTGGGAGACGAGGGGGAGCGAGGAGGTGGTGGTCGGCGGGGGCGAGCGCGAAGGAGGTCGGTGGGGGCGGGCGTGCCGGTGGAGATCGGCAGTGGGCGGCGGCGGGCTGAGCAGTTGCGGAGAAGGCGATGGGGTGGCGGGGTTCGAGCAGGTGGCGACGCAGGGTGAGTGGGAGCGGGGGCGCGCCGGTGGTGGAGGTGGAGATCGAGCGACACGAGGCGCGGGTTATGGCGCGCACGGCGGAGGAGGCGAAGGATCGAGGCGGGTGAGGAGGGTGCGGCGCTGGAGGTGGGAGAGGGGCGACGGGGCTAGGGCCCGGGCGACAGCTACCGAGAGGGGAAGGGAATTCGCTGCTTTTTTTCTGTTGCTTTCGGTCGGAGCATGTCGGCTACCGCGCGGGGGAAGAAGACAATGGATGGAAGAAAAAGGTGGCGCTGACATGTGAGACCCACCGATCAGTGAGGGAAAAACGAATCCAAGGTGGCGGGTTGGGCCTTTGCTGAGGAGGAGAGTTTGTAGGTTTGGGCCCGTTTGGTCCTGAGTATTGAATTTAGGTCCTTTTCCTTGTTTGATTTTCAATCTGGTTTCCTTTTTGATGTACGCAAGTTTGATTTTCATTTCAAGTTTCCATCTGAATGCATAGCTTGTTTGAAATTTTTAAATTTTTCTAAATTTTGCCTTTTAGGGTGGCACGCGCCCATGATTACGGCCTCGAATCAATCTCCTCCTCAAACGACGCCATCATCGTCACGGATAGCGCTGTGTTGCGCCTGCATCTGCATGATGTTGGGCGATCCGGCTGATGCGTACGACGGGGACAAACCGACGGGTTCGTTCGCTCGATCCGATCATGGTGTCGCCGCTTGCCGGCTTTGCGCGCGCCCGTCCTCCTGCTGCTCTCGGCCAAACGTGGATGGGTACCGGGAGTATGATAATGGACGGCGCCTTAGCTTGTGGCTGCATTGGATGGATATCGATTGTCTGGGGAGGACGGTACCTGCGTGCGAAAACTGAAATGGACGTAGTTTTGTCCGTGGTTGGACGTGGTGGTAGGAGTGCGTTCGTTAAGCTGTCCTCTTCTCATGGCAACAGAGACAGTTCTGGGTTCGGGTGGGCGTTGAGATAGAGGTGACGATGTCCTTGTCGAGGTGAGAGTGACCTCGTGCCAGATTTCATTTTCACCCATGCTTGAATTACTTACTACTAGAAGAATAAAAGGAAGTACAGTTACCTTTTTTCTTTTTTGAGAAGGCAAGACACTGCTGAACAGTGTGCAAACGCAAAGCACCTAATACTAGCATATACTGTTAAAAAAGTCTGCATCAATCTGCCGGTTCAATGCGATGAATCACCACGTCTCTGCTGCTGCCTCTATCCATGACCATGCAATGGTCCGCTGACACACGGCCGACGGTTCACGCCGCCCTCCACCACTACGTTACACACGTGCTGACGACACCCACGGCCGTGCAAGCTACCGGCAAGTCCGGCGTCAAGCCGCATTCAATTCATTTACCGCGGCGCCGTGCACAGAGGACGCACCCCGCCGATACCTGCCGCCCCTGCTCCGCACTGTGCTGCCCTCGCTTGTTGCTGCTTCGACGATGGGCCGCCTCGGCTGTGCTCGTCACTGGTCCATGCCCAAGCGCCAATCTGTAGCTGCACGATGCCACCCCCTCTTTCTGCACAGGACCGGCTCTATGTTTTCGAGGACCTTAGGCGAAGTTGATATAAAGCCTCTAATACTATAGATATATACGTAATTAACAGATGAAAATAATCAAAGCGATCAAGCCTAATTATGATTGAAGGCACTAGCACCCTATTCAGTAGTAATAAAGGTAAATTTATAAACATATTACCCCCTCCGTTTCAAATTATTTGACGCTGGTTAGTTCAAAATTGAATTAGTCAATGTCAAATAATTTGAAACGGAGGGAGTGTCAATCAAATACAGAATAAATGCTACTAAAGTCAATCGCAAAAATAACCCCAACAACCCTTTAAAGTTGATCTATCTACTGGATAAAAATAGATTTGAAATTTTGTAACTATTTTATACAATAGAGAAGATTGTGAGAATATGCTATGAGAATCTAAAGAAAATTCATACAACTTTGATATTCAAACCAAAAATCAATTTCCTACAACACCGACATATAAATGGACGTGACAAACATGGTCTCTTTGTAGTGATTAGAACCGAATTATCGGATCGAAACAACCTAAAGAGAGAGAGAAACAAGAGTTTTAGATCTTATATCAAAACCTAACACTAAGATCTGAGCAGCGATGATCTTTTTCCACTAATAGTCATCATTTTTTCCTCTCTACTCTACACTGCCTGGTATTTTTGCGGCTAATTATTGTGTCTGTCTTCTTCTTGCTACCAAAAACAGTCATGAGAGGTTAACAAAAAAGAAATACGATAAAAATACTAGGGGCAGTCTATTTCTTTTAATGTAACTAGCAAGAAGATCAAAAACAACATGGATCGTCTTACCTTAGTGAGTAAGACGACGGTGAGCCAACACTTCTCTTTCTCTGCATCTGAAGCACGATCCATAGTAGGAGAACATGTGGTAGGGGAAGGGACTTGGGTGTAGGAATTAAGGTTAATTGGTTTATTCTCTCTCTTAAATTAGATTCTAATTAGAACTTATTTAAACCATACTAAACCTAATAAGTCTGACTATCATTTTTTTTAATTTCTTGATCCTATTTAGAGCACTCTGTATAGCATAAACTCTCATGGGCCCCCCTTCGGCCTGGGCCCTAGGCGGTCGCCCCTCCCGCCTAGGGCCAGAGCCGGCCCTGTTTCTGCATTGCAACCGGGCCCCGGCCTGCTGCTCGCATGCAGATTGCAGCCGTGGCATGTGCTGCGTGTTGATCTGCTACACTGATGATGGAGGTTGATGGATCAGTGGCGGACGTGGGGTCCGCAATGCTTGCTTGTAATGTGCTGCAGTTACTCGTCAATGTCAGCTCGCCTGGGCTTATCTCCTCCGAAGGGGTAGAATTTCTTGGGCCGCCTAGCAGCCACTTACCTTCTGGAATGTTTATTTTTTGTGATCCTTAATGTCGGTACCCTTAATATGGGCTACCCCACGCACAGGGTGAAACCGCCTAAGGACCTTGCCCCCTCCGCAGGGACGAGCTCCGAAGGCGCCACGTGTCCAGTAGGGCCGGAGCTCCCCTCTTCTCAGAGGATAGCTCCGGGCCTGCCACATGGCTCAGAAGGCCGGACCTCGCCCCCTCCGTAGGGGCGAGCTCCGAAGGCGCCACGTGTCCAGTAGGGCTAGAGCTCCCCTCCCCTCGGAGGATAGCTCCAGCCCTGCCACGTGGCCTAGAAGGCCGGACCTCGCCCCCTCCGCAGGGGCGAGCTCCGAAGGCGCCACGTGTCCAGTAGGGCCGGAGCTCTCCTCCCCTCGGAGGATAGCTCCTGGCCTGCCACGTGGCCCAGAAGGTCGGACCTCGCCCCCCCTCGCAGTGGCGAGCTCCGAAGGCACCACGTGTCCCGTAGGGCCGGAGCTCCCCTCCCCTCGGAGGATAGCTCTGGGTCTGCCACATGGCCTAGAAGGACTGCGCTGCTCGCCTCGGCTCGGTAGGCAGCAGGAGTAAAGGCGCGCCATGCCTTTACCGTACAAGGCATTCAAGACCCGCACCTTTCCAAGACGCGGAGACGCGGTGCACGCCTGCCAGGCGCCACTGTGACCAGTCACAGTCAAGGCAGGTGCGCAGTGTCAGGAGCAGTAGACCAATAAATGCTGTGACAAGACATGCCCTACCGCCCCTGCCATCATCAGCCACTACGCCTAGCTTGCGACATGGGCAGGGCAGCAGGACGACGAACTCAAAGCCAGCGCCAAAACATAGTAGCTGGTAGGAAATCACCCCGGGGCTACATGTCGGGCTCCGGGGCCCACCTTGTAAGCCGCTCGAGCCTTGGATTATAAAAGGCCCGGGTAGGCAACGTTACAAGGGGTTCGAACTCCCGAGAGTTCAGCTCCCTCTAGCGCTTAGGGTTCGGCAGTTCGCCGCCCATCCTCATACTCAAGGAAGCAAGTGCTCCAAGCACTCCCGTGGACGTAGGGTTTTACGCTCTGGCGGCCCGAACCATGTAAAAATCCCTGTGTCAATCCTCTTACATCCACCTTCATCTCCTTCGTCCAACGCGAGACCCTCCGAGAGGACTAGCCCCTCCGAAAAAGAACCTCCGCGGACTGCCCGGAGCAGGCCCGAGGGAAGTGTCGACCGTAGACGCTTTGACATTTGGCGCGCCAGGTAGGGGGATTTTCCCTCTCACGACGAGTCTACGCCGATGAAGATGTCCAAGCTTCCTTTAGAGGCAAGCTCTTCGCGCCGACGTTCCCAGCGAACTCCATCGACCTCAAGATCTGCCGCGGTGCAGAGTGCCACTCAAGCAAGTGCACTAGCCGCCGCAGAAGCACTCCTGGATAATCCACCTGCTGCAGACGCTCCCCAGGGGGCCACCCAGCAGTGGGTCCGCAACGTCAACCACCTCGTCGCTGCTGCCGTCAACCCTCCGCTGCGGCGGGGACGATGCCCTAGTCAACCAGATGTGTCGTTGACGCGCACACCTACGGTTGACAGGCAGACGGCAGACACCCGTTCTACCAGGCTCCCAACGGCGGACCTGAGGACGGAGCTGGAGCGACGTCGCTTGGGGGAAGATGCTTGCATGACCATCGAGCGACAACGGCAAAGGCGTCGCATCCACGAGGCCGACTACAGCATGTCGATTGCCTCGACTCAGCCTGGGCCTCAGACGTTCGCCATGCGACCTCTGCCCCAGGCGTACGCCAGGAAGCATATGCAGCAGCCATATGCCCTGAAGTCGGCGCCCCGGTATATGGTGCACCATTGCCCATGCCGGAGTACACCGTGCCAGCGGCGTACCAAGCGTTCACGGCACCAGGATCTGCAGTAGAAGGGACGGGGTGTTGTAAGGATCGAAACGCCCAAGAGGGGGGGGGTGAATTGGGCTTTTTTTTTTAAAATTTTAGAGCAATTTAAAACTTTAATGGTTGAAGCCCAATTCCCTATGCAAACTAAGTACGCAAGTAAGAGAGTTGAGTGCGGAATAGTAAAAGCGTAATAGTAAGGGGTGAGGAGAGAAAGGCAAACTCCCGCGGAGACTCGGAGACACGGCGATTTTTCCCGTGGTTCGGTAAGATCATAAAAATCTTCCTACGTCCACGTTGTGGCACCCAACAAAGGGTATGGCCACTCCCAAGTCACCAAGACAAGGGAATCCACTATCTTTCTCCGTTCGCCCTCTCCGGCAAGGTGGAGCTCAAGCCTTGTACAACGGTGATTCTCCGGGCTTCCACAAACACCTTGGTAAGCTCCGGAGGGATCTCTTCTTCCTCCAACGTTTACAAGTTGAGAGAAGTCACCAAGACACTCTCTCTCACTAGCCTAGAGATTCCAATCACCAAGAATGGACGCACACAAGCTTCTCTCTAGCTAGATATAACTTATAGTTGGATTACAGGAGGTTTTGAAGTGTGGAAGTGGTAGCTCTTGGTCTTGAATGCTTGAGAATGTGTAGTGAGGCTCAGGAGATCAAGACTTGTCGAAATGGCCGGTTGGAGGGGTATTTATAGCCAGCCCACACGAGATAGCCGTTGGAAAAGTGGGCAGACTTTGTCAGTTAGCATCGGATCCTCCGATGCACCCCTTTATATGATCATCGGTCGAATTCCAAATTAGCTGATGTCACGTGTCAGATGTGACCGTTGGATATAACCGTTGGATTTTTTAATCGACCGATGTTACTTCAATTTATCATCGGATGATCCGGTGAGTTGATCTTCAGAATTGGGTCAGAAATATTGTCTCTGTTGAATTTGACCGACGTACACTTACTTCCTCATCGGATGATCCGGTGTGTATATCTTCATAATAACTCAGATATCAACCTTCGGGTGAACTCAACTGATGTGCCACTTCCTTCACATCGGATGATCCGATGAGTACTGGAATCTGAGGTCTTCTTCTTCTGCCACCTCAAACTCGACCGATGTAGTCATTTTGCAAGACATCGGATGATCCGGTGAATGCAACTTGTTTGCTTCGAGTTATTTTGAGTTGATCCTTTGGAATCTTCTTGAGTGACCTCTTTGACACTTGTTTGAAATGATATTACGGTAAAGTGTAAGCTTCTTGTGTTGCCAATTTCGATAGAATAGATTAGTATGAGTTCTTCATATCGAATGACCCCTTAGAATAGATCGTTGAGGGGTCTCCATTTGTATCCAATGAGCAGTAGATGGTGTGAATAGATAGTTCATTAACGGTTGATGTGATATATGTGAAACCTCGCATCCACAAACTCATTAGTGATAACGAACGGTTGTCATTAATCACCAAAACCATATCTCACGGGGGCCTAGATGCTTTCAATCTCCCCCTTTTTGGTGATTGATGACAACACAACGAGTAGAGCATATAATTGAATTAAAACACAATGCTCCAAAAAGAAATATAACAGGTACAAATTGCAACACAAGTGGCTCGAAGGCTCAAATAATAAACGATAAGGCGTAAGAGCACAGAGTAGCACCCGGAGTACAATAATAGCAAATAATAATAACGGTCAATCTCAAATAAAGTAGCAAAAAGAGATAGACACCCCCCCTAGAACCAAGTACTCCCCCTAGAACTAAGCTAACCTCCCCCTGACTCTAACTCTTCTCCCCCTTTGGCATCAAGACACCAAAAAGGGAAGTTGAGTGACTACGACTCAGGCGCGCTCCTGGCGATGGTGAAGCGGTCGGCGTCGACGGTGCTGTCGCCGGAGCTGCTGGAGGTGGAGGTCGCTGGTGCTGGGGCTGGAGCGGGAGGAACTGGAGCTGCTGTGGGGGCTGGAGCTGGAGCTGCTGGGGGATCCGCTGAGACTGCTGGCGCCGGTGGAGGTACTGCCGGAAGAGGTGAGGACTGGAGCGACGTCGGTGGCAGTACTGGAGCTGGTGCCAGTGGGGGTGCACCTGGAGCCTGACTGAGTCCCAAGTGCTGAGGTGGAAGAGCCACTCCAGTCTGCTGGTAGAGGTTGGTGACCAACCCCAGGATGCCCAACAGCATCTGCTGAGTCTGCTGCTGCTGGTCTAGAGTGCGTCGCGTCATCTGATCGACAAGGTTGGTGAACCTGTCGGTGTCCTCTCGCCTCTGACGGGCAATCTCCAGCTGCATCTCCTGCTGCTGCCTCTGAAGCTCCTCCTGTCGAGCTGCCTGCTGCTCCTGCTGCTGAGCCATCCGCTGAAGTAAAGCAGTGAGCTCTGACGGCTGAGTCACCTGAGCCTCTGACACTGGAGGAGGTGAAGGTGGTGGAGCAGCTGAGCCTCCTGCCTCTGCGTCGTGCTGCCTCGGTGAGGGCGGAGCAGGAGGGAAGTACTCCTCGACACTGTCGCTGGTGTCGCTGTCCGACCATACGTGTTGTAGGTCTCCTCCCTGAGCCTCTGCCTGTGCCAGCTCTGCGTCCTCCTGAGTCAGCTCTGCCCAGTCCTCCTCGGACAGTCTGGCTCGTACCTCACGTTCGACGGGACGGCCAAGGCGGCGGTCTCCCGGAGTGGGGACTCGGTAGTGGCTGAACCGGGTTACGTGCATCTCTGTCAGCTGAGAGACTCCTGGAGTGTCCTCTGGAACCAGCTGGTGAAGAAGGTGACAGATCCAGTGACCAAAGACCAGCTGTCGTAGCATCCCAACTCCATCGGTGATCACGTCCTCCATCTCGCAGATCAGAATGTCTACTATGTCGAACTCCATCCCGTTCATCACATAGAACAGGATGGTCTGCTGAAGGCTCGTGAATCCCTCCAAGTAGCCGGACCTCGGCAGCAGGGTACGCCTGAGGACGTGGTGAACTGTCCGGGCTGCTGGGGTGAGAAGAGCTGGCACCCTCGGCTGGTCAGGAGTGAACGTCTGAGTGAACAGACCTCTGATCTCCTCGAAAGGCGGTGCCACTCCTCCAGTCAGTGGCCTCCTCGGCGGGTCTGCGTCTCCGTAGACTATCTGGTGCAGACACGTAGTAGAAAGCTCCACACCGAGCAGTCTGCCCAACAAGTCTCGAGACACGTCGTGGATCCGCCCCATGAACATGAAGTGGATCGAGCGACGGCCCTCAGAGACGTAGAGTGTCGCGTAGAACACCCTGACCCACTCCTCGACGTAGGCACTCCTCTGGTGTGAGAGCAAATCCACAAGTCCTCTGTATCTCTCAAAGAGGGGCCTGATCCCGTGTCCTGCTGCCACTGCAAGCTGATCCCAGTCAATGCTGTTATGCTGGAATAGCTTGTGACCCCGACGCCTGTAAGTCTCGTACAAGGACGCCTGTGTCAAGGTCCAGAAACGGGAGTCTACTCGAGAGTCCCTAGGCCGCGGGAACCACTCCTCAAGGATCACTGACCATCTGAGCTTCTTCAGTTGCCTAGCCTTTGTCTTCCTGTAGTCGGTGAGTCTGACATCCTCGGCAACACGGACAGCTGTGTCCATCAGGTGGATGGCCCTTTCGGCCTCTCTGTCCTCGGCGCGGTCAGCCGCAGAGGGACGCCGACTCGCCGTAGGAGTCTGTCCACCCCCACGAGTCCTCGGGGTGCGCCGGCGGATGAGAGGCTGCACTTCAGTCTCCTCCTCGTCGGAGCCCTCGGGAGGCACCGGCTGGATCGGAGGCTGCTCCTGCCTCTGCCGGGACTCGCGGATCCGTAAGGAACCGCGATGGCCGCGCTCACGCTCCTCGGCGGCACGAGCGGCCAACTCCGCACGACGAGCGTCCTTGGACATCTTGCGCTTCTTCGCGGCGGGCTCCTCGATTGCCTTGCCTTTTCCTTTGCGATCGCGACCCATCTTGATGCAATTTGAGAGCTAGGGTTAGCGACGGTTGAAATTGACGACGAAAAGCAACGGAGGACGTTGCGCGGCACGGAGCAAACCTTAGCGACGAACGGCAAAGCTCGACGAGACCCTAGCGGAGAGGGTGATGCGAGCCGGCGGCGAGTGGTGGAGGGGAGACGGCGAGGGAGGCGCGGCAGTGCGTTGGAACAGCGGCGGCGCTCGCGGGAGAGCCAGTGACGGCGACTGGAAGGCGGCGCCCGGCGACTGGAGGTGGCGTGCGTGGAGAGGCGGCGGCGGCGGCCGGGGAGGCGGCGACGGCGGCCCCTGGAAGGCTGCGGCGGCGGCTGGGAGACGGCGCGCGCGGGAGGCGGCGTGCGCGGGAGAGGTGGCGGCGGCGGCTGGGAGACGGCGGCGGTGACTGGGAGGCGGAGGTGCGTGGGAGAGGCGGCGGCGAGGGCGTCGGGTGGCGGCGGAGGTCGGGAAAGAAGAAGAAAACAGGCGGCGGCCGACCCCCCCTTTTTAAACTGTTGGGCAAACCCTAGCCGCGCATAACACACCGGATGGACCGATGACCATCGGAGGATGCATCGGTCGAGTTCAACAGAGAGCTGTTCCAAAAACTCTCTTTGAACACCGGATGATCCGATGTTGATGTGACGATCATCGGTCGATTTCTGCAGGGCACCAGGAAGGCTGAACATCGGATGCCCCGATGCCTTCTGAAAAGAGCTCATCGGTTGATTTGTGACATCTGACTTGATCTGAGCACTGAGCTGAAGCACCAATTGATCCGATGATCTGCTGGCCCCAGCATCGGATAATCCGATGGCTGCAGAAAATCTAAGACTGCCCATATATGTCCTTGGACTTAAGCACACAAAGATAAGGATTGGTCTTAGGACTTTTTGGGCAACTCCTAACCTCTAATATAAGGCCTTAAATATAGTGCCACATATTGGCTAAGCCCTTAAGCAAAGAGAACACACAGGGTTAGGAGTGAAACCATGAAAATGTAAGGCCCATGCTTTGTGAGCTAGAGTGTAGAGAACTTCTATCTCTTTAAAGCATGTACCTTTAGAATTTTGCTCTATCAACATCATATGAGTTGAGTTATTGCATTTTGAACAAGTCTCCTTCTCATGATGTGGTTTCCCTTTGTGACAATCTACCGTATGCAATGCCAACCAAAATGATGCAAGATATTGAATGAGTGCAAGTCTATATGGCAGGAATCATGCAAGGCATAATGTAAATCTATCTTGCCAAGTTTAAACCTGCCAAAGGCTTCCTCAGGAAAAGCTATTTCTAGCTTGCCCCTATCCTTTGGGAGTTAGACAAGACCTATTTGATATGCAACCTTACATGAACATGGCAACTTACATGACGTTAGATGCATCTAGCACATTTAATTCACTTCTTAGTCTAGAAAAAGTTTTCTCATCAAGTGGTTTAGTGAAGATATCCGCCAATTGTTCTTCGGACCTTACACCTTGCAAAGAGATGTCTCCTTTAGCCTCATGGTCCCGCAAGAAGTGATGGCGAATATCAATGTGCTTAGTGCGGGAGTGTTGAACGGGGTTTCTAGCTATCTTAACCGCACTTTCATTGTCACAAAGGAGAGGCACACAATCAAACTTAATTCCAAAGTCCAAAAGGGTTTGCTTCATATATAGAATTTGGGCACAACATGCACCGGCCGCTATATACTCTGCCTCCGCGGTGGACAAAGCCACGGAGTTTTGCTTTTTGCTCGACCAAGATACTAGGGAACGCCCAAGTAAGTGGCACCCACCGGATGTACTCTTGCGATCCACACGGCATCCGGCAAAGTCCGAATCCGAGTAACCCAAGAGATGAAAACTAGCGTTCTTGGGGTACCACAAACCTGCACTTGGGGTATGCTTGAGATACCTAAGTATCCTAAAGACCGCCTTACGATGCGATTCTTTAGGTGCTGCTTGAAAGCGAGCACACAAGCACACACTAAACATGATATCGGGCCTAGATGCGGTAAGATATAATAATGAACCAATCATGGAACGGTAATGAGATTGATCAATAGGTTTACCGTCCATGTCCGCGTCGAGATGACAATTTGTTGCCATTGGAGTGCTTCTTGAGCTGCAATCTTCCATTTCAAACTTCTTCAAGAGGTCTTTGGTGTACTTTTCTTGGTAGATGAAAGTCCCCTCTTGAAGTTGCTTGATTTGAAATCCTAGGAAGAAATTGAGTTCTCCAATCATTGACATCTCGAACTCCCTAGACATCATGGTGCCAAACTCAAGACTAAGAGATTTGTTAGTTGAGCCAAAAATAATGTCATCAACGTAAATTTGACAAAGAAATAAATCCCCGTTGATGTCCTTGGTGAAAAGTGTAGTATCCACCCTCCCGATCTTGAATCCTTGCATGACTAGGAAGTCCCTAAGACGTTCATACCATGCCCTAGGTGCTTGCTTGAGCCCGTAGAGCGCCTTGTGTAACCTATACACATGGTTAGGATTCCTCGGATCTTCAAACCCGGGAGGTTGCTCAACGAAAACAAGCTCGTTAATATAACCATTGAGGAAGGCACTTTTCACATCCATTTGATAAAGCATAATATTGTGATGTGAAGCAAAAGCTAGGAGTATACGAATAGCTTCTAACCGTGCGACCGGGGCAAATGTCTCTCCAAAATCTAGTCCTTCAACTTGTGAAAAACCCTTGGCCACAAGCCTTGCCTTGTTGCGGACCACCACGCCATTCTCGTCTTGTTTGTTGCGGTACACCCACTTCGTTCCGATGACGTTCTTGTCCTTAGGTCGCTCCTCCAATACCCAAACTTTATTGCGGGTGAAGTTGTTGAGTTCTTCTTGCATAGCCATCACCCAATTGGGATCTTGGAGTGCTTCCTCAATATTTGTGGGTTCTACACACGAAACAAAAGAGTAGTGCTCACAAAATGAAGCAACATGGCGAGAACGAGTACTTACTCCCCTTGACGGACTTCCGATGATTTGATCCATCGGATGTGCCTTGGAGACGCGCCCATGCCTCATAAGAGGTTGTGAGGCACTTGGTGGTGGTGAGGCATATTGCTCGTCTTGTGGTTGGACTTGACCTTGGACTTCTTCTTCTTCTTGTTGTTGTGTGGCATGTGAATCTTGCATTGGCAATGGATCATTTTTCTCTTCTTCTTCATCAATTTGAGGCGCCATGGAGGTGTTGATGTTAGAACTTGAGGCTCCCCCTTGATCATGGCTCTCCTCAACTTCGGGCTTGATGTCTCCTATGGTCATGTTCTTCATAGCTTCTCGTAGAGGCTCATCATCTATATCATCATGACCAAAACTCTCCTCTTGGGAGCCATTAGTCTCATCAAACTCAACATCACAACTTTCTTCAACTAACCCGGAGGTTTGGTTGAATACTCGATATGCTTTTGAGTTTGACGCATAACCAAGAAAGATACCAACATCACACCTTCTTTCAAACTTACCGAGCCTTTTCTTGCGGTAGATGTAGCACTTGCACCCGAAGACTCGGAAGTAGGAGATGTTGGGCTTTCTTCCAATGAGGAGCTCATATGGGGTCTTTTGAAGTAGTCGATGAAGGTAGACCCTATTTGCGGCATGACACGCCGTGTTGATTGCTTCGGCCCAAAACTTCTCCGACGTGCCATAGTCATCAAGCATTGCTCTTGCAAGGGTGATGAGAGTTTTGTTCTTCCTTTCAACGACACCATTTTGTTGAGGGGTGTATGTGGCCGAAAACTCGTGCTTCACGCCTTCACGATCACACCACTCCCCAATGTTGTAGTTCTTGAACTTGGTGCCGTTGTCACTCCGGACCTTGGTGATGGGAAGTTGAAATTCCCTTTGAGCTCGTTTAGCGAAGGTCTTGAAGATTTCCGGAGTTTCACCCTTGTCGCCTAGGAACAATGTCCAAGCATAGCGAGAGTAGTCATCAACAATAACAAGACAATAGAGGTTACCGCCAAGGCTTTGATACGTGGACGGTCCGAAGAGGTCCATGTGAAGTAGTTCAAGTGGCTTGGAGGTTGACACCATTGTCTTCAACGGATGGTGTGAGGCAACTTGCTTCCCGGCTTGACATGCGCTACAAAGCTTGTTCTTCTCAAATGTGACATCCTTCACGCCGGTCACCATCCCAAGCTTGAATGACTTCTTGAGCTTGCTCATCCCAATGTGAGCAATGCGCCGATGCCATAGCCATCCCAAACTAGTCTTGGTGAAAAGACAAGTGGTCAAGCTAGCATCCTTGTTGGAGAAGTCCACCAAGTAAAGATGTCCATGCCGAAAACCTTTGAATGTTAGTTCTTTGCTTGACTCACTAGTCACCACAACACCATTCTTGTCAAATGTGCACGTTAGTCTAAGATCACATAATTGTGCAATAGAAAGTAAATTAAAGCTAAGAGACTTAACGTAAAGCACATTAGAGATGGACAAATCATGAGAAATAGCAATTTTACCCAAACCAATTACCTTCCCCTTTGAGTTATCACCAAAGGTGACTTGTTCATGATTGTCGGGGTTTTCTATGGAGGTGAACATACCATCATTGCCGGTCATATGTTGAGTGCACCCACTATCGAGTACCCAATGCTTTCCTCCGGCTTTGTAGTTCACCTACACACATGAAGTTAGTTTTTGAGTTTAGGAACCCAAGCCAACTTAGGTCCTTGTATATGTGATACAAGTGATTTTAGAACCCAAAGTTGCTTGGGGAGCTTCCCCTTCATGCCCTTGATGTCTTTGCCGATGAACCTTGCCTTCACCTTTCCACCTACTTTGCTCAATAGATAGTGATAATCATTGAAAGTAGATTTGTAGTTAGGAGGCAATTTGGGAGAAGGACGGTTGGGAAGAGGACACTCCCTCGTGTGATGTCCGGTGACCTCACAATGTTGGCAATATGACCCAACTTCCTTGATGAAGCTTGTCCTAAGCTCCGGTGAGGGCACCTTTCCTTTGTTGGGTACCGGGAAGGATCCAAGTCCTCTCTTGTTGAAGCTTTTCGCTTGTTGGTAGAGGATTTCCTTGTGCTTGTCCTCCCCCTTAGAGAGTCTTGCCACACTAGTGCGAAGACTTTCAATTTCGTCCATTAGCTCCTTCTCCCTAGGGCTTGCATTCAAAGGCAAAGACTTATCCAAAACATTAGTGGCATGTGAATTAGATGATATTTTGCCATCAAGGGTTTCTTTCTTTGTGTTTTTCAATTTAAGTTCAATAGCTTCATAAGCACGGTTAAGCACTTCATGTTCTTGAACCAACTCATTGTGCTTTGCCAAGAGTGCTAAGTTAGCTAAGTCAAGCTCATGATACTTAAGCTTGATTGTAGCATTTTCATCCTCGATTTGTTTGACATTTAATTTGAGCGTGTCATGCTCTTTAAGTATGGTTACATACTTGTCATGCAAATCGAGGTTAGCACTTTCAAGCTTAGCACGAGCTAGCTCAAGAGCCTTAACCTTAGCCTTTTCCCTTTTTATCATGGCATGATATTCACTAATCATGGATGCTAATTCATCGGGTGAAAGCTCCTCATCATCATCGCTAGAGTCTTCACATACCTTTGAGTTACCTTTCGCTATTAGGCACATAGGAGGTGGACGAAGAGGGGAGTCATTCTTGTTGACGATGGCGAGGCCCGCCAAGTTTTCTTCATCTTCACTATCTTCGTCGCTTGACTCTTCATCCGTGATCCACTCATTTGCTTCACACATGAAGACCTTTTGAGGCCCTCTTCTTTTCTTTGGAAAGAGCTTGGTTTTCTTGCCTTTGTCAAATTTCTTCTTTCCAAAGGAGCGCTTGGGCTTGACCTCCTCTTCATCATCACTTTCTTCTAGCTTGTGATGCTTGCCAATTTCCTTTCTTTTGTCCGGTCTTGGGCAGTCATATGATATGTGGCCTAGATCACCACAATTGTAGCACGTCTTGTTTTCATCTTTTCTTGGCAAGAAGGCTTTCTTTTTGGGATCAAAAGAGTATCCCTTCTTTGCAATCTTGGAGTTGAGGCGTGAGAATTTTCTCATCATCAAAGCAAGCTCATCATCATCATCTTCGCTTGTTTCTTGCTCTTCTTCACTTGAGCTAGGCTCAACCACTTTCTTCTTCTTGGGAGTTGTCTTCTTGGTTGATGCCTTGAGAGCAATGGTTTTTGATGATGACTCCTCCATCATTCCAAGTACGCTCATTTCATGAGCATGAATTTCTCCAATGAGCTCCGAAACTTCAAGGTTGTCTAGTGACTCTTTTTGGAGCATTGAATTGATAATGTTGTACTTGGGCTTGGGTAGAAGCATGAGGATCTTGCGATTTATAAGTCCCTTGCCAAGAGAAGCAATATCAAGTGCGTTAATTTCCTCAATGAGCACATTTAAACGAGAAAACATTTGATTAACGTTTTCATGAGGAAACATCTTAAATTCATCATATTTTGATTTAAGCATGTGATATTTGAGTTCTTTGACACGAGACGAGCCCTCATGTATTTCAACTAGACATGCCCAAATTTCACATGCTTTTTCCTTGCTAGCAATCCTAGCAAAAACATCTTGACTAATGCATTCATATATGGCATTTCTAGCCTTAGCATCCCATTTTAATTGGTCTCCAACATAGTCAAGATTTCCAAACCCCGCATGGGTCGCTTCCCACACTTCGGGAGCAATTGCCTCAAGGTAAGCGCGCATGCGTGCTTTCCAATAAGCAAAATTCTTGCCCTCGAAGGTAGGAACCGAACCCCCATTCTTGGCCATTTTTGCTCTCTAGCGGTGAAGCTAGAATGATCCAATGAGCAACAAAGCTCTGATACCAATTGTAAGGATCGAAACGCCCAAGAGGGGGGGGGTGAATTGGGCTTTTTTTTTTAAAAAATTTAGAGCAATTTAAAACTTTAATGGTTGAAGCCCAATTCCCTATGCAAACTAAGTACGCAAGTAAGAGAGTTGAGTGCGGAATAGTAAAAGCGTAATAGTAAGGGGTGAGGAGAGAAAGGCAAACTCCCGCGGAGACTCGGAGACACGGCGATTTTTCCCGTGGTTCGGTAAGATCATAAAAATCTTCCTACGTCCACGTTGTGGCACCCACCAAAGGGTATGGCCACTCCCAAGTCACCAAGACAAGGGAATCCACTATCTTTCTCCGTTCGCCCTCTCCGGCAAGGTGGAGCTCAAGCCTTGTACAACGGTGATTCTCCGGGCTTCCACAAACACCTTGGTAAGCTCCGGAGGGATCTCTTCTTCCTCCAACGTTTACAAGTTGAGAGAAGTCACCAAGACACTCTCTCTCATTAGCCTAGAGATTCCAATCACCAAGAATGGACGCACACAAGCTTCTCTCTAGCTAGATATAACTTATAGTTGGATTACAGGAGGTTTTGAAGTGTGGAAGTGGTAGCTCTTGGTCTTGAATGCTTGAGAATGTGTAGTGAGGCTCAGGAGATCAAGACTTGTCGAAATGGCCGGTTGGAGGGGTATTTATAGCCAGCCCACACGAGATAGCCGTTGGAAAAGTGGGCAGACTTTGTCAGTTAGCATCGGATCCTCCGATGCACCCCTTTATATGATCATCGGTCGAATTCCAAATTAGCTGATGTCACGTGTCAGATGTGACCGTTGGATATAACCGTTGGATTTTTTAATCGACCGATGTTACTTCAATTTATCATCGGATGATCCGGTGAGTTGATCTTCAGAATTGGGTCAGAAATATTGTCTCTGTTGCATTTGACCGACGTACACTTACTTCCTCATCGGATGATCCGGTGTGTATATCTTCATAATAACTCAGATATCAACCTTCGGGTGAACTCAACCGATGTGCCACTTCCTTCACATCGGATGATCCGATGAGTACTGGAATCTGAGGTCTTCTTCTTCTGCCACCTCAAACTCGACCGATGTAGTCATTTTGCAAGACATCGGATGATCCGGTGAATGCAACTTGTTTGCTTCGAGTTATTTTGAGTTGATCCTTTGGAATCTTCTTGAGTGACCTCTTTGACACTTGTTTGAAATGATATTACGGTAAAGTGTAAGCTTCTTGTGTTGCCAATTTCGATAGAATAGATTAGTATGAGTTCTTCATATCGAATGACCCCTTAGAATAGATCGTTGAGGGGTCTACATTTGTATCCAATGAGCAGTAGATGGTGTGAATAGATAGTTCATTAACGGTTGATGTGATATATGTGAAACCTCGCATCCACAAACTCATTAGTGATAACGAACGGTTGTCATTAATCACCAAAACCATATCTCACGGGGGCCTAGATGCTTTCAGGTGTGCGGCCCTAGCGCCACACCTCCGCTTCGCAGTGTGGCCACGCAAGTTTCGGCCATACCTGCCAAAGAAGTACGACGGAAGCATCAACCCTGCAGAGTTCCTGCAGATCTACTCCACTGCCATCCTCGCGGCAGGAAGGGATGAAGCCATCATGGCCAACTACTTCCCCGTCGCCTTGACCGGACCGGCACAGTCATGGTTCATGAACCTGCCCCAGGGTTCCATAACTTCCTGGGGGGAGCTATGCCGACAGTTCACGGTGAACTTCGGTAGCTCCTACACGCGTCCTGTCACGGAGCTAGACCTCCATGCCATGCGACAGCAACCTGGGGAATCACTACGCTCCTTCGTCCAGCGGTTCTCCCAAGTACGGAACACCATCCCTCACATCCAGAATGCATCAGTCATGGTCACATTTTGACAGGGTGTGAGGGACAAGAAGATGCTCAAGAAGTTGGCCACTAGGGAGGTGCGAGACATCTCGGAGCTCTTCAGCCTGGCAGACAAGTGCTCCAGAGCAGCAGAAGGGCGTAACTGGCACTCTCGGCCAACCTTCGAAGCAGGAAGGCAGCTCGGAGCTCCCGTTGCTGCAGACGCAACACCTGGCGGAGCTCGGGGGCCGCGCCCCGACAAGAGACCACGACAGTCTCCCGAGTCATGCAGCCTAGAGCCAAGCACTGGCTGACTTCGCGGCCGAGAGGACGTCAGCATTTGCCATCCTGCCGAAGGCGGTCATGCTTGAGGTACCTGCCAAATGCCCGGGGGCCTCTCGGACCTCCCCCTGTTAGGGTCCTGTGACGCCAGTTGGTCTCCTCCAGGAAAGACCTACGCCAGAGAGGGAGGTCCAGGGTGTGCAGCCTGCTTTGCCTAGTCCTGTACCCAAAGCGTGCGCACTCTGCCCCCCCGAGAGGTCCAGGGTGTGCAGCCTGCTTTGCTTGGTCCTGTACCCAAAGCGTGCGCACTCTGCCTCCCCAGCGCTACGATCTAGTACTAGGGGCCGGATGGTTACAACTTAACCAAGGAGGGAGCCAGACCTCTGGTACCAAGCGCATTGAGTTACCTAAGCCCCGTATACCAACCTAGGATAGTAAGCCAAATAGGACTAAGAGACAGG
Organism: Neostapfia colusana; assembly: GCA_030760725.1. Lineage (NCBI taxonomy): Eukaryota > Viridiplantae > Streptophyta > Magnoliopsida > Poales > Poaceae > Neostapfia > Neostapfia colusana. The sequence continues at coordinate 111,115,268 of JASWHV010000006.1, forward strand.
AAAGGAAAGACCTCTGGGCAGGATTACCGTTTCCTACTCAATGCCGGACCTCACCCCCTCCGCAGGGGTGAACTCCGAAGCTGGTCATCACCCCCTCCGCAGGGGTGAGCACCGAAGCCGGATCTCTCCCTCACCTCAGAGGGGAGCTCCGAAGCCAGACCTCTTCCTCTCCTCAGAGGCGAGCTCTGATGCCGGAAAACACCCCCTCCAAAGGGGTGAGCACTGAAGTCGGACCTTGTGCCCTACACTGGGTTGAGGTCCGGAGCCGGACAACATCCCCTCCGCAGGGGTAAGCTCCGAAGCCAATCGTCACCCCCTCCGCAGGGGTGAGCACTGAAGCCGGACCTTGCGCTTTACACTCGGCTGAGGTCCGAAGCCAGACAACACCCCCTCCGTAGGGGTGAGCTCCGAAGCCAGTCGTCACCCCCTCCGCAGGGGTGAGCACTGAAGCCGGACCTTGCGCCCTACACTGGCTGAGGTCCGAAGCCAGACAACACCCCCTCCACAGGGGTGAGCTCGGAAGCCAGTCGTCACCCCCTCCGCAGGGGTGAGCACTGAAGCCGGACCTTGCGCCCTACACTGGGCTGAGGTCCGAAGCCAGACAACACCCCCTCCGCAGGGGTGAGCTCCGAAGCCAGTCGTCACCCCCCTCCGTAGGGGTGAGCACTGAAGCCGGACCTTGCGCCCTACACTAGGTTAAGGTCCGAAGCCGGACAACACCCCCTCCATAGGGGTGAACTCCGAAGCCGGTCGTCACCTCCTCCGCAGGGGTGAGCACCGAAGCCGGACCTTGCGCCCTCCACTGGGCTGAGCTGTGATGCCGGACCTCCCCCTTCCGCAGGGCTGAGCTCCGAAGCCGGGCTTCTCCCTCTCCTCAGAGGCGAGCTTCGATGCCGGACCTCACCCCCTCCGCAGGGCTGAGTTCCGAAGAGGGCAAGACCCTACAAGCACAGGGAACACCCAAGATAAGAATGTGCGTGGGGTAGACAAGGAGAAGGCCCCACCCCAGGATCGTCATCTCCCTCGAGATGGGCCCGGGGGCCATTGTCGGTACCCTCAATACCGGGTACCCCCACGCACAGGAGAAAACCGCCTAAGGACCTCACCCCCCGCATGGGCGAGCTCTGAAGGCGCCAAGTGTCCAGCAGGGCCGAGGCTCCCCTCTCCTCAGAGGAGAGCTGCGGGCCTACCACGTGGCCAGAAGAGCTGGACCTCGCCCCCTCTGCAGGGGAGAGCTCCGAAAGCGCCACGTGTCTAGCAGGGACGGGGCTCCCCTCTCCTCAGAGGAGAGCTCCGGGCCTGCCACGCGGCCAGAAGACTCGGACCTCGCCCCCTCCGCAGGGGCGAGCTCCGAAGGCGCCATGTGTCCATCAGGGCCGGGGCTCCCCCCTCCTCAAAGGAGAGCTCCGGGCCTGCCACGTGGCTAGAAGAGTCGGACCTCGCCCCCTCTGCAGGGGCGAGCTTCGAAGGCGCCACGTGTCCGGCAGGGCCGGGGCTCCCCTCTCCTCAGAGGAGAGCTCCGGGCCTGCCACGTGGCTAGAAGAGATGGGCCTCGCCCCCTCCGTAGGGGCGAGCCCCGAAGGCGCCACGTGTCTAGCAGAGCCGGGGCCCCCCTCTCCTCAGAGGAGAGCTCTGACGCGACCCCATTGGTCTTGTCGAGCCAGGATCACGCTGAGGGGTGCTGCGTTGCACAGCACCGTATAACACACGTCAAAGGTACAAAGCGGAAGCGAAATTTTATTACATAAATAAGTTATTAAAATGTTTACATCAAAATAAGTTCAGTCTACACTCGCGGGCGTAGACTAAGCATCAAGTGCACGTTCAGCCCTGAACGTGCCCTTGCTAGCACACACGCACACTAACTCTGCGGCGTGCACGACTCCCACTCGACGGGGTTCCCCTCCTGGGGTTCCGTCTCCTCTTCGGGAGTCCCTTCCTCATAGAACCCTGCAAAAGCTTCAAACACAAGCAGTGAGCACAAAGGCTCAGCAAGTCTGACCCGTCTCACCTAAACATGGAACTTCTACATGAGGGGTGATGGGTTACATGAGGTAAAAATCATTTGCAAGGACTCGCCTAATTAGTAGAACCTTATTTTCAGGTTTTAGCAGCAGGTTGTAGAGAACCTTACGCTAAGGCACATGAGAGAGCCGCAATCAAACAAGAAACGCATTTCTCTCATGTACTTTGCCCAAAGTTGAAAAGAACTTTAGTTAGCTCTAAACTACAACAAACCATTAACAAGCAAAGTCCATCTTTAAATCAGCAGCATTTTAACATGTAACTAGCCTATTCTTTCTACGTCACGGTACAGTGAACAAGTGGTACTCACTGACCGCAAGGGACGGCGATTATAATCGATTTACACCTGCAGGGTTACCCGAACAACCCGTCACGTACGCCCGTACTCGATGTTGCCTACAACAACCATCACGGACGCCGTACGCAACCACCTTTCGCCCGTCAGCCAAATATTGAACCGGTCCCATCGTCCTGAGCAAGAGGTCTCTGCACGCGCATCTCCGTGCCGCCAGCCGATTTACACCTCAAGCTCTCAACCTACCCTCTGAACGATGGGCAATGCCTCAATACCCAGCTACCCGAGTTACATCAGTTTCCCGGTTCCCATATAGCCGGTAGGTCTTTGGTACTGTTCTAGCTTGTTCAACAGGCCCGCACACTGCTCGGTCCTCAATCGACACAAGCGGAGCTACAGCACACAGGCCCCAAAGTCCTGCTACCCTTACCCTCCGCTTGGTCTCATTTTCTTGCCATGTGTTCATGTGCTATCACTACCCGAGTCGAGTGCCTCTAGCCTATGCTCGCGAGTAGTTCCAACTACTCGACTTGTACCAAATCCTACTCTATCATAGCAATGCAGTAGCTAACGGGGTTTGCAATCCTAAACCCAACCCATGGTTCTCTTGGCTATGCAGTTGGGTTTCCGAACAAGACTCTAATGCACAGAATAAAGTAAACAAGTATGTGCTCAAAACAATAAAAAATTGTAAAAAGGTTAATGCAAACCGGAGCTTGCCTTGCTGCTCTTGGTCGTAGGCTAGCTGTTCCTCCGGAGTAACGAAGTCTAGGACTTCAGGTTCCTCCTCGACCTTAGCGACTACATGATAGAAGCAATACATGTATTAATTTAAATGCAGTTGTATTAACTTTTAACTTGTGAGGTCTATAACTCTTACTAGACAAGCCTAATGACTGTGAAACTTTTACTGTGGCTTGGTTACAACCTAAACAGATACTTGGTCAAGTTTTAATTGCAGCAAAGCTCATTTGAGCCCTCCACAATTAATTATGCCCTTGACCTTAATTGGAACTCTTAGGGTGTTCTAGGGGTTTTCATGAAACAAACTATGACTTTCTGAAAACTAGATTTTCAGAGGGTTCTATTGGAGTTGGTCTCACTTAATTTGGAAGTTCCTAACTAAAGATATGAGCTAAACAATTTCAGAGAAAATTCTGAAAATGTTTCTGAACATTTTCTATTTTCTCTAGAACAGTTTCACTAATCACACCATTAGGTGGATTAAATGAGCTCCAATGGGCCTGAAATTTTTATGGTAGTTCAGGGATACTTTGGTGAACATCTCAGCAAAATTTCAGGATTTTCCCCCAAAGGGTCCTCCAGTTAAAATTCCAAACAGTTTAAACTTTGAGGAATTAATTCTGGAGAAATAAGGAATTTCATGAAGTGAAACTTGATTTGCTGGAAAGTACTCAGAGAGCTGAATCCAGCAAAATTTGGTTCACTCAATCTGGAGTTTTCTAGCCAAAGTTATGAGGATTTGAAGTTTGGAAGAATTCTGAAAATCGGGGAAAAAGTTTAAACTCTCGGGGGCCCGCGGGGACACGTGTCGAGCGCGGAGGTGTCCGGCACACTGGAGCTCACAGGGTATTTGCGCGCCAGCACAACTGATCCCGGCCACACCCGATCCTGATTTAAATTCTTCAGCCGCTGACACGTGGGCCAGCTGGCTTCGTCTTCCTCCCGCCGTTCTCTCGCGCCCGCGCCGCCGACCTCGCCGGAGCAGACTCGGAGCTCGCCGGCTCGCCGCTGCCGGACCTCCCATGGGCTGAAACTCGCCGCCAGGGGGTTGTCGACATCGAGGAACACGTCGGTGGTGTCAGGTCGGGCTGGGGGTGACCAGAAATAGCCCGGCGACGTGCCGCGGCCTCGGTTGAGGTTCGGCGCCGTCGACCGTGGGTTCTAACCCGCCAATACCTCGAACAAACGGTCCTACAGCATCAGTATACCTCTAGGAAGCTCGACAAGGTGTCAAAAGGGTTCAGGGGTGGCGGCAAGTTGGTCGGCACCGTGTGACCGATCGTGCCCGCCATGACCGCCCTCGATCGAGCTCGAAATTCGTCACTCCTAGACAGTTTCACGCCACGGATGCAGAAAAGAACTTGATCGCCGGCTAGTCCAGCGTCTATGTGCAAGATTTGATGACCTCCAAAAGATCATAGATGTAACACCCCAAATTTTGGATTCAAAACTCTTAACCATGTTTAGAGGGGAATTTAAAATTTTTTGGACGTGTTGCATGTTTTGCAAAAATTCAAATTCAAACTGGAATTCAAATTATACTCAAAACAGAAAAGAAATGAAAAAAGAAAAAGGAAAACGGGAAAAAAAACCGGCCAGTGGGCCGAAACCCGCCAGCCGGCCCAGCTACTCCCGCGCCAGCCCGCCCCCGCGCACACCGCGCTGCCTCTCACCGACGGGTGGGACCCACCTGTCATCCCTAACCCCGAGCCCCCGCGACCCCGGACTTTTCCCCCGAGCGCGCGAAATCGAAACCGACCGGAAACCGCGTCCCGTCGCCCGAATTCTGGTCCCAGAGGACTCCAACTCGATCACAACAGACCCACCGCCCTCCCCCGGCTATAAAAACCCCAGCCCCGATCAGTTTTTCCCACGCGATCGCCGATTTTTACTCCGGTGAGCACCGAGACTTCGCCGGTGAATTCTGGCCGATCTAAGCTCGGAAACTCTGATCTAACTCGCTGGTCTTGATCCACCGCCTCCGGGGAACTTTGCAGGTGCAGAAAACCCAAAGACTTACGGTGTAAATCCAGCGCCGACGAGCTTCGCCGTGGTTTTGCCTCGGACCTCGCCGCCGAGCACTTTCTAGGACCCCCGAGCTCGAGAAAACCCCCGAGGTGAGATCCCTGACCTCCCCTCTACCGATCTAGGCCATAAGATCACAGTTCTAGGCAGAATTCTCGAGGATCCGAAACTTTCCGGCGAGATCGCCGCTTCCCGCCGCCGTGCGCCGCCGGCAGCGCCGCCCGCGCTCGATCGGAGCGACGTGGCCGCTTGTGCGCCGTTTATTTTAAATCGCACGGTAGACTTTAAAACCCCGCGTACCGGTTCGAGGTTATAATCTCAGCCGTCGGTTTAAAATCGGACGGTCCACATCGACCCCGCGTTATAAAGACTGGAATTCTTACGTGCTACCCCCTGGGGTTCTCTGGAAACTTCAGATCTAGCCCCGGAAACTTCAGATCTAGCCCCTGGAACTCCAGAAAATCATGTAAATTCATTTAAAAATCAGTTTATCCCCTGGACTTAATAGAAATTAAGAAAAACACCTCTGGTAAGTGTAGCTAGACCCCTGGAAATTATGAAAATAATATTATAGACCCTGTAATGGGGTGAGTTTACTTTTTAGCCCTGTTTAGTATTTAATTTACAAAATTGAATATGTAACTAGTGTTTAAAAATTAAAAAGGGGGACAAACATAATTGTCAAAATTTATTAAAAACTTTCTCAGTACTTAGAAAACTTTGGGGTGAGATAAAAATATATTTTTGGGCTGAAATAAATCTGTTTTATCTATTATTCACATTTATTAGTATAGGAACACATTTTTAAGTAAAGAATAGTTATAGAAAAATAGGGAAAATAATTATGAAATAGTATACATCATAAGCCATGGTCAAAATTTGATTTTAATTATTTAGGACCAGAACCTAATCTGTTTAGGTGATGTGTATAATAAAATACACAATTATGCATAGGAATATAAATCTGAAAATATAGCAACTAGTAAATGATAAATGGAGTTTCTAAAATACAAAGAATTCAGTTTAGGGTTGGTAGAAATTATGAAGGCACATATGGGGAAGAATAATACTTTTCATACACACTTGGTAGTAAAAAGGTGAAGTAGTTGAATATAAGAAATTTATTGGAAACCAATATAAATAGTATGTAAGTATAAAGGTGGACACAAAAGTAGGAATCATATACACATGGTTAAAAGTGCATGCAAGCCACAACTCAACACACATAAAGTAACCACAACACATAAAATGGTGAATGAATTTCATAAATATGAATGTGTGGTTTGTATGAAGTGGAAGTGTGAACTATGTCTTATGATTGTTGTTTTTCTTTTGCTATGTGTGATGGTATGAAGTAGAACCTGTTCAAGAGCAAGTTATTCCTTTCCAAGATCAGGACTACCCATTTCAAGAGCAGCAAGAAGGAGGCAAGTGTCCTTGACCACTTTGATCCTATGCTAGGATGTGTAGATAGAATTATTTGCATTGTCAAGTTAAATATGAAACTCATGCTAGGAAGTTTCCCTAGAATTGCATTACCTTGTTTCCTTGTAGCTTGGGTTGGGATTTATTTTGTCATGTCATTTATACACATGCATATGCTTAGCCATGCTTAGAATGGGATATTTGGGATATGAGATCATCAGTTTATTATACCATACTCTTGAATGAGACATTGTGAGTTATGTAGAGGTAGGGATCAAGGCAAGTTGGATGTTTTGGTTGTGTGCTGGGTGCACGAGACTTGGGTTTGTGTTTAGTACTTGCCTGGATCCTAAGGACCGGTTCATGGAGCATGTAACCCGGCTTTACAGTGCCAACCACATGCTGAGATGGGGCAGCTTGGCCAATTAATTAGGTGTATCCCCGGCGTAGTATGGGTGTGTTGGATGGTGCGGGGATTAGGTGTCAGCTAGACTACCATATGAACCGCAAGGCTCAAGAGGGGGCCACTGCAGCGGGGTTGGAGCCTCTTGTATGCTGTTAGGGGTGAAACCTCAGTGAGCCCACGCTCGTCGGGAATCCCTTTGTAAAGGCTTCGTAGTGATCTCTTGGCCGCACACCTGGGAAGTGTGAATGTGGATCGTAGCCACTGGCATAATGGAGGTTCTTTTAGTCCACTAGGCAACGGGGGATGAAATCACTACTTGTGGGTACAGTGGTACAAACTCTGCAGAGTCAAAACTGTCTTGACAGCCGTGCTCACGGTCAAGAGCGGCCTAGACTTATTCATGATTAGAGGAATGATGGTTTTGGAAGTTAAGCGGGGAGCTTAACATTGGAAATGATGTTATGGTTATTGGATTATGATAATGGGTTGGGAGATTGGGACCATTTCACCTGTGTAGTAATGTAGGTGCTTAATAAGCTAAGGTGATAGGTATTAATTGCGTAGTGCTTTAACCATGAGTTCAACCTTTCCTTGTTCTACCATGCATGATATAATTTTCCCACACTTGCTGAGTACCATTGGTACTCAACCTTGCATATTTGTTGGTTTATATTGCTGCTCAGGTCAAGATAATGAGGGGGTGTATAATGACCAAGACTTTGGACCCGAGGAAGGATTTTAGGTTCATGAAGACCCCAGGCAACGCCTGTGATGGAGCCCTAAAAGAATAATATTCCGCTGCTAGTTTATTTACTTGTGATGAACTTATTATTGTCCATCGAGACATTTACTATGTAAGACTTACTTATATTCGACACCTGGCTTGTAATAAATGATGCTTCACTATTTGTCATCACATGTATGAGAAAATGATCCTGGCATACATGTGATATTCACTTGGTTGTTTCTTCGGAAAAACCGGGTGTGACAGAGGTGGTATCAGAGCCAAGGTTGCCCGTAGGAACGTGGACCTAGGTAGAAATGGACGTATTTAAGGGCCCTATTTTCTTAAAAACTATTTTCCAAGGTGTGGGTGGAAAAGTGTTATTAAAGGAGTCATTTTCTTCATCTTACCCCAACTTTCATTCAAAATAGGATTTTTGTTTGAGATTTTATCTAACCTAATTTTAAATTCTTTTGTTTTAGATGGTTCGCATGATTCGCACTGCTCGTAAGTCCACAGGAGGGAGAGTTCCCGTAGTTGCCCTTGCCGAAAGAGAGGAGAGTCGCCCCGTGACGTACCTTTCCTACGGATTGGCAGTAGGAGACTTGTTGCGCCGTCTTCGACGTATGCTCGAAGCCGCCGGCAATACGGGCAAACTAATCATCCACTATAACTCCACCAGGACCATCCGTGAGAAGAGGGAAGAATGGAGTTCGGAGATGAGGATTATACACGAGAATCAACTGCTTAAGATTCACCACTCTCCAGCTTGTCGAGCAACACAAGTTGACGCGGAGAAAGATGTCACCTGGGAGGCCATCACCTGCCAGAGTCACATCTATCATCGCCACTTGGACAAAACTGAGTACATGTATGTCCTCCAACGTGAGAGTGGTACCACGGAGTACAAGTACCCACCGGTGCAGCAAGGGACTTCCCATGAGCACATGGACTTGTGCTTGGAGGATGCTGCTATGCTCAGCACTCGACTGCAGGAGTGTCAACAAGAGCTTCAGGATGTCCGAGACACCCTGAAGGAAACGGAGGCGTTGCTGCGAGCTTGCTTAAAGGCGAGAGAAAGAGGAGATGGGAATGAACTGTGTGTCACCGTGAGTGATCCATGGACTCCTGACTCCCCGGATCGCCGAGCAATCAGGCGTCGTCGCACTTATCCACCAGCAGCCTCCCCACCCAAAGCAGAGTCAGAAGGTAGCCGAAATGAGGAGGAAGATCCCGAGGAGCCAGCTCAAGAGGACGAGTAGTGTAGAGTCTTTCCCCTAGCTAGCAAGAGGTCGAGTAGTCGAGTCGTTACGTAGTTAATGGTGTGATGATGCTTGGTGTGTGACGTGAGTTGTGGAAGCCATGGGCAATTGTCCACAGCCTCGTCTTCAGATTGTTTTGCTTTGGTGTGTGAACCCACAGGAAATAATAGTGCATTTATTTGGTGTAAGATGTAAACCCTCGTAAAATTTTAACAAAGCATCAACACCTCAAAGTACCAACAAATGAAAGTAGTAAGATGATACTAAATGATATCAAATTAACATTTGATGATTCTGCCAGATGGCCGGAAGAGGAAAAGAACGTGCTGCCAACCCTGCCAACAACAATGATGAGGCATGCAACCCTCATCTTTCTGGAGGCCAGGACCGGGGTGGTCGCCGAGAAGAAGTTGATCCTCTCCACCAAATGCTGGAGAATCAAAATCAGCTTATCCAGAACTTGACTCAAGTGGTGGCCAACTTGCATCAAGTTCCGCCTCCACACGCTGCACCACGCCAACCAAGGTTGAGTGAGTTTCTAGGAACTCAACCTCCAAAGTTTGCAAGTGCTGCTGAACCTCTGGAGGCAGATGATTGGCTGAAGACCATTGAAAGTAAGATGAGGATAATCCAATGCCAAGGGTATGAGAGGGTGCTGTTTGCCTCTCATCAATTGCAGGGACCTGCTGCTGATTGGTGGACCGCCTACGTGGCTGCCCATCATGACCCTGAGAACATCACTTGGGAAGAGTTCAAGCGTAGCTTCCGCAACCACTACATCCCAAGAGGTGAACTCAAAAACAAGAGGAAAGAGTTTCTGGGACTGCAGCAGGGAAACATGACGGTGAGGGAATACCTCACTAAATTTACTCAACTATCCCGTTATGCTCCACGAGACATAGAGACTGATGAGCAGAAACAAGATTGTTTCGTGGAAGGACTTACCGCAGAGATGCAGTGTGCAATGTCCTCCAATGAGTATGAAAGCTTTCAAAAGATGGTGGACAGAGCGTTTGTGGTGGAAAGGAAGCTAAAGGCCCTGGAAAATGAGAATAAGAGGAAGGCGGGATGGTCACATCAGGCCTCAGGGAGCAACACCCGCCCACGTATGATGCAGCAACCTACGGGGCAGACGAGCCGTGCTGCGGTACCTTATTCAGCACCAAGAGGGTACAGCCCAAACTACAGGCCTCCCACAGCACCAGCGCAGCCGCAACGTCAGTTTGTGCAGCAGCCTCGCCCCGCATATCCACCTCGACCAGCAGTGCAAGGACCCCTGAACCAACCCCAAGACAACAAAGGCCAAGCACCTAAGGTTGGGGTGCAATGTTTTAGCTGTGGTGAAGTGGGGCACTACGCCCATAAATGCCCAAAGAAGAAGCCTGCGCCGCCACAACAGCAGAATGTAGTGAGAGGACGGGTGAACCACGTCACTATGGAGGAAGCACAAGAGGCACCCGACGTGGTAGTTGGTAAGTTTCCTGCCAATTTACACCTTGCAACTCTGCTGTTTGATTCTGGTGCTACCCACTCGTTCATTGCTCAAGGGTTTGTTAAGAAGCATGACCTAGCAACCACACAAATGAACCATATGCTAGCGGTAAACTCTCCAGGTGGAGAAATAAGGACAAGACAAGTGTGTCCCAAAGTGAACCTAGACATTAATGGGGTAGTATTTACGGCTAACCTCATAGTGATAGATTCACAAGGGATAGATATTATTTTGGGTATGGATTGGTTGACCAAACATAAAGGAATCATCCATTGTTCAACCAGAACGGTGGAACTAACTCACCCCAATGGCACAAGAGTAAAGTTCATAACGATACACGAGCCTAGGAGGGACATTAAATTAAATCAAGTGGAGGTGAAAGTTGAGGAAATCAGGACTATCAGAGAATATCCAGATGTTTTTCCGGAGGAATTGCCAGGTATGCCTCCCGATCGTGACGTGGAATTCGCAATTGAGCTAGTACCGGGAACAGCCCCGATATACAAGAGACCTTATCGAATGGACTCCAAGCAGCTAGAGGAGCTCAAGGATCATTTGAGAGAATTGACGGAGAAGGGGTATATTCGCCCTAGTTCCTCACCATGGAGAGCTCCGGTGATATTTGTGCCCAAGAAAGACGGAACCCAAAGGTTATGCGTGGATTACCGTGCCTTGAATGAGGTAACCATCAAAAACAAGTACCCATTACCCTGCATTGAAGACTTGTTTGATCAGTTGAGGGGAGCTTGTGTGTTCTCGAAAATTGATCTCAGGTCGGGGTACCACCAACTCAAGATAAGGCAATCAGATATTCCCAAGACAGCTTTCGTATCTCGGTACGGACTGTATGAATACACTGTCATGCCTTTTGGGCTAACCAATGCCCCGGCATATTTCATGTACCTCATGAACAAGGTATTCATGGAATACCTGGACAAATTTGTGGTGGTTTTCATAGATGATATTCTCGTCTTCTCCAAAAATGAAGAAGAACATGAGAAACATCTAAGGTTGGTGTTACAGAGGCTGAGAGAACACCAACTATATGCCAAGTTGAGCAAGTGTGAGTTTTGGCTGAAGAGAGTTCCCTTTTTAGGACATATAATCTCGGAGGGAGGAATCTCCGTAGATCCCGCCAAAATCGAGGATATCCAGAAGTGGAAAACCCCTGAAAATGTCGGGGAAGTTCGAAGCTTTTTGGGATTGGCTGGATACTATCGACGGTTTATTGAGGGATTCTCCAAGATCTCGAGACCTCTCACCAAACTGTTGGAAAAGGGAATCACATTCACCTGGACGCCACAGTGCGAGACGAGCTTTCAGGAGCTAAAGAAGAGATTGACAACAGCCCCAGTGCTTGTTATGCCAGATATGCAGAAGAATTTCACAGTGTACTGCGATGCCTCTGGAAATGGGTTGGGATGTGTTCTCATGCAAGAAGGACATGTCGTGGCATATGCATCCCGGCAGCTTCAGAAGCACGAGAAGAACTATCCTACACATGATCTAGAACTAGCTGCAGTGGTACACGCGTTGAAAATTTGGCGGCACTATTTGATGGGGAAGAGGACAGAGATATATATGGATCATAAGAGTTTGAAGTACATATTCACACAGCCAGATCTCAACCTCAGACAAAGGAGATGGTTAGAGCTAATCAATGACTTTGATATAGGCATCAACTATCATCCCGGGAAAGCAAACGTCGTGGCCGATGCTTTGAGTCGGAAAGTGCAGGTCAATAAGTTGAGTTTGAAGGACATGCCTGCAGAATTGAAGGACGAGGTTATAAGACTCAATCTATGTCTAGTAAATAGTGGTGAAGCCATCGCCATGGAAGTGGACTCCACACTCGAGCAAGACATACGCGAGGGCCAAAAGAATGATGAGAAGATACAAGAGATCAGACAGCTCATCAAGGAAAATAAAGCTCCTGGTTTTAGAGAGGATGAACAGGGAACGGTGTGGCACGGGAAAAGGATCTGTGTGCCAGAAGTAAAGGAGATCCGTGAATTAATTTTGAAGGAGGCTCACGATTCCGACTATTCCATTCATCCTGGGAGTACGAAGATGTACCAGGACCTCAAAAGCAGGTATTGGTGGTATGGCATGAAGCGAGATGTCGCGGAACATGTTGCCCTATGTGACACATGTCAGTTGGTGAAAGCTGAACATCAACGACCCGCGGGATTATTGCAACCACTCAAAGTGCCTGAATGGAAATGGGAAGAAATCAGCATGGATTTTGTCGTGGGATTGCCTAGGACCCAATCTGGGTATGATTCAATATGGGTCATTATTGATAGGCTAACCAAGGTAGCTCATTTCATTCCTGTGAAAGAAAGCTACAGCGGATCCAAATTGGCAGAATTGTACATGTCAAGGATTGTGTGTTACCATGGAGTGCCAAAGAAGATAGTGTCGGACCGAGGGACACAGTTCACCTCGAGGTTTTGGCAAAAGTTGCATGAAACCATGGGAACCCATCTGAATTTCAGCTCTGCCTATCATCCCCAAACTGACGGGCAGACGGAGAGAACCAATCAGATCCTTGAAGATATGTTAAGGGCATGTGCACTCAAAAACAATAGGAGTTGGGACAAGAACTTACCGTATGCGGAGTTTTCCTATAACAACAGTTATCAAGCTAGTATGAAGATGTCACCGTTTGAAGCTTTGTATGGAAGGAAGTGCAGAACTCCCCTATTTTGGAACCAAACAGGAGAAAGTAAAGTGTTTGGTCCAGAAGTGCTACAAGAAGCCGAGGCGAAGGTGATGGAGATTCGCAACAACTTGAGGATAGCACAAACACGCCAGAAGAGTTATGCTGATGTACGAAGAAGAGAACTCGTTTTCAACGTGGGAGACTATGTTTATCTCAAGGTGTCCCCTATCAGAGGACTTCGTCGGTTCAAGGTGAAAGGGAAGTTGTCACCTCGATACATCGGACCCTTTCAAGTTTTGGAAAGAAAAGGCGAAGTGGCGTACCAACTAGAGTTACCGGTTCATCTATCGGACGTGCACGATGTATTCCATGTGTCACAACTCAAGAAATGCCTGAGGACGCCTGAAGAGGTGTTACCCCTGAATGAAGTGGATGTAGCTGAAGATTTGTCTTATGCCGAGCAACCGTACAAGATTTTGGAGACGATGGAACGCCTCACCAGAAATAAAAGAATCCGGATGTGCAAGGTGCAGTGGAAGCATCACTCAGAAGAGGAAGCCACCTGGGAACGGGAAGATGAGCTTAAGGCACAATTTCCGGAATTGTTTTCTTAGAAACACCAATCTCGAGGACGAGATTTCTTTTAAGGAGGGTAGAGCTGTAACACCCCAAATTTTGGATTCAAAACTATTAACCATGTTTAGAGGGGAATTTAAAAATTTTTGGACGTGTTGCATGTTTTGCAAAAATTCAAATTCAAACTGGAATTCAAATTATACTCAAAACAGAAAAGAAATGGAAAAAGAAAAAGGAAAACAGGAAAAAAAACCGGTCAGTGGGCCGAAACCCGCCAGCCGGCCCAGCTACTCCCGCGCCAGCCCGCCCCCGCGCACACCGCGCTGCCTCTCACCGACGGGTGGGACCCACCTATCATCCCTAACCCCGAGCCCCCGCGACCCCGGACTTTTCCCCCGAGCGCGCGAAATCGAAACCGACCGGAAACCGCATCCCGTCGCCCGAATTCTGGTCCCAGAGGACTCCAACTCGATCACAACAGACCCACCGCCCTCCCCCGGCTATAAAAACCCCAACCCCGATCAGTTTTTCCCACGCGATCGCCGATTTTTACTCCGGTGAGCACCGAGACTTCGCCGGTGAATTCTGGCCGATCTAAGCTCGAAAACTCTGATCTAACTCGCTGGTCTTGATCCACCGCCTCCGGGGAACTTTGCAGGTGCAGAAAATCCGAAGACTTACGGTGTAAATCCAGCGCCGACGAGCTTTGCCATGGTTTTGCCTCGGACCTCGCCGCCGAGCACTTTCCAGGACCCCCGAGCTCGAGAAAACCCCCGAGGTGAGATCCCTGACCTCCCCTCTACCGATCTAGGCCATAAGATCACAGTTCTAGGCAGAATTCTCGAGGATCCGAAACTTTCCGGCGAGATCGCCGCTTCCCGCCGCCGTGCGCCGCCGGCAGCGCCGCCCGCGCTCGATCGGAGCGACGTGGCCGCTTGTGCGCCGTTTATTTTAAATCGCACGGTAGACTTTAAAACCCCGCGTACCGGTTCGAGGTTATAATCTCAGCCGTCGGTTTAAAATCGGACGGTCCACGTCGACCCCGCGTTATAAAGACTGGAATTCTTACGTGCTACCCCCTGGGGTTCTCTGGAAACTTCAGATCTAGCCCCGGAAACTTCAGATCTAGCCCCTGGAACTCCAGAAAATCATGTAAATTCATTTAAAAATCAGTTTTAGCCCCTGGACTTAATAGAAATTAAGAAAAACACCTCTGGTAAGTGTAGCTAGACCCCTGGAAATTATGAAAATAATATTATAGACCCTGTAATGGGGTGAGTTTACTTTTTAGCCCTGTTTAGTATTTAATTTACAAAATTGAATATGTAACAAGTGTTTAAAAATTAAAAAGGGGGACAAACATAATTGTCAAAATTTATTAAAAACTTTCTCAGTACTTAGAAAACTTTGGGGTGAGATAAAAATATATTTTTGGGCTGAAATAAATCTGTTTTATCTATTATTCACATTTATTAGTATAGGAACACATTTTTAAGTAAAGAATAGTTATAGAAAAATAGGGAAAATAATTATGAAATAGTATACATCATAAGCCATGGTCAAAATATGATTTTAAATTATTTAGGACCAGAACCTAATCTGTTTAGGTGATGTGTATAATAAAATACACAATTATGCATAGGAATATAAATCTGAAAATATAGCAACTAGTAAATGATAAATGGAGTTTCTAAAATACAAAGAATTCAGTTTAGGGTTGGTAGAAATTATGAAGGCACATATGGGGAAGAATAATACTTTTCATACACACTTGGTAGTAAAAAGGTGAAGTAGTTGAATATAAGAAATTTATTGGAAACCCATATAAATAGTATGTAAGTATAAAGGTGGACACAAAAGTAGGAATCATATACACATGGTTAAAAGTGCATGCAAGCCACAACTCAACACACATAAAGTAACCACAACACATATAATGGTGAATGAATTTCATAAATATGAATGTGTGGTTTATATGAAGTGGAAGTGTGAACTATGTCTTATGATTGTTGTTTTTCTTTTGCTATGTGTGATGGTATGAAGTAGAACCTGTTCAAGAGCAAGTTATTCCTTTCCAAGATCAGGACTACCCATTTCAAGAGCAGCAAGAAGGAGGCAAGTGTCCTTGACCACTTTGATCTTATGCTAGGATGTGTAGATAGAATTATTTGCATTGTCAAGTTAAATATGAAACCCATGCTAGGAAGTTTCCCTAGAATTGCATTAACTTGTTTCCTTGTAGCTTGGGTTGGGATTTATCTTGTCATGTCATTTATACACATGCATATGCTTAGCCATGCTTAGAATGGGATATTTGGGATATGAGATCATCAGTTTATTATACCATACTCTTGAATGAGACATTGTGAGTTATGTAGAGGTAGGGATCAAGGCAAGTTGGATGTTTTGGTTGTGTGCTGGGTGCACGAGACTTGGGTTTGTGTTTAGTACTTGCCTGGATCCTAAGGACCGGTTCATGGAGCATGTAACCCGGCTTTACAGTGCCAACCACATGCTGAGATGGGGCAGCTTGGCCAATTAATTAGGTGTATCCCCGGCGTAGTATGGGTGTGTTGGATGGTGCGGGGATTAGGTGTCAGCTGGACTACCATATGAACCGCAAGGCTCAAGAGGGGGCCACTGCAGCGGGGTTGGAGCCTCTTGTATGCTGTTAGGGGTGAAACCTCAGTGGGCCCACGCTCGTCGGGAATCCCTTTGTAAAGGCTTCGTAGTGATCTCTTGGCCGCACACCTGGGAAGTGTGAATGTGGATCGTAGCCACTGGCATAATGGAGGTTCTTTTAGTCCACCCGGCAACGGGGGATGAAATCACTACTTGTGGGTACAGTGGTACAAACTCTGCAGAGTCAAAACTGTCTTGACAGACGTGCTCACGGTCAAGAGCGGCCTGGACTTATTCATGATTAGAGGAATGATGGTTTTGGAAGTTAAGCGGGGAGCTTAACATTGGAAATGATGTTATGGTTATTGGATTATGATAATGGGTTGGGAGATTGGGACCATTTCACCTGTGTAGTAATGTAGGTGCTTAATAAGCTAAGGTGATAGGTATTAATTGCGTAGTGCTTTAACCATGAGTTCAACCTTTCCTTGTTCTAGCCATGCATGATATAATTTTCCCACACTTGCTGAGTACCATTGGTACTCCACCTTGCATATTTGTTGGTTTATATTGCTGCTCAGGTCAAGATAATGAGGGGGTGTATAATGACCAAGACTTTGGACCCGAGGAAGGATTTTAGGTTCATGAAGACCCCGGGCAACGCCTGTGATGGAGCCCTAAAAGAATAATATTCCACTGCTAGTTTATTTACTTGTGATGAACTTATTATTGTCCATCGAGACATTTACTATGTAAGACTTACTTATATTCGACACCTGGCTTGTAATAAATGATGCTTCACTATTTGTCATCACATGTATGAGAAAATGATCCTGGCATACATGTGATATTCACTTGGTTGTTTCTTCGGAAAAACCGGGTGTGACAATAGAGCGAGAATTTAAAGAAACCGTACCGGAAGCTCGGTTTACGGTCGCCAGAGCAAAAACTGGAAATTCTCTGTGGATTCTTCATGGTTTGCTTCCAAACTTGTAGGAGAGCAGCACGGTGATCGCGCGCTCCTGTTTCCTCTCTTGCTGGACCGTGAAAACGCCTGTGGAACGCTGTCCACGGGCGCCTGACCTTCGGCTGATGTTGAGCCGCCGCTGTGGCGATCGCTCTCGGGCAAAGGAGGTCGGAGCTCATGGTTTCTGGTGTTGGGGAGGTAGAGTGCGATCTCAGGTGGCCGTCTAGCAGCTCGGGGAGGGAGAAGGCGAGCTGGTTTCGCGGTTCTCCGATCGAGCAGAGAGGCGGCAGGTCGGTGACTCGGTGAGCACGGGAGAGGAGAAAATGATCGGTGCCTGCCCCCGTGGAGCGCCTTAAGAGGGCCCTGGAACCGCCCTTGGGCTCGCGTGTGGGCGCGGGAAGCAGCTGGTGGCGCTGCTGCTCCTCGGTGGCGAGCGCAGCTGCTCCCGAGCGTGGAGTCGGCAGCTGCTCGGTGGAAGTTCCCACCGAGACTCTGACTTTGGGTGAAAGTTTCTCCTTCTTCCCTCTATGACATGTGGGTCCCACCTGGGGTTTTAACCTCTGAAATTTACTCCTAATCACTGTAGTGAACAGTGAGCCCCATAATACCCCTGGGTATTCAAATTATTCACCCATGAGCCATTTGAATTGATCAAAGTTCAAATGAGGTTTGGTTTGAATGAATTTCAGCACAAGTTCAGTTTTGAATTCAAATAAAGTTTGAATTTGTCCCACTTAGCTCATGTCAAGATCAACTCCAAATGGAGTGAAAATTGGTGTGTGAGCTCACAAAAATGTGCTGAGTAAGAATATGCCTCCACTTTTAAATTCATGGGATAAAAACAGTTTGAATTTGAATATGGTTTCAAACTGCCCTCTTTCTAGCTATACCCAAAATGACCTCAAAAAGGTTTTGAATTTGGGTGAAACTTGGCATGGACATCCTTAGCAATGTGCAGGAGTTTTTCATATGTCCAGCCCACCTATATCACATGTGGGAAATACCACTTTTGCAATATGTGAGTTTGTTCTCTAATGAGCATGTTGATGGTGGTTACTTGCTCTTCATTTGTGTTCATCATCTTTCCTCAAATGAGGTGTGTGTGGGTGGGGTGATGAACACTTCAACTAGGTGTCAAAAACTGAGGCCCTTACATTCCTCCCCCTTAAAAGAATCTCGTCCCGAGATTATAAGGTGAAAATGAGAGAGAGGACGGTGGAAAATTACCGGATATGCGACGTGAAAAAGTTGGGGTAGTTAGCGCGAAGAAATTCTTCGCTCTCCCATGTCGCTTCGTCCATGGAGTGATTACCCCATAGAACCTTGTAGAACCACAACGTACGGTTGCGTGTGGTTTGGGCCTTTTCATCGATAACCTGCACCGGTTCCTCCCGATAAGTGAGATCCGGTTGCAGCTCTTCAATATCCTCCAGCTGAACGGTAGTTGATAGCTTAAGACACTTCCTCAGCTGGGCAATGTGAAAGACGTCGTGCACACCGGAAAGTGCTTCTGGTAATTTCAGCCAGTATGCCACTGATCCACATCTTTCGGTAATCTGGAATGGACCGATGAATCGGGGTGCCAACTTTCCTCTCACCCCAAATCTGTTTACGCCCTTCATTGGAGACACCCGTAGGTATACGTGATCTCCAACTTCGAATTGTAATGGGCGCCTTCTCCGGTCCGCATACTGTTTCTGACGGGATTGACCAGCTTTTAGGTTCGCCTGAATTAGTCGAACCTTTTCTTCCGCGTTGTTGACAAGGTCAATCCCGAAGGTAACTCTTTCGCCAGACTCACACCAGTTCAATGGTGTGCGGCACTTCCTACCGTATAGTGCCTCGTAAGGTGCCATCTTGATGCTAGCTTGGTACCCATTATTGTACGAGAACTCGGCTAACGGCATGTGATCATCCCAATTCTTGCCGTGGTTGATAGCGCAAGCTCATAGCATGTCTTCTAGAATCTGATTTACCCGCTCGGTTTGTCCATCCGTCCACCAGCTTCCACGCTTCATTTCTTTTGAAGTTGTTCAATTCTTCTTGCATTGCCATCACCCAGTCTATATCCCTTAAGGCTTCGTCTACCCTGTATGGTTCCAGAAAAGAGACAAAAGAGTAGTTGTGACGCCCTCAATTCTGTGGGAAAACCACGGAACCGAGAACTAATGCATATATGTGCCCAGGATGTTCATCACACATACACATACGTTCCACAAACTGAATTCAGATTATATATTACCACGAATAACAGAGTTTATTACAATACCTCATGAGCCTTGGACTCATGCTTACAGCGGAAGTCTTATTTCTATGCAGCGGAAATCTTTATTTTAATGCGGAAGCAAAACTAATGTGGAAGCAAAACTAAGCAGAAGTGGCTCCATCTCTACTCCCTCCACAGGCAAGGTTGAGAATAGATCACACGCCATAATGCTCCACTTGGTCTTCATAGTAGCCTTCTCTTGCTGTTGATGATGAAATAATAATGCAAGTTTGAGTACAATGATGTACTCAGCAAGTGCAGGAAAACACATGATATGCAGTTCATAAACAAGGTAGGTATAAAAGGCTTATTTGCAGAAAAGCAGATTTGTAAAACCATGATAAAACAACAACTTAACTTTAGATGTAATCCCATCATGTATTAAATTACCAACATACCTCCATCACTTCCCGTGTTCCATCCGAACATTAACCAATCCTTTATTCATTCTCACGAATACCTCCTCGTATTCGCTACCATCTCACCTCGTAAAACAACCTCGTCTCACACCGAAACCAATCTCATGTCATGTCCCAACAGTCATGCAACCATCTTATCATCCAGACTCAACAGTTCCAAACCAATAACCATAACCAAGAACCTTCCCAATAACCATCCCAATAACCATCCCAACTAATCATCCTAATAACCATCCCAACTAATCATGGCAGTTTAGCCAGGTGCTCGTGACCGTAAGCTCGGCTATCATGATAGTTTTAGTAACTCTGCAGAGTTTGCACCTCTTTACCCACAAGTTTGTGATTTTGTCACCCGTCGGTGACTGCAGAACCTCCATTATACCAGTACACAACCGTCGGTGTATGGTCAAGAGATCACAAAATAGCCTTTACAAAGGGGTTACTAGATGTATGGACTCACTAAGGTTTCACCGGCAGGCTAGAATCTCCAATTCTCCCACCCACGGGCCCCCTCTTGTGCCATGCAGTTCCCAGGGCAGTCCTCACTCGACTCCCATTCCCCGCGCCTTCCACAGTCCATAACACTCTAGCAACTTACCTAATTACTCAGCTAAGCCGCACCCATACTTGGCCTTGTGGTGGCACTGTTATCCTGGCATGTGCATGCATGAACCGGTCCTTAGATCTACGGCAAGTAAAACCACCATCTCATGCTACCTCATTCACAAACCCAGGCTTGCCTAGATCTCCCTCCGATCCATATTTATTAACCTCATCAGTTACTTATTATTAGTACGAGTGCAGTTAGCTAGACACATCTATCTCGCTTCCCAATCCCATAGACTCAGCGAAGCATAAAGCAAAAACCATACCCGACTCATAGACTTCCCAGGCGACAAGGGTGGTTTAATCAAGACTAGTAAACTCCTATAAAGGGTTTCCCATCATGTTTGACTCAGTACGCACACATTTTTGCAAAACAAAACAGTTTTACCCAAAACATAGGATCAATATGGTCAAGGAGCACTTGCCTTGTACTTGCGGTTCCGGTTGTTCTTGATTCTCAAAACCTTGTTGCTGCAGCTCGTCGTAGACAGCTCCCTGGACCTGTCCTGCTATGTAGGATTCACGCGCATACAAGATTCACAGCAATCAATATCATGCGCAAACCTTAAACTAGATGCGATGATGCACATGCATGCTATCCTATGATTTTTATTAGATTGGTGTGCTCTTGCATGGCTTGCATGGGTAGAGGTGTTCGGATCAAAGGTGGACGTGGTGATGATCTTGTCTTAGATCAAACTGATCATCAAGTGATCTGCCCACGAGAAGGCTTCTGTTCGAAAGGAATTGAAGAACAGATGCAAAGAGATGAACACAGTGATATTGAAGTCCTACCTCGCATTCTTCTTGACTTCGAGGTCCTCCTCAGACCGCTCGGTTCTTCTCCGATGATCTCCCTTGTTGCGCTTCAGCGATGTTTTGCTCGGCGAGTTAGGGCTAGGGCTCTAAGTCGTCGGCTCAGGAGTCGAAAGAGAAGTTTGTGGTTTCGGCCAGAGGTTTTGGGTTCTATTTATAATCGGGAAGAGAAGAGTCCTAATCTGATTGTATCCCGAATAAGAGTCTTATTCAGATCTTTGTTGGATCCTAATATCTTATATTTAGTAACATCGTGGAATTTAGATCGGTTTCTGTTGCGTACCGGTATCTTTACGCGTAAAAACCGCTCCAGAACTCGTTACCTCCGCGATGATGAGCTCCGGAAGCTCCACGTGTCCTTCCGGGCCTGGTATCTTCCCCTTCGCAGAGACGAGCTCCGGTTGTGCCGTGTGTCAGGAGCGAGACCTCCCCCTTCTTCGGAGGTGAACTCCGCGCACGCCACGTGTTGGCGCCGGTCTTCCCTCTCTTCCTTCCTCAGGAACATGCCCCGAGGTCGACACGTGTCTAGCAACGAAAGACCTTCCGGAGACAAGCTCCGGTGGCGACACGTGTTCGATAGATCCGGTCTTTCTCTGAGATGAGCTCCGAGATCGACACGTATCCCGCGCGACTGGTCCTCTGATTTCCGTGAGGACTAGCTCCCAGGATGACACGTGTCTTGTGGAAATGCCTTTGCTTCTTCTGCAGAGGCTAGCTCCGTGGGCAACACGTGTCCTACAGGATCGGACCTCTCCCCTTTGTGGCGACGAGCCCCGAACCTGCCACGCAGCTCTTTCAGCGGCGGACCTCTCTTCACTTCGTAGGGACGAGCTCCGAACACGCCACGTGGCCCGCTGGCCGCAGAAGTTGCCTTCGACGCTCTCTGAGGGCTTTATTGGCTATTCTTTTGATAATTCTCTCTGTTCCTATTTTTCATTAAAATGTTTCCTCTTCATAGAACATGAACATATGCTAACACCCGAGGCGAGGGTGTCACAGTAGTATTCACAAAAATTTGCAACGCGAGATCTAGTAGTTACTCCCTTAGCAATATCACCAATGACATTGTTGACAGGATGGTCTCTTTGTACACTCTGGTGTACTCTTGGGTGAGGAACTTGTGTAGCTGCTTGTTCTTCATCATCTTCATGTTCATTGTCTCCCCCTAGATCATTGCTTCCATGATTATCTTGATCTTCTTGACCTTCCTCCACTTGATCTTGTGTGAAAGCTCCCCCTTGATCATTGCTTCCTTGTTCAGGTTCACCTTGTGCATTTGAGTCTTGCGTTTGCTCTTGTGGTAGAATATCACCAAGTGCCATTTTCTTCAGCACTTCACATGGAGCTTCCTCTTTATCTAGCATACACTTATCGACTTTCTCCACTTGTGAGCTGTTAGTTTCATCGAACACTACGTCACGTGCTACTTCAACAAGGCCGGACACCTTGTTGAAGACACGATAGGCGTAGGCATTCGATTCATAGCCGAGAAAGAACCCTTCATCGGACTTTGAAGCAAACTTCGAAGCCCTCGGTTTCTTGTTCAGAATAAAACATTTACAACCAAAAACTTTGCAATAAGAAACATTAGGCTTTTTACCGATAAGGAGCTCATATGGAGTTTTCTTCAGTAGTCGGTGAAGGTACAGCCGATTTGTGGCATGACAAGCACTGTTCACCGCTTCTGCCCAAAATCGATCTGATGTATTGTATTCGTCCAACATTGTTATTGCCATTTCAATCAATGTTCTGTTCTTCCTTTCGGCCACCCCGTTTTGTTGAGGAGAGTAGGGTGCCGAGAACTCATGCTTTATCCCTTCTTCATCGAGATACTCTTCAACTTGTGTATTCTTGAATTCTGTCCCGTTGTCACTTCTGATGTTCTTCACGGTTGATGAGAATTCGTTCTGGGCTCTTCTTAGGAACTTCTTGAGGATTCCCTGAGTTTCTGATTTATCATACAAGAAAAATACCTAGGTAAATATTGAAAAATCATCAACAATTACTAAACCGTATTTGTTACCGCCGATACTTATGTAAGCAATTGGACCAAATAGATCCATACGAAGAAGTTCCAGTGGTCTTGTAGTGATCATTATGTTCTTGGCGGGGTGTGGTGCTCTGACTTATTTTCCCGCCTGGCAAGCACTGCACGGCATGTCTTTCTCAAAAACCACATCCTTTAGACCTTGGATGTGACCACCTTTTAGAAGTTTCTGCAGATTTCTCATCCCAACATGTGCTAGCCGTCTATGCCACAGCCATCCCATGTTGGTTTTAGCAACCAAGCAAGTGTTGAGTTCGACTTTATCTTTGTTGAAATCAACAAGATAAAGCTTTTCCTTCAACATTCCCTTGAATGCAATCAAGCCATCGCTTCTTCTAAAAACGGTCACACCCTCATTAGTGAATAAACAGTTATAACCTTTGTCGCATAGTTGAGATATTGACAAAAGGTTATAATCTAGGGAGTCTACATGTAAAACATTAGATAAAGCGTGTTGAGGAGATATTTCAATGTTACCGCTACCAAGGACCTTTCCTTGGCTGTTGTCTCCAAAGTATATGCCTTCACTTGGATCCTCGTTGTACTTGTACTCCACAAACATATCTCTCTCTCCGTGTGGCGGACCGGAATCCGCTCATCCAGGATCGCAGAGGGTGGTGCCGCGCGATGCGACACCCGACAGCACATGTCATAAGAACATAAGATATTACATGGGAAACAACTGAAACTGTACAAACAGGTACAAACTTCAGTTACAACTATTGTTTATGTTACACAGCGGAAGTCTACACTACACAACTCACGCCCGCCTATCTAGCAGAAGTTGGTTGCCCAGCCCTAGGGCAACCCACACTAGCTGCACTCCTCAGCTCAGCGCGGCGTGTACGGCTCCCACTCAGCCGTGGTCCCCGACGGAGGGTAACCCTCGCCGGTGGACTCGTACTCCGAGTCCGTGGGTGGCTCCTCACCTGAAAAACACTTAAGCAGCAACCATGAGCACGAAGGCTCAGCAAGGCTTAACCGACTCACCTAAGCATGAAACTCTACATGAGGTATACCAAGACATAGGTTAGTAGCATTTCAGCAAAACGACACGCCTACAAGTTCATCCTTAGTTCATCTTTTAGCAACAAGTTATTAGTTCATGAAATCTGAAATTTAGTAAGCAGTATTTGGTGGCACACATGTAGCAATACAATTATATCAATCAGCATCATTGAATCAACATATTTCATCCATTAATCTACGTTACGACGCAGTGAACAAGCGGTACTCGTCACCGCGAGGGACGGCGAATCGACTCGATATACACCTGCAGGGAAACCCAAAGAGCACGTCACGTACGCCCACCCGTGGACCTGCACAGCACGCTCACTCGATGTCGTACGGGACAACCTTTCACCCAACAGCCCAAACGTCGAACCGGTCGCACCGAAACGAGCAGGAGGTTCCCCACACGGAGCATCTCTCTATGCCCGTTGGCAGATTTCCACCTTGCTGCCCTCAACCTACACCTATAAATCGGTGCGTTATGCCTCGACGCCCGGAGGTTTAGGCTACATCGGTTTATCGGGGCCCATATATCCGATATGCCTTCGGTACGTTCAATACTTGTTCAGCAGGGCCGCACACGGATCGGTCCTCAATCGACACGGGCAGGGATGCGCACACAAGACTCCCTCTTGCTGCGCCCTAGCCCCTGCCTAATCTCATTTTCATTACTAAAGTGATCTCGCGTCACTCAACCGAACCCGTGTGTCCCAATGCCTATCTCGCGAGTAGATTCCAACTACTCGACTTGTACCGAAGTCCTATGACTCATTAAGCATAGCCTGTCTACTCGAGGTCTTAGACACTACCCTCACTCTTTTAGGAACCTTTGGTTATGCAAGTGGGGTTCCATTCATCCTATACCTAATGCACATACATACTTCATATGACACATGTAAACAAAGTAAGACTTATAAAAAGGGTTAATGCAAGCCGGGGCTTGCCTTGTTGCTGCTGGTCAGTAGTTAGTTCTTCGTCCGGAAGAAGGAAATCCAGCACTTCCGGGGTCTCTTCTTCAATGGCTACACGTTGAATACGATACTACATGTAAATTTAAATGTAATGTGTGAACTTAAATACATAATTGCTAATAACTCTAGCTAGCCCTCCCCTTTGGGTTCTGAAATTTTTATGGTGGATTGGTGGGGTCCTAACCAGAGTTGTGACCAAGTTTTATTTGAAACAAAGTTCAATTGAACTTTGTACAAATAAAAGCCTCTTTGGTCAATAATTGAGCCTCTAAGTAATCCCAGGGTTTTTCATGGCTCCCACCATTACTTTCTGGAAACTAGAATTTAGGAGGGTTCTAATGGAGTTGGTTTCATGTCATTCGAAGAATTCTTCGGAAAGTTATGTCCTAATTAAGATTTGGAGAAAAATCTAAAAAATGTTTCTGTACATTTTTCTATTTTCTCTGGGCAGTTCCCTTAATCACCCAATTAGGGTAACTAAATGAACTTGGATGAGTCTGAAAATTTTACTGGTATTCAGGGATTTTCCAATGAACCTTTCAACCAAATTTCAGAATTTTTCATAAAGTAGTTCTCCAGATAAAATTCCCGACAGTTTAAACCTTAGGGATTTAACTCTGGAAAACTATTCACTTTCATGAGCTGAATTTGGTATTGCTGGAAAGTGCTCAGAGAGCTAAATCCAACCAAATTTGGTTCACTCGATTTGGATCTTTCTAGCCAAAGTTCTGAGGATTTGAAGTTTGGAATAATCCTGAAAATCGGGGGAAAAATTTAAACTCTCGGGCCCGCGGGGACACGTGTCAAGCGCGGAGGTGTCCGGCACCCCGGAGATACCACACGTGTCGAGCGCGGAGGTGTCCGGCACACCGGAGATACCACACGTGTCGAGCGCGGAGGTGTCCGGCACACCGGAGATACCACACGTGTCGAGCGCGGAGGTGTCCGGCACACCGGAGATACCACACGTGTCGAGCGCGGAGGTGTCCGGCACACCGGAGCTCACAGGGTATTTTGCGCGCCAGCACAGCCGATCCCCAGCCACACCCAATCCAGGTTTAAACTCTTCAGCCGCTGACACGTGGGCCAGCCGGCTTCGTATTCCTTCCGCCGTTCTCTCACGCCCGCGCCGCCGACCTTGCCGGAGCAGGCTCGGGGCCCGCCGGCTCGCCGCTGCCGTACCTCCCAGGGGCTGAAACTCACCGCCAGGGGGTTGTCGACGTCGAGGAACACGTCGGTGGTGTCAGGTCGGGCTGGGGGTGACCGGAAATAGCTCGGCGACGTGCCGCTGCCTCGGTTGAGGTTCGACACCGTCGACCGTGGTTTCTAAACCCGCCAACACCTCGAACAAACGGCCCTACAGCATCAGTGTACCTCTAGGAAGCTCGACAAGGTATCAAAAGGGTTCAGGGATGGCAGCAAGTCGGTCGGCACCGTGTGACCGATCGTGCCCGCCATGACCGCCCTCGATCGAGCTCGAAATTTGTCACTCCTAGACAGTCTCACGCTACGGATGCAGAAAAGAACTTGATCGCCGGCTAGCCCAGCGTCTACGTGCAAGATTTGATGACCTCCGAAGGATCATAGAGCGAGAATTTAAGGAAACCGTACCGGAAGCTTGGTTTACGGTTGCCGAAGCAAAAACTAGAAATTCTCTGCGGATTCTTCACGGTTGGCTTCCAAACTTGGAGGAGAGCCGCACGGTGGTCGCGCGCTCCTGTTGCCTCTCTCGCTGGACTGTGAAAACGCCTGTGGAACGCTGCCCACGGGCGCCTGACTCTCGGCTGAGGCTAGGTCGCCGCGGTGGCGATCGTCTTTGGGCAAAGGAGGTCGGAGCTCGGGGTTTCTGGCGTTGGGGAGGTGAAGTGCGAGCTCAGGTGGCTGTCTAGCAGCTCAGGGACGAAGGAGGAGATGGTTTTGCTGGTTTTCCCGATTGAGCAGAGAGCTGCGGCGAGAAACAATGCCGCTGCTCGGGTTTGCCCGCGAGAAGATAAAGCCGGCCGACTCCTGCTCGGCTGAGGCGGTGCCGGCCGTGTGGGGGCGCGAGCCAGCCGCCCTGGGCGCCAGCGCGGGGAGAGGGAAGCAGCTGGTGGCGCCGGTAGCTGCTCGGTGGCACAGCCGACAGCTGCTCGGTGGAATTTCCCACCGAGACTCTGACTTTGGGTGCAAGTTTCTCCTTCTCCCCTCTATGACCTGTGGACCCCACCCGGGGTTTTAACCTCTGAAATTTACTCCTAATCACTGTTGCAAACAGTGAGCCCCATAATACCCCTGGTGACTCAAATTGTTCACCCCTGAGCCATTTGAATTGAATAGAATTCAAATTGGGTTGGGTTTGAGTGAATTTCAGCACAAGTTCAGTTTTGAATTCAAATAAAGTTTGAATTCGCCCCACTTAGCTCATGTCAAGATCAACTCCGAATGGAGTGAAAATTGGTGTGGTGTGGTGATGAACACTTCAAATGTGTGCCAAAACTGAGGCCCTTACATTCCTCCCCCCTTAAAAGAATCTCGTCCCGAGATTACAAAAGAAGAGATAGCGATGTAGTAGGGACTTACTCGTGTTGAGAAGCCATGAACTCCGGGTAATTTGAACGAAGGAATTCCTCGCTCTCCCACGTTGCTTCTTCCACGGTGTGGTTACTCCAGAGGATCTTGTAGAACCATAACGTTCTGCTACGCGTGGTTCGGGCTTTCTCATCAAGGATTTCCACCGGATACTCATCGTATGTTAAATCCAGTTTCAACTCGCCGATGTCTTCGGTAGGAACAGCAGCTGTATGCTTCAAACATTTTCGCAGTTGTGAACATGGAAAACATCATGGACACCAGGAAGAGATGCCGGTAGCTCCAATCTATATGCTGCTGGTCCACACTTCTCGGTGATAGCATAGGATCCAATAAAACGGGGAGCGAGCTTCCCCTTCACACCGAACCGGTGCACACCCTTCATCGGAGACACGCGTAGGTATACGTGTTCCCCAACGTCAAAATGCAACGGCCTACGCCTCTTATCAGCGTAGCTCTTCTGCCGGGATTGAGCGGCTTTTAAATTGGCTTGAATTGTCCGAACGCGCTCTTCGGCGTCGTTCACCACATCAACCCCGAATGTGACCCTTTCACCGGACTCGCACCAATTTAATGGGGTGCGGCACTTGCGACCGTAGAGAGCTTCGTAGGGTGCCATCTTGATACTCGCCTGATAGCCATTGTTGTACGAGAATTCTGCCAATGGTAGGTGATTATCCCAGTTCCTACCATGGTGGATGGCACATGCTCTCAACATGTCCTCCAGAACTTGATTCACCCTCTCTGTCTGGCCATCTGTCTGAGGGTGATAGGCGGAGCTCCTGATCAACTTAGTACCCAATGCAGCGTGCAGCTGCTCCCAAAAGCGAGATACAAATAATGCACCTCGATCTGAGACAATGGTCTTGGGTACCCCGTATAGGCATAGAATCTTTGCTATGTACAGCTCCGCATATTTGCCGGCATTGTAACGTGTATTCACCGGGATGAAGTGAGCCGTCTTGGTTAACCGATCAACGATTACCCATATGGAATCATGCTTGTTGGACGTTAGGGGTAATCCCACAATGAAATCCATGCTCACATCTTCCCATTTCCATGCCGGGATCTTCAGGGGTTGCAACAGCCCTGATTTCTTCATGTGATCAGCTTTCACTCGTCTACACGTATCGCACTCGGATACGTACTTAGCTACCTCCCGCTTCATCCGTGTCCACCAAAATTTCTTTTTCAAATCTTGGTACATTTTGTTGCTGCCCGGATGAATGGAGTACTTGGACAAGTGAGCTTCATCGAGGATCTTCTTCCTCAACTCCATATCCCGGGGTACGACTATGCGGCCATTGAACCACAGCGTCCCCTCATCATCCTTATGGAAACATTTGATTTCTCCATCGTCCATACGTCTCCGGAGATGTGCCATGCCTTTATAATTTTTCTGAGCTGCAATGATGTCCTCCCTAATAGTAGGGACGAGGGCAAGGTTGTACAGCGATCCATAAGGAACCAAGTATAAACTTGGCTCTTCCTCCTCCACCGGTGTAATGGTGAGGTGATGGACATGTGATTTCCGACTCAGCGCGTCGGCAACCACATTCGCCTTGCCGGGGTGGTAATGGATCTCAATCTCATAATCTTTGATCAGTTCTAACCACCTCCTCTGCCTCATGTTCAGCTCCTTCTGGGTGAAAATGTATTTCAAGCTCTTGTGGTCGGTGTAGAGATGCACCAAGTTCCCCAGGAGATAGTGCCTCCACATTTTCAGCGCCAACACCACGGCAGCAAGTTCAAGGTCATGGGTGGGATAATGCTGCTCATGGTTCCGAAGTTGGCGTGAGCCATAAGCGACCACACGTCCTTCCTGCATCAACACGCAGCCAAGCCCAATACCGGACGCGTCACAATACACGTCGAAGGGCTTTGTTGTATCCGGCTGGGCTAAGACCGGGGCTGTTGTGAGATGCTTCACCAATGCTTGGAAGGCTCCTTCACACGCCGTGTTCCAAACATACTTCGTTCCCTTCTTCAGCAATTCTGTCATCGGTTTAGCGAGCTTGGAGAAACTTGGGATAAATCTCCGATAGTATCCCGCTAACCCGAGGAAGCTTCTGACTTCATGAACTGAAGTGGGAGCTTTCCATTTCAGCACTTGCTCTATTTTACTTGGGTCAACCGCAATGCCTTCTACGGAGATGAAATGTCCCAAGAATGGCACTTGGCTGATCCAAAATTCGCATTTGCTGAACTTGGCGTAGAGCTTGTGGTCTCGCAATCGTTGAAGAACGATCCGTAAGTGTTCGGCATGCTCGGCTTCTGTCTTGGAGTAAACCAAGATATCGTCGATGAACACTACCACAAACTTGTCCAGCTCCGGCATGAACACCGAGTTCATGAGATACATGAAATGGGCTGGAGCAATTGTGAGACCAAAGGACATGACGAGATATTCATATAAGCCGTATCTCGTCGAGAACGCCGTCTTCGGGATATCCTCCGCCCGGATCTTGATCTGGTGATATCCAGAGCGAAGGTCCATCTTTGAGAATACACTTGCCCCCACAAGTTGATCAAACAAGATGTCAATTCGGGGCAGTGGGTACTTATTCTTGATGGTGACGGCGTTGAGCGGCCGGTAATCCACACACAGCCTCAGGGTCTCATCCTTCTTCTTCACGAATAGCGCCGAGCATCCCCAAGGCGAGGAACTCGGCCTAATGAAACCCTTGCTCAACAGATCATTGAGCTGTTCTTTCAGTTCCGCCAGCTCATTTGGAGCCATCTTGTATGGTCTCCGTGATATGGGTGTAGTCCCGGGTGCGAGCTCGATCTTGAACTCGACATCCCGCTCAGGTGGCATGCCCGGTAGATCATCCGGGAACACGTCGGGATACTCCCGGACTACGGGAATGTCTTCTAACTTGAGAGCCTCAGCACTATTGATCGCTGAAACCTCTCTGACTGGATTATCTAATAGGAGGGACTGCGGACGGTGTAATGGGGAGTTGAGGTGAACCGTCCGTGTTAAAGTTTCCAGGACAGCGCCATGGTAACTTAGCCATGACATCCCCAAGATTGCATCAATCTTCTGCCCCCCTAAGATAATCATAGTGGTGGGATATATCTTCCCACCTAAGCACAGTGGTGCTTTTGGAACCATCATAGTTGCTGAAATCTTTCCTCCCGGTGAGCAGATCATATAAGAACACTCGGTTGGAAAGGCTTCCAGCTGATGCTTAGCCACATATGATGCACTAATGAAGTTGTGGGTTGCACCAGAATCAAAAAGTATGATGATGGCTTGATGGTTGAGAGTAAACGTACCTGCCAGCATGTTGTCTCCCTCTGGGGCGTCCTCATTGTCGAGGTTGCGGATGCCTCCAGTCCGCTGACCAACCTTCTTCACCGGAGGTCGGCCTCGAGCACCGCCCTGGAGCTGGGCTTGCCTGCTGCTCTGCTGCCCCTGGGGACAGTCCTTCGCGAAGTGGCCCGCCTGGCCACACGTGAAGCAGGTGAAACGGGGCGGTCCCCCGCTAATCGGTGGACGGAAACCCGGGGCGCATTGTGGCGGTGGAAACGCCCGGGGTACTGTCTGCTGCTGCTGTTGCTGTTGCTGTCTTGGTGGTGGCATCGGCGGACGGAACGGGGGTGCTTGGAACGAACGTCCCCCGAACTGTTGAGGTCGCGCCGGTGGACGCCACTGCTGCCCGGATGGTGTCCGATACACCATACGGTACTTCTGGGGCGCGCCACCACCGCTGCTAGGTGGAGCGCTGCGCTTCCTCTGCTCAGCTGCTAACTCCCGCTGAGCATCCTCTTGCATGATGGCGGCATTGACTAGTGAAAGCATCTAGGCCCCCGTGAGGTATGATTTCGGTGATTAATGACAACCGTTCGTTATTACTAATGAGTTTGTGGATGCGAGGTTTCACGTATATCACATCAAACGTTAATGAACTATCTATTCACACCATCTACTGCTCATTGGATACAAATGGAGACCCCTCAACGATCTATTCTAAGGGGTTATTCGATACTCATGAAGACTAAATGAAGAACTCATACAACGACTCTATTCTATCAAAATTGGCAACACAAGAAGCTTACACTTCATCAAAATATCATTTCAAACAAGTGTCAAAGAGGTCACTCAAGAAGATTCCAAAAGATCAACTCAAAACAACTCGAAGCAAACAAGTTGCACTCACCGGATCATCCGATGTCTTGCAAAATGACTACATCGGTTGAGTTTGAGTTGGCAGAAGAAGAAGACCTCAGAGCCCAGTACACACCGGATCATCCGATGTGAAGGAAGTGGCACATCGGTTGATTTCAACAGAAGGATGATTTCTGAGTTATTCTGAAGAAGTACACACCGGATCATCCGATGATGAAGTAAGTGTACATCGGTCAATTTCAACAGAGACATTATTTTTGAACCAATTCTGAAGATCAACTAACCGGATCATCCGATGATGAAGTTGAAGTAACATCGGTCGATTAAACAGTCAGATCCAACGGTTATATCCAACGATCACATCTGACACATGACATCAGCTAATTTGGAATTCGACCGATGCTCAAATAAAGGGGTGCATCGGATGATCCGATGTTCACAGAAAAAGTCTGCCTACTTTTCCAACGGCTATCTCGTGTGGGCTGGCTATAAATACCCCTCCAACCGGCCATTTCGTCAAGTCATGATCACCAGAGCCTCACTACACATCCTCAAGCATTCAAGACCAAGAGCTACCACTTCCACACCTCAAAACCTCTTGTACTCCAACTATAGGCTAGATCTAGCTAGAGAGAAGCTTGTGTGCGTCCATTCTTGGTGATTGAAATCTCTAGGCTAGTGAGAGAGAGTGTCTTGGTGACTTCTCTCACCTTGTAAAAGTTGGAGGAAGAAGAGATCGCTCCGGAGCTTACCAAGGCGTTTGTGGAAGCCCGGAGGATCACCATTGTACAAGGCTTGAGCTCCACCTTGACGGAGATGGCGAACGGAGAAAGATAGTGGATTCCCTTGTCTTGGTGACTTGGGAGTGGCTATACCCTTTGGTGGGTGCCACAACGTGGACGTAGGTAGATCTTTGGATCTTACCAAACCACGGGAAAAATCGTCGTGTCTCCGAGTCTCCGCGGGAGTTTGCATCTCTTTCCTCACCCTCTTACTATTACGCATTAACTATTCCGCACTTAATACTCTTGCTTGCGTAGTTAGTTCGCATAGGGAATTGGGCTTCAACCATTAAGTTTTAAATTGCTCTAAAATTTGAAAAAGCCCAATTCACCCCCCTCTTGGGCGTTTCGATCCTTACAATTGGTATCCGAGACAGGTTGCTCATTGGATCATTCTAGCTTCACCGCTAGAGAGCGAAAATGGCCAAGAATGGGGGTTCGGTTCCTACCTTCGAGGGCAAGAATTTTGCTTATTGGAAAGCACGCATGCGCGCTTACCTTGAGGCAATTGCTCCCGAAGTGTGGGAAGCGACCCATGCGGGGTTTGGAAATCTTGACTATGTTGGTGACCAATTAAAATGGGATGCTAAGGCTAGAAATGCCATATATGAATGCATTAGTCAAGATGTCTTTGCTAGGATTGCTAGTAAGGAAAAAGCATGTGAAATTTGGGCATGTCTAATTGAAATACATGAGGGCTCATCTCGTGTTAAAGAACTCAAATATCACATGCTTAAATCAAAATATGATGAATTTAAGATGTTTTCTCATGAGAATGTTAACCAAATGTTTTCTCGTTTAAATGTGCTCATTGAGGAAATTAACGCACTTGACATTGCTTCTCTTGGCAAGGGACTTATCAATCGCAAGATCCTCATGCTTCTACCCAAGCCCAAGTACAACATTATCAATTCAATGCTCCAGAAAGAGTCACTAGACAACATTGAAGTTTCGGAGCTCATTGGAGAAATCCATGCTCATGAGATGAGCGTACTTGGAATGATGGAGGAGTCATCATCAAAAACCATTGCTCTCAAGGCTTCAACCAAGAAGACAACTCCCAAGAAGAAGAAAGTGGTTGAGCCTAGCTCAAGTGAAGAAGAGCAAGAAACAAGCGAAGATGATGATGATGAGGAAATTCTCACGCCTCAACTCCAAGATTGCAAAGAAGGGATACTCTTATAATCCCAAGAAGAAAGCCTTCTTGCCAAGAAAAGATGAAAACAAGACGTGCTACAATTGTGGTGATCTAGGCCACATATCATATGATTGTCCAAGACCGGACAAAAGGAAGGACAATGGCAAGCATCACAAGCTAGAAGAAAGTGATGATGAAGAGGAGGTCAAGCCCAAGCGCTCTTTTGGAAAGAAGAAATTTGACAAAGGCAAGAAAACCAAGCTCTTTCCAAAGAAGAGAAGAGGGCCTCAAAAGGTCTTCATGTGTGAAGCCAATGAGTGGATCACGGATGAAGAGTCAAGCGACGAAGATAGTGAAGATGAAGAAAACTTGGCGGGCCTCGCCATCGTCAACAAGGATGACTCACCTCTTCGTCCACCTCCTATGTGCCTAATGGCAAAAGGTAACTCAAAGTTATGTGAAGATTCTAGCGATGATGATAATGAGCTTTCACCCGATGAATTAGCATCTATGATTAATGAATATCATGCCATTATAAAAAGGGAAAAGGCTAAGGTTAAGGCTCTTGAGCTAGCTCGTGCTAAGCTTGAAAGTGCTAACCTCGATTTGCATGACAAGTATGTAACCATACTTAAAGAGCATGACACGCTCAAATCAAATGTCAAGCAAATCGAGGAGGAGAATGCTCAAATCAAGCTTGAGTATCATGAGCTTGACTTAGCTAACTTAGCACTCTTGGCAAAGCACAATGAGTTGGTTCAAGAACATGAAGTGCTTAACCTTGCTTATGAAGTGATTGAACTTAAATTGAAAAAAACAAAGAAAGAAACCCTTGATGGCAAAATATCATCTAATTCACAAGCCACTAATATTTTGGATAAGTCTTTGCCTTTGAAAGCAAGCCCTAGGGAGAAGGAGCTAATGGACGAAATTGAAAGTCTTTGCACTAGTGTGGCAAGACTCTCTAAGGGGGAGGACAAGCACAAGGAAATCCTCTACCAACAAGCTAAAGGCTTCAACAAGAGGGGACTTGGATCCTTCCCGGTGCCCAACAAAGGAAAGGTGCCCTCACCGGAGCTTAGGACAAGCTTCATCAAGGAAGTTGGTTCCTATTGCCAACATTGTGAGGTCACCGGACATCACACGAGGGAGTGTCCTCTTCCCAACCGTCCTTCTCCCAAATTGCCTCCTAACTACAAATCTACTTTCAATGATTATCACTATCTATTGAGCAAAGTAGGTGGAAAGGTGAAGGCAAGGTTCATCGGCAAAGACATCAAGGGCATGAAGGGGAAGCTCCCCAAGCAACTTTGGGTCCCAAAATCACTTGTATCACACATACAAGGACCTAAGTTGGCTTGGGTTCCTAAACTCAAAAACTAACTTCATGTGTGTAGGTGAACTACAAAGCCGGAGGAAAGCATTGGGTACTCGATAGTGGGTGCACTCAACATATGACCGACAATGATGGTATGTTCACCTCCATAGAGAACCCCGGCAATCATGAACAAGTCACCTTTGGTGATAACTCAAAGGGGAAGGTAATTGGTTTGGGTAAAATTGCTATTTCTCATGATTTGTCTATCTCTAATGTGCTTTACGTTAAGTCTCTTAGTTTCAATTTACTTTCTATTGCACAATTATGTGATCTTGGACTAACATGCACATTTGACAAGAATGGTGTTGTGGTGACTAGTGAATCAAGCAAAGAACTAATATTCAAAGGTTTTTGGCATGGACATCTTTACTTGGTGGACTTCTCCAACAAGGATGCTAGCTTGACCACTTGTCTTTTCACCAAGACAAGTTTGGGATGGCTATGGCATCGGCGCATTGCTCACATTGGGATGAGCAAGCTCAAGAAGTCATTCAAGCTTGGGATGGTGACCGGTGTGAAGGATGTCACATTTGAGAAGAACAAGCTTTGTAGCGCGTGTCAAGCCGGGAAGCAAGTTGCCTCATACCATCCGATGAAGACAATGGTGTCAACCTCCAAGCCACTTGAACTACTTCACATGGACCTCTTCGGACCGTCCACATACCAAAGCGTTGGTGGTAACCTCTATTGTCTTGTTATTGTTGATGACTACTCTCGCTATGCTTGGACATTGTTTCTAGGTGACAAGGGTGAAACTCCGGAAATCTTCAAGACCTTCGCTAAACGAGCTCAAAGGGAATTTCAACTTCCCATCATCAAGGTCCGGAGTGACAACGGCACCGAGTTCAAGAACTACAACATTGGGGAGTGGTGTGATCGTGAAGGCGTGAAACACGAGTTTTCGGCCACATACACCCCTCAACAAAATGGTGTCGTTGAAAGGAAGAACAAGACTCTCATCACCCTTGCAAGAGCAATGCTTGATGACTATGGCACGTCGGAGAAGTTTTGGGCCGAAGCAATCAACACGGCGTGCCATGCCGCAAATAGGGTCTATCTTCATCGACTACTTCAAAAGACCCCATATGAGCTCCTCATTGGGAGAAAGCCCAACATCTCCTACTTCCGAGTCTTCGGGTGCAAGTGCTACATCTACCGCAAGAAAAGGCTCGGTAAGTTTGAAAGAAGGTGTTATGTTGGTATCTTTCTTGGTTATGCGTCAAACTCAAAAGCATATCGAGTATTCAACCAAACCTCCGGGTTAGTTGAAGAAAGTTGTGATGTTGAGTTTGATGACACTAATGGCTCCCAAGAGGAGAGTTTTGGTCATGATGATATAGATGATGAGCCTCTACGAGAAGCTATGAAGAACATGACCATAGGAGACATCAAGCCCGAAGTTGAGGAGAGCCATGATCAAGGGGGAGCCTCAAGTTCCAACATCAACACCTCCATGGCGCCTCAAATTGATGAAGAAGAAGAGAAAGATGATCCATTGCCAATGCAAGATTCACATGCCACACAACACCAAGAAGAAGAAGAAGTCCAAGGTCAAGTCCAACCACAAGACGAGCGAGATGCCTCACCACCGCCAAGTGCCTCACAACCTCTTATGAGGCATGGGCGCATCTCCAAGGCACATCCGATGGATCAAATCATCGGAAGTCCGTCACGGGGAGTAAGTACTCGTTCTCGCCATGTTGCTTCATTTTGTGAGCACTACTCTTTTGTTTCGTGTGTAGAACCCACAAATATTGAGGAAGCACTCCAAGATCCCAATTGGGTGATGGCTATGCAAGAAGAACTCAACAACTTCACCCGCAATGAAGTTTGGGTATTGGAGGAGCGACCTAAGGACAAGAACGTCATCGGAAAAAAGTGGGTGTACCGCAACAAGCAAGACGAGAATGGCGTGGTGGTCCACAACAAGGCAAGGCTTGTGGCCAAGGGTTTTTCACAAGTTGAAGGACTAGATTTTGGAGAGACATTCGCCCCGGTCGCACGGTTAGAAGCTATTCGCATACTCCTTGCTTTTGCTTCGCATCACAATATTATGCTTTATCAAATGGATGTTAAAAGTGCCTTCCTCAATGGTTATATTAACAAACTTGTTTTCGTTGAGCAACCTCCCGGGTTTGAAGATTCGAGGAATCCTAACCATGTTTATAGGTTACACAAGGCGCTCTACGGGCTCAAGCAAGCACCTAGGGCATGGTATGAACGTCTAAGGGATTTCCTAGTCATGCAAGGATTCAAGATCGGGAGGGTGGATACCACACTTTTCACCAAGGACATCAACGGGGATTTATTTCTTTGTCAAATTTACGTTGATGACATTATTTTTGGCTCAACTAACAAATCTCTTAGCCTTGAGTTTGGCACCATGATGTCTAGGGAGTTCGAGATGTCAATGATTGGAGAACTCAATTTCTTCCTAGGATTTCAAATCAAGCAACTTCAAGAGGGGACTTTCATCTACCAAGAGAAGTACACCAAGGACCTCTTGAAGAAGTTTGAAATGGAAGATTGTAGCTCAAGAAGTACTCCAATGGCGACAAATTGTCATCTCGACGCGGACATGGACGGTAAACCTATTGATCAATCTCATTACCGTTCCATGATTGGTTCATTGTTATATCTTACCGCATCTAGGCCCGATATCATGTTTAGTGTGTGCTTGTGTGCTCGCTTTCAAGCAGCACCTAAAGAATCGCATCGTAAGGCGGTCTTTAGGATACTTAGGTATCTCAAGCATACCCCAAGTGTAGGTTTGTGGTACCCCAAGAACGCTAGTTTCCATCTCTTGGGTTACTCGGATTCGGACTTTGCCGGATGCCGTGTGGATCGCAAGAGTACCTCCGGTGGGTGCCACTTACTTGGGCGTTCCCTAGTATCTTGGTCGAGCAAAAAGCAAAACTCCGTGGCTTTGTCCACCGCGGAGGCAGAGTATATAGCGGCCGGTGCATGTTGTGCCCAAATTCTATATATGAAGCAAACCCTTTTGGACTTT
The DNA here is from genome assembly GCA_030760725.1 of Neostapfia colusana. Taxonomy (NCBI): domain Eukaryota; kingdom Viridiplantae; phylum Streptophyta; class Magnoliopsida; order Poales; family Poaceae; genus Neostapfia; species Neostapfia colusana. The sequence goes on from JASWHV010000006.1 coordinate 111,153,643, forward strand.
GGAATTAAATTTGATTGTGTGCCTCTCCTTTGTGGCAATGAAAGTGCGGTTAAGATAGCTAGAAACCCCGTTCAACACTCCCGCACTAAGCACATTGATATTCGCCATCACTTCTTGCGGGACCATGAGGCTAAAGGAGACATCTCTTTGCAAGGTGTTAGGTCCGAAGAACAATTGGCGGATATCTTCACTAAACCACTTGATGAGAAAACTTTTTCTAGACTTAGAAGTGAATTAAATGTGCTAGATGCATCTAACGTCATGTAAGTTGCCATGTTCATGTAAGGTTGCATATCAAATAGGTCTTGTCTAACTCCCAAAGGATAGGGGCGAGCTAGAAATAGTTTTCCCTGAGGAAGCCTTTGGAAGGTTTAAACTTGGCAAGATAGATTTACATTATGCTTTGCATGATTCCTGCCATATAGACTTGCACTCATTTAATATCTTGCATTATTTTGTTTGGCATTGCATACGGTAGATTGTCACAAAGGGGAACCCACATCATGAGAAGGAGACTTGTTCAAAATGCAATATCTCAACTCATATGATGTGGATAGAGCAAAATTCTAAAGGTACATGCTTTAAAGAGATAGAAGTTTTCCATACTCTAGCTCACAAAGCATGGGCCTTACATTTTCGTGGTTTCCCTCCTAACCTTGTGTGTTCTCTTTGCTTAAGGGCTTAGCCAATATGTGGCACTATATTTGAAGCCTTCTATTAGAGGTTAGGAGTTGCCCAAAAAGTCCTAGGACCCATCCTTATCTTTGTGTGTTTAAGTCCAAGGACACATATGGGCAGTCTTAGGTTTTCTGTAGTCATCGGATTATCCGATGCTAGGGCCAGCAGATCATCGGATCAATTGGTGCTTCAGTTCAGTGCTCAGATCAAGTCAGATGTCACAAATCAACCGATGAGTTCATTTCAGAAGACATCGGAGCATCCGGTGTTCAGTTTTCTGGTGCCCTGCAGAAATCGACCGATGATCGACACCTCAACGTCGGCTCATCCAGTGTTCAAAGAGAGTTTTTGGAACAACTCTCTGTTGAACTCGACCGATGCATCCTCCGATGATCATCGGTCCATCCGGTGTTTTGTGCGCGGCTAGGGTTTGCCCGTACGGTTTAAATAGCGATTCGGCCGCCTCTTTCGTTTTTCTTCCCCGACCTCCGCCGCCGCCCGCTTCTCTCGCCGCCCGTCGCCCTCGCCGCCGTCCTCGCGCCCTCCGGCCACCTCCGGTCGCCGCCGTCGCCTAGGCGCCGCCCGTGCCCGCACCGCCGCCTCTCCCGCGCGCGCCGCCGCCGTTCCACCGCACCGCCGCAGCTCCCTCCTCCGCCGCGCCTCCCTCGCCGTCTCCCCTCCACCACCAGCCGCACCACCACTCGCCGCCGGCTTCCACCACCGCGCATCACCCTCTCCGCTAGGGTTTCGCCATGCTTCGCCGTTCGTCGCTAAGATGGGTCGCGATCGCAAAGGAAAGGGCAAGGCTATTGAGGAGCCCGCCGCGGAGAAGCGCAAGATGTCCAAGGACGCTCGTCGTGCAGAGTTGGCCGCTCGCGCCGCCGAGGAGCGTGAGCGCGGCCATCGCGGTTCCTTACGGATCCGCGAGTCCCGGCAGAGGCAGGAGCAGCCTCCGGTCCAGCCGGTGCCTCCCGAGGGCTCCGACGAGGAGGAGACCGAGGTGCCGTCTCTCATCCGCCGGCGCACCCCGAGGACTCGTGGGGGTGGACAGACTCCTACGGCGAGTCGGCGCCCCTCTGCGGCTGACCGCGCCGAGGACAGAGAGGCCCAAAGGGCCATCCACCTGATTGACACAGCAGTCCGTGTTGCCGAGGATGTCAGACTCACCGACTACAGGAAGATGAAGGCAAGGCAACTGAAGAAGCTCAGATGGTCAGCGATGCCTGAGGAGTGGTTCCCGCGGCCTAGGGACGCTCTAGTTGACTCCCGCTTCTGGACCCTGACACAGGCGTCCCTGTACGAGACTTACAGGCGTCGGGGCCACAAGCTCTTCCAGCATAACAGCATCGACTGGGATCAGCTTGCAGTGGCAGCAGGACACGGGATCAGGCCACTCTTTGAGAGATACAAAGGACTTGTGGACTTGCTCTCGCACCAGAGGAGTGCCTACGTCAAGGAGTGGGTCAGGGTGTTCTACGCAACACTCTACGTCTCTGAGGGCCGTCGCTCGATTCACTACATGTTCATGGGGCAGATCCACGACGTGTCTCGAGACTTGTTGGGCAGACTGCTTGGTGTGGAGCTCTCTACTACGTGCCTGCACCAGATAGTCTACGGAGACGCAGACCCGCCGAGGAGGCCACTGACTGGAGGAGTGGCACCGCCTTTCGAGGAGATCAGAGGTCTGTTCACTCAGCCGTTCACTCCTGACCAGCCGAGGGTGCCAGCGCTTCTCACCCCAGCAGCTCGGACAGTTCACCACGTCCTCAGGCGTACCCTACTACCGAGGTCTGGCTACTTGGAGGGCTTCACGAGCCTTCAGCAGACCATCCTGTTCTATGTGATGAACGTGATGGAGTTCGACATCGTGGATATTCTGATCTGCGAGATGGAGGACGTGATCACCGACGGAGTTGGGATGCTTCGACAGTTGGTCTTCGGTCACTGGATCTGTCACCTTCTCCACCAGTTGGTTCCAGAGGACACTCCAGGAGTTTCTCAGCTGACGGAGATGCACGTGACCCGGTCAGCCACTACCGAGTCCCCACTCCGGGAGACCGCCGCCTTGGCCGTCCCGTCGAGCGTGAGGTTCGAGCCAGACTGTTAGAGGAGGACTGGGCAAAGCTGACTCAGGAGGACGCAGAGCTGGCACAGGCAGAGGCTCAGGGAGGAGACCTACAGCATATATGGTCGGACAGCGACACCAGCGATAGTGTCGAGGAGTACTTCCCTCCTGCTCCTCCTTCACCGAGGCAGCACGACGCAGAGGCAGGAGGCTCAGCAGCTCCACCACCTACACCTCCTCCAGTGTCAGAGGCTCAGGTGACTCAGCCGTCAGAGCTCACTGCTTTACTTCAGCGGATGGCTCAGCAGCAGGAGCAGCAGGCAGCCCGACAGGAGCAGCTTCAGAGGCAGCAGCAGGAGATGCAGCTGGAGATCGCCCGTCAGAGGCGAGAGGACATCGACAGGTACACCAACCTTGTCGACCAGATGACGAGACGCACTCTGGACCAGCAGCAGCAGACTCAGCAGATGTTGTTGGGCGTCCTGGGGTTGGTCACCAACCTCTACCAGCAGACGGGAGTCGCCCTTCCACCTCAGCACTCGGGACTCAGTCAGGCTCCAGGTGCACCCCCACTGGCACCAGCTCCAGCACCGTCCTCGTCGATCCCCAACTTCAGTATACCACCTCTGCTCGCCTCGACAGCGCCCGTTCACTCGACAGTACTGCCGCTGACGTCGTTCCAGTCCTCACCTCTTCCGGCAGTACCTTCTCCACCGGCGCCAGCAGTCTCAGCGGATCCCCCAGTAGCTCCAGCTCCAGCTCCCCCCACTCCAGCTCCAGCGCCAGCGACCTCCACCTCCAGCAGCTCCGGCGACAGCACCGTCGACGCCGACCGCTTCACCATCGACAGGAGCGCGCCTGAGTCGTAGGCACTCGACTTCCCTTTTTGGTGTCTTGATGCCAAAGGGGGAGAAGAGTTAGAGTCAGGGGGAGGGTTAGCTCAATTCTAGGGGGAGTTCTTGGTTTTAGGGGGAGTGTTTATCCTTTTGCTACTTATTGTTATCTATTTGAGATTGCCTGTTATTAGTATTTGCTATTATTGTACTCCGGGTGCTACTTTGTGCTCTTGCGCTTTATTGTTTATTATTTGAGCCTTCGAGCCACTTGTGTTGCAATTTGTACTTGTTATATTTCTTTTTTGAGCATTGCGTTTTAATTCCATTAATTCTATGCTCTACTCGTTGTGTTGTCATCAATCACCAAAAAGGGGGAGATTGAAAGCATCTAGGCCCCCGTGAGGTATGGTTTCGGTGATTAATGACAACCGTTCGTTATTACTAATGAGTTTGTGGATGCGAGGTTTCACGTATATCACATCAAACGTTAATGAACTATCTATTCACACCATCTACTGCTCATTGGATACAAATGGAGATCCCTCAACGATCTATTCTAAGGGGTTATTCGATACTCATGAAGACTAAATGAAGAACTCATACAACGACTCTATTCTATCAAAATTGGCAACACAAGAAGCTTACACTTCATCAAAATATCATTTCAAACAAGTGTCAAAGAGGTCACTCAAGAAGATTCCAAAAGATCAACTCAAAACAACTCGAAGCAAACAAGTTGCACTCACCGGATCATCCGATGTCTTGCAAAATGACTACATCGATCGAGTTTGAGTTGGCAGAAGAAGAAGACCTCAGAGCCCAGTACACACCGGATCATCCGATGTGAAGGAAGTGGCACATCGGTTGATTTCAACAGAAGGATGATTTCTGAGTTATTCTGAAGAAGTACACACCGGATCATCCGATGATGAAGTAAGTGTACATCGGCCAATTTCAACAGAGACATTATTTTTGAACCAATTCTGAAGATCAACTCACCGGATCATCCGATGATGAAGTTGAAGTAACATCGGTCGATTAAACAGTCAGATCCAACGGTTATATCCAACGGTCACATCTGACACATGACATCAGCTAATTTGGAATTCGACCGATGCTCAAATAAAGGGGTGCATCGGATGATCCGATGTTCACAGAAAAAGTCTGCCTACTTTTCCAACGGCTATCTCGTGTGGGCTGGCTATAAATACCCCTCCAACCGGCCATTTCGTCAAGTCTTGATCACCAGAGCCTCACTACACATCCTCAAGCATTCAAGACCAAGAGCTACCACTTCCACACCTCAAAACCTCTTGTACTCCAACTATAGGCTAGATCTAGCTAGAGAGAAGCTTGTGTGCGTCCATTCTTGGTGATTGGAATCTCTAGGCTAGTGAGAGAGAGTGTCTTGGTGACTTCTCTCACCTTGTAAAAGTTGGAGGAAGAAGAGATCGCTCCGGAGCTTACCAAGGCGTTTGTGGAAGCCCGGAGGATCACCATTGTACAAGGCTTGAGCTCCACCTTGCCGGAGATGGCGAACGGAGAAAGATAGTGGATTCCCTTGTCTTGGTGACTTGGGAGTGGCAATACCCTTTGGTGGGTGCCACAACGTGGACGTAGGTAGATCTTTGTGATCTTACCAAACCACGGGAAAAATCGCCGTGTCTCCGAGTCTCCGCGGGAGTTTGCATCTCTTTCCTCACCCTCTTACTATTACGCATTTACTATTCCGCACTTAATACTCTTGCTTGCGTAGTTAGTTCGCATAGGGAATTGGGCTTCAACCATTAAGTTTTAAATTGCTCTAAAATTTGAAAAAGCCCAATTCACCCCCCCTCTTGGGCGTTTCGATCCTTACAACTAGGTCGTTGAACGTGCCACGGTTCCACTGTACGAGGTGGGTCTTCATTTCGGGGTGTAACCCCCGATAGAAGTGCTCCCTCTTCTTCTCCTCCGTGGAGATGTAGTCTGACGCATACTGCGCCAGATGGTTGAAGGCACGGGAGTAGTCGTGGGCACTCCTCCCGCCCTGCTTCAGTTCCAAAAATTCTTGGAACTTCCTCTTCATTATTCCGGGAGGGATGTGATAGGCGCGGAACGCCTCCCGGATTTCTTGCCATTCCACGGCATGGCCAGCCGGACGTGAGGCGACATAATTCGCCCACCACGCACCAGCGGCACCGTGGAGCTTCTGTGCTGCGAACAGGGTCTTCTGCCGCTCCGTACACTGGAGCAGCCCAAACTTGGACTCGATGGTCCGCAGCCAGTTGTCAGCCTCCAGTGGTTCTTCAGCTTCGGTGAACACTGGAGGGTGCGTACTCATGAAATCCGAGTACGACACATCACGGGGCTCCCGAGGCCCTCTATCTTGACGTCCCCCCGCCTGGGACGTATTCTGCACGATCGTGCGGAGCAGGTCGGTTTGCTCCTCACGACCTCCCACCAATGCCGCTATCACATCCGCTAGAGTAAGCGGAGGCGGCGGTGGTGGCTGCTGCTGCGGGGTGCTGTCGTAGGCCGGTGGCTGGGAGTCATCGCCTCCCCCTTGGCTAGAGCCACCTACCTCGTGCGTGGTCCTAGTGCGAACCATCTGCAACCATACGACAATAACATCAGTCCCGCAACACTTGCATGCCGTTCCATTAAAATGGGCGTAAAAATATTATGACAACAAAAACATGCGATATATCTCGTAAGTAGATAATGTAATAACTTTGCACAAGCTACACCACTACCAGACCAAACACAAGCTAGTTTAATCCAACTTGATGAACCTCTACTTTGGAAGCTCACCATAACTAGGTTTGGTCTCTACGAGATATTACTATCGCTTTGTCATCACGTATACCACTCTTAGGGTACAACACCCTCTCCAGTGAGTTCAACTGTCATTCTTCTGTCAGAATGACCAGTTTCTACCTATTCCAAGTTTTGATCTGGTTCTGGGCATTTTCATGACTCAAGTTGAATACCAAAGTTCAAGTTAACTTCAGTATCTTTCCAACAAGTACTCATTTGCCCCCAGATCAGCTTTGGTTAAAAAGTTATGCTAATTCAAAGTTAGCAGAATTTCTGGAAGAATTTTAACAGCACCTCCCTTGGAAGTGGCTGTTTTCAACCCTGATTTCCACTAAATTCTGTGCTGAAATTTCAGAATCTTTGAATTGCAAAGATGTCACACATCTTCTACTCTTTCTAAGGATGCATTATATGACAATTTTAGATTTTTCTACTGGAAGTTACGTTTGAAAAACAGATCAGTTCAGAGGATGTTTTACTCTGCCCTGGTTCTGGACAGTTTACATTCCTCTGGGATTTCAGCCATCTTAAGGCGAGTTTCAGCTCTGGAAGTCTACAACAAAGTTGTAGAGTACTTGAATACCTTTCCAGAACTATATAGCACACCTCCCTGGGCTAAAAGACCTGTGAGTTGTGCTCTGTTAAAGTTCGGCAACCTTGCTGCCCAAAACAGAGCACTCTGCTTTTCATAACTTTTGGCTATACTGCTCCACTATCCCATTCTTATACCCAACCAGTGTCCTAAATGTTGAACCTATAGATTTTAATTCTTTGTTATCATTATTCTCATGCATATGCCTACAATATCTCGGTACTACGTTCCTCACAAAAGAAAATCCTAACCGGATTTTACCGGCATATACGTCTCAAGTGTGGCACTAAACGGTCTCTCGCACACGTTTTCTACACGGATACATACGTGGTTAGTACCTGCAGAAGACCACACAATGATGGTGCACTCAAAGGTTGTTCATTTCAGGCAGTTCAATATTTAAAAGTAAATACAAACGCCCGTATCATTTCCATACGGCCGTCCTTGAGTTAGGTCACGTCTCAAGGTACGTGATTGTGTTTCGACACCACACGACGGGGAACCCGAGTATGTCATGAACGGGTCGTCACGGTTGGGAATGTTATCAACCCAACAGATACCACCTACTGCCCTGCAGGGCACGCCGATGGCAAGCGCTGCGTATGTCCTCCTGGGCTATTTCCAGACGAACACACTCTCGCGTTACTGACCACGCGATGGGGTCTCCACTTACTTGCCTAATGCACGCTAGGGATCAGCGTTTCATATGAACTCAGGGACATGAAGAGTCCAAGAGGTTCATATTGACGTCTCACACCAAGCTGTGAGACTCTATCCCTGAGCCACATTCCTCGTCAGGGGGAGCTAACCGAAATTGAACCACTTTCGGTGGCGTTCCTTACCATACTTACCAGAGCGTAGGTGCGTCGTTACATACTTGAAATTCAGAATTATAACACATAGGTTAATATTTGCCACTTTAAGTAACTATGCTAATATAGTCCTTACTTGGGCAACTACCGATTCCTCACCGTATACCTAAGTTTTTCCCATAATGCAGTCCTTTAGTACTGTGCTATCCCCAATGCAGCTCTGATACCAGGCTGTGGCGGACCGGAATCCGCTCATCCAGGATCACAGAGGGTGGTGCCGCGCGATGCGACACCCGACAGCACACGTCATAAGAACATAAGATATTACATGGGAAACAACTGAAACTGTACAAACAGGTACAAACTTCAGTTACAACTATTGTCTATGTTACACAGCGGAAGTCTACACTACACAACTCACGCCCGCCTATCTAGCAGAAGTTGGTTGCCCAGCCCTAGGGCAACCCACACTAGCTGCACTCCTCAGCTCAGCGCGGCGTGTACGGCTCCCACTCAGCCGTGGTCCCCGACGGAGGGTAACCCTCGCCGGTGGACTCGTACTCCGAGTCCGTGGGTGGCTCCTCACCTGAAAAACACTTAAGCAGCAACCATGAGCACGAAGGCTCAGCAAGGCTTAACCGACTCACCTAAGCATGAAACTCTACATGAGGTATACCAAGACATAGGTTAGTAGCATTTCAGCAAAACGACACGCCTACAAGTTCATCCTTAGTTCATCTTTTAGCAACAAGTTATTAGTTCATGAAATCTGAGCCCGTTGGCAGATTTCCACCTTGCTGCCCTCAACCTACACCTATAAATCGGTGCGTTATGCCTCGACGCCCGGAGGTTTAGGCTACATCGGTTTATCGGGGCCCATATATCCGATATGCCTTCGGTACGTTCAATACTTGTTCAGCAGGGCCGCACACGGATCGGTCCTCAATCGACACGGGCAGGGATGCGCACACAAGACTCCCTCTTGCTGCGCCCTAGCCCCTGCCTAATCTCATTTTCATTACTAAAGTGATCTCGCGTCACTCAACCGAACCCGTGTGTCCCAATGCCTATCTCGCGAGTAGATTCCAACTACTCGACTTGTACCGAAGTCCTATGACTCATTAAGCATAGCCTGTCTACTCGAGGTCTTAGACACTACCCTCACTCTTTTAGGAACCTTTGGTTATGCAAGTGGGGTTCCATTCATCCTATACCTAATGCACATACATACTTCATATGACACATGTAAACAAAGTAAGACTTATAAAAAGGGTTAATGCAAGCCGGGGCTTGCCTTGTTGCTGCTGGTCAGTAGTTAGTTCTTCGTCCGGAAGAAGGAAATCCAGCACTTCCGGGGTCTCTTCTTCAATGGCTACACGTTGAATACGATACTACATGTAAATTTAAATGTAATGTGTGAACTTAAATACATAATTGCTAATAACTCTAGCTAGCCCTCCCCTTTGGGTTCTGAAATTTTTATGGTGGATTGGTGGGGTCCTAACCAGAGTTGTGACCAAGTTTTATTTGAAACAAAGTTCAATTGAACTTTGTACAAATAAAAGCCTCTTTGGTCAATAATTGAGCCTCTAAGTAATCCCAGGGTTTTTCATGGCTCCCACCATTACTTTATGGAAACTAGAATTTAGGAGGGTTCTAATGGAGTTGGTTTCATGTCATTCAAAGAATTCTACGGAAAGTTATGTCCTAATTAAGATTTGGAGAAAAATCTGAAAAATGTTTCTGTACATTTTTCTATTTTCTCTGGGCAGTTCCTCTAATCACCCAATTAGGGTAACTAAATGAACTTGGATGAGTCTGAAAATTTTACTGGTGTTCAGGGATTTTCCAATGAACCTTTCAACCAAATTTCAGAATTTTTCATAAAGTAGTTCTCCAGATAAAATTCCTGACAGTTTAAACCTTAGGGATTTAACTCTGGAAAACTATTCACTTTCATGAGCTGAATTTGGTATTGCTGGAAAGTGCTCAGAGAGCTAAATCCAACCAAATTTGGTTCACTCGATTTGGAGCTTTCTAGCCAAAGTTCTGAGGATTTGAAGTTTGGAATAATCCTGAAAATCGGGGGAAAAATTTAAACTCTCGGGCCCGCGGGGACACGTGTCGAGCGCGGAGGTGTCCGGCACACCGGAGATACCACACGTGTCGAGCGCGGAGGTGTCCGGCACACCGGAGATACCACACGTGTCGAGCGCGGAGGTGTCCGGCACACCGGAGATACCACACATGTCGAGCGCGGAGGTGTCCGGTACACCGGAGCTCACAGGGTATTTTGCGCGCCAGCACAGCCGATCCCCGGCCACACCCGATCCAGGTTTAAACTCTTCAGCCGCTGACACGTGGGCCAGCCGGCTTCGTATTCCTCCCGCCGTTCTCTCACGCCCGCGCCGCCGACCTTGCCGGAGCAGGCTCGGGGCCCGCCGGCTCGCCGCTGCCGGACCTCCCAGGGGCTGAAACTCGCCGCCAGGGGGTTGTCGACATCGAGGAACATGTCGGTGGTGTCAGGTCAGGCTGGGGGTGACCGGAAATAGCTCGGCGACGTGCCGCTGCCTCGGTTGAGGTTCGACACCGTCGACCGTGGTTTCTAAACCCGCCAACACCTCGAACAAACGGCCCTACAGCATCAGTGTACCTCTAGGAAGCTCGACAAGGTATCAAAAGGGTTCAGAGATGGCGGCAAGTCGGTCGGCACCGTGTGACCGATCGTGCCCGCCATGACCGCCCTCGATCGAGCTCGAAATTTGTCACTCCTAGACAGTCTCACGCTACGGATGCAGAAAAGAACTTGATCGCTGGCTAGCCCAGCGTCTACGTGCAAGATTTGATGACCTCCGAAGGATCATAGAGCGAGAATTTAAGGAAACCGTACCGGAAGCTTGGTTTACGGTCGTCGAAGCAAAAACTAGAAATTCTCTGCGGATTCTTCACGGTTGGCTTCCAGACTTGGAGGAGAGACGCACGGTGGTCGCGCGCTCCTGTTGCCTCTCTTGCTGGACCGTGAAAACGCCTGTGGAACGCTGCCCACGGGCGCCTGACTCTCGGCTGAGGCTAGGTCGCCGCGGTGGCGATCGTCTTTGGGCAAAGGAGGTCGGAGCTCGGGGTTTCTGGCATTGGGGAGGTGAAGTGCGAGCTCAGGTGGCTGTCTAGCAGCTCAGGGACGAAGGAGGAGATGGTTTTGCTGGTTTTCCCGATTGAGCAGAGAGCTGCGGCGAGAAACAATGCCGCTTCTCAGGTTTGCCCGCGAGAAGATAAAGCCGGCCGACTCCTGCTCGGCTGAGGCGGTGCCGGCCGCGTGGGGGCACGAGCCAGCCGCCCTGGGCGCCAGCGCGCGGAGAGGGAAGCAGCTGGTGGCGCCGGTAGCTGCTCGGTGGCACAGCCGACAGCTGCTTGGTGGAATTTCCCACCGAGACTCTGACTTTGGGTGCAAGTTTCTCCTTCTCCCCTCTATGACCTGTGGGCCCCACCCGGGGTTTTAACCTCTGAAATTTACTCCTAATCACTGTTGCAAACAGTGAGCCCCTAATACCCCTGGTGACTCAAATTGTTCACCCCTGAGCCATTTGAATTGAATAGAATTCAAATTGGGTTGGGTTTGAGTGAATTTCAGCACAAGTTCAGTTTTGAATTCAAATAAAGTTTGAATTCGTCCCACTTAGCTCATGTCAAGATCAACTCCGAATGGAGTGAAAATTGGTGTGGTGTGGTGATGAACACTTCAAATGTGTGCCAAAACTGAGGCCCTTACACTCCGGTCATGTGATTTGTGCATCCGCTATCTAGCACCCACTTAGATCCACCGGAGGAGTAAGCCTGCAAAACAGAATTATTCCTTGGTTTTAGGTACCCAAGCTTGCTTGGGTCCTCTCAGGTTAGTCACAAGAGTCTTGGGCACCCACACACAAGCTTTCGAGTTCCTGTGGCGTGGCCCTGTGTATTTAGCAATAACTTTTCCATATTTGTTTCTCATAAGAACATAGGAAGCATCAAATGTACGAAACAATATTTGTAAATCAGATTCATGTGATTTTTCCTTAACAAAGGTGATTCTTTTCTTTGCATGATTAAGAGTGGACATGTGTTTGTTCCTGTCAAACCCAAGACCATCTTTGACGTTGGGAGGTCTAGTGATCATATATGCACTACGTGCATATTTGATCTTCTCCTTATCAAATATGCCGTTTTGGGAAGGATGCATATCATGAGAAATTGAAGTATTAGAAATGATATTTTTCTTACTAGAGCATATGCAGGTTCCAATTGTTGTCGAACTCATATCTTTAGAGGAAGAGCTCTTGGAGGAAGATGAGTCACCTTGCTTGAGCGACTCAACTTGCAACTCAAGGACCTTGTTAACTCTTGACAAGTTAGCAAGCTCATCCTTTATTGAAATATGTGAGTCCTCTAGCTTTGAGTGAGTCTCCTTACTCAAGGCTAGCTCAAACTCAAGTGACTTGTTCTTCTCTCTTTCAAGCTCAAGAAGTTTTTCAACTTCTTGATATCTCTTCCTTTCACGGATGAGCATATCTTCTTGTTGGTTGACAAGTTCCTCCTTTTCAAAGATTTAGTTTGACAACATTTCCATTTTCTTTAAAGCAATTTTACTTAATCCTCTAAACATTTCTTCATTATCACTAGAGCTATCAAAGTCATCAATAGAGGTATTTAATGCAGGAGGAGTAAGTTGAACCTTTTTCTTGCCTTCTTTAGCCATAAGGCAAGTATGGTTGTTCATATCCCGTCCTCCCATGTTTGTGAGGAGTGTAGCTCTCATGGTGGGTTTCTTAACGGCAAAGGTGGCCATCTCCTCTTCTTCATCGGAGGAGGACTCATCGTTTGAGTCCCACTCCTTGCCAATGTGAGCTTGATGAGCTTGTCTCCTTTTTCTGAAATTTTTCTTCTCATGTGCTTTTGCTTCCTTCTTCTTCTTGTTTTCTTCATAAGTACAGTCCACCATGAAGTGACCGTACTCTCCACAATTATAGCAAGTACGTCGAGCCTTGGATTTCCCTTCATTTGAATTGTTGCCATGTCTTCTCCTCATCATGCGCTTGAACTTTTTGATAAAGAGTACCATTTCCTCATCATCTAGATCGGTACTCATGTCGCTTGTATCTCCGTCATCTTGGTCTTCACGGGTTTCTTTGAGTTCGGGTCTGCACGTTGCTTTGAGAGCAACTTCTTTCTTTTTGGAAGAGGTAAGTTAGGCTAAGCCTTTGACGTATTGAGCCTCCTTCTCCATCATTTCATGATTTATGATCTTCCCCAATAACTCATCGGGAGTTATTTTGTGAAACCCGGGGCTTTCTCTAATCATTGAGCAAAGTGTGACGTTTCTTGGCATGAACTCTCTAATCATCCTTTTGACCACCTCGTGATCAGTCCATTTCTTACTTCCATAGGCACGGATTTTGTTGATGAGTGCCTTCATCCGGTTGTACATGTCTTGAGGTGATTCGCCTTCTTTAATATCAAATCTCCCCAACTCTCCTTCTAGCATCTCAATTTTGGCTTCACGTACAGACCTATTTCCTTCATGAGCAGTTTTGAGTGTATCCCAGATTTCTTTTGCACCCTCTAGTCCATCGATCTTGGTGAATTCTTCTCTGCTCAGTGACGATGTGATTACTGCAACGGCTTGTGCATTTCTGTGAATCTCTTGTTCTTGTTCCGGAGTGAGTTCTTCATCCGTATCTGGGATATCTATTCCTGTGCATACAATATGCCAAAGGCTGGGATTCAAGGATATTAGATGCATTTTCATGTTGCACTTCCACATGGTATAGTCACTTTCGTCAAACTGCGGGGGCCTTCCCATAGGAATGGAGAGATAGTGATTATTTGAATTGAGATGGTTGTAGTTGTAAGGATATCGGGAGTAGTCGTGATGACCACTCCCCATTGTCTTTTCTTCCTCTTTTCCCTTTTGTGCCATTAATTTCTTTCTCAGTAGTGCCTTTAGCTGTCTCACTTCTTCATCATCATGTGGACCTTCTTTCAGCACATCGAAGGCTTTGGCTTCTTGCTCCTCATCGTTGATGTTTGTCTTCGGGATATCGTTGTTCTTCTCAGAGGCCATTGATCTCTCCGAGATGTGAGTCTCGTTGATGGAGAACTTGGCTCTGATACCAATTGAATGTGGCCTAGAGGGGGGGTGAATAGGCCTTATAGAGTTTCCTGCACACTTAAAGTAGTTGTCAAAAACTTGATTGACCGGACTAGTCCGGTTGTGTGAGCGGACTAGTCCGGTGTGCCTGAAGTGTGTAGATTGTATAAGTGTTGTGCAGGAGAATCAACTTGTTTAGCAGCGGAAATAAGAACAATAGTTATTCTATTTTGATTTTACAATGTGAGGTGTGATTATGCCCGTGAATGAGACTTAGCAACTCAAATTATGAAGTTTAGCATCTAGATGTTCTATTCAACAAAATTAAGGAGGCAAGCGAGACTCAAATTTTACCGAGGTTTGATCTCACCAAGAGATCTACGTCCTCGTTGAGGAAGCTCACACAGAGCCGGGTCTCTAACCCTTTCCCTCTTCAAGTCACCACACAAGGCCGACTTGACTCCACTAGCACGGGTAATCACCGAGTTTGTGGGGCAACCTCACACGTTGAGGTCTCCCACAAGAATTACAATGAGAAAGCGATCAAATACACTCAAAAGAATTACAATGCAGAATATGAGTGTAGAGAGATCAAACCTCAAGGGCTCACAACGAAGGAACGACAATCTCCCAATCCCAAATCCAAGTGTTTCATTGATTTTCACCTTTTTGCACCTTAGATGTGTGGGGAGATGTGTTTTTGGGCTCTTGGGACAGGTGGCGGCGCTAGGGTTTTTGTTTCAAGCAGTGTGAGTCGTCTTCTTTTGTTTCAAGGCCGTGGATCACCAATTTATATGGTTTCCAAAAAGTTATCGTTGTAAAACCTAATACCGGACTAGTCCGATATATGATCGGACTTGTCCGGTCTACTTCCAGTGGGTTAACCGGACTAGTCCGGTCTAAAACCGGACTTGTCCGGTGCTATGTGAAGTGGGGTTCCAGAAAGTTTAGCAGACTAGTCCTGTCGTATGGATGGACTAGTCCGCAGTCCTCTAAAGAGGACAACAGAAACATGAGCGGACTAGTCCGGTCTAAAACCGGACTTGTCCGGTTGCATTCCAGTAAGCTTACCGGACTAGTCCGGTCCATAAACGGACTAGTCCGGTGTCCAGTGGATATTAGTTGATTTTTAAACCCCTTACCCTTACGCAAAGTCATGAGCTCTTGAGATGTGTCTCTCACACACACCCTATACATTTACATCTACTTTGCTCTTCTAAATTCCACTAAGGTCTTCCTTTTCGGGCACCACTCTATTTTTCACCTTTTTGTGTGCACCGAGCTAGTTCACTTTGTTTGTCCTGCAATCATTTCGTTAGGATCTCATATGCTTGTCATCAATTCTCCAAAACCCACAAGGGATACCCTAGATGCACTTTCACATATGTTCCACAAACTGAATTCAGAATATATATTACCACGAATAACAGAGTTTATTACAATGTCTCATCAGTCTTGGACTCATGCTAACAGCGGAAGTCTTATCTAAGCAGCGGAAGTCTAAATATAGCAGCGGAAGTCTTTATTCTAGTGCGGAAGCAATCTAAACAGCAGCAGTGGCTCTATCTCTACTCCATCCCCACAGGCAAGGTTGAGGACAGATTACACGCCTAATGCTCCACTTGGTCTTCATAGTAATCTTCTCCTGTAGCTGATGATGAAGTAATAATGCAAGTTTGAGTACAATGATGTACTCAGCAAGTGCGGGAAAATATGATATGTAGCTCACAACAAGGTAGGTATAAAAAGGCTCATTGCAGAAAGCAAAGTTTATTTCTCAAAACACGATAAAAACAGTAACTCAGGTTAAAGTGAATGTAATCCCAACATGTATTAAAATACCAACATACCTTCATTATGTTTCATCACTTTCCATGTCTCAACCGGACATTAATCTTTTTCAACTTTGCTCACGAATACCTTCTCGTATTCGCTACCATCTCACGAATACCATCTCGTATTCGATACTATTTTATCTCATAAACAATTCCGTCTCACACCGAGATCAATCTCGTTGCCATGACTCAACAGTCATGCAACCAAATCTTATCACCCGGACTCAATAGTCCCGAAAAGCAAACCATAACCAAAAACCATAACCATCCCAACTAATCATGGAAGTTGTCTAGGCGCTCGTGACCGTAAGCTCGGCTATCATGATAGTTTTAGACTCTACAGAGTTTGTACCACTTTACCCACAAGTTTGTGATTTCGTCACCCGTCGGCGACTGCAGAACCTCCATTATACCAGTACACAACCGTCGGTGTATGGTTAAGAGATCACAAAATAGCCTTTACAAAGGGGCTACTAGATGTATGGACTCACTAAGGTTTCACCGGCAGGCTAGAATCTCCAATTCTCCCACCCACGGGCCCCCTATTGTGCCTTGCAGTTCCCAGGGCAGTCCTCACTCGACTCCTATTCCCCGCGCCTTCCACGATCCATAACAATCTAGTAACTTACCTAATTACTTAGCTAAGCCGCACCCATACTTGGCCTTGTGGTGGCACTGTTATCCTGGCATGGCTGGCATGAACCGATCCTTAGATCTACGGCAAGTAACCATCATCTCATGCTACCTCATTCACAAACCCAGGCTTGCCTAGATCTCCTTCCGATTCACGTTCATTAACAACATCAGTTTCTAATTATCATTACAGTGCAATTAGCTAGACACATCTATCTCGCTTCCCATAATCCCGTGGACTACGCGAAGCATAAAGGTAAAACCATATCCGACTCATTTACTTCCCTTGCGGCAAGGGTGGTTTAACCAAAACTAGTAAACTCCTATGAAAGGGTTTCCCATCATGTTTGACTCAGCACACACACCTTTTTCGCAAACAAAACAGTTTTCCAAAATATATGATCAATATGGTCAAGGGGTACTTGCCTTGTTCTTGCGGTTCCGGTTGCTCTTGGATCTCGAAACCCTGTTGTTGCAGCTCGTCGTAGACAGCTCTCTGAGCTTGTCCTTCTATACGCGAGCACGCACATACAAGATTCATAGCAATAAATACCATGCACAAACTTTAACCAGATGCGATGATGCATATGCATGCAAATCCTATGATGCAGTTTAGTTTGTACGTGTTCTTTCATGGCTTGCATGGCTTTTACGATGAACAAAAGTGTTCGGATCAATTGTGGACGTGGTGATGTTCTTGACTTTAGATCAAACCGATCAACACGTGATCTGTCCACGAAAAAGCTTCTGTTCCGAAGGAATCGAAGGAACAGATGCAACGAAAACGCGATGATGTCGTAAGGTGGTATTGGAAACCTACCTTACTCTCTTCGGGTCCTCCCTCCTAGCAAAACAGATCGTCGGGACTCCTCCGGCGATGGCGATCGTGATCCAGGCTCATCGGCGGTCTCTCTGGTGGTTGTACTTTGGCGAAGGGTTTTACTCGGCGAGCTGGGGCTAGGGCTCTAAGTTGTCGGCTCAGGAGGTGGAAAAGAAGTACGTGGCTGCGGCCAAAGGTTTTCGGTTCTATTTATAAGGGGAAAACGGAGAGTCCTCCTCTGATCGGAATTCGAACAAGAGTCCTATTTAAATTATTTTTGAATCTTAACAACTTATCTTAGATTGATTCGGTGCGGTAACATTGTGGAATTCGTGTCGGTTTCCTCCCGTACCGGTATTCCCATGCATACAGAGAAAAACCACTTCAGAATCGCGTTAACTTTGCGGCGTGAGCTTCGGAAGCTCCACGTGTCCTGCGGGAACCTGGGCTCCCTTTTTCGCAGAGACAAGCTCCAGTTGTGCCACGTGCCAGGCGGGCGAGACCTCCCTCTTACTCAAAGGTGAGCTCCACATGCGCCATGTGTCCTGGCGGGCGGGACCTCCCCCTCTCCAAAGGTGAGCTCCGCGTGCGCCACGTGTCTGGAGGGTCGGGACCTCCCCTCTCAACAGAGGCGAGCTCCGTGAACGCCACGTGTCAGTTCCGGACCTCCCCTCTCTTCGAAGGTGGATCCGGGGGTGCCATGTGTCAGTGTCGGATCTCCTCTCTCTTCGGAGGTAACTCGGGATGTGCCACGGGTCCTAACAGCGCCAGACTTCCTTTCTCCTTAGAGACGAGCTCCGAGTTACACATGTGTCCATCAGCGTCGGACCTCCCGGAGGCGAGCTCCGGAGGTGACACGTGTCCGGTAGTGTCGGATCTCCCAGAGGTGAGCTCCGTAGGTGACACGTGTCCAATAGGACCGGACCTCTCGGAGGTGAGCTCCGAGAGTGACATGTGTCTATCGGGGCCAGACCTTTCGGAGGTGAGCTCCGAGAGCGACAAGTGTCCCGTGCGGCTGGTCCTTTTTTTTCCGCGGTGACTAGCTCCGAAGGCGACACGTGTCCTGCAGGACTGGCCTCGCTTCTCCGCAGAGGCAAGCTCCGGGGCAACACGTGTCCCACGGGGTCGGACCTCTCCCCCTTTGTGGGGATGAGCCCCGAGCTTGCCACGTAGCCAGTTTAGCGGCAGACCTCTCCCCATTTGCGGAGATGAGCTCCGAACACGCCACGTGGCCAGCAAGCCGCGGGAGTTGTCTTTGGCGCTCTCTGTAAACTAGAATTTGCTCTTTTTGGCTAACTTTTTGATTCTTTCTTGGTTTCAACTTATTTTAAAAATGTTTTCTACATGGAAAATGAATACATGCAGAAATCGAAAATGAGGGTCTCACAAATCTACCCCCCTTAAATTAAATCTCGCCCTCGAGATTCGTTAGTAGAGAATAGATGAGGAAACTCTATCTTGATATCTTCCTCACGCTCCTATGTAGCTTCGGCTTCCATGTGATGGCTCCATTGCACCTTGCACCAACGGATCACTTTGTTCCTCGTGACCCTTTCCTTTACTTCCAAAATTCGGACAGGGTCCTCTTCATAGGTCAGGTCCTCTTGAAGTTCAAGTTCATCCATCAGTACTTTCTCTTCTAGTACTCTCAAGCACTTCTTGAGCTGGGAAACATGAAACACGTCATGTACGTCGGAGAGGTGCATCGGGAGCTCTAGTTGATAGGCTACTTATCCTCGCTTGTCCAAAATCTTAAATGGTCCGATGTAGCGAGGTGCTAGCTTGCCTTTGACGTTGAAACGTCGTTGGCCATGGATAGGCGATACCTTAAGGTATACGAAGTCTCCTACTTTGAAAGTCAACTTCCTTCGCCTATTGTTCGCATAGCCTTTCTGTCGGGACTGAGCAGCCTCCAAGTTCTCTCGTACCATTTGGACTTGCTTCTCAGCCTCTTGCAGTACTTCTGGTCCAAACACTTGGTTCTCTCCGGTCCCGTTCCAAAACAACGGCGTTCTACACCGTCTACTATACAATGCTTCGAAAGGTGACATCTTCAAGCTAGCTTGATAGCTGTTGTTATAGGAGAATTCAGCGTACGGTAAACTCCTATCCCAACTACGCCCATGTTTCAAGGTGCAAGCTCTCAACATGTCTTCCAAAATTTGGTTTGTCCTTTCGGTTTGCCCATCAGTTTGTGGGTGGTAGGCGGAGCTAAAATCCAATCGTGTACCCATAGCCTTCTGCAACTTCCTCCAAAATCTAGAGGTAAACTGAGAACCCCGATCTGAGACTATCCTCTTCGGGACTCCATGGCGGCACACGATTCGCTCCATGTCCAGCTCGGCTAGATCTGCCACACGGTACGTGGTTTTAACAGGAAGAAAATGAGCGGTTTTCGTCAATCGGTCCACGATAACCCAGATTGAGTCGTAACCCAATCGAGTACGTGGCAATCCGACGATGAAATCCATACTGATGTCTTCCCACTTCCACTCGGGTACCTTCAAGGGTTGCAACAATCCAGCGGGTCTTTGATGTCCGACCTTCACCCGTTGGCATGTGTCGCATAGGGCAACATACTTGGCTATGTCCCTCTTCGTACCATCCCACCAATAACAAGTCTTCAGGTCCTTGTACATCTTAGTACTTCCGGGATGTATGGAATATAGTGAGTCGTGTGCCTCTTTTAATATCGTGTCGCGGATGTGCTTCACGTTAGGCACACAAATCTTTTTTCCTAGCCAAAGCATACCCTTCTCGTCTTCCTTGAAGTCCTTCTCTATTCCTTGCTGGATCCTTTCCTTGATCTCCTTGATCTCTTCATCCGTAGCTTGGCCATCCTTTATCTCTTGTTCCAACGAAGAGTGGAGTTCCATAACTTCCATCTCGTTCAAGAACCTGAGATGTAACCGTTCGAACTCCTTTCGTAGCTCGGGTGGTAGCTCCTGAACCGTAAGTTGGTGACATGCTCCCTTTCGGCTCAATGCATCGGCTACTACATTGGCCTTTCCGGGTTGATAGTTGATTCCAACATCATAATCCTTGATAAGTTCCAACCATCGACGTTGCCTCAAATTCAAATCCGTTTGAGTGAATATGTACTTGAGGCTTTTATGATCCGTATAGATCTCACATCGATGACCAAGGATATAATGTCTCCAAATCTTCAATGCATGCACCACGGCTGCGAGTTCCAAGTCATGTGTGGGGTAATTGAGCTCGTGTTTCTTGAGTTGTCTCGACGCATAGGCTACCACTTGTCCATCTTGCATGAGCACACATCCAAGCCCTTGTCTGGATGCGTCACAATATATGTCAGGGCTTTTGCTTACGTCCGGCAATACCAAAACCGGCGCTGTGGTTAGCCTCTTCTTGAGCTCCTCAAAGCTTTCTTGGCATGCTGGTGTCCATTGGAAGGCTTTTCCCTTCGTTAGCAACTCCGTCATAGGCTTTGCTATCTTAGAGAAATCCTTGATGAACCGTCGGTAGTATCCAGCCATCCCAAGAAAACTCTGAATATTCCTCACGTTTTGCGGTTGGTTCCACTTCAGAACATCTCCCACTTTTCCGGGATCAACCGATACTCCTTCCTTGGAGATGATGTGGCCTAGGAACGATATCTCCTTTAGCCAAAATTGACATTTGCTGAACTTGGCATACAGCTGATGCTCTCGTAGCTTCTGTAATGTCAATCTCAAGTGTTCTTCATTTTCCTCCTCACTGTTCAAATACACCATGATATCGTCAATGAAAACCACGACGAACTTATCCAAGTACTCCATGAAAACCTTGTTCATGAGGCACATGAAGCATGCAGGTGCATTCGTTAACCCAAAAGACATCACGGTATATTCATACGAACCATACCGTGTTCGAAAGGCAGTCTTGAGTATATCGGAGGGCTTAATCTTCAGCTAGAAGTATCCTGACCGAAGATCAATCTTGGAGAACACTCGGGCTCCCTTCATTTGGTCGAACAGGTCCTTTATACGGGGCAGAGGGTACTTGTTCTTGATTGTCACCTCATTGAGAGACCTATAGTCCACGCACATCCTTTGTGTTCCATCCTTCTTGTCTACGAAGAGCACGGGGGCTCCCCATGGTGACAAACTTAGACGTATAAAACCCTTCTCTTTCTGCTCCTGCATTTGCTTCTTACATGGTCTCTTTGCTATAGGTGCGGTTCCGGGTACTAGGTCGATGGAAAACTCAATGTCCCGGTCAGGTGGCATACCGGGAAGTTCTTCTGGGAACACGTCTGAAAACTCTTGAACCACTGGGATGCTGTCCGTGGTTGCTCCTTTGATGTGGTTCAATGCTGCCTTCTCGGCTGCCGGTTGGGTTGACTCAAACTCGATATGGGTACCGCGCTCGTTTGTCAGCTGCACGCTCCTTTCAGCACATTGGATTACCCCGTTGTGCTTACTTAGCCAATCCATTCCGAGTATTATGTCAAGCCCTTGGGAATCCAAGACAATGAGGTTGGCAAGGAAGTCTATCCCACTTATATTAAGGTGTACTTTCAGACATACTACATTAGTCCTCATCTCTCCACCGGAAGAATTAACCAACATAGTATATTTCAAGTGTGATATGGGTAGATTATACTTGGCAACATACTTGGATGATATGAAAGAATGTGATGCTCCCGGATCAAATAGAATGGTGGCTGGGTTGGAGTTGGAAAGGAACATACCAATCACGACGTCTTCAGCTTGTTGCGCTTCCTCAGCAGAAACATGGTTCACGTTGCCGCGAGCGTAGTTCTGCTGTCCGCGGTTTCCTTGATTAGCTCCTCTGTTGGGCCGTGGGTTATGCTTGGGCACGGTGCCTTGCTGTCCAGGACCTCTCCTCGGGCACTGGCTCGCAAAGTGTCCCGTCTCCCCGCATGCAAAGCATGCCCTGTTGCTTATGGCAGCAGGTACGTTGGGGCGGGGTTTTTGAACAGGGGCGCCCATGTTGGGTCGGGGCGCAGGAGATAAAGGCACACGAGGTGCTTGCATGGCTAGACGTAGCTGTGGTGGCTGATTAGGGCGGTATGCAGGAGTGGTCGATCATACTGCGATGCATCTGGGGGCATGTAACGAGGTCGTACGTTGCTCCCTTGTGGCTGGTATGGCATCTTCCTCTTGCCCTCTCGCTCGATCTCTTGGATTTTGCTTTCAACCACTATAGCTTTGTCAACCAGCTTCTGGAAGTTAGCATAGTCATTGTTGAGAAGTTGAACCTGGATCGCATTGTTCAACCCTCTCATGAACAGGTACTGCTTCCGTTGGTCCGAGTTGGCATCTTCAGGGGCATACCGGGACAATTGTGTGAACTTGTTGAGGTACTCATTCAAACTTTTCTGTCCTTGGCGGAGACCTTCGAACTCCTGTCTCTTAAGCATCATTACACCAGCAGAGATGTAATGAGATCGGAAACTCTCCTTGAACTCAGTCCAAGTGATTGTATCTGGGTCGACTTGAGCTTTGCACAGGGCATCCCACCAGTCAGCGGCTGCTCCCATGAGTTGGTGCGACGTGAAGAGAACCTTCTCTCGGTCACTGCACTGAACTATGGCAAGCTTCTTCTCCATGGACTTCAACCAGTCATCGGCCTCCATGGGTCATTAGCTTGAGCAAAGGTAGGCGGTCGAGTCCTCACGAACTCTCCCAGCCTGTTGTGAGCCGGTGGTGGTGGCGGTGGTGCCGGAACAGGGTTGTTGTTGTTGGCCTGCAGCTGACCCAAAGTTTGCATCATGGTTTGCATAAGCTGATTCTGCATGGCCATCAACCATTCCAGGTTGTTCTCACCAGCTCCGGGGTTAACATGAACTTCATCGTGGCCATCCTCTTGGTTGCCACGGACGTTCCTTCCTTGGCGGCTGGCGTTTCCTCTCACCATCTATGAGAGAGATTGGAATAGAGTGGAGGTTAGAAGTTTAGATGGGTCCCTCCCAACTATATGCATAAAGGTGGATTGACTGTATATATATCAGCCCATATGAGGATGTGAATCAGGTGCCGAGGCATCTCACACCTCTTTCTACTTATGTGTGGATATGGACAACGCTTGAGACGTCCCACAACTCACACTAAGCACACAATCACAAACAATCATCACAAAAGTTCACACAACTCCTATTCAAGGCTTTTTCAATGGGAGTCCTATGTGGTTTAGGGTGATACCAATCTGTGACTTCACCCTATGTCAAGGTGGTTTGGGGTGATACCAATCTGTGATCCAACTATGGCTTCTTCTAGGCTTGCATCCTATGTCAAGGTGGTTTCAATGCCAATCTATGCATCCTAGGCTTGCATCCTATGGTCGACGTGGCTTCTAATACCAATCTGTTACTAGGGGGTTGCATCCTACGGTCAACGTGGTTCAGCTACTAATCTGTGATCGTTCTAGGTTTGTGACCTACAGTCAACCGTGGTAGCATGGTACCAATCTATGGATTGTACCAATCTGTGACTAGGCATGGCTTCTTTAATACCATTCTAGGTTTCCCTTCCGCCTTGCATCCCCATTTGTATGTCGGGGCTCTTGTGACACCCTCGTTTCTGTGGAAAACCACAGAACCGAGAACTGATGCATATGTTTGCCCAGGATGTTCATCACACATATACATATGTTCCACAAACTGAATTCAGAATATATATTACCACGAATAACAGGGTTTATTACAATGTCTCATGAGTCTTGGACTCATGCTAACAGCGGAAGTCTTATCTAAAGAGCGGAAGTCTAAATCTAGCAGCGGAAGTCTTCATTCTAGTGAGGAAGCAATCTAAGCAGCAGCAGTGGCTCCATCTCTACTCCATCCCCACAGGCAAGGTTGAAGACAGATGACACGTCTAATTCTCCATTTGGTCTTCATAGTAATCTTCTCCTGTAGCTGATGATGAAGTAATAATGCAAGTTTGAGTACAATGATGTACTCAGCAAGTGCAGGAAAATACGATATGTAGCTCACAACAAGGTAGGTGTAAAAAAGCTCATTGCAGGAAGCAAAGTTTATTTCTCAAAACACAATAAAAAAAAGTAACTCAGCTTAAAGTGAATGTAATCCCAACATGTATTAAAATACCAACATACCTTCATTATGTTTCATAACTTTCCATGTCTCAACTGGATATTAATCTTTTTCAACTTTGCTCATGAATACCTTCTCGTATTCGCTACCATCTCACGAATACCATCTTGTATTCGCTACCATTTCATCTCATACACAATTCTGTCTCACACCAAGACCAATCTCGTTGCCATGACTCAACAGTCATGCAACCAAATCTTATCACCCGGACTCAACAGTTCCGAAAACCAAACCATAACAAAAAACCATAACCATCCCAACTAATCATGGAAGTTGTCCAGACGCTCGTGACCGTAAGCTCGGCTATCATGATAGTTTTAGACTCTGCAGAGTTTGTACCACTTTACCCACAAGTTTGTGATTTCGTCACCCGTCGGCGACTGTAGAACCTCCATTATACCAGTACACAACCGTCGGTGTATGGTCAAGAGATCACAAAATAGCCTTTACAAAGGGGCTACTAGATGTATGGACTCACTAAAGTTTCATCGGCAGGCTAGAATCTCCAGTTCTCCCACCCACGGGCCCCCTCTTGTGCCTTGCAGTTCCCAGTGCAGTCCTCACTCGACTACCATTCCCCACGCCTTCCACGGTCCATAACAATCTAGTAACTTACCTAATTACTCATCTAAGCCGCACCCATACTTGGCCTTGTGGTGGCACTGTTATCCTGGCATGGCTGGCATGAACCGGTCCTTAGATCTACGGCAAGTAACCACCATCTCATGCTACCTCATTCACAAACCCAGGCTTGCCTAGATCTCCCTCTGATTCACGTTCATTAACAACATCAGTTTCTCATTATCATTACGAGTGCAGTTAGCTAGACACATCTATCCCGTTTCCCATAATCCCATGGACTACGAGAAGCGTAAAGGTAAAACCATACCCGACTCATTTACTTCCCAGGCAACAAGGGTGGTTTAACCAAAACTAGTAAACTCCTACGAAAGGATTTTCCATCATGTTTGACTCAGCACACACACCTTTTTCGCAAACAAAACAGTTTTCCAAAATATAGGATCAATATGGTCAAGGGACTTGCCTTTTTGTTGTGGTTCCGGTTGCTCTTGGATCTCGAAATCCTGTTGTTGCAGCTCGTCATAGACAGCTCTCTGAGCTTGTCCTTCTATACGCGATCGTGCACATACAAGATTCATAGCAATCAATACCATGCACAAACTTTAACCAGATGCGATGATGCATATGCATGCAAATCCTATGATGCAGTTTAGTTTGTACGTGTTCTTTCATGGCTTGCATGGCTTTTACAATGAACAAAAGTGTTCGGATCAATTGTGGACGTGGTGATGATCTTGAATTTAGATCAAACCTATCAACACGTGATCTGTCCACGAAAAAGCTTCCGTTCCTTAGGAATCGAAGGAACAGATGCAAAGAAAACGTGATGATGTCGTAAGGTGGTATTGGAAACCTACCTTACTCTCTTCAAGTCATCACTCCTAGCAAAACAGATCGTCGGGGCTCCTCTGGCGATGTCAATCGTGATCCAGGCTCGTCGGCAGCCTCTCCGGCGGTCGCACTTCGGCGAAGGGTTTTACTCGGCGAGCTGGGGCTAGGACTCTAAGTTGTCGGCTCAGGAGGTGGAAAAGAAGTACGTGGCTGCGGCCAAAGGTTTTCGGTTCTATTTATAAGAGGAAAACGGAGAGTCCTCCTCTGATCGGAATTTGAACAAGAGTCCTATTCAAATTGTTTTTGAATCTTAACAACTTATCTTAGATTGATTCGGTGCGGTAACATTGTGGAATTCGTGTCGGTTTCCTCCTGTACCGGTATTCCCACGCATACAGAGGAAAACCGCTTCAGACTCGCGTTACCTTCGCGGCGGTGAGCTCCGGAAGCTCCACGTGTCCTGCAGGAACCTAGGCTCCCTTTTCCGCAGAGACAAGCTCCGGTTGTGCCGCGTGTCAGGCGGGCGAGACCTCCCTCTTACTCAGAGGTGAGCTCCGCATGCGCCACGCGTCCTGGCGGGCGGGACCTCCCTCTCTCCAAAGGCGAGCTCCATGTGCGCCTTGTGTCTGGAGGGTCGGGACCTCCCCTCTCAACAGAGGCGAGCTCCGTGAACGCCACGTTTCAGTTCCAGACCTCCCCTCTCTTAGGAGGTGGATCCGGGGGTGCCATGTGTCAGTGCCGGACCTCCCCTCTCTTCGGAGGTAGCTCCGGATGTGCCACGTGTCCTAACAGCGCCAGACTTCCTTTATCCTCAGAGACGAGCTCCGAGGTCGACACGCGTCCATCAGCGTCGGACCTCCCGGAGGCGAGCTCCGGAGGTGACACATGTCCGGTAGTGTCGGACCTCCCAGAGGTGAACTCCAGAGGTGACACGTGTCCAATAGGACCGGACCTCTCGGAGGTGAGCTCCGAGAGCGATATGTGTCTAGCGGGGCTGGACCTCTCAGAGGTGAGCTCCGAGAGCGACACGTGTCCCGTGCGGCTGGTCCTCTGTTTTCCGCGGTGACTAGCTCCGAAGGTACCACGTGTCCTGCGGGACTGGCATCGCTTCTCCGCAGAGGCTAGCTCCAGGGGCAACACGTGTCCCACAGGGTCGGACCCCTTTCCCTTTGCGGGGATGAGCCCCGAGCCTGCCACGTAGCCAGTTTAGCGGCGGACCTCTCCCCATTTGTGGAGATGAGCTCCGAACACGCCACGATGCCAGCGAGCCGTGGGAGTTGTCTTTGGCGCCTTCTGTTAACTGGAATTTGCTCTTTTTGGCTAACTTTTTTATTCTTTCTCGGTCTCAACTTATTTTAAAAATGTTTTTTCTACATGGAACATGAATACATGCAGAAATAAAAAATGAGGGTGTCACAGCTCTGTCATTAATAAAGCCTTTTTTGTTTCAAGTCTTGTGTATCTTGAGTCATTGATGTAGACATCAGACCCTTGGCAGCACAAAGGTCCGGAATGATTCAGCCGACGTGGATAGCTCTTTGCCGACGTCCCGAGTTTGTTCCTCTGGGTTCTTAGAAGCGTAAGGACTCGGGGCGCTCCGGCAGTGTGGCTAACACTCCTCCCAGGTCCTTGGAAGCGCAAGGACCCAAGGGAACGTCGGCCAGTGTCTTCGGCTTGTCGTAGTTGGATCTTTGATTCTTCTGTCTGCCGCTGCAGCGGTCCAACGTCCTGCCCACATGGTTCACCGTGATGGCCCCGTGGTAGGTGTGGCCCTTGAGTTGGGGCGCACCTACCACTGGATGAGGCGGGACATCAGCACCAGGCCTCCTGGGAGGTCCGGGACACCAAGGACCTATTTTGACCTGCAGGCATGGCAGAAAAAAGGAGTAGTCATGCTCTCTAGTCACTATTTCTGTTCGTTAGTTTTGTTGTGGCTTACGGTCCTCGGCTGAGCTACGGGGCCTGGGTAATTCGATGTGGGTCGTCCGGGCCATGGTTAAGGCCTTGCCCAGGGGTATGAGCCGTCCGGTTCCCCGTTACTGAGCTGTAGCACTGGAGAGGTAGAGTGTGTAGGCTTGGGTTATAGAACCAGGCAAAACAGGCTACACACTCTAGACCTCCCGCTGGCGTAAGCCTTTCAGGGGAGGGACCTTTCGGCGCCATAAGGCCCCTAGGCAATGAGACAACCAAAGGATCCCGATTATGCCACATGTACCTCAAGCAGACCCACGTGCAGAAGGATAGCACTGGTCCTACTATGGTTCAACACAGGAAAAAGTGACTGGCCACATGGCCGGAGTGGTATGGAAAGAAAGCACGAGAAGAAAGGGGGCTATGTATAGGGTCTGATTACTTTTCTTGTCCGTAGGCGTGTTCCTTCTGGCCCCCAAGTACTTGGTTGTAGCGCAGGAGAGGCAGTGCGGCAGGCTTAGGGTGCGGAACCAGGCTAAGCAAGCTGCGTGTCCTGGACCTCCTACGGGCGTTAACCTTTCAGCATGGAGACCTTCTAGTGCCACGGGACCTAGGACAAGTGTGTAGGACAGGCTACGGACATGCCATTCACAATTGATATGCATGAGTAAGCACAAACTGTAAAGAGAGAATGCGCAGGGTAAGACGAAATTTTCTATTTTTAGGCTTCTTTGAGAGGAGGAGACAGGCCGTACAAGAAGGAAGCGACCCACTCTGTATGACAAGAGTAGCAGGACTCCTCCGGAGCTTAGTTGTTCTAAGCACTGTTCCTAGACACTATGACACCCTTACAGAGAAAAAAGAACCTAACGTTGCGTTAAGGATAGAACTTACGGAGGTGTTCTATGTTCCATGGATTGGGTTGAGGTACCCCATCCTCCATGTCCAGGAGGACACCCGGGGCGGCATACTTGTGTCACTCGGAAGGGACCCTCCCAGTTGGGGGAGAGTTTGTTTCCCCCTTCTCGAGAAAGTATTCGATGAAGCACCAGGTTGCCCACCTCGAGCTGTCTACTCTGCGCGAACCGTGATAACGCTGGAGCGCTTGACAATATCATGCATTTCGAATAGCTACTTGTCACATTCGCTCATCAACAAGGTCGATATCTTCACGCCAGAGTTGGTCCTGCGTGGCTTCGTCATACGCTTGGACACGGGATGAGCCCATGGTGATTTCTGGGGGGGGGGGGGGGGGGGAAGGCCTCAGCCCCATACACCAGGAAGAAGGGCGTTTGCCCAGTCACGCGACTGAGGAACGCCCGGCTAGCTCACAGTGCACACGGAAGCTCTTCAACCCAATTGGCACCGTGCTTTTTCAAGCTGTCGTAGGTGCTTGTATTGAGTCCCGTGAGCATCTCGGCTTTTGCTCTTTTGACTTGAATGTTGCTCTCTTGGTGAGCAACGGAAGCATAGAAAATTTTGATGCCGAGGTCTCCACAGTAGTCTTGGAATACTACACTGGTGAACTGGGTCCCGTTGTCGGTGATGATTCTGTTCGGGACCCCAAACCGGTAGATGATCGACTTCATGAACTCTACTGCTGACTGCTTGTTGATTGTTACTACACGGGCTGCTTCTGGCCACTTGGTGAACTTGTCTATGTGACATTGAGGTACCGGCACCCTCCGACAGATATGGGGAATGACCCCACGATATCCAGCCCTCACACAGCGAAGGGCCATGAGGGCGGGATCATATGCAGCGTCTACGCCAGTGTGTGGATCCGCTTGGTGTGAAACTGGCACTCCTTGCATCTCCTGACTAGGTCGACGACATCCTGGAGAGTTGTCGGCCAGTAAAAGCCATGTCGGAAGGCTTTACTGACAAGCGTGCGGGAAGATGCATGGTTCCCACACTCGCCTCCATGGATCTCTGCGAGCAAGTCGTAACCCTCCTCCCAGGTTATGCACCTCAATAGGACGCCATTAGCGCCATGCCGGTAGAGATCCACTTCTACCAGCGCATACTCTTAGCCAACCAAGCAATCCGTTCAGCGGACACACGTTCATCGGGAAGGATATTGTCTTTCAAGTGGTCTCAGATCTCCGTGATCCATGTGTCGGGACCTACTTGAGCACTTGGATATTAAGCGCCGGGTTGCACGGAGTCCCTGGTGACGCATACAATCCTTGTCGGGCACCATGGTAGCAGGGCCGCCGGGACCTCCAGCATCGAGGTGCTGGTCCCGCCCCCTTCTCCTGGTTCAGCCGCCCAAGCACTGGACCCCAAGTGGAAGCCTTCGTTGATAGGTCGTCGGCTATTGTGTTGTTGGCGCGGGGAACATGGACAAAACACAAGGATAAGAAGTCCTTCTCCAACTTCTGTACATGGAGGAGATAGGCTACAAGCTGTGGGTCATTGCAGCAGCACTCTCCCTTGACTTGCTTAATCATCAGCTGAGAATCACCCTTGACCAACAACTGCTCGACGCCGAGGGACAGTGCGGTCTTTAATCCGATGATGGGAGCTTCATACTCCACCATATTGTTGGTTGCCTTGAAGTTAAGTTGCACCATGTACTTGAACTGCTCTCCGGTTGGTGTAAGGAGTAGAACCCCCGCTCCGGCACCTTGCTTGCGTGAGGAGCTGTCAAAGAAAAGAGTCCAGTAAGGCCCAGTGGAAACCAAAGCTCTGGCTCGTGTCCACCGATGTCTTGGCCCCCTGGGTGGCACGGTGGTGGCGTCCACTCGGCCATGAAGTCAGCTAGCGCCTGACTCTTCACCGCATGGCACGGCATGAAGTACAGCTCAAACTCCTCCAGCTCTGCAGCCCATTTGGTTATATTCCCGGTTGAGTTGGGGCTGTGGAGGACAATTCTTAGTGGGTACGAGGTGACCACCGAGATCTTGTGAGCTTGGAAGTAGTGGCGTAGCTTTCTTGACGCAACGATTATTGAATATAGCAGCTTGTGCACCTCTAGATATCTTGTATTGGCATTGTGGAGGACCTCGCTTATGAAGTACACTGGATGGTACGGACCCTCCCGGAGGGGTCCAATGCGTCCTCTTGTAGGAATACGAGACTCGGGGACCCCTGGCCCCCGGGTCCGGAACTGCACTCTAGGAGCTCGTACCCAGATGTGCACTTATCGCCAGGTCTAGCTGGCTGAGACCTGACTAGATCTTCTCGGGGAGGCCCGGGACTCGGAGCGCCCAAGCCCCCAGGTCCGGGACTGCATTTCGGGAGCTCAGAGCCGGATATGCAATGATCGTCAGGTCCGACTTGTTGGGACCTGACTATTTCCCCGTCCCCCAGGTCTCCTGTGGAGTCTGAGTCCTGGGACTCTAGTCCAGTGGAAGCAGGAGGCTTATCTGGGACTTGAGGTAGATGGAGTTTTGGCCGCTCCACGACCAGAACCACGCTCATGACCTTAGTTGCAGCAGCGATGTAGAGGAGCAGAGGCTCACCTTGTTCCCGGGGCCACCATGATCGGTAGCGTCGTGAGTAACTACTTCAGCTCCTGGAACGCCTCATCCCCCTCCTTGGTCCATACGAATGGACTGGATTTACATAGAAGCTTGAAGAATGGAAGAGCCTGCTCAGCCAGTCTAGAGATAAACCGACTGAGCGTAGCCAAGCATCTGGTAAGCTTCTGCAAGACCTTGATGCGGGCTAGGGGACACATCAACTCTATCGCCTTAATCTTCTCTGGGTTAGCTTCGATCCCTCGGTGTGAGACCAAGAAACTGAGTAGCTTTCCAGCAGAGA
The DNA here is from genome assembly GCA_030760725.1 of Neostapfia colusana. Classification (NCBI taxonomy): domain Eukaryota; kingdom Viridiplantae; phylum Streptophyta; class Magnoliopsida; order Poales; family Poaceae; genus Neostapfia; species Neostapfia colusana. The sequence continues at coordinate 111,185,010 of JASWHV010000006.1, forward strand.
CCCCAAAGACACACTTGTCTAGGTTCAATTTTGTGCGTGTTGAACGCAGTCCGTCGAAGACTGGGGCTAGGTTGTCGAGCAGAGATACTTGTGGCTTAACCTTTACTACGATGTCATCAACATACACCTCTACTAGGCCACGAATGGGATTCCCAAATATCTTATGCATTGCACATACAAAAGTGGAAAGGACATTCTTAATGCTATAAGGGGATAAGTGGAAAATACCATCTAATGTGATGAAGGCAGTATGCTCTTCATCTTCCCTAGACATAGGTATTTGGTGGAAACCCGAATATGCGTCTAGGAAAGACAGTAGATCACAACCTGATGTAGAATCCATTATTTGGCCTATACGGGTGAGAGGAAACGGATCCTTTGGACATGCCTTATTCAGGATGGTGTAGTCGATGCACATCCGAAGCTTTCCGCCAGCCTTGTAGATGACAACAGGGTTGGACAACCATCGAGGACGGTGGACCTCTTGGATGAAGCCAGCATCGAGCAACTTCTTGATTTCTTCACGGATGAAGTCTTGCCGCTCGATGGATTTCTTTCGAGGCTTATGTTGGACCAGCCTGGTGTCGAGGTGAATCTTCAGGTGGTGCTCAATCACCTCCCTGGGGATCCCGAGCATTCCGACGGTTGCCATGCAAATACATCAACATTAGCCCGGAGGAAGGTGACGAGTGCGTCTTCCTATTTGTCGCCAAGACTCCCGGTGATTCGGGTGGTCTGGGCGGCATCAGGCTGATTTGGACGACCTTGATAGGAATGTCCTCGCTGTCCGAGGGCTGCACACAGGGTGCAGATGTCATCCCTCGCTGACGCATGCTTGGAGGCGACCGGCTTGCTTGTGCGTGATCAGAAGCAGCGTCCTGCGCAGCTGCCAACGCTTGGAGCTTCTTCGACGCTGAATCAGCCGCAGTGCAGTCTCCGCGGATCTTGATGACGTCACTCGGGATTGGCATCTTCAGGACCAGGTAGCCGTAGTGGGCTAGTGCCATATATCAGTACAGAGCTGGACTACCGATTATGGCGTTGAAGGGGAGGCTGACCTCCGCAACGTCGAAGACGACGCTTTCCGTGCGGTAGTTCTCATGCGTCTCGGACGTCACCGGGAGGGAGATGCTACCGCATAGGAAGATTGGGTCCTGACCTACCCCCGAGAATGGTCTCGAGGGGGTAAGCTAGGACATAGGGATTTGCAGCTTCTTGAAGGTTGCAAGGCTGGTAACGCTGAGGGACGCCCCGCCATCGATCAGCACGTGGTAGAGCTTCACGTTTGTCGAAGTGTTTTCCCGCGACACTTCCCCCGGTCTGCCTGAGCAGCCCGCGGAAGTTCTTTTTTAGGAGAGGCTTAGTGGTTTCGAGCATCGGAGCAAGATGGTGAGGATGAACATGAGGATTTACGTGGTTCGGGCCACCGGAGCGTAATACCCTACGTCCACGGTGTGATTGCTGTATTGCTTGCACGCATGAGTGTGTGGGAGAGTGAGTTTGCTGGGTTGTGAACCTGAGTTGCGAAAACACTTTGCCTGGTGGATGCCCCGGTCCTTTTATAGCTCAAGGCCGAAACAGTTACAATGTGGCCCGGGACCAGATAGGTGGCCCCACAGCTGTCTGTACCCTATACATGAGCTAAGGTCTTTACGGCTACATGCAGCGTCGCTGTCGGAGGAGTTAAGGCGTGTTGCCTGACACGCCGGGTGCCTCTAACCGGGTAGCCGGTGATAATGAAGCCCCCGTCTTGTCGCCGCGTCTCCTCGCTCTGCTGGGTGGTTCTGTGCCGTTGTGTGGCGCTGTTCGGTTGTCACGCCTCGCCGCCCTGTCTCGTCACCGTAATGGTGATCAGGCGGAGGACGGAGGCGTGCACCGCGTACCATGCTTCTGGGGAAGGCGCGAACCTTGAATGCACGGCCTGACAACGCACCTTACTCTTTACTCCTTGGTCATCTGCCTGTTGCTTGTCGGCGCGACGTCCAGGTGACTGGTCCCCGTGACGCGTGTCATCACCGGAGCTGTCTTGCGGAGTAGCGAGGGGTCCGGAGTTGTTGGACACGTGGCAGCACCGGAGCCCTCCCATGCCGGAGGTTGAGCCTGGAGCCATAGGACATGTGGCACCTCCGGAGCTCTGCTTGGCAGGAAGGTACGCCTGGAGTCATTGGGCACGTGGCAGCACCGGATCCCTCCCATGTTGGAGGTCGAGCTTGGAGCTGTAGGGCACGTGGCATCTCCGGAGCTATCCTTGACAAGAGACATGGTTTGAAGGTTCCGGACAAATGGCAGCGCCGGAGCCCTCCCTGGCGGGAAGTCGGGCCCGGCACCATCGGGCACGTTGTGGCTCCGGAACCAGCCCCAGCCGCTAGTAAGGCTTGGAGCCTGAAGAGACGTGGCAGCCTCGGAGCCCTCCTTAGCAGGTGGTTGGGCCAAGCCTGCAGGCTGGGTCCCTGTCTCCTGCTAACGCGCCGACACATGACTTCACGAACAGCTTCAAAACCAGGAAGCCCCATCCTGGCGCGCCAAATGTCGAAATGTTTTCCTGTGACGTTTCCCCCGGTCTGCCTGGGCATCCCGCGGAAGCTCTTTTTTAGGAGGGGCTTAGTGGTTTCAAGCGTTGGAGCACGATGGTGAGGATGAACATGAGGATTTACGTGGTTCGGACCGCCGGAGCATAGTACCCTACGTCCACGGTGTGATTGCTGTATTGCTTGCGCGTATGAGTGTGTGGGAGAGTGAGTTGGCTGTGTTGCAAACCCATTGCCCGGAGGCTGCCCCGATCCTTTTATAGATCAAGGTCGGGGCAGTTACAATGTGGCCCGGGGCCCCACGGGTGGCCCCGCAGCTGTCTGTACCCTATGCATAAGCTAGGATCTTTACGGCTACATGCAACGTTGCTGTCGGAGGAGTTAAGGCGCGCCGCCTGACATGCCGGACGTCTATGACCGTGTAGCCGGTGATGATGAAGCCCCCATCTTGTCGCCGTGTCTCCTCGCTTTGCTGGGCGGCTCTGTGCCGTTGTGCGGCACTATTCGGTTGTCACACCTCGCCACCCTGTCTCATCACCGTAATGGTGATCAGGTGGAGGATGGAGGCGTGCACCGCGTACCATGCGTCTGGGGAAGAAGCGAACCTTGAATGCACGTCCTGACAGTGCACCTTCCTCTTTACTCCTTGGCCACCCGCCCGTTGCTTGTCGGCGCGTCGTCCGGGTGGCTGGCCCCCGTGACACGCGTCATCACCGTAGCTGTCTTGCGGAGTAGCGAGGGGTCCGGAGTTGTTGGACACGTGGCAGCACCAGATCCCTCACATGCTGGAGGTCGGGCCCGGAGCCGTAGGACACGTGGCACCTCCGTAGCTCTTCTTGGCGGGAAGGCATGCCTGGAGTCGTTGGACACATGGCAGCACCGGAGCCCTCCCATGCTGGAGGTCGATCCTGTAGCCGTAGGGTACGTGGCACCTCCAGAGCTATCCTTGACGAGAGACGTGGCTCGAAGGTTCCGGACACATGGCAGCGCTGGAGCCCTCCCTGGCGGGAGGTCGGGGCCGGCACCATCGGACACGTTGCGGCTCCGGAACCAGCCCCAGCCGCTAGTAAGGCTCGGAGCCTAAAGACACGTGGCAGCCTCGGAGCCCTTAGCAGATGGTTGGGCCCAGCCTGCAGGCTGGATCCCTGTCTACTGCTCATGTGCTGACGCATGACTTCTCTTGCTGCTACACGCGGGGGTACCCGGTCTTGAGGGTACCAACAACGTTGGAGATGGTCGGGGCGACGAGGAGAGGCAGCAGCCCGGCGCCTGCCATGTTCTTAGGGCAGTAGAAGGCGTCGACTCTGATCGACGTCTCCATCCACTTGTGGTGTGGCGCCGGCCCAGGGGTTGGCGCAGCTGCCGCCACCCCCGTACATCACGCAGAGTGTGCCGGATGTTTGATTGTCGGCTTGGCCAGTCGTGCCCGCCCTGGAGCAGGGGGTGGCCTCGTCGTCTCCTGCCTGGAGACGAGGTCACGTAGGGCGAGAAGTCTCGCAACGGAAGGTGACGTTCACCATGGTCGCCTACAAAGCGCGAAAAGCCCCCTACCTGGCGCGCCAAATGTCGGAGTGTGAGCTGCGACACTCCTCCCGACCTGCTACAGGAGCAGCCCGCGGAGGTTCTTTGTTTGGAGGGGCTTGACGTAGGGTATTATGCTCAGGCGGCCTGTACCACGTAAATCCTTGTGTTCTTCTCACCGTCGTGCTACGACGCTCAAAACCACTAAGCCCCTCCTAAAAAAGAACCTCCACGAGCCGCTCCAGAGCGGACCGGGGGAAGTGTCGCAGAAGACACTTTGACAATGTTTTTATGTAATATAGTAATATAAAGTGCGCTGTCATTGAAAACTTTAGTATAAAATAGAGAATCTTTTATAACATATCAATAAAGATAAAAAAATTATTTTAAGATATTGGTGCAATAACAGTACGAATCTTATGTCCAATATAGTTGGGAGATTTTAACCAAGAAATAGACCGCGCCGTACCACTATATAGCAATTCAGTACGGGCATGCATGTTTTTTGGACGTACAAAAGAGCATATGTATCTCGTGGTAGCACGGGGACACTACGGTCGGATTTACCACGTACTTGTATATCCTCTCGTACGGGGAGGGGAGGGGGAGAGGATACATTCGCAGTCACCACCAATCCCACGCGGTCGGCCATCGTTGGAGCCGGCGTCCACGGTGTCGCGTGACGACTGTCGATTGTCACGCCAGCCGTGCAGAGTGGCCCTCTCGACGTGAGGCGTTTCAGGTCCCCTGGGGTCCCGGTCTGGTCGCTCGACGCGAGACCAAGGCAATAATTGATGCCGCGATGAGCAATCAAGTCACTCGTGCCGGCGGTGCCGCTCGGCCGTGGACGCCACCGCAGTGCAGTGCAGCACTGCGCGGGCCGTGCCCCTGGCGCCCCGCACTGATGATGCCACGGGATGGAGCACAGGTGACGCGTGATCTTGTTGGGGGAGAAGGGAGAGATGTACGTTGCCACAGATCTTGTGCGGTGCTGGAAGTAGTCGGCGCCAAGGAAACTCGAGCTCCTCCCCGATGACCGCAGGACAAAGAACGCCTGGAACAGCCGCACCGACGGCCACACCCCCATGAACATCTTGCAGAGGTGGACGAAGATCGACACCATCACGAGGGAGTGGGGCGTCATGTGCTGCAGCTGGAGCCCTATAACTCCAGCAAGGTCAGGAAGAAGGAAGAAGCGAGGAAGGCGAGCCCCACCCGCTTGTACCCGGTGAAGACGACGACTTCACCGGGCTGAAGGTCTATGAGTGGGAGGGATCCGCAGCGAATCCTCCCATCGTACTGAGGCGCCTGCCTACCGATCACGTGCCTCACCCGCCCCACATCGCCAGCACTTCGGAGACAAGACTCTCGGAGGTTCGTCGCAATTGGACCAGGAGGAGAAAGCAAGGATGTGAGGCGACTGAAATAAAAGGAAGGAAGGAGAGCCGCAAGGAAGCAAATGAAGGAGGAGACTGGCCTCAGGACGCGTAACTGGATTGATGAGCTTCCGTGCGCACTATGGGCTAGCCGGACATCACCCAGCCGAGCCACAGGGGAGACTCGCTTCTTCCTGGTCTACGGAGTTGAGGTCGTCCTCCCTCCGAAGATCTCCTTGGTCTTCCTCGTGTCAAGGCATACGACGAAGCCATGCAGGGCCAGATCTGGCGCGAAGATCTCGAGCTCGTCGATGAGCACAGATGGCACGCAGCAATCCGGGACGCACGATACCGCCAGGCGCTCCGGCGCTACCACCAGCAGTCCGTGCGGAGCAGAGAGTTGATGTGGGCGACCTGGTGTTCTGGCGAATACTTTCCCGGGAGGGGTCCAACAAGCTTTCGCCGCAATGGGAAGGACCCTTCCGGGTGACACAAGTATGTCTACCACGATGCGTCCGCCTGGCACAGAGGATGGCGACCCGATTCCAAATCCTTGGAACATTGAGCACCTCCGTAAATTTTACCCGTAGATTAGGGTAGGGCAATCTTTTTCGGTAAAAGGGTCATAGTGCCTAGGACCAGTGCTCGGATCAACTAAACTCCGGGGGGTCCGGCTACCCCTGTCATCCCAGAGTGAGTCGTTGAACTCCTGTACAGCTTGACTCCTCCTATGTAGCACCATGATAAAGAAAATTCTTGCCCTACCTTATGCACGTCTATATTTTTGCAGCTTTCCTTTCAAGCTTGCGTATATTTTTGCGTGCCTCTTGACGTGTACGTAGTTGTGTTTCTCTGTCTCGCTCTTGGCCAAAATTATGCCGTCCTGCTACTAGGCAGAAACACCTAAGGCACCTGTGTTGTCTCCGGACCCCCTTGGTTACCTTCCTGCTCGGGTCCGGTGGCGCCAGAAGGACGCACCCCCCCTTCGCAGTGCCATGCCAGCGAGAGGTCCAAGGTGTGTAGCCTGGTCCTGTACCCTAAGCGTGCACACTGCCTCTTCAGCGCAGCAGCCAAGTGCTGGGGGCCTGGATGGCACACCGCCCTGGGAAGGATGGTAACCATGATACGGACACTACTACATCGAATTGCCTGAGTCCCCTAGCTTAGCAGAGGACCATAAGCCATAATGGGGCCAGCGAACATGGAAAATACAACTACATGGCGGTTACCCTTTTCTTCTAGTGTTTGTGCAGGCCACGGGGCTCCGGTCCGTGGGGTTGGTTCTTGAACACCAGCTTTCCCAGAGGGCCACTCTCGGACCCCCAAGGCTGGCGTCTTCCGAAGGGTCCGAAGCTGGTGTCTTGCGCCTTTTTGGCAGGCATCCCCAAACATTTGGGCACCCCTACCAGGGGGCCATCACGACTGGTCAAGGCAAGCAAGACGGCCGGACCCCTGCAACGCACAAGAAAGAAGTTTGTAGATATCTACAGCAAGCAACAAGGAAGCATCAGCCTCTTCGGTAAATGAGAGATCCTCCAGCCCTTGCGACATCAAGGACAAGGGGACATCGCGAAAACTAATGTAGTCCTTCCTACCAGACCCCGCACCGCCGCAGACCTAAGGGAGTGACTACGACAAGAAATCAAGTACGTAGACCTCGAGTTGTTGAAGGATGAGAGACCATCAAAAGGACTTTCATTCATCAACACAAAAGTACAAGACAAGACACGAAAGACAAAACAAGATACAAAGGCCAGGGCCCAACTAGGGCTCGTCAGCACCACGCCTAAACCGCTCAGTGATGAGGGCTCCTAAGTCATCAACCTCAGACAGGGCTGCCGCCTCCCTCGCAGCGACGGGGCCTTGGACAACTGGCTCTAGGGAGACACTGGGGTCCCAACTTCGGAAGCAAGTCAACGCATGTGTTGCCACCTTTTTAGTCAGGGCCTTTCCCTCCGCCTCCAGCTGGTCGACGACAACGTCTTCCAACGCTGTCATCTTCATGCCTACAGATTAAAGCGCAGGGAGCACTTGGCTCATCTCCTGCGAGGGCTCACCGGCTGTAGGATCGAAGAGCACGTGAAAAGCTACTAGAGGGGGTGAATGGTACATTTAAACTTTTTAGCAGAAGTAACAAAAACCCCCTCGGCAGAAAATCGATCTGTTAAAGAAACCATGTATGCGACTGATATAAAGTAACAAAAGTGGTATATATTATAGGGAATCAAGTCACGAAGACACGAAAACAAGAATCACGGAAATCCGTCAAGAAAAACTCAATTTATGATCGAAAGATCAAACGAGGGTCAATCTGTTCTACTCGAGTAAAAACCAGATCTGCAACACTGCAAAGAAACTCGAGTAGATCATAAAATACAAATCTAATGACCGTGAAATTTTCAAATACGATATATAATCAATTTGTGAATACAACTCAAAAAGAATCACGTCAATTGGATCTGTAAAACTCGAGTTATGATCAAAACACCGAAGCACTGTCGTGCTGTCCAGAAACTCGATGAGAAACACTTGACAAAAACAAGTCGGATGAACAAGGCACAAAAGCTCCTCTAAATTACGAATTTTATTGATCAAAACATAAGAGGAACAGCCCAAAGTCGTGATCTACATGAGCCTTGGCCTCCCTTGCTTATATAACCAGCCCTAAGGCCAACCCAATTGAAACTAGGACTCCTACTCCTACTCCTACTTGGATTTAAACTGTAACTTTCCAATACTGCTCAAGACTCTTCTATACACAGATAGAAGCAATCTTAAAACTTCCAAACACCTTAGGAACGTCCCAAACATATCTAAAACAACTTTACTTCATGCCTAACACGAAATCCCAAACATTCCTAAAACAACTCTACTTCCAAACTCTACTATGTCAAGACCTGAAAGCATGACACTTGTTGCTGCATTTTAATTATTTTTCAAAACGCAAATTCAGATCATATGATATTTGCAGGAGATTATATACCGCATCAGCCTTATTCTAACCAACCAAGCTAAGCCTATGCCATTTGACAATCAGAAGCTTAAGGACATGGTTTTAGTCAGAGATTAGACTCTCTTACTGTGTTTTTTCAGGGCTGTTCCCGAGCCAGCTTCCCTGGTACACAATTTCTTCCAAGTTCATATCTAAATGCAATGATAAGCCATCTCAAAAGAAGAAGTGTGATGCATGCATATTTTCTTGATATTTTTCTTAATTTTTCATTTGAACATAAAAGCTCAACATGTGAATAGTTGATTGATTATTTTTTTATCATTAAAAGCACTTGTGAGCATGCAACAAGTTTAAAACAGCAAGAAAGTTCGATCATGGCCAGATTTAGTGTAAATAATTATTCCAATTACTAGTCATGGAAAAAACTATAAAACGTATAACATGAGTAATGTAGTAAGAACTTTCAGCATATAAAAGGAATCACAAAGTCATATATGTATGAAATACTATGCTCATATTATTTTAAATTCAGATTCACACATTTACTTCCCAAGTTTCAAAACTCCCCCTCAATTTAAGTAATGAGGATGCATAACCCCTATTTCACTATGAATGAAACAAAAACGAGTGAAATCCAAAGGTTTTGTAAAAATGTCAGCCAATTGTTGTTCGGTATCTACATGGTGAAGCACAATGTTTCATTTTTCAACTTTATCACGGAGAAAGTGATACCTAATGTCAATGTGCTTTGTTCTCGAATGTTGCACGGGGGTTTTAGCAATGCAAATGGTACTAGTGTTATCACCAAAATAGTGGAACACTATCTAGATCAACCCCATAGTCCTTAAGTGTTTGAAAAATCCAAAAAAATTGTGAGCAAGCGCTACCAGCAGCTACATATTCAGATTCGACTGTGGATTGTACAACTGAATTTTGTTTTCTAGAGGACCAAGCAACAAGTGAATTACCAAGAAAATGACAAGCACCCGAAATACTTTTCCTATCAATTCTACAACCCCCAAAATCAGCATCCAAAAAATCTTTCAAAGTAACGGTTGAGGAAGAAGGAAGAAAAATCCCAAATTCTTGAGTTCCATGTAAGTACCTGAGAATTCTTTTGACGGTTTGATGATGTGAAGCACGTGGGGAAGCTTGAAATCGTGCACAAAGACATACGCTGAATTGTATGTCTGGTCTTGATGCCGTGAGGTACAAAAGTGATCGAATCATACTTCTATATTCTTTTTGATCCACGGGTTCACCATCTTCATAAAGTTCAAGTGTCGTTGCTGTATCCATTGGTGTCCGAAGATACTTGCTTTTGTCTATGTTGAAGCACTTAAGAAGCTCTCTCGTATACTTTGTTTGATGCACAAAAGTACCCTCCTTGGTTTGCTTGATTTGCAGCCCCAAAAAGTATGTGAGTTCTCCCATCATACTCATCTCAAATTCTGAACTCATCATAGGTGAAAACTTGGACACACGATCATGAGAAGCACAACCAAAGATAATATCATCCACATACACTTGAACGAATAATGAGTCATTGCCATGATTAAGCATGAAAAGAGTTTTATCAACCTTGCCCATGGTAAACCTTTTTCAAGTAATAATGTTTTTAACCTATCATACCATGCTCTAGGGCCTTGTTTAAGACCATACAAGGCTTTGGACATTTTATAAACATGATTAGGAAAATTTGGATTTTCAAAACCCGGTGGTTGCTTGACATAAACCTCCTCATCTATGTATCCATTTAAAAAAACACTTTTAACATCCATTTGATATAACTTGAAACCTTTAGATGCAGCAAATACTAACAAAATTCTTATGGCTTCTAATCTAGCAACAGGAGCAAAAGTTTCATAAAAATTTAGTTCTTCAACTTGTGTGAAACCTTGAGCAACCAACCTAGCCTTATTCCTAACCACAACCCCATCCTCACTTTGTTTATTTTTAAACACCCATTTAGTTCCGATTAGAGTGTGACCTTGAGGTGGAGGTACAAGTTTCCAAACATTATTTATTTCAAAATTTTATAACTCTTCTTGAATGGCAATAATCTAAGATTCATTAGTGAGTGCATGTGATATATCTTTGGGTTCAAAAGAAGCAACAAATGCAGAATGAGCGTGAGAGTTTGGATCACAAAACCTAGACCGTGTGACTCATTCGTGCAAGCTTCCAATCATTTGTTGTGGAGGATGACTCTTGAGGACCTAGAGAGGAGTAGACAATTCACAAGCTCCTTCTTCATGTTCATCACAAATTGAAGAACTTGTGACTTGATGTGACGCCCTCAATTCTGTGGAAAAACCACGGAACCGAGAACTAATGCATATGTGTGCCCAGGATGTTCATCACACATACACATACGTTCCACAAACTGAATTCAGATTATATATTACCACGAATAACAGAGTTTATTACAATACCTCATGAGTCTTGGACTCATGCTTACAGCGGAAGTCTTATTTCTATGCAGCGGAAGTCTTATTTCTATGCAGCGGAAGTCTTATTTCTATGCAGCGGAAGCAAAAACTAATGCGGAAGCAAAACTAAACAGAAGTGGCTCCATCTCTACTCCCTCCACAGGCAAGGTTGAGAACAGATCACACGCCATAATGCTCCACTTGGTCTTCATAGTAGGCTTCTCCTGCTGCTGATGATGAAGTAATAATGCAAGTTTAAGTACAATGATGTACTCAGCAAGTGCTTGAAAACACATGATATGCAGCTCATAAACAAGGTAGGTATAAACGGCTTATTTGCAGAAAAGCAGATTGATAAAACCATGATTAAAACAGCAATTTAACTTCAGATGAATGTAATCCCATCATGTATTAAATTACCAACATACCTCCATCACTTCCCGTGTTCCATCCGAACATTAACCAACCTTTATTCATACTCACGAATACCTCCTCGTATTCGCTACCATCTCACGAATACCTTCCCGTATTCGCTACCATCTCATCTCACAACCTCGTCTCACACCGAGACCAATCTCATGTCATGACCCAACAGTCATGCAACCATCCCATCACCCGGACTCAACAGTCCCAACAACCAAACCATAACCAAAAACCTTCCCAGTAACCATCCCAACTAATCATGGCAGTTTAGCCAGGTGCTCGTGACCGTAAGCTCGGCTATCATGATAGTTTTAGACTCTGCAGAGTTTGCACCTCTTTACCCACAAGTTTGTGATTTCGTCACCCGTCGGCGACTGCAGAATCTCCATTATACCAGTACACATCCGTCGGTGTATGGTCAAGAGATCACAAAATAGCCTTTACAAAGGGGTTACTAGATGTATGGACTCACTAAGGTTTCACCGGCAGGCTAGAATCTCCAATTCTCCCACCCACAGCCCCCCTCTTGTGCCATGCAGTTCCCAGGGCAGTCCTCACTCGACTCCCATACCCCGCGCCTTCCATAGTCCATAACACTCTAGCAACTTACCTAATTACTCAGCTAAGCCGCACCCATACTTGGCCTTGTGGTGGCACTGTTATCCTGGCATGTGCATGCATGAACCGGTCCTTAGATCTACGGCAAGAAAACCACCATCTCATGCTACCTCATTCACAAACCCAGTCTTGCCTAGATCTCCCTCCGATCCATGTCCATTATTAACATCAGTTTCTTATTGTCAATACGAGTGCAGTTAGCTAGACACATCTATCTCGCTTCCCAATCCCATAGACTCAGCGGAGCATAAAGCAAAAACCATACCCGACTCATAAACTTCCCAGGCGACAAGGGTGGTTTAACCAAAACTAGTAAACTCCTATAAAAGGGTTTCCATCATTTTTGACTCAGCACACACACACCTTTTCACAAAACAAAATAGTTTTACCCAAAACATAGGATCAACATGGTCAAGGAGCACTTGCCTTGTTCTTGCGGTTCCGTTTGTTCTTGGATCTCAAAACCTAGTTGCTGCAGTTCGTCGTAGACAGCTCCCTGAGCTTGTCCTGCTAGGTAGGATCACGTGCATACATGATTCACAGCAATCAATATCATGCACAAACCCTAAACTAGATGCGATGGTGCACATGCATGCTATCCTATGATTTTTATAAGATTGGTGTGTTCTTGCATGGCTTGCATGGACAGAGGTATTCGGATCAAAGGTGGACGTGGCAACAATCTTGTCTTTAGATCAAACTGATCATCAAGTGATCTGTCCACGAGAAGGCTTCTGTTCGAAAGGAATCAAAGAACAGATGCAAAGAAAAACACGACGATGTCGTAAGGTGGTATTGGAGTCCTACCTTACGTTCCTCTCGGTCTTCGAGGTCCTCCTCAGACCGCTGGCTTTCCTCCGGCGATCTTCCTTGCCACGCTCCGGTGATGGCTTTCTCGGCGGGTTGGGGCTAGGGCTCTAAGTCGTCGGCTCAGGAGTTGGAAAAGAAATTTATGGTTTCGCCCAGAGGTTCTGGGTTCTATTTATAATCGGGAAGAGAAGAGTCCTAATCTGATTGTATCCCGAATAAGAGTCTTATTCAGATCGTTGTTGGATCCTATCATCTTATCTTTAGGTGATTTGGTGCGGTAACGTTGTGGAATTCAGGTTGGTTTCCTTTACGTACCGGTATCCTCACGCGTACAGTCGCTCCAGAACTCGTTACCTTCGCGGCGATGAGCTCCGGAGGCTCCACGTGTCCTTCCGGGGCCTGGTCTCTCCTTCTCCGCAGAGATGAGCTCCGGTTGTGCCGCATGTCAATAGACCGAGACCTCCCCCTCCTTTGGAGGTGAGCTCCGCGCACGTCACGTGTTGGCGCCGGTCTTTCCTCTCTTCTCTCTTCAGGGACATGCCCCGAGGTCGACACGTGTCCAGCAGCGACAGACCTCCCGGAGATAAGCTCTGGTGACGACGTGTGTCCAATAGAACAGGACCTCTCGGAGATGGGCTCCGAGATCGACACGTATCCCGCGCGACTGGTCCTCTGATTTCTGCGAGGACTAGCTCCGAGGGTGACACGTGTCCTTCGGAAATGCCTTTGCTTCTTCCGCAGAGGCTAGCTTCGTGGGCAACACGTGTCCCACAGGATCGGACCTCTCCCCTTTTGCGGAGATGAGCCCCGAGCCTTCAACATAGCCAGCTTGGCGGCGGTCTCTCCCCACTTCGCAGGGATGGGCTCCGATCACGCCACGTGGCCAGCGGCCGCGGTAAGTTGCCTTTGGCGCTTTCTGAGAGCTGGATACGGCTCTTATTGGCTATCCCTTTGATATTTCTCTCTGTTCCTTCTTTTCTTAAAATGTTTCCTCTTCATAAAACATGAACATATGCTGACACCCGAGATGAGGAGTGCTTCGTCCTAGTTTGCTTTTCATCACGGGAAGTAGGACCTGACAGGTTAGGGCAATCCGTACGAAAATGTCCAGTCTTACCACATTCGAAGCATCATTGAGGTCTGGCACTTCTTCTCCTTCTAGTTCTCACATTTTGCAATGCTTTTAAAAAGTAGAGATGAGTGCAAGTTCTTCCTCTGAAAACTCTTCAATCTGTTCAAGAGTTAGTGAGGACAACAAAGAAAGTGTACCACAAGATGAAGATTGACTAGAGCTAGGCATGTCACGTTGTGAAACAAATGCAGGAGACTTGTTGGGGTTCTTACGTGATATTATGTCAATTTCATGAGTTTTTAACATAGAATATAGCACATCTAATGTAAGTGTACTCATGATAGTAGATTCACAAATAGATGTAACTTTCATCTCCCAAATTGACATGTCTAATGCACTTAGTAATTACCTAGCATTTTCAGCATCTGAAAAATTAACGTTGACACTACGCAAGTTGCTGAAAATATTATTGAAGCGAGCAAAGAGGTCATCGATTGACTCACCGGGCTGCATCTCGAAGCGCATTGTCACACCTGGTTTCTCCGAAGAACAACCAAGTGAATATCACGTATGCCAGGATCATTTTCTCATACATGTGATGACAAATAGTGAAGCATCATTTATTACAAGCCAGGTGTCGAATATAAATAAGTCTTACATAGCAAATGTCTCGATGGACCATAATAAGTTCATTACAAGTAAATAAACTAGCAGCGGAATAATTATTCTCGTGGGCTTCGTCACAGGCGTTGCCCGGTGGTCTCCATGAACCTAGAAACCTTCTTCGGGTCCAAAGTCTTGGTCATTATACACCACCTCATTATCTTGACCTGAGCAGCAATATAAACCAACAAAATATGCAAGGTTGAGTACCGAGGGTACTCAGCAAGTGTGGGAAAGTTATGTCATGCATGGCTAGAACAAGGAAAGGTTGAACTCATGGTTAAAGCACTAAGCAATTAATACCTATCACCTTAGCTTATTAAGCACCTATATTACTACATAGGTGAAATGGTCCCAATCTCCCATCCCCTCATCATAATCCAATAACCATAGCATCAATTCCAATGTTAAGCTCCCCGCTTAACATCCACAACTTCCAAAACCATCAATCCTCTAATCATGAATAAGTCCAAGCCGCTCTTGACCGTGAGCACGGGTGTCATGACAGTTTTGACTCTGCAGAGTTTGTACCACTGTACCCACATGTAGTGATTTCATCCCCCGTTGCCGGGTGGACTAAAAGAACCTCCATTATGCCAGTGGCTACGAACCACATTCACACTTCCTAGGTGTGTAGCCAGGAGATCACTACGAAGCCTTTACAAAGGGATTCCCGACGAGCGTGGGCCCACTGAGGTTTCACACCTAACAGCATACAAGAGGCTCCAACCCCGCTGCAGTGGCCCCCTCTTGAGCCTTGCGGTTCATATGGTAGTCCAGCTGACACATACTCCCCGCACCATCCAACACACCCATACTACACCGGGGATACACCTAATTAATTGGCCAAGCTGCCCCATCTCAGCATGTGGTTGGCACTGTAAAGCCAGGTTACATGCTCCATGAACCGGTCCTTAGGATCCAGGCAAGTACTAAACACAAACCCGAGTCTCGTGCACCCAACACACAACCAAAACATCCAACTTGCCTTGATCCCTACCTCTACATAACTCACAATATCTCATTCAAGAGTGTGGTAAAATAAACTGATGATCTCATATCCCAAATATCCCATTCTAAGCATGGCTAAGCATATGCATAATAATAAATGACATGATAAAATAAATCCCAACCCAAGCTACAAGGAAACAAGGTAATGCAATTCTAGGGAAACTTCCTATCATGGGTTTCATATTTAAATTGACAATGCAAATAATTCTAGCTACACATCCTAGCATAGGATCAAAGTGGTCAAGGACACTTGCCTCCTTCCTGCTGCTCTTGAAATGGGTAGTCTTGATCTTGGAAAGGAATAACTTGCTCTTGAGCAGGTTCTACATCATACCATCACACATAGCAAAAGAAAAACAACAATCCATAAGACATAGTTCATACTTCCACTTCATACAAACCACACATTCATATTTATGAAAGTCTTTCACAATTATATGTGTTGTGGTTACTCTATGTGTGTTGATTTGTGGCTTGCATGCACTTTTGATCATATGTATATGATTGCTACTTTTGTGTTCACATTTATACTTACATACTATATATATGAGTTTCCAATTTAAATAAATTCCTTATATTCAATCACTATACCTTTTAGCTACCTAGTATGCATGAAAGGTAGTTTCCTTCTCCATATGTGTCTTCATAATTTCTACCAACCCTAAACTGAATTCTTTGGATTTTAGAACTCCACTTATCATTTACTAGTTGCTATATTTTCAGATTTATTTCCTATGCCTAAATGTGAACTTTATTATGAAAATAACAAGACACATCATCTAAACAGAATAGGTTCTGATCTAAAATATTTACTAATATATTTTTGACCTTTTCCTCTGATGTAAACTATTTTACAATTATTTTCCCTATTTTCCAGAACTATTCTTTACTTAAAAATGTGTCCCTAAATGTGAATAATAAATTAAACAGATTCATTTCAGCCCAAAATATATTTTTATCTCACTCCAAAGTTTTCTAAATACTGAGAAAGTTTTAAATTTAATTTTGACAATATGTTTGTCCCTCTTTTTAAATTTTAAACCCTAGCCACATATTCAATTTCCCAAATTAAATATTAAACAGGGCTAAAAAGGTAAACTCACCCCACTACAAGGTCTATAATATTATTTTCAGAATTTCCAGGGGTCTAGCTACACTTATCAGAGGAGTTTTCCCTAATTTTTATTAAGTCCAGGGGCTAAAACTGATTTTTAAATGAATTTACATGATTTTCTGAAGTTCCAGGGGCTAGATCAGAAATTTCCGGGGCTAGCTCTTATTTCCCGAGAACCCCAGGGGGTAGCACGTAAAATTTCTAGTCTTTATAACGCGGGGATGACGTGGACCGTCCGATTTTAAACCGACGGCTGAGATTATAACGTCGAACCGGTACGCGGGGATTTAAACCCTACCGTGCGATTTAAAATAAACGGCGCACAAGCGGCCACGTCGCTCTGATCGAGCGCGGGCGGCGCTGCCGGCGGTGCACGGCGGCGGGAAGCGGCGATCTCGCCGGAGACTTTCGGATCTTCGATAATTCTTCCTAGAACTGTGATCTTATGGCATAGATCGGTGGAGGAGAGGTCGGGGATCTCACCTCGGGGGTTTTCTTGAGCTCGGAGGTCCTGGAAGGTGATCAGCGACGAGGTCCGAAGTGAAACCACGGCGAGACTCGTCGGCGCTGTGTTTACACCGCAAGTCACCGAGATTTCTGCACCTGCAAGGTTCCCCGGAGGCGGTGGATCAAGACCAGCGAGTTAGATCGGAATTTCCGAGCTTAGATCGGCCAGAATTCGCCGGAGAAAGCTCGGTTTCTCACCGGTGGAAAAACAGCAGATCGCGTGGGAAAAACAGAATGAGGCCGGGATTTTTATAGACGGGGGAGGGCGGCGGGGTGGTTTAGATCGAGTTTGCGGCGCCCCCGAACGGAAGTCGGCTGGGATACGCGAGAATTCCCGATCGGTTTCGATTCGGGTGAGAGAGTCCGGCGCTGGCGCGAGGTAGACGAAGAACTGGCGGGCCCCGCCTGTC
This sequence comes from Neostapfia colusana, assembly GCA_030760725.1. Lineage (NCBI taxonomy): Eukaryota > Viridiplantae > Streptophyta > Magnoliopsida > Poales > Poaceae > Neostapfia > Neostapfia colusana. Next base: position 111,202,448 of record JASWHV010000006.1, read on the forward strand.
AATGGGAGAAAAGGGCGCGCGCGGCTGCGGGCTGGCGCGGGTGCTGGTTGGGCCGGCTGGTTGGTTTCGGCCCACTGGCCGGTTTTTTTCTGTTTCTTTTTTTCTTTTTCTATTTCTTTTCTGTTTTGAGTTTAATTTGAATTCCAGTTTTTGAATTTTTGCAAAACATGCAACACGTCCAAAAATTTTTAAATTCCCATCTTAACATGATTTAGGTTCTTGACAGGATTTTTGGGGTGTTACAGCGCTACCCCCCTTAAAAGAAATCTCGTCCTCGAGATTGGTGGTTCTAAGAAAACAATTCCGGAAATTGTGCCTTGAGCTCATCTTCCCGCTCCCAGGTGGCTTCCTCTTCTGAATGATGCTTCCACTGCACCTTGCACATCCGGATTCTTTTATTTCTGGTGATGCGTTCCATTGTCTCCAAAATCTTGTGTGGTTGCTCGGCATAAGACAAATCTTGTGTCTCCAAAATCTTGAGTTGTGACACATGGAATACATCGTGCACATCCGATAGACGAGCCGGTAACTCTAGTTGATACGCCACTTCGCCTTTCCTTTCCAGAACTTGAAAGGGTCCGATGTATCGAGGTGACAACTTCCCCTTCACCTTGAACCGACGAAGTCCTCTGATAGGGGACACCTTGAGATAGACATAGTCTCCCACGTTGAAAACGAGCTCTCTTCTTCGTACATCGGCATAGCTCTTTTGGCGTGTCTGTGCTATCCTCAAGTTGTTGCGAATTTCCCTCACTTTCGCCTCAGCTTCTTGTAGTACTTCGGGACCAAACACTTTACTTTCCCCCGTTTGGTTCCAAAATAGGGAAGTTCTGCACTTCCTCCCATACAAAGCTTCAAACGGTGACATCTTCATACTAGCCTGATAGCTGTTGTTATAGGAAAAATCCGCATACGGTAAGTTCTTGTCCCAACTCCTATTGTTTTTGAGTGCACATGCCCTCAACATATCTTCAAGGATCTGATTGGTTCTCTCCGTCTGCCCGTCAGTTTGGGGGATGATAGGCAGAGCTAAAATTCAGATGGGTTCCCATGTTTTCATGTAACTTCTGCCAGAACCTTGAGGTGAATTGTGTCCCTCGATCCGACACAATCTTCTTTGGCACTCCATGGTAACACACGATTCTTGACATGTACAATTCTGCCAATTTGGATCCGCTGTAGCTTTCTTTCACGGGGATGAAATGAGCCACCTTGGTTAGCCTGTTGATGATGACCCATATTGAATCATACCCTGATTGGGTCCTAGGCAATCCCACGATGAAATCCATGCTGATTTCTTCCCATTTCCATTCAGGCACTTTGAGTGGTTGCAATAATCCCGCGGGTCGTTGATGTTCTGCTTTCACCAACTGACATGTGTCACATAGGGCAACATGTTCCGCGACATCTCGCTTCATTCCATACCACCAATACCTGCTCTTGAGGTCCTGGTACATCTTCATACTACCAGGATGAATGGAATAGTCGGAATCGTGAGCCTCCTTCAAAATCAATTCACGGATCTCCTTTACTTCTGACACACAGATTCTTTTCCCGTGCCACACTGTTCCTTGTTCATCCTCTCTAAAACCCGGAGCTTTATTTTCCTTGATGAGTTGTCTGATCTCTTGTATCTTCTCATCCCTCTTTTGACCCTCGTGTATGTCTCGTTCTAGTGTGGAGTCCACTTCCATGGCGATGGCTTCACCACTATTTACTAGACATAGATTGAGCCTTATAACCTCTTCCTTCAATTCTGCTGGCATGTCCTTCAAGCTCAACTTATTGACCTGCACTTTCCGACTTAAAGCATCAGCCATGACGTTTGCTTTCCCAGGATGATAGTTGATGCCCACATCAAAGTCATTGATTAGCTCTAACCATCTCCTTTGTCTGAGGTTGAGATCTGGCTGTATGAAAATGTACTTCAAACTCATATGATCCGTATATATCTCTGTCCTCTTCCCCATCAAGTAGTGTCGCCAAATTTTCAACGCGTGTACCACTGCGGCTAGTTCTAAGTCGTGCGTAGGATAGTTTTTCTCGTGCTTCTGAAGCTGCCGGGATGCATATGCCACGACACGCCCTTCTTGCATGAGAACACATCCCAACCCGTTTCCAGAGGCATCGCAGTACACTGTGAAATTCTTCTGCATATCTGGCATAACCAACACTGGGGCTGTTGTCAATCTTTTCTTTAGCTCCTGAAAACTCGTCTCGCACTGTGGCGTCCATGTGAATGTGATTCCCTTCTCCAACAGTTTGGTGAGGGGTCTCGAGATCTTGGAGAATCCCTCAATAAACCGTCGATAGTATCCAGCCAATCCCAAGAAGCTTCGAACTTCCCCGACATTTTCAGGGGTCTTCCACTTCTGTATATCCTCGATTTTGGCAGGATCCACGGAGATTCCTCCCTCCGAGATTATATGTCCTAAGAAGGGAACTCTTTTCAGCCAAAACTCACACTTGCTCAACTTGGCATATAGTTGGTGTTCTCTCAGCCTTTGCAACACCAACCTTAGATGTTTCTCATGTTCTTCTTCATCTTTGGAGAAGACGAGAATGTCATCTATGAAAACCACCAAAAATTTGTCCAGATATTCCATGAATACCTTATTCATGAGATACATGAAGTATGCCGGGGCATTAGTTAGCCCGAAAGGCATGACAGTGTATTCATACAGTCCGTACCGAGATACGAAAGCTGTCTTGGGAATATCAGATTGCCTTATCTTGAGTTGGTGGTATCCCGACCTGAGATCAATTTTTGAGAACACACAAGCTCCCCTCAACTGATCAAACAAGTCTTCAATGCGGGGTAATGGGTACTTGTTCTTGATGGGTACCTCATTCAAGGCACGGTAATCCACGCATAACCTTTGGGTTCCGTCCTTCTTGGGCACAAATATCACCGGAGATCCCCATGGTGAGGAACTAGGACGAATATACCCCTTCTTCGTCAATTCTCTTAAATGATCCTTGAGTTCTTCTAGCTGCTTGGAGTCCATCCGATAAGGTCTCTTGTATATCGGGGCTGTTCCAGGTACTAGCTCAATTGCGAATTCCACTTCACGATCGGGAGGCATACCTGGCAACTCCTCCGGAAAAAACATCTGGATATTCCCTGATGGTCCTGATTTCCTCAACTTGATTTAATTTAATGTCCCTCCTAGGCTCGTGTATTGTTATGAACTTTACTCTTGTGCCACTAGGGTGAGTTAGTTCCACCGTTCTGGTCGAACAATGGATGATTCCTTTATGTTTTGTCAACCAATCCATACCCAAGATAATATCTATCCCTTGTGAATCTATCACTTATGAGGTTAGCAGTAAATACCACCCCATTAATGTCTAGGTTCACTTTGGGACACACTTGTCTTGTCCTTATTTCTCCACCTGGAGAGTTTACGGCTAGCATATGGTTCATTTGTGTGGTTGCTAGGTCATGCTTCTTAACAAACCCTTGAGCAATGAACGAGTGGGTAGCACCAGAATCAAACAGCAGAGTTGCAATGTGTAAATTGGCAGGAAACTTACCAACTACCACGTCAGGTGCCTCTTGCGCTTCCTCCATAGTGACGTGGTTCACCCGTCCTCTCATTACATTCTGCTGTTGTGGCTGCGTGGGCTTCTTCTTTGGGCACTTATGGGCGTAGTGCCCCACTTCACCACAGATAAAACATTGCACCCCAACCTTAGGTGCCTGGTCTTTGTTGTCTTGGGGTTGGTTTGGAGGTCCCTGTACTGCTGGTCGAGGTGGATATGCAGAGCGAGGCTGCTGTACAAACTGACGTTGTGGCTGTGCTGGTGCTGCCGGAGGCCTGTAGTTTGGGTTGTACCCTCTTGGTGCTGAGTAGGGTACCGCAGCACGGTTCGTCTGCCCTGTAGGTTGCTGCATCAGACGTGGGCGGGTGTTGCTCCCTGAGGCTTGGTGTGACCACCCGGCCTTCCTCGTGTTCTCATTTTCCAAGGCCTTCAGTTTCCTTTCCACCACAAACGCTCTGTCCACCATCTTTTGGAAGCTTTCATACTCATTTGAGGACATTGCACACTGCATCTCCGCGGTAAGTCCCTCCACGAAACAATCTTGTTTCTGCTCATCAGTCTCTATGCCCCGTGGGGCATAACGGGATAGTTGAGTAAATTTAGTGAGGTATTCCCTCACCGTCATGTTCCCCTGCTGCAGTCCCAAAAACTCCTTCCTCTTGTTTTTAAGTTCACCTCTTGGGATGTAATGGTTGCGGAAGCTACGCTTGAACTCTTCCCAAGTGATGTTCTCAGGGTTATGATGGGCAGCCACGTAGGCGGTCCACCAATCAGCAGCAGGTCCTTGCAATTGATGAGAGGCAAACAGCACCCTCTCATACCCTTGGCACTGGATGATCCTCATCTTGCTTTCAATGGTCTTTAGCCAATCATCTGCCTCCAGAAGTTCAGAAGCACTTGCAAACTTTGGAGGTTGAGTTCCTAGAAACTCACTCAACCTTGGTTGGCGTGGTGCAGCTTGTGGAGGTAGAACTTGATGCAAGTTGGCCACCACTTGAGTCAAGTTCTGGATGAGCTGATTTTGATTCTCCAACATTTGGTGGAGGGGATCAACTCCTTCACGGCGACCACCCCGGTCCTGGCCTCCAGAAAGATGAGGGTTGCATACCTCATCGTTGTTGTTGGTGGGGTTGGCAGCACGTCCTTTTCCTCTTCCGGCCATCTGGCAGATTCAACCAATGTTAATTTGAAAGCATTTATTATCATCTCACTACTTTCATTTGTTTGTACTTTGAAGTGTTGAGGCTTTGTTATACTTTTCTGAGGGTTCATTTCTCACACAAAAATAAATGCAATTTTATTTCATGTGGGTTCACACACCAAAGCAAAACAATCTAAAGACGAGGCTGTGGACAATTACTCATGGCTTCCACAACTCACGTCACACACCAAGCATTAACACACCATTAACTAACGTAACGACTCGACTACTCGACATCCTTCTAATTTAAGGGAAAGACTCTACGCTACTCGTTTTCTTGAGCTGGCTCCTCGGGATCTTCCTCATCATTTCGGCTGCCTTCTGACTCTGCTTTGGGTGGGGAGGCTGCTGGTGGAGAAGTGCGACAACGCCTGATCGCTCGACGATCCGGAGAGTCAGGAGTCCATGTATCATTCACGGTGACACACAGTTCATTCCCATCTCCTCTTTCTCTCGCCCTCAAGTAGGCTTGCAGCAACGCCTCCGTTTCCTTCAGGGTGTCCCGGACATCCTGAAGCTCTTGCTGACACTCCTGCAGTCGAGTGCTGAGCATAGCAGCATCCTCCAAGCACAAGTCCATGTGCTCATGGGAAGTCCCTTGCTGCACCGGCGGGTACTTGTACTCCATGGTACCACTCTCACGCTGGAGGACATACATGTACTCAGTCCTGTCTAGGTGGCGACGATAGATGTGACTCTGGCAGGTGATGGCCTCCCAGGTGGCATCCTTCTCCGCCTCGACCTGTGTCGCTCGACAAGCTGGAGAGTGGTGGATCTTAAGCAGCTGATTTTCGTGTATAATCCTCATCTCTGAACTCCATTCTTCCCTCTTCTCACGGATGGTCCTGGTGGAGTTATAGTGGATGATTAACTTGCCCGTATTGCCGGCGGCTTCGAGCATATGTCGAAGACGGCGCAACAAGCCTCCTACGGCCAATCCGTAGGAAAGGTATGTCACCGGACGGCTCTCCTCTCTCTCGGCAAGGGCAACTACGGGAACTCTCCCTCCTGTGGACTTGCGAGCAGTGCGAATCATGCGAACCATCTAAAACAAAAAGAATTTAAACTTAGGTTAGATAAACTCTTAAACAAAAATCCTATTTTGAATGAAAATTGGGGTAAGATGAAGAAAGTGACTCATTAAATAACACTTTCCAACACACACCTTGTAAAAAATAGTTTTTAAGAAAATAAGGCCCTTAAATACGTCCATTTCTACTGAGGTCCACGTTCCTACGGGCAACCTTGGCTCTGATACAACTTCTGTCACACCCGGTTTCTCCGAAGAACAACCAAGTGAATATCACATGTATGCTAGGATCATTTTCTCATACATGTGATGACAAATAGTGAAGCATCATTTATTACAAGCCAGGTGTCGAATATAAATAAGTCTTACATAGCAAATGTCTCGATGGACCATAATAAGTTCATTACAAGAAAATAAACTAGCAGCGGAATAATTATTCTCGTGGGCTCCGTCACAGGCGTTGCCCGGTGGTCTCCATGAACCTAGAAACCTTCTTCGGGTCCAAAGTCTTGGTCATTATACACCACCTCATTATCTTGACCTGAGCAGCAATATAAACCAACAAAATATGCAAGGTTGAGTACCGAGGGTACTCAGCAAGTGTGGGAAAGTTATGTCAAGCATGGCTAGAACAAGGAAAGGTTGAACTCATGGTTAAAGCACTATGCAATTAATACCTATCACCTTAGCTTATTAAGCACCTACATTACTACATAGGTGAAATGGTCCCAATCTCCCATCCCCTCATCATAATCCAATAACCATAGCATCAATTCCAATGTTAAGCTCCCCGCTTAACATCCACAACTTCCAAAACCATCAATCCTCTAATCATGAATAAGTCCAAGCCGCTCTTGACCGTGAGCACGGGTGTCATGACAGTTTTGACTCTGCAGAGTTTGTACCACTGTACCCACATGTAGTGATTTCATCCCCCGTTGCCGGGTGGACTAAAAGAACCTCCATTATGCCAGTGGCTACGAACCACATTCACACTTCCTAGGTGTGTAGCCAGGAGATCACTACGAAGCCTTTACAAAGGGATTCCTGACGAGCGTGGGCCCACTGAGGTTTCACCCCTAACAGCATACAAGAGGCTCCAACCCCGCTGCAGTGGCCCCCTCTTGAGCTTTGCGGTTCATATGGTAGTCCAGCTGACACCTACTCTCCGCACCATCCAACACACCCATACTACGCCGGGGATACACCTAATTAATTGGCCAAGGTGCCCCATCTCAGCATGTGGTTGGCACTGTAAAGCCAGGTTACATGCTCCATGAACCGGTCCTTAAGATCCAGGCATGTACTAAACACAAACCCGAGTCTCGTGCACCCAGCACACAACCAAAACATCCAACTTGCCTTGATCCCTACCTCTACATAACTCACAATATCTCATTCAAGAGTGTGGTAAAATAAACTGATGATCTCATATCCCAAATATCCCATTCTAAGCATGGCTAAGCATATGCATAATAATAAATGACATGATAAAATAAATCCCAACCCAAGCTACAAGGAAACAAGGTAATGCAATTCTAGGGAAACTTCCTATCATGGGTTTCATATTTAAATTGACAATGCAAATAATTCTAGCTACACATCCTAGCATAGGATCAAAGTGGTCAAGGACACTTGCCTCCTTCCTGCTGCTCTTGAAATGGGTAATCTTGATCTTGGAAAGGAATAACTTGCTCTTGAACAGGTTCTACATCATACCATCACACATAGCAAAAGAAAAACAACAATCCATAAGACATAGTTAACACTTCCACTTCATACAAACCACACATTCATATTTATGAAAGTCTTTCACAATTATATGTGTTGTGGTTACTCTATGTGTGTTGATTTGTGGCTTGCATGCACTTTTGATCATATGTATATGATTCCTACTTTTGTGTTCACATTTATACTTAAATACTATATATATGAGTTTCCAATTTAAATAAATTCCTTATATTCAATTACTACACCTTTTAGCTACCTAGTATGCATGAAAGGTAGTTTCCTTCTCCATATGTGTCTTCATAATTTCTACCAACCCTAAACTGAATTCTTTGGATTTTAGAACTCCACTTATCATTTACTAGTTGCTATATTTTCAGATTTATTTCCTATGCCTAAATATGAACTTTATTATGAAAATAACAAGACGCATCATCTAAACAGAATAGGTTCTGATCTAAAATATTTACTAATATATTTTTGACCTTTTCCTCTGATGTAAACTATTTTACAATTATTTTCCCTATTTTCCAGAACTATTCTTTACTTAAAAATGTGTCCCTAAATGTGAATAATAAATTAAACAGATTCATTTCAGCCCAAAATATATTTTTATCTCACTCCAAAGTTTTCTAAATACTGAGAATGTTTTTAATTTAATTTTGACAATATGTTTGTCCCTCTTTTTAAATTTTAAACCCTAGCCACATATTCAATTTCCCAAATTAAATATTAAACAGGGCTAAAAAGGTAAACTCACCCCACTACAAGGTCTATAATATTATTTTCAGAATTTCCAGGGGTCTAGCTACACTTATCAGAGGAGTTTTCTCTAATTTTTATTAAGTCCAGGGGCTAAAACTGATTTTTAAATGAATTTACATGATTTTCTGAAGTTCCAGGGGCTAGATCAGAAATTTCCGGGGCTAGCTCTTATTTCCCGAGAACCCCAGGGGGTAGCACGTAAGATTTCCAGTCTTTATAACGCGGGGCTGATGTGGACCGTCCGATTTTAAACCGACGGCTGAGATTATAACGTCGAACCGGTACGCGGGGATTTAAACCCTACCGTGCGATTTAAAATAAACGGCGCACAAGCGGCCACATCGCTCTGATCGAGCGCGGGCGGCGCTGCCGGCGGCGCACGGCGGTGGGAAGCGGCGATCTCGCCGGAGACTTTCGGATCTTCGATAATTCTTCCTAGAACTGTGATCTTATGGCATAGATCGGTGGAGGAGAGGTCGGGGATCTCACCTCAGGGGTTTTCTTGAGCTCGGAGGTCCTGGAAGGTGATCGGCGACGAGGTCCGAAGTGAAACCACGGCGAGACTCGTCGGCGCTGTGTTTACACCGCAAGTCACCGAGTTTTCTGCACCTGCAAGGTTCCCCGGAGGCGGTGGATCAAGACCAGCGAGTTAGATCGGAATTTCCGAGCTTAGATCGGCTAGAATTCGCCGGAGAAAGCTCGGTTTCTCACCGGTGGAAAAACAGCAGATCGCGTGGGAAAAACAGAACGAGGCCGTGGGTTTTATAGACGGGGGAGGGCGGCGGGGTGGTTTAGATCGAGTTTGCGTCGCCCCCGAACGGAATTCGGCTGGGATACGCGAGAATTCCCGATCGGTTTTGATTCGGGTGAGAGAGTCCGGCGCTGGCGCGAGGTAGACGAAGAACTGGTGGGCTCCGCCTGTCAGTGGGAGAAAAGGGCACGCGCGGCTGCGGGCTGGCGCGGGCGCTGGTTGGGCCGGCTGGTGGGTTTCGGCCCACTGGCCAGTTTTTTTCTGTTTTCTTTTTTTCTTTTTCTATTTCTTTTCTGTTTTGACTTTAATTTGAATTCCAGTTTGAATTTGAATTTTTGCAAAACATGCAACACGTCCAAAAATTTTGAATTCCCCTCTTAACATGATTTAGGTTCTTAACAGGATTTTTAGGGTGTTACAGCATGTATTCTTTCTTGAACATATCTTGTCTTACCTCCTTGATCGTGTTGGATCCTTCATGGTAGTCACAAAGCGCTTTCTACACATCGTATGCAGATCGGAGGTGTGCAACATGGTCGAAGTCACTTTGAGTTAATCCCTGTATGATCAAGTTCCATGCTTTGTTGTTGTTGTTGTTGTCGACATCTCTCATGTTCGTAGCCATGACTTGATCGTTTGGCGGCACGTCATAAGGCTTGTACACCTTTCCCATATTGTGAAGCCTTGCACCTGGATGAAAGCCTCCATTCGTGCCTTCCAAACCTGAAAATCAATGCCACTGAACACACAAGGTTTTGTGGAGTATTTCTCCATGATGATTAGTCAAAACACGTGCAAATCACAAAGATTAGAGCACCGTGGCCCTGATACCAATTATAGGATCGAAGAGCATGTGAAAAGCTACCAGAGGGGGGTGAATGGTAGATTTAAACTTTTTAGCGGAAGCAACAAAAACCCCCTCGGCAGAAAATCGATATGTTAAAGAAACCGTGTATGCGACTGATCTAAATGTGTTTAACCATGATAAAAGTGGTATATATTATATAGAATCAAGTCACGAAGACACGACAACAAGAATCACAGAAATCTGTCAAGAAAAACTCAAGTTATGATCGAAAGATAAACGAGGGTCAATCTGTTCTACTCAAGTAAAAATCAGATATGCAACACTGCAAAGAAACTCATGTAGATTAGAAACTACAAATCGAATGACCGTGAAATTTTCACAAACGATAGATAATCAAGTTTTGAAGATAACTGAAAAGAATCACATCAATTGGATCTTTAAAACTCTAGTTATGAGTAAAACACCGAAGCACTGTCGTGCTGTCCAGAAACTCGACAAGAAAGACTTGACAAAAACAAGTCGGACGAACAAGGCATAAAAGCTCCTATAAATTACAAATTTTATTGATCAAAATATAAGAGGAACAGCCCAATGTTATCTTCCCACGAGCTCGGGTATCCCTTGCTTATATAACCAGCCCGGAGGCCAACCCAATTCAAACTAGGACTCTAAATCTACTCAGTTTCTGAATCAAAACTTTCCATAACTGCTCAAGACTCTTCTATACGCAGATAGAAGCAATTTTAAGACTTCTAAACACCTTAGGAACATATCCCACATTCCTAAAACAACTCAACTTCGTGACCCACAAGAAATCCTATCATAACTAACTCAAATCTTTCCATATTTGAGCCATAACCAACTCAGCCGCAGCCTGAGTCCATAATCCACCCGGTTCGACCTTTCCTACCAATTCTTTACGTCCACATCTCTTCATCACACTTTGGAACCATGTTGCCACGTCCATGCACTCCTTGCACACATGCAAACACTTTCGAACGACGTCCACGATACCTTCATATGCATTGTTCTTGATCCAAACATGTTGCGCGACCTCCCGATCAACTCAACCACAATACCTCCCGAACTTGGTTGTTGAACCTCATCTTCTCCCTAAGACTAATTCAATGGATCCCGTCATCAGCCATATCTTGAACTCAAGCAACACCTGCACATGGATAAACAACCAATACTTTCAATCACAAGTCCGCGACTTGACTCACGTTAGTTCCAAAAACCACAACACCTTACGTAAACACCTCACATAAGCATGTTGCAGACCATAGCAAAATGTTAACCACCGTAAACAGCCATAACACTTCAAAAACTTAGTAAAAGAATACTAAGAAAACTTTCCATAGATGTAAAGCAAGTTTGAAACATTTGCATGGTAAAAACAAAACCATTGCAATTTAGCTCCGGACCTTGCCAAAGCTAATCGGATCTTGAGCCGGAGCTTACCAAAGCTAGCAGAACCTAGCACCGGAACTTACCAAAACTAGTCGGACCTACCGCCGGAGCTAACCAAACACATGTCGGACCTAGCCATAGCAAGTCAGACCTTACGTCGGATCTTGTCGGAGCTCAGACCTAGAGTCGGACCTTGACAAAAAGAGTGTTTTGGCAGAATCCAAAACTTTTATCGTCATAGCCAATGTATTCAGCACACATAGGTCTCAACCGGCACGCACCGGGCTGAAGCCGAAGGGCACCAGTGCTGACTCGGCACGACCCAGGAAATCCCAGACTTGCTGGACCTCCACCGTGCGCGAAGCCCGGAGCTCTTGAAGCCCGCGTTGTGCCGCTGCCAGGGTGGCTGCATCACTCTCAAAGAGTTTCTTCTCCCTGGCAGCCAACGCCGCCTCCCGATCATCAAGCTCACGGGCACGGCGCTGCAGTCCCTCCTCGTGGAGCGAAGCATCAAATCCTGCAGCCAGAAGGTCCTGGCACTCCTTCATCTGCCTCTCTCGCTCCTCGTTCAGAGAAGCCTGCTGGCGGTCCAAGTCGTCGGCCCGAGACTTCAGCTCGGCCTGCTCCCGCTGCAAGCGCAACGAAGACTCCTCCTCCTTCTCCGCTCGCTCACGCTCGCGCTCGCCTACTGTGATCTCACGACGAACCAGCTTTAGCCGTAGCTCTTCCAGGCCTGTGAGGCAAGCATTGGCCTTCTGGTGGGCCACGTTGGCTTTCTCCCAGAGCTTATTGGTCTTCTTATCTAACTGATCAACCAGGTCCTTCTGCTGGATGGTCAGTTTCTGCTCCTCCCGCAAGCAAGCCTCCTTCTTCTCCAACCTCCTCCGTGTCTCCCGGGTCCGGAAGTTGAGCAACCTTTTCCAACCATTGAGTGCTCCTCCTCCTGCTGAAGGGCTTCTCGCTCCTGGTCCAGTGCCAGCTGAACATGGCGGAGGCCTGCCTGAGCCGAAGCCATGGCCTCAGACAAGGGGACCCGAGTACCACGTGCCGGAGGCTCCTGGGAATCATCCTCCGAGATGTCGATGTCCGTCGGAGTAGGCACCAAGACGCAGGGACCCAGGGAGGATTTAGCTTGGTCCTTGGAAGGAGGCGGGTGAGCTTCCGGCTGGGGAGTGCTATCCTCTGGGGTAGGGGCCGCAGCATCCAACTTGCCCTCGTCGACGGCAGGAGCGGGCTCGTCGCCATGTGCCAATGGAGCCTCGTTGGCCTTAGCTGGCCCGGAACAAGGTCCCAAAGCTTAGACCGACGGAAGTTCCTGGTCTGGGTCCTCCACACCAAGGGCCGCCGGGGAGACACCTTTAGAAGAAGAAGGCAGTGTGAACATCGCCAGCGCTGGAGGGTCCGCACCCTGGACTGGAGCAGTCCCAGAAGCCGCCAGCAGATCGCTGGACACCACGGGCACCGGAGCGCTCCCAGGAGCACCTGCGGATGGAGCCCTGCGTAAAGAACGGGGTCAGCAGACAGCATCAATGTATAACCAAATGCAGCAAGGGCTGGCCTCGGATGATCTACCTAGGGTCGGCGAAGCTCCATGAAGCGGCTCGGAAACGCTTGCCCGGGCCTCCGGAGCCACCAGACCCCCGGCTGCAGCTGGCCTCTTCGTTGACGGCAGAGGCGGTGGAGTTGCAGGAGTTCCCTCTGCGGGCTTGGATGCAGGACCAGCCGCGCTGCCTCCGGTCATGCCCTCCAGTTCAACCTCGGATGCGCTTGGGGCCATCGCAGGCGCCATGGGGCCGGATGCTGAGGTAAACTTCCATCTACACGCATAAGCCTCCGCTTCTTCCCGGGGGAGCTAGGCTGGGGGGCCACTGGCGCCTTCCCCTTTCCCTTGTCCAGGCTCAGAGCGGAAGAGTTCGGAGCCGCGGAGGTCAGTCCGACGGTGCTTGGAGCAGTCGGGGCCGGAGCGGAGGAAGCGACCCTCCCGTCGCTCGCTCCTGTCACCCCAAGAAGCGCTACTCCTCGTGAAGCGTCGCCAACCTGTCGGGGAGCGATGTCAATGTCTTCCAGCATCGGCATCGTCTTTTGGAGCTACGATCTCACCTCCTGGTCCATGAAGATGGGTAAGCACGACGTCGGTGGGTTGACGAGATCGTCAGAGACGCCGTTGGTTCCAACATCGACGCACAGCTTCGCCAACAAGGCATCCAGGAGCTCCGTCTTCAAGTTGGTCCCGGGGCCACGCTCCAGGCGAGACAAGTCATTCTCGCCGGTGTACATCCAGGATGCGTGGCAACGGTTCTGGAGGGGAGCGATGCGCTGACCCAAGAAGTCGGCCAACACCATCAGCAAAGACAACCCTCGGTCCGCCAGGAGCTTAATCCTTGCCAGCACAGGGAAATAGGCGCTCTAAAGGTAGGGCATCTTCTCCCAGCAGGTCTGTGTGCTCAAAGGGGGGAAGTTGGCAGATCCAGCCGGTCGTGGACGTCGGTCTTCACAATGACCCAGTCATCCCTCCAGTTCTCCCACTTACTGGGAGAGACGGGAGAGATGTGCGTCACCACAGATCTTGTGTGATGTTGGAAGTAGTAGGCGCCCAGGGAGCTCGAGCTCCTCCTCAACGACCGTAGGATGAAGAACGCCCAGAACAGCTGCACCGACGGCCACACCCCCACGAACATCTCGTAGAGGTGGACCAAGATCGACACCAGCATGAGGGAGTGCGGCGTCAGGTGCTGCAGCTAGAGCCCGTAGAACTCCAGCAAGGTCAAGAAGAAGGAAGAAGCGGGGAAGGCGAGCCCCGCCTGCATGTACCCGGTGAAGACGACGACTTCATCAGGCTGAAGGTCTACGAGTGGGAGGGATCTGCAGCAAATCCTCCCATCGTACTGAGGCACCTGCCAACCGATCAGGCACCTCACGCGCCCCACATCGCCATCGCTTCGGAGACGAGACTCTCGGAGGTTCGTCGTTGTCGGTACCCTGCATACCAGGTACACCCGCGTAGTGGGTGAAAGACAGCCTGGGCCACGCCTTCCTGCTGGGGCGGTCCCTAGCATAAGTCACGTGCCCTAGGCCTCGGATCAGACCGCCTACTAATGAGGGCTCCGAGGCTGCTACGTGTCTCTAGGCTATGAGCCTCACTACCGGCCAGGGATGGCTCCGGAGCCACCACGTGTCCAATGGTGTGGGGCCCGATCTCCCGCCAGGGAGGGCTCTAGCGCTGCCACGTGTCCGGAACCTCCAAGCCGTGCCTCCCATCACGGATAGCTCCGAAGGTGCCACGTGTCCTATGGTCCCGGGCCCGCCCTCCAGCATGGGAGGGTTCCGATGCTGCCACGTGGGCAACGACTCCGGACCCTTCACTACCCCGCTAGACAACTCCGGTGGAGGCGCAGGTCCCGGGGGCTAGCCGCCCGGATGTTGCGTCGACGAGCAATGGGCAGATGGCCGCGGAGTAAAGGGGAAGGTATGCTGTCAGACCATGTATTCATGTTTCGCGCCTTCCCCAGAAGCATGGCGCACGACGCATGCCTCCATCCTCCGTCAGTTCACCATTACGGTGAAAGACAGGGCAGCGAGGCATGATGGCATAACAGTGCAGCCCAACGGCGCTGAGCTGCCCAACAGAGCGAGGGGACGTGGCGACAAGACGGGTACTTCATAACCTGCTACCCGGTCAGAGGCGCCCGGCGAGACAGGCGGCACGCCTTTGACCCCACCGATGGCGACAATGCGTATAGCTGTAAATGCCTAGCTCATGTATAGAGATAGATAGTCCCGGAGTGCCCCGGCCTTGGACTATAAAACGACTGGGGCAGCCACCGTAGAAAGGGTTCGCGCTCAGATCCCTCTAGATTCCAGGGTTCCGAACCTCGACTGACTCACACACTCATACGTGCAAGCAATACAGCAAACACTCCCATGGACATAGGGTATTACGCTCCGGCGGCCCGAACCACATAAATCCTCGTGTGCTCCCTCGCCATTATGCTCCAACCTTTGAGATCCACTCGCCCCACCAAAAAAAAGAACCTCAGCGTGCTGCTTCCGAGCAGATCGGGGAAGTGTCGCAGGAAAACACTTCGACATTTGGCGCGCCAGGTAGGGGGTGTTTTGGTTCTTGAAGCTGTTCATGAAGCCCACAATGGTGAACATCCAATCTGTCGGAGGTTCATCCCGCCCCTCGCGCCGCCAGCGGCAGAAGGAGCAGGAAGCATCCTCTAGCTCCAGAGCGGGACCGTCTGCGCCGGCGCCAGTCCCTACGGCAACGATACCAGTACCCTCCTGGCAGCCTTCGGTTGTGACGGCGTCGCAAGCGCCGACGGAGGCCAGCCCGGAGAGCGCGCTGCTAGCAGCCCGCACACTCCTTCACTACTCCCTATGCATGGGAGCTTTCCCATCCGCTGCTGAACAGTGGTGCAATGACGTCGACCACCTAGTCGTCGCCGCGCTTAACTCGTTGTACCACCGGAGACGGCGATAAGAAATGGTGCAGCTGCCGCCCCGTGCCCTAACAATGGATTACAGGACGGCAACAACCCACTCGACGGCGACGTCCAGACTCCCCACCACAGACCTCAAGGGCGAGCTGGACCGCCGCCGCCGTCAGAAAGAAGATGGTCGCGTCACCATCGAGCGACAGAGCGAGGGGCGTTGTAGCCTCAGGGAGGAGTATGGTACCCCAGGTACCATGCGCCCCATCTACGCAGGCTAGAGCCCCGTCTCCCCAGGGTTAGTGGGAGGCTGCATGGCTCTGGCCCCATACCTTCGTATGGCAGTGTGGCCGGGCAAGTTCTGGCCGCACTTGTCAGAGAAGTTTGACGGGACAGTCAACCCCGTCGAGTTCCTGTAGGTCTACTCGACCGCCATCCTAGCTGCAGGAGGGGATGAGGCCATCATGGCCAACTACTTCCCCGTGGCCTTGACCGGGTCAGTCCAGTCATGGCTCATCAACTTACCCCAGGAGTCTATAACCTCCTGGGAAGAGTTGTGCCGCCAGTTTATGGCTAACTTTGGGAGTTCTTACATTCGTCCGGGCTCGGAGGCCGACCTCCATGCCTTGCAACAGCAATAGGGAAAGTTGCTGTGCTCCTTCATCTAGCGTTTCTCTAAGGTTAGGAACACCATCCCTCACATCTCCAACGCCTTCGTTGTCGTTTCCTTCCGACAGGGCGTCCGCGACAAAAAGATGCTCGAGAAGTTGGCCATGCACGATGTGCAGGAGATCTCCGAGCTCTTCAGCTTGGCGGACACGTGTGCCAGGGACATGGAGGGACGCAACTGGCACACACCGCCCAGCACAAGGGGTGAGTCCGCCAGGGAGAGCTCTGGCGGCAAGAAAAAGAAGACCGGCGGCAACGACAAGCTGCTGGCTAGGGCCCACACTGCAGCAGAAGTTGCAGCTGCAGGGGGCCAGGGGCCGCACACTGACAAGCGCCCGCGTCAGCTGTCCGGCAGCGACGATGGCGCCTAGAGGTGGCCGGTCCACGACACCAACCGGCACAGCACCAGCAAGTGCCGGGAGATCCAGAGGCTGGCGGAGTGCTTCCGAGGGCTCCGGCGGCAGCGCCAGGATGGTGCACCCTTCCGCCAGCGGGAGGGCAAACAAAATGGTGAGCCGGAGGGCAGCAACGACCAGGATATGGAGTTCCAAGATGCCAAGCGGGCGTTAAAGGTCCTCTATGACCAAGGAGGGAGCTCTGACTCCGACCACAGCGAGCGACGCAAGACGCTCCACGCCTAACCAACTGTTCCCTCTTCCGTCGTGAAGAGTAGACAGCTCAAGGCAAGGCTACCTGGTGCCCCAGCCAATGCTCTCTCGAGGAGGGGTGACAAGCCTCCCCACAGCTGGGAGGGTCCCTCCCGATCAGTACAAGCATGCCGCCCCAGATACGCCGCCTGGCTGCGGGGGATGGGTATCTCTGCCCAGACCGCAGGACATAGAACACCTCTGTAAGTCCTACCCTTAGCGTAGTAGTAGGATATTTTTTCTTTTTCTCTTTCTTGTAAGGGTGACATAGAGTCTAGGAACAGTGCTTAGAACAGCTAAAGTCCCGGAAGAGTCCATCTATCTTGCTATCCGGGGCGGTTTGCTGCCTTCTTATACGACCTGTTGCCTCCTATTACCCGAAGGAAGCCAGAAATAAGAAAAGGGTATCCTACCCTGCACACTTTATTTACAGTTTGTGCTAGCTCTTACATATCAACTGTAAACGGCATGTCTGGAGCCCATCCTACATACTTGTTCTAGGTCCTGTTCCGCTGGAAGGTCTCCTAGCCAAAAGGTTAACGCCGGAGGAAGGTCGAGTGTGACACCCTCAATTTCGATTTTTGCATGCATTCATATTTATATAAAGAAAGCATTTTAAAAGAAGTAGAAACAGAGAAACTATCAAAAAGAGCCAAATCGAATCCACAGAGAGCGCCAAAGACAATTCCCGCGGCCCGCTGGCCACGTGGCGCCTTCAGAGCTCATCCCCGCAAAAGGTGGAGAGGTCCGCCACTAACTGGCTACGTGGCAGGCTCAGGGCTCGTCTCTACGGAAGGGGCGAGGTCCGACCCCGTGGGACACGTGTTGCCCCCGGAGCTAGTCATTGCACAAAAGAGAGGACCAGCCGCGCGGGACACGTGTCGCTCTCAGAGCTCGCCTCCGAGATGTTCGGTCCTATTGGACACGTGTCACCTTCGGGAGGTCCGACGCTGACAGAAACGTGTCGACCTCGGACCTCATCCCTGAGGAGAAAGGAAGTCTGGCGCTGCTGGACACGTGGCATTCTCGGAGCCCACCTCCGAAGAGAGGGGAGGTCGGTTCTGACACGTGGCACTTCCGGAGCCCACCTCCGAAGAGAGGGGAGGTCCGGCACTTACACGTGGCACCCCGGAGCCACCTCCAAAGAGAGGGGAGATCCGGCACTGACACATGGCGTACGTGGAGCTCATCTCTGTAGAGAGGGGAGGTCCCGCCCGCCAGGACGCATGGCGCACGCGGAGCTCACCTCTGAGGAAGAGGGAGGTCCCGCCCGCCTGACACGTGGCACAACCAGAGCCCGCCTCTACGGGAAAAGGAAAGCCCAGGCCCCCGCAGGACACGTGGAGCCTCCAGAGCTCATCACCGCGGAGGTGATGAGATTTAAAGCTGTTTTTTCCTCTGTACGTGAGTACCCGTTACTGAGGAAACAGACACAAACTCTTCTAGGTTGATACTGCAACCAAATCAAATGAAGATAAGTTGTTAAGATTCAAAAACAATTTTAATAGGACTCTTATTCGAATTCCAATCAGATTAGGACTCTTCTCTTCCCGATTATAAATAGAACCTGAAACAACCCCTTGGTCGTAACATCTTTTCTATGCCGACAACTTAGAAGCCCTAGCCCCCAAACTCGCTGAGCTAAACCCCTTTTGCCGGAGTTTGACCACCGGAGAGACCGCCGACGAGCCCAGACACGATTGCCGCCGTCGGAAGAAAGCCCCAACGATCTGTTTTTGCTAGGAGGGAGGACCTGAAGGAAGTAAGGTAGGTCTCCATTACAACCTTACGACATCATCGCGTTCTCTTTGCATCTGTTCTTCGATCCAGAAGCTTTTTCGTGGACAGATCACGTGTTAATCGGTTTGATCTAGATCATCGCCACGTCCACATTTGATCCCTACACCTCTGTTCATCGTAAAACCCCATGCAAACCCTTTAAAACATGCAAGAACACGAACAAACTAAACTGCATCATAGGATTAGCATGCATATGCATCATTGCATCTTAAGTAAAGTTGTGCATGATAATTGATTGTTGTGAACTTTGTATGAGCATGATCGTAATTAGAAGGACAAGCTCAGGGAGCTATCTACGAAGGATTTCAGCATCAAGACTTCGAGATCCAGGAACAACAAGAGCTGCAAGAACAAGGCAAGTGCCCCTTGACCATATTGATCCCATGTTTTTGGAAAACTGTTTTGTTTGCGAAAAGGTGTGTGTGCTTGAGTCAACTTGATGGGAAACCCTTTCATAGGAGTTTACTAGTTTTGTCAACCACCCTTGTCACCGGGAAAGTTAATGAGTCGGGTATGGTTTATGCTTTTATGCTTCGTTGAGTCCATGGGATACGGGAAGCGAGATAGATGTGTCTAGCTAACTGCACTCGTATGAATAATGAGAAATGGATATTGTTAATGAACATGAATCGGAGGGGGGTCTAGGCAAGATTGGTTTGTGGATGAGGTAGAATGAGATGGTGGTTTACTTGCCATAGATCTAAGGACCAGTTCATGCCAGCCATGCCAGGATAACAGTGCCACCACAAGGCCATCTATGGGTGCGGCTTAGTTGACTAATTAGGTAAGTTGCTAGATTGTTATGGACCGTGGAAGACGCGGGCAATGGGAGTCGAGTGAGGACTGCCCTGGGAACTGCATGACACAAGAGGGGGCCCGTGGGTGGGAGAATTGGAGATTCTAGC
The DNA here is from genome assembly GCA_030760725.1 of Neostapfia colusana. NCBI lineage: Eukaryota > Viridiplantae > Streptophyta > Magnoliopsida > Poales > Poaceae > Neostapfia > Neostapfia colusana. The sequence goes on from JASWHV010000006.1 coordinate 111,222,141, forward strand.
CTGCTGTTGAAACCTTAGTGAGTCCATACATCTAGTAGCCCCTTTGTAAAGGCTATTTTGTGATCTCTGGCCATACACCGACGGTCGTGTACTGGTATAATGGAGGTTCTGCAGTCGCCGACGGATGACGAAATCACAAACTTGTGGGTAAAGTGGTACAAACTCTGCAGAGTCTAAAACTATCATGATAGCCGAGCTTACGGTCACGAGCACCTGGACAACTCACATGATTAGATGGGATGGTTATTGGGATGGTTTTTGGGATGTTATTGGATTGGTTATGGTTTGGTCTTTGGATTTGGTTTTCGGGACTGTTGAGTCCGGGTAATGAGATTGGTTGCATGACTGTTGAGTCATGGCAATGAGATTGGGTCTCGGTATGAGACAAAATTGAATATGAGATGAAATGGTAGTGAATATGAGATGATATTCATGAGATGGTAGTGAATACGAGATGGTATTCACACGCATGAGAAAAGTTGAGAAAGACTAATGTCTGTTGAGACATGAAAAGTGATGGAACATGATGGAGGTATGTTGATGTTTAAATACATGTTGGGATTACATTCACTTAAAGCTAAGTTGTTGTTTTTATCCAGTTTTGTGAAATAAACTTTTCTTTCTGCAATGAGCCTTTTTATAACTACCTTGATGTGAGCTACATATCATATTTTCTCGCACTTGCTGAGTACATCATGTACTCAAACTTGCATTATCATACATCATCAGCAACAGGAGAGGAGTACTATGAAGACCACATGGAGTACTAGGAGTGTGATCCATCGTCAACTTGCATGTGGGGATAGAGTAGAGATGGAGTCGCTGCTGCTGCTTAGTTGCTTCCGCAATAGTTTAGAAGACTTCCGCTGCTAGATTAAAGATTTCCGCTGCTAGAATAAAGACTTCCGCTGCTAAGATAAGACTTCCGCTGCTAGAATGAGTCCAAGACTCATGAGACATTGTAATAAACCCTGTTATTTGTGGTATTATTCTAAAATTCAGTTTGTGGATTATATGTGTATGTGTGATGAACATCCTCGGCACACATACGCATCGGTCTCGGTTCAGAGAGGTTTCCTCTCCGAACTGAGGTGTCACATCAAGGATGTGTAGCCCACTATGACTGGTACCGCACACGTAGCGTGCACATCCTGCCTCCTCAGCACAACAACTGAGTACTCGGGGGGCCAGAAAGAGCACACTTACGGACAAGAGGAGTAACCAGACCCCGGACATTGCCCCAATACTCTTTTCGTGCTTTCTTTCCATACCGCTCCAGCTATGTGGCCAGTCACTTTTCCTTACGTTCCACCGTAGCACGGGTTGTTCTATCCTCCCGCAGGTGGGTTTGCTTGAGGCACCTGTGGCATACTCGGAGTCCTGTGGTTGTCTCATTGCTCGGGGGCCTTATGGCGCCGAGTTGCCCTCCCCTGAAAGGCTTATGCCAGCAGGGGGTCCAGGGTGTGTAGCCTGCTATGACTAGTACCGCACCCATAGCGTACACATCCTGCCTCCCCAGCACAATGGCTTGGTACTGGGGAACCAGACGGCTCATACCCCTGAGCAAGGTTTCAACCACATCCTAGAAGACCACATTGAATTACCCAAGCCCCGTAGCTCGGCTGAGGACCGTAAGTCACAGTCATGCTACCAAACGAGGAAAAGTGACCAGAGGCCACGACTGCCCCTTTTTTCTATCATGCTTGCAGGTCCGAATGGGCCCGTGGCGTCCCAGATGTAACACCCCTAAATCCTGTTCAGAGGGGAGTTTAAAAATTTTTGGACGTGTTGCATGTGTTGCAAAAATTCAAATTCAAACTGGAATTCAAATTAAACTCAAAACAGAAAAGAAATAGAAAAAGAAAAAGGAAAACAGAAAAAAAACCAGCCAGTGGGCCGAAACCCACCAGCCGGCCCACCCTGCCCCTGCGCCAGCCCGCAGACGCGCGCCCGCGCTCCCTCTCGCAGACAGGTGGGACCCACCTGTCATCCCTAACCCCCGATCATCCGAAACCCGGACTGTTTCCCCGCGCGCGCGTGATCGCAACTGACCGGATTTCCGGCCGAATTCTGGTTCCGGAGGACTCCAACTCGATCTAAACAAACCCGCCGCCCTTCCCCGTCTATAAAAACCCCGGCCTCGTCTCGTTTTTCCCACGCGATCCGCCGTTTTTACTCCGGTGAGAACCCGAGCCCCTCCGGCGAATTCTGCTCGATCTACGCTCGGGAATTCTGATCTAACTCGCTGGTCTTGATCCACCGCCTCCGGGGAACCTTGCAGGTGCAGAAAACTCGGTGATTTGCGGTTCAAACACAGCGCCAACGAGCCTCGCCGTGAATTCACCTCGGACCTCGTCGCCGATCGCTTTTCGGGACCTCCGAGCTCAAGAAGACCCCCGAGGTGAGATCCCCGACCTCCCCTCCACCGATCTATGCCATAAAATCACAGTTTTAGGAAGAATTGACGAAGATCCGAAACTCTCCAGCGAGATCGCCGCCTCCCGCCGCCGTGTGCCGCCGGGCAGCACCGCCCGCACTCGATCAGAGCGACGTGGTCGCTTGTGCGCCGTTTATTTTAAATCGCACGGTAGAGTTTAAATCCTCGCGTACCGGTTCGATGTTATAATCTCAGCCGTCTGTTTTAAATCGGACGGTCCACGTCAGCCCCGCGTTATAAAGACTGGAATTCTTACGTGCTACCCCCTGGGGTTCTCGGGAAATGAGAGCTAGCCCCGGAAACTTCGGATCTAGCCCCTGGAACTTCAGAAAATCATGTAAATTCATTTAAAAATCAGTTTTAGCCCCTGGACTTAATAAAAAATAGGAAAACCCCTCTGTTATGTGTAGTTAGACCCCTGGAAATTCTTAAAATAATATAATAGACCCTGTAGTGGGGTGAGTTTACCTTTTTAACCCTGTTTGATATTAAATTTAAGAAATTGAATATGTGGCTAGTATTTAAAATTTAAAAAGTGGGACAAACATATTGTCAAATTTAAATTGAAAATTTTCTCAGTACTTAGAAAACTTTGGAGTGAGATAAAAATAGATTTTTGGCTGAAATGAATCTGTTAATTTATTATTCACATTTATTAGTTATAGGGACACATTTTTAAGTAAAGAATAGTTCTGAAAATAGGGAAAATAAATGTAAAATAGTTTACATCAGAGGAAAAGGTCAAAAATATATTATTAAATATTTTAGATCAAAACCTATTCTGTTTAGATGATGTGTCTTGTTATTTTCATAATAAAGTTCACATTTAGGCATAGGAAATAAATCTGAAAATATAGCAACTAGTAAATGATAAATGAAGTTTCTAAAATCCAAAGAATTCAGTTTAGGGTTGGTAGAAATTCTGAAGACACATATGGAGAAGGAAAATGCCTTTCATGCATACTTGGTAGCTAAAAGGTGTAGTAATTTAATATAAGGAATTTAATTAAATTGGAAACTCATATATAAAGTATGCAAGCATAAATGTGAATACAAAAGTAGGAATCATATATACATGAATTAAAAGTTCATGTAAGCCAAAGATCAACACACATAGAGTAACCACAACACATAGAATTTGTGAATGGCTTTATTACATGTGAATGTGTGGTTTGTATGAAGTGGAAGTGTGAACTATGTCTTATGGATTGTTGTTTTTCTTTTGCTATGTGTGATGGTATGATTGTAGAACCTGCTCCAGAGCAAGTTCTTCCTTTCCAAGATCAGGACTACCTATTCCAAGAGCAGCAGGAAGGAGGCAAGTGTCCTTGACCACTTTGATCTTATGCTAGGATGTGTAGATAGAATTATTTGCATTGTCAAATGAAATATGAAACCCATGTTAGGAAGTTTCCCTAGAATTGCATTACCTTGTTTCCTTGTAGCTTGGGTTGGGATTTATTTTATCATGTTATTTATCATTATGCATATGCTTAGCCATGCTTTAGAATGGGATATTTGGGATATGAGATCATCAGTTTATTTTACCATACTCTTGAATGAGATATTGTGAGTTATGTAGAGGTAGGGATCAAGGCAAGTTGGATGTTTTGGTTGTGTGCTGGGTGCACGAGACTCGGGTTGGTGTTTAGTACTTGCCTGGATCCTAAGGACCGGTTCATGGAGCATGTAACCTGGCTTTACCGTGCCAACTACATGCTGAGATGGGGCAGCTTGGCCAATTAATTAGGTGTATCCCCGGCGTAGTATGGGTGTGTTGGATGGTGTGGGGAATAGGTGTCAGCTGGACTACCATATGAAGGGGGCCACTGCAGCGGGGTTGGAGCCTCTTGTATGTTGTTAGGGGTGAAATCTCAGTGGGCCCACGCTCGTCGGGAATCCCTTTGTAAAGGCTTCGTAGCGATCTCCTGGCTACACACCTGGGAAGTGTGAATGTGGTTCGTAGCCACTGGCATAATGGAGGTTCTTTTAGTCCACCCGGCAACGGGGGATGAAATCACTACATGTGGGTACAGTGGTGCAAACTCTGCAGAATCAAAACTGTCATGACAGCCGTGCTCACGGTCAAGAGCGGCTTGGACTTATTCATGATTAGAGGATTGATGGTTTTGGAAGTTGTGGATGTTAAGCGGGGAGCTTAACATTGGAAATGATGTTATGGTTATTTGATTATGATGATGGGATGTGAGATCGGGACCATTTCACCTGTGTAGTAATGTAGGTGCTTAATAAGCTAAGGTGGTAGGTATTAATTGCGTAGTGCTTTAATCAAGAGTTCAACCTCCCCTTGTTCTAGCCATGCATGACATAACTTTCCCACACTTGCTGGGTACCATCGGTACTCAACCTTGCATATTTATTGGTTTATATTGCTGCTCAGTTCAAGATAATGAGGTGGTGTATAATGACCAAGACTTTGGACCCGAAGAAGGTTTCTAGGTTCATGGAGACCCCGGGCAATGCCTGTGACGGAGCCTTCCAGAATAATATTCTGTTGCTAGTTTATTTACTTATGATGAACTTATTATGGTCCATCGAGACATTTGCTATGTAAGACTTATTTATATTCGACACCTAGCTTGTAATAAATGATGCTTCACTATTTGTCATCACATGTATGAGAAAATGATCCTGGCATACATGTGATATTCACTTGGTTGTTCTTCGGAAAAACCGGGTGTGACAGAAGTGGTATCAGAGCCAAGGTTGCCCGTAGGAACGTGGACCTAGGTAGAAATGGACGTATTTAAGGACCCTATTTCCTAAAAACTATTTTACAAGGTGTGTGTTGAAAAGTGTTATTTAATGGAGTCACTTTCTTCATCTTACCCCAACTTTCATTCAAAATAGGATTTTTGTTTAAAAGTTTATCTAACCTAAGTTTAAATGCTTTCTGTTTTAGATGGTTCGCATGATTCGCTCCGCTCGCAAGTCCACAGGAGAGAGAGTTCCCATAGTTGCCCTTGCCGAAAGAGAGGAGAGCCGTCCGGTGACGTACCTTTCCTACGGATTGGCAGTAGGAGGCTTGTTGCGCCGTCTTTGACGTATGCTCGAAGCCGCCGGCAATACGGGCAAGCTAATCATACACTATAGCTCCACCAGAACCATCTGAGAGAAGTGGGAAGAATGGAGTTCAGAAATGAGGATTATCCATGAAAATCAGCTACTCAAGATCCACCGCTCTCCAGCTTGTCGAGCGACACAGGTCGATGCGGAGAAGGATGTCACCTGGGAGGCCATCACCTGCCAGAGTCACATCTATCGTCGCCACCTGGACAGGACTGAGTACATGGATGTCCTCCAGCGTGAGAGTGGTACCACGGAGTACAAGTACCCACCAGTGCAGCAAGGGACTTCCCATGAGCACATGGACTTGTGCTTGGAGGATGCTGCTATGCTCAACACTCGACTGCAGGAGTGTCAGCAAGAGCTTCAGGATGTTCGGGACACCCTGAAGGAAACGGAGGCGTTGCTGCGAGCCTGCTTAAGGGCGAGAGAAAGAGGAGATGGGAATGAACTGTGTGTCACCGTGAATGATACATGGACTCCTGACTCCCCAGATCACCGGGCGATTAGGCGTCGTCGCACTTCTCCACCAGCAGCGTCCCCACCCAAAGCAGAGTCAGAAGGCAGCCGCAATGATGAGGAAGACCCCGAGGAGCCAGCTCAGTGAATACGAGTAGTGTAGAGTCCTTCCCTTAGTTAGCAAGATGTCGAATAGTCGAGTCGTTAACTTAGTTAATGGTGTGTTAATGCTTGGTGTGTGACGTGAGTTGTGGAAGCCATGAGCAATTGTCCACAGCCTCGTCTTCAGATTGTTTTGCTTTGGTATGTGAACCCACATGAAATAATATTGCATTTATTTTTGTGTGAGACATGAACCTTCAGAAAGTATAACAAAGCCTCAACACTTCAAAGTAAAAAACAAGTGAAAGTAGTAAGTTAATACGTAATGCTTTAAATTAACATTTGGTTGATCATGCTAGATGGCCGGAAGAGGAAAGGGTCGTGCTGCCAACCCCGCCAACAACAACGATGAGGCATGCAACCCTCATCTTTCTGGGAGCCAAGACAGGGGTGGACGCCGTGAGGGAGTTGATCCCATCCACCAAATGCTTGAAAATCAAAATCAGCTCATCCAGAACCTGACTCAAGTGGTGGCCAACTTGCATCAAGTTCCACCCCCACAAACTGCACCACGCCAACCAAGGTTGAGTGAGTTTCTAGGAACTCAACCTCCGAAGTTTGCAAGTGCTGCTGAACCTCTGGAGGCAGATGACTGGCTAAAGACCATTGAGAGCAAGATGAGGATCATACAGTGCCAAGGGTATGAGAGGGTGCTGTTTGCCTCTCATCAATTGCATGGACCTGCTGCTGATTGGTGGACCGCCTACGTGGCCGCCCACCATGACCCTGAGAACATCACTTGGGAAGAGTTCAAGCGTAGCTTCCGCAACCATTACATACCAAGGGGTGAACTCAAAAGCAAGAGGAAAGAGTTTTTGGGATTGCAGCAAGGAAACATGACTGTGAGGGAATACCTCACTAAGTTCACTCAACTATCCCGTTATGCCCCACGGGACATAGAGACTGATGAGCAGAAACAAGATTGTTTCGTGGAAGGACTTACCGCAGAAATGCAGTATGCAATGTCCTCAAATGAGTATGAAAGCTTCCAAAAGATGGTGGACAGAGCGTTTGTGGTAGAAAGGAAGCTGAAGGCCTTGGAAAATGAGAATAAGAGGAAGGCCGGGTGGTCACACCAAGCTTCAGGGAGCAAAACCCGCCCACGTCTGATGCAGCAACCTGCAGGGCAGACGAACTGTGCTGTGGTACCCTACTCAGCACCAAGAGGGTACAACCCGAACTACAGGCCTCCGGCAGCACCAGCACAGCCGCAACGTCAGTTTGTACAGCAGCCTCGCCCCGCATATCCACCTCGACCAGCAGTGCAAGGACCCCCAAACCAACCCCAAGACAATAAAGGCCAATCACCTAAGGTTGGGGTGCAATGTTTTAATTGTGGTGAAGTGGGGCACTATGCCCATAAGTGCCCAAAGAAGAAGCCCGCGCAGCCACAACAGTAGAATGTAATGAGAGGACGGGTGAACCACGTCACTATGGAGGAAGCACAAGAGGCACCCGGCGTGGTAGTTGGTAAGTTTCCTGCCAATTTACACATCGCAACCCTGCTGTTTGATTCTGGTGCTACCCACTCGTTCATTGCTCAAGGGTTTGTTAAGAAGCATGACCTAACAACAACACAAATGAACCATATGCTAGCCGTAAACTCTCCGGGTGGAGAAATAAGGACAAGACAAGTGTGTCCCAAGGTGAACCTAGATATTAATGGGGTAGTATTTACTGCTAACCTCATAGTGATAGATTCAAAAGGGATAGATATTATCTTGGGTATGGATTGGTTGACCAAACATAAAGGAGTCATCCATTGTTCGACCAGAACGGTGGAACTAATGCACCCTAGTGGCACAAAAGTAAAGTTTATAACAATACAGGAGCCTAGGAGCGACATTAAATTAAATCAAGTTGAGGTGAAAGTTGAGGAGATCAGGACCATCAGGGAATATCCAGATGTTTTTCCGAAGGATTTGCCAGGTATGCCTTCTGATCGTGAAGTGGAATTCGCAATTGAGCTAGTGCCTGGAACAGCCCCGATATACAAGAGACCTTATCGGATGGACTCCAAGCAGCTAGGAGAACTAAAGGATCATTTGAGAGAATTGATGGAGAAGGGGTATATTCGTCCTAGTTCCTCACCATGGGGAGCTCCGGTGATATTTGTGCCCAAGAAGGACAGAACTCAAAGGTTATGCGTGGATTACCGTGCCTTGAATGAGGTAACCATCAAGAACAAGTACCCATTGCCCCCATTGAAGACTTGTTTGATCAGTTGAGGGGAGCTTGTGTGTTCTCGAAAATTGATCTCAGGTCGGAATACCACCAACTCAAGATAAGGCAATCTGATATTCCCAAGACAGCTTTCGTATCTCGGTACGGATTGTATGAATACACTGTCATGCCTTTCGGGTTAACTAATGCCCCGGCGTACTTCATGTATCTCATGAACAAGGTATTCATGGAATATCTGGACAAATTTGTGGTGGTTTTCATAGATGACATTCTCGTCTTCTCCAAAGATGAAGAAGAACATGAGAAACATCTAAGGTTGGTGTTGCAAAGGCTGAGAGAACACCAACTATATGCCAAGTTGAGCAAGTGTGAGTTTTGGCTGAAGAGAGTTCCCTTCTTAGGACATATAATCTCGGAGGGAGGAATCTCCGTGGATCCTGCCAAAATCGAGGATATACAGAAGTGGAAGACCCCTGAAAATGTCGGGGAAGTTCGAAGCTTTTTGGGATTGGCTGGATACTATCGACGGTTTATTGAGGGATTCTCTAAGATCTCGAGACCCCTCACCAAACTGTTGGAGAAGGGAATCACATTCACATGGACGCTACATTGCGAGACGAGTTTTCAGGAGTTAAAGAAAAGATTGACAACAGCCCCAGTGCTGGTTATGCCAGATATGCAAAAGAACTTTACGGTGTACTGCGATGCCTCTGGAAACGGGTTGGGATGTGTTCTCATGCAAGAAGGGCATGTCGTGGCTTATGCATCCCGACAACTCCGGAAGCACGAGAAAAACTATCCTACACATGACCTAGAACTAGCCGCTGTGGTACACGCGTTGAAAATTTGGCGACACTATTTGATGGGGAAGAGGACAGAGATATATACGGATCATAAGAGTATGAAGTACATTTTCACACAGCCAGATCTCAACCTCAGACAAAGGAGATGGTTAGAGCTAATCAATGACTTTGATGTGGGCATCAACTATCATCCCGGGAAAGCAAACGTCATGGCCGATGCTTTAAGTCGGAAAGTGCAGGTCAATAAGTTGAGCTTGAAGGACATGCCTGCAGAATTGAAGGACGAGGTTATAAAGCTCAATCTATGCCTTGTACATAGTGGTGAAGCCATCGCCATGGAAGTGGACTCCACACTCGAGCGAGACATACGCGAGGGTCAAAAGAATGACGAGAAGATACAAGAGATCAGACAACTCATCAAGGAAAATAAAGCTCCTGGTTTTAGAGAGGATGAACAAGGAACGGTGTGGCACGGGAAAAGAATCTGTGTGCCAGAAGTAAAGGAGATCCGTGAATTGATTTTGAAGGAGGCTCATGATTCTGACTATTCCATTCATCCTGGGAGTACGAAGATGTACCAAGACCTCAAGAGCAGGTATTGGTGGTATGGCATGAAACGAGATGTCGCGGAACATGTTGCCCTATGTGACACATGTCAGTTGGTGAAAGCAGAACATCAACGACCCGCAGGATTATTGCAACCACTCAAAGTGCCTGAATGGAAATGGGAAGAAATCGGTATGGATTTCATAGTAGGACTGCCTAGGACCCAATCAGTATATGATTCGATATGGGTCATCATTGACAGGCTAACCAAGGTAGCTCATTTCATCCCCGTGAAAGAAAGCTACAGCGGATCCAAATTGGCAGAGTTGTACATGTCAAGGATCGTGTGTTACCATGGAGTGCCGAAGAAGATTGTGTCGGATCGAGGGACGCAGTTCACCTCAAGGTTCTGGCAGAAATTCCATGAAACCATGGGAACCCATCTGAATTTCAGCTCTGCCTATCATCCCCAAACGGACGGGCAGACGGAGAGGACCAATCAGATTCTTGAGGATATGTTGAGAGCGTGTGCACTCAAAAACAATCGGAGTTGGGATAAGAACTTACCGTATGCGGAGTTTTCCTATAACAACAGCTATCAAGCTAGTATGAAGATGTCACCGTTTGAAGCTTTGTACGGGAGGAAGTGCAAAACTCCCCTACTTTGGAACCAAACAGGGGAAAGTAAAGTGTTTGGTCCATAAGTACTCCAAGAAGCCGAGGCGGAGGTGAGGGAAATTCGCAACAACTTGAGGATAGCACAGACACGCCAAAAGAGCTATGTCGATGTACGAAGAAGAGAGCTCGTTTTCAACATGGGAGACTATGTCTATCTCAAGGTGTCCCCTATCCAAGGACTTCGTCGGTTCAAGGTGAAAGGGAAGTTGTCACCTCGATACATCGGACCCTTTCAAGTTCTGGAGAGGAAAGGCGAAGTGGCGTATCAACTAGAATTACCGGCTCGCCTATCGGATGTGCACGATGTATTCCATGTGTCACAACTCAAGAAATGTCTGAGGACGCCTGAAGAGGTGTTACCCATGAATGAAGTGGACGTAGCTGAGGATTTGTCTTATGCCGAGCAACCATACAAGATTTTGGAGACAATGGAACGCCTCACCAGAAATAAAAGAATCCGGATGTGCAAGGTGCAGTGGAAGCATCACTCAGAAGAGGAAGCCACCTGGGAGCGAGAAGATGAGCTTAAGGCACAATTTCCGGAATTGTTTTCTTAGAACCACCAATCTCGAGGACGAGATTTATTTTAAGGGGGGTAGAGCTGTAACACCCCAAAATCCTGTTCAGAGGGGAGTTTAAAAATTTTTGGACGTGTTGCATGTGTTGCAAAAATTCAAATTCAAACTGGAATTCAAATTAAACTCAAAACAGAAAAGAAATAGAAAAGAAAAAGGAAAACAGAAAAAAAAACCGTCCAGTGGGCCGAAACCCACCAGCCGGCCCACCCTGCCGGCGCGCCAGCCCACAGCCGCGCGCCCGCGCTCCCTCTCGCAGACAGGTGGGACCCACCTGTCATCCCTAACCCCCGATCGTCCGAAACCCGAACTGTTTCCCCGCGCGCGCGATCGCAACCGACAGGATTTCTGGCCAAATTCTGGTTCCGGAGGACTCCAACTCGATCTAAACAAACCCGCCGCCCTCCCCCGTCTATAAAAACCCCGTCCTCGTCTCGTTTTTCCCACGCGATCCGCCGTTTTTACTCCGGTGAGAACCCGAGCCCCTCCGGCGAATTCTGCTCGATGTATGCTCGGGAATCCTGATCTAACTTGTTGGTCTTGATCCACCGCCTCCGGGGAACCTTGCAGGTGCAGAAAACTCGGTGATTTGCGGTTCAAACACAGCGCCGACAAGCCTCGCCGTGAATTCACCTCGGACCTCGTCGCCGATCGCTTTTCGGGACCTCCGAGCTCAAGAAACCCCCGAGGTGAGATCCCCGACCTCCCCTCCACCGATCTATGCCATAAAATCATAGTTTTAGGAAGAATTGACGAAGATCTGAAACTCTCCGGCGAGATCGCCGCCTCCCGCCGCCGTGCGCCGCCGGGCAGCGCCGCCCGCGCTCGATCAGAGCGACGTGGCCGCTTGTGCGCCGTTTATTTTAAATCGCATGGTAGAGTTTAAATCCCCGCGTACCGGTTCGATGTTATAATCTCAGCCGTCTGTTTTAAATCGGACGGTCCACGTCAGCCCCGCGTTATAAGGACTGGAATTCTTACGTGCTACCCCCTGGGGTTCTCGCGAAAATAAGAGCTAGCCCCGGAAACTTTGGATCTAGCCCCTGGAACTTCAGAAAATCATGTAAATTCATTTAAAAATCAGTTTTAGCCCCTGGACTTAATAAAAATTAGGAAAACCGCTCTGTTATGTGTAGTTAGACCCCTGGAAATTCTTAAAATAATATAATAGACCCTGTAGTGGGGTGAGTTTACCTTTTTAACCCTGTTTGATATTAAATTTAGGAAATTGAATATGTGGCTAGTATTTAAAATTTAAAAAGTAGGACAAACATATTATCAAATTTAAATTAAAAACTTTCTCAGTACTTAGAAAACTTTGTAGTGAGATAAAAATAGATTTTTGGCTGAAATGAATCTGTTTAATTTATTATTCACATTTATTAGTTATAGGGACACATTTTTAAGTAAAGAATAGTTCTGAAAATAGGGAAAATAAATGTAAAATAGTTTACATCAGAGGAAAAGGTCAAAAATATATTATTAAATATTTTAGATCAGAACCTATTCTGTTTAGATGATGTGTCTTGTTATTTTCATAATAAAGTTCACATTTAGGCATAGGAAATAAATCTGAAAATATAGCAACTAGTAAATGATAAATGAAGTTTCTAAAATCCAAAGAATTCAGTTTAGGGTTGGTAGAAATTCTGAATACACATATGGAGAAGGAAAATACCTTTCATGCATACTTGGTAGCTAAAAGGTGTAGTAATTGAATATAAGGAATTTATTTAAATTGGAAACTCATATATAAAGTATGCAAGCATAAATGTGAATACAAAAGTAGGAATCATATATACATGAATTAAAAGTGCATGTAAGCCAAAGATCAACACACATAGAGTAACCACAAAACATAGAATTTGTGAATGGCTTTATTACATGTGAATGTGTGGTTTGTATGAAGTGGAAGTGTGAACTATGTCTTATGGATTGTTGTTTTTCTTTTGCTATGTGTGATGGTATGATTGTAGAACCTGCTCCAGAGCAAGTTCTTCCTTTCCAAGATCAGGACTACCTATTCCAAGAGCAGCAGGAAGGAGGCAAGTGTCCTTGACCACTTTGATTCTATGCTAGGATGTGTAGATAGAATTATTTGCATTGTCAAATGAAATATGAAACCCATGTTAGGAAGTTTCCCTAGAATTGCATTACCTTGTTTCCTTGTAGCTTGGGTTGGGATTTATTTTATCATGTCATTTATCATTATGCATATGCTTAGCCATGCTTTAGAATGGGATATTTGGGATATGAGATCATCAGTTTATTTTACCATACTCTTGAATGAGATATTGTGAGTTATGTAGAGGTAGGGATCAAGGCAAGTTGGATGTTTTGGTTGTGTGTTGGGTGCACGAGACTCGGGTTTGTGTTTAGTACTTGCCTGGATCCTAAGGACCGGTTCATGGAGCATGTAACCTGGCTTTACCGTGCCAACCACATGCTGAGATGGGGCAGCTTGGCCAATTAATTAGGTGTATCCCCGGCGTAGTATGGGTGTGTTGGATGGTGCGGGGAATAGGTGTCAGTTGGACTACCATATGAACCGCAAGGCACAAGAGGGGGCCACTGCAGCGGGGTTGGAGCCTCTTGTATGCTGTTAGGGGTGAAACCTCAGTGGGCTCATGCTCGTCGGGAATCCCTTTGTAAAGGCTTCGTACTGATCTCCTGGCTACACACCTGGGAAGTGTGAATGTGGTTCGTAGCCACTGGCATAATGGAGGTTCTTTTAGTCCACCCGGCAACGGGGGATGAAATCACTACATGTGGGTACAGTGGTGCAAACTCTGCAGAGTCAAAACTGTCATGACAGCCGTGCTCACGGTTAAGAGCGGCTTGGACTTATTCATGATTAGAGGATTGATGGTTTTGGAAGTTGTGGATGTTAAGCGGGGAGCTTAACATTGGAAATGATGTTATGGTTATTTGATGATGATGATGGGATGGGAGATTGGGACCATTTCACCTGTGTAGTAATGTAGGTGCTTAATAAGCTAAGGTGGTAGGTATTAATTGCGTAGTGCTTTAACCAAGAGTTCAACCTCCCCTTGTTCTAGCCATGCATGACATAACTTTCCCACACTTGCTGAGTACCATCGGTACTCAACCTTGCATATTTGTTGGTTTATATTGCTGCTCAGGTCAAGATAATGACGTGGTGTATAATGACCAAGACTTTGGACCCGAAGAAGGTTTCTAGGTTCATGGAGACCCCGGGCAACGCCTGTGACGGAGCCTTCAAGAATAATATTCCGCTGCTAGTTTATTTACTTATGATGAACTTATTATGGTCCATCGAGACATTTGCTATGTAAGACTTATTTATATTCGACACCTGGCTTGTAATAAATGATGCTTCACTATTTGTCATCACATGTATGAGAAAATGATCCTGGCATACATGTGATATTCACTTGGTTGTTCTTAGGAAAAACCGGGTGTGACACCAGACCCCTCGGGAGGTCCGACGCTAATACCCTGCCTCATCCAGTCCACTTGGTAGGTGCGCCCCCACTAAGTGGCCACACCTACCAGGGGGCCATCACGGTGAACCATGCGGGCAGGACGTCGGACCACTCCAACAGTGACCAGAAGGCTCGGGGCACCAGCTACGGCAAGATGAAGACAAGGGTTGAGCTTCCCTCGGGTCCTTGCACCGCCAGGGACCTGGAAGGAGTGGTAGCCACACTGCTAAAGCGCCTTGGGTCCTTACGCTGCTAAGGGTCAGGAGGAACAAGCTTGGACGTTGGCAAAGTGCTACTCACATCAGCTAAGTCGTTCTGGACCTTTGCGCTCCCTTACCCTACATTATATATGTCTACATTTTTTACAGCTTTCCTTTCAATCTTGCGTACTTTTGCGCACCCACGACGTGTACATTGTTGGGTTTCCCTATCTCGCTCTTGGCCAAAGTTGTGCTGTCCTGCTACTAGGCGGAAATGCCTGAGGCACCTGTATTGTCTCCGGACCCTCTGGTTACCTTCCTGCTTTGGTCTGGTGTTGCCAGGCGGACGCCTCCCCTCTTTGGAGTGTCTGGCCAGCGGGAGGTCCAGGGTGCGTAGCCTGCTTAGACTGGTCCTGCGCCCTAAGCGTGCGCATACTCCCTCTGTCAGCGTAGCACCGGGTTAGGGTGTTACACTACCCTAGGAAGGACGGTAGCCAGGGTCCGGACACTACTACACCGAATTGCCCACGTCCCGTAGCTTAGCAGAGAACCATAAGCCATAATGGGGCCATCGAGACGGGAAAATACAACTGCACGGCACGGTTACCCCTTTTCTCCTAGTGTCTATGCAGGCCTCAGGGCTCCGGTCTGAAGGGTTGATCCTGGGGCACCAGCTTTCACAGGGGGCCACTCTCGGACCCCCAAAGCTGGCGCCTCCTAAGGGCTCCGGAGCTCAAGTCTTGCACTATCGGGGGGCATCCATGACCGGTCAAACCGAGCAAGATGGCTGGATCCCGCAGAACGCAAGAGGAAGCTAGTGCACATCAACATTAAGCAACAAGGGAACATCAGCCGCATTGGCAACTTAGAGAGCCTCTGGTCATTGCGGCATCAAGGACCAGCGGACCTCGCAAGGGCTAAGGTGGTCCTTAGTGCCGGACCCTGCGCCAAGCGACTAATGTATGGAAGACCAACAGAACGACTTTCTCATTCATCAACACAGAAATACAAGACAAGACAATGAAAGGCTTGAAACAGAGTTACTTTCTTTGATAATAGAGTCTGGCGTACAAAAGGGGATACAAGACAACTAAGGAACTCAGCAGCTGCAAGTTGAGTAGTCTTCTGCTCCATGGCTTGTTTGGTTATCCCCCGAGCCGGTCTCTGTGCAGTGAGACGGTCACCTGCTATTAGACCGGGGTTCGCTGCAATGCACGCTGGACCGAGGCAATGATGACATCCAATGTCGTGTGGGCCAAACGCCACCAGGTGGGCAGCAATGCATGCTGGACCGAGCCAACAGTGACATCCATTGTCGAGTGGGCAAAATCGCCATCTAGGGCAGATTTTGTTGTCTTCCACAGTACTTGGAGGAAGGCTTGATCACTCTGGACCTAACCTTCCTCCGGTACCGGCAGGCAGCCCCTATCGACGTTGGTGTAGAGGTTCACGGTGAGTTGAGGACCCTGTCCTCGACGGCCTCCCCTACCGCCAGCACGCCATCAGGATGGCTTGTGCCTCTATCCAAGGCCGTCAAGAAGTGGGATGCGTCAGAAACCCTCACCGGAGGCCGCACACACACGAACATCTCGCAGAAGTGGACGAAGGCGGCTACCAGTGAGGAAGCATCTGGTGGGCGAGAGCGTCTGGAAGCAGCGACTTCCAACGTGCAAGAGGAGAACAAAGGACACATGGTGAGGAGAGGTGTCGTTCTACACCGCAAGGCCTCTTTTTATATCTGTTTACGGCCTCGGGCAGCGCAACAGGCGTGGCGGATGAGTAGCCACTGCTGCATGCCGTGGGCCATCCGCCTCCCTCAGTGATGGGATGGACCTAGGTCCACCCGTCAGCCACTGGGGGCCGAGAGGATAACCCCTCAGCAACGTCCGGCGGTTCCCGAGGAGAGCTTTGCGACCGACCCATCGGTTGCCGCAGTGAATGACCCAGGGCAACCCCTCGAGCGCGCCGCTCTAGCGCTCACCAATGACAGGTAGGGCCCAGGCCCACCGGACAGGCACTGTCGGAATTGGCGTGTAAAACTCGGAACGTCTAGCGTTTCCCGAGGGAAGCAGCGCAGTATCCCATCGATTCACGGGCGGTCGCAGTAATTGCCCCGAGGCAACCCCTCGGCTGCCTCGCCGTGACGGGTCAAATCAGAGTGAACACGATGATGCACTGCCGCTTTGACTGGGAGCGCCCACTACACCGAAGCCAAGCAACCTCTTCATCTTCCAGGTACGGCCACTCATTCATTTCGTGAAAAATCTCGCCACCACTTCGACTCCCAAATCGCGAGTTCAAAGCCACCACGCGGGAAAAACGGGGGGCCCACCCACGGCCCCGGGCCCGACCTGCAGCATGGGAGGGCTCCGGTGCTTCCACGTGGGCGACGACTCTAGACCCTTCACTACACCGCTAGACTGCTCCGGTGGAGGCGCAGGTCCCGGGGGCCAGCCGCTCGGATGTTGCACCGACGAGCAATGGGCAGATGGCGGTGAAGTAAAGGGGAAGGTATGCTGTCAGACCATGCATTCAAGGTTCGCGCCTTCCCCAGAAGCATGGCGCACGGCGCACACCTCCGTCCTCCGTCAGTTCACCATTACGGTGAAAGACAGGGCAGCGAGGCATGATGGCATAACAGTGCCACCCAACGGCGCTGGGCTGCCCAGCAGAGCGAGGGGACGCAGCGACAATACGGGTACTTCATCATCACCTGCTACCCGGTCAGAGGCGCCCGACGAGACAGGCAGCACGCCTTTGACCCCACCGATGGCGACAATACGTATAGCTGTAAATGCCTAGCTTATGTATAGAGACAGATAGCCCCAGTCCACCTTGTAACTGCCCCGGACTTGGACTATAAAAGGACCGGGGCAGACACCATAGAAAGGGTTCACGCTCAGATCCCTCTAGCACCCACGGTTCTGAACCTCGACTAACTCACATACTCATACGCACAAGCAATAGAGCAAACACTCCCGTGGACGTAGAGTATTACGCTCTGGCGACCCAAACCACGTAAATCCTCATATCCTCCCTCACCATTGTGCTCCGACCTTCGAGATCCACTCGCCCCACCGGAAAAAGAACCTCCGCGGGATGCTTCCGAGCAGACTGAGGGAAGTGTTGCAGGAAAACACTTCGATAGTCGCCATTGGAGCAGGAGGAGAAAGCAAGGAGGCGAGGCGACTGAAGCAAAAGGAAGGAAGGAAGGAGAGGCGCAAGGAAGAAAGTGAAGGAGGATACTCTTGCAAGCTGCAGAGGATCTCTTTTTTTTACCTGACTCTTCGGAAACCATCGAGCGCGACGTGCCTGATAAATCATGCCTGCATCGGCTATACCGCCAAGGGCAGAGGCGCCAGGCCCACTCGGTGGACAGTGTGGGCAAGAAGCACCACGGTTTCAACAGATAAAAGTGGTTCCCCGAGAAAGTCTGACAAGAGGAAGAGCAGGGGTCGTGTTGGGAACCATCGCAGTAATGCTGCAGTTCGGCGCAATGTGCACCCCATGACCCTCCAACAACAAAGGGACACCTATCCATGAAAGTAGAGGAGACACTTCGACTGGAGCAAGATTAGAAGACCACCACACGGGATTTTTGATGGAGGCCCCATCCGCAAGAGCCTTCATCTTTGTCCAGATGGGCACAGGGGCCACTGTCGGTATCCTCGAGACCGGTACCGCCGCGTGTAAGAGCAAAAGAAGGCATACGCCAGCACGTATGCAGAAGACAGAGACTTAGCCTGCAGGCTGGGCTCAACCGCCAGCTAGGAAGCACTCAAGAGAAGGCATGTGCCCTAGGCCTCGGGCCCGACCACCTGCTAAGGAGGGCTCCAAGTCTGCCACATGTCTACAGGCTCTGAGCCTCACTACCGGCCGAGGATGGCTCTGGAGCCGCCATGTGTCCGATGGTGCCACACCCGACCTCCCACCAGGGAGGGCTCCGGCACTGCCACGTGTACAAAACCTCCGAGCCATGCCTTTCGCCAAGGATAGCTCCGTAGGTGCCACGTGTCCTACGGCTCCGGGCCTGACCTCCAGCATGGGAGGGCTTCGGTGCTGCCACGTAGGCAACAACTCCAGGCGTCCGGAGGTGCCACGTGTCCTACGGCTCTGGGCCCGACCTCCAGCATGGGATGGCTCTCGTACTTCCACGTAGGCAATAACTCCACGCGTCCCTTCCTGCCAACGAGGGCTCCGGTGCGGCCACGTGCATGACAGCCTCGGACCACCCCTCCTGCCAGGGAGAGCTCCGGTGTTGCCATGTGTCCTACGACTCCGGACCCCTCGCTACTCCGCAAGACAGCTCTGGTGATGACGCGTGTCCCGGGGGCCAGCCACCGGGACGCCGCGCTGACAAGCAACGGGCAGATATCCAATGAGTAAAGAGGAAGGTGTGTTGTCCTATCACGCATTCAGAGTTCGCATGTTCCCCAGGCAAGCGATCCAACGTACCCCAGTGCAGGCGTGCCTGGCAGGGGAGACCAGTCGTGCGGCGCCTTGACGACAGCAACAGTGTGGCGCCGCGGGACAAGACGCATTCCTACCACCTTCATCAGACAATATTCAAGGAAGCCGATGTGACAAGGCGACGCGCACGATGGCTTCATCAAGTACGCTACTACTAGCATTGTGCGTGCTAGCCGTGGTAGAGGTTGCTGCCCATACTGGGGCCGCCTGTCAGGCCCCAGCCCACTTGTAAGGTTGTCTGGCCTTGAGCTATAAAAGGATCAGGCAGCCAGTGGACAAAAGGATCCTGATCCCCCAACTCTTGACTATTGATTCCCGATTCGCCATTTCCGATCCCCGAACTTCATTGTAAGCTCGCAAGCTCAAACCATCCACAAACTCAAGCAATAGAGAACAACCAACACTCTGTGGATGTAAGGTATTACGCTCAGGCAGCCCGAACCACGTAAATCATTGTCCATCGTGCTACGACGCTCAAAACCACTAAGCCCGTCCTAAAAAAGAACCTCCGCGGGCCGCTCCAGAGCGGACCGGAGGAAGTGTCGCAGAAAACACTTCGACAATGTGTTTGATGTAATATAGTAATATAAAGTGCGATGTCATGGAAAACTGTAGTATAAAATAGAGAATCTTTTATAACATATCGATAAATACAAAAAAGTATTCTTTTAAGATATTGGTCCAATAACAGTAACAATCTTATGTCCAATATAGTTGGGAGATTTTAACCAAGAAATAGACCGCGCCGTACCACTATAAAGCAATTCAGTACGGGCATGCAAGTTTTTTAGCCGTGCAACTGTAAATCTTTTAGTATAAAAGAGCATACGTATCTCGTGGTAGCACGGGGACACTACGGTCGGATTTGCCACATACTTGTACATCCTCTCGTACGGGGTGGGGGAGGATACATTTGCAGTCACCACCAATCCCACGCGGCCGGCCATCGTTGGAGCCGGGGTCCATGGTGTCGCGTCACGACTGTCGATCGTCACGACTGTCGATCGTCACGCCAGCCGTGCAGAGTGGCCCTCTCTACGTGAGGCGTTTCGGGTCCCCCAGGGTCCCGGTCCGGTCGCCCGAATGCGAGGCTGAGGCAATAATTGACACCGCGATGAGCAATCAAGCCACGCGTGCCGGCGGCGCCGCTCGTCCGTGGACGCTGCCGCAGTGCAGTGCAGCACTCCGCGGGCCGTGCCCCTGGCGCCCCGACCGATGATGCCATGGGACGGAGCACAGGTGACGCGTGAGGCCCCGCCACGGGGGAGAACCAGCTGTAGCGTCGCCTGCGTCCTCTCGCCTCTGCCGGGTGGCTCGTGGCTCTGATCTTCGTCCGTCGAAGCTCTATCGATCATGCTCGTTGTCACACCTGGTATTCCATAAGAAACACCCGAGCGTATACTCACATGTATGCCAAGATTAGTTGACTCATACATGTGCCGACAATAGTGAAATATCATTATATTACATGCCAAAGTCAACGGTAACATTACATTACATCATATGTCATAAAAGAATAATAAGAGTGTTATCACACTAATATTTACAACCAGCGGAAGTCTAAATAATGGTCCTCCAATCCACGGGCGTTGCCCGGGGGTTACGCCAACCTAGAATAACTCTTCGGGATCGAAATCCTCCTCATAGAAGTCATTGTCTTCATTTGGACCTGAGCAGCATACGACATCCAACAAAAGCAAGTTTGAGTACCAAAGGTACTCAGCAAGTGTAGGAAAGAATGTTATGAAGGCCAATAGCAAGGGAAGGTTAACATGGTTAAGCACGATGCATTAATCCTAAGCCTTAGCTTTGATTAGCAACCTATCTTACTAAGTGATAATCCCACCATCATCATAATTAAGTCATTAATGTTAGGTTACCCCACCCAACAACCTCTTTCAACTCACATCCATGTTTCTCTAATCATGGACAAGTCCAAGCCGCTCTTGACCGTGAGCACGGCTGTCATGACAGTTTGGTTCTCTGCAGAGATTGTACCACTTTACCCACAAGTAGTAATTTCATCCCCTGTTGCCAGGTGGACTAAGAAACTTCCCTGATATCCGTGGTTGCAAGCCACATTACACACTTCCTTTGGTGTGCGATCAGGAGATCACTACATGGCCTTTACAAAGGGTCTACCGGCAAGTACAAACCCACTGAGGTTTCACCGCTGTAGTTCCTTGGAGTAACCCTCCCCTACAGAAGCCCCCTCTTGAGCCTTGCAGTTCCCACGGCAGTCAAAAATGGACTTCCATTCCCCGCACCATCCAAACACAATACTATACCGGCAAACTCCTAATTAATTGGCCAAGCTGCCCCATCTCAGTCTTGTGGTGGCACTGTAAAGCCGGGTTAACTGTTCCATGAACCGGTCCTTAGAATCTAAGACAGGCACTAACTCAATCCCGAGTCTCGTGCACGAAGCACCAACCAAAACAACCAGCCTGTCTAGATTCCTAACACCATGACACACTTGTGTCTTTCATATAATTCCACAAGACTAACCACATTTATGTTTCATTCATTCTCTAATTACTAAGCATGGCTAAGCACATAAAATGATAACCAACAATTATCAACTAAGTCCCTCCATGGTTTAACAAGGAATAATAAAGGAATATAACTATGGAAACAACCTAAATTAGGTTTCATGTTAATGACATCATGTAAGCATTCTAACTAATCATCCTAGAATAGGAACAAAGTGGTCAAGGAACACTTGCCTTTGAATGAAGAGTGATTCACTTCAAACTCTTGCTCTTGAAGGTTATGAAACAGTTCTTGGGTTGGTTCTATCCATACATATGCACACAAAATAATGCCAAACATTACATAAGAATCTTGACAATGCATTTCAATCATATATATTTGATTTTACACCTACACTTATTGATTTCATGTCATTTCATGTGAGTTGGAATGAAAGTAGGTTTCAATTGGGTACCTATATCCTTCTATTTTGCTTTTGCTATAGCCAAACACTCATTTTCAATTTGTGAGGTGATTTGAAATAATTTTAGAATTTTATTTGTACATATGTTAATTTTATAATTAATTAAATCCTAAAAATCGTTTAAAATTATTACTATAATGATTTTCAGAACTAATATTACTATTTTTCTACTTTTCACAACCTATTTATGTATTTGGAACAGTTTCCAAAATTTTCCTTCATTATATAATATTTTTATCTATATTTCAGCATTTATTTAATACTTATAAATGCTTTTTCAGTTATTTAAATAGTTATTTTGGACTACAGAAACTTCAAATACATAAAAGTATAAAAACAGAATAGTCTTATGCTATTTAATGAATTTCTACAATTTTCTAATACTTATATTGTTTTTATTTTGATTTTTCAGAATTAATTTGTCACTATATAATTAATTTCAGCTTCTGAAAATTATTATTTTAATTTCAGAGTTGATATACTGATCAAAATGATCAATTGTATTTTTGGATAAGTTTCTACAAATTTTCAGAAACTATTTAGGTTAATTTTATCATTAACAGAATCAAAATTTGAAATTTCTAAATGATTCTGGATCCAAATGAAATTATTACAATCTTTCTAGGGTCTAAAATGTGATTATAGAACTGTTATAATAATTTACATAATGCACAGGGGCTGTTTAGTTAGTTTACAGTGAATTCCTTAATTTTTATAAAGCCTAGGGTCGATTCTGTAAAGATCATGGGCTATTTCCTAGTTATTTAAATCTCCAGGGACTAAAGCGTTAAAATCTCAACGGTTATAACTAAATTGAATGTGGGCCGTCGGATCTGAGATCAACGGTCCAGATTTAAAATAACCGAACCGGTACGCTCCTTCTAATCTTAACCGTTCACGCGAGATGGACGCTCCCGATTGCGCCACATCGCCCTAACCTCTTCTCCCTCGCGTCCGGCGGTCGCGCGATCGCCGGCGAGCGGCGGCGGTGGCCGGAAACTCTCGGGTTTTGCCATTTCTTCACCATTTCTTAATCTACTTACACCAGAAGAGAGAGGAGAGGGTGGGGAACTCACCTAGGGGAGTTTTGGAGACCGAATTTGGCCGGACAAGCGTGATCGACGGCGACAGTGGGAAATCTCCGGCGATCTTCGCCGGCAGCGCTTCCCAGTCGTTTTTCTTCAAAGATTTTCGTCGGAATTGGGCTCTGGTGATCGAGGGAGGGCTCAGAGGGTGTTAGATCCGAAGATCAACGTGTATTTTTGGAGAATTGAGGAGGAGGGCGGTTTTTCCGATCGGAGTGATTGAGAGCAGTTTCTGTGGGAGAAAGTGACCGGGGCCGGGGGTATTTGTAGAGGGGAAGGAGGCGGCGGTTGCTAGGACGCCGGTTGAGGAAGAGGCGCGAAGAACCGGCCGGAACCGAGGCACATTGTTCACATGCGATAATAGCGTCGGGGAGAGAGAGAGAGAGAGCGGTCGGCGGCGGTTTTGGAGGGGAAAGGGCTGACGGATGGGCCCGGGTGGCAGTGGGGAAGAGAGGGGGAGAAGTTTGGCGCACGTTTTCTGTAAAATTCGGTTGTTACAAACTCTACCCCCCTTAAGAAAAATATCGTCCTCGAGATTGGAGTTTACAAAGGAAATAGTTTAGGGAATTGTGACTTGAGTTCGTCTTCTCTTTCCCATGTAACTTCGGCCTCTGAATGATGTTTCCATTGAACCTTGCACATACGAATTATTTTGTTTCTGGTAACCTTTTCCATTGTGTCAAGAATTCTGATAGGATACTCGGTATATGAAAGATCTTCTTGTATATCCAATTCATCCATTGGTAGTTGCTCTTCTGGTGTTCTCAAACACTTCTTGAGCTGTGATACGTGGAACACATCGTGTACGTCTGACAATCGAGAGGGTAACTCTAACTGATAGGCTACCTCTCCTTTGCGTTCTAGTATCTTGAATGGTCCGATATACCGAGGTGCTAGTTTCCCTCTTACTTTAAATCTCTTTAATCCACGCATGGGTGACACTTTGAGATACACATAGTCTCCCACTTCGAAGACTAGTTCTCTTCGCCTTGTGTCCGCATAACTCTTTTGTCTTGTTTGAGCTATCTTTAGATTATTGCGAATTTCTCTTACTTTATTTTCTGCATCTTTTAATACTTCAGGTCCAAACACCTTATTCTTACCTATTTGATCCCAAAATAGTGGAGTTCTACATCTTCTTCCATATAGAGCCTCAAATGGGGACATCTTCATACTTGCTTGGTAACTATTATTGTAGGAGAATTCTGCATATGGCAAATTCTTATCCCAACTCCTACTATTTTTTAGCGCACAAGCTCTGAACATATCTTTAAGAATTTGATTGGTCCTTTCTGTTTGCCCATCAGTTTGTGGATGATATGCAGAACTGAAATTCAATCGAGTTCCCATAGACTTATGTAATTTCTGCCAAAATCTTGAAGTGAACTGTGTACCTCTATCTGATACTATCTTTTTGGGTACACCATGTAGGCAGACTATTCTCGACATATACAGTTCTGCTAGTTTGGAACCGTTATAATTTTCCTTCACTGGAATGAAGTGAGCAACTTTGGTCAATCTATCCACTATCACCCATATTGAGTCATACCCCGTTTGTGCTCTGGGCAAACCCACTATGAAGTCCATACCAATTTCTTCCCACTTCCATTCAGGTATCTTTAGTGGTTGTAACAGCCCTGCAGGCCTTTGGTGTTCTGCTTTGACTAGCTGACATGTGTCACACAATGCCACATGCTCTGCAACATCTCTTTTCATTCCATACCACCAATACCTTGTCTTAAGGTCATGATACATCTTTGTACTTCCAGGATGGATAGGATAATAAGAATCATGAGCCTCCCTTAAAATTAACTTCTTTATTTTCTTGATGTCTGGCACACATATTCTTTTACCATGCCATATGATACCATTCTCATATTCTCTAAATCCCGGGGCCTTGTTTTCTTTGATCAACTCCTTGATTTCTTTGATCTTTTGTCACACCCGGTTTTTCCGAAGAACAACCAAGTGAATATCACATGTATGCCAGGATCATTTTCTCATACATGTGATGACAAATAGTGAAGCATCATTTATTACAAGCCAGGTGTCGAATATAAATAAGTCTTACATAGCATATGTTTCGATGGACAATAATAAGTTCATAAAATAGCAGCGGAATAATTATTCTTGTGGGCTCCGTCACAGGCGTTGCCCGGGGGACTCCATGAACCTAGAAACCTTCTTCGGGTCCAAAGTCTTGATCATTAAACACCACATTATTCTCTTGACCTGAGCAGCAATTTAAACCAACAAATATGCAAGGTTGAGTACCGATGGTACTCAGCAAGTGTGGAAAGATTATGTCATGCATGGCTTGAACAAGAAGAGGTTGAACTCATGGTTAAAGCACTACGCAATTATTGCCTACCACCTTAGCTTATTAAGCACCTACATTACTACACAGGTGAAATGATCCCAATCTCCCATCCCATCATCATAATCAAATAACCATAACATCATTTCCAATGTTAAGCTCCCCGCTTAACATCCTCAACTTCCAAAACCATCACTCCTCTAATCATGAATAAGTCCAAGCCGCTCTTGACCGTGAGCACAGCTATCATGACAGTTTTGACTCTGCAGAGTTTGCACCACTGTACCCACATGTAGTGATTTCATCCCTCGTTGCCGGGTGGACTAAAAGAACCTCCATTATGCCAGTGGCCACGAACCACATTCACACTTCCCAGGTGTGTAGCCAGGAGATCACTACGAAGCCTTTACAAAGGGATTCCCGACGAGCATGGGCCCACTGAGGTTTCACCCCTAACAGCATACAAGAGGCTCCAACCCCGCTGCAGTGGCCCCCTCTTGAGCCTTGCGGTTCATATGGTAGTCCAGCTGACACCTATTCCCCGCACCATCCAACACACCCATACTTCGCCGGGGATACACCTAATTAATTGGCCAAGCTGCCCCATCTCAGCATGTGGTTGGCACGGTAAAGCCAGGTTACATGCTCCATGAACCGATCCTTAGGATCCAGGCAAGTACTAAACACAAACCCGAGTCTCGTGCACCTAGCACCAACCAAAACATCCAACTTGCCTTGATCCCTACCTCTACATAACTCACAATATCTCATTCAAGAGTATGGTAAAATAAACTAATGATCTCATATCCCAAATATCCCATTCTAAGCATGGCTAAGCATATGCATAATAATAAATGACATGATAAAATGAATCCCAACCCAAGCTACAAGGAAACAAGGTAATGCAATTCTAGGGAAACATCCTAGCATGGGTTTCATATTTTCAATTGACAATGCAAATAATTCTATCTACGCATCCTAGTATAGGATCAAAGTGGTCAAGGACACTTGCCTTCTTCTTGCTGCTCTGGGAATGTATAGTCCTGATCTTGGAAAGGAAGAACTTGCTCTGGAGCAGGTTCTACTCATACCATCACACATAGCAAAAGAAAACAACAATCCATAAGACATAGTTCACACTTTCACTTCATACAAACCACACATTCACATTTATGAAAGCCATTCACATTTGTATGTGTTGTGGTTACTCTATCTGTGTTGATTTTGGGCTTACATGCACTTTTAAACATGTGCATATGATTTCTACTTTTGTATTCATATTTATGTTGGCATACTATATATTAATTTCTAATTTAAATAAATCCCTTATATTTAATTGATACACATTTTAGCTACCAATTATGCATGAAAGGTATTTTCCTACTCCATATGTGTCTTCAGACCTTCTACCAACCCTAAACTGAATTCTTTGGATTTTAGAAACTTCATTTATCATTTTCTAGTTATTCATACCTAGCTTGCTATATTTTCATATTTATTTCCTATGCCTAAATGTGAACTTTATTATGAAAATAGTAAGGCACCTTATCTAACCAGAATAGGTTTTGGGTCTAAAATATTAAATAATATATTTTGAACTTCTCCTCTGATGTGAACTATTTTACATTTATTTTACTAATTTTCAGAATTATTCTCTACTTAAAAATGTGTCCCTATAACTAATAAATCTGAATAATCAATTAGACAGATTCATTTCAGTCAAAAATCTATTTTTATCTCACTCCAAAGTTTTCCAAGTACTAGGAAAGTTTTTAATTTGAATTTACAATGTGTTTGTCCCATCTTTTAAATTTTAAATACTAAACACATATTCAAATTCCTAAATTTAATATCACATAGGGTTAAAAAGGTAAACTCACCCCACTACAGGGTCTATTATATTATTTTAAGAATTTCCAGGGGTCTAACTACACATAACAGAGGGGTTTCCTAATTTTTATTAAGTCCAGGGGCTAAAACTGATTTTTAAATGAATTTACATGATTTTCTGAAGTTCCAGGGGCTAGATCAGAAGTTTCCGGGGCTAGCTCGTATTTTCCGAGAACCCCAGGGGGTAGCGCGTAAGAATCCTGGCCTTTATAACGTGGGGCTGACGTGGACCGTCCGATTTAAAACAAACGGCTGAGATTATAACGCCGAACTGGTACGCGGGGATTTAAATTCTACCGTGCGATTTAAAATAGACGGCGCACAAGCGGCCACGTCGCTCTGATCGAGCGAGGGCGGCGCTGCCCGGCGGCGCACGGCGGCGGGAGGCGGCGATCTCGCCGGAGAGTTTCGGATCTTCGTCAATTCTTCCTAAAACTGTGATTTTATGGCATAGATCGGAAGAGGGGAGGTCGGAGATCTCAATTCGGGGGTTTCCTTGAGCTCGGAGGTCCTGTAAAGCGGTCGGCGACGAGGTCCGAGGTGAATTCACGGCGAGACTCATCGGCGCTGTGTTTGAAGCGCAAACCACCGAGTTTTCTGCACCTGCGCGGTTCCCCGGAGGCGGTGGCTCAAGATCAGCGAGTTAGATGAGAAATCTCGAGCGAAGATCGAGCGAAATTGGCCGAAGAAACTCGGGTTCTCACCGGGAAGAAAAACAGCCGATCACGGGTGAAAATCGGGAAGATGCCGGTGTTTATATAGCCGGGGGAGGGCGGCGTTCGGTTGTGGTTGAGTTTGCGTCGTCCAGGAACGAAATTCGGCTGGGATACATGAGGATCCAGGGCAGTTTCGATTCGGAGGTGAGAAGAGTCCGGCCGGCCGAGCGCAGGCGCGAGGAGGAAGAAGGGTTGGCGGGCCCTACGTGTCAGTGGGAAAAAGGGGAGGCGCACGGCTGCGGGCTGGCGCGGGAATAAATGGGGCGGCTGGTGGGTTTCGGCCCACTGGCCGTGGAGGTTTATTTTTTTTTCTTTTTTCTTTTTCATTTCTGTTTTGAGTTTAATTTGAATTCCAGTTTGAATTTGAATTTTTGCTCCACATGCAATACGTCCAAAAAATTTTAAATTCCCCTCTTAACAGGTTTTGGGGTGTTACAGCTCTACCCCCCTTAAAAGAAATATCGTCCTCGAGATTGGTGGTTCTAAGAAAACATTTCTGGAAATTGTGCCTTAACCTCATCTTCTCGCTCCCAGGTGGCTTCCTCTTCCGAGTGATGCTTCCACTGCACCTTGCACATCCGGATTCTTTTATTCCTTGTGAGGCGTTCCATTGTTTCCAAAATCTTGGATGGTTGCTCGGCATAAGACAAATCCTCAGCCACATCGACCTCATTCATGGGTAACACCTCTTCAGGCGTTCTCAGACATTTCTTGAGCTGTGACACATGGAATACATCGTGCACATCCGATAGGCGAGCCAGTAATTCTAGTTGATACGCCACTTCGCCTTTCCTCTCCAGAACTTGAAAGGGTCCGATGTATCGAGGTGACAACTTCCCTTTCACCTTGAACCGACGAAGTCCTCGGATAGGGGACACCTTGAGATAGACATAGTCTCCCACGTTGAAAACGAGCTCTCTTCTCCGTACATCGGCATAGCTCTTTTGTCGTGTCTGTGCTATCCTCAAGTTGTTGCGAATTTCCCTCACTTTCGCCTCGGCTTCTTGTAGTACTTTGGGACCAAACACTTTACTTTCCCCCGTTTGGTTCCAAAATAGGGCAGTTCTGCACTTCCTCCCATACAAAGCTTCAAACGGTGACATCTTCATACTAGCCTGATAGCTGTTGTTATAGGAAGACTCTGCATACGGTAAGTTCTTATCCCAACTCCGATTGTTTTTGAGTGCACACGCTCTCAGCATATCCTCAAGAATCTGATTGGTCCTTTCCGTCTGCCCCTCAGTTTGGGGATGATAGGCAGAGCTGAAATTCAGATGGGTTCCCATAGTTTCATGCAACTTCTGCCAGAACCTTGAGGTGAACTGTGTCCCTCGATCCAACACTATCTTCTTCGGCACTCCATGGTAACACACGATCTTTGACATGTACAATTCTGCCAATTTGGATCCGCTGTAGCTTTCTTTCACGGGGATGAAATGAGCTACCTTGGTTAGCCTGTCGATGATGACACATATTGAATCATATCCTGATTGGGTCCTAGGCAGTCCCACTATGAAATCCATACCGATTTCTTCCCATTTCCATTCAGGCACTTTGAGTGGTTGCAATAATCCCGCGGATCGTTGATGTTCTGCTTTCACCAACTAGCATGTGTCACATAGGGCAACATGTTCTGCGACATCTCGCTTCATGCCATACCACCAATACCTGCTCTTGAGGTCCTGGTACATCTTCGTACTCCCAGGATGAATGGAATAGTCATAATCGTGAGCCTCCTTCAAAATCAATTCACGGATCTTCTTTACTTCTGGCACACAGATTCTTTTCCCGTGCCACACCGTTCCTTGTTCATCCTCTCTGAAACCAGGGGCTTTATTTTCCTTGATGAGTTGCCTGATTTCTTGTATCTTCTCGTCATTCTTTTGACCCTCGCGTATGTCCCGCTCTAGTGTGGAGTCCACTTCCATGGCGATGGCTTCACCACTATTCACCAGGCATAGATTGAGCCTTATAACCTCGTCCTTCAATTCCGTAGGCATGTCTTTCAAGCTCAACCTATTGACCTGCACCTTCCGGCTTAAAGCATCTGCCACGACGTTTGCTTTCCCAGGATGATAGTTGATGCCCACATCAAAGTCATTGATTAGCTCTAACCATCTCCTTTGTCTGAGGTTGAGATCTGGCTGTGTCAAAATGTACTTTAAACTCTTATGATCCGTATATATCTCTGTCCTCTTCCCCATCAAGTAGTGCCGCCAAATCTTCAACGCGTGTACCACTGTGGCTAGCTCTAGGTCATGTGTAGGATAGTTCTTCTCGTGCTTCTGGAGCTGCCGGGATGCATAAGCCACGACATGCCCTTCTTGCATGAGAACACATCCCAACCCGTTTCCAGAGGCATCGCAGTACACCGTAAAGTTCTTCTGCATATCTGGCATAACTAGCACTGGGGCTGTTGTCAATCTTTTCTTTAACTCCTGAAAACTCGTCTCGCACTGCGACGTCCATGTGAATGTGATTCCCTTCTCCAACAGTTCGGTGAGGGGTCTCGAGATCTTAGAGAATCCCTCAATAAACCGTCGATAGTATCCAGCCAATCCCAAGAAGCTTCGAACTTCCCCGATATTTTCAGGGGTCTTCCACTTCTGTATATCCTCGATTTTGGTGGGATCTAACGGAGATTCCTCCCTCCGAGATTATATGTCCTAAGAAGGGAACCCTCTTCAGCCAAAACTCACACTTTCTCAACTTGGCATATAGTTGGTGTTCTCTCAGCCTCTGCAACACCAACCTTAGATGTTTCTCATGTTCTTCTTCATCTTTGGAGAAGACGAGAATGTCATCTATGAAAACCACCACAAATTTGTCCAGATATTCCATGAATACCTTGTTCATGATGTACATGAAGTATGCCGGGGCATTAGTTAACTCGAAAGGCATGACGGTGTATTCATACAGTCCGTACCGAGATACGAAAGCTGTCTTGGGAATATCGGTTTGCCTTATCTTTAGTTGGTGGTATCCCGACCTGAAATCAATTTTCGAGAACACACAAGCTCCCCTCAACTAATCAAACAAGTCTTCAATGCGGGGTAATGGGTACATGTTCTTGATGGTTACCTCATTCAAGGCATGGTAGTCTACGCATAACCTTTTGGTTCCGTCCTTCTTGGGCACAAATATCACTGGAGCTCCCCATGGTGAGGAACTAGGACGAATATACCCCTTCTCCGTCAATTCTATCAAATGATCCTTGAGTTCTCCCAGCTGTTTGGAGTCCACCCGATAAGGTCTCTTGTATATCGGGGCTGTTCCAGGAACTAGCTCAATTGCGAATTCCACTTCACGATCGGGAGGCATACCTGGCAACTCCTCCGGAAAAATGTCTGGGTATTCCCTGATAATCCTGATCTCCTCCACTTTCACCTCAACTTGATTTAATTTTATGTCCCTCCTAGGTTCTTGTATGGTTATGAACTTTACTCTTGTGCCACTAGGGTGAGTTTGTTCCACCGTTCTGATCAAACTATGGATGATTCCCTTATGTTTGGTCAACCAATCCATGCCCAAAATAATATCTATCCCTTGTGAATCTATCACTATGAGGTTGGCAGTGAATACCACCCCATTAATGTCTAGATTCACCTTGGGACACACTTGTCTTGTCCTTATTTCTCCACCTGGAGAGTTTACTGCTAGCATATGGTTCATTTGTGTTGTTGCTAGGTCATGCTTCTTAACAAACCCTTGGGCAATGAACGAGTGGGTAGCACCAGAATCAAACAACAGGGTTGCAATGTGTAAATTGGCAGGAAACTTACCAACTACCACGTCGGGTGCCTTATGCGCCTCCTCCATGGTGACGTGGTTCACCCGTCCTCTCATTACATTCTGCTGCTGCGGCTGCGCGGGCTTCTTCTTTGGGCACTTATGGGCGTAGTGCCCCACTTCACCACAGTTAAAACATTGCACCCCAACCTTAGGTGCCTGGCCTTTGTTGTCTTGGGGTTGGTTTGGGGGTCCTTGCTCTGCTTGTCGAGGTTGATATGTAGGGCGAGGCTGCTGTACGAACTGACGTTGTGGCTGTATTGGTGCTGTAGTAGGGTACCGCAGCATGGTTCGTCTGCCCTGCGGGTTGCTGCATCAGACGTGGGCGGGTGTTGCTCCCGGAGGCTTGGTGTGACCACCCGGCCTTCCTCTTGTTTTCATTGTCCAAGGCCTTCAGCTTCCTTTCTACCACAAATGCTCTTTCCACCATCTTTTGGAAGCTTTCATACTCGTTGGAGGACATTGCACACTGCATTTCTGCGGTAAGTCCTTCCACGAAACAATCCTGTTTCTGCTCATCAGTCTCTATGTCCCGTGGGGCATAACGGGAGAGTTGAGTAAATTTAGTGAGGTATTCCCTCACAGTCATGTTTCCTTGCTGCAACCCCAAGAACTCCTTCCTCTTGTTTTTGAGTTCACCCCTTGGTATGTAATGGTTGCGGAAGCTACGCTTGAACTCTTCCCAAGTGATGTTCTCAGGGTCATGATGTGCGGCCACGTAGGCGGTCCACCAATCAGCAGCAGGTCCATGCAATTGATGAGAGGCAAACAGCACCCTCTCATACCCTTGGCACTGTATGATCCTCATCTTGCTCTCAATGGTCTTTAGCCAGTCATCTGCCTCCAGAGGTTCAGCAGCACTTGCAAACTTCGGAGGTTGAGTTCCTAGAAACTCACTCAACCTTGGTTGGCGTGGTGCAGCTTGTGTGGGTGGAACTTGATGCAAGTTGGCCACCACTTGAGTCAGGTTCTGGATGAGCTGATTTTGATTTTCAAGCATTTGGTGGATGGGATCAACTCCCTCACGGCGTCCACCCCTGTCTTGGCTCCCAAAAAGATGAGGGTTGCAGGCCTCATCGTTGTTGTTGGCGGGGTTGGCAGCATGACCCTTTCCTCTTCCAGCCATCTAGCATGATCAACCAAATGTTAATTTAAAGCATTACGTATTAACTTACTACTTTCACTCGTTTTTTACTTTGAAGTGTTGAGGCTTTGTTATACTTTCTAAAGGTTCATGTCTCACACAAAAATAAATGCACTATTATTTCATGTGGGTTCACACACCAAAGCAAAACAATCTGAAGACGAGGCTGTGGACAATTGCTCATGGCTTCCACAACTCACGTCACACACCAAGCATTAACACACCATTAACTAAGGTAACGACTCGACTATTCGACATCTTGCTAACTAAGGGAAAGACTCTACACTACTCGTATCCCTGAGCTGGCTCCTCGGGATCTTTCTCATTATTGCGGCTGCCTTCTGACTCTGCTTTGTGTGGGGAGGCTGCTGGTGGAGAAGTGCGACGACGCCTGATCACCCGGCGATCTGGGGAGTCAGGAGTCCATGTGTCATTCACGGTGACACACAGTTCATTCCCATCTCCTCTTTCTCTCGCCCTCAAGCAGCCTCAAAACAACGCCTTGGTTTCCTTCAGGGTGTCACGAACATCCTGAAGCTCCTGCTGACACTCCTGCAGTCGAGTGCTGAGCATAGCAGCATCCTCCAAGCACAGGTCCATGTGCTCATGGGAAGTCCCTTGCTGCACTGGCGGGTACTCCGTTGTACCACTCTCGCGCTGGAGGACATACATGTACTCAGTTCTGTCCAGGTGTCGACGATAGATGTGACTCTGGCAGGTGATGGCCTCCCAGGTAACATCCTTCTCCGCATCGACCTGTGTCGCTCGACAAGCTGGAGAGCGGTGGATCTTAAGCAGCTGATTTTCATGGATAATCCTCATTTCTGAACTCCATTCTTCCCGCTTCTCCCGAACGGTCCTGGTGGAGCTATAGTGTATGATTAGCTTGCCCGTATTGCCGGCGGCTTGGAGCATACGTCGAAGACGGCGCAACAAGCCTCCTACTGCTAATCCGTAGGAAAGGTACGTCACCGGACGGCTCTCCTCTCTTTGGGCAAGGGCAACTACGGGAACTCTCCCTCCTGTGGACTTGCGAGCGGTTCGAATCATGCGAACCATCTAAAACAGAAAGCATTTAAACTTAGGTTAGATAAACTTTTAAACAAAAATCCTATTTTGAATGAAAGTTGGGGTAAGATGAAGAAAGCGACTCCATTAAATAACACTTTTTAACACACACCTTGTAAAATAGTTTTTAAGAAAATAGGGCCCTTAAATACGTCCATTTCTACCTAGGTCCACGTTCCTATGGGCAACCTTGGCTCTGATACCACTTCTGTCACACCCGGTTTTCCGAAGAACAACCAAGTGAATATCACATGTATGCCAGGATCATTTTCTCATACATGTGATGACAAATAGTGAAGCATCATTTATTACAAGCCAGGTGTCGTATATAAATAAGTCTTACATAGCATATGTCTCGATGGACAATAATAAGTTCATAAAATAGCAGCGGAATAATTATTCTTGTGGGCTCCGTCACAGACGTTGCCCGGGGGACTCCATGAACCTAGAAACCTTCTTCGGGTCCAAAGTTTTGATCATTAAACACCACATTATTCTCTTGACCTGAGCAGCAATTTAAACCAACAAATATGCAAGGTTTAGTACCGATGGTACTCAGCAAGTGTGGAAAGATTATGTCATGCATGGCTTGAACAAGAAGAGGTTGAACTCATGGTTAAAGCACTACACAATTATTGCCTACCACCTTAGCTTATGAAGCACCTACATTACTACACAGGTGAAATGGTCCCAATCTCCCATCCCATCATCATAATCAAATAACCATAACATCATTTCCAATGTTAAGCTCCCCGCTTAACATCCTCAACTTCCAAAACCACCACTCCTCTAATCATAAATAAGTCCAAGCCGCTCTTGACCGTGAGCACGGCTGTCATGACAGTTTTGACTCTGCAGAGTTTGCACCACTGTACCCACATGTAGTGATTTCATCCCCCGTTGCCGGGTGGACTAAAAGAACATCCATTATGCCAGTGGCCACGAACCACATTCACACTTCCCAGGTGTGTAGCCAGGAGATCACTACGAAGCCTTTACAAAGGGATTCCCGACGAGCGTGGGCCCACTGAGGTTTCACCCCTAACAGCATACAAGAGGCTCCAAACCCGCTGAAGTGGCCCCCTCTTGAGCCTTGCGGTTCATATGGTAGTCCAGCTGACACCTATTCCCCACACCATCCAACACACCCATGATTTTCTGAAGTTCTAGGGCTAGATCAGAAGTTTCTTGGGCTAGCTCGTATTTTCCGAGAACCCCAGGGGGTAGCGCGTAAGAATCCTGGCCTTTATAACGCGGGGCTGACGTGGACCGTCCGATTTAAAATAGACGGCTGAGATTATAACGCCGAACCATTACGCGGGGATTTAAATTCTACCGTGCGATTTAAAATAGACGGCGCACAAGCGGCCACGTCGCTCTGATCGAGCGCGGGCGGCGCTGCCCGGCGGCGCACGGCGGCGGGAGGCGGCGATCTCGCCGAAGAGTTTTGAATCTTCGTCAATTCTTCCTAAAACTGTGATTTTATGGCATAGATCGGTAGAGGGGAGGTCGGGGATCTCACCTCGGGGGTTTTCTTGAGCCCGGAGGTCCTGGAAAGCGGTCGGCGACGAGGTCCGAGGTAAATTCACGGCGAGGCTCGTCGGCGTTGTGTTTGAAGCGCAAACCACCGAGTTTTCTGCACCTGCGCGGTTCCCCGGAGGCGGTGGATCAAGATCAGCGCGTTAGATGAGAAATCCCGAGCGAAGATCGAGCGAAATTGGCCGGAGAAACTCGAGTTCTCACCGGGAAGAAAAACAGCCGATCACGGGTGAAAATCGAGAAGATGCCGGTGTTTATATAGCCGGGGGAGGGCAGCGTTCGGTTGTGATTGAGTTTGCGTCGTCCAGGAACAAAATTCGGCTGGGATACGCGAGGATCCGGGGCGGTTTCGATTCGGAGGTGAGAAGAGTCCGACCGGCCGAGCACGGGCGCGAGGAGGAAGAAGGGTTGGTGGGCCCCGCGTGTCAGTGGGAAAGAGGGGAGGCGCGCGGCTGCGGGCTGGCGCGGGAATAAATGGGCCGTCTGGTGGGTTTTCGCCCACTGGCCGGGGAGGTTTATTTTTTTCTTTTCTTTTTCTTTTTCATTTCTGTTTTGAGTTTAATTTGAATTCCAGTTTGAATTTAAATTTTTGCTCCACATGCAATACGTCCAAAAAATTTTAAATTCCCCTCTTAACAGGTTTTGGGGTGTTACAGCTCTACCCCCCTTAAAAGAAATCTCGTCCTCGAGATTGGTGGTTCTAAGAAAACAATTCTGGAAATTGTGCCTTAAGCTCATCTTCTCGCTCCCAGGTGGCTTCCTCTTCCGAGTGATGCTTCCACTGCACCTTGCACATCCGGATTCTTTTATTCCTTGTGAGGTGTTCCATTGTTTCCAAAATCTTGGATGGTTGCTCGGCATAAGACAAATCCTCAGCCACGTCGACCTCATTCATGGGTGACACCTCTTCAGGCGTTCTCAGACATTTCTTGAGTTGTGACACATGGAATACATCTTGCACATCCGATAGGCGAGCCGGTAATTCTAGTTGATACGCCACTTCGCCTTTCCTCTCCACAACTTGAAAGGGTCCGATGTATCGAGGTGATAACTTCCCTTTCACCTTGAACCGACGAAGTCCTCGGATAGGGGACACCTTGAGATAGACATAGTCTCCCATGTTGAAAACGAGCTCTCTTCTCCGTACATCGGCATAGCTCTTTTGTCGTGTCTGTGCTATCCTCATGTTGTTGCGAATTTCCCTCACTTTCGCCTCGGCTTCTTGTAGTACTTCGGGACCAAACACTTTACTTTCCCCCATTTGGTTCCAAAATAGGGGAGTTCTGCACTTCCTCCCATACAAAGCTTCAAACGGTGACATCTTCATACTAGCCTGATAGCTGTTGTTATAGGAAAACTCCGCATACGGTAAGTTCTTATCCCAACTCCGATTGTTTTTGAGTGCACACGCTCTCAGCATATCCTCAAGAATCTGATTGGTCCTTTCCGTCTGCCCGTCAGTTTGGGGATGATAGGCAGAGCTAAAATTCAGATGGGTTCCCATGGTTTCATGCAACTTCTGCCAGAACCTTGAGGTGAACTGTGTCCCTCGATCCGACACTATCTTCTTCGGCACTCCATGGTAACACACGATCTTTGACATGTACAATTCTGCCAATTCGGATCCGCTGTAGCTTTCTTTCACGGGGATGAAATGAGCTACCTTGGTTAGCCTGTCGATGATGACCCATATTGAATCATATCCTGATTGGGTCCTAGGCAGTCCCACTATGAAATCCATACCGATTTCTTCCCATTTCCATTCAGGCACTTTGAGTGGTTGCAATAATCCCGCGGGTCGTTGATGTTCTGCTTTCACCAACTGGCATGTGTCACAGGGCAACATGTTCCACGACATCTCGCTTCATGCCATACCAGCAATACCTGCTCTTGAGGTCCTGGTACATCTTCGTACTCCCAGGATGAATGGAATAGTCAGAATCGTGAGCCTCCTTCAAAATCAATTCACGGATCTTCTTTACTTCTGGCACACAGATTCTTTTCCCGTGCCACACCGTTCCTTGTTCATCCTCTCTGAAACCAGGGGCTTTATTTTCCTTGATGAGTTGCCTTATTTCTTGTATCTTCTCGTCATTCTTTTGACCCTCGCGTATGTCCCGCTCTAGTGTGGAGTCCACTTCCATGGCGATGGCTTCACCACTATCACCAGGCATAGATTGAGCCTTATAACCTCGTCCTTCAATTCCGTAGGCATATCTTTCAAGCTCAACCTATTGACCTGCACCTTTCGGCTTAAAGCATCTGCCACGATGTTTGCTTTCCCAGGATGATAGTTGATGCCCACATCAAAGTCATTGATTAGCTCTAACCATCTCCTTTGTCTAAGGTTGAGATCTGGCTGTGTGAAAATGTACTTTAAACTCTTATGGTCCGTATATATCTCTGTCCTCTTCCCCATCAAGTAGTGTTGCCAAATCTTCAACGCCTGTACCACTGCGGCTAGCTCTAGGTCATGTGTAGGATAGTTCTTCTCGTGCTTCCGGAGCTGCCGGGATGCATAAGCCACGACATGCCCTTCTTGCATGAGAACACATCCCAACCCGTTTCCAGAGGCATCGCAGTACACCATAAAGTTCTTCTGCATATCTGGCATAACTAGCACTGGGGCTGTTGTCAATCTTTTCTTTAACTCCTGAAAACTCGTCTCGCACTGCGGCGTCCATGTGAATGTGATTCCCTTCTCCAACAGTTTGGTGAGGGGTCTCGAGATCTTAGAGAATCCCTCAATAAACCGTCGATAGTATCCAGCCAATCCCAAGAAGCTTCGAACTTCCCCGATATTTTCAGGGGTCTTCCACTTCTGTATATCCTCGATTTTGGCGGGATCTACGGAGATTCCTCCCTCCAAGATTATATGTCCTAAGAAGGGAACCCTCTTCAGCCAAAACTCACACTTCCTCAACTTGGCATATAGTTGGTGTTCTCTCAGCCTTTACAACACCAACCTTAGATGTTTCTCATGTTCTTCTTCATCTTTGGAGAAGACGAGAATGTCATCTATGAAAACCACCACAAATTTGTCCAGATATTCCATGAATACCTTGTTCATGAGGTACATGAAGTATGCCGGGGCATTAGTTAGCTCGAAAGGCATGACGGTGTATTCATACAGTCCGTACCGAGATACGAAAGCTGTCTTGGGAATATCGGTTTCCCTTATCTTAAGTTGGTGGTATCCCGACCTGAGATCAATTTTCGAGAACACATAAGCTCCCCTCAACTGATCAAACAAGTCTTCAATGCGGGGTAATGGGTACTTGTTCTTGATGGTTACCTCATTCAAGGCACGGTAGTCTACGCATAACCTTTTGGTTCCGTCCTTCTTGGGCACAAATATCACTGGAGCTCCCCATGGTGAGGAACTAGGACAAATATACCCCTTCTCTGTCAATTCTCTCAAATGATCCTTGAGTTCTCCCAGCTGCTTGGAGTCCATCCGATAAGGTCTCCTGTATATCGGGGCTGTTCCAGGCACTAGCTCAATTGCGAATTCCACTTCACGATCGGGAGGCATACCTGGCAACTCCTCCGGAAAAACGTCTGGGTATTCCCTGATAATCCTGATCTCCTCCACTTTCACCTCAACTTGATTTAATTTTATGTCCCTCCTAGGTTCTTGTATGGTTATGAACTTTACTCTTGTGCCACTAGGGTGAGTTAGTTCCACCGTTCTGGTCGAACAATGGATGATTCCCTTATGTTTGGTCAACCAATCCATGCCCAAAATAATATCTATCCCTTGTGAATCTATCACTATGAGGTTGGCAGTGAATACCACCCCATTAATGTCTAGATTCACCTTGGAACACACTTGTCTTGTCCTTATTTCTCCACCTGGAGAGTTTACTGCTAG
Organism: Neostapfia colusana; assembly: GCA_030760725.1. Classification (NCBI taxonomy): domain Eukaryota; kingdom Viridiplantae; phylum Streptophyta; class Magnoliopsida; order Poales; family Poaceae; genus Neostapfia; species Neostapfia colusana. The sequence goes on from JASWHV010000006.1 coordinate 111,261,587, forward strand.
CATATGGTTCATTTGTGTTGTTGCTAGGTCATGCTTCTTAACAAACCCTTGGGCAATGAACGAGTGGGTAGCACCAGAATCAAACAACAGGGTTGCAATGTGTAAATTGGCAGGAAACTTACCAACTACCACGTCGGGTGCCTCTTGCGCCTCCTCCATGGTGACGTGGTTCACCCGTCCTCTCATTACATTCTGCTGCTGCGGCTGCGCGGGCTTCTTCTTTGGGCACTTATGGGCGTAGTGCCCCACTTCACCACAGTTAAAACATTGCACCCCAACCATAGGTGCCTGGCCTTTGTTGTCTTGGGGTTGTTTGGGGGTCCTTGCTCTGCTTGTCGAGGTTGATATGTAGGGCGAGGCTGCTGTACGAACTGACGTTGTGGCTGTATTGGTGCTGCCGGAGGCCTGTAGTTCGGGTTGTACCCTCTTGGTGCTGAGTAGGGTACCGCAGCATGGTTCGTCTGCCCTGCGGGTTGCTGCATCAGACGTGGGCGGGTGTTGCTCCCGGAGGCTTGGTGTGACCACCCGGCCTTCCTCTTGTTTTCATTGTCCAAGGCCTTCAGCTTCCTTTCTACCACAAATGCTCTTTCCACCATCTTTTGGAAGCTTTCATACTCGTTGGAGGACATTGCACACTGCATTTCTGCGGTAAGTCCTTCCACGAAACAATCCTGTTTCTGCTCATCAGTCTCTATGTCCCGTGGGGCATAACGGGAGAGTTGAGTAAATTTAGTGAGGTATTCCCTCACAGCCATGTTTCCTTGCTGCAACCCCAAGAACTCCTTCCTCTTGTTTTTGAGTTCACCCCTTGGTATGTAATGGTTGCGGAAGCTACGCTTGAACTCTTCCCATGTGATGTTCTCAGGGTCATGATGGGCGGCCACGTAGGCGGTCCACCAATCAGCAGCCCATGCAATTGATGAGAGGCAAACAGCACCCTCTCATACCCTTGGCACTGTATGATCCTCATCTTGCTCTCAATGGTCTTTAGCCAGTCATCTGCCTCCAGAGGTTCAGCAGCACTTGCAAACTTCGGAGGTTGAGTTCCTAGAAACTCACTCAACCTTGGTTGGCGTGGTGCAGCTTGTGGGGGTGGAACTTGATGCAAGTTGGCCACCACTTGAGTCAGGTTCTGGATGAGCTGATTTTGATTCTCAAGCATTTGGTGGATGGGATCAACTCCCTCACGGCATCCACCCCTGTCTTGGCTCCCATAAAGATGAGGGTTGCAGGCCTCATCGTTGTTGTTGGCGGGGTTGGCAGCACGACCCTTTCCTCTTCCGGCCATCTAGCATGATCAACCAAATGTTAATTTAAAGCATTACGTATTAACTTACTACTTTCACTTGTTTTTTACTTTGAAGTGTTGTGGCTTTGTTATACTTTCTGAAGGTTCATGTCTCACACAAAAATAAATGCACTATTATTTCATGTGGGTTCACACACCAAAGCAAAAATAAATGCACTGGCGGATACTTATACTCCGTTGTACCACTCTCGCGCTAGAGGACATACATGTACTCAGTTCTGTCCAGGTGTCGACGATAGATGTGACTCTGCCGGTGATGGCCTCCCAGGTAACATCCTTCTCTGCATCGACCTGTGTCGCTCGACAAGCTGGAGAGCGGTGGATCTTAAGCAGCTGATTTTCATGGATAATCCTCATTTCCGAACTCCATTCTTCCCGCTTCTCCCGAACGGTCCTGGTGGAGCTATAGTGTATGATTAGCTTGCCCGTATTGCCGGCGGCTTGGAGCATACGTCGAAGACGGCGCAACAAGCCTCCTACTGCCAATCCGTAGGAAAGGTACGTCACCGGGCGGCTCTCCACTCTTTGGGCAAGGGCAACTACGGGAACTCTCCCTCCTGTGGACTTGCAAGCGGTGTGAATCATGCGAACCATCTAAAACAGAAAGCATTTGAACTTAGGTTAGATAAACTTTTAAACAAAAATCCTATTTTGAATGAAAGTTGGGGTCAGATGAAGAAAGCGACTCCATTAAACAACACTTTTTAACACACACCTTGTAAAATAGTTTTTAAGAAAATAGGGCCCTTAAATACGTCCATTTCAACCTAGGTCCACGTTCCTACGGGCAACCTTGGCTCTGATACCACTTCTGTCACACCCGGTTTTTCCGAAGAACAACCAAGTGAATATCACAGGTATGCCAGGATCATTTTCTCATACATGTGATGACAAATAGTAAAGCATCATTTATTACAAGCCAGGTGTCGAATATAAATAAGTCTTACATAGAATATGTCTTGATGGACAATAATAAGTTCATAAAATAGCAGCGGGATAATTATTCTTGTGGGCTCCGTCACAGGCGTTGCCCGGGGGACTCCATGAACCTAGAAATCTTCTTCGGGTCCAAAGTCTCGATCATTAAACACCACATTATTCTCTTGACCTGAGCAGCAATTTAATCCAACAAATATGCAAGGTTGAGTACCGATGGTACTCAGCAAGTGTGGAAAGATTATGTCATGCATGGCTTGAACAAGAAGAGGTTGAACTCATGGTTAAAGCACTACGCAATTATTGCCTACCACCTTAGCTTATTAAGCACCTACATTACTACACAGGTGAAATGGTCACAATCTCCCATCCCATTATCATAATCAAATAACCATAACATCATTTCCAATGTTAAGCTCCCCGCTTAACATCCTCAACTTCCAAAACCATCACTCCTCTAATCATGAATAAGTCCAAGCCGCTCTTGACCGTGAGCACAGCTGTCACGACAGTTTTGACTCTGCAGAGTTTGCATCACTGTACCCACATGTAGTGATTTCATCCCCCGTTGCCGGGTGGACTAAAAGAACCTCCAGTATGCCAGTGGCCACGAACCACATTCTCACTTCCCAGGTGTGTAGCCAGGAGATCACTACGAAGCCTTTACAAAGGGATTCCCGACGAGCGTGGGCCCACTGAGGTTTCACCTCTAACAGCATACAAGAGGCTCCAACCCCGCTGCAGTGGCCCCCTCTTGAGCATTGCGGTTCATATGGTAGTCCAGCTGACACCTATTCCCCGCACCATCCAACACACCCATACTTCGCCGGGATACACCTAATTAATTGGCCAAGCTGCCCCATCTCAGCATGTGGTTGGCACGGTAAAGCCAGGTTACATGCTCCATGAACCGATCCTTAGGATCCAGGCAAGTACTAAACACAAACCCGAGTCTCGTGCACCCAGCACCAACCAAAACATCCAACTTGCCTTGATCCCTACCTCTACATAACTCACAATATCTCATTCAAGGGTATGGTAAAACAAACTGATGATCTCATATCCCAAATATCCCATTCTAAGCATGGCTAAGCATATGCATAATAATAAATGACATGATAAAATGAATCCCAACCCAAGCTACAAGGAAACAAGGTAATGCAATTCTAGGGAAACATCCTAGCATGGGTTTCATATTTTCAATTGACAATGCAAATAATTCTATCTACACATCCTAATATAGGATCAAAGTGGTCAAGGACACTTGCCTTCTTCTTGCTGCTCTGGGAATGTATAGTCCTGATCTTGGAAAGGAAGAACTTGCTCTGGAGCAGGTTCTACTCATACCATCACACATAGCAAAAGAAAACAACAATCCATAAGACATAGTTCACACTTTCACTTCATACAAACCACACATTCACATTTATGAAGGCGTATGTGTTGTGGTTACTCTATGTGTGTTGATTTGGGCTTACATGCACTTTTAAACATGTGCATATGATTTCTACTTTTGTATTCATATTTATGTTGGCATACTATATATGAATTTCTAATTTAAATAAATCCCTTATATTTAATTGATACACATTTTAGCTACCAATTATGCATGAAAGGTATTTTCCTACTCCATATGTGTCTTCAGACCTTCTACCAACCCTAAACTGAATTCTTTGGATTTTAGAAACTTCATTTATCATTTTCTAGTTATTCATATCTAGCTTGCTATATTTTCAGATTTATTTCCTATGCCTAAATGTGAACTTTATTATGAAAATAGTAAGACACCTTATCTAAACAGAATAGGTTTTGGGTCTAAAATATTAAATAATATATTTTTGAACTTCTCCTCTGATGTGAACTATTTTATATTTATTTTACTAATTTTCAGAATTATTCTCTACTTAAAATGTGTCCCTATAATTAATAAATGTGAATAATCAATTACACAGATTCACTTCAGCCAAAAATCTATTTTTATCTCACTCCAAAGTTTTCCAAGTACTAGGAAAGTTTTTAATTTGAATTTACAATGTGTTTGTCCCATCTTTTAAATTTTAAATACTAAACACATATTCAAATTCCTAAATTTAATATCACATAGGGTTAAAAAGGTAAACTCACCCCACTACAGGGTCTATTATATTATTTTAAGAATTTCCAGGGGTCTAACTACACATAACAGAGGGGTTTTCCTAATTTTTATTAAGTCCAGGGGCTAAAACTGATTTTTAAATGAATTTACATGATTTTCTGAAGTTCCAGGGGCTAGATCAGAAGTTTCCGGGGCTAGCTCGTATTTTCCGAGAACCCCAGGGGGTAGCGCGTAAGAATCCCGGCCTTTATAACGCGGGGCTGACGTGGACCGTCCGATTTAAAACAGACGGCTGAAATTATAACGCCGAACCGGTACGCGGGGATTTAAATTCTACCGTGCGATTTAAAATAGGCGGCGCACAAGCGGCCACGTCGCTCTGATCGAGCGCGGGCGGCGCTGCCCGGCGGCGCATTGCGGCGGGAGGCGGCAATCTCGCCGGAGAGTTTCGGATCTTCGTCAATTCTTCCTAAAACTGTGATTTTATGGCATAGATCGGTAGAGGGGAGGTCGGGGATCTCACCTCGGGGGTTTTCTTGAGCTCGGAGGTCCTGGAAAGCGGTCGGCGATGAGGTCCGAGGTGAATTCACGGCGAGGCTCGTCGGCGCTGTGTTTGAAGCGCAAACCACCGAGTTTTCTGCACCTGCGCGGTTCCCCGGAGGCGGTGGATCAAGATCAGCGCGTTAGATGAGAAATCCCGAGCGAAGATTGAGGGATTGGCTGGAGAAACTCGGGTTCTCACCGGGAAGAAAAACAGCCGATCACGGGTGAAAATCGGGAAGATGTCGGTGTTTATATAGCCGGGGGAGGGCGGCGTTCGGTTGTGATCGAGTTTGCGTCGTCCAGGAACGAAATTCGGCTGGGATACGCGAGGATCCGGGGCGGTTTCGATTCGGAGGTGAGAAGAGTCCGGCCGGCCGAGCGTGGGCGCGAGGAGGAAGAAGGGTTGGTGGGCCCCGCGTGTCAGTATGGAAAGAGGGGAGGCGCGCGGCTGCGGGCTGGCGCGGGAATAAATGGGCCGGCTGGTGGGTTTCGGCCCACTAGCCGGGAAGGTTTATTTTTTTCCTTTTCTTTTTCTTTTTCATTTCTGTTTTGAGTTTAATTTGAATTCCAGTTTGAATTTAAATTTTTGCTCCACATGCAATACGTCCAAAAATTTTTAAATTCCCCTCTTAACAGGTTTTGGGGTGTTACATCTTTTCATCATTCTTTTGACCATTTCATATATCTTGTTCTAAAGTTGAGTCAACTTCCATTGCTATGGCTTCTATATGATTCACCAAGCATAAGTTGAGCTTTGCGAACTCTTCACAAAGTTGGGGCTGAAGATCTCTTATTGTTAACATGTTAACATGTGTCTTTCTGCTCAAGGCATCTGCAACCACATTAGCTTTTCCAGGATGGTAATTGATTCCCACATCAAAATCGTTAATGAACTCCAACCATCTCCTTTGCCGAAGGTTGAGATCTAGCTGAGTGAAGATATACTTCAAACTCTTATGATCGGTATAGATCTCCGTTCTTTTACCCATTAGGTAATGTCTCCATAACTTCAATGCATGTACAACTGCTGCCAACTCTAGATCATGGGTAGGATAGTTCTTTTCATGCTTCTGAAGTTGTCGGGAAGCATAGGCAATAACATGCCCTTCTTGCATAAGCACACATCCTAACCCTTGTCCTGAAGCATCACAATAAACAGAGAATGATTTCTCCATATCGGGCATAACCAAGACTGGGGCAGTTGTTAACTTCTTCTTTAATTCTTGAAAGCTTGATTCGCACTCTTGTGACCATACAAAAGCAGCTCCTTTTTCCAACATCTTTGTGAGTGGCTTGGCTATATTTGAAAATCCTTCGATGAACCTTCGGTAATAGCCTGCCAATCCTAAGAAGCTTCGGATTTCCCCGACATTCTCTGGTGTCTTCCACTTTTGAACACCAGATATCTTTTCTGGATCAACTGATATTCCTCCTTCGGAGATAATATGTCCCAGAAAAGCAACTTTCTTAAGCGAAAATTCACACTTACTGAATTTGGCATAAAGTTGGTTTTCTCTTAGCTTTTTTAATACTATTCTCAGGTGCTCTTCATGTTCTTTCTCATTCTTTGAGTATATGAGTGTCGAAGTGTGCGGTCGACACTTCCTCCGGACCTGCACTGGGCAGCCCGCGGAGGTTCTTTTTCGGAGGGGCTAGTCACTTGCGGAGAGCTTGAGCGTATGGACGAGTTAAGGAAAAGCTTGACACGGCGGGTTTTACGTGGTTCGGGCCGCCGGAGCGTAAAACCCTAGGTCCACGGTGAGCTGAGGAGCTCGCTGTATTGCTTGCGGCTCAGAACCGGAGTCCTGAGCTTGGGGATGACTGATGTCTAGCGTATGAGTTGCTGGCGTGCGAACCCTTGCTAACGTCGCCTACCCGAGCCTTTTATAGTCCAAGACTCGGGTGGCTTACAAAGGGGGGCCCGGAACCCGACAGGTGGTCTCGGGGAGATTGTTTGTTATCTACCGTATCTGCAGTTATGCCGGTAGTTGTCTATGGCGAAGGCTTCTGAGTCTTCATCTTGCCGCCCTGCCCATGCCGCATGCTAGTCGTAGTGGTTGATGATGGCGGGGGCGGCATGGGATGTCTTGTCGCTGCGTTTATTGGCTGGCAGGCTCTGACACCGCGCGCCAGTCTGCGATGCGACTGGGCGCAATGGCACCTGACAGAGGCGTGCTCCGCGTCTCCGCGTCTTGGGAAGGCGCGGGCCTTGAATACCTTGTACGGGCAAGGTATGGAGCGTCTTTACGCCCGCTGCCTACCGCTCGGGGGCACGCAGCGCTCTTCTACTGGACACGTGACGGGCCCGGAGCCCTCCTTAGAGGAGAGGGGGTCTCTCCCCGCGGGACATGTGGAGCCTTCGGACCTCTCCCCGCGGAGGAGGAGGTCCGGCTTCTGTCGGCCACGTGGCGGACCCGGAGCTCTCCTCTGAGGAGAGGGAGGTCCGGCCCCGCTGGACACGTGGCGCCTTCGGACCTCTCCCCTGCGGAGGGGGGAGGTCCGGCTTCTGCAGGCCACATGGCGAGCCCGGAGCTCTCCTCTGAGGAGAGGGAGGTCCGACCCCGCCGGACGCGTGGCGCCTTCGGAGCTCTCCCTGCGGAGAAGGGCGAGTTCCTTAGGCATTTTCCCCTGTGCGCGGGGGTACCCCATATCGCGGGTACCGACAGTGGCCACCGGGCCCATCTCGGGGGAGATAGCGAGCCCGAGGTGGGACCTCCGTCTCTTCTGATCCGCGCACTTTTTCTAAGTCCCACATTGACCGCTGCAGGAGCACGAACAGTAGCGGGGTCGTGGGAGCGTGCGCCCACTTGATGGTTGCTTTTACTGCGGCGGTTCCCAAGACTGCCACTTCTGCACGTTGCGCCGCTTTCTTCGGGAACCGCCGGAGTGCCTTGCTGCCTCGTCTTCTTAGGAGACTGACTCCTTGACCCACCGCTTCAGCTGGGCGGCTCGGGTCCACCTGTCATCGGCGCTCGATCTTGGAGCCAAAGCGGTTGCCGATGTGGCGTATTCGAAGAGTCTCGAATCGCTTTGAATTGTACCTGGAAGGTGCGAAAGGAGACCGCAACGTGGGCAGGCTCCCCTTATAAGGCTTCCAGCACTTGCACCTTCCTTGAGTCTTTGCAGCCTTGTCTTCTTCCATGGCTTCTAACCCGCCTTTGGGGGGAATCGCTCTTGATTTCCTCCGGCGACGGCGTCTGCACCATGTCTGGGACCCAGGGAGCCTGCATGACTTGCCTCTAGAGGTGGCGCCTCCAAGAGGTCTCAGGTTTGTCCTTCCGACGGGACTCTTCCTAGGCGACGGCAGGCTGAAAGTTCCCTGGTGTTGCGTCCCTTCTTAGATGGTGGAGTCTTCAAAGAAACTGCTGATACGCCGAGGCGGCTTCAGGCGGAGGAGTCTCCAAGGAAACTGCTGAAGCACCAAGGAGGACCCCTAGCGGCAGAGTCTCCAAGAAGACCGCTGAAGCAGCGGAGGGGGCTTCAGGAGCACCCTTGATGACACCGGCTTTTGCGCTGGTGATGGGGGAAGTCTCCAAGGAAACCACTGAAGCAGCGGAGGGGGCTTCAGGAGCATCCTTGATGATACCGGCCCTCACGCTGGTGATGGCCGAGGTGATTCCTGCACTCGGGTCACGGAGCGGGAGAACGCCGCCAGGGCTGAAGCCTGATGACGTAGCCGTTCTTGCAACTTCTAGGTTCTGGTCGTGCCAGAGGAACCCTAGGGCTTGTTTCTTTCTTTTTTATCGAGTTTGTAGTCCAGCTCATGGAGCCATGAATACATGAACTCTTATGACCCTTCGTGCGTGCGATGTTTTCTGTCTTCTTCTTGGTTTTGCCTGGCCGAGCCCTTATGTAACACCCCAAAATTTTGATTTAAAACCCTAAATCATGTTAAGAGGGGAATTTAAAAAATTTTGGACGTGTTGCATGTTTTGCAAAAATTCAAATTCAAACTGGAATTCAAATTAAACTCAAATCAGAAAAGAAATAGAAAAAGAAAAAGAGAAAACAGAAAAAAAAAACCGGCCAGTGGGCCGCAACCCACCAGCCGGCCCACCCAGCAACCGCGCCAGCCCGCAGCCGCGTGCGCTGTTTCCTTCCGCTGACAGGTGGGACCCACCAGCTCGTCTTCTACCTCGCGCCCGCGCCGGACTCCCTCTCACCCGAATCAAAACCGATCGTGATTTCTGCTTATCCCCGCTGAATTCTGTTCGTAGGCGACGCGGACTTGATCTAAATCACCCCGCCGCCTTTCCCCGTCTATAAAAACCCCGGCCTCGTTCTGTTTTTCCCACGCGATCCGCCGATTTTCCTCCGGTGAGAACCGAGACTTCTCCGGCGAATTCTGGCCGATCTAAGCTCGGAAATTCTGATCTAACTCGCTAGTCTTGATCCACCGCCTCCGGGGAACCTTGCAGGTGCAGAAAACTCGGTGACTTGCGGTGTAAACACAGCACCGACGAGCCTCGCCGTGGTTTCACTTCGTACCTCGTCGCCGACCGCCTTCCAGGACCTCCGAGCTCAAGAAAACCCCCGAGGTGAGATCCCCGACCTCCCCTCCACCGATCTATGCCATAAGATCACAGTTCTAGGAAGAATTCTCGAAGATCCGAAAGTCTCCGGTGAGATCGCCGCTTCCCGCCACCGTGCGCCGCCGGCAGCGCCGCCCGCGCTCGATCAGAGCGACGTGGCCGCTTGTGCGCCGTTTATTTTAAATCGCACGGTAGGGTTTAAATCCCCGCGTACCGGTTCGACGTTATAATCTCAGCCGTCGGTTTAAAATCGGACGGTCCACGTCAGCCCCGCGTTATAAAGACTGGAAATCTTACGTGCTACCCCCTAGGGTTCTCGGGAAATAAGAGCTAGCCCCGGAAACTTCTGATCTAGCCCCTGGAACTCCAGAAAATCATGTAAATTCATTTAAAAATCAGTTTTAGCCTCTGGACTTAATAAAAATTAGGAAAAACACCTCTGCTATGAGTAGCTAGACCCCTGAAAATTCTTAAAATAATATTATAGACCCTGTAGTGGGGTAAGTTTAACTTTTTAGCCCTGTTTAGTATTTAATTTAGGAAATTGAATATGTGGCTAGTGTTTAAAAATTAAAAAGTGGGACAAACATATTGTCAAAATTAAATTAAAGACTTTCTCAGTATTTAGGAAACTTTGGAGTGAGATAAAAACATATTTTGGGCTGAATTGAATCTGTTTAATCTATTATTCACATTTAGGGACACATTTTTAAGTAAAGAATAGTTCTAGAAAATAGGGAAAATAATTGTAAAATAGTTTACATCAGAGGAAAAGGTCAAAAATATATTAGTAAATATTTTAGATCAGAACCTATTCTGTTTAGATGATGTGTCTTGTTATTTTCATAATAAAGCACACATGTATGCATAGGAAAATAAATCTGAAAATATAGCAACTAGTAAATGATAAATGGAGTTTCTAAAACCCAAAGAATTCAGTTTAGGGTTGGTAGAAATTCTGAAGGCACATATGGAGAAGAAAAATACCTTTCATACATACTTGGTAGTAAAAAGGTGTAGTAGTTGAATATAAGGAATTTATTTAAATTGAAACTCATATATATATATAGTAGGTAAGTATAAATGTGAACACAAAAGTGGGAATTAGATACACATGATTAAAAGTGCATGCAAGCCATAAATCAACACACATAGAGTAACCACAACACATATATTGGTGAATGACTTTCATAAATGTGAATGTGTGGTTTGTATGAAGAGGAAGTGTGAACTATGTCTTATGGATTGTTGTTTTTCTTTTGCTATGTGTGATGGTATGATGTAGAACCTGCTCAAGAGCAAGTTATCCCTTTCCAAGATCAGGACTACCCTTTCCAAGAGCGGCAGGAAGGAGGCAAGTGTCCTTGACCACTTTGATCCTATGCTAGGATGTGTAGCTAGAATTATTTGCATTGTCAATTTAAATATAAAACCCATGATAGGAAGTTTCCCTAGAATTGCATTACCTTGTTTCCTTGTAGCTTGGGTTGGGATTTATTTTATTATGTCATTTACTATTATGCATATGCTTAGCCATGCTTAGAATGGGATATTTGGGATATGAGATCATCAGTTTATTTTACCATACTCTTGAATGAGATATTGTGAGTTATGTAGAGGTAGGGATCAAGGCAAGTTGGATGTTTTGGTTGTGTGCTGGGTGCACGAGACTTGGGTTTGTGTTTAGTACTTGCCTGGATCCTAAGGACCGGTTCATGGAGCATGTAACCTGGCTTTACAGTGCCAACCACATGCTGAGATGGGGCAGCTTGGCCAATTAATTAGGTGTATCCCCGGCGTAGTATGGGTGTGTTGGATGGTGCGGGGAATAGGTGTTAGCTGGACTACCATATGAACCGCAAGGCTCAAGAGGGGACCACTGCAGCGGGGTTGGAGCCTCTTGTATGCTGTTAGGGGTGAAACCTCAGTGGGCCCACGCTCGTCGAAAATCCCTTTGTAAAGGCTTCGTAGTGATCTCCTGGCTACACACCTGGGAAGTGTGAATGTGGATCGTAGCCACTGGCATAATGGAGGTTCTTTTAGTCCACCCGGCAACGGGGGATGAAATCACTACATGTGGGTACAGTGGTGCAAGCTCTGCAGAGTCAAAACTATCATGACAGCCGTGCTCACGGTCAAGAGCGGCTTGGACTTATTCATGATTAGAGGATTGATGGTTTTGGAAGTTGTGGATGTTAAGCGGGGAGCTTAACATTGGAAATGATGTTATGGTTATTGGATTATGATGATGGGATGGGAGATTGGGACCATTTCAACTGTTTAGTAATGTAGGTGCTTAATAAGCTAAGGTGATAGGTATTAATTGCGTAGTGCTTTACCATGAGTTCAACCTCTCCTTGTTCTAGCCATGCATGATATAATTTTCCCACACTTGCTGAGTACCATTGGTACTCAACCTTGCATATTTTGTTGGTTTATATTGCTGCTCAGGTCAAGATAATGAGGTGGTGTATAATGACCAAGATTTTGGACCCGAAGAAGGTTTCTAGGTTCATGGAGACCCCCGGGAAATGCCTGTGACGGAGCCCTCAAGAATAATATTCCGCTGCTAGTTTATTTACTTGTGATGAACTTATTATTGTCCATCGAGACAATTGCTATGTAAGACTTATTAATATTCGACACCTGGCTTGTAATAAATGATGCTTCACTATTTGTCATCACATGTATGAGAAAATGATCCTGGCATACATGTGATATTCACTTGGTTGTTCTTCGGAAAAACCGGGTGTGACAGAAGTGGTATCAGAGCCAAGGTTGCCCGTAGGAACGTGGACCTAGGTAGAAATGGACGTATTTAAGGACCTTATTTTCTTAAAAACTATTTTTACAAGGTGTGTGTTGAAAAGTGTTATTTAATGAGTCACTTTCTTCATCTTACCCCAATTTTCATTCAAAATAGGATTTTTGTTTAAGAGTTTATCTAACCTAAGTTTAAATTCTTTTTGTTTTAGATGGTTCGCATGATTCGCACCGCTCGCAAGTCCACAGGAGGGAGAGTTCCCGTAGTTGCCCTTGCCGAGAGGGAGGAGAGCCGTCCGGTGATGTACCTTTCCTACGGATTGGCAGCAGGAGGCTTATTGCGCCGTCTTCGGCGTATGCTCAAAGCCGCCGGCAATACGGGCAAGCTAATCATCCACTATAACTCCACCAGGACCATCCGTGAGAAGAGGGGAGAATGGAGTTCAGAGATGAGGATAATACACGAAAATCAGCTGCTTAAGATTCAACACTCTCCAGCTTGTAGAGCGACACAGGTCGATGCGGAGAAAGATGTCACCTGGGAGGCCATCACCTGCCAGAGTCACATCTATCATCGCCACTTGGACAAAACTGAGTACATGTATGTCCTCCAGCGTGAGAGTGGTACCACGGAGTACAAGTACCCACCGGTGCAGCAAGGGACTTCCCATGAGCACATGGACTTGTGCTTGGAAGACGCTGCTATGCTCAGCACCCAACTGCAGGAGTGTGAACAAGAGCTTCAGGATGTCCGAGACACCCTGAAGGAAACGGAGGTGTTGCTGCGAGCCTGCTTAAGGGCGAGAGAAAGAGGAGATGGGAATGAACTGTGTGTCGCCGTGAATGATACATGGACTCCTGACTCCCCGGATCACCGAGCGATCAGGCGTCGTCGCACTTCTCCACCAGCAGCCTCCCCACCCAAAGCAGAGTCAGAAGGCAGCCGAAATGATGAGGAAGATCCCGAGGAGCCAGCTCAAGAAAATGAGTAGTGTAGAGTCCTTCCCTTAGTTAGCAAGATGTCGAATAGTCGAGTCGTTACGTTAGATAATGGTGTGTTAATGCTTGGTGTGTGACGTGAGTTGTGGAAGCCATGAGCAATTGTCCACAGCCTCGTCTTCAGATTGTTTTGCTTTGGTGTGTGAACCCACATGAAATAATATTGCATTTATTTTTGTGTAAAAAGTGAACCCTTAGAGAAGTATAAAAAAGCCTCAACACTTCAAAGTACAAACAAATGAAAGTAGTAAGATGATACTAAATGCTTTCAAATTAACATTGGTTGATTCTGCCAGATGGCCGAAAGAGGAAAAGGACGTGCTGTGTCACACCCGGTTTTTCCGAAGAACAACCAAGTGAATATCACATGTATGCCAGGATCATTTTCTCATACATGTGATGACAAATAGTGAAGCATCATTTATTACAAGCCATGTGTCGAATATAAGTAAGTTTTACATAGTAAATGTCTCGATGGACAATAATAAGTTCATCACAAGTAAATAAACTAGCAGCGGAAAATTATTCTTGAGGGCTCCATCACAGGCGTTGCCCGGGGGTCTCCATGAACCTAGAAACCATCTTCGGGTCCAAAGTCTTGGTCATTATACACCACCTCATTATCTTGACCTGAGCAGCAATATAAACCAACAAAGTATGCAAGGTTGAGTACCAATGGTACTCAGCAAGTGTGGGGAAAATTATATCATGCATGGATAGAACAAGGAGAGGTTGAACTCATGGTTAAAGCACTACGCAATTAATACCTATCACCTTAGCTTATTAAGCACCTACATTACTACACAGGTGAAATGGTCCAAATCTCCCATCCCATCATCATAATCCAATAACCATAACATCATTTCCAATGTTAAGCTCCCCGCTTAACATTCACAACTTCCAAAACCATCACTCCTCTAATCATGAATAAGTCCAAGCCGCTCTTGACCGTGACAACGGCTGTCATGACAGTTTTGACTCTTCAGAGTTTGTACCACTGTACCCACATGTAGTGATTTCATCCCCCATTGCCGGGTGGACTAAAGAACCTCCATTATGCCAGTGGCTACGAACCACATTCACACTTCCCAGGTGTGTAGCCAGGAGATCACTACGAAGCCTTTACAAAGGGATTCCCGACGAGCGTGGGCCCACTGAGGTTTTACCGCTAACAGCATACAAGAGACTCCAACCCCGCTGCAGTGGCCCCCTCTTGAGCCTTGCGGTTCATATGGTAGTCCAGCTGACACCTACTCCCCGCACCATCCAACACACCCATACTACGCCGGGGATACACCTAATTAATTGGCCAAGCTGCCCCATCTCAGCATGTGGTTGGCACTGTAAAGCCAGGTTACATGCTCCATGAACCGGTCCTTAGGATCCAGGCAAGTACTAAACACAAACCCGAGTCTCGTGCACCCAGCACACAACCAAAATATCCAACTTGCCTTGATCCCTACCTCTACATATCTCACAATATCTCATTCAAGAGTATGGTAAAATAAACTGATGATCTCATATCCCAAATATCCCATTCTAAGCATGGCTAAGCATATGCATAATAATAAATGACATGATAAAATAAATCCCAACCCAAGCTACAAGGAAACAGGGTAATGCAATTCTAGGGAAACTTCCTAGCATGGGTTTCATATTTCAATTGACAATGCAAATAATTCTAGCTACACATCCTAGCATAGGATCAAAGTGGTCAAGGACACTTGCCTCCTTCTTGCTGCTCTTGAAATGGGTAGTCCTGGTCTTGGAAAGGAATAACTTGCTCTTGAGCAGGTTCTACATCATACCATCCCACATAGCAAAAGAAAAACAACAATCATAAGACATAGTTCACACTTCTACTATATACAAACCATACATTCACATTTATGAAAGTCCTTCACCATTATATGTGTTGTGGTTACTTTATGTGTGTTGAGTTGTGGCTTGCATGCACTTTTAATCATGTGTATATGATTCCTACTTTTGTGTTCACACTTATACTTACCTACTATTTATATGTGAGTTTCCAATTTAAATAAATTCCTTATATTCAACTACTACTCCTTTTTACTACCAAGTATGTATGAAAAGTATTTTTCTTCTCCATATGTGCCTTTAGACTTGTTACCAACCTTAAACTGAATTCTTTGGTTTTTAGAAACTCCATTTATCATTTACTAGTTGCTATAATTTCAGATTTATTTTCCTCTACATAAATGTGTTCTTTATTATGAAATTAGTAATATACATCATCTAAACAGAATAGGTTCTGATCCTAAATAATTTAATAACATATTTTGACCTTTGCCTCTGATGTAAATTATTTCACAATTATTTTCCCTATTTTCTAAAACTATTCATTACTTAAAAATGTGTCACTAAATATGAATAATAAATTAAACAGATTCAATTCAGCCCAAAATATGTTTTTATCTCACTCCAAAGTTTTCTAAATACTGAGAAAGTTTTTAATTTAATTATGACAATATGTTTGTCCCTTTTTTTAATTTTTAAACACTAGCCACATATTCAATTTCCTAATTTAAATACTAAACAGGGCTAAAAAGGTAAACTCACCCCATTACAGGGTCTACAATATTATTTTCAGAATTTCCAGGGGTCTAGCTACACTTATCAGAGGTGTTTTTCCTAATTTTTATTAAGTCCAGGGGCTAAAACTGATTTTTAAATGAATTTACATGATTTTCTGAAGTTCCAGGGGCTAGATCAGAAGTTTCCGGGGCTAGCTCTTATTTCCCGAGAACCCCAGGGGGTAGCGCGTAAGAATTCCAATCTTTATAACGCGGGGCTGATGTGGACCGTCCGATTTTAAACCGACGGCTGAGATTATAACGTCGAACCGGTACGCGGGGGTTTAAACCCTACCGTGCGATTTAAAATAAACAGCGCACAAGCGGCCACGTCGCTCTGATCGAGCGCGGGCGGCGCTGCCGGCGGCGCACGGCGGCGGGAAGCGGCGATCTCACCGGAAACTTTCGGATCTTCGGGAATTCTTCCTAGAACTGTGATTTTATGGCATAGACCAGTAGAGGGGAGGTCGGGGATCTCACCTCAGGGGTTTTCTTGAGCTCGGAGGTCCTGGAAGGTGATCGGCGACGAGGTCCGAGGCAAAACCACGGCGATGCTCGTCGGCGCTGCGTTTACACCGCAAATCACCGAGTTTTCTGCACCTGCAAGGTTCCCCGGAGGCGGTGGATCAAGACCAGCGAGTTAGATCGGAATTTCCGAGCTTAGATCGGCCAGAATTCGCCGGAGAAGTCTCGGTTCTCACCGGAGGAAAAATCGGCGATCACGTGGGAAAAACAGAACGAAGCCGGGGTTTTTATAGACAGGGGAGGGCGGCGGGGTGGTTAGATCATGTCCGCGTCGCCTACGAACAGAATTCAGCGGGGATACGCCGAAATCCCGATCAGTTTTGATTCGGGTGCGAGGGAGTCCGGCGCGGCGCGAGGTAGACGAAGATCGGGTGGGTCCCGCCTGTCAGTGTGTGGCAGCAGCGCGCGGCTGCGGGCTGGCGCGGGCGCTGGCTGGGCCGGCTGGTGGGTTTCGGCCCACTGGCCGGTTTTTTTCTGTTTTCTCTTTTTCTTTTTCTATTTCTTTTCTGATTTGAGTTTAATTTGAATTCCAGTTTGAATTTGAATTTTTGCAAAACATGCAACACGTCCAAAAATTTTTAAATCCCCCTCTTAACATGATTTAGGGTTTTGAATCAAAATTTTGGGGTGTTACATGCTGCCAACCCCGCCAACACCAACGATGAGGCATGCAACCCTCATCTTTATGGAGGCCAGGACCGGGGTGGTCGCCGTGAAGGAGTTGATCCCCTCCACCAAATGCTGGAGAATCAGAATCAGCTCATCCAGAACTTGACTCAAGTGGTGGCCAACTTGCATCAAGTTCCACCTCCACAAGCTGCACCACGCCAACCAAGGTTGAGTGAGTTTCTAGGAACTCAACCTCCAAAGTTTGCAAGTGCTGCTGAACCTCTGGAGGCAGATGATTGGTTGAAGACCATTGAAAGTAAGATGAGCATCATACAGTGCCAAGGGTATGACAGAGTGCTGTTTGCCTCAAATCAATTGCATGGACCTGCTGCTGATTGGTGGACCGCCTACGTGGCCGCCCATCATGACCCTGAGAACATCACTTGGGAAGAGTTCAAGTGTAGCTTCCGCAACCATTACATACCAAGAGGTGAACTCAAAAACAAGAGGAAGGAGTTTTTGGGACTGCAGCAGGGAAACATGACGGTGAGGGAATACCTCACTAAATTTACTCAACTATCCCGTTATGCCCCACGGGACATAGAGACTGATGAGCAGAAACAAGATTGTTTCGTGGAGGGACTTACTGCAGAGATGCAGTGTGCAATGTCCTCAAATGAGTATGAAAGCTTCCAAAAGATGGTGGACAGAGCGTTTGTGGTAGAAAGGAAGCTGAAGGCCTTGGAAAATGAGAACAAGAGGAAGGCCGGGTGGTCACATCAAGCCTCAGGGAGCAACACTCGCTCACGTCTGATGCAGCCACCTGAAGGGCAGACGAACCGTGCTGCGGTACATTACTCAGCACCAAGAGGGTACAACCCGAACTACAGGCCTCCCGCAGCACCAGCACAGCCACAACGTCAGTTTGTACAGCAACCTCGCCCCGCATATCCACCTCGACCCGCAGTACAAGGACCCCCAAACCAACCCCAAGAAAACAAAGGCCAGGCACCTAAGGTTGGGGTGCAATGTTTTAGCTGTGGTGAAGTGGGACACTACGCCCATAAGTGCCCAAAGAAGAAGCCCGCGCAGCCACAACAGCAGACTGTAATGAGAGGACAGGTGAACCACGTCACTATGGAGGAAGCACAAGATGCACCCGACGTGGTAGTTGGTAAGTTTCCTGCCAATTTACACCTTGCAACCCTGCTGTTTGATTCTGGTGCTACCCATTCGTTCATTGCTCAAGGGTTTGTTAAGAAGCATGACCTAGCAACCACACAAATGAACCATATGCTAGCCGTAAAGTCTCCAGGTGGAGAAATAAGGACAAGACAAGTGTGTCCCAAAGTGAACATAGACATTAATGGGGTGGTATTTACTGCTAATGACACGACCCCACTGGTCCTGTCGAGCCAGGATCACGCTGAGGGGTGCTGCGTTGCACAACACCGTATAACACACGTCAAAGGTACAAAGCGGAAGCGGAAGCTTTATTACATAAACAAGTTTATTAACATGTTTACATCAAAATAAGTTTAGTCCACACTCGCGGGCGTAGACTAAGCATCAAGTGCACGTTCAGCCCTCGAACGTGTCCTTGCTAGCACACACGCACACTAACTCTGCGGCGTGCACGACTCCCACTCGACGGGGTTCCCCTCCTGGGGTTCCGTCTCCTCTTCGGGAGTCCCTTCCTCATAGAACCCTGCAAAAGCTTCAAACACAAGCAGTGAGCACGAAGGCTCAGCAAGTCTGACCCGTCTCACCTAAACATGAAACTTCTACATGAGGGTGATGGGTTGCATGAGGTAAAAATCATTTGCAAGGACTCGCCTAATTAGTAGAACCTTACTTTCAAGTTTTAGCAGCAGGTTGTGGAGAACTTTACGCTAAGGCACATGAGAGAGCCGCAATCAAACAAGAAACGCATTTCTCTCATGTACTTTGCCCAAAGTTGAAAAGAACTTTAGTTAGCACTAAGCTACAACATATCATTAACAATCAATATCCAACTTTCAATCAGCAACATTTTAACATGTAACTAGCCTGTTCTTTCTACGTCACGGTACAGTGAACAAGTGGTACTCACTGACCGCGAGGGACGGCGATTATAATCGATTTACACCTGCAGGGTTACCCGAACAACCCGTCACGTACGCCCGTACTCGATGTTGCCTACAACAACCATCACGGACGCCGTACGCGACTACCTTTCACCCGTTAGCCAAATATTGAACCGGTCCCATCGTCCCGAGCAAGAGGTCCCTGCACGCGCATCTCTGTGCCGCCAGCTGATTTACACCTCGAGCTCTCAACCTACCCTCTGAACGACGGGCAATGCCTCAATACCCAGCTACCCGAGTTACATCAGTTTCCCGGTTCCCATATAGCCGGTAGGTCTTCGGTACTGTTCTAGCTTGTTCAACAGGCCCGCACACGGCTCGGTCCTCAATCGACACAAGCGGAGCTACAGCACACAGGCCCCAAAGTCCTGCTGCCCTTACTCTCCGCTCGGTCTCATTTTCTTGCCATGTGTATCATGTACTATCTCTACCCGAGCAATGTGCCTCTAGCCTATTCTCGCGAGTAGTTCCAACTACTCGACTTGTACCGAATCCTACTCTATCCTAGCAATGCAGTGGCTAACGGGGTTTGCAATCCTAAACCCCAACCCATGGTTTTCTTGGCTATGCAGTGGGGTTTCCAAACAAGACTCTGATGCACAACATAAAGAAAACAAGTATGTGCTCAAAACAATAAAAATTTATAAAATGGTTAATGCAAACCGGGGCTTGCCTTGCTGCTCTTGGTCGTAGGCTAGCTGTTCCTCCGGAGTAACGAAGTCTAGGACTTCGGGTTCCTCCTCGACCTTAGCGACTACATGATAAGAACAATGTATGTATTAATTAAATGCTTTTGTATTAACTTTGAAGTTGTGAAGTCTATAACCTTTACTAGATAGACCTAATGACTGTGAAACTTTTACTGTGGCTTGGTTACAACCTAAACAGAGACTTGGTCAAGTTTTAGTTGCAGCAAAGCTCATTTGAGCCCTCCACAAATAATTATGTCCTTGACCTTAATTAAAGGCTTTTAGGGTGTTCTAGGTATTTTCATGAAACAAACTATGACTTTCTGAAAACTAGATTTTCAGAGGGTTCTAATGGAATTGGTCTCACTTAATTTGGAAGTCTCTAACTAAAGATATGAGCTAAACAATTTCAGAGAAAATTCTGAAAATGTTTCTGAACATTTTCTATTTTCTCTGGAACAGTTTTACTAATCACACCATTAGGTGGACTAAATGAGCTCAAATGGATCTGAAATTTTTATGGTAGTTCAAGGATATTTTGGTGAACATCTCAGCAAAATTTCAGGATTTTCCTCCAAATGATTCTCCAGTTAAAATTCCTAACAGTTTAAACTTTAAGGAATTAATTCTGGAGAATTAAGGAATCTCATGAAGTGACACTTGATTTTCTGGAAAGTACTCAAAGAGCTGAATCCAGCAAAATTTGGTTCACTCAATTTGGAGCTTTCTAGCGAAAGTTATAAGGATTTGAAGTTTGAAGGAAATCTGAAAATCGGGGAAAAGTTTAAACTCGCGCGTGGGCCCAGGAGACACGCGTCGCACGCCGAAGCGACAGCACACCGCGGCCCACAAGGCTTTTGCGCGCCAGCACACCCGATCCCGGCCGCAGCCGGATCCCGATTCAAAATATCGGCCGCTGACAGCTGGGGTCCACCCCCTTCTTCAACCTCGCGACACCCGCGCTCCGCCGCCGAGGGACCTCGCCGGAGAGCTCGCCGCCGGCTGCTGTACAGCTTCAAACTTCTTGATTCTGGCCGCCCCTGCCTACTTTTACTTGGGGAACATGATCCGAGGGTCAGCTGCTCATGACAACGGCCGGAGCATGGTCGGCGACGAGCCGCCATATCGGAACGACTTCGGCCATGTCGGCTGATGCTCCTAGTGCCTCAGCTACTTGGGAAACCGGTCGGGGAGCATCAGTGGACCTCAGAGAAGGTCGACATGAACTCGGGGCAGCTCGGGGAAGGCCCGAAATAGGTCCTCACCGTGCGCCCGATAACCCCCGTGCGTTCCGCCATTAGTAGACCTTGAATTACGCCGGGCACAGAGGTTCTCCGGCCCAGAGTTGTGAAGGCAACTTGTGCGTCACCGTGTCTAGCTCGTGTAGGAGTGGCCTGAGGCCCTCCAATCCTTTCTAGAGCACGAATTACACAGAATCGTACCCGAAGGTCGTTCTGCACACAGAAAGGGGAAAAATGGAAATTCGCCGCCGGTGAGCAACCACTCGAGCTGTGGCTCGGGGATGAGCAGCACCGATCACTTGCGCGTCCAAGGGTGCCTTGGCTCGGGCGTGACAACGCCCAGGTTGGGCTGTCCACGAGAGCCCGAGGTGCGGCGGTTTCCAGTTCCGAGTTTGATCTTTCGGCACAGCCGATATCACTCGGTTTCAATCGATTTCTATCAATGGGAAGGATGGAGGATGGTCGCTAGTACCTGGCTGGGACCCTGGAGTGGAAAGAGGAAGCTGCGATCAGCTCGATCCAGCAGGAACTCGAGCGCCGGTGATGGCAGTGGAGAAATGGATCGTGCACGTCGGCAGCTCGGGGAATGGCGACTGAAGCACGCCGGGGAGGGAATAAATAGGCCGGTCGGCCGGTCTCCGGCTTGGGGCACGCAGCAGGAGCTGGCGCCGGCTGCCCCCTTCGGTGGCGCGCGCGCACAACAGCCGGGAACCGACTGAACTGTGGTTCAGTCGGTTTGCTTTGAGGCTGAGGCTGACATGTGGGTCCCACTCCTCTTTTAACCTCTGAAATTTATTCCTAACAGCTGTGGTAAACAGTGAACCCTATTCTACCCTTGGCAACTCAAATTATTCACCCAAGAGCCATTTGAATTGATCAAAGTCCAAATGAGGTTTGGTTTGAATGAATTTCAGCACAAGTGCAGTTTGAAATTCAAATAAAGTTTGAATTTCTCCCCCTTAGCTCATGTCAAGATCAACTCCAAATGGAGTGAAAATTGGTGTGTGAGCTCACAAAAATGTGCTGAGCAAGAATATGCCTTCCACTTTTAAATTCAGTGGGTGAAAACAGTTTGAATTTGAATATGTTTTCAAACTGCCCCTTTCCTATCTACACCCAAGATGACCTCAAAAATGTTTTGAATTTGGGTGAAACTTGGCATGGACATCCTTGGCAAAGTGTAGGAGTTTTCATATGTCCAGCCCATCTATATCACATGTGGGAAGTACCACTTTTGTAATGTGTGAGTTTGTTCCCTAATGAGCATGTTGATAATTGTTACTTGCTCTTTATTTGTGTTCATCATTTTTCCTCAAATGAGGTGTGTGGTGTGGTGATGAACACTGCAAATGAGTGTCAAAAACTGAGGCCCTTACATTCCTCCCCCCTTAAAAGAATCTCGTCCCGAGATTATAATGTGAAATGAGAGAGAGGACGGTGGAAATTTTACCGAATATGCGACGTGAGAAAGTCGGGGTAGTTAGTGCGAAGGAATTCTTCGCTCTCCCATGTCGCTTCATCCATGGAGTGATTACTCCACAGAACCTTGTAGAACCACAACGTACGGTTGCGTGTGGTTCGGGCCTTTTCATCAATAATCTGCACCGGTTCCTCCCGATAGGTGAGATCCGGTTGCAGTTCTTCAATGTCTTCCAGCTGAACGGTAGTTGATAGCTTGAGACACTTCCTCAGCTGGGAAATGTGAAAGACGTCGTGCACACCGGAAAGTGCTTCTGGTAATCTTAGCCGGTATGCCACCGATCCACATCTTTCGGTAATCTGGAATGGACCGATGAATCGGGGTGCTAACTTTCCTCTCACCCCAAATCTGTTTACGCCCTTCATTGGAGACACTCGTAGATATACGTGGTCTCCAGCTTCGAATTGTAACGGACGCCTTCTCCGGTCCGCATACTGTTTCTGTCGGGATTGAGCGGCTTTTAGGTTCGCTTGAATCAGTCGAACATTTTCTTCCGCGTTGTTGACAAGGTCAATCCCGAAGGTAACCCTCTCGCCAGACTCACACCAATTCAATGGTGTGCGGCATTTTCTCCCGTATAGCGCCTCGTAGGGCGCCATCTTGATGCTGGCTTGGTACCCATTGTTGTACGAGAACTCGGCTAACGGCAAGTGATCATCCCAGTTCTTGCCGTGGTCGATAGCGCAAGCTCGTAGCATGTCTTCTAGGATTTGATTTACCCGCTCCGTTTGCCCATCCGTCTGCGGGTGGTAGGCTGAACTACGGATCAGCTTCGTCCCCAAGGCAGCGTGGAGCTGCTCCCAAAAACGGGACACAAATAAAGTGCCCCGGTCCGATACGATAGTACGGGGTACGCCGTATAAGCATAGGATCCGTGAGATGTACAGTTCAGCGTACTTCTTGGCGTTGTAGTTGGTGTTGACCGGGATGAAATGGGCAACTTTGGTGAGCCGATCGACGATCACCCACACAGAATCATGTTTCTGTAAGGTGGTGGGTAAACCGACGACGAAATCCATGCTCACGTCCTCCCACTTCCAGGCAGGAATGCCCAGTGGTTGCAGCAGTCCCGGTTTCCGCATGTGGTCTGCCTTCACCCGTCGACATGTATCACACTCGGACACGTATTTTGCAGTCTCTCGCTTCATCCGTGTCCACCAAAACTTGCTTCTGAGTTCTTGATACATCTTGTTGCTGCCGGGGTGAATAGAAAATTTTGATAAGTGAGCCTCATCAAAGATTTTCTTCCTTAACTCCGGGTTTCGGGGTACGACGATCCGGTCCTTGAACCATAGGACGCCGTCTCCGTCCTTCCGGAAACATTTCAACTCCCCACTGTCTACACGTCTCCGCAAATGTGACATGCCCTTGTCATTCTTCTGGGCTGCCGCTATCTCTTCACGGATGGTGGGGATCAAAGCTAGGTTGTAGAGAGCTCCGTGTGGAATCACATGTAGTGGTGGTTCGCTCTCTTCCAACGGTGTGATGGTCAGATTATTGACGTGTGACTTGCGGCTCAGCGCATCTGCCACAACGTTTGCCTTGCCCGGATGATAATGGATCTCTATCTCATAATCCTTTATCAGTTCTAACCATCTTCGTTGCCTCATGTTCAGCTCCTTCTGAGTGAATATGTACTTGAGGCTTTTGTGGTCGGTATATAAATGTACGAGGTTACCGAGTAGGTAGTGCCTCCACATCTTCAGTGCAAGTACCACGGCAGCGAGCTCCAAGTCGTGAGTGGGATAATTTTGCTCATGGTTCCTAAGCTGCCGTGATCCATACGCGACCACTCTTCGGTCTTGCATCAGCACACATCCGAGCCCAATGCCGGATGCATCGCAGTACACATCGAACGGTTTTGTTGTGTCTGGCTGCGCCAAAACCGGTGCTGATGTTAGGTGCTTGACTAAAGCCTTGAATGCTGCTTCACATGCTGGACTCCAAACATATTTGGTAGACTTCTTCAGCAGCTCTGTCATTGGCTTGGCAATCTTCGAGAAGTTCGGAATGAACCTCCGATAATATCCCGCGAGTCCGAGGAAACTCCGTACCTCATGAACAGTTCTCGGGGATTTCCAATTCAGCACTTGCGTGATTTTGCTCGGGTCCACAGCGATACCCTCCGCTGAGATGATATGCCCGAGGAAAGGCACTTGCGATATCCAAAACTCGCATTTGCTGAACTTTGCGTATAACTTGTGATCCCGCAGCCGTTGCAAGACTATACGCAAATGTTTCTTGTGATCTGCTTCCGACTTGGAATATACCAGGATGTCGTCGATGAAGACCACGACAAACTTGTCCAGCTCCGGCATGAACACCGAGTTCATTAAATACATGAAGTGAGCTGGAGCATTGGTGAGGCCAAAGGACATGACCAGGTACTCATAAAGTCCGTACCTTGTCGAAAAAGCTGTCTTTGGAATGTCCTCAGCCCTGATCTTAATCTGATGGTACCCGGATCTTAAATCCATCTTGGAAAAGACCTTTGCTTCGACCAACTGATCAAACAACATGTCGATCCGTGGCAACGGGTACTTGTTCTTGATGGTTACGGCATTTAATGGACGGTAGTCCACGCAAAGCCGCAACGTTTCATCCTTCTTTTTGACAAATAATGCCGAACAGCCCCATGGCGAGGAGCTCGGCCTAATAAAACCCTTCTCCAGAAGGTCCGTGAGCTGAGTCTTCAGTTCAGCCAACTCCTTGGGCGCCATCTTGTACGGCCTTCGGGATATTGGCATGGTTCCCGGTGCAAGTTCAATCTTGAACTCCACCTCCCTATCGGGTGGCATCCCCGGCAAATCATCCGGGAATACATCAGGGAATTCTCGGACCACTGGAATGTCTTCCAATCTGATGGTTGTGGCTTGATAGACACTTGGAAGTTTTATTTCTGGACTGTCCAGAAATAATGAGTGAGAACCGTGCACTCCTGAGTTTAAGTGCACGACTCGGAGGACGGTGTCTAAAACAGCGCCGTGGCGGTTTAACCACGACATCCCTAGGATGACATCGACCTTCTGTCCCTCTAAGATAATGAGAGACGTGGGGTACACTCTACCCGCTAAGCATAATGGTGCTTTGGAGACCATTACGCTTGCTGAAATCTTCCCACACATGCTGAGCTCGTCCCTCCACCGGAACGAGTGCGTATGGAGTTCCCTCCATAGCCTGTACGTGTAGTTGGCAGAAACGTGACATAGTGTCACGGGCTGCCACTTGCCACATCCCTTCCGGTTGTCTTCCTCTCACCGTGACGGTGAATGGCACCCAACCGGGTGGCGTAGGCCCTGCAGGAACCTCGACATGGATCGTCCACGTCTTGTTCCCCTCTTCGCCTTCTTCCTTGGCGAAGTATTGCGGCATCTGGTTGTACCCGAAATATTGGAGCATTAGCCACAATGCTCCCGGGTAGCCGCTACGGTCAGAGCAGTGGGAAACTACCCACCCGTTCTCCAACCGTTTATCTGCTGCCATCTGTAAAAATATATTTGAGAAATGTCAAATATTTATTTAAACAGTAAACCATTGAGTTATAACATAAGATATGTCATTGAACCCTTAACACTTGGAAACATAGTTCAAATTTTTAAACAAATTTGACTGCTGATCTGCTGTTCCCATGACAGCCCTGACCAGTTTCCATATCAATCTGATTTAGGCCAGGTTAAAAGCAAAACCAGTCCTGGAGCTCAACATCAAAGTTAAAGTTAACTTCAATAGCTTTCCAGAAAGTATTTGGTTGGCCTAAGATCTGCTCTGGTTCAAAAGTTATGAGATGTCAAAGTTAACAGAATTTCTGGGAACAATTGGACAGCACCTCCCTGCCTTAGGTACTGATTTGATCCAAGAATTCCAGTTAATTCTGTTCCTAATCTGACAAAACTTTCTGTTACAAAGTTGTAACCCATCTCATAAGCTTCCCAGAACCACCTCATTTTCTATTTTTGGATTTTTATGCAGGAAGTTATGCTTAATTTACAGAGAGTCTACAGAGAGTCTTTGCTCCGTCCTGTTTTCTGGACAGTTTCAACTCTACTGCATTTTTCGAGTGGTTAAGGGATGAAACACCTCTGGAACTCAACAGAAAAGTTGTAAAGCTCCTCCAAAGCTTTCCAGAAATGTATCATACGACCCCAACCTCGAAAGAACTCAACCTCTAACCTCTGATTAACTTCAGCCTTGATTTAGCTGAAAACAGAGTGCTCTGTCCTTAACATCCTATAAGTTGAAAATTTATTAACTTTGAATATCCTGTTCAAGGGAAGGAGTTACATCAAGTTTTACTACTTTGGATCAAAACCTTCAAGTTTTTAAATGAAGTTGTTCATTTAGTTGGGTGTGACGTCGAGGCGTCACCAGATTATGTCGGTACTACGTCCTCACAAAGGAAAAACCTATACCGGATTTAGCCGGCTTCGTTAGTTCAGTGGCACTACTCGTCACTCGCACACGGATGCTACACGTCTACCGTTTCGTGGTAAGGCTACCTGCAGAAACTCAAACAATCATCAGACTCGGCTGCACACCGAGCCCGGAATCCATACAGTTTGTACACCCGGCCGTCATCACTCGCCCGGATGTTCTCAAGCCAAACACGCCTTGAGTTACGTGTTCACGTTTCAGACCACGTGACGGGGTCTCCCATGTTGCACCACGCACGCCAGGGACAGACGTTGCTCGAATACCCCAAACGACATGAAGAGTCGTAGAGGATATCAAAGCGGGTCGGGTTACCTGCCACCCGTGGGGCTCCACCCTTCAGCTTGTGCGCACTGGTGGACAGCGCTTACGTGCACCCCCCAAGACATGAACGTCCCGAGATGCACGATTTTCCGACATAACAAATAGGTTACTAAGCCACTTTCTATATACTAATAACATCCTTATACGGGCTACTAACTCGTTCCTCACTGGATTTTTGAAAAAGAAGACCTTTGTACTGTGTTAAACCTCAAGCGAGCTCTGATACCACGCTGACACGACCCCACTGGTCCTGTCAAGCCAGGATCACGCTGAGGGGTGCTGCGTTGCACAACACCGTATAACACACGTCAAAGGTACAAAGCGGAAGCGGAAGCTTTATTACATAAACAAGTTTATTAACATGTTTACATCAAAATAAGTTTAGTCCACACTCGCGGGCGTAGACTAAGCATCAAGTGCACGTTCAGCCCTCGAACGTGTCCTTGCTAGCACACACGCACACTAACTCTGCGGCGTGCACGACTCCCACTCGACGGGGTTCCCCTCCTGGGGTTCCGTCTCCTCTTCGGGAGTCCCTTCCTCATAGAACCCTGCAAAAGCTTCAAACACAAGCAGTGAGCACGAAGGCTCAGCAAGTCTGACCCGTCTCACCTAAACATGAAACTTCTACATGAGGGTGATGGGTTGCATGAGGTAAAAATCATTTGCAAGGACTCGCCTAATTAGTAGAACCTTACTTTCAAGTTTTAGCAGCAGGTTGTGGAGAACTTTACGCTAAGGCACATGAGAGAGCCGCAATCAAACAAGAAACGCATTTCTCTCATGTACTTTGCCCAAAGTTGAAAAGAACTTTAGTTAGCACTAAGCTACAACATATCATTAACAATCAATATCCAACTTTCAATCAGCAACATTTTAACATGTAACTAGCCTGTTCTTTCTACGTCACGGTACAGTGAACAAGTGGTACTCACTGACCGCGAGGGACGGCGATTATAATCGATTTACACCTGCAGGGTTACCCGAACAACCCGTCACGTACGCCCGTACTCGATGTTGCCTACAACAACCATCACGGACGCCGTACGCGACTACCTTTCACCCGTTAGCCAAATATTGAACCGGTCCCATCGTCCCGAGCAAGAGGTCCCTGCACGCGCATCTCTGTGCCGCCAGCTGATTTACACCTCGAGCTCTCAACCTACCCTCTGAACGACGGGCAATGCCTCAATACCCAGCTACCCGAGTTACATCAGTTTCCCGGTTCCCATATAGCCGGTAGGTCTTCGGTACTGTTCTAGCTTGTTCAACAGGCCCGCACACGGCTCGGTCCTCAATCGACACAAGCGGAGCTACAGCACACAGGCCCCAAAGTCCTGCTGCCCTTACTCTCCGCTCGGTCTCATTTTCTTGCCATGTGTATCATGTACTATCTCTACCCGAGCAATGTGCCTCTAGCCTATTCTCGCGAGTAGTTCCAACTACTCGACTTGTACCGAATCCTACTCTATCCTAGCAATGCAGTGGCTAACGGGGTTTGCAATCCTAAACCCCAACCCATGGTTTTCTTGGCTATGCAGTGGGGTTTCCAAACAAGACTCTGATGCACAACATAAAGAAAACAAGTATGTGCTCAAAACAATAAAAATTTATAAAATGGTTAATGCAAACCGGGGCTTGCCTTGCTGCTCTTGGTCGTAGGCTAGCTGTTCCTCCGGAGTAACGAAGTCTAGGACTTCGGGTTCCTCCTCGACCTTAGCGACTACATGATAAGAACAATGTATGTATTAATTAAATGCTTTTGTATTAACTTTGAAGTTGTGAAGTCTATAACCTTTACTAGATAGACCTAATGACTGTGAAACTTTTACTGTGGCTTGGTTACAACCTAAACAGAGACTTGGTCAAGTTTTAGTTGCAGCAAAGCTCATTTGAGCCCTCCACAAATAATTATGTCCTTGACCTTAATTAAAGGCTTTTAGGGTGTTCTAGGTATTTTCATGAAACAAACTATGACTTTCTGAAAACTAGATTTTCAGAGGGTTCTAATGGAATTGGTCTCACTTAATTTGGAAGTCTCTAACTAAAGATATGAGCTAAACAATTTCAGAGAAAATTCTGAAAATGTTTCTGAACATTTTCTATTTTCTCTGGAACAGTTTTACTAATCACACCATTAGGTGGACTAAATGAGCTCAAATGGATCTGAAATTTTTATGGTAGTTCAAGGATATTTTGGTGAACATCTCAGCAAAATTTCAGGATTTTCCTCCAAATGATTCTCCAGTTAAAATTCCTAACAGTTTAAACTTTAAGGAATTAATTCTGGAGAATTAAGGAATCTCATGAAGTGACACTTGATTTTCTGGAAAGTACTCAAAGAGCTGAATCCAGCAAAATTTGGTTCACTCAATTTGGAGCTTTCTAGCCAAAGTTATAAGGATTTGAAGTTTGAAGGAAATCTGAAAATCGGGGAAAAGTTTAAACTCGCGCGTGGGCCCAGGAGACACGCGTCGCACGCCGAAGCGACAGCACACCGCGGCCCACAAGGCTTTTGCGCGCCAGCACACCCGATCCCGGCCGCAGCCGGATCCCGATTCAAAATATCGGCCGCTGACAGCTGGGGTCCACCCCCTTCTTCAACCTCGCGACACCCGCGCTCCGCCGCCGAGGGACCTCGCCGGAGAGCTCGCCGCCGGCTGCTGTACAGCTTCAAACTTCTTGATTCTGGCCGCCCCTGCCTACTTTTACTTGGGGAACATGATCCGAGGGTCAGCTGCTCATGACAACGGCCGGAGCATGGTCGGCGACGAGCCGCCATATCGGAACGACTTCGGCCATGTCGGCTGATGCTCCTAGTGCCTCAGCTACTTGGGAAACCGGTCGGGGAGCATCAGTGGACCTCAGAGAAGGTCGACATGAACTCGGGGCAGCTCGGGGAAGGCCCGAAATAGGTCCTCACCGTGCGCCCGATAACCCCCGTGCGTTCCGCCATTAGTAGACCTTGAATTACGCCGGGCACAGAGGTTCTCCGGCCCAGAGTTGTGAAGGCAACTTGTGCGTCACCGTGTCTAGCTCGTGTAGGAGTGGCCTGAGGCCCTCCAATCCTTTCTAGAGCACGAATTACACAGAATCGTACCCGAAGGTCGTTCTGCACACAGAAAGGGGAAAAATGGAAATTCGCCGCCGGTGAGCAACCACTCGAGCTGTGGCTCGGGGATGAGCAGCACCGATCACTTGCGCGTCCAAGGGTGCCTTGGCTCGGGCGTGACAACGCCCAGGTTGGGCTGTCCACGAGAGCCCGAGGTGCGGCGGTTTCCAGTTCCGAGTTTGATCTTTCGGCACAGCCGATATCACTCGGTTTCAATCGATTTCTATCAATGGGAAGGATGGAGGATGGTCGCTAGTACCTGGCTGGGACCCTGGAGTGGAAAGAGGAAGCTGCGATCAGCTCGATCCAGCAGGAACTCGAGCGCCGGTGATGGCAGTGGAGAAATGGATCGTGCACGTCGGCAGCTCGGGGAATGGCGACTGAAGCACGCCGGGGAGGGAATAAATAGGCCGGTCGGCCGGTCTCCGGCTTGGGGCACGCAGCAGGAGCTGGCGCCGGCTGCCCCCTTCGGTGGCGCGCGCGCACAACAGCCGGGAACCGACTGAACTGTGGTTCAGTCGGTTTGCTTTGAGGCTGAGGCTGACATGTGGGTCCCACTCCTCTTTTAACCTCTGAAATTTATTCCTAACAGCTGTGGTAAACAGTGAACCCTATTCTACCCTTGGCAACTCAAATTATTCACCCAAGAGCCATTTGAATTGATCAAAGTCCAAATGAGGTTTGGTTTGAATGAATTTCAGCACAAGTGCAGTTTGAAATTCAAATAAAGTTTGAATTTCTCCCCCTTAGCTCATGTCAAGATCAACTCCAAATGGAGTGAAAATTGGTGTGTGAGCTCACAAAAATGTGCTGAGCAAGAATATGCCTTCCACTTTTAAATTCAGTGGGTGAAAACAGTTTGAATTTGAATATGTTTTCAAACTGCCCCTTTCCTATCTACACCCAAGATGACCTCAAAAATGTTTTGAATTTGGGTGAAACTTGGCATGGACATCCTTGGCAAAGTGTAGGAGTTTTCATATGTCCAGCCCATCTATATCACATGTGGGAAGTACCACTTTTGTAATGTGTGAGTTTGTTCCCTAATGAGCATGTTGATAATTGTTACTTGCTCTTTATTTGTGTTCATCATTTTTCCTCAAATGAGGTGTGTGGTGTGGTGATGAACACTGCAAATGAGTGTCAAAAACTGAGGCCCTTACAGCTAACCTCATAGTGATAGATTCACAAGGGATAGATATTATCTTGGGTATGGATTGGTTGACAAAACATAAAGGGATCATCCATTGTTCGACCAGAACGGTGGAACTAACTCACCCTAGTGGCACAAGAGTAAAGTTCATAACAATGCACGAGCCTAGGAGGGACATTAAATTAAATCAAGTTGAGGTGAAAGTTGAGGAAATCAGGACCATCAGGGAATATCCAGATGTTTTTCCGGAGGAGTTGCCAGGTATGCCTCCCGATCGTGAAGTGGAATTTGCAATTGAGCTAGTACCTGGAACAGCCCCGATTTACAAAAGACCTTATCGGATGGACTCCAAGCAGCTGGAAGAACTCAAGGATCATTTGAGAGAATTGATGGAGAAGGGGTATATTCATCCTAGTTCCTCACCATGGGGAGCTCCGGTGATATTTGTGCCCAAGAAGGACGGAACCCAAAGGTTATGTATGGATTACCATGCTTTGAATGAGGTAACCATCAAGAACAAGTACCCATTACCTCGCATTGAAGACTTGTTTGATCAGTTGAGAGGCGCTTGTGTGTTCTCGAAAATTGATCTCAGGTCGGGCTACCACCAACTCAAGATAAGGCAATCTGATATTCCCAAGACAGCTTTCGTATCTCGGTACGGACTGTATGAATACACCGTCATGCCTTTCGGGCTAACTAATGCCCCGGCATACTTCATGTATCTCATGAACAAGGTATTCATGGAATATCTGGACAAATTTGTGGTGGTTTTCATAGATGACATTCTCGTCTTCTCCAAAGATGAAGAAGAACATGAGAAACATCTAAGGTTGGTGTTGCAAAGGCTGAGAGAACACCAACTATATGCCAAGTTGAGCAAGTGTGAGTTTTGCCTGAAGAGAGTTCCCTTCTTAGGACATATAATCTCGGAGGGAGGAATCTCCGTGGATCCTGCCAAAATCAAGGATATACAGAAGTGGAAGACCCCTGAAAATGTCGGGGAAGTTCGAAGCTTCTTGGGGTTGGCTGGATACTATCGACGGTTTATTGAGGGATTCTCCAAGATCTCGAGACCTCTCACCAAACTGTTGGAGAAGGGAATCACATTCACATGGACGCCACAGTGCGAGACGAGTTTTCAGGAGCTAAAGAAAAGATTGACAACAGCCCCAGTGTTGGTTATGCCAGATATGCAGAAGAATTTCACAGTGTACTGCGATGCCTCTAGAAACGGGTTGGGATGTGTTCTCATGCAAGAAGGGCATGTCGTGGCATATGCATCCCGGCAGCTTCGGAAGCACGAGAAAAACTATCCTACACATGACCTAGAACTAGCCGCAGTGGTACACGCGTTGAAATTTTGGCGGCACTATTTGATGGGGAAGAGGACCGAGATATATACGGATCATAAGAGTTTGAAGTACATATTCACACAGCCAGATCTCAACCTCAGACAAAGAAGATGGTTAGAGCTAATCAATGACTTTGATGTGGGCATCAACTATCATCCTCGGAAGGCAAACGTCGTGGCCGATGCTTTAAGTCGGAAAGTGCAGGTCGATAAGTTGAGCTTGAAGGACATGCCTGCAGAATTGAAGGACGAGGTTACAAGGCTCAATCTATGTCTAGTAAATAGTGGTGAAGCCATCGCCATGGAAGTGGACTCCACAGTAGAGCGAGACATACGCGAGGGTCAAAAGAATGATGAGAAGATACAAGAGATCATACAACTCATCAAGGAAAATAAAGCTCCGGGTTTTAGAGAGGATGAACAAGGAACGGGTTGGCATGGGCGTTGCTCAAGGCATCCCACCAGTCAGCAGCTGCTTCCATCAGTTGGTGCGACGCAAAGAGAACCTTCTCTCGGTCGTTGCACTGAACAATGGCAAGCTTCTTCTCCATGGATTTCAACCAATCATCGGCCTCCATGGGATCACTAGCTTGAGCAAAGGTGGGTGGTCGAGTCCTCATGAACTCTCCCAGCCTGTTATGAGCCGGCGGTGGTGGTGGCGGTGGTGCCGGAACGGGGTGTTGGTTGGCCTGCAACTGACCCAAAGTTTGGATCATGGTTTGCATAAGCTGGTTTTGCATGGCCATCAACCTTTCTAGGTTGTTTTCGCTAGCTCCGGGGTTGGCAGGAACTTCCTCGTGGTCATCTTCCTAGACGTTCCTTCGGCTGGCGTTTCCTCTCACCATCTGTGAGAGAGAACGAAATAGAATAGAAGGTTAGAGGGTTAGGTAGGTCCTTTCAACTATATGCATCAAGGTGAGTTGGACTATATATATTAGTCCTTATGAGGATGTGAGCAAGTGCTGAAACATCTCACACCTCCTTCTTCTTATGTGTGGATATGGACAACGTTTTTGAGACGTCCCACCACTCACACTAAGCACATAGTCACAGATATTCATCACAAGGGCCCACTCAACTCCTATTCACGGATGGTTTCCTATGTCAAAGTGGTTTTAAAGGCCAAATCTAGGCTATTCACCCTAGGGTGCTTCCTTTGGTCAGCATGGCTTAGCTACCTGTGACTTCTATTTAGGGGTGTAACTTGCTGTTAACCCGTGACCGTAATACCAATCTAAGGTTTCTATCTAGGCGTGTAACCTGCTGTCAACCCGTGGCTCTGATACCAATCTGTGACGCCCTCAATTCTGTGGAAAACCACGGAACCGAGAACTAATGCATATGTGTGCCCAGGATGTTCATCACACATACACATACGTTCCACAAACTGAATTCAGATTATATATTACCACGAATAACAGAGTTTATTACAACGTCTCCTGAGTCTTGGACTCATGCTTACAGCGGAAATCTTAATTCTATGCAGTGGAAGTCCTTATTTAAATGCGGAAGCAAAAACTAATGCGGAAGCAAAACTAAGCAGAAGTGGTTCCATCTCTATTCCCTCCACAGGCAAGGTTGAGAATAGATCACACGCCATAATGTTCCACTTGATCTTCATAGTAGGCTTCTCTTGCTGTTGATGAAGAAATAATAATGCAAGTTTGAGCACAATGATGTACTCAGCAAGTGCGGGAATAACACATGATATGCAGCTCATAAACAAGGTAGGTATAAAAGGCTTATTTGCAGAAAAGCAAATTTATAAAATCATGATAAAACAGCAACTTAACTTTAGATGAATGTAGTCCCAGCATGTATTAAATTACCAACATACCTCCATCACTTCCCGTGTTCCATCCGAACATTAACCAATCCTTTACTCATACTCACGAATACCTCCTCGTATTCGCTACCATCTTACCTCATAAAACAACCTTGTCTTGCACTCAGACCAATCTCATGTCATGACCCACCAGTCATGCAACCATCTCATCTCCCGGACTCCACAGTCCCAAACCAAACCATAATCAATATCCATAACCAAGAACCTTCCCAATAACCATTTCAATAACCATCCCACTAAACATCCCATCTAATCATGGCAGTTTAGCCAGGTGCTCTTGACCGTAAGCTCGGCTATCATGATAGTTTTAATAACTCTGCAGAGTTTGCACCTCTTTACCCACAAGTTTGTGATTTCGTCACCCGTCGGCGACTGCAGAACCTCCATTATACCAGTACACATCCGTCGGTGTATGGTCAAGAGATCACAAAATAGCCTTTACAAAGGGGTTACTAGATGTATGGACTCACTAAGGTTTCACCGGCAGGCTAGAATCTCCAGTTCTCCCACCCACGGGCCCCCTCTTGTGCCATGCAGTTCCCAGGGCAGTCCTCTCTCGACTCCCATTCCCCGCGCCTTCCACAGTCCATAACACTCTAGCAACTTACCTAATTACTCAGCTAAGCTGCACCCATACTTGGCCTTGTGGTGGCACTGTTATCCTGGCATGTGCATGCATGAACCGGTCCTTAGATCTATGGCAAGCAAAACCACCATCTCATGCTACCTCATTCACAAACCCAGGCTTGCCTAGATCTCCCTCCGATCCATGTCCATTATTAGCATCAGTTTTTCTCATTATCATTACGAGTGCAGTTAGCTAGACACATGTATCTCGCTTCCCAATCTCATGGACTCAGCGAAGCATAAAGCAAAAACCATACCCGACTCATAAACTTCCCAGGCGACAAGGATGGTTTAATCAAAACTAGTAAGCTCCTATAAAAGGGTTTCCCATCATGTTTGACTCAGTACGCACACCTTTTCGCAAATCAAAACAGTTTTACCCAAAACATAGGATCAACATGGTCAAGGAGCACTTGCCTTGTTCTTGCGGTTCCGGTTGTTCTTGATTCTCAAAACCTTGTTGCTGCAGCTCGTCGTAGACAGCTTCCTGGATCTGTCCTGCTATGTAGGATTTACGCGCATACAAGATTCACAGCAATCAATATCATGTTCAAACCTTAAACTAGATGCGATGATGCACATGCATGCTATCCTATGATTAGTTTTATTAGATTGATCTGTTTCTTGCATGGCTTGCATGGGCAGAGGTGTTTGGATCAAAAGTGGACGTAGCGATGATCTTGTCTTTAGATCAAACTGATCATCGAGTGATCTGCCCACGAAAAGGCTTCTGTTCGAAAGGAAT
Source organism: Neostapfia colusana (assembly GCA_030760725.1). Classification (NCBI taxonomy): domain Eukaryota; kingdom Viridiplantae; phylum Streptophyta; class Magnoliopsida; order Poales; family Poaceae; genus Neostapfia; species Neostapfia colusana. Next base: position 111,297,617 of record JASWHV010000006.1, read on the forward strand.
CAAAGAACAGATGCAAAGATGAACACAATGATGTCGTAAGGTGGTATCGAAGTCCTACCTCACGCTCTTCTTGTCTTCGAAGTCCTCTCCAGACCGCTTGGTTCTCCTCCGATGATCTCCCTTGTTGTGCTTCGGCGATGTTTTGCTCGGCGAGTTAGGGCTAGGGCTCTAAGTCGTCGGCTCAGGAGTTGAAAGAGAAGTTCGTGGTTTCGGCCAGAGGTTTTGGGTTCTATTTATAATCAGGAAGAGAAGAGTCCTAATCTGATTGGATCCCGAATAAGAGTCTTACCCAGATTTTTGTTAGATCCTGACGTCTTATCTTCGGTAACATTGTGGAGTTTAGATCGGTTTTCGTTGCGTACCGGTATCTTCACGCGTAAAAACCGCTCCAGGCTCGTTACCTTCGTGGTGATGAGCTCCAGAAGCTCCACGTGTCCTCCGGGCCTGGTATCTCCTCGCCCGCAGAGTCGAGCTCCGGTTGTGCCGCGTGTCACGAGCGAGACCTCCCTCTTCTTCAGAGACGAGCTCCGCGCACGCCACGTGTGGGTGCCGGTTTTTTTTTCCCGCTCTCCTTTCCTCAGGGACATGCCCCGAGGTCGACACGTGTTTAGCTGCGACGGACTTTCCGGTGATAAGCTCCGGTGGCGACGCGTGTTCGATAGATCCGGGCTTCTCTGAGATAAGCTCCGAGATCGACACGTATCCCGCGTGACGGGTCCTCTGATTTTCGCGAGGACTATCTCCGAGGATGACATGTGTCCTACGAAAAATGCCTTTGCTTCTTCCGCAGAGGCTAGCTCCGTGGGCAACAAGTGTCCCACAGCGTCGAACCTTTTTCCAATTGCGGAGGTGACCCCCGAGCCTGCCACGTAGCTAGTTTAACGGCGGACCTCTCCCATTTTCTTGGGGATGAGCTCCGAACACGCCACGTGGTCTGCTGGCCGTGGAAATTGCCTTCGGTGCTCTCAGAGAGCTTTGTTGGCCATCCTTTTGATACTTGTCTCTGTTCCTCCTTTTCTTAAAATGTTTTTCTTCTTCATAAAGCATGAACATATGCTGACACCCGAGATGAGGGTGTTACAAATCTACCCCCCTTAAATTGAATCTCGTCCTCGAGATTTGTTAGTAGGAAATAGATGGGGAAATTCTGCCTTGATATCCTCTTCGCGTTCCCACGTGGCTTCGGCTTCAGTGTGATGGCTCCATTGTACCTTGCACCATCGAATCACTTTGTTTTGAGTGACCCTTTCTTTTACGTCCAAGATTCGGATAGGGTGTTCTGCGTAAGTCAAGTCCTCTTGAAGTTCAAGTTCTCCCATTGACACTTGTTCCTCTGGTACTCTCAAGCACTTCTTGAGCTGGGATATATGAAACACGTCATGTACGTCGGAGAGGTGGTTTGGGAGTTCTAGTTGATAGGCTACTTCTCCTCGCTTGTCCAAAATCTTAAAGGGTCCGATGTAGCGAGGCGCTAGTTTGCCTTTGATGTTGAAACGTCGTTGGCCTCGGATAGGCGATACCTTAAGGTATACGAAGTCTCCTACTTCGAAAGTCAACTTCCTTCGCCTACTGTCCGCATAGCCTTTCTGTCGTGACTGAGCAGCCTTTAAGTTTTCCCGTACCGTTTGGACTTGCTTTTCAGCTTCTTCTAGTACTTCGGGTCCAAACACCTGGTTTTCTCCGGTCTCGTTCCAGAACAGCAGCGTTCTACACCGTCTGCCATATAGGGCTTCGAAAGGCGACATCTTCAAGCTAGTTTGATAGCTGTTGTTATAGGAGAACTCGGCATACGGTAAACTCCTATCCCAACTACGCCCACGTTTCAAGACGCAAGCTCTCAACATGTCCTCCAAAATTTGGTTTGTCCTTTCAGTTTGCCCATCTGTTTGTGGGTGATAGGCGGAGCTAAAATCCAGTCGTGTACCCATGGCTTTCTGCAGCTTCCTCCAGAATCTAGAGGTAAACTGAGAACCTCGATCTGAGACTATTCTCTTCGGAACTCCATGACGGCACACGATCTGCTCCATGTACAATACTGCCAATTGTGCAACGTTGTAACTGGTCTTTACCGGAAGAAAATGGGCGGTTTTCGTTAACCGGTCCACAATGACCCAGATGGAGTCATATCCTGACTGAGTACATGGCAATCCGATGATGAAGTCCATACTGATGTCCTCCCATTTCCATTCAGGTATTTTCAACGGTTGCAACAATCCAGCGGGTTTTTGATGTTCGGCTTTCACCCGTTGGCATGTGTCACATAGGGCAACGTATTTGGCTATATCCCTCTTCATACCATCCCACCAATAGCAAGTTTTCAAGTCCTTGTACACTTTGGTGCTCCCTGGATGTATGGAATAGGGTGAATCATGTGCCTCCCTTAATATCATGTCGCGAAGGTGTCTTAGGTTTGGCACACAAATCCTTTTTCCTAGCCAAAGCGTACCCTTTTCATCCTCTTTGAAATCCTTCTCTATCCCTTGTTGGATTCTTTCCTTGATCTCCTTGATCCCCTCGTCCGTTGCTTGTCCCTTTCTTATTTCTTGCTCCAATGAGGAGTGGATCTCCATTATTTCCATGTTATTCAAGAATCCGAGGTGTAACCGTTCAAACTCCTTACGTAGTTCGGGTGGTAGCTCCCGAACCGTGAGTTGGTGGCATGCTCCCTTTCTGCTCAATGCGTCAGCTACTACATTGGCCTTCCCGGGGTGGTAGTTGATTCCCACATCATAATCCTTTATAAGTTATAACCATCGACGTTGCCTCAAATTCAAGTCCGTTTGTATAAATATGTACTTGAGGCTTTTATGATCCGTATAGATCTCACATCGATGACCAAGGATATAATGTCTCCAAATCTTCAATGCATGCACCACTGCTGCTAACTCCAAGTCGTGCGTAGGATAGTTAAGCTCGTGCTTCTTTAATTGTCGTGAGGCATAGGCTACCACTTGTCCTTCCTGCATGAGTACACATCCGAGCCCTTGTCTGGATGCGTCACAATATATGTCAAAACTCTTGCTTACGTCTCGCAATACCAGAACTGGTGCTGTGGTTAGCCTTTTCTTGAGCTCCTCAAAACTTTCTTGGCAGGCTTGTGTCCATTGAAAGACTTTCCCCTTCATTAACAACTCCGTCATAGGTTTTGCTATCTTGGAGAAGTCTTTAATGAAGCGCTGATAGTATCCTGCCATCCCAAGGAAACTTCGAATATCCCTCACGCTCTTCGGTTGGTCCCACTTTAGAACATCTCTCACCTTTCCAGGATCAACCGATACCCCTTCCTTGGAGATGATGTGGCCTAGGAAAGATATTTCCTTAAGCCAAAATTGACACTTGTTGAGCTTGGCATACAATTGATGCTCACGCAACTTCTGCAAGGTCAATCTCAGATATTCTTCATGTTCTTCCTCACTCTTTGAATACACCATAATGTCGTCGATGAAAACCACGACGAACTTGTCCAAGTACTCCATGAAAACTTTATTCATAAGGTACATGAAGTATGCGGGTGCATTTGTTAATCCAAAAGACATGACGGTATATTCATATGAACCATACCGTGTCCGAAAGGCTGTCTTAGGTATATCAGAGGGCTTAATCTTCAGCAGGAAATATCCCGACCGAAGATCAATCTTGGAGAATACTTGGGCTCCTTTCATTTGATCGAACAGGTCCTCTATACGGGGCAGAGGGTATTTATTCTTGATTGTTACCTCGTTGAGAGACCTGTAGTCCATGCACATTCTTTGGGTTCCGTCCTTCTTGTCCACGAAGAGTACCAGAGCTCCCCATGGTGACGAGCTTGGACGGATAAAACCCTTCTCCAACTGTTCTTGAATTTGCTTCTTGAGTTCGACTAACTCGTTGACGGGCATTCTATATGGTCTCTTAGCTATAGGTGCAGTTCCAGGTACCAAATCTATGGTAAACTCGATGTCCCGGTCAGGTGGCATACCTGGAAGTTCTTCCGGGAACACATCCGAAAATTCCTGAACCACTGGGATGTTGTCCAATGCTACTCCTTCAGCATGGTTCAAATCCGCCCGTTCGGTTGCTTGCTGGGCTGACTTAAACTCGACACGGATACCGTGTTCGTTTGTCAACTGCATGCTTTTCTCAGCGCATTGGATTACTCCTTTGTGCTTGCTTAACCAGTCCATTCCAAGTATGATGTCAATTCCGTGGAAGTCCAAGACAATAAGGTTGGCAAGGAAGTCTACCCCCCTTATTTTAAGGCTTACTTTAGGACATACTATATTAGTCCTCATTTCTCCTCCGGGAGAATTAACTAACATAGCACATTCTAAGTGGGATACGGGTAGATGATGTTTGGTAACATATTCAGATGATATGAAGGAATGTGATGCTCCGGAATCAAATAAAATGGTGGCTGGGTTGGAGTTGGCAAGGAACATACCAATTGCGACGTCCTCAGCCTGTTGTGCTTCCTCAGCAGTGACATGGTTAACGTGGCCACGAGCATAGTTCTGCGGTCCACGGTTCCCTTGGTTGTCCCCTCCGTTTGGTCGCTGGTTCTGCTTGGGCACGTTACCTTGCTGTCCAGGGCCTCGCTTCGGGCACTGGTTAGCAAAGTGGCCCACTTCCCCGCATGCAAAGCATGCCCTGTTTCCTACGGCAGCAGGTACGTTGGGGCAGGGGTTTTGAACAAGAGCGCCATTGTTAGCCCGGGGCGCAGGAGGCATGGGCACACGAGGTGCCGGTGCAACGAACCGTTGCTGTGGTGGCTGACCAGGGCGGTTCGTAGGAGTGGTCGATCCATACTGCGGTGCAGGGGGCATGTATCTAGGTCGTACGTTGATCCCTTGGGGCTGGTATGGGATCTTCCTTTTGCACTCGCGCTCGATCTCCCGGATCTTGTTTTCCACCACAATAGCCTTATCAACCAGCTTCTGGAAGCTTACGTAGTCATTGTTGAGGAGCTGAACTTGGATCTCATTGTTCAACCCTCTCATGAACAGGTACTGCTTCCTCTGATCTGAGTTGACATCTTCGGGGGCATACCGGGACAGTTGTATGAACTTGTTGAGGTATTCGTTCACACTTTTCTGCCCTTGGCGGGGACCTTCAAACTCCTGCCTCTTGAGCATCATTACGCCAACAGGGATGTAGTGGGAGCGGAAACTTTCCTTGAACTCAGTCCAAGTGATTGTCTCCGGGTTGGCATGGGCGTTGCTCAAGGCATCCCACCAGTCAGCAGCTGCTCCCATCAGTTGGTGTGACGCAAAGAGAACCTTCTCTCGGTCGTTGCACTGAACAATGGCAAGCTTCTTCTCCATGGATTTCAACCAATCATCGGCCTCCATGGGATCACTAGCTTGAGCAAAGGTGGGTGGTCGAGTCCTCATGAACTCTCCCAGCCTGTTATGAGCCGGCGGTGGTGGTGGCGGTGGTGCCGGAACGGGGTGTTGGTTGGCCTGCAACTGACCCAAAGTTTGGATCATGGTTTGCATAAGCTGGTTTTGCATGGCCATCAACCTTTCTAGGTTGTTTTCGCCAGCTCCGGGGTTGGCAGGAACTTCCTCGTTGTCATCTTCCTGGACGTTCCTTCGGCTGGCGTTTCCTCTCACCATCTGTGAGAGAGAACGAAATAGAATAGAAGGTTAGAGGGTTAGGTAGGTCCTTTCAACTATATGCATCAAGGTGAGTTGGACTATATATATTAGTCCTTATGAGGATGTGAGCAAGTGCTGAAACATCTCACACCTCCTTCTTCTTATGTGTGGATATGGACAACGTTTTTGAGACGTCCCACCACTCACACTAAGCACATAGTCACAGATATTCATCACAAGGGCCCACTCGATTAACGGATGGTTTCCTATGTCAAAGTGGTTTTAAAGGCCAAATCTAGGCTATTCACCCTAGGGTGCTTCCTTTGGTCAGCATGGCTTAGCTACCTGTGACTTCTATTTAGGGGTGTAACTTGTTGTTAACCCGTGACCCTAATACCAATCTAAGGTTTCTATCTAGGCGTGTAACCTGCTGTCAACCCGTGGCTCTGATACCAATCTGTGACGCCCTCAATTCTGTGGAAAACCACGGAACCGAGAACTAATGCATATGTGTGCCCAGGATGTTCATCACACATACACATACGTTCCACAAACTGAATTCAGATTATATATTACCACGAATAACAGAGTTTATTACAACGTCTCCTGAGTCTTGGACTCATGCTTACAGCGGAAATCTTAATTCTATGCAGCGGAAGTCCTTATTTAAATGCGGAAGCAAAAACTAATGCGGAAGCAAAACTAAGCAGAAGTGGTTCCATCTCTATTCCCTCCACAGGCAAGGTTGAGAATAGATCACACGCCATAATGTTCCACTTGATCTTCATAGTAGGCTTCTCTTGCTGTTGATGAAGAAATAATAATGCAAGTTTGAGCACAATGATGTACTCAGCAAGTGCGGGAATAACACATGACATGCAGCTCATAAACAAGGTAGGTATAAAAGGCTTATTTGCAGAAAAGCAAATTTATAAAATCATGATAAAACAGCAACTTAACTTTAGATGAATATAGTCCCAGCATATATTAAATTACCAACATACCTCCATCACTTCCCGTGTTCCATCCGAACATTAACCAATCCTTTACTCATACTCACGAATACCTCCTCGTATTCGCTACCATCTTACCTCATAAAACAACCTTGTCTCGCACTGAGACCAATCTCATGTCATGACCCACCAGTCATGCAACCATCTCATCTCCCAGACTCCACAGTCCCAAACCAAACCATAATCAATATCCATAACCAAGAACCTTCCCAATAACCATTTCAATAACCATCCCAGTAAACATCCCATCTAATCATGGCAGTTTAGCCAGGTGCTCTTGACCGTAAGCTCGGCTATCATGATAGTTTTAATAACTCTGCAGAGTTTGCACCTCTTTACCCACAAGTTTGTGATTTCGTCACCCGTCGGCGACTGCAGAACCTCCATTATACCAGTACACATCCGTCGGTGTATGGTCAAGAGATCACAAAATAGCCTTTACAAAGGGGTTACTAGATGTATGGACTCACTAAGGTTTCACCGGCAGGCTAGAATCTCCAATTATCCCACCCACGGGCCCCCTCTTGTGCCATGCAGTTCCCAGGGCAGTCCTCTCTCGACTCCCATTCCCCACGCCTTCCACAGTCCATAACACTTTAGCAACTTATCTAATTACTCAGCTAAGCCGCACCCATACTTGGCCTTGTGGTGGCACTGTTATCCTGGCATGTGCATGCATGAACCGGTCCTTAGATCTATGGCAAGCAAAACCACCATCTCATGCTACCTCATTCACAAACCCAGGCTTGCCTAGATCTCCCTCCGATCCATGTCCATTATTAGCATCAGTTTTTCTCATTATCATTACGAGTGCAGTTAGCTAGACACATGTATCTCGCTTCCCAATCCCATGGACTCAGCGAAGCATAAAGCAAAAACCATACCCGACTCATAAACTTCCCAGGCGACATGGATGGTTTAATCAAAACTAGTAAAGTCCTATAAAAGGGTTTCCCATCATGTTTGACTCAGTACGCACACCTTTTCGCAAATCAAAACAGTTTTACCCAAAACATAGGATCAACATGGTCAAGGAGCACTTGCCTTGTTCTTGCGGTTCCGGTTGTTCTTGATTCTCAAAACCTTGTTGCTGCAGCTCGTCGTAGACAGCTTCCTGGATCTGTCCTGCTATGTAGGATTTACGCGCATACAAGATTCACAGCAATCAATATCATGTTCAAACCTTAAACTAGATGCGATGATGCACATGCATGCTATCCTATGATTAGTTTTATTAGATTGATCTGTTTCTTGCATGGCTTGCATGGGCAGAGGTGTTTGGATCAAAAGTGGATGTAGCGATGATCTTGTCTTTAGATCAAACTGATCATCGAGTGATCTGCCCACGAAAAGGCTTCTGTTCGAAAGGAATTGAAGAACATATGCAAAGATGAACACAATGATGTCGTAAGGTGGTATCGAAGTCCTACCTCACGCTCTTCTTGTCTTCGAAGTCCTCCCCATACCGCTTGGTTCTCCTCCGATGATCTCCCTTGTTGTGCTTTGGCGATGTTTTGCTCGGCGAGTTACGGCTAGGGCTCTAAGTCGTTGGCTCAGGAGTTGAAAGAGAAGTTCGTGGTTTCGCCCAGAGGTTTTGGGTTCTATTTATAATCAGGAAGAGAAGAGTCCTAATCTGATTGGATCCCGAATAAGAGTCTTACTCAGATTTTTGTTAGATCCTGACGTCTTATCTTCGGTAACATTGTGGAGTTTAGATCGGTTTCCGTTGCGTACCGGTATCTTCACGCGTAAAAACCGCTCCAGCCTCGTTACCTTCGTGGTGATGAGCTCCGGAAGCTCCACGTGTCCTCCGGGCCTGGTATCTCCTCGCCCGCAGAGACGAGCTCCGGTTGTGCTGCGTGTCATGACCGAGACCTCCCTCTTCTTCGGAGACGAGCTCCGCACACGCCACGTGTGGGTGCCAGTTTTTTTTTCCCGCTCTCCTTTCCTCAGGGACATGCCCCGAGGTCGACACGTATTTAGCTGCGACGGACTTTCCGGTGATAAGCTCCGGTGGCGACGCGTGTTCGATAGATCTGGGCTTCTCTGAGATAAGCTCCGAGATCGACACGTATCCCGCGTGACGGATCCTCTGATTTTCGTGAGGACTAGCTCCGAGGATGACATGTGTCCTATGAAAAATGCCTTTGCTTCTTCCGCAGAGGCTAGCTCCGTGGGCAACACGTGTCCCACAGGGTCGAACCTTTTTCCAATTGCGGAGGTGACCCCCGAGCCTGCCACGTAGCTAGTTTAACGGCGGACCTCTCCCATTTTCTTGGGGATGAGCTCCGAACACGCCACGTGGTCTGCTGGCCGTGGAAATGTCCTTCGGTGCTCTCGGAGAGCTTTGTTGGTGTGACGCCCTCAATTCTGTGGAAAACCACGGAACCGAGAACTAATGCATATGTGTGCCCAGGATGTTCATCACACATATACATACGTTCCACAAACTGAATTCAGATTATATATATTACCACGAATAACAGAGTTTATTACAACACCTCATGAGTCTTGGACTCATGCTCACAGCGGAAGTCTTATTTCTACGCAGCGGAAATCTTTATTTGAATGCGGAAGCAAAAACTAATGCGGAAGCAAAACTAAGCAGAAGTGGCTTCATCTCTACTCCCTCCACAGGCAAGGTTGAGAACAGATCACACGCCATAATGTTCCACTTGATCTTCATAAGAGGTTTCTCCTGCTGCTGATGAAGAAAATAATAATGCAAGGTTGAGTACAATGATGTACTCAGCAAGTGTGGGAATAACACATGATATGCAGCTCTTAAACAAGGTAGGTAATAAAAAGGCTCATTTGCAGAAAAGCAGATTTATAAACCGTGATAAAACAGCAACTTAACTTTAGATGAATGTAATCCCAGCATGTATTAAATTACCAATATACCTCCATCGCTTTCCATGTTCCATCCTCACATTAACCAAATCCTTTACCCATACTCACGAATACCTCCTCGTATTCGCTACCATCTCACCTCATGAAACAACCTTGTCTCGCACCGAGACCAATCTCATATCATGACCCACCAGTCATGCAACCCTTTCATCATCCAGACTTAACAATTCCAAACCAAACCATAACCAAACCCATAACCATAACCAAGAACCTTCCCAATAACCATTCCAATAACCATCCCAGTAACCATCCCATCTAATCATGGCAGTTTAGCCAGGTGCTCGTGACCGTAAGCTCGGCTATCATGATAGTTTTAATAAATCTGCAGAGTTTGCACCTCTTTACCCACAAGTTTGTGATTTCGTCACCCGTCGGCGACTGCAGAACCTCCATTATACCAGTACACATCCGTCGGTGTACGGTCAAGAGATCACAAAATAGCCTTTACAAAGGGGTTACTAGATGTATGGACTCACTAAGGTTTCACCGGCAGGCTAGAATCTCCAGTTCTCCCACCCACGGGCCCCCTCTTGTGCCATGCAGTTCCCAGGGCAGTCCTCTCTCGACTCCCATTCCCCGCGCCTTCCACAGTCCATAACACTCTAGCAACTTACCTAATTACTCAGCTAAGCTGCACCCATACTTGGCCTTGTGGTGGCACTGTTATCCTGGCATGTGCATGCATGAACCGGTCCTTAGATCTACGGCAAGTACACCACCGTCTCATGCTACCTCATTCACAAACCCAGGCTTGCCTAGATCCCCCTCCGATCCATGTTCATTAGCCTCATCAATTACTTATTATCAGTACGAGTGCAGTTAGCTAGACACATCTATCTCGCTTCCCAATCCCATGGACCCAGCGAAGCATAAAGCAAAAACCATACCCGACTCATAAACTTCCCGGGCGACAAGAGTGGTTCAACCAAAACTAGTAAACTCCTATAAAAAGGGTTTCCCATCATGTTTGACTCAGCACACACACCTTTTCGCAAAACAAAATAGTTTTACCCAAAACATAGGATCAACATGGTCAAGGAGCACTTGCCTTGTTCTTGCGGTTCCGGTTGTTCTTGATTCTCAAAACCTTGTTGCTGCAGCTCGTCGTAGACAGCTTCCTGAGTTTGTCCTGCTATGTAGGATTCATGTGCACACAAATTCACAGCAATCAATATCATGCACAAACCCTAAACTAGATGTGATGATGCACATGCATGCTATCCTACGATTACTTCTATTAGATTGATCTGGTGTTCTTGCATGGCTTGCATGGTCAGAGGTGTTCAGATCAAAGATGAACGTGGCGATGATCTTGTCTTTAGATCAAACTGATCATCGAGTGTTCTGCCCACGAGAAAGCTTCTGTTCGAAAGGAATTGAAGAACAGATGCAAGAGATGAACACCATGATGTCGTAAGGTGGTATTGAAGTCCTACCTCACGCTCTTCTTGTCTTCGAGGTCCTCCTCAGACCGCTTGGTTCTCCTCTGATGATCTCCCTTGTTGTGCTTCGGCGATGTTTTGCTCGGCGAGGTAGGGCTAGGGCTCTAAGTTGTCGGCTCAGGAGTCAAAAGAGAAGTTCGTGGTTTCGGCCAGAGGTTTTGGGTTCTATTTATAATTGGGGAGAGAAGAGTTCTAATCTGATCGGATCCCGAATAAGAGTCTTATTCAGATCTTTGTTAGATCCTGACGTCTTATCTTCGGTAACCATCGTGGATTTTAGATCGGTTTCTGTTGCGTACCGGTGTCCTTACGCGTAACAACTGCTCCAAAACTCGTTACCTCCCTGATGACGAGCTCCGGAAGCTCCACGTGTCCTCCGGGCCTGGTATCTCCTCATCCGCAGAGACGAGCTCCGGTTGTGCCGCGTGTCAATCGATCGAGACCTCCCTCTTCTTCGGAGACGAGCTCCGCGCACGCCACGTGTGGGTGCCGGTCTTTCCGCTCTCCTTTCCTCAGGGACATGCCCCAAGGTCGACACGTGTTTAGCTGCGACGGACCTTCCGGTGATAAGCTCCAGTGGCGACACGTGTTCGATAGATCCGGACTTCTCTGAGATGAGCTCCGAGATTGACACGTATCCCGCGCGGATGGTCCTCTGATTTCCGCGAGGACTAGCTCCGTGGACGACACGTGTCTTATGAAAAATGCCTTTGCTTCTTCCGCAGAGGCTATCTCTGTGGGCAGCACGTGTCCCACAGGGTCGGACCTCTTTTCAATTGCGGAGGTGACCCCCGAGCCTGCCACGTAGCTAGTTTAACGGCGGACCTCTCCCAAATTTCTCGGGGATGAGCTCCGAACGCGCCACGTGGTCTGCTGGCCGTGGAAGTTGTCTTCGATGTTCTCGGAGAGCTTTATTGGCTATCCTTTTGATACTTGTCTCTGTTCCTTCTTTTCTAAAAATGTTTTTCTTCTTCATAAAACATGAACATATGCTGACACCCGAGATGAGGGTGTCACTGTTGGCCATCCTTTTGATACTTGTCTCTGTTCCTCTTTTTCTTAAAATGTTTTTCTTCTTCATAAAGCATGAACATACCCTAAATCATGTTAAGAGGGGAATTTAAATTTTTTTGGACGTGTTGCATGTTTTGCGAAAATTCAAATTCAAACTGGAATTCAAATTAAACTCAAATCAGAAAAGAAATAGAAAAAGAAAAAGAGAAAACAAAAAAACCGGCCAGTGGGCCGCAACCCACCAGCCGGCCCACCCAGCAACCGCGCCAGCCCGCAGCCGCGCGCGCTGTTTCCTTCATCTGACAGGTGGGACCCACCAGCTCGTCTTCTACCTCGCACCCGCGCCGGACTCCCTCTCACCCGAATCAAAACCGATCGGGATTTCTGCTTATCCCCGCTGAATTCTGTTCGTGGGCGACGCGGACTTGATCTAAAACACCCCGCCGCCTTTCCCCGTCTATAAAAACCCCGGCCTCGCTCTGTTTTTCCCACGCGATCCGCCGATTTTCCTCGGTGAGAACCGAGTCTTCTCCGGCGAATTCTGGCCGATCTAAGCTCGGAAATTCCGATCTAACTCGCTAGTCTTGATCCACCGCCTCCGGGGAACCTTGCAGGTGCAGAAAACTCGGTGACTTGCGGTGTAAACACAGCGCCGACGAGCCTCGCAGTGGTTTCACTTCGGACCTCGTCGCCGACCGCCTTCCAGGACCTCCGAGCTCAAGAAAACCCCCGAGGTGAGATCCCCGACCTCCCCTCCACCGATCTATGCCATAAGATCACAGTTCTAGGAAGAATTCTCGAAGATCCGAAAGTCTCCGGCGAGATCGCCGCTTCCCGCCGCCGTGCGCCGCCGGTAGCACCGCCCGCGCTCGATCAGAGCGACGTGGCCACTTGTGCGCCGTTTATTTTAAATCGCACGGTAGGGTTTAAATCCCCGCGTACCGGTTCGACGTTATAATCTCAGCCGTCGGTTTAAAATCGGACGGTCCACGTCAGCCCCGCGTTATAAAGACTGGAAATCTTACGTGCTACCCCCTAGGGTTCTCGGGAAATAAGAGCTAGCCCCGGAAACTTCTGATCTAGCCCCTGGAACTCCAGAAAATCATGTAAATTCATTTAAAAAACAGTTTTAGCCCCTGGACTTAATAAAAATGTAACACCCCAAATTTTTAGTCAAAACCCAAAATTTTGATTTAAAACCCTAAACCATGTTCAGAGGGGAATTTAGAAATTTTTGGACGTATTGCATGTTTTGCAAAAATTCAAATTCAAACTGGAATTCAAATTATACCCAAAACAGAAAAGAAATGGAAAAAGAAAAGGGAATCGGAAAAAAAACTGGCCAGTGGGCCGAAACCGCCGACCGGCCCAGCAAACCCTGCGCCAGCCCGCCCCCGCGCGCGCCGCGCTGCCCCTCGCTGACGGGCGGGACCCACATGTCATCCCTAACCCCGCGACCCCGGACTCTCTCCCGCGCGCGCGATCGCAACCGATCGGGAAACCCGTCCCCGCAGCCGAATTCTGGTCCCAGCGGACTCCAACTCGATCACAACAGACCCACCGCCCTCCCCCGGCTATAAAAACCACAGCTCCGATCAGTTTTCCGCACGCGATCGCCGATTTTCACTCCGGTGAGCACCGAGACTTCGCCGGTGAATTCTGGCCGATCTAAGCTCGGAAACTCTGATCTAACTCGCTGGTTTTGATCCACCGCCTCCGGGGAACTTTGCAGGTGCAGAAAACCCGAAGACTTACGGTGTAAACTCAGCGCCGACGAGCCTCGCCGTGGTTTTGCCTCGGACCTCGCCGCCGAACAATTTCCAGGACCCCCGAGCTCGAGAAAACCCCCGAGGTGAGATCCCTGACCTCCCCTCTACCGATCTATGCCATAAGATCACAGTTTTAGGCAGAATTCTCGAGGATCCGAAACTTTCCGGCGAGATCGCCGCTTCCCGCCGCCGTGCTCCGCCGGCAGCGCCGCCCGCGCTCGATCAGAGCGACGTGGCCGCTTGTGCGCCGTTTATTTTAAATCGCACGGTAGACTTTAAATCCCCGCGTACCGGTTCGATGTTATAATCTCAGCCGTCGGTTTAGAATCGGACGGTCCACGTCGACCCCGCGTTATAAAGGCTGGAATTCTTACGTGCTACCCCCTGGGGTTCTCTGGAATTGAGAGCTAGCCCCGGAAACTTCAGATCTAGCCCCTGGAACTCCAGAAAATCATGTAAATTCATTTAAAAATCAGTTTTAGCCCCTGGACTTAATAGAAATTAGGAAAAACACCTCTGATAAATGTAGCTAGACCCCTGGAAATTATAAAAATAATATGATAGACCCTGTAATGGGGTGAATTCATTATTTTAACCCTGTTTAGTAATTAATCTAGAAAATTGAATATGTAACTAGTGTTTAAAAATTAAAAAGTGGGACAAACATAATTGTCAAAATTAATTAAAAACTTTCTCAGTACTTAGAAAACTTTGGAGTGAGATAAAAATATAGTTTTGGGTTGAAATAAATCTGTTTCATCTATTATTTACATTTAGGGACACATTTTTAAGTAAATAATAGTTATAGAAAAATAGGGAAAATAATTATGAAATAGTCTACATCAGAAGCCAAGGTTAAAATATGTTATTAAATTATTTAGGACCAGAACCTATACTGTTTAAGTGATGTATATTACTAATTTCATAATGAAATACACAATTATGCATAGGAATATAAATCTGAAAATATAGCAACTAGTAACTGATAAATGGAGTTTCTAAAATACAAAGAATTTAGTTTAGAGTTGGTAGAGATTCTGAAGGCACATATGGAGAAGAAAAATACTTTTCATACACATTTGGTAGTAAAAAGGTGTAGTAGTTTAATATAAGGAATTTATTTAAAACTGAAACACAACACATATAATGGTGAATGAATTTCATAAATGTGAATGTGTGGTTTGTATGAAGTGTAAGTGTGAACTATGTCTTATGGATTGTTGTTTTTCTTTTGCTATGTGTGATGGTACAAAGTAGAACCTGTTCAAGAACAAGTTATTCATTTCCAAGATCAGGACTACCCATTTCAAGAGCAGCAAGAAGGAGGCAAGTGTCCTTGACCACTTTGATCCTATGCTAGGATATGTAGATAGAATTATTTGCATTGTCAAATGAAATATGAAACCCATGCTAGGAAAGTTTCCCTAGATTTGCATTACCTTGTTTCCTTGTAGCTTGGGTTGGGATTTATTTTACCATGTCATTTATTTACATGCATATGCTTAGCCATGCTTAGAATGGGATATTTGGGAAATGAGATCATCAGTTTATATTACCATACTCTTGAATGAGACATTGTGAGAGGTAGGGATCAAGGCAAGTTGGATGTTTTGGTTGTGTGCTGGGTGCACGAGACTTGGGTTTGTGTTTAGTACTTGCCTGGATCCTAAGGACCGGTTCATGGAGCATGTAACCCGGCTTTACAGTGCCAACCACATGCTGAGATGGGGCAGCTTGGCCAATTAATTAGGTGTATCCCCGGCGTAGTATGGGTGTGTTGGATGGTGCGTGGAGTAGGTGTCAGCTGGACTACCATATGAACCGCAAGGCTCAAGAGGGGGCCACTGCAGCGGGGTTGGAGCCTCTTGTATGCTGTTAGGGGTGAAACCTCAGTGGGCCCACGCTCGTCGGGAATCCCTTTGTAAAGGCTTCGTAGTGATCTCCTGGCTGCACACCTGGGAAGTGTGAATGTGGATCGTAGCCACTGGCATAATGGAGGTTCTTTTAGTCCACCCGGCAACGGGGGATGAAATCACTACTTGTGGGTACAGTGGTACAAACTCTGCAGAGTCAAAACTGTCTTGACAGCCGTGCTCACGGTTAAGAGCGGCCTGGACTTATTCATGATTAGAGGATTGATGGTTTTGGAAGTTAAGCGGGGAGCTTAACATTGGAAATGATGTTATGGTTATTGGATTATGATGATGGGATGGGAGATTGGGACCATTTCACCTGTGTAGTAATGAAAGTGCTTAATAAGCTAAGGTGATAGGTATTAATTGTGTAGTGCTTTAACCATGAGTTCAACCTTTCCTTGTTCTAGCCATGCATGATATAATTTTCCCACACTTGCTGAGTACCATTGGTACTCAACCTTGCATATTTGTTGGTTTATATTGCTGCTCAGGTCAAGATAATGAGGTGGTGTATAATGACCAAGATTTTGGACCCGAGGAAGGTTTTTAGGTTCATGAAGACCCCCGGGCAACGCCTGTGATGGAGCCCTAAAGAATAATATTCCGCTGCTAGTTTATTTACTTGTGATGAAGCATTAGTGTCCATTGAGACATTTGCGATGTAAGACTTATTTATATTCGATACCTGGCTTGTAATAAATGATGCTTCACTATTTGTCATCACATGTATGAGAAAATGATCCTGGCATACATGTGATATTCACTTGGTTGTTTCTTCGGAAAAACCGGGTGTGACAGAGGTGGTATCAGAGCCAAGGTTGCCCGTAGGAACGTGGACCTAGGTAGAAATGGACGTATTTAAGGGCCCTATTTGCTTAAAAAACTAATTTCAAAGTGTGGGTGGAAAAGTGTTATTAAAAGAGTAATTTTCTTCATCTTACCCCAACTTTCATTCAAAATAGGATTTTTGTTTGAGAATTTATCTAACCTAATTTTAAATTCTTTTGTTTTTAGATGGTTCGCATGATTCGCACCGCTCGTAAGTCCACAGGAGGGAGAGTTCCCGTAGTTGCCCTTGCCGAAAGAGAGGAGAGTCGTCCAGTGACGTACCTTTCCTACGGATTGGCAGTAGGAGACTTGTTGCGCCGTCTTCGACGTATGCTCGAAGCCGCAGGCAATACGGGCAAGCTCATCATCCACTACAACTCCACCAGGACCATCCGTGAGAAGAGGGAAGAGTGGAGTTCGGAGATGAGGATTATACACGAGAATCAGCTGCTGAAGATCCACCATTCTCCAGCTTGTCGAGCAACACAAGTTGACGCGGAGAGAGATGTCACCTGGGAGGCCATCACCTGCCAGAGTCACATCTATCGTCGCCACTTGGACAAATCTGAGTACATGTATGTCCTCCAACGTGAGAGTGGTACCACGGAGTACAAGTACCTACCGGTGCAGCAAGGGACTTCCCATGAGCACATGGATTTGTGCTTGGAGGATGCTGCTATGCTCAGCACTCGACTGCAGGAGTGTCAACAAGAGCTTCAGGATGTCCGAGACACCCTGAAGGAAACGGAGGCGTTGCTGCGAGCTTGCTTAAGGGCGAGAGAAAGAGGAGATGGGAATGAACTGTGTGTCACCGTGAGTGATCCATGGACTCCCGACTCCCCGGATCGCCGAGCAATCAGGCGTCGTCGCACTTCTCCACCAGCAGCCTCCCCACCCAAAGCAGAGTCGGAAGGTAGCCGAAATGAGGAGGAAGATCCCGAGGAGCCAGCTCAAGAGGACGAGTAGTGTAGAGTCTTTCCCCTAGCTAGCAAGTGGTCGAGTAGTCGAGTCGTTATGTAGTTAATGGTGTGATAATGCTTGGTGTGTGACGTGAGTTGTGGAAGCCATGAGCAATTGTCCACAGCCTCGTCTCCAGATTGTTTTGCTTTGGTGTGTGAACCCATAGGAAAAAAATAGTGCATTTATTTGAGATATGAACCCTCGTAAAAGCATGACAAAGCCTCAACACATCAAAGTACAAACAAATGAAAGTAGTAAGATGATGCTAAATGATTTCAAATTGACATTGGTTGATTCTGCCAGATGGCTGGAAGAGGAAAAGGACGTGCTGCCAACCCCGCCAACAACAATGATGAGGCATGCAACCCTCATCTTTCTGGAGACCAGGACAGGGGTGGTCGCCGTGAAGAAGTTGATCCTCTCCACCAAATGCTGGAGAATCAAAATCGGCTTATCCAGAACTTAACTCAAGTGGTGGCCAACCTGCATCAAGTTCCACCTCCACAAGCTGCACCATGCCAACCAAGGTTGAGTGAGTTTCTAGGAACTCAACCTCCAAAGTTTGCAAGTGCTGCTGAACCTCTGGAGGCCGATGATTGGCTGAAGACCATTGAAAGTAAGATGAGGATAATCCAGTGCCAAGGGTACGAGAGGGTGCTGTTTGCCTCTCATCAATTGCAGGGACCTGCTGCTGATTGGTGGACCGCCTACGTGGCCGCCCATCATGACCCTGAGAACATCACTTGGGAAGAGTTCAAGCGTAGCTTCCGCAACCACTACATCCCAAGAGGTGAACTCAAAAACAAGAGGAAAGAGTTTCTGGGACTGCAGCAGGGAAACATGACGGTGAGGGAATACCTCACTAAATTTACTCAACTGTCCCGTTATGCTCCACGAGACAGAGACAGATGAGCAGAAACAAGATTGTTTCGTGGAAGGACTTACCGCAGAGATGCAGTGTGCCATGTCCTCCAATGAGTATGAAAGTTTTCAAAAGATGGTGGACAGAGCATTTGTGGTAGAAAGGAAGCTAAAGGCCCTAGAAAATGAGAATAAGAGGAAGGCCGGGTGGTCACATCAAGCCTCAGGGAGCAACACCCGCCCACGTATGATGCAGCAACCTACGGGGCAGATGAGCCGTGCTGCGGTACCCTATTCAGCACCAAGAGGGTACAACCCAAACTACAGGCCACCCGCAGCACCAGCACAGTCGCAACGTCAGTTTGTGCAGCAGCCTCGCCCCGCATATCCACCTCGACCAGCAGTGCAAGGACCCCCAAACCAACCCCAAGACAACAAAGGCCAAGCACCTAAGGTTGGGGTGCAATGTTTCAGCTGTGGTGAAGTGGGGCACTATGCCCATAAGTGCCCGAAGAAGAAGCCTGCGCCGCCCCAACAGCAGAATGTAGTGAGAGGACGGGTGAACCACGTCACTATGGAGGAAGCACAAGAGGCACCCGACGTGGTAGTTGGTAAGTTTCCTGCCAATTTACACCTTGCAACTCTGCTGTTTGATTCTGGTGCTACCCACTCGTTCATTGCTCAAGGGTTTGTTAAGAAGCATGACCTAGCAACCACACAATTGAACCATATGCTAGCCGTAAACTCTCCAGGTGGAGAAATAAGGACAAGACAAGTGTGTCCCAAAGTGAGCCTAGACATTAATGGGGTAGTATTTACGGCTAACCTCATAGTGATAGATTCACAAGGGATAGATATTATTTTGGGTATGGATTGGTTGACCAAACATAAAGGAATCATCCATTGTTCGACCAGAACGGTGGAACTAACTCACCCCAGTGGCACCAAAGTAAAGTTCATAACGATACACGAGCCTAGGAGGGACATTAAATTAAGTCAAGTGGAGGTGAAAGTTGAGGAAATCAGGACTATCAGGGAATATCCAGATGTTTTTCCGGAGGAATTGCCAGGAATGCCTCCCGACCGTGACGTGGAATTCGCAATTGAGCTAGTACCGGGAACAGCCCCGATATACAAGAGACCTTATCGAATGGACTCCAAGCAGCTAGAAGAGCTCAAGGATCATTTGAGAGAATTGATGGAGAAGGGGTATATTCGCCCTAGTTCCTCACCATGGGGAGCTCCGGTGATATTTGTGCCTAAGAAGGATGGAACCCAAAGGTTATGCGTGGATTACCGTGCCTTGAATGAGGTAACCATCAAAAACAAGTACCCATTGCCTCGCATTGAAGACTTGTTCGATCAGTTGAGGGGAGCTTGTGTGTTCTCAAAAATTGATCTCAGGTCGGGGTACCACCAACTCAAGATAAGGCAATCAGATATTCCCAAGACAGCTTTCGTATCTCGGTACGGACTGTATGAATACACCGTCATGCCTTTTGGGCTAACCAATGCCCCGGCATATTTCATGTACCTTATGAACAAGGTATTCATGGAATATATGGACAAATTTGTGGTGGTTTTCATAGATGATATTCTCGTCTTCTCCCAAGATGAAGAAGAACATGAGAAACATCTAAGGTTGGTGTTACAGAGGCTGAGAGAACACCAACTATATGCCAAGTTGAGCAAGTGTGAGTTTTGGCTGAAGAGAGTTCCCTTTTTAGGACATATAATCTCGGAGGGAGGAATCTCCGTAGATCCCGCCAAAATCGAGGATATCCAGAAGTGGAAGACCCCTGAAAATGTCGGGGAAGTTCGAAGCTTTTTGGGATTGGCTGGATACTATCGACGGTTTATTGAGGGATTCTCCAAGATCTCGAGACCTCTCACCAAACTGTTGGAAAAGGGAATCGCATTCACCTGGACGCCACAGTGCGAGACGAGCTTTCAGGAGCTAAAGAAGAGACTGACAACAGCCCCAGTGCTGGTTATGCCAGATATGCAGAAGAATTTCACAGTGTACTGTGATGCCTCTGGAAATGGGTTGGGATGTGTTCTCATGCAAGAAAGACATGTCGTGGCTTATGCATCCCGGCAGCTTCGGAAGCACGAGAAGAACTATCCTACACATGATCTAGAACTAGCTGCAGTGGTACACGCGTTGAAAATTTGGCGGCACTATTTGATGGGGAAGAGGACAGAGATATATACGGATCATAAGAGTTTGAAGTACATATTCACACAACCAGATCTCAACCTCAGACAAAGGAGATGGTTAGAGCTGATCAATGACTTTGATGTGGGCATCAACTATCATCCTGAGAAAGCAAACGTCATGGCCGATGCTCTAAGTCGAAAAGTGCAGGTCAATAAGTTGAGCTTGAAGGACATGCCTGCAGAATTGAAGGACGAGGTTATAAGGCTCAATCTATGTCTAGTAAATAGTGGTGAAGCCATCGCCATGGAAGTGGACTCCACACTCGAGCAAGACATACGCGAGGGCCAAAAGAATGATGAGAAGATACAAGAGATCAGACAGCTCATCAAGGAAAATAAAGCTCCTGGTTTTAGAGAGGATGAACAGGGAACGGTGTGGCACGGGAAAAGGATCTGTGTACCAGAAGTAAAGGAGATCCGTGAATTGATTTTAAAGGAGGCTCATGATTCCGACTATTCCATTCATCCTGGGAGTACGAAGATGTACCAGGATCTCAAAAGCAGGTATTGGTGGTATGGCATGAAGCGAGATGTCGCGGAACATGTTGCCCTGTGTGACACATGTCAGTTGGTGAAAGCAGAACATCAACGGCCCGCGGGATTATTGCAACCACTTAAAGTGCCTGAATGGAAATGGGAAGAAATCAGCATGGATTTTGTCGTGGGATTGCCTAGGACCCAATCCGGGTATGATTCAATATGGGTCATTATTGATAGGCTAACCAAGGTAGCTCATTTCATCCCTGTGAAAGAAAGCTACAGCGGATCCAAGTTGGCAGAATTGTATATGTCAAGGATTGTGTGTTACCATGGAGTGCCAAAGAAGATAGTGTCGGAGCGAGGGACACAGTTCACCTCGAGGTTTTGGCAGAAGTTGCATGAAACCATGGGAACCCATTTGAACTTCAGCTCTGCCTATCATCCCCAAACTGACGGGCAGACGGAGAGAACCAATCAGATCCTTGAAGATATGTTAAGGGCATGTGCACTCAAAAACAATAGGAGTTGGGACAAGAACTTACCGTATGCGGAGTTTTCCTATAACAACAGCTATCAAGCTAGTATGAAGATGTCACCGTTTGAAGCTTTGTATGGAAGGAAGTGCAGAACTCCCCTATTTTGGAACCAAACAGGAGAAAGTAAAGTGTTTGGTCCAGAAGTGTTACAAGAAGCCGAGGCGAAGGTGAGGGAGATTCGCAACAACTTGAGGATAGCACAAACACGCCAGAAGAGTTATGCTGATGTACGAAGAAGAGAACTCGTTTTCAACGTGGGAGACTATGTTTATCTCAAGGTGTCCCCTATCAGAGGACTCCGTAGGTTCAAGGTGAAAGGGAAGTTGTCACCTCGATACATCGGACCCTTTAAGGTTTTGGAAAGGAAAGGCGAAGTGGCGTACCAACTAGAGTTACCAGCTCATCTATCGGACGTGCATGATGTATTCCATGTGTCACAACTCAAGAAATGCTTTAGGACGCCTGAAGAGGTGTTACCCATGAATGAAGTAGATGTAGCTGAAGATTTGTCTTATGCCGAGCAACCATACAAGATTTTGGAGACAATGGAACGCCTCACCAGAAACAAGAGAATCCGGATGTGCAAGGTGCAGTGGAAGCATCACTCAGAAGAGGAAGCTACCTGGGAACGGGAAGATGAGCTCAAGGCACAATTTCCGGAATTGTTTTCTTAGAAACACCAATCTCAAAGACGAGATTTCTTTTAAGGGGGGTAGAGCTGTAACACCCCAAATTTTTAGTCAAAACCCAAAATTTTGATTTAAAACCCTAAACCATGTTCAGAGGGGAATTTAGAAATTTTTGGACGTATTGCATGTTTTGCAAAAATTCAAATTCAAACTGGAATTCAAATTATACCCAAAACAGAAAAGAAATGGAAAAAGAAAAGGGAATCGGAAAAAAAACTGGCCAGTGGGCCGAAACCGCCGACCGGCCCAGCAAACCCCGCGCCAGCCCGCCCCCGCGCGCGCCGCGCTGCCCCTCGCTGACGGGCGGGACCCACATGTCATCCCTAACCCCGCGACCCCGGACTCTCTCCCGCGCGCGCGATCGCAACCGATCGGGAAACCCGTCCCCGCAGCCGAATTCTGGTCCCAGCGGACTCCAACTCGATCACAACAGACCCACCGCCCTCCCCCGGCTATAAAAACCACAGCTCCGATCAGTTTTCCGCACGCGATCGCTGATTTTCACTCCGGTGAGCACCGAGACTTCGCCGGTGAATTCTGGCCGATCTAAGCTCGGAAACTCTGATCTAACTCGCTGGTTTTGATCCACCGCCTCCGGGGAACTTTGCAGGTGCAGAAAACCCGAAGACTTACGGTGTAAACTCAGCGCCGACGAGCCTCGCCGTGGTTTTGCCTCGGACCTCGCCGCCGAACAATTTCCAGGACCCCCGAGCTCGAGAAAACCCCCGAGGTGAGATCCCTGACCTCCCCTCTACCGATCTATGCCATAAGATCACAGTTTTAGGCAGAATTCTCGAAGATCCGAAACTTTCCGGCGAGATCGCCGCTTCCCGCCGCCGTGCTCCGCCGGCAGCGCCGCCCGCGCTCGATCAGAGCGACGTGGCCGCTTGTGCGCCGTTTATTTTAAATCGCACGGTAGACTTTAAATCCCCGCGTACCGGTTCGATGTTATAATCTCAGCCGTCGGTTTAGAATCGGACGGTCCACGTCGACCCCGCGTTATAAAGGCTGGAATTCTTACGTGCTACCCCCTGGGGTTCTCTGGAATTGAGAGCTAGCCCCGGAAACTTCAGATCTAGCCCCTGGAACTCCAAAAAATCATGTAAATTCATTTAAAAATCAGTTTTAGCCCCTGGACTTAATAGAAATTAGGAAAAACACCTCTGATAAATGTAGCTAGACCCCTGGAAATTATAAAAATAATATGATAGACCCTGTAATGGGGTGAATTCATTATTTTAACCCTGTTTAGTAATTAATCTAGAAAATTGAATATGTAACTAGTGTTTAAAAATTAAAAAGTGGGACAAACATAATTGTCAAAATTAATTAAAAACTTTCTCAGTACTTAGAAAACTTTGGAGTGAGATAAAAATATAGTTTTGGGTTGAAATAAATCTGTTTCATCTATTATTTACATTTAGGGACACATTTTTAAGTAAATAATAGTTATAGAAAAATAGGGAAAATAATTATGAAATAGTCTACATCAGAAGCCAAGGTTAAAATATGTTATTAAATTATTTAGGACCAGAACCTATACTGTTTAGGTGATGTATATTACTAATTTCATAATGAAATACACAATTATGCATAGGAATATAAATCTGAAAATATAGCAACTAGTAACTGATAAATGGAGTTTCTAAAATACAAAGAATTTAGTTTAGAGTTGGTAGAGATTCTGAAGGCACATATGGAGAAGAAAAATACTTTTCATACACATTTGGTAGTAAAAAGGTGTAGTAGTTTAATATAAGGAATTTATTTAAAACTGAAACACAACACATATAATGGTGAATGAATTTCATAAATGTGAATGTGTGGTTTGTATGAAGTGTAAGTGTGAACTATGTCTTATGGATTGTTGTTTTTCTTTTGCTATGTGTGATGGTACGAAGTAGAACCTGTTCAAGAACAAGTTATTCATTTCCAAGATCAGGACTACCCATTTCAAGAGCAGCAAGAAGGAGGCAAGTGTCCTTGACCACTTTGATCCTATGCTAGGATATGTAGATAGAATTATTTGCATTGTCAAATGAAATATGAAACCCATGCTAGGAAAGTTTCCCTAGATTTGCATTACCTTGTTTCCTTGTAGCTTGGGTTGGGATTTATTTTACCATGTCATTTATTTACATGCATATGCTTAGCCATGCTTAGAATGGGATATTTGGGAAATGAGATCATCAGTTTATATTACCATACTCTTGAATGAGACATTGTGAGAGGTAGGGATCAAGGCAAGTTGGATGTTTTGGTTGTGTGCTGGGTGCACGAGACTTGGGTTTGTGTTTAGTACTTGCCTGGATCCTAAGGACCGGTTCATGGAGCATGTAACCCGGCTTTACAGTGCCAACCACATGCTGAGATGGGGCAGCTTGACCAATTAATTAGGTGTATCCCCGGCGTAGTATGGGTGTGTTGGATGGTGCGGGGAGTAGGTGTCAGCTGGACTACCATATGAACCGCAAGGCTCAAGAGGGGGCCACTGCAGCGGGGTTGGAGCCTCTTGTATGCTGTTAGGGGTGAAACCTCAGTGGGCCCACGCTCGTCGGGAATCTCTTTGTAAAGGCTTCGTAGTGATCTCCTGGCTGCACACCTGGGAAGTGTGAATGTGGATCGTAGCCACTGGCATAATGGAGGTTCTTTTAGTCCACCCGGCAACGGGGGATGAAATCACTACTTGTGGGTACAGTGGTACAAACTCTGCAGAGTCAAAACTGTCTTGACAGCCGTGCTCACGGTTAAGAGCGGCCTGGACTTATTCATGATTAGAGGATTGATGGTTTTGGAAGTTAAGCGGGGAGCTTAACATTGGAAATGATGTTATGGTTATTGGATTATGATGATGGGATGGGAGATTGGGACCATTTCACCTGTGTAGTAATGTAAGTGCTTAATAAGCTAAGGTGATAGGTATTAATTGCGTAGTGCTTTAACCATGAGTTCAACCTTTCCTTGTTCTAGCCATGCATGATATAATTTTCCCACACTTGCTGAGTACCATTGGTACTCAACCTTGCATATTTGTTGGTTTATATTGCTGCTCAGGTCAAGATAATGAGGTGGTGTATAATGACCAAGATTTTGGACCCGAGGAAGGTTTTTAGGTTCATGAAGACCCCCGGACAACGCCTGTGATGGAGCCCTAAAGAATAATATTCCGCTGCTAGTTTATTTACTTGTGATGAAGCATTAGTGTCCATTGAGACATTTGCGATGTAAGACTTATTTATATTCGATACCTGGCTTGTAATAAATGATGCTTCACTATTTGTCATCACATGTATGAGAAAATGATCCTGGCATACATGTGATATTCACTTGGTTGTTTCTTCGGAAAAACCGGGTGTGACAAAAAATTAGGAAAAACACCTCTGTTATGAGTAGCTAGACCCCTAAAAATTCTTAAAATAATATTATAGACCCTGTAGTGGGGTAAGTTTAACTTTTTAGCCCTGTTTAGTATTTAATTTAGGAAATTGAATATGTGGCTAGTGTTTAAAAATTAAAAAGTGGGACAAACATATTGTCAAAATTAAATTAAAGACTTTCTCAGTATTTAGGAAACTTTGGAGTGAGATAAAAACATATTGTGGGCTGAGTTGAATCTGTTTAATCTATTATTCACATTTAGGGACACATTTTTAAGTAAAGAATAGTTCTAGAAAATAGGGAAAATAATTGTAAAATAGTTTACATCAGAGGGAAAGGTCAAAAATATATTAGTAAATATATTAGATCAGAACCTATTCTGGTTAGATGATGTGTCTTGTTATTTTCATAATAAAGCACACATGTATGCATAGGAAAATAAATCTGAAAATATAGCAACTAGTAAATGATAAATGGAGTTTCTAAAACCCAAAGAATTCAGTTTAGGGTTGGTAGAAATTCTGAAGGCACATATGGAGAAGAAAAATACCTTTCATACATACTTGGTAGTAAAAAGGTGTAGTAGCTGAATATAAGGAATTTATTTAAATTGGAAACTCATATATATATATATATAGTAGGTAAGTATAAATGTGAACACAAAAGTGGGAATTAGATACACATGATTAAAAGTGCATGCAAGCCATAAATCAACACACATAGAGTAACCACAACACATATATTGGTGAATGACTTTCATAAATGTGAATGTGTGGTATGTATGAAGAGAAAGTGTGAACTATGTCTTATAGATTGTTGTTTTTCTTTTGCTATGTGTGATGGTATGATGTGGAACCTGCTCAAGAGCAAGTTATCCCTTTCCAAGATCAGGACTACCCTTTCCAAGAGCAGCAGGAAGGAGGCAAGTGTCCTTGACCACTTTGATCCTATGCTAGGATGTGTAGCTAGAATTATTTGCATTGTCAATTTAAATATGAAACCCATGATAGGAAGTTTCCCTAGAATTGCATTACCTTGTTTCCTTGTAGCTTGGGTTGGGATTTATTTTATTATGTCATTTATTATTATGCATATGCTTAGCCATGCTTAGAATGGGATATTTGGGATATGAGATCATCAGTTTATTTTACCATACTCTTGAATGAGATATTGTGAGTTATGTAGAGGTAGGGATCAAGGCAAGTTGGATGTTTTGGTTGTGTGCTGGGTGCACGAGACTTGGGTTTGTGTTTAGTACTTGCCTGGATCCTAAGGACCGGTTCATGGAGCATGTAACCAGGCTTTACAGTGCCAACCACATGTTGAGATGGGGCAGCTTGGCCAATTAATTAGGTGTATCCCCGGCGTAGTATGGGTGTGTTGGATGGTGCGGGGAATAGGTGTCAGCTGGACTACCATATGAACCGCAAGGCTCAAGAGGGGGCCACTGCAGCGGGGTTGGAGCCTCTTGTATGCTGTTAGGGGTGAAACCACAGTGGGCCCACGCTCGTCGGGAATCCCTTTGTAAAGGTTTCGTAGTGATCTCCTGGCTACACACCTGGGAAGTGTGAATGTGGATCGTAGCCACTGGCATAATGGAGGTTCTTTTAGTCCACCCGGCAACGGGGGATGAAATCACTACATGTGGGTACAGTGGTGCAAGCTCTGCAGAGTCAAAACTGTCATGACAGCCGTGCTCACGGTCAAGAGCGGGTTGGACTTATTCATGATTAGAGGAGTGATGGTTTTGGAAGTTGTGGATGTTAAGCGGGGAGCTTAACATTGGAAATGATGTTATGGTTATTGGATTATGATGATGGGATGGGAGATTGGGACCATTTCAACTGTGTAGTAATGTAGGTGCTTAATAAGCTAAGGTGATAGGTATTAATTGCGTAGTGCTTTAACCATGAGTTCAACCTCTCCTTGTTCTAGCCATGCATGATATAATTTTCCCACACTTGCTGAGTACCATTGGTACTCAACCTTGCATATTTTGTTGGTTTATATTGCTGCTCAGGTCAAGATAATGAGGTGGTGTATAATGACCAAGATTTTGGACCCGAAGAAGGTTTCTAGGTTCATGGAGACCCCCGGGCAACGCCTGTGACGGAGCCCTCAAGAATAATATTCCGCTGCTAGTTTATTTACTTGTGATGAACTTATTATTGTCCATCGAGACAATTGCTATGTAAGACTTATTGATATTCGACACCTGGCTTGTAATAAATGATGCTTCACTATTTGTCATCACATGTATGAGAAAATGATCCTAGCATACATGTGATATTCACTTGGTTGTTCTTCGGAAAAACCGGGTGTGACACCTTAGCTCCGCAAGGTGCTCAGAGGCCTTCACCAATCTCGACTTTCTGCTCCGGCACTTTCCCCGGGTCCTTACTGTATTAAGGGCCCCGGAGGTCTTCGGGGCCCGCCTCATGAGGATGGGGAGGCCCGGATCTGCCGGCCACGTGGTGGGCCTGGAGCTCTCCTCTGAGGAGAGGGAGGCCCGGCCCCGCGGGAAACGTGGGGCCTTCGGACCCCTCCCCTCAGAGAGGGGGGAGATCCGGTCCCGCTGGACACGCGGATCCTTCGATCTTGCCTTGGAGTTCCGGTCTTGCGTGATCCCGTAGTGGCCCCCTGGTAGGGGCGTCCCATTGGTCGGGTGCTCCTACCATACTCCTGTAGGGATTTGAGGCCGAGAGGTCCTGCACACAAGTAAGGGAAACGTAATTCTCCTTGGGGGCTCCCCCTCCTTTATCTCATAGTCTTATTTGGCTCACGATCCCTAACCATATGCACGGTGCTTGGGGACTGTAGTGCGCGGAGTGCCGGGGGCTCGGGGCCCCTTCGACTATCGGCAGGTACCTCCAACGCAACCGCCTCTGGTAGGGCAGCAAATGCCGACTAGGGGTGAGAATGAGAAGAGGGAGCTGAGCGCATGGCGGCCATGCACCGGAAGTGTAGTCATAAAAAATATAGTACATAATTTAAATGAGTACAAGGAAAGAGCAAAGTAGAACAGGTTTCTTTTCGTATAATTCTCCGCGGGAGGAAGGCAGGCTAAACATGGAGGCCACGACCCGTCCCATTAAGAAGGGAAGCAAGACTCTACGCGCTTGGAGTCGGAACCAGGCAAAGCTGAACGTAGTCCTGTACCGTCCCCTGGGGCTTAGCTGCTCCGAGTGCTGTTCCTGGACTCTATGGAATTTATTACGAAAAGAAGAGATTGTCCTATCTTTGCTCTAGGGGTAGAACTTACGGAGGTGTTCTATGTTCCAAGGGTTTGGGAGCAGGTCCCATCCTCGGTGTAAAGGCGTACGCACCTAGGGCGGCACACTTTTGCGACTCAGAAGGGACCTTCCCAACTAGGGGAGAGTTTGTGGGTCCCTTCGCGAGAAAGTATGCGCCGCAGCACCAGGTCACCTTCCTGCAGCTCCCGGGCACGCACAGATCTCTGGTGGTAGCGACGGAGCGCTTGTCTGTACCGTGCGTTACGGAGTGCTGCATGCAATCGGACCTCGTCGACGAGGTTGATTTCTCCACGCCGGAGGTTGTCCTGCGCGGCTTCGTCGTAAGCCCGGACACGGTGAGACTTCATGGTGATCTTTGGGGGAAGTACAGCTTCGGCCCCATACACCATGAAGAAGGGTGTCTCTCCGGTGGCCCAGCTCTGGGATGTCCGGTTAGCCCATAGTGTGCTCGGAAGCTCATCCACCCAATTGGCACCATGTTTCTTCAGACTGGCGTAGGTGCGGGTGTTAAGGCCCCAGAGAATCTCCGCGTTGGCCCTCTCGACTTGCTCGTTGCTCTTTGGATGGGCAACAGAGGCATAGCACACCTGAATGCCGAGGTCTTCGCAGTAGTCTTGGAAGGTTGCGCTGGTGAACTGGGTCCCGTTGTCGGTGATGATCCTGTTCGGGACCCCGAACCGGCAGACAATAGACTTGATGAACTTTACTGCGGATTGCTTGTTGATGGTGACAATTGGTGTGGCTTCCGGCCACTTGGTGAACTTGTCGATGGCGACATAGAGGTACCGGAATCCCCCAACGGTTCTGGGGAATGGTCCCAAGATGTCCAGCCCCCATATGGCAAACGGCCATGAGGGTGGGATCATCTGTACCGCCTGAGCCGGTGTATGGATCTGCTTGGGGTGGAACTGGCACGCCTTGCAGCTCTCGACCAGCTTGACGGCATCTTGGAGTGTTGTCGGCCAGTAGAAGCCATGCCGGAAGGCTTTACCGACAAGCGTGCGTGAGGAAGAGTGACTTCCACATTCGCCTCCATGGATCTCAGCGAGCAAGTCGCAGCCTTCCCCCTGGGTTATGCACCGCAATAGGACGTGGTTGGCGCCACACCGGTAGAGATCCCCCTCTACCAGCGCGTATCTCTTAGCTATACGCACGATCCGTTCAGCAGTTGCATGTTCTTCAGGGAGGATGTTGTCTTTCAAGTAGTCCCGGATCTCCGTGATCCATGCATCGGGTCTGACTTGAGCTTCTGGATCTTGAGCGCTGAGTTGCACAGAGTCCCCAGTGATGCTTACGATCCTTGGCGGCATCCATGGCAGCAGGGCCGTCGGGACCACCAGCTTCGAGGTGCTGGTCAAGCCCCCTTCGCCCGGCTCGGCAGGCCGGGCTGTGGGCCGCAGCAACGTCCTCTCGAAGACTCCTTCAGGCACGGGAGCTCCGGTGGAAGCCTTCGTTGAAAGGTCGTCAGCTGCGGCATTGCCAGCGCGCGGTACGTGGCGCAGGTCCAAGGCGAGGAAGTCTTTCTCCAACATATGCACGTGAAGCAGATAAGCAGCTAGTTGTGGGTCATTGCAGGAGCATTCACCCTTGACTTGCTTGATAACCAGCTGGGAGTCGCCCTGTGCCAACAACTGGCGAGCGCCTAAGGACAGGGCTGTCTGCAGGCCAAAGATGAGTGCTTCATACTCTGCCATGTTGTTGGTTGCCTTGAAATTGAGACGCACCATGTACCCAAACTGTTCCCCCGATGGCATGAGGAGCAGTACGCTGGCACCGGCCCCCTGCTTTCGCGAGGAGCCATCAAAGAAAAGCGTCCAGTGGAGCTCGGTGAAGACCGGAGCTTGGTGCCCTGGTTCACCGTCTTCGTGGCCCCCTGGGTCAGTCTTCGTTGGTGTCCACTCTGCCACAAAGTCGGCCAGTGCTTGGCTTTTGACTGCATGGCGAGGAAGGAAGTCCAGCTCGAACTCCGCCAGCTCCGCCACCCATTTAGCAACGTTGCCAGTCGCATGGGGGCTGTGAAGAATCATCTTCAACGGATAGGAAGTGACTACCGAGACCCGGTGGGCCTGGAAGTAATGGCGGAGCTTCCTGGAGGCCACGAGCACCGCATACAGCAGCTTGTGGACTTCTAGGTACCTTGTCTTGGCATCAGGAAGTACTTCGATGATGTAGTAGACAGGCCTCTGGATGGTTCGAACCCTCTCTCTCAGGTCTGGGAGGTCTTCATCCATTGGCCCTAGCCCGCTGGAGATGAGTGGACCCACGGGGGCCTCCGGGAGTTGGAACCCGGAGGCCCTTAAGCTATCTTGGCTCTCCGGGGGGCCCTGCTGGTTCTCCGGGAGCTCCGGAGGGTCTTGAGGGATCTTCGGAAGGCCTCGTTGGGCCCCCGGGGGGTCCCACGGGACCCCCGGGGGTTTATCTTGGGGGTCCGGGAGACCGCCCTGGACCTTCGGGAGGCCGACCTGGACCTCCGGGAGGTTTCCTTGGAGGTCCGAGAGACCGTCTCGGTCCTGCGGGGCCTCCTGGCGTCTGTCTTCTGCTGCCGGAGCAGGTCGTGAAGATGAGAGGTCCGGCCGCTCTGTGACGAGGACCATACTCACCACCTCGGTTGTTGCCGCGATGTAGAGCAACAGGTGCTCTCCGGGCTCTCGGGCTACCATGATAGGTAGGGTCGTCAGGAGCCGCTTCAACTCCTGGAAAGCCTCTTCTGCTTTGTCAGTTCAGGCGAATGGGCCAGACTTGCGCAGGAGCTTAAAGAAAGAGAGTGCCCGCTCTGCTAGCTTCGGTATAAACCGACTCAGCGCGGCTAGGCATCCCGTGAGTTTCTGGACATCTTTGACGCGGACAGGAGGCCGCATCAAGTCGATGGCCTTGATCTTCTCTGGGTTGGCCTCAATCCCCCGGTGCGAGACCAGGAATCCTAAGAGCTTCCCAGAGGACACACCGAACACACATTTGTCAGGGTTCAGCTTGGTGCGCGTAGAGCGCAATTTGTCAAAAACTAAGGCTACGTTATATAACAAAGATGAACCCTGCTTGACCATGACAACGATGTCATCAATGTACACCTCAACTAAGTCTCTTATTAACTCTCCAAAGGTTTTGTGCATTGCTCGCACAAACGTGGGGAGAGCATTCTTTAGGCCGTAAGGCATAGAGACATAACAATAAAGGTCATCTACTATGATGAAGGAGGTGTGCTCTTCATCCTCCCTAGACATGGGGATCTGATGGAAACCCGAGTAGGCATCTAGGAAGCACAGCATATCACATCCTGATGTTAAGTCTACTATTTGATCTATTCTAGGGAGAGGGAATGGATCTTTGGGACATGCCTTATTGAGACTGGTGTAGTCGATGCACATCCGGATCTTCCCGCCGGCCTTCGGGACAACGACGGGGTTCGCCAACCACCGGGGGTGGTGGACTTCCCGTATGAAGCCAGCGTCCAGCAGCTTCTTGATTTCTTCATGAATGAAGTTTTGCCGCTCGATGGACTGCTTGCGGGGCTTCTGTTGAACTGGCCGGGCGTCGGGGAAGACTTTTAAGTGGTGCTCGATCACCTCCCTGGGGATCCCCGGCATCTGTGATGGCTGCCATGCAAACACGTCAACGTTATGCCGGAGGGAGGTGACGAGCGTGCCTTCCTATTTGCTATCCAGGCCCCCGGCTACCCGGGTGGTCTAGGTGGCTTCGGCGCCGACTTGGACGACCTTTAAGGGGATGCCGCCCTCGTCGAGGGGTTGCACCCGGGGTGCTGTGGCGGAGGCACGGTGGCGTGCACTCGGGTGGAGCTGGTCCGGCTCTGCACTGCCAGGGGCCGGTGCCCCAGCTGTTGCGAGCGCTTGGGGTTTCTCTAAGGCCGACACTGCAGCAGTGCGGTCTCCACGAATCCTGAGGACGCCCGTTGGTGTAGGCATCTTTAGGACGAGGTAGCCGTAGTGGGCTACTTCCATGAATCGGTACAGGGCTGGCCTGCCAATTATGGCGTTGAAGGGGAGGTCGATCTCCGCTACGTCGAACAGAATGTATTCTGTCCGATAGCTGTCCGGAGCTCCGAAGGTCACCGGGAGGCTGATGTTGCCGTATGGAACGACCTGTCCCGGCCCTACCCCTAAGAACGGGCTCGATGGGGTGAGCTTGGCCATCGGGATCTTCAGCTTCTGGAAAGCTGCACGGCTGATGAGGTTTAGCCCAGCTCCACCATCTACCAAAACGTGGTACATCCTCACGTTGGCAATGGTAGGAGCTACCAAGGGCGGTAGTTGGCCGGCCCCAGCCATGTTCCTGGGGCAGTCGGTGGCGTCAAAGCTGATGGGGGTTCCCATCCACTTGAGGTGTGGTGCAGCACTTGGGAGTGGAGCCACCGACGCTACCGCTCGGCGCAGAGTCTTGACTGCGCTTCGAGACGAGGGGTCGGTGGACCCGCCGTATATGATGTAGAGCTTCTTTCAACGCTCATCGTCGCTGGAGCTGGAGTCCTCATGGTTGCGTACCGCCTTCACGGCGCGCTGAGGCTCCTGGAACTCCACTTGGTGGTCGACGCTGTTCGGGACGTTGACCTTCTGCTTGCCCTCCCTTTAACGGAAGGGTGGGGCATCAGTCCGCTGCTGCTTCCCTTTGCGGAAGCGCTCTGCGAGCTTCTGGATCTCCCGGCACTCGGCAGTAGTGTGGCGGCAGCTGCCGTGCACGGGGCATAGCTTGTCTTGATCACCTTCTGGGGTTGGTGACCTTCGCTGCCTCTTGTCGGGGCGCGGCCCCCGAGCCCCACTGAGTGCCACTGCTGCGGCGACAGGAGCTGCGGTCGGTGATTCTATCTTGCCTCTGCCTCGGTTCTTGGCCTTCTTTCTGCCTCCATGGGAAGTAGGGCCAGATCCGGGCTGTCCTCCTGACTCGGGGGTCGGCAGTGAGTGCCAGTTTCGCCTTTCGGCTGCTCTGGCGCACTTGTCTGCCAGGCTGAAGAGCTCGGAGACATCGCGGACCTCTCTGGTCGCGAGCTTCTCGAGCATCTTCTTGTCCCGGACGCCTTGCCGGAACGCCACCACCACAGAAGCGTTTTGGATGTGTGGGATGGTGTTCCGCACCTGGGAGAACCGCTGGATGAAGGAGCGCAGCGACTCCCCAGGTTGTTGTTGGATGGCGTGGAGGTCGAGCTCCGTGCCAGGCCGGGTGTAGGAACTGCCGATGTTGGCGATGAACTGTCGGCAGAGCTCTCCCCAGGAAGTTATGGACCCCTGGGGGAGGTTCATAAGCCAAGACCGAGCTGGACCGGTCAAGGCGACAGGGAAGTAATTGGCCATGACGGCCTCATCCCCTCCTGCGGCAAGTACGGCGGTGGAGTAGATCTGGAGGAACTCCGCCGGATTGACGCTGCCGTCGTACTTCTCGGGCAGGTGCGGCTGAAACTTGCGCGGCCACCTCGCGAAGCGAAGCTGGGGTGCAAGGGCCGCACATCCTGCTCCTGTTGCCGCAGGTATTGGTGCCGCGAACGCTTGGTTCGCCCTTGGCACAGTGTACCCCGGTATGGGCAAGGCTGCGCCATAGGCCGGGGGCGCCGTTTGCAGGACATATGACTGTGGCATATTCTGCGCGGCGTAAGCCTGGGGCAGAGATCGCGTGGCGAAAGTCTGCTCTTCAGGCTGGGTCGAGGCCGACATCACGCTGTCGCCAGCCTCTTGGTTGCGACGCCTTTCTCGACGTCGCTCAAGGTATACCCGGGCATCCTAGCCCAAGTGACACCGTTCCACCTCTGTCCTCAGATCCGTCGACTGGAGCCTGGTGGAGCTGGAATCTGCCGTCTGCTCACCAACCATTGGCGTGCGCATCAGCGACACAGCCGGTTGGCCGGAGCGTCGTCCCCACCGAAGTCGAGGGTTTGCGGCGGCAACGACGAGA
This sequence comes from Neostapfia colusana, assembly GCA_030760725.1. Lineage (NCBI taxonomy): Eukaryota > Viridiplantae > Streptophyta > Magnoliopsida > Poales > Poaceae > Neostapfia > Neostapfia colusana. The sequence continues at coordinate 111,332,361 of JASWHV010000006.1, forward strand.
CGGTCTACCTCGCGAATCCACTGCTGGGTCGCTGCCTGAGGCGCGTCCCCAGCAGGCGGATTGTGCAGTAGCGCTCTTGCTGCAGCTAGCGCACTCCCGCGGGGTACGCCCAGCGCTGCTGAAGACCTGACGCTGGTTGGAGCCTGCATCGCCGGGGTCGGCGCTGCTAGAGCCGGCTGCTGGCTCCCAGCTTGCGCCGACACACTCCATCCTGAGTGTGTCGACATGTACTCCCCCCTGGTCACGGTTCGCCGCGAACGCGGGGGAGGAGAGTTTGCCGCTGAAGGAAGCTTGGTCATCTTTGTCGGCGGAAACTCGTCGCGCAAGGGAAAAGCCCCCTTTCTGGCGCGCCAAATGTCGAAGTGTGCGGTCGACACTTCCCCCGGACCTGCACTGGGCAGCCCGCGGAGGTTCTTTTTCGGAGGGGATAGTCACTTGCGGAGAGCTTGAGCGTATGGACGAGTTAAGGAAAAGCTTGGCACCGCGGGTTTTACGTGGTTCGGGCCGCCGGAGCGTAAAACCCTACGTCCACGGTGAGCTGAGGAGCTCGCTGTATTGCTTGCGGCTCAGAACCGGAGTCCTGATCTTGGGGATGACTGATGTCTAGCGTATGAGTTGCTGGCGTGCGAACCCTTGCTAACGTTGCCTACCCGAGCCTTTTATAGTCCAAGACTCGGGTGGCTTACAAAGGGGGGCCCGGGACCTGACAGGTGGTCCCGGGGAGATTGTCTGCTATCTACCGTATCTGCAGTTATGTCGGTAGTTGTCTCTGGCGAAGGCTTATAAGTCTTCGTCTTGCCGCCCTGCCCATGCCGCATGCTAGTCGTAGTGGTTGATGACGGCGGGGGCGGCATGGGATGTCTTGTCGCTGCGTTTATTGGCAGGTAGGCTCTGACACCGCGCGCCAGTCTGCGATGCGACTGGGCGCAACGGCACCTGACAGAGGCGTGCTCCGCGTCTCCGCGTCTTGGGAAGGCGCGGGCCTTGAATACCTTGTACGGGCAAGGTATGGGGCGTCTTTACGCCCGCTGCCTACCGCTCAGGGGCAGGCAGTGCTCTTCTGCTAGACACGTGGCAGGCCCGAAGCCCTCCTCAGAGGAGAGGGGGTCCGGCCCCGCGGGACACGTGGAGCCTTCGGACCTCTCCCCGCCGAGGGGGAGGTCCGGCTTCTGTCGGCCACGTGGCGGGCCCGGAGCTCTCCTCTGAGGAGAGGGAGGTCCGGCCCCGCTGGACACGTGGCGCCTTCAGACCTCTCCCCTGTGGAGGGGGGAGGTCCGGCTTCTACAGGCCACATGGCGAGCCCGGAGCTCTCCTCTGAGGAGAGGGAGGTCCGGCCCCGCCGGACACGTGGCGCCTTCGAAGCTCTCCCTGCGGAGAAGGGCGAGTTCCTTAGGCATTTTCCCCTGTGTGCGGGGGTACCCCATATCGCGGGTACCGACAATGAGGATATCATCAATGAACACTACCACAAACTTGTCCAAGTATTTCATGAACACCTTATTCATAAGGTACATGAAATATGTCGGAGCATTTGTTAGTCCAAAAGGCATAACTGTATATTCAAACAGTCCATACCTAGAAACAAATGTTGTCTTCGTGATATCCGATTCTCTTATCTTTAGTTGATGATATTCGGAACGGAGGACAATCTTGGAGAATACACATGCACCTCTTAATTGATCAAACAAGTCCTCAATACGAGGTAAAGGGTACTTATTTTTTATTGTCACTTCATTGAGGGCACGGTAATCCACACATAACCTCTTTGTTCCATCCTTCTTCGATACAAATATGACCGGAGCTCCCCATGGTGAGGAACTAGGACGGATATACCCTTTCTCCGATAACTCTCGGATATGATCCTTGAGTTATGCTAATTGTTGGGTATCCATCCGGTATGGTCTTTTATATATGGGAGCAGTACCAGGTACTAATTCTATAATGAATTCTACTTCTCGATCTGGTGGCATACCTGGTAACTCCTCGGGAAACACATCTGGAAATTCGTTGACAACCTTTATATCTTCAATAACTACTTCTGTCTTGTTGAGTTGAACATTTCCAGAGGGTACTTGAATAGATGTGAACTCAACCTTTGTTCCATCCGTATGTGTTAGTTCCACCGTTCTCGTTGAACAATGTATAACTCCTTTATATTTGGTTAACCAGTCCATTCCCAAGATGATATCTATCCCTTGTGATTCTATCACAATGAGGTTTGCAAGGAATTCTACCCCATTAACTCCTAGCTTTATCTTGGGACATACTTGTTTTGTATTTATTTCTCCTCCAGGAGAATTCACTAATAACACTCGATTCATAGATGTAATTGGTAAGTTGTGCTTGGTTATGAATTCCTTGGCTATGAATGAGTGTGTTGCACCAGAGTCAAACAGAATTGTAGCAGGATAAGTATTGGCAAAGAACATACCAATCACCACATCTGGGGCCTCTTGTGCTTCTTCCATGGTCACATGATTCACCTTGCCACGCACAAGATTCTGTGGTTGAGGTGGCTTCTTGTTGGGGCACCGGTTGGCATAGTGTCCTGTTTCTCCACAGTTGAAGCATTGCCCTGTGACCTTGTTCATTGGTGCTTTGTTGCCTGGTTGTGCATTTGGAGGATTTGACCCTGTAGGACGAGGTTGGAAAGCAGGACATTGTTGCTGCACTTGTCGCTGCTATTGTGGTTGGAAGGTTGGATTCCTAGCAGCAGGGTTGTAGCTCCTCTGAAACTGATTGGGAGCTATAGGTTTATTCATTGCTCCCGTCGGCGGTGATGAGAAATGGGGCCGACTGTTGCTGCTAGAAGACTGCCCTTGCCAATTCATTTTCCTCTTTCGCTCCTCAACTAACTTCTGTATTTTTCTTTCCACTATGAAAGCCTTGTTGATGAGCTTTTGGAAACTTTCATAGTCACTTGAAGACATGGCATACTGTATTTCTGAGTTCAAGCCCTCAATGAAAAAGTCTTGTTTCTTTTCATCTGTGTCTATGTCTCCCGGAGCATAGCGAGATAACTGTGTGAACTTGGTAAGGTACTCTCGCACGGACATGCTACCTTGCTTCAGGTTGAGGAACTCCTTCCGCTTGTTCTTAATTTCTCCTGTAGTAACATAGTGATTGCGGAAGGCGAGTTTGAACTCATTCTATGAGATACCTTCTAGATCCTCATGAGCTTCTTTGTATGCCGTCCACCAGTCCGCTGCAGATCCATATAGTTGGTGTGAAGCAAATAGTACTCTTTCACGTCCTGGGCATTGTATGATCTGCAACTTGTTCTCAATATTCTTGAGCCAATCATCAGCTTCTAATGGCTCTATAGCATTGTCAAACCTTGGTGGTTGGGTGCTTAGTGTGACGCCCTCAATTCTGTGGAAAACCATGGAACCGAGAACTAATGCATATGTGTGCCCAGGACGTTTATCACACATACACATACGTTCCACAAACTGAATTCAGATTATATATTACCACGAATAACAGAGTTTATTACAACACCTCATGAGTCTTGGACTCATGCCCACAGCGGAAGTCTTTGTTCTATGCAGTGGGGATCTTTATTTAAATGCGGAAGCAAAAACTAATGCGGAAGCAAAACTAAGCAGAAGAGGCTTCATCTCTACTCCCTCCACAGGCAAGGTTGAGAACAGATCACACGCCATAATGCTCTACTCGGTCTTCATAGTAGTCTTCTCTTGCTGTTGATGAAGAAATAATAATGCAAGTTTGAGTACAATGATGTACTCAGCAAGTGCGGGAAAACACATGATATGCAGCTCATAAACAAGGAAGGCATAAAAAGGTTTACTTGCAGAAAAACAGATTTATAAAAACGTGATAAAACAGCAACTTAACTTTAGATGAATGTAATCCCAGCATGTATTAAATTACCAACATACCTCCGTCGCTTTCCATGTTCCATCCGAACATTAACCAATCTTTTATTCATACTCACGAATACCTCCTCGTATTCGCTACCATTTCACCTCATAAAACAACCACATCTCACACCGAGACCAATCTCATGTCATGACCCACCAGTCATGCAACCCTTTCATCATCCAGGCTTAACAATTCCAAACCAAACCATAACCAAACCCATAATCATAACCAAGAACCTTTCCAATAACCATTCCAATAACCATCCCATCTAATCATGGCAGTTTAGCCAGGTGCTCGTGACCGTAAGCTCGGCTATCATGATAGTTTTAAAAATCTGCGGAGTTTGTACCTCTTTACCCACAAGTTTGTGATTTCGTCACCCGTCGGCGACTGCAGAACCTCCATTATACCAGTACACATCCGTCGGTGTATGGTCAAGAGATCACAAAATAGCCTTTACAAAGGGTTTACTAGATGTATGGACTCACTAAGGTTTCACCGGCAGGCTAGAATCTCCAATTCTCCCACCCACGGGCCCCCTCTTGTGCCATGCAGTTCCCAGGGCAGTCCTCACTCGACTCCCATTCCCCGCGCCTTCCACAGTCCATAACACCCTAGCAACTTACCTAATTACTCAGCTAAGCCGCACCCATACTTGGCCTTGTGGTGGCACTGTTATCCTGGCATGTGCATGCATGAACCGGTCCTTAGATCTACGGCAAGTAAAACCACCATCTCATGCTACCTCATTCACAAACCCAGGCTTGCCTAGATCTCCCCCCCCCCCCCCCGATCCATGTTTATTAACCTCATCAGTTACTTATTATCAGTACAAGTGCAGTTAGCTAGACACATCTATCTCGCTTTCCGATCCCAGAGACTCAGCGAAGTATAAAGCAAAAACCATACCCGACTCATAAACTTCCCAGGCGACAAGGATGGTTTAATCAAAACTAGTAAACTCCTATGAAAAGGGTTTCCCATCATGTTTGACTCAGCACACACACCTTTTCACAAAACAAAACAGTTTTACCCAAAACATAGGATCAACATGGTCAAGGAGCACTTGCCTTGTTCTTGCGGTTCCGGTTGTTCTTGATTCTCAAAACCCTGTTGCTGCAGCTCGTCGTAGACAGCTTCCTGAGTTTGTCCTGCTATGTAGGATTCACGTGCATACAAATTCACAGCAATCAATATCATGCACAAACCCTAAACTAGTTGCGATGATGCACATGCATGCTATCCTATGATTAGTTTTATTAGATTGATCTGTACGTATGCTTGCATGGCTTGCATGGTCAGAGGTGTTTGGATTAAAGGTGAACGTGGCGATGATCTTGTCTTTAGATCAAACTGATCATCGAGTGTTCTGCCCACGAAAAGGCTTCTGTTCGAAAGGAATCGAAGAACAGATGCAAAGATGAGCACAATGATGTCGTAAGGTGGTATCGAAGTCCTACCTCACGCTCTTCTTGTCTTCGGGGTCCTCCTTAGACCGCTTGGTTCTTCTCCGATGATCTCCCTTGTTGTGCTTTCGGCAATGTTTTGCTCGGCGAGTTAGGGCTAGGGCTCTAAGTCGTCGGCTCAGGATTTGAAAGAGAAGTTTATGGTTTCGGCTAGAGGTTTTGGGTTCTATTTATAATCGGGAAGAGAAGAGTCCTAATCTGATTGGATCCCGAATAAGAGTCTTATTCAGATCTTTGTTAGATCCTGACTTCTTACCTTCGGTAACATCGGGGAGTTTAGATCGGTTTCCGTTGCGTACTGGTATCTTTACGCGTAAAAACCGCTCCAGAACTCGCTACCTCCGTGATGAAGAGCTCCGGAAGCTCCACGTGTCCTTCGGAGCCTGGTATCTCTTCATCCGCAGAGACGAGCTCCGGTTGTGTCGCGTGTCAATCGATCAAGACCTCCCTCTTCTTCGGAGACGAGCTTCGCGCACGCCACGTGTGGGTGCCGGTCTTTCCGCCTTTCCTTCCCTCAGGGACATGCCCCGAGGTCGACACGTGTCCAGCAGCGACGGACCTCCGGAGATAAGCTCCGGTGGCGACACGTGTTCAATAGATCCGGACTTCTCGGAGATGGGTTCCGAGATTAACATGTATCCCGTGCGACTGGTCCCCTGACTTCCGCGAGGACTAGCTCCGAAGGTGACATGTGTCCCATGAAAAATGCCTTTGCTTCTTCCGCAGAGGCTAGCTCCACGGGCAACACGCGTCCCACAGGGTCGGACCTCTTTCCAATTGCGGAGGTGACCCCCGAGCCTGCCACGTATCCAGTTTAGCGTCGGACCTCTCCCTATCTCTCGGGAATGAGTTCCGAACACGCCACGTGGTCTGGTGGCCGTGGAAATTGCCTTCGGTGCTCTCGGGGAGCTTTATTGGCTATCCTTTTGGTACTTGTCTCTGTTTCTACTTTTCTTAAAATGTTTTTCTTCTTCATAGAATATGAACATATGCTGACATCCGAGGTGAGGGTGTCACAAATCTACCCCCTTAAATTGAATCTCGCCCTCGAGATTCGTTAGTAGAAAATAGATGGGGAAATTCTGCCTTGATATCCTCTTCACGTTCCCATGTGGCTTCAGCTTCAGTATGATGACTCCATTGTACCTTGCACCATCGAATCACTTTGTTTCGGGTGACCCTTTCCTTTACATCCAAGATTCGGACAGGGTGTTCTGCGTAAGTTAGATCCTCTTGAAGTTTAAGTTCTCCCATTGACACTTGTTCTTCTGGTACTCTTAAGCACTTCTTGAGCTGGGATATATGAAACACGTCATGTACATCGGATAGGTGGTTTGGGAGCTCTAGTTGGTAGGCTACTTCTCCTTGCTTACCCAAAATCTTAAATGGTCCGATGTAGCGAGGCGCTAGTTTGACTTTGACGTTAAAACGTCGTTGGCCTCGGATAGGCGATACCTTAAGGTATACGAAGTCTCCAACTTCAAAGGTCAACTTTCTACGCCTATTGTCCGCATAGCCTTTCTGTCGTGACTGAGCAGCCTTTAAGTTTTCCCGTATCGTTTGGACTTGCTTTTCAGCCTCTTGTAGTACTTCGGGTCCAAACACCTGGTTCTCTCCAGTCTCGTTCCAGAACAGCGGCGTTCTACACCGTCTGCCATATAAGGCCTCGAAAGGCGACATCTTCAAGCTAGCCTGATAGCTGTTGTTATAGGAGAACTCGGCATACGGTAAACTCCTATCCCAACTACGTCCATGTTTCAAGGCGCAAGCTCTTAGCATGTCCTCCAAAATTTGGTTTGTCCTTTCGGTTTGCCCATCTGTTTGTGCGTGATAGGCGGAGCTAAAATCCAGTCGTGTACCCATGGCTTTCTGCAACTTCCTCTAGAATCTAGAGGTAAACTGAGAACCTCGATCGTAGACTATCCTCTTCGGAACTCCATGACGGCACACGATCTGCTCCATGTACAATTCTGCCAATTGTGCTACATTGTAACTGGTCTTTACAGGGAGAAAATGGGCGGTTTTCGTCAATCGGTCCACAATGACCCAGATGGAGTCGTATCCTGACTGAGTTCGTGGCAATCCGACAATAAAGTCCATACTGATGTCCTCCCATTTCCATTCAGGTATTTTCAAAGGTTGCAACAATCCAGCGGGTTTTTGATGTCCGGCTTTTACCCGTTGGCATGTGTCGCATAGGGCAACATATTCGGCTATATCCCTCTTCATACCATCCCACTAATAGCAAGTTTTCAAATCCTTGTACATTTTGGTGCTCCCTGGATGTATGGAATAGGGTGAATCATGTGCCTCCTTCAATATCATGTCGCGAAGGTGTTTTATGTTTGGCACACAAATCCTTTTTCCTAGCCAAAGCGTACCCTTTTCATCCTCCTTGAAATCCTTTTCTATCCCTTGTCGGATTCTTTCTTTGATCTCCTTGATCCCCTCGTCTGTTGCTTGTCCCTTTCTTATTTCTTGCTCCAATGAGGAGTGGATTTCCATTATTTCCAGGTTATTCAAGAATCCGAGGTGTAACTGTTCGAACTCCTTACGTAGTTCGGGTGGTAGCTCCCGAACCGTGAGTTGGTGGCATGCTCCCTTTCTGCTCAATACGTCAGCGACCACATTGGCCTTCCCGGGGTGGTAATTGATTCCTACATCATAATCCTTGATGAGTTCTAACCATCGACGTTGCCTTAAATTCAAGTCCGTTTGTGTAAATATGTACTTGAGGCTTTTATGATCCGTATAGATCTCACATCGATGACCAAGGATATAATGTCTCAAAATCTTCAATGCATGCACCACTGCTGCTAACTCCAAATCGTGTGTAGGATAGTTAAGCTCGTGCTTCTTTAATTGTCATGAAGCATAGGCTACCACTTGTCCTTCCTGCATGAGTACACACCCGAGCCCTTGTCTGGATGCGTCACAATATATGTCAAAGCTCTTGCTTACGTCTGGCAATACCAGAACTGGTGCTGTGGTTAGCCTTTTCTTGAGTTCCTCAAAACTTTCTTGGCAGGCTTGTGTCCATTGAAAGACCTTTCCCTTCATTAGCAACTCCGTCATAGGTTTTGCTATCTTAGAGAAGTCTTTAATGAAGCGACGATAGTATCCAGCCATTCCAAGGAAACTTCGAATATCCCTCACGCTCTTCGGTTGGTCCCACTTTAGAACATCTCTCACCTTTCCAGGATCAACCGATACCCCTTCCTTGGAGATGATGTGGCCTAGGAAAGATATTTCCTTAAGCCAAAATTGACACTTGTTGAGCTTGGCATACAACTGATGCTCGCGCAATTTCTGCAAGGTCAATCTCAGATGTTCTTCATGCTCCTCCTTACTTTTTGAATACACCATAATGTCGTCGATGAAAACTACGATGAACTTGTCCAAGTACTCCATGAAAACCTTATTCATAAGGTACATGAAGTATGTGGGTGCATTCGTCAATCCAAAAGACATAACGGTATATTCATATGAACCATACCTCGTCCGAAAGGCTGTCTTAGGTATATCAGAGGGCTTAATCTTCAGCTGGAAATATCCCGACCAAAGATCAATCTTGGAGAACACTTGGGCTCCTTTCATTTGATCGAACAGGTGCTCTATACGGGGCAGAGGGTATTTATTCTTGATTGTTACCTCGTTGAGAGACCTGTAGTCCATGCACATTCTTTGGGTTCCGTCCTTCTTGTCCACGAAGAGTACCGGGGCTCCCCATGGTGACGAACTTGGACGGATAAAACCCTTCTCCAACTGTTCTTGAATTTGCTTCCTTAGTTCAACTAACTCGTTGACGGGCATCCTATATGGTCTCTTAGCTATGGGTGCAGTTCCAGGTACCAAATCTATGGCAAACTCAATATCCCGGTCAGGTGGCATACCTGGAAGTTCTTCCGGGAATACATCCGAAAACTCCTGAACCACTGGAATGTTGTCCAATGCTACTCCTTCAACATGGTTCAGATCCGCCCGTTCGGTTGCTTGCTGGGCTGACTCAAACTCGACACGGATACCGTGTTCGTTCGTCAACTGCACGCTTCCCTCAGCACATTGGATTACCCCTTTGTGCTTGCTTAACCAGTCCATTCCGAGTATGATGTCAATTCCGTGGGAGTCCAAAACAATAAGGTTGGCAAGGAAGTCTACCCCCCTTATTTTAAGGCTTACTTTAGGACACACTATATTAGTCCTCATTTCTCCTCCGGGAGAATTAACTAACATAGCACATTCTAAGTGGGATACGGGTAGATGATGCTTGGCAACATATTTGGATGATATGAAGGAATGTGATGCTCCGGAATCAAATAAAATGGTGGCTGGGTTGGAGTTGGCAAGGAACATACCAATTGCGACGTCCTCAGCCTGTTGTGCTTCCTCAGCAGTGACATGGTTAACATGGCCACGAGCATAGCTCTGCGGTCCACGGTTCCCTTGGTGGTCCCCTCCGTTTGGTCGCTGGTTCTGCTTGGGCACGTTACCTTGCTGTCCAGGGCCTCTCTTCGGGCACTGGTTAGCGAAGTGGCCTACTTCCCCGCATGCAAAGCATGCCCTGTTGCCTACGGCAGCAGGTGCGTTGGGGCGGGGGTTTTGAACAGGAGCACCGTTGTTAGGCCGGGGTGCAGGAGGCATGGGCGCACGAGGTGCCGGTGCAACAAACCGTTGCTGTGGTGGCTGACCAGGGCGGTACGTAGGAGTGGTTAATCCATTCTGCGGTGCAGGGGGCATGTATCTAGGTCGTACGTTGCTCCCTTGGGGCTGGTATGGGATCTTCCTTTTGCACTCGCGCTCGATCTCTCGGATCTTGTTTTCCACCATAATAGCCTTATCAACCAGCTTCTGGAAGCTTATGTAGTCATTGTTGAGGAGCTGAACTTGGATCTCATTGTTCAACCCTCTCATGAACAGGTACTGCTTCCTCTGATCTGAGTTGACATCTTCGGGGGCATATCGGGACAGTTGTATGAACTTGTTGAGGTATTCGTTCACACTCTTCTGCCCTTGGCGGAGACCTTCAAACTCCTGCCTCTTGAGCATCATTACGCCAACAGGGATGTAGTGGGAGCGGAAACTTTCCTTGAACTCAGTCCAAGTGATTGTCTCCGGGTTGGCATGGGCGTTGCTCAAGGCATCCCACCAGTCAGCAGATGCTCCCATCAGTTGGTGCGACGCAAAGAGAACCTTTTCTCGGTCGTTGCACTGTACAATGGCAAGCTTCTTCTCCATGGATTTCAACCAATCATCGGCCTCCATTGGATCGCTTGCTTGAGCAAAGGTGGGTGGTCGAGTCCTCATGAACTCTCCCAACCTGTTATGAGCCGGCGGTGGTGGTGGCGGTGGTGCTGGAACGGGGTGTTGGTTGGCCTGCAACTGACCCAAAGTTTGGATCATGGTTTGCATAAGCTGGTTTTGCATGGCCATCAACCTTTCTAGGTTGTTCTCGCCAGTTCCGGGGTTAACAGGAACTTCCTCGTGGTCATCTTCCTGGACGTTCCGTCGGCTGGCGTTTCCTCTCACCATCTGTGAGGGAGAACGAAATAGAATAGAAGGTTAGAAGGTTAGATAGGTCCTTTCAACTATATGCATCAAGGGGAGTTGGACTATATATATTAGTCCTTATGAGGATGTGATCAAGTGCCGAAGCATTTCACTCCTCTTTCTTCTTACGTGTGGATATGGGCAACGTTGTTGAGACGTCCCACAACTCACACTAAGCACATATTCACAAATAATCATCACAAGGGCCCACTCAACTCCTATTCAAGGATGGTTTCCTATGTCAGGGGGGGTTTCAAGGCCAATCTAAACTATTCATCCTAGGATGCTTCCTTTGGTCCGCATAATTTTCTATTTAGGGGTATAACTTGCTGTTAACCCGTGATTCTAATATCAATCTAAGGTTTCTATCTAGGCGTGTAACCTACTGTCAACCCGTGGCTCTGATACCAATCTGTGACGCCCTCAATTCTGTGGAAAACCACGGAACCGAGAACTAATGCATATGTGTGCCCAGGACGTTTATCACACATACACATACGTTCCACAAACTGAATTCAGATTATATATTACCACGAATAACAGAGTTTATTACAACACCTCATGAGTCTTGGACTCATGCCCACAGCGGAAGTCTTTGTTCTATGCAGCGGGGATCTTTATTTAAATGCGGAAGCAAAAACTAATGCGGAAGCAAAACTAAGCAGAAGAGGCTTCATCTCTACTCCCTCCACAGGCAAGGTTGAGAACAGATCACACGCCATAATGCTCTACTCGGTCTTCATAGTAGTCTTCTCTTGCTGTTGATGAAGAAATAATAATGCAAGTTTGAGTACAATGATGTACTCAGCAAGTGCGGGAAAACACATGATATGCAGCTCATAAACAAGGAAGGCATAAAAAGGTTTACTTGCAGAAAAACAGATTTATAAAAACGTGATAAAACAGCAACTTAACTTTAGATGAATGTAATCCCAGCATGTATTAAATTACCAACATACCTCCATCGCTTTCCATGTTCCATCCGAACATTAACCAATCTTTTATTCATACTCACGAATACCTCCTCGTATTCGCTACCATTTCACCTTATAAAACAACCACATCTCACACCGAGACCAATCTCATGTCATGACCCACCAGTCATGCAACCCTTTCATCATCCAGGCTTAACAATTCCAAACCAAACCATAACCAAACCCATAATCATAACCAAGAACCTTTCAAATAACCATCCCATCTAATCATGGCAGTTTAGCCAGGTGCTCGTGACCGTAAGCTCGGCTATCATGATAGTTCTAAAAATCTGCGGAGTTTGTACCTCTTTACCCACAAGTTTGTGATTTCGTCACCCATCGGCGACTGCAGAACCTCCATTATACCAGTACACATCCGTCGGTGTATGGTCAAGAGATCACAAAATAGCCTTTACAAAGGGGTTACTAGATGTATGGACTCACTAAGGTTTCACCGGCAGGCTAGAATCTCCAATTCTCCCACCCACGGGCCCCCTCTTGTGCCATGCAGTTCCCAGGGCAGTCCTCACTCGACTCCCATTCCCCGCGCCTTCCACAGTCCATAACACCCTAGCAACTTACCTAATTACTCAGCTAAGCCGCACCCATACTTGGCCTTGTGGTGGCACTGTTATCCTGGCATGTGCATGCATGAACCGGTCCTTAGATCTACGGCAAGTAAAACCACCATCTCATGCTACCTCATTCACAAACCCAGGCTTGCCTAGATCTCCCCCCCCCCCCCCCGATCCATGTTTATTAACCTCATCAGTTACTTATTATCAGTTGTAACACCCCAAATTTTTGGTCAAGACTCAAATTTTGATTTAGAACCATAAACCATGTTCAGAGGAGAATTTAGAAATTTTTGGACGTGTTGCATGTTTTGCAAAAATTCAAATTCAAACTGGAATTCAAATTATACTCAAAGCAGAAAAGAAATGGAAAAAGAAAAAGGAAAACCGGAAAAAAACTGGCCAGTGGGCCGAAAACCAGGCCGGCCCAGCAAACCCCCGCGCAGCCCGCCCCCGCTCGCGCCGCGCTGCCCCCTCGCTGACGGGCGGGACCCACCTGTCATCCCTAACCCGAGCCCCCGCGACCCCGGACTTCTTTCCCCGCGCGCGCGCTCGATCTGAACCGATTGGAAACCCGTCCCCGCAGCCGAATTCCGATCCTAGCGGACTCCAACTCGATCACAACAGACCCACCGCCCTCCCCCGGCTATAAAAACCACCGATCCGATCAGTTTTTCCCACGCGATCGTCGATTTTCACTCCGGTGAGCACCGAGACTTCGCCGGTGAATTCTGGCCGATCTAAGCTCGGAAACTCTGATCTAACTCGCTGGTTTTGATCCACCGCCTCCGGGGAACTTTGCAGGTGCAGAAAACCCGAAGACTTACGGTGCAAATCCAGCTCCGACGAGCTTCGCCGTGGTTTTGCCTCGGACCTCGCCGCAGAGCACTCTCCAGGACCCCCGAGCTCGAGAAAACCCCCGAGGTGAGATCCCTGACCTCCCCTCTACCAATCTAGGCCATAAGATCACAGTTCTAGGCAGAATTCTCGCGGATCCGAAACTTTCCGGCGAGATCGCCGCTTCCCGTCGCCGTGCGCCGCCGGCAGCGCCGCCCGCGCTCGATCAGAGCGACGTGGCCGCTTGTGCGCCGTTTATTTTAAATCGCACGGTAGACTTTAAAACCCCGCGTACCGGTTCGATGTTATAATCTCAGCCGTCGGTTTAAAATCGGACGGTCCACGTCAGCCCCGCGTTATAAAGACTGGAATTCTTACGTGCTACCCCCTGGGGTTCTCTGGAATTGAGAGCTAGCCCCGGAAACTTCAGATCTAGCCCCTGGAACTCCAGAAAATCATGTAAATTCATTTAAAAATCAGTTTTAGCCCCTGGACTTAATAAAAATTAGGAAAAACACCTCTGATAAGTGTAGCTAGACCCCTGGAAATTATGAAAATAATATTATAGACCCTGTAATGGGGTGAGTTTACTTTTTAACCCTGTTTAGTATTTAATTTAGAAAATTGAATATGTAACTAGTGTTTAAAAATTAAAAAGGGGGACAAACATAATTGTCAAAATTAATTAAAAACTTTCTCAGTACTTAGAAAACTTTGGAGTGAGATAAAAGTATATTTTTGGGCTGAAATAAATCTGTTTCATCTATTATTCACATTTATTAGTATAGGGACACATTTTTAAGTAAAGAATAGTTATAGAAAAATAGGGAAAGTAATTATGAAATGGTCTACATCAGAAGCCAAGGTCAAAATATGATTTTAAATTATTCAGGACCAGAACCTATTCTGTTTAGGTGATGTGTATTACTAATTTAATAATAAAATACACAATTATGCATAGGAATATAAATCTGAAAATATAGCAACTAGTAAATGATAAATGGAGTTTCTAAAATACAAAGAATTCAGTTTAGGGTTGATAGAAAATTATGAAAGCACATATGGGGAAGAATAATACTTTTCATACATACTTGGTAGTTTAATGTAAGGAATTTATTTAAAACTGAAACACAACACATATAATGGTGAATGAATTTCATAAATATGAATGTGTGGTTTGTATGAAGTAGAGGTGTGAACGATGTCTTATGATTGTTGTTTTTCTTTTGCTATGTGTGATGGTATGAAGTAGAACCTGTTCAAGAACAAGTTATTCATTTCCAAGATCAGGACTACCCATTTCAAGAGCAGCAAAAAGGAGGCAAGTGTCCTTGACCACTTTGATCCTATGCTAGGATGTGTAGATAGAGTTATTTGCATTGTCAAGTTAAATATGAAACCCATGCTAGGAAAGTTTCCCTAGAATTGCATTACCTTGTTTCCTTGTAGCTTGGGTTGGGATTTATTTTACCATGTCATTTATTTACATGCATATGCTTAGCCATGCTTAGAATGGGATATTTGGGATATGAAATCATCAGTTTATATTACCATACTCTTGAGTGAGACATTGTGAGTTATGTAGAGGTAGGGATCAAGGCAAGTTGGATGTTTTGGTTGTGTGCTGGGTGCACGAGACTTGGGTTTGTGTCTAGTACTTGCCTGGATCCTAAGGACCGGTTCATGGAGCATGTAACCCGGCTTTACAGTGCCAACCACATGCTGAGATGGGGCAGCTTGGCCAATTAATTAGGTGTATCCCCGGCGTAGTATGGGTGTGTTGGATGGTGCGGGGAGTAGGTGTCAGCTGGACTACCATATGAACCGCAAGGCTCAAGAGGGGGCCACTGCAGCGGGGTTTGAGCCTCTTGTATGCTGTTAGGGGTGAAACCTCAGTGGGCCCACGCTCGTCGGGAATCCCTTTGTAAAGGCTTCGTAGTGATCTCCTGGCTGCACACCTGGGAAGTGTGAATGTGGATCGTAGCCACTGGCATAATGGAGGTTCTTTTAGTCCACCCGGCAACGGGGGATGAAATCACTACTTGTGGGTACAGTGGTACACACTCTGCAGAGTCAAAACTGTCTTGACAGCCGTGCTCACGGTTAAGAGCGACCTGGACTTATTCATGATTAGAGGATTGTTGGTTTTTGGAGGTTAAGCGGGGAGCTTAACATTGGTAATGATGTTATGGTTATTGGATTACAATGATGGGATGGGAGATTGGGACCTTTTCACCTGTGTAGTAATGTAGGTGCTTAATAAGCTAAGGTGATAGGTATTAATTGCGCAGTGCTTTAACCATGAGTTTAACCTTTCCTTGTTCTAGCCATGCATGATATGATTTTCCCACACTTGCTGAGTACCATTGGTACTCAACCTTGCATATTTGTTGGTTTATATTGCTGCTCAGGTCAAGATAATGAGGTGGTGTATAATGACCAAGACTTTGGACCCGAGGAAGGATTTTAGGTTCATGAAGACCCCCCCCCCCCCCCGGGCAACGCCTGTGATGGAGCCCCAAATAATAATATTCCGCTGCTAGTTTATTTACCTGTGATGAAGCATTAGTGTCCATTGAGACATTTGCGATGTAAGACTTATTTATATTCGACACCTGGCTTGTAATAAATGATGCTTCACTATTTGTCTTCACATGTATTAGAAAATGATCCTGGCATACATGTGATATTCACTTGGTTGTTTCTTCGGAAAAACCGGGTGTTACATCAGTACAAGTGCAGTTAGCTAGACACGTCTATCTCGCTTCCCGATCCAAGAGACTCAGCGAAGTATAAAGCAAAAACCATACCCGACTCATAAACTTCCCAGGCGACAAGGATGGCTTAATCAAAACTAGTAAACTCCTATGAAAAGGGTTTCCCATCATGTTTGACTCAGCACACACACCTTTTCGCAAAACAAAACAGTTTTACCCAAAACATAGGATCAACATGGTCAAGGAGCACTTGCCTTGTTCTTGCGGTTCCGGTTGTTCTTGATTCTCAAAAACCCTGTTGCTGCAGCTCGTCGTAGACAGCTTCCTGAGTTTGTCCTGCTATGTAGGATTCACGTGCATACAAATTCACAGCAATCAATATCATGCACAAACCCTAAACTAGATGCGATGATGCACATGCATGCTATCCTATGATTAGTTTTATTAGATTGATCTGTGCGTATGCTTGCATGGCTTGCATGGTCAGAGGTGTTTGGATTAAAGGTGAACGTGGCGATGATCTTGTCTTTAGATCAAACTGATCATCGAGTGTTCTGCCCACGAAAAGGCTTCTGTTCGAAAGGAATCGAAGAACAGATGCAAAGATGAGCACAATGATGTCGTAAGGTGGTATCGAAGTCCTACCTCACGCTCTTCTTGTCTTCGGGGACCTCCTTAGACCGCTTGGTTCTCCTCCGATGATCTCCCTTGTTGTGCTTTCGGCAATGTTTTGCTCGGCGAGTTAGGGCTAGGGCTCTAAGTCGTCGGCTCAGGATTTGAAAGAGAAGTTTATGGTTTCGGCCAGAGGTTTTGGGTTCTATTTATAATCGGGAAGAGAAGAGTCCTAATCTGATTGGATCCCGAATAAGAGTCTTATTCAGATCTTTGTTAGATCCTGACTTCTTACCTTCGGTAACATCGGGGAGTTTAGATCGGTTTCCGTTGCGTACTGGTATCTTTACGCGTAAAAACCGCTCCAAAACTCGCTACCTCCGTGATGAAGAGCTCCGGAAGCTCCACGTGTCCTTCGGAGCCTGGTATCTCTTCATCCGCAGAGACGAGCTCCGGTTGTGCCGCGTGTCAATCGATCAAGACCTCCCTCTTCTTCGGAGACGAGCTCCGCGCACGCCACGTGTGGGTGCCGGTCTTTCCGCCTTTCCTTCCCTCAGGGACATGCCCCGAGGTCGACACGTGTCCAGCAGCGACGGACCTCCGGAGATAAGCTCCGGTGGCGACACGTGTTCAATAGATCCGGACTTCCCGGAGATGGGTTCCAAGATTAACACGTATCCCGTGCGACTGGTCCCCTGACTTCCGCGAGGACTAGCTCCGAAGGTGACATGTGTCCCATGAAAAATGCATTTGCTTCTTCCGCAGAGGCTAGCTCCACGGGCAACACGCGTCCCACAGGGTCGGACCTCTTTCCAATTGCGGAGGTGACCCCCGAGCCTGCCACGTATCCAGTTTAGCGTCGGACCTCTCCCTATCTCTCGGGAATGAGTTCCGAACACGCCACGTGGTCTGCTGGCCGTGGAAATTGCCTTCGGTGCTCTCGGAGAGCTTTATTGGCTATCCTTTTGGTACTTGTCTCTGTTTCTACTTTTCTTAAAATGTTTTTCTTCTTCATAAAATATGAACATATGCTGACATCCGAGGTGAGGGTGTCACACTTAGAAACTCATCCAACTTGGGTTGACGTGGTCCATTCTGAATCTGTGGTTGAGGTTGTTGCAGGTTGGCCACCACTTGTGTCAAGTTCTGAATGAGTTGGTTTTGCATGTTCATCATCTGCTGTATCACCTCTCCATCAGCTCTACGTGCAACACGTGGCTGCCATCCAGGCAAAGGAAACTCTGCAGCCTCATTGTTGTTGTTTCCTTCGTTGCGTCTCCTTCTTCCTGCCATATATTGTGAAAGACTATGTTTAAACTTAATGTATAGATGTTCTCTTAAGGGTATTGCGTTGTGCATAGACTCCATAAATCCTACACAACAGTTACAAAAGTTTCTACTTGTTTATTAAATGATCATGGTTGAAGCAAACTAAGCATTTATATTCCTTAATAGATATTTACATACACTAACGAGGTTGTGAACATAAGCCTACGGCTTTCACAACTCACGTTCATACACTAACATACATTACATCATCAACCTAAACAAATACACTAATCAACCATTACACACTAGTCAATACACTACCATACATACGTACTACATGAGTTACTACATGAACAAGGACACCTATCCTAGTTGTCCCTTGGGTTCTGTGCATCCTCCTGTAGGTTCCCGCCATCACCATCAGGAGTGCTAGCCTCTGACTCAGCTGTGGAGGCCTCAGGTGCTGGAGAAGTATGAGGGCGTTTGGCTGCCCTACGGTCTGGAGAGTCCGGAGTCCAAGTGTCTCCATCTGAAGCATAGAGATCACTCACTTCTCCATCCCTCATCCTCATCAGTCCACGCATTATGGCCTCCGTCTTCTTCAGAAGGTCACGGACGTCTTGAAGCTCTTGTTGGCAGTTCTGTAGCCTGGTACTGACGTCAACTCCTACCTTGAGGCTCATATCCATCTGCACTATGTCACAACCTTCATGGATTGGCTCGTAGTTGAACACCGCACTTCCACTTTGTCGCCGAGGGGTGTACATGTATTGAGTCCCCTCAAGGCAGCCACGGTTGGTGTAGCTCTGGCAAGTGATTGCCTCCCAAGTGGCGTCCTTCTCAGCCTCTGCCATGGTAGACCTCCATGCTGGCGAATTGTGGATCTTGAGCAGCTTGTTCTCATAGTAGATCCTCGCCTGCGACTTCCACTCATCGCGTTCTGCGCGAGAGACTCGAGTGGTGTCATACTGCACCTCTAGCTTGCCGGTGTAACCAGCACAGCAAAGGAGGTGCCTAAGGCGATCCACCATGCCTCTAGTAGACTCCCCGTGGGTTGGTAGGTGGCGGGGTTGTCCACCTCCTCGACAGTGCGTTCAGCCAGCTGGTGTCGGGGAACTCGTCCTCCAGTGGATTTACGGGCCGTAAGACGTGTGCGTGCCATCTGTTTCAAGAAAAATTTAAAAATGTGTTAGAAAATAAACAATAATATAATTTTGAGTATAGATGAGGTTAGACAACATATATATAATTTAAATAATCCTCCTTCTAACAAAATATTTAGTAAAATAGTTTTTAATAAAATAGTGGTGTCTATCCCGCCCATTTCTAACTAGGTTTGCGTCCTACGGGCAACCTTGGCTCTGATACCACTTTGTCACACCCGGTATTCCATAAGAAACATCCGAGCGTATACTCACATGTATGCCAAGATCAGTTGACTCATACATGTGCCGACAATAGTGAAATATCATTATATTACATGTCAAAGTCAATGGTAACATTACATTACATCATATGTCATAAAAGAATAATAACAGTGTTATCACAATAATATTTACAACCAGCAGAAGTCTAAATAATGGTCCTCCAATCCATAGGTGTTGCCCGGGGGTTACGCCAACCTAGAATAACTCTTCGGGATCGAAATCCTCCTCATAGAAGTCATTGTCTTCATTTGGACCTAAGCAGCATACGACATCCAACAAAAGCAAGTTTGAGTACCAAAGGTACTCAGCAAGTGTAGGAAAGAATGTTATGAAGGCCAATAGCAAGGGAAGGTTAACATGGTTAAGCACTATGCATTAATCCTAAGCCTTAGCTTTGATTAGCAACCTATCTTACTAAGTGATAATCCCACCATCATCATAATTAAGTCATTAATGTTAGGTTACCCCACCCAACAGCCTCTTTCAACTCACATCGATGTTTCTCTAATCATGGACAAGTCCAAGCCGCTCTTGACCGTGAGCACGGCTGTCATGACAGTTTGGTTCTCTACAGAGATTGTACCACTTTAACCACAAGTAGTGATTTCATCCCCTGTTGCTAGGTGGACTAAGAAACCTCCCTGATATCCGTGGTTGCAAGCCACATTACACACTTCCTTTGGTGTGCGATCAGGAGATCACTACATGGCCTTTACAAAGGGTCTACCGGCAAGTACAAGCCCACTGAGGTTTCACCGCTGTAGTTCCTGGGAGTAACCCTCCCCTACAGAAGCCCCCTATTGAGCCTTGCAGTTCCCAGGGCAGTCAAAAATGGACTCCCATTCCTCGCACCATCCAAACACTCATACTATACCGGCAAACTCCTAATTAATTGGCCAAGCTGCCCCATCTCAGTCTTGTGGTGGCACTGTAAAGCCGGGTTAACTGTTCCATGAACCGGTCCTTAGAATCTAAGACAGGCACTAACTCAATCCCGAGTCTCGTGCACGAAGCACCAACCAAAACAACCAGCCTGTCTAGATTCCTAACACCATGACACACTTGTGTCTTTCATATAATTCCATAAGACTAACCACATTTATGTTTCATTCATTCTCTAATTACTAAGCATGGCTAAGCACATAAAATGATAACCAACAATTATCAACTAAGTCCCTCCATGGTTTACCAAGGAATGATAAAGGAATATAACTATGGAAACAACCTAAATTAGGTTTCATGTTAATGACATCATGTAAGCATTCTAACTAATCATCCTAGAATAGGAACAAAGTGGTCAAGGAACACTTGCCTTTGAATGAAGAGTGATTCACTTCAAACTCTTGCTCTTGAAGGTTATGAAACAGTTCTTGGGTTGGTTCTATCCATACATATGCACACAAAATAATGCCAAACATTACATAAGAATCTTGACAATGCATTTCAATCATATATATTTGATTTTACACCTACACTTATTGATTTCATGTCATTTCATGTGAGTTGGAATGAAAGTAGGTTTCAATTGGGTACCTATATCCTTCTATTTTGCTTTTGCTATAGCCAAACACTCATTTTCAATTTGTGAGGTGATTTGAAATAATTTTAGAATTTTATTTGTACATATGTTAATTTTATAATTAATTAAATCCTAAAAATCATTTAAAATTATTACTATAATGATTTTCAGAACTAATATTACTATTTTTCTACTTTTCAGAACCTATTTATGTATTTGGAACAGTTTCCAAGATTTTCCTTCATTATATAATATTTTTATCTATATTTCAGCATTTATTTAATACTTATAAATGCTTTTTCAGCCATTTAAATAGTTATTTTGGACTACAGAAACTTCAAATACATAAAAGTATAAAAACAGAATAGACTTATGCTATTTAATGAATTTCTACAATTTTCTAATACTTATATTGTTTTTATTTTGATTTTTCAGAATTAATTTGTCACTATATAATTAATTTCAGCTTCTGAAAATTATTATTTTAATTTCAGAGTTGATATATTGATCAAAATGATCAATTGAATTTTCGGATAAGTTTCTACAAATTTTCAGAAACTATTTAGGTTAATTTTATCATTAACAGAATCAAAATTTGAAATTTCTAAATCATTCTGGATCCAAATGAAATGATTACAATCTTTCTGGGGTCTAAAATGTGATTATAGAACTGTTATAATAATTTACATAATGCACAGGGGCTGTTTAGTTAGTTTACAGTGAATTCCTTAATTTTTATAAAGACTAGGGTCGATTCTATAAAGATCATGGGTTATTTCCTAGTTATTTAAATCTCCAGGGACTAAAGCGTTAAAATCTCAACGGTTATAACTAAATTGAATGTGGGCCGTCGGATCTGGGATCAACGGCCCAAATTTAAAATAACCGAACCGGTACGCTCCTTCTAATCTTAACCGTTCATGCGAGATGGACGCTCCCGGTTGCGCCACGTCACCCTAACCTCTTCTCCCTCGTGTCCGGCGGCCGCGCGATCGCCGACGAGTGGCGGCGGTGGCCGAAAACTCTCGGGTTTTGCCATTTCTTCACCATTTCTTAATCTACTTACACCAGAAGAGAGAGGAGAGGGTGGGGAACTCACCTAGGGGAGTTTTGGAGACCGAATTTGGCCGGAGAAGCGTGATCGACGGCGAAAGTGGGAAATCTCCGGCGATCTTCACCGTCAGCGCTTCCCAGTCATTTTTCTTCAAAGATTTTCGTCGGAATTGGGCTCTGGTGATCGAGGGAGGGCTCAGAGGGTGTTAGATCCGAAGATCAATGTGTATTTTTGGAGAATTGAGGAGGAGGGCGGTTTTTTCGATCGGAGTGATTGAGAGCAGTTTTTGTGGGAGAAAGTGACCGGGGCCGGGGGTATTTGTAGAGGGGAAGGAGGCGGCGGTTGCTGGGACGCCGGTTGAGGAAGAGGCGCGAAGAACCGGTGTAACACCCCAAATTTTTAGTCAAAACCCAAAATTTTGATTTAAAACCCTAAACCATGTTCAGAGGGGAATTTAGAAATTTTTGGACGTATTGCATGTTTTGCAAAAATTCAAATTCAAACTGGAATTCAAATTATACCCAAAACAGAAAAGAAATGGAAAAAGAAAAGGGAATCGGAAAAAAACTGGCCAGTGGGCCGAAACCGCCGACCGGCCCAGCAAACCCCGCGCCAGCCCGCCCCCGCGCGCGCCGCGCTGCCCCTCGCTGACGGGCGGGACCCACATGTCATCCCTAACCCCGCGACCCCGGACTCTCTCCCGCGCGCGCGATCGCAACCGATCGGGAAACCCGTCCCCGCAGCCGAATTCTGGTCCCAGCGGACTCCAACTCGATCACAACAGACCCACCGCCCTCCCCCGGCTATAAAAACCACAGCTCCGATCAGTTTTCCGCACGCGATCGCCGATTTTCACTCCGGTGAGCACCGAGACTTCGCCGGTGAATTCTGGCCGATCTAAGCTCAGAAACTCTGATCTAACTCGCTGGTTTTGATCCACCGCCTCCGGGGAACTTTGCAGGTGCAGAAAACCCGAAGACTTACGGTGTAAACTCAGCGCCGACGAGCCTCGCCGTGGTTTTGCCTCGGACCTCGCCGCCGAACAATTTCCAGGACCCCCGAGCTCGAGAAAACCCCCGAGGTGAGATCCCTGACCTCCCCTCTACCGATCTATGCCATAAGATCACAGTTTTAGGCAGAATTCTCGAAGATCCGAAACTTTCCGGCGAGATCGCCGCTTCTCGCCGCCGGCAGCGCCGCCCGCGCTCGATCAGAGCGACGTGGCCGCTTGTGCGCCGTTTATTTTAAATCGCACGGTAGACTTTAAATCCCCGCGTACCGGTTCGATGTTATAATCTCAGCCGTCGGTTTAGAATCGGACGGTCCACGTCGACCCCGCGTTATAAAGGCTGGAATTCTTACGTGCTACCCCCTGGGGTTCTCTAGAATTGAGAGCTAGCCCCGGAAACTTCAGATCTAGCCCCTGGAACTCCAGAAAATCATGTAAATTCATTTAAAATCAGTTTTAGCCCCTGGACTTAATAGAAATTAGGAAAAACACCTCTGATAAATGTAGCTAGACCCCTGGAAATTATAAAAATAATATTATAGACCCTGTAATGGGGTGAATTCATTATTTTAACCCTGTTTAGTAATTAATCTAGAAAATTGAATATGTAACTAGTGTTTAAAAATTAAAAAGTGGGACAAACATAATTGTCAAAATTAATTAAAAACTTTCTCAGTACTTAGAAAACTTCGGAGTGAGATAAAAATATAGTTTTGGGTTGAAATAAATCTGTTTCATCTATTATTTACATTTAGGGACACATTTTTAAGTAAATAATAGTTATAGAAAAATAGGGAAGATAATTATGAAATAGTCTACATCAGAAGACAAGGTTAAAATATGTTATTAAATTATTTAGGACCAGAACCTATACTGTTTAGGTGATGTATATTACTAATTTCATAATGAAATACACAATTATGCATAGGAATATAAATCTGAAAATATAGCAACTAGTAACTGATAAATGGAGTTTCTAAAATACAAAGAATTTAGTTTAGAGTTGGTAGAGATTCTGAAGGCACATATGGAGAAGAAAAATACTTTTCATACACATTTGGTAGTAAAAAGGTGTAGTAGTTTAATATAAGGAATTTATTTAAAACTGAAACACAACACATATAATGGTGAATGAATTTCATAAATGTGAATGTGTGGTTTGTATGAAGTGTAAGTGTGAACTATGTCTTATGGATTATTGTTTTTCTTTTGCTATGTGTGATGATATGAAGTAGAACCTGTTCAAGAACAAGTTATTCATTTCCAAGATCAGGACTACCCATTTCAAGAGCAGCAAGAAGGAGGCAAGTGTCCTTGACCACTTTGATCCTATGCTAGGATATGTAGATAGAATTATTTCATTGTCAAATGAAATATGAAACCCATGCTAGGAAAGTTTCCCTAGATTTGCATTACCTTGTTTCCTTGTAGCTTGGGTTGGGATTTATTTTACCATGTCATTTATTTACATGCATATGCTTAGCCATGCTTAGAATGGGATATTTGGGAAATGAGATCATCAGTTTATATTACCATACTCTTGAATGAGACATTGTGAGAGGTAGGGATCAAGGCAAGTTGGATGTTTTGGTTGTGTGCTGGGTGCATGAGACTTGGGTTTGTGTTTAGTACTTGCCTGGATCCTAAGGACCGGTTCATGGAGCATGTAACCCGGCTTTACAGTGCCAACCACAAGCTGAGATGGGGCAGCTTGGCCAATTAATTAGGTGTATCCCCGGCGTAGTATGGGTGTGTTGGATGGTGCGGGGAGTAGGTGTCAGCTGGACTACCATATGAACCGCAAGGCTCAAGAGGGGGCCACTGCAGCGGGGTTGGAGCCTCTTGTATGTTGTTAGGGGTGAAACCTCAGTGGGCCCACGCTCGTCGGGAATCCCTTTGTAAAGGCTTCGTAGTGATCTCCTGGCTGCACACCTGGGAAGTGTGAATGTGGATCGTAGCCACTGGCATAATGGAGGTTCTTTTAGTCCACCCGGCAACGGGGGATGAAATCACTACTTGTGGGTACAGTGATACAAACTCTGCAGAGTCAAAACTGTCTTGACAGTCGTGCTCACGGTTAAGAGCGGCCTGGACTTATTCATGATTAGAGGATTGATGGTTTTGGAAGTTAAGCGGGGAGCTTAACATTGGAAATGATGTTATGGTTATTGGATTATGATGATGGGATGGGAGATTGGGACCATTTCACCTGTGTAGTAATGTAAGTGCTTAATAAGCTAAGGTGATAGGTATTAATTGCATAGTGCTTTAACCATGAGTTCAACCTTTCCTTGTTCTAGCCATGCATGATATAATTTTCCCACACTTGCTGAGTACCATTGGTACTCAACCTTGCATATTTGTTGGTTTATATTGCTGCTCAGGTCAAGATAATGAGGTGGTGTATAATGACCAAGATTTTGGACCCGAGGAAGGTTTTTAGGTTCATGAAGACCCCCGGGCAACGCCTGTGATGGAGCCCTAAAGAATAATATTCCGCTGCTAGTTTATTTACTTGTGATGAAGCATTAGTGTCCATTGAGACATTTGCGATGTAAGACTTATTTATATTCGATACCTGGCTTGTAATAAATGATGTTTCACTATTTGTCATCACATGTATGAGAAAATGATCCTGGCATACATGTGATATTCACTTGGTTGTTTCTTCGGAAAAACCGGGTGTGACAGAGGTGGTATCAGAGCCAAGGTTGCCCGTAGGAACGTGGACCTAGGTAGAAATGGACGTATTTAAGGGCCCTATTTGCTTAAAAAACTAATTTCAAAGTGTGGGTGGAAAAGTGTTATTAAAAGAGTCATTTTCTTCATCTTACCCCAACTTTCATTCAAAATAGGATTTTTGTTTGAGAATTTATCTAACCTAATTTTAAATTCTTTTGTTTTTAGATGGTTCGCATGATTCGCACCGCTCGTAAGTCCACAGGAGGGAGAGTTCCCGTAGTTGCCCTTGCCGAAAGAGAGGAGAGTCGTCCAGTGACGTACCTTTCCTACGGATTGGCAGTAGGAGACTTGTTGCGCCGTCTTCGACGTATGCTCGAAGCCGCAGGCAATACGGGCAAGCTCATCATCCACTACAACTCCACCAGGACCATCCGTGAGAAGAGGGAAGAGTGGAGTTCGGAGATGAGGATTATACACGAGAATCAGCTGCTGAAGATCCACCATTCTCCAGCTTGTCGAGCAACACAAGTTGACGCGGAGAGAGATGTCACCTGGGAGGCCATCACCTGCCAGAGTCACATCTATCGTCGCCACTTGGACAAATCTGAGTACATGTATGTCCTCCAACGTGAGAGTGGTACCACGGAGTACAAGTACCCACCGGTGCAGCAAGGGACTTCCCATGAGCACATGGATTTGTGCTTGGAGGATGCTGCTATGCTCAGCACTCGACTGCAGGAGTGTCAACAAGAGCTTCAGGATGTCCGAGACACCCTGAAGGAAACGGAGGCGTTGCTGCGAGCTTGCTTAAGGGCGAGAGAAAGAGGAGATGGGAATGAACTGTGTGTCACCGTGAGTGATCCATGGACTCTCGACTCCCCGGATCGCCGAGCAATCAGGCGTCGTCGCACTTCTCCACCAGCAGCCTCCCCACCCAAAGCAGAGTCGGAAGGTAGCCGAAATGAGGAGGAAGATCCCGAGGAGCCAGCTCAAGAGGACGAGTAGTGTAGAGTCTTTCCCCTAGCTAGCAAGTGGTCGAGTAGTCGAGTCGTTACGTAGTTAATGGTGTGATAATGCTTGGTGTGTGACGTGAGTTGTGGAAGCCATGAGCAATTGTCCACAGCCTCGTCTCCAGATTGTTTTGCTTTGGTGTGTGAACTCATAGGAAAAAAATAGTGCATTTATTTGAGATATGAACCCTCGTAAAAGCATGACAAAGCCTCAACACATCAAAGTACAAACAAATGAAAGTAGTAAGATGATGCTAAATGATTTCAAATTGACATTGGTTGATTCTGCCAGATGGCTGGAAGAGGAAAAGGACGTGCTGCCAACCCCGCCAACAACAATGATGAGGCATGCAACCCTCATCTTTCTGGAGACCAGGACAGGGGTGGTCGCCGTGAAGAAGTTGATCCTCTCCACCAAATGCTGGAGAATCAAAATCGGCTTATCCAGAACTTAACTCAAGTGGTGGCCAACCTGCATCAAGTTCCACCTCCACAAGCTGCACCACGCCAACCAAGGTTGAGTGAGTTTCTAGGAACTCAACCTCCAAAGTTTGCAAGTGCTGCTGAACCTCTGGAGGCCGATGATTGGCTGAAGACCATTGAAAGTAAGATGAGGATAATCCAGTGCCAAGGGTACGAGAGGGTGCTGTTTGCCTCTCATCAATTGCAGGGACCTGCTGCTGATTGGTGGACCGCCTACGTGGCCGCCCATCATGACCCTGAGAACATCACTTGGGAAGAGTTCAAGCGTAGCTTCCGCAACCACTACATCCCAAGAGGTGAACTCAAAAACAAGAGGAAAGAGTTTCTGGGACTGCAGCAGGGAAACATGACGGTGAGGGAATACCTCACTAAATTTACTCAACTGTCCCGTTATGCTCCACGAGACATAGAGACAGATGAGCAGAAACAAGATTGTTTCGTGGAAGGACTTACCGCAGAGATGCAGTGTGTCATGTCCTCCAATGAGTATGAAAGTTTTCAAAAGATGGTGGACAGAGCATTTGTGGTAGAAAGGAAGCTAAAGGCCCTAGAAAATGAGAATAAGAGGAAGGCCGGGTGGTCACATCAAGCCTCAGGGAGCAACACCCGCCCACGTATGATGCAGCAACCTACGGGGCAGATGAGCCGTGCTGCGGTACCCTATTCAGCACCAAGAGGGTACAACCCAAACTACAGGCCACCCGCAGCACCAGCACAGCCGCAACGTCAGTTTGTGCAGCAGCCTCGCCCCGCATATCCACCTCGACCAGCAGTGCAAGGACCCCCAAACCAACTCCAAGACAACAAAGGCCAAGCACCTAAGGTTGGGGTGCAATGTTTCAGCTGTGGTGAAGTGGGGCACTATGCCCATAAGTGCCCGAAGAAGAAGCCTGCGCCGCCACAACAGCAAAATGTAGTGAGAGGACGGGTGAACCACGTCACTATGGAGGAAGCACAAGAGGCACCCGACGTGGTAGTTGGTAAGTTTCCTGCCAATTTACACCTTGCAACTCTGCTGTTTGATTCTGGTGCTACCCACTCGTTCATTGCTCAAGGGTTTGTTAAGAAGCATGACCTAGCAACCACACAATTGAACCATATGCTAGCCGTAAACTCTCCAGGTGGAGAAATAAGGACAAGACAAGTGTGTCCCAAAGTGAGCCTAGACATTAATGGGGTAGTATTTACGGCTAACCTCATAGTGATAGATTCACAAGGGATAGATATTATTTTGGGTATGGATTGGTTGACCAAACATAAAGGAATCATCCATTGTTCGACCAGAACGGTGGAACTAACTCACCCCAGTGGCACCAAAGTAAAGTTCATAACGATACACGAGCCTAGGAGGGACATTAAATTAAGTCAAGTGGAGGTGAAAGTTGAGGAAATCAGGACTATCAGGGAATATCCAGATGTTTTTCCGGAGGAATTGCCAGGAATGCCTCCCGACCGTGACGTGGAATTCGCAATTGAGCTAGTACCGGGAACAGCCCCGATATACAAGAGACCTTATCGAATGGACTCCAAGCAGCTAGAAGAGCTCAAGGATCATTTGAGAGAATTGATGGAGAAGGGGTATATTCGCCCTAGTTCCTCACCATGGGGAGCTCCGGTGATATTTGTGCCTAAGAAGGATGGAACCCAAAGGTTATGCGTGGATTACCGTGCCTTGAATGAGGTAACCATCAAAAACAAGTACCCATTGCCTCGCATTGAAGACTTGTTCGATCAGTTGAGGGGAGCTTGTGTGTTCTCAAAAATTGATCTCAGGTCGGGGTACCACCAACTCAAGATAAGGCAATCAGATATTCCCAAGACAGCTTTCGTATCTCGGTACGGACTGTATGAATACACTGTCATGCCTTTTGGGCTAACCAATGCCCCGGCATATTTCATGTACCTCATGAACAAGGTATTCATGGAATATCTGGACAAATTTGTGGTGGTTTTCATAGATGATATTCTCGTCTTCTCCCAAGATGAAGAAGAACATGAGAAACATCTAAGGTTGGTGTTACAGAGGCTGAGAGAACACCAACTATATGCCAAGTTGAGCAAGTGTGAGTTTTGGCTGAAGAGAGTTCCCTTTTTAGGACATATAATCTCGGAGGGAGGAATCTCCGTAGATCCCGCCAAAATCGAGGATATCCAGAAGTGGAAGACCCCTGAAAATGTCGGGGAAGTTCGAAGCTTTTTGGGATTGGCTGGATACTATCGACGGTTTATTGAGGGATTCTCCAAGATCTCGAGACCTCTAACCAAACTGTTGGAAAAGGGAATCGCATTCACCTGGACGCCACAGTGCGAGACGAGCTTTCAGGAGCTAAAGAAGAGATTGACAACAGCCCCAGTGCTGGTTATGCCAGATATGCAGAAGAATTTCACAGTGTACTGCGATGCCTCTGGAAATGGGTTGGGATGTGTTCTCATGCAAGAAGGACATGTCGTGGCTTATGCATCCCGGCAGCTTCGGAAGCACGAGAAGAACTATCCTACACATGATCTAGAACTAGCTGCAGTGGTACACGCGTTGAAAATTTGGCGGCACTATTTGATGGGGAAGAGGACAGAGATATATACGGATCATAAGAGTTTGAAGTACATATTCACACAACCAGATCTCAACCTCAGACAAAGGAGATGGTTAGAGCTGATCAATGACTTTGATGTGGGCATCAACTATCATCCTGGGAAAGCAAACGTCGTGGTCGATGCTCTAAGTCAGAAAGTGCAGGTCAATAAGTTGAGCTTGAAGGACACGCCTGCAGAATTGAAGGACGAGGTTATAAGGCTCAATCTATGTCTAGTAAATAGTGGTGAAGCCATCGCCATGGAAGTGGACTCCACACTCGAGCAAGACATATGCGAGGGCCAAAAGAATGATGAGAAGATACAAGAGATCAGACAGCTCATCAAGGAAAATAAAGCTCCTGGTTTTAGAGAGGATGAACAGGGAACGGTGTGGCACGGGAAAAGGATCTGTGTACCAGAAGTAAAGGAGATCCGTGAATTGATTTTAAAGGAGGCTCATGATTCCGACTATTCCATTCATCCTGGGAGTACGAAGATGTACCAGGATCTCAAAAGCAGGTATTGGTGGTATGGCATGAAGCGAGATGTCGCGGAACATGTTGCCCTGTGTGACACATGTCAGTTGGTGAAAGCAGAACATCAACGGCCCGCGGGATTATTGCAACCACTTAAAGTGCCTGAATGAAAATGGGAAGAAATCAGCATGGATTTTGTCGTGGGATTGCCTAGGACCCAATCCGGGTATGATTCAATATGGGTCATTATTGATAGGCTAACCAAGGTAGCTCATTTCATCCCTGTGAAAGAAAGCTACAGCGGATCCAAGTTGGCAGAATTGTACATGTCAAGGATTGTGTGTTACCATGGAGTGCCAAAGAAGATAGTGTCGGACCGAGGGACACAGTTCACCTCGAGGTTTTGGCAGAAGTTGCATGAAACCATGGGAACCCATTTGAACTTCAGCTCTGCCTATCATCCCCAAACTGACGGGCAGACGGAGAGAACCAATCAGATCCTTGAAGATATGTTAAGGGCATGTGCACTCAAAAACAATAGGAGTTGGGACAAGAACTTACCGTATGCGGAGTTTTCCTATAACAACAGCTATCAAGCTAGTATAAAGGTGTCACCGTTTGAAGCTTTGTATGGAAGGAAGTGCAGAACTCCCCTATTTTGGAACCAAACAGGAGAAAGTAAAGTGTTTGGTCCAGAAGTGTTACAAGAAGCCGAGGCGAAGGTGAGGGAGATTCGCAACAACTTGAGGATAGCACAAACACGCCAGAAGAGTTATGCTGATGTACGAAGAAGAGAACTCGTTTTCAACGTGGGAGACTATGTTTATCTCAAGGTGTCCCCTATCAGAGGACTCCGTAGGTTCAAGGTGAAAGGGAAGTTGTCACCTCGATACATCGGACCCTTTCAGGTTTTGGAAAGGAAAGGCGAAGTGGCGTACCAACTAGAGTTACCAGCTCTTCTATCGGACGTGCATGATGTATTCCATGTGTCACAACTCAAGAAATGCTTGAGGACGCCTGAAGAGGTGTTACCCATGAATGAAGTAGATGTAGCTGAAGATTTGTCTTATGCCGAGCAACCATACAAGATTTTGGACACAATGGAACGCCTCACCAGAAACAAGAGAATCCGGATGTGCAAGGTGCAGTGGAAGCATCACTCAGAAGAGGAAGCTATCTGGGAACGGGAAGATGAGCTCAAGGCACAATTTCCGGAATTGTTTTCTTAGAAACACCAATCTCGAGGACGAGATTTCTTTTAAGGGGGGTAGAGCTGTAACACCCCAAATTTTTAGTCAAAACCCAAAATTTTGATTTAAAACCCTAAACCATGTTCAGAGGGGAATTTAGAAATTTTTGGACGTATTGCATGTTTTACAAAAATTTAAATTCAAACTGGAATTCAAATTATACCCAAAACAGAAAAGAAATGGAAAAAGAAAAGGGAATCGGAAAAAAAACTGGCCAGTGGGCCGAAACCGCCGACCGGCCCAGCAAACCCCGCGCCAGCCCGCCCCCGCGCGCGCCGCGCTGCCCCTCGCTGACGGGCGGGACCCACATGTCATCCCTAACCCCGCGACCCCGGACTCTCTCCCGCGCGCGCGATCGCAACCGATCGGGAAACCCGTCCCCGCAGCCGAATTCTGGTCCCAGCGGACTCCAACTCGATCACAACAGACCCACCGCCCTCCCCCGGCTATAAAAACCACAGCTCCGATCAGTTTTCCGCACGCGATCGCCGATTTTCACTCCGGTGAGCACCGAGACTTCGCCGGTGAATTCTGGCCGATCTAAGCTCGGAAACTCTGATCTAACTCGCTGGTTTTGATCCACCGCCTCCGGGGAACTTTGCAGGTGCAGAAAACCCGAAGACTTACGGTGTAAACTCAGCGCCGACGAGCCTCGCCGTGGTTTTGCCTCGGACCTCGCCGCCGAACAATTTCCAGGACCCCCGAGCTCGAGAAAACCCCCGAGGTGAGATCCCTGACCTCCCCTCTACCGATCTATGCCATAAGATCACAGTTTTAGGCAGAATTCTCGAAGATCCGAAACTTTCCGGCGAGATCGCCGCTTCCCGCCGCCGTGCGCCGCCGGCAGCGCCGCCCGCGCTCGATCAGAGCGACGTGGCCGCTTGTGCGCCGTTTATTTTAAATCGCACGGTAGACTTTAAATCCCCGCGTACCGGTTCGATGTTATAATCTCAGCCGTCGGTTTAGAATCGGACGGTCCACGTCGACCCCGCGTTATAAAGGCTGGAATTCTTACGTGCTACCCCCTGGGGTTCTCTGGAATTGAGAGCTAGCCCCGGAAACTTCAGATCTAGCCCCTGGAACTCCAGAAAATCATGTAAATTCATTTAAAAATCAGTTTTAGCCCCTGTACTTAATAGAAATTAGGAAAAACACCTCTGATAAATGTAGCTAGACCCCTGGAAATTATAAAAATAATATTATAGACCCTGTAATGGGGTGAATTCATTATTTTAACCCTGTTTAGTAATTAATCTAGAAAATTGAATATGTAACTAGTGTTTAAAAATTAAAAAGTGGGACAAACATAATTGTCAAAATTAATTAAAAACTTTCTCAGTACTTAGAAAACTTTGGAGTGAGATAAAAATATAGTTTTGGGTTGAAATAAATCTGTTTCATCTATTATTTACATTTAGGGACACATTTTTAAGTAAATAATAGTTATAGAAAAATAGGGAAAATAATTATGAAATAGTCTACATCAGAAGCCAAGGTTAAAATATGTTATTAAATTATTTAGGACCAGAACCTATACTGTTTAGGTGATGTATGTTACTAATTTCATAATGAAATACACAATTATGCATAGGAATATAAATCTGAAAATATAGCAACTAGTAACTGATAAATGGAGTTTCTAAAATACAAAGAATTTAGTTTAGAGTTGGTAGAGATTCTGAAGGCACATATGGAGAAGAAAAATACTTTTCATACACATTTGGTAGTAAAAAGGTGTAGTAGTTTAATATAAGGAATTTATTTAAAACTGAAACACAACACATATAATGGTGAATGAATTTCATAAATGTGAATGTGTGGTTTGTATGAAGTGTAAGTGTGAACTATGTCTTATGGATTGTTGTTTTTCTTTTGCTATATGTGATGATATGAAGTAGAACCTGTTCAAGAACAAGTTATTCATTTCCAAGATCAGGACTACCCATTTCAAGAGCAGCAAGAAGGAGGCAAGTGTCCTTGACCACTTTGATCCTATGCTAGGATATGTAGATAGAATTATTTGCATTGTCAAATGAAATATGAAACCCATGCTAGGAAGTTTCCCTAGATTTGCATTACCTTGTTTCCTTGTAGCTTGGGTTGGGAATTATTTTACCATGTCATTTATTTACATGCATATGCTTAGCCATGCTTAGAATGGGATATTTGGGAAATGAGATCATCAGTTTATATTACCATACTCTTGAATGAGACATTGTGAGAGGTAGGGATCAAGGCAAGTTGGATGTTTTGGTTGTGTGCTGGGTGCACGAGACTTGGGTTTGTGTTTAGTACTTGCCTGGATCCTAAGGACCGGTTCATGGAGCATGTAACCCGGCTTTACAGTGCCAACCACATGCTGAGATGGGGCAGCTTGGCCAATTAATTAGGTGTATCCCCGGCGTAGTATGGGTGTGTTGGATGGTGCGGGGAGTAGGTGTCAGCTGGACTACCATATGAACCGCAAGGCTCAAGAGGGGGCCACTGCAGCGGGGTTGGAGCCTCTTGTATGCTGTTAGGGGTGAAACCTCAGTGGGCCCACGCTCGTCGGGAATCCCTTTGTAAAGGCTTCGTAGTGATCTCCTGGCTGCACACCTGGGAAGTGTGAATGTGGATCGTAGCCACTGGCATAATGGAGGTTCTTTTAGTCCACCCGGCAACGGGGGATGAAATCACTACTTGTGGGTACAGTGGTACAAACTCTGTAGAGTCAAAACTGTCTTGACAGCCGTGCTCACGGTTAAGAGCGGCCTGGACTTATTCATGATT
This sequence comes from Neostapfia colusana, assembly GCA_030760725.1. NCBI lineage: Eukaryota > Viridiplantae > Streptophyta > Magnoliopsida > Poales > Poaceae > Neostapfia > Neostapfia colusana. Next base: position 111,366,496 of record JASWHV010000006.1, read on the forward strand.
AGAGGATTGATGGTTTTGGAAGTTAAGCGGGGAGCTTAACATTGGAAATGATGTTATGGTTATTGGATTATGATGATGGGATGGGAGATTGGGACCATTTCACCTGTGTAGTAATGTAAGTGCTTAATAAGCTAAGGTGATAAGTATTAATTGCGTAGTGCTTTAACCATGAGTTCAACCTTTCCTTGTTCTAGCCATGCATGATATAATTTTCCCACACTTGCTGAGTACCATTGGTACTCAACCTTGCATATTTGTTGGTTTATATTGCTGCTCAGGTCAAGATAATGAGGTGGTGTATAATGACCAAGATTTTGGACCCGAGGAAGGTTTTTAGGTTCATGAAGACCCCCGGGCAACGCCTGTGATGGAGCCCTAAAGAATAATATTCCGCTGCTAGTTTATTTACTTGTGATGAAGCATTAGTGTCCATTGAGACATTTGCGATGTAAGACTTATTTATATTCGATACCTGGCTTGTAATAAATGATGTTTCACTATTTGTCATCACATGTATGAGAAAATGATCCTGGCATACATGTGATATTCACTTGGTTGTTTATTCGGAAAAACCGGGTGTGACAACCGGCCGGAACCGAGGTACATTGTTCACATGCGATAATAGCGTCGGGGAGAGAGAGAGAGCGGTCGGCGGCGGTTTTGGAGGGAAAAGGGCTGATGGCTGTGCCCAGGTGGCAGTGGGGAAGAGAGGGGGAGAAGTTTGGCGCACGTTTTCTGTAAAATTCGGTTGTTACACTCGTCACGGGCCGACGACGGGCCAACGAGGGGTGCGCAGCAACTCGAACTTGATGCACGGTCGCGTCCAAGCTGCTTGCCCTGGGATCAAATGCTGAGCCTCGGCGAAGCAATTTCCGTCCCCACCTTGACGAGACGTACGCGGCGTGTGAAAGTAGTGCTGTGGCGGTCTGGCCTCTGGCCTCCGTTGGAGCGAGTACTAGCGCCGCGCGCCCAGGAAAAATCGATCGGCAGACAGTTATTATCGACTACTATTACATTGTTCATTCGACGGTCATTACCGTTTTAGGCCCGGTTTGGTAGGGCTGCTGTGTAAATGGCTTTTAGAGCTGGTGCAGCTAACGAAAGTTGGTTCACTGGCTCCCGATTCATTTTAACAGTAATTAGAAAAATAACTCCATGCTACAGTACATAAATAGCGACGTGTTTGGTGAGGCCGAAGCTAGTTGAAACTCTACGAAATGGGACCTCAGACTGTTTGCATTTTCCGTACTCTAAATTACTAATTTAAAATTTTTTACTGATCTTCTATAGTACCATTTATAGTGACGTGTTTTAGATTGTGCACACTAACAATCTGCCCGCGCGACGCGCGTGCTGTCTTGCATCGTGATGCTGCAACGATCTGCCGCTGCTGTGTTCATCCTAGGGGTGGCGTAGCCAGCCAAAGCTCCAGTATCCTCCGGCGCTCGCCTCGAAGAAGCTCTGACCGGATACGATCGAGCCCGTGCCAGCGAGAGGTCTTGTCTACCCAGTCCGTATTTAAGAGGCTCGTCAGCTCGGGTAGACGCGATTGCTCCCTCTTCGCCGCCTACGGTGCTGTCCTGTGCTGTGTCGGCACGAAAGTGGAGCCTGAAATTAGACTGACTGCACCGTTGTATGCCGCGAAGTGCGGGACGCTCGATTTAGCTGCGGGTGAAAAAAATCCTCTGCACCGTGTGTGGTACAGCGTACTGCAAAAGAAAGCACGCTAAGGAGCAACGTCCAAGCGAGCGCACGCAGACGCTAGCGGGACAGCGCGTAAATCGATCGTTGCTTGCTTAGCGCGCGACGGAACAGGCACGGTTGCAGCGGAGGCATGGCGTGAGAGGAGATAAGAAAAGTAAAAAAAATATAAAGAAATATTAAAATATAGATGGTGTTTGATATGGAGTATGTTTGGGAGAGTATAATAAATACGGTAGCACGTGTTGGAAAACGAAAAATATTTAAAATGTGCTGAAAAGAGTTGAGAATATACGTATAGATGGTGTTTGGTATGGAGTATGTTTGGGAGAGTATAATAAATACGGTAGCACGTGTTGGAAAATGAAAAATATTTTAAAATGTGCTGAAAAGAGTTGAGAATATACGTTTAGAGGAGATTTTTAAAGTACATAAATACGGATAGGCTTAGCTTACAACGCTGGTGTCTGGGTCCACGACCACGGTTTCTGTCGCCACGGCTCCTCGCCAACTCCAAGGATTAGCAGATGCTACAGTGCAAGACAAAACGAGTGGCCTGGCAGTGTTCGGACTGAGTACTGATGCAAGGGCTGCCTCATCAATTCGGTCTCGTATACTCGTGTATGGGTGCTCGATGATTGCCTGCTCCGTCCCATCATGAGATTGAGTACCGTACTCGTACTCACAGTTTTCCACGAGAGTCACGGTGCGATGCTGGAAAAACTTGGTTACTATCGTGCTGTCAAGGCATGCGGTGCGGCATGGGCAAGCACACGACGGCACGCTCGACAAACGGTACGACTGTACGAGTAGTGGCCGTAGTAGCCTGCACAGGGCGGCTCTAGGGCGTCGTCCGTGGACTCCTTTGCGTGCCGCAGGTACAACATCCCGTCCTCCGCTCGTCGCGGGAGGATGCCACAACTACTGGCGACTTGGCGAGTACTCCTTACTCCGGCACAACGACGTGGTGCTGCGGGGACACAAAAGCCTGCGCGGAACACGCAACTAGTCTTCTCCACGGAAGTGGAGCGCGTGCTCTGGTTGATATGCGCCACCGGTACGTTTTGTGTGGCGTGTGTGTGGTCTGCAAGTCCAACTAACGGTGGAGGCTTGTCCGGCGGTGACGTCTCCCCAACCGACTATGATTGATGAAGACTTCTCCCCAACCGACTATGATTGATGAAGACACCATGAATTGGAGAAAGCCTATTAGAACAGCCCGTCAGTACGGACCAGCTGACCTTCTTTAGATCATGCGCACTGATTTTTAGACCATGGGCACTGATGTACTGGATAGGGTACTGGGCTCCAAATATGGCGCATGTACCATTTTAATGACATGCACCGGCGAACTGCACAACCTAGGCCAAGCTCCAGGTTGCTACAAGGGTATGCTCAGCAATGAGTATACTCTTGTGCGGAACGAGCATGACAGTTGGTTTTCACGCGAGTACTAGAAAGGAGGGGAGGTGGTGAACGGTGGAGAAGCAGCGGGAGAAGGCTGATGCGATGGGGAAGAGGACGACACGGAGGAAGAAGGGGCGACGGGGGAGAAGGCCGACGCGGAGGATGCGGGCAATGGGGACGATGCCGACTCGTGGGAGGGCACCATGATGGGGAGGGCGAGTGATGTAGAGCAATGCTGGCGCAGAGGAGTGCGGCGCGCCGGAGCCCGAGCAGGCGGAGGCTGGAGGCGGCGATGGAGTGCGACGGGGCGAAGGGCGCGGATGGGGTGGCGGGAGCGAAGGGCGGAGGCAGGGCGACGCCGGCATGGAGTGTGAGAGTGGTGGCGAAGGCCGATGGCGGAGCTAGCTCGTGCAGGTCGAGGGAAAGGAGACCAGCGCGGGGGTGCTTAGGGAGAGGAGAAAGGAGCGGAAGAAAAAAAGGAAGGAGAAGATTTTGGGGAGGACAGAAATAAAAGAAATAAGGTAAATACAAAGAGAAGGAAAAAAGTTGAAAAAAGGAAAGAAGAGAGGAAAATATGAAAAGAAAAATAAAAGGAAAAATAGATAAAATGGAAATATAAAGAAAAATGGAGAGAAAAGGAAATAAAATAAAAGAAATAGAACAAAGAAAAAGGAAAGAAAATAAAAGGAAAAGAAGAGAGAAAGAAGTAAAGAAAAAAGAAATGAAAGGATGAAAAGAATAAAATGGGTGATAGTTGATATAGAGTACTGTCAAGTTTTTCCTGCGACACTTCCTCCGGTCCGCTCTGGAGCAGCCTGCGGAGGTTCTTTTTTAGGAGGGGCTTAGTTATTTTGAGCATCACAACACGGTGGCGAGATGAACACGAAGATTTACGTGGTTCGAGTCGCCTGAGCGTAATACCCTACGTCCACGGAGTGTTGGCTGTTCTTTGTTGCTTTAGTTTGAGGGTGGCTCGAGCTTGCGAGCTTACAATGGTGTTCGGGGATCGAAAAAATGGGAATCGAATCCCTTTGCCCGTTGTCTGTCTGGTCCTTTTATAGCTCAAGGCAAGGTAGCCTTACAAGTGGGCCCAGAGCCTGATAGGCAGCCTCGGTATGGGTAGCAACCCCTACTATGGCTAGAACGACCATTGCTAGTAGTAGCATACTTTATGAAGTTGTAGGGTGCGTCGCCTTGTCGCATTGCCACCCTTAAGTGCTGCCTAATGAAGGCGGTAGGAACACGTTTTGTCCCGTGACGCCGCACTGTTGCTGCCGTCAGGGCGCCGCGCTACTGGTCTCTGCTGCCAGGCACGCTTGTACCGGGATACGCTGGATTGCTTGTCTGGGGAACATGCGAACTTTAAATGTGCGATAGGACATCACACCTTCCTCTTTACTCCTTGGCTATCTCTCTGTTGCTTGTCGGCGTGGTGTCCGGGTGGCTGGCCCACGGGACAGACGTTGTCATCGGAGCTGTCTTGCGGAGTAGCGAGGGGTCCGGAGTCGTTGGACACGTGGCAACGCCGGAGCTCTCACTGGCAGGAGGGGAGGTCCGGAGCTGTCATGCACGTGGCCGCACCGAAGCCCTCTTTGGCGGAAAGGGGCGCGTGGAGCTGTTGCCCACGTGGCAGTACCGGAGCCCTCCCATGGTGGAGGTTGGACCCGGAGCAGTAGGACACGTGGCACCTCCGGAACTCTCTCCGGCGAAAGTCGTGGCTCGGAGGTTCCGGACACATGGCAGTGCCGAAGCCCTCCCTAGCGGGAGGTCGGGTCCAGCACCATCGGACACGTAGCGGTTTTGGAGCCATACTCAGCCGGTAGTGAGGCTCAGAGCCTGCAGGCACGTGGTAGACTCGGAGCCCTCCTTAGCAGGTGGTCGGACCCGAGGTCTAGGGCAAGCGCCTTCTCATGAGGGCTCTCTAGCTGGCGGTTGGGCCCAGCGTGCACGTTGGGTCTTTGTCTTTTACATACATGCTGACGTATGTCTTCTTTCGCTTTTACACGTGGGGTACTCGGTCTTAAATGTAACGACAAGTACATTTAGAGAGCACCCGATGAAAAGAAAAGAATCTTATGAAAAAAGTGGAAATATTTTTTAAATAGACTTTTAAAGTATAAAAGTACGGATAGGCGTGTACCTCTATACCCCACAAAAATGGAGCGCGAGGTCTGGCTGCTATGGGCAACGCTCGCCATCTCGCTCCTCTACTGCCTGACGAACCTGAGGCGGCCTTCAGCCAACGGACGCCGGCCGCCCGGCCCCAGGCCGCTTCCTTTCATAGGCAACCTCCTCGACCTTCGCCGCGGGAACCTCCACCACACGCTCGCGCGCCTGTCGCGCGTCCACGGCCCCGTCATGCGCCTCCAGCTGGGGCTCACCACGGCCGTGGTCGTTTCCTCGCGCGACGCGGCGGAGGAGGCGTTCGCGAGGCACGACCGGCGCCTCGCCGCACGTGCCGTCCCGGACGCCACCCGTGCCTCTGGGTTATCGGAGCGGTCGGTGATGTGGCTGCCGAGCTCCGACCAGCGGTGGAGGACCATGCGCGGCATCGTGGCCACGCACGTCTTCTCCCCGCGCAGCCTCGCGGCGGCGCGCGCCGTCCGGGAGCGTAAGGTGCGGGACCTGGTGAGCTACGTCCGCGGGCGCGCCGGGCAGGAGCTGGACGTCGGCCAGGCCGTCTACGGCGGCGCGCTCAATCTCGTGTCGACCGCCGCCTTCTCCGTTGACGTGGTCGACGTGGGCACCGCGTCGGCACAGGGACTGCAGGAGGTCGTGGAGGAAATCATCGAGCTGGTCGCTAAGCCCAACGTCTCGGACCTTTTCCCGTTCCTCCGGCCGCTCGACTTGCAAGGGCGGCGTCGCCGGGCAGCCGGGCTTTACGAGAAAGTCTTTCGAGTCTTCGATAACGTGATTGACCGCCGGCTGGCGGAGGATTCCTCGTCCAAGAGCATGCGCGGCGACTTACTCGACGCGCTTCTCCAGCTCACCTCCACGGGCACGATCACTCGCGACGGCGTAACAGCCGTTATGTTCGACGTCTTCGTGGCCGGAAGCGACACCATGGCGATCACGGTGGTGTGGGCGATGGCCGAGCTGCTCCGCAACCCGGTCATCATGGCCAAGGTGCGCGCGGAGATCGACGGCGCTCTCGGCGGCAAGGAAACCATCGAAGAGCCAGACGCCGCGAGCTTACCATACCTCCAGGCCGTGGTCAAGGAGGCTTTGCGGCTGCACCCGGTCGGGCCACTCATGTTACCGCACAAGGCCGTGGAGGACGGCGTCGAGATCGGCGGCTATGCGGTTCCCAAGGGTTCAACAGTGATCTTCAACGCCTGGGCGATAATGCGTGACCCAGCAGCGTGGGACAAGCCGGAGGAGTTCGTGCCAGAGCGGTGGTTCTTGGACAGGGCCGCCGAGATGGGCAGAGGGAAAGAGTTTGAATTCATCCCGTTCGGCTCCGGCCGGAGGCTGTGCCCTGGCTTGCCGATGGCAGAATGCGTCGTGCCGTTCATGCTGGCGTCGCTGCTGCACGCGTTCCAGTGGAAGCTGCCTAACGGCATGTCCGCCGAGCAGCTGGACGTGAGCGAGAAATTTACCACCGTCAATGTCATGGCCGTTCCTCTCAAGGCGGTTCCCATCGTGATCACCTAGTCAATGATCTTATCCCTGTACTAGTACAATCTATAAACAGAAGAAGTATAACTAAAACGATGCCATGTTGTTCTGTAGGCTTCGAGGGATCCAAAGGGACTGAATTTCACGTCATTGTTACGGATTGCCAAAGAATCACTTGTTTCTATGATACTCCAATCTAAAGAAAACAGAGCGTACGATGTCTTAATGGTTGGCGGCTATGCGATACCCAATAAGGGCAGCACGGTGATCTTCAACGCGTGGGGCGATGATGCGTGACCCGGCGGCGTGGGAGAGGCCGGACGAGTTCCTGATTCCTGCCGGAGCGGTGGCTCTTGGACAGGGCCTCCGAGGGAAGGACTTGGAGTGCGTTCCGTTCGGGTCCGGCCGGAGGATGTGCCCAGCTGGCCTGCCGATGGCGAAGCGCGTCTTGCCGTTCATAGTGGCGTCGCTGCTGCACGCGTTCAACCTGCTGGTCCTTTATTTTCTCCAGTGAACCGCACAAGTCAATTTGGCATTTCAAGCCTTTATTTCCTTTGAGCGTGCGTAGTATTTTTCCTCTTTCCTCTGGTCCTTTTGGGCTAACAACGTGCTTCTGCTTCCTGAAGCGATTCAGACCAGAGAGCGGCCCATACAGTATATGTGGGTTGGGCCCGATAAAGTCTCTGGAAAAGTGCAGGGATGACCCAACGATAGCTGGACAGGGTTTGTCCATATGATCCAGTAGTACGAATCAACCAACAGAACTGGAGAAGGACGCGAAGGCCAGCCGTCTCCTTCCGGAACCCCATCCCGTCCCTTGGCCAAGGGCGTCATCAACTGTCCCGTCCCACCGTCCTACATGGCGATCGATGAGGAGCGCCATAAGCGATCACATCGCATGCTTGTGCTGGCTGATGGCTTCTAGTCAGGGATGAACGTGAACCCACCTCCCTCTCACGCGCAAGGTCCCGATCGCATGCCTCGCGCCTACAGCACTGACCAATCGAACCATCTGCGCACCTAATCTGCTACCAGCTGGAAGGAATTAGCAGACCTAACTGGTAGGATCCAACTAGCCTCCCTCACTAGCTTTGGACGTCCGTCTATTATGCGAAGGAACCGGCGATTCCGATGGTGTTCCCTCTTTCGATACTCAATCTTCAGTAGAAAACAAGGCCGCAGTTTTTTTTGTGTCTCGCGTGCTTATGCGTACATGATCACGCCACAGGCACGTACGGGGGCCAAGCTATAACCTAGAGCTGTATGAAGTATATTAACTAGTCTGACATGACGCGTGCGGCGTTCATGCTTGACTCTATTCAAGAGCACATACTGTATGTTCCGTGGTCGAGCCAGTGCCTAGCTGAGGACGCGCGCGAGTCGAGCACTTGTCGGATCCACGCAAACGCAGCTGCGCAAGCAGCAGCACCGGGCGCATGCGGTGTGGCGGTACAAGACGAGCCCGGCCTGCTTAACCAACAGCTGCTAAAGCTTGGCTGTCAGAGTGACCGGCGGGGGCCCGAGGTGCCCTCCACTTGGAAAAGGCGGGGCGTGGAGGTGTAACCCGTGGACGCCAGTTGCCTTTCGATCGTCCCTGGGTGGCCACACGGGACAAACCTGGGTCCAAGATCGGTCGAGCGCCGGTGGCGTGCCGCGCCTGCCGCGCAGACGCACAGGGTACACGACAGCAGCAGGCGACAGTACCGAGAGGCGATCGCGTCAGCGGCGCACAGCGGGTGGCCGTGGCGCCAGCATGCGGCCGAGATGACCGCGTCGCCCGCAGCTGGCGCTGGCCTCTGCTCCGCGGCCGGGCCCTCTCCCTGGGTCCCGTGCCCCGCGCAGCAACGACCGCGTTGGAATTGGAGCCGCGCGCCGGGCGTGATGGCGATCGAGCGCGGGCCCCTACGCGACCGCGACGGCCGTGCCTGGCGCTGTGGCCTGATACCGGCGCAGCGCGCTGTCATGTGAACTTGGGCCCGGGGCCCGGCCTGCATTTGGAGGTCTGCAGCGCACGGCGCGGCGATACGGGTCAGACCGTCGAGGTGTCGGCAAGCGTCGTCACGAGGGGACTGCGTCTATCTTCGTGTGCCGCTGCCACCCTTGCTGGTCGCGACCTGCAGGCAAACGTTACGACACAGTACTTGTCTGCCGAGCTTTGTGTGCCTGTCTGCGGGGCAACAGTGTGTAACACCCTGGTTTACAAAATACGAAAAAAATAAATTTTGAACTTGAAAACATGCTAGGAAACTCAATGAAAATTCAAAGTTCAAATTTGAAAGAAGAAAAAAAGAAAAACAAACTGAAATCAATAAAAAAACCAATTTGAATCCTTACTCAACATGGGCCGAAACCCAACTCTTTCCACCCCTAGCCCAGCCCAACCCGCAGCCCATCTCTTTTCCTCGGCCCAAAAACCCCAGCATAGGATTCTTTCTCGCTCTCTCTGACAGGTGGAGCCCGCATGTCACTCCCTCCTTTACCCCCATCCTTCCCCTTCCTCTTTTCCTCTCCACCTGCTACCTCCTCTCTTTTCTCGTGGTCAAGCCGACAGCCCCCAACTGAAAAGCACGAAAGCAGCATTGGATCCCCCACTTCTCCCCACAATTGGTTCCTCCTCCTAGCCCACGCCTCGCCCTTCCGATCCCCCATGGTGCTGCTGTCGAAGTGTGTAGTCGACACTCCCCCCGGACCTGCTCTGGGCAGCCCACGGAGGTTCTTTTTCGGAGGGGCTAGACACTTGCGGAGAGCTTCAGCGTTAGGGACGAGTGAGGGAGAAGCTTGACACGGGGAGTTTTACGTGGTTTAGGCAGCCGGAGCGTAAAACCCTACGTCCACGGTGAGCAGAGGTGCTTGCTGTATTGCTTGCTGCTCAGAACCGGAGTCCTGAGCTTGAGGGTGAGTGATGTCTAGAGTGCGAGTTCACAGAGTTCAAACCCTTGCTAACGTTGCCTACCCGAGCCTTTTGTAGTCCAAGGCTCGAGTGGCTTACAAGGTGGGCCCGGGACCCGACAGGTGGTCCCGGGGAGATTGCTTGCCGTCTACCGTATCTGCAGTTATGCCGGTAGTTGTCTCTGGCGAAGGCTTCCGAGTCTTCGTTCTGCCGTCCTGCCCATGCCGCAAGCTAGTCGTAGTGGTTGATGATGGCAGGGGCGGCAGGAGATGTCTTGTTGCTGTGTTTATTGGCGGGAAGGCTCTGACACGGCGCGCCAGTCTGCGATGTGACTGGGCGCAACGGCACCTGAACAGAGGCGTGCTCCGCGTCTCCGCGTCTTGGGAAGGCGCGGGCCTTGAATACCTTGTACGGGCAAGGTATGGCGCGTCTTTACGCCTGCTGCCTACCGCGCGGGGGCAGGCAGCGTTGCTCTACTTGCCACGTGGCAGGCCCGGAGCTCTCCTCTGAGGAGAGGGAGGTCCGGCCCCGCGGGACACGTGGAGCCTTCGGAGCTCTCCCCGCGGAGGGGGGAGGTCCGGCTGCTGCTGGCCACGTGGCGGGTCCGGAGCTCTCCTCTGAGGAGAGGGAGGTCCGGCCCCGTGGAACACGTGGAGCCTTCGGAGCTCTCCCCGCGGTGGGGGGAGGTCCGGCTGCTGCTGGCCACGTGGCGGTCCCGGAGCTCTCCTCTGAGGAGAGGGAGGTCCGGCCCCGCTGTACACGTGGCGCCTTTGGAGCTCTCCCTGCGGAAAAGGGCGAGGTCCTTAGGCATTTTCCCCTGTGCGCGGGGGTACCCCATATCGAGGGTACCGACAGTGGCCCCCGGGCCCATCTCGGGGGAGATAGCGAGCCCAAGGTGGGGCCTCCGTCTCTTCCGTTCCACGCACTTTCTCTAATTCCCGCATTGACCATTGCCAGAGCACGAACAGTCATGGGATCGTGGGGGCGTGCGCTCACTTGATGGTTGCTTTTACTGTGGCGGTTCCCAAGGCTGCCACTTCTGCACGTCGCGGCGCTTTTTTTGGGAACCGCCGAAGCGCCTTGCCGGCTCGTCTCCTTGGGAGACTGACTTCTTGGCCCACCGCTTCAGCTGGACGACTTGGGTCCACTTGTCATCGACGCTCGGTCTTGGAGCCAAAGCGGTTGCCCAAGCGGCGTATTCGAAGAGTTTCAAATCGCTTTGAATCGCACATGGGAAGTTTTAAAAGGGGATCTTACCCGCATCGCGGCTTCCCTTCGCACTTCCTAGCGCTTGCACCTTCCTTGTACTCTTGCGCCTTGGTCTTCCTGTCCTCGAGCTCTCCCCGGCCATGGCTTCCAACCTGCTTCCGTCGCGTCTCGCTCGGTCGGCCGAGCTTGGACCAGTGCGCAGGCTGCTGGGCTGGCACACGGAGGAGCAGAAATGCCGGCTCCGCCGGGGATCTCTCCCCCTACTCCTGGAAAAGGGGGAGATGGTCTTCTTTACTGCCTACGCCATGGCGGGGTTCGTCTCGCCAATTTCTTCCTTCTTCGTCAAATTGCTGGAGACGTATGGTCTCCAGCTCCACCACCTTTCCCCCAACTCCTTCGCGATGGCCGCCGTCTTCGTCCATTTCTGCGAGATGTTTGTGGGGGTGCATGCTTCAGCGACGCTCTTCCGCTACTTCTTCGTATTGCGGATGACCGGGTGCAGCTCGAAGACCCAGCTGGGAGCGTACTATTTCCAGCATCGCTGCAAGGACCCAAAGGCCTCTGGGTACCTTCTACCTTTCAGTGCGTCGAGGTGGGAAAACTAGAGGGAGAACTGGGTGATCGTGCAGACCGACGAGCACGATCGCCTGCAGCTCCCAACCGCCGGCCCAACCACCGAGCGTCGCTTCTGGGAGGAGGTCCCAGAGCTGGAGTAGGAGTACGCACCGGTCTTGGAGCGGATCCGGTTCCTGGCCAACGAGGGACTGACGTCCCTGATGGTGCTAGTGGATTTCTTGTCGCGCCGTATTGCGCCGTTGCAGCAGCGCAGCCACCCGGCATGGTACTACACTGGTGAGCAGGACTGCACCAGGTTGGAGAGGGGTCTCGGCTCTGATCCTTCCGATGAGGAGCTGTACGAGATGGTGGGCAAGGTGAGCGGCGACTACGTCACCGGTGGCAACCTCGCCTTCCCGACCTCTGCCACCCCCCTCTTCTTAGAGCCGCAGAGGAGATCAGAGCTGCTGCGGAAGATGCCAAACCTTGACGACAATGGGATCGCCGTTCGTCAGGTTGGGGATACCCACCGGAGCATCTCGATCCCTGGGACCGAGCGCCCCGGATCGGAGCACGAGGCGTTTGTCGCCGCCCAACTGTAAAAGCCCAAGAAAAGGGACTTGCAAAAACTTTTTCTTCACCGCACAACACCACAGTTTTTATTGTGGACACCTTAGGAAATGTTGTGAAGAGCAAGTAACCTCCATCAAAAGAATGATTAGAGGGGAAAGCCTTCACTTTCACAAAGTATGGTTTCTACACTTGAACATGAGAGGTTGAGCTCACCCCTAGAATTTAAAAAGTCTTGGGAAGGTTCAGTCCAAAGCTCATGCAAATTCAACACTTTTTGAGGCACTTTTGGGTTATTTCAAAAAGAGGCCAACTTGAATGTAAATTCAAATTGCAGCAACTTTCATCACCCAAATTCAAAAGTTAGCTCCATATCTAAACTCAGCATATTTTCCTGAGTAGTCCCACCAATTTTCAGTCCCATTGGACTTCATCTCATCGGGAGCCGAATTAGTAAAAATTCAAACTGAGTTTGAATTTTCAAATTTAAATATGAAGGGAATGTGGCCAAACCAGTTTGAAGTTGATGAATTCAAATTCTACCTCTGAATTGGTTGCTAAATTCCCTTTTCAAGTCTGAGTAGGTGGGATATTTGCACAACAGAGAAGATTAGGCGGGAGGAGAGGGCCCACCAGTCAGCTAGACTTCGGCCCTAAGTCAACACCGAGCGAACTCGGTTTACCGGGCCTCGGCAGAGCTCAACACCGAGCCGACCGAGCAGCCACCTCGCCCCCCCTCCGCACGCGCTGGCGACCAGCTTGCCGGCTCCGCCGCCTCAACCCGATCATTAACCCGGGAGCAAACAGCAGCACGTTGCCTTCTTCATTGATCGCACGCTCGCTGTTTCCCTCACCCCGCACTAAACCGGAGCTCACCCCGCGCTCTCCTTTCCCGATCGCCGGCAGCAACCGAGCCCCGGTTGCTCATGCCAGCAGCACCAAAAAGCAGCGCCCGTGCGTGCTCTACCACGACAGCCCCGCAAATCCGAGACTCCTAGCCTGTGGCGCGTGCAATTCGGCAACGATCGCCGAGGAACAGAGCACCGGCGGAAAGCCGCGAACTGCTCCCCGTGGGCAGCACGCCACGGCCAGTTTCACCGCCGGACTCCTACACGAAAAAGGTGCGCTGTACTCTCTAGATCGTGTAGATGCAAGCCGAATAGCGGTTGAACCACCGGATGAAGAGTATTTCCAGTTCTTCCGAAACGTAGTGCATTCGGGTAGAGCGCGGTCTACCCCAAAATTCCTGCTACTCGTTTAGCTATTGGCCGCGCAGGCTGGCCAATACCTTCCTCACTCCCTAGCGGCCCTCCTCGACCAAGAATCAAGGGAAATGACCCAGAAATGGCCGGGTTTAGGTTGTTTTTCGGGCCGCCATAGAATAACAGCTCGGTTCACCGTGGAGCTCTAGGTTGCCGACCTTTTCATGGGGTTTGGCAGCCATTTCCATCACCCTCGAGCTTCCACGGTGCTCTCTGACCCATTGTCGATCATTGTGATGCGTTGTGACGCATTCCCGACCACACCGAAACCCTAACCGCTGCTGTCACCATCGGGAGCTCTGTTCCGGTGAGCTACGGCCGCCGGCGACACCACCGACGAGTTCAGCGTCGTGAGTTAGGGCGGGGCGGCAAGTTTGGGGCCGGGAGACGGCCGGGAAAGCAGTTCCGGCGACGCTCACCGGAGTGCGCCGCCGCGGGCCCCTGTTTGGCGCGAGGAAGGAGAAGACTGCCGGGTGGGACCCACCGGCAGACATTTAAACATTTTGAAATGTCCAGTTTGTAGTTCAAACTTTGGAGGACCACAACTTGGGTTAGGAGAATCTAAAAATCATGAAACAAATTTTGTTGGATTCCTCTAACAGAGTACAATCCAAATCTGAAACCCAATTTTTATGAAACCCATTAATTAATTCTGGAAAATTCTTTAAAGCTTCTCAGAAAAAGAATTTTAGAGGGAGTTTGGTTCATCCGAAAATCCCCAAATTTTGCCAGAATGTTCTTTAGGACATTAGTAAACCCCTGTAAAAGTTTCAGACCATTTGGAGTTGATTTGGTCAGGGCAATTCAAATTGGAAGGTGCTGTGTTCATTTGAATACAGAAACATTTTTCAGAGAATTTCCAAAACTTGGAAATTCAGTTCTGGGCAAATCTTAACCCCAAAAATGTTAGGAAAATTCATGCAAACTCTATGAGCTATAATTGAAATTGTAGTCCATTAAGTTGAGCATGAACAGGGGTATTACCTCAGAATAAATTCTTCCTTGCTGATTTGCCAAGAGAATTATTCTGAGCAAACCACTCCTTGAAAAGTGCTAATGTTTGGTCCAGAGAGTTTTCTTGTGACAAGGAACTCACACAAAAATTCTCAGCTCTATTGGAGCTCTAGATCACCCCTGTCCTGTTTAACCACTTAAGGGCTTAATATGGAAAAGGGGGAAAACCACTTAGCATTTAACCCTGTGATTAAGTCCAAGCCAAACCACCAACACCAGTTTATATTTAAATTCTTAAACAAAGTTCCAGGTGTTAGAGGCTGGTTATTAGAACTAATAGTAGAAGTCTTACTCTAAAACTCACATTTGCATCTAAATTAACATGTAGTATTTCATTAACGTGTAGCCGTTGAAGAAGAGACTCCGGAAGTGCTGGACTTCCTTCTTCCGGACGAAGACTTAACCCCTGACCAGCAGCAACAAGGCAAGCCCCGGTTTGCATTAACCCTTTTATAATTTTTCCTTTGTTTACATGAGTCATGTGAAGTATGTATGTGCATTAGGTATAGGATGAATGAAACCCCACTTGCATAACCAGAGGTTCCTAAAAGAGTGAGGGTAGTGTCAAGGACCTCGAGTAGACAGGCTACGCTTAATGAGTCATAGGACTTCGGTACAAGTCGAGTAGTTGGAATCTACACGCGAGATAGGCTTGGGACACACGGGTTCGGTTGAGTGATGTGAGATCACTATAGTAATGAAAATGAGACTAGGCAGGGGCTAGGGCGCAGCAAGAGGAAGTCTTGTGTGCGCAGCCCTGTCCGTGTCGATTGAGGACCGATCCGTGTGCGGCCCTGCTGAACAAGTATTGAACGTACCGAAGGCATATCGGATATATGGGCCCCGATAAACCGATGTAGCCTAAACCTCCGGGCGTCGAGGCATAGCACACCGATTTATAGGTGTAGGTTGAGGGCAGCAAGGTGGAAATCTGCCAACGGGCATAGAGAGATGCTCTGTGTGGGGAACCTCCTGCTCGTTTCGGTGCGACCGGTTCGACGTTTGGGCTGTTGGGTGAAAGGTTGTCCCGTACGACATCGAGTGAGCGTGCTGTGCAGCTCCACGGGTGGGCGTACGTGACGTGCTCTTTGGGTTTCCCTGCAGGTGTATATCGAGTCGATTCGCCGTCCCTCGCGGTGACGAGTACCGCTTGTTCACTGCGTCGTAACGTAGACTAATGGATGAAATATGTTGATTCAATGATGCTGATTGATATAATTGTATTGCTACATGTGTGCCACCAAATACTGCTTACTAAGTTTCAGGTTTCATGAACTGTTAACTTGTTGCTAAAAGATGAACTAAGGATGAACTTGTAGGCGTGTCCTTTTGCTGAAATGTTACTATCCTATGTCCATTGTAGCCCTCATGTAGAGTTTCATGCTTAGGTGAGTCGGTTAAGCCTTGCTAAGCCTTTGTGCTCACGGTTGCTGCTTAAGTGTTTTTCAGGTGAGGAGCCACCCACGGACTCGGAGTACGAGTCCACCGGCGAGGGTTACCCTCCGTCGGGGACCACGGCTGAGTGGGAGCCGTACACGCCGCACTGAGCTGAGGAGTGCAGCTAGTGTGGGTTGCCCTAGGGCTGGGCAACCAACTTTTGCTAGATAGGCGGGCGTGAGTTGTGTAGTGTAGACTTCCGCTGTGTAACATAAACAATAGTTGTAAGTGAAGTTTGTACCTGTTTGTACAGTTTCAGTTGTTTCCCATGTAATATATTATGTTCTTATGACGTGTGCTGTCGGGTGTCGCATCGCGCGGCACCACCCTCTGCGATCCTGGATGAGCGGATTCCGGTCCGCCACAGCCTGGTATCAGAGCTGCAGTGGGGATAGCACAGTACTAAAGGACTGCATTATGGGAAAAACTTAGGTATACGGTGAGGAATCGGTAGCTGCCCAAGTAAGTACTATATTAGCATAGTTACTTAAAGTGGCAAAGACTAACCTATGTGTTATAATTCTGAATTTCAATTATGTAACGACGCACCTACTCTCTGGTAAGTATGGTAAGGAACGCCACCGAAAGCGGTTCAATTTCGGTTAGCTCTCCCTGACGAGGAACGTGGTTCAGGGATTTGTCTCATAGCTTGGTGTGAGACGTCAATATGAACCTCTTGAACTCTTCATGTTCCTGAGTTCATATGAAACGCTGATCCCTAGCGTTCATTAGGCAAGTAAGTGGAGACCCCATCGCGTGGTCAGTAACGCGAGAGTGTGTTCGTCTGGAAATAGCCCAGGAGGACATACGCAGCGCTTGCCATTGGCGTGCCCTGCAGGGCAGTAGGTGGTATCTGTTGGGTTGATAACATTCCCAACCGTGATGACCCGTTCATGACATACTCGGGTTCCCCGTGGTGTGGTGTTGAAACACGATCACGTACCTTGAGACGTGACTTAGCTTAAGGACGGCCGTATGACAATGATACGGGCGTTTGTATTTACTTTCAAATATGGAACTGCCTGAAATGAATAACCATTGAGTGCACCATTATTGTGTGGTCTTCTGCAGGTACTAACCACGTATGTATCCGTGTAGAAAACGTGTGCGAGAGACCGTTTAGTGCCACATTTGAGACGTATATGCCGGTATGATCCGGGTAGGATTTTCTTTTGTGAGGAACGTAGTACCGAGATATGGTAGGCATACGCATTAGAATAATGATAACAAAGAATTAAAAATCTATAGGTTCAACATTTAGGACCCTGGTTGGGTATAAGAATGGGATAGTGGAGCAGTATAGCCAAAAGTATGAAAAGCAGAGTGCTCTGTTTTGGGCAGCAAGGTTGCCGAACTTCAACAGAGCACAACTCACAGGTTTTGTAGCTGAGAGAGGTGTGCTATATAGTTCTGGGAAGGTCTTGAAGTACTCTACAACTTTTTTGTAGACTTCCAGAGCTGAAACTCACCTTAAGATGGCTTAAATCCCAGAGGAATGTAAACTGTCCAGAACCAGGGCAGAGTAAAACATCCTCTGAACTGATCTGTTTTTCAAACATAACTCCCAGTAGAAAAATCTAAAATTTTCATATAATACATCCTTAAAAAGAGTAGAAGATGTGTGGCACCTTTGCAATTCAAAGTTCCTGAAATTTCAGCACAGAATTTAGTGGAAATCAGGGTTGAAAACAGCCACTTCCAAGGGAGGTGCTGTTGAAATTCTTCCAGAAATTCTGCTAACTTTGAATTAGCATAACTTTTTAATCAAAGCTGATCTGGGGGCAAATGAGTACTCGTTGGAAAGATACTGAAGTTAACTTTAACTTTGGTATTCAACTTGAGTCATGAAAATGCGCAGGACCAAATCAAAACTTGGAATAGGTAGAAACTGGTCATTCTGACGGAAGAAGGATGAGACCCTGAGGCTGTGTGTGGATTACCGGCCGCTCAACGCCGTCACCATCAAGAATAAGTACCCACTGCCCCGCATCGACATATTGTTTGATCAACTTGTGGGTGACAGTGTGTTCTCCAAGATGGACCTTCGCTCTGGATATCACCAGATCAAGATCCGGGCGGAGGATATCCCGAAGACGGCGTTCTCAACGAGATACGGCCTATATGAATATCTCGTCATGTCATTTGGTCTCACAAATGCTCCAGCCCATTTCATGTATCTCATGAACTCGGTGTTCATGCCGGAGCTGGACAAGTTCGTGGTAGTGTTCATCGACGATATCTTGGTTTACTCCAAGACGGAAGCCGAACATGCCGAACACTTGCGGATCGTTCTTCAACGATTGCGAGACCATAAACTCTACGCCAAGTTCAGTAAATGCGAGTTTTGGATCAGCCAAGTGCCATTCTTGGGACATATAATCTCAGCTGAAGGCATTGCGGTTGACCCAAGCAAAATAGAGCAAGTGTTGAAATGGAAAGCTCCCACTTCAGTTCATGAAGTCAGAAGTTTCCTCGGGTTAGCGGGATACTACCGGAGATTCATTCCAAGCTTCTCCAAGCTCGCTAAGCCAATGACAGAGTTGCTGAAGAAAGGGAAGAAATATGTTTGGAACACGGCATGTGAAGGAGCGTTCCGAACATTGGTGAAGCATCTCACAACAGCCCCGGTGTTAGCTCAGCCGGATACAACAAAACCCTTCGACGTGTATTGTGACGCGTCCGGTATTGGGCTTGGCTGCGTTTTGATGCAGAAAGGACGTGTGGTCGCCTATGGCTCACGCCAACTTCGGAACCATGAGCAGCACTACCCGACTCACGATCTTGAACTTGCTGCCGTGGTGTTGGCGCTGAAAATGTGGAGGCACTATCTCCTGGGGGACTTGGTGCATCTCTACACCGACCACAAGAGCTTGAAATACATTTTTACCCAGAAGGAGCTGAACATGAGGCAGAGGAGGTGGTTAGAACTGATCAAAGATTATGAGATTGAGATCCATTACCACCCCGGCAAGGCGAATGTGGTTGCCGACGCGCTGAGTCGGAAATCACATGTCCATCACCTCACCATTACACCGGGGGAGGAGGAAGAGCCAAGTTTATACTTGGTTCCTTATGGATCGCTGTACAACCTTGCCCTCGTCCCTACTATTAGGGAGGACATCATTGCAGCTCAGAAAAATGATAAAGGCATGGCACATCTCCGGAGACGTATGGACAACGGGGAAATCAAATGTTTCCGGAAAGATGATGAGGGGATGCTGTGGTTCAATGACCGCATAGTCGTACCCCGGGACATGGAACTGAGGAAGAAAATCCTTGACGAAGCTCACTTGTCTAAATACTCCATTCATCCGGGCAGCAACAAGATGTACCAAGATTTGAAAAAGAAATTTTGGTGGACACGGATGAAGCAGGAGGTAGCTAAGTACGTATCCGAGTGCGATACGTGCCGACGAGTGAAGGCTGATCACATGAAGAAATCAGGGCTGTTGCAACCCCTGAAGGTCCCGGCATGGAAATGGAAAGATGTGAGCATGGATTTCATTGTGGGATTACCCCTAACAGCCAACAAGCATGATTCCATATGGGTAATCGTTGATCGGTTAACCAAGACGGCTCACTTCATTCCGGTAAATACACGTTACAGTGCCGGCAAATATGCAGAGCTATACATAGCGAAGATTCTATGCCTATACGGGGTACCCAAGACCATTGTCTCAGATCGAGGTGCATTATTTGTATCTCGCTTTTGGGAGCAGCTACACGCTGCATTGGGTACTAAGTTGATCAGGAGCTCCGCTTATCACCCTCAAACAGATGGCCAGACAGAGAGGGTGAATCAAGTTCTGGAAGACATGTTGAGAGCATGTGCCATCCACCATGGTAGGAACTGGGATGATCACCTACCATTGGCGGAATTCTCGTACAACAACGGCTATCAGGCGAGTATCAAGATGGCACCCTACGAAGCTCTCTACGGTCGTAAATGCCGCACCCCACTAAATTGGTGCGAGTCCGGTGAAAGGGTCACATTCGGGGTTGATGTGATGAACGACGCCGAAGAGCGCGTTCGTACCATTCAAGCCAATTTGAAGGCCGCTCAATCCCGACAGAAGAGCTACGCTGACAAGAGGCGTAGACCGTTGCACTTCAACGTCGGGGAACACGTGTACCTCCGCGTGTCTCCAATGAAGGGCGTGCACCGGTTCGGTGTGAAAGGGAAGCTCGCTCCCCGTTTCATTGGACCCTATGCTATCACCGAGAAGTGCGGACCAGCGGCGTATCGATTGGAACTACCGGCATCTCTTGCGGATGTCCATGATGTTTTCCATGTTTCACAACTGCGAAAATGTTTGAAGCATACAGCTGCTGTTCCTACCGAAGACATCGGCGAGTTGAGACCGGATTTAACATATGATGAGTATCTGGTGGCCATTCTTGATGAGAAAGCCCGAACCACGCGTAGCAGAATGTTGTGGTTCTACAAAATACTCTGGAGTAACCACACCGCCGATGAAGCGACGTGGGAGAGCGAGGAGTTCCTTCGCTCAAATTACCCGGAGTTCATGGCTTCTCAACACGGGTAAGTCCCTATTACATCGCTATCTCTTCTTTTGGTGATCTCGGGACGAGATTCTTTTAAGGGGGGAGGGATGTAAAAGCCCAAGAAAAGGGACTTACAAAAACTTTTTCTTCACCACACAACACCACAGTTTTTATTGTGGACACCTTAGGAAATGTTGTGAAGAGCAAGTAACCTCCATCAAAAGAATGATTAGAGGGGAAAGCCTTCACTTTCACAAAGTATGGTTTCTACACTTGAACATGAGAGGTTGAGCTCACCCCTAGAATTTAAAAAGTCTTGGGAAGGTTCAGTCCAAAGCTCATGCAATCAACACTTTTTGAGGCACTTTTGGGTTATTTCAAAAAGAGGCCAATTTGAATGTAAATTCAAATTGCAGCAACTTTCATCACCCAAATTCAAAAGTTAGCTCCATATCTAAACTCAGCATATTTTCCTGAGTAGTCCCACCAATTTTCAGTCCCATTGGACTTCATCTCATCGGGAGCCGAATTAGTAACAATTCAAACTGAGTTTGAATTTTCAAATTTAAATATGAAGGGAATGTGGCCAAACCAGTTTGAAGTTGATGAATTCAAATTCTACCTCTGAATTGGTTGCTAAATTCCCTTTTCAAGTCTGAGTAGGTGGGATATTTGTACAACAGAGAAGATTAGGGGGGAGGAGAGGGCCCACCAGTCAGCTAGACTTCGGCCCTAAGTCAACACCGAGCGAACTCGGTTTACCGGGCCTCGGCAGAGCTCGACACCGAGCCGACCGAGCAGCCACCTCGCCCCCCCCCCTCCGCACGCGCTGGCGACCAGCTTGCCGGCTCCGCCGCCTCAACCCGATCGTTAACCCGGGAGCAAACAGCAGCATGTTGCCTTCTTCATTGATCGCACGCTCGCTGTTTCCCTCACCCCGCACTAAACCGGAGCTCACCCCGCGCTCTCCTTTCCCGATCGCCGGCAGCAACCGAGCCCCGGTTGCTCGTGCCAGCAGCACCAAAAAGCAGCGCCCGTGCGTGCTCTACCATGACAGCCCCGCAAATCCGAGACTCCTAGCCTGTGGTGCGTGCAATTCGGCAACGATCGCCGAGGAACAGAGCACCGGCGGAAAGCCGCGAACTGCTCCCCGTGGACAGCACGCCACGGCCAGTTTCACCGCCGGACTCCTACACGAAAAAGGTGCGCTGTACTCTCTAGATCGTGTAGATGCAAGCCGAATAGCGGTTGAACCACCGGATGAAGAGTATTTCCAGTTCTTCCGAAACATAGTGCATTCGGGTAGAGCGCGGTCTACCCCAAAATTCCTGCTATTGGCCGCGCAGCATGGTCAATACCTTCCTCACTCCCTAGCGGCCCTCCTCGAATAAGAATCAAGGGAAATGACCCAGAAATGGCCGGGTTTAGGTTGTTTTTCGGGCCGCCATAGAATAACAGCTCGGTTCACCGTGGAGCTCTAGGTTGCCGACCTTTTCATGGGGTTTGGCGGCCATTTCCATCACCCTCGAGCTTCCACGGTGCTCTCCGACCCTTTGCCGATCATTTTGATGCGTTGTGACGCATTCCCGACCACACCAAAACCCTAACCGCCGCTGTCACCGTCCTGAGCTCTGTTCCGGTGAGCTACGGCCGCCGGCGACACCACCGACGAGTTCAGCGTCGTGAGTTAGGGCGGGGCGGCAAGTTTGGGGCCGGGAGACGGCCGGGAAAGCAGTTCCGGCGACGCTCGCCGGAGTGCGCCGCCGCGGGCCCCTGTTTGGCGCGAGGAAGGAGAAGACTGCCGGGTGGGACCCACCGGCAGACATTTAAACATTTTGAAATGTCCAGTTTGTAGTTCAAACTTTGGAGGACCACAACTTGGGTTAGGAGAATCCAAAAATCATGAAACAAATTTTGTTGGATTCCTCTAACAGAGTACAATCCAAATCTGAAACCCAATTTTTATGAAACCCATTAATTAATTCTGGAAAATTCTTTAAAGCTTCTCAGCAAAAGAATTTTAGAGGGAGTTTGGTTCATCTGAAAATACCCAAATTTTCCCAGAATGTTCTTTAGGACATTAGTAAACCCCTGTAAAAGTTTCAGACCATTTGGAGTTGATTTGGTCAGGGCAATTCAAATTGGAAGGTGCTGTGCTCATTTGAATACAGAAACATTTTTCAGAGAATTTCCAAAACTTGGAAATTCAGTTCTGGGCAAATCTTAACCCCAAAAATGTTAGGAAAATTCATGCAAACTCTATGAGCTATAATTGAAATTGTAGTCCATTAAGTTGAGCATGAACAGGGGTATTACCTCAGAATAAATTCTTCCTTGCTGATTTGCCAAGAGAATTATTCTGAGCAAACCACTCCATGAAAAGTGCTAATGTTTGGTCCAGAGAGTTTTCTTGTGACAAGGAACTCACACAAAAATTCTCAGCTCCATTGGAGCTCTAGATCACCCCTGTCCTGTTTAACCACTTAAGGGCTTAATATGGAAAAGGGGGAAAACCACTTAGCATTTAACCCTGTGATTAAGTCCAAGCCAAACCACCAACACCAGTTTATCTTTAAATTCTTAAACAAAGTTCCAGGTGTTAGAGGCTGGTTATTAGAACTAATAGTAGAAGTCTTACTCTAAAACTCACATTTGCATCTAAATTAACATGTAGTATTTCATTAACGTGTAGCCGTTGAAGAAGAGACTCCGGAAGTGCTGGACTTCCTTCTTCCGGACGAAGACTTAACCCCTGACCAGCAGCAACAAGGCAAGCCCCGGTTTGCATTAACCCTTTTATAATTTTTCCTTTGTTTACATGAGTCATGTGAAGTATGTATGTGCATTAGGTATAGGATGAATGAAACCCCACTTGCATAACCAGAGGTTCCTAAAAGAGTGAGGGTAGTGTCAAGGACCTCGAGTAGACAGGCTACGCTTAATGAGTCATAGGACTTCGGTACAAGTCGAGTAGTTGGAATCTACACGCGAGATAGGCTTGGGACACACGGGTTCGGTTGAGTGATGTGAGATCACTATAGTAATGAAAATGAGACTAGGCAGGGGCTAGGGCGCAGCAAGAGGAAGTCTTGTGTGCGCAGCCCTGTCCGTGTCGATTGAGGACCGATCCGTGTGCGGCCCTGCTGAACAAGTATTGAACGTACCGAAGGCATATCGGATATATGGGCCCCGATAAACCGATGTAGCCTAAACCTCCGGGCGTCGAGGCATAGCACACCGATTTATAGGTGTAGGTTGAGGGCAGCAAGGTGGAAATCTGCCAACGGGCATAGAGAGATGCTCTGTGTGGGGAACCTCCTGCTCGTTTCGGTGCGACCGGTTCGACGTTTGGGCTGTTGGGTGAAAGGTTGTCCCGTACGACATCGAGTGAGCGTGCTGTGCAGCTCCACGGGTGGGCGTACGTGACGTGCTCTTTGGGTTTCCCTGCAGGTGTATATCGAGTCGATTCGCCATCCCTCGCGGTGACGAGTACCGCTTGTTCACTGCGTCGTAACGTAGACTAATGGATGAAATATGTTGATTCAATGATGCTGATTGATATAATTGTATTGCTACATGTGTGCCACCAAATACTGCTTACTAAGTTTCAGGTTTCATGAACTGTTAACTTGTTGCTAAAAGATGAACTAAGGATGAACTTGTAGGCGTGTCCTTTTGCTGAAATGTTACTATCCTATGTCCATTGTAGCCCTCATGTAGAGTTTCATGCTTAGGTGAGTCGGTTAAGCCTTGCTAAGCCTTTGTGCTCACGGTTGCTGCTTAAGTGTTTTTCAGGTGAGGAGCCACCCACGGACTCGGAGTACGAGTCCACCGGCGAGGGTTACCCTCCGTCGGGGACCACGGCTGAGTGGGAGCCGTACACGCCGCACTGAGCTGAGGAGTGCAGCTAGTGTGGGTTGCCCTAGGGCTGGGCAACCAACTTTTGCTAGATAGGCGGGCGTGAGTTGTGTAGTGTAGACTTCCGCTGTGTAACATAAACAATAGTTGTAAGTGAAGTTTGTACCTGTTTGTACAGTTTCAGTTGTTTCCCATGTAATATATTATGTTCTTATGACGTGTGCTGTCGGGTGTCGCATCGCGCGGCACCACCCTCTGCGATCCTGGATGAGCGGATTCCGGTCCGCCACACCAACCCACACCGAGGGCCGACGGAACTCAAGCCGCCGACAAGGGGAAGGGGAAGGAGCCGGCCCCCGGGTAGCCAGAGAAGAAACATGCCCGGTATCCTCCGAGGGCGTCGCTTGCGCTGAGCCAGGGGGCCGGGGCACCCTTGCGCCCATCTCCCGGAGGCGCTGGTCCGTCGAGTGGCGACCCAAAGAGACCCCGGGTGTCCCACTCCGGCGGGTCTCTTCCCGGACAGCGGCAGTCCGAGGAACCCCAAGTGTCCCGCCACTCTTCCTCAGGCGGAGGGGCTTCTAGGAAGGACGCCGGTGGGGCAACGCCGGGGAGTGTGCCGGGAGCTCAGACGCCACAGCCAGCGAGCGTTCCGGCCGCAGGTCCTGGCGGTTCTACCCCGGCCCAGAGGCCGGGGCTACAAGCCCGTTGGAGCGCTCACGTCGCCCAATAAGTGTTACTCTTTCTGGCTTGTAGGAGTAGCGTTCCCTTCTCCTCTCTTAGCCTGAAATCTTTCTTTGCCTGCAGGGACTCACCGGCTGCCGGGGGTGAGCCTATTCCCCGGCCATCTCCAGTTGGCGGAGGCTCCACGCCGCAGCATCCTAGAATTGCGGTGGTTCCAACGGCCCCCAAGTCGGCGGGGGCTTCTTCTGTTCCGGTGGGTTCGCCCTCTGTGGTGGCTACGGCAGCACCTGTTCGTCCTCCTTCACCAGCCCGAAAGTCCGGTGATGAGGCAGGAAGGGCTGCTGTAGGCGTAGTTGCTGGCTCCCTGGCTCCCCCGGGTCAGCGTCTTGCCTCAGTTGCCGAGGCACCAGCACCTTCGCCGGTCGTGGACGCGACAGGGGAGGTCAGGGGCACGACTCCTGCCCCCGCCGTCCCGGTGCCCATGTGGGATGCCTTGGGGCGTGTTCAGACTGGCGCGCGACAGTTCCAGGCCGCCTTTGAGCGGGAGCGGGGGGCGCTGGCTGGAGAGATGCAGCGCCTTCTTAGTTGGGAGCACCTCCTGCAGCAGCGGACTCAGGAGGCTAAGGCAGAGCTCGACTCAAGGCAGTCAACGCTTGACGCCATGGGTGCTCTGCTCAACGCTTAGAAGAAAGCCGTCGGCCGCCTGGACTCAGAGACCCGGCGGCTCCGCGCTACCTTTCGCGAAGCTCTAGCCCAGGACGGAGCCAAGGCCGAGGCGCGCTCTGCTGCCGTAGAGGAGTTGCGGCTGCATGTAGTTCGTCGAGAGTGCGCCGTCGCCGATCGGGAACGTGCCATGGCGGCCGAGGAGGAGAAGGTTGCCGCACGGCTGAAGGCCAGAGAGGGCGAGCTGAGGGCTCGGGCCGAGGAGCTGAAGCTCCACGAGTCGGCTGCTGCCGCGAGGGAGGAGCAATCCTCCCGGGAGCGCTAGGCGGCGCTGGATCGCGAGCTGGCGGCCCGTCAAGAGGTAAAGAAGCTCCAGGCTTTGCGGTCTGTTGAGGCCTAGGCGGTCTGGAGCTTTGTTACCGAGGCAGGGTCCGCCTTGGTTCCTCTTGGTTTCAGCCCGGTGCGGACGGAGGCTCCAGCGCAGGAGGTGTCTGAGGCAATCCCGACGCTTGAGTCCATCGGCGGCAAGCTGGGCCGGCTCGAAGCGGTGATCGCCGATGAACTTGAGGTGGAGGGACGAGGCCTCGCGAAGGAGGTCGCTACGCATGTGCTGGCGTGCTTCCGGAGCCAAGACCCTTCCTTCTCTCTAGAGCCAGTCCGTCTAGGGCCCGCCGCCGAGCGGGAGGAAGCTGCTAGGGCCAAGGTCGGGGACGTGGCTGCCCTTGTGGCCTCTAGGTTCCAACAGGAGTCTGGGGACTCTTAGGCATCCGCCCCTGTGGCGAAAAGGCTCTGTACCTTTTTTCCCTTTTTTCTTTATTTTTGTTGAGTCTGTAGCCCAGCTCATGGAGCCTTGAATGAATAGACTCTTGTTATCTTCTGTGTTTGTGTGCTTTAGTCTTCTTCTTGGTTTTGCCTGGCCGAGCCCTTAGCTCCGCAAGGTATTTAGAGGCCTTCACCAATCTCAAAAGCTCTGCACGGACACCTTTCCCTGGTCCTTATTGTATTAAGAGCCCCGGAGGTTTCCGAAACTCGCCCCATGAGAATGGGGAGGTCCGGATCTGCTGGCCACGTGGCGGGCTCGGAGCTCCCTTCAGAGGAGAGGGAGGCCCGGCCCCGTGGGACACGTGGAGGCTTCGGAGCTCTCCCCTCGGAGGGGGAGGTCCGGCTTCTGCCGGCCACGTGGTGGGCCCGGAGCCCCCCCTGAGGAGAGACGAGCTCTGGCCCCGCTGGACACGTGGGGCCTTCAGGGCTCGCCCCTGCGAAGGGGGCAAGGTCCGGATCCTCCGGTCTTGCCTTGGAGCTCCGGTCTTGCGCGATCCCGTAGTGGCCCCTTGGTAGGTGTGGCCCATTGGTTGGGCGCTCCTACCATACTCCTGCGGGGAGCTAAGGCCGAGAGGTCCTGCACACAAGTAAGGGAAACATAATTCTCCTTGGGGCTCCCCCTTCCATATCTCATAGTATTATTTGGCTTACGGTCCCTATCCATTTGTACGGTGCTTGGGAACTACAGTGCACGAAGTGCCGGGAGCTCGGGGCCCCCTGGCCATCGGCAGGTACCTCAAACGCAACCGCCTTCGGTAGGGCAGCAAATGCTGACTAGAAGTGAGAATGAGAAAAGGGAGCTGAGTGCATGGTGAGCATACACCGGAAGTGCGGTCATAAAAATTAATACGTAATTTAAATGAGCACAAGGGAAGAGCAAAGTAGGACAGGTTTCTTTTCATATAAATTTTCATAGGAGGAAGGCAGGCTAAACATGGAGGCAATGACCCGCCCCATTAAGAAGGGAAGCAAGGCTCTACGAGCTTAGGGTCGGAACCAGGCCAAGCTGAACGTAGTCCTGGACCATCCCCTGAGACTTAGCTGCTCCGAGTGTTGTTCCTGGACTCTATGGGATCTATTACAAAAAGAAGAGACTGTCCTACTATTGCTCTAGGGGTAGAACTTACGGAGGTGTTCTATGTTCCAGGGGTTCGGGAGCGGATCCCCATCCTCGGTTTCTCTAATCCACCCAACAACCTCTTTCAACTCACATCGATGTTTCTCTAATCATGGACAAGTTCAAGCCGCTCTTGACCGTGAGCATGGCTGTCATGACAGTTTGGTTCTCTGCAGAGATTGTACCACTATACCCACAAGTAGTGATTTCATCCCCTGTTGCTAGGTGGACTAAGAAACCTCCCTGATATCCGTGGTTGCAAGCCACATTACACACTTCCTTTGGTGTGCGATCAGGAGATCACTACATGGCCTTTACAAAGGGTCTACCGGCAAGTACAAGCCCACTGAGGTTTCACCGCTGTAGTTCCTGGGAGTAACCCTCCCCTACAGAAGCCCCCTCTTGAGCCTTGCAGTTCCCAGGGTAGTCAAAAATGGACTCCCATTCCCCGCACCATACAAACACTCATACTATACCCGGCAAACTCCTAATTAATTGGCCAAGCTGCCCCATCTCAGTCTTGTGGTGGCACTGTAAAGCCGGGTTAACTGTTCCATGAACCGGTCCTTAGAATCTAAGACAGGTACTAACTCAACCCCGAGTCTCGTGCACGAAGCACCAACCAAAACAACCAACCTGTCTAGATTCCTAACACCATGACACACTTGTGTCTTTCATATAATTCCACAAGACTAACCACATTTATGTTTCATTCATTCTCTAATTACTAAGCATGGCTAAGCACATAAAATGATAACCAACAATTATCAACTAAGTCCCTCCATGGTTTAACAAGGAATGATAAAGGAATATAACTATGGAAACAACCTAAATTAGGTTTCATATTAATGACATCATGTAAGCATTCTAACTAATCATCCTAGAATAGGAACAAAGTGGTCAAGGAACACTTGCCTTTGAATGAAGAGTGATTCACTTCAAACTCTTGCTCTTGAAGGTTATGAAACAGTTCTCGGGTTGGTTCTATCCATACATATGCACAAAAAATAATGCCAAACATTACATAAGAATCTTCACAATGCATTTCAATCATATATATTTGATTTTACACCTACACTTATTGATTTCATGTCATTTCATGTGAGTTGGAATGAAAGTAGGTTTCAATTGGGTACCTATATCCTTCTATTTTGCTTTTGCTATAGCCAAACACTCATTTTCAATTTGTGAGGTGATTTGAAATAATTTTAGAATTTTATTTGTACATATGTTAATTTTATAATTAATTAAATCCTAAAAATCATTTAAAATTATTACTATAATGATTTTCAGAACTAATATTACTATTTTTCTACTTTTCAGAACCTATTTATGTATTTGGAACAG
Organism: Neostapfia colusana; assembly: GCA_030760725.1. Lineage (NCBI taxonomy): Eukaryota > Viridiplantae > Streptophyta > Magnoliopsida > Poales > Poaceae > Neostapfia > Neostapfia colusana. The sequence goes on from JASWHV010000006.1 coordinate 111,395,153, forward strand.
TTTCCAAAATTTTCCTTCATTATATAATATTTTTATCTATATTTCAGCATTTATTTAATACTTATAAATGCTTTTTCAGCCATTTAAATAGTTATTTTGGACTACAGAAACTTCGAATACATAAAATTATAAAAACAGAATAGTCTTATGCTATTTAATGAATTTCTACAATTTTCTAATACTTATATTGTTTTTATTTTGATTTTTTAGAATTAATTTGTCACTATATAATTAATTTCAGCTTCTGAAAATTATTATTTTAATTTCAGAGTTGATATACTGATCAAAATGATCAATTGGATTTTCGGATAAGTTTCTACAAATTTTCAGAAACTATTTAGGTTAATTTTATCATTAACAGAATCAAAATTTGAAATTTCTAAATGATTCTGGATCCAAATGAAATGATTACAATCTTTCTGAGGTCTAAAATATGATTATAGAACTGTTATAATAATTTACATAATGCACAGGGGCTGTTTAGTTAGTTTACAGTGAATTCCTTAATTTTTATAAAGCCTAGGGTTGATTCTGTAAAGATCATGGGCTATTTCCTAGTTATTTAAATCTCCAGGGACTAAAGCATTAAAATCTCCACGGTTATAACTAAATTGAATGTAGGCCGTCGGATCTGAGATCAACGGCCCAAATTTAAAATAACCGAACCGGTACGCTCCTTCTAATCTTAACCGTTCATGCGAGATGGACGCTCCCGATTGCGCCACGTCGCCCTAACCTCTTCTTCCTCGTGTCCGGCGGCCGCGCGATCGCCGGCGAGCGGCGGCGGTGGCCGGAAACTCTCGGGTTTTGCCATTTCTTCACCATTTCTTAATCTACTTACACCAGAAGAGAGAGGAGATGGTGGGGAACTCACCTAGGGGAGTTTTGGAGACCGAATTTGGCCGGAGAAGCGTGATCGACGGCGAAAGTGGGAAATCTCCGGCGATCTTCACCGTCAGCGCTTCCCAGTCGTTTTTCTTCAAAGATTTTCATCAGAATTGGGCTCTGGTGATCGAGGGAGGGCTCAGAGGGTGTTAGATCCGAAGATCAACGTGTATTTTTGGAGAATTGAGGAGGAGGGCGGTTTTTTCGATCGGAGTGATTGAGAGCAGTTTCTGTGGGAGAAAGTGACCGGGGCCGGGGGTATTTGTAGAGGGGAAGGAGGCGGCGGTTGCTGGGACGCCGGTTGAGGAAGAGGCGCGAAGAACCGGCCGGAACCGAGGCACATTGTTCACATGCGATAATAGCGTCGGGGAGAGAGAGAGAGCGGTCGGCGGCGGTTTTGGAGCGAAAAGGGCTGATGGCTGGGCCCGGGTGGCAGTGAGGAAGAGAGGGGGAGAAGTTTGACCCACGTTTTCTGTAAAATTCGGTTGTTACACTCGTCACGGGCCGACAACGGGCCAACGAGGGGTGCGCAGCAACTCGAACTTGATGCACGGTCGCGTCCAAGCTGCTTGCCCTGGGATCAAATGCTGAGCCTCGGCGAAGCAATTTCCGTCCCCACCTTGACGAGACGTACGCGGCGTGTGAAAGTAGTGCTCTGGCGGTCTGGCCTCTGGCCTCCGTTGGAGCGAGTACTAGCGCCGCGCGCCCAGGAAAAATCGATCGGCAGACAGTTATTATCGACTACTATTACATTGTTCATTCGACGGTCATTACCGTTTTAGGCCCGGTTTGGTAGGGCTGCTGTGTAAATGGCTTTTAGAGCTGGTGCAGCTAACGAAAGTTGGTTCACTGGCTCCCGATTCATTTTAACAGTAATTAGAAAAATAACTCCATGCTACAGTACATAAATAGCGACGTGTTTGGTGAGGCCGAAGCTAGTTGAAACTCTACGAAACGGGACCTCAGACTGTTTGCATTTTCCGTACTCTAAATTACTAATTTAGAATTTTTTACTGATCTTCTATAGTACCATTTATAGTGACGTGTTTTAGATTGTGCACACTAACAATCTGCCCGCGCGCCGCGCGTGCTGTCTTGCATCGTGATGCTGCAACGATCTGCCGCTGCTGTGTTCATCCTAGGGGTGGCGTAGCCAGCCAAAGCTCCAGTATCCTCCGGCGCTCGCCTCGAAGAAGCTCTGACCGGATACGATCGAGCCCGTGCCAGCCAGAGGTCTTGTCTACCCAGTCCGTATTTATGAGGCTCGTCAGCTCGGGTAGACGCGATTGCTCCCTCTTCGCCGCCTACGGTGCTGTCCTGTGCTGTGTCGGCACGAAAGTGGAGCCTGAAATTAGACTGACTGCACCGTTGTATGCGGCGAAGTGCGGGACGCGCGATTTAGCTGCGGGTCAAAAAATCTGCTGCACCGTGTGTGGTACAGCGTACTGCAAAAGAAAGCACGCTAAGGAGCAACGTCCAAGCGAGCGCACGCAGACGCTAGCGGGACAGCGCGTAAATCGATCGTTGCTTGCTTAGCGCGCAACGGAACAGACACGGTTGCAGCGGAGACATGGCGTGAGAGGAGATAAGAAAAGTAAAAAAAATATAAAGAAATATTAAAATATAGATGGTGTTTGATATGGAGTATGTTTGGGAGAGTATAATAAATACGGTAGCATGTGTTGAAAAACGAAAAATATTTTAAAATGTGCTGAAAAGAGTTGAGAATATACGTATAGATGGTGTTTGATATGGAGTATATTTGGGAGAGTATAATAAATACGGTAGCACGTGTTGGAAAACGAAAAATATTTTAAAATGTGCTGAAAAGAGTTGAGAATATACGTTTAGAGGAGATTTTTAAAGTACATAAGTACGGATAGGCTTAGCTTACAACGCTGGTGTCTGGGTCCACGACGGTTTCTGTCGCCACGGCTCCTCGCCGACTCCAAGGATCAGCAGATGCTACAGTGCAAGACAAAACGAGTGGCCTGGCAGTGTTCGGACTGAGTACTGATGCAAGGGCTGCCTCATCAATTCGGTCTCGTATACTCGTGTATGGGTGCTCGATGATTGCCTGCTCCGTCCCATCATGAGATTGAGTACCGTACTCGTACTCACAGTTTTCCACGAGAGTCGCGGTGCGATGCTGGAAAAACTTGGTTACTATCGTGCTGTCAAGGCATGCGGTGTGGCATGGGCAAGCACACGACGGCACGCTCGACAAACGGTACGACTGTACGAGTAGTGGCCGTAGTAGCCTGCAGAGGGCGGCTCTAGGGCGTCGTCCGTGGACTCCTTTGCGTGCCGCAGGTACAGCATCCCGTCCTCCGCTCGTCGCGGGAGGATGCCACAACTACTGGTGACTTGGCGAGTACTCCTTACTCCGGCACAACGACGTGGTGCTGCGGGACACAAAAGCCTGCGCGGAACATGCAACTAGTCTTCTCCACGGAAGTGGAGCGCGTGCTCTGGTTGATATGCGCCACCGGTACGTTTTGTGTGGCGTGTGTGTGGTCTGCAAGTCCAACTAACGGTGGAGGCTTGTCCGGCGGTGACGTCTCCCCTACCGACTATGATTGATGAAGACGTCTCCCCAACCGACTATGATTGATGAAGACGTCTCCCCAACCGACTATGATTGATGAAGACACCATGAATTGGAGAAAGCCTATTAGAACGGCCCGTCCGTACGGACCAGCTGACCTTCTTTAGACCATGCGCACTGATTTTTAGACCATGGGCACTGATGTACTGGATAGGGTACTGGGCTCCAAATATGGCGCATGTACCATTTTAATGACATGCACCGACGAACTGCACAACCTAGGCCAAGCTCCAGGTTGCTACAAGGGTATGCTCAGCAATGAGTATACTCTTGTGCGGAACGAGCATGACAGTTGGTTTTCACGCGAGTACTAGAAAGGAGGGGAGGTGGTGAACGGTGGAGAAGCAGCGGGAGAAGGCTGACGCGATGGGGAAGAGGACGACACGGAGGAAGAAGGGGCGACGGGGGAGAAGGCCGACGCGGAGGATGCGGGCAATGGGGACGATGCCGACTCGTGGGAGGGCACCACGATGGGGAGGGTGAGTGATGTGGAGCAATGCTGGCGCGGAGGAGTGCGGCGCGCCGGAGCCCGAGCAGGCGGAGGCTGGAGGCGGCGATGGAGTGCGACGGGGCGAAGGGCGCGGATGGGGTGGCGGGAGCGAAGGGCGGAGGCAGGGCGACGCCAGCATGGAGTGTGAGAGTGGTGGCGAAGGCCGATGGCGGAGCTAGCTCGTGCAGGTCGAGGGAAAGGAGACCAGCGCGGGGGTGCTTAGGGAGAGGAGAAAGGAGCGGAAGAAAAAAAGGAAGGAGAAGATTTTGGGGAGGACAGAAATAAAAGAAATAAGGTAAATACAAAGAGAAGGAAAAAAGTTGAAAAAAGGAAAGAAGAGAGGAAAATATGAAAAGAAAAATAAAAGGAAAAATAGATAAAATGGAAATATAAAGAAAAATGGAGAGAAAAGGAAATAAAATAAAAGAAATAGAACAAAGAAAAAGGAAAGAAAATAAAAGGAAAAGAAGAGAGAAAGAAGTAAAGAAAAAAGAAATGAAAGGATGAAAAGAATAAAATGGGTGATAGTTGATATAGAGTACTATCGAAGTGTTTCCTGCGACACTTCCTCCGGTCCGCTCTGGAGCAGCCCGCGGAGGTTCTTTTTTAGGAGAGGCTTAGTTATTTTGAGCATTGCAACACGGTGGCGAGATGAACACGAAGATTTACGTGGTTCGGGCCACCTGAGCGTAATACCCTACGTCCACGGAGTGTTGGCTGTTCTTTGTTGCTTTAGTTTGAGGGTGGCTCGAGCTTGCGAGCTTACAATGGTGTTCGGGGATCAAAAAAATGGGAATTGAATCCCTTTGCCCGTTGTCTGTCTGGTCCTTTTATAGCTCAAGGCAAGGTAGCCTTACAAGTGGGCCCAGAGCCTGATAGGCAGCCTCGGTATGGGTAGCAACCCCTACTATGGCTAGAACGACCATTGCTAGTAGTAGCGTACTTTATGAAGCTGTAGGGTGCGTCGCCTTGTTGCATCGCCACCCTTAAGTGTTGCCTAATGAAGGCGGTAGGAACACGTTTTGCCCCGTGACGCCGCACTGTTGCTGCCGTCAGGGCGCCGCGCTACTGGTCTCTGCTGCCAGACACGCTTGTACCGGGATACGCTGGATTGCTTGCCTGGGGAACATGCGAACTTTAAATGTGCGATAGGACATCACACCTTCCTCTTTACTCCTTGGCTATCTCCCTCTGGCTTGTCGGCGTGGTGTCCGGGTGGCTGGCCCCCGGGACAGACGTTGTCATCGGAGCTGTCTTGCGGAGTAGCGAGGGGTCTGGAGTCGTTAGACACGTGGCAACGCCGGAGCTCTCACTGGCAGGAGGGGAGGTCTGGAGCTGTCATGCACGTGGCCGCACCGAAGCCCTCTTTGGCGGAAAGGGGCGCGTGGAGCTGTTGCCCACGTGACAGTATCGGAGCCCTCCCATGGTGGAGGTTGGACCCGGAGCAGTAGGACACGTGGCACCTCCGGAGCTCTCTCCGGCGAAAGTCGTGGCTCGGAGGTTCCGAACACATGGCAGTGCCGAAGCCCTCCCTAGCGGGAGGTCGGGTCCAGCACCATCAGACACGTAGCGGTTTTGGAGCCATACTCAGCCGGTAGTGAGGCTCAGAGCCTGCAGGCACGTGGTAGCCTCGGAGCCCTCCTTAGCAGGTGGTCGGACCCGAGGTCTCGGGCACGCGCCTTCTCATGAGGGCTCCCTAGCTGGCGGTTGGGCCCAGCGTGCACGCTGGGTCGGTCCTTGTCTTTTGCATACATGCTGACGTATGTATTTTTTCGCTTTTACACACGGGGTACCCGGTCTTAAATGTAACGACAAGTACATTTAGAGAGCACGTGATGAAAAGAAAAAATCTTATGAAAAAGGTGGAAATATTTTTTAAATAGATTTTTAAAGTATAAAAGTACGGATAGGCGTGTACCTCTATACCCCACAAAAATGGAGCGCGAGGTTTGGCTGCTATGGGCAACGCTCGCCATCTCGCTCCTCTACTGCCTGACGAACCTGAGGCGGCCTTCAGCCAACGGACGCCGGCCGCCCGGCCCCAGGCCGCTTCCTTTCATAGGCAACCTCCTCGACCTTCGCCGCGGGAACCTCCACCACACGCTCGCGCGCCTGTCGCGCGTCCACGGCCCCGTCATGCGCCTCCAGCTGGGGCTCACCACGGCCGTGGTCGTTTCCTCGCGCGACGCGGCGGAGGAGGCGTTCGCGAGGCACGACCGGCGCCTCGCCGCACGTGCCGTCCCGGACGCCACCCGTGCCTCTGGGTTATCGGAGCGGTCGGTGATGTGGCTGCCGAGCTCCGACCAGCGGTGGAGGACCATGCGCGGCATCGTGGCCACGCACGTCTTCTCCCCGCGCAGCCTCGCGGCGGCGCGCGCCGTCCGGGAGCGTAAGGTGCGGGACCTGGTGAGCTACGTCCGCGGGCGCGCCGGGCAGGAGCTGGACGTCGGCCAGGCCGTCTACGGCGGCGCGCTCAATCTCGTGTCGACCGCCGCCTTCTCCGTTGACGTGGTCGACGTGGGCACCGCGTCGGCGCAGGGACTGCAGGAGGTCGTGGAGGAAATCATCGAGCTGGTCGCTAAGCCCAACGTCTCGGACCTTTTCCCGTTCCTCCGGCCGCTCGACTTGCAAGGGCGCCGTCGCCGGGCAGCCGGGCTTTACGAGAAAGTCTTTCGAGTCTTCGATAACGTGATTGACCGCCGGCTGGCGGAGGATTCCTCGTCCAAGAGCATGCGCGGCGACTTACTCGACGCGCTTCTCCAGCTCACCTCCACGGGCACGATCACTCGCGACGGCGTAACAGCCGTTATGTTCGACGTCTTCGTGGCCGGAAGCGACACCATGGCGATCACGGTGGTGTGGGCGATGGCCGAGCTGCTCCGCAACCCGGTCATCATGGCCAAGGTGCGCGCGGAGATCGACGGCGCTCTCGGCGGCAAGGAAACCATCGAAGAGCCAGACGCCGCGAGCTTACCATACCTCCAGGCCGTGGTCAAGGAGGCTTTGCGGCTGCACCCGGTCGGGCCACTCATGTTACCGCACAAGGCCGTGGAGGACGGCGTCGAGATCGGCGGCTATGCGGTTCCCAAGGGCTCAACAGTGATCTTCAACGCCTGGGCGATAATGCGTGACCCAGCAGCGTGGGACAAGCCGGAGGAGTTCGTGCCAGAGCGGTGGTTCTTGGACAGGGCCGCCGAGATGGGCAGAGGGAAAGAGTTTGAATTCATCCCGTTCGGCTCCGGCCGGAGGCTGTGCCCTGGCTTGCCGATGGCAGAATGCGTCGTGCCGTTCATGCTGGCGTCGCTGCTGCACGCGTTCCAGTGGAAGCTGCCTAACGGCATGTCCGCCGAGCAGCTGGACGTGAGCGAGAAATTTACCACCGTCAATGTCATGGCCGTTCCTCTCAAGGCGGTTCCCATCGTGATCACCTAGTCAATGATCTTATCCCTGTACTAGTACAATCTATAAACAGAAGAAGTATAACTAAAACGATGCCATGTTGTTCTGTAGGCTTCGAGGGATCCAAAGGGACTGAATTTCATGTCATTGTTACGGATTGCCAAAGAATCACTTGTTTCTATGATACTCCAATCTAAAGAAAACAGAGCGTACGATGTCTTAATGGTTGGCGGCTATGCGATACCCAATAAGGGCAGCACGGTGATCTTCAACGCGTGGGGCGATGATGCGTGACCCGGCGGCGTGGGAGAGGCCGGACGAGTTCCTGATTCCTGCCGGAGCGGTGGCTCTTGGACAGGGCCTCCGAGGGAAGGACTTGGAGTGCGTTCCGTTCGGGTCCGGCCGGAGGATGTGCCCAGCTGGCCTGCCGATGGCGAAGCGCGTCTTGCCGTTCATAGTGGCGTCGCTGCTGCACGCGTTCAACCTGCTGGTCCTTTATTTTCTCCAGTGAACCGCACAAGTCAATTTGGCATTTCAAGCCTTTATTTCCTTTGAGCGTGCGTAGTATTTTTCCTCTTTCCCCTGGTCCTTTTGGGCTAACAACGTGCTTCTGCTTCCTGAAGCGATTCAGACCAGAGAGCGGCCCATACAGTATATGTGGGTTGGGCCCGATAAAGTCTCTGGAAAAGTGCAGGGATGACCCAACGATAGCTGGACAGGGTTTGTCCATATGATCCAGTAGTACGAATCAACCAACAGAACTGGAGAAGAACGCGAAGGCCGGCCGTCTCCTTCCGGAACCCCATCCCGTCCCTTGGCCAAGGGCGTCATCAACTGTCCCGTCCCACCGTCCTACATGGCGATCGATGAGGAGCGCCATAAGCGATCGCATGGCATGCTTGTGCTGGCTGCTGGCTTCTAGTTAGGGGTGAACGTGAACCCACCTCCCTCTCACGCGCAAGGTTGTGACACCCTCGCCTCGGGTGTCAGCATATGCTCATGTTTTATGAAGAGGAAACACTTTAAGAAAAGTAGGGACAGAGAAAAATATCAAGAGGATAGCCAATAAGAGCGCCGAAGACAACTTACCACGGCCGCTGACCACGTGGCGTGTTCGGAGCTCGTCCCTGCGAGATGGGGAGAAGTCCGCCGCTAAAATAGCTACGTGGCAGGTTCGGTACTCGTCGCCACAAAGGGGAGAGGTCCGATCCTGTGGGACACGTGTTGCCCACGGAGCTAGCCTCTGCAGAGGAAGCGAAGGCATTTCCGCAAGACACGTGTCATCCTCGGAGCTAGTCCTCGCAGAAATTAGAGGACCAGTCGCGGGGTACGTGTCGACCTCGAAGCCCATCTCAGAGAAGTCCGGATCTATCGAACACGTGTCACCACCGGAGCTTGTCTCCAGTAGGCCCGTCGTTGCTGGACACGTGTCGACATCGGGGCATGTTCCTGAGGAAGGAAGAGAGGGAAGACCGGCGCCAACACGTGGCGTGCGTGGAGCTCACCTCCAAAGAAGGGGGAAGTCTCGCTCGTGACACGCAGCACAACCGGAGCTCGTCTCTGCGGACGAGGAGATACCAGGCCCCGGAGGACACGTGGAGCTTCCGGAGCTCATCATCACGGAGGTAACGAGTTCTGGAGCAGGTTTTACGCGTAAAGATAACCGGTACGCAACAGAAACCGATCTAAATCCCACAATGTTACTAAAGATAAGATGTTAGGATCCAACAAAGATCTGAATAAGACTCTTATTCAAGATACAATCAGATTAGGACTCTTCTCTTCCCGATTATAAATAGAACCCAAAACCTCTGGCCGAAACCACAAACTTCTCTTTCGACTCCTGAGCCGACGACTTAGAGCCCTAGCCCTATCTCGCCGAGCAAACCATCGCTGAAGCGCAACAAGGGAGATCATCGGAGAAGAACCGAGCGGTCTGAGGAGGACCTCGAAGTCAAGAAGAACGTGAGGTAGGACTTCAATATCATTGTGTTCATCTCTTTGCATCTGTTCTTCAATTCCTTTCGAACAGAAGCCTTCTCTTGGGCAGATCACTTGATGATCAGATTTATCTAAAGACAAGATCATCGCCACGTCCACCTTTGATCCGAACACCCCTGTCCATACAAGGCCATGCAAAAGCACGTACAGATCAATCTAATAAAACTAATCATGAGATAGCATGCATATGCATCATCGCAACTAGTTTAAGGTTTGTGCATAAATATTGATTGCTGTGAATCCTGTATGCACGTGATCCTACCTAGCAGGACAAGCTCAGGGAGATGTCTACGACGAACTGCAGCAACCAGGTTTTGAGAATCAAGAACAACCGGAACCGCAAGAACAAGGCAAGTGCTCCTTGACCATATTGATCCTACGTTTTGGGTAAAGCTGTTTTGTTTTGCGAAAAGGTGTGCGTACTGAGTCAAACGTGATGGGAAGCCCTTTTATAGGAGTTTACTAGTTTTGATTAAACCACCCTTGTCGCCTGGGAAGTTTATGAGTCGAGTATGGTTTTTGCTTTATACTTCGCTGAGTCTATAGGATTGGGAAGCGAGATAGATGTGTCTAGCTAACTGCACTCGGAATGATAATGAGAAACTGATGTTAATAATGGACATGGATCGGAGGGAGATCTAGGCAAGCCTGGTTTTGTGAATGAGGTAGCATGAGATGGTGGTTTTACTTGCCGTAGATCTAAGGACCGGTTTATGCATGCACATGCTAGGATAACAGTGCCACCACAAGGCCAAGTATGGGTGCGGCTTAGCTGAGTAATTAGGTAAGTTGCTAGGGTGTTATGGACTGTGGAAGGCGCGGGGAATGGGAGTCAAGTGAGGACTGCCCTGGGAACTGCATGGCACAAGAGGGGGCCCGTGGGTGGGAGAATTGGAGATTCTAGCCTGCCGGTGAAACCTCAGTGAGTCCATACATCTAGTAACCCCTTTGTAAAGTCTATTTTGTGATATATTGACCATACACCGACGGATGTGTACTGGTATAATGGAGGTTCTGCAGTCACCGACGGGTGACGAAATCAAAAACTTGTGGGTAAAGAGGTGCAAACTCTGTAGAGTCCAAAAACTATCATGATAGCCGAGCTTATGGTCACGAGCACCTGGCTAAACTGCCATGATTAGTTGGGATGGTTATAGGGAAGGTTCCTGGTTATGGATTTGGTTATGGTTTAGTTGTTGGGACTGTTGAGTCTAGGTGATGAGATGGTTGCATGACTATTGGGACATGACATGAGATTGGTCTCGGTGTGAGACGAGGTTGATTTACGAGGTGAGATGGTAGCGAATACGAGGAGGTATTCGTGAGTATGAATAAAGGATTGGTTAATGTTCGGATGGAACACGGGAAGTGATGGAGGTATGTTGGTAATTTAATACATGTTAGGATTTCATCTAAAGTCAAGTTGCTGTTTTATCATGGTTTTACAAATCTGCTTTTCTACAAATAAGTCTTTTATACCTACCTTGTTTATGAGCTGCATATCATGTGTTTTCCCGCACTTGCTGAGTACATCATTATACTCAAACTTGCATTATTATTTTGTCATCAACAGCAAGGGAAGGCTATTATGAAGACCAAGTGGAGCATCATGGCGTGTGATCTGTTCTCAACCTTGCCTGTGGAAGGAGTAGAGATGGAGCCACTTCTGCTTAGTTTTGCTTCCGCATTAGTTTTTGCTTCCGCATTAAAATAAGACTTCCGCGCATAGAAATAAGACTTCCGCTGTAAGCATGAGTCCAAGACTCATGAGACATTGTAACAAACTCTGTTATTCGTGGTCATATATATTCTGAAATTCAGTTTGTGAAATATATGTATATGTGTGACGAACATCCTGGGCACACATATGCATTAGTTCTTGGTTCCGTGGTTTTCCACAGAATTGAGGGCGTCACAGATTGGTATCAGAGCCACGGGTTGACAGTAGGTTACACGCCTAGATAGAAACCTTAGATTGACATTAGAGCCACGGGTTACACCCCTAAATAGGAGTCACAAGCGCCCTAGGGTGAATGGCTCAGAATAGCTTTAAAACCACCTTGGCATAGGAAACCATCCTTGAATAGGAGTTGTATGAGCCCTTGCAATGATTGTGTGTAATATGTGCTTAGTGTGAGTTGTGGGACGTCTCAAAAACGTTGTCCATATCCACACGTAAGAAGAAAGAGGTGTGAAATGCTTCGGACTTGATCACGTCCTCATAAGGGCTAATATATATAGTCCAACTGACCTTGATGCATATAGTTGAAGGGACCTACCTAACCTTCTAACCTTCTATTCTATTTCGTTCTCCCTCACAGATGGTGAGAGGAAATGGCAGCCGAAGGAACGTGCAGGAGGATGACCACGAGGAAGTTCCTGCTAACCCCGGAGCTGGTGAAAACCATTTGGAAAGGTTGATGGCCATGCAAAACCAGCTTATGCAAACCATGATCCAAACTTTGGGTCAGTTGCAGGCCAACCAAGACCCCGTTTCGGCACCACCGCCACCACCACCGCCGGCTCATAACAGGTTGGGAGAGTTCATGAGGACTCGACCACCCACCTTTGCTCAAGCAAGCGATCCCATGGAGGTCGATGATTGGTTGAAATCCATGGAGAGGAAGCTCGCCATTGTTCAGTTCAACGACCGAGAGAAGGTTCTCTTCGCATCGCTCCAACTTACGGGAGCCGCTGCTGATTGGTGGGATGCCTTGAGCAACGCCCATGCCAACCCGGAGACAATCACTTGGACTGAGTTCAAGGAAAGTTTCCGCTCTCACTACATCCGTGCTGGTGTAATGATGCTCAAGAGGCAGGAGTTTGAAGGTCTCCACCAAGGACAGAAGAGTGTGAACGAGTATCTCAACAAGTTCATACAACTGTCCCGGTACGGCCCCGAAGATGTCAACTCAGACCAGAGGAAGCAGTACCTGTTAATGAGAGGGTTGAACAATGAGATCCAGGTTCAGCTCCTCAACAATGACTACGTAAGCTTCCAGAAGCTGGTTGACAAGGCTATTGTGGTTGAAAACAAGATCTGAGAGATCGAGCGAGAGTGCAAGAGGAAGATGCCATACCAGCCCCAAGAGAGCAACGTACGACCTAGGTACATGCCCCCTGCCCCGCAGTATGGATCGACCACTCCTGCGTACCGCCCTGGTCAGCCACCACAGCAACAATTCGTTGCACCGGCACCTCGTGTGCCTATGCCTCCAGCGCCCCGACCTAACAATGGTGCTCCTGTTCAAAACCCCCGCCCCAACATACCTGCTGCCATAGGCAACAGAGCATGCTTTGCATGCGGGGAAGTAGGCCACTTCGCTAACCAGTGCCCGAGGAGAGGCCCTGGACAACAAGGTAACGTGCCTAAGCAGAACCAACGACCAAACAGAGGGGACAACCAAGGGAAACGTGGACCGCAGAACTATGCTCGTGGCCACGTAAACCATGTCACTGCTGAGGAAGCACAACAGGCTGAGGACGTCGCAATTGGTATGTTCCTTGCCAACTCCAACCCAGCCACCATCTTATTTGATTCCGGAGCATCGCATTCCTTCATATCATCCAAATATGTTGCCAAACATCATCTACCCGTATCCCACTTAGAATGTGCTATGTTAGTTAATTCTCCCGGAGGAGAAATGAGGACTAACATAGTATGCCCTAGAGTAAGCCTTAAAATAAGGGGGGTAGACTTCCTTGCCAACCTTATTGTCTTGGACTCCCACGGGATTGACATCATACTCGGAATGGATTGGTTAAGCAAGCACAATGGAGTAATCCAATGTGCTGAAAGGAGCGTGCAGTTGACAAACGAACACGGTATTCATGTCGAGTTTGAGTCAGCCCAGCAAACAACCGAACGGGCAAATTTGAACCACGTCGAAGGGACAACATTAGACAACATTCCAGTGGTTCAGGAATTTTCGGACGTGTTCCCGAAAGAGCTTCCAGGAATGCCACCTGATCGGGACATCGAGTTTGCCATAGATTCGATACCCGGAACTGCACCTATAGCTAAGAGACCATATAGGATGCCCGTCAACGAGCTAGTTGAGCTCAAGAAGCAAATTCAAGAACAGTTGGAGAAGGGTTTTATCCGTCCAAGCTCGTCACCATGGGTAGCTCCGACACTCTTCGTGGACAAGAAGGATGGAACCCAAAGAATGTGCGTGGACTACAGGTCTCTCAACGAGGTGACAATCAAGAATAAATACCCTCTGCCCCGTATAGAGGACCTGTTCGATCAAATGAAAGGAGCCCGAGTATTCTCCAAGATTGATCTTCAGACGGGATATTTCTAGCTGAAGATTAAGCCCTCCGATGTACCTAAGACAGCCTTTCGGACACGGTATGGTTCGTATGAATATAACATTATGTCTTTTGGGTTAACAAATGCACCCGCATACTTCATGTACCTCATGAACAAGGTTTTCATGGAATACTTGGACAAGTTCGTCGTGGTTTTCATCGATGACATTATGGTGTATTCACAAAGTGAGGAGGAGCATGGAGAACATCTGAGGTTGACCTTGCAGAAGTTGCGTGAGCATCAATTGTATGCCAAGCTCAACAAGTGTCAATTTTGGCTAAAGGAAATATCTTTCCTAGGCCACATTATCTCCAAGGAAGGGGTATCGGTTGATCCTGGAAAGGTGACGGAGTTGCTAATGAAGGGAAAAACCTTCCAATGGACACAAGTCTGCCAAGAAAGTTTTGAGGAACTCAAGAAAAGGCTAACCACAACACCAGTTCTGGTATTGCCAGACGTAAGCGAGAGCTTTGACATATATTGTGACGCATCCAGACAAGGGCTCGGGTGTGTACTCATGCAGGAAGGACAAGTGGTAGCCTATGCCTCACGACAATTAAAGAAGCACGAGCTTAACTATCCTACGCACGACTTGGAGCTAGCAGCAGTGGTGCATGCATTGAAGATTTGGAGACATTATGTCCTTGGTTATCGATGTGAGATCTATACGGATCATAAAAGCCTCAAGTACATATTTACACAAACGGACTTGAATTTGAGGCAACGTCGATGGTTAGAACTCATCAAGGATTATGATGTGGGAATCAACTACCACCCCGGGAAGGCCAATGTAGTAGCTGACGCATTGAGCAGAAAGGAAGCATGTCACCAACTTACGGTTTTGGAGTTACCACACGAACTATGGAAGGAGTTCAAACGGTTACACCTCAGATTCTTGAATAACGTGGAGATAATGGAGATCCACTCCCCATTGGAGCAAGAAATAACAGAGGGCCAAGCAACGGACGAGGAGATCAAGGAGATCAAGGAAAGAATCCGACAAGGAATAGAGAAGGATTTCAAGGAGGATAAAAAGGGTACGCTGTCGGTACCCGCGATATGGGGTACCCCCGCGCACAGGGGAAAATGCCTAAGGATCTCGCCCTTCTCCGCAAAGAAAGCACCGAAGGCGCCACGTGTCCAGTGGGGCCGGACCTCCCTCCCCTAGGAGGAGAGCTCCGGGCTCGCCATGTGGCCTACAGCAGCCAGACCTCCCCCCTCCGTGGGGAGAGCTCCGAAGGTGCCACATGTCCCGCAGGGCCGGACCTCTCCCTCCTCAGAGGAGAGCTCCGGACCCGCCACGTGTCCAGCAGAAGAGCGCTGCCTGCCCCCGAGCGGTAGGCGGCGGGCGTAAAGATGCCCCGTACCTTGCCCGTACAAGGTATTCAAGGCCCGCGCCTTCCCAAGACGCGGATACGCGGAGCACGCCTCTGTCAGGTGCTGTTGCGCCCAGTCGCATCACAGACTGGCGCGCGGTGTCAGAGCCTGCTAGCCAATAAACACAGCGACAAGACACCCCATGCCGCCTCCGCCGTCATCAACCAGTACGACTAGTATGCGGCATGGGCAGGGCTGCAAGACGAAAACTCAGAAGCCTTCGCCAGAGACAGCTACCGGCATAACTACAGATACGGTAGATGACAGTCAATCTCCCCAGGACCACCTGTCGGGTCCCGGGCCCCCCTTGTAAGCCACCCGAGTCTTGGACTATAAAAAGGCTCGGGTAGGCAACGTTAGCAGGGGTTCGCACTCCCGCAACTCATACGCTAGCCATTCACTCCCAAGCTGTAACTCATCCTCAAGCTCAGAACTCCGGTTCTGAGCACCAAGCAATACAGCGAGCTCCATAGCTCGCCGTGGACGTAGGGTTTTACGCTCCGGCGGCCTGAACCACGTAAAACTCGCCGTGTCAAGCTCGTACTAACTCGTCCATACGCGCAAGCTCTCCGCAAGCGACTAGCCCCACCGAAAAAAGAACCTCCGCGGGCTGCCCAGTGCAGGGCCGGGGGAAGTGTCGACCGAACACTTCGACATTTGGCGCGCCAGGTAGGGGGACTTTTCCCTTGCGCGATGAGTTTCCGCCGACGAAGATGACCAAGCTTCCTTCAGCGGCAAACTCCCCTCCCCCGCTTTCGCGGCGAACCGTGACCAGGGGGGAGTACATGTCGACACACTCAGGACGGAGTGTGTCGGCGCAAGCTGGGAGCCAGTAGCCGGCTCTGGCAGCGCCGACCCCGGCAATGCAGGCTCCAACCAGCGTCAGGTCTTCAGTAGCGCTGGGCGTACCCGGTGGGGGTGCGCTAGCTGCAGCAAGAGCGCTACTGCACAGTCCGCCTGCTAGGGACGCGCCTTAGGCAGCGACCCAGCAGTGGATTTGCGAGGTAGACCGTCTCGTCGTCGCCGCCGCAAACCCTCGACTTTGGCGGGGACGACGCTCCGGCCAACCGGCTGTGTCGCTGATGCGCACGCCAATGGTTGGCGAGCAGACGGCAGATTCCAGCTCCACCAGGCTCCAGTCAACGGATCTGAGGACAGAGCTGGCACGGTGTCACTTGGGCCAAGATGCCCGGGTATACCTCGAGCAACGTCGAGAAAGGCGTCGCAACCAAGAGGCTGGCGACAAACTCTCCTCCCCCGCGTTCGCGGCGAACCGTTACCAGGGGGGAGTACATGTCGACACACTCAGGACGGAGTGTGTCGGCGCAAGCTGGGAGGCAACAGCCGGCTCTGGCAGCGCCGACCCCGGCAATGCAGGCTCCGACCAGCATGAGATCTTCTGCAGCGATAAGCGAACCCCGCAGGGGTACGCTAACTGCAGCAAGAGCGCTACTGCGCAACCCAGCTGCTGAGGATGCACCTCATTCAGTAACCCAGCAGTGGATACGCGAGGTAGACCGCCGCGTCGTCGCCGCTGCAAACCCTCGACTTCGGCGGGGACGACACTCCGGTCAACCGGCTGAGTCGCTGACGCGCACGCCAACGGTTGACGGGCAGACGGCGGACTCCAGCTCCACCAGGCTTCAGTCGACGGATCTGAGGGCAGAGCTGGAGCGATGCCACTTGGGTCAAGATGCCCGAGTGTTCCTCGAGCGACGTCGAGAAAGGCGTCGCATCCAAGAGGCTGGCGACAGCATGACGTCGGCCTCGACCCAGCCTGAAGGGCAGATCTTCGCCACGCGAGCTCTGCCCCAGGCATACGCCACGCAACATATGCCACAATCATATGCCCTGCAAACGGCGCCCTCGGTCTGTGGAGCAGCCTTGCCCATACCGGGGTACACTGTGCCAGCGGCGAACCAAGCGTTCGCGGCGCCAACACCTGCAGCGACAGGAGCAGGATGTGCGGCCCTGGCGCCCCACCTTCGCTTTGCGAGGTGGCCGCGCAAGTTTCGGCCGCACCTGCCTGAAAAGTACGACGGCAGCGTCAACCCGGCGGAGTTCCTCCAAATCTACTCCACCGCCGTACTTGCCGCAGGAGGGGATGAGGCTGTCATGGCCAACTACTTCCCCGTCGCCTTGACCGGCCCAGCCCGGTCTTGGCTAATGAACCTCCCTCAGGGTTCCATAACTTCCTGGGGAGAGCTCTGCCGACAGTTCATCGCCAACTTCCGCAGCTCCTACACCCGTCCCGGCACGGAGCTTGACCTCCACGCCATCAAGAAACAACCTGGGGAGTCACTGCGCTCCTTCATCCAGCGGTTCTCCTAGGTACGCAACACCATCCCGCACATTCGAAGTGCTTCTGTGGTGGTAGCGTTCTGGCAGGGTGTCCGGGACGAGAAGATGCTTGAGAAGCTTGCGACCAGAGAGGTCTGCGATGCCTCTGAGCTCTTCAGCCTGGCGGACAAGTGCGCCAGAGCAGCCAAAGGGCGGAATTGGCACTCACTGCCAGCTTCCGAAGCCGGAAGACAGCCCGAAGACGGCGGAGTTCAAGCTGAGCCCCAGACCACGAAGGCAGCCAAGAGCCAAGCATTGGCTGACTTCGTGGCTGAGTGGACGCCAACGAAGGCTGACCCAGGGGGCCGCGAAGACGGTGAACCAAAGTACTGAGCTCCGGTCTTCACCGGGCCTCACTGGACGCTCTTCTTTGACGGCTCCTCGCGAAAGCAGGGGGCCGGTGCCGGCGTACTGCTTCTCATGCCATCGGGGGAGCAGTCTGGGTACATGGTGCGTCTCAATTCCAAGGCAACCAACAACTTGGCAGAGTATGAAGCACTCATCTTTGGCCTGAAAGACAGTCCTGTCTCTGGGCGCTCGCCAGTTGTTGGCGCAGGGCGACTCCCAGCTAGTTATCAAGCAAGTTAGTGAATGCCCCTGCAATGACCCACAGCTAGCTGCTTATCTGCTCCACGTGCGGATGTTGGAGAAAGACTTCCTCGCCTTGGACCTGCGCCATGTACCGCGCGCTGGCAAGGCCGCAGCTGATGACCTCTAAACGAAGGCATCCATCGGAGCCCCTGCGCCCAAAGGAGTCTTCGAGAGGACGTTGCTGCGGTCCACAGCCCGGCCCGCCGAGCCGGGCGAAGGGGGCTGAACCAGTGCCTCGAAGCTAGGCAGTCCCGGCAGCCATGGATGCCGCCAAAGGATCGTAAGCGTCACTGGGGACTCCTTGCAACCCAAGGCTCAAGATCCAGAAGCTCAAGTAGTCCTGATGCATGGAGCACGGAGGTCCGGGGCTCCTTGAAGGACATCCTTCTTGATGAACGTGCATTTGCTGAACAGGTGGTGCGGATGGCTAAGTGCTACGCGCTGGTATCTTTACTGGCGTGGCGCCACGACATCCTATTGCGGTGCATAACCCAGGAGGAAGGCTGCGAATAGCTCGCAGTAGTCCAAGGAGGCGAGTGCTGGGAACGCTCATCGTCCCGCACGCTGGTCGGTTAAGCCACCCGGCATGGCTCCTACTGACCGAGAGCCACCTGGACGCCGTCAAACCGGTTAGGGATGCAATGCGTGCCAGGTCCACGCCAAGCAGACCCACACAGCCGGTGCAGATGCGCACCCAAAGCCGTCGGGGGATACCGGCTCCTCCATGTCGAGGGCCAGCCGGACTTCCCAGGGCCGGGTCACGGGAACTACCCTTCCACATGGTATGCGGGGCCGAAGCCGTGCTTCCCCCTGAGATCGCCATGGGGCCCCCCCGTGTCCGGCGTACGACGAAGCCACGCATGACCCGCTCTGCGTGAAGACAGGCACTCCGACGCCACCCCAGTAAGTTCACCATGCTTACTTAGGTGTTTATTTAAATTACGCATTAATTTATATGAGCACCTCCCCACGCTCTAGACAGTGTGCATCCATTGTACACTCGGTTCCTCTTTCCTGCTCTCATGCATAGTCGATATTTGCCGTCCCGCCGAAGGCGGTAGTGCTTGGGGTACCTGCCAGAGGCCAGGTGGCCTTTTGAATCTCCCCCTGTAAGGGTACTGTACCGCCAGTTGGTCTCCTCCGAGAAAAGACCTACGCTAGACCGGGGGGTCAGGAGCCTTGCTTTGCCCGGTCTTGCACCCAAAGCATGCACACTCTACCCCCCGGCGCTGCGGTCTGAGTACCAAGGGGCCGGACGGTTACACCCTGACTGGGGCTGGGGCCAGACCTCCGGGACCAAGTGCACTGGATTACCCAAGCCCCGTGTTCCGGCCTGGGACAGTAAGCCAAATGAGACTAAGGGACAGGAAAGGGGGGACCGCTGAGCAGTTCCGGACCTCCGCTCCCACAGCTGGGCCGAGCTCCGATGCCAGCCCTCGCCCTCCTTTCAAAGGCGAGCGCTGATGCCGGACCTCACGCCCTTCGTTGGCCTGAGCTCCGATGACTGCCGGACTCCGCCTCCACAGCCAGGCCGAGCTCCAAGGCCAGCCCTCGCCCTCCTTTCAGAGGCGAGCGCTAATACCGGACCTCACGCCCTTCGTTGGCCTGAGCTCCGATGACTTCCGGACTCCGCCCCCATAGCTGGGCTGAGCTTCGATGACTTCTGGACTCCGCCTCCACAGCCAGGCCGAGCTCCGAGGCCAGCCCTCGCCCTCCTTTCAAAGGCGAGCGCTGATGCCGGACCTCACGCCCTTCGTTGGTCTGAGCTCTGATGACTGCCGGACTCCGCCTCCACAGCCAGGCCGAGCTCCGAGGCCAGCCCTCGCCCTCCTTTCAGAGGTGAGCGCTGATGCCGGACCTCACGCCCTTCGCTGGCCTGAGCTCCGATGACTTCCGGACTCCGCCTCCACAGCTAGGCCGAGCTCCGAGGCCAGCCCTCGCCCTCCTTTCAAAGGCGAGCGCTGATGTCGAACCTCACGCCCTTCGTTGGCCTGAGCTCCGATGACTGCCGGACTTTGCCTCCACAGCCAGGCCGAGCTCCGAGGCCAGCCCTCGCCCTCCTTTCAGAGGTGAGCGCTGATGCCGGACCTCACGCCCTTCACTGGGCTGAGCTCCGATGACTTCCGGACTCCGCCTCCACAGCCAGGCCGAGCTCCGAGGCCAGCCCTCGCCCTCCTTTCAGAGGCGAGTGCTGATGCCGGACCTCACGCCCTTTTCTGGCCTGAGTTCCGATGACTTCCGGACCTCCGCCCCCACAGCTGGGCCGAGCTCCGATGCCAGCCCTCGCCCTCCTTTCAGAGGCGAGCCCTGATGCCGGACCTCACGCCCTTCGTGGACCTGAGCTCCGATGACTTCCGGACCTCCGCCCCAACAGCCGGGCCGAGCTCCGATGCAAGGCTTCACTCTCTCCTAAGAGGCTGAACTCCGAAGCCATCAAGACCCTGCCAACACAGGGAGTACTCAAGACAAGAAAGTGCGCGGGTAGGAGAAGGCCTCACCTCGGGCTCGTTACCTCCCCCGAGGTGAGCCCGGGGGCCACTGTCGGTACCCGCGATATGGGGTACCCCCACGCACAGGGGAAAATGCCTAAGGATCTCGCCCTTCTCCGCAGGGAAAGCACCGAAGGCGCCATGTGTCCAGTGGGGCCGGACCTCCCTCCCCTCGGAGGAGAGCTCCAGGCTCGCCACGTGGCCTACAGCAGCCAGACCTCCCCCCTCCGTGGGGAGAGCTCCGAAGGTGCCACATGTCCCGCAGGGCCGGACCTCTCCCTCCTCAGAGGAGAGCTCCGGACCCGCCATGTATCCAGCAGAAGAGCGCTGCCTGCCCCCGAGCGGTAGGCGGCGGGCGTAAAGACGCCCCGTACCTTGCCCGTACAAGGTATTCAAGGCCCGCGCCTTCCCAAGACGCGGATACGCAGAGCACGCCTCTGTCAGGTGCCGTTGCGCCCAGTCGCATCACAGACTGGCGCGCGGTGTCAGAGCCTGCTAGCCAATAAACGCAGCGACAAGACACCCCATGCCGCCCCCGCCGTCATCAACCACTACGACTAGTATGCGGCAT
Organism: Neostapfia colusana; assembly: GCA_030760725.1. Classification (NCBI taxonomy): domain Eukaryota; kingdom Viridiplantae; phylum Streptophyta; class Magnoliopsida; order Poales; family Poaceae; genus Neostapfia; species Neostapfia colusana. Next base: position 111,416,219 of record JASWHV010000006.1, read on the forward strand.
GGGCAGGGCTGCAAGACGAAGACTCAGAAGCCTTCGCCAGAGACAGCTACCGGCATAACTACAGATACGGTAGATGACAGTCAATCTCCCCGGGACCACCTGTCGGGTCCCGGGCCCCCCTTGTAAGCCACCCGAGTCTTGGACTATAAAAAGGCTCGGGTAGGCAACGTTAGCAGGGGTTCACACTCCCGCAACTCATACGCTAGCCATTCACTCCCAAGCTGTAACTCATCCTCAAGCTCAGAACTCCGGTTCTGAGCACCAAGCAATACAGCGAGCTCCATAGCTCGCCGTGGACGTAGGGTTTTACGCTCCGGCGGCCTGAACCACGTAAAACTCGCCGTGTCAAGCTCCTACTAACTCGTCCATACGCGCAAGCTCTCCGCAAGGGACTAGCCCCACCAAAAAAATAACCTCCGCGGGCTGCCCAGTGCAGGCCCGGGGGAAGTGTCGACCGAACACTTCGACACACGCTTTGGCTAGGAAAAAGGATTTGTGTGCCGAACATAAGACACCTCCGCGACATGATATTGAAGGAGGCACATGATTCACCCTATTCCATACATCCAGGAAGCACCAAAATGTACAAGGACTTGAAAACTTGTTATCGGTGGGATGGTATGAAGAGGGATATAGCCGAATACGTTGCCCTATGCGACACATGCCAATGGGTAAAGGCCGAACATCAAAAACCCGCTGGATTGTTGCAACCTTTGAAGATACCAGAATGGAAATGGGAGGACATCAGTATGGACTTCATCGTCGGATTACCACGTACTCAGTCGGGATACGACTCCATCTGGGTCATTGTGGACCGATCGACGAAAACTGCCCATTTTCTTCCGGTAAAGACCAGTTATAACGTTGCACAATTGGCAGAGTTGTACATGGAGCAGATCGTGTGCCGTCACGGAGTTCCGAAGAGGATAGTCTCAGATCAAGGTTCTCAGTTTACCTCTAGATTCTGGAGGAAGCTGCAGAAAACCATGGGTACACGACTGGATTTTAGCTCCGCCTACCACCCACAAACAGATGGACAAACCGAAAGGACGAACCAGATTTTGGAGGACATGTTGAGAGCTTGCGCCTTGAAACATGGGCGTAGTTGGGATAGGAGTTTACCGTATGCCGAGTTCTCCTATAACAACAGCTATCAAGCTAGCTTAAAGATGTCGCCTTTCGAAGCCTTATATGGTAGACGGTGTAGAACACCACTATTCTAGAACGAGACTGGAGAGAACCAGGTGTTTGGACCCGAAGTACTACAATAAGCCGAAAAGCAGGTCCAAACGATACGGGAGAACTTAAAGGCTGCCCAGTCACGACAGAAAGGCTATGTGGACAATAGGCGTAGGAAGTTGACCTTTGAAGTGGGAGACTTCGTATACCTTAAAGTATCGCCTATCCGAGGCCAACGACGCTTCAACGTCAAAGGCAAGCTAGCACCTCGCTACATCGGACCATTTAAGATTTTGGACAAGCGAGGAGAAGTAGCCTACCAACTAGAGCTCCCAAACCACCTCTCTGACGTACATGACGTGTTTCATGTATCCCAGCTTAAGAAGTGCTTGAGAGTGCCAGAGGAACGAGTGTCAATGGAGGAACTTGAACTTCAAGAGGACCTGACTTACGCAGAACACCCTGTCCGAATCTTGGACGTAAAGGAAAGGGTCACCCGAAACAAGGTAATTCGATGGTGCAAGGTACAATGGAGCCATCACACCGAAGCTGAGGCCACTTGGGAGCGTGAAGAGGATATCAAGGCAGAATTTCCCCATCTATTTCCTACTAACGAATATCGAGGGCGAGATTCAATTTAAGGGGGGTAGATTTGTGACACCCTCGCCTCGGGTGTCAGCATATGCTCATGTTTTATGAAGAGGAAATACTTTAAGAAAAGTAGGGACAGAGAAAAATATCAAGAGGATAGCTAATAAGAGCGCCGAAGACAACTTACCACGGCAAGCTGGCCACGTGGCGTGTTCGGAGTTCGTCCCTACGAGATGGGGAGAAGTCCGCCGCTAAAATAGCTACGTGGCAGGTTCGGGACTCGTCGCCACAAAGGGGAGAGGTCCGATCCTGTGGGACACGTGTTGCCCACGGAGCTAGCCTCTGCAGAGGAAGCGAAGGCATTTCCGCAAGACACGTGTCATCCTCGGAGCTAGTCCTCGCAGAAATCGGAGGACCAGTCGCGCGGGGTACGTGTCGACCTCGGAGCCCATCTCAGAGAAGTCCGGATCTATCAAACACGTGTCGCCACCGGAGCTTATCTCCGGGAGGCTTGTCGTTGCTGGACACGTGTTGACCTCGGGGCATGTTCCTGAGGAAGGAAGAGAGGGAAGACCGGCGCCAACACGTGGCTTGCGCGGAGCTCACCTCCAAAGAAGGGGGAAGTCTCGCTCGTGACACGCGGCACAACTGGAGCTCGTCTCTGCGGACGAGGAGATACCAGGCCCCGGAGGACACGTGGAGTTTCCGGAGCTCATCATCACGGAGGTAACGAGTTCTGGAGCAGGTTTTACGCGTAAAGGTAACCGGTACGCAACAGAAACCGATCTAAATCCCACGATGTTACTAAAGATAAGATGTTAGGATCCAACAAAGATCTGAATATGACTCTTATTCAAGATACAATCATATTAGGACTCTTCTCTTCCCGATTATAAATAGAACCCAAAACCTCTGGCCGAAGCCACAAACTTCTCTTTCGACTCCTGAGCCGACGACTTAGAGCCCTAGCCCTATCTCGCCGAGCAAACCATCGCTGAAGCGCAACAAGGGAGATCATCGGAGAAGAACCGAGCGGTCTGAGGAGGACCTCGAAGTCAAGAAGAACGTGAGGTAGGACTTCAATATCATTGTGTTCATCTCTTTGCATCTGTTCTTCAATTCCTTTCGAAAAGAAGCCTTCTCGTGGGCAGATCACTTGATGATCAGATTTATCTAAAGACAAGATCATCGCCACGTCCACCTTTGATACGAACACCCCTGTCTATACAAGGCCATGCAAAAGCACGTACAGATCAATCTAATAAAACTAATCATGAGATAGCATGCATATGCATCATCGCAACTAGTTTAAGGTTTGTGCATAAATATTGATTGCTGTGAATCCTGTATGCACGTGATCCTACCTAGCAGGACAAGCTCAGGGAGATGTCTACGACGAACTGCAGCAACCAGGTTTTGAGAATCAAGAACAACCGGAACCGCAAGAACAAGGCAAGTGCTCCTTGACCATATTGATCCTACGTTTTGGGTAAAGCTGTTTTGTTTTGCGAAAAGGTGTGCGTACTGAGTCAAACGTGATGGGAAGCCCTTTTATAGGAGTTTACTAGTTTTGATTAAACCACCCTTGTCGCCTGGGAAGTTTATGAGTCGAGTATGGTTTTTGCTTTATACTTCGCTGAGTCTATGGGATTGGGAAGCGAGATAGATGTGTCTAGCTAACTGCACTCGGAATGATAATGAGAAACTGATGTTAATAATGGACATGGATCGGAGGGAGATCTAGGCAAGCCTGGTTTTGTGAATGAGATAGCATGAGATGGTGGTTTTACTTGCCGTAGATCTAAGGACCGGTTTATGCATGCACATGCCAGGATAACAGTGCCACCACAAGGCCAAGTATGGGTGCGGCTTAGCTGAGTAATTAGGTAAGTTGCTAGGGTGTTATGGACTGTGGAAGGCGCGGGGAATGGGAGTCAAGTGAGGACTGCCCTGGGAACTGCATGGCACAAGAGGGGGCCCGTGGGTGGGAGAATTGGAGATTCTAGCCTGCCGGTGAAACCTCAGTGAGTCCATACATCTAGTAACCCCTTTGTAAAGTCTATTTTGTGATATATTGACCATACACCGACGGATGTGTACTGGTATAATGGAGGTTCTGCAGTCACCGACGGATGACGAAATCAAAAACTTGTGGGTAAAGAGGTGCAAACTCTGCAGAGTCTAAAAACTATCATGATAGCCGAGCTTATGGTCACGAGCACCTGGCTAAACTGCCATGATTAGTTGGGATGGTTATAGGGAAGGTTCCTGGTTATGGATTTGGTTATGGTTTAGTTGTTGGGACTGTTGAGTCAGGGTGATGAGATGGTTGCATGACTATTGGGACATGACATGAGATTGGTCTCGGTGTGAGACGAGGTTGATTTACGAGGTGAGATGGTAGCGAATACGAGGAGGTATTCGTGAGTATGAATAAAGGATTGGTTAATGTTCGGATGGAACACGGGAAGTGATGGAGGTATGTTGGTAATTTATTACATGTTAGGATTTCATCTAAAGTCAAGTTGCTTTTTTATCATGGTTTTACAAATCTGCTTTTCTGCAAATAAGCCTTTTATACCTACCTTGTTTATGAGCTGCATATCATGTGTTTTCCCGCACTTGCTGAGTACATCATTGTACTCAAACTTGCATTATTATTTCGTCATCAACAGCAAGGGAAGGCTATTATGAAAACCAAGTGGAGCATCATGGCGTGTGTCGAAGTGTTCAGTCGACACTTCCCCCGGGCCTGTACTGGGCAGCCCGCGGAGGTTCTTTTTTCGGTGGGGCTAGTCTCTAGCGGAGAGCTTGCACAGATGGATGAGTTAGTAAGAGCTTGACACAGCGAGTTTTACGTGGTTCAGGCCGCCGGAGCGTAAAACCCTACATCCACGGCGAGCTATGGAGCTCGCTGTATTGCTTGCTGCTCAGGACCGGAGGCCTGAGCTCGGGGGTGAGTTACAGCTTGAGAGTGTATGGCTAGCGTATGAGTTGCAAAGTGCGAACCCTTGCTATCGACGCCTACCCGAGCCTTTTATAGTCCAAGACTCGGGCGGCATACAAGGGGAGTCGGGACCCGACAGGTGGTCCCGGGAAGATTGTCTATTATCTACCGTATCTGCAGTTATGCCGGTAGTAGTCTCTGGTCGAAGGCTTCTGAGTCTTCATCTTGCCGCCCTGCCCATGCCGCATGCTAGTCGTAGTGGTTGATGACGGTGCAGGCGGCATGGGATGTCTTGTCGCGGTGTTTATTGGCTGGCAGGTTCTGACACCGCGCGCCAGTCTGTGATGCGACTGGGCGCAACGGCACCTCACAGAAGCGTGCTCCGCGTCTTGGGAAGACGCGGGCCTTGAATAGCTTGTACGGGCAAGGTATGGGGCATATTTACGCCCGCTGCTTATCGCTCGGGGCAGGCAGCGTCGCTCTGCTGCCACGTGGCGGGCCCGGAGCCCTTCTCAGAGAAGAGAAGGGTCAGTCCCGCGGGGCACGTGGAGCCTCCGGACCTCTCCCCGCGGAGGGAGAGGCTCGGCTTCTGTTGGCCACTTGGTGGGCCCGGAGCTCTCCTCTGAGGAGAGGGAGGTCCGGCCCCGCTGGACACGCGGCGCCTTCGGACCTCTCTCCCGCGGAGGGGGAGGTCCGGCTTCTGTATGCCACATGGCGGGCCCGGAGCTCTCCTCTGAGGAGAGGGAGGTCCGGCCCCGCCGGACGCGTGGCGCCTTCGGAGCTCTCCCTGCGGAGAGGGGCGAGTTCCTTAGGCATTTTATCCTGTGCGCGGGGGTACCCCATATCTCAGGTACCGACAGTGGCCCCCGGGCCCATCTCGGGGGAGATAGCGAGCCCGAGGTGGGACCTCCGTCTCTTCCGATCCGCGCACTTTCTCTAAGCCCCGAATTGACCGCTGCCGGAGCACGAACGGCCACGGGATCGTGGGAGCGTGCGCTCAATTGATGGTTGCTTTTACTGCGGCGGTTCCCAAGACTGCCACTTCTGCACCGCATCGCGGCTTCCCTTCGCATTGCGCTCGTACTTCCCTTGAACTCTTGCGCCCCGGCTCTCCTGCCCTTGCGCCCTCTTTCGCCATGGCTTCCAACTTGCTCCCAACGCGCCTCGTTCGCTCTTCCGAGCTCGGGCCAGTGCACAGGTTGCTGGGTTGGCACTCAGAAGAGCAGAAACATCGGCTTCGCCGAGGATCTCTCCCCTTGGTCCTGGAAAAGGGGGAGATAGTCTTATTCACCGCTTATGCTCTGGCGGGGTTCGTTCCGCCGATTTCTTCCTTCTTTGTCACCCTGCTGGAGACATACGGTCTCCAGCTCCACCATCTTTCCCCCAATTCCTTCGCAATAGCTGCAGTTTTTGTCCACTTCTGCGAGATGTTCGTGGGGGTGCACGCCTCCGTGACGCTCTTCCGCCACTTCTTTGTGCTGCGGACGACTGGGCGCGGCTCAAAGACTCAGATGGGGGCATACTACTTCCAGCATCGCTGCAAAGACCCCAAGGTCTCCGGATACCTCCTGCCCTTCAGCGCATCAAGGTGGGAGAACTGGAGGTAGAGCTGGGTGGTAGTGCAGACCGACGAGCACGATCGCCTACAACTCCCAACCGCCAGCCCAACCACCGATCGCCGCTTCTGGGAGGAGATCCCTGAGCTGGAGCAGGAGTACACCCCGGTCTTGGAGCGGATCCGGTTCTTGGCCAACGAGGGGCTGACGTCTCTAATGGTGCTGATGGACTTTGTGTCACGCCGTATTGCTCCCTTGCAGCAGCGTAGCCGCCCAGCATGGTACTACACCGGCGAGCAGGACTGTACCAGGCTGGAGAGAGGCCCTGGCTCTGACCCTTCCGACGAGGAGCTGAACGAGATGGTGAGCAAGGTGAGCGGTGACTACATTCCCAGTGGCGACCCCGCCCTTCCGCCCTCTGCCACCCCCTCTTCTTGGAGCCTCAGAGGAGGTCAGAGCTCCTGCGGAAGATGCCGAACCTTGATGATATCGGGATCACCGTCCGGCAGGTCAGGGATGCCTTCCGGGGTATCACCATTCCAGGAACCGAGCACCCCGGATCAGGGCATGAGGCATCCGCTGCTGTCAAACCCTCCCCCAGAGCCGACGGAACCCAAGCCGCCGACAAAGGGAAAGGAAAAGAGCCGGCCCCAGGGCATCTAGAGAAGAAACACGCCCGGTCTCCTCCGAGGGTGCCACCTGTGCCGAGTCAGGGTGCCGGAGCTACTTTGCTTCCATCTCCTGGAGGTGCTGGTCCATCGGGTGGCGACCCGAAGAGGTCACGAGTGTCCCTCCCCGGCGGGTCTCTCCCCAGACAGCAGCCGTCTGAATCAGCCCAAGTACCTCGCCATCCTTCCTCAAGCGGAGGGGCTCCCAGGACGGATGTTGGTGGGGCGACGCCGGCGAGTGCGCCGGGGATCCAGGCGTCCCATTCCGCGACCGTTCCAGCCGCTGGTCCTGGCGGTTCAGCTACAGCCCAGAGGCCAGTGCTGCAAGCTCGCTGGAGCGCTCATGCCGCCCAGTAAGTGTTATTCTTTCTGGCTTATAGGAGTAGAGCTCTTGCCTCTTCTCTTATTCTGAGGGCTTCTTCTTCTTTGCAGGGACCGACCGGCTGCCAGGGGCGGGCCTCTTATCCGGCCGCCTTCAACCAGCGGGAGCTCCGCGCCTCAGCACCTGGGGACCGTGGCGGCCCCCATGGCTCCCAAATCAACGGGGGCACCCTCTGCACCAGCGGGTTCATTTTCCGCGGTGGCCGCATCTGCTCCTACCCGCCCTCCTTCACCAGTCCAGAAGCCAGGTCTTGAGACCGGGAGGGCTGCTGTAGGTGCGCCTGCTGGCCCCCTGGCCTGCTTAGGACAGCGCCCCACCGTGGCTGCTGAGGCGTGTGACACCCTCACCTCGGGTGTCAGCATATGTTCATATTTTATGAAGAAGAAAAACATTTTAAGAAGAGTAGAAACAGAGACAAGTACCAAAAGGATAGCCAATAAAGCTCTCCGAGAGCACCGAAGGCAATTTCCACGGCCAGCAGACCACGTGGCGTGTTCGGAGCTCCTCCCCGAGAAATTGGGAGAGGACCGCCGCTAAACTAGCTACGTGGCAGGCTCGGGGGTCACCTCCGCAATTGGAGAGAGGTCCGACCCTGTGGGACACGTGCTACCGCGGAGCTAGCCGCTGCGGAAGAAGCAAAGTCATTTTTTTATAGGACACGTGTCATCCTCGGAGCTAGTCCTCGCGGAAATCAGAGGACCATTCGCGGGGGATACGTGTCAATCCCGGAGCTCATCTCAAGAGAAGTCCGGATCTATCGAATACATGTCGCCACCGGAGCTTATCACCGGAAGGTCCGTCGCAGCTAAACACGTGTCGACCGCGGGGCATGTCCCTGAGGAAAGAAGAAGAGGAAGACCGGCGCCAACACGTGGCGTGCGTAGAGCTCACCTCCGAAGAAGAGGGAGGTCTCGCTCGTGACACGCGGCACAACCGGAGCTCGTCTCTGTGGGAGAAGAGATACCAGGCTCCGAAGGACACGTGGAGCTTCCGGAGCTCATCACCGCGGAGGTAACGAGTCTGAAGCGGTTCCTACGTGTAAAGATACCGGTACACAACAGAAACCGATCTAAAATACACAATGGTTACCGAAGATAAGACGTCAGGATCTAACAAAGATCTGAATGAGACTCTTATTCAGGATCCAATCAGATTAGGACTCTTCTCTTCCCGATTATAAATAGAACCCAAAACCTCTGGCCGAAACTACAAACTTCTCTTTCAACTCCTAAGCCGACGACTTAGAGCCCTAGCCCTAACTCGCCGAGCAAAACATCGCTGAAGCACAACAAGGGAGATCATCGAAGAAGAACCGAGCGGTCTGAGGAGGACCTCGAAAAACGCGAGGTAGGACTTCAATATCATTGTATTCATCTCCTTGCATCTGTTCTTCAATTCCTTTCGAACAGAAGCCTTTTCGTGGACAGATCACTTGATGATCAGTTTGATCTAAAGACCAGATCATCACGAACACCTCTGACCATGCAAGCCATGCAAGAATAAGTACAGATCGATCTAATAAAACTAATCATAGGATAACATGCATGTGCATCATCGCACCTAGTTTAGGGTTTGTGCATTATATTGATTGCTGTGAATTTGCGTGCACGTGAATCCTACAAAGCAGGACAAACTCAGGAAGCTGTCTATGACGAGCTGCAGCAATAAGGCTTTGAGAATCAAGAACAACCAGAACCGCAAGAACAAGGCAAGTGCTCCTTGACCATGTTGGTCCTATGTTTTGGGTAAAACTGTTTTGTTTTGCGAAAAGGTGTGTGTGCTGAGTCAAACATGATGGGAAACCTTTTTTATAGGAGTTTACTAGTTTTGATTAAACCATCCTTGTCGCCAGGGAAGTTTATGAGTCGGGTATGGTTTTTGCTTTATGCTTCGCTGAGTTTATGGGATTGAGAAGCGAGATAGATGTGTCTAGCTAACTGCACTCGTACTGATAATAAGTAATTGATGAGGTTAATGAACATGGATCGGAGGGAAGATCTAGGCAAGCTTGGGTTTGTGAATGAGGTAGCATGAGATGGTGGTTTTACTTGCCGTAGATCTAAGGACCGGTTCATGCATGCATATGCCAGGATAACAGTGCCACCACAAGGCCAAGTATGGGTGCGGCTTAGCTGAGTAATTAGGTAAGTTGCTAGAGTGTTATGGACAGAGGAAGGCGCGGGGAATGGGAGTCGAGTGAGGACTGCCCTGGGAACTGCATGGCACAAGAGGGGGCCCGTGGGTGGGAGAATTGGAGATTCTAGCCTGCCGGTGAAACCTTAGTGAGTCCATACATCTAGTAACCCCTTTGTAAAGGCTATTTTGTGATCTCTTGACCATACACCGACGGCTGTGTACTGGTAAAATGGAGGCTCTGCAGTCGCCGACGGGTGACGAAATCACAAACTTGTGGGTAAAGAGGTACAAACTCTGCAGAGTTATTAAAACTATCATGATAGCCGAGCTTACGGTCACGAGCACCTGGCTAAACTGCCATGATTAGATGGGACGATTATTGGAATGGTTATTGGAATGATTATTGGGAAGGTTCTTGGTTATGGTTATCGGTTATGGTTATTGGTTTGGAACTGTTGAGTCCGGGAGATAAGATGGTTGCATGACTGATGGGTCATGACATGAGATTGGTCTCGGTGTGAGATGTGGTTGTTTTATGAGGTGAGATGGTAGCGGATACGAGGAGGTATTCGTGAGTATGAATAAAAGATTGGTTAATGTTCGGATGGAACATGGAAAGCGATGGAGGTATGTTGGTAATTTAATACATGCTGGGATTACATTCATCTAAAGTTAAGTTGCTGTTTTATCACGTTTTTATAAATCTGCTTTTCTGCAAATAAGCCTTTTATTACCTACCTTGTTTATGAGCTGCATATCATGTGTTATTCCCGCACTTGCTGAGTACATCATTGTACTCAACCTTGCATTATTATTTCTTCATCAGCAGCAGGAGAAACCTATTATGAAGAACAAGTGGGACATTATGGCGTGTGATCTGTTCTCAACCTTGCCTGTGGAGGGAGTAGAGATGAAGCCACTCTGCTTAGTTTTGCTTCCGCATTAGTTTTTGCTTCCGCATTTAAATAAAGATTTCCGCTGCGTAGAAATAAAGACTTCCACTGTGAGCATGAGTCCAAGACTCATGAGGTGTTGTAATAAACTCTGTTATTCGTGGTAATATATAATCTGAATTCAGTTTGTGGAACGTATGTGTATGTGTGATGAACATCCTGGGCACATATATGCATTAGTTCTCGGTTCCGTGGTTTTCCACAGAATTGAGGGCGTCACAGATTGGTATCAGAGCCACGGGTTGACAGTAGGTTACACGCCTAGATAGAAACCTTAGATTGATATTAGAATCACGGGTTAACAGCAAGTTATACCCCTAAATAGAAGCTACGCGGACCAAAGGAAGCATCCTAGGATGAACAGCTTAGATTGGACTTGAAACCACCTTGACATAGGAAACCATCCTTGAATAGGAGTTGAGTGGGCCCTTGTGATGATTATTTGTGAATATGTGCTTAGTGTGAGTTGTTGGACGTCTCAACAACGTTGCCCATATCCACACGTAAGAAGAAAGAGGAGTGAAATGCTTCGGCACTTGATCACATCCTCATAAGGACTAATATATATAGTCCAACTCCCCTTGATGCATATAGTTGAAAGGACCTATCTAACCTTCTAACCTTCTATTCTATTTCGTTCTCTCTCACAGATGGTGAGAGGAAACGCCAGCCGAAGGAACGTCCAGGAAGATGACCACGAAGAAGTTCCTGCTAACCCTGGAGCTGGCGAAAACAACCTAGAGAGGTTGATGGCCATGCAAAACCAGCTTATGCAAACCATGATCCAAACTTTGGGTCAGTTGCAGGCCAACCAACACCCCGTTCCGGCACCACCGCCACCACCACCGCCGGCTCATAACAGGTTGGGAGAGTTCATGAGGACTCGACCACCCACCTTTGCTCAAGCAAGCGATCCAATGGAGGCCGATGATTGGTTGAAATCCATGGAGAAGAAGCTTGCCATTGTACAGTGCAACGACCGAGAAAAGGTTCTCTTTGCGTCGCACCAACTGATGGGAGCAGCTGCTGACTGGTGGGATGCCTTGAGCAACGCCCATGCCAACCCGGAGACAATCACTTGGACTGAGTTCAAGGAAAGTTTCCGCTCCCACTACATCCCTGTTGGCGTAATGATGCTCAAGAGGCAGGAGTTTGAAGGTCTCCGCCAAGGGCAGAAGAGTGTGAACGAATACCTCAACAAGTTCATACAACTGTCCCGGTATGCCCCCGAAGATGTCAACTCAGATCAGAGGAAGCAGTACCTGTTCATGAGAGGGTTGAACAATGAGATCCAAGTTCAGCTCCTCAACAATGACTACGTAAGCTTCCAGAAGCTGGTTGATAAGGCTATTGTGGTGGAAAACAAGATCCGAGAGATTGAGCGCGAGTGCAAAAGGAAGATGCCATACCAGCCCCAAGGGAGCAACGTACGACCTAGGTACATGCCCCCTGCACCGCAGTATGGACCAACCACTCCTACGTACCACCCTGGTCAGCCACCACAGCAACGGTTTGTTGCACCGGCACCTCGAGTGCCCATGCCTCCTGCGCCCCGGCCTAACAATGGCGCTCCTGTTCAAAACCCCCGCCCCAACACACCTGCTGCCGTAGGCAACAGGGCATGCTTTGCATGCGGGGAAGTAGGCCACTTCACTAACCAGTGCCCGAAGAGAGGCCCTGGACAGCAAGGTAACGTGCCCAAGCAGAACCAGCGACCAAACGGAGGGGACCACCAAGGGAACCGTGGACCGCAGAACTCTGCTCGTGGCCATGTTAACCATGTCACTGCTGAGGAAGCACAACAGGCTGAGGACGTCGCAATTGGTATGTTCCTTGCCAACTCCAACCCAGCCACCATTTTATTTGATTCTGGAGCATCATATTCCTTCATATCATCCGATTATGTTGCCAAGCATCATCTACCCGTATCCCACCTAGAATGTGCTATGTTAGTTAATTCTCCCGGAGGAGAAATGAGGACTAATATAGTATGTCCTAAAGTAAGCCTTAAAATAAGGGGGGTAGACTTCCTTGCCAACCTTATTGTTTTGGACTCCCACGGGATTGACATCATACTCGGAATGGACTGGTTAAGCTAGCACAATGGGGTAATCCAATGTGCTGAGAGAAGCGTGCAGTTGACGAACGAACACGGTATCCGTGTCGAGTTTGAGTCAGCCCAGCAAGCAACCGAACGGGCGGATTTAAACCATGTTGAAGGAGTAGCATTGGACAACATTCCAGTGGTTCAGGAATTCTCGGATGTGTTCCCGGAAGAACTTCCAGGTATGCCACCTGACCGGGATATTGAGTTTGCCATAGATTTGGTACCTGGAACTGCACCCATAGCTAAGAGACCATATAGGATGCCCGTCAACGAGTTAGTTGAACTAAAGAAGCAAATTCAAGAACAGTTGGAGAAGGGTTTTATCCGTCCAAGTTCGTCACCATGGGGAGCCCCGGTACTCTTCGTGGACAAGAAGGACGGAACCCAAAGAATGTGCGTGGACTACAGGTCTCTCAACAAGGTAACAATCAAGAATAAATACCCTCTGCCCCGTATAGAGGACCTATTCGATCAAATGAAAGGAGCCCAAGTATTCTCCAAAATTGATCTTCGGTCGGGATATTTCCAGCTGAAGATTAAGCCCTCCGATATACCTAAGACAGCCTTTCGGACGCGGTATGGTTCATATGAATGTACCGTTATGTCTTTTGGATTGACGAATGCACCCGCATACTTCATGTACCTTATGAATAAGGTTTTCATGGAGTACTTGGACAAGTTCGTCGTAGTTTTCATCGACGACATTATGGTGTATTCAAAAAGTGAGGAGGAGCATGAAGAACATCTGAGATTGACCATGCAGAAGTTGCGAGAGCATCAGTTGTATGCCAAGCTCAACAAATGTCAATTTTGGCTAAAAGAAATATCCTTCCTAGGCCACATCATCTCCAAGGAAGGGGTATCGGTTGATCCTGGAAAGGTGAGGGATATTCTAAAGTGGGACCAACCGAAGAGCGTGAGGGATATTCGAAGTTTCCTTGGAATGGCAGGATACTATCGTCGTTTCATTAAAGACTTCTCTAAGATAGCAAAACCTATGACGGAGTTGCTAATGAAGGGAAAGGTCTTTCAATGGACACAAGCCTGCCAAGAAAGTTTTGAGGAACTCAAGAAAAGGCTAACCACAGCACCAGTTCTGGTATTGCCGGATGTAAGCAAGAGCCTTAACATATATTGTGACGCATCCAGACAAGGGCTTGGGTGTGTGCTCATGCAGGAAGGACAAGTGGTAGCCTATGCCTCACGACAATTAAAGAAACACGAGCTTAACTATCCTACACATGATTTGGAATTAGCAGCAGTGGTGCATGCATTGAAGATTTGGAGACATTATATCCTCGGTCATCGATGTGAGATCTATACGGATCATAAAAGCCTCAAGTACATATTTACACAAACGGACTTGAATTTGAGGCAACGTCGATGGTTAGAACTCATCAAGGATTATGATGTAGGAATCAATTACCACCCCGGGAAGGCCAATGTGGTCGCTGACGCATTGAGCAGAAAGGGAGCATGCCACCAACTCACGGTTCGGGAGCTACCACCCGAACTACGTAAGGAGTTCGAACAGTTACACCTCGGATTCTTGAATAACATGGAAATGATGAAAATCCACTCCTCATTGGAGCAAGAAATAAGAAAGGGACAAGCAACGGACGAGGGGATCAAGGAGATCAAGGAAAGAATCCGACAAGGGATAGAAAAGGATTTCAAGGACGATGAAAAGGGTACGCTTTGGCTAGGAAAAAGGATTTGTGTGCCAAACATAAGACACCTTCGCGACATGATATTGAAGGAGGCACATGACTCACCCTACTCCATACATCCATGGAGCACCAAAATGTACAAGGACTTGAAAACTTGCTATTGGTGGGATGGTATGAAGAGGGATATAGCCGAATACGTCGCCCTATGCGACACATGCCAACGGGTAAAAGCCAAACATCAAAAACCCGCTGGATTGTTGCAACCTTTGAAAATACCTGAATGGAAATGGGAGGACATCAGTATGGACTTTATTGTCGGATTGCCACGAACTCAGTCAGGATACGACTCCATCTGGGTCATTGTGGACCGGTTGACGAAAACCACCCATTTTCTTCCGGTAAAGACCAGTTACAATGTTACACAGTTGGCAGAGTTGTACATGGAGCAGATCGTGTGCCGTCATGGAGTTCCGAAGAGGATATTCTCTGATCGAGGTTCTCAGTTTACCTCTAGATTCTGGAGGAAGTTGCAGAAAGCCATGGGTACACGACTGGATTTTAGCTCCGCCTATCACCCACAAACAGATGGGCAAACCGAGAGGACAAACCAAATTTTGGAGGACATGCTGAGAGCTTGCGCCTTGAAACGTGGGCGTAGTTGGGATAGGAGTTTACCGTATGCCGAGTTCTCCTATAACAACAACTATCAAGCTAGCTTGAAGATGTCGCCTTTCGAAGCCTTATATGGCAGACGGTGTAGAACGCCACTGTTCTGGAATGAGACTGGAGAAAACCAGGTGTTTGGACCCGAAGTACTACAAGAGGCTGAAAAGCAAGTCCAAACGATACAGGAGAACTTAAAGGCTACTCAGTCACGACAGAAAGGCTATGCGGACAATAGGCGTAGAAAGTTGACCTTTGAATTTGGAGACTTCGTATACCTTAAGGTATCGCCTATCCGAGGCCAACGACATTTTAACATCAAAGGCAAACTAGCGCCTCGCTACATCGGACCATTTAAGATTTTGGGTAAGCGACGAGAAGTAGCCTACCAACTAGAGCTCCCAAACCACCTCTCCGACGTACATGACGTGTTTCATATATCCCAGCTCAAGAAGTGCTTAAGAGTACCAGAAGAACAAGTGTCAATGGGAGAACTTGAACTTCAAGAGGACCTAACTTACGCAGAACACCCTGTCCGAATCTTGGACGTAAAGGAAAGGGTCACCCGAAACAAGGTGATTCGATGGTGCAGGGTACAATGGAGCCATCACACTGAAGCTGAAGCCACATGGGAACGTGAAGAGGATATCAAGGCAGAATTTCCCCATCTATTTTCTACTAACGAATCTCGAGGGCGAGATTCAATTTAAGGGGGGTAGATTTGTGACACCCTCACCTCGGGTGTCAGCATATGTTCATTTTTTATGAAGAAGAAAAACATTTTAAGAAGAGTAGAAACAGAGACAAGTACCAAAAGGATAGCCAATAAAGCTCTCCGAGAGCACCGAAGGCAATTTCCACGGCCAGCAGACCACGTGGCGTGTTCGGAGCTCCTCCCCGAGAAATTGGGAGAGGACCGCCGCTAAACTAGCTACGTGGCAGGCTCGGGGGTCACCTCCGCAATTGGAAAGAGGTCCGACCCTGTGGGACACGTGCTACCGCGGAGCTAGCCGCTGTGGAAGAAGCAAAGGCATTTTTTTATAGGACACGTGTCATCCTCGGAGCTAGTCCTCACGGAAATCAGAGGACCATTCGCGGGGGATACGTGTCAATCCCGGAGCTCATCTCAAGAGAAGTCCGGATCTATCGAATACATGTCGCCACCGGAGCTTATCACCGGAAGGTCCGTCGCAGCTAAACACGTGTCGACCGCGGGGCATGTCCCTGAGGAAAGAAGAAGAGGAAGACCGGCGCCAACACGTGGCGTGCGTAGAGCTCACCTCCGAAGAAGAGGGAGGTCTCGCTCGTGACACGCGGCACAACCGGAGCTCGTCTCTATGGGAGAAGAGATACCAGGCTCCGAAGGACACGTGGAGCTTCCGGAGCTCATCACCGCGGAGGTAACGAGTCTGAAGCGGTTCCTACGTGTAAAGATACCGGTACACAACAGAAACCGATCTAAAATACACAATGGTTACCGAAGATAAGACGTCAGGATCTAACAAAGATCTGAATGAGACTCTTATTCGGGATCCAATCAGATTAGGACTCTTCTCTTCCCGATTATAAATAGAACCCAAAACCTCTGGCCGAAACTACAAACTTCTCTTTCAACTCCTAAGCCGACGACTTAGAGCCCTAGCCCTAACTCGCCGAGCAAAACATCGCTGAAGCACAACAAGGGAGATCATCGAAGAAGAACCGAGCGGTCTGAGGAGGACCTCGAAAAACGCGAGGTAGGACTTCAATATCATTGTATTCATCTCCTTGCATCTGTTCTTCAATTCCTTTCGAACATAAGCCTTTTCGTGGACAGATCACTTGATGATCAGTTTGATCTAAAGACCAGATCATCACGAACACCTCTGACCATGCAAGCCATGCAAGAATAAGTACAGATCGATCTAATAAAACTAATCATAGGATAGCATGCTTGTGCATCATCGCACCTAGTTTAGGGTTTGTGCATTATATTGATTGCTGTGAATTTGCGTGCACGTGAATCCTACAAAGCAGGACAAACTCAGGAAGCTGTCTACGACGAGCTGCAGCAACAAGGCTTTGAGAATCAAGAACAACCAGAACCGCAAGAACAAGGCAAGTGCTCCTTGACCATGTTGATCCTATGTTTTGGGTAAAACTGTTTTGTTTTGCGAAAAGGTGTGTGTGCTGAGTCAAACATGATGGGAAACTCTTTTTATAGGAGTTTACTAGTTTTGATTAAACCATCCTTGTCGCCAGGGAAGTTTATGAGTCAGGTATGGTTTTTGCTTTATGCTTCGCTGAGTTTATGGGATTGAGAAGCGAGATAGATGTGTCTAGCTAACTGCACTCGTACTGATAATAAGTAATTGATGAGGTTAATGAACATGGATCGGAGGGAAGATCTAGGCAAGCTTGGGTTTGTGAATGAGGTAGCATTAGATGGTGGTTTTACTTGCCGTAGATCTAAGGACCGGTTCATGCATGCATATGCCAGGATAACAGTGCCACCACAAGGCCAAGTATGGGTGCGGCTTAGCTGAGTAATTAGGTAAGTTGCTAGAGTGTTATGGACTGAGGAAGGCGCGGGGAATGGGAGTCGAGTGAGGACTGCCCTGGGAACTGCATGGCACAAGAGGGGGCCCGTGGGTGGGAGAATTGGAGATTCTAGCCTGCCGGTGAAACCTTAGTGAGTCCATACATCTAGTAACCCCTTTGTAAAGGCTATTTTGTGATCTCTTGACCATACACCGACGGCTGTGTACTGGTAAAATGGAGGCTCTGCAGTCGCCGACGGGTGACGAAATCACAAACTTGTGGGTAAAGAGGTACAAACTCTGCAGAGTTATTAAAACTATCATGATAGCCGAGCTTACGGTCACGAGCACCTGGCTAAACTGCCATGATTAGATGGGACGATTATTGGAATGGTTATTGGAATGATTATTGGGAAGGTTCTTGGTTATGGTTATCGGTTATGGTTATTGGTTTGGAACTGTTGAGTCCGGGAGATAAGATGGTTGCATGACTGATGGGTCATGACATGAGATTGGTCTCGGTGTGAGATGTGGTTGTTTTATGAGGTGAGATGGTAGCGGATACGAGGAGGTATTCGTGAGTATGAATAAAAGATTGGTTAATGTTCGGATGGAACATGGAAAGCGATGGAGGTATGTTGGTAATTTAATACATGCTGGGATTACATTCATCTAAAGTTAAGTTGCTGTTTTATCACGTTTTTATAAATCTGCTTTTCTGCAAATAAGCCTTTTATTACCTACCTTGTTTATGAGCTGCATATCACGTGTTATTCCCGCACTTGCTGAGTACATCATTGTACTCAACCTTGCATTATTATTTCTTCATCAGCAGCAGGAGAAACCTATTATGAAGAACAAGTGGGACATTATGGCGTGTGATCTGTTCTCAACCTTGCCTGTGGAGGGAGTAGAGATGAAGCCACTCTGCTTAGTTTTGCTTCAACATTAGTTTTTGCTTCCACATTTAAATAAAGATTTCTGCTGCGTAGAAATAAAGACTTCCGCTGTGAGCATGAGTCCAAGACTCATGAGGTGTTGTAATAAACTCTGTTATTCGTGGTAATATATAATCTGAATTCAGTTTGTGGAACGTATGTGTATGTGTGATGAACATCCTGGGCACACATATGCATTAGTTCTCGGTTCCGTGGTTTTCCACAGAATTGAGGGCGTCACAGATTGGTATCAGAGCCACGGGTTGACAGTAGGTTACACGCCTAGATAGAAACCTTAGATTGATATTAGAATCACGGGTTAACAGCAAGTTATACCCCTAAATAGAAGCTACGCGGACCAAAGGAAGCATCCTAGGATGAACAGCTTAGATTGGCCTTGAAACCACCTTGACATAGGAAACCATCCTTGAATAGGAGTTGAGTGGGCCCTTGTGATGATTATTTGCGAATATGTGCTTAGTGTGAGTTGTTGGACGTCTCAACAACGTTGCCCATATCCACACGTAAGAAGAAAGAGGAGTGAAATGCTTCGGCACTTGATCACATCCTCATAAGGACTAATATATATAGTCCAACTCCCCTTTATGCATATAGTTGAAAGGACCTATCTAACCTTCTAACCTTCTATTCTATTTCGTTCTCTCTCACAGATGGTGAGAGGAAACGCCAGCCGAAGGAACGTCCAGGAAGATGACCACGAAGAAGTTCCTGCTAACCCTGGAGCTGGCGAAAACAACCTAGAGAGGTTGATGGCCATGCAAAACCAGCTTATGCAAACCATGATCCAAACTTTGGGTCAGTTGCAGGCCAACCAACACCCCGTTCCGGCACCACCGCCACCACCACCGCCGGCTCATAACAGGTTGGGAGAGTTCATGAGAACTCGACCACCCACATTTGCTCAAGCAAGCGATCCAATGGAGGCCGATGATTGGTTGAAATCCATGGAGAAGAAGCTTGCCATTGTACAGTGCAACAACCGAGAAAAGGTTCTCTTTGCGTCGCACCAACTGATGGGAGCAGCTGCTGACTGGTGGGATGCCTTGAGCAACGCCCATGCCAACCCGGAGACAATCACTTGGACTGAGTTCAAGGAAAGTTTCCGCTCCCACTACATCCCTGTTGGCGTAATGATGCTCAAGAGGCAGGAGTTTGAAGGTCTCCGCCAAGGGCAGAAGAGTGTGAATGAATACCTCAACAAGTTTATACAACTGTCCCGGTATGCCCCCGAAGATGTCAACTCAGATCAGAGGAAGCAGTACCTGTTCATGAGAGGGTTGAACAATGAGATCCAAGTTCAGCTCCTCAACAATGACTACGTAAGCTTCCAGAAGCTGGTTGATAAGGCTATTGTGGTGGAAAACAAGATCCGAGAGATTGAGCGCGAGTGCAAAAGGAAGATGCCATACCAGCCCCAAGGGAGCAACGTACGACCTAGGTACATGCCCCCTGCACCGCAGTATGGACCAACCACTCCTACGTACCACCCTGGTCAGCCACCACAGCAACGGTTTGTTGCACCGGCACCTCGAGTGCCCATGCCTCCTGCGCCCCGGCCTAACAATGGCGCTCCTGTTCAAAACCCCCGCCCCAACACACCTGCTGCCGTAGGCAACAGGGCATGCTTTGCATGCGGGGAAGTAGGCCACTTCACTAACCAGTGCCCGAAGAGAGGCCCTGGACAGCAAGGTAACGTGCCCAAGCAGAACCAGCGACCAAACGGAGGGGACCACCAAGGGAACCGTGGACCGCAGAACTCTGCTCGTGGCCATGTTAACCATGTCACTGCTGAGGAAGCACAACAGGCTGAGGACGTCGCAATTGGTATGTTCCTTGCCAACTCCAACCCAGCCACCATTTTATTTGATTCTGGAGCATCATATTCCTTCATATCATCCGATTATGTTGCCAAGCATCATCTACCCGTATCCCACCTAGAATGTGCTAT
Organism: Neostapfia colusana; assembly: GCA_030760725.1. Taxonomy (NCBI): domain Eukaryota; kingdom Viridiplantae; phylum Streptophyta; class Magnoliopsida; order Poales; family Poaceae; genus Neostapfia; species Neostapfia colusana. Next base: position 111,436,497 of record JASWHV010000006.1, read on the forward strand.
GTTAGTTAATTCTCCCGGAGGAGAAATGAGGACTAATATAGTATGTCCTAAAGTAAGCCTTAAAATAAGGGGGGTAGACTTCCTTGCCAACCTTATTGTTTTGGACTCCCACGGGATTGACATCATACTCGGAATGGACTGGTTAAGCTAGCACAATGGGGTAATCCAATGTGCTGAGAGAAGCGTGCAGTTGACGAACGAACACGGTATCCGTGTCGAGTTTGAGTCAGCCCAGCAAGCAACCGAACGGGCGGATTTAAACCATGTTGAAGGAGTAGCATTGGACAACATTCCAGTGGTTCAGGAATTCTCGGATGTGTTCCCGGAAGAACTTCCAGGTATGCCACCTGACCGGGATATTGAGTTTGCCATAGATTTGGTACCTGGAACTGCACCCATAGCTAAGAGACCATATAGGATGCCCGTCAACGAGTTAGTTGAACTAAAGAAGCAAATTCAAGAACAGTTGGAGAAGGGTTTTATCCGTCCAAGTTCGTCACCATGGGGAGCCCCGGTACTCTTCGTGGACAAGAAGGACGGAACCCAAAGAATGTGCGTGGACTACAGGTCTCTCAACAAGGTAACAATCAAGAATAAATACCCTCTGCCCCGTATAGAGGACCTATTCAATCAAATGAAAGGAGCCCAAGTATTCTCCAAAATTGATCTTCGGTCGGGATATTTCCAGCTGAAGATTAAGCCCTCCGATATACCTAAGACAGCCTTTCGGACGCGGTATGGTTCATATGAATGTACCGTTATGTCTTTTGGATTGACGAATGCACCCGCATACTTCATGTACCTTATGAATAAGGTTTTCATGGAGTACTTGGACAAGTTCGTCGTAGTTTTCATCGACGACATTATGGTGTATTCAAAAAGTGAGGAGGAGCATGAAGAACATCTGAGATTGACCATGCAGAAGTTGCGAGAGCATCAGTTGTATGCCAAGCTCAACAAATGTCAATTTTGGCTAAAAGAAATATCCTTCCTAGGCCATATCATCTCCAAGGAAGGGGTGAGGTCCGGCTGCTGCTGGCCACATGGCGGGTCTGGAGCTCTCCTCTGAGGAGAGGGAGGTCCGGCCCCGCGGAACACATGGAGCCTTCGGAGCTCTCCCCGCGGTGGGGGGAGGTCCGGCTGCTGCTGGCCACATGGCGGTCCCGGAGCTCTCCTCTGAGGAGAGGGAGGTCCGGCCCCGCCGGACGCGTGGCGCCTTCGGAGCTCTCCCTGCGGAGAAGGGCGAGTTCCTTAGGCATTTTTCCCTGTGCGCGGGGGTACCCCATATCTCAGGTACCGACAGTGGCCCCCGGGCCCATCACGGGGGAGATAGCGAGCCCGAGGTGGGACCTCCGTCTCTTCTGATCCGCGCACTTTCTCTAACCGTATTGACCGCTGCCGGAGCACGAACGGTCGCAGGATCGTGGGAGCGTGCGCCCACTTGATGGTTGCTTTTACTGCAGCGGTTCCCGAGACTGCCACTTCTGCATGCTGCGGCGCTTTCTTCGGGAACCGCCGAAGTGCCTTGCCAGCTTGTCTTCTTAGGAGACTGACTCCTTGACCCATCGCTTCAGTTGGGCGGCTTGGGTCCACCTGTCATCGGCGCTCGGTCTAGGAGCCGAAGCAGTTGCCGATGTGGTGTATTCGAAGAGTTCCGAATCGCCTGGAATTGCACCTGGGAAGGTTTTTAGAGGGGATCTTACCTGCATTGTGGTTTCCCTTCGCACCTCCCAGCGTTTCTTCTCGGACTCTTGTGCCCTCCCTCGCCATGGCTTCCAACCCGCCGCCAGAGAAGAAGCACGCTCGATCTCCTCCAACGGCAGCGTCTGTGCCAAGTCGGGAATCTGCGGTGCCTGGCACTCCCTCCGGTGGCGACTCGAAGAGGCCCCGGGCTGATGCATTGAGGGGAGCTTCCGGGGCGTCCCCTGCTCCGCCAGTTCAGGCGACTGTGGAGCGGCCGTCAGTGACGGCAGCGGGCTCTGGGAGTCCTACCCCGACTCGGAAGTCGGGGTTCAGAGCCCGCTGGAGTATCCGCGCTTCCCGGCCATCCCCGGCTAGCAGGGAGTCTGTGCCGTTGCGCTCGGAGCCCGGGACAACTGCCGCGGCCCCCAAGCCAGCGCGGGCTTCTCCTGTTCCGGTGTGCCCGGACTCCGCGGCGGCGTCATCTCTTCCTGCCGAGATGGCCGCCGTGGCCCCCAGGCCAGCGCAGTTCGACCCTGCACCAGGCGGCCCGGCCTTTATTCCAGCGCCGCCTTCCCAGGCTCGCCCCTCTCCACAGGTCAAGAAGCCAGAAGCTAAAGAGGGCCCGACAGGTCCGGCTGCCAGAGCCCCGGCGCCAGCTTCTCCTGACCAGCGTCTCGTCTTGGTTGCTGGTGCATCGACTCCTCTTGAGGACGAGGTGATGGAGGAGGTCGGGGGAACTGCCCCGGCCTCAGTTGCTCCATTGCCCTTGGCAGATGCCTTCGCGCTTGCCGAGACGAGCGTCCGGCAGGTCTTGGCTGCACTAGGTCGCGAGCGGGAGGAGTATACAGTTGAACAGGATCGCCTCCTCACCTGGGGGAACCTTTTGCGGGAGCGGACCGCGAAGGTCAAGAGCGAGCTCGACTCCAGGCGGGAGTTGCTCGACTTCAGGGAAGTGCTCCTTGACCGGCTGAAGCGGGCTATCGACCGCATGGACGCCGAATCGCGGTGGATCAACAGGGAGGCCCTGGCGGCACACACCCGGGCCGAGGAGAGCATCTCTGCCGCTGAGGAGATACGGCAGCGGATGGAGTGCCGTAAACTCGCCGTTGAGGAACGGGAGCGTTCCACGGCCGCCGAGGTGGAGAGGGTCGCCACGCAGCTGGCGGCGGGCGAGGATGACCTTCGAGCTCGGATCGAGGAGCTAGAGATTCTGAAGGCAGACCTCGACCTGAGGGAGGAACAGGTCTCCTGCGAACGCCGGGCGGTCTTGGAACGGGAGTTGGCCGCCGACTTCAAAGCTTCTGAGTTGGAGCGGCTCGCCAAGACTCTCCACCTTTGGGAGAGCTCCCTGGCAGCCAAGGAGAAGGAATTCTCCGAGAGAAACCTAGAGGCCCTGCAGGCAGCCCGCCGCGAGGTGGAGGAGCTCTTGGCCTTGCGGTCCTCCGAGGCTCTTGCGGTCTCAAGTTTCATTGATTGAGCGGGGTCCGCCCTGATCCCTCTTGGCTTCAGTCCGGTGAGGGCAGCGGCTCCTGCGTTGAAGGTGGCGGAGGTGATCCCCGCGCTGGAGTCGATCGGCGCCAAGCTGGACAGGCTAGACTCGGTGGTTGCCAGCGAGCTTGAGGCCATGGGACACGGCCTAGCCTTAGAGGTTGCCTCACACGTGTTGGCATGCTTCAAGAGCCGCGACCCCTCTTTCTCGCTAGAACCAGCGAGAGAGGGCCCAGCCGCGGAGCGGGAGGAAGCTGCCAGGGCTGAAGTCGAGGATGTGGCCACCCTTGTAGCCGCAAGGTTCCGGCGGGAGCCGGGAGGTCCTTAGGACTTGTTTCTCCCTTTTTATCGAGTCCGTAGTCCAGATCATGGAGCCTCGCATAGTCTGACTCTTTTAGATTTTTGTGTCTGTGATGCCTTTTCTCTCCTTCTTGGCTTTGCCTGACTGAGTCCTTAGCTCCGCAAGGTACTCAGAGGCCTTTTCCAATCTCGGAGCTCTGCACAGACACCTTCCCCGGGTCCCAACCGTGTTAGGGGCCCCCAGGGGTCTCCGGATCTCGCCCTATGGGGAGCTCCAAATCTGCCTGCCACGTGGCGGGTCCGGAGCCCCTCGTTAGAAGGCGGGAGCTCCGGTCCTGCTGGACACGTAGGGCTTTCGGAGCCCTCCCACCGGGGGGGAGGTCCGGTTTCCGCCTGCCACATGGCGAGCCCGGAGCCCCCCTCAGGGGAGGCGAGAGCTCCGGGCCCGCCGGACACATGGGGCCCTCGGTCCTCGCCCCTGCTGAAGGGGCGGGACCCGGTCCTTCCAGTCCTAGGCCGGAGTAGTTAGTAGCTCCTTTCCCCCCGCTTCATGCAGTCCCCGTTGCCGTAACCTGGAGGTCCTGCACACAGGCAGCGGAAATGTAATTCTCCTCGGGGGGTCCTCCCCTCCCGTCTCCTAGTCTTATTCGTCTTACGATCCAGATCCGTTATACGGGGCTTGGGCAATTCTGTGCTCGAGGCGCCGGAGCTCCGGCTCCCTCCGAGGTCCGGGTACGGTCGTCCGATCTCTAGTACCGGGCCATGCGCTGGGGAAGCAGAGTGCACGTGCTTTGGGTTCATGACCAGGCAAAGCGGTTGTACTCCCCTGTACCTCCGGGGGGCAGGATGCGCATGCTTTGGGCTCATGGCCTGCTAAGCTGGATACGCACCCTGGACCCCCCATGCACAACGCAGGCCTTTCCTGGAGGTGACCAACTGGCACCGCAACACCTGACTGGGGGAGGCCCGAAAGACTCACTCGGCCATCGGCAGGTGCCTCAAGCGCGGCCGCCTTCGGTAGGATAGCGAATGCCGACTATGGATGAGCGCGGGAGAGGGGGAGCTAGATGTACGATGTACATACATAGATAGTGCGATCATAAAAATTAATACATAATTTAAATGAGCGCATGAGAGAGAGCTAAGTAGAACAGGTTCCTGTGTTCATGCCCATAGGCGGAATTCTGGCTGTACATGGAGGCAATGTTCCGCCTCATCTACAAGGGAAGCAAGACTCTACGCGCTTAGGGTCGGAACCAGGCTAAACTGAACGTAGTCCTGTACCGCCCCTTGAGACTTAGCTGCCCCAAGCTCTGTTCCTAAATTCTATGGGATTCATTACAGAAGGGAATGACCCTGTTCTACCGATGCTCGGGGAGTAGGACTTACAGTGTTGCTCCATGCCAAGGATTTTGGGAACGGATCCCACACTCGGTTGAAAGGCATGTGTACGTGGGGCGGCAGCTTTCATGATTCGGAAGGGACCTTCCCTGCTGGGGGAGAGTTTATGGGTCTTTCTCGGGAAAGAGCGTGCTGCGGCACCAGGTTGCCCTTCTGCAGGTCCCCGACGCGTTTGGTCCTTTGGCGGTAGTGCTTAGAGCATCAGCCGAGACCTTGCATTGTGGGGTGTTACCTGCAGCCGAGTGTTGTCGACGAGGTTGTTATCTTCACGCTGGATCAGGTCCTGCGCGGCTTCTCCTGGGGGCCCCCGGGGAGTTCTCCCCTTCTGGCTAAGGCCTTCAAGGGGTAGGTGGACCTGGGCTCGTCTTGGATGACCTAAGGCGTCTTCCCCTTCTGGCAAGGCCTTCAAGGGGTTGACAGACCTTGGGCGGCCCCCGGGAGGTATGTCCGAGGCACGGAGGCGTGCCGCAGTTGGCTACCGCTCTGGCCCGTCACCGTCGGAGCTGGAGTCCTCACCGTTATGCACTGTCTTTATGACACGCTGCGGCTCCTGGAACCCCACCTGATGGGCGGCGGTAACTGGGGCATCGACCTTCTGTTTGCCATCCCTCTGAGGGTAGGGCGGTGCTTCAGCTCTCTGCTGTCTTCCTTTGCGGAAGCGCTCTGCGAGCCTCTGGATATCCCAGCACTCGGCAGCAGTATGGTTGCCGGCGCCATGCACGGGGCATAGCCCGCCCTGGTCACTATCTGGGCCCGGTGACTGCCGCTGCCTTTTGTCGCGGCGTGCCCCCCGAGCTCCACTAGTCGTCGCTGCTGCGGCGACGGGAGCCGTGAATGATGACTTCATCTTGCCACTCCCCCGGTTCTTGGCCTTCTTGCCACCCCCATAAGCAGCAGCGCCGGACCCGGGCTGTCCTCCTGACTCGGAGGTCGGCAGAGAGTGCCAGTTCCGCCCTTCAGCTGCTCTGGCGCATTTGTCCGCCAGGCTGAAGAGCTCAGAGACGTCGCGGACCTCTCTGGTCGCGAGCTTCTCAAGCATTTTCTCGTCCCGGACACCCTGCCGGAACGCCACCACCACAGAAGCACTTTGAATATGCGGGATGGTGTTGCGTACCTGGGAGAACCGCTGGATGAAAGAGCGCAGCGACTCACCAGGTTGTTGCTTGATGGCGTGGAGGTCAAGCTCCGTTCCGGGACGGGTGTAGGAGCTGCCGAAGTTGGCGACGAACTGCCGGCAGAGCTCTCCCCAGGAAGTTATGGACCCCTGAGGTAGATTCATGAGCCAAGACCGAGCTGGGCCGGTCAAGGCGACGGGGAAGTAGTTGGCCATGACAGCCTCATCCCCTCCTGCGGCAAGTACGGCGGTGGAGTAGATCTGAAGGAACTCCGCCGGGTTGACGCTACCGTCGTATTTCTCGGGCAGGTGCGGCCGAAACTTGCGCGGCCACCTCACGAAGCGAAGGTGAGGTGCAAGGGCCGCACATCCTGCTCCTGCTGCCGCAGGTATTGGCGCTGCGAACGCTTGGTTCACCGCTGGCACAGTGTACCTCGGTATGGGCAAGGCTGCTCCATAGACCGAGGGCGCCGTTTGCAGGGCATATGATTGTGGCATATGCTGCATGGCGTACGCCTGGGGCAGAGCTCGCGTGGCGAAGATCTGCCCTTCAGGATGGGTCGAGGCCGACGTCATGCTGTCGCCAGCCTCTTGGATGCGACGCCTTTCTCGACATCGCTCGAGGAACACTCGGGCATCTTGACCCAAGTGGCATCGCTCCAGCACTGCCCTCAGATCCGTCGACTGAAGCCTGGTGGAGCTGGAGTCCGCCGTCTGCCCGTCAACCGTTGGCGTGCGCGTCAGCGACTCAGCCGGTTGACCAGGGCGTCGTCCCCGCCGAAGTCGAGGGTTTGCAGCGGCGACGACGAGGCGGTCTACCTCGCGTATCCATTGTTGGGTTACTGATTGAGGTGCGTCCCCAGCAGCTGGGTTGCGCAGTAGCGCTCTTGCTGCAGTTAGCGCACCCCTGTGAGGTTCGCTTATCGCTGCAGAAGATCTCATGCTGGTCGGAGCCTGCATTGCCGGGGTCGGCGCTGCCAGAGCCGGCTGCTGGCTCCCAGCTTGCGCCGACACACTCCGTCCTGAGTGTGTCGATATGTACTCCCCCCTGGTCACGGTTCGCCGCGAACGTGGGGGAGGAGAGTTTGTCGCCAGCCTCTTGGTTGCGACGCCTTTCTCGGCGTTGCTCGAGGTATACCCGGGCATCTTGGCCCAAGTGACACCATTCCAGCTCTGTCCTCAGATCCGTTGACTGGAGCCTGGTGGAGCTGGAATCTGCCGTCTGCTCGCCAACCATTGGCGTGCGCATCAGCGACACAGTCGGTTGGCCGGAGCGTCGTCCCCACCGAAGTCGAGGGTTTGCGGCGGCGACGACGAGACGGTCTACTTCACGAATCCACTGCTGGGTCGCTGCCTGAGGCGCGTCCCCAGCAGGCGGACTGTGCAGTAGCGCTCTTGCTGCAGCTAGCGCACCCCCACCGGGTACGCCCAGCGCTACTGAAGACCTGACGCTGGTTGGAGCCTGCATTGCCGGGGTCGGCACTGCCAGAGCCGGCTGCTGGCTCCCAGCTTGCGCCGACACACTCCGTCCTGAGTGTGTCGACATGTACTCCCCCCTGGTCACGGTTCGCCGCGAACGGGGGGGAGGGGAGTTTGCCGCTGAAGGAAGCTTGGTCATCTTCTTTGGCGGAAACTCGTTGCGCAAGGGAAAAGCCCCCTACCTGGCGCGCCAAATGTCGAAGTGTTCGGTCGACACTTCCCCCGGGCCTGCACTGGGCAGCCCGCGGAGGTTCTTTTTTCGGTGGGGCTAGTCCCTTGCGGAGAGCTTGCACGGATGGACGAGTTAGTAAGAGCTTGACACGACGAGTTTTACGTGGTTCAGGCCGTCGGAGCGTAAAACCCTATGTCCATGGTGAGCTATGGAGCTCGCTGTATTGCTTGCTGCTCAGGGCCGGAGTCCTGAGCTTGGCGGTGAGTTACAGCTTGGGAGTGAATGGCTAGCGTATGAGTTGCAGAGTGCGAACCCTTGCTATCGTCGCCTACCCGAGCCTTATATAGTCCAAGACTCGGGTGGCTTACAAGGGGGTCGGAGACCCGACAGGTGGTCCCGGGGAGATTGACTGTTATCTACCGTATCTGCAGTTATGCCGGTAGTTGTCTCTGGCGAAGGCTTCCGAGTCTCCGTCTTGCCGCCCTGCCCATGCCGCACACTAGTCGTAATGGTTGATGACGGCGCAGGCGGCATGGGATGTCTTGTCGCGGTGTTTATTGGCTGGCAGGTTCTGACACCGCGCGCCAGTCTGTGATGCGACTGGGCGCAACGGCACCTGACAGAGGCGTGCTCCGCGTATCCGTGTCTTGGGAAGGCGCGGGCCTTGAATACCTTGTACGGGCAAGGTATGGGGCGTCTTTACGCCCGCTGCCTATCGCTCGGGGGCAGGCAGCGTTCTTCTGCTGGCCACGTGGCGGGCCCGGAGCCCTCCTCAGAGGAGAGGAGGGGTCCGACTCCGCGGGACACGTGGAGCCTTCGGACCTCTCCCCGCAGAGGGGGAGGTTCGGCTTCAGTCGGCCACGTGGCGGGCCCGGAGCTCCTCTCTGAGGAGAGGGAGGTTCGGCCCTGCCGGATACGTGGCACCTTCGGACCTCTCTCCCGCGGAGGGGGAGGTCCGGCCTCTGTATGCCACGTGGCGGACCCGGAGCTCTCCTCTGAGGAGAGGGAGGTCCAGCCCCACCGGACGCGTGGCGCCTTCGGAGCTCTCCCTGCGGAGAAGGGCGAGTTCCTTAGGCATTTTCCCCTGTGCGCGGGGGTACCCCATATCGCAGGTACCGACACATACGTAAGAAGAAAGAGGAGTGAAATGCTTCGGCACTTGATCACATCCTCATAAGGACTAATATATATAGTCCAACTCACCTTGATGCATATAGTTGAAAGGACCTACCTAACCTTCTAACGTTCTATTATATTTCGTTCTCCCTCACAGATGGTGAGAGGAAACGCCAGCCGAAGGAACGTCCAGGAAGATGACCACGAGGAAGTTCCTGTTAACCCCAGAACTGGCGAAAACAACCTAGAAAGGTTGATGGCCATGCAAAACCAGCTTATGCAAACCATGATCCAAACTTTGGGTCAGTTGCAGGCCAACCAACACCCCGTTCCGGCACCACCGCCACCACCACCGCCGGCTCATAACAGGTTGGGAGAGTTCATGAGGACTCGACCACCCACCTTTGCTCAAGCAAGCGATCCAATGGAGGCCGATGATTGGTTGAAATCCATGGAGAAGAAGCTTGCCATTGTTCAGTGCAACGACCGAGAGAAGGTTCTCTTTGCGTCGCATCAACTGATGGGAGCAGCTGCTGACTGGTGGGATGCCCTGAGCAACGCCCATGCCAACCCGGAGACAATCACTTGGACTGAGTTCAAGGAAAGTTTCCGCTCTCACTACATCCCTGTTGGTCTAATGATGCTCAAGAGGCAGAAGTTTGAAGGTCTCCGCCAAGGACAGAAGAGTGTGAATGAATATCTCAACAAGTTCATACAACTGTCCCGGTATGCCCCCGAAGATGTCAACTCAGACCAGAGGAAGCAGTACCTGTTCATGGGGAGGGTTGAACAATGAGATCCAAGTTCAGCTCCTCAACAATGACTACGTAAGCTTCCAGAAGCTAGTTAATAAGGCTATTGTGGTGGAAAACAAGATCCGAGAGATCGAGCGCGAGTGCAAAAGAAAGATGACATACCAGCCCCAAGGGAGCAACGTACGACCTAGGTACATGCCCCCTGCACCGCAGTATGGATCGACCACTTCTACGAACCGCCCTGGTCAGCCACCACAGCAACGGTTCGTTGCACCGGCACCTCGTGTGCCCATGCCTCCTGCGCCCCGGCCTAACAATGGCGCTCCTGTTCAAAACCCCTGCCCCAACGTACCTGCTGCCGTAGGCAACAGGGCATGCTTTGCATGCGGGGAAGTAGGCCACTTCGCTAACCAGTGCCTGAAGAGAGGCCCTGGACAGCAAGGTAACGTGCCCAAGCAGAACCAGCGACCAAACGGAGGGGACAACAAAGGGAACCGTGGACCGCAGAACTATGCTCGTGGCCACGTTAACCATGTCACTGCTGAGGAAGCACAACAGGCTGAGGACGTCGCAATTGGTATGTTCCTTGCCAACTCCAACCCAGCCACGATTTTATTTGATTCTGGAGCCTCACATTCCTTCATATCATCCAAATATGTTGCCAAACATCATCTACCCGTATCCCACTTAGAATGTGCTATGTTAGTTAATTCTCCCGGAGGAGAAACGAGGACTAGTATAGTATGTCCTAAGGTAAGCCTTAAAATAAGGGGGGGTAGACTTCCTTGCCAACCTTATTGTCTTGGACTTCCACGGAATTGACATCATACTCGTTGGACTGGTTAAGCAAGCACAATGGAGTAATCCAATGCACTGAGAGAAGCGTGCAGTTGACAAACGAACACGGTATCCGTGTCGAGTTTGAGTCAGCCCAGCAAGCAACCGAACGGGCGGATTTGAACCATGTTGAAGGAGTAGCATTGGACAACATTCCAGTGGTTCAGGAATTTTCGGACGTGTTCCCAGAAGAACTTCCAAGTATGCCACCTGACCGGGACATCGAGTTTGCCATAGATTTGGTACCTGGAACTGCACCCATAGCCAAGAGACCATATAGGATGCTCGTCAACGAGTTAGTTGAACTCAAGAAGCAAATTCAAGAACAGTTGGAGAAGGGTTTTATCCGTCCAAGTTCGTCACCATGGGGAGCCCCGGTACTTTTCGTGGACAAGAAGGACGGAACCCAAAGAATGTGCGTGGACTACAGGTCTCTCAACGAGGTGACAATCAAGAATAAATACCCTCTACCCCGTATAGAGGACCTGTTCGATCAATTGAAAGGAGCCCAAGTATTCTCCAAGATTGATCTTCGGTCGGGATATTTCCAGCTGAAGATTAAGCCCTCCGATATACCTAAGACAGCCTTTCGGACACGGTATGGTTCATATGAATATACCGTTATGTCTTTTGGATTGACGAATGCACCCGCATACTTCATGTACCTTATGAACAAGGTTTTCATGGAGTACTTGGACAAGTTCGTCGTGGTTTTCATCGACGACATTATGGTGTATTAAAAAAGTAAGGAGGAGCATGAAGAACATCTGAGATTGACCTTGCAGAAGTTGCGCGAGCATCAGTTGTATGCCAAGCTCAACAAGTGTCAATTTTGGCTAAGGGAAATATCCTTCCTAGGCCACATCATCTCCAAGGAAGGGGTATCGGTTGATCCTGGAAAGGTGAGAGATGTTCTGAAGTGGGACCAACCGAAGAGCGTGAGGGATATTCGGAGTTTCCTTGGGATGGCAGGATACTATCGGCGCTTCATTAAAGACTTCTCTAAGATAGCAAAACCTATGACGGAGTTGCTAATGAAGGGAAAAACCTTTCAATGGACACCAGCCTGCCAAGAAAGTTTTGAGAAACTCAAGAAAAGGCTAACCACAGCACCAGTTCTGGTATTGCCAGACGTAAGCAAGAGCTTTGACATATATTGTGATGCATCCTGACAAGGGCTCGGGTGTGTACTCATGCAGGAAGGACAAGTGGTAGCCTATGCCTCACAACAATTAAAGAAGCACGAGCTTAACTATCCTACGCACGACTTGGAGCTAGCAGCAGTGGTGCATGCATTGAAGATTTGGAGACATTATATCCTTGGACATCGATGTGAGATCTATACGGATCATAAAAGCCTCAAGTACATATTTACACAAACGGACTTGAATTTGAGGCAACGTCGATGGTTAGAACTCATCAAGGATTATGATGTGGGAATCAACTACCACCCCAGGAGGGCCAATGTAGTAGCTGACGCATTGAGCAGAAAGGGAGCATGCCACCAACTCACGGTTCGGGAGCTACCACCCGAACTACGTAAGGAGTTCGAACGGTTACACCTTGGATTCTTGAATAACATGGAAATAATGGAGATCCACTCCTCATTGGAGCAAGAAATAAGAAAGAGCCAAGTAACGGACGAGGGGATCAAGGAGATCAAGGAAAGAATCCGACAAGGGGTAGAGAAGGATTTCAAGGAGGATGAAAAGGGTACGCTTTGGCTAGGAAAAAGGATTTGTGTGCCAAACCTAAGACACCTTCGCGACATGATATTAAGAGAGGCACATGATTCACCCTATTCCATACATCCAGGGAGCACCAAAATGTACAAGGACTTGAAAACTTGCTATTGGTGGGATGGTATGAAAAGGGATATAGCCGAATACGTTGCCCTATGCGACACATGCCAACGGGTAAAAGCCGAACATCAAAAACCCGCTGGATTGTTGCAACCTTTGAAAATACCTGAATGGAAATGGGAGGACATCAGTATGGACTTCATCGTCGGGTTACCACGTACTCAGTCAGGATACGATTCCATCTGGGTCATTGTGGACCGATTGACAAAAATCGCCCATTTTCTTCCGGTAAAGACCAGTTACAACGTTGCACAATTGGCAGAGTTGTAAATGGAGCAGATCGTGTGCCGTCACGGAGTTCCGAAGAGGATAGTCTCAGATCGAGGTTCTCAGTTTACCTCTAGATTCTGGAGGAAGCTGCAGAAAACCATGGGTACACGACTGGATTTCAGCTCCGCCTACCACCCACAAACAGATGGACAAACCGAAAGGACGAACAAAATTTTGGAGGACATGTTGAGAGCTTGCGCCTTGAAACGTGGACGTAGTTGGGATAGGAGTTTACCGTATGCCGAGTTCTCCTATAACAACAGCTATCAAACTAGCTTGAAGATGTCGCCTTTCGAAGCCTTATATGGCAGACGGTGTAGAACGCCGCTGTTCTGGAGCGAGACTGGAGAGAACCAGGTGTTTGGACCCGAAGTACTACAAGAGGCTGAAAAGCAAGTCCAAACGATACGGGAAAACTTAAGGGCTGCTCAGTCACGACAGAAAGGCTATGCGGACAACAGGCGTAGGAAGTTGACCTTTGAAGTAGGAGACTTCGTATACCTTAAGGTATCGCCTATCCGAGGCCAACGACGTTTTAACGTCAAAGGCAAACTAGCGCCTCGCTACATCGGACCATTTAAAATTTTGGACAAGCGAGGAGAAGTAGCCTATCAACTAGAGTTCCCAAACCACCTCTCCGACGTACATGACGTGTTTCATGTATCCCAGCTCAAGAAGTGCTTGAGAGTGCCAGAGTAACGAGTGTCAATGGAGGAACTTGAACTTCAAGAGGACCTGACTTACGCAGAACACCCTATCCGAATCTTGGACATAAAGGAAAGGGTCACCCGAAACAAGGTGATTCGATGGTGCAAAGTACAATGGAACCATCACACTGAAGCTGAAGCCACATGGGAGCGTGAAGAGGATATTAAGGCAGAACTTCCCCATCTATTTCCTACTAACGAATCTCGAGGGCGAGATTCAATTTAAGGGGGGTAGATTTGTGAAACCCTCATCTCGGGTGTCAGCATATGTTCACGAGTTATGAAGAAGAAAACATTTTAAGAAAAGATGGAACAATGACAAAAATCAAACGGATAGCCAATAAAGCTCTCAGAGAGCACCGAAAGCAACTTCCGCGGCCAGCAGGCCATGTGGCGTGTTCGGAGCTCATCCCCGAGAAGTGGGGAGAGGCCGCCGCTAAGCTGGCTACGTGGCAGGCTCGGGACTCATCTCCGCAAAGGGGAGAGGACCGATCCTGTGGTACACGTGTTGCCCATGGAGCTAGCCTCTGCAGAGGAAGCAAAGGCATTTCCGAAAGACACGTGTCATCCTCGGAGCTAGTCCTCGCGGAAAATCTGAGGACCAGTCACGCGGGGTACGTGTCGATCTCGGAGCCCATCTCAGAGAAGTCCGGATCTATCGAACACGTGTCGCCACCGGAGCTTATCTCCGGAAGGTCCGTCGCAGCTAAACATGTGTCGACCTCGGGGCATGTCCCTGAGGAAAGGAGAGCGGAAAGACCGGCACCCACACGTGGCGTGCGCGGAGCTCACCTCCGAAGAAGAGGGAGGTCTCGATCGTTTGACACGCGGCACAACCGGAGCTCGTCTCTGTGGAGGAGTAGATATCAGGCCCCGGGAGGACACGTGGAGCCTCCGGAGCTCATCACCGCGGAGGTAACGAGTTCTGGAGCGGTTGCTACGCGTAAGGATACCGGTACGCAACAGAAACCGATCTAAAATCCACGATGATTACCAAAGATGAGACGTTAGGATCCAACAAAGATCTGAATAAGACTCTTATTCAGGATCCAATCAGATTAGGACTCTTCTTTTCCCGATTATAAATAGATCCCAAAACCTCTGGCCGAAACCACAAACTTCTCTTTCGACTCCTGAGCCGACGACTTGGAGCCCTAGCCCTAACTCGCCGAGCGAAACATCGCCAAAGCACAACAAGGGAGATCATCGGAGGAGAACCAAGCGGTCTGAGGAGGACCCAGAAGACAAGAAGAGCGTGAGGTAGGACTTCAATACCACCTTACGACATCATAGTGTTCATCTCTTTGCATCTGTTCTTCGATTCCTTTCGAACAGAAGCCTTCTCGTGGGCAGATCACTCGATGATCAGTTTGATCTAAGAGACAAGACCATCGCCACATTCATCTTTGATCCGAACACCTCTGACCATGCAAGCCATGCAAGAATACATACAGATCAATCTAATAAAACTAATCATAGGATAGCATGCATGTGCATCATCGCATCTAGTTTAGGGTTTGTGCATGATATTGATTGCTGTGAATTTTGTATGCACGTGAATCCTACATAGCAGGAGAAACTCAGGAAGCTGTCTACGAAGAACTGCAGCAACAAGGTTTTGAGAATCAAGAACAACCGGAACCGCAAGTACAAGGCAAGTGCTCCTTGACCATGTTGATCCTATGTTTTGGGTAAAACTGTTTTGTTTTGCGAAAAGGTGTGTGTGCTGAGTCAAACATGATGGGAAACCCTTTTATAGGACTTTACTAGTTTTGATTAAACCATCCTTGTCGCCTGGGAAGTTTATGAGTCGGGTATGGTTTTTGCTTTATGCTTCGCTGAGTCCATGGGATTGGGAAGCGAGATAGATGTGTCTAGCTAACTGCACTCGTACTGATAATAAGTAATTGATGAGGTTAATGAACATGGACCGGAGGGAGATCTAGGCAAGCCTGGGTTTGTGAATGAGGTAGCATGAGATGGTGGTTTATTTGCCGTAGATCTAAGGACCGGTTCATGCATGCACATGCTAGGATAACAGTGCCACCACAAGGCCAAGTATGGGTGCGGCTTAGCTGAGTAATTAGGTAAGTTACTAGAGTGTTATGGACTGTGGAAGGCGCGGGGAATGGGAGTCGAGTGAGGACTGCCCTGGGAACTGCATGGCACAAGAGGGTGCCCGTGGGTGGGAGAATTGGAGATTCTAGCCTGCCGGTGAAACCTTAGTGAGTCCATACATCTAGTAACCCCTTTGTAAAGGCTATTTTGTGATCTCTTGACCATACACCGACGGCTGTGTACTGGTAAAATGGAGGTTCTGCAGTCGCCGACGGGTGACGAAATCACAAACTTGTGGGTAAAGAGGTGCAAACTCTGCAGAGTTATTAAAACTATCATGATAGCCGAGCTTACGGTCACGAGCACCAGGCTAAACTGTCATGATTAGTTGGGATGATTAGTTGGGATGGTTATTGGAATGGTTATTGGTTATGATTATTGGTTATGGTTATTGGTTGGAACTGTTGGGTCTGGATGATGAGATGTTTGCATGACTATTGGGTCATGACATGAGATTGGTCTCGGTGTGAGATGAGGTTGATTTGTGAGATGAGATGGTAGCGAATACGAGGAGGTATTCGTGAGTATGAATAAAGGATTGGTTAATGTTCGGATGGAACACGGGAAGTGATGGAGGTATGTTGGTAATTTAATACATGCTGGGATTGCATTCATCTAAAGTTAAGATGCTGTTTTATCATGGTTTTATAAACCTGCTTTTCTGCAAATAAGCCTTTTTATACCTACCTTGTTTATGAGCTGCATATCATGTGTTTTCCCGCACTTGCTGAGTACATCATTGTACTCAAACTTGCATTATTATTTCTTCATCAACAGCAAGAGAAGACTACTATGAAGACCGAATAAAGCATTATGGCGTGTGATCTGTTCTCAACCTTGTCTGTGGAGGGAGTAGAGATGGAGCCACTTCTGCTTAGTTTTGCTTCCGCATTAGTTTTTGCTTCCGCATTTAAATAAGGACTTCCGCTGCATAGAATTAAGATTTCCGCTGTGAGCATGAGTCCAAGACTCATGAGATATTGTAATAAACTCTGTTATTCATGGTAATATATAATCTGAATTCAGTTTGTGGTACGTATGTGTATGTGTGATGAACATCCTGGGCACACATATGCATTAGTTCTCGGTTCCGTGGTTTTCCCACAGAATTGAGGGCGTCACAGGGAGAGTTCATGAGGACTCGACCACCCACCTTTGCTCAAGCAAGCGATCCCATGGAGGCCGATGATTGGTTGAAATCCGTGGAGAAGAAGCTCGCCATTGTTCAGTGCAACGACCGAGAGAAGGTTCTCTTCGCATCGCACCAACTTACGGGAGCCGCTGCTGACTGGTGGGATGCCTTGAGCAACGCCCATGCCAACCCAGACAATCACTTGGACTGAGTTCAAGGAAAGTTTCCGCTCTCACTACATCCCTGCTGGTGTAATGATGCTCAAGAGGCAGGGGTTTGAAGGACTCCGCCAAGGACACAAGAGTGTGAACGAGTATATCAACAAGTTTATACAACTGTCCCGGTACACCCCCGAAGATGTCAACTCAGACCAGAGGAAGCAGTACCTGTTCATGAGAGGGTTGAACAATGAGATCCAGGTTCAGCTCCTCAACAATGACTACGTAAGCTTCCAGAAGCTGGTTGACAAGGCTATTGTGGTTGAAAACAAGATCCGAGAGATCGAGCAAGAGTGCAAGAGGAATATGCGATACCAGCCCCAAGGGAGCAACGTACGACCTAGGTACATGCCCCCTGCACCACAGTATGGATCGACCACTCCTGCGTACCGCCCTGGTCAGCCACCACAGCAACAATTCGTTGCACCGGCACCTCGTGTGCCCATGCCTCCTGCGCCCCGACCTAACAATGGTGCTCCTGTTCAAAACCCCCGCCCAAACGTACCTGCTGCCGTAGGCAACAAGGCATGCTTTGCATGCGGGGAAGTAGGCCACTTCGCTAACCAGTGCCCGAGGAGAGGCCCTGGACAGCAAGGTAACGTGCCGAAGCAGAACCAGCGACCAAACGGAGGGGACAACCAAGGGAACCGTGGACCGCAGAACTATGCTCGTGGCCACGTAAACCATGTCACTACTGAGGAAGCACAACAGGCTGAGGACGTCGCAATTGGTATGTTCCTTGCCAACTCCAACCCAGCCACAATTTTATTTGATTCCGGAGCATCACATTCCTTCATATCATCCAAATATGTTGCCAAACATCATCTACCCGTATCCCACTTAGAATGTGCTATGTTAGTTAATTCTCCCGGAGGAGAAATGAGGACTAATATAGTATGTCCTAAAGTAAGCCTTAAAATAAGGGGGGGTAGACTTTCTTGCCAACCTTATTGTCTTGGACCCCCACGGGATTGACATCATACTCGGAATGGATTGGTTAAGCAAGCACAATGGAGTAATCCAATGTGCTGAAAAGAGCGTGCAGTTGACAAACGAACACGGTATTCGTGTCGAGTTTGAGTCAGCCCAGCAAACAACCGAACGGGCAAATTTGAACCACGTCGAAGGAACAACATTGGAAAGCATTCCAGTGGTTCAGGAATTTTCGGACGTGTTCCCGAAAGAGCTTCCAGGAATGCCACCTGACCGGGACATCGAGTTTGCCATAGATTTGGTACCCGGAACTGCACCTATAGCTAAGAGACCATATAGGATGCCCGTCAACGAGCTAGTTGAACTCAAGAAACAAATTCAAGAACAGTTGGAGAAGGGTTTTATCCGTCCAAGCTCGTCACCATGGGGAGCTCCGGTACTCTTCGTGGACAAGAAGGATGGAACCCAAAGAATGTGCGTGGACTACAGGTCTCTCAACGAGGTGACAATCAAGAATAAATACCCTCTGCCCCGTATAGAGGACCTGTTCGATCAAATGAAAGGAGACCGAGTATTCTCCAAGATTGATCTTCGGTCGGGATACTTCCAGCTGAAGATTAAGCCCTCCGATATACCTAAGACAGCCTTTCGGACACGGTATGGTTCATATGAATATACCGTCATGTCTTTTGGGTTAACAAATGCACCCGCATACTTCATGTACCTTATGAACAAGGTTTTCATGGAATATTTGGACAAGTTCGTCGTGGTTTTCATCGATGACATTATGGTGTATTAAAAAAGTGAGGAGGAGCATGAAGAACATCTGAGATTGACCTTGCAGAAGTTGCGTGAGCATCAATTGTATGCCAAGCTCAACAAGTGTCAATTTTGGCTAAAGGAAATATCTTTCCTAGGCCATATTATCTCCAAGGAAGGGGTATCGGTTGATCCGAGAAAGGTGAGAGATGTTCATCGTCGGGTTACCACGTACTCAGTCAGGATACGACTCCATCTGGGTCATTGTGGACCGGTTGAAGAAAACCGCCCATTTTCTTTTGGTAAAGACCAGTTACAATGTTACACAGTTGGCAGAATTGTACATGGAGCAGATCGTGTGCCATCATGGAGTTCCGAAGAGGATAGTCTCAGATCGAGGTTCTCAGTTTACCTCTAGATTTTGGAGGAAGCTGCAGAAAGCCATGGGTACACGACTGGATTTTAGCTCCGCCTACCACCCACAAACAGATGGACAAACCAAAAGGACGAACCAAATTTTGGAGGACATGTTGAGAGCTTGCGCCTTGAAACGTGGGCGTAGTTGGGATAGGAGTTTACCGTATGCCGAGTTCTCCTATAACAACAGGTATCAAGCTAGCTTGAAGATGTCGCCTTTCGAAGCCTTATATGGTAGACGGTGTATAACGCCACTGTTCTGGAACGAGACTGGAGAGAACCAGGTGTTTGGACCCAAAGTACTACAAGAAGCTGAAAAGCAGGTCCAAACGATACGGGAGAACTTAAAGGCTGCTCAGTCACGACAGAAAGGCTATGCGGACAATAGGCGTAGGAAGTTGGCCTTTGAAGTAGGAGACTTCGTATACCTTAAGGTATCGCCTATCCGAGGCCAACGACGTTTCAACATCAAAGGCAAGCTAGCACCTCGCTACCTCGGACCATTTAAGATTTTGGACAAGCGAGGAGAAGTAGCCTATCAACTAGAGCTCCCAAACCACCTCTCCGACGTACATGACGTGTTTCATGTATCCCAGCTCAAGAAGTGCTTAAGAATACCAGAGGAACAAGTGTCAATGGGAGAGCTTGAACTTCAAGAGGACCTGACTTACGCAGAACACCCTGTCCGAATCTTGGACGTAAAGGAAATAGTCACCCGAAACAAGGTGATTCGATGGTGCAAGGTACAATGGAGCCATCACACCGAAGCTGAAGCCACATGGGAGCGTGAAGAGGATATCAAGGCGGAATTCCCCCATCTATTTCCTACTAACGAATCTCGAGGGTGAGATTCAATTTAAGGGGGGTAGATCTGTGACGCCCTCGCCTCGGGTGTCAGCATATGTTCATGTTCTATGAAGAGGAAACATTTTAATGAAAAATAGGAACAGAGAGAATTATCAAAAGAATAGCCAATAAAGCCCTCAGAGAGCGCCGAAGGCAACTTCCGCGGCCAGCAGGCCACGTGGCGTGTTCGGAGCTCATCCCTGCAAAGCGGGGAGAGGCCGTCGCCAAGCTGGCTACGTAGCAGGGGCTCGTCTCCGCAAAGGGGAGAGGTCCGATCCTGTGTGACACGTGTTGCCCATGGAGCTAGCCTCTGCAGAAGAAGCAAAGGCATTTCCGCAAGACACGTGTCATCCTCGGAGCTAGTCCTCGCGGAAATCAGAGGACCAGTCGCGCGGGATACGTGCCGATCTCGGAGCTCATCTCAGAGAAGTCCGGACCTATCGAACACGTGTCGCCACCGGAGCTTATCTCCGGGAGGTCTGTCGTTGCTGGACACGTGTCAACCTCGGGTCATGTTCCTGAGGAAGGAAGAGAGGGAAGACCGGCGCCAACACGTGGCGTGCACGGAGCTCACCTCCAATGAAGGGGGAGGTCTCGCTCGTGACACGCGGCACAAACCAGAGCTCGTCTCTGCGGAAGAGGAGATACCAGGCCCCGGAAGGACACGTGGAGCTTCCGGAGCTCATCATCGTGGAGGTAACGAGTTCTGGAGCGGTTTTTACGCGTAAAGATACCGGTACGCAACAGAAACCGATCTAAATTCCACGATGTTACTAAAGATAAGATGTTAGGATCCAACAAAGATCTGAATAAGACTCTTATTCGGGATACAATCAGATTAGGACTCTTCTCTTCCCGATTATAAATAGAACCCAAAACCTCTGGCCGAAACCACAAACCTCTCTTTCAATTCCTAAGCCGACGACTTAGAGCCCTGGCCCTAACTTGCCAAGCAAACCATCGCCGAAGCGCAACAAGGGAGATCATCGGAGAAGAACCGAGCGGTCTGAGGAGGACCTCGAAGTCAAGAAGAACGTGAGGTAGGACTTCAATATCATTGTGTTCATCTCTTTGCATCTGTTCTTCAATTCCTTTCGAACAGAAGCCTTCTCGTGGGCAGATCACTTGATGATCAGTTTGATCTAAAGACAAGATCATCGCCACGTCCACTTTTGATCCGAACACCTCTGTCCGTGCAAGCCATACAAGAACAACAGATCAATCTAATAGAACTAATCGTAGGATAGCATGCATGTGCATCATCGCAACTAGTTTAGGGTTTGTGCATGATATTGATTGCTGTGAATTTGTATGCACGTGAATCCTACATAGCAGGACAAACTCAGCAAGCTGTCTACGACGAGCTGCAGCAACAAGGTTTTGAGAATCAAGAACAACCGGAACCGCAAGAACAAGGCAAGTGCTCCTTGACCATGTTGATCCTATGTTTTGGGTAAAACTATTTTGTTTTGCGAAAAGGTGTGTGTGCTGAGTCAAACATGATGGGAAACCCTTTTATAGGAGTTTACTAGTTTTGATTAAACCATCCTTGTCACCTGGGAAGTTTATGAGTCGGGTATGGTTTTTGCTTTATGCTTCGCTGAGTCCATGGGATTGGGAAGCGAGATAGATGTGTCTAGATAACTGCACTCGTACTGATAATAAGTAATTGATGAGGTTAATGAACATGGATCGGAGGGAGATCTAGGCAAGCCTGGGTTTGTGAATGAGGTAGCATGAGATGGTGGTTTATTTGCCGTAGATCTAAGGACCGGTTCATGCATGCACATGCCAGGACAACAGTGCCACCACAAGGCCAAGTATGGGTGCGGCTTAGCTGAGTAATTAGGTAAGTTGCTAGGGTGTTATGGACTGTGGAAGGTGCGGGGAATGGAAGTCGAGTGAGGACTGCCCTGGGAACTGCATGGCACAAGAGGGGGCCCGTGGGTGGGAGAATTGGAGATTCTAGCCTGCCGGTGAAACCTTAGTGAGTCCATACATCTAGTAACCCCTTTGTAAAGGCTATTTTGTGATCTCTTGACCATACACCGATGGATGTGTACTGGTATAATGGAGGTTCTGCAGTCGCCGACGGGTGACGAAATCACAAACTTGTGGGTAAAGAGGTGCAAACTCTACAGAGTTACTAAAACTATCATGATAGCCGAGCTTACGGTCACGAGCACCTGGCTAAACTGCCATGATTAGATGGGATGGTTACTGGAAAAGTTATTGGAATGGTTATTGGGAAGGTTCTTGGTTATGATTATTGGTTTGGTTATGGTTTGGTTTGGGACGGTTGAGTCCGGGTGATAAGATGGTTGCATGACTGTTAAGTCATGGCAACGAGTTTGGTCTCGGTGTGAAATGGAGTTGTTTTGAGATGGTAGCGAATACGGGGAGGTATTCGTGAGATGGTAGCGAATACGAGGAGGTATTCGTGAGTAAGAATGAGGTTAGTTAATGTTCGGGTGGAACATGGAAAGCGATGGAGGTATGTTGGTAATTTAATACATGTTGGGATTACTTTCATATAAAGTTAAGTCGCTGTTTTATCATGATTTTACAATACTGCTTTTCTGCATATAAGCCTTTTATACCTACCTTGTTTATGAGCTGCATATCATGTGTTTTCCCGCACTTGCTGAGTACATCATTGTACTCAAACTTGCATTATTATTTCATCATCAACAGCAAGAGAAGGCTACTATGAAGACCAAGTGGAGCATTATGGCGTGTGATCTGTTCTCAACCTTGCCTGTGGAAGGAGTAGAGATGGAGCCACTTCTGCTTAGTTTTGCTTCCGCATTAGTTTTGCTTCCGCATTAGTTTTTGCTTCCGCATTAAAATAAAAACTTCCGCTGCATAGAAATAAGACTTCTGCTGTGAGCATGAGTCCAAGACTCATGAGGTATTGTAATAAACTCTGTTATTCGTGGTAATATATAATCTGAATTCAGTTTCTGGAATGTATGTGTATGTGTGATGAAAATCCTGGGCACACATATGCATTAGTTCTCAGTTCCGTGGTTTTCCTACAGAATTGAGGGCGTCACAGCGAGCTGAGGGCTCGGGCCGAGGAGCTGGAGCTCCGCGAGTCGGCTGCTGCCGCGAGGGAGGAGCAATCCTCCCGGGAGCGCTAGGCGGCGCTGGATCGCGAGCTGGCGGCCCGTCAAGAGGTAGAGAAGCTCCAGGCTTCGCGGTCTGTCGAGGCCCAGGCGGTCTGGAGCTTTGTTACCAAGGCAGGGTCCGCCTTGGTTCCTCTTGGTTTCAGCCCGGTGCGGACGAAGGCTCCAGCGCAGGAGGTGTCTGAGGCAATCCCGGCGCTTGAGTCCATCGATGTGACACCCTCACCTCGGGTGTCAGCATATGTTCACGAGTTATGAAGAAGAAAACATTTTAAGAAAAGTAGGAACAGAGACAAGTATCAAAAGGATAGCCAATAAAGCTCTCCGAGAGCACCGAAGGCAACTTCCACGGCCAGCAGACCACGTGGCGTGTTCGGAGCTCATCCCCGAGAAATTTGGGAGAGGTCCGCCGCTAAACTAGCTACGTGGCAGGCTCGGGGGTCACCTCCGCAATTGGAAAGAGGTCCGACCCTGTGGGACACGTGCTGCCGCGGAGCTAGCCTCTGCGGAAGAAGCAAAGGCATTTTTCAGAGGGCACGTGTCATCCTCGGAGCTAGTCCTCGCGGAAATAAGAGGACCAGTCGTGCAGGATACGTGTCAATCTCGGAGCTCATCTCAGAGAAGTCCGGATCTATCGAACACGTGTCGCCACCGGAGCTTATCTCCGAAGGGTCCGTCGCAGCTAAACACGTGTCAACCTCGGGGCATGTCCCTAAGGAAAGGAGAGCGGAAAGACCAGCACCCACACGTGGCGTGCGCGGAGCTCACCTCCGAAGAAGAGGGAGGTCTCGATCGATTGACACACGGCACAACCGGAGCTCGTCTCTGCGGATGAGGAGATACCAGGCCCGGAGGACACGTGGAGCTTCCGGAGCTCATCATCACGGAGGTAACGAGTTCTGGAGCAGCTGTTACGCGTAAGGACACCGGTACGCAACAGAAACCGATCTAAAATCCACGACAGTTACCGAAGATAAGACGTCAGGATCTAACAAAGATCTGAATAAGACTCTTATTCGGGATCCAATCAGATTAGGACTCTTCTCTTCCCGATTATAAATAGAACCCAAAACCTCTGGCCGAAACCATGAACTTCTCTTTCAAATCCTGAGCCGACGACTTAGAGCCCTAGCCCTAACTCGCCGAGCAAAACATCACCGAAGCACAACAAGGGAAATCATCGGAGGAGAACCAAGCGGTCTGAGGAGGACCCCGAAGACAAGAAGAGCGTGAGGTAGGACTTCAATACCACCTTACGACATCATTGTGTTCATCTCTTTGCATCTGTTCTTCGATTCCTTTCGAACAGAAGCCTTTTCGTGGGCAGAACACTCGGTGATCAGTTTGATCTAAAGACAAGATCATCACGTTCATCTTTAATCCAAACACCTCTGACCATGCAAGCCATACAAGAACAACAGATCAATCTAATAGAACTAATCGTAGGATAGCAAGCATGTGCATCATCGCAACTAGTTTAGGGTTTGTGCATGATATTGATTGCTGTGAATTTGTATGCACGTGAATCCTACATAGCAGGACAAACTCAGGAAGCTGTCTACGATGAGCTGCAGCAACAAGGTTTTGAGAATCAAGAACAACCGGAACCGCAAGAACAAGGCAAGTGCTCCTTGACCATGTTGATCCTATGTTTTGGGTAAAACTATTTTGTTTTGCGAAAAGGTGTGTGTGCTGAGTCAAACATGATGGGAAACCCTTTTATAGGAGTTTACTAGTTTTGATTAAACCATCCTTGTCGCCTGGGAAGTTTATGAGTCGGGTATGGTTTTGCTTTATGCTTCGCTGAGTCCATGGGATTGGGAATCGAGATAGATGTGTCTAGCTAACTGCACTCATACTGATAATAAGTAATTGATGAGGTTAATGGATATGGATCGGAGGGAGATCTAGGAAAGCCTGGGTTTGTGAATGAGGTAGCTTTAGATGGTGGTTTACTTGCTATAGATCTAAGGACCGGTTCATGCATGCACATGCCAGGACAACAGTGCCACCACAAGGCCAAGTATGGGTGCGGCTTAGCTGAGTAATTAGGTAAGTTGCTAGGGTGTTATGGACTGTGGAAGGTGTGGGGAGTGGGAGTCGAGTGAGGACTGCCCTGGGAACTGCATGGCACAAGAGGGGGCCCGTGGGTGGGAGAATTGGAGATTCTAGCCTGCCGGTGAAACCTTAGTGAGTCCATACATCTAGTAACCCCTTTGTAAAGGCTATTTTGTGATCTCTTGACCATACACCGACGGATGTGTACTGGTATAATGGAGGTTTTGCAGTCGCCGACGGGTGACGAAATCACAAACTTGTGGGTAAAGAGGTGCAAACTCTGCAGAGTTACTAAAACTATCATGATAGCCGAGCTTACGGTCACGAGCACCTGGCTAAACTGCCATGATTAGATGGGATGGTTACTGGGAAAGTTATTGGAATGGTTATTGGGAAGGTTATTGGTTATGGTTATTGGTTATGGTTTGTTTTGGGACTGTTGAGTCTGGGAGATGAGATGTTGCATGACTGTTGGGTCATGACATGGGATTGGTCTCGGTGTGAGACGAGGTTGATTTGTGAGATGAGATGGTAGCGAATACGAGGAGGTATTCGTGAGTATGAATAAAGGATTGATTAATGTTCGGATGGAACACGGGGAGTGATGAAGGTATGATTGATAATTTAATATATGCTGGGATTACATTCATTTAAAGTAAAGTTGCTGTTTTATCATGGTTTTACAAGATCGCTTTTCTGCAAATAAGCCTTTTATGCCTACCTTGTTTATGAACTGCATATCATGTGTTTTCCCGCACTTGCTGAGTACATCATTGTACTCAACCTTGCATTATTACTTCATCCTCAGCAGCAGGAGAAGCCTATTATGAAGATCAAGTGGAACATTATGGCGTGTGATCTGTTCTCAACCTTGCCTGTGGAGGGATTAGAGATGGAGCCACTTATGCTTAGTTTTGCTTCCGCATTAGTTTTTGCTTCCGCATTAAAATAAGACTTCCGCTGTGAGCATGGGTCCAAGACTCATGAGGTGTTGTAATAAACTCTGTTATTCGTGGTAATATATAATCTGAATTCAGTTTGTGGAACGTATGTGTGTGTGTGATGAACATCCTGGGCACACATATGCATTAGTTCTCAGTTCCGTGGCTTTCCACAGAATTGAGGGCGTCACAGATTGGTATCAGAGCCACGGGTTGACAGTAGGTTACACGCCTAGACAGAAACCTTAGATTGGTATTAGGGCCATAGGTTAACAGCAAGTTACACCCTAAATAGGAGTCGCCGGTAGCTAAGCCACGCTGACCAAAGGAAGCATCCTAAGGTGAATAGCCTAGATTGACCTTTAAAACCACCTTGACATAGGAAACCATCCTTGAATAGGAGTTGAGTGGGCCTCTGTGATGATTATTTGTGAATATGTGTTAGTGTGAGTTGTGGGACGTCTCAACAACGTTGCCCATATCCACACGTAAGAAGAAAGAGGAGTGAAATGCTTTGGCACTTGATCACATCCTCATAAGGACTAATATATAATCCAACTCACCTTGATGCATATAGTTGAAAGGACCTATCTAACCTTCTATTCTATTTCGTTCTCCCTCACAGATGGTGAGAGGAAACGCCAGCCGAAGGAACGTCCAGGAAGATGACCACGAGGAAGTTCCTGTTAACCCCGGAACTGGCGAAAACAACCTAGAAAGGTTGATGGCCATGCAAAACCAGCTTATGCAAACCATGATCCAAACTTTGGGGCAGTTGCAGGCCAACCAACACCCCGTTCCGGCACCACCGCTACCACCACCACCGGCTCATAACAGGTTGGGAGAGTTCATGAGGACCCGACCACCCACCTTTGCTCAAGCAAGCGACCCCATGGAGGCCGATGATTCGCTGAAATCCATGGAGAAGAAGCTTGCCATTGTTCAGTGCAAGGACCGAGAGAAGGTTCTCTTTGCGTCGCACCAACTGATGGGAACAGCTGCTGATTGGTGGGATGCCTTGAGCAACGCCCATGCCAACCCGGAGACAATCACTTGGACTGAGTTCAAGGAAAGTTTCCACTCCCACTACATCCCTGTTGGCGTAATGATGCTCAAAAGGCAGGAGTTTGAAGGTCTCCGCCAAGGACAGAAAAGTGTGAATGAATATCTCAACAAGTTCATACAACTATCCCGGTATGCCCCCGAAGATGTCAACTCAGATCAGAGGAAGCAGTACCTGTTCATGAGAGGGTTGAACAATGAGATCCAAGTTCAGCTCCTCAACAATGACTACGTAAGCTTCCAGAAGCTAGTTGATAAGGCTATTGTGGTGGAAAACAAGATCCGAGAGATCGAGCGCGAGTGCAAAAGAAAGATGACATACCAGCCCCAAGGGAGCAACGTACGCCCTAGGTACATGCCCCCTGCACCGCAGTATGGATCGACCGCTCCTACAAACCGCCCTGGTCAGCCACCACAGCAACGGTTCGTTGCACCGGCACCTCGTGTGCCCATGCCTCCTGCGCCCCGGCCTAACAATGGCACTCCTGTTCAAAACCCCCGCCCCAACGTACCTGCTGCCGTAGGCAACAGGGCATGCTTTGCATGCGGAGAAGTAGGCCACTTCGCTAACCAGTGCCCGAAGAGAGGCCCTGGACAGCAAGGTAACGTGCCCAAGCAGAACCAGCGACCAAACGGAGGAGACAACCAAGGGAACCGTGGACCGCTGAACTATGCTCGTGGCCACGTTAACCATGTCACTGCTGAGGAAGCACAACAGGCTGAGGACGTCGCAATTGGTATGTTCCTTGCCAACTCCAACCCAGCCACAATTTTATTTGATTCCGGAGCATCACATTCCTTCATATCATCCAAATATGTTGCCAAACATCATCTACCTGTATCCCACTTAGACTGTGCTATGTTAGTTAATTCTCCCGGAGGAGAAATGAGGACTAGTATAGTATGTCCTAAGGTAAGCCTTAAAATAAGGGGGGTAGACTTCCTTGCCAACCTTATTGTCTTGGACTCCCACGGAATTGACATCATACTCGGAATGGACTGGTTAAGCAAGCACAATGGAGTAATCCAATGCGCTGAGAGAAACGTGCAGTTGACAAACGAACACGGTATCCGTGTCGAGTTTGAGTCAGCCCAGCAAGCAACTGAACGGGCGGATTTGAACCATGTTGAAGGAGTAGCATTGGACAACATTCCAGTGGTTCAGGAATTTTCGGACGTGTTCCCGGAAGAACTTCCAGGTATGCCACCTGACCGGGACATCGAGTTTGCCATAGATTTGGTACCTGGAACTGCACCCATAGCCAAGAGACCATATAGGATGCCCGTCAACGAGTTAGTTGAACTCAAGAAGCAAATTCAAGAACAGTTGGAGAAGGGTTTTATCCGTCCAAGTTCGTCACCATGGGGAGCCCCGGTACTTTTCATGGACAAGAAGGACAGAACCCAAAGAATGTGCGTGGACTACAGGTCTCTCAACGAGGTGACAATCAAGAATAAATACCCTCTGCCCCGTATAGAGGACCTGTTCGATCAAATGAAAAGAGCCCAAGTATTCTCCAAGATTGATCTTCGGTCGGGATATTTCCAGCTGAAGATTAAGCCCTCCGATATACCTAAGACAGCCTTTCGGACACGGTATGGTTCATATGAATATACCGTTATGTCTTTTGGATTGACGAATGCACCCGCATACTTCATGTACCTTATGAACAAGGTTTTCATGGAGTACTTGGACAAGTTCGTCGTGGTTTTCATCGACGACATTATGGTGTATTCAAAAAGTAAGGAGGAGCATGAAGAACATCTGAGATTGACCTTGCAGAAGTTGCGCGAGCATCAGTTGTATGCCAAGCTCAACAAGTGTCAATTTTGGCTAAGGGAAATATCCTTCCTAGGCCACATCATCTCCAAGGAAGGGGTATCGGTTGATCCTGGAAAGGTGAGAGATGTTCTGAAGTGGGACCAACCGAAGAGCGTGAGGGATATTCGGAGTTTCCTTGGGATGGCAGGATACTATCGGCGCTTCATTAAAGACTTCTCTAAAATAGCAAAACCTATGACGGAGTTGCTAATGAAGGGAAAAATCTTTCAATGGACACAAGCCTGCCAAGAAAGTTTTGAGGAACTCAAGAAAAGGCTAACCACAGCACCAGTTCTGGTATTGCCAGACGTAAGCAAGAGCTTTGACATATATTGTGACGCATCCAGACAAGGGCTCGGGTGTGTACTCATGCAGGAAGGACAAGTGGTAGCCTATGCCTCACGACAATTAAAGAAGCACGAGCTTAACTATCCTACGCACGACTTGGAGTTAGCAGCAGTAGTGCATGCATTGACGAAATCACAAACTTGTGGGTAAAGAGGTGCAAACTCTATAGAGTTACTAAAACTATCATGATAGTCGAGCTTACGGTCACGAGCACCTGGCTAAACTGCCATGATTAGATGGGATGGTTACTGGGAAAGTTATTGGAATGTTTATTGGGAAGGTTCTTGGTTATGATTATTGGTTTGGTTATGGTTTGGTTTGGGACGGTTGAGTCCGGGTGATAAGATGGTTGCATGACTGTTATGTCATGGCAACGAGTTTGGTCTCGGTGTGAGATGGAGTTGTTTTGAGATGGTAGCGAATACGGGGAGGTATTCGTGAGATGGTAGCGAATACGAGGAGGTATTCGTGAGTAAGAATGAGGTTGGTTAATGTTCGGGTGGAACATGGAAAGCGATGGAGGTATGTTGGTAATTTAATACATGTTGGGATTACTTTCATCTAAAGTTAAGTCGCTGTTTTATCATGATTTTACAATACTGCTTTTCTGCAAATAAGCCTTTTATACCTACCTTGTTTATGAGCTGCATATCATGTGTTTTCCCGCACTTGCTGAGTACATCATTGTACTCAAACTTGCATTATTATTTCATCATCAACAGCAAGAGAAGGCTACTATGAAGACCAAGTGGAGCATTATGGCGTCTGATCTGTTCTCAACCTTGCCTGTGGAAGGAGTAGAGATGGAGCCACTTCTGCTTAGTTTTGCTTCCGCATTAGTTTTGCTTCCGCATTAGTTTTTGCTTCCGCATTAAAATAAAAACTTCCGCTGCATAGAAATAAGACTTCTGCTGTGAGCATGAGTCCAAGACTCATGAGGTATTGTAATAAACTCTGTTATTTGTGGTAATATATAATCTGAATTCAGTTTCTGGAACGTATGTGTATGTGTGATGAAAATCCTGGGCACACATATGCATTAGTTCTCAGTTCCGTGGTTTTCCTACAGAATTGAGGGCGTCACAGCTAGCTGAGGGCTCGGGCCGAGGAGCTGGAGCTCCGCGAGTCGGCTGCTGCCGCGAGGGAGGAGCAATCCTCCCGGGAGCGCTAGGCGGCGCTGGATCGCGAGCTGGCGGCCCGTCAAGAGGTAGAGAAGCTCCAGGCTTCGCGGTCTGTCGAGGCCCAGGCGGTCTGGAGCTTTGTTACCAAGGCGGGGTCCGCCTTGGTTCCTCTTGGTTTCAGCCCGGTGCGGACGAAGGCTCCAGCGCAGGAGGTGTCTGAGGCAATCCCGGCGCTTGAGTCCATCGATGTGACACCCTCACCTCGGGTGTCAGCATATGTTCACGAGTTATGAAGAAGAAAACATTTTCAGAAAAGTAGGAACAGAGACAAGTATCAAAAGGATAGCCAATAAAGCTCTCCGAGAGCACCGAAGGCAACTTCCACAGCCAGCAGACCACGTGGCGTGTTCGGAGCTCATCCCCGAGAAATTTGGGAGAGGTCCGCCGCTAAACTAGCTACGTGGCAGGCTCGGGGGTCACCTCCGCAATTGGAAAGAGGTCCAACCCTGTGGGACACGTGCTGCCGCGGAGCTAGCCTCTGCGGAAGAAGCAAAGGCATTTTTCAGAGGGCACGTGTCATCCTCGGAGCTAGTCCTCGCGGAAATAAGAGGACCAGTCGCGCAGGATACGTGTCAATCTCGGAGCTCATCTCAGAGAAGTCCGGATCTATCGAACACGTGTCGCCACCGGAGCTTATCTCCGGAGGGCCCGTCGCAGCTAAACACGTGTCAACCTCGGGGCATGTCCCTGAGGAAAGGAGAGCGGAAAGACCAGCACCCACACGTGGCGTGCGCGGAGCTCACCTCCGAAGAAGAGGGAGGTCTCGATCGATTGACACACGGCACAACCGGAGCTCGTCTCTGCGGATGAGGAGATACCAGGCCCGGAGGACACGTGGAGCTTCCGGAGCTCATCATCACGGAGGTAACGAGTTCTGGAGCAGCTGTTACGCGTAAGGACACCGGTACGCAACAGAAACCGATCTAAAATCCACGACAGTTACCGAAGATAAGACGTCAGGATCTAACAAAGATCTGAATAAGACTCTTATTCGGGATCCAATCAGATTAGGACTCTTCTCTTCCCGATTATAAATAGAACCCAAAACCTCTGGCCGAAACCACGAACTTCTCTTTCAAATCCTGAGCCGACGACTTAGAGCCCTAGCCCTAACTCGCCGAGCAAAACATCACCGAAGCACAACAAGGGAGATCATCGGAGGAGAACCAAGCGGTCTGAGGAGGACCCCGAAGACAAGAAGAGCGTGAGGTAGGACTTCAATACCACCTTACGACATCATTGTGTTCATCTCTTTGCATCTGTTCTTCGATTCCTTTCGAACAGAAGCCTTTTCGTGGGCAGAACACTCGATGATCAGTTTGATCTAAAGACAAGATCATCACGTTCATCTTTGATCCGAACACCTCTGACCATGCAAGCCATACAAGAACAACAGATCAATCTAATAGAACTAATCGTAGGATAGCAAGCATGTGCATCATCGCAACTAGTTTAGGGTTTGTGCATGATATTGATTGCTGTGAATTTGTATGCACGTGAATCCTACATAGCAGGACAAACTCAGGAAGCTGTCTACGACGAGCTGCAGCAACAAGGTTTTGAGAATCAAGAACAACCGGAACCGCAAGAACAAGGCAAGTGCTCCTTGACCATGTTGATCCTATGTTTTGGGTAAAACTATTTTGTTTTGCGAAAAGGTGTGTGTGCTGAGTCAAACATGATGGGAAACCCTTTTATAGGAGTTTACTAGTTTTGATTAAACCATCCTTGTCGCCTGGGAAGTTTATGAGTCGGGTATGGTTTTGCTTTATGCTTCGCTGAGTCCATGGGATTGGGAATCGAGATAGATGTGTCTTGCTAACTGCACTCGTACTGATAATAAGTAATTGATGAGGTTAATGGATATGGATCGGAGGGAGATCTAGGCAAGCCTGGGTTTGTGAATGAGGTAGCTTGAGACGGTGGTTTACTTGCTATAGATCTAAGGACCGGTTCATGCATGCACATGCCAGGACAACAGTGCCACCACAAGGCCAAGTATGGGTGCGGCTTAGCTGAGTAATTAGGTAAGTTGCTAGGGTGTTATGGACTGTGGAAGGTGCGGGGAATGGGAGTCGAGTGAGGACTGCCCTGGGAACTGCATGGCACAAGAGGGGGCCCGTGGGTGGGAGAATTGGAGATTCTAGCCTGCCGGTGAAACCTTAGTGACGAAATCACAAACTTGTGGGTAAAGAGGTGCAAACTCTGCAGAGTTACTAAAACTATCATGATAGCCGAGCTTACGGTCACGAGCACCTGGCTAAACTGCCATGATTAGATGGGATGGTTACTGGGAAAGTTATTGGAATGGTTATTGGGAAGGTTCTTGGTTATGGTTATTGGTTATGGTTTGTTTTGGGACTGTTGAGTCCGGGAGATGAGATGTTGCATGACTGTTGGGTCATGACATGGGATTGGTCTCGGTGTGAGACGAGGTTGATTTGTGAGATGAGATGGTAGCGAATACGAGGAGATATTCGTGAGTATGAATAAAGGATTGATTAATGTTCGGATGGAACACGGGGAGTGATGAAGGTATGATTGGTAATTTAATATATGCTGGGATTACATTCATCTAAAGTAAAGTTGCTGTTTTATCATGGTTTTACAAGATCGCTTTTCTGCAAATAAGCCTTTTATGCCTACCTTGTTTATGAACTGCATATCATGTGTTTTCCCGCACTTGCTGAGTACATCATTGTACTCAACCTTGCATTATTACTTCATCCTCAGCAGCAGGAGAAGTCTATTATAAAGATCAAGTGGAACATTATGGCGTGTGATCTGTTCTCAACCTTGCCTGTGGAGGGATTAGAGATGGAGCCACTTCTGCTTAGTTTTGCTTCCGCATTAGTTTTTGCTTCCGCATTAAAATAAGACTTCCGCTGTGAGCATGGGTCCAAGACTCATGAGGTGTTGTAATAAACTCTGTTATTCGTGGTAATATATAATCTGAATTCAGTTTGTGGAACGTATGTGTGTGTGTGATGAACATCCTGGGCACACATATGCATTAGTTCTCGGTTCCGTGGCTTTCCACAGAATTGAGGGCGTCACAGATTGGTATCAGAGCCACGGGTTGACAGTAGGTTACACGCCTAGACAGAAACCTTAGATTGGTATTAGGGCCACGGGTTAACAACAAGTTACACCCTAAATAGGAGTCGCCGGTAGCTAAGCCACGCTGACCAAAGGAAGCATCCTAAGGTGAATAGCCTAGATTGACCTTTAAAACCACCTTCACATAGGAAACCATACTTGAATAGGAGTTGAGTGGGCCCTTGTGATGATTATTTGTGAATATGTGCTTAGTGTGAGTTGTGGGACGTCTCAACAACGTTGCCCATATCCACACGTAAGAAGAAAGAGGAGTGAAATGCTTCGGCACTTGATCACATCCTCATAAGGACTAATATATATAGTCCAACTCACCTTGATGCATATAGTTGAAAGGACCTATCTAACCTTCTAACCTTCTATTCTATTTCGTTTCTCCCTCACAGATGGTGAGAGGAAACGCCAGCCAAAGGAACGTCCAGGAAGATGACCACGAGGAAGTTCCTGTTAACCCCGGAACTGGCGAAAACAACCTAGAAAGGTTGATGGCCATGCAAAACCAGCTGATGCAAACCATGATCCATTAAGAAGGGAAGCAAGACTCTACGCGCTTAGGGTCGGAACCAGGCCAAGCTGAACGTAGTCCTGGACCGTCCCCTGAGACTTAGCTGCTCCGAGTGCTGTTCCTGGACTCTATGGGATCTATTACAAAAAGAAGAGACTGTCCTACTATTGCTCTAGGGGTAGAACTTACGGAGGTGTTCTATGTTCCAAGGGTTCGGGAGCGGATCCCCATCCTCGGTGGAAAGACGCACGCACCCGGGACGACACACTTTTGTGACTCGGAAAGGACCTTCCCAGCTAGGAGAGAGTTTTTGGTCCCTTCGCAAGAAAGTATGCGCCGCAACACCAGGTCGCCTTCCTGCAGCTCCCGGACACGCACAAACCTTTGGTGGTAGCGTCGAAGCGCTTGTCGGTACCGTGCGTTGCAGAGTGCCGCATGTAATCGAGCCTCCTCGACAAGGTCGATGTCTTCATGCCGGAGGTTGTCCTGCGCGGCTTCGTCGTAAGATCGGACACGGAGGGACTTCATGGTGATCTCTGGGGGAAGCACAACCTCGGCCCCGTACACCATGAAGAAGGGTGTCTCTCTGGTGGCCCGGCTCTGGGATGTCCGGTTAGCCCATAGTATGCTCGGAAGCTCGTCCACCCACTTGGCACCATATTTCTTCAAGCCGGCATAGGTGCGGGTCTTGAGGCCCCGAAGAATCTCGGCGTTGGCCCTCTTAACTTGTCCATTGCTCTTTGGATGAGCAACGGAGGCATAGCACACCTGGATGCCGAGGTCTTCGCAGTATTCTTGGAATGCTGCGCTAGTGAACTGGGTCCCGTTGTCAGTAATGATTCTGTTCGGGATCCCAAACCGGCAGACGATCGACTTGATGAACTTTACTGTGGATTGCTTGTTGATGGTGACGACGGGTTTGGCTTCCGACCACTTGGTGAACTTGTCGATGGCGACATAGAGGTACCGGAATCCCCCGACGGCTCTGGGGAATGGTCCCAGGATGTCCAACCCCCATTCGGCGAACGGCCATGAGGGTGGGATCATCTGAACCGCCTGAGCCGGTGTATGGATCTGCTTGGCGTGGAACTGGCACGCCTTGCAGCTCTCGACCAGCTTGACGGCATCCTGCAGTGCTGTCGGCCAGTAGAAGCCATGCCGGAAGGCTTTACCAAAAAGCGTGCGTGAGGAAGAGTGACTCCTACATTCGCCTCCATGGATCTCAGCGAGCAAGTCGCAGCCTTCTCCCTGGGTTATGCACCGCAATAGGACATGGTTGGCGCCACGCCGGTAGAGATCCCCTTCTACCAGCGCGTACCTCTTAGCCATGCGCATGATCCATTCAGCGGATACACGTTCATCAGGGAGGATGTTGTCTTTCAAGTAGTCCCGGATCTCCGTGATCCATGCATCGGGTCTGACTTGAGCTTCTGGATCTTGAGCGCTGGGTTGCACGGAGTCCCCAGTGATGCTTACGATCCTTGGTGGCGTCCATGGCTGCAGGGCCGCCGGGACCGCCAGCTTCGAGGTGCTGGTCCAGCCCCCTTCGCCCTGCTCGGCAGGCCGGGCTGTGGGCCACAGCAATGTCCTCTCGAAGACTCCTTCGAGCACAGGGGCTCTGGTAGAGTCCTTCGTTGAGAGGTCGTCAGCTGCGGCATTGCCAGCGTGCAGTACATGGTGCAGGTCCAAGGCGAGGAAGTCTTTCTCCAACATCTGCACATGGAGCAGATAAGCAGCTAGCTGTGGGTCATTGCAGGAGCATTCACCCTTAACTTGTTTGATGACTAGCTGGGAGTCGCCCTGTACCAACAACTGGTGAGCGCCCAAAGATAGGGCTGTCTTTAGGCCAAAGATGAGTGCTTCATACTCTGCCATGTTGTTAGTTGCCTTGAAGTTGAGACGCACCATGTACCCAAACTGCTCCCCCGATGGCATGAGAAGCAGCACGCTGGCACCGGCTCCCTGCTTTCGCGAGGAGCCGTCGAAGAAGAGCGTCCAGTGAGGCCCTGTGAAGACCGGAGCTCGGTGCTTTGGTTCACCATCTTCGTGGCCCCCTGGGTCAGCCTTCGTAGGCGTCCACTCAGCCACGAAGTCAGCCAGTGCTTGGCTCTTGACTGCATGGCGAGGAAGGAAGTCCAGCTCAAACTCCGCCAGTTCTGCTGCCCATTTAGCGACATTGCCAGTCGCGTGGGGTCTGTGAAGGATCGCCTTCAGCGGATAGGAGGTGACCACCGAGACCCGGTGGGCTTGAAAGTAGTGGCAGAGCTTCCTGGATGCCACGAGCACTGCATACAGCAGCTTGTGGACCTCCAGGTACCTTGTCTTGGCATCGTGGAGGACTTCGCTGATGTAGTAGACAGGCCTATGGATGGTCCGGACCCTCCCTCCTAGGCCAGAGATGTCTTCATCCATTGGCTCAGGCCTACCGGAGGTGGGTGGGTCCAGGGGGCCTTCCGGGAGCTGGGACTCGAAGGCTCCTAAGCCGCCTTGGACCTCCGAGAGGTCCCGCTGATTTTCCGGGAGCTCCGGGAGGTCCCGTTGGACCTCCGGGAGGTTTTCATGGAGGTCCGGGGGTCCGTCTTGGACCTCCGGGAGGTTGTCTTGGAGGTCCGGGAGGCCGTCTTAGACCTCCGGGATTTCCCGGTGCCTGTCTCCTGCTACTGGAGCAGGCTGTGGTTACGAGAGGCCCGACCGCTCTGCGACGAGGACCATACTCACCACTTCAGTTGTTGCTGCGATGTAGAGCAACAAATGCTCTTCGGGCTCGGGGGCTACCATGATGGGTAGGGTCGTCAGGAGTTGCTTCAACTCCTGGAAAGCTTCTTCTGCTTCGTAGGTCCAAGCAAATGGACCGGATTTGCGCAGGAGCTTCGCTCTGCTAGCCTCGGTCCAAGCAAATGGACCGGATTTGCGCAGGAGCTCAGCTAGGCATCCCGTGAGTTTCTTGACTTCTTTGATGCGGGCGGGAGGCCACATCAGGTCGATGGCCTTGATCTTCTCCGGTTGGCCTCAATTCCTCGGTGTGAGACCAGGAATCCTAAGAGTTTTCTAGAGGATACGCCGAACACACACTTGTCGGGGTTCAGCTTGGTGCGCGTGGAGCGCAGTTTGTCAAAGACTAAGGCCAGGTTATCTAACAAGGATGAACTCTGCCTGACCTTGACAACGATGTTATCGACATACACCTCAACTAAGTCTCTTATTAACTCTCCAAAGGTTTTGTGCATTGCACGTACAAAGGTGAGAAGAGCATTCTTTAGGCCATAAGGCATAGAGACATAACAATACAAGCCGTCTACTGTGATGAAGGAGGTGTGCTCTTCATCTTCTCTAGACATAGGGATCTGATGGAAACCCGAGTAGGCGTCTAGAAAACACAGCATATCACAGCCTGATGTCGAGTCTACTATTTGATCTATTCTAGGGAGAGGGAATGGATCTTTGGGACATGCCTTATTGAGACTGGTGTAGTCGATGCACATCCGGAGCTTCCCGCCAGCCTTCGGGACAACAACGTGGTTCGCCAACCACCGGGGGTGGTGGACTTCCCGTATGAAACCAGCGTCCAACAGCTTCTTTATTTCTTCTCAGATGAAGTTTTGCCGCTCGATGGACTGCTTGCGAGGCTTCTGTTGGACTGGCCGGGTGTCGGGGAATACCTTCAAGTGGTGCTCGATCACCTCCCTAGGGATCCCCGGCATTTGCTACGGCTGCCATGCAAACACGTCGACATTGTGCCGGAGGAAGGTGACGAGCGCGCCTTCCTATTTGCTATCCAGGCCCCCGGCTACCCGGGTGGTCTGGGCAGCATCGGCGCCGACTCGGACGACCTTCAGGGGGACGTCGCCCTCGTCGAGGGGATGCACACGGGGTGCTTTGGTAGAGGCACGGTGGCGTGCACTCGGGTGGAGCCGGTCCGGTTCCGCACTGCCAGGGGCTGGTGCTCGAGCTGTTGCAAGTGCCTGGAGCTTTTCCAAGGCTGACACTGCAGCAGTGCGGTCTCCACGAATCCTGAGGACGCCTGTTGGTGTAGGCATCTTCAAGACAAGGTATCCGTAGTGGGCTACTGCCATGAATCGGTACAGGGCTGGCCTGCCGATTATGGCGTTGAAGGGGAGGTCGATCTCCGTCATGTCGAACAGAATGTACTCTGTCCGATAGCTGTCCGGTGCCCCAAAGGTCACCGGAAGGCTGATGTTGCCGTAGGCAACGACCTGTCCCTGCCCTACCCCTGAGAATCGGCTCGATGGGGTGAGCTTGGCCATCGGGATCTGCAGCTTCTGGAAAGCTGCGCGGCTGATGAGGTTCAGCCCAGCCCCGCCATCTACCAGAACGTGGTACATCCTCACGTTGGCGATTGTGGGCGCTACCAAGAGCGGTAGTTGGCCGGCCCCAGCCATGTTCCTGGGGCAGTCGGTGGCATCGAAGCTGATGGGGGTTCCCATCCACTTGAGGTGCAGCGCGGCACTTGGGAGGGGGGCCACCGATGCTACCGCTCGGCGAAGGGTCTTAACCGCGCTTCGGGACGAGGGGTCAGCAGACCCACCGTAAATGACGTAGATCATCTTCCGGAGCTTGTCATCACCGGAGCTGGAGTCCTCATGGTTGCGTACCACCTTCACGGCGCGCTGAGGCTCCTGGAACTCCACTTGGTGGTCGACGTTGTCTGGGGCGTCGACCTTCTGCTTGCCCTCCCTCTGACGGAAGGGTGGGGCATCAGTTCGGAGCTGCTTCCCTTTCCGGAAGCGCTCCGCGAGCTTCTGGATCTCCCGGCACTCAGCAGCAGTATGGTAACTGGTGCCGTGCACGGGGCGCTCACCTTGGTCTCCATCTGGAGCTGGTGACTGTCGTTACCTTTTCCCGGGGCGTGGCCCCCGAGCCCCACTTGGTGCTGCTGCTGCAGCAACGGGAGCCGCAGCCGGTGGTTTCATCTTGCCACCGCCCCGGTTCTTGATCTTCTTGCTGCCTCCATAGGAAGCAGTGCCAGATCCGGGCTGTCCTCCTGACTTGGAGGCTGGCAGAGAGTGCCAGTTCCGCCCTTCAGCTGCCCTGGCGCATTTGTCCGCCAGGCTGAAGAGCTCTGAGACATCGCGAACCTCTCTGGTCGCGAGCTTCTCAAGCATCTTATCGTCCCGGACACCCTGCCGGAACGCCACCACCACAGAAGCACTTTGAATGTGCGGGATGGTGTTGCGTACCTGGGAGAACCGCTGGATGAAGGAGCACAGCGTCTCTCCAGGTTATTGCTGGACGGCATGGAGGTCGAGCTCCGTGCCGGGCCAGGTGTAGGAGCTGCCGAAGTTAGCAGTAAACTGCCGGCAGAGCTCTCCCCAGGAGGTTATGGAGCCCTGGGGGAGGTTCATGAGCCAAGACCGGGCTGGGCCGGTCAAGGCGACGGGGAAGTAGTTGGCCATGACGACCTCATCCCCTTTTGCAGCAAGGACGGTGGTGGAGTAGATCTGGAGGAACTCCACCGGGTTGACGCTGCCGTCGTACTTCTCAGGCAGGTGCGACCAAAACTTGCGCGGCCACCTCGCGAAGCGAAGGTGTGGCGCCAGGGCCGCACATCCTGCTCCTGTTGCTGCAGGCGTTGGTGCCGCGAATGCTTGGTTCGCTGCTGGCACAGTGTACCCCGGTATGGGCAAGGCTGCGCCATAGACCGGGGGCGCCGTTTGCAGGGCATATGGCTGGGGCACATGCTGTGTGGCGTATGCCTAGGGCAGAGATCGCGTGGCGTAAGTCTGCGCCTCAGGCAGGGTTGAGGCAGACGTCATGCTGTCGCCGGCCTCTTGGTTGCGATGCCTTTCTCGTCGTCGCTCAATGAACACTCGGGCATCTTTGCCCATGTGGCATCGCTCCAGCTCCATCCTCAGGTCCGTCGATGGGAGCCTGGTGGAGCTGGAATCCGCCGTCTGCCCGTCAACCGTTGGCGTGCGCGTCAGCGACACAGCCGGTTGGCCGGGGCGTCGTCCCCGCCAAATCCGAGGGTTAGCGGCGGTGATGACAAGACGGTCTACCTCACGAATCAACAGCTGGGTCGCTGACTGAGGCGCGTCCCCAGCAGGTGGATTGCACAGTAGCGCTCTTGCTGCGGCCAGCGCGCCCCCGTGAGGGACGCTCAGTGCCGCAGAGGATCTCACGCTTGCTGGAGCCTGTGTTGCCGGAGTCGGCGCTGCCGGAGTCGGCTGCTGGCTTCCAGCTTGCGCCGACACACTCCGTCCAGAGTGTGTCGAGACGTAGTCCCCGCTAGTCACGGTCCATCGTGAACGCGGGGGAGGAGAGCTTGCCGCTGAAGGAAGCTTGGTCATCTTTGCCGGCAAAAGCTCGTCGTGCAAGGGAAAAGCCCCCTTCCTGGCGCGCCAAATGTCGAAGTGTGTAGTCGACACTTCCCCCGGACCTGCTCTGGGCAGCCCGCGGAGGTTCTTTTTCGGAGGGGCTAGACACTTGCGGAGAGCTTCAGCGTTAGGGACGAGTGAGGGAGAAGCTTGACACGGGGAGTTTTACGTGGTTCAGGCCGCCGGAGCGTAAAACCCTATGTCCACGGTGAGCAGAAGTGCTCGCTGTATTGCTTGCTGCTCAGAACCGGAGTCCTGAGCTTGACGGTGAGTGATGTCTAGAGTGCGAGTTCACAGAGTTCAAACCCTTGCTAACGTTGCCTACCCGAGACTTTTATAGTCCAAGGCTCGAGTGGCTTACAAGATGGGCCCGGGACCCGACAGGTGGTCCCAGGGAGATTGCCTGCCGTCTACCGTATCTGCAGTTATGCCGGTAGTTGTCTCTGGCGAAGGCTTCCGAGTCTTCGTTCTGCCGTCCTGCCCATGCCGCAAGCTAGTCGTAGTGGTTGATGATGGCAGGGGCGGCAGGGGATGTCTTGTTGCTGTGTTTATTGGTGGGCAGGCTTTGACACGGCGCGCCAGTCTGCGATGTGACTGGGCGCAACGGCACTTGACAGAGGCGTGCTCCGCGTCTCCACGTCTTGGGAAGGCGCGGGCCTTGAATACCTTGTACGGGCAAGGTATGGTGCGTCTTTACGCCTGCTGCCTACCGCGCGGGGGCAGGCAGCGTTGCTCTGCTGGCCACGTGGCGGGCCCGGAGCTCTCCTCTGAGGAGAGGGAGGTCCGGCCCCGTGGGACACGTGGAGCCTTCGGAGCTCTCCCCGCGGAGGGGGGAGGTCCGGCTGCTGCTGGCCACATGGCGGGTCTGGAGCTCTCCTCTGAGGAGAGGGAGGTCCGGCCCCGCGGAACACATGGAGCCTTCGGAGCTCTCCCCGCGGTGGGGGGAGGTCCGGCTGCTGCTGGCCACATGGCGGTCCCGGAGCTCTCCTCTGAGGAGAGGGAGGTCCGGCCCCGCTGGACACGTGGCGCCTTCGGAGCTCTCCCTGCGGAGAAGAGCGAGGTCCTTAGGCATTTTCCCCTGTGCGCGGGGGTACCCCATATCGAGGGTACCGACAGCTGCCTTCCTCCCTACATCTTCCTCCCCCGCTGGCGAGCTCCTCCCACCGCCTTCTCATCCTCACCGCCGCACCGCGCCTGTTCCCTGTCGCGCCGTGCCGCCTCGCTCCTTCGCCTACTCCCTAAGCGCTGCCGCCCGCCTCAGGCTTCTCCCTCTCCGCCGTGCCCAGCGACCGCCCTAGTCCCGCCGCTTCTCCCACGAACCCGCTCGCGCCGTCCCCCGCTCCCGCTCCCCAAGTGCCGCCTCCTCCACCCGCCGATCCCGCCGCCTCTTGCCTCTACCCATCACCCGCGCCGCCGCCACCCACCTCTGTCTACAACCACCTCAACCTCACCGCTAACGCTGCCTGTCCCACGGGGCCGGACCTCCCTCTCCTCAGAGGAGAGCTCCGGGCCCACCATGTGGCCAGCAGAGCAACGCTGCCTGCCCCCGCGCGGTAGGCAGCAGGCGTAAAGACGCGCCATACCTTGCCCGTACAAGGTATTCAAGGCCCGCGCCTTCCCAAGACGCGGAGACGCGGAGCACACATCTGTCAGGTGCCGTTGCGCCCAGTCAGATCGCAGACTGGCGCGACATGTCAGAGCCTGCCCGCCAATAAACACAGCAACAAGACATCCCCTGCCGCCCCTGCCATCATGAACCACTACGACTAGCTTGCGGCATGGGCAGGACGGCAGAACGAAGACTCGGAAGCCTTCGCCAGAGACAACTACCGGCATAACTGCAGATACGGTAGATGGCAGGCCATCTCCCCGGGACCACCTGTCGGGTCCCGGGCCCACCTTGTAAGCCACTCGAGCCTTGGACTATAAAAGGCTCGGGTAGGCAACGTTAGCAAGGGTTCAAACTCTGTGAACTCGCACTCTAGACATCACTCATCCTCAAGCTCGGAACTCCGGTTCTGAGCAGCAAGCAATACAGCGAGCACCTCTGCTCACCGTGGACGTAGGGTTTTATGCTCCGGCGGCCTGAACCACGTAAAACTCCCCGTGTCAAGCTTCTCCCTCACTCGTCCCTAGCGCTGAAGCTCTCCACAAGTTTCTAGCCCCTCCGAAAAAGAACCTCCGCGGGCTGCCCAGAGCAGGTCTGGGGGAAGTGTCGACTACACACTTCGACATTTGGCGCGCCAGGAAGGGGGCTTTTCCCTTGCGCGACGAGCTTTTGCCGGCGAAGATGACCAAGCTTTCTTCAGCGGCAAGCTCTCCTCCCCCGCGTTCACGACGGACCGTGACTAGCGGGGACTACATCTCGACACACTCTGGAAGGAGTGTGTCGGCGCAAGCTGGAAGCCAGCAGCTGACTCCGGCAGCACCGACTCCGGCAACACAGGCTCCAGCAAGCGTGAGATCCTCTGCAGCGCTGAGCGTCCCCCACGGGGGTGCGCTGGCCACAGCAAGAGCTCTACTGCGCAATCCGCCTGCTGGGGACGCGCCTCAGTCAGCGACCCAGCAGTGGATTCGTGAGGTAGACCGTCTTGTCGTTGCCGCCGCTAACCCTCGGATTCGGCGGGGACGACACCCCGGCCAACCGGCTGTGTCGCTGACGCGCACGCCAACGGTTGACGGGCAGACGGCGGATTCCAGCTCCACCAGGCTCCCATCGACGGACCTGAGGATGGAGCTGGAGCGATGCCACTTGGGCAAAGATGCCTGAGTGTTCATTGAGCGACGACGAGAAAGGCGTCGCAACCAAGAGGCTGGTGACAGCATGACGCCTGCCTCAACCCTGCCTGAGGCGCAGACTTACGCCACGCAATCTCTGCCCCAGGCATACGCCACGCAGCATGTGCCCCAGCCATATGCCCTGCAAACGGCACCCCCGGTCTATGGCGCAGCCTTGCCCATACCGGGGTACACTGTGCCAGCAGCGAACCAAGCGTTCGCGGCACCAACGCCTGCAGCAACAGGAGCAGGATGTGCGGCCCTGGCGCCACACCTTCACTTCGCGAGGTGGCCACGCAAGTTTCGGCCGCACCTGCCCGAGAAGTACGACGGCAGCGCAAACCCGGCAGAGTTCCTCCAGATCTACTCCACCGCCATCCTTGCTGCAGGAGGGGACGAGGCTGTCATGGCCAACTACTTCCCCGTCGCCTTGACCGGCCCAGCCCGGTCTTGGCTCATGAACCTCCCCCAGGGCTCCATAACCTCCTGGGGAGAGCTCTGCCGGCAGTTTACTGCTAACTTCGGCAGCTCCTACACCCGGCCCGGCACGGAGCTCGACCTCCATGCCGTCTAGCAACAACCTGGAGAGACGCTGCGCTCCTTCATCCAGCGGTTCTCCCAGGTACGCAACACCATCCCGCACATTCAAAGTGCTTCTGTG
Source organism: Neostapfia colusana (assembly GCA_030760725.1). Classification (NCBI taxonomy): domain Eukaryota; kingdom Viridiplantae; phylum Streptophyta; class Magnoliopsida; order Poales; family Poaceae; genus Neostapfia; species Neostapfia colusana. The sequence continues at coordinate 111,480,040 of JASWHV010000006.1, forward strand.
GTGGTGGCGTTCCGGCAGGGTGTCCGGGACGAGAAGATGCTTGAGAAGCTCGCGACCAGAGAGGTTCGCGACGTCTCAGAGCTCTTCAGCCTGGCGGACAAATGCGCCAGGGCAGCTGAAGGGCGGAACTGGCACTCTCTGCCAGCCTCCGAGTCAGGAGGACAGCCCGGATATGGCGCTGCTTCCTATGGAGGCAGCAAGAAGATCAAGAACCAGAGCGGTGGCAAGATGAAACCACCGGCTGCGGCTCCCGTTGCTGCAGCAGCAGCACCCAGTGGGGCTCGGGGGCCACGCCCCGACAAAAGGCAACGACAGTCACCAGCTCCAGATGGTGACCAAGGCGAGCTATGCCCCGTGCACGGCACCAGTTACCATACTGCTGCTGAGTGCCGGGAGATCCAGAAGCTCGCGGAGCACTTCCGGAAAGGGAAGCAGCTCTGAACTGATGCCTCACCCTTCCGTCAGAAGGAGGGCAAGCAGAAGGTCGATGCCCCAGACAACGTCGACCACCAAGTGGAGTTCCAGGAGCCTCAGCGCGCCGTGAAGACAACTCACCGCAGCTGACGGCCACGAGGCGTGTTCGGAGCTCGTTCCTGCGAGCTGGGGAGAGGTCCGCCGCTAAAATAGCTACGTGGCAGGTTCGGGACTCATCTCCGCAAAGGGGGAGGTCCAACCCTGGGGGACGCGTGTTGCTCTCGGAGCATTCCTCTGCGGAAGAAGCAAAGGCATTTCCGCAGAACACATGTCATCTTCGGAGCTAGTCATCACGGAAATCAGAGGACCGGTCGCACGTGATACGTGTCGATCTCGGAGCTCACCTCCGAGAGGTCCGGTTCTATCAGACACGTGTCACCACCGGAGCTTATCTCCGGGAGGTCTGTCGCTGCTGGACACATGTCGACCTCGGGGCATGTCCCTGAAGAAGGAAGAAAAGAAAGACCGGCACCAACACGTGGCGTGCGCGGAGCTCACCTCCAAAGGAGGGGGGAGGTCTCGCTCGTTGACACGTGACACAACCGGAGCTCGTCTCAACGGAGAAGGAGATACCAGGCCCCGGGAGGACACATGGAGCCTCCGGAGCTCATCGCCGCGAAGGTAACGAGTTCTGGAGCGGCTGTTATGCGTAAGAATACCGGTACGAAAATGAAACCAATCTGAATTCCACAACGTTACCGCACCAAATCAACTAAAGATAAGATGATAGGATCCAACGACGATCTGAATACGACTCTTATTCAGGATACAATCAGATTAGGACTCTTCTCTTCCCGATTATAAATAGAACCCAGAACCTCTGGCCGAAACCACAAACTTCTTTTCCAACTCCTGAGCCGACGACTTAGAGCCCTAGCCCTAACTCGCCGAGTAAACCATCGCCAGAGTACAGCAGGGAAGATCGCCGGAGGAAGCCCAATGATCTGAGGAGGACCTCGAAGACCAAGAAGAACGTAAGGTAGGTCTCCAATACCACTTTACGACATCGTTGTGTTTTCTTTGCATCTGTTCTTTGATTCCTTTCGAGCAGAAGCCTTCTCGTGGATAGATCACTTGATGATCAGGTTGATCTAAAGATAAGATCATCGCCACATCCACCTTTGATCCGAACACCTCTGTCCATGCAAGCCATGCAAGAACACGTACAAACCAATCTAATAAAACTAATCATAGGATAGCATGCATGTGCATCATTGCATCTAGTTTAAGGTTTGTGCATGATATTGATTTCTGTGAATCTTGTATGCACGTGATCCTACATAGCAGGACAAGCTCAGGGAGCTGTCTACGACGAACTGCAGCAACAAGGCTTTGAGATCCATGAACAACCGGAACCGCAAGAACAAGGCAAGTGCTCCTTGACCATATTGATCCTATGTTTTGAGTAAAACCGGTTTGTTTTGCGAAAAGGTGTGTGTGCTGAGTCAAAAATGATGGGAAACCCTTTTATAGGAGTTTACTAGCTTTGGTTAAACCACCCTTGTCGCCAGGGATGTTTATCAGTCGTGTATGGTTTTTGCTTTATGCTTCGCTGAGTCTATGGGATTGGGAAGCGAGATAGATGTGTCTAGCTAACTGCACTCGTATGATATAGGAATACCGATGAGGATAATGAACATGGATCGGAGGGTGATCTAGGCAAGCCCGGGTTTGTGAATGAGGTAGCTTGAGATGGTGGTTTACTTGCCATAGATCTAAGGACCGGTTCATGCATGCACATTCCAGGATAACAGTGCCACCACAAGGCCAAGTATTGGTGCGGCTTAGCTGAGTAATTAGGTAAGTTGCTAGAGTGTTATGGACTGTGGAAGGCGCGGGGAATGGGAGTCGAGTGAGGACTGCCCTGGGAACTGCATGGCACAAGAGGGGGCCCGTGGGTGGGGGAATTGGAGATTCTAGCCTGCCGGTGAAACCTTAGTGAGTCCATACATCTAGTAACCCCTTTGTAAAAGCTACTTTGTGATCTCTTGACCATACACCGACGGTTGTGTACTGGTATAATGGAGGTTCTGCAGTCGCCGGCGGGTGACGAAATCACAAACTTGTGGGTAAAGAGGTGCAAACACTGTAGAGTCTAAAACTATCATGATAGCCGAGCTTACGGTCACGAGCGCCTGGCTAAACTGTTGGTTATGGTATGGTTTTGGTTATGGTATGGTTGTTGGGACTGTTGGGTCCGGGTGATAAGATGGTTGCATGACTGTTGAGTCATGGCAGCGAAACTGGTCTCGGTGTGAGACAAAGTTGTTATGAGATAAGATGGTAGCGAATACGTGAAGGTATTCGTGAGATGGTAGCAAATACGAGGAGGTATTCGTGAGTAAGAATGAGGTTGATTAATGTTCGGGTGGAACATGGAAAGCGATGGAGGTATGTTGGTAATTTAATACATGCTGGGATTACATTCATCTAAAGTTAAGTTGCTGTTTTATAATGGTTTATAAATCTGCTTTTCTGCAAATAATTTTTTTTACCTACCTTGTTTATGAGCTGCATATCATGTGTTTTCCCGCACTTGCTGAGTACATCATTGTACTCAAACTTGCATTATTATTTCATCATCAGCAGCGGGAGAAGCCTACTATGAAGACCAAGTGGAGCATTACGGCGTGTGATCTGTTCTCAACCTTGCCTGTGGAGGGAGTAGAGATGGAGCCACTTCTGCTTAGATTTGTTTCCGCATTAGCTAAATTGCTTCCGCGTTAGAATAAGACTTCCGCTGTGAGCATGAGTCCAAGACTCATGAGGTATTGTAATAAACTCTGTTATTCGTTGTAATATATAATCTGAATTCGGTTTGTGGAACGTATGTGTATGTGTGATGAACATCCTGGGCACACATATGCATTAGTTCTCGGTTCCGTGGTTTTCCCACAGAATTGAGGGCGTCACAAATTGGTATCAGAGCCACGGGTTGACAGTAGGTTACACGCCTAGATAGAAACCTTAGATTGATATTAGAGCCACGGGTTAACAACAAGTTACACCCCTAAATAGGAGTCACAGGTAGCTAAGCCACGCTGACCAAAGGAAGCATCCTAGAGTGAATAGCTTAGATTGGCCTTGAAACCCCCTTGGCATAGGGAACCATCCTTGAGTTGTGTGGGCCCTTGTGATGATTATTTGTGATTGTGTGCTTAGTGTGAGTTGTGGGACGTCTCAAAACGTTGTCCATATCCACACGTAAGAAGAAAGAGGTGTGAGATGTCTCGGCATTTGCTCACATCCTCATATGGGCTAATATATACATAGTCCAACTCACCTTGATGCATATAGTTGAGTGAATCTACCTAACCTTCTAACATTCTATTCTATTTCGATCTCTCTCACAGATGGTGAGAGGAAACGCCGGCCGACGCATAGCTAAGCATAAGTAATATGAATGAATGACATAATAAAACAAATCCCAACCCAAGCTACAAGGAAACAAGATAATGCAATTCTTAGGGAAACTTTCTAGCATGGGTTTCATATTTCAATTGACAATGCAATAAATTCTATCTACACATCCTAGCATAGGAACAAAATGGTCAAGGACACTTGCCTTCTTCCTGCTGCTCTGGGAATGGAAAGTCTTGGACTTGGGAGGGGAGAACTTGCTCTGGAGCTGGCTCTACTCATGCCCATACACATAGCAAAAGAAAACAACAATCCATAATACATGGTTCACACTTTCACTTCATACAAACCACACATACCTACCTATGAAGGTCAGTCTCATTACTAAGTGTTGTGGTTGTCCTAGATGTGTTGATTTTTTGGCCTACATGCACTTTTAAGCATATGTATATGATTTCTAGCTTTTGTATTCAGATTTCTGTTTGCACACTATATATAAATTTCCAATTTAAACAAATTCTTTAATACATTCTTTAGCTACCAAGTTTGCATGGAAAGTAATTCCCTATTCCAAATGGGTTTTCAGACCTTCTACCAAATCCCAAACTGAAGTCTTTGCATTTGGAGACTTCATTTATTATTTTCTAGTTATGCATACCTATTTTCCTTTGTTTTCCAGATTTATTTTCTATGCCTAAAATTGAGTTTTAAATCTTAAATAGTAGGACTTATCATCTAAACAGAATAGGTTCTGATCTAAAATATTAAATAATACACTTTTGAACTCCTCCTCTGATGTGAACTAATTTAAATTTATTTTATCAGTTTTCAGAATTATTTCCTAGCCTAAAAATGTGTTTCTAGATCTAATAAATATGAACTACACTTAAGCAGATTTTATTTCAGCCTAAAATTTTATTTTTAGTTCATTCTAAAGTTTTCCAAGTGCCAGGAAAGTTTAAACTTGAATTTGCAATGTGTTTGCCTCACCTTTCAAATTTAAATCCAAATCCCATATTCAATTTTCTGAATTTAATATCATATAGGGTCAAAAAGGTAAATTCACCCTACTACAAGGTCTAATTTATTATTTCATAAATTTCCAGGGGTCTAACTACACATAACAGAGGGGTTTTCCTAATTTTTATTAAGTCCAGGGGCTAAAACTGATTTTTAAATGAATTTACACGAATTTCTGAAGTTCCAGGGGCTAGATCAGAAGTTTCCGGGGCTAGCTCGTGTTTTCTGAGATCCCCAGGGGGTAGCGCGTAAGAATCCTGGCCTTTATAACGCGGGGCTGATGTGGACCGTCCGATTTAAAATAGACGGCTCAGATTAGATCGCCGAACCGGTACGCGCGGGTTTTAATTCTACCGTGCAATTTAAAATAGACGGCGCACAAGCGGCCACGTCGCCCTGACCGTGCGCGGGCGGCGCTGCCCGGCAGCGCGCGGCGGCGGGAGGCGGCGATCTCGCCGGAAAACTTCGGATCTTCTTCTATACCTCCTAAAACTGGGATTTCATGGCATAGATCGGTAGAGGGGAGGTCGGGGATCTCACCTCGGGGGTTTTCTTGAGCTCAGAGGTCCTGGAAAGCGATCGGCGACGAGGTCCGAGACGAATTCACGGTGAGGCTCGTAGGCGCTGTGGTTGAGGCGCAAACCAATGAGTTTTCTGCACCTGCGTGGTTCCCTGGAGGCGGTGGATCAAGATCAGTGCGTTAGATCAGAAATCCTGAGCGAAGATCGAGCGAATTTGGCCGGAGAAACTCGGGTTCTTACCGGAAAGAAAAGCGGCTGATCGTGGGTGAAAATCGGGAAGATGCCGGTGTTTATATAGCCCGGGAGGGACAGCGTTCGGCTGTGATCGAGTTTGCGTCGTCCAGAACCGAAATTCGTCTGGGATACGCGAGTATCCGGGGCAGTTTTGATTCGGAGGTGAGAAGTGTCCCGGCCGGCCGAGCGCGGGCGCGAGGAGGAAGAAGGATGGCGGGCCCCACATGTCAGCTAGAAAGAGGGGGGGGGGCGCGCGGCTGCGTGCTGGCACGGGGGTGAGTGGGCCGGCTGGTGGGTTTCGGCCCACTGGCCAGGGAGGTTTATTTTTTCTTTTTCTTTTTCTTTTTCATTTCTGTTTTGAGTTTAATTTGAATTCCAGTTTGAATTTGGATTTTTGCACCACATGCAATACGTCCAAATTTTTTTTTTAAATTCCCCTCTTAACAGGTTTTGGGGTGTTACAGCTCTACCCACCTTAAAAGAAATCTCGTCCTCGAGATTGGTGGTTCTAAGAAAATAATTCCGAAAATTGTGCCTTAAGCTCGTCTTCTCGCTCCCAGGTGGCTTCCTCTTCTGAGTGATGCATCCACTGCACCTTGCACATCCGGATTCTTTTATTTCTTGTGAGGTGTTCCATTGTCTCCAAAATCTTGGATGGTTGCTCGGCATAAGACAGATCCTCAGCTACGTCAACCTCATTCATGGGTAACATCTCTTCAGGTGTTCTCAGACATTTCTTGAGCTGTAACACATGGAATACATCGTGCACATCCGATAGGAGAGCCGGTAATTCTAGTTGATACGCCACTTCGCCTTTCCTCTCCAGAACTTGAAAGGGTCTGATGTATTGAGGTGACAACTTCCCTTTCACCTTGAACCGACGAAGTCCTCGGATAGGGGATACCTTGAGATAGACATAGTCCCCCACGTTGAAAACGAGCTCTCTTCTTCGTACATCGGAATAGCTCTTTTGTCGTGTCTGTGCTATCCTCAAGTTGTTGCGAATTTCCCTCACTTTCACCTCGTCTTCTTGTAGTACTTCGGGTCCAAACACTTTGCTTTCCCCTGTTTGGTTCCAAAATAGTGGACTTCTACACTTCCTTCCATACAAAGCTTCAAATGGCGACATCTTCATACTAGCCTGATAGCTGTTGTTATAGGAGAACTCCGCATATGGTAAGTTCTTGTCCCAACTCCGATTGTTTTTAAGGGCACACGCTCTGAGCATATCCTCAAGAATCTGATTGGTTCTTTCCGTCTGCCCGTCGGTTTGGGGATGATAGGCAGAGCTAAAATTCAGATGGGTTCCCATAGTTTCATGCAACTTTTGCCAGAACCATGAGGTGAACTGTGTCCCTCAATCCGACACTATCTTCTTGGGCACTCCATGGTAACACACGATCCTTGACATGTACAACTCCGCCAATTTGGATCCGCTGTAACTTTCTTTCACAGGGATGAAATGAGCTACCTTGGTTAGCCTGTCGATGATGACCCATATCGAATCATATCCTGATTAGGTCCTAGGCAGTCCCACTATGAAATCCATACCGATTTCTTCTCATTTCCATTCAGGCACTTTGAGTGGTTGCAATAATCCCGCGGGTCGTTGATGTTCTGCTTTCACCAACTGACATGTGTCACATAGGGCAACATGTTCCACGACATCCCGCTTCATGCCATACCACCAATACCTGCTCTTGAGGTCCTGGTACATCTTCGTACTCCCAGGATGAATGGAATAGTCGGAATCATGAGCCTCCTTCAAAATCAATTCACGGATCTCCTTTACTTTAGGCACACAGATCCTTTTCCCGTGCCACACCGTACCTTGTTCATCCTCTCTGAAGCCAGGGGCTTTATTTTCCTTGATGAGTTGTCTGATTTCTTGTATCTTCTCGTCATTCTTTTGACCATCGCGTATGTCCTTCTCTATGGTGGAGTCCACTTCCATGGCGATGGCTTCACCACTATTCACCAGGCATAGATTGAGTCTTATAACATCGTTCTTCAATTCTGCAGGCATGTCCTTCAAGCTCAACCTATTGACCTGCACTTTCCGGCTTAAAGCATCTGCCACGACGTTTGCTTTACCAGGATGATAGTTGATGCCCACATCAAAGTCATTGATTAGCTCTAACCATCTCCTTTGTCTGAGGTTGAGATCTGGCTATGTGAAAATGTACTTTAAAATCTTATGATCCGTATATATCTCTGTCCTCTTCCCATCAAGTAGTGCCGCCAAATTTTCAACGTGCGTACCACTGCGGCTAGTTCTAGGTCATGTGTAGGATAGTTCTTCTCGTGTTTTCGGAGCTGCCGGGACGCGTAGGCCACGACATGCCCCTCTTGCATGAGAACACATCCCAACCCATGTCTACCATAAGAATTTCAGATCCATTTGAGCTCATTTGATCCACCTAATGTTGTGATTAGTGAAACTGTTCCAGAGAAAATAGAAAATGTTCAGAAACATTTTCAGAATTTTCTCTGAAATTGTTTAGCTCATATATTTAGCTAGGAACCTTCAAATTAAGTGAGACCAACTCCATTAGAACCCTCTAAAAATCTAGTTTTCATAAAGTCATAGTTTGTTCCATGAAAATCCCTAGAACACCCTAAGAGTGTCAATCAAGGTCAAGTACATAATTAATTGTGGAGGGCTCAAATGAGCTCTGCTGCAACTAAAACTTGACCAAGTCTGCATTTAGGTTGTAACCAAGCCACAGTAAAAGTTTCATAGTCATTGATTCTGTCTAGTGGGACTTATAAGCTTCACAAGTTCAAACTTAATACAAATGCATTTAAATTGATACATGTACTTCTTCTATCATGTAGTCGCTAAGGTCGAGGAGGAACCCGAAGTCCTAAACTTCGTTACTACGGAGGAGCAGCTAGCCTACGACCAAGAGCAGCAAGGCAAGCTGCGGTTTGCATTAACTTTTTTTACAAATTTTATTGTTTTGAGCACTTACTTGAGTATTATAATTCCTTTCATTAGAGTCTTGTATGAAAACCCAATTTCATAGCCAAGAAACACCATGGGTTGGGTTTAGGATTTACAAACCCTGTTAGCTACTGCAATGCTAAGATAGTGTAGGATTCGGTACAAGTCGAGTAGTTGGAACTACTCGCGAGCATAGGCTAGAGGCACTTGACTCGGGTAGAGATAGCACATGATACACATGGCAAGAAAAATGAGACAGAGCGGAGAGTAAGGGCAACAGGACTTTGGGACCTGTGTGCTATAGCTCCGTTTGTGTTGATTGAGGACCGAGCCGTGTGCGGGCCTGTTGAACAAGCTAGAACAGTACCGAAGACCTGCCGGCTATATGGGAACCGGGAAACCGATGTAACTCGGGTAGCTGGGTATTGAGGCATTGCCCGTCATTCAGAGGGTAGGTTGAGAGCTCGAGGTGTAAATCAGCTGGCGGCACTGAGATGCGCATGCAGGGACCTCTTGCTCGGGACGATGGGACCGGTTCAATATTTGGCTAACGGGTGAAAGGTGGTTGCGTACGGCGTCCGTGATGGTTGTTGTAGGCAACATCGAGTACGGGCATACGTGACGGGTTGTTCGGGTAACCCTGCAGGTGTAAATCGATTATAATCGCCGTCCCTCGCGGTCAGTGAGTACCACTTGTTCACTGTACCGTGACGTAGAAAGAACAGGCTAGTTACATGTTAAAATGTTGCTGATTGAAAGATGGACTTGATTGTTAATGATTTGCTGTAGTTTAGAGCTAATTAAAGTTCCTTTCAACTTTGGGCACAGTACATGAGAGAAATGCATTTCTTGTTTGATTGCGGCTCTCTCATGTGCCTTAGCGTAAGGCGGTGAGCTCTCCGGCGAGGTACCGCCGCGGTTATCGCGGGTGGCGTGAGGTAGACGAAAGGGGGCGGGCCCTGCGTGGCAGTGAGGGGGAACTGGGCCCGTGATCCGCTGTGGCACCGGGATCTCATGCGGCAACGCGGGAAATTAAGCGGACCCACGTGTGGCTTCTTTGTCGGGCCAACACATAGCCTGGGACCCACGTGCAGGGTTTAAACATTTCTTTGAATTTCAGAATTTGGTTCAAACTTCAACTAGCCATAACTTTTGCTAGGAAGCTCCAAATTGAGTGAACAAATATTTGTTGGATTCATCTTTTCGTGTACTATCCAGAAAAACAAGTTTCAGCTCATGAAACTTATTATTTTTCCAGAATTATTTCCCTAAAGTTTAAAAAGTTGGGAATTTTCTCTGGAAAATTCTTTTATGGAAAATTCTGAAATTTGGCTGGGATGTTCGTTTGAAAATCCTTGAGCCACAGGAAAAATTTCAGATCTATTCAAGTTCATTTAGTCTCCCTAATGGTGTGATTAAGTGAACTTCCCTGAGAAAATGGAAAAAAGTACAGAAACATTTTTCAGATTTTCTCAAATCTTATTTAGGGCATAACTTTCTCTAGGATTCTTCGAGTTACATGAGACCAACTCCATTCGAACCATCTCAAACTATAGTATCCAGAAAGTAATTGTTTGATCCATGAAAATCCCTGGAAATCCTTAGAAGCTCTAGTAATGACCAATTAGACTTGTTTTTGTACAGAGCTCAATTAAACTTTGTTTCAAATGAAACTTGGTCAAGCCACCATAAAAATTTCAGAGCCAAATGGGATGTCTAGCTAGAGTTATGGTCTTTACATATTCAGTTCCAAACATTGCATTCAAATTGACATATCGTTACATTGCTCACGTGTAGTCGCTGAAGGCGAGGAAACCCTGGAAGTGTTGGACTTCTTACTTCTGGACGAGACACTAACATCTGACCAGCAGCAACAAGGCAAGCCCCAGTTTGCATTTAACAAAGTTTATAAAGTTTTGCTTTATATACATATTTAGCTTGACGTATTTATGTGCATTCGGTGTAGGGCGGATGAAACTCAAATGCATAGACAGATTATTCCAACAAGAGTGAGGGTAGTGTATAAGTCCTCAAGTAGTATATGATCTGCTTAATGTGTATAGACTTCGGTACAAGTCGAGTAGTTGGAATCTACTCGCGAGTATAGGCTTTGGGACACACGTGATTGGTTCGAGTGATGTGAGATCACTTTAGTAAGAAAATGAGACTAGGCAGGGGCTAGGGCACAGCAAGAGGAAGTCTTGTAGGCGCAGCCCTGTCCGTGTCGATTGAGGACTGATCCGTGTGCGGCCCATGCTGATCAAGTTTGAACGTACCAAAGGCATATCGGATATATGGGCCCCGATAAACTGATGTAACCTATACCTCCGGGCATCGAGGCATAACGCACCGATTTATAGCTGTAGGTTGAGGGAAGCAAGGTGGAAATCCGGTAATGGTCATAGAGAGATGCTCCGTGTAGGGAACCTCCTGTCCGTTTGGGTGCGACCGGCTCGACGTTTGGGCTGTTTGGTGAAAAGTTGTCCTGTACGACATCGAGTGAGCGTGCTGTGCAGCTCCACGGGTGAGCGTACGTGACGTGCTCTTGGGGTATCCCTGCAGGTGTATATCGAGTCGATTCACCATCCCTCGCGGTGATGACTACCGCTTGGTCACTGAGTCGTGACGTAGGTTAATATATGAAATGATGTGATTCAATATTGCTGTTATGATTAACTTGTATTGCTACATGTGTGCCACAAAATATTGCTCATTAAATTTCAGATTCCTGAACCGTTAATTTTTGGCAAAATGATGAACTAAGGATGAACTTGTAGGCGTGTCCGTTTGCTGCAATTTACCATCCCATCTTCGTTATGACCTGCATGTAGAGTTTCATGTGTAGGTGCATCGGTTAAGACTTGCTGAGCCATCGTGCTCACGGTTGCTGCTATTGAGTGTTTGCAGGTGAGGAGTACCCCATAGACTTGGGGTACGAGTCCACCGGCGAGGGCTACCCTCCATTGGGGACCACGGCTGAGTGGGATCCATACACGCGGCGCTGAGCTGAGGAGTGGGGCTAGTGTGGGTTGTCCATAGGGCTGGACAATCGACTTTTGCTACTTAGGTGGACGTGAGTTGTATAAATTTAGCTTCCGCTGTTGTAGACTCTGTAGATAAAGGTAAACTGAAGGTTTGTACTACTTTGTACATATTCAGTTTTTTTCAATGTAATACAACTGTTTCCTTATGGTGTGTGATGTTGGGTGTCGCATCGTGCGTCACCACCCTCTGAGAGCCTGGGCGTACGGATTCCGGTCAGTCACACCGGCGACAGAGTAGAGGGACGGATAGGAAACACCGTCTTGGCGGGGATGGCTACATACGTCTCGTTAAACAGATGGTAAGTGTTACTCGAATCTTATTTTAGTTAATTTCTGGTGCTATCATTTTGCTAACACGTATCGATAGGAGTTCGAGATCGGTCAGGAGCCGACCGCTATCCAGGTGTGGAGGAGGGGTCACATGGGAAGTGACCCGTCGCAGCCTGATCAGCTGTCTTCTCAGACAGCGACGGAGACGTTGGTGAGTTCTTTTGTTAACTTAATTGGATTCTCTTTAATATTCTGATGACTTTATTTTTCTATATTACCAGGAAAAGTATGGGGGGGGGGAGGTGCGGAGGCTTCGAGGCGAAGATTATGATTGGCAGAATGCGCCAATGGTACCTGAAGCCTCGTATGCAAGCGGTGGCGGGAAACCTCACGGCCAGTGAGTTCTATTATTTTTTATTTAATTTCATGGACTTCGAGACACGAAACTTTAATACTCTTACTGCATTGTGTAGGTTGGCCATCTTCGATGGAGTAGTCAACTCGAGGGAGGCGCGGTCTTCCTCGATGGCCTCTTCATCCCAGGGTGGCTCCAGCAGGCGTTTGATCCAAGATCTGGAGCTCCAGAGTGTCCAGGAGGAGCTCCAGAGGATGCAGGAAGCACTGCGACTGACGAACGAGAGGCAAGCTGCGGAGCTTAGGGCTAGGGACGAGTATCAACACTCGTACATGCTACAGTTGCAAGCTGCCATGCAGGTAAGTTTGGACCGTTGTACTCAACATTTCTAATATATGAATGACATGTCTAATATTTTGCTTCATATTTGCAGGCTATGGCTGCAGGACAGCAGACTGTCTTTCCCCAGTGGGTGCCGCCACCGATACAGCTGCCATAGGTGCCATAGGGGCTGATGACAGGAGCACAGGAACAAAATTGCTCAATTGCTGAACTTGCTCAATTCTAGCCAACTTCTAATTTGTTAACTTGCTCAATTCTAACTTGTAATGAGTTTATTTAGTCAAATACGCATTTTTAAACTTCTAATTTGTCTAACTATACATGCACATCACAGGGATCAGTGACGCAGGCTCAACAAACTCCATCCCCCCAGCATCCGACGTATCCGTGTCTTGGGAAGGCGCGGGCCTTGAATACCTTGTACGGGCAAGGTATGGGGCGTCTTTACGCCCGCTGCCTATCGCTCGGGGGCAGGCAGCGTTCTTCTGCTGGCCACGTGGCGGGCCCGGAGCCCTCCTCAGAGGAGAGGAGGGGTCCGACTCCGCGGGACACGTGGAGCCTTCGGACCTCTCCCCGCAGAGGGGGAGGTTCGGCTTCAGTCGGCCACGTGGCGGGCCCGGAGCTCCTCTCTGAGGAGAGGGAGGTTCGGCCCTGCCGGATACGTGGCACCTTCGGACCTCTCTCCCGCGGAGGGGGAGGTCCGGCCTCTGTATGCCACGTGGCGGACCCGGAGCTCTCCTCTGAGGAGAGGGAGGTCCAGCCCCACCGGACGCGTGGCGCCTTCGGAGCTCTCCCTGCGGAGAAGGGCGAGTTCCTTAGGCATTTTCCCCTGTGCGCGGGGGTACCCCATATCGCAGGTACCGACACATACGTAAGAAGAAAGAGGAGTGAAATGCTTCGGCACTTGATCACATCCTCATAAGGACTAATATATATAGTCCAACTCACCTTGATGCATATAGTTGAAAGGACCTACCTAACCTTCTAACGTTCTATTATATTTCGTTCTCCCTCACAGATGGTGAGAGGAAACGCCAGCCGAAGGAACGTCCAGGAAGATGACCACGAGGAAGTTCCTGTTAACCCCAGAACTGGCGAAAACAACCTAGAAAGGTTGATGGCCATGCAAAACCAGCTTATGCAAACCATGATCCAAACTTTGGGTCAGTTGCAGGCCAACCAACACCCCGTTCCGGCACCACCGCCACCACCACCGCCGGCTCATAACAGGTTGGGAGAGTTCATGAGGACTCGACCACCCACCTTTGCTCAAGCAAGCGATCCAATGGAGGCCGATGATTGGTTGAAATCCATGGAGAAGAAGCTTGCCATTGTTCAGTGCAACGACCGAGAGAAGGTTCTCTTTGCGTCGCATCAACTGATGGGAGCAGCTGCTGACTGGTGGGATGCCCTGAGCAACGCCCATGCCAACCCGGAGACAATCACTTGGACTGAGTTCAAGGAAAGTTTCCGCTCTCACTACATCCCTGTTGGTCTAATGATGCTCAAGAGGCAGAAGTTTGAAGGTCTCCGCCAAGGACAGAAGAGTGTGAATGAATATCTCAACAAGTTCATACAACTGTCCCGGTATGCCCCCGAAGATGTCAACTCAGACCAGAGGAAGCAGTACCTGTTCATGGGGAGGGTTGAACAATGAGATCCAAGTTCAGCTCCTCAACAATGACTACGTAAGCTTCCAGAAGCTAGTTAATAAGGCTATTGTGGTGGAAAACAAGATCCGAGAGATCGAGCGCGAGTGCAAAAGAAAGATGACATACCAGCCCCAAGGGAGCAACGTACGACCTAGGTACATGCCCCCTGCACCGCAGTATGGATCGACCACTTCTACGAACCGCCCTGGTCAGCCACCACAGCAACGGTTCGTTGCACCGGCACCTCGTGTGCCCATGCCTCCTGCGCCCCGGCCTAACAATGGCGCTCCTGTTCAAAACCCCCGCCCCAACGTACCTGCTGCCGTAGGCAACAGGGCATGCTTTGCATGCGGGGAAGTAGGCCACTTCGCTAACCAGTGCCTGAAGAGAGGCCCTGGACAGCAAGGTAACGTGCCCAAGCAGAACCAGCGACCAAACGGAGGGGACAACAAAGGGAACCGTGGACCGCAGAACTATGCTCGTGGCCACGTTAACCATGTCACTGCTGAGGAAGCACAACAGGCTGAGGACGTCGCAATTGGTATGTTCCTTGCCAACTCCAACCCAGCCACGATTTTATTTGATTCTGGAGCCTCACATTCCTTCATATCATCCAAATATGTTGCCAAACATCATCTACCCGTATCCCACTTAGAATGTGCTATGTTAGTTAATTCTCCCGGAGGAGAAACGAGGACTAGTATAGTATGTCCTAAGGTAAGCCTTAAAATAAGGGGGGGTAGACTTCCTTGCCAACCTTATTGTCTTGGACTTCCACGGAATTGACATCATACTCGTTGGACTGGTTAAGCAAGCACAATGGAGTAATCCAATGCACTGAGAGAAGCGTGCAGTTGACAAACGAACACGGTATCCGTGTCGAGTTTGAGTCAGCCCAGCAAGCAACCGAACGGGCGGATTTGAACCATGTTGAAGGAGTAGCATTGGACAACATTCCAGTGGTTCAGGAATTTTCGGACGTGTTCCCAGAAGAACTTCCAAGTATGCCACCTGACCGGGACATCGAGTTTGCCATAGATTTGGTACCTGGAACTGCACCCATAGCCAAGAGACCATATAGGATGCTCGTCAACGAGTTAGTTGAACTCAAGAAGCAAATTCAAGAACAGTTGGAGAAGGGTTTTATCCGTCCAAGTTCGTCACCATGGGGAGCCCCGGTACTTTTCGTGGACAAGAAGGACGGAACCCAAAGAATGTGCGTGGACTACAGGTCTCTCAACGAGGTGACAATCAAGAATAAATACCCTCTACCCCGTATAGAGGACCTGTTCGATCAATTGAAAGGAGCCCAAGTATTCTCCAAGATTGATCTTCGGTCGGGATATTTCCAGCTGAAGATTAAGCCCTCCGATATACCTAAGACAGCCTTTCGGACACGGTATGGTTCATATTAATATACCGTTATGTCTTTTGGATTGACGAATGCACCCGCATACTTCATGTACCTTATGAACAAGGTTTTCATGGAGTACTTGGACAAGTTCGTCGTGGTTTTCATCGACGACATTATGGTGTATTCAAAAAGTAAGGAGGAGCATGAAGAACATCTGAGATTGACCTTGCAGAAGTTGCGCGAGCATCAGTTGTATGCCAAGCTCAACAAGTGTCAATTTTGGCTAAGGGAAATATCCTTCCTAGGCCACATCATCTCCAAGGAAGGGGTATCGGTTGATCCTGGAAAGGTGAGAGATGTTCTGAAGTGGGACCAACCGAAGAGCGTGAGGGATATTCGGAGTTTCCTTGGGATGGCAGGATACTATCGGCGCTTCATTAAAGACTTCTCTAAGATAGCAAAACCTATGACGGAGTTGCTAATGAAGGGAAAAACCTTTCAATGGACACCAGCCTGCCAAGAAAGTTTTGAGAAACTCAAGAAAAGGCTAACCACAGCACCAGTTCTGGTATTGCCAGACGTAAGCAAGAGCTTTGACATATATTGTGATGCATCCTGACAAGGGCTCGGGTGTGTACTCATGCAGGAAGGACAAGTGGTAGCCTATGCCTCACAACAATTAAAGAAGCACGAGCTTAACTATCCTACGCACGACTTGGAGCTAGCAGCAGTGGTGCATGCATTGAAGATTTGGAGACATTATATCCTTGGACATCGATGTGAGATCTATACGGATCATAAAAGCCTCAAGTACATATTTACACAAACGGACTTGAATTTGAGGCAACGTCGATGGTTAGAACTCATCAAGGATTATGATGTGGGAATCAACTACCACCCCAGGAGGGCCAATGTAGTAGCTGACGCATTGAGCAGAAAGGGAGCATGCCACCAACTCACGGTTCGGGAGCTACCACCCGAACTACGTAAGGAGTTCGAACGGTTACACCTTGGATTCTTGAATAACATGGAAATAATGGAGATCCACTCCTCATTGGAGCAAGAAATAAGAAAGAGCCAAGTAACGGACGAGGGGATCAAGGAGATCAAGGAAAGAATCCGACAAGGGGTAGAGAAGGATTTCAAGGAGGATGAAAAGGGTACGCTTTGGCTAGGAAAAAGGATTTGTGTGCCAAACCTAAGACACCTTCGCGACATGATATTAAGAGAGGCACATGATTCACCCTATTCCATACATCCAGGGAGCACCAAAATGTACAAGGACTTGAAAACTTGCTATTGGTGGGATGGTATGAAAAGGGATATAGCCGAATACGTTGCCCTATGCGACACATGCCAACGGGTAAAAGCCGAACATCAAAAACCCGCTGGATTGTTGCAACCTTTGAAAATACCTGAATGGAAATGGGAGGACATCAGTATGGACTTCATCGTCGGGTTACCACGTACTCAGTCAGGATACGATTCCATCTGGGTCATTGTGGACCGATTGACAAAAATCGCCCATTTTCTTCCGGTAAAGACCAGTTACAACGTTGCACAATTGGCAGAGTTGTAAATGGAGCAGATCGTGTGCCGTCACGGAGTTTCGAAGAGGATAGTCTCAGATCGAGGTTCTCAGTTTACCTCTAGATTCTGGAGGAAGCTGCAGAAAACCATGGGTACACGACTGGATTTCAGCTCCGCCTACCACCCACAAACAGATGGACAAACCGAAAGGACGAACAAAATTTTGGAGGACATGTTGAGAGCTTGCGCCTTGAAACGTGGACGTAGTTGGGATAGGAGTTTACCGTATGCCGAGTTCTCCTATAACAACAGCTATCAAACTAGCTTGAAGATGTCGCCTTTCGAAGCCTTATATGGCAGACGGTGTAGAACGCCGCTGTTCTGGAGCGAGACTGGAGAGAACCAGGTGTTTGGACCCGAAGTACTACAAGAGGCTGAAAAGCAAGTCCAAACGATACGGGAAAACTTAAGGGCTGCTCAGTCACGACAGAAAGGCTATGCGGACAACAGGCGTAGGAAGTTGACCTTTGAAGTAGGAGACTTCGTATACCTTAAGGTATCGCCTATCCGAGGCCAACGACGTTTTAACGTCAAAGGCAAACTAGCGCCTCGCTACATCGGACCATTTAAAATTTTGGACAAGCGAGGAGAAGTAGCCTATCAACTAGAGCTCCCAAACCACCTCTCCGACGTACATGACGTGTTTCATGTATCCCAGCTCAAGAAGTGCTTGAGAGTGCCAGAGTAACGAGTGTCAATGGAGGAACTTGAACTTCAAGAGGACCTGACTTACGCAGAACACCCTATCCGAATCTTGGACATAAAGGAAAGGGTCACCCGAAACAAGGTGATTCGATGGTGCAAAGTACAATGGAACCATCACACTGAAGCTGAAGCCACATGGGAGCGTGAAGAGGATATTAAGGCAGAACTTCCCCATCTATTTCCTACTAACGAATCTCGAGGGCGAGATTCAATTTAAGGGGGGTAGATTTGTGAAACCCTCATCTCGGGTGTCAGCATATGTTCACGAGTTATGAAGAAGAAAACATTTTAAGAAAAGATGGAACAATGACAAAAATCAAACGGATAGCCAATAAAGCTCTCAGAGAGCACCGAAAGCAACTTCCGCGGCCAGCAGGCCATGTGGCGTGTTCGGAGCTCATCCCCGAGAAGTGGGGAGAGGCCGCCGCTAAGCTGGCTACGTGGCAGGCTCGGGACTCATCTCCGCAAAGGGGAGAGGACCGATCCTGTGGTACACGTGTTGCCCATGGAGCTAGCCTCTGCAGAGGAAGCAAAGGCATTTCCGAAAGACACGTGTCATCCTCGGAGCTAGTCCTCGCGGAAAATCTGAGGACCAGTCACGCGGGGTACGTGTCGATCTCGGAGCCCATCTCAGAGAAGTCCGGATCTATCGAACACGTGTCGCCACCGGAGCTTATCTCCGGAAGGTCCGTCGCAGCTAAACATGTGTCGACCTCGGGGCATGTCCCTGAGGAAAGGAGAGCGGAAAGACCGGCACCCACACGTGGCGTGCGCGGAGCTCACCTCCGAAGAAGAGGGAGGTCTCGATCGTTTGACACGCGGCACAACCGGAGCTCGTCTCTGTGGAGGAGTAGATATCAGGCCCCGGGAGGACACGTGGAGCCTCCGGAGCTCATCACCGCGGAGGTAACGAGTTCTGGAGCGGTTGCTACGCGTAAGGATACCGGTACGCAACAGAAACCGATCTAAAATCCACGATGATTACCAAAGATGAGACGTTAGGATCCAACAAAGATCTGAATAAGACTCTTATTCGGGATCCAATCAGATTAGGACTCTTCTTTTCCCGATTATAAATAGATCCCAAAACCTCTGGCCGAAACCACAAACTTCTCTTTCGACTCCTGAGCCGACGACTTGGAGCCCTAGCCCTAACTCGCCGAGCGAAACATCGCCAAAGCACAACAAGGGAGATCATCGGAGGAGAACCAAGCGGTCTGAGGAGGACCCAGAAGACAAGAAGAGCGTGAGGTAGGACTTCAATACCACCTTACGACATCATAGTGTTCATCTCTTTGCATCTGTTCTTCGATTCCTTTCGAACAGAAGCCTTCTCGTGGGCAGATCACTCGATGATCAGTTTGATCTAAGAGACAAGACCATCGCCACATTCATCTTTGATCCGAACACCTCTGACCATGCAAGCCATGCAAGAATACATACAGATCAATCTAATAAAACTAATCATAGGATAGCATGCATGTGCATCATCGCATCTAGTTTAGGGTTTGTGCATGATATTGATTGCTGTGAATTTTGTATGCACGTGAATCCTACATAGCAGGAGAAACTCAGGAAGCTGTCTACGAAGAACTGCAGCAACAAGGTTTTGAGAATCAAGAACAACCGGAACCGCAAGTACAAGGCAAGTGCTCCTTGACCATGTTGATCCTATGTTTTGGGTAAAACTGTTTTGTTTTGCGAAAAGGTGTGTGTGCTGAGTCAAACATGATGGGAAACCCTTTTATAGGACTTTACTAGTTTTGATTAAACCATCCTTGTCGCCTGGGAAGTTTATGAGTCGGGTATGGTTTTTGCTTTATGCTTCGCTGAGTCCATGGGATTGGGAAGCGAGATAGATGTGTCTAGCTAACTGCACTCGTACTGATAATAAGTAATTGATGAGGTTAATGAACATGGACCGGAGGGAGATCTAGGCAAGCCTGGGTTTGTGAATGAGGTAGCATGAGATGGTGGTTTATTTGCCGTAGATCTAAGGACCGGTTCATGCATGCACATGCTAGGATAACAGTGCCACCACAAGGCCAAGTATGGGTGCGGCTTAGCTGAGTAATTAGGTAAGTTACTAGAGTGTTATGGACTGTGGAAGGCGCGGGGAATGGGAGTCGAGTGAGGACTGCCCTGGGAACTGCATGGCACAAGAGGGTGCCCGTGGGTGGGAGAATTGGAGATTCTAGCCTGCCGGTGAAACCTTAGTGAGTCCATACATCTAGTAACCGCTTTGTAAAGGCTATTTTGTGATCTCTTGACCATACACCGACGGCTGTGTACTGGTAAAATGGAGGTTCTGCAGTCGCCGACGGGTGACGAAATCACAAACTTGTGGGTAAAGAGGTGCAAACTCTGCAGAGTTATTAAAACTATCATGATAGCCGAGCTTACGGTCACGAGCACCAGGCTAAACTGTCATGATTAGTTGGGATGATTAGTTGGGATGGTTATTGGAATGGTTATTGGTTATGATTATTGGTTATGGTTATTGGTTGGAACTGTTGGGTCTGGATGATGAGATGTTTGCATGACTATTGGGTCATGACATGAGATTGGTCTCGGTGTGAGATGAGGTTGATTTGTGAGATGAGATGGTAGCGAATACGAGGAGGTATTCGTGAGTATGAATAAAGGATTGGTTAATGTTCGGATGGAACACGGGAAGTGATGGAGGTATGTTGGTAATTTAATACATGCTGGGATTGCATTCATCTAAAGTTAAGAT
This sequence comes from Neostapfia colusana, assembly GCA_030760725.1. NCBI lineage: Eukaryota > Viridiplantae > Streptophyta > Magnoliopsida > Poales > Poaceae > Neostapfia > Neostapfia colusana. The sequence goes on from JASWHV010000006.1 coordinate 111,500,645, forward strand.
GCTGTTTTATCATGGTTTTATAAATCTGCTTTTCTGCAAATAAGCCTTTTTATACCTACCTTGTTTATGAGCTGCATATCATGTGTTTTCCCGCACTTGCTGAGTACATCATTGTACTCAAACTTGCATTATTATTTCTTCATCAACAGCAAGAGAAGACTACTATGAAGACCGAATAAAGCATTATGGCGTGTGATCTGTTCTCAACCTTGCCTGTGGAGGGAGTAGAGATGGAGCCACTTCTGCTTAGTTTTGCTTCCGCATTAGTTTTTGCTTCCGCATTTAAATAAGGACTTCCGCTGCATAGAATTAAGATTTCCGCTGTGAGCATGAGTCCAAGACTCATGAGATATTGTAATAAACTCTGTTATTCATGGTAATATATAATCTGAATTCAGTTTGTGGTACGTATGTGTATGTGTGATGAACATCCTGGGCACACATATGCATTAGTTCTCGGTTCCGTGGTTTTCCCACAGAATTGAGGGCGTCACAGGGAGAGTTCATGAGGACTCGACCACCCACCTTTGCTCAAGCAAGCGATCCCATGGAGGCCGATGATTGGTTGAAATCCGTGGAGAAGAAGCTCGCCATTGTTCAGTGCAACGACCGAGAGAAGGTTCTCTTCGCATCGCACCAACTTACGGGAGCCGCTGCTGACTGGTGGGATGCCTTGAGCAACGCCCATGCCAACCCAGACAATCACTTGGACTGAGTTCAAGGAAAGTTTCCGCTCTCACTACATCCCTGCTGGTGTAATGATGCTCAAGAGGCAGGGGTTTGAAGGACTCCGCTAAGGACACAAGAGTGTGAACGAGTATCTCAACAAGTTTATACAACTGTCCCGGTACACCCCCGAAGATGTCAACTCAGACCAGAGGAAGCAGTACCTGTTCATGAGAGGGTTGAACAATGAGATCCAGGTTCAGCTCCTCAACAATGACTACGTAAGCTTCCAGAAGCTGGTTGACAAGGCTATTGTGGTTGAAAACAAGATCCGAGAGATCGAGCAAGAGTGCAAGAGGAATATGCGATACCAGCCCCAAGGGAGCAACGTACGACCTAGGTACATGCCCCCTGCACCACAGTATGGATCGACCACTCCTGCGTACCGCCCTGGTCAGCCACCACAGCAACAATTCGTTGCACCGGCACCTCGTGTGCCCATGCCTCCTGCGCCCCGACCTAACAATGGTGCTCCTGTTCAAAACCCCCGCCCAAACGTACCTGCTGCCGTAGGCAACAAGGCATGCTTTGCATGCGGGGAAGTAGGCCACTTCGCTAACCAGTGCCCGAGGAGAGGCCCTGGACAGCAAGGTAACGTGCCGAAGCAGAACCAGCGACCAAACGGAGGGGACAACCAAGGGAACCGTGGACCGCAGAACTATGCTCGTGGCCACGTAAACCATGTCACTACTGAGGAAGCACAACAGGCTGAGGACGTCGCAATTGGTATGTTCCTTGCCAACTCCAACCCAGCCACAATTTTATTTGATTCCGGAGCATCACATTCCTTCATATCATCCAAATATGTTGCCAAACATCATCTACCCGTATCCCACTTAGAATGTGCTATGTTAGTTAATTCTCCCGGAGGAGAAATGAGGACTAATATAGTATGTCCTAAAGTAAGCCTTAAAATAAGGGGGGGTAGACTTTCTTGCCAACCTTATTGTCTTGGACCCCCACGGGATTGACATCATACTCGGAATGGATTGGTTAAGCAAGCACAATGGAGTAATCCAATGTGCTGAAAAGAGCGTGCAGTTGACAAACGAACACGGTATTCGTGTCGAGTTTGAGTCAGCCCAGCAAACAACCGAACGGGCAAATTTGAACCACGTCGAAGGAACAACATTGGAAAGCATTCCAGTGGTTCAGGAATTTTCGGACGTGTTCCCGAAAGAGCTTCCAGGAATGCCACCTGACCGGGACATCGAGTTTGCCATAGATTTGGTACCCGGAACTGCACCTATAGCTAAGAGACCATATAGGATGCCCGTCAACGAGCTAGTTGAACTCAAGAAACAAATTCAAGAACAGTTGGAGAAGGGTTTTATCCGTCCAAGCTCGTCACCATGGGGAGCTCCGGTACTCTTCGTGGACAAGAAGGATGGAACCCAAAGAATGTGCGTGGACTACAGGTCTCTCAACGAGGTGACAATCAAGAATAAATACCCTCTGCCCCGTATAGAGGACCTGTTCGATCAAATGAAAGGAGACCGAGTATTCTCCAAGATTGATCTTCGGTCGGGATACTTCCAGCTGAAGATTAAGCCCTCCGATATACCTAAGACAGCCTTTCGGACACGGTATGGTTCATATGAATATACCGTCATGTCTTTTGGGTTAACAAATGCACCCGCATACTTCATGTACCTTATGAACAAGGTTTTCATGGAATATTTGGACAAGTTCGTCGTGGTTTTCATCGATGACATTATGGTGTATTAAAAAAGTGAGGAGGAGCATGAAGAACATCTGAGATTGACCTTGCAGAAGTTGCGTGAGCATCAATTGTATGCCAAGCTCAACAAGTGTCAATTTTGGCTAAAGGAAATATCTTTCCTAGGCCATATTATCTCCAAGGAAGGGGTATCGGTTGATCCGAGAAAGGTGAGAGATGTTCATCGTCGGGTTACCACGTACTCAGTCAGGATACGACTCCATCTGGGTCATTGTGGACCGGTTGAAGAAAACCGCCCATTTTCTTTTGGTAAAGACCAGTTACAATGTTACACAGTTGGCAGAATTGTACATGGAGCAGATCGTGTGCCATCATGGAGTTCCGAAGAGGATAGTCTCAGATCGAGGTTCTCAGTTTACCTCTAGATTTTGGAGGAAGCTGCAGAAAGCCATGGGTACACGACTGGATTTTAGCTCCGCCTACCACCCACAAACAGATGGACAAACCAAAAGGACGAACCAAATTTTGGAGGACATGTTGAGAGCTTGCGCCTTGAAACGTGGGCGTAGTTGGGATAGGAGTTTACCGTATGCCGAGTTCTCCTATAACAACAGGTATCAAGCTAGCTTGAAGATGTCGCCTTTCGAAGCCTTATATGGTAGACGGTGTATAACGCCACTGTTCTGGAACGAGACTGGAGAGAACCAGGTGTTTGGACCCAAAGTACTACAAGAAGCTGAAAAGCAGGTCCAAACGATACGGGAGAACTTAAAGGCTGCTCAGTCACGACAGAAAGGCTATGCGGACAATAGGCGTAGGAAGTTGGCCTTTGAAGTAGGAGACTTCGTATACCTTAAGGTATCGCCTATCCGAGGCCAACGACGTTTCAACATCAAAGGCAAGCTAGCACCTCGCTACCTCGGACCATTTAAGATTTTGGACAAGCGAGGAGAAGTAGCCTATCAACTAGAGCTCCCAAACCACCTCTCCGACGTACATGACGTGTTTCATGTATCCCAGCTCAAGAAGTGCTTAAGAATACCAGAGGAACAAGTGTCAATGGGAGAGCTTGAACTTCAAGAGGACCTGACTTACGCAGAACACCCTGTCCGAATCTTGGACGTAAAGGAAATAGTCACCCGAAACAAGGTGATTCGATGGTGCAAGGTACAATGGAGCCATCACACCGAAGCTGAAGCCACATGGGAGCGTGAAGAGGATATCAAGGCGGAATTCCCCCATCTATTTCCTACTAACGAATCTCGAGGGTGAGATTCAATTTAAGGGGGGTAGATTTGTGACGCCCTCGCCTCGGGTGTCAGCATATGTTCATGTTCTATGAAGAGGAAACATTTTAATGAAAAATAGGAACAGAGAGAATTATCAAAAGAATAGCCAATAAAGCCCTCAGAGAGCGCCGAAGGCAACTTCCGCGGCCAGCAGGCCACGTGGCGTGTTCGGAGCTCATCCCTGCAAAGCGGGGAGAGGCCGTCGCCAAGCTGGCTACGTAGCAGGGGCTCGTCTCCGCAAAGGGGAGAGGTCCGATCCTGTGTGACACGTGTTGCCCATGGAGCTAGCCTCTGCAGAAGAAGCAAAGGCATTTCCGCAAGACACGTGTCATCCTCGGAGCTAGTCCTCGCGGAAATCAGAGGACCAGTCGCGCGGGATACGTGCCGATCTCGGAGCTCATCTCAGAGAAGTCCGGACCTATCGAACACGTGTCGCCACCGGAGCTTATCTCCGGGAGGTCTGTCGTTGCTGGACACGTGTCAACCTCGGGTCATGTTCCTGAGGAAGGAAGAGAGGGAAGACCGGCGCCAACACGTGGCGTGCACGGAGCTCACCTCCAATGAAGGGGGAGGTCTCGCTCGTGACACGCGGCACAAACCAGAGCTCGTCTCTGCGGAAGAGGAGATACCAGGCCCCGGAAGGACACGTGGAGCTTCCGGAGCTCATCATCGTGGAGGTAACGAGTTCTGGAGCGGTTTTTACGCGTAAAGATACCGGTACGCAACAGAAACCGATCTAAATTCCACGATGTTACTAAAGATAAGATGTTAGGATCCAACAAAGATCTGAATAAGACTCTTATTCGGGATACAATCAGATTAGGACTCTTCTCTTCCCGATTATAAATAGAACCCAAAACCTCTGGCCGAAACCACAAACCTCTCTTTCAATTCCTAAGCCGACGACTTAGAGCCCTGGCCCTAACTTGCCAAGCAAACCATCGCCGAAGCGCAACAAGGGAGATCATCGGAGAAGAACCGAGCGGTCTGAGGAGGACCTCGAAGTCAAGAAGAACGTGAGGTAGGACTTCAATATCATTGTGTTCATCTCTTTGCATCTGTTCTTCAATTCCTTTCGAACAGAAGCCTTCTCGTGGGCAGATCACTTGATGATCAGTTTGATCTAAAGACAAGATCATCGCCACGTCCACTTTTGATCCGAACACCTCTGTCCGTGCAAGCCATACAAGAACAACAGATCAATCTAATAGAACTAATCGTAGGATAGCATGCATGTGCATCATCGCAACTAGTTTAGGGTTTGTGCATGATATTGATTGCTGTGAATTTGTATGCACGTGAATCCTACATAGCAGGACAAACTCAGCAAGCTGTCTACGACGAGCTGCAGCAACAAGGTTTTGAGAATCAAGAACAACCGGAACCGCAAGAACAAGGCAAGTGCTCCTTGACCATGTTGATCCTATGTTTTGGGTAAAACTATTTTGTTTTGCGAAAAGGTGTGTGTGCTGAGTCAAACATGATGGGAAACCCTTTTATAGGAGTTTACTAGTTTTGATTAAACCATCCTTGTCACCTGGGAAGTTTATGAGTCGGGTATGGTTTTTGCTTTATGCTTCGCTGAGTCCATGGGATTGGGAAGCGAGATAGATGTGTCTAGATAACTGCACTCGTACTGATAATAAGTAATTGATGAGGTTAATGAACATGGATCGGAGGGAGATCTAGGCAAGCCTGGGTTTGTGAATGAGGTAGCATGAGATGGTGGTTTATTTGCCGTAGATCTAAGGACCGGTTCATGCATGCACATGCCAGGACAACAGTGCCACCACAAGGCCAAGTATGGGTGCGGCTTAGCTGAGTAATTAGGTAAGTTGCTAGGGTGTTATGGACTGTGGAAGGTGCGGGGAATGGAAGTCGAGTGAGGACTGCCCTGGGAACTGCATGGCACAAGAGGGGGCCCGTGGGTGGGAGAATTGGAGATTCTAGCCTGCCGGTGAAACCTTAGTGAGTCCATACATCTAGTAACCCCTTTGTAAAGGCTATTTTGTGATCTCTTGACCATACACCGATGGATGTGTACTGGTATAATGGAGGTTCTGCAGTCGCCGACGGGTGACGAAATCACAAACTTGTGGGTAAAGAGGTGCAAACTCTACAGAGTTACTAAAACTATCATGATAGCCGAGCTTACGGTCACGAGCACCTGGCTAAACTGCCATGATTAGATGGGATGGTTACTGGAAAAGTTATTGGAATGGTTATTGGGAAGGTTCTTGGTTATGATTATTGGTTTGGTTATGGTTTGGTTTGGGACGGTTGAGTCCGGGTGATAAGATGGTTGCATGACTGTTAAGTCATGGCAACGAGTTTGGTCTCGGTGTGAAATGGAGTTGTTTTGAGATGGTAGCGAATACGGGGAGGTATTCGTGAGATGGTAGCGAATACGAGGAGGTATTCGTGAGTAAGAATGAGGTTAGTTAATGTTCGGGTGGAACATGGAAAGCGATGGAGGTATGTTGGTAATTTAATACATGTTGGGATTACTTTCATATAAAGTTAAGTCGCTGTTTTATCATGATTTTACAATACTGCTTTTCTGCATATAAGCCTTTTATACCTACCTTGTTTATGAGCTGCATATCATGTGTTTTCCCGCACTTGCTGAGTACATCATTGTACTCAAACTTGCATTATTATTTCATCATCAACAGCAAGAGAAGGCTACTATGAAGACCAAGTGGAGCATTATGGCGTGTGATCTGTTCTCAACCTTGCCTGTGGAAGGAGTAGAGATGGAGCCACTTCTGCTTAGTTTTGCTTCCGCATTAGTTTTGCTTCCGCATTAGTTTTTGCTTCCGCATTAAAATAAAAACTTCCGCTGCATAGAAATAAGACTTCTGCTGTGAGCATGAGTCCAAGACTCATGAGGTATTGTAATAAACTCTGTTATTCGTGGTAATATATAATCTGAATTCAGTTTCTGGAATGTATGTGTATGTGTGATGAAAATCCTGGGCACACATATGCATTAGTTCTCAGTTCCGTGGTTTTCCTACAGAATTGAGGGCGTCACAGCGAGCTGAGGGCTCGGGCCGAGGAGCTGGAGCTCCGCGAGTCGGCTGCTGCCGCGAGGGAGGAGCAATCCTCCCGGGAGCGCTAGGCGGCGCTGGATCGCGAGCTGGCGGCCCGTCAAGAGGTAGAGAAGCTCCAGGCTTCGCGGTCTGTCGAGGCCCAGGCGGTCTGGAGCTTTGTTACCAAGGCAGGGTCCGCCTTGGTTCCTCTTGGTTTCAGCCCGGTGCGGACGAAGGCTCCAGCGCAGGAGGTGTCTGAGGCAATCCCGGCGCTTGAGTCCATCGATGTGACACCCTCACCTCGGGTGTCAGCATATGTTCACGAGTTATGAAGAAGAAAACATTTTAAGAAAAGTAGGAACAGAGACAAGTATCAAAAGGATAGCCAATAAAGCTCTCCGAGAGCACCGAAGGCAACTTCCACGGCCAGCAGACCACGTGGCGTGTTCGGAGCTCATCCCCGAGAAATTTGGGAGAGGTCCGCCGCTAAACTAGCTACGTGGCAGGCTCGGGGGTCACCTCCGCAATTGGAAAGAGGTCCGACCCTGTGGGACACGTGCTGCCGCGGAGCTAGCCTCTGCGGAAGAAGCAAAGGCATTTTTCAGAGGGCACGTGTCATCCTCGGAGCTAGTCCTCGCGGAAATAAGAGGACCAGTCGTGCAGGATACGTGTCAATCTCGGAGCTCATCTCAGAGAAGTCCGGATCTATCGAACACGTGTCGCCACCGGAGCTTATCTCCGAAGGGTCCGTCGCAGCTAAACACGTGTCAACCTCGGGGCATGTCCCTAAGGAAAGGAGAGCGGAAAGACCAGCACCCACACGTGGCGTGCGCGGAGCTCACCTCCGAAGAAGAGGGAGGTCTCGATCGATTGACACACGGCACAACCGGAGCTCGTCTCTGCGGATGAGGAGATACCAGGCCCGGAGGACACGTGGAGCTTCCGGAGCTCATCATCACGGAGGTAACGAGTTCTGGAGCAGCTGTTACGCGTAAGGACACCGGTACGCAACAGAAACCGATCTAAAATCCACGACAGTTACCGAAGATAAGACGTCAGGATCTAACAAAGATCTGAATAAGACTCTTATTCGGGATCCAATCAGATTAGGACTCTTCTCTTCCCGATTATAAATAGAACCCAAAACCTCTGGCCGAAACCATGAACTTCTCTTTCAAATCCTGAGCCGACGACTTAGAGCCCTAGCCCTAACTCGCCGAGCAAAACATCACCGAAGCACAACAAGGGAAATCATCGGAGGAGAACCAAGCGGTCTGAGGAGGACCCCGAAGACAAGAAGAGCGTGAGGTAGGACTTCAATACCACCTTACGACATCATTGTGTTCATCTCTTTGCATCTGTTCTTCGATTCCTTTCGAACAGAAGCCTTTTCGTGGGCAGAACACTCGGTGATCAGTTTGATCTAAAGACAAGATCATCACGTTCATCTTTAATCCAAACACCTCTGACCATGCAAGCCATACAAGAACAACAGATCAATCTAATAGAACTAATCGTAGGATAGCAAGCATGTGCATCATCGCAACTAGTTTAGGGTTTGTGCATGATATTGATTGCTGTGAATTTGTATGCACGTGAATCCTACATAGCAGGACAAACTCAGGAAGCTGTCTACGATGAGCTGCAGCAACAAGGTTTTGAGAATCAAGAACAACCGGAACCGCAAGAACAAGGCAAGTGCTCCTTGACCATGTTGATCCTATGTTTTGGGTAAAACTATTTTGTTTTGCGAAAAGGTGTGTGTGCTGAGTCAAACATGATGGGAAACCCTTTTATAGGAGTTTACTAGTTTTGATTAAACCATCCTTGTCGCCTGGGAAGTTTATGAGTCGGGTATGGTTTTGCTTTATGCTTCGCTGAGTCCATGGGATTGGGAATCGAGATAGATGTGTCTAGCTAACTGCACTCATACTGATAATAAGTAATTGATGAGGTTAATGGATATGGATCGGAGGGAGATCTAGGAAAGCCTGGGTTTGTGAATGAGGTAGCTTGAGATGGTGGTTTACTTGCTATAGATCTAAGGACCGGTTCATGCATGCACATGCCAGGACAACAGTGCCACCACAAGGCCAAGTATGGGTGCGGCTTAGCTGAGTAATTAGGTAAGTTGCTAGGGTGTTATGGACTGTGGAAGGTGTGGGGAGTGGGAGTCGAGTGAGGACTGCCCTGGGAACTGCATGGCACAAGAGGGGGCCCGTGGGTGGGAGAATTGGAGATTCTAGCCTGCCGGTGAAACCTTAGTGAGTCCATACATCTAGTAACCCCTTTGTAAAGGCTATTTTGTGATCTCTTGACCATACACCGACGGATGTGTACTGGTATAATGGAGGTTTTGCAGTCGCCGACGGGTGACGAAATCACAAACTTGTGGGTAAAGAGGTGCAAACTCTGCAGAGTTACTAAAACTATCATGATAGCCGAGCTTACGGTCACGAGCACCTGGCTAAACTGCCATGATTAGATGGGATGGTTACTGGGAAAGTTATTGGAATGGTTATTGGGAAGGTTATTGGTTATGGTTATTGGTTATGGTTTGTTTTGGGACTGTTGAGTCTGGGAGATGAGATGTTGCATGACTGTTGGGTCATGACATGGGATTGGTCTCGGTGTGAGACGAGGTTGATTTGTGAGATGAGATGGTAGCGAATACGAGGAGGTATTCGTGAGTATGAATAAAGGATTGATTAATGTTCGGATGGAACACGGGGAGTGATGAAGGTATGATTGATAATTTAATATATGCTGGGATTACATTCATTTAAAGTAAAGTTGCTGTTTTATCATGGTTTTACAAGATCGCTTTTCTGCAAATAAGCCTTTTATGCCTACCTTGTTTATGAACTGCATATCATGTGTTTTCCCGCACTTGCTGAGTACATCATTGTACTCAACCTTGCATTATTACTTCATCCTCAGCAGCAGGAGAAGCCTATTATGAAGATCAAGTGGAACATTATGGCGTGTGATCTGTTCTCAACCTTGCCTGTGGAGGGATTAGAGATGGAGCCACTTATGCTTAGTTTTGCTTCCGCATTAGTTTTTGCTTCCGCATTAAAATAAGACTTCCGCTGTGAGCATGGGTCCAAGACTCATGAGGTGTTGTAATAAACTCTGTTATTCGTGGTAATATATAATCTGAATTCAGTTTGTGGAACGTATGTGTGTGTGTGATGAACATCCTGGGCACACATATGCATTAGTTCTCAGTTCCGTGGCTTTCCACAGAATTGAGGGCGTCACAGATTGGTATCAGAGCCACGGGTTGACAGTAGGTTACACGCCTAGACAGAAACCTTAGATTGGTATTAGGGCCATAGGTTAACAGCAAGTTACACCCTAAATAGGAGTCGCCGGTAGCTAAGCCACGCTGACCAAAGGAAGCATCCTAAGGTGTATAGCCTAGATTGACCTTTAAAACCACCTTGACATAGGAAACCATCCTTGAATAGGAGTTGAGTGGGCCTCTGTGATGATTATTTGTGAATATGTGTTAGTGTGAGTTGTGGGACGTCTCAACAACGTTGCCCATATCCACACGTAAGAAGAAAGAGGAGTGAAATGCTTTGGCACTTGATCACATCCTCATAAGGACTAATATATAATCCAACTCACCTTGATGCATATAGTTGAAAGGACCTATCTAACCTTCTATTCTATTTCGTTCTCCCTCACAGATGGTGAGAGGAAACGCCAGCCGAAGGAACGTCCAGGAAGATGACCACGAGGAAGTTCCTGTTAACCCCGGAACTGGCGAAAACAACCTAGAAAGGTTGATGGCCATGCAAAACCAGCTTATGCAAACCATGATCCAAACTTTGGGGCAGTTGCAGGCCAACCAACACCCCGTTCCGGCACCACCGCTACCACCACCACCGGCTCATAACAGGTTGGGAGAGTTCATGAGGACCCGACCACCCACCTTTGCTCAAGCAAGCGACCCCATGGAGGCCGATGATTCGCTGAAATCCATGGAGAAGAAGCTTGCCATTGTTCAGTGCAAGGACCGAGAGAAGGTTCTCTTTGCGTCGCACCAACTGATGGGAACAGCTGCTGATTGGTGGGATGCCTTGAGCAACGCCCATGCCAACCCGGAGACAATCACTTGGACTGAGTTCAAGGAAAGTTTCCACTCCCACTACATCCCTGTTGGCGTAATGATGCTCAAAAGGCAGGAGTTTGAAGGTCTCCGCCAAGGACAGAAAAGTGTGAATGAATATCTCAACAAGTTCATACAACTATCCCGGTATGCCCCCGAAGATGTCAACTCAGATCAGAGGAAGCAGTACCTGTTCATGAGAGGGTTGAACAATGAGATCCAAGTTCAGCTCCTCAACAATGACTACGTAAGCTTCCAGAAGCTAGTTGATAAGGCTATTGTGGTGGAAAACAAGATCCGAGAGATCGAGCGCGAGTGCAAAAGAAAGATGACATACCAGCCCCAAGGGAGCAACGTACGCCCTAGGTACATGCCCCCTGCACCGCAGTATGGATCGACCGCTCCTACAAACCGCCCTGGTCAGCCACCACAGCAACGGTTCGTTGCACCGGCACCTCGTGTGCCCATGCCTCCTGCGCCCCGGCCTAACAATGGCACTCCTGTTCAAAACCCCCGCCCCAACGTACCTGCTGCCGTAGGCAACAGGGCATGCTTTGCATGCGGAGAAGTAGGCCACTTCGCTAACCAGTGCCCGAAGAGAGGCCCTGGACAGCAAGGTAACGTGCCCAAGCAGAACCAGCGACCAAACGGAGGAGACAACCAAGGGAACCGTGGACCGCTGAACTATGCTCGTGGCCACGTTAACCATGTCACTGCTGAGGAAGCACAACAGGCTGAGGACGTCGCAATTGGTATGTTCCTTGCCAACTCCAACCCAGCCACAATTTTATTTGATTCCGGAGCATCACATTCCTTCATATCATCCAAATATGTTGCCAAACATCATCTACCTGTATCCCACTTAGACTGTGCTATGTTAGTTAATTCTCCCGGAGGAGAAATGAGGACTAGTATAGTATGTCCTAAGGTAAGCCTTAAAATAAGGGGGGTAGACTTCCTTGCCAACCTTATTGTCTTGGACTCCCACGGAATTGACATCATACTCGGAATGGACTGGTTAAGCAAGCACAATGGAGTAATCCAATGCGCTGAGAGAAACGTGCAGTTGACAAACGAACACGGTATCCGTGTCGAGTTTGAGTCAGCCCAGCAAGCAACTGAACGGGCGGATTTGAACCATGTTGAAGGAGTAGCATTGGACAACATTCCAGTGGTTCAGGAATTTTCGGACGTGTTCCCGGAAGAACTTCCAGGTATGCCACCTGACCGGGACATCGAGTTTGCCATAGATTTGGTACCTGGAACTGCACCCATAGCCAAGAGACCATATAGGATGCCCGTCAACGAGTTAGTTGAACTCAAGAAGCAAATTCAAGAACAGTTGGAGAAGGGTTTTATCCGTCCAAGTTCGTCACCATGGGGAGCCCCGGTACTTTTCATGGACAAGAAGGACAGAACCCAAAGAATGTGTGTGGACTACAGGTCTCTCAACGAGGTGACAATCAAGAATAAATACCCTCTGCCCCGTATAGAGGACCTGTTCGATCAAATGAAAAGAGCCCAAGTATTCTCCAAGATTGATCTTCGGTCGGGATATTTCCAGCTGAAGATTAAGCCCTCCGATATACCTAAGACAGCCTTTCGGACACGGTATGGTTCATATGAATATACCGTTATGTCTTTTGGATTGACGAATGCACCCGCATACTTCATGTACCTTATGAACAAGGTTTTCATGGAGTACTTGGACAAGTTCGTCGTGGTTTTCATCGACGACATTATGGTGTATTCAAAAAGTAAGGAGGAGCATGAAGAACATCTGAGATTGACCTTGCAGAAGTTGCGCGAGCATCAGTTGTATGCCAAGCTCAACAAGTGTCAATTTTGGCTAAGGGAAATATCCTTCCTAGGCCACATCATCTCCAAGGAAGGGGTATCGGTTGATCCTGGAAAGGTGAGAGATGTTCTGAAGTGGGACCAACCGAAGAGCGTGAGGGATATTCGGAGTTTCCTTGGGATGGCAGGATACTATCGGCGCTTCATTAAAGACTTCTCTAAAATAGCAAAACCTATGACGGAGTTGCTAATGAAGGGAAAAATCTTTCAATGGACACAAGCCTGCCAAGAAAGTTTTGAGGAACTCAAGAAAAGGCTAACCACAGCACCAGTTCTGGTATTGCCAGACGTAAGCAAGAGCTTTGACATATATTGTGACGCATCCAGACAAGGGCTCGGGTGTGTACTCATGCAGGAAGGACAAGTGGTAGCCTATGCCTCACGACAATTAAAGAAGCACGAGCTTAACTATCCTACGCACGACTTGGAGTTAGCAGCAGTAGTGCATGCATTGACGAAATCACAAACTTGTGGGTAAAGAGGTGCAAACTCTATAGAGTTACTAAAACTATCATGATAGTCGAGCTTACGGTCACGAGCACCTGGCTAAACTGCCATGATTAGATGGGATGGTTACTGGGAAAGTTATTGGAATGTTTATTGGGAAGGTTCTTGGTTATGATTATTGGTTTGGTTATGGTTTGGTTTGGGACGGTTGAGTCCGGGTGATAAGATGGTTGCATGACTGTTATGTCATGGCAACGAGTTTGGTCTCGGTGTGAGATGGAGTTGTTTTGAGATGGTAGCGAATACGGGGAGGTATTCGTGAGATGGTAGCGAATACGAGGAGGTATTCGTGAGTAAGAATGAGGTTGGTTAATGTTCGGGTGGAACATGGAAAGCGATGGAGGTATGTTGGTAATTTAATACATGTTGGGATTACTTTCGTCTAAAGTTAAGTCGCTGTTTTATCATGATTTTACAATACTGCTTTTCTGCAAATAAGCCTTTTATACCTACCTTGTTTATGAGCTGCATATCATGTGTTTTCCCGCACTTGCTGAGTACATCATTGTACTCAAACTTGCATTATTATTTCATCATCAACAGCAAGAGAAGGCTACTATGAAGACCAAGTGGAGCATTATGGCGTCTGATCTGTTCTCAACCTTGCCTGTGGAAGGAGTAGAGATGGAGCCACTTCTGCTTAGTTTTGCTTCCGCATTAGTTTTGCTTCCGCATTAGTTTTTGCTTCCGCATTAAAATAAAAACTTCCGCTGCATAGAAATAAGACTTCTGCTGTGAGCATGAGTCCAAGACTCATGAGGTATTGTAATAAACTCTGTTATTTGTGGTAATATATAATCTGAATTCAGTTTCTGGAACGTATGTGTATGTGTGATGAAAATCCTGGGCACACATATGCATTAGTTCTCAGTTCCGTGGTTTTCCTACAGAATTGAGGGCGTCACAGCTAGCTGAGGGCTCGGGCCGAGGAGCTGGAGCTCCGCGAGTCGGCTGCTGCCGCGAGGGAGGAGCAATCCTCCCGGGAGCGCTAGGCGGCGCTGGATCGCGAGCTGGCGGCCCGTCAAGAGGTAGAGAAGCTCCAGGCTTCGCGGTCTGTCGAGGCCCAGGCGGTCTGGAGCTTTGTTACCAAGGCGGGGTCCGCCTTGGTTCCTCTTGGTTTCAGCCCGGTGCGGACGAAGGCTCCAGCGCAGGAGGTGTCTGAGGCAATCCCGGCGCTTGAGTCCATCGATGTGACACCCTCACCTCGGGTGTCAGCATATGTTCACGAGTTATGAAGAAGAAAACATTTTCAGAAAAGTAGGAACAGAGACAAGTATCAAAAGGATAGCCAATAAAGCTCTCCGAGAGCACCGAATGCAACTTCCACAGCCAGCAGACCACGTGGCGTGTTCGGAGCTCATCCCCGAGAAATTTGGGAGAGGTCCGCCGCTAAACTAGCTACGTGGCAGGCTCGGGGGTCACCTCCGCAATTGGAAAGAGGTCCAACCCTGTGGGACACGTGCTGCCGCGGAGCTAGCCTCTGCGGAAGAAGCAAAGGCATTTTTCAGAGGGCACGTGTCATCCTCGGAGCTAGTCCTCGCGGAAATAAGAGGACCCGTCGCAGCTAAACACGTGTCAACCTCGGGGCATGTCCCTGAGGAAAGGAGAGCGGAAAGACCAGCACCCACACGTGGCGTGCGCGGAGCTCACCTCCGAAGAAGAGGGAGGTCTCGATCGATTGACACACGGCACAACCGGAGCTCGTCTCTGCGGATGAGGAGATACCAGGCCCGGAGGACACGTGGAGCTTCCGGAGCTCATCATCACGGAGGTAACGAGTTCTGGAGCAGCTGTTACGCGTAAGGACACCGGTACGCAACAGAAACCGATCTAAAATCCACGACAGTTACCGAAGATAAGACGTCAGGATCTAACAAAGATCTGAATAAGACTCTTATTCGGGATCCAATCAGATTAGGACTCTTCTCTTCCCGATTATAAATAGAACCCAAAACCTCTGGCCGAAACCACGAACTTCTCTTTCAAATCCTGAGCCGACGACTTAGAGCCCTAGCCCTAACTCGCCGAGCAAAACATCACCGAAGCACAACAAGGGAGATCATCGGAGGAGAACCAAGCGGTCTGAGGAGGACCCCGAAGACAAGAAGAGCGTGAGGTAGGACTTCAATACCACCTTACGACATCATTGTGTTCATCTCTTTGCATCTGTTCTTCGATTCCTTTCGAACAGAAGCCTTTTCGTGGGCAGAACACTCGATGATCAGTTTGATCTAAAGACAAGATCATCACGTTCATCTTTGATCCGAACACCTCTGACCATGCAAGCCATACAAGAACAACAGATCAATCTAATAGAACTAATCGTAGGATAGCAAGCATGTGCATCATCGCAACTAGTTTAGGGTTTGTGCATGATATTGATTGCTGTGAATTTGTATGCACGTGAATCCTACATAGCAGGACAAACTCAGGAAGCTGTCTACGACGAGCTGCAGCAACAAGGTTTTGAGAATCAAGAACAACCGGAACCGCAAGAACAAGGCAAGTGCTCCTTGACCATGTTGATCCTATGTTTTGGGTAAAACTATTTTGTTTTGCGAAAAGGTGTGTGTGCTGAGTCAAACATGATGGGAAACCCTTTTATAGGAGTTTACTAGTTTTGATTAAACCATCCTTGTCGCCTGGGAAGTTTATGAGTCGGGTATGGTTTTGCTTTATGCTTCGCTGAGTCCATGGGATTGGGAATCGAGATAGATGTGTCTTGCTAACTGCACTCGTACTGATAATAAGTAATTGATGAGGTTAATGGATATGGATCGGAGGGAGATCTAGGCAAGCCTGGGTTTGTGAATGAGGTAGCTTGAGACGGTGGTTTACTTGCTATAGATCTAAGGACCGGTTCATGCATGCACATGCCAGGACAACAGTGCCACCACAAGGCCAAGTATGGGTGCGGCTTAGCTGAGTAATTAGGTAAGTTGCTAGGGTGTTATGGACTGTGGAAGGTGCGGGGAATGGGAGTCGAGTGAGGACTGCCCTGGGAACTGCATGGCACAAGAGGGGGCCCGTGGGTGGGAGAATTGGAGATTCTAGCCTGCCGGTGAAACCTTAGTGACGAAATCACAAACTTGAGGGTAAAGAGGTGCAAACTCTGCAGAGTTACTAAAACTATCATGATAGCCGAGCTTACGGTCACGAGCACCTGGCTAAACTGCCATGATTAGATGGGATGGTTACTGGGAAAGTTATTGGAATGGTTATTGGGAAGGTTCTTGGTTATGGTTATTGGTTATGGTTTGTTTTGGGACTGTTGAGTCCGGGAGATGAGATGTTGCATGACTGTTGGGTCATGACATGGGATTGGTCTCGGTGTGAGACGAGGTTGATTTGTGAGATGAGATGGTAGCGAATACGAGGAGATATTCGTGAGTATGAATAAAGGATTGATTAATGTTCGGATGGAACACGGGGAGTGATGAAGGTATGATTGGTAATTTAATATATGCTGGGATTACATTCATCTAAAGTAAAGTTGCTGTTTTATCATGGTTTTACAAGATCGCTTTTCTGCAAATAAGCCTTTTATGCCTACCTTGTTTATGAACTGCATATCATGTGTTTTCCCGCACTTGCTGAGTACATCATTGTACTCAACCTTGCATTATTACTTCATCCTCAGCAGCAGGAGAAGTCTATTATAAAGATCAAGTGGAACATTATGGCGTGTGATCTGTTCTCAACCTTGCCTGTGGAGGGATTAGAGATGGAGCCACTTCTGCTTAGTTTTGCTTCCGCATTAGTTTTTGCTTCCGCATTAAAATAAGACTTCCGCTGTGAGCATGGGTCCAAGACTCATGAGGTGTTGTAATAAACTCTGTTATTCGTGGTAATATATAATCTGAATTCAGTTTGTGGAACGTATGTGTGTGTGTGATGAACATCCTGGGCACACATATGCATTAGTTCTCGGTTCCGTGGCTTTCCACAGAATTGAGGGCGTCACAGATTGGTATCAGAGCCACGGGTTGACAGTAGGTTACACGCCTAGACAGAAACCTTAGATTGGTATTAGGGCCACGGGTTAACAACAAGTTACACCCTAAATAGGAGTCGCCGGTAGCTAAGCCACGCTGACCAAAGGAAGCATCCTAAGGTGAATAGCCTAGATTGACCTTTAAAACCACCTTCACATAGGAAACCATACTTGAATAGGAGTTGAGTGGGCCCTTGTGATGATTATTTGTGAATATGTGCTTAGTGTGAGTTGTGGGACGTCTCAACAACGTTGCCCATATCCACACGTAAGAAGAAAGAGGAGTGAAATGCTTCGGCACTTGATCACATCCTCATAAGGACTAATATATATAGTCCAACTCACCTTGATGCATATAGTTGAAAGGACCTATCTAACCTTCTAACCTTCTATTCTATTTCGTTTCTCCCTCACAGATGGTGAGAGGAAACGCCAGCCAAAGGAACGTCCAGGAAGATGACCACGAGGAAGTTCCTGTTAACCCCGGAACTGGCGAAAACAACCTAGAAAGGTTGATGGCCATGCAAAACCAGCTGATGCAAACCATGATCCATTAAGAAGGGAAGCAAGACTCTACGCGCTTAGGGTCGGAACCAGGCCAAGCTGAACGTAGTCCTGGACCATCCCCTGAGACTTAGCTGCTCCGAGTGCTGTTCCTGGACTCTATGGGATCTATTACAAAAAGAAGAGACTGTCCTACTATTGCTCTAGGGGTAGAACTTACGGAGGTGTTCTATGTTCCAAGGGTTCGGGAGCGGATCCCCATCCTCGGTGGAAAGACGCACGCACCCGGGACGGCACACTTTTGTGACTCGGAAAGGACCTTCCCAGCTAGGAGAGAGTTTTTGGTCCCTTCGCAAGAAAGTATGCGCCGCAACACCAGGTCGCCTTCCTGCAGCTCCCGGACACGCACAAACCTTTGGTGGTAGCGTCGAAGCGCTTGTCGGTACCGTGCGTTGCAGAGTGCCGCATGTAATCGAGCCTCCTCGACAAGGTCGATGTCTTCATGCCGGAGGTTGTCCTGCGCGGCTTCGTCGTAAGATCGGACACGGAGGGACTTCATGGTGATCTCTGGGGGAAGCACAACCTCGGCCCCGTACACCATGAAGAAGGGTGTCTCTCTGGTGGCCCGGCTCTGGGATGTCCGGTTAGCCCATAGTATGCTCGGAAGCTCGTCCACCCACTTGGCACCATATTTCTTCAAGCCGGCATAGGTGCGGGTCTTGAGGCCCCGAAGAATCTCGGCGTTGGCCCTCTTAACTTGTCCATTGCTCTTTGGATGAGCAACGGAGGCATAGCACACCTGGATGCCGAGGTCTTCGCAGTATTCTTGGAATGCTGCGCTAGTGAACTGGGTCCCGTTGTCAGTAATGATTCTGTTCGGGATCCCAAACCGGCAGACGATCGACTTGATGAACTTTACTGTGGATTGCTTGTTGATGGTGACGACGGGTTTGGCTTCCGACCACTTGGTGAACTTGTCGATGGCGACATAGAGGTACCGGAATCCCCCGACGGCTCTGGGGAATGGTCCCAGGATGTCCAACCCCCATTCGGCGAACGGCCATGAGGGTGGGATCATCTGAACCGCCTGAGCCGGTGTATGGATCTGCTTGGCGTGGAACTGGCACGCCTTGCAGCTCTCGACCAGCTTGACGGCATCCTGCAGTGCTGTCGGCCAGTAGAAGCCATGCCGGAAGGCTTTACCAAAAAGCGTGCGTGAGGAAGAGTGACTCCTACATTCGCCTCCATGGATCTCAGCGAGCAAGTCACAGCCTTCTCCCTGGGTTATGCACCGCAATAGGACATGGTTGGCGCCACGCCGGTAGAGATCCCCTTCTACCAGCGCGTACCTCTTAGCCATGCGCATGATCCATTCAGCGGATACACGTTCATCAGGGAGGATGTTGTCTTTCAAGTAGTCCCGGATCTCCGTGATCCATGCATCGGGTCTGACTTGAGCTTCTGGATCTTGAGCGCTGGGTTGCACGGAGTCCCCAGTGATGCTTACGATCCTTGGTGGCGTCCATGGCTGCAGGGCCGCCGGGACCGCCAGCTTCGAGGTGCTGGTCCAGCCCCCTTCGCCCTGCTCGGCAGGCCGGGCTGTGGGCCACAGCAATGTCCTCTCGAAGACTCCTTCGAGCACAGGGGCTCTGGTAGAGTCCTTCGTTGAGAGGTCGTCAGCTGCGGCATTGCCAGCGTGCAGTACATGGTGCAGGTCCAAGGCGAGGAAGTCTTTCTCCAACATCTGCACATGGAGCAGATAAGCAGCTAGCTGTGGGTCATTGCAGGAGCATTCACCCTTAACTTGTTTGATGACTAGCTGGGAGTCGCCCTGTACCAACAACTGGTGAGCGCCCAAAGATAGGGCTGTCTTTAGGCCAAAGATGAGTGCTTCATACTCTGCCATGTTGTTAGTTGCCTTGAAGTTGAGACGCACCATGTACCCAAACTGCTCCCCCGATGGCATGAGAAGCAGCACGCTGGCACCGGCTCCCTGCTTTCGCGAGGAGCCGTCGAAGAAGAGCGTCCAGTGAGGCCCTGTGAAGACCGGAGCTCGGTGCTTTGGTTCACCATCTTCGTGGCCCCCTGGGTCAGCCTTCGTAGGCGTCCACTCAGCCACGAAGTCAGCCAGTGCTTGGCTCTTGACTGCATGGCGAGGAAGGAAGTCCAGCTCAAACTCCGCCAGTTCTGCTGCCCATTTAGCGACATTGCCAGTCGCGTGGGGTCTGTGAAGGATCGCCTTCAGCGGATAGGAGGTGACCACCGAGACCCGGTGGGCTTGAAAGTAGTGGCAGAGCTTCCTGGATGCCACGAGCACTGCATACAGCAGCTTGTGGACCTCCAGGTACCTTGTCTTGGCATCGTGGAGGACTTCGCTGATGTAGTAGACAGGCCTATGGATGGTCCGGACCCTCCCTCCTAGGCCAGAGATGTCTTCATCCATTGGCTCAGGCCTACCGGAGGTGGGTGGGTCCAGGGGGCCTTCCGGGAGCTGGGACTCGAAGGCTCCTAAGCCGCCTTGGACCTCCGAGAGGTCCCGCTGATTTTCCGGGAGCTCCGGGAGGTCCCGTTGGACCTCCGGGAGGTTTTCATGGAGGTCCGGGGGTCCGTCTTGGACCTCCGGGAGGTTGTCTTGGAGGTCCGGGAGGCCGTCTTAGACCTCCGGGATTTCCCGGTGCCTGTCTCCTGCTACTGGAGCAGGCTGTGGTTACGAGAGGCCCGACCGCTCTGCGACGAGGACCATACTCACCACTTCAGTTGTTGCTGCGATGTAGAGCAACAAATGCTCTTCGGGCTCGGGGGCTACCATGATGGGTAGGGTCGTCAGGAGTTGCTTCAACTCCTGGAAAGCTTCTTCTGCTTCGTAGGTCCAAGCAAATGGACCGGATTTGCGCAGGAGCTTCGCTCTGCTAGCCTCGGTCCAAGCAAATGGACCGGATTTGCGCAGGAGCTCGGCTAGGCATCCCGTGAGTTTCTTGACTTCTTTGATGCGGGCGGGAGGCCACATCAGGTCGATGGCCTTGATCTTCTCCGGTTGGCCTCAATTCCTCGGTGTGAGACCAGGAATCCTAAGAGTTTTCTAGAGGATACGCCGAACACACACTTGTCGGGGTTCAGCTTGGTGCGCGTGGAGCGCAGTTTGTCAAAGACTAAGGCCAGGTTATCTAACAAGGATGAACTCTGCCTGACCTTGACAACGATGTCATCGACATACACCTCAACTAAGTCTCTTATTAACTCTCCAAAGGTTTTGTGCATTGCACGTACAAAGGTGAGAAGAGCATTCTTTAGGCCATAAGGCATAGAGACATAACAATACAAGCCGTCTACTGTGATGAAGGAGGTGTGCTCTTCATCTTCTCTAGACATAGGGATCTGATGGAAACCCGAGTAGGCGTCTAGAAAACACAGCATATCACAGCCTGATGTCGAGTCTACTATTTGATCTATTCTAGGGAGAGGGAATGGATCTTTGGGACATGCCTTATTGAGACTGGTGTAGTCGATGCACATCCGGAGCTTCCCGCCAGCCTTCGGGACAACAACGTGGTTCGCCAACCACCGGGGGTGGTGGACTTCCCGTATGAAACCAGCGTCCAACAGCTTCTTTATTTCTTCTCAGATGAAGTTTTGCCGCTCGATGGACTGCTTGCGAGGCTTCTGTTGGACTGGCCGGGTGTCGGGGAATACCTTCAAGTGGTGCTCGATCACCTCCCTAGGGATCCCCGGCATTTGCTACGGCTGCCATGCAAACACGTCGACATTGTGCCGGAGGAAGGTGACGAGCGCGCCTTCCTATTTGCTATCCAGGCCCCCGGCTACCCGGGTGGTCTGGGCAGCATCGGCGCCGACTCGGACGACCTTCAGGGGGACGTCGCCCTCGTCGAGGGGATGCACACGGGGTGCTTTGGTAGAGGCACGGTGGCGTGCACTCGGGTGGAGCCGGTCCGGTTCCGCACTGCCAGGGGCTGGTGCTCGAGCTGTTGCAAGTGCCTGGAGCTTTTCCAAGGCTGACACTGCAGCAGTGCGGTCTCCACGAATCCTGAGGACGCCTGTTGGTGTAGGCATCTTCAAGACAAGGTATCCGTAGTGGGCTACTGCCATGAATCGGTACAGGGCTGGCCTGCCGATTATGGCGTTGAAGGGGAGGTCGATCTCCGTCATGTCGAACAGAATGTACTCTGTCCGATAGCTGTCCGGTGCCCCAAAGGTCACCGGAAGGCTGATGTTGCCGTAGGCAACGACCTGTCCCTGCCCTACCCCTGAGAATCGGCTCGATGGGGTGAGCTTGGCCATCGGGATCTGCAGCTTCTGGAAAGCTGCGCGGCTGATGAGGTTCAGCCCAGCCCCGCCATCTACCAGAACGTGGTACATCCTCACGTTGGCGATTGTGGGCGCTACCAAGAGCGGTAGTTGGCCGGCCCCAGCCATGTTCCTGGGGCAGTCGGTGGCATCGAAGCTGATGGGGGTTCCCATCCACTTGAGGTGCAGCGCGGCACTTGGGAGGGGGGCCACCGATGCTACCGCTCGGCGAAGGGTCTTAACCGCGCTTCGGGACGAGGGGTCAGCAGACCCACCGTAAATGACGTAGATCATCTTCCGGAGCTTGTCATCACCGGAGCTGGAGTCCTCATGGTTGCGTACCACCTTCACGGCGCGCTGAGGCTCCTGGAACTCCACTTGGTGGTCGACGTTGTCTGGGGCGTCGACCTTCTGCTTGCCCTCCCTCTGACGGAAGGGTGGGGCATCAGTTCGGAGCTGCTTCCCTTTCCGGAAGCGCTCCGCGAGCTTCTGGATCTCCCGGCACTCAGCAGCAGTATGGTAACTGGTGCCGTGCACGGGGCGCTCACCTTGGTCTCCATCTGGAGCTGGTGACTGTCGTTACCTTTTCCCGGGGCGTGGCCCCCGAGCCCCACTTGGTGCTGCTGCTGCAGCAACGGGAGCCGCAGCCGGTGGTTTCATCTTGCCACCGCCCCGGTTCTTGATCTTCTTGCTGCCTCCATAGGAAGCAGTGCCAGATCCGGGCTGTCCTCCTGACTTGGAGGCTGGCAGAGAGTGCCAGTTCCGCCCTTCAGCTGCCCTGGCGCATTTGTCCGCCAGGCTGAAGAGCTCTGAGACATCGCGAACCTCTCTGGTCGCGAGCTTCTCAAGCATCTTATCGTCCCGGACACCCTGCCGGAACGCCACCACCACAGAAGCACTTTGAATGTGCGGGATGGTGTTGCGTACCTGGGAGAACCGCTGGATGAAGGAGCACAGCGTCTCTCCAGGTTATTGCTGGACGGCATGGAGGTCGAGCTCCGTGCCGGGCCAGGTGTAGGAGCTGCCGAAGTTAGCAGTAAACTGCCGGCAGAGCTCTCCCCAGGAGGTTATGGAGCCCTGGGGGAGGTTCATGAGCCAAGACCGGGCTGGGCCGGTCAAGGCGACGGGGAAGTAGTTGGCCATGACGACCTCATCCCCTCCTGCAGCAAGGACGGTGGTGGAGTAGATCTGGAGGAACTCCACCGGGTTGACGCTGCCGTCGTACTTCTCAGGCAGGTGCGACCAAAACTTGCGCGGCCACCTCGCGAAGCGAAGGTGTGGCGCCAGGGCCGCACATCCTGCTCCTGTTGCTGCAGGCGTTGGTGCCGCGAATGCTTGGTTCGCTGCTGGCACAGTGTACCCCGGTATGGGCAAGGCTGCGCCATAGACCGGGGGCGCCGTTTGCAGGGCATATGGCTGGGGCACATGCTGTGTGGCGTATGCCTAGGGCAGAGATCGCGTGGCGTAAGTCTGCGCCTCAGGCAGGGTTGAGGCAGACGTCATGCTGTCGCCGGCCTCTTGGTTGCGATGCCTTTCTCGTCGTCGCTCAATGAACACTCGGGCATCTTTGCCCATGTGGCATCGCTCCAGCTCCATCCTCAGGTCCGTCGATGGGAGCCTGGTGGAGCTGGAATCCGCCGTCTGCCCGTCAACCGTTGGCGTGCGCGTCAGCGACACAGCCGGTTGGCCGGGGCGTCGTCCCCGCCAAATCCGAGGGTTAGCGGCGGTGATGACAAGACGGTCTACCTCACGAATCAACAGCTGGGTCGCTGACTGAGGCGCGTCCCCAGCAGGTGGATTGCACAGTAGCGCTCTTGCTGCGGCCAGCGCGCCCCCGTGAGGGACGCTCAGTGCCGCAGAGGATCTCACGCTTGCTGTAGCCTGTGTTGCCGGAGTCGGCGCTGCCGGAGTCGGCTGCTGGCTTCCAGCTTGCGCCGACACACTCCGTCCAGAGTGTGTCGAGACGTAGTCCCCGCTAGTCACGGTCCATCGTGAACGCGGGGGAGGAGAGCTTGCCGCTGAAGGAAGCTTGGTCATCTTTGCCGGCAAAAGCTCGTCGTGCAAGGGAAAAGCCCCCTTCCTGGCGCGCCAAATGTCGAAGTGTGTAGTCGACACTTCCCCCGGACCTGCTCTGGGCAGCCCGCGGAGGTTCTTTTTCGGAGGGGCTAGACACTTGCGGAGAGCTTCAGCGTTAGGGACGAGTGAGGGAGAAGCTTGACACGGGGAGTTTTACGTGGTTCAGGCCGCCGGAGCGTAAAACCCTATGTCCACGGTGAGCAGAAGTGCTCGCTGTATTGCTTGCTGCTCAGAACCGGAGTCCTGAGCTTGACGGTGAGTGATGTCTAGAGTGCGAGTTCACAGAGTTCAAACCCTTGCTAACGTTGCCTACCCGAGACTTTTATAGTCCAAGGCTCGAGTGGCTTACAAGATGGGCCCGGGACCCGACAGGTGGTCCCAGGGAGATTGCCTGCCGTCTACCGTATCTGCAGTTATGCCGGTAGTTGTCTCTGGCGAAGGCTTCCGAGTCTTCGTTCTGCCGTCCTGCCCATGCCGCAAGCTAGTCGTAGTGGTTGATGATGGCAGGGGCGGCAGGGGATGTCTTGTTGCTGTGTTTATTGGTGGGCAGGCTTTGACACGGCGCGCCAGTCTGCGATGTGACTGGGCGCAACGGCACTTGACAGAGGCGTGCTCCGCGTCTCCACGTCTTGGGAAGGCGCGGGCCTTGAATACCTTGTACGGGCAAGGTATGGTGCGTCTTTACGCCTGCTGCCTACCGCGCGGGGGCAGGCAGCGTTGCTCTGCTGGCCACGTGGCGGGCCCGGAGCTCTCCTCTGAGGAGAGGGAGGTCCGGCCCCGTGGGACACGTGGAGCCTTCGGAGCTCTCCCCGCGGAGGGGGGAGGTCCGGCTGCTGCTGGCCACATGGCGGGTCTGGAGCTCTCCTCTGAGGAGAGGGAGGTCCGGCCCCGCGGAACACATGGAGCCTTCGGAGCTCTCCCCGCGGTGGGGGGAGGTCCGGCTGCTGCTGGCCACATGGCGGTCCCGGAGCTCTCCTCTGAGGAGAGGGAGGTCCGGCCCCGCTGGACACGTGGCGCCTTCGGAGCTCTCCCTGCGGAGAAGAGCGAGGTCCTTAGGCATTTTCCCCTGTGCGCGGGGGTACCCCATATCGAGGGTACCGACAGCTGCCTTCCTCCCTACATCTTCCTCCCCCGCTGGCGAGCTCCTCCCACCGCCTTCTCATCCTCACCGCCGCACCGCGCCTGTTCCCTGTCGCGCCGTGCCGCCTCGCTCCTTCGCCTACTCCCTAAGCGCTGCCGCCCGCCTCAGGCTTCTCCCTCTCCGCCGTGCCCAGCGACCGCCCTAGTCCCGCCGCTTCTCCCACGAACCCGCTCGCGCCGTCCCCCGCTCCCGCTCCCCAAGTGCCGCCTCCTCCACCCGCCGATCCCGCCGCCTCTTGCCTCTACCCATCACCCGCGCCGCCGCCACCCACCTCTGTCTACAACCACCTCAACCTCACCGCTAACGCTGCCTGTCCCACGGGGCCGGACCTCCCTCTCCTCAGAGGAGAGCTCCGGGCCCACCATGTGGCCAGCAGAGCAACGCTGCCTGCCCCCGCGCGGTAGGCAGCAGGCGTAAAGACGCGCCATACCTTGCCCGTACAAGGTATTCAAGGCCCGCGCCTTCCCAAGACGCGGAGACGCGGAGCACACATCTGTCAGGTGCCGTTGCGCCCAGTCACATCGCAGACTGGCGCGACATGTCAGAGCCTGCCCGCCAATAAACACAGCAACAAGACATCCCCTGCCGCCCCTGCCATCATGAACCACTACGACTAGCTTGCGGCATGGGCAGGACGGCAGAACGAAGACTCGGAAGCCTTCGCCAGAGACAACTACCGGCATAACTGCAGATACGGTAGATGGCAGGCCATCTCCCCGGGACCACCTGTCGGGTCCCGGGCCCACCTTGTAAGCCACTCGAGCCTTGGACTATAAAAGGCTCGGGTAGGCAACGTTAGCAAGGGTTCAAACTCTGTGAACTCGCACTCTAGACATCACTCATCCTCAAGCTCAGAACTCCGGTTCTGAGCAGCAAGCAATACAGCGAGCACCTCTGCTCACCGTGGACGTAGGGTTTTATGCTCCGGCGGCCTGAACCACGTAAAACTCCCCGTGTCAAGCTTCTCCCTCACTCGTCCCTAGCGCTGAAGCTCTCCACAAGTTTCTAGCCCCTCCGAAAAAGAACCTCCGCGGGCTGCCCAGAGCAGGTCTGGGGGAAGTGTCGACTACACACTTCGACATTTGGCGCGTCAGGAAGGGGGCTTTTCCCTTGCGCGACGAGCTTTTGCCGGCGAAGATGACCAAGCTTTCTTCAGCGGCAAGCTCTCCTCCCCCGCGTTCACGACGGACCGTGACTAGCGGGGACTACATCTCGACACACTCTGGAAGGAGTGTGTCGGCGCAAGCTGGAAGCCAGCAGCTGACTCCGGCAGCACCGACTCCGGCAACACAGGCTCCAGCAAGCATGAGATCCTCTGCAGCGCTGAGCGTCCCCCACGGGGGTGCGCTGGCCACAGCAAGAGCTCTACTGCGCAATCCGCCTGCTGGGGACGCGCCTCAGTCAGCGACCCAGCAGTGGATTCGTGAGGTAGACCGTCTTGTCGTTGCCGCCGCTAACCCTCGGATTCGGCGGGGACGACACCCCGGCCAACCGGCTGTGTCGCTGACGCGCACGCCAACGGTTGACGGGCAGACGGCGGATTCCAGCTCCACCAGGCTCCCATCGACGGACCTGAGGATGGAGCTGGAGCGATGCCACTTGGGCAAAGATGCCTGAGTGTTCATTGAGCGACGACGAGAAAGGCGTCGCAACCAAGAGGCTGGTGACAGCATGACGCCTGCCTCAACCCTGCCTGAGGCGCAGACTTACGCCACGCAATCTCTGCCCCAGGCATACGCCACGCAGCATGTGCCCCAGCCATATGCCCTGCAAACGGCACCCCCGGTCTATGGCGCAGCCTTGCCCATACCGGGGTACACTGTGCCAGCAGCGAACCAAGCGTTCGCGGCACCAACGCCTGCAGCAACAGGAGCAGGATGTGCGGCCCTGGCGCCACACCTTCACTTCGCGAGGTGGCCACGCAAGTTTCGGCCGCACCTGCCCGAGAAGTACGACGGCAGCGCAAACCCGGCGGAGTTCCTCCAGATCTACTCCACCGCCATCCTTGCTGCAGGAGGGGACGAGGCTGTCATGGCCAACTACTTCCCCGTCGCCTTGACCGGCCCAGCCCGGTCTTGGCTCATGAACCTCCCCCAGGGCTCCATAACCTCCTGGGGAGAGCTCTGCCGGCAGTTTACTGCTAACTTCGGCAGCTCCTACACCCGGCCCGGCACGGAGCTCGACCTCCATGCCGTCTAGCAACAACCTGGAGAGACGCTGCGCTCCTTCATCCAGCGGTTCTCCCAGGTACGCAACACCATCCCGCACATTCAAAGTGCTTCTGTGGTGGTGGCGTTCCGGCAGGGTGTCCGGGACGAGAAGATGCTTGAGAAGCTCGCGACCAGAGAGGTTCGCGACGTCTCAGAGCTCTTCAGCCTGGCGGACAAATGCGCCAGGGCAGCTGAAGGGCGGAACTGGCACTCTCTGCCAGCCTCCGAGTCAGGAGGACAGCCCGGATATGGCGCTGCTTCCTATGGAGGCAGCAAGAAGATCAAGAACCAGAGCGGTGGCAAGATGAAACCACCGGCTGCGGCTCCCGTTGCTGCAGCAGCAGCACCCAGTGGGGCTCGGGGGCCACGCCCCGACAAAAGGCAACGACAGTCACCAGCTCCAGATGGTGACCAAGGCGA
This sequence comes from Neostapfia colusana, assembly GCA_030760725.1. NCBI lineage: Eukaryota > Viridiplantae > Streptophyta > Magnoliopsida > Poales > Poaceae > Neostapfia > Neostapfia colusana. The sequence goes on from JASWHV010000006.1 coordinate 111,528,507, forward strand.
GCTATGCCCCGTGCACGGCACCAGTTACCATACTGCTGCTGAGTGCCGGGAGATCCAGAAGCTCGCGGAGCACTTCCGGAAAGGGAAGCAGCTCTGAACTGATGCCTCACCCTTCCGTCAGAAGGAGGGCAAGCAGAAGGTCGATGCCCCAGACAACGTCGACCACCAAGTGGAGTTCCAGGAGCCTCAGCGCGCCGTGAAGACAACTCACCGCAGCTGACGGCCACGAGGCGTGTTCGGAGCTCGTTCCTGCGAGCTGGGGAGAGGTCCGCCGCTAAAATAGCTACGTGGCAGGTTCGGGACTCATCTCCGCAAAGGGGGAGGTCCAACCCTGGGGGACGCGTGTTGCTCTCGGAGCATTCCTCTGCGGAAGAAGCAAAGGCATTTCCGCAGAACACATGTCATCTTCGGAGCTAGTCATCACGGAAATCAGAGGACCGGTCGCACGTGATACGTGTCGATCTCGGAGCTCACCTCCGAGAGGTCCGGTTCTATCAGACACGTGTCACCACCGGAGCTTATCTCCGGGAGGTCTGTCGCTGCTGGACACATGTCGACCTCGGGGCATGTCCCTGAAGAAGGAAGAAAAGAAAGACCGGCACCAACACGTGGCGTGCGCGGAGCTCACCTCCAAAGGAGGGGGGAGGTCTCGCTCGTTGACACGTGACACAACCGGAGCTCGTCTCAACGGAGAAGGAGATACCAGGCCCCGGGAGGACACATGGAGCCTCCGGAGCTCATCGCCGCGAAGGTAACGAGTTCTGGAGCGGCTGTTATGCGTAAGAATACCGGTACGAAAATGAAACCGATCTGAATTCCACAACGTTACCGCACCAAATCAACTAAAGATAAGATGATAGGATCCAACGACGATCTGAATACGACTCTTATTCAGGATACAATCAGATTAGGACTCTTCTCTTCCCGATTATAAATAGAACCCAGAACCTCTGGCCGAAACCACAAACTTCTTTTCCAACTCCTGAGCCGACGACTTAGAGCCCTAGCCCTAACTCGCCGAGTAAACCATCGCCAGAGTACAGCAGGGAAGATCGCCGGAGGAAGCCCAATGATCTGAGGAGGACCTCGAAGACCAAGAAGAACGTAAGGTAGGTCTCCAATACCACTTTACGACATCGTTGTGTTTTCTTTGCATCTGTTCTTTGATTCCTTTCGAGCAGAAGCTTTCTCGTGGATAGATCACTTGATGATCAGGTTGATCTAAAGATAAGATCATCGCCACATCCACCTTTGATCCGAACACCTCTGTCCATGCAAGCCATGCAAGAACACGTACAAACCAATCTAATAAAACTAATCATAGGATAGCATGCATGTGCATCATTGCATCTAGTTTAAGGTTTGTGCATGATATTGATTTCTGTGAATCTTGTATGCACGTGATCCTACATAGCAGGACAAGCTCAGGGAGCTGTCTACGACGAACTGCAGCAACAAGGCTTTGAGATCCATGAACAACCGGAACCGCAAGAACAAGGCAAGTGCTCCTTGACCATATTGATCCTATGTTTTGAGTAAAACCGGTTTGTTTTGCGAAAAGGTGTGTGTGCTGAGTCAAAAATGATGGGAAACCCTTTTATAGGAGTTTACTAGCTTTGGTTAAACCACCCTTGTCGCCAGGGATGTTTATCAGTCGTGTATGGTTTTTGCTTTATGCTTCGCTGAGTCTATGGGATTGGGAAGCGAGATAGATGTGTCTAGCTAACTGCACTCGTATGATATAGGAATACCGATGAGGATAATGAACATGGATCGGAGGGTGATCTAGGCAAGCCCGGGTTTGTGAATGAGGTAGCTTGAGATGGTGGTTTACTTGCCATAGATCTAAGGACCGGTTCATGCATGCACATTCCAGGATAACAGTGCCACCACAAGGCCAAGTATTGGTGCGGCTTAGCTGAGTAATTAGGTAAGTTGCTAGAGTGTTATGGACTGTGGAAGGCGCGGGGAATGGGAGTCGAGTGAGGACTGCCCTGGGAACTGCATGGCACAAGAGGGGGCCCGTGGGTGGGGGAATTGGAGATTCTAGCCTGCCGGTGAAACCTTAGTGAGTCCATACATCTAGTAACCCCTTTGTAAAAGCTACTTTGTGATCTCTTGACCATACACCGACGGTTGTGTACTGGTATAATGGAGGTTCTGCAGTCGCCGGCGGGTGACGAAATCACAAACTTGTGGGTAAAGAGGTGCAAACACTGTAGAGTCTAAAACTATCATGATAGCCGAGCTTACGGTCACGAGCGCCTGGCTAAACTGTTGGTTATGGTATGGTTTTGGTTATGGTATGGTTGTTGGGACTGTTGGGTCCGGGTGATAAGATGGTTGCATGACTGTTGAGTCATGGCAGCGAAACTGGTCTCGGTGTGAGACAAAGTTGTTATGAGATAAGATGGTAGCGAATACGTGAAGGTATTCGTGAGATGGTAGCAAATACGAGGAGGTATTCGTGAGTAAGAATGAGGTTGATTAATGTTCGGGTGGAACATGGAAAGCGATGGAGGTATGTTGGTAATTTAATACATGCTGGGATTACATTCATCTAAAGTTAAGTTGCTGTTTTATAATGGTTTATAAATCTGCTTTTCTGCAAATAATTTTTTTTACCTACCTTGTTTATGAGCTGCATATCATGTGTTTTCCCGCACTTGCTGAGTACATCATTGTACTCAAACTTGCATTATTATTTCATCATCAGCAGCGGGAGAAGCCTACTATGAAGACCAAGTGGAGCATTACGGCGTGTGATCTGTTCTCAACCTTGCCTGTGGAGGGAGTAGAGATGGAGCCACTTCTGCTTAGATTTGTTTCCGCATTAGCTAAATTGCTTCCGCGTTAGAATAAGACTTCCGCTGTGAGCATGAGTCCAAGACTCATGAGGTATTGTAATAAACCCTGTTATTCGTTGTAATATATAATCTGAATTCGGTTTGTGGAACGTATGTGTATGTGTGATGAACATCCTGGGCACACATATGCATTAGTTCTCGGTTCCGTGGTTTTCCCACAGAATTGAGGGCGTCACAAATTGGTATCAGAGCCACGGGTTGACAGTAGGTTACACGCCTAGATAGAAACCTTAGATTGATATTAGAGCCACGGGTTAACAACAAGTTACACCCCTAAATAGGAGTCACAGGTAGCTAAGCCACGCTGACCAAAGGAAGCATCCTAGAGTGAATAGCTTAGATTGGCCTTGAAACCCCCTTGGCATAGGGAACCATCCTTGAGTTGTGTGGGCCCTTGTGATGATTATTTGTGATTGTGTGCTTAGTGTGAGTTGTGGGACGTCTCAAAACGTTGTCCATATCCACACGTAAGAAGAAAGAGGTGTGAGATGTCTCGGCATTTGCTCACATCCTCATATGGGCTAATATATACATAGTCCAACTCACCTTGATGCATATAGTTGAGTGAATCTACCTAACCTTCTAACATTCTATTCTATTTCGATCTCTCTCACAGATGGTGAGAGGAAACGCCGGCCGACGCATAGCTAAGCATAAGTAATATGAATGAATGACATAATAAAACAAATCCCAACCCAAGCTACAAGGAAACAAGATAATGCAATTCTTAGGGAAACTTTCTAGCATGGGTTTCATATTTCAATTGACAATGCAATAAATTCTATCTACACATCCTAGCATAGGAACAAAATGGTCAAGGACACTTGCCTTCTTCCTGCTGCTCTGGGAATGGAAAGTCTTGGACTTGGGAGGGGAGAACTTGCTCTGGAGCTGGCTCTACTCATGCCCATACACATAGCAAAAGAAAACAACAATCCATAATACATGGTTCACACTTTCACTTCATACAAACCACACATACCTACCTATGAAGGTCAGTCTCATTACTAAGTGTTGTGGTTGTCCTAGATGTGTTTATTTTTTGGCCTACATGCACTTTTAAGCATATGTATATGATTTCTAGCTTTTGTATTCAGATTTCTGTTTGCACACTATATATAAATTTCCAATTTAAACAAATTCTTTAATACATTCTTTAGCTACCAAGTTTGCATGGAAAGTAATTCCCTATTCCAAATGGGTTTTCAGACCTTCTACCAAATCCCAAACTGAAGTCTTTGCATTTGGAGACTTCATTTATTATTTTCTAGTTATGCATACCTATTTTCCTTTGTTTTCCAGATTTATTTTCTATGCCTAAAATTGAGTTTTAAATCTTAAATAGTAGGACTTATCATCTAAACAGAATAGGTTCTGATCTAAAATATTAAATAATACACTTTTGAACTCCTCCTCTGATGTGAACTAATTTAAATTTATTTTATCAGTTTTCAGAATTATTTCCTAGCCTAAAAATGTGTTTCTAGATCTAATAAATATGAACTACACTTAAGCAGATTTTATTTCAGCCTAAAATTTTATTTTTAGTTCATTCTAAAGTTTTCCAAGTGCCAGGAAAGTTTAAACTTGAATTTGCAATGTGTTTGCCTCACCTTTCAAATTTAAATCCAAATCCCATATTCAATTTTCTGAATTTAATATCATATAGGGTCAAAAAGGTAAATTCACCCTACTACAAGGTCTAATTTATTATTTCATAAATTTCCAGGGGTCTAACTACACATAACAGAGGGGTTTTCCTAATTTTTATTAAGTCCAGGGGCTAAAACTGATTTTTAAATGAATTTACACGAATTTCTGAAGTTCCAGGGGCTAGATCAGAAGTTTCCGGGGCTAGCTCGTGTTTTCTGAGATCCCCAGGGGGTAGCGCGTAAGAATCCTGGCCTTTATAACGCGGGGCTGATGTGGACCGTCCGATTTAAAATAGACGGCTCAGATTAGATCGCCGAACCGGTACGCGCGGGTTTTAATTCTACCGTGCAATTTAAAATAGACGGCGCACAAGCGGCCACGTCGCCCTGACCGTGCGCGGGCGGCGCTGCCCGGCAGCGCGCGGCGGCGGGAGGCGGCGATCTCGCCGGAAAACTTCGGATCTTCTTCTATACCTCCTAAAACTGGGATTTCATGGCATAGATCGGTAGAGGGGAGGTCGGGGATCTCACCTCGGGGGTTTTCTTGAGCTCAGAGGTCCTGGAAAGCGATCGGCGACGAGGTCCGAGACGAATTCACGGTGAGGCTCGTAGGCGCTGTGGTTGAGGCGCAAACCAATGAGTTTTCTGCACCTGCGTGGTTCCCTGGAGGCGGTGGATCAAGATCAGTGCGTTAGATCAGAAATCCTGAGCGAAGATCGAGCGAATTTGGCCGGAGAAACTCGGGTTCTTACCGGAAAGAAAAGCGGCTGATCGTGGGTGAAAATCGGGAAGATGCCGGTGTTTATATAGCCGGGGAGGGACAGCGTTCGGCTGTGATCGAGTTTGCGTCGTCCAGAACCGAAATTCGTCTGGGATACGCGAGTATCCGGGGCAGTTTTGATTCGGAGGTGAGAAGTGTCCCGGCCGGCCGAGCGTGGGCGCGAGGAGGAAGAAGGATGGCGGGCCCCACATGTCAGCTAGAAAGAGGGGGGGGCGCGCGGCTGCGTGCTGGCACGGGGGTGAGTGGGCCGGCTGGTGGGTTTCGGCCCACTGGCCAGGGAGGTTTATTTTTTCTTTTTCTTTTTCTTTTTCATTTCTGTTTTGAGTTTAATTTGAATTCCAGTTTGAATTTGGATTTTTGCACCACATGCAATACGTCCAATTTTTTTTTTTTAAATTCCCCTCTTAACAGGTTTTGGGGTGTTACAGCTCTACCCCCCTTAAAAGAAATCTCGTCCTCGAGATTGGTGGTTCTAAGAAAATAATTCCGAAAATTGTGCCTTAAGCTCGTCTTCTCGCTCCCAGGTGGCTTCCTCTTCTGAGTGATGCATCCACTGCACCTTGCACATCCGGATTCTTTTATTTCTTGTGAGGTGTTCCATTGTCTCCAAAATCTTGGATGGTTGCTCGGCATAAGACAGATCCTCAGCTACGTCAACCTCATTCATGGGTAACATCTCTTCAGGTGTTCTCAGACATTTCTTGAGCTGTAACACATGGAATACATCGTGCACATCCGATAGGAGAGCCGGTAATTCTAGTTGATACGCCACTTCGCCTTTCCTCTCCAGAACTTGAAAGGGTCTGATGTATTGAGGTGACAACTTCCCTTTCACCTTGAACCGACGAAGTCCTCGGATAGGGGATACCTTGAGATAGACATAGTCCCCCACGTTGAAAACGAGCTCTCTTCTTCGTACATCGGAATAGCTCTTTTGTCGTGTCTGTGCTATCCTCAAGTTGTTGCGAATTTCCCTCACTTTCACCTCGTCTTCTTGTAGTACTTCGGGTCCAAACACTTTGCTTTCCCCTGTTTGGTTCCAAAATAGTGGACTTCTACACTTCCTTCCATACAAAGCTTCAAATGGCGACATCTTCATACTAGCCTGATAGCTGTTGTTATAGGAGAACTCCGCATATGGTAAGTTCTTGTCCCAACTCCGATTGTTTTTAAGGGCACACGCTCTGAGCATATCCTCAAGAATCTGATTGGTTCTTTCCGTCTGCCCGTCGGTTTGGGGATGATAGGCAGAGCTAAAATTCAGATGGGTTCCCATAGTTTCATGCAACTTTTGCCAGAACCATGAGGTGAACTGTGTCCCTCAATCCGACACTATCTTCTTGGGCACTCCATGGTAACACACGATCCTTGACATGTACAACTCCGCCAATTTGGATCCGCTGTAACTTTCTTTCACAGGGATGAAATGAGCTACCTTGGTTAGCCTGTCGATGATGACCCATATCGAATCATATCCTGATTAGGTCCTAGGCAGTCCCACTATGAAATCCATACCGATTTCTTCTCATTTCCATTCAGGCACTTTGAGTGGTTGCAATAATCCCGCGGGTCGTTGATGTTCTGCTTTCACCAACTGACATGTGTCACATAGGGCAACATGTTCCACGACATCCCGCTTCATGCCATACCACCAATACCTGCTCTTGAGGTCCTGGTACATCTTCGTACTCCCAGGATGAATGGAATAGTCGGAATCATGAGCCTCCTTCAAAATCAATTCACGGATCTCCTTTACTTTAGGCACACAGATCCTTTTCCCGTGCCACACCGTACCTTGTTCATCCTCTCTGAAGCCAGGGGCTTTATTTTCCTTGATGAGTTGTCTGATTTCTTGTATCTTCTCGTCATTCTTTTGACCATCGCGTATGTCCTTCTCTATGGTGGAGTCCACTTCCATGGCGATGGCTTCACCACTATTCACCAGGCATAGATTGAGTCTTATAACATCGTTCTTCAATTCTGCAGGCATGTCCTTCAAGCTCAACCTATTGACCTGCACTTTCCGGCTTAAAGCATCTGCCACGACGTTTGCTTTACCAGGATGATAGTTGATGCCCACATCAAAGTCATTGATTAGCTCTAACCATCTCCTTTGTCTGAGGTTGAGATCTGGCTATGTGAAAATGTACTTTAAAATCTTATGATCCGTATATATCTCTGTCCTCTTCCCATCAAGTAGTGCCGCCAAATTTTCAACGTGCGTACCACTGCGGCTAGTTCTAGGTCATGTGTAGGATAGTTCTTCTCGTGTTTTCGGAGCTGCCGGGACGCGTAGGCCACGACATGCCCCTCTTGCATGAGAACACATCCCAACCCATGTCTACCATAAGAATTTCAGATCCATTTGAGCTCATTTGATCCACCTAATGTTGTGATTAGTGAAACTGTTCCAGAGAAAATAGAAAATGTTCAGAAACATTTTCAGAATTTTCTCTGAAATTGTTTAGCTCATATATTTAGCTAGGAACCTTCAAATTAAGTGAGACCAACTCCATTAGAACCCTCTAAAAATCTAGTTTTCATAAAGTCATAGTTTGTTCCATGAAAATCCCTAGAACACCCTAAGAGTGTCAATCAAGGTCAAGTACATAATTAATTGTGGAGGGCTCAAATGAGCTCTGCTGCAACTAAAACTTGACCAAGTCTGCATTTAGGTTGTAACCAAGCCACAGTAAAAGTTTCATAGTCATTGATTCTGTCTAGTGGGACTTATAAGCTTCACAAGTTCAAACTTAATACAAATGCATTTAAATTGATACATGTACTTCTTCTATCATGTAGTCGCTAAGGTCGAGGAGGAACCCGAAGTCCTAAACTTCGTTACTACGGAGGAGCAGCTAGCCTACGACCAAGAGCAGCAAGGCAAGCTGCGGTTTGCATTAACTTTTTTTACAAATTTTATTGTTTTGAGCACTTACTTGAGTATTATAATTCCTTTCATTAGAGTCTTGTATGAAAACCCAATTTCATAGCCAAGAAACACCATGGGTTGGGTTTAGGATTTACAAACCCTGTTAGCTACTGCAATGCTAAGATAGTGTAGGATTCGGTACAAGTCGAGTAGTTGGAACTACTCGCGAGCATAGGCTAGAGGCACTTGACTCGGGTAGAGATAGCACATGATACACATGGCAAGAAAAATGAGACAGAGCGGAGAGTAAGGGCAACAGGACTTTGGGACCTGTGTGCTATAGCTCCGTTTGTGTTGATTGAGGACCGAGCCGTGTGCGGGCCTGTTGAACAAGCTAGAACAGTACCGAAGACCTGCCGGCTATATGGGAACCGGGAAACCGATGTAACTCGGGTAGCTGGGTATTGAGGCATTGCCCGTCATTCAGAGGGTAGGTTGAGAGCTCGAGGTGTAAATCAGCTGGCGGCACTGAGATGCGCATGCAGGGACCTCTTGCTCGGGACGATGGGACCGGTTCAATATTTGGCTAACGGGTGAAAGGTGGTTGCGTACGGCGTCCGTGATGGTTGTTGTAGGCAACATCGAGTACGGGCATACGTGACGGGTTGTTCGGGTAACCCTGCAGGTGTAAATCGATTATAATCGCCGTCCCTCGCGGTCAGTGAGTACCACTTGTTCACTGTACCGTGACGTAGAAAGAACAGGCTAGTTACATGTTAAAATGTTGCTGATTGAAAGATGGACTTGATTGTTAATGATTTGCTGTAGTTTAGAGCTAATTAAAGTTCCTTTCAACTTTGGGCACAGTACATGAGAGAAATGCATTTCTTGTTTGATTGCGGCTCTCTCATGTGCCTTAGCGTAAGGCGGTGAGCTCTCCGGCGAGGTACCGCCGCGGTTATCGCGGGTGGCGTGAGGTAGACGAAAGGGGGCGGGCCCTGCGTGGCAGTGAGGGGGAACTGGGCCCGTGGTCCGCTGTGGCACCGGGATCTCATGCGGCAACGCGGGAAATTAAGCGGACCCACGTGTGGCTTCTTTGTCGGGCCAACACATAGCCTGGGACCCACGTGCAGGGTTTAAACATTTCTTTGAATTTCAGAATTTGGTTCAAACTTCAACTAGCCATAACTTTTGCTAGGAAGCTCCAAATTGAGTGAACAAATATTTGTTGGATTCATCTTTTCGTGTACTATCCAGAAAAACAAGTTTCAGCTCATGAAACTTATTATTTTTCCAGAATTATTTCCCTAAAGTTTAAAAAGTTGGGAATTTTCTCTGGAAAATTCTTTTATGGAAAATTCTGAAATTTGGCTGGGATGTTCGTTTGAAAATCCTTGAGCCACAGGAAAAATTTCAGATCTATTCAAGTTCATTTAGTCTCCCTAATGGTGTGACTAAGTGAACTTCCCTGAGAAAATGGAAAAAAGTACAGAAACATTTTTCAGATTTTCTCAAATCTTATTTAGGGCATAACTTTCTCTAGGATTCTTCGAGTTACATGAGACCAACTCCATTCGAACCATCTCAAACTATAGTATCCAGAAAGTAATTGTTTGATCCATGAAAATCCCTGGAAATCCTTAGAAGCTCTAGTAATGACCAATTAGACTTGTTTTTGTACAGAGCTCAATTAAACTTTGTTTCAAATGAAACTTGGTCAAGCCACCATAAAAATTTCAGAGCCAAATGGGATGTCTAGCTAGAGTTATGGTCTTTACATATTCAGTTCCAAACATTGCATTCAAATTGACATATCGTTACATTGCTCACGTGTAGTCGCTGAAGGCGAGGAAACCCTGGAAGTGTTGGACTTCTTACTTCTGGACGAGACACTAACATCTGACCAGCAGCAACAAGGCAAGCCCCAGTTTGCATTTAACAAAGTTTATAAAGTTTTGCTTTATATACATATTTAGCTTGACGTATTTATGTGCATTCGGTGTAGGGCGGATGAAACTCAAATGCATAGACAGATTATTCCAACAAGAGTGAGGGTAGTGTATAAGTCCTCAAGTAGTATATGATCTGCTTAATGTGTATAGACTTCGGTACAAGTCGAGTAGTTGGAATCTACTCGCGAGTATAGGCTTTGGGACACACGTGATTGGTTCGAGTGATGTGAGATCACTTTAGTAAGAAAATGAGACTAGGCAGGGGCTAGGGCACAGCAAGAGGAAGTCTTGTAGGCGCAGCCCTGTCCGTGTCGATTGAGGACTGATCCGTGTGCGGCCCATGCTGATCAAGTTTGAACGTACCAAAGGCATATCGGATATATGGGCCCCGATAAACTGATGTAACCTATACCTCCGGGCATCGAGGCATAACGCACCGATTTATAGCTGTAGGTTGAGGGAAGCAAGGTGGAAATCCGGTAATGGTCATAGAGAGATGCTCCGTGTAGGGAACCTCCTGTCCGTTTGGGTGCGACCGGCTCGACGTTTGGGCTGTTTGGTGAAAAGTTGTCCTGTACGACATCGAGTGAGCGTGCTGTGCAGCTCCACGGGTGAGCGTACGTGACGTGCTCTTGGGGTATCCCTGCAGGTGTATATCGAGTCGATTCACCATCCCTCGCGGTGATGACTACCGCTTGGTCACTGAGTCGTGACGTAGGTTAATATATGAAATGATGTGATTCAATATTGCTGTTATGATTAACTTGTATTGCTACATGTGTGCCACAAAATATTGCTCATTAAATTTCAGATTCCTGAACCGTTAATTTTTGGCAAAATGATGAACTAAGGATGAACTTGTAGGCGTGTCCGTTTGCTGCAATTTACCATCCCATCTTCGTTATGACCTGCATGTAGAGTTTCATGTGTAGGTGCATCGGTTAAGACTTGCTGAGCCATCGTGCTCACGGTTGCTGCTATTGAGTGTTTGCAGGTGAGGAGTACCCCATAGACTTGGGGTACGAGTCCACCGGCGAGGGCTACCCTCCATTGGGGACCACGGCTGAGTGGGATCCATACACGCGGCGCTGAGCTGAGGAGTGGGGCTAGTGTGGGTTGTCCATAGGGCTGGACAATCGACTTTTGCTACTTAGGTGGACGTGAGTTGTATAAATTTAGCTTCCGCTGTTGTAGACTCTGTAGATAAAGGTAAACTGAAGGTTTGTACTACTTTGTACATATTCAGTTTTTTTCAATGTAATACAACTGTTTCCTTATGGTGTGTGATGTTGGGTGTCGCATCGTGCGTCACCACCCTCTGAGAGCCTGGGCGTACGGATTCCGGTCAGTCACACCGGCGACAGAGTAGAGGGACGGATAGGAAACACCGTCTTGGCGGGGATGGCTACATACGTCTCGTTAAACAGATGGTAAGTGTTACTCGAATCTTATTTTAGTTAATTTCTGGTGCTATCATTTTGCTAACACGTATCGATAGGAGTTCGAGATCGGTCAGGAGCCGACCGCTATCCAGGTGTGGAGGAGGGGTCACATGGGAAGTGACCCGTCGCAGCCTGATCAGCTGTCTTCTCAGACAGCGACGGAGACGTTGGTGAGTTCTTTTGTTAACTTAATTGGATTCTCTTTAATATTCTGATGACTTTATTTTTCTATATTACCAGGAAAAGTATGGGGGGGGAGGTGCGGAGGCTTCGAGGCGAAGATTATGATTGGCAGAATGCGCCAATGGTACCTGAAGCCTCGTATGCAAGCGGTGGCGGGAAACCTCACGGCCAGTGAGTTCTATTATTTTTTATTTAATTTCATGGACTTCGAGACACGAAACTTTAATACTCTTACTGCATTGTGTAGGTTGGCCATCTTCGATGGAGTAGTCAACTCGAGGGAGGCGCGGTCTTCCTCGATGGCCTCTTCATCCCAGGGTGGCTCCAGCAGGCGTTTGATCCAAGATCTGGAGCTCCAGAGTGTCCAGGAGGAGCTCCAGAGGATGCAGGAAGCACTGCGACTGACGAACGAGAGGCAAGCTGCGGAGCTTAGGGCTAGGGACGAGTATCAACACTCGTACATGCTACAGTTGCAAGCTGCCATGCAGGTAAGTTTGGACCGTTGTACTCAACATTTCTAATATATGAATGACATGTCTAATATTTTGCTTCATATTTGCAGGCTATGGCTGCAGGACAGCAGACTGTCTTTCCCCAGTGGGTGCCGCCACCGATACAGCTGCCATAGGTGCCATAGGGGCTGATGACAGGAGCACAGGAACAAAATTGCTCAATTGCTGAACTTGCTCAATTCTAGCCAACTTCTAATTTGTTAACTTGCTCAATTCTAACTTGTAATGAGTTTATTTAGTCAAATACGCATTTTTAAACTTCTAATTTGTCTAACTATACATGCACATCACAGGGATCAGTGACGCAGGCTCAACAAACTCCATCCCCCCAGCATCCGACGTTTGGACGACATCACAAGGATGACTTCCTGGACTCTGGTGGCAGCGGTCGGGGTAGCGTTGGGTAGTGGCGTGCCTATAGTTTTTTATGCCTATGATATTTTTGTTTTGATGCCTATGTGATATGGCTATCAAGCCAGGGCTGGCCTCGAAGTCAGGGCAGCGTTTTCTATTTTAAAAAAAACTGCAATCCTTATTGACGATGGTTTCTGGTACCTATCCGTCGTCAATAAGTCATAATAATTGACGATGGCCATCTGTACCATCATCTATAAGCCACAATTATAGAAGACGGCCAGCTATACCGTCATCTATAATAGTCCTTATTGACGACGTCCAGCTGCTGGCCGTCGTCTATAAGCTTCTTGAACAGCCACATGGCTCGACAAACTTATAGACGACAGCTGGTTTTAGCCGTCATCAATAAGTTTATTGACGACAGTTAACGTATTGATGACTAATTATTTACTGTCATCAATAACTTATTGACAACGGGAGTAACCTTATAGATGACGGTTTTGGCCGTCGTCTATTTTCGCGATTCCTGTAGTGAATCCAACATCGACTAAGGTGGTTTGGACATATCTAGCGGAGACCTCCAGAAGCACCGGTTAACAGTGAGATTTTAAGAGGTAGAGAAAATATTAGGAGGGGAAGAGGACGACCAAGGTTGACCTGGAAGGAGGAGGTAAAATGAGATTTGAGAGATTGGAATGTATCCAGAGAATTAGCTCATGATAGGACCGCATGGAAAGTAGCAATTCATGTGCCAGAACCTTAGTTTTTTTTCTTTTTTCTTGTTACTCTTATATCTCTTCCTCTCTTTTACTTCATTGAAATATATATATATATATAATTATTAGGTTTCATGTCTAGCCGACCCCAACATGCTTGGGATAAAGGCTTGGTTGTTGTTGTTGTTGTTGCTCCATGTATTGTGGGCATGCATTTTTTTCTAATAGCCATGTCTTCTGCTCCTTTTTCAATTAATCCTAAGAGAGTGTTTGTCATGGAAAATATGGAGTATCTTTTGTTGTGGAGTGGTATGATGGATAAATTCGCTAAATTCTAGTGTAAAAGTTTAGCATGTGCACATGATATCTTGATCATAGAAGTATGAACATAATCTCACATAGGTCTATACTAGTTTGACTAGGCTCAATGTGTAAAAGCCCAGGAAAAGGGACTTGCAAAAACTTTTCATCACCTCACAACACCACAGTTCTGGTTGTGGATAGATTGTGAAAAAAGTGTGAAGAGCAAGTAACCTCCATCAAAAGAGTGATTAGAGGGGAAGCCTACACTTTCACAAAGTGGGAATTTTACACATGAACATGAGAGGTTGAGCTCACCCCTAGGACTTGAAAAGTTTTGGGAAGGTTCAAGCTAAATTTCATGTAAATCCAACACTTTTTGGAGGCACTTTTGGAGGTATTTGAAAAAGGGGCCAATTTGAATGTAAATTCAAATTGCAGCAACTTCCATCACTCAAATTCAAAAGTTAGCTTCATATTCAAACTCAGCACATTTTTCTGAGTTAGCCCATCAATTTTCATCCCCATTGGAGTTCATCTTGTCGGGAGCTAAATTTGCAATAATTCAAAACTGAATTTGAATTTCAGTTTAAACATGAAGCAGATTTAACCCAACAAAGTTTAAATTTGAGAACTCAAATTCAAACCAATACTTGGGGACTAAGTTTCTCATTCAATGTTTAGTAGCTGGGATATTTACAAAAGAAATGGAGAGGAAAGGATTAGGTGGGGAAAGTTGGGCCCACAAGGCAGTGGGAGGGAGGTGCAACACCGGACAGCTCTCTGTTTCTAGCCGAAGCAACCTTCCTCCGTGCGCCAGCGAGCTGCTTCCCCGAATGCCACCTCCCGAGCGCCAGCCCACAGCGCACGTCGACGAAGCGGTCGCCCGGCGATATTTCCTCCGGAACCGACTCCCATCGCGGTCTTGATCGGTCCCGAAACCCTCGATGAAGAAACACCGCCGCACACCCGAAAACTTTCGGTTCTCCGGCGTCCTCCCGTCCCAGCAGCTAGCAAGCGAGTCTGAGCTCCCCGAGCTTCGCCGAGGCGTCCTCGACGCGATAGACACGATACCCCGGCGCCCCATCCACGGTAAACTGCCCCCGAGCTCCTTGTTTCCATTCCACACCGGGTAGAGCCGCCGTGACCGAAAACTCCCAGCCCGGCCGCTAGGCTTGATCCCCCGTCAAGTGAGCGGGCCAGGAGGTTCGCCTGGAAGGGTGCTCCCTGTCCAACAACGCCGGCCGCATGCCATGAGGTGTGCTGGCCGGAATTCCAGTTCTTGCCGAGAGCATGTGATATAGCCCGGTTCGGGTAAATCGGCAAATTTGCCTCACACACCGAACCACTCCTCCCCAGACCTAAAAACCCAGTTGTAGACATCCGTGCGGGCACGTGGGATCAAGAACTAGGAAGAACCATCGAGGAAACCCTCAGTTCTTCGAGTTTTTCCAGTTTTCCCCGAAATCGCCCTAGGTCGCACGGTGAGCCCCTAGTTGCCGACGTTTCTCGCGAGATCAGAGCCCTGGACGTTGCTCCCTAGGTCATGGCGATGCTGTAGGAGCTAACCGGAGCAAGATTGGGGCAGTAAAGTACCCTAGCGACGCCGCCGAGGTTACCACAGCTACTGTCGCCGTCGCACCGAGGTTTCCAGCCAACCTCGATCCGAGGTAAGGCCGGCAATGTGTTCCTCGTGCAAGAATGTGCAGTGGCGGCGAGAATCAGCAAGTTCCGAGGGCCGGAACCCCTTCCCGGCGAGAGCTCCGGCGAGCTCGGCGGCGGGGTCGCGCGGGTGGCCGGAGGAAGACGAAGGGGGGAGGCCCCACTCGTCAGCGGCTGGAGATAAATGTGCGGGATCCTCTGTGGTCCAGGATCCAGTGTCGCCGCGCGGGAAGGAGTCTGTGGCCCCGTGTAGCTCGGCTCCAGCGGTCGACACGTGTGCAATGGACCCACCCGCAGGATTTAAACATTTTTGGAATTTCCAGTTTTAGTTCAAACTTCAAATGAATAGAACTTTGGCTAGGAACCTCCAAATTCGATGAACCAAATTTTGCTGAACTCAGAATTATGAGTACTTTCCAGCAATACAAAATTCAGCTCATGAAAGTGAATAGTTTTCCAGAATTAAATCCCTAAATTTAAACTGTTGGGAATTTTATCTGGAGAACTACATGAAAAAATCTGAAATTTGGCTGAGAGGTTCATTGGAAAATCCCTGAATCCCAGTAAAATTTTCAGACTCATCCAAGTTAATTTAGTTACCCTAATGGGGTGATTAAGAGAACTGCCAGGAGAAAATAGAAAAATGTACAGAAACATTTTCCAGATTTTCTCAAATCTTAATTAGGGCATAACTTTCTGTAGAATTCTTCAAATGACATGAAACCAACTCCATTAGAACCATCCTAAATTCTAGTTTCCATAAAGTAATGGTTGGAGCCATGAAAAACCCTGGAATTACTTAGAGGCTCAAATATTGACCAAATAGGCTTTTATTTGTACAAGGTTCAATTGAACTTTGTTTCAAATAAAACTTGGTCACGACTCTGGTTAGGACCCTACCAATCGACCATAAAAATGTCAGAACCAGATGGGAGGGTTAGCTAGAGTTATTAGTAATTAAGTATTCCAGTTTACACATTGCATTTAAATTGACACATCGTATTTCATTAGACGTGTAGCCACTGAAGAAGAGACTCCGGAAGTACTGGACTTCCTCCTTCCGGAAGAAGAGCTAACTACGGACCAGCAGCAACAAGGCAAGCCCCGGTTTGCATTAACTCTTTTATCAAGTTTTGCGTTGTTCACATAAATTAGGGTGATGTATGAATGTGCATTAGGTGTAGGATGGATGGAACCCCACTTGCATGACCAAAAATTTTCCATAAGAGTGAGGGTAGTGTCTAAGACCTCGAGTAGACAGGCTATGCTTAATGTTTCCTAGGACTTCGGTACAAGTCGAGTAGTTGGAATCTACTCGCGAGTTTAGGCTTGGGACACACGGGTTCGGTTGAGTGATGTGAGATCACTTTAGTAATGAAAATGAGACTAGGCAGGGGCTAGGGCACAGCAAGAGAGAGTCTTGTGTGCGCGGCCCTGTCAGTGTCGATTGAGGACCGATCCGTGTGCGGCCCACGCTGATCAAGTTTGAACGTACCGAAGGCATATCGGATATATGGGCCCCGATAAACCGATGTAGCCTAAACCTCCGGGCGTCGAGGCATAGCACACCGATTTATAGGTGTAGGTTGAGGGCAGCAAGGTGGAAATCTGCCAATGGGCATAGAGAGATGCTCTGTGTGGGGAACCTCCTGCTCGTTTCGGTGCGACCGGTTCGACGTTTGGGCTGTTGGGTGAAAGGTTGTCCCGTACGACATCGAGTGAGCATGCTGTGCAGCTCCACGGGTGGGCGTACGTGACGTGCTCTTTGGGTTTCCCTGCAGGTGTATATCGAGTCGATTCGCCGTCCCTCACGGTGAAGAGTACCACTTGGTCACTGAGTCGTGACGTAGAATAATGTATGAAATATGGTGATTCAATATTGCTGATATCATCAGTAATATAGCACTCCACCATATCCACACGGACCACACCGTACCTGTCGTGTCTTGGCGCCGCATGTTACATGTGGAACATCACAACTGATTTCCGTGTTTACAACATTCGAAAGAAGGACATGCATTTTCACATCTATGAGCATGTTAACTGGCATACTGATATTTCTTTTCTACTCAAACTCACCTGTGCAGTAGAGATAATCCAAACCAGGGTGGTTCAGGGCAAACTGCTCATTCTCACTCATGCCTGCAAGAGGTTATCCATTATTAGATTTCACGAGCAATCCTTAATTATACACTTCTAGCCAATCAGAGGAGGACACATGGCAGTTCATGGATCCAATGGCCCACCCACAGGGGTATCCGAGGGAATCGGACTGTGTATCACCCGGAAAACACTTAAGAGGCCACCTGGCAGACACCCAAACGAAAACCAGGACGACTAGGACCAAGCCAGGGTCGGTCGAACCCCTGGTTCGGATGAACTGGTCTTGCCCTCAAACTCGGACATCTTCCACGTGTCGACTATCTGTGGGCCCCTAAAGTCAGTTCAGGTTGATTCGCGGGCATATTCTGGCGGGAACCAACCTCAACTCATGTATAAATAAGACCCCATACCCCTTACTTCTCCACACACCACTTGAGTAATACTCTCTTGTATACACACTCTATCCAAGTCCTTAGTGGAGTATAGGCTGTAATAAGGATCCTCTAGTTCCCAAGTCTAAGTTGGAAAAGGAATGATTCTTGTATCTTTTCTTTTATTTGTGACTTTATTCTTATTTATAATATTAGTCTTCTTTTATTCATATGCTTGGAGGAAGCGTTCCTTGTTTGATTGTAGAATCCATGAATGTGATAGGTTTAGTTGTTATTATGATAGTATAGTAACTTTGTTATTATGTTATCATAAATATCATAAGCCTGCACTATAGTCTAATTAGTTATGATATGAATTTGTTAATATGAGTAACATAGTGCTTGGTCCCAATATTGGTTCAACGATGTTTAGGCTAGTCATTTTCTTAGGATGGTAATTGTATCGTGGTTCTTAAGGTATTTACTTAGCATGCAATCATGGTGCTTGGATAGTTAAATAGCGTTTGATGTCTCGTAGACCCACGGATTGTAGGGGTAGGCGGCAGGTGGTGACAGCCCTGTCCGTGCATCATAATCCCCCATGTTCAGTTATGCCATAGGCTTTTGGCGGCTGGTATTACCAGGGGTAAGCCCATGCTCGATATGTTGGACCACCAAGCCCTAGTATTCTCTACTAGCATACCCATATATACACTATTAGGCTATTCATATGTATACTAGAAGCACATTTGGAACAACCCTTACCTACTCTAATTCTCACTAGGACCATCTTATCTTTAGAGTAGATTGCTCAGTGTGTGTCACACTACCCCATTGCTATCCTTTTTACCCATCCTCCTTGGTTTACAACTAGACCACCCTATCCTATCCTTCATCTTGCCACACTTCACATTTTTTGGAAAATACGATACCCTAGGGAATACTCTTGGGTGAACGGTACAGCGGTATCTTCGCGCATGCAGATCTCATCCTGGTTTGGCCGTAGGTTAGCCTAGTTGTCATAACCATTGCTGGCATCCACTGCCAGGATGAACTGTAGACGTAAGAAATACCAACAAGCATTTTTGGTGCCGTTGCGGAGAAGGCACAGAAGTATTGCAAAATTGCTTACGGTAGATAGGATTCTAGTAGATACATAGTAGGAAAATCCGACTTGTTTTCGCAATTCTTTGATGCGAAAACAGGGTAGTGTATGATGGGTTTCCTTGTATGCTTTGGAAATGAGCAGCCCGCAGTCGGCCAAGATACAGTGGCAAGCCCAAATAAGTCAGTGGCCAAGAGGACAGCTGCCCTCTGAAGTGCTGCAAGAGGCTACCCAGATCCACCAATTCACATCTGATTGGTGCAATGGTGCTTTTCTCCTCATTGATATGAAGCCCAGTGGCCTTGCCGAAGAAGTCTATTATGGCCCTGGCTGTTGCGAGATCTTGTTGCGACAGGTTGAGGAAGATAATTACATCATCCACATACATAGAAACTCGCATAGGCGCATATCGACCAGGCAGGGACAGCAAAGCGCCCTCCTCTGTTGCAAGCTTGAAGAGTCTCTGCAGAGTATCAATGACCAGAATAAACAAGTATGGGGACAACGGGTCGCCTTGTCGAAGTCCTCTCCGATGCGGTATGGGTTGGCCTGGCACGCCCTTGAGTAGGAAACTAGATGAAGATGAGATCAGTAGGGCTGTGATCCAATCCCTCCACCTAGCAGAGAAGCCTCGGTGCTGTAGAAGTTCCAAAAAATGTTCCCATGACACGGAGTCGAAGGCTTTGGATATATCAAGCTTCAAAACGTCTAGGAGGATGACCATGATGAAGTTCCTGCTAACCCAGGAGCTGGCAAAAACCATCTGGAAAGGTTGATGGCCATGCAAAACCAGCTTATGCAAAACATGATCCAAACTTTGGGTCAGTTGCAGGCCAACCAAAACCCCGTCCCGGCACCACTGCCACCACCACTGCTGGCTCATAACAGATTGGGAGAGTTCATGAGGACTCGGCCACCCACCTTTGCTCAAGCTAGCGATCCCATGGAGGCCGATGATTGGTTGGAATCCATGGAGAAGAAGCTCGCCATTGTTCAGTGCAATGACCGAGAGAAGGTTCTCTTTGCGTTGCACCAACTTATGAGAGCTGCCGCTGACTGGTGGGATGCCCTATGCAACGCCCATGTCAACCCGGAGACAATCACTTGGACTGAGTTCAAGGAAACTTTCCACTCTCACTACATCCCTGCTGGTGTAATGATGCTCAAAAGGCAGGAGTTCGAAGGTCTCCGCCAAGGACAGAAAAGTGTGAATGAGTATCTCAACAAGTTCATACAACTGTCCCGTTATGCCCCCGAAGATGTCAACTCAGATCAGAGGAAGCAGTACCTGTTCATGAGAGGGTTGAACAATTAGATCCATGTTCAGCTCCTCAACAATAACTATGTAAGCTTCCAGAAGCTGGTTGACAAGGCCATAGTGGTTGAAAACAAGATCCGAGAGATCGAGCGAGAATGCAAGAGGAAGATGCCATACCAGCCCCAAGGGAGCAACGTATGACCTCGGTACATGCCCCCGGCAGCATCGCAGTATGGATCGATCACTCCTGCATACCGCCCTGGTCAGCCACCACAGCAACAACTCGTTGCTCCAGCACCTCGCGTGCCCATGCCTCCTGCACCCCGACCTAACAAAGGCGCCCGTGTTCAAAACCCCCGCCCCAACGTACCTGCTGCCGTAGGCAACAGGGCATGCTTGCATGCGGGGATGTAGGTCACTTCGCGAACCAGTGCCCAAGGAGGGGCCCTGGACAGCAAGATAACGTGCCCAAGCAGAACTAGCGACCGAACGGAGGGAACAATCAAGGAAACCATGGACAACAGAACTATGCTCGTGGCCACGTGAACCATGTCACTGCCGAGGAGGCACAACAGGCTGAGGACGTCGCAATTGGTATGTTCCTTGCCAACTCCAAACCCAACCGCTATTTTATTTGATTCTGGAGCATCACATTCCTTCATATCATCCAAATATGTTGCCAAACATCATCTACCCGTATCCCACTTAGAATGTGTTATGTTTGTTAATTCTCCCGGAGGAGAAATGAGGACTAATATAGTATGTCCTAAAGTAAGCCTTAAAATAAGGGGGATAGACTTCCTTGCCAACCTTATTGTCTTGGACTCCCAAGGGATTGACATCATACTCAGAATGGATTGGCTAAGCAAGCACAACGGAGTAATCCAATGTGCTGAAAGGAGCGTGCAGTTGACAAACGAGCACGGTATTCGTGTCGAGTTTGAGTCAGCCCAGCAAACAACCGAACGGGCAAATTTGAACCACGTCGAAGGAACAACATTGGACAGCATTCCAGTGGTTCAGGAATTTTCGGACGTATTCCCGGAAGAGCTTCCAGGTATGCCACCTGACCGGGACATTGAGTTTGCCATAGATTTGGTACCCGGAACTGCACCCATAGCCAAGAGACCTTATAGGATGCCCGTCAACGAGCTAGTTGAACTCAAGAAGCAAATTCAAGAACAGTTGGAGAAGGGTTTTATCCGTCCAAGCTCGTCACCATGGGGAGCTCCGGTGCTCTTCGTAGACAAGAAAGATGGAACCCAAAGGATGTGCGTAGATTATAGGTCTCTCAACGAGGTAACAATCAAGAACAAATACCCTCTGCCTCGTATAGAGGACCTATTCGACCAAATGAAAGGAGCCCGAGTGTTCTCCAAGATTGACCTTCGGTCAGGATACTTCTAGCTGAAGATTAAGCCTTCCGATATACCCAAGACAGCCTTTCGAACACGGTATGGTTCGTATGAATATACCGTCATGTCTTTTGGGTTGACCAATGCACCCGCATACTTCATGTACCTTATGAACAAGGTTTTCATGGAGTACTTGGACAAATTCGTCGTGGTTTTCATCGACGACATTATGGTGTATTCAAAAAGTGAGGATGAGCATGAAAAACATTTGAAATTGACCTTGCAGAAATTGCGAGAGCATCAATTGTATGCCAAGCTTAACAAGTGTCAATTTTGGCTAAAGGAAATATCTTTCCTAGGCCACATTATCTCCAAGGAAGGGGTATCGGTTGATCCCGGAAAAGTAAGAGACATTCTGAAGTGGGACCAACCGCAGAGCGTGAGGGACATTCGGAGTTTTCTTGGGATGGCTGGATACTATCGACGCTTCATTAAAGACTTCTCTAAAATAGCAAAACCTATGACGGAGTTGCTAATAAAGGGAAAGGTCTTCCAATGGACACCAGCCTGCCAAGGAAGTTTTGATGAACTCAAGAGAAGGCTAACCACAGCACCGGTTCTTGTATTGCCAGACGTAAGCAAGAGCTTTGACATATATTGTGACGCATCCAGACAGGGGCTTGGATGTGTGCTCATGCAAGAAGGACAAGTGGTAGCCTATGCCTCACGACAATTAAAGAGGCACGAGCTTAATTATCCTACACATGACTTGGAGCTAGCAGCAGTAGTGCATGCATTGAAGATTTGGAGACATTATATCCTTGGTCATCGATGTGAGATCTATACGGATCATAAAAGCCTCAAGTACATATTTACACAAATGGACTTGAATTTGAGGCAACGTCGATGGTTGGAACTCATCAAGGATTATGATGTTGGAATTAACTATCACCCCGGGAAGGCCAATGTAGTAGCTGATGTATTGAGCAGAAAGGGAGCATGTCACCAACTCACGATTCGGGAACTACCACCCGAACTACGTAAGGAGTTCGAACGGTTACACCTCGGATTCTTGAACAAAATGGAAATAATGGAGAGCCACTCCTCATTGGAGCAAGAAATAAGAGATGGCCAGGCAACGGATGAGGAGATAAAGGAAAGAATCCGACAAGGAATAGAGAAGGATTTCAAGGAGGATGAGAAGGGAACGCTTTGGCTAGGAAAAAGGATTTGTTTGCCTAACATAAAACACCTCCGCGATATGATATTAAAGGAGGCACATGATTCACCCTATTCTATACATCCCGGAAGCACCAAAATGTACAAGGATTTGAAAACCTGTTATTGGTGGGATGGTATGAAGAGGGATGTAGCCGAATACGTTGCCCTATGCGACACATGCCAACGGGTAAATGCCAAACATCAAAGACCCGCTGGATTGTTGCAACCTTTGAAGGTACCAGAGTGGAAGTGGGAAGACATCAGTATGGATTTCATCGTCGGATTGCCACGTACTCAGTCGGGTTATGACTCCATCTGGGTTATCGTGGACCGATTGACGAAAACCGCCCATTTTCTCCCTGTAAGGGCCAATTACAACGTGGCACAATTAGCTGAGTTGTACATGGAACAGATCGTGTGCCGTCATGGAGTCCCGAAGAGGATAGTCTCAGATCGAGGTTCTCAGTTTACCTCTAGGTTCTGGAGGAAGCTGCAGAGAGCCATGGGTACACGACTGGATTTCAGCTCCGCCTATCACCCACAAACGGATGGGCAAACTGAAAGTACAAACCAAATTCTGGAGGACATGTTGAGAGCTTGCGCCTTGAAACGTGGGCGTAGTTGGGATAGGAGTTTACCGTATGCCGAGTTCTCCTATAACAACAGCTATCAAGCTAGCTTGAAGATGTCACCTTTTGAAGCATTATATGGTAGACGGACGCCACTATTCTGGAATGAGACCAGAGAGAACCAGGTGTTTGGACCCGAAGTACTACAAGAAGCTGAAAAACAAGTCCAGATGGTACGGGAGAACTTAAAGGCTGCTCAGTCACGACAGAAAGGCTATGCGGACAATAGGCGAAGGAAGTTGACTTTCGAAGTTGGAGACTTCGTATACCTTAAGGTATCGCCTATCCGAGGCCAACGACGTTTTAACGTCAAAGGCAAGCTAGCACCTCGTACATCGGACCATTTAAGATTCTGGACAAGCGAGGAGAAGTAGCCTATCAACTAGAGCTCCCAACCCACCTCTCAGACGTACATGACGTGTTTCATGTATCCCAGCTCAAGAAATGCTTGAGAGTACCAGAGGAACAAGTATCAATGGAAGAGCTTGAACTTCAAAAAGACCTGACTTATGCGGAACACCCTGTCCGAATCTTGGACGTAAAGGAAAGGGTCACCCGGAACAAGATGATTCGATGGTGCAAGGTACAATGGAGCCGTCACACCGAAGCTGAAGCCACATGGGAGCGTGAAGAGGATATGAAGGCAGAATTTCCCCATCTATTTTCTACTAACGAATCTCGAGGGCGAGATTCAATTTAAGGGGGGTAGATTTGTGACACCCTCATCTCGGGTGTCAGCATATGTTCATGCTTTATGAAGAGGAAACATTTTAAGAAAAGAAGGAACAAAAAAAATATCAGAAGGATGGCCAATAAGAGCCGAATCTAGCTCTCAGAAAACGCCGAAGACAACTCACCGCAGCCGACGGCCACGAGGTGTGTTCGGAGCTCGTTCCTGCAAGCTGGGGAGAGGTCCGCCGCTAAAATAGCTACGTGGCAGGTTCGGGACTCATCTCTGCAAAAGGGGGAGGTCCGACCCTGGGGGACGCGTGTTGCTCTCGGAGCTTTCCTCTGCGGAAGAAGCAAAGGCATTTCCGCCGGACACATGTCACCTTCGGAGCTAGTCATCACGGAAATCAGAGGACCGGTCACACGGGATACGTGTCGATCTCGGAGCTCACCTCCGAGAGGTCCGGTTCTATCGGACACGTGTCACCACCGGAGCTTATCTCCGGGAGGTCTATCGCTGCTGGACACGTGTCGACCTCGGGGCATGTCCCTGAAGAAGGAAGAAAGGAAAGACCGGCGCCAATACGTGGCGTGCGCGGAGCTCACCTCCAAAGGAGGGGGGAGGTCTCGCTCGTTGACACGCGGCACAACCAGAGCTTGTCTCGACGGAGAAGGAGATACCAGGCCCCGGAAGGACACGTGGAGCCTCCAGAGCTCATCGCCGCGAAGGTAACGAGTTCGGAGCGGCTGTTACGCGTAAGAATACCGGTACGAAAAGGAAACCGATCTGAATTCCACAATGTTACCGCACCAAATCAACTAAAGATAAGATGATAGGATCCAACGACAATCTGAATATGACTCTTATTCGGGATACAATCAGATTAGGACTCTTCTCTTCCCGATTATAAATAGAACCCAAAACCTCTGGCCGAAACCACAAACTTCTTTTCCAACTCCTGAGCCGACGACTTAGAGCCCTAGCCCTAACTCGCCGAGTAAACCATCACCGGAGTACAGCAGGGAAGATCGCCGGAGGAAGCCCAACGATCTGAGGAGGACCTCGAAGACCGAGAAGAACGTAAGGTAGGTCTCCAATACCACTTTACGACATCGTTGTGTTTTCTTTGCATCTGTTCTTTGATTCCTTTCGAACAGAAGCCTTCTCGTGGATAGATCACTTGATGATCAGGTTGATCTAAAGACAAGATCATCGCCACATCCACCTTTGATCCGAACACCTCTGTCCATGCAAGCCATGTAAGAACACGTACAAACCAATCTAATAAAACTAATCATAGGATAGCATGCATGTGCATCATCGCATCTAGTTTAAGGTTTGTGCATGATATTGATTGCTGTGAATCTTGTATGCACGTGATCCTACATAGAAGGACAAGCTCAGGGAGCTGTCTACGACGAACTGCAGAAATAAGGTTTTGAGATCCATGAACAACCGGAACCGCAAGAACAAGGCAAGTGCTCCTTGACTATATTGATCCTATGTTTTGAGTAAAACCGGTTTGTTTTGCGAAAAGGTGTGTGTGCTGAGTCAAAAATGATGGGAAACCCTTTTATAGGAGTTTACTAGCTTTGGTTAAACCACCCTTGTCGCCAGGGATGTTTATGAGTCGGGTATGGTTTTTGCTTTATGCTTCGCTGAGTCTATGGGATTGGGAAGCGAGATAGATGTGTCTAGCTAACTGCACTCGTATGATATAAGAATACTGATGAGGATAATGAACATGGATCGGAGGGTGATCTAGGCAAGCCCGGGTTTGTGAATGAGGTAGCTTGAGATGGTGGTTTACTTGACATAGATCTAAGGACCGGTTCATGCATGCACATGCCAGGATAACAGTGCCACCACAAGGCCAAGTATGGGTGTGGCTTAGCTGAGTAATTAGGTAAGATGCTAGAGTGTTATGGACTGTGGAAGGTGCGGGGAATGGGAGTCGAGTGAGGACTGCCCTGGGAACTGCATGGCACAAGAGGGGGCCTGTGGGTGGGGGAATTTGAGATTCTAGCCTGCCGGTGAAACCTTAGTGAGTCCATACATCTAGTAACCCCTTTGTAAAGGCTACTTTGTGATCTCTTGACCATACACCGACGGTTGCGTACTGGTATAATGGAGGTTCTGCAGTCGCCGACGGGTGACGAAATCACAAACTTGTGGGTAAAGAGGTGCAAACTCTGCAGAGTCTAAAACTATCATGATAGCCGAGCTTACGGTCACGAGCGCCTGGCTAAACTGTCATGATTAGTTGGGATGGTTATTGGGAAGGTTCTTGGTTATGGTTATTGGTTTTGGTTATGGTATGGTTGTTGGGACTGTTGAGTCCGGGTGATAAGATGGTTGCATGACTGTTGAGTCATGGCAGCGAAACTGGTGATAAGATGGTTGCATGACCTCTCGTCACCACAGCCTGCTCCGGTAGCAGGAGACAGGCACCGGGAAACCCCGGAGGTCCAAGACGGCCTCCCGGACCTTTAAGACAACCTCCCGGAGGTCCAAGACGGACCCCCGGACCTCCACGACAACCTCCCGGAGGTCCAACGGGACATTCCGGAGGTCTAACGGGACCTCCCGGAGCTCCCGGAAAACCAGCGGGACCTCCCGGAGGTCCAAGGCGGCTTAGGAGCCTTCGAGTCCCAGCTCCCGGAAGCCCCCCTGGACCCACCCACCTCCGGTAGGCCTGAGCCAATGGATGAACACATCTCTGGCCAGGGAGGGAGGGTCCGGACCATCCAGAGGCCTGTCTACTACATCAGCAAAGTCCTCCACGACGCCAAGACAAGGTACCTGGAGGTCCACAAGCTGCTTTATGCAGTGCTCGTGGCATCCAGGAAGCTCCGCCACTACTTTCAAGCCCACCAGGTCTCGGTGGTCACCTCCTATCCGCTGAAGGCGATCCTTCACAGCCCCCATGCGACTGGCAATGTTGCTAAATGGGCAGCGGAACTGGCGGATTTTGAGCTGGACTTCCTTCCTCGCCATGCAGTCAAGAGCCAATCACTGGCTGACTTCGTGGCTGAGTGGACGCCTACGAAGGCTGATCCAGGGGGCCACGAAGACGGTGAACCAAAGCACCGAGCTCCGGTATTCACCGGGCCTCACTGGATGCTCTTCTTCGACGGCTCCTCGCGAAAGCAGGGAGCCGGTGCCGGCGTACTGCTTCTCATGCCATCGGGGGAGCAGTCTGGGTACATGGTGTGTCTCAACTTCAAGGCAACTAACAACATGGCAGAGTATGAAGCACTCATCTTTGGCCTAAAGACAGCCCTGTCTTTGGGCGCTCGCCAGTTGTTGGCACAGGGCGACTCCCAGCTAGTTATCAAACAAGTTAAGGGTGAATGCTCCTGCAATGACCCACAGCTAGCTGCTTATCTGCTCCATGTGCAGATGTTGGAGAAAGACTTCCTCGCCTTGGACCTGCGCCATGTACCGCGCACTGGCAATGCCACAGCTAACGACCTCTCAACGAAGGCCTCCACCGGAGCCCCTGTGCCCGAAGGAGTCTTCGAGAGGACATTGCTGCGGCCCACAGCCCGCCTGCCGAGCCGGGCGAAGGGGGCTGGATCAGCACATCGAAGCTGGCGGTCCCGGCGGCCCTGCAGCCATGGACGCCGCCAAGGATCGTAAGCGTCACTAGGGACTCCGTGCAACCCAGCGCTCAAGATCCAGAAGCTCAAGTCAGACCTGATGCATGGATCACGGAGATCCGGGACTACTTGAAAGACAACATCCTCCCTGATGAACGTGTATCCGCTGAACGGATCGTGCGCATGGCTAAGAGGTACCCACTGGTAGAAGGGGATCTCTACCGGCATGGCGCCAACCACGTCCTATTGCGGTGCATAACCCAGGGGGAAGGCTGCGACTTGCTCGCTGAGATCCATGGAGGCGAATGTGGGAGTCACTCTTCCTCACGCACGCTTGTTGGTAAAGCCTTCCGGCATGGCTTCTACTGGCCGACGGCACTCCAGGATGCCGTCAAGCTGGTCGAGAGCTGCAAGGCGTGCCAGTTCCACGCCAAGCAGATCCATACACCGGCTCAGGCGGTTCAGATGATCCCACCCTCATGGCCGTTCGATGTATGGGGGTTGGACATCCTAGGACCATTCCCCAGAGCCGTCGGGGGATTCCGGTACCTCTACGTTGCCATCGACAAGTTCACCAAGTGGCCGGAAGCCACACCCGTCGTCAGCATCAACAAGCAATCTGAAGTAAAGTTCATCAAGTCGACCGTCTGCCGGTTCGGGGTCCCGAACAGAATCATTACTGACAACGGGACCCAGTTCAGTAGTGCAGCGTTCCAAGAATTCTGCGAAGACCTCGGCATCCAGGTGTGCTATGCCTCCGTTGCTCATCCAAAGAGCAATGGACAAGTTGAGAGGGCCAATGTCGAGATTCTTCGGGGCCTCAAGACCCGCACCTATGCCGGCTTGAAGAAATATGGCGCCAAGTGGGTGGACGAACTTCCGAGCATACTATGGGCTAACCGGACATCCCAAAGCCGGGCCACCAGAGAGACACCCTTCTTCATGGTGTATGGGGCCGAGGATGTGCTTCCCCCCAGAGATCACCATGAAGTCCCTCCGTTTCTGAGCTTACGATGAAGCCGCGCAGGACAACCTCCGGCGTGAAGACATTGACCTTGTCGACGAGGCTTGATTACATGCGGCACTCCGCAACGCACGGTACCGACAAACGCTCCGACGCTACCACCAAAGGTCTGTGCGTGTCCGGGAGCTGTAGGAAGGCGACCTGGTGTTGTGGCGCATACTTTCTCGCGAAGGGACCAACAAACTCTCCCCTAGCTGGGAAGGTCCTTTCCGAGTCACAAAAGTGTACCGTCCCGTGTGCATACGTATTTCCACCGAGGATGGAGATCCGCTCCCGAACCCTTGGAACATAGAACACCTCCGTAAGTTCTACCCCTAGAGCAATAGTAGGACAGTCTCTTCTTTTTGTAATAGATCCCATAGAGTCCAGGAACAGCGCTCGGAGCAGCTAAGTCTCAGGGGACGGTCCAGTACTACGTTCAGCTTGGCCTGGTTCCAACCCTAAGCGCGTAGAGTCTTGCTTCCCTTCTTAATGGGGTGGGTCGTTGCCTCCATGTTTAGCCTGCCTTCCTCCTATAGAAATTTATATGAAAAGAAACCTGTCCTACTTTGCTCTTCCCTTGTGCTCATTTAAATTACGTATTAATTTTTATGACCACACTTCCGGTGTATGCTCACCATTCACTCAGCTCCCTTTTCTCATTCTCACCTCTAGTCGGCATTTGCTGCTGTCGAAGTGTGTGGTCGACACTTCCCGCGGACCTGCTCTGGGCAGCCCGCGGAGGTTCTTTTTCGGAGGGGTTAGACGCTTGCGGAGAGCTTCAGCATTAGGGACGAGTGAGGGAGAAGCTTGACACGGCGAGTTTTACGTGGTTCAGGCCGCCGGAGCGTAAAACCCTACGTCCACGGTGAGCAAAGGTGCTCGTTGTATTGCTTGCTGCTCAGAACCGGAGTCCTGAGCTTGAGGGTGAGTAATGTCTAGGGTGCGAGTTCACAGAGTTCGAACCCTTGCTAACGTTGCCTACCCGAGCCTTTTATAGTCCAAGGCTCGAGTGGCTTACAAGGGGGGCCCGGGACCCGACAGGTGGTCCCGAGGAGATTGCCTGCCGACTACCGTATCTGCAGTTATGCCGGTAGTTGTCTCTGGTGAAGGCTTCCGAGTCTTTGCTCTGCTGCCCTGCCCATGCCGCAAGCTAGTCGTAGTGGTTGATGATGGCAGGGGCAGCAGGGGATGTCTTGTTGCTGTGTTTATTGGCGGGCAGGCTCTGACACGGCGCGCCAGTCTGTGATGCGACTGGACGTAACGGCACCTGACAGAGGCGTGCTCCGCGTCTCCGCGTCTTGGGAAGGCACGGGCCTTGAATACCTTGTACAGGCAAGGTATGGTGCGTCTTTACGCCTGCTGCCTACCACGCGGGGGTAGGCAGCGTTATCCTGCAGGCCACGTGGCGGGCCCAGAGCTCTCCCAAGGCTGCCACTTCTGCACGTTGCGGCACTCTTTTTGGGAACCGCCGAAGCGCCTTGCCGTCTCGTCTCCTTGGAAGAGTTTCGAATCGCTTTGAATCGCACCTCGGAAGTTTTAAAAGGGGATCTTACCCGCATCGCGGCTTCCCTTTGCACTTCCCAGCGCTTGCACCTTCCTTGAACTCTTGCGCCTTTGTCTTCCCTGTCCTTGAGCTCTCCCCTGCCATGGCTTCCAACCCGCCTCCAGAGAAGAAGCGCGCTCGATCTCCTCCGGTGGCGGCGTCGGTGCCAAGTTAGGGAACCAGGGCGCCTGCACGGCCTGCTTCTGGAGATGGCACTCCGTCCGGTGGCGACCCCAAGAGGTCTCGGGCTCATCATCCCGACGGGACTCCTCTTGAGCGACAACAGGCCGAAGGTTCCCGGGCGTCGCGTCCTCCCTCCTCAGGCGGTGGAGTCTCCAAGGAAACTGCTGACGCGCCAAGGAGGGCTTCAGGCGGTGGAGTCTCCAAGGAGACTGCTGATTTGTCGAGGGGAGCTTCAGGAGCATCCCCTGCTCCGTCAGTCCGGGCGGCGGCGGAGCGGCCATCGGCGGCGACGGCGGGCTCTAGTGGTCCTACCCTGGCTCGGAAGCCGGGGTTCATAGCCCGTTGGAGTGCTCGCGTTTCTCGGCCGTCCCCGACTGACGGGGAGTCTGCGCCGCAGCACTCGGAAACCGGGACAGCTGCCGCGGCCCCCAAGCCAGCGCGAGTTTCTCCTGTACCGGTCTGCCCGGATTCTATGGCAGCGCCAACTCCTCCTGCCGAGACAGTTGCCGCGGCCCCCAAGCCAGCGCAGGTTCACCCTGTACCAGGCGGCCCAGCTTCTATTTCAGCGTCGACTCCCTCCACCCGTCCCTCTCCACCGGCTGAGGAGCCAGCTGTCAGTGAGGGTTCAACGGGTCCGGCTGTCGAAGTCCCGGTGCCGGCTTCTCCTGACCGGCATCTCATCCCGGTTGCCGGTGCGTCGTCTTCTCTTGAGGACGATGTGATGGAGGAGGTCGGGGGCGCCGCTCCGGCCTCTGCTGCCCCACTGCCCCTGGCGGATGCCCTCGTGCTCGCCCAAGCGAGCCTCCGGCAGGTCTTGGTCGCGCTCGGTCGTGAACGAGAGGAGCAGGTGGTTGAGAGGGATCGCCTCCTCACCTGGGGGAACCTTTTGTGGGAGCGGACCGCGAAGGTCAAGGGCGAGCTCGACTCCAGGCGGGAGTCGCTTGACATCATGGAGGCGCTCATCGACTGGCAGAAGCGGGCTATCGACCGTCTGGACTCCGAGACGCGGCAGCTCCACAGGGAGGCCCTTGAGGCGCATGCCCAGGCCGAGGAGAACTTCTCTACCCTGGAGGAGGTACGGCAGAGGCTGAAGCGCCGTAAGCGCGCCATTGAGGACCAGGAGCGCTCCGTGGCGGCCGAGGCGGAGAGGGTCGCTGCGCGGCTGGCGGCAGGCGAGGGCGACCTGCAAGCTCGGGCCAGGGAGCTAGAGGCCCGGAAGGCAGACCTTGCCATGAAGGAAGAGCAGGTCTCCCGGGAACGCCAGGCAATCCTGGATCGGGAGTTGGCTTTCGACTTTCGGGCTTCAGAGTTGGAGCGGCTTGCCCAGACTCTCCGCCTTCGGGAAAGCTCCCTGGCGGCCAAGGAGAAGGAATTCTCCGAGGGAAGCCGCGATGCCCTGCGGGCAGCCCGCCGTGAGGTAGAGGAGCTCTTGACCTCACGGTCCTCCGAGGCCCGTGCGGTCTCGAGCTTCGTTGACCAGGCGGGGTCCGCCTTGGTCCCTCTTGGCTTCAGCCCGGTGAAGGCGGCGGCTCCTGCGCTGAAGGTGGCTGAAGTGATCCCCACGCTGGAGTCAATCGGCGCCAAGCTGAGCAGGCTAGACGCGGTGGTCGCCAGCGAGCTTGAGGCAGAGGGACGGGGCCTTACCTTGGAGGTTGCCACGCATGTGCTGGCATGCTTCAGGAGCCGGGACCCTTCTTTCTCACTAGAGCCAGCGAGGCAGGGCCCTGCCGCGGAGCGGGAGGAGACCGCCAGGGCTGAAGTCGGGGATGTGGCTGCCCTTGTAGCCTCTAGGTTCCGGCGCGAGCCAGGGGGACCCTAGGGCTTGTTTCTTTCTTTTTATCGAGTTTGTAGTCCAGCTCATGGAGCCATGAATAAATAGACTCTTGTGACTTTTTGTGCCTGTTATGCTTTTGTCTTCTTCTTGGTTTCACCTGCCCGAGCCCTTAGCTCCGCAAGGTACTCAGAGGCCTTCACCAATCTTGGAGCCCCACACAGACACTTTCCCCGGGTGCTTATTGTATTGAGGGCCCCGGAGGTCTCTGAAACTCGCCCCATGAGAACGGGGAGGTCCGGATCTGCCGACCACGTGGCGGCCCCGGAGCTCCCTTCTGTGGAGAGGGAGATCCGGCCCCGCAGGACACGTGGGGCCTCCGGAGCTCACCCCTGCGGAGGGGGCGAGGCCCAGCTCTGCCGGCCACGTGGCGGGTCCGGAGCTACCCGCTGAGTAGAGGGGGGGCTCCGACCCCGCCGGACACGTGGGGCCTCCGGAGCCCGCCCCTGCGGAGGGGGCGGGGTCCGGATCTCTCGATCTTGTGCGGTCCCATAGCGGCCCCCTGGTAGGTGTGGCCAATTGCTCGGGTACTCCTACCATACTCCTGCGGGGAGCCAAGGCCGAAGGGTCCTGCACACAAGTAAGGGAAACGTAATTCTCCTTGGGGATCCCCCTTTCCCTATCTCATAGTCTTATTTGGCTTACGATCCTGATCCGGTGCACGGTGCTTAGGAACTTTAGCGCGCGACGTGCCGGGGGCTCGGGGCCCCCTGGCCATCGGCAGGTACCTCAAACGCGACCGTCTCAGGCAGGATAGCAAATGCCGACTAGAGGTGAGAACAGGAAAAGGGGGCTGAGTGTATGGTGAAAATACCCGAGAAGTGCGGTCATGAAAATTAATACGTAATTTGAATGAGCACAAGGGAAGAGCAAAGTAGGACAGGTTCTTTCCCTATAAATTTCCATAGGAGGAAGGAAGGCTAAACATGGAGGCAGCGACCCGCCCCATTAAAAAGGGAAACAAGACTCTACGCGCTTAGGGTCGGAACCAAGCCAAGCTGAACGTAGTCCTGGACCGTCCCCTGAGACTAAGCTGCTCCGAGCGCTGTTCCTGGACTCTATGGGATCTATTAAAAAAGAAGAGACTGTCCTACTATTGCTCTAAGGGTAGAACTTACGGAGGTGTTCGATGTTCCAGGGGTTCGGGAGTGGATCCCCATCCTCGGTGGAAAGGCGTACGCACCCGGGGCGGCACACTTTTGTGACTCGGAAGGAGCCTTCCCAGCTGGGGGAGAGTTTATGGGTACCTTCGCGAGAATGTATGCGCCACAACACCAGGTCGCCTTCCTGCAGCTCCCGGACACGCACAGACCTTTGGTGGTAGCGCCGGAGCGCTTGTCTGTATCGTGCGTTGCGTAGTGCTGCATGTAATCGGGCCTCGTCAACGAGGTCGATGTCTTCACGCCGGAGGTTGTCCTGCGCGGCTTCGTCGTAAGCTCGGACACAGTGAGACTTCATGGTGATCTCTGGGGGAAGCACAGCCTCGGCTCCGTACACCATGAAGAAGGGTGTCTCTCCGGTGGCCCGGCTCTGGGATGTCCGGTTAGACCATAGTATGCTTGGAAGCTCGTCCACCCACTTGGCACCATGTTTCTTCAAGCCATCATAGGTGCGGGTCTTGAGGCCCCGAAGAATCTCGGCGTTGGCCCTCTCAACCTGTCCATTGCTCTTTGGGTGAGCAACGGAGGCATAGCACACCTGGATACCGAGGTATTCGCTGTATTTTTGGAACGCTGCGCTGGTGAACTGGGTCCCGTTGTCGGTGATGATTCTATTCGGGACCCCAAACCGGCAGACGATCGACTTGATGAAATTTACTGTGGATTGCCTGTTGATGGTGACGACGGGTGTGGCTTCCGGCCACTTGGTGAACTTGTCGGTGGCTACGTAGAGGTACCGGAATCCCTCGACGGCTCTAGGGAATGGTCCCAGGATGTCCAACCCCCATACGACGAACGGCCATGAGGGCGGGATCATCTGTACCGCCTGAGCCGGTGTATGGATCTGCTTGGCATGGAACTGGCACGCCTTGCAGCTCTCGACCAGCTTGACGGCATCCTGGAGTGCTGTCGGCCAGTAGAGGCCATGCCGGAAGGCTTTACCGACAAGCGTGCATGAGGAAGAGTGACTCCCACATTCGCCTCCATGGATCTCAGCGAGCAAGTCGCAGCCTTCCCCCTGGGTTATGCACCGCAATAGGACGTGGTTGGCGCCACGCCGGTAGAGATCCCCTTCTACCAGTGCGTACCTCTTAGCCATGCACACCATCCGTTCAGCGGATACACGTTCATCAGGGAGGGTGTTATCTTTCAAGTAGGCCCGGATCTCCGTGATCCATGCATCGGGTCTGGCTTGAGCTTCTGGATCTTGAGCGCTGGGTCGCACGGAGTCCCCAGTGACACTTACGATCCTTGACGGCGTCCATGGCTGCAGGGCCGCCGGGGCCGCCAGCTTCAAGGTGCTGGTCCAGCCCCCTTCGCCCGGCTCGGCGAGCCGGGCTGTGGGCCGCAGCAACGTCCTCTCGAAGACTCCTTCGGGCACAGGAGCTCCGGTGCAGGCCTTCGTTGAGAGGTCATCAGCTGTGTAAAGGTCCCAAAATTTTGAATACAAATGAACTGAAGTGGGAACACCCTTTGGTTCAAGTTTGTAAAAATTGGGACTTGTTTAAATTTTTCCACATGTGATGCCACACATGAGTGTCCCACCACTCTAGGCTATGATCAAGAGGGTGTTTGAGGGACAAAGTTAAGTAAAACTCATGTGTAAGCTCTCATATGCTAGGTTGAAGGAAATTCAGAATGGGAACTCAAATTATTCAATTCAAATTGCAAATGAGGGCAACAAATATGAAGCAAACTGTTGTGCACAAAAACCTCATTTGCAGCAGCAAAAACCAAAAGCAGATTTCATAATTGGATTCCTTAGGTCTAAATAAGTGGGTAGACAAAGTTTCAGGAATTCTTGAAATGATTTGCTACCCATTTGTTAAATGGACTTTAAATTGCATAGGAATTCAAATTCAAATGTGAAATTGGATGAAACTTGTCCAAACCTTCAAATTCAGACCGGGTTCAAACTTTCCCACTATGGAAGGGAGTCATTCTCCAATTTTGAGAAAAATTGAGGGGATAAGGGGGACAGTGGAGCCCACATGTCATTGGGCAAAAAGTGTAACTTACCCCCTAAGTCACCTCTGTCTGTGTACACTGAGCAACCGGGTCCTCGGTTCAGAAACGAATCAATCGGGACCCCTCTCCGGCGCGCCACTGCATGCAACCCCGAAGCCACGCCCCGTTTCCTCTTCGCGCTGGCGACCAGCTTCGCTGTTCCTCTCTCACTCGGTGCGATCCACTCGACCACAGCCGAGCCGACCGGGTGCTGGTTCCCTCGCTCGCAAACCCGCCCGAAGCAACCGAGCCGAGTGAGCTCCGGGCGACACCGAGGGGTGATCGGGACACCTCTTCAGCAGCTGGAGCTTCTCCGTGGCTTGCTCAACGTGATCAGCAGCTCCCAACGTGGCTCTCGTTGCTCACAAACCGGACACCGATGCCTTCTCCCTTCCACACAGAACAGAGCTCCCCTCTGGTGCCGCCACTTTGGTTTTCTTCGGGAGACGGCCAAACTCGGACCACCGAGCTCCCCGAGCTGCACCGCAGCGCTGAGGGGTCATCCCCTACCTTCTCCACTCGCCACCGGGACAGCCGAACCGCTCTGCACTGAGAACGCAGCTTTTCGCGTGGCAACCTAACACAAGCCGGCAATCGGTCTCCCGTGGACAGCTCCACAGAGAGCTTCTCGTGCCTGAACAAGAACACTTTCGGATGCGCTGTTCCTCGGTGATGCTCACCTCCGAAGCACAGGCCATGACGTGGACGACAGAGCACGAATTCGAGAAAAGATATCCAGCGGCCATAAACCGACCTTCCGGTAAGGAACTCTCAAATTCGATCTCAATCTTCACTCTTAGTTCCCCAAATCTTGCACAAAGGGCCGAAACTAGTCGGCGAACAATTGTTCTTCACAACCCTAGTTTAGAAACGCATATAGACCGCCCAATTTCCGAGTTTTCCGAGCTCAAACCTGGAAGGCGTCTCGGGTGCACGGTGAAGAACCATTTGCCGCTGTTGCCAAGCAATTCCAAGGCTATGCCGAGCTTCCCTAGCATCCAAGGATGCTTTAAAGCCAATTCCTCACAAGTTTAGCGGGCTAGGATCACCTGTCGATGGTGCCGGACTTCTCCCGAGGTGGCTGCACGACGCCGGCACATTTCCGGTGGTCTACCGCCTACGCCGACCCCTCCAATCGATTTTCCGTCACTGTAAACCAACAGGCGGCGACCTTCCGGCCGGATGGTAGCCGGGACCGCTCCTCCGGTGAGGCACCGCCTAAATCCGGCGAGGGGGCGGCGGCGCGCGCGAGAGCGCGGGCGGGAGGAAGAAGAAAGGGCCGGGCCCAGTCGTCAGTGACTGCGGATTAAAAATTGGATTTGCTGTGGATGGGGATCCACTGTGGCTGTGCGCTGGAACCGTGTAGCCCCGTGTGTTCTCAGTTCTCAGTGGCTGGGATTTAAAACGTGGGCCCAAGTCTTTTTCCAATAGTAAAACAAATCCAGTTTTAGCTCCAACTTAGGAAATTCATAACTTTGTGTAGGAAACTCCAAATTACGTGATTCAAATTGGGTTGGATTCCATTTGCAAAGGTCTATCCAAATATGAACCCCAATTTGTATGAAATCCAATATTAAATTCTGGATAATTCTTTTAAATTTTTCTGTAAAATAATTATTGAGAGAGTTTGGTTTATCCAAAATTCCTCAATTTTTGCCAGAATATTCTTTAGGATATTATTGGACTTTCAGCAAAGTTTCAACTCAATTGAAGTTGATTTGAGTAGGAATTTCCAGAGTACAATCTGCTGTGCTCAAAACTGTCCAGAAACTTTTCCAGAAAATGGTTTTCCTTTGTAAAATCAGTTCTGGGAAATCCTTAGTTCCAAAAATCATAGGAAAATTCATACATGCTCTATGAGCCATACTTCGAATGATAGTTCAGTGTTTTGGGCATGAAAATGCACATTGCTTCAGAATTAATTCCTGGTAGCATAACTTCTTCAAAAATTATTCTGGGAGAACTACTCAAGTATCAAGTCTGAATTTTGTACCAAAGTACTGTCATGTGACCAGGAACTCACCTGTAAAGTTTCAGATCAAATTGAACTTTAGATCTACCTGTTCTTGTTCTCCATGCTTATGTATATGAGCAACACACAGAGAATTATAGTCGGAATTATGGAAGACACAATTTCCACTCACATTAGCTGCAATTTGGCAAGCTAAGTCTCTGTGTAATGTATGACTTCAGGTAAAAATCTCGAAGTCATTGGAGATCAGGACCTTTAGTTCCTTTAAACCCATTTCAATTCATGTCACATGTCCATTAGGAACCATAGAACATGTTAATGGAAATTCTTATGGACATGTGGTTTCTTCCCTAATCCCTCTGCACAACAGGGACAGGAACTTCATTCTTAGCACTCCCACACAGTTCCCTGTTATTAACATGTTGAGGCTTTACTTCTTTAAAGTGCATTATAAGAACATATGCATATACATATCAGTAGGACTTACGACGGAGGCAACCAATGGAGAAGTTCGATGGAGTGGTTTCACTGAAGTGGACCAGTTGATCAAGCCTCAAGGGAGACAAGACTCTAACTGAACTATATACTATTAGACCCTGCAAAACAGGCAACCCCGGTTTGCATTTAACTACCACTAAGTTTTTACTTTGTATACAATACGTCGGTTAGAATGAATTGTGCATTAAGTCTAGATGTTTGATACTACTCTTGCATGACCAGAAAACCTATGGAGTATTTGGGTAGGTGTCCTTCCACCGTGTAGAATATGCCATGCTTAAGTAGGACACGGTAGAAGTCGAGTGGCTGGACGCTACTCGCGAGTATTGGAAATTGGGAGCATAGGGGATTGGTTCAAAAGGTTGCTAGTAAGTTGAAATGAGACCGGGCAGGGTGTAGGGGCAACAGGACATGGGGGCCTGGGTGTTTAGACCTGTCCGTGTCGGTTGAGGACCGATCCGTATGCGGCCCTGCTGAACAAGTATTGAACGTACCGAAGACATATCGGATATATGGGACCCGATAAACCGATGTAACCTATACCTCCGGGCGTCGAGGCATAACACACCGATCTATAGGTGTAGGCTGAGGGCAGCAAGGTGGAAATCTGCCAACGGGCATAGAGAGATGCTCCGTGTGGGGAACCTCCTGCTCGTTTCGGGGCGACCGGTTCGACATTTGGGCTGTTGGGTGAAAGGTTGTCCCGTACGACATCAGGGGAGCGTGCTGTGTGCGGCTCTGAGTATGGGCGTACGTGGCGTGCTATTCGGGTATCCCTGCAGGTGTATAACAAGTCGATTCGCCGTCCCTCGCGGTTATGAGTACCGCTTGTTCACTGCGTCGTGACATAGAGGTAACTTGCACGGAGATAAGAATTAATCATCATTGTTTTGAAGTTAATACTAGTAACGTAATGTTATGATTTGTGAATAGGTTAGTGCAAATTCGATTCATTTCCACCATGAGCAAGTTACATCGGGAGAAAGCGTTTCTTGTTTGATTGTGGACTCCCGATGTGAGGTGCCCAAGGTTATGCTTAATTTGCTGCTAATAACATTTAAAAGTAAGGACCCATTTTTAGGCGAGTTCATATGCAATGTACAATCCTATGTTAAGTTTCTACCATCATGTAGAGTTTCATGCTTAGGGCCGACGGTTAAGTCTTGCTGAGCGTTATGCTCACGGATACTATACAAGTTGTTTTGCAGGTAATAACATTATGCTACTGAGTACGGTTGTCCGATGAGACTCGGAACTGTCCGAGTGGTAAACTCATGGAACCCTTGCCGCTGCTGTTGTCATCGTGATGCTAGTGAGAAGGGTCCGCGGGCTGGATGCCTTCTCTGTTGCTTAGCACAGATATGAGACGTGAGTTGTGTTAGTTTTCCGCTGTAGAGTATTTTGAGAAATAATTGTAAAACTTACACTTTGTAAGCTTCCGCTTGGTTTATGTAATATGATGTTTTATTGTGTGTGCTGTTGGGTGCCACATCGCACGGCACCACCCAATGCGATTCCCGGGCAAGGTGCCCCGTCCCGTGAGTGATCGGGATGGCGGGCCCTGACAGCATGGTATCAGAGCTGCATTGGTAATAGCGCACAGAATAAGGATCATATTACGTTAAAAACTTAGGATACGGTGAGATAACGGTACTAAGCCCAAATAAGGACTGCTATTAGCATATTATGAAGGTGGCAAGCTAACCTAGTTGTTATGTCGGAAAATCGTGCATCTCGGGACGTCTATGTCTTGAGGGGTGCACGTATGCGCTGTCCACCAGTGCTCACAAGCTAAAGGGTGAAGCCCCACGGGTGGCAGGTAACCCGACCCGCTTTAGTATCCTCTACGACTCTTCATGTCGTTTGGGGTATTCGAGCAACGCTTTTCCCTAGCGTGCTTTGGGCAAGTATGGGAGACCCCGTGAAGTGGTCAGTAACGTGACACGTAGCTCAAGGCGTGCTTGGCTTGAGAACACCTGTCCGAGTGATGACGGACGGGTGTACCAACTGTATGGATACCGGGTTCGGTGTGCAGCCGAACCTGATGATTGAGTGTGTTTTACGCAGGTACTAACCACGAAAACCTTAGTACGTGTAGAACACGTTTGCGAGTGGCCGTTTTAGTGCCACCTAAGGATACGTATATGCCGGTGTAATCCGGTATAGGTTTTTCTTTGGTGAGGCGACGTAGTACCGTCATATGTCTTACGGTGCATCGACACCGTACTACATTGGATAGTTTCTTTCCTATGAAGAAATCATTCATGATTAATGTCGAAGTGTTCAGTCGACACTTCCCCCGGGCCTGCACTGGGCAACTCGCGGAGGTTCTTTTTTCGGTGGGGCTAGTCTCTAGCGGAGAGATTGCGTAGATGGACGAGTTAGTAAGAGCTTGACACGGCGAGTTTTACGTGGTTCAGGCCGCCGGAGCGTAAAACCCTACGTCCACGGCGAGCTATGGAGCTCGCTGTATCTCTTGCTGCTCAGGGCCGGAGGCCTGAGCTTGGGGGTGAGTTACAGCTTGAGAGTGTATGGCTAGCGTATGAGTTGCAAAGTGCGAACCCTTGCTATCGACGCCTACCCGAGCCTTTTATAGTCCAAGGCTCGGGCAGCTTACAAGGGGTGCCGGGACCTGACAGGTGGTCCCGGGAAGATTGTCTATCATCTACCGTATCTGCAGTTATGCCGGTAGTTGCCCTTGGTCGAAGGCTTCTGAGTGTTCATCTTGCCGCCCTGCCCATGCCGCATGCTAGTCGTAGTGGTTGATGATGGCGCAGGCGGCATGGGATGTCTTGTCGCGGTGTTTATTGGCTGGCAGGTTCTGACACCGCGCGCCAGTCTGTGATGCGACTGGGCGCAACGGCACCTGACAGACGCGTGCTCCGCGTCTCCGTGTCTTAGGAAGACGCGGGCCTTGAATACCTTGTACGGGCAAGGTATGGGGCGCCTTTACGCCCGCTGCCTACCGCTCGGGGCAGGCAGCGCCGTTCTGCTGCCACGTGGCGGGCCCGGAGCCCTTCTCAGAGGAGAGGAAGGTCAGCCCCGCGGGGCACGTGGAGCCTCCGGACCTCTCCCCGCGGAGGGGGAGGCTCGGCTTCTGTTGGCCACGTGGCGGGCCCGGAGCTCTCCTCTGAGGGGAGGGAGGTCCGGCCCCGCTGGACACGCGGCGCCTTCGGACCTCTCTCCCACGGAGGGGGAGGTCCGGCTTCTGTATGCCACGTGGCGGGCCCGGAGCTCTCCTCTGAGGAGAGGGAAGTCCGGTCCCGCCGGACGCGTGGCGCCTTCGGAGCTCTCCCTGCGGAGAAGGGCGAGTCCCTTAGGCATTTTACCCTGTGCGCGGGGGTACCCCATATCTCAGGTACCGACAGTGGCCCCCGGGCCCATCTCGGGGGAGATAGCGAGCCCGAGGTGGGACCTCCATCTCTTCCGATCCGCGCACTTTCTCTAAGTCCCGAATT
The DNA here is from genome assembly GCA_030760725.1 of Neostapfia colusana. Classification (NCBI taxonomy): domain Eukaryota; kingdom Viridiplantae; phylum Streptophyta; class Magnoliopsida; order Poales; family Poaceae; genus Neostapfia; species Neostapfia colusana. The sequence continues at coordinate 111,569,775 of JASWHV010000006.1, forward strand.
GACCGCTGCCGGAGCACGAACGGCCGCGGGATTGTGGGAGCGTGCACTCACTTGATGGTTGCTTTTACTTCGGCGGTTCCCAAGACTGCCGCTTCTGCACGTTGCGGCGCTTTCTTCGGGAACCGCCGAAGTGCCTTGCCGGCTCATCTTCTCAGGAGACTGACTCCTTTACCCCACCACTTTAGCTAGGCGGCTTGGGCCCACCCGTCATCGGCACTCGGTCTAGGAACCGAAGCGGTCGCCGACGCGGGGTATCCGAAGAGTTCCGAATCGCTTGGGATTGCACCCGGGAAGGTGTTAAAAGAAACCTCCATGTGGGTACATTCCCCTTATAAGGCTTCCAGCCCCTGCGCCTCCCTCAGGTCCCTGCAGTCTTGTCTTCTTCCATGGCTCTTAACCCGCCTTATGGGGGAAGAATTGCTCTCGGTTCCCTCCAGCGGTTGCGTCTGCACCAAGCCTGGGACTCAGTGAGCCTGCCTTCCCTGCCCCTGAGGGTGGTGGAGTCTTCAAAGGAACCGCTGAAGCACCGAGGAGAATCCCAGGCGGCAGAGTCTCCAAGAACACCGCTGAATACTGCGGAGAGGGCCTCAGGAGCACCCTTGATGACTCCAGCTTTTGCGCAGGTGATGAGGGATGGGGGCTCCAGGGGCACCCTTGACGACACCGGCTTTTGCGCAGGTGATGAGGGAACTTCAGGAGAAGGAAACCGCCGATGCACCATGGAGGATCCCAGACGGTAGAGTCTCCAGGAAGACCGCTGAATACTGCGGAGGGGGCCTCAGGAGCTCCCGTGGTGTCACTGGTTTTTGCGCCGGTGATGAGGGAGGCGATTCCTGCGCTCTGGTCATAGAGCGAGAGAGTTCCGCCAGGGCTGAAGCCTGGTGACACGGCCGTTGTTGCAACTTCTGGATTCTGGTCGTGTCGGGAGACCCTTGGGACTTGTTTCTTCCTTTTTATCGAGTCTGTAGTCCAGCTCATGGAGCCTCGCATAGTTTGACTCATTTAAGATATTTGTGACTGTGATGCTTTTTCTCTCCTTCTTGGGCTTGCCTGACTGAGTCCTCAGCTCCGCAAGGTACTCAGAGGCCATCTCCAATCTCGGAGCTTTGCACAGACACCCTCCCCGGGTCCTAACCGTGTTAGGGGCCCCCGGAGGTTTCCGGATCTTGCCCTATGGGGAGCCCCAAATCTGCCTGCCACGTGGCGGGTCCGGAGCTCCTCCTTAAGAGGAGGGAGTTCCGGCCATGCTGGACACGTAGGGCTTTAGGAGCCCTCCCACCGAGGGGGGAGGTCCGGTTTCCGCCTGCCACGTGGCGAGCCCGGAGCCCTCCTCAAGGGAGGTGAGAGTTCCGGGCCTGCTGGACATGTGGGGCCCTCGGGTCCCGCCCCTGCTGAAGGGGCGGGACCCGGTCCTTCCAATCCTAGGCCAAAGTAGTTGGTAGCTCTTTTTCCCCCTGCTTCATGCAGACCCTGTTGCCGCAACCTGGAGGTCCTGCACATAGGTAGAGGAAACGTAATTCTCCTTGGGGGCTCCCCCTCCCTTATCTCATGGTCTTATTTGACTTATAGCCCCTAACCATATGCTTGGTGCTTGGGGACTTGTAGAGAGGGGGAGCTGAGCACATGGCAACCATGCACTGCAAGGGTGACTAAAAAACTTAATTCACAATTTAAATGAGTACAAGGAAAGAGCAAAGTAGAGCAGACTTCTTTTCGTACAACTTTCCACAGGAGGAAGGCAGGCTAAACATGGAGGCCACGACCCACCCCATTAAGAGGGGAAGCAAGACTCTACGCGCTTGGAGTCTGAACCAGGCAAAGCTGAACGTAGTCCTGGACCGTCCCCTGGGCTTTAGCTGCTCCGAGCGCTGCTCCTGGACTCTATGGAGTTTATTACGAAAAGAAAGTACTGTCCTATTTTTGCTCTAGGGGTAGAACTTACGGAGGTGTTCTATGTTCCAAGGGTTCGGGAGCAGGTCCCCATCCTCGGTGGAAAGGCGCACACACCCGGGGCAGCATACTTTCGCGACTCGGAAGGGGCCTTCACAACTAGGGGAGAGTTTGTGGGCCCCTTCACGAGAAAGTATGCGCCGCAACACCAGGTCACCTTCCTGCAGCTCCCGGGCACGCACAGATCTCTGGTGGTAGCGCCGAAGCGCTTGTCTGTACCGCGCGTTACGGAGTGCCGCATGTAATCAGACCTCGTCGACGAGGTCGATTTCTCCACGCCGGAGGTTGTCCTGCGTGGCTTCGTCGTAAGCCCGGACACGGTGAGACTTCATGGTGATTTCTGGGGGAAGTATAGCTTCAGCCCCATACACCATGAAGAAGGGTGTCTCCCCGGTGGCCCGGCTCTGGGATGTCCGGTTAGCCCATAGTGTGCTCGGAAGCTCATCTACCCAATTGGCACAATGTTTCTTCAGGCTGGCGAAGGTGCGAGTCTTAAGGCCCCAGAGAATCTCCGCGTTGGCCCTCTCAACTTGCCCATTGCTCCTCGGGTGGGCGACAGAGGCATAGCATACCTGAATACCAAGGTCCTCGCAGTAGTCTTGGAATGCTGCGCTGGTGAACTGGGTCCCGTTGTTGGTGATGATCCTGTTTGGGACCCCGAACCGGCAGACAATAGACTTGATGAATTTTACTGCGGATTGTTTGTTGATGGTGACAACTGGTGTAGCTTCCGGCCACTTGGTGAACTTGTCGATGGCGACATAGAGGTACCGGAATCCCCCGACGGTTCTGGGAAATGGTCCCAGGATGTCCAGCCCCCATACGGCAAACGGCCACGAGGGCGGGATCATCTGTACCGCCTGAGCCGGTGTATGGATCTGCTTGGCGTGGAACTGGCACGCCTTGCAGCTCTTGACCAGCTTGACGGCATCCTGGAGTGCTGTCGGCCAGTAGAAGCCATGCCGGAAGGCTTTACCGACAAGCGTGCGTGAGGAAGAATGACTTCCACATTCGCCTCCATGGATCTCAGCGAGCAAGTCACAGCCTTCCCCCTGGGTTATACACCGCAATAGGATGTGGTTGGCGCCACGCCGGTAGAGATCCCCCTCTACCAGCGCGTACCTCTTAGCCATACGCACAATCCATTCAGCGGTTGCATGTTCATCAGGGAGGATATTGTCCTTCAAGTAGTCCCGGATCTCCGTGATCCATGCATCGGGTCTGACTTGAGCTTCTGGATCTTGAGCGCTGGGTTGCACGGAGTCCCCAGTGACGCTTATGATCCTAGGCGGCATCCATGGCTGTAGGGCCGCCGGGACCGCCAGATTCGAGGTGCTGGTCAAGCCCCCTTCGCCCGGCTCCGCGGGCCGGGCTGTGGGCCGCAGCAACGTCCTCTCAAAAACTCCTTCGGGCGCGGGGGCTCCGGTGGAAGCCTTCGTTGAAAGGTTGTCAGCTGCGGCATTACCAGCGCGCGGTACGTGATGCAGGTCCAAGGCGAGGAATTCTTTCTCCAACATCTGTACGTGAAGCAGATACGCAGCTAGCTTCGGGTCATTGCAGGAGCATTCGCCCTTGACTTGCTTGATGACCAGTTGGGAGTCGCCCTGTGCCAACAACTGGCGAGCGCCTAAAGACAGGGCTGTCTGCAGGCCAAAGATGAGTGCTTCATACTCCGCCATGTTGTTGGTTGCCTTGAAATTTAGACGCACCATATACCCAAACTGTTCCCCCGATGGCATGAGGAGCAGTACGCCGGCACCGGCCCCCTGCTTTCGCGAGGAGCCGTCGAAGAAAAGTGTCCAGTGAGGTTCGGTGAAGACCGGAGCTTGGGGCTCTGGCTCACCGCCTTCATGGCCCCCTGGGTCAGTCTTCGTTGGTGTCCACTCCGCCACAAAGTCAGCCAGTGCTTGGCTCTTGACTGCATGGCGTGGGAGGAAGTCCAGCTCAAACTCCGCCAGCTCCGCCGCTCATTTAGCAACGTTGCCAGTCGCATGGGGGCTGTGAATAATTGTCTTCAGCGGATACGAGGTGACTACCGAGACCCGGTGGGCCTGGAAGTAATGGCGGAGCTTCCTGGAGGCCATGAGCACCGCATACAGCAGCTTGTGGACTTCTAGGTACCTTGTCTTGGCATCATGAAGTACTTCGCTGATGTAGTAGACAGGCCTCTGTATGGTTCGAACCCTCTCTCTTAGGATTGGGAGCTCCTCGTCCATTGGCCCCGGCCCGCCGGAGGTGGGTGGACCCACGGGGGCCTCCGTGAACTGGGACCCGGAGGCCCTTAAGCTTTCTTGATCATCCGGGAGCTCCGGGGGGTCTTGAGGGACCTCCGGGAGATCCCAAATGGACCCAGGAGATTTATCTTAGGGGTCCGGGAGGCCGTCCTGGGCCTCCAGGAGGTCGACTTGGACCTCCAGGGGGTCCGGGAGACCGTCTTGGCCCTGCGGGGCCCCCTGGCATCTGTCTTCTGCTACCGGAGCAGGTTGCCAGGGTGAGGGGTCTGGCGCTCCGCGACAAGGACCATACTCACCACTTCTGTTGTCGCCGCAATGTAGAGCAGCAAGTGCTCCCCGGGCTCAGAGGCTACCATGATAGGTAGGGTCGTCAGGAGTCGCTTCAACTCCTGGAAAGCCTCTTCTGCTTCGTCAGTCCAGGCAAAGGGGCCTGACTTGCGCAGGAGCTTAAAGAAAGGGAGTGCCCACTCTGCTAGCCTCGGTATATCCGACTCAGCGCGGCTAGACATCCCGTGAGTCTCTGAACATCCTTGACGCGGACAGGGGGCCGCATCAAGTCGATGGCCTTGATCTTCTCTGGGTTGGCCTCAATCCCTCGGTGCGAGACCAGGAACCCTAAGAGCTTCCCAGAGGACACGCCAAACACACATTTATCTAGGTTCAGCTTGGTGCGCGTAGAGCGCAACTTGTCAAAGACTAAAGCTAGATTATCTAGTAGGGACGAACCCTGCTTGACCTTGACAACTATGTCATCGACATACACCTCAACTAGGTCTCTTATTAACTCCCCAAAGGTTTTGTGCACGCCTGCACAAAGGTGGGGAGTGCATTCTTTAGGCCGTAAGGCATAGACACATAGCAATAAAGGCCGTCTACTGTGATGAAGGAGGTGTGCTCCTCGTCCTCCCTAGACATGGGGATCTGATGGAAACCCGAGTAGGCGTCTAGGAAGCACAGCATATCACAGCCTGACGTTGAGTCTACTATTTGATCTATTCTAGGGAGAGGGAATGGATCTTTGGGACATGCCTTATTGAGACTGGTGTAGTCGATGCACATCCGGAGCTTCCCGCCGGCCTTCGGGACAACGACGGGGTTCACCAACCATCGGGGGTGGTGGACCTCCCGTATGAAGCCAGCGTCCAGCAGCTTCTTGACTTCTTCACGGATGAAGTTTTGCCGCTCGATGGACTGCTTGCGGGGCTTCTGTTGAACCGGCCGGGCGTCGGGGAAGACTTTCAAGTGGTGCTCGATCACCTCCCTGGGGATCCCCGGCATCTGTGACGGCTGCCATGCAAACACGTCGACGTTGTGCCGGAGGAAGGTGACGAGCGCGCCTTCCTATTTGCTATCCAGGCCCCCGGCTACCAGGGTGGTCTGGGTAGCTTCGGCGCCGACTTGGACGACCTTTAAGGGGACGCCACCCTCGTCGAGAGGTTGCACCCGGGGTGCTGTGGTGGAAGCACGGTGACGTGCGCTCGGGCGGAGCTGGTCCGGCTCCGTATTGCCGGGGGCTGATGCCCCAGCTGTTGCGAGCGCTTGGAGCTTCTCCAGGGCCGACACTGCAGCAGTGCGGTCCCCACGAATCCTGAGAACGCCCGTCGGTGTTGGCATCTTCAGGACGAGGTAGCCGTAGTGGGCTACAGCCATGAACCGGTACAGGGCTGGCCTGCCGATTATGGCGTTGAAGGGGAGGTCTATCTCCGCTACGTCGAACAGAATGTACTCTGTTCGATAGCTGTCCGGAGCCCCAAAGGTCACCGGGAGACTAATGTTGCCGTAGGGGATAACCTGTCCCGGCCCTACCCCTGAGAATGGGCTCGACGGGGTGAGCTTGGCCATCGGGACCTGCAGCTTCTGGAAAGCTGCACGGCTGATGAGGTTCAGCCCAGCTCCTCCATCTACCAAAACGTGGTACATTCTCACGTTGGCGATGGTAGGGGCCACCAGGAGCGGTAGTTGGCCGGCCCCAGCCATGTTCCTGGGGCAGTCGGTGGCGTCAAAGCTGATGGGGGTCCCCATCCACTTACGGTGCGGTGCAGTACTTGGGAGTGGCGCCACCGACGCTACTGCTCGGCGCAGAGTCTTGACTGCGCTTCGGGACGAGGGGTCGGCGGACCCGCCGTATATGACGTAGAGCTTCTTCCGACGCTCATCGTCGCTGGAGCCGGAGTCCTCATGATTGCGTGCCGCCTTCACGACACGCTGAGACTCCTGGATCTCCTCTGGGTGGTCGATGTTGTCTGGAACATCCACCCCCTGCTCGTCTTCCTTTGGACGGAAGGGCAGGGCATCAACCCGCTGCCGCTTCCCCTTGCGGAAGCGCTCTGCGAGCCTTCGGATCTCCCGGCACTCGGCAGTAGTGTGGCGACAGCTGCCGTGCACGGGGCACATGTTGTCCTGGCTATCTTCCGGGGTCGGTGACTTTCGCTGCCTCTTGTCAGGTTGCGGCCCCCGAGCCCCACTGAGCGTCGCTGCAGTGACGACTGGGGTCGCGGCCGGCGGTCTTATCTTGCTTCTGCCTCGGCTCTTGGTCTTCCTGCTGCCTCCATAGGGAGTACGACCAGATCCGGGCAGCCCTCCTGACTCGGAGGATGGCTGTGAGTGCCAGTTCCACCCTTCGGCTGCTCTGGCGCACTTGTCCGCCAAGCTGAAGAGCTCCGAGGCATCGCGGACCTCCCTGGTCGCGAGTTTCTCAAGCATCTTCTTGTCTCGGACGCCTTGCCGGAACGCCAACACCACAGAAGCATTTTGAATGTGTGGGATGGTGTTCTGCACCTGGGAGAATCGCTGGATGAAAGAGCGCAGCGACTCCCCAGGTTGTTGTTGGATGGCGTGGAGGTCGAGCTCCGTGCCAGGCCGGGTGTAGGAACTGCCGAAGTTGGCTATGAACTGTCGGCAAAGCTCTCCCCAGGAAGTTACGGAACCCTGGGTGAGGTTCATGAGCCAAGACCGAGCTGGGCCAGTCAAGGCGACAGGGAAGTAATTGGCCATGACGGCTTCATTCCCTCCTGCGGCAAGTACGGCGGTGGAGTAAATCTGGAGGAATTCCGCTGGGTTGATGCTGCCGTCGTACTTCTCGGGCTGGAGCGGCCGAAACTTGCGCGGCCACTTTGCGAAGCGAAGGTGGGGCGCGAGGGCCGCACACCCTGCTTCTGTCGCCGCAGGTTCTGATGCCGCGAACGCTTGGTTCGTACTGAGCACCGCTGTGGCGGACCGGAATCTGCTCATCCAGGATCGCAGAGGGTGGTGCCGCGCGATGCGACACCCGACAGCACACGTCATAAGAACACATCATATTACATGGGAAAACAACTCAATGTACAAAGTAGTACACTTCTCAGTTACAAACTAGGGTCTTTATTACACAGCGGAAGTTTCTTTTGTACAACTCACGCCCGCCTATCTAGCAAAAGTCGGTTGCCCAGCCCTAGGGCAACCCACACTAGCTGCACATCTCAGCTCAGCGCAGCGTGTACGGCTCCCACTCAGCCGTGGTCCCCGACGGAGGGTAACCCTCGCCGGTGGACTCGTACTCCGAGTCCGTGGGTGGCTCCTCACCTGAAAAACACTTAAGCAGCAACCGTGAGCACGAAGGCTCAGCAAGGCTTAACCGACTCACCTAAGCATGAAACTCTACATGAGGTGTACCATGACACAGGATAGCAATGTTGCAGCAAATGGACACGCCTACACGTTCATCCTTAATTCATCTTTTAGCAACAAGTTAACAGTTCATGAAGCTGAAATTTAGTAAGCAATATTTGGTGGCACACATGTAGCAATACAATTATATCATAGCAGCAATATTGAATCATAACATTTCATTCATTAGTCTACGTTACGACGCAGTGAACAAGCGGTACTCGTCACCGCGAGGGACGGCGAATCGACTCGATATACACCTGCAGGGAAACCCAAAGAGCACGTCACGTACGCCCACCCGTGGAGCTGCACAGCACGCTCACTCGATGTCGTACGGGACAACCTTTCACCCAACAGCCCAAACGTCGAACCGGTCGCACCGAAACGAGCAGGAGGTTCCCCACACGGAGCATCTCTCTATGCCCGTTGGCAGATTTCCACCTTGCTGCCCTCAGCCTACACCTATAAATCGGTGCGTTATGCCTCGACACCCGGAGGTTTAGGCTACATCAGTTTATCGGGGCCCATATATCCGATATGCCTTCGGTACGTTCAATACTTGTTCAGCAGGGCCGCACACGGATCGGTCCTCAATCAACACGGGCAGGGCCGCGCACACAAGACTCTCTCTTGCTGCGCCCTAGCCCCTGCCTAGTCTCATTTTCATTACTAAAGTGATCTCACATCACTCAACCGAACCCGTGTGTCCCAAGCCTATCTTGCGAGTAGATTCCAACTACTCGACTTGTACCGAAGTCCTATGACTCATTAAGCATAGCCTGTCTACTCGAGGTCTTAGACACTACCCTCACTCTTTTAGGAACCTTTGGTTATGCAAGTGGGGTTTCATTCATCCTATACCTAATGCACATACATTCTTCATATGACACATGTAAACAAAGTAAAACTTATAAAAGGTTAATGCAAACCGGGGCTTGCATTGTTGCTGCTGGTCAGTAGTTAGTTCTTCGTCCGGGAGAAGGAAATCCAGCACTTCCGGGGTCTCTTCTTCAATGGCTACACGTTGAATACAATACTACATGTAAATTTAAATGCAATGTGTGAACTTAAATACATAATTGCTAATAACTCTAGCTAGTCCTCCCCTTTGGTTCTGAAATTTTTATGGTGGATTGGTAGGGTCCTAACCAGAGTTGTGACCAAGTTTTATTTGAAACAAAGTTCAATTGAGCCTTGTACAAATAAAAGCCTCTTTGGTCAATAATTGAGCCCCTAAGTAATTCCAGGGTTTTTCATGGCTCCCACCATTACTTTCTGGAAACTAGAATTTAGGAAGGTTCTAATGGAATTGGTTTCATGTCATTTGAAGAATCCTACAGAAAGTTATGTCCTAATTAAGATTGGAGAAAATCTGAAAAATGTTTCTGTACATTTTTTCTATTTTCTCTGGGCAGTCCCCTTAATCACCCAATTAGGGTAACTAAATGAACTTCGATGAGTCTGAAAATTTTACTGGGATTCAGGGATTTTCCAATGAACCTCTTAGCCAAATTTCAGAATTTTTCATAAAGTAGTTCTCCAGAAAAAATTCCCAACAGTTTAAACTTTAGGGATTTAATTCTGGAAAACTATTCACTTTCATGAGCTGAATTTGGTATTGCTGGAAGTACTCAGAATCCTGAGTTCAGCAAAATTTGGTTCACTGAATTTGGAGCTCTTTAGCCAAAGTTCTGAGGATTTGAAGTTTGGAAGGATTCTGAAAATCGGGGGAAAAGTTTAAACTCTCGGGGCCCGTGGGGACACGTGTCGAGCGCGGAGGTGTCCGGTACACCGGAGATACCACACGTGTCGAGCGCGGAGGTGTCCGGCACACTGGAGCTCACAGAGTATTCGCGCGCCAGCACAGCCAATCCCTGGCCTCACCCGATCCCGATTTAAATTCTTCAGCCGCTGGCACGTGGGCCAGCCGGCTTCGTCTTCCTCCCGCCGTTCTCTCGCGCCCGCGCCGCCGACCTCGCCGGAGCAGACTCGGGGCTTGCCGTCCCACCGCTGCCGGACCTCCCATGGTCTTAAAATCGCCGCCCGGGGGTTGTCGACGTCGAGGAACACGTCGGTGGTGACAGGTCGGTCTGGGGGTGACCGGAAGTAGTTCGGCGACGTGCCGCGGCCTCGGTTGAGGTTCGACACCGTCGACCGTGGTTGCTAAACCCGCCAACACCTCGAACAAACGGCCCTACAGCATCAGTGTACCTCTAGGAAGCTCGACAAGGTGTCAAAACGGTTCAGGGATGGCGGCAAGTCGGTCGGCACCGTGTGACCGACCATGCCCGCCATGACCGCCCTCGATCGAGCTCGAAATTCGTCACTCCTAGACAGTTTCACGCTACAGATGCAGAAAATAACTTGATCGCCGGCTAGTCCAGCGTCTATGTGCAAGATTTGATGACCTCTGAAAGGCCATAGAGCGAGAATTTAAGGAAACCGTACCGTAAGCTCGGTTTACGGTTGCCGGAGCAAAAACTGGAAATTCTCTGCAGATTCTTCATGGTTGGCTTCCAAACTTGGAGGAGAGCAGCACGGTGGTCGCGCGCTCCTGTTGCCTCTCTCGCTGGACCGTGAAAACGCCTGTGGAACGCTGCCCACGGGCGCCTGACTCTCGGCTGAGGCTAGGTCGCCGCGGTGGCGATCGTCTTTGGGCAAAGGAGGTCGGAGCTCGAGGTTTATGGTGTTGGAGAGGTGGAGTGCGAGCTCAGGTGGCTGTCTAGCAGCTCAGGGACGAAGGAGGAGATGGTTTTGCTGGTTTTCCCGATTGAGCAGAGAGCTGTGGCGAGAAACAATGCCGCTGCTTGGGTTTGCCCGCGAGAAGATAAAGCCGGCCGACTCCTGCTCGGCTGAGGCGGTGCTGGTCGCGTGGGGGCGCGAGCCAGCCGCCGTGGGCGCCAGCGCGCGGAGAGGGAAGCAGCTGGTGGCGCCGGTAGCTGCTCGGTGGCACAGCCGACAGCTGCTCGGTGGAATTTCCCACCGAGACTCTGACTTTGGGTGCAAGTTTCTCCTTCTCCCCTCTATGACACGTGGGTCCCACCCGGGGTTTTAACCTCTGGAATTTACTCCTAATCACTGTTGTAAACAGTGAGCCCCATAATACCCCTAGTGATTCAAATTATTCACCCCTGAGCCATTTGAATTGAATAGAATTCAAATTGGGTTCGGCTTGGGTGAATTTCAGCACAAGTTTAGTTTTGAATTCAAATAAAGTTTGAATTTGTCCCACTTAGCTCATGTCAAGATCAACTCCAAATGGAGTGAAAATTGGTGTGTGAGCTCACAAAAATGTGCTGAATAAGAATATGAAGCTAACTTTCGAATTTGAGTGATGAATGTTGCTGCAAATCGAATTTACATTCAAATTGGCCTCTTTTTCAAATAACCCAAAAAGTGCCTCAAAAAGTGTTGGATTTCTATGAAACTTGGACTGAACCTTCCCAAGACTTTTTAAGTTCTAGGGGTGAGCTCAACCTCCCCTGTTCCTATGTCCAAATCCCACTTTGTGAAAAGGAAAACTTCCCCCTATAATCACTCTTTTGATGAAGGTTACTTGCTCCTCACCATATCTCCTAAGATATCCCCAACGAAAACTGGGGTGTTGTGAGATGAAGAAAAGTTTTTGCAAGTCCCTTTTCTTGGGCTTTTACATCCCTCCCCCCTTAAAAGAATCTCGTCCCGAGATTACAAAAGAAGAGATAGCGATGTAGTAGGGACTTACCCGTGTTGAGAAGCCATGAACTCCGGGTAATTTGAGTGAAGGAACTCCTCGCTCTCCCACGTCGCTTCCTCAGCGGTGTGGTTGCTCCAGAGGATTTTGTAGAACCACAACGTTCTGCTACGCGTGGTTCGGGCTTTCTCATCAAGAATTTCCACCGGATACTCCTCATAGGTTAAATCCGGTTTCAGCTCGCCGATGTCTTCGGTAGGAACAGCAGCCGTATGCTTTAAATATTTTCGCAGTTGCGAAACATGAAAAACATCATGGACACCAGCGAGAGATGCCGGTAGTTCCAATCGATACACCGCTGTTCCACACTTCTCGGTGATAGCGTAGGGTCCAATAAAACAGGGAGCGAGCTTCCCCTTCACACCGAACCGGTGCACACCCTTCATCGGAGACACGTGGAGGTACACGTGTTCCCCAACGTCAAAGTGCAACGGTCTACGCCTCTTATCAGCGTAGCTCTTTTGTCGGGATTGAGCGGCCTTCAAATTGGCTTGAATTGTCCGAACGCGCTCCTCGGCGTCGTTCACCACATCAACCCCGAATGTGACCCTTTCACCGGACTCGCACCAATTTAATGGGGTGCGGCATTTACGACCGTAGAGAGCTTCGTAAGGTGCCATTTTGATACTCGCCTGATAGCCGTTGTTGTACGAGAATTCCGCCAATGGTAGGTGATCATCCCAGTTCCTACCATGGTGGATGGCACATGCTCTCAACATGTCTTCCAGGACTTGATTCACCCTCTCTGTCTGGCCATCTATCTGAGGGTGATAGGCGGAGCTCCTGATCAACTTAGTACCCAATGTAGCGTGTAGCTGCTCCCAAAAGCGAGATACAAATAATGCACCTCGATCTGAGACAATGGTCTTGGGTACCCCGTATAGGCATAGAATCTTTGCTATGTACAGCTCCGCATATTTGCCGGCATTGTAACGTGTATTCACCGGGATGAAGTGAGCCGTCTTGGTTAACCGATCAACAATTACCCATATGGAATCATGCTTGTTGGATGTTAGGGGTAATCCCACAATGAAATCCATGCTCACATCTTCCCATTTCCATGCCAGGATCTTCAGGGGTTGCAGCAGCCCTGATTTCTTCATGTGATCAGCTTTCACTCGTCGGCACGTATCGCACTCGGATACGTACTTAGCTACCTCCCGCTTCATCCATGTCCACCAAAATTTCTTCTTCAAATCTTGGTACATCTTGTTGCTGCCCGAATGAATGGAGTATTTAGACAAGTGGGCTTCATCGAGAATCTTTTTCCTCAACTCCATATCTCGGGGCACGACTATGCGGTCATTGAACCACAGCGTCCCCTCATCATCCTTCCGGAAAAATTTGATTTCCCCGTTGTCTATCCGTCTCCGGAGATGTGCCATGCCTTTATCATCCTTCTGAGCTGCAATGGTGTCCTCCCTAATAGTAGGGATGAGGGCAAGGTTGTACAGCGATCCATAAGGAACCAAGTATAAACTTGGCTCTTCCTCCTCCACCGGTGTAATGGTGAGGTGATGGACATGTGATTTCCGACTCAGCGCGTCGGTAACCACATTCGCCTTGCCGGGGTGGTAGTGAATCTCAATTTCATAGTCCTTGATTAATTCTAACCACCTCCGTTGCCTCATGTTCAGCTCCTTCTGGGTGAAAATGTATTTCAAGCTCTTGTGGTCGGTGTAGAGATGCACCAGATTCCCCAGGAGATAGTGCCTCCACATTTTCAGCGCCAAAACCATTGCAGCAAGCTCAAGGTCATGAGTGGGATAATGCTGCTCATGGTTCCGAAGTTGGCGTGAGCCATAAGCGACCACACGTCCTGCCTGCATCAACACGCAGCCGAGCCCAATACCGGACGCGTCACAATACACGTCGAAGGGCTTTGTTGTATCCGGCTGAGCTAACACCGGGGCTGTTGTGAGATGCTTCACCAATGTTTGGAACGCTCCTTCACACGCCGTGTTCCAAACATATTTCGTCCCTTTCTTCAGCAACTCTGTCATCGGCTTAGCGAGCTTGGAGAAGCTTGGAATGAATCTCCGGTAGTATCCCGCTAACCCGAGGAAGCTTCTGACTTCATGAACTGAAGTGGGAGCTTTCCATTTCAACACTTGCTCTATTTTACTTGGGTCAACCGCAATGCCTTCAGCTGAGATGATATGTCCCAAGAATGGCACTTGGCTGATCCAAAATTCGCATTTGCTGAACTTGGCGTAAAGCTTGTGGTCTCGCAATCGTTGAAGAACGATCCGCAAGTGTTCGGCATGTTCGGCTTCTGTCTTGGAGTAAACCAAGATATCGTCGATGAACACTACCACGAACTTGTCCAGCTCCGGCATGAACACCGAGTTCATGAGATACATGAAATGGGCTGGAGCGTTTGTGAGACCAAAGGACATGACGAGATATTCGTATAAGCCGTATCTCGTCGAGAACGCTGTCTTCGGGATATCCTCCGCCCGGATCTTGATCTGGTGATATCCAGAGCGAAGGTCCATCTTTGAGAACACACTTGCACCCACAAGTTGATCAAACAATATGTCGATGCGGGGCAGTGGGTACTTATTCTTGATGGTGACGGCGTTGAGCGGCCGGTAGTCCACACACAGCCTCAGGGTTTCATCTTTCTTCTTCACGAACAGCGCCGAGCATCCCCAAGGCGAGGAACTCGGCCTAATGAAACCCTTGCTCAGCAGATCATTGAGCTGTTCTTTCAGTTCCGCCAGCTCATTTGGAGCCATCTTGTATGGTCTCCGTGATATAGGCGTAGTCCCGGGTGCGAGCTCGATCTTGAACTCGACATCCCGCTCAGGTGGCATGCCCGGAAGATCATCCGGGAACACGTCGGGGTACTCCCGGACTACGGGAATGTCCTCCAACTTGAGAGCTTCAGTATTGTTGACTGCTGAAACCTCCCGAACGGGGTTATCTAGTAGGAGGGACTGCGGACGGTGTAACGAGGAGTTGAGGTGAACCGTCCGTGTTAGAGTTTCCAGGACAGCGCCATGGTAACTTAGCCATGACATTCCCAAGATTGCATCAATCTTATGCCCCCCTAAGATAATCATAGTGGTGGGATATATCTTCCCACCTAAGCATAATGGTGCTTTTGGAACCATCATAGTTGCTGAAATCTTTCCGCCCGGTGAGCAGATCATATAAGAACACTCGGTTGGAAAGGCTTCCAGCTGATGCTTAGCCACATATGATGCACTTATAAAGTTGTGGGTTGCACCAGAATCAAACAATATTATGATGGCTTGATGGTTGAGAGTGAACGTACCCGCCAGCACGTTGTCTCCTTCTGGGGCGTCCTCATTGTCGAGGTTGCGGACGCCTTCAGTCCGCTGACCAACCTTCTTCACCGGAGGTCGGCCTCGAGCACCGCCCTGGAGCTGGGCTTGCCCGCTGCTCTGCTGCCCCTGGGAACAGTCCTTCGCGAAGTGGCCCACCTGGCCACACGTGAAGCAGGTGAAACGGGATGGTCCCCCGCTGATCGGTGGACGGAATCCCGCGGCGTGTTGTGGCGGTGGAAACGCCCGGGGTACCGTCTGCTGCTGCTGTTGCTGTCTTGGTGGTGGCATCGGCGGACGGAACGAGGGCGACTGGAACGGACATCCCCCGAATCGTTGAGGTCGCGCCGGTGGATGCCACTGCTGGCCGGATGGTGTCCGATACACCATACGGCACTTCTGGGGCGCGCCACCACCACTGCTAGGTGGAGCGCTGCGCTTCCTCTGCTCAGCTGCCAACTCCCGCTGAGCATCCTCTTGCATAATCGCGGCATTGACTAGGTCGTTGAAAGTGCCGCGATTCCACTGAACGAGATGGGTCTTCATTTCGGGGTGTAATCCCCGATAGAAGTGCTCCCGCTTTTTCTCCTCGGTGGAGATGTAGTCTGACGCGTATTGCGCCAGATGGTTGAAGGCACGGGAGTAGTCATGGGCACTCCTCCCGCCCTGCTTCAGCTCCAAGAATTCTTGGAACTTCCTCTTCATTATTCCGGAAGGAATGTGGTAGGCGCGGAACGCCTCCCGGAACTCTTGCCATTCCACGGCATGGCCAGCCAGACGTGAGGTGACATAGTTCGCCCACCACGCACTAGCGGCACCGTGGAGCTGCTGTGCTGCGAACAGAGTCTTCTGCCGCTCCGTACATTGGAGCAGCCCGAACTTGGACTCGATGGTCCGCAGCCAGTTGTCCGCCTCCAGTGGTTCTTCGGCTTCGGTGAACACTGGAGGGTGCGTACTCATGAAATCCGAGTACGACACATCACGGGGCTCCCGAGGCCCTCTATCTTGACGTCTCCCCGCCTGGGACGTATTCTGCACGATCGTGCGGAGCAGGTCGGTTTGCTCCTCACGACCTCCTACCAATGCCGCTATCACATCCGCTAGAGTAAGCGGGGGCGGCGGTGGTGACTGCTGCTGCGGGGTGCTGTCGTAGGCCGGTGGCTGGGAGTCATCACCTCCCTGTTGGCTAGAGCCACCAACCTCGTGTGTGGTCCTAGTACGAACCATCTGCAACCACACGACATTAAACATCAGTCCCGCAACATTTTGCATGCAGTCCAATAGAACTGGGCGTAAAAACATTATGACAACAAAACATGCGAAATATCTCGTAAGTAGATAATGTAATAACTTTGCACAAGCTACACCATTACCAGACCAAACACAAGTTAGTTTAATCCAACTTGATGAACTCCCTCTTTGGAAGCTCACCATAACTGGGTTTGGTCACTACGAGACATTACTATCGCTTTGTCATCACGTATAGCACCCTTAGGGTACAACACCCTCTCCACTGAGTTCAACTGTCATTCTTCTGTCAGAATGACCAGTTTCTACCTATTCCAAATTTTGATCTGGTTCTGTGAATTTTCATGACTCAAGTTGAATACCAAAGTTAAATTTAACTTCAGTATCTTTACAACGAGTACTCATTTGCCCTCAGATCAGCTTTGGTTAAAAAGTTATGCTAATTCAAAGTCAACAGAATTCCTGGAAGAATTTTAACAGCACCTCCCTTGGAAGTGGCTGTTTTCAACCCTGATTTCCATTAAATTCTGTGCTGAAATTTCAGAATCTTTGAATTGCAAAGATGTCACACATCTTCCACTCTCTCTAAGGAGGTATTATATGACAATTTTTGATTTTTCTACTGGGAGTTATGTTTGAAAAACAGAACAGTTCAGAGAATGTTTTACTCTGTCCTGGTTCTGGACAGTTTACCTTCCTCTGGGATTTCAGCCACCTTAAGGTGTGTTTCAGCTATGGAAGTCTACAATAAAGTTATAGAGTACTTCAATACCTTTCCAGAACTATATAGCACACCTCTCTGGGCTAAAAGACCTGTGAGTTGTGCTCTGTTAAAGTTCGGCAACCTTGCTGTCCAAAACAGAGCACTCTGCTTTTCATACTTTTGGCTATACTGCTCCACTATCCCATTCTTATACCCAACCAGGGTACTAAATGTTGAACCTATAGATTTTAATTCTTTGTTATCATTATTCTCATGCATATGCCTACAATATCTCGGTATTACGTTCCTCACAAAAGAAAATCCTAACCGGATTTTACCGGCATATACGTCTCAAATGTGGCACTAAACGGTCTCTCGCACACGTTTACTACACGGATACTTACGTGGTTAGTACCTGCAGAAGACCACACAATAATGGTGCACTCAATGGTTATTCATTTCAGGCAGTTCCATATTTGAAAGTAAATACAAACGCCCGTATCATTTCCATACGGCCGTCCTTGAGTTAGGTCACGTCTCAAGGTACGTGATCGTGTTTCAACACCACACGACGGGGAACCCGAGTATGTCATGAACGTGTCGTCACGGTTGGGAATGTTATCAACCCAACAGATACCACCTACTGCCCGGCAGGGCACGCCGATGGCAAGCGCTGCGTATGTCCTCCTGGGCTATTTCCAGACGAACACACTCTCGCGTTACTGAACACGCGATGGGGTCTCCACTTACTTGCCTAATGCACGCTAGGGATCAGCGTTTCATATGAACTCAGGAACATGAAGAGTCCAAGAGCTTCATATTGACATCTCACACAAAGCTGTGAGATCAATCCCTGAACCACGTTCCTCGTCAGGGGGAGCTAACCGAAATTGAACCGCTTTCGGTGGCGTTCCTTACCATACTTACCAGAGCGTAGGTGCGTCGTTACATAATTGAAATTCAGAATTATAACACATAAGTTATCCTTTGCCACTTTAAGTAACTATGCTAGTATAGTCCTTACTTGGGCAGCTACCGAATCCTCACCGTATACCTAAGTTTTCCCATAATATAGTTCTTAAGTACTGTGCTATCCCCAATGCAGCTCTGATACCAGGCTGTGGCGGACCGGAATCCGCTCATCCAGGATCGCAGAGGGTGGTGCCGCGCGATGCGACACCCGACAGCACACGTCATAAGAACACATCATATTACATGGGAAAACAACTGAATGTACAAAGTAGTACACTTCTCAGTTACAAACTAGGGTCTTTATTACACAGCGGAAGTTTCTTTTGTACAACTCACGCCCGCCTATCTAGCAAAAGTCGGTTGCCCAGCCCTAGGGCAACCCACACTAGCTGCACGTCTCAGCTCAGCGCGGCGTGTACGGCTCCCACTCAGCCGTGGTCCCCGACGGAGGGTAACCCTCGCCGGTGGACTCGTACTCCGAGTCCGTGGGTGGCTCCTCACCTGAAAAACACTTAAGCAGCAACCATGAGCACGAAGGCTCAACAAGGCTTAACCGACTCACCTAAGCATGAAACTCTACATGAGGTGTACCATGACACAGGATAGCAATGTTGCAGCAAAAGGACACGCCTACACGTTCATCCTTAATTCATCTTTTAGCAACAAGTTAACAGTTCATGAAGCTGAAATTTAGTAAGCAATATTTGGTGGCACACATGTAGCAATACAATTATATCATAGCAGCAATATTGAATCATAACATTTCATTCATTAGTCTACGTTACGACGCAGTGAACAAGCGGTACTCGTCACTGCGAGGGACGGCGAATCGACTCGATATACACCTGCAGGGAAACCCAAAGAGCACGTCACGTACGCCCACCCGTGGAGCTGCACAGCACGCTCACTCGATGTCGTACGGGACAACCTTTCACCCAACAGCCCAAACGTCGAACCGGTCGCACCGAAACGAGCAGGAGGTTCCCCACATGGAGCATCTCTCTATGCCCGTTGGCAGATTTCCACCTTGCTGCCCTCAGCCTACACCTATAAATCGGTGCGTTATGCCTCGACGCCCGGAGGTTTAGGCTACATCAGTTTATCGGGGCCCATATATCCGATATGCCTTCGGTACGTTCAATACTTGTTCAGCAGGGCCGCACACGGATCGGTCCTCAATCGACACGGGCAGGGCCGCGCACACAAGACTCTCTCTTGCTGCGCCCTAGCCCCTGCCTAGTCTCATTTTCATTACTAAAGTGATCTCACATCACTCAACCGAACCCGTGTGTCCCAAGCCTATCTCGCGAGTAGATTCCAACTACTCGACTTGTACCGAAGTCCTATGACTCATTAAGCATAGCCTGTCTACTCGAGGTCTTAGACACTACCCTCACTCTTTTAGGAACCTTTGGTTATGCAAGTGGGGTTTCATTCATCCTATACCTAATGCACATACATACTTCATATGACACATGTAAACAAAGTAAAACTTATAAAAGGTTAATGCAAACTGGGGCTTGCCTTGTTGCTGCTGGTCAGTAGTTAGCTCTTCGTCCGGGAGAAGGAAATCCAGCACTTCCGGGGTCTCTTCTTCAATGGCTACACGTTGAATACAATACTACATGTAAATTTAAATGCAATGTGTGAACTTAAATACATAATTGCTAATAACTCTAGCTAGTCCTCCCCTTTGGTTCTGAAATTTTTATGGTGGATTGGTAGGGTCCTAACCAGAGTTGTGACCAAGTTTTATTTGAAACAAAGTTCAATTGAACCTTGTACAAATAAAAGCATCTTTGGTCAATAATTGAGCCCCTAAGTAATTCCAGGGTTTTTCATGGCTCCTACCATTACTTTCTGGAAACTAGAATTTAGGACGGTTCTAATGGAATTGGTTTCATGTCATTTGAAGAATCCTTCAGAAAGTTATGTCCTAATTAAGATTGGAGAAAATCTGAAAAATGTTTCTGTACATTTTTTTTCTATTTTCTCTGGGCAGTCCCCTTAATCACCCAATTAGGGTAACTAAATTAACTTGGATGAGTCTGAAAATTTTACTGGGATCCAGGGATTTTCCAATGAACCTCTTAGCCAAATTTCAGAATTTTTCATAAAGTATTTCTCCAGATAAAATTCCCAACAGTTTAAAGTTTAGGGATTTAATTCTGGAAAACTATTCACTTTCATGAGCTGAATTTGGTATTGCTGGAAAGTACTCAGAATCCTGAGTTCAGCAAAATTTGGTTCACTGAATTTGGAGCTCTCTAGCCAAAGTTCTGAGGATTTGAAGTTTGGAAGGATTCTGAAAATCGGGGGAAAAGTTTAAACTCTCGGGGCCCGTGGGGACACGTGTCGAGCGCGGAGGTGTCCGGTACACCGGAGATACCACACGTGTCGAGCGCGGAGGTGTCCAGCACACCGGAGCTCACAGGGTATTCGCGCGCCAGCACAGCCGATCCCTGGCCTCACCCGATCCCGATTTAAATTCTTCAGCCACTGGCACGTGGGCCAGCCGGCTTCGTCTTCCTCCCGCCGTTCTCTCGCGCCCGCGCCGCCGACCTCGCCGGAGCAGACTCGGGGCTTGCCGGCCCGCCGCTGCCGGACCTCCCATGGTCTGAAAATCGCCGCCCGGGGGTTGTCGACGTCGAGGAACACGTCGGTGGTGACAGGTCGGTCTGGGGGTGACCGGAAGTAGTTCGGCGACGTGCCGCGGCCTCGGTTGTGGTTCGACACCGTCGACCGTGGTTGCTAAACCCGCCAACACCTCGAACAAACGGCCCTACAGCATCAGTGTACCTCTAGGAAGTTTGATAAGGTGTCAAAACGGTTCAGGGATGGCGGCAAGTCGGTCGGCACCGTGTGACCGACCGTGCCCGCCATGACCGCCCTCGATCGAGCTCGAAATTCATCACTCCTAGACAGTTTCACGCTACGGATGCAGAAAAGAACTTGATCGCCGGCTAGTCCAGCGTCTATGTGCAAGATTTGATGACCTCCGAAAGGCCATAGAGCGAGAATTTAAGGAAACCGTACCGTAAGCTCGGTTTACGGTTGCCGGAGCAAAAACTGGAAATTCTCTGCAGATTCTTCACGGTTGGCTTCCAAACTTGGAGGAGAGCAGCACGGTGGTCGCGCGCTCCTGTTGCCTCTCTCGCTGGACCGTGAAAACGCCTGTGGAACGCTGCCCACGGGCGCCTGACTCTCGGCTGAGGCTAGGTCGCCAAGGTGGCGATCGTCTTTGGGCAAAGGAGGTCGGAGCTCGAGGTTTCTGGTGTTGGAGAGGTGGAGTGCGAGCTCAGGTGGCTGTCTAGCTGCTCAGGGACGAAGGAGGAGATGGTTTTGCTGGTTTTCCCAATTGAGCAGAGAGCTGTGGCGAGAAACAATGCTGCTGCTCGGGTTTGCCCGCGAGAAGATCAAGCCGGCCGACTCCTGCTCGGCTGAGGCGGTGCCGGTCGTGTGGGGGCGCGAGCCAGCCGCCCTGGGCGCCAGCGCGCGGAGAGGGAAGCAGCTGGTGGTGCCGGTAGCTGCTCGGTGGCACAGCCGACAGCTGCTCGGTGGAATTTCCCACCGAGACTCTGACTTTGGGTGCAAGTTTCTCCTTCTCCCCTCTATGACACGTGGGTCCCACCCGGGGTTTTAACCTCTGGAATTTACTCCTAATCACTGTTGTAAACAGTGAGCCCCATAATACCCCTGGTGATTCAAATTATTCACCCCTGAGCCATTTGAATTGAATAGAATTCAAATTGGGTTCGGCTTGGGTGAATTTCAGCACAAGTTTAGTTTTGAATTCAAATAAAGTTTGAATTCGTCCCACTTAGCTCATGTCAAGATCAACTCCAAATGGAGTGAAAATTGGTGTGTGAGCTCACAAAAATGTGCTGAATAAGAATATGAAGCTAACTTTCGAATTTGGGTGATGAAAGTTGCTGCAAATTGAATTTACATTCAAATTGGCCTCTTTTTCAAATAACCCAAAAAGTGCCTCAAAAAGTGTTGGATTTCTATGAAACTTGGACTGAACCTTCCCAAGACTTTTTAAGTTCTAGGGGTGAGCTCAACCTCCCCTGTTCCTATGTCCAAATCACACTTTGTGAACAGGAAAACTTTCCCCTATAATCACTCTTTTGATGAAGGTTACTTGCTCTTCACCATATTTCCTAAGATATCCCCAACGAAAACTGGGGTGTTGTGAGATGAAGAAAAGTTTTTGCAAGTCCCTTTTCTTGGGCTTTTACAACCGCGTGCCCCGGCATGGGCAAGGCTGCACCATAGGCCGGGGGCGCCATATGCAGGACATATGACTGTGGCATATTCTGCACGTCACAGGCCTGGGGCAGAGATCGCGTGGCGAAGGTCTGCTCTTCAGGCTGGGTCGAGGCCGACGTCATGCTGTCATCAGCCTCTTGGTGGCGACGCCTTTCTCGGCGCCGCTCGAGGTATACCCGGGCATCTTGACCCAGGTAACACCGTTCCAGCTCTGTCCTCAAATCTGTTGATTGGGGGCTGGTAGAGCTGGAGTCTGCCGTCTGCTCGCCATCCAATGGTGCGCGCATCAGCGACACGACCGATTGGCCAGAGCATCGTCCCTGCCGAGGTCGAGGGTTTGCGGCGGCGACGACGAGACGGTCTACCTCGCGGATCCACTGCCGGGTCGCTGCCTGAGGCGCGTCCCCAGCGGGCGGATTGTACAGGAGCGCTCTCGCCGCAGCTAACGCACCCCCACTGGGCACGCCCAGCGCTACTGGAGACTTGAAGCTGGTTGGAGCCTGCATTGCCGGGGTCGGCGCTGCCAGAGCCGGTTGCTGGCTCCCAGCTCGTACCGACACACTCCGTCCCGAGTGTGTCAACATGTACTCCCCCCTGGTCGTGGTCTGCCGCAGAGGCGAGGGGGGAGAGTTCGCCGCTGAAGGAAGCTTGGTCATCTTCGTCGGCGGAAACTCGTCGCGCTAGGAGAAAAGTCCCCTACCTGGCGTGCCAAATGTCGAAGTGTTCAGTCGACACTTCCCCCGGGCCTGCACTGGGCAGCCCGCGAAGGTTCTTTTTTCGGTGGGGCTAGTCTCTAGCGGAGAGCTTGCGTAGATGGACGAGTTAGTAAGAGCTTGACACGGCAAGTTTTACGTGGTTCAGGCCGCCGGAGCGTAAAACCCTACGTCCACGGCGAGCTATGGAGCTCGCTGTATTTCTTGCTGCTCAGGGCCGGAGGCCTGAGCTTTGGGGTGAGTTACAGCTTGAGAGTGTATGGCTAGCGTATGAGTTGCAAAGTGCGAACCCTTGCTATCGACGCCTACCCGAGCCTTTTATAGTCCAAGGCTCGGGCAGCTTACAAGGGGGGCCGGGACCCGACAGGTGGTCCCGGGAAGATTGTCTATCATCTGCCGTATCTGCAGTTATGCCGGTAGTTGCCCTTGGTCGAAGGCTTCTGAGTCTTCATCTTGCCACCCTGCCCATGCCGCATGCTAGTCGTAATGGTTGATGACGGCGCAGGCGGCATGGGATGTCTTGTCGCGGTGTTTATTGGCTGGCAGGTTCTGACACCGCGCGCCAGTCTGTGATGCGACTGGGCGCAACGGCACCTGACAGACACGTGCTCCGCGTCTTGGGAAGACGCGGGCCTTGAATACCTTGTACGGGCAAGGTATGGGGCGCCATTACGCCCGCTGCCTACCGCTTGGGGCAGGCAGCGCCGTTCTGCTGCCACGTGGCGAGCCCGGAGCCCTTCTCAGAGGAGAGGAAGGTCAGCCCCGCGGGGCACGTGGAGCCTCCAGACCTCTCCCCGCGGAGGGGGAGGCTCGGCTTCTGTTGCCCACGTGGCAGGCCCGGAGCTCTCCTCTGAGGGGAGGGAGGTCCGGCCCCGCTGGACACGCGGCGCCTTCGGACCTCTCTCCCGCGGAGGGGGAGGTCCGGCTTCTGTATGCCACGTGGCGGGCCCAGAGCTCTCCTCTAAGGAGAGGGAGGTCCGGCCCCGCCGGACGCGTGGCGCCTTCGGAGCTCTCCCTGCGGTGAAGGGCGAGTCCCTTAGGCATTTTACCCTGTGCGCGGGGGTACCCCATATCTCAGGTACCGACAATTAACTTTAAAACTAAAAATGGATGGTTAGAAGCACATATTAGTTACTGAGCTCTTCGTTTGGACTAAGTTTCAAAGAAGAGGCTTGCTATGTTTCCATTGATTTCAAAAACAGAGTGCCCTGTTCTGGCAGAAATTTTGCTGGACCTTGACAGGGCATAACTCTGAGTAGCTTGATCCAATGAACGTGTTTGATACAGTTCTGGAAAGGTTTTAAAGTGATCTACAACTTTTCTGTAGAACTCCAGAGCAGAATCACACGCCAACTTTGTTGAATGTCCAGGTAAATGCAAACTGTTCAGGAAACAGAACAGATGCAACATTCTCTGGATGTTTATGTAAATTGGACATAACCGTCTGTAGAAAAACCTCTAAGGGTCAGATGATACACCGTTGGAAAGGTTATGAAATTTGCAACATTATTGTAGTTCAAAGTTTGCGCAGATTCTTATTGTATTTTCATATACAACTGTGATAAAAGTAGCCACATACGAAGGAGATGCTGGCAAATTTTATCCAGGAATTCTGTCAAACTTTGAGCAATCATAACCTTTGATCCAGAAATGATCTTGAGGCATAGAAGTACTCGTTGGAAAGGTACTGAAGTTAACTTTAACTTTGGTATTCAACTTGAGTTATGAAAATGCTAGTAAACAGATGAAAATCTGGGTTAAGACAGCCAGGTCTGTTCCTTACAGCAAGGAGGGTTAGTCAAGCCTATCACACGGAAGTGACTAAACCCGAGGATATTCCGGTGGTATGTGGATACCCGATGTGTTTCCGATGAATACCGGTCACGCCGGCCAATGGGATGTCAAGTCCAAGATTGAACTGGCACCGGAAACAACACTGATTTCACAGAAGTCGTATATGATGGCACCCGATGAACTGGCGAAATAGAAAGAGCAACTAAGGGAATTCGTGAGCAATGGTTTTATCTGACCAAGCTCATCACCTTAAAGTTGCTCTGTGCTGTTCGTTAAGAAGAACGACGAGACACTGAGATTAAGTGTTGATCATCGTTCTCTCAATGCCATCACTATGAAGGACAATAAGGGTACTCTATGGGTTAAAGACCGTATAGTTGTACCTCGTAAGATGAAGCTCTATGGCCGGAAATGTCGCGCACCGCTGAAGGGGTGCGAGTACGGCGGAAGGGTACTGTTCAGGGTTGATTGGTCAATAAAGCCGATGACTGAGTTCGAACAATAGGAAGCGAACGTGAAGGCTACATAATCCCGACAGAAAAGCTACAAGGATCAAAGGCGTCGACCGTGGCATTTCGACGTCGGAGAACACCTTTACCTTCATGTATCTCCGATGAAAGGAATTCACCGGTACAATGTAAAGCGGAGGTTTTGCTCCCCAAGCTTTAGATGCATTGGCTACCACAAAGGAGTGTGGACCCGTAGGCTGGAACTACCGGCATGTATTGCGGGTGTCCATGACATAGTCAGGTGTCACGGCTGCGGAAATGCCTCAAGTCTTTCGTTGCTGTCCACACTAAAGAAGACGACTAGTTGGAGCCGGATCGTGCCCCACGAGCGACCGGTTCAGACTATCGATGAAAAGAATTAGGAACACCTGGAATCAGATCTTAAGATCGTGTCAGGTGCTGTGGAGTAATCCTACCACGGAAGGCACAACGTAGAGAGCAAAGATTACCTCCGCATGAACGATCCGGGATTTTTATCATCATACCACTTGGCATCACCTCTCCTGTCTCGTTCTTCTTCTGGAATCTCGGGACGAGATTCTTTTAAGGGGGGAGGAATGTAAAGGTCCCAAAATTTTGAATACAAATGAACTGAAGTGGGAACACCTATTGGTTCAAGTTTGTAAAAATTGGGACTTGTTTAAATTTTTCAACATGTGATGCCACACATGAGTGTCCCACCACTCTAGGCTATGATCAAGAGGGTGTTTGTGGGACAAAGTTAAGTAAAACTCATGTGTAAGCTCTCATATTCTAGGTTGAAGGAAATTCAGAATGGAACTCAAATTATTCAATTCAAATTGCAAATGAGGGAAACAAATAGGAAGCAAACTGTTGTGCACAAAAACCTCATTTGCAGCAGCAAAAACCAAAAGCAGATTTCATAATTGGATTCCTTAGGTATAAATAAGTGGGTAGACAAAGTTTCAAGAATTCTTGAAATGATTTGCTACCCATTTGTTAAATGGACTTTAAATTGCATAGGAATTCAAATTCAAATGTGAAATTGGATGAAACTTGTCCAAACCTTCAAATTCAGACCGGGTTCAAACTTTCCAACTATGGAAGGGAGTCATTCTCCAATTTTGAGAAAAATTGAGGGGATAAGGGGGACAGTGGAGCCCACATGTCGTTGGGCAAAAAGTGTAACTTACCCCCTAAGTCACCTCTGTCTGTGTACACTGAGCAACCGGGTCCTCGGTTCAGAAACGAATCAATCGGGACCCCTCTCTGGCGCGCCACCGCATGCAACCCCGAAGCCACGCCCCGTTTCCTCTTCGCGCTGGCGACCAGCTTCGCTGTTCCTCTCTCGCTCGGTGCGATCCACTCGACCACAGCCGAGCCGACCGGGTGCTGGTTCCCTCGCTCACAAACCCGCCCGAAGCAACCGAGCCGAGTGAGCTCCGGGCGACACCGAGGGGTGATCGGGACACCTCTTCAGCAGCTGGAGCTTCTCCGTAGCTTGCTCAACGTGATCAGCAGCTCCCAACGTGGCTCTCGTTGCTCACAAACCGGACACCGATGCCTTCTCCCTTCCACACAGAACAGAGCTCCCCTCTGGCGCCGCCACTTTGGTTTTCTTCGGGAGACGGCCAAACTCAGGCCACCGAGCTCCACGAGCTGCACCGCAGCGCTGAGGGGTCATCCCCTACCTTCTCCACTCGCCACCGGGACAGCCGAACCGCTCTGCACTGAGAACACAGCTTTTCGCGTGGCAACCTAACACAAGCCGGCAATCGGTCTCCCGTGGACAGCTCCACAGAGAGCTTCTCGTGCCTGAGCAAGAACACTTTCGGATGCGCTGTTCCTCGGTGATGCTCACCTCCGAAGCACAGGCCATGACGTGGACGACAGGGCACGAATTCGAGAAAAGATCTCCGGCGGCCATAAACCGACATTCCGGTAAGGAACTCTCAAATTCGATCTCAATCTTCACTCTTAGTTCCCCAAATCTTGCACAAAGGGCCGAAACTAGTCGGCGAACAATTGTTCTTCACAACCCTAGTTTAGAAACGCATGTAGACCGCCCAATTTCTGAGTTTTCCGAGCTCAAACCTGGAAGGCGTCTCGGGTGCACGGTGAAGAACCATTTGCCGCTGTTGCCAAGCAATTCCAAGGCTATGCCGAGCTTCCCTAGCATCCAAGGATGCTGTAAAGCCAATTCCTCGCAAGTTTAGCGGGCTAGGATCACCTGTCGATGGTGCCGGACTTCTCCCGAGGTGGCTGCACGACGCCGGCACATTTCCGGTGGTCTACCGCCTACGCCGACCCCTCCAATCGATTTTCCGTCACTGTAAACCAACAGGCGGCAACCTTCCGGCCGTATGGTAGCCGGGAACGCTCCTCCGGTGAGGCACCGCCTAAATCCGGCGAGGGGGCGGCGGCGCGCGCGAGAGCACGGGCGGGAGGAAGAAGAAAGGGCCGGGCCCAGTCGTCAGTGACTGCGGTTTAAAAATTGGATCTGCTGTGGCTGGGGATCCACTGTGGCTGTGCGCTGGAACCGTGTAGCCCCGTGTGTTCTCAGTTCTCAGTGGCTGGGATTTAAAACGTGGGCCCAAGTCTTTTTCCAATAGTAAAACAAATCCAGTTTTAGCTCCAACTTAGGAAATTCATAACTTTTTGTAGGAAATCCAAATTAGGTGATTCAAATTGGGTTGGATTCCTTTTGCAAAGGTCTATCCAAATATGAACCCCAATTTGTATGAAATCCAATATTAAGTTCTGGATAATTCTTTTAAGTTTTTCTGTAAAATAATTATTGAGAGAGTTTGGTTTATCCAAAATTCCTCAATTTTGCCAGAATATTATTTAGGATATTATTGGACTTTCAGCAAAGTTTCAACTCAATTGAAGTTGATTTGAGTAGGAATTTCCAGAGTACAATCTGCTGTGCTCAAAACTGTCCAGAAACTTTTCCAGAAAATGGTTTTCCTTTGTAAAATCAGTTCTGGGAAATCCTTAGTTCCAAAAATCATAGGAAAATTCACACATGCTCTATGAGCCATACTTGGAATGATAGTTCAGTGTTTTGGGCATGAAAATGCACATTGCTTCAGAATTAATTCCTGGTAGCATAACTGCTTCAAAAATTATTCTGGGAGAACTACTCAAGTATCAAGTCTGAATTTTGTACCAAAGTACTTTCATGTGACCAGGAACTCATCTGTAAAGTTTCAGCTCAAATTGAACTTTAGATCTACCTGTTCTTGTTCTCCATGCTTATGTATATGAGCAACACATAGAGAATTATAGTGGGAATTATGGAGGACACAATTTCCACTCACATTAGCTGCAATTTGGCAAGCTAAGTCTCTGTGTAATGTATGACTTCAGGTAAAAATTTCGAAGTCATTGGAGATCAGGACCTTTAGTTCCTTTCAACCCATTTCAATTCATGTCACATGTCCATTAGGAACCATAGAACATGTTAATGGAAATTCTTATGGACATGTGGTTTCTTCCCTAATCCCTCTGCACAACAGGGACAGGAACTTTATTCTTAGCACTCCCACACAGTTCCCTGTTATTAACAAGTTGAGGCTTTACTTCTTTAAAGTGCATTATAAGAACATATGCATATACATATCAATAGGACTTACGACGGAGGCAACCAATGGAGAAGTTCGATGGAGTGGTTTCACTGAAGTGGACCAGTTGATCAAGCCTCAAGGGAGACAAGACTCTAACTGAACTATATACTATTAGACCCTGCAAAACAGGCAAGCCCCGGTTTGCATTTAACTACCACTAAGTTTTTACTTTGTATACAATACGTCGGTTAGGATGAATTGTGCATTAAGTCTAGATGTTTGATACTACTCTTGCATGACCATAAAACCTATGGAGTATTTGGGTAGGTGTCCTTCCACCGTGTAGAATATGCCATGCTTAAGTAGGACTCGGTAGAAGTCGAGTGGCTGGACGCTACTCGCGAGTATTGGAAATTGGGAGCATAGGGGATTGGTTCAAAAGGTTGCTAGTAAGTTGAAATGAGAACGGGCAGGGTGTAGGGGCAACAGGACATGGGGTCCTGGGTGCTTAGACCTGTCCGTGTCGGTTGAGGACCGATCCGTATGCGGCCCTGCTGAACAAGTATTGAACGTACCGAAGGCATATCGGATATATGGGACCCGATAAACCAATGTAACCTATACCTACGGGCGTCGAGGCATAACGCACCGATTTATAGGTGTAGGCTGAGGGCAGCAAGGTGGAAATCTGCCAACGGGCATAGAGAGATGCTCCGTGTGGGGAACCTCCTGCTCGTTTCGGTGCGACCGGTTCGACGTTTGGGCTGTTGGGTGAAAGGTTGTCCCGTATGACATCAGGGGAGCGTGCTGTGTGCGGCTCCGAGTATGGGCGTACGTGACGTGCTATTCGGGTATCCCTGCAGGTGTATAACGAATCGATTCGCCGTCCCTCGCGGTTATGAGTACCGCTTGTTCACTGTGTCGTGACGTAGAGGTAACTTGCACGGAGATAAGAATTAATCATCATTGTTTTGAAGTTAATACTAGTAACGTAATGTTATGATTTGTGAATAGGTTAGTGCAAATTCGATTCATTTCCACCATGAGCAAGTTACATCGGGAGAAAGCGTTTCTTGTTTGATTGTGGACTCCCGATGTGAGGTGCCCAAGGTTATGCTTAATTTGCTGCTAATAACATTTAAAAGTAAGGACCCATTTTTAGGTGAGTTCATATGCAATGTACTATCCTATGTTAAGTTTCTACCATCATGTAGAGTTTCATGCTTAGGGCCGACGGTTAAGTCTTGCTGAGCGTTATGCTCACGGATACTATACAAGTTGTTTTGCAGGTAATAACACTATGCTACTGAGTACGGTTGTCCGATGAGACTCGGAACTGTCCGAGTGGTAAACTCATGGAAACCCTTGCCGCTGCTGTTGTCATCGTGATGCTAGTGAGAAGGGTCCGCGGGCTGGATGCCTTCTCTGTTGCTTAGCACAGATATGAGACGTGAGTTGTGTTAGTTTTCCGCTGTAGAGTATTTTGAGAAATAATTGTAAAACTTACACTTTGTAAGCTTCCACTTGGTTTATGTAATATGATGTTTTATTGTGTGTGCTGTTGGGTGCTGCATCGCACGGCACCACCCAATGCGATTCCCGGGCGAGATGCCCCGTCCCGTGAGTGATCGGGACGGCGGGCCCTGACAAGCTGCGGCATTGCCAGCGCGTGGTACATGGCGCAGGTCCAAGGCGAGGAAGTCTTTCTCCAACATCTGCACGTGGAGCAGATAAGCAGCTAGCTGTGGGTCATTGCAGGAGCATTCGCCCCTAACTTGCTTGATAACTAGCTGGGAGTCGCCCTGTGCCAACAACTGGCGAGCGCCCAGAGACAGGGCTGTCTTTAGGCCAAAGATGAGTGCTTCATACTCTTCCATGTTGTTGGTTGCCTTGAAATTGAGACGCACCATGTACCCAAACTGCTCCCCCGATGGCATGAGAAGCAGTACGCCGGCACCGGCCCCCTGCTTTCGCGAGGAGCCGTCGAAGAAGAGCGTCTAGTGAGGCCCGGTGAAGACCGGAGCTTGGTGCTTTGGTTCACCGTCTTCGTGGCCCCCTGGGTCAGCCTTCGTTGGCGTCCAATCAGCCACGAAGTCAGCCAGTGCTTGGCTCTTGACTGCATGGCGAGGAAGGAAGTCCAGCTCAAACTCCGCCAGCTCCGCTGCCCATTTAGCGACATTGCCAGTCGCGTGGGGGCTGTGAAGGATCGCCTTCAGCGGATAGGAGATGACCACCGAGACCCGGTGGGCTTGAAAGTAGTGGCGGAGCTTCCTGGACGCCACGAGTACTGCATACAGCAGCTTGTGGACCTCCAGGTACCTTGTCTTGGCATCATGGAGGACTTCGCTGATGTAGTAGACATGCCTCTGGATGGTCCGGACCCTCCCTCCCAGGCCAGAGATGTTTTCATCCATTGGCTCAGGCCTACCGGAGGTGGGTGGGTCCAGGGGGGCTTCCGGGAGTTGGGACTCGAAGGCTCCTAAGCCGCCTTGGACTTCCGGGAGGTCCTGCTGGTTTTCCGGGAGCTCCGGGAGGTCCCGTTGGATCTCCGGGAGGTCCCGTTGTGCCTCCGGGAGGTCCCGTTGGACCTCTGGGAGGTTGTCGTGGAGGTCTGGGGGTCCGTCTTGGACCTCCGGGAGGTTGTCTTGGAGGTCCGGGAGGCCGTCTTGGACTTCCGGGGTTTCCTGGTGCCTGTCTCCTGCTACCGGAGCAGGCTGTGGTGACGAGAGGTCCGGCCGCTCTGCGACGAGGACCATACTCACCACTTCAGTTGTCGCCGCGATGTAGAGAAACAGATGCTCTTCGGGCTCAGCGGCTACCATGATGGGTAGGCTCGTCAGGAGTTGCTTCAACTCCTGGAAAGCTTCTTCTGCTTCGTCAGTCCAAGCAATTGGACCGGACCTGCACAGGAGCTTAAAGAAGGGGAGCGCTCGCTCTGCTAGCCTCGGTATAAACCGACTCAGCGCGGCTAGGCATCCCGTGAGTTTCTGGACTTCTTTGATGCGGGCGGGATGCCTCATCAAGTCGATGGCCTTGATCTTCTCTGGGTTGGCCTTGATTCCTCGGTGTGAGACCAGGAATCCTAAGAGTTTTCCAGAGGATACGCCGAACAGACACTTGTCGGGGTTCAGCTTGGTGCGCATGGAGCGCAGTTTGTCAAAGACTAAGGCCAGGTTATCTAACAAGGATGAACTCTGCCTGACCTTGACAACGATGTCATCGACATACACCTCCACTAAGTCTCTTATTAACTCTCCAAAGGTTTTGTGCATTGCACGTACAAAGGTGGGAAGAGCATTTTTTAGGCCATAAGGCATAGAGACATAACAATACAGGCCGTCTACTGTGATGAAGGAGGTGTGCTCTTCATCTTCTCTAGACATAGGGATCTGATGGAAACCCGAGTAGGCGTCTAGGAAGCACAGCATATCGCAGCCTGATGTCGAGTCTACTATTTGATCTATTCTAGGGAGAGGGAATGGATCTTTGGGGCATGCATTATTGAGACTGGTGTAGTCGATGCACATCCGGAGCTTCCCGCCGGCCTTCAGGACAACAATGGGGTTCGCCAACCACCGGGGGTGGTGGACTTCTCGGATGAAGCCAGCGTCCAGCAGCTTCTTGATTTCTTCCCGGATGAAGTTTTGCCGCTCGATGGACTGCTTGCGAGGCTTCTGTTGGATTGGCCGGGCATCGGGGAAGACCTTCATGTGGTGCTCGATCACCTCCCTAGGGATCCCCGGCATCTGCGACGGCTGCCATGCAAACACGTCGACATTGTGCCGGAGGAAGGTGACTAGTGCGCCTTCCTATTTGCTATCCAGGCCCCCGGCTACCCGGGTGGTCTGGGTAGCATCGGCGCCAACTTGGACGACCTTCAGGGGGACGTCACCCTCGTCGAGGGGTTGCACACGGGGTGCCGCGGTAGAGGCACGGTGACGTGCACTCGGGTGAAGCCGGTCCTGTTCTGCACTGCCAGGGGCTGGTGCTCGAGCTGTCGCAAGCGCCTGGAGCTTTTCCAAGGCTGGCACTGCAGCAGTGTGGTCTCCATGAATCCTAAGGACGCCCGTTGGTGTGGGCATCTTCAAGACAAGGTAGCCGTAGTGTGCTACTGCCATGAATCGGTATAGGGCTGGCCTGCCGATTATGGCGTTGAAGGGGAGGTCGATCTCCGCCACGTCGAACAGAATGTACTCTGTCCGATAGCTGTCCGGTGCCCCAAAGGTCACCGGAAGGCTGATGCTGCCGTAGGGTACGACTTGTCCCGGCCCTACCCCTGAGAACGGGCTCGATGGGGTGAGCTTGGCCATCGGGATCTGCAGCTTCTGGAAAGCTGCACGGCTGATAAGGTCCAGTCCAGCCCCGCCATCCACCAGAACGTGGTACATCCTCACGTTGGCGATGGTGGGCGCTACCAAGGGCGGTAGTTGGCCGGCCCCAGCCATGTTCCTGGGGCAGTTGGTGGCATCGAAGCTGATGGGGGTTCCCATCCATTTAAGGTGCGGTGCGACACTTGGGAGAGGAGCCACCGACGCTACTGCTCGGCGCAGAGTCTTAACCGCACTTCGGGACGAGGGGTCAACGGACCCGCCGTAGATGACGTAGAGCCTCTTTCGACGCTCCTCATCGCTGGAGCTGGAGTCCTCATGGTTGCGCACCGCCTTCACGGCGCGCTGAGGCTCATGGAACTCCCCTTGGTGGTCGACGTTGTCTGGGGCGTCGGCCTTCTGCTTGCCCTCCCTTTGACGGAAGGGTGGGGCATCAGTTCGCAGCTGCTTCCCTTTGCGGAAGCGCTCCGCGAGCTTCTGAATCTCTCGGCACTCGGCAGCAGTATGATGGCTGGTGCCATGCACGGGGCATAGCTCGCCTTGGTCACCATCTGGGGCTGGTGACTGTCGCTGCCTTTTGTCGGGGCGCGGCCCCCGAGCTCCACTGGGTGCCGCTGCTGCGGCAACGGGAGCCGTGGCCGGTGGCTTCATCTTGCCACCGCTCCGGTTCTTGGTCTTCTTGCTGCCTCCATAGGAAGCAGCGCCAGATCCGGGCTGTCCTCCTGACTCGGAGGCTGGCAGAGAGTGCCAGTTCCGCCCTTCTGCTGCTCTGGCGCACTTGTCCGCCAGGCTGAAGAGCTCTGAGACGTCGCGAACCTCTCTGGTCACGAGCTTCTCTAGCATCTTCTCGTCCCGGACACCCTGCCGGAACGCCACCACCACAGAAGCACTTTGAATGTGCGGGATGGTGTTGCGTACCTGGGAGAACCGCTGGATGAAGGAGCGCAGCGTCTCTCCAGGCTGTTGCTGGATGGCGTGGAGGTCGAGCTCCGTGCCAGGCCGGGTGTAGGAGCTGCCGAAGTTGGCGGTGAACTGCCGGCAGAGCTCTCCCCAGGAGGTTATGGAACCCTGGGGGAGGTTCATCAGCCAAGACCGGGCTGGTCCGGTCAAGGCGACGGGGAAGTAGTTGGCCATGACGGCCTCGTCCCCTCCTGCAGCAAGGACGGCGGTGGAGTAGATCTAGAGAAACTCCGCCGGGTTGACGCTGCCGTCATACTTCTCGGGCAGGTGCGGCTGAAACTTGCGCGGCCACCTCGCAAAGAGAAGGTGGGGCGCCAGGGCCGCACATCCTGCTCCTGTTGCCGCAGGCGTTGGTGCCGCGAACGCTTGGTTCGCTGCTGGCACAGTGTACCCCGGTATGGGCAAAGCTGCGCCATAGACCGGGGGCTCCCTTTGCAGGGCATATGGCTGTGGCATATGATGTGTGGCGTATGCCTGGGGCAGAGATCGCGTGGCGAAAGTCTGCGCCTCAGGCAGGGTTGAGGCAGACGTCATGCTGTCACCGACCTCTTGGTTGCGACACCTTTCTCGTCGTCACTCGAGGAACAGTCGGGCATCTTGGCCCAAGTGGCATCGTTCCAGCTCCGTCCTCAGGTCCGTCGATGGGAGCCTGGTGGAGCTGGAATCTGCCGTCTGCCCGTCAACCGTTGGCGTGCACGTCAGCGACACGGCCAGTTGGCCGGAACGTCGTCCTCACCGAAGTCGAGGGTTTGCGGCGGCGACGACGAGACGGTCTACCTCACGAATCCACTGCTGGGTCGCTGACCGTGGCGTGTCCCCAGCAGGTGGATTGCGCAGTAGCATTCTTGCTGCAGCTAGCGCGCCCCCGTGGGGGACGCTCAGCGCTGCAGAGGATCTTACGCTCGCTGGAGCCTGCGCTGCCAGAGTCGGCTCCTGGCTTCCAGCTTGCGCCGACACACTCCGTCCAGAGTGTGTCGAGACGTAGTCCCCGCTAGTCACAGTCCGCCGTGAACGCGGGGGAGGAGAGCTTGCTGCTGAAGGAAGTTTGGTCATCTTCGCCGGCAAAAGCTCATCGCGCAAGGGAAAAGCCCCCTTCCTGGCGCGCCAAATGTCGAAGTGTGTGGTCGACACTTCCCGCGGACCTGCTCTGGGCAGCCCGCGGAGGTTCTTTTTCGGAGGGGCTAGACGCTTGCGGAGAGCTTCAGCGTTAGGGACGAGTGAGGGAGAAGCTTGACACGGTGAGTTTTACGTGGTTCAGGCCGCCGGAGCATAAAACCCTACGTCCACGGTGAGCAGAGGTGCTCATTGTATTGCTTGCTGCTCAGAACCGGAGTCCTGAGCTTGAGGGTGAGTAATGTCTAGGGTGCGAGTTCACAGAGTTCGAACCCTTGCAAACGTTGCCTACCCGAGCCTTTTATAGTCCAAGGCTCGAGTGGCTTACAAGGGGGGCCCCGGACCCGACAGGTGGTCCCGAGGAGATTGCCTGCTGTCGAAGTGTGTGGTCGACACTTCCCCCGGACCTGCACTGGGCAGCCTGCGGAGGTTCTTTTTCGGAGGGGCTAGTCACTTGTGGAGAGCTTAAGCGTATGGACGAGTTTAGGGAGAGATTGACACGGTGAGTTTTACGTGGTTCGGGCCGCCGGAGCGTAAAACCCTACGTCCACGGCGAGCTAAGGAGCTCGCTGTATTGCTTGTTGCTCAGAACCGGAGTCCTGAGCTTGAGGATGAGTTATGCCTAGCGTATGAGTTGCGGGAGTGCGAACCCTTGCTAACGTTGCCTACCCGAGCCTTTTATAGTCCAAGGCTCGGGTGGCTTACAAGGGGGGCCCGGGACCCGACAGGTGGTCCCGGGGAGATTGCCTGCAGACTATCGTATCCGCAGTTATGTCGGTAGTTGTCTCTGGCGAAGGCTTCTGAGTCTTCGTTCTTGCCGCCCTGCCCATGCCGCATGCTAGTCGTAGTGGTTGACGACGGCGCGGGCGGCATGGGATGTCTTGTCGCTGCGTTTATTGGCTGGCAGGCTCTGACACTGCGCACCAGTCTGTGATGCGACTGGGCGCAACGGCACCTGACAGAGGCGTGCTCCGCGTCTCCGCGTCTTGGGAAGGCGCGGGCCTTGAATACCTTGTACGGGCAAGGTATGAGGCGTCTTTACGCCCGCTGCCTACCGCTCGGGGGCAGGCAGCGCTCTTCTGCTGGACACGTGGCGGGCCCGGAGCTCTTCTCGGAGGAGACGGGGGTCCAGCCCCGCAGGACACGTGGAGCCTTCGGACCTCTCTCCCGCGGAGGGGGAGGTCCGGCTTCTGCAGGCCACGTGGCGAGCCCGGAGCTCTTCTCTGAGGAGAGGGAGGTCCGGCCCCGCTAGACACGTGGCGCCTTCGGACCTCTCTCCCGCGGAGGGGGAGGTCTGGCTTCTGCAGGACACGTGGCGAGCCCGGAGCTCTCCTCTGAGGAGAGGGAGGTCCGGCCCCGCCGGACGCATGGCGCCTTCGGAGCTCTCCCTGCGGAGAAGGGAGAGATCCTTAGGCATTTCCCCCTGTGCGCGGGGGTACCCCATATCGCGAGTACCAACACCTGCCGACTACCGTATCTACAGTTATGCTGGTAGTTGTCTCTGGCGAAGGCTTCCGAGTCTTTGCTCTGCTGCCCTGCCCATGCCGCAAGCTAGTCGTAGTGGTTGATGATGGCAGGGGCAGCAGGGGATGTCTTGTTGCTGTGTTTATTGGCGGGCAGGCTCTGACACGGCGCGCCAGTCTGTGATGCGACTGGACGTAACGGCACCTGACAGAGGCATGCTCCGCGTCTCCACGTCTTGGGAAGGCGCGGGCCTTGAATACCTTGTACGGGCAAGGTATGGTGCGTCATTACGCCCTGTCGAAGTGTTCGGTCGACACTTCCCCCGGGCCTGCACTGGGCAGCCCGCGGAGGTTCTTTTTTCGGTGGGGCCAGACCCTTGCGGAGAGCTTGCACGTATGGACGAGTTAGTAAGAGCTTGACACGGCGAGTTTTACGTGGTTCAGGCCGCCGGAGCGTAAAACCGTAAGTCCACGGCGAGCTATGGAGCTCGCTGTATTGCTTGCTGCTCAGAACCGGATCCTGAGCTCGAGGATGAGTTACAGCTTGGGGGTGAATGGCTAGCGTGCGAACCCCTGCTAACGTCGCCTACCCTAGTCTTTTATAGTCCAAGAATCGGGTGGCTTACAAGGGGGGCCCGGGACCCGACAGGTGGTCCCGGGGAGATTGACTGTTATCTACCGTATCTGCAGTTATGCCGGTAGTTGTCTCTGGCGAAGGCTTCTGAGTCTTCGTCTTGCAGCCCTGCCCATGCCGCATGCTAGTCGTAGTGGATGATGACGGCGGGGGCGGCATGGGATGTCTTGTCGCTGCGTTTATCACAGACTGGCCGCAACGGCACCTGACAGAGGCGTGCTACGCGTCTCCGCGTCTTGGGAAGACGCGGGCCTTGAATACCTTGTACGGGCAAGGTATGGGGCGTCTTTACGCCCGCTGCCTATGGCTCGGGGGCAGGCAGCGCCGTTCTGCTGGCCACGTGGCGGGCCCGGAGCCCTCCTCAGAGGAGAGGGGGGGTCAGGCCCCGCGGGACACGTGGAGCCTTCGGACCTCTCCCCGCGGAGGGGGAGGTTCGGCTTCTGTCGGCCACGTGGCGGGCTCGGAGTTCCTCTCTGAGGAGAGGGAGGTCCGGCCCCGCCGGATACGTGGCACCTTCGGACCTCTCCCCCACGGAGGGGGAGGTCCGGTTTCTGTATGCCATGTGGCGGGCCCGGAGCTCTCCTCTGAGGAGAGGGAGGTCCGGCCCTGCCGGACGCGTGGCACCTTCGGAGCTCTCCCTACGGAGAAGGGCGAGTTCCTTAGGCCTTTTCCTCTGTGCGCGGGGGTACCCCATATCGCGGGTACCGACAGTGGCCCCCGGGCCCATCTCGGGGGAGATAGCGAGCCCGAGGTGGGACCTCCGTCTCTTCTGATCCGCACACTTTCTCTAAGTCCCGCATTGACCGCTGCCGGAGCACGAACGGCCGCGGGATCGTGGGAGCGTGCGCCCACTTGATGGTTGCTTTTACTGCGGCGGTTCCCAAGACTGCCACTTCTGCATGTTGCGGCGCTTTCTTCGGGAACCGCCGAAGTGCCTTGCCGGCTTGTCTTCTTAGGAGACTGACTCCTTGACCCACCGCTTCAGTCAGGCAGCTTGGGTCCACCTGTCATTGGCTCTCGGTCTCGGAGCCGAAGCGGTTGCCGATGCGGCGTATCCGAAGAGTTTCGAATTGCTTTGACTCGTACCTGGAAGGTGTGAAAATAAACCGCCATGTGGGTGTGCTTCCCTTATAAGGCTTTCCAGCCCTTGCACCTCCCTCGAGTCTCTACGGTCTTGTCTTATTTCATGGCTTCTAACCCGCTTTTGGGGGGGGGGAATCGCTCTCGATTTCCTCCAGCGACGGCGTCTGCACCAAGTCTGGGACCCAGGGAGCCTGCCTGCCTTGCCTCTGGAGGTGGCGCCTCCAAGGGGTCTCAGGTTTGTCCTCCCGACGGGGCCCTTCCTCGGTGATGGCAGGCAGAAAGCTCCCTGGCGTTGCGTCCCTTCTCAGATGGTGGAGTCTTCAAAGAAACCGCTGAAGCACCAAGGAGAATTCCAGGCGGCAGAGTCTCCGAGAA
Organism: Neostapfia colusana; assembly: GCA_030760725.1. NCBI lineage: Eukaryota > Viridiplantae > Streptophyta > Magnoliopsida > Poales > Poaceae > Neostapfia > Neostapfia colusana. The sequence goes on from JASWHV010000006.1 coordinate 111,608,327, forward strand.
GACCACTGAAGCTGCGGAGGGGGCCTCAGGAGCATCCTTGATGACACCGGCTTTTGCGCTGGTGATGAGGGAGGCGATTCCTGCGCTCGGGTCATGGAGCGGGAGAATGCCGCCAGGGCTGAAGCCTTGGTGACGCAGCCGTTCTTGCAACTTCTAGACTCTGGTCATGTTAGGGGAACCTTGGGGCTTGTTTCTTTCTTTTCATCGAGTTTGTAGCCCAGCTCATGGAGCCATGAATACATGAACCCTTATGACCCTTCGTGCCTGCGATGTTTTCCATCTTCTTCTTGATTTTGCCTGGCTGAGCCCTTAGCTCCGCAAGGTGCTCAGAGGCCTTCACCAATCTCGACGTTCTACTCCGGCACCTTCCCCGGGTCCTCATTATATTAAGGGCCCCGGAGGTCCTCGGGGCCCGCCTCATGAGGATGGGGAGGCCCGGATCAGCCGGCCACGTGGCGGACCCAGAGCTCTCCTCTGAGGAGAGGGGGGTCCGGATCTGCGGTACACGTGGGGTCTTCGGGCCCCTCCCCTCAGAGGGGGGGTCCGGTCCCGCTGGACCCGTGGATCCTTCGGTCTTGCCTTGGAGTTCCGGTCTTGCGTAATCCCGTAGTGGCCCCCTGGCAGGGGCGTCCCATTGGTCAGGCGCTCCTACCACATTCCTGTAGGGATTTGAGGCCGAGAGGTCCTGCACACAAGTAGGGAAAACGTATTTCTCCTTGGGGGCTCCCCCTCCCTTATCTCATAGTCTTATTTGACTTACGGTCCCTAACCATACGCACGGTGCTCGGGGACTGTAGTGCACGAAGTGCCGGGGGCTCGGGGCCCCTTCGACTATCGGCAGGTACCTCCAGCGCAACCGCCTCTGGTAGGGCAGCAAATGCCGACTAGTGGTGAGAATGAGAAGAGGGAGCTGAGCACATGGCAGCCATGCACCGCAAGGGTAGTCATAAAAAACTTAGTACACAATTTAAATGAGTACGAGGAAAGAGCAAAGTAGAACAGGTTTCTTTTCGTATAACTTTCCACAGGAGGAAGGCAGGCTAAACATGGAGGCCACGACCCGCCCCATTAAGAAGGGAAGCAAGACTCTACGCGCTTGAAGTCGGAACCAGGCAAAGCTGAACGTAGTCCTGTACCGTCCCCTGGGGCTTAGTTGCTCCGAGCGCTGTTCCTGGACTCTATGGGGTTTATTACGAAAAGAAAAGACTGTCCTATCTTTGCTCTAGGGGTAGAACTTACGGAGGTGTTCTATGTTCCAAGGGTTTGGGAGCAGGTCCCCATCCTCGGTGGAAAGGCGCACACACCCGGGGCGGCATACTTTCGCAACTCGGAAAGGGCCTTCCCAACTAGGGGAGAGTTTGTGGGTCCCTTCGCGAGAGAGTATGCGCCGCAGCACCAGGTCACCTTCCTGCAGCTCCCGGGCACGCACAGATCTCTGGTGGTAGAGATGAAGCGCTTGTCTGTACCGTGCGTTACGGAGTGCTGCATGCAATCGGACCTCGTCGACGAGGTCGATTTCTCCACGCCGGAGGTTGTCCTGCGCGGCTTCGTCGTAAGCCCGGACACGGTGAGACTTCATGGTGATTTCTGGGGGAAGTACAGCTTCGGCCCCATACACCATGAAGAAGGGTGTCTCTCCGGTGGCCCGGCTCTGGGATGTCCGGTTAGCCCATAGTGTGCTCGGAAGCTCATCTACCCAATTGGCACCATGTTTCTTCAGACTGGCATAGGTGCGAGTCTTAAGGCCCCGGAGAATCTCCGCGTTGGTCCTCTCGACTTGCCCATTGCTCTTTGGATGGGCGACAGAGGCATAGCACACCTGAATGCCGAGGTCTTCGCAGTAGTCTTGGAAGGCTGCGCTGGTGAACTGGGTCCCGTTGTCGGTGATGATTCTGTTCGGGACCCCGAACCGGTAGACAATAGACTTGATGAACTTTACTGCGGATTGCTTGTTGATGGTGACAACTGGTGTGGCTTTCGGCCACTTGGTGAACTTGTCAATGGCGACATAGAGGTACCGGAATCCCCCGACGGTTCTGGGAAACGGTCCCAAGATGTCCAGCCCCCATACGGCAAATGGCCACGAGGGCGGGATCATCTGTACCGCCTGAGCCGGTGTATGGATCTGCTTGGCGTGGAACTGGCACGCCTTGCAGCTCTCGACCAGCTTGACGGCATCCTGGAGTGCTGTCGGCCAGTAGAAGCCATGCCGGAAGGCTTTACCGACAAGCGTGCGTGAGGAAGAGTGACTTCCACATTCGTCTCCATGGATCTCAGCGAGCAAGTCGCAGCCTTCCCCCTGGGTTATGCACCGCAATAGGATGTGGTTGGCGCCACGCCGGTAGAGATCCCCCTCTACCAGCGCGTATCTCTTAGCCATACGCACAATCCGTTCAGCGGTTGCATGTTCATCAGGGAGGATGTTGTCCTTCAAGTAGTCCCGGATCTCCGTGATCCATGCATCGGGTCTGACTTGAGCTTCTGGATCTTGAGCGCTGGGTTGCACGGAGTCCCCAGTGACGCTTACGATCCTTGGCGGCCTCCATGGCTGTAGGGCCGCCGGGACCGCCAGCTTCGAGGTGCTGGTCAAGCCCCCTTCGCCCGGCTCGGCGGGCCGGGCTGTGGGCCGCAGCAACATCCTCTCGAAAACTCCTTCGGGCGCGGGGGCCCCGGTGGAAGCCTTCGTTGAAAGGTTGTCAGCTGCGGCATTGCCAGCGCGCGGTACGTGGCGCAGGTCTAAGGCGAGGAATTCTTTCTCCAACATCTGCACGTGAAGCAGATACGCAGCTAGCTGTGGGTCATTGCAAGAGCATTCGCCCTTGACTTGTTTGATGACCAGCTGGGAGTCGCCCTGTGCCAACAACTGGCGAGCGCCTAAAGACAGGGCTGTCTGCAGGCCAAAGATGAGTGCTTCATACTCTGCCATGTTGTTGGTTGCCTTGAAATTGAGACGCACCATGTACCCAAACTGTTCCCCCGATGGCATGAGGAGCAGTATGCCGGCACCGGCCCCCTGCTTTCGCGAGGAGCCGTCGAAGAAAAGTGTCCAGTGGGGCTTGGTGAAGACCGGAGCTTGGTGCTCTGGTTCACCGTCTTCGTGGCCCCCTGGGTCAGTCTTCGTTGGTGTCCACTCTGCCACAAAGTCAGCCAGTGCTTGGCTTTTGACTGCATGGCGTGGAAGGAAGTCCAGCTCAAACTCCGCCAGCTCCGCCGCCCATTTAGCAACGTTGCCAGTCGCATGGAGGCTGTGAAGATTTGTCTTCAGCGGATACGAGGTGACTACCGAGACCCGGTGGGCCTGGATGTAATGGCGGAGCTTCCTGGAGGCCACGAGCACCGCATACAGCAGCTTGTGGACTTCTAGGTACCTTGTCTTGGCATCATGAAGTACTTCGCCGATGTAGTAGACAGGCCTCTGGATGGTTCGAACCCTCTCTCTTAGGCTTGGGAGGTCCTCGTCCATCGGCCCTGGCCCGCTGGAGGTGAGTGGACCCACGGGGGCCTCCGGGAGCTGGGACCCGGAGGCCCTTAAGCTATCTTGGTTATCCGGGAGCTCCGGGGGGTCTTGAGGGACCTCCTGGAGGTCCCATTTGGCCCCCGGGGGGTCCCGCAGGACCCCCGGGGGTTTATCTTGGGGGTCCAGGAGACCGCCCTGGACCTCCGGGAGGCTGACCTGGACCTCCGGGAGGTTGCCTTGGAGGTCCGAGAGATCGTCTTGGTCCTGCGGGGCCTCCTAGCGCCTGTCTTCTGCTACCGGAGCAGGTTGTGAAGATGAGAGGTCCGGCCGCTCTGCGACGATGACCATACTCACCACTTCAGTTGTCGCCGCGATGTAGAGCAGCAGGTGCTCTCCGGGCTCTGGGGCTACCATGATAGGTAGGGTCGTCAGGAGTCGCTTCAACTCCTGGAAAGCCTCTTCTGCTTCGTCAGTCCAGGCAAATGGGCCTGACTTGCGCAGGAGCTTAAAGAAAGGGAGTGCCCGCTCTGCTAGCCTCGGTATAAACCGACTCAGCGCGGCTAGGCATCCCGTGAGTTTCTGGACATCCTTGACGCGGGCAGGGGGGCGCATCAAGTCGATGGCCTTGACCTTCTCTGGGTTGGCCTCAATCCCTCGGTGGGAGACCAGGAATCCTAAGAGCTTCCCAGGGACACACCGAACACACATTTGTCGGGGTTCAGCTTGGTGCGCGTAGAGCGCAACTTGTCAAAAACTAAGGCTAGGTTATCTAACAAAGATGAACCCTGCTTGAGCTTGACAACTATGTCATCGACGTACACCTCAACTAGGTCTCTTATAAACTCCCCAAAGGTTTTGTGCATTGCCCGCACAAAGGTGGGGAGTGCATTCTTTAGGCCGTAAGGCATAGACACATAACAATAAAGGCCATCTACTGTGATGAAGGAGGTGTGCTCCTCATCCTCCCTAGACATGGGTATCTGATGGAAACCCGAGTAGGCGTCTAGGAAGCACAGCATATCACAGCCTGATGTTGAGTCTACTATTTGATCTATTCTAGGGAGAGGGAATGGATCTTTGGGACATGCCTTATTGAGACTGGTGTAGTCGATGCACATCCGGAGCTTCCCGCCGGCCTTCAGGACAACGACGGGGTTCGCCAACCACCAGGGGTGGTGGACCTCCCGTATGAAGCTAGCATCCAGCAGCTTCTTGACTTCTTCACGAATGAAGTTTTGCCGCTCGATGGACTGCTTGCGGGGCTTCTGTTGAACCGGCCGGGTGTCGGGGAAGACTTTTAAGTGATGCTCGATCACCTCCCTGGGGATCCCCGGCATCTGTGACGGCTGCCATGCAAACACGTCAACGTTGTGCCGGAGGAAGGTGACGAGCGCGCCTTCCTATTTGCTATCCAGGCCCCCGGCTACCCGGGTGGTCTGGGTGGCTTCGGCGCCGACTTGGACGACCTTTAAGGGGACGCCGCCCTCGTCGAGAGGTTGCACCCGGGGTGCTGTGGCGGAGGCACGGTGGCGTGCGCCCGGGCGGAGCTGGTCCGGCTCTGCGCTGCCGGTGGCTGATGCCCCAGCTGTTTCGAGTGCTTGGAGTTTCTCTAAGGCCGACACCGCAGCAGTGCGGTCTCCATGAATCCTGAGGACGCCCATCGGTGTAGGCATCTTCAGGACGAGGTAGCCGTAGTGGGCTACTGCCATGAATCGATACAGGGCTGGCCTGCCGATTATGGCGTTGAAGGGGAGGTCTATCTCCGCTACGTCGAACAGATTGTACTCTGTCCGATAGCTGTCCGGAGCTCCGAAGGTCACCGGGAGGCTAATGTTGCCGTAGGGAACGACCTGTCCCGGCCCTACCCCTGAGAACGGACTCGACGGGGTGAGCTTGGCCATCGGGATCTGCAGCTTCTGGAAAGCTGCACGGCTGATGAGGTTCAGCCCAGCTCCACCATCTACCAAAACGTGGTACATTCTCACGTTGGCGATAGTCGGAGCTACCAAGAGCGGTAGTTGGCCGGCCCGAGCCATGTTCCTGGGGCAGTCGGTGGCGTCAAAGCTGATGGGGGTCCCCATCCACTTGAGGTGCGATGCGGCACTTGGGAGTGGGGCCACCGGCGCTACCGCTCGGCGCAGAGTCTTGACTGCGCTTCTGGACGAGGGGTCGGCGGACCCGCCGTATATGACGTAGAGCTTCTTTCGACGCTCATCGTCGCTGGAGCTGGAGTCCTCATGGTTGCGTGCCGCCTTCACGGCGTGCTGAGGCTCCTGGAACTCCTCTGGGTGGTCGATGCCGTCTGGGACATCGACCCTCTGCTTGCCCTCCCTTGGACGGAAGGGTGGGGCATCAGTCCGCTGCTGCTTCCCTTTGCGGAAGCGCTCTGCGAGCTTTCGGATCTCCCGGCACTCGGCAGTAGTGTGGCGACAGCTGCCGTGCACGGGGCATATATTGTCCTGATCACCTTCTTGGATTGGTGATCTTCGCTGCCTCTTGTCGGGGCGCGGCCCCCGAGCCCCACTGAGCGTCGCTGCAGTGACGACTGGAGCTGCGGTCGGTGATTCTATCTTGCCTCTGCCTCGGTTCTTGGCCTTCTTGCTGCCTCCATAGGGAGTAGGACCAGATCCGGGCTGTCCTCCTGACTCGGAGGACGGCAGTGAGTGCCAGTTTCGCCCTTCGGCTGCCCTAGCGCACTTGTCTGCCAGGCTGAAGAGCTCGGAGACATCGCGGACCTCTCTGGTCGCGAGCTTCTCGAGCATCTTCTTGTCCCGGACGCCTTGCCGGAACGCCACCACCACAGAAGCATTTTGAATGTGTGGGATGGTGTTCTGTACCTGGGAGAACCGCTGGATGAAGGAGCGCAGCGACTCCCCCGGTTGTTGCTGGATGGCGTGGATGTCGAGCTCCGTGCCAGGCCGGGTGTAGGAACTGCCGAAGTTGGGGATGAACTGCCGGCAGAGCTCTCCCCAGGAAGTTATGGAACCCTGGGGGAGGTTCATGAGCCAAGACCGGGCTGGACCGGTCAAGGCGACAGGGAAGTAATTGGCCATGACGGCTTCATTCCCTCCTGCGGCAAGTACGGCGGTGGAGTAGATCTGGAGGAACTCCGCCGGGTTGACGCTACCGTCGTACTTCTCGGGCAGGTGCGGCCGAAACTTGCGCGGCCACTTCGCGAAGCGAAGGTGGGGCATTAGGGCCGCACATCCTGCTTCTGTCGCCGCAGGTTCTGGTGCCGCGAACGCTTGGTTCGCACCGGGCACAGTGTACCCCGGTATGGGCAAGGCTGCGTCATAGGCCGGGGGCGCCATCTGCAGGACATATGACTGTGGAATATTCTACACGACGTAGGCCTGGGGCAGAGATCGCGTGGCGAAAGTCTGCTCTTCAGGCTGGGTCGAGGCCGATGTCATGCTGCCGCCAGCCTCTTGGTTGCGACGCCTTTCTCGGCGTTGCTCGAGGTATACCCGGGCATCTTGAACCAAGTGACACCGCTCCAGCTCTGTCCTCAGATCCGTCGACTGGAGCCTGGTGGAGCTGGAATCTGCCGTCTGCTCGTCAACCATTGGCGTGCGCATCAGCGACATGGCCGGTTGGTCAGAGCGTCGTCCCCGCCGAAGTCGAGGGTTTGCGGCAGCGACGACGAGACGGTCTACCTCGCGAATCCACTGATGGGTCGCTGCCTGATGTCACACCCGGTTTTTCCGAAGAAACAACCAAGTGAATATCACATGTATGCCAGGATCATTTTCTCATACATGTGATGACAAATAGTGAAGCATCATTTATTACAAGCCAGGTATCGAATATAAATAAGTCTTACATCGCAAATGTCTCAATGGACACTAATGCTTCATCACAAGTAAATAAACTAGCAGCGGAATATTATTCTTTAGGGCTCCATCACAGGCGTTGCCCGGGGGTCTTCATGAACCTAAAAACCTTCCTCGGGTCCAAAATCTTGGTCATTATACACCACCTCATTATCTTGACCTGAGCAGCAATATAAACCAACAAATATGCAAGGTTGAGTACCAATGGTACTCAGCAAGTGTGGGAAAATTATATCATGCATGGCTAGAACAAGGAAAGGTTGAACTCATGGTTAAAGCACTACGCAATTAATACCTATCACCTTAGCTTATTAAGCACTTACATTACTACACAGGTGAAATGGTCCCAATCTCCCATCCCATCATCATAATCCAATAACCATAACATCATTTCCAATGTTAAGCTCCCCGCTTAACTTCCAAAACCATCAATCCTCTAATCATGAATAAGTCCAGGCCGCTCTTAACCGTGAGCACGGCTGTCAAGACAGTTTTGACTCTGCAGAGTTTGTACCACTGTACCCACAAGTAGTGATTTCATCCCCCGTTGCCGGGTGGACTAAAAGAACCTCCATTATGCCAGTGGCTACGATCCACATTCACACTTCCCAGGTGTGCAGCCAGGAGATCACTACGAAGCCTTTACAAAGGGATTCCCGACGAGCGTGGGCCCACTGAGGTTTCACCCCTAACAGCATACAAGAGGCTCCAACCCCGCTGCAGTGGCCCCCTCTTGAGCCTTGCGGTTCATATGGTAGTCCAGCTGACACCTACTCCCCGCACCATCCAACACACCCATACTACGCCGGGGATACACCTAATTAATTGGCCAAGCTGCCCCATCTCAGCATGTGGTTGGCACTGTAAAGCCGGGTTACATGCTCCATGAACCGGTCCTTAGGATCCAGGCAAGTACTAAACACAAACCCAAGTCTCGTGCACCCAGCACACAACCAAAACATCCAACTTGCCTTGATCCCTACCTCTACATAACTCACAATGTCTCATTCAAGAGTATGGTAATATAAACTGATGATCTCATTTCCCAAATATCCCATTCTAAGCATGGCTAAGCATATGCATGTAAATAAATGACATGGTAAAATAAATCCCAACCCAAGCTACAAGGAAACAAGGTAATGCAAATCTAGGGAAACTTTCCTAGCATGGGTTTCATATTTCATTTGACAATGCAAATAATTCTATCTACATATCCTAGCATAGGATCAAAGTGGTCAAGGACACTTGCCTCCTTCTTGCTGCTCTTGAAATGGGTAGTCCTGATCTTGGAAATGAATAACTTGTTCTTGAACAGGTTCTACTTCATATCATCACACATAGCAAAAGAAAAACAACAATCCATAAGACATAGTTCACACTTACACTTCATACAAACCACACATTCACATTTATGAAATTCATTCACCATTATATGTGTTGTGTTTCAGTTTTAAATAAATTCCTTATATTAAACTACTACACCTTTTGACTACCAAATGTGTATGAAAAGTATTTTTCTTCTCCATATGTGCCTTCAGAATCTCTACCAACTCTAAACTAAATTCTTTGTATTTTAGAAACTCCATTTATCAGTTACTAGTTGCTATATTTTCAGATTTATATTCCTATGCATAATTGTGTATTTCATTATGAAATTAGTAATATACATCACCTAAACAGTATAGGTTCTGGTCCTAAATAATTTAATAACATATTTTAACCTTGGCTTCTGATGTAGACTATTTCATAATTATTTTCCCTATTTTTCTATAACTATTATTTACTTAAAAATGTGTCCCTAAATGTAAATAATAGATGAAACAGATTTATTTCAACCCAAAACTATATTTTTATCTCACTCCAAAGTTTTCTAGGTACTGAGAAAGTTTTTAATTAATTTTGACAATTATGTTTGTCCCACTTTTTAATTTTTAAACACTAGTTACATATTCAATTTTCTAGATTAATTACTAAACAGGGTTAAAATAATGAATTCACCCCATTACAGGGTCTATAATATTATTTTTATAATTTCCAGGGGTCTAGCTACATTTATCAGAGGTGTTTTTCCTAATTTCTATTAAGTCCAGGGGCTAAAACTGATTTTTAAATGAATTTACATGATTTTCTGGAGTTCCAGGGGCTAGATCTGAAGTTTCCGGGGCTAGCTCTCAATTCCAGAGAACCCCAGGGGGTAGCACGTAAGAATTCCAGCCTTTATAACGCGGGGTCGACGTGGACCGTCCGATTCTAAACCGACGGCTGAGATTATAACATCGAACCGGTACGCGGGGATTTAAAGTCTACCGTGCGATTTAAAATAAACGGCGCACAAGCGGCCACGTCGCTCTGATCGAACGCGGGCGGCGCTGCCGGCGGCGCACGGCGGCGGGAAGCGGCGATCTCGCCGGAAAGTTTCGGATCTTCGAGAATTCTGCCTAAAACTGTGATCTTATGGCATAGATCGGTAGAGGGGAGGTCAGGGATCTCACCTCGGGGGTTTTCTCGAGCTCGGGGGTCCTGGAAAATGCTCGGCGGCGAGGTCCGAGGCAAAACCACGGCGAAGCTCGTCGGCGTTGTGTTTGCACCGTAACTCTCCGAGTTTTCTGCACCTGCAAAGTTCCCCGGAGGCGGTGGATCAAGACCAGCGAGTTAGATCAGAGTTTCCGAGCTTAGATCGGCCAGAATTCACCGGCGAAGTCTCGGTGCTCACCGGAGTAAAATCGGCGATCGCGTGCGGAAAACTGATCGGAGCTGGGGTTTTTATAGCCGGGGGAGGGCGGTGGGTCTGTTGTGATCGAGTTGGAGTCCGCTGGGACCAGAATTCGGCTGCGGGGACGGGTTTCCCGATCGGTTGCGATCGCGCGCGCGGGAGAGAGTCCGGGGTCGCGGGGTTAGGGATGACATGTGGGTCCCGCCCGTCAGCGAGGGGCAGCGCGGCGCGCGCGGGGGCGGGCTGGCGCGGGGTTTGCTGGGCCGGTCGGCGGTTTCGGCCCACTGGCCAGTTTTTTTCCGATTCCCTTTTCTTTTTCCATTTCTTTTCTGTTTTGGGTATAATTTGAATTCCAGTTTGAATTTGAATTTTTGCAAAACATGCAATACGTCCAAAAATTTCTAAATTCCCCTCTGAACATGGTTTAGGGTTTTAAATCAAAATTTTGGGTTTTGACTAAAAATTTGGGGTGTTACAGCTCTACCCCCCTTAAAAGAAATCTCGTCCTCGAGATTGGTGTTTCTAAGAAAACAATTCCGGAAATTGTGCCTTGAGCTCATCTTCCCGTTCCCAGGTAGCTTCCTCTTCTGAGTGATGCTTCCACTGCACCTTGCACATCCGGATTCTCTTGTTTCTGGTGAGGCGTTCCATTGTCTCCAAAATCTTATATGGTTGCTCGGCATAAGACAAATCTTCAGCTACATCTACTTCATTCATGGGTAACACCTCTTCAGGCGTCCTCAGGCATTTCTTGAGTTGTGACACATGGAATACATCATGCACGTCCGATAGATGAGCCGGTAACTCTAGTTGGTATGCCACTTCGCCTTTCCTTTCCAAAACCTGAAAGGGTCCGATGTATCGAGGTGACAACTTCCCTTTCACCTTGAACCTACGGAGTCCTCTGATAGGGGACACCTTGAGATAAACATAGTCTCCCACGTTGAAAACGAGTTCTCTTCTTCGTACATCAGCATAACTCTTCTAGCGTGTTTGTGCTATCCTCAAGTTGTTGCGAATCTCCCTCACCTTCGCCTCGGCTTCTTGTAACACTTCTGGACCAAACACTTTACTTTCTCCTGTTTGGTTCCAAAATAGGGGAGTTCTGCACTTCCTTCCATACAAAGCTTCAAACGGTGACATCTTCATACTAGCTTGATAGCTGTTGTTATAGGAAAACTCCGCATACGGTAAGTTCTTGTCCCAACTCCTATTGTTTTTGAGTGCACATGCCCTTAACATATCTTCAAGGATCTGATTGGTTCTCTCCGTCTGCCCGTCAGTTTGGGGATGATAGGCAGAGCTGAAGTTCAAATGGGTTCCCATGGTTTCATGCAACTTCTGCCAAAACCTCGAGGTGAACTGTGTCCCTCGGTCCGACACTATCTTCTTTGGCACTCCATGGTAACACACAATCCTTGACATGTACAATTCTGCCAACTTGGATCCGCTGTAGCTTTCTTTCACAGGGATGAAATGAGCTACCTTGGTTAGCCTATCAATAATGACGAGTTAGTAAGAGCTTGACACGGCGAGTTTTACGTGGTTCAGGCCGCCGGAGCGTAAAACCCTACGTCCACGGCGAGCTATGGAGCTCGCTGTATTGCTTGCTGCTCAGAACCGGAGTCCTAAGCTCGAGGATGAGTTACAGCTTGGGGTGAATGGCTAGCGTGCGAACCCCTGCTAACGTCGCCTACCCGAGTCTTTTATAGTCCAAGACTCGGGTGGCCTACAAGGGGGGGCCCGGGACCCGACAGGTGGTCCCGGGGAGATTGACTGTTATCTACCGTATCTGCAGTTATGCCGGTAGTTGTCTCTGGCGAAGGCTTCTGAGTCTTCGTCTTGCAGCCCTGCCCATGCCGCATGCTAGTCGTAGTGGATGATGACGGCGGGGGTGGCATGGGATGTCTTGTCGCTGCGTTTATTGGCTGGCAGGCTCTGACACCGCGCGCCAGTCTGTGATGCGACCGGGTGCAACGGCACCTGACAGAGGCATGCTCCGCGTCTCCGCGTCTTGGGAAGACGCGGGCCTTGAATACCTTGTACGGGCAAGGTATGGGGCATCTTTACGCCCGCTGCCTATCGCTTGGGGGCAGGCAGCGCCGTTCTGCTGGCCACGTGGCGGGCCTGGAGCCCTCCTTAGAGGAGAGGGGGGGGTCCGGCCCCGCGGGACACTTGGAGCCTTCGGACCTCTCCCCGCGGAGGGGGAGGTTCGGCTTCTGTCTGCCACGTGGTGGGCCCGGAGTTCCTCTCTGAGGAGAGGGAGGTCCGGCCCCGCCGGATACATGGCACCTTCGGACCTCTCCCCCGTGGAGGGGGAGGTCCGGCTTCTGTATGCCACGTGACGGACCCAGAGCTCTCCTCTGAGGAGAGGGAGGTCCGGCCCCGCCGGACGCGTGGCGCCTTCAGAGCTCTCCCTGCGGAGAAGGGCGAGTTCCTTAGGCCTTTTCCTCTGTGCGAGGGGGTACCCCATATCGCGGGTACCGACACGCCCGCTGCCTACCGCGCGGGGGCAGGCAGCGTTGTCCTGCTGGCCACGTGGCGGACCCGGAGCTCTCCTCTGAGGAGAGGGAGGTCCGGCCCCGCGGGACACGCTGTCGAAGTGTTCGGTCAACACTTCCCCCGGGCTTGCATTGGGCAGCCCGCAGAGGTTCTTTTTTCGGTGGGGCTAGTCGCTTGCGGAGAGCTTGAGCGTATGGACGAGTTAGGAAGTGCTTGACACGACGGTTTTATGTGGTTCAGGCCGTCGGAGCGTAAAACCCTACGTCCACAGCGAGCTATGGAGCTCGCTGTATTGCTTGTTGCTCAGAACCGGAGTCCTGAGCTTGGGGATGACTGAAGTCTAGCGTATGAGTTGTGGGAGTGCGAACCCTTGCTAACGTTGCCTACCCGAGCCTTTTATAGTCCAAGACTCAGGTGGCTTACAAGGGGGGCCCGGGACCCGACAGGTGGTCCCGGGGAGATTGACTGTTATCTACCGTATCTGTAGTTATGCCGGTAGTTGTCTCTGGCGAAGGCTTCTGAGTCTTCGTCTTGCCGCCCTGCCCATGCCGCATGCTAGTCGTAGTGGTTGATGACGGCGGGGGCGGCATGGGATGTCTTGTCGCTGCGTTTATTGGCTGGCAGGCTCTGACACTGCGCGCCAGTCTGTGATGCGACTGGGCGCAACGGCACCTGACAGAGGCGTGCTCCGCGTCTCCGCGTCTTGGGAAGGCGCGGGCCTTGAATACCTTGTACGGGCAAGGTATGGGGCGTCTTTACGCCCGCCACCTACCGCTCGGGGGCAGGCAGCGCTCTTCTGCTGGACACGTGGCGGGCCCGGAGCCCTCCTCAGATAATAGGGAGGTCCGGCCCCGCAGGACACGTGGAGCCTTCGGACCTCTCCCCGCGTAGGGGGAGGTCCGGCTTCTGTTGGCCACGTGGCGAGCCCGGAGCTCCTCTGTGAGGAGAGGGAGGTCCGGCCCACTGGACACGTGGCGCCTTCGGACCTCTCCCTGCGGAGGGGGGAGGTCCGGCTTCTGCAGGCCACGTGGCGAGCCCGGAGCTCTTCTCTGAGGAGAGGGAGGTCCGGCCCCGCCGGACGCGTGGCGCCTTCGGAGCTCTCCCTGCGGAGAAGGGCGAGTTCCTTAGGCATTTTCCCCTGTGCGCGGGGGTACCCCATTTCGCGGGTACCGACAGTGACCCCCGGGCCAATCTCGGGGGAGATAGCGTGCTTGAGGTGGGCCCATTTCGTATAACTTTCCATAGGAGGAAGGCAGGCTAAACATGGAGGCCACAACCCGCCCCATTAAGAAGGGAAGCAAGACTCTACGCGCTTGGAGTCGGAACCAGGCAAAGCTGAACGTAGTCCTGTACCGTCCTCTGGGGCTTAGCTGCTCCGAGCACTGTTCCTGGACTCTGTAGAATTTATTATGAAAAGAAGAGACTGTCCTATCTTTGCTCTAAGGGTAGAACTTACGGAGGTGTTCTATGTTCCAAGGGTTCGGGAGCAGGTCCCCATCTTCGGTGGAAAGGCGTACGCACCCGGGGCGGCACACTTTTGCGACTCGAAAGGGACCTTCCCAACTAGGGGAGAGTTTGTGGGTCCCTTCACGATAAAGTATGCGCCGCAGCACCAGGTCACCTTCCTGCAGCTCCCAGGCATGCACAGACCTCTGGTGGTAGCGACGGAGCGCTTGTCTGTACCGTGCGTTACGGAGAGCTGCCTGCAATCGGACCTCGTCGACGAGGTCGATTTCTCCACGCCGGAGGTTGTCCTGCGCGGCTTCGTCGTAAGCCCGGACACGGTGAAACTTCATGGTGATCTCTGGGGGAAGTACGGCTTCGGCCCCATACACCATGAAGAAGGGTGTCTCTCCCGTGGCCCAGCTCTGGGATGTCCGGTTAGCCCATAGTGTGCTCGGAAGCTCATCCACCCAATTGGCACCATGTTTCTTCAGACTGGCGTAGGTGCGGGTCTTAAGGCCCCAGAGAATCTCCGCGTTGGCCCTCTTGACTTGCCCATTGCTCTTTGGGTGAGCAACAGAGGCATAGCACACCTGAATGCCGAGGTATTCGCAGTAGTCTTGGAAGGCTGCGCTAGTGAACTGGGTCCCGTTGTCGGTGATGATTCTGTTCGGGACCCCGAACCGGCAGACAATCGACTTGATGAACTTCACTGCGGATTGCTTGTTGATGGTGACAACTGGTGTGGCTTCCGGCCACTTGGTGAACTTGTCGATGGCGACATAGAGGTACCGGAATCCCCCGACGGTTCTGGGGAATGGTCCCAGGATGTCCAGCCCCCATACGGCAAACGGCCACGAGGGTGGGATCATCTGTACCGCCTGAGCCGGTGTATGGATCTGCTTGGCGTGGAACTGGCTCGCCTTGCAGCTCTCGACCAGCCTGACGGCATCCTGGAGTGCTGTCGGCCAGTAGAAGCCATGCCGGAAGGCTTTACCAACGAGCGTGCGTGAGGAAGAGTGACTCCCACATTCGCCTCCATGGATCTCAGCAAGCAAGTCGCAGCCTTCCCCCTGGGTTATGCACCGCAATAGGACGTGGTTGGCGCCACGCCGGTAGAGATCCCCCTCTACCAGCGCGTATCTCTTAGCCATACGCACGATCCGTTCAGCGGTTGCATGTTCATCAGGGAGGATGTTGTCTTTCAAGTTGTCCCGGATCTCCGTGATCCATGCATCGGGTCTGACTTGAGCTTCTGGATCTTGAGCGCTGGGTTGCACGGAGTCCCCAGTGACGCTTACGATCCTTGGCGGCATCCATGGCTGCAGGGCCGCCGGGACCGCCAGCTTCGAGGTGCTGGTCAAGCCCCCTTCGCCCGGCTTGGCGGGCCAGGCTGTGGGCCGCAGCAACGTCCTCTCGAAGACTCCTTCGGGCACGGGAGCTCCGGTGGAAGCCTTCGTTGAAAGGTTGTCAGCTGCGGCATTGCCAGCGCGCGGTACGTGGCGCAGGTCCAAGGCGAGGAAGTCTTTCTCCAACATCTGCACGTGAAGCAGATAAGCAGCTAGGTGTGGGTCATTGCAGGAGCATTCACCCTTGACTTGTTTGATAACCAGCTGGGAGTCGCCCTGTGCCAACAACTGGCGAGCGCCTAGAGACAGGGCTGTCTGTAGGCCAAAGATGAGCGCTTCATACTCTGCCATGTTGTTGGTTGCCTTGAAATTGAGATGCACCATGTACCCAAACTGTTCCCCCGATGGAATGAGGAGCAGTACGCCGGCACCGGCCCCCTGTTTTCGCGAGGAGCCGTCGAAGAAAAGCGTCCAGTGGGGCTCGGTGAAGACCGGAGCTTGGTGCTCTGGTTCACCGTCTTCGTGGCCCCTGGGTCAGTCTTCGTTGGTGTCCACTCTGCCACAAAGTCGGCCAGTGCTTGGCTTTTGACTGCATGGCGGGGAAGGAAGTCCAGCTCGAACTCCGCCAGCTCCGCCGCCCACTTAGCGATGTTGCCAGTCGCATGGGGGCTGTGAAGAATCGTCTTCAGCGGATAGGAGGTGACTACCGAGACCCGGTGGGCCTGGAAGTAATGGCGGAGCTTCCTGGAGGCCACGAGCACCGCATACAGCAGCTTGTGGACTTCTAGGTATCTTGTCTTGGCATCATGAAGTACTTCGCTGATGTAGTAGACAGGCCTCTGGATGATTCGAACCCTCTCTCTTAGGTCTGGGAGGTCTTCATCCATTGGCCCTGGCCCGCTGGAGATGACTGGGTCCAAGGGGACCTCCGGGAGTTGGGACCTGGAGGCCCTTAAGCTATCTTGGCCCTCCGGGGGGCGCCGCTTGTTCTCCGGGGGTTCCGGAGGGTCTTGCGGGATCTTCGGGAGGTCCCGTTGGGACCCCGGGGGGTCCCACAGGACCCCCGGGGGTTTATCTTGGGGGTCAGGGAGATCGCCCTGGACCTCCGGGAGGCCGCCCTGGACCTCCGGGAGGTTGCTTTGGAGGTCTGAGAGACCGTCTCGGTCCTGCGGGGCCTCCTGGCGTCTGTCTTCTGCTGCTGGAGCAGGTCGTGAAGATGAGAGGTCCGGCCGCTCTGCGACGAGGACCATACTCACTACCTCGGTTGTTGCCGCGATGTAAAGCAATAGGTGCTCTCCGGGCTGTGGGGCTACCATGATAGGTAGGGTCGTCAGGAGCCGCTTCAACTCCTGGAAAGCCTCTTCTGCTTCGTCAGTCCAGGCGAATGGGCCAGACTTGTGCAGGAGCTTAAAGAAAGGGAGTGCCCGCTCTGCTAGCCTCGGTATAAACCGACTCAGTGCGGCTAGGCATCCCGTGAGTTTCTGGACATCTTTGACGCGGGTAGGAGACCGCATCAAGTCGATGGCCTTTATCTTCTCTGGGTTGGCCTCAATCCCCCGGTGCGAGACCAGGAATCCTAAGAGCTTCCCAGAGGACACACCGAACACACATTTGTCGGGGTTCAGCTTGGTGCGAGTAGAGCGCAATTTGTCAAAAACTAAGGCTAGGTTATCTAACAAAGATGAACCCTGCTTGACCTTGACAACGATGTCATCGACGTACACCTCAACTAAGTCTCTTATTAACTCTCCAAAGGTTTTGTGCATTGCTCGCACAAAGGTGGGGAGAGCATTTTTTAGGCCGTAAGGCATAGAGATATAACAATAAAGGGCATTTACTGTGATGAAGGAGGTGTGCTCTTCATCCTCCCTAGACATGAGGATCTGATGGAAACCCGAGTAGGCGTCTAGGAAGCACAGCATATCACAGCCTGATGTTGAGTCTACTATTTGATCTATTCTAGGGAGAGGGAATGGATCTTTGGGACATGCCTTATTGAGATTGGTGTAGTCGATGCACATTCGGAGCTTCCCGCCGGCCTTCGGGACAACGACGGGGTTTGCCAACCACCGGGGGTGGTGGACTTCCCGTATGAAGCCAGCGTCCAGCAGCTTCTTGATTTCTTCACGAATGAAGTTTTGCCGCTCGATGGACTGCTTTTGGGGCTTCTGTTGAACTGGCCGGGCATCGGGGAAGACTTTTAAGTGGTGCTCGATCACCTCCCTGGGGATCCCCGGCATCTGTGACGGCTGCCATGCAAACACGTCAACGTTGTGCCGGAGGAAGGTGACGAGCGCGCCTTCCTATTTGCTATCCAGGCCCCCGGCTACCCGGGTGGTCTGGGTGGCTTCGACGCCGACTTGGACGACCTTCAAGGGGACGCCGCCCTCGTCGAGGGGTTGCACCCGGGGTGCTGTGGCGCAGGCACAGTGGCGTGCACTCGAGTGGAGCTGGTCCGGCTCTGCACTGCCAGGGGCCGGTGCCCCAGCTGTTGCGAGCGCTTGGAGCTTCTCTAAGGCCAACACTGCAGCAGTGCGGTCTCCACGAATCCTGAGGACGCCCGTTGGTGTGGGCATCTTTAGGATGAGGTAGCCGTAGTGGTCTACTGCCATGAATTGGTACAGGGCTGGCCTGCCAATTATGGCGTTGAAGGGGAGGTCGATCTCCGCTACGTCGAACAGAATGTATTCTGTCCGATAGCTGTCCGGAGCTCCGAAGGTCACCGGGAGGCTGATGTTGCCGTAGGGAACGACCTGTTCCGGCCCTACCCCTGAGAACGGGCTCGACGGGGTGAGCTTGGCCATCGGGATCTGCAGCTTCTGGAAAGCTGCACGGCTGAGGAGGTTCAGCCCAGCTCCACCATCTACAAAAACGTGGTACATCCTCACGTTGGCGATGGTAGGAGCTACCAAGAGCGGTAGTTGGCCGGCCCCAGCCATGTTCCGGGGGCAGTCGGTGGCGTCAAAGCTGATGGGGGTTCCCATCCACTTGAGGTGCGGTGCGGCACTTGGGAGTGGAGCCACCGACGCTACCGCTCGGCGCAGAGTCTTGACTGCGCTTCGAGACGAGGGTTCAGCAGACCCGCCGTATATGACGTAGAGCTTCTTTCGATGCTCATCGTCGCTGGAGCTGGAGTCCTCATGGTTGAGTACCGCCTTCACGGCGCGCTGAGGCTCCTGGAACTCCACTTGGTGGTCGACGCTGTTCGGGACGTCGACCTTCTGCTTGCCCTCCCTTTGACGGAAGGGTGGGGCATCAGTCCGCTGCTGCTTCCCTTTGCAGAAGCGCTCTGCGAGCTTCCGGATCTCCCTGCACTCGGCAGTAGTGTGGCGACAGTTGCCATGCACGGCGCATTGCTTGTCTTGATCACCTTCTGGGGTTGGTGACCTTCGCTGCCTCTTGTTGGGGCGCGGCCCCCGAGCCCCACTGAGTGCTGCTGCTGCGGCGACAGGAGCTGTGGTCGGTGAATCTATCTTGCCTCTGCCTCGGTTCTTGGCCTTCTTGCTGCCTCCATGGGAAGTAGGGCCAGATCCGGGCTGTCCTCCTGACTCAGAGGTCGGCAGTGAGTGCCAGTTTCGCCCTTCGGCTGCTCTGGCGCACTTGTCTGCCAGGCTGAAGAGCTCGGAGACATCGCGGACCTCTCTGGTCGCGAGCTTCTCGAGCATCTTCTTGTCCCGGACGCCTTGCCGGAACGCCACCACCACATAAGCGTTTTGGATGTGTGGGATGGTGTTCCGCACCTGGGATAACCGCTGGATGAAGGAGCGCAGCGACTCCCCAGGTTGTTGCTGGATGGCGTGGAGGTCGAGCTCCGTGCCAGGCCGGGTGTAGGAACTGCCGAAGTTGGCGATGAACTGCCTGCAGAGCTCTCCCCAGGAAGTTATAGACCCCTGGGGGAGGTTCATGAGCAAAGACCGAGCTGGACCGGTCAAGGCGACAGGGAAGTAATTGGCCATGACGGCCTCATCCCCTTCTGCGGCAAGTACGGCGGTGGAGTAGATCTGGAGGAACTCCACCGGGTTGACGCTGCCGTCGTACTTCTCGGGCAGGTGCGGCCGAAACTTGCGCGGCCACCTCGCGAAGCGAAGGTGGGGTGCAAGGGCCGCACATCATGCTCCTCTTGCCGCAGGTATTGGTGCCGCGAACGCTTGGTTCGCACCTGGCACAGTGTACCCCGGTATGGGCAAGGCTGCGCCATAGACCGGGGGCGCCGTTTGCAGGACATATGGCTGTGGCATATTCTGCACGTCGTAAGACTGGGGCAGAGATCGCATGGCAAAAGTCTGCTCTTCAGGCTGGGTTGATGCCGACGTCACGCTGTCGCCAGCCTCTTGGTTGCGACGCCTTTCTCGACGTCGCTCAAGGTATACCCGGGCATCCTGGCCCAAGTGACACCGTTCCAGCTCTGTCCTCAGATCCGTCGACTGGGACCTGGTGGAGCTGGAATCTGCCGTCTGCTCGCCAAGCATTGGCGTGCGCATCAGCGACACTGCCGGTTGGCCGGAGCGTCGTCCCTGCCGAAGTCGAGGGTTTGCGGCGGCGACGACGAGACGGTCTACCTCGCGAATCCACTGCTGGGTCGCTGCCTGAGGCGCGTCCCCAGCAGGCGGATTGCGCAGTAGCGCTCTTGCTGCAGCTAGCGCACCCCCGCGGGGTACGCCCAGCGCTGCTGAAGACCTGACGCTGGTTGGAGCCTGCATTGCCGGGGTCGGTGCTGCCAGAGCCGGTTGCTGGCTCCCAGCTTGCGCCGACACACTCCGTCCTGAGTGTGTCGACATGTACTCCCCCCTGGTCACGGTTCGCCACGAATGCGGTGGAGGAGAGTTTGCTGCTGAAGGGAGCTTGGTTATCTTCGTTGGCGGAAACTCGTCGCGCAAGGGAAAAGCCCCCTTCCTGGCACGCCAAATGTCGAAGTGTTCGGTCGACACTTCCCCCGGGCCTGCACTGGGCAGCCCGCGGAGGTTCTTTTTTCGGTGGGGCTAGTCGATTGCGGAGAGCTTGAGCGTATGGACGAGTTAGGAAGAGCTTGACACGGCGAGTTTTACGTGGTTCAGGCCGCCGGAGCGTAAAACCCTACGTCCACGGTGAGCTATGGAGCTTGCTGTATTGCTTGTTGCTCAGAACCGGAGTCCTGAGCTTGGGTATGACTGAAGTCTAGCGTATGAGTTGCGGGAGTGCGAACCCTTGCTAACGTTGCCTACCCGAGCCTTTTATAGTCCAAGACTCAGGTGGCTTACAAGGGGGGCCCGGGACCTGACAGGTGGTCCCGGGGAGATTGGCTGTTATCTACCGTATCTGTAGTAATGCCGGTAGTTGTCTCTGGCGAAGGCTTTTGAGTATTCGTCTTGCCGCCCTGCCCATGCCGCATGCTAGTCGTAGTGGTTGATGACGGCGGGGGCGGCATGGGATGTCTTGTCGCTGCGTTTATTGGCTGGCAGGCTCTGACACTGCGCGCCAGTCTGTGATGCGACTGGGCGCAACGGCACCTGACAGAGGCGTGCTCCACGTCTCCGCGTCTTAGGAAGGCGCGTGCCTTGAATACCTTGTACGGGCAAGGTATGGGGCGTCTTTACGCCCGCCGCCTACCGCTCAGGGGCAGGCAGCGCTCTTCTGCTGGACACGTGGCGGGCCCGGAGCCCTCCTCAGAGAAGAGGGAGGTCCGTCCCCGCAAGACACGTGGAGCCTTTGGACCTCTCCCCGCGGAGGGGGAGGTCCGGCTTCTGTTGGCCACGTGGCGAGCCCGGAGCTCCTCTCTGAGGAGAGGGAGGTCCGGCCCCGCTGGACACGTGGCGCCTTCGGACCTCTCCCCGCGGAGGGGGGAGGTCCGGCTTCTGCAGGCCACGTGGCGAGCCCGGAGCTCTTCTCTGAGGAGAGGGAGGTCCGGCCCCGCCGGACGCGTGGCGCCTTCGGAGCTCTCCCTGCGGATAAGGGCGAGTTCCTTAGGCATTTTCCCCTGTGCGCGGGGGTACCCCATATCGCGGGTACCGACACACGCGGAGTCCTCGGAGCTCTCCCCGTGGAGGGAGGAGGTCCGGCTTCTGCTGGCCACGTGGCGGGCCTAGAGGTCTCCTCTGAGAAGAGGGAGGTCCGGCCCTGTGGGACACGTGGAGCCTTCGAAGCTCCCCCCACGGAGGGGGGAGGTCCGGCTTCTGCTGGCCACGTGGCGAGTCCGGAGCTCTCCTCTAAGGAGAGGGAGGTCCGGCCCTGCTGGACACGTGGCGCCTTCGGAGCTCTCCCTGCGGAGAAGGGCGAGGTCCTTCGGCATTTCCCCCTGTGCGCGAGGGTACCCCGTATCGAGGGTACCGACAGCTGCCCTACCGAAGGAAGTTGCGTTTGAGGTACCTGCCGATGGCCAGGGGGCCCCGAGCTCCCCGCACTTTGCGCACTGTAGTTCCCAAGCACCATACAAATGGATAGGGACCGTAAGCCAAATAAGACTATGAGATAGGGAAGGGGGAGCCCCAAGGAGAATTACGTTTCCCTTACTTGTGTGCAGGACCTCTCGGCCTTAGCTCCCCGCAGGAGTATGGTAGGAGCGCCCAACCAATGGGCCACACCTACCAGGGGGCCACTACGGGATCGCGCAAGACCGGAGCTCCAAGGCAAGACCGGAGGATCCGGACCTCGCCCCCTCCGCAGGGGCGAGCCCCGAAGGCCCCACGTGTCCAGCAGGGCCGAAGCTCCCCTCTCCTCAGGGGGGCTCCGGGCCCGCCACGTGGCCGGCAGAAGCCAGACCTCCCCCTCCGAGGGGAGAGCTCCGAAGCCTCCACGTGTCCCACGGGGCCGGGCCTCCCTCTCCTCAGAAGGGAGCTCCGGGCCCGCCACATGGCCAGCAGATCCGGACCTCCCCATTCTCATGGGGTGATTTCCGGAGACCTATGAGGCTCTTAATACAATAAGGACCCGAGGAAGGTGTCCGTGCAGAGCTTCGAGATTGGTGAAGGCCTCTGAGTACCTTGCGGAGCTAAGGGCTCGGCTAGGCAAAACCAAGAAGAAGACTAAAGCACACAGACACAGAAGATAACAAAAGTCTATTCATTCAAGGCTCCATGAGCTAGGCTACAGACTCAACAAAAATAAAGAAAAAGGGAAAAAGGTACAGGGACTTTTGGCCACGGGGGCGGATGCCTAAGAGTCGCCGGACTCCCGTTGGAACCTAGAGGCCACAAGGGCGGCCACGTCCCCGACCTCGGCCCTGGCAGCTTCCTCTCGCTCGGCGGCGGGCCCTAGACGGACTAGATCCAGAGAGAAGGAAGGGTCTTGGCTCCGGAAGCACGCCAGCACATGCGTAGCGACCTCCTTCGCCAGGCCTCGTCCCTCCACCTCAAGCTCGTCGGCGATCACCGCTTCGAGCCGGCCCAGCTTGCCGCTGATGGACTCAAGCGCCGAGATTGCCTCAGACACCTCCTGCGCTGGAGCCTCCGTCCGCACCGGGCTGAAACCAATAGGAACCAAGGCGGACCCCGCCTCGGTAACAAAGCTCCAGACCGCCTGGGACTCGACGGACCGTGAAGCCTGGAGCTTCTCTACCTCTTGACGGGCCGCCAGCTTGCGATCTAGCGCCGCCTGGCGCTCCCGGGAGGATTGCTCCTCCCTCGCGGCAGCAGCCGACTCGCGGAGCTCCAGCTCCTCTGCCCGAGCCCTCAGCTCGCCCTCTTTGGCCTTCAGCCGTGCGGCAACCTTCTCCTCCTCGGACGCCACGGCACGTTCCCGATTGACGACGGCGCACTCTTGACGAACTACCTGCAGCCACAACTCCTCCATGGCAGCAGAGCGCGCCTCGGCCTTGGCTTCGGCCTGGGCCAGAGCTTCGCGGAAGGTAGCGCGGAGCCGCTGGGTCTCTGAGTCCAGGCGGCCGACGGCTTTCTTCTGAGCGTCAAGCAGAGCAACCATGGCATCAAGCCTCGACTGCCTCGAGTCGAGCTCTGCCTTAGCCTCCTGGGTCCGCTGCTGCAGGAGGTTCTCCCAACTAAGAAGGTGCTCCCTCTCTCCAGCCAGCGCCCCCCGCTCCCGCTCAAAGGCGGCCTCAAACTCTCAGGCGCCAGTCTGAACACGCCCCAAGGCATCCCACATGGGCACCGGGACGGCGGGGGCAGGAGTCGTGCCCCTGACCTCCCCTGAGGCAAGACGCTGACCCGGGGGAGCCAGGGATCCAGCAACTGCGCCTACAGCAGCCCTTCCAGCCTCAGCACCGGACTTCCGGGCTGGTGAAGGAGGACGAACAGGTGCTGCCGCAGCCACCGCAGAGGGCGAACCCGCTGGCACAGAAGAAGCCCCCGCCGACTTGGGGGCCGTTGGAACCACCGCAGTTTCCGGATGCTGCGGCGCGGAGCCTCCGCCAACTGGAGATGGCCGGGGAATAGGCTCGCCCCCGGCAGCCGGTGAGTCCCTGCAGGCAAAGAAAGCTCTCAGGCTAAGAGAGGAGAAGGGAACGCTACTCCTACAAGCCAGAAAGAGTAACACTTACTGGGCGACGTGAGCACTCCAACGGGCTTGTAGCCCCGGCCTCTGGGCCGGGGTAGAACCGCCAGGACCTGTGGCCGGAACGCTCGCTGGCTGTGGCATCTGAGCTCCCGGCACACTCCCCGGCGTCGCCCCACCGGTGTCCTTCCTAGAAGCCCCTCCGCCTGAGGAAGAGTGGTGGGACTCTTGGGTTCCTCGGACTGCCGCTGTCCAGGAAGAGACCCGCCGGAGTGGGACACCCGAGGTCTCTTTGGGTCGCCACTCGACGAACCAGCACCTCCGGGAGATGGGCGCAAGGGTGCCCCGGCCCCCTGGCTCGGCGCAAGCGTCGCCCTCGGAGGAGACCGGGCACGTTTCTTCTCTGGCTGCCCGGGGGCCGGCTCCTTCCCCTTCCACTTGTCAGCGGCTTGAGTTCCGCCGGCCCTCGGTGCAGGTTGGGCGGCGACAGACGCCTCGTGCTCCGATCAGGGGCGCTCGGTCCCTGACACAACCCCACGGTCTTGTCGAGCCAGGATCACGCTGAGGGGTACTGCGTTGCACAGCACCGAATAACACACATCAAAGGTACAAAGCGGAAGCAAAACTTTTATTACATAAAGGGGTTTATGAACATTTGTACATCAAAATAAGTCCAGTCTACACTCACGGGCGTAGACTACGCATCAAGTGCATGTTCAGCCCTTGAACGTGTCCTTGCTAGCGCACACACACACTAACTCTGCGGCGTGCACGGCTCCCACTTGATGGGGTTCCCCTCCTGGGGTTCCGTCTCCTCTTCGGGAGCCCCTTTCTCATAGAACCCTTCAAAAGCTTCAAACACAAGCAGTGAGCACGAAGGCTCAGCAATACTGACCCGTCTCTCCTAAACATGGAACTTCTACATGAGGGATTGATAGGTTACATGAGGAAAAATCATTTGCAAGGACTCGCCTAATTAGTAAAACCTTACTTTCAAGTTTTAGCAGCAGGTTGTAGAGAACCTTACGCTAAGGCACATGAGAGAGCCGCAATCAAACAAGAAACACATTTCTCTCATGTACTTTGCCCAAAGTTGAAAGAAACTTTAGTGAGCTCTAAACTACAACAAATCATTAGCAATCAGAGTTCATCTTTCAATCAGCAACATTTTAACATGTAATTAGCCTGTTCTTTCTACGTCACGGTACAGTGAACAAGTGGTACTCACTGACCGTGAGGGACAGCGATTATAATCGATTTACACCTGCAGGGTTACCCGAACAACCCGTCACGTACGCCCGTACTCGATGTTGCCTACAGCAACCATCACTGACACCGTACGCAACCACCTTTCACCCGTCAGCCAAATATTGAACCGGTCCCATCGTCCCGAGCAAGAGGTCTCTGCACGCGCATCTCAGTGCCGCCAGCCGATTTACACCTCGAGCTCTCGACCTACCCTCTGAACGACGGGCAATGCCTCAATACCCAGCTACCCGAGCTACATCAGTTTCCCGGTTCCCATATAGCCGGTAAGTCTTCGGTACTGTTCTAGCTTGTTCAACAGGCCTGCACACGGCTCGGTCCTCAATCGACACAAGCGGAGCTATAGCACACAGGCCCCAAAGTCCTGCTGCCCTTACTCTCCGCTCGGTCTCATTTTTCTTGCCATGTGTGTCATGTGCTATCTCTACCCGAGTCGAGTGCCTCTAGCCTATGCTCACGAGTAGTTCCAACTACTCGACTTGTACCGAGTCCTACCTTACTCAGCTTTGCAATAGCTAACGGGGTTTGCAATCCTAAACCCAACCCATGGTTTTCTTAGCTATGCAATTGGGTTTCCAAACAAGACTCAAATGCAAAGAATAATAGTATTCAAGTATGTGCTCAAAACAATAAAAAGTTGTAAAAAGGTTAATGCAAACCGGGGTTTGCCTGCTTTGTAGGGTAGTATATAATAGAAGTTAGTGATCTTCAATCCCTTGATCTTTCTGAAGTTGCTCAACTGATCCACACGTCAAGGGATGGCTCCGTCGATGTCCTTCATCGTGAATCCTACCGACATGTATATGCATAGTATTTTATAATGTAATTTAAAGTCTTAAGGATTAAAACTTCTTAAGAACAGAGGCTGTGTAGAGATCCTAGGATGAAGTTGTTGCCTCTGTTGTGCAAAGAACTCAAAGAGACTAAATCTACCTTAGATGTTTCATTACATCTCTAGCTAAGTTCCTAATGCCATATAAGATGAGCTCCAATGATCTGGACATAACTAAAGATCCTGATCTCCAATGACTTCGAAATTTTTTTACAGGAAGTCATACACTACACAGGGACTTAGCTTGCAAAATTGCAGCTAAAGTGGAAAGAAATTGTCTCGCACAATTTCCACTCCAACCCTTTGTTGATCTTCACATCCAATAGAATGGAGAACAAGGACAGGGAGACTCAAAGCTCAATTTGAGATGAAAAATTGCATGTGAGTTTATGGTTACATAAAAGTGCTCTGGACCAAAAATGACCACTTTTCATTGAGGGTTTTATCCAGAATAATTCCCTAAGCAATTAAGCACAAAGAGATTAATTCTGAAGTAACTCACATGTTCATGCCTAACTTAATGAACTACAATTTCACTTATAGTTCATAGAGGCTGCATAAATTTTCC
Source organism: Neostapfia colusana (assembly GCA_030760725.1). Taxonomy (NCBI): domain Eukaryota; kingdom Viridiplantae; phylum Streptophyta; class Magnoliopsida; order Poales; family Poaceae; genus Neostapfia; species Neostapfia colusana. Next base: position 111,634,711 of record JASWHV010000006.1, read on the forward strand.
TAGTACTTTTAGAGCTAAGAATTGCCCAGAAATTATTTTTCTAACTCTGGGACAATTTCTGAAAAGTCTCTGTATTCATTTGCATACAGTATATTGAAATCTGAATTCTCCAACCTAATTCAACTCCAAATGAGCTGAAAGTTTTACAGGAGTTCAATAACACACTAGTGATTATTCTGGCAAAATTTGAGGATTTTTGGATAAACCAAACTCCCTCTAAAATTCTTTTGCCGAAAAGCTTTAAAGAATTTTCCAGAATTAAATAAGGACTTCCATACAAATTGGTTGCATATTTGGATAGAGTTTGTCAACCGGAATCTAACCCAATTTGAATCACTAAATTTGTAGGTTCCTACACAAGGATATGAGCTTCACAAGAATTGGGAACAATCTGAAAATGAGCTCTGTTCTATTTTCAAATTTTCAGAGACATAAGGGACTAACACCACATTTGACCAAGAAACTGAGGTCCAATGCCTCTGATATTTTTACTGGAGTTCAAGTATTTTTGGAAGAACCCCCTGCCCAAATTTGGGAATTTTCCAATACATAGAACTCCTGGAATAAATCCTACAAGATTTTCCTTATATGAATTAAGGAGCCAAATCCATGGATTTTCATAATTATTGGGCTGCACCCGTGGATAGTACTCTTTGAGAGAAATTCAACAAAATTTGTTTCACAATTTTTGGACATTCCTACACAAAGTTACAGTTCTCTAAAGATTGAACTGGAAACTGAAAATCCCAAAAATGTTTAAACGCTGACGGTGGGTCCCATGCGTCAGCCTTCTCCTTCAACCTCGCGCCAGAGGCCCGAGCGGCGGCGTCCTCCGGCGAGGTTCACCGGAACCCAGTTTCCAGTCGCCTCCCGACCTCAAGTCCGCCGCCCCCCCCATAACTTTCGGTGCTGAACTCAGTTAGAGGGTTGCCGGCGGCTGAGGTTCGCCGGAAACTAGCCCTCACCGATCACAGAGAAGATTAGAACTCCGGCGAGGTCGGGTTCCGTCTTTCTTCACCAAGTGACCATCTCTCGGGCTCTAGAGCATCAGGGGAACTGGTAGAAGCTGTACATGGACTCTAACACCGGTGAAACGGCCGGCAACCTAGGGTTCCACGGAGACCCGAGGCGTTCTTCCATGGCGGCCCGAAAAACCGCAAGAACTTGGTCGTTTCTGGATCATTTAGCCCAATTCTTGGTCGAGAGGGAGCGCTAGGATGTGAGGAAGATGTTTGCAATCTTGCTAGGGCAGTAGTTACCCGAGCAACTCGAATTCCGGGGTAGACCGAGTTCTACCCGGATACACTATGTTTCGGGAGAACTGGAAATTCTCCTCACTCGGCTGATGGATCGTTGTACGGTTTGCAGCTACATGAGCTTGGGAAGATGACACACCTTTCTTCTGTAGAGGGGGAACGGTGAAATGGTCTGTAGCTCGGTGTCCACGGTGACCCGATCGGAGTTCCGCCGTGAGCTTCGGTTCTTGGCGCCAAATCTCAAAATCACGCCGAATCGCAGCTCCCAACTCCGAGGTGCGCCGGTGAACAACATGTGCACGCCCTTGCGCGTCTTTTCTGTGTTGGAAGCTTGAGCGGGTGAGGCGCGGTGGCGGCTGGCGATCGGGAGACCGAGAGCGGCCGAGCTGTTGTGATCGTGGGCAAACTACCGAGGCGAGAGGGAAGAGGAGTAAGCGAACTCCTTCGGTGCACCCGCGGTGGAGTCGAGCAGGTCGAGCGAGAGCGGCAAGCAGGAGCTGGCGCTGGGGAAAGGCGGTAATGCCGGGCGCCGGCGCGCTGTCAGGCGCACGCTCGTCCGAGGGAAAAACAGAGGTGGTGCCCTGTGTTGAGAGGCTGACAGGTGGGGTCCACATCTCCCAAATTTTTCCCTCACTGTGCTTTAAGATCCCCTCCTAAACATTGTACAAATCTCCCCAAATTTGGAGGAGAGGCCAAACATAATGTGAAAAATTTTAATATGAAACCTGATCTCAAAATTGAGCACATTTGGCTCAGTTTCCAAATTCAAATTTGAATGTGAATGTGCTCACAAATATTCCTCCAAATAAATGGTAGATGAGCTCCAAAATTCTCCAAACTTGGAATTTAAACTCTTGAAAACTTGAGGAATGCATTGGTGAATTCACTCGAATGCATTTAGACAATCTCATGAATCCTTTTAAATGATTCAAATTTGTGTTTAAATCTCCCTCACCTTCTATTCACGTAGGGTGTACACATGAATGAGATTGGTGGAGTGCATTTCTTTCCTCATGTCAACTTGTGTTAAGCATGGGCTAAAGGAGATTTTCAACTCCCTCATATGACCATTTTTGGGGTTCATTATTTCATGTGATACATGATCAAGAAATTCCCATGCCTTAACTTTGTTTTACAAGTTGAAATCAAACTCTCCCAAATTATCTCCACAGTTTGCAAATAAGGAATTGCTATTATGTGGAGTTAAAAACTGAACTGCCTTTGGATAATTGGGCACCATTCATCCAAGTTCAAATAGGTATTTGAATTCATCGCACCTTTAGGTTTATTTGGAAAAATGGGTAGCAAATATCTTCCAAATTTCATGAGATTTTGCCTACCCCTTTAATTTGGACCTAAAGAATTCAAATATGAAACCTGATCCTTGATTTAGCTGCTGCAAATGAGATTTTTAATATAACAGTTTTGAAAACCATTATGTTAATCTCATTTGAATTTTTGAGTGGAACCAACTTGCTCCAAAATCTGAATTTAGCTCTCTCACACATATGGTTACTTCCCTACTTAGTGTCAAATCCTTTTTTGTCCCATGTTTTCAAATAACCATTGAACTTGTGTGGAGGGAGCTTTCATGTGTATTATCACATGTGAAAAAAGTTTAAACAAGTCCCATTTTTCCTACATATGAACTAACTTTGTGCAAACACAATTTTTTTTGTGTTCATATTTTTGGGACCTTTACATTCCTCCCCCCTTAAAAGAATCTCGTCCCGAGATTATAAGGTAAAAATGAGAGAGAGGATGGTGGAAGGACGTATGACGTCAAAGGTCGGGATGATTGGCACGAAGAAATCCTTCGCTCTCCCATATCGCTTCAACCTTGGAGTAACAACCCCATAAAACTTTATAGAACCACAACGTATGGTGGCGTGTGGTTCGGTCCTTTATTTCGATGATCTGAACCAGTCCCTCCTAATATGTGAGATCTGGTTTCAGTTCCTCGATATTCCCTAGCTGAATGGTGGTTAAACACTTGAGACACTTCCTCAGCTGAGAGTTATGGAAGATGTCATACACACCGGTGAATATTGTTGGTAATTCCAGCCGGTATGCAACGGAACCACATCTTTCCAAAACCTGGAATGGACCAATGAATCGGGGTGAATAGAAACTCTGACAAGTGAACCCCGTCCAAAAAGGTACTTCCTAAATTCCGGGTTACGGGGTACGACAATTCTGACCTTTAAACCACAGGATGTCGTCTCCGTCTTTCCGGAAACATTTCAACTCCCCACTATCTATATGTCTCCGCAAATGTGACATGCCCCTGTCCTATTTCTGGGCTTCCACCCTTTCTTCACGGATGGTGGAGATAAAAGCTAAATTGTAGAGAGCTCTAGGGGGAACCACACGTAATGGTGGCTTGCTCTCTCCAAACGGCGTGATGGTCAGATTGTTGACGCGTGACTTGCGACTCAGCGCATCCGCCACTACGTCTGCCTTGCCGGGGTGATAATGGACCTCTATTTCGTAATCCTTTATCAATCCTAACCATCTTTGCTGCCTCATGTTCAACTCCTTCCGAGCGAATATGTACTTGAGGCTCTTGTGGTCGGTATATAAATGTACGAGGTTACCGAGTAGGTAGTGCCTCCACATTTTCAGTGCAAGTACCAAGGCAGCGAGCTCCAAGTCGTGAGTTGGATAATTCTGATTAGGGTTTCTGAACTGCCGTGATCCATACGCAACCACTCTTTGGTCTTGCATCAGCACACATCCGAGCCCAATGCCGGATGCATCGCAATACACATCGAACGGTTTTGTTGTGTTTGGCTGCGCCAAAACCGGTGCTGACATCAGGTGCTTGACTAAAGCCTTGAATGCCGCTGCACATGCTGGACTCCAAACATATTTGGTAGCCTTCTTCAGCAGCTCTGTAATAGGCTTGGCAATCTTCGAGAAGTTCAGGATGAACTTCCGATAATGTCCCACGAGTCCGAGGACACTCCGTACCTCATGAACAGTTCTCGGGGACTTTCAATGCAGCACTTGTGCGACCTTACTCGGGCCTACAGCGATGCCCTTCGCTGAGATAATATGCCCGAGAAAAAGTACTTTTGATATCTAGAATTCACACTTGCTGAGTTTCGCGTATAGCTTATGATCCCGCAGCCTTTGCAAGACTATACACAGGTGCTTCTCGTGTTCTTCCTCCGACTTGGAATAAACCAGCAGGTCGTCGATGAAGGCCACGACAAACTTTTCCAGCTCCGGGATGAATACCGAGTTCACTAGATACATGAAGTGAGCTGGAGCGTTGGTGGAACCAAGGAACATGACAAGGTACTCATAAATACCGTACCTCATCGAAAAGCTGTCTTTTAGAATATCCTCAGCCCGCATCTTAATCTGATGGTACCCTGATCTTAAATCCATTGTGGAAAAGATCTTTGCTTCGACCAACTGATTAAACAATACATCGATCTGTGGTAACGGGTACTGGTTCTTGATTGCCACATTGTTAAGCAGACGAGCACTACACAAAGTCGTAGTGTTTCGTGCTTCTCCTTTGCAAACAATGCTGAATACCCCAAGGTAACGACTCAGTCGTATAAAACCTTTGCTCATAGGGTTATTTAGCGGTGTCTTCTACTCTGCCCATCCATTGGGTGCCATTTTGTACGGCCTTCGCAAACTCGGTGGTGTTCCCGGCGCAAGTTTCATCTTGACTCTACGTCCCGTTCGGGCGGTATGCCCGGTAATAATTGGGAAACACCCCTGAAATCTATGTACCACCGGACTGCCCTCTATCTAAACAGTTTCCAAGTGGTTCAATATTGCAATCTGTTGTCGACTGGCGCCCAGAACTAATATATGAAGGCCGTGCCGTGGGAAGTTTGAGCTTAACGGTTCGAAAACTGATGTTGTGAACCGCTCTGTGGTAATTTAACCACGACATTCCCAAAATAATGTCGACCTTCAGACCCCAAGAATAAGAAGGGTCATGGGTTATAGTCTAACCCGCAAACAAAGGGGTGCTCGGAAAACAACATCACTTCTTGTAATGCTGCCCCGGCGAAGATATGAGGCATTACCTCTTTGTAGAAGTGATTTGGAGCTGATGTTGAGCCACAAAAGATTGACTAACAAAGCTAGGTGTGGCACCTAAGTCCAAGAGAATTAATACCGGTAGCTGATTCAGAGAAAACATCTCTGCTAACACGGCTTCTCCTTCTGGAACATCTTCACTCACTGTGTAGTGAATGTCGCCCTTGTCTGCCCTCTTTTCTGCAGATATCGGTACGGGTCTGAACATTTTTAATATGATGACCCGCACCCTTGAATTCCCTCCAGACAATACCTAGCACAATGGTCCATCCGACCACAATTAGAGCACGGATGTCTCTCCGGCTCTTCTCTAACTTGTGGTTGGAAGCCAGATACATATAGCTGCAGCAATGGAATACAAACCACCGTCTGATGCTGCTGCTCTGGAGGTGGTGCAAGTCGTGGTACTTGACCAGCAATCAATCCCTAAGGAGTTAATCGTACAGGGGCCTACATATCACCGAATGGCGTTCGGAACACCAACAGGTGCTTTTGGGGCACATAACTTGTACTAGCCTGCATGATATCACTCATTTTTCTCCTTTGTACAGAACAGACCTTGATGCACTAAATCTAGACTTTGATCCAGTTAGAAGCATTTTTATCACTCAAGTTGTATACCAAAGTTAAAGTTAACTCCAATATCTTTCCAACGAGTATTCACATGCTTCTATATCACTTCTAGACCAAGAGTTATGATTTTTCAAAGTTGACAGAATTCCTGTATAAAATTTGCCAGCATCTCCCTTGTATGTGGCTGGTTTTATCACAGTTGTATATGCAAATACAATAGGAATCTGAACAAACTCTGAACTACAACAATGTTTCTTATCTCATAAACTTTCCAACGGTGTATCATATGACCCTTAAGAATTTTTCTACAGAATGTTATAAGTGTTTTACAGAAACATCCAGGGAGATTTGCATCTGTCCTGTTTTCTGAACAGTTTGCATTCAACTGGACATTCTACCAATTTGGCGTGTGATGTTGCTCTGGAATTATACAAAGAAGTTGTAGAGCAATTAAAAACCTTTCCAGAACTGTATCATACACCTCCATTGGGTCAATCTTCTCAGAGTAATGCTCTATCAAAGTCCAGCAAAAAATTCTGCCAGAGCAGAGCACTCTGTTTTTGAGAAACATAGAAACCTATGTATTCTCCCCTTTGAAACTTAGTTCAAATGAAGAGTTCCATAACTAATATGTGTTTTCCAACTTCCATTTTTAGTTTAAAGTTAGTCATGAATAATTTCTTCATAGGTAAGGAGTTACAAAGTGTAGTACGGTGGCGATGCACCGTAAGACATATGACGGTACTACGTTGCCTCATAAAAGAAAATCCTATACTGGACATAGCTGGCTTCGTTAATTCAGTGGCACTAAACGTCACTTGCACACGGATACTACGTGTCTACCATTTCGTGGTTAGACTACCTGCAGAAAACTCAAACAATCGTCAGACTCGGCTGCACACCGAGCCCGGTATCCATACAGTTCGTACACCCGGCCGTCATCACTCGCCCGGATGTTCTCAAGCCAAACAGGCCTTGAGCTACGTATTCACATTTCAGACCACGTGACGGGGTCTCCCAAATTGCACCACACACGCCAGGGACAGACGTTGCTCGAATACCCCAAACGACATGAAGAGTCATAGAGGATATCAAAGCGGGTCGGGTTACCTGTCACCCGTGAGGCTCCACCCTTCAGCTTGTGCGCACTGGTGGACAGCGCTTACGTGCACCCCCAAGACATAAATGTCCTGAGATGCACGATTTTCCGACATAGACAATTAGGTTAGTATGCCACTTTCTATACACTAACAACCTCCTTATACGGGCTACTAATTCGTTCCTCACTGGATTTTTGAAAAAGATGACCTTTTTAGTGCGTTAAACCTCAAGCGAGCTCTGATACCAACGCTGACACGACCCCACGGTCTTGTCGAGCCAGGATCACGCTGAGGGGTACTGCGTTGCACAGCACCGAATAACACACATCAAAGGTACAAAGCGGAAGCAAAACTTTTATTACATAAAGGGGTTTATGAACATTTGTACATCAAAATAAGTCCAGTCTACACTCACGGGCATAGACTACGCATCAAGTGCACGTTCAGCCCTTGAACGTGTACTTGCTAGCACACACACACACACTAACTCTGCGGCGTGCACAGCTCCCACTCGACGGGGTTCCCCTCCTGGGGTTCCGTCTCCTCTTCGGGAGCCCCTTCCTCATAGAACTCTGCAAAAGCTTCAAACACAAGCAGTGAGCACGAAGGCTCAGCAAGACTGACCCGTCTCTCCTAAACATGGAACTTCTACATGAGGGATTGATAGGTTACATGAGGTAAAATCATTTGCAAGGACTCGCCTAATTAGTAAAACCTTACTTTCAAGTTTTAGCAGCAGGTTGTAGAGAACCTTACGCTAAGGCACATGAGAGAGCCGCAATCAAACAAGAAACGCATTTCTCTCATGTACTTTGCCCAAAATTGAAAGAAACATTAGTGAACTCTAAACTACAGCAAATCATTAGCAATCAGAGTTCATCTTTCAATCAGCAACATTTTAACATGTAACTAGCCTGTCCTTTCTACGTCACGGTACAGTGAACAAGTGGTACTCACTGACCGCGAGGGACGGCGATTATAATCGATTTACACCTGCAGGGTTACCCGAACAACCCGTCACGTACGCCCGTACTCGATGTTGCCTACAGCAACCATCACTGACACCGTACGCAACCACCTTTCACCCGTCAGCCAAATATTCAACCGGTCCCATCGTCCTGAGCAAGAGGTCTCTGCACGCGCATCTCAGTGCCGCCAGCCGATTTACACCTCGAGCTCTCAACCTACCCCCTGAACGACGGGCAATGCCTCAATACCCAGCTACCCGAGCTACATCAGTTTCCCGGTTCCCATATAGCTGGTAGGTCTTCGGTACTGTTCTAGCTTGTTCAACAGGCCCGCACACGGCTCGGTCCTCAATCGACACAAGCGGAGCTATAGCACACAGGCCCAAAAGTCCTGCTGCCCTTACTCTCCGCTCGGTCTCATTTTTCTTGCCATGTGTATCATGTGCTATCTCTACCCGAGTCGAGTGCCTCTAGCCTATGCTCGCGAGTAGTTCCAACTACTCGACTTGTACCGAGTCCTACCTTACTCAGCTTTGCAATAGCTAACGGGGTTTGCAATCCTAAACCCAACCCATGGTTTTCTTGGCTATGCAATTGGGTTTCCAAACAAGACTCAAATGCAAAGAATAATAGTATTCAAGTATGTGCTCAAAACAATAAAAAGTTGTAAAAAGGTTAATGCAAACCCGGGTTTGCCTGCTTTGTAGGGTAGTATATAATAGAAGTTAGTGATCTTCAATCCCTTGATCTTTCTGAAGTTGCTCAACTGATCCACACGTCAAAGGGATGGCTCTGTCGATGTCCTTCATCGTGAATCCTATCGACATTGTCGGTACCTGAGATATGGGGTACCCCCGCGCACAGGGTAAAATGCCTAAGGAACTCGCCCTTCTCCGCAGGGAGAGCTCCGAAGGCGCCACGTGTCCGGCGGGGCCGGACCTCCCTCTCCTCAGAGGAGAGCTCCGGGCCCGCCACGTGGCATGCAGAAGCCGGACCTTCCCCTCCGCGGGAGAGAGGCCCGAAGGCGCCGCGTGTCCAGCGGGGCCGGACCTTCCTCTCCTCAGAAGAGAGCTCCGGGCCCGCCACGTGGCCAACAGAAGCCGGGCCTCCCCCTCCGCGGGGAGAGGTCCGGAGGCTCCACGTGCCCCGCGGGGCTGACCCTCCTCTCCTCTGAGGAGGGCTCCGGGCCCGCCACGTGGCCGCAGAGCGACGCTGCCTGCCCCGAGCGATAGGCAGCGGGCGTAAATACGCCCCATACCTTGCACGTACAAGGTATTCAAGGCCCGCGTCTCCCAAGACGCGAAGACGCGGAGCATGTTTCTCTCAGGTGTCGTTGCGCCCAGTCGCATCACAGACTGGCGCGCGGTGTCAGAACCTGTCAGCCAATAAACACCGTGACAAGACATCCCATGCCGCCTGCGCCGTCATCAACCACTACGACTAGCGTGCGGCATGGGCAGGGCGGCAAGATGAAGACTCAGAAGCCTTTGACCAGAGACAACTACCGGCATAACTGCAGATACGGTAGATAATAGACAATCTTCCCGGGACCACCTGTCGGGTCCCGGCTTCCCTTGTAAGCCGCCCGAGTCTTGGAATATAAAAGGCTCGGTTAGGCGTCGATAGCAGGGGTTCGCACTTTGCAACTCATACGCGAGCCATTCACTCTCAAGCTGTAACTCACCTCCAAGCTCAGGCCTCCGGCCCTGGGCAGCAAGCAATACAGCGAGCTCCATAGCTCGCCGTGGACGTAGGGTTTTACGCTCCGGCGGCCTGAACCACGTAAAACTCGCCGTGTCAAGCTCTTACTAACTCGTCCATCTGCGCAAGCTCTCCGCTAGGGACTAGCCCCTCCGAAAAAAGAACCTCCGCGGGCTGCCCTGTGCAGGCCCGGGGGAAGTGTCGACCGCACACTTCGACATTTGGCGCGCCAGGTAGGGGGCTTTTCTCCTAGCGCGACGAGTTTCCGCCGACGAAGATGACCAAGCTTCCTTCAGCGGCAAGCTGGTAGCCAGCAGCCGTGACCACTGGGGAGTGCATGTCGACACACTCAGGACGGAGTGTGCCGGCACAAGCTGGTAGCCAGCAGCCGACTCCGGCAACGCCGACTCCGGCTATGCAGGCCCCGACCAGTGTGAGATCTTCTGCAGCGCTGAGCGTACACCATGGAGGTGCGCTAGCTGCAGCAAGAGCGCTGCTGCGCAACCCACCTGCGGGGGATGCACCCCATTCAGCGACCCAGCAATGGGTCCGCAAGGTGGACCGCCTCGTCGTCGCCGCCGCGAACCCTCGGTTTCGGCGAGGACGGCGCCCAGGACAACCGGCTGTGTCGCTGACGCGCACACCCACGGTTGACGGGCTAACGGCGGATTCCATTTCCTCCAGGCTCCTGTCGACGGACCTGCGAAGGGAACTGGAACGGTGCCACTTGGGCCAGGACGCCCGGGTGTACCTCGAGCGACGCCGAGAGAGGCGTCGCAACCATGAGGTAGGCGACAGCATGTCGTCGGCCTCGACACAACCAGAAGGGCAGGCCTTCGCCACGCGAGCCCTGCCTCAGGCATATGCTGCGCAGCATATGCCACAGCTATATGCGCCACAAGTAGCGGCCCCGGTCTATGGTGCAGCCTTGCCCATGCCGGGATACGCGGTGCCAAGTGCGAACCAAACGTTCGCAGCGCCAGTACCTGCAGCAGCAGGTGCAGGATGTGCGGCCCTTGCACCCCACCTTCGCTTCGCAAGGTGGCCACGCAAGTTTCGCCCGCATCTGCCCGAGAAGTACGACGGTAGCGTCAACCCAGCGGAGTTCCTCCAGATCTACTCCACCGCCGTACTTGCCGCAGGAGGGGATGAGGCTGTCATGGCCAACTACTTCCCGGTCGTCTTGACCGGCCCAGCTCGGTCTTGGCTCATGAATCTACCTCAGGGGTCCATAACCTCCTTGGGAGAGCTCTGCCGGCAGTTCATCGCCAACTTCGGCAGCTTCTACGCCCGTCCCGGCACGGAGCTTGACCTCCACGCCGTCAAGCAACAGCCTGGGGAGTCGCTGCGCTCTTTCATACAGCGGTTCTCCCAGGTACCCAACACCATCCCGCATATTCAGAACGCTTCGGTGGTGGTGGCATTCCGGCAAGGCGTTCGGGACAGGAAGATGCTCGAGAAGCTCGCGACCAGGGAAGTCCGCGATGCCTCAGAACTCTTCAACCTGACGGACAAGTGTGCCAGAGCAGCCGAAGGGCGGAACTGGCACTCTGTCGGCCCCCAGGCCAGGGGGTCAGCCGGGATCCGGCGGCGCTTCGTACGGAAGTAGTGTAAAAACATCAGCCGCGGTCCCTGTTGCTGCAACGGCGGCGCCCAGTGGAGCTCGGGGGCCACGCCCTGACAAGAGGCCGCGACAACCACCGGCTCCAGACGGGGGCCAGGATGAGTTATGCCCTGTGCATGGCACCAGCTATCATACCGCTGCCGAATGCCGAGAAATCCAGAAGCTCGCGGAGCGCTTCCGGAAAAGGAAGCAGCCTCTAACTGATGCCCCACCCAACGATCAAAGGGGCGGCAAGCAGAAGGTCGAGGCCCGAGACAGCGTCGACCGTCAGGTGGAGTCACAGGAGCTTCAGCACGCCGTAAAGGCAGTGCGCAGTCATGGGAGCTCCAGTTCCAGTGATGACGAGCACCGGAAGATGCTCTATGTCATCTTCGGCGGGTCCGCTGACCCCCTGTCCCGGAGCACGGCTAAGGCCTTGCGTCGAGCGGTAGCGTCGGTGGCTCCCCTCCCAGGTGTAGCACCGCACCTCAGGTGGATGGGAACCCCCATCAGCTTCGATGACACCGACTGCCCCAGGAACATGGCTGGGGCCGGCCAACTACCGCTTGTGGTGGCCCCCACCATCGCCAACGTGAAGATGTACCACGTCTTGGTAGATGGCGGGGCTGGGCTGAACCTCATCAGTCGCGCAGCCTTCCAGAAGCTGCAGATCCCGATGGCCAAGCTCACCCCATCGAGCCCGTTCTCAGGGGTGGGACCGGGACAGGTCGTCCCCTATGACCACATCAGCCTCCCTGTGACCTTTGGGGCACCGGACAGCTACCGGACAGAGTACGTTCTGTTCGACGTGGCCGAGATTGACCTCCCCTTCAACGCCATAATCGGCAGGCCAGCCCTGTACCGATTCATGGCAGTGGCCCACTACGGCTACCTTGTCTTGAAGATGCCTACACCAACAGGCGTCCTCAAGGTTTGTGGAGACCGTGCTGCCGCAGTGTTAGCCTTGGAAAAGCTTCAGGCGCTTACAGCGACTAGAGCGCCAACCCTCGGCAGCGCAGAACCAAACCAGCTCCACCCAAGTGCACACCACCGTGCCTCTACCGCAGCACCCCGCGTGCAACCCCTCGATGAGGACGACGTCCCCACAAGGCTCGTCCGAATCAGCGCCGATGCCACCCAGACCACCCGGGTTGCCGGGGGCCTGGATAGCAAATAGGAAGGCGCGCTCGTTGCCCCCTCCGGCACAAGGTCGATGTGCTGCGTGACAGCCATCGCCGAGGCCAGAGATCCCTAGGGAGGTGATTGAGCACTACATAAAGGTCTTTCCCGACGTCCAGCCGTCCTACAAGACGGAGAGTCCGCCGCTCCCGGCGCTTGGCAAACCATGTTGATATCCCGAAGGCCAGCGAGAAGCTCCGGAAGCGCATCCACTACATCAGTCCCAATAAGGCATGCCCTAAAGACCTATTTTCTCTCCCTATGATAAACCAAATAGTAGACTCGATGCCAGGCTGTGATATGTTGCGCTTCCCAAATGCTTGCTAGGACTCCCATCAGACCCCTTGGCCTGGGGTAGTTGAAGGGCACCCTTTACCTGCTAATCCCGGCATAGCTAGCGAATTTCTAGTCTTCGCGCCAATGGCTTTAACTCCATACCACCGTAACCTGTTTCGCTACCAAAAAAAAAACCCGGAGGCCCAAACCGGACCTCGGATCCCCGACACGGCCTCCCGGAGGACCAGCGGGACCTCCCGGAGGTGCAATGGGACCCCTCCCCGGAGCTCCCGGGACATCAGCGGAGCTTCCCGGAAGGTCCGAAGCAGCCTGGGGACTTCCGAGTATCGAGCACCCGGCGGTCTCCCCAGGCTAAAAGCTATCCTCCACAGCCCCCACGCGGCGGACAATGCCGCCGAATGGGCGGCGGAACTACTGAAGTTTGACCTAGGCTCCCTTTCCCGTCATACAGACATTAGCCGAGCACTAGTTGACTTGTGGCTGAAGTAGACGCACGCTCAGGGGGCCACGAAGACGATGAAACAGGACCCTGGGCCCTGACCTTCACCGGGCCTTACCGAATGATGTTCCTCGACGGCTTCTTGCGAAAGCAGGGGGCCGATGCTAGCGTACTGTTCCTCACGCCATCGGGGGGGGGCAGTCTGGGTATGTGGCGCGTTTCAATTCCAAGGCAGCCAACAACACAGCAAAGTATGAAGTGCTCATCCTCCTTGCTAGTCGTTGGCTCAGGGCAGCTCCCAGTCTGGTTATCAACCAAGACGGTGGAGACAGACCTCCTCGCCTTGGACCTGCACCACGTACCGCGCGCTAGTAAGGCCGCAGCTGACGACCTTTCAACGAATACCCCCACCGGAGCCACTGTGCCTGAAGGGGGCCTTGAGAGGACGTTGCCGCGGCCCACAGCCCGGCCTGCCGAGCCGGGCAAAGGGGGCTAGACCAGCACCTCGAAGCTGGCGGTCCCGGCGGCCATGGACGCCGCCAAGGATCATAAGCGTCACTGGGGACTCCGTGCAACCCAGCGCTCAAGATCCAGATGCTCAAGTCAGACCCGATGCATGGATCACGGAGGTCCGGGACTACTTGAAAGACAATATCCTCCCTGTTGAACGTGTATCCGCTGAACGGATTGTGCGTATGGCTAAGAGACACATGGCGGTAGAGGGGGATCTCTACCGACGTGGCGCCAACCACATCCTATTGCGGTGCATAACCCAGGGGGAAGGCTGCGACTTGTTCGCTGAGATCCATGGAGGCGAATGTGGGAGTCACTCTTCCTCACGCACGCTTGTCGGTAAAGCCTTTCGGCATGGCTTCTACTAGCCGGCAACACTCCAGGATGCCGTCGAGCTGGTCGAGAGCTGCTAGGCGTGCCTGTTCCACGCCAAGCAGATCCATACACCGGCTTGAACGGTACAGATGATCCAGCCCACATGGCCATTTGCCATACTGGGGCTGGACATCCCGGGCCTGGGACCATTCCCCAGAACCAAGGACGGGGACCCGCTCCCGAACCTTCGGAACACGGAACACCGCTGTAAGTTCTACCCCTAGAGCAACAATAGGACAGGCCCTTCTTTTTATAATAAATTCCATAAAAGTCCAAAAACAGGGCTTGGAGCAACTAAGCCTCGGGGGATGGTCCAGGACTACGTTCAGCTTCGCCTGGTTCCGACCCCAAGCGCGTAGAGTCTTGCTTCCCTTGAGGTGGGTCGTGGCCTACATATTCGGCCCGCCTTCCCCCGTATGGAAATTTATATGAAAAGAAACCTACCCTACGTTGCTCTTCTTTGGTACTCATTTAATTTACTTATTAAATTTTTATGATTACCCTACTAACGCGTGCTCACTATGCGTTCAACTCCCTCTTCTCATTCTCATCTTTAGTCGGAATCTGCTGCCCTGCCAAAGGTGGTTACGCGGGAGGTACCGGCCGAAAGCCAGGGGGGCCCCAAGCCCCCGGCACTTCGCGCACGGTAGTTCCCAAGCACCATATAAGTGGACGGGGACCGTAAGCCAGATAAGACTAAGAGATAGAGGGGGGGAGCCCCCAAGGAGAATTACTTTTTCCTTACTTGTGTGCAGGACCTCTCAGCCTCAGCTCCCCGCAGGAGTATGGTAGGCGCATCCATCCAATAGAACGCACCTACTAGGGGGCCCTACGGGATCGCGCAAGGCCAAAAAACCCCAAGGTAAGATCAAAGAGCTAGACCTCACAGGGGCGAGGCCCAAAGGCCCCACGTGTCCAGCAGGGCCAGACCTCTCACCTCCTTGAGAGTGGGAGCTCCGGGACCGCCGCGTGGTCTACAGAAGTCGGACCTCCCCCCCTCTGCGGGGAGGGGCCCGAGGACTCCACGTGCCCTGCAAGCCCGGACCTCCCCTCAGGCGGGAGCTCCGGGCCCGCCACGTGACCAACAGGCCCGGACCCCCCTCCGATCTCGAGTGGCGGGTCCTGGAGACCTCCGGAACCCTTAGTATACAGTGAGGACCCGGAGAAGGTGTCTATGCAGAGCTTCGAGATTGGTCAAGGCCTCCGAGCCCTTGCGGAGCTAAGGACTCGGTCAGGAAAGGCCAAGAAGAAGACTAGGACATGCAGACACAGAAAGAAACAGGAGTCTGTCCATACGAAGGCTCCACGAGCTGGGCTACAGACTCAACAAAAATAAAAAAGAAAGTACAGGGCTTTGTGGACACAAGGGCAGATGCCTAAGGGTCCCCGGACTCCCGATGAAACCTAGAGGCCACGAGGGCAGCTAAGTCCTCGACTTCGGCCCTGGCAGCTTCCTCCCGATCGGCGACGGGTCCTAGACGAACCGGCCCCAGAGAAAAGGAAGGGTCTCGGCTAACGAAGCGCGACAGAACGTGCATCGCAACCTCCTTCGCGAGGCCCCGACCTTCCGCTTCCAGCTCGTAGGCGATCACTGATTCGAGCCGACCTAGCTCGTCGCCAAGAGACTCAAGGGCCGGCGCCGCTTCGGACATCGGTCGCGCTGTGGTCTCCACCTGCACAGGGCTGAAACCAAGAGGAGCCAAGGCGGACCCCGCCTTGGCAATGAAGCACCAGACCGCCTGGGCCTCGGCAGTCCGCAAGGACTGGAGCCTCTCTACCTCTTGGCGAGCCGCTAGCTCGCGATCCATCGCCGCCTGACACTCCTTGGAGAACTGCTCCTCCCTCACGGCGACAGCCGACTCACGGAGCTCCAGTTCCTCGGACCGAGCCCTTAGCTCCTCCACCTTGGCCCTCAGCCGGGCGGTGGTCTTCTCCTCCTCGGCCGCAGCGGCGCGTTCCCGATCAGCGACGGCGTGCTCCCGACGGGCTACCTGCAGCTGCAACTCCTCCGCGGCGGCGGAACACTCCTTGGCTTTGGCTTCAGCTTGGGCCAGAGCCTCGCGGTAGGTGGCACAAACCCGCTGGGCCTCTGACTCCAAGCGGCTAATGGCCTCCTTCTGAGTGCCAAGCAGAGCACTCATGGCCTCAAGCCTTGACTGCCTTGAGTCAAGGTCCGCCCGGGCCCGCTGCTGCCAGCTGAGAAGGCGTTCCCTCTCGCTGGCCAATGCCTTCCGCTCCTGCTCAAAGGCAGATTGGAGCTGCCGGGCGCTGGTCTGGACATGCCCCAGGGCGTCCCACACGGGCGTCGGAGCAGGGGGGGTAGGAGTTGCGCCGCTGGACCCCCCCTGACGAGTCTAAGACCGGCGGGGGCGCCGGCGCCTCAGCAGCCACGGTGGGGCGCTGTCCTAAGCAGGCCAGGGGGCCAGCAGGCGCACCTACAGCAGCCCTCCCGGTCTCAAGACCTGGCCTCTAGACTGGTGAAGGAGGGCGGGTAGGAGCAGATGCGGCCACCGCGGAAAATGAACCCGCTGGTGCAGAGGGTGCCCCCGTTGATTTGGGAGCCATGGGGGCCGCCACGGCCCCCAGGTGCTGGGGCGCGGAGCTCCCGCTGGTTGAAGGCGGCCGGATAAGAGGCCCGCCCCTGGCAGCCGGTCGGTCCCTGCAAAGAAGAAGAAGCCCTCAGAATAAGAGAAGAGGCAAGAGCTCTGCTCCTATAAGCCAGAAAGAATAACACTTACTGGGCGGCATGAGCGCTCCAGCGAGCTTGCAGCACTGGCCTCTGGGCTGTAGCTGAACCACCAGGACCAGCGACTGGAACGATCGAGGGATGGGATGCCTGGATCCCCGGCGCACTCGCCAGCGTCGCCCCACCAACATCCGTCCTGGGAGCCTTTCCGCTTGAGGAAGGATGGCGAGGTACTTGGGCTGATTCGGACGGCTGCTGTCTGGGGAGAGACCCGCTGGGGAGGGACACTCGGGACCTCTTCGGGTCGCCACCCGACGGACCAGCGCTTCCGGAAGATCGAAGCAAAGTAGCTCCGGCACCCTGACTCGGCACAGGCGGCACCCTCGGAGGAGACCGGGCGCGTTTCTTCTCTAGATGCCCGGGGGCCGGCTCTTTTCCTTTCCCTTTGTCGGCGGCTTGGGTTCCGTCGGCTCTGGGGGAGGGTTTGACAGCAGCGGATGCCTCATGCCCTGATCCGGGGTGCTCGGTTCCTGGAATGGTGATACCCCGGAAGGCATCCCCGACCTGCTGGACGGCGATCCCGATATCATCAAGGTTCGGCATCTTCCGCAGCAGCTCTGACCTCCTCTGAGGCTCCAAGAAGAGGGGGGTGGCAGAGGGCGGAAGGGCGGGGTCGCCACTGGGAATGTAGTCACCGCTCACCTTCCTCACCATCTCGTTCTCCTCTGAGGAGGGCTCCGGGCTCGCCACGTGGCAGCAGAGCGACGCTGCCTGCCCCGAGCGATAGGCATCGGGCGTAAATACGCCCCATACCTTGCCCGTACAAGGTATTCAAGGCCCGCGTCTTCCCAAGACGCGAAGACGCGGAGCACGTTTCTGCCAGGTGCTGTTGCGCCCAGTCGCATCACAGACTGGCGCGCGGTGTCAGAACCTATCAGCCAATAAACACCGCGACAAGACATCCCATGCCGCCTGCGCCGTCATCAACCACTACGACTAGCGTGCGGCATGGGCAGGGCGGCAAGATGAAGACTCAGAAGCCTTCGACCAGAGACAACTACAGGCATAACTGCAGATACGGTAGATAATAGACAATCTTCCCGGGACCACCTGTCGGGTCCCGGCTTCCCTTGTAAGCCGCCCGAGTCTTGGAATATAAAAGGCTCGGGTAGGCGTCGATAGCAGGGGTTCGCACTTTGCAACTCATACGCGAGCCATTCACTCTCAAGCTGTAACTCACCCCCAAGCTCAGGCCTCCGGCCCTGGGCAGCAAGCAATACAGCGAGCTCCATAGCTCGCCGTGGACGTAGGGTTTTACGCTCCGGCGGTCTGAACCACGTAAAACTCGCCGTGTCAAGCTCTTACTAACTCGTCCATCTGCGCAAGCTCTCCACTAGGGACTAGCCCCTCCGAAAAAAAGAACCTCCGCGGGCTGCCCTGTGCAGGCCCGGGGGAAGTGTCGACCGCACACTTCGACAGACATGTATATGCATAGTATTTTATAATGTAATTTAAAGTCTTAAGGATTAAAACTTCTTAAGAACAGAGGCTGTGTAGAGATCCTAGGATGAAGTTGTTGCCTCTGTTATGCAAAGAACACAAAGAGACTAAAATTACCTTAGATGTTTCATTACATCTCTAGCTAAGTTCCTAATGCCATATAAGATGAGCTCTAATGATCTGGACATAACTAAAGATCCTGATCTCCAATACTTTGAATTTTTTTTACAGGAAGTCATACACTACACAGGGACTTAGCTTGCAAAATTGCAGCTAAAGTGGAAACAAATTGTGTCTCGCACAATTTCCACCCCAACCCTATGTTGATCTTCACATCCAATAGAATGGAGAAAAAGGACAGGGAGACTCAAGGCTCAATTTGAGATGAAAATTTGCATGTGAGTTTCTGGTCACATAAAAGTGCTCTGGACCAAAAATGACCACATTTCATTGAGGGTTTTATCCACAATAATTCTGTCGATGTGTGCGATCGACACTTCCCCCGGGCCTGCACTGGGCAGCCCACGGAGGTTCTTTTTTCGGCGGGGCTAGTCTCCTAGCGGAAAGCTTGCGCGGATGGACGAGTTAGCAAGAGCTTGACACGGCGAGTTTTACGTGGTTCAGGCTGCCGGAGCGTAAAACCCTACGTCCACGGCGAGCTATGGAGCTCGCTGTATTGCTTGCTGCTCAGGGCCGGAGGCCTGAGCTTGGGGGTGAGTTACAGCTTGAGAGTGTATGGCTAGCGTATGAGTTGCAAAGTACGAACCCTTGCTATCGACGCCTGCCCGAGCCTTTTATAGTCGAAGACTCGGGCGGCTTACAAGGGGAGCCGGAACCCGACCGGTGGTCCCGGGAAGATTGCTTGTTATCTACCGTATCTGTGGTTACGCCGGTAGTTGCCTCTGGTCGAAGGCTTCTGAGTCTTCATCTTGCCGCCCTACCCATGCCGCATGCTAGTCGTAGTGGTTGATGACGGCGCAGGCGGCATGGGATGTCTTGTCGCGGCGTTTATTAGCTGGCAGGTCCTGACACCGCGCGCCAGTCTGTGATGCGACTGGGCGCAACGGCACCTGACAGACGCGTGCTCCGCGTTTCCGCGTCTTGGGAAGACGCGGGCCTTGAATACCTTGTACGGGCAAGGTGTGGGGCGCCTTTACGCCCGCCGCCTACCGCTCGGGGGCAGGCAGCACCGTTCTTCTGGCCACGTGGCGGGTCTGGAGCCCTTCTCTGAGGCGAGAAGGGTCCGGCCTGCGGGGCACGTGGAGCCTCCGGACCCCTCCCCGCGGAGGGGGAGGTCCGGCTTCTGTATGCCACGTGGCGGGCCCGGAGCTCTCCTCTGTGGAGAGGGAGGCCCGGCCCCGCTAGACGCGTGGCGTCTTCGGACCTCTCTCCCGCGGAGGGGGAGGTCCGGCTTCTGTATGCCACGTGGCGGGCCCGGAGCTCTCCTCTGAGGAGAGGGAGGTCCGGCCCCGCCGGACGCGTGGCGCCTTCGGAGCTCTCCCTGCGGAGAAGGGCGAGTACCTTAGGCATTTTACCCTGTGCGCGGGGGTACCCCATATCTCAGGTACCGACAGTGGCCCCCGGGCCCATCTGTAACACCCCAAATCTTTAGTCAAAACCCAAAATTTTGATTTAAAACCCTAAACCATGTTCAGAGGGGAATTTAGAAATTTTTGGACGTATTGCATGTTTTGCAAAAATTCAAATTCAAACTGGAATTCAAATTATACCCAAAACAGAAAAGAAATGGAAAAAGAAAAAGGAAATCGGGAAAAAAACTGGCCAGTGGGCCGAAACCGCCGACCGGCCCAGCAAACCCCGCGCCAGCCCGCCCCCGCGCGCGCCGCGCTGCCCCTCGCTGACGGGCGGGACCCACATGTCATCCCTAACCCCGCGACCCCGGACTCTCTCCCGCGCGCGCGATCGCAACCGATCAGGAAACCCGTCCCCGCAGCCGAATTCTGGTCCCAGCGGACTCCAACTCGATCACAACAGACCCACCGCCCTCCCCCGGCTATAAAAACCCCAGCTCCGATCAGTTTTCCGCACGCGATCGCCGATTTTACTCCGGTGAGCACCGAGACTTCGCCGGTGAATTCTGGCCGATCTAAGCTCGGAAACTCTGATCTAACTCGCTGGTCTTGATCCACCGCCTCCGGGGAACTTTGCAGGTGCAGAAAACTCGGAGAGTACGGTGCAAACACAACGCCGACGAGCTTCGCCGTGGTTTTGCCTCGGACCTCGCCGCCGAGCAGTTTCCAGGACCCCCGAGCTCGAGAAAACCCCCGAGGTGAGATCCCTGACCTCCCCTCTACCGATCTATGCCATAAGATCACAGTTTTAGGCAGAATTCTCGAAGATCCGAAACTTTCCGGCGAGATCGCCGCTTCCCGCCGCCGTGCGCCGCCGGCAGCGCCGCCCGCGTTCGATCAGAGCGACGTGGCCGCTTGTGCGCCGTTTATTTTAAATCGCACGGTAGACTTTAAATCCCCGCGTACCGGTTCGATGTTATAATCTCAGCCGTCGGATTAGAATCGGACGGTCCACGTCGACCCCGTGTTATAAAGGCTGGAATTCTTACGTGCTACCCCCTGGGGTTCTCTGGAATTGAGAGCTAGCCCCGAAAACTTCAGATCTAGCCCCTGGAACTCCAGAAAATCATGTAAATTCATTTAAAAATCAGTTTTAGCCCCTGGACTTAATAGAAATTAGGAAAAACACCTCTGATAAATGTAGCTAGACCCCTGGAAATTATAAAAATAATATTATAGACCCTGTAATGGGGTGAATTCATTATTTTAACCCTGTTTAGTAATTAATCTAGAAAATTGAATATGTAACTAGTGTTTAAAAATTAAAAAGTGGGACAAACGTAATTGTCAAAATTAATTAAAAACTTTCTCAGTACCTAGAAAACTTTGGAGTGAGATAAAAATATAGTTTTGGGTTGAAATAAATCTGTTTCATCTATTATTTACATTTAGGGACACATTTTTAAGTAAATAATAGTTATAGAAAAATAGGGAAAATAATTATGAAATAGTCTACATCAGAAGCCAAGGTTAAAATATGTTATTAAATTATTTAGGACCAGAACCTATACTGTTTAGGTGATGTATATTACTAATTTCATAATGAAATACACAATTATGCATAGGAATATAAATCTGAAAATATAGCAACTAGTAACTGATAAATGGAGTTTCTAAAATACAAAGAATTTAGTTTAGAGTTGGTAGAGATTCTGAAGGCACATATGGAGAAGAAAAATACTTTTCATACACATTTGGTAGTCAAAAGGTGTAGTAGTTTAATATAAGGAATTTATTTAAAACTGAAACACAACACATATAATGGTGAATGAATTTCATAAATGTGAATGTGTGGTTTGTATGAAGTGTAAGTGTGAACTATGTCTTATGGATTGTTGTTTTTCTTTTGCTATGTGTGATGATATGAAGTAGAACCTGTTCAAGAACAAGTTATTCATTTCCAAGATCAGGACTACCCATTTCAAGAGCAGCAAGAAGGAGGCAAGTGTCCTTGACCACTTTGATCCTATGCTAGGATATGTAGATAGAATTATTTGCATTGTCAAATGAAATATGAAACCCATGCTAGGAAAGTTTCCCTAGATTTGCATTACCTTGTTTCCTTGTAGCTTGGGTTGGGATTTATTTTACCATGTCATTTATTTACATGCATATGCTTAGCCATGCTTAGAATGGGATATTTGGGAAATGAGATCATCAGTTTATATTACCATACTCTTGAATGAGACATTGTGAGTTATGTAGAGGTAGGGATCAAGGCAAGTTGGATGTTTTGGTTGTGTGCTGGGTGCACGAGACTTGGGTTTGTGTTTAGTACTTGCCTGGATCCTAAGGACCGGTTCATGGAGCATGTAACCCGGCTTTACAGTGCCAACCACATGCTGAGATGGGGCAGCTTGGCCAATTAATTAGGTGTATCCCCGGCGTAGTATGGGTGTGTTGGATGGTGCGGGGAGTAGGTGTCAGCTGGACTACCATATGAACCGCAAGGCTCAAGAGGGGGCCACTGCAGCGGGGTTGGAGCCTCTTGTATGCTGTTAGGGGTGAAACCTCAGTGGGCCCACGCTCGTCGGGAATCCCTTTGTAAAGGCTTCGTAGTGATCTCCTGGCTGCACACCTGGGAAGTGTGAATGTGGATCGTAGCCACTGGCATAATGGAGGTTCTTTTAGTCCACCCGGCAACGGGGGATGAAATCACTACTTGTGGGTACAGTGGTACAAACTCTGCAGAGTCAAAACTGTCTTGACAGCCGTGCTCACGGTTAAGAGCGGCCTGGACTTATTCATGATTAGAGGATTGATGGTTTTGGAAGTTAAGCGGGGAGCTTAACATTGGAAATGATGTTATGGTTATTGGATTATGATGATGGGATGGGAGATTGGGACCATTTCACCTGTGTAGTAATGTAAGTGCTTAATAAGCTAAGGTGATAGGTATTAATTGCGTAGTGCTTTAACCATGAGTTCAACCTTTCCTTGTTCTAGCCATGCATGATATAATTTTCCCACACTTGCTGAGTACCATTGGTACTCAACCTTGCATATTTGTTGGTTTATATTGCTGCTCAGGTCAAGATAATGAGGTGGTGTATAATGACCAAGATTTTGGACCCGAGGAAGGTTTTTAGGTTCATGAAGACCCCCGGGCAACGCCTGTGATGGAGCCCTAAAGAATAATATTCCGCTGCTAGTTTATTTACTTGTGATGAAGCATTAGTGTCCATTGAGACATTTGCGATGTAAGACTTATTTATATTCGATACCTGGCTTGTAATAAATGATGCTTCACTATTTGTCATCACATGTATGAGAAAATGATCCTGGCATACATGTGATATTCACTTGGTTGTTTCTTCGGAAAAACCGGGTGTGACAGAGGTGGTATCAGAGCCAAGGTTGCCCGTAGGAACGTGGACCTAGGTAGAAATGGACGTATTTAAGGGCCCTATTTGCTTAAAAAACTAATTTCAAAGTGTGGGTGGAAAAGTGTTATTAAAAGAGTCATTTTCTTCATCTTACCCCAACTTTCATTCAAAATAGGATTTTTGTTTGAGAATTTATCTAACCTAATTTTAAATTCTTTTGTTTTTAGATGGTTCGCATGATTCGCACCGCTCGTAAGTCCACAGGAGGGAGAGTTCCCGTAGTTGCCCTTGCCGAAAGAGAGGAGAGTCGTCCAGTGACGTACCTTTCCTACGGATTGGCAGTAGGAGACTTGTTGCGCCGTCTTCGACGTATGCTCGAAGCCGCAGGCAATACGGGCAAGCTCATCATCCACTACAACTCCACCAGGACCATCCGTGAGAAGAGGGAAGAGTGGAGTTCGGAGATGAGGATTATACACGAGAATCAGCTGCTGAAGATCCACCATTCTCCAGCTTGTCGAGCAACACAAGTTGACGCGGAGAGAGATGTCACCTGGGAGGCCATCACCTGCCAGAGTCACATCTATCGTCGCCACTTGGACAAATCTGAGTACATGTATGTCCTCCAACGTGAGAGTGGTACCACGGAGTACAAGTACCCACCGGTGCAGCAAGGGACTTCCCATGAGCACATGGATTTGTGCTTGGAGGATGCTGCTATGCTCAGCACTCGACTGCAGGAGTGTCAACAAGAGCTTCAGGATGTCCGAGACACCCTGAAGGAAACGGAGGCGTTGCTGCGAGCTTGCTTAAGGGCGAGAGAAAGAGGAGATGGGAATGAACTGTGTGTCACCGTGAGTGATCCATGGACTCCCGACTCCCCGGATCGCCGAACAATCAGGCGTCGTCGCACTTCTCCACCAGCAGCCTCCCCACCTAAAGCAGAGTCAGAAGGTAGCCGAAATGAGGAGGAAGATCCCGAGGAGCCAGCTCAAGAGGACGAGTAGTGTAGAGTCTTTCCCCTAGCTAGCAAGTGGTCGAGTAGTCGAGTCGTTACGTAGTTAATGGTGTGATAATGCTTGGTGTGTGACGTGAGTTGTGGAAGCCATGAGCAATTGTCCACAGCCTCGTCTCCAGATTGTTTTGCTTTGGTGTGTGAACCCATAGGAAAAAAATAGTGCATTTATTTGAGATATGAACCCTCGTAAAAGCATGACAAAGCCTCAACACATCAAAGTACAAACAAATGAAAGTAGTAAGATGATGCTAAATGATTTCAAATTGACATTGGTTGATTCTGCCAGATGGCTGGAAGAGGAAAAGGACGTGCTGCCAACCCCGCCAACAACAATGATGAGGCATGCAACCCTCATCTTTCTGGAGACCAGGACAGGGGTGGTCGCCGTGAAGAAGTTGATCCTCTCCACCAAATGCTGGAGAATCAAAATCGGCTTATCCAGAACTTAACTCAAGTGGTGGCCAACCTGCATCAAGTTCCACCTCCACAAGCTGCACCACGCCAACCAAGGTTGAGTGAGTTTCTAGGAACTCAACCTCCAAAGTTTGCAAGTGCTGCTGAACCTCTGGAGGCCGATGATTGGCTGAAGACCATTGAAAGTAAGATGAGGATAATCCAGTGCCAAGGGTACGAGAGGGTGCTGTTTGCCTCTCATCAATTGCAGGGACCTGCTGCTGATTGGTGGACCGCCTACGTGGCCGCCCATCATGACCCTGAGAACATCACTTGGGAAGAGTTCAAGCGTAGCTTCCGCAACCACTACATCCCAAGAGGTGAACTCAAAAACAAGAGGAAAGAGTTTCTGGGACTGCAGCAGGGAAACATGACGGTGAGGGAATACCTCACTAAATTTACTCAACTGTCCCGTTATGCTCCACGAGACATAGAGACAGATGAGCAGAAACAAGATTGTTTCGTGGAAGGACTTACCGCAGAGATGCAGTGTGCCATGTCCTCCAATGAGTATGAAAGTTTTCAAAAGATGGTGGACAGAGCATTTGTGGTAGAAAGGAAGCTAAAGGCCCTAGAAAATGAGAATAAGAGGAAGGCCGGGTGGTCACATCAAGCCTCAGGGAGCAACACCCGCCCACGTATGATGCAGCAACCTACGGGGCAGATGAGCCGTGCTGCGGTACCTATTCAGCACCAACAGGGTACAACCCAAACTACAGGCCACCCGCAGCACCAGCACAGCCGCAACGTCAGTTTGTGCAGCAGCCTCGCCCCGCATATCCACCTCGACCAGCAGTGCAAGGACCCCCAAACCAACCCCAAGACAACAAAGGCCAAGCACCTAAGGTTGGGGTGCAATGTTTCAGCTGTGGTGAAGTGGGACACTATGCCCATAAGTGCCCGAAGAAGAAGCCTGCGCCGCCCCAACAGCAAAATGTAGTGAGAGGACGGGTGAACCACGTCACTATGGAGGAAGCACAAGAGGCACCCGACATGGTAGTTGGTAAGTTTCCTGCCAATTTACACCTTGCAACTCTGCTGTTTGATTCTGGTGCTACCCACTCGTTCATTGCTCAAGGGTTTGTTAAGAAGCATGACCTAGCAACCACACAATTGAACCATATGCTAGCCGTAAACTCTCCAGGTGGAGAAATAAGGACAAGACAAGTGTGTCCCAAAGTGAGCCTAGACATTAATGGGGTAGTATTTACGGCTAACCTCATAGTGATAGATTCACAAGGGATAGATATTATTTTGGGTATGGATTGGTTGACCAAACATAAAGGAATCATCCATTGTTCGACCAGAACGGTGGAACTAACTCACCCCAGTGGCACCAAAGTAAAGTTCATAACGATACACGAGCCTAGGAGGGACATTAAATTAAGTCAAGTGGAGGTGAAAGTTGAGGAAATCAGGACTATCAGGGAATATCCAGATGTTTTTCCGGAGGAATTGCCAGGAATGCCTCCCGACCGTGACATGGAATTCGCAATTGAGCTAGTACCGGGAACAGCCCCGATATACAAGAGACCTTATCGAATGGACTCCAAGCAGCTAGAAGAGCTCAAGGATCATTTGAGAGAATTGATGGAGAAGGGGTATATTCGCCCTAGTTCCTCACCATGGGGAGCTCCGGTGATATTTGTGCCTAAGAAGGATGGAACCCAAAGGTTATGCGTGGATTACCGTGCCTTGAATGAGGTAACCATCAAAAACAAGTACCCATTGCCTCGCATTGAAGACTTGTTCGATCAGTTGAGGGGAGCTTGTGTGTTCTCAAAAATTGATCTCAGGTCGGGGTACCACCAACTCAAGATAAGGCAATCAGATATTCCCAAGACAGCTTTCGTATCTCGGTACGGACTGTATGAATACACCGTCATGCCTTTTGGGCTAACCAATGCCCCGGCATATTTCATGTACCTCATGAACAAGGTATTCATGGAATATCTGGACAAATTTGTGGTGGTTTTCATAGATGATATTCTCGTCTTCTCCCAAGATGAAGAAGAACATGAGAAACATCTAAGGTTGGTGTTACAGAGGCTGAGAGAACACCAACTATATGCCAAGTTGAGCAAGTGTGAGTTTTGGCTGAAGAGAGTTCCCTTTTTAGGACATATAATCTCGGAGGGAGGAATCTCCGTAGATCCCGCCAAAATCGAGGATATCCAGAAGTGGAAGACCCCTGAAAATGTCGGGGAAGTTCGAAGCTTTTTGGGATTGGCTGGATACTATCGACGGTTTATTGAGGGATTCTCCAAGATCTCGAGACCTCTCACCAAACTGTTGGAAAAGGGAATCGCATTCACCTGGACGCCACAGTGCGAGACGAGCTTTCAGGAGCTAAAGAAGAGATTGACAACAGCCCCAGTGCTGGTTATGCCAGATATGCAGAAGAATTTCACAGTGTACTGCGATGCCTCTGGAAATGGGTTGGGATGTGTTCTCATGCAATAAGGATATGTCGTGGCTTATGCATCCCGGCAGCTTCGGAAGCACGAGAAGAACTATCCTACACATGATCTAGAACTAGCTGCAGTGGTACACGCGTTGAAAATTTGGCGGCACTATTTGATGGGGAAGAGGACAGAGATATATACGGATCATAAGAGTTTGAAGTACATATTCACACAACCAGATCTCAACCTCAGACAAAGGAGATGGTTAGAGCTGATCAATGACTTTGATGTGGGCATCAACTATCATCCTGGGAAAGCAAACGTCGTGGCCGATGCTCTAAGTCGGAAAGTGCAGGTCAATAAGTTGAGCTTGAAGGACATGCCTGCAGAATTGAAGGACGAGGTTATAAGGCTCAATCTATGTCTAGTAAATAGTGGTGAAGCCATCGCCATGGAAGTGGACTCCACACTCGAGCAAGACATACGCGAGGGCCAAAAGAATGATGAGAAGATACAAGAGATCAGACAGCTCATCAAGGAAAATAAAGCTCCTGGTTTTAGAGAGGGTGAATAGGGAACGGTGTGGCACGGGAAAAGGATCTGTGTACCAGAAGTAAAGGAGATCCGTGAATTGATTTTAAAGGAGGCTCATGATTCCGACTATTCCATTCATCCTGGGAGTACGAAGATGTACCAGGATCTCAAAAGCAGGTATTGGTGGTATGGCATGAAGCGAGATGTCGCGGAACATGTTGCCCTGTGTGACACATGTCAGTTGGTGAAAGCAGAACATCAACGGCCCGCGGGATTATTGCAACCACTTAAAGTGCCTGAATGGAAATGGGAAGAAATCAGCATGGATTTTGTCGTGGGATTGCCTAGGACCCAATCCGGGTATGATTCAATATGGGTCATTATTGATAGGCTAACCAAGGTAGCTCATTTCATCCCTGTGAAAGAAAGCTACAGCGGATCCAAGTTGGCAGAATTGTACATGTCAAGGATTGTGTGTTACCATGGAGTGCCAAAGAAGATAGTGTCGGACCGAGGGACACAGTTCACCTCGAGGTTTTGGCAGAAGTTGCATGAAACCATGGGAACCCATTTGAACTTCAGCTCTGCCTATCATCCCCAAACTGACGGGCAGACGGAGAGAACCAATCAGATCCTTGAAGATATGTTAAGGGCATGTGCACTCAAAAACAATAGGAGTTGGGACAAGAACTTACCGTATGCGGAGTTTTCCTATAACAACAGCTATCAAGCTAGTATGAAGATGTCACCGTTTGAAGCTTTGTATGGAAGGAAGTGCAGAACTCCCCTATTTTGGAACCAAACAGGAGAAAGTAAAGTGTTTGGTCCAGAAGTGTTACAAGAAGCCGAGGCGAAGGTGAGGGAGATTCGCAACAACTTGAGGATAGCACAAACACGCCAGAAGAGTTATGCTGATGTACGAAGAAGAGAACTCGTTTTCAACGTGGGAGACTATGTTTATCTCAAGGTGTCCCCTATCAGAGGACTCCGTAGGTTCAAGGTGAAAGGGAAGTTGTCACCTCGATACATCGGACCCTTTCAGGTTTTGGAAAGGAAAGGCGAAGTGGCGTATCAACTAGAGTTACCGGCTCATCTATCGGACGTGCATGATGTATTCCATGTGTCACAACTCAAGAAATGCCTGAGGACGCCTGAAGAGGTGTTACCCATGAATGAAGTAGATGTAGCTGAAGATTTGTCTTATGCCGAGCAACCATATAAGATTTTGGAGACAATGGAACGCCTCACCAGAAACAAGAGAATCCGGATGTGCAAGGTGCAGTGGAAGCATCACTCAGAAGAGGAAGCTACCTGGGAACGGGAAGATGAGCTCAAGGCACAATTTCCGGAATTGTTTTCTTAGAAACACCAATCTCGAGGACGAGATTTCTTTTAAGGGGGGTAGAGCTGTAACACCCCAAATTTTTAGTCAAAACCCAAAATTTTGATTTAAAACCCTAAACCATGTTCAGAGGGGAATTTAGAAATTTTTGGACGTATTGCATGTTTTGCAAAAATTCAAATTCAAACTGGAATTCAAATTATACCCAAAACAGAAAAGAAATGGAAAAAGAAAAAGGAAATCGGAAAAAAAAACTGGCCAGTGGGCCGAAACCGCCGACCGGCCCAGCAAACCCCGCGCCAGCCCGCCCCCGCGCGCGCCGCGCTGCCCCTCGCTGACGGGCGGGACCCACATGTCATCCCTAACCCCGCGACCCCGGACTCTCTCCCGCGCGCGCGATCGCAACCGATCGGGAAACCCGTCCCCGCAGCCGAATTCTGGTCCCAGCGGACTCCAACTCGATCACAACAGACCCACCGCCCTCCCCCGGCTATAAAAACCCCAGCTCCGATCAGTTTTCTGCACGCGATCGCCGATTTTACTCCGGTGAACACCGAGACTTCGCCGGTGAATTCTGGCCGATCAAAGCTCGGAAACTCTGATCTAACTCGCTGGTCTTGATCCACCGCCTCCGGGGAACTTTGCAGGTGCAGAAAACTCGGAGAGTACGGTGCAAACACAACGCCGATGAGCTTCGCCGTGGTTTTGCCTCGGACCTCGCCGCCGAGCAGTTTCCAGGACCCCCGAGCTCGAGAAAACCCCCGAGGTGAGATCCCTGACCTCCCCTCTACCGATCTATGCCATAAGATCACAGTTTTAGGCAGAATTCTCGAAGATCCGAAACTTTCCGGCGAGATCGCCGCTTCCCGCCGCCGTGCGCCGCCGGCAGCGCCGCCCGCGTTCGATCAGAGCGACGTGGCCGCTTGTGCGCCGTTTATTTTAAATCGCACGGTAGACTTTAAATCCCCGCGTACCGGTTCGATGTTATAATCTCAGCCGTCGGTTTAGAATCGGACGGTCCACGTCGACCCCGCGTTATAAAGGCTGGAATTCTTACGTGCTACCCCCTGGGGTTCTCTGGAATTGAGAGCTAGCCCCGGAAACTTCAGATCTAGCCCCTGGAACTCCAGAAAATCATGTAAATTCATTTAAAAATCAGTTTTAGCCCCTGGACTTAATAGAAATTAGGAAAAACACCTCTGATAAATGTAGCTAGACCCCTGGAAATTATAAAAATAATATTATAGACCCTGTAATGGGGTGAATTCATTATTTTAACCCTGTTTAGTAATTAATCTAGAAAATTGAATATGTAACTAGTGTTTAAAAATTAAAAAGTGGGACAAACATAATTGTCAAAATTAATTAAAAACTTTCTCAGTACCTAGAAAACTTTGGAGTGAGATAAAAATATAGTTTTGGGTTGAAATAAATCTGTTTCATCTATTATTTACATTTAGGGACACATTTTTAAGTAAATAATAGTTATAGAAAAATAGGGAAAATAATTATGAAATAGTCTACATCAGAAGCCAAGGTTAAAATATGTTATTAAATTATTTAGGACCAGAACCTATACTGTTTAGGTGATGTATATTACTAATTTCATAATGAAATACACAATTATGCATAGGAATATAAATCTGAAAATATAGCAACTAGTAACTGATAAATGGAGTTTCTAAAATACAAAAAATTTAGTTTAGAGTTGGTAGAGATTCTGAAGGCACATATGGAGAAGAAAAATACTTTTCATACACATTTGGTAGTCAAAAGGTGTAGTAGTTTAATATAAGGAATTTATTTAAAACTGAAACACAACACATATAATGGTGAATGAATTTCATAAATGTGAATGTGTGGTTTGTATGAAGTGTAAGTGTGAACTATGTCTTATGGATTGTTGTTTTTCTTTTGCTATGTGTGATGATATGAAGTAGAACCTGTTCAAGAACAAGTTATTCATTTCCAAGATCAGGACTACCCATTTCAAGAGCAGCAAGAAGGAGGCAAGTGTCCTTGACCACTTTGATCCTATGCTAGGATATGTAGATAGAATTATTTGCATTGTCAAATGAAATATGAAACCCATGCTAGGAAAGTTTCCATAGATTTGCATTACCTTGTTTCCTTGTAGCTTGGGTTGGGATTTATTTTACCATGTCATTTATTTACATGCATATGCTTAGCCATGCTTAGAATGGGATATTTGGGAAATGAGATCATCAGTTTATATTACCATACTCTTGAATGAGACATTGTGAGTTATGTAGAGGTAGGGATCAAGGCAAGTTGGATGTTTTGGTTGTGTGCTGGGTGCACGAGACTTGGGTTTGTGTTTAGTACTTGCCTGGATCCTAAGGACCGGTTCATGGAGCATGTAACCCGGCTTTACAGTGCCAACCACATGCTGAGATGGGGCAGCTTGGCCAATTAATTAGGTGTATCCCCGGCGTAGTATGGGTGTGTTGGATGGTGCGGGGAGTAGGTGTCAGCTGGACTACCATATGAACCGCAAGGCTCAAGAGGGGGCCACTGCAGCGGGGTTGGAGCCTCTTGTATGCTGTTAGGGGTGAAACCTCAGTGGGCCCACGCTCGTCGGGAATCCCTTTGTAAAGGCTTCGTAGTGATCTCCTGGCTGCACACCTGGGAAGTGTGAATGTGGATCGTAGCCACTGGCATAATGGAGGTTCTTTTAGTCCACCCGGCAACGGGGGATGAAATCACTACTTGTGGGTACAGTGGTACAAACTCTGCAGAGTCAAAACTGTCTTGACAGCCGTGCTCACGGTTAAGAGCGGCCTGGACTTATTCATGATTAGAGGATTGATGGTTTTGGAAGTTAAGCGGGGAGCTTAACATTGGAAATGATGTTATGGTTATTGGATTATGATGATGGGATGGGAGATTGGGACCATTTCACCTGTGTAGTAATGTAAGTGCTTAATAAGCTAAGGTGATAGGTATTAATTGCGTAGTGCTTTAACCATGAGTTCAACCTTTCCTTGTTCTAGCCATGCATGATATAATTTTCCCACACTTGCTGAGTACCATTGGTACTCAACCTTGCATATTTGTTGGTTTATATTGCTGCTCAGGTCAAGATAATGAGGTGGTGTATAATGACCAAGATTTTGGACCCGAGGAAGGTTTTTAGGTTCATGAAGACCCCCGGGCAACGCCTGTGATGGAGCCCTAAAGAATAATATTCCGCTGCTAGTTTATTTACTTGTGATGAAGCATTAGTGTCCATTGAGACATTTGCGATGTAAGACTTATTTATATTCGATACCTGGCTTGTAATAAATGATGCTTCACTATTTGTCATCACATGTATGAGAAAATGATCCTGGCATACATGTGATATTCACTTGGTTGTTTCTTCGGAAAAACCGGGTGTGACACCATCTCGGGGGAGATAGCGAGCCCGAGGTGGGACCTCCGTCTCTTCCGATCCGCGCACTTTCTCTAAGTCCCGAATTGGCCGCTGCCGGAGCACGAACGGCCGCGGGGTCGTGAGAGCGTGCGCTCACTTGATGACTGCTTTTACTGCGGAGACGGGAGCCCCGGCCATGTTGAACACGCAGGGCTTTCAGAGCTCTCCCACCGCGGGGGCAGCTCCGGTTCCCGCCTGCTACGTGGCGAGCCCGGAGCCCTTCTCAAGGGAGGAGAGAGTTCCGGGCCTGCTGGACACATGGGGCCCCCGGGTCCCGCCCCCTCTAGCCCTGGGTCGAAGTAGTTGGTAGCTCCTTCCCCCTACTTCATGCAGTCCCCATTGCCGCAACCTGGAAGTCCTGCACACAGGTAGAGGAAACGTAATTCTCCTTGGGGGCTCCCCCTCCCTTATCTCATAGTCTTATTTGACTTACAGCCCCAACCATATGCTTGATGCTTGGGGACTTGCAGAGAGGGGGAGCTGAGCACATGGCAACCATGTACTGCAAGGGCGATAAAAAAGAACTCAATTCACAATTTAAATGAGTACAAGGAAAGAGCAAAGTAGGGCAGACTTCTTTTCGTACAACTTTCCATAGGAGGAAGGCAGGCTAAACATGGAGGCCACGACCCACCCCATTAAGAGGGGAAGCAAGACTCTACGCGCTTGGAGTCGGAACCAGGCAAAGCTGAACGTAGTCCTGGACCGTCCCCTGGGGTTTAGCTGCTCTGAGCGCTGCTCCTGGACTCTATGGAGTTCATTACGAAAAGAAAGTACTGTCCTATTTTTGCTCTTAGGGGTAGAACTTACGGAGGTGTTCTATGTTCCGAAGGTTCGGGAGCGGGTCCCTGTCTTCGGTTCTGGGGAATGGTCCCAGGCCCGGGAAGTCCAGCCCCAGTACGGCAAATGGCCATGCGGGCTGGATCATCTGTACCGTCCAAGCCGGTGTATGGATCTGCTCGGCGTGGAACAGGCACGCTTAGCAGCTCTCGACCAGCTCGACGGCATCCTGGAGTGTTGCCGGCTAGTAGAAGCCATGCCGAAAGGCTTTACCGACAAGCGTGCGTGAGGAAGAATGACTCCCACATTCGCCTCCATGGATCTCAGCGAACAAGTCGCAGCCTTCCCCCTGGGTTATGCACCGCAATAGGATGTGGTTGGTGCCACGTCGGTAGAGATCCCCCTCTACCGCCATGTGTCTCTTAGTGATACGCGCAATCCGTTCAGCGGATACACGTTCATCAGGGAGGATATTGTCTTTCAAGTAGTCCCGGACCTCCGTGATCCATGCATCGGGTCTGACTTGAGCATCTGGATCTTGAGCGCTGGGTTGCACGGAGTCCCCAGTGACGCTTATGATCCTTGGCAGCGCTCATGGCCGCCGGGACCGCCAGCTTCGAGGTGCTGGTCTAGCCCCCTTCGCCCGGCTCGGCGGGCCGGGCTGTGGGTCGCGGCAACGTCCTCTCGAGGCCCCCTTCAGGCACAGTGGCTCCGGTGGCAGTGGGGGCCCTCGTTGAAAGGTCGTCAGCTGCGGCCTTGCTAGCGCGCGGTACGTGGTGCAGGTCCAAGGCGAGGGGGTCTGTCTCCGCTGTCTTGGTTGTTAACCAGACTGGGGATTGCCCTGAGCCAACGACTAGCGAGAAGGATGGGCACTCCATACTTTGCTATGTTGTTGGTTGCCTTGGAATTGAAACGCGCCACATACCCAGACTGCTCCCCCGATGGCGTGAGGAACAGTACGCTAGCATCGGCCCCCTGCTTTCGCGAGGAGCCGTCGACGAACATCATTCGATAAGGCCTGGTGAAGGTCAGGGCTCAGGGTACTGTTTCATCGTCTTCGTGGCCCCCTGAGCGTGCGTCTACTTCAGCCACAAGTGAACTAATGCTCTGTTAATGTCTGTATGACGGGAAAGGGAACCTAGATCAAACTTCAGTAGTTCCGCCCACCGCGTGGAGCTGTGGGGGATAGCTTTTAGCCTAGGGGGATTGCTGGGTGCCCGACACTCGGGGGTCCTCAGGCTGCTTTGGACCTCGCGGGAAGCTCCGCTGTCGTCCTGGGAGCTCCGGGAGGTCCTGCTGGTCCTCCGGGAGGTTGTGTCGGGGATCCGAGGTCTGGTCTTCTGGTGCTTGCTTCTCGGTAGCGAAACAGGTTACTGTGGTATGGGGTTAAAGCCATTGCGCGAAGACCGGAAATTTGCGGGACCCCTAGCTATGCCGAGTCGGTTTACGCCGGGATTAGCAGGTAAAGGGCGCCCTTCAACTACTTCAGACTCAGGGGTCTGATGGGAGTCCTAGCAAGCATTTGGGAAGCGCAGCATATCACGGCCTTGTATCGAGTCTACTATTTGATCTATCATAGGAAGAAAAAATAGGTCTTTAGGGCATGCCTTATTGAGACTGGTGTAGTGGATGCGCTTCCGGAGCTTCTCGCTGGCCTTCGGGATAATAACACGGTTTGCCAAGCGCCGGGAGCGGCGGACTCTCCGTCTCGTCGGACGGCTGGATGTCGGGAAAGACCTTTAAGTAGTGCTCCATCACCTCCCTAGGGATCTCTGGCCTCGGTGATGGCTGTCATGCAGCACATCGACCTCATGCCGAAGGGGGGCAACGAGCGTGCCTTCCTATATGCTACCCAGGCCCCCGGCTACCCGGGTGGTCTGGGTGGCATCGGCGCTGATTCGGACGAGCCTTGTGGGGACGTCGTCCTCATCAAGGGGTTGCACGCGGGGTGCGGTGGTAGAGGCACGATGGCGTGCACTTAGGTGGAGCTGGTTTGGTTCTGTACTGCTGAGGGCTGGCGCTCTAGTTGCTGTAAGCGCCTGAAGCCTTTCCAAGGCTAATACTGCGGCAGCACGGTCTCCACAAACCTTGAGGACGCCTGTTGGTGTAGGCATCTTCAAGACAAGATAGCCGTAGTGGGCTACTGCCATGAATCGGTACAGGGCTGGCCTACCGATCATGGCAATCTCGGCCACGTCGAACAGAATGTACTCTGTCCGGTAGCTGTCCGGTGCCCCAAAGGTCACCGGGAGGCTGATGCGGCCGTAGGGAACGACCTGTCCCGGCCCTACCCCTGAGAACGGGCTTGATGGGGCGAGCTTGGCCATCGGGATCTGCAGCTTCTGGAAGGCTGCGTGACTGATGAGATTCAGTCCAGCCCCCACCATCCACCAAAACGTGGTACATCTTCACGTTGGCGATGGTAAGGGCCACCACGAGCGGTAGTTGGCCGGCCCCAGCCATGTTCCTGGGGCAGTCGGTGTCATCGAAGCTGATGGGGGTTCCCATCCACCTGAGGCGCGGTACTGCACCTGGGAGGGGAGCCACCGACGCTACCGCTCGACGCAAGGCCTTAGCCATGCTTCGGGACAGGGGGTCAGCGGACCCGCCGAAGATGTCACAGGGCATCTTCCAGTGCTCGTCGTCACTGGAGCTGGAGCTCCTATGATTGCGCACTGCCTTTACGGCGCGCCGGAGCTCCTGGAACTCCACCTGGCGGTCATCGCCGTCCCGTGCCTCGACCTTCTGCTTGCCCTCCCTTTGACTACAGGGTGGGGCATCAGCTGGGGGCTGCTTCCCCTTCCGGAAGCGCTCCGTGAGCTTCTGGATTTCCCGGCCTCTGGAGGAATTCCGCCGGGTTGATGCTGCCGTCGTACTTCTCAGGCAAGAGCGGCCGAAACTTGCGCGGCCATTTTGTGAAGCGAAAGCGGGGCGCGAGGGCCGCACACCCTGCTTCTGCCTGCAGGTCCTGATGCCGCGAATGCTTGGTTCGCGCTGAGCACCGCATGCTCTGGCTGCCATACGTAGGACACATGGCTGTGGCATATTGTGTAGCAGCGCACTTCACTGCGGCTAGCGCACCCTCACTAGGTACACCCTGCGCTACTGAAAACCTGACGCTGGTCGGAGCCTGCATTGCCGGGGTCGGCGCTGCCAGAGCCGGTTGCTGGCTCCCAGTGCAGGTATCGGTGCCGCGAACGCTTGGTCTCCGCTGGCACAGTGTGCCCCGGTATGGGCAAGGCCGCTCCATAGACCGGGGACGCCGTCTGCAGGGCATATGGTTGTGGCATATGCCACACGACGTATGCCTGGGGCAGAGCTCGCGTAGCGAAGATCTGCCCTTCAGGCTGGGTCGAGGCCGACGTCATGTTGTCGCCAGCCTCTTGAGTGCGACGCCTTTCTTGACGTCGCTCGAGGAACACTCGGGCATCTTGGCCTAAGTGGCACCGTTCCAGCTCTGTCCTCAGGTCCGTCGACGGAAGCTTGGTGGAGCTGGAACTCCCCCGTCTGGCCATCAACCGTTGGCATGCGCGTCAGCGACACAGCCGGTTGGTTGGAGCGTCGTCCCCGCCGAAGTCAATGGTTTGCGGCGGCGACGACAAGACGGTCTACCTCGCGAATCCACCGCTGGGTCGCTGCCTGTGGCGCGTCCCCAGCAGGCGGAATGCGCAGTAGCGCCCTTGCTGCGGCTAGCGCACCCCCACCGGGTACGCCCGGCGCTACTGAAGGCCTGACGCTGGATGGAGCCTGCATTGCCGGGGTCGGCGCTGCCAGAGCCGGTTGCTGGCTCCCAGCTTGAGTGTGTCATCATGTACTCTCCCCTGGTCACGGTTTGCCGCGGGCGCAGGGGGGAAGAGTTTGCCGCTGAAGGAAGCTCGATCATCTTCGTCGGCGGAAACTCGTCGCGCTAGGGGAAAAGCCCCCTACCTGGCACGCCAAATGTCGAAGTGTGCGATCGACACTTCCCCCGGGCCTGCACTGGGCAGCCCACGGAGGTTCTTTTTTCAGTGGGGCTAGTCTCCTAGCGGCAAGCTTGCGCGGATGGACGAGTTAGCGAGATCTTGACACAGCGAGTTTTACGTGGTTCAGGCCGCCGGAGCGTAAAACCCTACGTCCACGGCGAGCTATGGAGCTCGCTGTATTGCTTGCTGCTCAGGGCCGGAGGCCTGAGCTTGGGGGTGAGTTACAGCTTGAGAGTGTATGGCTAGCGTATGAGTTGCAAAGTGCGAACCCTTGCTATCGACGCCTACCCGAGCCTTTTATAGTCCAAGGCTCGGGCGGCTTACAAGGGAAGCCGGGACCCGACAGGTGGTCCCGGGAAGATTGTCTATTATCTACCGTATCTGTAGTTACGCCGGTGGTTGCCTCTGGTCCAAGGCTTCTGAGTCTTCATCTTTCCGCCCTGCCCATGCCGCATGCTAGTTGTAGTGGTTGATGACGGCGCAGGCGGCATGGGATGTCTTGTCGCGGCGTTTATTAGCTGGCAGGTCCTGACACAGCGCGCTAGTCTGTGATGCGACTGGGCGCAACGGCACCTGACAGACGCGTGCTCCGTGTTTCCGCGTCTTGGGAAGACGCGGGCCTTTAATACCTTGTACGGGCAAGGTGTGGGGCGCCTTTATGCCCGCCGCCTACCGCTCGGGGGCAGGCAGCACCGTTCTTCTGGCCACGTGGCGGGTCCGGAGCCCTTCTCTGAGGTGAGAAGGGTCCGGCCTGCGGGGCACGTGGAGCCTCCGGACCTCTCCCCGCGGAGGGGGAGGTCCAGCCTCTGTATGCCACGTGGCGGGCCCGGAGCTCTCCTCTGCGGAGAGGGAGGCCCGGCCCCGCTGGACGCGTGGCGTCTTCGGACCTCTCTCCCGCGGAGGGGGAGGTCCGGCTTCTGTATGCCACGTGGCGGGCCTGGAGCTCTCCTCTGAGGAGAGGGAGGTCCGGCCCCACCGGACGCGTGGCGCCTTCGGGGCTCTCCCTGCGGAGAAGGGTGAGTACCTTAGGCATTTTACCCTGTGCGCGGGGGTACCCCATATCTCAGGTACCGACAGTTGGCGCGCGCCAAATGTCGAAGTGTGCGATCGACACTTCCCCCGGGCCTGCACTGGGCAGCCCGCGGAGGTTCTTTTTTCGGCGGGGCTAGTCTCCTAGCGGAAAGCTTGCGCGGATGGACGAGTTAGCGAGAGCTTGACACGGCGAGTTTTACGTGGTTCAGGCCGCCGGAGCGTAAAACCCTACGTCCACGGCGAGCTATGGAGCTCGCTGTATTGTTTGCTGCTCAGGGCCGGAGGCCTGAGCTTGGGGGTGAGTTACAGCTTGAGAGTGTATGGCTAGCGTATGAGTTGCAAAGTGCAAACCCTTGCTATCGACGCCTTCCCGAGCCTTTTATAGTCGAAGACTCGGGCGGCTTACAAGAGGAGCCGGGACCCGACAGGTGGTCCCGGGAAGATTGCTTGTTATCTACCGTATCTGTGGTTACGCCGGTAGTTGCCTCTGGTCGAAGGCTTCTGATTCTTCATCTTGCCGCCCTACCCATGCCGCATGCTAGTCGTAGTGATTGATGACGGCGCAGGCGGCATGGGATGTCTTGTCGCGGCGTTTATTAGCTGGCAGGTCCTGACACCGCGCGCCAGTCTGTGATGCGACTGGGCGCAACGGCACCTGACAGACGCGTGCTCCGCGTTTCCGCGTCTTGGGAAGACACGGGCCTTGAATACCTTGTACGGGCAAGGTGTGGGGCGCCTTTACGCCCGCCGCCTACCGCTCGGGGCAGGCAGCACCGTTCTTCTGGCCACGTGGCGAGTCCGACAAATTCCCTAAGCAATTAAGCACAAATAGATTAATTCTGAAGTAACTCACATGTTCATGCCTAACTTAATGAACTAGAATTTCACTTATAGTTCATAGAGGCTGCATAAAGTTTCCTAGCATTTTTAGAGCTAAGAATTGCCCAGAAATTATTTTTCTAACTCTGGGACAATTTCTGAAAAGTCTCTGTATTCATTTGCATACAGTATATCGAAATCTGAATTCTCCAACCTAATTCAACTCCAAATGAGCTGAAAGTTTTACAGGAGTTCGATAACACCCAAATGATTATTTTGGCAAAATTGGAGGATTTTTGGATAAACCAAACTCCCTCTAAAATTCTTTTGCCGAAAAGCTTTAAAGAATTTTCCAGAATTAAATAAGGACTTCCATACAAATTGGGTTGCATATTTGGATAGAGTTTGTCAACCGGAATCTAACCCAATTTGAATCACTAAATTTGGAGGTTCCTACACAAGGATATGAGCTTCACAAGAATTGGAAACAATCTGAAAATGAGCTCTGTTCTATTTTCAAATTTTCAGAGATATAAGGGATTAATACCACATTTGACCAAGAAAATGAGGTCCAATGCCTATGAAATTTTTACTGGAGTTCAAGTATTTTTGGAAGAACCCCCTGCCCAAATTTGGGAATTTTCCAATACATAGAACTCCTGGAATAAATCCTACAAGATTTTCCTTATATGAATTAAGGACCCAAATCCATGGATTTCCATAATTATTGGGCTGCACCCATGGATAGTAATCTTTGAGAGGAATTCAACAAAATTTGTTTCACAATTGTTGGACATTCCTACACAAAGTTATGGTTCTCTAAAGATTGAACTGGAAACTGAAAATCCCAAAAATGTTTAAACGCTGACGGTGGGTCCCACCCATCAGCATTCTCCTTCAACCTCGCGCCAGAGGCCCGAGCGGCGGCGTCCTCCGGCGAGGTTCGTCGTAACCGAGTTTCCAGTCGCCTCCCGACCTCAAGTCCGCCGCCCCCCCATAACTTTCGGTGCTGAACTCAGTTGGAGGGTCGCCGGCGGCCGAGGTTCGCCGGAAACTAGCCCGCACCGATCACGGAGAAGATTAGAACTCCGGCGAGGTCGGGTTCCGTCGTTTCTTCACCAAGTGACCATCTCTCGGGCTCTAGAGCATCAGGGAAACTGGTAGAAGCTGGACATGGACTCTAACACCGGTGAATCGGCCGGCAACCTAGGGTTCCACGGAGACCCGAGGCGTTCTTCCATGGCGGCCCGAAAAACCGCAAGAACTTGGTCGTTTCTGGATCGTTTAGCCCGATTCTTGGTCGAGAGGGAGCACTATGATGTGAGGAAGATGTTTGCAAGCTTGCTAGGGCAGTAGTTACCCGAGCAACTCGAATTCCGTGGTAGACTGAGTTCTACCCGGATACACTACGTTTCGGGAGAACTGGAAATTCTCCTCACTCGGCTGATGGATCGTTGTACGGTTTGCAGCTACACGAGCTAGGGAAGATGACACACCTTTCTTGTGTAGAGGGGGAACGGTGAAATGGTCTTTAGCTCGGTGTCCACGGTGAGCCGATCGGAGTTCCGCCGTGAGCTTCGGTTCTTGGCGCCAAATCTCAAAATCACGCCGAATCGCAGCTCCCAACTCCGAGGTGTGCCGGTGAACAACTTGTGCACGCCCTTGCGCGCCTTTTCTGTGTTGGAAGGTTGAGCGGGTGAGGCGCGGTGGCGGCTGGCGATCGGGAGACCGAGAGCGGCCGAGCTGTTGTGATCGTGGGCAAACTACCGAGGCGAGAGGGAAGAGGAGTAAGCGAACTCCTTCGGTGCACCCGCGGTGGAGTCGATCAGGTCGAGCGAGAGCGGCAAGAAGGAGCTGGTGCTGGGGAAAGGCGGTAATGCCGGGCACCGGCGCGCTGTCGGGCGCGTGCTCGTCTGAGGGAAAAACAGAGGCGGTGCCCTGTGTTGAGAGGCTGACAGGTGGGGTCCACATCTCCCAAATTTTTCCCTCACTGTGCTTTAAGATCCCCACCTAAACATTTTCCAAATCTCCCCAAATTTGGAGGAGAGGCCAAACATAATGTTAAAATTTTGAATATGAAACCTGATTTCAAAATTGAGCACATTTGTCTCAGTTTCCAAATTCAAATTTGAATGTGCTCACAAATATTCCTCCAAATAAATGGTAGATGAGCTCCAAAATTCTCCAAAGTTGGAATTTAAACTCTTGAAAACTTGAGGAATGCATTGGTGAATTCACTCGAATGCATTTAGACAATCTGATCATGAATCCTTTTAAATGATTCAAATTTGTGTTTAAATCTCCCTCACCTTCTATTCACATAGGGTGTACACATGAATGAGATTGGTGGAGTGCATTTATTTCCTCATGTCAACTTGTGTTAAGCATGGGCTAAAGGAGATTTTCAACTCCCTCATATGACCATTTTTGGGGTTCATTATTTCATGTGATACATGATCAAGAAATTCCCATGCCTTAACTTTGTTTTACAAGTTGAAATCAAACTCTCCCAAATTATCTCCACAGTTTGCAAATAAGGAAATGCTATTATGTGGAGTTAAAAACTGAACTGCCTTTGGATAATTGGGCACCATTCATCCAAGTTCAAATAGGTATTTGAATTCATCGCACCTTTAGGTTTATTTGGAAAAATGGGTAGCGAATATCTTCCAAATTTCATGAGATTTTGCCTACCCCTTTAATTTGGACCTAAAGAATTCAAATATGAAACCTGATCCTTGATTTAGCTGCTGCAAATGAGATTTTTAATATAACAGTTTTGAAAACCATTATGTTAATCTCATTTGAATTTTTGAGTGGAACTAACTTGCTCCAAAATCTGAATTTAGCTCTCTCACACATATGGTTACTTCCCTACTTAGTGTCAAATCCCTTTTTGTCCCATGTTTTCAAATAACCATTGAACTTGTGTGGAGGGAGCTTTCATGTGTATTATCACATGTGAACAAGTTTAAACAAGTCCCATTTTTCCTACATATGAACTAACTTTGTGCAAACACAATTTTCTTTGTGTTCATATTTTTGGGGCCTTTACAGTCCCAGGGATCGAGATGCCCCGGAGGGTATCCCAAACCTGACGAACGGCGATCCCAATGTCGTCGAGGTTTGGCATCTTCTGCAGCAGCTCTGACCTCCTCTGCGGCTCTAAGAAGAGGGGAGTGGCAGAGGTCGGGAAGGCAAGGTCGCCACCGGTGACGTTGTCGCCGCTCACCTTGCCCACCATATCGTACAGCTCCTCATCGGAAGGATCAGAGCCGAGACCCCTCTCCAACCTGGTGCAGTCCTGCTCACCAGTATAGTACCATGCCGGGCGGTTGCGCTGCTGCAAGGGCGCAATACGGCGCGACAAGAAATCCACTAGCACCATCAGGAACGTCAGCCCCTCGTTGGCCAGGAACCGGATCCGCTCCAAGACCGGTGCGTACTCCTGCTCCAGCTCTGGGACCTCCTCCCAGAAGCGATGCTCGGTGGTTGGGCCGGCAGTTGGGAGCTGCAGGCGATCGTGCTCGTCGGTCTGCACGATCACCCAGTTCTCCCTCCAGTTTTCCCACCTCGATGCACTGAAAGGTAGAAGGTACCCAGAGGCCTTTGGGTCCTTGCAGCGATGCTGGAAATAGTACGCTCCCAGCTGGGTCTTCGAGCTGCGCCCGGTCGTCCGCAACACGAAGAAGTAGCGGAAGAGCGTCGCTGAAGCATGCACCCCCACAAACATCTCACAGAAATGGACGAAGATGGCGGCCATCGCGAAGGAGTTGGGGGAAAGGTGGTGGAGCTGGAGACCATACGTCTCCAGCAACGTGATGAAGAAGGAAGAAATTGGCGGGACGAACCCCTCCATGGCGTAGGCAGTAAAGAAGACCATCTCCCCATTTTCCAGGAGCAGGGGGAGAGATCCCCGGCGAAGCCAGCGTTTCTGCTCCTCCGTGTGCCAGCCCAGCAGCCTGCGCACTGGTCCAAGCTCGACCGACCGAGCGAGACGCGACGGAAGCAGGTTGGAAGCCATGGCCGGGGAGAGCTCGAGGACAGGAAGACAAAGGCGCAAGAGAACAAAGAAGGTGCAAGCACTGGGAAGTGCGAAGGGAAGCCGCGATGCGGGTAAGATCCCCTTTTAGAACTTCCCAGGTGCGATTCAAAGCGATTCGAAACTCTTCGAATACGCCGCTTGGGCAACCGCTTCGGCTCCAAGACCAAGCGTCGATGACAAGTGGACCCAAGTCGTCCAGTTGAAGCGGTGGGCCAAGAAGTCAGTCTCCCAAGGAGACGAGCCGGCAAGGCGCTTCGGCGGTTCCCGAAAAAAGTGTCGCGACGTGCAGAAGTGGCAGCCTTGGGAACCGCCGCAGTAAAAGCAACCATCAAGTGAGCGCACGCCCCCACAATCC
This sequence comes from Neostapfia colusana, assembly GCA_030760725.1. Classification (NCBI taxonomy): domain Eukaryota; kingdom Viridiplantae; phylum Streptophyta; class Magnoliopsida; order Poales; family Poaceae; genus Neostapfia; species Neostapfia colusana. Next base: position 111,678,068 of record JASWHV010000006.1, read on the forward strand.
CATGACTGTCCGTGCTCCGGCAATGGTCAATGCGGAACTTAGAGAAAGTGCACGGAACGGAAGAGACGGAGGCCCCACCTCGGGCTCGCTATCTCCCCCGAGATGGGCCCGGGGGCCACTGTCGGTACCCTCGATATGGGGTACCCCCGCGCACAGGGGAAAATACCTAAGGACCTCGCCCTTCTCCGCAGGGAGAGCTCTGAAGGCGTCACGTGTCCAGCGGGGCCGGACCTACCTCTCCTCAGAGGAGAGCTCCGGGACCGCCACGTGGCCAGCAGCAGCCGGACCTCCCCCCACCGCGGGGAGAGCTCCGAAGGATCCACGTGTTCCGCGGGGCTGGACCTCCCTCTCCTCAGAGGAGGGCTCCGGACCCGCCACGTGGCCAGCAGCAGCCGGACCTCCCGCGGGGAGAGCTCCGAAGGCTCCACGTGTCCCGCGGGGCTGGACCTCCCTCTCCTCAGAGGAGAGCTCCGGGCCTGCCACGTGGCCAGCAGAGCAATGCTGCCTGCCCCTGCGCGGTAGGCAGCAGGCGTAAAGACGCACCATACCTTGCCCGTACAAGGTATTCAAGGCCCGTGCCTTCCCAAGACGCGGAGACGTGGAGCACGCCTCTGTCAGGTGCCGTTGCGCCCAGTCACATCACAGACTGGCGCGCCATGTCAGAGCCTGCCCGCCAATAAACACAGCAACAAGACATCCCCTGCCGCCCCTGCCATCATCAACCACTACGACTAGCTTGCGGCATGGGCAGGACGGCAGAACGAAGACTCGGAAGCCTTTGCCAGAGACAACTACCGGCATAACTGCAGATACAGTAGACAGCAGGCAATCTCCCCGGGACCACCTGTTGGGTCCCGGGCCCACCTTGTAAGCCACTCGAGCCTTGGACTATAAAAGGCTCGGGTAGGCAACGTTAGCAAGGGTTCGAACTCTGTGAACTCGCACTCTAGACATCACTCACCCTCAAGCTCAGGACTTCGGTTCTGAGCAGCAAGCAATACAGCGAGCACCTCTGCTCACCGTGGACGCAGGGTTTTACGCTCCGGCGGCCTAAACCACGTAAAACTCCCCGTGTCAAGCTTCTCCCTCACTCGTCCCTAACGCTGAAGCTCTCCGCAAGTGTCTAGCCCCTCCGAAAAAGAACCTCCGCGGGCTGCCCAGAGCAGGTCCGGGGGAAGTGTCGACTACACACTTCGACATCTTCCATTTCAAATTATTCGATATTGATTACTACAACAACACCACAACAATCAAGCCTTTATCCCAAGCATGTTGGGGTCGGCTAGACATGAAACCCAATAATTATCTCTCTCTCTATCTCTCTCTATATATATATCTATATATATATTTCAATGAAGTAAAAGAGAGGAAGAGATATAAGAGTAAAAAGAAAAATAGGAAAAAAAACTAAGATTCTGTCACATGAATTGCTACATCCCATGCGGTCCTATCATGAGCTAAGTCTCTGGATATATTCCAATCTCTCAAATCTCGTTTTACCGCCTCCTCTTAGGTCAACCTTGGTCGTCCTCTACCCCTCCTAATATTTTTTCTACCTCCTAAAATCCCACTATTAACCGGTACTTGTCGAGGTCTCCGGTGGATATGTCCAAACCACCTTAGTCGATGTTGGACTAACTTCTCTTCAATCGGCGCCACCCCTACCCTATCACGAATCACCTCATTCCTTATTCGGTCTCTTCTCGTATGCCCGCACATCCACCGTAGCATGCGCATCTCTTCGTGTGACACCCTCATTTTTGGTTTCTGCATGTATTCATGTTTCATGTAGAAAAACACTTTTAAAATAAGTTGAAACCTAGAAGGAATAAAAAGTTAGCCAAAAAAGAGCAAATTCCAATGTACAAAGAGCGCCGAAGACAATTCCCGCGGCTCGCTGGCCACGTGGCGCCTTCGGAGCTCATCTCCGCAAATGGGGAGAGGACCGCCGCTAAACTGGCTACGTGGCAGGCTCGGGGCTCATACCCGCAAGGGGGGAGAAGTCCGACCCTGTGGGACATGTTGCCCCCGGAGATAGCCTCTGCGGAGAAGCGAGGCCAGTCCCGCAGGACACATGTCATCTTAGGAGCTATTCACCACGGAAAAGAGAGGACCAGCCACGAGGGACATGTGTCTCTCTCGGAGCTCACCTCCGGGAGGTCCGACACTACCGGACACGTGTCACCTCCGGAGCTCACCTCCAGGAGGTCCGGTCCTATTGGACACGTGTCAACCTCGAAGCTCGTCTCTAAGAAGGAAGGAAATCTGGCACTGTTAAAACATGTGGCACACCCGGAGCCACCTCCGAAGAGAGGGGAGGTCCGGAACTGACATGTGGTGTTCGCGGAGCATGCCTCTGTTGAGAGGGGCGGTCCCGACCGCCAGGATACGTGGCGCACGTGGAGCCCGCCTCTGAGAAAGAGGGAGGTCTCGCTCGCTTGAGACACGGCACAACCGGAGCTCGTCTCTTTGAAAAGGGGGAGACCAGGCCCTGATGGACACGTGGAGCTTCCAGAGCTCATCACCGCGGAGGTAATGAGTTCTGGAGCAGTTTTTGCTTCTGTACGCATGGGAATACCGGTACGGAAGGAAACCGACACGAATTCCACAATGTTACCACACCAAATCAACTAAAGATAAGTTGTTAAGATTCAACGACAAGTTGAATAGCACTCTTATTCGAAGTCCAATCAGATTAGAACTCTTTCTTCCCGATTATAAATAGAACCCAGAACCTTTGGCCGAAACCACAAATTTCTTTTCCAACTCCTGAGCCGACGACTTAGAGCCCTTGCCCCAGCTCGCCGAGTAAACCCTTCACCGGAGTTGGTCAAGAGAGATCGCCGGGAGAGAGCCCCAACGATCTGTCTAATAGGAGAAGGACCCGAGACTAAGAAGAACATAAGGTAGGTCTCCAATACTACCTTACGACATCATGGCATTTTAAAATATGCAGGGGGGGGCGAATATCATCTTATCTATTCTTTGCATCTGTTCTTCGATTCCTTTCGAACAGAAGTTTTTTCGTGGACATATCACTTGTTGATCGATTCGATCTAAAAGTCAAGATCATCGCCACGCCCACAATTGAACTCTACGACTCTGTTCATCGTAAAACCCATGCAAGCCATACAAGAACACGTACAAATTAAACCACATCATAGGATTAACATGCATATGCATCATCACATCTAGTTAAAGTTTGTGCATGATATTGATTGCTGTGAATCTTGTATGTGCGTGATCGTGTATAGAAGGACAAGCTCAGGGTGCTACCTACGACAAACTACAACAATAAGATTTTGAGCAACAGGAACCGCCAGAACAAGGCAAGTGCCCCTTGACCATATTGATCCTATGATTTGGGAAACTCTTTTGTTTTGCGAAAAGGTGTGTGTGCTGAGTCAAACATGATGGGAAACCCTTCTTTAGGAGTTTACTAGTTTTGGTTAAACCGCCCTTGTCGCCAGGGAAGTTTATGAGTCAGGTATGGTTTTTTACTTTTGTGCTTCGCTGAGTCCATGGGATTGGGAAGCGAGATAGATGTGTCTAGCTAACTGCACTCGTAATGATAAAGAGAAACTGATGTTGTTAATGAACATGGATCGGAGGGAGATCTAGGCAAGCCTGGGTTTGTGAATGAGGTAGAATGAGATGGTGGTTTACTTGCCGTAGATCTAAGGACCGGTTCATGCGAGCACATGCCAGGATAACAGTGCCACCACAAGGCCAAGTATGGGTGTGGTTTAGCTGAGTAATTAGGTAAGTTACTAGATTGTTATGGACCGTGGAAGGCGTGGGGAATGGGAGTCGAGCGAGGACTGCCCTAGGAACTGCATGGCACAAGAGGGGGCCCATGGGTGGGAGAATTGAAGATTCTAGCCTGCCGGTGAAACCTTAGTGAGTCCATACATCTAGTAGCCCCTTTGTAAAGTCTATTTTGTGATCTCTTGGCCATACACCGACGGGTGTGTACTGGTATAAGGGAGGTTCTGCAGTCGCCGACGGGTGACGAAATCACAAACTTGTGGGTAAAGTGGTACAACTTCTGCAGAGTCTAAAACTATCATGATAGCCGAGCTTACGGTCACGAGCGCCTGGCCAACATCCATGATTAGTTGGATGGTTATTTTGGGATGGTTATGGTTAATGGTTATGGTCTGGTTTTGGTTTGGTTTTCGGGACTGTTGAGTCCGAGTGATAAGATTGGTTGCATGAATGTTGAGTCATGGCAACGAGATTGGTCTCGGTGTGAGACAGAATTGGTTATGTGATGAAATGGTAACGAATACGAGATGGTATTCGTGAGATGTTAGCGAATACGAGAAGGTATTCATGAGCAAGAATGAAGTTGATTAATGTCTGGTTGGGACATGGAAAAGTGATGGAGGTATGTTGGTATTTTAATGCATGTTGGGATTACGTTCACTTAAAGTTAAGTTGTTGTTTTATCATGGTTTTGATAAATAACTTTGCTTTTTGCAATGAGCCTTTTTATACCTACCTTGTTGTGAGCTACATATCATATTTTCCCGCACTTGCTGAGTACATCATTGTACTCAAACTTGCATTATTATTTCATCATCAGCAATAGGAGAAGATTACTATGAAGACCAAGTGGAGCATTAGGCGTGTAATCTATCCTCAACCTTGCCTGTGGGGATGGAGTAGAGATGGATCTGCTGCTATTTAGATTGCTTCCGCATTAGTTAGAAGACTTTCACTGTTAGAATAAAGACTTCCGCTGTTAGATTAAAGACTTCCGCTGTGAACATGAGTCCAAGACTCATGAGACATTGTAATAAACTCTGTTATTCGTGGTCATATATATTCTGAAATTCGGTTTGTGGATGATGTGTATATGTGTGATGAACATCCTGGGCACACATATGCATCAGTTCTTGGTTCCGTGGTTTTCCACAGAATTGAGGGCGTCACATATTGGTATCAGAGCCATGGGTTGACGGTAGGTTACACACTTAGATAGATCACAGATTGGTATCAGACACAGATTGGTATCAACCTGCCACGGATAGATCACACAACCTAGATAGATCACAGATTGGTAAGCTAAGCCACACTGACCATAGGATGCAAGCCTAGGATGCATAGATTGGCATTGGAACTACCTTGACATAGGATACAAGCCTAGGAGAAGCCATAGTTGGATCACAGATTGGCATCACCCTAAGCCATATAGGACCCCCATTGAATAAGCCTTGAATAGGAGTTGTGTGAGCCCTTGTGATGATTGCTTGTGATTGTGTTCTTAGTGTGAGTTGTGGGACGTCTCAAGCATTGTCCATACCCACACATAAGTAAAAAGAGGTGTGAGATGACTCGGCACTTGTTCACATCCTCATATGTGCTAATATATATAGTCCAACCCACCTTGATGCGTATAGTGAGGGGGATCCATCTAACTTTCTAACCTCTATTCTATTTCGTTCTGTCTCACAGATGGTGAGAGGAAACGCCGGCCGCCAAGGAAGGAACGTCCATGACAACCAAAAGGATGGCCACGATGAAGTTCCTGTTAACCTCGGAGCTGGTGAGAACAACCTGGAACGGTTGATGGCCATGCAGAATCAACTTATGCAAACCATGATCCAAACTTTGGGTCAGTTGCAGGCCAACAACAACAACCCCGTCCCGGCACCACCGCCACCACCACCGCCACACCGCCGGCTCATAACAGACTGGGAGAGTTCATGAGGACTCGACCACCCACCTTTGCCCAAGCTAACGACCCCATGGAGGCCGACGACTGGTTGAAATCCATGGAGAAGAAGCTTGCCATAGTGCAGTGCAATGACCGAGAGAAGGTTCTTTTTGCGTCGCACCAACTCATGGGAGCTTCCACTGACTGGTTGGATGCCCTATGCAACGCTCATGTCGACCCAGAGATGATCACTTGGACTGAGTTCAAGGAGAGTTTCCGCTCTCATTACATCCCTGCTGGTGTAATGATGCTCAAGAGACAGAAGTTCGAAGGTCTTCGCCAAGGACAGGTATGCGTGAATGAGTATCTCAACAAGTTCACGCAACTGTCCCAGTATGCCCCTAAAGATGTCAACTCAGACCAGAGGAAGCAATACCTGTTCATGAGAGGGTTGAACAATGAGATCCAGGTTCAGCTCCTCAACAATGACTACGCGAGCTTCCAGAAGCTGGTTGACAAGGCCATAGTGGTTGAAAGTAAGATCCAAGAGATCGAGCAAGAGTGCAAGAGGAAGATGCCATACCAGCCCCAAGGGAGCAACGTACGACCTTGGTACATGCCCCTAGCTGCACCGCAGTATGGATCGACCGCTCCTGCATACCGCCCTAATCAGCCACCACAGCAACGACCCGTTGCACAAGCACCTCGTGTGCCTTTGCCTCCTGTGCCCCGACCCAACATGGGCACTCCTGTTCAAAACCCCCGCCCCAACATACCTGCTACCGTAGGCAACAGGGCATGCTTTGCATGCGGGGAAACAGGACACTTCGCGAGCCAGTGCCCGAGGAGAGGCCCTGGACAGCAAGGCAACGTGCCCAAGCAGAACCCGCGACCGAATGGAGGGGACAATCATGGAAACCGTGGACAGCAGAACTATGCTCGCGGCAACGTGAACCATGTCTCTGCCGAGGAAGCACAACAGGCTGAGGACGTCGTAATTGGTATGTTCCTTGCCAATTCCAACCCAGCCACCATTTTATTTGATTCTGGAGCATCACATTCCTTCATATCATCCAAGTATGTTGCCAAGCATAATCTACCCATATCACACTTAAAATGTGCTATGTTAGTTAATTCTCCCGGTGGAGAGATGTGGACTAATATAGTATGTCCGGAAGTAAGCCTTAAAATAAGGGGGGTAGACTTCCTTGCCAACCTCATTGTCTTGGATTCCCAAGGGATTGACATAATACTTGGGATGGATTGGTTAAGCAAGCACGACGGAGTAATCCAATGTGCTGAAAGGAGCGTGCAGTTGACAAACGAGCACGGTATTCGTATCGAGTATAAGTCAGCCCAACAAACAACCAAAAAGGCAACTTTGAACCACGTTTAAGGAGCGACATTGGACAGCATTCTAGTGGTTCAGGAATTCTCGGACGTGTTTCCAGAAGAGCTTCCAGGTACGCCACCTGACCGGGACATTGAGTTTGCCATTGATTTGGTACCCGGAACTGCACCCATAGCAAAGAGACCCTATAGGATGCCCGTCAACGAACTAGTGGAACTCAAGCAAATTCAGGAACAGTTGGAGAAGGGTTTTATACGTCCAAGCTCGTCACCATGGGGAGCCCCCGTGCTCTTCGTAGACAAGAAGGATGGGACCCAAAGGATGTGCATGGATTATAGGTCTCTCAACGAGGTGACAATCAAGAACAAATACCCTCTGCCCCGTATAGAAGACCTATTCGACCAAATGAAAGGAGCCCGAGTGTTCTCCAAGATTGATCTACGGTCGGGATACTTCCAGCTGAAGATTAAGCCCTCCGATATACCCAAGACTGCCTTTCAAACACGGTACGGTTCGTATGAATATAACGTCATGTCTTTTGGGTTAACAAATGCTCCTGCATACTTCATGTACCTTATGAACAAGGTTTTCATGGAGTACTTGGATAAGTTCGTCATGGTTTTCATCGACGACATTATGGTGTATTCAAAAAGTGAGGAGGAGCATAAAGAACATTTAAGATTGACCTTGCAGAAAATGCGCGAGCATCAATTGTATGCCAAGCTTAACAAGTGTCAATTTTGGCTAAAGGAGATATCGTTCCTAGGCCATATTATCTCCGAGGAAGGGGTATCGGTTGATCCCGGAAAAGTGGGAGATGTTCTGAAGTGGAACCAACTGCAAAACGTGAAGGACGTTCGGAGTTTTCTTGGGATGGCTGGATACTACCGACGCTTCATCAAGGACTTCTCTAAGATAGCAAAGCCTACGAAGGAGTTGCTAATGAAGGGAAATGCCTTCCAATGGACACCAGCATGCCAAGAAAGTTTTGAGGAGCTCAAGAAAAGGCTAACCACAGCACCGGTTTTGGTATTGCCAGACGTAAGCAATAGCTTTGACATATATTGTGACGCATCCAGACGAGGGCTCGGATGTGTGCTCATGCAAGAAGGACAAGTGGTAGCCTATGCCTCACGACAATTAAAGAAGCACGAGCTTAATTATACTACACATGACTTGGAGCTAGCAGCAGTAGTGCATGCATTGAAGATTTGGAGACATTATATCCTTGGTCATCGATGCGAGATCTATACGGATCACAAAAGCCTCAAGTACATATTTACACAAACGGACTTGAATTTGAGGCAACGTCGATGGTTGGAACTCATCAAGGATTACGATGTTGGAATCAACTACCATATTGGAAGGGCCAATGTAGTAGCTGATGCATTAAGCCGGAAGGGAGCATGTCACCAACTCACGGTTCGGGAGCTACCACCCGAACTACGCAAGGAGTTCGAACAGTTACACCTCGGATTCTTGAACAAGATGGAAGTGATTTAACTCCACTCTTCATTGGAGCAAGAGATAAGAGATGGCCAAGCAACGGATGAGGTGATCAAGGAAATCAAGGAAAGGATCCGACGAGGGATAGAGAAGGATTTCAAGGAAGATGAGAAGGGTACACTTTGGCTAGGAAAAAGGATTTGTGTGCCTAACGTGAAGCACATCCGCGACATGATATTAAAAGAGGCACATGATTCACCATATTCGATACATCCCGGAAGTACCAAAATGTACAAGGACTTGAAGACTTGTTATTGGTGAGATGGTATGAAAAGGGACTAGCCGAATACGTTGCCCTATGCGACACATGCCAACGGGTGAAGACCGAACATCAAAGACCCGCTGGATTTTTGCAACCCTTGAAGATACCCGAGTGGAAGTGGGAAGACATCAGCATGGATTTCATCGTCGGATTGCCACGTACTCAGTCGGGTTATGACTCCATCTGGGTTATCATGGACCGATTAACGAAAACAGCCCATTTTCTCCCTGTAAGGGCCAAGTACAACGTTGCACAATTAGCCAAGTTGTACATGGAGCAGATCGTGTGCCGTCAAGGAGTCCCGAGGAGGATAGTCTCAGATCGAGGTTCTCAGTTTACCTCTAGATTTGGAGGAAGCTGCAGAAAGCTATGGGTACACGACTGGATTTTAGCTCTGCCTATCACCCACAAACCGATGGACAAAACGAAAGGACAAACCAAAATTTGGAGGACATGTTGAGAGCTTGCGCCTTGAAACATGGGCGTAGTTGGGATAGGAGTTTACCGTACGCCGAATTCTCCTATAACAACAGCTATCAAGCTAGCTTGAAGATGTCGCTTTTGAAGCATTATATGGTAGACGGTGTAGGACACCGCTGTTTTCGAACGAGACCAGAGAGAACCAAGTGTTTGGACCAGAAGTGCTACAAGAGGCTGAAAAGCAAGTCCAAACCATACGAGAGAACTTGAAGACTGCTCAGTCACGACAGAAAGGCTATGCGGACAATAGGCGAAGGAAGTTAACTTTCGAAGTAGGAGACTTCGTATACCTTAAGGTATCGCCTATCCGAGGCCAACGACGTTTCAACGTCAAAGGCAAGCTAGCACCTCGCTACAATGGGCCATTTAAGATTTCGGACAAGCGAGGAGAAGTAACCTATCAACTAGAGCTCTCAACGCACCTCTCCGACGTACATGACATGTTTCATGTATCTTAGCTCAAGAAGTGCTTGAGAGTACCAGAGGAGCAAGTACCGATGGAAGAGCTTGAACTTCAAGAGGATCTGACCTATGCAGAGCATCCCGTCCGAATATTGGACGTGAAGGAGAGGGTCACGAGGAACAAAGTGATTCGATGGTGCAAGGTACAATAGAGCCATCATACCGAAGCTGAAGCCACATGGGAGCGTGAAGAAGATATCAAGACAGAATTCCCTCATCTATTCTCTACTAACGAATCTCGAGGGCGAGATTTAATTTAAGGGGGGTAGATTTGTGACACCCTCATTTTGGTTTCTGCATGTATTCATGTTTCATGTAGAAAAACACTTTTAAAATAAGTTGAAACCTAGAAGGAATAAAAAAGTTAGCGAAAAAAGAGCAAATTCAAATGTACAAAGAGCGCCGAAGACAACTCCGGCGGCTAGCTGGCCACGTGGCGCCTTCGGAGCTCATCTCCGCAAATGGGAAGAGGACCGCCGCTAAACTGGCTACGTGGCAGGCTCCGGGCTCATCAGCGCAAGGGGGAGAAGTCCGACCCTGTGGGGCACGTGTTGCCCCCGGAGATAGCCTCTGCGGAGAAGCGAGGCCAGTCCCGCAGGACACGTGTCATCTTAGGAGCTAATCACCGAGGAAAAGAGAGGAACAGCCACGCGGGACACGTGTCACTCTCGGAGCTCACCTCCGGGAGGTACGACACTACCGGACACGTGTCACCTCCGGAGCTCACCTCCGGGAGGTCCGGTCCTATTGGACACGTGTCAACCTCGGAGCTCGTCTCTAAGAAGGAAGGAAATCTGGCACTGTTAGGACACGTGGCACACCCGGAGCCACCTCCGAAGAGAGGGGAGGTCCGGAACTGACACGTGGCGTTCGCGGAGCTTGCCTCTGTTGAGTGGGGAGGTCCCGACCGCCAGGATACGTGGCGCACACGGAGCCCGCCTCTGAGACAGAGGGAGGTCTCGCTCGCTTGAGACGCGGCACAACTGGAGCTCGTCTCTGCGAAAAGGGGGAGACCAGGCCCCGATGGACACGTGGAGCTTCCAGAGCTCATCACCGCGGAGGTAACGAGTTCTGGAGCGGTTTTTGCTTCTGTACGCGTGGGAATACTGATACGGGAGGAAACCGACACGAATTCCACAATGTTACCGCACCAAATCAACTAAAGATAAGTTGTTAAGATTCAACGACAAGTTTAATAGGACTCTTGTTTGAAGTCCAATCAGATTAGAACTCTTTCTTACCGATTATAAATAGAACCCAGAACCTTTGGCCGAAACCACGAATTTCTTTTCCAACTCCTGAGCCGACGACTTAGATCCCTAGCCCCAGCTCGCCGAGTAAACCCTTTGCCGGAGTTGGTCGAGAGAGATCGCCGGGAGAGAGCCCCAACGATCTGTCTAATAGGAGTGAAGGACCCGAGACTAAGAAGAACATAAGGTAGGTCTCCAATACTACCTTACGACATCATCGTGTTTTCTTTGCATATGTTCTTTGATTCCTTTCGAATAGAAGATTTTTCTTGGACAGATCACTTGTTGATCAATTCGATCTAAATGTCAAGATCATCGCCATGTCCACAATTGATCTCTACGACTCTGTTCATCGTAAAACTCATGCAAGCCATACAAGAACACGTACAAATTAAACCACATCATAGGATTAACATGCATATGCATCATCGCATCTAGTTAAAGTTTGTGCATAATATTGATTGCTGTGAATCTTGTAGGTGCGTGATCATGTATAGAAGGACAAGCTCAGGGAGCTACCTACGACGGAATACAACAACAAGATTTTGAGCAACAGGAACCGCCAAAACAAGGCAAGTGCCCCTTGACCATATTGATCCTATGATTTGGGAAACTGTTTTGTTTTGCGAAAAGGTGTGTGCGCGGAGTCAAACATGATGGGAAACCCTTTTTTAGGAGTTTACTAGTTTTGGTTAAACCACCCTTGTCACCAGGGAAGTTTATGAGTCGGGTATGGTTTTTACTTTTATGCTTCACTGAGTCCATGGGATTGGGAAGCGAGATAGATGTGTCTAGCTAACTGCACTCGTAACAATAATGAGAAACTGATGTTGTTAATAAACATGGATCGGAGGGAGATCTAGGCAAGCCTGGGTTTGTGAATGAGGTAGAATGAGATGGTGGTTTACTTGCCGTAGATCTAAGGACCGGTTCATGCGAGCACATGCTAGGATAACAGTGCCACCACAAGGCCAAGTATGGGTGCGGCTTACTTGAGTAATTAGGTAAGTTACTAGATTGTTATGGACCGTGGAAGGCGCAGGGAATGGGAGTCGAGTGAGGACTGCCCTAGGAACTTCATGGCACAAGAGGGGGCCCGTGGGTGGGTCCGGGTGATAAGATTGGTTGCATGACTGTTGAGTCATGGCAACAAGATTGGTCTCGGTGTGAGACAGAATTGGTTATGAGATGAAATGGTAGCAAATACGAGATGGTATTTGTGAGATGGTAGCGAATACGAGAAGGTATTCGTGAGCAAGAATGAAGTTGATTAATGTCTGGTTGGGACACGGAAAAGTGATGGAGGTATGTTGGTATTTTAATACATGTTGGGGTTACGTTCACTTATAGTTAAGTTGCTATTTTATCATGGTTTTGATAAATAACTTTGCTTTCTGCAATGAGCCTTTTTATACCTACCTTGCTGTGAGCTACCTATCATATTTTCCCGCACTTGCTGAGTACATCATTGTACTCAAACTTGCATTATTATTTCATCATCAGCAACAGGAGAAGATTACTATGAAGACCAAGTGGAGCATTAGGCGTGTAATCTGTCCTCAACCTTGCCTGTGGGGATGGAGTAGAGATGGAGCTGCTGCTGTTTAGATTGCTTCCGCATTAGTTAGAAGACTTCCTCTGCTAGAATAAAGACTTCCACTGTTAGATTAAAGACTTCCGCTGTGAACATGAGTCCAAGACTCATGAGACATTGTAATAAACTCTGTTATTCATGATCATATATATTCTGAAATTCAGTTTGTGGATGATGTGTATATGTGTGATGAACATCCTGGGCACACATATGCATCAGTTCTCGGTTCCGTGGTTTTCCACAGAATTGAGGGTGTCACACTGCGACACTCATTTGTTGGACATTGTCGGTACCCTGCAGACAGGATACCCCCGTGTAGTGTATAAATAACAACCTGGGCCCCGCCTTTCCAGCTTAGGCGGGCCCCAGCGTAAGTCACGTGCCCTAGGCTCCATGGGCAGTCACGGGGTTGCCACGTGTCTTCAGGCCCTAAGCGTGTCTACCGGCCGAGGGTGACTCAGGAGCCGGCTTGTGCCCAGTTATGCCGGACCCAATCTTCTGCCACGGAGGGCTCCGGTGCTGCCACGTGCGTGAAACCTCCGAGCTACACCCTCCGCCAGAAAGAGATCCGGAGGTGCCACATGTCATGCGGCTCCGGGTCCGACCTCCAGCATGGGAGGGCTCCGGTGCTGCCACGTGGGCAGCGACTCCTGGTGTACCTTCCCCCTAAGAAAGGCTCCGGATGTGCCACGTGTCCTATGGCCCGGGCCCGATCTCCATCATGGGAGGGCGCCGGTGTTGCTACGTGTCCAACGACTCCGGGCCACCCACTACTCCGCAAGGCAGCCCGGTGGAGACGCGTGTCCCGGGGGCAGCCGCCCGGACGCCGCGCCGACAAGCAACGGGCAGATGGCCGCGGAGTAAAGCGTAAGGTACGCTGTCAGACCATGCATTCAAGGTTCGCGCCTTCCCCAGAAGCATGGCACACGGCGCACACCTCCGTCCTCCGTCAGTTAACCATTACGGTGAAAGACAAGGTGGCGCATCATGATGGCGTAACAGTGCCGTCCAACGGCGTTGGGCTGCCCAGCAGAGCGAGGGGACGCGGCGACAAGACGGGTACTTCATCATCACCCGCTACCTGGTCAGAGGTGCCCGGCGAGATAGGCTGTGTGCCTTAACTCCACTGATGGCGACAATACGTATAGCTGTAAATGCCTAGCTCATGTATAGAGACAGTTAGCCCCGTGGCCACCTGTCGGGCCCGGCCACCTTGTAACTGCCCCGGCCTTGGACTATAAAAGGACCGGGGCAGCCACCGTAGGGGGGGTTCGCTCTCAGATCCCTCTAGCACCCAGGGTTCTGAACCCCGACTGACTCACACACTTATACGCACAAGCAATACAGCAAACACTCCCGTGGACGTAGGGTATTACGCTCCGGTGGCCTGAACCACGTAAATCCTCGTGTCCTCCCTCGCCATTATGCTCCGACCTTCAAGATCCACTCGCCCCAACAAAAAAAGAACCTCCTGCAAGGTCCGACGATAGGTCCGACTAGTTTAACAAGGTCCGACTCTAGGTCCGAGCTCCTGCAAGGTCCAACAATAGGTCCGACTTGTTTTGGGTAGCTCCGGCAAGGTCCGATGTAAGGTCCGACTTGCTTTGTCTAGATCTGACTTATTTTGGCTAGGTCCGACTTGTTTTTGCTAGCTCCGGTGCTAGTTCCGACTAGCTTTGATAAGTTTCGTTCTAGGTCCGACTAAGATTTAGTAAACTCCGGCGCTAGGTCCGACTAGCTTTGGTAAGCTCCGGTTCAAGGTCCGGTTAGCTTTGGTAAGGTTCGGAGCTTGATTGCAATGGTTCTGCTTTTAACTTGCAATGTTTCGAACTTTCTTTACTCTTATGGAAAGTTTGCTTAGTATTATTTTACTAAGTTTTTAGTGTGTTTTGGTGGTTATGGCTGATATAATTTTGCTATGGTTTACAACATGCTTATGTAAGGTGCTCACTAAGATGTTGTAGTTTCGGAACTAACGAGAGCCAAGTCGAGGACTTGTGCTCGGAAGTATTGGTTGTTTATTCATGTGAAGGTGTTGCTTGAGTTCAAGACATGGCTGGTGACGGGATCCATTGAACTAGTCTTAGGGAGAAGATGAGGTTCAACAACCAAGTTCGGGAGGAATTGTGGTTGAGTTGATCGGGAGGTTGCGCAGTATGTTTGTATCAAGAACAATGCATATGAATGTATCTTGGACGTCGTTGGAAGATGTTTACACGTGTGTAAGGAGTGCATGGACGTGGCTGCATGGTTCCAAGGCGTGATGAAGAGATGCACTACAGGATTCCCGTCAGTGTACGACGGCTAAAACCGTCGTATATAAAGTAGAAGCCGTCGTATATAACCTATATACGACGGCAGTTGTTTATATACGACGGTTTGTGGCCGTTGTATATATGTTGTCGTATATATAGTTATATACGACGGCACCATCGTATATAACAGTATATATATGACGGCCACTTATATACAACGGCCCGTTTCGTAGACTTGGCCCAGTGGGCCGGGGCCTTTATATACGATGGCTGGGCTCTGGCTGTCATATATAAGAGCTTATATACGACAGCGGCTGGGCCCTGGCTGTCGTATATAAGGGCTTATATATGACAGGCTGGGCCCAGCCGTCGTATATAATTTAGGCTTATTTACGACGGCCCTGTATAGCGACCGTTGTATATAAACTATACAGGCCGTCGTATATAAGCTTTTCCATTTTTAAAAAAAAATAGAAAATGGCTGACCTGGCTCGATGGCCAGCTACACATCCAAATCAATAGACAACAACAAAACAGTTTGATATATAAAATCACAACAAAGTGCAATAGTACACATCGACAATCATGAAGTCTGACATCCACACAATCAAAAACAAAATCACAAACTATTGATTACTAGCCCCTCCACTACCTCCGGGAGCGAAGCGGTCATCCTGCCGCGGTGAACCTGGCGCCCTTAGCTGTGGCGATGGAGTCTGAGCCTCCGTCCCTGATCCCTGCGAAACACAGTGACATATGTACAAGTTTATAATTCTTTTCTAGGTTCATTAGGATTCTTAGCGGTTGGGGCTTCCACTTAATGTAACTTCCTTTTTATACCTGTACTCCAGGAAACTGCTCCTGTGGTGGCGACGGCTCCAGCACGAACGGAGGTGGCTGCCACAACGGTATCTGGATTTGCTGCCCTTGCCGTCGAGCTAGCGCCTGTCATTTCAAACATTACAATTTATAAAACCAATTGAAATGCAATGTAATTAAAGTATAATTGTATGTTTCTTACTTCCATTGCCGCTTGCATCTGTGCCATATAGGACGCATGGTACGCCATGGCAGCCCTGTTCTTCTCTCGCTCTCTCGCCAAGACCTCCTCCTGCCGAGCCAAGCTCTCCCGAAGCTCCATGACTTCGAGATCTCTCTCAGTGACACGGCGGCTGGAGGAGCCTGCGCCAGCAGCCGAAGACTGCGAGGAGCTACCTCTCGCAGGTCGTGCCTCCCTAGAGTTGACGACTCCAGAGAATATGGCAAGCCTACAAAAAAATGAATCAATTCAAGGTAAAATTAAATAATCTTGAATTGAAAACAATGAAAGTAAATGAATTCACCTTCCGTGTGCTTTTCCACCCCCGCTTGCATACACGGCTTGAGGGTCGATGTTGGGGGAGTTTTCCCAATCGAACCCTTCGCCGTGTATCCTCACAGCCTCTTGCCCATACCTAGTCTGAAAAACAATGAAATTGTGTAAGTTCAACAACATATATAGTGTCAAATAATTTGAGAGGTTGAAACTTACCAGGCACTCCGCTGCGTACTGACTACACTGCTCCGGCTGAGAAGGGTCAGCGTGACCTCTCCTATAGACCGCAGTAGCACTCGGTCGCACGCCGGTCTCCTTTTCCTGTGAACATATGTTAGTACAAACAATACTACATTATGAATATAATAAAAACTACCAAGAAACTTACCATCCATTTAGCCATTCGCACAAAACCTTGGACGCCCATACCGTGCTTCCCTGAGCTCCGTCTGGCATCTCGAGCCTTCTTGGACTTAGCGATGAACTCATCGCTAGCCCAATACCTGCAAAGGGCTCGGTAATCTTCAGTTCGTCCCTGTAACCAAGGGACACTAACCTGCACACATGCGTAGTTCATTAGATATTACTTAGCAAAATTAATGTGAACAATTTAAAGATTACACAACTTACCTCTGCGTATTGCTCCTCCGTCAAGTACGTGTCGGAGGCGTCTCTGAACGACCCAACCTCGTGGTCATGGAGCTTTAAGTAGTCGTTAACTACTTGACTCCGAGCGTTCGAAAGCATTTGCATAACAAGCTTCCGAGCGTTCAATTCGAACACGGAGCGGGTGTGATCCATCTGCTCAGCCGGGTCCTCAAGGCGGTACCTGAGCTGTAGGAAGCCAACATAGTTCGACATATACGCACATTAATATTTGAAGGAACATAAAGAATTGAAACTTCAAATATTTATGAAAGTTACTTACCCAAAAATCTGCCCACATGACTCCCTGTAGGTTGTTGTTCTCCGGGTGAGGAACACGCGCGTAGTCGTCCCACGATGTAGCTGCACGTCCGTCGATCGCACCGGGGTAGTGCAGACACACTAAGTTCCCAATGCAACCGTTCACCGTCCTGTGGTGTTTCTGCCCGTCATACGAGAGGTCCTCCCAAGAACTAAAAAGACGTTTGTTAAGTCATTAAGTAAGATCATAGTCTTTGAGAACAAATAGAAATGAATACTTTATTAATGTGTTACCTGTCTCCAACCGGACGAATAATTACCGGCTCTCTAGGAATCGGTGGAGGACCAACAAAGTTACTCCTCCTCATACGTCTCCTCCGCTACGGCACCACGTCTGGTGACCCAGAAGGCTGGTCCCCGGACGTGTCCTCGGGCTGGGTGCCCTCGGGCTCGCTGGGCACACTACCCTGGGGGTGGCTGCCGGAGGGTTGGCTGCCAGAGGCCTGGCTACCAGAGGGCTCGCTCCCCGAGGGCACGCTGCACTGCGTACCCGTCTCCTGAGGTGCCGCTCTGGCCTCGGACTCATAGTCCGAATCAGACTACAATGGTAAAGTAAGTAAGTTAAATTGAAAAAGTGATTTTAATAATTTTGTGCATTGTAGAAAAATTTACCTCTGTACGCTGCAAACTGACAACCCTGTCCCGCAACTCTGGACACGCACTTAACAGCTGAGTGCGTCTGCTCCCACTGTAAGTGGAACCGTAGAAGTAGTCGTCTCTCTCCTGCGAGGGGAGGAAACCCCTCACACTCGGCGCCTTCTTCCCCTTCGAACCCTTTGAACCCTTGCTTGACGACATCCTAATCAGTTTAAAAAAAAAATTACTCATAATTAGTTTCAAAAGTAATGTAAGCGATAATAATGTCACTTTCATTTAAAAGAACATTACTCGTAATCAGTTTCAAAATTCATCAACATCATGATCATCAACATCACGATCATCAACATCGCGATCTGTCGTCGTGAGCTGTTTACGTTTCCGCTTTCGCATTGTAGATGTCTCTACATCTGCAACGTCTCCTACTAAGTTATTGAGTCCTGCACCAGGCTCGACGATAAAAGAGTCTGGCAACTCTTCGTCTTGGTAAACTTCTTCAGTGTCTCCACTATCATGATAACCATCATCTCCAGGAGTATACAAGCGCTCACGAGGATTCACTTTATATACCACCCACCAAGTGCTAAGCTTCTTACATGGATAAGGTAGATAATACACTTGTTCCACTTGATGTGCAAGAACGTATGTATCTAAACCTCGTAAGCGTTCGTTGTGATTCACTTCCACCATGCCAAATTGATTTTCTCGAGTTCCATGATTGTTATCAAACCAATCACAATCAAAGAACACCACTCGAAGTTCTTTATTGCCAGCAAAAGTAAATTCCAGAATTTTGTTAATGATTCCATAGTAATTGGTTTCTTTCCCTTGTGAGTCGATTGCTCTCGTCACAACTCCACAATTTGATGTTGCTGCGAGAGGACGAAGAGTTTCAAATTGAGTTGTACGGAATCGGAAGCCATTTACCTCATATCGGCCATAGCTTCTAACTTTCACTAATCCATAAGATAGTTATCGTAAATCTTGATGGATGTCGGTGTTCGCTAATACATAAGCTCGAAACCAGGATAAGAAATTAGGCCCTCCATTAATTCCAGCCCGTCTCATCGTTTCTACTTGCTTTCTCGTTGGTTGATGCTTATGTTTCTAGTTTTGGTTGTGGAACTCACTGTACACACAAAACATATGTGATCGACATTAGCATACATGTATTGGTAAATACAATAATCATCATAAATGTAAGAAAAACACTTACTCAAAATATTTCTCCATGCCATCGATATTAGCATACATGTAGAGTAAAGCAGCAGTCCTTTCTCCTTCAGTAAAATCATATGTCGTGCTGCTGCCAACAGTAGTTCCCCTCGATTCAAAAATAGAGAGATCACTAACTGGTGGTTCGTCATCTACATTGTATCGCATTACCGAAGTATTGACATTGTTTTCCTCTGCAAAGTAGAAACTAGAAAAGTAATCTACTTCCTTTAGAGTAAATGGTTCGGCAATGCACCCTTTAACCCTTGCTCTGTTGCCAACCATAGTTTTCAAATATCTCAATGCTCTTTCAATATGGTACATCCATCTATATTGCATAGGACCACCAACTTTTGCTTTGAATGGAAGATGTATAAGAAGATGCTGCATTGGATTGAAGAAACTAGGAGGAAATATTTTTTCCATCTTACATAAAAGTGCAGGTATCTCCTTCTCTAACTTCTCCATCATGTCTTTCATTATTTCTTTGGCACATAACTGCCTATAGAATAATGAGAGCTCAGCTAACACCTTCCACACCGCATCATCCATATATATCCCCCGAAACATAACAGGTAAGAGTCTTTCCATTATTATATGATAGTCATGACTCTTCAACCCAGTGAGCTTTCCCGTTTTAACATTCACGGCTCGTCTCAGACTAGCAGCATAACCATCTGGGAATTTCAAAGTTTTCAACCATTCCATAACTTGTTTCTTTTCATTAAGTCGAAGCACGAAAGAAGCACGTGGCTTACCACCGCTTTCAGAGAGCTCAAGAGTTAGTCGATTACAAATCTCGGCCAAATCCTTTCGAGCCTTTAAGTTGTCTTTCGTTTTGCCCGTGATATCCATGCACGTGCTTATGATACATTCGGCCATGTTACGCTCCTGATGCATTACATCAATATTATACATCAGTATCAATGACTTCACATATGGTAGCTCCCAAACTCCACATACATGAGTCCAGTTGTGAACATTTCCATAACCTACAAAGAATCCAAGGCGAGCTTCATCAGGGACTAGTGAGTCCAACACATCGGATATTTCACACCCTCTTAGGCGTTTAGGTGGTTCCTTAGTGACAACAGTATCTTTTCTGAAGACATTCCTCTGTTGCCTGAATGGGTGGTTTCGAGGAAGCCAACGCTATGACAATCAAAATAGCGTATCTTGCCACCGTATGAAAGTCGAAAACACTCTGTGTCAGATGCACATATGGGACACGACAAACGACCATGTGTGCTCCATCCAGAAAACATGTCGTACGCAGGGAAATCATGGACAGGCCACAAATAAGCAGCTCGAAGGTTGAATTTCTGCTTCTTGTAACAGTCATACGCTTCAACTCCAATCCACAACGTTTTCAATTCTTCAATCAATGGTTTCAACATCACATTGATACGTGATCCCGGATGATCTGGTCCTGGTATAATGAGGCTAAGAAACATAAACTCGTACTTCATACAAAGAGAAGGTGGTAGGTTGTACGGAATAACAAAGACGGGCCAACAAGAGTATGGTGTGGCATTTGTACTGAAAGGTGAAAACCATCCGTCGCTAACCCAACGCGAACATTTCTCGCATCACTAGCAAAAGTTGGATCAAAAGAGTCCAAAGACTTCCATGCATCACCTTCCGACGGATGAGTCAACACATCTTTGTTCTCACGCACACCTTCTTTGTGCCATCTCATGTGTCTGGCAGATCTTTTAGAAAGAAACAGTCACTTCAACCGAGGTGTCACAGGCAAGTAACGCAATTGCTTATGTGCAACTTCTGTCATTACTTTATCACCATCGTCATTGACAACTTCGACAAACCTCGATTTTCCACACTTTAAACAATTCTTCTCTTTGTCATGCTCTTTCCAGAATAGCATGCAGTTATCTGGACACACGTCAATTTTTTCATATTTCATACCCAGTCCAGATAGTAATTTCTTTGAGTGATACATATCTTTGGGCAGTTTATGAGGTTGTGGAAGAGCATCGCTGATAAGTTTCATCATATCATTGTAGCAATTATTAGAGAAGAAATACTTAGATTTGATTGCCATAAATCTGGTCATGAAAGTAAGAAGAGTCATTTCAGTATGATCATGCAACACCTCTTCAGAAGCTTTCAAGAGATTAAAGAATGTGTCTGTCTCATTTGTTGTAAAAGTCCCAAAACTTGTAAATAGAAAACTTGAGCTATGAATAAAGTTGAGTTTATATACAACAAATGGGACTTACAAAAACTTTTGTGTTACTCATGAAAGTGTTGGCATGTGCAATAAAAACCTGGAATTCAGTTTGAATTCAGAGGTGCACTTCAAAAAGAAAAAGGGCAGTTTCAAAAGAGGAAATTCAAACTGTTGTTTGAGAAGTGGGCTTTGCAATGGCCAACTCAAAGATCAGAGGACATATTTGAATTCCTCAGGTCTAAATTATAAAGGAGGCAAAGTTTGAGCAAATTTGGAGGTGCTTTGATATGAGTATCAAAGGAACTTGTGAATTCCATCCAAATTTGAATTTAAATTTGAAACTGTGGCATAAATTGTCAAATGGCAAAATGACTTTTGAATTTGGATCCCTCATAGCTGAATTTGCAATGTGCCAAAGTTTAGAAGATCTTTTAGGGAGGAGCAGGGGTGGACCCACTTGTCATTGAGCCATATAGACTTGCTCCTTAAGTCTTCTGTTCAGTGGGGCCCAATTGTCTGTGAGAGGGAGCACGGTCTCTGTTTTTCCTCTGCCGAGTGTGCGACAGCGGCGACAGCGCGCGCGCACCGGTGGCTGCCCGGTTGTCTCCACGATGGAACCGCCTCGGTTGAGATTGATTCAATCGTTCCTGCCGAC
Organism: Neostapfia colusana; assembly: GCA_030760725.1. Taxonomy (NCBI): domain Eukaryota; kingdom Viridiplantae; phylum Streptophyta; class Magnoliopsida; order Poales; family Poaceae; genus Neostapfia; species Neostapfia colusana. The sequence continues at coordinate 111,699,829 of JASWHV010000006.1, forward strand.
CACAGCATCGGTTATTCGGCTCTCGCAGCGACAGCGCCCTCGCTCACGCGAATACTGCCTCCCCGGGCGACTTTTCCTCCGGCGGTGTGCACCCGAGCGGTTCAACATCGGCCGGCTGCTCCACGCCGCGACACACCGCGCTGAACGTCTCCACAGCGTCGCCAGCCCTCCCTGAACATGGCCGACGCAAGGAATTGGTGCTAAACCCACGGGAACCCCGGCGTCGAGCTCAATCCTTCTCCACGGTACCGGGCGAAGTCGCCGCTGTAAGAATCCGTTGCCCAGCCACAACAGAGCCTCTCCTCTCGAGTTGCAAAAGCAAAAAGGTTCGCTATGCCTCTGCTCACTTCACCGCAACTCCGGCGGCCTGTCTTGGACGGTGCTCGCCGGAATTTCAATTCTTCCGACGACATACGATAATTACCGAGGGTAGAAACTTGGCAAATTCGTCGCACACGTCGGACTACTCTTCACACAACGTAGCATACATCTTCCAGACCTCCGCGCGCGTTCATAGGATCAAGAACCACCGAGAACCATCGAGCAGAGCCGTTGTTCATCGAGTTTTTCGATTTTCACCGGATTTTGACCTAGCCCGACGGTGAGGTCATATTTCCGGCGAGTTCCAGTGATATCGGCGATTGGGTCCGTGTTCTCCTCGGTGCGGTGGTGCTGTACACGCAAATGGCTACGTGTTTGGTGTAGTATAACGCCCTAGCGACATCGCCGGAGTGGCCACCGCCGCTGTCGCCGTAGCACCTAGGTTTCCGGTCATCATCGAGCTGAGATAAGCCCGGCAACGTGTTCCTCGTACGAGAATACATGGGGGCGGCGAGATCCAGCAAGTTCCGAGCACCGGAACCCACTCCTGGCGAGAGCTCCGGCGAGCTCGGCGGCGCGGGAGCGCGGGCAGCCGGAGGAAGACGAAGACGGGGGCTGGCCCATGCGTCAGTCTCTGGTGCGAGGGAATAGATCTTCTGTGGCCGCGGATCTGCCTGGGACAATGCGGAAAATACTCTGTGGCCCGTGTGGCTCGTGTTTCAGCGGTCGACACGTGGCCCTGTGGCCCGCAGTCAGAGTTTAAACAATTCTGTGATTAATTTGAAATCCAAATTCAGTTCAAACTTTGGAACTGCATAACTTTTGCTAGGGAGATCCAAATTTAGTGATTCAAATTGGGTTGGATTCAGGAGGTAAAACACTATCCAAATATGACACCCAATTTGCATGAAAATCAATAGAAAATTCTGGGGAATTCTTTAAAGCTTTTCATCAAAAGAATTTTTGAGGGAGTTTGGTTCATCCAAAATTCCCCAAATTTTGCCAGGATATTCTTTAGGATATTAGGAGGCTCCTGTAAAAGTTTCAGCTCATTTGGAGTTGATTTAGTTAGGATAATTCTAATTCCAAATTTCTGCATTCAAATAAATACAGAAACATTTTCAGAGAATTTCCAAAACTTGGAAATTCGGTTCTGGGCATTCCTTAGCTCCAAAAATCCTAGGAAAATTCATGCATACTACCTGAGCTATGTATGAAATTATAGTTCACTTTAATTTGCATGAAAGTGCAAATTTAATCAGGATTAATTCCTTTTTGCTTAAATGCTTAGGTAATTGTTCTGGGTGATCCACTTAGTGAAATGTTCTGAATTTTGGTCCAGAGGACTTTCTTGTGACAAGGAACTCCCAAGAAAATTCCCAGATCCATTGGAGCCCTGGATCTTTAGTGTTCGGTTCAACCATTAGTTGATCCCCCACCCAAGTGATGAACCTCACTTCTCACTTGATAATAGTGCTCAAACACACACCTAAACCACCACCCCAGTGTCATTTTAAATTCTTGAACAGAGTTCCAGTTTTAAACTTGGCTTTAGCATTTGTTAGCAAAAAGTTTTATAATTGAACATGTATGCATATTCATAACGTGTAGTGATTAAACGTGGAAAGTGAAGAAGGATGAGGTGAACTTGGGTCAAGGAACAAGAAGGGCAGGAGTGAACTTCAATACATCAGAAACTGACTTTCTCTCAACTGACTTTAGTCACCTGCAAAACCAAGGCAAGCCTCGGTTTGCACTTAAGTTATTTTCTAAAGTTTTTACTTTGTCCACTACTATGGGTCTCAGTTTGTATGTGCATTAAGTCAAGGATGTTTTATACCCCACTTGCATAATCAAAAATGAACCCTGAGGTCGAGGGTAGAATTGTGTAATCGATGTAGAATATGGCCATGCTAAATAGACTAGGGCATCCGGTAGAAGACGAGTAGTTGTAGACTACTCGCGAGCTATAGTTCAGAATATCATAAGTGTGGTTGGGAAAGGAAGCAAACTAAAGTTTACATTTCTAAAGATGAGACCGGGCAGAGGGGTTAGGCTGCGACAAGATGAGGTCTTGGTCGAGTAGCTCTGCCTGTGTCGGTTAAGGACCGATGCGTATGCCGCGTCCAGGAGCAAGTATTGAGTTGTGTACCGGATGCTTACTGATATATGGGAACCAGGAAACCGATGTACCAGGTTCACTGGGTTGTAGAGGCATACCACATCGTCTCGTTAGACCTATGAGCCCGAGACGGCGCGACCGGTTCTACAGTCTAGTGTCCTGAGAAAGGTTGCCACATACGACGTAATGAAGGACGCCAGAGTTGGGTCTTCAGAGGCGGGCGTATGTGTCGAGTTATCCGGGTAGTGTTTGATTCGAATCACCGTCCCTTGCGGTTATTGAGTACCGCTTGCTCCCATGTTGTGACATAGTTAATCAACTTGTGTGGAAACAGTTTGCAAAAGTATAATTGCTGCTATGATGATGTTAAGTTGCATGAAAACCATGTTTGAAGTACAGATAGAGCTAACTAAAGTTATTTTCTACCTTGCGGCAAGTAACATTGGAATGAAGCGTTTCTTGTTTGATTGTGGAGTTCCAATGTTGCTGATCGCAAGGTCATTATTAATATGGCTAAAATTTAAAAGTTAAGGATGAACTCGTAGGCGAGTCTTTTCGCAAATGACAGGCTTAGGTCTTAGGTTACTTTCATCTAGAGTTTCATGTCTTAGGAGAGACGGTTAAGTCTTGCTGAGCCTTTGTGCTCACTCTTGCTATATAAGTGGTTTTGCAGGTAAACCTCGACGCTATAAAGAAGGTTGTCCGGTGAGACTCGGGAACTTCCGAGTCATGTCACACTCGGAGAACCTAGCCGCTGCCGTGTCTTCGTGTTGCTAGCAAGAGGAGTCCGTGGGCTGGACCTCTTCTCGAGTGCTTCGTAGTTATTCAACGTGAGCTGGTTATAGACTTCCGCTGTAGCTATTTTATGTAAATTATTTACAAAGAACAGTTGTAAGCTTCCGCTTTGATTATGTAATACTTGGTTCCTTATATGTGTGCTGTTGGGTGCCGCATAACACGGCACCACCCAATGTGATTCCTCGAGCGAGGCGGCACGACCCCGTGATCGAGGTCGGGCCCCCTCAGCGTGGTATCAGAGCCGCATTGGTAATAGCGCATGGAATAAGGATGGTATTACGACAAAAACTTAGGATACGGTGAGGAAACGGTATTAGGCCCACATAAGGACTATAGTGTGTAGTTACTTAAAGTGGAAAGACTAACATATGTGTTTTAATTCTGAATTTCCATTATGTAATGACGCACCTACGCTCAGGTAAGAATGGTAAGGAACGCCACCGAAAGTGGTTCAATTTCGGTTAGCTCCCCTGACGAGGAAAGTGGTGCAGGGATAGGTCTCACAGCTTTGTGTGAGACGTCAATATGAAACTCTTGGACTCTCCATGTTCCTGAGTTCATATGAAACGCTGATCCCTAGCATGCATTAGGCAAGTAAGTGGAGACCCCATCGCGTGGTCAGTAACACGATAGTGTGTTCGTCTGGAAATAGCCCAGGAGGACATACGCAGCGCTTGCCATCGGCGTGCCCTGCAGGGCAGTAGGTGGTATCCGTTGGGTTGATAACATCCCCAACCGTGACGACCCGTTCATGACATACTCGGGTTCCCCGTCGTGTGGTGTTGAAACACGATCACGTGCCTTGAGACGTGGCTTAACTCAAGGACGGCCGTATGACAATGATATGGGCGTTTGTATTTACCTTTAAATGTGGAACTGCCTGAAATGAAACAAACCCTTGAGTGCACCACTATTGAGTGATCTTCTGCAGGTACTAACCACGTACGTATCCCGTGTAGTACACGTGTGCGAGAGACCGTCTTAGTGCCACTGATAAAACGGATATGACGGTATAATCCGGTTTAGGAATTTCTTTTGGTGAGGCAACATAGTACCGACATGTTCTTACAGTGCATCGACGCTGTACTACACATAATAACCTCGTCCCTATGAAGAAATGATTCATGAACTAACTTTCAGCTAAAATGGAAGTTTGAAACAAGTAGTAGCTACTGAACTCTTATTTTGAGCTAAGATTCAAAGGAGAGTATAACTAGGTGTCAAAGTTTTCAAAAAAAACAGAGTGCTCTGTTTCGGGCAGGAATTCTTGCTGGACTTTAACAGAGCATAACTCTGAGTAGATTGACCCGAATAAGGTGTATGATACAGTTCTGGAAAGATTTTCAAGTGCTCTACAACTTCTTTGTAGACCTCCAGAGCAAAAGCACACTTTAAGTTGGTGAAAAGTCCAGTTCAAGGCAAACTGTTCAGAACCAGGACAGTAGCAAAAACCTCTCTGGACCTTTCTGTTTTTAAGCCACAGCTTCCTGTAGAAAAATCCTTAAGGAGCACATAAGTACTCGTTGGAAAGATACTGAAGTTTACTAAAACTTTGGTGTTGAACTCAAGTCAAGAATCTGTTGATAACTTGAGAAAAATTTGGAGTTTGTGTGAGCTGGTCAGAGTAGTCCCGCTGATTAGCTTAGTGTACATAAGATTTGTTTAAACATGAATGTGGTTATGCTTTCATAAAGTTCATGACATGTTCATGTTTTACTTATCTTAACTTACTACTGAGATAGAATTTTGATTGACTCAAAATTTTGTTTCGTGCAGTATGGTACGCACACATTCTCAAATGGAGCTTGGAGATTCAAGTCGAGGTGGGAATGACTCGACTTCATCACAAGAGCCATCGCCAACCGGATTGGCTGAAATTATGGCGAAGATGAATGAAACTCTCCAAACCCTAGTTCAGCAAGGCATAGATCGAGAAGCTCAACGTCACATGCCAACCCAGAGCACGTATCTGGATTTCTTGGCGACACAACCGCCGGTATTCTCCGAGGCGGCTGACCATTGTGAAGCAAATCACTGGTTACGTGTCATCGAGTCCAAGTTTGGGTTGATCCCAGGTGATGACTTCTCGAAGATGCTATATGCCGCTCAGCAGCTTCACGGCTTTGCTGGAGCATGGTGGGCAGACTACCTTGCTGTCCAACCAGCAGGGCATCGTGTCACATGGGCGGAGTTCTAGGCTGCATTTCGTGCTCGTTTCATCCCTGCGGGCATAATGCAAACCAGTCTGGATGAGTTCTGGAGTCTGAAGCAAGGGAACATGAGTGTTACTGAGTATGCGAAGGAATTCAATCGCTTAGCTCAATATGTCCCTGACTATGTGAAATCACCATCCATGAGGGGTTATCATTTTTATCGAGGGCTGACTGCTAGGCTGCGATGTGAATTGGCTCAAGTTAGCCAAGAGAATTTTGATGAGTTTGTGAGCTGTGCTATCGCTCAAGAATATTATTCCAACCTCTACCTCAAAGAAAAGAGGGAGAGGGACTCATCACAAGATGAAGACAATCGTCTACCTCAGAAGTATCGGTTGGTAATCCGTTCACCTTCCGGTCGAGAGATTCCACAAGAGGTGCAATCCTTCTTGGAGTGTGACGACTCTTCTACTCCACAGAGGTCTTCTTCACCTCCACCGCAGCAGCAACTTATTTCTTATGCACCTCAGTATCAACAAGGTGCACCAGAATACTTTTTCCCTCAAGAGGTTGAAGATGATCAACGTGATCTCTCAGCTGAACCAAGTGCTGTCCCACTTCATTTTGAGAATGAGCCCAATGTCAATGAAGCCACTGAACCGAGCAGCAACAATGTGTCTGCAGGTCCAGTTCCACAGAGCGATCTTGGGCAGCAAAGAAAAGCTATGTCCAAAGTGGGGACAGTTAATTATGTGTCAGTCGATGATCTGCCAAAGGGAGGACCTGTTCTTGTCAGCAGGTTCACCTTAAATGACAAGCCGGTTGTCATTATATTCGACTCTGGTGCAACACATAACTTCATTAGCCGGGCAACGGTAATCTGGGATCAGATCTCCACCATTGTCACAAAAGGTTCATACCTTATTCATTCGCCAGGTGGAGATATATCCACTAATGAAGTCGTCTCTCGAGCACCACTTTGTTTGGGTGGAAAAATTTATCCTACCACCCTCATCATTCTCGAAGACCAGGGAATAAATGCCATATTGGGAATATCATGGTTGACCTTCCATAAGGCTGTCCTGGACATCGAGAACAGGAGTGTTCACATGGACTCTCCACTTCACGGACGTCAAACTTTGTATCTCGGTGAAGCGGTTTCTAAAGGCCCGGAAGTAGGTAATGCCGAGGTGTGCATGTTAGAAGACATTCCGGTAGTCCGTGAATATCTGGACGTGATACCCAAAGATCTTCCAGGCTTACCACCTGAGCGCGAGGTGGAATTCAAAATAGAGTTGATACCGGGAACCACGCCGATCTCTCGGAGACCATACAAAATGGCTCCGAGTGAGTTAGCAGAATTGAAGGAGCAACTCAAAGATCTGATGGACAAGGGGTTTATTCGTCCAAGTTCATCACCATGGGGTTGCTCAGCTTTGTTTGTGAAAAAGAAGGATGAGACGCTGAGGCTATGTGTCGATTATCGTCCTTTAAATGCTGTGACCATAAAGAACAAGTATCCACTACCAAGAATTGATATCCTCTTCGATCAGCTAGTGGGTGCTAAAGTCTTCTCTAAGATGGACTTAAGGTCGGGATATCATCAAATCAAGATCCGCGCAGAAGATGTCCCGAAAACAGCATTCTCGACAAGATATGGACTCTATGAGTATCTTGTCATGTCATTTGGGTTGACCAATGCTCCGGCTCACTTTATGTACCTTATGAACTCGGTGTTCATGCCGGAGCTGGATCAGTTCGTCGTGGTATTCATCGACGACATCTTGGTCTATTCCAAATCTGAAGAGGAACACGCTAAACATTTGCATATTGTGCTCCAACGACTGAGAGATCACAAACTCTATGCAAAATTTAGTAAATGTGAATTCTGGATCAACCAAGTGCCATTTCTTGGGCACATTATTTCAGCAGAAGGCATTGCTGTTGATCCAAGCAAGATTGAACAAGTGCTGAAGTGGAAGTCTCCAACATCAGTCCATGAAGTTCGTAGCTTCTTGGGTTTGGCGGGATATTATCGGAGGTTCATCCCGAGCTTCTCAAAAATCTCCAAACCTATAACTGAGCTTCTGAAAAAGGGCATCAAATATGATTGGAGCAATCCATGTGAGGAAGCTTTTCAAGCGTTGGTGAAACACCTCACAACAGCCCCGGTTTTAGCTCAACCGGATACAACCAAGCCTTTTGATGTTTATTGTGATGCGTCGGGCATCGGGCTTGGTTGTGTACTCATGCAAGGTGGACGCGTGGTCACATATGGATCACGGCAGTTACGGAATCATGAGCAACATTATCCAACTCATGATCTCGAGCCTGCTGCCGTGGTACTAGCTTTGAAGATGTGGAGACATTATCTATTGGGAAATCTGGTTCATCTCTACACCGACCATAAAAGTTTGAAGTACATATTCACTCAAAAGGAGTTGAATATGTGACAACGGCGATGGTTGGAGCTGATTAAGGACTATGAGATTGAAATTCATTATCATCCGGGCAAGGCAAATATGGTTGCCGATGCACTCAGCTGGAAGTCTCATATTCATAACCTAACCATTACGCCGATAGAAGAGGAAGAACTAAGTCTCTACTTGGTTCCATATGGAGCTTTGCATAATCTAGCTCTCATACCCACAATAAGAGAGGAGGTGATGGAAGCTCAAAGGAGAGACAAGGGCATGACTCATATCAAAAGGAGGTTGAAGAACGGGGAGATGAAATGTTTCAGGTTAGATGATGAAGATACCTTGTGGTTCAAGGACCGGATAGTCGTACCCCGTGATATGAGGCTGCGGAAGAAAATTTTGGATGAGGCTCACTTATCCAAATTTTCTATTCATCCTGGCAGCAACAAAATGTACCAAGACCTCCAGAAGAAGTTTTGGTGGAAACGTATGAAACGTGAAGTTTCAAAATACGTTTCAGAATGTGATACGTGTCGAAGAGTTAAGGCCGACCATGTGAAGAAGTCGGGCCTGCTGCAACCGCTACAAATACCGGCATGGAAGTGGGAAGACTTGAGTATGGATTTCATCGTTGGATTGCCGATGACCTCCCACCACCATGACTCGATTTGGGTAATCGTTGATCGATTAACCAAATCGGCACGTTTCATTCCGGTGCATACCAACTACAGCGCCAAGCAGTATGTGGAGTTATACATAGCACGAATCTTATGCCTGCACGGAGTTCCCCGTACCATTGTCTCCGACAGAGGATTGCTGTTCGTATCCCGTTTCTGGGAACAGCTACACACATCCTTGGGAACTAAATTGATTTGAAGCTCCGCGTATCACCCTCAAACCGATGGACAAACTGAGAGGGTGAATCAAATACTTGAAGATATGCTGAGAGCATGTGTCATCCACCACGGTAAGAGCTGGGATGATCACTTACCGTTGGCGGAGTTCTCCTATAACAACGGGTATCAATCAAGTATCAAAATGGCGCCTTATGAAGCTCTCTACGGCCGGAAGTGCCGCACACCCTTGAACTGGTGTGAATCTGGCGAGAGAGTGATTTACGGGATTGACCTCGTAAATGAAGCTGAAGAGCGGGTAAGGCTTATTCAAGCAAATCTGAAAGCCGCTCAGTCCAGACAAAAGAGCTATGCGGATAGGAGACGTCGTCCTCTGGATTTCCATGTTGGGGACCACGTATACCTCCGCGTATCTCCGATGAAGGGCATTCACCGATTTGGAGTGAAAGGAAAATTAGCTCCACATTTTATCGGTCCCTTCATTATCATTGAAAGGTGTGGACCCGTGGCATACCGTTTGGAGCTACCGGCAGCCTTAGCCGGGGTGCATAACGTCTTCCACATATCTCAGTTGCAGAAGTGTGTAAAAGTTCCAATGGAGATTCTCACGGATGACGTAACAGATTTAAAGCCGGACCTCACCTATGTTGAGCATCCAACCCGGATAATTGATGAAAAGACTCGCGAGACCAGAAGCCGGACGCTGCAATTTTTCAAGGTGCTATGGGAAAATCACACGTCCGACGAAGCTACATGGGAAAGCGAGGAGTATCTGCAACGCAATCATCCGGAGTTGTTAGAAGCGTATGTGGAGTAACTATCCTCTCCACATTGTCCTTAATCATGAATCTCGGGACGAGATTCTTTTTAAGGGGGGAGGAATGTAAAAGTCCCAAAACTTGTAAATAGAAAACTTGAGCTATGAATAAAGTTGAGTTTATATACAAGAAATGGGACTTACAAAAACTTTTGTGTTACTCATGAAAGTGTTGGCATGTGCAATAAAAACCTGGAATTCAGTTTGAATTCAGAGGTGCACTTCAAAAAGAAAAAGGGCAGTTTCAAAAGAGGAAATTCAAACTGTTGTTTGAGAAGTGGGCTTTGCAATGGCCAACTCAAATATCAGAGGACATATTTGAATTCCTCAGGTCTAAATTATGAAGGAGGCAAATTTTGAGCAAATTTGGAGGTGCTTTGATATGAGTATCAAAGGAACTTGTGAATTCCATCCAAATTTGAATTTAAATTTGAAACTGTGGCATAAATTGTCAAATGGCAAAATGACTTTTGAATTTGGATCCCTCATAGCTGAATTTGCAATGTGCCAAAGTTTAGAAGATCTTTTATGGAGGAGCAGGGGTGGACCCACTTGTCATTGAGCCATATAGACTTGCTCCTTAAGTCTTCTGTTCAGTGGGGCCCAATTGTCTGTGAGAGGGAGCACGGTATCTGTTTTCCCTCTGCCGAGCGTGCGACAGCAGCACAGCGGCGACAGCGCGCGCGCACCGGTGGCTTCCCGGTTGTCTCCACGAAGGAACCGCCTCGGTTGAGAATGATTCAATCGTTCCTGCCGACCACAACATCGGTTATTCGGCTCTTGCAGCGACAGCGCCCTCGCTCACGCGAATACTGCCTCCCCGGGCGACTTTTCCTCCGGCGGTGTGCACCCGAGCGGTTCAACGTCGGCCGGCTGCTCCACGCCACGACACACCACGCTGAACGTCTCCGCAGCGTCACCAGCCCTCCCTGAACGTGACCGACGCAAGGAATCGGTGCTAAACCCACGGGAACCCCGGCGTCGAGCTCAATCCTTCTCCACGGTACCGGGCGAAGTCGCCGCTGCAAGAATCCGTCGCCCAGCCACAACAGAGCCTCTCCTCTCGAATTGCAAAAGCAAAAAGGTTCGCCTATGCCTCTGCTCACTTCACCGCTACTCCGGCGGCCTGTCTTGGATGGTGCTCGCCGGAATTTCAATTCTTCCGACGACATACGATAATAACCGAGGGTAGAAACTTGGCAAATTCGTCGCACACGTCAGACTACTCTTCACACAACGTAGCATACATCTTCCAGACCTCCGCACGCATTCATAGGATCAAGAACCACCGAGAACCATCGAGCAGAGCCGTTGTTCATCGAGTTTTTTGATTTTCGCCGGATTATGACCTAGCCCGATGGTGAGGTCGTATTTCCGGCGAGTTCCAGCGAGATCGGCGATTGGGTCCGTGTTCTCCTCGGTGCGGTGGTGCTGTACGCGCAAATGTCTACGTGTTTGGTGTAGTATAACGCCCTAGCGACATCGCCGGAGTGGACACCGCCGCTGTCGCCGTAGCACCTAGGTTTCCGGTCATCGTTGAGCTGAGATAAGCCCGGCAACGTGTTCCTCGTACGAGAATACGTGGGGGCAGCGAGATCCAGCAAGTTCTGAGCACCGGAACCCACTCCCGGCGAGAGCTCCGGCGAGCTCGGCGGCGCGGGAGCGCGGGCAGCCGGAGGAAGACGAAGACGGGGGCTAACCCACGCGTCAGTCTCTGGTGCGAGGGAATAGATCTTCTGTGGCCGCGGATCTGCCTGTGACAATGCGGAAAATACTCTGTGGCCCGTGTAGCTCGTGTTTCAGCGGTCGACACGTGGCCCTGTGGCCCGCAGTCAGAGTTTAAACAATTCTGTGATTAATTTGAAATACAAATTCAGTTCAAACTTTGGAACTGCATAACTTTTGCTAGGGAGCTCCAAATTTAGTGATTCAAATTGGGTTGGATTTAGGAGGTAAAACACTATCCAAATATGCCACCCAATTTGCATGAAAATCAATAGAAAATTCTGGAGAATTCTTTAAAGCTTTTCAGCAAAGGAATTTTTGAGGGCGTTCGGTTCATCCAAAATTCCCCAAATTTTGCCAGGATATTCTTTAGGATATTAGGAGGCTCCTGTAAAAGTTTCAGCTCATTTGGAGTTGATTTAGTTAGGATAATTCTAATTCCAAGTTTCTGCATTCAAATAAATACAGAAACATTTTCAGAGAATTTCCAAAACTTGGAAATTCGGTTCTGGGCATTCCTTAGCTCCAAAAATCCTAGAAAAATTCATGCATACTACCTGAGCTATGTATGAAATTATAGTTCACTTGAATTTGCATGAAAGTGCAAATTTAATCAGGATTAATTCCTTTTCTCTTAAATGCTTAGGGAATTGTTCTGGGTGATCCACTTAGTGAAATGTTCTGAATTTTTGTCCAGAGGACTTTCTTGTGACAAGGAACTCCCAAGAAAATTCCCAGATCCATTGGAGCCCTGGATCATTAGTGTTCGGTTCAACCATTAGTTGATCCCCCACCCAAGTGATGAACCTCACTTCTCACTTGATAATAGTGCTCAAACACACACCTAAACCACCACCCAGTGTCATTTTAAATTCATGAACAGAGTTCCAGTTTTAAACTTGGCTTTAGCATTTGTTAGCAAAAAGTTTTATAATTGAACATGTATGCATATTCATAACGTGTAGTGATTAAACATGGAAAGTGAAGAAGGAGGAGGTGGACTTGGGTCATGGAACAAGAAGGGCAGGAGTGAACTTCAATACATCAGAAACTGACTTTCTCTCAACTGACTTTAGTCACCTGCAAAACCAAGGCAAGCTCCGGTTTGCACTTAAGTTATTTTCTAAAGTTTTTACTTTGTCCACTACTATGGGTCTCAGTTTGTATGTGCATTAAGTCAAGGATGTTTTATACCCCACTTGCATAACCAAAAATGAACCCTGAGGTCGAGGGTAGAATTGTGTCATCGATGTAGAATAAGGCCATGCTAAATAGACTAGGGCATCCGGTAGAAGACGAGTAGTTGGAGACTACTCGCGAGCTATAGTTCAGAATATCATAAGTGTGGTTGGGAAAGGAAGCAAACTAAAGTTTACATTTCTAAAGATGAGACCGGGCAGAGGGGTTAGGCTGCGACAAGACGAGGTCTTGGTCGAGTAGCTCTGCCTGTGTCGGTTAAGGACCGATGCGTATGCCGCGTCCAGGAGCAAGTATTGAGTTGTGTACCGGATGCTTACTGATATATGGGAACCAGGAAACCGATGTACCAGGGTCACTGGGTTGTAGAGGCATACCACATCGTCTCGTTAGACCTATGAGCCCGAGACGGCGCGACCGGTTCTATAGTCTAGTGTCCTGAGAAAGGTTGCCACATACGACGTAATGAAGGACGCCAGAGTTGGGTCTTCAGAGGCGGGTGTATGTGTCGAGTTATCTGGGTAGTGTTTGATTCGAATCACCGTCCCTCGCGGTTATTGAGTACCGCTTGCTCCCATGTTGTGACATAGTTAATCAACTTGTGTGGAAACAGTTTGCAAAAGTATAATTGCTGCTATGATGATGTTAAGTTGCATGAAAACCATGTTTGAAGTAGAGATAGAGCTAACTAAAGTTATTTTCTACCTTGGGGCAAGTAACATTGGAATGAAGTGTTTCTTGTTTGATTGTGGAGTTCCAATGTTGCTGATCGCAAGGTCATTATTAATATGGCTAAAATTTGAAAGTTAAGGATGAACTCGTAGGCGAGTCTTTTGACAAATGACAGGCTTAGGTCTTAGGTTACTTTCATCTAGAGTTTCATGTCTTAGGAGAGACGGTTAAGTCTTGCTGAGCCTTTGTGCTCACTCTTGCTATATAAGTGGTTTTGCAGGTAAACCTCGACGCTATAAAGAAGGTTGTCCGGTGAGACTCGGGAACTTCCAAGTCATGTCACACTCGGAGAACCTAGCCGCTGCCGTGTCTTCGTGTTGCTAGCGAGAGGAGTCCGCGGGCTGGACCTCTTCTCGAGTGCTTCGTAGTTATTCAACGTGAGCTGGTTATAGACTTCCGCTGTAGCTATTTTATGTAAATTATTTACAAAGAAGAGTTGTAAGATTCCGCTTTGATTATGTAATACATGGTTCCTTATATGTGTGCTTTTGGGTGCCGCATAACACGGCACCACCCAATGTGATTCCTCGGGCGAGGCGGCACAACCCCATGATCGAGGTCGGGCCCCCTCATTTGTAGGCGGATCCTCCGTTTGTATATCTTGTAACATCTCATCAATCCTGTCAACACCTGGACAATCATCATCATCATCTTCCACTACATGAACGGCTCGAGGAGCAGACTCGCCGTGGAAACTCCAGACCTCATAATATGGCATGTAACCGTTTCTACACAAGTGTAATGTCAATGTCGTTTTGTCCAGAAACTTAGTATTCCTGCATTTCGCACATGGACAATGAACTTTATCGGTCGTAGACAACGAGAACACTCGATCAATAAAGTCATTTGTCCCGGCATACCACTCATCTGAGCGACCAGTTGCCTTGTTCCAACCGGTATACATCCAACTACGGTCTTCACTCATGTTTAACTCTGCAGTTTTAAGTCAAAGAATTTATAGTTAGTGTATTATTTATTTATGTCACGGACCTATATCTATTGGAAAGGATAGGTCCTAAACCCACCCAAGAGTGACCGAGACAAACGTGCTTATGACAAGACACGAGGTCTAGATTCAGACGAAATTTCGGCGGCATAACCCCGCTGTTCTCCAACTGCACGTCCGAAAATGGAGCAGCGGAGAACATTAGGGTTACGCTGTCAAAACTACGTCCAAATCTAGACCCCGCGTCTCATCATAAGCACGCCCTCTCGGTCACTCCTAGGCTGTCCAAAAAGGGACAATTCCGAACCTACACGCCTCACATGCGTAACACATGTGAGACGGGTCGGTTCGAAATGGGTGACGCATATTGTAAAGGTTTACGTCAATCTTTCATTTTTGAGTCATTTCAAAGAGAGAGAGGAAAGAACAATAGAGAGAAGGAAAGAACCATAGTTGTTAAGGCGTCGCTTAAGCGATGCTTAAGCGGTAAGGCGCCTGGGGATCGTCAGGCATCCCATCGCCTTAGATCCCGGCGTAAGGCAGGTGAATACGGCGGCGGCGCTTGCATACAGGGGAGGCAGCGGCGGCGCCCGCGCACAGGAGGTGATACATCTTCCGGGAAAGGAAGGGGCGGGGGTGGCGCCGTCGACGGAGGAAACCAATGTGGGGGGGAGGGGGGAGCAGACTGACCTGCGTTCGTCGGAGGCCGAGCGCTGGCTAAGCCGCGCGGGGGGGGGGGGTGGGGGTAGGGTGAGGCGGCCTAGGTTGTTCACATCGTGGTTTTGTAGACGTATACGTTACCACTAAATGGGTCGTATCAGGCCCTAAGCCCATTTATGTACATATAGTACTTTTAAACACTCAAACAATCGAAACAATAATCAATTAAACTATTAAATCATATGCATTAATCATCTAAGCAAATAACAACTCATCTAAATAAGCATAATTACCGTAGTTAACAAGCTTATCAATCCTAAGCAATTAAAAAAACACCTAGCTAGCAATTCAAATAAACCTGGCCAATAATTAAACCTAAGCATATCAATTCATCTAAATCTAAAGAATTAGCCACTAAACAATCAAAAACAAACAAGCATAACCTAAACAATTGGTAATTAAAAAACCAAACTTTCTAGATGGGGAGGGAGGCGGGTGACTTACCTCACGGTGGAGGCGGCGCGGCGAGCGGCACATGGCAAGGCGGGCGGCGGACGGCGTGGAGGCGGACCGGCACGGTGCGGCGGCGCACAGCGCGACAGGCGGAGGTCCGGGCGGTGCGGTGACGTGGCAGCGTGGTGGGGCTAGGCAGCACGTGGGGCGGCGCTGTGGCGAGCCTGCGGCGGCCGGGGCGGGGTGGCGGCCGGGCCAGGGACCTCCGGGGCGGCGGCGGCTGGCGGCGGTGGCGGGCGGGCGGCGGCGGCTGGCTGGCGGCGGCGGCTGGAGGCCGTGGCGGGCGGGCGGCGGCCGGGGCGGCGGTTGGCGGCGGCGGGCGGGCGGCGGCCGGGGCGGCGGCGGGTGGGCGGCGGCGGCGCTTAGGGCTGCGGGGGCTCGGGTCGGCGCGGGCGTGAATGCGACCCGGGCCCGCAGGTATATAAGCCTTATTTACGACGGCCCATGGTGTGGCCGTCGTACATAAGCTTATTTACGACAGCCTTGGTTTGGCTGTCGTATATAACTGCTATATACGACAGCCTAGGGTTGGCTGTCGTATATAACTACTATATACGACAGCCATATACTAAACGACGGTTGTACTGTCATATATAAACTTATATACGACAGCCTCTGCTGACCGTCGTATGTAAGTTTATATACAACAGCTAGCCGTCGTATGTTATACAGGCTGTCGTATGTTGCCCTGTTTCCTGTAGTGATGTGGATGTAAAGAATTGGTCGGAAAGGTCCAACCGACTAGGTTATGGACTCAGGCTGTGGCTGAGTCGTATTTGACTCAAATATGGAAAGTTTTGAGTTGGTTATGATAGGATTTCGTGTGGGACATGAAGTTGAGTTGTTTTAGGAATGTTTGGGACGTTCCTAAGGTGTTGGAAGTCTTAAGATTGCTTCTATCTGCGTATAGAAGAGTCTTGAGCAGTATTGGAAAGTTACAGTTTGACTCCAAATAGGAGTAGCAGTCCTAGTTTGAGTTGAGTTGGCCTTCGGGCTGGTTATATAAGCAAGGGAGGCCAGAGCTCGTGGTGCACGACTTTGGGGCTGTTCCTCTTGTGTTTTGATAAATAAAATTCATATTCCAAAGGAACTTTTGTGCCTTGTTCGTCCGACTTGTTTCAGACAAGTTTTTCTCGTCGAGTTTCTGTTCAGCACTACCTTGCTTCGGTGGTTTTATCATAACTCGAGTTTTACAGATCCAATGGATGTGATTCTTTTTGGGTTGTCTTCAAAACTTGATTATATATCATCTGTGAAAATTTCACGGTCATTGAATTTGTGGTTTCTGATCTACACGAGTTTCTTTGCAGTATTCCAGAACTGTTTTTCTCGCGTAGGACAGATTGACCTTTGTTTGATCTTTTGATCATAACTTGAGTTTCTCTCAACGGATTTTCATGATTGTTGTTGTGACGTCTTCTTGACTTGATTCTCTACAATCTATACTAGTTTTGTCATAGTTGAACACGTTTAGATTAGTCGCACACACGGTTTTTTTAACAGATCGGTTTTCTGCTGAGAGGTGTTTTGTTGCTTCCGCTAAAAAGTTTTTATCTACCATTCACCCCCCATCTGGTAGCTTTACACGTGTACTTCGATCCTACAATTGGTATCAGAGCTAGGTTTCTCTAATCTTTGTGATTTGTACGTGTTTTGACTAATCATCATGGAGAAATACTCCGTCAAACCTTGTGTGTTTAGTGGTATTGATTTTCAGGTTTGGAAGGCACGCATGGAAGCTTTCATCCAGGCGCAAGGCTTTGCAATATGGCAAAAGGTGTATAAGCCTTACGATGTGCCTTCAAACGATCAAGTCACGTACAAACATGAGAGATGTCGACAACAACAACAAGGCTCGGAACTTGATCATACAAGGACTAACTCAGAGCGACTTCGACCGTGTTGTACACCTCCGATCGGCATACGATGTGTGGAGAGCACTTTGTGACTACCACGAAGGATCCAACACGATCAAGGAGGTAAGACAGGATATGTTCAAGAAAGAATACATGCACTTTGAGATGCAACCCGGTGAGTCCATTGATGACCTCTTTGCTCGCTTTAATAAAATTCTCAGCAACTTGCGTAGCGTCAATGTTAATTTTTCAGATGCTGAAAATGCTAGGCAATTACTAAGTGCATTAGACATGTCAATTTGGGAGATGAAAGTAACATCCATACGTGAATCCACTGTCATGAGTACTCTTACATTAGATGTGCTTTATTCTAAGCTAAAAACTCATGAAATTGACATTATATCACGTAAGAACCCAAATAAGACTATTGCATTTGTCTCACAACGTGATATGCCTAGCTCCGGCCAATCATCTAGCAATACACTTGATTTGCCGTCTTCACTAACCCTGGAATAGATTGAGGAGTTTCCAGAGGAGGAGCTAGTACTTCTTTCTACTAGGTTCTCAAAAGCATTGCAAAATGTGAGAACTAGAAGGAGAGGAAGCTCCGGACCTCAACGATGCTTTGAATGTGGTAAGACAGGACACTTTCATACAGATTGCCCTAACCTTTCAGGTCCTTCTAACCGTGATGAAAAGCAGAATAAAGTCAGTTCCTCTTTTGGCAACACCAACAAGAAAAAAAAGAAGGGTTTTACAGAACGCAACTGATAAACAATTACATCACCGCACTTCAAGAACTTGGCTCGAGTGATGTAGACATTGGAAGTGATGAAGATGAAGATTATCTGGCAAACTTGTGCTTCATGGCGGGCAAATCAAAATCAAGTATAGAGGATGCAGAACACAACAGTGACAACGAAGAGGTTACACGCTTGAGGAAGGAGAACATTTGGATTGTGGATTCAGGTTGCTCACGCTACATGACCGGTAACAAAGAATGGTTCTTCTCTCTCTCTTTTGTGTCACGTGTAGAGAATGTTACTTTTGCCGATAATTCTTCAAATCCTATAATTGCTAAGGGTTCGGTTAGAGTAAATGATCACTACACTTTGAAGGATGTGGCACTTGTCAAAAATTTGAAATACAACTTGCTTTCTGTTTCACAATTGCTAGATGAAAATCTAGAAATTATTTTCAATAAAAACTGCTGCAAAGTTGTAGGTTCAAATAGTGAGCTTATTTTTAACATGTCTCGGTTTGGAAGATTTTTTAAATCTGATTTTGATATGTATTCCTCTAAGCATAGATGTCTAGTTGCAAATGATTCCAAAGATTTATATTTTTGGCATCGTAGACTTGGTCACGTAGGCTTTGATCATCTCACGCGTGTTAGTGCTCTTGATCGCATATGTGAGCTGCCTAAGCTTAAAGGGGACAAAGAAATTGTGTGCTCTTCTTGTAGACATGCTAAGATGGTTGCAGGTTCACATGCTCCTCTCACAATGACCATGACAACTGAACCGGGTCAACTTTTACACCTTGACACCGTAGGACCTTCATGTGTTCAATCCTTCAGAGGTAAATGGTATGTTCTTGTGATTGTTGATGACTATTCTAGATACTCTTGGGTTTACTTTATGGCATCTAAGAATGAAGCTTTTAGTCACTTTAGAACTTTATTTCTTAGATTATCAATTGATCACCCAGGATCTTTAAGAGCAATTAGAAGTGATAATGGAACCGAATTTAAAAATCAATCATTTGATCACTTTTGTGCTGAAAATGCAATAGATCATCAATTTTCTTCACCATATGTACCTCAACAAAAAGGTATTGTAGAGAGAAAGAACAAAAACTTAGTTGAGATGGCTAGGACTATGCTTGATGAATATAAAACTCCTAGGAAATTTTGGGCTGATGCAATTGCAACCGCTTGTTATGTCTCAAATCGTGTTTTCTTGCGTGCTAAGCTAGGTAAAATACCATATCAGCTCAGGTTTGGACATAGGCCTAGTGTCACACATTTTAGGGTCTTTGGTTGCAAATGCTTTGTTAAGAAACATGGTAATCTTGGTAAATTTGAAGCTAGATCTGTTGATGGCATGTTTCTTGGTTATCCATCTCATACTAGAGGCTACCGTGTGCTTTTACTTGATACTAACAAAATTGTGGAGACTTGTGAGGTTTCTTTTGATGAAGCTAGCCCAGGTACTAGTTCAAATATTGCAGGTCCGGATCCATATCCGCAGGGGGGGAGTATTTTCGTTGAAGAAGAAGAAGAAGTGGTGCTGCTGCCCGAAAATTCAGCAGCTAATGACATTGTTCCAGCTCCTGATCTTGATTCGCAGCCAGCACTGACGACCACCATTGCTGGTCCAGATCCTCCTCATGTCACAAGTTCATCTATTTTTGATGAACATGAAGAAGAAGAAGCTTTTGAAGTGTCCACTCCCCTCCGGATTCTCAAAAGTCATCCTCCACAAGAAATTATAGGAAGCTTGCATGAACGAGTTACAAGATCCAGGTTTTTCTACCCCAATTCTCATGCTCATTCTGCTTTTGTTGCTTCTTTTAAACCCAGAGATATATCACACGCACTCACTAATGAATCTTGGATTATTGCCATGCAAGAAGAGTTAGAAAATTTTGAATGAAATAATGTTTGGAAACTTGTACCTCCACCTCAAGGTCACACTTTAATTGGAACTAAATGGGTGTTTAAAAATAAACAAAGTGAGGATGGGGTTGTGGTTAGGAATAAGGCTAGGTTGGTTGCTCAAGGTTTCACACAAGTTGAAGGTCTAGATTTTGATGAAACTTTTGCTCCTGTTGCTAGATTAGAAGCCATAAGAATTTTGTTAGCTTTTTCTGCATCTAAAGGTTTTAAGCTATATCAAATGGATGTTAAAAGTGTTTTTCTTAATGGCTACATAGATGAGGAGGTTTATGTCAAACAACCACCTGGTTTTGAAAATCCAAATTTTCCTAATCATATTTACAAACTGTCCAAAGCCTTGTACGGTCTCAAAAAAGCCCCTAGAGCATGATATGATAGGTTAAAAACATTCTTACTTGAAAAGGGGTTTACCATGGGCAAGGTTGATAAAACTCTTTTTGTGCTTAAGCATGGCAATGACTCATTATTCGTTCAAGTGTATGTGGATGATATTATCTTTGGTTGTGCTTCTCATGATCTTGTGTCCAAGTTTTCAGCTATGATGAGTTCAGAATTTGAGATGAGTATGATGGGAGAACTCACGTACTTTTGGGGCTGCAAATCAAGCAAACAAAGGAGGGTACCATTGTGCATCAAACAAAGTATACAAAAGATCTCCTAAGGCACTTCAACATGGACATAAGCAAGCCTCTTCGGACACCAATGGGAACAGCAACAACACTTGAACTTGATGAAGATTGTGATCCCGTTGATCAAAAAGAATATAGAAGCATGATCGGATCACTTTTGTATCTCACGGCATCAAGACCGGACATACAATTCAGCGTATGTCTTTGTGCACGGTTTCAAGCCTCCCCACGTGCTTCACATCGTCAAGCCGTCAAAAGGAGTCTCAGGTACTTACATGGAACTCAAGAATTTTGCATTTTTCTTCCTTCTTCCTCAACCGTTACTTTGAAAGCTTTTTCCGTGCTGATTTTGGGGGTTGTAGGATTGATAGGAAAAGTACTTCTGGTGCTTGTCATTTTCTTGGTAATTCACTTGTTGCCTGGTCCTCTAGAAAACAAAGTTCAATTGCACAATCCACAGCCGAATCTGAATATGTAGGTGTTGCTAGTGCTTGCTCACAAATTCTTTGGATTGTTCAAACACTTAAGGACTATGGGGTTGATCTAGATAGTGTTCCACTGTTTTGTGATAACACTAGTGCCATTTGCATTGCTAAAAACCTCGTGCAACATTCGAGAACTAAGCACATTGCCATTAGGTATCACTTTATCCGTGATAATGTCAAAAAAGGGAACATTGTGCTTCACCATGTAGATATCGAACAACAATTGGCTGACATTTTTTATAAAACCTTTAGATTTCACTCGTTTTTGTTACATTCATAGTGAAATAGGGGTTATGCATCCTCATGCTTAAATTGAGGGAGAATTTTGAAACTTGGGAAGTCTATGTGTGAATCTGAAATTAAAATAATATGAGAATAGTATTTCATGCATATATGACTTTGTGATTCCTTTTTCATGCTGAAAGTTCTTACTACATTACTCGTGTTATACATTTTGTAGTTTTTACCATGTCTAGTAATTGGAATAATTACTTACACTAAATTTGGTCATGGTCAAACTTTATTGCTGTTTTGAACTTGTTGCATGCTCACAAGTGCTTTTAATCATAAAGAATTAATCAAGTAATCAACTCACAAGTTGAGTTTTTATGTTCAAATAAAAAAATGAGAAAAGATCAAGAGAATATGCATGCATTGCACTTCTTCTTTTGAGATGGCTTATCATTTCACTTAGATATGAACTTGAAAGGAGTTGTGTATGACTAAAACCATGTCCTTAAGCTTCTGACAGTCAAATGACATAGGCTTGGCTTGGTTGGTTAGAATAAGGCTGATGCTGCATATAATCTCTTGCAAATGTCATAAGATCAAATTTTGTGCTTTAAATGTTAAATAAAATGCAGCAACAAGTGTCATGCTTTATGGTCTTGAAATAGTTAAGTTTGTGAGATCATGACTTGCTTAAATTGAAAATTACACTTGATCTCTAGCATGGCTTACACTACTTTATGTATCTCATTGATGTGATAGTGTAAGTTACTTGATAGTATGATTTGGATGAGCTTTGTTTTATATGTATATGTTATAATGTGCTCATAACAAATTAAAATTTCTCTTTTGTACCTTGCTAAATACATTGTCAAAGGGGGAGAAATTGATCACACATTGCACACATTCGCAAGTGTTTTGGCACGATTCTTCTCAGGGGGAGAATTTTTGGTATTTTTGTTTTTCTTCTCATTTTATTTCTGATTTACAAAGGGGGAGAATTTATTTTCAAAACTTTTCATGTGAATAATCCAATGTTTAAGTGGTGTTGCCAATGCATTCATCAAGGGGGAGATTGTGAGACCTATGTGTGCTGAATACATTGGCTTTGACGATAAAAGTTTTGAATACTACCAAAACTCCTTTTTAACAAGGTCCGAGCTCCTGCAAGGTCCGACGATAGGTCCGACTTATTTTGGGTAGCTCCGGCAAGGTCCGACGTAAGGTCCAACTTTCTTTGTCTAGGTCTGACTTATTTTGGCTAGGTCCGACTTGTTTTTGCTAGCTCCGGTGCTAGGTCTGACTAGCTTTGGTAAGTTCCGTGCTAGGTCCGACTAAGATTTAGTAAGCTCCGGCGCTAGGTCCGACTAGCTTTGGTAAGCTCCGGTTCAAGGTCCGGTTAGCTTTGGTAAGGTTCGGAGCTTGATTGCAATGGTTCTACTTTTAACTTGCAATGTTTCGAACTTGCTTTACTCTTATGGAAAGTTTGCTTAGTATTATTTTACTAAGTTTTTGGTGTGTTTTAGTGGTTATGGCTGATATCATTTTGCTATGGTTTACAACATGCTTATGTGAGGTGCTCACGTAAGATGTTGTAGTTTCGGAACTAACGAGAGTCAAGTCGAGGACTTGTGCTCGGAAGTATTGGTTGTTTATTCATGTGCAGGTGTTTCTTGAGTTCAAGACATGGCTGGTGACGGAATTCATTGAACTAGTCTTAGGGATAAGATGAGGTTCAACAACCAAGTTCGGGAGGAATTGTGGTTGAGTTGATCGAGAGGTTGCACAGTATGTTTGTATCAAGAACAATGCATATGAAGGTATCTTGGACGTCGTTGGAAGATGTTTGCACGTTTGCAAGGAGTGCATGGACCTGGCTGCATGGTTCCAAGGCGTGATGAAGAGATGTGGACGTAAAGAATTTGTCGGAAAGGTCCAACCGACTAGGTTATGGACTCAGGCTGCGGCTGAGTCGTGTTTGACTCAAATATGGAAAGTTTTGAGTTGGTTATGATAAGATTTCGTGTGGGACATGAAGTTGAGTTGTTTTAGGAATGTTTGGGACGTTCCTAAGGTGTTTGGAAGTCTTAAGATTGCTTCTATCTGCGTATAGAAGAGTCTTGAGCAGTATTGGAAAGTTACAGTTTGAATCCAAGTAGGAGTAGGAGTCCTAGTTTGAGTTGAGTTGGCCTTCGGGCTGGTTATATAAGCAAGGGAGGCCAGAGATCGTGGTGCACGACTTTGGGGCTGTTCCTCTTGTGTTTTGATAAATAAAATTCGTATTCTAAAGGAACTTTTGTGCCTTGTTCGTCCGACTTGTTTCAGACAAGTTTTTCTCGTCGAGTTTCTGTTCAGCACTACCTTGCTTCGGTGGTTTTACCATAACTCGAGTTTTACAGATCTAATTGATGTGATTCTTTTTGGGTTGTCTTCACAACTTGATTATCTATCATCTGTGAAAATTTCACGGTCATTGAATTGGTGGTTTCTGATCTACACGAGTTTCTTTGCAGTATTCCAGAACTGTTTTTCTCGCGTAGGACAGATTGACCTTTGTTCGATCTTTCGATTGTAACTTGAGTTTCTCTCAACGGATTTTCATGATTCTTGTTGTGACGTCTTCGTTACTTGATTCTCTACAATCTATACTTGTTTTGTCCCAATTGAACACGTTTAGATTAGTCTCACACATGGTTTCTTTAACAGATCGGTTTTCTGCTGAGAGGTGTTTTGTTGCTTCCGCTGAAAAGTTTTTATCTACCATTCACCCTCCCTCTGGTAGCTTTACACGTGTACTTCGATCCTACAGACGGTGACTCCAGGTGTACCTTCCCCCTAAGGAAGGCTTCGGATGTGTCACGTGTCCTGTGGCCCGGACCCGAGCTCCAGCATGAGAGAGCTCTGGTGCTGCCACATGTCCAAAAACTCCGGGCCACCCACTACTCCGCAAGGCAGGCCCCGACGGAGACGTGTGTCTCGAGGGCGAACCGCTCGGGCCCCGCGCCGACAAGCAACGGGCAGATGGCCGCGGAGTAAAGGGGAAGGTACGCTGTCAGACCATGCATTCAAGGTTTGTGCCTTTTCCAGAAGCATGGCGCACGCCTCCATCCTTCGTTTGTTCACCATTACGGTGAAAGACAGGGCGGCGAGGCATGATGGCGTAACAGTGCCGCCCAACGGCGCTGGGCTGCCTAGCAGAGCGAGGGGACGCAGTGACAAGACGGGTACTTCATCATCACCTGCTACCCGGTCAGAGGCGCCAGGCGAGACAGGCTGCACGCCTTAACTCCACCGATGGCGACAATACGTATAGCTGTAAATGCCTAGCTCATGTATAGAGACAGGTAGCCCCGGGGCCACCTGTCGGGTTCCGGGCCACCTTGTAACTGCCCCGGCCTTGGACTATAAAAGGACCGGAGCAACCACCGTGGGGGGGGGGTTCGCTCTCAGATCCCTCTAGCACCCAGGGTTCTGAACCCCGACTGACTCACACCCTCATACGCGCAAGCAATATAGCAAACACTCCCGTGGACGTAGGGTATTACGCTCCGGCAGCCCGAACCACGTAAATACTCGTGTCCTCCCTCGCCATTGTCCTCCGACCTTTGAGATCCACTCGCCCTACTAAAAAATGAACCTCCGTGGGCTGCTTCCGAGTAGACGGGGGGAAGTGCCGCAGGAAAACACTTTGACAGACATGTTGCCGTTTAGTTGGCCAACACTCCGCCCCATATAGCATCACGGGTCTGATTACCGTCCTATAGAACTTCTCTTTTAGCTTTTGTGGGACCTTCCTATCACATAGGATTCTAGAGGCTTGTCGCCATTTCATCCACCCTACCTTGATCCTGTGGCAAACATCCTCATCAATATCACCATTGCTTTGTAACATTGAACCTATGTATCGGAAAGAGTTCCTTCTAGGTACTATTTGTCCTTGTAGACTAACATTTCCCTCTTCGCGACCAACACCACTAAAGTCACACCTCATATACTCAGTCTTGGTCCTACTAAGTCTAAACCCCTTGGACTTTAAGGTTTGTCTCCATAACTCTAATTTCTTATCAACACCCTCCCTAGTTTCAGCTACCAGCACTACATCATCGGCAAAGAGCATGCACCAAGGGATATCGCCTTGTATATCCTTCAACACCTCATCTACCACCAAGGAAAAGATGTATGGGCTCAAATATGATCCTTGATGTAGTCCTACCGTGATAGGAAATGCATCAGTCTCACTATCACTTACACGCACACTTGTCCTAACATTATTGTACATATCCTTGATAAGGGTAATGTACTTTGTTGGCACTTTATGTTTCTCTAGTGCCCACCACATGATTGACCTTGGTATCTTGTCGTACGCCTTCTCCAAGTCAATGATCACCATATGTAGGTCCTTCTTTTGCTCCCTATATCTCTCCATAAGCTGGCGAAGCAACAAAAATTGCCTCCATAGTAGACCTCCCAGGCATAAAACCAAAGTGGTTTTTATTGATTGGTCACTTTCCTGAGGCGGTGTTCAATCACTCTCTCTCGAAGCTTCATAGTATGACTCATAAGCTTAATCCCTTGATAATTAGTACAACTTTGAATATCTCCTTTATTTTTGAAGATATGTACTAATATATTTTTCCTCCATTCTTCAGACATCTTGTTTGACTGGAAAATACAGTTTAATAGCTTTGTGAGCCATACTATTGCCACGTCCCCAAGGCATCTCCACACCTCAATAGGGACATCATCAGGGTCAAGTGCCTTTCCTCCTTTCATCCTTTTTAAGGACTCATTAACCTCAAACTCTTGTATCCCCCGCACGAACCGCCTGTTGGAGTCATCAAAGGAGTCATCCAACTCAACCATAGTGCTCCCATTCCCATCATTGAATAGCCCATTAAAGTAATTCCGCCATCTATTCTTAATCTCTTCATCCTTCACTAGAATGCGGTCAGTCTCATTTTTGATGCATTTAACTTGACTGAAATCCCTCATCTTTCTCTCGCAAATTTTTGCTATCTTGTATACGTCCTTTTCACCTTTTTTGTCTCTAGTCTCTCATATAACTCATCAGTCCTCTTGCTTTACTCACAGCCTGCCTTGCATTTTTCTTGGCCTCTTTGTACTTAAGCATGTTGATTGCGCTTCTGTCAAGATGCCAACTCTTGTAACACTCCTTCTTCTCCTTAATGGCCTTTTGTACATCCTCTTCCACCACCAAGTGTCTTTATCTACAACTTTATTTCCATTTGTCACACCGAACACCTCACTAGCTACCATCCTAATGCAAGTTGCCATCTTCACCCACATACTATCTGCATCTCCATTTTTTTCCCATGGTCCTTCTATGATCACTCTATTTTCAAAGGATTCTTGTGATTCTCCTTTCAACTTCCACCACTTTGTTCTTTTGATTTTGACACCTTTGTCCCGCAAAGAACATGTATAGAAGCGAAAGTCAACTACCACAAGCTTATGTTGTGTCACAACACACTCTCCGGGGATCACCTTACAATCTAGACACTCCGTCTATCCCTTCTCCTAGTGAGGACAAAGTCAATCTGGCTAGAGTGTTGGGCACTACTAAAGGTCACTAGGTGAGATTGCCTCTTTCTAAAGAGGGTGTTAGCTACCAACAGATCATAGGCTACGACAAAGTCTAGGATGTCCTTACCCTCTTATTTCTATCGCCGCGTCCAAAGCCTCCATGTACTCCCTCAAATCCTACGTTAGTTGCACCCACATGACCATTGAGATCTCCTCCTATGAGGAGCTTCTCGGTTATCGGTACACTACTAACCATATCCTCCAAGTCCTCCCAAAATTGTCTCTTAGCACTCATGTTGAGCCCAACTTGTGGGGCATAAGCACTAATAACGTTCAAGACAATGTCCCCAATTACTATCTTGGTTAAGATGATCCTATCCCTCGTCTTCGAACATCCACTACTCCATCCTTAAGACTCTTATCTATTAGAACACCTACGTCATTCGTAGTCCCAGCTGATCCAGAATACCAAAGCTTGAAACCCGTATTCTCGACTTCTCTCGCCTTTTGACCCACCCATCTAGTCTCTTGTACACAAAGGATATTTACTCGTCTCATAATGACAACATCTACTAACTCACGTAGCTTCCCCGTCAAGGATCCTACATTCCAACTACCCACCCGAAATCTATGTTCCTCGGCTAATTTCCTTACGCTTTGCACCCGAAATCTATGTTCCTCGGATATTTGATACTGATTAGTTTAAAATTAAAGTAACCAACGTCAAATAATTTGAAATAGAGGGAGTAGTGTTTTTTAAAAGAAAATGATTCAAATACAGGGGGCCAGGATCTTTTTTTAGGCTAAAGGGCCAGCACCCCCTTCAGTGTGGACTATCCTACGTCGTCATTGGGAGGGCAGGATCATGACGCAGAAATCGCATGCACGCAGTATTTCTAACTACCACACACCAAATCTGAATTGGAGGACCCGACCTGTGCACATTTCTGAAATAAATGACGTTTAGGATAAAAAATATAGTTTAATTTAAACTAAATTCGTTGTTCTAAATGTTATTTATTTCATAACAGAGAGAGTATATTTCATGAGCTGTCAAAGGATCAGATCGTATCAAATGGCCGGAGGAGGGATCCAGCTAGCTTAACTGAGACTTTCTGTAGTCTTGTGGTCCTCGAGTTAGTACGGGCACATGAAAAGGGAGCTCAGCCGCTGGTGGAGATCATTCTTGTCGGCCTCGCTTTCAATGGTGTGCTCAGCTAGCAGCTGCTCTGGCTGGTCCTCCGTTGATCCCTCCTCTCCTCTCCTTCACGCCATGGTCGGCATATCGTCCATCCATCCGATCCGGCCTTGCATTACATTAGAATTAGATTGTAATATGCAAAAAAGACATGGACCGACGCTATACGTACAAACCGACCTCGAGAACCCACTGCCCGAAAGCAATCCCATGCATGACCCACGTGCAGCCTCGACACAAGCGTGTCATGCATCACCGCAAACCGATGGACCTAACAATCGCAAGGTCGTTGAAGATTATGTATCGCGTGAAAGGTTCAATCCATTTTGTGTAAAGTGGCCGCTTTGCTTGGTCGCAGCCTCCTCATTTTGTAGTGCAATCCGGTCCCTGCATGCTGATCACGTGGTAGCTATTACTTAGTGTGCCACGCAAAAATATATTGTTTATCAACACAACTATTGTGTGTTTAATTATAATTGCGCAAAAACAACTAGGATACTCACGTACTGAACTGTCACCCACGTATGGTGGG
Organism: Neostapfia colusana; assembly: GCA_030760725.1. NCBI lineage: Eukaryota > Viridiplantae > Streptophyta > Magnoliopsida > Poales > Poaceae > Neostapfia > Neostapfia colusana. The sequence goes on from JASWHV010000006.1 coordinate 111,728,239, forward strand.
GACGGCAGGACAAGAAACCGACGTATAGACCACGGCCAAAGTTCACCATGCAAAGCAGCATGTCGCGTAGGTGTAAACTGACTGAATCTGAGAACTGAAACCTAGCTCCATCTTTAAGGGGATGATCAAAGGAGATCTGCCTAGGCCATAGCGAGGATCTCATGGGAATAAGTGCAGGCAAGCTCGCTCAGAGACCAGACGTCGTGAGTGCGAGCACACTTAGCTAGACCTAGTAGGCCGCCTTCTAAAGGCGATCAAATGGGGGATCGAGAGCTAGAGAACGATACAGATCCATGGGCACTTAGTTGGGGTTAGCTTGCTTGCTTCTTTTGCAGCTGGTCCTGCGACCGAGGCCGCCACCAAAACATGGCTCTCGATCTGTCCAGTGCTTTCCAGCTCGATCCTCGCCTCAAGATCAGTCGTCCCGACTCCCGACTCCCAACAAGTTAACTGAAAATAACTTACTATATGATTAATGAATGAATAAGTTAAAGACCGAGTGATTAGGAATTGTCATGGATCATAACACCGATAAAAGCGTCATCTACTCACGTGCACTTAACCTGCTGAATGCTTCTGCAGATATCCAGATACCCGTATTGGTCTGCGTGTCCTCCTGGACTCGTCGATGCGTCAACGTTTCTCGTTGACGGGTCCCTCACGAGGTGAAGTTCAATTCCAGCCTAGCCAAAGGCGGAACCAGAAAGCCTCGATCTTTATGGGGAAGAACGCAACGGATCCCCATGGCTAAAGCGAGAATCTCATGGGAGTTAGCACAGAGTGCACACTTCTCTGAATTTCGAGGCCCGAATGATTAGCGGTAATAAAATTCTCGCGCACCTTGGTGTCCTTTCGTTCCCTGCTGCTGCAGCATGAAGCAGCAGCTGGCGATGCAAATGAAGGATATATATGGATATGTCAATGATGGTTGCCCGCCGGCGCGCGGCAGTGGCCTTTTCCCGCGAGAGGCTTTGCATGTGTTTCCAGATCCCCTCCATCTCGCCGGCCATCATGATCCCAATATCGCCCATCACCACGCCACTAAACAAAACAAATCGCAAAAGGACATGGTGCAGAGCTTACATAAGTACAGCAATGATCTCTCTCTACGACCGTGTTGTGGTCTACACATGAAACGAAACAAAGGCAGATATGTATGTCTGTGAGCGAGAGAGTACGTAAGCTCTGTTTCTAGGTATGGCTGCTTTTTGTGCGTGGTCTCGCTTTTAGGTGAGGGAAGAAGGGGGAGGGGGCCATGGCTGCAGCCTGGCCTGCACTGACATGCATGCAGTAATAACAAGTAGCAAAAGCCAAGCGTTCCATTTCCTCGTAGGTTCTTCAAGAGATTACTAATTGAGTCGCCCATCATGTGCTCATATGGTAGAGCCTGCAGGGTCTAGGCTACAGTATTTGAGTTCTTCCAAGATTTGATAATCGTAGCACAAAACGATCATTGGCACTTTCTTTTTCCGAGTGAACTTATTGGTCCTGTACGTACTTCGTTAGTACTACACGTAGATGCATGCATATGGTCTATTTATTTGTTATATGTCTTTTTGAAATGATTTATATATTTTTGATGCAGAAGGCAGCATTACAAAATCGTGCCGCAATTCGTGCACTCTTATCATTAGCTGGAGCTGAACTATGGCATTGCAAATCCCTCGGTTGTTGAAGAACAAAGGACGCTGCATTATGCTGCTGCATTTGCATGTGAGGCTGGACATACCAAAGCTATCAACCCAGGAACGTGGAGTTGTCCACACGTTTTGCCCCCGACCGTCGATTGATATTTGAATTGCGTGCGTACCTACATCAATGCATAATGCTCATCCATATGCAGGAGTACAGTAGTCCGTACGTGTGTAGGTATATACAGTTATACGCAAGAGACAATTAGCACGGATGATCGAGTAACTTGGTGCTGAGCTTCGCTGTCGTGTCCGGGCTCCAGGCCACATGCGTCGCCCCATGCTGAATTGCTGATAGCCCGATGCGCACAGCTCCAACGCAAGCTGCTGACGAGGTGCAGGGCGCGGCGGCATGGTTGCCGATTTGCATGTCCGGCCGGTCAGCAATACCTCCGTCGTCGAATGCGTCAGAGCTTGCTCAAGGACTTGCCACATTGTTCAACTTCTATTAAATCTTACTACTGTTGAGCTGAACTTCATCGACGTGTCCCTGTGCGCACTGATGCGTGTGTGCAGATCGAAGAGTACTGAGACCAAGTACCTTGACAGTAAATGCTTGCACTGCCTTCAGTAAAGATAGCGTACGCACAACACTGAAAATTGCAGCTGCGGCATGGCTTTTTCAGCAAAGACATCAGAATGCAAAGAAGAGAATATAATCATGAATGGTGCTTGGAGAGTCAGGTCTGGAGATTTATTTTGACAGTGAAGCAAGCAGCCATGCCAACACTATAGGAATCCCGCAAAGAAATGTCAGCTCTATAGCCATCGGTAAGGTACTGTAACCGACGACCATAGAGTAAAGCCGTCGGTTTACCGACGGTCATAGCCGTCAACTCTTGTTCGACGTTCTTAAGGACTTATAGCCGTCGGCCCCGACAAACTTAGATATTAAAGACGTCGATAAACAGAAACCGACAAATTTATTTTGAAAACCAACTAAGACCGTCGGCCTATCCAAACCGACGGCCATAACACCATAAAGGTGTCGGCCCGCTGGTCCCGACGTCTTTATTAGGCTAGGACACGTGTGCGCGCCTGGGTTATATAGCCGTCGGTTTGGGCCCCAAACCGACAGTCATAACTGAAAGGTGTCGACCCGCTGGTCCCGACGTCTTTATTGGGCTAGGACACGTGTGCGCGCCTGGGTTATATAACCATCAGTTTCGGTCCCAAACCGACGGTCATACGGCAGTTATGACCGTCGGCTTGTCCCACACCGACGGGCTTACTGGTTTTTTTTAAAAAAAAAAACTACGCCTGCTTTCGCTGCCTCCCCGGGTGGGGAGCCTCCTGGCCATACAGGCCACAACACATTACAACATTCATCAATAAAACACATTGCATATACAGAAGTCATAGTCATAAGCAAAACACAATAAAACAACGAGTTCACATAGTCATACAACAAGTAACTTCAATATAACAACGAGTTCACATCCAAATTACTCCAAAGGACCAATCATTGTGAAGATTAATCCGCTTCCATGTCATTGTTTGAACCTCCACCACTTGCACCTCCGGCGTTCAAATGGAGGAAATCATTGCAACCATGAGGCGTTACATGACCGGAACCCTACAAGAAACAAATAAAAGTTAACTTTGCATTAATAGTTACAATTCATATGTCTCAATCTTTCTAAAATTCACAAATGGCCAACTCACAAATTAGGCTACGCTTTCATTAGAGCTGATGATTTAGTAATCATACCGCTGCGGCACCCGGAGGTGTTGATGGTTGACTACGCCCCGAAGCGAAGGGCAACGATGGGAGAATACCTGGGTAAGGCTGCAATCCAGGGGCCAACATTGACATGAATCCCTGAGATTGTGGAGGATAGGCTTGACCACTCTGGCAACTCTGAGACAAATATGGTTAGTATTTCGTACTATAAGTCGAGTTAATAAGAAATATGGTTATACCTGTGTAGAAGAGCCAACTTGTTGTCCGGGCTGCATCGGACGAGGCATTCTGAACTGCGATCTAAAACCACCTTGAGGGAAGAACTGCATAAAGTAAAAATATTCAGTTACTGACTTTAATACAAATGTGATAATAACTACACCAACTTAAGTAAAATAGTAGTTTACTTGCGACATCATCTCAAACTGAGACTGTTGTGGCATATCGAATTGAGTTCCAGTATTGCCTTGACCCAAGAACTACATGAAGTAAATTATTCGTGAGATCTTAAATAGAAACAGTTTGTAGACGAATAAACTATTTAATTGTTAAGATTACAAGATACCTGCGCCATATACAAATATTGCATCTGCTGCTGCATCTGTTGCACCTGCATCTGTGTCTGCAGCTGCATTTGCTGTTGTTGTTGCATCTGCAGTTGTTATTGTTCCACTTTCTCCTCGTACTATCTTAATTTTTCTTTCAATTCCTCCGTCTCTGCAACACGGGATCGACTGGAACTGGAAGTAGAAGACCGTCGTCCCACATAAGCATCGCGCTCCACATAACCGTCGCCTAATCCAAACCTACAAAAAACACAAATGTGATGAATCGGCGGTAATTAACCTTTAAACAATTATTATCTTTACACTACCTCCCATGTGGTACGCCTCCGCCGGCTTCGTACGCCGCACTCACATCCAACGGCGCTCTTAGATAATCTACGTCATTTCCATGCTTTTTCTTGAGACACTCAACATATTTTTTCTGCAAGAATAAATTAAGTTCACGAGTGGATGCAATAGAAGATAGATTCAGTTCATAGATAGAGAGCACTCAACACACTTACCATTTTTTGTGTTGCCGCCTCGTCACACAACTGCTCCGGGCGTTCTGGATCTGTGCCTCTGTGGCCCCTGAGGTAAACCTTAATAAAAGAAGGAGTGACACCGGTTTCAGCTTCCTGCAATACCAAAATACAACATCAGTTCAATTAATGCAATTTTTTGAAGCAATGTAAAAGTGATTGTAATAGTCTATACCATTCGTTGTGCCATCCACACATGTCCATTCGCCCCATAACGTTGTAGTCCAGGCTTTCTCTTCCGGTTGCTTCAGTTTCTCTTGGAAATATTTTTGAACTCATTCAACGCCCAGTATCCGCATAGCCATTCCCAAGCCGCCATGTCTACACAGATTCAATCCACACTACTATCCATGTACTCATGCCTCTTCAGATAAATTGTAGCAGCTCTTTTATTTGTCATGGGCTGACGCAACTTGGTCTTGTAATACATGATCACAGCCTTGATCCGTGCATCAGAGAATGAGTCATTCGTGAGCTTTCTCGCTGACGTCTCGAAAACGAACCTCGCATATGCTTGACTCATATCTTCCTCCAATTTAAATATACTCTACATAAAACCAACAATTAGTATCAACTAAAATAAGATGCAGCATAATTTAAACAATGAAAACAAACTTACCCAAAAAATTTCCCAAACTCTGTCCTGACAAGTATCCGAAGCGCCATATAATTTCAGGGCATAATGATCCCAATTATGCGCGGCAATTAGTTCTCCGCCCGAAAGAACCATCCCCGGGTAGCAAAACCGGATTGCATTTCCCAACTCCGTGTTAACAAAGCGTCGATGCCCCCTGCCATCCCAACCAACCTCGATCCAGCACCTAGTACCCTTTGGCCTTATAACCGTCCGCTCATCAGGGTTTTTACTTGCAGTACATAAAAGGTGCCTCCGCAGCCTGTACAAATAACATTAGTTAGTTCACAAGAAAACCAATGTATAAGATAGCCTATCAAATAATTTGAAAAAAAAAAGTACCTGAAGGGGCATCGATCACCCTGCCCACCTTGTGCCTCTTCTAACTCTGCCAATCTTGTCAACCTTGCATCTCGATCTGGATCATCTTCCTCTTCGCCGCTCTCTCCACCCGTACCATCCTGTCCATCCTCAGTAGCACCCTGTCCACTAGAAGCACCCTCACCGCCCTCAGGACCACCCTCAGAAGACGACCCAAAGGCATGCTGTTGAGCCTCCTCCGTCGTGCCTACTCCCAAGCCTCCTCCCTGCTCCTGAGCCTCCTCCGAGTACAACTCGTTCTGAACCTCTCTAACTTGTGAGGGACTCGATATCTGCTGTGTCATACACCCTAGAAGCTGTCTCTATCTAACTGAAGTCATAGTCGTGCCCTGTAAATGCAAATAAACATGTAACAAACAGTAAACAACTGATTATGACACTAAACTGTATATAAATAAACAAAGTACCTGAAACAAGGACGTGGGATCCGAACCACTACTGGGGTGAGGCGTGGAGGAAGAAGTGTCACTCCGCTTCTTCCCTTTCTTGAAATGCTTCCATATCTACACAAAGTTCGAAGAAATGGTTAGTATCAGAATCTAACAATAAGAATGTAACAATAAATGGTAAAGAGTACAATAAGAATGGTAAAGAGTACAATAAATGGTAAAGAGTACAAATATGTTCACAATAAGAGTACAATAAATCTCAAAGAATGCGTACAATAAAAATTAAAAATCATCAGCATCAGAATCTGCTTCTGTCACACGTGCATGAAGATGCTCATTCTTCAAACTCTTCTTCGTCACTCTCTTCTTCAATTACTCTTTTTTGCTTTTCAATAATCCTTTGAGATTGACGAAGACTTTTTCCATCTTACATATAAGCACAATGATTTCTTTCTCCCACTGTCGCATTATCTTCTTCGATACTTCCTTAGCACATATATGCCTATAAAAGTAGCTAAGTTCCGCAAAGATCTTCCACAAGTCAGGTTTGAAGTAGCCACGAAACATTACCGGTAAAAGTCTTTCCATCATAATGTGGTAATCGTGACTCTTCAACCCATTCAGTTTACCAGTGCTGAGATTAACACATCGTTTTATGTTAGCTGCATAGCGGTCTGGAAACTTCAATGTTTTCAACCAACTAAGTATTTGCTTTCTTTCTTCTGGCTTGACACAGTAAGGAGCTCGTGGCCTAATTTCATTTCCACTTGCATTTGTTCTAATCTCAAACCCAGGACGATGACAAAGATCAGCTAAATCTTTTCTCGCCTTCAAATTATCTTTGGTTTGACCGGTAAAATCAAAACACATGCTTATGATGCTCTCAGCGACATTACACTCCTGGTGCATCAAATCTATGTTGTGCGGTAGAAGCAATGCCTTTGCATATGGTAGCTCCCAAAGAAAAGAAATATGAGTCCAGTTGTGTTATGTACCATACCCTTCAAAACCATCTTCTTCAGACTCTTTTAACTTTGCATGCCATACCATTTTTTATTCGCTTGTCAATCGACGAGGTGGTCCTTTTGTAACTCTTATGCCTTTCCGGAATGATTGTGTATCCCTTCTGAAAGGATGGTTTGAAGGAAGGAATCGTCGATTGTTGAAGTATGTGGTCGACACTTCCCCCGGACCTGCTCTGGGTAGCCCGCGGAGGTTCTTTTTCAGAGGGGCTAGTCACTTGCGGAGAGCTTGAGCGTAGGGACTGAAAGAGGGCTAATGATGATTGTATTGAGATGATTGAAAAGCTGAGGTACAGGTGTGATTATATAGAGGGATTAGGAGGGGAGAAAAGACTAAACTACCCCTAACCCTAATCCCTCTCTAATGACTAATATACCCCTGTGCCACACCCCTAATTACAGTGTCTAACACCCCCCCGCAGTCACAACATCTAGCCGCTGCAGATGTTGAGACTGGACCGAAACTCGGAGAACAACGATGACGGGAGGCCCTTCGTGAAGATGTCGGCGAACTGCGTCGTCGTCGGGACATGGTGTACCCGAACCTCGCCCCGTGCTACCCGCTCACGAACAAAATGAAGGTCAATATCCACATGCTTCGTGCGCTGATGCTGGACCGGGTTGGTGGAGAGGTACATGGCGCTGACGTTGTCGCAGTAGATGAGGGTGCTTTTGATGACGGGAGTGTGGAGCTCCTGAAGTAGCTGCTGAAGCCAGGAGGCCTCAGCTACGCCGTTAGTCACGGCGCGATACTCCGCCTCTGCACTCGAGCGCGACACTACGGGCTGTCGCTTCGAGGACCAGGAGACAAGGTTGCCACCCAGGAAGACGGCGTACCCAGAAGTAGAGCGTCGTGTGTCCGGGCAGCCTGCCCAGTCAGCGTCTGTGTACACGACCAGCTCGGAGGCCGTGTCACGTCGAAGAAGGAGGCCGTAGTCGAGGGTGCCTCATAGGTACCGAAGAATCCGCTTGACAGCGGTGAGATGTGGTTCCCTCGGGTCATGCATGTGGAGGCACACCTGCTGAACCGCATATGAGATATCCGGCCTGGTGAAGGTTAGGTACTGGAGAGCACCTGCAAGACTCCTGTAAGAAGTGGGGTCAGAGACGGGTGTCCCGTCGGTGGCGGAGAGCTTCGCCTGAGTATCCACTGGAGTGGAGCACGACTTGCAATCAGCCATGCTTGCCCGCTGAAGGATATCCAGACAGTACTGTCGCTGGTGAAGGAATAGGCCGCCTGGTCGGTCCTCGACCGTAATACCCAGGAAGTGGTGGAGACGGCTCAGGTCCTTCATAGCGCACTCCTGCTGTAAGGCAGAAATGGTTCGCTGAAGCAGAGTCGGACTGGATGCTGTTAGTACAATGTCATCGACGTACAGTAAGAGGTAAGCTGTGTCACTGCCCCGTCGATAGACAAACAGCGAAGTGTCCGACTTAGCTTCAACAAACCCCAGTGAGACCAAGAAAGAGGCGAATCGGCTGTACCAGGCTCGCGGTGCCTGCTTCAGTCCGTACAGGGATTTGTTCAGCTTACAGACCATGTCTGGGTGAGCTGAATCTACAAATCCTGCCGGCTGACTGCAGTACACCGTCTCGGTCAGTGTACCGTGGAGGAATGCGTTCTTGACGTCCAACTGGTGGACAGGCCAAGAACGTGAGAGAGCTAGCGACAGTACGGTACGAACTGTCGCCGGCTTCACCACCGGGCTGAAAGTCTCGTCGTAGTCAACTCCAGGGCGCTGAGTGAAGCCCCGGAGTACCCAACGAGCTTTGTATCTCTCCAAGGTGCCATCCGCCTTCTTCTTATGCGTGAATATCCACTTGCCTGTGACAACATTGCCACGGCCCGGACGGGGAACCAGGTCCCAGGTCCGGTTGGCAAGCAAGGCCTCATACTCTTCCTCCATAGCACGGCGCCAGTTAGGGTCGGCAAGGTCGCTACGCACGGAAGTAGGTATGGGCGAGATCGAAGAAGGCTCAGTCGGTGGAGTCGTCGTCGATGAGAAAGCGGTACTATCGAACCGCTCCACTGGTCGAAGACTCCTGGATGCACGTCGAGTCACCATCGGGTGGACGTGACCAGGATCCCTGTGAAGTAGAGGGGGGTTGTACACCGGCCGGTCGGGTACAACCATCTTCTCTCGTCGTGGATAGACGAGAGTGGGTCTCGATGCCGCACGTGGCGTCGTCGGAGCAGGAGCCTCTCCCCGCGCTCGTCGCTGGTAGACAAGTGCGGGGTCAGCAAAACGAGAAGACGTCGTTGGTGCCGCGCGTGGCGCGGCTGGTGGCGTCGTACTCGCTGGTGGTGCTGCTGGTGCCGTACATGGTACAGCTGGAGACGCCGAGGGCTCCTGGGGTACAGTAGATGGTGTCGGGGAAGCCGAGGCCGCGTGTGGCGCAGCAGGTGACGTCGGAGGCGTCGATGCCACACGGGGTGCAGCGGGTGACGCCTGAGACATCGATGCCACACGAGGTGCAGCAATTGGTGTCGAGGGCGTCTGGGATGTAGCTCGTGTCGATCCTGCAGAAGAAATAGGCCAAGGCAACTGGGAGGCAGCCTCGGGGTCAGTAGGAAAAAGGGAGTCCAGCTCTGTGGTGGAATCAGAAGAGGTGGTGGAAAAAGGAAAAGATGACTCGTCGAAGATGACGTGCCGAGAGATCAAAAGACGGTGGGTAGTGAGATCTAAGCATCGGTAACCCTTATGATCAAGGGAATACCCGAGAAAAACACACTGTGTCGAGCGGGGCGCAAGCTTATGTGGGGCGGTGGCGGAAAGATTAGGGTAGCAAGCGCATCCGAAAACTCGAAGGTGATCATAAAGAGGATTGGTGCCATATAGAGCAAAGTAGGGGGTGGAGGCACGAATCGCTTTGGTGGGAAGACGATTGATCAGAAGTGTGGCGGTATGAAGAGCCTCCACCCAGTATCGGGCTGGAATAGATGCCTGGAACATCAGAGAGCGTATGACATCATTAATGGTGCGAATCATGCGCTCTGCCTTGCCGTTTTGAGGAGAGGTATACGGACAAGACATGCGTAGTTGTACCCCATGTGCGGAGAGAAAATTACGAAACGCAGAGTTATCAAACTCTCGTCCGTTATCGCATTGGACAGCTCGAATGGTACGCTCGAATTGAGTAGAAATACAAACGAAGAAGTGAGAAAGAGTGACGAAAGTTTCAGACTTCAATCGTAATGGAAAAGTCCAGGAGAAGTGAGAAAATCATCAATTATCACCAAATAGTAATTAAAGCCCGATATACTGGAGATGGGAGAAGTCCACAAATCACAATGTATAAGATCGAATAGTGCTCAACATGAGCCACAGATGTGGGAAAAGGGAGGCGAATATGGCGACCAAGTTGACAGGCATGACATAGAGAGTCATGTGTACCCCTAGAACACGAGATAACTGAGCTACTGGACAGCTTCGACATAGCATCTGCACCAGGGTGGCCAAGCCGGCGATGCCAGATGGTAGATGAAGCTGTCGTAGTCAAAGCAAATGGCGGTGATGCAGCGGAAGTAGGAAGCCGAAGTGTGTATAGGGGCCCCGAGCTATCACATCGGAAAAGAGGTCGCCGGGTGGAAAGATCCTTCACAGACAAACCAAAAGGATCAAATTCAATGGAAACATTGTTGTCAGTGGTAAAACGGCGAACAGAAAGTAAGTTCTGAATGATATCCGGAGCAACAAGAATGTTTTTAAGTTGGAAAGTACCCGGAAGACCGGAATCACCTACTGAGGTGACCGGAAGAACGGACCCATTTCCAACAACGATAGATGAAGGAAAAGAGGGATTGGGAGGATGGGTGGAAGAGAGTATACCGGAATTAGGAGTGGTATGGTATGATGCTCCGGAATCAACTACCCAGTCGGCACCAGGTGGTGTAAGGTGCATGGTGCTAAAGGAGGAAGCAAGCGACTGTCGATCCCACGTCGACGGTGGCTCCTGAAGGGGTGCCGATGGCTCCGAGTTCCCAACAGGGTAGTCAGTGCCTCCGTAGGTCGGGGCTGACTGTCCGCCTGAAGAGTAGCCAGGCCCACTATAGGCCTGAGCTGTCGGCCTACCAGCACTGTGGGCTGGTCCACTGTAGCCGGGGGTAACCGCAAATGCCGGCTGAGGATGCGGTGGTCGTGGAGGCTGAGAACCTGGGGACAGTCCAGGCCACATGTAGATCTGGCTAGTCCACGGGTTGTAGGGTGTGGGCCAGGGTGCACCTCCCTGGCCGGTACCACCACTACTTCCAGTAGTCGAAGCCGTGGGGGTGCTGCCTGCACTGCTGCCACCACGGCCGCCGTTCTTTCCTCGGCGACGACGGTTTCCACCTCCTGTACTGGTAGGAGTAGAAGGTGGACGTGACGGCGATCCACCAGCTGCTGGTAAGGGTGGACGCGGGGACTGCCCGGAGCCATAGAAAGCTGTGGCAGATCCAGAGCCAGTAGAGCCTCCTGCAGTGATCTCTTCAAGTTCAAGATCAGACCATACCTTCTCGAAGGTAGGTAGTGGCTCCAGTCGAAGTAGCCATGTCTGTAGGTGACAATAGCGCTCGTTCAGGCCCTGAAGGACCCGAAGGACAAGAGCGCTGTCAGTGACCAGCTCACCAAGGTCACGTAGGGCATCCACCATGCCCTTCATCTCCCGACAATAGGTGGAGATGGAACGATCCCCCTGGACGGTGTTCTAGAACCGAGTGCTTATGTGGAGGGCTCGAGTCGCACGGTTCCCTAGAAACCGTTGCTCAAGTACTAGCCAGGCCTGCCGAGCAGTACCGCCACCGCGCTGCCTGACGATGTCGTGTAGCTCCTCTGTCAGGGAGCCATGGATCCAGGATAGTACCAGGCTGTCCATGCTGATCCAGGACACCTGTACTGAAGACTCATCCTGGAGGACGTGGTCATCGAGGCAGTAGCGCCTCAGCGTGAGGAGCACCATATCACGCCACCGGGCATATGAGGTGGACTCGAAACTGAGAATAACCGGCACGAGCGTCCGGATGTTCTGAATCCCTGTGGCCTGTGCATGAAGAGCGGCCACAAGCGAAGTCGAGTACGTACCAGCGTCCGAGGGAGGCTCATGGATAGCACTCGTTGATCGGCGAGCACTCTCCTCAAGTTGGTGGGATAGTGATGCCACGGAGGCACGCTCCTGCTCTAGGGCAAGGGCGAGTGCCCGCTTGCGCTCGCGAGAGGCGGCCAGTGCTGCGGCGATGTCAGATGTCTCCGCAGTGTCGGTGCCGTAGGAAGAAGCTGTGTTCTCCATAGTAGTACCGGCGGCTGGGAACGGAATCGGCGGGATCGCCGTGGTGCTCCCGTCAATGTCGAGGCCGGTGGCGTCCCGTAGCGTGGAGGTACCTGCCATGAAGGTAACAGCGGTGGCGGGGTTTCTGGAGGTACCGACAAGGGGTTCACCGGCGGCTGGACCGGTTCTCGAGAAGGAGGGGGCGACTGCAGAACCAGCAGCGAGGGGCCTGGGGGCTATGGCTCCTCCTAGGAAGGCGGCGCCCCCTCCAGAAGCTGCTGTTCCTCCAGTTTCAGCAGTCCAGAGGGTGGCGCCCCTTCCAGTGGGGCTGGCGGACCCCCCAGGGGCATTGGCGGCCCAGGCAAGCCAGGGGGCGGCGCTCCCTCCAGGGGGGCCGGCGGACCCCCCAGGGGCGGAGCACCCAGGGGCGGCGGCGGCCCAGACAGGGGCGGTGACGCCCCCCCCCCCCCCCCCCGTGCGCGCACGGCCCCAATCCGGGTGGGGGCGGCCCGAATCCGGGCGGGGCCGCCCCGATCCAGGGCGCCGCGGCCCCGGATACGGAGGTGGCGGCGGCTCCGGCCTCCGCGCGCTGTCCTCCAGAGGAGGCGGCGCCCCCCCTGCGTGCGCAGCCCAGATCCGGCGGCTGGCGGCGCCCTGGCGGCGGCGGGCGGCGCACCAGGGGCGGCGGCGGGCGGCTGCTCGGGGGCGGCGGTGGTTCTGGCCCAGGGTGGGGTGGCGGCGGCGTGCGCCCAGGGCTGCGGCGGCTGGCCCATTAGGATTAGGGTTAGCCCTAATCCCGATTATTCCTAGCTAATGATACCATGAAAGAGGGCTAATGATGATTGTATTGAGATGATTGAAAAGCTGAGGTACAGGTGTGATTATATAGAGGGATTAGGAGGGGAGAAAAGACTAAACTACCCCTAACCCCAATCCCTCTCTAATGACTAATATACCCCTGTGCCACACCCCTAATTACAGTGTCTAACAGGGACGAGTTAAGGAGGAGCTTGACACGGCGATTTTTACGTGGTTCAGGCCGCCGGAGCGTAAAACCCTACGTCCACGGTGAGCTGAGGAGCTCACTGTATTGCCTGTTGCCCAGAACCGGAGTCCTGAGCTTGAGGATGGGTTATGCCTAGCGTATGAGTTGCTAGAGTGCGAACCCTTGCTAACGTCGCCTACCCGAGCCTTTTATAGTCCAAGGCTCTTGTGGCTTACAAGGGGGACCCGGGACCCGACAGGTGGTCCCAGGGAGATTGCCTGTCGACTATCGTATCCGCAGTTATGTCGGTAGTTGTCTCTGGCGAAGGCTTCTGAGTCTTCGTCTTGCCGCCCTGCCCATGCCGCATGCTAGTCGTAGTGGTTGATGACGGCGAAGGCGGCAGGGGATGTCTTGTCGATGTGTTTATTGGCTGGCAGGTTCTGACACCGTGCGCTAGTCTGTGATGCGACTGGGCGCAACGGCACCTAACAGAGGCGTGCTCCGCGTCTCCGCGTCTTGGGAAGGCGCGGGCCTTGAATACCTTGTACGGGCAAGGTATGGGGCGTCTTTACGCCCGCTGCCTACCGCCCGGGGGCGGCAGTGCTCTTCTGCTGGACACGTGGCGGGCTCGGAGCCCTCCTCAGAGAAGAGGGAGGTCCGGCCCTGCAGGACACGTGGAGCCTTCGGACCTCTCCCCGCGGAGGGGGAGGTCCGGCTTCTGTCGGCCACGTGGCGGGCTCGGAGCTCTCCTCTGAGGAGAGGGAGTCCCGGCCCCGCTGGACACGTGGAGCCTTCGGACCTCTCCCCGGCGGAGGGGGGAGGTCCGACTTATGCAGGCCACGTGGCGAGCCCAGAGCTCTCCTCTGAGGAGAGGGAGGTCCGGCCCCGCTGGACGCGTGGCACCTTCGGAGCTCTCCCTGCGGAGAAGGGCGAGATCCTTAGGCATTTTCCCCTGTGTGCAGGGGTACCCCATATCACGGGTACCGACAGTGGCCCCCGGGCCCATCTCGGGGGAGATAGCGAGCCCGAGGTGGGACCTTCGTCTCTTCCGTTACGCGCACTTTCTCTAAGTCCCGCATTGACCGCTGCCGGAGCACGAACAGTCGCGGGATCGTGGGAGTGTGCGCCCACTTGATGGTTGCCTTTACTGCGGCGGTTCCCAAGACTGCCACTTCTCCACGTTGCGGCGCTTTCTTCGGGAACCGCCGGAGTGCCTTGCCGGCTCGTCTTCCTGGGAGACTGACTCCTTGACCCACCGCTTCAGCTGGGCGGCTTGGGTCCACCTGTCATCGGCGCTCGGTCTTGGAGCCGAAGCGGTTGCCGATGCGGCGTATTTGAAGAGTTTCGGGTCGTTTGGAATCGCATCTGGGAAGTTTTAAAAGGGGATATTACCCGCATTGCGGCTTCCCTTCGCACTTCCCAGCACTTTTCCTTGGACTCTTGTGCCTTTGTCTTCTTATCTTTGAGCCCTCCCTCGCCATGGCTTCCAACCCGGCCCCAGAGAAGAAACGTGCTCGATCTCCTCCAGTGGCGGCACCTGTGCCAAGCCGGGGATCTAGGGTGCCTGCACCTCCTACTTCTGGAGATGGCACTCCTTCCGGTGGCCACACAAAGAGGTCCCGGGCTGATGCGTCGAGGGGAGCTTCTGGAGCATCCCCTGCTCCGTCAGTCCAGGCGACTGCAGAGCGGCCGTCGGCGACGACGGCGGGCTCTGGGGGTCCTGCCCCGGCTCGGAAGTCGGGGTTCAAGGCCCTCTGGAGTGTTCGCGCTTCTCGGCCTTCCCCTGTCGGTGGGGGATCGGCACCGTTGCGTTCGGAAGCAGGGACAGCTGCCACGGCCCCTGAGCCAGCGCGAGTTTCTCCTGTCCTAGCGTGCCCGGATTCCTTGGCAGCGTCATCTTCTCCTGCCGAGACGGCTGCCGCGGCCCCCAAGCCAGCGCAGGTCAACCCTGTACCAGGCGACCCGGCTTCTAATTCAGTGCCGACTCCCCCCCTTCGTCCCTCTCCACGGACTGAGGGGCCAGAAGTTGGTGAAAGCCCGGCTGTCGGAGTCCCGGCACCAGCTTCTCCTGACCGGCGTCTCATCCCGGTCGTTGGCGCATCGCCTTTTCTTGAGGATGATGTGATGGAGGAGGTCGGGGGTGCTGCCCCGGCCTCTGCTGCCCCACTGCCTCTGGCGGATGCCTTCGCGCCCGCCCAAGCGAGCGTCCGACAGGTCTTGGCCGCACTTGGTCGTGAGCGGGATCGGACCGCGAAGGTCAAGGGCAAGCTCGATTCCGGGCAGGAGTCGCTTGACTTCAGGGAAGCGCTCCTCGACCGGCTGAAACGGTCTGTTGACCGCTTGGACGCCGAAACGCGACGGCTCCACCGGGAGGCCCTCGAGGTACATGCCCAGGCCGAGGAGAGTCTCTCCAAGGTGGAGGAGATACGTCAGAGGATGGATCGCTGCAAGCTCACTGTCGAGAACCAGGAGCGTTCTACGGCTGCCGAGGCGAAGAGGGTCGCCGCGCGGCTGGCGGCGGGCGAGGCTGACCTGCGAGCTCGGACCAGGGAGCTAGAGGCACGGAAGGCAGACCTGGCCATGAGGGAGGAACAGGTCTCCCGCGAACGCCAGGCGGTCCTGGATCGGGAATTGGCTGCCGACTTCCGGGTTTCTGAGCTGGAGCGGCTTTCCCAGTCTCTTCGCCTTCGGGAAAGCTCCCTGGCGGCTAGGGAGAAGGAGTCCTCCGAGGGAAGCCGCGACGCCCTGCGAGCAGCCCTCCGTGAGGTAGAGGAGCTCTTGTCTTCACGGTCCTCTGAGGCTCGTGCAGTTTTGAGCTTCGTCGACCAGGCGGGGTCCGCCTTGGTCCCTCTAGGCTTCAGCCCGGTGAAGGCGGTGGCTCCTGCGCTGAAGGTGGCTGAAGTGATTCCCGCACTGGAGTCACTTGGCGCCAAGCTGAGCAGGCTGGACTCAGTGGTCGCCAGCGAGCTTGAGGCAGAGGGACGGGGCCTGGCCTTGGAGGTTGCCACACATGTGCTGGCCTGCTTCAAGAGCCGGGACCCCTCCTTCTCACTGGGGCCAGTGAAAGACGGTCCTGCCGTGGAGCGGGAGGAGATGGCCAGGGCCGAAGTCGGGGAAGTGGCCGCCCTTGTAGCCTCCAGGTTCCGACGCGAGCCAGGAGGCCATTAGGACTCGCTTCTTTCTTTTTACGAGTCTGTAGACCAGCTCGTGGGCCATGAATAAATAGACTCTCTTGAATGTTTGTGCCTGTGATGCTTTTTGTCTTCTTCATGGTTTTTCCTGGCCGAGTCCTTAGCTCCGCAAGGCACTCAGAGGCCTTTACCAATCTCGAAGCTCTGCACAGGCACCTTCTCCGGGTCCTTGCTGTATTAAGGACCCCGGAGGTCTCCGGAGCTCGCCCCATGGGGTGGTCCGGATCTGCCGGCCACGTGGCGGGTCCGGAGCCCCTCCTGAGGAGGTGGGAGCTCCGGCCCCGCTGGACACGTGGGGCTTTCGGAGCACCCCTCAGAGGGGGAGGTCCGGTTTCCGCCAGCCACGTGGCGGGTCTGGAGCCCCCCCTCTGTGAGGCGGGAGCTCTGGGCCCGCTGGACACGTGGGGCCTTCGGGCCTCGCCCCTGTGGAAGGGGCGGGACCCGGACCTTCCGATCCTATGCTGGAGTAGTTAGTAGCTCCTTGTCCCCCGCTTCATGCAGCCCCTGTTGCTGTAACCTGGAGGTCCTGCACACAGGTAGAGGAAACGTAATTCTCCTCGGGGGGTCCTCCCCTCCCGTCTCTTAGTCTTATTCGACTTACGATCCTGATCCGTTATACGGGGCTTGGGCAATTCTGTGCGCGAGGCGCCGGGGCTCCGGCTCCCTCCAAGGTCCGGGTACGATCGTCCGATCCCTAGTACCGGACCGTGCGCCGGAGAAGCAGAGTGCACAGGCTTTGGGTACGGAACCAGGCAAAGCGGCTGTACTCCCCTGGACCTCCGGAGGGCAGGATGCGCACGCTTTGGGCACAGAGCCAGCTAAGCGGGATACGCACCCTGGACCCCCCATGCACGGCGCAGGCCTTTCCTGGAGGTGACCAACTGGCACAGCAACACCTGACTGGGGGAGGCCCGAGAGACCCACTTGGCCATCGGCAGGTGCCTCAAGCGCAGCCGCCTTCGGTAGGATAGCAAATGCTGACTATGGATGAGCACGGGAGAGAGGGAGCTAGATGTACGATGAACATACATAGAGAGTGCGACCATAAAAATTAATGCGTAATTTAAATGAGCACATGAGAGAGGGCGAGGTAGAACAGGTTTCTGTGTTAATGCCCATAGGTGGAAGTCAGGCTGTACATGGAGGCAATGACCCGCCTCGTCAAGAAGGGAAGCAAGACTCTACGCGCTTAGGGTCGGAACCAGGCTAAGCTGGACGTAGTCCTGGACCGTCCCTTGAGACTTAGCTGCCCCAAGCGTTGTTCCTAGACTCTATGGGATTTATTACAGAAGGGAATGACCCTGTTCTACTAACGCTCGGGGGTAGGACTTACAGTGTTGTTCCATGCCAAGGGTTTTGGGAACAGATCCCACACTCGGTTGAAAGGCATGTGTACTTGGGACGGCAGCTTTCGTGACTCGGAAGGGACCTTCCCGGCTGGGGGAGAGTTTATAGGTCCTTCTCGGGAAAGTGCGTGCCGCGGCACCAGGTTGCCTTCCTGCAGGTCCCTGACGTGTTTGGTCCTTTGGCGGTAGTGCTAGAGCAGCAGCCGAGACCGTGCGTTGTGGGGTGTCACCTGCAGCCGAGCCTCGTCGACGAGGTTGTCATCTTCACGCTGGATCAGGTCCTACGCGACTTCTCCTGGGCGCCCCGGGGAGCTCTCCCCTTTTGGCTAAGGCCTTCAAGGGGTAGGAGGACTCGGACTCTTCTTGGGAGACCCAAGGCGTCTTCCCCTTCTGGCAAGGCCTTCAAGAGGTTGATAGGCCCTGGGCGGCCCCCAGGAGGTACGACCGAGGCACGGAGGCATGCACTTGGGTGGAGCTGGCCCGATCCTGCACCATTGGGATTGGTGCTTGGGCTGCTGCGACTACTCGGAGCTTCTCCAAGGTTGACGCCGCAGCAGTGCAGCCTCCACTGACTTTTTGGGGTATCCATAGTTGGCTATCGCCCTGGCCCATCACCATCGGAGCTGGAGTACTCACCGTCGTGCACCGTCTTCATGACTCACTGAGGCTCCTGAAACCCCACCTGGTGGCCGGCGCTGACCGAGGCGTCGACTTTCTTCTTGCCCTCCCTCTGAGGGAGGGGCGGGGCCTCAGCTCTCTGCTGCCTCCCTTTGCGGAAGCGCTCTGCGAGCCTCTGGATATCCCAGCACTCGGCAGCAGTATGATTGCCAGCGCCATGCACGGGGCATAGCCCGCCCTAGTCACCATCTGGGGCTGGCGACTGCCGCTGCCTTTTGTCGGGGCGTGGCCCCCGAGCTCCACTAGGTGTCGCTGCTGCAGCGACGGGAGCTGCGGTCGATGACTTCATCTTGCCACTCCCCCGGTTCTTGGCCTTCTTGCCACCTCCATAGGAAGCAGCGCCAGACCCGGGCTGCCCTCCTGACTCGGAGGCTGGCAGAGAGTGCCAGTTCCGCCCTTCGGCTGCTCTGGCGCACTTGTCCGCCAGGCTGAAGAGCTCGGAGACGTCGCGGACCTCTCTGGTCGCGAGCTTCTCAAGCATTTTCTTATCCCGGACACCCTGCCAGAACGCCACCACCACAGAAGCACTTTGAATATGCGGGATGGTGTTACGTACCTGGAAGAACCGCTGGATGAAGGAGCGCAGTGATTCCCCAGGTTGTTGCTTGATGGCGTGGAGGTCAAGCTCCGTGCCGGGACGGGTGTAGGAGCTGCCGAAGTTGGGGATGAACTGCCGGCAGAGCTCTCCCCAGGAAGTTATGGAACCCTGGGGGAGGTTCATGAGCCAAGACCGGGCTGGGCCGGTCAAGGCGACGGGGAAGTAGTTGGCCATGACGGCCTCATCCCCTCCTGCGGCAAGTACGGCGGTGGAGTAGATCTGGAGAAACTCCGCCGGGTTGACGCTGCCGTCGTACTTCTCGGGCAGGTGCGGCCGGAACTTGCACGGCCACCTCGCGAAGCGAAGGTGGGGTGCCAGGGCCGCACATCCTGCCCCTGTTGCCGCAGGTGTTGGTGCCGCGAACGCTTGGTTCGCCGTTGGCACGGTGTATCCCGGTATGGTCAAGGCAGCTCCATAGACCGGGGGCGCCGTTTGCAGGGCATATGGTTGTGGCATATGCTGCGCGGCGTATGCCTGGGGCAGAGATCGCGTGGCGAAGATCTGCTCTTCAGGCTGGGTCGAGGCCGACGTCATGCTGTCGCCAGCCTCTTGGTTGCGACGCCTTTCCCGACGTCGCTCGAGGTACACCCGGGCATCCTGGCCCAAGTGGCACCGTTCCAGCTCTGTCCTCAGGTCCGTCGACGGAAGCCTGGTGGAGCTGGAATCCGCTGTCTGCCCGTCAACCGTTGGCGTACGCGTCAGCGACACAGCCGGTTGACCGGAGTGTCGTCCCCGCCGAAGTCGAGGGTTTGCGGCGGCGACGACGAGGCGGTCTACCTCGCGTATCCACTGCTGGGTCACTGAATGAGGTGCGTCTCCAGCAGGTGGATTGCGCAGTAGCGCTCTTGCTGCAGCTACCGCACCCCTGTGGGGTACGCTTATCGCTGCAGGAGATCTCACGCTGGTTGGAGCCTGCATTGCCAGAGTCGGCGTTGCCGGAGTCAGCTGTTGACTTCCAGCTTGCGTCGACACACTCCGTACAGAGTGTGTCGACACGTACTCCCCGCTAGTCACGATCCGTCGTGAACGCGGGGGAGGAGAGCTTGCGGCTGAAGGAAGCTTCGTCATCTTCGTCGGCAGAAGCTCGTCGCGCAAGGAAAAAGCCCCCTACCTGGCGCGCCAAATGTCGAAGTGTGTGGTCGACACTTCCCCCGGACCTGCTCTGGGCAGCCCATGGAGGTTCTTTTTCGGAGGGGCTAGTCACTTGCGGAGAGCTTGAGCGTAGGGACGAGTTAAGGAGGAGCTTGACACGGCGAGTTTTACGTGGTTCAGGCCGCCGGAGCGTAAAATCCTACGTCCATGGTGAGCTGAGGAGCTCGCTATATTGCCTGTTGCCCAGAACCGGAGTCCTGAGATTGAGGATGAGTTATGCCTAGCGTATGAGTTGCTGGAGTGTGAACCCTTGCTAACGTCGCCTACCCGAGCCTTTTATAGTCTAAGGCTCGTGTGGCTTACAAGGGAGACCCGGGACCCGACAGGTGGTCCTGGGGAGATTGCCTGCCGACTATCGTATCCGCAGTTATGACGGTAGTTGTCTCTGGCGAAGGCTTCTGAGTCTTCGTCTTGCCGCCCTGCCCATGCCGCATGCTAGTCGTAGTGGTTGATGACGGCGGAGGCGGCAGGGGATGTCTTGTCGCTGTGTTTATTGGCTGGCAGGTTCTGACACCGTGCGCTAGTCTGTGATGCGACTGGGCGCAACGGCACCTGACAGAGGCGTGCTCCGCGTCTCCGTGTCTTGGGAAGGCGCAGGCCTTGAATACCTTGTACGGGCAAGGTATGGGGCGTCTTTACGCCCGCTGCCTACCGCCCGGGAGCGGCAGCGCTCTTCTGCTGGACACATGGCGGGCCCAGAGCCCTCCTGAGAGAAGAGGGAGGTCCGGCCCCACGGGACACATGGAGCCTTCGGACCTCTCCCCGCGGAGGGGGAGGTCCGGCTTCTGTCGGCCATGTGGCGGGCCCGGAGCTCTCCTCTGAGGAGAGGGAGTCCCGGCCCCGCTGGGCACGTGGAGCCTTCGGACCTCTCCCCAGCGGAGGGGGGAGGTCCGGCTTATGCAGGCCACGTGGCGAGCCCGGAGCTCTCCTCTGAGGAGAGGGAGGTCCGGCCCCGCTGGACCTGTGGCACCTTCGGAGCTCTCCCTGCGGAGAAGGGCGAGATCTTTAGGCATTTTCCCCTGTGCGCGGGGGTACCCCATATCGCGGGTACCGACATCGATGATAATCAAAGAAGCTAACTTTTTTGTCATACTTCAGCCTTGTGGCATCAGTGTCACTTATACATATGGGACAACACAGTTGTCTGTGGACACACCAACCAGACCAAATGCCATATGCCAACAAATCATGAATTGACCATAGATACGCAACATGTAAGTCAAATTCACATTCCATATGACTGTCATATGCATTTACACCTTGCAACAGCTCTTTCAGCTCTTCAATCAACAATTGCATAAACACATTCATTTTCTTGCCTGGATTTTTAGGACCAGGAATGACCGCCGCAAGGAATATGTATCCTTCTTTCATGCATAGGTTGGGAGGAAGATTGTATGGCATGATAAAAACAGGCCAACAAGAGTATGGACTGTTACTGGTGCTAAAAGGAGTGAAACCATCTGTTGACAACCCAAGATGAACATTTCTCGGATCTCTTGCAAACTCTCGATCAAAATGGTCTAAAACTTCCCAAGACGCACCATCCGAAGGATGAACCATAACATCTTTGTTATCGTTCTCGCGTTTCCCTTCAGAATGCCACCTCATATGCTTCGCTGTTTCTTGGGACAGAAACAATCGTTTAAGTCTTGACGTGATAGGCATGTAGCGAAGTTGTTTGATCGGTACTTTTGTAGTTATTCGTTCTCCATCATCACTCAGGACATTCACATATCCAGATTTCTTACAATGCATACAATGAGTATCGTTCTTGTGTTATTTCTGAAACAGCATGCAATTATTCTCGCACGCGTCAATCTTTTCATAATTCATGCCCAGACCAGACAAAATTTTCTTAGATTGATATAGATCTCGCGGCATATGATGACCTGACGGAAGGAGATCAATAATCAACTTAATGATACTATTGTAGCAATTGTTCGCGAAATTGAACTTGGACTTCATCGCCATAAGTCGTGTGACCGCCTGCAAAACAGTCACATTGGTGCTCTCATACACTTTTCGATCTGCGGCGGCAAGAAGCTCGTAAAACTCCTTCACCTCCTTCGGTTCTGACCGATCTTCGTACTCTTTACCAATGTCTGCTATCATCTCATCCATCCGATCTTCATCCTCATATCCGTCCGACTCATCATCATGCTCTATATCCCCATGCTCGCGCCACACCAGATAGTCAGGCATAAATCCGTGCTTGCAAAGATGCAACTCCACTTCAGACTTATCCAGATGTCGACGATTTCGACACTTCATACACGGACGTTTCGCAGCAAGAGCATCACCAGCAAATGCAAGGCTCAAGAAAGCATTTGCGATAACATCCCATTCATTAGTGTGCGCACCAGTTTTACTCCATCCATCATACATCATCTTACATTCATCACCCATTTTAAAACTACAACAAATAAATATATGTTAATGAACATACATGGTTACTTTATAATTTGTTTAATGTCACGGCCCTACATCTATTGTACAGGATAGGTCCTAAAATTTTGACAGCATAACGCCGCCTATTTAACACTACACCCCCCTATCCGGTGCAGTTATTCAAGTAGAAAGGGAACAACTATACAATTATAGCCGTTGCGAGTCATACGCCGTTCGCATTGTTATTGTTCACCTTCGTGCCCATTTAGACGCGTACTTTAACTTCCAACTAAATAGGTCTTGTCATGTCCTGAATGGGTGGTTGTGTAGGTTCTATCCGGCATGAAACCCATTTATATATACATATAGTACATAAACACTAAAAAATTCAAATAAACATAATTTAACCCTAACTAACATATATATGATAATGAGGTTCACATACACATATATGGATAAAACACAATGTAAAATTGCATAAGTAATGATATTGCAATGCATAGATTAAGGGTGTGTAAAATTTAGATCGATCATCCAATCCATTTCTCATCCAACAATAATTTAGACCATCCAATCCATTAAGCAAACATCGACTTGGATGATCCAAGACAAAAAAATATGGATCATCCATTCATCCTATCTAATCTAGCATTGACGTCAAACAAAACATTCCCTAATCAATCCACAAAATTACGTACTACCACACTAATGCATAAGTAATGATATAACAATGCGTAAAGACTAATCAATTTTATAATATAAAACACAATATATTGCAATTTATAAGTTTAAATTTAAACCTTGTTGTCGGAAGGGGCGAGGCGCGTGGGCGAGCGTCGACGGCGCAGGTGAGCACGGAGAGGAGGCGACACAGGCGGCGGCGAGGAGGCGGAGGCACGCGGGAGCGGCGGCGCGGGGCGCGGAGCGCCGCGGGGCGGGAAGCGGTGGGAGCGGCGACGTGGGGCACGGAGAAGGCGGGAGCGGGAAGCGGTGGGAGCGGCGGTGCAGAGCAGGCGGGAGCGGGCGGCGGCGCGGGCGAAGCGCGGGATCGATAGGGTTTACGGGGAGGAGCCTAGCTTACGTGGCAAATAAAGTTATGGTCGTCGGCCTAGCCCGACGAATTTAATATACCGTGCGGGCCCCATGTTAAGGCCATCGGCCTTGCCGACAAATTTATGTTAAGGCCGTCGGTCTGCTGACCTGGCCGACGCGTTTAAGTTTTGAGCGGGAGAGTCCAATTCGGAGCCCGACGGGCCCTGCTTATAGTCGTCGGCCATGTTGCTAAAACCGTCGGCCATAACTATGAACGTCGGTGTGACGCGCCTAACCGACGCCCACCGACGATTTTAATTTTATTGACGTCGGTTACAAAAGACCGATATTTTTAGGCCACATAAAGTCGACGGCCCCGACGATTTTAATATAGCTGACATTTGTTTGCCCGATTCTTGTAGTGCAGTGAGTGAGTGAGTGAGTTCGATCGACGAAGAGGATTCATTTGGTTCCAAGCGAAGGGACTTTATGTGTGTCTGTGTGGAACATAAGCTGGGGAGAATAATTACGTTAGCTCTTCTATATCCCTCAGGTGGGTCCTCACATTCCTTTTTGCATTACCAAACACACAGCACATTGCCTCTCCCCTTGTGTTGTGTCTGCTCGATCCATGAATCAACCGATTTACATGAGGGCCCCCTACTCCATTAGTTTTTGTTTTACTCGCCCACACAACCAAACTGCAATGCACCTAGTAGCCTAATTGCCAACTTCGATGGACCAATAGTTTATCTGAGCTAACCCAATTTTCTCAAGAACCTTAAAGAGCGGTATGAGAACTACGGGACTGTTTCAATCCAGCTGTTGGGAAATAATCAAAGGAGATTTTTTCAAGGCTATTGACCAATTTTATCACTTGAATAGACAGGGATTGGACCAGCTCAACCGGGCCTTAGTAGTGCTGCTCCCTAAAAAAGCCGATCCGACAAAGATCACAGATTATAGACCGATTAGTTTGGTTCACATTTTTGTTAAGATTATCTCCAAACTCTTGGCTAACAGATTTGCACCAGAGCTTGATCAACTTATCTCCTTGAGTCAAAATGCTTTCATAAAAAAACAGATGCATTCATGATAATTTTATGTTTATCCAGCAAATGATAAAAGGAACTGCACAGGCGGAAGACCCCCTCGTTATTTATAAAATTGGACATATCTAAGTCATTTGACACAGTGAACTGGGCTTACTTACTAGATATTATGGCACACCTTGGTTTTGGGCGCAGATGGCGCAATTAGATTTCAGCTCTTTGGGGCACCTCCTCCTCATTCCTACTCAATGGCGTGGCTGGTAACGAAATTGTCCAAGCTAGAGGAGTTCGGCAAGGAGACCCACTGTCTCCGATGATCTTTCTGCTAGCGATGGAGCCACTGCACAAACTTTTTCAAACATCCCAGAACTCTGGCCTACTGACCCCCCTGCGTGGTGTGGAAAACCATCTCAAAATATCCCTTTATGCAGATGATGCAGCAGTATTTATTTGTCCAACCAGTCAGGATATGGTGGCTACAAAACTTATCCTTCGCATCTTCGGCCTAGCCTCGGGTCTAATCACTAATATGGATAAAACGGAGATGTTCCCTATCGCTTGTCAGGGCATCGATGAGCAACACATTATTGGGACACAACAGCAAATAGCACAATTTCCTTGCACATATCTGGGTCTCCCTCTACATCTTAGAAAGCTTCCTAAGTCTACAGTGCAACCGGTGGTGCAAAAAATCGCTAACCGGTTAGCAGGTTGGAAGAAGAACCTCCTTTCCTACTCTGGTAGGGAAATACTTGTTAAAACAGTACTTTAGCAATACCAACATACTACATGACAGTGTTTGCAATTTCCAAATGGGCTGCCCAACAAATTGATAAAATTAGACGAAGTTTCCTTTGGAAAGGAGATGACCCTGACAAGTAAATGGTGGTCGTTGCCTAGTCAAATGGAAAATCTGCATCCGACCAAAGAAATGGGATGGTCTTGTCATTAGGGACCTAGAAAAATTTGGAAGAGCACTCAGACTTACATGGTTGTGGAACAAATGGGACACTAGGGATCGGCCTTGGAAAGCCTTGCTTAAGCATCATGATAAGGCCGATCGTCACCTCTTCTTCTCTTCTACCTACATCATAGTGGGAAATGGGCATAATACACCCTTTTGGGAGGCACAGTGGCTACATGGCCAGTCGCCTAGAAGGTTGGCACCTAACTTATATTTGCAGGCCCGTTTTAAACATCGAACAGTGGGCACGGAACTCACCAACTTCAATTGGATTCGAAACCTTGCGACCATTAATACAGGGGACTTGCTTAATGAATTGGTACTATTCTCTGTCTTGAGGGATATCACATTGAACAATCAAGCTGACACTATCACATGGCGTTGGACAGCAAATGGTGTGTTCTCTGTGTCTCCAGCTTATGAGATTCAATTCCAGGGCGGCGACTAATCACTGCTGGCCCTCAAAGCTCTGGTCTGCCATCACTCAACCTAAATATATATTTTTTGCTTGGCTCGTGATGCATAATAAAATACTTACAGCCGATAAATTAGCCCGGAAGCGGTGACCGCATCAACCATATTGTTCCTTATGCTATTGCATACCAGAATCGGCGGATCACCTTTTGGCCCAATACAATTTTACTGAAGCAACATGTCATCAGGTGGCTTTAAAACTGAACATCCCGCATGCTCTTTATCAAGTTAATTCTGAAGGGGCCATCAAGTGGCTCATGTCAATTACAGCATCAGGCAACAAGGCAGCCAAAAAGAAACATGCGGGATTCATTCTCTCATTGGTGGCACATTTGGAAAGAGCGAAATCGCCGTATCTTTCAGAATCAAGAAATGACATTTATCCAGGTGGCTGAAATGACAGTAGAGGACATTCGTCTTTTCCAACACTCTTTGTTGTCTGCTACTTCGTAGTCTATTTTGTGTGTCTATAATTGCCTTATATAGTTATACATTTTAGGCTGGTTATTCTGAATAGCCAAACCTTAGCATCTTTGTAATGATTAGGCTGTAACTCTGCTTCTCTTACTTAATATATGGCAGCACTCCTGCCTCCTTTTCAAAAAAAAAAAGAACTGAGGGAAAAAAACAAAACCTCGGCCCTCGGGGCAATTTCAGTTTTAGGAGAGACTTCACGGCTACTGATCATGTGCCGCACGATATGTGCAAGTAAGAAAAACAGTTACACCCTATCAAAGGCAGCTGGTCCCTATCCCTAACTACCTGAAACATTTGTTGAACTACGTACTAACTGCTTTTGTAAATAGTGAAACCCATAAGGGAAGCACTGCATGATTTGATCATCTTCAAAGGGGATGTTTTGCAGATAGGTATCACGTCCAGATCCCATCCTTGTTTGTTCTTCCTTGTATTGATATCATCGGAAGCTTGTGTGCTCACTGTCACCACCGGGAACCTCACACCTTATGACGGTCATGTTATTTACGACGGCTAGTTGCCATAAGTAAATTAACTTACGACGGTCGTTGCGAGCCGTCGTAAGTAAACTAACTTACGACGGCCATGGGCCCATGGCTGTCGTAAGTTACGGGACTGTCGTAAGTTACCCGACCGTAACTTATGACGGCCGTAACCCTAAGCCGTCGTAAGTTACATCACCGTCGTAAATTAAGTGTAACTTACGACGGCCATTGTTGGGAAATAGGCGATGCGCTACTCTAGCAATTCGACCGTATCTGTGACGCTCTCAATTCTGTGGGAGAACCACGGAATCGAGAACTAATGCATATGTGTGCCCAGTATGTTCATCACACATACACATACGTTTCACAAACTGAATTCAGATATATATAACCACGAATAACAGAGTTTATTACAACGTCTCATGAGTACTGGACTCATGCTTACACCGGAAGTCTTATTTCTATGCAGCGGAAATCTCTACTTTATTTCAGAAGCAAAACTACTGCGGAAGCAAAACTAAGCAGAAGTGGCTCCATCTCTACTCCCTCCACAGGCAAGGTTGAGAATAGATCACACGCCATAATGCTCCACTTGATCTTCATAGTAGGCTTCTCCTGCTGCTGAGGATAAAGTAATAATGCAAGGTTGAGTACAATGATGTACTCAGCAAGTGCGGGAAAACACATGATATGCAGCTCATAAACAAGATAGGCATAAAAGGCTTATTTGCAGAAAAGCAGATTTGTAAAATTATGATAAACATCAACTTAACTTTAGATGTAATCCCAGCATATATTAAATTACCAACATACCTCCATCACTTCCCGTGTTCCATCCGAACATTAATCAATCCTTTATTCATACTCACGAATACCTCCTCGTATTCGCTACCATCTCATCTCACAAATCAACCTCGTCTCACACCGAGACCAATCTCATGTCATGACCCAACAGTCATGCAAACATCTCATCATCCAGACTCAACAGTTCCAAACCAATAACCATAACCAAGAACCTTCCCAATAACCATCCCGAAAACCATCCCAACTAATCATGGCAGTTTAGCCAGGTGCTCGTGACCGTAAGCTCGGCTATCATGATAGTTTTAGTAACTCTGCAGAGTTTGCACCTCTTTACCCATAAGTTTGTGATTTCGTCACCCGTCGGTGACTGCAGAACCTCCATTATACCAGTACACAACCATCGGTGTATGGTCAAGAGATCACAAAATAGCCTTTACAAAGGGGTTACTAGATGTATGGAGTCACTAAGGTTTCACCGGCAGGTTAGAATCTCCAATTCTCCCACCCACGGGCCCCCTCTTGTGCCATGCAGTTCCCAGGGCAGTCCTCACTCGACTCCCATTCCCCGCGCCTTCCACAGTCCATAACACTCTAGCAACTTACCTAATTACTCAGCTAAGCCGCACCCATACTTGGCCTTGTGGTGGCACTGTTATCCTGGCATGTGCATGCATGAACCGGTCCTTAGATCTACGGCAAGTAAAACCACCATCTCATGCTACCACATTCACAAACCCAGGCTTGCCTAGATCTCCCTCCGATCCATGTTCATTAACATCATTAGTTTTCTCATTATCATTACGAGTGCAGTTAGCTAGACACATCTATCTCGCTTCCCAATCCCATAGACTCAGCGAAGCATAAAGCAAAAACCATACCCGACTCATAAACTTCCCAGGTGACAAGGATGATTTAATCAAAACTAGTAAACTCCTATAAAAGGGTTTCCCATCATGTTTGACTCAGTACGCACACCTTTTTCGCAAACAAACAGTTTCTCCCAAAATATAGGATCAATATGGTCAAGGAGCACTTGCCTTGTACTTGCGGTTCCGGTTGTTCTTGATTCTCAAAACCTGGTTGCTGTAGTTCGTCGTAGACAGCTTCTTGAACCTGTCCTGCTATGTAGGATTCACGTGCATACAAGATTCACAACAATCAATATCATGCGCAAACCTTAAACTAGATGCGATGATGCACATGCATAATATCCTATGATTTTTATTAGATTGGTGTGCTCTTGCATGGCTTGCATTGGCAGAGGTGTTCGGATTAAAGGTGGATGTGGCGATGATCTTGTCTTTAGATCAAACTGATCATCGAGTGATCTGCCCACGAGAAGGCTTCTGTTCGAAAGGAATTGAAGAACAGATGCAAGAGATGAACAATGATGTCGTAAGGTGGTATTGAAGTCCTACCTCACGCTCTTCTTGTCTTCGAGGTCCTCCTCAGACCGCTTGGTTCTTCTCCGATGATCTCCCTTGTTGCGCTTTGGCGATGTTTTGCTCAGCGAATTAGGGCTAGGGCTCTAAGTCGTCGGCTTAGGAGTTGAAAGAGAAGTTTGTGGTTTCGGCCAGAGGTTTTGGGTTCTATTTATAATTGGGAAGAGAAGAGTCCTAATCTGATTGGATCCCGAATAAGAGTCTTATTCAGATCTTTGTTGGATCCTAACGTCTTATCTTTAGTAACATCATGGAAATTTAGATCAGTTTCTGTTTCGTACTAGTATCTTTACGCGCAAAAACCGCTCCAGACTCGTTACCTTCGTGGTGATGAGCTCCGGAGGCTCCACGTGTCCTCTCGGGGCCTGGTATCTACTTCTCCACAGAGACGAGCTCCGGTTGGGCCACGTGTCAATCGACCGAGACCTCCCCCTCTTTTGGAGGTGAGCTCCGCACACGCCACGTGTTGGCGCCGGTCTTCCCTCTCTTCCCTCCTCAGGAACATGCTTCGAGGTCGACACGTGTCTAGCAACGAAAGACCTCCCGGAGATAAGCTCCGGTGGCGACACATGTTCGATAGATCCGGATTCCTCTGAGATGAGCTCCGAGATCGACACATATCCCGGCGACGGGTCCTCTGATTTCCGCGAGGACTAGCTCCGAGGATGACATGTGTCCCATGAAAAATGCCTTTGCTTCTTCCGCAGAGGCTAGCTCCGTGGGCAACACGTGTCCCACAGGATCGAACCTTTTTCCAATTGCGGAGGTGACCCCGAGCCTTCCACGTAGCCAGTTTAGCGGCGAACCTCTCTTCACCTCGC
This sequence comes from Neostapfia colusana, assembly GCA_030760725.1. Lineage (NCBI taxonomy): Eukaryota > Viridiplantae > Streptophyta > Magnoliopsida > Poales > Poaceae > Neostapfia > Neostapfia colusana. The sequence continues at coordinate 111,758,263 of JASWHV010000006.1, forward strand.
AGGGGCGAGCTCCGAACACGCCACGTGGCTTGCTGGCTGCGGAGGTTGCCTTCGGTGCTCTCTGAGGGCTTTATTGGCTATCCTTTTGATATTTGTCATTGTTCCATCTTTTCTTAAAATGTTTTTCTTCTTCATAACACATGAACATATGCTCACACCCGAGATGAGGGTGTCACAGTATCACCCAGGAAACATGCGAGTAAGGAGGTCATGGATCGTTACCACTAGACGCGCAGCGCAGCGGATCGTAGATGCGCGTCGGTGTAGGAAAAGTAGATGATCACGTTCCTCTCCTCCTGAATCCTCATCACAGGAACGTCGTCACGTCACCGTAGCCGATCAGCGCAGCAGTAACAACAACGCCTCCACGGAGTCCACACGTACAGGGAGGAACGCCATGCGTCGGTGTGCTAGCACCGCGCGTGCGATAGGGGTTTCGGCGTGTGGCCTGTGAGGGGCGGCGGCTAGGGCTGTTACGTGGTGGAGTAATCTGCCCCTAACCGTACCCCTCATATTTATAGGCGCGCTAATGGGCTTTTAGGTCACAGGCCCATTAGTACCCTAATTTCTTATGGATTAAATATCCATCAGGCCTTTATCCGAATTGTTATGATTGCCTCTTAGGCATATCACCAACAATCTCCCACTCGCACTAGAGACAATCATATAGCCAAGTTTTTCAATATTCCATCCCCTTAAGTGTGTGACCCATTAGGTTCATGTACAGTCGGTTATGAATGAAAACAGTTTTCAAACACAAGTCAGTAGAGATACCTAGCAGGACATGCTGACTCCCGAATGTACATAAAGATCATATCGGATGAACCTAGATACATTCACATGCTAATTCCTTTGCCACATGATACCAGTAAAGCTCAAGGCGAGATACGTGCCATCCTTGTGATAGCTCGACCATTCACTCGATCAAATAGTGGATTCAATCTATTACTAACTTTTAGTCATAATGATTAACTCCTTAATCACTTTGGCATGGCCATGCACTTTCCAATCCAACCATCTCGAGGGGCCCAGAGATATCTCTCCTATTATTTAGGAGCGGCAAATCCCATCTTGATCCGCACACATCTCATTCCATGCTTCATCATTTACCTTAAGACTATTTTTATAACCACCCAGTTATGGAGTAGCGTTTGATAGTCTCAAAGTGCACAACTACACATAGTGAGAAATAATGGCGATCTCAGGTCTAAGAATCTAGTAGGTGTATCACTCAAGACCAACTGATGGCACATATGTAAATAACAATCTGACATGACCCCATTGGTCCTGTCGAGCCAGGATCACGCTGAGGGGTGCTGCGTTGCACAGCACCGTATAACACACGTCAAAGGTGCAAAGCGGAAGCGGAAGTTTTATTACATAAACAAGTTTATGAACATGTTTACATCAAAATAAGTTCAGTCTACACTCGCGGGCGTAGACTAAGCATCAAGTGCACGTTCAGCCCTCGAACGTGTCCTTGCTAGCACACACGCACACTAACTCTGCGGCGTGCACGACTCCCACTCGAAGGGGTTCCCCTCCTGGGGTTCCGTCTCCTCTTCGGGAGTCCCTTCCTCATAGAACCCTGCAAAAGCTTCAAACACAAGCAGTGAGCACGAAGGCTCAGCAAGTCTGACCCGTCTCACCTAAACATGGAACTTCTACATGAGGGTAATGGGTTGCATGAGGTAAAAATCATTTGCAAGGACTCGCCTAATTAGTAGAACCTTACTTTCAAGTTTTAGCAGCAGGTTGTGGAGAACCTTACGCTAAGGCACATGAGAGAGCCGCAATCAAACAAGAAACTCATTTCTCTCATGTACTTTGCCCAAAGTTGAAAAGAACTTTAATTAGCTCTAAGCTACAGCATATCATTAACAATCACTGTCCAGCTTTCAATCAGCAACATTTTAACATTTAACTAGCCTGTTCTTTCTACGTCACGGTACAGTGAACAAGTGGTACTCACTGACCGTGAGGGACGGCGATTATAATCGATTTACACCTGCAGGGTTACCCGAACAACCCGTCACGTACGCCCGTACTCGATGTTGCCTACAACAACCATCACGGACGCCGTACGCGACTACCTTTCACCCGTTAGCCAAATATTGAACCGGTCCCATCGTCCCGAGCAAGAGGTCTCTGCACGCGCATCTCCGTGCCGCCAGCCGATTTACACCTCAAGCTCTCAACCTACCCTCTGAACGACGGGCAATGCCTCAATAACCAGCTACCCGAGTTACATCAGTTTCCCGGTTCCCATATAGCCGGTAGGTCTTCGGTACTGTTCTAGCTTGTTCAACAGGCCCGCACACGGCTCGGTCCTCAATCGACACAAGCGGAGCTACAGCACACAGGCCCCAAAGTCCTGCTGCCCTTACTCTCCGCTCGGTCTCATTTTCTTGCCATGTGTATCATGTGCTATCTCTACCCGAGCAATGTGCCTCTAGCCTATTCTCGCGAGTAGTTCCAACTACTCGACTTGTACCGAATCCTACTCTATCCTAGCAATGCAGTGGCTAACGGGGTTTGCAATCCTAAACCCCAACCCATGGTTTTCTTGGCTATGCAGTGGGGTTTCCAAACAAGACTCTAATGCACAGAATAAAGGAAACAAGTATGTGCTCAAAACAATAAAAATTTGTAAAATGGTTAATGCAAACCGGAGCTTGCCTTGCTGCTCTTGGTCGTAGGCTAGCTGTTCCTCCGGAGTAACGAAGTCTAGGACTTCGGGTTCCTCCTCGACCTTAGCGACTACATGATAAGAGCAATGTATGTATTAATTTAAATGCATTTGTATTATCTTTGAAGTTGTGAAGTCTATAACCTTTGCTAGACAGACCTAATGACTGTGAAACTTTTACTGTGGCTTGGTTACAACCTAAACAGAGACTTGGTCAAGTTTTAGTTGCAGCAAAGCTCATTTGAGCCCTCCACAATTAATTATGTCCTTGACCTTAATTGGAACTCTTAGGGTGTTCTAGGAATTTTCATGAGACAAACTATGACTTTCTGAAAACTAGATTTTCAGAGGGTTCTAATGGAGTTGGTCTCACTTAATTTGGAAGTCCCTAACTAAAGATATGAGCTAAACAATTTCAGAGAAAATTCTGAAAATGTTTCTGAACATTTTCTATTTTCTCTGGAACAGTTTCACTAATCACACCATTAGGTGAATTAAATTAGCTCAAATGGATCTGAAATTTTTATGGTAGTTCAGGGATATTTTGGTTAATATCCCAGCAAAATTTCAGGATTTTCCTCCACAGGATTCTCCAGTTAAAATTCCTAACAGTTTAAACTTTGAGGAATTAATTCTGGAAAATTAAGGGTTTTCATGAAGTGAAACTTGATTTGCTGGAAAGTAATCGGAGAGCTGAATCCAGCAAAATTTGGTTCACTCAATTTGGAGCTTTCTAGCCAAAGTTATAAGGATTTGAAGTTTGAACTGAAACTGAAATTCGGGAAAAAGTTTAAACTCTGGCTTGTGGGCCCCGCACACAGTGCGTCGTCTCCCTCCTCGCGCCAACTGCGCGGCGGCGGCGATCTCCGGCGACCCTCGCCGGAACTGAGTTCCCGGCCACCCCCCGGCCCGAAACTTGCCGCCTGCCCCTTTACTGACCCCCTGGACTCGATGGTGGGGTCGCCGGCTGCCGGCGATGACCGGAAACCCGTGCGCACCGATGACAGCACCTGCTAGGGTTCCGGTGAGGTCGGTCCCGCTCTCCCGTGCACCAAATCGACCGGAAATCGGTCGGAGAGCATCAGTAGAGCATGGGAAACACGAACCAGGGCTGGGTGGAAGCTAGAAATACCGGCAACTAGGCTCTCGACGGTGAGCCGAGGTGTTCAGCCATGGCGGCGGGGAAAACAGCCATATCATGGCCGATTCTCGATGGTTTTCTCTAATTCCAGTTCGAGCGTGGGCGCTATCGTGCGTAGAAGCTACTAGGTAACGAGCTCGTCCAACCCTCGTGCATAGAGCACGAATTTCACCCGAAGGTGAGCTCGGTCCTTATGAACTGATCAAGAGTAAATTTGGAAATTCTCGGCCGAGGGTTGATCAATCGCCAAACGGCTTTCGGCTACTCCATCTACATACAATCACACACCTTTCTTGTGTAGAGAAGAGGACGTGACAACGGCTGTGCCGTGCTGTCCACGGGAGCCCGATAGGCGGCGATGTTCGGCTCGCCGGAGAAATGGCTCGTACAGCTCGAGTACGCTTGCTCACTGGACAACACGGGGTCTAGGAGGTTGCTCACGACCTCTTGGTGCCGTTTTTCTGTGGAGGAGGCTGTGCTCACGAGTGATCGGCTTGATCAAGCGTCAGCTCGAGCGGCGGCGGTTGCAGTAGAAGAACAGGCCGAGTATGTCGGCAGCTCGGGGAATGGGCGATCGGAGCACGCCGGGGAGGGGATAAGTAGCCCGGCGACTGGTCTCCGGCTTGGGGCGTGCAGCAGGAGCTGGCGCCGTCTGAACCCCTCGGTGGCGCGCGCACACTGCACCCGGGAACCGATTGAGCTGTGTTTCAGTCGGTTTGTGTTGAAGTAGAGGCTGACATGTGGGTCCCACCCCCCATTTCAACCTCTGAAATTTACTCCTAATCACTGTTGTAAACAGTGAACCCCATACTACCCTTGGCAATTCAAATTATTCACCCATGAGCCATTTGAATTGATCCAAGTTCAAATGAGGTTTGGTTTGAATGAATTTCAGCACAAGTTCAGTTTGAAATTCAAATAAAGTTTGAATTTCTCCCCCTTAGCTCATGTCAAGATCAACTCCAAATGGAGTGAAAATTGGTGTGTGAGCTCACAAAAATGTGCTGAGTAAGAATATGCCTTCCACTTTTAAATTCATGGGATAAAAACAGTTTGAATTTGAATAAGGTTTCAAACTGCCCTCTTCCTAACTATACCCAAACTGACCTCAAAAGGTTTTGAATTTGGGTGAAACTTGGCAGGGACATCCTTAGTAAAGTGTAGGAGTTTTCATATGTCCAGCCCATCTATATCACATGTGGGAAATACCACTTTTGCAATGTGTAAGTTTGTTCTCTAATGAGCATGTTGATAATTGTTACTTGCTCTTCATTTGTGTTCATCATTCTTCCTCAAATGAGGTGTGTGGTGTGGTGATGAACACTGCAAATGTGTGTCAAAAACTGAGGCCCTTACATTCCTCCCCCCTTAAAAGAATCTCGTCCCGAGATTATAAGGTGAAAATGAGAGAGAGGACGGTGGAAAATTACCGGATATGCGACGTGAAAAAGTCGGGGTAGTTAGTGCGAAGGAATTCTTCGCTCTCCCATGTCGCTTCGTCCATGGAGTGATTACTCCATAGAACCTTGTAGAACCACAACGTACGGTTGCGTGTGGTTCGGGCCTTTTCATCAATAATCTGCACCGGTTCCTCCCGATAGGTGAGATCCGGTTGTAGTTCTTCAATGTCTTCCAGCTGAACGGTAGTTGATAGCTTGAGACACTTCCTCAGCTGGGAAATATGAAAGACGTCGTGCACACCGGAAAGTGCTTCTGGTAATTTCAGCCGGTATGCCACTGATCCACCTCTTTCGGTAATCTGAAATGGACCGATGAATCGGGGTGCCAACTTTCCTCTCACCCCAAATCTGTTTACGCCCTTCATTGGAGACACCCGTAGATATACATGATCTCCAACTTCGAATTGTAATGGGCGCCTTCTCCGGTCCGCATACTGTTTCTGACGGGATTGAGCGGCTTTTAGGTTCGCTTGAATTAGTCGAACCTTTTCTTCCGCGTTGTTGACAAGGTCAATCCCGAAGGTAACCCTTTCGCCAGACTCACACCAGTTCAATGGTGTGCGGCATTTTCTTCCGTATAGCGCCTCGTAGGGCGCCATCTTGATGCTGGTTTGGTACCCATTGTTGTACGAGAACTCGGCTAACGGCAAGTGATCATCCCAATTCTTGCCGTGGTTGATAGCGCAAGCTCGTAGCATGTCTTCTAGGATTTGATTTACCCGCTCGGTTTGCCCATCCGTCTGCGGGTGGTAGGCTGAACTACGGATCAGCTTCGTCCCCAAGGCAGCGTGCAGCTGCTCCCAAAAACGGGACACAAATAAGGTGCCCCGATCCGATATGATAGTACGGGGTACGCCGTACAAGCATAGGATCCGTGAGATGTACAGTTCAGCGTACTTCTGGGCGTTGTAGTTGGTGTTGACCGGGATGAAATGGGCAACTTTGGTGAGCCAATCGACGATCACCCACACCGAATCATGTTTCTGTAAGGTGGTGGGTAAACCGACGACGAAATCCATGCTCACGTCCTCCCACTTCCAGGCATGAATGCCCAGTGGTTGCAGCAGTCCCAGTTTCCGCATATGATCTGCCTTCACCCTTCGACATGTATCACACTCGGACACGTATTTTGCAGTCTCCCGCTTCATCCGTGTCCACCAAAACTTGCTTCTGAGTTCTTGATACATTTTGTTGCTGCCGGGGTGAATAGAAAACTTTGATAAGTGAGCCTCATCAAAGATTTTCTTCCGTAACTCCGGGTTTCGGGGTACGACGATCCGGTCCTTGAACCATAGGACGCCGTCTCCGTCCTTCCGGAAACATTTCAACTCCCCACTGTCTACACGTCTCCGTAAATGTGATATGCCCTTGTCATTCTTCTGGGCTGCCGCTATCTCTTCACGGATGGTGGGGATCAAAGCTAGGTTGTAGAGAGCTCCGTGTGGAATCACATGTAGTGGTGGTTCGCTCTCTTCCAACGGTGTGATGGTCAGAGTATTGACGTGTGACTTGCGGCTCAGCGCATCTGCCACTACGTTTGCCTTGCCCGGATGATAATGGATTTCTATCTCGTAATCCTTTATCAGTTCTAACCATCTTCGTTGCCTCATATTCAGCTCCTTCTGAGTGAATATGTACTTGAGGCTTTTGTGGTCGGTATATAAATGTACGAGGTTACCGAGTAGGTAGTGCCTCCACATCTTCAGTGCAAGTACCACGGCAGCGAGCTCCAAGTCGTGAGTTGGATAATTTTGCTCATGGTTTCTAAGCTGCCGTGATCCATACGCGACCACTCTTCGGTCTTGCATCAGCACACACCCGAGCCCAATGCCGGATGCATCGCAGTACACATCGAACGGTTTTGTTGTATCTGGCTGCGCCAAAACCGGTGCTGATGTCAGGTGCTTGACTAAAGCCTTGAATGCTGCTTCACATGTTGGACTCCAAACATATTTGGTAGCCTTCTTCAACAGCTCCGTCATTGGCTTGGCAATATTCGAGAAGTTCGGAATGAACCTCCGATAATATCCCGCGAGTCCGAGGAAACTCCGTACCTCATGAACAGTTCTCAGGGATTTCCAATTCAGCACTTGCGTGATCTTGCTCGGGTCCACAGCGATACCCTCCGCTGAGATGATATGCCCGAGGAAAGGCACTTGCGATATCCAAAACTCGCATTTGCTGAATTTTGCGTATAACTTGCGATCCCGCAGCCGTTGCAAGACTATACGCAGATGTTTCTTGTGATCTTCCTCCGACTTGGAATATACCAGGATGTCGTCGATGAAGACCACGACAAACTTGTCCAGCTCCGGCATGAACATCGAGTTCATTAAGTACATGAAGTGAGCTGGAGCATTGGTGAGGCCGAAGGACATGACCAGGTACTCATAAAGTCCGTACCTTGTCAAGAAAGCTGTCTTTGGAATGTCCTCCGCCCTTATCTTAATCTGATGGTACCTGAATCTTAAATCCATCTTGGAAAAGATCTTCGCTTCGACCAACTGATCAAACAACATGTCGATCCGTGGCAACGGGTACTTGTTTTTGATGGTTACGGCATTTAATGGACGGTAGTCCATGCAAAGCCGCAACGTTTCATCCTTTTTCTTGACAAATAATGCCGAACAGCCCCATGGCAAGGAGCTCGGCCTAATAAAACCCTTCTCCAGAAGGTCCGTGAGCTGAGTCTTCAGTTCCGCCAACTCCTTGGGCGCCATCTTGTACGGCCTTCGGGATATTGGCATGGTTCCCGGTGCGGGTTCAATCTTGAACTCCACCTCTCTATCGGGTGGCATCCCCGGCAAATCGTCCGGGAATACATCAGGGAACTCTCGGACCACTGGAATATCTTCCAATCTGATGGTCGTGGCTTGATAGACACTTGGAAGTTTTATTTCTGGACTGTCCAGAAATAATGAGTGAGAACCGTGCACCTCTGAGTTTAAGTGCACGACTCAAAGGACGGTGTCTAAAACAGCGCCGTGGCGGGTTAACCACGACATCCCTAGGATGACATCGACCTTCTGTCCCTCTAAGATAATGAGAGACGTGGGGTACACTCTACCCGCTAAGCATAATGGTGCTTTGGAGACCATTACGCTTGCTGAAATCTTCCCACCCGGTGAACAAATTAAATATGGACTATCGGTGGGTAGTATTGGCAAACTGTGTTTAGCAATGAAAGCTTGGCTAATAAAATTATGCGTGGCGCCTGAATCAAACAGTACTATAGCGGGATGCTGGTGGAGTTGGAACATACCCGCAAGGATTGGCTCGCCCTCCGGCACGTCCTCAATGGCAAGTTGGTGGACAGTGCCGGGCCTAGGGTTTGCCCGCCGCGCATTAGTAGGGTTCCGGGGTTGATTCCTCCCCGGAAACTGTGGTGCCACTCCGCCGCCTTGCCTCTCCGGGCAACTGCTCGCGAAGTGTCCTGGACGACCACACTTGTAACATGTGGCCGCTGATGGTGGAGTACTCGGTGGACGAAAGCCCGGCATGCGTTGCTGAGGTGCAAACGCACGCGGCATCGCCCGCTGCTGCTGTTGTTGTTGCGGTGGTACTGGCAGTGCCGGCCGGAATGCCAGCGAAGAATACGGCCGACTGCGGAACGGCATCGACCGCTGTGGTGGCTGCCAGCGTGGACCTGATGGTGGGCAATTCACCATCCGAAACTTCTGAGAAGGACCGCCTCCTTCTCTGCTGCTCTGCGGCGCGCTTCGCTTTCGCTCTGCCGCCACCAACTCCTTGCCGGAGTCCTCCTGAACAATCGCAGCATCAATGATGTCGTTGAGGCTGCCGCAATTGAACATCGCCAACTTGTCCTTCAGGAGCGGGTTAAGCCCCTGGTAAAAATGGTCTCGCCGCTTCTCGTCTGTATCCGCGTGATACGACGCGTAGAGCGCGAGATCGTTGAACGCCCTGGAGTATTCCAGCGCGTTCCGGCTCCCTTGTTGCAGGTGTAGGAACTCCTGCGTCTTCCTCTTCATCAAACCGGGCGGTATATGATAGGCCCTGAAGGCCGTCCGGAACTCCGCCCAGGTCATCACTCGGTCGGTGGGCTGGGAAGCACAGAAGTTGGCCCACCACGCGCTCGCGGATCCTTGGAGCTGCTGGACCGCGAACTGAGTCTTGCGCTGCTCGCTGATTTGGAGCAGCCCGAACTTCATCTCTATGGCGCGGAGCCAGTTGTCCGCGTCAAGTGGTTCATCCGCCCTTGAGAATACAGGGGGATGAGTTGCCAGGAAGTCGGAGTAGGAGCTCTGTTGGCGCTCCTCACGATCTTGACGTCTCTCTGGGCGAGACGTATTGGCGATGAGAGTCTGCAGCAACTCTGTGTGCTGCTGATGCGAGCCCGCCATTGCCGCGACAATGTCGACCAATGTAACCGTTGGTAGTGGCGGTGGCGGTGTTTGCTGTTGCTGTTGCTGCTGCTGTCCCGAGGAGTCCTCGGGAGGTGGTTGGGAGGTCTCTCCCCCTTGACTGGTACCCCCAACGTCAGGGTTGGCACGAGTACGCGTCATTCTGAAATTCAAAACAGCAGCAATTAGCACATGTCTTACTAAAAATTCCATACACAACAGTAGGTATTGAAGTGACACATGATCAATTTGCACAACATTCACATATATTGATAAAGCATAAACTTTATACAAGATACATTATTCTCGGATCTCCGAGAAGTCGTGCTCATGTCGTCACTACCTATACATACGCTACTGTCTACACGACATGTCACCGATTACAAAAGTTGGGTTACGCTACCCTAGCTGCCCTACTTGGCAACCGTAACCCCCTACTCGGAGTAGAACTCGACCTCCTGTGGGTCGTCCTCCTACGGTACCTCTGCTGGTGGCTCGGGGTCTACCACCTCTTCTCCCATTCCGGGTTCTCCCATGGCTGGAAGACCCAAGACTACCGGTACGCCCAATACCGGGGGTACGAGGTCCTGCAAGGCATGCACCTCGTCCATAGCTTGGTTGTAGTCCTCTTCCCAGCCTTGTCCTTCCTCAATAGCGTCGTCCCGCTCTTGAGCAAGGTCCTCATTCTGCTGGGTTAGGGTCTGCACCAGCTCTTGCAACGCTGCGATGTCAACACGGCTCTTCTTCTTTGCCTTCTTCAGACGACGCAACTGATTGTGTTGTTCATTCAGTCGCTTGATCGTCGGAAGGAGCACATTGCGGAGTGCGCTGTGAGCACCCTCGAAATGATCTCCACGGCTTGTGCTCTCCTTGAGCTTGGTGGCGAGATGCTCCGTATGAACAGCTTGGCTGTCCATCACAGCGTTTCCCTCCCTCATTTGGAGGCTGGGGTTTGCCTCCGCGGGGTTGTACCTTGGGCAACTCGGGTCTGTTGCCTCCAGGTACCTCTCTTCCCACACATGCTGAGCTCGTCCCTCCACCGGAACGAGTGTGTATGGTGTGCCCCCCATAGCCTGCACGTGCAGTTGGCAGAAACGTGACATAGTTTCGCGGGCTGCCGCTTGCCACATCCCTTCCGGTTGTCTTCCTCTCACCGTGACGGTGAATGGCACCCAACCGGGTGGCGTAGGTCCTGCAGGAACCTCGACATGGATCGTCCACGTCTTGTTCCCCTCTTTGCCTTCTTCCTTGGCGAAGTATTGCGGCATCTGGTTGTACCCGAAATATTGGAGCATTTGCCACAATGCTTCCGGGTAGCCGCTACGGTCAGAGCAGTGGGAAACTACCCACCCGTTCTCCAACCGTTTATCTGCTGCCATCTGTAAAAATATATTTGAGAAATGTCAAATATTTATTTAAACAGTAAACCATTGAGTTATAACATAAGATATGTCCTTGAACTCATAACACTTGGAAACATAGTTCAAATTTTTAAACAAATTTGACTGCTGATCTGCTGTTCCCATGACAGCCTTGACCAGTTTCCATTTCAACCTGATTTAGGCCAGGTTAGAAGCAAAACCAGTCCTGGAGCTCAACATCAAAGTTGAAGCTAACTTCAATAGATTTCCAGCCAGTATTTGCTTGGCCTAAGATCTGTCCTGGTTCAAAAGTTATGAGATGTCAAAGTTAACAGAATTTCTGGGAACAATTGGACAGCACCTCCCTGCCTTAGGTACTGATTTGATCCAACAATCTCAGTTACTTCTGTTCCTAATCTGACAAAACTTTCTGTTACAAAGTTGTAACCCATCTCATAAGATTTCCAGAACTACCTCATTTTCTATTTTTGGATTTTTATGCAGGAAGTTATGCTCAATTTACAAAGAGTCTACAGAGAGTCTTTACCCTGTCCTGTTTTCTGGACAGTTCCAACTCTACTGCATTTTTCAAGTGGTTAAGGATTGAAACACCTCTGGACCTCAACAGAAAAGTTGTAAAGACATTCCAAAGCTTTCCAGAAATGTATCATACGACCCCAATCTCGAAAGAACTCAACCTCTAGCCTCTGATTAACTTCAGCCTTGATTCAGCTGAAAACAGAGTGCTCTGTCCTTAACAACCTATAAGTTGAAAACTTGTTAACTTTGAATATCCTGTTCAAGGGAAGGAGTTACATCAAGTTTTACTACTTTGGATCAAAACCTTCAAGTTTTTAAATGAAGTTGTTTATTTAATGGGGTGTGACGTCGATGCATCACCAGATTATGTCGGTACTACGTCCTCACAAAGGAAAAACCTATACCGGACTTAGCCGGCTTCGTTAGTTCAGTGGCACTACTCGTCACTTGCACACGGATGCTACACGTCTACCGTTTCGTGGTCAGGCTACCTGCAGAAACTCAAACAATCATCAGACTCGGCTGCACACCGAGCCCGGAATCCATACAGTTGGTACACCCGGCCGTCATCACTCGCCCGGATGTTCTCAAGCCAAACACGCCTTGAGTTACGTGTTCACGTTTCAGACCACGTGACGGGGTCTCCCATGTTGCACCACGCACGCCAGGGACAGACGTTGCTTGAATACCCCAAACGACATTAAGAGTCGTAGAGGATATCAAAGCGGGTCGGGTTACCTGCCACCCGTGGGGCTCCACCCTTCAGCTTGTGCGCACTGGTGGACAGCGCTTACGTGCACCCCCCAAGACATGAACGTCCCGAGATGCACGATTTTCCGACATAACAAATAGGTTAATATGCCACTTTCTATATGCTAATAACATCCTTATACGGGCTACTAACTCGTTCCTCACTGGATTTTTGAAAAAGAAGACCTTTGTACTGTGTTAAACCTCAAGCGAGCTCTGATACCACGCTGACACGACCCCATTGGTCCTGTCGAGCCAGGATCACGCTGAGGGGTGCTGCGTTGCACAGCACCGTATAACACACGTAAAAGGTGCAAAGCGGAAGCGGAAGTTTTATTACATAAACAAGTTTATGAACATGTTTACATCAAAATAAGTTCAGTCTACACTCGCGGGCGTAGACTAAGCATCAAGTGCACGTTCAGCCCTCGAACGTGTCCTTGCTAGCACACACGCACACTAACTCTGCGGCGTGCACGACTCCCACTCGACGGGGTTCCCCTCCTGGGGTTCCGTCTCCTCTTCGGGAGTCCCTTCCTCATAGAACCCTGCAAAAGCTTCAAACACAAGCAGTGAGCACGAAGGCTCAGCAAGTCTGACCCGTCTCACCTAAACATGGAACTTCTACATGAGGGTAATGGGTTGCATGAGGTAAAAATCATTTGCAAGGACTCGCCTAATTAGTAGAACCTTACTTTCAAGTTTTAGCAGCAGGTTGTGGAGAACCTTACGCTAAGGCACATGAGAGAGCCGCAATCAAACAAGAAACGCATTTCTCTCATGTACTTTGCCCAAAGTTGAAAAGAACTTTAATTAGCTCTAAGCTACAGCATATCATTAACAATCACTGTCCAGCTTTCAATCAGCAACATTTTAACATGTAACTAGCCTGTTCTTTCTACGTCATGGTACAGTGAACAAGTGGTACTCACTGACCGCGAGGGACGGCGATTATACTCGATTTACACCTGCAGGGTTACCCGAACAACCCGTCACGTACGCCCGTACTCGATGTTGCCTACAACAACCATCACGGACGCCGTACGCGACTACCTTTCACCCGTTAGCCAAATATTGAACCGGTCCCATCGTCCCGAGCAAGAGGTCTCTGCACGCGCATCTCCGTGCCACCAGCCGATTTACACCTCAAGCTCTCAACCTACCCTCTGAACGACGGGCAATGCCTCAATAACCAGCTACCCGAGTTACATCAGTTTCCCGGTTCCCATATAGCCGGTAGGTCTTCGGTACTGTTCTAGCTTGTTCAACAGGCCCGCACACGGCTCGGTCCTCAATCGACACAAGCGGAGCTACAGCACACAGGCCCCAAAGTCCTGCTGCCCTTACTCTCCGCTCGGTCTCATTTTCTTGCCATGTGTATCATGTGCTATCTCTACCCAAGCAATGTGCCTCTAGCCTATTCTCGCGAGTAGTTCCAACTACTCGACTTGTACCGAATCCTACTCTATCCTAGCAATGCAGTGGCTAACGGGGTTTGCAATCCTAAACCCCAACCCATGGTTTTCTTGGCTATGCAGTGGGGTTTCCAAACAAGACTCTAATGCACAGAATAAAGGAAACAAGTATGTGCTCAAAACAATAAAAATTTGTAAAATGGTTAATGCAAACCGGAGCTTGCCTTGCTGCTCTTGGTCGTAGGCTAGCTGTTCCTCCGGAGTAACGAAGTCTAGGACTTCGGGTTCCTCCTCGACCTTAGCGACTACATTATAAGAGCAATGTATGTATTAATTTAAATGCATTTGTATTATCTTTGAAGTTGTGAAGTCTATAACCTTTGCTAGACAGACCTAATGACTGTGAAACTTTTACTGTGGCTTGGTCAAGTTTTAGTTGCAGCAAAGCTCATTTGAGCCCTCCACAATTAATTATGTCCTTGACCTTAATTGGAACTCTTAGGGTGTTCTAGGAATTTTCATGAGACAAACTATGACTTTCTGAAAACTAGATTTTCAGAGGGTTCTAATGGAGTTGGTATCACTTAATTTGGAAGTCCCTAACTAAAGATATGAGCTAAACAATTTCAGAGAAAATTCTGAAAATGTTTCTGAACATTTTCTATTTTCTCTGGAACAGTTTCACTAATCACACCATTAGGTGAATTAAATGAGCTCAAATGGATCTGAAATTTTTATGGTAGTTCAGGGATATTTTGGTGAATATCCCAGCAAAATTTCAGGATTTTCCTCCACAGGATTCTCCAGTTAAAATTCCTAACAGTTTAAACTTTGAGGAATTAATTCTAGAAAATTAAAGGTTTTCATGAAGTGAAACTTGATTTGCTGGAAAGTACTCGGAGAGCTGAATCCAGCAAAATTTGGTTCACTCAATTTGGAGCTTTCTAGCCAAAGTTATAAGGATTTGAAGTTTGAACTGAAACTGAAATTCGGGTAATAGTTTAAACTCTGGCTTGTGGGCCCCGCACACAGTGCGTCGTCTCCCTCCTCGCGCCAACTGCGTGGCGGCGGCGATCTCCGGCGACCCTCGCCGGAACTGAGTTCCCGGCCACCCCCGGCCCGAAACTTGCCGCCTGCCCCTTTACTGACCCCCTGGACTCAATGGTGGGGTCGCCGGCCGCCGGCGATGACCGGAAACCCGTGCGCACCGATGACAGCACCTGCTAGGGTTCCGGTGAGGTCGGTCCCGCTCTCCCGTGCACCAAATCGACCGGAAATCGGTCGGAGAGCATCAGTAGAGCATGGGAAACACGAACCAGGGCTGGGTGGAAGCTAGAAATACCGGCAACTAGGCTCTCGACGGTGAGCCGAGGTGTTCAGCCATGGCGGCGGGGAAAACAGCCATATCATGGCCGATTCTCGATGGTTTTCTCTAATTCCAGTTCGAGCGTGGGCGCTATCGTGCGTAGAAGCTACTAGGTAACGAGCTCGTCCAACCCTCGTGCATAGAGCACGAATTTCACCCGAAGGTGAGCTCGGTCCTTATGAACTGATCAAGAGTAAATTTGGAAATTCTCGGCCGAGGGTTGATCAATCGCCAAACGGCTTTCGGCTACTCCATCTACATACAATCACGCACCTTTCTTGTGTAGAGAAGAGGACGTGACAACGGCTGTGCCGTGCTGTCCACGGGAGCCCGATCGGCAGCGATGTTCGACTCGCCGGAGAAATGGCTCGTACAGCTCGAGGACGCTTGCTCACTGGACAACACGGGGTCTAGGAGGTTGCTCACGACCTCTTGGTGCCGTTTTGCTGTGGAGGAGGCTGTGCTCGCGAGTGATCGGCTTGATCAAGCGTGAGCTCGAGCGGCAGCGGTTGCAGTGGAAGAACAGGCCGAGTATGTCGGCAGCTCGGGGAATGGGCGATCGGAGCACGCCGGGGAGGGGATAAGTAGCCCGGCGACTGGTCTCCGGCTTGGGGCGCGCAGCAGGAGCTGGCGCCGGCTGCCCCCCTCGGTGGCGCACGCACACTGCACCCGGGAACCGATTGAGCTGTGTTTCAGTCGGTTTGTGTTGAAGTAGAGGCTGACATGTGGGTCCCACCCCCCATTTTAACCTCTGAAATTTACTCCTAATCACTGTTGTAAACAGTGAACCCCATACTACCCTTGGCAATTCAAATTATTCACCCATGAGCCATTTGAATTGATCCAAGTTCAAATGAGGTTTGGTTTGAATGAATTTCAGCACAAGTTCAGTTTGAAATTCAAATAAAGTTTGAATTTCTCCCCCTTAGCTCATGTCAAGATCAACTCCAAATGGAGTGAAAATTGGTGTGTGAGCTCACAAAAATGTGCTGAGCAAGAATATGCCTTCCACTTTTAAATTCATGGGATAAAAACAGTTTGAATTTGAATAAGGTTTCAAACTGCCCTCTTCCTAACTATACCCAAACTGACCTCAAAAGGTTTTGAATTTGGGTGAAACTTGGCAGGGACATCCTTAGTAAAGTGTAGGAGTTTTCATATGTCCAGCCCATCTATATCACATGTGGGAAATACCACTTTTGCAATGTGTAAGTTTGTTCTCTAATGAGCATGTTGATAATTGTTACTTGCTCTTCATTTGTGTTCATCATTCTTCCTCAAATGAGGTGTGTGGTGTGGTGATGAACACTGCAAATGTGTGTCAAAAACTGAGGCCCTTACACAATCCCAACAGTGTCTCGGAATGGGTCTATCCAACACCATGTTCACTAACATATGTTCACATTATTAATTTGAGATCTCCATATCTATGATCCATGAAATGTGATCATCAATTAATACATGTGCTAGTCTGCGTACTATCATTATCTCATATAACGATGTAGACTAGGGATCATTTTGAGTAATATTATAATTAACAAAGAGTCAACAAGTCACATACTTGATGATCAATGTGAATAATAGTTACTCAAATAGTACATAAACATAGCTATGACACAAGTCTCCCACGTACACACTAGGATCACTGATGTAAGTAGCTAATACCCATAGATCTCGTGTGCGCCTCATGCTTTGATTATGGAAGAGGCTTTGTCAATGGATCTGCCACATTCAAATCCGTATGAACCATGCATGTATTCACATCACCTCGGTCGATAATCTCTCGAATGAGGTGATAGCGTCGTAGTATATGTTTGGATCTTTTGTGTGATCTAGGCTCCTTTGCCTGTGCAATGTCTCCATTATTGTCGCAATAGAGATCCACAGGTCCGGACGCACTAGGAACAACACCCAACTCAGAAACAAATTTTCTGATCCAAACAACTTCCTTTGCAGCTTTATAAGTTACAATATACTCCGCCTCCGTCGTTGAATCTGCTACTGTGTCTTGCTTGGAACTTTTCTAGCTCACTGCCCCTCCATTGAGGCAGAACACAAAACCGGATTGCGATCTAGAGTCATCCTTGTCTAATTGGAAGCTAGCATCGGTGTAACCTCTTACAACGAGCTCTTCTTCACCTCCAAACACTAGGAACACATCCTTAGTTCTTCTCAAGTACTTAAGAATGTTTTTGACAACTGTCCAATGAGCCTCACCATAATCTGATTGATACCTGCTCGTAACACTTAGAGCATAGGATACATCTAGGCGTGTACACAACATGGCATACATGATAGATCCAATAGCCGAAGCATAAGGAATCGCTCTCATCCTCTTTTGCTCATCAAGCGTTGAAGGACACTGACTTTTGCTTAGAGTGATGCCATGTGACATTGGCAAGAAACCTTTCTTAGAATTTTGCATATTGAACTGATTCAATATCTTGTCAATATATGTGTCTTGGCTTAATCCAATTAGCCTTTTAGATCTATCTCTATAGATCTTTATGCCCAAAATGTATGTTGCCTCTCCTAAATCCTTCATTGAGAAACTTTTCCTTAATGAGGATTTAACAACATCTAGTACTGGAATGTTATTTCCGATCAACAATATGTCATCTACATATAGGAACAGAAATATAAGTGCGCTCCCACTAACCTTCTTGTAAATACAAGGTTCTTCTATGTTCTTGATGAAACCAAACCCTTTGACCACTTCATCAAAACGTAGATTCCAACTCCGTGATGCTTGCTTCAATCCATAGATGGACTTTGAAGTTTGCATATTTTTATAGCATTTTTAGGATCGACAAAACCCTCAGGTTGTGTCATGTACACATCCTCAGTCAGACTCCCATTAAGAAAGGTTGTTTTGACATCCATGTGCCATATTTCATAATCAAAATATGAAGCAATTGCTAGGAGAATCCGAACAGACTTTAGCATAGTGACGATAATCAACACCTTGAATTTGTTTGAAACCTTTCGCCACCAATCGTGCTTTATAGATGTGAAATTTTCCATCTATATCAGTCTTTTTCTTGAAAATACATTTGCAATCTATTGGTCTCACACCATCGATTGGATCAACCAAGTTCCAAACTTGATTCTCATGCATGGATTCTATTTCGGATTCCATGGCTCCAAGCCATTTCTCAGAGTCGGGTCCCATTATTGCTTCATTGTAGGACACATACTCATTATTGTCCAACAATACCATGTCCTGTTGTTCCATGGTTAGGAGTGTTAACTTTTCAGTTGCACGACTTACCCTTGTAGACCTTCATGGGGTTGGTATTTAATTAAGTGGTTGTACAACATCTTGTACATTCTGTATAGGATTAGAGGGTGCCGAACCATTTTCAGGTATTTCTTGAATTTCTTCAAGATGCACCTTGCTCCCACTAACTCTTTTTGAGAGAAACTCTTTCTCCAAGAAGACAACATTGCGAGCAGTAAACACTTTACCCTTTGTTTTATTATAAAAATAATATCCTTTGGTTTCCCTAGGATATCCCACAAAGAAGCATTTGTCTGATTTGGGAGTAAGTTTGTCTGACGTCAAACGTTTGACATAAGCATCACATCCCCAAACTTTGAGGAAAGAAAATCCGAGACGTTTCCCGGTCCACATCTCATATGGTGTCTTCTCAACAGACTTAGTTGGGACTCTGTTTAGTGTAAACGCAGCAGTTTCAAGAGCATAACCCCAAAAGGATAGTGGAAGATCAGTCTGGCTCATCATCGACCTAACCATGTCTAACAAGGTTCGGTTCCTCCGCTCGGACACCCCATTCCATTGAGGCGTTCCAGGTGCAGTCAATTGTGGAACAATTCCATATTGTTTTAAATGATCATAAAATTCATGGATCAAATATTCACCTCCACAATCAGATCATAGAAGTTTAATTGTCTTGCCCAACTGATTTTGTACTTCATTCTGAAATTCTTTGAACTTTTCAAAAGATTCAGACTTATGCCTCATTAGATAGACATATCCATATCTACTAAAGTCATCGGTAAAAGTAATGAGTTACTAAAAAGCACCTCTAGCTACCGAACTCATTGGTCCACATACATCAGTATGTATAAGTCCCAACAAGTCATTTGCCCTCTCACTTTGACCAGTGAAGGGTGCTTTGGTCATCTTCCCAAGCAAACAAGACTCGCATGTGTCAAGTGATTAAAAATTAAATGAACTTAACAAACCATCTTTATAGAGTTTCTCAATGTGTTTCTCATTTATATGACCTAAGCGACAACGCCAAATAAAAGTGGGATTTAAATCATTTCGTCGAGCCCTTTTTGTATTAGTATTATAGACTGTTTTATCCTAAAGATCAAGAACATATAATCCATTCACTAATGGACATTGAGCATAGAAAATATTATTATAATAAATAGAACAACATTTGTTCTTTATTATAATGTCATAACCATTAACATCTTTCAAACATGAAGAAGATATAATGTTTTTGCTCAAAGAAGGAATGCAATAACAATTATTTAATTCCAAAACTAATCCTGAGGGTAATGACAAGTGATAAGTTCCGACAGCTATGACAACAACCTTTGCTCCATTGCCGACCCGAACATCCAACTCGCCTTTTTCAAATCTTCTAGTCTCACTTAGACCCTGCAACAATTTGCAAGTGTGAATCATTGATCCGGTATCAAATACCCATGATTCACTAGAAGATGTAGCAATATTGATTTCTATAACATTTATACCTGAAGTGGAAGTCTCACTCCCTTTCTTCTTCTTATCCTCTAAGTACTTCTTGCAGTTCCTAGACCAATGTCCCTTAGCATGACAGTGAAAGCATTCATCATTAGGAGAAGGGCCTGATTTACCCTTTGGTTTTGAGCTTGAAGGATCATTGGGAACCTTTCCCTTGCCTTTAGGATGCGTCACACGCTTCCTCTTTTTATTCTCCTTTTGAACCATCATCACATGAGTGGTGTTTTTCCTAATGCTTTCCTCAGCTGTTTTAAGCATCCCATGCAATTCAGCCAACGTTTTCTCCATGCCATTCATTTGATAATTCAAGATAAATGGCTCATAGCTTGGTGGGAGTGACTGGAGAATAACGTCAATAGCCAGATCATCCTTGAGTTCAGAACCAAGTTTGTCCAAAGTCTCAATGTAACCAATCATCTTGATTACATGGGGACTGACAGGGCTACCTTCTGCCAGCTTGCATGAGAACAAGGACTTTAAGATGTTGTACCTCTCAGTCCTTGCTTGGTTCTCAAACATTCCACGTAGTCCCTAAATCATAGAATAAGCATCTGTATGCTCATACTGTTTTTGTAGATCAGGGGACATTATGGCAAGCATGAGGCAGCTTGCATTAAGTGCATCATCGCAGTGCTTCTCATAAGTCCTGTGAGTTGCGGCATTTGCATCATCGGGGAGGTCATTGGGGTATGGTTGCTCAAGAACATACTCAGTTTTCTCTTGCCTGAGAACAATTCTCAGGTTGCGGTACCAATCAATAAAGTTAGCTCCATTGAGCTTTTCTTTCTCAAGCACAGATCGCAAATTGAAACCGGAATTGTTACTAGCAGACATGATCTATAATAAATATGCAAGGTTTTAGCACTATGTTATGTACCAATATTTTATTAACAGTTTAATAAAATACACCACCACTATATGAGCATCGCCCTCCCTCTAACGACATATAGTGGTCCAAGATCTATATTCACTAATTTCTAGTGAGCTTTGGCTTCACTGCTAGAAAATTAGTGACATAGAAAAACAACCATTGTTAATCATATCTCTATATGATTCTTGTTTGTTGGGTGGCATCCAATGCCCCGGCTCCCAACACTATGCCATAAAGCCCAAAACCGTTTTGATAGCTTTGTTGAGTAAACCAATACTATGCATGTGAATGTCCAACATTCACCCTATTCATTATGATAGATGACGGTATTTTGCTTTGGCAAACCTACCATACAACGATCAAAACAACATAGGTGCAGCTATAGGTAAACGGCATCAAATACTCAACTTTTCCGAGGGAAGCTATTTTATCATGACAAAACATCCACCATATGAAAAGCATGAAAAGAATAGTAAAACATCACAGGCATACGATCATATCATATCTGTGAATAGTATGGCCTTTAGGATCATAGTGGTCTCTATCATGATCTACATCGCCATGTCTCCCTTCTTATGGTGATCACCATCGCCACCATGCTTGAGGTTTCTCAATGAATATAAAAGAAGCTAATACATCTAATAGCTATCAAATAAATTACATGAGAGATCAGACATCACAGGGCGACACGCAGGTCGTTATATAATTATGTGACAACCTCAACCCGATTATGTTAAATTTGCAACACGCAGACTGCACGAATTTTACACACAGATTATCACATCACATTTAGGCCATACCATTCACATAATTTCCTGCAAAAACAAGTTAAGCGTAGAACGATTTCTATCACGAAACAACTTAATGATGTCACTATAGCAGACAGCAACGACGGTCATGATGGAATTACATAGATTGCATCTATGAAATCACTATGAAAATCTCATCGAATTGATCAAATCAACCCGAATCTGAGCCATTCAGAATGCCTCAATTTTCATTGTGACTGGTTATCCACAAGAAGATCACGACACATGACCGTGATCTGTTGGCTCAATCTGTTAGCTATGTACACTATTAGTCCCGATGGTGATTCCAGCCGATAGGGATAGGTTGCGCACACAGCATAGAAGGAGCTTGAACTAATCCTTTAGTCATATGATGGCAATCTACTCTGACCAATTCCAAAACCCAAAAGCCGAACAATAAAAATTCATCATATGAACTTGTCTGCAGTAGATCGCATCTAAGATCCAGACCAAAAACTACGCAAGTCGGCTCTGATACCACTGTTGGGAAATAGGCGATGCGCTACTCTAGCAATTCGATCGTATCACCCAGGAAACATGCGAGTAAGGAGGTCATGGATCGTTACCACTAGACGCGCAGCGCAGCGGATCGTAGATGCGCATTGATGTAGGAGAAGTAGACGATCACGTTTGTCTCCTCCTGAATCCTCATCACAGGAACGTCATCACGTCACAGTAGCCGATCAGCGCAGCAGTAACAGCAGCGCCTCCACGGAGTCCACACGTATAAGGAGGAACACCGTGCGTCGGTGTGCTAGCACCGCACGCGCGACAGGGGTTTCGGCGTGTATCCTGTGAGGGGCGGCGGCTAGGGTTGTTACGTGGTGGAGTAATCTGCCCCAAACCCTACCCCTCATATTTATAGGCGCGCTAATGGGCTTCTAGGTCACAGGCCCATTAGTACCCTAATTTCTTATTGATCAAATATTCATCAGGCCTTTAAACGAATTGTTATGATTGCCTCTTGGGCATATCACCAACAGCCATAACCTAAGCCGTTGTAAGTTACACAGCCGTCATAAGCGGATAGTTTTAACCGCCGCCTCGGCCCGGGCTCGAGCTCATTCAGCCCGAGCCTGCACCGCCGCCGCCACCGAGCCCGCCGCCGCGCGCCGCCCCGCCGCCCGAGCTGCCCGCCGCCGCCTCCCCGCGCCGCCACGTACTTGACCAAGGAGCGGTACGCGGAGATAAGTTATTATTGTTAAATATTTCCAATAATTACTTATATTAACAATATTGATGAAATACTAAATATGTGCAGGTTAGTATTAGCTGGTTAGAGAGCCAGCCCGACGCGTACCGAGCTCTTTGTCGATACTGGGCTAGGCAGGACTTCATCAGTAAGTCCACGAGGGCTCGAGCCTACATAGGGACAGATGGCCAGCACAACTACGGTGGTGATGGCTACGTGCGTATGGCTAAACGCATGATAAGTATATTTTAAGTTCGTTCAATTGTTGATAATATATTTCTTCAACTAACACATATCTACAGGAGCGAGAAACCGATCAGGAGCCGACAGCGACCGAGATTTGGAAGAGAGGTCACAGGGGAAGTGACCCTTCCCAGCCTGGGCAGTGTAGTCAGGTCGCGGCCGGCCGACTGGTAAGTTTTCAAAATTCATCAATTTAATTATAAGTAATACTAGTACTGACACAATTGCATAATTTCTTTGTTTTTTAGGAAAAGTACGCGCAGGAGGTGAAGAAGATACACGGCGAAGGCTACGATTCAGAAAACGCGCCAATCGAGCCTAGAGCCGTGTACGCAAGCGGCGTCGGGAAGTCCCATGGACGGTGAGTTGATCAACTGTTTCATTTTTTAAAACTTCCTTCTTCTACTTATTATTTTTCTATATTTTGTAGGTTTGCCATTTCCGATGGAGTTGTTGACTCGAGGGCGACGCAGCCTTAGAGAGGGGGATAGATAGTTAAAGAGATAGAGAGATGTGGAGAGGGAGAGAGAGAGCGGGGGGAGGGAGAGAGCGTGAGGGAGAGAGAGAAAGAAAGAGAGAGAGAGAGTGAAAGAGAGGAGAGAGAGGGGGAGAGATAGTGAAAGAGAGAGAGGGATGGGGAGAGAGTGAAAGAGGAGTAGGGAGAGTGAAATAGGGAGAGAAGGGAGAGGGGGATTGACAGGGCCCCGATCGCCGCCCATTCAGTCACGGGGACAGGGCACCTCGCCCGGGAATCGCATTGGGTGGTGTCGTGTTATGCGGCACCCAACGGCACACATATAAGGCACACTGTATTACATACATCAAAAGCGGAAGCTTACAAATGTTCTTTGCAAATAATTTGCATAAAATAGCTACAGCGGAAGTCTATAAACAACTCACGTCAAATAACTAAGAAGCACCCGAGAAGAGGTCCAGCCCGCGGACTCCTATCGCTAGCAACACGAAAACATGGCAGCGGCTAGGTTCTCTATGTGTAACATGACTCGGAAGTCTCCGAGCCTCACCGGACAACCTTCTTTATATGCGTCGATATTAACCTGCAAAACCACTCATATAGCAAGAGTGAGCACAAAGGCTCAGCAAGACTTAACCGTCTCTCCTAAGAAATGCAACTCTACATGAAAGTAACTTAAGACCTAAACATATAAGTTGCAAAAGACGCACCTACAAGTTCATCCTTAACTTTCAGATTTTAGCCATAATAGTAGTGACTTTGCGCCCAGCAACATTGGAACTCCACAATCAAACAAGAAATGCTTCATTCCAATGTTACTTGTCCCAAGGTGGAAAATAACTTTAGTTTGCTCTATCTCTACTTCAAACAGGGTTTTCATGCAATTTACAATAATCATAGCAGCAAATAAAACTTTGCAAACTGTTTCCACACAACTTGATTATTATGTCACAACATGGGAGCAAGCGGTACTCAATAACCGTGAGGGACGGTGATTCGAATCAAACACTGCCCGGATAGCTCGACACATACGCCCGCCTCTGAAGACCCAAATTTGGCGTCCTTCATTACGTCGTATGTGGCAACCTTTCGCAGGACACTCGACTGTAGAACCGGTCGCGCCGTCTCGGGCTCATAGGTCTAACGAGACGATGTGGTATGCCTCTACAATCCAGTTAACCTGGTACATCGGTTTCCTGGGTCCCGTATAGCAGTAAGCATCCGATACACAACTCAATACTTGCTCCTGGATGCGGCACACACATCGGTCCTTAACCGACACAGGCAGAGCTACTCGATCGAGACCTCGTCTTGTCACTGCCTACCCTCCTGCCAGGTCTCATCTTTAGAAATGTAAACTTTAGTTTGTCTCTTTTCCAACCACACTTATGTAATCCTAAACTATAGCTCGCGAGTAGATTCCAACTACTCATCTTCTACCGGATGTCCTAGCCTATTTAGCACGGCCTTATTCTACAGCGATGACACCTTTCTACCCTTGACCCCAGGGTTATTTTCAGTTATGCAAGTGGAGTACAAAACATCCTTGACCTAATGCACATACAAACTCTAACCATGGCAGTGAACAAAGTAAAAACTTTATAAAATAGGTTAAATGCAAACCGCAGCTTGCCTTGGTTTTGCAGGTGACTAAAGTCAGATAATTATGAAGTTAGTTGCTGATGACTTGAAGCTTAATCACTGCCCTTCTTGCTCCTTGATCCAAACTTCACATCTCCTCCACTCTTCCATGTTTAATCACTACACGTTATGAACATGCATATAGGTTTAATTGTAAAACTTTTGCTAACAAGTTCTAAAGACAAGTTTAGAACTGGAACTCTGTTTAATAATTTAAAATGACACTGGTGCTAGTGGTTTGGGTTTGGGTTTAAGCACTATGATCAAGTGATAAGTGTGTTTCATCACTTGTGTTGATCACTTAATGAAGTTGAACAGGACAGTGATGATCCAAAGCTCCAATGGAGCTGAAAATTTTCTTGTGAGTTCCTTTTCATAAGAAAGCAATCTGGACCAAAATTTAGAATTTTTCACTGAGTAGATCACTCAGAACAATTCCCTAAGCATTTAGGCAAAAAGGGATTAATTCTGAATAAATTTGCACTTTCATGCAAATTCAAGTGAACCACACTTTCAACATAGCTCAGGAAGCATGCATGAATTTTTCTAGGATTTTTGGAGCTAAGAACTGCCCAGAACTGAATTTCAAAGTTTTGGAAATTCTCTGGAATTGTTTCTGTATTCATTTGAATACAGAAAATTGAAAATCGAATTATACTAATTAAATCAACTACAAATGAGCTGAAACTTTTATAGGAGTCCACTAATATCCTAAAGAATATTCTGGCAAAATTTGAGGATTTTTGGAAGAACCAAACTCCCTCTAAAATTCTTTTGCTGGAAAGCTTTAAAGAATTTTCCAGAATTAAATAATGATTTTCTTAAATTGGGTTGCATATTTGTATAGATTTTTTCAATATGAATCCAACCCAATTTGAATAACTAAATTTGGAGCTTCCTAGCAAAAGTTATGAGGTTCTAAAGTTTGAACTGAATTTAGGAATTCAAATAAATCAGGAAATGTTTAAACTCTGACCGTGGGTCCCAGGCACACGTGTCAACCGCTAAAACCAAGCCACACGGGCCACAGAATCTTTCCCGCGTTGCCACAGCCCGATCCAAGGCCACGGAAGATCTAACTTCCCTGCAACAGAGACTGACACGTGGGCCAGCCCCCGTCTTCGTCTACCTCCAGCCACCCGCGCTCCCGCGCCGCCGAGCTTGCCGGAGCTCTCGCCGGGAGGGGTTCCAGTGCCCGAAACTTTCCAATTTTCGCCGCCTCTACATTATTTCATGCAAGGAACATGTTGCTACCCTTGTCACCGACCGACAATCACCGGAAATAGCTTCGCGATGGCGACAGTCTCTGTGGCAACTCCGGCGACGTCGCGAAGACGCTGTAATGCTCCAACCTTGCTTCAATTAGCTCCTACAGCATCGCCACGACCTAGGGAGCAACGTCCAAGGCTCTGATCTCGCGAGAAACATTGGCAACTAGGGGTTCACCGTGCGACCTAGGTCGATTTCGGTGAAAATTCGAAAAACTTGAAGAACCGAAGGTTTCCTCGACGGTTCTTCCTAGTTCTTGATCCCACGTGCTCGCACGAACGTCTACAACTGGGTTTCTAAGTCTGGTGATGAGTGGTGCACCGTGTCTCCCTAATTTCCCGATTTCCTACTCGCGGTTCATATCGCATGTCGGCAGGAAAAACCAAATTCCGGCGAGCACGGTTTGTGACAAGCTGCTAGTGTTGCTGTGAAGCAAGAAAAGGTATAGGAGAACCTTTTTGCTTTTGCAACTCAGTGGGAGAAGAACTGTGGCGAGCAGGCGATGTGATCTTGTGGCCGGCGGCTCATGGTGGCGTCGATGGATAGACCGAGCTCGATGCCGAGTTCTAGTGGAGGAATCGTCGGGCTCTTGTGATGGACACCTCGAGGAGGACCCGGCGACGCCGTGGGGATGTTCAGATCAGCGTGAAAGTTGCCGAGGCGTCCGGGCGCCGTTGCTCCGACGGGGGTGCAGTAGCGGCGGGACAAGTTGTGCACACGGGAGGCAACCACGGGGGAGAGGAAGCGCGAGGGGTTTCCAAGCGAGGTAGCCGTCCGTGGGATAATATCGGTGCACTGAGGCGGTTCGACAGTGCTCGGGAGGTGGCAGCAGCGCCGCTTCGGTGTCGCGCTCTGTTCAGCGGCTGCCGGGTTCGAGTGGGAACAGAGAGAAGAAAGTTTTTCCTTCGGTTGTAAGTATTCCCCTCTCATTGACAAGTGGGTCCCAATATTTTTCTCTCCCAAATATCTCTACTTTTTGGCACATGCAAACTTCAATCATGTGGAGCTCAAATCTGAACACCATTTGGCAAATTGACAAGTTTACCTCAGTTTCAAATTTGAATTCAAATTTCAATGAAAATTCACAAGTCTCTTTGATATACATATCAAAGCACCTCCAAATTTTCTCAACATTTGCCTTCCTCATAATTTGGACCTAAAGAATTTGAATATGCCATCTGATCTTTAAGTTGGTCACTGCAAATATGAATTTTTATACAACAGTTTGAATTTCCTTTTTGGAAATGGCCTCCTTTTCCTTGAAGTGAACCCTTTAGTTCAAACTGAATTTAAAGTCCTCTTGCACATGACAACAATTACATAATTATACAAAAGTTTTTGCAAGTCCCATTTCTTGGATTTAACTCAACTTTATTCACCACTAAAGTTTTCCATTTACAAGTTTTGGGACTTTTACATTCCTCCCCCCTTAAAAAGAATCTCGTCCCGAGATTCATAATTAAGAACAACGTGGGGAGGACGACTATCGAACATAAGCCTCTAATAACTCCAGATGATTGCGTTGTAAATACTCCTCGCTTTCCCATGTAGCTTCGTTGGACGTGTGACTTTCCCATAGCAACTTGAAAAATCGCAGCGTCCGGTTTCTGGTCTCGTGAGTCTTTTCATCAATTATCCGGGTTGGATGCTCAACATAAGTGAGGTCCGGCTTCAAATCTGTTATGCCTTCCGTGAGAATCTCCGTTGGGACTTTCAAACACTTCTGCAACTGAGATATGTGGAATACGTTATGAACTCCGGCTAAGACTGCTGGTAACTCCAAATGGTATGCCACGGGTCCACACCTTTCGATGATGGCGAAGGGACCGATAAAACGCGGAGCTAATTCTCCTTTCACTCCGAATCGGTGAATGCCCTTCATAGGAGATTCACGGAGATATACGTGGTCTCCAACTTGAAAGTTCAGAGGACGACATCTCTTATCCACATAGCTCTTTTGTCTGGACTGAGCGCTTTAAGATTTGCTTCATAATGGTCAGCCGCTTCGTAGAATACCAGCGGTTGTGTCGCCAAGAAATCCAGATAAGTGCTCGGGGTTGGCATGTGATGTTGAGCTTCTCTATTTATTCCTTGCTGAACTAGATTTTGAAGCGTTTCATTCATCTTCGCCATAATTTCCGCCAATCCGGTTGGCGATGGCTCTTGTGATGAAGTCGAGTCATTCCCACCTCGACTCAAACCTCCAAGCTCTATTTGAGAATGTGTGCGTACCATACTGCACGAAACAAAATTTTGAGTCAATCAAAAATCTATATCAGTAGCAAGTAAAGATAAGTAAAACATAAACATGTCATGAACTTTATGAAAGCATAACCACATTCATGTTTAAACAAATCTTAAGTACGCTAAACTAATCAGCTGGACCACCCTGACCAGTTCACACAAACTCCAAAATTTACTCAAGTTAACTACAGATTCTTAACTTGAGTTCAATACCAAAGTTTTAGTAAACTTCAGTATCTTTCCAAATAGTACTCATAGGCCTCTAGATCATCTCTGGATCAAAAGTTATGATTGCTAAAAGTTGATAGAATTCTTGGATAAAATTTGCCAGCATCCCCTTTGTATGCGGCTATCTTTATCTCAGTTGTATATGCAAATACAATAAGAATCTGAACAAACTTTGAACTACAACAATGTTGCACATTTCATAACCTTTCCAATGGTGTATCATGGGCTCCTTAAGGATTTTTCTATAGGAAGTTATGGCTCAAAAACAGAAAGGTCCAGAGAGGGTTTTGCTGCTGTCCTGGTTCTGAACAGTTTGCCTTCAACTGGACTTTTCACCAATTTAACGTGTGATTTTGCTCTGGAGGTCTACAAAAACGTTGTAGAGCATATAAAAATATTCCCAGAACTGTATCATACACCTTAATTGGTTATATCAACTCAGAGTTATGCTCTGTTAAAGTCCAGCAAGAATTCCTGCCAGAAACAGAGCACTCTGTTTTTGAAATCTTTGAAGCCTAGTCATGCTCTCATTTGAATCTTAGCTCAAAATAAGAGTTCAGTAACTAATATTTGTTTCAAACTTATATTTTTAGTTGAAAGTTAACTCATGAATCATTTCTTCATAGGGAAGAGGTTATTAAGTGTAGTACGGTGTTAATGCACCGTAAGAAACATGTCGGTACTACGTTGCCTCACCAAAAGAAAAATTCTAACC
This sequence comes from Neostapfia colusana, assembly GCA_030760725.1. Taxonomy (NCBI): domain Eukaryota; kingdom Viridiplantae; phylum Streptophyta; class Magnoliopsida; order Poales; family Poaceae; genus Neostapfia; species Neostapfia colusana. The sequence continues at coordinate 111,787,774 of JASWHV010000006.1, forward strand.
GGATTATACCGGCATATCCGTATTATCAGTGGCACTAGGACGGTCTCTCGCAAACGTGTGCTACTCGGAATACGTACGTGGTTAGTACCTTCAGAAGAACACTCAATAGTGGTGCACTCAAAGGTTGTTTTCATTTCAGGCAGTTCCATATCATATTAAAAATATGTGCCCCGTATCATTTCCATACGGTCCATCCTTGAGTCAAGCCACGTCTCAAGGTACCTGATCGTGTTTTTACACCACACAACGGGGAACCCGAGTAGAGCGCGAACGGGTCATCACGGTTGGGAATTTTATCACCCCAACAGATACCACCTACTGCCCTGCAGGGCACGCCGATGGCAAGCGCTGCTTATGTCCCCCTGGGCTATTTCCAAATGAACATACTATCGCGTTACTGACCAAATAATGGGGTCTCCAATTAATTGCCTAATGCACGCTAGGGATCAGCTTTTCATATGAACTCAGGAACATGAAGAGTCCAAGAGTTTCATATTGACGTCTCACACTAAGCTGTGAGACCTATCCCTGAACCGCATTCCTCGTCAGGGGAGCTAACCGAAATTGAACCGCTTTCGGTGGTGTTCCTTACCATTCTTACTTGAGCGTAGGTGCGTAGTTACATAATCAAAATTCAGAATTATAACACGTATGTTAGTTCTTCCACTTTAAGTAACTATACTACTATAGTCCTTATGTGGGCCTAATACCGTTTCCTCACCGTGTCCTAAGTTTTTATCATAATACAATCCTTATTCCATGCGCTATTACTAATGCGGCTCTGATACCACGCTGACAGGGCCCCGATCGCCGCCCGTTCAGTCACGGGGACGGGGCACCTCGCCCGAGAATTGCATTGGGTGGTGTCGTGTTATGCGGCACCCAACAACACACATATAAGGCACACTGTATTACATACATCAAAAGCGGAAGCTTACAAATGTTCTTTGCAAATAATTTGCATAAAATAGCTACAGTGGAAGTCTATAAACAACTCACGTCGAATAACTAAGAAGCACCCGAGAAGAGGTCCGGCCCACGGACTCCTCTTGCTAGCAACACGAAGACATGGCAGCGGCTAGGTTCTCCATGTGTAACATGACTCGGAAGTCTCCGAGTCTCACCAGACAACCTTCTTTTTATGCATCAATATTAACCTGCAAAACCACTCATATAGCAAGAGTGAGCACAAAGGCTCAGCAAGACTTAACCGTCTCTCCTAAGATATGCAACTCTATATGAAAGTAACTTAAGACCTAAACATATAAGTTGCAAAAAGACTCGCCTACGAGTTCATCCTTAACTTTCAGATTTAGCCATAATAGTAGTGACCTTGCGCCCAGCAACATTGGAACTCCACAATCAAACAAGAAACGCTTCATTCCAATGTTACTTGTCCCAAGGTGGAAAATAACTTTAGTTTGCTCTATCTCTACTTCAAACAGGGTTTTCATGCAATTTACAGTAATCATAGCAGCAATTAAAACTTTGCAAACTGTTTCCACACAACTTGATTACTACGTCACAACATGGGAGCAAGCGGTACTCAATAACCACGAGGGATGGTGATTCGAATCAAACACTGCTCGGATAGCTCGACACATACGCCCGCCTCTGAAGACCCAAATCTGGCGTCCTTCATTACGTCGTATGTGGTAACCTTTCGCAGGACACTCGACTGTAGAACCAGTCGCGCCGTCTCGGGCTCATAGGTCTAACGAGATGATGTGGTATGCCTCTACAATCCAGTTAACCTGGTACATCGGTTTCCTGGGTCCCATATAGCAGTAAGCATCCGGTACACAACTCAATACTTGCTCCTGGATGTGGCACACGCATCGGTCCTTAACCGACACAGGCAGAGCTACTCGACCAAGACCTCGTCTTGTCGCTGCCTACCCTCCTGCCCGGTCTCATCTTTAGAAACGTAAACTTTAGTTTGTCTCTTTTCCAACCACACTTATGTAATCCTAAACTATAGCTCGCGAGTAGATTCCAACTACTCGTCTTCTACCGGATGTCCTAGCCTATTTAGCACGGCCTTATTCTACAGCTATGACACCTTTCTACCCTTGACCCTAGGGTTCATTTCGGTTATGCAAGTGGAGTATAAAACATCCTTGACCTAATGCACATACAAACTCTAACCATGGTAGTGAACAAAGTAAAAACTTTATAAAATAGCTTAAATACAAACCGGAGCTTGCCTTGGTTTTGTAGGTGACTAAAGTCAGATAATTATGAAGTTAGTTGCTGATGACTTGAAGCTTAATCACTGCCCTTCTTGCTCCTTGATCAAAACTTCACTTCTCCTCCACTCTTCCACGTTTAATCACTACACATTATGAACATGCATATAGGTTTAATTGTAAAACTTTTGCTAACAAGTTATAAAGACAAGTTTAAAACTGGAACTCTGTTTAAAAATTTAAAATGACACTGGTGCTAGTGGTTCGGGTTTGGATTTAAGCACTATGATCAAGTGATAAGTGTGTTTCATCACTTGTGTGTTGATCACTTAATGAAGTTGAACAGGACAGTAATGATCCAAAGCTCCAATGGAGCTGAAACTTTTCTTGTGAGTTCCTTGTCATAAGAAGGCAATCTGGACCAAAATTTAGAATTTTTCACTGAGTAGATCACTCAGAAAAATTCCCTAAGAATTTAGGCAAAAGGGATTAATTCTGAATAAATTTGCACTTTCATGCAAATTCAAGTGAACCACACTTTCAAACATAGCTCAGGGAGCATGCATGAATGTTTCTAGGATTTTTGGAGCTAAGAACTGCCCAGAACTGAATTTGCAAGTTTTGGAAATTCTCTAGAATCGTTTCTGTATCCATTTGAATACAGAAACTTGAAATCCAAATTATCCTAACTAAATCAACTCCAAATAAGCTGAAACTTTGACAGGAGTCCACTAATATCCAAAAGAATATTCTGGCAAAATTTGAGGATTTTTTGATGAACCAAACTCCCTCTAAAATTCTTTTGCTGGAAAGCTTTAAAGAATTTTCTAGAATTAAATATTGATTTTCGTACAAATGCATATTTGGATAGAGTTTTTCAATCTGAACCAAACCAATTTGAATCACTAAATTTGGAGCTTCCTAGCAAAAGTTATGAGGTTCTAAAATTTGAACTTAATTTGGGAATTCAAATAAACCGGGAAATGTTTAAACTCTGACCGTGGGTCCCCGGCACATGTGTCAACCGCTGAAACCAAGCCACACAGGCCACAGAATCTTTCCCGTGTTACCACAGCCCGATCCGAGGACATGGAAGATCTAACTTCCCCGCAACTGAGACTGACATGTGGGCCAGCCCCCGTCTTCGTCTACCTCCAGCCACCCGCGCTCCCGCGCCGCCAAGCTCGTCGGAGCTCTCGCCGGTAGGGGGTTCTGGTGCCCGAAACTTCCCAATTTTCGCCGTCTCTACATTATTCCATGCAAGGAACATGTTGCTGCCCTTGTCGCCGACCGGCAATCACCGGAAATAGCTTCGCGATGGCGACAATCTTTGTGGCAACTCCGGCGACGTTGCGAAGACGCTGTAATGCTCCAACCTTGCTTCGGTTAGCTCTTACAGCATCGCCATGACCTAGGGAGCAACGTCCAAGGCTCTGATCTCATGAGAAATGTCGGCAACTAGGGGTTCACCGTGCGACCTAGGTCGATTTTGGTGAAAATTCGAAAAACTTGAAGAACCGAAGGTTTCCTCGACGGTTCTTCCTAGTTCTTGATCCCACGTGCTCGCACGAACGTCTACAACTGGGTTTCTAAGTCTGGTGATGAGTGGTGCACCGTGTCGCCCTAATTTCCCGATTTCCTACTCGCGGTTCATATCGCATGTCGGCGGGAAAAACTAAATTCCTGCGAGCACGGTTTGTGACAAGCTGCCAGTGTTGCTGTGAAGAAAGAAGAGGTATAGGCGAACCTTTTTGCTTTTGCAACTCGGTGGGAGAAGAACTGTGGCGAGCAGGCGACGTGATCTTGTGGCTGGCGGCTTACGGTGGCGTCAATGGATAGACTGAGCTCGGTGCTGAGTTCTAGTGGAGGAATCATCGGGCTCTTGTGACGGACACCTCGGGGAGGACCCGCCGACGCCATGGGGAGGCTCAGATCGGTGTGAAAGTTGCCGAGGCGTCCGGGCATCGTTGCTCTGACGGGGGTGCAGTAGCGGCGGGAGAAGTTGTGCACACGGGAGGCAACTACGGGGGAGAGGAAGTGCAAGGGGTTTCCAAGCGAGGTAGCCGTCTGTGGGATAATATCGGTGCACTGAGGTGGTTCGACAGTACTCGGGAGGTGGAAGGGGCGCTGCCTCGGTGTCGCGCTCTGTTCAGCGGCCGCCGGGTTCGAGTGGGAACAGAGAAGAAAGTTTTTCCTTCGGTTGTAAGTCTTCCCCTCTCATTGACAAGTGGGTTCCACTGTTTTTCTCTCCCAAATATCTCTACTTTTTGGCACATGCAAACTTCAATCATGTGGAGCTCAAATCTGAATACCATTTGGCAAATTGACAAGTTTACCTCAGTTTCAAATTTGAATTCAAATTTCAATGAAAATTCACAAGTCTCTTTAATATACATATCAAAGCACGTCCAAATTTTCTCAACATTTGTCTTCCTCATAATTTGGACCTGAAGAATTTGAATATGCCATCTGATCTTTGAGTTGGTCACTGCAAATATGAATTTTTAAACAACAGTTTAAATTTCCTTTTTGGAAATGGCCTCCTTTTCCTTGAAGTGAACCCTTTAGTTCAAACTGAATTTAAAGTCCTCTTGCGCATGCCAACAATTACATAATTAAACAAAAGTTTTTGCAAGTCACATTTCTTGGATTTAACTCAACTTTATTCACCACTAAAGTTTTCCATTTACAAGTTTTGGGACTTTTACAGGGATGGGGAGAGGGACAACAAGAGCGAGAGAGAAAGTGAAACAGGAGTACTGAGAGCGAAAGAGAGAGAGAATGACGGAGAGGGGGATGGGGAGAGGGACAACGAGAGCAAGAGAGAGAGTGAAAGAGGAGTACTGAGAGTGAAAGAGAGAGAGAGAATGAGGGAGACAGAGAAGAAAAGAGAGGAATAGACGTGTCTAACTTTTATTTACTTTGCAGGCTTCACCGACAGAGGCACAGACTCCATCTCCGTAGCTACCAGCACCGGGAGGGACGCGCCGAAGACGCGTTCATGGTTCCGGAGGTAGTCGTGAGGAGAGTGTGTAGCCGTTATGTGTTTTTAGATTTCTTTGGACTTTATGAATGAACCGTCGATTGTGTATTGTATTGTTTGTCTGTGTAAATAACTGTGTGATTTGTCTCGGCTAGCAACTGTCCTAGGGCAGGTAGTTTATGTTTTTTTAAAATTAAAACCATAACTTACTATGGCTGTTGTGGCCGTCGTAAGTAAGACCAACTAACTTACGACGGTATGGGCCCTGGCCGTCGTAAGTAACAGTAAGTAACATGGTTACTTACGATGCTTGGGCTCAGGCCGTTGTAAGTGGTATGACCCAGCCCACCACGTGGCCCAGACACTTAAATACGACGGATATGGGTCACCGTCGTAAGTTACGTAACTTACGGTGGCCACCATCGTAAGTTACTTAACTTACGACCAAGTCCTGACGACGGCTAGAAACTGTCATAATTAGGCTTAAACCGTCATAATTAAGCTAATTGCGATGGTTTTGGCCGTCTTAAGTGAGTCGTATTGTTGTAGTGTGTCCTGACACAATTACAAAGCATGGGTAGCCCCCACATAGTTCCTTAGCCTAACAATACAACATTTGTCCCCATTTGTAGTCTCTCTCTCTCTCTCTCTCTCTCTCTCTCTCTCTCTCTATATATATATATATATATATATATATATATATATATATATATATATATATATATATATATATAGGCCACCACGCGGCGCGGCCCACCATTTTTGGCCTGGACTAGGCATGGCACAATCCAATATTAACCGTATTTGCGCCGACATGGGCCTAGTCTTTGTGTCATTCTTTTGCTGCCAATTAGGCAAATTGGACGGCATGGGCACAACATGTTTACGTACAACCCGGTCACGCATGGTGGGCGGCACGCCCCAGCGATGGCACGGCTCATATATGACTCAACCCTGCACTCTGGCCCAGCCTCCCCCGTAATATAAGGAGTCACGCGGCTGCGCTGACCCTGAACTCTAACTCCACAGTCCCCATTTTCACTCGCGCCCACACCAACTGCAAACCCTAGCTCACCTGCACTCTCTTTCTCATTCAGATATAGATACCCTCTCCCTCCCCTCTCTTTCTCGTTCAGGTCTACTCATTATAGGGCTCAATCTCATGATTACATCATGATGGGGTTCGGTCTCGCTGTTGCGGCCTGGTGGGCTCAATCTCATCGTCACAGAGCTCGTTCTTGCCATGGAAGTTGGCAGATGATCATTGGTATGTTGCTTTATCTGGTTTTTATTATCCTTGTGCTCTTCTAATGTTGTATCATATTATTGAGATTGTTGGGTATTTATTTAGGGGTGCAGAGTTCCTATGAAATCTAAGTTTCTTAAGTACCAAAAGAGCATTCATTTGTTATATATATTTGTTTTGTTTTGGACCCTAGAGCTAAGATGAGAGGTTTAAATAAATTATTACTCTTTTTTCTAATCTTACCAGTACTAATTATTTTAACTATTATGACAATATGTATTTTGAGTTAACTACAACTTTTGGCAAGTATAAAACCAAATTTGATGCAATTAATTTACAACAGCAACCATAGACATCAAGTGTTTCTAGAAGAAAGAAAACAACATGGGGAATAACATTTGGATGGTTCTGATTCTGAAGGACCTCAAACAGGTCTACTACTTCTGCAGTTGCATATGCATCTGCTTCACTATTTATAGCTCAAGCCTATAAGTTGTCATCATACCTCAACAACAACTAAATTATCCAATATGACGATTAGTTCAACATTCTTAATAGGTGGAGAGATCATAAATGTTCATTCCTGATGATATATCTCCTAGCTAAGGATGTTATGACAATTCCTGTTTTAACTGTTAGTTTAAGATCAACATTTAGTCTTGTTGGCATTGATCATTAAGGAGTGTCGGTGATATTTAACGAGTGATATGGTGGAGATCTTCTTCCTCTTAATGGATTGGGAACTTGGAGCAGCAAAGACGCAACACAACGTGAAGGACCAAGAGTTAGATGTTGCCTTCGAGATCTTGTACCTAGATGGCGAGTGCAGAACATGTCATCACAACATGGCCCAACTGGCGATTATACCGTGCCTAGCCAAGCAGAGGTAGCCCAAGCCGTGCCGACCGATACATTGGCCATTTAACCACCCTTTCTATCCTATTAATTACAACATACCATTTTTGATAAAGAATGTACATTAACATTAAAAATACACTAATTACACATGACCTCTGCCTCTAAATAATGTCAATAGCATTGTCAAGACACCATAAATGATACAACCATAAAAAATATTCCCTTATAAAAATAATTTTTGAAACTCAACATGAGTGTTTAGATTAACGCTACCACATCTGCAGCCTTATAGATCTCTCTCACTGTCGCAACTGTTCAGCTTCTGGCCATATCATAGTAATCAGTATTGATATGTCTAATGATTTTGATGAAGCAAGACATCACATGAATAGAGATCTTCTCAGACTAGCTTAGATGAAGTTGAACATGTCGCTGATACGACACTATCAAGACACAAAGGCCTGGCTATCCTGACCCCGACTATGATGACTCATCAATAAGGGACGACTGATGAATAGGCAGCTAGAAGCTCGCCTGATCATAGCTCGCCTGATCATCGCCTGTAAAACAGGCTACTCGCGTCCAGGGTTCGATCCCTGGCGTGAACTTGGGTGAGAACACCCCATTCAAAAAAAGGGACGACTCATCGATAAGGAAAGATACTTTACAGCCTCTACCACTGAATGTAATCAGACGATTGACATCAGGCAAGGAGGTCAACATCATCAAACATGGACACACATGTCATGACCAGATCTGATACCTTACGGCAACTGCAGTCGTGGCCCTCATCCTAAGCTACCATGGCAAGGCCTGCAGCCCCGTCGCCGCCCATGCGCGCGACCGCCTTGCCACCTCCGCCGCGTACTCTAGATGCGGCACGGGGCTTGAACGAGTTTCGTCCGGTATGGGAGGCGGGCCGTTCGGTGCGACCATCCCTCCTTCGGTACACGTGGCGCGGGGTGGAGTGCCGTCGAGGCAACGCGCGCGATTGTGCGTTCCTTCGATTTCTTTGCCCTCCCTCACTCGATGCGTGCGGATCCAGAAGGAGAGCGAGCCGAGGCGGGCGCGAGATCCTTGCGAATCGTGGTAGTTCGACAACGCGTGGACTCGTTTGGCGCAGCCAACTTGAAACGCCGTGGACGCGGTCGACGAGAAGCCCGGCGCCCACCAGGTACCGCGCCACTCTGGCGACCGACATGTATTCGTACAGTAGCTGACCACTGTTGTCTGTATTGGTGTATAGTTTGAGGAGACATATCAAAGCAAAGTTAGTAGGCACCATAAGCACCCTCAGGGCTTATTTGGTTAATAATAAAAGAGATGGAGTGGAGTGGAAAATGAACTATTTTTTATTTCAATCCACTTCAAATGGAGAGTATTCACATATATCCAAACAAAGCCTCAGTTGGACACAGCAAAGCCGGGTCCGGGTGCCCCGCGCTGTATCGGATTAGAATCTCATAATTCATCTGCTGGCCCTCTCAAGCAACCATTGATAAAACCTTCCATTTGGAGCGTAACCAGCAGCAAATTAAGTACCATTGATTGTTAACTGGCGAAGGCATCGTACTGGGAGACATATTCTAGCTAACTGATCCCTTCAACATAAGCTAAGAACTAGTAGAATAATCAATTGCTCGTATAAGCGTCCAAACCAATCATTCTCATCGGCTAACCAAGGCCTGCCTCCTCGTCGAATCCTTTCTGGAAACATGACAATTAAAGGCATATGTTTAAGGCCTGAATTCGAATACCAATCACGAGACTGAAAAGAAAATATAGAAAACACAGACTGCTGTGTACTGCTCCTGCTTGCCGGTTCATGGCCATGGTGATTCATCAAGTCTGATAACGTAGCTATAAAATATGCAGCAGCGTGTAACGCTGTACTGTCTGCTGGGTTGCGCACGAGGCATGCATGCAGGCGAGGGAGGGAGACAAGACGACCCCCACACCAGAGGGAGCTGCTCAATCAGCAGCAGTGGCAGAGACGGACTGCTGGGTGGTGAGGCCGGTAGTGTCATGCATTGCATCATGTAGGCGCCAAGAGGTCAGAGCTACATTGGCACACACCCGACGAAGGTAGGCAGCAGGCAGCTATCACAGCTAAAGGAAGCAGGTTAAAGATGAAGATTCGTTTGGGCTCTGGATTATATATAAAAAATAGTTTCAATTCTGGTTTATATGTAAAAAATAGCCTTTTCTGTCTTATCGTATCTGAAAAACTGTTGAGCAAAATAACTCCTCCATCTCCATGACAGTAATGTGGCTAATTCAGTGTCACTTTTATGCTCTGGATGAGGCATAAGCTAGTAAAAATTATAATTTTCATATATGATTTATAGTACAAAAAAATAAAAATAGCTTATGAGTGCTTTTTTGGACATAAGATATATATTTTAAGTTTGAGGCGTTTGGTCAGACTTATGACGTAATCTGGAGCTAAAGTACCTTCATAAGTCCCATCAAATAAGCATGTAGTATATGTGCACCCACTAGAAAGGAGTCGTGGGGCATGGGACAAATGCTTTGAACGAGCTGGTGAAACTATGTTAGTTCATGAACTATTTGGAGAGATATATATAACTGTAATAAGGTGACAAACTAATTGACTTTTCACAGTTGCATGGCTCGGTGTATGTACGATATATTAGCTGATATTATGGCCATCAGGAAAAACACAATAGCCATGTTCATGAGGAGATGCTTCCTACATAATTGACACGACCCCATTGGTCCTGTCGAGCCAGGATCACGCTGAGGGGTGCTGCGTTGCACAGCACCGTATAACACACGTCAAAGGTGCAAAGCGGAAGCGGAAGTTTTATTACATAAACAAGTTTATGAACATGTTTACATCAAAATAAGTTCAGTCTACACTCGCGGGCGTAGACTAAGCATCAAGTGCACGTTCAGCCCTCGAACGTGTCCTTGCTAGCACACACGCACACTAACTCTGCGGCGTGCACGACTCCCACTCGACGGGGTTCCCCTCCTGGGGTTCCGTCTCCTCTTCGGGAGTCCCTTCCTCATAGAACCCTGCAAAAGCTTCAAACACAAGCAGTGAGCACGAAGGCTCAGCAAGTCTGATCCGTCTCACCTAAACATGGAACTTCTACATGAGGGTAATGGGTTGCATGAGGTAAAAAATCATTTGCAAGGACTCGCCTAATTAGTAGAACCTTACTTTCAAGTTTTAGCAGCAGGTTGTGGAGAACCTTACGCTAAGGCACATGAGAGAGCCGCAATCAAACAAGAAACGCATTTCTCTCATGTACTTTGCCCAAAGTTGAAAAAAACTTTAATTAGCTCTAAGCTACAGCATATCATTAACAATCACTGTCCAGCTTTCAATCAGCAACATTTTAACATGTAACTAGCTTGTTCTTTCTACGTCACGGTACAGTGAACAAGTGGTACTCACTGACCGCGAGGGATGGCGATTATAATCGATTTACACCTGCAGGGTTACCCGAACAACCCGTCACGTACGCCCGTACTCGATGTTGCCTACAACAACCATCACGGACGCCGTACGCGACTACCTTTCACCCGTTAGCCAAATATTGAACCGGCCCCATCGTCCCGAGCAAGAGGTCTCTGCACGCGCATCTCCGTGCCGCCAGCCGATTTACACCTCAAGCTCTCAACCTACCCTCTGAACGACGGGCAATGCCTCAATAACCAGCTACCCGAGTTACATCAGTTTCCCGGTTCCCATATAGCCGGTAGGTCTTCGGTACTGTTCTAGCTTGTTCAACAGGCCCGCACACGGCTCGGTCCTCAGTCGACACAAGCGGAGCTACAGCACACAGGCCCCAAAGTACTGCTGCCCTTACTCTCCGCTCGGTCTCATTTTCTTGCCATGTGTATCATGTGCTATCTCTACCCGAGCAATGTGCCTCTAGCCTATTCTCGCGAGTAGTTCCAACTACTCGACTTGTACCGAATCCTACTCTATCCTAGCAATGCAGTGGCTAACGGGGTTTGCAATCCTAAACCCCAACCCATGGTTTTCTTGGCTATGCAGTGGGGTTTCCAAACAAGACTCTAATGCACAGAATAAAGGAAACAAGTATGTGCTCAAAAAAATAAAAATTTGTAAAATGGTTAATGCAAACCGGAGCTTGCCTTGCTGCTCTTGGTCGTAGGCTAGCTGTTCCTCCGGAGTAACAAAGTCTAGGACTTCGGGTTCCTCCTCGACCTTAGCGACTACATGATAAGAGCAATGTATGTATTAATTTAAATGCATTTGTATTATCTTTGAAGTTGTGAAGTCTATAACCTTTGCTAGACAGACCTAATGACTGTGAAACTTTTACTGTGGCTTGGTTACAACCTAAACAGAGACTTGGTCAAGTTTTAGTTGCAGCAAAGCTCATTTGAGCCCTCCACAATTAATTATGTCCTTGACCTTAGTTGGAACTCTTAGGGTGTTCTAGGAATTTTCATGAGACAAACTATGACTTTCTGAAAACTAGATTTTCAGAGGGTTCTAATGGAGTTGGTCTCACTTAATTTGGAAGTCCCTAACTAAAGATATGAGCTAAACAATTTCAGAGAAAATTCTGAAAATGTTTTTGAACATTTTCTATTTTCTCTGGAACAGTTTCACTAATCACACCATTAGGTTGATTAAATGAGATCAAATGGATCTGAAATTTTTATGGTAGTTCAGTGATATTTAGGTGAATATCCCAGCAAAATTTCAGGATTTTCCTCCACAGGATTCTCCAGTTAAAATTCCTAACAGTTTAAACTTTGAGGAATTAATTCTGGAAAATTAAGGGTTTTCATGAAGTGAAACTTGATTTTCTGGAAAGTACTCGGAGAGCTGAATCCAGCAAAATTTGGTTCACTCAATTTGGAGCTTTCTATCCAAAGTTATAAGGATTTGAAGTTTGAACTGAAACTGAAATTCGGGAAAAAGTTTAAACTCTGGCTTGTGGGCCCCGCACACAGTGCGTCGTCTCCCTCCTCGCGCCAACTGCGCGGCGGCGGCGATCTCCGGCGACCCTCGCCGGAACTGAGTTCCCGGCCACCCCCCGGCCCGAAACTTGCCGCCTGCCCCTTTACTGACCCCCTGGACTCGATGGTGGGGTCGCCGGCCGCCGGCGATGACCGGAAACCCGTGCGCACCGATGACAGCACCTGCTAGGGTTCCGGTGAGGTCGGTCCTGCTCTCCCATGCACCAAATCGACCGGAAATCGGTCGGAGAGCATCAGTAGAGCATGGGAAACACGAACCAGGGCTGGGTGGAAGCTAGAAATACCGGCAACTAGGCTCTCGACGGTGAGCCGAGGTGTTCAGCCATGGCGGCGGGGAAAACAGCCATATCATGGCCGATTCTCGATGGTTTTCTCTAATTCCAGTTCGAGCGTGGGCGCTATCGTGCGTAGAAGCTACTAGGTAACGAGCTCGTCCAACCCTCGTGCATAGAGCACGAATTTCACCCGAAGGTGAGCTCGGTCCTTATGAACTGATCAAGAGTAAATTTGGAAATTCTCGGCCGAGGGTTGATCAATCGCCAAACGGCTTTCGGCTACTCCATCTACATACAATCACACACCTTTCTTGTGTAGAGAAGAGGACGTGACAACGGCTGTGCCGTGCTGTCCACGGGAGCCCGATCGGCGGCGATGTTCGGCTCGCCGGAGAAATGGCTCGTACAGCTCGAGGATGCTTGCTCACTGGACAACACGGGGTCTAGGAGGTTGCTCACAAACTCTTGGTGCCGTTTTGCTGTGGAGGAGGCTGTGCTCGCGAGTGATCGGCTTGATCAAGCGTGAGCTCGAGCGGCGGCGGTTGCAGTGGAAGAACAGGCCGAGTATGTCGGCAGCTCGGGGAATGGGCGATCGGAGCATGCCGGGGAGGGGATAAGTAGCCCGGCGACTGGTCTCCGGCTTGGGGCGCGCAGCAGGAGCTGGCGCCGGCTGCCCCCCTCGGTGGCGCGCGCACACTGCACCCGGGAACCGATTGAGCTGTGTTTCAGTCGGTTTGTGTTGAAGTAGAGGCTGACATGTGGGTCCCACCCTCCATTTTAACCTCTGAAATTTACTCCTAATCACTGTTGTAAACAGTGAACCCCATACTACCCTTGGCAATTCAAATTATTCACCCATGAGCCATTTGAATTGATCCAAGTTCAAATGAGGTTTGGTTTGAATGAATTTCAGCACAAGTTCAGTTTGAAATTCAAATAAAGTTTGAATTTCTCCCCCTTAGCTCATGTCAAGATCAACTCCAAATGGAGTGAAAATTGGTGTGTGAGCTCACAAAAATGTGCTGAGTAAGAATATGCCTTCCACTTTTAAATTCATGGGATAAAAACAGTTTGAATTTGAATAAGGTTTCAAACTGCCCTCTTCCTAACTATACCCAAACTGACCTCAAAAGGTTTTGAATTTGGGTGAAACTTGGCAGGGACATCCTTAGTAAAGTGTAGGAGTTTTCATATGTCCAGCCCATCTATATCACATGTGGGAAATACCACTTTTGCAATGTGTAAGTTTGTTCTCTAATGAGCATGTTGATAATTGTTACTTGCTCTTCATTTGTGTTCATCATTCTTCCTCAAATGAGGTGTGTGGTGTGGTGATGAACACTACAATTGTGTGTCAAAAACTGAGGCCCTTACATTCCTCCCCCCTTAAAAGAATCTCGTCCCGAGATTATAAGGTGAAAATGAGAGAGAGGACGGTGGAAAATTACCGGATATGCGACGTGAAAAAGTCAGGGTAGTTAGTGCGAAGGAATTCTTCGCTCTCCCATGTCGCTTCGTCCATGGAGTGATTACTCCATAGAACCTTGTAGAACCACAACGTACGGTTGCGTGTGGTTCGGGCCTTTTCATCAATAATCTGCACCGGTTCCTCCCGATAGGTAAGATCCGGTTGTAGTTCTTCAATGTCTTCCAGCTGAACGGTAGTTGATAGCTTGAGACACTTCCTCAGCTGGGAAATATGAAAGACGTCGTGCACACCGGAAAGTGCTTCTGGTAATTTCAGCCGGTATGCCACTGATCCACATCTTTCGGTAATCTGAAATGGACCGATGAATCGGGGTGCCAACTTTCCTCTCACCCCAAATCTGTTTACGCCCTTCATTGGAGACACCCGTAGATATACGTGATCTCCAACTTCGAATTGTAATGGGCGCCTTCTCCGGTCCGCATACTATTTCTGTCGGGATTGAGCGTCTTTTAGGTTCGCTTGAATTAGTCGAACCTTTTCTTCCGCGTTGTTGACAAGGTCAATCCCGAAGGTAACCCTTTTGCCAGACTCACACCAGTTCAATGGTGTGCGGCATTTTCTTCCGTATAGCGCCTCGTAGGGCGCCATCTTGATGCTGGCTTGGTACCCATTGTTGTACGAGAACTCGGCTAACGGCAAGTGATCATCCCAATTCTTGCCGTGGTTGATAGCGCAAGCTCGTAGCATGTCTTCTAGGATTTGATTTACCCGCTCGGTTTGCCCATCCGTCTGCGGGTGGTAGGCTGAACTACGGATCAGCTTCGTCCCCAAGGCAGCGTGCATCTGCTCCCAAAAACGGGACACAAATAAGGTGCCCCGATCCGATATGATAGTACGGGGTACGCCGTACAAGCATAGGATCCGTGAGATGTACAGTTCAGCGTACTTCTGAGCGTTGTAGTTGGTGTTGACCGGGATGAAATGGGCAACTTTGGTGAGCCGATCGACGATCACCCACACCGAATCATGTTTCTGTAAGGTGGTGGGTAAACCGACGATGAAATCCATGCTCACGTCCTCCCACTTCCAGGCAGGAATGCCCAGTGGTTGCAGCAGTCCTGGTTTCCGCATATGATCTGCCTTCACCCTTCGACATGTATCACACTCGGACACGTATTTTGCAGTCTCCCGCTTCATCCGTGTCCACCAAAACTTGCTTCTGAGTTATTGATACATTTTGTTGCTGCCGGGGTGAATAGAAAACTTTGATAAGTGAGCCTCATCAAAGATTTTCTTCCATAACTCCGGGTTTCGGGGTACGACGATCCGGTCCTTGAACCATAGGACGCCGTCTCCGTCCTTCCGGAAACATTTCAACTCCCCACTGTCTACACGTCTCCGTAAATGTGACATGCCCTTGTCATTCTTCTGGGCTGCCGCTATCTCTTCACGGATGGTGGGGATCAAAGCTAGGTTGTAGAGAGCTCCGTGTGGAATCACATGTAGTGGTGGTTCGCTCTCTTCCAACGGTGTGATGGTCAGAGTATTGACGTGTGACTTGCGGCTCAGCGCATCTGCCACTACGTTTGCCTTGCCCGGATGGTAATGGATTTCTATCTCGTAATCCTTTATCAGTTCTAACCATCTTCGTTGCCTCATATTCAGCTCCTTCTGAGTGAATATGTACTTGAGGCTTTTGTGGTCGGTATATAAATGTACGAGGTTACCAAGTAGGTAGTGCCTCCACATCTTCAGTGCAAGTACCACGGCAGCGAGCTCCAAGTCGTGAGTTGGATAATTTTGCTCATGGTTTCTAAGCTGCCGTGATCCATACGCGACCATCTTCGGTCTTGCATCAGCACACACCCGAGCCCAATGTCGGATGCATCGCAGTACACATCGAACGGTTTTGTTGTGTCTGGCTGCGCCAAAACCGGTGCTGATGTCAGGTGCTTGACTAAAGCCTTGAATGCTGCTTCACATGTTGGACTCCAAACATATTTGGTAGCCTTCTTCAACAGCTCCGTCATTGGCTTGGCAATCTTCGAGAAGTTCGGAATGAACCTCCGATAATATCCCGCGAGTCCGAGGAAACTCCGTACCTCATGAACAGTTCTCGGGGATTTCCAATTCAGCACTTGCGTGATCTTGCTCGGGTCCACAGCGATACCCTCCGCTGAGATGATATGCCCGAGGAAAGGCACTTGCGATATCCAAAACTCGCATTTGCTGAATTTTGCGTATAACTTGTGATCCCGCAGCCGTTGCAAGACTATACGCAGATGTTTCTTGTGATCTTCCTCCGACTTGGAATATACCAGGATGTCGTCGATGAAGACCACGACAAACTTGTCCAGCTCCGGCATGAACACCGAGTTCATTAAGTACATGAAGTGAGCTGGAGCATTGGTGAGGCCGAAGGACATGACCAGGTACTCATAAAGTCCGTACCTTGTCGAGAAAGCTGTCTTTGGAATGTCCTCCGCCCTTATCTTAATCTGATGGTACCCGGATCTTAAATCCATCTTGGAAAAGATCTTCGCTTCGACCAACTGATCAAACAACATGTCGATCCGTGGCAACAGGTACTTGTTTTTGATGGTTACGGCATTTAATGGACGGTAGTCCACGCAAAGCCGCAACGTTTCATCCTTTTTCTTGACAAATAATGCCGAACAGCCCCATGGCGAGGAGCTCGGCCTAATAAAACCCTTCTCCAGAAGGTCCGTGAGCTGAGTCTTCAGTTCCGCCAACTATTTGGGCGCCATCTTGTACGGCCTTCGGGATATTGGCATGGTTCCCGGTGCGAGTTCAATCTTGAACTCCACCTCTCTATCGGGTGGCATCCCCGGCAAATCGTCCGGGAATACATCAGGGAACTCTCGGACCACCGGAATATCTTCCAATCTGATGGTCGTGGCTTGATAGACACTTGGAAGTTTTATTTCTGGACTGTCCAGAAATAATGAGTGAGAACCGTGCACCTCTGAGTTTAAGTGCACGACTCGAAGGACGGTGTCTAAAACAGCACTGTGGCGGGTTAACCACGACATCCCTAGGATGACATCGACCTTCTGTCCCTCTAAGATAATGAGAGACGTGGGGTACACTCTACCCGCTAAGCATAATGGTGCTTTGGAGACCATTACGCTTGCTGAAATCTTCCCACCCGGTGAACAAATTAAATATGGACTATCGGTGGGTAGTATTGGCAAACTGTGTTTAGCAATGAAAGCTTGGCTAATAAAATTATGCGTGGCGCCTGAATCAAACAGTACTATAGAAGGATGCTGGTGGAGTTGGAACATACCAGCAAGGATTGGCTCGCCCTCCGGCACGTCCTCAATGGCAAGTTGGTGGACAGTGCCGGGCCTAGGGTTTGCCCGCCGCGCATTAGTAGGGTTCCGGGGTTGATTCCTCCCCGGAAACTGTGGTGCCACTCCGCCGCCTTGCCTCTCCGGGCAACTGCTCGCGAAGTGTCCTGGACGACCACACTTGTAACATGTGGCCGCTGATGGTGGAGTACTCGGTGGACGAAAGCCCGGCATGCGTTGCTGAGGTGCAAACGCACGCGGCATCGCCCGCTGCTGCTGTTGTTGTTGCGGTGGTACTGGCAGTGCCGGCCGGAATGCCAGCGAAGAATACGGCCGACTGCGGAACGGCATCGACCGCTGTGGTGGCTGCCAGCGTGGACCTGATGGTGGGCGATTCACCATCCGAAACTTCTGAGAAGGACCGCCTCCTTCTCCGCTGCTCTGCGGCGCGCTTCGCTTTCGCTCTGCCGCCGCCAACTCCTTGCCGGAGTCCTCCTGAACAATCGCAGCATCAATGATGTCGTTGAGGCTGCCGCGATTGAACATCGCCAACTTGTCCTTCAGGAGCGGGTTAAGCCCCTGGTAAAAATGGTATCGCCGCTTCTCGTCTGTATCCGCGTGATACGACGCGTAGAGCGCGAGATTGTCGAACGCCCTGGAGTATTCCAGCGCGTTCCGGCTCCCTTGTTGCAGGTGTAGGAACTCATGCGTCTTCCTCTTCATCAAACCGGGCGGTACATGATAGGACCTGAAGGCCGTCCGGAACTCCGCCCAGGTCATCACTCGGTCGGTGGGCTGTGAAGCACAGAAGTTGGCCCACCACGCGCTCGCGGATCCTTGGAGCTGCTGGACCGCGAACTGAGTCTTGCGCTGCTCGCTGATTTGGAGCAGCCCGAACTTCATCTCTATGGCGCGGAGCCAGTTGTCCACGTCAAGTGGTTCATCCGCCCTTGAGAAAATAGGGGGATGAGTCGCCAGGAAGTCAGAGTAGGAGCTCTGTTGGTGCTCCTCACGATCTTGACGTCTCTCTGGGCGAGATGTATTGGCGATGAGAGTCTGCAGCAACTCTGTGTGCTGCTGATGCGAGCCCGCCATTGCCGCGACGATGTCGGCCAATGTAACCGTTGGCAGTGGCGGTGGCGGTGTTTGCTGTTGCTGTTGCTGCTGCTGTCCCGAGGAGTCCTCGGGAGGTGGTTGGGAGGTCTCTCCCCCTTGACTGGTACCCCCAACGTCAGGGTTGGCACGAGTACGCGTCATTCTGAAATTCAAAACAGCAGCAATTAGCACATGTCTTACTAAAAATTCCATACGCAACAGTAGGTATTGAAGTGACACATGATCAATTTGCACAACATTCACATATATTGATAAAGCATAAACTTTATACAAGATACATTATTCTCGGATCTCCGAGAAGTCGTGCTCATGTCGTCACTACCTATACATACGCTACTGTCTACACGACATGTCACCGATTACAAAAGTTGGGTTACGCTACCCTAGCTGCCCTACTTGGCAACCGTAACCCCCTACTCGGAGTAGAACTCGACCTCCTGTGGGTCGTCCTCCTCCGGTACCTCTGCTGGTGGCTCGGGGTCTACCACCTCTTCTCCCATTCCGGGTTCTCCCATGGCTGGAAGACCCAAGACTACCGGTACGCCCAATACCGGGGGCACGAGGTCCTGCAAGGCATGCACCTCGTCCATAGCTTGGTTGTAGTCCTCTTCCCAGCCTTGTCCTTCCTCAATAGCGTCGTCCCGCTCTTGAGCAAGGTCCTCATTCTACTGGGTTAGGGTCTGCACCAGCTCTTGCAACGCTGCGATGTCAACACGGCTCTTCTTCTTTGCCTTCTTCAGACGACGCAACTGATTGTGTTGTTCATTTAGTCGCTTGATCGTCGGAAGGAGCACATTGAGGAGTGCGCTGTGAGCACCCTCGAAATGATCTCCATGGCTTGTGCTCTCCTTGAGCTTGGTGGCGAGATGCTCCGTATGAACAGCTTGGCTGTCCATCACAGCGTTTCCCGCCCTCATTTGGAGGCTGAGGTTTGCCTCCGCGGGGTTGTACCTTGGGCAACTCGGGTCTGTTGCCTCCAGGTACCTCTCTTCCCACACATGCTGAGCTCGTCCCTCCACCGGAACGAGTGCGTATGGTGTGCCCTCCATAGCCTGCACGTGCAGTTGGCAGAAACGTGACATAGTGTCGCGGGCTGCCACTTGCCACATCCCTTCCGGTTGTCTTCCTCTCACCGTGACGGTGAATGGCACCCAACCGGGTGGCATAGGTCCTGCAGGAACCTCGACATGGATCGTCCACGTCTTGTTCCCCTCTTCGCCTTCTTCCTTGGTGAAGTATTGCGGCATCTGGTTGTACCCGAAATATTGGAGCATTTGCCACAATGCTTCTGGGTAGCCGCTACGGTCAGAGCAGTGGGAAACTACCCACCCGTTCTCCAACCGTTTATCTGCTGCCATCTGTAAAAATATATTTGAGAAATGTCAAATATTTATTTAAACAGTAAACCATTGAGTTATAACATAAGATATGTCCTTGAACTCATAACACTTGGAAACATAGTTCAAATTTTTAAACAAATTTGACTGCTGATCTGCTGTTCCCATGACAGCCCTGACCAGTTTCAATTTCAACCTGATTTAGGCCATGTTAACAGCAAAACTAATTCTGGAGCTCAACATCAAAGTTAAAGCTAACTTCAATAGCTTTCCAGAAAGTGTTTGCTTGGCCTCAGATCTGTCCTGGTTCAAAAGTTATGAGATGTCAAAGTTAACAGAATTTCTGGAATCAATTGGACAGCACCTCCCTGCTTTAGGTACTGAATTGATCCAAGAATACCAGTTAATTCTGTTCCCAATCTGACAAAACTTTCTGTTACAAAGTCGTAACCAATCTCATAAGCTTTCCAGAAGTACCTCATTTCCTATTTTTGGATTTTTATGCAGGAAGTTATGCTTAATTTACAGAGAGTCTACAGAGAGTCTTTACCCTGTCCTGTTTTCTGGACAGTTCCAACTCTACTGCATTTTTCGAGTGGTTAAGGGATGAAACACCTCTGGACCTCAACAGAAAAGTTGTAAAGATCTTCCAAAGCTTTCCATAAATGTATCATACGACCCCAATCTCGAAAGAACTCAACCTCTAGCCTCTGATTAACTTCAGCCTTGATTCAGCTGAAAACAGAGTGCTCTGTCCTTAACAACCTACAAGTTGAAAACCTGTTAACTTTGAATATCCTGTTCAAGGGAAGGAGTTACATCAAGTTTTACTACTTTGGATCAAAACCTTCAAGTTTTTAAATGAAGTTGTTTATTTAATGGGGTGTGACGTCGATGCGTCACCAGATAATGTCGGTACTACGTCCTCACAAAGGAAAAACCTATACCGGACTTAGCCGGCTTCGTTAGTTCAGTGGCACTACTCATCACTTGCACACGGATGCTACACGTCTATCGTTTCGTGGTCAGGCTACCTGCAGAAACTCAATAAATCGTCAGACTCGGCTGCACACCGAGCCCGGAATCCATACAGTTCGTACACCCGGCCGTCATCACTCGCCCGGATGTTCTCAAGCCAAACACGCCTTGAGTTACGTGTTCACGTCTCAGACCACGTGACGGGGTCTCCCATGTTGCACCACGCACGCCAGGGACAGAAGTTGCTTGAATACCCCAAACGACATTAAGAGTCGTAGAGGATATCAAAGCGGGTCGGGTTACCTGCCACCCGTGGGGCTCCACCCTTCAGCTTGTGCGCACTGGTGGACAGCGCTTACGTGCACCCCCCAAGACATGAACGTCCCGAGATGCATGATTTTCCGACATAACAAATAGGTTAATATGCCACTTTCTATATGCTAATAACATCCTTATACGGGCTACTAACTCGTTCCTCACTGGATTTTTGAAAAAGAAGACCTTTGTACTGTGTTAAACCTCAAGCGAGCTCTGATACCACGCTGACACGACCCCATTGGTCCTGTCGAGCCAGGATCACGTTGAGGGGTGCTGCGTTGCACAGCACCGTATAACACACGTCAAAGGTGCAAAGCGGAAGCGGAAGTTTTATTACATAAACAAGTTTATGAACATGTTTACATCAAAATAAGTTCAGTCTACACTCGCGGGCGTAGACTAAGCATCAAGTGCACGTTCAGCCCTCGAACGTGTCCTTGCTAGCACACACGCACACTAACTCTGCGGCGTGCACGACTCCCACTCGACGGGGTTCCCCTCCTGGGGTTCCGTCTCCTCTTCGGGTGTCCCTTCCTCATAGAACCCTGCAAAAGCTTCAAACACAAGCAGTGAGCACGAAGGCTCAGCAAGTCTGACCCGTCTCACCTAAACATGGAACTTCTACATGAGGGTAATGGGTTGCATGAGGTAAACAATCATTTGCAAGGACTCGCCTAATTAGTAGAACCTTACTTTCAAGTTTTAGCAGCAGGTTGTGGAGAACCTTACGCTAAGGCACATGAGAGAGCCGCAATCAAACAAGAAACGCATTTCTCTCATGTACTTTGCCCAAAGTTGAAAAGAACTTTAATTAGCTCTAAGCTACAGCATATCATTAACAATCACTGTCCAGCTTTCAATCAGCAACATTTTAACATGTAACTAGCCTGTTCTTTCTACGTCACGGTACAGTGAACAAGTGGTACTCACTGACCGCGAGGGACGGCGATTATAATCGATTTACACCTGCAGGCTTACCCGAACAACCCGTCACGTACGCCCGTACTCGATGTTGCCTACAACAACCATCACGGACGCTGTACGCGACTACCTTTCACCCGTTAGCCAAATATTGAACCGGTCCCATCGTCCCGAGCAAGAGGTCTCTGCACGCGCATCTCCGTGCCGCCAGCCGATTTACACCTCAAGCTCTCAACCTACCCTCTGAATGACGGGCAATGCCTCAATAACCAGCTACCCGAGTTACATCAGTTTCCCGGTTCCCATATAGCCGGTAGGTCTTCGGTACTGTTCTAGCTTGTTCAACAGGCCCGCACACGGCTCGGTCCTCAATCGACACAAGCGGAGCTACAGCACACAGGCCCCAAAGTCCTGCTGCCCTTACTCTCCACTCGGTCTCATTTTCTTGCCATGTGTATCATGTGCTATCTCTACCCGAGCAATGTGCCTCTAGCCTATTCTCGCGAGTAGTTCCAACTACTCGACTTGTACCGAATCCTACTCTATCCTAGCAATGCAGTGGCTAACGGGGTTTGCAATCCTAAACCCCAACCCTTGGTTTTCTTGGCTATGCAGTGGGGTTTCCAAACAAGACTCTAATGCACAGAATAAAGGAAACAAGTATGTGCTCAAAAAAATAAAAATTTGTAAAATGGTTAATGCAAACCGGAGCTTGCATTGCTGCTCTTGGTCATAGGCTAGCTGTTCCTCCGGAGTAACGAAGTCTAGGACTTCGGGTTCCTCCTCGACCTTAGCGACTACATGATAAGAGCAATGTATGTATTAATTTAAATGCATTTGTATTATCTTTGAAGTTGTGAAGTCTATAACCTTTGCTAGACAGACCTAATGACTGTGAAACTTTTACTGTGGCTTGGTTACAACCTAAACAGAGACTTGGTCAAGTTTTAGTTGCAGCAAAGCTCATTTGAGCCCTCCACAATTAATTATGTCCTTAACCTTAGTTGGAACTCTTAGGGTGTTCTAGGAATTTTCATGAGACAAACTATGACTTTCTGAAAACTAGATTTTCAGAGGGTTCTAATGGAGTTGGTCTCACTTAATTTGGAAGTCCCTAACTAAAGATATGAGCTAAACAATTTCAGAGAAAATTCTGAAAATGTTTCTGAACATTTTCTATTTTCTCTGGAATAGTTTCACTAATCACATCATTAGGTGGATTAAGTGAGCTCAAATGGATCTGAAATTTTTATGGTAGTTCAGGGATATTTTGGTGAATATCCCAGCAAAATTTCAGGATTTTCCTCCACAGGATTCTCCAGTTAAAATTCCTAACAGTTTAAACTTTGAGGAATTAATTCTGGAAAATTAAGGGTTTTCATGAAGTGAAACTTGATTTGCTGGAAAGTACTCGGAGAGCTGAATCCATCAAAATTTGGTTCACTCAATTTGGAGCTTTCTAAACAAAGTTATAAGGATTTGAAGTTTGAACTGAAACTGAAATTCGGGAAAAAGTTTAAACTCTGTCTTGTGGGCCCCGCACACAGTGCGTCGTCTCCCTCCTCGCGCCAACTGCGCGGCGGCGGCGATCTCCGGCGACCCTCGCTGGAACTGAGTTCCCGGCCACCCCCCGGCCCGAAACTTGCCGCCTGCCCCTTTACTGACCCCCTGGACTCGATGGTGGGGTCGCCGGCCGCCGGCGATGACCGGAAACCCGTGCGCACCGATGACAGCACCTGCTAGGGTTCCGGTGAGGTCGGTCCCGCTCTCCCGTGCACCAAATCGACAGGAAATCGGTCGGAGAGCATCAGTAGAGCATGGGAAACACGAACCAGGGCTGGGTGGAAGCTAGAAATACCGGCAACTAGGCTCTCGACGGTGAGCCGAGGTGTTCAGCCATGGCGGCGGGGAAAACAGCCATATCATGGCCGATTCTCGATGGTTTTCTCTAATTCCAGTTCGAGCGTGGGCGCTATCGTGCGTAGAAGCTACTAGGTAACGAGCTCGTCCAACCCTCGTGCATAGAGCACGAATTTCACCCGAAGGTGAGCTCGGTCCTTATGAACTGATCAAGAGTAAATTTGGAAATTCTCGGCCGAGGGTTGATCAATCGCCAAACGGCTTTCGGCTACTCCACCTACATACAATCACGCACCTTTCTTGTGTAGAGAAGAGGACGTGACAACGGCTGTGCCGTGCTGTCCACGGGAGCCCGATCGGCGGCGATGTTCGGCTCACCGGAGAAATGGCTCGTACAGCTCGAGGACGCTTGCTCACTGGACAACACGGGGTCTAGGAGGTTGCTCACGACCTCTTGGTGCCGTTTTGCTGTGGAGGAGGCTGTGCTCGCGAGTGATCGCCTTGATCAAGCGTGAGCTCGAGCGGCGGCGGTTGCAGTGGAAGAACAGGCCGAGTATGTCGGCAGCTCGGGGAATGGGCGATCGGAGCACGCCGGGGAGGGGATAAGTAGCCCGGCGACTGGTCTCCGGCTTGGGGCGCGCAGCAGGAGCTGGCGCCGGCTGCCCCCCTCGGTGGCGCGCGCACACTGCACCCGGGAACCGATTGAGCCGTGTTTCAGTCGGTTTGTGTTGAAGTAGAGGCTGACATGTGGGTCCCACCCCCCATTTTAACCTCTGAAATTTACTCCTAATCACTGTTGTAAACAGCGAACCCCATACTACCCTTGCCAATTCAAATTATTCACCCATGAGCCATTTGAATTGATCCAAGTTCAAATGAGGTTTGGTTTGAATGAATTTCAGCACAAGTTCAGTTTGAAATTCAAATAAAGTTTGAATTTCTCCCCCTTAGCTCATGTCAAGATCAACTCCAAATGGAGTGAAAATTGGTGTGTGAGCTCACAAAAATATGCTGAGTAAGAATATGCCTTCCACTTTTAAATTCATGGGATAAAAACAGTTTGAATTTGAATAAGGTTTCAAACTGCCCTCTTCCTAACTATACCCAAACTGACCTCAAAAGGTTTTGAATTTGGGTGAAACTTGGCAGGGACATCCTTAGTAAAGTGTAGGAGTTTTCATATGTCCAGCCCATCTATATCACATGTGGGAAATACCACTTTTGCAATGTGTAAGTTTGTTCTATAATTAGCATGTTGATAATTGTTACTTGCTCTTTATTTGTGTTCATCATTCTTCCTCAAATGAGGTGTGTGGTGTGGTGATGAACACTGCAATTGTGTGTCAAAAACTGAGGCCCTTACAATAATGACATAGTAATCAATTCCTTCCACATGTAAAATAAACTATTGTCATCTGGAATATTTTTTAATCATAGAATAAGCTATGGTTCCTATTTTTTTTCGAAAGCCGTGGGCGTTTGCCCAACATTTATATATAAGCAAGGAGGATTACAGCAATGTCAAATACATGCGCCAGAGGTGCTAATAGCCTAAATTAAATGTAGCACCTAGGTTAGGCAGTCATTTTAGTGCAACCTTCGACCCACACCACCTTATCTTCAGAATATACCTAGTCCCTCAATGGTCTCACCCCTCAAAAAAGCACTCATTTATTAACAGAGCCAAAAGTCCAAAACCAGTTCTCTCCACATACCCTCTCAACAGTAGTGCTGCAATTGAAAGGCAGTTAAACACAGAAGAATCAAACCCAATAAAACACCCACCAACTCCATCTCTCCTTCCTCCCCCCACACCCCCTGGCATGATACAGCCCCAAAGAAAGCTGCTGAAACCTGAAGCTGGTCGAAAGCTGCCTCCCCTCTCTACCTTTGGTGTTGTCTGTGTAGCAACAAAGCCAGAAAAAAAAAACAACACTGCTCCAAAGACCTTTTCCTCCCTCTCGAATTCCTAGCTGTACTCACGTTTCTCCCCCCTTTTGTTTACTCCCATCTCATCTGGCTACCTCATCCCAGTGGCACATCTCCCTGTTCCTGTCTCCAAAGCTTATATAAAGCGATATCTTAGTTCCATTGGCACATTCCCATCGATACCCCCCCATCAGACCTGTGATCGCGCGAGCAAGAAAGAGCTGAGAGGAGAAATCGAGGGGGATCGGCTCGATCTTTGCCTTAATTTGCCATTACTGACTGTACAGGTGCCGGTGTAGCGTGCAGCGCAATTCCGCCATGTTAGGTTCTTGCGCGCCGACGACGGCCCTGCCGCATCCGGAGTCGGCTGCTGGGCCGCTGGAGCCGTTCCGGTCACTGCAGATCGCCACGGCCAGTGCCGCCGGCGCGAAGAAGAAGCGGCGGCCAGCCGGCACTCCGGGTAAGCGCCTGCCTACCTCAGGAAGCATGCATTCAATATATAGCTTCGTTCCACATTCTCCTGACAACGGCGACGATGGAGCAGACCCGGACGCGGAGGTGGTGTCGCTGTCGCCGCGGACGCTGCTGGAGTTGTACCGGTACGTGTGCGAGATCTGCGGGCAGGGGTTCCAGCGCGACCAGAACCTGCAGATGCACCGGCGGCGGCACAAGGTGCCGTGGAAGCTGCTGAGGCGGGAGAGCGGGGAGGCGGCGCGGAAGCGGGTGTTCGTGTGCCCGGAGCCGACCTGCCTGCACCACGACCCCGCCCACGCGCTGGGCGACCTCGTCGGCATCAAGAAGCACTTCCGGCGCAAGCACAGCGGTCACCGGCAGTGGGCGTGCGCCCGCTGCTCCAAGGCCTACGCCGTCCACTCCGACTACAAGGCCCACCTCAAGACCTGCGGCACCCGCGGCCACACCTGCGACTGCGGCCGCGTCTTCTCCCGGTACGGCACCACGCGGTGCTACTACTGCCCTACCACTTGCTCTAGCATCTGTTCCCAGCCAGGCCACAACCATCAAATAGAGTGTTCATGGCAGGCAGCATCACTAGCATATAATTCAACATGAAAAGGATGAAAACTACCAGTCAAATATCTTCCAGGGATGGGTTATGCAGAAAGTATTTTGGTTTGCAAGATCTGGCTAAAATGGCGGGGGATCCGAGAAAGGCGTGATGATTTTCGGGGGGGGGGGGGGGGGGGGGGTGAGAGGGGGGGATCACGCTGTCTTTCCCAGGCCTCGGCACCTTTATGAGCTCGTCAAGCTTACTTGCTGCCGCTGCTGCTGCCCATATCTCTTTTGGCGTCCGACGTCCGTCAAGAGGAGAGAGACGGGAAGGGACGGGCACAATCCCCGAGGTAGCCTGTATCAGTGTACGTGTAGTCGCGTACACGTACGCTGCTGCCACGGCCGGGTGTCTGCCTAGGCTAGCTATTCCCTCGGTTCAACAGCATAATCATTTTTACGTTTGATCAAAGTCAAACGGATTTAAAATTTAGTTATTATTTATAAAATTTATGATATTTATTTAAATATAAATAATCTTAGTAGATTTAGTTTTAAATAACATACTTTTATATTTTTAAATAGTTTTTTGTAAATATTTTTAGTCAAAATTAAAAAGATTCCACTTTAATCAAAAATTAGAAATTCTTATATCCTGCTTGGCTCTTGTGGCCATGCCATTCAATGGCTTTGGACAACAAAACGGCTCGAAAACTCATGCGCCTGACAGGATCGCAGAGCTCCTGATCGCCTGCTTGGCTTCTCTCGCTCGACCGCTCTTGGAAAGCCCCCTTGGAAACCGAGCAGATCAGCTGAGCGCGCACATACAATACCATATAGCCATCACTTCATCCTCCACCACCGCACGCGCGTTTGTCAGGCTGATTACTGCGGCGCGCGTCGTCGTCGCTTTATGATGCGTCCTGTCTGCAGGGTGGAGAGCTTTATCGAGCACCAAGACACGTGCAATGCCAGCCGGCCGGAGCGGGCGGAAGCGGCGGCGTCGTCGCCGGCTAGCGGAGCTGGCGGTGTTGGCGGCGGGTTGGACGGCCTGGCGGCGGCTGCCTCCTCGTCGCAGCAGCAGCAGCAGCAGAGCAGGCAGCTGCATGCAGCGGCGACGCTGTCAAGGACGGCGTCCAGCGCGAGCCCGTCCAGAGGGGACCTCGTGGTGAGCCCGGTGGCCTGGCCTGGCCCGGCGATGGCGAGCTCCACAGCCAATGCCGCTGCGGCGTTACACGGGTTCGATCCGGCGCCGCAGAAACGTGCCGGCGTCCACAACCTGGAGCTGCAGCTCATGCCACTGCACGGCGATGGCACTGCTCTTCCTGCCCTCGATTACTGCGCCTCGGCGCATTCGTCTCCCGTTGCTCACAAGCGGGGCGGCGACCCAATGCGGCTGCAGCTGTCCATCGGGGTCGGCGTCGCAACGCACAACGACAGCCAAGGCTCAGCGTCGGCCGCAGCGAGGCTGAAGGGGGAGGCGCAAGAGCAGCTGCGGCTGGCGATGGCGGAGAAGGAAGCGGCGGAGGAGGCCCGGGCGCAGGCGCGGCGGCAGGCAGAGCTGGCGGAGCAGGAGCTGGCCAGCGCCCGACGCATGCGGCAGCAGGCGCAGGTGGAGCTCGGCCGCGCCCACGCGCTGCGCGACCACGCCGTGCGCCAGGTGGACGCCACGCTGCTGCAGGTCACGTGCTACAGCTGCCGCCACAAGTTCCACGCCAGGGTGGCCGCCATGAGCTCCGAGGTGGCGAGCTACGTGTCGTCCGTCGTAACCGAAGGCGGCGACGCCGAGGTCGACAACGACGACCTCCAGCTCAACGGCGACGAGCCGCATGGCAGGATGGACCTCAACTAGCACCTAGATGGTCATCCAAAAGATCTTCTATGGGATCAGTAACTAGCTCTAGACTCCCATGGCTTTGCAGCCTGCTAAGTTAAGAGGCGGTCAGAACTATCTCATCACGACGTGCATGGAATCTTTCGGTTGTTTGCTTGCTATTGAAGTTTCTTGAAGTACCATTTTGTTCGATTAGGTCCAAGCATTTTGGGAGCCGTTCATGGAGGGCGAGCTGGGGCACGTGAATCAACATTCACCATACTCATAACCCCAAAACACCTCGACTTGATATAATAAAAGCGCAATAGGAAGAGAAATGCCTCAGCACGACCACGCTGCTCTACACGCCACTGTTGCCAACGTCTTCTCGACATCACCGCCACGGACCTTCGACACCTTCACCTCCGAGTCCTGGTGATGTCCTCGTCCTCCAACCAGTAAGGTAACATTCTTCTCTCCTTCTAATCTCTAATTAGTCTCTTTAATTAGATTAATTAGAAGTTGATGATTAAGACCCCTGATAGTTTAGGCCATTAGGGATCTAAGAATCTGACAATGGTTTCTTATTCTTTGACAAATCATTTTGTCATTCGGAAGGTTTCTATCATCGGGCACGTACATTAACCTAAGTGGAAGAATGTGAGGGGACAGTGAAACTGCCGGGCAGCGAGGAGGAAACAAAAATGCTTTTCACAAGAGGTGAAGAAATCTCCGAACCCAAACGCACTGTTGCTGCTCAGCGATGGCGGTAGTAGTCCAAAACTGCACGCACACTCACGGCCCGCTCCTGCTTCCTCCTCCCTATCTCTTCTCTCATGAAACGATTCTTAAGATAAGAGTAACAGTAAATTGGCAGTAAACATATGTGGTAGACCCTCCCTCCCTCCCTACCCCTCCCCACTCTCTCTCTCTCTCTGGTTGTCTGACTTGCTCTGTGTAGCGCTGAAAGATAGGCAGAAAGTGTTACTGCTCGTGTCTGTGCCTGCATGTATGCAGTGTCTGCGAAAGACAGGCGGTACTGGTACTGTAGCGCCATTGATGCCCTCTGCAGAAATCTGAAATGTATCCGCTATGATTTGTCATGCATGCCAATTGTTCTGCAGAGAACTTAAATATTAGCAATGCTAGCAGCGAGCTCAATCGATCTAAGCCGTGTTTGTTTGCACCATACATTATGTGAGAGTTTATTAGATTGTGAAAAGCTATAAAAAAGCTGGATTATGAAAAGCTATGATACAAAAGGCAACACATATGTAGATTGTGCAGTGCATTTAATAAAATCTGAACTAAAATAAGACAAAAGCTGGGACAGAGTGGATTATGAAATTCTAGATTTTAGAGTGGTCAGATTGTAGAATCTAAAGCAAAATCTAGCCTGTTTGTTTGCACTAGAGGTTGCAGAGTAGTATCTCAAAAATAGTAGTGCAAACAAACAGCGCCCTAGACCGGTGGAGCAATCGAACCGTGTTCGTTCGGGTACCACGGGTTCCTTCATTTGCTCGCACGTGATGTGCATTGATCGATTGGCTGCACTTAAAAGAAGAATATGCTCTTGGAGCCATGCTGAATGTCTTGGCATTAATAGTTTAAAGGAGATACTATCTTTTGTTGATAAGGTGCTGACCACTTCTATTCTGGTAAATATTATACATGCAAACTACCGGGCTTTTAAACCCGGCTTCTAGGCATTGTAAGATAGCTTCTGGCAAGTGAAGGATATATAGACTAAATACAAAACAGGCGGCTGAAAGAATTAGATGTCAGAATTCTTCCATCAAATAAGACAGAACTGGCTATATATAGGGTCCACAAAAAGGCTATGAATTTCGTATTTGTTTATCTTGGCCTGCCCAGAATATGCTGAAACCGGCCAATACACTTTTATGTGGTTCAGATTAATTGCCATTGAGGTTTATGTTAACATATGTTATTATGAAGTATTTTGTGCAAATTTTTGGAAATCAATGGCCAAAGATAAAAGTGTTTGACTTAGGACAGAATGATAAAATGAACAAATTAACATTGTGTTGATGCACATTTATGGGCGCAGAATTGCCACCGGTGTGGGATGAGGACAAAAAAAGAGAGGAAGTGGCAAGTGCGGTAATTTTTCTCGGATTCATGGAGGGCAACTTGTTTTTTTTTTCTCAAGACAAAATCTGGTTTACTGGCTTTCCTAGTTTATTAAAAACTGGACAGCTATTTTTTTCTAAAAAAACTGGAGAAAACTTGACCTCTTTAGAGCCCTTGATGCTTTTAAAAGTTGTTCCTAAGAGATCAAAGGGATCCAAACAGGGCCTTAGCAGTCTCCTTGATTTTTAGCAAGCAGTGTTGGCTGTTTTATATGCATGAACTTATGAGAATTCTGAGTAGTGCTAAAGAAAAGCTTAATGTGAGCAACTCACCCGTTTTCATGCATGCATAATCTCAGTCCCCATTTGTCGAGCTGATGCATGGTCCAACACAGCGTTTTGTTAACGTACCGACCGCTGCCAAGATATTTAGTTCAAGGAGGCTTTGGATCCTTTTCAGTATGCTCCGTTTGGTCCAGCATGCTTGTTTCAAAGACTTCAATTTCCGTGTAGTGAAAATGCTCCAGCAGGTCTGCGGAGACCTGCTGACTTGCGGTTGTCAGGTCATGTGCGGCATTCACTCGATTTGAAAATCACATCCGCCTTATAGTTTCCTAACTACGAATTTACCAAATCAAATGGAACCTTCCTTTGGAATATGGACAAGCTACATCGTAAATATGCAGAAATTCTGATGCCAAATAAACATATGGACCACAATCTATTTCCAAGACAGGGTTTCAATCCCTAGACGAAAATCGTACTGTTAAAACTGCACGCATCTGCAAGATCGAAAGCGAGAGGGAAGGACGATGTCTGAAACCTTACTAGGTCGTCTTGTCGTCGACGCAACAGCAGTGATATCATCTGACAGCCGGCGGTAGGCGGTGGCGCGGACTGGATCTCGCACCAGGGGCAGCTCGACTGAAGGTGGTGGCCGAGACGAGGAGGCGCGAGATGGGGTCGCACCTGCCAGCTCCGTGACCACCGCGGCGCCGGGGGCGTGGTGCGTGTGGGCCTGGGCCGGAATTTATTTGGCCATTCGATTGCCGTGGGCCGCTAGGTTTACACGGCTGGAACAATGCGGCTAATAATCGATTTTTTTATTTTTAGCACTGTAAATAAATCAATTTTTATTAATAACATCTAAATTTTTTTACAGAAATATCTAACCAGTCGTTCACGAGTGGACGATTTGTCCACGTGGACATTCTATTGTCCACGCCTTGGACGACAGGCCGGTGTCGTCCGCGTGGATGACACCGGCCCACGTGGAAGCCACGTCGGCCCAACGGTCACGGGACCGTTGGACCGACATGTCCAGTCGTCCACGGCGTGGACAACATGCTGTGTTATATAACACAGCTGCCTGGTGGCTGCCTCCCCACACCCAAACAGACCAAAGAAAAAAGAGGAGAAGAAAAGAAGAGAGGAGAGGAGAAGAGAGCAGGAGAGGAAGAGGAAGAGAAGAGGAAGAGAAGAAAAGAGAAGAAAAGAAGAAAAGAAAAAGAAAAAAAGAAGAGTAGAAGGTATAATCTTTTAAATATAATTATGATTTTGAAATTACTTATATTAATTATGCATTGTAGATAATTTAGGTTTAAATATTAGTTTGAATGTAGTTTAGATTTTATTTTAGGTTTTAGTGTTTAATTTAGTTTATATTTAGTATTAGGATTTAGTTTAGTTGAAATCTAGATTTTAAATTAGTTTAAATATAAGTTTATGTTAGTTTTAATTTGTTTTTAAAATTTAGTTTCAGAATTTTAGTTTTAGTCTAGTTTAGTTTCTATTTGGGATTTTAGGTTAGTTTGAAATTATGTTTAGGTTAGTTTTAACTATTTTTAAACTTTAGCGTATTTTTATTAGTTTTAGTTTTGGACATTTAGGTTAAGTTTAGTTATAATTTTGGATTTTAGGTTAGTTTCGACCTTCTATGTTAAAATTTAATTTCGGACCTTTAGATTTAGTTTGATTTGAATTTAAGAATTTTAGTTAGTTTAAATTTATGTTTAGTCTATTTTAAATATAGTTTTATGTTAATTTTTAAACATTATTACATAGAACTCTATTATAGCTAAGTTTTTATATGTCGTACATTAAAATATCCGTTTTTAGTTTCTGTATTTATATTTCTATAATAGTACATATCATTTTTAACGCAATTTATCTTATATTATGCGTATTTCAATTTTTTGTTACTATTATTTTTTGCAAATATTAAATTACGTATATATGTACCCTTCCCGAGACCCCACATGTGTGGGAGCCTTCGGCACTGGGTACGCCCTTTTTTTACGTATGCTAGGTATGTCGAATAAAGTGGAATTTTAGATATTTTATGGAGATGGACAAATTAACTATAATTCAAGTGGAGTAGATATATCAGGACTCACTTTTATAAATCAGGGAATACCTAGTTCAACGAAATGAACATTTATGGGTGTATATAGATGGTTGCTGAAAGTTTTTAAACTGAGTAGGGATGAATATGAGTTGAACATAAAAGGAGTTTCAGCCGTTCAAGTGAGGACCATTTCTGGGAACTACTGCCGCTAAAGGAACATCTGTGTGGCGTGCTTATGTTGCAAGGCCTCTGCAATATGGGTGGCCTCTAATACTTCTAATTCGGGTTGAAGCTAAGGAAGTAGGCGACGAGACGCAGGACAAAAATGATGACGAGAAAGATAATAGTGGTGGTGATGCGGAAGAGGATAATGATAATAAATTGACACATACTGTTGTTACTGGGGCAACTGGTTAAGCAGATGAAAAGAGCATATAGTTCAGCAGATGGTTGTTGAGGATAGGGATTATAGTAATGTTACTGAATACGATTCGTACAACTGATAGACGAGACATACAAGCGGGGTAAAGTAAATTTTGAGTAGTTGAACCCAATCTTTTTGTTGTTTCAAGAATGGTGGACGAGTCATACAACTGATGGACTAGCCGTACAACTGATGGACTAGTCGTCCACCTACTAGACGACTTGTCCACCTGGTGGACGAGTCTTACAATTGATGGACGAGTCGTACAACTGATGGACTAGCCGTATAACTGATGGACTAGTCGTCCACCTACTAGACGAGTCGTCTACCTTCCATTGTCTATTTAAGAGCACTCCACACATTCCCCACAACCACACTTCACAGACTCAACTCTCGTAGACATGGACTCACCTTACTCACCACTGAATCAAAAAGAGAGAGTTCACGTTCTAGAGGGATTACAACCACCAATCTGTCTACGTGGCACTAATTATCGGTTCATAAAAGATCTAAGACTGGGGGTCACCTACGGTTTGAGGCTATGGATGTGCAACAACTGTGAATATGACCCCCCCCCCTCATAGGACCACACCATTTTTCTCGAATGTTAGACGTCAGGTAAAATCTCTACTTTCACAGATATATGAATTTCGTATTTGCATTTTATTTCAAATCTTCATAACAACACATCATTAATCATGCAGTCCCCACCGCTCCTTTGTGAGTTCACACAGTACATCGACAACGAACAAACAACAGAAGACGTCGAGTACGTACACGCGATGCATAGAGCTTCCTGGGACAAGTTCCACTACGAGATGGAGTACGAAAAATGGGTTGAGCAGGAGAGAAAGGAGGCGGTCAAACAGCAGGAGCGTCGGCGCAAACGTCAGGAAGAACTTCAAAGAATCGAGGAAAAGTATCGTCGCTAGGCTCAGAAGGAAGAACATATTGCTCGTCAGGCTAGAGAGGATGAACGGGAGCGCTTATGCGAAGCACGCCGCGCAAGGGATGCCGGGTCGGATGCATTGCACAAGGGAAAATATCCCCGTTACACTCAGTAGAATCTATATTTGCCATTTAATAAACTTCGTAATGTATCCAATGACGTGTGCTTTTAATAAAGCGATGATGTTATTGTGCTAAATTTACTTCCATAACAAGATATTTTTAATATGTCTCTAAGTATTAAAAAAGAAAAAAACAAATTCGAACAAACAAAATTCAATAATCAAACTTGTGATCGTATTGCATAATTCAAAATTACATAACATATAATCTATTAAACAAAAGTCATATTATTAAAATTACATAAAACCATAACACAATATACTACATTAACTTCTACAAAAAAATTATAAAAATGTCTCTAAGTATTTTTAAATGGGAGCTAAAGTGCTAATCTCGGTCCATTTGCTGCAGAGGAATCCTGTCGTCCACACGGTGGACGACTGGCTTACATGGCCCTGTCGTCCATGTTGCCTTGTCATCCACGGGGTGGACGACTGGGTGGTCTACATGTCCCAATCATCCACGGTGTGGATGATTTGTTGTCCAGGTGGACAAATCGTCCACCCCGTGTACGACAGGGTGGCTATTTTGCTAAAAAAATCCTAGATGCTATTAAAATTAAATGATTTATGTACAGTGCTAAAAATAAAAAATCCAAATAATAGAAGTGGATGATCAGTCAGCATTGCTTGATTTCATATGACCTACTCGTGCCTGATGACCAACCATGTGACACCAAGACGCCAAATGGGAGTAATACTTTGGACACGCTACTCCATTTTACAAAATATTATTCAGAGTCTTAGCAGGTGATGCGCCGTTTGTTAAATCAGTGCGTGATAAACGTCTTGTGTGACGGTGCAATTTCTAGCACACCGTAGTCGTGCCCACATCGACCTGTCGCTGATTGCTGACCAACTTGTTTATTTTTGTTATTAGTGATCTTAACTGTCTTTGGAACATTGGAAGTACAGCTTATGAAATGAATATAACCCTTCAAAAAAATTGCGTTCCGAGGACGTTTTGATCAAATCAACGTCAAAGCTCCCGTTAGAACAACGGATTTTTTCTTTATTTTGACGGAAGTGTTTTAGAGGATAAATAGCGTTACTCTAATTTAGAGCAAATGTTTTAGAGGACAATGCCCTACCTGCCGTGCCGACCGGTTGGCGTCTCCTCCTCCGCCTCCCCTGCCTTACCGCCTTACACGTTCGTGAAGTGTCGTCCTTCTTCCGTCCAGCCATTTCGTTGCCCACTTTCTCTGTTTCTGCAAGATTTCATCTTCGCAGAAAGCTCGAGCGGCGGCCAAGAATGCATCCGCCGTGGAGCTGGCAACTGTCGTGGATTTGATCTTCCCGTGGCGCGTCGAGCTCGGCGGTGATGCTAGGCGGTGGTGTTAGTTAAGCCTCGTCGCTAGTCATCCACTTCACGCGCTCGGTCCGGTTCCCCCACGTTTTCTGTTTTTCCATGCATGCATGACCGTCAGGTAGTTGCATCACGTGCACAAGTCGCTGTACGTGGACGTTTTGCGCGCCGCAGTGTCAGGTTGTCACACCCGGTTTTTCCGAAGAAACAACCAAGTGAATATCACATGTATGCCAGGATCATTTTCTCATACATGTGATGACAAATAGTGAAGCATCATTTATTACAAGCCAGGTGTCGAATATAAATAAGTCTTACATTGCAAATGTCTCAATGGACACTAATGCTTCATCACAAGTAAATAAACTAGCAGCGGAATATTATTCTTTAGGGCTCCATCACAGGCGTTGCCCGGGGGTCTTCATGAACCTAAAATCCTTCCTCGGGTCCAAAGTCTTGGTCATTATACACCACCTCATTATCTTGACCTGAGCAGCAATATAAACCAACAAATATGCAAGGTTGAGTACCAATGGTACTCAGCAAGTGTGGGAAAATTATATCATGCATGGCTAGAACAAGGAGAGGTTGAACTCATGGTTAAAGCACTACGCAATTAATACCTATCACCTTAGCTTATTAAGCACCTACATTACTACACAGGTGAAATGGTCCCAATCTCCCATCCCATCATCATAACCAAATAACCATAACATCATTTTCAATGTTAAGCTCCCCGCTTAACATCCACAACTCCCAAAAACCTTCACTCCTCTAATCATGAATAAGTCCAGGCCGCTCTTAACCGTGAGCACGGCTGTCAAGACAGTTTTGACTCTGCAGAGTTTGTACCACTGTACCCACAAGTAGTGATTTCATCCCCCGTTGCCGGGTGGACTAAAAGAACCTCCATTATGCCAGTGGCTACGATCCACATTCACACTTCCTAGGTGTGCAACCAGGAGATCACTACGAAGCCTTTACAAAGGGATTCCCGACGAGCGTGGGCCCACTGAGGTTTCACCCCTAACAGCATACAAGAGGCTCCAACCCCGCTGCAGTGGCCCCCTCTTGAGCCTTGCGGTTCATATGGTAGTCCAGCTGACACCTACTCCCCGCACCATCCAACACACCCATACTACGCCGGGGATACACCTAATTAATTGGCCAAGCTGCCCCATCTCAGCATGTGGTTGGCACTGTAAAGCCGGGTTACATGCTCCATGAACCGGTCCTTAGGATCCAGGCAAGTACTAAACACAAACCCAAGTCTCGTGCACCCAGCACACAACCAAAACATCCAACTTGCCTTGATCCCTACCTCTACATAACTCACAATGTCTCATTCAAGAGTATGGTAATATAAACTGATGATCTCATTTCCCAAATATCCCATTCTAAGCATGGCTAAGCAAATGCATGTAAATAAATGACATGACAAAATAAATCCCAACCCAAGCTACAAGGAAACAAGGTAATGCAATTCTAGGGAAACTTTCCTAGCATGGGTTTCATATTTCATTTGACAATGCAAATAATTCTATCTACACATTCTAGCATAGGATCAAAGTGGTCAAGGACACTTGCCTCCTTCTTGCTGCTCTTGAAATGGATAGTCCTGGTCTTGGAAATGAATAACTGGTTCTTGAACAGGTTCTACTTCATACCATCACACATAGCAAAAGAAAAACAACCATCATAAGACATAGTTCACACCTCTACTTCATACAAACCACACATTCATATTTATGAAATTCATTCACCATTATATGTGTTGTGTTTCAGTTTTAAATAAATTCCTTACATTAAACTACCAAGTATGTATGGAAAGTATTTTTCTTCTCCATATGTGCCTTCACAACTTCTATCAACCCTAAACTGAACTCTTTGGATTTTAGAAACTCCATTTATCATTTACTAGTTGCTATATTTTCAGATTTATATTCCTATGCATAATTGTGTATTTTATTATTAAATTAGTAATACACATCACCTAAACAGAATAGGTTCTGGTCCTAAATAATTTAATATCATAATTTGACCTTGGCTTCTGATGTATACTATTTCATAATTATTTTCCCTATTTTTCTATAGCTATTATTTACTTAAAAATGTGTCCCTATACTAATAAATGTGAATAATAAATGAAACAGATTCATTTCGGCCCAAAAATATACTTTTATCTCACTCCAAAGTTTTCTAAGTATTGAGAAAGTTTTTAATTAATTTTGACAATTATGTTTATCCCCCTTTTTAATTTTTAAACACTAGTTACATATTTAATGTTTTAGATTAAATACTAAACAGGGCTAAAATAATGAACTCACCCCATTACAGGGTCTATAATATTACTTTCATAATTTCCAGGGGTCTAGCTACACTTATCAGAGGTGTTTTTCCTAATTTTTATTAAGTCCAGGGGCTAAA
The DNA here is from genome assembly GCA_030760725.1 of Neostapfia colusana. Classification (NCBI taxonomy): domain Eukaryota; kingdom Viridiplantae; phylum Streptophyta; class Magnoliopsida; order Poales; family Poaceae; genus Neostapfia; species Neostapfia colusana. The sequence goes on from JASWHV010000006.1 coordinate 111,826,007, forward strand.
ACTGACTTTTAAATGAATTTACATGAATTTCTGAAGTTCCAGGGGCTAGATCTGAAGTTTCCGGGGCTAGCTCTCAATTCCAGAGAACCCCAGGGGGTAGCACGTAAGAATTCCAGTCTTTATAACGCGGGGCTGACGTGGACCGTCTGATTTTAAACCGACGGCTGAGATTATAACATCGAACCGGTACGCGGGGATTTAAAGTCTACCGTGCGATTTAAAATAAACGGCGCACAAGCAGCCACGTCGCTCTGATCGAGCGCGGGCGGCGCTGCCGGCGGCGCACGGCGGCGGGAAGCGGCGATCTCGCCGGAAAGTTTCGGATCTTCGAGAATTCTGCCTAGAACTGTGATCTTATGGCCTAGATCGGTAGAGGAGAGGTCAGGGATCTCACCTCGGGGGTTTTCTCGAGCTCGGGGGTCCTGGAAAGTGCTCGGCGGCGAGGTCCGAGGCAAAACCACGGCGAAGCTCGTCGGCGCTGGGTTTACACCGTAAGTCTTCGAGTTTTCTGCACCTGCAAAGTTCCCCGGAGGCGGTGGATCAAGACCAGCGAGTTAGATCAGAGTTTCCGAGCTTAGATCGGCCAGAATTCACCGGCGAAGTCTCGGTGCTCACCGGAGTGAAAATCGGCGATCGCGTGAGAAAAACTGATCGGGGCTGGGGTTTTTATAGCCGGGGGATGGCGGTGGGTCAGTTGTGATCGAGTTGGATTCTTCTGGGACCGGAATTCGGGCTGCGGGACGGGTTTTCCGATCAGTTAAGATCGCGCGCGCGCGGGAGAGTCCGGGGTCGCGGGGTTAGGGATGAGGCGGGTCCCACCCGTCTGTGAGAGACGGCGCGGCGCGCGCGGGGGCGGGCTGGCGCGGGGAAGCTGGGCCGGCTGGCGGGTTTCGGCCCACTGGCCGGTTTTTTTCCCGTTTCTCTTTTTCTTTTTCCATTTCTTTTCTGTTTTGAATCTAATTTGAATTCCAGTTTGAATTTGAATTTTTGCAAAACATGCAACACGTCCAAAAATTTTTAAATTCCCCTCTGAACATGGTTTAGGGTTTTTAAATCAAAATTTGGGGTGTTACAGCTCTACCCCCTTAAAAGAAATCTCGTCCTCGAGATTGGTGTTTCTAAGAAAACAATTCCGGAAATTGTGCCTTGAGCTCATCTTCCCTTTCCCAGGTAGCTTCCTCTTCTGAGTGATGCTTCCACTGCACCTTGCACATCCGGATTCTCTTGTTTCTGGTGAGGCGTTCCATTGTCTCCAACATCTTGTATGGTTGCTCGGCATAAGACAAATCTTCAGCTACATCCACTTCATTCATGGGTAACACCTCCTCAGGCGTCCTCAGACATTTCTTGAGTTGTGACACATGGAATACATCGTGCACATCCGATAGATGAACCGGTAACTCTAGTTGGTACGCCACTTCGCCTTTCCTTTCCAAAACCTGGAAGGGTCCGATGTATCGAGGTGACAACTTCCCTTTCACCTTGAACCGACGAAGTCCTCTGATAGGGGACACCTTGAGATAAACATAGTCTCCCACGTTGAAAACGAGTTCTCTTCTTCGTACATCAGCATAACTCTTCTGGCGTGTTTGTGCTATCCTCAAGTTGTTGCGAATCTCCCTCACCTTCGCCTCGGCTTCTTGTAGCACTTCTGGACCAAACACTTTACTTTCTCCTGTTTGGTTCCAAAATAGGGGAGTTCTGCACTTCCTTCCATACAAAGCTTCAAACAGTGACATTTTCATACTAGCTTAATAGCTGTTGTTATAGGAAAACTCCGCATACGGTAAGTTCTTGTCCCAACTCCTATTGTTTTTGAGTGCACATGCCCTTAACATATCTTCAAGGATCTGATTGGTTCTCTCCGTCTGCCCGTCAGTTTGGGGATGATAGGCAGAGCTGAAGTTCAGATGGGTTCCCATGGTTTCATGCAACTTTTGCCAAAACCTCGAGATGAACTGTGTCCCTGGGTCCGACACTATCTTCTTTGGCACTCCATGGTAACACACAATCCTTGACATGTACAATTCTGCCAATTTAGATCCACTGTAGCTTTCTTTCACAGGGATGAAATGAGCTACCTTGGTTAGCCTATCAATAATGACCCATATTGAATCATACCCGGATTGGGTCCTAGGCAATCCCACGACAAAATCCATGCTGATTTCTTCCCATTTCCATTCAGGTACTTTGAGTGGTTGCAATAATCCCGCGGGTCGTTGATGTTCTGCTTTCACCAACTGACATGTGTCACATAGGGCAACATGTTCCGCGACATCTCGCTTCATGCCATACCACCAATACCTGCTTTTGAGGTCCTGGTACATCTTCGTACTCCCAGGATGAATGGAATAGTCAGAATCGTGAGCCTCCTTCAAAATTAATTCACGGATCTCCTTTACTTCTGGCACACAGATCCTTTTCCCGTGCCACACCGTTCCCTGTTTATCCTCTCTAAAACCAGGAGCTTTATTTTCCTTAATGAGCTGTCTGATCTCTTGTATCTTCTCATCATTCTTTTGGCCCTCGCGTATGTCTTGCTCGAGTGTGGAGTCCACTTCCATGGCGATGGCTTCACCACTATTTACTAGACATAGATTGAGTCTTATAACCTCGTCCTTCAATTCTGCAGGCATGTCCTTCAAACTCAACTTATTGACCTGCACTTTCCGACTCAAAGCATCGGCCACGACGTTTGCTTTCCCGGGATGATAGTTGATGCCCACATCAAAGTCATTGATTAGCTCTAACCATCTCCTTTGTCGGAGGTTGAGATCTGGCTGTGTGAATATATACTTCAAACTCTTATGATCCGTATATATCTCTGTCCTCTTCCCCATCAAATAGTGCCGCCAAATTTTCAACGCGTGTACCACTGCGGCTAGTTCTAGATCATGTGTAGGATAGTTCTTCTCGTGCTTCCGAAGCTGCCGGGATGCATAAGCCACGACATGTCCTTCTTGCATGAGAACACATCCCAACCCATTTCCAGAGGCATCGCAGTACACTGTGAAATTCTTCTGCATATCTGGCATAACCAGCACTGGGGCTGTTGTCAATCTCTTCTTTAGCTCCTGAAAGCTCGTCTCGCACTGTGGCGTCCAGGTGAATGTGATTCCCTTTTCCAACAGTTTGGTGAGAGGTCTCGAGATCTTAGAGAATCCCTCAATAAACCGTCGATAGTATCCAGCCAATCCCAAAAAGCTTCGAACTTCCCCGACATTTTCAGGGGTTTTCCACTTCTGGATATCCTCGATTTTGGCGGGATCTACGGAGATTCCTCCCTCCGAGATTATATGTCCTAAAAAGGAAACTCTCTTCAGCCAAAACTCACACTTGCTCAACTTGGCATATAGTTGGTGTTCTCTCAGCCTCTGTAACACCAACCTTAGATGTTTCTCATGTTCTTCTTCATCTTTGGAGAAGACGAGAATATCATCTATGAAAACCACCAAAAATTTGTCCAGATATTCCATGAATACCTTGTTCATAAGATACATGAAATATGCCGGGGCATTGGTTAGCCCGAAAGGCATGACAGTGTATTCATACAGTCCGTACCGAGATACGAAAGCTGTCTTGGGAATATCAGATTGCCTTATCTTGAGTTGGTGGTATCCCGACCTGAGATCAATTTTCGAGAACACACAAGCTCCCCTCAACTGATCAAACAAGTCTTCAATGCGGGGTAATGGGTACTTGTTCTTAATGGTTTCCTCATTCAAGGCACGGTAATCCACGCATAACCTTTGGGTTCCGTCTTTCTTAGGCACAAATATCACCGGAGCTCCCCATGGTGAGGAACTAGGGCGAATATACCCCTTCTCCATCAATTCTCTCAAATGATCCTTGAGCTCTTCTAACTGCTTGGAGTCTATTCGATAAGGTCTCTTGTATATCGGGGCTGTTCCCGGTACTAGCTCAATTGCGAATTCCACGTCACGGTCGGGAGGCATGCCTGGTAATTCCTCCGGGAAAACATCTGGATATTCCCTGATAGTCCTGATTTCCTCAACTTTCACCTCCACCTGATTTAATTTAATGTCCCTCCTAGGCTCGTGTATCGTTATGAACTTTACTTTGGTACCACTGGGGTGAGTTAGTTCCACCGTTCTGGTCGAACAATGGATGATTCCTTTATGTTTGGTCAACCAATCCATACCCAAAATAATATCTATCCCTCGTGAATCTATCACTATGAGGTTAGCAGTAAATACTACCCCATTAATGTCTAGGCTCACTTTGGGACACACTTGTCTTGTCCTTATTTCTCCACCTGGAGAGTTTACGGCTAACATATGGTTCATTTGTGTGGTTGCTAGGTCATGCTTCTTAACAAACCCTTGAGCAATGAACGAGTGGGTAGCACCAGAATCAAACAGCAGAGTTGCAAGGTGTAAATTGGCAGGAAACTTACCAACTACCACGTCGGGTGCCTCTTGTGCTTCCTCCATAGTGACATGGTTCACCCGTCCTCTCACTACATTCTGCTGTTGTGGCGGCGCAGGCTTCTTCTTTGGGCATTTATGGGCGTAGTGCCCCACTTCACCACAGCTGAAACATTGCACCCCAATCTTAGATGCTTGGCCTTTGTTGTCCTGGGGTTGGTTTGGGGGTCCTTGCACTGCTGGTCGAGGTGGATATGCGGGGCGAGGCTGCTGCACAAACTGACGTGGCGGCTGTGCAGGTGCTGCGGGAGGCCTGTAGTTTGGGTTGTACCCTCTTGGTGCTGAATAGGGTACCGCAGCACGGCTCGTCTGCCCCGTAGGTTGCTGCATCATACGTGGGCGGGTGTTGCTCCCTGAGGCCTGATGTGACCATCCCGCCTTCCTCTTATTCTCATTTTCCAGGGCCTTTAGCTTCCTTTCCACCATCTTTTGAAAACTTTCATACTCATTGGAGGACATTGCACACTGCATTTCTGCGGTAAGTCCCTCCATGAAACAATCTTGTTTCTGCTCATCAGTCTCTATGTCTCGTGGAGCATAACGGGACAGTTGAGTAAATTTAGTGAGGTATTCCCTCACCGTCATGTTTCCCTGCTGCAGTCCCAGAAACTCTTTCCTCTTGTTTTTGAGTTCACCTCTTGGGATGTAGTGGTTGCGGAAGCTACGCTTGAACTCTTCCCAAGTGATGTTCTCAGGGTCATGATGGGCGGCCACATAGGCGGTCCACCAATCAGCAGCAGGTCCATGCAATTGATGAGAGGCAAACAGCACCCTCTCATACCCTTGGCACTGTATGATCCTCATCTTACTTTCAATAGTCTTCAGCCAATCATCTGCCTCCAGAGGTTCAGCAGCACTTGCAAACTTTGGAGGTTGAGTTCCTAGAAACTCACTCAACCTTGGTTGGCGTGGTGCAGCTTGTGGAGGTGGAACTTGATGCAAGTTGGCTACCACTTGAGTCAAGTTCTGGATGAGCTGATTTTGATTCTCCAGCATTTGGTGGAGAGGATCAACTTCTTCACGGCGACCACCCCTGTCCTGGTCTCCAGAAAGACGAGGGTTGCATGCCTCATCATTGTTGTTGGCGGGGTTGGCAGCACGTCCTTTTCCTCTTCCGGCCATCTGGCAGAATCAACAAATGTTAATTTGATACCATTTAGTATCATCTTACTACTTTCATTTGTTGGTACTTTGAGGTGTTGAGGCTTTGTTATGCTTTTACGAGGGTTTATATCTCACACCAAATAAATGCACTATTATTTCCTGTGGGTTCACACACCAAAGCAAAACAATCTGAAGACGAGGCTGTGGACAATTGCTCATGGCTTCCACAACTCACGTCACACACCAAGCATCATCACACCATTAACTACGTAACGACTCGACTACTCGACCTCTTGCTAGCTAGGGGAAAGACTCTACACTACTCGTCCTCTTGAGCTGGCTCCTCGGGATCTTCCTCCTCATTTCGGCTACCTTCTGACTCTGCTTTGGGTGGGGAGGCTGCTGGTGGAGAAGTGCGACGACGCCTGATCGCTCGGTGATCCGGGGAGTCAGGAGTCCATGGATCACTCACGGTGACACACAGCTCATTCCCATCTCCTCTTTCTCTCGCCTTTAAGCAAGCTCGCAGCAACGCCTCCGTTTCCTTCAGGGTGTCTCGGACATCCTGAAGCTCTTGTTGACACTCCTGCAGTCGAGTGCAGAGCATAGCAGCATCCTCCAAGCACAAGTCCATGTGCTCATGGGAAGTCCCTTGTTGCACCGGAGGGTACTTGTACTCCGTGGTACCACTCTCACGTTGGAGGACATACATGTACTCAGTTTTGTCCAAGTGGCGACGATAGATGTGACTCTGGCAGGTGATGGCCTCCCAGGTGACATCTTTCTCCGCGTCAACTTGTGTGGCTCGACAAGCTGGAGAGTGGTGAATCTTAAGCAGCTGTTTCTCGTGTATAATCCTCATCTCCGAACTCCATTCTTCCCTCTTCTCAAGGATGGTCCTGGTGGAGTTATAGTGGATGATAAGCTTGCCCGTATTGCCGGCGGCTTCGAGCATACGTCGAAGACGGCGCAACAAGTCTCCTACTGCCAATCCATAGGAAAGGTACGTCACTGGACGACTCTCCTCTCTTTCGGCAAGGGCAACTACGGGAACTCTCCCTCCTGTGGACTTACGAGCGGTGCGAATCATGCGAACCATCTAAAAACAAAAGAATTTAAAATTAGGTTAGATAAATTCTCAAATAAAAATCCTATTTTGAATGAAAGTTGGGGTAAGATGAAGAAAATGACTCCTTTAATAACACTTTTTCCACCCACACCTTGGAAAATAGTTTTTAAGAAAATAGGGCCCTTAAATACGTCCATTTCTACCTAGGTCCACGTTCCTACGGGCAACCTTGGCTCTGATACCACCTCTGTCACACCCGGTTTTTCCGAAGAAACAACCAAGTGAATATCACATGTATGCCAGGATCATTTTCTCATACATGTGATGACAAATAGTGAAGCATCATTTATTACAAGCCAGGTGTCGAATATAAATAAGTCTTACATCGCAAATGTCTCAATGGACACTAATGCTTCATCACAAGTAAATAAACTAGCAGCGGAATATTATTCTTTAGGGCTCCATCACAGGCGTTGCCCGGGGGTCTTCATGAACCTAAAATCCTTCCTCGGGTCCAAAGTCTTGGTCATTATACACCACCTCATTATCTTGACCTGAGCAGCAATATAAACCAACAAATATGCAAGGTTGAGTACCAATGGTACTCAGCAAGTGTGGGAAAATTATATCATGCATGGCTAGAACAAGGAGAGGTTGAACTCATGGTTAAAGCACTACGCAATTAATACCTATGACCTTAGCTTATTAAGCACCTACATTACTACACAGGTGAAATGGTCCCAATCTCCCATCCCATCATCATAACCAAATAACCATAACATCATTTCCAATGTTAAGCTCCCCGCTTAACATCCACAACTCCCAAAAACCTTCACTCCTCTAATCATGAATAAGTCCAGGCCGCTCTTAACCGTGAGCACGACTGTCAAGACAGTTTTGACTCTGCAGAGTTTGTACCACTGTACCCACAAGTAGTGATTTCATCCCCCGTTGCCGGGTGGACTAAAAGAACCTCCATTATGCCAGTGGCTACGATCCACATTCACACTTCCCAGGTGTGCAGCCAGGAGATCACTACGAAGCCTTTACAAAGGGATTCCCGACGAGCGTGGGCCCACTGAGGTTTCACCCCTAACAGCATACAAGAGGCTCCAACCCCGCTGCAGTGGCCCCCTCTTGAGCCTTGCGGTTCATATGGTAGTCCAGCTGACACCTACTCCCCGCACCATCCAACACACCCATACTACGCCGGGGATACACCTAATTAATTGGCCAAGCTGCCCCATCTCAGCATGTGGTTGGCACTGTAAAGCCGGGTTACATGCTCCATGAACCGGTCCTTAGGATCCAGGCAAGTACTAAACACAAACCCAAGTATCGTGCACCCAGCACACAACCAAAACATCCAACTTGCCTTGATCCCTACCTCTACATAACTCACAATGTCTCATTCAAGAGTATGGTAATATAAACTGATGATCTCATTTCCCAAATATCCCATTCTAAGCATGGCTAAGCAAATGCATGTAAATAAATGACATGACAAAATAAATCCCAACCCAAGCTACAAGGAAACAAGGTAATGCAATTCTAGGGAAACTTTCCTAGCATGGGTTTCATATTTCATTTGACAATGCAAATAATGCTATCTACACATCCTAGCATAGGATCAAAGTGGTCAAGGACACTTGCCTCCTTCTTGCTGCTCTTGAAATGGATAGTCCTGGTCTTGGAAATGAATAACTGGTTCTTGAACAGGTTCTACTTCATACCATCACACATAGCAAAAGAAAAACAACCATCATAAGACATAGTTCACACCTCTACTTCATACAAACCACACATTCATATTTATGAAATTCATTCACCATTATATGTGTTGTGTTTCAGTTTTAAATAAATTCCTTACATTAAACTACCAAGTATGTATGGAAAGTATTTTTCTTCTCCATATGTGCCTTCACAACTTCTATCAACCCTAAACTGAACTCTTTGGATTTTAGAAACTCCATTTATCATTTACTAGTTGCTATATTTTCAGATTTATATTCCTATGCATAATTGTGTATTTTATTATTAAATTAGTAATACACATCACCTAAACAGAATAGGTTCTGGTCCTAAATAATTTAATATCATAATTTGACCTTGGCTTCTGATGTATACTATTTCATAATTATTTTCCCTATTTTTCTATAGCTATTATTTACTTAAAAATGTGTCCCTATACTAATAAATGTGAATAATAAATGAAACAGATTCATTTCAGCCCAAAAATATACTTTTATCTCACTCCAAAGTTTTCTAAGTACTGAGAAAGTTTTTAATTAATTTTGACAATTATGTTTATCCCCCTTTTTAATTTTTAAACACTAGTTACATATTCAATGTTTTAGATTAAATACTAAACAGGGCTAAAATAATGAACTCACCCCATTACAGGGTCTATAATATTACTTTCATAATTTCCAGGGGTCTAGCTACACTTATCAGAGGTGTTTTTCCTAATTTTTATTAAGTCCAGGGGCTAAAACTGACTTTTAAATGAATTTACATGAATTTCTGAAGTTCCAGGGGCTAGATCTGAAGTTTCCGGGGCTAGCTCTCAATTCCAGAGAACCCCAGGGGGTAGCATGTAAGAATTCCAGTCTTTATAACGCGGGGCTGACGTGGACCGTCTGATTTTAAACCGACGGCTGAGATTATAACATCGAACCGGTACGCGGGGATTTAAAGTCTACCGTGCGATTTAAAATAAACGGCGCACAAGCAGCCACGTCGCTCTGATCGAGCGCGGGCGGCGCTGCCGGCGGCGCACGGCGGCGGGAAGCGGCGATCTCGCCGGAAAGTTTCGGATCTTCGAGAATTCTGCCTAGAACTGTGATCTTATGGCCTAGATCGGTAGAGGAGAGGTCAGGGATCTCACCTCGGGGGTTTTCTCGAGCTTGGGGGTCCTGGAAAGTGCTCGGCGGCGAGGTCCGAGGCAAAACCACGGCGAAGCTCGTCGGCGCTGGGTTTACACCGTAAGTCTTCGAGTTTTCTGCACCTGCAAAGTTCCCCGGAGGCGGTGGATCAAGACCAGCGAGTTAGATCAGAGTTTCCGAGCTTAGATCGGCCAGAATTCACCGGCGAAGTCTCGGTGCTCACCGGAGTGAAAATCGGCGATCGCGTGAGAAAAACTGATCGGGGCTGGGGTTTTTATAGCCGGGGGAGGGCGGTGGGTCAGTTGTGATCGAGTTGGATTCTTCTGGGACCGGAATTCGGGCTGCGGGACGGGTTTTCCGATCGGTTAAGATCGCGCGCGCGCGGGAGAGTCCGGGGTCGCGGGGTTAGGGATGACAGGCGGGTCCCACCCGTCTGTGAGAGACGGCGCGGCGCGCGCGGGGGCGGGCTGGCGCGGGGAAGCTGGGCCGGCTGGCGGGTTTCGCCCACTGGCCGGTTTTTTTCCCGTTTCTCTTTTTCTTTTTCCATTTCTTTTCTGTTTTGAATCTAATTTGAATTCCAGTTTGAATTTGAATTTTTGCAAAACATGCAACACGTCCAAAAATTTTTAAATTCCCCTCTGAACATGGTTTAGGGTTTTTAAATCAAAATTTGGGGTGTTACACAGGTGCATGTTCCCGGCGCTGAAACACGCGATCGGCAAGGTTGTTGCACGCGTTGTTAGTTATACGATCCCTTTGCATGTTTACTTGTTCAACACGAATATCCAGTTCACGGCGAGCGCCATTCTCTGTGTGTGGGTTCTTCGTCTCTGTGCAAGTTCAGAGAGAACCAACACCAACACTTGGCATCAGAGTCGGCGAGTGAGATGGCGGGGGATGGATCACTATCGCCAGCCGCTGACGGACGTCGGTGTAACACCCTCAAATTTATTTCCGTGCATGCATACATTTTTCATATACAGAAACATTAAAAAAGAAGTAGAAATGGAGAAAAATCATAAAAATGATGGGGAATGGGAAAAAGATAGCTGAAATGAGCCAATTCCAATTTGTCTAAGTGCGCTGTCGACACATCCCCGGGCCGCGGGACACGTGGTGCCCGCAGAGCTCACCCCTGCGGAGGGGGGTGAGGTCCGGCACCGCGGGACACGTGGCGCCCGCGGAGCTCACCCCTGCGGAGGGGGTGAGGTCTGGCACCGCGGGACACGTGGCGCCCACGGAGCTCACCTCCGCGGAGGGGGTGAGGTCCGGCACCGCTGGACACGTGTCGCCCTCGGAGCTCACCTCCACGGAGGGGGCGAGGTCCGGCACCGCTGTACACGTGTCACCCTCGGAGCTCACCTCTGCGGAGGGGGTGAGGTTCGGCACCGCTGGACACATGTCGCCCTCGGAGCTCACCTCCACGGAGGGGGTGAGGTCCGGCACCCGCTGGACATGTGGTGCCCTCGGGGCTCTCCTTTGAGGAGAAGTGAGGCTTGACCCCGCTGGACGCGTGGCGTCCTCGGAGCTCACCTTTGAGGAGAGGAGAGGCCCGACTCTACTGGCCACGTGGCAGGCCCGGAGTTCACCTCTGAGGAGAGGGGAGGCCCGGCCCCGCCAGACACGTGGAATTTTTGGAGCTCACCCTGCGGAGGGGGCAAGGTCGTTAGGCGGATTTTTCTCCTGTGCGCGGAGGTACCCGGTACTGAGGGTACCGACACAATTTCCCCAAATTTTCCCCACATTGCTGCCGCACCAAACTGAAAAGATAAGTTTGTTGAAATCCAAAGTTGAGTTGGACTCTTATTTGAGCTCCAATTGGAGTAGGACTCCTCTTTTCCCCTTATAAATAGAACCCAAACCCCCCCCCCTTGGCCGTAACACCTTTTTCTTCCTCCCAAGTCGGCGACTTGGAGGCCCTAGCCCCCAACTCGCCGAGTTAAACCCCCCTCGCCGGAGTTCAGTCGCCGGTGATCCCCCGCTGCTGCCATTGCTAGGAAGAAGATCCTTCCACCAAAGGGAAGTGAGTTAGGTCTTCGTTACCCATCTTACGGCGTCGTCGCTGTTTCTACGCATCCGTTTTTTTCGCTCCCTTCGAACAGAAACTTTTTCTTGTGGACAGATCATGTTTTGATCGGTTTTTGACGGTCGGATTGATCTAGATCTTGAGTCAAGATCATCACCATGTCCACACTTGATCCCTACACCCTTGTTCATCATAAAACCCCTTGAAAGCCCATTAAAACATGCAAGAACACGTACAAACTGGTTTAATAAAACAGCGCCATAGGATTTGCATTCATCTACACCATTGCATCTTGAGTAAAGTTTGTGCATGATGTTTGATTGCTGTAAATTTTGTATGTGCATGGTCGTGAGTAGAAGGACAAGCTCAGGAAACCATCTACGAAGAACTACAGCACCAAGACTTCGAGACGCTCGTACAACAAGAACCACGGGAGCAAGGCAAGTGCCCCTTGACCATATTGATCCCATGTTTTGAAACTGTTTTGTTTGCGAAAACTTGTATGCTTGAGTCAACTTGATGGGACACCCCTTATAGGAGTTTACTAGTTTTTTTAACCATCCTTATCGCCGAGAAAGTTGATGAGTTGGCTATGGTCGTTTTTCCTTTTTGCTTCGCTTAATCCAAGGGAAGCGGAATTAAAACATAGATAGCTACTGCACTCATATGAATAATGATGATGATAACTTGATGATGTTAATAAGCATGGAATCAGGGGAGATCTAGGCAAGCTTAGTTCGTGGATGTTGCTGAATGAGATGGTGGTTTACTTGCCGTAGATCTAAGGACCGGTTCATGCCAGCACATGCCAGGAAAACAGTACCACCACAAGGCCAAATATGGGTGCGGCTTAGCTGACTAATTAGGTATGCTGCTAGATTGTTATGGACCGTGGATGTGAATGGGAGTCGAGAGAGGACTGCCCTGGGAACTGCATGACACAAGAGGGGGCCCGTGGGTGGGAGAATGGTGATTCGAACCTGCCGGGGAAACCTCAGTGAGTCCATACATCTAGTAGCCCCTTTGTAAAGGCTATTTTGTGATATTGGCCATACACCGACGGTTGTGTACTGGTAAAATGGAGGTTTTGCAGTCGCCGACGGGTGACGAAATCACAAACTTGTGGGTAAAGTGGTGCCACCTCTGCAGAGTGTAAAACTATCATGATAGCCGTGCTTCCAGTCACAAGCACCTGACCACCTCACATGATTAGAGGGAGAACTTGGGATGGTTATTCGGTATGGTTATGGTATGGTCATTGGGATTGGTTTCGGGATTGTTTAAGTCTTGACAATGAGTTTGGTTTCGGTTATATGAATATGAGATGGTTATGAATATTTATGAGCATGAGATGAACTTGAGAAAGATTAATGGTTGGTTGAGACTTGATAAATGGTGAATTATGATGAAAGAATGTTGCTGATTACTTGGTTATATTGGGATTTAATTCATCTAGACTTAGTTGTTGTTTTTACCATGTTGTGAAATAAAATTCGCTTGCTGCAATGAGCCTTTTTATTCCATACCTTGTTGTAAGCTACATGTCATACTTTTCCCGCACTTGCTGAGTACGACATGTACTCACCCTTGCATTATCACATAAACATCAACAATAGGAGAAGAGTACTTCGAGGACTATGTGGAGTACTAGGCGTGCGAACTACCGTCAACATGCTTGTGGAGTTGAAGATGGAGCCTGCTGCTATTTAGTTATTTCCGCTGTCGTTTAGAGACTTCCCCTGCAAGAATAAGATAGACAATCATGAGTGAGATAATTAGTCGATGTAATAAAGTACTCATACACTATTTATTCATAATTATATTCTGAATTCAGTTTGTGGATTACAAGTGTATGTGTGATGAACATCCTAGGCACACATATGCATTAACTTGGTTCTGTTTTCGGAACCGGGTGACACAGTTGGGGACGTTCTCCCTTGCGAAGGCCGAGAGGGTCGCGTACCGGAGGAGAGTGCATCATCGACAGAGTCGTCGAGAAGGTTGTGCCGTCCGGGCCAGCGAACTACCCCGTTATCATGAAGACAAACTACAACGAGTGGTCGCTGTTGATGAAGATCAAGCTCGTAACCCGTTCGTTGTGGGATGCGGTGAATAAGGGAGATGTCGAGTTCCACGTTGATCGGATGGCGCTCGGTACCATCTGCAGTGCGGTTCCCACTGACATGATCACCACGCTTGTGGTCAAGTCGACGGCAAAGGATGCCTGGGATTGCATCAAGTCGATGCGGATCTGGGACGATCGCGTGCGCAAGGCTACATTGCAGAAGGTCCGGCGAGAGTACGAGCTACTGGCGTTTCATGAGGGGGAGTCCATTGAGGACTTTGCCATGCGACTCAACTCTCTCACGAACCAACTTTCCACGTTGGGAGATCCAGAGCTGGGAGACAAGGTGGTTGACAAGTATCTTCGCATCGCTGACCCAGGTACAAGCAGCTTGTGATTTCAATCGAGACTTTACTGGACTCTGCGGACTTGTCCGTTGAGGAAATCACAGGCAGACTCAAGGCGGCCGAGGACGACGAGGGGACTGTCGACGTTAGAAGAGGGGACAAGCTCTACCTCACCGAAGAGCAGAGGCTTGAGAAGTACAAGCAACGTGAAGGAAACAACTTCAACCGTGGAAGCAGCTCAAGTTCTCGCGGTCGAGGCGGCCGGGGAGGACGAGGTGGCGGCCAAGGGAGGAAGAACTCTAACCGTGCCAAGGATAAATGTCACAACTGTGGTAAAGTTGGACACTGGGCTTGTGACTGTGGAAGCAAGGAGAAGTAGGAACAAGCCAATCTGGCAACCGAACAAGAAACAAGTCTTCTAATGGACAAAGAAGAGGTGGGAGTTCATGAGTTGAAGTTGGCGGGAAAGCAGGAGATCAAAACCGATGCTGGAGAAGTTTCCTCCGAGTCGGTTAAGATCCATGTATATGGTCAAAGCAGTGTGCTTATGGTACAGGAGGGTGACAAAGCTCGTGCCAAGCATCGGTGGATATTTGACACGGGAGCGTCGAACCACATGACGGGTGTTCGTGATGTCTTCAGTCATCTAGACACCACTGTGAGCGGTACCGTGAGATTTGGTGACGGGTCCGCTGTGGAGATCAAAGGCTGTGGCACGGTGATCTTGGCCGGGAAGAACGATGAGCACCAGTCGTTGAGGAATGTCTACTACATCCCGTGTCTGACTGCCAACATAATCAGTTGTGGGCAACTGGATGAAGGCGGTTATCAGATCTCGGTGCATGGCGGGGAGATGCTGGTACGTGATGAGAACGAGCGCCTGGTGGCTCGAGTTCGTCGCGGGACGGGTAGACTCTACGCGCTCGACGTCAACGTTGCGCGTCCTGTTTACTTGGCCGTGGTGAGCGGGGAAGATGCCTGGCGATGGCACGCATGCTTCGGGCATATGAATTTCTGAGCGTTGCGCAAGATGGCAAGGGAGAAACTTGTGCATGGTCTGCCAAGTTTGTGATGCGTGTCTGGCGGGGAAGCATCGGCGGTTTCCATTCCCATAACAAGCCCCACGTCGAACCGAGGACGTGTTCGATCTTTGGCATGGATACATATGTGGCCCCATCTCACCTGAGACGCCGGGTGGAATGAGGTACTTTCTCCTGATCGTTGATGATTTCAGCCGATACATGTGGGTGGCGCTGTTGGCTGCAAAGGATGAAGCACCCTCGGCCATTCAGCGTCGCCAAGCAGCGGCAGAGCGCAAAAGTGGAAGGAAGCTTGGATCTTTACGCACTTATAGAGGTGGGGAGTTCACGGCGCAGCATCAGAAGGATTACTTTGCCGAACTTGGTGTTCATCGGGAGCTGACGGCGCCATACACGCCTCAACAGAATGGAGTTGTTGAAAGGAGGAACCAGACCATCATTGGTGCAGCACGGAGTATGCTCAAAGCAAAGGGACTTCCTGGCACGTTCTGGGGAGAGGCGGTGAACACAACGGTGTATTTGCTGAACCAAACAGTGACAAAGGGAAATGGAGGAAAAACACCCTACGAGCTGTGGATCGGAACTACTCCGGCGGTTCATCATCTGAGGACTTTCGGTTGCCTATCTCATGTGAAGACCACTGGAGATCTGAGGAAACTGGATGACCGGAGCTGGCTCGGAGTTTTTGTTGGATATGAACCCGGATCCAAGGCATACTGCGTGTACAACCCGAGAATGTGACGTGTTCGGGTGTCCAGGGATGTTGTGTTTGAAGAAGGCGCCAAGTGGAACTGGGAAGGGGAGCTGCCTGTTGATGAGTTCCAGTTTGAGTATGTGACAGTGGCTCACCCAAAGGAAGTTAACGTGCGTCATACGCGTGAAGATGTGATGCATGAGCCAAAGTCACCTCCGGTGCCTGTGTCTGCTGCACAATAGCTTCTGTCTCCGTTGGGTTCAGGCCAAGGCGTGGCGCCTGCGTCACCGGCATCAAGTTTACTTGATGCAGATCACGACGATGCCCCTGTTTGTTTCCGGTCAATCAGAGAGATAATGCAAGCTGCACCACGAGTTCAAGACCAGGAGAAGCATCTGAATGATGACCTGATGTTGATCAACACTGATGAGCCTACTTCGTTCGAAGAGACTGAGGGTCAAGAATTTTGTGAAAGTTGCCTAGAGGCGGGGTGCATAGGCGGAAAATCTGAAATACGGCTTAATAAAGCGATTAGTTCACAGAGTCCGGACTAGTCCGGTCCTGAGGGCGGACTAGTCCGGTCATAGAGGATTTTAGCTCAATAAGACAGGGACACAATATTTATCCCTTGGTTCAGCTCCACAATGAAGCCTACGTCCACATTGAGGAGTCCACCAAGGACTAGGTTGCTCTCAACCTTTTCCTCACCAAGCCACCACCAAGGTCGGTTTGTTTTTCACTATATCACAAATGCTTCACAATATATAGTGGGGCAACTCACAACTTGAAGCTCCCACGAGAACTCAGCTCAAAGCACTTACAAACCAATTCTCTTCAACAGCACACTTCTCACTCAGTGCTAGAGAATCAACCAAGAGCTCTATGGTGCACACTCCCCTTCTTCTCCTCTTCCCAAAACTCACAAACACTCAAGAATCACACTTAGGGTTCCAAGAACTTGAAGAGAAGGGACTAAAAAAGCTCTAGGAAGGCTATTTCGTTGTTAGGGTGCTTGTTGTTCTCTTTGAGGCCCGGGCAACCCCTTTTTATAGAGGTCCCGGGAACTAGCCGTTGCCAACTGCCAAACCCCATACTAGTCCGGCCTGCGGGGACCGATGACATCACTCTTCACCTACTAAACGGTCAGATCTCACCAACTAAACGGTTGGATTCCACCAACTAAACGGTCACATACCTTGGACTAGTTTGGTCCATAACGGACTAGTCTGATCTCACAAAGAACCCATGGTTCTGGTTGAGAACGGACAAGCCTGGTCCACCGGACTAGTCCGGCCTCCGTGGGCAGACACGTCTGGCCATCCAGAACTTAGTCCCTACAGCTACTTCCTAGTTCTAGACGGACTAGTCCGACACACAGAGGACTAGTCCGATATCACACAGAAACTCCTATTCCGGTTTGAAACGGACAAGTCTGATCCTACGGACTAGTCCGGCCATAAAGAGAGGATTAGTCTGGTCATCCAGGACTTAGCTCCTGAAGGCCTCAAACACTCTCTTAACGGACTAGTCCGTCCCTAGACGGACAAGTCCAAACTCACACAGAAACTCTTGTTCCGTTCTATATTGGAAAGTCCGATACTTCGGACTAGTCCGACCTTCCACCCAGGACAAGTCCGAACTCACCAGAACCACTTGTTCCGTTCTACATCGGATCAGTTCGATGTCTGGACTAGTCCGGCTCCTAGCCTGGACAAGTCCGGCCCTATGCCCAGGGCTTATCACAAATCTTCACTCCACTCAACCTAAACTCAGACTATGAGCTCTTAGATGATTCTCAGCACTTTACTCTATGATCACACTCATGCTCAAAGGCTAAACTCAACACAAAAGAAATAAAAACCCTAAATTATATTCTTCTTTTGCATTTGCCTTTTTCTCCTCTTTTCCTTTTTTAGTGTATCCGTCTTTGTAAATTTCTTAATCACCTGTACTCACACTTGCAAGAGCTCATTTCCCTTAAGTGTTGTCATTAATCATCAAAACCCACGGGGAACTAGCCTAGATGCACTTTCAATCTCCCCCTTTTTGGTGATTTGATGACAACACTTTGAGGTTTTGATAAAAAATATGAATGAGTTAGTTTTCATAACACACACGTGTATAAGACACCCCCCTAAATATGTGCATGAATGTTTTGCAAGAAAGGCTATGCGCGAGAGTGAGCTCTATGGGAGATTTATTAGAGTGGTATGTTATGGTGGTGTGCCTACGTGTGATGCAAATGTTGAGATGTAATAATTAAGTGTGAAACATGCATCTCAAATTGAAATCAAGTACCATCACACATACGAGTAGCTTAGTATAAAGTTATTACAATCCAAATTGCAAAATATGAAAGTGTAGCACATGTAGCAACATTACAACTTAAAAGAGCCCCTCAATCTCTCCCCCTTTGACATCAAGACACCAAAAAGTAAAAGAATAGAGCCTAAGTCTAGTCGTCGTCGCTCTCACTCTCCTCCTCGTGATCTTCATCGCTCTGGGTTGCTTCATCGTCGTCCTCCTCATCATCTTGGTCGTCCTCTTCTTCCTCGATGGCGGGAGCAGCACTAGAGGAACCTCCCCCAAGGAATGCTGCCTCCGGTGCAGTGAGATCCAGGAAGGGTGTGGTTTCCTCGTCGTCGGAGGCTTCTGGAGACATAGTGATTTCCTCCTTCTCACAGAGCTTCTTCAAGTACTTTTCTTGCCTTTTAGCCATTTTTCTGCGTCTTGACTTTCACTTTGCTGCAAGATGTGAAGATAGACTTTAAGAATTTGAAGATGGCACAGGAGGAGTCTCCGGAAGAGGAAGAGGTAGGAGCAGCTGGAGGAGGAGGTTCCTCGGGAGCACTCCTCATAGAAGCTCCTCCAAGCTTTGGCACAATAGGAGGGATTTGAGGGTGAAGGTGTCTATGCTTGACATCCTTCACAAACTCCAGTCCCGACACTTTCTCAATAAGGCACATGATAAAAGGAGCATACCCACATGAGCGATTGGGGTGTGGGATATGTTGAATATGTCGCTGTAGATGTAGTCAAACACATTGAACTTTTCATCTTCACAGATTAGCTTCAACAAATGGCGGAGGTGGCCTTGGATCATTCCCGCATCCCCGTCTTTAGGTGCTAAATTTTTTCTCAAGATCCGATTAAGCACACTAAAGAATGGACGGAGGATTTTGGTAGTAGGAGGGTTATAAAAGCCAACCTCATACATGAACTCCATCTCCCCCAAGTCTATCGTTGTGAGGTTGTGAATATTCAGCTCATAGTTCAGAAAGTCCTCGAGCCCAAGTGTGAGGACCCCGCCGTCCCGATCACTCACGGGAATGGGGCACCTCGCCCGAGAATCGCATCGGGTGGTGCCGTGCGATGCAACACCCAACAGCACACATAATAAAGCATCATATTACAGAAATCAAGCGGAAGCTTACAAAGTGTAAATTTTTCAAATACTTCTCAAAATATTCTACAGCGGAAAACTTTTACAACTCACGTCTCATACCTATGCTAAGCAACAGAGAAGGTGTCCAGCTCGCGGACACTTCTCGCTAGCAACACTCTCGCAATAGCAGCGGCAAGGGTTGCCCTGAGTTCACCACTCGGAGAGTCCCGAGTCTCATCGGACACCCGTACATATCTGCGTACAGTTATTACCTGCAAACAACTTATGCAGTATCTATGAGCACGAAGCTTCAGCAAGACTGACCCGTCACCCTAGTCATGAAACTCTACATGATGGAAATAGAGGGCTGATTACAGAAGTTTGCACAAACGATGAACTTGAGCTAAAGGAGAGTCCTTACTTCAAGTCTTAAGCAACTTTTATAGCCCTCGCGCAACCTACATTGAGACTCCACAATCAAACAAGAAACGCTTCATCTCGATGTCACTTGCCCGAGGTGAAAGTAACCTTAGTGAGCTATTCTAGACTCATACAAACTTTACGCCATTAACGTCGAGACTCCACAATCAAACAAGAAACGCTTTGCCTCGACGCTACTAGCCCAAGGTGGAAATTAAATTTAGTGAAGTGTTGATTGTTCCTCATCTCCATTATGAGGATTACCCACGAAGCATGTTAAATGTTTCCCGGTTTATTACTACGTCACAACGCAGAGAACAAGTATGCTCGGTCCATTCCACGAGCGACGGTGATTGCAATCAAAAACACCCGGCTGACACGACACGTACGCCCGTACTCGACGTTGCACACAGAAACCGTCACTGACGTCGTACGTGGCCACCTTTCACACGACACCCAAATGTCGAACCGGTCCCACCGACTGGGATTAAGACTCTCTACGGCAAACCCTCGTAGAGCCGACTTCTCTATCCTTTCAGCATCGGCATCAGACGGTGAGGTATGCCTCAACACCCGGGTTAACATGTTACATCGGTTTTCTGGGTCCCATATAGCCAGTATGCATCCGGTACACAACTCAAACTTGTCCAACGGACCGCACACGAGAAAGGGCCTTAATCGACTCAGACATAGACTAGGTTCACAGGACCACGTCCTTGACCCTTCCATCCGCTGCTCGGTCTCCATTCCCAACTATGAGGATCAATTCCCAACTCTTCCGATTGATCTCCCTTAACCCTGTTTCACAAGTAGGAATCTGCCCACTCGAGTTATGCCTCTTTTAATCCACTTTTGTTGAGATCAGCAGTTATAATTAATTGATAACATATCCTACATTAAACTCCAGGGTTTTCTGGGTCATGCATTTGGAGTTCCATACCATCTAGACGTAATGCAATAAATAAATGCTAGATGTATGAAGTGAATACAAATAAAAACTTGTAAATTTGATGCAAACCGGGGCTTGCCTTAGTTTTGCAGGTGACTTATATATATATGGAGTTAGTGGGGACCACTTGAATTGATCTCTTGCCTCCCTCCTTTGATCTCCACTCCAATGACTTGAAGTCCTTCACGTAGATGCTACACGTAATGCATATGCACAATTATAATTGTAAAGACTTTGCTACAAATTCTAATAACAAGTTTTCAAAAACTGGAACTCTGTTTAAGAATTTAAAATGACACTGGTGCTAGTGGTTTGGGTTTGGATCTAAACACATGATTAATGCTAAGTGGTTTCCCCCTCTTCTATATTGATCACCTTAAGGGGTTAAACAGAGCAGGGGTGATCCAAAGCTCCAATGGAGCTGAGAATTTTCATGTGAGTTCCTTGTCACAAGAAAACCCTCTGTACCAAAAATTAGCACTTTTCATTGAGTGGTTTGTTCAGAATAATTTTCTAAGCAACTGAGCAAAGAAGAACTAATTCTGAGATTACACCCATGTTCATGCCAAACTTAGTGAACTACAATTTCAATTATAGCTCATAGAGTTTGCATGAATTTTCCTAGCATTTTTGGAGCTAAGATTTTCCCAGAACTGAATTTCCAAGTTTTGGAAATTCTCTGAAAATGTTTCTGTATTCAATTGAACACAGCATCTTCAAATCTGAATTGCCCTGAACAAATCAATTCCAGTTAAGCTGGAACTTTTACAGGGGTTCACTAATACCCTAAAGAATATTGTGGCAAAATTTGAGGATTTTTGGATTAACCAAACTCCCTCTAAAATTCTTTTTCCGAAAAGCTTTTAAGAATTTTCCAGAATTAAATAAAGGGTTTCATAAAAATTGGGTTCCATATTTGGGTAGTACTGTATCAGCGGAATCCAACAAAATTTGTTTCACAATTTTTGGATTCCCCTACACAGAGTTGTAGCTATTCAAACTTTGAACTGAAATCTGAAATTTCCAAAATGTTCAAATGCTGACTGTGGGTCCCAGGGACAGGTGTCATTCACCGAGGCAAGCCACACAGGGCTACTGGGTATTTCCCGCGTGGCCACACCAGATCCCAGCGCCGCAGCCGATCAGAAATTCAATTCCTGGTCGCTGACACGTGGGACCCGCCGGGTCGTCTTCCACCTTCGGCCGAACAGAGGCCGCGGCGGCGCCCTCCGGCGAGCGTCGCCGGAACGACCTTACGGGCCACCTCCCGGTCCCCTGCTCGCCGCCCCTCCATATTCTGACCTGCTGAACACGTTGAGAGGCTCGCCGGCGGCCATAGATCGCCGGAAAACCTTGCGCACCGGGGTCAGCAACTATTAGGGTTCCGGTGAACTCGGAAGTCGCCTACACTGCATCAAAAGGGTCGGGAATGGCTCGGAGAGTACCGTGGGAGCTTGAGGGTGTTGGAAATGGGCGCCAAACCTCGTGAAACGGCCGGCAGCATAGAGCTCCACGGCGACCCGAGGCGATTTCTTCGTGGCGGCAAGAAAAGCAGCTATAACTCAGTCAATTCTAGGTGTTTCCGTTCGGTTCCTCTTCGAGGAGGACCGCTACGAGGTATAGAGGCCGTGTGCAGGCTCGCCCGAGCTTGGGTGGACTGTGCCGCTAGAATTTCGAGTTAGACCGACCCCTAACCCCATGCACCATGGTTCGGGAACTTTGGAAATTCTCTCAGCTCGGTCGATCAAACGCTACACGGTTTGCAGCTACACAAACTAGGGATCATGGCGCACCTTTTTCGTTTTGAGGAGGGATTGTGAGGAGAGCCGTAGCTCGCTGTCCACGGTGACCCGAGTTGGCTCCCGCCGGGGAGCTCTGTTTCTTGGCGCCGTTTGCCGAATTGTGCGCGCCACAGGCTAGGGGCTTCGGTGTCGTGGGGCTGGTGTGGTAGAGCACACACGGACGTTGGTTTTCTGTGTTGCTGGCGCGAGCAACCGGGGCTCGGTTGGGGGCCGGCGATCGGGGAAGAGAGAAGGCGGCGGTGGGCGCCGGTTTCTGTTCGCGCGTGAGAAGCACCGCGAGCGCGTGATCAACATGAGGAAGACATCGTGCTGCAGTTGGCTCCGAGGTAAAGATCAGGCCGGCGCGAGATTGGAGCAGGAGGTGGAGCCTTGGGGCGTGGAGCAGCCGCTCGGTGTCGCCCCGGGAGTAAGCTTCGGTGGAGTGAGGCAACAGAGAAAATACTTAGGGATTAAGTCTGCTCCTTCCTATGACATGTGGGCCCCACTATTCAGTACCCCTTCTCCTCAAAAGATCTCCACGGTTTGACAAATATTCAACTCCAAATGTTTGAAAGTTGGAATCTGAGCTGCATTTGGATGGTTGGGCAAATTTACTCCAAATTCAAATGTATATTTGAATTCTTTGCACATTTAAGTCCATTTGGAAAAATGGATAGCAAACATCTTCAAAAATTCATGAGACTTTGTCTACCCCCTAATTTGGACCTAAGGAATTCAAATATGAACTCTGATCTTTGATTTGGCTGCTGCAAATGAGGTTTTTTAATACAACAGTTTGAGAACCCTTGTGTCACTCTCATTTGCATTTTTGAATGGAACAGTTTGTCCTCAAAATCTGACTTTGGCTTCCTCACGCTTATGGGAAACTTCCCCAACTTGGTTTTTGATCCCACTTTGGTTCCAAGTCTTCAAACAAATGTTTGAGCTAGTGTGAAGAAAGTCCTCATGTGTGTTATCACATGTGGGAAAAAGTTTTTAACAAGTCCCATTTTTCATACATGTGAAACCAACTTTGTACAAACAAGAGTTTCTTTGTATGCATATTTTGGGACCTTTACAATCCCCCCCTTTAAAATAATCTCGTCCCGAGATTATAGGGTAAAAATGAGAGGAAGGATGGTGGAAAATTAACTAACGTGCGACGTCAAGAGTTGGGATAATTGGTGCAAAGAAATCCTTCGCTTTCCCATGTCGCTTCACTCTTGGAGCAATCACTTCCTAAAACTTTATAGAACCACAACGTATGGTTGCGTGTGGTTCGGTCCGTTATGTCGATGATCCGGACCAGTCCCTCCAGAGATGTGAGATCTGGTTTCTGTCCCCCGGTATTTCCCAGCTGAATGGTGGTTAAACACTTGAGGCACTTCCTCAGCCGAGAAATGTGGAAGATGTCGTACACACCGATGAATATCGCTGGTAACTCCAGCCGGGGTTCAACTGACCTACATCTTTCCGAAAACCTGGAACGGACCGACGAATCGTGGTGAATGGAAACTTGACAAGTGAGCCTTGTCAAAAATCTCTCCTCCTCGACTCTGGGTTATGGGGTACGACGATTCTGTCCGTAATCACAGGACGTCGTCTCCGTCTTTCCGTAAATACTTCAGTTTCCCCACTGTCTATACATCTCCGCAAATGTGACATGCCCTTGTCATGTTTCTGGGCTGCCATCCTTCCTTTACGGATGGTGGGGATAAAAGCTAAATTGTAGAGAGCTCTAGGGTGAACCATACGTAATGATGGCTCGCTCTCTTCCAATGGGGTGATGGTTGGATTACGAACGTGTGACTTACGACTCCTGCATTCGCCCACGTTAATCTTGCCGGGGTGATAATGGATCTCTATTTCGTAATCCTTTATCAACTCCAACCATCGTTGCTGCCTCATGTTTTACTCCTTCCGAGTGAATATGTACTGGAGGTGCTTGTGGTCGGTATATAAATGCACGAGGTTACCGAGTAGGTAGTGCCTCCACCTTTTGAGTGCGAGTACCACGGCAGTGAGTCCTAAGTCATGAGTCAGATAGTGTTGCTCATGATTCCTATGTTGCCGTGATCCCTATACGACCACCCTTTGGTCTTGCATCAGCACACATCCTAGCCCAAAGCCGGATGCATCGCAGTACACAACGAACGGTTTTGTTGTGTTTGGCTGCGCCAAAACCGGTGCTGATGTTAAGTGTTTTATTAATGCCTTGGACATTGCTTTACAAGTTGGACTCCAAACTTATTTGGTAGCCTCCTTCAGCAGCTATGTCATAGGCTTGGCAATCTTCGAGGAGTTTGAAATGAACCTCCGATAATATCCCGCGAGTCCGAGGAAACTCCGTACCTCATGAGCAGTTCTCGGGGACTTCCAATGCAGCACATGTGCGATATTACTCGGGCTCATAGCGATACCCTTCGCTGAGATGATATGCCCGAGACAAAGCACTTGTGATATCTAAAATCCGCACTTGCTGAATTTCACGTATAGCTTGTGATCCCGCAGCCGTTGCAAGACTATACGCAGGTGCTTCTCGTGTTCTTCCTCCGACTTGGAATAAACCAGTAGGTCATCGACAAAGACCCCGACAAACATGTCCAGCTCCGGCATGAATACCGAGTCCCTTAAGTATATGGACTGAGTTGGAGTGTTGGTAAGGCCAAGGAATGTGACAGGTACTCATAAACTTCGTGCCTCGTCGAAAAACTGTCTTCAGAATAGCCTCAGCCCTTATCTCAATCTGATGGTACCCTGATCCTAGGTCCCTCCTAGAAAGGATCCTTGCTTTGACCAACTGATCTAACAATATGTCGATCTGTGGTAACGGGTACTTGTCCTTGATTGTCACAATGTTAAACGGACGAAAATCAACACTAAGCCATAGTGTTTCGTCCTTCTTCCTACTACACAGCGCAGAGCAACCCCAAGATCATGAGCTTGGTCGTATAACTCATTTATTAATGAGTTCACTTAGTTGCTCCTTCAACCGTTCTCTTTGCTGTGAAGAACAGGCTCTTCTGTCCTAACCTAGATTTTGATCTGTTTAAAAGCATTTTCATAACTAAAGTTGAACACCGAAGTTAAAGTTAACTTCAATATCTTTCTAACGAGTACTCCTATGCCTACAGATCATTTCTGGATCAGAAGTTATGATTGCCCAAAGTTGACAGAATTCCTGGATAAAATTTGCCAACATCTCCTTTGCATGTGGCTGACTTTATCACAGTTGTATACACATATAATGTATGAATCTGAACCAACTTTGAACTACAACAATGTTGCATATCTCATAACATTTCCAAAGGTGTATCATAGGCTCCTTAGGGATTTTTCTACAACAGGTTAGGGCTTAAAAACAGAAGGGTCCAGAGAGGTTTCTGCTACTGTCCTGGTTCTGAACAGTTTGCCTTCAACTGAACTTTTCACCAACTTAACTTATGATTTTGCTCTGGAGGTCTACAAGAGAGTTGTAGAGAACTTGAAAAGCTTTCCAGAAATGTATCATACACCTTAATTGGTTAAAGCTACTCAGAGTTATGCTCTGTAAAAGTCCAGCAAGAATTCCTGCCAGGAACAGAGCACTCTGTTTTTGAAATCTTTGAAACCTAAACCTTCTCTCATTTGAATCTTAGCTCAAAATAAGAGTTCAGTAACTAATACATATTTCAAACTTCCATTTTTAGTTGAAAGTTAGTTCATGAATTATTTCTTCATAGGGAAGGGGTTATTAAGTGTAGTACGGCGTCGATGCACCGTAAGAACAATGTCGGTACTACGTTGCCTCCCCAAAAGAAAATCCTAAACCGGATTATACCGGCATATCCGTTTTATCAGTGGCACTAAAACGGTCTCTCGCACACGTGTACTACACGGGATACGTATGTGGTTAGTACCTGCAGAAGATCACTCAATAGTGGTGCACTCAAAGTTTTTCTCATTTCAGGCAGTTCTATAATTGAAAGTAAATACAAGCGCCCGTATCATTGTCATACGGCCGTCCTTGAGTTAAGTCACGTCTCAAGGTACGTGATCGTGTTTCAACACCACACGACGGGGAACCCGAGTATATCATGAACGGGTCGTCACGGTTGGGAATGTTATCAACCCAACGGATACCACCTACTGCCCTGCAGGGCACGCCGATGGCAAGCGCTGCGTATGTCCTCCTGGGCTATTTCCAGACGAACACACTCTCGCGTTACTGACCACACGATGGGGTCTCCACTTACTTGCCTAATGCACGCTAGGGATCAGTGTTTCATATGAACTCAGGGACATGAAGAGTCCAAGAGTTTCATATTGACGTCTCACACCAAGCTGCGAGACCTATCCCTGAACCACATTCCTCGTCAGGGGAGCTAACCGAAATTGAACCGCTTTCAGTAGCGTTCCTTACCATGTTTACCTGAGCGTAGGTGCGTCGTTACATAATCAAAATTCAGAATTATAACAAGTAAGTTAGTTCTGCCACTTTAAGTAACTATACTACTATAGTCCTTATGTGGGCCTAATATCGTTTCCTCACCGTATCCTAAGTTTTTGTCGTAATACGATCCTTATTCCGTGCGCTATTACCAATGCGGCTCTGATACCACGCTGTGAGGACCCCGCCGTCCCGATCACTCACGGGAACGGGGCACCTCGCCCGGGAATCGCATTGGGTGGTGCCGTGCGATGCGGCACCCAACAACACACATAATAAAGCATCATATTACAGAAATCAAGCGGAAGCTTACAAAGTGTAAATTTTTCAAATACTTCTCAAAATATTCTACAGCGGAAAACTATTACAACTCACGTCTCATACCTATGCTAAGCAACAGAGAAGGTGTCCAGCCCGTGGACCCTTCTCGCTAGCAACACTCTCGCAATAGCAGCGGCAAGGGTTGCCCTGAGTTCACCACTCGGAGAGCCCCGAGTCTCATCGGACACCCGTACATATCAGCGTACAGTTATTACCTGCAAAACAACTTATGCAGTATCTGTGAGCACGAAGCTCAGCAAGACTGACCCGTCACCCTAGTCATGAAACTCTACATGACGGAAATAGAGGGCTGATTACAGAAGTTTGCACAAACGATGAACTTGAGCTAAAGGAGAGTACTTACTTCAAGTCTTAAGCAACTTTTATAGCCCTCGCGCAACCTACATCGAGACTACACAATCAAACAAGAAACACTTCATCTCGATGTCACTTGCCCGAGGTGAAAGTAACCTTAGTGAGCTATTCTAGACTCATACAAACCTTACGCCATTAACGTCGAGACTCCACAATCAAACAAGAAACGCTTTGCCTCGACGCTACTAGCCCAAGGTAGAAATTAAATTTAGTGAAGTGTTGATTGTTCCTCATCTCCATTATGAGGATTACCCACGAAGCATGTTAAATGTTTCCCGGTTTATTACTACGTCACGACGCAGAGAACAAGTATGCTCGGTCAATTCCGCGAGCGACGGTGATTGCAATCAAAAACACCCGGCTGACACGACACGTACGCCCGTACTCGACGTTGCACACAGCAACCGTCACTGACGTCGTACGTGGCCACCTTTCACACGACACCCAAATGTCGAACCGGTCCCACCGACTGGGATTAAGTCTCTCTACGGCAAACCCTCGTAGAGCCGACTTCTCTATCCTTTCAGCATCGGCACTAGACGGTGAGGTATGCCTCGACACCCGGGTTAACATGTTACATCGGTTTCCTGGGTCCCATATAGCCAGTATGCATCCGGTACACAACTCAAACTTGTCCAACGGGCCGCACACGAGAACGGGCCTTAATCGACTCAGACATAGACTAGGTTCACAGGACCACGTCCTTGACCCTTCCATCCGCTGCCCGGTCTCCATTCCCAACTATGAGGATCAATTCCCAACTCTTCCGATTGATCCCCCTTAACCCTGTTTCACGAGTAGGAATCTGCCCACTCGAGTTATGCCTCTTTTAATCCACTTTTGTTGAGATCAGCAGTTATAATTAATTGATAACATATCCTACATTAAACTCCAGGGTTTTCTGGGTCATGCATTTGGAGTTTCATACCATCTAGACGTAATGCAATAAATAAATGCTAGACATATGAAGTGAATACAAATAAAAACTTGTAAATTTGATGCAAACCGGAGCTTGCCTTAGTTTTGCAGGTGACTTATATATATATATATATATATATATATATATATATATATATATGCAGTTAGTGGAGACCACTTGAATTGATCTCTTGCCTCCCTCCTTTGATCTCCACTCCAATGACTTGAAGTCCTTCACGTAGATGCTACACGTAATGCATATGCACAATTATAATTGTAAAGACTTTGCTACAAGTTCTAATAATAAGTTTTCAAAAACTGGAACTCTGTTTAAGAATTTAAAATGACACTGGTGCTAGTGGTTTGGGTTTGGATCTAAACACATGATTAATGCTAAGTGGTTTCCCCCTCTTCTATATTGATCACCTTAAGAGGTTAAACAGAGCAGGGGTGATCCAAAGCTCCAATGGAGCTGAGAATTTTCATGTGAGTTCCTTGTCACAATAAAACCCTCTTTACCAAAAATTAGCACTTTTCATTGAGTGGTTTGTTCAGAATAACTTTCTAAGCAACTAAGCAAAGAAGAATTAATTCTGAGATTACACCCATGTTCATGCCAAACTTAGTGAACTACAATTTCAATTATAGCTCATAGAGTTTGCATGAATTTTCCTAGCATTTTTGGAGCTAAGATTTGCCCAGAACTGAATTTCCAAGTTTTGTAAATTCTCTGAAAATGTTTCTGTATTCAATTGAACACAGCATCTTCAAATCTGAATTGCCCTGAACAAATCAACTCCAGTTGAGCTGAAACTTTTACAGGGGTTCACTAATACCCTAAATAATATTCTGGCAAAATTTGAGGATTTTTGGATTAACCAAACTCCCTCTAAAATTCTTTTTCTGAAAAGTTTTAAGAATTTTCCAGAATTAAATAAAGGGTTTCATACAAATTGGGTTCCATATTTGGATAGTACTGTATAAAAGGAATCCAACAAAATTTGTTTCACAATTTTTGGATTCTCCTACACAGAGTTGTAGCTATTCAAACTTTGAACTGAAATCTGAAATTCCCAAAATGTTCAAATGCTGACTGTGGGTCCCAGGGACAGGTGTCATTCACCGAGGCAAGCCACACGGGGCTACTGGGTATTTCCCGCGCGGCCACACCAGAGCCGAGCGCCGCAGCCGATCAGAAATTCAATTCCCGGTCGCTGACACGTGGGACCCGCCGGGTCGTCTTCCACCTTCGGCCGAACAGAGGCCGCGGCGGCACCCTCCGGCGAGCATCGCCGGAACGACCTTACCGGCCACCTCCCGGTCCCCTGCTCGCTGTCCCTCCATATTATGACCTGCTGAACACGTTGAGAGGCTCGCCGGCGGCCATAGATCGCCGGAAAACCTTGCGCACCGGGGTCAGCAACTATTAGCGTTCCGGTGAACTCGGAAGTCGCCTACACTGCATCAAAAGGGTCGGGAATGGCTCGGAGAGTACCGTGGGAGCTTGAGGGTGTTGGAAATGGGCGCCAAACCTCGTGAAACGGCCGGCAGCATAGAGCTCCACGGCGACCCGAGGCGATTTCTTTGTGGCGGCAAGAAAAACAGCTATAACTCAGTCGATTCTAAGTGTTTTCGTTCGGTTCTTCTTCAAGGAGGACCGCTACGAGGTATAGAGGCCGTGTGCAGGCTCGCCCGAGCTTGGGTGGACTGTGCCTCTAGAATTTCGGGTTAGACCGACCCCTAACCCCATGCACCATGGTTCGGGAACTTTGGAAATTCTCTCAGTTCGGTCGATCAAACGCTACACGGTTTGCAGCTACACAAACTAGGGATCATGGCACACCTTTTTCGTTTTGAGGAGGGATTGTCTAGAGAGCCATAGCTTGCTGTCCACGGTGACCCGAGTTGGCTCCCGCCGGGGAGCTCTGTTTCTTGGCGCCATTTGCCAAATTGTGCGCGCCACAGGCTAGGGGCTTCGGTGTCGTAGGGCTGGTGTGGTAGAGCACGCACGGACGTTGGTTTTCTGTGTTGCCGGCGCGAGCAACCGGGGCTCGGTTGGGGGCCGGCGATCGGGGAAGAGAGAAGGTGGCGGTGGGCGCCGGTTTCTGTTCGCGCGTGAGAAGCACCGCGAGCGTGCGATCAACATGAGGAAGACATCGTGCTGCAGTTGGCTCCGAGGTAAAGATCAGGCCGGCGCGAGATGGGAGCAGGAGGTGGAGCCTTGGGGCGTGGAGCAGCCGCTCGGTGTCGCCCTGGGACTAAGCTTCGGTGGAGTGAGGCAAAAGAGAAAATACTTAGGGATTAAGTCTGCTCCTTCCTATGACATGTGGGCCCCACTATTCAGTACCCCTTCTCCAAGGTTTGACAAATATTCAACTCCAAATGTTTGAAAGTTGGAATCTGAGCTGCATTTGGATGGTTGGACAAATTTACTCCAAATTCAAATGTATATTTGAATTCTTTGCACATTTAAGTCCATTTGGAAAAATGGATAGCAAACATCTTCAAAAATTCATGAGACTTTGTCTACCCCCTAATTTGGACCTAAGGAATTCAAATATGAACTCTGATCTTTGATTTGGCTGCTGCAAATGAGGTTTTTTAATACAACAGTTTGAGAACCCTTGTGTCACTCTCATTTGCATTTTTGAATGGAACAGTTTGTCCTCAAAATCTAACTTTGGCTTCCTCACACTTATGGGAAACTTCCCCAACTTGGTTTTTGATCCCACTTTGGTTCCAAGTCTTCAAACAAATGTTTGAGATAGTGTGAAGAAAGTCCTCATGTGTGTTATCACATGTGGGAAAAAGTTTTTAACAAGTCCCATTTTTCATACATGTGAAACCAACTTTGTACAAACAAGAGTTTCTTTGTATGCATATTTTGGGACCTTTACACCAAGGACCGTGCAAAACTCAATGTAGAGAATGGAGTATTGGACTCCGTCCGCCATCCTTGAAATATTTCTGTCTCCGAAGGTGGAGAAATAGCATGTGGTGTAGAACTGAGCAACCACTTCCGTGTTCCTGTCATATTGGAAGGCTAGAATATCCTTCGGCCTGTGATGCTCTGCGGCTTGAATGACTGCATTGAAGGCTTGATGGTTTTTCTTCTCTATATAGGGCCAATTAACCCACAAAGCATCAGCAACTAGTGTCTTCATTTTCAAATAGACTAGGCGATAGTAATCGTAGTGGATGTCACACCAAAACTGATGATCCGGTGTGGCCTTCTCATACTTGTAGGGATCCTTCTCCCTGAACCTCCTTGTCTTTTCAGAGCCTTTCCCATGAAAGATATTGCTTGAAAGCTCTGGTTGTCGGTTGGGATTGTTCATTGGTGGTGTCATGACCAAAGGTCCAATGGGACCCTGTGGGGGAGCACTTGACCCCATGGGATGGTCTCGAATGACAATCCCCCCACTAGCAGGTGCCCTTCTTCTTGGTGCTGCCTTCTTGATGGGCACCTTCTGAACCGAGGCTTTCCCTTTTTTCTTTGCCCCTTCTCCTTCATTCATGGATCGCTTGCCTTTGTCAGCTGCTTGGCCCCTTTCCTTTTCTCCTAAGGAAACAATCCTTTTCCTCCGACTAGAGCGCTCTTCTTCAGCTTGAGCTTGAGCTGCCTCTCTTTCGTGTCGCTTCTTTGTTCGAGCTTCACGACGAGCGAGTTCTTGTGAAAGTGCGGCGTCCTCCTCCTCACAACGGCTATAAAGCTCTTGTTGAGCCGCTTCGTGCTCCGGGTCGGAGAGGGGTGGAGAGTTGTCGTTTTGAGACATGGTGGAAGAATGAACGAGCAGGGATATGAGTTGAAGGCAAAAGATTATTGCGACAGAGGTGCAGCAAAAACACGAAGTTAGGGGTTAACACAAGGTTTGGACGGACTTGTCCGGTCCCTGATCGGACTAGTCCGGTCAGGAACGGACTTGTCCGCCTTCTGTCTGGACTAGTCCGGACAGCCTGGGGTTAAACCCTAACTAAGCGGATTTTCTGCAGATTCAATCGATAGTTTGCAATAATCCTAAGGAAGAGGCACATGAAGATTGTGAAGTACTAGACATCCTAGTTTGTGGAGAAAACATCCTAGAATTGAGAGATTTTAGAAGATTAGGTTCTTGATTCCGATGAAATCATCAGATCAAAATGCGGAGAAGTCCGAGAACTGACTTCTCGAGGCCCTAAGGAGTAGATGACTCAGATCCTTTGAATTTTTGTTGGAGATCCTCAAAAATCGCCAATGGGGGCGATTTTTGAGTGTGGGCGCGTGTTTTGGGTGTTGTGTCGAGTGAAGTGGGTCTCGACCCCTGGAGGTTGGGTTGAGTCCCAACTGTCCGCACTAGTCTGGTCGTAGATAACGGACAAGTCCGGTGGCCGGATTAGGTCTGGACTTCTCTGATGGTGCGGACTAGTTCGGTCAGTAGCGGACTAGTCCGTTATAGACATCTCTAAACCCAGTCGGACTTATCTGGTATTCTGGACTTGTCTGGCCCCTGGGCCGAATTCGTCCGGTCCTTGACATCACATTCTTATATATATGATGAGATCTGTAGGAATTGATCCACATAGACTGATTTTTCACACGTATTCTCAATGAATCATGACCAGTAGAGCACACAACCAAACAAACAATGGCCATGATTCAAGGCGATGATAATTGAAAATAATTTGATAGAAAAATTGAGAGAGATTGTCTTTTAGAAAATGTGCTCAGTTTTGAAGAAATTAGACTATAACAACCAGATGTGCAACATCTCAAGCCACATTTCGGGAGTCGAGGATATTCAGCTCACTTCTAAGTTCGCAAAAGCGTTTTTCATCTAGTGGCTTGGTGAAGATATCCGCTAGCTGTTTTTTAGTTCTAACATGTGAAATGACTATGTCTCCCTTTATTGAGTGATGTCTTAGGAAATGATGTCGGATATTAATGTGTTTGGTCCTAGAGTGTTCAACAGGGTTGTGGGCAATTTTAATAGCACTCTCATTGTCACATAGGAGTGGAATGTGGTTCATATCGAGACCGTATATCTTAGAGTTTGTCTCATCCAAAGAAGTTGTGCACAACAACTCCCGGTTGCGACGTACTCCGCTTCGGCTGTGGATAGGGCAATGCAAATTTTTTTCTTGAATGACCATGACACTAAGGACCTGCCCAATAATTGACAGGTGCCCGAGGTACTTTTTCTATCTACTTTGTATCCGGCATAATCGGCATCGGAGTATCCGATAAGATTGAATTTGACCCTTTAGGATACCACAGCCCTAGGTTAGGTGTATGAACTAGATAGCACAAGATTCTTTTTACGGCTATTAGATGACACTCTTTGGGTGCGGCTTGAAACCTTGCACACATGCATACACTCAACATAATATCGGGCCTAGATGCACAAAGATAAAGAAGGATCCAATCATGGAACGATATACCTTTTGATCCACGCTAGGGCTGTCTCGGTTGAGGTCGAGGTGTCCATTTGTCACCATTGGTGTTTTGATAGGCTTGGCCTTTTCCATGCCATACTTCTTAAGTATGTCTTGAGTGTACTTAGTTTGACATATGAAGGTGCCTTCCTTGAGATGTTTCACTTGGAAGCCTAGAAAGAACTTTAGTTCTCCCATCATTAACATCTCAAACCTTTCCGCCATGATTTTGCTAAATTCTTCACAAAAAGATCCAAATATTATGTCATCGACATGAATTTGACACACAAATAAGTCATTGTCTAAGGTCTTTGTGAAAAGTGTGTAGTCGGCCTTTCCTATCCTAAAACCATTGTTAATGAGGAAATATCTAAGACATTCATACCAAGCTCTAGGAGCTTGTTTGAGGCCATGGAGAGCTTTGTGAAGTTTAAAAACATGGTTAGGATACTTATCGTCTTCAAAGCCGAGTGGTTGCTCCACATACACTTCCTCCTTGATTGGTCCATTGAGAAAGGCGCTTTTCACATCCATTTGGTACAATTTGAAATCATTGTGAGTAGCATAGGCTAATAATATATGAATTGATTCAAGTCTAGCTACGGAAGCAAAAGTTTCATCGAAGTCCAAACCTTTGACTTGTGAGTATCCCTTCGCCACAAGTATAGCTTTGTTTCTTGTTACTACTCCATGCTCATCTTGCTTGTTGTGAAAGACCCACTTGGTGCCCACTATATTTGCATTTGGTCTTTCCACAAGCTCCCACACTTTGTTTCTTTTGAAGTTGTTAAGCTCCTCTTGCATCGCCATCACCCAGTCCGGATCTCGTAGGGCATCTTCAACCTTGAAATGCTCCAAAGAAGATATAAAAGAGTAGTGAGCACAAAAGTTAGCCATACGAGAGCGAGTCATTACCCCCTTGGAGATATCTCCAAGTATATTGTCAATGGGATTGATGGACTATTGGGTGTGGCACACTTGGTATTGAGTCAATTTCTTCTTCCTCTTCATCCCCCCCTTGATCATAGCCACCATTGTTGCCTTCAATGTCTTGAACATGGTGATCTTGATCTTGTTCTTCATTTAGGGGATTTAGCGCTTGATCATGTGTTTGGGTCACTTCTTGTGACGAGGATGGGTCACTTGGGTTTTGTATCTCTTGTGGTCATATGTCACCAAGTGCCATCCTCCTAATGCCATACATGGTGCCTCTTCTTCATCTAATGCACATTGATCAACTTGCTCCCTTTGGGAGCCATTAGTTTCTTCAAACACTACGTCACGTGCGATTTTAA
This sequence comes from Neostapfia colusana, assembly GCA_030760725.1. Classification (NCBI taxonomy): domain Eukaryota; kingdom Viridiplantae; phylum Streptophyta; class Magnoliopsida; order Poales; family Poaceae; genus Neostapfia; species Neostapfia colusana. Next base: position 111,860,970 of record JASWHV010000006.1, read on the forward strand.
CACAACCGGAGGTATTGTTGAATACACGATAGGCGTAAGTGTTTGAATCATAACCAAGCAAGAAACCTTCATCGGATTTCGAGGCAAACTTCAAAACTCGAGGTTCCTGTTGAGAATATAGCACTTGCTACCTAAAACTCTAAAGTAGGAGATATTTGATTTGTTACCCGTTAGGAGCTCATAGGGAGTCTTCTTCAAGAGACGATGGAGGTAGAGACAGTTTGTGGCATGGCAAGCGGTATTCATGACTTCCGCCCAAAACTGGTCGGATGTATTGTACTCATCAAGCATTGTCCTTGACATCTCTATTAGATTTCGGTTCTTCCTTTTAGCCACTACATTTTGTTCGGGTGTTTATGGTGTCAAGAACTCATGCTTGATGCCCTCCTCGTCCAAGTACTCTTCCACTTGGGTGTTCTTGAATTCGGTGCCGTTGTCGCTTCTTATCTTATTGATTCTCAAGGAGAACTCGTTTTGAGCTCTCCTTAAGAAACTCTTGAGGATACCTTGAGTTTCACCCTTATCATGCAATAAAAATACCCAAGTGAAGCGAGAAAAATCATCGATAATTACTAGACCATATTTATTACCGCCAATGCTTATGTAAGCAATAGGACCAAAGAGGTCCATGTGAAGCATCTCTAGCGGTCTTGTTGTTGTCATCACATTCTTGGCGGGGTGAGCAACTCCAACTTGCTTCCCGGCTTGGCATGCGCTACAAGGTCTATCTTTTTCAAAAATGATATTATTAAGACCTCGGACGTGATTACCTTTTAGAAGTTTTTGGAGATTTCTCATACTAACATGGGCTAGCCTACGATGCCACATCCAACCCATGTTAGTCTTTGCCATCAAACATGTGTCAAGTTGAGTTTTATCCGCAGAAAAGTCAACAAGATAAAGCTTTCCTTTAAGCACACCTTTGAAGGCAATTGAGTTATCTACTCTTCTAGTGACAATCACACCTTGGTTAGTGAATAGGAAATTAAAACCCATGACACATAATTGAGATATGGATAAAAGATTATAATCTAGTGACTCCACATGCATCACACTTGAAATGGTGTGTTGTGGAGAAATGGAGATTTTACCCATACCTAGTGCCCTTCTGTCGGTACCCTCAATACCGGGTACCTTGACGCACAGGCCAAAACCGTCTAAGGACTTCGCCCCCTCCGTAGAGGCGAACTCCGAGGGCACCTGAGCCGGACCTCCCCGCTCCGCGGGGAGAGCTCCGAAGGCTCCACGTGTCCAGCGGGGCCAGACCTCCCTCTCCTCAGAGGAGAGCTCCAGGCCTGCCACGTGGCGAGCAGAGCCGGACCTCCCCCCTCCGTGGGGAGAGCTCTGAAGGCTCCACGTGTCCAGCGGGGCTGGACCTCCCTCTCCTCAGAGGAGAGCTCCGAGCCCGCCACGTGGCTAGCAGAGACGGATCTCCCCCCTCCGCGGGGAGAGCTTCGAAGGCTCCACGTGTCCAGCGGGGCCGGACCTCCCTCTCCTCATAGGAGAGCTCCGGGCCCGCCACGTGGCAGCGAAGCAGCGCTGCCTACCCAGCGCGGTAGGCAGCAGGAGTAAAGCCGCACCATGCCCTGTCCGTACAAGGTATTTAAGACCCGCGCCTTCCCAAGGCACGGTATTGAAAACCCGCGTCTTCCCAAGACACGGAGACACGGAGCACGCCCCTGCTAGGAGGCATTGCGCCCAGTCACATCACAGTGAAGACAGGCACACAATGTCAAAAGATGTGGACCAATAAACACAGCGACAAGACATCCCCTGCCGCCCCTGCCATCATCAACCACTACGCCTAGCTTGCGGCGTGGGCAGGACGGCGGGCCGAAGACTCAGAAGCCCTCGCCAGAGACAACTACCGGCGTTAATGCAGATACGGTAGATGGCAGGAAATCACCCCGGAACCACCTGTCGGGTCCCGCCCCCCCCCCCCTTTGTAAGACGCCCGAGCCTTGAACTATAAAAGGATCGGGTAGGTAACGTTGCAAAGGGTTCGGATCCCTCAGCATTCGACCTTTAGACATTCAGCTCATCCCCAAGCTTAGAACTCCGGTTCTAAGCCTCAAGCAATACAACGAGCACCTCTGCTCACCGTGGACGTAGGGTTTTACGCTCCGGCGGCCCGAACCACGTAAAAACCCTTGTGTTCATCTCCTTCCTTTGTCCAGTCCAGCAAGACCCACGCAGGGGGACTAGCCCCTCCGAGAAAGAACCTCCGCGGGCTGCCCAGAGCAGGCCCAGGGGAAGTGTCGACCGCAGGCGCTTCGACACCTTCCTTGGCTATTGTCACCGAAATAAATATCTTGACTTGGATCATTGGTTTCCTCATACTCTACAAACATTTTTTCTCGCTCCGGTCATGTGGTTGGCTCTGAACATTGCATCGCCAAGAGTCTGAATCGAGCAATGAACTCCTGGGCGTGCACCCACTATCTAACACCCACTTTGTGCCCCCGGAGGAGTATGCCTACAAAACAAGTTTAGGCTTTGATTTTAGGTACCCAAGCTTGGTTGGGTCCTTTAAGGTCAGTGACAAGAGTTTTGGGTACCCATACACAAGGCTTTGGGCTCTTGCGAAATGGCCCAACATATTTTGCATAAACATACCCAAATTTGCTTTTCATTAGTACATAAGATGCATTGAAATTACGGAATAGTGTTGGGTTGTTATTCTTAGAATGCTTAGTATATTTATCAAATTTTGTCATTTTAGTAGAAGTATGACATTCATTCATAGTTTTGTATGATCCTTCTTTCATAAAGGCTATATGCCTCTTGTCACTTTTAGGTATGTTTGTACTTTTATTGAAAATCCAAGACCGTCTTTGATCAAAGGAGACCTTGCAATTGAGTATGCACTACGTGCATACTTAATCTTCTCCTTGTCAAAGATGCTACTCTTAGGTGCACTCTTCGCTATGTTAAGTTCCTATTTTAAATTAGGTTCAGGTTTTGCACATTTGTAGCTTTTAGTGTTTAACTCTAAACTAGACAAGTTTGAGCTTGTTGAGGGGAGAGAGATAACATTTGACTTGAGAGTTACGAATTGTGCTTCAAGGTTCTTGTGATCTTTGTTCAAACTCACAAACTCATCTTGGAGCACAACATTCGAACTCTTGAGACTTGAGGAGGTCTCCTTGCATTCCGCAAGTTCAAGTTCAAGTGCCATGTTTTTCTCCTTCTCAAGTTCAAGAAGCTTCTCAAGGTCAAGATTCTTTTACTTCTCCTCGATAAGCAAGTCCTCTTTTCTCTCAAGAGGCTCCTCCTTATCTAAGATTTCATCAAATAGTTTTTTCATTTTAGCTACTGCATTTTTACTTAATCCTTCGAATAAATATTCATTTTCACTATCACTATCAAAGTCTTCATCCTTAATGGAGTGCAAGGAGAGTTTAGTTTTTACCTTTCGCTTTCCCTCCTTTGCCATGAGACATGTGTGGTTTGAGCTTTTCCATTCACCCATGTTGGGTAGGAGAGTCTTGTTCATTGTTGGCTTATTGATGCGACGTTTGCCACTCCTTCTTCACCATCGGAGGAGGACTCATCATTGGAGTCCCATTCTTTGCCAACATGAGCGTGCCCATGTGTCTTCTTCTTCTTGAACATCCTCTTTTCTTGTGGCTTTTCATCATTATTCCTCTTCTTCTTGTCGTCTTTCCTTTCATATGGCAATTAACAATGTAATACCCATACTCACCGCAGTTGTAGCAAGCTTTCTTGCTTCTTGACTTGCCTTTATCCTTGCTTCTGCTCTCATAGCTTGGTCCTCTTCTTCTCTTCATCATCCTTCTGAATTTCTTGATGAAGAAGGCCAATTCCTCATCATCCATATCAGAGCTCTCTTCTTCCCTTTCCTCATCATCACTTGTGATTTGTACTTCTTTGTTCTTGACTTGGGGTGATGCTTTGAGAGCGATTCCCTTTTTCTTGTTGGATGTAACCTTGGCAAGATCGTTGACATGACGTGCTTCCATTTCCATCATCTCATGATTGATGATCTTTCCAAGCACCTCATCCGGAGTCATTTTGTGGAAGTTCAGACTCTCTCGAATGAGTGTGCAAAGCGTCACATTGCGAGGCATGAAGTCTCTTATCATCCTTTTGACTACCTCGTGGTCTGTCCACTTCTTACAACCGTACGCTCGACTCTTCTTTATAAGAGTCTTGAGTCGGTTGTACATCTCTTGAGGGGTCTCGTCATTTTCCATGGCAAATCGCCCAAGCTCCCCCTCAATCATCTCAATCTTTGCTTCTCGGACAGAGCGGTTTCCTTCGTGTGCAATTTTGAGTGTATCCCATATTTCTCCTCAGAGGAGAGCTCCGGGCCCACCATGTGGCTAGCAGAGCCGGACCTCCCCCCTCCGCGGGGAGAGCTCCGAAGGCTCCACGTGTCCTACGGGGCCGGACCTCCCTCTCCTCAGAGGAGAGCTCCGGGCCTGCCACGTGGCCAGCAGAGCCGGACCTCCCCCTCCGCCGGGAGAGCTCCGAAGGCTCCACGTGTCCTGCAGGGACGGACCTCCCTCTCCTCAGAGGAGAGCTCCGGGCCCGCCATGTGGCCAGCAGAGCCGGACCTCCCCCTCCGCGGGGAGAGCTCCGAAGGCTCCACGTGTCCAGCGGGGCCGGACCTCCCTCTCCTCAAAGGAGAGCTCTGGGCCCGCCACGTGGCAGCAAGCAGCGCTGTCTACCCGATGCGGTAGGCAGCAGGAGTAAAGCCGCACCATACCTTGCTCGTACAAGGTATTCAAGACCCGCGCCTTCCCAAGACGCGGAGACGTGAGGCACGCCTCTGCCAGGAGGCGTTGCGCCCAGTCACATCACAGTGAAGACAGGCACGCAATATCAGAAGCTGTACACCAATAAACGCAGCGACAAGACGTCCCTTGCCGCCCCTGCCATCATCAACCACTACGCCTAGCTTGCGGCGTGGGTAGGGCGGCAGGTCGGAGGCTCAGAAGCCCTCGCCAGAGACAACTACCGGCGTTATTGCAGATACGGTAGATGGCAGAGATCATCCCGAGACCACCTATCGGGTCTCGGGGCCCACTATGTAAGCCGCCCGAGCCTTGGACTATAAAAGGCTCGGGTAGGCAATGTTACAAGGGGTTCGGTGGGTTCACGCTCACGCAAGTTCGCACCCTGATTCTAGCACTCAGCTCATCCTCAAGCTCAGAACTCCGGTTCTGAGCACCAAGCAATACAAAGAGCACCTATGCTCACCGTGGACCTAGGGTATTACGCTCCGGCGGCCCGAACCACGTAAAAAACCTTTGTGTTCATCTGTTTCCTTCGTCCAGTACAGCGAGACTCACGCAGGGGGACTAGCCCCTCCGAAAAAGAACCTCCGTGGGCTGCCCAGTGCAGGTCCGGGGGAAGTGTCGACAGCTACACTTCGACATTTGGCGCGCCAGGTAGGGGCTTTTTCCCTCTCGCGTCGAGTCTTCGCTCACGAAGATGACCAAGCTTCCCTCTGCGGCAAGCTCTCCTCGCCCTCGTTCCCGGCGAACGATTACTAGCGAGGCCTACGTCTCGACGCACTCAGGTAGGAGTGTGTCGGGACAAGCTGGAAGTCAGCAGCCGACTCCGGCAACGCAGACTCCAGCAAGCCCGAGATCTGCTGGCACTGAGTGTCACTCATGGGAGTAAATTAGCTACAGCACGAGCGCTTCTGCGCAATTCACCTGCTGGGGACGTGCCTCAGACAGCGACTCAGCAGTGGATTCGCGACGTAGACCGTATCGTCGTTGCCGCCGCCAACCCTCAGCTACGGCGGGGATGACGCCCCAGTCAACGGAATGTGTTGCTGTCGCGCACGCCAACGGTTGACGGGCAGACGGCAGACTCCCGCTCCACCAGGCTCCCACCTGCAGACCTGAGGTCAGAGCTGGAATGACTTCACCTGGGCGAAGATGCCCGCGTGGCCATCGAGCAACGACGAGAAAGGTGTCGCAACCAAGATGCCGGCAACAGCATGTCAACCGCCTTGACTCAGCCTGGGCCATAGACGTTTGCTACGCGATCTCTGCCCCAGGCGTACGCCACGCAGCATATGCCTCAGCCATATGCCCTGCAAATGGCGCCCCCGGGTTATGGCGCACCTTTGCCCATGTCTACACGGTGCCAACAGCGGATCAAGCGCTCGCGGCGCCGACTCCTGCAGCAACAGGAGCAGGGTGTGCAGCTTTGGCGCCACACCTTCGCTTCGCGAAGTGGCCGTGAAAGTTCAAGCCACACCTGCCACAGAAGTACGACGGCAGTGTCAACCCGGCGGAGTTCCTCTAGATCTAATCCACCGCCATCCTTGCTGCAGGAGGGGATGAGGCCGTCATGGCCAACTACTTCTCCGTCGCCTTGACCGGCTGTGACGCCCTCAATTCTGTGGAAAAACCACGGAACCGAGAACTAATGCATATGTGTGCCCAGGATGTTCACCACACATACACATACGTTCCACAAACTGAATTCAGATTATATATTACCACGAATAACAAAGTTTATTACAATTCCTCATGAGTCTTGGACTCATGCTCACAGCGGAAGTCTTATTTCTATGCAGCGGAAATCTTATTAAATGCGGAAGCAAAAACTAATGCGGAAGCAAAACTAAGCAGAAGTGGCTCCATCTTTAATCCTTCCACAGGCAAGGTTGAGAACAGATCACACGCCATAATGCTCTACTCGGTCTTCGTAGTAGTCTTCTCTTGCTGTTGATGAAGAAATAATAATGCAAGTTTGAGCACAATGATGTACTCAGCAAGTGCGGGAATAACACATGATATGCGGCTTATAAACAAGGTAGGTATAAAAGGGCTTATTTGCAGAAAAGCAATCTTGTAAAACCATGATAAAACGGCAACTTTACTTTAGATGAATGTAATCCCAGCATATATTGAATTACCAACATACCTTCATCACTCCCCGTGTTCCATCCGAACATTAACCAATCTTTTATTCATACTCACGAATACCTCCTCGTATTCGCTACCATCTCATCTCATATAACAACCTCGTCTCGCACCGAGACCAATCTCATTTCATGACCCACCAGTCATGCAACCCTTTTCATCATTCAGGCTTAACAATTCCAAACCAAACCATAACCAAACCCATAATCATAACCAAGAACCTGCCCAATAACCATTCCAATAACCATCCCATCTAATCATGGCAGTTTAGCCAGGTGCTCGTGACCGTAAGCTCGGCTATCATGATAGTTTTAATAACTCTGCAGAGTTTGCACCTCTTTACCCACAAGTTTGTGATTTCGTCACCCGTCGGCGACTGCAGAACCTCCATTATACCAGTACACAACCGTTGGTGTATGGTCAAGAGATCACAAAATAGCCTTTACAAAGGGGTTACTAGATGTATGGACTCACTAAGGTTTCACCGGCAGGCTAGAATCTCCAATTCTCCCACCCACGGGCCCCCCTCTTGTGCCATGCAGTTCCCAGGGCAGTCCTCACTCGACTCCCATTCCCCGCGCCTTCCATAGTCCATAACATCCTAGCAACTTACCTAATTACTCAGCTAAGCCGCACCCATACTTGGCCTTGTGGTGGCACTGTTATCCTGGCATGTGCATGCATGAACCGGTCCTTAGATCTGCGGCAAGCAAAACCACCCTTCTCATACTACCTCATTCACAAACCCAGGCTTGCCTAGATCTCCCTCCGATCCATGTTCATTAACCTCATCAATTACTTATTATCAGTACGAGTGCAGTTAGCTAGACACATCTATCTCGCTTCCCAATCCCATAAACTCAGCGAAGCAATAAGCAAAAACCATACCCGACTCATAAACTTCCCGGGCGACAAGGATGGTTTAATCAAAACTAGTAAACTCCTATAAAAAGGGTTTCCCATCATGTTTGACTCAGCACACACACCTTTTCACAAAATAAAACAGTTTTACCCAAAACATAGGATCAACATGGTCAAGGAGCACTTGCCTTGTTCTTGCGGTTCCGGTTATCCTTGATTCTCAAAACCTTGTTGCTGCAGCTCGTTGTAGACAGCTTCCTGAGTTTGTCCTCACGTTCTTCTTGTCTTCGGGGTCCTCCTCAGACCGCTTGGTTCTCCTCCGATGATATCCCCTGTTGTGCTTTCGGCGATGTTTTGCTCGGCGAGTTAGGGCTAGGGCTCTAAGTCGTCGGCTCAGGAGTTGAACGAGGAGTTTGTGGTTTCGGCCGGAGGTTTTGGGTTCTATTTATAATCGGGAAGAGAAGAGTCCTAATCTGATTGGATCCCGAATAAGAGTCTTATTTAGATCTTTGTTAGATCCTGACGTCTTATCTTCGGTAACATCGTGGATTTTAGATCGGTTTCCGTTGCGCACCGGTATCTTTACTCGTAAGAACCGCTTCAGACTCGCTACCTCCGCGGTGATGAGCTCCGGAAGTTCCACGTGTCCTTCGGGCCTGGTATCTCCTCATCCGCAGAGACGAGCTCCGGTTGTGCCATGTGTCACGAGCGAGACCTCCCTCTTCTTCGGAGACGAGCTCCGTGCACGCCACGTGTTTTTGCGACGGACCTTCCGGTGATAAGCTCCGGTGGTGACACGTGTTCGATAGACCCGGACTTCTCTCTGAGATGAGATCCGAGATTGACACGTGTCCTAAAAGAAATGCCTTTGCTTCTTCCGCAGAGGCCAGCTCCGCGGCAGCACGTGTCCCACAGGGTCGGACCTCTTTCCAATTACGGAGGTGACCCCCGAGTCTGCCACGTAGCCTAGTTTAGCGTCAGACCTCTCCCAATCTCTCGGGAATGAGCTCCGAACGCGCCACGTGGTCGGCTGGCCGTGGAAGTTGCGTTTCGGTGTTCTCGGAGAGCTTTATTGGCCATCCCTTTGATACTTGTCTCTGTTCCTTCTTTTCTTAAAATGTTTTCCTTCTTCATAAAACATGAACATATGCTGACACCCGAGATGAGTGTGTCACACCGGCCCAGCACGGTCTTGGCTCATGAATCTCCCCCAGGGTTCCATAACCTCCTAGGGAGAGCTCTGCCGACAGTTTACTGTGAACTTCGGGAGCTCCTACACCCGGCCTGGCACGGAACTCGACCTCCACACCATCCAGTAACAACCTGGAGAGTCGCTGCGCTCCTTCATCCAGCGGTTCTCCCAGGTACGGAACACCATCCCCCATATCCAAAATGCTTCTGTGGTGGTGGCGTTCCGACAGGGTGTAAGGGACAAGAAGATGCTCGAGAAGCTTGCCACCAGAGAAGTGCACGACGTCTCGGAGCTCTTCAGCCTGGCGGACAAGTGCGCCAGGGCAGCAGAAGGGCACAACTGGCACTCACAGCCAGCCTCCGAAGCCGGAGGACAGCCCGGACCAAGCACTGCTCCCCATGGGAGCGGCAAGAAGGTCAAGAAGGCCGGCGGCAAGATCATGCTGCCGACCAGAGCTCTCGTTGCTGTAGCTGCAGCACCCACCGGAGCTCGGGGGCCACGCCCCGACAAGAGGCCGCGACAGTCACCAGCCCCTGGCGGTGACCACAGCGAGCCGTGCCCCGTGCACAATGCCAGCAGCCATACTGCTGCTGAGTGCCGGGAGATCCAGAAGCTCGCAGAATGCTTCCGCAAGGGGAAGCAACCGCGTGCGGATGCCCCTCCCTTCCGTCAGAGGGAGGGCAAGCAGAAGGTCGACACCCGAGACAACGTCGACCAGCAGATGGAGTTCCAAGAGCCCCAGCGCGCCCTGAAGATGGTCCACCACCATGAGGGCTCCACCTCCAGTGACGACGAGCGCTGGAAGGCGCTCCAAGTCATCTACGGAGGGTCCTTGGACCCCTTGTCCCGTCATGCAGTCAAGACTCTGCGTCGAGCTGTGGCGTCGGTGGCCCCTACACCGTGCGCAACACCACACCTCAAGTGGGTAGTGACCCTCATCACCTTCGACGCCACCGACTGCCCCAAGAACATGGCTGGGGCCGGGCAGCTACCGCTCCTGGTGGCAGCCACCATCGCCAACGTGAAGATGTACCACGTCCTGGTGGATGGCGGGGCCGGCCTCAACCTCATCAGTCGTGCGGCCTTCCTGAAGCTACAGATCCCGATGGCCAAGCTCGCCCCCTCGAGCCCGTTCTCAGGGGTAGGGCCGGATCAAGTTGTCCCGTACTGCAACATCAGCCTACCGGTGAACTTCGGGGCACCGGACAACTACCGAACAGAGTACATTCTGTTTGACGTGGCAGAGGTCGACCTCCCCTTCAATGCCATCATCGACAGGCCAGCCCTGTACCGGTTCATGGCAGTAGCCCACTACGGCTACCTCATCTTGAAGATGCCTACACCAGCAGGCGTCCTCAAGATCTGTGGAGACCGCACTGCTGCAGTGTCGGCCTTGGAGAAGCTCCAAGCACTTGCAGCAGCCCGAGCACCAGCCCCTGGCGGTGCAGAACTGGGCCAGCTCCACCCGAGTGCACGCCACCGTGCCTCAACCTCTGCACCCCGAGTGCAGCCCCACGACGAGGACGACGTCCCCCTGAAGGTCATCCAAGTCGGCGCCGAAGCTGCCCAGACCACCCGGATTGCCGGGGGCCTGGATAGCAAATAGGAAGGCGCACTCATCACCTTCCTCCGGCACAATGTCGATCTATTTGCATGGCAACCGTCGCAGATGCTGGGGATCCCTAGGGAGGTGATTTAGCACCATCTGAAAATATTCCCCGACGCCCGATCTATCCAACAGAAGCCTCGGAAGCAGTCCATCGAGCAACAGAACTTCATCCATGAAGAAATCAAGAAGCTGCTAGACACTGGCTTCATACGGGAAGTCCATCACCCCCGGTGGTTAGCCAACCCCGTCGTCATCCCGAAGGCCGGCGGGAAGCTCCGGATGTGCGTCGACTACACCAGTCTCAATAAGGTATGTTCCAAAGATCCATTCCCTCTCCCTAGAATAGATCAAATAGTAGACTCTTGTCGAAGTGTGTAGTCGACACTTCCCCCGGACCTGCTCTGGGCAGCCCGCGGAGATTCTTTTTCGGAGGGGCTAGACACTTGCCGAGAGCTTCAGCGTTAGGGATGAGTGAGGGAGAAGCTTGACATGGGGAGTTTTACATGGTTCAGGCCGCCGGAGCGTAAAACCCTACGTCCACGGTGAGCAGAGGTGCTCGCTGTATTGCTTGCTGCTCAGAACCGGAGTCCTGAGCTTGATGGTGAGTGATGTCTAGAGTGCGAGTTCACAGAGTTCGAACCCTTGCTAACGTTGCCTACCTGAGCCTTTTATAGTCCAAGGCTCGAGTGGCTTACAAGGTGGGCCCGGGACCCGACAGGTGGTCCCGGGGAGATTGCCCGCCGTCTACCGTATCTGCAGTTATGCCGGTAGTTGTCTCTGGCGAAGGCTTCTGAGTCTTCGTTCTGCCGTCCTGCCCATGCCGCAAGCTAGTCGTAGTGGTTGATGATGGCAGGGGCGGCAGGGGATGTCTTGTTGCCGTGCTTATTGGCGGGCAGGCTCTGACACGGCGCGCCAGTCTGCGATGTGACTAGGCGCAATGGCACCTGACAGAGGCGTTCTCTGCGTCTCCGCGTCTTCGGAAGGCGCAGGCCTTGGATACCTTGTACGGACAAGGTATGGCGCGTCTTTACGCCTGCTGCCTACCGCGCGGGGGCAGGCAGATTTGCTCTGCTGGCCACATGGCGGGCCCGGAGCTCTCCTCTGAGGAGAGGGAGGTCCGGCCCCGCGGGACACGTGGAGCCTTTGGAGCTCTCCCCGTGGAGGGGGGAGGTCCGGCTGCTGCTGGCCATGTGGCGGGTCCGGAGCTCTCCTCTGAGGAGAGGGAGGTCCAGCCCCGCGGAACACGTGGAGCCTTCGGAGCTCTCCCCGCGGTGTTGGGAGGTCCGGTTGCTGCTGGCTACGTGGCGGTCCCGGAGCTCTCCTCTGAGGAGAGGGAGGTCCGGCCCCGCTGGACACGTGGCGCCTTCGGAGCTCTCCCTGCGGAGAAGGGCGAGGTCCTTAGGTATTTTCCCCTGTGCGCGGGGGTACCCCATATCGAGGGTACCGACAGTGGCCCCCGGGCCCATCTCGGGGGAGATAGCAAGCCCGAGGTGGGGCCTCCGTCTCTTCCGTTCCACGCACTTTCTCTAGGTCCCGCATTGACCATTGCCGGAGCACGAACAGTCATGGGATCGTGGGGGCGTGCGCTCACTTGATGGTTGCTTTTACTGCGGCAGTTCCCAAGGCTGCCACTTCTGCACATCACGGCGCTTTTTTCGGGAACCGCCGAAGCGCCTTGCCGGCTCGTCTCCTTGGGAGACTGACTTCTTGGCCCACCGCTTCAGCTGGACGACTTGGGTTCACTTGTCATCGACGCTTGGTCTTGGAGCCGAAGCGGTTGCCCAAGCGGCGTATTCGAAGAGTTTCAAATCGCTTTGAATCGCACCTGGGAAGTTTTAAAAGGGGATCTTACCCGCATCGCGGCTTCCCTTCGCACTTCCCAGCGCTTGCACCTTCCTTGTACTCTTGCGCCTTTGTCTTCCTGTCCTCAAGCTCTCCCCGGCCATGGCTTCCAACCTGCTTCCGTCGCGTCTCGCTCGGTCGGCCGAGCTTGGACCAGTACGCAGGCTGCTGGGCTGGCACACGGAGGAGCAGAAACGCCGGCTCCGCCGGGGATTTCTCCCCCTGCTCCTGGAAAAGGGGGAGATGGTCTTCTTTACTGCCTACTCCATGGCGGGGTTCGTCCCGCCAATTTCTTCCTTCTTCGTCACGTTGCTGGAGACGTATGATCTCCAGCTCCACCACCTTTCCCCCAACTCCTTCGCGATGGCCGCTGTCTTCGTCCATTTCTGTGAGATGTTTGTGGGGGTGCATGCTTCAGCGACGCTCTTCCGCTACTTCTTCGTGTTGCGGACGACCGGGCGCAGCTCGAAGACCCAGCTGGGAGCGTACTATTTCCAGCATCGCGGTCTTGGAGCGGATCCGGTTCCTGGCCAACGAGGGGCTGACATCCCTGATGGTGCTAGTGGATTTCTTGTCGCGCTGTATTGCACCCTTGCAGCAGCGCAACCGCCCGGCATGGTACTACACTGGTGAGCAGGACTGCACCAGGTTGGAGAGGGGTCTCGGCTCTGATCCTTCCGATGAGGAGCTGTACGAGATGGTGGGCAAGGTGAGCGGCGACTACGTCACCGGTGGCGACCTCGCCTTTCCGACCTCTGCCACTCCCCTCTTCTTAGAGCTGCAGAGGAGGTCAGAGCTACTGCGGAAGATGCCAAACCTCGACAACATTGGGATCGCCGTTCGTCAGGTTGGGGATACCCTCCGGGGCATCTCGATCCCTGGGACCGAGCGCCCCGGATCGGAGCATGATGCATCTGTCGTCGCCCAACCCGCACCGAGGGCCGACGGAACTCAAGCCGCCGACAAGGGGAAGGGGAAGGAGCCGGCCCCCGGGCAGCCAGAGAAGAAACGTGCCCGGTCTCCTCCGAGGGCGTCGCTTGCGCCGAGCCAGGGGGCCGGGGCACCCTTGCGCCCATCTCCTGGAGGCGCTGGTCCGTCGAGTGGCGACCCAAAGAGACCCTGGGTGTCCCACTCCGGCGGGTCTCTTCCCGGACAACGGGAGTCCGAGGAAGCCCAAGAGTCCCGCCACTCTTCTTCAGGCGGAGGGGCTTCTAGGAAGGACGCCGGTGGGGCGACGCCGGGGAGTGTGCCGGGATCTCATACGCCACAACCAGCGAGCATTCCGGCCGCAGGTCCTGGCGGTTTTACCCCGGCCCAGAGACCGGGGATACAAGCCCTTGGAGTGCTCACGTCGCCCAGTAAGTGTTACTCTTTCTGGCTTATAGGAGTAGCGTTCGCTTCTCCTCTCTTAGCCTGAGAGCTTTCTTTGCCTGCAGGGACTCACCGGCTGCCGGGGGCGAGCCTATTCCCCGGCCATCTCCAGTTGGCGGAGGCTCCGCGCCGCAGCATCCGGGAACTGCGGTGGTTCCAACGGCCCCCAAGTCGACGGGGGCTTCTTCTGTGCCGGCGGGTTCGCCCTCTGCGGTGGCTGCGGCAGCACCTGTTCGTCCTCCTTCACCAGCCCGGAAGTCCGGTGCTGAGGCTGGAAGGGCTGCTGTAGGCGCAGTTTCTGGCTCCCTGGCTCCCCCGGGTCAGCGTCTTGCCTCAGTTGCCGAGGCACCAGCACCTTCGCCGGTCGTGGATGCGATAGGGGAGGTCAGGGGCACGACTCCTGCCCCCGCCTTCCTGGTGCACATGTGGGATCCCTTGGGGCGTGTTCAGACTGGCGCCCGACAGTTCCAGGCCGCCTTTGAGCGGGAGCGGGGGGCGCTGGCTGGAGAGAGGGAGCGCCTTCTTAGTTGGGAGCACCCCCTACAGCAGTGGACCCAGTAGTCTAAGGCAGAGCTCGACTCGAGGCAGTCGAGGCTTGACGCCATGGGTGCTCTGCTCGATGCTCAAAAGAAAGCCGTCGGCCGCCTGGACTCATAGACCCGGCGGCTCCGCGCTACCTTCCGCGAAGCTCTGGCCCAGGCCGAAGCCAAGGCCGAGGCGCGCTCTCCTTCCGTGGAGGAGTTGCGGCTGCAGGTAGTTCGTCGAGAGTGCGCCGTCGCTGATCGGAAACGTGCCGTGGCGGCCGCGGAGGAGAAGGTTGCCGCACGGCTGAAGGCCAGATAGGGCGAGCTGAGGGCTCGGGCCGAGGAGCTAGAGCTCCGCGAGTCGGCTGCTGCCGCGAGGGAGGAGCAATCCTCCTGGGAGCGCCAGGCGGCGCTGGATCGTGAGCTGGCGGCCCGTCAAGAGGTAGAGAAGCTCCAGGCTTCACAGTCTGTCGAGGCCCAGGCGGTCTGGAGCTTTGTTACCGAGGCGGGGTCCGCCTTGGTTCCTCTTGGCTTCAGCCCGGTGCGGATGGAGGCTCCAGCGCAGGAGGTGTCTGAGGCAATCCCGGCGCTTGAGTCCATCAGCGGCAAGCTGGGCCGGCTCGAAGCGGTGATCGCCGACGAGCTTGAGGTGGAGGGACGAGGCCTGGCGAAGGAGGTCGCTACGCATGTGCTGGTGTGCTTCCGGAGCCAAGACCCTTCCTTCTCTATGGAGCCAGTTCGTCTAGGGCCCGCCGCCAAGCGGGAGGAAGCTGCCAGGGCCAAGGTCGGGGACGTGGCCGCCCTTGTGACCTCTAGGTTCCAACGGGAGTCCGGGGACTCTTAGGCATCCTCCCCCGTGGCTAAAAGGCCCTGTACCTTTTTTCCCTTTTTTCTTTATTTTTGTTGAGTCTGTAGCCCAGCTCATGGAGCCTTGAATGAATAGATTCTTGTTATCTTCTGTGTCTGTGTGCATTAGTCTTCTTCTTGGTTTTGCCTGGCCGAGCCCTTAGCTCCGCAAGGTACTCAGAGGCCTTCACCAATCTCGAAGCTTTGCACGGACACCTTCCCCGGGTCCTTATTGTATTAAGAGCCCCGGAGGTCTCCGGAACTCGCCCCATGAGAATGGGGAGGTCCGGATCTGCTGGCCATGTGGCGGGCCCGGAGCTCCCTTCTGAGGAGAGGGAGGCCCGGACCCCTGGGACACATGGAGGCTTCGGAGCTCACCCCTCGGAGGGGGAGGTCCGGCTTCTGCCGGCCACGTGGCGGGCCCGGAGCCCCCCCTGAGGAGAGGGGAGCTTTGGTCCCGCTGGACACGTGGGGCTTTCGTGGCTCGCCCCTGCGGAGGGGGCGAGGTCCGGATCCTCCGGTCTTGCCTTGGAGCTCCGGTCTTGCGCGATCCCATAGTGGCCCTCTGGTAGGTGTGGCCCATTGGTTGGGCGCTCCTACCATACTCCTGCGGGGAGCTAAGGCCGAGAGGTCCTGCACACAAGTAAGGGAAACGTAATTCTCCTTGGGGCTCCCCCTTCCCTATCTCATAGTCTTATTTAGCTTACGGTCCCTATCCATTTGTATGGTGCTTGGGAACTACAGTGCACGAAGTGCCGGGAGCTCGGGGCCCCCTGGCCATCGGCAGGTACCTCAAACGCAACCGCCTTCGTTAGGGCAGCAAATGCCGACTAGAGGTGAGAATGAGAAAAGGGAGCTGAGTGCATGGTGAGCATACACCGGAAGTGCGGTCATAAAAATTAATACGTAATTTAAATGAGCACAAGGGAAGAGCAAAGTAGGACAGGTTTCTTTTCATATAAATTTCCATAGGAGGAAGGCAGGCTAAACATGGAGGCAACGACCCACCCTATTAAGAAGGGAAGCAAGAGTCTACACGCTTAGGGTCGGAACCAGGCCAAGCTGAACGTAGTCCTGGACCGTCCCCTGAGACTTAGCTGCTCCGAGCGCTGTTCCTGGACTCTATGGGATCTATTACAAAAAGAAGAGACTGTCCTACTATTGCTCTAGGGGTAGAACTTACGGAGGTGTTCTATGTTCCAAGGGTTCGGGAGCGGATCCCCATCCTCGGTGGAAAGACGTATGCACCCGGGGACGGCACACTTTTGTGACTCGGAAAGGACCTTCCCAGCTAGGGGAGAGTTTGTTGGTCCCTTCGCGAGAAAGTATGCGCCACAACACCAGGTCGCCTTCCTGCAGCTCCCGGACACGCACAGACCTTTGGTGGTAGCGTCAGAGCGCTTGTCGGTACCGTGCGTTGCGGAGTGCCGCATGTAATCGAGCCTCGTCGACAAGGTCGATGTCTTCACGCCGGAGGTTGTCCTGCGCGGCTTCTTCTTAAGCTCGGACACGGAGGGACTTCATGGTGATCTCTGGGGGAAGCACAGCCTCGGCCCCGTACACCATGAAGAAGGGTGTCTCTCCGGTGGCCCGGCTCTGGGATGTCCAGTTAGCCCATAGTATGCTCGGAAGCTCGTCCACCCACTTGGCGCCATATTTCTTCAAGCCGGCATAGGTGCGGGTCTTGAGGCCCCAAAGAATCTCGGTGTTGGCCCTCTCAACTTGTCCATTGCTCTTTGGATGAGCAACGGAGGCATAGCACACCTGGATGCCGAGGTCTTCGCAGTATTCTTGGAACGCTGCGCTAGTGAACTGGGTCCCGTTGTCAGTAATGATTCTGTTCGGGACCCCGAACCGGCAGACAATCGACTTGATGAACTTTACTGCAGATTGCTTGTTGATGGTGACGACGGGTGTGGCTTCCGGCCACTTGGTGAACTTGTCAATGGCGACGTAGAGGTACCGGAATTCCCCAATGGCTCTGGGGAATGGTCCCAGGATGTCCAACCACCATACGGCGAACGGCCATGAGGGTGGGATCATCTGAACTGCCTGAGCCGGTGTATGGATCTGCTTGGCGTGGAACTGGCATGCCTTGCAGCTCTCGACCAGCTTGACGGCATCCTGGAGTGCTGTCGGCCAGTAGAAGCCATGCCGGAAGGCTTTACCAACAAGCGTGTGTGAGGAAGAGTGACTCCCACATTTGCCTCCTTGGATCTCAGCGAGCAAGTCGCAGCCTTCCCCCCTGGGTTATGCACCGCAATAGGACGTGGTTGGCGCCACGCCGGTAGAGATCCCCTTCTACCAGCGCGTACCTCTTAGCCATGCGCACGATCCGTTCAGCGGATACACGTTCATCAGGGAGGATGTTGTTCTTTCAAGTAGTCCCGGGTCTCCGTGATCCATGCATCGGGTCTGACTTGAGCTTCTGGATCTTGAGCGCTGGGTTGCACGGAGTCTCCAGTGACGGTTACGATCCTTGGTGGCGTCCATGGCTGCAGTGTAAGGGCCTCAGTTTTTGACACACATTTGCAGTGTTCATCACCACACCACACACCTCATTTGAGGAAGAATGATGAACACAAATGAAGAGCAAGTAACAATTATCAACATGCTCATTAGAGAACAAACTCACACATTGCCAAAGTGGTATTTTCCACATGAGGTATAATGGGGGCTGGACATATGAAAACTCCTACACTTTGCTAAGGATGTCCAGGCCAAGTTTCACCCAAATTCCAAACCTTTTTGAGGCCATTTTGGGTATAGCTATAAAGAGGGCAGTTTGAAACCATATTCAAATTCAAACTGTTTTTATCCCATGAATTTAAAGTGGGAGGCATACTCTTACTCAGCACATTTTTGTGAGCCCACACACCAAGTTTCACTCCATTTGGAGTTGATCTTGATGTGAACTAATTGGGGCAAATTCAAACTTCATTTGAATTCAAAACTGCACTTGTGCTGAAATCCACTCAAACCAAACCCAATTCGAATCCTATGCAATTCGAATAGCTCAAGGATGAATAATCTGAACCACCAGGGGTATTATGGGGTTCACTGTTCACTACAGTGATTAGGAGTAAATTTCAGAGGTTAAAACCCCGGGTGGGACCCACATGTCATAGAGGGAAGAAGGAGAATCTTGCAACCAAAGTCAGAGTCTCGGTGGGAAATTCCACCGAGCAGCTGTCGGCTGTGCCACCGAGCAGCTGCCGGCGCCACCAGCTGCTTCCCCCTCCGCGCGCTGGCGCACAGGGCGGCTTGCTCGCGCCCCCACGCGACCGGGACCGCCTCAGCCGAGCAGGAGTCAGCCGGCTTTATCTTCTCGCTGGCAAACCCGAGCAGCGGCATTGTTTCTCGCCGCAGCTCTCCGCTCAATCGGAAAAACTAACAAGACAATCTCCTTCGTTCCTGAGCTGCTAGGCAGCCACCGGAGGTCGTGCACCACCCTCCCAACGCCTGAACCACCGAGTTTCGGCCCCTGTTCCCGTGATCAACGACGACCGCCGCAGTTTAGCTGAAGGACGGCGATCGGTCTCACGCGGGCAGCACACTGCAACCACTTCCACGGCCGAGCAAGGGCGGCAACAGGAGCGCACGAACTCCACGTTGCTTCCACCTGAAGCTCAAGCCACGCCGTGAACTCTCGCCGGCGAATTCTCAGTTTTTGCTCCGGCAACCTTAAACTGAGCTTCCGGTATGGTTTCTTTAAATTCTCGCTCTATGATCTTTCGGAGGTCATCAAATCTTGCACGTAGATGCTGGACTAGCCGGCGATCAAGTTCTTTTCTCCATCCGTGGCGTGAAACTGTCTAGGAGTGACGAATTTCGAGCTCGATCAAGGGCGGTCATGGCGGACACGATTGGTCACACGGTGCCGATCGACTTGCCGCCATCCCTGAACCCTTTTTACACCTTGTCGAGCTTCCTAGAGGTACGCTGATGCTGTAGGACCGTTTGTTCGAGGTGTTGGCGGGTTAGGACCCACGGTCGACAGCGCCAAACCTCCACCGAGGCCGCGGCGCGTCGCCGAGCTATTTCCGTTCACCCCCAGCCCGACCTGACACCACCGACGTGTTCCTCGACGTCGACAAACCCCTGGCGGCGAGTTTCAGACCATGGGAGGACCGGCAGCGGCGAGCCGGCGAGCCCCAAGTCTGCTCCGGCGAGGTCGGCGGCGCGGGCGCGAGAAAAGGGGGGAGGAAGACGAAGCCGACTGGCCCACGTGTCAGCGGCTGAAGAATTTAAATCGGGATCGAGTGTGGCCGGGGATCCGCTGTGCTGGCGTGCCAATACCCTCTGAGCTCCGGTGTGCCGGACACCTCCGCGCTCGACACGTGTGGTATCTCCGGGGTACCGGACACCTCCGCGCTCAACACGTGTCCCCGCGGGCCCCTGCGAGATTTCAATTTTTCCCCGATTTTCAGAATTCTTCCAAACTTCAAATCCTCACAACTTTAGCTAGGAACCTTCAAATTAAGTGAGACCAGCTCCATTAGAAGCCTCTGAAAATCTAGTTTTCAGAAAGTCATAGTTTGTTTCATGGAAATCCTTAGAACACCCTAAAAGCCTTCAATTAAGGTCAAGGACATAATTAATTGTGGAGGGCTCAATTGAGCTTTGCTGCAACTAAAACTTGACCAAGCCTCTGTTTAGGTTGTAACCAAGCCACAGTAAAAGTTTCACAGTCATTAGGTCTGTCTAGCAAGGGTTATAGACTTCACAACTTCAAAGTTAATACCAATGCATTTAAATTGATACATATATTGCTCTTATCATGTAGTCGCTAAGGTCAAGGAGGAACCCGAAGTCCTAGACTTCGTTACTCCGGAGGAACAGTTAGCCTACGACCAAGAGCAGCAAGGCAAGCTCCGGTTTGCATTAACCTTTTTACCAATTTTTATTGTTTTGAGCACGTACTGGTTTCCTTTATTCTGTGCATTAGAGTCTTGTTTGGAAGCCCCACTGCATAGCCAAGAGAACCATGGGTTGGGTTTAAGATTGCAAACCCCGTTAGCTACTGCATTGCTAGGATAGGGTAGGATTCGGTACAAGTCGAGTAGTTGGAACTACTCGCGAGAATAGGCTAGAGGCACATCGCTCGGGTAGAGATAGCACATGAAACAACATGGCAAGAAAATGAGACCAAGCGGAGGGTAAGGGCAGCAGGACTTTGGGGCCTGTGTGCTGTAGCCCCGCTTGTGTCGATTGAGGACCGAGCCGTGTGCGGGCCTGTTGAACAAGCTAGAACAGTACCGAAGACCTACCGGCTATATGGGAACCGGGAAACTGATGTAACTCGGGTAGCTGGGTATTGAGGCATTGCCCGTCGTTCAGAGGGTAGGTTGAGAGCTCGAGGTGTAAATCGGCTGGCGGCACAGAGATGCACGTGCAGAGACCTCTTGCTCGGGACGATGGGACCAGTTCAATATTTGGCTGACGGGTGAAAGGTAGTTGCGTACGGCGTCCGTGATGGTTGTTGTAGGCAACATCGAGTACGGGCGTACGTGACGGGTTGTTCGGGTAACCCTGCAGGTGTAAATCGATTATAATCGCCGTCCCTCGCGGTCAGTGAGTACCACTTGTTCACTGTACCATGACGTAGAAAATACAGGCTAGTCACATGTTAAAATGCTGCTGATTGAAAGATGGACATTGATTGTCAATGATATGCTGTAGTCTAGAGCTAACTAAAGTTCTTTTCAACTTTGGGCAAAGTACATGAGAGAAATGTGTTTCTTGTTTGATTGCGGCTCTCTCATGTGCCTTAGCGTAAGGTTCTCCACAACCTGCTGCTAAAACTTGAAAGTAAGGTTCTACTAATTAGGCGAGTCCTTGCAACTGATTTTTACCTCATGTAACCCATTACCCTCATGTAGAAGTTCCATGTTTAGGTGAGACGGGTAAGACTTGCTGAGCCTTCGTGCTCACTGCTTGTGTTTGAAGCTTTTGCAGGGTTCTATGAGGAAGGGACTCCCGAAGAGGAGACGGAACCCCAGGAGGGGAACCCCGTCGAGTGGGAGTCGTGCACACCGCAGAGTTAGTGTGCGTGTGTGCTAGCAAGGACACGTTCGAGGGCTGAACGTGCACTTGATGCTTAGTCTACGCCCGCGAGTGTAGACTGAACTTATTTTGATGTAAACATGTTCATAAACTTGTTTATGTAATAAAGTTTCCGCTTCCGCTTTGTACCTTTGACGTGTGTTATACGGTGCTGGGCAACGCAGCACCCCTCAGCGTGATCCTGGCTCGACAGGACCAGTGGGGTCGTGTCAGCGTGGTATCAGAGCTCACTTGAGGTTTAACACAGTACAAAGGTCTTCTTTTTCAAAAATCCAGTGAGGAACGAGTTAGTAGCCCGTATAAGGATGTTATTAGTATATAGAAAGTGGCATATTAACCTATTTGTTATGTCGCAAAATCGTGCATCTCGGGACGTTCATGTCTTGGGGGGTGCACGTAAGCGCTGTCCACCAGTGCGCACAAGCTGAAGGGTGGAGCCCCACGGGTGGCAGGTAACCCGACCCGCTTGAGTATCCTCTACGACTCTTCATGTCGTTTGGGGTATTCGAGCAACGTCTGTCCCTGGCGTGCGCGGTGCGACTTGGGAGACCCCGTCACGTGGTCTAAAACGTGAACACGTAACTCAAGGCGTAGTTGGCTTGAGAACATCCGGGCGAGTGATGACGGCCGGGTGTACTAACTGTATGGATTCTGGGCTCGGTGTGCAGCCGAGTCTGATGATTGTTTGAGTTTCTGCAGGTATCCTGACCACGAAACGGTAGACGTGTAGCATCCGTGTGCAAGTGACGAGTAGTGCCACTGAACTAACGAAGCCGGCTAAGTCCGGTATAGTTTTTCTTTGTGAGGACGTAGTACCAACATAATCTGGTGACGCATCGATGTCACACCCAACTAAATAAACAACTTAATTGCAAAAACTGGAAGGTTTTAATCCATAGTAGTAAAACTTGATGTAACTCCTTCCCTTGAACATGACATTCAAAGTTAACAAGTTTTCAACTTATAGGATGTTAATGACAGAGCACTCTGTTTTCAGCCGAATCAAGGCTGAAGTTAATCAGAGGTTAGAGGTTGAGTTCTTTCGAGGTTGGGGTCGTATGATACATTTCTGGAAATCTTTGGAAGAACTTTACAACTTTTATGTTGAGGTCCAGAGGTGTTTCATCCCTTAGCCACTCGAAAAATGCAGTAGAGTGAAACTGTCCAGAAAACAGGACAGAGTAAAGACTCTCTGTAGACTCTCTGTAAATTAAGCATAACCTCCTGCATAAAAATCCAAAAATAGAAAATGAGGTATTCTTTAAAGCTTATGAGATGGGTTACAACTTTGTAACAGAAAGTTTTGTCATATTAGGAACAGAAGTAACTGGGATTCTTGGATCAAATCAGTACCTAAGGCAGGGAGGTGCTGTCCAATTGTTTCCAGAAATTCTGTTAACTTTGACATCTCATAACCTTTGAACCATGACAGATCCTAGGCCAAGCAAATACTGGCTGGAAAGCTATTGAAGTTAGCTTTAACTTTGATGTTGAGCTCCAGAATTAGTTTTGCCTTTAACATGGCCTAAATCAGGTTGAAATGGAAACTGGTCAGGGATGTCATAGGAACAGCAGATCAGCAGTCAAATTTGTTTAAAATTTGAACTATGTTTCTAAGTTTTATGGGTTCAATGACATGTCTTATGTTATAACTCAATGGTTTACTGTTTAAATAAATATTTGACATTTCTTAAATATATTTTTACAGATGGCAGCAGATAAACAGTTGGAGAACGGGTGGGTAGTTTCCCACTGTTCTGACCGTAGCGGCTACCCGGAAGCATTGTGGCAAATGCTCCAATA
The DNA here is from genome assembly GCA_030760725.1 of Neostapfia colusana. NCBI lineage: Eukaryota > Viridiplantae > Streptophyta > Magnoliopsida > Poales > Poaceae > Neostapfia > Neostapfia colusana. Next base: position 111,883,995 of record JASWHV010000006.1, read on the forward strand.
TTTCGGGTACAATCAGATGCCGCAGTACTTCGCCAAAGAAGATGGCGAAGGGGGAAACAAGACGTGGACGATCCATGTCGAGGTTCCTGCAGGACCTACGCCACCCGGTTGGGTGCCATTCACCGTCACGGTGAGAGGAAGACAACCGGAAGGGATGTGGCAGGTGGCAGCCCGTGACACTATGTCACGTTTCTGCCAACTACACGTGCAGGCTATGGAGGGCACTCCATACGCACTTGTTCCGGTGGAGGGACGAGCTCAGCATGTGTGGGAAGAGAGGTACCTGGAGGCAACAGACCCGAGTTGCCCAAGGTACAACCCCGCGGAGGCAAATCTCAGCCTCCAAATGAGGGCGGGAAACGCTGTGATGGACAGCCAAGCTGTTCATACGGAGCATCTCTCCACCAAGCTCAAGGAGAGCACAAGCCGTGGAGATCATTTCGAGAGTGCTCACAGCGCACTCCGTAATGTGCTCCTTCCGACGATTAAGCGACTGAATGAACAACACAATCAGTTGCGTCGTCTGAAGAAGGCAAAGAAGAAGAGCCGTGTTGACATCGCGGCGTTGCAAGAGCTGGTGCAGACCCTAACCCAGCAGAATGAGGACCTTGCTCAAGAGCGGGACGACGCTATCGAGGAAGGACAAGGCTGGGAAGAGGACTACAACCAAGCTATGGATGAGGTGCATGCTTTGCAGGACCTCGTGCCCCTGGTGTTAGGCGTACCGGTAGTCTTGGGTCTTCCAGCAATGGGAGAACCCGGGATGAAAGAAGAGGTGGTAGACCCAGAGCCACCAGCAGAGGTACCGGAGGAGGACGACCCACAGGAGGTCGAATTCTACTCCGAGTAGGGAGTTACGGTTGCCAAGTAGGGCAGCCAGGGTAGCGTAACCCAACTTTTGTAATCGGTGACATGTCGTGTAGACAGTAGCGTATGTATAGGTAGTGACGACATGAGCACGACTTCTCGGAGATCCGAGAATAATGTATCTTGTATAAAGTTTATGCTTTATCAATATATGTGAATGTTGTGCAAATTAATCATGCGTCGCTTCAATACCTACTGTTGCTTATGGAAATTTTAAGTAAGACACGTGCTAATCGCTGCTGTTTTGAAGTTCAGAATGACGCGTACTCATGCCAACCCTGACGTTGGGGGTACCAGTCAAGGGGGAGAGACCTCCCAACCACCTCCCGAGGACTACTCGGGACAACAACAGCAACAGCAGCAACAGCAACAACAAACACCGCCACCGCCACTGCCAACGGTTACATTGGCCGACATCGTCGCGGCAATGGCGGGCTCGCATCAGCAGCACACAGAGTTGCTGCAGACTCTTATCGCCAATACGTCTCGCCCAGAGAGACGTCAAGACCGTGAGGAGCGTCAACAGAGCTCCTACTCCGACTTCCTGGCAACTCATCCCCCGGTATTCTCAAGGGCGGATGAACCACTTGACGCGGACAACTGGCTCCGCGCCATAGAGATGAAGTTCGGGCTGCTTCAAATCAGCGAGCAGCGCAAGACTCAGTTCGCGGTCCAGCAGCTCCAAGGATCCGCGAGCGCGTGGTGGGCCAACTTCTGTGCTTCACAACCCACCGACCGAGTGATGACCTGGGCGGAGTTCCGGACGGCCTTCAGGGCCTATCATATACCGCCAGGTCTAATGAAGAGGAAGACGCAGGAGTTCCTACACCTGCAACAAGGGAGCCGGAACGCGCTGGAATACTCCAGGGCATTTAACGATCTCGCGCTATATGCGTCGTATCATGCTGATACCGACGAGAAGCGGCGGGACCATTTCTACCAGGGGCTTAACCCGCTCCTGAAGGACAAGCTGGCGATGTTCAATCGCGGCAGCCTCAACGACATCATTGATGCTGTGATTGTTCAGGAGGACTCCGGCAAGGAGTTGGCGGCGGCAGAGAGAAAGCAAAGCGCGCCGCAGAGCAGCGGAGAAGGAGGCGGTCCTTCTCAGAAGTTTCGGATGGTGAATCGCCCACCATCAGGTCCACGCTGGCAGCCACCACAGCGGTCGATGCCGTTCTGCAGTCGGCCGTACTCTTCACCGGCATTCCGGCCGGCACTGCCAGTACCACCGCAACCACAACAGCAGCAACGGGCGATGCCGCGTGCGTTTGCACCTCAGCAACGCGTGCCGGGCTTTCGTCCACCGAGTACTCCACCAGCAGCGGCCACATGTTACAAATGTGGTCGTCCAGGACACTTCGCGAGCAGTTGCCCGGAGAGGCAAGGCGGCGGAGTGGCACCACAGTTTCCGGGGAGGAATGAACCCCGGAACCCTACTAATGCACGGCGGGCAAACCCTAGGCCCGGCACTGTCCACCAACTTGCCATTGAGGACGTGCCGGAGGGCGAGCCAATCCTTGCGGGTATGTTTCAACTCCACCAGCATTCCGCTATAGTACTGTTTGATTCAGGCGCCACGCATAATTTTATTAGCCAAGCTTTCATTGCTAAACACAGTTTGCCAATACTACCCACCGATAGTCCATATCTAATTTGTTCACCAGGGGGGAAGATTTCAGCAAGCGTAATGGTCTCCAAAGCACCATTATGCTTCGCGGGTAGAGTGTACCCCACGTCTCTCATTATATTAGAGAGACAGAAGGTCGATGTCATCCTAGGGATGTCGTGGTTAACCCGCCGCGGCGCTGTTTTAGACACCGTCCTTCGAGTCGTGCACTTAAACTCAGAGGTGCACGGTTCTCACTCATTATTTATGGACAGTCCAGAAATAAAACTTTCAAGTGTCTATCAGTCCACAACTATCAGATTGGAAGACATTCCAGTGGTCCGAGAGTTCCCTGATGTATTCCCGGATGATTTACCGGGAATGCCACCCGATAGAGAGGTGGAGTTCAAGATTGAACTTGCACCGGGAACCATGCCAATATCCCGAAGGCCGTACAAGATGGCGCCCAAGGAGTTGGCTGAACTGAAGATTCAGCTCACGGACCTTCTGGAGAAGGGTTTTATTAGGCCGAGCTCCTCACCATGGGGATGTTCAGCATTATTTGTCAATAAGAAAGATGAGACGTTGCGGCTTTGCGTGGACTATCGTCCATTAAATGCCGTAACCATCAAGAACAAGTACCCGTTGCCACGGATCGACATGTTGTTTGATCAGTTGGTCGAAGCAAAGATCTTTTCCAAGATGGATTTAAGATCCGGGTACCATCAGATTAAGATAAGGGCTGAGGACATTCCGAAGACGGCTTTCTCGACGAGGTACGGACTTTATGAGTACCTGGTCATGTCCTTCGGCCTCACCAATGCTCCAGCTCACTTCATGTACTTAATGAACTCGGTATTCATGCCGGAGCTGGACAAGTTTGTCGTGGTCTTCATCGACGACATCCTGGTATATTCCAAGTCGGAGGAAGATCACAAGAAACATCTGCGTATAGTCTTGCAACGGCTGCGGGATCACAAGTTATACGCGAAATTCAGCAAATGCGAGTTTTGGATATCGCAAGTGCCTTTCCTCGGGCATATCATCTCAGTGGAGGGTATCGCTGTGGACCCGAGCAAGATCACTCAAGTGCTGAATTGGAAATCCCCGAGAACTGTTCACGAGGTACGGAGTTTCCTCGGACTCGCGGGATATTATCGGAGGTTCAGTCCGAACTTCTCAAAGATTGCCAAGCCAATGACAGAGCTGCTGAAGAAGGCTACCAAATATGTTTGGAGTCCAGCATGTGAAGCAGCATTCAAGGCTTTAGTCAAGCACTGACATCAGCACTGGTTTTGGCGCAGCCAGACACAACAAAACCGTTCGACGTGTACTGCGATGCATCCGGCATTGGGCTCGGATGTGTGCTGATGCAAGACCGAAGAGTGGTCGCGTATGGATCACGGCAGCTTAGAAACCATGAGCAAAATTATCCAACTCACGACTTGGAGCTCGCTGCCGTGGTACTTGCACTAAAAATGTGGAGGCACTACCTACTCGGTAACCTCGTACATTTATATACCGACCACAAAAGCCTCAAGTACATATTCACTCAGAAGGAGCTGAACATGAGGCAACGAAGATGGTTAGAACTGATAAAGGATTACGAGATAGAGATCCATTATCATCCGGGCAAGGCAAACGTTGTGGCAGATGCGCTGAGCCGCAAGTCACACGTCAACAATCTGACCATCACACCGTTGGAAGAGAGCGAACCACCACTACGGGTGATTCCATACGGAGCTCTCTACAACCTAGCTTTGATCCCCACCATCCGTGAAGAGATAGCGGCAGCCCAGAAGAATGACAAGGGCATGTCACATTTGCGGAGACATGTAGAAAGTGGGGAGCTGAAATGTTTCCGGAAAGACGGAGACGACGTCCTATGGTTCAAGGACCGGATCGTCGTACCCCGTAACCCGGAACTACGGAAGAAGATCTTTGATGAGGCTCACTTATCAAAGCTCTCTATTCACCCCGGCAGCAACAAGATGTATCAAGAACTCAGAAGCAAGTTTTGGTGGACACGGACGAAGCGAGAGACTGCAAAATACGTGTCCGAGTGTGATACATGTCGAAGGGTGAAGGCAGATCACATACGGAAACCGGGACTGCTGCAACCACTGGGCATTCCTGCCTGGAAGTGGGAGGACGTGAGCATGGATTTCGTCGTCGGTTTACCCACCACCTTACAGAAACATGATTCGGTGTGGGTGATCGTCGATCGGCTCACCAAAGTTGCCCATTTCATCCCGGTCAACACCAACTACAATGCCAAGAAGTACGCGGAACTGTACATCTCACGGATCCTATGCTTGTACGGCGTACCCCGTACTATCATATCGGATCGGGGCACTTTATTTGTGTCCCGTTTTTGGGAGCAGCTACACGCTGCCTTGGGGACGAAGCTGATCCATAGTTCAGCCTACCACCCGCAGACGGATGGGCAAACGGAGCGGGTAAATCAAATCTTAGAAGACATGCTACGAGCTTGCGCTATCAACCACGGCAAGAATTGGGATGATCACTTGCCGTTAGCCGAGTTCTCGTACAACAATGGTGTGAGTCTGGCGAAAGGGTTACCTTCGGGATTGACCTTGTCAACAACGCGGAAGAAAAGGTTCGACTGATTCAAGCGAACCTAAAAGCCGCTCAATCCCGACAGAAACAGTATGCGGACCGGAGAAGGTGCCCATTACAATTCGAAGTTGGAGAGCACGTATATCTACGGGTATCCCCAATGAAGGGCGTAAACAGATTTGGGGTGAGAGGAAAGTTGGCACCCCGATTCATCGGTCCATTCCAGATTACCGAAAGATGTGGATCGGTGGCATACCGGCTGAAATTACCAGAAGCACTTTCCGGTGTGCACACCGTCTTTCACATTTCCCAGCTGAGGAAGTGTCTCAAGCTATCAACTACCGTTCAGCTGGAAGACATTGAAGAACTGCAACCGGATCTCACCTATCGGGAGAAACCGGTGCAGATTATTGATGAAAAGGCCCGAACCACACGCAACCGTACGTTGTGGTTCTACAAAGTTCTATGGAGTAATCACTCCATGGACGAAGCGACATGGGAGAGCGAAGAATTCCTTCGCACTAACTACCCCAACTTTTTCACGTCGCATATCCGGTAACTTTCCACCGTCCTCTCTCTCATTTTCACCTTATAATCTCGGGACGAGATTCTTTTAAGGGGGGAGGAATGTAAGGGCCTCAGTTTTTGACACACATTTGCAGTGTTCATCACCACACCACACACCTCATTTGAGGAAGAATGATGAACACAAATGAAGAGCAAGTAACAATTATCAACATGCTCATTAGAGAACAAACTCACACATTGCCAAAGTGGTATTTTCCACATGAGGTATAAGGGGGGCTGGACATATGAAAACTCCTACACTTTGCTAAGGATGTCCAGGCCAAGTTTCACCCAAATTCCAAACCTTTTTGAGGCCATTTTGGGTATAGCTAGAAAGAGGGCAGTTTGAAACCATATTCAAATTCAAACTGTTTTTATCCCATGAATTTAAAGTGGGAGGCATACTCTTACTCAGCACATTTTTGTGAGCCCACACACCAAGTTTCACTCCATTTGGAGTTAATCTTGACGTGAACTAAGTGGGGCAAATTCAAACTTCATTTGAATTCAAAACTGCACTTGTGCTTAAATTCACTCAAACCAAACCCAATTCGAATCCTATGCAATTCGAATAGCTCAAGGATGAATAATCTGAACCACCAGGGGTATTATGGGGTTCACTGTTCACTACAGTGATTAGGAGTAAATTTCAGAGGTTAAAACCCCGGGTGGGACCCACATGTCATAGAGAGAAGAAGGAGAAACTTGCAACCAAAGTCAGAGTCTAGGTGGAAAATTCCACCGAGCAGCTGTCGGCTGTGCCACCGAGCAGCTGCCGGCGCCACCAGCTGCTTCCCCCTCCGCGCGCTGGCGCACAGGGTGGCTTGCTCGCGCCCCCACGCGACCGGCACCGCCTCAGCCGAGCAGGAGTCGGCCGGCTTTATCTTCTCGTGGGCAAACCCGAGCAGCGGCATTGTTTCTCGCCGCAGCTCTCCGCTCAATCAGAAAAACCAACAAGACAATCTCCTTCGTTCCTGAGCTGCTAGGCAGCCACCGGAGGTCGTGCACCACCCTACCAACACCTGAACCACCGAGTTTCGGCCCCTGTTCCCGTGATCAACGACGACCGCCGCAGTTTAGCTGAAGGACGGCGATCGGTCTCACGCGGGCAGCACACTGCAACCACTTCCACGGCTGAGCAAGGGCGGCAACAGGAGCGCACGAACTCCACGTTGCTTCCACCTGAAGCTCAAGCCACGCCGTGAACTTTCGCCGGCGAATTCTCAGTTTTTGCTCCGGCAACCTTAAACTGAGCTTCCGGTACGGTTTCTTTAAATTCTCGCTCTATGATCTTTCGGAGGTCATCAAATCTTGCACGTAGACGCTGGACTAGCCGGCGATCAAGTTCTTTTCTGCATCCGTGGCGTGAAACTGTCTAGGAGTGACGAATTTCGAGCTCGATCAAGGGCGGTCATGGCGGACATGATTGGTCACACGGTGCCGATCGACTTGCCGCCATCCCTGAACCCTTTTTACACCTTGTCGAGCTTCCTAGAGGTACGCTGATGCTGTAGGACCGTTTGTTCGAGGTGTTGGCGGGTTAGGACCCATGGTCGACAGCGCCGAACCTCCACCAAGGCCGCGGCGCATCGCCGAGCTATTTCCGTTCACCCCCAGCCCGACCTGACACCACCGACGTGTTCCTCGACGTCGACAAACCCCTGGCGGCGAGTTTCAGACCATGGGAGGACCGGCAGCGGCGAGCCGGCGAGCCCCGAGTCTGCTCCGGCGAGGTCGGCGGCGCGGGCGCGAGAAAACGGCAGGAGGAAGACGAAGCCGGCTGGCCCACGTGTCAGCGGCTGAAGAATTTAAATCGGGATCGAGTGTGGCCGGGGATCCGCTGTGCTGGCGCGCCAATACCCTCTGAGCTCCGGTGTGCCGGACACCTCCGCGCTCGACACGTGTGATATCTCCGGGGTACCGGACACCTCCGCGCTCAACACGTGTCCCCGCGGGCCCCCGCGAGATTTCAATTTTTCCCCGATTTTCAGAATTCTTCCAAACTTCAAATCCTCACAACTTTAGCTAGGAACCTTCAAATTAAGTGAGACCAACTCCATTAGAAGCCTCTGAAAATCTAGTTTTCAGAAAGTCATAGTTTGTTTCATGGAAATCCTTAGAACACCCTAAAAGCCTTCAATTAAGGTAAAGGACATAATTAATTGTGGAGGGCTCAATTGAGCTTTGCTGCAACTAAAACTTGACCAAGCCTCTGTTTAGGTTGTAACCAAGCCACAGTAAAAGTTTCACAGTCATTAGGTCTGTCTAGCAAGGGTTATAGACTTCACAACTTCAAAGTTAATACCAATGCATTTAAATTGATACATATATTGCTCTTATCATGTAGTCGCTAAGGTCGAGGAGGAACCCGAAGTCCTAGACTTCGTTACTCCGGAGGAAGAGCTAGCTTATGACCAAGAGCAGCAAGGCAAGCTCCGGTTTGCATTAACCTTTTTACCAATTTTTATTGTTTTGAGCACATACTGGTTTCCTTTATTCTGTGCATTGGAGTCTTGTTTGGAAGCTCCACTGCATAGCCAAGAGAACCATGGGTTGGGTTTAAGATGGCAAACCCCGTTAGCTACTGCATTGCTAGGATAGGGTAGGATTCAGTACAAGTCGAGTAGTTGGAACTACTCGCGAGAATAGGCTAGAGGCACATCGCTCGGGTAGAGATAGCACATGAAACAACATGGCAAGAAAATGAGACCAAGCGGAGGGTAAGGGCAGCAGGACTTTGGGGCCTGTGTGCTGTAGCTCCGCTTGTGTCGATTGAGGACCGAGCCGTGTGCGGGCCTGTTGAACAAGCTAGAACAGTACCGAAGACCTACCGGCTATATGGGAACCGGGAAACTGATGTAACTCGGGTAGCTGGGTATTGAGGCATTGCCCGTCGTTCAGAGGGTAGGTTGAGAGCTCGAGGTGTAAATCGGCTGGCGGCACAGAGATGCGCGTGCAGAGACCTCTTGCTCGGGACGATGGGACCGGTTCAATATTTGGCTGACGGGTGAAAGGTAGTTGCGTACGGCGTCCGTGATGGTTGTTGTAGGCAACATCGAGTACGGGCGTATGTGACGGGTTGTTCGGGTAACCCTGCAGGTGTAAATCGATTATAATCGCCGTCCCTCGCGGTCAGTGAGTACCACTTGTTCACTGTACCGTGACGTAGAAAATACAGGCTAGTCACATGTTAAAATGCTGCTGATTGAAAGATGGACATTGATTGTCAATGATATGCTGTAGTCTAGAGCTAACTAAAGTTCTTTTCAACTTTGGGCAAAGTACATGAGAGAAATGCGTTTCTTGTTTGATTACGGCTCTCTCATGTGCCTTAGCGTAAGGTTCTCCACAACCTGCTGCTAAAACTTGAAAGTAAGGTTCTACTAATTAGGCGAGTCCTTGCAACTGATTTTTACCTCATGTAACCCATTACCCTCATGTAGAAGTTCCATGTTTAGGTGAGACGGGTCAGACTTGCTGAGCCTTCATACTCACTGCTTGTGTTTGAAGCTTTTGCAGGGTTCTATGAGGAAGGGACTCCCGAAGAGGAGACGGAACCCCAGGAGGGGAACCCCGTCGAGTGGGAGTCGTGCACGCCGCAGTGTTAGTGTGCGTGTGTGCTAGCAAGGACACGTTCGAGGGCTGAACGTGCACTTGATGCTTAGTCTACGCCCGCGAGTGTAGACTGAACTGATTTTGATGTAAACATGTTCATAAACTTGTTTATGTAATAAAATTTCTGCTTCCGCTTTGTACATTTGACGTGTGTTATACGGTGCTGTGCAACGCAGCACCCCTCAGCGTGATCCTGGCTCGACAGGACCAGTGGGGTCGTGTCATGCAGGGCCACCGGGACTGCCAGCTTCGAGGTGCCGGTCCAGCCCCCATCGCCCGGCTCAGCAGGCCGGGCTGTGGGCCGCAGCAATGTCCTCTCAAAGACTCCTTCGGGCACAGGGGCTCCGGTGGAGGCCTTCATTGAGAGGTCGTCAGCTGCGGCATTGCCAGCGCGCGGTACATGGTGCAGATCCAAGGCGAGGAAGTCTTTCTCCAACATCTGCACATGGAGCAGATAAGCAGCTAGCTGTGGGTCATTGCAGCAGCATTCACCCTTAACTTGTTTGATGACTAGCTGGGAGTCGCCCTGTGCCAACAACTAGCAAGCGCCCAAAGACAGGGCTGTCTTTAGGCCAAAGATGAGTGCTTCATACTCTGCCATGTTGTTAGTTGCCTTGAAGTTGAGACGCACCATGTACCCAAACTGCTCCCCCGATGGCATGAGAAGCAGTACGCCGGCACCGGCTCCCTGCTTTCGCGAGGAGCCGTCAAAGAAGAGCGTCCAGTGAGGCCCGGTGAAGACCGGAGCTCGGTGCTTTGGTTCACCGTCTTTGTGGCCATCTGGGTCAGCCTTCGTAGGCGTCCACTCAGCAACGAAGTCAGCCAGTGCTTGGCTCTTGACTGCATGGCGAGGAAGGAAGTCCAGCTCAAACTCCACCAGTCCCGCTGCCCATTTAGCGACATTGCCAGTCGCGTGGGGGCTGTGAAGGATCGCCTTCAGTGGATAGGAGGTGACCACCGAGACCCGGTGGGATTGAAAGTAGTGGCGGAGCTTCCTGGATGCCACGAGCACTGCATACAACAGCTTGTCGACCTCCAGGTACCTTGTCTTGGCGTCGTGGAGGACTTCGCTGATGTAGTAGACAGGCCTCTGGATGGTCCGGACCCTCCCTCCCAGGGCAGAGATGTCTTCATCCATTGTCTCAGGCCTACCGGAGGTGGGTGGGTCCAGGGGGGCTTCCGGGAGCTGGGACTCGAAGGCTCCTAAGCCGCCTTGGACCTCCGGGAGGTCCCGCTGGTTTTCCTGGAGCTCCAGGAGGTCCCGTTGGACCTCCGGGAGGTTGTCGTGGAGGTCCGAGGGTCCGTCTTGGACCTCCGGGAGGTTGTCTTGGAGGTCCGGGAGGCCGTCTTGGACCTCCGGGGTTTCCTGGTGCCTGTCTCCTGCTACCGGAGCATGCTGTGGTGACGAGAGGTCCGGCCGCTCTGCGATGAGGACCATACTCACCACTTCAGTTGTTGCCGGGATGTAGAGCAACAAATGCTCTTCGGGCTCAGGGGCTACCATGATGGGTAGAGTCGTCAAGAGTTGCTTCAACTCCTGGAAAGCTTCTTCTGCTTCGTCGGTCCAAGCAAATGGACCGGATTTGCGCAGGAGCTTAAAGAAGGGGAGCGCTCGCTCTGCTGGCCTCGGTATAAACCGACTCAGCGCGGCTAGGCATCCCGTGAGTTTCTGGACTTCTTTGATGCGGGCGGGAGGCCGCATCAGGTCGATGGCCTTGATCTTCTCTGGTTTGGCCTCAATTCCTCGGTGTGAGACCAGGAATCCTAAGAGTTTTCCAGAGGATACACCGAACACACACTTGTCGGGGTTCAGCTTGGTGCGCGTGGAGCGCAGTTTGTCAAAGACTAAGTCCAGGTTATCTAACAAGGATGAACTCTACGTGACCATGACAACGATGTCATCGACATACACCTCAACTAAGTCTCTTATTAACTCTCCAAAGGTTTTGTGCATTGCACGTACAAAGGTGGGAAGAGCATTCTTTAGGCCATAAGGCATAGAGACATAACAATACAGGCCTGTCGGTACCCGCGATATGGGGTACCCCCGCGCACAGGGGAAAATGCCTAAGGAACTCGCCCTTCTCCGCAGGGAGAGCTCCGAAGGCGCCACGCGTCCAGCGGGACCGGACCTCCCTCTCCTCAGAGGAGAGCTCCGGGCCCGCCACGTGGCATACAGAAGCCGGACCTCCCCCTCCGCGGGAGAGAGGTCCGAAGGTGCCACGTATACGGCAGGGCCGGACCTCCCTCTCCTCAGAGAGGAGCTCCGGGCCCGCCACGTGGCCGACAGAAGCCGAACCTCCCCCTCCGCGGGGAGAGTCTGAAGGCTCCACGTGTCCCGCGGGGCCGGACCCTCCTCTCCTCTGAGGAGGGCTCCGGGCCCGCCACGTGGCCAGCAAAATGGCGCTGCCTGCCCCTGAGCGATAGGCAGCGGGCGTAAAGATGCCCCATACCTTGCCCGTACAAGGTATTCAAGGCCCGCGTCTTCCCAAGACGCGGAGACGCGGAGCACGCCTCTGTCAGGTCCCGTTGCACCCAGTCGCATCACAGACTGGCGCGCAGTGTCAGAGCCTGCCAGCCAATAAACGCAGCGACAAGACATCCCATGCCGCCCGCGCCGTCGTCAACCACTACGACTAGCATGCGGCATGGGCAGGGCTGCAAGACGAAGACTCAGAAGCCTTCGCCAGAGACAACTACTGGCATAACTGCAGATACAGTAGATGATAGACAAACTCCCCGGGACCACCTGTCGGGTCCCGGACCCCCTTGTAAGCCACCCGAGTCATGGACTATAAAAGACTCGGGTAGGCGACGATAGCAAGGGTTGGCACCTCTGCAACTCATACGCTAGCCATTCACACCCAAGCTGTAACTCACCCCCAAGCTCGGGACTCCGGTTCCAAGCAGCAAGCAATACAGCGAGCTCCATAGCTCGCCGTGGACGTAGGGTTTTACGCTCCGGCGGCCTGAACCACATTGTCGAAGTGTGCGATCGACACTTCCCCCGGGCCTGCACTGGGCAGCCCGCGGAGGTTCTTTTTTCGTAGGGGCTAGTCCCTAGCGGAGAGCTTGCGCAGATGGACGAGTTAGTAAGAGCTTGACACGGCGAGTTTTACGTGGCTCAGGCCGCCGGAGCGTAAAACCCTACGTCCACGGCGAGCTATGGAGCTCGTTGTATTGCTTGCTGCTCAGGGCCGGAGGCCTGAGCTTGGGGGTGAGTTACAGCTTGAGAGTGTATGGCTAGCGTATGAGTTGCAAAGTGCAAACCCAGGGGTGCGGATGGCTAGCGTCCGAGCCCCTGCTAACGTCGCCTACCCGAGCCTTTTATAGTCCAAGACTCGGGTGGCTTACAAGGGGGGCCGGGACCCGACAGGTGGTCCCGGGGAGATTGACTGATATCTACCGTATCTGCTGTTATGCCGGTAGTTGTCTCTGCTGAAGGCTTCTGAGTCTTCGTCTTGTAGCTCTGCCCATGCCGCATGCTAGTCGTAGTGGGTGATGATGGCGGGGGCGGCATGGGATGTCTTGTCGCTGCGTTTATTGGCTGGCAGCCTCTGACACTGCGCGCCAGTCTGTGATGCGACTGGGCGCAACGGCACCTGACAGAGGCATGCTCCGCGTCTCCGCGTCTTGGGAAGGCGCAAGCCTTGAATACCTTGTACGGGCAAGGTATGGGGCGTCTTTACGCCCGCTGCCTATCGCTCGGGGGCAGGCAGCGCCGTTCTGCTGGCCACGTGGCGGGCCCGGAGCCCTCCTCAGAAGAGAGGGGGGTCCGGCCCCGCAGGACACGTGGAGCCTTCGGACCTCTCCCCGCGGAGGGGGAGGTTCGGCTTCTGTTGGCCACGCGGCGAGCCCGGAGCTCCTCTCTGAGGAGAGGGAGGTCCGGCCTCTCCGGACACGCGGCACCTTCGGACCTCTCTCCCGCGGAGGGGGAGGTCCGGCTTTCTGTATGCCATGTGGTGGGCCCGGAGCTCTCCTCTGAGGAGAGGGAGGTCCGGCCCCCCTGGACGCGTGGCGCCTTCGGAGCTCTCCCTGCGGAGAAGGGCGAGATCCTTAGGCATTTTCCCCTGTGCGCGGGGGTACCCCATATCGAGGGTACCGACAGTGGCCCCCGGGCCCATCTCGGGGGAGATAGCGAGCCCGAGGTGGGACCTTCGTCTCTTCTGATCCGCGCAATTTCTTGTCTTGAGTACTCCCTGTGCTGGCAAGGTCTTGACGGCTTCGGTGTTCAGCCTCTTAGGAGAGGGTGAAGCCTGGCATCGGAGCTCGGCCCGGCTGTGGGGGCGGAGGTCCGGAAGTCATCGGAGCTAAGGCCAGCGAAGGGCGTGAGGTCCGGCATCAGCGTTCGCCTCTGAAAGGAGGGTGAGGGCTGGCCTCGGAGCTCGGCCCAGCTATGGGGGCAGAGTCCGGAAGTCATCGGAGCTCAGGCCAGCGAACGGCATGAGGTCCGGCATCAGCGCTCGCCTCTGAAAGGAGGGCGAGGGCTGGCCTCGGAGCTCGGCCTGGCTGTGGAGGCGGAGTCCGGAAGTCATCGGAGCTCAGGCCAGCGAAGGGCGTGAGGTCCGGCATCAGCGCTCGCCTCTGAAAGGAGGGCGAGGGCTGGCCTCGGAGCTCGGCCCAGCTGCGGGGGCGGAGGTCCGGAAGTCATCGGAGCTCAGGCCAACGAAGGGCGTGAGGTCCGGCATCAGCGCTCGCCTCTGAAAGGAGGCCGAGGGCTCGCCTCGGAGCTCGGCCCAGCTGTGGGGGCGGAGGTCCGGAACTGCTCAGTGGTCCCCCCTTTCCTATCCCTTAGTCTCATTTGGCTTACTGTCCCAGGCCGGAATACGGGGCTTGCGTAATCCAGTGCACTTGGTCCCGGAGGTCTGGCCCCAGCCCCAGTCAGGGTGTAACCGCCCGGCCCCCTGGTACTCAGACTGTAGCGCCGGGAGGCAGAGTGCGCATGCTTTGGGTGCAAGACCGGGCAAAGCAAGGCTCCTGACCCCCCGTTCTAGCGTAGGTCTTTTCTCGGAGGAGACCAACTGGCGGTGCAGCACCCTTATAGGGGGAGATCCAAAAGGCCACCGGGCCTCTGGCAGGTACCCCAAGCACTACCGCCTTCGGCAGGACGGCAAATATCGACTATGCATGAGAGCCGGAAAGAGGAGCCGAGTATACAATGGACGCACACTGTCTAGAGCGTGGGGAGGTGTTCATATAAATTAATGCGTAATTTAAATAAACACCTATGTAAGCATGGTGAACTTACTGGGTAGCGTCAGAGCGCCTGTCTTCACGCAGAGCGGGTCATGCGTGGCTTCGTCGTACGCCGGACACGGGGGGACCCCCATGGATATATCAGGGGGAAGCATGGCTTCGGCCCCGCATACCATGTGGAAAGGTAGTTCCCCTGACCCGGCCCCGGGAAGTCCGGCTGGCCCTCGACATGGAGCAGCCGGTATCCCCCGACGGCTCTGGGTGCGCGTCTGCACCGGTTGTGTGGGTCTGCTTGGCGTGGACCTGGCACGCATTGCATCCCTAACCGGTTTGACGGCGTCCAGGTGGCTCTCGGTCAGTAGGAGCCATGCCGGGTGGCTTATCTGACCAACGTGCGGGACGATGAGCGTTCCCAGCACTCGCCTCCTTGGACTACTGCGAGCTAGTCGCAGCCTTCCTCCTGGGTTATGCACTGCAATAGGATGTCGTGGCGCCACGCCAGTAAAGATACCAGCGCGTAGCACTTAGCCATCCGCACCACCCGTTCAGCGGATGCACGTTCATCAGGAAGGATGTCCTTCAAGGAGTCCCGGACCTCCGTGGTCCATGCATCGGGGCTACTTGAGCTTCTGGATCTTGAGCGCTGGGTTGCACGGAGTCCACAGTGACTCTTACGATCCTTTGGCGGCATCCAGGGCCGCCGGGACTGCCTAGCTTCGTGGCACTGGTTCAGCCCCCTTCGCCCGGCTCGGCGGGCCGGGCTGTGGACCGCAGCAACGTCCTCTCGAAGACTCCTTCGTGCGCAGGGGCTCTGATGGAGGCTTTCGTTGAGAGGTCGTCAGCTGCAGCCGTGCCAGCGCGCGGTACATGGCGCAGGTCCAAGGCGAGGAATTCTTTCTCCAACATCCGCACGTGAAGCAGATAAGCAGCTAGCTGTGGGTCATTGCAGGGGCATTCACCCTTAACTTGCTTGATAACTAGCTGGGAGTCGCCCTGCGCCAACAACTGGCGAGCGCCCAGAGACAGGACTGTCTTTTGGGCCAAAGATGAGTGCTTCATACTCTGCCAAGTTGTTGGTTGGCTTGGAATTGAGACGCACCATGTACCCAGACTGCTCCCCCGATGGCATGAGAAGCAGTACGCCGGCACCGGCCCCCTGCTTTCGCGAGGAGCCGTCGAAGAAGAGCGTCCAGTGAGGCCCGGTGAAGACCGGAGCTCGGTACTTTGGTTCACCGTCTTCGCGGCCCCCTGGGTCAGCCTTCGTTGGCGTCCACTCAGCCACGAAGTCAGCCAGTGCTTGGCTCTTGGCTGTCTGATGTGGTTGGGAGCTCAGCTTGAACTCCGCCATCTTCGGGCTGTCTTCCGGCTTCGGAAGCTGGCAGTGAGTGCCAGCTCCGCCCTCTGGCTGCTCTGGCACACTTGTCCACCAGGCTGAAGAGCTCGGAGGCATCGCAGACCTCTCTGGTTGCAAGCCTCTCAAGCATCTTCTTGTCCTAGACACTATCGGAGTGCCGCCACCACAGAAGCACTTTGAATATGCGGAATGGTGTTGCATACCTGGGAGAACCGCTGGATGAAGGAGCGCAGCGACTCCCCAGGTTGTTGCTTGATGGCGTGGAGGTCAGGCTCCGTGCCGAGACGGGTGTAGGAGCTGCCGAAGTTGGCGATGAACTGCCGGCAGAGCTCTCCCCAGGAAGTTATGGAACCCTGAGGGAGGTTCATTAGCCAAGACCGGGCTGGGCCGGTCAAGGCGATGGGGAAGTAGTTTGGCCATGACGGCCTCATCCCCTCCTGCGGCAAGCACGGCGGTGGAGTAGATCTGGAGGAACCCCGCCGGGTTGACGCTGCCGTCGTACTTCTCGGGCAGGTGCGGCCGAAACTTGCGCGGCCACCTCGCGAAGCGGAGGTGCGGCTCCAGGGCCGTACATCCTGCCCCTGTTGCTGCAGGCGTTGGTGCCGCGAACGCTTGGTTTTCCGCCGGCACAGTGTACCGCGGTATGGACAAGGCTGCGCCATGGACCGGGGGCGCCGTTTGCAGGACATATGGCTGTGGCATATGCTGCGTGGCGTATGTCTGGGGCAGAGTTCACGTGGCGAAAATCTGCAACTCAGGCAGGGTTGAGGCAGTCGTCATGCTGACGCCGGCCTCTCTGCGACGCCTTTCTTGTCGCTGCTCGAGGAACACTCTGGCGTCATGGCCCAGGTGGCATCGTTCCAGCTCAGTCCTCAGGTCCGTCGACGGAAGCCTGGTGGAGCTGGAGTCCGCCGTCTGCTCGCCAACCATTGGCGTACGCATCATCGACACAGCCGGTTGGCCGGAGCGTCGTCCCCGCCGAAGTCGAGGGTTTGCGGAGGCGACGACGAGACGGTCTATCTCGCGAATCCACTGCCGGGTCGATGCCTGAGGCGCGTCCCCAACAGGTGGATTGTGCGGTAGCGCTCTTGCTGCGGCTGGCGCACCCCCGCCGGGTACGCCCAGCGCTACTGAAGACCTGACGCTGGTTGGAGCCTGCATTGCCGGGGTCGGCGCTGCCAGAGCCGGTTGCTGGCTCCCAGTGCAGGTACTGGTGGCGCGAACGCTTGGTTGCGCCTGACACAGTGTACCCCGGTATGGGCAAGGCTGCACCATAGGCCGGGGACGCCGCTTGCAGAGCACATGGTTGTGGCTTATGCTGCGCGGCATACGCCTGGGGCAGAACTCGCGTGGCGAAGGTCCGCCCTTCAGGCTGGGTCGAGGCCGACGTCATGTTGTCGCCAGCCTCTTGAGTGCGACGCCTTTCTCTACGTCGCTCGAGGTACACCTGGGCATCCTGGCCCAAGTGACACCGTCCCAGCTCTGTCCTCAGATCCGTCGACTGGAGCCTGGTGGAGCTGGAATCTAATGTCTGCTCATCAACCATTGGTGTGCGCGTCAGCGACACAGCCGGTTGGCCGGAGCGTCGTCCCCGCTGAAGTCGAGGGGTTGCGGCGGCGACGACGAGACGGTCTACCTCGCGAATCCACTGCTTGGTCGCTGCCTGAGGCGCGTCCCCAGCAGGCGGATTGTGCAGTAGCACTCTTGTTGCGGCTAGCGCACCCCCGCCGGGTACGCCGAGCGCTACTGAAGACCTGACACTGGTTGGAGCCTGCATTGCCGGGGTCGGCGCTGCTAGAGCCGGTTGCTGGCTCCCAGTGCAGGTACTGGTGCCGCGAATGCTTGGTTGCGCCTGGCACAGTGTACCCCGGTATGGGCAAGGTTGCACCATAGGATGGGGATGCCGCTTGCAGAGCACATGGTTGTGGCTTATGCTGCGCGGCGTACGCCTGGGGCAGAGCTCGCGTAGCGAAGGTATGCCCTCCAGGCTGGGTCGAGGCCGACGTCATGTTGTCGCCAGCCTCTTGAGTGCGACGCCTTTCTCGACGTCGCTCGAGGAACACTCGGGCATCTTGGCCCAAGTGGCACCGTTCCAGCTCTGTCCTCAGGTCCGTCGACGGAAGTTTGGTGGAGCTGGAACCCGCCGTCTGCCCGTCAACCGTTGGCGTGCGCGTCAGCGACACAGCCGGTTGGCCGGAGCGTCGTCCCTGCCGAAGTCAATGGTTTGCGGCGGCGACGACAAGACGGTCTACCTCGTGAATCCACTGCTGGGTCGCTGCCTGAGGCGCGTCCCCAGCAGGCGGATTGTGCAGTAGCGCCCTCGCTGCAGCTAGCGCACCCCCACTGGGCACGCCCAGCACTACTGAAGACTTGAAGCTGGTTGGAGCCTGCATTGCCGGGGTCGGCGCTGCCAGAGCCGGTTGCTGGCTCCCAGCTTGTACCGACACACTCCGCCCCGAGTGTGTCGACATGTACCCCCCCTGGTCGTGGTCTGCCGCAGAGGCGAGGGGGGACAGTTCGCCGCTGAAGGAAGCTTGGTCATCTTCGTCGGCTGAAACTCGTTGCGCTAGGAGAAAGGCCCCCTTCCTGGCGCGCCAAATGTCGAAGTGTGCGATCGACACTTCCCCCGGGCCTGCACTGGGCAGCCCGCGGAGGTTCTTTTTTCGGAGGGGCTAGTCCCTAGCGGAGAGCTTGCGCAGATGGACGAGTTAGTAAGAGCTTGACACGGCGAGTTTTACGTGGTTCAGGCCGCCGGAGCGTAAAACCCTACGTCCACGGCGAGCTATGGAGCTCGCTGTATTGCTTGCTGCTCAGGGTCGGAGGCCTGAGCTTGGGGGTGAGTTACAGCTTGAGAGTGTATGGCTAGCGTATGAGTTGCAAAGTGCGAACCCAGGGGTGCGGATGGCTAGCGTCCGAGCCCCTGCTAACGTCGCCTACCCGAGCCTTTTATAGTCCAAGACTCGGGTGGCTTACAAGGGGGGCCGGGACCTGACAGGTGGTCCCGGGGAGATTGACTGATATCTACCGTATCTGCTGTTATGCCGGTAGTTGTCTCTGCTGAAGGCTTCTGAGTCTTCGTCTTGTAGCTCTGCCCATGCCGCATGCTAGTCGTAGTGGGTGATGACGGCGGGGGCGGCATGGTATGTCTTGTCGCTGCGTTTATTGGCTGACAGCCTCTGACACTGTGCGCCAGTCTGTGATGCGACTGGGCGCAACGGCACCTGACAGAGGCATGCTCCTCGTCTCCGCGTCTTGGGAAGGCGCGGGCCTTGAATACCTTGTACGGGCAAGGTATGGGGCGTCTTTACGCCCGCTGCCTATCGCTCGGGGGCAAGCAGCGCCGTTCTGCTGGCCACGTGGCGGGCCCGGAGCCCTCCTCAGAAGAGAGGGGGGTCCGGCCCCGCAGGACACGTGGAGCCTTCGGACCTCTCTCTGCGGAGGGGGAGGTTCGGCTTCTGTTGGCCATGTGGCGAGCCCGGAGCTCCTCTCTGAGGAGAGGGAGGTCCGGCCTCTCCGGACACGCGGCACCTTCGGACCTTTCTCCCGCGGAGGGGGAGGTCCGGCTTTCTGTATGTCACGTGGTGGGCCCGGATCTCTCCTCTGAGGAGAGGGAGGTCCGGCCCCCTGGACGCGTGGCGCCTTTGGATCTCTCCCTGCGGAGAAGGGCGAGATCCTTAGGCATTTTCCCCTGTGTGCGGGGGTACCCCATATCGAGGGTACCGACACACGTAAAACTCACCGTGTCAAGCTCTTACTAACTCGTCCATCCACGCAAACTCTCCGCAAGGGACTAGCCCCACCGAAAAAAGAACCTCTGCGGGCTGCCCAGTGTAGGCCCGGGGGAAGTGTCGACCGAACACTTCGACATTTGGCGCGCCAGGAAGGGGGCTTTTCCCCTTGCGCGATGAGTTTCCGCCGAAGAAGATGACCAAGCTTCCTTCAGCGGCAAACTCTCCTCCTCCGCGTTCACGGCGAACCGTGACCAGCAGGGAGTACATGTCGACACACTCAGGACGGAGTGTGTCGGCACAAGCTGGTAGTCAGCAGCCGACTCCGGCAACGCCGACTCCGGCAATGCAGGCTCCGACCAGTGTGAGATCTTCTGCAGCTCTGAGCGTACACCATGGGGGTGCTCTAGCTGCAGCAAGAGCGCTACTGCACAATCCACCTGCTGGGGATGCGCCTCAGGCAGCGACCCAGCAGTGGATTCGTGAGGTAGACCGTCTCGTCGTCGCCGCCGCAAACCCTCGACTTCAGCGGGGACGACGCTCTGGCCAACCGGCTGTGTCGCTGATGCGCACGCCAATGGTTGACGAGCAGACGGCAGATTCCAGCTCCACCAGGCTCCAGTCGACGGATCCGAGGACAGAGCTGGAACGTGTCACTTGGGACAGGATGCCCGGGTGTACCTCGAGCGACGTCGAGAAAGGCGTCGCACTCAAGAGGCTGGCGACAACATGACGTCGGTCTCGACCCAGCCTGGAGGGCAGACCTTCGCCACGCGAGCTCTGCCCCAGGCGTACGCCGCGCAGCATAAGCCACAACCATGTGCTCTGCAAGCGGCGTCCCCGGCCTATGGCGCAACCTTGCCCATACCGGGGTACACTGTGTCAGGCGCAACCAAGCGTTCGCGGCACCAATACCTGCACTGGGAGGCAGCAGCCGGCTCTGGCAGCGCCGACCCCGGCAATGCAGGCTCCAACCAGCGTCAGGTCTTCAGTAGCGCTGGGCGTACCCGGCGGGGGTGCGCTAGCCGCAGCAAGAGTGCTACTGCACAATCCGCCTGCGTGGGACGCGCCTCAGGCAGCGACCCAGCAGTGGATTCGCGAGGTAGACCGTCTTGTCGTCGCCGCCGCAAACCCTTGACTTTGGCGGGGACGACGCTCTGGCCAACCAGCTGTGTCGCTGACGCGCACGCCGACGGTTGACGGACAGACGGCGGATTCTAGCTCCACCAGGCTTCCGTCGACGGACCTGAGGACTGAGCTGGAACGATGCCACCTGGCCCAAGACGCCCGAGTGTTCCTCGAGCGGCGACGAGAAAGGCGTCGCAGCCAAGAGGCCGGCGTCAGCATGACGACTGCCTCAACCCTACCTGAGGCACAGACTTTCGCCACGCGAACTCTGCCCCAGACATACGCCACGCAGCATATGCCACAGCCATATGTCCTGCAAACGGCGCCCCCGGTCTATGGCGCAGCCTTGCCCATACCGGGGTACACTATGCCAGCGGAAAACCAAGCGTTCGCGGCACCAACGCCTGCAGCAACAGGGGCAGGATGTACGGCCCTGGAGCCCCACCTCCGCTTTGCGAGGTGGCCACGCAAGTTTCGGCCGCACCTGCCCGAGAAGTACGACGGCAGCGTCAACCCGGTGGGGTTCCTCCAGATCTACTCCACCGTCGTGCTTGCCACAGGAGGGGATGAGGCCGTCATGGCCAAACTACTTCCCTGTCACCTTGACCGGCCCAGCCCGGTCTTGGCTAATGAACCTCCCTCAGGGTTCCATAACTTCCTGGGGAGAGCTCTGCCGACAGTTCATCGCCAACTTTGGCAGCTCCTACACCCGTCCCAGCACGGAGCCTGACCTCCACGCCATCAAGCAACAACCTGGGGAGTCGCTGCGCTCCTTCATCCAGCGGTTCTCCCAGGTACGCAACACCATTCCGCATAGTCAAAGTGCTTCTGTGGTGGCGGCACTTCGACAGTGTCCGGGACGAGAAGATGCTTGAGAGGCTTGCAACCAGAGAGGTCTGCGATGCCTCCGAGATCTTCAGCCTGGCGGACAAGTGCGCCAGAGCAGCCAGAGGGCGGAGTTGGCATTCACTGCCAGCTTCTGAAGCCGGAAGACAGCCCAAAGATGGCGGAGTTCAAGCTGAGCTCCCGACCACGTCAGACAGCCAAGAGCCAAGCACTGGCTGACTTCGTGGCTGAGTGGACGCCAACGAAGGCTGACCCAGGGGGCCGCGAAGACGGTGAACCAAAGTACCGAGCTCCGGTCTTCATCGGGCCTCACTGGACGCTCTTCTTCGACGGCTCCTCGCGAAAGCAGGGGGCCGGTGCCGGCGTACTGCTCCTCATGCCATCGGGGGAGCAGTCTGGGTACATGGTGCGTCTCAATTCCAAGGCAACCAACAACTTGGCAGAGTATGAAGCACTCATCTTTGGCCTAAAAGACAGTCCTGTCTCTGGGCGCTCGCCAGTTGTTGGCGCAGGGCGACTCCCAGCTAGTTATCAAGCAAGTTAAGGGTGAATGCCCCTGCAATGACCCACAGCTAGCTGCTTATCTGCTCCACGTGCGGATGTGGGAGAAAGACTTCCTCGCCTTGGACCTGCGCCATGTACCGCGCGCTGGCACGGCCGCAGCTGACGACCTCTCAACGAAAGCCTCCATCAGAGCCCCTGCGCACGAAGGAGTCTTCGAGAGGACGTTGCTGTGGTCCACAGCCCTGCCCGCCGAGCCGGGCGAAGGGGGCTGAACCAGTGCCTCGAAGCTAGGCAGTCCCGGCGGCCCTGTATGCCGCCAAAGGATCGTAAGAGTCACTGGGGACTCCGTGCAACCCAGCGCTCAAGATCCAGAAGCTCAAGTAGTCCCGATGCATGGACCACGGAGGTCCGGGACTCCTTGAAGGACATCCTTCCTGATGAACGTGCATCCGCTGAACGGGTGGTGCGGATGGCTAAGTGCTACGCGCTGGTATCTTTACTGGAGTGGCGCCACGACATCCTATTGCGGTGCATAACCCAGGAGGAAGGCTGCGATTAGCTCGCAGTAGTCCAAGGAGGCGAGTGCTGGGAACGCTCATCGTCCCGCACGTTGGTCGGTTAAGCCACCCGGCATGGCTCCTACTGACCGAGAGCCACCTGGACGCCGTCAAACCGGTTAGGGATGCAATGTGTGCCAGGTCCACGCCAAGCAGACCCACACAACCGGTGCAGATGCGCACCCAGAGCCGTCGGGGGATACCGGCTCCTCCATGTCGAGGGCCAGCCGGACTTCCCAGGGCCGAGTCACGGGAACTACCCTTCCACATGGTATGCGGGGCCGAAGCCATGCTTCCCCCTGATATAGCCATGGGGGTCCCCCCGTGTCCGGCGTACGACGAAGCCACACATGACCCGCTCTGCGTGAAGACAGGCGCTCCGACGCTACCCAGTAAGTTCAACATGCTTACTCAGGTGTTTATTTAAATTACACATTAATTTATATGAACACCTCCCCACGCTCTAGACAGTGTGCGTCCATTGTACACTCGGCTCCTCTTTCCGGCTCTCATGCATAGTCGATATTTGCCATCCTGCCGAAGGCGGTAGTGCTTGGGGTACCAGCCAGAGGCCCGGTGGCCTTTTGGATCTCCCCCTATAAGGGTACTGTACCGACAGTTGGTCTCCTCCGAGAAAAGACCTACGCTAGACCGGGGGGTCAGGAGCCTTGCTTTGCCCGGTCTTGCACCCAAAGCATGCGCACTCTGCCTCCCGGCGCTACGGTCTGAGTACCAGGGGGCCGGACGGTTACACCCTGACTGGGGCTGGGGCCAGACCTCCGGGACCAAGTGCACTGGATTACCCAAGCCCCGCATTTCGGCCAGTGACAGTAAGCCAAATGAGACTAAGGGACAGGAAAGGGGGGACCCCTGAGCAGTTCCGGACTCCACCTCCACAGCAAGGTCGAGCTCCGAGGCCAGCCCTCGCCCTCCTTTCAGAGGTGAGCGCTGATGCCGGACCTCACGCCCTTCGCTGGCCTGAGCTCCGATGACTTCCGGACTCCGCCCCCATAGCTGGGCCGAGCTCCGAGGCCAGCCCTCGCCCTCCTTTCAGAGGCGAGCGCTGACGCCGGACCTCACGCCCTTCGTTGGCCTGAGTTCCGATGACTTCTGGACTCCGCCCCCATAGCTGGGCCGAGCTCCGAAGCCAGCCCTCGCCCTCCTTTCCGAGGCGAGCGCTGACGCCGGACCTCACGCCCTTCGCTGGCCTGAGCTCCGATGACTTCCGGACTCCGCCTCCACAGCCAGGCCAAGCTCCGAGACCAGCCCTCGCCCTCCTTTCAGAGGCGAGCGCTGATGCCGGACCTCACACCCTTCGCTGGCCTGAGTTCTGATGACTTCCGGACCTCCGCCCCAGCAACCGGGCCGAGCTCCGATGCCAGGCTTCACCCTCTCCTAAGAGGCTGAACTCCGAAGCCGTCAAGACCCTGCCAGCACAAGGAGTACTCAAGACAAGAAAGTGCGCGGGTAGGATAAGGCCTCACCTCGGGCTCGATTACCTCCCCCGAGGTGAGCCCGGGGGCCACTGTCGGTACCCGCGATATGGGGTACCCCCGCGCACAGGGGAAAATGCCTAAGGAACTCGCCCTTCTCCGCAGGGAGAGCTCCGAAGGCGCCACGCGTCCGGCGGGGCCGGACCTCCCTCTCCTCAGAGGAGAGCTCCGGGCCCACCATGTGGCATACAGAAGCCGGGCCTCCCCCTCCGCGGGAGAGAGGTCCGAAGGTGCCACGTATCCGGCAGGGCCGGACCTCCCTCTCCTCAGAGAGGAGCTCCAGGCCCGCCACGTGGCCGACAGAAGCCGAACCTCCCCCTCCGCGGGGAGAGGTCCGAAGGATCCACGTGTCCCGCGGGGCCGGACCCTCCTCTCCTCTGAGGAGGGCTCCGGGCCCGCCATGTGGCCAGCAAAACGGCGCTGCCTGCCCCTGAGCGATATGCAGCGGGCGTAAAGACGCCCCATACCTTGCCCGTACAAGGTATTCAAGGCCCGCGTCTTCCCAAGACGCGGAGACGTGGAGCACGCCTCTGTCAGGTGCCGTTGCACCCAGTCGCATCACAGACTGGCGCGCAGTGTCAGAGCCTGCCAGCCAATAAACGCAGCGACAAGACATCCCATGCCACCCGCGCCGTCGTCAACCACTACGACTAGCATGCGGCATGGGCAGGGCTGCAAGACGAAGACTCAGAAGCCTTCGCCAGAGACAACTACCGGCATAACTGCAGATACGGTAGATGATAGACAAACTCCCCAGGACCACCTGTCGGGTCCCGGGCCCCCTTGTAAGCCACCCGAGTCTTGGACTATAAAAGACTCGGGTAGGCGACGATAGCAAGGGTTGGCACCTCTGCAACTCATACGCTAGCCATTCACACCCAAGCTGTAACTCACCCCCAAGCTCGGGACTCCGGTTCCGAGCAGCAAGCAATACAGCGAGCTCCATAGCTCACCGTGGACGTAGGGTTTTACGCTCCGGCGGCCTGAACCACGTAAAACTCACCGTGTCAAGCTCTTACTAACTCGTCCATCCACGCAAGCTCTCCGCAAGGGACTAGCCCCACCGAAAAAAGAACCTCCGCGGGCTGCCCAGTGCAGGCCTGGGGGAAGTGTCGACCGAACACTTCGACAAGGCTGTCTACTGTGATGAAGGAGGTGTGCTCTTCATCTTATCTAGACATAGGGATCTAATGGAAACCCGAGTAGGCGTCTAGGAAACACAGCTGTCGGTACCCGCGATATGGGGTACCCCCGCGCACAGGGGAAATGCCTAAGGAACTCGCCCTTCTCCGCAGGGAGAGCTCCGAAGGCGCCACGCGTCCGGCGGGGCCGGACCTCCCTCTTCTCAGAGGAGAGCTCCGGGCTCGCCACATGGCCTGCAGAAGCCGGGCCTCCCCCCTCCGCGGGGGAGAGGTCCGAAGGTGCCATGTGTCCAGCGGGGCCGGACCTCCCTCTTCTCAGAGGAGAGCTCCGGGCTTGCCACGTGGCCGACAGAAGCCGGACCTCCCCCTCCGTGGGGAGAGGTCCGAAGGCTCCACGTGTCCTGCGGGGCCAGACCCCATCTCCTCTAAGGAGGGTTCCGGGCCTGCCACGTGTCCAGCAGAAGAGCACCGCCTGCCCCCAAGCGGTAGGCAGCGGGCGTAAAGACGCCCCATACCTTGCCCGTACAAGGAATTCAAGGCCCGCGCCTTCCCAAGACGCGGAGACGCGGAGCACGCCTCTGTCAGGTGCCGTTGGGCCCAGTCGCATCTGTAAGGGCCTCAGTTTTTGACACACATTTGCAGTGTTCATCACCACACCACACACCTCATTTGAGGAAGAATGATGAACACAAATGAAGAGCAAGTAACAATTATCAACATGCTCATTAGAGAACAAACTTACACATTGCAAAAGTGGTATTTCCCACATGTGATATAGATGGGCTGGACATATGAAAACTCCTACACTTTACTAAGGATGTCCCTGCCAAGTTTCACCCAAATTCAAAACCTTTTGAGGTCAGTTTGGTTATAGTTAGGAAGAGGGCAGTTTGAAACCTTATTTAAATTCAAACTGTTTTTATCCCATGAATTTAAAAGTGGAAGGCATATTCTTACTCAGCACATTTTCGTGAGCTCACACACCAATTTTCACTCCATTTGGAGTTGAACTTGACATGAGCTAAGGGGGAGAAATTCACACTTTATTTGAATTTCAAACTGAACTTGTGCTGAAATTCATTCAAACCAAACCTAATTTGAACTTGGATCAATTCAAATGGCTCATGGGTGAATAATTTGAATTGCCAAGGGTAGTATGGGGTTCACTGTTTACAACAGTGATTAGGAGTAAATTTCAGAGGTTAAAATGGGGGGTGGGACCCACATGTCAGCCTCTACTTCAACACAAACCGACTGAAACACAGCTCAATCGGTTCCCGGGTGCAGTGTGCGCGCGCCACCGAGGGGGGCAGCCTGCGCCAGCTCCTGCTGCGCGCCCCAAGCCGGAGACCAGTCGCCGGGCTACTTATCCCCTCCCCGGCGTGCTCCGATCGCCCATTCCCCGAGCTGCCGACATACTCGGCCTGTTCTTCCACTGCAACCGCCGCCGCTCGAGCTCACGCATGATCAAGCCGATCACTCGCGAGCACAGCCTCCTCCACAGCAAAACGGCACCAAGAGGTCGTGAGCAACCTCCTAGACCCCGTGTTGTCCAGTGAGCAAGCGTCCTCGAGCTGTACGAGCCATTTCTCCGGCGAGCCGAACATCGCCGCCGATCAGGCTCCCGTGGACAGCACGGCACAGCCGTTGTCACGTCCTCTTCTCTACACAAGAAAGGTGCGTGATTGTATGTAGATGGAGTAGCCGAAAGCCGTTTGGCGATTGATCAACCCTCGGCCGAGAATTTCCAAATTTACTCTTGATCAGTTCATAAGGACCGAGCTCACCTTCGGGTGAAATTCGTGCTCTATGCACGAGGGTTGGACGAGCTCGTTACCTAGTAGCTTCTACGCACGATAGCGCCCACGCTCGAACTGGAATTAGAGAAAACCATCGAGAATCGGCCATGATATGGCTGTTTTCCCCGCCGCCATGGCTGAACGCCTCGGCTCACCGTCGAGAGCCTAGTTGCCGGTATTTCTAGCTTCCACCCAGCTCTGGTTCATGTTTCCCATGCTCTACTGATGCTCTCCGACCGATTGCCGGTCGATTTGGTGCACGGGAGAGCAGGACCGACCTCACCGGAACCCTAGCAGGTGCTGTCATCGGTGCGCACGGGTTTCCGGTCATCGCCGGCGGCCGGCGACCCCACCATCGAGTCCAGGGGGTCAGTAAAGGGGCAGGCGGCAAGTTTCGGGCCGGGGGGGGGGGGGGGGGTGGCCGGGAACCCAGTTCCGGTGAGGGTCGCCGGAGATCGCTGCCGCCACGCAGTTGGCGCGAGGAGGGAGACGACGCACTGTGTGCGGGGCCCACAAGCCAGAGTTTAAACTTTTTCCCGAATTTCAGTTTCAGTTCAAACTTCAAATCCTTATAACTTTGGCTAGAAAGCTCCAAATTGAGTGAACCAAATTTTGCTGGATTCAGCTCTCCGAGTACTTTCCAGCAAATCAAGTTTCACTTCATGAAAACCCTTAATTTTCCAGAATTAATTCCTCAAAGTTTAAATTGTTAGGAATTTTAACTGGAGAATCCAGTGGAGGAAAATCCTGAAATTTTGCTGGGATATTCACCAAAATATCCCTGAACTACCCTAAAAATTTCAGATCCATTTGAGCTCATTTAATCCACCTAATGGTGTGATTAGTGAAACTGTTCCAGAGAAAATAGAAAATGTTCAGAAACATTTTCAGAATTTTCTCTGAAATTGTTTAGCTCATATCTTTAGTTAGGGACTTCCAAATTAAGTGAGACCAACTCCATTAGAACCCTCTGAAAATCTAGTTTTCAGAAAGTCATAGTTTGTCTCATGAAAATTCCTAGAACACCCTAAGAGTTCCAATTAAGGTCAAGGACATAATTAATTGTGGAGGGCTCAAATGAGCTTTGCTGCAACTAAAACTTGACCAAGTCTCTGTTTAGGTTGTAACCAAGCCACAGTAAAAGTTTCACAGTCATTAGGTCTGTCTAGCAAAGGTTATAGACTTCACAACTTCAAAGATAATACAAATGCATTTAAATTAATACATACATTGCTCTTATCATGTAGTCGCTAAGGTCGAGGAGGAACCCGAAGTCCTAGACTTCGTTACTCCGGAGGAACAGCTAGCCTACGACCAAGAGCAGCAAGGCAAGCTCCGGTTTGCATTAACCATTTTACAAATTTTTATTGTTTTGAGCACATACTTGTTTCCTTTATTCTGTGCATTAGAGTCTTGTTTGGAAACCCCACTGCATAGCCAAGAAAACCATGGGTTGGGGTTTAGGATTGCAAACCCCGTTAGCCACTGCATTGCTAGGATAGAGTAGGATTCGGTACAAGTCGAGTAGTTGGAACTACTCACGAGAATAGGCTAGAGGCACATTGCTCGGGTAGAGATAGCACATGATACACATGGCAAGAAAATGAGACCGAGCGGAGAGTAAGGGCAGCAGGACTTTGGGGCCTGTGTGCTGTAGCTCCGCTTGTGTCGATTGAGGACCGAGCCATGTGCGGGCCTGTTGAACAAGCTAGAACAGTACCGAAGACCTACCGGCTATATGGGAACCGGGAAACTGATGTAACTCGGGTAGCTGGTTATTGAGGCATTGCCCGTCGTTCAGAGGGTAGGTTGAGAGCTTGAGGTGTAAATCGGCTGGCGGCACGGAGATGCGCGTGCAGAGACCTCTTGCTCGGGACGATGGGACCGGTTCAATATTTGGCTAACGGGTGAAAGGTAGTCGCGTACGGCGTCCGTGATGGTTGTTGTAGGCAACATCGAGTACGGGCGTACGTGACGGGTTGTTCGGGTAACCCTGCAGGTGTAAATCGATTATAATCGCCGTCCCTCACGGTCAGTGAGTACCACTTGTTCACTGTACTGTGACGTAGAAAGAACAGGCTAGTTACATGTTAAAATGTTGCTGATTGAAAGCTGGACAGTGATTGTTAATGATATGCTGTAGCTTAGAGCTAATTAAAGTTCTTTTCAACTTTGGGCAAAGTACATGAGAGAAATGCATTTCTTGTTTGATTGCGGCTCTCTCATGTGCCTTAGCGTAAGGTTCTCCACAACCTGCTGCTAAAACTTGAAAGTAAGGTTCTACTAATTAGGCGAGTCCTTGCAAATGATTTTTACCTCATGCAACCCATTACCCTCATGTAGAAGTTCCATGTTTAGGTGAGACGGGTCAGACTTGCTGAGCCTTCGTGCTCACTGCTTGTGTTTGAAGCTTTTGCAGGGTTTTATGAGGAAGGGACTCCCGAAGAGGAGACGGAACCCCAGGACGGGAACCCCGTCGAGTGGGAGTCGTGCACGCCGCAGAGTTAGTGTGCGTGTGTGCTAGCAAGGACACGTTCGAGGGCTGAACGTGCACTTGATGCTTAGTCTACGCCCGCGAGTGTAGACTGAACTTATTTTGATGTAAACATGTTCATAAACTTGTTTATGTAATAAAACTTCCGCTTCCGCTTTGCA
The DNA here is from genome assembly GCA_030760725.1 of Neostapfia colusana. Classification (NCBI taxonomy): domain Eukaryota; kingdom Viridiplantae; phylum Streptophyta; class Magnoliopsida; order Poales; family Poaceae; genus Neostapfia; species Neostapfia colusana. The sequence continues at coordinate 111,913,635 of JASWHV010000006.1, forward strand.
CCTTTGACGTGTGTTATACGGTGCTGTGCAACGCAGCACCCCTCAGCGTGATCCTGGCTCGACAGGACCAATGGGGTCGTGTCAGCATCACAGACTGGCGCGCGGTGTCAGAGCCTGCCAGCCAATAAACGCAGCGACAAGACATCCCATGCCGCCTCCGCCGTCATCAACCTCTATGACTAGCATGCGGCATGGGCAGGGCGGCAAGACGAAGACTCAGAAGCCTTCGCCAGGGACAACTGCCGACATAACTGCGGATACGATAGTCTGTAGGCAATCTCCCTGGGACCACCTGTCGGGTCCCGGGCCCCCCTTGTAAGCCACACGAGCCTTGGACTGTAAAAGGCTCGGGTAGGCAACGTTAGCAAGGGTTCGCACTCCCGCAACTCATACGCTAGGCATAACTCATCCTCAAGCTCAGGACTCCGGTTCTGAGCAACAAGCAATACAGCGAGCTCCTTAGCTCGCCGTGGACGTAGGGTTTTACGCTCTGGCGGCCTGAACCACGTAAAACTCGCCGTGTCAAGCTCCTCCTTAACTCGTCCCTACGCTCAAGCTCTCCGCAAGTGACTAGCCCCTCCGAAAAAGAACCTCCGCGGGCTGCCCAGTGCAGGTCCGGGGGAAGTGTCGACCACACACTTCGACAACAGCATATCACAGCCTGATGTCGAGTCTACTATTTGATCTATTCTAGGGAGAGGGAATGGATCTTTGGGACATGCCTTATTGAGACTGGTGTAGTCGATGCACATCCGGAGCTTCCCGCTGGCCTTCGGGACCACAACGGGGTTCGCCAACCACCGGGGGTGGTGGACTTCCCGTATGAAACCAGCGTCCAGCAGCTTCTTTATTTCTTCTCGGATGAAGTTTTGCCGCTCGATGGACTGCTTGCGAGGCTTCTGTTGGACTGGCCGGGCATCGGGGAAGACCTTCAAGTGGTGCTCGATCACCTCCCTAGGTATCCCGGCATCTGCGACGGCTGCCATGCAAACACGTCGACGTTGTGCCGGAGGAAGGTGACGAGCGCGCCTTCCTATTTGCTATCCAGACCCCCGGCTACCCGGGTGGTCTGGGCTGCATCGGCGCCGACTTGGACGACCTTCAGGGGGACGTCGCCCTCGTCGAGGGGTTGCACACGGGGTGCTGCGGTAGAGGCACGGTGGCGTGCACTCGGGTGGAGCCGGTCCGGTTCCGCACTGCCAGGGGCTGGTGCTCGAGCTGTTGCAAGTGCCTGGAGCTTTTCCATGGCTGACACTGCAGCAGTGCAGTCTCCATGTATCCTGAGAACGCCTGTTGGTGTAGGCATCTTCAAGACAAGGTAGCTGTCGAAGTGTGCGATCGACACTTCCCCCGGGCCTGCACTGGGAAGCCCGCGGAGGTTCTTTTTTCGGCGGGGCTAGTCTCCTAGCGGAAAGCTTGCGCGGATGGACGAGTTAGCGAGAGCTTGACACGGCGAGTTTTACGTGGTTCAGGCCGCCGGAGCGTAAAACCCTACGTCCACGGCGAGCTATGGAGCTCGCTGTATTGCTTGCTGCTCAGGGCCGGAGGCCGGAGCTTGGGGGTGAGTTACAGCTTGAGAGCGTATGGCTAGCGTATGAGTTGCAAAGTGCGAACCCCTGCTATCGACGCCTACCCGAGCCTTTTATAATCCAAGGCTCGGGCGGCTTACAAGGGAAGCCGGGACCCGACAGGTGGTCCCAGGAAGATTGTCTATTATCTACCGTATCTGTAGTTACGCCGGTGGTTGCCTCGGGTCGAAGGCTTCTGAGTCTTCATCTTGCTTCCCTGCCCATGCCGCGTGCTAGTCGTAGTGGTTGATGACGGCGCAGGCGGCATGGGATGTCTTGTCGCGGCGTTTATTGGCTGGCAGGTTCTGACACCGCGCGCCAGTCTGTGATGCGACTGGGCGCAACGGCACCTGACAGACGGGTGCTCCGCGTTTCCGCGTCTTGGGAAGACGCGGGCCTTGAATACCTTGTACGGGCAAGGTGTGGGGCGCCTTTACGCCCGCCGCCTACCGCTCGGGGGCAGGCAGCACCGTTCTTCTGGCCACGTGGCGGGTCCGGAGCCCTTCTCTGAGGCGAGAAGGGTCCGGCCTGCGGGGCACGTGGAGCCTCCGGACCTCTCCCCGTGGAGGGGGAGGTCCAGCCTCTGTATGCCACGTGGCGGGCCCGGAGCTCTCCTCTGCGAAGAGGGAGGTCCGGCCCTGCTGGACGCGTGGTGTCTTCGGACTTCCCTCCCGCTGAGGGGGAGGTCCGGCTTCTGTATGCCACTTGGCGGGCCCGGAGCTCTCCTCTGAGGAGAGGGAGGTCCGGCCCCGCCGGACGCGTGGCGCCTACGGAGCTCTCCCTGCGGAGAAGGGTGAGTACCTTAGGCATTTTACCCTGTGCGCGGGGGTACCCCATATTTCAGGTACCGACAGTGGCCCCCGGGCCCATCTCGGGGGAGATAGCGAGCCCGAGGTGGGACCTCCGTCTCTTCCGATCCGCGCACTTCCTCTAAGTCCCGAATTGACCGCTGCCGGAGCACGAACGGCCGCGGGGTCGTGAGAGCGTGCGCTCACTTGATGATTGCTTTTACTGCGGCGGTTCCCAAGGCTGCCACTTCTGCACGTTGCGGCGCTTTCTTCGGGAACCGCCGAAGTGCCTTGCCGGCTCATCTTCTCAGGAGGCTGACTCCTTGACCCCACCGCTTTAGTTTAAGCGGCTTGGGCCCAGCTTTCATCGACGCCCAGTCTCGGAGCCGACGAGGTCGCCGATGCGATGTTTCCGGAGGTTTTCAAATTACCTCGAACCATCCCTGGAAAGTTTTAAAAGGGGATCTCACCCGCATCGCGGCTTCCCTTCGCATTGCGCTCGTACTTCCCTTGAACTCTTGCGCCCCGGCTCTCCTGCCCATGCGCCTTCTTTCGCTATGGCTTCCAACTTGCTTCCGACGCGCCTCGTTCGCTCCTCCGAGCTCGGGCCAGTGCGCAGGCTGCTGGGCTGGCGCTCGGAAGAGCAGAAGCATCAGCTCCGCCGAGGATCTCTCCCCCTGGTCCTGGAAAAGGGGGAGATAGTCTTCTTCACCGCTTATGCTCTGACGGGGTTCGTTCCGCCGATTTCTTCCTTCTTCGTCACCCTGCTTGAGACATACGGTCTCCAGCTCCACCATCTCTCCCCCAACTCTCTCGCAATGGCGGCCGTTTTTGTCCACTTCTGCGAGATGTTCGTGGGGGTGCACGCCTCCGTGACGCTCTTCCGCCACTTCTTTGTGCTGCGGACGACTGGACGCGGCTCAAAGACTCAGATGGGGGCATATTACTTCCAGCATCGCTGCAAAGACCCCAAGGTTTCCGGATACCTCCTGCCCTTCAGCGCATCAAGGTGGGAGAACTGGAGGGAGAGCTGGGTGGTGTGCAGACCGACGAGCACGATCGCCTACAACTCCCAACCGCCAGCCCGACCACCGATCGCCGCTTCTGGGAGGAGATCCCTGAGCTGGAGCAGGAGTACACTCCGGTCTTGGAGCGGATCCGGTTCTTGGCCAACGAGGGGCTGACGTCTCTAAGTGTGCTGATGGACTTTGTGTCACGCCGCATTGCTCCCCTGCAGCAACGCAGCCGCCCAGCGTGGTACTATACCGGTGAGCAGGACTGTACCAGGCTGGAGAGAGGCTCCGGCTCTGTCCCTTCCGACGAGGAGCTGGAGGAGATGGTGAGCAAGGTGAGCGGTGACTACATTCCCAGCGGCGTCCCTGCCTTTCCGCCTTCTGCCACCCCCCTCTTCTTGGAGCCTCAGAGGAGGTCAGAGATCCTGCGGAAGATGCCGAACCTTGATGATATCGGGATTGCCGTTTGTCAGGTCGGGGATGCCTTCCGAGGTATCACCATTCCAGGAACCGAGCACCCCGGATCAGGGCATGAGGCATCCGCTGCTGCCAATCCCTCCCCCAAAGCCGACGGAACCCAAGCCGCCGACAAAGGGAAAGGGAAAGAGCCGGCCCCCGGGCATTTAGAGAAGAAACACGCTCGGTCTCCTCCGAGGGTGCCGCCTGTGCCAAGCCAGGGTGCCGGAGCTACTTCGCTTCCATCTCTCGGAGGTGCTGGTCCATCGGGCGGCGACCCGAAGAGGTCCCGAGTGTCCCCCCCCCCCCGGCGGGTCTCTCCCCAGACAGCTGCCGTCCGAATCAGCCCAAGTATCTAACCATCTTCCCTCGAGCGGCGGGGCTCCCAGGACGGATGTTGGTGGGGCGACGCCGACGAGCGCGCCGGAGGTCCAGGCGTCCCACTCCGCGACCGTCCCAGCCGCTGGTCCTGGCAGTTCAGCTACAGCCCAGAGGCCAGTGCTGCAGGCTCGCTGGAGCGCTCATGCCGCCCAGTAAGTGTTATCCTTTCTAACTTATAGGAGCAGAGCTCCTGCCTCTTCTCTTATTCTGAGGGCTTCTTCTTCTTTGCAGGGGCCGACCGGCTGCCAGGGGCGGTCCTCTTATCCGGCCGCCTTCAACCAGCAGGGGCTCCGCGCCTCGGCACCTGGGGACCGCGGCGGCCCCCATAGCTCCCGAATCGGCGGGGGCAGTGGCCGCATCTGCTCCTACCCGCCCTCCTTCACCAGCCCAGAAGCCAGGTCTTGAGACCGGGAGGGCTGCTGCAGGTGTGCCTGCTGGCCCCCTGGCCTGCTTAGGACAGCACCCCACCGTAGCTGCTGAGGCGCCGGCGCTCCTGCCGGCCTTGGACTCGTCCGGGGGGTCCAGTGGCGCAACTCCTGCTCCCCCTGCTCCGGTGCCCGTGTGGGACGCCCTGGAGCGTGCCCAGACCAGCACCCGGCAGCTCCAATCTGCCTTTGAGCAGGAGCGGAAGGCATTGGCCGGCGAGAGGGAACGCCTCCTCAGCTGGCAGCAGCGGGCCCGAGCGGACCTCGACTCAAGGCAGTCACGGCTTGAGGCTATGAGTGCTCTGCTTAGCAACCAGAAGAAGGCCAATAGCCGCTTGGAGTTAGAGGCCCAATGGGTTCGTGCCTCCTGCCGCGAGGCTCTGGCCAAAGCTGAAGTCAAAGCCAAGGAGTGTTCCACCGCCGCGGAGGAGTTGCAGCTGCAGGTAGCCCGTCGGGAACACGCCGTTGCTGAACGGGAACGTGCTGCTGCGGCCGAGGAGGAGAAGACCACCTCTCGGCTGAGGGTCAAGGTGGAGGAGCTAAGGGCTCGGACTGAGGAGCTGGAGCTCCGTGAGTCGGCTGTCGCCGCGAGGGAGGAATAGTCTTCCAAGGAGCTTCAGGCGGCGATGGATCGCGAGCTAGCGGCTCGCGAAGAGGTAGAGAGGCTCCAGTCCTTGCGGACTGCCGAGGCCCAGACGGTCTGGTGCTTCATTGCTAAGGCGGGATCCGCCTTGGCTCCTCTTGGTTTTAGCCCTGTGCAGGTGGAGACCCCAGCACGGCCGGTGTCCGAAGCGGTCCCAGCCCTTGAGTCTCTCGGCGACGAGCTAGGTCGGCTCGAATCAGTGATCGCCGACGAGCTGGAAGCAGAAGGTCGGGGCCTTGCGAAGGAGGTTGCGATGCACGTTCTGTCGTGCTTCGTTAGCCGAGACCCTTCCTTTTCTCTGGGGCCGGTCCATTTAGGACCCATCGCCGACCGGGAGGAAGCTGCCAGGGCCGAAGTCGAGGACTTAGCTGCCCTCGTGGCCTCTAGGTTTCATCGGGAGTTCGGGGACCCCTAAGCATCTGCCCTCGTGTCCACAAGGCCCTGTACTTCCTTTTTTATTCTTGTTGAGTCTGTAGCCCAGCTCGTGGAGCCTTTGTATGGACAGACTCCTGTTTCTTTCCGTGTCTGCATGCCCTAGTCTTATTCTTGGCCTTTCCTGACCGAGCCCTTAGCTCCGCAAGGACTCGGAGGCCTTGACCGATCTCGAAGCTCTGCATAGACACCTTGTCCGGGTCCCCACTGTATAGTAAGGGTTTCGGAGGTCTCCAGGACCCGCCTCATGAGACCGGAGGGGGGTCCGAGCCTGTTGGCCACGTGGCAGGCCCGGAGCTCCCGCCTGAGAGGAGGTCCGGGCTTGCAGGGCACGTGGAGGCCCCGGGCCTCTCCTCGCAGAGGGGGGAGGTCCGACTTCTGTAGACCACACGGCGACCCCGTAGCTCCCCTCAAAAAGGCGGGAGGTCCAGCCCCGCTGGACACATGGGGCCTTCGGACCTCGCCCCTGTGAGGGCTAGCCCTTTGATCTTACCTTGGGGTTTCTGGCCTACCGCGATCCCGTAGCGGCCCCCTGGTAGGTGCGTTCTATTGGGTGGATGCGCCTACCATACTCCTGCGGGGAGCTGAGGCTGAGAAGTCCTGCACACAAGTAAGGAAAAAGTAATTCTCCTCGGGGTCTCCCCCCTCTATTCCTTAGTCGTATCTGCAGCAAATTCCGACTAAAGATGAGGATGAGAAGAGGGAGTTGAACGCATAGTGAGCGCGCGTTAGTAGGGTAATCATAAAAACTTAATAAGTAAATTAAATGAGTACCAAAGTAGAGCAACGTAGGGTAGGTTTCTTTTCATATAAATTTCCATACGGGGGAAGGCAGGCCACATATGTAGGCCACGGCCCACCTCAAGGGAAGCAAGACTCTACGCGCTTGGGGTCGGAACCAGGCGAAGCTGAATGTAGTCCTGGACCGTCCCCTGAGGCTTAGTTGCTCCAAGCCCTGTTCACGGACTTTTATGGAAATTACTACAAAAAGAAAGGCCTGCCCTATTGTTGCTCTAGGGGTAGAACTTACAGCGGTGTTCCGTGTTCCGAAGGTTCGGGAGCGGGTCCCTGTCTTCGGTTCTGGGGAATGGTCCCAGGCCCGGGATGTCCAGCCCCAGTACGGCAAATGGCCATGCGGGCTGGATCATCTGTACCGTCCAAGCCGGTGTATGGATCTGCTCGGCGTGGAACAGGCACGCTTAGCAGCTCTCGACCAGCTCGACGGCATCCTGGAGTTTTGCCGGCTAGTAGAAGCCATGCCGAAAGGCTTTACCGACAAGCGTGCGTGAGGAAGAATGACTCCCACATTCGCCTCCATGGATCTCAGCGAACAAGTCGCAGCCTTCCCCCTGGGTTATGCACCGCAATAGGATGTGGTTGGCGCCACGTCGGTAGAGATCCCCCTCTACCGCCATGAGTCTCTTAGCCATACGCGCAATCCGTTCAGCGGATACACGTTCATCAGGGAGGATATTGTCTTTCAAGTAGTCCCGGACCTCCGTGATCCATGCATCGGGTCTGACTTGAGCATTTGGATCTTGAGCGCTGGGTTGCACGGAGTCCCCAGTGACGCTTATGATCCTTGGCGGCACTCATGGCCGCCGGGACCGCCAGCTTCGAGGTGCTGGTCTAGCCCCCTTCGCCCGGCTCGGCGGGCTGGGCTGTGGGTCGCGGCAACGTCCTCTCGAGGCCCCCTTCAGGCACAGTGGCTCCGGTGGCAGTGGGGGCCCTCGTTTGAAAGGTCGTCAGCTGCGGCCTTGCTAGCGCGCGGTACGTGGTGCAGGTCCAAGGCGAGGGGGTCTGTCTCCGCTGTCTTGGTTGTTAACCAGACTGGGGATTGCCCTGAGCCAACGACTAGCGAGAAGGATGGGCACTCCATACTTTGCTATGTTGTTGGTTGCCTTGGAATTGAAACGCGCCACATACCCAGACTGCTCCCCCGATGGCGTGAGGAACAGTACGCTAGCATCGGCCCCCTGCTTTCGTGAGGAGCCGTCGACGAACATCATTCGATAAGGCCTGGTGAAGGTCAGGGCTCAGGGTACTGTTTCATCGTCTTCGTGGCCCCCTGAGCGTGCGTCTACTTCAGCCACAAGTGAACTAATGCTCTGTTAATGTCTGTATGACGGGAAAGGGAACCTAGATCAAACTTCAGTAGTTCCGCCGCCCATTTGGCGGCATCGCCCGCCGCGTGGAGCTGTGGGGGATAGCTTTTAGCCTAGGGGGATCGCTGGGTGCCCGACACTCGGGGGTCCTCAGGCTGCTTTGGACCTCGCGGGAAGCTCCGCTGATGTCCCGGGAGCTCCGGGAGGTCCTGCTGGTCCTCCGGGAGGTTGTGTCGGGGATCCGAGGTGTGGTCTTCTGGTGCTTGTTTCTCGGTAGTGAAACAGGTTACTGTGGTATGGGGTTAAAGCCATTGCGCGAAGACCGGAAATTTGCGGGACCCCTAGCTATGCCGAGTCGGTTTACGCCGGGATTAGCAGGTAAGGGGCGCCCTTCAACTACTTCAGACTCAGGGGTCTGATGGGAGTCCTAGCAAGCATTTGGGAAGCGCAGCATATCACAGCCTGGTATCGAGTTGACACGACCCCAAGGTCCTGTCGAGCCAGGATCACGCGGAGGGGTGCTGCGTTGCACAGCACCGGATAACACACGTCAAAGGTACAAAGCGGAAGCGGAAATTTTATTACATAAACAAGTTTATGAACATGTTTACATCAAAATAAGTTCAGTCTACACTCGCGGGCGTAGACTAAGCATCAAGTGCACGTTCAGCCCTCGAACGTGTCCTTGCTAGCACACACGCACACTAACTCGGCGGCGTGCACGACTCCCACTCGACGGGGTTCCCCTCCTGGGGTTCCGTCTCCTCTTCGGGAGTCCCTTCCTCATAGAACCCTGCAAAAGCTTCAAACACAAGCAGTGAGCACGAAGGCTCAGCAAGTCTGACCCGTCTCACCTAAACATGGAACTTCTACATGAGGGCAATGGGTTACATGAGGTAAAAATCATTTGCAAGGACTCGCCTAATTAGTAGAACCTTACTTTCAAGTTTTAGCAGCAGGTTGTGGAGAACCTTACGCTAAGGCACATGAGAGAGCCGCAATCAAACAAGAAACGCATTTCTCTCATGTACTTTGCCCAAAGTTGAAAAGAACTTTAGTTGGCTCTAGACTACAACATATCATTAACAATCAATTTCCATCTTTCAATCAGCAGCGTTTTAACATGTGTCTAGCCTGTTCTTTCTACGTCACGGTACAGTGAACAAGTGGTACTCACTGACCGTGAGGGACGGCGATTATAATCGATTTACACCTGCAGGGTTACCCGAAAAACCCGTCACGTACGCCCGTACTCGATGTTGCCTACAACAACCATCACGGACGCCGTACGTGACTACCTTTCACCCGTTAGCCAAATATTGAACCGGTCCCATCGTCCCGAGCGAGAGGTCTCTGCACGCGCATCTCCGTGCCGCCAGCCGATTTACACCTCAAGCTCTCAACCTACCCTCTGAACGACGGGCAATGCCTCAATACCCAGCTACCCGAGTTACATCAGTTTCCCGGTTCCCATATAGCCGGTAGGTCTTCGGTACTGTTCTAGCTTGTTCAACAGGCCCGCACACGGCTCGGTCCTCAATCGACACAAGTGGAGCTATAGCACACAGGCCCCAAAGTCCTGCTGCCCTTACCCTCCGCTCGGTCTCATTTTCTTGCCATGTGTATCATGTGCTATCTCTACCCGAGCAATGTGCCTCTAGCCTATTCTCGCGAGTAGTTCCAACTACTCGACTTGTACCGAATCCTACTCTATCCTAGCAATGCAGTGGCTAACGGGGTTTGCAATCCTAAACCCAACCCGTGGTTTTCTTGGCTATGCAGTTAGATTTCCAAACAAGACTCTAATGCACAGAACAAAGGAAACAAGTATGTGCTCAAAACAATAAAAATTTGTAAAAACGTTAATGCAAACCGGAGCTTGCCTTGCTGCTCTTGGTCGTAGGCTAGCTGCTCCTCCGGAGTTACGAAGTCTAGGACTTCGGGTTCCTCCTCAACCTTAGCGACTACATGATAAGAGCAATATATGTATCAATTTAAATGCATTTGTATTAATTTGAAGTTGTGAAGTCTATAACCCTTGCTAGACAGACCTAATGACTGTGAAACTTTTACTGTGGCTTGGTAACAACCTAAACCGAGACTTGGTCAAGTTTTAGTTGCAGCAAAGCTCATTTGAGCCCTCCACAATTAATTATGTCCTTGACCTTAATTGGAACTCTTAGGGTGTTCTAGGAATTTTCATGAAACAAACTATGACTTTCTGAAAACTAGATTTTCAGAGGGTTATAATGGAGTTGGTCTCACTTAATTTGGAAGTTCCTAACTAAATATATGAGCTAAACAATTTCAGAGAAAATTCTGAAAATGTTTCTGAACATTTTCTATTTTCTCTGGAACAGTTTCACTAATCACACCATTAGGTGGACCAAGTGAGCTCAAATGGATCTGAAATTTTTATGGTATTTCAGGGATATTTTGGTGAACATCTCAGCAAAATTTCAGGATTTTCCACCAAAGGATTCTCCAGTTAAAATTCTTAACAGTTTAAACTTTGAGGAATTAATTCTGGAGAAATAAGGAATTTCATGAAGTGAAACTTGATTTTATGGAAAGTACTCAGAGAGCTGAATCCAGCAAAATTTGGTTCACTCAATTTGGAGCTTTCTAGCCAAAGTTATGAGGATTTGAAGTTTGAAGGAAATCTGAAAATCGGGGAAAAGTTTAAACTCGCGCGTGGGCCCAGGGGACACGCGTCGCACGCCGAGGCGACAGCACATCGCGGCCCACAATGATTTTACGCGCCAGCACACCCGATCCCGGCCACAGCCGGATCCCGATTCAAAATATCTCCCGCTGACAGCTGGGGTCCACCCCCTTCTTCAACCTCGCGACACCCGCGCCCCGCCGCCGAGGGATCTCGCCGGAGAGCTCGCCGCCGGCTTCTGTACAGCTCCAAACTTCTTGATTCTGGCCGCCCCTGCCTACTTTTACTCGGGGAACCTGATTCTAGGGTCAGCTGCTCATGACAATGGCCGGAGCATGGTCGGCGACGAGCCGCCACCTCGGAATGACTTCGGCCATATCGGCTGACTTCTCTAACACCTCAGCTACTGGGGAAATCGGTCGGGGAGCATCAGTGGGCCTCAGAGAAGGTCGACATGAGCTCGAGGCAGCTCGGGGAAGGCCCGAAATAGGTCCTCACCGTGCGCCCGATGCCGCCCGTTCGTTCCGCCATTAGTAGACCTCAAATTACGCCGGGCACAGAGGTCCTCCGGCCCAGAGTTGTGAAGGCAACTTGTGCGTTACCGTGTCTAGCTCGTGTAAGAGCGGCCTGAGGCCCTCTAATCCTTTCTAGAGCATGAATTAAACAGAATCGTACCCGAAGGTCGTTCTGCACACAGAAAGGGGAAAAGTGGAAATTCACCGCCGGTGAGCAACCACTCGAGCTGTGGCTCGGGGATGAGCAGCACCGGTCACCCGCGCGTCCAAGGGTGCCTTGGCTCGGGCGTGACAACGCCCTGGTTGGGCTGTCCACGAGAGCCCGAGGTGTGGCGGTTCTAAGTTCTGATTCTGATCTTTCGGCACAGCCGATATCACTCGATTTCAACCGAATTCTAGCAACGGGGAGGATGGAGGAAGGTCTCTAGTACCTTGCTGGGGCTCTGGAGTGGAAGGAGGGAGCTGCGATCGGCGTTCTCCGATCAAGTCTGAGCTGCGGAAGCTTTCGGCCGGCGCTGAGTTCTTGCGGGGAAGAACGACGGTGCCTCGGCCGAGGAGGGGGCAGGCGCCTTAAGAAGGCTCTGCACCGCCTCATGCCCGCGCGTGGGCAAGCAGCTGGTTGCGCGGCGACTGGCCTTGGTGGCGATCACCGCTGCGGCTCGGCGACCCGAGTGAGAAAGTCTCAGTCGGTTTGATCTGAGCAGTGGCTGACATGTGGGTCCCACCTCCAGTTTTAACCTCTGAAATTTACTCCTAATCACTGTTGTAAACAGTGAACCCCATACTACCCTTGGCAATTCAAATTATTCACCCATGAGCCATTTGAATTGATCAAAGTTCAAATGAGGTTTGGTTTGAAGGAATTTCAGCACAAGTTCAGTTTGAAATTCAAATAAAGTTTGAATTTCTCCCACTTAGCACATGTTAAGATCAACTCCAAATGGAGTGAAAATTGGTGTGTGAGCTCACAAAAAATGTGCTGAGTAAGAATATGCCCCCCACTTTTAAATTCATTGGATAAAAACAGTTTGAATTTGAATATGGTTTCAAACTGCCCTCTTCCTAACTATACCCAAACTGACCCCAAAAAGGTTTTGAATTTGGGTGAAACTTGGCATGGACATCCTTAGCAAAGTGTAGGAGTTTTCATATGTCCAGCCCATCCATATCACATGTGGGAAATACCACTTTTGCAATGTGTAATTTTGCTCTCTAATGAGCATGTTGATAATTGTTACTTGCTCTTCATTTGTGTTCATCATTCTTCCTCAAATGAGGTGTGTGGTGTGGTGATGAACACTGCAAATGTGTGTCAAAAACTGCGGCCCTTACATTCCTCCCCCCTTAAAAGAATCTCGTCCCAAGATTATAAGGTGAAAATGAGAGAGAGGACGGTGGAAAAATTACCGGATATGCGACGTGAAAAAGTCGGGGTAGTTAGTGCGAAGGAATTCTTCGCTCTCCCATGTCGCTTCGTCCATGGAGTGATTATTCCATAGAACCTTGTAGAACCACAACGTACGGTTGCGTGTGGTTCGGGCCTTTTCATCAATAATCTGCACCGGTTCCTCCCGATAGGTGAGATCCGGTTGCAGTTCTTCAATGTCTTCCAGCTGAACGGTAGTTGATAGCTTGAGACACTTCCTCAGCTGGGAAATGCGAAAGACGTCGTGCACACCGGAAAGTGCTTCTGGTAATTTCAGCCGGTATGCCACCGATCCACATCTTTCGGTAATCTGGAATGGACCGATGAATCGGGGTGCCAACTTTCCTCTCACCCCAAATCTGTTTACGCCCTTCATTGGAGACACCCGTAGATATACGTGATCTCCAACTTCGAATTGTAATGGGCGCCTTCTCCGGTCCGCATACTGTTTCTGACGGGATTGAGCGGCTTTTAGGTTCGCCTGAATTAGTCGAACCTTTTCTTCCACGTTGTTGACAAGGTCAATCCCGAAGGTAACCCTTTCGCCAGACTCACACCAGTTCAACGGTGTGCGGCATTTTCTTCCGTATAGCGCCTCGTAGGGCGCCATCTTGATGCTGGCTTGGTACCCATTGTTGTACGAGAACTCGGCTAACGGCAAGTGATCATCCCAATTCTTGCCGTGGTCGATAGCGCAAGCTCGCAGCATGTCTTCTAGAATTTGATTTACCCGCTCCGTTTGCCCATCCGTCTGCGGGTGGTAGGCTGAACTACGGATCAGCTTCGCCCCCAAGGCAGCGTGTAGCTGCTCCCAAAAACGGGACACAAATAAGGTGCCCGGTCCGATATGATGGTACGGGGTACGCCGTATAAGCATAGGATCCGTGAGATGTACAGTTCAGCGTACTTCTTGGCATTGTAGTTGGTGTTGACCGGGATGAAATGGGCAACTTTGGTGAGCCGATCGACGATCACCCACACAGAATCATGTTTCTGCAAGGTGGTGGGTAAACGGACGATGAAATCCATGCTCACGTCCTCCCACTTCCAGGCAGGAACGCCCAGTGGTTGTAGCAGTCCCGGTTTCAGTATGTGGTCTGCCTTCACCCTTCGACATGTATCACACTCGGACACGTATTTTGCAGTCTCTCGCTTCATCCGTGTCCACCAAAACTTGCTTCTGAGTTCTTGATACATCTTGTTGCTGCCGGGGTGAATAGAGAGCTTTGATAAGTGAGCCTCATCAAAGATCTTCTTCCGTAGTTCCGGGTTACAGGGTACGACGATCCGGTCCTTGAACCATAGGACGCCGTCTCCGTCCTTCCGGAAACATTTCAACTCCCCACTGTCTACACGTCTCCGTAAATGTGACATGCCCTTGTCATTCTTCTGGGCTGCCGCTATCTCTTCACGGATGGTGGGGATCAAAGCTAGGTTGTAGAGAGCTCCGTGTGGAATCACATGTAGTGGTGGTTCGCTCTCTTCCAACGGTGTGATGGTCAGATTATTGACGTGTGACTTGCGGCTCAGTGCATCTGCCACAACGTTTGCCTTGCCCGGATGATAATGGATCTCTATCTCATAATCCTTTATCAGTTCTAACCATCTTCGTTGCCTCATGTTCAGCTCCTTCTGAGTGAATATGTACTTGAGGCTTTTGTGGTCGGTATATAAATGTACGAGGTTACCGAGTAGGTAGTGCCTCCACATTTTTAGTGCAAGTACCACGGCAGCGAGCTCCAAGTCGTGAGTTGGATAATTTTGCTCATGGTTGCTAAGCTGCCGTGATCCATACGCGACCACTCTTCGGTCTTGCATCAGCACACATCCGAGCCCAATGCCGGATGCATCGCAGTACACATCGAACGGTTTTGTTGTGTCTGGCTGCGCCAAAACCGGTGCTGATGTCAGGTGCTTGACTAAAGCCTTGAATGCTGCTTCACATGCTGGACTCCAAACATATTTGGTAGCCTTCTTCAGCGGCTCTGTCATTGGCTTGGCAATCTTCGAGAAGTTCGGAATGAACCTCCGATAATATCCCGCGAGTCCGAGGAAACTCCGTACCTCGTGAACAGTTCTCGGGGATTTCCAATTCAGCACTTGCGTGATCTTACTCGGGTCCACAGCGATACCTTCCGCCGAGATGATATGCCCGAGGAAAGGCACCTGCGATATCCGAAACTCGCATTTGCTGAATTTTGCGTATAACTTGTGATCTCGCAGCCGTTGCAAGACTATACGCAAATGTTTCTTGTGATCTTCCTCCGACTTGGAATATACCAGGATGTCGTCGATGAAGACCACGACAAACTTGTCCCGCTCCGGCATGAATACCGAGTTCATTAAGTACATGAAGTGAGCTGGAGCATTGGTGAGGCCGAAGGACATGACCAGGTACTCATAAAGTCCGTACCTTGTCGAGAAAGCTGTCTTTGGAATGTCCTCCGCCCTTATCTTAATCTGATGGTACCCGGATCTTAAATCCATCTTGGAAAAGATCTTTGCTTCGACCAACTGATCAAACAACATGTCGATCCGTGGCAACGGGTACTTGTTCTTGATGGTTACGGCATTTAGTGGACGATAGTCCACGCAAAGCCGCAACGTCTCATCCTTCTTCTTGACAAATAATGCTGAACATCCCCATGGTGAGGAGCTCGGCCTAATAAAACCCTTTTCCAGAAGGTCCGTAAGCTGAGTCTTCAGTTCAGCCAACTCCTTGGGCGCCATCTTGTACGGCCTTCGGGATATTGGCATGGTTCCCGGTGCAAGTTCAATCTTGAACTCCACCTCTCTATCGGGCGGCATCCCCGGCAAATCATCCGGGAATACATCAGGGAACTCTCGGACTACTGGAATATCTTCCAATCTGATGGTTGTGGACTGATAGACACTTGGAAGTTTTATTTCTGGACTGTCCAGAAATAATGAGTGAGACTCGTGCACTTCTGAGTTTAAGTGCACGACTCGAAGGACGGTGTCTAAAACAGCGCCGTGGCGGGTTAACCACGACATCCCTAGGATGACATCGACCTTCTGTCCCTCTAAGATAATGAGAGACGTGGGGTACACTCTACCCGCTAAGCATAATGGTGCTTTGGAGACCATTACGCTTGCTGAAATCTTCCCACCCGGTGAACAAATTAAATATGGACTATCGGTGGGTAGTATTGGCAAGCTGTGTTTAGCAATGAAAGCTTGGCTAATAAAATTATGCGTGGCGCCCGAATCAAACAGTACTACAGCGGGATGCTGGTGGAGTTGGAACATACCCGCAAGGATTGGCTCGCCCTCCGGCACGTCCTCAATGGCAAGCTGGTGGACGGTGCCGGGCCTAGGGTTTGCCCGCCGCGCATTAGTAGGGTTCCGGGGTTGATTCCTCCCCGGAAACTGTGGTGCCACTCCGCCGCCTTGCCTCTCCGGGCAACTGCTCGCGAAGTGTCCTGGACGACCACACTTGTAACATGTGGCCGCTGCTGGTGGAGTACTCGGTGGACGAAAGCCCGGCATGCGTTGCGGAGGTGCAAACGCACGCGGCATCGCCCGCTGCTGCTGTTGTTGTTGCGGTGGTACTGGCAGTGCCGGCCGGAATGCCGGTGAAGAGTACGGCCGACTGTGGAACGGCATCGACCGCTGTGGTGGCTGCCAGCGTGGACCTGATGGTGGGCGATTCACCATCCGAAACTTCTGAGAAGGACCGCCTCCTTCTCCGCTGCTCTGCGGCGCGCTTCGCTTCCGCTCTGCCGCCGCCAACTCCTTGCCGGAGTCCTCCTGAACAATCGCAGCATCAATGATATCGTTGAGGCTGCCGCGATTGAACATCGCCAACTTGTCCTTCAGGAGCGGGTTAAGCCCCTGGTAAAAATGGTCTCGCCGCTTCTCGTCTGTATCCGCGTGATACGACGCGTAGAGCGCGAGATCGTTGAACGCCCTGGAGTATTCCAGCGCGTTCCGGCTCCCTTGTTGCAGGTGTAGGAACTCCTGCGTCTTCCTCTTCATCAAACCGGGCGGTATATGATAGGCCCTGAAGGCCGTCCGGAACTCCGCACAGGTCATCACTCGGTCGGTGGGCTGTGAAGCACAGAAGTTGGCCCACCACGCGCTCGCGGATCCTTGGAGCTGCTGGACCGCGAACTGAGTCTTGCGCTGCTCGCTGATTTGGAGCAGCCCGAACTTCATCTCTATGGCGCGGAGCCAATTGTCCACGTCAAGTGATTCATCCGCCCTTGAGAATACAGGGGGATGAGTCGCCAGGAAGTCGGAGTAGGAGCTCTGTTGGCACTCCTCACGATCTTGACGTCTCTCTGGGCGAGACGTATTGGCGATGAGAGTCTGCAGCAACTCTGTGTGCTGCTGATGCGAGCCCGCCATTGCCGCGACAATGTCGGCCAATGTAACCGTTGGCAGTGGTGGTGGCGGTGTTTGCTGTTGCTGTTGCTGCTGCTGTCCCGAGGAGTCCTCGGGAGGTGGTTGGGAGGTCTCTCCCCCTTGACTGGTACCCCCAACGTCAGGGTTGGCACGAGTACGCGTCATTCTGAAATTCAAAACAGCAGCAATTAGCACATGTCTTACTAAAAATTCCATACGCAACAGTAGGTATTGAAGTGACACATGATCAATTTGCACAACATTCACATATATTGATAAAGCATAAACTTTATACAAGATACATTATTCTCGGGTCTCCGAGAAGTCGTGCTCATGTCGTCACTACCTATACATACGCTACTGTCTATACAACACGTCACCGATTACAAAAGTTGGGTTACGCTACCCTAGCTGCCCTACTTGGCAACCGTAACCCCCTACTCGGAGTAGAACTCGACCTCCTGTGGGTCGTCCTCCTCCGGTACTTCTGCTGGTGGCTCTGGATCTACCACCTCTTCTCCCATTCCGGGTTCTCCCATTGCTGGAAGACCCAAGACCACCGGTATGCCTAACACCGGGGGCACGAGGTCCTGCAATGCATGCACCTCGTCCATAGCCTGGTTGTAGTCCTCTTCCCAGCCTTGTCCTTCCTCAATAGCGTCGTCCCGCTCTTGAGCAAGGTCCTCATTCTGCTGGGTTAGGGTCTGCACCAGCTCTTGCAACGCCGCGATGTCAACACGGCTCTTCTTCTTTGCCTTCTTCAGACGACGCAACTGATTGTGTTGTTCATTCAGTCGCTTGATCGTTGGAAGGAGCACATTGCGGAGTGCGCTGTGAGCACCCTCGAAATGATCTCCACGGCTTGTGCTCTCCTTGAGCTTGGTGGCGAGATGCTCCGTATGAACAGCTTGGCTGTCCATCACAGCGTTTCCCGCCCTCATTTGGAGGCTGAGGTTTGCCTCCGCGGGGTTGTACCTTGGGCAATTCGAGTCTGTTGCCTCCAGGTACCTCTCTTCCCACACATGCTGAGCTCGCCCCTCCACCGGAACGAGTGCGTATGGAGTGCCCTCCATAGCCTGCACGTGTAGTTGGCAGAAACGTGACATAGTGTCACGGGCTGCCACTTGCCACATCCCTTCCGGTTGTCTTCCTCTCACCGTGACGGTGAATGGTACCCAACCGGGTGGCGTAGGTCCTGCAGGAACCTCGACATGGATCGTCCACGTCTTGTTCCCCTCTTCGCCTTCTTCCTTGGCGAAGTATTGCGGCATCTGGTTGTACCCGAAATATTGGAGCATTTGCCACAATGCTTCCGGGTAGCCGCTACGGTCAGAGCAGTGGGAAACTACCCACCCGTTCTCCAACCGTTTATCTGCTGCCATCTGTAAAAATATATTTGAGAAATGTCAAATATTTATTTAAACAGTAAACCATCGAGTTACAACATAAGATATGTCCTTGAACTCATAACACATGGAAACATAGTTCAAATTTTTAAACAAATTTGACTGCTGATCTGCTGTTCCCATGACAGCCTTGACCAGTTTCCATTTCAACCTGATTTAGGCCAGGTTAAAGCAAAACCAGTCCTGGAGCTCAACATCAAAGTTGAAGCTAACTGCAATAGCTTTCCAGCCAGTATTTGCTTGGCCTAAGATCTGTCCTGGTTCAAAAGTTATGAGATGTCAAAGTTAACAGAATTTCTGGAATCAATTGGACAGCACCTCCCTGCTTTAGGTACTGAATTGATCCAAGAATCCCAGTTAATTCTGTTCCTAATCTGACAAAACTTTCTGTTACAAACTTGTAACCCATCTCATAAGCTTTCCAGAACTACCTCATTTTCTATTTTTGGATTTTTATGCAGGAAGTTATGCTTAATTTACAGAGAGTCTACAGAGAGTCTTTACCCTGTCCTGTTTTCTGGACAGTTCCAAATCTACTGCATTTTTCGAGTGGTTAAGGGATGAAACACCTCTGGACCTCAACAGAAAAGTTGTAAAGCTCTTCCAAATCTTTCCAGAAATGTATCATACGACCCCAATCTCGAAAGAACGCAACCTCTAGCCTCTGATTAACTTCAGCCTTGATTCAGCTGAAAACAGAGTGCTCTGTCCTTAACAACCTATAAGTTGGAAACTTGTTAACTTTGAATATCCTGTTCAAGGGAAGGAGTTACATCAAGTTTTACTACTTTGGAGCAAAACTTTCAAGTTCTAAATGAATTTGTTCATTTAGTTGGGTGTGACGTTGATGCATCACCAGATTATGTCGGTACTACGTCCTCACAAAGAAAAACCTATACCGGACTTAGCCGGCTTCGTTATTTCAGCGGCACTACTCGTCACTCGCACACGGATGCTACACGTCTACCGTTTCGTGGTCAGACTACCTGCAGAAACTCAATCAATCGTCAGACTCGGCTGCACACCGAGCCCGGAATCCATACAGTTCGTACACCCGGCCGTCATCACTCGCCCGGATGTTCTCAAGCCAACCACGCCTTGAGTTACGTGTTCACGTTTTAGACCACGTGACGGGGTCTCCCATGTTGCACCACGCACGCCAGGGACAGACGTTGCTCGAATACCCCAAACGACATGAAGAGTCGTAGAGGATACTAAAGCGGGTCGGGTTACCTGCCACCCGTGGGGCTCCACCCTTCAGCTTGTGCGCACTGGTGGACAGCGCTTACGTGCACCCCCCAAGACATGAACGTCCCGAGATGCACGATTTTCCGACATAACAAATAGGTTAATATGCCACTTTCTATATGCTAATAACATCCTTATACGGGCTACTAACTCGTTCCTCACTGGATTTTTGAAAAAGAAGACCTTTGTACTGTGTTAAACCTCAAGCGAGCTCTGATACCAGCGCTGACACGACCCCAAGGTCCTGTCGAGCCAGGATCACGCTGAGGGGTGCTGCGTTGCACAGCACCGGATAACACACGTCAAAGGTACAAAGCGGAAGCGGAAATTTTATTACATAAACAAGTTTATGAACATGTTTACATCAAAATAAGTTCAGTCTACACTCGCGGGCGTAGACTAAGCATCAAGTGCACGTTCAGCCCTCGAACGTGTCCTTGCTAGCACACACGCACACTAACTCGGCGGCGTGCACGACTCCCACTCGACGGGGTTCCCCTCCTGGGGTTCCGTCTCCTCTTCGGGAGTCCCTTCCTCATAGAACCCTGCAAAAGCTTCAAACACAAGCAGTGAGCACGAAGGCTCAGCAAGTCTGACCCGTCTCACCTAAACATGGAACTTCTACATGAGGGCAATGGGTTACATGAGGTAAAAATCATTTGCAAGGACTCGCCTAATTAGTAGAACCTTACTTTCAAGTTTTAGCAGCAGGTTGTGGAGAACCTTACGCTAAGGCACATGAGAGAGCCGCAATCAAACAAGAAACGCATTTCTCTCATGTACTTTGCCCAAAGTTGAAAAGAACTTTAGTTGGCTCTAGACTACAACATATCATTAACAATCAATTTCCATCTTTCAATCAGCAGCGTTTTAACATGTGTCTAGCCTGTTCTTTCTACGTCACGGTACAGTGAACAAGTGGTACTCACTGACCGCGAGGGACGGCGATTATAATCGATTTACACCTGCAGGGTTACCCGAACAACCCGTCACGTACGCCCGTACTCGATGTTGCCTACAACAACCATCACGGACGCCGTACGTGACTACCTTTCACCCGTTAGCCAAATATTGAACCGGTCCCATCGTCCCGAGCGAGAGGTCTCTGCACGCGCATCTCCGTGCCGCCAGCCAATTTACACCTCAAGCTCTCAACCTACCCTCTGAACGACGGGCAATGCCTCAATACCCAGCTACCCGAGTTACATCAGTTTCCCGGTTCCCATATAGCCGGTAGGTCTTCGGTACTGTTCTAGATTGTTCAACAGGCCCGCACACGGCTCGGTCCTCAATCGACACAAGTGGAGCTATAGCACACAGGCCCCAAAGTCCTGCTGCCCTTACCCTCCGCTCGGTCTCATTTTCTTGCCATGTGTATCATGTGCTATCTCTACCCGAGCAATGTGCCTCTAGCCTATTCTCGCGAGTAGTTCCAACTACTCGACTTGTACCGAATCCTACTCTATCCTAGCAATGCAGTGGCTAACAGGGTTTGCAATCCTAAACCCAACCCGTGGTTTTCTTGGCTATGCAGTTAGATTTCCAAACAAGACTCTAATGCACAGAACAAAGGAAACAAGTATGTGCTCAAAACAATAAAAATTTGTAAAAAGGTTAATGCAAACCGGAGCTTGCCTTGCTGCTCTTGGTCGTAGGCTAGCTGCTCCTCCGGAGTTACGAAGTCTAGGACTTCGGGTTCCTCCTCAACCTTAGCGACTACATGATAAGAGCAATATATGTATCAATTTAAATGCATTTGTATTAATTTGAAGTTGTGAAGTCTATAACCCTTGCTAGACAGACCTAATGACTGTGAAACTTTTACTGTGGCTTGGTAACAACCTAAACCGAGACTTGGTCAAGTTTTAGTTGCAGCAAAGCTCATTTGAGCCCTCCACAATTAATTATGTCCTTGACCTTAATTGGAACTCTTAGGGTGTTCTAGGAATTTTCATGAAACAAACTATGACTTTCTGAAAACTAGATTTTCAGAGGGTTATAATGGAGTTGGTCTCACTTAATTTGGAAGTTCCTTACTAAATATATGAGCTAAACAATTTCAGAGAAAATTCTGAAAATGTTTCTGAACATTTTCTATTTTCTCTGGAACAGTTTCACTAATCACACCATTAGGTGGATCAAATGAGCTCAAATGGATCTGAAATTTTTATGGTAGTTCAGGGATATTTTGGTGAACATCTCAGCAAAATTTCAGGATTTTCCACCAAAGGATTCTCCAGTTAAAATTCTTAACAGTTTAAACTTTGAGGAATTAATTCTGGAGAAATAAGGAATTTCATGAAGTGAAACTTGATTTTCTGGAAAGTACTCAGAGAGCTGAATCCAGCAAAATTTGGTTCACTCAATTTGGAGCTTTCTAGCCAAAGTTATGAGGATTTGAAGTTTGAAGGAAATCTGAAAATCGGGGAAAAGTTTAAACTCGCGCGTGGGCCCAGGGGACACGCGTCGCACGCCGAGGCGACAGCACATCGCGGCCCACAATGATTTTACGCGCCAGCACACCCGATCCCGGCCGCAGACGGATCCCGATTCAAAATATCTCCCGCTGACAGCTGGGGTCCACCCCCTTCTTCAACCTCGCGACACCCGCGCCCCGCCGCCGAGGGATCTCGCCGGAGAGCTCGCCGCCGGCTTCTGTACAGCTCCAAAATTCTTGAGTCTGGCCGCCCCTGCCTACTTTTACTCGGGGAACCTGATTCTAGGGTCAGCTGCTCATGACAATGGCCGGAGCATGGTCGGCGACGAGCCGCCACCTCGGAATGACTTCGTCCATGTCGGCTGACTTCTCTAACACCTCAGCTACTGGGGAAATCGGTCGGGGAGCATCAGTGGGCCTCAGAGAAGGTCGACATGAGCTCGAGGCAGCTCGGGGAAGGCCCGAAATAGGTCCTCACCGTGCGCCCGATGCCGCCCGTTCGTTCCGCCATTAGTAGACCTCAAATTACGCCGGGCACAGAGGTCCTCCGGCCCAGAGTTGTGAAGGCAACTTGTGCGTTACCGTGTCTAGCTCGTGTAAGAGTGGCCTGAGGCCCTCTAATCCTTTCTAGAGCATGAATGAAACAGAATCGTACCCAAAGGTCGTTCTGCACACAGAAAGGGGAAAAGTGGAAATTCACCGCCGGTGAGCAACCACTCGAGCTGTGGCTCGGGGATGAGCAGCACCGGTCACCCGCGCGTCCAAGGGTGCCTTGGCTCGGGCGTGACAACGCCCTGGTTGGGCTGTCCACGAGAGCCCGAGGTGTGGCGGTTCTAAGTTCCGATTCTGATCTTTCGGCACAGCCGATATCACTCGATTTCAACCGAATTCTAGCAACGGGGAGGATGGAGGAAGGTCTCTAGTACCTTGCTGGGGCTCTGGAGTGGAAGGAGGGAGCTGCGATCGGCGTTCTCCGATCAAGTCCGAGCTGCGGAAGCTTTCGGCCGGCGCTGAGTTCTTGCGGGGAAGAACGACGGTGCCTCGGCCGAGGATGGGGCAGGCGCCTTAAGAAGGCTCTGCACCGCCTCATGCCCGCGCGTGGGCAAGCAGCTGGTGGCGCGGCGACTGGCCTCGGTGGCGATCACCGCTGCGGCTCGGCGACCCGAGTGAGAAAGTCTCAGTCGGTTTGATCTGAGCAGTGGCTGACATGTGGGTCCCACCTCCAGTTTTAACCTCTGAAATTTACTCCTAATCACTGTTGTAAACAGTGAACCCCATACTACCCTTGGCAATTCAAATTATTCACCCATGAGCCATTTGAATTGATCAAAGTTCAAATGAGGTTTGGTTTGAAGGAATTTCAGCACAAGTTCAGTTTGAAATTCAAATAAAGTTTGAATTTCTCCCACTTAGCTCATGTCAAGATCAACTCCAAATGGAGTGAAAATTGGTGTGTGAGCTCACAAAAAATGTGCTGAGTAAGAATATGCCCCCCACTTTTAAATTCATTGGATAAAAACAGTTTGAATTTGAATATGGTTTCAAACTGCCCTCTTCCTAACTATACCCAAACTGACCCCAAAAAGGTTTTGAATTTGGGTGAAACTTGGCATGGACATCCTTAGCAAAGTGTAGGAGTTTTCATATGTCCAGCCCATCCATATCACATGTGGGAAATACCACTTTTGCAATGTGTAAGTTTGCTCTCCAATGAGCATGTTGATAATTGTTACTTGCTCTTCATTTGTGTTCATCATTCTTCCTCAAATGAGGTGTGTGGTGTGGTGATGAACACTGCAAATGTGTGTCAAAAACTGCGGCCCTTACACGAGTCTACTATTTGCTCTATCATAGGAAGAAAAAATAGGTCTTTAGGGCATGCCTTATTGAGACTGGTGTAGTGGATGCGCTTCCGGAGCTTCTCGCTGGCCTTCGTGATAATAACTCGGTTTGCCGAGCGCCGGGAGCGGCGGACTCTCCGTCTCGTCGGAGTGCTGGATGTCAGGAAAGACCTTTAAGTAGTGCTCCATCACCTCCCTAGGGATCTCTGGCCTCGGTGATGGCTGTCATGCAGCACATCAACCTCATGCCGGAGGGGGGCAACGAGCGCGCCTTCCTATATGCTACCCAGGCCCCCGGCTACCCGGGTGGCCTGGGTGGCATCGGCGCTGATTCGGACGAGCCTTGTGGGGATGTCGTCCTCATCAAGGGGTTGCACGCGGGGTGCGGTGGTAGAGGCACGATGGCGTGCACTTAGGTGGAGCTGGTTTGGTTCTGTACTGCTGAGGGCTGGCGCTCTAGTTGCTGTAAGCGCCTGAAGCCTTTCCAAGGCTAATACTGCGGCAGCACGGTCTCCACAAACCTTGAGGACGCCTTTTGGTGTAGGCATCTTCAAGACAAGATAGCCGTAGTGGGCTACTGCCATGAATCGGTACAGGGCTGGCCTACCGATCATGGCAATCTCGGCCACGTCGAACAGAATGTACTCTGTCCGGTAGCTGTCCGGTGCCCCAAAGGTCACCGGGAGGCTGATGCGGCCGTAGGGAATGACCTGTCCCGGCCCTACCCCTGAGAACGGGCTTGATGGGGCGAGCTTGGCCATCGGGATCTGCAGCTTCTGGAACGCTGCGTGACTGATGAGGTTCAGTCCAGCCCCACCATCCACCAAAACGTGGTACATCTTCACGTTGGTGATGGTAAGGGCCACCACGAGCGGTAGTTGGCCGGCCCCAGCCATGTTCCAGGGGCAGTCGGTGTCATCGAAGCTGATGGGGGTTCCCATCCACCTGAGGCGCGGTACTGCACCTGGGAGGGGAGCCACCGACGCTACCGCTCGACGCAAGGCCTTAGCCATGCTTCGGGATAGGGGGGTCAGCGGACCCGCCGAAGATGTCACAGGGCATCTTCCAGTGCTCGTCGTCACTGGAGCTGGAGCTCCCATGATTGCGCACTGCCTTTACGGCGCGGCGGAGCTCCTGGAACTCCACCTGGCGGTCGTCGCCGTCCCGGGCCTCGACCTTCTGCTTGCCCTCCCTTTGACTACAGGGTGGGGCATCAGCTGGGGGCTGCTTCCCCTTCCGGAAGCGCTCCACGAGCTTCTGGATTTCCCGGCCTCTGGAATAATTCCGCCGGGTTGATGCTGCCGTCGTACTTCTCAGGCAAGAGCGGCCGAAACTTGCGCGGCCATTTTGTGAAGCGAAAGCGGGGCGCGAGGGCCGCACACCCTGCTTCTGCCACCGCAGGTCCTGATGCCGCGAATGCTTGGTTCGCGCTGAGCACCGCATGCTCTGGCTGCCATACGTAGGACACACGGCTGTGGCATACTGTGTAGCAGCACACTTCGCTGCGGCTAGCGCACCCTCACTAGGTACACCCTGCGCTACTGAAAACCTGACGCTGGTCGGAGCCTCCATTGCCGGGGTCGGCGCTGCCAGAGCCGGTTGCTGGCTCCCAGTGCAGGTATTGGTGCCGCGAACTCTTGGTTCTCCGCTGGCACAGTGTGCCCCGGTATGGGCAAGGCCGCTCCATAGACCGGGGACGCCGTCTGCAGGGCATATGGTTGTGGCATATGCCGCACGACGTGTGCCTGGGGCAGAGCTCGCGTAGCGAAGGTCTGCCCTTCAGGCTGGGTCGAGGCCAACGTCATGTTGTCGCCAGCCTCTTGAGTGCGACGCCTTTCTTGACGTCGCTCGAGGAACACTCGGGCATCTTGGCCTAAGTGGCACCGTTCCAGCTCTGTCCTCAGGTCCGTCGACGGAAGCTTGGTGGAGCTGGAACTCCCCCGTCTGGCCATCAACCGTTGGCATGCGCGTCAGCGACGCAGCCGGTTGGTCGGAGCGTCGTCCCCGCCGAAGTCAATGGTTTGCGGCGGCGACGACAAGACGGTCTACCTCGCGAATCCACCGCTGGGTCGCTGCCTGTGGCGCGTCCCCAGCAGGCGGATTACGCAGTAGCGCCCTTGCTGCGGCTAGCGCACCTCCACCGGGTACGCCCGGCGCTACTGAAGGCCTGACGCTGGATGGAGCCTGCATTGCCGGGGTCGGCGCTGCCAGAGCCGGTTGCTGGCTCCCAGCTTGAGTGTGTCATCATGTACTCTCCCCTGGTCACGGTTTGCCGCGGGCGCAGGGGGGAAGAGTTTGCCGCTGAAGGAAGCTCGATCATCTTCGTCGGCGGAAACTCGTCGCGCTAGGGGAAAAGCCCCCTTCCTGGCGCGCCAAATGTCGAAGTGTGCGATCGACACTTCCCCCGGGCCTGCACTGGGCAGCCCGCGGAGGTTCTTTTTTCGGCGGGGCTAGTCTCCTAGCGGAAAGCTTGCACGGATGGACGAGTTAGCGAGAGCTTGACACGGCGAGTTTTACGTGGTTCAGGCCGCCGGAGCGTAAAACCCTACGTCCACGGCGAGCTATGGAGCTCGCTGTATTGCTTGCTGCTCAGGGCCGGAGGCCTGAGCTTGGGGTGAGTTACAGCTTGAGAGCGTATGGCTAGCGTATGAGTTGCAAAGTGCGAACCCCTGCTATCGACGCCTACCCGAGCCTTTTATAGTCCAAGGCTCGGGCGGCTTACAAGGGAAGCCGGGACCCGACAGGTGGTCCCGGGAAGATTGTCTATTATCTACCGTATCTGTAGTTACGCTGGTGGTTGCCTCGGGTCGAAGGCTTCTGAGTCTTCATCTTGCCGCCCTGCCCATGCCGCGTGCTAGTCGTAGTGGTTGATGACGGCGCAGGCGGCATGGGATGTCTTGTCGCGGCGTTTATTGGCTGGCAGGTTCTGACACCGCACGCCAGTCTGTGATGCGACTGGGCGCAACGGCACCTGACAGACGCGTGCTCCGCGTTTCCGCGTCTTGGGAAGACGCGGGCCTTGAATACCTTGTACGGGCAAGGTGTGGGGCGCCTTTACACCCGCCGCCTACCGCTCGGGGGCAGGCAGCACCGTTCTTCTGGACACGTGGCGGGTCCGGAGCCCTTCTCTGAGGCGAGAAGGGTCCGGCCTGCGGGGCACGTGGAGCCTCCGGACCTCTCCCCGCGGAGGGGGCGGTCCAGCCTCTGTATAGCACGTGGCAGGCCCGGAGCTCTCCTCTGCGGAGAGGGAGGTCCGGTCCCACTGGACGCGTGGTGTCTTCGGACCTCTCTCCCGCGGAGGGGGAGGTCCGGCTTCTGTATGCGACGTGGCGGGCCCAGAGCTCTCCTCTAAGGAGAGGGAGGTCCGGCCCCGCCGGACGCGTGGCGCCTTCGGAGCTCTCCCTGCGGAGAAGGGTGAGTACCTTAGGCATTTTACCCTGTGCACGGGGGTACCCCATATTTCAGGTACCGACAGTAGCCGTAGTGGGCTACTGCCATGAATCGGTACAGGGCTGGCATGCCGATTATGGCGTTGAAGGGGAGGTCAATCTCCGCCACGTCAAATAGAATGTACTCTGTCCGATAGCTGTCCGGTGCCCCAAAGGTCACCAGAAGGCTGATGTTGCCGTAGGGAACGATCTGTCCCGGCCCTACCCCTGAGAATGGGCTCGATGGGGTGAGCTTGGCCATCGGGATCTGCAGCTTCTGGAAAGCTGCGTGGCTGATGAGGTTCAGCCCAGCCCCGCCATCTACCAGAACATGGTACATCCTCATGTTGGCGATGGTGGGCGCTACCAAGAGCGGTAGTTGGCCAGCCCCAGCCATGTTCCTGGGGCAGTCGGTGGCATCGAAGCTGATGGGGGTTCCCATCCACTTGAGGTGCGGCGCGGCACTTGGGAGGGGGGCCACCGAGGCTACCGCTCGGCGAAGGGTCTTAACCGCGCTTCGGGACGAGGGGTCAGCAGACCCACCGTAGATGATGTAGAGCATCTTCCGGCGCTCGTCATCACTGGAGATGGAGTCCTCATGGTTGCGTACCGCCTTCACGGCGCGCTGAGGCTCCTGGAACTCCACTTGGTGGTCGACGTTGTCTGGGGCGTCGACCTTCTGCTTGCCCTCCCTCTGACGGAAGGGTGGGGCATCAGTTCGGAGCTGCTTCCCTTTCCGGAAGCGCTCCGCGAGCTTCTGGATCTCCCGGCACTCAGCAGCAGTATGGTAACTGGTGCCGTGCACGGGGCATAGCTCGCCTTGGTCACCATCTGGAGCTGGTGACTGTCGTTGCCTTTTGTCGGGGCGTGGCCCCCGAGCCCCACTGGGTGCTGCTGCTGCAGCAACGGGAGCCGCAGCCGGTGGTTTCATCTTGCCACCGCCCCGGTTCTTGATCTTCTTGCTGCCTCCATAGGAAGCAGCGCCAGATCCGGGCTGTCCTCCTGACTCGGAGGCTGGCAGAGAGTGCCAGTTCCACCCTTCAGCTGCCCTGGTGCACTTGTCCGCCAGGCTGAAGAGCTCTGAGACGTCGCGAACCTCTCTGGTTGCGAGCTTCTCAAGCATCTTCTCGTCCCGGATACCCTGCCGGAACGCCACCACCACAGAAGCACTTTGAATGTGCGGGATGGTGTTGTGTACCTGGGAGAACCGCTGGATGAAGGTGTGCAGCGTCTCTCCAGGTTGTTGCTGGACGGCGTGGAGGTCAAGCTCCGTGCCGGGCCAGGTGTAGGAGCTGCCGAAGTTAGCAGTAAACTGCCGGCAGAGCTCTCCCCAGGAGGTTATGGAGCCCTGGGGGAGGTTCATGAGCCAAGACTGGGCTGGGCCGGTCAAGGCGACGGGGAAGTAGTTGGCCATGACGGCCTCGTCCCCTCCTGCAGCAAGGACGGCGGTGGAGTAGATCTGGAGGAACTCCGCCGGGTTGACGCTGCCGTCGTACTTCTCGTGCAGGTGCGGCCGAAACTTGCGCGGCCACCTCTTGAAGCGAAGGTGTGGCACCAGGGCCGCACATCCTGCTCCTATTGCTGCAGGCGTTGGTGCCGTGAACGCTTGGTTCGCTGCTGGCACAGTGTACCGCGGTATGGGCAAGGCTGCGCCATAGACCGGGGGCGCCGTTTGCAGGGCATATGGCTGGGGCACATGCTGCGTGGCGTATGCCTGGGGCAGAGATCGCGTGGCTTAAGTCTGCGCCTCAGGCAGGTTGAGGCAGACGTCATGCTGTCGCCGGCCTCTTGGTTGCGACGCCTTTCTCGTCGTCGCTCAATGAACACTCAGGCATCTTTGCCCAAGTGGCATCTGTCGAAGTGTGCGGTCGACACTTCCCCCGGGCCTGCACAGGGCAGCCCGTGGAGGTTCTTTTTTTGGAGGGGCTAGTCCCTAGCGGAGAGCTTGCGCAGATGGACGAGTTAGTAAGAGCTTGACACGTCGAGTTTTACGTGGTTCAGGCCGCCGGAGCGTAAAACCCTACGTCCACGGCGAGCTATGGAGCTCGCTGTATTGCTTGCTGCTCAGGGCCGGAGGCCTGAGCTTGGGGGTGAGTTACAGCTTGAGAGTGTATGGCTAGCGTATGAGTTGCAAAGTGCGAACCCTTGCTATCGTCGCCTACCCGAGCCTTTTATAGTCCATGACTCGGGCGGCTTACAAGGGGAGCCGGGACCCGACAGGTGGTCCCGGGAAGATTGTCTATCATCTAACGTATCTGCAGTTATGCCGGTAGTTGCCCCTGGTTGAAGGCTTCTGAGTCTTCATCTTGCCGCCCTGCCCATGCCGCATGCTAGTCGTAGTGTTTGATGACGGCGCAGGTGGCATGGGATGTCTTGTCGCGGTGTTTATTGGCTGGCAGGTTCTGACACCGTGCGCCAGTCTGTGATGCGACTGGGCGCAACGGCACCTGACAGACGCGTGCTCCGCGTCTCCGCATCTTGGGAAGACGCGGGCCTTGAATACCTTGTACGGGCAAGGTATGGGGCGTATTTACGCCCGCTGCCTATCGCTCGGGGCAGGCAGCGTCGCTCTGCTGCCACGTGGTGGGCCCGGAGCCCTCCTCAGAGAAGAGGAGGGTCAGCCCCGCGGGGCACGTGGAGCCTCCGGACCTGTCCCCGCGGAGGGGGAGGCCCGACTTCTGTTGGCCACGTGGCGGGCCCGAAGCTCTCTTCTGAGGAGAGGGGGGTCCGGCCCTGCTGGACACGCGGCACCTTTGGGCCTCTCTCCCGCGGAGGGGGAGGTCCGGCTTCTGCATGCCACGTGGTGGGCCCGGAGCTCTCCTCTGAGGAGAGGGAGGTCCGGCCCCGCCGGACGCGTGACGACTTCGGAGCTCTCCCTGCAGAGAAGGGCGAGTTCCTTAGGCATTTTACCCTGTGCGCGGGGGTACCCCATATCTCATGTACCGACAATGGCCCCCGGGCCCATCTCGGGGGAGATAGCGAGCCCGAGGTGGGACCTCCGTCTCTTCCGATCCGCGCACTTCCTCTAAGTCCCGAATTGACCGCTGCCGGAGCACGAACGGCCACGGAATCGTGGGAGCGTGCGCTCACTTGATGTTTGCTTTTACTGCGGCGGTTCCCAAGACTGCCACTTCTGCACGTTGCGGCGCTTTCTCAGGGAACCGCCGAAGTGCCTTGCCGGCTCATCTTCTCAGGAGACTGACTCCTTGACCTACCGCTTAAGTTGGGCGGCTTGGGTCCACCTTTCATCGGCGCCCGGTCTCGGAGCCAACGAGGTCGCCGACGCGATGTTTCCGGAGGTTTTCAAATTACACCGAACCATCCCTGGAAAGTTTTAAAAGTTGATCTCACCCGCATCACGGCTTCCCTTCGCATTGCGCTCGTACTTCCCTTGAACTCTTGCGCCCCAGCTCTTCTGCCCTTGCGCCCTCTTTCGCCATGGCTTCCAACTTGCTCCCGACGCGCCTCGTCCACTCTTCCGAGCTCGGGCCAGTGCGCAGGCTGCTGGGCTGGCGCTCAGAAGAGCAGAAACATCGGCTTCGCCAAGGATCTCTCCCCCTGGTCCTGGAAAAGGGGGAGATAGTCTTCTTCACCGCTTATGCTCTGGCGGGGTACGTTCCGCCGATTTCTTCCTTCTTTGTCACCCTGCTGGAGACATACGGTCTCCAGCTCCACCATCTTTCCCCCAATTCCTTCGCAATGGCTGCCGTTTTTGTCCACTTCTGCGGGATGTTCGTGGGGGTGCACGCCTCCGTGACGCTCTTCCGCCACTTCTTTGTGCTGCGGACGACTGGGCGCGGCTCAAAGACCCAGATGGGGGCATACTACTTCCAGCATCGCTGCAAAGACCCCAAGATCTCTGGATACCTCCTGCCCTTCAGCGCATCAAGGTGGGAAAACTGGAGGGAGAGCTGGGTGGTGGTGCAGACCGACGAGCACGATCGCGTTCAACTCCCAACCGCCAGCCCAACCACCGATCGCCGCTTCTGGGAGGAGATCCCTGAGCTGGAGCAGGAGTACACCCCGGTCTTGGAGCGGATCCGGTTCTTGGCCAACGAGGGGATGACGTCTCTAATGGTGCTGATGGACTTTGTGTCGCGGCGCATTGCTCCCTTGCAGCAGCGTAGCCGCCCAGCGTGGTACTACACCGGCGAGCAGGACTGTACTAGGCTGGAGAGAGGCCCCGGCTCTGACCCTTCCGATGAGGAGCTGAACGAGATGGTGAGCAAGGTGAGCGGTGACTACATTCCCAGTGGCGACCCCGCCCTTCCGCCCTCTGCCACCCCCCTCTTCTTGGAGCCTCAGAGGAGGTCAGAGCTGCTGCGGAAGATGCCGAACCTTGATGATATCGGGATCACCGTCCGGCAGGTCGGGGATGCCTTCCGGGGTATCACCATTCCAGGAACCGAGCACCCCGGATCAGGGCATGAGGCATCCGCTGCTGTCAAACCCTCCCCCAGAGCCGACGGAACCCAAGCCGCCGACAAAGGGAAAGGAAAAGAGCCGGCCCCCGGGCATCTAGAGAAGAAACGCGCCCGGTCTCCTCCAAGGGTGCCGCCTGTGCCGAGTCAGGGTGCCGGAGCTACTTTGCTTCCATCCTCCGGAAGCGCTGGTCCGTCGGGTGTGGACCCGAAGAGGTCCCGAGTGTCCCTCCCCGGCGGGTCTCTCCCCAGACAGCAGCCGTCCGAATCAGCCCAAGTACCTCGCCATCCTTCCTCAAGTGGAGGGGCTCCCAGGACGGATGTTGGTGGGGCGACGCCGGCGAGTGCGCCGGGGATCCAGGCATCCCATCCCACGACCGTTCCAGTCGCTGGTCCTGGTGGTTCAGCTACAGTCCAGAGGCCAGTGCTGCAAGCTCGCTGGAGCGCTCATGCCGCCCAGTAAGTGTTATTCTTTCTGGCTTATAGGAGCAGAGCTCTTGCCTCTTCTCTTATTCTGAGGGCTTCTTCTTCTTTGCAGGGACCGACCGGCTGCCAGGGGCGGGCCTCTTATCCGGCCGCCTTCAACCAGCGGGAGCTCCGCGCCTCAGCACCTGGGGACCGTGGCGGCCCCCATGGCTCCCAAATCAACGGGGGCACCCTCTGTACCAGCGGGTTCATTTTCCGCGGTGGCCGCATCTGCTCCTACCCGCCCTCCTTCACCAGTCCAGAGGCCAGGTCTTGAGACCGGGAGGGCTGCTGTAGGTGCGCCTGCTGGCCCCCTGGGCTGCTTAGGACAGCGCCCCACCGTGGCTGCTGAGGCGCCGGCGCCCCTGCCGGTCTTAGACTCGTCAGGGGGGTCCAGCGGCGCAACTCCTATCCCCCCTGCTCTGACGCCCGTGTGGGACGCCCTGGGGCGTGTCCAGACCAGCGCCCGGCAGCTCCAATCTGCCTTTGAGCAGGAGCGGAAGGCATTGGCCGGGGAGAGGGAACGCCTTCTCAGCTGGCAGCAGCGGGCCCGGGCAGACCTTGACTCAAGGCAGTCAAGGCTTGAGGCCATGAGTGCTCTGCTTGGCACTCAGAAGAAGGCCATTAGCCGCTTGGAGTCAGAGGCCCAGCGGGTTCGTGCCACCTACCGCGAGGCTCTGGCCCAAGCTGAAGCCAAAGCCAAGGAGTGTTCCGCCGCCGCGGAGGAGTTGCAGCTGCAGGTAGCCCGTCGGGAGCACGCCGTCGCTGATCGGGAACGCGCCGCTGCGGCCGAGGAGGAGAAAACCACCGCCCGGCTGAGGGCCAAGGTGGAGGAGCTAAGGGCTCGGTCCGAGGAACTGGAGCTCCGTGAGTCGGCTGTCGCCGCGAGGGAGGAGCAGTTCTCCAAGGAGCGTCAGGCGGCGATGGATCGCGAGCTAGCGGCTCGCCAAGAGGTAGAGAGGCTCCAGTCCTTGCGGACTGCAGAGGCCCAGGCGGTCTGGTGCTTCATTGCCAAGGCGGGGTCCGCCTTGGCTCCTCTTGGTTTCAGCCCTGTGCAGGTGGAGACCCCAGCGCGGCCGATGTCCGAAGCAGCCCCGGCCCTTGAGTCTCTTGGTGACGAGCTAGGTCGGCTCGAATCAGTGATCGCCGACGAGCTGGAAGCGGAAGGTCGGGGCCTCGCGAAGGAGGTTGCGATGCACGTTCTGTCGTGCTTCGTTAGCCGAGACCCTTCCTTTTCTCTGGGGCCGGTTCATCTAGGACCCGTCGCCGATCGGGAGGAAGCTCCCAAGGCCGAAGTCGAGGACTTAGCTGCCCTCGTGGCCTCTAGGTTTCATCGGGAGTCCGGGGACCCCTAGGCATCTGCCCTTGTGGCCACAAAGCCCTGTACTTTCTTTTTTATTTTTGTTGAGTCTGTAGCCCAGCTCGTGGAGCCTTCGTATGGACAGACTCCTGTTTCTCTCTGTGTCTGCATGTCCTAGTCTTCTTCTTGGCCTTTCCTGACCGAGTCCTTAGCTCCGCAAGGACTCGAAGGCCTTGACCAATCTCGAAGCTCTGCATAGACACCTTCTCCGGGTCCTCACTGTATACTAAGGGTTCCGGAGGTCTCCAGGACCCGCCTCTCGAGATCGGAGGGGGTCCGGGCCTGTTGGTCACGTGGCGGGCCCGGAGCTCCCGCCTGAGGGGAGGTCCGGGCTTGCAGGACACATGGAGTCCTCGGGCCCCTCCCCGCAGAGGGGGGGAGGTCCGACTTCTGTAGACCACGCGGCGGTCCCGGAGCTCCCACTCTCAAGGAGAAGGGAGGTCTGGCCCTGCTGGACATGTGGGACCTTCGGGCCTCGCCCCTGTGAGGTCTAGCTCTTTGATCTTACCTTGGGGTTTTTTGGCCTTGCGCGATCCCGTAGCGGCCCCCTGGTAGGTGCGTTCTATTGGATGGATGCGCCTACCATACTCCTGTGGGGAGCTGAGGCTGAGAGGTCCTGCACACAAGTAAGGAAAAAGTAATTCTCCTTGGGGGCTCCCCCCTCTATCTCTTAGTCTTATCTGGCTTACGGTCCCCGTCCACTTATATGGTGCTTGGGAACTACCGTGCGCGAGTGCCGGGGGCTTGGGGCTCCCCTGGCTTTCGGCCGGTACCTCCTGCGCAACCACCTTTGGCAGGGCAGCAGATTCCGACTAAAGATGAGAATGAGAAGAGGGAGTTGAACGCATAGTGAGCACGCGTTAGTAGGGTAATCATAAAAATTTAATAAGTAAATTAAATGAGTACCAAAGAAGAGCAACGTAGGGTAGGTTTCTTTTCATATAAATTTCTATACGGGGGAAGGCGGGCCGAATATGTAGGCCACGACCCACCTCAAGGGAAGCAAGACTCTACGCGCTTGGGGTCGGAAACAGGCGAAGCTGAACGTAGTCCTGGACCGTCCCCTGAGGCTTAGTTGCTCCAAGCCCTGTTTTTGGAGTTTTATGGAATTTATTATAAAAAGAAGGGCCTGTCCTATTGTTGCTCTAGGGGTAGAACTTACAGCGGTGTTCCGTGTTCCGAAGGTTCGGGAGCGGGTCCCCGTCCTTGGTTCTGGGGAATGGTCCCAGGCCCGGGATGTCCAGCCCCAGTATGGCAAATGGCCATGTGGGCTGGATCATCTGTACCGTCCAAGCCGGTGTATGGATCTGCTTGGCGTGGAACAGGCACGCCTAGCAGCTCTCGACCAGCTCGACGGCATCCTGTAGTGTTGCCAGCTAGTAGAAGCCATGCCGAAAGGCTTTACCGACAAGCGTGCATGAGGAAGAGTGACTCTCACATTCGCCTCCATGGATCTCAGCGAACAAGTCGCAGCCTTCCCCCTGGGTTATGCACCGCAATAGGATGTGGTTGGCGCCACGTCGGTAGAGATCCCCCTCTACCGCCATGTGTCTCTTAGCCATACGCACAATCCGTTCAGCGGATACACGTTCATCAGGGAGGATATTGTCTTTCAAGTAGTCCCGGACCTCCGTGATCCATGCATCGGGTCTGACTTGAGCATCTGGATCTTGAGCGCTGGGTTGCACGGAGTCCCCAGTGACGCTTATGATCCTTGGCGGCATCCATGGCCGCCGGGACCGCCAGCTTCGAGGTGCTGGTCTAGCCCCCTTCGCCCGGCTCGGCGGGCTGGGCTGTGGGCCGCGGCAACGTCCTCTCGAGGCCCCCTTCAGGCACAGTGGCTCTGGTGGGGGTCTTCGTTGAAAGGTCGTCAGCTGTGGCCTTGCTAGCGCGCGGTACGTGGTGCAGGTCCAAGGCGAGGAGGTCTGTCTCCACCGTCTTGGTTGATAACCAGACTGGGAGCTGCCCTGAGCCAACGACTAGCAAGGAGGATGAGCGCTTCATACTTTGCTGTGTTGTTGGCTGCCTTGGAATTGAAACGCGCCACATACCCAGACTGCCCCCCCGATGGCGTGAGGAACAGTACGCTAGCATCGGCCCCCTGGTTTCACAAGAAGCCGTCGAGGAACATCATTCGGTAAGGCCCGGTGAAGGTCAGGGCCCAGGGTCCTGTTTCATCGTCTTCGTGGCCCCCTGAGCGTGCGTCTACTTCAGCCACAAGTCAACTAGTGCTCGGCTAATGTCTGTATGACTGGAAAGGGAGCCTAGGTCAAACTTCAGTAGTTCCGCCGCCCATTCGGCGGCATTGTCCGCCGCGTGGGGGCTGTGGAGGATAGCTTTTAGCCTGGGGAGACCGCCGGGTCCTCGATACTCGGAAGTCCCCAGGCTGCTTCGGACCTTCCGGGAAGCTCTGCTGATGTCCCGGGAGCTCCGGGGAGGGGTCCCATTGCACCTCCGGGAGGTCCCGCTGGTCCTCCGGGAGGCCGTGTCGGGGATCCGAGGTCCGGTTTGGGCCTCCGGGGTTTTTTTTGGTACTTGCTTCTTTGTAGCGAAATAGGTTACGGTGGTATGGGGTTAAAGCCATTGGCGCGAAGACTAGAAATTCGCTAGCTATGCCGGGATTAGCAGGTAAAGGGTGCCCTTCAACTACCCCAGGCCAAGGGGTCTGATGGGAGTCCTAGCAAGCATTTGGGAAGCGCAGCATATCACAGACTGGCATCGAGTCTACTATTTGGTTTATCATAGGGAGAGAAAATAGGTCTTTAGGGCATGCCTTATTGGGACTGGTGTAGTGGATGTGCTTCCGGAGCTTCTCGCTGGCCTTCGGGATATCAACACGGTTTGCCAAGCGCCGGGAGCGGCGAACTCTCCGTCTTGTAGGACGGCTGGACGTCAGGAAAGACCTTTAAGTAGTGCTCAATCACCTCCCTAGGGATCTCTGGCCTCGGCGAAGGCTGTCACGCAGCACATCGACCTTGTGCCGGAGGGGGGCAACAAGCGCGCCTTCCTATTTGCTATCCAGGCCCCCGGCTACCCGGGTGGTCTGGGTTGCATCGGCGCTGATTCGGACGAGCCTTGTGGGGACGTCGTCCTCATCGAGGGGTTGCACGCGGGGTGCTGCAGTAGAGGCACGGTGGCGTGCACTTGGGTGGAGCTGGTTTGGTTCTGCGCTGCCGAGGGTTGGCGCTCTAGTCGCTGTAAGCGCCTGAAGCTTTTCCAAGGCTAACACTGCGGCAGCACGGTCTCCACAAACCTTGAGGACGCCTGTTGGTGCAGGCATCTTCAAGACAAGGTAGCCATAGTGGGCCACTGCCATGAATCGGTACAGGGCTGGCCTGCCGATTATGGCGTTGAAGGGGAGGTCAATCTCGGCCACGTCGAACAGAACATACTCTGTCCGGTAGCTGTCCGGTGCCCCAAAGGTCACCGGGAGGCTGATGTGGCCGTAGGGGACGACATGTCCCGGTCCCACCCCTGAGAACGGGCTCGATGGGGCGAGCTTGGCCATCGGGATCTGCAGATTCTGGAAGGCTGCGCGACTGATGAGGTTTAGCCCAGCCCCGCCATCCACCAAGACGTGGTACATCTTCACGTTGGCGATGGTGGGGGCCACCACGAGCGGTAGTTGGCCGGCCCCAGCCATGTTCCTGGGGCAGTCGGTGTCATCGAAGCTGATGGGGGTTCCCATCCACCTGAGGTGCGGTGTTACACCTGGGAGGGGAGCCACCGACGCTACCACTCGACGCAAGGCCTTAGCCGTGCTCCTGGACGGGGGGTCAGCGGACCCGCCGAAGATGACATAGAGCATCTTCCGGTGCTCGTCATCACTGGAACTGGAGCTCCCATGACTGCGCACTGCCTTTACGGCGTGCTGAAGCTCCTGGGACTCCACCTGATGGTCGACGCCGTCTCGGGCCTCGACCTTCTGCTTGCCGCCCCTTTGATCGTTGGGTGGGGCATCAGTTAGAAGCTGCTTCCTTTTCCGGAAGCGCTCCGTGAGCTTCTGGATTTCTCGGCATTCGGCAGCGGTATGATAGCTGGTGCCATGCACAGGGCATAACTCATCCTGGCCCCCGTCTGGGGCCGGTGGTTGTCGCGGCCTCTTGTCAGGGCGCGGCCCCCGAGCTCCACTGGGCGCCGCCGTTGCGGCAACAGGGACCGCGGCTGATGTTTTTACACTACTTCCGTACGAAGCGCCGCCGGATCCCGGCTGACCCCCTGGCCTGGGGGCCGACAGAGAGTGCCAGTTCCGCCCTTCGGCTGCTCTGGCACACTTGTCCGCCAGGTTGAAGAGTTCTGAGGCATCACGGACCTCCCTGGTCGCGAGCTTCTCGAGCATCTTTCTGTTCCGAACGCCTTGCCGGAATGCCACCACCACCGAAGTGTTCTGAATATGCGGGATGGTGTTGCGTACCTGGGAGAACCGCTGGATGAAAGAGCGCAGCGACTCCCCAGGCTGTTGCTTGACGGCGTGGAGGTCAAGCTCCGTGCCGGGACGGGTGTAGGAGCTGCCGAAGTTGGCGACGAACTTCCGGCAGAGCTCTCCCCAGGAGGTTATGGACCCCTGAGGTAGATTCATGAGCCAAGACCGAGCTGGGCCGGTCAAGACGACGGGGAAGTAGTTGGCCATGACAGCCTCATCCCCTCCTGCGGCAAGTACGGCGGTGGAGTAGATCTGGAGGAACTCGGTTGGGTTGACGCTACCGTCGTACTTCTCGGGCAGATGCGGGCGAAACTTGCGTGGCCACCTTGCGAAGCGAGGTGGGGTGCAAGGGCCGCACATCCTGCACCTGCTGCTGCAGGTACTGGCGCTGCGAACGTTTGGTTCGCACCTGGCACCGCGTATCCCGGCATGGGCAAGGCTGCACCATAGGCCGGGGCCACTACTTGCGGCGCATATAGCTGTGGCATATGCTGCACAGCATATGCCTGAGGCAGGGCTCGCGTGGCGAAGGCCTGCCCTTCTGGTTGTGTCGAGGCCGACGACATGCTGTCGCCTGCCTCATGGTTGCGACGCCTCTCTCGGCGTCGCTCGAGGTACACCCGGGCGTCCTGGCCCAAGTGGCACCGTTCCAGTTCCCTTCGCAGGTCCGTCGACAGGAGCCTGGAGGAGCTGGAATCCGCCGTTAGCCCGTCAACCGTGGGTGTGCGCGTCAGCGACACAGCCGGTTGTCCTGGGCGCCGTCCTCGCCGAAACCGAGGGTTCGCGGCGGCGACGACGAGGCGGTCCACCTCGCAGACCCATTGCTGGGTCGCTGAATGGGGCGCATCCCCCGCAGGTGGGTTGCGCAGCAGCGCTCTTGCTGCAGCTAGCGCACCTCCATGGTGTACGCTCAGCGCTGCAGAAGATCTCACACTGGTCGGGGCCTGCATAGCCGGAGTCGGCGTTGCCGGAGTCGGCTGCTGGCTACAATCTTGTGTCGACACACTCCGTCCTGAGTGTGTCAACATGTACTCCCCAGTGGTCACGGTTCGCCGTGAACGCGGAGGGGGAGAGTTTGCCGCTGAAGGAAGCTTGGTCATCTTCGTCGGCGGAAACTCGTGGCGCTAGGAGAAAAGCCCCCTACCTGGCACGCCAAATGTCGAAGTGTGCGGTCGACACTTCCCCCGGGCCTGCACAGGGCAGCCCGTGGAGGTTCTTTTTTTCGGAGGGGCTAGTCCCTAGAGGAGAGCTTGCGCAGATGGACGAGTTAGTAAGAGATTGACATGGCGAGTTTTACGTGGTTCAGGCCGCCGGAGCATAAAACCCTACGTCCACGGCGAGCTATGGAGCTCGCTGTATTGCTTGCTGCTCAGGGCCGGAGGCCTGAGCTTGGGGGTGAGTAACAGCTTGAGAGTGTATGGCTAGCGTATGAGTTGCAAAGTGCGAACCCTTGCTATCGTCGCCTACCCGATCCTTTTATAGTCCAAGACTCGGGCGGCTTACAAGGGGAGCCGGGACCCGACAGGTGGTCCCGGGAAGATTGTCTATCATCTACCGTATCTGCAGTTATGCCGGTAGTTGCCCCTGGTCGAAGGCTTCTGAGTCTTCATCTTGCCGCCCTGCCCATGCCGCATGCTAGTCGTAGTGGTTGATGACGGCGCAGGCGGCATGGGATGTCTTGTCGCGGTGTTTATTGGCTGGCAGGTTCTGACACCGCGCGCCAGTCTGTGATGCGACTGGGCGCAACGGCACCTGACAGACGCATGCTCCGCGTCTCCGCGTCTTGGGAAGACGCGGACCTTGAATACCTTGTACGGGCAAGGTATGGGGCGTATTTACGCCCGCTGCCTATCGCTCGGGGCAGGCAGCGTCGCTCTGCTGCCACGTGGCGGGCCCGGAGCCCTCCTCAGAAAAGAGGAGGGTCAGCCCTGCGGGGCACGTTGTGACACCCTCACCTCGGGTGTCAGTATATGTTCATGTTTTATGAAGAAGAAAAACATTTTAAGAAGAGTAGAAACAGAGACAAGTACCAAAAGGATAGCCAATAAAGCTCTCCGAGAGCACCAAAGGCAATTTCCACGGCCAGCAGACCACGTGGCGTGTTCGGAGCTCATCCCCGAGAAATTGGGAGAGGTCCGCCGCTAAACTAGCTACGTGGCAGGCTCGGGGGTCACCTCCGCAATTGGAAAGAGGTCCGACCCCGTGGGACACGTGCTACCGCGGAGCTAGCCGCTGCGGAAGAAGCAAAGGCATTTTTTATAGGATACGTGTCATCCTCGGAGCTAGTCCTCGCTGAAATCAGAGGACCATTCGCGGGGGATACGTGTCAATCCCGGAGCTCATCTCAGAGAAGTCCGGATCTATCGAATACGTGTCGCCACCGGAGCTTATCACCGGAAGGCCCGTCGCAGCTAAACACGTGTCGACCGCGGGGCATGTCCCTGAGGAAAGAAGAAGAGGAAGACCGGCGCCAACACGTGGCTTGCGTAGAGCTCACCTCCGAAGAAGAGGGAGGTCTCGCTCGAGACACGCGGCACAACCGGAGCTCGTCTCTGCGGGAGAAGAGATACCAGGCTCGGAAGGACACGTGGAGCTTCCGGAGCTCATCACCGCGGAGGTAACGAGTCTGGAGCGGTTTTTACGCGTGAAGATACCGGTACGCAATGGAAACCGATCTAAACTCCACGATGTTACCGAAGATAAGACGTCAGGATCTAACAAAGATCTGAATAAGACTCTTATTCGGGATCCAATCAGATTAGGACTCTTCTCTTCCTGATTATAAATAGAACCCGAAACCTCTGGCCGAAATCACGAACTTCTCTTTCAACTCCTGAGCCGACGACTTAGAGCCCTAGCCCTAACTCGCCGAGCAAAACATCGCCGAAGCGCAACAAGGGAGATCATCGGAGAAGAACCGAGTGGTCTGAGGAGGACCTCAAAGTCAAGAAGAGCGTGAGGTAGGACTTCGATACCACCTTACGACATCACTGTGTTCATCTCTTTTGCATCTGTTCTTCAATTCCTTTCGAACAGAAGCCTTTTCGTGGACAGATCACTTGATGATCAGTTTGATCTAAAGACAAGATCATCGCCACGACCACCTTTGATCCGAACACCTCTGTCCATGCAAGCCTTGCAAGGGCACACCAATCTAATAAAAATCATAGGATAGCATGCTGACACGACCCCATTGGTCCTGTCGAGCCAGGATCACGCTGAGGGGTGCTGCGTTGCACAGCACCGTATAACACACGTCAAAGGTGCAAAGCGGAAGCGGAAGTTTTATTACATAAACAAGTTTATGAACATGTTTACATCAAAATAAGTTCAGTCTACACTCGCGGGCGTAGACTAAGCATCAAGTGCACGTTCAGCCCTCGAACGTGTCCTTGCTAGCACACACGCACACTAACTCTGCGGCGTGCACGACTCCCACTCGACGGGGTTCCCCTCCTAGGGTTCCGTCTCCTCTTCGGGAGTCCCTTCCTCATAGAACCCTGCAAAAGCTTCAAACACAAGCAGTGAGCACGAAGGCTCAGCAAGTCTGTCCCGTCTCACCTAAACATGGAACTTCTACATGAGGGTAATGGGTTGCATGAGGTAAAAATCATTTGCAAGGACTCGCCTAATTAGTAGAACCTTACTTTCAAGTTTTAGCAGCAGGTTGTGGAGAACCTTACGCTAAGGCACATGAGAGAGCCGCAATCAAATAAGAAACGCATTTCTCTCATGTACTTTGCCCAAAGTTGAAAAGAACTTTAATTAGCTCTAAGCTACAGCATATCATTAACAATCACTGTCCAGCTTTCACTCAGCAAAATTTTGACATGTAACTAGCCTGTTCTTTCTACGTCACGGTACAGTGAACAAGTGGTACTCACTGACCGCGAGGGACGGCGATTATAATCGATTTACACCTGCAGGGTTACCCGAACAACCCGTCACGTACGCCCGTACTCGATGTTGCCTACAACAACCATCACGGACGCCGTACGCGACTACCTTTCACCCGTTAGCCAAATATCGAACCGGTCCCATCGTCCCGAGCAAGAGGTCTCTGCACGCGCATCTCCGTGCCGCCAGCCGATTTACACCTCAAGCTCTCAACCTACCCTCTGAACGACGGGCAATGCCTCAATAACCAGCTACCCGAGTTACATCAGTTTCCCGGTTCCCATATAGCCGGTAGGTCTTCGGTACTGTTCTAGCTTGTTCAACAGGCCCGCACACGGCTCGGTCCTCAATCGACACAAGCGGAGCTACAGCACACAGGCCCCAACGTCCTGCTGCCCTTACTCTCCGCTCGGTCTCATTTTCTTGCCATGTGTATCATGTGCTATCTCTACCCGAGCAATGTGCCTCTAGCCTATTCTCGCGAGTAGTTCCAACTACTCGACTTGTACCGAATCCTACTCTATCCTAGCAATGCAGTGGCTAACGGGGTTTGCAATCCTAAACCCCAACCCATGGTTTTCTTGGCTATGCAGTGGGGTTTCCAAACAAGACTCTAATGCACAGAATAAAGGAAACAAGTATGTGCTCAAAACAATAAAAATTTGTAAAATGGTTAATGCAAACCGGAGCTTGCCTTGCTGCTCTTGGTCGTAGGCTAGCTGTTCCTCCGGAGTAACGAAGTCTAGGACTTCGGGTTCCTCCTCGACCTTAGCGACTACATGATAAGAGTAATGTATGTATTAATTTAAATGCATTTGTATTATCTTTGAAGTTGTGAAGTCTATAACCTTTGCTAGACAGACCTAATGACTGTGAAACTTTTACTGTGGCTTGGTTACAACCTAAACAGAGATTTGGTCAAGTTTTAGTTGCAGCAAAGCTCATTTGAGCCCTCCACAATTAATTATGTCCTTGACCTTAATTGGAACTCTTAGGGTGTTCTAGGAATTTTCATGAGACAAACTATGACTTTCTGAAAACTAGATTTTCAGAGGGTTCTAATGGAGTTGGTCTCACTTAATTTGGAAGTCCCTAACTAAAGATATGAGCCAAACAATGTCAGAGAAATTCTGAAAATGTTTCTGAACATTTTCTATTTTCTCTGGAACAGTTTCACTAATCACACCCTTAGGTGGATTAAATAAGCTCAAATGGATCTGAAATTTTTATGGTAGTTCAGGGATATTTTGGTGAATATCCCAGCAAAATTTCAGGATTTTCCTCCACAGGATTCTCCAGTTAAAATTCCTAACAGTTTAAACTTTGAGGAATTAATTCTGGAAAATTAAGGGTTTTCATGAAGTGAAACTTGATTTGCTGGAAAGTACTCGGAGGACTGAATCCAGCAAAATTTGGTTCACTCGATTTGGAGCTTTCTAGCCAAAGTTATAAGGATTTGAAGTTTGAACTGAAACTGAAATTCGGGAAAAAGTT
This sequence comes from Neostapfia colusana, assembly GCA_030760725.1. Classification (NCBI taxonomy): domain Eukaryota; kingdom Viridiplantae; phylum Streptophyta; class Magnoliopsida; order Poales; family Poaceae; genus Neostapfia; species Neostapfia colusana. The sequence continues at coordinate 111,956,840 of JASWHV010000006.1, forward strand.
TAAACTCTGGCTTGTGGGCCCCGCACACAGTGCGTCGTCTTCCTCCTCGCGCCAACTGCGCGGCGGCGGCGTTCTCCGGCGACCCTCGCCGGAACTGAGTTCCCGGCCACCCCCCGGCCCGAAACTTGCCGCCTGCCCCTTCACTGACCCCCTGGACTCGATGGTGGGGTCGCCGGCCACCGGCGATGACCGGAAACCCGTGCGCACCGATGACAGCACCTGCTAGGGTTCCGGTGAGGTCGGTCCCGCTCTCCCGTGCACCAAATCGACCGGAAATCGGTCGGAGAGCATCAGTAGAGCATGGGAAACACGAACCAGGGCTGGGTGGAAGCTAGAAATACCGGCAACTAGGCTCTCGACGGTGAGCCGAGGTGTTCAGCCATGGCGGCGGGGAAAACAGCCATATCATGGCCGATTCTCGATGGTTTTCTCTAATTCCAGTTCGAGCGTGGGTGCTATCGTGCGTAGAAGCTACTAGGTAACGAGCTCGTCCAACCCTCGTGCATAGAGCACGAATTTCACCCGAAGGTGAGCTCGGTCCTTATGAACTGATCAAGAGTAAATTTGGAAATTCTCGGCCGAGGGTTGATCAATCGCCAAACGGCTTTCGGCTACTCCATCTACATACAATCACGCACCTTTCTTGTGTAGAGAAGAGGACGTGACAATGGCTGTGCCGTGCTGTCCACGGGAGCCCGATCGGCGGCGATGTTCGGCTCGCCGGAGAAATGGCTCGTACAGCTCGAGGACGCTTGCTCACTGGACAACACGGGGTCTAGGAGGTTGCTCACGACCTCTTGGTGCCATTTTGCTGTGGAGGAGGCAGTGCTCGCGAGTGATCGGGCTTGATCAAACGTGAGCTCGGGCGGCGGCGATGGCAGTGGAAGAACAGGTCGTGCACGTCGGCAGCTCAGGGAATGGGCGACTGAAGCACGCCGGGGAGGGGATAAGTAGCCCGGCGACTGGTCTCCGGCTTGGGGCGCGCAGCAGGAGCTGGCGCCGGCTGCCCCCTCGGTGGCGCGCGCACACTGCACCCGGGAACCGATGGAGCTGCGTTTCAGTCGGTTTGTGCTGAAGTAGAGGCTGACAGGTGGGTCCCACCCCCCATTTTAACCTCTGAAATTTACTCCTAATCACTGTTGTAAACAGTGAACCCCATACTACCCTTGGCAATTCAAATTATTCACCCATGAGCCATTTGAATTGATCCAAGTTCAAATGAGGTTTGGTTTGAATGAATTTCAGCACAAGTTCAGTTTGAAATTCAAATAAAGTTTGAATTTCTCCCCCTTAGCTCATGTCAAGATCAACTCCAAATGGAGTGAAAATTGGTGTGTGAGCTCACAAAAATGTGCTGAGTAAGAATATGCCTTCCACTTTTAAATTCATGGGATAAAAACAGTTTGAATTTGAATATGGTTTCAAACTGTCCTCTTCCTAACTATAGCCAAACTGCCCTCAAAAAGGTTTTGAATTTGGGTGAAACTTGGCATGGACATCCTTAGCAAAGTGTAGGAGTTTTCATATGTCCAGCCCATCTATATCACATGTGGGAAATACCACTTTTGCAATGTGTAAGTTTGTTCTCTAATGAGCATGTTGATAATTGTTACTTGCTCTTCATTTGTGTTCATCATTCTTCCTCAAATGAGGTGTGTGGTGTGGTGATGAACACTGCAAATGTGTGTCAAAAACTGAGGCCCTTACATTCCTCCCCCCTTAAAAGAATCTTGTCCCGAGATTATAAGGTGAAAATGAGAGAGAGGACGGTGGAAAAATTACCGGATATGCGACGTGAAAAAGTCGGGGTAGTTAGTGCGAAGGAATTCTTCGTTCTCCCATGTCGCTTCGTCCATGGAGTGATTACTCCATAGAACCTTGTAGAACCACAACGTACGGTTGCGTGTGGTTTGGGCCTTTTCATCAATAATCTGCACCGGTTCCTCCCGATAGGTGAGATCCGGTTGCAGTTCCTCAATGTCTTCCAGCTGAACGGTAGTTGATAGCTTGAGACACTTCCTCAGCTGGGAAATGTGAAAGACGTCGTGCACACCGGAAAGTGCTTCTGGTAATTTCAACCGGTATGCCACTGATCCACATCTTTCGGTAATCTGGAATGGACCGATGAATCGGGGTGCCAACTTTCCTCTCACCCCAAATCTGTTTACGCCCTTCATTGGAGACACCCGTAGATATACGTGATCTCCAACTTCGAATTGTAATGGGCGCCTTCTCCGGTCCGCATACTGTTTCTGACGGGATTGAGCGGCTTTTAGGTTCGCTTGAATTAGTCGAACCTTTTCTTCCGCGTTGTTGACAAGGTCAATCCCAAAGGTAACCCTTTCGCCAGACTCACACCAGTTCAATGGTGTGCGGCATTTTCTTCCGTATAGCGCCTCGTAGGGCGCCATCTTGATGCTGGCTTGGTACCCATTGTTGTACGAGAACTCGGCTAACGGCAAGTGATCATCCCAATTCTTGCCGTGGTTGATAGCGCAAGCTCGTAGCATGTCTTCTAGGATTTGATTTACCCGCTCGGTTTGCCCATCCGTCTGTGGGTGGTAGGCTGAACTACGGATCAGCTTCGTCCCCAAGGCAGCGTGTAGCTGCTCCCAAAAACGGGACACAAATAAAGTGCCCCGATCCGATATGATAGTACGGGGTACGCCGTACAAGCATAGGATCCGTGAGATGTACAGTTCAGCGTACTTCTTGGCGTTGTAGTTGGTGTTGACCGGGATGAAATGGGCAACTTTGGTGAGCCGATCGACGATCACCCACACCGAATCATGTTTCTGTAAGGTGGTGGGTAAACCGACGATGAAATCCATGCTCACGTCCTCCCACTTCCAGGCAGGAATGCCCAGTGGTTGCAGCAGTCCCGGTTTCCGCATATGATCTGCCTTCATCCTTCGACATGTATCACACTCGGACACGTATTTTGCAGTCTCGCGCTTCATCCGTGTCCACCAAAACTTTCTTCTGAGTTCTTGATACATCTTGTTGCTGCCGGGGTGAATAGAGAGCTTTGATAAGTGAGCCTCATCAAAGATCTTCTTCCGTAGTTCCGGGTTACGGGGTACGACGATCCGGTCCTTGAACCATAGGACGCTGTCTCCGTCTTTCTGGAAACATTTCAACTCCCCACTTTCTACACGTCTCCGCAAATGTGACATGCCCTTGTCATTCTTCTGGGCTGCCGCTATCTTTTCACGGATGGTGGGGATCAAAGCTAGGTTGTAGAGAGCTCCGTATGGAATCACACGTAGTGGTGGTTCACTCTCTTCCAACGGTGTGATGGTCAGATTGTTGACGTGTGACTTGCGGCTCAGCGCATCTGCCACAACGTTTGCCTTGCCCGGATGATAATGGATCTCTATCTCGTAATCCTTTATCAGTTCTAACCATCTTCGTTGCCTCATGTTCAGCTCCTTCTGAGTGAATATGTACTTGAGGCTTTTGTGGTCGGTATATAAATGTACGAGGTTACCGAGTAGGTAGTGCCTCCACATTTTTAGTGCAAGTACCACGGCAGCGAGCTCCAAGTCGTGAGTTGGATAATTCTGCTCATGGTTCCTAAGCTGCCGTGATCCATACGCGACCACCCTTCGATCTTGCATCAGCACACACCCAAGCCCAATGCCGGATGCATCGCAGTACACATCGAACGGCTTTGTTGTGTCTGGCTGTGCCCAAAACCGGTGCTGATGTCAGGTGCTTGACTAAAGCCTTGAATGCTTCTTCACATGCTGGACTCCAAACATATTTGGTAGCCTTCTTCAGCAGCTCTGTCATTGGCTTGGCAATCTTCGAGAAGTTCGGAATGAACCTCCGATAATATCCCGCGAGTCCGAGGAAACTCCGTACCTCGTGAACAGTTCTCGGGGACTTCCAATTCAACACTTGAGTGATCTTGCTCGGGTCCACAGCGATACCTTCCGCTGAGATGATATGCCCGAGGAAAGGCACCTGCGATATCCAAAACTCACATTTGCTGAATTTTGCGTATAACTTGTGATCCCGCAGCCGTTGCAAGACTATACGCAGATGTTTCTTGTGATCTTCCTCCGACTTGGAATATACCAGGATGTCATCGATGAAGACCACGACAAACTTGTCCAGCTCCGGCATGAATACCGAGTTCATCAAGTACATGAAGTGAGCTGGAGCATTGGTGAGGCCGAAGGACATAACTAGGTACTCATAAAGTCCGTACCTCGTCGAGAAAGCCGTCTTCTGAATGTCCTCAGCCCTTATTTTAATCTGATAGTACCCGGATCTTAAATCCATCTTGGAAAAGATCTTCGCTTCGACCAACTGATCAAACAACATGTCGATCCGTGGCAACGGGTACTTGTTTTTAATGGTTACGGCATTTAATGGACGGTAGTCCACGCAAAGCCGCAACGTTTCATCCTTTTTCTTGACAAATAATGCCGAACAGCCCCATGGCGAGGAGCTCGGCCTAATAAAACCCTTCTCCAGAAGGTCCGTGAGCTGAGTCTTCAGTTCAGCCAACTCCTTGGGCGCCATCTTGTACGGCCTTCGGGATATTGGCATGGTTCCCGGTGCAAGTTCAATCTTGAACTCCACCTCTCTATCGGGTGGCATCCCCGGCAAATCGTCCGGGAATACATCAGGAAACCCTCGGACCACCGGAATATCTTCCAATCTGATGGTCGTGGCTTGATAGACACTTGGAAGTTTTATTTCTGGACTGTCCAGAAATAATGAGTGAGAACCGTGCACCTCTGAGTTTAAGTGCACGATTCGAAGGACGGTGTCTAAAACAGCGCCGTGGCGGGTTAACCACGACATCCCTAGGATGACATCGACCTTCTGTCCCTCTAAGATAATGAGAGACGTGGGGTACACTCTACCCGCTAAGCATAACGGTGCTTTGGAGACCATTATGCTTGCTGAAATCTTCCCACCCGGTGAACAAATTAAATATGGACTATCGGTGGGTAGTATTGGCAAACTGTGTTTAGCAATAAAAGCTTGGCTAATAAAATTATGCGTGGCGCCTGAATCAAACAGTACTATAGCGGGATGCTGGTGGAGTTGGAACATACCCGCAAGGATTGGCTCGCCCTCCGGCACGTCCTCAATGGCAAGTTGGTGGACAGTGCCGGGCCTAGGGTTTGCCCGCCGCGCATTAGTAGGGTTCCGGGGTTGATTCCTCCCCGGAAACTGTGGTGCCACTCCGCGGCCTTGCCTCTCCGGGCAACTGCTCGCGAAGTGTCCTGGACGACCACACTTGTAACCTGTGGCCGCTGCTGGTGGAGTACTCGGTGGACGAAAGCCCGGCATGCGTTGCGGAGGTGCAAACGCACGCGGCATCGCCCGCTGCTGCTGTTGTTGTTGCGGTGGTGCTGGCAGTGCCGACCGGAATGCCGGTGAAGAGTATGGCCGACTGCGGAACGGCATCGACCGCTGTGGTGGTTGCCAGCATGGACCTGATGGTGGGCGATTCACCATCCGAAACTTCTGAGAAGGACCGCCTCCTTCTCCACTGTTCTGCGGCGCGCTTCGCTTTCGCTCTGCCGCCGGCAACTCCTTGCCGGAGTCCTCCTGAACAATCGCAGCATCAATGATGTCGTTGAGGCTGCCGCGATTGAACATCGCCAACTTGTCCTTCAGGAGCGGGTTAAGCCCCTGGTAAAAATGGTCTCGCCGCTTCTCGTCTGTATCCACGTGATACGACGTGTAGAGCGCGAGATCGTTGAACGCCCTGGAGTATTCCAGCGCGTTCCGGCTCCCTTGTTGCAGGTGTAGGAACTCCTGCGTCTTCCTCTTCATCAAACCGGGCGGTATATGATAGGCCCTGAAGGCCGTCCGGAACTCCGCCCAGGTCATCACTCGGTCCGTGGGCTGGGAAGCACAGAAGTTGGCCCACCACGCGCTCGCGGATCCTTGGAGCTGCTGGACCGCGAACTGAGTCTTGCGCTGCTCGCTGATTTGGAGCAGCCCGAACTTCATCTCTATGGCGCGGAGCCAGTTGTCCGCGTCAAGTGGTTCATCCGCCCTTGAGAATACAGGGGGATGAGTCGCCAGGAAGTCGGAGTAGGAGCTCTGTTGGCGCTCCTCACGATCTTGACGTCTCTCTGGGTGAGACGTATTGGCGATTAGAGTCTGCAGCAACTCTGTGTGCTGCTGATGCGAGCCCGCCATTGCCGCGACAATGTCGGCCAATGTAACCGTTGGTAGTGGCGGTGGCGGTGTTTGCTGTTGCTGTTGCTGCTGCTGTCCCGAGGAGTCCTCGGGAGGTGGTTGGGAGGTCTCTCCCCCTTGACTGGTACCCCCAACGTCAGGGTTGGCACGAGTACGCGTCATTCTGAAATTCAAAACAGCAGCAATTAGCACATGTCTTACTAAAAATTCCATACGCAACAGTAGGTATTGAAGTGACACATGATCAATTTGCACAACATTCACATATATTGATAAAGCATAAACTTTATACAAGATACATTATTCTCGGATCTCCGAGAAGTCGTGCTCATGTCGTCACTACCTATACATACGCTACTGTCTACACGACATGTCACCGATTACAAAAGTTGGGTTACGCTACCCTAGCTGCCCTACTTGGCAACCGTAACCCCCTACTCGGAGTAGAACTCGACCTCCTGTGGGTCGTCCTCCTCCGGTACCTCTGCTGGTGGCTCGGGGTCTACCACCTCTTCTCCCATTCCGGGTTCTTCCATGGCTGGAAGACCCAAGACTACCGGTACGCCCAATACCGTGGGCACGAGGTCCTGCAAGGCATGCACCTCGTCCATAGCTTGGTTGTAGTCCTCTTCCCAGCCTTGTCCTTCCTCAATAGCGTCGTCCCGCTCTTTAGCAAGGTCCTCATTCTGCTGGGTTAGGGTCTGCACCAGCTCTTGCAACGCCGCGATGTCCACACGGCTCTTCTTCCTTGCCTTCTTCAGACGACGCAACTGATTGTGTTGTTCATTTAGTCGCTTGATCGTCGGAAGAAGCACATTGCGGAGTGCGCTGTGAGCACTCTCGAAATGATCTCCACGGCTTGTGCTCTCCTTGAGCTTAGTGGCGAGATGCTCCGTATGAACAGCTTGGCTGTCCATCACAGCGTTTCCCGCCCTCATTTGGAGGCTGAGGTTTGCCTCCGCAGGGTTGTACCTTGGGCAATTCGGGTCTGTTGCCTCCAGGTACCTCTCTTCCCACACATGCTGGGCTCGTCCCTCCACCGGAACAAGTGCGTATGGAGTGCCCTCCATAGCCTGCACGTGTAGTTGGCAGAAACGTGACATAGTGTCACGGGCTGCCACTTGCCACATCCCTTCCGGTTGTCTTCCTCTCACCGTGACGGTGAATGGCACCCAACCGGGTGGTGTAGGTCCTGCAGGAACCTCGACATGGATCGTCCACGTCTTGTTCCCCTCTTCGCCTTCTTCCTTGGCGAAGTATTGCGGCATCTGGTTGTACCCGAAATATTGGAGCATTTGCCACAATGCTTCCGGGTAGCCGCTACGGTCAGAGCAGTGGGAAACTACCCACCCGTCCTCCAACTGTTTATCTGCTGTCATCTGTAAAAATATATTTGAGAAATATCAAATATTTATTTAAACAGTAAACTTCTGAGCTATAACATAATACATGTCATTGAACCCATAAAACTTGGAAACATAGTTCAAATTTTAAACAAATTTGACTGCTGATCTGCTGTTCCCATGACAGCCTTGACCAGTTTCCATATCAACCTGATTTAGGCCATGTTAAAGGCAAACCAATTCTGGAGCTCAACATCAAAGTTAAATTTAACTTCAATAGCTTCCCAGAAAGTATTTGGTTGGCCTAAGATCTGTCCTGGTTCAAGAGTTATGAGATGTCAAAGTTAACAGAATTTCTGGAATCAATTGGACAGCACCTCCCTGCTTTAGGTACTGAATTGATCCAAGAATCCCAGTTAATTCTGTTCCCAATCTGACAAAACTTTCTGTTACAAAGTCGTAACCCATCTCATAAGCTTTCCAGAAGTACCTCATTTCCTATTTTTGGATTTTTAAGCAGGAAGTTATGCTTAATTTACAGAGAGTTTACAGAGAGTCTTTGCTCTGTCCTGTTTTCTGGACAGTTTCAACTCTACTGCATTTTTCGAGTGGTTAAGGGATGAAACACCTCTGGACCTCAACAGAAGAGTTGTAAAGCTCTTCCAACGCTTTCCAGAAATGTATCATACGACCCCAACCTCGAAAGAACTCAACCTCTAACCTCTGACTAACTTCAGCCTTGATTCAGCTGAAAACAGAGTGCTCTGTCCTTAACATCCTATAAGTTGAAAGCTTGTTAACTTTGAATATCCTGTTCAAGGGAAGGAGTTACATCAAGTTTTACTACTTTGGATCAAAACCTTCAAGTTTTTTTAAATGAAGTTGTTCATTTAGTTGGGTGTGACGTCGATGCGTCACCAGATTATGTCGGTACTACGTCCTCACAAAGGAAAAACCTATACCGGACTTAGCCGGCTTCGTTAGTTCAGTGGCACTACTCGTCACTCGCACACGGATGCTACACGTCTACCGTTTCGTGGTAAGGCTACCTGAAGAAACTCAAACAATCATCAGACTCGGCTGCACACCGAGCCCGGAATCCATACAGTTCGTACATCCGGCCGTCATCACTCGCCCGGATGTTCTCAAGCCAAACACGCCTTGAGTTACGTGTTCACGTTTCATACCACGTGACGGGGTCTCCCATGTTGCACCACGCACGCCAGGGACAGACGTTGCTCGAATACCCCAAACGACATGAAGAGTCGTAGAGGATACTAAAGCGGGTCGGGTTACCTGCCACCCGTGGGGCTCCACCCTTCAGCTTGTGCACACTGGTGGACAGCGCTTACGTGCACCCCCCAAGACATGAACGTCCCGAGATGCACGATTTTCCGACATAACAAATAGGTTAATATGCCACTTTCTATATGCTAATAACATCCTTATACAGGCTACTAACTCGTTCCTCACTGGTTTTTCGAAAAAGAAGACCTTTGTACTGTGTTAAACCTCAAGCGAGCTCTGATACCACGCTGACACGACCCCATTGGTCCTGTCGAGCCAGGATCACGCTGAGGGGTGCTGCGTTGCACAGCACCGTATAACACACGTCAAAGGTGCAAAGCGGAAGCGGAAGTTTTATTACATAAACAAGTTTATGAACATGTTTACATCAAAATAAGTTCAGTCTACACTCGCGGGCGTAGACTAAGCATCAAGTGCACGTTCAGCCCTCGAACGTGTCCTTGCTAGCACACACGCACACTAACTCTGCGGCGTGCACGACTCCCACTCGACGGGGTTCCCCTCCTGGGGTTCCGTCTCCTCTTCGGGAGTCCCTTCCTCATAGAACCCTGCAAAAGCTTCAAACACAAGCAGTGAGCACGAAGGCTCAGCAAGTCTGACCCGTCTCACCTAAACATGGAACTTCTACATGAGGGTAATGGGTTGCATGAGGTAAAAATCATTTGCAAGGACTCGCCTAATTAGTAGAACCTTACTTTCAAGTTTTAGCAGCAGGTTGTGGAGAACCTTACGCTAAGGCACATGAGAGAGCCGCAATCAAACAAGAAACGTATTTCTCTCATGTACTTTGCCGAAAGTTGAAAAGAACTTTAATTAGCTCTAAGCTACAGCATATCATTAACAATCACTGTCCAGCTTTCACTCAGCAACATTTTGACATGTAACTAGCCTGTTCTTTCTACGTCACGGTACAGTGAACAAGTGGTACTCACTGACCGCGAGGGACGGCGATTATAATCGATTTACACCTGCAGGGTTACCCGAACAACCCGTCACGTACGCCCGTACTCGATGTTGCCTACAACAACCATCACGGACGCCGTACGCGACTACCTTTCACCTGTTAGCCAAATATTGAACCGGTCCCATCGTCCCGAGCAAGAGGTCTCTGCACGCGCATCTCCGTGCCGCCAGCCGATTTACACCTCAAGCTCTCAACCTACCCTCTGAACGACGGGCAATGCCTCAATAACCAGCTACCCGAGTTACATCAGTTTCCCGGTTCCCATATAGCCGGTAGGTCTTCGGTACTGTTCTAGCTTGTTCAACAGGCCCGCACACGGCTCGGTCCTCAATCGACACAAGCGGAGCTACAGCACACAGGCCCCAACGTCCTGCTGCCCTTACTCTCCGCTCGGTCTCATTTTCTTGCCATGTGTATCATGTGCTATCTCTACCCGAGCAATGTGCCTCTAGCCTATTCTCGCGAGTAGTTCCAACTACTCGACTTGTACCGAATCCTACTCTATCCTAGCAATGCAGTGGCTAACGGGGTTTGCAATCCTAAACCCCAACCCATGGTTTTCTTGGCTATGCAGTGGGGTTTCCAAACAAGACTCTAATGCACAGAATAAAGGAAACAAGTATGTGCTCAAAACAATAAAAATTTGTAAAATGGTTAATGCAAACCGGAGCTTGCCTTGCTGCTCTTGGTCGTAGGCTAGCTGTTCCTCCGGAGTAACAAAATCTAGGACTTCGGGTTCCTCCTCGACCTTAGCGACTACATGATAAGAGTAATGTATGTATTAATTTAAATGCATTTGTATTATCTTTGAAGTTGTGAAGTCTATAACCTTTGCTAGACAGACCTAATGACTGTGAAACTTTTACTGTGGCTTGGTTACAACATAAACAGAGACTTGGTCAAGTTTTAGTTGCAGCAAAGCTCATTTGTGCCCTCCACAATTAATTATGTCCTTGACCTTAATTGGAACTCTTAGGGTGTTCTAGGAATTTTCATGAGACAAAATATGACTTTCTGAAAACTAGATTTTCAGAGGGTTCTAATGTAGTTGGTCTCACTTAATTTGGAAGTCCCTAACTAAAGATATGAGCCAAACAATTTCAGAGAAATTCTGAAAATGTTTCTGAACATTTTCTATTTTCTCTGGAACAGTTTCACTAATCACACCCTTAGGTGGATTAAATGAGCTCAAATGGATCTGAACTTTTTATGGTAGTTCAGGGATATTTTGGTGAATATCCCAGCAAAATTTCAGGATTTTCCTCCACAGGATTCTCCAGTTAAAATTCCTAAAACAGTTTAAACTTTGAGGAATTAATTCTGGAAAATTAAGGGTTTTCATGAAGTGAAACTTGATTTGCTGGAAAGTACTCGGAGGACTGAATCCAGCAAAATTTGGTTCACTCGATTTGGAGCTTTCTAGCCAAAGTTATAAGGATTTGAAGTTTGAACTGAAACTGAAATTCGGGAAAAAGTTTAAACTCTGGCTTGTGGGCCCCGCACACAGTGCGTCGTCTTCCTCCTCGCGCCAACTGCGCGGCGGCGGCGTTCTCCGGCGACCCTCGCCGGAACTGAGTTCCCGGCCACCCCCCGGCCCGAAACTTGCCGCCTGCCCCTTCACTGACACCCTGGACTCGATGGTGGGGTCGCCGGCCACCGGCGATGACCGGAAACCCGTGCGCACCGATGACAGCACCTGCTAGGGTTCCGGTGAGGTCGGTCCCGCTCTCCCGTGCACCAAATCGACCGGAAATCGGTCGGAGAGCATCAGTAGAGCATGGGAAACACGAACCAGGGCTGGGTGGAAGCTAGAAATACCGGCAACTAGGCTCTCGACGGTGAGCCGAGGTGTTCAGCCATGGCGGCGGGGAAAGCAGCCATATCATGGCCGATTCTCGATGGTTTTCTATCGTGCGTAGAAGCTACTAGGTAACGAGCTCGTCCAACCCTCGTGCATAGAGCACGAATTTCACCCGAAGGTGAGCTCGGTCCTTATGAACTGATCAAGAGTAAATTTGGAAATTCTCGGCCGAGGGTTGATCAATCGCCAAACGGCTTTCGGCTACTCCATCTACATACAATCACGCACCTTTCTTGTGTAGAGAAGAGGACGTGACAACGGCTGTGCCGTGCTGTCCACGGGAGCCCGATCGGCGGCGATGTTCGGCTCGCCGGAGAAATGGCTCGTACAGCTCGAGGACGCTTGCTCACTGGACAACACGGGGTCTAGGAGGTTGCTCACGACCTCTTGGTGCCGTTTTTCTGTGGAGGAGGCGGTGCTCGCGAGTGATCGGGCTTGATCAAACGTGAGCTCGGGCGGCGGCGATGGCAGTGGAAGAACAGGTCGTGCACGTCGGCAGCTCGGGGAATGGGCGACTGAAGCACGCCGGGGAGGGGATAAGTAGCCCGGCGACTGGTCTCCGGCTTGGGGCGCGCAGCAGGAGCTGGCGCCGGCTGCCCCCTCGGTGGCGCGCGCACACTGCACCCGGGAACCGATGGAGCTGCGTTTCAGTCGGTTTGTGCTGAAGTAGAGGCTGACAGGTGGGTCCCACCCCCATTTTAACCTCTGAAATTTACTCCTAATCACTGTTGTAAACAGTGAACCCCATACTACCCTTGGCAATTCAAATTATTCACCCATGAGCCATTTGAATTGATCCAAGTTCAAATGAGGTTTGGTTTGAATGAATTTCAGCACAAGTTCAGTTTGAAATTCAAATAAAGTTTGAATTTCTCCCCCTTAGCTCATGTCAAGATCAACTCCAAATGGAGTGAAAATTGGTGTGTGAGCTCACAAAAATGTGCTGAGTAAGAATATGCCTTCCACTTTTAAATTCATGGGATAAAAACAGTTTGAATTTGAATATGGTTTCAAACTGTCCTCTTCCTAACTATACCCAAACTGCCCTCAAAAAGGTTTTGAATTTGGGTGAAACTTGGCATGGACATCCTTAGCAAAGTGTAGGAGTTTTCATATGTCCAGCCCATCTATATCACATGTGGGAAATACCACTTTTGCAATGTGTAAGTTTGTTCTCTAATGAGCATGTTGATAATTGTTACTTGCTCTTCATTTGTGTTCATCATTCTTCCTCAAATGAGGTGTGTGGTGTGGTGATGAACACTGCAAATGTGTGTCAAAAACTGAGGCCCTTACACATGCATGAGCATCATCGCATCTAGTTTAGGGTTTGTGCATGATATTGATTGCTGTGAATTTTGTATGCACGTGAATCCTACATAGCAGAACAAGCTCAGGGAGCTGTCTACGACGAGCTGCAGCAACAGGGTTTTGAGAATCAAGAACAACCGGAACCGCAAGAACAAAGCAAGTGCTCCTTGACCATGTTGATCCTATGTTTTGGGTAAAACTGTTTTGTTTTGCGAAAAGGTGTGTGTGCTGAGTCAAAACATGATGGGAAACCCTTTTATAGGAGTTTACTAGTTTTGATTAAACCATCCTTGTCGCCTGGGAAGTTTATGAGTCGGGTATGGTTTTTGCTTTATGCTTCGCTGAGTTTATGGGATTGGGAAGCGAGATAGATGTGTCTAGCTAACTGCACTCATACTGATAATCAGTAATTGATGAGGTTAATGAACATGGATCGAAGGGGAGATCTAGGCAAGCCTGGGTTTGTGAATGAGGTAGCATGAGATGGTGGTTTTACTTGCCGTAGATCTAAGGACTGGTTCATGCATGCACATGCCAGGATAACAGTGCCACCACAAGGCCAAGTATGGGTGCGGCTTAGCTGAGTAATTAGGTAAGTTGCTAGAGTGTTATGGACTGTGGAAGGCGCGGGGAATGAGAGTCGAGTGCGGACTGCCCTGGGAACTGCATGGCACAAGAGGGGGCCTGTGGGTGGGAGAATTGGAGATTCTAGCCTGCCGGTGAAACCTTAGTGAGTCCGTACATCTAGTAACCCCTTTGTAAAGGCTATTTTGTGATCTCTTGACCATACACCGGCGGTTGTGTACTGGTAAAATGGAGGTTCTGCAGTCGCCAACGGGTGACGAAATCACAAACTTGTGGGTAAAGAGGTACAAACTCTGCAGAGTTATTAAAACTATCATGATAGCCGAGCTTACGGTCACGAGCACCTGGCTAAACTGCCATGATTAGATGGGATGATTATTGGAATGGTTATGGGGAAGGTTCTTGGTTATGGTTATTGGTTTGGAACTGTTGAGTCCGGGAGATAAGATGGTTGCATGACTGATGGGTCATGACATAAGATTGGTCTCGGTGTGAGATGTGGTTGTTTTATGAGGTGAGATGGTAGCGAATACGAGGAGGTATTCGTGAGTATGAATAAAAGATTGGTAAATGTTCGGATGGAACATGGAAAGCGATGGAGGTATGTTGGTAATTTAATACATACTGGGATTACATTCATCTAAAGTTAAGTTGCTGTTTTATCATGTTTTTATAAATCTGCTTTTCTGCAAATAAGCCTTTTATTACCTACCTTGTTTATAAGCTGCATATCATGTGTTATTCCCGCACTTGCTGAGTACATCATTGTACTCAAACTTGCATTATTATTTCTTCATCAACAGCAAGAGAAGACTACTATGAAGACCGAGTAGAGCATTATGGCATGTGATCTGTTCTCAACCTTGCCTGTGGAGGGAGTAGAGATGGAGCCACTTCTGCTTAGTTTTGCTTCTGCATTAGTTTTTGCTTCCGCATTTAAATAAAGATCTCCGCTGCGTAGAAATAAAGACTTCCGCTGTGAGCATGAGTCCAAGACTCATGAGGTGTTGTAATAAACTCTGTTATTCGTGGTAATATATAATCTGAATTCAGTTTGTGGAAAGTATGTGTATGTGTGATGAACATCCTGGGCACACATATGCATTAGTTCTCGGTTCTGTGGCTTTCCACAGAATTGAGGGCGTCACAGATTGGTATCAGAGCCACGGGTTGACAGTAGGTTACACGCCTAGATAGAAACCTTAGGTTGATATTAGAATCACGGGTTAACAACAAGTTATACCCCTAAATAGAAGCTACGCGGACCAAAGGAAGCATCCTAGGATGAATAGCTTGGATTGGCCTTGAAACCACCCTGACATAGGAAACCATCCTTGAATAGGAGTTGAGTGGGAACTTGTGATGATTATTTGTGAATATGTGCTTAGTGTGAGTTGTGGGACGCCTCAACAACGTTGCCCATATCCACACGTAAGAAGAAAGAGGAGTGAAATGCTTCGGCACTTGATCACATCCTCATAAGGACTAATATATATAGTCCAAACTCCCCTTGATGCATATAGTTGAAAGGACCTATCTAATCTTCTAACCTTCTATTCTATTTCGTTCTCTCTCACAGATGGTGAGAGGAAACGCCAGCCGAAGGAACGTCCAGGAAGATGACCACGAAGAAATTCCTGCTAACCCTGGAGCTGGCGAAAACAACCTAGAAAGGTTGATGGCCATGCAAAACCAGCTTATGCAAACCATGATCCAAACTTTGGGTCAGTTGCAGGCCAACCAACACCCCATTCCGGCACCACCGCCACCACCACCGCTGGCTCATAACAGGTTGGGAGAGTTCATGAGGACTCGACCACCCACCTTTGCTCAAGCAAGCGATCCAATGGAGGCAGATGATTGGTTGAAATCCATGGAGAAGAAGCTTGCCATTGTACAGTGCAACGACCGAGAAAAGGTTCTCTTTGCGTCGCACCAACTGATGGGAGCAGCTGCTGACTGGTGGGATGCCTTGAGCAACGCCCATGCCAACCCGGAGACAATCACTTGGACTGAGTTCAAGGAAAGTTTCCGCTCCCACTACATCCCTGTTGGCGTAATGATGCTCAAGAGGCAGGAGTTTGAAGGTCTCCGCCAAGGGCAGAAGAGTGTGAACGAATACCTCAACAAGTTCATACAACTGTCCCGGTAATGCCCCCGAAGATGTCAACTCAGATCAGAGGAAGCAGTACCTGTTCATGAGAGGGTTGAACAATGAGATCCAAGTTCAGCTCCTCAACAATGACTACGTAAGCTTCCAGAAGCTGGTTGATAAGGCTATTGTGGTGGAAAACAAGATCCGAGAGATCGAGCACGAGTGCAAAAGGAAGATTCCATACCAGCCCCAAGGGAGCAACGCACGACCTAGATACATGCCCCCTGCACCGCAGTATGGATCAACCACTCCTACGTACCGCCCTGGTCAGCCACCACAGCAACAGTTTGTTGCACCGGCACCTCGAGTGCCCATGCCTCCTGCGCCCCGGCGTAACAATGGCGCTCCTGTTCAAAACCCCCGCCCCAACGTACCTGCTGCCGTAGGCAACAGGGCATGCTTTGCATGCGGGGAAGTAGCCACTTTGCTAACCGGTGCCCGAAGCAAGGCCCTGGACAGCAAGGTAACGTGCCCAAGCAGAACCAGCGACCAAACGGAGGGGACAACCAAGGAAACCGTGGACCGCAGAACTATGCTCGTGGCCACGTTAACCATGTCACTGCTGAGGAAGCACAACAGGCTGAGGACGTCGCAATTGGTATGTTCCTTGCCAACTCCAACCCAGCCACCATTTTATTTGATTCCGGAGCATCACATTCCTTCATATCATCCAAATATGTTGCCAAACATCATCTACTCGTATCCCACTTAGAATGTGCTATGCTAGTTAATTCTCCCGGAGGAGAAATGAGGACTAATATAGTATGTCCTAAAGTAAGCCTTAAAATAAGGGGGGTAGACTTCCTTGCCAACCTTATTGTTTTGGACTCCCACGGAATTGACATCATACTCGGAATGGACTGGTTAAGCAAGCACAAAGGGGTAATCCAATGTGCTGAGATAAGCGTGCAGTTGACGAACGAACACGGTATCCGTGTCGAGTTTGAGTCAGCCCAGCAAGCAACCGAACGGGCGGATTTGAACCATGTTGAAGGAGTAGCATTGGACAACATTCCAGTGGTTCAGGAATATTCGGATGTATTCCCGGAAGAACTTCCAGGTATGCCACCTGACCGCGACATCGAGTTTGCCATAGATTTGGTACCTGGAACTGCACCTATAGCTAAGAGACCATATAGGATGCCCGTCAACGAGTTAGTCGAACTCAAGAAGCAAATTCAAGAACAGTTGGAGAAGGGTTTTATCCGTCCAAGTTCGTCACCATGGGGAGCCCCGGTACTCTTCGTGGACAAGAAGGACGGAACCCAAAGAATGTGCGTGGACTACAGGTCTCTCAACGAGGTAACAATCAAGAATAAATACCCTCTGCCCCGTATAGAGGACCTGTTCGATCAAATGAAAGGAGCCCAAGTATTCTCCAAAATTGATCTTCGGTCGGGATATTTCCAGCTGAAGATTAAGCCCTCCGATATACCTAAGACAACCTTTCGGACGCGGTATGGTTCATATGAATATACCGTTATGTCCTTTGGATTGACAAATGCACCCGCATACTTCATGTACCTTATGAACAAGGTTTTCATGGAGTACTTGGATAAGTTCGTCGTGGTTTTCATCGACGACATTATGGTGTATTCAAAAGTGAGGAGGAGCATGAAGAACATCTGAGATTGACCTTGCAGAAGCTGCGCAAGCATCAATTGTATGCCAAGCTCAACAAGTGTCAATTTTGGCTTAAGGAAATATCTTTCCTAGGCCACATCATCTCCAAGGAAGGGGTATCGGTTGATCCTGGAAAGGTGAGAGATGTTCTAAAGTGGGACCAACCGAAGAACGTGAGGGATATTTGAAGTTTCCTTGGGATGGCAGGATACTATCGGCGCTTCATTAAAGACTTCTCTAAGATAGCAAAACCTATGACGGAGTTGCTAATGAAGGGAAAGGTCTTTCAATGGACACAAGCCCGCCAAGAAAGTTTTGAGGAACTCAAGAAAAGGCTAACCACAGCACCAGTTCTGGTATTGCCAGACGTAAGTAAGAGCTTTGACATATATTGTGACGCATCCAGACAAGGGCTCGGGTGTGTACTCATGCAGGAAGGACAAGTGGTAGCCTATGCCTCACGACAATTAAAGAAGCACGAGCTTAACTATCCTACACACGATTTGGAGTTAGCAGCAGTGGTGCATGCATTGAAGATTTGGAGACATTATATCCTTGGTCATCGATGTGAGATCTATACAGATCATAAAAGCCTCAAGTACATATTCACACAAACGGACTTGAATTTGAGGCAACGTCGATGGTTAGAACTCATCAAGGATTATGATGTAGGAATCAATTACCACCCCGGGAAGGCCAATGTGGTCGCTGACGCATTGAGCAGAAAGGGAGCATGCCACCAACTCACGGTTCGGGAGCTACCACCCGAACTACGTAAGGAGTTCGAACAGTTACACCTCGGATTCTTGAATAACATGGAAATGATGGAAATCCACTCCTCATTGGAGCAAGAAATAAGAAAGGGACAAGCAACGGACGAGGGGATCAAGGAGATCAAAGAAAGAATCCGACAAGGGATAGAAAAGGATTTCAAGGAGGATGAAAAGGGTACGCTTTGGCTAGGAAAAAGGATTTGTGTGCCAAACATAAAACACCTTCGCGGCATGATATTGAAGGAGGCACATGATTCACCCTATTCCATACATCCAGGGAGCACCAAAATGTACAAGGATTTGAAAACTTGCTATTGGTGGGATGGTATGAAGAGGGATATAGCCGAATACGTTGCCCTATGCGACACATGCCAACGGGTAAAAGCCGAACATCAAAAACCCGTTGGATTGTTGCAACCTTCGAAAATACCTGAATGGAAATGGGAGGACATCAGTATGGACTTTATTGTCGGATTGCCACGAACTCAGTAAGGATACGACTCCATCTGGGTCATTGTGGACCGGTTGACGAAAACCGCCCATTTTCTTCCGGTAAAGACCAGTTACAACGTTACACAGTTGGCAGAGTTGTACATGGAGCAGATCGTGTGCCGTCATAGAGTTCCGAAGAGGATAGTCTCCGATCGAGGTTCTCAGTTTACCTCTAGATTCTGGAGGAAGTTGCAGAAAGCCATGGGTACACGACTGGATTTTAGCTCCGCCTATCACCCACAAACGGATGGGCAAACCGAGAGGACAAACCAAATTCTGGAGGACATGCTGAGAGCTTGCGCCTTGAAACGTGGGCGTAGTTGGGATAGGAGTTTACCGTATGCCGAGTTCTCCTATAACAACAGCTATCAAGCTAGCTTGAAGATGTCGCCTTTCGAAGCCTTATATGGCAGACGGTGTAGAACGCCGCTGTTCTGGAACGAGACTGGAGAGAACCAGGTGTTTGGACCCGAAGTACTACAAGAGGCTGAAAAGCAAGTCCAAACGATACGGGAGAACTTAAAGGCTGCTCAGTCACGACAGAAAGGCTATGCGGACAATAGGCGTAGAAAGTTGACCTTTGAAGTTGGAGACTTCGTATACCTTAAAGTATCGCCTATCTGAGGCCAACGACGTTTTAACGTCAAAGGCAAACTAACGCCTCGCTACATCGGACCATTTAAGATTTTGGACAAGCGAGGAGAAGTAGCCTACCAACTAGAGCTCCCAAACCACCTCTCCGATGTACATGACGTGTTCCATATATCCCAGCTCAAGAAGTGCTTAAGAGTACCAGAAGAACAAGTATCAATTGGAGAACTTGAGCTTCAAGAGGACCTAACTTACTCAGAACACCCTGTCCGAATCTTGGACGTAAAGGAAAGGGTCACCCGAAACAAGGTGATTCGATGGTACAGGGTGCAATGGAACCATCACACTGAAGCTGAAGCCACATGGGAACGTGAAGAGGATATCAAGGCAGAATTTCCCCACCTATTTTCTACTAACGAATCTCAAGGGCGAGATTCAATTTAAGGGGGGTAGATTTGTGACACCCTCACCTCGGGTGTCAGCATATGTTCATGTTTTATGAAGAAGAAAAACATTTTAAGAAGAGTAGAAACAGATACAAGTACCAAAAGGATAGCCAATAAAGCTCTCCGAGAGCACCGAAGGCAATTTCCACGGCCAGCAGACCACGTGGCGTGTTTGGAGCTCATCCCCGAGAAATTGGGAGAGGTCCGCCGCTAAACTAGCTACGTGGCAGGCTCGGGGGTCACCTCCGCAATTGGAAAGAGGTCCGACCCCGTGGGACACGTGCTACCGCGGAGCTAGCCGCTGCGGAAGAAGCAAAGGCATTTTTTATAGGATACGTGTCATCCTCGGAGCTAGTCCTCGCGGAAATCAGAGGACCATTCGCGGGGGATACGTGTCAATCCCGGAGCTCATCTCAGAGAAGTCCGGATCTATCGAATACGTGTCGCCACCAGAGCTTATCACCGGAAGGCCCGTCGCAGCTAAACACGTGTCGACCGCGGGGCATGTCCCTAAGGAAAGAAGAATAGGAAGACCGGCGCCAACACGTGGTGTGCGTAGAGCTCACCTCCGAAGAAGAGGGAGGTCTCACTCGAGACACGCGGCACAACCGGAGCTCGTCTCTGCGGGAGAAGAGATACCAGGCTCGGAAGGACACGTGGAGCTTCCGGAGCTCATCACCGCGGAGGTAACGATTCTGGAGCGGTTTTTACGCGTGAAGATACCGGTACGCAATGGAAACCGATCTAAACTCCACGATGTTACCGAAGATAAGACGTCAGGATCTAACAAAGATCTGAATAAGACTCTTATTCGGGATCCAATCAGATTAGGACTCTTCTCTTCCTGATTATAAATAGAACCCGAAACCTCTGGCCGAAATCACGAACTTCTCTTTCAACTCCTGAGCCGACGACTTAGAGCCCTAGCCCTAACTCGCCGAGCAAAACATCGCCGAAGCGCAACAAGGGAGATCATCAGAGAAGAACCGAGTGGTCTGAGGAGGACCTCAAAGTCAAGAAGAGCGTGAGATAGGACTTCGATACCACCTTACGACATCACTGTGTTCATCTCTTTTGCATCTGTTCTTCAATTCCTTTCGAACAGAAGCCTTTTCGTGGACAGATCACTTGATGATCAGTTTGATCTAAAGACAAGATCATCGCCACGACCACCTTTGATCCGAACACCTCTGTCCATGCAAGCCATGCAAGGGCACACCAATCTAATAAAAATCATAGGATAGCATGCATGAGCATCATCGCATCTAGTTTAGGGTTTGTGCATGATATTGATTGCTGTGAATTTTGTATGCACGTGAATCCTACATAGCAGAACAAGCTCAGGGAGCTGTCTACGACGAGCTGCAGCAACAGGGTTTTGAGAATCAAGAACAACCGGAACCGCAAGAACAAGGCAAGTGCTCCTTGACCATGTTGATCCTATGTTTTGGGTAAAACTGTTTTGTTTTGCGAAAAGGTGTGTGTGCTGAGTCAAAACATGATGGGAAACCCTTTTATAGGAGTTTACTAGTTTTGATTAAACCATCCTTGTTGCCTGGGAAGTTTATGAGTCGGGTATGGTTTTTGCTTTATGCTTCGCTGAGTTTATGGGATTGGGAAGCGAGATAGATGTGTCTAGCTAACTGCACTCGTACTGATAATCAGTAATTGATGAGGTTAATGAACATGGATCGGAGGGGAGATCTAGGCAAGCCTGGGTTTGTGAATGAGGTAGCATGAGATGGTGGATTTACTTGCCGTAGATCTAAGGACTGGTTCATGCATGCACATGCCAGGATAACAGTGCCACCACAAGGCCAAGTATGGGTGTGGCTTAGCTGAGTAATTAGGTAAGTTGCTAGAGTGTTATGGACTGTGGAAGGCGCGGGGAATGGGAGTCGAGTGAGGACTGCCCTGGGAACTGCATGGCACAAGAGGGGGCCTGTGGGTGGGAGAATTGGAGATTCTAGCCTGCCGGTGAAACCTTAGTGAGTCCGTACATCTAGTAACCCCTTTGTAAAGGCTATTTTGTGATCTCTTGACCATACACCGACGGTTGTGTACTGGTAAAATGGAGGTTCTGCAGTCGCCGACGGGTGACGAAATCAAAATCTTGTGGGTAAAGAGGTACAAACTCTGCAGAGTTATTAAAACTATCATGATAGCCGAGCTTACGGTCACGAGCACCTGGCTAAACTGCCATGATTAGATGGGATGATTAGATGGGATGGTTATTGGAATGGTTATGGGGAAGGTTCTTGGTTATGGTTATTGGTTTGGAACTGTTGAGTCCGGGAGATAAGATGGTTGCATGACTGATGGGTCATGACATAAGATTGGTCTCGGTGTGAGATGTGGTTGTTTTATGAGGTGAGATGGTAGCGAATACGAGGAGGTATTCGTGAGTATGAATAAAAGATTGGTAAATGTTCGGATGGAACATGGAAAGCGATGGAGGTATGTTGGTAATTTAATACATACTGGGATTACATTCATCTAAAGTTAAGTTGCTGTTTTATCATGTTTTTATAAATCTGCTTTTCTGCAAATAAGCCTTTTATTACCTACCTTGTTTATAAGCTGCATATCATGTGTTATTCCCGCACTTGCTGAGTACATCATTGTACTCAAACTTGCATTATTATTTCTTCATCAACAGCAAGAGAAGACTACTATGAAGACCGAGTAGAGCATTATGGCGTGTGATCTGTTCTCAACCTTGCCTGTGGAGGGAGTAGAGATGGAGCCACTTCTGCTTAGTTTTGCTTCCGCATTAGTTTTTGCTTCCGCATTTAAATAAAGATTTCCGCTGCGTAGAAATAAAGACTTCCACTGTGAGCATGAGTCCAAGACTCATGAGGTGTTGTAATAAACTCTGTTATTCGTGGTAATATATAATCTGAATTCAGTTTGTGGAAAGTATGTGTATGTGTGATGAACATCCTGGGCACACATATGCATTAGTTCTCGGTTCTGTGGCTTTCCACAGAATTGAGGGCGTCACACACGTGGAGCATCCGGACCTCTCCCCGCGGAGGGGGAGGCCCGACTTCTGTTGGCCACGTGGCGGGCCCGGATCTCTCTTCTGAGGAGAGGGGGGTCCGGCCCTGCTGGACACGCGGCGCCTTCGGGCCTCTCTCCCACGGAGGGGGAGGTCCGACTTCTGCATGCCACGTGGCGGGCCCGGAGCTCTCCTCTGAGGAGAGGGAGGTCCGGCCCCGCCGGACGCGTGGCGCCTTCGGAGCTCTCCCTGCGGAGAAGGGCGAGTTCCTTAGGCATTTTACCCTGTGCGCGGGGGTACCCCATATCTCAGGTACCGACAGCATCGCTCCAGCTCCATCCTCAGGTCCATTGATGGGAGCCTGGTGGAGCTGGAATACGCAGTCTGCCCGTCAACCGTTGGCGTGCGCGTCAGTGACACAGCCGGTTGGCCGGGGCATCATCCCCGCCGAATCCGAGGGTTAGCGGCGGCGACGACAAGACGGTCTACCTCGCAAATCCACTGCTGGGTCGCTGACTGAGGCGCGTCCCCAGCAAGCGGATTGTGCAGTAGCGCTCTTGCTGCGGCCAGCGCGCCCCCGTGGGGGACGATCAGCGCTGCAGAGGATCTCACGCTTGCTGGAGCCTGTGTTGCTGGAGTCGGCGCTGCCGGAGTCGGCTGCTGGATTCCAGCTTGCGCCGACACACTCCGTCCAGAGTGTGTCGAGACGTAGTGCCCGCTAGTCACGGTCCGTCATGAACGCGGGGGAGGAGAGCATGCCGCTGAAGGAAGCTTGGTCATCTTCGCCGGCAAAAGCTCATCGCACAGGGGAAAAGCCCCCTTCCTGGCGCGCCAAATGTCAAAGTGTGTAGTCGACACTTCCCCCGGACCTGCTCTGGGCAGCCCGCGGAGGTTATTTTTCGGAGGGGCTAGACACTTGCGGAGAGCTTCAGCGTTAGGGACGAGTGAGGGAGAAGCTTGACACGGGGAGTTTTACGTGGTTCAGGCCGCCGGAGCGTAAAACCCTACGTCCACGGTGAGCAGAGGTGCTCGCTGTATTGCTTGCTGCTCAGAACCGGAGTCCTGAGCTTGAGGGTGAGTGATGTCTAGAGTGCGAGTTCACAGAGTTTGAACCCTTGCTAACGTTGCCTACCCAAGCCTTTTATAGTCAAAGGCTCGAGTGGCTTACAAGATGGGCCCGGGACCTGACAGGTGGTCCCGGGGAGATTGCCTACCGTCTACCGTATCTGCAGTTATGCCGGTAGTTGTCTCTGGCGAAGGCTTCCGAGTCTTCATTCTGCCGTCCTGCCCATGCCGCAAGCTAGTTGTAGTGGTTGATGATGGCAGGGGTGGCAGGGGATGTCTTGTTGCTGTGTTTATTGGCGGGCAGGCTCTGACACGGCGCGCCAGTCTGCGATGTGACTGGGCACTACGGCACCTGACAGAGGCGTGCTCCGCGTCTCCGCGTCTTGGGAAGGCGCGGGCCTTGAATACCTTGTACGGGCAAGGTATGGCGCGTCTGTACGCCAGCTTCCTACCGCGCGGGGGCAGGCAGCGTTGCTCTGCTGTCCACGTGGCGGGCCCGGAGCTCTCCTCTGAGGAGAGGGAGGTCCGGCCCCGTGGGACACGTGGAGCCTTCGGAGCTCTCCCCGCGGAGGGGGAGGTCCGGCTGCTGCTGGCCACGTGGCGGGTCCGGAGCTCTCCTCTGAGGAGAGGGAGGTCCGGCCCCGCGGAACACGTGGAGCCTTCGGAGCTCTCCCCGTGGTCGGGGGAGGTCCGGCTGCTGCTGTCCACGTGGCGGTCCCGGAGCTCTCCTCTGAGGAGAGGGAGGTCCGGCCCCGCTGGACACGTGGCGCCTTCGGAGCTCTCCCTGCGGAGAAGGGCGAGGTCCTTAGGCATTTTCCCCTGTGCGCGGGGGTACCCCATATCGAGGGTACCGACAACTCTACATCAGGCTGTGATATGTTATGCTTCCTAGACGCCTACTCAGGCTTCCACCAAATTCCCATGTCTAGAGAAGATGAAGAACATACCGCATTTATCACAGTAGACGGCCTGTATTGTTATGTCTCTGTCGGTACCCGCGATAGGGGGTACCCCCGCGCACAGGGGAAAATGCCTAAGGAACTCGCCCTTCTCCGCAGGGAGAGCTCCGAGGGCGCCACGCGTCCGGCGGGGCCGGACCTCCCTCTCCTCAGAGGAAAGCTCCGGGCCTGCCACGTGGCATACAGAAGCCGGAACTCCCCCTCCGCGGGAGAGAGGTCCGAAGGCGCCACCTGTCCAGCAGGGCCGGACCTCCCTCTCCTCAGAGGAGAGCTCCGGGCTTGCCACGTGGCCGACAGAAGCCGGACCTCCCCCTCCGCGGGGAGAGGTCTGAAGGCTCCACGCGTCCTGCGGGGCCGGACCCCCCTCTCCTCTGAGGAGGGCTCCGGGCCCGCCACGTGTCTAGCAGAAGAGCGCTGCCTGCCCCCGAGAAGTAGGCAGTGGGCGTAAAGTCGCCCCGTACCTTGCCCGTACAAGGTATTCAAGGCCCGCTCCTTCCCAAGACGCGGAGACGCGGAGCACGCCTCTGTCAGGTGCCGTTGCGCCCAGTCACATCACAGACTGGCGCGCGGTGTCAGAGCCTGCCAGCCAATAAACGCAGCAACAAGACATCCCATGCCGCCCCCGCCGTCATCAACCACTACGACTAGCATGCGGCATGGGCAGGGCTGCAAGACAAAGACTCAGAAGCCTTCGCCAGAGACAACTACCGACATAACTGCGGATACGGTAGTCTGCAGGCAATCTCCCCGGGACCACCTGTCGGGTCCCGGCCACATGAGCCTTGGACTATAAAAGGCTCGGGTAGGCAACGTTAGCAAGGGTTTGCACTCCCGCAACTCGTACGCTAGACTTCAGTCATCCCCAAGCTCAGGACTCCGGTTTTGAGCAACAAGCAATACAGCGAGCTCCATAGCTCGCCGTGGACGTAGGGTTTTATGCTCCGGCGGCCTGAACCACGTAAAACTCACCGCGTCAAGCTCTTCCTAACTCGTCTCTATGCTCAAGCTCTCCGCAAGCGACTAGCCCCACCGAAAAAAGAACCTCCGCGGGCTGCCCAGTGCAGGCCCGGGGGAAGTGTCGACCGAACACTTTGACATTTGGCGCGCCAGGTAGGGACTTTTCCCTTGCGCGACGAGTTTCCGCCGACGAAGATGACCAAGCTTCCTTCAGCGGCAAACTCTCCTCCCCCGCGTTCGTGGCGAACCGTGACCAGGGGGGAGTACATGTCGACACACTCAGTACGGAGTGTGTCGGCGCAAGCTGGGAGCCAGCAACCGGCTCTGGCAGCGCCGACCCCGGCAATGCAGGCTCCAACCAGCGTCAGATCTTCAGCAGCGCTGGGCGTACCCCGTGGGGGTGCGCTAGCTGCAGCAAGAGCGCTGCTGCGCAATCCACCTGCTGGGGACGCGCCTCAGGCAGCGACCCAGCAGTGGATTCGTGAGGTAGACCGTCTCGTCATCGCCGCCGCAAACCCTCGACTTCGGCGGGGACGACGCTCCGGCCAACCGGCTGTGTCGCTGATGCGCACGCCAATGGTTGGCGAGCAGACGGCAGATTCCAGCTCCACCAGGTTCCAGTCGACGGATCTGAGGACAGAGCTGGAACGGTGTCACTTGGGCCAGGATGCCCGGATATACCTTGAGCGACATCGAGAAAGGCGTCGCAACCAAGAGGCTGGCGACAGCGTGACGTCGGCCTCGACCCAGCCTGAAGAGCAGACTTTCGCCGTGCGATCCCTGCCCCAGGCTTACGCCGCGCAGAATAAGCCACAGCCATATGCCCTGCAAACGGCGCCCCCGGCCTATGGCGCAGCTAGCCCATACCGGGGTACACTGTGCCAGGTGCGAACCAAGCGTTCGCGGCACCAATACCTGCGGCAACAGGAGCAGGATGTGCGGCCCTTGCACCCCACCTTTGCTTCGCGAGGTGGCCATGCAAGTTTTGGCGCACCTGCCCGAGAAGTACGACGGCAGCGTTAACCCGGCGGAGTTCCTCTAGATCTACTCCACCGCTGTGCTTGCCGCAGGAGGGGATGAGGCTGTCATGGCCAACTACTTCCCCGTCGCCTTGACCGGGCCAGCCCGGTCTTGGCTCATGAATCTCCCTCAGGGTTCCATAACTTCCTGGGGAGAGATCTGCCGGCAGTTCATCGCCAACTTCGGCAGCTCCTACACCCGTCCCGGCACGGAGCTTGACCTCCACGCCATCAAGCAACAACCTGGGGAGTCGCTGCGCTCCTTCATCCAGCGGTTCTCCCAGGTACGCAAAACCATCCCGCATATTCAAAGTGCTTCTGTGGTGGTGGCGTTCCGGCAGGGTGTCCGGGACGAGAAAATGCTTGAAAAGCTCGTGACCAGAGAGGTCCGCGATGTCTCTGAGCTCTTCAGCCTGGCGGACAAGTGCGCCGGAGCCACAGAAGGGCGGAACTGGCACTCTCTGCCGACCTCCGAGTCAGGAGGGCAGCCCGGGTCCGGCGCTGCTTCGTATGGAAGTGGCAAGAAGGCCAAGAACCGGGGGAGTGGCAAGATGAAGTCATCGTCCGCGGCTCCCGTTGCCGCAGCAGCGACGGCTAGTGGAGCTCAGGGGCCACGCCCCAACAAAAGGCAGCGGCAGTCACCAGCCCCAGATAGTGACCAGGGCGGGCTATGCCCCGTGCATGGCGCCGGCAACCATACTGCTGCCGAGTGCTGCGATATCCAGAGGCTCGCAGAGCGCTTCCGCAAAGGAAGGCAGCAGAGAGCTGAGGCGCCGCTCCATCCTCAGAGGGATGGCAAGCAGAAAGTCAACGCTTCAGTCAGCGCCGGCCACCAGGTGGGGTTTCAGGAGCCTCAGCGTGTCATGAAGACAGTGCATAACGGTGAGGACTCCAGCTCCGATGGTGACGAGCCGGGACGGTAGCCGACTGTGGCTGCCGTCCCAGGTCAGTGGAGGCTGCACTGCTGCGGCGTCAACCTTGGAGAAGCTCCAAGTAGTCGCAGCAGCCCAAGCACCAATCACAATGGTGCAGGATCAGGCCAGCCCCTCCCGAGAGCACGCCTCCGTGCCTCGGTCATACCTCCTGGGGGCCGTCCAGGGTCTGTCAACCTCTTGAAGGCCTTGCCAGAAGGGGAAGACGCCTTGGGTCCCCCAAGACGAGCCCGGGTCCACCTACCCCTTGAAGGCCTTAGCCAGAAGGGGAGAACTCCCCGGGGCGCCCAGGAGAAGCCGCGCAGGACCTGATCCAGCGTGAAGATGACAACCTCGTCAACGAGGCTCGGCTGCAGGTAACACCCCACAACGCACGGTCTCGGCTGCTGCTCTAGCACTACCGCCAAAGAACCAAACGCGTCAGGGACCTGCAGAAAGGCAACCTGGTGCCGCGGCACGCACTTTCCCGAGAAGGACCTGTAAACTCTCCCCCAGCCGGGAAGGTCCCTTCCGATTCATGAAAGTTGCCGTCCCAGGTACACATGCCTTTCAACCGAGTGTGGGATCCGTTCCCAAAACCCCTGGCATGGAACAACACTGTAAGTCCTATCCCCCGAGCATAAGTAGAACAGGGTCATTCCCTTCTGTAATAAATCCCATAGAGTTTAGGAACAGCGTTTGGGGCAGCTAAGTTTCAAGGGACGGTCCAGGACTACGTCCAGCTCAGCCTGGTTCCGACCCTAAGCGCGTAGAGTCTTGCTTCCCTTGTATACGAGGCGGGACATTGCCTCCATGTACAGCCAGACTTCCACCTATGGACATTAACACAGAAACTTGTTCTACTTCGCTCCCTCTCATGTGCTCATTTAAATTACGCATTAATTTTTATGATCGCACTATCTATGTGTCGGTACCTGAGATATGGGATACCCCCGCGCACAGGGTAAAATGCCTAAGGAACTCGCCCTTCTCCGCAGGGAGAGCTCCGAAGGCGCCACGCGTCCGGCGGGGCCGGACCTCCCTCTCCTCAGAGGAGAGCTCCGGGCCTGCCACGTGGCATGCAGAAGCCGGACCTCCCCCTCCGCGGGAGAGAGGCGTGAAGGCGCCGCGTGTCCAGCGGGGCCGGACCTCCCTCTCCTCAGAGGAGAGCTCCGGGCCTGCCACGTGGCATACAGAAGCCGAACCTCCCCTCCGCAGGGAGAGGTCCGGAGGCTCCACGTGCCCCGCGGGGCTGACCCTCCTCTTCTCTGAGGTGGGCTCCGGGCCCGCCACGTGGCAGCAGAGCGACGCTGCCTGCCCCGAGCGATAGGCAGCGGGCGTAAATACGCCCCATACCTTGCCCGTACAAGGTATTCAAGGCCCGCGTCTTCCCAAGACGCGAAGACGCGGAGCACGTTTCTGTCCGGTGCCGTTGCGCCCAGTCGCATCACAGACTGGCGCGCGGTGTCAGAACCTGTCAGCCAATAAACACCGCGACAAGACATCCCATGCCACCTGCGCCGTCATCAACCACTACGACTAGCATGCGGCATGGGCAGGGCGGAAAGATGAAGACTCAGAAGCCTTCGACCAGAGACAACTACCGGCATAACTGCAGATACGATAGATAATAGACAATCTTCCCGGGACCACCTGTCGGGTCCCGGCTTCCCTTGTAAGTCGCCCGAGTCTTGGACTATAAAAGGCTCGGGTAGGCGTCGATAGCAAGGGTTCGCACTTTGCAACTCATACTCTAGCCATACACTCTCAAGCTGTAACTCACCCCCAAGCTCAGGCCTCCGGCCCTGAGCAGCAAGCAATACAGCGAGCTCCATAGCTCGCCGTGGACGTAGGGTTTTACGCTCCGGCGGCCTGAACCACGTAAAACTCGCCGTGTCAAGCTCTTACTAACTCGTGCATCTGCGCAAGCTCTCCGCTAGGGACTAGCCCCTCCGAAAAAAGAACCTCCGCGGGCTGCCCAGTGCAGGCCCGGGGGAAGTGTCGACCGCACACTTCGGCACTATGTATGTTCATCGTACATCTAGCTCCCTCTCTCCCGCGCTCATCCATAGTCAGCATTCGCTATCCTACCGAGGGCGGTTGCGCTTGAGGCACCTGCCGATGGCCAAGTGAGTCTCTCGGGCCTCCCCCAGTCAGGTGTTGCGGTGCCAGTTGGTCACCTCCAGGAAAGGCCTGCGTTGTGCATGGGGGGTCCAGGGTGCGTGCGCATCCTGCCCTCCGGAGGTACAGGGGAGTACAACCGCTTTGCCTGGTCATGAACCCAAAGCATGTGCACTCTGCTTCCCCGGCGCACGGCCCGGTACTACGGATCGGATGGCCGTACCCGGACTTCGGAGGGAGCCGGAGCTCCGGCGCCTCGCGCACAGAATTGCCCAAGCACCGTATAACGGATCAGGATCGTAAGCCAAATAAGACTAGGAAACGGGAGGGGAGGACCCCCCGAGGAGAATTACGTTTCCTCTGCCTGTGTGCAGGACCTCCAAGTTACAGCAACGGGGACTTCACGAAGCAGGGGGAAAGGAGCTACCAAATACTCCGGCATAGGACTGGAAGGACCGGGTCCTGCCCCTTCAGCAGGGGCGAGGCCCGAAGGCCCCACGTGTCCAGCGGGCCCAGAGCTCCCGCCTCCCCTGAGGGGGGCTCCGGACTCGCCACGTGGCAGGTGGAAAACGGACCTCCCCCTCGGCGGGGGGCGGGGGGGGGGGGGGGCTCCGAAAGCCCCACGTGTCCAGCAGGGCCAGAGCTCCCGCCTCCTCAGGAGGGGCTCCGGACCCGCCACGTGGCCGGCAGATCTGGACCTCCCATAGGGCGAGATCCGGAGACCCCCGGGGGCCCCTAATACAGTTAGGACCTGGGGAAGGTGTCTGTGCAGAGCTCCGAGATTGGTGAAGGCCTCTGAGTATCTTGCGGAGCTAAGGACTCAGTCAGGCAAAGCCAAGAAGGAGAGAAAAGGCATCACAGACACAAACATTCAAGAGAGTCTATTTATGTGAGGCTCCATGAGCTGGACTACAGACTCGATAAAAAGGGGTCCTCCCGGATCACGCTGGAACCTAGCGGCTACAAGGGCGGCCACGTCCTCGACTTCAGCCCTGGCAGCTTCCTCCCGCTCCGCGGCTGGGCCCTTTCTCGCTGGCTCCAGGGAGAAAGAAGGGTCGCGGCTCTTGAAGCATGCCAGCACATGTGAGGCGACCTCTAAGGCCAAGCCACGTTCCTCGGCCTCAAGATCGCTGGCAACCACCAAGTCTAGCCTGTCCAGCTTGGCGCCGATCGACTCCAGCGCGGGGATCACCTCCGCCACCTTCAACGCAGGAGCCGCTGCCCTCACTGGACTGAAGCCAAGAGGGATCAGGGCGGACCCCGCTCGATTAACGAAGCTTGAGACCGCATGCGCCTCGGAGGACCGCAAGGCCGAGAGCTCTTCCACCTCGCGGCGGGCTGCCTGCAGGGCCTCTTGGTTTCTCTCGGAGAATTCCTTCTCCTTGGCCGCCAGGGAGCTTTCCCGAAGGCGGAGAGTCTTGGCGAGCCGTTCCAACTCGGAAGCCTTGAAGTCAGCGGCCAACTCCCGATCCAGGACCGCCCGGCGTTCGTGGGAGACCTGTTCCTCCCTCAAGTCGAGGTCTGCCTTCTGAACCTCTAGCTCCTCGATCCGAGCTCGCAGGTCATCCTCGCCCGCCGCCAGCTGCGCAGCAACCCTCTCCGCCTCGGCTGCCGTGGAACACTCCCGTTCCTCAACGACGAGTTTACGGCGCTCCAACAGCTGCCGTATCTCCTCCGCGGCAGAGAGGCTCTCAGCCCGGGCGTGTGCCTCCAGGGCCTCCCTGTTGATCCGCCGCGATTCGGCGTTGTAACACCCCAAATTTTTGGTCAAGACTCAAATTTTGATTTAGAACCATAAACCATGTTCAGAGGGGAATTTAGAAAATTTTGGATGTGTTGCATGTTTTGCAAAAATTCAAATTCAAACTGGAATTCAAATTATACTCAAAGCAGAAAAGAAATGGAAAAAGAAAAAGGAAAACCGGAAAAAAACTGGCCAGTGGGCCGAAAACCAGGCCGGCCCAGAAAACCCCCGCGCAGCCCGCCCCCGCGCGCGCCGCGCTGCCCCCTCGCTGACGGGCGGGACCCACCTGTCATCCCTAACCCGAGCCCCCGCGACCCCGGACTTCTTTCCCCGCGCGCGCGCTCGATCTGAACCGATTGGAAACCCGTCCCCGCAGCCGAATTCCGATCCCAGCGGACTCCAACTCGATCACAACAGACCCACCGCCCTCCCCCGGCTATAAAAACCACCGATCCGATCAGTTTTTCCCACGCGATCGCCGATTTTCACTCCGGTGAGCACCGAGACTTCGCCGGTGAATTCTGGCCGATCTAAGCTCGGAAACTCTGATCTAACTCGCTGGTCTTGATCCACCGCCTCCGGGGAACTTTGCAGGTGCAGAAAACCCGAAGACTTACGGTGCAAATCCAGCTCCGACGAGCTTCGCCGTGGTTTTGCCTCGGACCTCGTCGCAGAGCACTCTCCAGGACCCCCGAGCTCAAGAAAACCCCCGAGGTGAGATCCCTGACCTCCCCTCTACCGATCTAGGCCATAAGATCACAGTTCTAGGCAGAATTCTCGAGGATCCGAAAGTTTCCGGCGAGATCGCCGCTTCCCGCCGCTGTGCGCCGCCGGCAGCGCCGCCCGCGCTCGATCAGAGCGACGTGGCCGCTTGTGCGCCGTTTATTTTAAATCGCGCGGTAGACTTTAAATCCCCGCGTACCGGTTCGATGTTATAATCTCAGCCGTCGGTTTAGAATCGGACGGTCCACGTCAGCCCCGCGTTATAAAGAATGGAATTCTTACGTGCTACCCCCTGGGGTTCTCTGGAATTGAGAGCTAGCCCCGGAAACTTCAGATCTAGCCCCTGGAACTCCAGAAAATCATGTAAATTCATTTAAAAATCAGTTTTAGCCCCTGGACTTAATAGAAATTAGGAAAAACACCTCTGATAAATGTAGCTAGACCCCTGGAAATTATAAAAATAATATTATAGACCCTGTAATGGGGTGAATTCATTATTTTAACCCTGTTTAGTAATTAATTTAGAAAATTGAATATGTAACTAGTGTTTAAAAATTAAAAAGTGGGACAAACATAATTGTCAAAATTAATTAAAAACTTTCTCAGTACTTAGAAAACTTTGGAGTGAGATAAAAATATATTTTTGGGTTGAAATAAATCTGTTTCATCTATTATTCACATTTAGGGACACATTTTTAAGTAAATAATAGTTATAGAAAAATAGGGAAAATAATTATGAAATAGTCTACATCAGAAGCCAAGGTCAAAATATGTTATTAAATTATTTAGGACCAGAACCTATACTGTTTAGGTGATGTATATTACTAATTTCATAATGAAATACACAATTATGCATAGGAATATAAATCTGAAAATATAGCAACTAGTAAATGATAAATGGAGTTTCTAAAATACAAAGAATTTAGTTTAGAGTTGGTAGAAATTCTGAAGGCACATATGGAGAAGAAAAATACTTTTCATACACATTTGGTAGTAAAAAGGTGTAGTAGTTTAATATAAGGAATTTATTTAAAACTGAAACACAACACATATAATGGTGAATGAATTTCATAAATGTGAATGTGTGGTTTGTATGAAGTGTAAGTGTGAACTATGTCTTATGGATTGTTGTTTTTCTTTTGCTATGTGTGATGGTATGAAGTAGAACCTGTTCAAGAACAAGTTATTCATTTCCAAGACCAGGAATACCCATTTCAAGAGCAGCAAGAAGGAGGCAAGTGTCCTTGACCACTTTGATCCTATGCTAGGATGTGTAGATAGAATTATTTGCATTGTCAAATGAAATATGAAACCCATGCTAGGAAAGTTTCCCTAGAATTGCATTACCTTGTTTCCTTGTAGCTTGGGTTGGGATTTAATTTGTCATGTCATTTATTTACATGCATTTGCTTAGCCATGCTTAGAATGGGATATTTGGGAAATGAGATCATCAGTTTATATTACCATACTCTTGAATGAGACATGGTGAGTTATGTAGAGGTAGAGATCAAGGCAAGTTAGATGTTTTGGTTGTGTGCTGGGTGCACGAGACTTGGGTTTATGTTTAGTACTTGCCTGGATCCTAAGGACCGGTTCATGGAGCATGTAACCCGGCTTTACAGTGCCAACCACATGCTGAGATGGGGCAGCTTGGCCAATTAATTAGGTGTATCCCCGGCGTAGTATGGGTGTGTTGGATGGTGCGGGGAGTAGGTGTCAGCTGGACTACCATATGAACCGCAAGGCTCAAGAGGGGGCTACTGCAGCGGGGTTGGAGCCTCTTGTATGCTGTTAGGGGTGAAACCTCAGTGGGCCCACGCTCGTCGGGAATCCCTTTGTAAAGGCTTTGTAGTGATCTCCTGGCTGCACACCTGGGAAGTGTGAATGTGGATCGTAGCCACTGGCATAATGGAGGTTCTTTTAGTCCACCCGGCAACGGGGGATGAAATCACTACTTGTGGGTACAGTGGTACAAACTCTGCAGAGTCAAAACTGTCTTGACAGCCGTGCTCACGGTTAAGAGCGGCCTGGACTTATTCATGATTAGAGGATTGATGGTTTTGGAAGTTAAGCGGGGAGCTTAACATTGGAAATGATGTTATGGTTATTGGATTATGATAATGGGTTGGGAGATTGGGACCATTTCACCTGTGTAGTAACGTAGGTGCTTAATAAGCTAAGGTGATAGGTATTAATTGCATAGTGCTTTAACCATGAGTTCAACCTCTCCTTGTTCTAGCCATGCATGATATGATTTTCCCACACTTGCTGAGTACCATTGGTACTCAACCTTGCATATTTGTTGGTTTATATTGCTGCTCAGGTCAAGATAATGAGGTGGTGTATAATGACCAAGATTTTGGACCCGAGGAAGGTTTTTAGGTTCATGAAGACCCCCGGGCAACGCCTGTGAAGGAGCCCCAAAGAATAATATTCCGCTGCTAGTTTATTTACTTGTGATGAAGCATTAGTGTCCATTGAGACATTTGCGATGTAAGACTTATTTATATTCGACACCTGGCTTGTAATAAATGATGCTTCACTATTTGTCATCACATGTATGAGAAAATGATCCTGGCATACATGTGATATTCACTTGGTTGTTTCTTCGGAAAAACCGGGTGTGACAGGCGTCCATGCGATCGACAGACCGCTTCAGCCGGTCGAGGAGCACTTCCCTGAAGTCGAGCAACTCCTGCCTGGAGTCGAGCTCGCTCTTGACCTTCGCGGTCCGCCCCTGCAAAAGGTTCCCCCAGGTGAGCAGGTGATCCCTTTCAACCGTGTGCTCCTCCCGCTCGCGACCAAGTGCGGCCAAGACCTGCCGGACGCTCGTTTCGGCAAGCGCAAAGGCATCCGGCAGGGGCAATGGAGCAGCAGAGGCCGGGCCAGCTCCCCCGACCTCCTCCATCACCTCATCCTCAAGAGGAGTCGAAGCACCAGCGACCGAGACGAGACGCCGGTCAGGAGAAACTGGCGCCGGGGCTCCAGCAGCCGGAGCTGCTGGATTCTCTCTAGCTTCTGGCTTCTTGACCTGTGGAGAGGGACGAGCCGGGGAAGGCGGCGCTGGAATAGAGGCCGGGCCGCCTGGTGCAGGGTCGACCTGCGCTGGCCTGGGGGCCGCGGTGGGCGTCTCGGCAGGAAGATATGACGCCGCCGCGGAGTCCGGGCACACCGGAACAGGAGGAGCTCGCGCTGACTTGGGGGCCGCGGCAGCTGTCCTGGTTCCCGAGCGCAACGGCACAGACTCCCCGCCAGTCGGAGATGGTCGGGAAGCGCGAACACTCCAGTGGGCTCTGAACCCTGACTTCCGAGCCGGGGTAGGACTCCCAGAGCCCGCCGCCGTCACTGACGGCCGCTCCGCAGTCGCTTGAACTGGCGGAACACGGGACACCCCAGAAGCTCCCCTCAACGCATCAGCCCGGGGCCTCTTTGAGTCGCCACCGGAAGGAGTGCCGTCTCCAGAAGCAGGAGATGCAGGCACCCCAGGTCCATGACTTGGCACAGGCGCCGCCACCGGAGGAGATCGAGCGCGCCTTCTCTGGTGGCGGGTTGGAGGCCATGACGAGGGAGGACTCAAAGGCAAGAAGACAAAGGCACAAGAGTCCAAGAAAAAGCGTTGGGAAGTGCAAAGGGAAGCCACAATGTGGGTAAGATTCCCTCTTAAATCTTCCCAGGTGCAATTCCAAGCGATTCGAAACTCCTCAAATACGCCGCATCGGCAACCGCTTCGGCTCCAAGACCGAGCGCCGATGACAGGTGGACCCAATCCGCCCAACTGAAGCGGTGGGTCAAGGAGTCAGTCTCCTAAGAAGACGAACCGGCAAGCACTCCGGCGGTTCCCGAAGAAAGCGCCGCAACGTGCAGAAGTGGCAGTCTTGGGAACCGCCGCGGTAAAAGCAACCATCAAGTGGGTGCACGCTCCCACGATCCTGCGACTGTTCGTGCTCCGGCAGCGGTCAATGCGGGACTTAGAAAAAGTGCGCAGATCAGAAGAGACGGAGGTCCCACCTCGGGCTCGCTATCTCCCCCGATATGGGCCCGGGGGCCACTGTCAGTTCCCGCGATAGGGGGTACCCCCACGCACAGGGGAAAATGCCTAAGGAACTCGCCCTTCTCCGCAGGGAGAGCTCCGAGGGCGCCATGTGTCCGGCGGGGCCGGACCTCCCTCTCCTCAGAGGAAAGCTCCGGGCCCGCCATGTGGCATCCAGAAGCAGGACCTCCCCCCTCCGCGGGAGAGAGGTCCGAAGGTGCCACATGTCCAGCAGGGCCGGACCTCCCTCTCCTCAGAGGGGAGCTCCGGGCTTGCCACGTGGCCGACAGAAGCCGGACCTCCCCCTCCACGGGGAGAGGTCCGAAGGCTCCACGCATTCTGCGGGGTTGGACCCCCCTCTCCTCTGAGGAGGGCTCCGGGCCCGCCACGTGTCTAGCAGAAGAGCGCTGC
Organism: Neostapfia colusana; assembly: GCA_030760725.1. Classification (NCBI taxonomy): domain Eukaryota; kingdom Viridiplantae; phylum Streptophyta; class Magnoliopsida; order Poales; family Poaceae; genus Neostapfia; species Neostapfia colusana. The sequence goes on from JASWHV010000006.1 coordinate 111,993,407, forward strand.
CTGCCCCCTAGCAGTAGGCAGCGGGCGTAAAGTCGCTCCGTACCTTGCCCATACAAGGTATTCAAGGGCCACGCCTTCCCAAGACGCGGAGACGCGGAGCACGCCTCTGTCAGGTGCCGTTGCGCCCAGTCACATCACAGACTGGCGCACGGTGTCAGAGCCCGCCAGCCAATAAACGCAGCGACAAGACATCCCATGCCGTCCCCGCCGTCATCAACCACTACGACTAGCATGCGGCATGGGCAGGGCTGCAAGACGAAGACTCAGAAGCCTTCGCCAGAGACAACTACCGACATAACTGCGGATACGGTAGTCTGCAGGCAATCTCCTCGGGACCACCTGTCGGGTCCCGGACCCCCCTTGTAAGCCACACGAGGCTTGGACTATAAAAGGCTCGGGTAGGCAACGTTAGCAAGGGTTCGCACTCCCGCAACTCATACGCTAGACCTCAGTCATCCCCAAGCTCAGGACTCCGGTTCTGAGCAACAAGCAATACAGCGAGCTCCATAGCTCGCCGTGGACGTAGGGTTTTACGCTCCGGCGGCCTGAACCACGTAAAACTCACCGCGTCAAGCTCTTCCTAACTCGTCCCTATGCTCAAGCTCTCCACAAGCGACTAGCCCCACCGAAAAAAGAACCTCCGCGGGCTGCCCAGTGCAGGCCCGGGGGAAGTGTCGACCGAACACTTCGACAGTCTCCATGCCTTATGGTTTAAAGAACGCTCTCCCCACCTTTGTTCGTGCTATGCACAAAACCTTTGGAGAGCTAATAAGAGATTTAGTCGAGGTATATGTCGATGACATCGTTGTCAAAGTTAGACAGAGCTCATCATTATTAGATAACCTAGCTCTAGTCTTTGACAAACTGTGCACCACGCGCACCAAGCTGAACCCAGATAAGTGTGTGTTCGGCGTATCCTCTGGAAAGCTCATAGGATTCCTGGTCTCACACTGAGGATTCGAAGCCAACCCAGAAAAGATCAAGGCCATCGAGTTGATGCGGCCCCTGGCCCGCATCAAAGATGTCCAGAAGCTCACGGGATGCCTAGCTGCACTGAGTCGGTTCATACCGAGGCTAGCAGAGCGGGCACTTCCCTTCTTCAATCTCCTGCGCAAATCCGGTCCATTTGCTTGGACCGACAAAGCAGAAGAAGCATTCCAGGAGTTGAAGCAGCTCCTGACGACCCTATCCATCATGGTAGCCCCCGAGCACGGAGAGCACCTGCTGCTCTACATCACGGCGACAACAGAGGTGGTGAGCATGGTCCTCGTCGTAGAGCGGCTGGACCCCTCATCGTCGCAACCAGCTCCAGCAGCTGATGTCAAGCCTCAAGGCTGCCCGGGCCCCATGGGGGGCCCCGACAGCCAGAAGGTCTCGGGAGCCCAAGACGACCTCCCGACGCTCCAAGACAACCTCCCGGAGGTCCAAACCAGCTTCCCGGAGGTCCAAGGGGACCTCCCGGAAGATCAAGACAGCTTCCCGGAGGTTCAAGATGACCTCCCGGAGGTCCAAGGGGAGCTCCCGGAGGTCCAAGACGGCCTAGAAGCCCCCGGGTCCCAGCTCCTGGAGGCTCCCCCAGACCCGTCTACCCCCTGTCGGCCTGAGCCAATGAAGGAAGACATCTCAGGCCCCAGGGGGAGGGTCCGGACCATCCAGAGGCCAGTATACTACATCAGCGAAGTCCTCCACGATGCCAAGACAAGGTACCTGGAGGTCCATAAGCTGTTGTATGCAGTGCTCATGGCGTCCAGGAAGCTCCGGCACTACTTTCAAGCCCACCGGATCTCGGTGGTCACCTCCTTCCTGCTGAAGACCATCCTTCACAGCCCCAACGCGACTGGCAAAGTTGCTAAGTGGGCAGCAGAGTTGGCAGAGTTCGAGCTGGATTTCCTCCCTCGCCACGCAATCAAAAGCCAAGCACTGGCTGACTTCGTGGCCGAGTGGACGCCATCGACAACCAACCCAGGGGGCCCCAAAGACGGTGAACCAAAGCCCCGAGCTCCGGTCTTCACCGAGCCCCACTGGACGATCTTCTTTGATGGCTCCTCGTGAAAGCAGGCGGCCGGTGCCGGCGTACTGCTTCTCATGCCATCGGGGGAGCAGTTCGGGTACATGGTGCGCCTCAAGTTCAAGGCAACCAACAACATGGCGGAGTATGAAGCACTCATCTTCGGCCTGAAGACAGCGCTGTCTCTCGGCGCTCGCCAGTTGTTGGCACAGAGCGACTCCCAGCTAGTCATCAAGCAAGTCAAGGGTGAATGCTCCTGCAACGACCCGCAGCTAGCTGCCTATCTGCTCCATGTGCAGATGCTGGAGAAAGACTTCCTCGTCTTGGACCTGTGCCATGTACCGCGCGCCAGAAACGCCTCGGCTGCAAACCTCTCAATGAAGGCTTCCACCGGCGCCCCGGCGCCCGAAGGAATCTTCAAGAGGATGTTGCTGCGGCCCATGTAGAAGCCCAAGAAAAGGGACTTGCAAAAACTTTTCTGCACCTCACAACACAACAGTTTTGTTGTGGGTAGATTGTGAAATATTGTGAAGAGCAAGTGATCTCCATCAAAGGAGTGATTAGAAGGGAAAGCCTTCACTTTCACAAAGTAGGGTTTCTACACATGAGCATGAGAGGTTGAGCTCACCCTAGGATTTAAAAAGTCTTGGGAAGGTTCAGTCCAAAGCTCATGCAAATTCAAAAATTTTTGAGGCACTTTTGGGTTATTTCAAAAAGAGGCCATTTGAATGTAAATTCAAATTGCAGCAACTTTCATCATCCAAATTCAAAAGTTAGCTCCATATCTATACTCAGCACATTTTTATGAGTAAACCCACCAATTTTCATCTCCATTGGAGCTCATCTTGTCAAGAGCTAAATTTGCAAGAATGCAAAACTGAATTTGAATTTCAGTTTAAACATGAAGCAAATTTAACCAAACAAAGTTTGAATTTGAGAACTCAAATTCAAACCAAGACTTGGGGTCTAAGTCTCTCATTCAATGTGGAGTTGCTGGGATATTTACAACAGAAATGGAGAAAAGGGGATTAGAGGGGAGAGGGACCCACAGGTCAGTGGGGGAAAATTGGTTTCAGCTGAAAGGGTTCGGCTTCTCACCGAAGCAAACGCTCCCGGCGTGCCACCGAGCCGATTCTTCGGACGCCCCGCGTGAGACGACGCAGCCAGCTCCTGCTTCCTCCCTCGCGCTGGCCAGCTGCTTCTGCCGATCATCACGCACCTACACCGCTGAACAAAGGCGCCGTGTCCTGTTGCCCAAGAAACGACCGAGCGCACGCCGCCGACTTCGTTCGGTCGAAACCCGGAAATTCACCGCGAGCAGCGCCTCTCCTAGCCACAAAACCACACCATCTGCTCGTCCCTTACCTCCTCGGCACGAGAGCAGTCGAGTTCGGCCCTTCCCCAGCCTTAGCTCCACGTTTCCGAGCAACACCCGAGAGACCGCCACCACTCAGCTCACGGTGACAGCCCAGCAGAGGGCCTTTCACAGCTGAGCAAGGACGGTTTCGGACGCGCCGGTGAGCACTACTGCTCCCACCCAAACCACAGGACCAACCGTGCACAGCTGAGCAAGAATTTGGAGGAACTCCGCCGGCGACCACAGAACAACGTTCCGGTATGAGACCTCCGAATTCCCACTCCCTTCTCGTCATTAGTTCACTAAACTGTGCACACAGGAGCTAGACTTGACGGCGCCCAAGTTTGCTCCACAACCCTAGCTTAATTTTGGCTATAGCCGGCGTATTTCCCGGTTTTCCAGCCGCGGTTATGGCGGGAAAGGTCGGGCTCACGGTGACGACTAGGTTAGAGCTCTCCCCGAGCCCTAGCATGGCCTTGTCGACCTTCCATGAGATTTCCCGGTGCTGTAGAGCCTATCCGCCGAGCTTTTGGCGGGCTAATGTGCTCGGGCGACGGTGCCTATAATCACCGAAGGCCGCGGCTCGTCGCCAGCCTACTTCCGGCCACCGGCAGCCCGAGCCAACCCCGTAGACTTGTTCCCCGACCCTGAAAACCCCCAGGCGGCGAGTCTCCGGCCGAAAGGTGGCCGGGAAGCCGAGTCCGGCGAGCTCCAGTACAGCGCCGGCGAGGGGGAGGCGCGGGAGCGAGAGGAAGAAGAAGACCCGCCGGGCCCACGTGTCAGCAGCTGAAGATTAAAACTCCGGATCAGCTGTGGCGTGTGATCCCATGTGGTGGCGCGGGAAAAGGTCTGTGGCCCCGTGTGTCGTGATTCCGGCGGTTGACACGTGTAGGGTGGACCCACAGGCAGAGTTTGAACTTTTCCCGAATTAATTTGAATTCCAGAATTGGTTCAAATATTTGGAACTGCATAACTTTGGCTAGGAATCTCCAAATTTAGTGATTCAAATTGGGTTGGATTCCTCTTGACTAGCGCTGTCCAAATACACAACCCAATTTGTATGAAACCCAATAATTAATTCTGGAAAATTCTTTAAAGCTTTTCAGCAAAAGAATTTTAGAGGGAGTTTGGTTCAGCCAAAAATCCCCAAATTTTACCAGAATGTTCTTTAGGACATTAGTAAACCCCTGTAAAAGTTTCAGACCATTTGGAGTTGATTTGGTCAGAGCAATTCAAATTGGAAGGTGCTGTGTTCATTTGAATGCAGAAACATTTTCAGAGAATTTCCAAAACTTGGAAATTCAATTCTGGGCAAACCTTGACTCCAAAAATGCTAGGAAAATTCATGCAAACTCTATGAGCTATAATAGAAATTGTAGTTCATTAAGTTGAGCATGAACAGGGGTATTACCTCAGAATTAATTCTGCCTTGCTGATTTGCCAAGAGAATTATTCTGAGCAAACCACTCCATGAAAAGTGCTAATGTTTGGTCCAGAGAGTTTTCTTGTGACAAGGAATTCACACAAAAATTCTCAGCTCCATTGGAGCTCTAGATTACCCCTGTCCTGTTTAACCACTTAAGGGATTAATATGGAAAAGGGGGAAAACCACTTAGCATTTAACCATGTGATTAAGTTCAAGCCAAACCACCAACCCCAATTCATATTTAAATTCTTAAACAAAGTTCCAGGTGATAGAGGCTGGTTATTAGAACTAATAGTAGAAATCTTACTCTAAAATTCACATTTGCATCTAAATTAACATGTAGTATTTCATTAACGTGTAGCCGTTGAAGAAGAGACTCCGGAAGTGCTGGACTTCCTTCTTCCGGACGAGGAACTGACTACTGACCAGCAGCAACAAGGCAAGCCCCGGTTTGCATTAACCCTTTTTAAAAGCTTTACTTTGTTTACATGTGTCATGTGAAGTATGTATGTGCATTAGGTATAGGATGAATGAAACCCCACTTGCATAACCAAAGGTTCCTAAAAGAGTGAGGGTAGTGTCAAGGACCTCGAGTAGACAGGCTATGCTTAATGAGTCATAGGACTTCGGTACAAGTCGAGTAGTTGGAATCTACTCGCGAGATAGGAATTGGGACACACGGGTTCATTGAGGGATGTGAGATCACTTTAGTAATGAAAATGAGACTAGGCAGGGGCTAGGGTGCAGCAAGAGAGAGTCTTGTGGGCGCAGCCCTGTCCGTGTCGATTGAGGACCGATCCATGTGCGGCCCTGCTGAACAAGTATTGAACGTACCGAAGGCATATCGGATATATGGGCCCCGATAAACCGATGTAGCCTAAACCTCCGGGCGTCGAGGCATAGCACACCGATTTATAGGTGTAGGTTGAGGGCAGCAAGGTGGAAATCTGCCAACGGGCATAGAGAGATGCTCCGTGTGGGGAACCTCCTGCTCGTTTCGGTGCGACCGGTTCGACGTTTGGGCTGTTGGGTGAAAGGTTGTCCCGTACGACATCGAGTGAGCGTGCTGTGCAGCTCCACGGGTGGGCGTACGTGACGTGCTCTTTGGGTTTTCCCTGCAGGTGTATATCGAGTCGATTCGCCGTCCCTCGCGGTGACGAGTACCGCTTGTTCACTGCGTCGTAACGTAGACTAATGGATGAAATATGTGGATTCAATGATGCTGATTGATATAATTGTATTGCTACATGTGTGCCACCAAATACTGCTTACTAAATTTCAGATTTCATGAACTGTTAACTTGTTGCTAAAAGATGAACTAAGGATGAACTTGTAGGCGTGTCCTTTTGCTGAAATGTTACTATCCTATGTCCATTGTACACCTCATGTAGAGTTTCATGCTTAGGTGAGTCGGTTAAGCCTTGTTGAGCCTTTGTGCTCACGGTTGCTGCTTAAGTGTTTTTCAGGTGAGGAGCCACCCACGGACTCGGGTACGAGTCCACCGGCGAGGGTTACCCTCCGTCGGGGACCACGGCTGAGTGGGAGCCGTACACGCCGCGCTGAGCTGAGACGTGCAGCTAGTGTGGGTTGCCCTAGGGCGGGGCAACCGACTTTTGCTAGATAGGCGGGAGTGAGTTGTTTAGTGTAGTCTTCCGCTGTGTAATAGAACAATAATTGTAACTGAAGTTTGTACTTATTTGTACAGTTTCAGCTGTTTTTCCCATGTAATATATTGTGTTCTTATGACGTGTGCTGTCGGATGTCGCATCGCGCGGCACCACCCTCTGCGATCCTGGATGAGCGGATTCCGGTCCGCCACAGCCTGGTATCAGAGCTGCAGTGGGGATAGCACAGTACTTAAGGACTGCATTATGGGAAAAACTTAGGTATACGGTGAGGAATCGGTAGTTGCCCAAGTAAGGACTATATTAGCATAGTTACTTAAAGTGGCAAAGACTAACTTATGTGTTATAATTCTGAATTTCAATTATGTAACGACGCACCTATGCTCTGGTAAGTATGGTAAGGAACGCCACCGAAAGCGGTTCAATTTCGGTTAGCTCTCCCTGACGAGGAACGTTGTTCAGGGATTGATCTCACAGCTTAGTGTGAGATGTCAATATGAATCTCTTGGACTCTTCATGTCCCTGAGTTCATATGAAACGCTGATCCCTAGCGTGCATTAGGCAAGTAAGCGGAGACCCCATCGCGTGGTCAGTAACGCGAGAGTGTGTTCGTCTGGAAATAGCCCAGGAGGACATGCGCAGCGCTTGCCATCGGCGTGCCCTGCAGGGCAGTAGGTGGTATCTGTTGGGTTGATAACATTCCCAACCGTGACGATCCGTTCATGACATACTCGGGTTCCCCGTCGTGTGGTGTTGAAACACGATCACGTACCTTGAGACGTGACCTAACTCAAGGACGGCCGTATGACAATGATACGGGCGTTTGTATTTACTTTTAAATATGGAACTGCCTGAAATGAATAACCATTGAGTGCACCATTATTGTGTGGCCTTCTGCAGGTACTAACCACGTATGTATCCGTGTAGAAAACGTGTGCGAGAGGCCGTTTAGTGCCACACTTGAGACGTATATGCCGGTATGATCCGGTTAGGATTTTCTTTTGTGAGGAACGTAGTACCGAAATATTGTAGGCATATGCATGAAAATAATAATAAAAAAAGAATTAAAATCTATAGGTTCAACATTTAGGACCCTGGTTGGGTATAAGAATGGGATAGTGATGATTGTAGTTCCAAAAAGACTGAAAAACAGAGTGCTCTGTGTTGGGCAGCATGTTTGCTGATCTTCAACAGGGCGTAACTCACCGGTCTTTTAGCCCAGAGGGGGTGCTACATAGATCTGGAAAGGTATTGAAGTACTCTACAACTTTGTTGTAGACTTCCAGAGCTGAAACTCACCTTAAGATGGCTTAAAGCCCAGAGAAATGTAAACTGTCCAGAACCAGGGCAGAGTAAAACATCCTCTGAACTGATCTGTTTTTGAAACCTAACTCCCAGTAGAAAAATCTAAAAATTGTCATATAATACATCCCTAGAAAGAGTAGAAGATGTGTGACATCTTTGCAATTCAAAGATTCTGGAATTTCAGCATAGAATGTAATGGAAATCAGGGTTGAAAACAACCACTTCCAAGGGAGGTGCTGTTAAAATTCTTCCAGAAATTCTGCTGTCTTTGAATTGGCATCACTTTTTATCCAAAGCTGATCTGGGGGCAAATGAGTACTCTTTAGAAAAATACTGAAGTTAACTTTAACTTTGGTGTTCATGCCGGAGCTGGATAAGTTCGTGGTAGTGTTCATCGATGATATCTTGTTTTACTCCAAGACAGAAGCCGAACATGCCGAACACTTGCGGATCGTTCTTCAACGATTGCGAGACCACAAGCTTTACGCCAAGTTTAGCAAATGCGAATTTTGGATCAGCCAAGTGCCATTCTTGGACATATCATCTCAGCTGAAGGCATTGCGGTTGACCCAAGTAAAATAGAGCAAGTGTTGAAATGGAAAGCTCCCACTTCAGTTCATGAAGTCAGAAGCTTCCTCGGGTTAGCGGGATACTACCGGAGATTCATTCCAAGCTTCTCCAAGCTCGCTAAGCCGATGACAGAGTTGCCGAAGAAAGGGACAAAATATGTTTGGAACACGGCGTGTGAAGGAGCGTTCCGAACACTGGTGAAGCATCTCACAACAGCCCCGGTATTAGCTCAGCCGGATACAACAAAGCCCTTCGACGTGTATTGTGACGCGTCCGGTATTAGGCTCGGCTGCGTGTTGATGCAGGAAGGACGTGTGGTCGCTTATGGCTCACGCCAACTTCGGAACCATGAGCAGCACTACCCGACTCACGATCTTGAACTTGCTGCCGTGGTGTTGGCGCTAAAAATGTGGAGGCACTATCTCCTGGGGAACTTGGTGCATCTCTACACCGACCACAAGAGCTTGAAATACATTTTCACCCAGAAAGAGCTGAACATGAGGCAGAGGAGGTGGTTAGAACTGATCAAAGATTATGAGATTGAGATCCATTACCACCCTGGCAAGGCGAATGTGGTTGCCGACGCGCTGAGTCGGAAATCGCATGTCCATCACCTCACCATTACACCGGTGGAGGAGGAAGAGCCAAGTTTATACCTGGTTCCTTATGGATCGCTGTACAACCTTGCCCTCATCCCTACTATTAGGGAGGACATCATTGCAGCTCAGAAAACGGATAAAGGCATGGCACATCTCCGGAGACGGATAGACAATGGAGAAATTAAATGTTTCCAAAAAGATGGTGAGGGGACGCTGTGGTTCAATGACCGCATGGTCGTACCCCGAGACATGGAGTTGAGGAAAAAGATCCTCGATGAAGCTCACTTGTCCAAATACTCCATTCATCCGGGCAGCAACAAAATGTACCAAGATTTGAAAAAGAAATTTTGGTGGACACGGATGAAGCGGGAGGTAGCTAAGTACGTATCCGAGTGCGATACGTGTAGACGAGTGAAAGCTGATCACATGAAGAAATCAGGACTGCTGCAACCCCTGAAGATCCCGGCATGGAAATGGGAAGATGTGAGCATGGATTTCATTGTGGGATTACCCCTAACAGCCAACAAGCATGATTCCATATGGGTAATCGTGGATCGGTTAACCAAGACGGCTCACTTCATTCCGGTGAGTACACGTTACAATGCCGGCAAATATGCGGAGCTATACATAGCGAAGATTCTATGCCTATACGGGGTACCCAAGACCATTGTCTCAGATCGAGGTGCATTATTTGTATCTCGCTTTTGGGAGCAGCTACACGCTGCATTGGGTACTAAGCTGATCAGGAGCTCCGCTTATCACCCTCAGACAGAGGGCCAGACAGAGAGGGTGAATCAAGTTCTGGAAGACATGTTGAGAGCATGTGCCATCCACCATGGTAGGAACTGGGATGATCACCTACCATTGGCGGAATTCTCGTACAACAACGGTTATCAGGCGAGTATCAAAATGGCACCCTACGAAGCTCTCTATGGTCGCAAGTGCCGCACCCCGTTAAATTGGTGCGAGTCCGGTGAAAGGGTCACATTCGGAGTTGATGTGGTGAACGACGCCGAAGAGCGCGTTCGGACAATTCAAGCCAATTTGAAGGCCGCTCAATCCCGACAGAAGAGCTACGCTGATAAGAGGCGTAGACCGTTGCACTTTGACGTTGGGGAACACGTGTACCTCCGCGTGTCTCCAATGAAGGGCGTGCACCGATTCGGTGTGAAGGGGAAGCTCGCTCCCCGTTTCATTGGACCCTACGCTATCACCGAGAAGTGTGGACCAGCAGCGTATCGATTGGAGCTACCGGCATCTATGGCTGGTGTCCATGATATTTTCCATATTTCGCAACTGCGAAAATGCTTGAAGCATACAACTGCTGTTCCTACCGAAGACATCGGCGAGCTGAAGCCGGATTTAACATATGATGAATATCCGGTGGGAATTCTTGATGAGAAAGCCAGGACCACGCGTAGCAGAACGTTGTGGTTCTACAAAATACTCTGGAGCAACCACACCGCCGAAGAAGCGACGTGGGAGAGCGAGGAGTTCCTTCGCTCAAATTACCCGGAGTTCATGGCTTCTCAACACGGGTAAGTCCCTATTACATCGCTATCTCTTCTTTTATAATCTCGGGACGAGATTCTTTTAAGGGGGGAGGGATGCAGAAGCCCAAGAAAAGGGACTTGCAAAAACTTTTCTGCACCTCACAACACAACAGTTTTGTTGTGGGTAGATTGTGAAATATTGTGAAGAGCAAGTGACCTCCATCAAAGGAGTGATTAGAAGGGAAAGCCTTCACTTTCACAAAGTAGGGTTTCTACACATGAGCATGAGAGGTTGAGCTCACCCTAGGATTTAAAAAGTCTTGGGAAGGTTCAGTCCAAAGCTCATGCAAATTCAACAATTTTTGAGGCACTTTTGGGTTATTTCAAAAAGAGGCCAATTTGAATGTAAATTCAAATTGCAGCAACTTTCATCATCCAAATTCAAAAGTTAGCTCCATATCTATACTCAGCACATTTTTATGAGTAAACCCACCAATTTTCATCTCCATTGGAGCTCATCTTGTCAAGAGCTAAATTTGCAAGAATGCAAAACTGAATTTGAATTTCAGTTTAAACATGAAGCAAATTTAACCAAACAAAGTTTGAATTTGAGAACTCAAATTCAAACCAAGACTTGGGGTCTAAGTCTCTCATTCAATGTGGAGTTGCTGGGATATTTACAACAGAAATGGAGAAAAGGGGATTAGAGGGGAGAGGGACCCACAGGTCAGTGGGGGAAAATTGGTTTCAGCTGAAAGGGTTCGGCTTCTCACCGAAGCAAACGCTCCCGGCGTGCCACCGAGCCGATTCTTCGGACGCCCCGCGTGAGACGACGCAGCCAGCTCCTGCTTCCTCCCTCGCGCTGGCCAGCTGCTTCTGCCGATCATCACGCACCTACACCGCTGAACAAAGGCGCCGTGTCCTGTTGCCCAAGAAACGACCGAGCGCACGCCGCCGACTTCGTTCGGTCGAAACCCGGAAATTCACCGCGAGCAGCGCCTCTCCTAGCCACAAAACCACACCATCTGCTCGTCCCTTACCTCCTCGGCACGAGAGCAGTCGAGTTCGGCCCTTCCCCAGCCTTAGCTCCACGTTTCCGAGCAACACCCGAGAGACCGCCACCACTCGGCTCACGGTGACAGCCCAGCAGAGGGCCTTTCACAGCTGAGCAAGGACGGTTTCGGACGCGCCGGTGAGCACTACTGCTCCCACCCAAACCACAGGACCAACCGTGCACAGCTGAGCAAGAATTTGGAGGAACTCCGCCGGCGACCACAGAACAACGTTCCGGTATGAGACCTCCGAACTCCCACTCCCTTCTCGTCATTAGTTCACTAAACTGTGCACACAGGAGCTAGACTTGACGGCGCCCAAGTTTGCTCCGCAACCCTAGCTTAATTTTGGCTATAGCCGGCGTATTTCCCGGTTTTCCAGCCGCGGTTATGGCGGGAAAGGTCGGGCTCACGGTGACGACTAGGTTAGAGCTCTCCCCGAGCCCTAGCATGGCCTTGTCGACCTTCCATGAGATTCCCCGGTGCTGTAGAGCCTATCCGCCGAGCTTTTGGCAGGCTAATGTGCTCGGGCGACGGTGCCGATAATCACCGAAGGCCGCGGCTCGTCGCCAGCCTACTTCCGGCCACCGGCAGCCCGAGCCAACCCCGTAGACTTGTTCCCCGACCCTGAAAACACCCAGGCGGCGAGTCTCCGGCCGAAAGGTGGCCGGGAAGCCGAGTCTGGCGAGCTCCAGTACAGCGCCGGCGAGGGGGAGGCGCGGGAGCGAGAGGAAGAAGAAGACCCGCCGGGCCCACGTGTCAGCAGCTGAAGATTAAAACTCCGGATCAGCTGTGGCGTGTGATCCCATGTGGTGGCGCGGGAAAAGGTCTGTGGCCCCGTGTGTCGTGATTCCGGCGGTTGACACGTGTAGGGTGGACCCACAGGCAGAGTTTGAACCTTTCCCGAATTAATTTGAATTCCAGAATTGGTTCAAACTTTGGAACTGCATAACTTTGGCTAGGAAGCTCCAAATTTAGTGATTCAAATTGGGTTGGATTCCTCTTGACTAGCTCTGTCCAAATACACAACCCAATTTGTATGAAACCCAATAATTAATTCTGGAAAATTCTTTAAAGCTTTTCAGCAAAAGAATTTTAGAGGGAGTTTGGTTCAGCCAAAAATCCCCAAATTTTATCAGAATGTTCTTTAGGACATTAGTAAACCCCTGTAAAAGTTTCAGACCATTTGGAGTTGATTTGGTCAGAGCAATTCAAATTGGAAGGTGCTGTGTTCATTTGAATGCAGAAACATTTTCAGAGAATTTCCAAAACTTGGAAATTCAATTCTGGGCAAACCTTGACTCCAAAAATGCTAGAAAATTCATGCAAACTCTATGAGCTATAATAGAAATTGTAGTTCATTAAGTTGAGCATGAACAGGGGTATTACCTCAGAATTAATTCTTCCTTGCTGATTTGCCAAGAGAATTATTCTGAGCAAACCACTCCATGAAAAGTGCTAATGTTTGGTCCAGACAGTTTTCTTGTGACAAGGAATTCACACAAAAATTCTCAGCTCCATTGGAGCTCTAGATTACCCCTGTCCTGTTTAACCACTTAAGGGATTAATATGGAAAAGGGGGAAAACCACTTAGCATTTAACCATGTGATTAAGTTCAAGCCAAACCACCAACCCCAATTCATATTTAAATTCTTAAACAAAGTTCCAGGTGATAGAGGCTGGTTATTAGAACTAATAGTAGAAATCTTACTCTAAAATTCACATTTGCATCTAAATTAACATGTAGTATTTCATTAACGTGTAGCCGTTGAAGAAGAGACTCCGGAAGTGCTGGACTTCCTTCTTCCGGACGAGGAACTGACTACTGACCAGCAGCAACAAGGCAAGCCCCGGTTTGCATTAACCCTTTTTAAAAGCTTTACTTTGTTTACATGTGTCATGTGAAGTATGTATGTGCATTAGGTATAGGATGAATGAAACCCCACTTGCATAACCAAAGGTTCCTAAAAGAGTGAGGGTAGTGTCAAGGACCTCGAGTAGACAGGCTATGCTTAATGAGTCATAGGACTTCGGTACAAGTCGAGTAGTTGGAATCTACTCGCGAGATAGGCATTGGGACACACGGGTTCGGTTGAGGGATGTGAGATCACTTTAGTAATGAAAATGAGACTAGGCAGGGGCTAGGGCGCAGCAAGAGAGAGTCTTGTGGGCGCAGCCCTGTCCGTGTCGATTGAGGACCGATCCGTGTGCGGCCCTGCTGAACAAGTATTGAACATACCGAAGGCATATCGGATATATGGGCCCCGATAAACCGATGTAGCCTAAACCTCCGGGCGTCGAGGCATAGCACACCGATTTATAGGTGTAGGTTGAGGGCAGCAAGGTGGAAATCTGCCAACGGGCATAGAGAGATGCTCCGTGTGGGGAACCTCCTGCTCGTTTCGGTGCTACCGGTTCGACGTTTGGGCTGTTGGGTGAAAGGTTGTCCCGTACGACATCGAGTGAGCATGCTGTGCAGCTCCACGGGTGGGCGTACGTGACGTGCTCTTTGGGTTTTCCCTGCAGGTGTATATCGAGTCGATTCGCCGTCCCTCGCGGTGACAAGTACCGCTTGTTCACTGCGTCGTAACGTAGACTAATGGATGAAATATGTGGATTCAATGATGCTGATTGATATAATTGTATTGCTACATGTGTGCCACCAAATACTGCTTACTAAATTTCAGATTTCATGAACTGTTAACTTGTTGCTAAAAGATGAACTAAGGATGAACTTGTAGGCGTGTCCTTTTGCTGAAATGTTACTATCCTATGTCCATTGTACACCTCATGTAGAGTTTCATGCTTAGGTGAGTCGGTTAAGCCTTGTTGAGCCTTTGTGCTCACGGTTGCTGCTTAAGTGTTTTTCAGGTGAGGAGCCACCCACGGACTCGGGGTACGAGTCCACCAGCGAGGGTTACCCTCCGTCGGGGACCACGGCTGAGTGGGAGCCGTACACGCCGCGCTGAGCTGAGATGTGCAGCTAGTGTGGGTTGCCCTAGGGCGGGGCAACCGACTTTTGCTAGATAGGCGGGCGTGAGTTGTTTAGTGTAGTCTTCCGCTGTGTAATAGAACAATAATTGTAACTGAAGTTTGTACTTATTTGTACAGTTTCAGCTGTTTTTCCCATGTAATATATTGTGTTCTTATGACGTGTGCTGTCGGGTGTCGCATCGCGCGGCACCACCCTCTGCGATCCTGGATGAGCGGATTCCGGTCCGCCACAGCCCACAGCCCGGCCCATCGAGCCAGGTGAAGGGGGCGGGGCCAGCACCTCGAAGGTAGCGGTCCCGGCGGCCCTGCTACCATGGATGCCACCAAAGATTGTAAGCGTCACTGGGGACTCCGTGCTACCCAGCGCTCAAGATCCAAAAGCTCAAGTCAGACCCGATGCATGGATCACGGAGATCCGGGACTACTTGAAAGACAACATCCTCCCTGATGAACGTGTGTCTGCTGAAAGGATCGTGCGCATGGCTAAAAGATACGCGCTGGTAGAAGGGGATCTCTACCGGCGTGGCGCCAACCACGTCCTATTGCGGTGCATAACCCAGGGGGAAGGCTGCGACTTGCTCGCTGAGATCCATGGAGGCGAATGTGGGAGTCACTCTTCCTCACGAATGCTTGTCGGTAAAGACTTCCAGCATGGCTTCTACAGGCCGACAGCACTTCAGGATGCCGTCAAGCTGGTCAAGAGCTGCAAGGCGTGCCTGTCGGTACCTGAGATATGGGGTACCCCCGCGCACAGGATAAAATGCCTAAGGAACTCGCCCTTCTCCGCAGGGAGAGCTCCGAAGGTGCCACGCGTCCGGCGGGGCCGGACCTCCCTCTCCTCAGAGGAGAGCTCCGGGCCCGCCACGTGGCATACAGAAGCCGGACCTCCCCCTCCGCGGGAGAGAGGTCCGAAGGCGCCGCGTGTCCAGCGGGGCCGGACCTCCCTCTCCTCAGAGGAGAGCTCCAGGCCCGCCACGTGGACAACAGAAGCCGAGCCTCTCCCTCCGTGGGGAGAGGTCCGGAGGCTCCACGTGCCCCGCGGGACTGACCCTTCTCTTCTCTGAGAAGGGCTCCGGGCCCGCCGCGTGGCAGCAGAGCGACGCTGCCTGCCCCGAGCGATAAGCAGCGGGCGTAAATACGCCCCATACCTTGCCCGTACAAGGTATTCAAGGCCCGCGTCTTCCCAAGACGCGGAGACGCGGAGCACGCTTCTGTCAGGTGCTGTTGCGCCCAGTCGCATCACAGACTGGCGCGCGGTGTCAGAACCTGCCAGCCAATAAACACCGCGATAAGACATCCCATGCCGCCTGCGCCGTCATCAACCACTACGACTAGCATGCGGCATGGGCAGGGCGGCAAGATGAAGACTCAGAAGCCTTCGACCAGAGAAAACTACCGGCATAACTGCAGATACGGTAGATAATAGACAATCTTCCCGGGACCACCTGTGGGGTCCCGGCTCCCCTTGTAAGCCGCCCGAGTCTTGGACTATAAAAGGCTCGGGTAGGCGTCGATAGCAGGGGTTCGCACTTTGCAACTCATACGCTAGCCATACACTCTTAAGCTGTAACTCACCCCCGAGCTCAGGCCCCCGGTCCTGAGCAGCAAGCAATACAGCGAGCTCCATAGCTCGCCGTGGACGTAGGGTTTTACGCTCCGGCGGCCTGAACCACGTAAAACTCGCCGTGTCAAGCTCTTACTAACTCGTCCATCTGCGCAAGCTCTCCGCTAGGGACTAGCCCCACCGAAAAAAGAACCTCCGCGGGCTGCCCAGTGCAGGCCCGGGGGAAGTGTCGACTGAACACTTCGACATTTGGCGCGCCAGGAAGGGGGCTTTTCTCCGAGCGTGACGAGTTTCCGCCGACGAAGATGACCGAGCTTCCTTCAGCGGCGAACTCTCCCCCCTCGCCTCTGCGGCAGACCGCGACCAGGGGGGAGTACATGTCGACACACACGGGACCGAGTGTGTCGGTACGAGCTGGGAGCCAGCAACCGGCTCTGGCAGCGCCGACCCCGGCAATGCAGGCTCCAACCAGCTTCAAGTCTCCAGTAGCGCTGGGCGTGCCCAGTGGGGGTGCGTTAGTCGCGGCGAGAGCGCTACTGTACACTCCGCCCGCTGGGGACGCGCCTCAGGCAGCGACCCGGCAGTGGACCCGCGAGTAGACCGTCTCGTCATCGCCGCCGCAAACCCTCGACCTCGGCGGGGACGACGCTCTGGCCAATCTGTCGTGTCGCTGATGCGCGCACCATTGGATGTCGAGCAGACAGCAGACTCCAGCTCTACAAGCCCCCAGTCAACAGATCTGAGGGCAGAGCTGGAACGGTGTCACCTGGGTCAAGATGCCCGGGTATACCTCGAGCGGCGCCGAGAAAGGCGTCGCCACGAAGAGGCTGACGACAGCATGACGTCGGCCTCGACCCACCCTGAAGAGCAGACCTTCGCCACGCGATCTCTGCCCCAGGCCTGTGCCGTGCAGAATATGCCACAGTCATATGTCCTGCATATGGCGCCCCCGGCCTATGGTGCAGCCTTGCCCATGCCGGGGCATGCGGTGCTCAGTGCGAACCAAGCGTTCGCGGCATCAGAACCTGCGGCGACAGAAGCAGGGTGTGCGGCCCTCGCGCCCCACCTTCGCTTCGCAAAGTGGCCGCGCAAGTTTCGGCCGCTCCTGCCCGAGAAGTACGACGGCAGCATCAACCCGGCGGAATTCCTCCAGATCTACTCCACCGCCGTACTTGCCGCAGGAGGGAATGAAGCCGTCATGGCCAATTAATTCCCTGTCGCCTTGACTGGCCCAGCTCGGTCTTGGCTCATGAACCTCCCCTAGGGTTCCGTAACTTCCTGGGGAGAGCTTTGCCGACAGTTCATAGCCAACTTCGGCAGTTCCTACACCCGGCCTGGCACGGAGCTCGACCTCCACGCCATCCAACAACAACCTAGGGAGTCGCTGCGCTCTTTCATCCAGCGGTTCTCCCAGGTGCGGAACACCATCCCACACATTCAAAATGCTTCTGTGGTGGTGGCGTTCTGGCAAGGCGTCCGAGACAAGAAGATGCTTGAGAAACTCGCGACCAGGGAGGTCCGCGATGCCTCGGAGCTCTTCAGCTTGGCGGACAAGTGCGCCAGAGCAGCCGAAGGATGGAACTGGCACTCACAGCCATCCTCCGAGTCAGGAGGGCTGCCAGGATCTGGTCCTACTCCCTATGGAGGCAGCAGGAAGACCAAGAGCCGGGGCAGAAGCAAGATAAGACCGCCGGCCGCGACCCAAGTCGTCACTGCGGCGACGCTCAGTGGGGCTCGGGGGCCGCGCCCTGACAAGAGGCAGCGAAAGTCACCGACCCCGGAAGATAGCCAGGACAACATGTGCCCCGTGCACGGCAGCTGTCGCCACACTACTGCCGAGTGCCGGGAGATCCGAAGGCTCGCAGAGCGCTTCCGCAAGGGGAAGCGGCAGCGGGCTGATGCCCTGCCCTTCCGGCCAAAGGAAGATGAGCAGGGGGTGGATGTTCCAGACAACATCGACCACCCAGAGGAGATCCAGGAGTCTCAGCGTGTCGTGAAGGCGGCACGCAACCATGAGGACTCCGGCTCCAGCGACGATGAGCGTCGGAAGAAGCTCTACGTCATATACAGCGGGTCCGCCGACCCCTCGTCCCGAAGCGCAGTCAAGACTCTGCGCCGAGCGGTAGCATCGGTGGCGCCACTCCCAAGTGCTGCACCGCACCTTAAGTGGATGGGGACCCCCATCAGCTTTGACGCCACCGAATGCCCCAGGAACATGGCTGGGGCCGGCCAACTACCGCTCCTGGTGGCCCCTACCATGGCCAACGTGAGAATGTACCACCTCTTGGTAGATGGAGGGGCTGGGCTGAACCTCATCAGCCGTGCAGCTTTCCAGAAGCTGCAGGTCCCGATGGCCAAGCTCACCCCGTCGAGCCCGTTCTCAGGGGTAGGGCCGGGACAGGTTATCCCCTACGGCAACATTAGACTCCCGGTGACCTTCTGGGCTCCGGACAGCTATCGAACAGAGTACATTCTGTTCGACATAGCGGAGATAGACCTACCCTTCAACGCCATAATCGGCAGGCCAGCCCTGTAACGGTTCATGGCTGTAGCCCACTACGGCTACCTCGTCCTGAACATGCCAACACCGACGGGCGTTCTCAGGATTCGTGGGGACCGCACTGCTGCAGTGTCGGCCCTGGAGAAGCTTCACGCACCCGCAACAGCTGGGGCATCAGCCCCCGGCAATACGGAGCCGGACCAGCTCCGCCCGAGCGCACGTCACCGTGCATCCACCACAGCACCCCGGGTGCAACCTCTCGACGAGGGCGGCATCCCCTTAAAGGTCGTCCAAGTCGGCGCCGAAGCTACCCAGACCACCCGGGTAGCCGGGGGCCTGGATAGCAAATAGGAAGGCGCGCTCGTCACCTTCCTCCGGCACAACGTCGACGTGTTTGCATGGCAGCTGTCGGTACCCTCGATATGGGGTACCCCCGCGCACAGGGGAAAATGCCTAAGGATCTCGCCCTTCTCCGCAGGGAGAGCTCCGAAGGCGCCACGCGTCCAGCGGGGCCGGACCTCCCTCTCCTCAGAGGAGAGCTTCGGGCCCACCACGTGGCATACAGAAGCCGGACCTCCCCCTCTGCGGGAGAGAGGTCCGAAGGAGCCGCGTGTCCGGAGAGGCCGGACCTCCCTCTCCTCAGAGAGGAGCTCCGGGCTCGCCACGTGGCCAACAGAAGCCGAACCTCCCCCTCCGCGGGGAGAGGTCCGAAGGCTCCACAAGTCCTGCGGGGCCGGACCCCCCTCTCTTCTGAGGAGGGCTCCGGGCCCGCCACGTGGCCAGCAGAACGGCGCTGCCTGCCCCCGAGCGATAGGCAGCAGGCGTAAAGACGCCCCATACCTTGCCTGTACAAGGTATTCAAGGCCCGCGCCTTCCCAAGACTCAGAGACGCGGAGCACGCCTCTGTCAGGTGCCGTTGCGCCCAGTCGCATCACAGACTGGCGCGCAGTGTCAGAGGCTGCCAGCCAATAAACGCAGCGACAAGACATCCCATGCCGCCCCCGCCGTCATCATCCACTACGACTAGCATGCGGCATGGGCAGAGCTACAAGACGAAGACTCAGAAGCCTTCGGCAGAGACAACTACCGGCATAACTGCAGATACGGTAGATATCAGTCAATCTCCCCGGGACCAACTGTCGGGTCCCGGCCCCCCTTGTAAGCCACCCGAGTCTTGGACTATAAAAGGCTCGGGTAGGCGACGTTAGCAGGGGTTCGCACTCTAGCCATTCGCACCCTGGGTTCGCACTTTGCAACTCATACGCTAGCCATACACTCCCAAGCTGTAACTCACCCCCAAGCTCAGGCCTTCGGCCCAGAGCAGCAAGCAATACAGCGAGCTCCATAGCTCGCCGTGGACGTAGGGTTTTACGCTCCGGCGTCCTGAACCACGTAAAACTCGCTGTGTCAAGCTCTCGCTAACTCGTCCATCCGCGCAAGCTTTCCGCTAGGAGACTAGCCCCGCCGAAAAAAGAACCTCCGCGGGCTGCCCAGTGCAGGCCCGGGGGAAGTGTCGATCGCACACTTCGACATTTGGCGCGCCAGGTAGGGGGCTTCTCCCCTAGCGCAACGAGTTCCCGCTGACGAAGATGACCAAGCTTCCTTCAGCGGCGAACTCTCCCCCCTTGCCTCAGCGGCAAACCGCGACCAGGGGGGAGTACATGTCGACACACTCGGGACGGAGTGTGTCGGTACAATCTGGGAGCCAGCAACCGGCTCTGGCAGCGCCGACCCCGGCAATGCAGGCTCCAACCAGCATCAGGCCTTCAGTAGCGCCGGGCGTACCCGGTGGGGGTGCGCTAGCAGCAGCAAGGGCGCTACTGCACAATCCGCATGCTGGGGACGCGCCTCAGGCGGCGACCCAGCAGTGGATTCGCGAGGTGGACCGTCTCGTCGTCACCGCCGCAAACCCTCGACTTCGACGGGGACGACACTCCGGCCAACCGGCTGTGTCGCTGATGCGCGCACCAACGGTTGACGGGCAGACGGCGGACTCCAGCTCCACCAGGCTTCCGTCGACGGATCTGAGGGCAGAGCTGGAGCGAAGCCGCTTGGGCCAAGATGCCCGAGTGTTCCTCGAGCGACGTCGAGAAAGGCGTCGCATCCAAGAGGCTGGCGACAGCATGACGTCGGCCTCAACCCAGCCTGAAGGGCAGATCTTCGCCACGCGAGCTCTGCCCCAGGCCTACGCCGCGCAGAATATGCCACAGTCATATGTCCTGCAAACGGCGCCCCCGGCCTATGGCGCAGCCTTGCCCATACAGGGGTACACTGTGCCAGGCGCGAACCAAGCGTTCGCGGCACCAATACCTGCACTGGGAGCCAGCAACCGGCTCTGGTAGCGCCGACCCCGGCAATGCAGGCTCCGACCAGTGTCAGGTCTTCAGTAGCGCTGGACGTACCCGGTGGGGGTGCGCTAGCTGCAGCAAGAGCGCTACTGCACAATCCACCTGCTGGGGACGCGCCTCAGGCAGCGACCCAGCAGTGGATTCGCGAGGTAGACCGTCTCGTCGTCGCCGCCGCAAACCCTCGACTTCAGTGGGGACGACGCTCCGGCCAACCGGCTGTGCCGCTGATGCGCACACCAATGGTTGACGAGCAGACGGCAGATTCCAGCTCTACCAGGCCCCAGTCGACGGATCTGAGGACAGAGCTGGAATGGTGTCACTTGAGACAGGATACCCGGGTGTACCTCGAGCGACGTCAAGAAAGTCGTCGCACTCAAGAGGCTGGCGACAACATGACGTCGGCCTCGACCCTGCCTGAAGGGCGGACCTTCACCACGCGGGCTCTGCCCTAGGCGTACGCCGCGCAGCATAAGCCACAACCATGTGCTCTGCAAGAGGCGTCCCCGGCCTATGGCGCAACCTTGCCCATACCGGGGTACACTGTGTCAGGCGCAACCAAGCGTTCGCGGCACCAATACCTGCACTGGGAGCCAGCAACCGGCTCTGGCAGCGCCGACCCCAGCAATGCAGGCTCCGACCAGTGTCAGGTCTTCAGTAGCGCTGGACGTACCCGGCGGGGGTGCGCCAGCCGCAGCAAGAGCGCTACCGCACGATCCGCCTGTTGGGGACGCGCCTCAGGAAGCGACCCAGCAGTGGATTCACGAGATAGACAGGAGCAGGATGTACGGCCCTGGAGCCCCACCTCCGCTTCACGAGGTGGCCGCGCAAGTTTCGGCCGCACCTGCCCGAGAAGTACGACGGCAGCGTCAACCCGGCGGTGTTCCTCCAGATCTACTCCACCGCCGTACTTGCCGCAGGAGGGGATGAGCCCGTCATGGCCAATCTACTTCCCCGTCGCCTTGACCGGCCCGACCCGGTCTTGGCTAATGAACCTCCCTCGGGGTTCCATAACTTCCTGGGGAGAGCTCTGCCGGCAGTTCATCGCCAACTTCGGCAGCTCCTACACCCGTCCCGGCACGGAGCTTGACCTCCAAGCCATCAAGCAACAACCTGGGGAGTCGCTGCGCTCCTTTATCCAGCGGTTCTCCCAGGTACGCAACACCATTCCACATATTCAAAGTGCTTCTGTGGTGGCGGCACTTCGACAGTGTCCAGGACAAGAAGATGCTTGAGAGGCTTGCAACCAGAGAGGTCTGTGATGCCTCCGAGCCCTTCAGCCTGGCGGACAAGTGTGCCAGAGCAGCCGGAGGGCGGAGCTGGCACTCACTGCCAGCTTCCAAAGCCGGAAGACAGCCCGAAGACGGCGGAGTTCAAGCTGAGCTCCCGACCACATCAGACAGCCAAGAGCCAAGCACTGGCTGACTTCGTGGCTGAGTGGACGCCAACGAAGGCTGACCCAGGGGGCCGCGAAGACGGTGAACCAAAGTACCGAGCTCCGGTCTTCACCGGGCCTCACTGGACGCTCTTCTTCAACGGCTCCTCGCGAAAGCAGGGGGCCGGTGCCGGCGTACTGCTTCTCATGCCATCGGGGGAGCAGTTTGGGTACATGGTGCGTCTCAATTCCAAGGCAACCAACAACTTGGCAGAGTATGAAGCATTCATCTTTGGCCTAAAAGGCAGTCCTGTCTTTGGGCGCTCGCCAGCTGTTGGCACAGGGCGACTCCCAGCTAGTTATCAAGCAAGTTAAGGGTGAATGCTCCTACAAAGACCCACAGCTAGCTGCTTATCTGCTTCACGTGTGGATGTTGGAGAAAGAATTCCTCGCCTTGGACCTGCGCCATGTACCACGCGCTGGCACGGCCGCAGCGGACAACCTCTCAACGAAGACCTCCATCGGAGCCCCCGCGCACGAAGGAGTCTTCGAGAGGTCGTTGCTGCGGTCCACAGCCCAGCCCGCCGAGCCGGGCGAAGGGGGCTGAACCAGTGCCATGAAGCTAGGCAGTCCCGGCGGCCCTGGATGCCGCCAAAGGATCGTAAGAGTCACTGGGGACTCCGTGCAACCCAGCGCTCGAGATCCAGAAGCTCAAGTAGCCCCGATGCATGGACCACGGAGGTCCGGGACTCCTTGAAGGACATCCTTCCTGATGAACGTGCATCCGCTGAACGGGTGGTGCGGTGGCTAAGTGCTACGCGCTGGTATCTTTACTGGCTTGGCGCCACGACACCCTATTGCGGTGCATAACCTAGGAGGAAGGCTGCGACTAGCTCGCAGTAGTCCAAGGAGGCGAGTGCTGGGAACGCTCATCGTCCCGCACGTTGGTCAGATAAGCCACCCGGCATGGCTCCTACTGACCGAGAGCCACCTGGACACCGTCAAACTGGTTAGGGATGCAATGCGTGCCAAGTCCATGCCAAGCAGACCCACACAACCGGTGCAGACGCGCACCCAGAGCCGTCGGGGGATACCGGCTCCTCCATGTTGAGGGCCAGCCGGACTTCCCAGGGCCGGGTCATGGGAACTACCCTTCCACATGGTATGCAGGGCCGAAGCCATGCTTCCCCCTGATATAGCCATGGAGGGTCCCCCCGTGTCCGGCGTACGACGAAGCCACGCATGACCCGCTCTGCGTGAAGACAGGCGCTCCGACGCCACCCCAGTAAGTTCACCATGCTTACTTAGGTGTTTATTTATTACGCATTAATTTATATGAACACCTCCCCACGCTCTAGACAGTGTGCGTCCATTGTACACTCGGTTCCTCTTTCCTGCTCTCATGCATAGTCGATATTTGCCGTCCTGCCGAAGGCGGTAGTGCTTGGGGTACCTGCCAGAGGCCCGGTGGCCTTCTGGGTCTCCCCCTGTAAGGGTACTGTACCGCCAGTTGGTCTCCTCTGAGAAAAGACCTATGCTAAACCGGGGGGTCAGGAGCCTTGCTTTGCCCAGTCTTGCACCCAAAGCATGCGCACTCTGCCCCCCGGCGCTGCGGTCTCAGTACCAGGAGGCCGGACGGTTACACCCTGACTGGGGCTGGGGCCACACCTCCGGGACCAAGTGCACTGGATTACCCAGGCCCCGTATTCCGGCCTGGGACAGTAAGCCAAATGAGACTAAGGGACAGGAAAGGGGGGACCGCTGAGCAGTTCCGGACCTCCGCCCCCACAGCTGGGCCGAGCTCCGATGCCAGCCCTCGCCCTCCTTTCAGAGGCGAGCGCTGATGCCAGACCTCACGCCCTTCGTTGGCCTGAGCTCCGATGACTGCCGGACTCCGCCTCCACAGCCAGGCCAAGCTCCGAGGCCAGCCCTCACCCTCCTTTCAGAGGTGAGCGCTGATGCCGGACCTCACGCCCTTCGCTGGCCTGAGCTCCGATGACTTCCGGACTCTGCGCCCATAGCCGGGCCGAGCTCCGAGGCCAGCCCTCGCCCTCCTTTCAGAGGCGAGCACTGATGCCGGACCTCACGCCCTTCGCTGGCCTGAGCTCCGATGACGTCCGGACTCCACCCCCACAGATGGGCCAAGCTCCGATGCCAGCCCTCGCCCTCCTTTCAGAGGCGAGCGCTGATGCCGGACCTCACGCCCTTCGCTGGCCTGAGCTCCGATGACTTCCAGACCTCCGCCCCCACAGCCGGGCCGAGCTCCGATGCCAGGCTTCACCCTCTCCTAAGAGGCTGAACACCGAAGCCGTCAAGACCCTGCCAGCACAGGGAGTACTCAAGACAAGAAAGTGCGCAGATCAGAAGAGACGAAGGTCCCACCTCGGGCTCGCTATCTCCCCCGAGATGGGCCCGGGGGCCACTGTCGGTACCCTCGATATGGGGTACCCCCGCGCACAGGGGAAAATGCCTAAGGATCTCGCCCTTCTCCGCAGGGAGAGCTCTGAAGGCGCCACGCGTCCAGCGGGGCCGGACCTCCCTCTCCTAAGAGGAGAGCTCCGGGCCCACCACGTGGCATACAGAAGCCGGACCTCCCCCTCCGCGGGAGAGAGGTCCGAAGGTGCCGCGTGTCCGGAGAGGCCGGACCTCCCTCTCCTCAGAGAGGAGCTCCGGGCTCGCCACGTGGCCAACAGAAGCCGAACCTCCCCCTCCGTGGGGAGAGGTCCGAAGGCTCCACGTGTCCTGCGGGGCCGGACCCCCCTCTCTTCTGAGGAGGGCTCCGGGCCCGCCACGTGGCCAGCAGAACGGCGCTGCCTGCCCCCGAGCGATAGGCAGCGGGCGTAAAGACGCCCCATACCTTGCCCGTACAAGGTATTCAAGGCCCACGCCTTCCCAAGACGCGGAGACACGGAGCACGCCTCTGTCAGGTGCCGTTGCGCTCAGTCGCATCACAGACTGGCGTGCAGTGTCAGAGGCTGCCAGCCAATAAACGCAGCGACAAGACATCCCATGCCGCCCCCGCCGTCATCATCCACTACGACTAGCATGCGGCATGGGCAGAGCTACAAGACGAAGACTTAGAAGCCTTCGGCAGAGACAACTACCGGCATAACTGCAGATACGGTAGATATCAGTCAATCTCCCCGGGACCAACTGTCGGGTCCCGGCCCCCCTTGTAAGCCACCCGAGTCTTGGACTATAAAAGCCTCGGGTAGGCGACGTTAGCAGGGGTTCGCACTCTAGCCATTCGCACCCTGAGTTCGCACTTTGCAACTCATACGCTAGCCATACACTCTCAAGCTGTAACTCACCCACAAGCTCAGGCCTTCGGCCCAGAGCAGCAAGCAATACAGCGAGCTCCATAGCTCGCCGTGGACGTAGGGTTTTATTCTCCGGCGGCCTGAACCACGTAAAACTCGTCGTGTCAAGCTCTCGCTAACTCGTCCATCCGCGCAAGCTTTCCGCTAGGAGACTAGCCCCGCCGAAAAAAGAACCTCGGCGGGCTGCCCAGTGCAGGCCCGGGGGAAGTGTCGATCACACACTTCGACAGCAGCCATCACAGATGCCGGGGATCCCCAGGGAGGTGATCGAGCACCACTTGAAAGTCTTCCCTGATGCCTGGCCGGTTCAACAGAAGCCCCGCAAGCAGTCCATCGAGCGGCAAAACTTCATCCGTGAAGAAGTCAAGAAACTGCTGGACGCTGGCTTCATACGGGAGGTCCACCACCCCCGATGGTTGGCGAACCCCGTCGTTGTCCCGAAGGCCGGCGGGAAGCTCCGGATGTGCATCGACTACACCAGTCTCAATAAGGCATGTCCTAAAGATCCATTCCCTCTCCCTAGAATAGATCAAATAGTAGACTCAACATCAGGCTGTGATATGCTGTGCTTCCTAGACGCCTACTCGGGTTTCCATCAGATCCCCATGTCTAGGGAGGACGAGGAGCACACCTCCTTCATCACAGTAGACGGCCTCTATTGCTATGTGTCTATGCCTTACGGCCTAAAGAATGCACTCCCCACCTTTGTGCGGGCAATGCACAAAACCTTTGGGGAGTTAATAAGAGACCTAGTTGAGGTGTATGTCGATGACATAGTTGTCAAGGTCAAGCAGGGTTCATCCCTACTAGATAACCTAGCTTTAGTATTTGACAAGTTGCGCTCTACGCGCACCAAGCTGAACCCAGATAAATGTGTGTTCGGCGTGTCCTCTGGGAAGCTCTTAGGGTTCCTGGTCTCGCACCGAGGGATTGAGGCCAACCCAGAGAAGATCAAGGCCATCGACTTGATGTGGCCCCCTGTCCGCGTCAAGGATGTTCAGAGACTCACGGGATGTCTAGCCGCGCTGAGTCGGTTTATACCGAGGCTAGCAGAGCGGGCACTCCCTTTCTTTAAGCTCCTGCGCAAGTCAGGCCCCTTTGCCTGGACTGACAAAGCAGAAGAGGCTTTCCAGGAGTTGAAGCGACTCCTGACGACCCTACCTATCATGGTAGCCCCTGAGCCCGGGGAGCAATTGCTGCTCTACATTGCGGCGACAACAGCAGTGGTAAGTATGGTCCTTGTCGCGCAGCGGCCAGACCCCTCACCCTCGCAACCTGCTCCGGTAGCAGAAGTCAGACGCCAGGGGGCCCCACAGGGCCAAGACGGCCTCCCGGACCCCTTGGAGGTCCAAGACGACCTCCCGGAGACCCAGGACGGCCTCCCGGACCCCCAAGATAAATCTCCAGGGTCCAATTGGGATCTCCCGGAGGTCCCTCAAGACCCCCCGGAGCTCCCGGATGATCAAGAAAGCTTAAGGGCCTCCGGGTCCCAGTTCCCGGAGGCCCCCGTGGGTCAACCCACCTCCGGCGGGCCGGGGCCAATGGACGAGGAGCTCCCAAGCCTAAGAGAGAGGGTCCGAACCATACAGAGGCCTGTCTACTACATCAGTGAAGTACTTCATGAGGCCAAGACAAGGTACCTAGAAGTCCACAAGCTGCTGTATGCAGTGCTCGTGGCCTCCAGGAAGCTCCGCCACTACTTCCAGGCCCACCGGGTCTCGGTAGTCACCTCGTATCCGCTGAAGACAATTCTTCACAGCCCCCATGCGACTGGCAACGTTGCTAAATGGGCAGCGGAGCTGGCGGAGTTTGAGCTGGACTTCCTCCCACGTCATGCAGTCAAGAGCCAAGCACTGGCTGACTTTGTGGCGGAGTGGACACCAACGAAGACTGACCCAGGGGGCCATGAAGGCGGTGAGCCAGAGCCCAAAGCTCCAGTCTTCACCGAACCCCACTGGACACTCTTCTTCGACGGCTCCTCGCGAAAGCAGGGGGCCGGTGCCGGCGTACTGCTCCTCATGCCATCGGGGGAACAGTTAGGGTATATGGTGCGTCTAAATCTCAAGGCAACCAGCAACATGGCGGAGTATGAAGCACTCATCTTTGGCCTGCAGACAGCCCTGTCTTTAGTCGCTCGCCAGTTGTTGGCACAGGGCGACTCCCAACTGGTCATCAAGCAAGTCAGGGGTGAATGCTCCTGCAATGACCCGCAGCTAGCTGCGTATCTGCTCCACGTACAGATGTTGGAAAAAGAATTCCTCGCTTTGGACCTGCACCACGTACCGCGCGCTGGTAATGCCGCAGCCGACAACCTTTCAACGAAGGCTTCCACCGGAGCCCCTGCGCCCGAAGGAGTTTTCGAGAGGACGTTGCTGTGGCCCACAGCCCGGCCCGCCGAGCCGGGCGAAGGGGGCTTGACCAGCACCTCGAAGCTGGCGGTCCCGGCAGCCCTACAGCCATGGATGCCGCCAAGGATCGTAAGCGTCACTGGGGACTCCGTGCAACCCAGCGCTCAAGATCCAGAAGCTCAAGTCAGACCCGATGCATGGATCACGGAGATCCGGGACTACTTGAAGGACAATATCCTCCCTGATGAACATGCAACCGCTGAACGGATTGTGCGTATGGCTAAGAGGTACGCGCTGGTAGAGGGGGATCTCTACCGGCGTGGCGCCAACCACATCCTATTGCGGTGCATAACCCAGGGGGAAGGCTGCGACTTGCTCGCTGAGATCCATGGAGGCGAATGTGGAAGTCATTCTTCCTCAAGCACGGTTGTCGGTAAAGCATTCCGGCATGGCTTCTACTGGCCGACAGCACTCCAGGATGCCGTCAAGCTGGTCGAGAGCTGCAAGGCGTGCCAGTTCCACGCCAAGCAGATCCATACACCGGCTCAAACGGTACAGATGATCCCGCCCTCGTGGCCGTTTGCCGTATGGGGGCTGGACATCCTGGGACCATTTCCCAGAACCGTCGGGGGATTCCGGTACCTCTATGTCGCTATCGACAAGTTCACCAAGTGGCCGGAAGCTACACCAGTTGTCACCATCAACAAACAATCCGCAGTAAAATTCATCAAGTCTATTGTCTGCCGGTTCGGGGTCCCAAACAGGATCATCACCGACAACGGGACCCAGTTCACCAGCGCAGCATTCCAAGACTACTGCGAGGACCTTGGTATTCAGGTATGCTATGCCTCTGTCGCCCACCCGAGGAGCAATGGGCAAGTTGAGAGGGACAACGCGGAGATTCTCCGGGGCCTTAAGACTCGCACCTTCGCCAGCCTGAAGAAACATAGTGCCAATTGGGTAGATGAGCTTCCGAGCACACTATGGGCTAACCAGACATCCCAGAGCCGGGCCACCGGGGAGACACCCTTCTTCATGGTGTACGGGGCTGAAGCTGTATTTCCCCCAGAAATCACCATGAAGTCTCACCGTGTCAGGGCTTACGACGAAGCCATGCAGGACAACCTCCGGCGTGGAGAAATCGACCTCGTCGACGAGGTCCGATTACATGCGGTACTCCGTAACGCGCGGTACAGACAAGCGCTTCGGCGCTACCACCAGAGGTCTGTGCGTGCCCGGGAGCTGCAGGAAGGTGACCTGGTGTTGCGGCGCATACTTTCTCGCGAAGGTGCCCACAAACTCTCCCCTAGTTGGGAAGGCCCCTTCCGAGTCGCGAAAGTATGCCGCCCCGGGTGTGTGCGCCTTTCCACCGAGGATGGGGACCTGCTCCCGAACCCTTGGAACATAGAACACCTCCGTAAGTTCTACCCCTAGAGCAAAAATAGGACAGTACTTTCTTTTCGTAATGAACTCCATAGAGTCCAGGAGCAGCGCTCGGGGCAGCTAAACCCCAGGGGACGGTCCAGGACTACGTTCAGCTTTGCCTGGTTCCGACTCCAAGCGCGTAGAGTCTTGCTTCCCCTCTTAATGGGGTGGGCCGTGGCCTCCATGTTTAGCCTGCCTTCCTCCTATGGAAAGTTGTACGAAAAGAAATCTGCTCTACTTTGCTCTTTCCTTGTACTCATTTAAATTGTGAATTGAGTTTTTTAATCACCCTTGCAGTGCATGGTTGCCATGTGCTCAGCTCCCCCTCTCTACAAGTCCCCAAGCACCAAGCATATGGTTAGGGGCTATAAGTCAAATAAGACTATGAGACGAGGGAGGGGGAGCCCCCAAGGAGAATTACGTTTCCTCTACCTATGTGCAGGACCTCCAGGTTGCGGCAACAGGGACTGCCTGAAGCAGGGGGAAAGGAGCTACCAACTACTCCGACCTAGGACTGGAAGGACCGGGACCTGCCCCTCCAGCAGGGGCGGGACCCGAGGGCCCCACGTGTCCAGCAGGCTCGGAACCCTCACCTCCCTTGAGGAGAGCTCCGGGCTCGCCATGTGGCGGGCGGAAACCGGATCCCCCCCCCGGCGGGAGGGCTCCGAAAGCCCTACGTGTCCAGCATGGCCGGAGCTCCAACCTCTTAAGGAGGGGGCTCCGGACCCGCCACGTGGCGGGCAGACTTGGGGCTCCCCATGGGGCGGGACCCGGAGACCCCCGGGGACCCCTAACACGGTTAGGGCCCGGGGAAGGTGTCTACGCAGAGCTCCGAGATTGGAGATGGCCTCTGAGTACCTTGCGGAGCTAAGGACTCAGACAGGCAAAGCCAAGAAGGAGAGAAAGAGCGTCACAGACACAAATATCTAAAAGAGTCAAACTATGCGAGGCTCCTTGAGCTGGACGACAGACTCGATAAGAAGAAAGAAACAAGCCCCAAGGGTCTCCCGACACGACCAGAATCCAGAAGTTGCAACAACGGGCGCGTCACCAGGCTTCAGCCCTGGCGGAACTCTCTCGCTCTATGACCAGAGCGCAGGAATCGCCTCCCTCATCACCGGCGCAAAAACCAGTGACACCACAGGAGCTCCTGAGGCCCCCTCCGCAGTATTCAGCGGTCTTCCTGGAGACTCTACCGTCTGGGATTCTCCATGGTACATCGGCGGTTTCCTTCTCCTGAAATTCCCTCATCACCTGCGCAAAAGCCGGTGTCGTCAAGGGTGCCCCTGGAGCCCCCAACCCTCATCACCTGCGCAAAAGCTGGAGTCATCAAGGGTGCTCCTGAGGCCCTCTCCGCAGTATTCAGCGGTGTTCTTGGAGACCCTGCCGCCTGGGATTCTCCTCGATGCTTCAGCGGTTCCTTTGAAGACTCCACTACACTCAGGGGCAGGGCAGGCAGGCTCCCTGAGTCCCAGGCTTGGTGCAGACGCAACCGCTGGAGAGAACTGAGAGCAATTCTTCCCCCATAAGGCGGGTTGAGAGCCATGGAAGAAGACAAGACTGCAGGGACCTGAGGGAGGCGCAGGGGCTGGAAGCCTTATAAGAGGAATGTACCCACATGGAGATTTCATTTAACACCTTCCCCAGTGCAATCCCAAGCGATTTGGAACTCTTCGGATACCCCACGTCGGCGACCGCTTCGGTTCCTAAACCGAGTGCCAATGACGGGTGGGCCCAAGCCGCTTAGCTAAAGCGGGGGGTCAAGGAGTCAGGCTCCTGAGAAGATGAGCCGGCAAGGCACTTCGGCGGTTCCCGAAGAAAGCGCCGCAACGTGCAGAAGTGGCAGTCTTGGGAACCGCCGCAGTAAAAGAAACCATCAATTGAGCGCACGCTCCCACGATCCCGTGGCCGTTCTTGCTCCGGCAGCGGTCAATTCGGGACTTAGAGAAAGTGCGCGGATCGGAAGAGACGGAGGTCCCACCTCGGGCTCGCTATCTCCCCCGAGATGGGCCCGGGGGCCACTATCGGTACCTGAGATATGGGGTACCCCCGCACACAGGATAAAATGCCTAAGGAACTCGCCCTTCTCCACAGGGAGAGCTCCGAAGGTGCCACACGTCCGGCGGGGCCGGACCTCCCTCTCCTCAGAGGAGAGCTCCGGGCCCTCCAGGTGGCATACAGAAGCCGGACCTCCCCCTCCGCGGGAGAGAGGTCCGAAGGCGCCGCGTGTCCAGCGGGGCCGGACCTCCCTCTCCTCAGAGAAGAGCTCTGGGCCCGCCACGTGGCCAACAGAAGCCGAGCCTCTCCCTCCACAGGGAGAGGTCCGGAGGCTCCACGTGCCCCGCGGGACTGACCCTTCTCTTCTCTGAGAAGGGCTCCGGGCCCGCCGCGTGGCAGCAGAGCGACGCTGCCTGCCCCGAGCGATAAGCAGCGGGCGTAAATACGCCCCATACCTTGCCCGTACAAGGTATTCAAGGCCCACGTCTTCCCAAGACGCGGAGACGCGGAGCACGCTTCTGTCAGGTGCCGTTGCACCCAGTCGCATCACAGACTGGTGCGCGGTGTCAGAACCTGCCAGCCAATAAACACCGCGACAAGACATCCCATGCCGCCTGCGCCGTCATCAACCACTACGACTAGCATGCGGCATGGGCAGGGCGGCAAGATGAAGACTCAGAAGCCTTCGACCAGAGACAACTACCGGCATAACTGCAGATACGGTAGATAATAGACAATCTTCCCGGGACCACCTGTCGGGTCCCGGTCCCCTTGTAAGCCGCCCGAGTCTTGGACTATAAAAGGCTCGGGTAGGCGTCGATAGCAGGGGTTCGCACTTTGCAACTCATACGCTAGCCATACACTCTCAAGCTGTAACTCACCCCCGAGCTCAGGCCCCCGGTCCTGAGCAGCAAGCAATACAGCGAGCTCCATAGCTCGCCGTGGACGTAGGGTTTTATGCTCCGGCGGCCTGAACCACGTAAAACTCGCCGTGTCAAGCTCTTACTAACTCGTCCATCTGCGCAAGCTCTCCGCTAGGGACTAGCCCCACCGAAAAAAGAACCTCCGCGGGCTGCCCAGTGCAGGCCCGTGGGAAGTGTCGACTGAACACTTCGACAGTGCCAGTTTCATGCCAAGCAGATCCACACACTGGCTCATACGCTGCAGATGATCCCGCCCTCGTGGCCGTTCGTGGTATGGGGGTTGGACATCCTAGGGCCATTCCCCAAAGCCGTCGGGGGATTGCGGTACCTCTACGTCGCTATCGACAAGTTCACCAAGTGGCCGGAAGCTACACCCGTCATCATCATCAACAAGCAATCCACAGTCAAGTTCATTAAGTCGATCGTATGCAGGTTCGGGGTCCCGAACAGAATCATCATCGACAACGGGACCCAGTTCACCAGCTGCCGGTACCCTCAATATGGGGTACCCCCGCGCACAGGGGAAACTGCCTAAGGACCTCGCCCTTCTCCGCAGGGAGAGCTCCCAAGGCGCCACGTGTCCAGTGGGGCCGGACATCCCTCTCCTCAGAGGTGAGCTCCGGGCCTGCCACGTGGCCAACTGAGCCGGACCTCCCCCCTCCGCATGGAGACCTCTGGAGGCTCCACATGTCCAGCAGGGCCGGACCTCCCTCTCCTCAGAGGAGAGCTCTGGGCCCACCACGTGGCCAGCAGAGCCGGACATCCCCCCTCCGCGGGGAGAGCTCCGAAGGCTCCACGTGTCCAGCGGGGCCGGACCTCCCTCTCCTCAGAGGAGAGCTCCGGGCCCGCCACGTGGCCAGCAGAACCGGACCTCCTCCCTCCGCGGGGAGAGCTCCGAAGGCTCCACGTGTCCAGCAGGGCCGGACCTCCCTCTCCTCAGAGGAGAGCTCCGGGCCCACCATGTGGCCAGCAAAGCAGCGCTGCCTGCCCCCGCGCGGTAGGCAGCAAGAGTAAAGATGCGTCATACCTTGCCCGTACAAGGTATTCAAGACCCGCGCCTTCCCAAAGCGCGGAGACGCGGAGCACGCCTCTGTCAGGTGCCGTTGCGCCCAATCACATCGCAGTGAAGACTGGCGCGCTGCGTCAGAGGCTGCACGCCAATAAACACAGTGACAAGACATCCCCTGCCGCCCCTGCCAACCACTACGACTAGCTTGCAGCGTGGGCAGGGCGGCAGAACAAAGACTTTGAAGCCCTCGCCAGAGACAACTGCCGGCATAACTGCGGATATGGTAGATGGCATGCAATCTCCCCGGGACCACCTGTTGGGTCCCGGGCCCACCTTGTAAGCCGCCCGAGCCTTGGACTATAAAAGGCTCGGGTAGGCAACGTTAGCAAGGGTTCGCACCTCAGCGGTTCAACTCTTTGCACACTCACGCTCCAGCATCCGAGCACTTTGGCCATCCTCAAGCTCAGAACTCCGCTCCTGAGCACCAAGCAATACAACGAGCATCTCTGCTCACCGTGGACGTAGGGTATTACGCTCCGGCAGCCTGAACCACGTAAAAACTCCTGTGTCAAACTTCTCCCTCCATCGTCCCTAACGCGTAAGCTCTCCGTGAGTGACTAGCCCCTCCAAAAAAGAACCTCCGCGGGCTGCCCAGAGCAGGCCCGGGGGAAGTGTCGGCTACACACTTCGACATTTGGCGCGCCAGGTAGGGGGCTTTTCTCTTGCGTGACGAGCTTCCGCCGACGAAGATGATGAAGCTTCCTTCAGCGGCAAGCTCTCCCCGCCCACTTTCACGACGAACGGTGACCAGCGGGGACTACGTCTCGACACACTCAGGACGGAGTGTGTCGGCGCAAGCTGGGAGCCAGCAGCCGACTCCGGCAGCGCAGGCTCCAGCGAGCGCAAGATCCACTGCAGCGCTGAGTGTCTCCCACGGGGGCGCACTAGCTGCAGCACGAGCGCTACTGCGCAATCCACCTGCTGGGGGCGCGCCTCAGTCAGCGACCCAGCAGTGGATTCGCGACGTAGACCGTCTCGTCGCCGCAGCCGCCAACCCTCAACTTCGGCGGGGACGACGTCCCAGTCTACCGGCTGTGTCGCTGACGCGCACACCAATGGTTGATGGGCAGACGGCAGATTCCCGCTCCACCAGGCTCCCATTGGCGGACCTGAGGTCGGAGCTGGAATGATGCCACTTGGGCAAAGATTCCTGAGTGGTCATTGAGCGACGGCGAGAAAGGCGTCGCAACAAAGAGGCCGGCGACAGCAAGTCAACCGCCTCGACCCAGCCTGAGCCGCAGACGTTCACCACACGATCTCTGCCCCAGGCATACGCCACACAGCATATGCCCCAGCCATATGCCCTGCAAATGGTGCCCTCGGTCTATGGCGCAGCCTTGCCCATACCGGGGTATACAGTGCCGGCAGCGAACCAAGCGTTCGCGGCACCAACACCTGCAGCAACAGGAGCAGGATGTGCGGCCCTGGCGCCACACCTTCGCTTCGTGAAGTGGCCGCGCAAGTTTTGGCCGCACCTGCCCGAGAAGTACGACGGCAGCGTCAACCCGGCGGGGTTCCTCCAGATCCACTCCACCGCCATCCTTGCTGCAGGAGGGGACGAGGCCGTCATGGCCAACTACTTCCCCGTCGCCTTGACCGGCCCAGCCCGGTCTTGGCTCATGAATCTCCCCCAGGATTCCATAACCTCGTGGGGAGAGCTCTGCCAGCAGTTCACTGCTAACTTCGGCAGCTCCTACACCCGGCCTGGCACGGAGCTCGACCTCCACGTCATCCAGCAACAACCTGGAGAGACGCTGTGCTCCTTCATCCAGCGGTTCTCCCAGGTACGGAACACCATCCCGCATATCCAAAATGCTTCTGTGGTGGTGGCGTTCTGGCAGGGTGTACGGGACAAAAAGATGCTTGAGAAGCTCGCGACCAGAGAGGTTCGCGACGTCTCAGAGCTCTTCAGTCTGGCGGACAAGTGCGCCAGGGCAGCAGAAGGGCGGAACTGGCACTCACAGCCAGCCTCTGAATCAGGTGGACAGCCCGGATCTGGCGCTGCTTCCCATGGAAGCAGCAAGAAGATCAAGAACCGGGGCGGTGGCAAGATGAAACCACCGACCGCAGCTTCCGTTGCTGCAGCAGCAGCACCCAGTGGAGCTTTGGGACCACGCCCCGACAAGAGGCAGCGGCAGTCACCAGCCCCAGATGGTGACCAAGGTGAGCCGTGCCCCGTGCACAACACCAGCAGCCATACTGCTGCTGAGTGCCGGGAGATTCAGAAGCTCGTGGAGCGCTTCCGCAAGGGGAAGCAACCGCGTGCTGACGCCCCTCCCTTCCGTCAAAGGGAGGGCAAGTAGAAGGTTGACACCCAAGACAACGTCAACCACCAAGTGGAGTTCCAGGAGCCTCAGCACGCCGTGAAGGCGGTGCGCAACCATGAGGACTCCAGCTCCAGCGATGAATTGCGTCGGAAGACGCTCTACGTCATCTACGGCGGGTCCGCTGACCCCTCGTCCCGAAGCGCGGTCAAGACTCTGCGCCGAGCGGTAGCGTCGGTGGCTCCTCTCCCAAGTGCCGCACCGCACCTCAAGTGGATGGGAACCCCCATCAGCTTCGATGCCACCGACTGCCCCAGGAACATGGCTGGGGCCGGCCAACTACCCCTCTTGGTAGCACCCACCATCGCCAACGTGAGGATGTACCATGTTCTGGTAGATGGCGGGGCTGGGCTGAACCTCATCAGCCGTGCAGCTTTCCAGAAGCTGCAGATCCCGACGGCCAAGCTCACCCCATCGAGCCCGTTCTCAGGGGTAGGGCCGGGACAAGTCGTTCCCTACGGCAACATCAGCCTTCCGGTGACCTTTGGGGCACCGGACAGCTACCGGACAGAGTACATTCTGTTCGACATGGCGGAGATCGACCTCCCCTTCAACGCCATAATTGGCAGGCCAGCCCTGTACCGATTCATGGCAGTAGCCCACTACGGCTACCTTGTCCTGAAGATGCCTACACCAACAGGCATCCTCAAGATTCGTGGAGACCGCACTGCTGCAGTGTCAGCCTTGGAGAAGCTCCAAGCACTTGCAACAGCTCGAGCACCAGCCTCTGGTAGTGCAGAACCGGGCCGGCTCCACCCGAGTGCACGCCACCGTGCCTCTACCTCAGCATCCCGCGTGCAACCCCTCGACGAGGGCGAAGTTCCCCTCAAGGTCGTCCAAGTCAGCGCCGATGCTGCCCAGACCACCCGGATAGCCGGGGGCCTGGACAGCAAATAGGAAGGCGCGCTCATCACCTTCATCTGGCACAACGTCGACGTGTTTGCATGTCAGCCGTCGCAGATGCTGGGGATCCCTAGGGGGGTGATCGAGCATGTCGGTACCCGCGATATGGGGTACCCCCGTGCACAGGGGAAAATGCCTAAGGATCTCGCCCTTCTCCGAAGGGAGAGCTCCGAAGGCGCCACGTGTCCAGCGGGGCCGGACCTCCCTCTCCTCAGAGGAGAGCTCCGGGCCCGCCACGTGGCCAACAGCAGCCAGACCTTCCCTCCGTGGGGAAGGCTCTGAAAGCGCCGCGTGTCCCGCGGGGCCAGACCTCCCCCTCCTCAGAGGAGAGCTCCGGGCCCGCCATGTGGCCGACAGAAGTCGGACCTCCCCCCTCCGCGGGGAGAGGTCCGAAGGCTCCACATGTCCTGTGGGGCCGGACCTCCCTCTCCTCAGAGGAGAGCTCCGGGCCCGCCACGTGTCCAGCAGAACAGCGCTGCCTGCCGCCGAGCGGTAGGCAGCGGGCGTAAAGACGCACCATACCTAGCCCGCACAAGATATTCAAGGCCCGCGCCTTCCCAAGACGCGGAGACGCAGAGCACACCTCTGTCAGGTGCCGTTGCGCCCAGTCGCATCACAGACTGGCGCGCGGTGTCA
Source organism: Neostapfia colusana (assembly GCA_030760725.1). NCBI lineage: Eukaryota > Viridiplantae > Streptophyta > Magnoliopsida > Poales > Poaceae > Neostapfia > Neostapfia colusana. The sequence goes on from JASWHV010000006.1 coordinate 112,030,566, forward strand.
GAACCTGCCAGCCAATAAACGCAACGACAAGACATCCCCTGCCGCTCCCGCCGTCATCAACCACTACGACTAGCATGCGGCATGGGCAGGGTGGCAAGATGAAGACTCGGAAGCCTTTGCCAGAGACAACTACCGACATAATTGCGGATACGATAGTCGGCAGGCAATCTCCCCGGCAACACCTGTCGGGTCCCGGGCCCCCCTTGTAAGCCACACGAGCCTTGGACTATAAAAGGCTCGGGTAGGCGACGTTAGCAAGGGTTCGCACTCCAGCAACTCACACTCTAGGCATAACCATCCTCAAGCTCAGGACTCCGGTTCTGAGCAACAAGCAATACAGCGAGCACCTCTGCTCACCGTGGATGTAGGGTTTTACGCTCCGGCGGCCCAAACCACGTAAAACTTGCCGTGTCAAGCTCCTCGCTAACTCGTCCCTACGCTCAAGCTCTCCGCAAGCGACTAGCCCCTCCAAAAAAGAACCTCCGTGGGCTGCCAGAGCAGGTACGGGGGAAGTGTCGACCACACACTTCGACATTTGGCGCGCCAGGAAGGGGGCTTTTCCCTTGCGCGACGAGTTTCTGCCGACGAAGATGACGAAGCTACCTTCAGCGGCAAGCTCTCCTCCCCCGCGTTCACGGCGAACCGTGACTAGCGGGGAATACGTGTCGACGCACTCAGGACGGAGTGTGTCGGCGCAAGCTGGAAGCCAGCAGCCGACTCCGGCAACGCCGACTCTGGCAATGCAGGCTCCAGCCAGCGTCAGATCTTCTGCAGCGCTGGGCGTACCCCACGGGGGTGCGCTAGCTGCAGCAAGAGCGCTACTGCGCAATCCACCTGCTGGGGACACACCCCATTCAGCGACCCAACAGTGGATTCGCGAGGTAGGCCGTCTCGTCGTCGCCGCCGCAAACCCTCGACTTCGGCGGGGACGACGCTCCGGCCAACCGGCTGTGTCGCTGACGCGCACGCCAACAGTTGACGGGCAGACAGCGGATTCCAGCTCCACCAGGCTTCCATCGACGGACCTGAGGACAGAGCTGGAACGGTGCCACTTGGGCCAGGATGCCCGGGTGTACCTCGAGCGACGTCGACAAAGGCGTCTCAACCATGAGGCTGGCGACAGCATGACGTCAGCCTCGACCCAGCCTGAGGCACAGACCTTCGCCACGCGATCTCTGCCCCAGGCTTACGCCATGCAGCATATGCCACAGCCATATGCCCTGCAAACGGCGTCCCCGGTCTATGGCGCAGCCTTGCCCATACCGGGGTACACTGTGCCAGCGGCGAACCAAGCGTTCGAGGCACCAACGCCTGCAGCAACAGGAGCAGGATGTGCGGCCCTGGCGCCCCACCTTCGCTTCTCGAGGGGCCGAGCATGTTTTGGCCGCACCTGCCCGAGAAGTACGACGACAGCGTCAACCCGGCGGAGTTCCTCCAGATCTACTCCACCGCCGTACTTGCTGCAGGAGGGGATGAGGCCGTCATGGCCAACTACTTCCCCGTCGCCTTGACCAGCCCAGCCCGGTCTTGGCTCATGAACCTCCCCCAGGGTTCCATAACTTCTTGGGGAGAGCTCTGCCGGCAGTTCATCGCCAACTTCGGCAGTTCCTACACCCGGCCTGGCACGGAGCTCGACCTCCACGCCATCAAGCAACAACCTGGGGAATCACTGCGCTCCTTCATCCAGCGGTTCTCCCAGGTACGCAACACCATCCCGCACATTCAAAGTGCTTCTGTGGTGGTGGCGTTCCGGCAGGTTGTCCGGGACGAGAAGATGCTTGAGAAACTCGCGACCAGAGAGGTCCGCGATGTCTCCGAGCTCTTCAGCCTGGCGGACAAGTGCGCCAGAGCAGCCGAAGGGCAGAACTGGCACTCACTGCCAGCCTCCGAGTCAGGAGGACAGCCCGGATCTGGCGCTGCTTCATATGGAGGCAGCAAGAAGGCCAAGAACCGGGGGAGTGGCAAGATGAAGTTATCGGCCGCGGCTCCCGTTGCCGCAGCAGAGGCACCCACTGGAGCTCGGGGGCCGCGCCCTGACAAAAGGCAGCGGCAGTCACCAGCCCCAGACGGTGACCAAGGCGAGCTGTGCCCCGTGCATGGCACCAGCAATCATACTGCTGCCGAGTGCTGGGATATCCACAGGCTCGCAGAGCACTTCCGTAAAGGGAGGCAGCAGAGAGCTGATGCCCCGCCCCTCCCTCAGAGGCAGGGCAAGCAGAAGGTCGACGCCTCAGTCAGCGTCGGCCACCAGGTGGGGTTCCAGGAGCCTCAGCGCGTCATAAAGACGGTGCACAACGGTGAGGACTCTAGCTCCGGTGATGACGAGCCGGGGCGGTAGCCGACTGTGGCTACCTCGAAGAGTCAGTGGAGGCTGCACTGCTGCGGCGTCAACCTTGGAGAAGCTCCAAGTAGTTGCAGCAGCCCAAGCACCAGCCCCTACGGTGCAGAACCGGGCCAGCTCCACCCGAGAGCATGCCTCTGTGCCTCGGCCGTACCTCCTGGGGGCCGCCCAGGGTCTGTCAACCTCTTGAAGGCCTTAGCCAGAAGGGGAAAGACGCCTTGGGACTCCCAAGAAGAGTCCGGGTTCTCCTACCCCTTGAAGGCCTTAGCCAGAAGGGGAGAGCTCCCTGGGGCGCCCAGGAGAAGCCGCGCAGGACCTGATCCAGCGTGAAGATGACGACCTCGTCGACGAGGCTCGGCTGCAGGTGACACCCCACAACGCACGGTCTCGGTTGGTGCCCTAGCACTACCGCCAAAGGACCAAACGCGTCAGGGACCTGCAGGAAGGCAACCTGGTGCCGCGGCACACACTTTCCCGTGAAGGACCTATAAACTCTCTGACACGACCCCAATGGTCCTGTCGAGCTAGGATCATGCTGAGGGGTGCTGCGTTGCACAGCACCTTATAACACACATCAAAGGTACAAAGTGGAAGCGGAAGTTTATTACATAAACAGGTTTATGAACATGTTTACATCAAAATAAGTTTAGTCGACACTCGCGGGCATAGACTAAGCATCAAGTGCACGTTCAGCCCTTGAACGTGTCCTTGCTAGCACACATGCACACTAACTCTGCGGCGTGCACGACTCCCACTCGACGGGGTTCCCCTCCTGGGGTTCCGTCTCCTCTTCGGGAGTCCCTTCCTCATAGAACCCTACAAAAGCTTCAAACACAAGAAGTGAGCACGAAGGCTCAGCAAGTCTGACCCGTCTCACCTAAACATGGAACTTCTACATGAGGGTAATAGGTTACATGAGGTAAAAATCAGTTGCAAGGACTCGCCTAATTAGTAGAACCTTACTTTCAAGTTTTAGCAGCAGGTTGTGGAGAACCTTACGCTAAGGCACATGAGAGAGCCGCAATCAAACAAGAAACGCATTTCTCTCATGTACTTTGCCCAAAGTTGAAAAGAACTTTAGTTAGCTCTAAGCTACAGCATATCATTAACAATCAATGTCCAGCTTTCAATCAGCAACATTTTAACATGTAACTAGCCTGTTCTTTCTACGTCACGGTACAGTGAACAAGTGGTACTCACTGACCGCGAGGGACGGTGATTATAATCGATTTACACCTGCAGGGTTACCCGAACAACCCGTCACTTACGCCCGTACTCGATGTTGCCTACAGCAATCATCACGGACGCCGTATGCAACCACCTTTCGCCCGTCAGCCAAATATTGAACCGGTCCCATCGTCCCGAGCAAGAGGTCTCTGCACGCGCATCTCCGTGCCGCCAGCCGATTTACACCTCGAGCTCTCAACCTACCCTCTGAACGACCAGCTATGCCTCAACACCCAGCTACCCGAGTTACATCAGTTTCCCGGTTCCCATATAGCCGGTAGGTCTTCGGTACTGTTCTAGCTTGTTCAACAGGCCCGCACATGTGGCGGACCGGAATCCGCTCATCCAGGATCGCAGAGGGTGGTGCCGCGCGATGCGACACCCGACAGCACACATCATAAGAACACATTATATTACATGGGAAAAACAAACTGAATGTACAAAGTAGTACACTCCTCAGTTACAAACTAGGGTCTCTATTACACAGCGGAAGTCTACACTATACAACTCACGCCCGCCTATCTAGCAAAAGTGGTTGCCCAGCCCTAGGGCAACCCACACTAGCTGCACTCCTCAGCTCAACGCGGCGTGTACGGCTCCCACTCAGCCGTGGTCCCCGACGGAGGGTAACCCTCGCCGGTGGACTCGTACTCCGAGTCCGTGGGTGGCTCCTCACCTGAAAAACACTTAAGCAGCAACCGTGAGCACGAAGGCTCAGCAAGGCTTAACCGACTCACCTACGCATGAAACTCTACATGAGGTGTACCATGACATAGGATAGCAATGTTGCAGCAAATGGACACGCCTACAAGTTCATCCTTAGTTCATCTTTTAGCAACAAGTTAACGGTTCATAAAGCTGAAATTTAGTGAGCGATATTTGGTGGCACACATGTAACAATACAATTATATCATAACAGCAATATTGAATCATAACATGTCATTCATTAATCTACGTTACGATGCAGTGAACAAGCGGTACTCGTCACCGCGAGGGACGGCGAATCGACTCGATATACACCTGCAGGGAAACCCAAAGAGCACGTCACGTACGCCCACCCGTGGAGCTGCACAGCACGCTCACTCGATGTCGTACGGGACAACCTTTCACCCAACAGCCCAAACGTCGAACCGGTCGCACCGAAACGAGCAGGAGGTTTCCTACACGGAGCATCTCTCTATGCCCGTTGGCAGATTTCCACCTTGCTGCCCTCAGCCTACACCTATAAATCGGCGCGTTATGCCTCGACGCCCGGAGGTTTAGGCTACATCGGTTTATCGGGGCCCATATATCCGATATGCCTTCGGTATGTTCAATACTTGTTCAGCAGGGCCGCACACGGATCGGTCCTCAATCGACACGGGCAGGGATGCGCACACAAGACTCCCTCTTGCTGCGCCCTAGCCCCTGCCTAGTCTCATTTTCATTACTAAAGTGATCTCGCGTCACTCAACCGAACCCGTGTGTCCCAATACCTATCTCGCGAGTAGATTCCAACTACTCGACTTGTACCGAAGTCCTATGACTCATTAAGCATAGCCTGTCTACTCGAGATCCTTGACACTACCCTCACTCTTTTAGGAATCTTTGGTTATGCAAGTGGGGTTTCATTCATCCTATACCTAATGCACATACATACTTCATATGACACATGTAAACAAAGTAAGACTTATAAAAGGTTAATGCAAACCGGGGCTTGCCTTGTTGCTGCTGGTCAGGGGTTAGTTCTTCGTCCGGAAGAAGGAAGTCCAGCACTTCCGGAGTCTCTTCTTCAATGGCTACACGTTTAATACAATACTACATGTTAATTTGAATGCAATGTGTGAACTGGAATACATCATTGCTAATAACTCTAGCTAGCCCTTCCCTTTGGTTCTGAAATTTTTATGGTGGACTGGTAGGGTCCTAACCATAGTTGTGACCAAGTTTTATTTGAAACAAAGTTCATTTGAACCTTGTACAAATAGAAGCCCATTTGGTCAATATTTGAGCCTCTGGATGATTCCAGGGGTTTTCATGGCTCCAACTATTACTTTCTGGAAACTAGACTTTAAGATGGTTCTAATGGAGTTGGTTTCATGTCATTTGAAGAATTCTACAGAAAATTATGCCCTAATTAAGATTTGAGAAAATCTGAAAAATGTTTCTGTACATTTTTCTATTTTCTCAGGGCAGTTCTCTTAATCACCCCATTAGGGTAACTAAATGAACTTGGATGAGTCTGAAAATTTTACTGGGATGCAGGGATTTTCTAATGAACCTCTCAGCCAAATTTCAGAATTTTTCATAAAGTAGTTCTCCAGATAAAATTCCCAACAATTTAAATTTTAGGGATTTAATTCTGGAAAACTATTCACTTTCATGAGCTGAATTTGCTATTGCTGGAAAGTACTCAAAATTCTGAGTTCAGCAAAATTTGGTTCATCGAATTTGGAGTTTCCTAGCCAAAGTTCTATGCATTTGAAGTTTGCACTAAAACTGGAAATTCCAAAAATGTTTAAATCCTGCGGGTGGGTCCACCGCCCACGTGTCGACCGCTGGAGCCGCGCCACACGGGGCCACAGACTCCTTCCCACGCGGCCGCACTGGATCCCGGACCACAGAGAATCCCACCCATTTATCTCCAGCCGCTGACGCGTGGGGCCTACCCCTTCGTCTTCCTCCGGCCACCCGCGCGATCCCGCCGCCGAGCTCGCCGGAGCTCTCGCCGGAGAGGGGTTCCGGCCTTCGGAGCTTGCTGATTCTCGCCGCCTGTGCCTATCCAGGCCTGGGGAACACGGTGGTGCCCTTCCCGGAGCTTGACAACGGCCGGAACAGGGCTCCCGACGGCAACAGCGGCCGGGAGCTCACCGGCGACGTCGAACTCAGCATCCCCTGCACCTTTTTCGATGCGGTTTGCTCGGGGAGCTCCGCTGACACCTGCTGATCATGGATATGGGCACTGATCCCCGTGAAAACGGCTGCACCTATGACTTCATCGGCGACCTAGGCCGGATATCGGCTGTGCTTCAGAAAACTTCAAAGAACCGTAAACCTAGCCCACGGTTCTTACTGGTTTTCGATCCTAGGTGGTCGTGGCAGTGTATAGAGCGTGTGCGTGACTCGGTTTGCCCGGTGATGAGCTAACCCCCACGAATTTTGGGATTTTGTGGGAGCTCGGTCTCAAGACCCCCGAAGCTTTCCCGGCGAAATACTCCCTCGACAGCCCATGAAATGGAGAGCGGTAGGGACTAGAAGAATCAGCACCTTAAGGCGGCCGTTTCTTGTGTTGAGCGTCGGGCACGAGGAAGCCTGTGCTGTCCGGCCGCCGGCGATCAGAGGGCGGCGACTCCGGGTGAGCTGCTTCGGATGTAGGCGAGTGGAACCGAGAGGATGGGGAGCGAATTCACGCCGACCAGGGTGCGATCACGTGTTTTGTAGCCGGCGCCCTCATCCCCCCGAGCAGGAGGTGGCGGGGTGGCCGCGTTGGGCCAGGGTCGACCCCGTGTGCTGTCGGCCGCAGGGTGTTCGACCGTGTGCCCGAGTCGGTTTGCTCCCCAGGGTGGCTGACCAGTGGGCCCTCTTCTCCCCTCTAAATCTTTCTCCCCCTTTCTTTTGTAAATATCCCAGCTACTGATAATTGAATGGGAGACTTAGCCCCCAAGTATTGGTTTGAATTTGAGTTTTCAAATTCAAACTTTGTTTGGTTAAATTTGCTTCATGTTTAAACTGAAGTTCAAATTCAGTTTTGAATTATTGCAAATTTAGCTCCCGACAAGATGAACTCCAATAGGGATGAAAATTGGTGGGCTAACTCAGAAAAATGTGCTGAGTTTGAATATGAGGCTAACTTTTGAATTTGAGTGATGAAAGTTGCTGCAAATTGAATTTTCATTCAAATTGGCCTCCTTTTCAAATACCTCCAAAAGTGCCTCAAAAAGTGTTGGGTTTGCATGAAACTTGGACTGAACCTCCCCAAGACTTTTCAAATTCTAGGGGTGAGCTCAACCTCTCATGTTCATGTGTAGAAACCCTACTTTGTTAAAGTGAAGGCTTTCCCCTCTAATCACTCTTTTGATGGAGGTTACTTGCTCTTCACAATATTTCCTAAGATTTCCACAATAAAAACTGTGGTGTTGTGAGGTGAAGAAAAATTTTTACAAGTCCTTTTTCTTGGGCTTTTACATCCCTCCCCCCTTAAAAGAATCTCGTCCCGAGATTACAAAAGAAGAGATAGCGATGTAATAGGGACTTACCCGTGTTGAGAAGCCATGAACTCCGGGTAATTTGAGCGAAGGAACTCCTCGCTCTCCCACGTCGCTTCTTCGGCGGTGTGGTTGCTCCAGAGTATTTTGTAGAACCACAACGTTCTGTAGAACCACAACGGTCTTTCTCATCAATAATTTCCACCGGATATTCATCAGACGTTAAATCCGGTTTCAACTCGCCAATGTCTTCGGTAGGAACAGCAGTTGTATGCTTCAAACATTTTCGCAGTTGCGAAACATTGAAGATATTATGGACACCAGCAAGGGATGCCGGTAGCTCCAATCGATACGCTGCTGGTCTAGACTTCTCGGTGATAGCATAGGGTCCAATGAAACTAGGAGCGAGCTTCCCCTTGACGCTGAACCGGTGCACGCCCTTCATCGGAGACACGCGGAGGTACACGTGTTCCCCAACGTCAAAGTGCAACGGCCTACGCCTTTTATCAGCGTAGCTCTTCTGCCGGGATTGAGCGGCCTTCAAATTAGCTTGAATTGTCCGAACACGCTCTTCGGCGTCGTTCACCACATCAACCCCGAATGTGACCCTTTCACCGGACTCGCACCAATTTAACGGGGTGCGGCATTTGCGACCGTAGAGAGCTTCGTAGGGTGCCATCTTGATACTCGCCTGATAACCGTTGTTGTACGAGAATTCCGCCAACGTTAGGTGATCATCCCAGTTCCTACCATGGTGGATGGCACATGCTCTCAACATGTCTTCTAATACTTGGTTCACCCTCTCTGTTTGCCCATCTGTCTGATGGTGATAAGTGGAGCTCCTGATTAACTTAGTACCCAATGCAGCGTGTAGCTTCTCCCAAAAGCGAGATACAAATAATGCACCTCGATCTGAGACAATGGTCTTGGGTACCCCATATAGGCATAGAATCTTCGCTATGTATAGCTCCGCATATTTGCCGGCATTGTAACGTGTATTCACCGGGATGAAATGAGCCGTCTTGGTTAACCGATCGACGATTACCCATATGGAATCATGCTTGTTGGATGTTAGGGGTAATCCCACAATGAAATCCATGCTCACATCTTCCCGTTTCCATGCCGGGATCTTCAGGGGTCGCAACAGCCCTGACTTCTTCATGTGATCAGCTTTCACTCGTCTACACGTATCGCACTCAGATACGTACTTAGCTACCTCCCGCTTCATCCGTGTCCACCAAAATTTCTTTTTCAAATCGTGGTACATCTTGTTGCTGCCCGGATGAATGGAGTATTTAGACAAGTGAGCTTCATCGAGGATCTTTTTCCTCAACTCCATATCTCGGGGTACTACTATGCGGTCATTGAACCACAGCGTCCCCTCATCAACTTTCCGGAAACATTTAATTTCTCCATTGTCTATCCGTCTCTGGAGATGTGCCATGCCTTTGTCATCTTTCTGAGCTGCAATGATGTCCTCCCTAATCGTAGGGATGAGGGCAAGGTTGTACAGCGATCCATACGGAACCAAGTACAAACTTGGCTCTTCCTCCTCCACCGGTGTAATGGTGAGGTGATGGACATGTGACTTCCGACTCAGTGCGTCGGCAACCACATTCGCCTTGCCGGGGTGGTAGTGAATCTCAATTTCATAGTCCTTGATTAATTCTAACCACCTCCTTTGCCTCATGTTCAGCTCCTTCTGGGTGAAAATGTATTTCAAGCTCTTGTGGTCGGTGTAGAGATGCACCAGATTCCCCAGGAGATAGTGCCTCCACATTTTCAGCGCCAAAACCACTGCAGCAAGCTCAAGATCATGAGTGGGATAATGCTGCTCATGGTTCTGAAGTTGGCGTGAGCCATATGCGACCACACGTCCTTCCTGCATCAACACGCAGACGAGCCCAGTACCGGACGCGTCACAATACACGTCGAAGGGCTTTGTTGTATCCGGCTGAGCTAAGACCGGGGCTGTGGTGAGATGCTTCACCAATGCTCGGAACGCTCCTTCACACGCCGTGTTCCAAACATATTTCGTCCCTTTCTTCAGCAATTCTGTCATCGGTTTAGCGAGCTTGGAGAAGCTTGGAATGAATCTCCGATAGTATCCCGCTAACCCAAGGAAGCTTCTGACTTCATGGACTGAAGTGGGAGCTTTCCATTTCAGCACTTGCTCTATTTTGCTTGGGTCAACCGCAATACCTTCAGCTGAGATGATATGTCCCAAGAATGGCACTTGGCTGATCCAAAACTCGCATTTACTGAACTTGGCGTAGAGTTTATGGTCTCGCAATCGTTGAAGAACGATCCTAAAGTGTTCGGCATGTTACTTCTGTCTTGGAGTAAACCAAGATATCGTCGATGAACACTACCACGAACTTGTCCAGCTCCGGCATGAACACCGAGTTCACGAGATACATGAAATGGGCTGGAGCATTCGTGAGACCAAAGGACATGACGAGATATTCATATAATCCATATCTCGTCGAGAAGGCCGTCTTTGGGATATCCTCCGCCCGGATCTTTATCTGGTGATATCCAGAGCGAAGGTCCATCTTGGAGAATACACTTGCACCCACAAGTTGATCAAACAATATGTCGATGCGGGGCAGTGGGTACTTATTCTTGATGGTGACGTTGTTGAGCGGCCGGTAATCCACACACAGCCTCAGGGTTTCATCCTTCTTCTTCACGAACAACGCCGAGCATCCCCAAGGCGAGGAACTCGGCCTAATGAAACCCTTGCTCAACAGATCATTGAGCTGTTCTTTCAGTTCCGCCAGCTCATTTAGAGCCATCTTGTATGGTCTCCGTGATATGGGCGTAGTCCCGGGTGCAAGTTCAATCTTGAACTCGATATCCCGTTCAGGTGGCATGCCCGGTAGATCATCCGGGAACACGTCGGAATACTCCTGGACTACGGGGATGTCCTCTAACTTGAGGGCTTCAGTATTGTTGATCGCTGAAACCTCTCTGACTGGATTATCTAATAGGATGGACTGCGGACGGTGTAATGGGGAGTTGAGGTGAACCGTCCGTGTTAAAGTTTCCAGGACAGCGCCATGGTAACTTAGCCATGACATCCCCAAGATTGCATCAATCTTCTGTCCCTCAAGGATAATCATAGTGGTGGGATATATCTTCCCACCTAAGCACAGTGGTGCTTTTGGAACCATCATCGTTGCTGAAATCTTTCCTCCTGGTGAGCAGATCATATACGAACACTCGGTTGGAAAGACTTCCAGCTGATGCTGAGCCACATATGATGCACTAATGAAGTTGTGGGTTGCACCAGAATCAAAAGTATGATGATGGCTTGATGATTGAGAGTGAACGTACCCGCCAGCACGTTATCTCCCTCTGGGGCGTCCTCATTGTTGAGGTTGCGGACGCCTCCAGTCCGCTGACCAACCTTCTTCACCGGAGGTCGGCCTCGAGCACCGCCCTGGAGCTGGGCTTGCCCGCTGCTCTGTTGCCCCTGGGGACAGTCCTTCGCAAAGCGGCCCGCCTGGCCACACGTGAAGCAGGTGAAATGGGGCGGTCCCCCGCTGATTGGTGGACGGAATCCCGGGGCGCGTTGTGGCGGTGGAAACGCCCGGGGTACCGTCTGCTGCTGCAGCTGTCTTGGTGGTGGCATCGGAGGTCGGAACGGGGGTGCTTGGAACGAACGTCCCCTGAACTGTCGAGGTCGCGCCGGTGGATGCCACCGCTGCCCGGATGGTGTCCGATACACCATACGGTACTTCTGGGGCGCGCCACCACCGCTGCTAGGTGGAGCACTGCGCTTCCTCTGCTCAGCTGCCAACTCCCGCTGAGCATCCTCTTGCATAATCGCGGCATTAACTAAGTCGTTGAATGTGCCGCGATTCCACTGAACGAGGTGTGTCTTCATTTTGGGGTGTAACCCCCGATAGAAATGCTCCCTCTTCTTCTCCTCCGTGGAGATATAGTCTGACGCATATTGCGCCAGATGGTTGAAGGCACGGGAGTAGTCGTGGGCACTCCTCCCGCCCTGCTTCAGCTCCAAGAATTCTTGGAACTTCCTCTTCATTATTCCGGGAGGAATGTGGTTAGGCGCGGAACGCCTCCCGGAACTCTTGCCATTCCACGGCATGGCCAGCCGGACGTGAGGCGACATAGTTCGCCCACCACGCACCAGCGGCACCGTGGAGTTGCTGCGCTGCGAACAGAGTCTTCTGCCGCTCCGTACATTGGAGCAGCCCGAACTTGGACTCGATGGTCCGCAGCCAGTTGTCCGCCTCCAGTGGTTCTTCGGCTTCGGTGAACACTGGAGGGTGCGTACTCATGAAATCCGAGTACGACACTTCACGGGGCTCACGAGGCCCTCGCTCTTGAAGTCCCCCCGCCTGGGACGTATTCTGCACGATCGTGCGGAGCAGGTCGGTCTGCTCCTCACGACCTCCCACCAGTGCCGCTATCACATCCGCTAGAGTAAGCGGAGGCGGCGGTGGTGGCTGCTGCTGCGGGGTGCTGTCGTAGGCCGGTGGCTGGGAGTCATCGCCTCCCTGTTGGCTAGAGCCACCAACCTCGTGCATGGTCCTAGTACGAACCATCTGCAACCACACGACAATAATCATCAGTCCCGCAACATTTTGCATGCAGTCCAATAAAAATGGGCGTAAACCATTATGACAACAACAACATGCGATATATCTCGTAAGTAGATAATGTAATAACTTTGCACAAGCTACACCATTACCAGACCAAACACAAGCTAGTTTAATCCAACTTGATGAACCTCCACTTTGGAAGCTCACCATAACTAGGTTTGGCCACCACGAGACATTACTATCGCGTTGTCATCACGTATACCACCCTTAGGGTACAACACCCTTTCCAATAAGTTCAACTGTCATTCTTCTGTCAGAATGACCAGTTTCTACCTATTCCAAGTTTTGATCTGGTTCTGGGCATTTTCACGACTCAAGCTAAACACCAAAGTTAAAGTCAACTTCGGTATCTTTCCAAAGAGTACTCATTTGCCCCCAGATCAGCTTTGGTTAAAAAGTTATGCCAATTCAAAGTCAGCAGAATTTCTGGAAGACGTTTAACAGCACCTCCCTTGGAAGTGGCTGTTTTCAACCCTGATTTCCATTACATTCTGTGCTGAAATTTCAGAATCTTTGAATGGCAAAGATGTCACACGTCTTCTACTCTTTTTAAGGATGTATTATATGACAATTTTAGATTTTTCTACTGGGAGTTATGTTTGAAAAACAGAACAGTTCAGAGAATGTCTTACTCTGTCCTGGTTCTGGACAGTTTACCTTCCTCTGGGATTTCAGCCATCTTAAGGCGTGTTTCAGCTCTGGAAGTCTACAACAAAGTTGTAGAGTACTTCAATACCTTTCCAGAACTATATAGCACACCTCTCTGGGCTAAAGGACCCGTGAGTTATGCCCTGTTGAAGATCAGCAAACTTGCTGTCCAAAACAGAGCACTCTGATTTTCAGTCTTTTTGGAACTACAATCATCACTATCCCATTCTTATACCCAACCAGGGTCCTAAATGTTGAACCTATAGATTTTAATTCCTTGTTATCATTATTTTCATGCATATGCCTACAATAACTCGGTACTACGTTCCTCACAAAAGAAAATCCTAACCGGATCATACCGGCATATACGTCTCAAGTGTGGCACTAAACGGTCTCTCGCACACGTTTTCTACACGGATACATACGTGGTTAGTACCTGCAGAAGACCACACAATAATGGTGCACTCAATGGTTATTCATTTCAGGCAGTACCATATTTTGAAATTAAATACAAACGCCCGTATCATTTCCATACGGCCGTCCTTGAGTTAGGTCACGTCTCAAGGTACGTGATCGTGTTTCAACACCACACGACGGGGAACCCGAGTAGGTCATGAACGGGTCATCACGGTTGGGAATGTTATCAACCCAACAGATACCACCTACTGGCCGGCAGGGCACGCCGATGGCAAGCGCTGCGTATGTCCTCCTGGGCTATTTCCAGACGAACACACTCTCGCCTTACTGACCACGTTATGGGGTCTCCACTTACTTGCCTAATGCACGCTAGGGATCAGCGTTTCATATGAACTCAGGAACATGAAGAGTCCAAGAGTTTCATATTGACGTCTCACACCAAGCTGTGAGATCAATCCCTGAACCACGTTCCTCGTCAGGGAGAGCTAACCGAAATTGAACCGCTTTCGGTGGCGTTCCTTACCATACTTACCAGAGCGTAGGTGCATCGTTACATAATTGAAATTCAGAATTATAACACATAGGTTAGTCTTTGCCACTTTAAGTAACTATGCTAATATAGTCCTTACTTGGGCATCTACCGATTCCTCACCGTACACCTAAGTTTTTCCCATAATGCAGTCCTTAAGTACTGTGCTATCCCCAATGCAGCTCTGATACCAGGCTGTGGCGGACCGGAATCCGCTCATCCAGGATCGCAGAGGGTGGTGCCGCGCGATGCGACACCCGACAGCACACGTCATAAGAACACATTATATTACATGGGAAAAACAAACTGAATGTACAAAGTAGTACACTCCTCAGTTACAAGCTAGGGTCTCTATTACACAGCGAAAGTCTACACTATACAACTCACGCCCGCCTATCTAGCAAAAGTGGTTGCCCAGCCCTAGGGCAACCCACACTAGCTGCACTCCTCAGCTCAATGCGGCGTGTACGGCTCCCACTCAGCCGTGGTCCCCGACGGAGGGTAACCCTCGCCGGTGGACTCGTACTCCGAGTCCGTGGGTGGCTCCTCACCTGAAAAACACTTAAGCAGCAACCGTGAGCACGAAGGCTCAGAAAGGCTTAACCGACTCACCTACGCATGAAACTCTACATGAGGTGTACCATGACATAGGATAGCAATGTTGCAGCAAATGGACACGCCTACAAGTTCATCCTTAGTTCATCTTTTAGCAACAAGTTAACGGTTCATAAAGCTGAAATTTAGTGAGCGATATTTGGTGGCACACATGTAACAATACAATTATATCATAACAGCAATATTGAATCATAACATGTAATTCATTAATCTACGTTACGACGCAGTGAACAAGTGGTACTCGTCACCGCGAGGGACGGCAAATCGACTCGATATACACCTGCAGGGAAACCCAAAGAGCACGTCACGTACGCCCACCCGTGGAGCTGCACAGCACGCTCACTCGATGTCGTACTGGACAACCTTTCACCCAACAGCCCAAACGTCGAACCGGTCGCACCGAAACGAGCAGGAGGTTCCCCACACGGAGCATCTCTCTATGCCCGTTGGCAGATTTCCACCTTGCTGCCCTCAGCCTACACCTATAAATCGGTGCGTTATGCCTTGACGCCCGGAGGTTTAGGCTACATCGGTTTATCGGGGCCCATATATCCGATATGCCTTCGGTACGTTCAATACTTGTTCAGCAGGGCCGCACACGGATCGGTCCTCAATCGACACGGGCAGGGATGCGCACACAAGACTCCCTCTTGCTGCGCCCTAGCCCCTGCCTAGTCTCATTTTCATTACTAAAGTGATCTCGCGTCACTCAACCGAACCCGTGTGTCCCAATGCCTATCTCGCGAGTAGATTCCAACTACTCGACTTGTACCGAAGTCCTATGACTCATTAAGCATAGCCTGTCTACTCGAGGTCCTTGACACTACCCCCACTCTTTTAGGAATCTTTGGTTATGCAAGTGGGGTTTCATTCATCCTATAACTAATGCACATACATACTTCATATGACACATGTAAACATAGTAAGACTTATAAAAGGTTAATGCAAACCGGGGCTTGCCTTGTTGCTGCTGGTCAGGGGATAGTTCTTCGTCCGGAAGAAGGAAGTCCAGCACTTCCGGAGTCTCTTCTTCAATGGCTACACGTTTAATACAATACTACATGTTAATTTGAATGCAATGTGTGAACTGGAATACATCATTGCTAATAACTCTAGCTAGCCCTTCCCTTTGGTTCTGAAATTTTTATGGTGGACTGGTAGGGTCCTAACCAGAGTTGTGACCAAGTTTTATTTGAAACAAAGTTCATTTGATCCTTGTACAAATAGAAGCCCATTTGGTCAATATTTGAGCCTCTGGATGATTCCAGGGGTTTCCATGGCTCCAACTATTACTTTCTGGAAACTAGACTTTAAGATGGTTCTGATGGAGTTGGTTTCATGTCATTTGAAGAATTCTACAGAAAATTATGCCCTAATTAAGATTTGAGAAAATCTGAAAAATGTTTCTGTACATTTTTCTATTTTCTCAGGGCAGTTCTCTTAATCACCCCATTAGGGTAACTAAATGAACTTGGATGAGTCTGAAAATTTTACTGGGATGCAGAGATTTTCTAATGAACCTCTCAGACAAATTTCAGAATTTTTCATAAAGTAGTTCTCCAGATAAAATTCCCAACAGTTTAAATTTTAGGGATTTAATTCTGGAAAACTATTCACTTTCATGAGCTGAATTTGCTATTGCTGGAAAGTACTCAAAATTCTGAGTTCAGCAAAATTTGGTTCATCGAATTTGGAGTTTCCTAGCCAAAGTTCTATGCATTTGAAGTTTGCACGAAAACTGGAAATTCCAAAAATGTTTAAATCCTGCGGGTGGGTCCACCGCCCACGTGTCGACCACTGGAGCCGCGCCACGCGGGGCCACAGACTCCTTCCCGCGTGGCCGCACTGGATCCCGGACCACAGAGAATCCCACCAATTTATCTCCAGCCGCTGACGCGTGGGGCCTACCCCTTCGTCTTCCTCCGGCCACCCGCGCGATCCCGCCGCCGAGCTCGCCGGAGCTCTCGCCGGAGAGGGGTTCCGGCCTTCGGAGCTTGCTGATTCTCGCCGCCTGTGCCTATCCCGGCCTGGGGAACACGGTGGTGCCCTTCCCGGAGCTTGACAACGGCCGGAACAGGGCTCCCGACGGCAACAGCGGCCGGGAGCTCACCGGCGACGTCGAACTCAGCATCCCCTGCACCTTTTTCGATGCGGTTTGCTTGGGGAGCTCCGCTGACACCTGCTGATCATGGATATGGGCACCGATCCCCGTTAAAACGGCTGCAACTATGACCTCATCGGCGACCTAGGCTGGATATTGGCTGTGCTTCAGAAAACTTCAAAGAACCGTAAACCTAGCCCACGGTTCTTACTGGTTTTCGATCCTAGGTGGTCGTGGCAGTGTATAGAGCGTGTGCGTGACTCGGTTTGCCCGGTGATGAGCTAACCCCCACGAATTTTGGGATTTTGTGGGAGCTCGGTCTCAAGACCCCCGAAGCTTTCCCGGCGAAATACTCCCTCGACAGCCCATGAAATGAAGAGCGGTAGGGACTAGAAGCACCTTAAGGCGGTCGTTTCTTGTGTTGAGCGTCGGGCACGAGGAAGCCTGTGCCGTCCGGCCGCCGGCGATCAGAGGGCGGCGACTCCGGGTGAGCTGCTTCGGATGTAGGCGAGTGGAACCGAGAGGATGGGTGAGCGGATTCCGGTCCGCCACAGCACACGGCTCGGTCCTCAATCGACACAAGTGGAGCTACAGCGCACAGGCCCCCAAAGTCCTGCTGCCCTTACTCTCTGCTTGGTCTCATTTTCTTGCCATGTGTTTCATGTGCTATCACTACCCGAGTCGAGTGCCTCTAGCCTATGCTCGCGAGTAGTTCCAACTACTCGACTTGTACCGAATCCTACTCTATCTTAGCAATGCAGTGGCTAACGAGGTTTTCAATCCTAACCCCAACCCATGGTTTTCTTGGCTATGCAGTTGGGTTTCCAATCAAGACTCTAATGCAAAGAATCACCACAACATTCAAAGATGTGCTCAAAACAATAAACATTTGTAAAAAGGTTAATGCAAACCGGAGCTTGCCTTCCTGCTCTTGGTCGTAGGCTAGCTGTTCCTCCGGAGTAACGAAGTCTAGGACTTCGGGTTCCTCCTCGACCTTAGCGACTACATGATAAGAGCAATATATGTATCAATTTAAATGCATTTGTATTAAATTTGAAGTTGTGAAGTCTATAACCCTTGCTAGACAGACCTAATGACTGTGAAACTTTTACTGTGTCTTGTTACAACCTAAACAGAGACTTGGTCAAGTTTTAGTTGCAGCAAAGCTCATTTGAGCCCTCCACAATTAATTATGTTCTTGACCTTGGAAGTGGACTCCACACTCGAGCGAGACATCCGCGAGGGTCAAAAGAAAGACGAGAAGATACAAGAGATCAGACAACTCATCAAGGAAAATAAAGCTCCTGGTTTTAGAGAGGATGAACAAGGAACGGTGTGGCACGGGAAAAGAATCTATGTGCCAGAAGTAAAGGAGATCTGTGAATTGATTCTGAAGGAGGCTCATGATTTTGACTATTCCATTCATCCTAGGAGTACGAAGATGTACCAGGACCTCAAGAGCAGGTATTGGTGGTATGGCATGAAGCGAGATGTTGCGGAACATGTTGCCCTATGTGACACATGTCAGTTGGTGAAAGCAGAACATCAACGACCCGCAGGATTATTGCAACAACTCAAAGTGCCTGAATGGAAATGGGAAGAAATCAGCATGGATTTCATCATGGGATTGCCTAGGACCCAATCAGGATATGATTCGATATGGGTCATCATTGATAGGCTAACCAAGGTAGCTCATTTCATCCCCGTGAAAGAAAGCTACAGCGGATCCAAATTGGCAGAGCTGTACATGTCAAGGATCGTGTGTTACCATGGAGTGCCAAAGAAGACTGTGTCGGATCGAGGGACACAGTTCACCTCAAGGTTCTGGCAGAAGTTGCACGAAACCATGGGAACCCATCTGAACTTTAGTTCTGCCTATCATCCCCAAACTGACGGGCAGACGGAGAGAACAAATCAGATCCTTGAAGATATGCTGAGGTCATGTGCACTCAAAAACAATAGGAGTTGGGACAAGAACTTACCGTATGCGGAGTTTTCCTATAACAACAGCTATCAAGCTAGTATGAAGATGTCGCCGTTTGAATCTTTGTACGGGAGGAAGTGCAGAACTCCCCTATTTTGGAACCAAACAGGGGAAAGTAAAGTGTTTGGTCCAGAAGTACTACAAGAAGCCGAGGCGAAGGTGAGGGAAATTTGCAACAATTTGAGGATAGCACAGACACGCCAAAAGAGCTATGCCGATGTACGAAGTAGAGAGCTCGTTTTCAACGTGGGAGACTATGTCTATCTCAAGGTGTCCCCTATCAGAGGACTTCGTCGGTTAAAGGTGAAAGGGAAGTTGTCACCGCGATACATCGGACCCTTTCAAGTTCTGGAAAGAAAAGGCGAAGTGGCGTATCAACTGGAATTACCAGCTCGTCTATCGGATGTGCACGATGTATTCCATGTGTCACAACTCAAGAAATGCCTAAGGACGCCTGAGGAGGTGTTACCTATGAATGAAGTAAACGTAGCTGAGGATTTGTCTTATGCCGAGCAACCATACAAGATTTTGGAGACAATGGAACGCCTCACCAGAAATAAAAGAATCCGGATGTGCAAGGTGCAGTGGAAGCATCACTCAGAAGAGGAAGCCACCTGGGAGCGGGAAGATGAGCTAAAGACACAATTTCCGGAATTGTTTTCTTAGAACCACCAATCTCGAGGACGAGATTTATTTTAAGGGGGGTAGAGCTGTAACACCCCAAAAATCTTGTTAAGACCCTAAATCATGTTAAGAGGGGAATTTAAAAATTTTTGGACGTGCTGCATGTTTTGCAACAATTCAAATTCAAACTGGAATTCAAATTAAACTCAAAACAGAAAAGAAATAGAAAAAAGAAAAAGGGAAAACAGAAAAAAAACCGGCCAGTGGGCCGAAACCCACCAGCCGGCCCAACCAGCGCCCGCGCCAGCCCGCAGCCGCGCGCGCCGCTTCCTCCCACTGACAGGCGGGACCTGCCAGTTCATCGTCTACCTCGCGCCAGCGCCGGACTCTCTCACCCGAATCGAAGCCGATCGGGAATTCTCGCGTATTCCAGCCGAATTCCGTTCGGGGGCGACGCAAACTCGATCTAAACCACCCCGCCGCCTTCCCCCGTCTATAAAAACCCCGGCCTCGTTCTGTTTTTTCACACGCGATCTGCCGATTTTCCTCCGCTGAGAACCAAGACTTCTCCGGCGAATTCTGGCCGATCTAAGCTCGGAAATTCCGATCTAACTCGCTGGTCTTGATCCACCGTCTCCGGGGAACCTTGCAGGTGCAGAAAACTCGGTGACTTGCGGTGTAAACACAGCGCCGACGAGCCTCGCCATGAATTCACCTCGGACCTCGTCGCCGATCACCTTCCAGGACCTCCGAGCTCAAGAAAACCCCCGAGGTGAGATCCCCGACCTCCCCTCTACCGATCTATGCCATAAGATCACAGTTCTAGGAAGAATTCTTGAAGATCTGAAAGTCTCCGGCGAGATCGCCGCTTCCCGCCGCCGTGCGCCGCCGGAAGCGCCGCCCGCGCTCGATCAGAGCGACGTGGCCGCTTGTGCGCCGTTTATTTTAAATCGCACGGTAGGGTTTAAATCCCCGCATACCGGTTTGACGTTATAATCTCAGCCATCGGTTTAAAATCGGACGGTCCACGTCAGCCCCGCGTTATAAAGACTGGAAATCTTACGTGCTACCCCCTGGGGTTCTCGGGAAATAAGAGCTAGCCCCGGAAGTTTCTGATCTAGCCCCTGGAACTTCAGAAAATCATGTAAATTCATTTAAAAATCAGTTTTAGCCCCTGGACTTAATAAAAATTAGGAAAAACTCCTCTGATAAGTGTAGCTAGACCCCTGGAAATTCTGAAAATAATATTATAGACCCTGTAGTGGGGTGAGTTTACCTTTTTAGCCCTGTTTAATATTTAATTTAGGATATTGAATCTGTGGCTAGTGTTTAAAATTTAAAAAGTGGGACAAACATATTGTAAAAACTAAATTAAAAACTTTCTCAGTACTTAGAAAACTTTGGAGTGAGATAAAAATAGATTTTGGGCTGAAATGAATCTGTCTAATGTATTATTCACATTTATTAGTTATAAGGTGTGACACCCTCACCTCGGGTGTCAGCATATGTTCATATTTTATGAAGAAGAAAAACATTTTAAGAAGAGTAGAAACAGAGACAAGTACCAAAAGGATAGCCAATAAAGCTCTCCGAGAGCACCGAAGGCAATTTCCACGGCTAGCAGACCACGTGGCGTGTTCGGAGCTCCTCCCCGAGAAATTGGGAGAGGACCGCCGCTAAACTAGCTACGTGGCAGGCTCGAGGGTCACCTCCGCAATTGGAAAGAGGTCCGACCCTGTGGGACACGTGCTACCGCGGAGCTAGCCGCTGCGGAAGAAGCAAAGGCATTTTTTTATAGGACACGTGTCATCCTCGGAGCTAGTCCTCGCGGAAATCAGAGGACCATTCGCGGGGGATACGTGTAAATCCCGGAGCTCATCTCAAGAGAAGTCCGGATCTATCGAATACGTGTCGCCACCAGAGCTTATCACCGGAAGGTCCGTCGCAGCTAAACACGTGTCGACCGCGGGGCATGTCCCTGAGGAAAGAAGAAGAGGAAGACAGGCGCCAACACGTGGCGTGCGTAGAGCTCACCTCCGAAGAAGAGGGAGGTCTCACTCATGACACGTGGCACAACCGGAGCTCGTCTCTGTGGGAGAAGAGATACCAGGCTCCGAAGGACACGTGGAGCTTCCGGAGCTCATCACCGTGGAGGTAACGAGTCTGAAGCGGTTCCTACCTGTAAATATACCGGTACGCAACAGAAACCGATCTAAAATACACAATGGTTACCAAAGATAAGACGTCAGGATCTAACAAAGATCTGAATGAGACTCTTATTCGGAATCCAATCAGATTAGGACTCTTCTCTTCCCGATTATAAATAGAACCCAAAACCTCTGGCCGAAACTACAAACTTCTCTTTCAACTCCTAAGCCGACGACTTAGAGCCCTAGCCCTAACTCGCCGAGCAAAACATCGCTGAAGCACAACAAGGGAGATCATCGAAGAAGAACCGAGCGGTCTGAGGAGGACCTCGAAAAACGCAAGGTAGGACTTCAATATCATTGTATTCATCTCCTTGCATCTGTTCTTCAATTCCTTTCGAACAGAAGCCTTTTCGTGGACAGATCACTTGATGATCAGTTTGATCTAAAGATCAGATCATCACGAACACCTCTGACCATGCAAGCCATGCAAGAATAAGTACAGATCGATCTAATAAAACTAATCATAGGATAGCATGCATGTGCATCATCGCACCTAGTTTAGGGTTTGTGCATGATATTGATTGCTGTGAATTTGCATGCACGTGAATCCTACAAAGCAGGACAAACTCAGGAAGCTGTCTACGACGAGCTGCAGCAACAAGGCTTTGAGAATCAAGAACAACCAGAACCGCAAGAACAAGGAAAGTGCTCCTTGACCATGTTGATCCTATGTTTTGGGTAAAACTGTTTTGTTTTGCGAAAAGGTGTGCGTGCTGAGTCAAACATGATGGGAAACCCTTTTTATAGGAGTTTACTAGTTTTGATTAAACCATCCTTGTCGCCAGGGAAGTTTATGAGTCGGGTATGGTTTTTGCTTTACGCTTCGCTGAGTTTATGGGATTGAGAAGCGAGATAGATGTGTCTAGCTAACTGCACTCGTACTGATAATAAGTAATTGATGAGGTTAATGAACATGGATCGGAGGGAAGATCTAGGCAAGCTTGGGTTTATGAATGAGGTAGCATGAGATGGTGGTTTTACTTGCCGTAGATCTAAGGACCGGTTCATGCATGCATATGCCAGGATAACAGTGCCACCACAAGGCCAAGTATGGGTGCGGCTTAGCTGAGTAATTAGGTAAGTTGCTAGAGTGTTATGGACTGAGGAAGGCGCGGGGAATGGGAGTCGAGTGAGGACTGCCCTGGGAACTGCATGGCACAAGAGGGGGCCCGTGGGTGGGAGAATTGGAGATTCTAGCCTGCCGGTGAAACCTTAGTGAGTCCATACATCTAGTAACCCCTTTGTAAAGGCTATTTTGTGATCTCTTGACCATACACCGTCGGCTGTGTACTGGTAAAATGGAGGTTCTGCAGTCGCCGACGGGTGACGAAATCACAAACTTGTGAGTAAAGAGGTACAAACTCTGCAGAGTTATTAAAACTATCATGATAGCCGAGCTTACGGTCACGAGCACCTGGCTAAACTTCCATGATTAGATGGGACGATTATTGGAATGGTTATTGGAATGGTTATTGGGAAGGTTCTTGGTTATGGTTATCGGTTATGGTTATTGGTTTGGAACTGTTCAGTCCGGGAGATAAGATGGTTGCATGACTGATGGGTCATGACATGAGATTGGTCTTGGTGTGAGATGTGGTTGTTTTATGAGGTGAGATGGTAGCGAATACGAGGAGGTATTCGTGAGTATGAATAAAAGATTGGTTAATGTTCGGATGGAACATGGAAAGCGATGGAGGTATGTTGGTAATTTAATACATGCTGGGATTACATTCATCTAAAGTTAAGTTGCTGTTTTATCACGTTTTTACAAATCTGCTTTTCTGCAAATAAGCCTTTTATTACCTACCTTGTTTATGAGCTGCATATCATGTGTTATTCCCGCACTTGCTGAGTACATCATTGTACTCAACCTTGCATTATTATTTCTTCATCAGCAGCAGGAGAAACCTATTATGTAGAACAAGTGGGAAATTATGGCGTGTGATCTGTTCTCAACCTTGCCTGTGGAGGGAGTAGAGATGAAGCCACTTCTGCTTAGTTTTGCTTCCGCATTTAAATAAAGATTTCCGCTGCGTAGAAATAAAGACTTCCGCTGAGAGCATGAGTCCAAGACTCATGAGGTGTTGTAATAAACTCTGTTATTCGTGGTAATATATAATCTGAATTCAGTTTGTGGAACGTATGTGTATGTGTGATTAACATCCTGGGCACACATATGCATTGGTTCTCGGTTCCGTGGTTTTTCCACAGAATTGAGGGCGTCACATAAGGACACATTTTTAAGTAAAGACTAGTTCTGAAAATAGGGAAAATAATTGTAAAATTGTTTACATCAGAGGAAAAGGTCAAAAATATATTAGTAAATATTTTAGATCAGAACCTATTCTGTTTAGATGATGTGTCTTGTTATTTTCATAATAAAGTTCACATGTAGGCATAGGAAATAAATCTGAAAATATAGCAACTAATAAATGATAAATGGAGTTTCTAAAATCCAAAGAATTCAGTTTAGGGTTGGTAGAAATTATGAAGACACATATGAAGAAGGAAAATACCTTTCATGCATACTAGGGAGCTAAAAGGTGTAGTAATTGAATATAAGAAATTTATTTAAATGGGAGAATCATATATATAGTATGTAAGTATAAATGTGAACACAGAAGTAGGAATCATATACATATGATCAAAAGTGCATGCAAGCCACAAATCAACACACATAGAGTAACCACCACATATATAATTGTGAATGACTTTTATACATGTGAATGTGTGGTTTGTATGAAGTGAAAGTGTAAACTATGTCTTATGGATTGTTGTGTTTCTTTTGCTATGTGTGATGGTATGATATAGAACCTGCTCAAGAGCAAGTTATTCCTTTTCAAGATCAGGACTACCCATTTCAAGAGCAGCAGGAAGGAGGCAAGTGTCCTTGACCACTTTGATCCTATGCTAGGATGTGTAGATAGAATTATTTGCATTGTCAAATGAAATATGAAACCCATGCTAGGAAGTTTCCCTAGAATTGCATTACCTTCTTTCCTTGTAGATTGGGTTGGGATTTATTTTATCATGTCATTTATTATTATGCATATGCTTAGCCATGCTTAGAATGGGATATTTGGGATATGAGATCATCAGTTTATTTTACCATACTCTTGAATGAGATGTTGTGAGTTATGTAGAGGTAGGGATCAAGGCAAGTTTGGATGTTTTGGTTGTGTGCTGGGTGCACGAGACTCGGGTTTGTGTTTAGTACTTGCCTGGATCCTAAGGACCGGTTCATGGAGCATGTAACCTGGCTTTACAGTGCCAACCACATGCTGAGATGGGGCAGCTTGGCCAATTAATTAGGTGTATCCCCGGCGTAGTATGGGTGTGTTGGATGGTGCGGGGAGTAGGTGTCATCTGGACTACCATATGAACCGCAAGGCTCAAGAGGGGGCCACTGCAGCGGGGTTGGAGCCTCTTGTATGCTGTTAGGGGTGAAACCTCAGTGGGCCCACGCTCGTCGGGAATCCCTTTGTAAAGGCTTCGTAGTGATCTCCTGGCTATACACCTAGGAAGTGTGAATGTGGTTCGTAGCCATTGGCATAATGGAGGTTCCTTTAGTCCACCCGGCAACGGGGGATGAAATCACTACATGTGGGTACAGTGGTACAAACTCTGCAGAGTCAAAACTGTCATGACAGCCGTGCTCACGGTCAAGAGCAGCTTGGACTTATTCATGATTAGAGGAGTGATGGTTTTGGAAGTTGTGGATGTTAAGCGGGGAGCTTAACATTAGAAATGATGTTATGGTTATTGGGTTTTGATGATGGGATGGGAGATTGGGACTGTTTCACCTGTGTAGTAATGTAGGTGCTTAATAAGCTAAGGTGATAGGTATTAATTGCGTAGTGCTTTAACCATGAGTTCAACCTCTCCTTGTTCTAGCCATGCATGATATAATTTTCCCACACTTGCTGAGTACCATTGGTACTCAACCTTGCATATTTTGTTGGTTTATATTGCTGCCCAGGTCAAGATAATGAGGTGGTGTATAATGACCAAGACTTTGGACCCGAAGAAGGTTTCTAGGTTCATGGAGACCCCCGGGCAACGCCTGTGACGGAGCCCAAAAGAATAATATTCCGCTGCTAGTTTATTTACTTGTGATGAACTTATTATTGTCCATCGAGACATTTGCTATGTAAAACTTATTTATATTCGACACCTGGCTTGTAATAAATGATGCTTCACTATTTGTCATCACATGTATGAGAAAATGATCCTGGCATACATGTGATATTCACCTTGGTTGTTCTTCGGAAAGACCGGGTGTGACAGCCTATCACCCACAAACAGATGGGCAAACCGAGAGGACGAACCAAAATTTGGAGGACATGCTGAGAGCTTGCGCCTTGAAACATGGGCGTAGTTGGGATAGGAGTTTACCGTATGCCGAGTTCTCCTATAACAACAGCTATCAAACTAGCTTGAAGATGTCGCCTTTCGAAGCCTTATATGGCAGACGGTGTAGAACGCTGCTGTTCTGGAGCGAGACTGGAGAGAACCAGGTGTTTGGACCCGAAGTACTACAAGAGGCTGGAAAGCAAGTCCAAACGATACGGGAAAACTTAAAGGCTGCTCAGTCACGACAGAAAGGCTATGCGGACAAGAGGCGTAGGAAGTTGACCTTTGAAGTAGGAGACTTCGTATACCTTAGGGTATCGCCTATCCGAGGCCAACGACGTTTTAACGTCAAAGGCAAACTAGCGCCTCGCTACATCGGACCATTTAAGATTTTGGACAAGCGAGGAGAAGTATCCTATCAACTAGAGCCCCCACACCACCTCTCCGACGTACATGACGTGTTTCATGTATCCCAGCTCAAGAAGTGTTTGAGAGTATCAGAGGAACAAGTGTCAATGAGTGAACTTGATCTTCAAGAGGACCTGACTTACGCAGAACACTCTGTCCGAATCTTGGACGTAAAAGAAAGGGTCACCCGAAACAAGGTGATTCGATGGTGCAAGGTACAATGGAGCCATCATACTGAAGCTGAAGCCACATGGGAACGTGAAGAGGATATCAAGGCGGAATTCCCCCATCTATTTTCTACAAACGAATCTCGAGGGCGAGATTCAATTTAAGGGGGGTAGATTTGTGACACCCTCACCTCGGGTGTCAGCATATGTTCGTGTCCAATGAAAAGGAAACATTTTAATGAAAAATAGGAACAGAGAGAATTATCAAAAGAATAGCCAATAAAGCCTCAGAGAGCGCCGAAGGCAACTTCCGCGGCCAGCAGGCCACGTGGCGTGATCGGAGCTCATCCCTGCGAAGTAGGGAGAGGCCGCCGCCAAGCTGGCTACGTGGCAGGCTCGGGGCTCGTCTCCGCAAAGGGGAGAGGTCCAATCAAGTGGGACACGTGTTGGACACGGAGCTAACCTCTGCGGAAGAAGCAAAGGCATTTCCGCAGGACACTTGTCAT
This sequence comes from Neostapfia colusana, assembly GCA_030760725.1. NCBI lineage: Eukaryota > Viridiplantae > Streptophyta > Magnoliopsida > Poales > Poaceae > Neostapfia > Neostapfia colusana. Next base: position 112,057,511 of record JASWHV010000006.1, read on the forward strand.
CCCTGGAGCTAGTCCTCACGGAAATCAGAGGACCAGTCGCGCGGGATACGTGTCAATCTCGGAGCTCATCTCAGAGAAGTCCGGATCTATCAAACACGTGTCGACCGCGGGGCACGTCCCTGAGGAACGAAGAAGAGGAAGACCGGTGCCAACACGTGGCGTGCGCGGAGCTCACCTCCGAAGAAGAGGGAGGTCTCGATCGGTTGACACGCGGCACAACCGGAGCTCGTCTCTGCGGACGAGGAGATACCAGGCCCGGAGGACACGTGGAGCTTCCGGAGCTCATCGTCACGGAGGTAACAAGTTCTGGAGCGGCTGTTACGCGTAAGGACACCGGTACGCAACAGAAACCGATCTAAAATCCACGATGATTACCAAAGATGAGACATTAGGATCCAACAAAGATCTGAGTAAGACTCTTATTCAGGATCCGATCAGATTAGGACTCTTCTCTTCCCAATTATAAATAGAACCCAAAACCTCTGGCCGAAACCACAAACTTCTCTTTCAAATCCTGAGCCGATGACTTGGAGCCCTAGCCCTAACTCGCCGAGCAAAACATCGCTGAAGCGCAACAAGGGAGATCACTGTAGAAGAACCGAGCGGTCTGAGAAGGACCTCGAAGAACAAGAAGAGCGTGAGGTAGGACTTTGATACCACCTTATGACATCATTGTGTTCATCTTGCATCTGTTCTTCAATTCCTTTCGAACAGAAGTCTTCTCATGGGCAGATCACTCGATGATCAGTTTGATCTAAAGACAAGATCATCGCCACGTTCATCTTTGATCCGAACACCTCTGTCCCTACAAGGCCATGCAAGAACACTTATAGATCAATCTAATAAAACTAATCATGAGATAGCATGCATATGCATCATCACATCTAGTTTAAGGTTTGTGCATAAATATTGATTGCTGTGAATCCTGTATGCATGTAATCCTACCTAGCAGGACAAGCTCAGGAAGCTGTCTACAACGAGCTGCAGCAACAAGGTTTTGAGAATCACGAACAACCGGAACCGCAAGAACAAGGCAAGTGCTCCTTGACCATGTTGATCCTATGTTTTGGGTAAAACTATTTTGTTTTGCGAAAAGGTGTGTGTGCTGAGTCAAACATGATGGGAAACCCTTTTTATAGGAGTTTACTAGTTTTGGTTGAACCACCCTTGTCGCCCGGGAAGTTTATGAGTCGGGTATGGTTTTTGCTTTATGCTTTGCTGAGTCCTTGGGATTGGGAAGCGAGATAGATGTGTCTAGCTAACTGCACTCGTACTGATAATAAGTAATTGATGAGTCTAATGAACATGGATCGGAGGGAGATCCAGGCAAGCCTGGGTTTGTGAATGAGGTAGCATGAGATGGTGGTTTTTACTTGCCGTAGATCTAAGGACCGGTTCATGCATGCACATGCCAGGATAACAGTGCCACCACAGGGCCAAGTATGGGTGCGGATTAGCTGAGTAATTAGGTAAGTTGATAGGGTGTTATGGACTGTGGAAGGTGCGGGGAATGGGAGTCGAGTGAGGACTGCCCAGGGAACTGCATGGCACAAGAGGGGGCCCGTGGGTGGGAGAATTGGAGATTCTAGCCTACCGGTGAAACCTTAGTGAGTCCATACATCTAGTAACCCCACTGTAAAGGCTATTTTGTGATCTTTTGACCATACACCGACGGCTGTGTACTGGTAAAATGGAGGTTCTGCAGTCGCCGACGGGTGACGAAATCACAAACTTGTGGGTAAAGAGGTACAAACTCTGCAGGGTTACTAAAAACTATCATGATAGCCGAGCTTACGGTCACGAGCACCTGGCTAAACTGCCATGATTAGATGGGATGGTTACTGGGATGGTTATTGGAATGGTTACTGGGATGGTTATTGGAATGGTTATCGGGAAGGTTATTGGTTATGGTTTGGTACTGTTGAGTCCGGGAGATGAGATGGTTGCATGACTGATGGGTCATGACATGAGATTGGTCTCGGTGCGAGACGAGGTTATTTTATGAGGTGAGATGGTAGCGAATACGAGGAGGTATTCGTGAGTATGATTAAAAGATTGGTTAATGTTCGGATGGAACACGGGAAGTGATGGAGGTATGTTGGTAAATTAATACATGTTGGGATTACATTTAAACTTAAGTTGTTGTTTTATCATGGTTTTACAGAACTGCTTTTCTGCAAATAAACCATTTATGCCTACCTTGTTTATGAGCTGCATATCATGTGTTTTCCCGCACTTGCTGAGTACATTATTGTAGTCAAACTTGCATTATTATTTCATCATCAACAGCAAGAGAAGGCTACTATGAAGACAGAGTAGAGCATTATGGCGTGTGATCTGTTCTCAACCTTGCCTGTGGAGGAAGTAGAGATGGAGCCACTTCTGCTTAGTTTTGCTTTCGCATTAGTTTTTGCTTCCGCATTTAAATAAGGACTTCTGCTGCATAGAATTAAGATTTCCGCTGTGAGCATGAGTCCAAGACTCATGAGGTGTTGTAATAAACTCTGTTATTCGTGGTAATATATAATCTGAATTCAGTTTGTGGAACGTATGTGTATGTGTGATGAACATCCTGGGCACACATATGCATTAGTTCTCGGTTCCGTGGCTTTCCACAGAATTGAGGGCGTCACATGACGACCATACCCATCATGGTAGCCCCTGAGCCCAAAGAGCATTTGCTGCTCCACATTGCGGCAACAACTGAGGTGGTGAGCATGGTCCTCGTCGCAGAGCGGCCGGACCCCTCGTCACAGCAGCCTGCTCCGGTAGCAGAAGACAAGCACCAGGAGACCCCGGAGGTTCAAGACGACCTCCCGGAGCTCCAAGACAACCTCCCGGAGCTCCAAGACAACCTCCCGAAGGTCCAACGGGACCTCCTGGAGCTCCAAGACAACCTCCCGGAGGTCCAACGGGACCTCCCGGAGCTCCAGGATAACCCCACGGAGACCTAAATGAACCTCCCAGGAGGACAAGACGTCCTCCCGAGGGTCCAGGATGACCATCTGGAAAACCAGCTGGATCTTCCGAAGGTCCAAGATGGACTAGGAGCCTTCGAGTCTGTCGGTACCTGAGATATGGGGTACCCCCGCGCACAGGGTAAAATGCCTAAGGAACTTGCCCTTCTCCGCAAGGAGAGCTCCGAAGGCGCCACGCGTCCGGCGGGGCCGGACCTCCCTCTCCTCAGAGGAGAGCTCCGGGCCCGCCATGTGTCATGCAGAAGCCGGACCTCCCCCTCCGTGGGAGAGAGGCCCGAAGGCACCGCGTGTCCAGCAGGGCCGGACCCCCCTCTCCTCAGAAGAGAGCTCCGGGCCCGCCACGTGGCCAACAGAAGTCGGGCCTCCCCCTCCGCGGGGAGAGGTCCGGAGGCTCCACGTGCCCCGCGGGGCTGACCCTCCTCTTCTCTGAGGAGGGCTCCGGGCCCGCCACGTGGCAGCAGAGCGACGCTGCCTGCCCCGAGCGATAGGCAGCGGGTGTAAATACGCCCCATACCTTGCCCGTACAAGGTATTCAAGGCCCGCGTCTTCCCAAGACGCGAAGACGCGGAGCACGCTTCTGTCAGGTGCCGTTGCGCCCAGTCGCATCACAGACTAGCGCGCGGTGTCAGAACCTGTCAGCCAATAAACACCGCGACAAGACATCCCATGCCGCCTACGCCGTCATCAACCACTACGACTAGCATGCGGCATGGGCAGGGCGGCAAGATGAAGACTCAGAAGCCTTCGACCAGACACAACTACCGGCATAACTGCAGATACGGTAGATAATAGACAATCTTCCCGGGACCACCTGTCGGGTCCCGGCTTCCCTTGTAAGCCGCCCGAGTCTTGGACTATAAAAGGCTCGGGTAGGCGTCGATAGCAAGGATTCGCACTTTGCAACTCATACGCTAGCCATACACTCTCAAGCTGTAACTCACCCCCAAGCTCAGGCCTCCGGCCCTGAGCAGCAAGCAATACAGCGAGCTCCATAGCTCGCCGTGGACGTAGGGTTTTACGCTCCGGCGGCCTGAACCACGTAAAACTCGCCGTGTCAAGCTCTTACTAACTCGTCCATCTGCGCAAGCTCTCCGCTAGGGACTAGCCCCTCCGAAAAAAGAACCTCTGCGGGCTGCCCTGTGCAGGCCCGGGGGAAGTGTCGACCGCACACTTCGACATTTGGCGCGCCAGGAAGGGGGCTTTCTCCTAGCGCCACGAGTTTCCGCCGACGAAGATGACCAAGCTTCCTTCAGCGGCAAACTCTCCCCCTCCGCGTTCACGGCGAACCGTGACCACTGGGGAGTACATGTCGACACACTCAGGACGGAGTGTGTCGGCACAATCTGGTAGCCAGCAGCCGACTCCGGCAACGCCGACTCCGGCTATGCAGGCCCCGACCAGTGTGAGATCTTCTGCAGCGCTGAGCGTACACCATGGAGGTGCGCTAGCTGCAGCAAGAGCGCTGCTGCGCATCCCACCTGCGGGGGATGTGCCCCATTCAGCGACCCAGCAATGGGTCGCCGCGAGGTGGACCGCCTCGTCATCGCCGCCGCAAACCCTCGGTTTCGGCGAGGACGGCGCCCAGGACAACCTGCTGTGTTGCTGACGCGCACACCCACGGTTGACGGGCTAACGGCGGATTCCAGCTCCTCCAGCCTCCTGTCGACTGACCTGCGAAGGGAACTGGAACGGTGCCACTTGGGCCAGGACGCCCGGGTATACCTCGAGCGACGCCGAGAGAGGCGTCGTAACCATGAGGCAGGCGACAGCATGTCGTCGGCCTCGACACAACCAGAAGGGCAGGCCTTCGCCACGCGAGCCCTGCCTCAGGCATATGCTGCGCAGCATATGCCACAGCTATATGCGCCGCAAGTAGCGGCCCCGGCCTATGGTGCAGCCTTGCCCATGCCGGGATACGCGGTGCCAGGTGCGAACCAAACGTTCGCAGCGCCAGTACCTGCAGCAGCAGGTGCAGGATGTGCGGCCCTTTCACCCCACCTTCGCTTTGCAAGGTGGCCACACAAGTTTCACCCGCATCTGCCCAAGAAGTACGACGGTAGCGTCAACCCAGCCGAGTTCCTCCAGATCTACTCCACCGCCGTACTTGCCGCAGGAGGGGATGAGGCTGTCATGGCCAACTACTTCCCCGTCGTCTTGAACGGCCCAGCTCGGTCTTGGCTCATGAATCTACCTCAGGGGTCCATAACCTCCTGGGGAGAGCTCTGCCGGCAGTTCGTCGCCAACTTCGGCAGCTCCTACACCCGTCCCGGCATGGAGCTTGACCTCCACGCCGTCAAGCAACAGCCTCGGGAGTCGCTGCGCTCTTTCATCCAGCGGTTCTCCCAGGTACGCAACACCATCCCGCATATTCAGAACACTTCGGTGGTGGTGACGTTCCGGCAAGGCGTTCGGGGACAGAAAGATGCTCGAGAAGCTCGCGACCAGGGAGGTCCGCGATGCCTCAGAACTCTTCAACCTGGCAGACAAGTGTGCCAGAGCAGCCGAATGGCGGAACTGGCACTCTCTGTCGGCCCCCAGGCCAGGGGGTCAGCCGGGATCCGGCGGCGCTTCGTACGGAAGTAGTGTAAAAACATCAGCCGTGGTCCCTGTTGCCGCAACGGCGGCGCCCAGTGGAGCTCGGGGGCCGCGCCCTGACAAGAGGCCGCGACAACCACCGGCCCCAGACGGGGGCCAGGATGAGTTATGCCCTGTGCATGGCACCAGCTATCATACCGCTGCCGAATGCCGAGAAATCCAGAAGCTCGCGGAGCGCTTCGGGAAAAGGAAGCAGCCTCTAACTGATGCCCCACCCAACGATCAAAGGGGCGGCAAGCAGAAGGTCGAGGCCCGAGACGGCATCGACTGTCAGGTGGAGTCCCAGGAGCTTCAGCACGCCGTAAAGACAGTGCGCAGTCATGGGAGCTCCAGTTCCAGTGATGACGAGCACCGGAAGATGCTCTATGTCATCTTCGGCGGGTCCGCTGACCCCCCGTCCAGGAGCACGGCTAAGGCCTTGCGTCGAGCGGTAGCGTCGGTGGCTCCCCTCCCAGGTGTAGCACCGCACCTCAGGTGGATGGGAACCCCCATCAGCTTCGATGACACCGACTGCCCCAGGAACATGGCTGGGGCCGGCCAACTACCGCTCGTGGTGGCCCCCACCATCGCCAACGTGAAGATGTACCACGTCTTGGTGGATGGCGGGGCTGGGCTGAAACTCATCAGTCGCGCAGCCTTCCAGAAGCTGCAGATCCCGATGGCCAAGCTCGCCCCATCGAGCCCGTTTTCAGGGGTGGGACCGGGACATGTCGTCCCCTACGGCCACATCAGCCTCCCGGTGACCTTTGGGGCACCGGACAGCTACCGGACAGCTACCGGACAGAGTACGTTCTGTTCGACGTGGCCAAGATTGACCTCCCCTTCAACGCCATAATCGGCAGGCCAGCCCTGTACCGATTAATGGCAGTGGCCCACTACGGCTACCTTGTCTTGAAGATGCCTGCACCAACAGGCGTCCTCAAGGTTTGTGGAAACCGTGCTGCCGCAGTGTTAGCCTTGGAAAAGCTTCAGGCGCTTACAGCGACTAGAGCGCCAACCCTCGGCAGCGCAGAACCAAACCAGCTCCACCCAAGTGCACGCCACCGTGCCTCTACTGCAGCACCCCGCGTGCAACCCCTCGATGAGGACGACGTCCCCACAAGGCTCGTCCGAATCAGCGCCGATGCCACCCAGACCACCCGGGTAGCCGGGGGCCTGGATAGCAAATAGGAAGGCGCGCTCGTTGCCCCCATCCGGCACAAGGTCGATGTGCTGCGTGACAGCCGTCGCCGAGGCAAGAGATCCCTAGGGAGGTGATTGAGCACTACTTAAAGGTCTTTCCCGACGTCCAGCCGTCCTACAAGACGGAGAGTTCGCCGCTCCCGGCGCTTGGCAAACCGTGTTGATATCCCAAAGGCCAGCGAGAAGCTCCGGAAGCGCATCCACTACACCAGTCCCAATAAGGCATGCCCTAAAGACCTATTTTCTCTCCCTATGATAAACCAAATAGTAGACTCGATGCCAGGCTGTGATATGCTGCGCTTCCCAAATGCTTGCTAGGACTCCCATCAGACCCCTTGGCCTGGGGTAGTTGAAGGGCACCCTTTACCTGCTAATCCCGGCATAGCTAGCGAATTTCTAGTCTTCGCGCCAATGGCTTTAACCCCATACCACCATAACCTGTTTCGCTACCAAGAAGCAAGTACCAAAAAAAAACCCGGAGGCCCAAACCGGACCTCGGATCCCCGACACGGCCTCCCGGAGGACCAGCGGGACCTCCCGGAGGTGCAATGGGACCCCTCCCCGGAGCTCCCGGGACATCAGCGGAGCTTCCCGGAAGGTCCGAAGCAGCCTGGGGACTTCCGAGTATTGAGCACCCGGCGGTCTCCCCAGGCTAAAAGCTATCCTCCACAGCCCCCACGCGTCGGACAATGCCGCCGAATGGGCGGCGGAACTACTGAAGTTTGACCTAGGCTCCCTTTCCCATCATACAGACATTAGCCGAGCACTAGTTGACTTGTGGCTGAAGTAGACGCACGCTCAGGGGGCCACGAAGACGATGAAACAGGACCCTGGGCCCTGACCTTCACCGTGCCTTACCGAATGATGTTCCTCTACGGCTTCTTGCGAAAGCAGGGGGCCGATGCTAGCGTACTGTTCCTCACGCCATCGGGGGGGCAGTCTGGGTATGTGGCGCGTTTCAATTCCAAGGCAGCCAACAACACAGCAAAGTATGAAGTGCTCATCCTCCTTGCTAGTCGTTGGCTCAGGGAAGCTCCCAGTCTGGTTATCAACCAAGACGGTGGAGACAGACCTCCTCGCCTTGGACCTGCACCACGTAGCGCGCGCTAGCAAGGCCGCAGCTGACGACCTTTCAACGAAGACCCCCACCGGAGCCACTGTGCCTGAAGGGGGCCTCAAGAGGACATTGCCACGGCCCACAGCCCGGCCCGCCAAGCGGACGAAGGGGGCTAGACCAGCACCTCGAAGCCGGCGGTCCCGGCGGCCATGGACGCCACCAAGGATCATAAGCGTCACTGGGGACTCCGTGCAACCCAGCGCTCAAGATCCAGATGCTCAAGTCAGACCCGATGCATGGATCACGGAGGTCAGGGACTACTTGAAAGACAATATCCTCCCTGATGAACGTGTATCCGCTGAACGGATTGTGCGTATGGCTAAGAGACACATGGCGGTAGAGGGGGATCTCTACCGATGTGGCGCCAACCACATCCTATTGCGGTGCATAACCCAGGGGGAAGGCTGCGACTTGTTCGCTGAGATCCATGGAGGCGAATGTGGGAGTCACTCTTCCTCATGCACGCTTGTGGGTAAAGCCTTTCGGCATGGCTTCTACTAGCCGGCAACACTCCAGGATGCCGTCGAGCTGGTCGAGAGCTGCTAGGCGTGCCTGTTCCACGCCAAGCAGATCCATACACCAGCTTGGACGGTACAGATGATCCAGCCCACATGGCCATTTGCCATACTGGGGCTGGACATCCCGGGCCTGGGACCATTCCCCAGAACCAAGGACGGGGACCCGCTCCCGAACCTTCGGAACACGGAACACCGCTGTAAGTTCTACCCCTAGAGCAACAATATGACAGGCCCTTCTTTTTATAATAAATTCCATAAAAGTCCAAAAACAGGGCTTGGAGCAACTAAGCCTCAGGGGACGGTCCAGGACTACGTTCAGCTTCGCCTGGTTCCGAACCCAAGCGCGTAAAGTCTTGCTTCCCTTGAGGTGGGTCGTGGCCTACATATTCGGCCCGCCTTCCCCCGTATGGAAATTTATATGAAAAGAAACCTACCCTACGTTGCTCTTCTTTGGTACTCATTTAATTTACTTATTAAATTTTTATGATTACCCTACTTACACCTGCTCACTATGCGTTCAACTCCCTCTTCTCATTCTCATCTTTAGTCGGAATCTGCTGCCCTGCCAAAGGTGGTTGCGCGGGAGGTACCGGCCGAAAGCCAGGGGGGCCGCAAGCCCCCGGCACTTCGCGCACGGTAGTTCCCAAGCACCATATAAGTGGACGGGGACCGTAAGCCAGATAAGACTAAGAGATAGAGGGGGGGAGCCCCCAAGGAGAATTACTTTTTCCTTACTTGTGTGCAGGACCTCTCAGCCTCAGCTCCCCGCAGGAGTATGGTAGGCGCATCCATCCAATAGAACGCACCTACCAGGGGGCCGCTACGGGATCACGCAAGGCCAAAAAACCCCAAGGTAAGATCAAAGAGCTAGACCTCACAGGGGCGAGGCCCGAAGGCCCCACGTGTCCAGCAGGGCCAGACCTCCCACCTCCTTGAGAGTGGGAGCTCCAGGACCGCCGCGTGGTCTACAGAAGTCGGACCTCCCCCCCCTCTGCGGGGAGGGGCCCGAGGACTCCACGTGCCATGCAAGCCCGGACCTCCCCTCAGGCGGGAGCTCCGGGCCCGCCACGTGACCAACAGGCCCGGACCCCCCTCCGATCTCGAGAGGCGGGTCCTGGAGACCTCCGGAACCCTTAGTATACAGTGAGGACCCGGAGAAGGTGTCTATGCAGAGTTTCGAGATTGGTCAAGGCCTCCGAGTCCTTGCGGAGATAAGGACTCGGTCAGGAAAGGCCAAGAAGAAGACTAGGACACGCAGACACAGAGAGAAACAGGAGTCTGTCCATACGAAGGCTCCACGAGCTGGGCTACAGACTCAACAAAAATAAAAAAGAAAGTACAGGGCTTTGTGGCCACAAGGGCAGATGCCTAGGGGTCCCCGGACTCCCGATGAAACCTAGAGGCCACGAGGGCAGCTAAGTCCTCGACTTCGGCCCTGGCAGCTTCCTCCCGATCGGCGACGGGTCCTAGAGAAAAGGAAGGGTCTCGGCTAACGAAGCACGACAGAACGTGCATCGCAACCTCCTTCGCGAGGCCTAGACCTTCCGCTTCCAGCTCGTCGGCGATCACTGATTCGAGCCGACCTAGCTCGTCGCCAAGAGACTCAAGGGCCGGGGCCGCTTCGGACATCGGCCGCGCTGGGGTCTCCACCTGCACAGGGCTGAAACCAAGAGGAGCCAAGGCGGACCCCGCCTTGGCAATGAAGCACCAGACCGCCTGGGCCTCAGCAGTCCGCAAGGACTGGAGCCTCTCTACCTCTTGGCGAGCCGCTAGCTCACGATCCATCACCGCCTGACGCTCCTTGGAGAACTGCTCCTCCCTCGCGGCGACAGCCTACTCACGGAGCTCCAGTTCCTCGGACCGAGCCCTTAGCTCCTCCACCTTGGCCCTCAGCCGGGCGGTGGTCTTCTCCTCCTCGGCCGCAGCGGCGCGTTCCCGATCAGCGACGGCGTGCTCCCGACGGGCTACCTGCAGCTGCAACTCCTCCGCGGCGGCGGAACACTCCTTGGCTTTGGCTTCAGCTTGGGCCAGAGCCTCGCGGTAGGTGGCACGAACCCGCTGGGCCTCTGACTCCAAGCGGCTAATGGCCTTCGTCTGAGTGCCAAGCTGAGCACTCATGGCCTCAAGCCTTGACTGCCTTGAGTTAAGGTCCGCCCGGGCCCGCTGCTGCCAGCTGAGAAGGCGTTCCCTCTCGCCGGCCAATGCCTTCCGCTCCTGCTCAAAGGCAGATTGGAGCTGCCGGGCGCTGGTCTGGACACGCCCCAGGGCGTCCCACACGGGCGTCAGAGCAGGGGGGATAGGAGTTGCGCTGCTGGACCCCCCTGACGAGTCTAAGACCGGCAGGGGCGCCGGCGCCTCAGCAGACACGGTGGGGTGCTGTCCTAAGCAGCCCAGGGGGCCAGCAGGCGCACCTACAGCAGCCCTCCCGGTCTCAAGACCTGGCCTCTGGACTGGTGAAGGAGGGCGGGTAGGAGCAGATGCGGCCACCGCGGAAAATGAACCCGCTGGTGCAGACGGTGCCCCCGTTGATTTGGGAGCCATGGGGGCCGCCACGGTCCCCAGGTGCTGAGGCGCGGAGCTCCCGCTGGTTGAAGGCGGCCGGATAAGAGGCCCGCCCCTGGCAGCCGGTCGGTCCCTGCAAAGAAGAAGAAGCCCTCAGAATAAGAGAAGAGGCAAGAGCTCTGCTCCTATAAGCCAGAAAGAATAACACTTACTGGGCGGCATGAGCTCTCCAGCGAGCTTGCAGCACTGGCCTCTGGGCTGTAGCTGAACCACCAGGACCAGCGACTGGAATGGTCGTGGGATGGGATGCCTGGATCCCCGGCGCACTCGCCGGCGTCGCCCCACCAAAATCCATCCTGGGAGCCCCTCCGCTTGAGGAAGGATGGCGAGGTACTTGGGCTGATTCAGACGGCTGCTGTCTGGGGAGAGACCCGCCGGGGAGGGACACTCGGGACCTCTTCGGGTCGCCACCCGACAGACCAGCGCTTCCGGAGGATGGAAGCAAAGTAGCTCCGGCACCCTGACTCGGCACAGGCGGCACCCTCGGAGGAGACCGGGCGCGTTTCTTCTCTAGATGCCCGGGGGCCGGCTCTTTTCCTTTCCCTTTGTCGGCGGCTTGGGTTCCGTCGGCTCTGGGGGAGGGTTTGACAGCAGCAGATGCCTCATGCCCTGATCCGGGGTGCTCGGTTCCTGGAATGGTGATACCCCGGAAGGCATCCCCGACCTGCCGGACGGCGATCCCGATATCATCAAGGTTTGGCATCTTCCGCAGCAGCTCTGACCTCCTCTGAGGCTCCAAGAAGAGGGGGGTGGCAGAGGGCGGAAGGGCAGGGTCGCCACTGGGAATGTAGTCACCGCTCACCTTGCTCACCATCTCGTTCAGCTCCTCATCAGAAGGGTCAGAGCCGGGGCCTCTCTCCAGCCTGGTACAGTCCTGCTCGCCGGTGTAGTACCACGCTGGGCGGCTACGCTGCTGCAAGGGAGCAATGCGGCGCGACACAAAGTCCATCAGCACCATTAGAGACGTCAGCCCCTCGTTGGCCAAGAACCGGATCCGCTCCAAGACCGGGGTGTACTCCTGCTCCAGCTCAGGGATCTCCTCCCAGAAGCGGCGATCGGTGGTTGGGCTGGCGCTTGGGAGTTGAAGGCGATCGTGCTCGTCGGTCTGCACCACCACCCAGCTCTCCCTCCAGTTTTCCCACCTTGATGCGCTGAAGGGCAGGAGGTATCCGGAAATCTTGGGGTCTTTGCAGCGATGCTGGAAGTAGTATGCCCCCATCTGGGTCTTTGAGCCGCGCCCAGTCGTCCGCAGCACAAAGAAGTGGCGGAAGAGCGTCACGGAGGCGTGCACCCCCACGAACATCTCGCAGAAGTGGACAAAAACGGCAGCCATTGCGAAGGAATTGGGGGAAAGATGGTGGAGCTGGAGAACGTATGTCTCCAGCAGGGTGACAAAGAAGGAAGAAATTGGCGGAACGAACCCCGCCAGAGCATAAGCGGTGAAGAAGACTATCTCCCCCTTTTCCAGGACCAGGGGGAGAGATCCTCGGCGAAGCCGATGTTTCTGCTCTTCTGAGCGCCAGCCCAGCAGCCTGCGCACTGGCCCGAGCTCGGAAGAGCGGACGAGGCGCGTCGGGAGCAAGTTGGATGTAAAAGCCCATGAAAAGGGACTTGCAAAAACTTTTCTTCACCTCACAACACCACAGTTTTCGTTGTGGATATCTTAGGAAATATTGTGAAGAGCAAGTAACCTTCATCAAAAGAGTGATTAGAGGGGAAAGTCTTCCTTTTGACAAAGTGGGATTTGGACATAGGAACATGAGAGGTTGAGCTCACCCCTAGATCTTGAAAAGTCTTGGGAAGGTTCAGTCCAAGTTTCATAGAAATACAATACTTTTTGAGGCACTTTTTGGGTTAATTGAAAAAGAGGCCAATTTGAATATAAATTAAAATTGCAGCAACTTTCATCACCCAAATTCAAAAGTTAGCTTCATATTCTTATTCAGCACATTTTTGTGAGCTCACACACCAATTGTCACTCCATTTGGAGTTGATCTTGACATGAGCTAAGTGGGACGAATGCAAACTTTATTTGAATTCAAAACTATACTTGTGCTTAAATTCAACCAAGCCGAACCCAATTTGAATTCTATTCAATTCAAATGGCTCAGGGTGAATAATTTGAATCACCAGGGGTATTATGGGGCTCACTGTTTACAACAGTAATTAGGAGTAAATTCCAGAGGTTAAAACCCTGGGTGGGACCCACGTGTCATAGAGGGGAGAAGGAGAAACTTGCAACCAAAGTCAGAGTCTCGGTGGGAAATTCGGCCGAGCAGCTGTCGGCTATGCCACCGAGCAGCTACCGGCGCCACTAGCTGCTTCCCTCTCCGCGCGCTGGCGCCCAGGGCGGCTGGCTCGCGCCCCCACGCGACCGGCACCGCCTCAGCCGAGCAGGAGTCGGCCGGCTTTATCTTCTCGCGGGCAAACCCGAGCAGCGGCATTGTTTCTCGCCGCAGCTCTCTGCTCAATCGGGAAACCCAGGAAAACCATCTCCTCCTTCGTCCCTGAGCTGGTAGACAGCCACCTGAGCTCGCACTCCACCTCTCCAACGCCAGAAACCTTGAGCTCCGACCTCCTTTGTCCGAGAGCGATCGCCACAGCGGCGACTCAACCTCAGCCGAGAGCCAGGCGCCCGTGGGCAGCGTTCCACAGGCGTTTTCACGGTCCAGCGAGAGAGGCAACAGGAGCGCACGATCACCGTGCTGCTCTCCTCCAAGTTTGGAAGCCAACCGTGAAGAATCCGCAGAGAATTTCCAGTTTTTGCTCCGGCGACCGTAAACCGAACTTCTGGTACGGTTTCTTTAAATTCTCGCTCTATGATCTTTCGGAGGTCATCAAATCTTGCACATGGATGCTGGACTAGCCGGCGATCAAGTTCTTTTCTGCATCCGTAGCGTGAAACTGTCCAGGAGTGACGAATTTCGAGCTCGATCGAGGGCGGTCATGGCAGGCACGATCGGTCACACGGCGCCGACCGACTTGCCGCCATCCCTGAACCCTTTTGATACCTTGTCGAGCTTCCTAGAGGCACACGGATGCTGTAGGGCCGTTTTTTCGAGGGGTTGGCGGGTTTAGAAACCACAGTCGACGGCGTCGAACCTCAACCGAGGTCGCGGCACGTCGCCGAGCTACTTCCGGTCACCCCCAGACCGACCTGTCACCACCGACGTGTTCCCCGACGTCGACAACCCCCTGGCGGCGAGTTTCAGACCATGGGAGGTCTGGCAGCGGCGAGCCGGCGAGCCTCGAGTCTGTTCCGACGAGGTCGGCGGCGCGGGCGCGAGAGAACGGCGGGTGGAAGACGAAGCCGGCTGGCCCACGTGTCAGCGGCTGAAGAATTTAAATCGGGATCGGGTGTGGCCGGGGATCGGCTGTGCTGGCGCGCAAATACCCTGTGAGCTCCGGTGTGCCGAACACCTCCGCGCTCGACACGTGTGGTATCCCCGGTGTGCCGGACACCTCCGCGCTCGACACGTGTCCCCGCGGGCCCCGACAGTTTAAACTTTTCCCCTGATTTTTAGAATTCTTCCAAACTTCAAATCCTCAGAACTTTGGCTAGAAAGCTCCAAATCGAGTGAATCAAATTTTGCTGGATTTAGCTCTCTGAGCACTTTCCAGCAATACCAAATTCAGCTCATAAAAGTGAATAGTTTTCCAGAATTAAATCCCTAAAATTTGAACTGTTGGGAATTTTATCTGGAGAACTACTTTATGAAAAATTCTGAAATTTGGCTGAAAGGTTCATTGGAAAATCCTTGAATACCAGTAAAATTTTCAGACTCATCCAAGTTAACTTAATTACCCTAATCGGGTGATTAAGAGGACTGCCCTGAGAAAATAGAAAAAATGTACAGAAACATTTTTCAGATTTTCTCAAATCTTAATTAGGGCATAACTTTCTGTAGAATTCTTCAAACGACATGAAACCAACTCCATTAGAACCATCTTAAAGTCTAGATTCCAGAAAGTCATGGTTGGAGGCATGAAAACCCCTGGAATTATTCAGAGGCTCAAATATTGACCAAATGGGCTTTTATTTGTACAAGGTTGAAATGAACTTTGTTTCAAATGAAACTTGGTCAAGACTCTGGTTAGGACCCTACCAAGCCACAATAAAAATTTCAGAACCACAGGGGAGGGCTAACTAGAGTTATTAGTAAATACGTATTCAAGTTTACACTTTGCATTTAAATTTACATCTAGTATTGTATTCAACGTGTAGCCATTGAAGAAGATACTCCGGAAGTGCTGGATTTCCTCCTTCCGGAAGAGGAACTAACCCCTGACCAGCAGCAACAAGGCAAGCCCCGGTTTGCATTAACCTTTTTATAAGTTTTATTTTGTTTACATGTGTCATATGAAGTATGTATGTGCATTAGGTATAGGATGAATGAAACCCCACTTGCATAACCAAAGGTTCCTAGAAGAGTGAGGGTAGTGTTTAGAACATCGAGTAGAAAGGCTATGCTTAAAGATTCATAGGGCTTCGGTACAAGTCGAGTAGTTGGAATCTACTCGCGAGATAGGCTTGGGACACACGGGTTCGGTTGAGTGACGTGAGATCACTTTAGTAATGAAAATGAGACTAGGCAGGGGCTAGGGCGCAGCAAGAGAGAGTCTTGTGTGCGCGGCCCTGCCCGTGTCGATTGAGGACCGATCCGTGTGCGGCCCTGCTGAACAAGTATTGAACGTACCGAAGGCATATCGGATATATGGGCCCCGATAAACTGATGTAGCCTAAACCTCCGGGCGTCGAGGCATAACGCACCGATTTATAGGTGTAGGCTGAGGGCAGCAAGGTGGAAATCTGCCAACAGGCATAGAGAGATGCTCCGTGTGGGGAACCTCCTGCTCGTTTTGGTGCGACCGGTTCGACGTTTGGGCTGTTGGGTGAAAGGTTGTCCTGTACGACATCGAGTGAGCGTGCTGTGCAGCTCCACGGATGGGCGTACGTGACGTGCTCTTTGGGTTTCCCTGCAGGTGTATATCGAGTCGATTCGCCGTCCCTCGCGGTGATGAGTACCGCTTGTTCACTGCGTCGTAACGTAGAATAATGCATGAAATGTTATGATTCAATATTGCTGTTATGATATAAGTGTGTTGCTACATGTGTGCCACCAAATATTGCTTACTAAATTTCAGCTTCATGAACTGTTAACCTGTTGCTAAAAGATGAACTAAGGATGAACTTGTAGGCGTGTCCATTTGCTGCAACATTGCTATCCTATGTCATGGTACCCCTCATGTAGAGTTGCATGCTTAGGTGAGTCGGTTAAGCCTTGCTGAGCTTTCGTGCTCACGGTTGCTGCTTAAGTGTTTTTCAGGTGAGGAGCCACCCACGGACTCGGAGTACGAGTCCACCGGCGAGGGTTACCCTCCGTCGGGGACCACGGCTGAGTGGGAGCCGTACACGCCGCGCTGAGCTGAGACGTGCAGCTAGTGTGGGTTGCCCTAGGGCTGGGCAACCGACTTTTGCTAGATAGGCGGGCGTGAGTTGTACAATAGAAACTTCCGCTGTGTAATAAAGACTCTAGTTTGTAACTGAGAAGTGTACTACTTTGTACCTTCAGTTTGTTTTCCCTTGTAATATAATGTGTTCTTATGACGTGTGCTGTCGGGTGACGCATCGCGCGGCACCACCCTCTGCGATCCTGGATGAGCGGATTCCGGTCCGCCACAGCCTGGTATCAGAGCTGCATTGGGGATAGCACAGTACTTAAGGACTGCATTATGGGAAAAACTTAGGTATACGGTGAGGAATCGGTAGTTGCCCACGTAAGGACTATATTAGCATAGTTACTTAAAATGGCAAAGACTAACCTATGTGTTATAATTCTGAATTTCAATTATGTAACAACTCACCTACGCTCTGGTAAGTATGGTAAGGAACGCCACCGAAAGCGGTTCAATTTCGGTTAGCTCTCCCTGACGAGGAACGTGGTTCAGGGATTTGTCTCACAGCTTGGTGTGAGACGTCAATATGAACCTCTTGAACTCTTCATGTTCCTGAGTTCATATGAAACGCTGATCCCTAGCGTGCATTAGGCAAGTAAGTGGAGACCCCATCGCGTGGTCAGTAACGCGAGAGTGTGTTCGTCTGGAAATAGCTCAGGAGGACATACACAGCGCTTGCCATCGGCGTGCCCTGCAGGGCAGTAGGTGGTATCTGTTGGGTTGATAACATTCCCAACCGTGACGACCCGTTCATGACCTACTCGGGTTCCCCGTCGTGTGGTGTTGAAACACGATCACGTACCTTGAGACGTGACCTAACTCAAAGACGGCCATATGGAAATGATACGGGCGTTTGTATTTACTTTCAAATATGGTACTGCCTGAAATGGAAACAAAACCTTGAGTGCACCATTATTGTGTGGTCTTCTGCAGGTACTAACCACGTATGTATCCGTGTAGAAAACGTGTGCGAGAGACCGTTTAGTGTCACACTTGAGACGTATATGCCGGTATGATCCGGTTAGGATTTTCTTTTGTGAGGAACGTAGTACCGAGATATTGTAGGCATATGCATGAAAATATTGCGAACAAGGAACTAAAATCATTAGGTTCAACATTTAGGACCCTTGTTGGGTATAAGAATGGGATAGTGGAGCAGTGTAGCCAAAAGACTGAAAAACAGAGTGCTCTGTTTTGGGCAGCAAGGTTGCCGAACTTTAACAGAGCACAACTCAGAGGTCCTTTAGCCCAGAGAGGGTGCTATATAGTTCTGGAAAGGTATTGAAGTACTCTATAACCTTGTTGTAGACTTCCAGAGCTGAAACACACCTTAAGGTGGCTGAAATCCCAGAGGAAGGTAAACGGTCCAGAACCAGGACAGAGTAAAACATTCTCTGAACTGTTCTGTTTTTTTTTTTCAAACATAACTCCCAGTAGAAATTTCAAAGTTTCATATGATACATCCTTAGAAAGAGTAAAAGATGTGTGACAACTTTGCAATTCAAAGTTTCTGAAATTTCAGCACAGATTTCAGTGGAAACCAGGGTTGAAAACAGCCACTTCCGAGGGAGGTGCTGTTAAAATTCTTCCAGAAGGTCTGCTAACTTTGAATTAGCATAACCTTTTTAACCAAAGCTGATCTGGGGGCAAATGAATACTCGTTGGAAAGATACTGAAGTTGACTTTAACTTTGGTATTCAACTTGAGTCGTGAAACTGCCCAGAACCAGATCAAAACTTGGAATAGGTAGAAACTGGTCATTCTGACAGAAGAATGACAGTTGAACTCATTGGAGAAGGTGTTGTACCCTAAGGGTGGTATACGTGATGACAACGCGATAGTAATGTCTCGTAGAGACCAAACCTAGTCATGGTGAGCTTCCAAAGTGGAGGTTCATCAAGTTGGATTAAACTAGCTTGTGTTTGGTCTGATAATGGTGTAGCTTGTGCAAAGTTATTACATTATCTACTTACGAGATATTTCGCATGTTTTGTTGTCATAATGTTTTTACGCCCAGTTTTATTGGTCTGCATGCAACAATGCTGTGGGACTGATGATTATTGTCGTGGGGTTGCAGATGGTTCGCACTAGGACCACGCACGAGGTTGGTGGCTCTAGCCAACAGGGAGGTGATGACTCCCAGCCACCGGCCTACGACAGCACCCCGCAGCCGCAGCCACCACCGCCGCCCCCGCTTACTCTAGCGGATGTGATAGCGGTATTGGTGGGAGGTCGTGAGGAGCAAACCGACCTGCTCCGCACGATCGTGCAGAATACGTCCCAGGCGGGGGGACGTCAAGATAGAGGGCCTCGGGAGCCCCGTGATGTGTCGTACTCGGATTTCATGAGTACACACCCTCCAGTGTTCACCGAAGCTGAGGAACCACTGGAGGCGGATAACTGGCTGTGGACCATCGAGTCCAAGTTCGGGCTGCTCCAATGTATGGAGCGGCAGAAGACTCTGTTCGCAGCACAGCAGCTCCACGGTGCCGCTGGTGCGTGGTGGGCGAATTATGTCGCCTCACGTCCGGCTGGCCGTGCCGTAGAATGGCAAGAGTTCCGGGAGGCGTTCCTCGCCTATCACATTCCTCCCGGAATCATGAAGAGGAAGTTCCAAGAATTCTTGGAGCTGAAGCAGGGCGGGAGGAGTGCCCACGACTACTCCCGTGCCTTCAACCATCTGGCGCAGTATGCGTCAGACTATATCTCCACGGAGGAGAAGAAGAGGGAGCACTTCTATCAGGGGTTGCACCCCGAAATGAAGACCCATCTCGTACAGTGGAACCGCGGCACATTCAACGACTTAGTCAATGCCGCGATCATGCAAGAGGATGCTCAGCGGGAGTTGGCAGCTGAGCAGCGGAAGTGCAGCGCTCCACCCAGCGGTGGGAGTGGCGCTCCCCAGAAGTACCGTATGGTGTATCGGACACCATCCGGACAGCAGTGGCGACCACCGGCGCGACCGCAACGGTTCGGGGGACGTCCCTTTCAGGCACCTCCGTTCCGTCCACCGATGCCACCACCAAGACAGCAACAGCAACAGCAGCAGCAGACGGTACCCCGGGCGTTTCAACCGCCACAACACGCCCCGGGATTCCGTCCACCGATCAGCGGGGGACCGCCCCGTTTTACCTGTTTCGCGTGTGGCCAGGCGGACCACTTCGCGAAGGACTGTCCCCAGGGGCAGCAGAGCAGCGGGCAAGCCCAGCTCCAGGGCGGTGCTCGAGGCCGACCTCCGGTGAAGAAGGTTGATCAGCGGACTGGAGGTGTCCGCAACCTCGACAATGAGGACGCCCCAGAGGGAGACAACGTGCTGGCTGGTACGTTTACTCTCAACCATCAAGCCATCGTAATACTTTTTGATTCTGGTGCAACCCACAACTTTATAAGTGCATCGTACGTGGCTAAGCATCAGCTGGAAGCCTTTCCAACCGAGTGTTCGTATATGATCTGCTCGCCGGGAGGAAAGATTTCAGCAACGATGATGGTTCCAAAAGCACCACTGTGCTTAGGTGGGAAGATATATCCCACCACTATGATTATCTTAGGGGGACAGAAGATTGATGCAATCTTGTGAATGTCATGGCTAAGCTACCATGGCGCTGTCCTGGAAACACTATCACGGACAGTTCACCTCAACTCTCCATTACACCGTCCGCAGTCCCTCCTATTAGATAATCCAGTCCGGGAAGTTTCAGTGATCAACAATACTGAAGCTCTCAAGTTAGAAGACATTCCCGTAGTCCGGGAGTATCCCGACGTGTTCCCGGATGATCTTCCGGGCATGCCACCTGAGCGGGATGTCGAGTTCAAGATCGAGCTCGCACCCAGGACTACACCCATATCACGGAGACCATACAAAATGGCTCCAGAAGAGCTGGCTGAACTGAAAGAACAGCTCAATGACCTGTTGAGCAAGGGTTTCATGAGGCCGAGTTCCTCGCCTTGGGGATGCTCGGCGCTATTCGTGAAGAAGAAGGATGAGACCCTGAGGCTGTGTGTGTATTACCGGCCGCTCAACGCCATCACCATCAAGAATAAGTACCCACTGCCCCGCATCGACATATTGTTTGATCAACTTGTGGGTGCCAGTGTGTTCTCCAAGATGGACCTTCGCTCTGGATATCACCAGATAAAAATCGGGGGCAGAGGATATTCCGAAGACGGCATTCTTGCCGAGATATGGACTATATGAATATCTCGTCATGTCATTTGGTCTCACAAATGCTCCAGCCCATTTCATGTATCTCATGAACTCAGTGTTCATGCCGGAGCTGGACAAGTTCGTGGTAGTGTTCATCGACGATATCTTGGTTTACTCCAAGACAGAAGCCGAACATGCCGAACACTTGCGGATCGTTCTTCAACGATTGCGAGACCATAAACTCTACGCCAAGTTCAGTAAATGCGAGTTTTGGATCAGCCAAGTGCCATTCTTGGGACATATCATCTCAGCTGAAGGCATTGCGGTTGACCCAAGCAAAATAGAGCAAGTGCTGAAATGGAAAGCTCCCACTTCAGTTCATGAAGTCAGAAGTTTCCTCGGGTTAGCGGGATACTACCGGAGATTCATTCCAAGTTTCTCCAAGCTCGCTAAACCGATGACAGAGTTGCTGAAGAAAGGGACGAAATATGTTTGGAAAACGGCGTGTGAAGGAGCGTTTCGAACATTGGTGAAGCATCTCACAACAGCCCCGGTGTTAGCTCAGCTGGATACAACAAAGCCCTTCGACGTGTATTGTGACGCGTCCGGTATTGGGCTTGGCTGCATATTGATGCAGGAAGGACGTGTGGTCGCATATGGCTCACGCCAACTTCGGAACCATGAGCAGCACTATCCGACTCATGATCTTGAGCTTGCTGCAGTGGTGTTGGCGCTAAAAATGTGGAGGCACTATCTCCTGGGGAATCTGGTGCATCTCTACACTGACCACAAGAGCTTGAAATACATTTTCACCCAGAAGGAGTTGAACATGAGGCAACGGAGGTGGTTAGAATTAATCAAGGACTATGAAATTGAGATTCACTACCACCCCGGCAAGGCGAATGTGGTTGCCGACGCGCTGAGTCAGAAATCACATGTCCATCACCTCACCATTACACCGGTGGAGGAGGAAGAACCAAGTTTATACTTAGTTCCTTATGGATCGCTGTACAACCTTGCCCTCATCCCTACTATTAGGGAGGACATCATTGCAGCTCAGAAGGATGATAAAGGCATGGCACATCTCCGGAGACGGATAGACAACGGGGAAATCAAATGTTTCCGGAAGGATGATGAGGGGACGCTGTGGTTCAATGACCGCATAGTCGTGCCCCGAGATATGGAGTTGAGGAAGAAAATCCTCGACGAAGCCCACTTGTCTAAATACTCCATTCATCCAGGCAGCAACAAAATGTACCAAGATTTGAAAAAGAAAATTTGGTGGACACGGATGAAGCGGGAGGTAGCGAAGTACGTATCCGAATGTGATACGTGCCGACGAGTGAAGGCTGATCACATGAAGAAATCAGGGCTGTTGCAACCCCTGAAGATCGCGGCATGGAAATGGGAAGATGTGAGCATGGATTTCATTGTGGGATTACCCCTAACAGCCAACAAGCATGATTCCATATGGGTAATGGTTGATCGGTTAACCAAGACGGCTCACTTCATTCCGGTGAATACACGTTACAATGCCGGCAAATATGCGGAGCTATACATAGCGAAGATTCTATGCCTATACGGGGTACCCAAGACCATTGTCTCAGATCGAGGTGCATTATTTGTATCTCGCTTTTGGGAGCAGCTACACGCTGCATTGGGTACTAAGTTGATCAAGAGCTCCGCCTATCACCCTCAGACAGATGGCCAGACAGAGAGGGTGAATCAAGTCCTGGAAGACATGTTGAGAGCATGTGCCATCCACCATGGTAGGAACTGGGATGATCACCTACCATTGGCGGGATTCTCGTACAACAACGGCTATCAGGCGAGTATCAAAATGGCACCTTACGAAGCTCTCTACGGTCGTAAATGCCGCACCCCATTAAATTGGTGCGAGTCCGGTGAAAGGGTCACATTCAAGGTTGATGTGGTGAACGACGCCGAAGAGCGCGTTCGGACAATTCAAGCCAATTTGAAGGCCGTTCAATCCCGACAGAAGAGCTACGCTGATAAATGGCGTAGGCCGTTGCACTTTGACGTTAGGGAACACGTGTACCTCTGCGTGTCTCCGATGAAGGGCGTACACTGGTTCGGTGTGAAGGGGAAGCTCGCTCCCAGTTTTATTGGACCCTACGCTATCACCGAAAAGTGTGGACCAGCAGCGTATCGATTGGAGCTACCGGCATCCCTTGCTGGTGTCCATGATATCTTCCACGTTTCGCAACTGCGAAAATGTTTGAAGTATACAGCTGCTGTTCCTATCGAAGACATTGGCGAATTGAAACCGGATTTAACATATGATGAGTATCCGGTGGAAATTCTTGATGAGAAAGCTCGAACCACGCGTAGCAGAACGTTTTGGTTCTACAAGATCCTCTGGAGTAACCACACCGCGGAAGAAGTGACGTGGGAGAGCGAGGAATTCCTTCGCTCAAATTACCCGGAGTTCATGGCTTCTCAACACGGGTAAGTCCCTACTACATCGCTATCTCTTCTTTTGTAATCTCGGGACGAGATTATTTTAAGGGGGGAGGGATGTAAAAGCCCAAGAAAAGGGACTTGCAAAAACTTTTCTTCACCTCACAACACCACAGTTTTCGTTGTGGATATCTTAGGAAATATTGTGAAGAGCAAGTAACCTTCATCAAAAGAGTGATTAGAGGGGAATGTCTTCTTTTTCACAAATGGGATTTGGACATAGGAACATGAGAGGTTGAGCTCACCCCTAGAACTTGAAAAGTCTTGGGAAGGTTCAGTCCAAGTTTCATAGAAATACAATACTTTTTCATGCACTTTTTGGGTTAATTGAAAAAGAGGCCAATTTGAATATAAATTCAAATTGCAGCAACTTTCATCACCCAAATTCAAAAGTTAGCTTCATATTCTTATTCAGAACATTTTTGTGAGCTCACACACCAATTGTCACTCCATTTGGAGTTGATCTTGACATGAGCTAAGTGGGACGAATTCAAACTTTATTTGAATTCAAAACTATACTTGTGCTGAAATTCACCCAAGCCGAACCCTATTTGAATTCTATTAAATTCAAATGGCTCAGGGGTGAATAATTTGAATCACCAGGGGTATTATGGGGCTCACTGTTTACAACAGTAATTAGGAGTAAATTCCAGAGGTTAAAACCCTGGGTGGGACCCACGTGTCATAGAGGGGAGAAGGAGAAACTTGCAACCAAAGTCAGAGTCTCGGTGGGAAATTCCGCCGAGCAGCTGTCGGCTATGCCACCGAGCAGCTACCGGCGCCACCAGCTGCTTCCCTCTCCGCGCGCTGGCGCCCAGGGCGGCTGGCTCGCGCCCCTACGCGACCGGCACCGCCTCAGCCAAGCAGGAGTCGGCCGACTTTATCTTCTCGCGGGCAAACCCGAGCAGCGGCATTGTTTCTCGCCGCAGCTCTCTGCTCAATCGGGAAACCCAGCAAAACCATCTCCTCCTTCGTCCCTGAGCTGCTAGACAGCCACCTGAGCTCGCACTCCACCTCTCCAACGCCAGAAACCTTGAGCTCCGACCTCCTTTGCCCGAGAGCGATCGCCACAGCGGCGACTCAACCTCAGCCGAGAGCCAGGACCCGTGGGCAGCGTTCCACAGGCGTTTTCACGGTCCAGCGAGAGAGGCAACAGGAGCGCGCGATCACCGTGCTGCTCTCCTCCAAGTTTGGAAGCCAACCGTGAAGAATCCGCAGAGAATTTCCAGTTTTTGCTCCGGCGACCGTAAACCGAACTTCTGGTACGGTTTCTTTAAATTCTCGCTCTATGATCTTTCGGAGGTCATCAAATCTTGCACATGGACGCTGGACTAGCCGACGATCAAGTTCTTTTCTGCATCCGTAGCATGAAACTGTCTAGGTGTGACGAATTTCAAGCTCGATCGAGGGCGGTCATGGCAGGCACGATCGGTCACATGGAGCCGACCAACTTGCCGCCATCCCTGAACCCTTTTGATACCTTGTCGAGCTTCCTAGAGGCACACGGATGCTGTAGGGCCGTTTGTTCGAGGGGTTGGCGGGTTTAGAAACCACAGTCGACGGTGTCGAACCTCAACCGAGGCCGCGGCACGTCGCCGAGCTACTTCCGGTCACCCCCAGACCGACCTTCACCACCGACGTGTTCCTCGACGTCGACAACCCCCTGGCGGCGAGTTTCAGACCATGGGAGGTCCGGCAGCGGCGAGCCGGCGAGCCTCGAGTCTGCTCCGACGAGGTCGGCGGCGCAGGCGCGTGAGAACGGCGGGTGGAAGACGAAGCCGGCTGGCCCACGTGTCAGCGGCTGAAGAATTTAAATCGGGATCTGGTGTGGCCGGGGATCGGCTGTGCTGGCACGCAAATACCCTGTGAGCTCCGGTGTGCCGAACACCTCCGCGCTCGACACGTGTGGTATCCCCGGTGTGCCGGACACCTCCGCGCTCAACACGTGTCCCCGCGGGCCCCGCCGGGACCCGACAGGTGGTCCCGGGGAGATTGACTGTTATCTACCGTATCTGCAGTTATGCCTGTAGTTGTCTCTGGCGAAGGCTTCCGAGTCTCCGTCTTGCCGCCCTGCCCATGCCGCACGCTAGTCGTAGTGGTTGATGACGGCGCAGGCGGCATGGGATGTCTTGTCGCGGTGTTTATTGGCTGGCAGGTTCTGACACCGCGCGCCAGTCTGTGATGCGACTGGGCGCAACGGCACCTGATAGAGGCGTGCTCCGCATCTCCGCGTCTTGGGAAGACGCAGACCTTGAATACCTTGTACGGGCAAGGTATGGGGCGTCTTTACGCCCGTTGCCTATCGCTCGGGGCAGGCAGCGCCGTTCTGCTGGCCACGTGGCGGGCCCGGAGCCCTCCTCAGAGGAGAGGGGGGTCCGGCCCCACGGGACACGTGGATCCTTCGGACCTCTCCCCGCGGAGGGGGAGGTTCGGCTTCCGTCGGCCACGTGGCGGGCCTGGAGCTCCTCTATGAGGAGAGGGAGGTCCGGCCCCGCCGGATACGTGGCACCTTCGGAGCTCTCCCCACGGAGGGGGGAGGTCTGGCTGCTGTAGGCCACGTGGCGAGCCCGGAGCTCTCCTCTGAGGAGAGGGAGGTCCGGCCCCACTGGACACGTGGCGCCTTCGGAGCTTTCCCTGCGGAGAAGGGCGAGATCCTTAGGCATTTTCCCCTGTGCGCGGGGGTACCCCATATTGCGGGTACCGACAGTGGCCCCCGGCTCTCCTCGGGGGAGGTAACGAGCCCGAGGTGAGGCCTTCTCCTACCCGCGCACTTTCTTGTCTTGAGTACTCCCTGTGCTGGCAGGGTCTTGACGGCTTCAGAGTTCAGCCTCTTAGGAGAGGGTGAAGCCTGGCATCGGAGCTCGGCCCGGCTGTGGGGGCGGAGGTCCGGAAGTCATCGGAGCTCAGGTCCATGAAGGGCGTGAGGTCCGGCATCAGGGCTCGCCTCTGAGGCGAGGGCTGGCATCGGAGCTCGGCCCAGCTGTGGGGGCGGAGATCCGGAAGTCATCGGAGCTCAGGCCAGTGAAGGGCGTGAGGTCCGGAGGTCATCGGAGCTCAGGCCAGCAAAGGGCGTGAGGTCCGGCATCAGCGCTCGCCTCTGAAAGGAGGGCGAGGGCTGACATCGGAGCTCGGCCCAGCTGTGGCGGCGAAGTCTGGCACTGCTCAGTGGTCCCCCCTTTCCTATCCCTTAGTCTCATTTGGCTTACTGTCCCAGTCCGGAATACGGGGCTTGGGTAATCCAGTGCACTTGGTCCCGGAGGTCTTGCCCCAGCCCCAGTCAGGGTGTAACCGTCCGGCCCCCTGGTACTCAGACCGTAGCGCTGGGGGGCAGAGTGCGCATGCTTTGGGTGCAAGACTGGGCAAAGCAAGGCTCCTGACCCCCCGGTCTAGCGTAGGTCTTTTCTCGGAGGAGACCAACTGGCGGTACAGTACCCTTACAGGGGGAGATCTAAAAGGCCACCCGGGCCTCTGGCAGGTACCCCAAGCACTATCGTTTTCAGCAGGACGGCAAATATCGACTATGCATGAGAGCAGGAAAGAGGAACCAAGTGTACAATGGACGCACACTGTCTAGAGCGTGGGGAGGTGTTCATATAAATTAATGCGTAATTTAAATAAACACCTAAGTAAGCATGGTGAACTTACTGGGTAGCGTCGGAGCGCCTGTCTTCACGCAGAGCGGGTCATGCATGGCTTCGTCGTACGCCGGACACGGGGGGACCCCCATGGCTATATCAGGGGGAAGCATGGCTTCGGCCCCGCATACCATGTGGAAGGGTAGTTCCCGTGACCCGGCCCTGGGAAGTCCGGCTGGCCCTCGACATGGAGGAGCCGGTATCCCCCGACGGCTCTGGGTGCGCGTCTGCACCGGTTGTGTGGGTCTGCTTGGCGTGGACCTGGCACGCATTGCATCCCTAACCGGTTTGACGGCGTCCAGGTGGCTCTCGGTCAGTAGGAGCCATGCCGGGTGGCTTAGCCGACCAACGTGCGGGACGATGAGCGTTCCCAGCACTCGCCTCCTTGGACTACTGCGAGCTAATCGCAGCCTTCCTCCTGGGTTATGCACCGCAATAGGATGTCGTGGCGCCACGCCAGTAAAGATACCAGCGCGTAGCACTTAGCCATCCGCACCACCCGTTCAGCGGATGCACGTTCATCAGGAAGGATGTCCTTCAAGGAGTCCCGGACCTCCGTGGTCCATGCATCGGGACTACTTGAGCTTCTGGATCTTGAGCGCTGGGTTGCACGGAGTCCCCAGTGACTCTTACGATCCTTTGGCGGCATACAGGGCCGCCGGGACTGCCTAGCTTCGAGGCACTGGTTCAGCCCCCTTCGCCCGGCTCGGCGGGCCGGGCTGTGGACCGCAGCAACGTCCTCTCGAAGACTCCTTCGTGTGCAGGGGCTCTGATGGAGGCTTTCGTTGAGAGGTCGTCAGCTGCGGCCGTGCCAGCGCGCAGTACATGGCACAGGTCCAAGGCGAGGAAGTCTTTCTCCATCATCCGCACGTGGAGCAGATAAACAGCTAGCTGTGGGTCATTGCAGGGGCATTCACCCTTAACTTGCTTTATAACTAGATGGGAGTCGCCCTGCGCCAACAACTTGCGAGCGCCCGGAGACAGGACTGTCTTTTATGCCAAAGATGAGTGCTTCATACTCTGCCAAGTTGTTGGTTGCCTTGGAATTGAGACGCACCATGTACCCAGACTGCTCCCCCGATGGCATGAGGAGCAGTATGCCGGCACCGGCCCCCTGCTTTCGCGAGGAGCCGTCGAAGAAGAGCGTCCAGTGAGGCCCGGTGAAGACCGGAGCTTGGTACTTTGGTTCACCGTCTTCGCGGCCCCCTTGGTCAGCCTTCGTTGGCGTCCACTCAGCCACGAAGTCAGCCAGTGCTTGGCTCTTGGCTGTCTGACGTGGTCGGGAGCTCAGCTTGAACTCCGCCGTCTTCGGGCTGTCTTCCGGCTTCGGAAGCTGGCAGTGAGTGCCAACTCCGCCCTCCGGCTGCTCTGGCGCACTTGTCCGCCAGGCTGAAGATCTCGGAGGCATCGCATACCTCTCTGGTTGCAAGCCTCTCAAGCATCTTCTCGTCCCGGACACTGTCGAAGTGCCGCCACCACAGAAGCACTTTGAATATGCGGAATGGTGTTGCGTACCTGGGAGAACTGCTGGATGAAGGAACGCAGCGACTCCCCAGGTTGTTGCTTGATGGCTTGGAGGTCAGGCTCCGTGCCGGGACGGGTGTAGGAGCTGCCGAAGTTGGCGATGAACTGCCGGCAGAGCTCTCCCCAGGAAGTTATGGAACCCTGAGGGAGGTTCATTAGCCAAGACCGGGCTGGGCCGGTCAAGGCGATGGGGAAGTAGTTTGGCCATGACGGCCTCATCCCCTCCTGCGGCAAGTACGACGGTGGAGTAGATCTGGAGGGACCCCGCCGGGTTGATGCTGCTGTCGTACTTCTCGGGCAGGTGCGGCCGAAACTTGCGCGGCCACCTCGTGAAGCGGAGGTGGGGCTCCAGGGCCGTACATCTTACCCCTGTTGCTGCAGGCGTTGGTGCCGCGAACGCTTGGTTCGCCGCTGGCACAGTGTACCCCGGTATGGGCAAGGCTGCGCCATAGACGGGGGCGCCGTTTGCAGGACATATGGCTGTGGCATACGCTGCGTGGCGTATGTCTGGGGCAGAGTTCGCGTGGCGAAAGTCTGCGCCTCAGGCAGGGTTGAGGCAGTCGTCATGCTGATTCCGGCCTCTTGGCTGCGACGCCTTTCTCGTCGCCGCTCGAGGAACACTCGGGCCTCTTGGCCCAGGTGGCATCGTTCCAGCTCAGTCCTCAGGTCCGTCGACGGAAGCCTGGTGGAGCTGGAATCCGCCGTCTGTCCGTCAACCGTCGGCGTGCGCATCAGCGACACAGCCGGTTGGCGGAGCGTCGTCCCCGCCGAAGTCAAGGGTTTGCGGCGGTGACGACAAGAGGGTCTACCTCGCGAATCCACTGCTGGGTCGCTGCCTGAGGCGCGTCCCCAGCAGGCGGATTGTGCAGTAGCACTCTTGCTGCGGCTAGCGCACCCCCGTCGGGTATGCCCAGCGCTACTGAAGACCTGACGCTGGTTGGAGCCTGCATTGCCGGGGTCGGCGCTGTCAGAGCCGGCTGCTGGCTCCCAGTGCAGGTATTGGTGCCGTGAACGCTTGGTTCGCCGCTGGCACAGTGTACCCCGGTATGGGCAAGGCTGCTCCCTAGACCGGGGACGCCGTTTGCGGGGCATATGGTTGTGGCATATGCTGCGCGGCGTATGCCTGGGGCAGAGCTCGCGTGGCGAAGATCTGCCCATCAGGCTGGGTCGAGGCCGACGTCATGCTGACGCCAGCCTCTTGGTTGCGACGCCTTTCTCGATGTCGCTCGAAGAACACTCGGGCATCTTGGCCCAAGTGGCATCGCTCCGGCTCTGCCCTCAGGTCCGTCGACGGAAGCCTGGTGGAGCTGGAGTCCGCCGTCTGCTCGCCAACCATTGGCGTGCGCATCAGCGACACAGCCGGTTGGCCGGAGCGTCGTCCCCGCCGAAGTCGAGGGTTTGCGGCGGCGACGACGAGACGGTCTATCTCGCGAATCCACTGGTGGGTCGCTGCCTGAGGCGCGTCCCCAGCAGGCGGATTGTGCAGTAGCGCTCTTGCTGCGGCTGGCGCACCCCCGCCGGGTACGCCCAACGCTACTGAAGACCTGACGCCGGTTGGAGCCTGCATTGCTGGGGTCGGCGCTGCCAGAGCCGGTTGCTGGCTCCCAGTGCAGGTACTGGTGCCGCGAACGCTTGGTTGCGCCTGACACAGTGTATCCCGGTATGGGCAATGTTGCGCCATAGGCCGGGGACGCCGCTTGCAGAGCACATGGTTGTGGCTTATGCTGTGCGGCGTACGCCTGGGGCAGAGCTCGCGTGGCGAAGGTCTGCCCTTCTGGCTGGGTCAAGGCCGACGTCATGTTTTCGCCAGCCTCTTGAGTGCGACGCCTTTCTCGACGTCGCTCGAGGAACACTCGGGCATCTTGGCCCAAGTGGCATCGCTCCAGCTCTGCCCTCAGGTCCGTCGACGGAAACCTGGTGGAGCTGGGGTCCGCCGTCTGCCCGTCAACCGTTGGCGTGCGCGTTAGCGACACAGCCGGTTGATCAGAGCGTCGTCCCTGCTGAAGTCGAGGGTTCGCGGCGGCGTCGACGAGGCGGTCCACCTCGCGGACCAACTGCTCGGTCGCTGAATGGGGCGCATCCCCAGCAGGTGGGTTGCGCAGTAGTGCTCTTGCTGCAGCTAGCGCACCCCCATGGTGCACGCCCAGCGCTGCAGAAGATCTCACACTGGTCGGAGCCTGCATTGCCGGAGTCGGCGTTGCCGGAGTCGGCTGCTGGCTACCAGGTGCCGACACACTCCGTCCTGAGTGCGTCGACATGTACTCCCCGCTGGACACGGTTCGCCGTGAACGTGGAGGAGAGTTTGCTGATGAAGGAAGCTTGGTCATCTTCGTCGGCGGAAACTCATTGCGCAAGGGAAAAGCCCCCTACCTGGCGCGCCAAATGTCGAAGTGTGCGATCGACACTTCCCCCGGGCCTGCACTGGGCAGCCCGCGGAGGTTCTTTTTTCGGCGGGGCTAGTCTCCTAGCGGAAAGCTTGCGCAGATGGACGAGTTAGTAAGAGCTTGACACGGCGAGTTTTACGTGGTTCAGGCCGCCGGAGCGTAAAACCCTACGTCCATGGCGAGCTATGGAGCTCGCTGTATTGCTTGCTGCTCAGGGCCGGAGGCCTGAGCTTGGGGGTGAGTTACAGCTTGAGAGTGTATGGCTAGCGTATGAGTTGCAAAGTGCGAACCCTTGCTATCGTCGCCTACCCGAGCCTTTTATAGTCCAAGACTCGGGTGGCTTACAAGGGGGCCCGGGACCCGACAGGTGGTCCCGGGGAGATTGACTGTTATCTACCGTATCTGCAGTTATGCCGGTAGTTGTCTCTGGCGAAGGCTTCCGAGTCTCCGTCTTGCCGCCCTGCCCATGACGCATGCTAGTCGTAGTGGTTGATGACGGCGCAGGCGGCATGGGATGCCTTGTCGCGGTGTTTATTGGCTGGCAGGTTCTGACACCGCGCGCCAGTCTGTGATGCGACTGGGCGCAACGGCACCTGACAGAGGCGTGCTCCGTGTCTCCGCGTCTTGGGAAGACGCAGACCTTGAATACCTTGTACGGACAAGGTATGGGGCGTCTTTACGCCCGCTGCCTATCGCTCGGGGCAGGCAGCGCCGTTCTGCTGGCCACGTGGCGGGCCCGGAGCCCTCCTCAGAGGAGAGGGGGGTCCGGCCCCGCGGGACACGTGGAGCCTTCGGACCTCTCCCCGTGGAGGGGAGGTTCGGCTTCCGTCGGCCACGTGGCAGGCCTGGAGCTCCTCTATGAGGAGAGGGAGGTCCGGCCCCGCCGGATACGTGGCACCTTCGGAGCTCTCCCCACAGAGGGGGAGGTCTGGCTGCTGTAGGCCACGTGGCGAGCCCGGAGCTCTCCTCTGAGGAGAGGGAGGTCCGGCCCCACTGGACACGTGGCGCCTTCGGAGCTTTCCCTGCGGAGAAGGGCGAGATCCTTAGGCATTTTCCCCTGTGCGCGGGGGTACCCCATATCGCGGGTACCGACAGTCGGTACCTGAGATATGGGTACCCCCGCGCACAGGATAAAATGCCTAAGGAACTCGCCCTTCTCTGCAGGGAGAGCTCCGAAGGCGCCACGCGTCCGGCGGGGCCGGACCTCCCTCTCCTCAGAGGAGAGCTCCGGGCCCGCCACGTGGCATACAGAAGCCGGACCTCCCCCTCCGTGGGAAAGAGGTCCGAAGGCGCTGCGTGTCCAGCGGGGCCGGACCTCCCTCTCCTCAGAGGAGAGCTCCGGGCCCGCCACGTGGCCAACAGAAGCCGAGCCTCTCCCTCCGCGGAGAGAGGTCCGGAGGCTCCACGTGCCCCGCGGGACTGACCCTTCTCTTCTCTGAGAAGGGCTCCGGGCCCGCCACATGGCAGCAGAGCGACGCTGCCTGCCCCGAGCGATAAGCAGCGGGCGTAAATACGCCCCATACCTTGCCCGTACAAGGTATTCAAGTCCCGCGTCTTCCCAAGACGCGGAGATGCGGAGCACGCTTCTGTCAGGTGCCGTTGCGCCCAGTCGCATCACAGACTGGCGCGCGGTGTCAGAACCTGCCAGCCAATAAACACCGCGACAAGACATCCCATGCCGCCTGCGCCGTCATCAACCACTACGACTAGCATGCGGCATGGGCAGGGCGGCAAGATGAAGACTCAGAATCTTTCGACCAGAGACAACTACCGGCATAACTGCAGATACGGTAGATAATAGACAATCTTCCCGGCACCACCTGTCGGGTCCCGGCTCCCCTTGTAAGCCGCCCGAGTCTTAGACTATAAAAGGCTCGGGTAGGCGTCGATAGCAAGGGTTCGCACTTTGCAACTCATACGCTAGCCATACACTCTCAAGCTGTAACAAACCCCCGAGCTCAGGCCTCCGGTCCTGAGCAGCAAGCAATACAGCGAGCTCCATAGCTCGCCGTGGACGTAGGGTTTTACGCTCCGGCGGCCTGAACCACGTAAAACTCGCCGTGTCAAGCTCTTACTAACTCATCCATCTGCGCAAGCTCTCCGCTAGGGACTAGCTCCACCGAAAAAAGAACCTCCGCGGGCTGCCCAGTGCAGGCCCGGGGGAAGTGTCGACTGAACACTTCGACATTTGGCGTGCCAGGAAGGGGGCTTTTCTCCTAGCGCGACGAGTTTCCGCCAACGAAGATGACCAAGCTTCCTTCAGCGGCAAACTCTCCCCCTCCGTGTTCAC
Source organism: Neostapfia colusana (assembly GCA_030760725.1). Classification (NCBI taxonomy): domain Eukaryota; kingdom Viridiplantae; phylum Streptophyta; class Magnoliopsida; order Poales; family Poaceae; genus Neostapfia; species Neostapfia colusana. The sequence continues at coordinate 112,090,378 of JASWHV010000006.1, forward strand.
GGCGAACCGTGACCACTGGGGAGTACATGTCGACACACTCAGGACGGAGTGTGTCGGCACAAGCTGGTAGCCAGCAGCCGACTCCGGCAACGCCGACTCCGGCTATGCAGGCCCCGACCAGTGTGAGATCTTCTGCAGCGCTGAGCGTACACCATGGAGGTGCGCTAGCTGCAGCAAGAGCACTGCTGCGCAACCCACCTGCGGGGGATGCGCCCCATTCAGCGACCCAGCAATGGGTCCGCGAGGTGGACCGCCTCGTCGTCGCCGCCGCGAACCCTCGGTTTCGGCGAGGACGGCGCCCAGGACAACCGGCTGTGTCGCTGACGCGCACACCCACGGTTGACGGGCTAACGGCGGATTCCAGCTCCTCCAGGCTCCTGTCGACGGACCTGCGAAGGGAACTGGAACGGTGCCACTTGGGCCAGGATGCCCGGGTGTACCTCGAGCGACGCCGAGAAAGGCGTCGCAACCATGTGGCTGGTGACAGCATGTCGTCGGCCTCGACACAACCTGAAGGGCAGGACTTCGCCACGCGAGCCCTGCCTCAGGCATATGCTGCGCAGCATATGCTGCAACTATATGCGCCGCAAGCAGCGGCCCCGGTCTATGGTGCAGCCTTGCCCATGCCGGGATACGCGGTGCCAAGTGCGAACCAAGCGTTCGCAGCGCCAGTACCTGCAGCAGCAGGTGCAGGATGTGCAGCCCTTGCGCCCCACCTTCGCTTCGCAAGGTGGCCACGCAAGTTTCGCCCACACCTGCCCGAGAAGTACGACGGCAGCGTCAACCCAGCGGAGTTCCTCCAGATCTACTCCACCGCCGTACTTGCCGCAGGAGGGGACGAGGCTGTCATGGCCAACTACTTCCCCGTCGCCTTGACCGGCCCAGATCGGTCTTGGCTCATGAATCTACCTCAGGGGTCCATAACCTCCTGGGGAGAGCTCTGACGGCAGTTCGTCGCCAACTTCGGCAGCTCCTACACCCGTCCCGGCATGGAGCTTGACCTCCACGCCGTCAAGCAACAACCTGGGGAGTCGCTGCGCTCTTTCATCCAGCGGTTCTCTCAGGTACGCAACACCATCCCACATATCCAAAGTGCCTCTGTGGTGGTGGCGTTCCGACAGGGTGTCCGGGACGAGAAAATGCTTGAGAAGCTCGCGACCAGAGAGGTCTGCGACGTCTCGGAGCTCTTCAGCCTGGAGGACAAGTGCGCCAGAGCAGCTGAAGGGCGGAACTGGCACGCTCTGCCGACCTCCGAGTCAGGAGGACAGCCCGGGTCTGGTGCTGCTGCCTATGGGGGTGGCAAGAAGACCAAGAACCGGGGGAGTGGAAAGATGAAGTCACCATTCATGGCCCCCGTCGCCGCAGCTGCGACGACCAGTGGAGCTCGGGGGCCACGCCCCGACAAAAGGCAGCGGCAATCACCGGTCCCAGACAGTGACCAGGGCGGGCTATGCCCTGTGCATGGCACCAGCAACCATACTGCTGCCGAGTGCTGGGAGATCCAGAGGCTTGCGGAGCGCTTCCGCAAAGGAAGACAGCAGAGGGCTGAAGCACCGCCCTACCCTCAGAGGGATGGCAAACAGAAGGTCGATGCCCCAGTCACCGCTGCCCATCAGGTGGGGTTCCAGGAGCCTCAGCTTGTTATAAAGACAGTGCATGACGGAGAGGACTCCAGTTGCGACGGTGACGGGCCAGGGCGTTAGCCAACTGCGGCGCGCCTCCGTGCCTTGAACATACCTCTCGGGAGCCGCCTAAGGTCTGTCAACTCCTTGAAGGCCTCGCCAGAGGGGGAAGACGCCTTAGGTCATCCATGACGAGCCCGGGCCTATCTACCCCTTGAAGGCCTTAGCCAGCAGGGGAGAACTCCCCGGGGGCCCCCAGGAGAAGCCGCGCAGGACCTGATCCAGCGCGAAGATAATAACCTCATCGACAAGACTCGGCTGCAGGGAACACCCCACAACGCACGGTCTCGGCTAATGCCCTAAGCACTACCGCCAAAGAAGCAAACGCGTTGGGGGCCCGCAGGAGGGCAACCTGGTGAAGCGGCACGCTCTATTCCAAGAAGGACCCATAAGCTCTCCCCCAGCAGGGAAGGTCCCTTCCGAATCATGAAAGCTGCCGCCCCAGGTACACATGCCTTTCAACTGAGAGGGGGATCCATTCCCAAAAATCCTTGCCATGAAGCAACGCTGTAAGTCCTACTTCCGGAGCATCAGTAGAACAGGGTTATTCCCTTCTGTAATGGATCCCATAGGATTTAGGAACAGAGCTTGGGGCAGCTAAGTCTCAAGGGATGGTACAGGACTACGTCCAGTTTAGCCTGGTTCCGACCCTAAGCGCGTAGAGTCTTGCTTCCCTTGAAGACGAGGCGGAACATTGCCTCCATGTACAGCCAGAATTCCATCTATGGGCACGAATACAGAGACGTGTTTGTCGAAGTGTGCGATCGACACTTCCCCCGGGCCTGCACAGGGCAGCCCGCGGAGGTACTTTCCTTTAGCTCGAGGGTAGACAGCTAAGTGGGTCGAGGGTGGACGGCTTTCTTTTTTCGGAGGGGCTAGTTCCTAGCGGAGAGCTTGCGCGGAAGAACGAGTTGGTGAGAGCTTGACACAGGAGGTTTTACGTGGTTCAGGCCGCCGGAGCGTAAAACCCTACGTCCATGGCGAGCTATGGAGCTCGCTGTATTGCTTGCTGCTCAGGGCCGGGGGCCTGAGCTCGGGGGTGAGTTACAGCTTGAGAGTGTATGGCTAGCGTATGAGTTGCAGAATGCGAACCCTTGCTATCGACGCCTACCCGAGCCTTTTATAGTCCAAGACTAGGGCGGCTTACAAGGGGAGCCAGGACCCGACAGGTGGTCACGGGAAGATTGTCTATAATCTACCGTATCTGCAGTTATGCCGGTAGTTGTCTCTGGTCGAAGGCTTCTGAGTCTTCATGTTGCCGCCCTGCCCATGCCGCATGCTAGTCATAGTGGTTGATGACAGCGCAGGCGGCATGGGATGTCTTGTCGCGGTATTTATTGGCTGGCAGGTTCTGACACCGCGCGCCAGTCTGTGATGCGACTGGTCGCAACGGCACCTGACAGAGGCGTGCTCCGCGTCTCCGCGTCTTGGGAAGGCGCGGGCCTTGAATACCTTGTACGGGCAAGGTATGGGGCATCTTTACGCCCGCTTCCTATCGCTCGGGGGCAGGCAGCGCCGTTCTGCTGGCCACGTGGCGGGCCCGGTGCCCTCCTCAGAATAGAGGGGGGTCCGGCCCCGCAGGACCTGTGGAGCCTTCGGACCTCTCCCGGCGGAGGGGGATGTTCGGCTTCTGTTGGCCACGCGGCGAGCCCGGAGCTCCTCTCTGAGGAGAGGGAGGTCTGGCCTCTCCGGACACGCGGCACCTTCGGACCTCTCTCCCGCTGAGGGGGAGGTCCGGCTTCTGTATGCCACGTGGTGGGCCCGGAGCTCTCCTCTTAGGAGAGGGAGGTCCGGCCCCGCTGGACGCGTGGCGCCTTCGGAGATCTCCCTGCGGAGAAGGGCGAGATCCTTAGGCATTTTCCCCTGTGCGCGGGGGTACCCCATATCGAGGGTACCGACAGTGGCCCCCGGGCCCATCTCGGGGGAGATAGCGAGCCCGAGGTGGGACCTTCGTCTCTTCTGATCTGCGCACTTTCTTGTCTTGAGTACTCCCTGTGCTGGCAGGGTCTTGACGTCTTCGGTGTTCAGCCTCTTAGGAGAGGGTGAAGCCTGGCATCGGAGCTCGGCCCGGCTGTGGGGGCGGAGGTCCGGAAGTCATCGGAGCTCAGGCCAGCGAAGGGCGTGAGGTCCGGCATCAGCGCTCGCCTCTGAAAGGAGGGCGAGGGCTGGCCTCGGAGCTCGGCCTGGCTGTGGGGGCGGAGGTCCGGAACTGCTCAGTGGTCCCCCCTTTCCTATCCCTTAGTCTCATTTGGCTTACTGTCCCAGGCCGGAATACGGGGCTTGGGTAATCCAGTGCACTTGGTCCCGGAGGTCTGGCCCCAGCCCCAGTCAGGGTGTAACCGCCCGGCCCCCTGGTACTCAGACCGTAGCGCCGGGAGGTAGAGTGCGCAAGCTTTGGGTGCAAGACCGGGCAAAGCAAGGCTCCTGACCCCCCGTTCTAGCGTAGGTCTTTTCTCGGAGGAGACCAACTGGCGGTGCAGTACCCTTATAGGGGGAGATCCAAAAGGCCACCGGGCCTCTGGCAGGTACCCCAAGCACTACCGCCTTCGGCAGGATGGCAAATATCGACTATGCATGAGAGCCGGAAAGAGGAGCCGAGTGTACCATGGACGCACACTGTCTAGAGCGTGGGGATGTGTTCATATAAATTAATGCGTAATTTAAATAAACACCTAAGTAAGCATGGTGAACTTACTGGGTGGCGTCGGAGCGCCTGTCTTCACGCGGAGCGGGTCATGCGTGGCTTCGTCGTACGCCGGACACGGGGGGACCCCCATGGCTATATCTGGGGGAGGCATGGCTTCGGCCCCGCATACCATGTGGAAGGGTAGTTCCCGTGACCCGGCCCTGGGAAGTCCGGCTGGCCCTCAACATGGAGGAGCCGGTATCCCCCGACGGCTCTGGGTGCGCGTCTGCACCGGTTGTGTGGGTCTGCTTGGCGTGGACCTGGCACGCATTGCATCCCTAACCGGTTTGACGGCGTCCAGGTGGCTCTCGGTCAGTAGGAGCCATGCCGGGTGGCTTAACCGACCAACGTGCGGGACGATGAGCGTTCCCAGCACTCGCCTCCTTGGACTACTGCGAGCTAATCGCAGCCTTCCTCCTGGGTTATGCACCGCAATAGGATGTCGTGGCGCCACGCCAGTAAAGATACCAGCGCGTAGCACTTAGCCATCCGCACCACCCGTTCAGCGGATGCACGTTCATCAGGAAGGATGTCCTTCAAGGAGTCCCGGACCTCCGTGGTCCATGCATCGGGGCTACTTGAGCTTCTGGATCTTGAGCGCTGGGTTGCACGGAGTCCCAAGTGACTCTTACGATCCTTTGGCGGCATCCAGGGCCGCCGGGACTGCCTAGCTTCGTGGCACTGGTTCAGCCCCCTTCGCCCGGCTCGGCGGGCCGGGCTGTGGACCGCAGCAACGTCCTCTCGAAGACTTCTTCGTGCGCAGGGGCTCCGATGGAGGCTTTCGTTGAGAGGTCGTCAGCTGCGGCCGTGCCAGCGCGTGGTACATGGCGCAGGTCCAAGGCGAGGAATTCTTTCTCCAACATCCGCACGTGAAGCAGATAAGCAGCTAGCTGTGGGTCATTGCAGGGGCATTCACCCTTAACTTGCTTGATAACTAGCTGGGAGTCGCCCTGCGCCAACAACTGGCGAGCGCCCAGAGACAGGACTGTCTTTTGGGCCAAAGATGAGTGCTTCATACTCTGCCAAGTTGTTGGTTGCCTTGGAATTGAGACGCACCATGTACCCAGACTGCTCCCCCGATGGCATGAGAAGCAGTACGCCGGCACCGGCCCCCTGCTTTCGCGAGGAGCCGTCGAAGAAGAGCGTCCAGTGAGGCCCGGTGAAGACCGGAGCTCGGTACTTTGGTTCACCGTCTTCGCGGCCCCCTGGGTCAGCCTTCGTTGGCGTCCACTCAGCCACGAAGTCAGCCAGTGCTTGGCTCTTGGCTGTCTGACGTGGTCGGGAGCTCAGCTTGAACTCCGCCGTCTTCGGGCTGTCTTCCGGCTTCGGAAGCTGGCAGTGAGTGCCAGCTCCGCCCTCCGGCTGCTCTGGCACACTTGTCCGCCAGGCTGAAGAGCTCGGAGGCATCGCAGACCTCTCTGGTTGCAAGCCTCTCAAGTATCTTCTCTTCCTAGACACTATCGGAGTGCCGCCACCACAGAAGCACTTTGAATATGCGGAATGGTGTTGCATACCAGGGAGAACCGCTGGATGAAGGAGCGCAGCGACTCCCCAGGTTGTTGCTTGATGGCGTGGAGGTCAGGCTCCGTGCCGAGATGGGTGTAGGAGCTGCCGAAGTTGGCGATGAACTGCCGGCAGAGCTCTCCCCAGGAAGTTATGGAACCCTGAGGGAGGTTCATTAGCCAAGACCGAGCTGGGCCGGTCAAGGCGACGGGGAAGTAGTTTGGCTATGACGGCCTCATCCCCTCCTGCGGCAAGCACGGCGGTGGAGTAGATCTGGAGGAACCCCGCCGGGTTGACGCTGCCGTCGTACTTCTCGGGCAGGTGCGGCCGAAACTTGCGCGGCCACCTCGCGAAGCGGAGGTGGGGCTCCAGGGCCGTACATCCTGCCCCTGTTGCTGCAGGCGTTGGTGCCGCGAACGCTTGGTTTTCCGCCGGCACAGTGTACCCCGGTATGGACAAGGCTGCACCATGGACCAGGGGCGCCGTTTGCAGGACATATGGCTGTGGCATATGCTGCGTGGCGTATGTCTGGGGCAGAGTTCGCGTGGCGAAAATCTGCGCCTCAGGCAGGGTTGAGGCAGTCGTCATGCTGACGCCGGCCTCTTGGCTGCGACGCCTTTCTCGTCGCTGCTCGAGGAACACTCGGGCGTCTTGGCCCAGGTGGCATCGTTCCAGCTCAGTCCTCAGGTCCGTCGACGGAAGCCTGGTGAAGCTGGAGTCCGCCGTCTGCTCGCCAACCATTGGTGTGCGCATCAGCGACACAGCGGGTTGGCCGGAGCGTCGTCCCCGCCGAAGTCGAGGGTTTGTGGAGGCGACGACGAGACGGTCTATCTCGCGAATCCACTGCTGGGTCGCTGCCTGAGGCGCGTCCCCAACAGGCGGATTGTGCGGTAGCGCTCTTGCTGCGGCTGGCGCACCCCCGCCGGGTACGCCCAGCGCTACTGAAGACCTGAAGCTGGTTGGAGCCTGCATTGCCGGGGTCGGCGCTGCCAGAGCCGGTTGCTGGCTCCCAGTGCAGGTACTGGTGGCGCGAACGCTTGGTTGTGCCTGACAAAGTGTACCCCGGTATGGGCAAGGCTGCACCATAGGCCGGGGACGCCGCTTGCAGAGCACATGGTTGGGGCTTATGCTGCGCGGCGTACGCCTGGGGCAGAGCTTGCGTGGCAAAGGTCCACCCTTCAGGCTGGGTCGAGGCCAACGTCATGTTGTCACCAGCCTCTTGAGTGCGACGCCTTTCTCGACGTCGCTCGAGGTATACCCGGGCATCCTGGCCCAAGTGACACCGTTTCAGCTCTGTCCTCAGATCCGTCGACTGGAGCCTGGTGGAGCTGGAATCTGCCGTCTGCTCGTCAACCATTGGTGTGCGCGTCAGCGACACAGCCGGTTGGCCGGAGCGTCGTCCCCGCTGAAGTCGAGGGGTTGCGGCGGCGACGACGAGGCGGTCTACATCGTGAATCCACTGCTGGGTCGCTGCCTGAGGCGCGTCCCCAGCAGGCGGATTGTGCAGTAGCGCTCTTGTTGCGGCTAGCGCACCCCCGCCGGGTACGCCGAGCGCTACTGAAGACCTGACGCTGGTTGGAGCCTGCATTGCCGGGGTCGGCGCTGCCAGAGCCGGTTGCTGGCTCCGAGTGCAGGTACTGGTGCCGCGAACGCTTGGTTGCGCCTGGCACAGTGTACCCCGGTATGGTCAAGGTTGCACCATTGGCCGGGGACGCCGCTTGCAGAGCACATGGTTGTGGCTTATGCTGCGCGGCGTACGCCTGGGGCAGAGCTCGCGTAGCGAAGGTATGCCCTCTAGGCTGGGTCGAGGCCGACGTCATGTTGTCGCCAGCCTCTTGAGTGTGACGCCTTTCTCGACGTCGCTCGAGGAACACTCGGGCATCTTGGCCCAAGTGGCACCGTTCCAGCTCTGTCCTCAGGTCCGTCGACGGAAGTTTGGTGGAGCTGGAACCCGCCGTCTGCCCGTCAACCGTTGGCGTGCGCGTTAGTGACACAGCCGGTTGACCGGAGCGTCGTCCCTGGTGAAGTCGAGGGTTCGCGGCGGCGATGACGAGGCGGTCCACCTCGCGGACCCACTGCTGGGTCGCTGAATGGGGCGCATCCCCCGCAGGTGGGTTGCGCAGCAGCGCTCTTGCTGCAGCTAGCGCACCTCCATGGTGTACGCTCAGCGCTGCAGAAGATCTCACACTGGTCGGGGCCTGCATAGCCGGAGTCGGCGTCGCCGGAGTCGGCTGCTGGCTACCAGCTTGTGCCGACACACTCCGTCCTGAGTGTGTCGACATGTACTCCCCAGTGGTCACGGTTCGCCGTGAACGCGGAGGGGGAGAGGTTGCCGCTGAAGGAAGCTTGGTCATCTTTGTCGATGGGAACTCGTCGCGCTAGGGGAAAAGCCCCTACCTGGCGCGCCAAATGTCGTAGTGTGCGATCGACACTTCCCCCGGGCCTGCACAGGGCAGCCCGCGGAGGTTATTTTTTCGGAGGGGCTAGTTCCTAGCAGAGAGCTTCCGCGGAAGAACGAGTTGGTGAGAGCTTGACACAGGAGGTTTTACGTGGTTCAGGCCGCCGGAGCGTAAAACCCTACGTCCACGGCGAGCTATGGAGCTTGCTGTATTGCTTGCTGCTCAGGGCCGGCGGCCTGAGCTCGGGGGTGAGTTACAGCTTGAGAGTGTATGGCTAGCGTATGAGTTGCAGAATGCGAACCCTTGCTATCGACGCCTACCCGAGCCTTTTATAGTCCAAGACTCGGGCGGCTTACAAGGGGAGCCAGGACCCGACAGATGGTCCGGGGAAGATTGTCTATAATCTACCGTATCTGCAGTTATGCCAGTAGTTGTCTCTGGTCGAAGGCTTCTGAGTCTTCATGTTGCCGCCCTGCCCATGCCGCATGCTAGTCGTAGTGGTTGATGACGGCGCAGGCGGCATGGGATGTCTTGTCGCGGTATTTATTGGCTGGCAGGTTCTGACACCGCGCGCCAGTCTGTGATGCGACTGGTCGCAACGGCACCTGACAGAGGCGTGCTCCGCGTCTCCGCGTCTTGGGAAGGCGCGGGCCTTGAATACCTTGTACGGGCAAGGTATGGGGCGTCTTTACGCCCGCTGCCTATCGCTCGGGGGCAGGCAGCGCCGTTCTGCTGGCCACGTGGCGGGCCCGGAGCCCTCCTCAGAATAGAGGGGGTCCGGCCCCGCAGGACATGTGGAGCCTTCGGACCTCTCCCGGCGGAGGGGGAGGTTCGGCTCCTGTTGGCCACGCGGCGAGCCCGGAGCTCCTCTCTGAGGAGAGGGAGGTCCGGCCTCTCCGGACACGCGGCACCTTCGGACCTCTCTCCCGCTGAGGGGGAGGTTCGGCTTCTGTATGCCACGTGGTGGGCCCGGAGCTCTCCTCTGAGGAGAGGGAGGTCCGGCCCCGCTGGACGCGTGGCGCCTTCGGAGCTCTCCCTGCGGAGAAGGGCGAGATCCTTAGGCATTTTCCCCTGTGCGCGGGGGTACCCCATATCGAGGGTACCGACAGTGTTCTACTTAGCTCTCTCACATGCGGTCATTTAAATTATGCATTAATTTTTATTATCGCACTATCTCTGTATGTTCATCGTACATCTAGCTCCCCCTCTCCTGCGCTCATCCATAGTCGGCATTCGCTATCCTACCGAAGGCGGCTGCGCTTGAGGCACCTGCCGATGGCCGAGTGAGTCTCTCGGGCCTCCCCCAGTCAGGTGTTGCGGTGCCAGTTGGTTACTTCCAGGAAAGGCCTGCGTTGTGCATGGGGGGTCCAGGGTGCGTATCCAGCTTAGCCGGCCATGAGCCCAAAGCATGCGCATCCTGCCCTCCGGAGGTACAGGGGAGTACGACCGCTTTGCCTGGTCATGAACCCAAAGCACGTGCACTCTGCTTCCCCAGCGCATGGCCCGGTACTAGGGATCGGACGGCCGTACCCGGACCTCGGAGGGAGCCGGAGCTCCGGCGCCTCGTGCACAGAATTGCCCAAGCCCCGTATAGCGAATCAGAATCGTAAGATGGATAAGACTAGGAGACGGGAGGGGAGGACCCCCCGAGGAGAATTACGTTTCCTCTGCCTGTGTGCAGGACCTCCAGGTTACGGCGACAGGGACTGCATGAAGCAGGGGGGAAAGGATCTACCAACTACTCCGGCCTAGGACTGGAAAGACCGGGACCTGCCCCTCCAGCAGGGGCGGGACCCGGGGCCCCACGTGTCCAGCGGGCCCGGAACTCTCTCCTCCCTTGAGGAGGGCTCCGGGCTCGCCACGTGGCAGGCGGAAACCGGACCTCCCCCCTCGGTGGGAGGGCTCCGAAAGCCCTATGTGTCCAACATGGCCGGAGCTCCCGCCCCTTAAGGAGGAACTCCGGACCCGCCACGTGGCAGGCCGATTTGGAGCTCCCCATAGGGCGAGATCCGGAGACCTCCGGGGGCCCCTAACACGGTTAGGACCCGGGGAGGGTGTTTGTGCAAAGCTCCGAGATTGGAGATGGCCTCTGAGTACCTTGCGGAGCTAAGGACTCAGTCAGGCAAAGCCAAGAAGGAGAGAAAAAGCATCACAGACACAAGTATCCAAAAGAGTCAAATTAAGCGAGGCTCCATGAGCTGGACTACAGACTCGATAAAAAAGGGAAACAAGTCCTAAGGACCTCCCGGCTCCCGCCGGAACCTTGCGGCTATAAGGGCGGCCACATCCTCGACTTCTGCCCAGGCAGCTTGCTCCCGCTCTGCGGCTGGGCCCTCTCTCGCTGGTTCTAGCGAAAAAGAGGGGTCGCGGCTCTTAAAGCATGCCAGCACATGTGAGGCGACCTCTAAGGCTAGGCCGCTCCCCTCGCCCTCAAGCTCGCTGGCGACCACCGAGTCTAGCCTGTCCAGCTTGGCGCCGATCGACTCCAGCGCGGGGATCACCTCCAACGCAGGGGCCGCGGTCCTCACCGGACTGAAGCCAAGAGGGATCAGGGCGGACCCCGCTCGATCCACGAAGCTCGAGACCGCAAGAGCCTCGGAGGACCGCAAGGCCGAAAGCACCTCCACCTCGCGGCGGGCCGCCTGCAGAGCCTCCAGGTTCCTCTCGGAGAATTCCTTCTCCTTGGCCACCAGGGAGCTCTCCCGAAGGTGGAGAGTCTTGGCCAGCCGCTACAACTCAGCGGCCTTGAAGTCGGCGGTCAACTCCCGGTCCAAGACCGCCCGGCGATCATGGGGACCTGTTCCTCCCTCAAGTCGAGGTCTGCCTTCAGGATCTCCAGCTCCTCGATTCGAGCTCGAAGGTCATCCTCGCCCGCCGCCAGCTGCGCGGCGACCCTCTCCGCCTCTGCTGCCATGGAACGCTCCCGTTCCTCAACGGCGAGTTCACGGTGCTCCAACCACTTCCGCATCTCCACAGCAGAAGAGAGGCTCTCTTCGGCCCGGGCGTGTGCCTCCAGAGCCTCCCTGTTGATCCGCCGCAATTTGGTGTCCATGCGGTCGACAGCCCGCTTCATCCGGTCGAGGAGCACTTCCCTGAAGTCGAGCAGCTCCCGCCTGTAGTCGAGCTCGCTCTTAACCTTCGCGGTCCTCTCCCGCAAAAGGTTCCCCCAGGTGAGGAGGCGATTTCGTTCAGCCGTATACTCCTCTCGCTCGCGACCTAGTGCAGCCAAGACCTGCCGAATGCTCGTCTCGGCAAGCGCGAAGGCATCCGCCAGGGGCAATGGAGCGACAGAGGCCGGGGCAGTCCCCCCGACCTCCTCCATTACCTCATCCTCAAGAGGAGTCGACGCACCAGCAACCGAGACAAGACGCCGATCAGGAGAAGTTGGCTCCGAGGCTCTGGCAGCCAGGCCAGCCGGGCTCTCTTCAGCTTCTGGTTCCTTGATCTGAAGAGAGGGGCGAGCCGGGGAAGGCGGTGCTGGAGAAGAGGCCGGGCCGCCTAGTGCAGGGTCAACCTGCGCTGGCTTGGGGGCCATGGTGGCCGTCTCGGCAGGAAGAGACGACGCCGCCGCGGAGTCCGGGCACACCGGAACAGGAGAAGTTCGCGCTGGCCTGGGGGCCGCGGCAGTTGCCCCTGGCTCCGAGCGCAGCGGCACAGATCCCCCGCAAGTCGGGGAAGGCCGGGAAGCGCGGACACTCCAGCGGGCTCTGAACCCCGACTTCCGAGCTGGGGTAGGACTCCCAGAGCCCGCTACCGTCACTGACGGCCGCTCCGCAGTCGCTTGAACTGGCGGAACAGGGGACGCCCCGGAAGCTTCCCCCAGCGCATCAGCCCGGGGCCTCTTCGAGTCGCCACCAGAGGGAGTGTCAGGCACCCCAGAATCCCGACTTGGCACAGACGCCGCTGCTGGAGGAGATCGAGCGCGCTTCTTCTCTGGTGGCGGGTTGGAAGCCATGGCAAGAGAGAACTCAAGAGCAAAAGTACAAGAGTCCGAGAAGAGACGCAGAGAAGTGCGAAGGGAAGCTGCAATGTGGGTAAAACCCCCTTCTAAAAACTTCCCGGGTGCAATTCCAAGTGATTCGGAACTCTTCGGATACGCTGCATCGGCAACCGCTTCGGCTCCTAAACCGAGTGCCGATGACGGGTGGGCCCAAGCCGCCCAACTGAAGCGGTGGGTCAAGGAGTCAGTCTCCTGAGAAGATGAGCCGGCAAGGCACTTCGGCGGTTCCCGAAGAAAGCGCCGCAATGTGCAGAAGTGCAGTCTTGGGAACCGCCGCAGTAAAAGCAACCATCAATTGAGCGCACGCTCCCACGATCCCGAGGCCGTTCGTGCTCCGGCAGCGGTCAATTCGGGACTTAGAGAAAGTGCGCGGATCGGAAGAGACGGAGGTCCCACCTCGGGCTCGCTATCTCCCCCGAGATGGGCCCGGGGGCCACTGTCGGTACCTGAGATATGGGGTACCCCCGCGCACAGGATAAAATGCCTAAGGAACTCGCCCTTCTCCGCAGGGAGAGCTCCGAAGGCGCCACGCGTCCGGCGGGGCCGGACCTCCCTCTCCTCAGAGGAGAGCTCCGGGCCCGCCACGTGGCATACAGAAGCCGGACCTCCCCCTCCGCGGGAAAGAGGTCCGAAGGCGCCGCGTGTCCAGCGGGGCCGGACCTCCCTCTCCTCAGAAGAGAGCTCCGAGCCCGCCACGTGGCCAACAGAAGCTGAGCCTCTCCCTCCGCGGAGAGAGGTCCGGAGGCTCCACGTGCCCCGCGGGACTGACCCTTCTCTTCTCTGAGAAGGGCTCCAGGCCCGCCACGTGGCAGCAGAGCGACGCTGCCTGCCCCGAGCGATAAGCAGCGGGCGTAAATACGCCCCATACCTTGCCCGTACAAGGTATTCAAGGCCAGCGTCTTCCCAAGACGCGGAGATGCGGAGCACGCTTCTGTCAGGTGCCGTTGCGCCCAGTCGCATCACAGACTGGCGCGCGGTGTCAGAACCTGCCAGCCAATAAACACCGCGACAAGACATTCCATGCCGCCTGCGCCGTCATCAACCACTACGACTAGCATGCGGCATGGGCAGGGCGGCAAGATGAAGACTCAGAAGCCTTCGACCAGAGACAACTACCGGCATAACTGCAGATACGGTAGATAATAGACAATCTTCCCGGCACCACCTGTCGAGTCCGGCTCCCCTTGTAAGCCGCCCGAGTCTTGGACTATAAAAGGCTCGGGTAGGCGTCGATAGCAAGGGTTCGCACTTTGCAACTCATACGCTAGCCATTCAATCTCAAGCTGTAACTCACCCCCGAGCTCAGGCCTCCGGTCCTGAGCAGCAAGCAATACAGCGAGCTCCATAGCTCGCCGTGGACGTAGGGTTTTACGCTCCGGCGGCCTGAACCACGTAAAACTCGCCGTGTCAAGCTCTTACTAACTCGTCCATCTGCGCAAGCTCTCCGCTAGAGACTAGCCCCACCGAAAAAAGAACCTCCGCGGGCTGCCCAGTGCAGGCCCGGGGGAAGTGTCGACTGAACACTTCGACAGCAATCCTTCACAGCCCCAACGTGACCGGCAATGTTGCTAAATGGGCAGCAGAATTGGCGGAGTTTGAGCTGGACTTCCTTCCTCGCCATGCAGTCAAGAGCCAAGCACTGGCTGACTTTGTGGCCGAGTGGACATCAACGAAGACTAACCCAAGGGGCCACAAAGACGGTGAACCAAAGCCCCGAGCTCCGGTCTTCACCGGGCCTCACTGGACGCTCTTCTTCCATAGCTCCTCGCGAAGGCTGGGGGCCGGTGCTGGCGTACTGCTTCTCATGCCATCGGAGGAGCAGTTTCGGTACATGGTGCGTCTCAATTTCAATGCAACCAACAACATGGCAGAGTATGAAGCGCTCATCTTGGCCTAAAAACAGCCCTGTCTCTGAGCGCTCGCCAGTTGTTTGCACAGGGCGACTCCCAGCTAGTCATCAAGCAAGTTAAGGGTGAATGCTCCTGCAACGACCCACAACTAGCTGCTTATCTGGTCCACGTGCAGATATTGGAGAAAGACTTCCTCGCCTTGGACCTGCGCCATGTACCGCGCGCTAGCAATGCCGTGGCCGACGACCTCTCAACGAAGGCCTCCACCGGAGCCCCTGTGCCCGAAGGAGTCTTCGAGAGGACGTTGCTGCGGCCCACAGCCCGGCCTGCCGAGCCGGGCGAAGGGGGCTGGACCAGCACCTCGAAGCTGGCGGTCTCGGCGGCCCTGCAGCCATGGACACCGCCAAGGATCGTAAGTGTCACTGGGGACTCCGTGCAACCCAGCGCTCAAGATCCAGAAGCTCAAGTCAGACCCGATGCATGGATCACAGAGATCCGGGACTACTTGAAAGACAACATCCTCCCTGATGAACGTGTATCCGCTGAATGGATCGTGCGCATGGCTAAAAGGTACGCGCTGGTAGAAGGGGATCTCTACCGGCGTGGCGCCAACCACGTCCTATTGCGGTGCATAACCCAGGGGGAAGGCTGCGACTTGCTCGCTGAGATCCATGGAGGCTGTCGAAGTGTGTGGTCGACACTTCCCCCGGACCTGCTCTGGGCAGCCCGCGGAGGTTCTTTTTCGGAGGGGCTAGGCGCTTGCGGAGAGCTTAAGCGTAGGGATGAGTGAGGGAGGAGCTTGACACGGCGAGTTTTATGTGGTTCGGGCCGCCGGAGCGTAAAACCCTACGTCCACGGTGAGCAGAGGTGCTCGCTGTATTGCTTGTTGCTCAGAACCGGAGTCCTGAGCTTGAGGGTGAGTTATGCCTAGGGTGTGAGTTTCTGGAGTGCGAACCCTTGCTAACGTTGCCTACCCGAGCCTTTTATAGTCCAAGGCTCATGTGGCTTACAAGGGGGGCCCGGGACCCGACAGGTGGTCCCGGGGTGATTTCCTGCCGACTATCGTATCCGCAGTTATGTTGGTTGTTGTCTCTGGCGAAGGCTTCCGAGCCTTCGTTCTGCCGCCCAGCCCATGCCGCAAGCTAGTCGTAGTGGTTGATGACGGCGGGGGCGGCAGGGGATGTCTTGTCGCTGTGTTTATTGGCTGGCAGGTTCTGACACTGCGTGCCAGTCTGTGATGCGACTAGGCGCAACGGCACCTGACAGAGGCGTGCTCCGCGTCTCCGCGTCTTGGGAAGGCGCGGGCCTTGAATACCTTGTACTGGCAAGGTATGGTGCGTCTTTACGCCCGTTGCCTACCATGCGGGGGCAGGCAGCGCTGTTCTGCTGGTCACGTGGCGGGCCCGGAGCTCTCCTCTGAGGAGAGGGAGGTCCGGCCCCGCAGAACATGTGGAGACTTCGGACCTCTCCCCGCGGATGGGGGAGGTTCAGTTTCTGTCGGCAACGTGGCGGGCCCGGAGCTCTCCTCTGAGGAGGGGGAGGTCCGGCCCCGCGGGACACGTGGCGCCTTCGGAGCTCTACACACGGAGGGGGGAGGTCTGGCTGCTGTTGGCCACATGGCGAGCCCGGAGCTCTCCTCTGAGGAGAGGGAGGTCCAGCCCCGCTGGACACGTGGCGCCTTCGGAGCTCTCCCTGCGGAGAAGGGCGAGATCCTTAGGCATTTTCCCCTGTGCGTGGGGGTACCCCATATCGCGGGTACCGACAGTGGCTCCCGGGCCCATCTCGGGGGAGATAGCGAGCCCAAGGTGGGGCCTCCTTTTCTTCTGTTCCGTGCACTTTCTCTAAGTCCCACATTGACCGCTGCCGGAGCACGAACAGTCGCGGGATCGTGGGAGCGTGCGCCCACTTGATGGTTGCTTTTACTGCTGCGGTTCCCAAGGCTGCCACTTCTGCACGTTGCGGCGCTTTCTTCGGGAACCGCCGAAGCGCCTTGCCGGCTCGTCTTCTTGGGAGACTGACTCCTTGACCCACCGCTTCAGCTGGGCGGCTTGGGCCCACCTGTCATCGGCGCTCGGTCTTGGAGCCGATGCGGTTGCCGGTGCGGTGTATTCAAAGAGTTTCGAGTCGCTTTGAATTGTACCTGGAAGGTGTGAAAGGAAGCCGCAACGTGGGTAGGCTCCCCTTATAAGGCTTCTAGCACTTGCACCTTCCTTGACTCTCTGCGGCCTTGTCTTCTGCCATGGATTCTAACCCGCCTTCAGAGGGGGATCGTGCTCGATTTCCTCCGGCGGCGGCGTCTGCACCAAGTCAGGGATCCAGGGAGCCTGCGTGCCTTGCCTCTGGAGGTGGCGCCTCCAAGAGGCCTCAGGTTTATCATCCCGACGGGACTCTTCTTGAGCAACGACAGGCTGAAAGTTCCCTGGCGTTGCGTCCTTTCTCCTCAGGCGGTGGAGTCTCCAAAGAAACTGCTGACACGCTGAGGAGGCTTCAGGATGAGGAGTCTCCATGGAAACTGCTGAAGCACCAAGGAGGACTCCAGGCGGCAGAGTCTCCAAGGAAACCGCTGAAGCAGCGGAGGGGGCTTCAGAAGCATCCTTGATGACACCGGCCCTTGCGCTGGTGATGGCCGAGGTGGTCCCCGCGCTCGGGTCAGAGGAGTCTTCAAGGAGACTGCTGAAGCGGCGGAGGGGGCTTCAGGAGCGTCCTTGATGACAGCAGCCCTTGCGCTGGTGGTGGCCGAGGTTATCCCGGCGCTCGGGTCACGGAGCGGGAGAACGCCGCCAGGGCTGAAGTCGGGGACATGGCCGCTCTTGCAGCTTCTAGGTTCTGGACGTGCCAGGGGAACCCTAGTTTTTTTTTTCGAGTCTGTAGCCCAGCTCATGGAGCCATGAATAAATAGACTCTCTTGGAATGTTTGTGCCTGTGATGTTTTCTGTCTTCTTCTCGGTTTTGCCTGGCTGAGCCCTTAGCTCCGCAAGGTACTCAGAGGCCTTCACCAATCTCGAAGCTCTGCACAGACACCTTCCCCGGGTCCTAACTGTATTAAGGGCCACAGAGGTCTCTGGAGCTCGCCCCATGAGGATGGGGAGGTCCGGATCTGCCGGCCATGTGGCGGACCCGGAGCTCCCTGCTAAGGAGAAGGAGGTCCGGCCCCGCAGGACATGTGGAGCCTTCTGAGCTCCCCCCCGGAGAGGGGGGTCCGGCTTCTGCTAGCCACGTGGCGGGTCCGGAGCCCCTCCTGAGGAGGCGGGGAGCTCCGGCCCTGCTGGACACGTGGGGCCTTTGGAGCCCCCCCGAGAGGGGGAGGTCCGGCATCTGCCGGCCATGTGGCGGCCCAGAGCTCCCCCCTGAGGAGAGGGAGGTCCGGCCCCGCTGGACACGTGGGACCTTTGGGTCTCGCCCCTGCGGAGGTGGCGAGGTCCGGATTCTTCGGTCATACCTTGGAGTTCCGGTCTTGCGCGATCCCGTAGCGGCCCTCTGGTAGGTGTGTCCCATTGGTTGGGTGCACCTACCATACTCCTGCGGGGAGCTGAGGCCAAGAGGTCCTGCACACAAGTAAGGGAAACGTAATTCTCCTTGGGGGCTCCCCCTCCTTTATCTCATAGTCTTATTTGGCTTACGGTCCTGTCGAAGTGTTCAGTCGACACTTCCCCTGGGCCTGCACTGGGCAGCCCGTAGAGGTTCTTTTTTCGGTGGGGCTAGTCCCTTGCGGAGAGCTTGCGGGGATGGACGAGTTAGTAAGAGCTTGACACACAGAGTTTTACGTGGTTCAGGCCACCGGAGCGTAAAACCCTACGTCCACGGCGAGCTATGGAGCTCGCCGTATTGCTTGCTGCTCAGGGCCGGAGTCCTGAGCTTGGGGGTGAGTTACAGCTTGGGAGTGTATGGCTAGCGTATGAGTTGCAGAGTGCGAACCCAGGGGTGCGGATGGCTAGAGTCCAAACCCCTGCTAACGTCGCCTACCCGAGCCTTTTATAGTCCAAGACTCGGGTGGCTTACAAGGGGGGCCGGGACCCGACAGGTGGTCTCGGGGAGATTGACTGATATCTACCGTATCTGCAGTTATGCCGGTAGTTGTCTCTGCCGAAGGCTTCTGAGTCTTCGTCTTGTAGCTCTGCCCATGCCGCATGCTAGTCGTAGTGGGTGATGATGGCGGGGGCGGCATGGGATGTCTTGTCGCTGCGTTTATTGGCTGGCAGCCTCTGACACTGCACGCCAGTCTGTGATGCGACTGGGCGCAACGGCACCTGACAGAGGCGTGCTCCGCGTCTCCACGTCTTGGGAAGGCGCGGGCCTTGAATACCTTGTACGGGCAAGGTATGGGGCGTCTTTACGCCCGCTGCCTATCGCTCGGGGGCAGGCGGCGCCGTTCTGCTGGCCACGTGGCGGGCCCGGAGCCCTCCTCAGAAGAGAGGGGGGTCCGGCCCCGCAGGACACGTGAAGCCTTTGGACCTCTCCCCACGGAATGGGAGGTTCGGCTTCTATTTGCCACGCGGCGAGCCCGGAGCTCCTCTCTGAGGAGAGGGAGGTCCGGCCTCTCCGGACACGCGGCACCTTCGGACCTCTCTCCCGCGGAGGGGGAGGTCCGGCTTCTGTATGCCACGTGGTGGGCCCGGAGCTCTCCTCTGAGGAGAGGGAGGTCCGGCCCCGCTGGACGCGTGGCGCCTTCGAAGCTCTCCCTGCGGAGAAGGTCGAGATCCTTAGGCATTTTCCCCTGTGCGCGGGGGTACCCCATATCGAGGGTACCGACAGTGGCCCCCGGGCCCATCTCGGGGGAGATAGCGAGCCCGAGGTGGGACCTTCATCTCTTCTGATCCGCGCACTTTCTTGTCTTGAGTACTCCCTTTGCTGGCAGGGTCTTGACGGCATTGGTGTTCAGCCTCTTAGGAGAGGGTGAAGCCTGGCATCGGAGCTCGGCCCGGCTGTGGGGGCGGAGGTCCGGAAGTCATCGGGGCTCAGGCCAGCGAAGGGCGTGAGGTCCGGCATCAGCGCTCGCCTCTGAAAGGAGGGCGAGGGCTGGCCTCGGAGCTCGGTCTGGCTGTGGAGGCGGAGTCCGGAAGTCATCGGGGCTCAGGCCAGCGAAGGGCGTGAGGTCCGGCGTCAGCGATCGCCTCTGAAAGGAGGGCGAGGGCTGGCCTTGGAGCTCGGCCCAGCTATGGGGGCGGAGTCCGGAAGTCATCGGAGCTCAGGCCAGCGAAGGGCGTGAGGTCCGTCGTCAGCGCTCGCCTCTGAAAGGAGGGCGAGGGCTGGCCTCGGAGCTCGGCCTGGCTGTGGAGGCGGAGTCCGGAAGTCATCGGAGCTCAGGCCAGCGAAGGGCATGAGGTCCGGCATCAGCGCTCGCCTCTGAAAGGAGGGCGAGGGCTGGCCTCGGAGCTCGGTCCAGCTATGGGGGTTGAGTCCGGAAGTCATCGGAGCTCAGGCCAGCGAAGGGCGTGAGGTCCGGCATCAGCGCTCGCCTCTGAAAGGAGGGCGAGGGCTGGCCTCGGAGCTCGGCCTGGCTGTGGAGGCGGAGTCCGGAAGTCATCGGAGCTCAGGCCAGCGAAGGGCATCAGGTCCGGCATCAGCGCTCGCGTCTGAAAGGAGGGCGAGGGCTGGCCTCAGAGCTCGGCCTGGCTGTGGAGGTGGAGTCCGGAAGTCATCGGAGCTCAGGCCAGCGAAGGGCGTGAGGTCCGGCATCAGCGCTCGCCTCTGAAAAGAGGGCGAGGGCTGGCCTCGGAGCTCGGCCCAGCTGTGGGGGCGGAGGTCCAGAACTGCTCAGTGGTCCCCCCTTTCCTATCCCTTAGTCTCTGTCGGTACCTGAGATATGGGGTACCCCCGCGCACAGGGTAAAATGCCTAAGGAACTCGCCCTTCTCCGCAGGGAGAGCTCCGAAGGCGCCACGCGTCCGGCGGGGCCGGACCTCCCTCTCCTCAGAGGAGAGCTCTGGGCCCGCCATGTGGCATACAGAAGCCGGGCCTCCCCAACTGCGGGGAGAGGTCCGGAGGATCCACGTGCCCCGCGGGGCTGACCCTCCTCTTTTCTGAGAAGGGCTCCGGCCCTGCCACGTGGCAGCAGAGCGACGCTGCCTGCCCCGAGCGATAGGCAGCGGGCCTAAATACGCCCCATACCTTGCCCGTACAAGGTATTCAAGGCCCGCATCTTCCCAAGACGCGGAGACGCGGAGCACGCTTCTGTCAGGTGCCGTTGCGCCCAGTCGCATCACAGACTGGCGCGCGGTGTCAGAACCTGTCAGCCAATAAACACCGCAACAAGACATCCCATGCCGCCTGCGCCGTCATCAACCACTACGACTAGCATGCGGCATGGGCAGGGCGGCAAGATGAAGACTCAGAAGCCTTCGACCAGAGACAACTACCGGCATAACTGCAGATACGGTAGATAATAGACAATCTTCCCGGGACCACCTGTCGGGTCCGGCTTCCCTTGTAAGCCGCCCGAGTCTTGGACTATAAAAGGCTCGGGTAGGCGTCGATAGCAAGGGTCCGCACTTTGCAAATCATACGCTAGCCATACACTCTCAAGCTGTAACTCACCCCCAAGCTCAGGCCTCCGGCCCTGAGCAGCAAGCAATACAGCGAGCTCCATAGCTCGCCGTGGACGTAGGGTCTTACGCTCCGGCGGCCTGAACCACGTAAAACTCGCCGTGTCAAGCTCTTACTAACTCGTCCATCTGTGCAAGCTCTCCGCTAGGGACTAGCCCCTCCGAAAAAAGAACCTCCGCGGGCTGCCCAGTGCAGGCCCGGGGGAAGTGTCGACCGCACACTTCGACATTTGGCGCGCCAGGTAGGGGGCTTTTCTCCTAGCGCGACGAGTTTCCGCCGACGAAGATGACCAAGCTTCCTTCAGCGGCAAACCCTCCCCCTCCGCGCTCACGGCAAACCGTGACCACTGGGGAGTACATGTCGACACACTCAGGACGGAGTGTGTCGGCACAAGCTGGTAGCCAGCAGCCGACTCCGGCAATGCCGACTCCGGAGGTGTGAGATCTTCTGCAGCGCTGAGCGTACACCATGGAGGTGCGCTAGCTGCAGCAAGAGCCCTGCTGCGCAACCCACCTGAGGGGGATGCGCCCCATTCAGCGACCCAGCAATGGGTCCGCGAGGTGGACCGCCTTGTCGTCGCCGCCGCAAACCCTCGGTTTCGGTGAGGACGGCGCCCAGGACAACCGGCTGTGTCGCTGACGCGCACACCCACGGTTGACGGGCTAACGGCGGATTCCAGCTCCTCCAGGCTCCTGTCGGCGGACCTGCGAAGGGAACTGGAACGGTGCCACTTGGGCCAGGACGCCCGGGTGTACCTCGAGCGACGCCGAGAGAGGCGTCGCAACCATGAGGCAGGCGACAGCATGTCGTCGGCCTCGACACAACCAGAAGGGCAGGCCTTCGCCACGCGAGCCCTGCCTCAGGCATATGCTGCGCAGCATATGCCACAGCTATATGCGCCGCAAGTAGCGGCCCCGGTCTATGGTGCAGCCTTGCCCATGCCGGGATACGCGGTGCCAGGTGCGAACCAAGCGTTCGCAGCGCCAGTACCTGCAGCAGCAGGTGCAGGATGTGCGGCCCTTGCATCCCACCTTCGCTTCGCAAGGTGGCCACGCAAGTTTCGCCCGCATCTGCCCGAGAAGTACGACGGTAGCGTCAACCCAGCGGAGTTCCTCCAGATCTACTCCACCGCCGTACTTGCCGCAGGAGGGGACGAGGCTGTCATGGCCAACTACTTCCCCATCGCCTTGACCGGCCCAGCTCGGTCTTGGCTCATGAATCTACCTAAGGGGTCCATAACCTCCTGGGGAGAGCTCTGCCGGCAGTTCGTCGCCAACTTCGGCAGCTCCTACACCCGTCCCGGCACGGAGCTTGACCTCCACGCCGTCAATCAACAAACTGGGGAGTCGCTGCGCTCTTTCATCCAGCGGTTCTCTCAGGTACGCAACACCATCCCGCATATCCAAAGTGCCTCTGTGGTGGTGGCGTTCCGACAGGGTGTCCGGGACGAGAAAATGCTTGAGAAGCTCGTGACCAGAGAGGTCTGCGACGTCTCGGAGCTCTTCAGCCTGGAGGACAAGTGCGCCAGAGCAGCTGAAGGGCGGAACTGGCACGCTCTGCCGACCTCCGAGTCAGGAGGACAGCCCGGGTCCGGTGCTGCTGCCTATGGGGGTGGCAAGAAGACCAAGAACCGGGGGGGGGGGGTGGCAAGATGAAGTCACCATTCACGGCCCCCGTCGCCGCAGCTGCGACGACCAGTGGAGCTCGGGGGCCACGCCCCGACAAAAGGCAGCGGCAATCACCGGCCTCAGACAGTGACCAAGGCGGGCTATGCCCCGTGCATGGCACCTGCAACCATACTGCTGCCGAGTGCTGGGAGATCCAGAGGCTCGCAGAGCGCTTCCGCAAAGGAAGACAGCAGAGGGCTGAAGCGCCGCCCTACCCTCAGAGGGATGGCAAACAGAAGGTCGATGCCCCAGTCACTGCTGCCCACCAGGTGGGGTTCCAAGAGCCTCAGCGTGTCATAAAGACAGTGCATGACGGTGAGGACTCCAGTTCTGACGGTGACAGGCCAGGGCGTTAGCCAACTGCGGTGCGCCTCCGTGCCTCGAACATACCTCTCGGGGGCCGCCTAAGGTCTGTCAACCCCTTGAAGGCCTCGCCAGAAGGGGAAGACGCCTTAGGTCATCCAAGACGAGCCCGGGTCTACCTACCCCTTGAAGGCCTTAGCCAGAAGGGGAGAACTCCCAGGGGGCCCCCAGGAGAAGCCGCGCAGGACCTGATCCAGCGCGAAGATAACAACCTCGTCGACAAGACTCGGCTGCAGGAAACACCCCGCAACGCACGGTCTCAGCTAATGCTCTAAGCACTACCGCCAAAGAACCAAACGCGTCGGGGGCCTGCAGGAGGGCAACTTGGTGAAGCGGCACGCTCTATTCCAAGAAGGACCCATAAGCTCTCCCCCAGCAGGGAAGGTCCCTTCCGAATCATGAAAGCTGCCGCCCCAAGTACACATGCCTTCCAAGCGAGAGTGGGATCCGTTCCCAAAAATCCTTGCCATGGAGCAACACTGTAAGTCCTACTTCCTGAGCATCAGTAGAACAGGGTTATTCCCTTCTGTAATAGATCCCATAGAATTTAGGAACAGCGCTTGGGGCAGCTAAGTCTCAAGGGACGGTACAGGACTACGTCCAGTTTAGCCTGGTTCCGACCCTAAGCGCGTAGAGTCTTGCTTCCCTTGAAGACAAGGCGAATATTGCCTCCCTGTACAGCCAGAATTCCACCTATGGGTACGAATACAGAGCCCCGTTCTTCTTAGCTCTCTCTCATGCGCTCATTTAAATTATGCATTAATTTCTATGATCGCACTATCTTTGTATGTTCATCGTACATCTAGCTCCCCCTCTCCTGCGCTCATCCATAGTCGGCATTCGCTATCCTACCGAAGGCGGCTGCGCTTGAGGCACCTGCCGATGGCCGACTGGGTCTCTCGGGCCTCCCCCAGTCAGGTGTTGCGGTGCCAGTTGGTTACCTCCAGGAATGGCCTGCGTTGTGCATGGGGGGTCCAGGGTGCGTATCCAGCTTAGCCGGCCCAGATCCCAAAGCATGCGCATCCTGCCCTCCGGAGGTCCAGGGGAGTACGACCGCGTTGCCGTGTCATGAACCCAAAGCGCGTGCACTCTGCTTCCCCAGCGCATGGCCCGGTACTAGGGATCGGACGGCCGTACCCGGACCTCGGAGGGAGCTGGAGCTCCGGCGCCTCGTGCACAGAATTTCCCAAGCCCCGTATAGCGGATCAGGGTCGTAAGACGGATAATACTAGGAGACGGGAGGGGAGGACCCCCCGAGGAGAATTACGTTTCCTCTGCCTGTGTGCAGGACCTCCAGGTTACGGCAACAGGGACTGCATGAAGCGGGGGGAAAGGAGCTACCAGCTACTCCGGCCTGGGACTGGAAGGACCGGGACCTGCCCCTCCAGTAGGGGCGGGACCCGGGGGCCCCACGTGTCCTGCGGGCCCGGAACTCTCTCCTCCCTTGAGGAGGGCTCTGGGCTCGCCACGTGGCGGGCGGAAGCCGGACCTCCCCCTCGGTGGGAGGGCTCCGAAAGCCCTACGTGTCCAACATGGCCGGAGCTCCCGCCTCTTAGGAAGGAGCTCCGGACCCGCCACGTGGCAGGCAGATCTGGAGCTCCCCATAGGGCGGGATCCGGAGACCTCCGGGGGCCCCTAACACTGTTAGGACCCGGGGAGGGTGTCTGTGCAAAGCTCTGAGATTGGAAATGGCCTCTGAGTACCTTGCGGAGCTAAGGACTCAGTCAGGCAAAGCCAAGAAGGAGAGAAAAAGCGTCACAGGCACAAATATCTAAAAGAGTCAAACTATGCAAGGCTCCTTGAGCTGGACTACAGACTCGATAAGAAGAAAGAAACAAGCCCCAAGGGTCTCCTGACACAACCAGAATCTAGAAGTTGCAACAACGGCCGCGTCACCAGGCTTCAGCCCTGGCGGAACTCTCTCGCTCTATGACCAGAGCGCAGGAATCGCCTCCCTCATCACCGGCGCAAAAACCAGTGACACCACGGGAGCTCCTGAGGCCCCCTCCGCAGTATTCAGCGGTCTTCCTGGAGACTCTACCGTCTGGGATTCTCCATGGAGCATCGGCGGTTTCCTTCTCCTGAAGTTCCCTCATCACCTGCGCAAAAGCCGGAGTCGTCAAGGGTGCCCCTGGAGCCCCCAACCCTCATCACCTGCGCCAAAACTGGAGTCATCAAGGGTGCTCCTGAGCCTCTCTCCGCGGTATTCAGCGGTGTTCTTGGAGACCCTGCTTCCTGGGATTCTTCTCGATGCTTCAGCGGTTCCTTTGAAGACTCCACCACCCTCAGGGGCAGGGCAGGCAAGCTCCCTGAGTCCCGACTTGGCACAGACGCCGCTGCTAGAGGAGATCGAGCGCGCTTCTTCTCTGGCGGCGGGTTGGAAGCCATGGCAAGGGAGAACTCAAAGGCAAGAGAGCAAAAGCACAAGAGTCCGAGGTGAAACGCAGAGAAGTGCGAAGGGAAGCTGCAATGTGGGTAAGACCCCCTCTAAAACACCTTCCCGGGTGCAATCCCAAGCGATTCGGAACTCTTCGAATACCCCGCACCGGCAACCGCTTCGGTTCCCAGACCGAGTGCCGATGACGGGTGGGCCCAAGCCGCCTAACTGAAGTGGTGGAGGCAAGGAGTCAGTCTCCTGAGAAGATGAGCCGACAAGGCACTTCGGCAGTTCACGAAGAAAGCGCCGCAACGTGCAGAAGTGGCAGTCTTGGGAACCGCCGCAGTAAAAGCAACCATCAAGTGAGCGCACGATCCCACGATCCCGTGGCCGTTCGTGCTCCGGCAGCGGTCAATTCGGGACTTAGAGGAAGTGCGCGGATCGGAAGAGATGGAGGTCCCACCTCGGGCTCGCTATCTCCCCCGAGATGGGCCCGGGGGCCACTGTCGGTACCTGAGATATGGGGTACCCCCGCGCACAGGGTAAAATGCCTAAGGAACTCGCCCTTCTCCGCAGGGAGAGCTCTGAAGGCGCCACGCGTCCGGCGGGGCCGGACCTCCCTCTCCTCAGAGGAGAGCTCCGGGCCCGCCACGTGGCATACAGAAGCCAGACCTCCCCCTCCGCGGGAGAGATGCCCGAAGGCGCCGCGTGTCCAGCGGGGCCGGACCTCCCTCTCCTCAGAGGAGAGCTCCGGGCCCGCCACGTGGCCAACAGAAGCCGGGCCTCCCCCACCGCGGGGAGAGATCCGGAGGCTCCACGTGCCCCACGGGGCTGACCCTCCTCTTCTCTGAGAAGGGCTCCGGGCCCGCCACGTGGCAGCAGAGCGACGCTGCCTGCCCCGAGCGATAGGCAGCGGGCGTAAATACGCCCCATACCTTGCCCGTACAAGGTATTCAAGGCCCGCATCTTCCCAAGACATGGAGACGCGGAGCACGCTTCTGTCAGGTGCCGTTGCGCCCAGTCGCATCACAGACTGGCGCGCGGTGTCAGAACCTGTCAGCCAATAAACACCGCGACAAGACATCCCATGCCGCCTGCGCTGTCATCAACCACTACGACTAGCATGCGGCATGGGCAGGGCGGCAAGATGAAGACTCAGAAGCCTTCGACCAGAGACAACTACCGGCATAACTGCAGATACGGTAGAAAATAGACAATCTTCCCGGGACCACCTGTCGGGTCCCGGCTTCCCTTGTAAGCCGCCCGAGTCTTGGACTATAAAAGGCTCGGGTAGGCGTCGATAGCAAGGGTTCGCACTTTGCAACTCATACGCTAGCCATACACTCTCAAGCTGTAACTCACCCCCAAGCTCAGGCCTCCGGCCCTGAGCAGCAAGCAATACAACGAGCTCCATAGCTCGCTGTGGACGTAGGGTTTTACGCTCCGGCGGCCTGAACCACGTAAAACTCGCCGTGTCAAGCTCTTACTAACTCGTCCATCTGCGCAAGCTCTCTGCTAGGGACTAGCCCCTCCGAAAAAAGAACCTCCGCGGGCTGCCCAGTGCGCCCGGGGGAAGTGTCGACCGCACACTTCGACAGTCTCATTTGGCTTACTGTCCCCGGCCGGAATACGGGGCTTGGGTAATCCAGTGCACTTGGTCCCGGAGGTCTGGCCCCAGCCCCAGTCAGGGTGTAACCGCCCGGCCCCCTGGTACTCAGACCGTAGCGCCGGGAGGCAGAGTGCGCATGCTTTGGGTGCAAGACCGGGCAAAGCAAGGCTCCTGACCCCCCGTTCTAGCGTAGGTCTTTTCTCGGAGGAGACCAACTGGCGGTGCAGTACCCTTATAGGGGGAGATCCAAAAGGCCAGCGGGCCTCTGGCAGGTACCCCAAGCACTACCGCCTTCGGCAGGACGGCAAATATCGACTATGCATGAGAGCCGGAAAGAGGAGCCGAGTGTACAATGGGCGCACACTGTCTAGAGCGTGGGGAGGTGTTCATATAAATTAATGCGTAATTTAAATAAACACCTAAGTAAGCATGGTGAACTTACTGGGTAGCGTCGGAGCGCCTGTCTTCACGCAGAGCGGGTCATGCGTGGCTTCATCGTACGCCGGACACGGGGGGACCCCCATGGCTATATCAGGGGGAAGCATGGCTTCGGCCCCGCATACCATGTGGAAGGGTAGTTCCCGTGACCCAGCCCTGGGAAGTCCGGCTGGCCCTCGACATGGAGGAGCCGGTATCCCCCGACGGCTCTGGGTGCGCGTCTGCACCGGTTGTGTGGGTCTGCTTGGCGTGGACCTGGCACGCATTGCATCCCTAACCGGTTTGACGGCGTCCAGGTGGCTCTCGGTCAGTAGGAGCCATGCCGGGTGGCTTAACCGACCAACGTGAGGGACGATGAGCGTTCCCAGCACTCGCCTCCTTGGACTACTGCGAGCTAATCGCAGCCTTCCTCCTGGGTTATGCACCGCAATAGGATGTCGTGGCGCCACGCCAGTAAAGATACCAGCGCGTAGCACTTAGCCATCCGCACCACCCGTTCAGTGGATGCACGTCCATCAGGAAGGATGTCCTTCAAGGAGTCCCGGACCTCCGTGGTCCATGCATCGGGACTACTTGAGCTTCTGGATCTTGAGCGCTGGGTTGCACGGTGTTCCCAGTGACTCTTACGATCCTTTGGCGGCATCCAGGGCCGCCGAGACTGCCTAGCTTCAAGGCACTGGTTCAGCCCCCTTCGCCCGGCTCGGCGGGCCGGGCTGTGGACCGCAGCAACGTCCTCTCGAAGACTCCTTCATGCGCAGGGGCTCCGATGGAGGCTTTCGCTGAGAGGTCGTCAGCTACGGCGGTGCAAGCGCGCGGTACATGGCGCAGGTCCTAGGCGAGGAATTCTTTCTCCAACATCCGCACGTGAAGCAGATAAGCAGCTAGCTGTGGGTCATTGCAGGGGATTCACCCTTAACTTGCTTGATAACTAGCTGGGAGTCGCCCTGTGCCAACAACTGGCGAGCGCCCAGAGACAGGACTGTCTTTTAGGCCAAAGATGAGTGCTTCATACTCTGCCAAGTTGTTGGTTGCCTTGGAATTGAGACGCACCATGTACCCAGACTGCTCCCCCGATGGCATGAGAAGCAGTACGCCGGCACCGGCCCCCTGCTTTCGCGAGGAGCCGTCGAAGAAGAGCGTCCAGTGAGGCCCGTTGAAGACCGGAGCTCGGTACATTGGTTCACCGTCTTCGCGGCCCCCTGGGTACTTGCCCATTGCTCTTTGGGTGAGCAACAGAGGCGTATGGGGCAAGGTATGGGGCGTCTTTACGCCCGCTGCCTATCGCTCGGGGGCAGGCAACGCCATTCTGCTGGCCACGTGGCGGGCCCGGAGCCCTCCTCAGAGGAGAGGGGGGCTCCGGCCCTGCGGGACACGTGGAGCCTTCGGACCTCTCCCCGCGGAGGGGGAGGTTCGGCTTGTCTCGGCCACGTGGCGGGCCCGGACCTCCTCTCTGAGGAGAGGGAGGTCCGGCCCCGCCGGATACGTGGCACCTTCGGACCTCTCTCCCACGGAGGGGGAGGTCCGGCCTCTGTATGCCACGTGGCCGGCCCGGAGCTCTCCTATGAGGAGAGGGAGGTCCGGCCCCGCCGGACGCGTGGCGCCTTCGGAGCTCTCCCTGTGGAGAAGGGTGAGTTCCTCAGGCATTTTCCCCTATGAGCGGGGGTACCCCATATCGTAGGTACCGACAGTAGCCCCCGGGCCCATCTCGGGGGAGATAGCGAGCCCAAGGTGGGACCTCCGTCTCTTCTGATCCGCGCACTTTCTCTAAGTCCCGCATTGACCGCTGCCGGGGTTCGAACGGCCGCGGGATCGTGGGGGCGTGCGCCCACTTGATGGTTGCTTTTACTGTGGCGGTTCCCAAGACTGCCACTTCTGCACGTTGCGGCGCTTTCTTCGGGAACCGCTGAAGTGCCTTACCGGCCTGCCTTCTTAGGAGACTGACTCCTTGACCCACAGCTTCAGACGGGCGGCTTGGGTCCACCCGTCATCGGCGCTCGGCCTAGGAGCCGAAGCGGTTGCCGATGCGGCGTATTTGAAGAGTTCCGGATCACTTTGACTCGTACCTGGGAGGTGTGAAAAGAAACCGCCACGTGGGTGCGCTCCCCTTATAAGGCTTCCAGCCCTTGCACCTCCCTCGAGTCTCTGCGGTCTTGTCTTCTTCCATGGCTTCTAATCCGCTTTTTGGGAGGGGAATCGCTCTCGATTTCCTCCGGCGACGGCGCCTGCACCAAGTCTGGGACCCAGGGAACCTGCCTGCCTTGCCTATGGAGGTGGGGCCTCCAAGGGGTCTCAGGTTCGTCCTCCCGACGGGGCCCTTCCTCGGTGATGGCAGGCAGAAAGCTCCCTGGCGTTGCGTCCCTTCTCAGATGGTGGAGTCTTCAAAGGAACCGCCGAAGCACCAAGGAGAATTCCAGGCGGCAGAGTCTCCGAGAAGACCGCTGAAGCAGCAGAAGGGGCCTCAGGAGCACCCTTGATGACACCGGCTTTTGCGCCGGTGATGAGGGAACCTCAGGAGAAGGAAAATGCCGATGCACCCAGGAGAATTCCAGGTGGCTGAGTCTCCAAGAAGACCGCTGAAACTGTGGAGGGGGCCTCAGGAGCACCCCTGATGACACCGGCTTTTGCGCTGGTGATGAGGGAGGCGATTCCGGCGCTCGGGTCATGGAGCGGGAAGATGCCACCAGGGCTGAAGCCTAGTGACGCGGCCGTTCTTGCAACTTCTGGGCCCTAGATGTGTTAGGGGAACCTCGGGGCTTGTTTCTTTCCTTTTCATCGAGTTTGTAGCCTAGCTCATGGAGCCATGAATATATGAACTCTTATGACCCTTCGTGCCTGCGATGTTTTCCGTCTTTTTCTTGGTTTTGCCTGGCCGAGCCCTTAGCTCCGCAAGGTGCTCAGAGGCCTTCACCAATCTCGACGTTCCGCTCCGGCACCTTCCCCGGTCCTTAATATATTAAGGGCCCCGGAGGTCCTCAGGGCCCGCCTCATGAGGATACGGAGGCCCGGATCAGCCGGCCACGTGGCGGGCCCGGAGCTCTCCTCTGAGGAGATGGAGGTCCGGACCTATGGTACACGTGGGGCCTTCGGACCCCTCCCCTCAGAGAGGGGGGGTCCGGTCCCGCTGGACCCGTGGATCCTTCGGTCTTGCCTTGAAGTTCCGGTCTTGCGTAATCCCGTAGTGGCCCGCTGTCAGGGGCGTCCCATTGTTCAGGCGCTCCTACCACGTTCCTGTAGGGATTTGAGGCCGATAGGTCCTGCACACAAGTAGGGAAAACGTAATTCCCCTTGCGGGCTCCCTCTCCCTTATCTCATAGCCTTATTTGACTTACGGTTCCTAACTGTCGGTACCTGAGATATGGGGTACCCCCGCGCACAGGGTAAAATGCCTAAGGAACTCGCCCTTCTCCGCAGGGAGAGCTCCCAAGGCGCCACGCGTCCGGCGGGGCCGGACCTCCCTCTCCTCAGAGGAGAGCTCCGGGCCCGCCACGTGGCATACAGAAGCCGGACCTCCCCCTCCGAGGGAGAGAGGCCCGAAGGTGCCGCGTGTCCAGCGGGGCCGGACCTCCCTCTCCTCAGAGGAGAGCTCCGGGCCCGCCACGTGGCATACAGAAGCCGGACCTCCCCCTCCACGGGTAGAGGTCCGGAGGCTCCACGTGCCCCGCGGGGCTGACCCTCCTCTTCTCTGAGAAGGGCTCCGGGCCCGCCACGTGGCAGCAGAGCGACGCTGCCTGCCCCGAGCGATAGGCAGTGGGCGTAAATACGCTCTGTCGGTACCTGAGATATGGGGTACCCCCGCGCACAGGGTAAAATGCCTAAGGTGCTCGCCCTTCTCCGCAGGGAGAGCTCCGAAGGCGCCACGCGTCTGGCGGGACCGGACCTCCCTCTCCTCAGAGGAGAGCTCCGGGCCCGCCACATGGCATGCAGAAGCCGGACCTCCCCCTCCGCGGTGGAGAGGTCCGAAGACGCCACGCGTCCAGCGAGGACGGACCTCCCTCCCCTCAGAGGTGAGCTCCGGGCCCGCCACGTGGCATGCAGAAGAGGGACCTCCCCCCCCCCCCCCCCCGCGGGAGAGGGGTCCAAAGGCGCCACGCGTCCAGCGGGGCCGGACCTCCCTCTCCTCAGAGAAGAGCTCCGGACCCGCCACGTGGCTAGAAGAATGGTGCTGCCTGCCCCCGTGCGGTAGGCAGCGGGCGTAAAGGCGCCCCTCACCTTGCCCGTACAAGGTATTCAAGGCCCGCGTCTTCCCAAGACGCGGAAACGCGGAGCACGCGCCTGTCAGGTGCCGTTGCGTCCAGTCGCATCACAGACTGGCGCGCGGTGTCAGAACCTGACAGGCAATAAACGCCGTGACAAGACATCCCGTGCAGCCTGCGCCGCCATCAACCACTACGACTGGCGCACGGCATGGGCAGGGCGGTAAAAGGAAGACTCAGAAGCCTTCGACCGGAGATAACCACCGGCATAACTACAGATACGGTAGATAATAGACAATCTTCCCGGGACCACCTGTCGGGTCCCGGCTTCCCTTGTAAGCCGCCCGAGCCTTGGACTATAAAAAGCTCGGGTAGGCGTCGATAGCAAGGGTTCGCATTCTGCAACTCATACGCTAGCCATACACTCTCAAGCTGTAGCTCACCCCCAAGCTCAGGCCCCCGGCTCTGAGCAGCAAGCAATACAGCGAGCTCCATAGCTCGCCGTGGACGTAGGGTTTTACGCTCCGGCGGCCTGAACCACGTAAAACTCCCTGTGTCAAGCTCTCACTAACTCGTCCATCCGCGCAAGCTCTCCGCTAGGAACTAGCCCCTCCGAAAAAAGAACCTCCGCGGGCTGCCCTGTGCAGGCCCGGGGGAAGTGTCGATCGCACACTTCGACATTTGGCGCGCCAGGTAGGGGGCTTTTCCCCTAGCGCGATGAGTTTCTGCCAACGAAGATGACCAAGCTCCCTTCGGCGGCAAGCTCACCTCCCCCGCCTCCGCGGCAAGCCGCGACTATGGGGGAGTACAAGCCAACACACTCAGGACGGAGTGTGTCAGTACAAGCTGGGAGCCAGCAACCGGCTCTGGCAGCGCCGACCCCGGCAATGCAGGCTCCAACCAGCGTCATATCTCCAGTAGCGCTGGGCGTACCCGGAAGGGGCGCGCTAGCTGCAGCAAGAGCGCTACTGCACAATCCGCCCGCTGGAGACGCGCCTCAGGCAGCGACCCAGCGGTGGATTCTCGAGGTAGACCGTCTTGTCGTCGCTGCCGCAAGCCCACGACTCCGGCGGAGACGACACTCTAACCAGCCGGCTGTGTCGCTGATACGCACGCCGATGACTGATGAACGGACGGCAGATTTCAGCACTGCCAGCCCTCAATCGATGGATCTGAGGACAGAGCTGGAGCGGTGTCGCTCGGGTCAAGATGCCCGGGTATACCTCGAGCAACGCCGAGAAAGGCGTCGCTACCAAGGAGCTGACGACGGCATGACGTCGGCCTCGACCCAGCCTGAAGAGCAGACCTTCGCCATGCGATCTCTGCCCCAGGCCTGCGCTGTGCAGAATATGCCAAAGTCATATGTACTGCAGATGGCGCCCCCGGCCTACGGTGCAGCTTTGCCCGTACCGGGGTACACTGTGCCTGGTGCGAACTCAGCGTTCGCGGCACTAGAACCTGTGTTGACGGAAGCAGGGTGGGCAGCCCTCGCGCCCCATCTTCGCTTTGCGAAGTGGCCGCGCAAGTTTCGGCCACACCTACCCGAGAAGTACGACGGCAGTGTCAACCCGGTGGAGTTTCTCCAGATCTACTCCACCGCCGTACTCGCCGCAGGAGGGAATGAAGCCGTCATGGCCAATTACTTCCCTGTCGCCTTGACCGGTCCAGCCCGGTCTTGGCTCATGAACCTCCCCCAAGGTTCCGTCACCTCCTGGGGAGAGCTTTGCCGACAGTTCGTAGCCAACTTCGGCAGCTCCTACACCCGGCCTGGCACGGAGCTCGACCTCCACGCCATCCAGCAGCAGCCTGGGGAGTCGCTGCGCTCCTTCATCCAGCGGTTCTCCCAGGTGCGGAACACCATCCCACACATTCAAAATGCTTCTGTGGTGGTGGCGTTCCGGCAAGGCGTCCGGGACAAGAAGATGCTCGAGAAGCTCGCGACCAGGGAGGTCCGCGACGTCTCAGAGCTCTTCAGCTTGGCAGACAAATGCGCCAGAGCTGCCGAAGGACGGAACTGGCACTCGCTGCCATCCTCCGAGTCAGGGGGACTGCCCGGATCCAGTCCTACTCCCTGTGGAAGCAGCAGGAAGGCCAAGGGCCGAGGCAGAAGCAAGATAGAGTCACCGACCGCAGTCCCAGTCGTCACTGCAGCGACGCTCGGCGGGGCTCAGGGGCCGCGCCCCGACAAGAAGCAGCGAAGATCACCAATCCCAGAAAGTGATAAAGACAGTATGTGCCCCGTGCACGGCAGCTGTCGTAACCCTGCTGCCGAGTGCCGGGAGATCCGAAGGCTCGCAGAGCGTTTCCGCAAGGAGAAGCGGCAGCGGGCTGATGACCTGCCCTTCCGTCCAAAGGAAGATGAGCAGAGGGTGGATGTTCCAGATAACATCGACCACCCAGAGGAGATCCGGGAGCCTCCGCGTGTCGTGAAGGCGGCACGCAATCACGAGGATTCCAACTCCAGCGGCGATGAGCGTCGGAAGAAGCTCTACGTCAAATACGGCGGGTCCACCGACCCCTCGTCCCGAAGCGCAGTCAAGACTCTGCGCCGAGCGGTAGCGTCGGTGGCGCCACTCCCAAGTGCTGCACCGCACCTAAAGTGGATGGGGACCCCCATCAGCTTTGATGCCACCGACTGCCCCAGGAACATGGCTGGGGCCGGCCAGCTGCCGCTCCTGGTGGCCCCTACCATCGCCAACGTGAGAATGTACCACGTTTTGGTGGATGGGGGGGCTGGGCTGAACCTCATCAGCCGTGCAGCTTTCCAGAAGCTGCAGATCCCGATGGCCAAGCTCACCCCGTCGAGTCCGTTCTCAGGGGTAGGGCCGGGACAGGTTATCCCCTACGGCAGCATTAGTCTCCCGGTGACCTTCGGGGCTCCGGACAGCTATCGAACAGAGTACATCCGGTTCGACGTAGCGGAGATAGACCTCCCCTTCAACGCCATAATCGGCAGGCCAGCCCTGTACCGGTTCATGGCTGTAGCCCATTACGGCTACCTTGTCCTGAAGATGCCAACACCGACAGGTGTTCTCAGGATTCGTGGGGACTGCACTGCTGCAGTGTCGGCCCTGGAGAAGCTCCAAGCACTCGCGACAGCTGGGGCCTCAGCCCCCGGCAATACGGAATCGGACCAGCTCCGCCTGTGTGCACGTCATCGTGCTTCCACCACAGCACCCCGGGTGCAACCTCTCGACGAGGGCGGCGTCCCCTTAAAGGTCGTCCAAGTTGGCGCCGAAGCTACCCAGACCACCCGGGTAGCCGGGGGCCTGGATAGTAAATAGGAAGGCGCGCTCGTCACCTTCCTCCGGCACAACGTCGACGTGTTTGCATGGAAGCCGTCACAGATGCCGGGGATCCCCAGGAAGGTGATCGAGCACCACTTAAAAGTCTTCCCCGACGCCCGGCCGGTTCAACAGAAGCCCCGCAAGCAGTCCATCGAGCGGCAGAACTTCATCCGTGAAGAAGTCAAGAAGCTGCTGGACGCTGGCTTCATACGGGAGGTCCACCACCCACGATGGTTGGCGAACCCCGTCGTTGTCCCGAAGGCCGGCGGGAAGCTCCGGATGTGCATCGACTACACCAGTCTCAATAAGGCATGTCCTAAAGATCCATTCCCTCTCCCTAGAATAGACCAATAACTCAATGGTTTACTGTTTAAATAAATATTTGACATTTCTCAAATATATTTTTACAGATGGCAGCAGATAAACGGTTGGAGAACGGGTGGGTAGTTTCCCACTGCTCTGACCGTAGCGGCTACCCGGAAGCATTGTGGCAAATGCTACAATATTTTGGGTACAACCAGATGCCGCAATACTTCGCCAAGGAAGAAGGCGAAGAGGGGAACAAGACGCGGACGATCCATGTCGAGGTTCCTGCAGGACCTATGCCACCCGGTTGGGTGCCATTCACCGTCACGGTGAGAGGAAGACAACCGGAAGGGATGTGGCAAGTGGCAGCCCGTGACACTATGTCACGTTTCTGCAAACTACACGTGCAGGCTATGGAGGGCACTCCATACGCACTCGTTCCGGTGGAGGAACGAGCCCAGCATGTGTGGGAAGAGAGGTACCTGGAGGCAACAGACCCGAATTGCCCAAGATACAACCCCGCGGAGGCAAACCTCAGCCTCCAAATGAGGGCGGGAAACGCTGTGATGGACAGCCAAGCTGTTCATACGGAGCATCTCGCCACCAAGCTCAAGGAGAGCACAAGCCGTGGAGATCACTTCGAGAGTCCTTACAGCGCACTCCGCAATGTGCTCCTTCCGACGATCAAGCGACTAAATGAACAACACAATCAGTTGCGTCGTCTGAAGAAGGCAAGGAAGAAGAGCCGTGTGGACATCGCGGCGTTGCAAGAGCTGGTGCAGACCCTAACCCAGCAGAATGAGGACCTTGCTCAAGAGCGGGACGACGCTATTGAGGAAGGACAAGGCTGGGAAGAGGACTACAACCAGGCTATGGACGAGGTGCATGCATTGCAGGACCTCGTGCCCCCGGTGTTGGGTATACCGGTGGTCTTGGGTCTTCCAGCAATGGGAGAACCCAGAATGGGAGAAGAGGTGGTAGATCCAGAGCCACCAGCAGAGGTACCGGAGGAGGACTCCGGCAAGGAGTTGGCGGCGGCAGAGCGAAAGCGAAGCGCGCCGCAGAGCAGCGGAGAAGGAGGCGGTCCTTCTCAGAAGTTTCGGATGGTGAATCGCCCACCATCAGGTCCACGCTGGCAGCCACCACAGCGGTCGATGCCGTTCCGCAGTCGGCCGTACTCTTCACCGGCATTCCGGTCGGCACTGCCAGTACCACCGCAACAACAACAGCAGCAGCGGGCGATGCCGCGTGCGTTTGCACCTCCGCAACGCATGCCGGGCTTTCGTCCACCGAGTACTCCACCAGCAGCGGCCACATGTTACAAGTGTGGTCGTCCAGGACACTTCGCGAGCAGTTGCCCGGAGAGGCAAGGCGGCGGAGTGGCACCACAGTTTCCGGGGAGGAATCAACCCCGGAACCCTACTAATGCGCGGCGGGCAAACCCTAGGCCCGGCACTGTCCACCAACTTGCCATTGAGGACGTGCCGGAGGGCGAGCCAATCCTTGCGGGTATGTTCCAACTCCACCAGCATCCCGCTATAGTACTATTTGATTCAGGCGCCACGCATAATTTTATTAGCCAAGCTTTCATTGCTAAACACAGTTTGCCAATACTACCCACCGATAGTCCATATTTAATTTGTTCACCGGGTGGGAAGATTTCAGCAAGCGTAATGGTCTCCAAAGCACCATTATGCTTAGCGGGTAGAGTGTACCCCACGTCTCTCATTATCTTAGAGGGACAGAAGGTCGATGTCATCCTAGGGATGTCGTGGTTAACCCGCCACGGCGCTGTTTTAGACACCGTCCTTCGAGTCGTGCACTTAAACTCAGAGGTGCACGGTTCTCACTCATTATTTCTGGACAGTCCAGAAATAAAACTTTCAAGTGTCTATCAGTCCACAACTATCAGATTGGAAGACATTCCAGTGGTCCGGGAGTTTCCTGATGTATTCCCGGATGATTTACCGGGAATGCCACCCGATAGAGAGGTGGAGTTCAAGATTGAACTTGCACCGGGAACCATGCCAATATCCCGAAGGCCGTACAAGATGGCGCCCAAGGAGTTGGCTGAACTGAAGACTCAGCTCACGGACCTTCTGGAGAAGGGTTTTATTAGGCCGAGCTCCTCGCCATGGGGCTGTTTGGCATTATTTGTCAAGAAGAAGGAGGAAACGTTGCGGCTTTGCGTGGACTACCATCCATTAAATGCCGTAACCATCAAGAACAAGTACCCGTTGCCACGGATCGACATGTTGTTTGATCAGTTGGTCGAAGCAAAGATCTTTTCCAAGATGGATTTAAGATCCGGGTACCATCAGATTAAGATAAGGGCGGAGGACATTCCAAAGACAGCTTTCTCGACAAGGTACGGACTTTATGAGTACCTGGCCATGTCCTTCGGCCTCACCAATGCTCCAGCTCACTTCATGTATTTAATGAACTCGGTGTTCATGCCGGAGCTGGACAAGTTTGTCGTGGTCTTCATCGACGACATCCTGGTATATTCCAAGTCGGAGGAAGATCACAAGAAACATTTGCGTATAGTCTTGCAACGGCTGCGGGATCACAAGTTATACGCAAAATTCAGCAAATGCGAGTTTTGGATATCGCAGGTGCCTTTCCTCGGGCATATCATCTCAGCGGAAGGTATCGCTGTGGACCCGAGCAAGATCACGCAAGTGCTGAATTGGAAATCCCCGAGAACTGTTCATGAGGTACGGAGTTTCCTCGGACTCACGGGATATTATCGGAGGTTCATTCCGAACTTCTCGAAGATTGCCAAGCCAATGACAGAGCTGCTGAAGAAGGCTACCAAATATGTTTGGAGTCCAGCATGTGAAGCAGCATTCAAGGCTTTAGTCAAGCACCTGACATCAGCACCGGTTTTGGCGCAGCCAGACACAACAAAACCGTTCGATGTGTACTGCGATGCATCCGGCATTGGGCTCGGGTGTGTGCTGATGCAAGATCGAAGGGTGGTCACGTATGGATCACGGCAGCTTAGAAACCATGAGCAAAATTACCCAACTCACGACTTGGAGCTCGCTGCCGTGGTACTTGCACTAAAGATGTGGAGGCACTACCTACTCGGTAACCTCGTACATTTATATACCGACCACAAAAGCCTCAAGTACATATTCACTCAGAAGGAGCTGAATATGAGGCAACGAAGATGGTTAGAACTGATAAAGGATTACGAGATAGAAATCCATTATCATCCGGGCAAGGCAAACGTAGTGGCAGATGCGCTGAGCCGCAAGTCACACGTCAATACTCTGACCATCACACCGTTGGAAGAGAGCGAACCACCACTACATGTGATTCCACACGGAGCTCTCTACAACCTAGCTTTGATCCCCACCATCCGTGAAGAGATAGCGGCAGCCCAGAAGAATGACAAGGGCATGTCACATTTACGGAGACGTGTAGACAGTGGGGAGCTGAAATGTTTGCGGAAAGACGGAGACGGCGTCCTATGGTTCAAGGACCGGATCGTCGTACCCCGAAACCCGGAGTTACGGAAGAAAATCTTTGATGAGGCTTACTTATCAAAGTTTTCTATTCACCCCGGCAGCAACAAAATGTATCAAGAACTCAGAAGCAAGTTTTGGTGGACACGGATGAAGCGGGAGACTGCAAAATACGTGTCTGAGTGTGATACATGTCGAAGGGTGAAGGCAGATCATATGCGGAAACCGGGACTGCTGCAACCACTGGGCATTCCTGCCTGGAAGTGGGAGGACGTGAGCATGGATTTCGTCGTCGGTTTACCCACCACCTTGCAGAAACATGATTCTGTGTGGGTGATCGTCGATCGGCTCACCAAAGTTGCCCATTTCATCCCGGTCAACACCAACTACAACGCCAAGAAGTACGCTGAACTGTACATCTCATAGATCCTATGCTTGTACGGCGTACCCCGTACCATCATATCGGACCGGGGCACTTTATTTGTGTCCCGTTTTTGGGAGCAGCTACACGCTGCCTTGGGGACGAAGCTGATCCGTAGTTCAGCCTACCACCCTGACACGACCCCAAGGTCCTGTCCAGCCAGGATCACGCTGAGGGGTGTTGCGTTGCACAACACCGTATAACACACGTCAAAGGTACAAAGCGGAAGCGGAAGCTTTATTACATAAACAGTTATATGAACATGTTTACATCAAAATAAGTTTAGTCCACACTCGCGGCGTAGACTAAGCACCAAGTACACGTTCAGCCCTTGAACGTGTCCTTGCTAGCACACACGCACACTAACTCTGCGGCGTGCACGACTCCCACTCGACGGGGTTCCCCTCCTGGGGTTCCGTCTCCTCTTCGGGAGTCCCTTCCTCATAGAACCCTGAAAAAGCTTCAAACACAAGCAGTGAGCACGAAGGCTCAGCAAGTCTGACCCGTCTCACCTAAACATGGAACTTCTACATGAGGGTAATGGGTTGCATGAGGTAAAAATTATTTGCAAGGACTCGCCTAATTAGTAGAACCTTACTTTCAAGTTTTAGCAGCAGGTTGTGGAGAACCTTACGCTAAGGCACATGAGAGAGCCGCAATCAAACAAGAAACGCATTTCTCTCATGTACTTTGCCCAAAGTTCAAAAGAACTTTAGTTAGCGCTAAGCTACAGCATATCATTAACAATCAATGTCCCGCTTTCAATCAGCAACATTTTAACATGTGACTAGCCTGTTCTTTCTACGTCACGGTACAGTGAACAAGTGGTACTCACTGACCGCGAGGGACGGCGATTATAATCGATTTACACCTGCAGGGTTACCCGAACAACCCGTCACGTACGCCCGTACTCGATGTCGCCTACAACAACCATCACGGACGCCGTATGCGACTACCTTTCACCCGTTAGCCAAATATTGAACCGGTCCCATCGTCCCGAGCAAGAGGTCCCTGCACGCGCATCTCTGTGCCGCCAGCTGATTTACACCTCGAGCTCTCAACCTACCCTCTGAACGACGGGCAATGCCTCAATACCCAGCTACCCGAGTTACATCAGTTTCCCGGTTCCCATATAGCCGGTAGGTCTTCGGTACTGTTCTAGCTTGTTCAACAGGCCCGCACACGGCTCGGTCCTCAATCGACACAAGCGGAGCTAAAGCACACAGGCCCCAAAGTCCTGCTGCCCTTACTCTCCGCTCGGTCTCATTTTCTTGCCATGTGTATCATGTGCTATCTCTACCCGAGCAATGTGCCTCTAGCCTATTCTCGCGAGTAGTTCCAACTACTCGACTTGTACCGAATCCTACTTTATCCTAGCAACGTAGTGGCTAACGAGGTTTGCAATCCTAAACCCAACCCATGGTTTTCTTGGCTATGCAGTTGGGTTTCCAATCAAGACTCTAATGCAAAGAACAATATTCAAAGATGTGCTCAAAACAATAAACATTTGTAAAAAGGTTAATGCAAACCGGGGCTTGCCTTGTTGCTCTTGGTCGTAGGCTAGCTGTTCCTCCGGAGTAACGAAGTCTAGGACTTCGGGTTCCTCCTCGACCTTAGCGACTACATGATAGAAACAATACATGTATTAATTTAATGCATTTGTATTAACTTTGAAGTTGTGAAGTCTATAACCTTTGCTAGATAGATCTAATGACTGTGAAACTTTTACTGTGGCTTGGTTACAACCTAAACAGAGACTTGGTCAAGTTTTAGTTGCAGCCAAGCTCATTTGAGCCCTCCACAAATAATTATGTCCTTGACCTTAATTGGAACTCTTAGGGTATTCTATGAATTTTCATGAGACAAACTATGACTTTCTGAAAACTAGATTTTTAGGGGGTTCTAATGGAGTTGGTCTCACTTAATTTGGAAGTCTCTAACTAAATATATGAGCTAAACAATTGCAGAGAAAATTCTGAAAATGTTTCTGAACATTTTCTATTTTCTCTAGAACAGTTTTACTAATCACACCATTAGGTGGACTAAATGAGCTCAAATGGATCTGAAATTTTTATGGTAGTTCAAGGATATTTTGGTGAACATCTCAGCAAAATTTCATGATTTTCCTCCAAAGATCCTCCAGTTAAAATTCCTAACAGTTTAAACTTTGAGGAATTAATTCTGGAGAAATAAGGAATTTCATGGAGTGAAACTTGATTTTCTGGAAAGTACTCAGAGAGCTGAATCCAGCAAAATTTGGTTCACTAAATTTGGAGCTTTCTAGCCAAAGTTATAAGGATTTGAAGTTTGAACTAAAACTGAAATTCGGGGAAAAGTTTAAACTCTGGCTTGTGGGCCCCGCACACAGTGCGTCGTCTCCCTCCTCGCGCCAACTGCGCAGCGGCGGCGTTCTCCGGCGATCCTCG
Source organism: Neostapfia colusana (assembly GCA_030760725.1). Classification (NCBI taxonomy): domain Eukaryota; kingdom Viridiplantae; phylum Streptophyta; class Magnoliopsida; order Poales; family Poaceae; genus Neostapfia; species Neostapfia colusana. The sequence goes on from JASWHV010000006.1 coordinate 112,131,600, forward strand.
CCGGAACTGAGTTCCCGGCCACCCCCTGGCCCGAAACTTGCCGCCTGCCCCTTTTCCGACCCCCTGGACTCGATGGTAGGGTCGCCGGCCGCCGGCGATGACCGGAAACCCGTGCGCACCGGTGACAGCACCTGCTAGGGTTCCGGTGAGGTCGGTCCCGCTCTCCCGTGCACCAAATCAACCGGAAATCGGTCGGAGAGCATCAGTAGGGCATGGGAAACATGAACTAGGGCTGGGTGGAAGCTAGAAATACCTGCAACTAGGCTCTCGACGGTGAGCCGAGGTGTTCAGCCATGGCGGCGGGGAAAACAGCCATATCATGGCCGATTCTCGATGGTTTTCTCCAATTCCAGTCCGAGCGTGGGCGCTAGCGTGCATAGAAGCTACTAGGTAACGAGCTCGTCCAACCTTCGTGCATAGAGCACGAATTTCACCTGAAGGTGAGCTCGGTTCTTATGAACTGATCAAGAGTAAGATTGGAAATTCTTGGCCGAGGGTTGATCAATCGCCAAACGGCTTTCGGCTACTACATCTACATACAATCACGCACCTTTCTTGTGTAGAGAAGAGGACGTGACAACGGCTGTGCCGTGCTGTCCACGGGAGCCCGATCAGCGGCGACGTTCGGCTCGCCGGAGCAATGGCTCGTACAGCTCGAGGGAGCTTGCTCACTGGCCAACACGGAGTGTGGGAGGTTGCTCACGATCCCTTGGTGCCGTTTTGCTGTGGAGGAGGCTGTGCTTTGCGAGCGATCGGCTTGATCCAGCGGGAGCTCGAGCGGCGGCGATGGCAGTGGAAAAACAGGTCGTGCACGTCGGCAGCTCGGGGAATGGCGACTGAAGCACGCCGGGGAGGGAATAAATAGCCCGGCGGCCGGTCTCCGGCTTGGGGCGCGCAGCAGGAGCTGGCGCCGGCTGCCCCCTTCGGTGGCGCGCGCGCACAGCAGCCGGGAACCGACTGAACTGTGGTTCAGTCGGTTTGTTTTGAGGCAGAGGCTGACAGGTGGGTCCCACCCCTCCTTTTAACCTCTGAAATTTACTCCTAACAACTGTGGTAAACAGTGAACCCTATACTACCCTTGGCAATTCAAATTATTCACCCATGAGCCATTTGAATTGATCAAAGTTCAAATGAGGTTTGGTTTGAATGAATTTCAGCACAAGTTCAGTTTGAAATTCAAATAAAGTTTGAATTTCACCCCCTTAGCTCATGTCAAGATCAACTCCAAATGGAGTGAAAATTGGTGTGTGAGCTCACAAAAATGTGCTGAGCAAGAATATGCCTTCCACTTTCAAATTCATGGTATAAAAACAGTTTGAATTTGAATATGTTTTCAAACTGCCCTCCTCCTACCTATACCCAAAATGACCTCAAAAAGGTTTTGAATTTGGGTGAAACTTGGCATGGACATCCTTAGCAAAGTGTAGGAGTTTTCATATGCCCAGCCCATCTATATCACATGTGGGAAATACCACTTTTGCAATGTGTGAGTTTGTTCTCTAATGAGCATGTTGATAATTGTTACTTGCTCTTCATTTGTGTTCATCATTCTTCCTCAAATGAGGTGTGTGGTGTGGTGATGAACACTGCAAATGAGTGTCAAAAACTGAGGCCCTTACATTCCTCCCCCCTTAAAAGAATCTCGTCCCGAGATTATAAGGTGAAAATGAGAAAGAGGACGGTGGAAAATTACCGGATCTGCGACGTGAGAAAGTCGGGGTAGTTAGTGCGAAGGAATTCTTCGCTCTCCCATGTCGCTTCGTCCATGGAGTGATTACTCCACAGAACCTTGTAGAACCACAACGTACGGTTGCGTGTGGTTCGGGCCTTCTCATCAATAATCTGCACCGGTTCCTCCCGATAGGTGAGATCCGGTTGCAGTTCTTCAATGTCTTCCAGCTGAATGGTAGTTGATAGCTTGAGACACTTCCTCAGCTGGGAAATGTGAAAGACGTCGTGCACACCGGAAAGTGCTTCTGGTAATCTCAGCCGGTATGCTACCGATCCACATCTTTCGGTAATCTGGAATGGACCGATGAAGCGGGGTGCTAACTTTCCCCTCACCCCAAATCTATTTACACCCTTCATTGGAGACACCCGTAGATATACGTAGTCTCCAACTTCGAATTGTAACGGGCGCCTTCTCCGGTCCGCATACTGTTTCTGTCGGGATTGAGCAGCTCTTAGGTTCGCTTGAATTACTCGAACCTTTTCTTCCGCGTTGTTGACAAGGTCAATCCCGAAGGTAACCCTCTCGCCAGATTCACACCAGTTCAATGGTGTGCGGCATCTCCTGCCGTATAGCGCCTCGTAGGGCGCCATCTTGATGCTGGCTTGGTACCCATTGTTGTACGAGAACTCGGCTAACGGCAAGTGATCATCCCAATTCTTGCCGTGGTTGATAGCGCAAGCTCGTAGCATGTCTTCTAAGATTTGATTTACCCGCTCCGTTTGCCCATCCGTCTGCGGGTGGTAAGCTGAACTACGGATCAGCTTCGTCCCCAAGGCAGCGTGTAGCTGCTCCCAAAAACGGGACAAAAATAAAGTGCCCCGGCCCGATATGATGGTACGGGGTACGCCGTATAAGCATAGGATCCGTGAGATGTATAGTTCAGCGTACTTCTTGGCGTTGTAGTTGGTGTTGACCGGGATGAAATGGGCAACTTTGGTGAGCCGATCGACGATCACCCACACAGAATCATGTTTCTGTAAGGTGGTGGGTAAACCGACGACGAAATCCATGCTCACGTCCTCCCATTTCCAGGCAGGAACGCCCAGTGGTTGCAGCAGTCCCGGTTTCCGCATGTGGTCTGCCTTCACTCTTCGACATGTATCACACTCGGACACGTATTTTGCAGTCTCTCGCTTCATCCGTGTCCACCAAAACTTTCTCCTGAGTTCTTGATACATTTTGTTGCTGCCGGGGTGAATAGAAAACTTTGATAAGTGAGCCTCATCAAAGATTTTCTTCCGTAGCTCCGGGTTTCGGGGTACGACAATCCGGTCCTTGAACCATAGGACGCCGTCTCCGTCCTTCCGGAAACATTTCAACTCCCCACGGTCTACACGTCTCCGCAAATGTGACATACCCTTGTCATTCTTCTGGGCTGCCGCTATCTCTTCACGGATGGTGGGGATCAAAGCTAGGTTGTAGAGAGCTCCGTGTGGAATCACATGTAGTGGTGGTTCGCTCTCTCCCAACGGTGTGATGGTCAGATTATTGACGTGTGACTTGCGGCTCAGCGCATCAGCCACAACGTTTGCCTTGCCCGGATGATAATGGATCTCTATCTCGTAATCCTTTATCAGTTCTAACCATCTTCGTTGCCTCATGTTCAACTCCTTCTGAGTGAATATGTACTTGAGGCTTTTGTGGTCGGTATACAAATGTACGAGGTTACCGAGTAGGTAGTGCCTCCACATCTTTAGTGCAAGTACCACGGCAGCGAGCTCCAAATCGTGAGTTGGATAATTCTGCTCATGGTTCCTAAGCTGCCGTATCCATACGCGACCACTCTTCGGTCTTGCATCAGCACACATCCGAGCCCAATGCCGGATGCATCGCAGTACACATCGAACGGTTTTGTTGTGTCTGGCTGCGCCAAAACCGGTGCTGATGTCAGGTGCTTGACTAAAGCCTTGAATGCTGCTTCACATGCTGGACTCCAAACATATTTGGTAGCCTTCTTCAGCAGCTCTGTCATTGGCTTGGCAATCTTCGAGAAGTTTGGAATGAACCTCCGATAATATCCCGCGAGTCCGAGGAAACTCCGTACCTCATGAATCGTTCTCGGGGATTTCCAATTCAGCACTTGCGTGATCTTGCTCGGGTCCACAGCGATACCCTCCGCTGAGATGATATGCCCGAGGAAAGGCACTTGCGATATCCAAAACTCGCATTTGCTGAACTTTGCGTATAACTTGTGATCCCGCAGCCGTTGCAAGACTATACGCAGATGTCTCTTGTGATCTTCCTCCGACTTGGAGTATACTAGGATGTCGTCGATGAAGACCACGACAAACTTGTCCAGCTCCGGCATGAACACCGAGTTCATTAAGTACATGAAGTGAGCTGGAGCATTGGTGAGGCCAAAGGACATGACCAGGTACTCATAAAGTCCGTACCTTGTCGAGAAAGTTGTCTTTGGAATGTCCTCCGCCCTTATCTTACTCTGGTGGTACCCAGATCTTAAATCCATCTTGGAAAAGATCTTTGCTTCGACCAACTGATCAAACAACATGTCGATCCGTGGCAACGGGTACTTGTTCTTGATGGTTACGGCATTTAATGGACGGTAGTCCACGCAAAGCCGCAACGTTTCATCCTTCTTTTTGACAAATAATGCCGAACAGCCCCATGGCGAGGAGCTCGGCCTAATAAAACCCTTCTCCAGAAGGTCCGTGAGCTGAGTCTTCAGTTCCGCCAACTCTTTGGGCGCCATCTTGTACGGCCTTCGGGATATTGGCATGGTTCCCGGTGCAAGTTCAATCTTGAACTCCACCTCTCTATCGGGTGGCATCCCCGGCAAATCATCCGGGAATACATCAGGGAACTCTCGGACCACTGGAATGTCTTCCAATCTGATGGTTGTGGCTTGATAGACACTTGGAAGTTTTATTTCTGGACTGTCCAGAAATAATGAGTGAGAACCGTGCACTTCTGAGTTTAAGTGCACGACTCGAAGGACGGTGTCTAAAACAGCGCCGTGGCGGGTTAACCACGACATCCCTAGGATGACATCGACCTTCTGCCCCTCTAAGATAATGAGAGACGTGGGGTACACTCTACCCGCTAAGCATAATGGTGCTTTGGAGACCATTACGCTTGCTGAAATCTTCCCACCCGGTGAACAAATTAAATATGGACTATCGGTGGGTAGTATTGGCAAGCTGTGTTTAGCAATGAAAGCTCGGCTAATAAAATTATGCGTGGCGCCTGAATCAAATAGTACTATAGCAGGATGCTGGTGGAGTTGAAACATACCCGCAAGGATTTGCTCGCCCTCCGGCACGTCCTCAATGGCAAGTTGGTGGACAGTGCCGGGCCTAGGGTTTGCCCGCCGCGCATTAGTAGGGTTCCGGGGTTGATTCCTCCCCGGAAACTGTGGTGCCACTCCGCCGCCTTGCCTCTCCGGGCAACTGCTCGCGAAGTGTCCTGGACGACCACACTTGTAACATGTGGCCGCTGCTGGTGGAGTACTCGGGGGACGAAAGCCCGGCATGCGTTGCGGAGGTGCAAACGCACGCGGCATCGCCCGCTGCTGCTGTTGTTGTTGCGGTGGTGCTGGTAGTGCCGACCGGAATGCTGGTGAAGAATACGGCCGACCGCGGAACGGCATCGACCGCTGTGGCGGCTGCCAGCGTGGACCTGATGGTGGGCGATTCACCATCCGAAACTTCTGAGAAGGACCACCTCCTTCTCCGCTGCTCTGCGGCGCGCTTCGCTTTCGCTCTGCCGCCGCTAACTCCTTGCCGGAGTCCTCCTGAACAATCGCAGCATCAATTATGTCGTTGAGGCTGCCGCGATTGAACATCGCCAGCTTGTCCTTCAGGAGCGGGTTAAGCCCCTGGTAAAAGTGGTCCCGCCGCTTCTCGTCCGTATCTGCGTGATACGACGCGTAGAGCGCGAGATCGTTGAACGCCCTGGAATATTCCAGCGCGTTTCGGCTCCCTTGTTGCAGGTGTAGGAATTCCTGCGTCTTTCTCTTCATCAAACCGGGCGGTATATGATAGGCCCTGAAGGCCGTCCGGAACTCCGCCCAGGTCATCACTCGGTCGGTGGGCTGGGAAGCACAGAAGTTGGCCCACCACGCGCTCGCGGATCCTTGGAGCTGCTGGACCGCGAACTGAGTCTTGCGCTGCTCGCTGATTTGGAGCAGCCCGAACTTCATCTCTATGGCGCGGAGCCAGTTGTCCGCGTCAAGTGGTTCATCCGCCCTTGAGAATACAGGGGGATGAGTCGCCAGGAAGTCGGAGTAGGAGCTCTGTTGACGCTCCTCACGATCTTGACGTCTCTCTGGGCGAGACGTATTCGCAATTAACGTTTGCAGCAGCTCTGTGTGCTGCTGATGTGAACCCGCCATTGCCGCGACAATGTCGGCCAATGTAACCGTTGGCAGTGGCGGTGGCGGTGTTTGCTGTTGCTGTTGCTGCTGCTGTCCCGAGGAGTCCTCGGGAGGCGGTTGGGAGGTCTCTCCCCCTTGGCTAGTACCTCCAACATCAGGGTTGGCACGAGTACGCGTCATTCTGAAATTCGACACAGCAGCAATTAGCACATGTCTTACTCAAAATCCCATAAACAGTAGTAGGTATTGAAGCGATGCATGATTAACTTGCACAACATTCACATATATTGATAAAGCATAAACTTTATACAAGATACATTATTCTCGGATCTCCGAGATGTCGTGCTCATGTCGTCACTACCTATACATACGCTATTGTCTATACGACATGTCACCGATTACAAAAGTTGGGTTACGCTACCCTAGCTGCCCTATTTGGCAACCGTAACCCCCTACTCGGAGTAGAATTCGACCTCCTGTGGGTCGTCCTCCTCCGGTACTTCTGCTGGTGGCTCTGGATCTACCACCTCTTCTCCCATTCCGGGTTCTCCCATTGCTGGAAGACCCAAGACCACCGGTATGCCTAACACCGGGGGCACGAGGTCCTGCAATGCATGCACCTCGTCCATAGCCTGGTTGTAGTCCTCTTCCCAGCCTTGTCCTTCCTCAATAGCGTCGTCCCGCTCTTGAGCAAGGTCCTCATTCTGCTGGGTTAGGGTCTGCACCAGCCCTTGCAACGCCGCGATGTCAACACGGCTCTTCTTCTTTGCCTTCTTCAGACGACGCAACTGATTGTGTTGTTCATTCAGTCGCTTGATCGTCGGAAGGAGCACATTGCGGAGTGCGCTGTGAGCACTCTCGAAATGATCTCCACGGCTTGTGCTCTCCTTGAGCTTGGTGGCGAGATGCTCCGCATGAACAGCTTGGCTGTCCATCACAGCGTTTCCCGCCCTCATTTGGAGGCTGAGGTTTGCCTCCGCGGGGTTGTACCTTGGGCAACTCGGGTCTGTTGCCTCCAGGTACCTCTCTTCCCACACATGCTGAGCTCGTCCCTCCACCGGAACGAGTGCGTATGGTGTGCCCTCCATAGCCTGCACGTGTAGTTGGCAGAAACGTGACATAGTGTCACGGGCTGCCATTTGCCACATCCCTTCCGGTTGTCTTCCTCTCACCGTAACGGTGAATGCCACCCAACCGGGTGGCGTAGGTCCTGCGGGAACCTCGACATGGATCATCCACGTCTTGCTCCCCTCTTCGCCTTCCTCCTTGGCGAAGTATTGCGGCATCTGGTTGTACCCGAAGTATTGGAGCATTTGCCACAATGCTTCCGGGTAGCCGCTACGGTCAGAACAGTGGGAAACTACCCACCCGTTCTCCAACCGTTTATCTGCTGCCATCTGTAAAAATATATTTGAGAAATGTCAAATATTTATTTAAACAGTAAACCCTTGAGTTATAACATAAGATATGTCATTGAACCCATAACACTTGGAAACATAGTTCAAATTTCTAAACAAATTTGACTGCTGATCTGCTGTTACCATGACAGCCCTGACCAGTTTCCATATCAATCTGATTTAGGCCAGGTTAAAAGCAAACCAATTCTGGAGCTCAACATCAAAGTTAAAGTTAACTTCAATATCTTCCAGAAAGTATTTGGTGGGCCTAAGATCTGTCCTGGTTCAAAAGTTATGAGATGTCAAAGTTACCAGAATTTCTGGAAACAATTGGACAGCACCTCCCTGCTTTAGGTACTGAATTGATCCAAGAATCCCAGTTAATTCTGTTCCCAATCTGACAAAACTTTCTGTTACAAAGTCGTAACCCATCTCATAAGCTTTCCAGAAGTACCTCATTTTCTATTTTTGGATTTTTATGCAGGAAGTTATGCTTAATTTACAGAGAGTCTACAGAGAGTCTTTGCTCCGTCCTGTTTTCTGGACAGTTTCAACTCTGCTGCATTTTTCGAGTGGTTAAGGGATGAAACACCTCTGGAACTCAACAGAAAAGTTGTAAAGCTCCTCCAAAGCTTTCCAGAAATGTATCATACGACCCCAGCCTCGAAAGAACTCAACCTATAACCTCTGATTAACTTCAGCCTTGATTCAGCTGAAAACAGAGTGCTCTGTCCTTAACATCCTATAAGTTGAAAACTTGTTAATTTTGAATATCCTGTATAAGGGAAGGAGTTACATCAAGTTTTACTACTTTGGATCAAAACCTTCAAGTTTTTAAATGAAGTTATTCATTTAGTTGGGTGTGACGTCGATGCGTTACCAGCTTATGTCGGTACTACCTCCTCACAAAGAAAAACCTATACCGGACTTAGCCGGCTTCGTTAGTTCAGTGGCACTACTCGTCACTCGCACACGGATGCTACACGTCTACCGTTTCGTGGTCAGGCTACCTGCCGAAACTCAAACAATCATCAGACTCGGCGGCACACCGAGTCCGGAATCCATACAGTTCGTACACCCGGCCGTCATCACTCGCCCGGATGTTCTCAAGCCAAACACGCCTTGAGTTACGTGTTCACGTTTCAGACCACGTGACGGGGTCTCCCATGTTGCACCACGCACGCCAGGGACAGACGTTGCTTGAATACCCCAAACGACATGAAGAGTCGTAGAGGATATCAAAGCGGGTCGGGTTACCTGCCACCCGTGGGGCTCCACCCTTCAGCTTGTGCGCACTGGTGGACAGCGCTTACGTGCACCCCCCAAGACATGAACGTCCCGAGATGCACGATTATCCGACATAACAAATAGGTTAACAAGCCACTTTCTATATGCTAATAACATCCTTATACGGGCTACTAACTCGTTCCTCACTGGATTTTTGAAGAAAAAGAAGACCTTTGTACTGTGTTAAACCTCAAGCGAGCTCTGATACCACGCTGACACGACCCCAAGGTCCTGTCGAGCCAGGATCACGCTGAGGGGTGTTGCGTTGCACAACACCGTATAACACACGTCAAAGGTACAAAGCGGAAGCAGAAGCTTTATTACATAAACAGTTATATGAACATGTTTACATCAAAATAAGTTTAGTCCACACTCGCGGCGTAGACTAAGCACCAAGTACACGTTCAGCCCTTGAACGTGTCCTTGCTAGAACACACGCACACTAACTCTGCGGCGTGCACGACTCCCACTCGACGGGGTTCCCCTCCTGGGGTTCCGTCTCCTCTTCGGGAGTCCCTTCCTCATAGAACCCTGCAAAAGCTTCAAACACAAGCAGTGAGCACGAAGGCTCAGCATGTCTGACCCGTCTCACCTAAACATGGAACTTCTACATGAGGGTAATGGGTTGCATGAGGTAAAAATCATTTGCAAGGACTCGCCTAATTAGTAGAACCTTACTTTCAAGTTTTAGCAGCAGGTTGTGGAGAACCTTACGCTAAGGCACATGAGAGAGCCGCAATCAAACAAGAAACGCATTTCTCTCATGTACTTTGCCCAAAGTTGAAAAGAACTTTAGTTAGCGCAAAGCTACAGCATATCATTAACAATCAATGTCCCGCTTTCAATCAGCAACATTTTAACATGTGACTAGCCTGTTCTTTCTACGTCACGGTACAGTGAACAAGTGGTACTCACTGACCGCGAGGGACGGCGATTATAATCGATTTACACCTGCAGGGTTACCCGAACAACCCGTCACGTACGCCCGTACTCGATGTTGCCTACAACAACCATCACGGACGCCGTACGCGACTACCTTTCACCCGTTAGCCAAATATTGAACCGGTCCCATCGTCCCGAGCAAGAGGTCCCTGCACGCGCATCTCTGTGCCGCCAGCTGATTTACACCTCGAGCTCTCAACCTACCCTCTGAACGATGGGCAATGCCTCAATACCCAGCTACCCGAGTTACATCAGTTTCCCGGTTCCCATATAGCCGGTAGGTCTTCGGTACTGTTCTAGCTTGTTCAACAGGCCCGCACACGGCTCGGTCCTCCATCGACACAAGCGGAGCTACAGCACACAGGCCCCAAAGTCCTGCTGCCCTTACTCTCCGCTCGGTCTCATTTTCTTGCCATGTGTATCATGTGCTATCTCTACCCGAGCAATGTGCCTCTAGCCTATTCTCGCGAGTAGTTCCAACTACTCGACTTGTACCGAATCCTACTTTATCCTAGCAACGCAGTGGCTAACGAGATTTGCAATCCTAAACCCAACCCATGGTTTTCTTGGCTATGCAGTTGGGTTTCCAATCAAGACTCTAATGCAAAGAACAATATTCAAAGATGTGCTCAAAACAATAAACATTTGTAAAAAGGTTAATGCAAACCGGGGCTTGCCTTGTTGCTCTTGGTCGTAGGCTAGCTGTTCCTCCGGAGTAACGAAGTCTAGGACTTCGGGTTCCTCCTCGACCTTAGCGACTACATGATAGAAACAATACATGTATTAATTTAATGCATTTGTATTAACTTTGAAGTTGTGAAGTCTATAACCTTTGCTAGATAGACCTAATGACTGTGAAACTTTTACTGTGGCTTGGTTACAACCTAAACAGAGACTTGGTCAAGTTTTAGTTGCAGCCAAGCTCATTTGAGCCCTCCACAAATAATTATGTCCTTGACCTTAATTGGAACTCTTAGGGTATTCTATGAATTTTCATGAGACAAACTATGACTTTCTGAAAACTAGATTTTTAGGGGGTTCTAATGGAGTTGGTCTCACTTAATTTGGAAGTCTCTAACTAAAGATATGAGCTAAACAATTGCAGAGAAAATTCTGAAAATGTTTCTGAACATTTTCTATTTTCTCTAGAACAGTTTTACTAATCACACCATTAGGTGGACTAAATGAGCTCAAATGGATCTGAAATTTTTATGGTAGTTCAAGGATATTTTGGTGAACATATCAGCAAAATTTCATGATTTTCCTCCAAAGGATCCTCCAGTTAAAATTCCTAACAGTTTAAACTTTGAGGAATTAATTCTGGAGAAATAAGGAATTTCATGGAGCGAAACTTGATTTTCTGGAAAGTACTCAGAGAGCTGAATCCAGCAAAATTTGGTTCACTCAATTTGGAGCTTTCTAGCCAAAGTTATAAGGATTTGAAGTTTGAACTAAAACTGAAATTCGGGGAAAAGTTTAAACTCTGGCTTGTGGGCCCCGCACACAGTGCGTCGTCTCCCTCCTCGCGCCAACTGCGCAGCGGCGGCGTTCTCCGGCGATCCTCGCCGGAACTGAGTTCCCGGCCACCCCCTGGCCCGAAACTTGCCGCCTGCCCCTTTTCCGACCCCCTGGACTCGATGGTAGGGTCGCCGGCCGCCGGCGATGACCGGAAACCCGTGCGCACCGGTGACAGCACCTGCTAGGGTTCCGGTGAGGTCGGTCCCGCTCTCCCGTGCACCAAATCAACCGGAAATCGGTCGGAGAGCATCAGTAGGGCATGGGAAACATGAACTAGGGCTGGGTGGAAGCTAGAAATACCTGCAACTAGGCTCTCGACGGTGAGCCGAGGTGTTCAGCCATGGCGGCGGGGAAAACAGCCATATCATGGCCGATTCTCGATGGTTTTCTCCAATTCCAGTCCGAGCGTGGGCGCTAGCGTGCATAGAAGCTACTAGGTAACGAGCTCGTCCAACCTTCGTGCATAGAGCACGAATTTCACCCGAAGGTGAGCTCGGTTCTTATGAACTGATCAAGAGTAAGATTGGAAATTCTCGGCCGAGGGTTGATCAATCGCCAAACGGCTTTCGGCTACTCAATCTACATACAATCACGCACCTTTCTTGTGTAGAGAAGAGGACGTGACAACGGCTGTGCCGTGCTGTCCACGGGAGCCCGATCAGCGGCGACGTTCGGCTCGCCGGAGCAATGGCTCGTACAGCTCGAGGGAGCTTGCTCACTGGCCAACACGGAGTGTGGGAGGTTGCTCACGATCCCTTGGTGCCGTTTTGCTGTGGAGGAGGCTGTGCTTTGCGAGCGATCGGCTTGATCCAGCGGGAGCTCGAGCGGCGGCGATGGCAGTGGAAAAACAGGTCGTGCACGTCGGCAGCTCGGGGAATGGCGACTGAAGCACGCCGGGGAGGGAATAAATAGCCCGGCGGCCGGTCTCCGGCTTGGGGCGCGCAGCAGGAGCTGGCGCCGGCTGCCCCCTTCGGTGGCGCGCGCGCACAGCAGCCGGGAACCGACTGAACTGTGGTTCAGTCGGTTTGTTTTGAGGCAGAGGCTGACAGGTGGGTCCCACCCCTCCTTTTAACCTCTGAAATTTACTCCTAACAACTGTGGTAAACAGTGAACCCTATACTACCCTTGGCAATTCAAATTATTCATCCATGAGCCATTTGAATTGATCAAAGTTCAAATGAGGTTTGGTTTGAATGAATTTCAGCACAAGTTCAGTTTGAAATTCAAATAAAGTTTGAATTTCACCCCCTTAGCTCATGTCAAGATCAACTCCAAATGGAGTGAAAATTGGTGTGTGAGCTCACAAAAATGTGCTGAGCAAGAATATGCCTTCCACTTTCAAATTCATGGTATAAAAACAGTTTGAATTTGAATATGTTTTCAAACTGCCCTCCTCCTACCTATACCCAAAATGACCTCAAAAAGGTTTTGAATTTGGGTGAAACTTGGCATGGACATCCTTAGCAAAGTGTAGGAGTTTTCATATGCCCAGCCCATCTATATCACATGTGGGAAATACCACTTTTGCAATGTGTGAGTTTGTTCTCTAATGAGCATGTTGATAATTGTTACTTGCTCTTCATTTGTGTTCATCATTATTCCTCAAATGAGGTGTGTGGTGTGGTGATGAACACTGCAAATGAGTGTCAAAAACTGAGGCCCTTACACACCCGCAGACGGATGGGCAAACCGAGCGGGTAAATCAAATCCTAGAAGACATGCTACGAGCATGCGCTATCAACCACGGCAAGAATTGGGATGATCACTTGCCGTTAGCCGAGTTCTCGTACAACAATGGGTACCAAGCCAGCATCAAGATGGCGCCCTACGAGGCGCTATACGGAAGAAAATGCCGCACACCATTGAACTGGTGTGAGTCTGGCGAAAGGGTTACCTTCGGGATTGACCTTGTCAACAACGCGGAAGAAAAGGTTCGACTAATTCAAGCGAACCTAAAAGCCGCTCAATCCCGTCAGAAACAGTATGCGGACCGGAGAAGGCGCCCATTACAATTCGAGGTTGGAGATCACGTATATCTACGGGTGTCTCCAATGAAGGGCGTAAACAGATTTGGGGTGAGAGCAAAGTTGGCACCCCGATTCATCGGTCCATTCCAGATTACCGAAAGATGTGGATCAGTGGCATACCGGCTGAAATTACCAGAAGCACTTTCCGGTGTGCACGACGTCTTTCACATTTCCCAGCTGAGGAAGTGTCTCAAGCTATCAACTACCGTTCAGCTGGAAGACATTGAAGGACTGCAACCGGATCTCACCTATCGGGAGGAACCGGTGCAGATTATTGATGAAAAGGCCCGAACCACACGCAACCGTACGTTGTGGTTCTACAAGGTTCTATGGAGTAATCACTCCACGGACGAAGCGACATGGGAGAGCGAAGAATTCCTTCGCACTAACTACCCTGACTTTTTCACGTCGCATATCCGGTAATTTTCCACCGTCCTCTCTCTCATTTTCACCTTATAATCTCGGGACGAGATTCTTTTAAGGGGGGGGGGGGGGAATGTAAGGGCCTCAGTTTTTGATACACATTTGCAGTATTCATCACCACACCACACACCTCATTTGAGGAAGAATGATGAACACAAATGAAGAGCAAGTAACAATTATCAACATGTTCATTAGAGAACAAACTTACACATTGCAAAAGTGGTATTTCCCACATGTGATATAGATGGCCTGGACATATGAAAACTCCTACACTTTACTAAGGATGTCCCTGCCAAGTTTCACCCAAATTCAAAACCTTTTTGAGGTCAGTTTGGGTATAGTTAGGAAGAGGGCAGTTTGAAACCTTATTCAAATTCAAACTGTTTTTATCCCATGAATTTAAAAGTGGAAGGCATATTCTTACTCAGCACATTTTTGTGAGCTCACACACCAATTTTCACTCCATTTGGAGTTGATCTTGACATGAGCTAAGTGGGAGAAATTCAAACTTTATTTGAATTTCAAACTGAACTTGTGCTGAAATTCATTCAAACCAAACCTCATTTGAACTTTGATCAATTCAAATGGCTCATGGGTGAATAATTTGAATTGCCAAGGGTACTATGGGGTTCACTGTTTACAACAGTGATTAGGAGTAAATTTCAGAGGTTAAAACTGGAGGTGGGACCCACATGTCAGCCACTGCTCAGATCAAACCGACTGAGACTTTTTCACTCGGGTCGCCGAGCCGCAGCGGTGATCGCCACCGAGGCCAGCCGCCGCGCCACCAGCTGCTTGCCCACGCGCGGGCGTGAGGCGGTGCAGAGACTTCTTAAGGCGCCTGCCCCCTCCTCGGCCGAGGTACCGCCGTTCTTCCCAGCAAGAACTCAGCGCCGGCCGAAAACTTCCGCAGCTCGGACTTGATCGGAGAACGCCGATCGCATCTTCCTCCTTCCACTCCAGAGCCCCAGCAAGGTACTAGAGACCTTCCTCCATCCTCCCCGTTGCTAGGATTCGGTTGAAACCGATTGATATCGGCTGTGCCGAAAGATCAAACTCGGAACTTGGAACCGCCGCACCTCGGGCTCTCGTGGACAGCCCAACCAGGGCGTTGTCACGCCCGAGACAAGGCACCCTTGGACGCGCGGGTGACCGGTGCTGCTCATCCCCGAGCCACAGCTCGAGTGGTTGCTCACCGGCGGCGAATTTCCACTTTTCCCCTTTCTGTGTGCAGAACGACCTTCGGGTCTGATTCTGTTTAATTCGTGCTCTAGAAAGGATTAGAGGGCCTCAGGCCGCTCTCACATGAGCTAGACACGGTAACGCACAAGTTGCCTTCAAAACTCTGGGCCGGAGAACCTCTGTGCCCGGCGTAATTTGAGGTCCACTAATGGCGGAACGAACGGGCGGCATCGGGCGCACGGTGAGGACCTATTTCGGGCCTTCCCCGAGCTGCCTCGAGCTCATGTCGACCTTCTCTGAGGTCCACTGATGCTCCCCGACCGATTTCCCAAGTAGCTGAGGTGCTAGAGAGGTCAGCCGACATGGCCGAAGTCATTCCGAGGTGGCGGCTCGTCGCCAACCATGCTCCGGCCGTTGTCATGAGCAGCTGACCCTCGGATCCTGTTCCCCGAGTAAAAGTAGGCAGGGGCGGCCAAGATCGAGAAGTTTGGAGCTGTACAGCAGCCGGCGGCGAGCTCTCCGGCGAGATCACTCGGCGGCGGAGCGCGGGTGTCGCGAGGTTGAAGAAGGGGGTGGACCCCAGCTGTCAGCGGGAGATATTTTGAATCGGGATCCGGCTGCGGCCGGGATCGGGTGTGCTGGCGCGTAAAATCATTGTGGGCCGCGGTGTGCTGTCGCCTCGGCGTGCGACGCGTGTCCCCTGGGCCCACGCGTGAGTTTAAACTTTTCCCCAATTTTCAGATTTCCTTCAAACTTCAAATTCTCATAACTTTGGCTAGAAAGCTCCAAATTGTGTGAACCAAATTTTGCTGGATTCAGCTCTCTGAGTACTTTCCAGAAAGTCAAGTTTCACTTCATGAAATTCCTTATTTCTCCCAAATTAATCCCTCAAAGTTTAAACTGTTGGGAATTTTAACTGGAGAATCCTTTGGAGGAAAATCCTGAAATTTTGCTGAGATGTTCACCAAAATATACTTGAACTACCATAAAAATTTCAGATCCATTTGAGATCATTTAATCCACCTAATGGTGTGATTAGTGAAACTGTTCCAGAGAAAATAGAAAATGTTCAGAAACATTTTCAGAATTTTCTCTGAAATTGTTTAGCTCATATCTGTAGTTAGAGAATTCCAAATTAAGCGAGACCAAATCCATTAGAACCCTCTGAAAATCTAGTTTTCAGAAAGTCATAGTTTGCTTCATGAAAATTCCTAGAACACCCTAAGAGTTCCAATTAAGGTCAAGGACATAATTAATTGTGGAGGGCTCAAATGAGCTTTGCTGCAACTAAAACTTGATCAAGTCTCTGTTTAGGTTGTAACCAAGCCACAGTAAAAGTTTCACAGTCATTAGGCCTGTCTAGCAAGGGTTATAGACTTAACAACTTCAAACTTAATACAAATGCATTAAATTAATACATGTATTGTTTCTATCATGTAGTCGCTAAGGTCGAGGAGGAACCCGAAGTCCTAGACTTCGTTACTCCGGAGGAACAGCTAGCCTACGACCAAGAGCAGCAAGGCAAGCTCCGGTTTGCATTAACCTTTTTACAAATTTTTATTGTTTTGAGCACATACTTGTTTCCTTTATTCTGTGCATTAGAGTCTTGTTTGGAAGCCCCACTGCATAGCCAAGAGAACCATGGGTTGGGTTAGGATTGCAAACCCCGTTAGCTACTGCATTGCTAGGATAGAGTAGGATTCGGTACAAGTCGGGTAGTTGGAACTACTCGCGAGAATAGGCTAGAGGCACATTGCTCGGGTAGTGATAGCACATGAAACACATGGCAAGAAAATGAGACCAAGCGGAGGGTAAGGGCAGCAGGACTTTGGGGCCTGTGTGCTGTAGCTCCGCTTGTGTCGATTGAGGACCGAGCCGTGTGCGGGCCTGTTGAACAAGCTAGAACAGTACCGAAGACCTACCGGCTATATGGGAACCGGGAAACTGATGTAACTCGGGTAGCTGGGTATTGAGGCATTGCCCGTCGTTCAGAGGGTAGGTTGAGAGCTTGAGGTGTAAATCGGCTGGCGGCACGGAGATGCGCGTGCAGAGACCTCTTGCTCGGGACGATGGGACCGGTTCAATATTTGGCTGACGGGTGAAAGGTAGTCGCGTACGGCGTCCGTGATGGTTGTTGTAGGCAACATCGATTACGGGCGTACGTGACGGGTTGTTCGGGTAACCCTGCAGGTGTAAATCGATTATAATCGCCGTCCCTCGCGGTCAGTGAGTACCACTTGTTCACTGTACCGTGACGTAGAAAGAACAGGCTAGACACATGTTAAAATGCTGCTGATTGAAAGATGGACATTGATTGTTAATGATATGCTGTAGTCTAGAGCTAACTAAAGTTCTTTTCAACTTTGGGCAAAGTACATGAGAGAAATGCGTTTCTTGTTTGATTGCGGCTCTCTCATGTGCCTTAGCGTAAGGTTCTCCACAACCTGCTGCTAAAACTTGAAAGTAAGGTTCTACTAATTAGGCGAGTCCTTGCAAATGATTTTTACCTCATGTAACCCATTACCCTCATGTAGAAGTTCCATGTTTAGGTGAGACGGGTCAGACTTGCTAAGCCTTCGTGCTCACTGCTTGTGTTTGAAGCTTTTGCAGGGTTCTATGAGGAAGGGACTCCCGAAGAGGAGACGGAACCCCAGGAGGGGAACCCCGTCGAGTGGGAGTCGTGCACGCCGCAGAGTTAGTGTGCGTGTGTGCTAGCAAGGACACGTTCAAGGGCTGAACGTGCACTTGATGCTTAGTCTACGCCCGCGAGTGTGGACTGAACTTATTTTGATGTAAACATGTTCATAAACTGTTTATGTAATAAAATTTCCGCTTCCGCTTTGTACCTTTGACGTGTGTTATCCGGTGCTGTGCAACGCAGCACCCCTCAGCGTGATCCTGGCTCGACAGGACCTTGGGGTCGTGTCAAGGGGAGTGGCAGAGGACGGAAGGGCGGGGTCGCCACTGGGAATGAAGTCGCCGCTCACCTTGCACACCATCTCGTACAGCTCCTCGTCGGAAGGATCAGAGCCGGGGCCCCTCTCCAGCCTGGTACAGTCCTGCTCGCCAGTGTAGTACCACGCAGGGCGACTGCGCTGCTGCAAGGGCGCAATATGGCGCGACATGAAGTCCATCAGCACCATCAGGGATGTTAGCCCCTCGTTGGCCAAGAACCGGATCCGCTCCAAGACCGGTGCATACTCCTGCTCCAACTCTGGACCTCCTCCCAGAAGCGACGCTCGGTGGTTGGTCCAGCGGTCGGGAGCTGTAGGCGATCGTGCTCGTCGGTCTGCACGACCACCCACCTCTCCCTCCAGTTTTCCCACCTTGACGCGCTGAAAGGCAGAAGGTACCCAGAGACCATTGGGTCCTTGCTTCTGAGTTCTTGATACATCTTGTTGTTGCCGGGGTGAATAGAAAATTTTGATAAGTGAGCCTCATCAAAAAATTTCTTCCGTAATTCCGGGTTACGGGGTACGATGATCCGGTCCTTGAACCATAGGACGCCGTCTCCGTCCTTCCGGAAACATTTCAACTCCCCACTGTCTACACGTCTCCGCAAATGCGACATGCCCTTGTCATTCTTCTGGGCTGCTGCTATCTCTTCACGGATGGTGGGGATCAAAGCCAGGTTGTAGAGAGCTCCGTGTGGAATCACATGTAGTGGTGTTTCGCTCTCTTCCAACGGTGTGATGGTCAGATTATTGACGTGTGACTTGCGGCTCAGCGCATCTGCCACTACGTTTGCCTTGCCCGGATGATAATGGATCTCTATTTCGTAATCCTTTATCAATTCTAACCATCTTCATTGCCTCATGTTCAGCTCCTTCTGAGTGAATATGTACTTGAGGCTTTTGTCGTCGGTATATAAATGTACGAGGTTACCGAGTAGGTAGTGCCTCCACATCTTCAGTGCAAGTACCACGGCAGCGAGCTTCAAATCGTGAGTTGGATAGTTTTGCTCATGGTTTCTAAGCTGCCGTGACCCATACGCGATTACCCTTCGGTCTTGCATCAGCACACACCCGAGCCCAATGCCGGATGCATCGCAGTACACATCAAACGGTTTTGTTGTGTCTGGCTGCGCCAAAACCGGTGCTGATGTCAGGTGCTTGACTAAAGCCTTGAATGCTGCTTCACATGCTGGACTCCAAACATATTTGGTAGCCTTCTTCAGCAGCTCTGTCATTGGCTTGGCAATCTTCAAGAAGTTCGGAATGAACCTCCGATAATATCCCGCGAGTCCGAGGAAACTCCGTACCTCGTGAACAGTTCTCGGGGATTTCTAATTCAGCACTTGAGTGATCTTGCTCGGGTCTACATCGATACCCTCCGCTGAGATGATATGCCCGAGAAAAGGCACTTGCGATATCCAGAATTCGCATTTGCTGAATTTCGCGTATAGCTTGTGATCCCGCAGCCGTTGCAAGACTATACGCAGATGCTTCTTGTGATCTTCCTCCGACTTGGAATATACCAGTATGTCGTCGATGAAGACCACGACAAACTTGTCCAGCTCCAGCATGAATACCGAGTTCATCAAGTACATGAAGTGAGTTGGAGCATTGGTGAAGCCGAAGGACATGACCAGGTACTCATAAAGTCCGTACCTTTTTGAGAAAGCTGTCTTTGGAATGTCCTCAGCCCTTGTCTTAATCTGATGGTACCCGGATTTTAAATCCATCTTGGAAAAGATCTTTGCTTTGACCAACTGATCAAACAACATGTTGATCCGTGGCAATGGGTACTTGTTCTTGATGGTTACGGCATTTAATGGATGATAGTCCACGGAAAGCCGTAACGTCTCATCCTTCTTCTTGACAAATAATGCCGAACATCCCCATGGCGAGGAGCTCGGCCTAATAAAACCCTTCTCCAGAAGGTCCGTGAGCTGAGTCTTCAGTTCAGCCAACTCCTTGGCCGCCATCTTGTACGGCCTTTGGGATATTGGCATGGTTCCTGGTGCAAGTTCAATCTTGAACTCCACATCTCTATCAGGCGGCATCCCCGGCAAATCCTCCGGGAATACGTCAGGGAACTCTCGGACCACTGGAATATCTTCCAATCTGATGGTTGTGGCTTGATAGACACTTGGAAGTTTTATTTCTGGACTGTCCAGAAATAATGAGTGAGACTCGTGCACTTCTGAGTTCAAGTGCACAACTCGGAGGACGGTGTCTAAAACAGCGCCGTGGCAGGTTAACCACGACATCCCTAAGATAATATCGACCTTTTGTCCCTCTAAGATTATGAGAGACGTAGGGTAAACTCTACCCTCTAAGCACAATGGCGCTTTTGGGACCATCATGCTTGCTGAAATTTTCCCACCCAGTGAACACATCACATAAGGACTATCGGTGGGTAGTATTTGCAAGCTATACTTATCAATGAAAGCTTGGCTAATGAAGCTATGCGTGGCGCCTGAATCAAATAGTACTATAGCGGGATGCTGGTGGAGTTGGAACATACCCGCAAGGATTGGCTCGCCCTCCAGCACGTCCTCAATGGCAAGCTGGTGGACGGTGCCGGGCCTAGGGTTTGCCCGCCGCGCATTAGTAGGGTTCCGGGGTTGATTCCTCCCCTGGAATGGTGGTGCCACTCCGCCGCCTTGCCTCTCCGGGCAACTGCTCGCGAAGTGTCCTGGACGACCACACTTGTAACATGTGGCCGCTTCTGGTGTAGTGCTCGGGGGACGAAAGCCCGGCATGTGCTGCTGAGGTACATACGCACGCGGCATCTGGTTGTACCCGAAATATTGAAGCATACGCCTCAATGCTTCCAGATAGCCGCTACGGTGAGAACAGTGGGACACCACCCACCCGTTCTCCAACTGTTTATCTGCTGTCTTCTGTAAAAATATATTTGAGAAGTGTCAAATATTTATTTAAACAGTAAACCATTGAGTTATAACATAAGTCATGTCATTGAACTCATAAAACTTGGAAACCTAGTTCAAATTTTAAACAAATTTGACTGCTGATCTGCGGTTCCCATGACAGCCCTGACCAGTTTCCATTTCAACCTGATTTAGGCCATGTTAAATCAAAACCAATTCTGGAGCTCAACATCAAAGTTAAAGCTAACTTCAATAGCTTTCCAGAAAGTATTTGCTTGGCCTAAGATCTGTCCTGGCTCAAAAGTTATGAGATGTCAAAGTTAACAGAATTTCTGAAAACATTTGGACAGCACCTCCCTGCTATAGGTACTGATTTGATCCAAGAATTCCAGTTAATTCTTCTCCCAATCTGAAAAAACTTTCTGTTACAAAGTTGTAACCCCTCTCATAAACTTTCCAGAACTACCTCATTTTCTATTTTTGGATTTTTATGCAGGAAGTTATGCTCAATTTACAGAGAGTCTTTGCTCTGCCCTGTTTTCTGGACAGTTTCAACTCTACTGCATTTTCAGTTGGTTAAGGGATGAAACACCTCTGGACCTCAACAGAAAAGTTGTAAAGCTCTTCCAAAGCTTTCCAGAAATGTATCATATGACCCCAACCTCGAAAGAACTCAACCTATAACCTCTGATTAACTTCAGCTTTGACTCGGCTGAAAACAGAGTGCTCTGTCCTTAACAACCTATAAGTTGGAAACTTGTTAATTTTGAATATCTTGTTCAAGGGAAGGAGTTACATCAAGTTTTACTACTTTAGATCAAAACCTTCAATTTTTAAATGAAGTTGTTCATTTAGTTGGGTGTACGTCGATGCGTCACCAGATTATGTCGGTACTACGTCGTCACAAAGAAAAACCTATACCGGACTTAGCCGGCTTCATTAATTCAGTGGCACTAAACATCACTCGCACACGGACGCTACACGTCTACCGTTTCGTGGTCAGGCTACCTGCAGAAACTCAAACAATTGTCAGACTCGGCTGCACACCGAGCCCGGAATCCATACAGTTCGTACACCCGGCCGTCATCACTCGCCCGGATGTTCTCAAGCCAAACACGCCTTGAGCTACGTGTTCACGTTTCAGACTACGTGACGGGGTCTCCCAAGTTGCACCACGCACGCCAGGGACAGACGTTGCTCTAATACCCCGAACGACATCAAGAGTCATAGAGGATATCAAAGCGGGTCGGGTTACCTGCCACCCGTGGGGCTCCACCCTTCAGCTTGTGCGCACTGGTGGACAGCGCTTACATGCACCCCCAAGAAATAAACGTCCCGAGATGCATGATTTTCCAACATAGACAGATAGGTTAGTATGCCACTTTCTATATGCTAATAACATCCTTATACGGGCTACTAACTCGTTCCTCACTGGATTTTTGAAAAAGATGACCTTTGTAGTGCGTTAAACCTCAAGTGAGCTCTGATACCAGCGCTGACACGACCCCAACGGTCTTGTCGAGCCAGGATCACGCTGAGGGGTGCTGCGTTGCACAGCACCGTATAACACACGTCAAAGGTACAAAGCGGAAGCAAGATTTTTATTACATAAACGAGTTTATGAACATGTTTACAGCAAAATATGTCCAGTCTACACTCACGGGCGTAGACTACGCATCAAGTCCATGTTCAGCCCTTGAACGTGTCCTTGCTAGCACACACGCACACTAACTCTGCTGCGTGCACGACTCCCGCTCGACGGGGTTCCCCTCCTGGGGTTCCGTCTCCTCTTCGGGAGTCCCTTCCTCATAGAACCCTGCAAAAGCTTCAAACACAAGCAGTGAGCACGAAGGCTCAGCAAGTCTGACCCGTCTCACTTAAACATGGACTTCTACATGAGGGGTGATGGGTTACATGAGGTAAAAATCATTTGCAAGGACTCGCCTAATTAGTAGAACCTTACTTTCAAGTTTTAGCAGCAGGTTGTGGAGAACCTTACGCTAAGGCACATGAGAGAGCGGCAATCAAACAAGAAATGCATTTCTCTCATGTACTTTGCCCAAAGTTGAAAAGAACTTTAGTTAGCTCTAAACTACAACAAACCATTAACAAGCAAAGTCCATCTTTCAATCAGCAGCATTTTAACATGTAACTAGCCTGTTCTTTCTACATCACGTTACAGTGAACAAGTGGTACTCACTGACCGCGAGGGACGGCGATTATAATCGATTTACACCTGCAGGGTTACCCGAACAACCCGTCATGTACGCCCATACTCGATGTTGCCTACAACAACCATCACGGACGCCATACGCAACTACCTTTCACCCGTTAGCCAAATGTTGAACCGGTCCAATCGTCCCGAGCAAGAGGTCTCTGCACACGCACCTCAGTGCCGCCAGCCGATTTATACCTCGAGCTCTCAACCTACCCTCTGAACGACCAGCTATGCCTCAACACCCAGCTACCCGAGTTACATCGGTTTCCCGGTTCCCATATAGCCGGTAGGTCTTCGGTACTGTTCTAGCTTGTTCAACAGGCCCGCACACGGCTCGGTCCTCAATCGACACAAGCGGAGCTACAGCACACAGGCCCCAAAGTCCTGTTGCCCTTACCCTCCGCTTGGTCTCATTTTCTTGCCATGTGTTTCATGTGCTATCACTACCCGAGTCGAGTGCCTCTAGCCTATGCTCGCGAGTAGTTCCAACTACTCGACTTGTACCGAATCCTACACTATCTTAGCATTGCAGTAGCTAACGGGGTTTGCAATCCTAAACCCAACCCATGGTTTTCTTGGCTATGCAATTGGGTTTCCAAACAAGACTCTAATGCAAAGAATCATAATACTCAAGTAAGTGCTCAAAACAATAAGATTTGTAAAACGGTTAATGCAAACCGGAGCTTGCCTTGCTGCTCTTGGTCGTAGGCTAGCTGCTCCTCCGGAGTAACGAAGTCTAGGACTTCGGTTTCCTCCTCGACCTTAGCGACTACATGATAGAAGCAATACATGTATTAATTTAAATGCAGTTGTATTAACTTTTAAACTTGTGAACTCTATAACTCTTACTAGACAAGCCCAATGACTGTGAAATTTTTACTGTGGCTTGGTTACAACCTAAACAGAGACTTGGTCAAGTTTTAGTTGCAGCAAAGCTCATTTGAGCCCTCCACAATTAATCATGTACTTGACCTTAATTGAAGGCTTTTAGGGTGTTCTAAGGATTTTCATGAAACAAACTGTGACTTTCTGAAAACTAGATTTTCAGAGGGTTCTAATGGAATTGGTTTCACTTAATTTGAAGGTTCCTAGCTAAGGATATGTGCTAAACAATTTCAGAGAAGTTTCTGAAAATGTTTCTGAACATTTTATATTTTCTATGGAACAGTTCCACTAATCACACCATTAGGTGGATCAAATGAGCTCAATGGATCTGAAATTTTTATGGTAGTTCAGGGGTATTTTGGTGAACATCCCAGCAAAATTTCAGGATTTTCCTCCAAAGGATTCTCCAGTTAAAATTCCTAACAGTTTAAACTTTGAGGAATTAATTCTGGAGAAATAAGGGTTTTCATGAAGTGAAACTTAATTTGCTGGAAAGTGCTCAGAGAGTTGAATCCAACAAAATTTGGTTCACTCGATTTGGAGCTTTCTAGCCAAAGTTATGAGGAATTGAAGTTTGGAAGAATTCTGAAAATCGGGGGAAAAGTTTAAACTCTCGGGGGCCCGGGGAGACACGTGTTGAGCGCGGAGGTGTCCGGCACACCGGGGCTCACAGGGTATTTGCGCGCTCGCACAGCAGATCCCGGCCACACCCGATCCCAATTTAAATTCTTCAGCCGCTGACACATGGGCCAGCCGGCTTCGTCTTCCTCCCGCCGTTCTGTCGCGCCCGCGCCGCCGACCTCGCCGGAGACGACCCGGAGCTCGCCGGCTCACCGCTGCCGGACCTCCCATGGTCTGAAACTCACCGCCAGGCGGTTGTCGACGTCGAGGAACACGTCGGTGGTGTCAGGTCGGGCTGGGGGTGACCGGAAATAGGTCGGCGACGTGCCGCGGCCTCGGTTGAGGTTCGGTGCCGTCGACCGTAGGTTCTAACCCGCCAACACCTCGAACAACGGTCCTACAGCATCAGTGTACCTCTAGGAAGCTCAACAAGGTGTCAAAAGGGTTCAGGGATGGCGGCAAGTCAGTCGGCACCGTGTGACCGATCGTGCCCGCCATGAGCGCCCTTGATCGAGCTCGAAATTCATCACTCCTAGACAGTTTCACGCCACGGATGCAGAAAAGAACTTGATTGCCGGATAGTCCAGCGTCTATGTGCAAGATTTGATAACCACCGAAAGATCATAGAGCGAGAATTTGAAGAATCCATACTGGAAGCTCGGTTTACGGTTGCCAGAGCAAAAACTGAGAATTCGCCGGCGAGAGTTCACGGCGTAGCTTGAGCTTCGGGTGGAAGCAGCGTGGAGTCCATGCGCTCCTGTTGCCGCCCTTGCTCGGCCGTGGAAGTGGCTGTAGTGTGCTGCCCATGTGAGACCTATCGCCGTCCTTCAGCTAAACTGCGGCGGTCGTCGTTGATCACGGGAACAGGGGCCGAAACCCGGTGGTTCAGGCGTTGGGAGGGTGGTGCTCGAGCTCAGGATGTTGCCTGGCAACTCGGAGAGGCGAGGACATGATTGTTTGCTGTGTTTTCCCAATCGACCGAGAGCTCGGGAAGAAAAGGAATGGCGCCGCCCAGTGTCGCTCACGGGGATAAGAAGGCACCCGGTCTTCACCCCGCTGAGGCGGTGACGGTCGCGTGGGGGCGTGAGCAGGCCACCTGGGCACCAGCGCGCGTAGAGGGGAAGCAGGTGGTGGCGCCAGTGGCTGCTCGGTGATGCAGCCGACAGCTGCTCGGTGGAATTTTCCACCGAGGCTGTGACTTTGTGTGCAAGTTTTGCCTCCTCCTCTCTATGACATGTGGGTCCCACCCGTGGTTTTAACCTCTGAAATTTACTCCTAATAACTGTTGTAAACAGTGAGCTCCATAATACCCCTGGTGATTCAAATTATTTACCCATGAGCCATTTGAATAGAGTAGGATTCAAATTGGGTTTGGTTTGAATGAATTTCAGCACATGTTCAGTTTGAAATTCAAATAAAGTTTGAATTTGCCCCACTTAGCTCATGTCAAGATCAACTCCAAATGGAGTGAAAATTGGTGTGTGAGCTCACAACAATGTGCTGACTAAGAATGTGCCTCCCACTTTTGAATTCACGGGATAAAAACAGTTTGAATTTGAATATGGTTTCAAACTGCCCTCTTCCTAACTATACCCAAAATGACCTCAAAAAGGTTTTGAATTTGGGTGAAACTTGGCATGGACATCCTTAGCAATGTGTAGGAGTTTTCTCATGTCCAGCCCCTCTATATCACATGTGGGAAATACCCCTTTTGCAATATGTGAGTTTGTTCTCTAAGGAGCATGTTGATGGTGGTTACTTGCTCTTCATCTGTGTTCATCAACTTTCCTCAAATGAGGTGTGTGGTGTGGTGATGAACACTTCAAATATGTGTCAAAAACTGAGGCCCTTACACTGGACACGTGGAGCCTCCGGAGCTCTCCCCGCGGAGGGGGGAGGTCCGGCTCAGTTGGCCACGTGGCGGGCCTGGAGCTTACCTCTGAGGAGAGGGATGTACGGCCCCGCTGGACACGTGGCGCCTTCGGAGCTCTCCCTGCGGAGAAGGGCATGGTCCTTAGGAAGTTTCCCATGTGCGCGGGGGTACCCCATATTGAGGGTACCGACAGTGGCCCCCGGGCCCATCTCGGGGGAGATAGTGAGCCCGAGGTGGGGCCCCCGTCTCTTCCACTCCACGCACCTTCTCCAAGACCCGCATTGACCGTTGCCGGAGCACGAAAAGTCGCGGGATCGTGGGAGCGTGTGCCCCACTTGATGGCTGCTTTTACTGCGGCGGTTCCCAAGGCTGCCACTTCTGCACGTCGCAGCGCCTTTTCGGGAACCGCCGAAGCATCCTGCCGGCTCATCTTCTTGAGAGACTGACTTCTTGGCCCACCACTTCAGCTGGACGGCTTGGGTCCACTTGTCATCGACGCTCGGTCTTGGAGCTGAAGCGGTTGTCCAAGCGGCGTATTCGAAGAGTTTTGAATCGCTTTGAATCGCGCCTGGGAAGTCTAAAAGGGGATCTCACCTGCATCGCGGCTTCCCTTCGCACTTCCCAGCGCTTGCATCTTCCTTGTTTCCTTGAGCCCTTTTCTTCCCTGACCTTGAGCTTCCATCTGCCATGGCTTCCAACTTGCCTCCGGAGAAGAAACACACCCGGTCTCCTCCGGCGGCGGCGTTTGCGCAGAGTCAGGGATCCAGGGCGCCTGAGCGTCCTTCTTCTGGAGATGGCGTCTCGTCCGGTGGCGACTCAAAGAGGTCTCGGGCTTCCCATTCCGGCGAGACCCCACTCGAGCGTCGACGGACTGAAGGTCCCCGGGCGTCGCGTCCTCCTTCCTCGGGAGGTGGAGCCCCGAGGGGGAGCGCTGGTGCAGCGATGCCCACGGGCGAGTCTAGAGCTCAAGCGCCCCGGGCCTCGGGGGCCAGATCGGCGTCTAGGGGGGGCTTCAGGAGCGTCCCCTACCCCGCCGGTCCGGGTGACTGCGGGACAGCCCTCGGCGGCGACGGCGGGTTCTAGTGGACCTACCCCGGCTCGGAAGCCGTGGTTCAGAGCCTGTTGGAGCGCTCGTGTCCCTCGGTAAGTGTCACCCTTACCAGGTTCCAGAGCCTGCATTCTTTTCTTGTTTCCTTAACCTGAGAGCCTCCCATGTTTGCAGGGACTCTTCGAGTGCCGGTAACGTCTTCGTTTCCCGGCCTTCCCCGACTGTCGTGGGATCTGTGCCGCAGAGCCCGACAGCTGAAGCAGTTCCGGCAGCCCCCAAGCCGGCGTAGGCTCCTCCTGCGCCGGTCGGTCCAGCTCCTGCGACAGCAGTGACAACACCCGCTCATCCTCCTTCACCAGCTTGGGAGCCGGCTGTTGCTGAAGGTTTGGTGGGACCGTCTGGCGGCGTCCCGCCTTCTGGTGTTGAAGTGGGAGAGGCAGCCACAGGCCCTACGGCGTGCAGCGAACCGGGGTGCGCCGGGAGCAGCCCCGCTCCAGTGCCGATTTCTCCTGATCATCGCCTCGTCCCGGTCGCCGGAGCACCATCTCCTCCTGAAGACGACGTGATGGAGGAAATCGGGGGCGCGGCTTTGGCCTCTGCCGCGCCGCTGTCCCTGGCGGACACCCTCGAGCTTGCCCAGACGAGCGTCCGGCAGGTCC
Organism: Neostapfia colusana; assembly: GCA_030760725.1. Lineage (NCBI taxonomy): Eukaryota > Viridiplantae > Streptophyta > Magnoliopsida > Poales > Poaceae > Neostapfia > Neostapfia colusana. Next base: position 112,159,581 of record JASWHV010000006.1, read on the forward strand.
TGGCCGTGCTCGGTCGTGAGCGGGAGGAGCAGGCAGAAGAGAGGGATCGCCTCCTCAGCTGGGGGCGTCTCTTGAAGGAGCGGACCGAGGAGGTCAGGTAGGAGCTTGACTCGAGGTGGGCGTCGCTCGATGTCATGGAGGCGCTCCTTGACCGCCAGAAGAGAGCCGTCGACCGCCTGGACTCCGAGACTCGGCGGATCCACCAGGAGACCCGCGAGACTCGTGCCCTTGCCGAGGGGCGCCTCTCTGCTTTGGAGGAGCTGCGGCTGAAGCTGGAGAGCCGTGAGTGCACCATCGAGAACAAGGAGCGCACTGAGGCGGCTGAGGCAGAGAAGGTCGCCGCGTGGCTGGTGGCTGGCAAGGGCGACCTGAGGGCCCGAGCTAAGGAGCTGGAGACCTGGAAGGCAGATCTGGTCACGAGGGAGGAGCAGGTCTCCCGGGAGCACCAGGTGGTCCTGGATTGCCATCTGGCAGCCGACTTCCGGGCTTCGGAGTTGGAGCGGCTCGCCCAGAGTCTCAATCTTCGGGAGAGCTCTCTGGCAGCCAAGGAGAAGGAATTCTCCGAGGGGGGCCGCGACGCCTTGCTGGTAGCCTGCCGCGAGATGGAGGAGCTCCAGGCCTCGCGGTCCTCCGAGGCCCGGGCGGTCTGGAGCTTCGTCGACCAGGAAGGGTCTGCCCTGGTCCCCCTTGGCTTCAGCCCGGTGAAGGCAGTGGCTCCGGCGTAGAAGGTGGCCGAGGTGATCCCTGCGCTCGAGTCTATTGGCACCAAGATGGACTGGCTTGAAGCGGTGGTCGCCGGTGAGCTCGAGGCAGAGGGACGGGGCCTGGCGATGGAGGTTGCTACGCACGTGTTGGCGTGCTTCCGGAGCCGGGATCCCTCCCTCTAACTCGAGCCAGTGAGGCAGAGCCTCGCCGCGGAGCGGGAGGAAGCTGCCAGGGCTGAAGTCGGGGAGGTGGCCGCCCTTGTAGCCTCTAGGTTCCGGCGCGATCCAGGGGAATCCTAGGGCTTGTATCTTTTCTTTTCCTTTTGTCAAGTCTGTAGTCCAGCTCATGGAGCCTTGAATGAATAGACCCTTTGTTTCTTGTGTCCACGCTCATCTTCTTTTTGGCTTGGCCTGGCCGAGTCCTTAGCTCCGCAAGGTACTCAGAGGTCTCCACCATTCTTGAAGTCTTGCACAGACACCCTCCTCAGGTCCTTATTGTGTTAATGGCCCAAGGGGTCTTCGGAGCTCGCCTCGTGAGAACAGGGAGGTCCAGATCTGCCGGCCACATGGTGGGCCCGGAGCTCTCCTCTGAGAAGGTGGAGGTCCGACCCCATGGGACACGTGGAGCCTTCGGAGCTCACCCCTGCGGAGGGGGCGAGGCCTGGCTCTGCCGGCCACATGGCGGGCCCGGAGGTACCCTCTGAGGAGAGGGGAGCTCCCGCCCCACCGGACACGTGGGGCCTTCGGGGCTCGCCCTGCGAAAGGAGCGAGACCCGGATCCTCCGGTCTTGCGCTGGAGTAATCGATAGATCCGGCCCTCCCCTGTGCGGTTCCCGTAGCTAAAATCTGAAGGTCCTGCACACATGTAGAGGAAGCATAATTCTCCTCGAGGGCTTTCCCTTCCCCGTCTCCTAGTCTTATTTGGCTTACGGTCCTGGTCCGGTATACGGGGCTTGGGCAATTCTGTGCGCGAGGCGCTGGGGGTCCGGCTCCCTCCGAGGTCAGGGTACGATCGTCCAACCCCTAGTACCAGACCTAACGCCGGGGAGGCAGAGTGTACAGGCTTTCGGTACGGAACCAGGCAAAGCGGCTGTACTCCCCTGGACCTTCGAAGGACAGGGCGCACACGCTTTGGGTCGGAACCGGCAAAGAAGGCTACGCACCCTGGACCCCTCATGCACAGCGCAGGCCTTTCCTGGAGGTGACCAACTGGCACCACAACACCTGACTGGGGGAGGCCCGAAAGGCCCCCTGGCCATCGGCAGGTGCCTCAAGCGCAACCGCCTTTGGTAGGATAGCAAATGCTGACTATGTATGAGAGCGGAAAAGGGGAGCTAAATGTACGGTGAGCATACATGGAAAGTGCGGTCATAGAAATTAATGTGTAATTTAAATGAGCACATAAGTAAGAGCGTGGTAGAACAGGTTTCTGTGTAAATGCCCATAGGAGGAAGGCTGGCTGAACATGGAGGCAACGACCCGCCTCATTAAGAAGGGAAGCAAGACTCTACGCGCTTGGGGTCGGAACCAGGCCAAGTTGAACGTAGTCCTGGACCGTCCCCTGAGGCTTAGCTGCTCCGAGCGCTGTTCCTGGAGCCTATGGGATCTATTACAGAAAGGAAAAGGCCTGTTCTACTAATACTCTGGGGATAGAACTTACTGTGATGTTCCACGCTCCAAGGGTTCGGGAGCGGATCCCATCCTTGGTGGAGAGGCGTATGTACCTGGGGCGGCAACTTTCATGACTCGGAAGGGACCTTCCCGACTGGGGGAGAGTTTATAGGTCCTTCACGAGAAAGTGTGCACCGCGGCACCAGGTCGCCCTCTTGTAGCTCCCAGACGCGCTTGGTCCTTTGGCGGTAGCACCAGAGCACCAGCCGGGACCGTGCGTTGTGGAGTGTTGCTTGTAATCGTGCCTTGTCGACGAGGTCGATATCTTCACGTCGGAGCTGGTCCTACGCGGCTTCTTCCGGGAGCCCCGGGGTACCTTCCTCTATTGGCTCAGGCCGAACAGAGGTAGGCGGACCCGGACTCTTCTTGGAGGACCCAGGATGTCTTCTTCCATTGGCTCAGGCCGACAGGAGGTTGACGGATCCTGGGCGGCCACCAGGAGGTGAGGCCGAGGCACGGAGACGCGCGCTCGGGTGGAGCTGGCCCAGTTCTGCACTGCCGGGGGCTGGTGCTTGGGCTGCTGCAATTGCTTGGAGCTTTTCCAAGGCTGATACTGCAGTAGTGCAGTCTCCACAGATCTTTGGGGCAGTCGTAGTGGGCTACCGCCCTGACTCTTCGTTGCTGGAGCTGGAGTCCTCATAGTTGTGTACCGCCTTTACGGCACACTGAGGCTCCTGGAACTCCACCTGGTGGTCGACGTTGTCTCGGGTGTTGACCTTCTGCTTGCCCTCCCTTTGACGGAAAGGAGGGGCGTCAGCACGCGGTTGCTTCCCCTTGTGGAAGCGCTCTGCGAGCTTCTGAATTTCCTGGCACTCAGCAGCAGTATGGCTGCTGGTGTCATGCACGGGGCATGGCTCGCCTTGGTCACCATCTGGAACTGGTGACAGTCGTTGCCTCTTGTTGGGGCGTGGCCCCTGAGCTCCACTGGGTGCTGTTGCTGCAGCAACGGGGGCAACGGTTGGTGGTTTCATCTTGCCACCGCCCTGGTTCTTGATCTTCTTGCCACTTCCATGGGAAGCAGCGCCATATCCGGGCTGTCCTCCTGACTCGGAGGCTGGCTGTGAGTGCCAGTTCCGCCCTTCTGCTGCCCTGGCGCACTTGTCCGCCAGGCTGAAGAGCTCTGAGACGTCGCGAACCTCTCTGGTCGCGAGCTTCTCAAGCATCTTCTTGTCCCGTACACCCTGCCGGAACGCCACCACCACAGAAGCATTTTGGATATGCGGGATGGTGTTCCGTACCTGGGAGAACCGCTGGATGAAGGAGCGCAGCGTCTCTCCAGGTTGTTGCTGGATGGCGTGGAGGTCGAGCTCCGTGCCAGGCCGGGTATAGGAGCTGCCGAAGTTAGCAGTGAACTGCCGGCAGAGCTCTCCCCAGGAGGTTATGGAATCCTGGGGGAGATTCATGAGCCAAGACTGGGCTGGGCCGGTCAAGGCGACGGGGAAGTAGTTGGCCATGACGGCCTCATCCCCTCCTGCAGCAAGGATGGCGGTGGAGTAGATCTGGAGGAACTCTGCCGGGTTGACGCTGCTGCCGTACTTCTCGGGCAGGTGCGGCCGAAACTTGCGTGGCCACTTTGCGAAGTGAAGGTGTGGCGCCAGAGCCGCACACCCCGTCCCTGCTGCTGCATATCCTGGTGACAGAAACCTTTGGACGGCTGCTGGTACGGTGTACCCCGGCATGGGCATTGGAGGACCATATACCGGGGGCACCGACTGCAGGACATATGGTTGCTGCATATGCTGCATGACGTACGCCTGGGGCAGAGGTTGCGCGGCGAACATCTGCGGCCCAGGTTGAGTCGAGGCGGTCGACATGCTGTAGTTGGCCTCTTGGATGTGGCGCCTTTGTCGCTGTCGCTCGATGGTTACGCGAGCGTCTTCTCCCCAGCGACATCGCTCCAGCTCTATCCTCAGATCTGACGTTGAGAGCCTGGTAGAACTGGAGTCTGCCGTCTGCCTGTCAACCGTTGGTGTGCACGACAGCGAGACACCTGGTTGAGCAGGGCGTCGTCCCCGCCGCAGCGGGGGGTTGACGGCAGCAGCGAAGAGGTAGTTGACGTCGCGGATCCACTGCTGGGCGGCCCCCTAGGGAGCGTCTTCAGAAGGCGGATTGTCTAGGAGCACTTCTGCGGCGGCTAGTGCACTTGCTTGAGTGGCACTCTGCGTCTTGGCAGATCTTGAGGTTGATGGAGTTCGCCGGGAATGTCGGCGCGAAGAGGTTGCCTCTGTAGGAAGCTTGGACATCTTCATCGGCGTAGCCCCCTACCTGGCGTGCCAAATGTCGAAGCGTCTGTGGTCGACCCTTCCCCCGGCCCTGCTCTGTGCAGCCCGCGGAGGTTCTTTTTCGGAGGGGCTAGTCCTCTCACGAGGGTTTCGCGTGCTGGACGAAGGAAGGAGAAGATTGACACGGGGATTTTTACGTGATTTGGGCCGCCGGAGTGAAAACCCTACGTCCACGGGAGTGCTTGGAGCAATGGTTTCCTTGAGTATGAGGATGGGTGGCGAACTGCCGAACCCTTGGCCTAGAGGGCATTGTGCAAAATGCCGAACCCTTTGTAACGTTGCCTACCCGAGCCTTTTATAATCCAAGGCTCGGGCGGCTTACAAGGTGGGCCTCGGGGTGCGACAGGTGGCCCCAGGGTGATTTTCTACCAGCTACTATGTCTTGGCGCTGGCTTCGAGGTCGTCGTTCTGCTGCCTTGCCCACGCCGCAGGCTAGGCATAGCGGTTGATGATGGCAGGGGCGGCAGGGCATGTCTTGTCGCTGTCTTCAGCTTCTAACACTGTGCGCTTGTCCTGACTGTGACTGGTCACAGTGCCTCCTGACAGGCGTGCGCCGCGCCTCCACGTCTTGGGAAGGTGCGGGTCTTGAATGCCTTGTACAGTAAAAGCTTGGTGCGCCTTTACTCCCGCTGCCTACCGCGCCGGGCGGGCAGCGCTGCTCTGCTGGCCACGTGGCGGGCTCGGAGCTCATATCTGAGGAGAGGGGAGGTCCCGCCCCGCTGGACACGTGGAGCCTTCGGAGATCACCCCCGCAGAGGGTGGAGGTCCGGCTTTGCTGGTCACATGGCTGGCCCGGAGCTCACCTCTGAGGAGAGGGGAGGTCCGGCCCCGCTGAACACGTGGAGCATTCGGAGCTCGCTCCTGCGGAGGGGGCGAGGTCCGGCCTCCTGGGCCACGTGGCAGGTCCGGAGCTATCCTCTGAGGAGAGGGGAGCTCCGGCCCTACTGGACACATGGCGCCTTCGGAGCTCGCCCCTACGGAGGGAGCGAGGTCCGGCCTTCTGCGCCACATGGCAGGCCCGGAGCCGTCCTCTGAGGAGAGGGGAGCTCCGGCCCTACTGGACACGTGGCGCCTTTGGAGGTTGCCCCTATGGAGGGGCGAGGTCCGACCTTCTAGGCCACGTGGCAGGCCCGGAGCTGTCCTCTGAGGAGAGGGGAGCTCCGGCCCTACTGGACACGTGGCGCCTTCGGAGCTCGCCCCTGCGGTGGGGGCGAGGTTCTTAGGCGGTTTCACCCTGTGCGCAGGGGTACCCGGTATTGAGGGTACTGACAGTTTTAATTTTCAGATTTCACAGCATGATTGTTGATTAAATGTAAACTGGCAAGTAATTGCAGGTGCAGCTAAAAATAATTGTAACAACTGTTATCTGTAGGGGATAAACAATTTATTCCATGCAGAAGGTGTAAAAGTTAAATCTCGTATCTATGCCTCGCATGTTGCAGTGTTTAAGATTCCATGCCAAGATCTTTTTTCTTGGAAAAGCCAATGGAAAGATCTGCATTGTGAAAAACAATTCAGGAATTCAAGATTGTAGAAGACAATTTTATATAGATACCCAAAGTATTTTACAAGCAAGTTAAGGCATATGCGTTAGTGTGCAACATTTGACGGTATAGTATTGACAGCAACACATGTTTATCATGCATACAACTTGACATTGTAACAAACCGCTCTTTAATTTCTGACTTTGGGTTCTGACTTCATGAGTTTGAAACGCCCTACCCAATAAATATTCAGGAGCCTGCGCTAAAAAAAAGAAGAAATAAATTGAAAGTTGCATACCGTCACTACAGGAAAGAGGTCAACATACGACAGCCGGATTAACATATGACGGCCAGCCGTCGTATATAAACTTATATGTGACGGTCCGAACAGGACGTCATATATAAGGTTATATACGACGGTACAGCCTTCGTTTATTAACTCGCTGTCGTAAATAGAGCTTATATACGACAGCCAACCCTAGGCTTGTCGTAAATAAGCTTATTTACGACGGCCACACCACGGGCCGTCATAAATAAGTCTTATATACCCGCGGGCCCGGGTCAGCGTGGGCGTTCACGACCGCGCTGACCCGAGCCCCCGCCGCCCGAAATGCCACCGCCACCCCTGCCGCCACCGCCAGCCGGCCCAGCCCGCCCGAAGCGCCGCCGCCAGCCCGCCCGAAGCGCCTCCGCCGCCCCGGCCGCCGCCGCCCCGGACGTCCCTGCCCCGGCCGCCACCCAACAGCCGCCGCCCTGGCTTTCCCCGCTCCGGCCGCCACCGCCCGCCCTGCACCCCGGCTGCCGCCATACCGAACGCCGCATCCCCGGCCGCCACCACCCCGCCCCCGCCTTCCCTGCCCCGGCCGCCGCAGCCTCGCCGCAGCGCACTCGGCCGCCGCCGCCCCGCAGCGCCGCCCCATGCGCTGCCTAGCCACACCGCGCTGCCATGTCGCCGCACCACCCGGACCTGCGCCCATCGCGCTGCGCGCCGCCGCACCGTGTCGGTCCGCCTTCACGCCGTGCGCCGCCCGCCTCGCCGTATGCCGCTCGCCGCGCCGCCTCCACCGTGAGGTAAGTCGCCCGCCTCCCTCCCCATCTAGAAAGCTTGGTTTTTTAATTACCAATTGTTTAGATTATGCTTGTTTGGTTTTGATTGTTTAGTGGCTAATTGTTTAGATTTAGATGAATTGATATGCTTAGGTTTAATTATTGCCCAGGTCTATTTGAATTGCTAGCTAGGTGTAATTTTTTTAATTGCTTAGAATTGATAAGCTTGTTAACTATGGTAATTATGCTTGTTTAGATGAGTTGTTAATTGCTTAGATGATTAATGCATATGAGTTAATAGTTTAATTGATTATTGTTTCGATTGTTTGAGTGTTTAAAAGTACTATATGTACATAAATGGGCTTAGGGCCCGATACGACCCATTTAGTGGTAACGTATACGTCTACACAAGCACGGTGTGAACAACCTAGGCCGCCTCGCCCTACCCCCCACCCCCTCCCCCCCCCCCCCCCCGTGGCGTTCGACCACCGATCCCCCACCACCCATCCCCCTCGCCCTCCTCCCCCCGCCCCCCCCCCCCCCCCCGCCCCGCGGCTTAGCCAGCGCTCGGCCTCCGACACTCTGCCGCGGAACTGCAGATCCTTCGGCGCTCGGCCTCCTCCACCGCGGGACTGTCGATCTGCCGGCACTCGTCGGCCTCCATTGACCGGCTGCCGCGGATCTGCCGGCGCTCAACCTCCCATGGGCGCAGGTCAGTGTACTCCCCCTCTCCCCCCATTGGTTTCCTCCATCGACGGCGCCACCCCCGCCCCTTCCTTTCCCGGAAGATGTATCACCTCCTGTGTGCGGGCGCCGCCGCCGCCGTCTTCACCTGCCTTACGCCGGGATCTAAGGCGATGGGACACCTTACGATCCCTAGGCGCCTTACCGCTTAAATGTTGCTTAAGCGACGCCTTAACAAATATGGTTCTTTCCTTCTCTCTATTGTTCTTTCCTCTCTCTCTTTGAAATGACTCAAAAATGAAAGATTGACGTAAACCTTTACAATATGCGTCACCCGTTTCGAACCGGCCCATCTCACATGTGTTACGCATGTGAGGCGTGTAGGTTAGGAATTGTCCCTTTTTGGACAGCCTAGGAGTGACCGAGAGGACGTGCTTATGATGAGACGTGGGTCTATATTTGGACGTAGTTTGGACAGCGTAACCCTAATGTTCTCCGCTGCTCCATTTTCGGACGTGCAGTTGGAGAACAGCGGGGTTATGCTGCCGAAATTTTGTGTGAATCTAGACCTCGTGTCTTGTCATAATCACATTCGTCTCGGTCACTCTTGGGTGGGTTTAGGACCTATCCTTTCCAATAGATATAGGTCCGTGACATAAATAAAGGCCTGGTTGCGAGTCAGAGAAGAAGTTAGCTTCTGGTGGGAGGACGTCCAAGGGCTCCGGTGCGTCCTCAACTTCGGTCACTATTATGAAATGTAATAACATACATGTGTAAGTATTAAGGATTTATAAGAATTGAACTTCTATTCATAGCTACTGCTATTTAGGATCCTTAATTGGCTTTGTAACATTTACAGTGGATACTAGACTCTCTAAGGATGATTTGAGCCAGATTTGGAGATATGTCATTGCACAATGTAGTATTTAAAATTCCTACAAGTACAATGCTTCTCTGAATTTTGATCCCAATTCAGGAGCTTTGACATAGCTAATAGTGGAAGATCAGATTAGGGTAAGTCTCCATGGTTCTAACAAAATTTGTTTCACCATTTTTGGAGCTACCATCAGAGAGATATGAATTTTTGAAGTTGGACAGGAGTTCTGAAAAGTTTCTGTTTAAATTCGAATTTTCAAATAAAGGCTGAACTTGGGAAGGCAATTTGACCTAGCAAATTACCTCCAATGAAGCTTAATTTTTTACTGGAGATCAGTAACTATGGAAAGGATTTGCTGCCCAAATTTGGGACTATTTCATAAAGAATTGCTCCTGTAATAAATCCCTAAAGGATTTACTAAAAACAATTCTACAGAAGGTCCTGGGCATTTTCATAGCAAGCAATTTGTTTCTCTGTGAAGTACTCCTCAAGAGGAATCCAACAAAATTGATCTCACCCTTTTTGGAGTTTTCTACACAAAGTTAGGGGCTTGTAAAGATCATCTAATTCCTGGAATTATTTCTCTAATAGAAACTTCAAATAATTGGGCTGGGCCCACTGTTTTAAATCGGACCAGTGAGATCTCGGCAACACCGGGGGCTACAGGATTATTCCCGTGCAGCCGCACCGGATCCGGCGCCACAAACCGATCCCCGCGCGTATACGGAGGCTGACCGGTGGGACCCGGCTCTCCTTCGTCTTCCTCGCGCTGCCCGCGCCTCCCGCGGCGGCACACGCCGGCGAGGCTCGCCGAGACGGGGTTCCCGTGGTCCAAACTTTGTCAAACTCGCCGCCTGTGAGTTCTACACCGTGCTGAACACGATGGTGAGGTCGGGAGCCGATGACAACGGCCGGAAAGGTGCTTGCACCGGCGACCATGTCGAACCTTACTTCGGCGACCTCGCTCTCCCTCAACATTGGGTCTTTCGGGCTAGGGTTTGCTCTAAAAGCACCAGTGTCCCATGGACAACATCGACCCATAGCTTGCTCTCCTTGAAAACCACCGGAGAGGGGACTTCACTGGCGACCCGAGCCCGCAAAACGCCGGCGGCGACAAAAACTCGAAGAACTCCTTCAGTTCTTGATGGTTTGCGGCGCCGTTTGAGTGAGAAGGATCGCAGGGATCTAACAAAGCTTCTCCTAGTCCAGGATGAGCTCTATCTATCGCAGCACGAAGAATTTGATTGTAGACCGAGAAGTGTTGCTATGAACTAGGGTTTGGTAAAACCCGAAATTCTCACTACCCCGGTTGATCAATCATCCTGGGGCTTTCGGTAACACAATCTGAGGACAACAACACACCTTTCTTGTGCAGGGAAGGGGCGGTGAAGCTGGCCGTAGCGCGCTGTCCATGGTGAACCGAACGGGATTCCGCCGAGCACCTCCGATCGCTGGCGCCAATCTCTAGTTTGCGCGTAGCACGAGCTAGGAAGCTTAGGGGAAAGAAAGGTGGAGGCTGGAGCACTCTCTTGCACTTCTTTTTGCTGTTTGGGGCTTGATCATCCGAGCTCGGGTGAGCGTGGGCGAGGGAGGAACAGCAATGGCGCCGGGCGGTTCCCTTGCGGAAGAAACCGAGCAGCGGTGAACGCGTGAGGGGGCAAAAGAACGTTTCGGTGCTTCAGCTGGGGGGGCGCGGCGGTGATCACGTGGCTGAGAAGCAGGAGCTGGCGCGGTGCCGTCCTCGGGAGAGGGTCGCGCCAGGAGCTGGCGCGCGGTGGTCAGCTCGGGAGAACAGAGAGAGAGGGAAACAGTCGGTTGGTTTGTTTTGGGTGGATGACAATTGGGCCCCACCTCCCGCTTTGTTTAGTCAAACTTTTTTGATATTTTCCCACCAGCAACTAAACATTAAAGACTTGACTTCACCCCAAAGTCATAGTTTGAATTTGCTGAATTCAAATAGTTTGAATTCTGGTGTGAAATTTGGATGTGGTTTGATCATTTGAATTTGAAAAGGAGTTTGAATTCTCCACTTTGTATTGCCTCAAAAATATAGCAAACCAGCTCCAAAGTTTCCGTTTTTGGCATGGCTACTCATTCAAAGGTGGAGAACTCAGTTGTGAAACCAAATTTTGAAATTGAGGGAATTGGAATTTGAAACTGAATTTGGAATTCAGATTAGAGGGTTTTTACTTTTAATTCCAAACAAATATGAAAACTCCTACAAATTAGCTGAAATTTGGAAGGTTGAATATTTGGAATATGAAGATCCAAGCTGTGCATTTAGATCTCCATGTTTGGAAGTTTTGGGAAGTCTAAACTCTCACTTTGAACTTACCCCATTATAATTCAAAGTTTTAATTCCCCTCATTTTTCATAAGTGTACATGAGCTGAATTTTCTTGCTACCACTTCTGGGGATTTTACATCCCTCCCCCCTTAAAAAGAATCTCGTCCCAAGATTCCAAAGGAAAAGCATGTGGGGAAAACTTTACCGGGTATATGATGATAGCAAGTTCGGATAATATGTTCGTAGATAATCCTCGCTTTCCCATGTCGCCTCCTCAGCGGTATGGTTACTCCACAAGACCTTGTAGAACCATAAGGTCCGGTTTCTTGTGGCACGAGTCTTTTCATCGATGATCCGGATTGTATACTCCGTGTACGTGAGGTCCGGTTGAAGAACTTCTATGTCTTCAGTGCGGATTTCAGCGGAGGGTTTGAGACACTTCCTCAGCTGAGAGATGTGGAAGACGTTGTGAACCCCTGCGAGCGACGCCGGTAAATCCAAGCGATAGGCCACGGGTCCGCATTTCTCAATGACGGCGAACGGACCAATGAACCGCGGCGCGAGCTTGCCCTTCACTCCAAAACGGTGGACTCCCTTCATCGGAGACACACGGACATAAACATGGTCCCTGATGTCGAAGTGGAGAGGACGGCGTCTTTTATCCGCATAGCTTTTCTGACGAAATTGAGCAGCCTTGAGGTTGGCTTGTATCACTCGCACTCATTCTTCAGCTTCATTCACCAGTTCAATGCCGTAGATGACTCGCTCGCCGGACTCGCACCAGTTGAGAGGTGTGCGACATTTCCGGCCGTAGAGAGCTTCAAACGGCGCCATCTTGATGCTAGCTTGATAGCCATTGTTGTAAGAAAACTCCGCCAACGGCGAATGATCGTCCCAATTCTTGCCGTGGTGGATGGCACAAGCGCGTAGCATGTCTTCCAACACTTGGTTCACCCGTTCGGTTTGACCATCCGTCTGCAGGTGATACGTGGAACTTCAGATCAGTTTGGTCCCCAAGGATGCGTGCAACTGCTCCCAAAACCGAGAAATGAACAGTGCACCACGATCTGAAACAATGGAGCAGGGAACACCGTGCAAGTACAATATTCTTGCAATGTACAGCTCCGCATATTTCCTAGCCACGTAGCCCGTATGTACGGGAATAAAATAAGCCGACTTGGTTAGTCGATCGACTATCACCCAAATCGAGTCATGTTTGTGAGACGTGAGAGGTAATCCGACTACGAAGTCCATGCTGATATCCTCCCACTTCCACGCCGGAATGTTCAATGGTTGCAGCTGTCCGGCTTTATGCATATGGTCGGCTTTCACCCGCCGACACGTATCACATTCAGATACGTACTTTGCGATTTCTCTTTTCATCCTTGTCCACCAAAACCTTGTTTTCAGATCTTGGTACATCTTGTTGCTGCCCGGATGAATAGAATACTTGGACAAATGAGCTTCGTCCAAGATTTTCCTCCGAAGCTTCATGTCACGGGGTACCACTATACGGTGTCTAAACCATAGTGTACCATTATCGTCTCTTCGGAAGCATTTCATTTCGCCATTCTTCATCCTTCTCCGAATGTGTGACATCCCCACATCCTTCTTCTGTGCTTCCATAATCTCCTCTCGTATTGTAGGGACGAGAGCAAGATTATACAATGGCCCATATGGAAACAAGTAGAGACTCGGCTCCTCCTCTTCAAGTGGGGTGATGGACAGACTGTTGACATGGGATTTGCGGCTTAATGCATCGGCAACCACGTTTGCCTTACCGGGATGGTAGTGAATCTCGATCTCATAGTCTTTGATCAGTTCTAACCATCTCCGTTGTCGCATATTCAACTCCTTTTAAGTGAATATATACTTTAAACTCCTGTGGTCGGTGTAGAGGTGCACTAAGTTCCCAAGCAGATAGTGCCTCCACCTCTTCAAGGCCAACACCACAGCAGCGAGCTCAAGATCATGAGTCGGATAGTGCTGCTCATGGTTACGAAGTTGACGTGAGCCATAGGCGACCACTCTGCCTCCTTGCATCAATACACAGCCAAGCCCGATGCTAGACGCATCACAATATACATCAAAGGTCTTGGTTGTATCTAGTTGAGCTAACACCGGGGCTGTTGTAAGATGCTTCACTAATGCCTGGAAAGCTTCTTCACAAGCTGAGCTCCAAACATATTTGACCCCCTTCTTCAACAGTTCAGTCATCGGCTTAGCAAGCTTGGAGAAGTTCGGTATGAATCTCCGGTAATATCCTGCTAACCCGAGGAAACTCCTGACTTCATGGACTGATGTGGGGGACTTCCATTTCAGCACTTGTTCGAACTTGCTTGGATCAACTGCAATGCCTTCTGCAGAAATAATGTGACCAAGGAATGGCACTTGGCTGATCCAAAACTCGCACTTGCTGAACTTGGCATAAAGCTTATGGTCTCTCAATCGTTGAAGTACGATATGCATGTGTTTGGCATGTTCTTCTTCAGACTTGGAGTAAACCAAAATGTCGTCTATGAACACCACCACAAACTTGTCCAACTCCGGCATGAACACTGAGTTCATAAGATACATGAAGTGTGCCGGGGCGTTGGTGAGGCCAAAGGACATGACGAGGTATTCATACAACCCATATCTCGTCAAGAAGGCCGTCTTCGGAATATCTTCCGCTCGGATCTTGATTTGGTGATATCCAGAGCGGAGATCCATCTTTGAGAATACACTTGCACCCACAAGTTGATCGAAGAGAATATCGATGCAGGGCAGTGGATATTTATTCTTGATGGTGACGGCGTTGAGAGGTCGGTAGTCCACACACAACCTCAAAGTTTCATCCTTTTTCTTCACAAACAGCGCCGAGCATCCCCATGGCGAGGAACTCGGTCTAATGAAACCCTTCTTCATCAAATCATTGAGCTGCTCCTTCAATTCAGCCAGCTCATTCGGAGCCATCTTGTACGGTCTCCGTGAGATCGGTGTCGTCCCCGGTACAAGTTCAATCTTGAACTCGACATTTCTTTTGGGTGGCATGCCCGGAAGATCATCCGGAAAGACATGCGGGTATTCACGGAACACACAAATATCCTCAAGTTTCGTGGCTTCCGTGTTATAGGTGGCTGGAGCTTCTTGAACCAAACGGTCAAGAATAAGAACATGTGGTTCATGAAGTGGAGAGTTTAAACAAACCACGCATGGAATGATGTCAAGAACAGCACCATGGCGATGTAGCCATGACATTCCTAAAATGACATCGAGTTTTTCACTCTCTAACATGATTAGAGACGTCGGGTATAGATTTCCACCCAACTGTAATGGTGCTCTATAGACCATTCTATCAGCTGTTATTTTCCCACCCGGAGAACATATCAAATATGAATTATTTGTGGGAATGATAGGCAGTTGATATTTAATAACATAAGACTGACTTATGAAATTATGGGTGGCACCGGAGTCAAAAAGTATGACTACGGGATGATCTAGGTAAGAGAACGTACCCGCGAGGACGGGTTCGCCTTCCGGCACGTCTTTGATGGCTAAGTGGTGGACGTTGCCGGGTTTTGGTGCCGGTTTCTTGGGCTGGTTGCGAGGTTGATTAGCACCCTGATATGGTGCTGCACCCTTGCCCTGTCGCGGCTCGGGGCAGTCCCTCGAAATGTGCCCGACACGGCCACACGTGTAGCACGTGTAAGGTGTCGGGGTCCCGCCGACTTGTAGACGGAATCCCGGTGCACGCTGTTGAAACTGAGGCGCACACGGGACCATCCTTTGCTGCTGCTGTTGCTGTGGTGGATATGTCGGTCGAAAGCCCGGCGCATTATATTGCCGCCCGCGAAACTGAGGCGGTCGCGCCGGTGGCTGCCATCTCTGACCGGATGGTGAGCGATACACCACGCGGTATTTCTGTGGCGTCCCACCACTGTTGCTCATCAGCGCGCTGCATTTCCACTTGTCAGAACCGCGCTCACACTGAGCATTCTCTTGTAGAATCGCGGCATTAACTAGGTCGTTGAATCTGCCGCAATTGCTCTGGGCGAGATGGACCTTCATCTTTGAATTCAGGCCCCGGAAGAAAGCATTGCGCTTATTGTCTTCCGTCCCCACAATTTCTGGCGCATACTGCGCCAGCCGGTTGAATAACCTGGAGTACTCATGAGCACTCCTCTCGCCTTGCCGTAGCGCCAGGAACTCCTGGAGCTTCATTTCCATCACACCGAGAGGTATGTGATAGGCGTGGAACACCTCCCGGAACTCCGTCCATGTGACGGCATGGCCATCGGGTAAGGAGGCGGTGTAGTTCGCCCAACAGGTACCGGCTTCTCCTTGAAGCTGTTGCGCTGCGTACAGCGCCTTCTGATGTTCGGTGCATCGTAGCAGCCCAAACTTTGCCTCCAGAGTGCGGATAAAGCTGTCCGCCTCCAAAGGTTCTTCGGCCTCCGTGAGGACCGGTGGATGGGTCGCCATGAATTCTGAATACGAGCTTTGTTGGGGCTGGCGTTGCCCATTGTCTTGGCGTCCTCCCTGATGCACTAGCATCCACAGCAACTCGGTTTGTTCATCGCGCGAGCCGAGCATTGCGGCGAGAACCTCCGCAAGATTCCTTGGAAGTTCTGGCGGTGGAGGAGGTGGTTGTTGCTGCGTCGTGGTTTGCTCCGGAGGTGAAGACTCATCACTACGAACTTGACTCGGACCTCCCTCCTCTTGTGTTGAACGTGTCCGCACCATTCTGCATTCAGACCATTCAAACGATCAGCACATGTTGGTTTATTTCATCCAGTCTATACAATAGTGATGGGAGAATGGAATAAATAGTACGCATAACAGTCACACATATGGATAAAGTATGAACTTTATGCAACATATACATCCCTGGACCGTGTTACATGATCGAGTTCCAAAGTATTGAACTTTATGGGTTAAAAGTTCATTTTGACCATCGGGGTCACCACGGGATGTTAAGTGTTTTAGCATGTGTGATTCTCGCTATTGTATTGGACCCAAACATGTACTACTCGAAGTGATGTGTCAAATGCATAAACCCTTCGACTCCAACTCGCTGTTTTACAACAGCCACTGGACGTCGAACGGTGAAACTAAGTGTTTTGGTCGAAACACGGAAAATTCCAGAGAGCATTTGGTCTGCCCTGTTTCTGGACAGTACCTACTCATCTGAGATTTTCATCCCTTTGGAGGGACATTTTTTCTGGAGCTCTACAGAAAAGTTGTAGAGGACTTCTAAACATTTCCAGAATGGTATCCCACACATCCATTGGTTCAACCAATCTTAAGTTATGCCCTGTTCAAGTTCAGAAAAATTTCTGCCAAAAACAGGGGAGATTGTTCCTAAGCTTTTGAGATTGAACCTATACTCCCAATTGACTCTTAGTTCAATATAGGAGTTTACTAACCCCTAAATGAATTCTTATATTTCATTGTGATTCTTTTCTTTGAAAATAAACTTTTATGCAGTCGGTACTATGTTTCCTTGCAAAAGAAAAATCCTAAGCCGGTATTCCAGTATATACGTGTCAAATGGTGGAACTAAAAACGTCACAAACGGTTTCTACACGTCATGCACTAACGTGGTTAATGTACCTGCAGAAGAACACACAATAATGGTGCACACAAAGGTTTTTGATATTTCAGGCAGTTCCATATCATAGTAAAAACATACGGTCCGTATCATTGTCATACGGATCGTCCTTGAGTCAAGCCATGTCTCAAGGTACATGGTCGTGTTTTCACATCACACGACGGGGAACCGGAGTAGAGCGCGAACGGGTCGTCACGGTTGGGAATTTTATCTACCCAACGGATACCACCTACTGCTTCATGACCGTTGAGGCACGCCGATGGCGAGCGCTGCATATGGCCCTTTGAACATTGAACGTTCAAGAGTTGCATACTATCGTGTTGCTTACCACACGATGGGGTATTCTCACTTTTGCCTAAAGCACGCTGGAGAACAGCGTTTTCATATGCTCTCAGAACCATTAAGAGGTTCAGAGACTCATATTCACTACCGTGCCAAGCCACGGTATATCTGTGAAGGGCCGGCCCGGGAATCGCAGTGGGTGGTGCCGTGCGATGCGGCACCCAACAGCATGCACGAAAAGACGATAAGAACATAACGGAACCATTTTGTTACTCAAGATAATTTCTTTTACAACATAATGTACACACGCAGCGGAAATTAAAATTTGCTGGACAAACTACTCACTCTCGACCCTAACTACGCCGAAGAGAAGTCGTTCAGCCCGTGAACGCTTCCTACTAGCTTCACCAAAGAAAAGCAGCGGCTAGGTTTCCGATGAGTTGAACAAACCGTGAGGTTCATCATCTCACGGAACAACCCTCTTCATAGCAGGCATCCTGCTACCTGCAAAAACAACTCAGAAGCAACCGTGAGCACTACGGCTCAGCAAGACTTAACCGTCACTCCTAAACATGTAACTCTAAATGCGGGGGTAGCAAGACAGTAGGAATAGGAATTTGCAAAATGCACCTCGACTAAACTTGATCCTTATATTCAGATTCTTTTAGCCTTCATTTTAGTGGTCCTCACGCCTCACAACATCGGAAGTCCACAATCAAACAAGAAACGCTTATCCCGATGTTGCTAGCCTAAGGTGGAAGTGAAATTTAGTTGGCTCTATATCTACTTCAGTCAAGGTTCCAATACAGTGATTAATCCACAAACAGCAAGTTAAGAGACTTAGTTCCTCTTCTTACTAAGTCATGGCGCAGTGGGCAAGTATGCTCAATCCTCTTCCGCGAGCGACGGTGATTCGAATCAATAACAACCCGGAATACATGACACATACACCTGCCTCAAAAGACTCACTCAAGAGCTCTTTCTTACGTTGTATGCAGCAATCCTTCACACGACACCCCGACATAGAAAAACGCTTCGCGCCGAGCAGGATGGTCCTCTACGTGGACACGTCGAAGTTGCCCGCTAGAGGATTTACACCTCCCGCCTTCTCAACGCCATTCCCACGCGAAGGATGAGTTTCTATATCACGGTCCATCGAGTTACATCGGTTTCATGGGTCCCATACCCCACTATATATCCGGTACAGCTCAATCTTATCCAGCAGGGTCGCATACATACGGTCCTTAACCGACACGGACGGGGCTACAACCAACCTCCACATTTGCCTTACCGTCCCGGTCCAGGACAAATGTGGTCTCAAGCATTGTCACACCCATCGCAGGTCGAGACCAACCTTGAGCGCTCCATCCTACAGGAACATCCCCGTCCCCATCTCATTTTCATGAGGGTGCTCTTATCATTAACCTCTCGCGAGTAACTCCATTACTCGAACTTTCTCGCGAGTAGCTTTTTACTACTCGACTTCTACCGAGCTAGCTACAACATTAGCCTAGCATCTACGATGAGGCCAATCCTACACTAATCCTTCTACTCAGGGATGTAAAATCCATGCAAGTGGGTTTCAATCATCCTAGACGTAATGCACAATATCAAGTCTAATAACCATGAGGTGAAGTAAAGAAAAATTTTAAAACGGTAAAGATATGCAAACCGGGGCTTGCCTTGCTCAACGGTTTTGTTAGAAGCTAGGAGTTAGTCTTCCTCCGGAGAATCCGCCAAACTCGTCACGAGATGGAGATCCTCGCTGCAGAGTCGAGTCCTCGTCGAACGTCGACGTCACGTGAGCTATTATATTGCAATGCACATATATTTCAAAAGCAATTTAGAAACTGTTTCAAAACTGTTGTTAAAGTTAACTCACACCTAAAAGGAACAAACAACAGAAAGGTTTCTGTTGTTGGATCTACAACCTTAGAGATGATGAAAGCTAGGGTGAAAAGAAATACTAGTAATCACCATGTGATTAAGTCCATTATATGAACACTTAAACCTAAAATATGGTAGCTCCAGTTCCAGAGGTCCAATGAAGCTGAGAATTTTACCACAGCTTCTATGGGAGCTAGATAGGCAGTGGGAAAAAATTGAGCTCATGAAATGGCTCAAGGTGATCACAATAATTCCTTATGTGATTTTCACTAATCTTCCTTTACCCCCTAGATATGGAGCTTTCCTATGCTTCAAAGTAGACTTTTTGTGAAATACAAAATGTCCTGAGTCCATAGGAATTGGTTTTACCATTTTTGGAGTTTCCTACATGGAGATATGGATTTTACAAAGAATGGGGAAAAGCTGAAATTGTCTCTGTTCATTTTCCCATTTTTCAGAGACATAAGAAATGAACACATCATTTGACCAAGCAAATGAGGACCAATGCCTATGACATTTTTACTGAAGTTCAAGGAATTTTGGAACAATGTCCTGTCCAAATTTGGGAATTTTCCAATAAACAGAACTCCTGTAAAAATTCAGACACGATTTTTTTAAATGGATTAATGAGCCAAATTCAGGGATTTTCATAAACATTGGTCTGCACCCCTGGATATTACTCTTTGAGAGGAATCCAACACAATTTGTTTCACAATTTTTGGACATTCCTACACAAAGTTATGGCTCTCCAAAGTTTGAACTAGAGTGGGAAAATCTGGAAAATGTTTAAATGCTGACAGTGGGTCCCACCTGTCATCTCTAACCTCCAGACTCGCGCCAAACACACCAGTGGCGGCCCCCTCCGGTGAGGTCGCCGGAAAACCAGTTCCCAGCCACCTTCAGACCCCCTGCTGGCCGCCCCCCCCCCCATATTTCCCCACGCTGAACACGTTGGTGAGGTCGCCGGCGGCTGAAACTCGCCGGAAAACAGGGCGCACCGGCCACAGCAAACCCTAGGGCTCCGGCGAGGTTTGCACGGTGAATTCTACACCAAATGGTCAGTTCTTGGGCTCTACAGCACCAGGGGATCATGTAGAAGACTGGCATGAGGTCTAAACCAGCTGGAGAGGGCTCTAAACCTATCGGCACCATGCGCCCGATAGGGTCCAGCGGCATACCCCCTAAAAGAGCTCGAATTGCTCACTCTACACTTAATGTCTTGGTCTAAAATCGATGGAGGAGGTGTGCTAGGCAGTTAACATCCTGTGTGTCAAGTTTGAGACCCAACAAACACGATATGAGGACGAATTTTACAATTCTTTACCTCAAGGTCCGTTTCGGCCATCCAGGAGATAAACTTGAAATTCTCCCTCTGTGATCAATGGCTAGGGCTGAGCTTTGGAGGTGAGAAACTAGACTTGTTGGTGCACAGATGGGGTGGCTTGCTTGGGCGTGATCCATTCTGGTTTGGGCTGTCCACGGCGTCCAGTTTCAGTTCCTCCGACGTTCAACTCGGGAGCAGCAGAACTTTTCTGTTTCTAGGCGCTTGTGAGCTCTGGATGTTGGAGGGAAGGTGCTAGCCGGTTAAAGCACGCTGGTGCGCTGCTTATTGCTGAAGGAAGCTCGATCATCCGAGCTCAGCTGCTGTGGTTATCGGGAGAACACAGAGAGGCGGGTTCTGCTCGGCAGAGAAAGCAGCGAGCGAGAGCTCGGGCTGGGAGAAAGCAAAACAGCTTGCTGCACTCGGGGAAGGTGATGAGGACGAGCAGAAGGCACTCCAGCAGGAGGTGGCTTCGGTGAACGTGGTCCGAGCAGCTGCTGTCGCGTGCTGAGGAGTCGAGCACGTCGATTTGTGCTTTTGTGAGACTGACCGGTGGGGTCCACAGCCACAATTCTCCCTCTTATCCCCAATTCGATTTAAAATAGCAAATGAGCTCCAATTGTGATCAAACTTGGAGGATAGGTCAAAAGAATTATGAGGTACACAAATCTGAAATCAGATTTTGAAATTTAGTTTGTTTGGTTCAAAATTTAAATTCAAGTTTGAATTTGAACGTGCCCTCATTTATCCCTTTGAATAAATAGCAAATGATCTCCACAATTATTCCAATTTGGCCCAGAAGCTCCTTAATACCTAGAAATTGCATTGGTGAATTCATTTGCATGTATTTGGCAATCTGAATACGATTCCTTTTAAAAGGTTCAAAATTGTGTTTAAATTTCCCCCACTCTCCTCATAGAGAAGGTGCACATGAGTTAGAGTTTTGGGGAGCGAAATTTTTTCCCCTAGGTTAACATGTGTTGAGCATGGGCTAGAGGAAATTTTTAACTCCCTCACATGTCCATTTGTGTGTTCATCATTTCATGTGACACAATTATAGCCTTTCTTCGCCTTAACTTTGTTTTATAAGTTGAAATCAAACTTTACAAAGGTTAGGGCTGTTTCACTCCTCCCCCCTTAAAAGAATCTCGTCCCGAGATTACAAAAAGAAAGAAGAAGGGAGAATGACTACTGGACATATGGTACAAACAAGTCGGGAAAATTTAAACAGAGAAATTCCTCGCTTTCCCACGTGGCTTCATCAGCGGTGTGGTTGCTCCACAAGACTTTGTAAAATCGCAATGTCCGATTTCTTGTGGCGCAAGTCTTCTCGTCAATAATCTGTATCGGATACTCAGAATAGGTGAGATCCGGTTGAAGATCCTCAATGTTCTCCATATGAACTGTGGTTGGGTACTTAAGACATTTCCGCAGCTGAGAGACGTGGAAAACATTGTGAATACCCGAAAGTGACGTCGATAACTCCAGACGATAGGCCACGGGTCCGCATATCTCAATGAAAGCAAACGGCCCGATGAATCGCGGAGCAAGCTTTCCCTTCACTCCGAAACGATGAACCCCTTTCATCGGAGAGACACGAAGATACACATGGTCCCCGATGTCGAAGTGAAGAGGTCGACGTCTTTTATCTGCATAACTCTTCTGCCGAGATTGAGCAGCCCTTAAATTGGCTTGGATCACTCGCACTCGTTCCTCGGCTTCATTCACAAGATCAATCCCGTAGACTACTCTCTCGCCGGATTCACACCAATTCAGTGGTGTGCGGCACTTCCGGCCATAAAGAGCTTCAAACGGGGCCATCTTGATGCTGGATTGATAACCGTTATTATATGAGAATTCTGCTAACGGTAGATGGTCATCCCAATTCTTCCGATGATTGATGACACATGTCCGTAGCATATCCTCCAGAATCTGATTTATACTCTCCGTTTCACCATCAGTTTGTGGATCATACGCTGAACTCCGAATTAACTTGGTTCCCAAGGAAGCATGCAGTTGCTCCCAAAATCTGGATACGAACAACGCACCTCAGTCAGACACGATGGTGCGGGGAACCCCGTGTAAACACATGATTCTCGAGATGAATAGCTCCGCATACTTCTTTGCCACATATTTGGTATGGACTGGAATAAAATGTGCTGTCTTGGTCAAACGATCGACAATTACCCAAATAGAATCATGCTTGTTGCTGGTCATGGGTAAACCGACGATGAAGTCCATACTTATGTCTTCCCACTTCCATGCTGGAACCTTCAGCCATTGAAGTGGTCCGGCTTTCCTCATATGGTCGGCTTTAACCCGCCGACACGTATCACACTCGGATACGTACATCGCAATCTCTCTTTTCATCCGTGTCCACCAGAACTTAGATTTTAAGTCCTGGTACATCTTGTTGCTTCCCGGATGAATGGAGTACTTGGCTAAATGTGCTTCATCCAGTATCTTCCTCCGCAATTTCATGTTTCGGGGTACAACTATACGGTTGTTAAACCATAGAGTACCATCTTCATCCTTGCGGAACATCTTCAATTCACCGCTGTCCACTCTCCTCCGGATATGATACATACCCCTATCTCTCTTCTGAGCCTCTACAATCTCATCTCGGATTGTAGGAATAAGAGAGAGGTTGACCAGCGATGCATAGGGAACTAAGCGCAGGCTTGGTTCTCTTTCTGCATCTGCAGCCATGGCTAAATGGTGAGCGTGGGCTTTTCGACTGAGTGCGTCGGCAACCACATTCGCTTTGCCCGGATGGTAATGAATTTCAAGTTCATAGTCCTTGATCAATTCGAGCCTTCTTCGCTGCCTCATATTCAGTTCTTTCTGTGTGAAGATGTACTTCAAGCTTTTGTGGTCAGTGTAGAGATGTACTAGATTGCCTAGTAGATAATGTCTCCACATTTTCAATGCTAAGACCACTGCAGCTAGTTCAAGGTCGTGCGTCGGGTAATTCTGCTCATGACCCCTGAGTTGTCGGGATCCATACGCGACCACACGTCCTTCTTGCATCAACACACAACCCAAACCAATGCCGGATGCATCACAATAGACATCAAAAGGCTTCGTGGTGTCCGGCTGGGCCAAAACTGGAGCTGTAATGAGATGCTTCACTAAAGTTTGAAAAGATTGTTCGCATGAATTGCTCCAATCATACCTGGTGCTTTTCTTTAACAGCTCCGTCATAGGTTTAGCGACTTTGGAGAAGTTTAGAATGAATCTCCGGTAATAACCCGCTGAACCTAGGAAACTCCTCACTTCATGAACAGATGTTGGAGATTTCCAATTCAGCTGTAACACCCCAAATTTTTGGTCAAGACTCAAATTTTGATTTAGAACCATAAACCATGTTCAGAGGGGAATTTAGAAATTTTTGGACGTGTTGCATGTTTTGCAAAAATTCAAATTCAAACTGGAATTCAAATTATACTCAAAGCAGAAAAGAAATGGAAAAAGAAAA
This sequence comes from Neostapfia colusana, assembly GCA_030760725.1. Classification (NCBI taxonomy): domain Eukaryota; kingdom Viridiplantae; phylum Streptophyta; class Magnoliopsida; order Poales; family Poaceae; genus Neostapfia; species Neostapfia colusana. The sequence goes on from JASWHV010000006.1 coordinate 112,183,177, forward strand.
AGGAAAACCGGAAAAAAACTGGCCAGTGGGCCGAAAACCAGGCCGGCCCAGCAAACCCCCGCGCAGCCCGCCCCCGCGCGCGCCGCGCTGCCCCCTCGCTGACGGGCGGGACCCACCTGTCATCCCTAACCCGAGCCCCCGCGACCCCGGACTTCTTTCCCCGCGCGCGCGCTCGATCTGAACCGATTGGAAACCCATCCCCGCAGCCGAATTCCGATCCCAGCGGACTCCAACTCGATCACAACAGACCCACCGCCCTCCCCCGGCTATAAAAACCACCGATCCGATCAGTTTTTCCCACGCGATCGCCGATTTTCACTCCGGTGAGCACCGAGACTTCGCCGGTGAATTCTTGCCGATCTAAGCTCGGAAACTCTGATCTAACTCGCTGGTCTTGATCCACCGCCTCCGGGGAACTTTGCAGGTGCAGAAAACCCGAAGACTTACGGTGCAAATCCAGCTCCGACGAGCTTCGCCGTGGTTTTGCCTCGGACCTCGTCGCAGAGCACTCTCCAGGACCCCCGAGCTCAAGAAAACCCCCGAGGTGAGATTCCTGACCTCCGCTCTACCGATCTAGGCCATAAGATCACAGTTCTAGGCAGAATTCTCGAGGATCCGAAAGTTTCCGGCGAGATCGCCGCTTCCCGCCGCCGAGCGCCGCCGGCAGCGCCGCCCGCGCTCGATCAGAGCGACGTGGCCGCTTGTGCGGCGTTTATTTTAAATCGCGCGGTAGACTTTAAATCCCCGCGTACCGGTTCGATGTTATAATCTCAGCCGTCGGTTTAATATCGGACGGTCCACGTCAGCCCCGCGTTATAAAGACTGGAATTCTTACGTGCTACCCCCTGGGGTTCTCTGGAATTGAGAGCTAGCCCCGGAAACTTCAGATCTAGCCCCTGGAACTCCAGAAAATCATGTAAATTCATTTAAAAATCAGTTTTAGCCCCTGGACTTAATAGAAATTAGGAAAAACACCTCTGATAAATGTAGCTAGACCCCTGGAAATTATAAAAATAATATTATAGACCCTGTAATGGGGTGAATTCATTATTTTAACCCTGTTTAGTAATTAATTTAGAAAATTGAATATGTAACTAGTGTTTAAAAATTAAAAAGTGGGACAAACATAATTGTCAAAATTAATTAAAAACTTTCTCAGTACTTAGAAAACTTTGGAGTGAGATAAAAATATATTTTTGGGTTGAAATAAATCTATTTCATCTATTATTCACATTTAGGGACACATTTTTAAGTAAATAATAGTTATAGAAAAATAGGGAAAATAATTATGAAATAGTCTACATCAGAAGCCAAGGTCAAAATATGTTATTAAATTATTTAGGACCAGAACCCATACTGTTTAGGTGATGTATATTACTAATTTCATAATGAAATACACAATTATGCATAGGAATATAAATCTGAAAATATAGCAACTAGTAAATGATAAATGGAGTTTCTAAAATACAAAGAATTTAGTTTAGAGTTGGTAGAAATTCTGAAGGCACATATGGAGAAGAAAAATACTTTTCATACACATTTGGTAGTAAAAAGGTGTAGTAGTTTAATATAAGGAATTTATTTAAAACTGAAACACAACACATATAATGGTGAATGAATTTCATAAATGTGAATGTGTGGTTTGTATGAAGTGTAAGTGTGAACTATGTCTTATGGATTGTTGTTTTTCTTTTGCTATGTGTGATGGTATGAAGTAGAACCTGTTCAAGAACAAGTTATTCATTTCCAAGACCAGGAATACCCATTTCAAGAGCAGCAAGAAGGAGGCAAGTGTCCTTGACCACTTTGATCCTATGCTAGGATGTGTAGATAGAGTTATTTGCATTGTCAAGTTAAATATGAAACCCATGCTAGGAAAGTTTCCCTAGAATTGCATTACCTTGTTTCCTTGTAGCTTGGGTTGGGATTTATTTTACCATGTCATTTATTTACATGCATATGCTTAGCCATGCTTAGAATGGGATATTTGGGATATGAAATCATCAGTTTATATTACCATACTCTTGAGTGAGACATTGTGAGTTATGTAGAGGTAGGGATCAAGGCAAGTTGGATGTTTTGGTTGTGTGCTGGGTGCACGAGACTTGGGTTTGTGTTTAGTACTTGCCTGGATCCTAAGGACCGGTTCATGGAGCATGTAACCCGGCTTTACAGTGCCAACCACATGCTGAGATGGGGCAGCTTGGCCAATTAATTAGGTGTATCCCCGGCGTAGTATGGGTGTGTTGGATGGTGCGGGGAGTAGGTGTCAGCTGGACTACCATATGAACCGCAAGGCTCAAGAGGGGGCCACTGCAGCGGGGTTGGAGCCTCTTGTATGCTGTTAGGGGTGAAACCTCAGTGGGCCCACGCTCGTCGGGAATCCCTTTGTAAAGGCTTCGTAGTGATCTCCTGGCTGCACACCTGGGAAGTGTGAATGTGGATCGTAGCCACTGGCATAATGGAGGTTCTTTTAGTCCACCCGGCAACGGGGGATGAAATCACTACTTGTGGGTACAGTGGTACAAACTCTGCAGAGTCAAAACTGTCTTGACAGCCGTGCTCACGGTTAAGAGCGGCCTGGAATTATTCATGATTAGAGGAGTGAAGGTTTTTGGGAGTTGTGGATGTTAAGCGGGGAGCTTAACATTGGAAATGATGTTATGGTTATTTGGTTATGATGATGGGATGGGAGATTGGGACCATTTCACCTGTGTAGTAATGTAGGTGCTTAATAAGCTAAGGTGATAGGTATTAATTGCGTAGTGCTTTAACCATGAGTTCAACCTCTCCTTGTTCTAGCCATGCATGATATGATTTTCCCACACTTGCTGAGTACCATTGGTACTCAACCTTGCATATTTGTTGGTTTATATTGCTGCTCAGGTCAAGATAATGAGGTGGTGTATAATGACCAAGACTTTGGACCCGAGGAAGGATTTTAGGTTCATGAAGACCCCCGGGCAACGCCTGTGATGGAGCCCTAAAGAATAATATTCCGCTGCTAGTTTATTTACTTGTGATGAAGCATTTGTGTCCATTGAGACATTTGCGATGTAAGACTTATTTATATTCGACACCTGGCTTGTAATAAATGATGCTTCACTATTTGTCATCACATGTATGAGAAAATGATCCTGGCATACATGTGATATTCACTTGGTTGTTTCCTTCGGAAAAACCGGGTGTGACATCAGCACTTGCTCGATTTTACTTGGGTCCACAGCGATGCCTTCCGCTGAAATAATATGCCCAAGAAACGGCACTTTGCTGATCCAAAACTCACATTTACTGAACTTTGCATATAGCTTGTGATTTCTCAAGCGTTGGAGTACAATACGCAAATGTTCAGCATGTTCTTCTTCTGACTTTGAATAGACCAAAATGTCATCGATGAAAACCACGACGAACTTGTCTAACTCCGGCATGAACACAGAGTTCATGAGATACATAAAATGAGCCGGAGCATTGGTCAATCCAAAGGACATGACAAGATATTCCTAAATACCATATCTTGTCGAGAACGCCGTCTTAGGTACGTCTTCTGCCCGGATTTTTATCTGGTGATACCCGGACCGAAGATCCATCTTGGAGAATACCTTAGCACCCACTAGTTGATCGAACAAAATATTGATGCGCGGTAGTGGATACTTATTCTTGATAGTGACAGCATTCAGTGGACGATAATCTACGCATAGTCTCAAAGTCTCGTCCTTCTTCTTCACGAAGAGTGCGGAACAGCCCCAAGGTGATGAACTTGGGCGTATAAAACCTTTGTCCATGAGGTCATTAAGCTGCTCCTTCAATTCTGCTAGCTCCTTCGGTGCCATTTTATATGGTCGCCGAGAAATAGGTGTTGTTCCCGGTGCTAGTTCAATCTTGAACTCTACATCACGTTCGGGCGGCATGCCCGGCAAGTCTTCGGGAAACACATCTGGATATTCACATACCACTAGAATATCCTCAAGCTTAGGAGCTTCAATCTGATGCACTGCTGCAACACGTTGTGATGGATCCACAAGATTCAATATGTTGCAACCATGTATTGGGGAATTCAGTTGGACAGTCCGCGAGCTGATGTCAAAGATAGCTCCATAATGTGTCAACCATGACATCCCCAAGATAATATCAATCCTTTGGCCTTTGAGTATGATAAGGCTCGCAGGGTAGATATTTCCACCCAAACATAACGGTGCCTGAGAGACCATCTCATCTATTGATATCTTGCCTCCGGGTGAGCTGATATGAAACGGATGCTTAACTGTGCTAAATGGAAGATTATTCTTCAGCACATAGTCTCTGCTAATAAAATTGTGGGTGGCTCCGGAATCAAACAACACGAAAGTGGGATGTTCATGTAACGTGAACATGCCCGCTAACACTGGTTCGCCTTTTGCAATATCCTCAATAGCAGTGTAATTAACCCTGCCAGCTTTCGAAAGATTCTTCTTTGAATGTTCATGATGCCCATCTGAGCATTGATGAGACAACACACGAGTGTGACTCTGCTCAGCACCACGACGGTTTTGTGTTGCAGAAATCCTCAGCTCTCTACTAACACGAGGTGGAGATAATTCGTGCGTAGCTGGTGGCGGTAAGGTTGGATGAATAATTTCTGACTGCTGCTGTTGAGGTTGAGGCTCATAAGTGAGTAACTCCAGCCGTGGTTGTGAGAGTTGCACCACAGGCTGAATTTGTTGCCTAACTGGCGAGTAATATCGCACTCGATAGTTCGGACGAACCTCGATATCGCTGTCTGGCGGTATACTTCTTTTCAGCTCCGCTTCACAATGGAGATGCATGTCTTCTTTAATGATAGCGGCATTTACCAACTCATTGTAGATACCGTTATTGAAAAAGGTCACTTGTTCCTCAAGTTTGACATTCAAACCTCGGAAGAAATAGTCGCACTTCAACGCTTCCGAGTCAACCATATGAGTGGCGTATTGCATCAAGTCTTCAAACGCTTTGAAGTACTCGTACGCACTCCTTTCTCCTTGCTTTAATTCCAAAAAGTCTTGATACTTTGTTCGTAGAATTCCCGAACAAATGTGACGTGCCCGGAAAACATTCCGAAATTCATCCCACGTCACTCGATGACCTTCAGGAAGAGTAGCAATGTACTCCACCCACCAAGCTCCAGCGGCTCCGTGGAGTTGTTGAGCGGCAAATAGAGTCTTCTGATATTCATCGCACTCAAGTGTATCGAACTTGGCTTCAATACATTGGAGCCAATGAGCCGACTCCAACGGTTCTTTCGCTTCCGAGAAAACCGGTGGTTGTCTTGCTAGAAAATCCAAATAAGTGCTTGGCGGGGGATTTTTGTAAAAGTCCCAAAAACATGAATGCAAAGAAACGGGTGATTGAACGTCATTGTGTTTCTGGTTCATGAAAAATGGGACTTACAAAAACTTTCTTACATGGGATGGTATACATGAGGTGCAACCACATGGGTTCAAGCATGCCTTTGAAGGTTTTGGACCAAGGTGGAGTTAAAATCATGTGTAATCATACATGTACATGAGAAAGAACAAAAATAAGGTCTTTAGTCTCAAAGGCTCAGCTCAAATTGCTGCCAAACTTTTGGATACACATGGAGCCTCATACATTTGAATTGAGGAGAATGTGATGGCAACTTTCTGATCTGAGGGTGAGCCAAAAAGGGAATGGACTATGATCATGTTGAGTTCATGCTGAATTCAAACATGTTAGACAAGGGAATGACTTGAGTTATGTCACATAAAATGATAAACTCAAACATGGACATGTGGGAAGAGCTAAAATCTTCTTTAACTCCTGTTGAACACATGTTAACCTGGGAAAGGATTTCACTCCCAAAAATCTAACTCATATGCACATTTCCTATGAGTAGAGGGGAGGGAAGTTTAAACCCCATTTTTGAACCCTTGCAAAGCATTCATGGTGAGATGGTCCAAAAAGCATATATATGAGATGATCATTGCAGTCCTCAGGTATTAAAGAGCTTAAGTTCCAAAATTGGAGAGTGTTTAAGCTCATATACCATTTGTTTAAAGCATTGTTGAGATCACCTTCAAATTCAACTTTGAGGGGCATGGTCAAAACTGAACTGGTGAGGTTCAGGTTTGGAACCAAGGTTGATCAAGCATGGGCTAGTAGCAAACCAAAGTTTTTCACCCAAATTCAGATGGGTCATCACCAAAGAGGACTTAAATTTCAGTTTGAATTAAATGGGTTACTTCAAGGCAAAGAAGACCCTTTCCAAAGAGGAAATTCAAACTGTTGTTTAAAAAGTTGTATTTGCAATGACCAACTCAAAGATCAGAGGGCATATTCAAACTCCCCAGGTTCAAATTGTAGAGGGGGCAAATTTGGAGCAAATTTGGAGGTGCTTTGATATGTATATCAAGGGGACTTGTAAATTTCCTCTAAATTTGAATTCAAATTTGAAACTGTGGCTGAACTTGTCAAATGGAAAAATGGCCTTTGAATTTGGATCCCTAATAGCTGAAGTTTACAATGTGCCAAAATTTGGATATTTAGGAAAGGAGATGAGTGGGACCCAATTGTCATTGAGGAGAGGGGAAGACTTAGCACTTAAGCAATATTTTCCTCTGTTCAGACTCAAACCGGTTCCCTGTTTCGCTCGAAGGCGCCGGACAGCCGAAGCCAGCGCGAGGCGCCAACGAGGGGGAGGTTTGCCGCCAGCTCCCAGCTGCTTGAGAAGCGCTGGAGAGCTACTCGTGGCCCTGCTGCCCCTCTGCGTGATCATTCCCCTCGTGACACCGAGCTACTCTCGTGTCCTTACCTCCTCGCGAGCCACCGACCGGAAAAATTGCCGCCTTTAATCGGTCGATCCCCGGGAACCAACCGAACCCCACGCAACCACTCCACTGAGCCGCAAAATGGTCCTGAGGGAGCTCCTCTCACGTCCTCGGCGAGAAAACAGCAGGGTTCCGGCCTCCCTCGCCCTAGCATGGATCGTTTTCACGGTGACCCAACTCCACCGCGGCTTGTCGTTCACGCGGACAGCTCGCTCCATGGATTGTCATGCCCAAGCAAGGACGGCCATCGGGACGCTGCTGGTCGCTGCTGCTTCCACCCAAACCACAAGGCAATCCGTGAACCACCGAGCAAGAATTTGGGAAAAATTCGCCGGCGGCCACCAGGCGACGTTCTGGTATGAATTCTTCAAATTCTCACTCCCTTCTCGTCTTTAGGTCACTAAACTGTGCTCAAAGGACCTAGACTCGAGGACGACCCGATCCCCTCCCCAATCATGGCTTGAAACCCCATATTAGCAGACCATTTTGAAGTTTTCGAGCGGCAATCATGGCGGGGACCCTCGGGCGCACGGTGAACCCCCACTTGCCGCTGTTTCCGAGCCACGTTGATGCCATGCCGAGCTAGCCCACCCTCTGCTGGTACTTTTGGGCGGTTCAGTTGAGCTGTTAGCGGGCTACAGGGGTCGGGCGACGGTGCCGATCGTCACCGAAGGCCGCGGCTCGTCGCTAGCCTACTTCTGGCCACCGGCAGCCTCAGCCAACCCCGTAGACATGTTCCCCGACCCTGAAAACCCCCAGGCGGCGAGTCTCCAGCCGGGAGGCGGCCTGGAAGCCGGGTCCGGCGAGCTCCAGTGGAGCGCCGGCGAGGGGTACGCGCGGGAGCGGGAGGAAGAAGAAGACCCCCACCGGGCCCACGTGTCAGCAGCTGAAGATTAAAAATCTGGATCGGCTGTGGCGTGTGATCCAGTGTGGTGGCGCGGGAAAAAGGTCTTGGCCCCGTGTGGCTTAGCTCCGGCAACCGACACGTGTGGGGTGGACCCACCGTCAGAGTTTGAATATTTCCCGAATTAATTTGAATTCCAGATTTAGTTCAAACTTTAGAACCTCATAACTTTTGCTAGGAGGCTCCAAATTTAGTGATTCAAATTGGGTTGGATTCTGGATGAAAAGCTCTATCCAAATATTCAACCCAATTTGCATGAAAACCAATAGAAAATTCTGGAGAATTCATTAAAGCTTTTCAGCAAAAGAATTTTATAGGGAGTTTGGTTCATCCAAAATTCCCCAACTTTTGCCAGGATATTCTTTCGGATATTAGGAGACTCCTGTAAAAGGTTCAGATCATTTGAAGTTGATTTTGTTAGGGTAATTCTAATTCCAAGTTTCTGTATTCCAATAAATACAGAAACATTTTCAGAGAATTTCCAAAACATGGAAATTCGGTTCTGGGCATTCCTTAGCTCCAAAAATCCTAGGAAAATTTATGCATACTCCCTGAGCTATGTATGAAATTATAGTTCACTTGAATTTGCATGAAAGCGCAAATTTAATCAGAATTAATTCCTTTTTGCTTAAATGCTTAGGGAATTGTTCTGGGTGATCCACTTAGTGAAATGTTCTAAATTTTTAGTCCAGAGGACTTTCTTGTGACAAGGAACTCCCAAGAAAATTCCCAGATCCATTGGAGCCCTGGATCATTAGTGTTCTGTTCAACCATTAGTTGATCCCCCACCCAAGTGATGAACCTCACTTCTCACTTGATGATAGTGCTCAATCACACACCTAAACCACCACCCCAGTGTCATTTTAAATTCTTGAACAGAGTTCCAGTTTTAAACTTGGCTTTAGCATCTGTTAGCAAAAAGTTTTATAATTGAACATGTATGCATATTCATAACGTGTAGTGATTAAACGTGGAAAGTGAAGAAGGAGGAGGTGAACTTGGATCAAGGAACAAGAAGGGAAGGAGTGAAGTTCAATACATCAGAAACTGACTTTCTCTCAACTGACTGTAGTCACCTGCAAAACCAAGGCAAGCCCCGGTTTGCACTTAAGTTGTTTTTAAAGTTTTCCCTTTGTTCACTACATTTGGTCAAGGTTTGTATGTGCATTAGGTCAAGGATGTTGATACTCCACTTGCATAACCAAACATGAACCCTGAGGTCAAGGGTAGCATTGTGTCATCGCTGTAGAATAAGGCCGTGCTAAATAGGCTAGGACATCCGGTAGAAGACGAGTAGATGGAATCTACTCGCGAGCTATAGTTTAGAATATCATAAGTGTGGTTGGGAAAGGAAGCAAACTAAAGTTTACATTTCTAAAGATGAGACCGGGCAGAGGGGTTAGGCTGCGACAAGACGAGGTCTTGGTCGAGTAGCTCTGCCTGTGTCGGTTAAGGACCGATGTGTATGCCGCGTCCAGGAGCAAGTATTGAGTTGTGTACCGGATGCTTACTGATATATGGGAACCAGGAAACCGATGTACCAGGTTCACTGGATTGTAGAGGCATACCACATCGTCTCGTAAGACCTATGAGCCCGAGACGGCGCGACCGGTTCTACAGTTTAGTGTCCTGAGAAAGGTTGCCACATACGACGTAATGAAGGACGCCAGAGTTGGGTCTTCAGAGGCGGGCGTATGTGTAGAGTTATCCGGGTAGTGTTTGATTCGAATCACCGTCCATCGCGGTTATTGATTACCGCTTGCTCCCATGTGGTGACGTAGTAATCAACTTGTGTGGAAACAGTTTGCAAAAAGTATAATTGCTGTTATGATTATGTTAAGTTGCATGAAAACTATGTTTGAAGTAGAGATAGAGCAAACTAAATTTATTTTTCACCTTGGGACAAGTAACATTGGAATGAAGCGTTTCTTGTTTGATTGTGGAGTTCCAATGTTGCTGGGCGCAAGGTCACTACTATTGTGGCTAAAAATGTGAAAGTTAAGGATGAACTCGTAGGCGAGTCTTTTCCCAAATTACAGGATCAGGTCTTAAGTTACCCTCATGTAGAGTTGCATGATTTAGGAGAGACGGTTAAGTCTTGCTGAGCCCTTGTGCTCACTCTTGCTATATAAGAGGTTTTGCAGGTAAACTTCGACGCTATAATGAAGGTTGTCCGGTGAGACTCGGGAACTCCCGAGTCGTGTGACACTTGGAGAACCTAGCCGCTGCCATGTCTTCGTGTTGCTAGCGAGAGGAGTCCGCGGGCCGGACCTCTTCTCGAGTGCCTCCTAGATATTCGAAGTGAGCTGTTTATAGACTTCCGCTGTAGCTATTTTATGTAAAGTATTTACAAAGAACAGTTGTAAGCTTCCACTTTGATTTATGTAATACATTGTTCCTTATATGTGTGCTGTTGGGTGCCGCATAACACGGCACCACCCAATGCGATTCCTCGGGCGAGGCGGCACGACCCCGTGATCGGAGGTCGGGCCCCGTCAATTTTGCTGTAGTGTCTCCTGTCGTATGCTTTGTCGCACCAACAGATCCAGAGACTCAGCCATCTTTGCCAAGATTCCCGCCAATCCGGTTGATGATGTCGGCACTTCTTGTCGTGGCGAATTACTTTCGCCGTGACTCGACTCACCAACCTCGCTCCTGGAATGAGTACGATCCATGCTGCAAGAGTGAGCAATTTACGGTTAAAATTCAAAGTTCAAACTCAACTTGAATTCAAAAACATTAACCGTCAAAGCATCACTTCAATAATGCAGCACATATAATCTAACCAGTGTTTCGACAATTCTGAAATCTATCAAACGTGAGTGAGTTTGTCCAAACCCTTAATTCCAACAGTAGTACAAACTGAAAAATAACTCAAGAACATTTTATGGAGCTTAGAGAAGTCTGAAACATCCCTGTCCACAACAAGTCTTAAGTTACATAGGCAATAAGCACTACTCTGTTCAGAATGACTAATTAGTCTTAACCCTAGAATTTAATTTTGCATATGGCAATTTCATGTCTCAAGTTGAATATCAAAGTTATAGTTAACTTCAATATATTTCCAACGAGTATTGATTTGCCTTCATATCAGTTCTGGATCAAAAGTTGTGATATTTCAAAGTTAACAGAAATCTGGAACAATTTTGACAGCACCTCCTTTGAAAGTGGCTGTTTTGTCCGTAAGATTTCATACAACTAAACTCCAAATCTGGAGAAACTTTGAACTACAAAGTCATAGCATATATCTCCAGCTTTCCAACAGTGTCTTACTTGACCCTTAGAATTTTTTTTCTACAGAAAGTTATGGTCGAAATACAGAAATTTCCAGAGAGCAATTTGTGTCTGCCCTGTTTTTGGACAGTTCACACTCCTCTGAGAATTTCATCCATTTGGAGGGTGATTCTGGTCTGGACTTCTACAGAAAAGTTGTAGAAGACATCAAAACCTTTCCAGAAATGTATCACTCACCTCCATTGGTTCAACCAAACAAAAATTATGCCCTGTCCAACTTCAGCAAAAGTTCTGCCGAAACAGGGGAGGTTTTTCCTAAGTCTTTGAGAATGAATCTATACTCCCAATTGACTCTTAGTTCAATATAGGAGTTCATTAACCCCTAATAGAACCCTAGACTCCAAATTTACTCTTTTTTTTTCAAACCTTCTTTTTCATGCAGTTCAAAACATGTCACGGTACTATGTTTCATCACCAAATTAAAATCCTAACCGGCTTTATACCGACATATACGTTTCAAGTGGTGGCATTAAAACAATCACTCACAAACGTGGTCTACACAACATGTACTAACGTGGTTAAGGTACCTGCAGAAAATCACTCAATAATGATGCACACATTGGTTTATCATTTCTGGCAGGTCCATATCATAGTAAAAACATACGCCCCGTATCATTGCCATATGGGCCGTCCTTGAGTCAAGCCACGTCTCAAGGTACATGATCGGGTTATTCACCACCCGACGAGGGCTCCACACCTTTGCAATAAAGCACACCGGTGGGACAGCGCTTTCGTATGCCTCATAGGACATGAGGAGTCCTAGAGAACACAATTCGTGTTACTAACCACACGATGGGGTCTCCTCCTCTTGCCCCTGGGTTTTGGCACTGGAGGCTAGTGCCATTCATATGTCTCTAAGACATGAAGAGTCTTAGAAAACATATTAACTTCCCGTCCATTGCTGAACGGAACATCCCACACTACTTTCCTCGTATGGGTGAGCTAACCGAAATTGATCCGCTTTCGGTGGCGTTCCTTACCATTCTTACCTCCATGTAGGTGCGTCGTTACTGAATTTAAATACTGAAGAGTAACACACTGTTAGCTTGCCACCTTAGATAACAATGTTAATACGTTCCTAAGTTTCGAAAATATGCTCTTTTCATGCGTACTATTCCCAATGCGGCTCTGATACCACGCTGTGAAGGCCCGGCCCGGGAATCGCAGTGGGTGGTGCCGTGCGATGCGGCACCCAACAGCATGCACGAAAAGACGATAAGAACATAACGGAACCATTTTGTTACTCAAGATAATTTCTTTTACAACATAATGTACACACGCAGCGGAAATTAAAATTTTCTGGACAAACTACTCACTCTCGACCCTAACTACGCCGAAGAGAAGTCGTTCAGCCCGTGAACGCTTCCTACTAGCTTCACCAAAGAAAGGCAGCGGCTAGGTTTCTGATGAGTTGAACAAACCGTGAGGTTCATCGTCTCACCGAACAACCCTCTTCATAGCAGGCATCCTGCTACCTGCAAAAACAACTCAGAAGAAACCTTGAGCACTACGGCTCAGCAAGACTTAACCGTCACTCCTAAACATGTAACTCTAAATGCAGGGGTAGCAAGACAGTAGGAATAGGAATTTGCAAAATGCACCTCGACTAAACTTGATCCTTATATTCAGATTCTTTTAGCCTTCATTTTAGTGGTCCTCACACCTCACAACATCGGAAGTCCACAATCAAACAAGAAACGCTTATCCCGATGTTGCTAGCCTAAGGTGGAAGTGAAATTTAGTTGGCTCTATATCTACTTCAGTCAAGGTTCCAATACAGTGATTAATCCACAAACAGCAAGTTAAGAGACTTAGTTCCTCTTCTTACTAAGTCACGGTGCAGTGGGCAAGTATGCTCAATCCTCTTCCGCGAGCGATGGTGATTCGAATCAATAACAACCCGGAATACACGACACATACACCCGCCTCGAAAGACTCACTCGATAGCTCTTTCTTACGTCGTATGCAGCAACCTTTCACACGACACCCCGACATAGAAAAACGCTTCGCGCTGAGCAGGATGGTCCTCTACGTGGACACGTCGAAGTTGCCCGCTAGAGGATTTACACCTCCCGCCTTCTCAACGCCATTCCCACGTGAAGGATGAGTTTCTATATCACGGTCCATCGAGTTACATCGGTTTCATGGGCCCCATACCCCACTATATATCCGGTACAGATCAATCTTGTCCAGCAGGGTCGCATACATACGGTCCTTAACCGACACGGACGGGGCTACAACCATCCTCCACATTTGCCTTACCATCCCGGTCCAGACCAAATGTGGTCTCAAGCATTGTCACACCCATCGCAGGTCGAGACCAACCTTGAGCGCTCCATCCTACAGAAACATCCCCGTTCCCATCTCATTTTCATGAGGGTTCTCTTATCATTAACCTCTCGCGAGTAACTCCATTACTCGAACCTTCTCGCGAGTAGCTTTTTACTACTCGACTTCTACCGAGCTAGCTACAACATTAGCCTAGCATCTACGATGAGGCCAATCCTACACTAAACCTTCTACTCAGGGATGTAAAAGCCATGCAAGTAGGTTTCAATCATCCTAGACGTAATGCACAATATCAAGTCTAATAACCATGAGGTGAAGTAAAGAAAATTTTTAAAACGGTAAAGATATGCAAACCGGGGCTTGCCTTGCTCAACGGTTTTGTTAGAAGCTAGGAGTTAGTCTTCCTCCGGAGAATCCGCCAAACTCGTCACGAGATGGAGATCCTCGCTGCAGAGTCGAGTCCTCGTCGAACGTCGACGTCACGTGAGCTATTATATTGCAATGCACATATATTTCAAAAGCAACTTAGAAACTGTTTCAAAACTGTTGTTCAAGTTAACTCACACCTAAAAGGAACAAACAACAGAAAGGTTTTTGTTGTTGGATCTACAACCTTAGAGATGATGAAAGCTAGGGTGAAAAGAAATACTAGCAATCACCATGTGATTAAGTACATTATATGAACACTTAAACCTAAAATATGGTAGCTCCAGTTCCAGAGGTCCAATGAAGCTGAGAATTTTACCACAGCTTCTATGGGAGCTAGATAGGCAGTGGGAAAAAATTGAGCTCATGAAATGGCTCAAGGTGATCACAATAATTCCTTATGTGATTTTCACTAATCTGCCTTTACCCCCTAGATATGGAGCTTTCCTATGCTGCAAAGTAGACTTTTTGTGAAGTACAAAATGTCCTGAGTCCATAGAAATTGGTTTTACCATTTTTGGAGTTTCCTACATGGAGATATGGATTTTACAAAGAATGGGGAAAAGCTGAAATTGTCTCTGTTCATTTTCCCATTTTTCAGAGACATAAGAAATGAACACATCATTTGACCAAGCAAATGAGGTCCAGTGCCTCTGACATTTTTACTGAAGTTCAAGGAATTTTGGAACAATGTCCTGTCCAAATTTGGAAATTTTCCAATAAACAGAACTCCTGTAAAAATTCAGACACAATTTTCCTTAAATGAATTAATGAGCCAAATTCAGCGATTTTCATAAACATTGGTATGCCCCCCTGGATAGTACTCTTTGAGAGAAATCCAACAAAATTTGTTTCACAATTTTTGGACATTCCTACACAATGTTATGGCTCTCCAAAGTTTGAACTAGAGTGGGTAAATCTGGAAAATGTTTAAATACTGACAGTGGGTCCCACCTGTCATCTCTAACCTCCAGACTCGCGCCAAACACACCAGTGGCGGCCCCCTCCGGTGAGGTCGCCGGAAACCAGTTCCCAGCCAGCTCCAGACCCCCTGCTGGCCGCCCCCCCCCCATATTTCCCCACGCTGAACACGTTGGTGAGGTCGCCGGCGGCTGAAACTCGCCGGAAAACAGGGCGCACCGGCCACAGCAAACCCTAGGGCTCCGGCGAGGTATTGCACGGTGAATTCTCCACCAAATGGTCGGTTCTTGTGCTCTACAGAACCAGGGGATCATGTAGAAGACCGGCATGAGGTCTAAACCAGCTGGAGAGGGCTCTAAACCTATCGGCACCATGCGCCCGATAGGGTCCAGCGGCATACCATCTAAAAGAGCTCGAATTGCTCACTCTACACTCAATGTCTTGGTCTAAAATCGATGGAGGAGGTGTGCTAGGCAGTTAACATCCTGTGTGTCAAGTTTGAGACCCAACAAACACGATTTGAGGACGAATTTTATAATTCGTTACCTCAAGGTCCGTTTCTGCCACCCGGGAGAAAAACTTGAAATTCTCCCTCTGTGATCAATGGCTAGGGCTGAGCTTTGGAGGTGAGAAACTATACTTGTTGGTGCACAGATGGGGTGGCTTGCTTGGGCGTGATCCCTTCTGGTTTTGGCTGTCCACGGCGTCCAGTTTCTGTTCCTCCGACGTTCAACTCGGGAGCAGCAGAACTTTTCTGTTTCTAGGCGCTTGTGAGCTCTGGATGGTGGAGGGAAGGTGCTAGCCGGTTAAAGCACGCTGGTGCGCTGCTTATTGCTGAAGGAAGCTCGATCATCCGAGCTCAGCTGCTGTGGTTATCGGGAGAACACAGAGAGGCGGGTTCTGCTCGGCAGAGAAAGCAGCGAGCGAGAGCTCGGGCTGGGAGAAAGCAAAACAGCTTGCTGCACTCGGGGGAGGTGATGAGGACGAGCATAAGGCACTCCAGCAGGAGGTGGCGTCGGTGAACGTGGTCCGAGCAGCTGCTGTCGCGCGCTGAGGAGTCGAGCACGTCGGTTTGTGCTTTTGTGAGACTGACCGGTGGGGTCCACAGCCACAATTCTCCCTCTTATCCCCAATTCGATTTAAAATAGCAAATGAGCTCCAATTGTGATCAAACTTGGAGGATAGGTCAAAAGAATTATGAGAAACACAAATCTGAAATCATATTTTGAAATTTAGTTTGTTTGGTTCAAAATTTAAATTCAAGTTTTAATTTGAACGTGCCCTCAGTTATCCCTTTGAATAAATAGCAAATGATCTCCACAATTATTCCAATTTGGCCCAGAAGCTCCTTAATACCTAGAAATTGCATTGGTGAATTCATTTGCAAGTATTTGGCAATCTGAATACGATTCCTTTTAAAAGGTTCAAAATTGTGTTTAAATTTCCCCCACTCTCCTCATAGAGAAGGTGCACATGAGTTAGAGTTTTGGGGAGCGAAATTCTTTCCCCTAGGTTAACATGTGTTGAGCATGGGCTAGAGGAAATTTTTAACTCTCTCACATGTCCATTTGTGTGTTCATCATTTCATGTGACACAATTATAGTCTTTCTTCGCCTTAACTTTGTTTTATAAGTTGAAATCAAACTTTACAAAAGTTAGGGCTGTTACAATATCCTTCCATGCTATTACTCGTATGGGGAGTTACCGCAATTGATCCGCCTGCAGTGGCGTACCTTACCTATTACCTGACGTCGGAGCGTCGTTACAGAATGTATAACACATAAGTTAGCTTTTCCACCTTAGTAACTACTACTATCATAGACCTTATGTGGGCTTAATGACTAATCCTCACTCGACTACTTCTATGTTTTCAAAATAGGCTCTTTTCGAGCGTGCTATTCCCAATGCGGCTCTGATACCACGTCTGTGAGGGACCACCCCGTCGTTCATCCACTCCAGGATCGCATAGGGTGGTGCCGTGCGATGCGGCACCCAACAGCGCACATGAAAATATTAGAGAACAACATACAAACTTTTATTTAATATAAAACAGCGGAAGTCTTTTTACAAAACCTATTCATACAGCGGAAGTAATATACATATACAGCCTCTCATCCTAGCTATGCAAAAGTGCAACCGTCCAGCCCGGGGACGCTACACACTAGCAACATGAAACCGGAGATCACGGCGCCATGCAGGGCTCCATCTCGGCCGTGTACCCTGACGGGGGCATCGCCTCGTCCTCGGAACCCTCCTCATAGCTCTCACCTGCATACAGCTCAAATATTGCAACCATGAGCACGATGACTCAGCAAGGCTTAACCGTCTGACCTAGGCATGGAACTCTACATGCAGGGAGGTGTATGATAGGAAAAGGAATTTGCGACAAAGACACGCCTATGAGTTGATCCTTACTTTCAGTTTTATAGCAGCAAATTCATGTGCGTCACGAAACAGTGAACAAGCGGTACTCAAATAACCGCGAGGGACGGTGATTGCAATCAGGAGACACCCGGACAACACGTTGCATACACCCACTTTCAGAAGCGTGATTCCACACCCCTTCCTACTCTGTTGTATACAACAACCTTTCAAAGGCAATCCAAATGCCGAACCGGTCCATCCGTAACGGGCAGGAGGTCCCCGCGTGAAGCGTGACTATGCCCACCGGCAGATTTACACCTTGCTACCCTCAACCCACTCCTATTTACGGTTGGGTAAGCCTCGACACCCGGGTTAACCATTTACATCGGTTTCCTGCTTATGTCAGTATGCCATCCGGTACTGTTCGATACTTGTTCATCAGGCCCGCACACGACTCGGTCCTCAATCGACACCAACAGGGCTACGCACGTGAGACCTCTGCTCACTGCTTCCTATCCACCCTGTTGGGTCTCATTTTCACCACTCTTAAGCCATTTTCTATTCTGACCAAACCGTGCGATCAACCTTACCTCGCGAGTAGATTCCAACTACTCGACTTCTACCGAGGTCCTAAGCAGATTAGCAGGGCATTCTCTACTCGTCGGCTCTGTAAGCTACCCAACCCTTCATAGGATTTAAAAGGTTATGCAAGTGGGGTTTCAATCACCCTAACTCTAATGCAAACATTCACCCTAGACATAAGTGATACAAATAAAGAATTTCATAAAAGGTACTTAAGTGCAAACCGTGGCTTGCCTGGTTGCGAGTCAGAGAAGAAGTTAGCTTCTGGTGGGAGGACGTCCAAGGGCTTCGGTGCATCCTCAACTTCGGTCACTGTTATGAAATGTAATAACATACATGTGTAAGTATTAAGGATTTATAAGAATTGAACTTCTATTCATAGCTACTGATATTTAGGATCCTTAATTGGCTTTGGAACTTTTACAGTGGATACTAGACTCTCTAAGGATGATTTGAGCCAGATTTGGTGATATCTCATTGCACAATGTAGTAATTAAAATTCCTACAAGTACAATGCTTCTCTGAATTTTGATCCCAATTCAGGAGCTTTGACATAGCTAATAGTGGAATATCTGATTACGGTAAGTATCCATGGTTATAAAAAAATTTGTTTCACCATTTTTGGAGCTACCATCAGAGAGATATGAATTTTTGAAGTTGGACAGGAGTTCTGAAAAGTTTCTGTTTAAATTTGAATTTTCAAATAAAGGCTGAACTTGGGAAGGCAATTTGACCTAGCAAATTACCTCCAATGAAGCCCAAATTTTTACTGGAGATAAGTAACTATGGAAAGGATTTGCTGCCCAAATTTGGGACTATTTCATAAAGAATTGCTCCTGTAATAAATCCCTAAAGGATTTAATAAAAACAATTCTACAGAAATTCCTGGGCATTTTCATAGCAAGCAATTTGTTTCTCTGTGAAGTACTCCTCACGAGGAATCCAACAAAATTGGTCTCACCCTTTTTGGAGTTTTCTACACAAAGTTAGGGGCTTGTAAAGTTCAGCTAATTCCTAGAATTATTTCTCTAATAGAAACTTCAAATAATTGGGCTGGGCCCACTGTTTTAAATCGGATCAGTGATATCTCGGCAACACCGGGGGCTACGGGGTTATTCCCGTGCAGCTGCACCGGATCCGGTGCCACAAACCGATCCCCGCGCGTATACGGAGGCTGACCGGTGGGACCCGGCCCTCCTTCGTCTTCCTCGCGCTGCCCGCGCCTCCCGCGGCGGCGCACGCCGGCGAGGCTCGCCGGGACGGGGTTCCCGTGGTCCAAACTTTGTCAAACTCGCTGCCTGTGAGTTCTACACCATGCTGAACACGATGGTGGGGTCGGGAGCCGAGGGCAACGGCCAGAAAGGTGCTTGCACCGGCGACCATGTCGAACCTTACTTCGGCGACCCTTCTCTCCCTCAACAGTGGGTCTTTTGGACTAGGGTTTGCTCTAAAAGCACCACTGTCCCATGGACAACATCGACCCATAGCTTGCTCTCCATGAAAACCACCGGAGAGGGGACCTCACCGGCGACCCGAGCCCGCAAAACGCCGGCGGTGACAAAAACTCGAAGAACTCCTTCAGTTCATGATGGTTTCCGGCGCCGTTTGAGTGAGAAGGATCGCAGGGATCTAACAAAGCTTCTTCTAGACCAGGATGAGCTCTAGCTATCGCAGCACGAAGAATTTGATTGTAGACCGAGAGGTGTTGCTATGAACTAGGGTTTGGTAAAACCCAAAATTCTCACTACCCAGTTGATCATTCATCCTGGGGCTTCGGTAACACGATCTACGGACAACAACGCACCTTTCTTATGAAGGGAAGGGGTGGTAAAGCTGGCCGTAGCACGCTGTCCACGGTGAACCGAACGGGGTTCCGCCGAGCACCTCCAATCGCCGGCACCAATCTCTGGTTTGCGCGTAGCACGAGCTAGGATGCTTAGGGGAAAGAAAGGTGGAGGCTGGAGCACTCTCTTGCGCTTCTTTTTGCTGTTTGGGGCTCGATCATCCGAGCTCGGGTGAGCGTGGGCGAGGGAGGAACAGCAATGGCGCCGGGCGGTTCCCTTGCGGAAGAAACCGAGCAACAGTGAGCGCGTGAGGGGGCAAAAGAACGTTTCGGGGCTTCAGCTGGGGGGCGCGGAGGTGATCACACGGCCGAGAAGCAGGAGCTGGCGCGGCGCCGTCCTCGGGAGAGCGTCGCGCCGGGAGCTGGCGCGCGGTGGTCAGCTCGGGAGAACAGAGAGAGGGAAACAGTTGGTTGGTTTGTTTTGGGTGGCTGACAATTGGGCCCCACCTCTCCCTTTGTTTAGTCAAACTTTTCTGATATTTTCCCACCAGAAACTCAACATTAAAGACTTGACTTCACCCCAAAGTCATAGTTTGAATTTGCTGAATTCAAATAGTTTGAATTCTGGTGTGAAATTTGGATGTGGTTTGATCATTTGAATTTGAAAAGGAGTTTGAATTCTCCACTTTGTATTGCCTCAAAAATATAGCAAACCAGCTCCAAAGTTTCCATTTTTGGCATGGCTTCTCATTCAAAGGTGGAGAACTCAGTTGTGAAACCAAATTTTGAAATTGAGGGAATTGGAATTTGAAACTGAATTTGGAATTCAGATTAGAGGGTTTTTCCTTTTAATTCGAAACAAATATGAAACTCCTCCAAATGAGCTGAAATTTGGAAGGTTGAATATTTGGAATATGGAGATCCAAGCTGTGCATTTAGATCTACATTTTTGGAAGTTTTGGGAAGTCTAAACCCTCACTTTGAACTTACCCCATTATAATTCAAAGTTTTAATTCCCCTCATTTTTCATAAGTGTACATGAGCTTAATTTTCTTGCTACCACTTTTGGGGATTTTACATCGGGGCGGCCGGTGGCGCTGCGGCGGAGGGTGGGGCGGGAGGGGGCCGGGGCAGCGGGGCTCAAAGAAAAAAAACAAGAAAGAAAGCTAGCTAGGGCTAATATCTCTGCTCTGAATCCATGTATTAAAACCGTCTTTGTGCTTTAAACTTAGCTCTATGGATACCCACTACTGTATTAATGTTATTGAATATTCACATTTTCATTGATGTCCAAATACTCCTCCAGCACATTAGTGTAATGATGCCACTTCATTATCTGTACCATGGACAGATTCCTTGAAATGAAACTGTCAATAGAACTCCAGCATTGCATTGCTAAATTACACCTTATAAAAAGGTGTCTTACTGTTTCATCCTCTCGTACGATATATATAGCTCAGAGAGTCGGAGGTGTGTTTAGTCTATTATGGAGGAGCAACCATTAAGAAAATAAACGCAGTGGTCTGCGAGATAAGACAAGGTAAAGCTGAGCATAGTTTACGAGAGTCAGTCATCGGACTCGGCAGCGGCCACATGGGCATGGGTGCGCCACGGAGCGTACGGATCGCCGACGGGCAGCCAGCCACGGCCACGGCGTCCGGGGACCATGCTACCGGGGGCCAGAGCGATGCACTTTTTTTACTGCCTTTTCCCCGCTATTTCTGTGCACAGAGATTAGATAATTGCACATGCCGCGCTGTGACACCCGGTTCCGAAAACAGAACCAAGTTAATGCATATGTGTGCCCAGGATGTTCATCACACATACACATGTAATTGACAAACTGAATTCATAATATAACCACGAATAAATAGTGTTTAAGTACTTTATTACATCGACTAATTATCTCACTCATGATTGTCTATCTTATTTTTTCAGCGGAAGTCTCTAAACGACATCGGAAATAACTAAGTAGCAGTAGGCTCCATCTTCAACTCAACAGGCATATTGACGGTAGTTCGCACGCCTAGTACTCCACATCGTCCTCAAAGTACTCTTCTCCTGTTGCTGATGGTTATGTGATAATGCAAGGGTGAGTACATGTCGTACTCAGCAACTGCGGAAAAAGTATGACATGTAGCTTACAACAAGGTATGGAATAAAAAGGCTCATTGCAGCAAGCAAATTTTATTTCACAAACATGATAAAAACAGCAACTATTCCTAAGTGTTATTTATCCTAACATGACCAAGTAATTCAGAATCAATTTCTCCATCATGATTCATCATTTATCAAGTCTCAACCAACCATTAATCTTTCTCAAGTTCATCTCATGCTCATAAATATTCATAACCATCTCATATTCATATAACCGAAACCAAACTCATTGTCAAGACTTAAACAGTCCTGAAACCAATCCCAATGACCATACCATAATCATACCAAATAACCATCCCAAGTTTTCCCTCTAATCATGTGAGTTGGCCAGGTGCTTGTGACCGGAAGCACGGCTATCACTCTGCAGAGGTGGCACCACTTTACCCACAAGTTTGTGATTTCGTCACCCATCGGCGACTGCATAACCTCCATTATACCAGTACACAACTGTCGGTGTATGGCCAAGAGATCACAAAATAGCCTTTACAAAGGGGCTACTAGATGTATGGACTCACTGAGGTTTCACCAGCAGGTTCGAATCACCATTCTCCCACTCACGGGCCCCCTCTTGTACCATGCAGTTCCCAGGGCAGTCCTCTCTCGACTCCCATTCCCCGCGCCATCCACGGTCCATAACAAGCTAGCAACACACCTAATTAGTCAGCTAAGATGCACCCATATTTGGCCTTGTGGTGGCACTGTTTTCCTGGCATGTGCTGGCATGAACCGGTCCTTAGATCTACGGCAAGTAAACCACCATCTCATTCAGCAACATCCACGAACCAAGCTTGCCTAGATCTCCCCCGATTCCATGCTCATTAACATCATCAAGTTATCATTATCATTATTCGTATGAGTGCAGTATCTAACCATGTTTTAATTCATCTTCCCGTATCCCGTAGATTAAGCGAAGCAGAAAGGAAAAACAACCATACCCGACTCATCATCTTTCCAGGCGACAAGGATGGTTAACAAAACTAGTAAACTCCTATAAAAGGGTGTCCCATCAAGTTGACTCAAGCATACGAGTTTTCGCAAACAAAACAGTTTCAAAACATGGGATCAATATGGTCAAGGGGCACTTGCCTTGCTCCCGTGGTTCTTGTTGTCCGGACGTCTCGAAGTCTTGGTGCTGTAGTTCTTCGTAGATGGCTTCCTGAGCTTGTCCATCTACTCACGACCACGCACATACAAAATTTACAGCAATCAAACATCATGCACAAACTTACTCAAGATGCAATGGTGTAGATGAATGCAAATCCTATGGTGCTGTTTTATTAAACCAGTTTGTACGTGTTCTTGCATGTTTTAATGGGCTTTCATGGGGTTTTATGACGAACAAGGGTGTAGGGATCAAGTATGGATGTGGTGATGTTCTTGACTCAAGATCTAGATCAATTACACCGTCAAAAACCGATCAAAATGTGATCTGTCCACAGAAAAGAGTTTCAGTTCGGAGGGAGCGAAGAAAACAGATGCGTAGAAACAGCGACGACGTTGTAAGATGGGTAACGAAGACCTAACTCACTTCCCTTTGGTGGCAGGGTCTTCCTCCTAGCAATGGCAGCAGCGGGGGCTCACCGGCGACTGAACTCCGGCGAGGGGGGGTTTAACTCGGTGAGTTGGGGGCTAGGGCCTCCAAGTCGCCGACTTGGGAGGAAGAAGAAGGGAAAGGGGTTACGGCCAAGAAGGGGTTCTGGGTTCTATTTATAAGGGGAAAAAGAGGAGTCCTACTCCAATTGGAGCTCAAATAAGAGTCCTACTCAATTTTGGATCTCAACAACTTATCTTTTCAGTTAGGTGCGGCAGCAATGTGGAGAAAATTTGGGGAAATTGTGTCGGTACGCTCAGTACCGGGTACCCCCATGCACAGTAGAAAACCGCCTAGGGACCTCGCCCCCCTCCGCAGGGGTGAGCTCCGAGAATGCCACGTGCCCAGTGGGGCCGGGCCACCCTCCTCCTCAGAGGCGAGCTCCGGCCTACCACGCAGCCAGCGGAGCTGGGCCTCACCCCCTCCGTAGGGGAGAGCTCCGAGAGCGCTACATGTCCAGCGGGGCCGGGCCACCCTTCTCCTCAGAGGCGAGCCCCGGGCCTGCCACGTGTCCAGCGGTGCCGGACCTCCCCTCTCCTCAGAGGCGAGCTCCGAGGGCACCACGTGTCCAGCGGTGCCGGACCTCCCCTCTCCTCAGAGGCGAGCTCCAAGGGCGCCACGTGTCCAGCAGTGCCGGACCTCACCCCCTCCGCAGGGGTGAGCTCCGAAGGCGCCACGTGTCCAGCAGAGCCAGGGGAAGTGTCGACAGCGCACTTCGACGAATTGGAATTGGCTCATTTCAGCTATCTTTTTCCCATCCCCCACCATTTTTATGATTCTTTCTCCATCTCTATGGTTCCTTCCTCCATTTCTACTTCTTTTATAATGTTTCTCTATATGAAAAATGTATGCAATGCATGGAATGAATTTGAGGGTGTTACAAACCTACACCCCTTAAACTGAATCTCGCCCTCGAGATTCGATATAGAGAATAGATGAGGGAATTCTGCCTTGAGGTCTTCCTCAGGCTCCCATGTAGTTTTGGCTTCCGTGTGATGGCTCCACTGTACCTTGCACCAACGGATCACTTAGTTCCTCGTGACCCATTCCTTCACGTCCAAAATTTGGACGGGGTGCTCCACATAGGTCAGATTCTCTTAAATCTTGAGCTCATCCATTGGTACTTGTTCTTCCGGTACTCTTAAGCACTTCTTGATTTGGGATACGTGAAACACGTCGTGTACGTCGGAGAGGTGCGTTGGCAGCTCTAGTTGATAGGCTACTTGTCCTCGCTTGCCCAAAATCTTAAATGGCCCGATGTAGCGAGGTGCTAATTTGCCCTTGACGTTGAACCGTCGTTGGCCTTGTGGGGACCACCCCGTGGTTCACCCACTCCAGAAATCGCATAGGGTGGTGCCGTGCGATGCGGCACCCAACAGCACACACGAAAAGAATAAAGGATAACATACAAACTTTTATTTGATATAAAACAGCGGAAGTCTTTTTACAAAACCTATTCATACAGCGGAAGTAATATACATATAAGACTTCTCATCCTAACTATGCAAAAGTGCAGCCGTCCAGCCCGGAGACGCTACACACTAGCAGCATGGAACCGGAGGATCACGGCGGCGTGCAGGGCTCCAGCTCGGCCGTGTACCCCGACGGGGGCATCGCCTCGTCCTCGGAACCTTCCTCATAACTCTCACCTGCACACAGCTCAAATATTGCAACCGTGAGCACGAAGGCTCAGCAAGTCTTAACCGTCAACCCTAGGCATGGAACTCTACGTGCAAGGATATGTAAGATGGGACAAGGAATTTGCAATAAAGACACGCCTATAAGTTGATCCTTACTTTCAGTTTTATAGCAGCAGGTTCATGTGCCTTAGACAGCTCTCACATCGGAAGTCCACAATCAAACAAGAAACGCTTTCCCCCGATGTGGAGATGCCCAAAGTGGAATATAAACTTAATTAGCTCTATATCTACAACAATCCAGGTATTCAAGATATTAAGATCAATACAGCATTTTTAGTTGGCTTATTTCACTTCTTACTACGTCACAGCGCAGTGAACAAGCGGGTACTCAAATAACCGCGAGGGACGGTGATTGCAATCAAGACACACCCGGATAACACGTCACATACACCCACTTTCAGAAGCGTGATTCCACACCCCTTCCTACTCTGTTGTATGCAACAACCTTTCAAAGGCAACCCAAATGCCGAACCGGTCCATCCGTAACGGGTAGGAGGTCCCCGCGTGGAGCGTGACTGTGCCCACCGGCAGATTTACACCTTGCTACCCTCAACCCACTCCTATTTACGGTTGGGTAAGCCTCGACACCCAGGTTAACCAATTACATCGGTTTCCTAGTTCCCATATGCCAGAATGCATCCGGTACTGTTCGATACTTGTCCAGCAGGGCTGCACACGGACGGTCCTCAACCGACACCAACAGGGCTACGCACGTGAGACCTCTGCTCACTGCTTCCTATCCCCCCTGCTGGGTCTCATTTTAATAACTCAAGCCATTATCTACCTCTTTTCTTCCCGTGTGATAAGTACTATCTCGCGAGTAGCTTCCAACCACTCGACTTCTACCGAGTTCCTATACATTAGCATGGCAATCTCTACTCGTCGGTTTGTAAACTACCCAACCCTTTATAGGATTTAAAGAGGCTATGCAAGTGGGGTTTCAATCACCCTAACCCTAATGCAAACATTCACCCTAGACATAAATGATACAAATAAAAACTTTATAAAAGGTACTTAATTGCAAACCGGGGCTTGCCTTGTTGCGAGTTAAAGGGAAAGTCAGCTTCTGGTGGGAGGACGTCCAACGGCTCCGGCGTATCCTCAACTTCGGTCACTATTATGAAATGTAATAAAATACATGTATAAGTATTAAGGATTTATAAGAATTAGACTTCTACTCATAGCTACTGCTATTTAAAATCCTTAATTGGCTTTGGGATTTTTACAGTGGATACTAGACTCTCTAAGGATCATTTGAGCCAAATTTGGAGATATGTCATTGCACAATGTAGTATTTAAAATTCCTACAAGTAAAATGCTTCTCTAAATTTTGAGCCCAAATCAGGAGCTTTGACATAGCTAATGGTGGAAGATCTGATTAGGGTAAGTCTCCATGGTTCCAACAAAATTTGTTCCACCATTTTTGGAGCTACCATCAGAGAGATATGAATTTTTGAACTTAGACAGGAGTTCTGAAAAAGCTTATGTTTAAATTTGAATTTTCAAATAAAGGCTGAACTTGAAAAGGTAATCTGACCTAGCAAATGACCTCCAATGAAGCCCAAATTTTTACTGGAGATCAGTATCTATGAAGAGGATTTGCTACAAAAATTTGGGAATATTTCATAAAGAATTGCTCCTGTAATAAATTCCTAAAGGGTTTACTAAAAACAATTCTACAGAAATTCCTGGGTATTTTCATAGTCAAAATTTGGTTTCTCTGTGAAGTACTCCTCATGAGGAACCCAACAAAATTGGTCTCACTCTTTTTGGAGTTTTCTACACAAAATAATGGCCTTGTAAAGATCAGCTAATTCCTGAAATTATTTCTCTAATAGAAACTTCAAATAATTTGGGCTGGGCCCACTGTTTTAAATCGGACCAGTGAGATTTCGGCAACACCGGGGGCTACGGAGTTAACCCGCGTAGCCACATCTGATCCGAGCCACAATTCGATCCGGCGCTCAAACGGGGCCACTGACAGGTGGGGCAGGCCCCCACCTTCGTCTACCTCGCGCCCGGCCGGTCTCCTCGCCGGAACGGCGGCGGCACCTCGCCGGAATGATTACCCAGTGCCCTAGACGGCCCAAATCTCGCCGCCTGTGCCCAAAACCCGACGAGGAACATGCTGGTAAGGTCAGCGGAGGCGCTAGATGGCCGGGAATACCTCCCCGACGTTGACAGCGGCAAACTCTACCCCGGCGCCGTCGTTCTCGCATGGCAGGCGGTTATTCCGGTTGGGGAGAGCGCCGCAAGCACCAGGGTGATGTGAGGAGCACGTTTTTGCCTACAAAGAGGGGTAACAACTCGTGCAAGGTGTAGTTCGCCGGTGCAGCTAGGGTTGTGCGTCGGCGGCCGGAAAAACTTAGCTTACAGCTTCATTTCTCTACGGTTTTCGATGATTCTTCGTCGAGGGGCTGCGCTAGGTCGTGTAGAAGCATCAAGCCAAAGTAATTAAGCTGTGGTTTCACCTTGGCGGCGAATTCTGGGGTAGACGGGTGGCAGTGCTTTCGATAGCTCGGAGCAACTTGGCTGCGATCGCAGCTGGAGGGGAAACGTGGTTGCCCCTAGCTTGGACAGCGGCACCCCGCACCGCCGGCGACCTCGTCTGACCGAAGAAGGCCTGGGCTAGCGCAGCGAGAGCAGAGGAAAAGTGCGAGCTTGCGTTCGGGAGAGAAACAGAGGAAGCGTGCGTGTTTTCTTCTCTGAGGGAGCGGATACACCCGAGCAGCCGGGTCTCTCGGCTTAACTGCGACCGCGCCAGCGGTTCGGTGCCTTCGGCGCCAAGCCAAGGCGTCGCCGTGGCGCGCTGCGTCGCCGTGGCGGCTGCGGAGGAAACCGGGAGAACCGACGTCGGCTCGGTGCACACTGATCAGCTGGCCCCACATGTCATCCCCTGTTCTCCCCTTTGATATTTCTGATCTTTTATTTCTGCCACCCACTTTTGTCCAAAAATTTTAGATATTTACAGGGAAGCCAAATTAAATATGCTGAATCCGAATTTGACTCCCATGCTGTATATGATTAAGTTTGGTCCAAGTTTTAAATTTCATATTTGAATTTTTGAAGGGTTTTTGGTGTCACCCTAAGTTGGAACAGCAAACCTACTCCAAAATTTCTCATTTCTAGCATGGCTGCTAGTTTAAATATGGATAACACCATTGGGGACCCAAATTGACAATATTGAGGCAATTGGGATTTGAAACTGAATTTGAAATTCAGATTAGAGGGCTTTTCCTTTTAATCCCAAACAAATATGAAAACTCCTCCAAATGAGCTGAAATTTGGAAGGTTGAATATTTGGACTATGAAGATCCAAGTTATGAACTTAGACTCCCATGTTTGGAAGTTTTGGGAAGTCTAAACCCCTCACTTTGAACTTATACCATTATAATTCAAAGTTTTTGTTCCCCTCATTTTTCATAAGTGTATATGAGCTGAATTTTCTTGCTACCACTTTTGGGGATTTTACATCCCTCCCCCCTTAAAAAGAATCTCGTCCCGAGATTCCAAAGGAAAAGCAAAATGGGGAAAAACTTTACCGGGTATAGGATCATAGCAAGTCTGGATAATACGTTCGTAGATAATCCTCGCTTTCCCATGTCGCCTCATCAGCGGTATGGTTACTCCACAAGACCTTGTAGAACCCTAAGGTTCGGTTTCTTGTGGCACGAGTCTTTTCATCGATAATCCGGATTGGATACTCCGTGTACGTGAGGTCCGGTTGAAGAACTTCTATGTCTTCAGTGCGGATTTCAGCTGAGGGTTTGAGGCACTTCGGCAGCTGAGAGATGTGGAAGACATTGTGAATGCCTGCGAGAGACGCTGGTAACTCCAGGCGATAGGCCACGGGTCCGCATCTTTCAATGACGGCGAACGGACCAATGAACCGCGGCGCAAGTTTACCTTTCACTCCGAAACGGTGAACTCCCTTCATCGGAGACACACGGACATAAACATGGTCCCCGATGTCGAAGTGGAGAGGGTGGCGTCTCTTATCCGCATAGCTCTTCTGACGAGATTGAGCAGCCTTGAGATTGGCTTGTATTACTCGCACTCATTCTTCAGCTTCATTCACAAGTTCAATGCCGTAGATGACTCGCTCGCCGGACTCGCACCAGTTGAGAGGTGTGCGGCATTTCCAGCCGTAGAGAGCTTCATACGGCGCCATCTTGATGCTAGCTTGATAGCCATTGTTGTAAGAAAACTCCGCCAACGGCAAATGATCGTCCCAATTCTTGTCGTGGTGGATGGCACACGCGCGTAGCATGTCTTCAAGCACTTGATTCACCCGTTCAGTTTGACCATCTGTCTGTGGGTGATACGCGGAGCTTCGGATCAGTTTGGTCCCCAATGATGCGTGCAGCTGTTCCCAAAACCGAGAGACAAACAGCGCACCGAGATCTGAAATAATGGAGCGGGGAACACCGTGCAAGCATAAGATTCTTGCAATATAAAGCTCCGCATATTGCTTGGCCACGTACTTTGTATGTACGGGGATAAAATGAGCCGACTTGGTTAGTCGATCGACTATCACCCAAATCGAGTCATGCTTGTGAGACGTGAGAGGTAACCCGACTATGAAGTCCATGCTGATATCCTCCCACTTCCACGCCGGAGTGTTTAATGGTTGCAGCTGTCCGGCTTTACGCATATGGTCGGCCTTCACACGCCGACACGTATCACATTCGGATACGTATTTTGCGATTTCTCTCTTCATCCGTGTCCACCAAAACCTGGTTTTCAGATCTTGGTACATCTTGTTGCTGCCCGGATGAATAGAATACTTGGACAAATGAGCCTCGTCCAAGATTTTCTTCCGAAGCTTCATGTCACGGGGTACCACTATACGGTCTTTAAACCATAGAGTGTTGTGTTCATCTCTTCGGAAGCATTTCATTTCGCCATTCTTCATCCTTCTCTGAATGTGCGACATTCCCACGTCTTTCTTCTGCGCTTCCATAATCTCCTCTCGTATTGTAGGGACGAGAGCAAGATTGTACAATGCCCCATATGGAACCAAGTACAGACTCGGCTCCTCCTCTTCAAGTGGCATGATGGACAGACTGTTGACATGGGATTTGCGGCTTAAGGCATCGGCAACCACGTTTGCCTTCCCGGGATGGTAGTGAATCTCGATCTCGTAGTCTTTGATCAGTTCTAGCCATCTCCGTTGCCGCATATTCAACTCCTTTTGAGTGAATATATACTTTAGACTCTTGTGGTCGGTGTAGAGGTGCACTAAGTTTCCAAGTAAGTAGTGCCTCCACATCTTCAAGGCCAATACCACAGCAGCGAGCTCAAGATCATGAGTCGGATAGTGCTGCTCGTGGTTACGAAGTTGACGTGAGCCATAGGCGACCACTCTTCCTCCTTGCATCAATACACAGCCAAGCCCGATGCCAGACACATCATAATATACGTCGAAGGGCTTGGTCGTATCCGGCTGAGCTAACACCGGGGCTGTAGTAAGATGCTTCACTAATGCTTGGAAAGGTTCTTCACAAGCTGAGCTCCAAACATATTTGATCCCCTTCTTCAACAGTTCAGTCATCGGCTTAGCAAGCTTGGAGAAATTTGGTATGAATCTCCGATAATATCCTGCTAACCCGAGGAAACTCCTGACTTCATGGATTGATGTGGGGGACTTCCATTTCAGCACTTGTTCGATTTTGCTTGGATCAACCGCAATGCCTTCTGCAGAAATAATGTGACCAAGGAATGGCACTTGGCTGATCCAAAACTCGCACTTGCTGAATTTAGCATAAAGCTTATGGTCTCTTAATCGTTGAAGTACGATATGCAAGTGTTTGGCGTGTTCTTCTTCAGTCTTAGAGTAAACTAAGATGTCGTCTATGAAAACCACCACAAACTTGTCCAACTCTGGCATGAACACTGAGTTCATGAGATACATGAAGTGTGCCGGGGCGTTGGTGAGACCAAAGGACATGACGAGGTATTCATACAACCCATATCTCGTCGAGAAGGCCGTCTTTGGGATATCCTCCGCTCGGATTTTGATTTGATGATATCCGGAGCGAAGATCCATCTTGGAAAATACACTCGCACCCACAAGTTGATCGAAGAGAATATCGATGCGGGGCAGTGGATATTTATTCTTGATGGTGACGGCATTGAGAGGTCGGTAGTCCACACACAACCTAAAGGTTTCATCCTTTTTCTTCACCAACAGCGCCGAGCATCCCCATGGCGAGGAACTCGGTCGAATGAAACCCTTCTTCATCAAATCGTTGAGCTGCTCCTTTAGTTCAGCCAGCTCATTTGGAGCCATCTTATATGGTCTCCGTGAGATTGGTGTCGTCCCTGGTATGAGTTCAATCTTGAACTCGACATCTCTTTCGGGTGGCATGCCCGGAAGATCATCCGGAAAGACATCCGGGTATTCACGGACCACACGAATATCCTCAAGTTTCGTGGCTTCCGTGTTATATGTGGCTGGGGTTTCTTGAACCGAATGGTCAAGAATAAGAACATGTGGTTCATGAAGTGGAGAGTTTAAACGAATCACACGTGGAATGATGTCAAGAACAGCACCATGGCGATGTAGCCATGACATTCCTAAAATGACATCAAGTTTTTGACTCTCTAACATGATTAGAGAAGTCGGATATAGATTTCCACCCAATTGTAATGGTGCTCTATATACCATTCTATCAGCTGTTATTTTCCCACCCGGAGAACATATCAAATATGAATTATTTGTGGGAATGATAGGCAGTTGATAATTAATAACATAAGAATGACTTATGAAATTATGGGTGGCACCGGAGTCAAAAAGTATGACTACGGGATGATCTAGGTAAGAGAACGTACCCGCGAGGACGGGTTCGCCTTCCGGCACGTCTTCGAGGGCTAAGTGGTGGACGTTGCCGGGTTTTGGTGCTGGTTTCTTGGGCTGATTACGGGGCTGATTAGCACCCTGATATGGTGCTGCACCCCTGCCCTGTCGCGGCTTGGGGCAGTCCCTCGAAATGTGCCCGATACGGCCACACGTATAGCACGTGTAAGGTGTCGGGGTCCCGCCGACTTGAGGATGGAATCCCGGTGCACGCTGTTGAAACTGGGGCGCACGCGGGACCATCCTTTGCTGCTGCTGTTGCTGTGGTGGATACGTCGGTCGAAAGCCCGGCGCATTATATTGCCGGCCGCGAAACTGAGGCGGTCGCGCCGGTGGCTGCCATCTCTGACCGGATGGTGAACGATATACCACGCGGTATTTCTGTGGCGTTCCACCACTGCTGCTCGTCAGCGCGCTGAGTTTCCTCTTGTCAGAACCGCGCTCGCGCTGAGCATTCTCCTGTAGAATCGCGGCATTAACTAGGTCATTGAATGTGCCTCGATTGCTCTGGGCGAGATGGACCTTCATCTTGGAGTTCAGGCCCCGGAAGAACGCATTGCGCTTGTTGTCTTCCGTGCCCACAAATCCTGGCGCATACTGCGCCAGCCGGTTGAATAACCTGGAGTACTCATGAGCACTCCTCTCGCCTTGTCGTAGCGCCAGGAACTCCTGGAGCTTCATTTCCATCACACCGGGAGGTATGTGATAGGCGCGGAACGCCTCCCGGAACTCCGTCCATGTGACGGCATGGCCAGCCGGTAAGGAGGCGGTGTAGTTCGCCCACCAGGTACCGGCTTCTCCTTGAAGCTGTTGCGCTGCATACAGCGCCTTCTGATGTTCGGTGCATCGTAGCAGCCCGAACTTTGCCTCTAGAGTGCGGATAAAGCTGTCCGCCTCCAAAGGTTCTTCGGCCTCCGTGAAGACCGGTGGATGGGTCGCCATGAATTCTGAATACGAGCTTTGTTGGGGCTGGCGTTGCCCATTGTCTTGGCGTCCTCCCTGATGGGACGCATTCTGCTGCACCAACATCCGCAGTAACTCGATTTGCTCATCGCGCGAGCCGAGCACTGCGGCGAGAACCTCCGCAAGATTCCTTGGAAGTTCTGGCGGTGGAGGAGGTGGTTGCTGCTGCGTCGTGGTCTGCTCCGGAGGTGGAGACTCATCACCACGAACTTGACTCGGACCTCCCTCCTCTTTCGTTGAGCGTGTCCGCACCATTCTGCATTCAGATCATTCAAATGATCAGCACATGCGGGTTTAGCTCATCCAGTCTATAGAATAGTAATGCGAGAATGGGATAAACAATGCGCATAACAATCACACATATGGATAAAGTATAAACTTTATGCACCATATACATCCCTGGACCGTGTCATATGATCGAGTTCCAAAGTATTGAACTTTATGGGTTAAAAGTTCATTTCGACCATCGGGGTCACCACGGGATGTTAAGTGTGTTAGCATGCGTAATTCCTCGCTATTGTATTGCACCCAAACATGTACTAACTCGAAGTGATATGTCAAATACATAAACCCTTCGACTCCAACTCGCTGTTTTACAACAGCCACTGGACGTCAAACGGTGAAACTAAGTGTTTTGGTTGAAATACAGAAAATTCCAGAGAGCATTTGGTCTGCCCTGTTTTTGGACAGTACCTACTCATCTGAGATTTTCATCCCATTGGAGGGAGATTTTGTTCTGGAGCTCTACAGAAACGTTGTAGAGGACTTCAAAAACCTTTCCAGAATGGTATCCCACACCTTCATTGGTTCAACCAATCTTAAGTTATGCCCTGTTAAAGTTCAGGAAAATTTCTGCCAAAAACAGGGGAGATTGTTCCTAAGCTTTGAGATTGAACCTATACTCCCAATTGACTCTAAGTTCAATATAGGAGTTTACTAACCCCTAAATGAATTCCTATACTTCATTGTGATTCTTTTCTTTGAAAATAAACTTTTATGCAGTCGGTACTACGTTTCCTCACCAAAGAAAAATCCTAAACCGGTATTCCGGCATATACGTGTCACATGGTGGAACTAAAGACGTCACTCACAAACGGTTTCTACACGTCATGCACTAACGTGGTTAATGTACCTGCAGAAGAACACACAATAATGGTGCACACAAAGGTTTTTGACATTTCAGGCAGTTCCATATCGTAGTAAAAACATACGGTCCGTATCATTGCCATACGGATCATCCTTGAGTCAAGCCACGTCTCAAGGTACATGGTCGTGTTTTCACACCACACGACGGGGAACCCGAGTAGAGCGCGAACGGGTCGTCACGGTTGGGAATTTTATCAGCCCAACGGATACCACCTACTGCCTCATAACCGTTGAGGCACGCCGATGGCGAGCGCTGCGTATGGCCCTTTGAACATTGAACGTTCAAGAGTTGCATACTATCGTGTTGCTTACCACACGATGGGGTATTCTCACTTTTGCCTAAAGCACGCTGGAGATCAGCGTTTTCATATGCTCTCAGAACCATTGAGAAGTTCAGAGACTCATATTAACTACCGTGCCAAGCCACGGTATAACCTTCCATACTATTACTCGTATGGAGAGTTACCGCAATTGATCCGCCTGCGGTGGCGTACCTTACCTCTTACCTGATGTCAGAGCGTCGTTACAGAATGTATAACACATAAGTTAGCTTTTCCACCTTAGTAACTACTACTATCATAGACCTTATGTGGGCTTAATGACTAATCCTCACTCGACTACTTCTAAGTTTTCAAAATAGGCTCTTTTCGAGCGTGCTATTCCCAGTGCGGCTCTGATCCCACGTCTGTGGGGACCACCCCGTGGTTCACCCACTCCAGGAATCGCATAGGGTGGTGCCGTGCGATGCGGCACCCAACAGCACACACGAAAAGAATAAAGGATAACATACAAACTTTTATTTGATATAAAACAGCGGAAGTCTTTTTACAAAACCTATTCATACAGCGGAAGTAATATACATATAAGGCTTCTCATCCTAACTATGCAAAAGTGCAGCTGTCCAGCCCGGAGACGCTACACACTAGCAGCATGGAACCGGAGGATCACGGCGGCGTGCAGGGCTCCAGCTCGGCCGTGTACCCCGACGGGGGCATCGCCTCGTCCTCGGAACCTTCCTCATGACTCTCACCTGCACACAGCTCAAATATTGCAACCGTGAGCATGAAGGCTCAGCAAGTCTTAACCGTCAACCCTAGGCATGGAACTCTACGTGCAAGGATATGTAAGATGGGACAAGGAATTTGCAATAAAGACACGCCTATAAGTTGATCCTTACTTTCAGTTTTATAGCAGCAGGTTCATGTGCCTTAGACAGCTCTCACATCGGAAGTCCACAATCAAACAAGAAACGCTTTCCCCCGATGTGGAGATGCCCAAAGTGGAATATAAACTTAATTAGCTCTATATCTACAACAATCCAGGTATTCAAGACATTAAGATCAATACAGCATTTTTAGTTGGCTTATTTCACTTCTTACTACGTCACAGCGCAGTGAACAAGCGGGTACTCAAATAACCGCGAGGGACGGTGATTGCAATCAAGACACACCCGGATAACACGTCACATACACCCACTTTCAGAAGCGTGATTCCACACCCCTTCCTACTCTGTTGTATGCAACAACCTTTCAAAGGCAACCCAAATGCCGAACCGGTCCATCCGTAACGGGTAGGAGGTCCCCGCGTGGAGCGTGACTGTGCCCACCGGCAGATTTACACCTTGCTACCCTCAACCCACTCCTATTTACGGTTGGGTAAGCCTCGACACCCAGGTTAACCAATTACATCGGTTTCCTGGTTCCCATATGCCAGTATGCATCCGGTACTGTTCGATACTTGTCCAGCAGGGCCGCACACGGACGGTCCTCAACCGACACCAACAGGGCTACGCACGTGAGACCTCTGCTCACTGCTTCCTATCCCCCCTGCTGGGTCTCATTTTAATAACTCAAGCCATTATCTACCTCTTTTCTTCCCGTGTGATAAGTACTATCTCGCGAGTAGCTTCCAACCACTCGACTTCTACCGAGTTCCTATACATTAGCATGGCAATCTCTACTCGTCGGTTTGTAAACTACCCAACCCTTTATAGGATTTAAAGAGGCTATGCAAGTGGGGTTTCAATCACCCTAACTCTAATGCAAACATTCACCCTAGACATAAATGATACAAATAAAAACTTTATAAAAGGTACTTAAGTGCAAACCGGGGCTTGCCTTGTTGCGAGTTAAAGGGAAAGTCAGCTTCTGGTGGGAGGACGTCCAACGGCTCCGGCGTATCCTCAACTTCGGTCACTATTATGAAATGTAATAAAATACATGTATAAGTATTAAGGATTTATAAGAATTAGACTTCTACTCATAGCTACTGCTATTTAAAATCCTTAATTGGCTTTGGGATTTTTACAGTGGATACTAGACTCTCTAAGGATGATTTGAGCCAAATTTGGAGATATGTCATTGCACAATGTAGTATTTAAAATTCCTACAAGTACAATGCTTCTCTAAATTTTGAGCCCAAATCAGGAGCTTTGACATAGCTAATGGTGGAAGATCTGATTAGGGTAAGTCTCCATGGTTCCAACAAAATTTGTTCCACCATTTTTGGAGCTACCATCAGAGAGATATGAATTTTTGAACTTAGACAGGAGTTCTGAAAAAGCTTCTGTTTAAATTTGAATTTTCAAATAAAGGCTGAACTTGAGAAGGTAATCTGACCTAGCAAATGACCTCCAATGAAGCCCAAATTTTTACTGGAGATCAGTATCTATGAAGAGGATTTGCTACCCAAATTTGGGAATATTTCATAAAGAATTGCTCCTGTAATAAATCCCTAAATGGTTTACTAAAAACAATTCTACAGAAATTTCTGGGTATTTTCATAGTCAAAATTTGGTTTCTCTGTGAAGTACTCCTCATGAGGAACCCAACAAAATTGGTCTCACGCTTTTTGGAGTCTTCTACACAAAGTATTGGCCTTGTAAAGATCAGCTAATTCCTGAAATTATTTCTCTAATAGAAACTTCAAATAATTTGGGCTGAGCCCACTGTTTTAAATCGGACCAGTGAGATTTCGGCAACACCGGGGGATACGGAGTTAACCCGCGTAGCCACATCTGATCCGAGCCACAATTCGATCCGGCGCTCAAACGGGGCCACTGACAGGTGGGGCAGGCCCCCACCTTCGTCTACCTCGCGCCCGGCTGGTCTCCTCGCCGGAACGGCGGCGGCACCTCGCCGGAATGATTACCCAGTGCCCTAGACGGCCCAAATCTCGCCGCCTGTGCCCAAAACCCGACGAGGAACATGCTGGTAAGGTCAGCGGAGGCGCTAGATGGCCGGGAATACCTCCCCGACGTTGACAGCGGCAAACTCTACCCCGGCGCCGTCGTTCTCGCATGGCAGGCGGTTATTCCGGTTGGGGAGAGCGCCGCAAGCACCAGGGTGATGTGAGGAGCACGTTTTTGCCTACAAAGAGGGGTAACAACTCGTGCAAGGTGTAGTTCGCCGGTGCAGCTAGGGTTGTGCGTCGGCGGCCGGAAAAACTTAGCTTACAGCTTCATTTCTCTACGGTTTTCGATGATTCTTCGTCGAGGGGCTGCGCTAGGTCATGTAGAAGCATCAAGCCAAAGTAATTAAGCTGTGGTTTCACCTTGGCGGCGAATTCTGGGGTAGACGGGCGGCAGTGCTTTCGATAGCTCGGAGCAACTTGGCTGCGATCGCAGCTGGAGGGGAAACGTGGTTGCCCCTAGCTTGGACAGCGGCACCCCGCACCGCCGGCGACCTCGTCTGACCGAAGAAGGCCTGGGCTAGCGCAGCGAGAGCAGAGGAAAAGGGCGAGCTTGCGTTCGGGAGAGAAACAGAGGAAGCGTGCGTGTTTTCTTCTCTGAGGGAGCGGATACACCCGAGCAGCCGGGTCTCTCGGCTTAACTGCGACCGCGCCAGCGGTTCGGTGCCTTCGGCGCCAAGCCAAGGCGTCGCCGTGGCGGCTGCGGAGGAAACCGGGAGAACCGACGTCGGCTCGGTGCACACTGATCAGCTGGCCCCACATGTCATCCCCTCTTCTCCCCTTTGATATTTCTGATCTTTTATTTCTGCCACCCACTTTTGTCCAAAAATTTTAGATATTTACAGGGAAGCCAAATTAAATATGAGGAATCCGAATTTGACTCCCATGCTGTATATGATTAAGTTTGGTCCAAGTTTTAAATTTCATATTTGAATTTTTGAAGGGTTTTTGGTGTCACCCTAAGTTGGAACAGCAAACCTACTCCAAAATTTCTCATTTCTAGCATGGCTGCTAGTTTAAATATGGATAACACCATTGGGGACCCAAATTGACAATATTGAGGCAATTGGGATTTGAAACTGAATTTGAAATTCAGATTAGAGGGCTTTTCCTTTAAATCCCAAACAAATATGAAAACTCCTCCAAATGAGCTGAAATTTGGAAGGTTGAATATTTGGACTATGAAGATCCAAGTTATGAACTTAGACTCCCATGTTTGGAAGTTTTGGGAAGTCTAAACCCCTCACTTTGAACTTATACCATTATAATTCAAAGTTTTTGTTCCCCTCATTTTTCATAAGTGTATATGAGCTGAATTTTCTTGCTACCACTTTTGGGGATTTTACAGGCCTCGGATAGGCGATACCTTAAGGTACACGAAGTCTCCTACTTTGAAGGTCAATTTTCTTCGCATATTGTCCGCATAACCTTTTTGTAGAGACTGAGCAGCCTTCAAATTTTCTCGTATCGTTTGGACTTGCTTTTCGGCGTCTTGAGAACTCATTTTGAGCTCTTCTCAAGAATTTCTTGAGCACACCTTGAGTTTCTCCTTTGTCATGCAAAAAGAACACCCAAGTGAAACGAGAATAATCATCTACAACAACAAGACCATATTTGTTACCGCCGATGCTTATGTAGGCGATTGGGTCGAAGAGGTACATGTGAAGTAGCTCCAAGGGTCTTGTGGTCGTCATGACATTTTTGGATGGATGTTGAGCTCCAACTTGCTTTCCGGCTTGACAAGCACTACATGGCTGTCGGTACCCTGGATACGGGGTACCCCCGCGCACAGAGGAAAATGCCTAAGGACCTCGCCCTTCTCCGCAGGGAGAGCTCCGAAGGGACCACGTGTCTAGCAGGGCCGGACCTCCCGCTCCTCAGAGGAGAGCTCCGGACTCGCCACGTGGCTAACTGAGCCGGACCTCCCCCCTCCGCGGGGAGAGCTCCGAAGGCTCCACGTGTCCCGCGGGGCCGGACCTCCCTCTCCTCAGAGGAGAGCTCCGGGCCCGCCACGTGGCTAGCAGAAGCCGGACCTCCCCCCTCCGTAGGGGGGCTTCGAAGGCTCCACGTGTCCCGCGGGGCCAGACCCCCCTCTCCTCAGAGGGGAGCTCCAGGCCCGCCATGTGGCCAGCAGAGCAACGCTGCCTGTCCCCGCGCGGTAGGCAGCGGGCGTAAAGACGCGCCATACCTTGCCCGTACATGGTATTCAAGGCCCGCGCCTTCCCAAGACGCGGAGACGTGGAGCACGCCTATGTAAGGTGCCGTTGCGCCCAGTCACATCACAGACTGGCGCGCCGTGTCAGAGCCTGTCCACCAATAAACACAGCGACAAGACATCCCCTGCCGCCCCTGCTGTCATCAACCAGTACGACTAGCTTGCGGCATGGGTAGGGCCGCAAAACAAAGACTCAGAAGCCTTCGCCAGAGACAACTACCGGCATAACTGCAGATACGGTAGACGGCACGCAATCTCCCCGGGACCACCTGTCGGGTCCCGGGCCCACCTTGTAAGCCACTCGAGTCTTGGACTATAAAAGGCTCGGGTAGGCGACGTTAGCAAGGGTTCAAACTCTATGAACTCGCATCCTAGGCATTACTCACCCTCAAGCTCAGGACTCCGGTTCTGAGCAACAAGCAATACAACGAGCACCTCTGCTCACCGTGGACGTAGGGTTTTATGCTCCGGTGGCCCGAACCACGTAAAACTCGCCGTGTCAAGCTTCTCCCTCTCTCGTCCCTCACGCTTAAGCTCTCCGTAAGCGACTAGCCCCTCCGAAAAAGAACCTCCACGGGCTGCCCAGAGCAGATCTGGGGGAAGTGTCGACCACACACTTCGACATTTGGCACGCCAGGTAGGGGGCTTTTCCCTTCCGCGACGAGCTTCTGCCGACGAAGATGACGAAGCTTCCTTCAGCGGCAAGCTCTCCTCCCCTGCGTTCACGACGGACCGTGACTAGTGGGGAATACGTGTCGACACACTCAGGACGGAGTGTGTCGGCGAAAACTGGAAGCCAGCAGCCGACCCCGGCAACGCCGACTCCGGCAATGCAGGCTCCAGCTAGCGTGAGATCTTCTGCAGCGCTGAGCGTCCCCCACAGGGGCGCACTGACATGGCCCCATTGGTCTTGTCGAGCCAGGATCACGCTGAGGGGTGCTGCGTTGCACAGCACCGTATAACACACGTCAAAGGTACAAAGCGGAAGCGAAATTTTATTACATAAACAAGTTATGAACATGTTTACATCAAAATAAGTTCAGTCTACACTCACGGGCGTAGACTAAGCATCAAGTGCACGTTCAGCCCTTGAACGTGTCCTTGCTAGCACACACGCACATTAACTCTGCGGCGTGCACGACTCCCACTCGACGGGGTTCCCCTCCTGGGGTTCCGTCTCCTCCTCGGGAGTCCCTTCCTCATAGAACCCTGCAAAAGCTTCAAACACAAGCAGTGAGCATGAAGGCTCAGCAAGTCTGACCCGTCTCACCTAAACATGGAACTTCTACATGAGGGGTGATGGGTTACATGAGGTAAAAATCATTTGCAAGGACTCGCCTAATTAGTAGAACCTTACTTTCAAGTTTTAGCAGCAGATTGTGGACAACCTTACGCTAAGGCACATGAGAGAGCCACAATCAAACAAGAAACGCATTTCTCTCATGTACTTTGCCCAAAGTTGAAATGAACTTTAATTAACTCTAAACTACAACAAACCATTAACAAGCAAAGTCCATCTTTCAATCAGCAGCATTTTAACATGTAACTAGCCTATTCTTTCTACGTCACGGTACAGTGAACAAGTGGTACTCACTGACCGCGAGGGACGGCGATTATAATCGATTTACACCTGCAGTGTTATCCGAACAACCCGTCACGTACGCCCGTACTCGATGTTGCCTACAACAACCATCACGGACGCCGTACGCAACTACCTTTCACCCGTCAGCCAAATATTGAACCGGTCCCGTCGTCCCGAGCAAGAGGTCTCTGCACGCGCATCTCAGTGCCGCCAGCCGATTTACACCTCGAGCTCTCAACCTACCCTTTGAACGACGGGCAATGCCTCAATACCCAGCTACCCGAGTTACATCGGTTTCCCGGTTCCCATATAGCCGGTAGGTCTTCGGTACTGTTCTAGCTTGTTCAACAGGCCCGCACACGGCTCGGTCCTCAATCGACACAAGCGGAGCTACAGCACACAGGCCCCAAAGTCCTGCTGCCCTTACCCTCCGCTCGGTCTCATTTTCTTGCCATGTGTTTCATGTGCTATCACTACCCGAGTCGAGTGCCTCTAGCCTATGCTCGCGAGTAGTTCCAACTATTCGACTTGTACCAAATCCTACTCTATCATAGCAATGCAGTAGCTAACGGGGTTTGCAATCCTAAACCCAACCCATGGTTCTCTTGGCTGTGCAGTGGGGCTTTCAAACAAGACTCTAATGCAAAGAATGAAGTAAACAAGTATGTGCTCAAAACAATAAAAATTTGTAAAAAGGGTAGTACAAACTGGAGCTTGAACTTGCTGCTCTTGGTCGTAGGCTAGCTGTTCCTCCGGAGTAACGAAGTCTAGGACTTCGGGTTCCTCCTCGACCTTAGCGACTACATGATATAAGACATACATGTATTAATTTGAATGCATTTATATTAAGTTTGAACTTCTGAAGCTTATGTCCCACTAGACAGACTCAATGACTGTGAAACTTTTACTGTGGCTTGGTTACAACCTAAACAGAGACTTGGTCAAGTTTTAGTTGCAGCAAAGCTCAATTGAGCCCTCCACAATCAATTATGTCCTTGACCTTAATTGGAACTCTTAGGGTGCTCTAAGGATTTCCATGAAACAAACTATGACTTTCTGAAAACTACATTTTCAGAGGGTTCTAATGGAGTTGGTCTCACTTAATTTGGAAGTTCCTAACTAAAGATATGAGCTAAACAATTTCAGAGAAAATTCTGAAAATGTTTCTGAACATTTTCTATTTTCTCTGGAACAGTTTCACTAATCACACCATTAGGTGGATTAAATGAGCTCAAATGGGTCTGAAATTTTTATGGTAGTTCAGGGATATTTTGGTGAACATCCCAGCAAAATTTCCGGATTTTCCTCCACAGGATTCTCCAGTTAAAATTCCAAACAGTCCAAATTTTGAGGAATTAATTCTGAAAAAATAAGAAATTTCATGAAGTTAAACTTGATTTGCTGGAAAGTGCTCAGAGAGCTGAATCCAACAAAATTTGGTTCACTCGATTTGGAGCTTTCTAGCCAAAGTTATGAGGATTTGAAGTTTGAAGGAAATCTGAAAATCGGAGAAAAGTTTAAACTCGCGCGTGGGCCCAGGGGACACGAGTCGCACGCCGAGGCGACAGCACACCGCGGCCCACAAGGATTTTGCGCGCCAGCACACCCGATCCCGGCCGCAGTCTGATCCCGATTCAAAATATCGGCCGCTGCAGCTGGGGTCCACCCCCTTCTTCAACCTCGCAACGCCCGCGCTCCGCCGCCGAGAGACCTCGCCGGAGAGCTCGCCGCCGGCTTCTGTACAGCTCCAAACTTCACGATTTTGGCCGCCCCTTCCTACTTTCACTCGGGGAACAGGATTCCGGGGTCAGCTGCTCATGACAATGGCCGGTGCATGGTCGGCGACGAGCCGCCACCTCGGGAAGACTTCGGCCATGTCGGCTGACTACCCTAGCACCTCAACTACCCAAGGAACCGGTCGGGAAGCATCAGTGGACCTCAGGGAACGTAGACATGAGCTCGAGGCAGCTCAGGGAAGGCCCAAAGTAGGTCCTCACCGTGCGCCCGATGCCTCCCGTTTATTCTGCCATTGCTAAACCTCGAATTCCTCCGGTTACAGAGGTTCTCCGGCCAAGGGTCGTGAAGGCAACTTGTGCGTTACCGTGTCTAGTTTGTGTCAGAACGGATTGAGGCCCTCTAATCCTTTCTAGAGCACGAATTCGACAGAATCGCACCCGAGGGTCGTGCTGTACACAGAAAGGGGAAGATTGGAAATTCGCCGCCGGTGAGCAATCACTCGGGCTGTGGCTCGGGGGTGAGCAGCACCGGTCACCAGCGCGTCCAAGGGTGCCTTGGTTCGGGCGTGACAACGCCCTGGCTGGGCTGTCCACGGGAGCCCGAGGTGCGGCGGTTCTAAGTCACCGAATTGATCTTTCGGCACAGCCGATATCAATCGGTTTCACTGAGTTCTAGCAGTGGGAAAGACGGAGGAAGGTCTCTAGTACCTTGCCGTGTCTCTGGAGGGGACGGAGGAAGCTGTGATTGGCGATCTCCAATCGATTCCGAGCTGCGGAAAACTTCGGCCGGCGCTGAGTTCTTGCGGGGAAGAAACGGCTATGCCTCGGCCGAGGAGGGGGGCAGGCGCCTTAAGAAGGCTCTGCACCGCCTCACGCCCGCGCGTGGGCAAGCAGCTGCTGGCGCGGTGGCTGCCCTCGGTGGGATCGCAGCGGCGGCTCGGTTAACTGAGTGAGAGAATTTCAGTCGGTTTGAGTTGAAGTGGTGGCTGACATGTGGGTCCCACTTCCAGTTTTAACCTCTGAAATTTACTCCTAATCACTGTTGTAAACAGTGAGCCCCATAGTACCCCTGGTAATTCAAATTATACACCCATGAGCCATTTGAATTGATCAAAGTTCAAATGAGGTTTGGTTTGAATGAATTTCAGCACAAGTTCAGTTTGAAATTCAAATGAAGTTTGAATTTCCCCCACTTAGCTCATGTCAAGATCAACTCCAAATGGAGTGAAAATTGGTGTGTGAGCTCACAAAAATGTGCTGAGTAAGAATATGCCTCCCACTTTTAAATTCATGGGATAAAAACAGTTTGAATTTGAATATGGTTTCAAACTGCCCTCTTTCTAACTATACCCAAAATGACCTCAAAAAGGTTTGGAATTTGGGTGAAACTTGGCATGGACATCCTTAGCAAAATGTAGGAGTTTTCATATGTCCAGCCCACCTATATCACATGTGGGAAATACCACTTTTGCAATGTGTGAGTTTGTTCTCTAATGACCATGTTGATGGTGGTTACTTGCTCTTCATTTGTGTTCATCATCTTTCCTCAAATGAGGTGTGTGGTGTGGTGATGAACACTTCAATTCTTTTGTCAAAAACTGATGCCCTTACATTCCTCCCCCCCTTAAAAGAATCTCGTCCCGAGATTATAAGGTGAAAATGAGAGAGAGGACGGTGGAAAATTACCGGATATGCGACGTGAAAAAGTTGGGGTAGTTAGCGCGAAGAAATTCTTCGCTCTCCCATGTCGCTTCGTCCATGGAGTGATTACCCCATAGAACCTTGTAGAACCACAACGTACGGTTGCGTGTGGTTCGGGCCTTTTCATCAATAATCTGCACCGGCTCCTCCCGATAGGTGAGATCCGGTTGCAGCTCTTCAATATCCTCCAGCTGAACGGTAGTTGATAGCTTAAGACACTTCCTCAGCTGGGAAATGTGAAAGACGTCATGCACACCGGAAAGTACTTCGGGTAATTTCAGCCGGTATGCCACTGATCCACATCTTTCGATAATCTGGAATGGACCGATGAATCGGGGTGCCAACTTTCCTCTCACCCCAAATCTGTTTACGCCCTTCATTGGAGACACCCGTAGGTATACGTGATCTCCCACTTCGAATTGTAATGGGCGCCTTCTCCGGTCCGCATATTGTTTTCTGACAGGATTGAGCGGCTTTTAGGTTCGCTTGAATCAGTCGATCCTTTTCTTCCGCATTGTTGACAAGGTCAATCCCGAAGGTAACCCTTTCGCCAGACTCACACCAATTCAATGGTGTGCGGCATTTCCTACCGTATAGCGCCTCGTAAGGTGCCATCTTGATGCTGGCTTGGTACCCATTATTGTACGAGAACTCGGCTAACGGCAAGTGATCATCCCAATTCTTGCCGTGGTTGATAGCGCAAGCTCGTAG
The DNA here is from genome assembly GCA_030760725.1 of Neostapfia colusana. Classification (NCBI taxonomy): domain Eukaryota; kingdom Viridiplantae; phylum Streptophyta; class Magnoliopsida; order Poales; family Poaceae; genus Neostapfia; species Neostapfia colusana. Next base: position 112,228,093 of record JASWHV010000006.1, read on the forward strand.
CATGTCTTCTAAAATCTGATTTACCCGCTCCGTCTGCCCATCCGTCTGCGGGTAGTATGCTGAACTATGGATCAGCTTCGTCCCCAAGGCAGCGCGCAGCTGCTCCCAAAAATGGGACACAAACAAAGTGCCCCGATCCGATATGATAGTACGGGGTACACCGTACAAGCATAGGATCCGTGAGATGTACAGTTCTGCGTACTTCTTGGCGTTGTAGTTGGTGTTGACCAGGATGAAATGGGCAACTTTGGTGAGCCGATCGACGATCACCCACACAGAATCATGTTTCTGCAAGCTGGTGGGTAAACCGACGACGAAGTCCATGCTCACATCCTCCCACTTCCAGGCAGGAACGCCCAGTGGTTGCAGCAGTCCCGGTTTCCGCATGTGGTTTGCCTTCACCCTTCGACATGTATCACACTCGGACACGTATTTTGCAGTCTCCCGTTTCATCCGTGTCCACCAAAACTTGCTTATGAGTTCTTGATATATTTTGTTGCTGCCGGGGTGAATAGAAAACTTTGACAAGTGAGCCTCATCAAAGATTTTCTTCCGTAACTCCGGGTTACGGGGTACGACGATCCGGTCCTTGAACCATAGGACGCCGTCTCCGTCCTTCCGGAAACATTTCAGCTCCCCACTGTCCACATGTCTCCGCAAATGTGACATGCCCTTGTCATTCTTCTGGGCTGCCGCTATCTCTTCACGGATGGTGGGGATCAAAGCTAGGTTGTAGAGAGCTCCGTGTGGAATCACATGTAGTGGTGATTCGCTCTCTTCCAACGGTGTGATGGTCAGATTGTTGACGTGTGACTTGCAGCTCAGCGCATCTGCCACTACGTTTGCCTTGCCCGGATGATAATGGATCTCTATTTCGTAATCCTTTATCAGTTCTAACCATCTTCGTTGCCTCATGTTCAGCTCCTTCTGAGTGAATATGTACTTGAGGCTTTTGTGGTCGGTATATAAATGTACGAGGTTACCGAGTAGGTAGTGCCTCCACATTTTCAGTGCAAGTACCACGGAAGCGAGCTCCAAGTCGTGGGTTGGATAATTCTGCTCATGGTTTCTAAGCTGCCGTGATCCATACGCGACCAATCTTCGGTCTTGCATCAGCACACATCCGAGTCCAATGCCGGATGCATCGCAGTACACATCGAACGGCTTTGTTGTGTCTGGCTGCGCCAAAACCGGTGCTGATGTCAGGTGCTTGACTAAAGCCTTGAATGCTGCTTCACATGTTGGACTCCAAACATATTTTGTAGCCTTCTTCAGCAGCTCTGTCATTGGCTTGGCAATCTTCGAAAAGTTTGGAATGAACCTCCGATAATATCCCGCGAGTCCGAGGAAACTCCGTACCTCGTGAACAGTTCTCGGGGATTTCCAATTCAGCACTTGAGTGATCTTGCTCGGATCCACAGCGATACCCTCCGCTGAGATGATATGCCCGAGGAAAGGCACTTGCGATATCCAAAAACTCGCATTTGCTGAATTTTGCGTATAACTTGTGATCCCGCAGCCATTGCAAGACTATACGCAGATGTTTCTTGTGATCTTCCTCTGACTTGGAATATACCAGGATGTCGTCGATGAAGACCACGACAAACTTTTCCAGCTCCGGCATGAATACCGAGTTCATTAAGTACATGAAGTGAGCTGGAGCATTGGTGAGGCCGAAGGACATGACCAGGTACTCATAAAGTCTGTACCTCATCGAAAAAGCTGTCTTAGGAATATCCTCCGCCCTTATCTTAATCTGATGGTACCCGGATCTTAAGTCCATCTTGGAAAAGATCTTTGCTTCAACCAACTGATCAAACAACATGTCGATCCGTGGCAACGGGTACTTGTTCTTGATGGTTACGGCATTTAGTGGACGATAGTCCATGCAAAGCCGCAACGTCTCATCCTTCTTCTTGACAAATAATGCCGAACAGCCCCATAGTGAGGAGCTCAGCCTAATAAAACCCTTCTCGAGGAGGTCCGTGAGCTGAGTCTTCAGTTCAGCCAACTCCTTGGGCGCCATCTTGTACGGCCTTCGGGATATTGGCATGGTTCCCGGTGCAAGTTCAATCTTGAACTCCACCTCTCTATCAGGCGGCATTCCCGGTAAATCATCCGGGAATACATCAGGGAACTCTCGGACCACCGGAATGTCTTCCAATCTGATGGTTGTGGCTTGATAGACACTTGGAAGCTTTTATTTCTGGACCGTCCAGAAATAATGAGTGAGAACCGTGCACCTCTGAGTTTAAGTGCACGACTCGAAGGACGGTGTCTAAAACAGCGCCGTGGCGGGTTAACCACGACATCCCTAGGATGACATCGACCTTCTGTCCCTCTAAGATAATGAGAGACGTGGGGTACACTCTACCCGCTAAGCATAATGGTGCTTTGGAGACCATTACGCTTGCTGAAATCTTCCCACCCGGTGAACAAATTAAATATAGACTATCGGTGGGTAGTATTGGCAAGCTGTGTTTAGCAATGAAAGCTTGGCTAATAAAATTATGCGTGGCGCCTGAATCAAACAGTACTATAGCGGGATGCTGGTGGAGTTGGAACATACCCGCAAGGATTGGCTCGCCCTCCGGCACGTCCTCAATGGCAAGCTGGTGGACGGTGCCGGGTCTAGGGTTTGCCCGCCCCGCATTAGTAGGGTTCCGGGTTGATTCCTCCCCGGAAACTGCGGTGCCACTCCGCCGCCTTGCCTCTCCGGGCAACTGCTCGCGAAGTGTCCCGGACGACCACACTTGTAACATGTGGCCGCTGCTGGTGGAGTGCTCAGTGGACGAAAGCCCGGCATGCGTTGCTGAGGTGCAAAAGCACGCGGCATCGCCCGCTGCTGTTGTTGTTGTTGCGGTGGTGCTGGCAGTGCCGGCCGGAATGCCGGTGAAGAGTACGGTCGACTGCGGAATGGCATCGACCGCTGTGGTGGCTGCAAGCGTGGACCTGATGGTGGGCGATTCACCATCCGAAACTTCTGAGAAGGACCGCCTCCTTCTCCGCTGCTTTGCGGCGCGCTTCGCTTTCGCTCTGCCGCCGCCAACTCCTTGCCGGAGTCCTCCTGAACAATCGCAGCATCAATGATGTCGTTGAGGCTGCCGCGATTGAACATCGCCAACTTGTCCTTAGGAGCGGGTTAAGCCCCTGGTAAAAGTGGTCCCGCCGCTTCTCGTCCGTATCTGCGTGATACGACGCGTAGAGCGCGAGATCGTTGAACGCTCTGGAGTATTCCAGCGCGCTTCTGCTCCCTTGTTGCAGGTGTAAGAACTCCTGCGTCTTTCTTTTCATCAGACCGGGCGGTATATGATAGGCCCTGAAGGCCGTCCGGAACTCCGTCTAGGTCATCACTCGGTCGGTGGGCTGTGAAGCACAGAAGTTGGCCCACCACGCACTCGCGGATCCTTGGAGCTGCTGGACCGCGAACTGAGTCTTGCGCTGCTCGCTTATCTGGAGCAGCCCGAACTTCATCTCTATCGCGCGGAGCCAGTTGTCCGCGTCAAGAGGTTCATCCGCCCTTGAGAATACTGGGGGATGAGTCGCCAGGAAGTCGGAGTAGGAGCTCTGTTGACGCTCCTCCCGGCCTTGACGTCTATCTGGGCGAGACATATTGGCGATAAGCGTTTGCAGCAACTCCGTGTGCTGCTGATGTGAACCCACCATTGCCGCGACGATGTCGGCCAATGTAACCGTTGGCAGTGGTGGTGGCGGTGTTTGCTGTTACTGTTGCTGCTGCTGTCCCGAGGAGTCCTCGGGAGGTGGTTGGGAGGTCTCTCCCCCTTTACTGGTACCCCCAACGTCAGGGTTGGCACGAGTACGCGTCATTCTGAAATTCAAAACAGCAGCGATTAGCACATGTCTTACTTAAAATTCCATAAGCAACAGTAGGTATTGAAGTGACACATGATTAGTTTGCACAACATTCACATATATTGATAAAGCATAAACTTTATATAAGATACATTATTCTCGGGTCTCCGAGAAGTCGTGCTCATGTCGTCACTACCTATACATACACCACTGTCTACTCGACATGTCACCGATTACAAAAGTTGGGTTACGCTACCCTAGCTGCCCTCCTTGGCAACTGTAACCCCCTACTCGGAGTAAAACTCGACCTCCTGTGGGTCGTCCTCCTCCGGTACCTCTGCTGGTGGCTCTGGATCTACCACCTCTTCTCCCATCCCGGGTTCTCCCATTGCTGGAAGGCCCAAGACCACCGGTATGCCCAATATCGGAGGTACGAGGTCCTGCAAACCATGCACCTCGTCCATGGCTTGGTTGTAGTCCTCTTCCCAGCCTTGTCCTTCCTCAATAGCGTCGTCCCGCTCTTGAGCAAGGTCCTCATTCTGCTGGGTTAGGGTCTGCACCAGCTCTTGCAATGCTGCGATGTCGACACGGCTTTTCCTCTTCGCCTTCTTCAGACGATGCAACTGATTATGCTGTTCATTCAGTCGCTTGATCGTCGGAAGGAGCACATTGCAGAGTGCGCTGTGAGCACTCTTGAAATGGTCTCCACGGCTCGTGCTCTCCTTGAGCTTTGTGGCGAGATGTTCCGTATGAACAGCTTGGCTGTCCATCACGGCGTTTCCCGCCCTCATCTGGAGGCTAAGGTTTGCCTCCCCAGGGTTGTACCTTGGGCAACTCGGGTCCGTTGCCTCCAGGTACCTCTCTTCCCACACATGCAGAGCCCGTCCCACCACCGGAACGAGCGCGTATGGAGTGCCTTCCATAGCCTGCACGTGTAGTTGGCAGAAACGTGACATGGTGTCACGGGCTGCCACTTGCCACATCCCTTCCGGTTGTCTTCCTCTCACCGTGACGGTGAACGGCACCCAACCGGGTGGCGTAGGTCCTGCAGGGACTTCGACATGGATCGTCCACGTCTTGTTCCCCTCTTCGCCTTCTTCCTTGGCGAAGTATTGCGGCCTCTGGTTGTACCCAAAATATTGGAGCATTAGCCACAATGCTTCCGTGTAGCCGCTACGGTGAGAACAGTGGGACATTACCCACCCGTTCTCCAACTGTTGATCTGCTGTCATATGTAAAAATATATTTGAGAAATGTCAAATATTTATTTAAACAGTAAACCCTTGAGTTATAACATAAGACATGTTATTGAACCCATAAAACTTGGAAACATAGTTCAAATTTTAAACAAATTTGACTGCTGATCTGCTGTTCCCATGACAGCCCTGACCAGTTTCCATTTCAACCTGATTTAAGCCATGTTAAAGGCAAAACCAGTTCTGGAGCTCAACATCAAAGTTAAAGCTAACTTCAATAGCTTTCCATAAAGTATTTGCTTGGCCTAAGATCTGTCCTGGTTCAAAAGTTATGAGATGTCAAATTTAACAGAATTTCTGGGGAAAATTGGACAGCACCTCCCTGCTTTAGGTACTGATTAAATCAAAGAATTCCAGTTAATTCTGTTCCTAATCTGACAAAACTTTCTGTTACAAAGTTGTAACCCATCTCATAAGCTTTCCAGAACTACCTCATTTTCTATCTTTGGATTTTTATACAGGAAGTTATGCTTAATTTACAGGGAGTCTACAGAGAGTCTTTACTCTGTCCTGTTTTCTGGACAGTTTCAACTCTACTGCATTTTTCGAGGGTTTAAGGGATGAAACACCTCTGGACCTCAACAGATGAGTTGTAAAGCTCTTCTAAAGCTTTCCAGAAATGTATCATATGACCCCAACCCCGAAAGAACTCAACCTCTAACCTCTGGTTAACTTCAGCCTTGATTCAGCTGAAAACAGAGTGCTCTGTCCTTAACAGCCTATAAGTTGAAAACTTGTTAACTTTGAATATCCTGTTCAAGGAAAGGAGTTACATCAAGTTTTACTACTTTATATCAAAACCTTCAATTTTTAAATGAAGTTGTTCATTTAGTTGGGTGTACGTCGATGCGTCACCAGATTATGTCGGTACTACGTCCTCACAAAGAAAAACCTATACCGGACTTAGCCGGCTTCATTAATTCAGTGGCACTAAACATCACTTGCACACGGACGCTACACGTCTACCGTTTCGTGGTCAGGCTACCTGCAGAAACTCAAACAATCGTCAGACTCGGCTGCACACCGAGCCCGGAATCCATACAGTTCGTACACCCGGCCGTCATCACTCGCCCGGATGTTCTCAAGCCAAACACGCCTTGAGCTACGTGTTCACGTTTCAGACCACGTGACGGGGTCTCCCAAGTTGCACCACGCACGCCAGGGACAGACATTACTCTAATACCCCGAACGACATGAAGAGTCGTAGAGGATATCAAAGCGGGTCGGGTTACCTGCCACACGTGGGGCTCCACCCTTCAGCTTGTGCGCACTGGTGGACAGCGCTTACGTGTACCCCCCAAGACATAAACGACCCGAGATACACGATTTTCCGACATAGACAAATAGTTTAGTATGCCACTTTCTATACACTAATAACATCCTTATACGGGCTACTAACTCGTTCCTCACTGGATTTTTGAAAAAGATGACCTTTGTACTGTGTTAAACCTCAAGCGAGCTCTGATACCAACGCTGACACGGCCCCGTTGGTCTTGTCGAGCCAGGATCATGCTGAGGGGTGCTGCGTTGCACAGCACCGTATAACACACGTAAAAGGTACAAAGTGGAAGCGAAATTTTATTACATAAACAAGTTATGAACATGTTTACATCAAAATAAGTTCAGTCTACACTCGCGGGCGTAGACTAAGCATCAAGTGCATGTTCAGCCCTTGAACGTGTCCTTGCTAGCACACACACACACTAACTCTGCGGCGTGCATGACTCCCACTCGATGGGGTTCCCCTCCTGGGGTTCCGTCTCCTCCTCGGGAGTCCCTTCCTCATAGGACCCTGCAAAAGCTTCAAACACAAGCAGTGAGCACGAAGGCTCAGCATGTCTGACCCGTCTCACCTAAACATGGAACTTCTACATGAGGGGTGATGGGTTACATGAGGTAAAAATCATTTGCAAGGACTCGCCTAATTAGTAGAACCTTACTTTCAAGTTTTAGCAGCAGATTGTGGAGAACCTTAGCTAAGGCACATGAGAGAACCGCAATCAAACAAGAAACGCATTTCTCTCATGTACTTTGCCCAAAGTTGAAATGAACTTTAATTAGCTCTAAACTACAACAAACCATTAACAAGCAAAGTCCATCTTTCAATCAGCAGCATTTTAACATGTAACTAGCCTATTCTTTCTACGTCACGGTACAGTGAACAAGTGGTACTCACTGACCGCGAGGGACGGCAATTATAATCGATTTACACCTGCAGGGTTACCCGAGCAACCCGTCACGTACGCCCGTACTCGATGTTGCCTACAACAACCATCACGGACGCCGTACGCAACTACCTTTCACCCGTCAGCCAAATATTGAACCGGTCCCATCATCCCGAGCAAGAGGTCTCTGCACGCGCATCTCAGTGCCGCCAGCCGATTTACACCTCGAGCTCTCAACCTACCCTCTGAACGACGGGCAATGCCTCAATACCCAGCTACCCGAGTTACATCAGTTTCCCGGTTCCCATATAGCCGGTAGGTCTTCGGTACTGTTCTAGCTTGTTCAACAGGCCCGCACACGGCTCGGTCCTCAATCGACACAAGCGGAGCTACAGCACACAGGCCCCAAAGTCCTGCTGCCCTTACCCTCCGCTCGGTCTCATTTTCTTGCCATGTGTTTCATGTGCTATCACTACCTGAGTCGAGTGCCTCTAGCCTATGCTCGCGAGTAGTTCCAACTACTCGACTTGTACCGAATCCTACTCTATCATAGCAATGCAGTAGCTAACGGGGTTTGCAATCCTAAACCCAACCCATGGTTCTCTTGGCTATGCAGTGGGGCTTTCAAACAAGACTCTAATGCAAAGAATGAAGTAAACAAGTATGTGCTCAAAACAATAAAAATTTGTAAAAAGGGTAATGCAAACCGGAGCTTGCCTTGCTGCTCTTGGTCGTAGGCTAGCTGTTTCTCCGGAGTAACGAAGTCTAGGACTTCGGGTTCCTCCTCGACCTTAGCGACTACATGATATAAGACATACATGTATTAATTTGAATGCATTTATATTAAGTTTGAACTTGTGAAGCTTATAAGTCCCACTAGACAGACTCAATGACTGTGAAACTTTTACTGTGGCTTGGTTAGAACCTAAACAGAGACTTGGTCAAGTTTTAGTTGCAGCAAAGCTCAATTGAGCCCTCCACAATCAATTATGTCCTTGACCTTAATTGGAACTCTTAGGGTGCTCTAAGGATTTTCATGAAACAAACTATGACTTTCTGAAAACTAGATTTTCAGAGGGTTCTAATGGAGTTGGTCTCACTTAATTTGGAAGTTCCTAACTAAAGTATGAGCTAAACAATTTCCGAGAAAATTCTGAAAATGTTTCTGAACATTTTCTATTTTCTCTGGAACAGTTTCACTAATCACACCATTAGGTGGATTAAATGAGCTCAAATGGGTCTGAAATTTTTATGTTAGTTCACTCGATTTGGAGCTTTCTAGCCAAAGTTATGAGGATTTGAATTTTGAAGGAAATCTGAAAATCGGGGAAAAGTTTAAACTCGCGCGTGGGCCCAGGGGACACGCGTCGCACGCCGAGGCGACAGCACACCGTGGACCACAAGGATTTTGTGCGCCAGCACACCCGATCCCGGCCGCAGTCTGATCCCAATTCAAAATAGCGGTCGCTGACAGCTGGGGTCCACCCCCTTCTTCAACTTCGCAACACCCGCGCTCCGCCGCCGAGAGATCACGCCGGAGAGCTCGCCGCCGGCTTCTGTACAGCTCCAAACTTCATGATTTTGGCCGCCCCTGCCTACTTTCACTCGGGGAACAGGATTCCGGGGTCAGCTGCTCATGACAATGGCCGGTGCATGGTCGGCGACGAGCCGCCACCTCGGGAAGACTTCGGCCATATCGGCTGACTACCCTAGCACCTCAACTACTCGAGGAACCGGTCGGGAAGCATCAGTGGACCTCCGGGAAGGTCGACATGAGCTTGAGGCAGCTCGGGGAAGGCCCGAAGTAGGTCCTCACCGTGCGCCCGGTGCCTCCCGTTTATTCCGCCATTGGTAAACCTCGAATTCCGCCGGTTACAGAGGTTCTCCGGCCAAGGGTCGTGAAGGCAACTTGTGCATTACTGTGTCTAGTTTTTGTGAGAATGGATTGAGGCCCTCTAATCCTTTCTAGAGCACAAATTCGACAGAATCGCACCCGAGGGTCGTGCTGTACACAGAAAGGGGAAGATTGGAAATTCGCCGCCGGTGAGCAATCACTCGGGCTGTGGCTCGGGGGTGAGCAGCACCGGTCACCAGAGCGTCCAAGGGTGCCTTGGTTCGGGCGTGACAACGCCCTGGCTGGGCTGTCCACGGGAGCCCGAGGTGCGGCGGTTCTAAGTCACCGAATTGATCTTTTGGCACAGTCGATATCAATCGGTTTCACTGAGTTCTAGCAGTGCGGAAGACGGAGGAAGGTCTCTAGTACCTTGCCGTGGCTCTGGAGGGGACGGAGGAAGCTGTGATCGGCGATCTCCGATTGATTCCGAGCTGCGGAAAACTTCGGCCGGTGCTGAGTTCTTGCGGGGAAGAAACGGCGATGCCTCGGCCGAGGAGGGGGGCAGGCGCCTTAAGAAGGCTCTGCACCGCCTCACGCCCGCGCGTGGGCAAGCAGCTGCTGGCGCGGCGGCTGCCCTCGGCGGCGATCGCAGCGGCGGCTCGGTTAACCGAGTGAGAGAATTTCAGTCGGTTTGAGTTGAAGTGGTGGCTGACATGTGGGTCCCACTTCCAGTTTTAACCTCTGAAATTTACTCCTAATCACTGTTGTAAACAGTGAGCCCCATAGTACCCCTGGTAATTCAAATTATACACCCATGAGCCATTTGAATTGATCAAAGTTCAAATGAGGTTTGGTTTGAATGAATTTCAGCACAAATTCAGTTTGAAATTCAAATAAAGTTTGAATTTCCCCCACTTAGCTCATGTAAAGATCAACTCCAAATGGAGTGAAAATTGGTGTGTGAGCCCACAAAAATGTGCTGAGTAAGAATATGCCTCCCACTTTTAAATTCATGGGATAAAAACAGTTTGAATTTGAATATGGTTCCAAACTGCCCTCTTTCTAACTATACCCAAAATGACCTCAAAAAGGTTTGGAATTTGGGTGAAACTTGGCATGGACATCCTTAGCAAAGTGTAGGAGTTTTAATATGTCCAGCCCACCTATATCACATGTGGGAAATACCACTTTTGCAATGTGTGAGTTTGTTCTCTAATGAGCATGTTGATGGTGGTTACTTGCTCTTCATTTGTGTTCATCATCTTTCCTCAAATGAGGTGTGTGGTGATGAACACTTCAATTCTTTTGTCAAAAACTGAGGCCCTTACACGCACTAGCTGCAGCAAGAGCACTACTGCACAATCCACCTGCTGGGGACGCGCCTCAGTCAGCGACCCAGCAGTGGATTCGCGAGGTAGACCGTCTCGTCGTCGCCGCCGCAAACCTTCGACTTCAGCGGGGACGACGCCCCGGCCAACCGGCTGTGTCGCTGACGCGCACGCCAACGGTTGACGGGAAGACGGCGGACTCCAGCTCCACCAGGCTCCCATCGACGGACCTGAGGACAGAGCTGGAACGATGCCACTTGGGCCAAGATGCCCGAGTGTTCCTCGAGCGACGACGAGAAAGGCGTCGCAACCAAGAGGCCGCCGACAGCATGACGTCAGCCTCGACCCGTACTGAGGCGCAGACCTTCGCCAGGCGATCTCTGCCCCAGGCATACGCCACACAGCATATGCCACAGCCATATGCCCTGCAAATGGCGCCCCCGGTCTATGGCGCAGCCTTGCCCATACCGGGGTACACAGTGCCAGCAGCGAACCAAGCATTCGCAGCACCAACGCCTGCAGCAACTGGAGCAGGATGTGTGGCCCAGTGCCCCACCTTCGCTTCGCGAGGTGGCCGCACAAGTTTCGGCCGCACCTGCCCGAGAAGTACGATGGCAGCGTCAACCCGGTGGAGTTCCTCCAGATCTACTCCACCGCCGTCCTTGCTGCAGGAGGGGACGAGGCCGTCATGGCCAACTACTTCCCCGTCGCCTTGACCGGCCCAGCCCGGTCTTGGCTCATGAACCTCCCCCAGGGTTCCATAACCTCCTGGGGAGAGCTCTGCCGGCAGTTCACCGCCAACTTCGGCAGTTCCTACACCCGGCCTGGCACGGAGCTCGACCTCCACGCCATCCAGCAACAACCTAGGGAATTGCTGCGCTCCTTCATCCACCGGTTCTCCCAGGTACGGAACACCATCCAACATATCCAAAATGCTTCTGTGGTGGTGGCGTTCCGGCAAGGCGTCCGGGACAAGAAGATGCTTGAGAAGCTCGCGACCAGAGAGGTCCACGACGTCTCAGAGCTCTTCAGCCTGGCGGACAAGTGCGCCAGGGCAGCACAAGGGCGGAACTGGCACTCCCTGCAAGCCTCTGAGTCAGGAGGGCAGCCAGGATCTGGCGCCGCTTCCTATGGAAGCGGCAAGAAGATCAAGAACCGGGGGGTGGCAAGACGAAACCACCGGCCGCGGCTCCCGTTGCCGCAGCAGCAGCACTCAGTGGGGCTCGGGGGCCGCGCCCCACAAAAGGCAGCGACAGTCACCAGCTCCAGATGATGACCAAGGCGAGCTATGCCCCGTGCACGGCACCAGTTACCATACTGCTGCCGAGTGCCGGGAGATCCAGAAGCTCGCGGAGCGCTTCCGGAAAGGGAAGCAGCTTCGAACTGATGCCCCACCCTACCGTCAAAGGAAGGGCAAGCAGAAGGTCGGCGCCCCAGACAACGTCGACCACCAGGTGGAGTGCCAGGAGCCTCAGCGCGCCGTGAAGGCGGTGCGCAACCATGAGGACCCCAGCTCCAGTGATGACGAGCGCCAGAAGATGCTCTACATCATCTACGGTGGGTCTGCTGACCCCTCGTCCCAAAGCGCAGTTAAGACCCTGCACCGAGCGGTAGCATCGGTGGCTCCCCTCCCGAGTGCCGCGCCGCACCTCAAGGCGATGGGAACCCCCATCAGCTTCGATGCCACCGACTGCCCCAGGAACATGGCTGGGGCCGGCCAACTACCGCTCTTGGTAGCTCCCACAATCGCCAACGTGAGGATGTACCACGTTTTGGTGGATGGCGGGGCTGGACTGAACCTCATCAGTCGCGCAGCTTTCCAGAAGCTGCCGATCCCGATGGCCAAACTCACCTCATCGAGCCCGTTCTCAGGGTTAGGGCCGGGACAGGTCATTCCCTACGGCAACATCAGCCTTCCGGTGACCTTTGGGGCACCGGACAGCTACCGGCAGAGTACATTCTGTTCGATGTGGCGGAGATCGACCTCCCCTTCAACGCCATAATTGGCAGGCCAGCCCTGTACCGATTCATGGCAGTAGCCCACTACGGCTACCTCGTCTTGAAGATGCCTACACCAACAGGCGTCCTCAGGATTCGTGGAGACCGCACTGCTGCAGTGTCAGCCTTGGAAAAGCTCCAAGAGCTTGCAACAGCTAGAGCACCAGCCCCTGGCAGTGCAGAACCGGACCGGCTCCACCCGAGTGCACGCCACCGTGCCTCTACGGCAGCACCCCGTGTGCAACCCCTCGACGAGGGCGACGTCCCCCTGAAGCTCGTCCAAGTTGGCGCCGATGCCACCCAGACCACCCGGGTAGACGGGGGCCTGGATAGCAAATAGGAAGGCGCGCTCGTCACCTTCCTCCGGCACAACGTTGACGTGTTTGCATAGCAGCCGTCGCAGATGCCGGGGATCCCTAGGGAGGTGATCGAGCACCACTTGAAGGTCTTCCCCGACGCTCGGCCAGTCCAACAGAAGCCCCGCAAGCAGTCCATCGAGCGGCAAAACTTCATCCAGGAAGAAATCAAGAAGCTGCTGGACGCTGGCTTCATACGGGAAGTCCACCACCCCCGGTGGTTGGCAAACCCCGTTGTTGTCCTGAAGGCCGGCGGGAAGCTCCGGATGTGCATCGACTACACCAGTCTCAATAAGGCATGTCCCAAAGATCCATTCCCTCTCCCTAGAATAGATCAAATAGTAGAATCGACATCGGGCTGCGATATGCTGTGCTTCCTAGATGCCTACTCGGGTTTCCATCAGATCCCTATGTCTAGAGAAGATGAAGAGCACACCTCCTTCATCACAGTAGACGGCCTGTACTGTTATGTCTCTATGCCTTATGGTCTAATGAATGCTCTTCCCACCTTTGTACGTGCAATGCACAAAACCTTGGGGGAGTTAATAAGAGACTTAGTTGAGGTGTATGCCGATGACATCATTGTTAAGGTCAGGCAGAGTTCATGCCTGCTAGATAACCTGGCCTTAGTCTTTGACAAACTGCGCTCTACGCGCACCAAGCTGAACCCCGACAAGTGTGTGTTCGGCGTATCCTCTGGAAAACTCTTACGATTCCTGGTCTCACACCGAGGAATTGAGGCTAACCCAGAGAAGATCAAGGCCATCGACTTGATGCGGCCCCCCGCCCGCATCAAAGAAGTCCAGAAACTCACGGGATGCCTAGTCGCGCTGAGTCGGTTTATACCGAGGTTAGCAGAGCGAGCGCTCCCCTTCTTTAAGCTCCTGCACAAATCCGGCCCATTTGCTTGGACCGATGAAGCAGAAGAAGCTTTCTAGGAGTTGAAGCAACTCCTGACGACCCTACCCATCATGGTAGCCCCCGAGCCCGAAGAGCATTTGTTGCTCTACATCGCGGCGACAACTGAAGTGGTGAGTATGGTCCTCGTCGCAGAGTGGCCGGACCTCTCGCCGCCACAGCCTGCTCCAGTAGAAGGAGACAGGCGCCAGGAAACCCCGGAGGTCCAAGACGGCCTCCCGGACCACCAAGAAAACCCCCCGGAGGTCCAAGGCGGACCCCCGGAACTCCACGACAACCTCCTGGAGGTCCAACGGGACCTCCCGGAGGCCCAACGGGACCTCCCGGAGGCCCAACAGGACCTCCCGGAGCTCCCGGAAAATCAGCGGGACCTCCCGGAGGTCCAAGGCGGCTTGGGAGCCTTCGAGTCTCAGCTCCCGGCAGCCCCCCTGGACCCATCCACCTCCGGTAGGCCCGAGCCAATGGATGAAGACATCTCTAGCCTGGGACGGAGGGTCCGGACCATCCAGAGGCCTGTCTACTACATCAGCAAGGTCCTCCATGACGCCAAGACAAGGTACCTGGAGGTCCACAAGCTGCTGTATGCAGTGCTCGTGGCATCCAGGAAGCTCCGCCACTACTTCCAAGCCCACCAGGTCTCGGTGGTCAACTCCTATCCTCTGAAGGCTATCCTTCACAGCCCCCACACGACTGGCAATGTCGCTAAATGGGCAGAGGAGCTGGCAGAGTTTGAGCTGGACTTCCTTCCTCGTCATGCAGTCAAGAGCCAAGCACTGGCTGACTTCGTGGCTGAGTGGACGCCAACGAAGGCTGACACAGGGGGCCACGAAGACGGTGAACCAAAGCACCGAGCTACGGTCTTCACCGGGCCTCACTGGACGCTCTTCTTCGACGGCTCCTCGCGAAAGCAGGGGGCCGGTGCCGGCGTACTGCTTCTCATGCCATCGGGGGAGCAGTTTGGGTATATGGTGCATCTCAATTTCAAGGAAACCAACAACATGGCAGAGTATGAAGCACTCATCTTTGGCCTAAAACAGCCCTGTCTCTGGGCGCTCGCCAGTTGTTGGCACAGGGCGACTCCCAGCTAGTTATCAAGCAAGTTAAGGGTGAATGCTCCTGCAATGACCCACAGCTAGCTGCTTATCTGCTCCACGTGCAGATGTTGGAGAAAGACTTCCTCGCCTTGGACCTGCGCCACGCACCGTGCGCTGGCAATGCTGCAGCTGACGACCTCTAAACGAAGGCCTCCACCGGTGCCCCTGTACCCGAAGGAGTCTTCGAGAGGACGTTGCTGCAGCCCACAGCCCGGCCTGCCGAGCCGGGCGAAGGTGGCTGGACCAGCACCTCGAAGCTGGTGGTCCCGGCGGCCCTGCAGCCATGGACGCCGCCAAGGATCGTAAGCGTCACTGGGGACTCCGTGCATCCCAGCGCTCAAGATCCAGAAGCTCAAGTCAGACCCGATGCATGGATCACAGAGATCCGGGACTACTTGAAAGATAACATCCTCCCTGATGAACGTGTATCCGCTGAACGGATCGTGCGCATGGCTAAGAGATACACGCTGGTAGAAGGGGATCTCTACTGGCGTGGCGCCAACCACGTCCTATTGCGGTGCATAACCCAGGGGGAAGGCTGCGACTTGCTCGCTGAGATCCATGGAGGCGAATGTGGGAGTCACTCTTCCTCACGCACGCTTGTTAGTAAAGCCTTCTGGCATGGCTTCTACTGGCCGACAGCACTCCAGGATGCCGTCAAGCTGGTCGAGAGCTGCAAGGCGTGCCAGTTCCACGCCAAGCAGATCCATACACCGGCTTAGGCGGTACAGATGATCCCGCCCTCATGGCCGTTTGCTGTATGGGGGTTGGACATCCTGGGACCATTCCCCAGAGCCGTCGGGGGATTCCGGTACCTCTATGTCGCCATCGACAAGTTCACCAAGTGTCCGGAAGCCACACCAGTCGTCACCATCAACAAGCAATCTGCAGTAAAGTTCATCAAGTCGATTGTCTGCTGGTTCGGGGTCCCGAACAGAATCATCACCGACAACGGGACCCAGTTCACCAGCACAGCTTTCCAAGACTACTGCGAAGACCTCGGCATCCAGGTGTGCTATGCCTTTGTTGCTCACCCAAAGAGCAATGGGCAAGTCGAGAGGGACAACGCCGAGATTCTTTGGGGCCTCAAGACTCGCACCTATGCCGGCCTGAAGAAACATGGTGCCAATTGGGTGGATGAGCTTCCGAGCACACTATGGGCTAACCGGACATCCCAGAGCCGGGCCACCGGGGAGACACCCTTCTTCATGGTGTATGGGGCCGAAGCTGTGCTTCCCCCAGAGATCACCATGAAGTCTCACCGTGTCCGAGCTTACGACGAAGCCGCGCAGGACAACCTCCGGCGTGGAGACATCGACCTCGTCGACGAGGTCCGATTGCATGCAGCACTCCGTAACGCACGGTACAGACTAGCGCTCCGGCGCTACCACCAGAGGTCTGTGCGTGTCTGGGAGCTGCAGGAAGGCGACCTGGTGTTGCGGCGCATACTTTCTCGCGAAGGGACCCATAAACTCTTCCCTAGCTGGGAAGGTCCCTTCCGAGTAACAAAAGTGTGCCGTCCCGGGTGCGTACGCCTTTCCACCGAGGACGGGGATCCGCTCCCGCACCCTTGGAACATAGAGCACCTCCGTAAGTTCTATCCCTAGGGCAATAGTAGGACAGCCTCTTCCTTTTGTAATAGATTCCATAGAGTCCAGGAACAGCGCTCGGAGCCGCTAAGTCTCAGGGGACGGTCCAGGACTACGTTTAGCTTTGCCTGGTTCCGACCCTAAGTGCATAGAGTCTTGGTTCCCTTTTTAATGGGACGGGTCGTGGCCTCCATGTTTAGCCTGCCTTCCTCCTATGGAAATTTATATGAAAAGAAGCATGTCCTACTTTGCTTTTCCCTTGTGCTCATTTAAATTACGTATTAAATTTTTATGACCGCACTTCCGGTGTATGCTCACCATGCGCTCAGCTCCCTCTTCTCATTCTCACCTCTAGTCGGCATTTGCTGCCCTACCGTAGGCGGTTGCGTTGGAGGTACCTGCCGATGGCCAGGGGGCCCCCGAGCTCCCGGCTCTTCGTGCACGGTAGTCCCCAAGCACCGTACAAGTGGATGGGGACCGTAAGCCAAATAAGACTATGAGATAGGGAAGGGGGAGCCCCCAAGGAGAATTATGTTTCCCTTACTTGTGTGCAGGACCTCTCGGCCTCAGCTCCCCGCAAGAGTATGGTAGGAGCACCCAACAAATGGGCCACACCTACCAGGGGGCCGCTATGGGATCGCGCAAGACTGGAACTCCACGGTAAGACCGAAGGATCCGGACCTCGCCACCTCCTCAAGGGCGAGCCCCGAAGGCCCCACGTGTCCAGCGGGGCCGGACCTCCCTCTCCTCAGGGGGTGCTCTGGGCCCGCCTCGTTTTCCGGCAGAAACCGGACCTTCCCCCCGGGGGGGTGGGAGCTCCGAAGGCTCCATGTGTCCCGCGGGGCCGGACCTCCCTCTCCTCAGAGGAGAGCTCCGGGCCCGCCACGTGGCCAGCAGAAGCCGGACCTCCGCCCTCCGCGGAGAGAGCTCCGAAGGCTCCACGTGTCCCGCGGGGCCGGGCCTCCCTCTTCTCAAAAAGGAGCTCCGGGTCCACCACGTGGTTAGCAGGCCCAGACCTCCCCATTCTCATGGGGCGGGTCCTGGAGACCTCCGGGGCCCTTAATACAGTAAGGACCCGGGGAAGGTGTCTGTGCAGAGCTTCGAGATTGGTGAAGGCCTCTGAGTACCTTGCGGAGCTAAGGGCTCGGCCAGGCAAAACCAAGAAGAAGACTAAAAGCACACAGACGCAGAAGATAACAAGAGTCTATTCACTCGAGGCTCCATGAGCTGGGCTACAGACTCAACAAAAATAAAAAGAAGGATAAGAAGGTACAGGGCCTTTTAGCCACGGGGGCGGATGCCTAAGAGTCCCCGGACTCCCGTTGGAACCTAGAGGCCACAAGGGCGGCCACGTCCTTGACCTCGGCCCTGGCAGCTTCCACCCGCTTGGCAGAAGGCCCTAGACGGACTGGCTCCAGAGAGAAGGAAGGGTCTTGGCTCCGGAAGCACGCCAGCACATGCGTAGCAACCTCCTTCGCCAGGCCCCGTCCCTCCACCTAAAGCTCATCGGCGATCACCGCTTCGAGCCAGCCTAGCTCGCCGCCGATGGACTCAAGCGCCGGGATTGCCTCGGACACATCCTGCACTGGAGCCTCCGTCCGCACTGGCACAACAGGAAATCGACATATTTTCGTGGGCCCAAAAGCCACGAAAATATGGTAAAAACCCACGAAAATACATAATTTCGTCGGTTTTGGCATTATTTTCGTCGGCCCATGGCTCACGAAAATAATTAGTCGAAAATAACGTTAATTTCGTCGGGGTCCACGAAAATAAAGTTATTTTTGTCGGCCAAGAACGGCCCACGAAAATTTATATTATCGTGAGCCAAACCGAGCACACGAAAATAACATGCACTTATTTTCGTGGGCCAGAATACGGCCCATGAAAATAGAGTAGGTTATTTTCGTGGGCCAAAATGCGTCTCACGAAAATAACATTCACCTTATTTTCGTGGGCCTGATTTTGGCCCACGAAAATAGTGTCATGTTATTTTCATGGGCCACATTATAGCCCACGAAAATAATGTGGCACTATTTTCGTGAGCCACCTTTTGGCCCACGAAAATAATATGGCACTATTTTCGCGGGCAACCTTCTGGCCCACGAAAATACATAAAATAACAGTCCAAATAAATAATAATTTTTGGTTCCAAACACAACAAATACAATAAATTCATACATTCATAAACAGATATATCATAAACACATTACTCTTCACAAATAATGCAATAAACTCAAATTAACATTGTCTCAACAACATAATTTCCATCACACATTCAAATATACAAACATTCATTACATAGTACAAACGATAACATTCAAATATCCATACAAATACATAGATAATCATTGTCAAGTTAAGCATATAGCCACATCGATGTTTTCCCACAAGCTAACAAATTGCTCCAACAAGCTAATCATTCGCCCGTCGTTTCCCTGTTTGAAGCCAAATATGATGCAAATGAGCTCCATTTGGAAATAAGATACATAACATATGATGCAAATGAAAACTTGAAACTTTGGAGGATTCTTTTATAAATTATGATCATGTTACCTAATTGTTACCACCGGGAGCAAAGAATTGATCGATAAAGTCGTCCCCTCCACCCTGTCCAGCTGAAGAAGTTGCTTGCAAATTTGTAACAAGAGGACTCTGAAAGTTTTGTGCCCTTGATGATGATCCCTAGATAAACAATGATACATGTTATAAGTATACTAACAGTTTATAAAACCGAAAGAGAACATAACGATAACATATACCTGTGTTCCAACGGGAAGAGGCTGTGGAGCCACCGGTAGCGGTGAAGACATAGGTAGCTGCGGAGGCTGCGGTAGCGGTGGCATAGCGGCAGGAAGTCCAAGCTGAGAAAAATACCCCTAAAATAATTTTAAATGTTTAGTTTAATTCTACTATAACTTCATCTCTTGGTTAACATAAATAATTGAACTCTTATATTAATGTACCTGCATCGCTTGCTGCCACGTCGCCAGATTCGAGAAGTAGTCATTTTGTGCTTTTATGAACTCGTCTTGTCGTTTCATTCGATCTCCTTGTAACCTCAAGTGGTCTCTTAATACAGCTTGGTCTTCTTCCATTTGTTTTAACCTTGACTCATTAACTGTATGAGTACGCCGAGAAGAACTTTGACCGCTCTGTGTTGACCGTGACTGCGAGAGAACCACATCGGTGTTCATCACACCATTGAACATTGAATACCTGAAATAGTGATACGTCATAATTTTAAGATGACACTTGACATATGTGGATATATGAATATAAGAGGAGTAAGTTCACCTCCCGTGACACTTTCCTCCTCCAGATTCATACAAAGCTACTACGTTGACGTCTTCCTTTCTCCAATTGTAATCATCTCCATGACGTCGAACCATCTCTTCACCATATTTCTCCTACACAAACCAATTAAAAACCTACAATACAACAATTATATTGTTTAGTAATTACTTTTAGTTATATAGCATACCAAATTTTGAGTGGTCGTTGGAGTGCACAATTGACTGTCATCTGTGCCTCTATGCCCTCTTATATAAGCATCAATGAAAGAGGGTGTAAGGGCCTCAGTTTTTGACACACAATTGCAGTGTTCATCACCACACCACACACCTCATTTGAGGAAGAATGATGAACACAAATGAAGAGCAAGTAACAATTATCAACATGCTCATTAGAGAACAAACTCACACATTGCAAAAGTGGTATTTCCCACATGTGATATAGATGGGCTGGACATATGAAAACTCCTACACTTTACTAAGGATGTCCATGCCTAGTTTCACCCAAATTCAAAACCTTTTTGAGGTCAGTTTGGGTAGAGTTAGGAAGAGGGCAGTTTGAAACCATATTCAAATTCAAACTGTTTTTATCCCATGAATTTAAAAGTGGAAGGCATATTCTTACTCAGCACATTTTTGTGAGCTCACACACCAATTTTCACTCCATTTGGAGTTGATCTTGACATGAGCTAAGGGGGAGAAATTCAAACTTTATTTGAATTTCAAACTGAACTTGTGCTGAAATTCATTCAAACCAAACCTCATTTGAACTTTGATCAATTCAAATGGCTCATGGGTGAATAATTTGAATTGCCAAGGGTACTATGGGGTTCACTGTTTACAACAGTGATTAGGAGAAAATTTCAGAGGTTAAAACTGGAGGTGGGACCCACATGTCAGCCACTGCTCAGATCAAACCGACTGAGACTTTTTCACTCGGGTCGCCGAGCCGCAGTGGTGATCGCCACCGAGGGCAGCCGCCGCGCCAGCAGCTGCTTGCCCACGTGCAGGCGTGAGGCGGTGCAGAGCCTTCTTAAGGCGCCTGCCCCCCTCCTCGGCCAAGGCACCGCCGTTCTTCCCCGCAAGAACTCAGCGCCGGCCGAAAACTTCCGCAGCTCGGACTTGATCGGAGAACGCCGATCGCAGCTCCCTCCGTCCACTCCAGAGCCCCAGCAAGGTACTAGAGATCTTCCTCCGTCCTCCCCGTTGCTAGAATTCGGTTGAAACCGATTGATATCGGCTGTGCCGAAAGATCAAATTCGGGACTTGGAACCGCCGCACCTCGGGCTCTCGTGGACAGCCCAACCAGGGCGTTGTCACGCCCGAGCCAAGGCACCCTTGGACGTGCGGGTGACCGGTGCTGCTCATCCCCGAGCCACAGCTCGAGTGCTTGCTCACCGGCGGCGAATTTCCATTTTTCCCCTTTCTGTGTGCAGAACGACCTTCGGGTACGATTCTGTTTAATTCGTGCTCTAGAAAGGATTAGAGGGCCTCAAGCCGCTCTCACACGATCTAGACACGGTAACGCACAAGTTGCCTTCACCACTCTGGGCCGGAGAACCTCTGTGCCCGGCGTAATTTGAGGTCTACTAATGGCGGAATGAACGGGCGGCATCGGGCGCACGGTGAGGACCTATTTCGGGCCTTCCCCGAGCTGCCTCGAGCTCATGTCGACCTTCTCTGAGGTCCACTGATGCTCCCCGACCGATTTCCCAAGTAGCTGAGGTGCTAGAGGGGTCAGCCGACATGGTCGAAGTTGTTCCGAGGTGGCGGCTCGTCGCCGACCATGCTCCGGTCATTGTCATGAGCAGCTGACCCTAGAATCCTGTTCCCCGAGTAAAAGTAGGCAGGGGCGGCCAGAATCGAGAAGTTTGGAGCTGTACAGCGGCCGGCGGCGAGCTCTCCGGCGAGATCCCTCGGCGGCGGGGCGCGGGTGTCGCGAGGTTGAAGAAGGGGGGTGGACCCCAGCTGTCAGCGGGAGATATTTTGAATCGGGATCTGGCTGCGGCCGGGATTGGGTGTGCTGGCGCATAAAATCATTGTGAGCCGCGGTGTGCTGTCGCCTCGGCGTGCGACGCGTGTCCCCTGGGCCCACGCGCGAGTTTAAACTTTTCCCCGATTTTCGGATTTCCTTCAAACTTCGAATCCTCATTACTTTGGCTAGAAAGCTCCAAATTGAGTGAACCAAATTTTGCTGGATTCAGCTCTCTGAGTACTTTCCAGAAAATCAAGTTTCACTTCATTAAATTCCTTATTTCTCCAGGATTAATTCCTCAAAGGTTAAACTGTTAGGAATTTTAACTGGAGAATCCTTTGGAGGAAAATCCTGAAATTTTGCTGAGATGTTCACCAAAATATCCTTGAACTACCGTAAAAATTTCAGATCCATTTGAGCTCATTTAATCCACCTAATGGTGTGACTAGTGAAACTATTCCAGAGAAAATAGAAAATGTTCAGAAACATTTTCAGAATTTTCTCTGAAATTGTTTGGCTCATATCTTTAGTTAGGAACCCCCAAATTAAGTGAGACCAAATCCATTAGAACCCTCTGAAAATCTAGTTTTCAGAAAGTCATAGTTTGTTTCATGAAAATCCTTAGAACACCCTAAAAGCCTTTAATTAAGGTCAAGGACATAATTAATTGTGGAGGGCTCAATTGAGCTTTGCTGCAACTAAAACTTGACCAAGTCTCTGTTTAAGTTGTAACCAAGCCACAGTAAAAGTTTCACAGTCATTAGGTCTGTCTAGCAAGGGTTATAGACCTCGCAACTTCAAAGTTAATACAAATGCATTTAAATTGATACATATATTGCTCTTATCATGTAGTCGCTAAGGTCGAGGAGGAACCCGAAGTCCTAGACTTCGTTACTCCGGAGGAACAGCTAGCCTACGACCAAGAGCAGCAAGGCAAGCTCCGGTTTGCATTAACCTTTTTACAAATGTTTATTGTTTTGAGCACATCTTTGAATATTGTTTTTTTTGCATTAGAGTCTTGATTGGAAACCCAACTGCATAGCCAAGAAAACCATGGGTTGGGTTTAGGATTGAAAACCTCGTTAGCCACTGCATTGCTAAGATAGAGTAGGATTCGGTACAAGTCGAGTAGTTGGAACTACTCGCGAGAATAGGCTAGAGGCACATTGCTCGGGTAGAGGTAGCACATGATACACATGGCAAGAAAATGAGACCGAGCGGAGAGTAAGGGCAGCAGGACTTTGGGGCCTGTGTGCTGTAGCTCCGCTTGTGTCGATTGAGGACCGAGCCGTGTGCGGGCCTGTTGAACAAGCTAGAACAGTACCGAAGACCTACCGGCTATATGGGAACCGGGAAACCGATGTAACTCGGGTAGCTGGGTGTTGAGGCATAGCTGGTCGTTCAGAGGGTAGGTTGAGAGCTCGAGGTGTAAATCGGCTGGCGGCACTGAGATGCGCGTGCAGAGACCTCTTGCTTGGGACGATTGGACCGGTTCAACATTTGGCTAACGGGTGAAAGGTAGTCGCGTACGGCGTCCGTGATGGTTGTTGTAGGCAACATCGAGTACGGGCGTACGTGACGGGTTGTTCGGGTAACCCTGCAGGTGTAAATCGATTATAATCGCCGTCCCTCGCGGTCAGTGAGTACCACTTGTTCACTGTACCATGACGTAGAAAGAACAGGCTAGTCACATATTAAAATGTTGCTGATTGAAAGCTGGACATTGATTGTTAATGATATGCTGTAGCTTAGAGCTAACTAAAGTTCTTTTCAACTTTGGGCAAAGTACATGAGAGAAATGCGTTTCTTGTTTGATTGCGGCTCTCTCATGTGCCTTAGCGTAAGGTTCTCCACAACCTGCTGCTAAAACTTGAAAGTAAGGTTCTACTAATTAGGCGAGTCCTTGCAATTGATTTTTACCTCATGCGACCCATTACCCCTCATGTAGAAGTTCCATGTTTAGGTGAGACGGGTCAGACTTGCTGAGCCTTCGTGCTCACTGCTTGTGTTTGAAGCTTTTGCAGGGTTCTATGAGGAAGGGACTCCCGAAGATGAGACGGAACCCCAGGAGGGGAATCCCGTCGAGTGGGAGTCGTGCACGCCGCAGAGTTAGTGTGTGTGTGTGTGTGCTAGCAAGGACACGTTCGAGGGCTGAACGTGACTTGATGCGTAGTCTACGCCCGCGAGTGTGGACTAAACTTATTTTGATGTAAACATGTTCATAAAACTGTTTATGTAATAAACTTCCGCTTCCGCTTTGTACCTTTGACGTGTGTTATACGGTGCTGTGCAACGCAGCACCCCTGAGCGTGATACTGGCTCGACAGGACCAATGGGGTCGTGTCAGCGTGGTATCAGAGCTCGCTTGAGGTTTAACACAGTACAAAGGTCTTCTTTTTCAAAAATTCAGTGAGGAACAAGTTAGTAGCCCGTATAAGGATGTTATTAGCCTATAGAAAGTGGCATATCAACCTATTTGTTATGTCGGAAAATCGTGTATCTCGGGACGTTTATGTCTTGGGGGGTACAAGTAAGCGCTGTCCACCAGTGCGCACAAGCTGAAGGGTGGAGCCCCACGGGTGGCAGGTAACCCGACCCGCTTTAGTATCCTCTACGACTCTTCATGTCGTTTGGGGTGTTCGAGCAACGTCTGTCCCTGGCGTGCGTGGTGCAACTTGGGAGACCCCGTCACGTGGTCTGAAACGTGAACACGTAGCTCAAGGCGTGGTTGGCTTGAGAACATCCGGGCGAGTGATGACGGCCGGGTGTACTAACTGTATGGATTCCGGGCTCGGTGTGCAGCCGAGTCTGATGATTGTTTGAGTTTCTGCAGGTAGCCTTACCACGAAACGGTAGACGTGTAGCATCCGTGTGCAAGTGATGAGTAGTGCCACTGAACTAACGAAGCCGGCTAAGTCCGGTATAGGTTTTTCCTTTGTGAGGACGTAGTACCGACATAATCTGGTGACGCATCGACGTCACACCCCATTAAATAAACAACTTCATTTAAAAACTTGAAGTTTTTGATCCAAAGTAGTAAAACATGATGTAACTCCTTCCCTTGAACAGGATATTCAAAGTTAACAAGTTTTCAACTTATAGGTTGTTAAGGACAGAGCACTCTGTTTTCAGCCGAATCAAGGCTGGAGTTAATCAGAGGTTAGAGGTTGAGTTCTTTCGAGGTTGGGGTCGTATGATACATTTCTGGAAATCTTTGGAAGAGCTTTACAACTTTTCTGTAGAGTTCCAGAGGTGTTTCATCCCTTAACCAATCGAAAAATGCAGTAGAGTTGAAACTGTCCAGAAAAACAGGACAGAATAAAGACTCTCTGTAGACTCTCTGTAAATTAAGCATAACTTCCTGCATAAAAATCCAAAAATAGAAAATTAGGTAGTTCTGGAAAGCTTATGAGATGGGTTACAACTTTGTAACAGAAAGTATTGTCAGATTAGGAATAGAATTAACTGGGATTCTTGGATCAAATCAGTACCTAAGGCAGGGAGGTGCTGTCCAATTGTTTCCAGAAATTCTGTTAACTTCGACATCTCATAACTTTTGAACCAGGACAGATTTTAGGCCAAGCAAATGCTTTCTGGAAAGCTATTGGAGTTAGCTTTAACTTTTATGTTGAGCTGCAGAACTGGTTTTGCTTTTAACATGGCCTAAATCAGGTTGAAATGGAAACTGGTCAGGGCTGTCATGGGAACAGCAGATCAGCAGTCAAATTTGTTTAAAATTTGAACTATGTTTCCAAGTTTTATGGGTTCAATGACATATTTTATGTTATAACTCAATGGTTTACTGTTTAAATAAATATTTGACATTTCTCAAATATAATTTTACAGATGGCAGCAGATAAACAGTTGGAGAACGGGTGGGTAGTTTCCCACTGTTCTGACCGTAGCGGCTAACCGGAAGCATTGTGGCAAATGCTCCAATATTTCAGGTATAGTCAGATGCCGCAGTACTTCGCCAAGGAAGAAGGCGAGGAGTGGAACAAGACGTGGACGATCCATGTCGAGGTTCCTGCAGGACCTACGCCACCCGGTTGGGTGCCATTCACCGTCACGGTGAGAGGAAGACCACCGGAAAGGATGTGGCAAGTGGCAGCCCGTGACACTATGTCACGTTTCTGCCAACTACATGTGCAGGCTATGGAGGGCACTCCATACGCACTCGTTCCGGTGGAGGGACGAGCTCAGCATGTGTGGGAAGAGAGGTACCTGGAGGCAACGGACCCCAGTTGCCCAAGGTACAACCCCGCGGAGGCAAATCTCAGCCTCCAGATGAGGGCGGGAAACGCCGTGATGGACAGCCAAGCTGTTCATACGGAGCATCTCGCCACAAAGCTCAAGGAGAGCACAAGCCGTGGAGATCATTTTGAGAGTGCTCACAGCGCACTCCGCAATGTGCTCCTTTCGACGATCAAGCGACTGAATGAACAACACAATCAGTTGCGTCGTCTGAAGAAGGCAAGGAAGAAGAGCCGTGTTGACATCGCGGCGTTGCAAGAGCTGGTGCAGACCCTAACCCAGCAGAATGAGGACCTTGCTCAAGAGCGGGACGACGCTATTGAGGAAGGACAAGGCTGGGAAGAGGACTACAACCAAGCTATGGACGAGGTGCATGCTTTGCAGGACCTCGTGCCCCCGGTGTTAGGCATACCGGTAGTCTTGGGTCTTCCAGCAATGGGAGAACCCGGGATGGGAGAAGAGGTGGTAGACCCAGAGCCACCAGCAGAGGTACCGGAGGAGGACGACCCCCAGGAAGTCGAGTTCTACTCCGAGTAGGGGGTTACGGTTGCCAAGTAGGGCAGCCAGGGTAGCGTAACCCAACTTTTGTAATCGGTGACGTGTCGTGTAGACAGTAGCGTATGTATAGGTAGTGACGACATGAGCACGACTTCTCGGAGATCCGAGAATAATGTATCTTGTATAAAGTTTATGCTTTATCAATATATGTGAACGTTGTGCAAATTAATCATGTGTCACTTCAATACCTACTGTTGCTTATGGAATTTTAAATAAGACATGTGCTAATCGCTGCTGTTTTGAATTTCAGAATGACGCGTACTCGTGCCAACCCGGACGTTGGGGGTACCAGTCAAGGGGGAGAGACCTCCCAACCACCTCCCGGGGACTCCTCGGGACAACAACAGCAACAGCAGCAACAGCAACAGCAAACACCGCTACCGCCACTGCCAATGGTTACATTGGCCGACATTGTCGAGGCAATGGCGGGTTCACATCAGCAGCACACGGAGCTGCTGCAAACTTTAATTGCGAATACGTCTCGCCCAGAGAGACGTCAGGACCGTGAGGAGCGTCAACAGAGCTCCTACTCCGACTTCCTGGCAACTCATCCCCCGGTATTCTCAAGGGCGGATGAACCACTTGACGCGGACAACTGGCTCCGCGCCATAGAAATGAAGTTCGGGCTGCTCCAAATCAGCGAGCAGCGCAAGACTCAGTTCGCGGTCCAGCAGCTCCAAGGATCCGCGAGCGCATGGTGGGCCAACTTCTGTGCTTCACAGCCCACCGACCGAGTGATGACCTGGGCGGAGTTCCGGACGGCCTTCAGGGCCTATCATATACCGCCCGGTCTGATGAAGAGGAAGACGCAGGAGTTCCTACACCTGCAACAAGGGAGCCGGAACACGCTGGAATACTCCAGGGCGTTTAACGATCTCGCGCTATATGCGTCGTATCACGAGGATACAGACGAGAAGCGGCGAGACCATTTTTACCAGGGGCTTAACCCGCTCCTGAAGGACAAATTGGCGATGTTCAATCGCGGCAGCCTCAACGACATCATTGATGCTGCGATTGTTCAGGAGGACTCCGGCAAGGAGTTGGCGGCGGCAGAGCGAAAGCGAAGCGCGCCGCAGAGCAGCGGAGAAGGAGGCGGTCCTTCTCAGAAGTTTCGGATGGTGAATCGCCCACCATCAGGTCCACGCTGGCAGCCACCACAACGGTCGATGCCGTTCCGCAGTCGGCCGTACTCTTCACCGGCATTCCGGCCGGCACTGCCAGTACCACCGCAACAACAACAGCAGCAGCGGGCGATGCCGCGTGCATTTGCACCTCCGCAACGCATGCCGGGCTTTCATCCACCGAGCACTCCACCAGAAGCGGCCACATGTTACAAGTGTGGTCGTCCAGGACACTTCACGAGCAGTTGCCCGGAGAGGCAAGGCGGCGGAGTGGCACCACAGTTTCCGGGGAGGAATCAACCCCGGAACCCTACTAATGCGCGGCGGGCAAACCCTAGGCCCGGCACCGTCCACCAGCTTGCCATTGAGGACGTGCCGGAGGGCGAGCCAATCCTTGCGGGTATGTTCCAACTCCACCAGCATCCCGCTATAGTACTATTTGATTCAGGCGCCACGCATAGCTTCATTAGCCAAGCTTTCATTGATAAGTATAGCTTGCAAATACTACCCACCGATAGTCCTTATGTGATCTGTTCACCGGGTGGGAAAATTTCAGCAAGCATGATGGTCCCAAAAGCGCCATTGTGCTTAGAGGGTAGAGTTTACCCTACGTCTCTCATAATTTTAGAGGGACAAAAGGTCGATGTCATCTTAGGGATGTCGTGGTTAACCCGCCACGGCGCTGTTTTAGACACCTTCCTCCGAGTCGTGCACTTGAACTCCGAAGTGCACAAGTCTCACTCATTATTTCTGGACAGTCCAGAAATAAAACTTCCAAGTGTCTATCAAGCCACAACCATCAGATTGGAAGATATTCCGGTGGTCCAAGAGTTCCCTGATGTATTCCCGGACGATTTGCCGGGGATGCCACCCGATAGAGAGGTGGAGTTCAAGATTGAACTTGCACCGGGAACCATGCCAATATCCCGAAGGCCGTACAAGATGGCGCCCAAGGAGTTGGCTGAACTGAAGACTCAGCTCACGGACCTTCTGGAGAAGGGTTTTATTAGGCCGAGCTCCTCACCATGGGGATGTTCAGCATTTGTCAAGAAGAAGGATGAGACGTTGCGGCTTTGCATGGACTATCGTCCATTAAATGCCGTAACCATCAAGAACAAGTACCCGTTGCCACGGATCGACATGTTGTTTGATCAGTTGGTCGAAGCAAAGATCTTTTCCAAGATGGATTTAAGATCCGGGTACCATCCGATTAAGATAAGGGCTGAGGACATTCCGAAGACGGCTTTCTCGACGAGGTACGGACTTTATGAGTACCTGGTCATGTCCTTCGGCCTCACCAATGCTCCAGCTCACTTCATGTACTTAATGAACTTGGTATTCATGCAGGAGCTGGACAAGTTTGTCGTGGTCTTCATCGACGACATCCTGGTATATTCCAAGTCGAAGGAAGATCACAAGAAACATCTGCGTATAGTCTTGCAACGGCTGCAGGATCACAAGTTATACGCAAAATTCAGCAAATGCGAGTTTTGGATATCGCAAGTGCCTTTCCTCGGGCATATCATCTCAGCGGAGGGTATCGCTGTGGACCCGAGCAAGATCACTCAAGTGCTGAATTGGAAATCCCCGAGAACTGTTCATGAGGTACGGAGTTTCCTCGGGCTCGCGGGATATTATCGGAGGTTCATTCCGAACTTCTCGAAGATTGCCAAGCCAATGACGGAGCTGCTGAAGAAGGCTACCAAATATGTTTGGAGTCCAACATGTGAAGCAGCATTCAAGGCTTTAGTCAAGCACCTGACATCAGCACCGGTTTTGGCGCAGCCAGACACAACAAAACCGTTCTATGTGTACTGCGATGCATCCGGCATTGGGCTCGGGTGTGTGCTGATGCAAGACCGAAGAGTGGTCGCGTATGGATCACGGCAGCTTAGAAACCATGAGCAAAATTATCCAACTCACGACTTGGAGCTCGCTGCCGTGGTACATGCACTGAAGATGTGGAGGCACTACCTACTCGGTAACCTCGTACATTTATATACCGACCACAAAAGCCTCAAGTACATATTCACTCAGAAGGAGCTGAACATGAGGCAACGAAGATGGTTAGAACTGATAAAGGATTACGAAATAGAGATCCATTATCATCCGGGCAAAGCAAACATAGTGGCAGATGCGCTGAGCCGCAAGTCACATGTCAATAATCTGACCATCACACCATTGGAAGAGAGCGAACCACCACTCCATGTGATTCCACAAGGAGCTCTCTACAACCTAGCTTTGATCCCCACCATCCGTGAAGAGATAGCGGCAGCCCAGAAGAATGACAAGGGCATGTCACATTTGCGGAGACGTGTAGACAGTGGGGAGTTGAAATGTTTCCGGAAGGACCGAGACGGCGTTCCGTGGTTCAAGGACCGGATCGTCGTACCCCGTAAACCGGAATTACGGAAGAAAATCTTTGATGAGGCTCACTTATCAAAGTTTTCTATTCACCCCGGCAGCAACAAAATGTATCAAGAACTCAGAAGAAAGTTTTGGTGGACACGGATGAAGCGCGAGGTTGCAAAATACGTGTCCGAGTGTGATACATGTCGAAGGGTGAAGGCAGATCATATGCGGAAACCGGGACTGCTGCAACCACTGGGCATTCCTGCCTGGAAGTGGGAGGACGTGAGCATGGATTTCGTCGTCGGTTTACCCACCACCTTACAGAAACATGATTCGGTGTGGGTGATCGTCGATCGGCTCACCAAAGTTGCCCATTTCATCCCGGTCAACACCAACTACAACGCCAAGAAGTACGCTGAACTGTACATCTCACGGATCCTATGCTTGTACGGCGTACCCCGTACTATCATATCGGATCGGGGCACCTTATTTGTGTCCCATTTTTGGGAGCAGCTGCACGCTGCCTTGGGGACGAAGCTGATCCGTAGTTCAGCCTACCACCCGCAGACGGATGGACAAACCGAGCGGGTAAATCAGATTCTAGAAGACATGCTACGAGCTTGCGCTATCGACCACGGCAAGAATTGGGATGATCACTTGCCGTTAGCCGAGTTCTCGTACAACAATGGGTACCAAGCCAGCATCAAGATGGTGCCCTACGAGGCGCTATACGGAAGAAAATGCCGCACACCGTTGAACTGGTGTGAGTCTGGCGAAAGGGTTACCTTCGGGATTGACCTTGTCAACAACGCGGAAGAAAAGGTTCGACTAATTCAAGCGAACCTAAAAGCCGCTCAATCCCGTCAGAAACAGTATGCGGACCGGAGAAGGCGCCCATTACAATTCGAAGTTGGAGATCACGTATATCTACGGGTGTCTCCAATGAAGGGCGTAAACAGATTTGGGGTGAGAGGAAAGTTGGCACCCCGATTCATCGGTCCATTTCAGATTACCGAGAGAGGTGGATCAGTGGCATACCGGCTGAAGTTACCAGAAGCACTTTCCGGTGTGCACGACGTCTTTCACGTTTCCCAGCTGAGGAAATGTCTCAAGCTATCAACTACCGTTCAGCTGGAAGACATTGAAGAACTGCAACCGGATCTCACCTATCGGGAGGAACCGGTGCAGATTATTGATGAAAAGGCCCGAACCACACGCAACCGAACGTTGTGGTTCTACAAGGTTCTATGGAGTAATCACTCCATGGACGAGGCGACATGGGAGAGCGAAGGATTCCTTCGCACTAACTACCCCGACTTTTTCACGTCGCATATCCGGTAATTTTCCACCGTCCTCTGTCTCATTTTCACCTTATAATCTCGGGACGAGATTCTTTTAAGGGGGGAGGAATGTAAGGGCCTCAGTTTTTGACACACAATTGCAGTGTTCATCACCACACCACACACCTCATTTGAGGAAGAATGATGAACACAAATGAAGAGCAAGTAACAATTATCAACATGCTCATTAGAGAACAAACTCGCACATTGCAAAAGTGGTATTTCCCACATGTGATATAGATGGTCTGGACATATGAAAACTCCTACACTTTACTAAGGATGTCCATGCCAAGTTTCACCCAAATTCAAAACCTTTTTGAGGTCAGTTCGGGTAGAGTTAGGAAGAGGGCAGTTTGAAACCATATTCAAATTCAAACTGTTTTTATCCCATGAATTTAAAAGTGGAAGGCATATTCTTACTCAGCACATTTTTGTGAGCTCACACACCAATTTTAACTCCATTTGGAGTTGATCTTGACATGAGATAAGGGGGAGAAATTCAAACTTTATTTGAATTTCAAACTGAACTTGTGCTGAAATTCATTCAAACCAAACCTCATTTGAACTTTGATCAATTCAAATGGCTCATGGGTGAATAATTTGAATTGCCAAGGGTAGTATGGGGTTCACTGTTTACAACAGTGATTAGGAGTAAATTTCAGAGGTTAAAACTGGAGGTGGGACCCACATGTCAGCCACTGCTCAGATCAAACCGACTGAGACTTTTTCATTCGGGTCGCCGAGCCGCAGCGGTGATCGCCACCGAGGGCAGCCGCCGCGCCAGCAGCTGCTTGCCCACGCGCAGGCGTGAGGCGGTGCAGAGCCTTCTTAAGGCGCCTGCCCCACTCCTCGGCCGAGGCACCGCCGTTCTTCCCCGCAAGAACTCAGCGCCGGCCGAAAACTTCCGCAGCTTGGACTTGATCGGAGAACGCCGATCGCAGCTCCCTCCGTCCACTCCAGAGCCCCAGCAAGGTACTAGAGATCTTCCTCCGTCCTCCCCGTTGCTAGAATTCGGTTGAAACCGATTCATATCGGCTGTGCCGAAAGATCAAATTCGGGACTTGCAACCGCCGCACCTCGGGCTCTCGTGGACAGCCCAACCAGGGCGTTGTCACGCCCGAGCCAAGGCACCCTTGGACGTGCGGGTGACCGGTGCTGCTCATCCCCGAGCCACAGCTCGAGTGGTTGCTCACCGGCGGCGAATTTCCATTTTTCCCCTTTCTGTGTGCAGAACGACCTTCGGGTACGATTCTGTTTAATTCATGCTCTAGAAAGGATTAGAGGGCCTCAAGCCGCTCTCACACGATCTAGACACGGTAACGCACAAGTTGCCTTCACCACTCTGGGCCGGAGAACCTCTGTGCCCGGCGTAATTTGAGGTCTACTAATGGCGGAACGAACAGGCGGCATCGGGCGCACGGTGAGGACCTATTTCGGGCCTTCCCCGAGCTGCCTAGAGCTCATGTCGACCTTCTCTGAGGTCCACTGATGCTCCCAGACCGATTTCCCAAGTAGCTGAGGTGCTAGAGGGGTCAGCCGACATGGTCGAAGTTGTTCCGAGGTGGCGGCTCGTCGCCGACCATGCTCCGGTCATTGTCATGAGCAGCTGACCCTAGAATCCTGTTCCCCGAGTAAAAGTAGGCAGGGGCGGCCAGAATCGAGAAGTTTGGAGCTGTACAGCGGCCGGCGGCGAGCTCTCCGGCGAGATCCCTCGGCGGCGGGGCGCGGGTGTCGCGAGGTTGAAGAAGGGGGGTGGACCCCAGCTGTCAGCGGGAGATATTTTGAATCGGGATCCGGCTGCGACCGGGATCGGGTGTGCTGGCGCGTAAAATCATTGTGGGCCGCGGTGTGCTGTTGCCTCGGCGTGCGACGCGTGTCCCCTGGGCCCACGCGCGAGTTTAAACTTTTCCCCGATTTTCTGATTTCCTTCAAACTTCAAATCCTCATAACTTTGGCTAGAAAGCTCCAAATTGAGTGAACCAAATTTTGCTGGATTCAGCTCTCTGAGTACTTTCCAGAAAATCAAGTTTCACTTCATGAAATTCCTTATTTCTCCAGGATTAATTCCTCAAATTTTAAACTGTTAGGAATTTTAACTGGAGAATCCTTTGGAGGAAAATCCTGAAATTTTGCTGAGATGTTCACCAAAATATCCTTGAACTACCGTAAAAATTTCAGATCCATTTGAGCTCATTTAATCCACCTAATGGTGTGATTAGTGAAACTGTTTCAGAGAAAATAGAAAATGTTCAGAAACATTTTCA
This sequence comes from Neostapfia colusana, assembly GCA_030760725.1. NCBI lineage: Eukaryota > Viridiplantae > Streptophyta > Magnoliopsida > Poales > Poaceae > Neostapfia > Neostapfia colusana. The sequence goes on from JASWHV010000006.1 coordinate 112,261,601, forward strand.
GAATTTTCTCTGAAATTGTTTGGCTCATATCTTTAGTTAGGAACCCCCAAATTAAGTGAGACCAAATCCATTAGAACCCTCTGAAAATCTAGGTTTCAGAAAGTCATAGTTTGTTTCATGAAAATCCTTAGAACACCCTAAAAGCCTTTAATTAAGGTCAAGGACATAATTAATTGTGGAGGGCTCAATTGAGCTTTGCTGCAACTAAAACTTGACCAAGTCTCTGTTTAAGTTGTAACCAAGCCACAGTAAAAGTTTCACAGTCATTAGGTCTGTCTAGCAAGGGTTATAGACCTCACAACTTTAAAGTTAATACAAATGCATTTAAATTGATACATATATTGCTCTTATCATATAGTCGCTAAGGTCAAGGAGGAACCCGAAGTCCTAGACTTCGTTACTCCGGAGGAACAGCTAGCCTACGACCAAGAGCAGCAAGGCAAGCTCCGGTTTGCATTAACCTTTTTACAAATGTTTATTGTTTTGAGCACATCTTTGAATATTGTTTTTTTTTTGCATTAGAGTCTTGATTGGAAACCCAACTGCATAGCCAAGAAAACCATGGGTTGGGTTTAGGATTGAAAACATCGTTAGCCACTGCATTGCTAAGATAGAGTAGGATTCGGTACAAGTCGAGTAGTTGGAACTACTCGCGAGAATAGGCTAGAGGCACATTGCTCGGGTAGAGGTAGCACATGATACACATGGCAAGAAAATGAGACCGAGCGGAGAGTAAGGGCAGCAGGACTTTGGGGCCTGTGTGCTGTAGCTCCGCTTGTGTCGATTGAGGACTGAGCCGTGTGCGGGCCTGTTGAACAAGCTAGAACAGTACCGAAGACCTACCAGCTATATGGGAACCGGGAAACCGATGTAACTCGGGTAGCTGGGTGTTGAGGCATAGCTGGTCGTTCAGAGGGTAGGTTGAGAGCTCGAGGTGTAAATTGGCTGGCGGCACTGAGATGCGCGTGCAGAGACCTCTTGCTCGAGACGATTGGACCGGTTCAACATTTGGCTAATGGGTGAAAGGTAGTCGCGTACGGCGTCCGTGATGGTTGTTGTAGGCAACATCGAGTACGGGCGTACGTGACGGGTTGTTCGGGTAACCCTGCAGGTGTAAATCGATTATAATCGCCGTCCCTCACGGTCAGTGAGTACCACTTGTTCACTGTACCGTGACGTAGAAAGAACAGGCTAGTCACATATTAAAATGTTGCTGATTGAAAGCTGGACATTGATTGTTAATGATATGCTGTAGCTTAGAGCTAACTAAAGTTCTTTTCAACTTTGGGCAAAGTACATGAGAGAAATGCGTTTCTTGTTTGATTGCGGCTCTCTCATGTGCCTTAGCGTAAGGTTCTCCACAACCTGCTGCTAAAACTTGAAAGTAAGGTTCTACTAATTAGGCGAGTCCTTGCAATTGATTTTTACCTCATGCAACCCATTACCCCTCATGTAGAAGTTCCATGTTTAGGTGAGACGGGTCAGACTTGCTGAGCCTTCGTGCTCACTGCTTGTGTTTGATGCTTTTGCAGGGTTCTATGAGGAAGGGACTCCCGAAGATGAGACGGAACCCCAGGAGGGGAACCCCGTCGAGTGGGAGTCGTGCACGCCGCAGAGTTAGTGTGTGTGTGCTAGCAAGGACACGTTCGAGGGCTGAACGTGACTTGATGCGTAGTCTACGCCCGCGAGTGTGGACTAAACTTATTTTGATGTAAACATGTTCATAAAACTGTTTATGTAATAAACTTCCGCTTCCGCTTTGTACCTTTGACGTGTGTTATACGGTGCTGTGCAACGCAGCACCCCTCAGCGTGATCCTGGCTCGACAGGACCAATGGGGTCGTGTCAGAGGGCTCCTCACCACTTTCAGCAGCCTATGTAGACATGTTATAAATATAGTTATGCAAAAGCTAATATAATAAGACTAAATTGTAAATATACTAAACTCACCATCCGTTTTGATAGACGAATATGACCATCACCACCGTAACGATGAAGAACTTCTCCACCGGACTCACGGTTGATTCTCTTCGAGTTGGATTTCTCTCGATACTCACTCGATGCCCAATAAGTACATAATGAATAATAAGCATCAGCACATTTAACCATCCAAGGAATCATTACCTGACGGTATTGATCATCCTCTAGGTAAATTTTTGAAGCTCCCATTTTCTTGTTCATCATCTGTCCAAGTTTCTCCTTGTAGTACAAGCACACAACAGAGATCCTTGCATTGGACATCATATCATTCACAACTTTACGTGCAACTTTGTGAAATACTTTGTGTGCTCTATACTCGAGAGCGGCGTCATGATCATCGGGCAAGTGATATCGTTCCTTCAAACAATATAAAATTTGTATTAAAAAATATAATAAACTTAATTATAATGCATCGTAGTGAATACATACCCAAAAATCATGCCAGACAGCCCCTGCCACATTCTCATGCATAGCATGTGGAGCAATCCTATAGTGCTCCCAATTTATTGCAGGTTTCTCTTCACCTTTAATATTCACAAGACCTGGATGATGATGACGACATATAGCACCCAACACCGCATTAGGCTGCCTACGATGTTGTCGTCCATCCCAATCTAGGTCATCCCATTGCCTACAAGCCAATTTAACATCATTTAATTTTTATCGAAAACATTGTATATACAATTCAATACTGAGATTTATATTTACTTACTAGTCACCAACAGGAGTGATCCGTACTCTCTGTTGTGGAGGCACAGCCAGCGGGAGAGTGCTTGAAGACCGATACCTGAATGATTGCGGCAGCTCTCCCGTATCGGTGCCATCCCCCTCATCCTCCTCGGCCTCGGCTTCCTCATCAATATAGGCTCTTACCCCTTGTTGTTCCTGCCCCGCAGAAAGTCATCTCCCCTAATCTTCTCGATAATCCTCCTGACCCTCGTCCTGTATCTCTTGCTCCACCTGAAATTTGAAGAATTATCTTTCACAATATGATATATATATATGAATAATATAATAAAATTATAAAGACATAAACCTGTTCATTAGCTTGTTCCATGCATCTTCTAAATGCCTCACGTCTACTATTATTTGAGACACTTCCTTGAAAAACGAAGTTTTGACTATGTGAAGAGGTAGCAGACCGACTCCCACTCTTACCTGAGGAGCCAAAAAGCCCCTTAGCTATATTCTTAAGACCACGCGGCATCCTGTTAAAAAAATTGGTAAGAATTAAATACTTAATGATACAAACAGTAGTAATTAAAATAAATTCAAATATAATATAAATCAATTACATGATTAGAATTCATCATGATCTGATATTCCTTCAGTAACATGTCGACCAACTTTCTTCTTCTGTCCCACCTTTACTTTTTTAGTGTTACATCTTTTTCTTTTAACCACTATGACGTTTTCGCATTCATTGTCTTCAACATCACCAACTAATGTATCAAGACCTAAACCATCGTCTATATTAAAAGATGATGGAATATCATCCTCTTGGTACACTTCATCTTCTTCTTCTTGATAACCAGCATCACCAGGTGCATATAACCGTTTTCTTGGATTAACTTTATATACAACCCACCAAGCGCTCAACTTTGGACAAGGATATGGTAGGTAGTAAACCAACTCAACTTGATGAGCAAGAACATAATTATCACATCCAAGAAGTCTATTTTCATGTTGTACCTCTACCATACCAAATTCATCCTGTCATGTTCCCCTGTTATTATCAAACCAGTCATAATGGAAAAAAGTAACTCTAAGATCTTTGGAACCACCAAATTTAAACTCCACGATGTTTTGAATAATCCCATAATAGTTACTTTCATTCCCCTGTGCATCACATGCTCTAGTTACGACTCCACTATTTGTCGTGGCTGCAAGGGGATGTTTTGCCTCAAATTTGGCCGAACGAAATCGGAACCAATTTACGTCGTAACGACCGAAACTCTTTGCTGTTATGGTTCCTTGAGAAAGTTGTCGTAGATCCTCATGAACATTAGCATCGACCATGCACTATGAATTAAATAAAATATTAGTTCTACTAATCAGATTAATTTAGGAGTGATAAACGTAACATGTATGAAAAGAATGTTACATGCTTCCCAAACCAATTAACAAAGTTAGGACCCCCATGAAGGCCATCACGACGCATTTTATCTAATTGTTTACTTGTTGGTTGCCGCGCATACTTCCAAAATTGTTTGTCGAACTCGCTACATAATGCAAAATATTATTACATTAGAACATCTCATATAAAATATGAGAACATCTCATATAAAATATGAGAAAAACAACTTACACAAAATATTGAGTCATCTCTTCGATGTTTGTGTACATATATAACATACATGAATTCCATTCTTCTTCTGAAACCACATGTCTACTGCTGCCACCAACCGTTTTTCCCTTCCACGAAAAAATACTTAGATTTCCTGCAGGAGTTTCTTCATCTATGTGGTACCGTATTGTCGGAGCATACACATTATGTTCTTCTGCAAAGAAGATATTTGAAAAATATGCTACCTCTTTCAGAGCAAATGCTTCTACAATACACCCTTCTACTCTTGCTTTGTTCAAAACCATTGCTCTAAGTTTCTTTAATGTCCTTTCAATGTGGTACATCCATCGATATTGCACGGGACCACATACTTTAGCTTCATAAGGCAAATGCACAAGTAGATGTTGCATTACATTCATAAATCCTGGCGGGAATACCTTTTCCATTTTGCAAATGAGTGAAGGTATTTCTTTCTCTAATTTTTCCATCATTTGAACTGTAATTTCTTTTGTACATAATTGTCTATAAAAAAACTTAGTTCCGCAAGTACTCTCCACACATCCTGATGCACATATCCTCGAAACATTACTGGAAGAAGTCTTTCCATTATTATATGATAATTGTGACTTTTAAGATTATTTAATACCCAATTATCAAGATTTGTCGTGCGCCTCAACCCAGCACAGTAACCATCCGGAACTTTTAATTGTTGCAGCCACTTTAGAACTTCTTTCCTTTCACTAACTTTAAGACAAAATGGAGCACGTGGCAATCTCTGTTTTCCACTACCATCCTGTCTGAATTCTAGAGTCGGACGATTACAAATCTCTGCTAAATCTTTTCGAGCTTTCAAATTATCTTTTGTCTTCTTCAAATTGAAACATGTGCTAATAATGCTTTCTGCTACATTACGTTCTTGGTGCATCACATCAATATTGTGTAGCAGTAACAATGATTTAGCATAAGGAAGATCCCATAAGCTACATATATGAGTCCAGTTGTGCTCGTGACCAAATCCAACAAACCCATCATCTGTAGGGACAAGTTGACTGAGCCTTTCAGCAACCTAACACTAGTCAAACGTTTCGGTGGGCCCTTTGTTATAATAGCATCCTTTCGAAATGTATTAACTTGCCTTCGAAATGGATGATTTGCTGGTAGAAATCGTCGGTGACAATCAAAAAAACACACTTTACCGCCATGAGTAAGTCTGAAACAATCAGAGTCCGACCCACATATTGGACAACAAAGTTTGCCATGTGTACTCCATCCTGAAAAAATCCCGTATGCAGGAAAATCATGAATTGACCACAAGTATGCTGCTCGCAAATTGAATTTCTGTTTTTGTAGCTGTCATACGCTTCTACTCCGATCCACAATTCTTTTAACTCCTCAATCAATGGTTTAAGAAAAACCCCTAAACGTTTTCCTGGATGTTTACGACCGGAAATTATTAGAGACAAGAACATGTATTCATATTTCATACACATAGCTGGTGGAAGGTTTTATGGTATAGCAAAAACCGGCCAACATGAGTACGAGGCACAAGATGTGTTGAATGGTGTGAAACCATCGGTGGCCAAACCAATACGAACATTTCTAGCAACTTTTGCAAAATACTCATCAAAAGAGTCCAACGCCTTCTATGCCTGGGCATCAGATGGGTGTGTCATTACTCCCTTTACTTCGCGCACACCTTCCTTATGCCACCGCATGTGTCTCGCAGTTGATTTAGATAAAAACAACCGTTTCAACCTAGGTGCAAGAGGCATGTAACGAAGTTGTTTCACTGCCACTTTTGTCTTCACTAATTCCCCGTCCTCATTTGTGGCCTCAATGTATCGAGATTCTTTACAAATCAAACATTGTGTCAAATTTGCAGTCTCCTTCCAGAAAAGCATAGAGTTGTTATGACAGCAATCAATCTTTTCGTACTTCATACCAAGGCCTGCCAATAATTTCTTTGACTGATACATGTCTCTCGGCAACTTATGATTCATCGGAAGAATGTCTGATATCAAATCTATAAGATGATCGTAACACTTATTCGATAAATTGTACTTTGATTTTATAGACATGAGACGAGTAACGGTCGAAAGGAGAGACACTTTAGTGTGCTCATGCAACTGTTCATGTGATGCTGAAAGAATTCTATAGAACTCTTCAACTTCAGTTCCAGGAATTTCTTTAGATGTATCTACACCACGACCACGATCTAGTGCTTCAACCATATCTTCCATTCTATCCACGTTATCACCATCTATGTCATCAACTTCAACATTGCTCTCGTATAACTCGCCATGCTCATACCACGTTTCATAACTAGGCATAAAATCAAATCGACAGAGATCTCGTTCCATGTCAAACTTCTCCTTGCATAAAAAGTTATGACACTTGTTGCATGGGCATTTCACAAAACGGTTGTTCGATAAAGAGAAAGCCCGAGTGATAAATGCCTTAGTATTGATGGCCCATTCATCCGAAGGCGCGGCATTCTTCCGCCAACCATCATACATCCATCGTCTATCATCACCCATGTTCTAAACTATATAATATAATAATATAGAACTCATAAATATATATGTTACAACTAAGATTATAGCAAGAATAAATATATCTATTGGAAGGGATAGGTCCTAAACCCACCCAAGAGTGACCGAGAGGAGCGTGCTTATAACGTGACATGGGGTCCGGATCTAGACAAAATTTTGGCAGCATAACCCCGCTGTTCTCAAACTGCACGCCTGATAATGGTGCAGCGGAGAACATTAGGGTTACGCCGTCGAAATTTCATCCAAATCCAGACCCCGTGTCTCGTTATAAGCACACCCACTCGGTCACTCCCAGGCTGTCCAAAAAGGGACAATTCCGAACCTACACATCTTACATGCGTAACGCATGTGAGATGGGACGGTCCGAAATGGGTGACGCATATTGTATAGGTTACATGAATCTTATTTTTTGAAGTGAATTTCGAGAGAGGTAAGAACGAGAAATAGGAGGAAAGAATGAGAGAGAGACAGTGAAGTGGACCAGCCGTCCTAAGTTATGCTCTATCCAGTGATGACGTACGAGCCAAGGTTCGCTGCTATGGGCTTCAGGATCGAAACCGCGGCCACAATGGTTCCCAGGTTTCTCGACGATGCTATACTTTGTTAAAGCACGATAATAGAGAAATTTAACTTTTACACGGCCCAACTGTCGGGCCATAAATGGGCTGCGCCGAACTAAGCCGGCCCGAAGCCTGTTTATTTACGTATCGCTATAATAAATTTTCTCTAAAACACACATTAACCATGCAACACTTTACATTCTTATTATAAGCATTACATGGATATGGTACCTTAGCATCGGTTCGCTTAGAGAGGACCGATCAAAATAAAATGTAGTGATGCATGATATCGACCATATTCTATCTCAGCTGATAGAATGTTTCATGCAAGCATTATACGGCCAGGCAGCCATGTAATATCACAAATGTGTGTTCATCTAAACACATGAAACTAAAAAACAATGTTTTAAAGAAGATAACATGTACTTAATTTGTTAACATTGATACTCATATTTTTGTCTCCTACATGTGTTATAGATATGGTAGCTTATCGATCACAACTAAACATTTCATCATTGATTTCTACAAACTATAATCTTGCTTCATAAAACACATTACCTACACTTAGGCGAAACAGTTGCCGGGCAGAGGCGAACCCGCGGCGGTCGGGGCGACGGCGAAGATGGTCTGCCGCTGGGGCACGAGCGGGCCGGGGCGTGAGCGAGCAGGGCGAGCTGGAAGTGCGGCAAGGCGGCGATTGATGTACTTTCCTTTTACTGCGACAATTCTGAAAAATAGACAAAGCTTATTAGTATACTCAATAATCAGGTGAAAGAGAGTTTCAGTATAGTATTATTCCACATCAGATAGATGTTTACAAAAGAAGCATATATACAGATGTGTGCTTGACCTTTACTTAAACATGTGTAACCAAAACATTCACATGTGGGTCATCATGTAGTGAGTTTTAATGTGAGCTAGCAGAACTTGCTAAGACTTCTACGTGGGTTATTTGCAGAATATCTCAATCCACTCACAGAATCTCAGATATGTCGTCCTCTTATTTCTATATGTTAGGGTCTGGCACACGAAATTATTTTTATTTTCGTGGGTGCTCACGAAAATATGTTTGGCTCACGAAAATAATGCAGTTTCCTGTAGTGTTACACAACCAGGTGATAAAGTTTATAAACGTGGAATCTGAATGATTCACATCACACACGTTGCATCTAAATTGCTTTTTTCATGATATAATGTAGTAATAAGTACTGGCTACTGGCCAGTATGCGTGGTGCTGGTCAAGGCTAAATTTCTTCATAAAAGGCTACCTTGCAAATTTAAAGTCGCACATATTTTCCAAAGCGCGCTAAGCCAATAGGAGACAGTTAACATTTAGATTAATTTAAGTCCTTGTTCAATGTAACTTTGGGTTGCACAATAGGTATTACTGGGTTTAAGCTCTGCTGCAACCAGAATTTGAAGCTGACCACCGAGCTTCAGATAATGTAATAAAAACGAACAAAAAATGCAGATCATTACAAGCCACAGAAATTACCTCTATTGGTACATGATAGGCTTCTGGAGGATCCGGCGGCGCGCTGCTTGGCTGGCGGGAGCGGCTGGCGGCTGGCGGCGAGCGGCTGGCTGCCTGGCCGGGCCCGAGCGGCCGGCGAGAGCGGCTGGCGGCGCGGCAAGCGCCAGGCCCGAGCGGCTGGTGACAGGAGCGGGTGGGGACGCGGCGAGCGTCTGGCCAGAGCAGCTTGCAGCGCGGCGAGCGGCGCGGCTAGCGGGCGGTGGCGCGGCGAGCGGATGCGCGGCTAGCGGGCGGCGGCACGGCGAGCGGAGGCGCGGCTAGCGGGCGGCAGCGTGGGGTCGCGGTCTGCAGTCTCTGGACCTAGCGGAAGTGTGGGGCACTTTCGGACAACTAAAGCTGCGTTCTGCAACTAACCATGTAATTTTGTGAGCCTACGTGTAAGCCCACGAAATTAAATGTTCTTTCATGAGCCGGCACAAAAGCCGACGAAACTAAAAGCCACTGTTGTGAGCCATCCCCGGAAGCCGAGGAAATTAAAAGCCACTTTCGTGAGCCAAAAGTCAAGCCGACGAAATTATGAACTGTTTTTGTGAGCTTTTTATCCATGCCGACGAAATTACCCTAGAAGTATTTTCGTGAGCCGTCTGCCAAGCCGACGAAAATACTTGAAATATATTTAATTTCGTGAGCCGGACTGGAAGCCGACGAAAATACTTGGTACTGTAATGACCTCAGTTTTGTGAGCCAACAGCGCAGCCGACAAAATTGAACATATTTTTATGAGCCCATGTGGGAGCCGACGAAATTATACATGTATTGTCGTGAGCTATAATCCGGCTCACGAAAATAACTTTGTTTTCGTGTGGGCTCACGAAAATACTTCTGTCCCACGAAAATAATACGTATTCTCGTAGTGCATTTTCGTGAGCCGCCGCTAAACCCACGAAAATATCTACATCTATTTTCATGAGCTGCTGCCGAACCCACAAAAGTAGTTTTACAATATCGTGAGTCGACGAAAGCTCGACTATTTTCGTGAGCCACGGTCAAACCTACGAAATTATGTTCCATAATTTTGTGTGCTTGGTAAAAACCCACGAAAGTTCTTCTATTTTCATGAGCCACGGCTAAACTCACGAAAGTGTGCGCTGTAATTTCGTGTGCCTACTGGAAACCCACGAAAATAATTTTATTGTCGTGAGCTAGGGTCTGGCACACGAAATTACTTTTATTTTCGTGGGTGCTCACGAAAATATGTTTGGCTCACGAAAATAATGCAGTTTCCTGTAGTGTGGGCTGAAACCAAGAGGAACCAAGGTGGACCCCGCCTCGGTAATAAAGCCCCAGACCGCCTGGGCCTCGGCAGACCGCGAAGACTGGAGCTTCTCTACCTCTTGGTGAGCCGCCAGCTCGCGATCCAGCGCCGCCTGGCGCTCCCGGGAGGATTGCTCCTCCCTCGCAGCGGCAGCCGACTCGCGGAGCTTCAGCTCCTCGGCCCGAGCCCTCAGCTCGACCTCTCTGGCCTTCAGCCATGCGGCAATCTTCTCCTCCTCGGCCGCCACAGCACGCTCCCGATCGGCAACGGCGCACTCTCGACGAACTACCTGCAGCCGCAACTCCTCTGCGGCAGCAGAACGCGCCTCGACCTTGGCTTCGACCTGGGCCAGGGCTTCGCGGTAGGAAGCATGGAGCCGCTGGGTCTCTGAGTCCAGGCAGCAGACGGCTTTCTTCTGAGCGTCGAGCAGAGCACCCATGGCCTCAAGTCTCGACTGCCTTGAGTCAAGATCCGCCTTAGCCTCCTGGGTCCGCTGCTGCAGGAGGTGCTCCCAGCTAAGAAGGCGTTCCCTCTCTCAAGCCAGTGCCCCCCGCTCCCGCTCAAAGGCGGCCTGGAACTGTCGGGCGCCGGCCTGAACACGCCCCAGGGCATCCCACATGGGCACCGGGACATCGGGGACAGGAGCCGTGCCCCTGACCTCCCCTGTCGCGTCTACGACCGGCGGAGGTGCTGGTGCCGCAGCAACCGGAGCAAGACGCTGACCTGAGGGAGCCAGGGAGCCAGCAACTGCACCTGCAGCGGCCTTTCAAGCCTCAGCACCAGACTTCCGGGCTGGTGAAGGAGGGCGAACAGGTGCTGCCGCAGCCACTGCAGAAGAAGCCCCCGCCGACTTGGGGGCCATTGGAACCACCGCAATTCCCGGATGCTGCGGCGCGGAGCCTCCGCCAAAGGGAGATGGACGGGGAACAGGCTCGCCTCTGGCAGCCGGTGAGCCCCTGCAGACAAAGAAAGCTCTCAAGCTAAGACAGGAGAAGGGAATGCTACTCCTACAAGTCAGTAAGAGCAACACTTACTGAGCGACGTGAGCGCTCCAATGGGCTTGTAGCCCCGACCTCTGGACCGGGGTAGAACCGCCAGGACCTGCGGCCGGAATGTTCGCGGGCTGTGGCGTCTGGGCCCCAGACACACTCCCCGGCGTCGCCCCACCGGCGTCCTTCCTAGAACCTCCTCCGCCTGAGGAAGGGTGGCGGGGCGCTTGGGGTTCCTCGGACTGTCGCTGTCCGGGAAGAGACCCGCCGGAGTGCAGCACCCGGGGTCTCTTTGGGTCGCCACTCGATGGACCAGCGCCTCCGGGAGATGGACGCAAGGGTGCCCCGGCCCCCTGACTCGGCGCAAGCGATGCCCTCGGAGGAGACCAGGTACATTTCTTCTCTGGCTGCCCCGGGGCCGGCTCCTTCCCTTTCCCCTTGTCTGCGGCTTGAGTTCCGCTGGCCCTCGGGGCGGGTTGGACGGTGACAGACGCCTCGTGCTCTGATCCGGAGCGCTCGGTCCCAGGGATCAAGATGCCCCAGAGGGTATCCCCAACCTGACGAATGGCGATCCCGATGTCATCGAGGTTCGGCATCTTCTGCAGTAACTCTGACCTCCTCTGCGGTTCTAAGAAGAGGGGAGTGGCAGAGGCCGGGAAGGCGGGGTCGCCACTGGGGACGTAGTTGCCGCTCACCTTGCCCACCATCTCGTACAGCTCATCGTCGGAAGGATCGGAGCCGAGACCTCTCTCCAACCTGGTGCAGTCCTGCTCACCAGTGTAGTACCACGCCGGGCGGTTGCGCTGCTGCAAGGGCGCGATACGGCGGGACAAGAAATCCATGACCACCATCAGGGACGTTAGCCCCTCGTTGGCTAAGAACCGGATCCGTTCCAAGACCGGTGCGTACTCCCGCTCCAGCTCTGGGACCTCCTCCCAGAAGCGACGCTCGGTGGTTGGGCCAGCAGTTGGGAGCTGAAAACGATCGTGCTCGTCGGTCTGCATGATCACCCAGTTCTCCCTCCAGTTTTCCCACCTTGACGCACTGAAAGGTAGAAGGTACCCAGAGACCTTTGGGTCCTTGCAGCGATGCTAGAAATAGTACGCCCCCATCTGGGTCTTCAAGCCGCACCCGGTCGTCCGCAACACAAAGAAATAGCGGAAGAGCGTCACTGAAGCATGCACCCCCACAAACATCTCGCAGAAGTGGACGAAGACGGCGGCCATCACGAAGGAGATGGGGGAAAGGTGGTGGAGCTGGAGGCCATATGTCTCCAGCAATGTGACGAAGAAGGAAGAAATTGGCGGGACGAACCCCGCCATGGTGTAGGCAGTGAAAAAGACCATCTCCCCCTTTTCCAGGAGCAGGGGGAGAGATCCCCGGCGGAGCCGGGGTTTCTGCTCCTCCGTGTGCCAGCCCAACAGCCGGCGCACTGGCCCAAGCTCGGCCGAACGAACGAGACACGATGGGAGCAGGTTGGAAGCCATGGCAGGGGAGCGCTCAAGGACAGGGAAGACAAAGGCACAAGAGTTCAAGGAAAGTGCAAGCGCTGGGAAGTGCGAAGGGAAGCTGCGATGCGGGTAAGATCCCCTTTTAAAACTTCCCAGGTGCGATTCGAAGTGATTCAAAACTCTTCGAATACATCGCATGGGCAACCGCTTCGGCTCCAAGACCGAGCGCCGATGACAGGTGGACCCGAGTCGTCCAGATGAAGCGGTTGGTCAAGAAGTCAGTCTCCCAAGGAGACGAGCTGGCAAGGCACTTCGGCGGTTCCCGAAGAAAGCGCCGCAACATGCAGAAGTGGCAGCCTTGGGAACCGCCGCAGTAAAAGCAACCATCAAGTAGGCGCACGCTCCCACGATCCCGCGACTGTTCGTGCTCTGGCAACGGTCAATGCGGGACTTAGAGAAAGTGCGCGGAACGGAAGAGACGGAGGCCCCACCTCGAGCTCGCTATCTCCCCCGAGATGGGCCCGGGGACCACTGTCGGTACCCTCGATACGGGGTACCCCCGCACACAAGGGAAAATGCCTAAGGACCTCGCCCTTCTCCACAGGGAGAGCTTCGAAGGCTCCACGTGTCTAGCGGGGCCAGACCTCCCTCTCCTCAGAGGAGAGCTCCGGACTCGCCACATGGCCAATTGAGCCGGACCTCCCCCCTCCGCGGGGAGAGCTCCGAAGGCTCCACGTGTCCCGCGGGGCCGGACCTCCCTCTCCTCAGAGGAGAGCTCCGGGCCCGCCACGTGACTAGCAGAAGTCGGACCTCCCCCCTCCGCGGGGGGGGGGGGGGAGGGGGGGTGCTCCGAAGGCTCCACGTATCCCACGGGGCCGGACCCCCCTCTCCTCAGAGGAGAGCTCTGGGCCCGACACGTGGCCAGCAGAGCAACGCTGCCTGTCCCCGCGCGGTAGGCAGCAGGCGTAAAGACGCGCCATACCTTGCCCGTACATGGTATTCAAGGCCCGCGCCTTCCAAAGACGCGGAGACGCGGAGCACGCCTCTGTCAGGTGCCATTGCACCCAGTCACATCACAGACTGGCGCGTCGTGTCAGAGCCTGTCCGCCAATAAACACAGCGACAAGACATCCCCTGCCGCCCCTGCCTTCATCAACTACTATGACTAGCTTGCGGCATGGGTAGGGCGGTAGAACGAAGACTCTGAAGCCATCGCCAGAGACAACTACCGGCATAACTGCAGATACGGTAGACGGCAGGCAATCTCCCCGGGACCACCTGTCGGGTCCCGGGCCCACCTTGTAAGCCACTCGAGTCTTGGACTATAAAAGCTTGGGAAGGCGACGTTAGCAAGGGTTCGAACTCTGTGAACTCGCATTCTAGGCATTACTCACCCTCAAGCTCAGGACTTTGGTTCTGAGCAACAGGCAATACAGCGAGCACCTCTGCTCACCGTGGACGTAGGATTTTACGCTCCGGCGGCCCGAACCACGTAAAACTCATCGTGTCAAGCTTCTCCCTCACTCGTCCCTCACGCTCAAGCTCTCCGTAAGCGACTAGCCGCTCCGAAAAAGAACCTCCGCGGGCTGCCCAGAGCAGGTCCGGGGGAAGTGTCGACCACACACTTCGACAATGGCCTATCCTTATCAAAAACAACATTCTTCAAGGCTCGAATGTGTTCTCCCTTGAGAAGTTTTTGCAAGTTCTTCATCCCAACATGGGCTAGCCTTCTATGCACAGCTATCCCATGTTGGTCTTCACCATTAAGCACGTGTCAAGTTGAGCTTTATCCGTGGTGAAATCCACAAGGTAAAGTTTTCCCTTGAGTACGCCCTTAAAGGCGATTGAGTTATTGCTTCTTGTCAAGACAGTCACACCCTCGTTAGTGAACATACAATTATAACCTTTATCACATAATTGGGATATGGATAGAAGGTTATAATCAAGGGAGTCAACATGCAAAACATCTGAAAGAGTATGATGGGGAGAGATATCAATTTTACCGGTGCCAAGGATTTTCCCTTGTCTATTGTCCCCAAAGTATATTCCTTCACTTGGATCTTCATTTTCCTCATATTCCACAAACATCTTTCTCTCTCTAGTCATATGGTTTGTGCATCCACTATCGAGCACCCATTTTGATCCACCGGAGGAGTGTGCCTACAAAATAGAGTTATGCCTTACCTTTTGGTACCCAAGCGGAGTTGGGTCCTTTCATGTTAGTCAAGAGGCACTTGGGCACCCACACACAAGGTTTTGGACTCTTGCGGAGTGGCCCAACATACCTAGCATAGATTTTTCCAAATTTGTTTCTCAATAAAACATATGAGGCATCAAAATCATGTAACAAAGGATGAGATTTATTTTTAGGCATGTTAGATGAGTTTGCAATGTTCTTTACATTTTCTTTGTTGGATGAACCTTCCTTGACAAATACAATCAAGTCTTTTCCCTTCTTGGGAGTTTTAGCATGTTGCCTCCACTCCCAAGAATAGCCAAGACCATCTTTGACATGTGGAGTTCTTACATTGGTATATGCACTTCGTGCATATGCCACTTTTTCCTTGTCAAAGATACCACCTTTCGGTGACTGCTTGTTTTGTGCCAATTAAGTTCAACTTTGAGTTTTAGGATTAAGTTTGAGCACTTGCAAGTTTGAGTTGCTTCGGGAGATTTCTTTGATGAGGGTGAAATCATAGAGGAAGAAGGTGCATTGATCCTGAGAGACTCAACTTGTGTTTCCAAGATCTTGTTGACTTTTGTCAAGTTAACAATTTCATCCTTGAGCACAACAGTTGTGTCTTCAAGATTTGAGCAAGTTTCCTTGCTCAAAGCGAGTTCACGCCCAAGTGCCTTGCTTCTTTCCCTTTCAACCTCAAGAAGCTCTTCAAGCTCATGACATCTCTCCTTTTCAAGGATGAGCATATCTTCTTGACGGTTGATGAGTTCACCCTTCTCAAAGATTTATTCCGACAACAATCTCATCTTTTTCAAGGTGATCCTTCTTAGATCCTTAAGCATGGATTCATTATCACTACTACTATCAAAGCTATCAAGTGAAGAGGTATAGGAGGATGGTTTATATTTAACCTTTCTTCTTCCCTCCTTAGCCATGAGACATGTAGACTTGAAGTCTTCAATGTTTGGGAAGAGCTTGCTCCTTCCAATGGCAAGTGTTGCCACTTTCTCTTCATCCTCGGAGGATGAGTCCTCGTTTGAGTCCCATTCCTTCCCAAGGTCAGCATGTCCTGATGGCTTCTTCTTCTTGAAGAATTTCTTCTCTTGAGACTTGCCATCTTTCTTCTTCTATACTCTCTTCATATGGACAATCCACAATGAAGTGTCCATATTCACCACAGTTGTAGCATGCTCCTTTCATCTTGGGCTTGGACCTTTCCTTGTTCTTGTTCTCATAATGGTTGCCCCCTTCCTTCTTCTCATCATTCTCTTGAACTTGTTGATGAAGAGCGCCTCTTCTTCATCGGTGTCAAGGCCCTCATCATCACTTGCTTCGAAGTCTTGTAATGAGGATGTTGCTTTAAAAGCAACATCTTTCTTCTTTGAGGAGGCGAGCCTTTGCAGGTCGCTGTAGAACATGGCTTCCTTCTCCATCATCTCATTGTTGATGATTCTTCCAAGCACTTCCTCCGGGGTCATTTGATCATATCCCGAGCTCTCACGGATCAAGGAGCAAAGAGCAATGTTTCGAGGCATGAATGCCCGAAGCATCCTCTTCACCACCTCAATGATCTGTCTACCAGGTGCATCCATAAGATCGGATCTTGTTGACGAGGATCTTGATACGATTGTACATGTCTTGAGGGGACTCACCATCCATGATGGTGAACCTCCCAAGCTCTCCTTCAATCATCTCGATCTTGGCTTCCCTAATGACTCGGTTTCCTTCATGCACTGTCTTGAGTGTGTCCCATATGTCTTTCGCCACCTCCAATCTATCAACTCGGTTGAACTCTTCTGGAGTCGAGGATGAGGTGATCACCCCAACTGCTTGAGCATTGTGATGAAGTAGAATGGCTTGCTCCGGGGTAACGTCTTCTTCATTTCTTGGAAGATGGACACCTGTTAAGACAATTTGCCACAAGCTAGGGTTTAAGGGTATTAGATGCATCTTCATATTATGCCTCCACATTGAGTAATCATTTCCATCGAATTGAGGAGGTTTGCCAAGAGGAATAGATAAGTAGTGATTGTTGGAAGAGCGATAACGGCACCGAGTTTAAGAACACTCAAGTGGAAGAATACTTGGATGAAGAAGGCATCAAGCATGAGTTTTCAGCCCCCTACTCCCCTCAACAAAATGGGATTGCTGAGAGGAAGAATAAACTCTCATTGAGATGGCAAGAACCATGCTTGATGAGTACAAGACGTCGGACCGGTTTTGGGCGGAAGCGGTTAATGCCGCTTGCCATGCCATAAACCGGTTGTATCTTCATTGACTTTTGAAGAAGACGTCTTACGATCTTCTAACCGGTAACAAACCAAACATCTCTTATTTTCGTGTCTTTGCGGGCAAATGTTATATTCTCAACAAGAAGCCTGGGAGTTCAAAGTTTGCCTCAAAGTCCGATGAAGGTTTCTTGCTTGGTTATGACTCAAACACCTACGCCTATTGTGTTTTCAACAAATACTGGAATTATTGAAATAGCGAGAGACGTAGTGTTTGATGAGATAATGGCTCCCAAGTGGAGCAAGTTGATCAAAGTGTTCTAGATAAAGAAGAGGCTCTACAAGAAGCACTTAAAAGGATGGCACTTGGAGAAATTTTTCCTCAAGAACATCCTCAAGACATAAGTGATCATCCAACAAAAAAAAATATGTCTCCCCCCCATGATCAAGCTCAAGATGAGCAAGGCCAACCTCAACAAGATCAAAACAATCAAAGTCAATATAGAGGATTGGATCAAGGGGAGACGAAGAAAAGAGTGACAATGAAGATGAAGATCAAAGAGTTCAATCACCTCATCCAAGAGTGCACCAAAGTGTTCAACGGGATCATCCTGTCGACAACATATTAGGAGATATCTCCAAAGGGGTAACCACTCGCTCTCGAATGGCTAATTTTTGTGAACATTACTCTTTTGTTTCCTCCTGGGAGCCCC
Source organism: Neostapfia colusana (assembly GCA_030760725.1). Taxonomy (NCBI): domain Eukaryota; kingdom Viridiplantae; phylum Streptophyta; class Magnoliopsida; order Poales; family Poaceae; genus Neostapfia; species Neostapfia colusana. Next base: position 112,279,329 of record JASWHV010000006.1, read on the forward strand.
GCAAGGTAGAAGAAGCACTACAAGATCCGGATTGGGTGGTGGCCATGCAAGAGGAACTCAATAATTTTGAAAGAAATCATGTGTGGTGTGACACCCTCATTTTTGATTTTTGCATGTATTCATAATTTATGTAGAAAAACATTTTTTAATAAATAGAAACAGAAAAGAAATAAAAAATATAGCCAAAAAGAACCAAATCCAATCCACCGAGAGCGTCGAAGACAACTCCCGCGGCTCGCTGGCCACGTGGCGCTTTCGGGGCTCATCCCCGCAAAGGGGGAGAGGTCCGCCGCTAAACTGGCTACGTGGCAGGCTCGGGGTTCGTCTCTGCGAAAGTGGTGAGGTCTGACCCTGTGGGACACGTGTTGCCCAAGGAGCTAGCCTCTGCGGAGGGAGCAAAGCCAGTCCTGCAGGACACATGTTGTCACCGGAGCTAGTCACCACGGAAAAGAGAGGACCAGCTGCGCGGGACACGTGGTTCCTCCGAAGCTCACTTCCGAGAGGTCCGGTCCTACTGGACACGCGTCACCTCCGGAGCTCATCTCCGGGAGGTCCGACAGTACCGGACACGTGTCACCTCCGGAGCTCACCTCCGGGATGTCCGTCACTGTTGGACACATGTTGACCTCGGAGCTCGTCTCTGAGGAGAAAGGAAGTCTGGCGCTGTTAGGACACGTGGCACATCCGGAGCCACCTCCAAAGAGAGGGGAGGTCCGGAACTGACACGTGGCGTTTGCAGAGCTCGCCTCTGTTGAGAGGGGAGGTCCCGACCCACGAGACACGTGGCGCACAAGGAGCTCACATCTGGAGAGAGGGAGGTCCTGCCCGCCAGGACGCGTGGCGCACGCGGAGCTCACCTCTGAGTAAGAGTGAGGTCTCGCCCGCCTGACACGCGGCACAACCAGAGCTCACCTCTGCGGAAAAGGGAAGCCCAGGCCTCTGCTGGACACGTGGAGGCTTCGGAGCTTATCCCTGCAGAAGGACACGATTCTGAAGCGGTTTTCCTCTGTACGTGAGTACCCGTTACTGAGGAAACCGACACGAACTCTTCTACGTTGATACTGCAATCAAATCAATTGAAGATAAGTTGTTAAGATTAAAAAATAATTTGAATAGGACTCTTATTCAAATTCTGATCAGATTAGGACTCTTCTCTTCCCGATTATAAATAGAACCCGAAACAACCCCTTGGTCGTAACATCTTTTCTAAGCCATCAACTTAGAAGCCCTAGCCCCCAAACTCGCCGAGCTGAACCCCTTCGCCGGAGTTTGACCACCGGAGAGACCGCCGACGAGCTTGGACCATGATCGCCACCGCAGAAAGAGAGCCCCGACAATCTGTTTTTGCTAGGAAGGAGGACCCGAAGGAAGCAAGGTAGGTTTCTAATACTACCTTACGACATCATCGCGTTTTCTTTGCATCTGTTCTTCGATCCCTTCGAACAGAAGCTTATTCATGGACAGGTCACGTGTTGATCGGTTTGATCTAGATCTTGTAACAAGATCATCGCCACGTCCACATTTGATCCGAACACCTCTATTCATCGTAAAACCCATGCAAACTATGCAAGAACACGTACAAACTGATCTAATAAAACAGCACCGTAGGATTAACATGTATATGCATCATTGCATCTTAAAGTAGAGTTTGTGCATGATGATTGATTGCTATGAATCTTGTATGTGTGTGATCGCGTATAGAAGGACAAACTCAGGGAGCCACCTACGACAGACTACAACAGCAAGAATTTGAGCAACAGGAACCGCAAGAACAAGGCAAGTGCCCCTTGACCATATTGATCCCATGTTTTTGGAAAACTGTTTTGTTTGCGAAAAGGTGTGTGTGCTTGAGTCAACATTATGGGAAACCCTTTCATAGGAGTTTACTAGTTTCGTTAAACCACCCTTGTCATCGGGAAAGTTAATGAGTCGGATATGGTTTTTGCTTTTATGCTTCGCTGAGTCCATGGGATACGGGAAGCGAGATAGATGTGTCTAGCTAACTGCACTCGTATGAGTAATGATATTGAGAACTTGATGTTAATGAACATGAATCGGAGGGAGATCTAAGCAAGATTAGTTTTGTGGATGAGGTAGAATGAGATGGCGGTTACTTGCCGTAGATCTAAGGACCGGTACATGCGAGCCATGCCAGGATAACAGTGCCACCACAAGGCGAAGTATGGGTGCGGCTTTGCTGAGTAATTAGGTAAGTTACTAGATTGTTATGGACCGTGGATGGCGCGGGCAATGGGAGTCGAGTGAGGACTGCCCTGGGAACTGCATGGCACAAGAGGGGGCGCGTGGGTGGGAGAATTGGAGATTCTAGCCTGCCGATGAAACCTTAGTGAGTCCATACATCTAGTAGCCCGTTTGTAAACGCTATTTTGTGATCTCTTGGCCATACACCGACGGTTGTGTACTAGTATAATGGAGGTTCTGCAGTCGCCGACAGGTGACGGAATCATAAACTTGTGGGTAAAGTGGTACAAACTCTGCAGAGTCTAAAACTATCATGATAGCCGAGCTTACGGTCACGAGCGCCTGGACAACCCACATGATTAGTTGGCATGGTTTTTGGGATGGTTTGGTTTTTGTTGTGGTTTGGCCTTTGGATTTGGTTTTCGGGACTGTTGAGTCCGGGTAATGAGATTGGGTCTCGGAATGAGATGGAATTGAATATGAGATAAAATGGTAGTGAATACGAGATGGTATTCATGAGATGGTAGTGAATACGAGATGGTATTCATGAGCAAAGTTGGGAAAGATTATTGTCTGGTTGAGACATGGAAAGGGATGAATCATGATGGAGGTATGTTAATATTTAAATACATGTTAGGATTACATTCACTTAAAGCTGAGTTGTTGTTTTTATCATGTTTTGAGAAATAAACTTTGCTTTCTGCAATGAGCCTTTTTATACCTTGCTTGCTGTGAGCTACATATAATATTTTGTCGCACTTGCTGAGTACATCATGTACTCAAACTTGCATTATTACTTCATCATCAGCAACAGGAGAGGAGTACTATGAAGACCACGTGGAGTATTAGGCGTGTAATCTGTCCTCAACTTGCCTGTTGTGATGGAGTAGAGATGGAGCCGCTGCTTAGATTGCTTCCACACTAGTTAGAAGACTTCCGCTGCTAGAATAAAGACTTCCGCTACTAGATTAAAGACTTCCGCTGCTAGAATGAGTCTGAGACTCATTAGACTTCGTAATAAACCCTATTATTCGTGGTATTTTTCCGAAATTCAGTTTGTGGATTATATGTGTATGTGTGATGAACATCCTGGGCACACATATGCATCAGTCCAAGTCCCGAGAGGTTTCATCTCAGAACCAGGGCGTCACAGATTGGTATCAGAGCCAAGGTTGACGGTAGATCGCACGCCTAGATAGAAAACACAAATTGGTATCAACCTGCCATGGGTTGATCGTAGATCACACACCTACATAAGTCACAGATTGGTATCTACCTACCACGGGTTGATTGTAGGTCACACGTCTAGATAGAAGTCACAGATTGATATTAGAGCTGCCATGCCTAGTCAGAGATTGGTACAATCCACAGATTGGTATCAAACTACCACGGTTGACTGTAGGTCACAAGCCTAGATTAATCACAGATGGATAGCTGAACCACGTTGACTGTAGGATGCACCCCTAGTAACATATTGGTATTAGAAGCCACGCTGACCATAGGATGCAAGCTTAGGTAAAATGCATAGATTGGCATTGGAACCACCTTGACTATAGGGTGAAATCACAGATTGGTATCACCCCAAACCACATAGGACCCCCCATTGAATAAGCTTGAATAGGACTTGTATGAAACTTTTTGTGATGATTGTTGTGCTTGTGTGCTTAGTGTGAGTTGTGGGACGTTTCAGCGTTGTCCATATCCACAAATAGTAGAGAGATGTGAGATGCTTCGGCACTTGTTCACATCCTCATATAAGGCTAATATATGTAGCCCATCCACCTTGATGCATATAGTTGGGAGGGATCACTCTAAACTTCTAACCCCTATTCTACTCAAAGATGGTGAGAGGAAACGCCGGCCGTCAAGGGAGGAACGTCCGTGGCAACAAAGAAGAGGACCACGTCGAAGTTCCTGAGAATGACAACCCCAGAGCTGGTGCGAATAACTTGGAACGGTTGATGGCTATGCAGAACCAGCTTATGCAAACCATGAACCAAACTTTGAGTCAGCTGCAAGCCAACAACAACAACCCCGTTCCTGCACCACCGCCACCACCACCGCTCACAACCGACTGGGAGAGTTCATGAGGACTCGACCACCCACTTTTGCTCAAGCTAATGACCCCATGGAGGCTAAAGATTGGTTGAAATCCATGGAGAAGAAGCTTGCCATAGTTCAGTGCAATTACCAAGAGAAGGTTCTCTTCGCGTCGCACCAACTCATGGGAGCAGCCGCTGACTGGTGGGATGCCCTTTGCAATGCTCATGACAACCCGGAGACTATTATTTGGACTGAGTTTAAGGAAAGTTTCTGCTCTCATTACGTCCCTGTGGGAGTCATGATGCTTAAGAGGCAAGAGTTTGAGGGTCTCCGCCAAGGACAGAAGAGCGTGAATGAGTACCTTAACAAGTTCATGCAGCTGTCAAGGTACGCCCCCGAAGATGTCAACTCGGACCAACGGAAGCAGTACTTGTTCATGAGAGGGTTGAACAATGAAATCCAGGTTCAGCTCCTCAACAATGACTATGCGAGCTTCCAGAAGCTAGTTGACAAGGCTATAGTGGTTGAGAGCAAGATCCGAGAGATCGAGCAAGAGGGCAAAAGAAAGATGTCGTACCAGCCACAAGGGAGCAACGTACGCCCTCGGTACATGCCCCCAGCTGCACCACAGTATGGATCGTACGCTCCTACTCAACCACCACAGCAACGTCCTGCCATGTAAGCACCTCGGGTGCCTTTGCCTCCTGCGCCTCGGCTCAACATGGGCGCTCCTGTTCAAAACCCCCGCCACAACGTACCTGCTGTCGTGGGGCAACAAGGCATGCTTTGCATGCAGAGAAACAGGACACTTCGCGAGCCAGTGCCCGAGGATAGGTCCTGGACAGCAAGGCAACGTGCCCAAGCAAAACCCACGGCTGAACGGAGGAGCCAATCAAGGAAACCGTAGACAGCAGAACTACGCTCGCGGCAACATGAACCATGTCTCTGTTGAGGAAGCTCAACAGGTTGAGGACGTCGTGATTAGTATGTTCCTTGCGAACTCAAACCCAGCCACCATTCTATTTGATTCCGGAGCATCACATTCCTTCATATCATCCAAGTATGTTGCCAAGTATAATCTACCCATATCACAATTGAAATATACTATGTTGGTTAATTCTCCCGGTGGAGAGATGAGGACTAATATAGTATGTCCGAAAGTGAACCTTAAAATAAGGGGGTAGACTTCCTTGCCAACCTTATTGTCTTGGATTCCCAAGGGCTTGACATAATACTCGGAATGGATTGGTAAAGTAAGCACAATGGAGTAATCCAATGTGCTGAGAGAAGCGTGCAGTTGACAAACGAGCACGGTACTCGTATCGAGTTCGAGTCAGCCCAACCAACAGCCGAGAAGGCAGAATTCTCTAATCTATTCTCCACTAGCGAATCTCGAGGGCGAGATTCAATTTAATGGGGGTAAATTTGTGACACTCTCATTTTTTATTTCTGCATGTATTCATAATTTATGTAGAAAAACATTTCTTTTAATAAATAGAAATAGAAAAGAAATAAAAAAGATAGCCAAAAAGAACCAAATCCAATCCACAGAGAGCGCCGAAGACAACTCCCGCGGCTCGCTGGCCACGTGGCGCTTTCGGGGCTCATCCCCGCAAAGGTGGAGAGGTCCGCCGCTAAACTGGCTACGTGGCAGGCTCGGGGTTCGTCTCTGCGAAAGTGGTGAGGTCCGACCCCGTGGGACACGTGTTGCCCCAGGAGCTAGCCTCTGTGGAGGGATCGAAGCCAGTCCCGCAGGACACATGTCGTCACCGGAGCTAGTCACCACGGAAAAGAGAGGACCAGCCGTGCGGGACACGTGTCACCTCCGGAGCTCACTTCCGAGAGGTCCGGTCCTACTGGACACGTGTCACCTCCGGAGCTCATCTCCGGGAGGTCCGACACTACCGGACACGTGTCACCTCCGGGAGGTCCGTCACTGTTGGACACGTGTCGACCTCAGAGCTCATCTTTGTGTGAGACCTATGTGTGCTGAATACATTAGCTTTAACGATAAAAGTTTTGAATACTACCAAAACACTTTTTTAACAAGGTCCGACTCTAGGTCTGAGCTCCTGCATGGTCTGAAGATAGGTACGACTTGTTTTGGGTAGCTATGGCAAGGTCCAACGTAAGGTCCGACTTGCTTTGTCTAGGTCTGACTTATTTTGGCCAGGTCCGACTTGTTTTTGCTAGCTCCGGTGCTAGGTCCAACTAGCTTTGGTAAGTTCCGAGCTAGGTCCGACTAAGCTTTAGTAAGCTCCGGCGTTGGGTCCGACTAGCTTTGGTAAGCTCCGGTTCAAGGTCCGGTTAGCTTTGGTAAGGTTCGGAGCTTGATTGCAAAGGTTCTGCTTTTAACTTGTAATGTTTCGAACTTGCTTTACTCTTATGGAAAGTTTGCTTAGTATTATTTTACTAAGTTTTTGATGTGTTTTGGTGGTTATGGCTGATATCATTTTGCTATGGTTACGACATGCTTATGTGAGGTGCTCACGTAAGATGTTGTAGTTTCGGAACTAATGAGAGTCAAGTCGAGGACTTGTGCTCGAAATATTGGTTGTTTATTCATGTGCAGGTGTTGCTTGAGTTCAATACATGGCTGGTGACGGGATCCATTGAACTAGTCTTAGGGAGAAGATGAGGTTCAACAACCAAGTTTGGGAGGAATTGTGGTTGAGTTGATCGGGAGGTCGCGCAGCATGTTTGGATCAAGAACAATGCATACGAAGGTATCGTGGACATTGTTGGAAAGTGTTTGCACGTGTGCAAGGAGTGCATGGACGTGGCAACATGGTTCCAAGGCGTGGTGAAGAGATATGGAAGTGGAGATATGGTTGAAAAGGTTCAACCGGCTGGATTTTGCGCTGAGGCTGCGGCTGAGGCGGTTATGGTTTGTTTATGGAAAGTTTCGAGTTGGTTATAACAGGATTTCATGTTAGGCATGAAGTAGAGTTTTTGTAGGAATGTTTGGGACGTTCCTAAGGTGTTTGGAAGTCTTAAGATTGCTTCTATCTGCATGTAGAAGAGTCTTGAGCAGTATTAGAAAGTTACAGTTTGAATCCAAGTAGGAGTAGGAGTCCTAGTTTGAATTGGGTTGGCCTTAGGGCTGGTTATATAAGCAAGGGAGGCCAAGGCTCGTGAGAGCACGACTTTGGGGCTGTTCCTCTTGTGTTTTGATAAATAAAATTCGTATTCTAAAGGAACTTTTGTGCCTTGTTCATCCGACTTGTTTCAGACAAGTTTTTCTCGTCGAGTTTCTGTTCAGCACTACCTTGCTTCGGTGGTTTTATCATAACTCGAGTTTTACAGATCCAATTGCTGTGATTCTTCTAGGATTGTCTTTACAACTTGATTATCTATCATCTGTGAAAATTTCACGGTCATTGAATTTGTGGTTTCTGATCTACACGAGTTTCTTTGCCGTATTCCAGAACTGTTTTTCTCGCGTAGGACAGATTGACCTTTGTTCGATCTTTCGATCGTAACTTGAGTTTCTCTCAACGGATTTTCATGATTCTTGTTTTGACGTCTTCGTGACTTGATTATCTACAATCTATAATAGTTTTGTCACAGTTGAACACGTTTAGATTAGTCGCACACACGGTTTCTTTAACAGATCGGTTTTCTGCTGAGGGGTGTTTTGTTGCTTCCGCTGAAAAGTTTTTATCTACCATTCACCCCCCTCTGTTAGCTCTACACGTGTACTTTGATCCTACAATTGGTATCAGAGCTAAGTTGCTCTAATATTTGTGATTTGCACGTGTTTTGACTAATAATCATGGAGAAATACTCCGCCAAACCTCGTGTGTTTAGTGGTATTGATTTTCAGGTTTGGAAGGCACGCATGGAAGCTTTCATCCAGGCGCAATGCTTTGCAATATTGGGAAAAGGTGTACAAGCCTTACGATGTGCCTTCAAACGATCAAGTCATGGCTACAAACATGAGAGATGTCGACAACAACAACAAGGCTCGGAACTTGATCATACAAGGACTAACTCAGAGCGACTTCGACCGCGTTGCACACCTCCGATCGGCGTACGATGTTTGGAGAGCACTTTGTGACTACCACGAAGGATCCAACACGATCAAGGAGGTAAGACAGGATATGTTCAAGAAACAATACATGCCCTTTGAGATGCAACCCGGTGAGTCCATTGATGACCTCTTTGCTCGCTTTAATAAAATTCTCAGCAACTTGCATAGCGTCCATGTTAATTTTTCAGATGCTGAAAATGCTAGGCAATTCCTAAGTGCATTAAACATGTCAATTTGGGAGATGAAAGTAACATCCATACGTGAATCCACTGTCATGAGTACTCTTACATTAGATGTGCTTTATTCTAAGCTAAAAACTCATGAAATTGATATTATATCACGTAAGAACCCAAATAAGACTATTGCATTTGTCTCACAACGTGATATGCCTAGCTCCGGCCAATCATCTAGCAATACACTTGCTTTGCTGTCTTCACTAACCCTGGAACAGATTGAGGAGTTTCCAGAGGAGGAGCTAGTACTTCTTTCTACTAGGTTCTCAAAATCATTGCAAAATGTGAGAACTAGAAGGAGAGGAAGCTCCGGACCTCAACGATGCTTTGATGTGGTAAGACAGGACACTTTCGTACAGGTTGCCCTAACCTTTCAGGTCCTTCTAACCGTGATGAAAAGCAGAATAAAGTCAAGTCCTCTTTTGTCAACACCAACAAGAAAAAGAAGGGTTTTACAGGACGCAAACTGATAAACAGTTTCATGTCACACCCGGTTTCTCTGAAGAACAACCGAGTGAATATCGCATGTATGCCAGGATCATTTTCTCATACATGTGATGACAAATAGTGAAGCATCATCATATTACAAGCCAGGTGTTCGAATATAAATAAGTCTTACATTGCATACGTCTCGATGGACGATAATAAGTTCATAATATGTAAATAAAATAGCAGCGGAATATAAATCTTGTGGGCTCCGTCACAGGCTTTGCCCGGGGGACTCCGTGAACCTAGAATCCTTTTTCGGGTCCAAAGTCTTGGTCATTGAAAACCACATCATCCCCTTGACCTGAGCAGCAATTAAACCAACAGAAAAGCAAGTTTGAGTCCCGTGGGTACTCAGCAAGTGTGGGAAAGTTATGTCATGCATGGCTAGAGCAAGGAGAGGTTGAACTCATGGTTAAAGCACTACGCAATTAATACCTATCACCTTAGCTTATTAAGCGCCTACATTACTACAAAGGTGAAATGGTCCCAATCTCCCAACCCATCATCAAAATCAAATAACCATAACATCATTTCCAATGTTAAGCTCCCCGCTTAACATCCTCAACTTCCAAGTTCATCATCCTCTAATCATGAATAAGTCCAAGCCGCTCTTGACCGTGAGCATGGCTGTCATGACAGTTTTGACTCTGCAGAGTTTGCACCACTGTACCCACATGTAGTGATTTCATCCCCCGTTGCCGGGTGGACTAAAAGAACCTCCATTATGCCAGTGGCCGCGAACCACGTTCACACTTCCCAGGTGTGTAGCCAGGAGATCACTACGAGGCCTTTACAAAGGGATTCCCGACGAGCGTGGGCCCACTGAGGTTTCACCCCTAACAGCATACAAGAGGCTCCAACCCCGCTGCAGTGGCCCCCTCTTGAGCCTTGCGGTTCATATGGTAGTCCAGCTGACACCTATTCCCCGCACCATTCAAAACACCCATACTACGCCGGGGATACATCTAATTAATTGGCCAAGCTGCCCCATCTCAGCATGTGGTTGGCACTGTAAAGCCAGGTTACATGCTCCATGAACCGGTCCTTAGGATCCAGGCAAGTACTAAACACAAACCCATGTCTCGTGCACACAGCACCAACCAAATCATCCAACTTGCCTCGATCCCTACCTCTACATAACTCATAATATCTCAATCAAGAGTAAGGTAAATAAGTTGATGATCTCATATCCCACTTATCCCATTCTAAGCATGGCTAAGCATAAGTAATATGAATGAATGACATAGTAAAATAAATCCCAACCCAAGCTACAAGGAAACAAGATAATGCAATTCTAGGGAAACTTCCTAGCATGGGTATCATATTCCAAATTGACCATGCAAATTAATTCTAACTACACATCCTAGTATAGGATCAAAGTGGTCAAGGACACTTGCCTTCTTCCTTCTGCTCTGGGAATGGAATGTCTTGGTCTTGGAAGGGGAGAACTTGCTCTGGGGCAGGTTCTACTCATGACAATACACATAGCAAAAGAAAACAACAATCCATAAGCCATAGTTCACACTTTCACTCATGCAAACCATACATACATACATATGGGAGTCATTCACATTTCTAAGTGTTGTGGTTACCCTAGATGTGTTGATTTTTTGACCTACATGCACTTTTAAACATATACATATTATTTCTAACTTTTGTATGCAGATTTCTATTTGCACACTATATATGAATTTCCAATTTGAACAAATTATTTATATTTAATTAATACACTTCTTAGCCACAAAGTTTACATGAAAGATAATTTCCTACCCAAATAGGTTTTCAGATCTTCTACAAAATTCTAAATTGAAGTTTTTGAAAATGAAGACCTAATTTAACATCTTCTAATCATGCATACTTATTTTCCTATATTTTCAGATTTAATTTCTATACCTAAAAGTGAACTTTACTATTAAAATAGTTAGTCTTATCATTTAAACAGAATAGGTTCTGATCTAATATGTTCAATAAAATATTTTTGAACCTCCTCTCTGATGTGAAACAATTTTAATTTATTTTACTTATTTTTAGAATTATTTCCTAGCCTAAAAAGTGTCTCTAGCGATAATAAAAATGAGCAACACTTAGGCAGATTTCATTTCAGCCTAAAATCTATTTTTGACTCATTCTAAAGTTTTCCAAGTGCTAGGAGAGTTTAAATTTATATTTGCACATGTGTTTGCATCTCCATTTAAATTTAAATCCTAGTCACATGTTCAAATTTCTAAATTTAATATCCTATAGGGTCAAAAAGGCAAATCCACCCTACTACAGGGTTTACTTTACTATTTCCTAAATTTTCAGGGGCCTAATTACACATAACAGAAGGGTTTTCCTAATTTTCATTAAGTCCAGGAGCTAAAACTGATTTTTAAATGAATTTACATGAATTTCTGAAGGTCCAGGGGCTAGATCAGAAGTTTCTGGGGCTAGCTCGTGTTTTCCGAGATCCCCAGGGAGTAGCGCGTAAGAATCCCGGCCTTTATAACGCGGGGATGACGTGGGCTGTTGGATTTAAAATGGACTGCTCAGATTAGATTGCCGAAGCGGTACGCGTCGATTTAATTTCTACCGTGCGATTTAAAATAGACGGCCCTCAAGGGGCCACGTTGTAAAAGTCCCAAAAATGTGTATGAATAAAGACTATGGTTTGAGTTCATATGTGTGGCAATGACATGAAAAATGGGACTTGCTAAAACTTTTCTTCATGCAAAGTAATACGTGGATGATCATGCAAAAATGATGCTCACCTTTTTATTTAAAAGTGTTGAACCAATGAGGAGTTAAATACCTCTTTTCATGAAAGTTTAAAATTCAAATTTGAAATTCAAAGTTCACACATAGGGTGAGCAAAAACTTTGAATAAACATGCAGCCCTATAGTTGGGATTATAGGGAAAAGTTTGCTCACAAACTTTTCATTTATAGGGTGGGCTCAAAAAGGGGTTAAAGAGAAGAATTTGCAAACTTCAACCAAATTCAAATTTGGCAAGCAAATTCAAACTGAATTGGAAGGATTCAAATTCTAACACACATTTTTAAACTCAGAATTGTGGGAATTAAAAGGATCAGCTTGAGAAGATATTTGGAGAGGAAATATGTAGTGGGACCCACATGTCATAGAGCTAAAGGAGGAGCCTTGCACCCTAAGTCTTAGCCTCAGTGGGAGATTTCCCCGAACAGCTCACGGGAGCCACCGAGGTGCTTACCGGCGCCACCTCCTGCTGCTTTCCCCCATGCGCTGACCACCGAGGCGGTGCCCTCGTGCTAATCCCTGTGCTCACGTCCCCTCAGCCGGGCAAAAGGCTCATTTGTCCTTCCCCCCTCACGAGCGCACGAACGGCAGCCGTTCTTCCCCTCCGCTCTCGGTCCGATCGGAAGATCGGCAAAACCACCGCACCTTTTCCCCTCCTGAGCTGCTAAACATCACCGCGAGCTCGGCCTCCACCTCCCTGACACGCAAGCCAGCGAGCTGCGGCCTCCAGTGCCCGAGAACAACCGCCGTCGCGGCGACCTAAGCCGAGGAAGTGATCAGGCGCTCATGGACAGTCCTCCACAGCGGGTTTCACGGCCGAGCGATCACACCTACGGACGCGCACGGGTGCGGTGCTGCTCTCAGCCCAAGCTCAGACCATACCGTGAAGCATCGCCGGCGAATTTCAAAGTTTTGCTCCGGCGACGTCAACCCGAGCATCCGGTATGGAAATCCAAAATTCTCCACTTCTATTCGTTCTTAGCTCGTCAAACTTTGCACGTAGGAGCTGGACTAGCCGGCGATCATATTTTCTTAAGCATTCGTCGCATGAAAACCCTCTGGGGCGACGTATTTTGAGGTCTACCGATCACTTCTCCGGCGGACCCATTTGGTCGCATGGCGACAACCCATTTCCAGCCATTCCCGAGCCACTTTGAGGTCGTGTCGACCCTCCTAGAGGTACGCTGGTGCTGTAGGGCTCTTCGGCACAAGCTTTTGAGGGCTGGAGACCCCGGGCGACGCTGCCGGACTTCCACAGAGGCAGTTACACGTCGCCGGCCATGTTCCGGTCATCGGCAGCCCTAGCAAACCCCACAGCCATGTTCCTCGAGGCCCTAAACCCCCTGGCGGCGAGTTGTAGCTCCGGCGGTGGCCGGGAAGGCCGGTCCGGCGAGCTTCCGGTTACTCCGGCGAGGGGGACCACGCGGGCGCGAGCGAGAAGCGGGAGGTAGAAGAAAGCCGTGGGCCCCGCCTGTCAGCAGCTCAGAATTCAAATCCGGGATCGGGTGTGGCCGGGATCCCGTGTGCTGGCGCGAAAAACCCCGTGGCCCCGGTGTGGCCCAATTCTGATTGGTTGGAATTCGAATAAGCGGGCCCAGTGGGATTTTCAATAGGAAAATAATTCCAGACTTAGCTCAATCTTTAGAAATTCATATCTCCCTGTGGAAAACTCCAATTTGAGTGATTCCAATTGGGTTGGATTCATCTTTCTGAGTTCTATCCAAATATGAACTCAGATTTATATGAAAGTCAATATTATATTCTGGAAAATTCTTTGAAGGTTTTCTGAAAAAGAATTATTGAGGGTGTTTGGGTTATCCAAAAATACCCAAATTTTGCCAGAATATTCTTTAGCATATTGTTGACCTTGTAGCAAATTTTCAGCTCATTTGAAGATCATTTGAGTAGGAATTTGCTAAATACAATCTGCTGTGTTCATAAGAGTCCAGAAACATTTTCAAAAAATGTTTCCCACTTCTAAAATCTGTTCTGAGCAATCCATAGCTCCAAAAATCATAGGAAAATTTAGTCAAGCTCTCTGAGACATACTTGGAATTGTAGTTCACTTAATTGGGCATGGAAATGCACATTACTACAGAATTAATTCTTTTGAGTACAAATGCTTAAAGAATTATTCTGGGAGAACTACCCAAGTAAAAGTGCTGAATTTTGGCCCAGATTATTCTCATGTCATCACGAACTCACATGTAAATTATCAGCCCAAGATGAGTCCTTGAACTCCCTGTTCTTATTCTCCATACTTATGTATAAGGGAAAAATACATAAGAGATGTTGTGAGAATTATGGGGACACAATATGACTCCACATTAGCTGCAATTTGGCAAGATAAATCCTTAGGTAGTATATAACCTGTTGTAAAAGTTTTGAGGCCATTGGAGTTCTTGTTCTTCAGTTGCACTCAAATCTTTTCAGCTTATCTATTATGTTCATTAGAGAAAAGGGTTAGTGTATAGCTAAGGCCTTAAGGTCAATTTAGTTTATTTCTGTTCCTTGCACAACAGAGGCAAACCAAGCCATTCTTGGCTTTTCCACACAACCTCTGTACTAAGAAATTAATTCCATAACTTCTTTCCATTACATTCTATAAAACATGTGCATATGCATCTCAATAGGAACCACAACGAAGGGGACTCAAAGGAGTGATTCATTGAAGTGGATCAAGCTCCGGAGAGTCAAGGGTGGATCAGCAAGGACACTAACTGGTTATATACGACTACCCTGCAAAACAGGCAAGCTCCGGTTTGCATTTAACAGCTGTTAAGTTTTTATTTTGTACTCACTTTCAGTCAAGATATGAACTGTGCATTAGGTCTAGTGATTGATACTCCTCTTGCATAGCCAAATGACCCATGGAGTATTGGGTAGGTGTCTTTCACCGTGTAGCACTGCCATGCTTAAGTACGGTTCGGTAGAAGTCGAGTTGTGAGATGCTACTCGCAGATTTAGGAACAACAGGGGCATACGGGATTGGTTCGTAATTGAATTAGCAAGTTAAAGTTGAGACCGGAAGGTTGTAGGAGCAGCAGGACATAGGGGCCTGGGTGCTGTAGACCTGTCCGTGTCGGTCAAGGACCGATCCGTATGCGGCCCTGTTGAACACGTTTGAGTTGTGTACCGGACTCATGCTGGCTATATGGGACCCAGTAAACCGATGTACCTCGGGAAGCTGTTGTTGGGACTTTTCGGGTCGCCTCAGGCGGACGGCCGGTGTGCAGTATGTGGGGAATATTCTCATGACATCTCACGTCGGAAGGTGCACCATGAGAGTAGCTACTGTATGGGGCGACTTGATCGATTCAGTGGGGGTGAAACGGGGGAAAGGCTGCCACGTACGACGTCAGTGATGGTTGTTGTAGGCAACGTCGAGTACGGGCGTACGTGTCGTGTAGTCCGGGTGTTATTGATTCGAATCACCGTCGCTCGCGGAATGGACCGAGCATACTTGTTCTCACAGTCGTGACGTAGTAAGAACTTGCATGAGAAAGGAACTAATCATCTTGATGTGAAGTATTATTCTACCTTGTATTGGAGCTTGATGAAGAGGCTAGTGCAAACTCGATTCTTTTATGTCATGAGCAATTTACATCAGGAGAAAGCGTTTCTTGTTTGATTGTGGACTCCCGATGTGGCGTGCCCAGGGTTACTTAAAATACTGCAATAATACCTGAAAGTAAGGATTCACTTTTAGGCGAGTTTAATTATTCTTATGCCATCCTATGTTAGGTTCATAACCTCACTTAGAGTTTCTTGTTTAGGGTGACGGTTAAGTCTTGCTGAGCATTATGCTCACGGATGCTATCCGAGTTGTTTTGCAGGTAATTGACTCGATGCTTATGAGAAGGGGTGCTGATGAGACTCGGGAACCTCCGAGTGCTTACTCAAAGAGCATCCTCGCCGCTGCAGATTGTCTTCGTGTTGCTAGTAAGAAACGTCCGCGGGCTGGACCGTTTCTTTGTTGCTAGTTTAGATATGAGTCGTGAGAGTGATAGTCTTCCGCTGTAGTTTACTCTGATATAACTATTTGTAAAACATTCTTGTACACTTCCGCTAAACTATTTATGTAATATGATGTGCTTCTGCAACCCGTGTGCTGTTGGGTGCCGCATAACACGGCACCACCCGACGAGGTCCCGTGGGGCCGTCTCAGCATGGTATCAGAGCTGTTACACATGGTATCAGAGCTGCGTTGGGAACAGAGCACGGATTGAGCATCATATTATGTCACAAACTTAGGGTACGGTGAGATAACGGTACTAGGCCCACATAAGGACTACTATTAGCATATTATGAAGGTGGCAACCTAACTTATTTGTTATGTCGGAAAATCATGCATCTCGGGACGATTTATGTCTTGGGGGGTGCACGTATGCGCTGTCCACCAGTGCGCACAAGCTGAAGGGTGGAGCCCCACGGGTGGCAGGTAACCCGACCCGCTTTAGTATCCTCTACGACTCTTCATGTCGTTTGGGGTATTCGAGCAACGTCTTCCCTAGCGTGCGTGGTGCAATTTGGGAGACCCCATCACGTGGTCAGTAACTTGAACATGTAGCTCAAGGCATGTTTGGCTTGAGAACACCTGGACGAGTGATGACGGCCGGGTGTACAAACTGTTATGGATACTGGGTTCGGTGTGCAGCCGGACCTGATGATTGAGTGTGTTTTATGCAGGAACTAACCACAAAAACCTTAGTGCGTGTAGAACACATTTGCGAGTGACCGTTTTAGTGCCACCTAAGGATATGTATATGCCGGTGTAATCCGGTTAGGTTTTTCTTTGGTGAGGCGACGTAGTACCGTCATATGTCTTACGGTGCATCGTCACCGTACTACACTGGATAGTATTCTTATCTATAAAGAAATCATTCATGACTAACTTCCAAACTAAAAATGGATCTGATAAAGCACATATTAGTTACTGAGCTCTTCCTTTGAACTAAGTTTCAAAGAAGAGACTTGTTAGGCTTCTTTTGATCTCAAAGACAGAGTGCTCTGTTCAGACAGAAATTTTTCTGGTCTTTAACAGAGAGTAACTCTGATTATATTGACCCAATGGAGGTGTTTCATACAGTTCTGGAAAGGTTATTAAGTGCTCTACAACTTTTGTGTAGAACTCCAGAGCCAAATCCGACACCAACTTGGTTAAATCATCACGGTGCCGTTCTCAATATCGGTAACCGGACTGTCCAGATTGACTCGCCGATTCACGGACAGCACACGCTGTTTTTAGACAGCGAAGATCCAGATATGGTAGAGGCATACCACACGGAAGCGCTGAAGCTTGAAGATATTCCGGTGGTACGTGATTATCCCAACGTTTTTCCCGATGACTTACCGGGCATGCCACCCGAGCGGGACGTCGAGTTCAAGATTGAACTGGCGCCGGGAACGACGCCTATCTCACGAAGGCCTTACAAGATGGCACCTAACGAGCTAGCGGAGTTGAAAGAGCAACTGAATGAACTCATGAGCAAGGGTTTCATACGACCAAGTTCTTCACCTTGGGGTTGCTCAGCGCTGTTCGTTAAGAAGAAGGACGAAACACTATGGCTATGTGTTGATTACCGTCCTCTAAATGCTGTCACGATCAAGAACAAGTATCCTTTGCCCCGCATCGACATCCTGTTCGATCAACTTGTGGGTGCAAAGGTATTTTCGAAGATGGATCTTCGGTCGGGGTATCATCAAATCAAGATCCGACCGGAGGACATACCGAAGACAGCTTTCTCGACGAGATACGGACTCTATGAGTACCTCGTCATGTCATTTGGGTTAACCAACGCTCCGGCACACTTCATGTACTTGATGAATTCAGTGTTCATGCCGGGGTTAGACAAGTTCGTCGTGGTATTCATCGACGACATATTGGTTTACTCCAAATCTGAAGAAGAGCACGCTGAACATCTACGCATTGTGCTACAACGGTTGCGGGAGCACCAGTTATATGCCAAGTTCAGCAAGTGCGAGTTCTGGATCGATCAAGTGCCTTTCCTAGGCCATATTATTTCAGCAGAGGGTATTTCCGTGGACCCCAGCAAGATCGAACAGGTGCTGAAGTGGGAATCTCCCAAGTCAGTCCACGAGGTCCGAAGTTTCCTAGGTTTAGCAGGGTATTATCGGAGGTTTATTCCGAGCTTCTCAAAGATTGCTAAACCAATGACGGATCTGCTGAAGAAGGGCACTAAATACATATGGAATGCAGCATGTGAAGCCGCATTCAAGACTCTAGTAAAACATCTCACAACAGCTCCAGTTCTTGCTCAGCCAGACACGACGAAGCCATGTGATGTATACTGTGATGCATCCGGCATCGGTCTCGGCTGCGTTCTAATGCAAGAAGGGCGTGTAGTAGCCTATGGGTCTCGTCAACTGCGAAACCACGAGCAGCATTATCCAACTCATGATCTTGAGCTGGCTGCAGTGGTGTTGGCGTTAAAGATGTGGAGGCATTACCTACTGGGTAATCTTGTTCATCTCTACACCGACCATAAAAGCCTGAAGTATATCTTCACGCAGAAGGAGCTGAATATGAGACAACGGAGATGGTTGGAGCTCATAAAAGATTATGAAATTGAGATCCACTATCATCCAGGAAAAGCAAACGTGGTTGCCGACGTGCTGAGCCGGAAAGCCCACGTTCACAACTTAGCGGCTGCTGAGTTAGAAGACGAAGAACCCAGCCTCCATGTCATTCCGTATGGCGCACTTTATAATCTCGCGCTCATTCCAACAATCCGTGAAGAAATTGTTGAGGCTCAAAGAAGAGACAGAGGTATGTCTCACATACGGAGGAGACTGGACAACAGAGAGGTGAAATGCTTCCGGAAGGATGAGAACGGTACAATATGGTTTAACGACTGTATAGTGGTACCGCGCAATATGAAACTCCGGAAGAAGATCTTGGATGAAGCCCACCTGTCGAAGTTTTCCATTCGTCCCAGAAGTAACATGATGTACCAAGATTTGAAACAGAAATTTTGGTGGATGAGGATGAAGAGGGAGATTGCTAAATATGTATCTGAATGCGATACGTGTAGACGGGTCAAGGCTGATCATATGCGGAAAGCCGGACCGCTACAACCTTTGAAGATACCGGCGTGGAAATGGGAGGATGTGAGTATGGACTTCATCGTCGGATTACCGCTCACATCCAGGAAGCATGACTCGATATGGGTGATCGTCGACCGGTTGACGAAATCAGCTCATTTCATACCAGTGAACACTCATTATCGAGCAAGGCAATATGCGGAGTTATTCATCTCCAGAATTATATGCTCACATGGTGTCCCGAAGACCATCATTTCAGATCGAGGTGCGTTGTTTGTTGCTCGTTTTTGGGAGCAGCTGCATGCCTCGTTGGGCACCAAGCTTATTAGAAGCTCCGCATATCACCCTCAAACCGATGGACAAACTGAGAGGGTGAATCAAGTGCTTGAGGACATGTTGAGAGCATGTGCCATCCACCACGGTAGGAATTGGGACGATCACCTACCGCTGGCGGAGTTTTCATACAACAACGGTTATCAAGCGAGTATTAAAATGGCACCGTATGAAGCTCTCTACGGCCGGAAGTGTCGCACACCACTAAATTGGTGTGAGTCCGGCGAAAGAGTTCTGTTTGGGATTGATCTTGTCAACGAAGCCGAAGACCGAGTTCGGTTGATACAAGAGAACTTAAAGGCTGCGCAATCCCGACAGAAGAGCTACGCTGATCAAAGGCGTAAGCCATTACATTTTGACATCGGGGAACACGTTTATCTTCGTGTATCTCCGATGAAGGGAATTCACCGGTTTGGTGTAAAGGGGAAGCTCGCTCCCCATTTTATTGGTCCTTTTGCTATCACGGAGAAGTGCGGACACGTAGCCTACCGGCTGGAATTACCGGCAAGTCTAGCGGGTGTTCATGATGTATTTCATGTTTCACAGCTGCGGAAGTGCCTCAAATTCACCGCTGCTGTTCGCACTGAGGACATCGACGAATTGAAACCAGACCTGACCTACACCGAGCGACCGGTTCAGATTTTGGATGAAAAGACCCGGGTAACCCGGAACCGGACGATCCGATTTTTCAAGGTTCTGTGGAGTAATCACACCGCGGAAGAGGCGACGTGGGAAAGTGAAGATTATCTCTGCACCAACTACCCGGAAATTTTATCCTTGTACAGTTTGTGATTACCTCTCCTGTCTTGTTCCTCTTTTGTAATCTCGGGACGAGATTCTTTTAAGGGGGGAGGAATGTAAAAGTCCCAAAAATGTGTATGAATAAAGACTATGGTTTGAGTTCATATGTGTGGCAATGAAATGAAAAATGGGACTTGCTAAAACTTTTCTTCATGCAAAGTAATACGTGGATGATCATGCAAAAATGAGGCTCACCTTTTTATTTAAAAGTGTTGAACCAATAAGGAGTTAAATACCTCTTTGCATGAAAGTTTAAAATTCAAATTTGAAATTCAAAGTTCACACATAGGGTGAGCAAAAACTTTGAATAAACATGCAGCCCTATAGTTGGGATTATAGGGAAAAGTTTGCTCACAAACTTTTCATTTATAGGGTGGGCTCAAAAAGGGGTTAAAGAGAAGAATTTGCAAACTTCAACCAAATTCAAATTTTGCAAGCAAATTCAAACTGATTTGGAAGGATTCAAATTCTAACACACATTTTTAAACTCATAATTGTGGGAATTAAGAGGATCAGCTTGAGAAGATATTTGGGGAGGAAATGTGGAGTGGGACCCACATGTCATAGAGCTAAAGGAGGAGCCTTGCACCCTAAGTCTTAGCCTCAGTGGGAGATTTCCCCGAACAGCTCACGGTAGCCACCGACGTGCTTACCGGCGCCACCTCCTGCTGCTTTCCCCCATGCGCTGACCACCGAGGCGGTGCCCTCGTGCTAATCCCTGTGCTCACGTCCCCTCAGCCGGGCAAAAGGCTCATTTGTCATCCCCCCCCCCCCGCGAGCGCACGAACGGCAGCCGTTCTTCCCCTCCGCTCTCGGTCCGATCGGAAGTCAGCAAAACCACTGCACCTTTTCCCCTCCTGATCTGCTAAACATCACCGCGAGCTCGGCCTCCACCTCCCTGACCCGCAAGCCAGCGAGCTGCGGCCTCCAGTGCCCGAGAACAACCGCCGCCGCGGCGACCTAAGCCGAGGAAGTGATCGGGCGCTCGTGGACAGCCCTCCACAGCGGGTTTCACAGCCGAGCGATCACACCTACGGACGCGCACGGGTGCGGTGCTGCTCTCAGCCCAAGCTCAGACCATACCGTGAAGCATCGCCGGTGAATTTCAAAGTTTTGCTCCAGCGACGTCAACCCGAGCATCCGGTATGGAAATCCAAAATTCTCCACTTCTATTCGTTCTTAGCTCGTCAAACTTTGCACGTAGGAGCTGGACTAGCCGGCGATCATATTTTCTTAAGCATTCGTCGCATGAAAACCCTTTGGGGCAACGTATTTTGAGGTCTACCGATCACTTCTCCGGCGGACCCATTTGGTCGCACAGCGACAACCCATTTCCAGCCATTCCCGAGCCACTTTGAGGTCGTGTCGACCCTCCTAGAGGTACGCTGGTTCTGTAGGGCTCTTCGGCACAAGCTTTTGAGGGCTGGAGACCCTGGGCGACGCTGCCGGACTTCCACAGAGGCAGTTACACGTCGCCGGCCATGTTCCGGTCGTCGGCAGCCCTAGCAAACCCCACAGCCATGTTCCTCGAGGCCCTAAACCCCCTGGCGGCGAGTTGTAGCTCCGGCGGTGGCCGGGAAGGCCGGTCCGGCGAGCTTCCGGTTACTCCGGCGAGGGGGAGCACGCGGGCGCGAGCGAGAAGCGGGAGGTAGAAGAAAACCGTGGGCCCCGCCTGTCAGCAGCTCAGAATTCAAATCCGGGATCGGGTGTGGCCGGGATCCCGTGTGCTGGCGCGAAAAACCCCGTGGCCCCGGTGTGGCCCAATTCTGATTGGTTGGAATTCGAATAAGCGGGCCCAGTGGGATTTTCAATAGGAAAATAATTCCAGACTTAGCTCAATCTTTAGAAATTCATATCTCCCTGTGGAAAACTCCAATTTGAGTTATTCCAATTGGGTTTGATTCATCTTTCTGATTTCTATCCAAATATGAACTCAGATTTGTATGAAAGTCAATATTATATTCTGGAAAATTCTTTGAAGGTTTTATGAAAAAGAATTATTGAGGGAGTTTGGGTTATCCAAAAATACCCAAATTTTGGCAGAATATTCTTTAGCATATTGTTGACCTTGTAGCAAATTTTCAGCTCATTTGAAGATCATTTAAGTAGGAATTTGCTAAAGACAGTCTGCTGTGTTCATAAGAGTCCAGAAACATTTTCAGAAAATGTTTCCCACTTCTAAAATCTGTTCTGAGCAATCCATAGCTCCAAAAATCATAGGAAAATTTAGTCAAGCTCTCTGAGACATACTTGGAATTGTAGTTCACTTAATTGGGCATGGAAATGCACATTACTACAGAATTAATTCTTTTGAGTACAAATGCTTAAAGAATTATTCTGGGAGAACTACCCAAGTAAAAGGGCTGAATTGTGGACCAGATTATTCTCATGTCATCACGAACTCACATGTAAATTATCAGCCCAAGATGAGTCCTTGAACTCCCTGTTCTTATTCTCCATACTTATGTATAAGGGAAAAATACATAAGAGATGTTGTGAGAATTATGGGGACACAATATGACTCCACATTAGCTGCAATTTGGCAAGCTAAATCCTTAGGTAGTATATAACCTGTTGTAAAAGTTTTGAGGCCATTGGAGTTCTTGTTCTTCAGTTGCACTCAAATCTTTTCAGCTTATCTATTATGTTCATTAGAGAAAAGGGTTAGTGTATAGCTAAGGCCTTAAGGTCAATTTAGTTTATTTCTGTTCCTTGCACAACAGAGGCAAACCAAGCCGTTCTTGGCTTTTCCACACAACCTCTGTACTAAGAAATTAATTCCATAACTTCTTTCCATTACATTCTATAAAACATGTGCATATGCATCTCAATAGGAACCACAACGAAGGGGACTCAAAGGAGTGATTCATCGAAGTGGATCAAGCTCTGGAGAGTAAAGGGTGGATCTGCAAGGACACTAACTGGTTATATACGACTATCCTGCAAAACGGGCAAGCTCCGGTTTGCATTTAACAGCTGTTAAGTTTTTATTTTGTACTCACTTTCAGTCAAGATATGAACTGTGCATTGGGTCTAGTGATTGATACTCCTCTTGCATAGCCAAATGACCCATGGAGTATTGGGTAGGTGTCTTTCACCGTGTAGCACTGCCATGCTTAAGTATGGTTCGGTAGAAGTCGAGTGGTGAGATGCTACTCGCAGATTTAGGAACAACAGGGGCATACGGGATTGGTTCGTAATTGAATTAGCAAGTTAAAGTTGAGACCGGAAGGTTGTAGGAGCAGCAGGACATAGGGGCCTGGGTGCTGTAGACCTGTCCGTGTCGGCCAAGGACCGATCCGTATGCGGCCCTGTTGAACAAGTTTGAGTTGTGTACCGGACTCATGCTGGCTATATGGGACCCAGTAAACCGATGTACCTCGGGAAGCTGTCGTTGGGACTTTTCGGGTCGCCTCAGGCGGACGGCCGGTGTGCAGTATGTGGGGAATATTCTCATGACATCTCACGTCGGAAGGTGCACCATGAGAGTAGCTACTGTACGGGGCGACTTGATTGATTCAGCGGGGGTGAAACGGGGGAAAGGCTGCCACGTACGACGTCAGTGATGGTTGTTGTAGGCAACGTCGAGTACGGGCGTATGTGTCGTGTAGTCCGGGTGTTATTGATTCGAATCACCGTCGCTCGCAGAATGGACCGAGCATACTTGTTCTCACAGTCGTGACGTAGTAAGAACTTGCATGAGAAAGGAACTAATCATCTTGATGTGAAGTATTATTCTACCTTGTATTGGAGCTTGATGAAGAGGCTAGTGCAAACTCGATTCTTTTATGCCATGAGCAATTTACATCGGGAGAAAGCGTTTCTTGTTTGATTGTGGACTCCCGATGTGGCGTGCCCAGGGTTACTTAAAATACTGCAATAATACCTGAAAGTAAGGATTCACTTTTAGGCGAGTTTAATTATGCTTATGCCATCCTATGTTAGGTTCATAACCTCACTTAGAGTTTCATGTTTAGGGTGACGGTTAAGTCTTGCTGAGCATTATGCTCACGGATGCTATCCGAGTTGTTTTGCAGGTAATTGACTCGATGCTTATGAGAAGGGGTGCCGATGAGACTCGGGAACCTCCGAGTGCTTACTCAAAGAGCATCCTCGCCGCTGCAGATTGTCTTCGTGTTGCTAGTAAGAAACGTCCGCGGGCTGGACCGTTTCTTTGTTGCTAGTTTAGATATGAGTCGTGAGAGTGATAGTCTTCCGCTGTAGTTTACTCTGATATAACTATTTGTAAAACATTCTTGTACACTTCCGCTAAACTATTTATGTAATATGATGTGCTTCTGCAACCCGTGTGCTGTTGGGTGCCGCATAACACGGCACCACCCGACGAGGTCCCGTGGGGCCGTCTCAGCGTGGTATCAGATCTGTTACACACGTCGCCCTGGCCGGAATTCGCCCGCGCGCGCAGCGGCCCACGGCGGCAGAGGCACGATCTCGCCGGCGAGGTCGCGGATCTTCATCTACAGACGCTAACATCCGCCTTTTTTGGTAGCAAACGGCAGAGGGGAGGAAGGGGGCCTCACCTCAGTGATTTTATTGATCCCTACGTGGCTAGATGGGGTCGGCAGCGAGCTTCAACGGCGATGGTCTTCGGTGCACGTCGAAGTGGCAGTTGGGGCGGTGATCCCTTCGAGCTCTCGGGTCGTAACGCTTCACTGGGGTCTAGAGATGGCATACCGATGATTAGGGTGGATCGATACCGTGTAATTTGAAGGTTTCACCGGCGGGCGGCGGCGGTACTCACCTGCGAGTGTCGGGTTGGTCGTTCTCGGCGGTGTTTCCTTCCGGGATCGGCGTCTACAGCTTGTACGCGGTGCTGCGGGGTCACTAGATCGGTTGGACAGAGGGAAGCGGCGATGCCCTCGGGAATTTCTAAACTCAACGGCGGCGGCACTCACCGGGAGAGAAACTGCTCGTGCGAGGGGTGGGCGGCGGGGACATCTGTTTTTATCAGGGCCGGGGGCGCGGGGGTTTGTTGCGATCGAGCAGGACGGCGCGAGGGATTTGGGGTTGGGTCGAGCGCGAGGAATCCGGGAGCGTCGGGTGTGATCGGCGCGAAGGAACCGGAGCGGTTGGGGGCGCGCGCGAGGAGAGGGATGACACGCGGGCCCTGCGTGTCAGTGAGAGGGAGAGAGGGGGGCGAGGGTTGGGCTGGCTGGCGCGGGGTCTTGGGCCGGCTGGTGGGTTTCGGCCCACTGGCCGGTTTCGGTTTTCTTTTTCTTTTTCTTTTTCCTTTTATTTTTCTTTTTTGATTTGAATTTGAATTCCAGTTTGAATTTGAATTGCTTTATCACATGCATTACGTCCAAAAATTTTTAAATTCCCCTCTTTAGCAGGTTTTGGGGTGTTACAGCTCTACCCCCCTTAAAAGAAATCTCGTCCTCGAGATTGGTGATTCTAGGAAAACAAATCCGGAAACTGTGCCTTAAGCTCGTCTTCTCGCTCCCATGTGGCTTCCGCTTCCAAGTGATGCTTCCACTGCACCTTGCACATCCAGATTCTTTTATTTCTTGTGAGGCGTTCCATTGTCTCCAAAACCTTGACCGGTTGCTCGGCAAAAGAAAGATCCTCTCGTACGTCAACCTCATTCATGGCTAACATCTCTTCGGGCGTCCTTAGACATTTCTTGAGCTGTGACACATGGAATACATTGTGCACATCCGATAGGCGAGCCGGTAGTTCTAGTTGATATGCCACTTCGCCTTTCCTCTCCAAAATCTGAAAGGGGCTGATGTATCGAGGTGATAATTTCCCTTTCACCTCGAACCGACAAAGTCCTCGGATAGGGGACACCTTGAGATAGACATAGTCCCCCATGTTAAAAACGAGCTCTCTTCTCCGTACATCGGCATAGCTCTTTTGTCAGGTCTGTGCTATGCTCAAATTGTTGCGGATTTCCCTCACTTTCGCCTCGGCTTCTTGTAGTACCTCGGGCCCAAACACTTTACTTTCCCCTGTTTGGTTCCAAAATAGTGGAGTTCTGCACTTCCTCCCATACAAAGCCTCAAATGGTGACATCTTCATACTAGCCTGATAGCTGTTGTTATAGGAGAACTCCACATACGGTAAGTTCTTATCCCAACTCCGATTGTTTTTGAGTGCGCACACTCTCAACATATCCTCAAGGATCTGATTGGTTCTTTCCGTCTGCCCGTCAGATTGGGGATGATAGGCAGAACCTTGAGGTGAACTGTGTCCCTCGATCCGACACTATCTTCTTGGGCACTCCATGGTAACACACGGTCCTTGACATGTATAACTCCGCCAATTTAGATCCGCTGTAGCTTTCTGTCACGGGGATGAAATGAGCTACCTTGGTTAGCCTGTCGATGATGACCCATATCGAATCATATCCCGATTGGGTCCTGGGTAGTCCCACTATCAAATCCATACCGATTTCTTCCCATTTCCATTGAGGCACTTTGAGTGGTTGCAACAGTCCCGCGGGTCGTTGATGTTCTGCTTTCACCAACTGACATGTGTCACATAGGGCAACATGTTCCGCGACATCTCGCTTCATGCCATACCACCAATATCTGCTCTTCAGGTCATGATACATCTTCGTACTCCCAGGGTGAATAGAATATTCAGAATCATGAGCTTCCTTCAAAATCAATTCACGGATCTACTTCACTTCAGGCACACAGATTCTTTTCCCATGCCACACCGTACCTTGTTTATCCTCTCTGAACCCAGGGGCTTTATTTTCTTTGATGAGTTCTCTAATCTCTTGTATCTTCTCGTCATTCTTCTGACCATGCGTATGTCTTGCTCTAGTGTGGAGTCCACTTCCCTGGCAATGGCCTCGCCACTATTCACCAGACATAGATTGAGTTTTGCAATCTCTTACTTCAATTCTGTAGGCATGTCCTTTAAGCTCAACATATTGACCTACACCTTCCATCTTAAAGCATCCGCCACGACGTTCGCTTTCCCAGGATGATAGTTGATGCCCATATCAAAGCCGTTGATTAGCTCTAACTATCTCCTTTGTCTGAGGTTGCGATCTGGCTGTGTGAAAATGTACTTTAACCTCTTATGATCCGTATATATCTCTGTCCTTTTCCCCATCAAGTAATGCTGCCAAATCTTCAATGCGTGTACCACTGCGGCTAGCTCTAGGTCATGCGTAGGATAGTTCTTCTCGTGTTTTCGGAGCTGCCGGGACGCATACGCCACGACATGCCCCTCTTGCATGAGAACACATCCCAACCTGTGTCCAGATGCATCGCAGTATACTGAAAAATTCTTCTGCATATCTGGCATAACTAGCACTGGGGCTGTTGTCAATCTTTTCTTCAATTCTTGAAAACTCGTCTCACACTGTGGTGTCCATGTGAATGTGGTTCCCTTCTCTAAAAATTTGGTGAGGGGTCTTGAAATCTTGGAGAAACCCTCGATAAACCGTCGATAATACCCAGCCAATCCTAAGAAGCTTCGAACTTCCCTGACATTTTCAGGGGTCTTCCACTTCTGCACATCCTCGATCTTGGCAGGATCTACCGAGATTCCTCCCTCCGAGATTATGTGTCCTAAGAAGGGAACTCTCTTCAGCCAAAACTCACACTTGCTCAACTTGGCATATAGTTGGTGTTCTCTCAGCTTTTGCAGCACCAATCTTAAGTGTCCCTTATGTTCTTCTTCATCTTTGGAGAAGACGAGAATGTCATCAATGAAAACCACCACAAATTTGTCCAAATATTCCATGAATACCTTGTTCATGAGATACATGAAGTATGCGGGGCATTAGTTAGCCCGAACGGCATGACGGTGTATTCATACAGCCCGTACCGAGATACGAAAGCTATCTTTAGAATGTCGGTTTGCCTTATCTTAAGTTGGTGGTATCCCGACCTGAGATCAATTTTTGAGAACACACAAGCTCCCCTCAACTGATCAAATAAGTCTTCAATGCGGGGTAATGGGTACTTGTTCTTGATGGTTACTTCATTCAACGCACGGTAGTCTACGCATAACCTTTGGGTCCCGTCCTTCTTGGGCACAAATATCACTGGAGCTCCCCATGGTGAGGAACTAGGACGAATATACCCCTTCTCCGTCAATTCTCTTATATGCTCTTTGAGCTCTTCCAGCTGTTTGGAGTCCATCCGATAAGATCTCTTGTATATTGTAGCTGTTCCAGGCACTAGCTCAATCGCGAATTCCACTTCACGATCGGGGGGCATACCTGGCAACTCCTTCGGAAAAACGTCTGGATATTCCATGATAATCCTGATCTCTTCCACTTCCACCTTAACTTGATTGAGTTTAAGGTCCCTCCTAGGTTCTTGTACAGTTATGAACTTCACTCTTGTGCCACTAGGGTGAGTTAGTTCCACCGTTCTTGTCGAACAATGGATGATTCCTTTATGTTTGGTCAACCAATCCATACACAAAATAATATCTATCCCTTGTGAGTCTATCACTATGAGGTTTGCAGTAAATACTACCCCATTAATGTCTAGATTCACCTTGGGACACACTTGTCTTGTCCTTATTTCTCCACCTGGAGAGTTCACTGCTAACATATGGTTCATTTGTGTTGTTGCTAGACCGTGCTTCTTAACAAACCCTTGAGCAATGAACGAGTGGGTAGCACCAGAATCGAACAATAGGGTTGCAATGTGTAAATTGGCAGGAAACTTACCAATTACCACGTCAGGTGCCTCTTGCGCTTCCTCCATGGTCACGTGGTTCACCCGTCCTCGCATCACATTCTGCTGTTGTGGCTGCATGGGCTTCTTCTTTGGGCACTTATGGGCATAGTGCCCCACTTCACCACAGTTGAAGCATTGCACCCCATCCTTAGGTGCCTGGCCTTTGTTGCTTTGGGTTGGTTCGGTGGTCCTTGTCCTGCTGGTCGAGGTTGATATGTGGGGCGAGGCTGCTGTACAAACTGACGCTGCGGCTGTGCTGGTGCTGACGGAGGCTTAAATTCGGGTTGTACCCTCTGGGTGCTGAGTAGGGTACCACGGCACGGCTCGTCTTCCCTGCGGGTTGCTGCATCAGACGTGGGCGTGTGTTGCTACCTGAGGCTTGGTGTGACCATCCCGCCTTCCTCTTGTTTTCATTCTCCAAGGCCTTCAGCTTCCTCTCCATGACAAATGCTCTGTCTACCATCTTTTGGAAGCTTTCATACTCGTTGGAGGACATTGCACATTGCATTTCCATAGTAAGTCCTTCCACAAAACAGTCCTGTTTTTGCTAATTAGTTTCGATGTCCCGTGGTGCATAACAGGATAGTTGGGTGAACTTAGTGAGGTATTCCCTCACAGTCATGTTTCCTTGCTGCAGTCCCAAGAACTCCTTTCTCTTGTTTTTGAGTTCACCCCTTGGTATGTAATGGTTGCGGAAACTGCGCTTGAATTCTTCCCAAGTGATGTTCTCGGGGTCATGATGGGCTGCCACGTAAGCGGTCCACCAATCAGCAGCAGGTCCATGCAATTGGTGAGAGGCAAACAGAACCCTCTCATACCCTTGGCATTGTATGATCCTCATCTTGCTCTCAATGGTCTTTAGTCTGTCATCTGCCTCCAGAGGTTCAGCAACACTTGCAAACTTTGGAGGTTGAGTCCCCAGAAACTCACTCAACCTTGGTTGGCGTGGTGCAGCTTGTGAGGGTGGAGCTTGGTGCATGTTGGCCACCACTTGAGTTAGACTCTGTATGAGCTGATTCTGATTTTCAAGCATTTGGTGGATAGGATCAGCTCCTTCCCGGCGACCATCCCTGTCGTGTCCTCCAGAAAGATGAGGGTTGCTGGCCTCATCGTTGTTGTTGGTGGGGTTGGCACCACGACCCTTTCCTCTTCCAGCCATCTATCATGATCAATCAAATGTTAACTTAAAGCATTACGTATTAACTTCCCAAATTGCTTGTTTAAACTTAAACTTTTGAGGCCTTAATATATTAAACATTTTCTGAGGGTTTCACATAGATTTTTGGGAGTCACGTCTCACGAGAAAATAAATGCACTCTTAATTCAATGGGGTTCACACATCAAAGCAAAGAAACCTAAAGATGAGGTTGTGGACAAATGCCCATTGCTTCCACAACTCGCGTCACACACCAAACATTAACACACAACTAACTAAGGTATTGACTCGACTACTCGATAACCTGCTGAAATAAGGGAAAGGACTCTAAACGACTCGTATCACTGAGCTGGCTCTTCGGGGTCTTCCTCATTATTGCGGCTGCCCTCTGATTCCGCTTTGGGTGGGGAAGCTGCTGGTGGAGAAGTGCAGCGACGCTTGCTCGCCCGACGGTCTGGAGAGTCAGGAGTCCATGTGTCATTCACGGTGACACACAGTTCATTCCCATCTCCTCTTTCTCTCGCCCTCAGGCTGGCGCGAAGCAATGCCTCAGTCTTCTTCAGGGTGTCACGAACATCCTGAAGCTCCTGCTGGCACTCCTGCAGTTGAGTGCTGAGCATAGCAGCATCCTCCAAGCACAAGTCCATGTGCTCATGGGAAGTCCCCTGCTGCACTGGCGGGTACTTGTACTCCGCGGTGCCACTCTCACGCTGGAGGACATACATGTACTCAGTCCTGTCCAGGTGGCGACGGTTGATGTAACTCTGACAGGTGATGGCCTCCCAGGTGACATCCTTCTCAGCATCGACCTGAGTCGCCCGACAAGCTGGAGAGCGGTGGATCTTGAGCAGCTGATTTTCATGGATAATCCTCATCTCTGAGCTCTATTCTTCTCGCTTCTCACGGAGGGTCCTGGTGGAGCTGTAGTGTATGATCAGCTTGCCCACATTGCCTGCGGCGTGGAGCATACACCGAAGACGGCGCAACAAGCCTCCTACTGCCAACCCGTAGGAGTGGTACGTCACCGGACAGTTCTCCTCTCTCAAGGCAAGGGGGGCAACTACAGGAACTCTCCTTCCGGTGGACTTGCGGGCGGTGCGGATCATGCGAACCATCTAAAACATAAAGCATTTAAAATTAAGTTAGATAAGAGTTAAACAAAAATTGTATTGTGAATAAACGTTGGGCCAAGATGAATAAATTGACCCCATTAAATAACACTTTCAACCCACACCTTTGTAAAATAGTTTTAATAAAATAGGGTCCTTAACTACGTCCATTTCTACCTAGGTCCACGTTCCTACGGGCAACCTTGGCTCTGATACCACTTCTGTCACACCCGGTTTCTCCGAAGAACAACCAAGTGAATATCACATGTATGCCAGGATCATTTTCTCATACATGTGATGACTAATGGTGAAGCATCATCATATTACAAGCCAGGTGTTCGAATATAAATAAGTCTTACATTGCACACGTCTCGATGGATGATAATAAGTTCATAATATGTAAATAAAACAGTAGAGGAATATAAATCTTGTGGGCTCCGAAACAGGCGTTTCCCGAGGGACTACGTGAACCTAGAATCCTTCTTCAGGTCCAAAGTTTTGATCATTGAAAACCACATCATCCCCTTGACCTGAGCAGCAATTAAACCAACAGAAAAGCAAGTTTGAGTACCATGGGTACTCAGCAAGTGTGGGAAAGTTATGTCATGCATGGCTAGAGCAAGGAGAGGTTGAAATCATGGTTAAAGCACTACGCAATTAATACATATCACCTTAGCTTATTAAGCGCCTACATTACTACACAGGTGAAATGGTCCTAAACTCCCAACCCATCATCAAAATCAAATAACCATAACATCATTTCCAATGTTAAGCTCCCCACTTAACATCCTCAACTTCCAAGTTCATCATCCTCTAATCATGAATAAGTCCAAGCCGCTCTTGACCGCGAGCACGGCTGTCATGGCAGTTTTGACTCTGCAGAGTTTGCACCACTGCACCCACATGTAGTGATTTCATCCCCCATTGCCGGGTAGACTAAAAGAACCTCCATTATGCCAGTGGCCACGAACCACGTTCATACTTCCCAGGTGTGTAGCCAGGAGATCACTACGAGGCCTTTACAAAGGAATTCCTGACGAGCGTGGGCCCACTGAAGTTTCACCCCTAACAGCATACAAGAGGCTCCAACCCTGCTGCAGTGGCCCCCTCTTGAGCCTTGCGGTTGATATGGTAGTCCAGCTGACACCTATTCCCCGCACCATCCAAAACACCCATACTACGCCGGGGATACACCAAATTAATTGGCCAAGCTGCCCCATCTCAGCATGTGGTTGGCACGGTAAAGCCAGGTTACATGCTCCATGAACCGGTCCCTAGGATCCAGGCAAGTATTAAACACAAACCCAAGTCTCGTGCACACAGCACCAACCAAATCATCCAACTTGCCTCGATCCCTACCTCTACATAACTCATAATATCTCAATCAAGAGTAAGGTAAATAAGTTGATGATCTCATATCCCACTTATCCCATTCTAAGCATGGCTAAGCATAAGTAATATGAATGAATGACATAGTAAAATAAACCCCAACCCAAGCTACAAGGGAACAAGATAATGCAATTCTAGGGAAACTTCCTAGCATGGGTATCATATTCCAAATTGACCATGCAAATTAATTCTAACTACACATCCTAGTATAGGATCAAAGTGGTCAAGGACACTTGCCTTCTTCCTGCTGCTCTGGGAATGGAAAGTATTGGTCTTGGAAGGGGAGAACTTGCTCTGGGGCAGGTTCTACTCATGCCAATACACATAGCAAAAGAATACAGCAATCCATAAGCCATAGTTCACACTTTCACTCATGCAAACCATACATACATATGGGAGTCATTCACATTTCTAAGTGTTGTGGTTACCCTAGATGTGTTGATTTTTTGGCCTACATGCACTTTTAAACATATACATATTATTTTTAACTTTTGTATTCAGATTTCTATTTGCACACTATATATGAATTTCCAATTTGAACAAATTCTTTATATTTAATTAATACACTTCTTAGCCACAAAGTTTACATGAAAGATAATTTCCTACTCCAAATAGGTTTTCAGATCTTCTACAAAATCCTAAATTGAAGTTTTTGAAAATGAAGACCTGATTTAACATCTTCTAATCATGCATACTTATTTTCCTATATTTTCAGATTTAATTTCTATACCTAAAAGTGAACTTTACTATTAAAATAGTTAGTCTTATCATTTAAACAGAATAGGTTCTGATCTAATATGTTCAATAAAATATTTTTGAACCTCCTCTCTGATGTGAAACAATTTTAATTTATTTTACTTGTTTTTAGAATTACTTCCTAGCCTAAAAGGTGTCTCTAGAGATAATAAAAATGAGCAACACTTAGGCAGATTTCATTTCAGCCTAAAATCTATTTTTGAATCATTCTAAAGTTTTCCAAGTGCTAGGAGAGTTTAAATTTATATTTGCACATGTGTTTGCATCTCCATTTAAATTTAAATCCTAGTCACATTTTCAAATTTCTAAATTTAATATCCTATAGGGTCAAAAAGGCAAATCCACCCTACTGCAGGGTTTACTTTACTATTTCCTAAATTTTCAGGGGCCTAATTACACATAACAGAAGGGTTTTCCTAATTTTCATTAAGTCTAGGGGCTAAAACTGATTTTTAAATGAATTTACATGAATTTCTGAAGGTCCAGGGGCTAGATCAGAAGTTTCTGGGGCTAGTTCGTGTTTTCCGAGATCCCCAGGGGGTAGCGCGTAAGAATCCCGGCCTTTATAACATGGGGCTGACGTGGGCCGTTGGATTTAAAACGGACTGCTCAGATTAGATTGCCGAAGCGGTACGCGTTGATTTAATTTCTACCGTGCGATTTAAAATAGATGGCCCTCAAGGGGCCACATCGCCCTGGCCGGAATTCCCCCGCGCGCGCGGCGGTGCACGGCGGCAGAGGCGCGATCTCGCCGGCGAGGTCGCGGATCTTCATCTACAGACGCTAACATCCGCCTTTTTTTGTAGCAAACGGCAGAGGGGAGGAAGGGGGCCTCACCTCAGTGATTTTTCTTGATCCCTACGTGGCTAGATGGGGTCGGCGGCGAGCTTCAACGGCGATGGCCTTCGGTGCACGTCGAAGTGGCAGTTGGGGCGGTGATCCCTTCGAGCTCTCAGGTCGTAACGCTCCACTGGGGTCTAGAGATGGCACGCCGATGATTAGGGTGGATCGATACCGTGTAATTCAAAGGTTTCACCGGCGGGCGGCGGCGGTACTCACCGGCGAGTGTCGGGTTGGTCGTTCTCGGCGGTGTTTCCTTCCGGGATCGGCGTCTACAGCTTGTACGCGGTGCTGCGGGATCACTAGATCGGTTGGACAGAGGGAAGCGGCGATGCCCTCGGGAATTTCTAAACTCAACGGCGGCGGGGCTCACCGGGAGAGAAACTGCTCGTGCGAGGGGTGGGTGGCGGGGACATCTGTTTTTATCAGAGCCGGGGGCGCGGGGGTTTGTTGCGATCGAGCAGGACGGCGCGGGGGATTCGGGGTTGGGTCGAGCGCGAGGAATCCGGGAGCGTCAGGTGTGATCGGCGCGAAGGAACCGGAGCGGTTGGGGGCGCGCGCGAGGAGAGGGATGACACGCGGCCCCGCGTGTCAGTGAGAGGGAGGGAGGGGGACGCGGGTTGGGCTGGCTGGCGCGGGGTCTTGGGCCGGCTGGCAGGTTTCGGCCCACTGGCCGGTTTCGGTTTTCTTTTTCTTTTTCCTTTTCTTTTTCTGTGTTTGATTTGAATTTGAATTCCAGATTGAATTTGAATTGCTTTATCACATGCATTACGTCCAAAAAATTTTAAATTCCCCTCTTTAGCAGGTTTTGGGGTGTTACATTTTATCACCGCACTTCAAGAACTTGGCTCGAGCGATGTAGACATTGGAAGTGATGAAGATGAAGATGATCTGGCGAACTTGTGCTTCATTTCGGGCAAATCAAAATCAATTATGGAGGATGCAGAACACAACAGTGACAACGAAGAGGTATGTCCTACTTGCAAAGAAATGTGTGATGCTATTTCTCGTGCCACTATTATTGTTAAGAAAAAGGACAAAAAGCTTAGGGACAATGCTGTTAAAATTGAGTCACTAGAATCTGAAATTAATCGTTTAAAATCCTTGATTCCTATTAATGATTCTTGTTCCTCATGTGATTTAATATATGAACAATTGTCCTCTCTAAGAAGTGCACACACCTCCACACTTGATAAACTTGAACTTGAAATCGAAAATAACAAAAAGCTTGCTACACTTAATGATAAAAACTTGAAAGATGCTTGTTGTTCTACAATTGATTTGCATTGTTCTACTTGCGATGATCTTGATAAGACACTACAAGATGCTATGAAAGAAATTTCTATATTGAACAATGCTTTACGTTCTCATGAAGTTAAATATTGTTCCAATTGCAAATTAAAAGGAAAAACTTCATGTGAAAATTGCCTTGATCTATCAAATAAACTTGATAACATGCATAAGACATTAGATCGGTTTTGTAATGGGAATAGTACCTAAACTTGCTGCTGAATTCTTCCAAGTCTTGCAATGATAAAACTGGTTTAGGTCTTGATTCACATGCTCATGCTAAGGAACATCCACCTAAAATTGTAAAATCATTAGGAAATGGTTTGATTCAAACAGTTCCTAAACAAAAAGAAGTGGTCTTTAAATCTGCAGGAGTGTTGTCACATTCGGGTTCAAATAAGCATACTGCATGCTCATCTAGACATGAACACAAAGTTAAATTTCATTGTACCTATTGTGGTAGAGATGGTCATGTCATAGATTTTTGTTATAGACTAGCTAAACAACATAAAAAGGAAAGAATGCAAGCTAGATCTTATAACTCTCATGCAAAATTTGCTGCACATACTAAACCGAATGTCAGGAACATGCAATCTGCTGTTATGAGTCAGAAATATTCCAAGTTTACCTCCGGAGGTTCAGTTTTTGCCTCCGGACCTTTTGTTTTTGCCTCCGGAGCTACTAATTTTTGTGCTACACAAGTAACACCTCATAGTTAAGTAGTTAAGAACAAAAAATCTCAAACTTTGACTCATCAACCTGCTGTTTTATCTCAGCTTTCGCATGTTATTCCTGCTGGACGTCATGTGACTCAGTACTGGATTCCTAAATGCCTTTTAACTAACCCCTGTATTGAGTCATCGATGTATTGTGCTTCTATGTAGGTACACGCTTGAGGAAGGAGAACATTTGGGTTGTGGATTCAGGTTGCTCACGCCACATGACCGGTAACAAAGAATGGTTCTCCTCTCTCTCTTTTGTGTCATGTGTAGAGAATGTTACTTTTGCCGATAATTCTTCAACTCCTATAATTGCTAAGGGTTCGGTTAGAGTAAATGATCACTACACTTTGAAGGATGTGGCACTTGTCAAAAATTTAAAATACAACTTGCTTTCTGTTTCACAATTGCTAGATGAAAATCTGGAAATTATTTTCAATAAAAATTGCTGCAAAGTTGTAGGTTCAAATAGTGAGCTTACCTTTAACATGTCTCGGTTTGGAAGAGTTTTTAAAACTGATTTTGATATGTCTTCCTCTAAGCATAGATGTCTAGTTGCAAATGATTCCAAAGATTTATATTTTTGGCATCGTAGACTTGGTCACGTAGGCTTTGATCATCTCACGCGTGTTAGTGCTCTTGATCGCATACATGGGCTGTCTAAGCTTAAAGGGGACAAAGAAATTGTGTGCTCTTCTTGCAGACATGCTAAGATGGTTGCAGGTTCACATGGTCCTCTCACAATGACCATGACAACTGAACCGGGTCAACTTTTACACCTTGACACCGTAGGACCTTCACGTGTTCGATCTTTCGGAGGTAAATGATATGTTCTTGTGATTGTTGATGCCTATTCTAGATACTCTTGGGTTTACTTTATGGCATCTAAGAATGAAGCTTTTAGTCACTTTAGAACTTTATTTCTTAGATTATCAATTGATCACCCAGGATCTTTAAGAGCAATTAGAAGTGATAATGGAACCGAATTTAAATATCAATCGTTTGATCACTTTTGTGCTGAAAATGCAATAGATCATCAATTTTCTTCACCATATGTACCACAACAAAATGGTGTTGTAGTGAGAAAGAACAGAACCTTAGTTGAGATGGTTAGGACTATGCTTGATGAATATAAAACTCCTAGGAAATTTTGGGCTGATGCAATTACAACCGCTTGTTATGTCTCAAATCGTGTTTTCTTGCGTGCTAAGCTAGGTAAAACACCATATGAGCTCAGATTTGGACATAGGCCTAGTGTCACACACTTTAGGGTCTTTGGTTGCAAATGCTTTGTTAAGAAACATGGTAATCTTGATAAATTTGAAGCTAGATCTGTTGATGGCATGTTTCTTGATTATCCATCTCATACTAGAGGCTACCATGTGCTTTTACTTGCAACAACAACAACAACAACCAAGCCTTTATCCCAAGCCTGTTGGGGTCGGCTAGACATGAAACCCAATATCAATGAAGTAAAAGAGAGGAAGAGATATAAGAACAAGGGAAAAAGAAAAAAAAGAAAAAAAAAGAAAAAAGAAAGAAAAAGAGAAAAGAAAAAAAAAGAAAAAAAAAAGAGAAAAGAAAAAAAAAGAAAAAGAGAAAAACAAGACTACGATTCTGGCACATGAATTGCTACTTTCCATGCCGTCCTATCATGAGCTAAGTCTCTAGATACATTTCAATCTCTCAAATCTCGTTTCACCGCCTCCTCCCAGGTCAACCTTGGTCGTCCTCTACCCCTCCTAATATTTTCTCTACCTCTTAAAATCCCACTGTTAACCGGTGCTTCTAGAGGTCTCCGTTGGATATGTCCAAACCACCTAAGTCGATGTTGGACTAACTTCTCTTCAATCGGCGCCACCCTTACCTTATCACGAATCGCCTCATTCCTTATTCGGTCTCTTCTCGTGTGCCCGCACATCCACCGTAGCATGCGCATCTCTGCGACACTCATTTGTTGGACATGTTGCCATTTAGTTGGCCAACATTCCGCCCCATAGAGCATCGCGGGTCTGATCACCGTCCTATAGAACTTCCCTTTTAGCTTTTGTGGGACTTTCCTATCACATAGGATTCCAGAGGCTTGTCGCCATTTCATCCACCCTACCTTGATCCCGTGGCAAACATCCTCATCAATATCGCCATTGCTTTGTAACATTGATCCTAAGTATCGGAAAGAGTCCCTTCTAGGTACTATTTGTCCTTGTAGACTAACATTTTCCTCTTCACCACCAACATCACTAATGTCACATCTCATATACTCGGTTTTGGTCCTACTAAGTCTAAACCCCTTGGACTCTAAGGTTTGTCTCCATAACTCTAATTTCTTATCAACACCATCTCTAGTTTCATCTACCAGCACTACATCATCAGCAAAGAGCATGCACCAAGGGATATCCCCTTGTATATCCTTCGACACCTCATCCATCACCAAGGAAAAGATGTATGGGCTCAAAGCTGATCCTTGATGTAGTCCTACCGTGATAGGAAATGCATCAGTTTCACTATCACTTACGCGCACACTTGTCCTAACGTTATTGTACATATCCTTGATAAGGGTAATGTACTTTGTTGGCACTTTATGTTTCTCTAGTGCCCACCACATGACTGACCTTGGTATCTTGTCATACGCCTTCTCCAAGTCGATGAACACCATATGCAAGTCCTTCTTCTGCTCCCTATATCTCTCCATAAGCTGACGAAGCAAGAAAATCGCCTCCATTGTAGATCTCCAAGGCATAAAACCAAACTGGTTTTTAGTGACATTGGTCACTTTCCTCAGGCGGTGTTCAATCACTCTCTCCCAAAGCTTCATAGTATGACTCATAAGCTTAATACCTCGATAATTAGTACAACTTTGAATATCTCCATTATTTTTGAAGATAGGTACTAATATACTTTTCCTCCATTCTTCAGACATCTTGTTTGACCGAAAAATGTGGTTGAATAGCTTTGTGAGCCATACTATTGCCACGTCCCCAAGACATCTCCATACCTCAATAGGGACATCGTCAGGGCCGAGGGCCTTTTCTCCTTTCATCCTTTTTAAGGCCTCCTTAACCTCAAACTCTTGTATCCTCCACACGAACCGCCTGTTGGAGTCATCAAAGGAGTCATCCAACTCAACCATAGTGCTCCCATTCCCATCATTGAATAGCCCATTAAAGTAATCACGCCAACTATTGTTAATCTCTTCATCCTTCACTAGAATGCGGTCAGTCTCATCTTTGATGCATTTAACTTGATTGAGATCCCTCATCTTTCTCTCGCGGATTTTTGCTACCTTGTATATGTCCTTTTCACCTTCTTTTGTCTCTAGTCTCTCATATAACTTATCATAGGCCTGTCCTCTTGCCTTACTCACAACCCGCTTTGCATTCTTCTTAGCCTCTTTGTACTTAAGCATGTTGCTTGCGCTTCTATCATTATGACAACTCTTGTAACACTCCTTCTTCTCCTTAATGGCCTTTTGTACATCCTCATTCCACCACCAAGTGTCTTTATCTATAAGTTTCTTTCCCTTTGTCACACCGAACACCTCACTAGCTACCTTCCTAATGCAAGTTGCCATCTTCATCCACATACTATCTGCATCTCCATTTTCTGCCCAGGGTCCTTCTGTGATCACCCTATTTTTAAAGGATTCTTGTGATTCTCCCTTCAACTTCCACCACTTTGTTCTTGTGATTTTGACACCTTTGTCTCGCAGAGAACATGTATGGAAGCGAAAGTCAGCTACCACAAGATTATGTTGTGTCACAACACACTCCCCCGGGATCACCTTACAATCTAGACACTCCCGTCTATCCTTTCTCCTAGTGAGGACAAAGTCAATCTGGCTAGAGTGTTGGGCACTACTAAAGGTCACTAGGTGAGATTGCCTCGTCCTAAAGAGGGTGTTAGCTATCAACAGATCATAGGCTACGGCAAAGTCTAGGATGTCCTTACCCTCTTGATTTCTATAGCCGCATCCAAAACCTCCATGTACTCCCTCAAATCCTAGGTTAGTTGCACCCACATGACTATTGAGATCTCCCCCTATGAGGAGTTTCTTGGTTATCGGTACACTACTAACCATATCCTCCAACTCCTCCCAAAGTTGCCTCTTAGCACTCATGTTGAGCCCAACTTGTGGGGCATAAGCACTAATGACGTTCAAGACAATGTCCCCAATTACTATCTTGATTAAGATGATCCTATCCCCTCGTCTTCGAACATCCACTACTCCATCCTTAAGACTCTTATCTATTAGAACACCTACGCCATTCCTAGTCCCAGCTGAACCAGAATACCAAAGCTTGAAACTGGTATTCTCGACTTCTCTCGCCTTTTGACCCGCCCATCTAGTCTCTTGTACACAAAGGATATTTACTCGTCTCCTAATGGCAACATCTACTAACTCACGTAGCTTCCCCGTCAAGGATCCTACATTCCAACTACCCACCCAAAATCTATGTTCCTCGGCTAGCTTCCTTACGCTTTGCACCCGTCGAGTAAGATGCAAAGACCCTTGCTCACTTATCACTACATCCGGGCGATGATGTAGCACGCCACTAAGGTGGTGGCGATCCGGCCCTTGCTCATTTAACACCATATCCGGGTTCCTATATGGCGCGCCACTAAGACGGTGGCGACCCGGCCCTTGCCCACTTAACACCATACCCGGGTTCTGATATGGCGCGTCGCTAAGAGGGTTACACCCCAACGAATTTCTATTGGGTTCCATTTCCATGAGAATGGCTATGTGTAGTTGTTGGCTCGCCAAGCCTATCACAACCCCCTCCTCCTTTACCCGGGCTTGGGACCGGCTATGTCATTACAACATAGGCGGAGTTCCGTGTGCTTTTACTTGATACTAACAAAATTGTGGAGACTTGTGAGGTTTCTTTTAATGAAGCTAGCCCAGGTACTAGTTCAAATATTGCAGGTCCGGATCCATATCCGCAGGGGGAGAGTATATTTGTTGAAGAAGAGGAAGAAGTGGTGCTGCTGCCCGAAAATTCAGCAGCTAATGACATTGTTCCAGCTACTTATCCTGATTCACAGCCAGCACCGACGACCACCATTGCTGGTCCAGATCCTCCTCACGTCACAAGCTCATCTATTTGTGATGAACATGAAGAAGAAGAAGCTTGTGAAGTGTCCACTCCCCTCCGGATTCTCAAAAGTCATCCTCCGCAACAAATTATTGGAAGCTTGCATGAACGAGTTACAAGATCCAGGTTTTTCGGCCCCAATTATCATGCTCATTCTGCTTTTGTTGCTTCTTTTGAACCCAAAGATATATCACACGCACTCACTAATTAATCTTGGATTATTGCCATGCAAGAAGAGTTAGAAAATTTTGAAAGAAATAATGTTTGGAAACTTGTACCTCCACCTCAAGGTCACACTTTAATTGGAACTAAATGGGTGTTTAAAAATAAAAAAAAGTGAGGATGGGGTTGTGGTTAGTAATTGTAAGGGCCTCAGTTTTTGACACATATTTGAAGTGTTCATCACCACACCACACACCTCATTTGAAGTAAGTTGATGAACACAAATGAAGAGCAAGTAACCACCATCAACATGCTCATTAGAGAACAAACTCACATATTGCAAAAGTGGTATTTCCCACATGTGATATAGAAGGGGGCTGGACATATGAAAACTCCTAAACATTGCTAAGGATGTCCATGCCAAGTTTCACCCAAATTCAAAACCTTTTTGGGATCATTTTGGGTATAGCTAGAAAGAGGGCAGTTTGAAACCATATTCAAATTCAAACTGTTTTTACCCCATGAATTTAAAAGTGGGAGGCATATTCTTACTCAGCACATTTTTGTGAGCTCACACACCAATTTTCACTCCATTTGGAGTTGATCTTGACATGAGCTAAGTGGGACAAATTCAAACTTTATTTGAAATCAAAACTGAACTTGTGCTGAAATTCATTCAAACCAAACCCAATTTGAATTCTACTCAATTCAAATGGCTCATGGGTGAATAATTTGAATACCCAGGGTTATTTTGGGGCTCACTGTTTACAACAGTGATTAGGAGTGAATTTCAGAGGTTAAAACCCCGGGTGGGTCCCACATGTCAGCCACAGAGAAGAATCAACCGACTGAGACTTTTCTCACTCGGGTCGCCGAGCCGCCGCTGCGATCGCCACCGAGGGGAGCCGCCGCGCCAGCAGCTGCTTGGCCACGCGCGGGCGTGAGGCGGTTCAGAGCCTTCTTAAGGCGTCTTCCCCCCTCCTCGGCCGAAGCCTCACCCGTTTCTTCCCCCGCAAGAACTCAGCGCCGGCAAACTCCATCCACAGCTCGGAATCGATCGGAGAGCGCCGATCACAGCCTTCCCGTCCCCTCTCGAGCCACGGCAAGGTACTAGAAACCTTCCTCCGTCTTCCCCGCTGCTAGAATTCAGCTGAAACAGATTGATATCGGCTATGCCGAAAGATCACTTTGGTGACTTAAAACCGCTGCACCTCGGGCTCCCGTGGACAGCCCAACAGGGGCGTTGTCACGCCCGAGCCAAGGCACCCTTGGACGCGCTGTGACCGGTGCTGCTCACCCCTGAGCCACAGCCCGAGTGGTTGCTCACCGGCGGCGAATTTCCAGTTTTCCCCCTTCTCTGTGCAGAACGACATTCGGGTGCGGTTCCGTTGAATTCGTATGCTAGAAAGGATTAGAGGGCCTTAATCTGCTCTCACACAAACTAGACACGGTAACGCACAAGTTGCCTTCACAACTTTTGGCCGGAGAACCTCTGCATCCGGCGTAATTCGAGGTTTACCAACGGCGGAGCTAGCGGGAGATATCAGGCGCACGGTGAGGACCTACTTCGGGCCTTCCCCGAGCTGCCTCAAGCTCATGTCGACCTTCCCTGAGGTCCACTGATGCTTCCCGACCGGCTGCTCGCGTAGTTGAGGTGCTAGGGAAGTCAGCCGACACGGCCGAAGTCGTTCCGAGACGGCGGCTCGTCGCCGACCATGCACCGGCCGTTGTCATGACGATCTGACCCCAGAATCCTGTTCCCCGAGTTAAAGTAGGCAGGGGCGGACAAGATGGTGAAGTTTGGAGCTCCACAAAAGCTGCCGGCGAGCTCTCCGGCGAGGTTCCCCGGCGGCAGAGCGCGGGCATCGGGAGGTTGAAGAAGGGGGTGGACCCCAGCTGTCAGCAACCGATATTTTAAATCGGGATCGGGCTGCGGCCGGGATCGGCTGTGCTGGCGCGCAAATACCCTGTGGGCCTCGTTGTACCGGACACCTCCGCGCTCAACACGTGTCCCCGCGGGCTCCCACGAGTTTAAACTTTTCCCCCGATTTTCAGAATTCTTCCAAACTTCAAATCCTCATAACTTTGGCTAGAAAGCTCCAAATCGAGTGAACCAAATTTTGCTGGATTCAGCTCTCTGAGTACTTTCCACCAAATCAAGTTTCACTTCATGAAAACCCTTGTTTCTCCAGAATTAATTCCTCAAAGTTTAAACTGTTAGGAATTTAACTGGAGAATCTTGTGGAGGAAAATCCTGAAATTTTGACGGGATGTTCACCAAAATATCCCTGAACTACCATAAAAATTTCAGACCCATTTGAGCTCATTTGATCCACCTAATGGTGTGATTAGTGAAACTGTTCCAGAGAAAATAGAAAATGTTCAGAAACATTTTCAGAATTTTCTCTGAAATTGTTTAGCTCATATCTGTAGCTAGGAACATTCAAATTAAGTGAGACCAACTCCATTAGAATCTTCTGAAGATCTAGTTTTCGGAAAGTCATAGTTTGTTTCATGAAAATCCTTAGAACACCCTAAAAGCCTGTAATTAAGGTCAAGTACATGATTAATTGTGGAGGGCTCAAATGAGCTTTGCTGCAACTAAAACTTGACCAAGTCTCTGTTTAGGTTGTAACCAAGCCACAGTAAAAATTTCACAGTCATTGGGCTTGTCTAGTAAGAGTTATAGACTTCACAAGTTTAAAAGTTAATACAACTGCATTTAAATTAATACATGTATTGCTTCTATCATGTAGTCGCTAAGGTCGAGGAGGAACCCGAAGTCCTAGACTTCGTTACTACGGAGGAGCAGCTAGCCTACGACCAAGAGCAGCAAGGCAAGTTTCGGTTTGCATTAACCTTTTACATGTTGTTATTGTTTTGAGCACATACTTGATTACTTTATTCTTTGCATTAGAGTCTTGTTTGGAAGCCCAACTGCATAGCCAAGAAAGCCATGGGTTGGGTTTAGGATGGCAAACCCCGTTAGCTACTGCAATGCTAAGATAGAGTAGGATTCGGTACAAGTCGAGTAGTTGGAACTACTCGCGAGCATAGGCTAGAGGCACTCGACTCGGGTAGTGATAGCACATGAAACACATGGCAAGAAAATGAGACCAAGCAGAGGGTAAGGGCAGCAGGACTTTGGGGCCTGTGTGCTGTAGCTCCGCTTGTGTCGATTGAGGACCGAGCCATGTGCAGGCCTGTTGAACAAGCTAGAACAGTACCGAAGACCTACCGGCTATATGTAACACCTCAAAAATCTTGTTAAGACCCTAAATCATGTTAAGAGGGGAATTTAAATTTTTTTTGACGTGTTGCATGTTTTGCAAAAATTCAAATTCAAACTGGAATTCAAATTTAAACTCAAATTAGAAAAGAAATAGAAAAAGAAAAAAAAAAGAAAACAGAAAAAAACCAGCCAGTGGGCCGCAACCCACCAGCCGGCCCAACCAGCGCCCGCGCCAGCCCGCAGCCGCGCGCGTCGCTTCCTCCCACTGACAGGCGGGGCCCGCCAGTTCATCGTCTACCTTGCGCCAGCGCCGGACTCTCTCACCCGAATCGAAACCGATCGTGAATTCTCGCGTATCCCAGCCGAATTTCGCTCGGGGGCGACGCAAACTCGATCTAAACCACCCCGCCGCCCTCCCCCGTCTATAAAAACCCCGGCCTCGTTCTGTTTTTCCCACGCGATCTGCTGTTTTTCCTCCGGTGAGAACCCGAGCCTTCTCCGGCGAATTCTGGCCGATCTACGCTCGGAAATTCCGATCTAA
This sequence comes from Neostapfia colusana, assembly GCA_030760725.1. Taxonomy (NCBI): domain Eukaryota; kingdom Viridiplantae; phylum Streptophyta; class Magnoliopsida; order Poales; family Poaceae; genus Neostapfia; species Neostapfia colusana. The sequence goes on from JASWHV010000006.1 coordinate 112,324,247, forward strand.
CTCGCTGGTCTTGATCCACCGCCTCCGGGGAACCTTGCAGGTGCAGAAAACTCGGTGACTTGCGGTGTAAACACAGCGCCGACGAGCCTCGCCATGAATTCACCTCGGACCTCGTCGCCGATCACCTTCCAGGACCTCCGAGCTCAAGAAAACCCCCGAGATGAGATCCCCGACCTCTCCTCCACCGATCTATGCCATAAGATCACAGTTCTAGGAAGAATTCTCGAAGATCCGAAAGTCTCCGGCGAGATCGCCGCTTCCCGCCGCCGTGCGCCGCCGGCAGCGCCGCCCGCGCTCGATCAGAGCGACGTGGCCGCTTGTGCGCCGTTTATTTTAAATCGCACGGTAGGGTTTAAATCCCCACGTACCGGTTCGACGTTATAATCTCAGCCGTCGGTTTAAAATCAGACGGTCCACGTCAGCCCCGCGTTATAAAGACTGGAAATCTTACGTGCTACCCCCTGGGGTTCTCGGGAAATAAGAGCTAGCCCCGGAAACTTCTGATCTAGCCCCTGGAACTTCAGAAAATCATGTAAATTCATTTAAAAATCAGTTTTAGCCCCTGGACTTAATAAAAATTTGGAAAAACTCCTCTGATAGGTGTAGCTAGACCCCTGGAAATTCTGAAAATAATATTATAGACCCTGTAGTGGGGTGAGTTTACCTTTTTAGCCCTGTTTAATATTTAATTTGGGAAATTGAATATGTGGCTAGTGTTTAAAATTTAAAAAGTGGGACAAACACATTGTCAAAATTAAATTAAAAACTTTCTCAGTATTTAGAAAACTTTGGAGTGAGATAAAAACATATCTTGGGCTGAAATGAATCTGTTTAATTTATTATTCATATTTATTAGTTATAGGGACACATTTTTACGTAAAGAATAGTTCTGAAAATAGGGAAAATAAATGTAAAATAGTTTACATCAGAGGAAAAGGTCAAAAATGTATTATTAAATATTTTAGATCAGAACCTATTCTGTTTAGATGATGTGTCTTGTTATTTTCATAATAAAGTTCACATTTAGGCATAGGAAATAAATCTGAAAATATAGCAACTAATAAATGATAAATGGAGTTTCTAAAATCTAAAGAGTTCAGTTTAGGGTTGGTAGAAATGATGAAGACACATATGGAGAAGGAAAATACCTTTCATGCATACTAGGTAGCTAAAAAGTGTAGTAATTGAATATAAGGAATTTATTTAAATTGGAAACTCATATATATATAGTATGTAAGTATAAATGTGAACACAAAAGTAGGAATCATATACACATGATTAAAAGTGCATGCAAGCCACAAATCAACACACATAGAGTAACCACAACACATATAATGGTGAATGACTTTCATAAATATGAATGTGTGGTTTGTATGAAGTGGAAGTGTGAACTATGTCTTATGGATTGTTGTTTTTCTTTTGCTATGTGTGATGGTATGATATAGAACCTGCTCAAGAGCATGTTATTCCTTTCCAAGATCAGGACTACCCATTTCAAGAGCAGCAGGAAGGAGGCAAGTGTCCTTGACCACTTTGATCCTATGTTAGGATGTGTAGATAGAGTTATTTGCATTGTCAATTGAAATATGAAACCCATGCTAGGAAGTTTCCCTAGAATTGCATTACCTTGTTTCCTTGTAGCTTGGGTTGGAATTTATTTTATCATGTCATTTATTATTATGCATATGCTTAGCCATGCTTAGAATGGGATATTTGGGACATGAGATCATCAGTTTATTTTACCATACTCTTGAATGAGATATTGTGAGTTATGTAGAGGTAGGGATCAAGGCAAGTTGGATGTTTTGGTTGTGTGCTGGGTGCACGAGACTTGGGTTTGTGTTTAGTACTTGCCTCGATCCTAAGGACCGGTTCATGGAGCATGTAACCTGGCTTTACAGTGCCAACCACATGCTGAGATGGGGCAGCTTGGCCAATTAATTAGGTGTATCCCCGGCGTAGTATGGGTGTGTTGGATGGTGCGGGGAGTAGGTGTCAGCTGGACTACCATATGAACCGCAAGGCTCAAGAGGGGGCCACTGCAGCGGGGTTGGAGCCTCTTGTATGCTGTTAGGGGTCAAACCTCAGTGGGCCCACGCTCGTCGGGAATCCCTTTGTAAAAGCTTCGTAGTGATCTCCTGGCTACACACCTAGGAAGTGTGAATGTGGTTCGTAGCCACTGGCATAATGGAGGTTCTTTTAGTCCACCCGGCAACGGGAGATGAAATCACTACATGTGGGTACAGTGGTACAAACTCTGCAGAGTCAAAACTGTCATGACAGCCGTGCTCACGGTCAAGAGCGGCTTGGACTTATTCATGATTAGAGGATTGATGGTTTTGGAAGTTGTGAATGTTAAGTGGGGAGCTTAACATTGGAAATGATGTTATGGTTATTGGATTATGATGATGGGATGGGAGATTAGGACCATTTCATCTGTGTAGTAATGTAGGTGCTTAATAAGCTAAGGTGATAGGTATTAATTGCGTAGTGCTTTAACCATGAGTTCAACCTCTCCTTGTTCTAGCCATGCATGATATAATTTTCCCACACTTGCTGAGTACCATTGGTACTCAACCTTGCATATTTTGTTGGTTTATATTGCTGCTCAGGTCAGGATAATGAGGGGTGTATAATGACCAAGACTTTGGACCCGAAGAAGGTTTCTAGGTTCATGGAGACCCCCGGACAACGCCTGTGACGGAGCCCTCAAGAATAATATTCCACCGCTAGTTTATTTACTTGTGATGAACTTATTATTGTCCATCGAGACATTTGCGATGTAAGACTTATTTATATTCGACACCTGGCTTGTAATAAATGATGCTTCACTATTTGTCATCACATGTATGAGAAAATGATCCTGGCATACATGTGATATTTACTTGGTTGTTCTTCGGAAAAACCAGGTGTGACAGAAGTGGTATCAGAGCCAGGTTGCCCGTTGGAACGTGGACCTAGGTAGAAATGGACGTATTTAAGGGTCCTATTTTCTTAAAAACTATTTTTACAAGGTGTGTGTTGAAAAGTGTTATTTAATGAGTCACTTTCTTCATCTTACCCATATTTTCATTCAAAATAGGATTTTTGTTTAAAAGTTTATCTAACCTAAGTTTAAATGCCTTTTGTTTTAGAAGGTTCGCATGATTCGCACCGCTCGCAAGTCCACAGGAGGGAGAGTTCCCGTAGTTGCCCTTGCCGAGAGAGAGGAGAGTCGTCCGGTGACGTACCTTTCCTACGGATTGGCAGTAGGAGGCTTGTTGCCCCGTCTTCGACGTATGCTCGAAGCCGCCGGCAATACTGGCAAGTTTATCATCCACTATAACTCCACCAGGACGATCCGTGAAAAGAGGGAAGAATGGAGTTCAGAGATGAGGATTATACACGAAAACCGGCTGCTGAAGATCCACCGCTCTCCAGCTTGTAGAGAGACACAGGTCGATGCGGAGAAGGATGTCACCTAGGAGGCCATCACCTGCCAGAGTCACATCTATCATCGCCACCTGGACAGGACTGAGTACATGTATGTCCTGCAGCGTGAGAGTGGTACCACGGAGTACAAGTACCCGCCAGTGCAGCAAGGGACTTCCCATGAGCACATGGACTTGTGCTTGGAGGATGCTGCTATGCTCAGCACTCGACTGCAGGAGTGTCAACAAGAGCTTCAGGATGTCCGGGACACCCTGAAGGAAACGGAGGCGTTGCTGCGAGCCTGCTTAAGGGCGAGAGAAAGAGGAGATGGGAATGAACTGTGTGTCACCGTGAATGATACATGGACTCCTGACTCCCCAGATCGCCGAGCGACAGGCGTCGTCGCACTTCTCCACCAGCAGCCTCCCCACCCAAAGCAGAGTCAGAAGGCAGCCGAAATGATGAGGAAGATCCCGAGGAGCCTGCTCAAGAAAACGAGTAGTGTAGAGTCCTTCCCTTAGTTAGCAAGATGTCGAATAGCCGAGTCGTTACGTTAAGTTAATGGTGTGTTAATGCTTGATGTGTGACGTGAGTTGTGGAAGCCATGAGCAATTGTCCACAGCCTCGTCTTTAGATTGTTTTGCTTTGGTGTGTGAACCCACATGAAATAATATTGCATTTATTTTTGTGTGGGATATGAAACCTCAGAAAAGTATAACAAAGCGTCAACACTTCAAAGTACAAAAAAATGAAAGTAGTAAGATGATACTAAATGCTTTCAAATTAACATTGGTTGATTCTGCCAGATGGCCGGAAGAGGAAAAGGACGTGCTGCCAACCCCGCCAACAACAACGATGAGGCATGCAACCCTCATCTTTCTGGAGGCCAGGACCGGGGTGGTCGCCGTGAAGGAGTTGATCCTCTCCACCAAATGTTGGAGAATCAAAATCAGCTCATACAGAACTTGACTCAAGTGGTGGCCAACTTGCATCAAGTTCCACCTCCACAAGCTGCACCACGCCAACCAAGGTTGAGTGAGTTTCTAGGAACTCAACCTCCAAAATTTGCAAGTGCTGCTGAACCTCTGGAGGCAGATGATTGGCTAAAGACCATTGAAAGCAAGATGAGGATCATCCAGTGCCAAGGGTATGAGAGGGTGCTGTTTGCCTCTCATCAATTGCATGGACCTGCTGCTGATTGGTGGACCGCCTACGTGGCTGCCCATCATGACCGTGAGAACATCACTTGGGAAGAGTTCAAGCGTAGCTTCCGCAACCATTACATCCCAAGAGGTGAACTCAAAAACAATAGGAAGGAGTTTTTGGGACTGCAGCAGGGAAACATGACGGTGAGGGAATACCTCACTAAATTTACTCAACTATCCCGTTATGCCCCACGGGACATAGAGACTGATGAGCAGAAATAAGATTGTTTCGTGGAAGGACATACCACAGAGATGCAGTGTGCAATGTCCTCAAATGAGTATGAAAGCTTCCAATAGATGGTGGACAGAGCATTTGTGGTAGAAAGGAAGCTAAAGGCCTTGGAAAATGAGAATAAGAGGAAGGCCGGGTGGTCACATCAAGCCTCAGGGAGCAACACCCGCCCACGTCTGATGCAGCAACCAGCAGGGCAGACGAACCGTGCTGCGGTACCCTACTCAGCACCAAGAGGGTGCAACCCGAACTACAGGCCTCCAGCAGCACCAATACAGCCACAACGTCAGTTCGTACAGCAGCCTCGCCCTGAATATCCACCTCGACCAGCAGTACAGGGACCTCCAAACCAACCCCAGGACAGCAAAGGCCAGGCACCTAAGGTTGGGGTGCAATGTTTTAGCTGCGGTGAAGTGGGGCACTATGCCCATAAGTGCCCAAAGAAGAAGCCCACGCAGCCACAACAGCAGAATGTAATGAGGGGACGGGTGAACCACGTCACTATGGAGGAAGCACAAGAGGCACCCAACGTGGTAGTTGGTAAGTTTCCTGCCAATTTACACATTGCAACCCTGCTGTTTGATTCTGGTGCTACCCACTCGTTCATTGCTCAAGGGTTTGTTAAGAAGCATGACCTAGCAACAACACAAATGAACCATATGCTAGCCGTTAACTCTCCCGGTGGGGAAATAAGGACAAGACAAGTGTGTCCCAAAGTGAACCTAGACATTAATGGGGTAGTATTTACTGCTAACCTCATAGTGATAGAGTCACAAGGGATAGATATTATTTTGGGTATGGATTGGTTGACCAAACATAAGGGAATCATCCATTGTTCGACCAGAACGGTGGAACTAACTCACCCTAGTGGCACAAGAGTAAAGTTTATAACAATACAAGAGCCTAGGAGGGACATTAAATTAAATCAAGTTGAGGTGAAAGTGGAGGAGATCAGGATTGTCCGGGAATACCCAGATGTTTTTCCGGAGGAGTTGCCAGGTATGCCTCCCGATCGTGAAGTGGAATTTGCAATTGAGCTAGTGCCTGGAACAGCCCCTATATACAAGAGACCTTATTGGATGGACTCCAAGCAGCTAGAAGAACTCAAGGATCATTTGAGAGAATTGACGGAGAAGGGGTATATTCGCCCTAGTTCCTCACACTGGGGAGCTCCGGTAATATTTGTGCCCAAAAAGGACGGAACCCAAAGGTTATGCGTGGATTACCGTGCTTTGAATGAGGTAACCATCAAGAACAAGTACCCATTACCCCGCATTGAAGACTTGTTTGATCAGTTGAGGGGCGCTTGTGTGTTCTCCAAAATTGATCTCAGGTCGGGATACCACCAACTCAAGATAAGGCAAACTGATATTCCCATGACAGCTTTCGTATCTCGGTACGGACTGTATGAATACACTGTCATGCCTTTCGGGCTAACTAATGCCCCGGCATACTTCATGTATCTCATGAACAAGGTATTCATGGAATATCTGGACAAATTTGTGGTGGTTTTCATAGATGACATTCTCGTCTTCTCCAAAGATGAAGAAGAACATGAGAAACATCTAAGGTTGGTGTTGCAGAGGCTAAGAGAACACCAACTATATGCCAAGTTGAGCAAATGTGAGTTTTGGCTGAAGAGAGTTCCCTTCTTAGGACATATAATCTTGGAGGGAGGAATCTCCGTGGATCCTGCCAAAATCGAGGATATACAGAAGTGGAAGACCCCTGAAAATGTCGGGGAAGTTCGAAGCTTCTTGGGATTGGCTGGATACTATCGACGGTTTATTGAGGGATTCTCCAAGATCTCGAGACCTCTACCAAACTGTTGGAGAAGGGAATCACATTCACATGGACGCCACAGTGCGAGACGAGTTTTCAGGAGCTAAAGAAAAGATTGACAACAGCCCCAGTGTTGGTGATGCCAGATATGCAGAAGAATTTCACAGTGTACTGCGATGCCTCTGGAAACGGGTTGGGATGTGTTCTCATGCAAGAAGGGCATGTCGTGGCTTATGCATCCCGACAACTCCGGAAGCACGAGAAAAACTATCCTACACATGACCTAGAACTAGCCGCAGTGGTACACGCATTGAAAATTTGGCGACACTACTTGATGGGGAGGAGAACAGAGATATATACGGATCATAAGAGTTTAAAGTACATTTTCACACAGCCAGATCTCAACCTCAGACAAAGGATATGGTTAAAGCTAATCAATGACTTTGATGTGGGCATCAACTATCATCCCAGGAAAGCAAACGTCGTGGCCGATGCTTTGAGTCGGAATGTGCAGGTCAATAAGTTGAGCTTGAAGGACATGCCTGCAGAATTGAAGGACGAGGTTATGAGGCTCAACCTATGTCTAGTAAATAGTGGTGAAGCCATCGCCATGGAAGTGGACTCCACACTAGAGCGAGACATACGCGAGGGTCAAAAGAATGATGAGAAGATACAAGAGATCAGACAACTCATCAAGGAAAGTAAAGCCCCTGGTTTTAGAGAGGATGAACAAGGAACGGTGTGGCACGGGAAAAGAATCTGTGTGCCAGAAGTAAAGGAGATCCGTGAATTGATTTTGAAGGAGGCTCATGATTCTGACTATTCCATTCATCCTGGGAGTACGAAAATGGCATGAAGCGAGATGTCGCGGAACATGTTGCCCTATGTGACACATGTCAGTTGGTGAAAGCAGAACATCAACGACCCGCGGGATTATTGCAACCACTCAAACTGCCTGAATGGAAATGGGAAGAAATCAGCATGGATTTCATCGTGGGACTGCCTAGGACCCAATCAGGATATGATTCGATATGGGTCATCATTGATAGGCTAACTAAGGTAGCTCATTTCATCCCCGTGAAAGAAAGCTACAGCGGATCCAAATTGGCAGAGTTGTACATGTCAAGGATCGTGTAGTGCCAAAGAAGATTGTGTCGGATTGAGGGACACAGTTCACCTCAAGGTTCTGGCAGAAGTTGCACGAAACCATGGGAACCCATCTGAACTTTAGTTCTGCCTATCATCCCTAAACTGATGAGCAGACGGAAAGAACCAATCAGACTCTTGAAGATATGTTGAGGGCATGTGCACTCAAAAACAATCGGAGTTGGGATAAAAACTTACCGTATGCGGAGTTTTCCTATAACAACAGCTATCAAGCTAGTATGAAGATGTCACCGTTTGAAGCCTTGTACGGGAGGAAGTGCAGAACTCCCCTATTTTGGAACCAAACGGGGGAAAGTAAAGTGTTTGGTCCAGAAGTACTACAAGAAGCCGAGGCGAAGGTGAGGGAAATTCGCAACAACTTGAGGATAGCACAGACACGCCAAAAGAGCTACGCCGATGTATGAAGAAGAGAGCTCGTTTTCAACGTGGGAGACTATGTCTATCTCAAGGTGTCCCCTATCAGAGGACTTCGTCGGTTCAAGGTGAAAGGGAAGTTGTCACCTCGATACATCGGACCCTTTCAAGTTCTTGAAAGGAAAGGCGAAGTGGCGTATAAACTAGAGTTACCGGCTCGTCTATCGGATGTGCATGATGTATTCCATGTGTCACAACTCAAGAAATGCCTGAGGACGCCTAAAGAGATGTTACCCATGAATGAAGTGAACGTAGCTGAGGATTTGTCTTAGGCCGAGCAACCATACAAGATTTTGGAGACAATGGAACGCCTCACCAAAAATAAAAGAATCCGGATGTGCAAGGTGCAGTGGAAGCATCACTCAGAAGAGGAAGCCACCTGGGAGCGGGAAGATGAGCTAAAGGCACAATTTCCGGAATTGTTTTCTTAGAACCACCAATCTCGAGGACGAGATTTCTTTTAAGAGGGTTAGAGCTGTAACACCCCAAAAATCTTGTTAAGACCCTAAATCATGTAAAGAGGGGAATTTAAAAATTTTTGGATGTGTTGCATGTTTTGCAAAAATTCAAATTCAAACTGGAATTCAAATTTAAACTCAAATCAGAAAAGAAATAGAAAAAGAAAAAAAAGAAAACAGAAAAAAACCGGCCAGTGGGCCGCAACCCACCAGCCGGCCCAACCAGCGCCCGCGCCAGTCCGCAGCCGCACGTGCCGCTTCCTCCCACTGACAGGCGGGGCCCGCCAGTTCATCGTCTACCTCGCGCCAGCGCCGGACTCTCTCACCCGAATCGAAACCGATCGGGAATTCTCGCGTATCCCAGCCGAATTTCGCTCGGGGGCGACGCAAACTCGATCTAAACCACCCCGCCGCCCTCCCCCGTCTATAAAAACTCCGGCCTCGTTCTGTTTTTCCCACGCGATCTGCTGTTTTTCCTCCGGTGAGAACCCGAGCCTTCTCCGGCGAATTCTGGCTGATCTACGCTCGGAAATTCTGATCTAACTCGCTGGTCTTGATCCACCGCCTCCGGGGAACCTTGCAGGTGCAGAAAACTCGGTGACTTGCGGTGTAAACACAGCGCCGACGAGCCTCGCCGTGAATTCACCTCGGACCTCGTCGCCGATCACCTTCCAGGACCTCCGAGCTCAAGAAAACCCCCGAGGTGAGATCCCCGACCTCTCCTCCACCGATCTATGCCATAAGATCACAGTTCTAGGAAGAATTCTCAAAGATCCGAAAGTCTCCGGCGAGATCGCCGCTTCCCGCCGCCGTGCGCCACCGGCAGCGCCGCCCGCGCTCGATCAGAGCGGCGTGGCCGCTTGTGCTCCGTTTATTTTAAATCGCACGGTAGGGTTTAAATCCCCGCGTACCGGTTCGACGTTATAATCTCAGCCGTCGGTTTAAAATCAGACGGTCCACGTCAGCCCCGCGTTATAAAGACTGGAAATCTTACGTGCTACCCCCTGGGGTTCTCGGGAAATAAGAGCTAGCCCCGGAAACTTCTGATCTAGCCCCTGGAACTTCAGAAAATCATGTAAATTCATTTAAAAATCAGTTTTAGCCCCTGGACTTAATAAAAATTAGGAAAAAGTCCTCTGATAGGTGTAGCTAGACCCCTGGAAATTCTGAAAATAATATTGTAGACCCTGTAGTGGGGTGAGTTTACCTTTTTAGCCCTGTTTAATATTTAATTTGGGAAATTGAATATGTGGCTAGTGTTTAAAATTTAAAATGTGGGACTAACATATTGTCAAAATTAAATTAAAAACTTTCTCAGTATTTAGAAAACTTTGGAGTGAGATAAAAACATATCTTGGGCTGAAATGAATCTGTTTAATTTATTATTCATATTTATTAGTTATAGGGACACATTTTTAAGTAAAGAATAGTTCTGAAAATAGGGAAAATAAATGTAAAATAGTTTACATCAGAGGAAAAGGTCAAAAATATATTATTAAATATTTTAGATCAGAACCTATTCTGTTTAGATGATGTGTCTTGTTATTTTCATAATAAAGTTCACATTTAGGCATAGGAAATAAATCTGAAAATATAGCAACTAATAAATGATAAATGGAGTTTCTAAAATCTAAAGAGTTCAGTTTAGGGTTGGTAGAAATGATGAAGACACATATGGAGAAGGAAAATACCTTTCATGCATACTAGGTAGCTAAAAAGTGTAGTAATTGAATATAAGGAATTTATTTAAATTGGAAACTCATATATATATAGTATGTAAGTATAAATGTGAACACAAAAGTAGGAATCATATACACATGATTAAAAGTGCATGCAAGCCACAAATCAACACACATAGAGTAACCACAACACATATAATGGTGAATGACTTTCATCAATATGAATGTGTGGTTTGTATGAAGTGGAAGTGTGAACTATGTCTTATGGATTGTTGTTTTTCTTTTGCTATGTGTGATGGTATGATATAGAACCTGCTCAAGAGCAGGTTATTCCTTTCCAAGATCAGGACTACCCATTTCAAGAGCAGCAGGAAGGAGGCAAGTGTCCTTGACCACTTTGATCCTATGTTAGGATGTGTAGCTAGAGTTATTTGCATTGTTAATTGAAATATGAAACCCATGCTAGGAAGTTTCCCTAGAATTGCATTACCTTGTTTCCTTGTAGCTTGGGTTGGAATTTATTTTATCATGTCATTTATTATTATGCATATGCTTAGCCATGCTTAGAATGGGATATTTGGGACATGAGATCATCAGTTTATTTTACCATACTCTTGAATGAGATATTGTGAGTTATGTAGAGGTAGGGATCAAGGCAAGTTGGATGTTTTGGTTGAGTGCTGGGTGCACGAGACTTGGGTTTGTGTTTAGTACTTGCCTCGATCCTAAGGACCGATTCATGGAGCATGTAACCTGGCTTTACAGTGCCAACCACATGCTGAGATGGGGCAGCTTGGCCAATTAATTAGGTGTATCCCCGGCGTAGTATGGGTGTGTTGGATGGTGCGGGGAGTAGGTGTCAGCTGGACTACCATATGAACCGCAAGGCTCAAGAGGGGGCCACTGCAGCGGGGTTGGAGCCTCTTGTATGCTGTTAGGGGTGAAACCTCAGTGGGCCCACACTCGTCGGTAATCCCTTTGTAAAGGCTTCGTAGTGATCTCCTGGCTACACACCTGGGAAGTGTGAATGTGGTTCGTAGCCACTGGCATAATGGAGGTTCTTTTAGTCCACCCGGCAACGGGGGATGAAATCACTACATGTGGGTACAGTGGTATAAACTCTGCAGAGTCAAAACTGTCATGACAGCCGTGCTCACGGTCAAGAGCGGCTTGGACTTATTCATGATTAGAGGATTGATGGTTTTGGAAGTTGTGAATGTTAAGCGGGGAGCTTAACATTGGAAATGATGTTATGGTTATTGGATTATGATGATGGGATGGGAGATTGGGACCATTTCATCTGTGTAGTAATGTAGGTGCTTAATAAGCTAAGGTGATAGGTATTAATTGCGTAGTGCTTTAACCATGAGTTCAACCTCTCCTTGTTCTATCCATGCATGATATAATTTTCCCACACTTGCTGAGTACCATTGGTACTCAACCTTGCATATTTTGTTGGTTTATATTGCTGCTCAGGTCAGGATAATGAGGGGGTGTATAATGACCAAGACTTTGGACCCGAAGAAGGTTTCTAGGTTCATGGAGACCCCCGGGCAACGCCTGTGACGGAGCCCTCAAGAATAATATTCCGCTGCTAGTTTATTTACTTGTGATGAACTTATTATTGTCCATCGAGACATTTGCGATGTAAGACTTATTTATATTCGACACCTGGCTTGTAATAAATGGTGCTTCACTATTTGTCATCATATGTATGAGGAAATGATCCTGGCATACATGTGATATTCACTTGGTTGTTCTTCGGAAAAACCGGGTGTGACACTATATGGGAACCGGGAAACCGATGTAACTCGGGTAGCTGGGTATTGAGGCATTGCCCGTCGTTCAGAGGATAGGTTGAGAGCTCAAGGTGTAAATCGGCTGGCGGCACTGAGATTCGCGTGCAGAGACCTCTTGCTCGGGACGATGGGACCGGTTCAATATTTGGCTGATGGGCGAAAGGTGGTTGCGTACGGCGTCCGTGATGGTTGTTGTAGGCAACATCGAGTACAGGCGTACGTGACGGGTTGTTCGGGTAACCCTACAGGTGTAAATCGATTATAATTGCCGTCCCTCGCGGTCAATGAGTACCACTTGTTCACTGTACCGTGACGTAGAAAGAATAGGCTAGTTACATGTTAAAATGTTGCTGATTGAAAGATGGACTTGATTGCTAACGACTTGCTGTAGTTTAGAGCTAACTTAAGTTCATTTCAACTTTTGGCAAAGTACATGAGAGAAATGTGTTTCTTGTTTGATTGCGGCTCTCTCATGTACCTTAGCGTAAGGTTCTCCACAACCTGCTGCTAAAACTTGAAAGTAAGGTTCTACTAATTAGGCGAGTCTGTGCAAATGATTTTTACCTCATGTAACCCATCACCCCTCATGTAGAAGTTCCATGTTTAGGAGAGACGGGTCAGACTTGCTGAGCCTTCGTGCCCACTGCTTGTGTTTGAAGCTTTTGCAGGGTTCTATGAGGAAGGGACTCCCGAAGAGGAGACGGAACCCCAGGAGGGGAATCCCGTCGAGTGGGAGTCGTGCACGCCGCAGAGTTAGTGTGCGTGTGTGCTAGCAAGGACACGTTCAAGGGCTGAACGTGGACTTGATGCATAGTCTACGCCTGTGAGTGTAGACTGGACTTATTTTGATGTAAACATGTTCATAAACTTGTTTATGTAATAAAATTTCGCTTCTGCTTTGTACCTTTGACGTGTGTTATCCGGTGCTGTGCAACGCAGCACCCCTCAGCGTGATCCTGGCTCGACAAGACCGTGGGGTCGTGTCAGGAATAAGGCTAGGTTGGTTGCTCAAGATTTCACACAAGTTGAAGGTCTAGATTTTGATGAAACTTTTGCTCCTGTTGCTAGATTAGAAGCCATAAGAATTTTGTTAGCTTTTGCTGCATCTAAAGGTTTGAAGCTATGTCAAATGGATGTTAAAAGTTCTTTTCTTAATGGCTACATAGATGCGGAGGTTTATGTCAAACAACCACCTGGTTTTGAAAATCCAAATTTTCCTAATCATGTTTACAAACTGTCCAAAGCCTTGTACGGTCTCAAACAAGCCCCTAGAGCATGGTATGATAGGTTAAAAACATTCTTACTTGAAAAGGGGTTTACCATGGGCAAGGATGATAAAACTCTTTTTGTGCTTAAGCATGGCAATGACTCATTATTCGTTCAAGTGTATGTGGATGATATTATCTTTGGTTGTGCTTCTCATGATCTTGTGTCCAAGTTTTCAGCTATGATGAGTTCAGAATTTGAGATGAGTATGATGGGAGAACTCACGTACTTTTTAGGGCTGCAAATCAAGCAAACCAAGGAGGGTACCTTTGTGCATCAAACAAAGTATACAAAAGATCTCCTAAGGCGCTTCAACATGGACAAAAGCAAGCCTCTTCGGACACCAATGGGAACAGTAACAACACTTGAACTTGATGAAGATTGTAATCCCGTTGATCAAAAAGAATATAGAAGCATGATCGGGTCACTTTTGTATCTCATGGCATCAAGACCGGACATACAATTCAGCGTATGTCTTTGTGCATGGTTTCAAGCCTCCCCACGTGCTTCACATCGTCAAGCCGTCAAAAGGATTCTCAGTTACTTACATGGAACTCAAGAATTTGGCATTTTTCTTCCTTCTTCCTCAACCATCACTTTGAAAGCTTTTTCCAATGCTGATTTTGGGGGTTGTGGGATTGATAGAAAAAGTACTTCTGGTTCTTGTCATTTTCTTGGTAATTCACTTGTTGCCTGGTCCTCTAGAAAACAAAGTTCAGTTGCACAATCCACAGCCGAATCTGAATATGTAGCTGCTGCTAGTGCTTGCTCACAAATTCTTTGGATTGTTCAAACACTTAAGGACTATGGGGTTGATCTAGATAAAGTTTCACTGTTTTTTGACAACACTAGTGCCATATGCATTGCTAAAAACCCCTTGCAACATTCGAGAACTAAGCACATTGACATTAGGTATCACTTTCTCCGTGATAATGTCAAAAAAGGAAACATTGTGCTTCACCATGTAGATACCGAAAAACAATTGGCTGACATTTTTACAAAACCTTTGGATTTCACTCATTTTTGTTACATTCATAGTGAAATAGGGGTTATGCATCCTCATGGATTAAATTGAGGGAGAATTTCGAAACTTGGGAAATCTATGTGTGAATCTGAAATTAAAATAATATGAGCATAGTATTTCATGCATATATGACTTTGTGATTCCTTTTTCATGCTGAAAGTTCTTACTACATTACTCGTGTTATACATTTTGTAGTTTTTACCATGTCTAGTAATTGGAATAATTAATTACACTAAATCTGGTCATGGTTGAACTTTCTTGCTGTTTTGAACTTGTTGCATGCTCACAAGTGCTTTTAATCATAAAGAATTAATCAAGTAATCAACTCACATGTTGAGTTTTTATGTTCAAATAAAAAATGAGAAAATATCAAGATAATATGCATGCATCGCACTTCTTCTTTTGAGATGGCTTATCATTGCAATTAGATATGAACTTGAAAGGAGTTGTGTATGACTAAAACCATGTCCTTAAGCTTCTGACTGTCAAATGACATAGGCTTGGCTTGGTTGGTTAGAATAAGGCTGATGCTGCATATAATCTCTTGCAAATGTCATAAGATCAAAATTTGTGCTTTAAATGATAAATAAAATGCAGCAACAAGTGTCATGCTTTCAGGTCTTGAAATAGTTAAGTTTGTGAGATCATGACTTGCTTAAATTGAAAATTACACTTGATCTCTAGCATGGCTTACACTACTTTATGTATCTCATTGATGTGATAGTGTAAGTTACTTGATAGTATGTTTTGGATGAGCTTTGTTTTATATGTATATGTTATAATGTGCTCATAAAAAATTAAAATTTCTCTTTTGTACCTTGCTGAATACATTGTCAAAGGGGGAGAAATTGATCGCACATTGCACACATTCACAAGTGTTTTGGCACGATTCTTCTCAGGGGGAGAATTTTTGGTATTTTTTCTTCTCATTTTATTACTGATTTACAAAGAGGGAGAAATTATTTTCAAAACTTTTCATGTGAATAAGCCAATGTTCGAATTTTAAGTGGTGTTGCCAATGCATTCATCAAGGGGGAGATTGTGAGACCTATGTGTGCTGAATACATTGACTTTGACGATAAAAGTTTTGAATACTACCAAAACACCTTTTTAACAAGGTCCGAATCTAGGTCCGAGCTCCTGCAAGGTCCGACGATAGGTCCGACTTGTTTTAGGTAGCTCCGGCAAGGTCCGATGTAAGGTCCGACTTGCTTTGTCTAGGTCTGACTTATTTTGGCTAGGTCCGACTTGTTTTTGCTAGCTCTGGTGCTAGGTCCGACTAGCTTTGGTAAGTTCCGTGCTAGGTCCGACTAAGCTTTAGTAAGCTCCAGCGTTGGGTCCGACTAGTTTTGGTAAGCTCCGGTTCAAGGTCCGGTTAGCTTTGGTAATGTTCGGAGCTTGATTGCAATGGTTCTGCTTTTAACTTGCAATGTTTCGAACTTGCTTTACTCTTATGGAAAGTTTGCTTAGTATTATTTTACTAAGTTTTTGGTGTGTTTTGGTGGTTATGACTGATATCATTTTGCTATGGTTTACAACATGCTTATGTGAAGTGCTCACGTAAGATGTTGTAGTTTCGGAACTAACAAGAGTCAAGTCGAGGACTTGTGCTTGGAAGTATTGGTTGTTTATTCATGTGCAGGTGTTGCTTGAGTTCAAGACATGGCTGGTGACGGGATCCATTGAACTAGTCTTAGGGAGAAGATGAAGTTCAACAACCAAGTTTGGGAGGAATTGTGGTTGAGTTGATCGGGAGATCGTGCAGCATGTTTGGATCAGGAACAATGCATACGAAGGTATCGTGGACGTTGTTGGAAGGTGTTTGCACGTGTGCAAGGAGTGCATGGACGTGGAAACATGGTTCCAAGGCGTGGTGAAGAGATATGGAAGTGGAGATATGGTTGAAAAGGTTCAACCGGCTGGATTTTGTGCTCAGGCTGTGGCTGAGGCGGTTATTGTTTGTTTATGGAAAGTTTCAAGTTGGTTATAACAGGATTTCGTGTTAGGCATGAAGTAGAGTTGTTTTAGGAATGTTTTGAACGTTCCTAAGGTGTTTGGAAGTCTTAAGATTGCTTCTATCTGCGTGTAGAAGAGTCTTGAGCAGTATTGGAAAGTTACAGTTTAAATCTAAGTAGGAGTAGGAGTCCTAGTTTGAATTGGGTTGGCCTTAGGGCTGGTTATATAAGCAAGAGAGGCCAAGGCTCGTGAGAGCACGACTTTGGGGCTGTTCCTCTTGTGTTTTGATAAATAAAATTCTTATTCTAAAGGAACTTTTGTGCCTTGTTCGTCCGACTTGTTTCAGACAAGTTTTTTCTCAACGAGTTTCTGTTCAGCACTACCTTGCTTCGGTGGTTTTATCATACCTCGAGTTTCACAGATCCAATTGATGTGATTCTTTCTGGGTTGTCTTGACAACTTGATTATCTATCATCTGCGAAAATTTCATGGTCATTGAATTTGTGTTTTCTGATCTACACGAGTTTCTTTGCAGTATTCCAGAACTGTTTTTCTCGCGTAGGACAGATTGACCTTTGTTCGGTCTTTCAATCGTAACTTGAGTTTCTCTCAACGGATTGTAAAAGCCCAAGAAAAGGGACTTGTAAAAACTTTTCTTCACTTCACCACACCTCAGCTCTTGTTGTGGGTAGATTGTGAAATATTGTGAAGAGTAAGTGATCTCCATCAAAGGAGTGATTAGAAGGGAAAGTCTTCACTTTCACAAAGTAGGGTTTATACACATGTGATCACCCAATGAGGAATTCAAAACTGTTGTGTCCAAACTATTGTTTGCAGCAGCTAACACTAGGATCAAGTGGCATATTTGGATTCCTTAGGTCCGAATTAGTGGGGAGGCAAAGTTTCATTAATTTTTGAAAAGTCTTGCTGCCCATTTTTTTCCAAAGGAAATCAAATGTGCAAAGAATTCAAATGAATATTTGAATTTGAGGGAAACCTGGCCAAACATGCAAATGTGGCTCAGTTTGAGACTTCAAACTTTTGAATTACTCATTTGCCAAAAATTTGGAGATATTTTGGGGCAGAGGGGAGCTGTGGGCCCCACTGGTCAGTGAGAAGAGAGGGGAGAAGCTTACTGCCTAAGTCACTCGGTTCCACAGTTCACACTCGAGCGAGTTGCGCTCTCCCACCGGCTGCCACCGCACGGTCGACCGACGACCGAAGCACCTCCCGAGCTGCTTCAAGCATCGGTTCCCCCGCGCCCTTATCTCCCCTACGCCGTGCTCAGTCGGCCACAGCCCTCCCACGAGCCCTGTTCTTTTTCCTCCCGAGCAAGCAAGCCGCCGGCGCCGCGCCCGTTCGTCCCGATCCTAAACCGGCATCGCATCCCGACTGCTCAAGCGATCAACACGAAAAAGGAGCGCCAGCGCGTGCACAAGAGTTCCCTCAGCTCAGCTCCGGCGTTCGGGGTTCCTGTCGGCCGTATTTTGAGCATCAGCACCGAAGCCGAGGTGCAACCGGTGGAAGCCGACGTCGGGCTCCCGTGGGCAGCTCACACCAACCAGTTTCACGACTGAGCAAGAGCACCCCAAGGTGCGCCAACTCCCTGCGCTGCTCCTCTCCAAATTCCAGAGCAATCCGTGCGACGTAGCTTCGGAATTTCAAGTTTTCCCCTCGGACGAGGAAAACCGGACCGCGGGTAAGAGCTGTGGAAATTTACGCTTAATTCTCGGTTAAAGTTGTTCATTTTGCGCACACCAGAACTAGAGAGGATAGGGAACCTTTTCCCTCCACAACCCTAGCTAGAAACGCCGTGGTTACAGCTAATTTCGAGCTTTTCGGGCGGCGGCCATGGCGGGAACACGCGGGCGCACGGTGACAACCGGTTTGCCGTCGTTTCCGAGCCAGGTTGAGGCCACGCCGAGATTTCCTGACCTCCACTGATGCTTTAGAGCGGATCCACCGAGCTTTTGGCGGGCTAATGTGCGCGGGCGGCGGTGCCGATCATCACCGAAGGCCGCGACTCGTCGCCAGCCTACTTCCGGCCACCGGCGGCCCGAGCCAACCCCATAGACTCGTTCCCCGACCCTGAAAACCCCCAGGCGGCGAGTCTCCGGCCGAGAGGTGGCCGGGAAGCTGGGTCCGGCGAGCTCCAGTACAGCGCCGGCGAGGGGGAGGCGCGGGAGCGAGAGGAAGAAGAAGACCTGCCGGGCCCACGTGTCAGCAGCTGAAGATTTAAAACTCCGGATCCGCTGTGGTGTGCGATCCCGTGTGGTGGCGCGGGAAAAGGGCTGTGGTCCCGTGTGGCGTGATTCCGGCGGTTGACACGTGTAGGGTGGACCCACAGGCAGAGTTTGAACTTTTCCCGAATTAATTTGAATTCCAGAATTGGTTCAAACTTTGGAACTGCATAACTTTTGCTAGGAAGCTCCAAATTTAGTGATTCAAATTGGGTTGGATTCATCTTGCCTAGCTCTGTCCAGATATGCAACCCAATTTGTATGAAACCCAATAATTAATTCTGGAAAATTCTTTAAAGCTTTTCAGCAAAAGAATTTTAGAGGGAGTTTGGTTCATCCAAAAATCCCCAAATTTTGCCAGGATGTTCTTTAGGACATGAGTAAACCCCTGTAAAAGTTTCAGACCATTTGGAGTTGATTTGGTCAGAGCAATTCAAATTGAAAGGTGCTGTGTTCATTTGAATACAGAAACATTTTCAGAAAATTTCCAAAACTTGGAAATTCAGTTCTGGGCAATTCTTAACCCCAAAAATGTTAGGAAAATTCAGGCAAACTCTATGAGCTATAATTGAAATTGTAGTTCATTAAGTTGAGCATGAACAGGGGTATTACCTCAGAATAAATTCTTCCTTGCTGATTTACCAAGAGAATTATTCTGAGCAAACCACTCCATGAAAAGTGCTAGTGTTTGGTCCAGAGAGTTTTCTTGTGACAAGGAATTCACACAAAAATTCTCAGCTCCATTGGAGCTCTAGATCACCCCTGTCCTGTTTAACCAATTAAGGGATTAATGTGGAAAAGGGGGGGAAAACCACTTAGCATTTAACCATGTGGTTAAGTCCAAGCCAAACAACCAACACCAGTTCATCTTTAAATTCTTAAACAAAGTTCCAGGTGTTAGAGGCTGGTTATTAGAACTAATAGTAGAAGTCTTACTCGAAAACTCACATTTGCATCTAAATTAACATGTAGTATTTCATTAACGTGTAGCCGTTGAAGAGGAGACTCCGGAAGTGCTGGACTTCCTTCTTTCGGACGAAGAACTAACTCCTGACCAGCAGCAACAAGGCAAGCCCCGGTTTGCATTAACCCTTTTTAAAAGTTTTACTTTGTTTACATGTGTCATATGAAGTATGTATGTGCATTAGGTATAGGATGAATGAAACCCCACTTGCATAACCAAAGGTTCCTAAAAGAGTGAGGGTAGTGTCAAGGACCTCGAGTAGACAGGCTATGCTTAATGAGTCATAGCACTTCGGTACAAGTCGAGTAGTTGGAATCTACTCGCGAGATAGGCTTGGGACACACGGGTTCGGTTGAGTGATGTGAGATCACTTTAGTAATGAAAATGAGACTAGGCAGGGGCTAGGGCGCAGCAAGAGAGAGTCTTGTATGCGCAGCCCTGTCCGTGTCGATTGAGGACCGATCCGTGTGCGGCCCTGCTGAACAAGTATTGAACATACCGAAGGCATATCGGATATATGGGCCCCGATAAACCGATGTAGCCTAAACCTCCGGGCGTCGAGGCATAGCACACCGATTTATAGGTGTAGGTTGAGGGCAGCAAGGTGGAAATCTGCCAACGGGCATAGAGAGATGCTCCGTGTGGGGAACCTCCTGCTCGTTCCGGTGCGACCGGTTCGACGTTTGGGCTGTTGGGTGAAAGGTTGTCCCGTACGACATCGAGTGAGCGTGCTGTGCAGCTCCACGGGTGGCCGTACGTGACGTGCTCTTTGGGTTTCCCTGCAGGTGTATATCGAGTCGATTCGCCGTCCCTCGCGGTGACGAGTACTGCTTGTTCACTGCGTCGTAACGTAGACTAATGGATGAAATATGTTGATTCAATGATGCTGATTGATATAATTGTATTGCTACATGTGTGCCACCAAATACTGCTTACTAAATTTCAGATTTCATGAACTGTTAACTTGTTGCTAAAAGATGAACTAAGGATGAACTTGTAGGCGTGTCGTTTTGCTGAAATGCTACCAACCTATGTCTTGGTATACCTCATGTAGAGTTTCATGCTTAGGTGAGTCGGTTAAGCCTTGCTGAGCCTTCGTGCTCATGGTTGCTGCTTAAGTGTTTTTCAGGTGAAGAGCCACCCACGGACTCGGAGTACGAGTCCACCGGCGAGGGTTACCCTCCGTCGGGGACCACGGCTGAGTGGGAGCCGTACACGCCGCGCTGAGCTGAGACGTGCAGCTAGTGTGGGTTGCCCTAGGGCTTGGCAACCGACTTTTGCTAAATAGGAGGGCGTGAGTTGTATAGTGTAGTCTTCCGCTGTGTAATAGAACAATAATTGTAACTGAAGTTTGTACTTATTTGTACAGTTTCAGCTGTTTTTCCCATGTAATATATTGTGTTCTTATGACGTGTGCTGTCGGGTGTCGCATCGCGCGGCACCACCCTCTGCGATCTTGGATGAGCGGATTCCGGTCCGCCACAGCCTGGTATCAGAGCTGCAGTGGGGATAGCACAGTACTTAAGGACTGCATTATGGGAAAAATTTGGGTATACGGTGAGGAATCGGTAGTTGCCCAAGTAAGGACTATATTAGCATAGTTACTTAAAGTGGCAAAGACTAACTTATGTGTTATAATTCTGAAATTTCAATTATGTAACGACGCACCTACGCTCTGGTAAGTATGGTAAGGAACGCCACCGAAAGCGGTTCAATTTCGGTTAGCTCTCCCTGACGAGGAACGTGGTTCAGGGATTGATCTCACAGCTTGGTGTGAGATGTCAATATGAACCTCTTGGACTCTTCATGTCCCTGAGTTCATATGAAACGCTGATCCCTAGCGTGCATTAGGCAAGTAAGTGGAGACCCCATCGCGTGGTCAGTAACGCGAGAGTGTGTTCGTCTGGAAATAGCCCAGGAGGACATACGCAGCGCTTGCCATCGGCGTGCCCTGCAGGGCAGTAGGTGGTATCTGTTGGGTTGATAACATTCCCAACCGTGACGACCCGTTCATGACATACTCGGGTTCCCCGTCGTGTGGTGTTGAAACACGATCACGTGCCTTGAGACGTGACTTAGCTCAAGGACGGCCGTATGGAAATGATACGGGCGTTTGTATTTACTTTCAAATATGGTACTGCCTGAAATGAAAACAAAACCTTGAGTGCGCCATTATTGTGTGGTCTTCTGCAGGTACTAACCACGTATGTATCCGTGTAGAGAACGTGTGCGAGGGACCGTTTAGTGCCACACTTGAGACGTATATGCCGGTATGATCCGGTTAGGATTTTCTTTGGTGAGGAACGTAGTACCGAGGTATTGTAGGCATATGCATGAAAATATTGAGAACAAGGAATTAAAATCTATAGGTTCCACATTTAGGACCCTGGTTGGGTATAAGAGTGGGATAGTGATGGAGTGTAGTTCCCAAAAAGACTGAAAAACAGAGTGCTCTGTTTTGGGACAGCAAGTTTGCTGATCTTCAACAGGGCATAACTCCCAGGTCTTTAGCCGAGAGAGGTGTGCCATATAGTTCTGGAAAGGTATTTAAGTATTCTACAACTTTGTTGTAGACTTCCAGAGCTGAAACTCACCTTAAGATGGCTTAAATCCCAGAGACATGTAACTGTCCAGAACTAGGACAGTGTTAAAACATTCTCTGGACTGTTCTGTTTTTCAAGGATAAACTCCCAGTAGAAAAATCTAAAATTTTCATATAATACATCCTTAGAAAGAGTAGAAGATGTGTGACATCTTTGCAATTCAAAGTTTCTGAAGTTTCAGCACAGAATTTAGTGGAAATCAGGGTTGAAAACAGCCACCTCCAAGGGAGGTGCTGTTAAAATTCTTCCAGAAATTCTGCTAACTTTGAATTAGCATAACTTTTTAATCAAAGCTAATCTGGGGGCAAATGAGTACTTGTTGGAAAGATACTGAAGTTAACTTTAACTTTGGTATTCAACTTGAGTCATGAAAATGCCCAGAACCAGACCAAAACTTGAAATAGGTAGCAACTGGTCATTCTGACAGAAGAATGACAGTTGAACTCATTGAAAAGGGTGTTGTACCCTAAGGGTGTTATACGTGATGACAACGCAATATTAATGTCTCGTAGAGACCAAACCCAGTTATGGTGAGCTTCCAAAGAGGGGGTTCATCAAGTTGGATTAAGCTAACTTGTGTTTGGTCTAGTAATGGTGTAGCTTGTGCAAAGTTATTACATTATCTACTTACGAGATATTTTGCATGTTTTGGTTGTCATAATGTTTGTACGCCCAGTTCTATTGGACTGCATGCAAAATGTTGCGGGACTGATGTTTAATGTCGTATGGTTGCAGATGGTTCGTACTAGGACCACGCACGAGGTTGGTGGCTCTAGCCAAGGTGGAGGCGATGACCCCCAGCCACCGGCCTACGACAGCACCCCGCAGCAGCAGCCACCACCGCCGCCTCCGCTTACTCTAGCGGATGTGATAGCGGCATTGGTGGGAGGTCGTGAGGAGCAGACCGACCTGCTCCGCACGATCGTGCAGAATACATCCCAGGCGGGAGGACGTCAAGAGCGAGGGCCTCGTGAGCCCCGCGAAGTGTCGTACTCGGATTTCATGAGTACGCACCCTCCAGTGTTCACCGAAGCTGAAGAACCACTGGAGGCGGACAACTGGCTGCGGACTATCGAGTCCAAGTTCGGGCTGCTCCCGTGTACGGAGCGGCAGAAGACACTGTTCGCAGCGCAGCAGCTCCACGGTGCCGCTGGGGCGTGGTGGGCGAATTATGTCGCCTCACGTCCGGCTGGCCAAGCCGTTGAATGGCAAGAGTTCCGGGAGGCGTTCCGCGCCTATCACATCCCTCCCGGAATAATGAAGAGGAAGTTCCAAGAATTTTTGGAACTGAAGCAGGGCGGGAGGAGTGCCCACGACTACTCCCGTGCCTTCAACCATCTGGCGCAGTATGCGTCAGACTACATCTCCACGGAGGAGAAGAAGAGGGAGCACTTCTATCGGGGGTTACATCCCGCAATGAAGACCCACCTCGTGCAATGGAACCGCGGCACATTCAACGACCTAGTCAATGCCGCCATCATGCAAGAAGACGCTCAGCGGGAGTTAGCAGCTGAGCAGAGGAAGCGTAGCGCTCCACCTAGCAGCGGTGGGAGTGGCGCTCCCCAGAAGTACCGTATGGTGTATCGGACACCATCCGGGCAGCAGTGGCAACCACCGGCGCGGCCGCAACGGTTCGGGGGACGTCCCTTTCAGGCACCTCCGTTCCGTCCGCCGATGCCACCACCAAGACAGCAACAGCAGACGGTACCCCGGGCGTTTCCACCGCCACAACGCGCCCCAGGTTTCCGTCCACCGATCAGCGGGGGACCGCCCCGTTTCACCTGCTTCACGTGTGGCCAGGCGGGCCACTTTGCGAAGGACTGTCCCCAGGGGCAGCAGAGCAGCGGGCCAGCCCAGTTCCAGGGCGGTGCTCGAAGCCGACCTCTGGCGAAGAAGGTTGGTCAGCGGACTGGAGGCGTCCGCAACCTCGACAATGAGGACGCCCCAGAGGGAGACAACGTGCTGGCGGGTACGTTTACTCTCAACGATCAAGACATCGTCGTATCATTTGATTCTGGTGCAACCCACAGCTTTATAAGTGCATCCTATGTGGCTAAACATCAATTGCAAGTCTTCCCAACCGACTGCACTTATATGATCTGCTCACCGGGAGGGAAGATTTCAGCTAATATGATGATTCCAAAGGCACCTCTGTGCTTAGGTAGGAAACTATATCCCACCACCTTGATAATCCTTATGGGACAAAAGATTGATGCAATCTTAGGGATGTCATGGCTGCAATACCATGGCGCTGTCCTAGAGACTCGGACACGGACGGTTCACTTAAATTCTCCATTCCACCGTCCGCATTCCATGGTGTTAGACATGCCAGTACGGGAAGTTTTAGCAATTAATAATGCTGAAGTTCTCAAGTTAGAAGACATCCCCGTAGTCCGGGAGTATCCTGATGTGTTCCCGGATGATCTTCCGTGCATGCCACCTGAGCGGGATGTCGAGTTCAAGATTGAACTTGCACCCGGGACTACGCCCATATCACGGAGACCATACAAGATGGCTCCAAATGAGCTGGCGGAACTGAAAGAACAGCTCAATGATCTGTTGAGCAAGGGTTTCATTAGGCCGAGTTCCTCGCCTTGGGGATGCTCGGCGCTATTTGTAAAGAAGAAGGATGAAACCCTGAGGCTGTGTGTGGATTACCTGCCGCTCAATGCCGTCACCATCAAGAATAAGTACCCACTGCCCCGTATTGACATCTTGTTTGATCAACTGGTGGGGGCAAGTGTATTCTCAAAGATGGACCTTCGCTCTGGATATCATCAGATCAAGATCCGGGCGGAGGATATCCCGAAGACGGCGTTCTCGACGAGATACGGCTTATACGAATATCTCGTCATGTCCTTTGGTCTCACGAATGCTCCAGCCCATTTCATGTATCTCATGAACTCGGTGTTCATGCCGGAGCTGGACAAGTTCGTGGTAGTGTTCATCGACGACATCTTGGTTTACTCCAAGACCGAAGCTGAACATGCCGAACACTTTCGGATCGTTCTTCAACGATTGCGAGACCACAAACTCTATGCCAAGTTCAGCAAATGCGAATTTTGGATCAGCCAAGTGCCTTTCTTAGGACATATCATCTCAGCTGAAGGCATCGCGGTTGACCCAAGCAAAATAGAGCAAGTGTTGAAATGGAAAGCTCCCACTTCAGTCCATGAAGTCAGAAGCTTCCTCGGGTTAGCGGGGTACTATCGGAGATTCATTCCGAGTTTCTCCAAGCTCGCTAAGCCGATGACAGAATTGCTGAAAAAAGGGAAGAAATATGTTTGGAACACGGCGTGTGAAGGAGCGTTCCGGACATTGGTGAAGCATCTCACAACAGCCCCGGTCTTAGCTCAACCGGATACAACAAAGCCCTTCGACGTATATTGTGACGCGTCCGGTATTGGGCTTGGCTGCGTGTTGATGCAGGAAGGACGTGTGGTCGCTTATGGCTCACGCCAACTTCGGAACCATGAGCAGCACTACCCGACTCACGATCTTGAACTTGCTGCCGTGGTGTTGGCGCTGAAAATGTGGAGGCACTATCTCCTGGGGAACTTGGTGCATCTCTAAACCGACCACAAGAGCTTGAAATACATTTTCACCCAGAAGGAGCTGAACATGAGGCAGAGGAGGTGGTTAGAACTGATCAAAGATTATGAGATTGAGATCCATTACCACCCCGGCAAGGCGAATGTGGTTGCCGACGTGCTGAGTCGGAAATCACATGTCCATCACCTCACCATTACACCGGTGGAGGAGGAAGAGCCAAATTTATACTTGGTTCCTTATGGATCGCTGTACAACCTTGCCCTCATCCCTACTATTAGGGAGGACATCATTGCAGCTCAGAAAACGGATAAAGGCATGGCACATCTCCGGAGACGGATAGACAATGGAGAAATTAAATGTTTCCGGAAGGATGATGAGGGGACGCTGTGGTTCAATGACCGCATAGTCGTACCCCGAAATATGGAGTTGAGGAAAAAGATTCTCGATGAAGCTCACTTGTCCAAATACTCCATTCATCCGGGCAGCAACAAAATGTACCAAGATTTGAAAAAGAAATTTTGGTGGACACGGATGAAGCGGGAGGTAGCTAAGTACGTATCCGAGTGCGATACGTGTAGACGAGTGAAAGCTGATCACATGAAGAAATCAGGACTGTTGCAACCCCTGAAGATTCCGGCATGGAAATGGGAAGATGTGAGCATGGATTTCATTGTGGGATTACCCCTAACAGCCAACAAGCATGATTCCATATGGGTAATCGTTGATCGGTTAACCAAGACGGCTCACTTCATTCCGGTGAATACACGTTACAATGCCGGCAAATATGCGGAGCTATACATAGCGAAGATTCTATGCCTATACGGGGTACCCAAGACCATTGTCTCAGATCGAGGTGCATTATTTGTATCTTGCTTTTGGGAGCAGCTACACGCTGCATTGGGTACTAAGTTGATCAGGAGCTCCGCTTATCACCCTCAGACAGATGGCCAGACAGAAAGGGTGAATCAAGTCCTGGAAGACATGTTGAGAGCATGTGCCATCCACCATGGTAGGCACTGGGATGATCACCTACCATTGGCGGAATTCTCGTACAACAACGGTTATCAGGCGAGTATCAAAATGGCACCCTATGAAGCTCTCTACGGTCGTAAATGCCGCACCCCATTAAATTGGTGCGAGTCCGGTGAAAGGGTCACATTCGGGGTTGATGTGGTGAACGACGCCGAGGAGCGCGTTCGGACAATTCAAGCCAATTTGAAGGCCGCTCAATCCCGACAGAAGAGCTACGCTGATAAGAGGCGTAGGCCGTTGCACTTTGACGTTGGGGAACACGTGTACCTTCGCGTGTCTCCAATGAAGGGCGTGCACCGATTCGGTGTGAAGGGGAAGCTCGCTCCCCGTTTCATTGGACCCTACGCTATCACCGAGAAGTGTGGACCAGCAGCGTATCGATTGGAGCTACCGGCATCTCTGGCTGGTGTCGATGATATTTTCCATATTTCGCAACTGCGAAAATGCTTGAAGCATACAACTGCTGTTCCTACCGAAGACATCGGCGAGCTGAAGCCGGATTTAACATATGATGAATATCCGGTGGGAATTCTTGATGAGAAAGCCAGGACCACGCGTAGCAGAACGTTGTGGTTCTACAAAATACTCTGGAGTAACCACACCGCCGAGGAAGCGACGTGAGAGAGCGAGGAGTTCCTTCGCTCAAATTACCCGGAGTTCTTGGCTTCTCAACACGGGTAAGTCCCTATTACATCGCTATCTCTTCTTTTATAATCTCGGGACGAGATTCTTTTAAGGGGGGAGGGATGTAAAAGCCCAAGAAAAGGGACTTGTAAAAACTTTTCTTCACTTCACCACACCTCAGCTCTTGTTGTGGGTAGATTGTGAAATATTGTGAAGAGTAAGTGATCTCCATCAAAGGAGTGATTAGAAGGGAAAGTCTTCACTTCCACAAAGTAGGGTTTATACACATGTGATCACCCAATGAGGAATTCAAAACTGTTGTGTCCAAACTATTGTTTGCAGCAGCTAACACAAGGATCAAGTGGCATATTTGGATTCCTTAGGTCCGAATTAGTGGGGAGGCAAAGTTTCATTAATTTTTGAAAAGTCTTGCTGCCCATTTTTTTCCAAAGGAAATCAAATGTGCAAAGAATTCAAATGAATATTTGAATTTGAGGGAAACCTGGCCAAACATGCAAATGTGGCTCAGTTTGAGACTTCAAACTTTTGAATTACTCATTTGCCAAAAATTTGGAGATATTTTGGGGCAGAGGGGAGCTGTGGGCCCCACTGGTCAGTGAGAAGAGAGGGGAGAAGCTTACTGCCTAAGTCACTCGGTTCCACAGTTCACACTCGAGCGAGTTGCACTCTCCCACCGGCTGCCACCGCACGGTCGACCGACGACCGAAGCACCTCCCGAGCTGCTTCAAGCATCGGTTCCCCCGCGCCCTTATCTCCCCTACGTCGTGCTCAGTCGGCCACAGCCCTCCCACGAGCCCTGTTCTTTTTCCTCCCGAGCAAGCAAGCCGCCGGCGCCGCGCCCGTTCGTCCCGATCCTAAACCGGCATCGCATCCCGACTGCTCAAGCGATCAACACGAAAAAGGAGCGCCAGCGCGTGCACAAGAGTTCCCTCAGCTCAGCTCCGGCGTTCGGGGTTCCTGTCGGCCGTATTTTGAGCATCAGCACCGAAGCCGAGGTGCAACCGGTGGAAGCCGACGTCGGGCTCCCGTGGGCAGCTCACACCAACCAGTTTCACGACTGAGCAAGAGCACCCCAAGGTGCGCCAACTCCCTGCGCTGCTCCTCTCCAAATTCCAGAGCAATCCGTGCGACGTAGCTTCGGAATTTCAAGTTTTCCCCTCGGACGAGGAAAACCGGACCGCGGGTAAGAGCTGTGGAAATTTACGCTTAATTCTCGGTTAAAGTTGTTCATTTTGCGCACACCAGAACTAGAGAGGATAGGGAACCTTTTCCCTCCACAACCCTAGCTAGAAACGCCGTGGTTACAGCTAATTTCGAGCTTTTCGGGCGGCGGCCATGGCGGGAACACGCGGGCGCACGGTGACAACCGGTTTGCCCTCGTTTCCGAGCCAGGTTGAGGCCACGCCGAGATTTCCTGACCTCCACTGATGCTTTAGAGCGGATCCACCGAGCTTTTGGCGGGCTAATGTGCGCGGGCGGCGGTGCCGATCATCACCGAAGGCCGCGGCTCGTCGCCAGCCTACTTCCGGCCACCGGCGGCCCGAGCCAACCCCATAGACTCGTTCCCCGACCCTGAAAACCCCCAGGCGGCGAGTCTCCGGCCGAGAGGTGGCCGGGAAGCTGGGTCCGGCGAGCTCCAGTACAGCGCCGGCGAGGGGGAGGCGCGGGAGCGAGAGGAAGAAGAAGACCCGCCGGGCCCACGTGTCAGCAGCTGAAGATTTAAAACTCCGGATCTGCTGTGGTGTGCGATCCCGTGTGGTGGCGCGGGAAAAGGGCTGTGGTCCCGTGTGGCGTGATTCCGGCGGTTGACACGTGTAGGGTGGACCCACAGGCAGAGTTTGAACTTTTCCCGAATTAATTTGAATTCTAGAATTGGTTCAAACTTTGGAACTGCATAACTTTTGCTAGGAAGCTCCAAATTTAGTGATTCAAATTGGGTTGGATTCATCTTGCCTAGCTCTGTCCAGATATGCAACCCAATTTGTATGAAACCCAATAATTAATTCTGGAAAATTCTTTAAAGCTTTTCAGCAAAAGAATTTTAGAGGGAGTTTGGTTCATCCAAAAATCCCCAAATTTTGCCAGGATGTTCTTTAGGACATGAGTAAACCCCTGTAAAAGTTTCAGACCATTTGGAGTTGATTTGGTCAGAGCAATTCAAATTGAAAGGTGCTGTGTTCATTTGAATACAGAAACATTTTCAGAGAATTTCCAAAACTTGGAAATTCAGTTCTGGGCAATTCTTAACCCCAAAAATGTTAGGAAAATTCAGGCAAACTCTATGAGCTATAATTGAAATTGTAGTTCATTAAGTTGAGCATGAACAGGGGTATTACCTCAGAATAAATTCTTCCTTGCTGATTTGCCAAGAGAATTATTCTGAGCAAACCACTCCATGAAAAGTGCTAGTGTTTGGTCCAGAGAGTTTTCTTGTGACAAGGAATTCACACAAAAATTCTCAGCTCCATTGGAGCTCTAGATCACCCCTGTCCTGTTTAACCAATTAAGGGATTAATGTGGAAAAGGGGGGGGAAACCACTTAGCATTTAACCATGTGGTTAAGTCCAAGCCAAACCACCAACACCAGTTCATCTTTAAATTCTTAAACAAAGTTCCAGGTGTTAGAGGCTGGTTATTAGAACTAATAGTAGAAGTCTTACTCGAAAACTCACATTTGCATCTAAATTAACATGTAGTATTCCATTAACGTGTAGCCGTTGAAGAGGAGACTCCGGAAGTGCTGGACTTCCTTCTTCCGGACGAAGAACTAACTCCTGACCAGCAGCAACAAGGCAAGCCCCGGTTTGCATTAACCCTTTTTAAAAGTTTTACTTTGTTTACATGTGTCATATGAAGTATGTATGTGCATTAGGTATAGGATGAATGAAACCCCACATGCATAACCAAAGGTTCCTAAAAGAGTGAGGGTAGTGTCAAGGACCTCGAGTAGACAGGCTATGCTTAATGAGTCATAGGACTTCGGTACAAGTCGAGTAGTTGGAATCTACTCGCGAGATAGGCTTGGGACACACGGGTTCGGTTGAGTGATGTGAGATCACTTTAGTAATGAAAATGAGACTAGGCAGGGGCTAGAGCGCAGCAAGAGAGAGTCTTGTATGCGCAGCCCTGTCCGTGTCGATTGAGGACCGATCCGTGTGCGGCCCTGCTGAACAAGTATTGAACGTACCGAAGGCATATCGGATATATGGGCCCCGATAAACCGATGTAGCCTAAACCTCCGGGCGTCGAGGCATAGCACACCGATTTATAGGTGTAGGTTGAGGGCAGCAAGGTGGAAATCTGCCAACGGGCATAGAGAGATGCTCCGTGTGGGGAACCTCCTGCTCGTTTCGGTGCGACCGGTTCGACGTTTGGGCTGTTGGGTGAAAGGTTGTCCCGTACGACATCGAGTGAGCGTGCTGTGCAGCTCCACGGGTGGGCGTACGTGACGTGCTCTTTGGGTTTCCCTGCAGGTGTATATCGAGTCGATTCGCCGTCCCTCGCGGTGACGAGTACTGCTTGTTCACTGCGTCGTAACGTAGACTAATGGATGAAATATGTTGATTCAATGATGCTGATTGATATAATTGTATTGCTACATGTGTGCCACCAAATACTGCTTACTAAATTTCAGATTTCATGAACTGTTAACTTGTTGCTAAAAGATGAACTAAGGATGAACTTGTAGGCGTGTCGTTTTGCTGAAATGCTACCAACCTATGTCTTGGTATACCTCATGTAGAGTTTCATGCTTAGGTGAGTCGGTTAAGCCTTGCTGAGCCTTCGTGCTCATGGTTGCTGCTTAAGTGTTTTTCAGGTGAAGAGCCACCCACGGACTCGGAGTACGAGTCCACCGGCGAGGGTTACCCTCCGTCGGGGACCACGGCTGAGTGGGAGCCGTACACGCCGCGCTGAGCTGAGACGTGCAGCTAGTGTGGGTTGCCCTAGGGCTTGGCAACCGACTTTTGCTAAATAGGCGGGCGTGAGTTGTATAGTGTAGTCTTCCGCTGTGTAATAGAACAATAATTGTAACTGAAGTTTGTACTTATTTGTACAGTTTCAGCTGTTTTTCCCATGTAATATATTGTGTTCTTATGACGTGTGCTGTCGGGTGTCGCATCGCGCGGCACCACCCTCTGCGATCCTGGATGAGCGGATTCCGGTCCGCCACACGGATTTTCATGATTCTTGTTGTGACGTCTTCGTGACTTGATTCTCTACAATCTATACTAGTTTTGTCACAGTTGAACACATTTAGATTAGTCGCACACACGGTTTCTTTAACAGATCGGTTTTCTGCTGAGGGGTGTTTTGTTGCTTCCGCTGAAAAGTTTTTATCTACCATTCACCCCCCCCTCTGGTAGCTTCACACATGTACTTCGATCCTACACTCTGAGGAGAAAGGAAGTCTGGCGCTGTTATGACACGTGGCACATCCGGAGCCACCTCCGAAGAGAGGAGAGGTCCGGAACTGACACGTGGCGTTCGCGGAGCTCGCCTCTGTTGAGAGGGGAGGTCCCGACCCACCAGACATGTGGCGCACGCGGAGCTCGCCTCTGGAGAGAGGGAGGTCCCGCCCGCCAGGACGTGTGGCGCACGCGGAGCTCACCTCTGAGTAAGAAGGAGGTCTCGCCCGCCTGACACGCGGCACAACCAGAGCTCGCCTCTGCGGAAAAGGGAAGCCCAGGCCTCTGCTGGACACGTGGAGCCTTCGGAGCTTATCCCTGCAGAAGGGCGCGATTTTGAAGCGGTTTTCGTCTGTACGTGAGTACCCGTTATTGAGGAAACCGACACGAACTCTTCTACGTTGATACTGCAATCAAATCAATTGAAGATAAGTCGTTAAGATTCAAAAACAATTTAAATAGGACTCTTATTCAAATTCCGATCAGATTAGGACTCTTCTCTTCCCAATTATAAATAGAACCCGAAACAACCCCTTGGTCATAACATCTTTTCTAAGCCATCAACTTAAAAGCCCCAGCCCCCAAACTCGCCGAGCTAAACCCCTTCGCCGGAGTTTGACCACCGGAGAGACCGCCGACGAGCTCAGACCACGATCGCCGCCGCAGGAAGAGAGCCCCAACGATCTGTTTTTGCTAGGAAGGAGGACCCGAAGGAAGCAAGGTAGGTTTCCAATACTACCTTACGACATCATCGCGTTTTCGTTACATCTGTTCTTCGATCCCTTTGAACAGAAGATTTTTCGTGGACAGATCACGTGTTGATCGGTTTGATCTAGATCTTGTAACGAGATCATCGCCACGTCCACATTTGATCCGAACACCTCTATTCATCGTAAAACCCATGCAAGCTATGCAAGAACACGTACAAACTGATATAATAAAACATCACCGTAGGATTAACATGCATATGCATCATTGCATCTTAAAGTAGAGTTTGTGCATGATGATTGATTGCTATGAATCTTGTATGTGCGTGATCGCGTATAGAAGGACAAGATCAGGGAGCTACCTACGACGGACTACAACAGCAAGAATTTGAGCAACAGGTACCGCAAGAACAAGGCAAGTGCCCCTTGACCATATTGATCCCATGTTTTTGGAAAACTGTTTTGTTTGCGAAAAGGTGTGTGTGCTTGAGTCAACATGATGGGAAACCCTTTCATAGGAGTTTACTAGTTTCGTTAAACCACCCTTGTCACCGGGAAAGTTAATGAGTCGGATATGGTTTTTGCTTTTATGCTTCGTTGAGTCCATGGGATATGGGAAGCGAGATAGATGTGTCTAGCTAACTGCACTCGTATGAGTAATGATAATGAGAACTTGATGTTAATGAACATGAATCGGAGGGAGATCTAGGAAAGCTTGGTTTTGTGGATGAGGTAGAATGAGATGGTGGTTACCTGCCGTAGATCTAAGGATCGGTTCATGCGAGCCATGCCAATATAACAGTGCCACCACAAGGCCAAGTATGTGTAAAGGTCCCAAAATTATTAATACAAAGAAACACTTGTTTGCAAAGTTTTGTTTCATGTGTATGAAATTCGGGACTTGTAAAACTTTTCCCCACATGTGATAACACACCTGAGGATTTTGCTTCACACAAGTCAAATGTTTATTTGAGAACTTGGAACCCCAGAGAGGTCTAAAACAAGGATGGGAAGTTCCCATATGTGTGAGAAAACAAAAATCAGATTTGGAACAACTTGTTCAAACAAAAATTCAAATGAGAAAAACACAATGGAATTAAAAACTGTTGCTAAAAATCTCATTTGCAGTAGCCAAAATAAAAATCAGATTTCATATTTGAATTCCTTGAGTCCAAATTAGGGGGTGTGCAAAGTTTCATGATTTATGGAAATAGTTTGCAAACCCATTTTTCAAAAGGGACTTTAAAAGACAAAGAATTCAAATGCATATTTGGATTTGGATGAAACTTGCCCAATTATTCAAATGCAGTTTAATTTTCAACTCCACACAGTTGAATTTCATCATTTGCAGATTGTTGAGATATTTTGGAGAGATAAGGGGGAGATGGGACCCACATGTCATAGGTACCAAAATATCTACACAAAAGAGATGGGTCTCTGTTTTGCTGCCTTCAGGGGAACGACAGCAGCTGCTGCTCGGGACAGCACGCCTGCAGCTGGTCGGCCGCCCCCGCAACCGACTCCAGCGCCGATACAGCCCCCCCCCCCAGCGCCCTCATCCATCCACAACGAGCTCTCCCTCTGCTCACGGACCGAGCACAGAGGCTTTTCTTCTTCCCTCGCGCCCTGAGCAACACCAGCGCCGCCGCCGTCGTTTGCTCGACAGCCGGCTCAAACAGGCGCGAACAACAGCTGGTCAATAGCCAGATAGCACCGGCGCAGCTCCCTCTCCCTCCTCAACGCATCCCCGACCGATGATCGGCTCTCCTACCCCGGGTACACCACGGCCGTGCAGCGGCCGAACAAGGATCGATTGGGAGGCGTCCGTGGACAGCTCAGTCTGGTGAGTATCACGGCCAAGTACCAGCGCCTCTGGACGCGCCAAGGCACCCTGCTGCTCCCCTCCAAAGATCAGACCGTGCCATGCATCGCCGGGAGTGAATTTTGAAAAGTTGCTCCGGCGTACTCCATCTGACCTTCCGGCACGGTAATCCCGAATTCCTTCCCAATTCACAATCTTTGTTCGTCAAAGTTTGCACGAAGGGCCCAAAGCGATAGGCGATCCTTTGCCCTTCACGGTTCTAGCCTAAAACTGCACATAGACCGATTATTTCATGGGTTTCTACCGGCGACCGAACCGGGGGACCGCAGTCACACGGTGAAAGCATGTTTGCCATCATTCTCGAACGTTTTTGAGGCTAGGCCAAGCTCCCCCATCGTTCACTGGTGCTGTAGCACCATTTGGTCGAACTGTTGGTGCACTAGGATGGCCGGCCGACGTCGCCGATGAAGTGTCGGGCTGCCGCAGCGTCGCTAGCTACCATAGAGGTTTTGCCGGCTCGGGGAAACCTTACCATCGTGCTCAGCAGGGCGGGTTAGGCTCTGGCGGCGAGCAAGGGCTCGAGCAGAGGCCGGGAGATCGAGTTTCGGCGATCTCCGGCGAGGGCGGCGGCGCGGGCACCTGGAGCGCGGGAACTGACCCGAGGTAGAAGAAGGGGTCGGTGGGCCCAGTCGTCAGTGAGAGAGAGTTTAAAACCCTGATCCTCTGTGGCTGTGGGATCCCGTGTGACTGCACCGAGGAATATGTGTGGCCCCGTGTGCCTTTGATTCTGTAAGTGACACGTGCCCCGTGGCCCACAGTCAGGTTTAAACTTTTCCCTGGATTTATTCAAATCCCAGATTTTTCCCCAAACTTTAGAAGAGCATAACTTTTGCTAGGAACCACCAAATTTAGTGATTCAAATTGGGTTAGATTCAGATTGACAAACTCTATCCAAATATGCAACCCAATTTGTATGAAAGTCTTTATTTAAATCTGGAAAATTCTTTAAAGCTTTTCGGCAAAAGAATTTTAGAGGGAGTTTGATTTATCCAAAAATCCTCAAATTTTGCCAGAATAATCTTTAGAGTGTTATTAGACTCCTGTAAACGTTTCAGCTCATTTGGAGTTGAATTGATCAGGGTAATTCAGATTGTAAGTTCCTGTATTCAAATGAATACAGAAAACATTTTCAGAGAATTTCGAAAACTTGTAAATTCAGTTCTGGGAAATTCTTAGCTCCAAAAATCCTAGGAAAATTCATGTAGACTCTATGAACTATAATTGAAATTGTGGTTCACTGAGTTTGACATGAAAATGTATGTTACCTAAGTATTAATTCATCTTTGACTAAAGACATAGAGAATTATTCTGAATAAACCACTCCATGAAAAGTGCTAAATTTTGGTCCAGAGGACTTTCTTGTGACAAGGAACTCACATGAAAATTTTCAGCTCCATTAGAGCTCTGGATCACCACTGTCATGTGTGATCTCTTAAGGTGATCAACACTTAAGTGGGAAAAGCACTTAATAATTGATCTTAGTGTTTAAGCCCAACCCAAACCACTAGCACCAGTGTCATTTTAAATTCTTAAACAAAGTTCCAGTTTTAAAATGGTCATTAGATCTTATGAGCAAAAGCTTTTCAATTAAATACATATGCATGATCATAACGTGTAGCATATACGTGAAGAAGGTGAGGAGGACTTGTAGTGAAGATCGAGGAGGGAGGAGAACAAGTGATCAAGCTCCAAGTGATCGTCACTAATTGATTGTAACAGTAGTCACCTGCAAAACAGGCAAGCCCCGGTTTGCATTTGAACCGTTTTATAAAGCATTTTCATTTGTAGAAATCATAGCTTTGCATCGTTGCTTGCATTACGTCTAGATGATATTGAAAACCCCACTTGCATGACCAGAAACACCTAAGAGAGAAAGGGTAGAATAGCAACTCCTCGAGGGAATTTGGCTACGCTAATGTTAGTAGGAAAGGTCCGGTAGAGTCGAGTGGTTGGAATCTACTCGCGAGTTTAGGGCTGGTTTACTCGGGACGGGTCCGAATTAGAAAAGATGAGGAAAGTTCACACTTAAGAAATGGAGACCGGGCAGGGAGGTTTAGATGCAGCAGGTTGCAGGCCGTGCGTGCATAGCCCTGCCTGTGTCGGTTAAGGCCCGTCCGTGCTTGGCCCTGTTGGACAAGTTTGAGTTGTGTACCGGGCACATACTGGCTATATGGGACCCAGGAAACCGATGTACCTTGGGAGATCCATAGTGGAACTTTCCAACTGCCTTAGGCTTTCGGCGTCAGGGTAGCAGGAGGTAACTCGCTCAAGAACATACCACAGCGGGTATGTACCTTGAGGGAGCTTGCATACTCGGGGCAGTTGGACTGCGTCCAATGTGGAAGATCTTGGGAAAGGTGGCCGCGTACAACGTCAGTCGAGGTTGCTGCCGGCAACTCGGAGTACGGGTGTACGTATCGTGTAGTCCGGGCGTGTACTGATTCGAATCACCGTCGCTCGCGGTCATATGAGCATACTTGCCCACTGCGTCTTGACGTAGTAACAACTGGAATTGTTTATCTTTGAACTGGATAAGGCTGTGCTATAACTTGTATTGCAACCATGATTGAATTAGAGATAGGCTCATTAAAGTTTACTTTCACTTTGTGCAAGGAGCATCGCAACAAAGTGTTTCTTGTTTGATTGTGGAGTTGCGATGCTTTTCGTCTCAAGGTCTGCACAATGAGGCTTAAAATATGAAAGTTAAGGATCAACTTTAGGCGAGTCCCTTATGCAAATCTAGCCGACCCATTTGAAACCATCGTGCATGTAGAGTTTCTTGTTTAGGAGAGACGGGTCAGAGTTGCTGAGCCTATGTGCTCACGCTTGCTATATAAGTGGTTTTGCAGGTTAACAACGATGCTGAAAAGAAGGTTGTCCGGTGAGAGTCGGGAACTCCCGAGTCAGGTAACACATGGAGAACCCAGCCGCTGCTGCTTGTCTTCGCGTTGCTAGCGAGAGGAGTCCGCGGGCTGGACTTCATCTCGGGTGCTCTTAGTTATTCGACGTGAGTTGATAAAGACTTCCGCTGTAGTTACTTGATGTAAAGTATTTACAAAGAAAAACTTGTAAGCTTCCGCTATTGTTTTATGTAATACATTGATCCTCATATGTGTGTTGTTGGGTGCCGCATAACACGGCACCACCCAATGCGATTCCCGGGCGAGTGGCCAGTCTCGGTTGAGCGGGTCGCGTCATCGTGGTATCAGAGCCACATTGGGAATAGCACACGGAATAATGATGGTATTACGACAAAAATTTAGGTTACGGTGAGGATACGGTACTAGGCCCACATAAGGATTACTATTAGCTTAATATGAAGGTGGCAACCTAACTTACTTGTTATGTCAGAAAAATCGTGCATCTCAGGACGAGTTATGTCTTGGGGGGTGCACGTAAGCGCTGTCCACCAGTGCGCACAAGCTGAAGGGTGGAGCCCCACGGGTGGCAGGTAACCCGATCCGCTTTAGTATCCTCTACGACTCCTCATGTCGTTTGGGGTACTCGAGCAACGTCTGTCCCAGGCGTGCGTGGTGCAATTTGGGAAACCCCGTCACGTGGTTAGTAACGTGAACACGTAGCTCAAGGCGTGTTTGGCTTGAGAACACCTGTGCGAGTGATGACGGACGGGTGTAAGAAATGTATGGATACCGGGTTCGGTGTGCAGCCGGACCTGATGATTGAGTGTGACTTATGCAGGATTAACCACGAAACCGTAGTACGAATAGTACACGTTTGCGAGTGACCGTTTTAGTGCCACCTAAGATACGTTATACCGGTATAATCCGGTTAGGATTTTCTTTTGGTGAGGCTACGTAGTACCGACATGCTTCTTACGGTGCATCGACGCCGTACTAAAAATAATAACCCCTTTCCTTTGAAGAAATGACACATGAACTAACTTTCAAATAAAAATGGAAGTTTGAAACAAATATTAGTTACTGAACTCTTATTTTGAGCTAAGATTCAAATGAGAGGAAGATTAGACTTCAAAGATTTCAAAAACAGAGTGCTCTATTTTCGGCAGGAATTTGTGCTGGACTTCAACAGAGCATAACTCTGAGTAGCTTGACCCAATTAAGGTGTAAGATACAGCTATGGAAAGATTTTCAAGTGATCTACAACTTCTTTGTAGACCTCCAGAGCTAAATCACATGCTAAATGGGTAGAAACTTCAGAGTAAGGTAAACTGTCCAGAACCAGGACAGCAACAAAACCTCTCTGGACCTTTCTGTTTTTAAGCCATAACTTTCTGTAGATAAACCCTTAAGAAGCCTATGATACACCATTGGAAAGATTATGAATGTGCAACATTGTTGTAGTTCAAAGTTTGTTCAGGTTCTTATTGTATTTACATATACAACTGTGATAAAATCAGCCATGTACAAAGGAGGTGCTGGCAAATTTTATCCAGGAATTCTGTCAACTTTAAAAAAAATCATAACTTTTTAATCCAAAGATGATCTGAGGGCATATGAGTACTCATTGGAAAGATACTGAAGTTAACTTTAACTTTGGTATTCAACTTGAGTTATGAAAATGCTCTTAACTAAATCAAAATCTGGAGATAGTGCATAAAGGTCTGTCCTGTACAGATAGGCTGGATAGTTATGCCTACTAAGGAGTTTTGTAAACATGAATTTTGTTACTGCTTTCATAAAGTTTTGACATAATCATGTTTCCATTAGTATCACATACTGCTGAGTTCTTGTTTAACTCATCTCAACTATATTTTTCAGTATGGTTCGTAATCGCTCAAGGAGTAGGGCCGGAAATTCTCGTCGAGGCGGTGATGCTTCCATTCCACCGTCGGAACCACCATCCACGGGATGGATGGATCTTATGACTCGAGTTGTCGAGTCTAATCAAGAGAATGCTAGGCTACTCCAAGAAGCAACACAAGAACACACACGCTTACTCCAAGCTTTGGTACAACAAGGCGTACTCCAGAACACGCAACAAGTCGTTCCACCTCGGGACGCTTATCTGGACTTCTTGGCGACTCAACCGCCTATCTTTACTGAAGCCACCGAACCTGTGGAAGCAGATCAATGGCTTCGTGTCATGGAGTCAAAATTTGGAGTATTCCAGTGTGATGTGTAAGGGCCTCAGTTTTTGACACACATTTGCAGTGTTCATCACCACACCACACACCTCATTTGAGGAAGAATGATGAACACAAATGAAGAGCAAGTAACAATTATCAACATGCTCATTAGAAAACAAACTCACACATTGCAAAAGTGGTATTTCCCACATGTGATATAGATGGGCTGGACATATGAAAACTCCTACACTTTGCTAAGGATGTCCATGCCAAGTTTCACCCAAATTCAAAACCTTTTTGAGGTCAGTTTGGGTATAGTTAGGAAGAGGGCAGTTTGAAACCATATTCAAATTCAAACTGTTTTTATCCAATGAATTTAAAAGTGGGGGGCATATTCTTACTCAGCACATTTTTGTGAGCTCACACACCAATTTTCACTCCATTTGGAGTTGATCTTGACATGAGCTAAGTGGGAGAAATTCAAACTTTATTTGAATTTCAAACTGAACTTGTGCTGAAATTCATTCAAACCCAACCTCATTTGAACTTTGATCAATTCAAATGGCTCATGGGTGAATAATTTGAATTGCCAAGGGTACTATGGGGTTCACTGTTTACAACAGTGATTAGGAGTAAATTTCAGAGGTTAAAACTGGACATGGGACCCACATGTCAGCCACTGCTCAGCCGACATGGCCGAAGTCATTCCGAGGTGGCGGCTCGTCGCCGACCATGCTCCGGCCGTTGTCATGAGCAGCTGACCC
Organism: Neostapfia colusana; assembly: GCA_030760725.1. Lineage (NCBI taxonomy): Eukaryota > Viridiplantae > Streptophyta > Magnoliopsida > Poales > Poaceae > Neostapfia > Neostapfia colusana. The sequence goes on from JASWHV010000006.1 coordinate 112,364,482, forward strand.
TCGGATCCTGTTCCCCGAGTAAAAGTAGGCAGGGGCGGCCAGGATCGAGAAGTTTGGAGCTGTACAGCAGCCGGCGGCGAGCTCTCCGGCGAGATCCCTCAGCGGCGGGGCGCGAGTGTCGCGAGGTTGAAGAAGGGGGTGGACCCCAGCTGTCAGCGGGAGATATTTTGAATCGGGATCCGGCTGCGGCCGGGATCGGGTGTGCTGGCGCGTAAAATCATTGTGGGCCGCGGTGTGCTGTCGCCTCGGCGTGCGACGCGTGTCCCCTGGGCCCACGCGCGAGTTTAAACTTTTCCCCGAATTTCAGTTTCAGTTCAAACTTCAAATCCTTATAACTTTGGCTAGAAAGCTCCAAATTGAGTGAACCAAATTTTGCTGGATTCAGCTCTCCGAGTACTTTCCAGCAAATCAAGTTTCACTTCATGAAAACCCTTAATTTTCCAGAATTAATTCCTCAAAATTTAAACTGTTAGGAATTTTAACTGGAGAATCCTGTGGAGGAAAATCCTGAAATTTTGCTGGGATATTCACCAAACTATCCCTGAACTACCATAAAAATTTCAGATCCATTTGAGCTCATTTAATCCACCTAATGGTGTGATTAGTGAAACTGTTCCAGAGAAAATAGAAAATGTTCAGAAACATTTTCAGAATTTTCTCTGAAATTGTTTAGCTCATATCTTTAGTTAGGGACTTCCAAATTAAGTGAGACCAACTCCATTAGAACCCTCTGAAAATCTAGTTTTCAGAAAGTCATAGTTTGTCTCATGAAAATTCCTAGAACACCCTAAGAGTTCCAATTAAGTTCAAGGACATAATTAATTGTGGAGGGATCAAATGAGCTTTGCTGCAACTAAAACTTGACCAAGTCTCTGTTTAGGTTGTAACCAAGCCACACTAAAAGTTTCACAGTCATTAGGTCTGTCTAGCAAGGGTTATAGACTTAACAACTTCAAACTTAATACAAATGCATTAAATTAATACATGTATTGTTTCTATCATGTAGTCGCTAAGGTCGAGGAGGAACCCGAAGTCCTAGACTTCGTTACTCCGGAGGAACAGCTAGCCTACGACCAAGAGCAGCAAGGCAAGCTCCGGTTTGCATTAACCATTTTTCAAATTTTTATTGTTTTCAGCACATACTTGTTTCCTTTATTCTGTGCATTAGAGTCTTGTTTGGAAACCCCACTGCATAGCCAAGAAAACCATGGGTTGGGGTTTAGGAGTGCAAACCCCGTTAGCTACTGCATTGCTAGGATAGAGTAGGATTCGGTACAAGTCGAGTAGTTGGAACTACTCGCGAGAATAGGCTAGAGGCACATTGCTCGGGTAGAGATAGCACATGATACACATGGCAAGAAAATGAGACCGAGCGGAGAGTAAGGGCAGCAGGACTTTGGGGCCTGTGTGCTGTAGCTCCGCTTGTGTCGATTGAGGACTGAGCCGTGTGCGGGCCTGTTGAACAAGTTAGAACAGTACCGAAGACCTACCGGCTATATGGGAACCGGGAAACTGATGTAACTCGGGTAGCTGGGTATTGAGGCATTGTCCGTCGTTCAGAGGGTAGGTTGAGAGCTTGAGGTGTAAATCGGCTGGCGGCACGGAGATGCGCGTGCAGAGACCTCTTGCTCGGGACGATGGGACCGGTTCAATATTTGGCTAACGGGTGAAAGGTAGTCGCGTACGGCGTCCGTGATGGTTGTTGTAGGCAACATCGAGTACGGGCATACGTGACGGGTTGTTCGGGTAACCCTGCAGGTGTAAATCGATTATAATCGCCGTCCCTCGCGGTCAGTGAGTACCACTTGTTCACTGTACTGTGACGTAGAAAGAACGGGCTAGTCACATGTTAAAATGTTGCTGATTGAAAGCTGGACTTTGATTGTTAATGATATGCTGTAGCTTAGAGCTAACTAAATTTCTTTTCAACTTTGGGCAAAGTACATGAGAGAAACGTGTTTCTTGTTTGATTGCGGCTCTCTCATGTGCCTTAGCGTAAAGTTCTCCACAACCTGCTGCTAAAACTTGAAAGTAAGGTTCTACTAATTAGGCGAGTCCTTGCAAATGATTTTTACCTCATGTAACCCATTATCCTCATGTAGAAGTTCCATGTTTAGGTGAGACGGGTCAGACTTGCTGAGCCTTCGTGCTCACTGCTTGTGTTTGAAGCTTTTGCAGGGTTCTATGAGGAAGGGACTCCCGAAGAGGAGACGGAACCCCAGGAGGGGAACCCCTTCGAGTGGGAGTCGTGCACGCCGCAGAGTTAGTGTGTGTGTGTGCTAGCAAGGACACGTTCGAGGGCCGAACGTGCACTTGATGCTTAGTCTACGCCGCGAGTGTAGACTGAACGTATTTTGATGTAAACATGTTCATAAACTTGTTCATGTAATAAAACTTCCGCTTCCGCTTTGTACCTTTGACGTGTGTTATCCGGTGCTGTGCAACGCAGCACCCCTCAGCGTGATCCTGGCTCGACAGGACCAATGGGGCCGTGTCAGCGTGGTATCAGAGCTCGCTTGAGGTTTAACACAGTACAAAGGTCTTCTTTTTCAAAAATCCAGTGAGGAACGAGTTAGTAGCCCGTATAAGGATGTTATTAGCATATAGAAAGTGGCATATTAACCTATTTGTTATGTCGGAAAATCGTGCATCTCGGGACGTTCATGTCTTGGGGGGTGCACGTAAGCGCTGTCCACCAGTGCGCACAAGCTGAAGGGTGGAGCCCCATGGGTGGCAGGTAACCCGACCTGCTTTGATATCCTCTACGACTCTTAATGTCGTTTGGGGTATTCAAGCAACGTCCGTCCCTGGCGTGCGTGGTGCAACATGGGAGACCCCGTCACGTGGTCTGAAACGTGAACACGTAACTCAAGGCGTGTTTGGCTTGAGAACATCCGGGCGAGTGATGACGGCCGGGTGTACCAACTGTATGGATTCCGGGCTCGGTGTGCAGCCGAGTCTGACGATTGATTGAGTTTCTGCAGGTAGCCTGACCACGAAACGGTAGACGTGTAGCATCCGTGTGCGAGTGACGAGTAGTGCCACTGAAATAACGAAGCCGGCTAAGTCCGGTATAGGTTTTTCTTTGTGAGGACGTAGTACCGACATAATCTGGTGATGCATCGACGTCACACCCAACTAAATGAACAAATTCATTTAAAACTTGAAAGTTTTGCTCCAAAGTAGTAAAACTTGATGTAACTCCTTCCCTTTAACAGGATATTCAAAGTTAACAAGTTTTCAACTTATAGGTTGTTAAGGACAGAGCACTCTGTTTTCAGCTGAATCAAGGCTGAAGTTAATCAGAGGCTAGAGGTTGAGTTCTTTTGAGATTGGGGTCGTATGATACATTTCTGGAAAGATTTGGAAGAGCTTTACAACTTTTCTGTTGAGGTCCATAGGTGTTTCATCCCTTAACCACTCGAAAGATGCAGTAGAGTTGGGACTGTCCAGAAAACAGGACAGGGTAAAGACTCTCTGTAGACTCTCTGTAAATTAAGCATAACTTCCTGCATAAAAATCCAAAAATAGAAAATGAGGTAGTTCTGGAAAGATTATGAGATGGGTTACAACTTTGTAACAGAAAGTTTTGTCAGATTAGGAACAGAAGTAACTGAGATTGTTGGATCAAATCAGTACCTAAGGCAGGGAGGTGCTGTCCAATTGTTCCCAGAAATTCTGTTAACTTTGACATCTCATAACTTTTGAACCAGGACAGATCTGAGGCCAAGCAAACACTTTCTGGAAAGCTATTGAAGTTAGCTTTAACTTTGATGTTGAGCTCCAGAATTAGTTTTGCGGTTAACATGGCCTAAATCAGGTTGAAATGGAAACTGGTCAAGGCTGTCATGGGAACAGCAGATCAGCAGTCAAATTTGTTTAAAAATTTGAACTATGTTTCCAAGTGTTATGAGTTCAAGGACATATCTTATGTTATAACTCGATGGTTTACTGTTTAAATAAATATTTGACATTTCTCAAATATATTTTTACAGATGGCAGCAGATAAACGGTTGGAGAACGGGTGGGTAGTTTCCCACTGCTCTGACCGTAGCGGCTACCCGGAAGCATTGTGGCAAATGCTCCAATATTTCGGGTACAACCCGATGCCGCAATACTTCGCCAAGGAAGAAGGCGAAGAGGGGAACAAGACGTGGACGATCCATGTCGAGGTTCCTGCAGGACCTACGCCACCCGGTTGGGTGCCATTCACCGTCACGGTGAGAGGAAGACAACCGGAAGGGATGTGGCAAGTGGCAGCCCGTGACACTATGTCACGTTTCTGCCAACTACATGTGCAGGCTATGGAGGGCACTCCATACGCACTCGTTCCGGTGGAGGGACGAGCTCAGCATGTGTGGGAAGAGAGGTACCTGGAGTCAACAGACCCGAATTGCCCAAGGTACAACCCCGCGGAGGCAAACCTCCGCCTCCAAATGAGGGAAATGCTGTGATGGACAGCCAAGCTGTTCATACGGAGCATCTCGCCACCAAGCTCAAGGAGAGCACAAGCCGTGGAGATCACTTTGAGAGTGCTCACAGCGCACTCCGCAATGTGCTCCTTCCGACGATCAAGTGACTAAATGAACAACACAATCAGTTGCGTCGTCTGAAGAAGGCAAGGAAGAAGAGCCGTGTGGACATCGCGGCGTTGCAAGAGCTGGTGCAGACCCTAAGCCAGCAGAATGAGGACCTTGCTCAAGAGCGGGACGACGCTATTGAGGAAGGACAAGGCTGGGAAGAGGACTACAACCAGGCTATGGACGAGGTGCATGCATTGCAGGACCTCGTGCCCCCGGTGTTAGGCATACCGGTGGTCTTGGGTCTTCCAGCAATGGGAGAACCCGGAATGGGAGAAGAGGTGGTAGATCCAGAGCCACCAGCAGAAGTACCGGAGGAGGACGACCCGCAGGAGGTCGAGTTCTACTCCGAGTAGGGGGTTACGGTTGCCAAGTAGGGCAGCTAGGGTAGCGTAACCCAACTTTTGTAATCGGTGACATGTCGTATAGACAGTAGCGTATGTATAGGTAGTGACGACATGAGCACGACTTCTCGGAGACCCGAGAATAATGTATCTTGTATAAAGTTTATGCTTTATCAATATATGTGAATGTTGTGCAAATTGATCATGTGTCACTTCAATACCTACTGTTGCGTATGGAATTTTTAGTAAGACATGTGCTAATTGCTGCTGTTTTGAATTTCAGAATGACGCGTACTCGTGCCAACCCTGACGTTGGGGGTACCAGTCAAGGGGGAGAGACCTCCCAACCACCTCCCGAGGACTCCTCGGGACAGCAGCAGCAACAGCAACAGCAAACACCGCCACCGCCACTGCCAACGGTTACAATGGCCGACATTGTCGCGGCAATGGCGGGCTCGCATCAGCAGCACACAGAGTTGCTGCAGACTCTCATCGCCAATACGTCTCGCCCAGAGAGACGTCAAGATCGTGAGGAGCGCCAACAGAGCTCCTACTCCGACTTCCTGGCGACTCATCCCCCTGTATTCTCAAGGGCGGATGAACCACTTGACGCGGACAACTGGCTCCGCGCCATAGAGATGAAGTTCGGGCTGCTCCAAATCAGCGAGCAGCGCAAGACTCAGTTCGCGGTCCAGCAGCTCTAAGGATCCGCGAGCGCGTGGTGGGCCAACTCCTGTGCTTCCCAGCCCACCGACCGAGTGATGACCTGGGCGGAGTTCCGGACGGCCTTCAGGGCCTATCATATACCGCCAGGTCTGATGAAGAGGAAGACGCAGGAGTTCCTACACCTGCAACAAGGGAGCCGGAACGCGCTGGAATACTCCAGGGCGTTCAACGATCTCGCGCTCTACGCGTCGTATCACGTGGATACAGACGAGAAGCGGCGAGACCATTTCTACCAGGGGCTTAACCCGCTCCTGAAGGACAAGCTGGCGATGTTCAATCGCGGCAGCCTCAACGACATCATTGATGCTGCGATTGTTCAGGAGGACTCCGGCAAGGAGTTGGCGGCGGCAGAGCGAAAGCGAAGCGCGCCGCAGAGCAGCGGAGAAGGAGGCGGTCCTTCTCAGAAGTTTCGGATGGTGAATCGCCCACCATCAGGTCCACGCTGGCAGCCACCACAGCGGTCGATGCCGTTCCGCAGTCGGCCGTACTCTTCACCGGCATTCCCGCCGGCACTGCCAGTACCACCGCAACAACAACAGCAGCAGCGGGCGATGCCGCGTGCGTTTGCACCTCCGCAACGCATGCCGGGCTTTCGTCCACCGAGTACTCCACCAGCAGCGGCCACATGTTACAAGTGTGGTCGTCCAGGACACTTCGCGAGCAGTTGCCCGGAGAGGCAAGGCAGCGGAGTGGCACCACAGTTTCCGGGGAGGAATCAACCCCGGAACCCTACTAAGGCGCGGCGGGCAAACCCTAGGCCCGGCACTGTCCACCAGCTTGCCATTGAGGACGTGCCGGAGGGCGAGCCAATCCTTGCGGGTATGTTCCAACTCCACCAGCATCCCGCTATAGTACTGTTTGATTCAGGCGCCACGCATAATTTTATTAGCCAAGCTTTCATCGCTAAACACAGTTTGCCAATACTACCCACCGATAGTCCATATTTAATTTGTTCACCGGGTGGGAAGATTTCAGCAAGCGTAATGGTCTCCAAAGCACCATTATGCTTAGCGGGTAGAGTGTACCCCACGTCTCTCATTATCTTAGAGGGACAGAAGGTCGATGTCATCCTAGGGATGTCGTGGTTAACCCGCCACGGCGCTGTTTTAGACACCGTCCTTCGAGTCGTGCACTTAAACTCAGAGGTGCACGGTTCTCACTCATTATTTCTGGACAGTCCAGAAATAAAACTTCCAAGTGTCTATCAAGCCACAACCATCAGATTGGAAGACATTCCAGTGGTCCGAGAGTTCCCTGATGTATTCCCGGACGATTTGCCGGGGATGCCACCCGATAGAGAGGTGGAGTTCAAGATTGAACTTGCACCGGGAACCATGCCAATATCCCGAAGGCCGTACAAGATGGCGCCCAAGGAGTTGGCTGAACTGAAGACTCAGCTCACGGACCTTCTGGAGAAGGGTTTTATTAGGCCAAGCTCCTCGCCATGGGGCTGTTCGGCATTATTTGTCAAGAAAAAGGATGAAACGTTGCGGCTTTGCATGGACTACCGTCCATTAAATGCCGTAACCATCAAAAACAAGTACCCGTTGCCACGGATCGACATGTTGTTTGATCAGTTGGTCGAAGCAAAGGTCTTTTCCAAGATGGATTTAAGATCCGGGTACCATCAGATTAAGATAAGGGCGGAGGACATTCCAAAGACAGCTTTCTCGACAAGGTACGGACTTTATGAGTACCTGGTCATGTCCTTTGGCCTCACCAATGCTCCAGCTCACTTCATGTACTTAATGAACTCGGTGTTCATGCCGGAGCTGGACAAGTTTGTCGTGGTCTTCGTCGACGACATCCTGGTATACTCCAAGTCGGAGGAAGATCACAAGAAACATCTGCGTATAGTCTTGCAACGGCTGCGGGATCACAAGTTATACGCAAAGTTCAGCAAATGCGAGTTTTGGATATCACAAATGCCTTTCCTCGGGCATATCATCTCAGCGGAGGGTATCGCTGTGGACCCGAGCAAGATCACGCAAGTGCTGAATTGGAAATTCCGAGAACTGTTCATGAGGTACGGAGTTTCCTCGGACTCGCGGGATATTATCGGAGGTTCATCCCGAACTTCTCGAAGATTGCCAAGCCAATGACAGAGCTGCTGAAGAAGGCTACCAAATATGTTTGGAGTCCAACATGTGAAGCAGCATTCAAGGCTTTAGTCAAGCACCTGACATCAGCACCGGTTTTGGCGCAGCCAGACACAACAAAACCGTTCGATGTGTACTGCGATGCATCCGGCATTGGGCTCGGATGTGTGCTGATGCAAGACCGAAGAGTGGTCGCGTATGGATCACGGCAGCTTAGGAACCATGAGCAGAATTATCCAACTCACGACTTGGAGCTCGCTGCCGTGGTACTTGCACTGAAAATGTGGAGGCACTACCTACTCGGTAACCTCGTACATTTATATACCGACCACAAAAGCCTCAAGTACATATTCACTCAGAAGGAGCTGAATATGAGGCAACGAAGATGGTTAGAACTGATAAAGGATTACGAGATAGAAATCCATTATCATCCGGGCAAGGCAAACGTAGTGGCAGATGCGCTGAGCCGCAAGTCACACGTCAATACTCTCACCATCACACCGTTGGAAGAGAGCGAACCACCACTACATGTGATTCCACACGGAGCTCTCTACAACCTAGCTTTGATCCCCACCATCCGTGAAGAGATAGCGGCAGCCCAGAAGAATGACAAGGGCATGTCACATTTACGGAGACGTGTAGACAGTGGGAAGTTGAAATGTTTCCGGAAGGACGGAGACGGCGTCCTATGGTTCAAGGACCGGATCGTCGTACCCCGAAACCCGGAGTTACGGAAGAAAATCTTTGATGAGGCTCACTTATCAAAGTTTTCTATTCACCCCGGCAGCAACAAAATGTATCAAGAACTCAGAAGCAAGTTTTGGTGGACACGGATGAAGCGGGAGACTGCAAAATACGTGTCCGAGTGTGATACATGTCGAAGGGTGAAGGCAGATCATATGCGGAAACCGGGACTGCTGCAACCACTGGGCATTCCTGCCTGGAAGTGGGAGGACGTGAGCATGGATTTCGTCGTCGGTTTACCCACCACCTTGCAGAAACATGATTCTGTGTGGGTGATCGTCGATCGGCTCACCAAAGTTGCCCATTTCATCCCGGTCAACACCAACTACAACGCCAAGAAGTACGCTGAACTGTACATCTCACGGATCCTATGCTTGTACGGCGTACCCCGTACTATCATATCGGATCGGGGCACTTTATTTGTGTCCCGTTTTTGGGAGCAGCTACACGCTGCCTTGGGGACGAAGCTGATCCGTAGTTCAGCCTACCACCCGCAGACGGATGGGCAAACCGAGCGGGTAAATCAAATCCTAGAAGACATGCTACGAGCTTGCGCTATCAACCACGGCAAGAATTGGGATGATCACTTGCCGTTAGCCGAGTTCTCGTACAACAATGGGTACCAAGCCAGCATCAAGATGGCGCCCTACGAGGCGCTATACGGAAGAAAATGCCGCACACCCTTGAACTGGTGTGAGTCTGGCGAAAGGGTTACCTTCGGGATTGACCTTGTCAACAACGCGGAAGAAAAGGTTCGACTAATTCAAGCAAACCTAAAAGCCGCTCAAACCCGTCAGAAACAGTATGCGGACCGGAGAAGGCACCCATTACAATTCGAGGTTGGAGATCACGTATATCTACGGGTGTCTCCAATGAAGGGCGTAAAAAGATTTGGGGTGAGAGGAAAGTTGGCACCCCGATTCATCGGTCCATTCCAGATTACCGAAAGATGTGGATCGGTGGCATACCGGCTGAAATTACCAGAAGCACTTTCCGGTGTGCACGACGTCTTTCATATTTCCCAGCTGAGGAAGTGTCTCAAGCTATCAACTAACGTTCAGCTGGAAGACATTGAAGAACTGCAACCGGATCTCACCTATCGGGAGGAACCGGTGCAGATTATTGATGAAAAGGCCCGAACCACACGCAACCGTACGTTGTGGTTCTACAAGGTTCTATGGAGTAATCACTCCACGGACGAAGCGACATGGGAGAGCGAAGAATTCCTTCGCACTAACTACCCCGATATTTTCACGTCGCATATCCGGTAATTTTCCACCGTCCTCTCTCTCATTTTCACCTTATAATCTCGGGACGAGATTCTTTTAAGGGGGGAGGAATGTAAGGGCCTCAGTTTTTGACACACATTTGCAGTGTTCATCACCACACCACACACCTCATTTGAGGAAGAATGATGAACACAAATGAAGAGCAAGTAACAATTATCAACATGCTCATTAGAGAACAAACTCACACATTGCAAAAGTGGTATTTCCCACATGTGATATAGATGGGCTGGATATATGAACACTCCTACACTTTGCTAAGGATGTCCATGCCAAGTTTCACCCAAATTCAAAACCTTTTTGAGGTCAGTTTGGGTATAGTTAGGAAGAGGGCAGTTTGAAACCATATTCAAATTCAAACTGTTTTTATCCAATGAATTTAAAAGTGGGGGGCATATTCTTACTCAGCACATTTTTGTGAGCTCACACACCAATTTTCACTCCATTTGGAGTTGATCTTGGCATGAGCTAAGTGGGAGAAATTCAAACTTTATTTGAATTTCAAACTGAACTTGTGCTGAAATTCATTCAAACCCAACCTCATTTGAACTTTGATCAATTCAAATGGCTCATGGGTGAATAATTTGAATTGCCAAGGGTACTATGGGGTTCACTGTTTACAACAGTGATTAGGAGTAAATTTCAGAGGTTAAAACTGGACGTGGGACCCACATGTCAGCCACTGCTCAGATCAAACCGACTGAGACTTTTTCACTCGGGTCGCCGAGCCGCAGCGGTGATCGCCACCGAGGCCAGCCGCCGCGCCACCAGCTGCTTGCCCACGCGCGGGCGTGATGCGGTGCAGAGACTTCTTAAGGCGCCTGCCCCCTCCTCGGCCGAGGTACCGCCGTTCTTCCCCGCAAGAACTCAGTGCCGGCCGAAAACTTCCGCAGCTCGGACTTGATCGGAGAACGCCGATCGCAGCTTCCTCCTTCCACTCCAGAGCCCCAGCAAGGTACTAGAGACCTTCCTCCATCCTCCCCGTCGCTAGGATTCGGTTGAAACCGATTGATATCGGCTGTGCCGAAAGATCAAACCCGGAACTTGGAACCGCCGCACCTCGGGCTCTCGTGGACAGCCCAACAAGGGCGTTGTCACGCCCGAGCCAAGGCACCCTTGGACGCGCAGGTGACCGGTGCTGCTCATCCCCGAACCACAGCTCGAGTGGTTGCTCACCGGCGGTGAATTTCCACTTTTCCCCTTTCTGTGTGCAGAACGACCTTCGGGTCCGATTCTGTTTAATTCGTGCTCTAGAAAGGATTAGAGGGCCTCAGGCCGCTCTCACACGAGCTAGACACGGTAACGCACAAGTTGTCTTCACAACTCTGGGCCGGAGAACCTCTGTGCCCGGCGTAATTTGAGGTCTACTAATGGCGGAACGAACGGGCGGCATCGGGCGCACGGTGAGGACCTATTTCGGGCCTTCCCCGAGCTGCCTCGAGCTCATGTCGACCTTCTCTGAGGTCCACTGATGCTCCCCGACCGATTTCCCAAGTAGCTGAGGTGCTAGAGAAGTCAGCCGACATGGCCGAAGTCATTCCGAGGTGGCGGCTCGTCGCCGACCATGCTCCGGCCGTTGTCATGAGCAGCTGACCCTCGGATCCTGTTCCCCGAGTAAAAGTAGGCAGGGGCGGCCAGGATCGAGAAGTTTGGAGCTGTACAGCGGCCGGCGGCGAGCCCTCCGGCGAGATCCCTCGGCGGCGGGGCGCGGGTGTCGCGAGGTTGAAGAAGGGGGTGGACCCCAGCTGTCAGTGGGAGATATTTTGAATCGGGATCCGGCTGCGGCCGGGATCGGGTGTGCTGGCGCGTAAAATCATTGTGGGCCGCGGTGTGCTGTCGCCTCGGCGTGCGACGCGTGTCCCCTGGGCCCACGCGCGAGTTTAAACATTTCCCCGAATTTCAGTTTCAGTTCAAACTTCAAATCCTTATAACTTTGGCTAGAAAGCTCCAAATTGAGTGAACCAAATTTTGCTGGATTCAGCTCTCCGAGTACTTTCCAGACACTTCATGAAAACCCTTAATTTTCCAGAATTAATTCCTCAAAATTTAAAATGTTAGGAATTTTAACTGGAGAATCCTGTGGAGGAAAATCCTGAAATTTTGCTGGGATATTCACCAAAATATCCCTGAACTACCATAAAAATTTCAGATCCATTTGAGCTCATTTAATCCACCTAATGGTGTGATTAGTGAAACTGTTCCAGAGAAAATAGAAAATGTTCAGAAACATTTTCAGAATTTTCTCTGAAATTGTTTAGCTCATATCTTTAGTTAGGGACTTCCAAATTAAGTGAGACCAACTCCATTAGAACCCTCTGAAAATCTAGTTTTCAGAAAGTCATAGTTTGTCTCATGAAAATTCCTAGAACACCCTAAGAGTTCCAATTAAGGTCAAGGACATAATTAATTGTGGAGGGCTCAAATGAGCTTTGCTGCAACTACAACTTGACCAAGTCTCTGTTTAGGTTGTAACCAAGCCACAGTAAAAGTTTCACAGTCATTAGGTCTGTCTAGCAAGGGTTATAGACTTAACAACTTCAAACTTAATACAAATGCATTAAATTAATACATGTATTGTTTCTATCATGTAGTCGCTAAGGTCGAGGAGGAACCCGAAGTCCTAGACTTCGTTACTCCGGAGGAACAGCTAGCCTACGACCAAGAGCAGCAAGGCAAGCTCCGGTTTGCATTAACCATTTTTCAAATTTTTATTGTTTTGAGCACATACTTGTTTCCTTTATTCTGTGCATTAGAGTCTTGTTTGGAAACCCCACTGCATAGCCAAGAAAACCATGGGTTGGGGTCTAGGAGTGCAAACCCCGTTAGCTACTGCATTGCTAGGATAGAGTAGGATTTGGTACAAGTCGAGTAGTTGGAACTACTCGCGAGAATAGGCTACAGGCACATTGCTCGGGTAGAGATAGCACATGATACACATGGCAAGAAAATGAGACCGAGCGGAGAGTAAGGGCAGCAGGACTTTGGGGCCTGTGTGCTGTAGCTCCGCTTGTGTCGATTGAGGACCGAGCCGTGTGCGGGCCTGTTGAACAAGTTAGAACAGTACCGAAGACCTACCGGCTATATGGGAACCGGGAAACTGATGTAACTCGGGTAGCTGGGTATTGAGGCATTGCCCATCGTTCAGAGGGTAGGTTGAGAGCTTGAGGTGTAAATCGGCTGGCGGCACGGAGATGCGCGTGCAGAGACCTCTTGCTCGGGACGATGGGACCGGTTCAATATTTGGCTAACGGGTGAAAGGTAGTCGCGTACGGCGTCCGTGATGGTTGTTGTAGGCAACATCGAGTACGGGCGTACGTGACGGGTTGTTCGGGTAACCCTGCAGGTGTAAATCGATTATAATCGCCGTCCCTCGCGGTCAGTGAGTACCACTTGTTCACTGTACCGTGACGTAGAAAAAACAGGCTAGTCACATGTTAAAATGTTGCTGATTGAAAGCTGGACTTTGATTGTTAATGATATGCTGTAGCTTAGAGCTAACTAAAGTTCTTTTCAACTTTGGGCAAAGTACATGAGAGAAATGCGTTTCTTGTTTGGTTGCGGCTCTCTCATGTGCCTTAGCGTAAAGTTCTCCACAACCTGCTGCTAAAACTTGAAAGTAAGGTTCTACTAATTAGGCGAGTCCTTGCAAATGATTTTTACCTCATGTAACCCATTATCCTCATGTAGAAGTTCCATGTTTAGGTGATACGGGTCAGACTTGCTGAGCCTTCGTGCTCACTGCTTGTGTTTGAAGCTTTTGCAGGGTTCTATGAGGAAGGGACTCCCGAAAAGAAGACGGAACCCCAGGAGGGGAACCCCGTCGAGTGGGAGTCGTGCACGCCGCAGAGTTAGTGTGTGTGTGTGCTAGCAAGGACACGTTCGAGGGCCGAACGTGCACTTGATGCTTAGTCTACGCCGCGAGTGTAGACTGAACGTATTTTGATGTAAACATGTTCATAAACTTGTTCATGTAATAAAACTTCCGCTTCCGCTTTGTACCTTTGACGTGTGTTATCCGGTGCTGTGCAACGCAGCACCCCTCAGCGTGATCCTGGCTCGACAGGACCAATGGGGTCGTGTCATGATGATTTCCAGAAGACAAAGTTTGTCGCGCAACAACTCCATGGAGCAGCCGGAAACTGGTGGATGGATCATTTTGCCACCATTCCGGAGGACCATCAAGTGACATGGAGGGAGTTTTGTGAAGCCTTTCGTACTCGTTACATACCACTAGGTATTGTCAAGGCAAAGCGGGAGGAATTTTTGGGCTTGAAGCAAGGGGACATGAGTGTCCTCGAGTATGTCAGAAGATTTAATCTTTTGGCCCAATATGCTCCCGAATATGTGGTGAAAGAAGAGGCACGGTGTGACCTATTCTTCCATGGCATGAGTGCCATATTACGGGAGAAGCTGGCCGTACATAATAACGGCAGTTACACCGACATGGTCGATGCGGCTTTCATTCAAGAGAAGCCGACACTTGAGTGGCAAGCCGAGAAGAGAAAGATGAGTGAGATCGAGCAGGCTAGCACAAGTTATGTGCCTCAGAAGTACCGTTTGGTGTATCAAACGCCATCCGGTGAAAGATGGAGGCCACCTGTACGATCAACTCCTCAGAGATTGATTGCTGGTCAAGTTTTACAACTTGCACCACCTCCACAGCCGCAGCATCAGACGGTGGTTTGTGCTCCATCGCTGCAGCTATATGTACCTAGCAGTCCACCGCAAGTCAACGAAGAACCGCAGAGGCATCCGTGTCTTACTTGTGGGCGTAAGGGCCATTATGCTAGGCAATGTTCGGAGGGAATTCAAGGATGCGGGTCATCATATTTACAACAATACGACCCGTACCTCAATCTGCAGAAAGGAGGGCAGATAAGGGGCAACATTCACTATACTGTGATTGATGATGTTCCGGAAGGAGAAGCCTCTTTAGCAGGGATGTTTTCTCTGAATCAGCTACCGGTTTTAGTTCTCTTTGATTCCGGTGCCACAGACAACTTCATTAGCCAATCTTTTGTGGCTCAACATCAGCTCCAAACCGTTTATACAAAGAGGCAATACCTCATATCTTCGCCCGGGGGCAGCAGTACCGCAAGCGAGGTTGTCTCCCGAGCACCTCTTTGTTTGGGGGGTAAAATATACCCTACGACCCTCATTATTCTAGAAGGTCTGAAGATCGACATCATTTTGGGGATGTCGTGGTTGAATTACCACAGAGCGGTTCTTAACATCAGCTCCAGGACCGTTGAGCTCAACTCCCACAGCACGGTCTTCATATATTAATTCTGGGCGCCAGACGGCAGCAGATTGCAACAGTGAACCACACGGAAGCTGTCAAGATAGAGGACATTCCGGTGGTACGAGAGTATCCGGATGTGTTTCCCGAAGATTTACCGGGCATGCCGCCCGAACGAGACGTTGAGTTCAAGATTGAACTCATACCGGGAACAACACCGATATCACGAAGGCCGTACAAGATGGCACCCAATGAACTGGCAGAATTGAAGACACAGCTGAATGACCTAATGAGCAAGGGCTTTATACGACCAAGTTCATCACCTTGGGGTTGTTCAGCGTTGTTTGTCAAGAAGAAGGACGAAACACTACGGCCTTGTGTTGATTATCGTCCTTTGAACGCCGTTACCATATAAGTATCCACTACCTCGCATTGATATGCTCTTCGATCAATTAGTGGGTGCAAAGGTATTTTCAAAGATGGATCTTCGGTCCGGATATCACCAGATTAAAATCCGGGCAGAAGATATTCCGAAGACGGCATTCTCAACGAGATACGGGCTGTATGAGTATCTCGTTATGTCTTTTGGTTTGACCAACGCCCCGGCACACTTTATGTACCTGATGAATTCAGTGTTCATGCCGGAGTTGGATAAATTCGTCGTTGTCTTCATCGACGATATCTTGGTGTACTCCAAGTCAGAGGAAGAACATGCTGAACATCTGCATATTGTGCTACAAAGATTGCGAGATCATCAGCTCTATGCAAAATTCAGCAAGTGTGAATTCTGGATTAATCAAGTACCTTTTCTCGGACACATCATTTCAGCGGAGGGCATCGCTGTAGATCCGAGTAAGATTATCCAAGTGCAGAAGTGGGAGTCACCAAAGTCAGTACATGAAATCCGAAGCTTCCTCGGTTTAGCGGGTTACTACCGGAGGTTTATTCCGAGTTTTTCCAAGATTGCTAAACCGATGAAGGAATTATTAAAGAAGAATACCAGATTTGTGTGGGGTGCTGCGTGTGAACAAGCTTTCAAGACTTTAGTGAAGCATCTCACAACAGCCCCAGTTCTTGCTCAGCCAGATACGACGAAGCCATTCGACGTTTATTGCGATGCATCTGGCATCGGTCTTGGCTGCGTGCTGATGCAAGAAAGACGAGTGGTCGCTTATGGATCTCGTCAACTCAGAACTCACGAGCAGCATTATCCAACTCATGATCTTGAGTTAGCTGCCGTGGTCCTTGCTTTGAAGATGTGGAGGCATTACTTGCTCGGAAATCTTGTACACCTCTACACCGACCACAAGAGCTTGAAGTACATCTTCACTCAGAAAGAATTGAACATGAGGCAACGAAGATGGCTAGAGCTCATTAAGGATTATGAACTAGAGATTCATTATCATCCAGGAAAGGCGAATGTGGTCGCCGATGCGCTCAGTCGTAAGGCACATATCCATCACCTAACTATTGCTGAAATGGATGATGAAGAACCAAGCCTCCGTGTCATCCCGTATGGAGCTCTCTATAATCTTGCTCTCATTCCTACTACCCGAGAGGAGATCATGGAAGCTCAACGAAAAGACAAGGGTATGTCTCACATACGGCGGAGGATAGACAACAGAGAAATGAAGTGCTTCCGGAAGGACGATGAAGGTACCTTGTGGTTCAACGACCGGATTGTAGTACCCCGGGATATGGGACTATGGAAGAAAATTTTGGATGAAGCTCATTTGTCCAAGTTTTCCATTCATCCGGGCAGTAATAAAATGTACCAAGATCTCCGGAAGAAGTTTTGGTGGACACGTATGAAACGTGAAGTCGCAAAGTATGTTTCAGAGTGTGATACGTGTCGAAGAGTCAAGGCCGACCATATGAAGAAGTCAGGCCTGTTGCAGCCATTGCAAGTACCGGCATGGAAGTGGGAAGACTTGAGTATGGACTTCATCGTCGGGTTGCCGATGACCTCCCACAACCATGATTCGATTTGGGTAATCGTGGACCGATTAACCAAATCAGCACATTTCATCCCTGTGCATACTAGGTACAACGCAAAGCAGTATGCGGAGCTGTACATAGCACGGATCTTGTGCTTACATGGAGTTCCCCGCACCATTGTGTCAGATAGAGGATCGCTGTTCGTAGCCCGTTTCTGGGAACAGCTACACACCTCCTTGGGGACAAAGTTGATTAGAAGCTCTGCATATCACCCTCAAACCGATGGGCAAACTGAGAGGGTGAATCAAATACTAGAGGATATGCTAAGAGCATGTGCCATCCACCACGGTAAGAGCTGGGATGATCACTTACCGCTGGCGGAGTTCTCGTACAACAACGGATATCAAAAGAGCATTAAGATGGCACCATATGAAGCTCTATACGGCCGGAAGTGCCGTACACCATTGAACTGGTGCGAATCCGGTGAACGAGTAACATTCGGGGTTGATTTTGTCAATGAAGCCGAAGAGAGAGTTCGGATAATACAAGAGAACCTCAAAGCTGCCCAATCTCGTCAAAAGAGCTACGCAGACCAGAGACGTCGACCGCTGCATTTCGAAGTCGGAGAGCACGTGTATCTTCGTGTGTCTCCGATGAAGGGGATTCATCGGTTCGGTGTCAAGGGGAAACTTGCTCCCCGATTCATCGGTCCGTTTACTATCACGGAGAAGTGCGGAACTGTAGCCTACCGGCTGAAACTACCGGCAAGCCTTGCCGGTATTCACGACATATTTCACGTGTCCCAGCTGCGGAAGTGTCTCAAGTTTACAGCTGCCATTCGCACCGAAGACATCAACGAGTTGAAACCGGATCTCACCTATGTCGAGCAACCTGTACAGATTATCGACGAAAAGACCCGGACCACCAGGAACCGGACTTTGAAATTTTACAAAGTCCTGTGGAGTAATCATACCCCGGAAGAGGCGACGTGGGAAACCGAAGATTACATCCACAAGAATTACCCGGAGCTTTTGTCATAAACCTTGTAATTACCTTCCACCTCGTTCTTCTTTTGAATCTCGGGACGAGATTCCTTTTAAGGGGGGAGGAATGTAAAGGTCCCAAAATTATGAATACAAAGAAACACTTGTTTGCAAAGTTTTGTTTCATGTGTATGAAATTTGGGACTTGTAAAACTTTTCCCCACATGTGATAACACACATGAGGATTTTGCTTCACACAAGTCAAATGTTTATTTGAGAACTTGGAACCCCAGAGAGGTCTAAAACAAGGATGGGAAGTTCCCATATGTGTGAGAAAACAAAAATCAGATTTGTAACAATTTGTTCAAACAAAAATTCAAATGAGAAAAACACAATGGAATTAAAAACTGTTGTGCTAAAAATCTCATTTGCAGTAGCCAAAATAAAAATCAGATTTCATATTTGAATTCCTTGAGTCCAAATTAGGGGGTGTGCAAAGTTTCATGATTTATGGAAATAGTTTGCAAACCCATTTTTCAAAAGGGACTTTAAAAGACAAAGAATTCAAATGCATATTTGGATTTGGATGAAACTTGCCCAATTATTCAAATGCAGTTTAATTTTCAACTCCACACAGTTGAATTTCATCATTTGCAGATTGTTGAGGTATTTTGGAGAGATAAGGGGGAGATGGGACCCACATGTCATAGGTACCAAAATATCTACACAAAAGAGATGGGTCTCTGTTTTGCTGCCTTCAGGGGAGCGACAGCAGCTGCTGCTCGGGACAGCACGCCCGCAGCTGGTCGGCCGCCCCCGCAACCGACTCCAGCGCCGATACAGCCCCCCCCAGCGCCCCCATCCATCCACAACGAGCTCTCCCTCTGCTCACGGACCGAGCACAGAGGCTATTCTTCTTCCCTCGCGCCCTGAGCAACACCAGCGCCGCCGCCGTCGTTTGCTCGACAGCCGGCTCAAACAGGCGCGAACAACAGCTGGTCAATAGCCAGATAGCACCGGCGCAGCTCCCTCTCCCTCCTCAACGCATCCCCGACCGATGATCGGCTCTCCTACCCCGGGTACACCACGGCCGTGCAGCGGCCGAACAAGGATCGATTGGGAGGCGTCCGTGGACAGCTCAGTCTGCTGAGTATCACGGCCAAGTACCAGCGCCTCTGGACGCGCCAAGGCACCCTGCTGCTCCCCTCCAAAGATCAGACCGTGCCATGCATCGCCGGGAGTGAATTTTGAAAAGTTGCTCCGGCGTACTCCATCTGACCTTCTGGCACGGTAATCCCGAATTCCATCCCAATTCACAATCTTTGTTCGTCAAAGTTTGCACGAAGGGCCCAAAGCGATAGGCGATCCTTTGCCCTTCACGGTTCTAGCCTAAAACTGCACATAGACCGATTATTTCATGGGTTTCTACCGGCGACCGAACCGGGGGACCGCAGTCGCACGGTGAAAGCATGTTTGCCATCATTCTCGAACGTTTTTGAGGCTAGGCCGAGCTCCCCCATCATTCACTGGTGCTGTAGCACCATTTGGTCGAACTGTTGGTGCACTAGGATGGCCGGCCGACGTCGCCGATGAAGTGTCGGGCTGCCGCAGCGTCGCTAGCTACCATAGAGGTTTTGCCGGCTTGGGGAAACCTTAACATCGTGCTCAGCAGGGCGGGTTAGGCTCTGGCGGCGAGCAAGGGCTCGAGCAGAGGCCGGGAGATCGAGTTCCGGCGATCTCCGGCGAGGGCGGCGGCGCGGGCACCCGGAGCGCGGGAACTGACCCGAGATAGAAGAAGGGGTCGGTGGGCCCAGTCGTCAGTGAGAGAGAGTTTAAAACCCTGATCCTCTGTGGATGTGGGATCCCGTGTGACTGCACCGAGGAATATGTGTGGCCCCGTGTGCCTTTGATTCTGTAAGTGACACGTGCCCCGTGGCCCACAGTCAGGTTTAAACTTTTCCCTGGATTTATTCAAATCCCAGATTTTTCCCCAAACTTTAGAAGAGCATAACTTTTGCTAGTAACCTCCACATTTAGTGATTCAAATTGGGTTAGATTCAGATTGACAAACTCTATCCAAATATGCAACCCAATTTGTATGAAAGTCTTTATTTAATTCTGGAAAATTCTTTAAAGCTTTTCAGCAAAAGAATTTTAGAGGGAGTTTGATTTATCCAAAAATCCTCAAATTTTGCCAGAATAATCTTTAGGGTGTTATTAGACTCCTGTAAAAGTTTCAGCTCATTTGGAGTTGAATTGTTCAGGGTAATTCAGATTGTAAGTTCCTGTATTCAAATGAATACAGAAAACATTTTCAGAGAATTTCCAAAACTTGTAAATTCAGTTCTGGGAAATTCTTAGCTCCAAAAATCCTAGGAAAATTCATGTAGACTCTATGAACTATAATTGAAATTGTGGTTCACTGAGTTTGACATGAACATGGATGTTACCTCAGAATTAATTCATCTTTGACTAAAGACATAGAGAATTATTCTGAATAAACCACTCCATGAAAAGTGCTAAATTTTGGTCCAGAGGACTTTCTTGTGACAAGGAACTCACATGAAAATTTTCAGCTCCATTAGAGCTCTGGATCACCACTGTCATGTGTGATCTCTTAAGGTGATCAACACTTAAGTGGGAAAAGCACTTAATAATTGATCTTAGTGTTTAAGCCCAACCCAAACCACTAGCACCAGTGTCATTTTAAATTCTTAAACAAAGTTCCAGTTTTAAAATGGTCATTAGATCTTATGAGCAAAAGATTTTCAATTAAATACATATGCATGATCATAACGTGTAGCATATACGTGAAGAAGGTGAGGAGGACTTGAAGTGAAGATCAAGGAGGGAGGAGAACAAGTGATCAAGCTCCTAGTGATCGTCACTAACTGATTGTAACATTAGTCACCTGCAAAACAGGCAAGCCCCGGTTTGCATTTGAACCATTCTATAAAGCATTTTCATTTGTAGAAATCATAGCTTTGCATCGTTGCTTGCATTACGTCTAGATGATATTGAAAACCCCACTTGCATTACCAGAAACACCTAAGAGAGAAAGGGTAGAATAGCAACTCCTCGAGGGAATTTGGCTACGCTAATGTTAGTAGGAAAGGTCCGGTAGAAGTCGAGTGGTTGGAATCTACTCGCGAGTTTAGGGCTGGTTTACTCGGGACGGGTCCGAATTAGAAAAGATGAGGAAAGTTCACACTTAAGAAATGGAGACCGGGCAGGGAGGTTTAGATGCAGCAGGTTGCAGGCCGTGCGTGCATAGCCCTGCCTGTGTCGGTTAAGGCCCGTCCGTGCTTGGCCCTGTTGGACAAGTTTGAGTTGTGTACTGGGCACATACTGGCTATATGGGACCCAGGAAACCGATGTACCTTGGGAGATCCATAGTGGAACTTTTCCAACTGCCTTAGGCTTTCGGCGTCAGGGTAGCAGGAGGTAACTCGCTCAAGAACATACCACAGCGGGTATGTACCTTGAGGGAGCTTGCATACTCGGGGCAGTTGGACTGCGTCCAATGTGGAAGATCTTGGGAAAGGTGGCCGCGTACAACGTCAGTCGAGGTTGCTGCCGGCAACTCGGAGTACGGGTGTACGTGTCGTGTAGTCCGGGCGTGTACTGATTCGAATCACCGTCGCTCGCGGTCATATGAGCATACTTGCCCACTGCGTCTTGACGTAGTAACAACTGGAATTGTTTATCTTTGAACTGGATAAGGCTGTGCTATAACTTGTATTGCAACCATGATTGAATTAGAGATAGGCTCATTAAAGTTTACTTTCACTTTGTGCAAGGAGCATCGCAACAAAGCGTTTCTTGTTTGATTGTGGAGTTGCGATGCTTTTCGGCTCAAGGTCTGCACAATGAGGCTTAAAATATGAAAGTTAAGGATCAACTTTAGGCGAGTCCCTTATGCAAATCTAGCCGACCCATTTGAAACCATCGTGCATGTAGAGTTTCTTGTTTAGGAGAGACGGGTCAGACTTGCTGAGCCTATGTGCTCACGCTTGCTATATAAGTGGTTTTGCAGGTTAACAACGATGCTGAAAAGAAGGTTGTCCGGTGAGAGTCGGGAACTCCCGAGTCAGGTAACACATGGAGAACCCAGCCGCTGCTGCTTGTCTTCGCGTTGCTAGTGAGAGGAGTCCGCGGGCTGGACTTCATCTCGGGTGCTCTTAGTTATTCGACGTGAGTTGATAAAGACTTCCGCTGTAGTTACTTGATGTAAAGTATTTACAAAGAAAAACTTGTAAGCTTCCGCTATTGTTTTATGTAATACATTGTTCCTCATATGTGTGTTGTTGGGTGCCGCATAACACGGCACCACCCAATGCGATTCCCGAGCGAGTGGCCTGTCTCGGTTGAGCGGGTCGCGTCAGTATGGGTGCGGCTTAGCTGAGTAATTAGGTAAGTTACTAGATTGTTATGGACCGTGGAAGGCGCGGGGAATGGGAGTCGAGTGAGAACTGCCCTGGGAACTGCATGGCACAAGAGGGGGCCCGTGGGTGGGAGAATTGGAGATTCTAGCCTACCGGTGAAACCTTAGTGAGTCCATACATCTAGTAGCCCCTTTGTAAAGGCTATATTGTGATCTCTTGGCCATACACCGACGGTTGTGTACTGGTACAATGGAGGTTCTGCAGTCGTCGACGGGTGACGAAATCACAAACTTGTGGATAAAGTAGTACAAACTCTGCAGAGTATAAAACTATCATGATAGCCGAGCTTACGGTCACGAGCGCCTGGACAACCCACATGATTAGTTTGGATGGTTTTTGAGATGGTTTGGATGGTTTGTTTTGGTTATGGTTTGGTCTTTGGATTTGGTTTTCGGGACTGTTGAGTCCGGGTAATGAGATTGGGTCTCGGAATGAGACGGAATTGAATATGAGATAAAATGGTAGTGAATACGAGATGGTATTCATGTGATGGTAGTGAATACGAGATGGTATTCATGAGCAAAGTTGGGAGAGATTAATGTCTGGTTGAGACATGGAAAGGGATGAATCATGATGGAGGTACGTTAATATTTAAATACATGTTGGGATTACATTCACTTAAAGCTGAGTGCTGTTTTTATCGTGTTTTGAGAAATAAACTTTGCTTTCTGCAATGAGCCTTTTTATACCTTCCTTGCTGTGAGCTACATATCATATTTTCCCGCACTTGCTGAGTACATCATGTACTCAAACTTGCATTATTACTTCATCATCAGCAATAGGAGAGGAGTACTATGAAGATCACGTGGAGTATTAGGCGTGTAATCTGTCCTCAACTTGCCTGTGGGGATGGAGTAGAGATGGAGCTGCTGCTGCTGCTTAGATTGCTTCCGCACTAGTTAGAAGACTTCCGCTGCTAGAATAAAGACTTCTGCTGCTAGATTAAAGACTTCCGCTGCTAGAATGAGTCTGAGACTCATGAGACTTTGTAATAAACCCTGTTATTCATGGTATTATTCTAAAATTCAGTTTGTGGATTATATGTGTATGTGTGATGAACATCCTGGGCACACATACGCATCAGTCTAGGTCCCGAGAGGTTTTGTGGCGGACCGGAATCCGCTCATCCAGGATCGCAGAGGGTGGTGCCGCACGATGCGACACCCGACAGCACACGTCATAAGAACACATTATATTACATGGGAAAACAAAATGAATGTACAAAGTAGTACACTTCTCAGTTACAAACTACGGTCTTTATTACACAGCGGAAGTTTCTTTTATACAACTCACGCCCGCATACCTACCAAAAGTCGGTTGCCCAGCCCTAGGGCAACCCACACTAGCTGCACTCCTCAGCTCACCGCGGCGTGTACGGCTCCCACTCAGCCGTGATCCCCGACGGAGGGTAACCCTCGCCGGTGGACTCGTACTCCGAGTCCGTGGGTGGCTCCTCACCTGAAAAACACTTAAGCAGCAACCGTGAGCACGAAGGCTCAGCAAGGCTTAACCGACTCACCTAAGCATGAAACTCTACATGAGGTGTACAAGGACATAGGATAGCAATGTTGCAGCAATTGGACACGCCTACAGGTTCATCCTTAGTTCATCTTTTAGCAACAAGTTAACAGTTCATGAAGCTGAAATTTAGTGAGCAATATTTGGTGGCACACATGTAGCAATACAATTATATCATAACAGCAGTATTGAATCATAACATTTCATTCCTTAGTCTACGTTACGACGCAGTGAACAAGCGGTACTCGTCACCGCGAGGGACGGCGAATCGACTCGATATACACCTGCAGGGAAACCCAAAGAGCACGTCACGTACGCCCATCCGTGGAGCTGCACAGCACGCTCACTCGATGTCGTACGGGACAACCTTTCACCCAACAGCCCAAACGTCGAACCGGTCGCACCAAAACGAGCAGGAGGTTCCCTACACGGAGCATCTCTCTATGCCCGTTGGCAGATTTCCACCTTGCTGCCCTCAACCTACACCTATAAATCGGTGTGCTATGCCTCGACGCACGGAGGTTTAGGCTACATCGGTTTATCGGAGCCCATATATCCGATATGCCTTCGGTACGTTCAATACTTGTTCAGCAGGGCCGCACACGGATCGGTCCTCAATTGACACGGGCAGGGCTGCGCACACAAGACTTCCTCTTGCTGCGCCTTAGCCCCTGCCTAGTCTCATTTTCATTACTAAAGTGATCTCACATCACTCAACCGAACCCGTGTGTCCCAATGCCTATC
Source organism: Neostapfia colusana (assembly GCA_030760725.1). Lineage (NCBI taxonomy): Eukaryota > Viridiplantae > Streptophyta > Magnoliopsida > Poales > Poaceae > Neostapfia > Neostapfia colusana. The sequence continues at coordinate 112,389,128 of JASWHV010000006.1, forward strand.
TCGCGAGTAGATTCCAACTACTCGAGTTGTACCGAAGTCCTATGAATCTTTAAGCATATCCTTTCTACTCGAGGTCTTAGACACTACCCTCACTCTTAGGGAAAATTCTCGTTATGCAAGTGGGGTTCCATCCATCCTATACCTAATGCACAATCATACTTCACATGACTCATGTAAACAAAATAAAACTTATAAAAGGGTTAATGCAAACTGGGGCTTGCCTTGTTGCTGCTGGACAGGGGTTAGTTCCTCTTCCGGAAGTAGGAAGTCCAGCACTTCCGGAGTCTCTTCTTCAATGGCTACACGTTAATGAAACACTATATGTTAATTTAAATGCAATGTGAGTCTAGGTAATACTTCTGCTATTAGTTCTAATAACCAGTCTCTAACAACTGGAACTCTGTTTAAGAATTTGAAGATGAACTGGGTGTTGGTGGTTTGGCTTAGACTTCATCCCATGGTTAAATGCTAAGTGGTTTTCCCCCTTTTCCATATTAATCCCTCAAGTGGTTAAACAGGACAGGGGTGATCCAGAGCTCCAATGGAGCTGAGAATTTTTGTGTGAGTTCATTGTCACAAGAAAACTCTCTGGACAAAACACTAGCACTTTTCATGGAGTGGTTTGCTCAGAATAATTCTCTTAGCAAATAAGCAAAGAAGAATTAATTCTGAGGTAATTCCCCTGTTCATGCCCAACTTAGTGAACTACAATTTCAATAATAGCTCATAGAGTTTGCATGAATTTTCCTATCATTTTTGGAGCTAAGATTTGCCCAGAACTGAATTTCCAAGTTTTGGAAATTCTCTGAAAATGTTTCTGTATTCAAATGAACACAGCACCTTCAAATTTGAATTGCTCTGACCAAATCAACTCTAAATGGTCTGAAACTTCTACAGGGGTTCACTAATGTCCTAAAGAACATTCTGGCAAATTTTGGGGATTTTTGGATGCACCAAACTCCCTCTAAAATTATTTTGCTGAAAAGCTTTAAAGAATTTTCCAGAATTAATTAATGGATTTCATACAAATTGGGTTTCATATTTGGATTGTACTCTGTTAGAGGAATCCAACAAAATTTGTTTCATAATTTTTGGATTCTCCTACCCCAAGTTGTGGTCCTCCAAAGTTTGAACTACAAACTGGACATTTCAAAATGTTTAAATGTCTGCCAGTGGGCCCCACCTGGCAGTCTTCTCCTTCCTCGCGCCAAACAGGGGTCCGCGGCGGCGCACTCCGGCGAGCGTCGCCGGAACCGCTTTCCCGGCCGTCTCCCGACCCCAGACTTGCCGCCCCGCCCTAACTCACGACGCTGAACTCGTCGGTGGTGTCGCCGGCGGCCGTAGCTCATCGGAACAGGGCTCCCGACGGTGACAGCGGCGGTTAGGGTTCCGGCATGGTCGGGAATGCGTTACAACGCATCCAAATGATCGGCAAAGGGTCGGAGAGCACCGCGGGAGCTCGAGGGTGATGGAAATGGCCGCCAAACCCCATGAAAAGGTCAGCAACCTAGAGCTCCACGGTGAACCGAGCTATTATTCTATGGCGGCCCGAAAAATAACCCAAACCTGGCCATTTCTGGGTCATTTCCTTTTCTTGGTCGAGGAGGGCCGCTAGGGAGTGAGGAAGGTGCTGACAAGCCTGCGCGGCCAATAGCTAAACGAGTAGCAGGAATTTTGGGGTAGACCGCGCTCTACCTGAACACACTACGTTTCGGAAGAACTGGAATTACTCTTCATCCGGTGGATCAACCGCTATTCGGCTTGCATCTACACGATCTATAGAGCACGGCGCACCTTTTTCGTGTAGGAGTCCGGCGGTGAAACTGGCCGTGGCGTGCTGTCCACGGGGAGCAGTTCTCGGCTTTCCGCCGGTGGCCTAAGTTCTCAGTGGCGATCGTCGATTTGTGGTCGAGTGCGGTGCTAACACCGCGAGGTGCTGGGATGGCTAGCTAGAGCACACACAGGCGCTCCCTTTCTGTGTTGGGAGCTCAGGCAAAGGCCGAGCAGACATCAGCGTGCAGGGGAGGATCGGGGGAACGGCGTCGGGGAAAGAAGAACCGAGCTCGGTGTGGCGCTGCTCGGGAGAAGGAAGCAAAACACGATCCGCTCGTGCTGTGAAGAAAAGATCACGCCGACTGAAGAGGGAGTTAAACACACGGCAGCCAGCGCGGGCGGGAAGCAGGAGGTGTCCGCGCGAGGAGGTCGGCGCCGGCGCTCCCGTGCGCTGTCTCAGCCGTGAGAGGAAAGAAAATCAGTGGAAACTTCTCTGTTAAGTCCACTGACATGTGGGGCCTCCTCTCAATTTCTTTTTCCAAATTTTCTTAATTCTGGGGTGCCAAAATATCCTCAGCTACTCACAATTTAATGTGAGACTTAGTCACCAAGTGTTTGTTTGAATTTGAATTCTCAAATTTGAACTATGTTTGGCTAAATTTGCTGCATGTTTAAACTGAAATTCAAAATCAATTTTGAATTCTTGCAAATTTAGCTCTTGACAAGATGAACTCCAATGAGGATGAAAATTGGTGGGCTTACTCAGAAAAATGTGCTGAGTTTGAATAGGAAGCTAACTTTTGAATTTGAGTGATGAAAGTTGCTACAATTTGAATTTACATTCAAATTGGCCTCTTTTTCAAATACCTCCAAAAGTGCCTCAAAAAGTGTTGGATTTCTATGCAACTTGGACTGAACCTTCCCAAGACTTTTTAAGTTCTAGGGGTGAGCTCAACCTCTCATGTTCCTGTGTCCAAATCCCACTTTGTGAAAAGGAAGACTTTCCCCTCTAATCACTCTTTTGATGGAGGTTACTTGCTCTTCACAATATTTCCTAAGATATCCACAATAAAAACTGTGGTATTGTGAGGTGAAGAAAAGTTTTTGCAAGTCCCTTTTCTTGGGCTTTTACTGTGAAATCCCCAAAACTCAAGCAAGTGGAGCTACAAGTCACACCGAGAAAATGAGAGGGAATTTAAACTTTTGAATTTAACGGTGTGAGTTTAAGTCTAAACTTGAACTTGCAAAAATTCCCGAACACAGAGATCTAAAGCTATCATTTGGTTCTCCACACATCCAAAATAGCCCAGCAAATTTTCAGAGCACATGAAAAGTATTTCCTATTTGTTGGAATTTAAACGGGAGAAAATTCGAATTTGAATTTAAATCTCAGTTTCAAATTCCGATCTCACCGAAATTCAAATTTGAGGGCACCATTGTGTTCCTCATATTTCTTTTGGCCTATACTCCAAATTTTATCAAATTTGGAGCCCGTTTGCTATTTTAAACGGAATTGGGGGATAAGAGGGGAGAAATGGGGCCCATATGTCAGTAGACTTCAACCCGAAGTCTTCTCTGTTTTCACTCGGGCAGCAGCGCGCCACCTCCCGTCGCCCGAGCGCCACCTCCTGCTCCCTATCCCTCGCGCTGGCAACCGTGAAGCGGCTTCCTTCTCCTTTCCACGTGATCCACTCCACCCCCCAGGCCGAGAAAAGGTTCATTTGTTCCTCCTCCTCCCGAGCACACCGAAGGAAAACCAGCCACCAGTCGACCTCCTCTGTTCTCCAGCAACCGAGCTCTACGGTCGTCCTCGTGCCTGACGTTCTACACGAAAAAGAGGCGCCCCAGACTCCTCTACACTCCGGTGAAAACCCCTCCTCTTTTCATGCACTACAGAGGAAGAATTTCTCTGTTTACTGCAAGTGTATTCATAGAACCGAGCTGCACAAATCTTCAAAATTCGTCGTGTTCAGTCCACCATCATGTATGCTGAGCTTCAAACATGTTCTAGACTCTCCAACGCTCCTCTAGGATAAAAAAATATCAAAAATAATCAAGAATTGGGGCTGTTCTTCGAGAATTTCGGGCCGGCACCGAATTTTGCCCTAGGTCGCCGATGAGTCCCTATTTGCAGCCATTCTTGAGCCGATTTGAGCCCATGCCGGTGATGAGGGATCCCCCACGGTGCTATAGAGCCCAAGAACCGACCATTTGGTGGAGAAATCACTGTGCACGACCTCGCCGGAGCACTAGGGTTAGCTGTTGCCGGTGCGCCCCGTTTTCCGGCGAGTTTCAGCCGCCGGCGACCTCAACAATGAGTTCAGCATGGGAAAAAATGGGGGGGGCGGCCAGCAGGGGGTCCGGAGGTGGCCGGGAAGGTCATTTTCGACGACCTCGCCGGAGGGAACCGCCCCTGCTCTGTTTGGCGCGTGGCTGGAGGTTAGGGATGACGAGTGGGACCCACTGTCAGCATTTAAACATTTTCCAGATTTTCCCATTTCAGTTCAGACTTTGTAGAGCCATAACTTTGTGTAGGTGTGTCCAAAAATCGTGAAACAAATTTTGTTGGATTCCTCTCAAAGAGTACTATCCAGGGGTGCATCCCAATAGTTATGAAAATCTCTGGATTTGGCTCATTAATTCATTTAATGAAAATATTGTATGAATTTTTACAGGAGTTCTGTTAATTGGAAAATTCCCAAATTTGGGAAGCACATTCTTCCAATAATCCTTGAACTCCAGTAAAATTTTCAGAGGCATTGGACTCCATTTGCTTGGCCAAATGTTGTTTGAATCCTCTATGTCTCTGAAAAATGGGAAATTGAACAGAGACATTTTCAGACTTTTAACCAAGTTTGGAAAATTCATATCTCTGTGTAGGAAGCTCCAAAAATTGTGAAACCAAGTCCTATGGACTCTTGAGACTCTAAAGTTTCTGAAAAACCAAATTTGGAGCATGACAAGACAATATAATTGCCATAGGATTTCAGAGAAGCCAAATAGTAAGAAAATTCCCTAGGCCACATCTTCCATCAACTTTGTCTGAAATATTGCAAGCCATACCTCTGTAAGATATATGGTCCACTGTAAAATTTTCAGAGCAAATTGAGATCATCTTATCCAGTTTTCTGCTGGTTCTTTCCACTACATTTCTTATGTCCATTAGATATAACTCTTTGAATTTTACTCCAACCAACATCAACTGCCAGCTAAAGTTCTCTGTTTTTGTCCATAACAGAGATTCTTACTCACCTTAGAGTTGGTATAAACCATCCTTAGTTCCTAAAACACATTTGTTTTATAATTCAGTTACTTGTATTAAAAACTGTGCATATTCATATCGGTAGGAAATACGACGAAGGAGGTCGACTGGCAACTTGACTCGGAGCAGCAAGTTGAAGCTTAACTCATCGCCAAGATACTGACTATAAAGTAGAACTAAACCTGCAGCAACATAAGGCAAGCCCCGGTTTGCATTTAACAACTTTTAGTTACATTTTACTTTGTATCACTTTTATGGGTCTAGTATGTATTGTGCATTAGGTCAAGGTGATTGATACTCCAAATGCATGACCCACAAACCCTTGGAGTTAAAGGGTAGAATAGGTTACCTTCGTGTAGCTTCGGCTAGGCTTAAGTTGTATAGGATCCGGTACAAGTCGGGTAGTTGGAAGCTACTCGCGAGTTTAGGATGTTGGTTCAGCGGGGTATGATTCTAGAAAATGAAAGTTCTGGAATGGAAAATGAGACCGGGCAGAGAGTAGGAGCAGCAGGACGTTGGGCATGTGTGGCTGTAGCTCTGTTTGTGTCGGTTAAGGACCGATGCGTATGCCGCCCTGCTGAGCAAGTTTGAACAGTACCGGATGCATATCGGATATATGGGACCCGATAAACTGATGTAACTCGGGTACTCTCGTGTCAAAACTTATACGGCCGTCCTTTGGGGGTTGGTGTCAGAGGTGTAAACCCGCTAGCGGAGAAACTTCAACGTGTTCCGTGTAGTGGCTCTAATGGGTCGGCGGAACTGGTTCGGCATTGGAGTGACGGGTGAAAGGTTGCTGCATACAACGTAAGAAAGAGCTCGCGTGAGTCTTTCGAGGCGGGTGTATGTGTCGTGTATTCCGGGTCTGTCCTGATTGCAATCACCGTCCCTCGCGGTTATATGAGTACCACTTGTTCACTGAGTTGTGACGTAGTAATACATTACAGATAAAATGTGATGAATCATTGCTGATATGAAGTTCTTAAATTCATTGTATTGCCAACCATGTATGCTGTAGTTGTAGAGCTCTTTAAGTTTATTTTCCTCTTTGGGCATCACCACATCGGAGGAAAGCGTTTCTTGTTTGATTGTGGACTTCCGATGTGAGGGCTGCCTAAGGCATAATAATCCGCTGCTATAAACCTGAAAGTAAGGATCAACATTTAGGCGTGTCGTTATTGCATCATACCATTTCCTATGTTAGTAATCCCTGCACGTAGAGTTCCATGTTTAGGAGTGTCGGTTAAGTCTTGCTGAGCCATTGTGCTCACAGTTGCATTATTAGTGTTTTGCAGGTTATAAAATTTGCTATGAAGATGGTTGTTCGGTGAGCCATCAGAGACTCACCGGAAACCCTGCCGCTGCACTCATCTTTGTGGAAGCTAGCAAGAAGCGTCCGCGGGCTGGACGTCTTCTCTTTTGCTTAGTTAGGACCGAGAGTAAGTGTGTATGTATATTCCGCTGTGTGTACCCTCGTGGTACATTATTTTGTAAAAGACACTATGTTGATAAATAAAAGACTTTATACGTTTATGGTTCTTTTCGTGTATGCTGTTGGGTGCCGTATCGCACGGCACCACCCAATGTGTATCCTGGAGTGTGGATCCCGGAAGGGGTTCCCCACAGGCATGGTGTCAGAGCCGCATTGGGAGTAGCACGCATAAAAAGAGCTTATTTTCGAAAACTTCAAAGTATACAAGTGAGGAACGTGTAGTATGCCCACATAAGGAATATTGTTAGTATAGTTACTTAAGGTGGCAAGCTAACAGTGTGTTACATTCAGTATTTCAATTCTGTAACGATGTACCTATGTCAGATAAGAGGTAAGGTACGCTACCGCAGGCGGATCAATTGCGGTAACTCGCCATACGAGTAATAGTATGGAATGGTATACCGTGGCTTGGCACGGTAGTTAATATGAGTCTCTGAACCTCTCTATGGTTCTGAGAGCATATGAAAACGCTGATCTCCAGCGTGCTTTAGGCAAAAGTGAGAATACCCCATCGTGTGGTAAGCAACACGATAGTATGCAACTCTTGAACGTTCAATGTTCAAAGGGCCATACGCAGCGCTCGCCATCGGCGTGCCTCAAAGGTCATTAGGCAGTAGGTGGTATCCGTTGGATTGATAACATTCCCAACCGTGACGACCCGTTCACGCTCTACTCGGGTTCCCTGTCGTGTGGTGTGAAAACACGACCATGTACCTTGAGACGTGACTTGACTCAAGGACGGCCCGTATGGCAATGATACGGGGCGTATGTTTTTACTATGATATGGACCTGCCTGAAATGGAAAACCTTTGTGTGCATCACTATTGATTGTTTTTCTGCAGGTACCTTAACCACGTTAGAACATTCCGTTTAGAACACGTGTGTGAGTGATCGTTTTAGTGCCACCCCTTGAGACGTATATGCCGGTGTAACGCCGGTTAGGATTTTTGATTTGGTGAGGAAACGTAGTACCGTGAAATGTTCCTAACTGCATGGCAAAAAAAGTTTTCAAAGAAAAGAGTAAATTTGGAGTCTAGGATTTCATTAGGGGTTAATGAACTCCTATATTGAACTAAGAGTCAATTGGGAGTATAGTTTCCATTTCAAACCATTAGAAACAACCTCCCCTGTTTTCAGCAGAATTTTTGCTGAACTTGAACAGGGCATAACTTTTGATTGGTTGAACCAATGGAGATGAAGTATACATTTCTGTAAAGGTTTTGAAGTCTTCTACAACTTTTCTGTAGAACTCCAGAACAGAATCCCCCTGCAACTGGATGAAAATCTTAGATGAGTGTTAACTGTCCAAAAACAGGGCAGACCAAAAATACTCTCTGGAATTTTCTGTATTTCGACCATAACTTCTTGTAGAAAGATTTCTAAGGGTCATGTAAGACACCGTTGGAAATTTTGTGATGTGTGCTACGATTTTGTAGTTTAAAGTTTCTACAGATTTGGGGTAGAACTTTATGAAATCTTGCGGACAAAACAGACACTTTCAGATGAGGTGCTGTCAAAATTGTTCCAGATTTCTGTCAGCTTTGAAATATCACAACGCCTGATCCAGAACAGATATGAAGGCAAATAAATACTCCTTGGAAATATATTGAAGTTATGTATAACTTTGATATTCACCTTGAGACATGAAACTGCCATTTTCATAATCAAATTCTGGGATTAAGGTCGAAGGGTCATACTGAACAGAGCATTGCTCATTGCCCATGTAATTTAGGACTTGTTGTGGACATGCATGTAACGGCCCTAACTTTTGTAAAGTTTGATGTCAGCTCATGAAATAAAGTTAAGGCGATAACAGACTATAATTGTGTCAAATAAAATGATGAACACATAAATGGACATGTGAGGGAGTTAAAAATTTTCTCTAGCCCATGCTCAACACATGTTAACCTAGGGGAAATAATTACACTCCTAAAACTCTAACTCATGTGCACCTCCTCTATGAGTAGAGTGGAGGAAATTTAAATGCAATTTGAATTCTTTTGAAAGGATTCCTATTTTCAGATTGTCCAAAGGCCTATATGTGAGAGCATAGATGCTTTTCTCATGTATTCAAGAGCCTAAGTTTCAAATTTGGAGAATTTTAGGTTTCTTATACTATTTATTCCGAGAATTAAATGAGGGCACGTTCAAATTCAAACTTGAATTTGAATTTTGAACCAAACAAACTCAATTTCAAAATCTGATTTCAGATTTGAGTTCCTCATAATTCTTTTGACCAATCCTCCAAATTTGGTGATATTTGGACAACGTTTGCATTGGAATCTCAAAGCATAGAGGGAGAGAAAATTGAGGGGCTGTGGACCCCATCTGTCAGCCAGTGCCTCTGTTGTTTTCTCTCCCGGGTGCACCCACGATCGACAGCACCGCAGAAGACTTCCCGGTGAAGCTTTTAGCGCCAGCTCCTGCTTGTGTGGTCTTGTGCTCAGCCTCATCACCGCATACGAGTGCAGCAACGTGGATTTGCTTTCTCCTAGCCGAGCACCAGCTCCCGTGTGTTGCTCTCCCGAGCAGAACAGAAACCACCATTCTCTGTTCTTCTCTGATCACCCAAGCCAACCAAGCTTCCTTTGGCCGAGCTTCCAACAGCAAAAAGGTTCACCCATCAGTGCACTGGCCGGCTAGCTCCCTTCCTCCGCTGTTCCATGCTTGCTGGCGCCTAGAAACAGCGAGGTTTCCTCTGCTCCCGAGTTCAAACTCAGGCAACCAAAACTGGACGCCGTGGACAGCCCAAACCAGAAGGGATCACGCCCAAGCAAACCACCCCATCTGTGCACCAACAAGTCTAGTTGCTCACCTCCAAAGCTCAGCCCCAGCCATTGATCACAGAGGGAGAATTTCAAGTTTTTCTCCCGGGCGGCAGAAACGGACCGTGAGGTAAGGAATTGTAAAATTCGTCCCCAATTCGTGTTTGTTGGGTCTTAAACTTCACACACAGGATGTTAACTGCCTAGCACACCTCCTCCATCGATTTTAGACCAAGAAATTGAGTGTAGAGTGAGCAATCCGAGCTCTTTTAGAGGGTATGCCGCTGGACCCTATCGGGTGCACGGTGCCGATAGGTTTAGAGCCATCTCCAGCTGGTTTAGAACTCATGCCGGTCTTCTACATGATCCCCTGGTGCTGTAGAGCCCAAGAACCGACCATTTGGTGGAGAATTCACCGTGCAAGACCTCGCCGGAGCTCTAGGGTTTGCTGTGACCGGTGCGCCCTATTTTCCGGCGAGTTTCAGCCGCCGGCGACCTCACCAACGTGTTCAGCGTGGGGAAATATGGGGGGGGGGGCGGCCAGCAGGGGGTCTGGAGGCGGCTGGGAATTGGTTTTCCGGCGACCTCACCGGAGGGAGCCGCCACTGGTGTGTTTGGCGCGAGTCTGGAGGTTAGGGATGACAGGTGGGACCCACTGCCAGCATTTAAACATTTTTCAGATTTTCCCACTCTAGTTCAAACTTTGGAGAGCCATAACTTTGTGTAGCAATGTCCAAAAATTGTGAAACAAATTTTGCCGGATTCCTCTCAAAGAGTACTATCCAGGGGTGCAGACCAATGTTTATGAAAATCCCTGAATTTGGCTCATTAATTCATTTACTAAAAATCTTGTCTGAATTTTTACAGGAGTTATGTTTATTGGAAAATTCCCAAATTTGGACAGGACATTGTTCCAAAATTCCTCTAACTTCAGTAACAATTTCAGAGGCATTGGACCTCATTTGCTTGGTCAAATGATGTGTTCATTTCTTATGTCTCTGAAAAATGGGAAAATGAACAGAGACAATTTCAGCTTTTCCCCAATCCTTGTAAAATCCATATCTCCATGTAGAAAACTCCAAAAATGGTAAAAACAATTCCTATGGACTCAGAACATTTTGTACTTCACAAAAAGTCTACTTTGCAGCATAGGAATGCTTAATATCAAGGGGGTAAAGGCAGATTAGTGAAAATCACATAAGGAATTATTGTGATCACCTTGAGCCATTTCATGAGCTCAATCTTTGCACACTGCCTAAATATCTTCCATATAGGCTGTGGTTAAATTCTCAGCTTCATTGGACCTCTGGAACTTGAGCTACCATATTTTAGGTTTAAGTGTTCATATAATGGACTTAATCACATGGTGATTACTAGTATTTCTTTTCACCCTAGCTTTCATCATCTCTAAGGTTGTAGATACAACAACAAAAACCTTTCTGTTGTTTGTTCCTTTTGGATGTGAGTTAACTTGAACAACAGTTTTGAAACAGTTTCTAAATTGCTTTTGAAATATATGTGCATTGCAATATAATAGCTCACGTGACGTCGACGTTCGACGAGGACTCGACTCTGCAGCGAGGATCTCCATCTCGTGACGAGTTTAGCGGATTCTCCGGAGGAAGACTAACTACTGGCTTCTAACAAAACCGTTGAGCAAGGCAAGCCCGGTTTGCATATCGTTACCGTTTTAAATTTTGCTTTACTTCACCTCATGGTTATTAGAGTTGATATTGTGCATTATGTCTAGGATGATTGAAACCTACTTGCATGACTATTACATCATTGAGTAGAAGGTTTAGTGTAGGCTTTGCCTCGTTATAGATGCTAGGCTAATGTTGTAGCTAGCTCGGTAGAAGTCGAGTAGTAAAAAACTACTCGCGAGAAAGTTCGAGTAATGGAGTTACTCGCGAGAGGTTAATGATAAGAGCACCCTCATGAAAATGAGATGGGGACGGGGATGTTCCTGTAGGATGGAGCGCTCAAGGTTGGTCTCGACCTGCGATGGGTGTGACAATGCTTGAGACCACATTTGGCCTGGACCGGGATGGTAAGGCAAATGTGGAGGTTGGTTGTAGCCCCGTCCGTGTCGGTTAAGGACCGTATGTATGCGGCCCTGCTGGACAAGATTGAGCTGTACCGGATATATAGTGGGGTATGGGACCCATGAATCCGATGTAACACGATGGACCGTGATATAGAAACTCATCCTTCGCGTGGGAATGGCGTTGAGAAGGAGGGAGGTGTAAATCCTTTAGCGGGAAACTTCGACGTGTCCGCGTAGAGGACCATCCTGCTCGGAGCGAAGCGTTTTTCTATGTCGGGGTGTCATGTGAATGGTTGCTGCATATAACGTAAGAAAGAGCTCTTGAGAGGGTCTTTCGAGGCGGGTGTATGTGTCGTGTATTCTGGGTTGTTATTGATTCGAATCACCGTCGCTCGCGGAAGAGGATTGAGCATACTTGCCCACTGCGCCGTGACTTAGTAAGAAGAGGAACTAAGTCTCTTAACTTGCTGTGTGGATTAATCACTGTATTGGAACCTTGACTGAAGTAGATATAGAGCCAACTAAATTTCATTTCCACCTTAGGCTAGCAAAATCGGGATAAGCGTTTCTTGTTTGATTGTGGACTCCCGATGTTGTGAGGCGTGAGGACCACTAAAAGGAAGGCTAAAAGAATCTGAATATAAGGATCAAGTTTAGTCAAGCTGCATTTTGCAAATTCCTATGCCTACTGTCTTACTACCCCTGCATGTAGAGTTGCATGTTTAGGATCGACGGGTAAGTCTTGTTGAGCCTTAGTGCTCACGGTTGCTTCTGAGTTGTTTTTGCAGGTAGCAGGATGCCTGCTATGAAGAGGGTTGTTCGGTGAGACGATGAACCTCATGGTTCGTTCAATTCATCGGAAACCTAGCCGCTGCCTTTCTTTGGTGAAGCTAGTAGGAAGCGTTCACGGGCTGAACGGCTTCTCTTTGGCGTAGTTAGGGTCGAGAGTGAGTAGCTTGTCCAGCAAATTTAAATTTCCGCTACGTGTGTACATTATGTTGTAAAAGAAATTATCTTGAGTAACAAAATGGTTCCGTTATGTTCTTATCGTCTTTTCGTGCATGCTGTTGGGTGCCGCATCGCACGGCACCACCCACTGCGATTTCTGGGCCGGGCGTCACAGACGTGGTATCAGAGCCGCATTGGGAATAGCACGCATGAAAAGAGCATATTTTCAAAAACTTAGAGGTATACGAGTGAGGAACGTATAGTATGCCCACATAAGGAGTATTATTAGCATAGTTACTTAAGGTGGCAAGCTAACAATGTGTATCATTCAGTATTTCAATTCTGTAACGACGCACCTACGTGGAGGTAAGAATGGTAAGGAACGCCACCGAAAGCGGATAAATTTCGGTTAGCTCACCCATACGAGGAAAGTAGTCTGGGATATTCCGTTCAGCAATGGACGGGAAGTGAATATGTTTTCTAAGACTCTTCATGTCTTAGAGACATATGAATGGCACTAGCCTCCAGTGTGCAAACCCAGGGGCAAGAGGAGGAGACCCCATCATGTGGTTTGTAACACGAAGTGTGTTCTTTAGGACTCTTCATGTCCTATGAGGCATATGAAAGTGCTGTTCCACCGGTGTGCTTTATTGCAAAGGTGTGGAGCCCCCGTCGGGTGGTGATTAACCCGATCATGTACCTTGAGACGTGGCTTGACTCAAGGACGGCCCGTATGGCAATGATACGGGGCGTATGTTTTTCCTATGATATGGACCTGCCTGAAATGATAAACCAATGTGTGCATCATTATTGAGTGGTTTTCTGCAGGTACCTTAACCACGTTAGTACATGTCGTGTAGACAACGTTTGTGAGTGATCGTTTTAGTGCCACCATTTGAAACGTATATGCCGGTATAAATCCGGATAGGATTTTAATTTGGTGAGGAAACGTAGTACCGTGATATGTTTTGAACTTCATGAAAAAGAAGGTTTGAAAAGAAAAATAGTAAATTTGGAGTCTAGGATTCCGTTAGGGGGGTAATGAACTCCTATATTGAACTAAGAGTCAATTGGGAGTATAGATGTATTCACGAAGACTTAAGAATAACCTCCCCTGTTTTTGGCAGAATTTTTGCTGAACTTGAACAGGGCATAAATTTTGTTTGGTTGAACCAATGGAGGTGAGTGATACATTTCTGGAAAGCTATTGAAGTCTTCTACAACTCTTCAGTAGAACTCCAGATCATAATCACCCACCAAATGGATGAAATTCTCAGAGGAGTGTAAACTGCCCAAAAACAGGGCAGTCACAAATTGCTCTCTGGAAATATCTGTATTTCGACCATAAATTTCTGTAGAAAAATTTCTAAGGGTCAAGTAATACACCGTTGGAAAGCTTGTGATATATGTTATGACTTTGTAGTTCAAAGTTTCTCCAGATTTGGAGTTTAAAGTGACGAAATTTTGCGGACAAAACAGCTATTTTCAAAGGAGGTGCTGTCAAAATTGTTCCAGATTTCTGTTAACTTTGAAATATCACAATTTCTGATCCAGAACATATATGAAGGCAAATGAATACTCGTTGGAAAGGTATTGAAGTTAACTATAACTTTGGTATTCAACTTGAGATATGAAATTACCATTTTCATATTTAAATTCTGGGGTGACGACCAATTGGTCATTCTGAACAGAGTAGTGCTTATTGCCTATGTAACTTAAGACTTGTTGTGGACAGGGATGTTTCAGACATCTCTAAGCTCCATAACATGTTCTTGAGTTATTTCTATGTTTGTACTACTGTTGGAATTAAGGGTTTGGACAAACTTGCTCACGTTTGATAGATTTCAAAATTGTCGAAACCCTGGTCAGATTTTGTGTGCTGCATTATTGATGTGAGGTTTTTACGGTTATGTTTTCAATTCAAGTTTAGTTTAAACTTTGAATTTTAACCGTAAATTGCTCACTCTTGCAGCATGGATCGTGCTCATTCCAGGAGTGAGGTTGGTGAGTCGAGTCACGGCGAAAATAATTTGCCACGACAAGAAGTGCCGACATCATCAACCGGATTGGCGGAAATCTTAGCAAAGATGGCTGAGTCTCTGGATCTGTTGGTGCGATAAAGCATACGACAGGAGACACTACAGCAAAATCCCCCGCCAAGCACTTATCTGGATTTTCTAGCAAGACAACCACCGGTTTTCTTGGAAGCGAAAGAACCGTTGGAGTCGGCTCATTGGCTCCAATGTATTGAAGCCAAGTTCGATACGCTTGAGTGCGATGAATATCAGAAGACTCTATTTGCCGCTAACAACTCCATGGAGCCGCTGGAGCCTGGTGGGCGGAGTACATCGCTACTCTTCCTGAAGGTCATCGAGTGACGTGGGATGAATTCCGGGATGTTTTCCGGGCACGTCACGTTTGTTCAGGAATTCTTCGAACAAAGTATCAAGACTTTCTGGAATTAAAGCAAGGAGAAAGGAGTGCGTACGAGTACTTCAAGGAGTTTGAAGACTTGATGCAATACGCAACTCATATGGTTGACTCGGAAGCGTTGAAGTGCGACTATTTCTTCCGAGGTTTGAATGTCAAACTTAAGGAACAAGTGACCTTGTTCAATAACGGTATTTACAATGAGTTGGTAAATGCCGCTATCATTAAGGAAGACATGCATCTTCGTTGCGAAGCGGAACTGAAAAGAAGTATACCGCCGGACAGTGACATCGAGGTTCGTCCGAACTATCGAGTGCGGTATTACTCGCCAGTTAGGCAACAAATTCAGCCTGTGGTGCAACTCTCACAACCACGGCTGGAGTTGATCACGTATGAGCCTCCACCTCAACAGCAGCGGACAGAAATTATTCGTGCAACCCTACCGCAACCAGCTACGCACGAGTTATCTCCACCTCGTGTTAGTAGAGAGCTGAGGATTTCTACAACACGAAACCGTCGTGGAGCTGAGCAGAGTCACACTCGTGTGTTGCCTCGTCAATGCTCAGATCAGCATCGTGAACCTTCACAGAAGAATCTTTCAAAAGCTGGCAGGGTTAATTATACTGCTATTGAGGACATTGTAAAAGGCGAACCAGTTTTGGCGGGCATGTTCACTTTACATGAACAGCCCACTTTCGTGTTGTTTGATTCCGGAGACACCCACAATTTTATTAGCAGAGACTATGTGATGAAGAATAATCTTCCATTTAGCACAGTTAAGCATCCATTTCATATCAGCTCACCCGGAGGCAAGATATCAACAGATGAAATGGTCTCACGGGCATCTTTATGTTTGGGTGGAAACATCTATCCTGCGAGCCTTATCATACTCAAAGGCCAAAGGATTGATATTATCTTGGGGATGTCATGGTTGACACATTATGGAGCTATCTTTGACATCAGCTCTCGAACTGTCCAACTGAATTCCCCAATACACGGTTGCAACACATTGAAACTTGTGGATCCATCACAACAAGTTGCAGCAGTGCATCAGATTGAAGCTCCTAAGCTTGAGGATATTCCAGTGGTATGTGAATATCCAGATGTGTTTCCCAAAGACTTGCCGGGCATGCCGCCCGAACGTGATGTAGAGTTCAAGATTGAACTAGCACCGGGAACAACACCTATTTCTCGGCGACCATACAAAATGGCACCGAAGGAGCTAGAAGAATTGAAGGAGCAGCTTAATGACCTCATGGACAGAGGTTTTATACGCCCAAGTTCATCACCTTGGGGCGGTTCCGCACTCTTCGTGAAGAAGAAGGACGAGACTTTGAGACTATGCGTAGATTATCGTCCACTGAATGCTGTCACTATCAAGAATAAGTATCCACTACCGCGCATTGACATTTTGTTCGATCAGCTAGTGGGTGCTAAGGTATTTTCCAAGATGGATCTTCGGTCCGGGTATCACCAGATAAAAATCCGGGTAGAAGACGTACCTAAGACGGCGTTCTCGACAAGATATGGTCTTTATGAATATCTTGTCATGTCCTTTGGCTTGACCAATGCTGCAGCTCACTTTATGTATCTCATGAACTCTGTGTTCATGCCGGAGTTAGACAAGTTCGTCGTGGTTTTCATCGACGACATCTTGGTCTATTCAAAGTCAGAAGAAGAACACGCTGAACATTTGCGTATTGTACTCCAACGCTTGAGAGATCACAAACTTTATGCAAAGTTCAGTAAATGTGAGTTTTGGATCAGCAAAGTGCCGTTTCTTGGGCATATTATTTCAGCGGAAGGCATCGCTGTGGACCCAAGTAAAATCGAGCAAGTGCTGAATTGGAAATCTCCAACATCTGTTCATGAAGTGAGGAGTTTCCTAGGTTTAGCGGGTTATTACCGGAGATTCATTCCAAACTTCTCCAAAGTCGCTAAACCTATGACGGAGCTGTTGAAGAAAATCACCAAATATGATTGGAGCAATTCATGCGAACAAGCTTTTCAAACTTTAGTGAAGCATCTCACTACAGCTCCAGTTTTAGCCCAGCCGGACACAACTAAGCCTTTTGAGGTCTATTGCGATGCATCCGGCATCGGTTTGGGTTGTGTGTTGATGCAAGAAGGACGTGTGGTCACGTATGGATCCCGACAACTCAGGGGTCATGAGCAGAATTACCCGACACACGACCTTGAACTAGCTGCGGTGGTCTTAGCTTTGAAAATGTGGAGACATTATCTACTAGGTAATCTAGTACATCTCTACACTGACCACAAAAGCTTGAAGTACATCTTCACACAGAAGGAACTGAATATGAGGCAGCGAAGATGGCTCGAATTGATCAAGGATTACGAACTTGAAATTCATTACCATACGGGTAAAGCGAATGTGGTTGCCGATGCACTTAGTCGGAAAGCCCACATTCACCATTTAGTCATGGCTGCACATGAAGAAGGAGAACCAAGCCTGCGCTTAGTTCCCTACGGATCGCTGTTCAACCTCGCTCTTATTCCTACAATCCGAGATGAGATTGTAGAGGCTCAGAAGAGAGACAGGGGTATGTCTCACATCCGGAGGAGAGTGGACAGCGGTGAGTTGAAGATGTTCCGCAAAGATGAAGAGGGTACTATATGGTTTAACAACCGCATAGTGGTACCCCGAAACATGAAATTGCGGAGGAAGATATTGGATGAAGCGCATTTATCCAAGTACTCCATTCATCCGGGAAGCAATAAGATGTACCAGGACTTGAAATCTAAGTTTTGGTGGACACGGATGAAAAGAGAGATTGCGAAGTACGTATCCGAGTGTGATACGTGTCGGCGGGTTAAAGACGACCATAAGAGGAAAGCCGGACCACTCCAACCGCTGAAGGTTGTAGCATGGAAGTGGGAAGACATAAGTATGGACTTCATCATCGGTTTACCCATGACCAGCAACAAGCATGATTCTATTTGGGTAATCGTCGATCGTTTGACCAAGACAGCACATTTTATTCCAGTCCATACCAAATATGTGGCAAAGAAGTATGCGGAGCTGTTCATCTCAAGAATCGTGTGTTTACACAGGGTTCCCCGCACCATCGTTTCTGATCGAGGTGCGTTATTTGTATCCAGATTTTGGGAGCAACTGCATGCTTCCTTGGGAACCAAGTTAATTCGGAGTTCAGCGTATCATCCGCAAACTGATGGTCAAACGGAGAGGATAAATCAGATTCTGGAGGATATGCTACGGGCATGTGTCATCAATCATGGGAAGAATTGGGATGACCATCTACCGTTGGCAGAATTCTCATATAACAACGGTTATCAATCCAGCATCAAAATGGCCCTGTATGAAGCTCTTTATGGCCGGAAGTGCCGCACACCACTGAATTGGTGTGAGTCCGGCGAGAGAGTGGTCTACGGGATTGATCTTGTGAATGAAGCCGAGGAACGAGTGCGAGTGATTCAAGCCAACTTAAAGGCTGCTCAATCTCGGCAGAAGAGCTATGCAGACAAAAGACGTCGACCTCTTCACTTTGACATCGGGGACCACGTTTATCTTTGTGTCTCTCCGAAGAAAGGAGTTCATCGTTTCGGAGTGAAGGGAAAGCTTGCTCCGTGATTCATCGGGCCGTTTGCTGTCATTGAGATATGCGGACCCGTGGCCTATCGTCTGGAGTTACCGGCGTCACTTTCGGGCATTCACAATGTTTTCCACGTCTCTCAGCTGCGGAAATGTCTTAAGTACCCAACCGCGGTTCATATGGAGAACATTGAGGATCTTCAACCGGATCTCACTTATTCTGAGTATCCGATACAGATTATTGACGAGAAGTCTCGCGCCACAAGAAATCGGACATTGCGATTTTACAAAGTCTTGTGGAGCAACCACACCGCTGATGAAGCTACGTGGGAAAGCGAGGAATTTCTCCGTTTAAATTTTTCCGACTTGTTTGTACCATATGTCCAGTAGTCATTCTCCCTTCTTCTTTATTTTTGTAATCTCGGGACGAGATTCTTTTAAGGGGGGAGGAATGTACCGGCCCTAACTCTTGTAAAGTTTGATGTCAGCTCATGAAACAAAGTTAAGGCGATAAAAGACTATAATTGTCTCACATGAAATGATGAACACATAAATGGACATGTGAGGGAGTTAAAAAATTTCTCTAGCCCATGCTCAACACATGTTAACCTAGGGAAATAATTACACTCCTAAAACTCTAACTCATGTGCACCTCCTCTATGAGTAGAGTGGAGGGAATTTAAATGCAATTTGAATTCTTTTGAAAGGATTCCTATTCAGATTGTCCAAAGGCCTATATGTGAGAGCATAGATGCTTTTCTCATGTATTCAAGAGCCTAAGTTTCAAATTTGGAGAATTTTAGGTTTCTTATACTATTTATTCCGAGAATTAAATGAGGGCACGTTCAAATTCAAACTTGAATTTGAATTTTGAACCAAACAAACTCAATTTCAAAATCTGATTTCAGATTTGAGTTCCTCATAATTCTTTTGACCTATCCTCCAAATTTGGTGATATTTGGACAACGTTTGCGTGGGAATCTCAAAGCACAGAGGGAGAGAAAATTGAGGGGCTGTGGACCCCATCTGTCAGCCAGTGCCTCTGTTGTTTTCTCTCTCGGGTGCACCCACGATCGACAGCACCGCAGAAGACTTCCCGGTGAAGCTTTTAGCGCCAGCTCCTGCTTGTGTGGTCTTGTGCTCAGCCTCATCACCGCATACGAGTGCAGCAACGTGGATTTGCTTTCTCCTAGCCGAGCACCAGCTCCCGTGTGTTGCTCTCCCGAGCAGAACAGAAACCACCATTCTCTGTTCTTCTCTGATCGCCCAAGCCAACCAAGCTTCCTTTGGCCGAGCTTCCAACAGCAAAAAGGTTCACCCATGAGTGCTCTGGCCGGCTAGCTTCCTTCCTCCGCTGTTCCATGCTTGCTGGCGCCTAGAAACAGCGAGGTTTCCTCTGCTCCCGAGTTCAAACTCAGGCAACCAAAACTGGACGCCGTGGACAGCCCAAACCAGAAGGGATCACGCCCAAGCAAACCACCCCATTTGTGCACCAACAAGTCTAGTTGCTCACCTCCAAAGCTCAGCCCCAGCCATTGATCACAGAGGGAGAATTTCAAGTTTTTCTCCCGGGCGGCAGAAACAGACCTTGAGGTAAGGAATTGTAAAATTCGTCCTCAATTCGTGTTTGTTGGGTCTCAAACTTCACACACAGGATGTTAACTGCCTAGCATACCTCCTCCATCGATTTTAGACCAAGAAATTGAGTGTAGAGTGAGCAATCCGAGCTCTTTTAGAGTGTATGCCGCTGGACCCTATCGGGTGCACTGTGCCGATAGGTTTAGAGCCATCTCCAGCTGGTTTAGACCTCATGCCGGTCTTCTACATGATCCCCCGGTGCTGTAGAGCCCAATAACCGACCATTTGGTGGAGAATTCACCGTGCAAGACCTCGCCGGAGCTCTAGGGTTTGCTGTGACCGGTGCGCCCTATTTTCCGGCGAGTTTCAGCCGCCGGCGACCTCACCAACGTGTTCAGCGTGGGGAAATATGGGGGGGCGGCCAGCAGGGGGTCTGGAGGCGGCTGGGAACTGGTTTTCCGGCGACCTCACCTGAGGGAGCCGCCACTGGTGTGTTTGGCGCGAGTCTGGAGGTTGGGGATGACAGGTGGGACCCACTATGAGCATTTAAACATTTTCCAAATTTTCCCACTCTAGTTCAAACTTTGGAGAGCCATAACTTTGTGTAGGAATGTCCAAAAATTGTGAAAAAAATTTTGTTGGATTCCTCTCAAAGAGTACTATCCAGAGGTGCAGACCAATGTTTATGAAAATCCCTGAATTTGGCTCATTAATTCATTTACGAAAATCTTGTCTGAATTTTTACAGGAGTTATGTTTATTGGAAAATTCCCAAATTTGGACAGGACATTGTTCCAAAATTCCTCGAACTTCAGTAAAAATTTCAGAGGCATTGGACCTCATTTGCTTGGTCAAATGATGTGTTCATTTCTTATGTCTCTGAAAAGTGGGAAAATGAACAGAGACAATTTCAGCTTTTCCCCAATCCTTGTAAAATCCATATCTCCATGTAGCAAACTCCAAAAATGGCAAAACCAATTCCTATGGACTCAGAACATTTTGTACTTCACAAAAAGTCTACTTTGCAGCATAGTAATGCTTAATATCTAGGGGGTAAAGGCAGATTAGTGAAAATCACATAAGGAATTATTGTGATCACCTTGAGCCATTTCATGAGCTCAATCTTTGCACACTGCCTAAATATCTTCCATAGAGGCTGTGGTTAAATTCTCAGCTTCATTGGACCTCTGGAACTTGAGCTACCATATTTTAGGTTTAAGTGTTCATATAATGGACTTAATCACATGGTGATTACTAGTATTTCTTTTCACCCTAGCTTTCATCATCTCTAAGGTTGTAGATACAACAACAGAAACCTTTCTGTTGTTTTTTCCTTTTAGGTGTGAGTTAACTTGAACAACAGTTTTGAAACAGTTTCTAAATTGCTTTTAAAATATATGTGCATTGCAATATAATAGCTCACGTGATGTCGATGTTCGACGAGGACTTGACTCTGCAGCGAGGATCTCCATCTCGTGATGAGTTTGGCGGATTCTCCGGAGTAAGACTAACTACTGGCTTCTAACAAAACCATTGAGCAAGGCAAGCCCCGGTTTGCATATCGTTACCGTTTTAAATTTTGCTTTACTTCACCTCATGGTTATTAGAGTTGATATTGTGCATTATGTCTAGGATGATTGAAACCTACTTGCATGACTATTACATCCCTGAGTAGAAGGTTTAGTGTAGGCTTTGCCTCGTTGTAGATGCTAGGCTAATGTTGTAGCTAGCTCGGTAGAAGTCGAGTAGTAAAAAGCTACTCGCGAGAAAGTTCGAGTAATGGAGTTACTCGCGAGAGGTTAATGATAAGAGCACCCTCATGAAAATGAGATGGGGACGGGGATGTTCCTGTAGGATGGAGCGCTCAAGGTTGGTCTCGACCTGCGATGGGTGTGACAATGCTTGAGACCACATTTGGCCTGGAACGGGATGGTAAGGCAAATGTGGAGGTTGGTTGTAGCCCGGTCCGTGTCGGTTAAGGACCGTATGTATGCGGCCCTGCTGGACAAGATTGAGCTGTACCGGATATATAGTGGGGTATGGGACCCATGAAACCGATGTAACACGATGGACCATGATATAGAAACTCATCCTTTGCGTGGGAATGGCGTTGAGAAGGTGGGAGGTGTAAATTCTTTAGCGGGCAACTTCGACGTGTCCGCATAGAGGACCATCCTGCTCGGCGCGAAGTGTTTTTCTATGTCGGGGTGTCGTGTGAAAGGTTGCTGCATACAACGTAAGAAAGAGCTCTTGAGAGAGTCTTTCGAGGCGGGTGTATGTGTCGTGTATTCCGGGTTGTTATTGATTCGAATCACCGTCGCTCGCGGAAGAGGATTGAGCATACTTGCCCACTGCGCCGTGACTTAGTAAGAAGAGGAACTAAGTCTCTTAACTTGCTGTGTGGATTAATCACTGTATTGGAACCTTGACTGAAGTAGATATAGAGCCAACTAAATTTCATTTCCACCTTAGGCTAGCAACATCGGGATAAGCATTTCTTGTTTGATTGTGGACTCCCGATGTTGTGAGGCGTGAGGACCACTAAAAGGAAGGCTAAAAGAATCTGAATATAAGGATCAAGTTTAGTCAAGCTGCATTTTGCAAATTCCTATGCCTACTGTCTTACTACCCCTGCATGTAGAGTTGCATGTTTAGGATCGACGGGTAAGTCTTGTTGATCCTTAGTGCTCACGGTTGCTTCTGAGTTATTTTTGCAGGTAGCAGGATGCCTGCTTTGAAGAGGGTTGTTCGGTGAGACGATGAACCTCATGGTTCGTTCAATTCATCAGAAACCTAGCCGCTGCCTTTCTTTGGTGAAGCTAGTAGGAAGCGTTCACAGGCTGAACGGCTTCTCTTTGGCGTAGTTAGGGTCGAGAGTGAGTAGCTTGTCCAGCAAATTTAAATTTCCACTGCGTGTGTACGTTATGTTGTAAAAGAAATTATCTTGAGTAACAAAATGGTTCCGTTATGTTCTTATCGTCTTTTCGTGCATGCTGTTGGGTGCGCACGGCACCACCCACTGCGATTCCCGGGCCGGGCGTCACAATGAAGGTTTTTATACTTCTATAAGTTCCATGACATATTCATTAGTCATATTTCATCATTCCTTTCTGTTGATTTAAGTGTTTGACAAACTTGAACAATCATTGGTCATATTTCAGAATTGTCAAAAAACTTGTTTCCTTTATATATGCTGCAACGTTGATGTGATGCTTTTGCGGTTAATAATTTCGAGTTAAAGCTGAGTACACTCTTGGATATTAACCACAATTGCTCACTCTTGCAGTATGGATCATACTCATTCTGGGTATGAAGTTGGTGGTTCCAGTCAGGATGGAAATGATTCGTCGCAGCGACGATCACCGCCATCATCAACCGGACTGGCGGAGGTATTGGGAAGAATGGCTGAGTCTCTTGAGATGTTGGTGCAGCAGGGCATCCGACAGGAGACCTCCCAGCAAAACCCCACACTGAATACGTATCTGGATTTTCTAGCAAGACAACCACCGGTATTCTCTGAAGCTAAAGAAGCCTTGGAGGCAGATCATTGGCTCCGGGTGATTGAATCTAAACTGGGAATGCTCCAGTGTGATAAATATGAGAAGGCTTTATTTGCCGCTCAGCAACTTCATGGATCCACTGGGGCTTGGTGGTCTGAATATCTTGCTAAGATCGCTGAAGGTCGTCGTGTGACATGGACAGAGTTTCGTGAGGCTTTCCGTGCACGTCATATTTGTGAGGGCATTATCAAAACCAGAATTGAAGAGTTCTATGAACTCAAACAAGAAGGCATGAGTGTCATGAAGTACTTTACGGAATTTAACCGTTTAGTACAATATGCATCCTCTTATGTGCATAACGAGACGATGAAGTGTCATTACTTCTTCCGAGGCCTCGATGTGAAGCTTCGGACAAAAGTGGCCAATGCAATAAAGGGAATTATAGCGAGTTAGTCAATGCCGCTCAAGGAAAGTAAGAGGAAGAGAAATTATCACTGGCAAGTACGGATGATTATCATCAAGAATAACCGGTGATATATTGCTTACCATCCGGGGTGGAAATTCAGTCCATTGACGGACCACCTCAGATTCAATACTGTCCATATTCACCCATGGAGGTTCAGCCACGGCTGCAACAGCAGCAAATGAGTATTTGTGCGCTGCCACCTCAGCAAAGTGCACAAGAATATCAACCACTTCCATATGGTGAAGATCCTGAGCTCGCATCGTACGGTACTCTTAGCGATGTAGAGCATATTTCTCAGGAGGGTCAAGTGACCCAGCAAAGCGGCAGTCACATGTCATCTCAAGCGGCAAAGAAATTTCATGGTCAGCCAAGGAGGACAACACTGAAGGTGGGGAACGTAAACTATATGGCAGTTGAAGATGTTCCCGTAGGAGAACCCGTGTTGGCGGGCATGTTCAGCCTACGTGATAAGCCCACACTTGTGTTGTTCGACTCGGGTGTTACACATGATTTTATCAGCAAAGATTATGTGGTTAAGCACCAAGTACCATCAACGACCTTGGCCGCATCATATCATATTAGTTCACCGGGAGGTAGTAGGACAGCGGGCAGAATTGTTGCTCGAGCGCCAATATGTTTGGATGGGCGTATATATCCTACTACACTCATCATTCTAGAAGGCTTGCGGATTGACATCATCTTGGGAATGTCTTGGTTGACACATCACCAAGCTATCTTTGATATTAGTTCACGAACGGTGCAGCTGAATTCAAAGAAGCACGGGCAACATACGTTGATTCTGAGAAATGTTGCACCGGAAGTCACTGCTGTCCACACTGTTGAAGTTAAGAAACTGGAGGACATTCCAGTGGTCCGGGAATATCCGGACGTGTTTCCCGATGATCTACCGGGCATGCCGCCCGATCGTGAAGTGGAGTTGAAAATTGAACTAGCACCGGGAACCACACCCATCTCTCGGAGGCCGTATAAAATGTCACCGAAGGAACTCATGGAGCTGAAGGAGCAGCTGAACGATTTGTTAAGCAAAGGCTTCATTCGCCCCAATTCATCACCATGGGGATGCTCCACGCTGTTCGTCAAGAAAAAGGACGAGACTCTGAGGTTATGTGTGGACTATCGTCCGCTAAATGCCGTAACTATCAAGAACAAGTATCCACTACCACGTATCGATATGCTTTTCAATCAACTAGTGGGTGCTAAGGTTTTCTAGAAGATGGATCTTCGGTCCGGATATCACCAGATAAAAATCCGGGCGGAAGACATACCCAAGACGGCATTCTCAACGAGATACGGGTTATATGAGTATCTCGTCATGTCATTTGGACTCACTAATGCTCCGGCTCATTTTATGTACTTGATGAATTCAGTCTTCATGCCGGAGTTGGACAAGTTTGTCGTGGTCTTTATCGACGATATCTTGGTATATTCTAAGTCGGAGGAAGAACACGCTGAACATCTGCATATTGTGCTCCAACGCCTACGGGATCACAAACTGTATGCAAAATTCAGCAAGTGTGAGTTTTGGATCAACCAAGTGCCATTTCTTGGGCACATTATTTCTGCGGGGGGCATCGCAGTTGATCCGAGCAAGATCATCCAAGTGCTGAATTGGAGTTTACCAAAGTTAGTTCATGAAGTCCGTAGTTTTCTCGGTTTAGCGGGGTACTACCAGAGATTCATTCTGAATTTCTCCAAAGTTTCTAAACCAATGACGGAACTTCTAAAGAAAGGCAACAAATATGTGTGGATTGAAGCATGTGAGGAGGCATTCAAAGCATTGGTAAAGCACCTCACAACAGCCCCCGTGTTGGCGCAGCCCGATACGACTAAGGATTTTGATGTCTATTGTGATGCATCCGGCATCGGCCTTGGCTGCGTGCTTATGCAAGAAGGGCGAGTGGTCGCATATGGATCCAGACAGCTTCGGAATCATGAGCAGAATTATCCGACACATGATCTCGATCGAGCTAGCTGCTGTGGTTCTTGCTCTAAAGATGTGGAGGCACTATTTGCTTGGAAACTTATTCCACCTCTACACGGACCACAAGAGTTTAAAGTACATCTTCACACAGAAGGAATTAAATATGAGGCAGCGAAGATGGTTAGAGCTAATCAAGGATTATGAACTGGAGATTCATTACCATCCTGGAAAAGCGAATGTGGTTGCCGATGCACTTAGTCGGAAATCACATGTGCATAATCTAACCATGGCTGCAATGGAAGAAGAAGAACCGAGCCTGCGCTTGGTTCCCTATGGGTCATTGTTTAACCTTGCCCTCATTCCTACAATTCGTGATGAAATTGTAGCGGCTCAAAAGAAAGATAAGGGCATGGCCCATATCCGGAAGAGAATAGACAAAGGAGAAGCTAAGTGCTTCCGGAAAGATGAGAATGGTACGCTATGGTTCAAAAACCGTATAGTCGTACCCCGTGACATGAATCTTCGTAAGAAGATATTAGACGAAGCTCATTTATCAAAATTTTCCATTCATCCGGGTAGCAACAAGATGTACCAAGATTTGAGAAACAAGTTTTGGTGGACACGGATGAAGCGGGAAATAGCTAAATACGTATCCGAGTGTGATACGTATCGAAGGGTGAAAGCAGATCACATGAAGAAACCGGGTTTGCTGCAGCCCCTTCATATTCCGGCATGGAAGTGGGAAGATGTGAGTATGGATTTCATTGTTGGACTGCCGCTCACATCTCGAAAGCATGATTCGGTTTGGGTAATCGTTGACCGATTAACCAAGTCAGCACACTTCATACCGGTGAATGTGGGATTCAATGCCAAGAAATATGCGGAGTTATACATTGAGCGGATATTATGCCAGCATGGAGTTCCAAGAACAATAGTTTCAGATCGTGGTGCACTGTTTGTTTCTCGTTTCTGGGAACAACTGCACGCATCTTTGGGAACCAAATTGCTTAGAAGCTCCGCATATCACCCTCAAACCGATGGACAAACCGAGAGGGTGAATCAAGTCTTGGAAGATATGTTGAGAGCATGTGCCATCCACCACGGTAAGAACTGGGATGCTTATCTACCGTTGGCAGAATTCTCGTACAACAACAGCTATCAAACGAGTATCAAGATGGCACCGTATGAGGCTCTCTACGGCCGGAGATGTCGCACACCGCTGAATTGGTGCGAATCCGGTGAAAGAGTGACATTCGGGATTGACCTTGTCAATGACGCTGAAGAACGAGTTTGGGTCATACAAGCAAATTTAAAGGCTGCTCAATCTCGACAGAAGAGCTATGCAGACCAGCGACGTCGACGTTGAACTTCAACGTTGG
Source organism: Neostapfia colusana (assembly GCA_030760725.1). Taxonomy (NCBI): domain Eukaryota; kingdom Viridiplantae; phylum Streptophyta; class Magnoliopsida; order Poales; family Poaceae; genus Neostapfia; species Neostapfia colusana. Next base: position 112,416,280 of record JASWHV010000006.1, read on the forward strand.
AGAGTACGTATATCTCCACGTATCTCCAATGAAGGGAGTTCACTAATTCGGTGTAAAAGGGAAGCTCGCTCCCCAGTTTATTGGTCCATTTGCTATCACGGGGAAATGTTGTAAAAGCCCAAGAAAAGGGACATGCAAAAACTTTTCTGCACCTCACAACACAACAGTTTTGTTGTGGGTAGATTGTGAAATATTGTGAAGAGCAAGTGATCTCCATCAAAGGAGTGATTAGAAGGGAAAGTCTTCACTTTCACAAAGTAGGGTTTATACACATATGATCACCCAATGAGGAATTCAAAACTGTTGTGTCCAAACTATTGTTTGCAGCAGCTAACACAAGGATCAAGTGGCATATTTGGATTCCTTAGGTCCGAATTAGTGGGGAGGCAAAGTTTCATTAATTTTTGAAAAGTCTTGCTGCCCATTTTTCCAAAGGAAATCAAATGTGCAAAGAATTCAAATGAATATTTGAATTTGAGGGAAACTGGGTCAAACATGCAAATGTGGCTCAGTTTGAGACTTCAAACTTTTGAATTACTCATTTGCCAAAAATTTGGAGATATTTTGGGGCAGAGGGGAGCTGTGGGCCCCACTGGTCAGTGAGAAGAGAGGGGAGAAGCTTACTGCCTAAGTCACTCGGTTCCACAGTTCACACTCGAGCGAGTTGCGCTCTCCCACCGGCTGCCACCGCACGGTCGACCGACGACCGAAGCACCTCCCGAGCTGCTTCAAGCATCGGTTCCCCCGCGCCCTTATCTCCCCTACGCCGTGCTCAAGTCGGCCACAGCCCTCCCACGAGCCCTGTTCTTTTTCCTCCCGAGCAAGCAAGCCGCCGGCGCCGCGCCCGTTCGTCCCGATCCTAAACCGGCATCGCATCCCGACTGCTCAAGCGATCAACACGAAAAAGGAGCGCCAGCGCGTGCACAAGAGTTCCCTCAGCTCAGCTCCGGCGTTCGGGGTTCCTGTCGGCCGTATTTTGAGCATCAGCACCGAAGCCGAGGTGCAACCGGTGGAAGCCGACGTCGGGCTCCCGTGGGCAGCTCACACCAACCAGTTTCACGACTGAGCAAGAGCACCCCAAGGTGCGCCAACTCCCTGCGCTGCTCCTCTCCAAATTCCAGAGCAATCCGTGCGACGTAGCTTCGGAATTTCAAGTTTTCCCCTCGGACGAGGAAAACCGGACCGCGGGTAAGAGCTGTGGAAATTTACGCTTAATTCTCGGTTAAAGTTGTTCATTTTGCGCACACCAGAACTAGAGAGGATAGGGAACCTTTTCCCTCCACAACCCTAGCTAGAAACGCCGTGGTTACAGCTAATTTCGAGCTTTTCGGGCGGCGGCCATGGCGGGAACACGCGGGCGCACGGTGACAACCGGTTTGCCGTCGTTTCCGAGCCAGGTTGAGGCCACGCCGAGATTTCCTGACCTCCACTGATGCTTTAGAGCGGATCCACCGAGCTTTTGGCGGGCTAATGTGCGCGGGCGGCGGTGCCGATCATCACCGAAGGCCGCGGCTCGTCGCCAGCCTACTTCCGGCCACCGGCGGCCCGAGCCAACCCCATAGACTCGTTCCCCGACCCTGAAAACCCCCAGGCGGCGAGTCTCCGGCCGAGAGGTGGCCGGGAAGCTGGGTCCGGCGAGCTCCAGTACAGCGCCGGCGAGGGGGAGGCGCGGGAGCGAGAGGAAGAAGAAGACCCGCCGGGCCCACGTGTCAGCAGCTGAAGATTTAAAACTCCGGATCCGCTGTGGTGTGTGATCCCGTGTGATGGCGCGGGAAAAAGGGCTGTGGTCCCGTGTGGCGTGATTCCGGCGGTTGACACGTGTAGGGTGGACCCACAGGCAGAGTTTGAACTTTTCCCGAATTAATTTGAATTCCAGAATTGGTTCAAACTTTGGAACTGCATAACTTTTGCTAGGAAGCTCCAAATTTAGTGATTCAAATTGGGTTGGATTCATCTTGCCTAGCTCTGTCCAGATATGCAACCCAATTTGTATGAAACCCAATAATTAATTCTGGAAAATTCTTTAAATCTTTTCAGCAAAAGAATTTTAGAGGGAGTTTGGTTCATCCAAAAATCCCCAAATTTTGCCAGGATGTTCTTTAGGACATGAGTAAACCCCTGTAAAAGGTTCAGGCCATTTGGAGTTGTTTTGGTCAGAGCAATTCAAATTGAAAGGTGCTGTGTTCATTTGAATACAGAAACATTTTCAGAGAATTTCCAAAACTTGGAAATTCAGTTCTGGGCAATTCTTAACCCCAAAAATGTTAGGAAAATTCAGGCAAACTCTATGAGCTATAATTGAAATTGTAGTTCATTAAGTTGAGCATGAACAGGGGTATTACCTCAGAATAAATTCTTCCTTGCTGATTTGCCAAGAGAATTATTCTGAGCAAACCACTCCATGAAAAGTGCTAGTGTTTGGTCCAGAGAGTTTTCTTGTGACAAGGAATTCACACAAAAATTCTCAGCTCCATTGGAGCTCTAGATCACCCCTGTCCTGTTTAACCAATTAAGGGATTAATGTGGAAAAGGGGGGGGGGGGGAAACCACTTAGCATTTAACCATGTGGTTAAGTCCAAGCCAAACCACCAACACCAGTTCATCTTTAAATTCTTAAACAAAGTTCCAGGTGTTAGAGGCTGGTTATTAGAACTAATAGTAGAAGTCTTACTCGAAAACTCACATTTGCATTTAAATTAACATGTAGTATTTCATTAACGTGTAGCCGTTGAAGAAGAGACTCCGGAAGTGCTGGACTTCCTTCTTCCGGACGAAGAACTAACTCCTGACCAGCAGCAACAAGGCAAGCCCCGGTTTGCATTAACCCTTTCTAAAAGTTTTACTTTGTTTACATGTGTCATATGAAGTATGTATGTGCATTAGGTATAGGATGAATGAAACCCCACTTGCATAACCAAAGGTTTCTAAAAAGAGTGAGGGTAGTGTCAAGGACCTCGAATAGACAGGCTATGCTTAATGAGTCATAGGACTTCGGTACAAGTCGAGTAGTTGGAATCTACTCGCGAGATAGGCTGGGAACACACGGGTTCGGTTGAGTGATGTGAGATCACTTTAGTAATGAAAATGAGACTAGGCAGGGGCTAGGGCGCAGCAAGAGAGAGTCTTGTGTGCGCAGCCCTGCCCGTGTCGATTGAGGACCGATCCGTGTGCGGCCCTGCTGAACAAGTATTGAATGTACCGAAGGCATATCGGATATATGGGCCCCGATAAACCGATGTAGCCTAAACCTCCGGGCGTCGAGGAATAGCACACCGATTTATAGGTGTAGGTTGAGGGCAGCAAGGTGGAAATCTGCCAACGGGCATAGAGAGATGCTCCGTGTGGGGAACCTCCTGCTCGTTTCGGTGCGACCGGTTCGACGTTTGGGCTGTTGGGTGAAAGGTTGTCCCGTACGACATCGAGTGAGCGTGCTGTGCAGCTCCACGGGTGGGCGTACGTGACGTGCTCTTTGGGTTTTCCCTGCAGGTGTATATCGAGTCGATTCGCCGTCCCTCGCGGTGACGAGTACTGCTTGTTCACTGCGTCGTAACGTAGACTAATGGATGAAATATGTTGATTCAATGATGCTGATTGATATAATTGTATTGCTACATGTGTGCCACCAAATACTGCTTACTAAATTTCAGATTTCATGAGCTGTTAACTTGTTGCTAAAAGATGAACTAAGGATGAACTTGTAGGCGTGTCGTTTTGCTGAAATGTTACTATCCTATGTCCATTGTACCCCTCATGTAGAGTTTCATGCTTAGGTGGGTCGGTTAAGCCTTGCTGAGCCTTCGTGCTCACGGTTGCTGCTTAAGTGTTTTTCAGGTGAGGAGCCACCCACGGACTCGGAGTACGAGTCCACCGGCGAGGGTTACCCTCCGTCGGGGACCACGGCTGAGTGGGAGCCGTACACGCCGCGCTGAGCTGAGACGTGCAGCTAGTGTGGGTTGCCCTAGGGCTGGGCAACCGACTTTTGCTAAATAGGCGGGCGTGAGTTGTGTAGTGTAGTCTTCCGCTGTGTAATAGAACAATAATTGTAACTGAAGTTTGTACTTGTTTGTACAGCTTCCGATGTTTTTCCCAGGTAATATATTGTGTTCTTATGACGTGTGCTGTCGGGTGTCGCATCGCGCGGCACCACCCTGTGCGATCCTGGATGAGCGGATTCCGGTCCGCCACAGCCTGGTATCAGAGCTGCAGTGGGGATAGCACAGTACTTAAGGACTGCATTATGGGAAAAATTTGGGTATACGGTGAGGAATCGGTAGTTGCCCAAGTAAGGACTATATTAGCATAGTTACTTAAAGTGGCAAAGACTAACTTATGTGTTATAATTCTGAAATTTCAATTATGTAACGACGCACCTACGCTCTGGTAAGTATGGTAAGGAACGCCACCGAAAGCGGTTCAATTTCGGTTAGCTCTCCCTGACGAGGAACGTGGTTCAGGGATTGATCTCACAGCTTGGTGTGAGATGTCAATATGAACCTCTTGGACTCTTCATGTCCCTGAGTTCATATGAAACGCTGATCCCTAGTGTGCCTTAGGCAAGTAAGTGGAGACCCCATCGCGTGGTCAGTAACGCGAGAGTGTGTTCGTCTGGAAATAGCCCAGGAGGACATACGCAGCGCTTGCCATCGGCGTGCCCTGCAGGGCAGTAGGTGGTATCTGTTGGGTTGATAACATTCCCAACTGTGACGACCCGTTCATGACATACTCGGGTTCCCCGTCGTGTGGTGTTGAAACACGATCACGTGCCTTGAGACGTGACTTAGCTCAAGGACGGCCATATAGAAATGATACGGGCGTTTGTATTTACTTTCAAATATGGTACTGCCTGAAATGAAAACAAAACCTTGAGTGCGCCATTATTGTGTGGTCTTCTGCAGGTACTAACCACGTATGTATCCGTGTAGAGAACGTGTGCGAGGGACCGTTTAGTGCCACACTTGAGACGTATATGCCGGTATGATCCGGTTAGGATCTTCTTTGGTGAGGAACGTAGTACCGAGGTATTGTAGGCATATGCATGAAAATATTGAGAACAAGGAATTAAAATCGATAGGTTCCACATTTAGGACCCTGGTTGGGTATAAGAGTGGGATAGTGATGGAGTGTAGTTCCCAAAAAGACTGAAAAACAGAGTGCTCTGTTTTGGGACAGCAAGTTTGCTGATCTTCAACAGGGCATAACTCACAGGTCTTTAGCCGAGAGAGGTGTGCCATATAGTTCTGGAAAGGTATTTAAGTATTCTACAACTTTGTTGTAGACTTCCAGAGCTGAAACTCACCTTGAGATGGCTTAAATCCCAGAGACATGTAACTGTCCAGAACAAGGACAGTGTTAAAACATTCTCTGGACTGTTCTGTTTTTCAAGGATAAACTCCCAGTAGAAAAATCTAAAATTTTCATATAATACATCCTTAGAAAGAGTAGAAGATGTGTGACATCTTTGCAATTCAAAGTTTCTGAAGTTTCAGCACAGAATTTAGTGGAAATCAGGGTTGAAAACAGCCACCTCCAAGGGAGGTGCTGTTAAAATTCTTCCAGAAATTCTGCTAACTTTGAATTAGCATAACTTTTTAATCAAAGCTAATCTGGGGGCAAATGAGTACTTGTTTGAAAGATACTGAAGTTAACTTTAACTTTGGTATTCAACTTGAGTCATGAAAATGCCCAGAACCAGACCAAAACTTGAAATAGGTAGCAACTGGTCATTCTGACAGAAGAATGACAGTTGAACTCATTGAAAAGGGTGTTGTACCCTAAGGGTGTTATACGTGATGACAACGCAATATTAATGTCTCGTAGAGACCAAACCCAGTTATGGTGAGCTTCCAAAGAGGGGGTTCATCAAGTTGGATTAAGCTAACTTGTGTTTGGTCTAGTAATGGTGTAGCTTGTGCAAAGTTATTACATTATCTACTTACGAGATATTTTGCATGTTTTGGTTGTCATAATGTTTGTACGCCCAGTTCTATTGGACTGCATGCAAAATGTTGCGGGACTGATGTTTAATGTCGTACGGTTGCAGATGGTTCGTACTAGGACCACGCACGAGGTTGGTGGCTCTAGCCAAGGTGGAGGCGATGACTCCCAGCCACCGGCCTACGACAGCACCCCGCAGCAGCAGCCACCACCGCCGCCTCCGCTTACTCTAGCGGATGTGATAGCGGCATTGGTGGGAGGTCGTGAGGAGCAGACCGACCTGCTCCGCACGATCGTGCAGAATACGTCCCAGGCGGGAGGACGTCAAGAGCGAGGGCCTCGTGAGCCCCGCGAAGTGTCGTACTCGGATTTCATGAGTACGCATCCTCCAGTGTTCACCGAAGCTGAAGAACCACTGGAGGCGGACAACTGGCTGCGGACTATCGAGTCCAAGTTCGGGCTGCTCCCGTGTACGGAGCGGCAGAAGACACTGTTCGCAGCGCAGCAGCTCCACGTTGCCGCTGGGGCGTGGTGGGCGAATTATGTCGCCTCACGTCCGGCTGGCCATGCCGTGGAATGGCAAGAGTTCCGGGAGGCGTTCCGCGCCTATCACATCCCTCCCGGAATAATGAAGAGGAAGTTCCAAGAATTTTTGGAACTGAAGCAGGGCGGGAGGAGTGCCCACGACTACTCCCGTGCCTTCAACCATCTGGCGCAGTATGCGTCAGACTACATCTCCACGGAGGAGAAGAAGAGGGAGCACTTCTATCGAGGGTTACATCCCGCAATGAAGACCCACCTCATGCAATGGAACCGCGGCACATTCAACGACCTAGTCAATGCCGCCATCATGCAAGAGGACGCTCAGCGGGAGTTAGCAGCTGAGCAGAGGAAGCGTAGCGCTCCACCTAGCAGCGGTGGGAGTGGCGCTCCCCAGAAGTACCGTATGGTGTATCGGACACCATCCGGGCAGCAGTGGCAACCACCGGCGCGGCCGCAACGGTTCGGGGGACGTCCCTTTCAGGCACCTCCGTTCCGTCCGCCGATGCCACCACCAAGACAGCAACAGCAGACGGTACCCCGGGCGTTTCCACCGCCACAACGCGCCCCAGGTTTCCGTCCACCGATCAGCGGGGGACCGCCCCGTTTCACCTGCTTCACGTGTGGCCAGGCGGGCCACTTTGCGAAGGACTGTCCCCAGGGGCAGCAGAGCAGCGGGCCAGCCCAGTTCCAGGGCGGTGCTCGAAGCCGACCTCTGGCGAAGAAGGTTGGTCAGCGGACTGGAGGCGTCCGCAACCTCGACAATGAGGACGCCCCAGAGGGAGACAACGTGCTGGCGGGTACGTTTACTCTCAACGATCAAGACATCGTCGTATTATTTGATTCTGGTGCAACCCACAGCTTTATAAGTGCATCCTATGTGGCTAAACATCAATTGCAAGTCTTCCCAACCGACTGCACTTATATGATCTGCTCACCGGGAGGGAAGATTTCAGCTAATATGATGATTCCAAAGGCACCTCTGTGCTTAGGTGGGAAACTATATCCCACCACCTTGATAATCCTTATGGGACAAAAGATTGATGCAATCTTAGGGATGTCATGGCTGCAATACCATGGCGCTGTCCTAGAGACTCGGACACGGACGGTTCACTTAAATTCTCCATTCCACCGTCCGCATTCCATGGTGTTAGACATGCCAGTCCGGGAAGTTTTAGCAATTAATAATGCTGAAGTTCTCAAGTTAGAAGACATCCCCGTAGTCCGGGAGTATCCTGATGTGTTCCCGGATGATCTTCCGGGCATGCCACCTGAGCGGGATGTCGAGTTCAAGATTGAACTTGCACCCGGGACTACGCCCATATCACGGAGACCATACAAGATGGCTCCAAATGAGCTGGCGGAACTGAAAGAACAGCTCAATGATCTGTTGAGCAAGGGTTTCATTAGGCCGAGTTCCTCGCCTTGGGGATGCTCGGCGCTATTTGTAAAGAAGAAGGATGAAACCCTGAGGCTGTGTGTGGATTACCGGCCGCTCAATGCCGTCACCATCAAGAATAAGTACCCACTGCCCTGTATTGACATCTTGTTTGATCAACTGGTGGGGGCAAGTGTATTCTCAAAGATGGACCTTCGCTCTGGATATCATCAGATCAAGATCCGGGCGGAGGATATCCCGAAGACGGCGTTCTCAACGAGATACGGCTTATACGAATATCTCGTCATGTCCTTTGGTCTCACGAATGCTCCAGCCCATTTCATGTATCTCATGAACTCGGTGTTCATGCCGGAGCTGGACAAGTTCGTGGTAGTGTTCATCGACGACATCTTGGTTTACTCCAAGACCGAAGCTGAACATGCCGAACACTTGCGGATCGTTCTTCAACGATTACGAGACCACAAACTCTATGCCAAGTTCAGCAAATGCGAATTTTGGATCAGCCAAGTGCCGTTCTTAGGACATATCATCTCAGCTGAAGGCATCGCGGTTGACCCAAGCAAAATAGAGCAAGTGTTGAAATGGAAAGCTCCCACTTCAGTCCATGAAGTCAGAAGCTTCCTCGGGTTAGCGGGGTACTATCGGAGATTCATTCCGAGTTTCTCCAAGCTCGCTAAGCCGATGACAGAATTGCTGAAAAAAGGGAAGAAATATGTTTGGAACACGGCGTGTGAAGGAGCGTTCCGGACATTGGTGAAGCATCTCACAACAGCCCCGGTCTTAGCTCAACCGGATACAACAAAGCCCTTCGACGTATATTGTGACGCGTCCGGTATTGGGCTTGGCTGCGTGTTGATGCAGGAAGGACGTGTGGTCGCTTATGGCTCACGCCAACTTCGGAACCATGAGCAGCACTACCCGACTCACGATCTTGAACTTGCTGCCGTGGTGTTGGCACTGAAAATGTGGAGGCACTATCTCCTGGGGAACTTGGTGCATCTCTACACCGACCACAAGAGCTTGAAATACATTTTCACCCAGAAGGAGCTGAACATGAGGCAGAGGAGGTGGTTAGAACTGATCAAAGATTATGAGATTGAGATCCATTACCACCCCGGCAAGGCGAATGTGGTTGTCGACGCGCTGAGTCGGAAATCACATGTCCATCACCTCACCATTACACCGGTGGAGGAGGAAGAGCCAAATTTATACTTGGTTCCTTATGGATCGCTGTACAACCTTGCCCTCATCCCTACTATTAGGGAGGACATCATTGCAGCTCAGAAAACGGATAAAGGCATGGCACATCTCCGGAGACGGATAGACAATGGAGAAATTAAATGTTTCCGGAAGGATGATGAGGGGACGCTGTGGTTCAATGACCGCATAGTCGTACCCCGAAATATGGAGTTGAGGAAAAAGATTCTCGATGAAGCTCACTTGTCCAAATACTCCATTCATCCGGGCAGCAACAAAATGTACCAAGATTTGAAAAAGAAATTTTGGTGGACACGGATGAAGCGGGAGGTAGCTAAGTACGTATCCGAGTGCGATACGTGTAGACGAGTGAAAGCTGATCACATGAAGAAATCAGGACTGTTGCAACCCCTGAAGATTCCGGCATGGAAATGGGAAGATGTGAGCATGGATTTCATTGTGGGATTACCCCTAACAGCCAACAAGCATGATTCCATATGGGTAATCGTTGATCGGTTAACCAAGACGGCTCACTTCATTCCGGTGAATACACGTTACAATGCCGGCAAATATGCGGAGCTATACATAGCGAAGATTCTATGCCTATACGGGGTACCCAAGACCATTGTCTCAGATCGAGGTGCATTATTTGTATCTCGCTTTTGGGAGCAGCTACACGCTGCATTGGGTACTAAGTTGATCAGGAGCTCCACTTATCACCCTCAGACAGATGGCCAGACAGAAAGGGTGAATCAAGTCCTGGAAGACATGTTGAGAGCATGTGCCATCCACCATGGTAGGCACTGGGATGATCACCTACCATTGGCGGAATTCTCGTACAACAACGGTTATCAGGCGAGTATCAAAATGGCACCCTATGAAGCTCTCTATGGTCGTAAATGCCGCACCCCATTAAATTGGTGCGAGTCCGGTGAAAGGGTCACATTCGGGGTTGATGTGGTGAACGACGCCGAGGAGCGCGTTCGGACAATTCAAGCCAATTTGAGGGCCGCTCAATCCCGACAGAAGAGCTACGCGTGTCTCCGATGAAGGGCGTGCACCGGTTCGGTGTGAAGGGGAAGCTCGCTCCCCGTTTCATTGGACCCTACGCTATCACCGAGAAGTGTGGACCAGCAGCGTATCGATTGGAGCTACCGGCATCTCTGGCTGGTGTCCATGATATTTTCCTTGTTTCGCAACTGCGAAAATGCTTGAAGCATACAACTGCTGTTCCTACCAAAGACATCGGCGAGCTGAAGCCGGATTTAACATATGATGAATATCCGGTGGGAATTCTTGATGAGAAAGCCAGGACCACGCGTAGCAGAACGTTGTGGTTCTACAAAATACTCTGGAGTAACCACACCGCCGAGGAAGCGACGTGGGAGAGCGAGGAGTTCCTTCGCTCAAATTACCCGGAGTTCATGGCTTCTCAACACGGGTAAGTCCCTATTACATCGCTATCTCTTCTTTTATAATCTCGGGACGAGATTCTTTTAAGGGGGGAGGGATGTAAAAGCCCAAGAAAAGGGACTTGCAAAAACTTTTCTGCACCTCACAACACAACAGTTTTGTTGTGGGTAGATTGTGAAATATTGTGAAGAGCAAGTGATCTCCATCAAAGGAGTGATTAGAAGGGAAAGTCTTCACTTTCACAAAGTAGGGTTTATACACATATGATCACCCAATGAGGAATTCAAAACTGTTGTGTCCAAACTATTGTTTGCAGCAGCTAACACAAGGATCAAGTGGCATATTTGGATTCCTTAGGTCCGAATTAGTGGGGAGGCAAAGTTTCATTAATTTTTGAAAAGTCTTGCTGCCCATTTTTCCAAAGGAAATCAAATGTGCAAAGAATTCAAATGAATATTTGAATTTGAGGGAAACTGGGTCAAACATGCAAATGTGGCTCAGTTTGAGACTTCAAACTTTTGAATTACTCATTTGCCAAAAATTTGGAGATATTTTGGGGCAGAGGGGAGCTGTGGGCCCCACTGGTCAGTGAGAAGAGAGGGGAGAAGCTTACTGCCTAAGTCACTCGGTTCCACAGTTCACACTCGAGCGAGTTGCGCTCTCCCACCGGCTGCCACCGCACGGTCGACCGACGACCGAAGCACCTCCCGAGCTGCTTCAAGCATCGGTTCCCCCGCGCCCTTATCTCCCCTACGCCGTGCTCAAGTCGGCCACAGCCCTCCCACGAGCCCTGTTCTTTTTCCTCCCGAGCAAGCAAGCCGCCGGCGCCGCGCCCGTTCGTCCCGATCCTAAACCGGCATCGCATCCCGACTGCTCAAGCGATCAACACGAAAAAGGAGCACCAGCGCGTGCACAAGAGTTCCCTCAGCTCAGCTCCGGCGTTCGGGGTTCCTGTCGGCCGTATTTTGAGCATCAGCACCGAAGCCGAGGTGCAACCGGTGGAAGCCGACGTCGGGCTCCCGTGGGCAGCTCACACCAACCAGTTTCACGACTGATCAAGAGCACCCCAAAGTGCGCCAACTCCCTGCGCTGCTCCTCTCCAAATTCCAGAGCAATCCGTGCGACGTAGCTTCGGAATTTCAAGTTTTCCCCTCGGACGAGGAAAACCGGACCGCGGGTAAGAGCTGTGGAAATTTACGCTTAATTCTCGGTTAAAGTTGTTCATTTTGCGCACACCAGAACTAGAGAGGATAGGGAACCTTTTCCCTCCACAACCCTAGCTAGAAACGCCGTGGTTACAGCTAATTTCGAGCTTTTCGGGCGGCGGCCATGGCGGGAACACGCGGGCGCACGGTGACAACCGGTTTGCCGTCGTTTCCGAGCCAGGTTGAGGCCACGCCGAGATTTCCTGACCTCCACTGATGCTTTAGAGCGGATCCACCGAGCTTTTGGCGGGCTAATGTGCGCGGGCGGCGGTGCCGATCATCACCGAAGGCCGCGGCTCGTCGCCAGCCTACTTCCGGCCACCGGCGGCCCGAGCCAACCCCATAGACTCGTTCCCCGACCCTGAAAACCCCCAGGCGGCGAGTCTCCGGCCGAGAGGTGGCCGGGAAGCTGGGTCCGGCGAGCTCCAGTACAGCGCCGGCGAGGGGGAGGCGCGGGAGCGAGAGGAAGAAGAAGACCCGCCGGGCCCACGTGTCAGCAGCTGAAGATTTAAAACTCCGGATCCGCTGTGGTGTGTGATCCCGTGTGATGGCGCGGGAAAAAGGGCTGTGGTCCCGTGTGGCGTGATTCCGGCGGTTGACACGTGTAGGGTGGACCCACAGGCAGAGTTTGAACTTTTCCCGAATTAATTTGAATTCCAGAATTGGTTCAAACTTTGGAACTGCATAACGTTTGCTAGGAAGCTCCAAATTTAGTGATTCAAATTGGGTTGGATTCATCTTGCCTAGCTCTGTCCAGATATGCAACCCAATTTGTATGAAACCCAATAATTAATTCTGGAAAATTCTTTAAAGCTTTTCAGCAAAAGAATTTTAGAGGGAGTTTGGTTCATCCAAAAATCCCCAAATTTTGCCAGGATGTTCTTTAGGACATGAGTAAACCCCTGTAAAAGTTTCAGGCCATTTGGAGTTGTTTTGGTCAGAGCAATTCAAATTGAAAGGTGCTGTGTTCATTTGAATACAGAAACATTTTCAGAGAATTTCCAAAACTTGGAAATTCAGTTCTGGGCAATTCTTAACCCCAAAAATGTTAGGAAAATTCAGGCAAACTCTATGAGCTATAATTGAAATTGTAGTTCATTAAGTTGAGCATGAACAGGGGTATTACCTCAGAATAAATTCTTCCTTGCTGATTTGCCAAGAGAATTATTCTGAGCAAACCACTCCATGAAAAGTGCTAGTGTTTGGTCCAGAGAGTTTTCTTGTGACAAGGAATTAACACAAAAATTCTCAGCTCCATTGGAGCTCTAGATCACCCCTGTCCTGTTTAACCAATTAAGGGATTAATGTGGAAAAGGGGGGGGGGGGAAACCACTTAGCATTTAACCATGTGGTTAAGTCCAAGCCAAACCACCAACACCAGTTCATCTTTAAATTCTTAAACAAAGTTCCAGGTGTTAGAGGCTGGTTATTAGAACTAATAGTAGAAGTCTTACTCGAAAACTCACATTTGCATTTAAATTAACATGTAGTATTTCATTAACGTGTAGCCGTTGAAGAAGAGACTCCGGAAGTGCTGGACTTCCTTCTTCCGGATGAAGAACTAACTCCTGACCAGCAGCAACAAGGCAAGCCCCGGTTTGCATTAACCCTTTCTAAAAGTTTTACTTTGTTTACATGTGTCATATGAAGTATGTATGTGCATTAGGTATAGGATGAATGAAACCCCACTTGCATAACCAAAGGTTCCTAAAAAGAGTGAGGGTAGTGTCAAGGACCTCGAATAGACAGGCTATGCTTAATGAGTCATAGGACTTCGGTACAAGTCGAGTAGTTGGAATCTACTCGCGAGATAGGCTGGGAACACACGGGTTCGGTTGAGTGATGTGAGATCACTTTAGTAATGAAAATGAGACTAGGCAGGGGCTAGGGCGCAGCAAGAGAGAGTCTTGTGTGCGCAGCCCTGCCCGTGTCGATTGAGGACCGATCCGTGTGCGGCCCTGCTGAACAAGTATTGAATGTTCTGAAGGCATATCGGATATATGGGCCCCGATAAACCGATGTAGCCTAAACCTCCGGGCGTCGAGGCATAGCACACCGATTTATAGGTGTAGGTTGAGGGCAGCAAGGTGGAAATCTGCCAACGGGCATAGAGAGATGCTCCGTGTGGGGAACCTCCTGCTCGTTTCGGTGCGACCGGTTCGACGTTTGGGCTGTTGGGTGAAAGGTTGTCCCGTACGACATCGAGTGAGCGTGCTGTGCAGCTCCACGGGTGGGCGTACGTGACGTGCTCTTTGGGTTTTCCCTGCAGGTGTATATCGAGTCGATTCGCCGTCCCTCGCGGTGACGAGTACTGCTTGTTCACTGCGTCGTAACGTAGACTAATGGATGAAATATGTTGATTCAATGATGCTGATTGATATAATTGTATTGCTACATGTGTGCCACCAAATACTGCTTACTAAATTTCAGATTTCATGAGCTGTTAACTTGTTGCTAAAAGATGAACTAAGGATGAACTTGTAGGCGTGTCGTTTTGCTGAAATGTTACTATCCTATGTCCATTGTACCCCTCATGTAGAGTTTCATGCTTAGGTGGGTCGGTTAAGCCTTGCTGAGCCTTCGTGCTCACGGTTGCTGCTTAAGTGTTTTTCAGGTGAGGAGCCACCCACGGACTCGGAGTACGAGTCCACCGGCGAGGGTTACCCTCCGTCGGGGACCACGGCTGAGTGGGAGCCGTACACGCCGCGCTGAGCTGAGACGTGCAGCTAGTGTGGGTTGCCCTAGGGCTGGGCAACCGACTTTTGCTAAATAGGCGGGCGTGAGTTGTGTAGTGTAGTCTTCCGCTGTGTAATAGAACAATAATTGTAACTGAAGTTTGTACTTTTTTGTACAGCTTCCGATGTTTTTCCCAGGTAATATATTGTGTTCTTATGACGTGTGCTGTCGGGTGTCGCATCGCGCGGCACCACCCTCTGCGATCCTGGATGAGCGGATTCCGGTCCGCCACAAATGTGGACCTGTAGCCTACCGGCTTGAGCTACCGACAAATCTCGCTGGTGTGCATGATATATTTCACGTCTCTCAGCTTCGAAAATGTCTCAAGAATACCACTGCTGTCCGCAATGAAGATCTCGAGACATTGCAACCGGATCTCTCCTATACCGAGCATCCAATCCGGATGATCGATGAAAAGTCTCGTTCACCAAGGAATCGGACGCTCCAATTCTATAGGGTATTATGGAGAAACAATACCGCGGAGGAGGCGACATGGGAGAGTGAAGAATACCTCCGTTCAAACTATCCGGACTTGTTGTCCGCTTATATCCGGTAATTCCTTCTCTACCACTTCGTCTCTTCTTTATGAATCTCGGGACGAGATTCTTTTTAAGGGGGGAGGGATGTGAAATCCCAAAAACTCAAGCAAGTGGAGCTACAAGTCACACCGAGAAAATGAGAGGGAATTTAAACTTTTGAATTTAACGGTGTGAGCTTCAAGTTTAAACTTGAACTTGCAAAAATTCCCGAACACAGAGATCTAAAGCTATCATTTGGTTCTCCACACATCCAATAATAGCCCGGCAAATTTTCAGAGCACTTGAAAAGTATTTCCTATTTGTTGGAATTTAAATGGGAGAAAATTTGAATTTAAATCTCAGTTTCAAATTCCGATTTCACCGAAATTCAAATTTGAGGGCACCATTGTGTTCCTCATATTTCGTTTGGCTATACTCCAAATTTTATCAAATTTGGAGCTCGTTTGCTATTTTAAACGGAATTGGGGGATAAGAGGGGAGAAATGGGGCCCACATGTCAGTAGACTTCAACCCGAAGTCTTCTCTGTTTTCACTCGGGCAGCAGCGTGCGCCACCTCCCGTCGCCCGAGCGCCACCTCCTGCTCCCTCTCCCTCGCGCTGGCAACCGTGAAGCGGCTTCCTTCTCCTTTCCACGTGATCCACTCCCCCCCAGGCCGAGAAAAGGTTCATTTGTTCCTCCTCCTCCCGAGCACACCGAAGGAAAACCAGCCACCAGTCGACCTCCTCTGTTCTCCAGCAACCGAGCTCTACGGTCGTCCTCGTGCCCGACGTTCTACACGAAAAAAAGGCGCCCCAGACTGCTATACACTCCGGTGAAAACCCCTCCTCTTTTCATGCACTACAGAGGAAGAATTTCTCTGTTTACTACAAGTGTATTCATAGAACCGAGCTGCACAAATCTTCAAAATTCGTCGTGTTCAGTCCACCATCATGTATGCCGAGCTTCAAACATGTTCTAGACTCTCCAACGCTCCTCTAGGATCAAAAACCATCAAAAATAATCAAGAATTGGGGCTGTTCTTCGAGAATTTCGGGCCGGCACCGAATTTTGCCCTAGGTCGCCGATGAGTCCCTATTTGCAGCCATTCTTGAGCCGATTTGAGCCCATGCCGGTGATGAGGGATCCCCCACGGTGCTATAGACCCCAAGAACCAACCATTTGATGGAGAAATCACTGTGCACGACCTCGCCGGAGCACTAGGGTTAGCTGTTGCCGGTGCGCCCCGTTTTCCGGAGAGTTTCAGCCGCCGGCAACCTCACCAATGAGTTCAGCATGGGGAAAAATGGGGGGGGGGGGCGGCCAGCAGGGGGTCCGGAGGTGGCCGGGAAGGTCATTTTCGGCGACCTTGTCGGAGGGAGCCGCCCCTGCTCTGTTTGGCGCATGGCTGGAGGTTAGGGATGACGAGTGGGACCCACTGTCAGCATTTAAACATTTTCCAGATTTTCCCATTTCAGTTCAAACTTTGGAGAGCCATAACATTGTGTAGGAGTGTCCAAAAATTGTGAAACAAATTTTGTTGGATTCCCCTCAAAGAGTACTATCCAGGGGTGCATCCCAATAGTTATGAAAATTTCTGGATTTGGCTCATTAATTCATTTAATGAAAATATTGTATGAGTTTTTACAGGAGTTCTGTTAATTGGAAAATTCCCAAATTTGGAAAGGACATTCTTCCAATAATCCTTGAACTCCAGTAAAATTTTCAGAGGCATTGGACTCCATTTGCTTGGCCAAATGTTGTTTGAATCCTCTATGTCTCTGAAAAATAGGAAAATGAACAGAGACATTTTCAGACTTTTAACCAAATTTGGAAAATTCATATCTCTGTGTAGGAAGCTCCAAAAATGGTGAAACCAAGTCATATGGACTCACGAGACTCTAAAGTTTCTGAAAAACCAAATTTGGAGCATGACAAGACACTATAATTGCCATAGGATTTCAGAGAAGCCAAATAGTAAGAAAATTCCCTAGGCCACATCTTCCATCAACTTTGTCTGAAATTTTGCAAGCCATACATCTGTAAGATATATGGTCCACTATAAAAATTTAAGAGCAAATTGAGATCATCTTCTCCAGTTTTCTGCTGGTTCTTTCCACTACCTTTCTTATGTCCATTAGATATAACTCTTTGAATTTTACTCCAACCAACATCTACTGCCAGCTAAAGTTCTCTGTTTTTGTCCATAACAGAGATTCTTACTCACCTTAGAGTTGGTATAAACCATCCTTAGTTCCTAAAACACATTTGTTTTATAATTCAGTTACTTGTATTAAAAACCGTGCATATTCATATCGGTAGGAAATACGACGAAGGAGGTCGACGGGCAACTTGACTCGGAGCAGCAAGTTGAAGCTTAACTCATCGCCAAGATACTGACTATAAAGTAGAACTAAACCTGCAGCAACATAAGGCAAGCGCCGGTTTGCATTTAACAGCTTTTAGTTACATTTTACTTTGTATCACTTTTATGGGTCTAGTATGTATTGTGCATTAGGTCAAGGTGATTGATACTCCAAATGCATGACCCACAAACCCTTGGAGTTAAAGGGTAGAATAGGTTACCTTCGTGTAGCTTCGGCTGGGCTTAAGTTGTATAGGATCCGGTACAAGTCGGGTAGTTAGAAGCTACTCGCGAGTTTAGGATGTTGGTTCAGCGGGGTATGATTCTAGAAAATGAAAGTTCTGGAATGGAAAATGAGACCGGGCAGAGAGTAGGAGCAGCAGGACGTTGGACCTGTGTGGCTGTAGCTCTGTTTGTGTCGGTTAAGGACCGATGCGTATGCCGCCCTGCTGAGCAAGTTTGAACAGTACCAGATGCATATCGGATATATGGGACCCGATAAACTGATGTAACTCGGGTACTCTCGTGTCGAAACTTATACGGCCGTCCTTTGGGGGTTGGTGTCAGAGGTGTAAACCTGCTAGCGGAGCAACTTTGACGTGTTCCGTGTAGTGGCTCTGATGGGTCGGCGGAACTGGTTCGGCATTGGAGTGACGGGTGAAAGGTTGCTGCATACAATGTAAGAAAGAGCTCGTGTGAGTCTTTCGAGGCGGGTGTATGTGTCGTGTATTCCGGGTCTGTCCTGATTGCAATCACCGTCCCTCGCGATTATATGAGTACCACTTGTTCACTGAGTTGTGACGTAGTAATAAATTCCAGATAAAGTGTGATGAATCATTGCTGATATGAAGTTCTTAAATTTATTGTATTGCCAACCATGTATGCTGTAGTTATAGAGCTCTTTAAGTTTATTTTCCTCTTTGGGCATCACCACATCGGAGGAAAGTGTTTCTTGTTTGATTGTGGACTTCCGATGTGAGGGCTTCCTAAGGCATAATAATCCGCTGCTATAAACCTGAAAGTAAGGATCAAAATTTAGGCGTGTCGTTATTGCATCATACCTTTTCCTAGGTTAGTAATCCCTGCACGTAGAGTTCCATGTTTAGGAGTGTCGGTTATGTCTTGCTGAGCCATTGTGCTCACGGTTGCATTATTAGTATTTTGCAGGTTATAAAATTTGCTATGAAGATGGTTGTTCGGTGAGCCATCAGAGACTCACCGGAAACCCTGCCGCTGCACTCATCTTTGTGGAAGCTAGTAAGAAGCGTCCGCGGGCTGGACGTCTTCTCCTTTTCTTAGTTAGGACCGAGAGTAAGTGTGTATGTATATTCCGCTGCGTGTACCCTCGTGGTACATTATTTTGTAAAAGACACTATGTTGATAAATAAAAGATTTTATACGTTTATGGTTCTTTTCGTGTATGCTGTTGGGTGCCGTATCGCACGGCACCACCCAATGTGTATCCTGCAGTGTGGATCCCGGAAGGGGTTCCCCACATTTACATCCCTCCCCCCTTAAAAGAATCTCGTCCCGAGATTACAAAAGAAGAGATAGCGATGTAGTAGGGACTTACCCGTGTTGAGAAGCCATGAACTCCGGGTAATTTGAGCGAAGGAATTCCTCGCTCTCCCACGTCGCTTCTTCCGCGGTGTGATTACTCCAGAGGATCTTGTAGAACCACCACGTTCTGCTACGCGTGGTTCGGGCTTTCTCATCAAGGATTTCCACCAGATACTCATCATATGTTAAATCCGGTTTCAGCTCGCCGATGTCTTCGGTAGGAACAGCAGCTGTATGCTTCAAACATTTTCGCAGTTGCGAAATATGGAAAACATCATGGACACCAGCCAGGGATGCCGGTAGCTCCAATCTATACGCTGCTGGTCCACACTTCTTGGTGATAGCGTAGGGTCCAATAAAACGGGGAGCGAGCTTCCCCTTCACACCGAACCGGTGCACGCCCTTCATCAGAGACACGCGGAGGTTCACGTGTTCCCCAACGTCGAAGTGCAATGGTCTACGCCTCTTATCAGCGTAGCACTTCTGCCGGGACTGAGCGGCCTTCAAGTTAGCTTGAATCGCCCGAACGCACTCTTCGGCGTCGTTCACCACATCAACCCCGAATGTGACCCTTTCACCGGACTCGCACCAATTTAATGGGGTGCGGCATTTGCGACCGTAGAGAGCTTCGTAGGGTGCCATCTTGATACTCGCCTGATAGCCGTTGTTGTACAAGAATTCCGCCAATGGTAGGTGATCATCCCAGTTCCTACCATGGTGGATGGCACATGCTCTCAACATGTCTTCCAGAACTTGATTCACCCTCTCTGTCTGGCCATCTGTCTGAGGGTGATAGGCGGAGCTCCTGATCAACTTAGTACCAATGCAGCGTGTAGCTGCTCCCAAAAGCGAGATACAAATAATGCACCTCGATCTGAGACGATGGTCTTGGGTACCCCGTATAGGCATAGAATCTTCGCTATGTATAGCTCCGCATATTTGCCGGCATTGTAACGTGTATTCACCGGAATGAAGTGAGCCGTCTTGGTTAACCGATCAACGAGTACCCATATGGAATCATGCTTGTTGGATGTTAGGGTTAATCCCCACAATGAAATCCATGCTCACATCTTCCCATTTCCATGCCGGGATCTTCAGGGGTTGCAACAGCCCTGATTTCTTCATGTGATCAGCTTTCACTCGTCTACACGTATCGCACTCGGATACATACTTAGCTACCTCCGGCTTCATCCGTGTCCACCAAAATTTCTTTTTCAAATCTTGGTACATCTTGTTGCTGCCCGGATGAATGGAGTATTTAGACAAGTGAGCTTCATTGAGGATTTTCTTCCTCAGTTCCATGTCCTGGGGTATGACTATGCGGTCGTTGAACCATAGCGTCCCCTCATCATCCTTCCGGAAACATTTAATCTCTCCATTGTCTATACGTCTTCAGAGATGTGCCATGCCTTTGTCCGTCTTCTGAGCTGCAATGATATCTTCCCTAATGGTAGGGATGAGGGCAAGGTTGTACAGCGATCCATAAGGAACCAAGTATAAACTTGGTTCTTCCTCCTCCACCGGTGTAATGGTGAGGTGATGGACATGTGATTTCCGACTCAGCGCGTCGGCAACCACATTCGCCTTGCCGGGGTTGTAGTGAATCTCAATTTCATAGTCCTTGATTCATTCTAACCACCTCCGTTGCCTCATGTTCAGCTCCTTCTGGGTGAAAATGTATTTCAAGCTCTTGTGGTCGGTGTAGAGATGCACCAAATTTCCCCAGGAGATAGTGCCTCCACATTTTCAGCGCCAAAACCACTGCAGCAAGCTCAAGGTCATGAGTGGGATAATGCTGCTCATGGTTCTGAAGTTGGCGTGAGCCATATGCGACCACACGTCCTTCCTGCATCAACACGCAGCCAAGCCCAATACCGGACGCGTCGCAATACACGTCGAAGGGCTTTGTTGTATCCGGCTGAGCTAAGACCGGGGCTGTGGTGAGATGCTTAACCAATGCTCGGGATGCTCCTTCACACGCCATGTTCCAAACATATTTCGTCCCTTTCTTCAGCAACTCCGTCATCGGCTTAGCGAGCTTGGAGAAACTTGGAATGAATCTCCGGTAGTATCTCGCTAACCCGAGGAAGCTTCTGACTTCATGAACTGAAGTGGGAGCTTTCCATTTCAGCACTTGCTCTATTTTGCTTGGGTCAACCGCAATGCCTTCCGCTGAGATGATATGTCCCAAGAATGGCACTTGGCTGATCCAAAACTCGCATTTGCTGAACTTGGCATAGAGCTTATGGTCTCGCAATCGTTGAAGAACGATTCTCAAGTGTTCGGCATGTTCGGCTTCTGTCTTGGAGTAAACCAAGATATCGTCGATGAACACTACCACGAACTTGTCCAGCTCCAGCATGAACACCGAGTTCATGAGATACATGAAATGGGCTGGAGCGTTTGTGAGACCAAAGGACATGATGAGATATTCATATAATCCATATCTCGTCGAGAAGGCCGTCTTCGGGATATCCTCCGGCCGGATCTTTATCTGGTGATATCCAGAGCGAAGGTCCATCTTTGAGAACACACTTGCCCCCACAAGCTGATCAAACAATATGTCGATGCGGGGCAGTGGGTACTTATTCTTGATGGTGACGGCGTTGAGCGGCCGGTAATCCACACACAGCCTCAAGGTTTCATCTTTCTTCTTCACGAACAGCGCCGAGCATCCCCAAGGCGAGGAACTCGGCCTAATGAAACCCTTGCTCAACAGATCATTGAGCTGTTCCTTCAGTTCAGCCAGCTCATTTGGAGCCATTTTGTATGGTCTCCGTGATATGGGCGTAGTCCCGGGTGCAAGTTCAATCTTGAACTCGACAACCCGCTCAGGTGGCATTCCCGGAAGATCATCCGGGAACACGTCAGGATACTCTCGGACTACGGGGATGTCTTCTAACTTGAGAGCTTCAGTATTGTTGATCACTGAAACTTCCCGGACTGGATTATCTAATAAGAGGGACTGAGGACGGTGTAATGGGGAAATGAGGTGAACCGTCCGTGATAGGGTTTCCAGGACAGCGCCATGGTAGCTTAGCCATGACATTCCCAAAATTGCATCAATCTTCTGCCCCTCAAGGATAATCATAGTGGTGGGATATACCTTCCCACCTAAGCACAGTGGTGCTTTTGGAACCATCATCGTTGCTGAAATCTTTCCTCCTGGTGAGCAGATCATATAAGAACACTCGGTTGGAAAGGCTTCCAGCTGATGCTTAACCACATATGATGCGCTTATAAAGTTGTGGGTTGCACCCGAATCAAACAATATGACGATGGCTTGATGGTTGAGAGTAAACGTACCCACCAGCACGTTGTCTCCCTTCCGGGCGTCCTCATTGTCGAGGTTGCGGACACCCCCAGTCCGCTGACCAACCTTCTTCACCGGAGGTCGGCCTCGAGCACCGCCCGGGAACTGTGCTTGCCCGCTGCTCTGCTGCCCCTGGGGACAGTCCTTCGCGAAGTGGCCCGCCTGGCCACACGTGAAGCAGGTGAAACGGGGCGGTCCCCCGCTGATCGGTGGACGGAATCCCGGGGTGCGTTGTGGCGGTGGAAACGCCCGGGGTACCGTCTGCTGCTGTCTTGGTGGCGGCATCGGCGGATGGAACGGGGGTGCTTGGAACGAACGTCCCCCGAACTGTTGAGGCCGCGCCGGTGGTCGCCACTGCTGCCCGGATGGTGTCCTATACACCATACGGTACTTCTGGGGAGCACCACTCCCACTGCTGGGTGGAGCGCTGCGCTTCCGCTGCTCAGCTGCCAACTCCCGCTGAGCATCCTCTTGCATGATTGCGGCATTGACTAAGTCGTTGAATGTGCCGCGATTCCACTGAACGAGATGTGTCTTCATTTCGGGGTGTAACCCCCGATAGAAGTGCTCCCGCTTCTTCTCCTCAGTGGAGATATAGTCTGATGCGTACTGCGCCAGATGGTTGAAGGCACGGGAGTAGTCGTGGGCACTCCTCCCACCCTGCTTCAGCTCCAAGAATTCTTGGAACTTCCTCTTCATGATCCCGGGAGGAATGTGATAGGCGTGGAACGCCTCCCAGAACTCTTGCCATTCCACGGCATGGCCAGCCGGTCGTGAGGCGACATAATTCGCCCACCACGCACCAGCGGCACCGTGAAGCTGCTGTGCTGCGAACAGGGTCTTCTGCCGCTCCGTGCATTGGAGCAGCCCAAACTTGGACTCGATGGTCCGCAGCCAGTTGTCAGCCTCCAGTGGTTCTTCGGCTTCGGTGAACACTGGAGGGTGCGTACTCATGAAATCCGAGTACGACACTTCCCGGAGCTCACGAGGCCCTCTATCTTGACGTCCCCCCGCCTGGGACGTATTCTGCATGATCGTGCGGAGCAGGTCGGTCTGCTCCTCACGACCTCCCACCAGTGCCGCTATAACATCCGCTAGGGTAAGCGGAGGCGGCGGTGGTGGCTGCTGCTGCGGGGTTCTGTCGTAGGCCGGTGGCTGGGAGTCATCGCCTCCCCCTTGGCTAGAGCCACCAACCTCGTGCGTGGTCCTAGTGCGAACCATCTGCAACCATACGACAATAACATCAGTCCCACAACAAATTGCATGCAGTCAAATAAAAATAGGTGTAAAACACAACGACAATAATTCATGCGATACATCTCGTATGTAGATAATGTAATAACTTTGCACAAGCTACACCATTACCAGACCAAACACAAGCTAGTTTAATCCAACTTGATGAACCTCCTCTTTGGAAGCTCACCATAACTAGGTTTGGTCACTACGAGACATTACCATCGCGTTGTCATCACGTATACCACCCTTAGGGTACAACACCCTCTCCAATGAGTTCAACTGTCATTCTTCTGTCCGAATGACCAGTTTCTACCTATTCCAAATTTTGATCTGGTTCTGGGCATTTTCATGATCAAGCTGAACACCAAAGTTAAAGTTAACTTCAGTATCTTTCCAACAATTATTCATTTACCCCCAGATCAGCTTTGGTTAAAAAGTTATGCCAATTCAAAGTCAGCAGTATTTCTGGAAGAATTTTAACAGCACCTCCCTTGGAAGTTGCTGTTTTCAACTCTGATTTCCACTAAATTCTGTGCTGAAATTTCAGGAACTTTGAATTGCAAAGATGTCACACATCATGTACTCTTTCTAAGGATGTCTCATAAGAAAATTTTTTGGTGTTTGCTGCTGAGCATTATCATTGAAAACAGAACAGTCCAGAGAGTGTTTAACTCTGTCCTGGTTCTGGACAGTTTACATTCCTCTGGGATTTCAGCCATCTTAAGGTGTGTTTCAGCTCTGAAAGTCTACAACAAAGTTGTAGTGCACTTAAATACCTTTACAGAACTGTATGCCACACCTCCCTCGGCTAAAAGACCTGTGAGTTGTGCTCTGTTGAAGTTCAGCAACCTTGCTGCCCAAAACAGAGCACTCTGCTTTTCATCCTTTTGGCTATACTGCTCCACTATCCCATTCTTATACCCAACAAGGGTCCTAAATGTTGAACCTATAGATTTTAATTCTTTGTTATCATTATTCTCATGCATATGCCTACAACATCTCGGTAATACGTTCCTCACAAAAGAAAATCCTAACCGGATTATACCGGCATATACGTCTCAAGTGTGGCACTAAACGGTCTCTCGCACACGTTTACTACACGGATACATACGCAGTTAGTACCTGCAGAAGACCACACAATAGTGATGCATTCAAAGGTTTTGTTTCCATTTCGCGCAGTACCATATTTGAAAGTAAATACAAACGCCCGTATCATTTCCATACGGCCGTCCTTGAGTTAGGTCACGTCTCAAGGTACGTGATCGTGTTTCAACACCACACGACGGGGAACCCGAGTAGGTCATGAACGGTGTCGAAGTGTGCGGTCGACACTTCCCCCGGGCCTGCACTGTGCAGCCCGCGGAGGTTCTTTTTTCGGTGGGGCTAGTCCCTAGCGGAGAGCTTGCGCAGATGGACGAGTTAGTGAGAGCTTGACACGGCGAATTTTACGTGGTTCAGGCCGCCGGAGCGTAAAACCCTATGTCCACGGCGAGCTATGGAGCTCGCTGTATTGCTTGCTGCTCAGGACCGGAGGCCTGAGCTTGGGGGTGAGTTACAGCTTGAGAGTGTATGGCTAGCGTATGAGTTGCAAAGTGCGAACCCTTGCTATCGACGCCTACCCGAGCCTTTTATAGTCCAAGACTCGGGCAGCTTACAAGGGGAGCCGGGACCCGACAGGTGGTCCCGGGAAGATTGTCTATTATCTACCGTATCTGCAGTTATGCCGGTAGTTATCTCTGGCCGAAGGCTTCTGAGTCTTCATCTTGCCGCCCTGCCCATGCCGCATGCTAGTCGTAGTGGTTGATGACGGTGCAGGCGGCATGGGATGTCTTGTCGCGGTGTTTATTGGCTGACAGGTTCTGTCACCGCACGCCATTCTGTGATGCGACTGGGCGCAACGGCACCTGACAGAAGCGTGCTCCGCGTCTCCGCGTCTTGGGAAGACGCGGGCCTTGAATACCTTGTACGGGCAAGGTATGGGGCGTATTTACGCCCGCTGCCTACCGCTTAGGGCAGGCAGCGTCGTTCTGCTGCCACGTGGCGGGCCCGGAGCCCTTCTCAGAGGAGAGGAGGGTCAGTCCCGCGGGGCACGTGGAGCCTCCGGACCTCTCCCCGCGGAGGGGGAGGCTCGGCTTCTGTTGGCCACGTGGCGGGCCCGGAGCTCTCCTCTGAGGAGAGGGAGGTCCGGCCCCGCTGGACACGCGGCGCCTTCGGACCTCTCTCCCGCGGAGGGTGAGGTCCGGCTTCTGTATGCCACGTGGCGGGCCCGGAGCTCTCCTCTGAGGAGAGGGAGGTCTGGCCCCGCCGGACGCGTGGCGCCTTCGGAGCTCTCCCTGTGGAGAAGGGCGAGTTCCTTAGGCATTTTACCCTGTGCGCAGGGGTACCCCATATCGCAGGTACCGACAAACGGGTCATCACGGTTGGGAATGTTATCAACCCAACAGATACCACCTACTGCCCTGCAGGGCACGCCGATGGCAAGCGCTACGTATGTCCTCCTGGGCTATTTCCAGACGAACACACTCTCGCGTTACTGACCACACGATGGGGTCTCCACTTACTTGCCTAATGCACGCTAGGGATCAGCGTTTCATATGAACTCAGGAACATGAAGAGTTCAAGAGGTTCATATTGACGTCTCACACCAAGCTGAGACTCTATCCATGAACCACGTTCCTCGTCAGGGGAGCTAACCGAAATTGAACCGTTTTCGGTGGCGTTCCTTACCATTCTTACCAGAGCGTAGGTGCGTCATTACATAATTGAAATTCAGAATTATAACACATAAGTTAGTCATTGCCACTTTAAATAACTATTCTACTATAGTCCTTACTTGGGCAACTACCGAATCCTCACCGTATACCTAAGTTTTCCCGTAATACCGTCCTTAAGTATTGTGCTATCCCCAATGCAGCTCTGATACCAGGCTGTGGCGGACCGGAATCCGCTCATCCAGGATCACAGAGGGTGGTGCCGCGCGATGCGACACCTTACAGCACACGTCATAAGAACACATTATATTACATGGGAAAAACAAACTGAATGTACAAAGTAGTACACTTCTCAGTTACAAACTAGGGTCTTTATTACATAGCGGAAGTTTCTTTTATACAACTCACGCCCGCATACCTAGCAAAAGTCGGTTGCCCAGCCCTAGGGCAACCCACACTAGCTGCACTCCTCAGCTCAGCGCGGCGTGTACGGCTCCCACTCAGCCGTGATCCCCGACGGAGGGTAACCCTCGCCGGTGGACTCGTACTCCGAGTCCGTGGGTGGCTCCTCATCTGAAAAACACTTAAGCAGCAACCGTGAGCACGAAGGCTCAGCAAGGCTTAACCGACTCACCTAAGCATGAAACTCTACATGAGGTGTACAAGGACATAGGATAGCAATGTTGCAGCAATTGGACACGCCTACAGGTTCATCCTTAGTTCATCTTTTAGCAACAAGTTAACAGTTCATGAAGCTGAAATTTAGTGATCAATATTTGGTGGCACACATGTAGCAATACAATTATATCATAACAGCAATATTGAATCATAACATTTCATTCGTTAGTCTACGTTACGACACAGTGAACAAGCGGTACACGTCACCGCGAGGGACGGCGAATCGACTCGATATACACCTGCAGGGAAACCCAAATAGCACGTCACGTATGCTCACCCGTGGAGCTGTACAGCACGCTCACTCGATGTCGTACGGGACAACCTTTCACCCAACAGCCCAAACGTCGAACCGGTCGCACCGAAACGAGCAGGAGGTTCCCCACACGGAGCATCTCTCTATGCCCGTTGGCAGATTTCCACCTTGCTGCCCTCAACCTACACCTATAAATCGGTGTGCTATGCCTCGACGCCCGGAGGTTTAGGCTACATTGGTTTATCGGGGCCCATATATCCGATATGCCTTTGGTACGTTCAATACTTGTTCAGCAGGGCCGCACACGGATCGATCCTCAATCGACACGGGCAGGGCTGCGCACACAAGACTTCCTCTTGCTGCGCCCTAGCCCCTGCCTAGTCTCATTTTCATTACTAAAGTGATCTCACATCACTCAACCGAACCCGTGTGTCCCAATGCCTATCTCGTGAGTAGATTCCAACTACTCGACTTGTACCGAAGTCCTATGAATCTTTAAGCATAGCCTTTCTACTCGAGGTCTTAGACACTACCCTCACTCTTAGGGAAAATTCTCGTTATGCAAGTGGGGTTCCATCCATCCTATACCTAATGCACAATCATACTTCACATGACTCATGTAAACAAAATAAAACTTATAAAAGGGTTAATGCAAACCGGGGCTTGCCTTGTTGCTGCTGGTCAGGGGTTAGTTCCTCTTCCGGAAGTAGGAAGTCCAGCACTTCCGGAGTCTTTTCTTCAATGGCTACACGTTAATGAAACACTATATGTTAATTTAAATGCAATGTGAGTCTAGGTAATACTTCTGCTATTAGTTCTAATAACCAGTCTCTAACAACTGGAACTCTGTTTAAGAATTTGAATATGAACTGGGTGTTGGTGGTTTGGCTTAGACTTCATCCCATGGTTAAATGCTAAGTGGTTTTCCCCCTTTTCCATATTAATCCCTCAAGTGATTAAACAGGACAGGGGTGATCCAGAGCTCCAATGGAGCTGATAATTTTTGTGTGAGTTCATTGTAACAAGAAAACTCTCTGGACCAAACACTAGCACTTTTCATGGAGTGGTTTGCTCAGAATAATTCTCTTAGAAAATAAGCAAAGAAGAATTAATTCTGAGGTAATACCCCTGTTCATGCCCAACTTAGTGAACTACAATTTCAATAATAGCTCATAGAGTTTGCATGAATTTTCCTATCATTTTTGGAGCTAAGATTTGCCCAGAACTGAATTTCCAAAATTTGGAAATTCTCTGAAAATATTTCTGTATTCAAATGAACACAGCACCATCAAATTTGAATTTCTCTGACCAAATCAACTCTAAATGGTCTGAAACTTTTACAGGGGTTCACCAATGTCCTAAAGAACATTCTGGCAAAATTTAGGGATTTTTGGATGCACCAAACTCCCTCTAAATTTCTTTTGCTGAAAAGCTTTAAAGAATTTTCAAGAATTAATTAATGGGTTTCATACAAATTGGGTTTCAGATTTGGATTGTACTCTGTTAAAGGAATCCAACAAAATTTGTTTCATAATTTTTGGATTCTCCTACCCCAAGTTGTGGTCCTCCAAAGTTTGAACTACAAACTGGAAATTTCAAAATGTTTAAATGTCTGCCAGTGGGCCCCACCCGGCAGTGTTCTCCTTTGTCACATCCGGTTTTTCCGAAGAACAACCAAATGAATATCACATGTATGCCAGGATCATTTTCTCATACATATGATGACAAATAGTGAAGCATCATTTATTACAAGCCAGGTGTCGAATATAAATAAGTCTTACATAGCAAATGTCTCGATGGACAATAATAAGTTCATCACAAGTAAATAAACTAGCAGCGGAATATTATTCTTGAGGGCTCCGTCACAGGCGTTGCCCGGGGGTCTCCATGAACCTAGAAACCTTGTTGGAGTCCAAAGTCTTGGTCATTATACACCACCTCATTATCTTGACCTGAGCAGCAATATAAACCAACAAATATGCAAGGTTGAGTATCGATGGTACTCAGCAAGTGTGGGAAAATTATGTCATGCATGGCTAGAACAAGGAGAGGTTGAACTCATGGTTAAAGCACTACACAATTAATACCTATCACCTTAGCTTATTAAGCACCTACATTACTACACAGGTGAAACAGTCCCAATCTCCCATCCCATCATCATAATCCAATAACCATAACATCATTTCCAATGTTAAGCTCCCCGCATAACATCCACAACTTCCAAAACCATTAATCCTCTAATCATGAATTAGTCCAAGCCGCTCTTGACCGTGAGCACGGCTGTCATGACAGTTTTGACTCTGCAGAGTTTGCACCACTGTACCCACATGTAGTGATTTCATCCCCCGTTGCCGGGTGGACTAAAAGAACCTCCATTATGCCAGTGGCTACGAACCACATTCACACTTCCCAGGTGTGTAGCCAGGAGATCACTACGAAGCCTTTACAAAGGGATTCCCGACGAGCGTGGGCCCACTGAGGTTTCACCCCTAACAGCATACAAGAGGCTCCAACCCCGCTGCAGTGGCCCCCTCTTGAGCCTTGCGGTTCATATGGTAGTCCAGCTGACACCTATTCCCCGCACCATCCAACACACCCATACTACGCCGGGGATACACCTAATTAATTGGCCAAGCTGCCCCATCTCAGCATGTGGTTGGCACGGTAAAGCCAGGTTACATGCTCCATGAACCGGTCCTTAGGATCCAGGCAAGTACTAAACACAAACCCGAGTCTCGTGCACCCAGCACACAACTAAAACATCCAACTTGCCTTGATCCCTACTTCTACATAACTCACAATATCTCATTCAAGAGTATGGTAAAATAAACTGATGATCTCATATCCCAATTATCCCATTCCAAGCATGGCTAAGCATATGCATAATAATAAATGACATGATAAAATAAATCCCAACCCAAGCTACAAGGAAACAAGGTAATGCAATTCTAGGGAAACTTCCTAACATGGGTTTCATATTTCAATTGTCAATGCAAATAATTCTAGCTACACATCCTAGCATAGGATCAAAGTGGTCAAGGATACTTGCCTCCTTCCTGCTGCTCTTGAAATGGGTAGTCCTGATCTTGGAAAGGAATAACTTGCTCTTGAGCAGGTTCTACATCATACCATCACACATAGCAAAACAAAAACAACAATCCATAAGACATAGTTCACACTTCCACTTCATACAAACCACACATTCATATTTATGAAAGTCATTCACCATTATATGTGTTGTGGTTACTCTATGTGTGCTGATTTGTGGCTTGCATGCACTTTTAATCATGTGTATATGATTCCTACTTTTGTGTTCACATTTATACTTACATACTATATATATGAGTTTCCAATTTAAATAAATTCCTTATATTCAATTACTACACCTTTTAGCTACCAAGTATGCATGAAAGATATTTTCCTTCGCCATATGTGTCTTCAGAATTTCTACCAACCCTAAACTGAATTCTTTGGATTTTAGAACTCCATTTATCATTTACTAGTTGCTATATTTTCAGATTTATTTCCTATGCCTAAATGTGAACTTTATTATGAAAATAACAAGACACATCATCTAAACAGAATAGGTTCTGATCTAAAATATTTACTAATATATTTTTGACCTTTTCCTCTGATGTAAACTATTTTACAATTATTTTACCTATTTTCCAGAACTATTCTTTACTTAAAAATGTGTCCCTAAATGTGAATAATAAATTAAACAGATTCATTTCAGCCCAAAATATATTTTTATCTCACTCCAAAGTTTTTCTAAATACTGAGAAAGTTTTTAATTTAATTTTTGACAATATGTTTGTCCCACTTTTTTAAATTTTAAACACTAGCCACATATTCAATTTCCTAAATTAAATATTAAACAGGGCTAAAAAGGTAAACTCACCCCACTACAGTGTCTATAATATTATTTTAACAATTTTCAGGGGTCTAGCTATACATAACAGAGGAGTTTTTCCTAATTTTTATTAAGTCCAGGGGCTAAAACTGATTTTTAAATGAATTTACATGATTTTCTAAAGTTCCAGGGGCTAGATCAGAAGTTTCTGGGGCTAGCTCTTATTTCCCGAGAACCCCAGGGGGTAGCACGTAAGATTTCCAGTATTTATAACGTGGGGCTGACGTGGACCGTCCGATTTAAAACAGACGGCTGAGATTATAACGTCGAACCGGTACGCGGGGATTTAAAGTCTACCGTGCGATTTAAAATAGACGGCGCACAAGCGGCCACGTCGCTCTAACCGAGCGCGGGCGGCGCTGCCCGGCGGCGCACGGCGGCGGGAAGCGGCGATCTCGCCGGAGAGTTTTGGATCTTCGGGAATTCTTCCTATAACTGTGATTTTATGGCATAGATCGGTGGAGGGGAGGTCGGGGATCTCACCTCGGGGGTTTTCTTGAGCTCGGAGGTCCTGGAAGTCGGTCGGCGACGAGGTCCGAAGTGAAACCATGGCGAGGCTCGTCGGCGCTGTGTTTGAACCGCAAGTCACCGAGTTTTCTGCACCTGCAGGGTTCCCTAGAGGCGGTGGATCAAGACCAGCGAGTTAGATCGGAATTCCCGAGCGTAGATCGGCCAGAATTCGCCGGAGGGGCTCGGTTTCTCACCGGAGTAAAATCGGTGGATCGCGTGGGAAAAACAGAACGAGGCCGGGGTTTTTATAGACAGGGAAGGACGGCGGGGTGGTTTAGATCGAGTTTGCGTCGCCCCCGATCGAAATTCGGCTGGGATACGCGAGAATTCCCGATCGGTTTCGATTCGGGTGAGAGAGTCCCGGCGCGGGCGCGAGGAAGAAGAAGGCTGGCGAGCCCCGCCTGTCAGTGGGAGGAAGAGGCGCGCGCGGCTGCGGGCTGGCGCGGGTGCTGGTTGGGCCGGCTGGTGGGTTTCGGCCCACTGGCCGGTTTTTTTCCGTTTTCTTTTTTTCTTTTTCTATTTTTTTTGTTTTGAATTTAGATTGAATTCCAGTTTGAATTTAAATTGTTGCAAAACATGCAACACGTCCAAAAATTTTTAAATTCCCCTCTTAACATGATTTAGCGTCTTAACAAGATTTTTGGGGTGTTACAGCTCTACCCCCCTTAAAAGAAATCTCGTCCTCGAGATTGGTTGTTCTAAGAAAACAATTCCGGAAATTGTTCCTTGAGCTCATCTTGCCGCTCCCAGGTGGCTTCCTCTTCTGAGTGATGCTTCCACTGCACCTTGCACATCCGGATTCTTTTATTTCTGGTGAGGCGTTCCATTGTCTCCAAAATCTTGTATGGTTGCTCGGCATAAGACAAATCCTCAGCTACGTCCACTTCATTCATGGGTAACACCTCTTCAGGCGTCCTTAGGCATTTCTTGTGTTGTGACACATGGAATACATTGTGCACATCCGATAGACGAGCCGGTAACTCTAGTTGATACGCCACTTCGCCTTTCCTTTCCAGAACTTGAAAGGGTCCGATGTATCGAGGTGACAACTTCCCTTTCACCTTGAACCGACGAAGTCCTCTGATAGGGGACACCTTGAGATAGACATAGTCTCCCACGTTGAAAACGAGCTCTCTTCTTCATACATCGGCATAGCTCTTTTGGCGTGTCTGTGCTATCCTCAAATTGTTGCGAATCTCCCTCACCTTCGCCTCGGCTTCTTGTAGTACTTCTGGACCAAACATTTTACTTTCCCCCAATTGGTTCCAAAATAGGGGAGTTCTGCACTTCTTCCCGTACAAGGCTTCAAACGGTGACATCTTCATACTAGCTTGATAGCTGTTGTTATAGGAAAACTCCGCATACGGTAAGTTCTTGTCCCAACTCCTATTGTTTTTGAGTGCACATGCCCTCAGCATATCTTCAAGGATCTGATTGGTTCTCTCCGTCTGCCCGTCAGTTTGGGGATGATAGGCAGAGCTGAAATTCAGATGGGTTCCCATGGTTTCATGCAACTTCTGCCAGAACCTTGAGGTGAACTGTGTCCCTCGATCCGACACAATCTTCTTTGGCACTCCATGGTAACACACGATCCTTGACATGTACAATTCTGCCAATTTGGATCCGTTGTAGCTTTCTTTCACGGGGATGAAATGAGCCACCTTGGTTAGCCTGTCGATGATGACCCATATTGAATCATATCCTGATTGGGTCCTAGGCAATCCCATTATGAAATCCATTCCGATTTCTTCCCATTTCCATTCAGGCACTTTGAGTGGTTACAATAATCCCGCGGGTCGTTGATGTTCTGCTTTCACCAACTGACATGTGTCACATAGGGCAACATGTTCCGCGACATCTCGTTTCATGCCATACCACCAATACCTGCTCTTGAGGTCCTGGTACATTTTCGTACTCCCAGGATGAATGGAATAGTCAGAATCATGAGCCTCCTTCAAAATCAATTCACGGATCTCCTTTACTTCTAGCACACAGATTCTTTTCCCGTGCCACACCGTTCCTTGTTCATCCTCTCTAAAACCAGGAGCTTTATTTTCCTTGATGAGTTGTCTGATCTCTCGTATCTTCTCATCATTCATTTGACCCTCGCGTATGTCTCGCTCAAGTGTGGAATCCACTTCCATGGCGATGGCTTCACCACTATTTACCAGGCCTAGATTGAGCCTTATAACCTCGTTCTTCAATTCTGCAGGCATGTCCTTCAAGCTCAACTTATTGACCTGCACTTTCCGACTTAAAGCATCTGCCACGACGTTTGCTTTCCCAGGATGATAGTTGATGCCCACATCAAAGTCATTGATTAGCTCTAACCATCTTCTTTGTCTGAGGTTGAGATCTGGCTGTGTAAAAATGTACTTCAAACTCTTATGATCCTTATATATCTCTGTCCTCTTCCCCATCAAATAGTGTCGCCAAATTTTCAATGCGTGTACCACTGCGGCTAGTTCTAAGTCATGTGTAGGATAGTTTTTCTCGTGCTTCTGAAGCTGCCGGGATGCATATGCCACGACATGCCCTTCTTGCATGAGAACACATCCCAACCCGTTTCCAGAGGCATCACAGTACACCGTGAAATTCTTCTGCATATCTGGCATAACCAACACTGGGGCTGTTGTTAATCTTTTCTTTAGCTCCTGAAAACTCGTCTCGCACGGTGGCGTCCATGTGAATGTGATTCCCTTCTCCAACAGTTTGGTGAGGGGTCTCGATATTTTAGAGAATCCCTCAATAAACCGTTGATAGTATCCAGCCAATCCCAAGAAGCTTCGAACTTCCCCGACATTTTCAGGGGTCTTCCACTTCTGTATATCCTCGATTTTGGCAGGATCCACGGAGATTCCTCCCTCCGAGATTATATGTCCTAAGAAGGGAACTCTCTTCAGCCAAAACTCACACTTGCTCAACTTGGCATATAGTTGGTGTTCTCTTAGCCTCTGCAACACCAACCTTAGATGTTTCTCATGTTCTTCTTCATCTTTGGAGAAGACGAGAATGTCATCTATGAAAACCACCACAAATTTGTCCAGGTATTCCATGAATACCTTGTTCATGAGATACATGAAGTATGCCGGGGCATTAGTTAGCCCGAAAGGCATGACAGTGTATTCATACAGTCCGTACCGAGATACGAAAGCTGTCTTGGGAATATCAGATTGCCTTATCTTGAGTTGGTGGTATCCCGACCTGAGATCAATTTTCGAGAACACACAAGCTCCCCTCAACTGATCAAACAAGTCTTCAATGCGGGGTAATGGGTACTTGTTCTTGATGGTTACCTCATTCAAGGCACGGTAATCCACACATAACCTTTGGGTTCCGTCCTTCTTGGGCACAAATATCACCGGAGCTCCCCATGGTGAGGAACTAGGACGAATATACCCCTTCTCCGTCAATTCTCTTAAATGATCCTTGAGTTCTTCTAGCTGCTTGGAGTCCATCCGATAAGGTCTCTTGTATATCGGGGCTGTTCCAGGTACTAGTTCAATTGTGAATTCCACTTCACGATCGGGAGGCATACCTGGCAACTCCTCCGGAAAAACATCTGGATATTCATTGATGGTCCTGATTTCCTCAACTTTCACCTCAACTTGATTTAAGTTAATGTCCCTTCTAGGCTCGTGTATTGTTATGAACTGTACTCTTGTGCCACTAGGGTGAGTTAGTTCCACCGTTCTGGTCGAACAATGGATGATTCCTTTATGTTTTATCAACCAATCCATTCCCAAGATAATATCTATCCCTTGTGAATCTATCACTATGAGGTTAGCAGTAAATACCACCCCATTAATGTCTAGGTTCACTTTGGGACACACTTGTCTTGTCCTTATTTCTCCACCTGGAGAGTTTACGGCTAGCATATGGTTCATTTGTGTGGTTGCTAGGTCATGCTTCTTAACAAACCCTTGAGCAATGAACGAGTGGGTAGCACCAGAATCAAACAGCAGGGTTGCAAGGTGTAAATTGGCAGGAAACTTACCAACTACCACGTCGGGTGCCTCTTGCGCTTCCTCCATAGTGACGTGGTTCACCCGTCCTCGCATCACATTCTGCTGTTGTGGCTGTGCGGGCTTCTTCTTTGGGCATTTATGGGCGTAGTGCCCCACTTCACCGCAGCTAAAACATTGCACCCCAACCTTAGGTGCCTGGCCTTTGCTGTCTTAGGGTTGGTTTGGAGGTCCCTGTACTGCTGGTCGAGGTGGATATGCGGGGCGAGGCTGCTGTACAAACTGACGTTGTGGCTGTGCAGGTGCTGCGGGAGGCCTGTAGTTCGGGTTGTACCCTCTTGGTGCTGAGTAGGGTACCGCAGCACGGTTCGTCTGCCCTGTAGGTTGCTGCATCAGACGTGGGCGGGTGTTGCTCCCTGAGGCTTGATGTGACCACCCGGCCTTCCTCTTATTCTCATTTTCCAAGGCCTTTAGCTTCCTTTCTACCACAAATGCTCTGTCCACCATCTTTTGGAAGCTTTCATACTCATTTGAGGACATTGCACACTGCATCTCTGTGGTAAGTCCTTCCACGAAACAATCTTGTTTCTGCTCATCAGTCTCTATGTCCCGTGGGGCATAACGGGATAGTTGAGTAAATTTAGTGAGGTATTCCCTCACCGTCATGTTTCCCTGCTGCAGTCCCAAAAACTCCTTCCTCTTGTTTTTGAGTTCACCTCTTGGGATGTAATGGTTGCGGATGCTACGCTTGAACTCTTCCCAAGTGATGTTCTCAGGGTCATGATGGGCAGCCACGTAGGCGGTCCACCAATCAGCAGCAGGTCCATGCAATTGATGAGAGGCAAACAGCACCCTCTCATACCCTTGGCACTGTATGATCCTCATCTTGCTCTCAATGGTCTTAAGCCAATCATCTGCCTCCAGAGATTCAGCAGCACTTGCAAACTTTGGAGGTTGAGTTCCTAGAAACTCACTCAACTTGGTTGGCGTGGTGCAGCTTGCGGAGGTGGAACTTGATGCAAGTTGGCCACCACTTGAGTCAAGTTCTGGATGAGCTGATTCTGATTGTCCAGCATTTGGTGGAGGGGATCAACTCCTTGACGGCGACCACCCCGGTCCTGGCCTCCAAAAAGATGAGGGTTGCATGCCTCATCGTTGTTGTTGGCGGGGTTGGCAGCAAGTCCTTTTCCTCTTCCGGCCATCTGGCAGAATCAACCAATGTTAATTTGAAAGCATTTAGTATCATCTTACTACTTTCATTTGTTTGTACTTTGAAGTGTTGAGGCTTTGTTATACTTTTCTGAGGGTTCATTTCTCACACAAAAATAAATGCAATATTATTTCATGTGGGTTCACACACCAAAGCAAAACAATCTAAAGACGAGGCTGTGGACAATTGCTCATGACTTCCACAACTCACGTCACACACCAAGCATTAACACACCATTAACTTAACGTAACGACTCGACTATTCGACATCTTGCTAACTAAGGGAAGGACTCTACACTACTCGTTTTATTGAGCTGGCTCCTCGGGATCTTCCTCATCATTTCGGCTGCCTTCTGACTCTGCTTTGGGTGGGGAGGCTGCTGGTGGAGAAGTGCGACGACGCCTGATCGCTCGGCGATCTGGGGAGTCAGGAGTCCATGTATCATTCACGGTGACACACAGTTCATACCTATCTCCTCTTTCTCTCGCCCTCAAGCAGGCTCGCAGCAATGCCTCCGTTTCCTTCAAGGTGTCCCGAACATCCTGAAGATCTTGCTGACACTCCTGCAGTCGAGTGCTGAGAATAGCAGCATCCTCCAAGCACAAGTCCATGTGCTCATGGGAAGTCCCTTACTGCACTGGCGGGTACTTGTACTCCGTGGTACCACTCTCACGCTGGAGGACATACATGTACTCAGTCCTGTCCAGGTGGCGACGATAGATGTGACTCTGGCAGGTGATGGCCTCCCAGGTGACATCCTTCTCCGCATCGACCTATGTCGCTCTACAGGCTGGAGAGCGGTGGATCTTAAGCAGCTGATTTTCGTGTATAATTCTCATCTCTGAACTCCATTCTTCCCTCTTCTCACGGATGGTCCTGGTGGAGTTATAGTGGATGATTAGCTTGCCCGTATTGCCGGCGGCTTCGAGCATACGTCGAAGACGGCGCAACAAGCCTCCTACTGCCAATCCGTAGGAAAGGTACGTCACCGGACGGCTCTCCTCTCTTTCGGCAAGGGCAACTACGGGAACTCTCCCTCCTGTGGACTTGCGAGCGGTGCGAATCATGCGAACCATCTAAAACAAAAAGCATTTAAACTTAGGTTAGATAAACTTTTAAACAAAAATCCTATTTTGAATGAAAATTGGGGTAAGATGAAGAAAGTGACTCATTGAATAACACTTTTCAACACACACCTTGTAAAAATAGTTTTTAAGAAAATAAGGCCCTTAAATACGTCCATTTGTACCTAGGTCCACGTTCCTACGGGCAACCTTGGCTCTGATACCACTTCTGTCACACATGTTTTTTCCGAAGAACAACCAAGTGAAAATCACATGTATGCCAGGATCATTTTCTCATACATATGATGACAAATAGTGAAGCATCATTTATTACAAGCCAGGTGTCGAATATAAATAAGTCTTACATAGCAAATGTCTCGATGGACAATAATAAGTTCATCAAAAGTAAATAAACTAGAAGCGGAATATTATTCTTGAGGGCTCCGTCACAGGCGTTGCCCGGGGGTCTCCATGAACCTAGAAACCTTCTTCGGGTCCAAAGTCTTGGTCATTATACACCACCTCATTATCTTGACTTGAGCAGCAATATAAACCAACAAATATGCAAGGTTGAGTACCGATGGTACTCAGCAAGTGTGGGAAAATTATGTCATGCATGGCTAGAACAAGGAGAGGTTGAACTCATGGTTAAAGCACTACGCAATTAATACCTATCACCTTAGCTTATTAAGCACCTACATTACTACACCGGTGAAATGGTCCCAATCTCCCATTCCATCATCATAATCCAATAACCATAACATCATTTCCAATGTTAAGCTCCCCGCTTAACATCCACAACTTCCAAAACCATCAATCCTCTAATCATGAATAAGTCCAAGCCGCTCTTGACCGTGAGCACGGCTGTCATGACAGTTTTGACTCTGCAGAGTTTGCACCACTGTACCCACATGTAGTGATTTCATCCCCCGTTGCCGGGTGGACTAAAAGAACCTCCATTATGCCAGTGGCTACGAACCACATTCACACTTCCCAGGTATGTAGCCAGGAGATCACTACGAAGCCTTTACAAAGGGATTCCCGATGAGTGTGGGCCCACTGAGGTTTCACCCCTAACAGCATACAAGAGGCTCCAACCCCGCTGCAGTGGCCCCCTCTTGAGCCTTGCGGTTCATATGGTAGTCCAGCTGACACCTATTCCCCGCACCATCCAACACACCCATACTACGCCGGGGATACACCTAATTAATTGGCCAAGCTGCCCCATATCAGCATGTGGTTGGCACGGTAAAGCCAGGTTACATGCTCCATGAACCGGTCCTTAGGATCCAGGCAAGTACTAAACACAAACCCGAGTCTCGTGCACCCAGCACACAACCAAAACATCCAACTTGCCTTGATCCCTACCTCTACATAACTCACAATATCTCATTCAAGAGTATGGTAAAATAAACTGATGATCTCATATCCCAATTATCCCGTTCTAAGCATGGCTAAGCATATGAATAATAATAAATGACATGATAAAATAAATCCCAACCCAAGCTACAAGGAAACAAGGTAATGCAATTCTAGGGAAACTTCCTAACATGGGTTTCATATTTCAATTGACAATGCAAATAATTCTAGCTACACATCCTAGCATAGGATCAAAGTGGTCAAGGACACTTGACTCCTTCCTGCTGCTCTTGAAATGGGTAGTCCTGATCTTGGAAAGGAATAACTTGCTCTTGAGCAGGTTCTACATCATACCATCACACATAGCAAAAGAAAAACAACAATCCATAAGACATAGTTCACACTTCCACTTCATACAAACCACACATTCATATTTATGAAAGTCATTCACCATTATATGTGTTGTGGTTACTCTATGTGTGTTGATTTGTGGCTTGCATGCACTTTTAATCATGTGTATATGATTCTTACTTTTGTGTTCACATTTATACTTACATACTATATATATGAGTTTCCAATTTAAATAAATTCCTTATATTCAATTACTACACCTTTTAGCTACCAAGTATGCATTAAAGGTATTTTCCTTCTCCATATGTGTCTTCAGAATTTCTACCAACACTAAACTGAATTCTTTGGATTTTAGAACTCCATTTATCATTTACTAGTTGCTATATTTTCAGATTTATTTCCCATGCTTAAATGTGAACTTTATTATGAAAATAACAAGACACATCATCTAAACAGAATAGGTTCTGATCTAAAATATTTACTAATATATTTTTGACCTTTTCCTCTGATGTAAACTATTTTACAATTATTTTCCCTATTTTCCAGAACTATTCTTTACTTAAAAATGTGTCCCTAAATGTGAATAATAAATTAAACAGATTCATTTCAGCCCAAAATATATTTTTATCTCACTCCAAAGTTTTTCTAAATACTGAGAAAGTTTTTAATTTAATTTTTGACAATATGTTTGTCCCACTTTTTTAAATTTTAAACACTAGCCACATATTTAATTTCCTAAATTAAATATTAAACAGGGCTAAAAAGGTAAACTCACCCCACTACAGGGTCTATAATATTATTTTAACAATTTTCAGGGGTCTAGCTATACATAACAGAGGAGTTTTTCCTAATTTTTATTTAGTCCAGGGGCTAAAACTGATTTTTAAATGAATTTACATGATTTTCTGAAGTTCCAGGGGCTAGATCAGAAGTTTCCGGGGCTAGCTCTTATTTCCCGAGAACCCCAGGGGGCAGCACGTAAGATTTCCAGTCTTTATAACGCGGGGCTGACGTGGACCGTCCGATTTAAAACAGACGGCTGAGATTATAACGTCGAACCGGTACGCGGGGATTTAAAGTCTATGCGATTTAAAATAGACGGCGCACAAGCGGCCACGTCGCTCTAACCGAGCGAGGGTGGCGCTGCCTGGCGACGCACGGCGGCGGGAAGCGGCGATCTCACCAGAGAGTTTTGGATCTTCGGAAATTCTTCCTAGAACTGTGATTTTATGGCATAGATCGGTGGAGGGAAGGTCGGGGATCTCACCTCGGGGGTTTTCTTGAGCTCGGAGGTCCTGGAAGGCGGTCGGCGACGAGGTCCGAAGTGAAACCACGGCGAGGCTCGTCGGCGCTGTATTTGAACCGCAAGTCACCGAGTTTTCTGCACCTGCAGGGTTCCCCGGAGGCGGTGGATCAAGACCAGGGAGTTAGATCGGAATTCCCGAGCGTAGATCGGTCAGAATTCGCCGGAGGGGCTCGGTTTCTCACCGGAGTAAAATCTGCGGATCGCGTGGGAAAAACAGAACGAGGCCGGGGTTTTATAGATGGGGAAGGGCGGCGGGGTGGTTTAGATCGAGTTTGCGTCGCCCCCGATCGAAATTCGGCTGGGATACGCGAGAATTCCCGATCGGTTTCGATTCGGGTGAGAGAGTCCCGGCGCGGGTGCGAGGAAGAAGAAGTCTGGCGGGCCCCGCCTGTCAGTGGGAGGAAGAGGCGCACGCGGCTGCGGGCTGGCGCGGGTGCTGGTTGGGCCGGCTGGTGGGTTTCGGCCCACTGGCCGGTTTTTTCCCGTTTTCTTTTTTTCTTTTTCTATTTCTTTTCTGTTTTGAATTTAGATTGAATTCCAGTTTGAATTTAAATTGTTGCAAAACATGCAACACGTCCAAAAATTTTTAAATTCCCCTCTTAACATGATTTAGGGTCTTCACAAGATTTTTGGGGTGTTACATCCTTCCTCGCGCCAAACAGGGGTCCGCGGCGGCGCACTCCGGCGAGCGTCGCCGGAACCGCTTTCCCGGCCGTCTTCCGAACCCAAACTTGCCTCCCCGCCCTAACTCACGACGCTGAACTCATCGGTGGTGTCGCCGGCGGCCGTAGCTCATCGGAACAGGGCTCCCGACGGTGACAGCAGCGGTTAGGGTTCCGGCGTGGTCGGGAATGCGTTACAACGCATCCAAATGATCGGCAAAGGGTCGGAGAGCACCGCGGGAGCACGAGGGTTATGGAAATGGCCGCCAAACCCCATGAAAAGGTCGGCATCCTAGAGCTCCACAGTGAACCGAGCTATTATTCTATGGCGGCCCGAAAAATAACCCAAACCTGGCCATTTCTGGGTCATTTCCCTTGATTCTTGGTCGAGAAGGGCCGCTAGGGAGTGAGGAAGGTGCTGACAAGCCTGCGCGGCCAATAGCTAAACGAGTAGCAGGAATTTCGGGGTAGACCGCGCTCTACCCGAACACACTACGTTTCAGAAGAACTGGAATTACTCTTCATCCGGTGGATCAACCACTATTCGGCTTGTATCTACACGATCTAGAGAGCACGGCGCACCTTTTTCGTGTAGGAGTCCGGCGGTGAAACTGGCCGTGGCGTGCTGTCCACGGGGAGCAGTTCTCGGCTTTCCGCCGGTGGCCTGAGTTCTCAGTGGCGATCGTCGATTTGTGGTCGAGTGCGGTGCTAACACCGCGAGGTGGTGGGATGGCTAGCTAGAGCAAACACAGGCGCTCCCTTTCTGTGTTGGGAGCTCGGGCAAAGGCCGAGCAGACGTCGGCGTGCAGGGGACGATCGGGGGAACGGCGTCGGGGAAAGAAGAACCGAGCTCGGTGTGGCGCTGCTCAGGAGAAGGAAGCAAAACACGATCGGCTCGTGCTGTGAAGAAAAGAT
Organism: Neostapfia colusana; assembly: GCA_030760725.1. Lineage (NCBI taxonomy): Eukaryota > Viridiplantae > Streptophyta > Magnoliopsida > Poales > Poaceae > Neostapfia > Neostapfia colusana. The sequence goes on from JASWHV010000006.1 coordinate 112,458,591, forward strand.
CACGCCGACTGAAGAGGGAGTTAAACACACGGCAGCCAGCACGGGCGGGAAGCAGGAGGTGGCCGCGCGAGGAGGTCGGCACCGGCGCTCCCGTGCGCTGTCTCAGCCGTGAGAGGAAAGAAAATCAGTGGAAACTACTCTGTTAAGTCCACTGACATGTGGGGCCTCCTCTCAATTTCTTTTTCCAAATTTTCTTAATTCTGGGGTGCCAAAATATCCTCAGCTACTCACAATTTTATGTGAGACTTAGTCACCAAGTATTTGTTTGAATTTGAATTCTCAAATTTGAACTATGTGTGACTAAATTTGCTGCATGTTTAAACTGAAATTTAAATTCAATTTTGAATTCTTGCAAATTTAGCTCTTGACAAGATGAACTCCAATGAGGATGAAAATTGGTGGGCTTACTCAGAAAAATGTGCTGAGTTTGAATAGGAAGCTAACTTTTGAATTTGAGTGATGAAAGTTGCTACAATTTGAATTTACATTCAAATTGGCCTCTTTTTCAAATACCTCCAAAAGTGCCTCAAAAAGTGTTGGATTTCTATGCAACTTGGACTGAACCTTCCCAAGACTTTTTAAGTTCTAGGGGTGAGCACAACCTCTCATGTTCCTGTGCCCAAATCCCACTTTGTGAAAAGGAAGACTTTCCCCTCTAATCACTCTTTTGATGGAGGTTACTTGCTCTTCACAATATTTCCTAAGATATCCACAATAAAAACTGTGGTGTTGTGAGGTGAAGAAAAGTTTTGCAAGTCCCTTTTCTTGGGCTTTTACAGGTTTCCTCTCAGAACCGGGGCGTCACATGTGGGATCTTGTGAAGCGACCCAACGCAAATGTTGTGGGAACCAAGTGGGTATTCCACAACAAGCAAGACGAGTATGGGGTTGTAACAAGAAACAAGGAAAGACTTGCTGCAAAGGGATATGCACAAGTAGAAGGTTTGGATTATGATGAAATTTTTCCTCACGTAGCTAGGCTTGAATCAATTCGTATCTTGCTTGCTTTTGCAACTCACCATGATTTCAAGCTATATCAAATGGATGTGAAAAGCGCTTTCCTCAACGGTCCAATCAAGGAGGAAGTGTACATGGAGCAACCACCCGGATTTGAGGACGATAAGTATCCTAACCATGTCTTTAAACTTCGGAAAGCCCTCTATGGCCTCAAACAAGCTCCTAGAGCTTGGTATGAGTGTCTTAGAGATTTTCTTATTAAAAATGGTTTTAGGATAGAAAAAGCCGACTATACACTCTTCACTGAGCATTTTAACGATGATTTATTCGTGTGCCAAATATATGTCGATGACATTATATTTGGTTCTAGTAACAAAGCTTTTTGTGATGATTTTTCAAAGATAATGACTGAAAGGTTCGAGATGTCAATGATGGGGGAATTGAAGTTCTTCCTAGGATTCCAAGTCAAACAACTCAAGGAAGGAACATTTGTATGTCAAACCAAGTATACTCAAGACATACTTAAGAGGTTAGACATGGACAAAGCCAAACCCATCAAGACTCCCTTGGGAGCCAACAGACATCTTGACCTTAATGAAGATGGTCCAAGTGTGGACCAAAAGGTATTTCGTTCCATGATAGGCTCTTTGCTTTACCTTTGTGCATCTAGGCCCGACATAATGCCTAGTGTGTGTATGTATGCACGGTTCCAAGCCGCTCCTAAGGAGTGCCACTTGATGGCCGTTAAACGGATTCTTAGATATTTGGTTCACACTCCTAACCTAGGACTTTGGTATCCCAAGGGATCCAAGTTCAATCTCATTGGATACTCCGATGCCGATTATGCCGGTTGTAAGGTAGATAGGAAGAGCACGTCAGTGAATTGTCAATTTCTTGATAGGTCCTTGATTCTGTGGTCTTCAAAGAAACAAAACTCCATTGCCTTATCCACAGACGAAGCGGAGTACGTCGCAGCCGGGAGTTGTTGTGCACAACTCCTATGGATGCGACAAACTCTTAGGGACTATGGTTACACTTTGAGCCATATTCCACTCCTATGTGACAATGAGAGTGCCATAAAGATTGCTCACAATCCCGTGGAGCATTCTAGAACCAAACATATTGATATTCGTCACCATTTCCTGAGAGATCACTCTATCAAGGGAGATATCATTATCTCTCATGTTAGGAGTGAGAAGCAATTGGCGGACATCTTCACAAAACCCCTTGATGAGAAACACTTTTGTGACCTAAGGAGTGAACTGAATATCCTAGATTCTCGAAATGTTGCTTGAAGTGTGCACATCTGTTTGTTGCTTGTTTATAAACTACAAAAACCGCATGTTTTCAACATACTACCCTAATCTCTCTTACTCTATGAAAACTATGTTCAAATATGGTCATTGTTTGTTTGATATATGCTTACTGACCATGTTTGCCAAAGATATTTGCAAAAACTTGTCCAAAAGGATCATATTCTTGAGCTAAAACTCAAATTACATGAACTTCATCTTGTAGTCGGACTAGTCCGCCTTGGAGGTCGGACAAGTCCGGCCCCATAGAAGTCCGACTCTAGTCCGCCAACAGGACTTATCCGGACAACAAGCCGGACTAGTCCGGCCCCGCCAGACACGTGTCGACACCGGAGCTCATCCCTATGGTAGGGATGAGGTCCGGCCCTGCGGGACACGTGTCGCCACCGGAGCTCACCCCTATGGAAGGGATGAGGACTGGTCCCACATGACACGTGTTGCCACCGGAGCTCACCCCTGTGGAAGGGATGAGGTCCGGTCCCATGGGACACGTGTCACCACCGGAGCTCGCCTCAGAGGAGAGGAGAGGCCCCAGCCCGCTGGACACGTGTCGCCACCGGAGCTCGCCGCTGAGGAGAGGAGTGGCCCCGGCCCGCTGGACACGTGTTGCCACGGGAGCTCGCCTCTGAGCAGATGGGAGGTCCGGCCCTGCCGGACACGTGGCGCCCTTGGAGCTTGCCTCTGAGGAGAGGGGAGGTCCGGCCCCATCGGACGCGTGGCGCCCTCAGAGCTCGCCTCTGAGGAGAGAGGAGGCCCGGCCCCGCTAGACACGTGGTGCCTTCGGAGCTCACCCTGGCAGTGGCCACGTGGCAGGGTCGGACTTCGCAGCGGACAAGTCCAAACCAGACTAGTCCACCTTGGGAGGCCGGACAATTTCGGCCCCAGAGAAGTCCGTCTATGGTCCGCCAACCGGACTTGTCCGGACACCAAACCGGACTAGTCCGTCCCCTGGGGACTTAACCTCCCAGGGGCGGCCAAACTTCTCTCTTCAAAGACTAGTCCACTCACATCGTCTCTCAAGACGGAAGCGCCCACAAATTGGCAATTTTCGCTTTCCTTCACCAAAAATCTCATCCAATCTATGGATAGGAGACCTAAGGAGTGCGGAAACCCTTCCCCGTGCTTCGTTTCTCAAGTTTCGACTCCAAATTCATCACATTTGAAGATTTCAAGAGGTATTCTTGACCTAACCAAAAATCCTTCTCTTTCTCCATTCTTAGGTTTTTTGCTAAAAACCTCTTCACAAATGTTGTTCCTAGTGTCGATGCGATCATAGCTTAGGAGTATTGCAACTTAATTCAAAGTTTTTGCGAAAAATTGTTAGGGTTAGGGTTCTTCCTGTATAACCCGGACTAGTCCGGTTTTGGGCGGACAAATCTGTTCTCAAGCGGACTAGTCTGGTCCTTTTAATGGACAAGTCCGATTTACACAGAACAAACTCCAACTTTAGCCATTTTTAGTGAATTCTCTTGCAATATTCTACTTCCTTGACCTCTAATCTCCTGTCTCTCAGGAAATATGTCAAACTCTGACCAAAGCTCTTCCCTTCCAAGTCCCACGGCCAAGGAGGCTTGACAAGCCCTTCATCGGCGCGTTGCCAAAGAAAGGACAGCAAAGGAGACCCAAGCGGCTAAAGAAGTCATCCGTCGAGAAGCAAGAACAAAGAAGAAGCATGATCTTGACGAAGAGGCACAAATTACCCAAGCCATTGAAGAATTCTTGAAGGATCAACGGAGAAAGAAAATGGCCGAACGTGGAGCCCAAAGCTCCCAAGCTGCTAGTGCCTCAGAGCCCAAGAGAAAGAGGCTGCTCACCTTGGGAGATAAAGAACGGGAAAAGGAGAAGGAATTTGAGGGTAGGATTCCTCGTGATCCAAAGAAGGGTAAGGCTCCACTTCCTGAGGAGCCCAAGAACAAAAAGGCAACTGCCAAAGCACCGATAAACAAAGCAGGAGCGATAAAAATCAGAGAGAAAGGGCAACCGAAGCCCATCGGCCCCTTAAAGATGGCTGCCCCTGCTAGAGACCCAAACCGGCAGCCCAACAATCCGGCATTTGTATTCAAAGGAAAGGAGGCTGAAAAGGAGAGAAGGTTGAGGATGAATAAAGTCTATGACTATGAGAAGCACACAGCTGATGACATGACCCCAACGGTCTTGTCGAGCCAGGATCACGCTTAGGGGTGCTGCGTTGCACAGCACCGTATAACACAGGTCAAAGGTACAAAGCGGAAGCAAAATTTTTATTACATAAACAAGTTATGAACATGTTTACATCAAAATAAGTTCAGTCTACACTCGCGGGTGTAGACTAAGCATCAAGTGCACGTTCAGCCCTTGAACGTGCCCTTGCTAGCACACACGCACACTAACTCTGCGGCGTGCATGACTCCCACTCGACGGGGTTCCCCTCCTGGGGTTCCGTCTCCTCTTCGGGAATCCCTTCCTCATAGAACCCTGCAAAAGCTTCAAACACAAGCAGTGAGCACGAAGGCTCAGCAAGTCTCACCCGTCTCACCTAAACATGGAACTTCTACATGAGGGGTGATGGGTACATGAGGAAAAATCATTTGCAAGGACTCGCCTAATTAGTGGAACCTTACTTTCAGGTTTTAGCAGCAGGTTGTGGAGAACCTTACGCTAAGGCACATGAGAGAGCCGCAATCAAACAAGAAACGCATTTCTCTCATGTACTTTGCTCAAAGTCGAAATGAACTTTAGTTAGCTCTAAACTACAGCAAGTCATTAGCAATCAAGTCCATCTTTCAATCAGCAACATTTTAACATGTAACTAGCCTGTTCTTTCTATGTCACGGTACAGTGAACAAGTGATACTCACTGACCACGAGGGACGGCGATTATAATCGATTTACACCTGCAGGGTTACCCAAATAACCCGTCACGTACGCCCGTACTCGATGTTGCCTACAACAACCATCGTGGACGCCGTACGCAACCACCTTTCGCCCGTCAGCCAAATATTGAACCGGTCCCATCGTCCTGAGCAAGAGGTCTCTGCACGCGCATCTCAGTGCCGCCAGCCGATTTACACCTCAAGCTCTCAACCTACCCTCTGAACGACGGGCAATGCCTCAATACCCAGCTACCCGAGTTACATCAGTTTTCCGGTTCCCATATAGCCAGTAGGTCTTCGGTACTGTTCTAGCTTGTTCAACAGGCCCGCACACGGCTCAGTCCTCAATTGACACAAGCGGAGCTACAGCACACAGGCCCCAAAGTCCTGCTGCCCTTACCCTCCGCTCGGTCTCATTTTCTTGCCATGTGTTTCATGTGCTATCACTACCCGAGTCGAGTGCCTCTAGCCTATGCTCGCGAGTAGTTCCAACTACTCGACTTGTACCGAATCCTACTCTATCATAGCAATGCAGTAGCTAACAGGGTTTGCAATCCTAAACCTAACCCATGGTTTTCTTGGCTATGCATTTAGGTTTCCAAACAAGACTCAAATGCAAGGAATAAAGTAATCAAGTATGTGCTCAAAACAATAAAAATTTGTAAAAAGGTTAATGCAAACCGGAGCTTGCCTTGCTGCTCTTGGTCGTAGGCTAGCTGCTCCTCCAGAGTTACGAAGTCTAGGACTTCGGGTTCCTCCTCGACCTTAGCGACTACATGATAAGAAACATGTGTATCAATTTAAATGTGTTTGTATTAAATTTTAAACTTGTGAAGCTTATAAGTCCCACTAGACAGACTCTATGACTGTGAAACTTTTACTGTGGCTTGGTTACAACCTAAATAGAGACTTTGTCAAGTTTTAGTTGCAGCAAAGCTCATTTGAGCCCTCCACAATTAATTATGTCCTTGACCTTAATTGGAGCTCTTAGGGTGTTCTAGGGATTTTCATGAAACAAACTATGACTTTATGAAAACTAGATTTTCAGAGGGTTCTAATGGAGTTGGCCTCACTTAATTTGGAAGTTCCTAACTAAAGATATGAGCTAAACAATTTCAGAGAAAATTCTGAAAATCGTTTCTAAACATTTTCTATTTTCTCTGGAACAGTTTCACCAATCACACCATTAGGTGGATCAAATTAGCTCAAATGGATCTGAATTTTTATGGTAGTTCAGGGATATTTTGGTGAACATCCCAGCAAAATTTCAGGATTTTCCTCCAAAGGATTCTCCAGTTAAAATTCCAAACAGTTTAAATTTTGAGGAATTAATTCTGGAAAAATAAGGAATTTCATGAGGTGAAACTTGATTTTCTGGAAAGTACTCAGAGAGCTGAATCCAGCAAAATTTGGTTCACTCAATTTGGAGCTTTCTAGCCAAAGTTATGAGGATTTGAAGTTTGGAAGAATTCTGAAAATCGGGGAAAAGTTTAAATCCCGCGGGGGCCCGCGAGGACACGTGTCGGGCGCGGCGGTGTCCGGCACACCGGGGCTCACAGAGTATTTGCGCGCCAGCACACCAGATCCCGGTCGCAGCCGGATCCCGATTCAAAATATCGGCCGCTGACAGCTGGGGTCCACCCCTTCGTCAACCTCCCGACGCCCTCGCTCCACCACCGAGAGACCTCGCCGGAGAGCTCGCCGCCGGCTTCTGTACAGCTCCAAACTTCACGATTCTGGCCGCCCCTGCGTTCTTTTACTCGGGGAACAGGATTCTAGGGTCAGCTGCTCATGACAATGGCCGGAGCATGGTCGGCGACGAGCCGCCACCTCGGAAAGACTTCGGCCACGTCGGCTGACTTCCCCAGCACCCCAACTACTCGAGGAACCGGTCGGGAAGCATCAGTGGACCTCAGAGAAGTTCGACATGAGCTCGAGGCAGCTCGGGGAAGGCCCGAAGTAGGTCCTCACCGTGCGCTCGATGCCTCCCGTTTATTCCGCCATTGGTAAACCTCGAATTACGCCGGGTACAGAGGTTCTCCGGCTAAGGGTTGTGAAGGCAACTTGTGCGTCACCGTGTCTAGCTTGTGTGAGAGCGGATTGAGGCCCTCTAATCCTTTCTAGAGCACGAATTTAACAGAATCGCACCCGAAGGTCGTTCTGCACACAGAAAGGGGAAAATGGAAATTCGCCGCCGGTGAGCAACCACTCGAGCTGTGGCTCGTGGGTGAGCAGCACCGGTCACCAGCGCGTCCAAGGGTGCCTTGGCTCGGGCGTGACAACGCCCTGGTTGGGCTGTCCACGAGAGCCCGAGGTGCGGCGGTTCTAAGTCCCGAATTTTATCTTTTGGCACAGCCGATATCAATCGGTTTCAACTGAATTCTAGCAACGGGGAGGACGGAGGAAGGTCTCTAGTACCTTGCTGGGGCTCTGGAGTGGACAGAGGGAGCTGTGATCGGCGTTCTCCGATCGATTCCGAGCTGCGGAAGACTTCGTCCGGCGCTGAGTTCTTGCGGGGAAGAACGATGATGCCTCGGCCGAGGAGGGGGACAGGCGCCTTAAGAAGGCTCTGCACCGCCTCATGCCCGCGCGTGGGCAAGCAGCTGCTGGCGCGGCGGCTGCCGTCGGTGGCGATCGCAGCGGCGGCTCGGCGACCCGAGTGAGAAAAGTCTCAGTCGGTTTGATCTGAGCAGTGGCTGACATGTGGGTCCCACTTCCAGTTTTAACCTATGAAATTTACTCCTAATCACTGTTGGAAACAGTGAACCCCATAGTACCCCTGGTAATTCAAATTATTCACCCATGAACCATTTGAATTGATCAAAGTTCAAATTGGGTTTGGTTTGAGTGATTTCAGCACAAGTGCAGTTTTGAATTCAAATGAAATTTGAATTTGTCCCACTTAGCTCATGTCAAGATCAACTCCAAATGGAGTGAAAATTGGTGTGTGGGCTCACAAAAATGTGCTGAGTAAGAATATGCCTCCCACTTTTAAATTCATGGGATAAAAACATTTTGAATTTGAATGTTGTTTCAAACTGCGCTCTCTCTAACTATACCCAAAATGCCCTCAAATAGGTTTTGAATTTGGGTGAAACTTGGCAAGGACATCCTTAGCAAGGTGTGGAAGTTTTCATATGTCCAGCCCCCTTATATCACATGTGGGAAATACCACTTTGGCAATGTGTGAGTTTGTCCTCTAATGAGCATGTTGATAATTGTTACTTGCTCTTCATTTGTGTTCATCATCTTTCCTCAAGTGAGGTGTGTGGTGTGGTGATGAACACTGCAAATGTGTGTCAAAAACTGAGGCCCTTACATTCCCCCCCCCTTAAAAGAATCTCGTCCCGAGATTATAAGGTGAAAATGAGAGAGAGGACGGTGGAAAATTACCGGATATACGACGTGAAAAAGTCAGGGTAGTTGGTGCGAAGAAATTCTTCGCTCTCCCATGTCGCTTCGTCCATGGAGTGATTACTCCATAGAACCTTGTAGAACCACAATGTACGGTTGCGTGTGGTTCGGGCCTTTTCATCAATAATCTGCACCGGTTCCTCCCGATAGGTGAGATCCGGTTGCAGTTCTTCAATGTCTTCCAGCTGAACGGTAGTTGATAGCTTAAGACACTTCCTCAGATGGGCAATGTGAAAGACGTTGTGCACACCGGAAAGTGCTTCTGGTAATTTTAGCTGGTATGCCACTGATCCACATCTTTCGGTAATCTGGAATGGACCGATGAATCGGGGTGCCAACTTTCCTCTCACCCCAAATCTGTTTACGCTCTTCATTGGAGACACCCGTAGGTATACGTGATCTCCAATTTCGAATTGTAACGGGCGCTTTCTCCGGTCCGCATACTGTTTTTGACGGGATTGGGCGGCTTTTAGGTTCGCTTGGATCAGTCGAACCTTTTCTTCCGCGTTGTTGACAAGGTCAATCCCGAAGGTAACCCTTTCGCCAGACTCACACCAGTTCAATGGTGTGCGGCATTTCCTACCGTATAGCGCCTCCTAAGGTGCCATCTTGATGCTGGTTTGGTACCCATTAGTGTACGAGAACTCGGCCAACGGCAAGTGATCATCCCAATTCTTGCCGTGGTTGATAGCGCAAGCTCGTAGCATATCTTCTAAGATCTGATTTACCCGCTCCGTTTGCCCATCCGTCTGCGGGTGGTAGGCTGAACTACGGATCAGCTTCGTCCCCAAGGCAGCGTGCAGCTGCTCCCAAAAACAGGACACAAATAAAGTGCCCCGATCCGATATGATAGTACGGGGTACGCCGTACAAGCATAGGATCCGTGAGATGTACAGTTCAGCATACTTCTTGGCGTTGTAGTTGGTGTTGACCGGGATGAAATGGGCAACCTTGGTGAGCCGATCGACGATCACCCACACAGAATCATGTTTCTGCAAGGTGGTGGGTAAACCGACGATGAAGTCCATGCTCACGTCCTCCCACTTCCAGGCAGGAATGCCCAGTGGTTGCAGCAGTCCCGGTTTCTGCATATGGTTTGCCTTCACCCTTCGACATGTATCACACTCGGACACGTATTTTGCAGTTTCTCGCTTCATCCGTGTCCACCAAAACTTGCTTCTGAGTTCTTGATACATTTTGTTGCTGCCGGGTGAATAGAAAATTTTGATAAGTGAACCTCATCAAAAATTTTCTTCCGTAGCTCCGAGTTACGGGGTACGACGATTCGGTCCTTGAACCATAAGACGCCGTCTCCGTCCTTCCGGAAACATTTCAGCTCCCCACTGTCTACCCGTCTCCGCAAATGTGACATGCCCTTGTCATTCTTCTGGGCTGCCGCTATCTCTTCACGGATGGTGGGGATCAAAGCTAAGTTGTAGAGAGCTCCGTGTGGAATCACATGTAGTGGTTCGCTCTCTTCCAACGGTGTGATGGTCAGATTGTTGACGTGTGACTTGCGGCTCAGCGCATCTGCCACTACGTTTGCCTTGCCCGGATGATAATGGATCTCTATTTTGTAATCCTTTATCAGTTCTAACCATCTTCGTTGCCTCATGTTCAGCTCCTTCTGAGTGAATATGTACTTGAGGCTTTTGTGGTTGGTATATAGATGTACGAGGTTACCGAGTAGGTAGTGCCTCCGCATTTTTAGTGCAAGTACCACGGCAGCGAGCTCCAAGTCGTGAGTTGGATAATTCTGCTCATGGTTTCCAAGCTGCCGTGATCCATACGCGACCACTCTTCGGTCTTGCATCAGCACGCATCCGAGCACAATGCCGGATGCATCGCAGTACACATCGAACGTTTTGTTGTGTCTGGCTGCGCCAAAACCGGTGCTGATGTCAGGTGCTTGACTAAAGCCTTGAATGCTGCTTCACATGTTGGACTCCAAATATACTTGGTAGCCTTCTTCAGCAGCTCTGTCATTGGCTTGGCAATGTTCGAGAAGTTCGGAACGAACCTCCGATAATATCCCGCGAGTCCGAGGAAACTCCGTACCTCGTGAACAGTTCTCAGAGATTTCCAATTCAGCACTTGAGTGATCTTCCTCGGGTCTACGGCGATACCCTCCGCTGAGATGATATGCCCGAGAAAAGGCACTTGCGATATCCAGAATTTGCATTTGCTGAATTTCGCGTATAGCTTGTGATCCCGCAGCCGTTGCAAGACTATACGCAGGTGTTTCTTGTGGTCTTCCTCCGACTTGGAATATACTAGGATGTCGTCGATGAAGACCACGACAAACTTGTCCAGCTCCGGCATGAATACCGAGTTCATCAAGTACATGAAGTGAGCTGGAGCATTGGTAAGGCCGAAGGACATGACCAGGTACTCATAGAGTCCGTACCTCGTCGAGAAAGCCGTCTTTGGAATGTCCTCAGCCCTTATCTTAATCTGATGGTACCCGGATCTTAAGTCCATCTTGGAAAAGATCTTTGCTTCGACCAACTGATCAAACAACATGTCGATCCGTGGTAACGGGTACATGTTCTTGATGGTTACGGCATTTAATGGACGATAGTCCACGCAAAGCCGTAACGTCTCATCCTTCTTCTTCACAAACAATGCCGAACATCCCCATGGTGAGGAGCTTGGCCTAATAAAACCCTTCTCCAGAAGGTCCGTGAGCTGAGTTTTTAGTTCAGCCAATTCCTTGGGCGCCATCTTGTTGTGGCGGACCGGAATCCTCTCATCCAGGATCGCAGAGGGTGGTGCCTCGCGATGCGACACCCAACAGCACACGTCATAAGAACACATTATATTACATGGGAAAAACAAACTGAATGTACAAAGTAGTACACTTCTCAGTTACAAACTAGGGTCTTTATTACACAGCGGAAGTTTCTTTTATACAAGTCACGCCCGCCTATCTAGCAAAAGTGGTTGCCCAGCCCTAGGGCAACCCACACTAGCTGCACTCCTCAGCTCAGCGCGGCGTGTACGGCTCCCACTCAGCCGTGGTCCCCGACGGAGGGTAACCCTCGCCGGTGGACTCGTACTCCGAGTCCGTGGGTGGCTCCTCACCTGAAAAACACTTAAGCAGCAACCGTGAGCACGAAGGCTCAGCAAGGCTTAACCGACTCACCTAAGCATGAAACTCTACATGAGGTGTACCATGACATAGGACAGCAATGTTGCAGCAAATGGACACGCCTACAAGTTCATCCTTAGTTCATCTTTTAGCAACAAGTTAACGGTTCAGGAAGCTGAAATTTAGGGAGCAATATTTGGTGGCACACAGGTAACAATACAATTATATCATAACAGAAACACATTGCAAAAGTGGTATTTCCCACATGTCATATAGATGGGCTGGACATATGAAAACTCCTACACTTTACTAAGGATGTCCATGCCAAGCTTCACCCAAATTCAAAACCTTTTTGAGGTCAGTTTGGGTATAGTTAGGAAGAGGGCAGTTTGAAACCATATTCAAATTCAAACTGTTTTTATCCCATGAATTTAAAAGTGGAAGGCATATTCTTACTCAGCACATTTTTGTGAGCTCACACACCAATTTTCACTCCATTTGGAGTTGATCTTGACATGAGCTAAGGGGGAGAAATTCAAACTTTATTTGAATTTCAAACTGAACTTGTGCTGAAATTCATTCAAACCAAACCTCATTTGAACTTTGATCAATTCAAATGGCTCAGGGGTGAATAATTTGAGTTGCCAAGGGTAGTATGGGGTTCACTGTTTACAACAGTGATTAGGAGTAAATTTCAGAGGTTAAAACTGGAGGTGGGACCCACATGTCAGCCACTGCTCAGATCAGACCGACTGAGACTTTTTCACTCGGGTCGCCGAGCCGCAGCGGTGATCGCCACCGAGGGCAGCCGCCGCGCAAGCAGCTGCTTGCCCACGCGCGGGCGTGAGGCGGTGCAGAGCCTTCTTAAGGCGCCTGCCCCCCTCCTCGGCCGAGGCACCACCACTCTTCCCCGCAAGAACTCAGCGCCGGCCGAAATCTTCCGCAGCTCGGACTTGATCGGAGAACGCCGATCGCAGCTCCCTCCGTCCACTCCAGAGCCCCAGCAAGGTACTAGAAACCTTCCTCCATCCTCCCCGTTGCTAGAATTCGGTTGAAACCGATTGATATCGGCTGTGCCGAAAGATCAAATTCGGGACTTGGAACCGCTGCACCTCGGGCTCTCGTGGACCCAAACAGGGCGTTGTCACACCCGAGCCAAGGCACCCTTGGACGCGCGGGTGACCGGTGCTGCTCATCCCCGAGCCACAGCTCGAGTGGTTGCTCACCGGCGGTGAATTTCCACTTTTCCCCTTTCTGTGTGCAGAACGACCTTCGGGTACGATTCTGTTTAATTCATGCTCTAGAAAGGATTAGAGGGCCTCAAGCCACTCTCACACGAGCTAGACACGGTAACGCACAAGTTGCCTTCACAACTCTGGGCCGGAGAACCTCTGCGCCCGGTGTAATTTGAGGTCTACTAATGGCGGAATGAACGGGTGGCATCAGGCGCACGGTGAGGACCCATTTTGGGCCTTCCCCGAACTGCCTCAGGATCATGTCGACCTTCTCTAAGGTCCACTGATGCTCCCCGACCGGTTTCCCAAGTAGCTGAGGTGCTAGGGTAGTCAGCTGACATGGCCGAAGTCGTTCTAAGGTGGCGGCTAGTCGCCGACCATGCTCCGGCCATTGTCATGAGCAGCTGACCCTCGGATCCTGTTCCCCGAGTAAAAGTAGGCAGGGGCGGCCAGAATCGAGAAGTTTGGAGCTGTACAGCAGCCGGCGGCGAGCTCTCCGGCGAGATCCCTCGGCGGCGGGGCGCGGGTGTCGCGAGGTTGAAGAAGGGGGTGGACCCCAGCTGTCAGCGGGAGATATTTTGAATCGGGATCCGGCTGCGGCCGGGATCGGGTGTGCTGGCGCGTAAAATCATTGTGGGCCACGGTGTGCTGTCGCCTCGGCGTGCGACGCGTGTCCCCTGGGCCCACGCGCGAGTTTAAACTTTTCCCCGATTTTCAGATTTCCATCAAACTTCAAATCCTCATAACTTTGGCTAGAAATCTCCAAATTGAGTGAACCAAATTTTGCTGGATTCAGCTCTCTGAGTACTTTCTAGAAAATCAAGTTTCACTTCATGAAGTTCCTTATTTCTCCAGAATTAATTCCTCAAAATTTAAAATGTTAGGAATTTTAACTGGAGAATCCTTTGGAGGAAAATTCTGAAATTTTGCTGAGATTTTCACCAAAATATCGTTGAACTACCATAAAAATTTCAGATCCATTTGAGCTCATTTAATCCACCAAATGGTGTGATTAGTGAAACTGTTCCAGGGAAAATAGAAAATGTTCAGAAACATTTTCAGAATTTTCTCTGAAATTATTTAGCTCGTAACTTTAGCTAGGAACCTTCAAATTAAGTGATACCAACTCCATTAGAACCCTCTGAAAATCTAGTGTTCAGAAAGTCATAGTTTTTTTCATGAAAATTCTTAGAACACCCTAAAAGCCTTTAATTAAGGTCAAGGACATAATTAATTGTGGAGGGCTCAATTGAACTTTGCTGCAACTAAGACTTGACCAAGTCTCTGTTTAGGTTGTAACCAAGCCACAGTAAAAGTTTCACAGTCATTAGGTCTGTCTAGCAAGGGTTATAGACTTCACAACTTCAAAGTAATATAAATGCATTTAAATTGGTACATATGTTTCTTATATCATGTAGTCGCTAAGGTCGAGGAGGAACCCGAAGTCCTAGACTTCGTTACTCCGGAGGAAGAGCTAGCCTACGACCAAGAGCAGCAAGGCAAGCTCCGGTTTGCATTAACCTTTTTACAAATGTTTATTGTTTTGAGCACATCTTTGAATATTGTTCTTTGCATTAGAGTCTTGACTGGAAACCCAACTGCATAGCCAAGAAAACCATGGGTTGGGTTTAGGATTGAAAACCTCGTTAGCCACTGCATTGCTAAGATAGAGTAGGATTCGGTACAAGTCGAGTAGTTGGAACTACTCGCGAGCATAGGCTAGAGGCACTCGACTCGGGTAGTGATAGCACATGAAACACATGGCAAGAAAATGAGACCAAGCGGAGGTTAAGGGCAGCAGGACTTTGGGGCCTGTGTGCTGTAGCTCCACTTGTGTCGATTGAGGACCGAGCCGTGTGCGGGCCTGTTGAACAAGCTAGAACAGTACCGAAGACCTACCGGCTATATGGGAACCGGGAAACTGATGTAACTCGGGTAGCTGGGTGTTGAGGCATAGCTGGTCGTTCAGAGGGTAGGTTGAGAGCTCGAGGTGTAAATCGGCTGGCGGCACTGAGATGCGCGTGCAGAGACCTCTTGCTCGGGACGATTGGACCGGTTCAACATTTGGCTAACGGGTGAAAGGTAGTCGCGTACGGCGTCTGTGATGGTTGTTGTAGGCAACATCGAGTACGGGCGTACGTGACGCGTTGTTCGGGTAACCCTGCAGGTGTAAATCGATTATAATCGCCGTCCCTCGCGGTCAGTGAGTACCACTTGTTCACTGTACCGTGATGTAGAAAGAACAGGCTAGTCACATGGTAAAATGTTGCTGGTTGAAAGCTGGACATTGATTGTTAATGATATGCTGTAGTTTAGAGCTAACTAAAGTTCTTTTCGACTTTGGGCAAAGTACATGAGAGAAATGCGTTTCTTGTTTGATTGCGGCTCTCTCATGTGCCTTAGCGTAAGGTTCTCCACAACCTGCTGCTAAAACTTGAAAGTAAGGTTCCACTAATTAGGCGAGTCCTTGCAACTGATTTTTACCTCATGTACCCATTACCCTCATGTAGAAGTTCCATGTTTAGGTGAGACGGGTCAGACTTGCTGAGCCTTCGTGCTCACTGCTTGTGTTTGAAGCTTTTGCAGGGTTCTATGAGGAAGGGACTCCCGAAGAGGAGACGGAACCCCAGGAGGGGAACCCCGTCGAGTGGGAGTCATGCACGTCGCAGAGTTAGTGTGCGTGTGTGCTAGCAAGGACACGTTCGAGGGCTGAACGTGCACTTGATGCTTAGTCTACGCCCGCGAGTGTAGACTGAATTTATTTTGCTGTAAACATGTTCATAAACCTGTTTATGTAATAAACTTTCGCTTCCGCTTTGTACCTTTGACGTGTGTTATACGGTGTTGTGCAACACAGCACCCCTCAGCATGATCCTGGCTCGACAGGACCATTGGGGTCGTGTCAGCGTTGGTATCAGAGCTCGCTTGAGGTTTAACACAGTACAAAGGTCATCTTTTTCAAAAATCCAGTGAGGAACGAGTTAGTAGCCCGTATAAGGATGTTATTAGCATATAGACAGTGGCATATTAACCTATTTGTTATGTCAGAAAATCGTGTATCTCGGGATGTTTATGTCTTGGGGGGTACACGTAAGCGCTGTCCACCAGTGCGCACAAGCTGAAGGGTGGAGCCCCACGGGTGGCAGGTAACCCGACCCGCTTTGATATCCTCTACGACTCTTCATGGCGTTTGGGGTATTCGAGCAACGTCTGTCCCTGGCATGCGTGGTGCAACTTGGGAGACCCCATCACGTGGTCTGAAACGTGAACACGTAACTCAAGGCGTGGTTGGCTTGAGAACATCCGGGCGAGTGATGACGGCCGGGTGTACGAACTGTATGGATTCCGGGCTCGGTGTGCAGCCGAGTCTGATGATTGTTTGAGTTTCTGCAGGTAGCCTGACAATGAAACGGTAGACGTGTAGCATCCGTGTGCGAGTGACATTTAGTGCCACTGAAATAACGAAGCCGGCTAAGTCCGGTATAGGTTTTTCCTTTGTGAGGACGTAGTACCGACATAATCTGGTGACGCATCGACGTCACACCCAACTAAATAAACAACTTCATTGCAAAAACTGGAAGGTTTTGATCCAAAGTAGTAAAACTTGATGTAACTCCTTCCCTTGAACAGGATATTCAAAGTTAACAAGTTTTCAACTTATAGGTTGTTAAGGACAGGGCACTCTGTTTTCAGCTGAATCAAGGCTGGAGTTAATCAGAGGTTAGAGGTTGAGTTCTTTCGAGGTTGGGGCCGTATGATACATTTATGGAAAGCTTTGGAAGAGCTTTACAACTTTTCTGTTGAGTTCCAGAGGTGTTTCATCCCTTAACCACTCGAAAAATGCAGTAAAGTTGAAACTGTCCAGAAAACAGGACAGAATAAAGACTCTCTGTAGACTCTCTGTAAATTGAGCATAACTTCCTGCATAAAAATCCAAAAATAGAAAATGAGGTTGTTCTGGAAATCTTATGAGGTGGGTTACAACTTTGTAACAGAAAGTTTTGTCAGATTAGGAACAGAATTAACTGGGATTCTTGGATCAATTCAGTACCTAAAGCAGGGAGGTGCTGTCCAATTGATTCCAGAAATTCTGTTAACTTTGACATCTCATAACTTTTGAACCAGGACAGATATTAGGCCAGGCAAACACTTTCTGGAAATCTATTGAAGTTAGCTTTAACTTTGATGTTGATCTCCAGAATAGGTTTTGCTTTTAAACTGGCCTAAATCAGGTTGAAATGGAGACTGGTCAGGGCTGTCATGGGAACAGCAGATCAGCAGTCAAATTTGTTTAAAAATTTGAACTATGTTTCCAAGTTTTATGGATTCAATGACATGTTTTATGTTATAACTCAGGGGTTTACTGTTTAAATAAATATTTTACAATTCTCAAATATATTTTTACAGATGGCAGCAGATAAACAGTTGGAGAACGGGTGGGTGGCTTCCCACTGTTCTGACCGTAGCGGCTACCCGGAAGCATTGTGGCAAATGCTCTGATATTTCGGGTACAACCAAATGCCGCAATACTTCGCCAAGGAAGAAGGCGAAGAGGGGAACAAGACGTGGACGATCCATGTCGAGGTTCCTGCAGGACCTACGCCACCCGGTTGGGTGCCATTCACCGTCACGGTGAGAGGAAGACAACCGGAAGGGATGTGGCAAGTGGCAGCCCGCGACACTATGTCACGTTTCTGCCAACTGCACGTGCAGGCTATGGAGGGCACTCCATACGCACTCGTTCCAGTGGAGGGACGAGCTCAGCATGTGTGGGAAGAGAGGTACCTGGAAGCAACGGACCCGAGTTGCCCAAGGTACAAACCCGCGGAGGCAAATCTCAGCCTCCAGATGAGGGCGGGAAACGCCGTGATGGACAGCCAAGCTGTTCATACGGAGCATCTCGCCACAAAGCTCAAGGCGAGCACAAGCCGTGGAGATCATTTCGAGAGTGCTCACAGCGCACTCCGCAATGTGCTCCTTCCGACGATCAAGCGACTGAATGAACAACACAATCGGTTGCGTCGTCTGAAGAAGGCAAGGAAGAAGAGCCGTGTGGACATCGCGGCGTTGCAAGAGCTGGTGCAGACCCTAACCCAGCAGAATGAGGACCTTACTCAAGAGCGGGACGACGCTATTGAGGAAGGACAAGGCTGGGAAGAGGACTACAACCAAGCTATGGACGAGGTGCATACTTTGCAGGACCTCGTGCCCCCGGTGTTAGGCGTACTGGTAGTCTTGGGTCTTCCAGCAATGGGAGAACCCGGGATGGGAGAAGAGGTGGTAGACCCAGAGCCACCAGCAGAGGTACCGGAGGAGGACGACCCACAGGAGGTCGAGTTCTACTCCGAGTAGGGGTTTACGGTTGCCAAGTAGGGCAGCTAGGGTAGTGTAACCCAACTTTTGTAATCGGTGACATGTCGCGTAGACAGTAGCGTGTGTATAGGTAGTGACGACATGAGCACGACTTCTCGGAGATCCGAGAATAATGTATCTTGTATAAAGTTTATGCTTTATCAATATATGTGAATGTTGTGCAAATTAATCATGTGTCGCTTCAATACCTACTGTTGCTTATGGAAATTTTAAGTAAGACATGTGCAGATCGCTGCGGTTTTGAATTTCAGAATGACGCGTACTCGTGCCAACCCGGACGTTGAGGGTACCAGTCAAGGGGGAGAGACCTCCCAACCACCTCCCGAGGACTCCTCGGGACAACAACAGCAGCAGCAACAGCAAACACCGCCACCGCCACTGCCAACGGTTACATTGGCCGACATCGTCGCGGCAATGGCGGGCTCGCATCAGCAGCACACGGAGTTGCTGCAGACTCTCATAGCCAATACGTCTCGCCCAGAGAGACGTCAAGATCGTGAGGAGCGCCAACAGAGCTCCTACTCCGACTTCCTGGCGACTCATCCCCCAGTATTCTCAAGGGCGGATGAACCACTTGACGCGGACAACTGGCTCCGTGCCATAGAAATGAAGTTCGGGCTGCTCCAAATCAGCGAGCAGCGCAAGACTCAGTTCGCGGTCCAGCAGCTCCAAAGATCCGCGAGCGCGTGGTGGGCCAACTTCTGTGCTTCACAGCCCACCGACCGAGTGATGACCTGGGCGGAGTTCCGGACGGCCTTCAGGGCCTATCATATACCGCCAGGTCTGATGAAGAGGAAGACGCAGGAGTTCCTACACCTGCAACAAGGGAGCCGGAACGCGCTGGAATACTCCAGGGCATTTAACGATCTCGCGCTATATGCGTCGTATCATGCTGATACCGACGAGAAGCGGCGGGACCATTTCTACCAGGGGCTTAACCCGCTCCTGAAGGACAAATTGGCGATGTTCAATCGCGGCAGCCCCAACGACATCATTGATGCTGCGATTGTTCAGGAGGACTCCGGTAAGGAGTTGGCGGCGGCAGAGCGAAAGCGAAGCGCGCCGCAGAGCAGCGGAGAAGGAGGCGGTCCTTCTCAGAAGTTTCGGATGGTGAATCACCCACCATCAGGTCCACGCTGGCAGTCACCACAGCGGTCGATGCCGTTCCGCAGTCGGCCGTATTCTTCGCCGGCATTCCGGACGGCACTGCCAGTTCCACCGCAACAACGACAGCAGCAGCGGGCGATGCCGCGTGCGTTTGCACCTCCGCAACGCATGCCGGGCTTTCGTCCACCGAGCACTCCACCAGCACCGGCCACATGTTACAAGTGTGGTCGTCCAGGGCACTTCGCGAGCAGTTGCCTGGAGAGGCAAGGCGGCGGAGTGGCACCACAGTTTCCGGGGAGGAATCAACCCAGGAACCCTACTAATGCGCGGCGGGCAAACCCTAGGCCCGGCACTGTCCACCAACTTGCCATTGAGGACGTGCCGGAGGGCGAGCCAATCCTTGCGGGTATGTTCCAACTCCACCAGCATCCTGCTATAGTACTATTTGATTCAGGCGCCACGCATAGTTTCATTAGCCAAGCTTTCATTGATAAGTATAGCTTGCAAATACTACCCACCGATAGTCCTTATGTGATCTGTTCACCAAAATATCCTTGAACTACCATAAAAATTTCAGATCCATTTGAGCTCATTTAATCCACCTAATGGTGTGATTAGTGAAACTGTTCCAGGGAAAATAGAAAATGTTCAGAAACATTTTCAGAATTTTCTCTGAAATTATTTAGCTCGTAACTTTAGCTAGGAACCTTCAAATTAAGTGAGACCAACTCCATTAGAACCCTCTGAAAATCTAGTGTTCAGAAAGTCATAGTTTGTTTCATGAAAATTCTTAGAACATCCTAAAAGCCTTTAATTAAGGTCAAGGACATAATTAATTGTGGAGGGCTCAATTGAGCTTTGCTGCAACTAAAACTTGACCAAGTCTCTGTTTAGGTTGTAACCAAGCCACAGTAAAAGTTTCACAGTCATTAGGTCTGTCTAGCAAGGGTTATAGACTTCACAACTTCAAAGTAATATAAATGCATTTAAATTGATACATATGTTTCTTATATCATGTAGTCGCTAAGGTCGAGGAGGAACCCGAAGTCCTAGACTTCGTTACTCCGGAGGAACAGCTAGCCTACGACCAAGAGCAGCAAGGCAAGCTCCGGTTTGCATTAACCTTTTTACAAATGTTTATTGTTTTGAGCACATCTTTGAATATTGTTCTTTGCATTAGAGTCTTGATTGGAAACCCAACTGCATAGCCAAGAAAACCATGGGTTGGGTTTAGGATTGAAAACCTCGTTAGCCACTGCATTGCTAAGATAGAGTAGGATTCGGTACAAGTCGAGTAGTTGGAACTACTCGCGAGCATAGGCTAGAGGCACTCGACTCGGGTAGTGATAGCACATGAAACACATGGCAAGAAAATGAGACCAAGCGGAGGTTAAGGGCAGCAGGACTTTGGGGCCTGTGTGCTGTAGCTCCACTTGTGTCGATTGAGGACCGAGCCGTGTGCGGGCCTGTTGAACAAGCTAGAACTGTACCGAAGACCTACCGGCTATATGGGAACCGGGAAACTGATGTAACTCGGGTAGCTGGGTGTTGAGGCATAGCTGGTCGTTCAGAGGGTAGGTTGAGAGCTCGAGGTGTAAATCGGCTGGCGGCACTGAGATGCGCGTGCAGAGACCTCTTGCTCGGGACGATTGGACCGGTTCAACATTTGGCTAACGGGTGAAAGGTAGTCGCGTACGGCGTCTGTGATGGTTGTTGTAGGCAACATCGAGTACGGGCGTACGTGACGGGTTGTTCGTGTAACCCTGCAGGTGTAAATCGATTATAATCGCCGTCCCTCGCGGTCAGTGAGTACCACTTGTTCACTGTACCGTGACGTAGAAAGAACAGGCTAGTCACATGGTAAAATGTTGCTGGTTGAAAGCTGGACATTGATTGTTAATGATATGCTGTAGTTTAGAGCTAACTAAAGTTCTTTTCGACTTTGGGCAAAGTACATGAGAGAAATGTGTTTCTTGTTTGATTGCGGCTCTCTCATGTGCCTTAGCGTAAGGTTCTCCACAACCTGCTGCTAAAACTTGAAAGTAAGGTTCCACTAATTAGGCGAGTCCTTGCAACTGATTTTTACCTCATGTACCCATTACCCTCATGTAGAAGTTCCATGTTTAGGTGAGACGGGTCAGACTTGCTGAGCCTTCGTGCTCACTGCTTGTGTTTGAAGCTTTTGCAGGGTTCTATGAGGAAGGGACTCCCGAAGAGGAGACGGAACCCCAGGAGGGGAACCCCGTCGAGTGGGAGTCATGCACGCCGCAGAGTTAGTGTGCGTGTGTGCTAGCAAGGACACGTTCGAGGGCTGAACGTGCACTTGATGCTTAGTCTACGCCCGCGAGTGTAGACTGAATTTATTTTGCTGTAAACATGTTCATAAACCTGTTTATGTAATAAACTTTCGCTTCCGCTTTGTACCTTTGACGTGTGTTATACGGTGTTGTGCAACGCAGCACCCCTCAGCGTGATCCTGGCTCGACAGGACCATTAGGGTCGTGTCAGCGTTGGTATCAGAGCTCGCTTGAGGTTTAACACAGTACAAAGGTCATCTTTTTCAAAAATCCAGTGAGGAACGAGTTAGTAGCCCGTATAAGTATGTTATTAGCATATAGACAGTGGCATATTAACCTATTTGTTATGTCGGAAAATCGTGTATCTCGGGACGTTTATGTCTTGGGGGGTACACGTAAGCGCTGTCCACCAGTGCGCACAAGCTGAAGGGTGGAGCCCCACGGGTGGCAGGTAACCCGACCCGCTTTGATATCCTCTACGACTCTTCATGTCGTTTGGGGTATTCGAGCAACGTCTGTCCCTGGCGTGCGTGGTGCAACTTGGGAGACCCCGTCACGTGGTCTGAAACGTGAACACGTAACTCAAGGCGTGGTTGGCTTGAGAACATCCGGGCGAGTGATGACGGCCGGGTGTACGAACTGTATGGATTCCGGGCTCGGTGTGCAGCCGAGTCTGATGATTGTTTGAGTTTCTGCAGGTAGCCTGACAACGAAACGGTAGACGTGTAGCATCCGTGTGCGAGTGACGTTTAGTGCCACAGAAATAACGAAGCCGGCTAAGTCCGTTATAGGTTTTTCCTTTGTGAGGACGTAGTACCGACATAATCTGGTGACGCATCGACGTCACACCAAACTAAATAAACAACTTCATTGCAAAAACTGGAAGGTTTTGATCCAAAGTAGTAAAACTTGATGTAACTCCTTCCCTTGAACAGGATATTCAAAGTTAACAAGTTTTCAACTTATAGGTTGTTAAGGACAGGGCACTCTGTTTTCAGCTGAATCAAGGCTGGAGTTAATCAGAGGTTAGAGGTTGAGTTCTTTCGAGGTTGGGGTCGTATGATACATTTCTGGAAAGCTTTGGAAGAGCTTTACAACTTTTCTGTTGAGTTCCAGAGGTGTTTCATCCCTTAACCACTCGAAAAATGCAGTAAAGTTGAAACTGTCCAGAAAACAGGACAGAATAAAGACTCTCTGTAGACTCTCTGTAAATTGAGCATAACTTCCTGCATAAAAATCCAAAAATAGAAAATGAGGTAGTTCTGGAAAGCTTATGAGGTGGGTTACAACTTTGTACCAGAAAGTTTTGTCAGATTAGGAACAGAATTAACTGGGATTCTTGGATCAATTCAGTACCTAAAGCAGGGAGGTGCTGTCCAATTGATTCCAGAAATTCTGTTAACTTTGACATCTCATAACTTTTGAACCAGGACAGATCATAGGCCCAGCAAACACTTTCTGGAAAGCTATTGAAGTTAGCTTTAACTTTGATGTTGAGCTCCAGAATTGGTTTTGCTTTTAAACTGGCCTAAATCAGGTTGAAATGGAGACTGGTCAGGGCTGTCATGGGAACAGCAGATCAGCAGTCAAATTTGTTTAAAAATTTGAACTATGTTAACAAGTTTTATGGGTTCAATGACATGTTTTATGTTATAACTCAGGGGTTTACTGTTTAAATAAATATTTGACAATTCTCAAATATATTTTTACAGATGGCAGCAGATAAACAGTTGGAGAACGGGTGGGTGGCTTCCCACTGTTCTGACCGTAGCGGCTACCCGGAAGCATTGTGGCAAATGCTCCAATATTTCGGGTACAACCAAATGCCGCAATACTTCGCCAAGGAAGAAGGCGAAGAGGGGAACAATACGTGGACGATCCATGTCGAGGTTCCTGCAGGACCTACGCCACCCGGTTGGGTGCCATTCACCGTCACGGTGAGAGGAAGACAACCGGAAGGGATGTGGCAAGTGGCAGCCCGTGACACTATGTCACGTTTCTGCCAACTGCACGTGCAGGCTATGGAGGGCACTCCATACACACTCGTTCCGGTGGAGGGACGAGCTCAGCATGTGTGGGAAGAGAGGTACCTGGAAGCAACGGACCCGAGTTGCCCAAGGTACAACCCCGCGGAGGCAAATCTCAGCCTCCAGATGAGGGCGGGAAACGCCGTGATGGACAGCCAAGCTGTTCATACGGAGCATCTTGCCACAAAGATCAAGGCGAGCACAAGCCATGGAGATCATTTCGAGAGTGCTCACAGCGCACTCCGCAATGTGCTCCTTCCGACGATCAAGCGACTGAATGAACAACACAATCAGTTGCGTCGTCTGAAGAAGGCAAGGAAGACGAGTCGTGTGGACATCGCGGCGTTGCAAGAGCTGGTGCAGACCCTAACCCAGCAGAATGAGGACCTTACTCAAGAGCGGGACGACGCTATTGAGGAAGGACAAGGCTGGGAAGAGGACTACAACCAAGCTATGGACGAGGTGCATGCTTTGCAGGACCTCGTGCCCCCGGTGTTAGGCGTACCGGTAGTCTTGGGTCTTCCAGCAATGGGAGAACCCGGGATGGGAGAAGAGGTGGTAGACCCAGAGCCACCAGCAGAGGTACCGGAGGAGGACGACCCACAGGAGGTCGAGTTCTACTCCGAGTAGGGGTTTACGGTTGCCAAGTAGGGCAGCTAGGGTAGCGTAACCCAACTTTTGTAATCGGTGACATGTTGCGTAGACAGTAGCGTGTGTATAGGTAGTGACAACATGAGCACGACTTCTCGGAGATCCGAGAATAATGTATCTTGTATAAAGTTTATGCTTTATCAATATATGTGAATGTTGTGCAAATTAATCATGCGTCGCTTCAATACCTACTGTTGCTTATGGAAATTTTAAGTAAGACATGTGCTGATCGCTGCTGTTTTGAATTTCAGAATGACGCGTACTCGTGCCAACCCGGACGTTGGGGGTACCAGTCAAGGGGGAGAGACCTCCCAACCACCTCCCGAGGACTCCTCGGGACAACAACAGCAGCAGCAACAGCAACAGCAAACACCGCCACCGCCACTGCCAACGGTTACATTGGCCGACATCGTCGCGGCAATGGCGGGCTCGCATCAGCAGCACACGGAGTTGCTGCAGACTCTCATAGCCAATACGTCTCGCCCAGAGAGACGTCAAGATCGTGAGGAGCGCCAACAGAGCTCCTACTCCGACTTCCTGGCGACTCATCCCCCAGTATTCTCATGGGCGGATGAACCATTTGACGCGGACAACTGGCTCCGCGCCATAGAAATGAAGTTCGGGCTGCTCCAAATCAGCGAGCAGCGCAAGACTCAGTTCGCGGTCCAGCAGCTCCAAGGATCCGCGAGCGCGTGGTGGGCCAACTTCTGTGCTTCACAGCCCACCGACCGAGTGATGACCTGGGCGGAGTTCCGGACGGCCTTCAGGGCCTATCATATACCGCCAGGTCTGATGAAGAGGAAGACACAGGAGTTCCTACACCTGCAACAAGGGAGCCGGAACGCGCTGGAATACTCCAGGGCGTTTAACGATCTCGCGCTATATGCGTCGTATCATGCTGATACAGACGAGAAGCGGCGGGACCATTTCTACCAAGGGCTTAACCCGCTCCTGAAGGACAAATTGGCGATGTTCAATCGCGGCAGCCTCAACGACATCATTGATGCTGCGATTGTTCAGGAGGACTCCGGTAAGGAGTTGGCGGCGGCAGAGCGAAAGCGAAGCACGCCGCAGAGCAGCGGAGAAGGAGGCGGTCCTTCTCAGAAGTTTCGGATGGTGAATCGCTCACCATCAGGTCCACGCTGGCAGCCACCACAGCGGTCGATGCCATTCCGCAGTCGGCCGTATTCTTCGCCGGCATTCCGGCCGGCACTGCCAGTTCCACCGCAACAACGACAGCAGCAGCGGGCGATGCCGCGTGCGTTTGCACCTCCGCAACGCATGCCGGGCTTTCATCCATCGAGCACTCCACTAGCAGCGGCCACCTGTTACAAATGTGGTCGTCCAGGGCACTTCGCGAGCAGTTGCCCGGAGAGGCAAGGCGGCGGAGTGGCACCACAGTTTCCGGGGAGGAATCAACCCCGGAACCCTACTAATGCGCGGCGGGCAAACCCTAGGCCCGGCACTGTCCACCAACTTGCCATTGAGGACGTGCCGGAGGGCGAGCCAATCCTTGCGGGTATGTTCCAACTCCACCAGCATCCTGCTATAGTACTATTTGATTCAGGCGCCACGCATAGTTTCATTAGCCAAGCTTTCATTGATAAGTATAGCTTGCAAATACTACCCACCGATAGTCCTTATGTGATCTGTTCACCGGGTGGGAAAATTTCAGCAAGCATGATGGTCCCAAAAGCGCCATTGTGCTTAGAAGGTAGAGTTTACCCTACGTCTCTCATAATTTTAGAGGGACAAAAGGTCGATGTCTTCTTAGGGATGTCGTGGTTAACCCGCCACGGCGCTGTTTTAGACACCGTCCTCCGAGTCATGCACTTGAACTCAGAAGTGCACGAGTCTCACTCATTATTTCTGGACAGTCCCGAAATAAAACTTCCAAGTGTCTATCAAGCCACAACCATCAGATTGGAAGATATTCCAGTGGTCCGAGATTTCCCTGACGTATTCACGGACGATTTGCCGGGGATGCCGCCCGATAGAGAGGTGGAGTTCAAGATTGAGCTTGCACCAGGAACCATGCCAATATCCCGAAGGCCGTACAAGATGGCGCCCAAGGAGTTGGCTGAACTGAAGACTCAGCTCACGGACCTTCTGGAGAAGGGTTTTATTAGGCCGAGCTCCTCGCCATGGGGTTGTTCGGCATTATTTGTCAAGAAGAAGGATGAGGCGTTGCGGCTTTGCGTGGACTACCGTCCATTAAATGCCGTAACCATCAAGAACAAGTACCCGTTGCCACGGATCGACATGTTGTTTGATCAGTTGGTCGAAGCAAAGATCTTTTCCAAGATGGATTTAAGATCCGGGTACCATCAGATTAAGATAAGGGCTGAGGACATTCCGAAGACGGCTTTCTCGACGAGGTACAGACTTTATGAGTACCTGGTCATGTCCTTCGGCCTCACCAATGCTCCAGCTCACTTCATGTACTTAATGAACTCGGTATTCATGCCGGAGCTGGACAAGTTTGTCGTGGTCTTCATCGACGACATCCTGGTATATTCCAAATCGGAGGAAGATCACAAGAAACATCTGCGTATAGTCTTGCAACCGCTGCGGGATCACAAGTTATACACAAAATTCAGCAAATGCGAGTTTTGGATATCGCAAGTGCCTTTCCTCGGGCATATCATCTCAGCGGAGGGTATCGCTGTGGACCCGAGCAAGATCACGCAAGTGCTGAATTGGAAATCCCCGAGAACTGTTCATGAGGTACGGAGTTTCCTCGGACTCACGGGATATTATCGGAGGTTCATTCCGAACTTCTTGAAGATTTCCAAGCCAATGACGGAGCTGCTGAAAAAGGCTACCAAATATGTTTGGAGTCCAACATGTGAAGCAGCATTCAAGGCTTTAGTCAAGCACCTGACATCAGCACCGGTTTTGGCGCAGCCAGACACAACAAAACCGTTCGATGTGTACTGCGATGCATCCGGCATTGGGCTCGGGTGTGTGCTGATGCAAGACCGAAGAGTGGTCGCATATGGATCACGGCAGCTTAGAAACCATGAGCAAAATTATCCAACTTACGACTTGGAGCTCGCTGCCGTGGTACTTGCACTAAAGATGTGGAGGCACTACCTACTCGGTAACCTCGTACATTTATATACCGACCACAAAAGCCTCAAGTACATATTCACTCAGAAGGAGCTGAACATGAGGCAACGAAGATGGTTAGAACTGATAAACGATTACGAGATAGAGATCCATTATCATCCGGGCAAGGCAAACGTAGTGGCAGATGCGCTGAGCCGCAAGTCACACGTCAACAATCTGACCATCACACCGTTGGAAGAGAGCGAACCACCACTACATGTGATTCCACACGGAGCTCTCTACAACCTAGCTTTAATCCCCACCATCCGTGAAGAGATAGCGACAGCCCAGAAGAATGACAGGGGCATGTCACATTTGC
Organism: Neostapfia colusana; assembly: GCA_030760725.1. NCBI lineage: Eukaryota > Viridiplantae > Streptophyta > Magnoliopsida > Poales > Poaceae > Neostapfia > Neostapfia colusana. The sequence continues at coordinate 112,486,336 of JASWHV010000006.1, forward strand.
GGAGACATGTAGACAGTGGGGAGTTGAAATGTTTCCGGAAGGACGTAGACGGCGTTCTGTGGTTCAAGGACCGGATCGTCGTACCCCGTAAACCGGAATTACGGAAGAAGATCTTTGATGAGGCTCACTTATCAAAGTTCTCTATTCACCCCGGCAGTAACAAGATGTATCAAGAACTCAGAAGAAAGTTTTGGTGGACACGGATGAAGCGCGAGGTTGCAAAATACGTGTCCGAGTGTGATACATGTCGAAGGGTGAAGGCAGATCATATGCGGAAACCGGGACTGCTGCAACCACTGGGCATTCCTACCTGGAAGTGGGAGGACGTGAGCATGGATTTCATCGTCGGTTTACCCACCACCTTACAGAAACATGATTCCGTGTGGGTGATCATCGATCGGCTCACCAAAGTTGCCCATTTCATCCCGGTCAACACCATCTACAACGCCAAGAAGTACGCTGAACTGTACATCTCACGGATCCTATGCTTGTACCGCGTACCCCGTACTATCATATCGGATCGGGGCACTTTATTTGTGTCCCGTTTTTGGGAGCAGCTGCACGCTGCCTTGGAAGCTGATCCGTAGTTCAGCCTACCACCCACAGACGGATGGGCAAACGGAGCGGGTAAATCAAATCTTAGAAGACATGCTACGAGCTTGTGCTATCAACCACGGCAAGAATTGGGATGATCACTTGCCGTTAGCCGAGTTCTCGTACAACAATGGGTACCAAGCCAGCATCAAGATGGCGCCCTACGAAGCGCTATACGGAAGAAAATGCCGCACACCATTGAACTGGTGTGAGTCTGGCGAAAGGGTTACCTTCGGGATTGACCTTGTCAACAACGCGGAAGAAAAGGTTCGACTAATTCAAGCGAACCTAAAAGCCGCTCAATCCCATCAGAAACAGTATGCGGACCGGAGAAGGCGCCCATTACAATTCGAAGTTGGAGATCACATATATCTACGGGTGTCTCCAATGAAGGGCGTAAACAGATTTGGGGTGAGAGGAAAGTTGGCACCCCGATTCATCGGTCCATTTCAGATTACCGAGAGATGTGGATCAGTGGCATACCGGCTGAAGTTACCAGAAGCACTTTCCGGTGGGCACGACGTCTTTCACATTTCCCAGCTGAGGAAGTGTCTCAAGCTATCAACTACCGTTCAGCTGGAAGACATTGAAGAACTGCAACCGGATCTCACCTATCGGGAGGAACCGGTGCAGATTATTGATGAAAAGGCCCGAACCACACGCAACCGTACGTTGTGGTTCTACAAGGTTCTATGGAGTAATCACTCCATGGACGAAGCGACATGGGAGAGTGAAGCATTTCTTCGCACTAACTACCCCGACTTTTTCACGTCGCATATCCGGTAATTTTCCACCGTCCTCTCTCTCATTTTCACCTTATAATCTCGGGACGAGATTCTTTTAAGGGGGGAGGGATGTAAGGGCCTCAGTTTTGACACACATTTGCAGTGTTCATCACCACACCACACACCTCATTTGAGGAAGAATGATGAACACAAATGAAGAGCAAGTAACAATTATCAACATGCTCATTAGAGAACAAACTTACACATTGCAAAAGTGGTATTTCCCACATGTGATATAGATGGGCTGGACATATGAAAACTCCTACACTTTACTAAGGATGTCCATGCCAAGTTTCACCCAAATTCAAAACCTTTTTGAGGTCAGTTTGGGTATAGTTAGGAAGAGGGCAGTTTGAAACCATATTCAAATTCAAACTGTTTTTATCCCATGAATTTAAAAGTGGAAGGCATATTCTTACTCAGCACATTTTTGTGAGCTCACACACCAATTTTCACTCCATTTGGAGTTGATCTTGACATGAGCTAAGGGGGAGAAATTCAAACTTTATTTGAATTTCAAACTGAACTTGTGCTGAAATTCATTCAAACCAAACCTCATTTGAACTTTGATCAATTCAAATGGCTCAGGGGTGAATAATTTGAATTGCCAAGGGTAGTATGGGGTTCACTGTTTACAACAGTGATTAGGAGTAAATTTCAGAGGTTAAAACTGGAGGTGGGACCCACATGTCAGCCACTGCTCAGATCAAACCGACTGAGACTTTTTCACTCGGGTCGCCGAGCCGCAGCGGTGATTGCCACCGAGGGCAGCCGCCGCGCCAGCAGCTTCTTGCCCACGCTCGGGCGTGAGGCGGTGCAGAGCCTTCTTAAGGCGCCTGCCCCCTCCTCGGCCGAGGCACCACCGTTCTTCCCCGCAAGAACTCAGCGCCGGCCGAAAACTTCCGCAGCTCGGACTTGATCGGAGAACGCCGATCACAGCTCCCTCCGTCCACTCCAGAGCCCCAGCAAGGTACTAGAAACCTTCCTCCGTCCTCCCCGTTGCTAGAATTCGGTTGAAACTGATTGATATCGGCTGTGCCGAAAGATCAAATTCGGGACTTGGAACCGCCGCACCTCGGGCTCTCGTGGACAGCCCAACCAGGGCATTGTCACGCCCGATCCAAGGTACCCTTGGACGCGCGGGTGACCGGTGCTGCTCATCCCCGAGCCACAGCTCGAGTGGTTGCTCACCGGCGGCGAATTTCCACTTTTCCCCTTTCTGTGTGCAGAATGACCTTCGGGTACGATTCTGTTTAATTCGTGCTCTAGAAAGGATTAGAGGGCCTCAAGCCGCTCTCACACGAGCTAGACACCATAATGCACAAGTTGCCTTCACAACTCTGGGCCGGAGAACCTCTGTGCCCGGCGTAATTTGAGGTCTACTAATGGCGGAATGAACGGGTGGCATCAGGCGCACGGTGAGGACCCATTTCGGGCATTCACCGAACTGCCTCGAGATCATGTCGACCTTCTCTAAGGTCCACTGATGCTCCCCGACCGGTTTCCCAAGTAGCTGAGGTGCTAGGGTAGTCAGCCGACATGGCCGAAGTCGTTCTGAGGTGGCGGCTAGTCGCCGACCATGCTCCGGCCATTGTCATGAGCAGCTGACCCTCGGATCCTGTTCCCCGAGTAAAAGTAGGCAGGGGCGGCCAGAATCGAGAAGTTTGGAGCTGTACAGCAGCCGGCGGCGAGCTCTCCGGCGAGATCCCTCGGCGGCGGGGCGCAGGTGTCGCGAGGTTGAAGAAGGGGGTGGACCCCAGCTGTCAGCGGGAGATATTTTGAATCGGGATCCGGCTGCGGCCGGGATCGGGTGTGCTGGCGCGTAAAATCATTGTGGGCCGTGGTGTGCTGTCGCCTCGGCGTGCGACCCGTGGGCCCAGGGCCCACACGCGAGTTTAAACTTTTCCCCGATTTTCAGATTTCCTTCAAACTTCAAATCCTCATAACTTTGGCTAGAAAGCTCCAAATTGAGTGAACCAAATTTTGCTGGATTCAGCTCTCTGAGTACTTTCGAGAAAATCAAGTTTCACTTCATGAAATTCCTTATTTCTCCAGACTTAATTCCTCAAAATTTAAACTGTTAGGAATTTTATCTGGAGAAACCTTTGGAGGAAAATCCTGAAATTTTTCTGAGATGTTCACCAAAATATCCTTGAACTACCATAAAAATTTTAGATCCATTTGAGCTCATTTAATCCACCTAATGGTGTGATTAGTGAAACTGTTCCAGGGAAAATAGAAAATGTTCAGAAACATTTTCAGAATTTTCTCTGAAATTATTTAGCTCGTAACTTTAACTAGGAACCTTCAAATTAAGTGAGACCAACTCCATTAGAACACTCTGAAAATCTAGTGTTCAGAAAGTCATAGTTTGTTTCATGAAAATTCTTAGAACACCCTAAAAGCCTTTAATTAAGGTCAAGGACATAATTAATTGTGGAGGGCTCAATTGAGCTTTGCTGCAACTAAAACTTGACCAAGTCTCTGTTTAGGTTGTAACCAAGCCACAGTAAAAGTTTCACAGTCATTAGGTCTGTCTAGCAAGGGTTATAGACTTCACAACTTCAAAGTAATACAAATGCATTTAAATTGATACATATGTTTCTTATATCATGTAGTCGCTAAGGTCGAGGAGGAACCCGAAGTCCTAGACTTCGTTACTCCGGAGGAACAGCTAGCCTACGACCAAGAGCAGCAAGGCAAGCTCCGGTTTGCATTAACCTTTTTACAAATGTTTATTGTTTTGAGCACATCTTTGAATATTGTTCTTTGCATTAGAGTCTTGATTGGAAACCCAACTGCATAGCCACGAAAACCATGGGTTGGGTTTAGGATTGAAAACCTCGTTAGCCACTGCATTTCTAAGATAGAGTAGGATTCGGTACAAGTCGAGTAGTTGGAACTACTCGCGAGCATAGGCTAGAGGCACTCGACTCGGGTAGTGATAGCACATGAAACACATGGCAAGAAAATGAGACCAAGCGGAGGTTAAGGGCAGCAGGACTTTGGGGCCTGTGTGCTGTAGCTCCACTTGTGTCGATTGAGGACCGAGCCGTGTGTGGGCCTGTTGAACAAGCTAGAACAGTACCGAAGACCTACCGGCTATATGGGAACCGGGAAACTGATGTAACTCGGGTAGCTGGGTGTTGAGGCATAGCTGGTCGTTCAGAGGGTAGGTTGAGAGCTCGAGGTGTAAATCGGCTGGCGGCACTGAGATGCGCGTGCAGAGACCTCTTGCTTAGGACGATTGGACCGGTTCAACATTTGGCTAACGGGTGAAAGGTAGTCGCGTACGGCGTCCGTGATGGTTGTTGTAGGCAACATCGAGTACGGGCGTACGTGACGGGTTGTTCGGGTAACCCTGTAGGTGTAAATCGATTATAATCGCCGTCCCTCGCGGTCAGTGAGTACCACTTGTTCACTGTACCGTGACGTAGAAAGAACAGGCTAGTCACATGGTAAAATGTTGCTGGTTGAAAGCTGGACATTGATTGTTAATGATATGCTGTAGTTTAGAGCTAACTAAAGTTCTTTTCGACTTTGGGCAAAGTACATGAGAGAAATGCGTTTCTTGTTTGATTGCGGCTCTCTCATGTGCCTTAGCGTAAGGTTCTCCACAACCTGCTGCTAAAACTTGAAAGTAAGGTTCCACTAATTAGGCGAGTCCTTGCAACTGATTTTTACCTCATGTACCCATTACCCTCATGTAGAAGTTCCATGTTTAGGTGAGACGGGTCAGACTTGCTGAGCCTTTGTGCTCACTGCTTGTGTTTGAAGCTTTTTCAGGGTTCTATGAGGAAGGGACTCCCGAAGAGGAGACGGAACCCCAGGAGGGGAACCCCGTCGAGTGGGAGTCATGCACGCCGCAGAGTTAGTGTGCGTGTGTGCTAGCAAGGACACGTCCGAGGGCTGAACGTGCACTTGATGCTTAGTCTACGCCCGCGAGTGTAGACTGAATTTATTTTGCTGTAAACATGTTCATAAACCTGTTTGTGTAATAAACTTTCGCTTCCGCTTTGTACCTTTGATGTGTGTTATACGGTGTTGTGCAACGCAGCACCCCTCAGCGTGATCCTGGCTCGACAGGACCATTGGGGTCGTGTCACATTTCATTCATTAGTCTACGTTACGACGCAGTGAACAAGCGGTACTCGTCACCACGAGGGATGGCGAATCGACTCGATATACACCTGCAGGGAAACCCAAAGAGCACGTCACGTACGCCCACCCGTGGAGCTGCACAGCACGCTCACTCGATGTCGTACGGGACAACCTTTCACCCAATAGCCCAAATGTCGAACCGGTCGCACCGAAACGAGCAGGAGGTTCCCCACACGGAGCATCTCTCTATGCCCGTTGGCAGATTTCCACCTTGCTGCCCTCAGCCTACACCTATAAATCGGTGCGTTATGCCTCGACGCCCGGAGGTTTAGGCTACATCGGTTTATCGGGGCCCATATATCCGATATGCCTTCGGTACGTTCAATACTTGTTCAGCAGGGCCGCACACGGATCGGTCCTCAATCGACACGGGCAAGGATGCGCACACAAGACTCCCTCTTGCTGCGCCCTAGCCCTGCCTAGTCTCATTTTCATTACTAAAGTGATCTCGCGTCACTCAACCAAACCCGTGTGTCCCAATGCCTATCTCACGAGTAGATTCCAACTACTCGACTTGTACCGAAGTCCTATGACTCATTAAGCATAGCCAGTCTACTCGAGGTCTTAGACACTACCCTCACTCTTTTAGGAGCCTTTGGTTATGCAAGTGGGGTTCCATTCATCCTATACCTAATGCACATACATACTTCATATGACACATGTAAACAAAGTAAGACTTATAAAAAGGGTTAATGCAAACCGGGGCTTGCCTTGTTGCTGCTGGTCAGGGGTTAGTTCCTCTTCCGGAAGGAGGAAGTCCAGCACTTCCAGAGTCTCTTCTTCAATGGCTACACGTTTAATACAATACTATATGTTAATTTGAATGCAACGTGTGAACTGGAATACATCATTGCTAATAACTCTAGCTAGCCCTTCCCTTTGGTTCTGAAATTTTTATGGTGGACTGGTAGGGTCCTAACCAGAGTTGTGACCAAGTTTTATTTGAAACAAAGTTCATTTGAACCCTGTAGAAATAGAAACCCATTTGGTCAATATTTGAGCCTCTGGATGATTCCAGGGGTTTTCATGGCTCTAACCATTACTTTCTGGAAACTAGACTTTAAGATGGTTCTAATGGAGTTGGTTTCACGTCATTTGAAGAATTCCACAGAAAGTTATGTCCTAATTAAGATTGGAGAAAATCTGAAAAATGTTTTTGTACATTTTTCTATTTTCCCTGGGCAGTTCCTTTAATCAACCAATTAGGGTAACTAAATGAACTTGGATGAGTCTGAAAATTTTACTAGGATTCAGGGATTTTCCAATGAACCTTTCAGCCAAATTTCAGAATTTTTCATAAAGTAGCCCTCCAGATAAAATTCCCAACAGTTTAAAATTTAGGGATTTAATTCTGGAAAACTATTCACTTTCATGAGCTGAATTTGGTATTGCTGGAAAGTGCTCAGAGAGCTGAATCCAAAAAAATTTGGTTCACCCGATTTGGAGCTTTCTAGCCAAAGTAATGAGGATTTGAAGTTTGGAAGAATTCTGAAAATCGGGGGAAAAGATTAAACTCTCGGGGCCCGCGGGGACACGTGTCGAGCGCGGAGGTGTCCGGCACACCGGGGATACCACACGTGTCGAGCGCGGAGGTGTCCGGCACACCGGAGCTCACAGGGTATTTGCGCGCCAGCACAGCCGATCCCTGGCCCCAACCGATCCCAATTTAAATTCTTCAGCCGTTGACACGTGGGCCAGCCGGCTTCGTCTTCCTCCCGCCGTTCTCTCGCGCCCGCGCCGCCGACCTTGCCGGAGCAGACTCGGGGCTCGCTGGCTCGCCGCTGCCGGACCTCCCATGGTCTGAAACTCGCCGCCAGGGGGTTGTCGACGTCGAGGAACACGTCGGGGGTGACAGGTCGGGCTGGGGGTGACCGGAAATAGCTCGGCGACGTGCCGCGGCCTTGGTTGAGGTTCGACACCGTCGACCGTGGTTTCTAAACCCGCCAACACCTCGAACAAATGGCCCTACAGCATCAGTGTACCTCTAGTAAGCTTGACAAGGTGTCAAAAGGGTTCAGGGATGGCGGCAAGTCGGTCGGCACCGTGTGACCGATCGTGCCCGCCATGACCGCCCTCGATCGAGCTCGAAATTCGTCACTCCTAGACAGTTTCACGCTACGGATGCAGAAAAGAACTTGATCGCTGGCTAGTCCAGCGTCTATGTGCAAGATTTGATGACCTCCGAAAGATCATAGGACGAGAATTTAAAGAAACCGTACCGGAAGCTTGGTTTACGGTCGCCGGAGCAAAAACTAGAAATTCTCTGCGGATTCTTCACGGTTGGCTTCCAAACTTGGAGGAGAGCCGCACGGTGGTCGCGCGCTCCTGTTGCCTCTCTCGCTGGTCCGTGAAAACGCCTGTGGAACGCTGCCCACGGGCGCCTGACTCTCGGCTGAGGCTAGGTCGCCGCGGTGGCGATCGTCTTTGGGTAAAGGAGGTCGGAGCTCGGGGTTTCTGGCGTTGGGGAGGTGCAGTGCGAGCTCAGGTGGCTGTCTAGCAGCTCAGGGACGAAGGAGGAGATGGTTTTGCTGGTTTTCCCGATTGAGCAGAGAGCTGCGGCGAGAAACAATGCCGCTGCTCGGGTTTGCCCGCGAGAAGATAAAGCCGGCCGACTCCTGCTCGGCTGAGGCGGTGCCGGTCGCGTGGGGGCGCGAGCCAGCCGCCCTGGGCGCCAGCTCGCGGAGAGGGAAGCAGCTGGTGGCGCTGGTAGCTGCTCGGTGGCACAGCCGACAGCTGCTCGTTGGAATTTCCCACCGAGACTCTGACTTTGGGTGCAAGTTTCTCCTTCTCCCCTCTATGACATGTGGGTCCCACCCGGGGTTTTAACCTCTGAAATTTACTCCTAATCACTGTTGTAAACAGTGAGCCCCATAATACCCCTGGTGATTCAAATTATTCACCCCTGAGCCATTTGAATTGAATAGAATTCAAATTGGGTTCGGTTTGAGTGAATTTCAGCACAAGTTCAGTTTTGAATTCAAATAAAGTTTGAATTCGTCCCACTTAGCTCATGTCAAGATCAACTCCAAATGGAGTGAAAATTGGTGGGCTTACTCAGAAAAATGTGCTGAGTTTGAATATGAAGCTAACTTTTGAATTTGGGTGATGAAAGTTGCTGCAATTTGAATTTACATTCAAATTGGCCTCTTTTTCAAATAACCCAAAAAGTGCCTCAAAAAGTGCTGGATTTCTATGAAACTTGGACCGAACCTTCCCAAGACTTTTTAAGTTCTAGGGGTGAGCTCAACCTCTCATGTTCCTATGTCCAAATCCCACTTTGTGAAAAGGAAGACTTTCCCCTCTAATCACTCTGTTGATGAAGGTTACTTGCTCTTCACAATATTTCCTAAGATATCCACAATGAAAACTGTGGTGTTGCGGGGTGAAGAAAAGTTTTTGCAAGTCCCTTTTCTTGGTCTTTTACATCCCTCCCCCATAAAAGAATCTCGTCCCGAGATTACAAAAGAAGAGATAGCGATGTAGTAGGGACTCACCCGTGTTGAGAAGCCATGAACTCCGGGTACTTTGAGCGAAGGAACTCCTCGCTCTCCCACGTCGCTTCTTCGGCGGTGTGGTTGCTCCAGAGTATTTTGTAGAACCACAACGTTCTGCTACGCGTGGTTCGGGCTTTCTCATCAAGAATTCCCACCGGATACTCCTCATATGTTAAATCCGGTTTCAGCTCGCCGATGTCTTCGGTAGGAACAGCAGCTGTATGCTTCAAGCATTTTCGCAGTTGCGAAACATGGAAAACATCATGGACACCAGCCAGAGATGCCGGTAGTTCCAATCGATACGCCGCTGGTCCACACTTCTCGGTGATAGCGTAGGGTCCAATGAAACAGGGAGCGAGCTTCCCCTTCACACCAAACCGGTGCACGCCCTTCATTGGAGACACACGGAGGTACACGTGTTCCCCAACGTCAAAATGCAACGGTCTACGCCTCTTATCAGCGTAGCTCTTTTGTCGGGATTGAGCAGCCTTCAAGTTAGCTTGAATCACCCAAACGCGCTCTTCGGCGTCGTTCACCACATCAACCCTGAATGTGACCCTTTCACCGGACTCGCACCAATTTAATGGGGTGCGGCATTTGCAACCGTAGAGAGCTTCGTAGGGTGCCATCTTGATACTCGCCTGATAGCCGTTGTTGTACGAGAATTCCACCAATGGTAGGTGATCATCCCAGTTCCTACCATGGTGGATGGCACATGCTCTCAACATGTCTTCCAGAACTTGATTCACCCTCTCTGTCTGGCCATCTGTTTGAGGGTGATAAGCGGAGCTCCTAATCAACTTAGTACCCAATGCAGCGTGTAGCTGCTCCCAAAAGCGAGATACAAATAATGCACCTCGATCTGAGATAATGGTCTTGGGTACCCCGTATAGGCATAGAATTTTTGCTATGTATAGCTCCGCATATTTTCCGGCATTGTAACGTGTATTTACCGGAATGAAGTGAGCCGTCTTGGTTAACCGATCCACGATTACCCCACATGGAATCATGCTTGTTGGATGTTAGGGGTAATCCCACAATGAAATCCATGCTCACATCTTCCCATTTCCATGCCGGAATCTTCAGGGGTTGCAGCAGCCCTGATTTTTTCATGTGATCAGCTTTCACTCGTCTACACGTATCGCACTCAGATACGTACTTAGCTACCTCCCACTTCATCCGTTTCCACCAAAATTTCTTTTTCAGTCTTGGTACATTTTGTTGCTGCCCGGACGAATGGAGAATTTAGACAAGTGGGCTTCGTCGAGGATTTTCTACCTCAGTTCCATATCTCGGGGTACGACTATGCGGTCATTAAACCATAGCGCCCCCTCATCATCTTTCCGGAAACATTTAATCTCTCCATTGTCTATCCGTCTCCGGAGATGTGCCATGCCTTTATCATCTTTCTGAGCTGCAATGATGTCCTCCCTAATAGTAGGGATGAGGGCAAGGTTGTACAGCGATCCATAAGGAACCAAGTATAAACTTGGCTCTTCCTCCTCCACCGGTGTAATGGTGAGGTGATGGACATGTGATTTTCGACTCAGCGCGTCGGCAACCACTTTCGCCTTGCCGGGGTGGTAGTGAATCTCAATCTCATAGTCCTTGATTAATTCTAACCACCTCCGTTGCCTCATGTTCAGCTCCTTCTGGGTGAAAATGTATTTCAAGCTCTTGTGGTCGGTGTAGAGTTGCACCAAGTTCCCCAGGAGATAGTGCCTCCACATTTTCAGCGCCAAAACCACTGCAGCAAGCTCAAGGTCATGAGTGGGATAATGCTGCTCATGGTTCTGAAGTTGGCGTGAGCCATAAGCGACCACACGTCCTTCCTGCATCAACACGCAGCCAAGCCCAATACCGGACGCGTCACAATACACGTCGAAGGGCTTTGTTGTATCCGGCTGAGCTAAGACCGGGGCTGTGGTGAGATGCTTCACCAATGCTCGGAACGCTCCTTCACACGCCGTGTTCCAAACATATTTCGTCCCTTTCTTCAGCAACTCTGTCATCGGTTTAGCGAGCTTGGAGAAGCTTGGGATGAATCTCCTATAGTATCCCGCTAACCCGAGGAAGCTTCTGACTTCATGGACTGAAGTGGGAGCTTTCCATTTCAGCACTTGCTCTATTTTACTTGGGTCAACCGCAATGCCTTCAGCTGAGATGATATGTCCCAAGAATGGCACTTGGCTGATCCAAAACTCGCATTTACTGAACTTGGCGTAGAGTTTATGGTCTCGCAATCGTTGAAGAACGATCCGCAAGTGTTCGGCATGTTCGGCTTCTGTCTTGGAGTAAACCAAGATATCGTCGATGAACACTACCACGAACTTGTCCAGCTCCGGCATGAACACCGAGTTCATGAGATACATGAAATGGGCTGGAGCATTTGTGAGACCAAAGGACATGACGAGATATTCATATAATCCATATCTCGTCGAGAAGGCCGTCTTTGGGATATCCTCTGCCCGGATCTTTATCTGGTGATATCCAGAGTGAAGGTCCATCTTGGAGAATACACTTGCACCCACAAGTTGATCAAACAATATGTCGATGCGGGGCAGTGGGTACTTATTCTTGATGGTGACGGCGTTGAGCGGCCGGTAATCCACACACAGCCTCAGGGTTTCATCCTTCTTCTTCACGAACAACGCCGAGCATCCCCAAGGCGAGGAACTCGGCCTAATGAAACCCTTGCTCAACAGATCATTGAGCTGTTCTTTCAGTTCCGCCAGCTCATTTGGAGCCATCTTGTATGGTCTCCGTGATATGGGCGTAGTCCCGGGTGCGAGCTCGATCTTGAACTCGACATCCCGCTCAGGTGGCATGCCCGGAAGATCATCCGGGAATACATCGGGATATTCCCGGACCACGGGGATGTCCTCCATCTTGAGAGCTGTAGTATTGTGGATCACTGAAACTTCCCGGACTGGATTATCTAATAGGAGGGACTGCGGACGGTGTAATGGGGAGTTGAGGTGAACCGTCCGTGATGGGGTTTACAGGACAGCGCCATGGTAGCTTAGCCATGACATTCCTAAGATTGCATCAATCTTTTGCCCCTCAAGGATAATCATAGTGGTGGGATATATCTTCCCACCTAAGCACAGTGGTGCTTTTGGAACCATCATCGTTGCTGAAATCTTTCCTCCCGGTGAGCAGATCATATACGAACACTCGGTTGGAAAGACTTCCAGCTGATGCTTAACCACATACGATGCACTTATGAAGTTGTGGGTTGCACCAGAATCAAACAATATGACGATGGCTTGATGGTTGAGAGTAAACGTACCCGCCAGCACGTTGTCTCCCTCTGGGGCGTCCTTATTGTCGAGGTTGCGGACGCCTCCAGTCCGCTGACCAACCTTCTTCACCGGAGGTCGGCCTCGAGCACCGCCCTGGGACGTGGCTTGCCCGCTGCTCGGCTGCCCCTGGGGACAGTCCTTCGCGAAGTGGCCCGCCTGGCCACACGTGAAGCAGGTGAAATGGGGTGGTCCCCCGCTGATCGGTGGACGGAAACCCGGGGCGCGTTGTGGCGGTGGAAACGCCCGGGGTACCGTCTGCTGCTGCTGTTGCTGTCTTGGTGGTGGCATCAGCGGACGGAACGGGGGTGCATGGAACGAACGTCCCTCGAACTGTTGAGGTCGCGCCGGTGGACGCCACTGCTGCCCGGATGGTGTCCGATACACCATACGGTACTTCTGAGGCGCGCCACCACCGCTGCTAGGTGGAGCGCTGCGCTTCCTCTGCTCAGCTGCCAACTCCCGCTGAGCGTCCTCTTGCATGATCGCGGCATTGACTAAGTTGTTGAATGTGCCGCGATTCAACTGAACGAGGTGCGTCTTCATTTCGGGGTGTAACCCCCGATAGAAATGCTCCCTCTTCTTCTCCTCCGTGGAGATATAGTCTGACGCATACTGCGCCAGATGGTTGAAGGCACGGGAGTAGTCGTGGGCACTCCTCCCACCCTGCTTCAGTTCCAAAAATTCTTGGAACTTCCTCTTCATTATTCCGGGAGGAATGTGATAGGCGCGGAACGCCTCCCGGAACTCTTGCCATTCCACGGCATGGTGAGCAGGACGTGAGGCGACATAATTCGCCCACCACGCACCAGCGGCACCGTGGAGCTGCTGTGCTGCGAACAGGGTCTTCTGTCGCTCCGTACACTGGAGCAGCCCAAACTTGGACTCGATAGTCCGCAGCCAGTTGTCCGCCTCCAGTGGTTCTTCGGCATCGGTGAACACTGGAGGGTGCGTACTCATGAAATCCGAGTACGACACTTCACGGAGCTCACGAGGCCCTCGCTCTTGACGTCCCCCCGCCTGGGACGTATTCTACACGATCGTGCGGAGCAGGTCGGTCTGCTCCTCACGACCTCCCACCAGTGCCGCTATCACATCCGCTAGAGTAAGCGGAGGCGGCGGTGGTGGCTGCTGCTGCGGGGTGCTGTCGTAGGCCGGTGGCTGGGAGTCATCGCCTCCCCCTTGGCTAGAGCCACCAACCTCGTGCGTGGTCCTAGTGCGAACCATCTGCAACCATACGACAATAAAATCAGTCCTGCAAGAGAGTGCATGCAGTCCAAATGGAATAGGTGTAAAACATAATGACAATAAAAACATGCGATACATCTCGTAAGTAGATAGTGTAATAACTTTGCACAAGCTACACCATTACCAGACCAAACACAAGCTAGTTTAATCCAACTTGATGAACCTCCCCTCTGGAAGCTCACCATAACTAGGTTTGGCCACCACGAGACATTACTATCGCGTTGTCATCACGTATACCACCCTTACGGTACAACACCCTTTCCAATAAGTTCAACTGTCATTCTTCTGTCAGAATGACCAGTTTCTACCTATTCCAAGTTTTGATCTGGTTCTGGGCATTTTCACGACTCAAGCTAAACACCAAAGTTAAATTCAACTTCGGTATCTTTCCAAAGAGTACTCATTTGCCCCCAGATCAGCTTTGGTTAAAAAGTTATGCTAATTCAAAGTCAACAGAATTTCTGGAAGAATTTTAACAGCACCTCCCTTGGAAGTGGCTGTTTTCAACCCTGGTTTCCACTGAAATCTGTGCTGAAATTTCAGAAACTTTGAATTGCAAAGATGTCAAACATCTTCTAATCTTCCTAAGGAGGTATCATATGAAAATTTTTGGTTTTGTTGCTGGGAGTTATCATTGAAAAACAGAACAGTCCAGAGAATGTTTTACTCTGTCCTGGTTCTGAACAGTTTACATTCCTCTAGGATTTAAGCCATCTTAAGGTGAGTTTCAGCTCTGGAAGTCTACAACAAAGTTGTAGAGTACTTCAATTCCCTTCCAGAACTATATAGCACACCTCTCTCGGCTAAAAGACCTGTGAGTTATGCCCTGTTGAAGATCAGCAACCTTGCTGTCCCAAAACAGAGCACTCTGTTTTTCAGTCTTTTTGGAACTACACTCATCACTATCCCATTCTTATACCAAACCAGGGTCCTAAATGTGGAACCTATAGATTTTAATTCCTTGTTATCATTATTTTCATGCATATGCCTACAATATCTGGGTACGACGTTCCTCACAAAAGAAAATTCTAACTGGATCATACCGGCATATACGTCTCAAGTGTGGCACTAAACGGTCTCTCGCACACGTTTACTACATGGATACATACGTGGTTAGTACCTGCAGGAAACCACACAATAATGGTGCACTCAAAGGTTGTTCATTCCAGGCAGTCCATATTTGAAAGTAAATACAAACGCCCGTATCATTGTCATACGGCCGTCCTTGAGCTAAGTCACGTCTCAAGGTACGTGATCGTGTTTCAACACCACATGACGGGGAACCCGAGTATGTCATGAACGGGTCGTCACGGTTGGGAATGTTATCAACCCAACAGATACCACCTACTGCCCTGCAGGGCACGTCGATGGCAAGCGCTGCGTATGTCCTCCTGGGCTACTTCCAGACGAACACACTCTCGCGTTACTGACCACGCGATGAGGTCTCCACTTACTTGCCTAATGCACGCTAGGGATCAGCGTTTCATATGAACTCAGGAACATGAAGAGTCCAAGAGTTTCATATTGACGTCTCACACCAAGCTGTGAGACAAATCCCTGAACCACGTTCCTCGTCAGCGAGAGCTAACCGAAATTGAACCGCTTTCGGTGGCGTTCCTTACCATATTTACCAGAGCGTAGGTGCGTCGTTACATAATTGAAATTCAGAATTATAACACATAAGTTAGTCTTTGCCACTTTAAGTAACTATACTAATATAGTCCTTACTTGGGCAGCTACCGAATCCTCACCGTATACCTAAGTTTTCCCATAATGCAGTCCTTAAGTACTGTGCTATCCCCACTACCGCTCTGATACCAGGCTGTGGCAGACCGGAATCCGCTCATCCAGGATCGCAGAGGGTGGTGCCGTGCGATGCGACACCCGACAGCACACGTCATAAGAACACATTATATTACATGGGAAAAACAAACTGAATGTACAAAGTAGTACACTTCTCAGTTACAAACTAGGGTCTTTATTACACAGCGGAAGTTTCTTTTATACAAGTCACGCCCGCCTATCTAGCAAAAGTGGTTGCCCAGCCGTAGGGCAACCCACACTAGCTGCACTCCTCAGCTCAGCGCGGCGTGTACGGCTCCCACTCAGCCGTGGTCCCCGACGGAGGGTAACCCTCGCCGGTGGACTCGTACTCCGAGTCCGTGGGTGGCTCCTCACCTGAAAAACACTTAAGCAGCAACCATGAGCACGAAGGCTCAGCAAGGCTTAACCGACTCACCTAAGCATGAAACTCTACATGAGGTGTACCATGACATAGGATAGCAATGTTGCAGCAAATGGACACGCCTACAAGTTCATCCTTAGTTCATCTTTTAGCAACAAGTTAACAGTTCAGGAAGCTGAAATTTAGGGAGCAATATTTGGTGGCACACAGGTAACAATACAATTATATCATAACAGCAATATTGAATCATAACATTTCATTCATTAGTCTACGTTACGACGCAGTGAATAAGCGGTACTCGTCACCGCGAGGGACGGCGAATCGACTCGATATACACCTGCAGGGAAACCCAAAGAGCACGTCACGTACGCCCACCCGTGGAGCTGCACAGCACGCTCACTCGATGTCGTACGGGACAACCTTTCACCCAACAGCCCAAACGTCGAACCGGTCGCACCGAAACGAGCAGGAGGTTCCCCACACGGAGCATCTCTCTATGCCCGTTGGCAGATTTCCACCTTGCTGCCCTCAGCCTACACCAATAAATCGGTGCGTTATGCCTCGACGCCCGGAGGTTTAGGCTACATCGGTTTATCGGGGGCCCATATATCCGATATGCCTTCGGTACGTTCAATACTTGTTCAGCAGGGCCGCACACGGATCGGTCCTCAATCGACACGGGCAGGGATGCACACACAAGACTCCCTCTTGCTGCGCCTTAGCCCCTGCCTAGTCTCATTTTCATTACTAAAGTGATCTCGCGTCACTCAACCGAACCCGTGTGCCCCAATGCCTATCTCGCGAGTAGATTCCAACTACTCGACTTGTACCGAAGTCCTATGACTCATTAAGCATAGCCTGTCTACTCGAGGTCTTAGACACTACCCTCACTATTTTAGGAGCCTTTGGTTATGCAAGTGTGGTTCCATTCATCCTATACCTAATGCACATACATACTTCATATGACACATGTAAACAAAGTAAGACTTATAAAAAGGGTTAATGCAAACAGGGGCTTGCCTTGTTGCTGCTGGTCAGGGGTTAGTTCCTCTTCCGGAAGGAGGAAGTCCAGCACTTCCGGAGTCTCTTCTTCAATGGCTACACGTTTAATACAATACTATATGTTAATTTGAATGCAACGTGTGAACTGGAATACATCATTGCTAATAACCCTTTGGTTCTGAAATTTTTATGGTGGACTGGTAGGGTACTAACCAGAGTTGTGACCAAGTTTTATTTGAAACAAAGTTCATTTGAACCTTGTACAAATAGAAACCCATTTGCTCAATATTTGAGCCTCTGGATGATTCCAGGGGTTTTCATGGCTCTAACCATTACTTTCTGGAAACTAGACTTTAATATGGTTCTAATGGAGTTGGTTTCACGTCATTTGAAGAATTCTACAGAAAGTTATGTCCTAATTAAGATTGGAGAAAATCTGAAAAATGTTTCTGTACATTTTTCTATTTTCCCTGGGCAGTTCCCTTAATCACCCAATTAGGGTAACTAAATGAACTTGGATGAGTCTGAAAATTTTACTGGGATTCAGGGATTTTCCAATGAACCTTTCAGCCAAATTTCAGAATTTTTCATAAAGTAGCCCTCAAGATAAAATTCCCAACAGTTTAAACTTTAGGGATTTAATTCTGGAAAACTATTCACTTTCATGAGCTGAATTTGGTATTGCTGGAAAGTGCTCAGAGAGCTGAATCCAAAAAAATTTGTTTCACCTGATTTGGAGCTTTCTAGCCAAAGTTATGAGGATTTGAAGTTTGGAAGAATTCTGAAAATCGGGGGAAAAGTTTAAACTCTCGGGGCCCGCGGGGACACGTGTCGAGCGCGGAGGTGTCCGGCACACCGGGGATACTACACGTGTCGAGCGCGGAGGTGTCCGGCACACCGGAGCTCACAGGGTATTTGCGCGCCAGCACAGCCGATCCCTGGCCACAACTGATCCCAATTTAAATTCTTCAGCCGTTTACACGTGGGCCGGCCGGCTTCGTCTTCCTCCCGCCGTTCTCTCGCGCCCGCGCCGCCGACCTCGCCGGAGCAGACTCGGGGCTCGCCGGCTCGCCGCTGCCGGACCTCCCATGGTCTGAAACTCGCCGCCAGGGGGTTGTCGACGTCGAGGAACACGTCGGGGGTGACAGGTCGGGCTGGGGGTGACCGGAAATAGCTCGGCGACGTGCCGCGGCCTCGGTTGAGGTTCGACACCGTCGACCGTGGTTTCTAAACCCGCCAACACCTCGAACAAACGGCCCTACAGCATCAGTGTACCTCTAGGAAGCTCGACAAGGTGTCAAAAGGGTTCAGGGATGGCGGCAAGTCGGTCGGCACCGTGTGACCGATCGTGCCCGCCATGACCGCCCTCGATCGAGCTCGAAATTCGTCACTCCTAGAAAGTTTCATGCTACGGATGCAGAAAAGAACTTGATCGCCGGCTAGTCCAGCGTCTATGTGCAAGATTTGATGACCTCCGAAAGATCATAGAGCGAGAATTTAAAGAAACCGTACCGGAAGCTTGGTTTACGGTCGCCGGAGCAAAAACTAGAAATTCTCTGCGGATTCTTCACGGTTGGCTTCCAAACTTGGAGGAGAGCCGCACGGTGGTTGCGCGCTCCTGTTGCCTCTCTCGCTGGACCGTGAAAACGCCTGTGGAACGCTGCCCACGGGCGCCTGACTCTCGGCTGAGGCTAGGTCGCCGCGGTGGCGATCGTCTTTGGGCAAAGGAGGTCGGAGCTCGGGGTTTCTGGCGTTGGGGAGGTGAAGTGCGAGCTCAGGTGGCTGTCTAGCAGCTCAGGGACGAAGGAGGAGATGGTTTTGCTGGTTTTCCCGATTGAGCAGAGAGCTGCGGCGAGAAACAATGCCGCTGCTCAGGTTTGCCCGCGAGAAGATAAAGCCGGCCGACTCCTGCTCAGCTGAGGCGGTGCCGGTCGCGTGGGGGCACGAGCCAGCCGCCCTGGGCGCCAGCGCGCAGAGAGGGAAGCAGCTGGTGGCGCCGGTAGCTGCTCGGTGGCACAGCCGACAGCTGCTCGGTGGAATTTCCCACCGAGACTCTGACTTTGGGTGCAAGTTTCTCCTTCTCCCCTCTATGACATGTGGGTCCCACCCAGGGTTTTAACCTCTGAAATTTACTCCTAATCACTGTTGTAAACAGTGAGCCCCATAATACCCCTGGTGATTCAAATTATTCACCCCTGATCCATTTGAATTGAATAGAATTCAAATTGGGTTCGGTTTGAGTGAATTTCAGCACAAGTTCAGTTTTGAATTCAAATAAAGTTTGAATTCGTCCCACTTAGCTCATGTCAAGATCAACTCCAAATGGAGTGAAAATTGGTGGGCTTACTCAGAAAAATGTGCTGAGTTTGAATATGAAGCTAACTTTTGAATTTGGGTGATGAAAGTTGCTGCAATTTGAATTTACATTCAAATTGGCATCTTTTTCAAATAACCCAAAAGTGCCTCAAAAAGTGTTGGATTTCTATGAAACTTGGACCAAACCTTCCCATGACTTTTTAAGTTCTAGGGGTGAGCTCAACCTCTCATGTTCCTATGTCCAAATCCCACTTTGTGAAAAGGAAGACTTTCCCCTCTAATCACTCTGTTGATGAAGGTTACTTGCTCTTCACAATATTTCCTAAGATATCCACAATGAAAACTGTGGTGTTGCGGGGTGAAGAAAAGTTTTTGCAAGTCCCTTTTCTTGGGCTTTTACACTTGTACGGCCTTCGGGATATTGGCATGGTTCCCGGTGCCAGTTCAATCTTGAACTCCACCTCACTATCGGGTGGCATCCCCGGCAAATCGTCCGGGAATACATCAAGGAACTCTTGGACCACTGGAATATCTTCCAATCTGATAGTAGTGGACTGATAGACACTTGGAAGTTTTATTTCTGGGCTGTCCAGAAATAATGAGTGAGACCCGTGCACTTCTGAGTTTAAGTGCACGACTCGAAGGACGGTGTCTAAAACAGCGCCGTGGCGGGTTAACCACGACATCCCTAGGATGACATCGACCTTCTGTCCCTCTAGGATAATGAGAGACGTGGGGTACACTCTACCCGCTAAGCATAATGGTGCTTTGGAAACCATTACGCTTGCTGAAATCTTCCCACCCGGTGAACAAATTAAATATGGACTATCGGTGGGTAGTATTGGCAAGCTGTGTTTAGCAATGCAAGCTTGGCTAATAAAATTATGCGTGGCGCCTGAATCAAACAGTACTATAGCGAGATGCTGGTGGAGTTGAAACTTAACCGCAAGGATTGGCTCGCCCTCCGGCACGTCCTCAATGGCAAGCTGGTGGACGGTGCCGGGCCTAGGGTTTGCCCGCCGCGCATTAGTAGGGTTCCGGGGTTGATTCCTCCCCGGAAACTGCGGTGCCACTCCGCCGCCTTGCCTCTCCGGGCAACTGCTCGCGAAGTGTCCTAGACGACCACACTTGTAACATGTGGCCGCTGCTGGTGGAGTGCTCGGTGGATGAAAGCCCGGCATGCGTTGCTGAGGTGCAAACGCACGCGGCATCGCCTGCTGCTGCTGTTGTTGTTGCAGTGGTGCTGGCAGTGCTGGCCGGAATGCCGGTGAAGAGTACGGCCGACTGCGGAACGGCATCGACCGCTGTGGTGGCTGCCAGCGTGGACCTGATGGTGGGCGATTCACCATCCGAAACTTCTGAGAAGGACCGCTTCCTTCTCCGCTGCTTTGCGGCGCGCTTCGCTTTCGCTCTGCCGCCGCCAACTCCTTACCGGAGTCCTCCTGAACAATCGCAGCATCAGTGATGTCGTTGAGGCTGCCGCGATTGAACATCGCCAACTTGTCCTTCAGGAGCGGGTTAAGCCCCTGGTAAAAGTGGTCCCGCCGCTTCTCGTCCGTATCTGCGTGATACGACGCGTAAAGCGCGAGATCGTTGAACGCTCTGGAGTATTCCAGCGCGTTTCTGCTCCCTTGTTGCAGGTGTAAGAATTCCTGCGTCTTCCTCTTCATTAAACCTGGCGGTATATGATAGGCCCTGAAGGCCGTCCAAAACTCCGTCCAGGTCATCACTCGGTCGGTGGGCTGTGAAGCACAAAAGTTGGCCCACCACGCGCTCGCGGATCCTTGGAGCTGCTGGACAGCGAACTGAGTCTTGCGCTGCTCGCTTATCTGGAGCAGCCCGAACTTCATCTCTATGGCGCAGGGCCAGGTGTCCGCGTCAAGTGGTTCATCCGCCCTTGAGAATACAGGGGGATGAGTCACCAGGAAGTCGGAGTAGGAGCTCTGTTGACGCTCCTCCCGGTCTTGACGTCTCTCTGGGCGAGACATATTGGCGATGAGGGTCTGCAGCAACTCTGTGTGCTGCTCATGCGAGCCCGCCATTGCCGCGACGATGTCGGCCAATGTAACCGTTGGCAGTGCGGTGGCGGTGTTTGCTGTTGCTGTTGCTGCTGCTGTCCCGAGGAGTCCTCGGGAAGTGGTTGGGAGGTCTCTCCCCCTTGACTGGTACCCCCAACGTCAGGGTTGGCACGAGTACGCGTCATTCTGAAATTCAAAACAGCAGCGATTAGCACATGTCTTACTTAAAATTCCATAAGCAACAGTAGGTATTGAAGTGACACATGATTAATTTGCACAACATTCACATATATTGATAAAGCATAAACTTTATACAAGATACATTATTCCCGGGTCTCCGAGAAGTCGTGCTCATGTCGTCACTACCTATACATACGCTACTGTCTACACGACATGTCACCGATTACAAAAGTTGGGTTACGCTACCCTAGCTGCCCTACTTGGCAACTGTAACCCCCTACTCGGAGTAGAACTCTACCTCCTGTGGGTCGTCCTCCTCCGGTACCTCTGCTGGTGGCTCTGGATCTACCACCTCTTCTCCCATCCCGGGTTCTCCCATTGCTGGAAGGCCCAAGACCACCGGTGCGCCCAATACCGGAGGTACGAGGTCCTGCAAAGCATGCACCTCGTCCATAGCCTGGTTGTAATCCTCTTCTCAGCCTTGCCCTTCCTCAATAGCGTCGTCCCGCTCTTGAGTAAGTTCTTCGTTCTTATGGGTCAGATTTTGTACCAGTTCATGCAACGCCGCGATGTCAACACGGCTTTTCTTCTTCGCCTTCTTCAGACGATGCAACTGATTGTGCTGTTCATTCAGTCGCTTAATCGTCGGAAGGAGCACATTGCGGAGTGCACTGTGAGCACTCTCGAAATGGTCTCCACGGCTCGTGCTCTCCTTGAGCTTCGTGGCGAGATGCTCCGTATGAACAGCTTGGCTGTCCATCACGGCATTTCCCGCCCTCATCTGGAGGCTAAGGTTTGCCTCCGCGGGGTTGTACCTTGGGCAACCCGGATCTGTTGCCTACTGGTACCTCTCTTCCCACACATGCTGAGCCCGTCCCTCCACCGGAACGAGCGCGTATGGAGTGCCCTCCATAGCCTGCACGTGTAGTTGGCAGAAACGTGACATGGTGTCACGGGCTGCCATTTGCCACATCCCTTCCGGTTGTCTTCCTCTCACCGTGACGGTGAACGGCACCCAACCGGGTGGCGTAGGTCCTGCAGGAACTTCGACATGGATCGTCCATGTCTGATTCCCCTCTCCGCCTTCTTCCTTGGCGAAGTATTGAGGCATCTGGTTGTACCCGAAATATTGGAGCATTTGCCTCAATGCTTCCGGGTAGCCGCTACGGTGAGAACAGTGGGACACCACCTACCCGTTCTCCAATTGCTTATCTTCTGTCATCTGTAAAATATATTTGAGAAATGTCAAATATTTATTTACACAGTAAACCGCTGAGTTATAACATAAAACATGTCATTGAACCCATAAAATTTGGAAACATGGTTCAAATTTTTGAAAAATTTGACTGCTGATCTGCTGTTCCCATGACAGCCCTGACCAGTTTTCATATCAACCTGATTTAGGCCATGGTAAAGGCAAAACCAGTTCTGGAGCTCAACATCAAAGTTAAAGCTAACTTCAATAGCTTTCCAGAAAGTATTTGCTTGGCCAAAGATCTATCCTGGTTCAAAAGTTATGAGATGTCAAAGTTAACATGATTTCTAGAGAAAATTGGACAGCACCTCCTTGCTTTAGGTACTGATTTGATCCAAGAATCCCAGTTAATTCTGTTCCTGATCTGACAAAACTTTCTGTTACAAAGTTGTAACCTATCTTATAAGCTTTCCAGAACTACCTCATTCTCTATTTTTGGATTTTTAAGCAGGATGTTATGCTTAATTTACAGAGAGTTTACATAGAGTCTTTGCTCTGCCCTGTTTTCTTGACAGTTTCAACTCTACTGTATTTTTCGATTGGTTAAGTGATGAACCACCTCTGGACCTCAACAGAAGAGTTGTAAAGATCTTCCATAGCTTTCCAGAAATGTATCATATGACCCCAACCTCGAAAGAACTCAACCTCTAACCTCTGATTAACTTCAGCCTTGATTCAGCTGAAAACAGAGTGCTCTGTCCTTAACAACCTATTAGTTGAAAACTTGTTAACTTTGAATATCCTGTTGGAAGGAGTTACATCAAGTTTTACTACTTTGGATCAAAACCTTCAAGTTTTAACAATGAAGTTGTTCATTTAGTTGGGTGTGACGTCGATGTGTCACCAGATTATGTCGGTACTACGTCCTCACAAAGAAAAAACCTATACCGGACTTAGCCGGCTTCGTTAATTCAGTGGCACTAAACGTCACTCACACATGGATGCTACACGTCTACCGTTTCGTGGTCAGGCTACCTGCAGAAACTCAAACAATCATCAGACTCGGCTGCACACCGAGCCCGGAATCCATACAGTTCGTACACCCGGCCGTCATCACTCGCCCGGATGTTCTCAAGCCAAACACGCCTTGAGATACGTGTTCACGTTTCAGACCACGTGACGGGGTCTCCCAAGTTGCACCACGCACGCCAGGGATAGACGTTGCTCGAATACCCCAAACGACATGAAGAGTCGTAGAGGATATCATAGCGGGTCGGGTTACCTGCCACCCGTGGGGCTCCACCCTTCAGCTTGTGCGCACTGGTGGACAGCGCTTACGTGTACCCCCCAAGACATAAACGTCCCGAGATACACGATTTTCCGACATAGACAAATAGGTTGATATGCCACTTTCTATACACTAATAACATCCTTATACGGGCTACTAACTCGTTCCTCACTGGATTTTTGAAAAATATGACCTTTGTACTGTGTTAAACCTCAAGCGAGCTCTGATACCACGCTGACACGACCCCAACGGTCTTGTCGAGCCAGGATCACGCTGAGGGGTGCTGCGTTGCACAGCACCGTATAACACACGTCAAAGGTATAAAGTGGAAGCGAAATTTTTATTACATAAACAAGTTATGAACATGTTTACATCAAAATAAGTTCAGTCTACACTCGCAGGCGTAGACTAAGCATCAAGTGCACGTTCAGCCCTTGAACGTGCCCTTGCTAGCACACACGCACACTAACTCTGCGGCGTGCACGACTCCCACTCGACGGGGTTCCCCTCCTGGGGTTCCGTCTCCTCTTCGGGAATCCCTTCCTCATAGAACTCTGCAAAAGCTTCAAACACAAGCAGTGAACACGAAGGCTCAGCAAGTCTGACCTGTCTCACCTAAACATGGAACTTCTACATGAGGGGTGATGGATACATGAGGAAAAATCATTTGCAAGGACTCGCCTAATTAGTGGAACCTTACTTTCACGTTTTAGCAGCAGGTTGTGGAGAACCTTACGCTAAGACACATGAGAGAGCCGCAATCAAACAAGAAACACATTTCTCTCATGTACTTTGCCCAAAGTCGAAATGAACTTTAGTTAGCTCTAAACTACAGCAAGTCATTAGCAATCAAGTCCATCTTTCAATCAGCAACATTTTAACATGTAACTAGCCTATTCTTTCTACGTCACGGTACAGTGAACAAGTGGTACTCACTGACCGTGAGGGACGGCGATTATAATCGATTTACACCTGCAGGGTTACCCGAATAACCCGTCACGTACGCCCGTACTCGATGTTGCCTACAACAACCATCACGGACGCCGTACGCAACCACCTTTCGCCCGTCAGCCAAATATTGAACCGGTCCCATCGTCCCGAGCAAGAGGTCTCTGCACGCGCATCTCAGTGCCGCCAGCCGATTTACACCTCAAGCTCTCAACCTACCCTCTGAACGACGGGCAATGCCTCAATACCCAGCTACCCGAGTTACATCAGTTTCCCGGTTCCCATATAGCCGGTAGGTCTTTGGTACTGTTCTAGCTTGTTCAACAGGCCCGCACACGGCTCGGTCCTCAATTGATGCAAGCGGAGCTACAGCACACAGGCCCCAAAGTCCTGCTGCCCTTACCCTCCGCTCGGTCTCATTTTCTTGCCATGTGTTTCATGTGCTATCACTACCCGAGTCGAGTGCCTCTAGCCTATGCTCGCGAGTAGTTCCAACTCCTTGACTTGTACCGAGTCCTACTCTATCATAGCAATGCAGTAGCTAATGGGGTTTGCAATCCTAAACCCAACCCATGGTTTTCTTGGCTATGCATTTAGGTTTCCAAACAAGACTCAAATGCAAGGAATAAAGTAATCAAGTATGTGCTCAAAACAATAAAAATTTGTAAAAAGGTTAATGCAAACCAGAGCTTGCCTTGCTGCTCTTGGTCGTAGGCTAGCTGCTCCTCCGGAGTTACGAAGTCTAGGACTTCGAGTTCCTCCTCGACCTTAGCGACTACATGATAAGAAACATTTGTATCAATTTAAATGTGTTTGTATTAAATTTTAAACTTGTGAAGCTTATAAGTCCCACTAGACAGACTCTATGACTGTGAAACTTTTACTGTGGCTTGGTTACAACCTAAATAGAGACTTGGTCAAGTTTTAGTTGCAGCAAAGCTCATTTGAGCCCTCCACAATTAATTATGTCCTTGACCTTAATTGGAGCTCTTAGGATGTTCTAGGGATTTTCATGAAACAAACTATGACTTTCTGAAAACTAGATTTTCAGAGGGTTCTAATGGAGTTGGCCTCACTTAATTTGGAAGTTCCTAACTAAAGATATGAGCTAAACAATTTCAGAGAAAATTCTGAAAATTGTTTCTGAACATTTTCTATTTTCTCTGGAACAGTTTCACCAATCACACCATTAGGTGAATCAAATGAGCTCAAATGGATATGAAATTTTTATGGTAGTTCAGGGATATATTTGTGAAAATCCCAGCAAAATTTCAGGATTTTCCTCCAAAGGATTCTCCAGTTAAAATTCCAAACAGTTTAAACTTTGAGGAATCAATTCTGGAAAAATAAGGAATTTCATGAGGTGAAACTTGATTTTCTGGAAAGTACTCAGAGAGCTGAATCCAGCAAAATTTGGTTCACTCAATTTGGAGCTTTCTAGCCAAAGTTATGAGGATTTGAAGTTTGGAAGAATTCTGAAAATCGGTGAAAAGTTTAAATGCCGCGGGGGCCCGCGAGGACACGTGTCGGGCGCGGCAGTGTCCGGCACACCGGGGCTCACAGAGTATTTGCGCGCCAGCACACCAGATCCCTGCCGCAGCCGGATCCCGATTCAAAATATCGGCCGCTGACAGCTGGGGTCCACCCCTTCGTCAACCTCCCGACGCCCGCGCTCCGCCACCGAGAGACCTCGCCGGAGAGCTCGCCGCCGGCTTCTGTACAGCTCCAAACTTCATGATTCTGGCCGCCCCTGCCTTCTTTTACTCGGGGAACAGGATTCTAGGGTCAGCTGCTCATGACAATGGCCGGAGCATGGTCGGCGACGAGCCGCCACCTCGGAAAGACTTCGGCCACGTCGGCTGACTTCCCCAGCACCCCAACTACTCGAGGAACCGGTCGGGAAGCATCAGTGGACCTCAGAGAAGGTCGACATGAGCTCGAGGAAGCTCGGGGAAGGCCCGAAGTAGGTCCTCACCATGCGCCCGATGCCTCCCGTTTATTCCGCCATTGGTAAACCTCGAATTACGCCCGGTACAGAGGTTCTCCGGCTAAGTGTTGTGAAGGCAACTTGTGCGTCACCGTGTATAGCTTGTGTGAGAGCGGATTGAGGCCCTCTAATCCTTTCTAGAGCACGAATTTAACAGAATCGCACCCAAAGGTCGTTCTGCACACAGAAAGGGGAAAAATGGAAATTCGCCGCCGGTGAGCAACCACTCGAGCTGTGGCTCGGGGGTGAGCAGCACCGGTCACCAGCGCGTCCAAGGGTGCCTTGGCTCGGGCGTGACAACGCCCTGGATGGGCTGTCCACGAGAGCCCGAGGTGCGGCGGTTCTATGTCCCGAATTCGATCTTTCGGCACAGCCGATATCAATCGGTTTCAACTGAATTCTAGCAACGGGGAGGACGGAGGAAGGTCTCTAGTACCTTGCTGGGGCTCTGGAGTGGACGGAGGGAGCTGTGATCGGCGTTCTCCGATCGATTCCGAGCTGCAGAAGACTACGTCCGGCGCTGAGTTCTTGCGGGGAAGAACGGCGATGCCTCGGCCGAGGAGGGGGACAGGTGCCTTAAGAAGGCTCTGCACCGCCTCACGCCCGCGCGTGGGCAAGCAGCTGCTGGCGCGGCGGCTTCCCTCGGTGGCGATCGCAGCGGCGGCTCGGCGACCCGAGTGAGAAAAGTCTCAGTCGGTTTGATCTGAGCAGTGGCTGACATGTGGGTCCCACTTCCAGTTTTAACCTCTGAAATTTACTCCTAATCACTGTTGGAAACAGTGAACCCCATAGTACCCCTGGTAATTCAAATTATTCACCCATGAACCATTTGAATTGATCAAAGTTCAAATTGGGTTTGGTTTGAGTGAATTTCAGCACAAGTGCAGTTTTGAATTCAAATGAAGTTTGAATTTGTCCCACTTAGCTCATGTCAAGATCAACTCCAAATGGAGTGAAAATTGGTGTGTGGGCTCACAAAAATGTGCTGAGTAAGAATATGCCTCCCACTTTTAAATTCATGGGATAAAAACAGTTTGAATTTGAATGTAGTTTCAAACTGCTCTCTCTCTAACTATACCCAAAATGACCTCAAATAGGTTTTTAATTTTGGTGAAACTTGGCATGGACATCCTTAGCAAGGTGTGGAAGTTTTCATATGTCCAGCCCCCTTATATCACATGTGGGAAATACCACTTTGGCAATGTGTCAGTTTGTCCTCTAATGAGCATGTTGATAATTGTTACTTGCTCTTCATTTGTGTTCATCATCTTTCCTCAAGTGAGGTGTGTGGTGTGGTGATGAACACTGCAAATGTGTGTCAAAAACTGAGGCCCTTACATTCCTCCCCCCTTAAAAGAATCTCGTCCCGAGATTATAAGGTGAAAATGAGAGAGAGGACGGTGGAAAATTACCGGATATACGACGTGAAAAAGTCGGGGTAGTTGGTGCGAAGAAATTCTTCGCTCTCCCATGTCGCTTTGTCCATGGAGTGATTACTCCATAGGACCTTGTAGAACCACAACGTACGGTTGCGTGTGGTTCGGGCCTTTTCATCAATAATCTGCACCGGTTCCTCCCGATAGGTGAGATCCGGTTGCAGTTCCTCAATGTCTTCCAGCTGAACGGTAGTTGATAGCTTAAGACACTTCCTCAGCTGGGCAATGTGAAAGACGTTGTGCACACCGGAAAGTGCTTCTGGTAATTTCATCCGGTATGCCACTGATCCACATCTTTCGGTAATCTGGAATGGACCGATGAATCGGGGTGCCAACTTTCCTCTCACCCGAAATCTGTTTATGCCCTTCATTGGAGACACCTGTATGTATACGTGATCTCCAATTTCAAATTGTAACGGGCGCCTTTTCCGGTCCGCATACTGTTTTTGACGGGATTGGATGGCTTTTAGGTTCGCTTGGATCAGTCGAACCTTTTCTTCCGCGTTGTTGACAAGGTCAATCCCGAGGGTAACCCTTTCGCCAGACTCACACCAGTTCAATGGTGTGCGGCATTTCCTACCGTATAGCGCCTCGTAAGGTGCCATCTTGATGCTGGTTTGGTACCCATTATTGTACGAGAACTCGGCCAACGGCAAGTGATCATCCCAATTCTTGCCGTGGTTGATAGCGCAAGCTCGTAGCATATCTTCTAAGATCTGATTTACCCGCTCCGTTTGCCCATCCGTCTGCGGGTGGTAGGCTGAACTATGGATCAGCTTCGTCCCCAAGGCAGCGTGCAGCTGCTCCCAAAAACAGGACACAAATAAAGTGCCCCGATCCGATATGATAGTACGGGGTACGCCGTACAAGCATAGGATCCGTGAGATGTACAGTTCAGCATACTTCTTGGCGTTGTAGTTGGTGTTGACCGGGATGAAATGGGCAACCTTGGTGAGCCGATCGACGATCACCCACACAGAATCATGTTTCTGCAAGGTGGTGGGTAAACCGACGATGAAGTCCATGCTCACGTCCTCCCACTTCCAGGCAGGAATGCTGTGACGCCCTCAATTCTGTGGGAAAAACCACGGAACCGAGAACTAATGTATATGTGTGCCCAGGATGTTCATCACACATACACATACGTTCCACAAACTGAATTCAGATTATATATTACCACGAATAACAGAGTTTATTACAACACCTCATGTGTCTTGGACTCATGCTCACAGCGGAAGTCTTTATTTATATGCAGCGGAAGTCCTTATTTAAATGCAGAAGCAAAAACTAATGCGGAAGCAAAACTTAGCAGAAGTGGCTCCATCCCTACTCCCTCCACAGGCAAAGTTGAGAACAGATCACACGCCGTAATGCTCCACCTGGTCTTCATAGTAGGCTTCTCCTGCTACTGATGATGAAATAATAATGCAAGTTTGAGCACAATGATGTACTCAGCAAGTGCGGGAATAACACATGATATGCAGCTCATAAACAAGGTAGGTATAAAAGGCTTATTTGCAGAAAAGCAAATTTATAAAACCATGATAAAACAGCAACTTAACTTTATATGAATGTAGTCCCAGCATGTATTAAATTACCAACATACCTCCATCACTTCCCGTGTTCCATCTGAACATTAACCAATCTTTTATTCATGCTCACGAATACCTCCTCGTATTCGCTACCATCTCACCTCATAAAACAACCTCGTCTCGCACCGAGACCAATCTCATGTCATGACCCATCAGTCATGCAACCATCTCATCTCCCGGACTCAACAGTCCCAAACCAAACCATAACCAATAACCATAACCAAGAACCTTCCCAATAACCATTCCAGTAGCCATCCCAGTAACCATCCCATCTAATCATGGCAGTTTAGCCAGGTGCTCGTGACCGTAAGCTCGGCTATCATGATAGTTTTAGTAACTCTGCAGAGTTTGTACCTCTTTACCCACAAGTTTGTGATTTCGTCACCCGTCGGCGACTGCAGAACCTCCATTATACCAGTACACAACCGTCGGTGTATGGTCAAGAGATCACAAAATAGCCTTTACAAAGGGGTTACTAGATGTATGGACTCACTAAGGTTTCACCGGCAGGCTAGAATCTCCAATTCTCCCACCCACGAGCCCCCTCTTGTGCCATGCAGTTCCCAGGGCAGTCCTCACTCGACTCCCATTCCCCGCGCCTTCCACAGTCCATAACACCCTAGCAACTTACCTAATTACTCAGCTAAGCCGCACACATACTTGGCCTTGTGGTGGCACTGTTATCCTGGCATGTGCATGCATGAACCGGTCCTTAGATCTACGGCAAGTAAAACCACCATCTCATGCTACCTCATTCACAAACCCAGGCTTGCCTAGATCTCCCTCCGATCCATGTTCGTTAACCTCATCAATTACTTATTATCAGTACGAGTGCAGTTAGCTAGACACATCTATCTCGCTTCCCAATCCCATGGACTCAGCGAAGCATAAAGCAAAAACATACCCGACTCATGATCTTCCCTGGCGACAAGGGTGGTTTAATAAAAACTAGTAAACTCATATAAAAGGGTTTCCCATCCTGTTTGACTCAGTACGCACACCTTTTCGCAAAACAAAACAGTTTTACCCAAAACATAGGATCAACATGGTCAAGGAGCACTTGCCTTTTTCTTGCGGTTCCGGTTGTTCTCGATTCTCAAAACCTTGTTGCTGCAGCTCGTCGTAGACAGCTCCCTGAGTTTGTCCTGCTATGTAGGATTCACGTGCATACAAAATTCACAGCAATCAATATCATGCACAAACCCTACACTAGATGCGATGATGCACATGCATGCTATCCTACGATTAGTTTTATTAGATTGATCTGTTGTTCTTGCATGGCTTGCATGGTCAGAGGTGTTCAGATCAAAGATGAACGTGGCGATGATCTTGTCTTTAGATCAAACTGATCATCGAGTGTTCTGCCCACAAAAAGGCTTCTGTTCGAAAGGAATCGAAGAACAGACGCAAAGAGATGAACATCATGATGTCGTAAGGTGGTATTGAAGTCCTACCTCACGTTCTTCTTGTCTTCGGGGTCCTCCTCAGACCGCTTGGTTCTTCTCCGATGATCTCCCTTGTTGCGCTTCGGCGATGTTTTGCTCGGCGAGTTAGGACTAGGGTTCTAAGTCGTTGGCTCAGGAGTTGAAATAGAAGTTCGTGGTTTCGGCCAGAGGTTTCGGGTTCTTTTTATAATCGGGAAAATAAGAGTCCTAATCTGATTGGATCCCGAATAAGAGTCTTATTCAGATCTTTGTTAGATCCTGACGTCTTATCTTTGGTAACATCGTGGAGTTTAGATCGGTTTCTGTTGCGTACCGGTATCCTTACGCGTAAACCGCTCCAGACTCGTTTCCTTCGTGATGATGAGTTCCGGAAGCTCCACGTGTCCTCCGGGCCTGGTATCTCCTCATCCGCAGAGACGAGCTCCGGTTGTGCCGTGTGTCAATCGATCGAGACCTCCCTCTTCTTCGGAGACGAGCTCCGCGCACGCCACGTGTGGGTGCCGGTCTTTCCGCTCTCCTTTCCTCAGGGACATGCCCCGAGGTCGACACGTGTTTAGCTGCGACGGACCTTCCGGTGATAAGCTCCGGTGGCAACACGTGTTCGATAGATCCGGACTTCTCTGAGATGAGCTCCGAGATTGACATGTATCCCCCGCGACTGGCTCTCTTATTTCCGCGAGGACTAGCTCCGGGGATGACACGTGTCGTATGAAAAAAATGCCTTTGCTTCTTCCGCAGAGGCTATCTCCGCGGGCAGCATGTGTCCACAAGGTCGGACCTCCTTTCAATTGCGGAGGTGACCCCCGGGCCTGCCACGTAGCTAGTTTAGCGGCGGACCTCTCCCAAATTTCTCGGGGATGAGCTCCGAACACGCCACGTGGTCTGCTGGCCGTGGAAGTTGCCTTCGGTGCTCTCGGAGAGCTTTATTGGCTATCCTTTGATACTTGTCTCTGTTCCTACTTTTCTTAAAATGTTTTTTCTTTTTCATAAAACATGAACATATGCTGACACCCGAGATGAGGGTGTCACAAATCTACCCCCCTTAAATTGAATCTCGCCCTCGAGATTCGTTAGTAGAAAATAGATGGGGGAATTCAGCCTTAATATCCTCTTCACGCTCCCATGTGGCTTCAGATCCAGTGTGATGGCTCCATTGTACTTTGCACCATCGAATCACCTTGTTTCGGGTGACCCTTTCCTTTACGTCCAAGATTTGGATAGGGTGTTCTGCGTAAGTCAGGTCCTCTTGAAGTTCAGGTTCTCCCATTGACACTTGTTCCTCTGGTATTCTCAAGCACTTCTTGAGCTGGGATACATGAAACACATCATGTACGTTGGAGAGGTGGTTTGGGAGCTCTAGTTTATAGGCTACTTCTCCTCGCTTGTCCAAAATCTTAAATGGTCCGATGCAGCGAGGCGCTAGTTTGCCTTTGACGTTAAAACGTCGTTGGCCTCGGATACGCGATACCTTAAGATATACGAAGTCTCCTACTTCAAAGATCAACTTCCTACGCCTATTGTCCGCATAGCCTTTCTGTCGTGACTGAGCAGCCTTTAAGTTTTCCCTTATCGTTTGGACTTGCTTTTCAGCCTCTTGTAGTACTTTGGGTCCAAACACCTGGTTCTCTCCAGTCTCGTTCCAGAACAGCGGCGTTCTACACCGTCTACCATACAAGGCTTCGAAAGGCGACATCTTCAAGCTAGCTTGATAGCTGTTGTTATAGGAGAACTCGGCATACGGTAAACTCCTATCCCAACTACGCCCACGTTTCAAGGCACAAGCTCTCAGCATCTCCTCCAAAATTTGGTTCGTCCTCTCGGTTTGCCCATCTGTTTGTGGGTGATAGGCGGAGCTAAAATCCAGTCGTGTACCCATGGCTTTCTGCAGCTTCCTCCAGAATCTAGAGGTAAACTGAGAACCTCGATCTGAGACTATCCTCTTCGGAACTCCATGACGGCACACGATCTGCTCCATGTACAACTCTGCGAACTGTGTAACGTTGTAACTGGTCTTTATCGGAAGAAAATGGGCGGTTTTCGTCAACCGGTCCACAATGACCCAGGTGGAATCGTATCCTGACTGAGTTCGTGGCAATCCGACAATAAAGTCCATACTGATGTCCTCCCATTTCCATTCAGGTATTTTCAAAGGTTGCAACAATCCAGCGGGTTTTTGATGTTCGGCTTTTACCCGTTGGCATGTGTCGCATAGGGCAACGTATTCGGCAATATCCCTCTTCATACCATCCCACCAATAGCAAGTTTTCAAGTCCTTGTACATTTTGGTGCTCCCTGGATGTATGGAATAGGGTGAATCATGTGCCTCCTTCAATATCATGTTGCGAAGGTGTCTTATGTTTGACACACAAATCCTTTTTCCTAGCCAAAGCGTACCCTTTTCATCCTCCTTGAAATCCTTCTCTATCCCTTGTCAGATTCTTTCCTTGATCTCCTTGATCCCCTCGTCCGTTGCTTGGCCCTTTCTTATTTCTTGCTCCAATGAGGAGTGGATCTCCATTATTTCCATGTTATTCAAGAATCCGAGGTGTAACCGTTCGAACTCCTTACGTAGTTCGGGTGGTAGCTCCCGAACCGTGAGTTGGTGGCATGCTCTCTTTCTGCTCAATGCGTCAGCTACTACATTGGCCTTCCCGGGGTGGTAATTGATTCTTACATCATAATCCTTGATGAATTCTAACCATCGACGTTGCCTCAAATTCAAGTCCGTTTGTGTAAATATGTACTTGAGGCTTTTATGATCTGTATAGATCTCACATCGATGACCAAGGATATAATGTCTCCAAATCTTCAATGCATACACCACTGCTGCTAACTCCAAGTCATGCGTAGGATAGTTAAGCTCATGCTTCTTTAATTGTCGTGAGGCATAGGCTACCACTTGTCCTTCCTGCATGAGCACACATCTAAGCCCTTGTCTGGATGCGTCACAATATATGTCAAAGCTCTTGCTTACGTCTGGCAATACCAGAACTGGTGTTGTGGTTAGCCTTTTCTTGAGTTCCTCAAAACTTTCTTGGCAGGCTTGTGTCCATTGAAAGACTTTTCCCTTCATTAACAACCCCGTCATAGGTTTTGCTATCTTGGAGAAGTCTTTAATGAAGCGCCGATAGTATCTTGCCATTCCAAGGAAACTTCGAATATCCCTCACGCTCCTCGGTTGGTCCCACTTTAGAACATCTCTCACCTTTCCAGGATCAACCGATACCCCTTCCTTGGAGATGATGTGGCCTAGGAAAGATATTTCCTTTAGCCAAAATTGACACTTGTTGAGCTTGGCATACAATTGATGCTCACGCAACTTCTGCAAGGTCAATTTCAGATGTTCTTCATGCTCCTCCTTACTTTTTGAATACACCATAATGTCGTCGATGAAAACCACGACGAACTTGTCCAAGTACTCCATGAAAACCTTATTCATAAGATACATGAAGTATGCGGGTGCATTCGTCAATCCAAAAGACATAACGGTATATTCATATGAACCATACCGCGTCCGAAAGGCTGTCTTAGGTATATCGGAGGGCTTAATCTTCAGCTGGAAATATCCCGACCGAAGATCAATCTTGGAGAACACTTGGTCTCCTTTCATTTGATCGAACAGGTCCTCTATACGGGGCAGAGGGTATTTATTCTTGATTGTTACCTCGTTGAGAGACCTGTAGTCCACGCACATTCTTTGGGTTCCGTCCTTCTTGTCCACGAAGAGTACCGGGGCTCCCCATGGTGACGAACTTGGACGGATAAAACCCTTCTCCAACTGTTCTTGAATTTGCTTCTTGAGTTGAACTAACTCGTTGACGGGCATCCTATATGGTCTCTTAGCTATGGGTGCAGTTCCAGGTACCAAATCTATGGCAAACTCAATGTCCCGGTCAGGTGGCATACCTGGAAGTTCTTCCGGGAACACATCCGAAAATTCCTGAACCACTAGAATGTTGTCCAATGCTACTCCTTCAACATGGTTCAAATCCGCCCGTTCGGTTGCTTGCTGGGCTGACTCAAACTCGACACGGATACCGTGTTCGTTTGTCAACTGCACGCTTCTCTCAGCGCATTGGATTACTCCATTGTGCTTGCTTAACCAGTCCATTCCGAGTATAATGTCAATCCCGTGGGAGTCCAAAACAATAAGGTTGGCGAGGAAGTCTACCCCCCTTATTTTAAGGCTTACTTTAGGACATACTATATTAGTCCTCATTTCTCCTCCGGGAGAATTAACTAACATAGCACATTCTAAGTGGGATACGGGTAGATGATGTTTGGCAACATATTTGGACGATATGAAGGAATGTGATGCTCCAGAATCAAATAAAATGGTGGCTGGGTTGGAGGTTGCAAGGAACATACCAATTGTGACGTCCTCAGCCTGTTGTGCTTCCTCAG
This sequence comes from Neostapfia colusana, assembly GCA_030760725.1. NCBI lineage: Eukaryota > Viridiplantae > Streptophyta > Magnoliopsida > Poales > Poaceae > Neostapfia > Neostapfia colusana. The sequence continues at coordinate 112,521,916 of JASWHV010000006.1, forward strand.
TAGTGACATGGTTAACGTGGCCACGAGCATAGTTCTGTGGTCCACGGTTCCCTTGGTTGTCCCCTCCGTTTGGTCGCTGGTTCTGCTTGGGCACGTTACCTTGCTGTCCAGGGCCTCGCTTCGGGCACTGGTTAGCAAAGTGGCCTACTTCCCCGCATGCAAAGCATGCCCTGTTGCCTACAGCAGCAGGTACGTTGGGGCGGGGGTTTTGAACAGGAGCGCCATTGTTAGGCCGGGGTGCAGGAGGCATGGGCACACGAGGTGCCGGTGCAACGAACCGTTGCTGTGGTGGCTGACTAGGGCGGTTCGTAGGAGTGGTCGATCCATACTGCGGTGCAGGGGGCATGTACCTAGGTCGTACGTTGCTCCCTTGGGGCTGGTATGGCATATTCCTTTTGCACTCGCGCTCGATCTCTCGGATCTTGTTTTCCACCACAATTGCCTTATCAACTAGCTTCTGGAAGCTTACGTAGTCATTATTGAGGAGCTGAACTTGGATCTCATTGTTCAACCCTCTCATGAACAGGTACTGCTTCCTCTGATCTGAGTTGACATCTTCGGGGGCATACCGGGACAGTTGTATGAACTTGTTGAGATATTCATTCACACTTTTCTGTCCTTGGCGGAGACCTTCAAACTCCTGCCTCTTTAGCATCATTACGCCAACAGGGATGTAGTGGGAGCGGAAACTTTCCTTGAACTCAGTCCAAGTGATTGTCTCCGGGTTGGCATGGGCGTTGCTCAAGGCATCCCACCAGTCAGCGGCTGCTCCCATCAGTTGGTGCGACGCAAAGAGAACCTTCTCTCGGTCGTTGCACTGAACAATGGCAAGCTTCTTCTCCATGGATTTCAACCAGTCATCGGCCTCCATTGGATCGCTTGCTTGAGCAAAGGTGGGTGGTCGAGTCCTCATGAACTCTCCCAACCTGTTATGAGCCGGTGGTGGTGGTGGCGGTGGTGCCGGAACGGGGTGTTGGTTGGCCTGCAACTGACCCAAAGTTTGGATCATGGTTTGCATAAACTGGTTTTGCATGGCCATCAACCTTTCTAGGTTGTCTTCGCCAGCTCCGGGGTTAGCAGGAACTTCCTCGTGGTCATCTTCCTGGACGTTCCTTCGGCTGGCGTTTCCTCTCACCATCTGTGAGAGACAACGAAATAGAATAGGAGGTTAGAAAGTTGGGTAGGTCCTTTCAACTATATGCATCAAGGTGAGTTGGACTATATATATATATATATATATATATATATATATATATATATATATATATATATATATTAGCCCTTATGAGGATGTGAGCAAGTGCCGAAACATTTCACACCTCCTTCTTCTTACGTGTGGATATGGACAACGTTTTTGAGACGTCTCACAACTCACACTAAGCACATATTCACAAATAATCATCACAAGGGCCCACTCAACTCCTATTCAAGGATGGTTTCCTTTGTCAAGGTGGTTTTAAAGGCCAATCTAGGCTATTCACCCTAGGGTGCTTGTAACTCCTTCCTGGGGTTTAACCCGTAGTTCTATTATCTATCTAAGGCTTTCTATCTAGGCGTGTAACCTGCTGTCAACCCGTGGCTCTGATACCAATCTGTGACGCCCTCAATTCTGTGGGAAAAACCACGGAACCAAGAACTAATGTATATGTGTGCCCAGGATGTTCATCACACATACACATACGTTCCACAAACTGAATTCAGATTATATATTACCACGAATAACAGAGTTTATTACAACACCTCATGAGTCTTGGACTCATGCTCACAGCGGAAGTCTTTATTTCTATGCAGCGGAAGTCCTTATTTAAATGCAGAAGCAAAAACTAATGCGGAAGAAAAACTTAGAAGAAGTGGCTCCATCCCTACTCCCTCCACAGGCAAAGTTGAGAACAGATCACACGTCGTAATGCTCCACCTGGTCTTCATAGTAGGCTTCTCCAGCTATTGATGATGAAATAATAATGCAAGTTTGAGCACAATAATGTACTCAGCAAGTGCGGGAATAACACATGATATGCAGCTCATAAACAAGGTAGGTATAAAAGGCTTATTTGCAGAAAAGCAAATTTATAAAACCATGATAAAACAACAACTTAACTTTAGATGAATGTAGTCCCAGCATGTATTAAATTACCAACATACCTCCATCACTTCCCGTGTTCCATCCCAACATTAACCAATCTTTTATTCATACTCACGAATACCTCCTCGTATTCACTACCATCTCACCTCATAAAACAACCTCGTCTCGCACCGAGACCAATCTCATGTCATGACCCATTAGTCATGCAACCATCTCATCTCCCGGACTCAACAGTCCCAAACCAAACCATAACCAATAACCATAACCAAGAACCTTCCCAATAACCATTCAAGTGACCATCCCAGTAACCATCCCATCTAATCATGGCAGTTTAGCCAGGTGCTCGTGACCGTAAGCTCGGCTATCATGATAGTTTTAGTAACTCTGCAGAGTTTGTACCTCTTTACCCACAAGTTTGTGATTTCGTCACCCGTCGGCGACTGCAGAACCTCCATTATACCAGTACACAACCGTCGGTGTATGGTCAAGAGATCACAAAATAGCCTTTACAAAGGGGTTACTAGATGTATGGACTCACTAAGGTTTCACCGGCAGGCTAGAATCTCCAATTCTCCCACCCACGGGCCCCCTCTTGTGCCATGCAGTTCCCAGGGCAGTCCTCACTCGACTCCCATTCCCCGCGCCTTCCACAGTCCATAACACCCTAGCAACTTACCTAATTACTCAGCTAAGCCGCACCCATACTTGGCCTTGTGGTGGCACTGTTATCCTGGCATGTGCATGCATGAACCGGTCCTTAGATCTACGGCAAGTAAAACCACCATCTCATGCTACCTCATTCACAAATCCAGGCTTGCCTAGATCTCCCTCCGATCCATGTTCGTTAACCTCGTCAATTACTTATTATCAGTACGAGTGCAGTTAGCTAGACACATCTATCTCGCTTCCCAATCCCATGGACTCAACGAAGCATAAAGCAAAAACCATACCCGACTCATGATCTTCCCTGGCGACAAGGGTGGTTTAATAAAAACTAGTAAACTCATATAAAAGGGTTTCCCATCCTGTTTGACTCAGTACGCACACCTTTTCGCAAAACAAAACAGTTTTACCCAAAACATAGGATCAACATGGTCAAGGAGCACTTGCCTTTTTCTTGCGGTTCCGGTTGTTCTCGATTCTCAAAACCTTGTTGCTGCAGCTCGTCGTAGACAGCTCCCTGAGTTTGTCCTGCTATGTAGGATTCACGTGCATACAAAATTCACAGCAATCAATATCATGCACAAACCCTAGACTAGATGCGATGATGCACATGCATGCTATCCTACGATTAGTTTTATTAGATTGATCTGTTGTTCTTGCATAGCTTGCATGGTCAGAGGTGTTCAGATCAAAGATGAACGTGGCGATGATCTTGTCTTTAGATCAAACTGATCATCGAGTGTTCTGCCCACAAAAAGGCTTCTGTTCGAAAGGAATCGAAGAACAGACGCAAAGAGATGAACATCATGATGTCGTAAGGTGGTATTGAAGTCCTACCTCACGTTCTTCTTGTCTTCGGGGTCCTCCTCAGACCGCTTGGTTCTTCTCCGATGATCTCCCTTGTTGCGCTTCGGCGATGTTTTGCTCGGCGAGTTAGGACTAGGGTTCTAAGTCGTCGGCTCAGGAGTTGAAAGAAAAGATTGTGGTTTCGGCCAGAGGTTTCGGGTTCTATTTATAATCGGGAAAAGAAGAGTCCTAATCTGATTGGATCCCGAATAAGAGTCTTATTCAGATCTTTGTTGGATCCTGACGTCTTATCTTTGGTAACATCGTGAAGTTTAGATCGGTTTCTGTTGCGTACCGGTATCCTTACGCGTAAAAACCGCTCCAGACTCGTTTCCTTCGTGATGATGAGTTCCGGAAGCTCCACGTGTCCTCCGGGCCTGGTATCTCCTCATCCGCAGAGACGAGCTCCGGTTGTGCCGTGTGTCAATCGATCGAGACCTCCCTCTTCTTCGGAGACGAGCTCCGCGCACGCCACGTGTGGGTGCCGGTCTTTCCGCTCTCCTTTCCTCAGGGACATGCCCCGAGGTCGACACGTGTTTAGCTGCGACGGACCTTCCGGTGATAAGCTCCGGTGGCGACACATGTTCGATAGATCCGGACATCTCTGAGATGAGCTACGAGATTGACACGTATCCCCCGCGACTGGCTCTCTTATTTCCGCGAGGACTAGCTCCGGGGATGACACGTGTCCTATGAAAAAAATGCCTTTGCTTCTTCCGCAGAGGCTATCTCCGCGGGCAGCACGTGTCCACAGGGTCGGACCTCTTTTCAATTGTGGAGCTGACCCCCGAGTCTGCCACGTAGCTAGTTTAGCGGCGGACCTCTCCCAAATTTCTCGGGTATGAGCTCCGAACACGCCACGTGGTCTGCTGGCCGTGGAAGTTGCCTTCGGTGCTCTCGGAGAGCTTTATTGGCTATCCTTTGATACATGTCTCTGTTCCTACTGTAAAAGCCAAAGAAAAGGGACTTGCAAAAACTTTCCTGCACCTCACAACACCACAGTTTTGTTGTGGATAGCTGGTAAAAAAAATGGGAAGAGCAAGTAACCTCGATCAAAGAAGTGGTTAGAGGGGAAACTTACACTTTCACAACATGGGAAAAATTCTACACATATGATCACACATGAGAGGGTGTTTCCAAACTGTTGCATTCAAATTCAGGAGTGCAGCAGCTAAAACAAGGAGTAAAGGGCATACTTGGATTCCTCAGGTTCAAATTAGTGGGGAGGCAGAGTCTCAATAATTTTTGAAAAGGTTGGCCACCCATTTTTCCAAAAAGGATCCAAATATGCAAAGAATTCAAATATACATTTGAATTTGGGGGAAATGAGCTCAACCATACAAATGTAGGTCAGTTTCAAACTCCAAATATTTGAATTCATCTGTGGCTAAGCTTTGGAGATCTTTTGAGGGGTGGGGGACCACTGACAAGTGGGTCCCACATGTCATTGGAGAGGTTAAAATGGCACAAAAGTCAACAGCCTTAGGGGCTAAGTGTTGCACTCGGAACAGAGCCGAGGCTCCACCGTGACACACCGTGAAAACGTCGGGCGCCACCTCCTGCTCTCCCCTCGCGCGCTGGCGAGCTCCTTGTGGGGGCGCAGTAACTCCCAGCCGTGCCCCAGCTCGCCACGACCACGAACCGACCCCCAGTCACTGCCCTCTCGCACGACAGAGCACCGAGGAGCCGCCGCTGTGATCCACTCGCTCGGGAGCGATCGTCTCTCGTGTACCAACATCGGCAACTCAGCAAACCAACATCCTCAGACCTCCCACACCCTCCCCGCATCACTTCCAGTCGAGTTGAACCACTACCCACCGAGAAAAACCACGTTTTCGTGGCCGCCGGGGAGAACCGAGCAAAGGTGCTCCCGTGGGAAGCTCGGCAGAAGACTTGTCCTGACCAAGGAGGAGCAGTTTTGGACACGCCTAGACCCCACGCTGCTCGACCCCAAAGCCTAGAACCAGTGACCGATCATCGCCGGCGAATTTCGCAAAACGTCTTCAACCGGTGCAGAACTAACCTCGGGTAAGAAACCCACAAATTCCCGACGTATGATTGCTTAGAGTTTATCAAACTGCACACACAGGAGCTAGACTGGATGGCACCCAAGTTTGCTCCGCAACCCTAGCTTAATTTTGGCTATAGCCGGCGTATTTCCCGGTTTTCCAGCCGCGGTTAGGGCGGGAAAGGTCGGGCTCACGGTGACGACTAGGTTAGAGCTCTCCCCGAGCCCTAGCATGGCCTTGTCGACCTTCCATGAGATCCCCCGGTGCTGTAGAGCCTTTCCACCGAGGTTTTGGTGGGCTACGATGACCGGGCGCCATAACTGAAGAGAGTCCGAGCCGCTGCACCGTCGCCAGCTAGGTTAGGGCCACCGCCGACCAGAGCAGGCGGTACCAGCGTGTTCAGCGCGCAAAAATAGGCCCAGGCGGCGAGTTTCCGGCCGGGAGGCGGTCGGGAAGCCAAGTCCGGCGAGCAGCCGAGGTGTGCCGGCGAGGGGGCGGCGAGGGAAAAAGGGCGGGCGCGAGGAAGAAGACGAGCCGGCCGGGCCCGCTCGTCAGTCTCTCGCGGCACAGTGTGGGGATTTTCTGTTGCACCGGATCGGCTGTGGACGCGCGGAAAACAATCCTGTGGCTCCGTGTGGTGCAGCCGAGGTGATGACACGTGGAAGCCGGGCCCGCTGTCAGAAATTTGAACTTTCCCGGTTAATTCGAATTCCAGAAATTTCCCAAACTTTAGAGCTCCATAACTTCTGCTAGGAAGCTCCAAATTTAGTGATTCAAATTGGGTTGGATTCATCTTGCCTAGCTCTGTCCAGATATACAACCCAATTTGTATGAAACCCATTAATTAATTCTGGAAAATTCTTTAAAGCTTTTCAGCAAAAGAATTTTAGAGGGAGTTTGGTTCATCCAAAAATCCCCAAATTTTGCCAGAATGTGCTTTAGGGCATTAGTAAACCCCTGTAAAAGTTTCATACCATTTGGAGTTGATTTGGTCAGAGGAATTCAAATTGGAAGGTGCTGTGTTCATTTGAATGCAGAAACATTTTCAGAGAATTTCCAAAACTTGGAAATTCAATTCTGGGCAAACCTTAACTCCAAAAATGCTAGGAAAATTCATGCAAACTCTATGAGCTATAGTTGAAATTGTAGTTCATTAAGTTGAGCATGAACAGGGGTATTACCTCAGAATGAATTCTTCCTTGCTGATTTGCCAAGAGAATTATTCTGAGCAAACCGCTCCATGAAAAGTGCTAATGTTTGGTCCAGAGGGTTTTCTTGTGACAAGGAACTCACGCGAAAATTCTCAGCTCCATTGGAGCTCTAGATCACCCCTGTCCTGTTTACCCACTTAAGGGATTAATATGGAAAAGGGAGAAAACCACTTAGCATTTAACCATGTGATTAAGTCCAAGCCAAACCACCAACACCAGTTCATCTTTAAATTCTTAAACAAAGTTCCAGGTGTTAGAGGCTGGTTATTAGAACTAATAGTAGAAGTCTTACTCTAAAACTCACATTTGCATCTAAATTAACATGTAGTATTTCATTAACGTGTAGCCGTTGAAGAAGAGACTCCGGAAGTGCTGGACTTCCTCCTTCCGGACGAAGACTTAACTCCTGACCAGCAGCAACAAGGCAAGCCCCGGTTTGCATTAACCTTTTTATAAGGTTTTCCTTTGTTTGCATGTGTCATGTGTAGTATGTATGTGCATTAGGTATAGAAAGAATGGAACCCCACTTGCATAACCAAAGGTTCCTAAAAGAGTGGGGGTAGTGTCTAAGACCTCGAGTAGACAGGCTAGGCTTAATGAGTCATAGGACTTCGGTACAAGTCGAGTAGTTGGAATCTACTCGCGAGATAGGCTTGGGACACACGGGTTCGGTTGAGTGATGTGAGGTCATTTTAGTAATGAAAATGAGACTAGGCAGGGGCTAGGGCACAGCAAGAGGGAGTCTTGTGTGCGCAGCCCTGTCCGTGTCGATTGAGGACCGAGCCGTGTGCGGCCCACGCTGATCAAGTTTGAACGTACCGAAGGCATATCGGATATATGGGCCCCGATAAACCGACGTAGCCTAAACCTCCGGGCGTCGAGGCATAGCACACCGATTTATAGGTGTAGGTTGAGGGCAGCAAGGTGGAAATCTGCCAACGGGCATAGAGAGATGCTCCGTGTGGGGAACCTCCTGCTCGTTTCGGTGCGACCGGTTCAACGTTTGGGCTGTTGGGTGAAAGGTTGTCCCGTACGACATCGAGTGAGCGTGCTGTGCAGCTCCACGGATGGGCGTACGTGACGTGCTCTTTGGGTCTCCCTGCAGGTGTATATCGAGTCGATTCGCCGTCCCTCGCGGTGAAGAGTACCACTTGGTCACTGAGTCGTGACGTAGATTAATGGATGAAATATGTTGATTCCATGATGCTGATTGATATAATTGTATTGCTACATGTGTGCCACCAAATACTGCTTACTAAATTTCAGATTTCATGAACTGTTAACTTGTTGCTAAAAGATGAACTAAGGATGAACTTGTAGGCGTGTCCTTTTGCTGAAATGTTACTATCCTATGTCCATTGTACACCTCATGTAGAGTTTCATGCTTAGGTGAGTCGGTTAAGCCTTGCTGAGCCTTCGTGCTCACGGTTGTTGCTTAAGTGTTTTTCAGGTGAGGAGCCACCCACGGACTCGGAGTACGAGTCCACCGGCGAGGGTTACCCTCCGTCGGGGACCACGGCTGAGTGGGAGCCGTACACGCCGCGCTGAGCTGAGGAGTGCAGCTAGTGTGGGTTGCCCTAGGGCTGGGCAACCAACTTTTGCTAAATAGGCGGGCGTGAGTTGTATAGTGTAGACTTCCGCTGTGTAAGATAAACAATAGTTGTAACTGAAGTTTGTACCTGTTTGTACAGTTTCAGTTGTTTTTCCCATGTAATATATTATGTTCTTATGACGTGTGCTGTTGGGTGTCGCATCGCGTGGCACCACCCTCTGCGATCCTGGATGAGCGGATTCCGGTCCGCCACAGCCTGATATCAGAGCTGCAGTGGGGATAGCACAGTACTAAAGGACTGCATTATGGGAAAAACTTAGGTATACGGTGAGGAATCGGTAGCTGCCCAAGTAAGGACTATATTAGCATAGTTACTTAAAGTGGCAAAGACTAACCTATGTGTTATAATTCTGAATTTCAATTATGTAACAACGCACCTACGCTCTGGTAAGTATGGTAAGGAACGCCACCGAAAGCGGTTCAATTTCGGTTAGCTCTCCCTGACGAGGAACGTGGTTCAGGGATTTGTCTCATAGCTTGGTGTGAGACGTCAATATGAACCTCTTGAACTCTTCATGTTCCTGAGTTCATATGAAACGCTGATCCCTAGCATGCATTAGGCAAGTAAGTGGAGACCCCATCGCGTGGTCAGTAACGCGAGAGTGTGTTCGTCTGGGAATAGCCCAGGAGGACATACGCAGCGCTTGCCATCGGCGTGCCCTGCAGGGCAGTAGGTGGTATCTGTTGGGTTGATAACATTCCCAACCGTGACGACCCGTTCATGACATACTCGGGTTCCTCGTCGTGTGGTGTTGAAACACGATCACGTACCTTGAGACGTGACCTAACTCAAGGACGGCCGTATGACAATGATACGGGCGTTTGTATTTACTTTTAAATATGGAACTGCCTGAAATGAACAACCTTTGAGTGCACCATCATTGTGTGATCTTCTGCAGGTACTAACCACATGTATATCCATGTAGAAAACGTGTGCGAGAGACCGTTTAGTGCCACATTTGAGACGTATATGCCAGTATAATCCGGTTAGGATTTTGCTTTTGTGAGGAACGTAGTACCGAGATATTGTAGGCATATGCATGAAAATAATGATAACAAAGAATTAAAATCTATAGGTTCAACATTTAGGACCCTGGTTAGGTATAAGAATGGGATAGTGGTAAGTGTAGTTCCAAAAAGACTGGAAAACAGAGTGCTCTGTTTTGGACAGCAAGTTGCTGATCTTCCACAGGGCATAACTCACAGGTCTTTTAGCCCAGAGAGGTGTGCTATATAGTTCTGGAAAGGTAATTAAGTACTCTACAACTTTGTTGTAGGCTTCCAGAGCTGAAACTCACCCTAAGATGGCTTAAATCCCAAAGGGATATAAACTGTCCAGAACCAGGACAGAGTGGAACACTCTCTGGACTGTTCTGTCTTTCAAACATAACTCCCAGTAGAAAATTTTAAAATGTTCATATGATACATCCTTAGAAAGAGTAGGAGATGTGTGACATTTTTGCAGTTCAAAGTTTCTGAAATTTCAGCACAGATTTCAGTGGAAACCAGAGTTGAAAACAGCAACTTCTCAAGGGAGGTGCTGTTAAAATTTTTCCAGAAATTCTACTGACTTTGAATTAGCATAACGTTTTAACCAAAGCTTATCTGGCGGCAAATGAATACTCGTTGGAAAGATACTGAAGTTAACTTTAACTTTGGTATTCAACTTGAGTCATGAAAATGCCCAGAACCAGATCAAAACTTGGAATAGGTAGAAACTGGTCATTCTGACAGAAGAATGACAGTTGAGCTCATTGGAGAGGGTGTTGTACCCTAAGGGTGGTATACGTGATGACAAGCGATAGTAATATCTCATAGTGACCAAACCTAGTTATGGTGAGCTTCCAAAGAGGAGGTTCATCAGGTTGGATTAAACTAGCTTATGGTTGGTCTGGTAGTGGTGTAGCTTGTGCAAAGTTATTACACTGTCTACTTACAAGATATATCGCATGTTTCTATTGTCATTATGTTTTACACCTATTTCAATTGGACTGCATGCACTCTTTTGCGGGACTGATGTTCTTGTCATATGGTTGCAGATGGTTCGCACTAGGACCACGCACGAGGTAGGTGGCTCTAGCCAAGGGGGAGGCGATAACTCCCAGCCACCGGCCTACGACAGCACCCCGCAGCAGCAGCCACCACCGCCGCCTCCGCTTACTCTAGCGGATGTGATAGCGGCATTGGTGGGAGGTCATGAGGAGCAGACCGACCTGCTCCGCACGATCGTGCAGAATACGTCCCAGGCGGGAGGACGTCAAGAGCGAGGGCCTCGTGAGCCCCGCGAAGTGTCGTACTTGGATTTCATGAGTACGCACCCTCCAGTGTTCACCGAAGCTGAAGAACCACTGGAGGCTGACAACTGGCTGCGGACCATCGAGTCCAAGTTTGGGCTGCTCCAGTGTACGGAGCGGCAGAAGACCCTGTCCGCAGCACAGCAGCTCCACGGTGCCGCTGGTGCGTGGTGGGCGAATTATGTCGCCTCACGTCCGGCTGGCCATGCCGTGGAATGGCAAGAGTTCCGGGAGGCGTTCCGCGCCTATCACATCCCTCCCGGAATAATGAAGAGGAAGTTCCAAGAATTTTTGGAACTGAAGCAGGGCGGGAGGAGTGCCCATGACTACTCCCGTGCCTTCAACCATCTGGCGCAGTATGCGTCAGACTACATCTCCACGGAGGAGAAGAAGAGGGAGCACTTCTATCGGGGGTTGCACCCCGAAATGAAGACCCATCTCGTACAGTGGAACCACGGCACATTCAACGACCTAGTCAATGCCGCCATCATGCAAGAGGACGCTCAGCGGGAGTTAGCAGCTGAGCAGAGGAAGCGCAGCGCTCCACCTAGCAGCGGTGGGAGTGGCGCTCCCCAGAAGTACCGTATGGTGTGTCGGACACCATCCGGGCAGCAGTGGCAACCACCGGCGCGACCGCAACGGTTCGGGGGACGTCCCTTTCAGGCACCTCCGTTCCGTCCGCCGATGCCACCACCAAGACAGCAACAGCAGATGGTACTCCGGGCGTTTCCACCGCCACAACGCACCCCGGGTTTTCGTCCACCGATCAGCGGGGGACTGCCCCGTTTCACCTGCTTCACGTGTGGCCAGGCGGGCCACTTCGCGAAGGACTGTCCCCAGGGGCAGCAGAGCAGCGGGCAATCCCAGTTCCAGGGCGGTGCTCGAGGCCGACCTCCGGTGAAGAAGGTTGGTCAGCGGACTGGGGGCGTCCGCAACCTCGACAATGGGGACGCCCCAGAGGGAGACAACGTGCTGCCGGGTACGTTTACTCTCAACAATCAAGCCATCGTCATATTATTTGATTCTGGTGCAACCCACAGCTTTATAAGTGCATCCTATGTGGCTAAACATCAATTGCAAGTCTTCCCAACCGACTGCACTTATATGATATGCTCACCGGGAGGGAAGATTTCAGCTAATATGATGATTCCAAAGGCACCTCTGTGCTTAGGTGGGAAACTATATCCCACCACCTTGATAATCCTTATGGGACAAAAGATTGATGCAATCTTAGGGATGTCATGGCTACAATACCATGGCGCTGTCCTAGAGGCTCGGACACGGACGGTTCACTTAAATTCTCCATTCCACTGTCCGCATTCCATGGTGTTAGACACGCCAGTCCGGGAAGTTTTAGCAATTAATAATGCTGAAGCTCTCAAGTTAGAAGACATCCCCGTAGTCCTGGAGTATCCTGATGTGTTCCCGGATGATCTTCCGGGCATGCCACCTGAGCGGGATGTCGAGTTCAAGATTGAACTTGCACCCGGGACTACGCCCATCGCACGGAGACCATACAAGATGGCTCCGAATGAGCTGGCTGAACTGAAAGAACAGCTCAATGATCTGTTGAGCAAGGGTTTCATTAGGCCGAGTTCATCGCCTTGGGGATGCTCGGCGCTATTCGTGAAGAAGAAGGATGAGACCCTGAGGCTGTGTGTGGATTACCGGCCGCTCAATGCCGTCACCATCAAGAATAAGTACCCACTGCCCCGCATCGACATATTGTTTGATCAACTTGTGGGTGCAAGTGTGTTCTCCAAGATGGACCTTCGCTCTGGATATCACCAGATAAAGATCCGGGCAGAGGATATCCCGAAGACGGCCTTCTCGACGAGATACGGCTTATATGAATATCTCGTCATGTCCTTTGGTCTCACAAATGCTCCAGCCCATTTCATGTATCTCATGAACTCGGTGTTCATGCCGGAGCTGGACAAGTTCGTGGTAGTGTTCATCGACGATATCTTGGTTTACTCCAAGACGGAAGCCGAACATGCCGAACACTTGTGGACCGTTCTTCAACGATTGCGAGACCATAAACTCTACGCCAAGTTCAGTAAATGCGAATTTTGGATCAGCCAAGTGCCATTCTTGGGACATATCATCTCAGCTGAAGGCATTGCGGTTGACCCAAGCAAAATAGAGCAAGTGCTGAAATGGAAAGCTCCCACTTCAGTCCATGAAGTCAGAAGCTTCCTCAGGTTAGCGGGATACTATCGGAGATTCATTCCAAGTTTCTCCAAGCTCGCTAAGCCGATGACAGAGTTGCTGAAGAAAGGGACGAAATACGTTTGGAACACGGCGTGTGAAGGAGCGTTCCGAACATTGGTAAAGCATCTCACAACAGCCCCGGTGTTAGCTCAGCCGGATACAACAAAGCCCTTCGACGTGTATTGTGACGCGTCCGGTATTGGGCTCGGCTGCGTGTTGATGCAGGAAGGACGTGTGGTCGCTTATGGCTCACGCCAACTTCGGAACCATGAGCAGCACTACCCGACTCACGATCTTGAACTTGCTGCCGTGGTGTTGGCGCTGAAAATGTGGAGGCACTACCTCCTGGGGAACTTGGTGCATCTCTACACCGACCACAAGAGCTTGAAATACATTTTCACCCAGAAGGAGCTGAACATGAGGCAGAGGAGGTGGTTAGAACTGATCAAAGATTATGAGATTGAGATCCATTACCACCCCGGCAAGGCGAATGTGGTTGCCGACGCACTGAGTCGGAAATCACATGTCCATCACCTCACCATTACACCGGTGGAGGAGGAAGAGCCAAGTTTATACTTGGTTCCTTATGGATCGCTGTATAACCTTGCCCTCATCCCTACCATTAGGGAGGACATCATTGCAGCTCAGAAGACGGATAAAGGCATGGCACATCTCCGGAGACGAATAGACAACGGGGAGATCAAATGTTTCCGGAAAGATGAGGAGGGGACGCTATGGTTTAATGACCGCATAGTCGTGCCCCGAGATATGGAGTTGAGGAAAAAGATCCTCGATGAAGCTCACGTGTCTAAATACTCCATTCATCCGGGCAGCAACAAGATGTACCAAGATTTGAAAAAGAGATTTTGGTGGACACGGATGAAGCGGGAGGTAGCTAAGTACGTATCCGAGTGTGATACGTGTAGACGAGTGAAGGCTGATCATATGAGGAAATCAGGGCTGCTGCAACCCCTGAAAATTCCAGCATGGAAATGGGAAGATGTGAGCATGGATTTCATTGTGGGATTACCCCTAACAGCCAACAAGCATGATTCCATATGGGTGATTGTTGACCGACTGACCAAGTCAGCTCACTTCATCCCCGTACATACACACTTCCATGCCAACCGATATGCGGAGTTATACATTGCCAGGATTCTATGCCTGCATGGTGTACCCAAGACCATAGTCTCAGACCGAGGTGCATTGTTTGTATCTCGCTTTTGGGAGCAGTTGCACGCTGCCTTGGGTACTAAACTAATCAGGAGCTCCACTTACCACCCTCAAACAGATGGCCAGACAGAGAGGGTGAATCAAGTTCTGGAAGACATGTTGAGAGCATGTGCCATCCACCATGGTAGGAACTGGGATGATCACCTACCATTGGCGGAATTCTCGTACAATAATGGCTATCAGGCGAGTATCAAGATGGCACCCTACGAAGCTCTCTACGGTCGTAAATGCCACACCCCATTAAATTGGTGTGAGTCCGGTGAAAGGGTCACATTCGGGGTTGATGTGGTGAACGATGCCGAAGAGCGCGTTCGGACCATTCAAGCCAATTTGAAGGCCGCTCAATCCCGACAGAAGAGCTACGCTGATAAGAGGCGTAGACCGTTGCACTTTGACGTCAGGGAACACGTGTACCTCCGCGTGTCTCCGATGAAGGGCGTGCACCGGTTCGGTGTGAAGGGGAAGCTCGCTCCCCGTTTTATTGGACCCTATGCTATCACCGAAAAGTGTGGACCAGCAGCGTATAGATTGGAGCTACCGGCATCCCTGGCTGGTGTCCATGATGTTTTCCATGTTTCGCAGCTGCGAAAATGTTTGAAGCATACGGCTGCTGTTCCTACCGAAGACATCGGCGAGCTGAAACCGGATTTAACATATGATGAGTATCCGGTGGGAATTCTTGAGGAGAAAGCCAGGACCACACGCAGCAGAACGTTGTGGTTCTACAAAATACTCTGGAGCAACCACACCGCCGAAGAAGCGACATGGGAGAGCGAGGAGTTCCTTCGCTCAAATTACCTGGAGTTCATGGCTTCTCAACACGGGTAAGTCCCTATTACATCGCTATCTCTTCTTTTATAATCTCGGGACGAGATTCTTTTAAGGGGGGAGGGATGTAAAAGCCCAAGAAAAGGGACTTGCAAAAACTTTCCTGCACCTCACAACACCACAGTTTTGTTGTGGATAGCTGGTAAAAAAATGGGAAGAGCAAGTAACCTCGATCAAAGAAGTGGTTAGAGGGGAAACTTACACTTTCACAACATGGGAAAAATTCTACACATATGATCACACATGAGAGGGTGTTTCCAAACTGTTGCATTCAAATTCAGGAGTGCAGCAGCTAAAACAAGGAGTAAAGGGCATACTTGGATTCCTCAGGTTCAAATTAGTGGGGAGGCAGAGTCTCAATAATTTTTGAAAAGGTTGGCCACCCATTTTTCCAAAAAGGATCCAAATATGCAAAGAATTCAAATATACATTTGAATTTGGGGGAAATGAGCTCAACCATACAAATGTAGGTCAGTTTCAAACTCCAAATATTTGAATTCATCTCTGGCTAAGCTTTGGAGATCTTTTGAGGGGTGGGGAGCACTGACAAGTGGGTCCCACATGTCATTGGAGAGGTTAAAATGGCACAAAAGTCAACAGCCTTAGGGGCTAAGTGTTGCACTCGGAACAGAGCCGAGGCTCCACCGTGACACACCGTGAAAACGCCGGGCGCCACCTCCTGCTCTCCCCTCGCGTGCTGGCGAGCTCCTTGTGGGGGCGCAGTAACTCCCAGCCGTGCCCCAGCTCGCCACGACCACGAACCGACCCCCAGTCACCGCCCTCTCGCACGACAGAGCGCCGAGGAGCCGCCGCTGTGATCCACTCGCTCGGGAGCGATCGTCTCTCGTGTACCAACGTCGGCAACTCAGCAAACCAACATCCTCAGACCTCCCACACCCTCCCCGCATCACTTCCAGTCGAGTTGAACCACTACCCACCGAGAAAAACCACGTTTTCGTGGCCGCCGGGGAGAACCGAGCAAAGGTGCTCCCGTGGGCAGCTCGGCAGAAGACTTGTCACGACCAAGGAGGAGCAGTTTTGGACACGCCTAGACTCCACGCTGCTCGACCCCAAAGCCTAGAACCAGTGACCGATCATCGCCGGCGAATTTCGCAAAACGTCTTCAACCGGTGCAGAACTACCCTCGGGTAAGAAACCCACAAATTCCCGACGTATTGTAAAAGTCCCAAAAATGTGTATGAATAAAAACTATGGTTTGAGTTCATATGTGTGGCAATGACAGGAAAAATGGGACTTGCTAAAACTTTTCTTCATGCAAAGTAATACATGGATGAACATCCAACATGAGGTTCACCTTTTTATTTAAAAATGTTGAACCAATAAGGAGTTAAATACCTCTTTGCATGTAAGTTTAAAATTCAGATTTGAAATTCAAAGTTCACATATATGGTGACCCAAAAACTTTGAATTAACATGCAGCCATATAGTTGAGTTTTTAGGGAAAAGGTTATCACCAACTTTTCAATTGTAGGGTGGGCTCAAAGGAGAGCTAAAGAGAGGAAATTGCAAATTCTAAACCAAATTCAGATTTAGTCTTGCAAATTCAAACTAAATTTGAAGAATTCAAATTCTAGCCCACCTTTTTAAATTTAGCATTTTGGGGAGTGAAAAGATCAGCTTGAGAAGATATTTGCTGAAGAAATGGGGGGTGGGACCCACAGGTCATAGAGCTAAAGGAGGAGACTTACTCCCTAAGTTTTGCTCTCTGTGGGGACTTTTCCCGAGCAGCTCGCGAGCGCCACCGAGCAGCTTGCCGGTGACAGCTCCTGCTGCCGGTTTCCATGCGCTGGCGCCCTGGGGTCGGTCCTGGACGCACCCCCAATGTGATAACGTGCCCCCCCGGCCGAAGCAAAGCACAATTGCTTTCTCCTCCTCGCAAACAAACCGAGAGCAGAGCACCTCGTCGGCGCTGCTCCACTGCCCCTGTCTCCCGGCCAGACCAGCGCCTCTCCGGCAGGCTCAAGAGGTCACAGAGGTGCGCCAAGAGGTACTGACCCTCATCCCGTCGTCCTTTTGCTCTCCCCCGACGCCGGCTCGCCGGAATTCGAGTTTTGGCGCCGGTGCACGTATAAAACAGCATGTGTTTAATTCGGGAAATTCTCCCAAACGGATTGATCACACCTCCTACAATTCAAACCACAGCAACTAGATGCCCTAGCGCCCTCCCACGCCGAAAACCAAAGGAAACCGACCCTCCTAGGCCCCGGGCGACGAGAAATCATCGCCGGCGGCCAAAACTGCCATGGTCCACGGTGAGGACTAGGTTGCAGCCACTTCCTGCATGATCTGATCCCCGTTCCATGTTCCTAGAGCCATAGGGATGCTGTAGGACATCATAGCTCGCCGGGAGATGCCTTGGACACGCTGGAACGCGTCCATGTCGAGCTCCCGAGCCGCCCCACCGGTGCCGACCCACCTACAGCCGTTTTCATGCGGGGAAACCTTGCCCGGCAGCTGCGCCACGTTCCCAGGAGCATGTAGGGCGAAACCGGAGCTCATTTGGTGGAGAGATGAGGGAGAACGAGCCATGCCAAGTTTTCTGCTGGTGTGCACCGCGGGCTCTGGCGGGAGGTTGAAGAAGCACCTGACCCGTGGGCCCCACGCGCTACTGTGCTGTTTAAAAAAATCAAACAGAGAGTTGTGCAAACTTGTAAAATGCATAACTTGGTGTAGGAAGCTCCAAAAATAGTGAGATAAATTTTGTTGGATTCCTTTAAGAGAGTACTACCCAGAGATACAACCCAATTTGTATGAAACGAATTATTTAATTCTGGAAAATTCTTGGAAATTCTTCTGAAAAAGAATTATAGAGGGAGTTTGGTTTATCCAAAAATACCCAAATTTTGCCAGAATATTCTTTAGCATATTGTTGACCTTATAGCAAATTTTCAGCTCATTTGAAGATCATTTGAGTAGGAATTTGCTAAAAACAATCTGCTGTGTCATAAGAGTCCAGAAACATTTTCAGAAAATGTTTCCCACTTCAAAAATCTGTTCTGAGCAATCCATAGCTCCAAAAATCATAGGAAAATTTAGGAAAGCTCTCTGGGACATACTTGGAATTGTAGTTCACTTAGTTGGGCATGAAAATGCACATTACTACAGAATTAATTCTATTAAGTACAAATGCTTAAAGAATTGTTCTGGGAGAACTATCCAAGTAAAAGGGCTGAATTTTGCACCAGATGACTCTCATGTGATCAAGAACTCACATGTAAAATATCAGCCAAAGATGAGTCCTGGAACTCCCTGTTCTTATTCTCCATACTTATGTATAAGGGAAAAATACATAAGAGATATTGTGAGAATTATGGAGGACACAATTTGACTCCACATTAGCTGCAATTTGGCAAGCTAAATCCTTAGGTAGTATAGAACCTGCTGTAAAAGTTTTGAGGCCATTGGAGTTCTTGTTCTTCAGTTGCACTCAAATATTTTCAGCTTATCTATTGTGTTCATTAGAGAAAAGGTTAGGGTATAGCTAAGGGCCTTAAGGTCAAATTAGTTTAATTCTGTTCTTTGCACAACAGAGGCAAACCAAGCCATGCTTGGCTTTTCCACACAACCTCTGTTCTTAAGAAAGTAATTCTATAACTTCTTTCCATTACATCCCATGAAACATGTGCATATGCATCTCAATAGGAACCACAACGAAGGGGACTCAAAGGAGTGATTCATCGAAGTGGATCAAGCTCCGGAGAGTCAAGGGTGGATCTGCAAGGATACTAACTGCTTATATACGACTACCCTGCAAAACAGGCAAGCTCCGGTTTGCATTTAACAGCTGTTAAGTTTTTATTTTGTATTCACCTTTGGTTAAGATTTGAACTGTGCATTAGGTCTAGTGTTTGATACTCCTCTTGCATAGCCAAAGGACCCATGGAGTATTGGGTAGGTGTCTTTCACCGTGTAGAACTGCCATGCTTAAGTACGGTTCGGTAGAAGTCGAGTGGTGAGATGCTACTCGCAGATTTAGGAACAACAGGGGCATACGGGATTGGTTCGTAATTGAATTAGCAAGTTAAAAGTTGAGACCGGAAGGTTGTAGGAGCAGCAGGACATAGGGGCCTGGGTGCTGTAGACCTGTCCGTGTCGGTCAAGGACCGATCCGTATGCGGCCCTGTTGAACAAGTTTGAGTTGTGTACCGGACTCATGCTGGCTATATGGGACCCAGTAAACCGATGTACCTCGGGAAGCTGTCGTTGGGACTTTTCGGGTCGCCTCAGGCGGACGGCCGGTGTGCAGTATGTGGGGAATATTCTCATGACATCTCACGTCGGAAGGTGCACCATGAGAGTAGCTACTGTACGGGGCGACTTGATCGATTCAGCGGGGGTGAAACGGGGGAAAGGCTGCCACGTACGACGTCAGTGATGGTTGTTGTAGGCAACGTCGAGTACGGGCGTACGTGTCGTGTAGTCCGGGTGTTATTGATTCGAATCACCGTCGCTCGCGGAATGGACCGAGCATACTTGTTCTCACAGTCGTGACGTAGTAAGAACTTGCATGAGAAAGGAACTAATCATATTGATGTGAAGTATTATTCTACCTTGTATTGGAGCTTGATGAATAGGCTAGTGCAAACTCGATTCATTTATGCCATGAGCAATTTACATCGGGGGAAAGCGTTTCTTGTTTGATTGTGGACCCCCGATGTGGCGTGCCCAGGGTTACTTAAAATACTGCAATTAATACTGAAAGTAAGGATTCACTTTTAGGCGAGTTTACTTATGCTTCTGCCATCCTATATTAGGTCCATAACCTCACTTAGAGTTTCATGTTTAGGGTGACGGTTAAGTCTTGCTGAGCGTTATGCTCACGGATGCTATCCGAGTTGTTTTGCAGGTAATTGACTCGCTGATTATGAGAAGGGATGCCGATGAGACTCGGGAACCTCCGAGTGTTTACTCAAAGAGCATCCTCGCCGCTGCAGATTGATCTTCGTGTTGCTAGTAAGAAACGTCCGCGGGCTGGACTGTTTCTTTGTTGCTAGTTTAGATATGAGTCGTGAGAGTGATAGTCTTCCGCTGTAGTTTACTCTGATATATATTTATTTGTAAAACAATCTTGTACGCTTCCGCAAACCATTTATGTAATATGATGTATGTTCATCGACCCGTGTGCTGTTGGGTGCCGCATAACACGGCACCACCCAACGAGGTCCTGTGTCCCTTACACATGGTATCAGAGCCGCGTTGGGAACAGAGCACGGATTGAGCATCATATTATGTCAAAAACTTAGGATACGGTGAGATAACGGTACTAGGCCCACATAAGGACTACTATTAGCATATTATGAAGGTGGCAAGCTAACCTATTTGTTATGTCGGAAAATCGTGCATCTCGGGACGTTTATGTCTTGGGGGGTGCACGTATGCGCTGTCCACCAGTGCGCACAAGCTGAAGGGTGGAGCCCCACGGGTGGCAGGTAACCCGACCCGCTTTAGTATCCTCTACGACTCTTCATGTCGTTTGGGGTATTCGAGCAACGTCTTCCCTGGCGTGCGTGGTGCAATTTGGGAGACCCCGTCACGTGGTCAGTAACGTGAACACGTAGCTCAAGGCGTGTTTGGCTTGAGAACACCTGGGCGAGTGATGACGGCCGGGTGTACAAACTGTTATGGATACCGGGTTCGGTGTGCCGCCGAACCTGATGATTGAGTGTGTTTTATGTAGGTACTAACATCGAAAAACCTTAGTGCGTGTAGAACACGTTTGCGAGTGATCGTTTTAGTGCCACCTAATGATACGTGTATGCCGGTGTAATCCGGTTAGGTTTTTCTTTGGTGAGGCAACGTAGTACCGTCATATGTCTTGCGGTGCATTGTCACCGTACTACACTGGATAGTATTCTTACCTATGAAGAAATCATTCATGACTAACTTTCAAACTAAAAATGGATGTGATAAAGCACATATTAGTTACTGAACTCTTCATTTGAACTAAGTTTCAAAGAAGAGAATTACTAGGCTTCTTTTGATCTCAAAAACAGAGTGCTCTATTCTGGCAGAAGTTTTGCCGAACTTTCACAGAGCGTAACTCTGATTAGTTTGACCCAATGGAGGTGTTTGATACGGTTCTGGAAAGTTTATTAAGTGCTCTACAACTTTTCTGTAGAACTCCAGAGCCAAATCCGACACCAACTTGATTGAACGTCCAGATGGATGCAAACTGTTCAGAAAACAGAGCAGCTGCAGACTTCTCTGGATGTTGCTGTAAATTAGCCGTCACAGTCTGTAGAAAAATTTCTAAGGGTCATATGATACACCGTTGGAAAGGTTAGGAAATTTGCAACGATTCTGTAGTTCATTGTTTGTTCAGAATTGTACCCCAGTTGTATGTAAAACTGTGATGAAAACAGCCACATACAAAGGAGGTGCTGGCAAATTTTAGCCAGAAATTCTGTCAACTTTGAACAATCCTAACTTTTGTTCCAGAAATGATCTAGGGGCATGTGAGTACTCGTTGAAAATATACTGAAGTTAACTTTAACTTTGGTATTCAACTTGAGTTATGAAAATGCTAGTAACTGGATCAAATTCTGGGTTAAGTACTGAAAGGTCTGTTTTGTACCGAATGAGGGACTGGATATGTTGGCTTTAGAAAGATGTGTAAACATGAAATTTTGTTATGCTTTCATAAAGTTTTAGCATGTTCATGTTTTACATACTTTCACATACTGCTGAGATCATGTTTTGACTCCCCTCAAAAATTATCTTTGTGCAGTATGGTGCGTACTCATTCTCCGAGTAGGGTTGATAGTTCTCGTCAAGAAGATGATGACTCGACTCCACCACGGGCACCGCCATCAACGGTATGGACGGATGTCATGGCTCAGATGGTCGAGTCAAGTCAAGAGAACACAAGACTACTCCAAGCCTTGATACAACAGGGCTTACTCCAGCGTGCACAACAGGACGTTCCACTTCGGAACGCCTACTTGGATTTCTTGGCGACACAACCGCCAATCTTCACGGAAGCCCATGAACCAGTGGAAGCTGATCAGTGGCTTCGAGTTATGGAGTCGAAGTTTGGGGTGTTTGAGTGCGACGAGTATCAGAAGACATCATTTGCAGCTCAACAGCTCCATGGAGCCGCCGGAAATTGGTGGTTCGCTTATCTTGCCACCGTTCCGGAAGGTCATCAAGTGGAATGGACGGAATTTCGTGAAGCATTCCGTGCTCGTCACATTCCTATGGGTTTTATCAAGGCCCAACAGCAAGAATTCAGAAACCTGAAGCAGGGGGACATGAGTGTCCTCGATTATGTCCGAAGATTCAACCTTCTGGCACAATATGCTCCTGCTTATGCGACGAGCGAAGCTGCAATGTGTGACTACTTTTTCTATGGCTTGAGTGCCATACTAAAAGAGAAGTTAGCTTTGTTCAATCAAGGCAGTTACACCGAGTTGATCAGTGCTGCTCTGCTGCAAGAACAAGCGACACTTGAGTGTCAAGCAGAGAAGAGGGACCGGGAGGTTGTGCAAGAAGACACACCAATCGTTCCTCGTAAATACCGTGTGGTGTATCACACACCATCCGAGGAGATATGGCAAGCACCAGGGAGATCAACTCCGTACAGATTTCCTGCTCAAGAATCTTATCTTGAAGCAGCGCCATTTCCGCAGCAACGAATGATACCTGTTGCATCATTGCTGCAGCCAAGTGCCTCAACTTCTCAACCACAAGTCAACAAAGAACCGGGGAAACCTCCGTGTTCTTATTGCCACCGTTTTGAGCATTTTAGGCAGGAATGCCGGGAGAAGTTGGTAAACACCAGACGGCCATCATCATCAGGTGGTATGCCGCCACCTGCTCCAGTCAACATAACAGCATTGCAATCCGGGAGTGTGCAACATCTTGCGATTGAGGATGTCCCGGAGGGAGCACCGGTGTTAGCGGGCATGTTTACTCTCAAGGACGTGCCCGTATTGGTACTTTTTGATTCAGGTGCAACCCATAATTTTATCAGCAAAACATGCGTGGATCAGCACCAATTATCCACCAATACCCCCACAACGAGTTTTCTTATACGTTCACCTGGAGGAAATATCTCTGCCAATCAGATTGTGTCCCGAGCAGCTTTGTGTTTGGGCGGAAAGATATACCCAACATCGCTGATTATGTTGGATAGGCAGAAGATAGACATTATATTGGGGATGTCTTGGTTAAATCGTCACGGTGCCGTTCTCAATATCGGTAACCGGACTGTCCAGATTGACTCGCCGATTCACGGACAGCACACGCTGTTTTTAGACAGCGAAGATCCAGATAGGGTAGAGGCCTACCACACGGAAGCGCTGAAGATTGAAGATATTCCGGTGGTACGTGATTATCCCGACGTATTTCCCGATGACTTACCGGGCATGCCGCCCGAACGGGACGTCGAGTTCAAAATTGAACTGGCACCGGGAACGACGCCTATTTCACGAAGGCCTTACAAGATGGCACCTAACGAGCTAGCGGAGTTGAAAGAGCAACTGAATGAACTCATGAGCAAGGGTTTCATACGACCAAGTTCTTCACCTTGGGGTTGCTCAGCGCTGTTCGTTAAGAAGAAGGACGAAACACTACGGCTATGTGTTGATTATCGCCCCCTCAATGCGGTCACGATCAAGAACAAGTATCCTTTGCCCCGCATTGACATTCTGTTTGATCAACTTGTGGGTGCAAAGGTATTTTCGAAGATGGATCTTCGGTCGGGCTATCATCAAATCAAGATCCGACCGGAGGACATACCGAAGACAGCTTTCTCGACGAGATACGGACTCTACGAGTACCTCGTCATGTCATTTGGGCTAACCAACGCTCCGGCACACTTTATGTATTTGATGAATTCTGTGTTCATGCCGGAACTAGACAAGTTCGTCGTGGTATTCATCGACGACATATTGGTTTACTCCAAATCTGAAGAAGAGCATGCTGAACATCTGCGCATTGTGCTACAACGGTTGCGGGAGCACCAATTGTATGCCAAGTTCAGCAAGTGCGAATTTTGGATTGATCGAGTGCCTTTCCTAGGCCATATCATTTCAGCAGAGGGCATTGCCGTGGACCCCAGCAAAATTGAACAAGTGCTGAAGTGGGAATCTCCCAAGTCAGTCCACGAGGTCCGAAGTTTCCTAGGTTTAGCAGGGTATTATCGGAGGTTCATTCCGAGCTTCTCAAAAATTGCTAAACCAATGACGGAGCTGCTGAAGAAGGGCACTAAATACATGTGGAATGCAGCATGTGAAGCCGCATTCAAAACTCTGGTGAAACATCTCACAACGGCTCCAGTTCTTGCTCAGCCAGACACGACGAAGCCATTTGATGTATACTGTGATGCATCCGGCATCGGTCTCGGCTGTGTTCTGATGCAAGAAGGGCGTGTAGTCGCCTATGGGTCTCGTCAACTGCGAAACCACGAGCAGCATTATCCAACTCACGATCTTGAGCTTGCTGCTGTGGTGTTGGCGTTAAAGATGTGGAGGCATTACCTACTGGGTAATCTTGTTCACCTCTACACCGACCACAAAAGCCTGAAGTATATCTTCACGCAGAAGGAGCTAAATATGAGACAACGGAGATGGTTGGAGCTCATCAAAGATTATGAAATTGAGATCCACTATCATCCAGGAAAAGCAAACGTGGTTGCCGACGCGCTGAGTCGGAAGGCCCATGTTCACAACTTAGCGGCTGCTGAATTAGAAGACGAAGAACCAAGCCTCCGTGTCATTCCGTATGGTGCGCTTTATAATCTCGCGCTCATTCCAACAATCCGTGAAGAGATTGTTGAGGCTCAAAGAAGAGACAGAGGTATGTCTCACATACGGAGAAGACTAGACAACGGAGAGGTGAAATGTTTCCGGAAGGATGAGAACGGTACAATATGGTTTAACGACCGTATAGTGGTACCGCGCAATATGAAACTCCGGAAGAAAATCTTGGATGAAGCCCACCTGTCGAAGTTTTCCATTCATCCCGGAAGTAACAAGATGTACCAAGATTTGAAACAGAAATTTTGGTGGACAAGGATGAAGAGGGAGATTGCTAAATACGTATCCGAGTGTGATACGTGTAGACGGGTCAAGGCTGATCATATGCGGAAAGCCGGACCGCTACAACCTTTGAAGATACCGGCATGGAAATGGGAGGATGTGAGTATGGACTTCATCGTTGGATTACCGCTCACATCCAAGAAGCATGACTCGATATGGGTGATCGTCGACCGGTTGACGAAATCAGCTCATTTCATACCGGTGAACACTCATTATCGAGCAAGACAATACGCGGAGTTATTCATCTCCAGAATTATATGTTCACATGGTGTTCCAAAGACCATCATTTCAGATCGAGGTACGCTGTTTGTTGCTCGATTTTGGGAGCAGCTGCATGCCTCGTTGGGCACCAAGTTGATTAGGAGCTCCGCATATCACCCTCAAACTGATGGACAAACGGAGAGGGTGAATCAAGTGCTCGAGGACATGTTGAGAGCATGTGCCATCCACCACGGTAGGAATTGGGACGATCACCTACCGCTGGCGGAGTTTTCATACAACAACGGTTATCAAGCGAGTATTAAAATGGCACCGTATGAAGCCCTCTATGGCCGGAAGTGTCGCACACCACTGAATTGGTGTGAGTCCGGCGAAAGAGTTCTGTTTGGGATTGATCTTGTCAACGAAGCCGAAGATCGAGTTCGGTTGATACAAGAGAACTTAAAGGCTGCACAATCCCGACAGAAGAGCTATGCTGATCAAAGGCGTAGGCCATTACATTTTGACATCGGGGAACACGTTTATCTTCGTGTATCTCCGATGAAGGGAATTCACCGGTTCGGTGTAAAGGGGAAGCTCGCTCCCCGTTTTATTGGTCCTTTTGCTATCACGGAGAAGTGCGGACCCGTAGCCTACCGGCTGGAATTACCGGCAAGTCTAGCGGGTGTTCATGATGTATTTCATGTTTCACAGCTGCGGAAGTGCCTCAAATTCACCGCTGCTGTTCGCACTGAGGACATCGACGAGTTGAAACCAGACCTGACCTACACCGAGCGACCGGTCCAGATTTTGGATGAAAAGACCCGGGTAACCCGGAACCGGACGATCCGATTTTTCAAGGTACTGTGGAGTAATCACACCGCGGAAGAGGCAACGTGGGAAAGTGAAGATTATCTCCGCACCAACTACCCGGAACTTTTATCTTTGTACAGTTTGTAATTACCTCTCCCGTCGCGTTCCTCTTTTGTAATCTCGGGACGAGATTCTTTTAAGGGGGGAGGAATGTAAAAGTCCCAAAAATGTGTATGAATAAAAACTATGGTTTGAGTTCATATGTGTGGCAATGACAGGAAAAATGGGACTTGCTAAAACTTTTCTTCATGCAAAGTAATACATGGATGAACATCCAACATGAGGTTCACCTTTTTATTTAAAAATGTTGAACCAATAAGGAGTTAAATACCTCTTTGCATGTAAGTTTAAAATTCAGATTTGAAATTCAAAGTTCACATATATGGTGACCCAAAAACTTTGAATTAACATGCAGCCATATAGTTGAGTTTTTAGGGAAAAGGTTATCACCAACTTTTCAATTGTAGGGTGGGCTCAAAGGAGAGCTAAAGAGAGGAAATTGCAAATTCTAAACCAAATTCAGATTTAGTCTTGCAAATTCAAACTAAATTTGAAGAATTCAAATTCTAGCCCACCTTTTTAAATTTAGCATTTTGGGGAGTGAAAAGATCAGCTTGAGAAGATATTTGCTGAAGAAATGGGGGGTGGGACCCACAGGTCATAGAGCTAAAGGAGGAGACTTACTCCCTAAGTTTTGCTCTCTGTGGGGACTTTTCCCGAGCAGCTCGCGAGCGCCACCGAGCAGCTTGCCGGTGACAGCTCCTGCTGCCGGTTTCCATGCGCTGGCGCCCTGGGGTCGGTCCTGGACGCACCCCCAACGTGATAACGTGCCCCCCCGGCCGAAGCAAAGCACAATTGCTTTCTCCTCCTCGCAAACAAACCGAGAGCAGAGCACCTCGTCGGCGCTGCTCCACTGCCCCTGTCTCCCGGCCAGACCAGCGCCTCTCCGGCAGGCTCAAGAGGTCACAGAGGTGCGCCAAGAGGTACTGACCCTCATCCCGTCGTCCTTTTGCTCTCCCCCGACGCCGGCTCGCCGGAATTCGAGTTTTGGCGCCGGTGCACGTATAAAACAGCATGTGTTTAATTCGGGAAATTCTCCCAAACGGATTGATCACACCTCCTACAATTCAAACCACAGCAACTAGATGCCCTAGCGCCCTCCCACGCCGAAAACCAAAGGAAACCGACCCTCCTAGGCCCCGGGCGACGAGAAATCATCGCCGGCGGCCAAAACTGCCATGGTCCACGGTGAGGACTAGGTTGCAGCCACTTCCTGCATGATCTGATCCCCGTTCCATGTTCCTAGAGCCATAGGGATGCTGTAGGACATCATAGCTCGCCGGGAGATGCCTTGGACACGCTGGAACGCGTCCATGTCGAGCTCCCGAGCCGCCCCACCGGTGCCGACCCACCTACAGCCGTTTTCATGCGGGGAAACCTTGCCCGGCAGCTGCGCCACGTTCCCAGGAGCATGTAGGGCGAAACCGGAGCTCATTTGGTGGAGAGATGAGGGAGAACGAGCCATGCCAAGTTTTCTGCTGGTGTGCACCGCGGGCTCTGGCGGGAGGTTGAAGAAGCACCTGACCCGTGGGCCCCACGCGCTACTGTGCTGTTTAAAAAAATCAAACAGAGAGTTGTGCAAACTTGTAAAATGCATAACTTGGTGTAGGAAGCTCCAAAAATAGTGAGATAAATTTTGTTGGATTCCTTTAAGAGAGTACTACCCAGAGATACAACCCAATTTGTATGAAACGAATTATTTAATTCTGGAAAATTCTTGGAAATTCTTCTGAAAAAGAATTATAGAGGGAGTTTGGTTTATCCAAAAATACCCAAATTTTGCCAGAATATTCTTTAGCATATTGTTGACCTTATAGCAAATTTTCAGCTCATTTGAAGATCATTTGAGTAGGAATTTGCTAAAAACAATCTGCTGTGTCATAAGAGTCCAGAAACATTTTCAGAAAATGTTTCCCACTTCAAAAATCTGTTCTGAGCAATCCATAGCTCCAAAAATCATAGGAAAATTTAGGAAAGCTCTCTGGGACATACTTGGAATTGTAGTTCACTTAGTTGGGCATGAAAATGCACATTACTACAGAATTAATTCTATTAAGTACAAATGCTTAAAGAATTGTTCTGGGAGAACTATCCAAGTAAAAGGGCTGAATTTTGCACCAGATGACTCTCATGTGATCAAGAACTCACATGTAAAATATCAGCCAAAGATGAGTCCTGGAACTCCCTGTTCTTATTCTCCATACTTATGTATAAGGGAAAAATACATAAGAGATATTGTGAGAATTATGGAGGACACAATTTGACTCCACATTAGCTGCAATTTGGCAAGCTAAATCCTTAGGTAGTATAGAACCTGCTGTAAAAGTTTTGAGGCCATTGGAGTTCTTGTTCTTCAGTTGCACTCAAATATTTTCAGCTTATCTATTGTGTTCATTAGAGAAAAGGTTAGGGTATAGCTAAGGGCCTTAAGGTCAAATTAGTTTAATTCTGTTCTTTGCACAACAGAGGCAAACCAAGCCATGCTTGGCTTTTCCACACAACCTCTGTTCTTAAGAAAGTAATTCTATAACTTCTTTCCATTACATCCCATGAAACATGTGCATATGCATCTCAATAGGAACCACAACGAAGGGGACTCAAAGGAGTGATTCATCGAAGTGGATCAAGCTCCGGAGAGTCAAGGGTGGATCTGCAAGGATACTAACTGCTTATATACGACTACCCTGCAAAACAGGCAAGCTCCGGTTTGCATTTAACAGCTGTTAAGTTTTTATTTTGTATTCACCTTTGGTTAAGATTTGAACTGTGCATTAGGTCTAGTGTTTGATACTCCTCTTGCATAGCCAAAGGACCCATGGAGTATTGGGTAGGTGTCTTTCACCGTGTAGAACTGCCATGCTTAAGTACGGTTCGGTAGAAGTCGAGTGGTGAGATGCTACTCGCAGATTTAGGAACAACAGGGGCATACGGGATTGGTTCGTAATTGAATTAGCAAGTTAAAAGTTGAGACCGGAAGGTTGTAGGAGCAGCAGGACATAGGGGCCTGGGTGCTGTAGACCTGTCCGTGTCGGTCAAGGACCGATCCGTATGCGGCCCTGTTGAACAAGTTTGAGTTGTGTACCGGACTCATGCTGGCTATATGGGACCCAGTAAACCGATGTACCTCGGGAAGCTGTCGTTGGGACTTTTCGGGTCGCCTCAGGCGGACGGCCGGTGTGCAGTATGTGGGGAATATTCTCATGACATCTCACGTCGGAAGGTGCACCATGAGAGTAGCTACTGTACGGGGCGACTTGATCGATTCAGCGGGGGTGAAACGGGGGAAAGGCTGCCACGTACGACGTCAGTGATGGTTGTTGTAGGCAACGTCGAGTACGGGCGTACGTGTCGTGTAGTCCGGGTGTTATTGATTCGAATCACCGTCGCTCGCGGAATGGACCGAGCATACTTGTTCTCACAGTCGTGACGTAGTAAGAACTTGCATGAGAAAGGAACTAATCATATTGATGTGAAGTATTATTCTACCTTGTATTGGAGCTTGATGAATAGGCTAGTGCAAACTCGATTCATTTATGCCATGAGCAATTTACATCGGGGGAAAGCGTTTCTTGTTTGATTGTGGACCCCCGATGTGGCGTGCCCAGGGTTACTTAAAATACTGCAATTAATACTGAAAGTAAGGATTCACTTTTAGGCGAGTTTACTTATGCTTCTGCCATCCTATATTAGGTCCATAACCTCACTTAGAGTTTCATGTTTAGGGTGACGGTTAAGTCTTGCTGAGCGTTATGCTCACGGATGCTATCCGAGTTGTTTTGCAGGTAATTGACTCGCTGATTATGAGAAGGGATGCCGATGAGACTCGGGAACCTCCGAGTGTTTACTCAAAGAGCATCCTCGCCGCTGCAGATTGATCTTCGTGTTGCTAGTAAGAAACGTCCGCGGGCTGGACTGTTTCTTTGTTGCTAGTTTAGATATGAGTCGTGAGAGTGATAGTCTTCCGCTGTAGTTTACTCTGATATATATTTATTTGTAAAACAATCTTGTACGCTTCCGCAAACCATTTATGTAATATGATGTATGTTCATCGACCCGTGTGCTGTTGGGTGCCGCATAACACGGCACCACCCAACGAGGTCCTGTGTCCCTTACACGTATGATTGCTTAGAGTTTATCAAACTGCACACACAGGAGCTAGACTGGATGGCGCCCAAGTTTGCTCCGCAACCCTAGCTTAATTTTGGCTATAGCCGGCGTATTTCCCGGTTTTCCAGCCGTGGTTAGGGCGGGAAAGGTCGGGCTCACGGTGACGACTAGGTTAGAGCTCTCCCCGAGCCCTAGCATGGCCTTGTCGACCTTTCATGAGATCCCCCGGTGCTGTAGAGCCTTTCCACCGAGGTTTTGGTGGGCTACGATGACCGGGCGCCATAACTGAAGAGAGTCCGAATCGCTGCACCGTCGCCAGCTAGGTTAGGGCCACCGCCGACCAGAGCAGGCGGTACCAGCGTGTTCAGCGTGCAAAAATAGGCCCAGCCGGCGAGTTTCCGGCCGGGAGGCGGTCGGGAAGCCAAGTCCGGCGAGCAGCCGAGGTGTGCCGGCGAGGGGGCGGCGCGGGAAAAAGGGCGGGCGCGAGGAAGAAGACGAGCCGGCCGGGCCCGCTCGTCAGTCTCTCGCGGCACAGTGTGGGGATTTTCTGTTGGACCGGATCGGCTGTGAACGCGCGGAAAACAATCCTGTGGCCCCGTGTGGCGCAGCCGAGGTGATGACACGTCGAAGCCGGGCCCGCTGTCAGAAATTTGAACTTTCCCGGTTAATTCGAATTCCAGAAATTTCCAAAACTTTAGAGCTCCATAACTTCTGCTAGGAAGCTCCAAATTTAGTGATTCAAATTGGGTTGGATTCATCTTGCCTAGCTCTGTCCAGATATACAACCCAATTTGTATGAAACCCATTAATTAATTCTGGAAAATTCTTTAAAGCTTTTCAGCAAAAGAATTTTAGATTGAGTTTGGTTCATCCAAAAATCCCCAAATTTTGCCAGAATGTGCTTTAGGGCATTAGTAAACCCCTGTAAAAGTTTCATACCATTTGGAGTTGATTTGGTCAGAGGAATTCAAATTGGAAGGTGCTGTGTTCATTTGAATGCAGAAACATTTTCAGAGAATTTCCAAAACTTGGAAATTCAATTCTGGGCAAACCTTAACTCCAAAAATGCTAGGAAAATTCATGCAAACTCTATGAGCTATAATTGAAATTGTAGTTCATTAAGTTGAGCATGAACAGGGGTATTACCTCAGAATGAATTCTTCCTTGCTGATTTGCCAAGAGAATTATTCTGAGCAAACCACTCCATGAAAAGTGCTAATGTTTGGTCCAGAGGGTTTTCTTGTGACAAGGAACTCACACGAAAATTCTCAGCTCCATTGGAGCTCTAGATCACCCCTGTCCTGTTTACCCACTTAAGGGATTAATATGGAAAAGGGAGAAAACCACTTAGCATTTAACCATGTGATTAAGTCCAAGCCAAACTACCAACACCAGTTCATCTTTAAATTCTTAAACAAAGTTCCAGGTGTTAGAGGCTGGTTATTAGAACTAATAGTAGAAGTCTTACTCTAAAACTCACATTTGCATCTAAATTAACATGTAGTATTTCATTAACGTGTAGCCGTTGAAGAAGAGACTCCGGAAGTGCTGGACTTCCTCCTTCCGGACAAAGACTTAACTCCTGACCAGCAGCAACAAGGCAAGCCCCGGTTTGCATTAACCTTTTTATAAGTTTTTCCTTTGTTTGCATGTGTCATGTGTAGTATGTATGTGCATTAGGTATAGAAGGAATGGAACCCCACTTGCATAACCAAAGGTTCCTAAAAGAGTGGAGGTAGTGTCTAAGACCTCGAGTAGACAGGCTAGGCTTAATGAGTCATAGGACTTCGGTACAAGTCGAGTAGTTGGAATCTACTCGCGAGATAGGCTTGGGACACACGGGTTCGGTTGAGTGATGTGAGGTCATTTTAGTAATGAAAATGAGACTAGGCAGGGGCTAGGGCGCAGCAAGAGGGAGTCTTGTGTGCGCAGCCCTGTCCATGTCGATTGAGGACCGAGCCGTGTGCGGCCCACGCTGATCAAGTTTGAACGTACCGAAGGCATATCGGATATATGGGCCCCGATAAACCGACGTAGCCTAAACCTCCGGGCGTCGAGGCATAGCACACCGATTTATAGGTGTAGGTTGAGGGCAGCAAGGTGGAAATCTGCCAACGGGCATAGAGAGATGCTCCGTGTGGGGAACCTCCTGCTCGTTTCGGTGCGACCGGTTCGACGTTTGGGCTGTTGGGTGAAAGGTTTTCCCGTACGACATCGAGTGAGCGTGCTGTGCAGCTCCACAGATGGGCGTACGTGACGTGCTCTTTGGGTCTCCCTGCAGGTGTATATCGAGTCGATTCGCCGTCCCTCGCGGTGAAGAGTACCACTTGGTCACTGAGTCGTGACGTAGATTAATGGATGAAATATGTTGATTCCATGATGCTGATTGATATAATTGTATTGCTACATGTGTGCCACCAAATACTGCTTACTAAATTTCAGATTTCATGAACTGTTAACTTGTTGCTAAAAGATGAACTAAGGATGAACTTGTAGGCGTGTCCTTTTGCTGAAATGTTACTATCCTATGTCCATTGTACACCTCATGTAGAGTTTCATGCTTAGGTGAGTCGGTTAAGCCTTGCTGAGCCTTCGTGCTCACGGTTGCTGCTTAAGTGTTTTTCAGGTGAGGAGCCACCCACGGACTTGGAGTACGAGTCCACCGGTGAGGGTTACCCTCCGTCGGGGACCACGGCTGAGTGGGAGCCGTACACGCCGCGCTGAGCTGAGGAGTGCAGCTAATGTGGGTTGCCCTAGGGCTGGGCAACCAACTTTTGCTAAATAGGCGGGCGTGAGTTGTGTAGTGTAGACTTCCGCTGTGTAAGATAAACAATAGTTGTAACTGAAGTTTGTACCTGTTTGTACAGTTTCAGTTGTTTTTCCCATGTAATATATTATGTTCTTATGACGTGTGCTGTCGGGTGTCGCATCGCGTGGCACCACCCTCTGCGATCCTGGATGAGCGGATTCCGGTCCGCCACACCTACTTTTCTTAAAATGTTTTTTTTTTGTTTTTCATAAAACATGAACATATGCTGACACCCGAGATGAGGGTGTCACAAATGCCCAGTGGTTGCAGCAGTCCCGGTTTCCGCATATGGTTTGCCTTCACCCTTCGACATGTATCACACTCGGACACGTATTTTGCAGTTTCTCGCTTCATCCGTGTCCACCAAAACTTGCTTCTGAGTTCTTGATACATTTTGTTGCTGCCGGGTGAATAGAAAATTTTAATAAGTGAACCTCATCAAAAATTTTCTTCCGTAGCTCCGGGTTACGGGGTACGACGATTCGGTCCTTGAACCATAAGACGCCGTCTCCGTCCTTCCGGAAACATTTCAGCTCCCCACTGTCTACCCATCTCCGCAAATGTGACATGCCCTTGTCATTCTTCTGGGCTGCCGCTATCTCTTCACGGATGGTGGGGATCAAAGCTAAGTTGTAGAGAGCTCCGTGTGGAATCACATGTAGTGGTTCGCTCTCTTCCAACGGTGTGATGGTCAGATTGTTGACGTGTGACTTGCAGCTCAGCGCATCTGCCACTACGTTTGCCTTGCCCGGATGATAATGGATCTCTATTTCGTAATCCTTTATCAGTTCTAACCATCTTCGTTGCCTCATGTTCAGCTCCTTCTGAGTGAATATGTACTTGAGGCTTTTGTGGTCGGTATATAGATGTACGAGGTTACCGAGTAGGTAGTGCCTCCACATTTTTAGTGCAAGTACCACGGCAGCGAGCTCCAAGTCGTGAGTTGGATAATTCTGCTCATGGTTTCTAAGCTGCCGTGATCCATACGCGACCACTCTTCGGTCTTGCATCAGCACGCATCCGAGCCCAATGCCGGATGCATCGCAGTACACATCGAACGGTTTTGTTGTGTCTGGCTGCGCCAAAACCGGTGCTGATGTCAGGTGCTTGACTAAAGCCTTGAATGCTGCTTCACATGTTGGACTCCAAATATACTTGGTAGCCTTCTTCAGCAGCTCTGTCATTGGCTTGGCAATGTTCGAGAAGTTCGGAATGAACCTCCGATAATATCCCGCGAGTCCGAGGAAACTCTGTACCTCGTGAACAGTTCTCGGGGATTTCCAATTCAGCACTTGAGTGATCTTACTCGGGTCTACGGCGATACCCTCCGCTGAGATGATATGCCCGAGAAAAGGCACTTGCGATATCCAGAATTCGCATTTGCTGAATTTCGCGTATAGCTTGTGATCCCGCAGCCGTTGCAAGACTATACGCAGGTGTTTCTTGTGGTCTTCCTCTGACTTGGAATATACTAGGATGTCGTCGATGAAGACCACGACAAACTTGTCCAGCTCCGGCATGAATACCGAGTTCATCAAGTACATGATGTGAGCTGGAGCATTGGTAAGGCCGAAGGACATGACCAGGTACTCATAGAGTCCGTACCTCGTCGAGAAAGCCGTCTTTGGAATGTCCTCAGCCCTTATCTTAATCTGATGGTACCCGGATCTTAAGTCCATCTTGGAAAAGATCTTTGCTTCGACCAACTGATCAAACAACATGTCGATCCGTGGTAAAGGGTACATGTTCTTGATGGTTACGGCATTTAATGGATGATAGTCCACGCAAAGCCGTAACGTCTCATCCTTCTTCTTCACAAACAATGTCGAACATCCTCATGGTGAGGAGCTTGGCCTAATAAAACCCTTCTCCAGAAGGTCCGTGAGCTGAGTTTTTAGTTCAGCCAATTCCTTGGGCGCCATCTTGTACGGCCTTCGGGATATTGGCATGGTTCCCGGTGCCAGTTCAATCTTGAACTCCACCTCTCTATCGGGTGGCATCCCCGGCAAATCGTCCGGGAATACATCAAGGAACTCTTGGACCACTGGAATATCTTCCAATCTGATAGTAGTGGACTGATAGACACTTGGAAGTTTTATTTCTGGGCTGTCCAGAAATAATGAGTGAGACCCGTGCACTTCTGAGTTTAAGTGCACGACTCGAAGGATGGTGTCTAAAACAGCGCCGTGGCGGGTTAACCACGACATCCCTAGGATGACATCGACCTTCTGTCCCTCTAGGATAATGATAGACGTGGGGTACACTCTACCCGCTAAGCATAATGGTGCTTTGGAAACCATTACGCTTGCTGAAATCTTCCCACCCGGTGAACAAATTAAATATGGACTATCGGTGGGTAGTATTGGCAAGCTGTGTTTAGCAATGCAAGCTTGGCTAATAAAATTATGTGTGGCGCCTGAATCAAACAGTACTATAGCGGGATGCTGGTGGTGTTGAAACATACCCGCAAGGATTGGCTCGCCCTCCGGCACGTCCTAAATGGCAAGCTGGCGGACGGTGCCGGGCCTAGGGTTTGACCGCCGCGCATTAGTAGGGTTTCAATTTAAATGTGTTTGTATTAAATTTTAAACTTGTGAAGCTTATATGTCCCACTAGACAGACTCTATGACTGTGAAACTTTTACTGTGTCTTGGTTACAACCTAAATAGAGACTTGGTCAAGTTTTAGTGGCAGCAAAGCTCATTTGAGCCCTCCACAATTAATTATGTCCTTGACCTTAATTGGAGCTCTTAGGGTGTTCTAGGGATTTTCATGAAACAAACTATGACTTTCTGAAAGCTAGATTTTCAGAGGGTTCTAATGGAGTTGGCCTCACTTAATTTGGAAGTTCCTAACTAAAGATATGAGCTAAACAATTTCAGAGAAAATTCTGAAAATTGTTTCTGAACATTTTCTATTTTCTCTGGAACAGTTTAACCAATCACACCATTAGGTGGATCAAATGAGCTCAAATGGATCTGAAATTTTTATGGTGGTTCAGGTATATTTTGGTGAACATCCCAGCAAAATTTCAGGATTTTCCTCCAAAGGATTATCCAGTTAAAATTCCAAACCGTTTAAATTTTGAGAAATTAATTCTGGAAAAATAAGGAATTTCATGAGGTGAAACTTTATTTGCTGGAACGTACTCAGAGAGCTGAATCCAGCAAAATTTGGTTCACTCAATTTGGAGCTTTCTAGCCAAAGTTATGAGGATTTGAAGTTTGGAAGAATTCTGAAAATCGGGGAAACGTTTAAATCCCGCGGGGGCCCGCAAGGACACGTGTCGGGCGCGGCGGTGTCCGGCACACCGGGGCTCACAGAGTATTTGCGCGCCAGCACACCAGATCCCGGCCGCAGCCGGATCCCGATTCAAAATATCAGCCTCTGACAGCTGGGGTCCACCCCTTTGTCAACCTCCCGACGCCCGCGCTCCGCCGCCGAGAGACCTCGTCGGAGAGCTCGCCGCCGGCTTCTGTACAGCTCCAAACTTCACGATTCTGGCCGCCCCTGCCTTCTTTTACTCGGGGAACAGGATTCTAGGGTCAGCTGCTCATGACAATGGCCGGAGCATGGTCGGCGACGAGCCGCCACCTCGGAAAGACATCGGCCACGTCGGCTGACTTCCCCAGCACACCAACTACTCGAGGAACCGGTCGGGAAGCATCAGTTGACCTCAGAGAAGGTCGACATGAGCTCGAGGCAGCTCGGGGAAGGCCCGAAGTAGGTCCTCACCGTGCGCCCGATGCCTCCCGTTTATTCCGCCATTGGTAAACCTCGAATTACGCCGGGTACAGAGGTTCTCCGGCTAAGGGTTGTGAAGGCAACTTGTGCGTCACCGTGTCTAGCTTGTGTGAGAGCGGATTGAGACCCTCTAATCCTTTCTAGAGCACGAATTTAACAGAATCGCACCCGAAGGTCGTTCCGCACACAGAAAAGGGAAAAATGGAAATTCGCCGCCGGTGAGCAACCACTCGAGCTGTGGCTCGGGGGTGAGCAGCACCGGTCACCAGCGCGTCCAAGGGTGCCTTGGCTCGGGCATGACAACGCCCTGGTTGGGCTGTCCACGAGAGCCCGAGGTGCGGCGGTTCTAAGTCCCGAATTTGATCTTTCGGCACAGCCGATATCAATCGGTTTCAACTGAATTCTAGCAACGGGGAGGATGGAGGAAGGTCTCTAGTACCTTGCTGGGGCTCTGGAGTGGACGGAGGGAGCTGTGATCGGCGTTCTCCGATCAATTCCGAGCTGCGGAAGACTTCGGCCGGCGCTGAGTTCTTGCGGGGAAGAACGGCGACGCCTCGGCCGAGGAGGGGGACAGGCGCCTTAAGAAGGCTCTGCACCGCCTCACGCCCGCGCGTGGGCAAGCAGCTGCTGGCGCGGTGGCTGCCCTCGGTGGCGATCGCAGCGGCGGCTCAGCGACCCGAGTGAGAAAAGTCTCAGACGGTTTGATCTGAGCAGTGGCTGACATGTGGGTCCCACTTCCAGTTTTAACCTCTGAAATTTACTCCTAATCACTGTTGGAAACAGTGAACCCCATAGTACCCCTGGTAATTCAAATTATTCACCCATGAACCATTTGAATTGATCAAAGTTCAAATTGGGTTTGGTTTGAGTGAATTTCAGCACAAGTGCTGTTTTGAATTCAAATGAAGTTTGAATTTGTCCCACTTAGCTCATGTCAAGATCAACTCCAAATGGAGTGAAAATTGGTGTGTGGGCTCACAAAAATGTGCTGAGTAAGAATATGCCTCCCACTTTTAAATTCATGGGATAAAAACATTTTGAATTTGAATGTAGTTTCAAACTGCTCTCTCTCTCTAACTATACCCAAAATGACCTCAAATAGGTTTTGAATTTGGGTGAAACATGGCAAGGACATCCTTTGCAAGATGTGGAAGTTTTCATATGTCCAGCCCCCTTATATCACATGTGGGAAATACCACTTTGGCAATGTGTGAGTTTGTCCTCTAATGAGCATGTTGATAATTGTTACTTGCTCTTCATTTGTGTTCATCATCTTTCCTCAAATGAGGTGTGTGGTGTGGTGATGAACACTGCAAATGTGTGTCAAAAACTGAGGCCCTTACAGCTGACCCTAGTTTTGGTGTGACTTTCACTGCGATTACTACCGCTTGGTGTACCTAAAAATGAAGACCCCAGTTACTCAAACTCAATGGGTAGATTGGGACTACATGGCCAAAAGGGAGCACAAAGCTTTTGATGCAGTTATTGAAGCCGCAGAGCGCCATAGAATGAAGGAAATCATGAGCTTCAAGTATGACTGGAACATTGAGGTAATTGTGCAGTTCTACACCACTGTATACTTCTCCACCTACGGTGACCGGAAAATTACCTAGATGACTCATGGAGAGCAGTACTCAGTCACCTATGAGAGGTTTGCATAGATACTTGGCCTTGAGGAGCACTTGGATCATGAGATTATCATTTCCAATCTCAAGGCAGTTGACAGGGATCAGCTTGACTATATGTATCCTAGTCATGTTCCCTATGAGGCCGGGCTTGCTAGGAACATCAAGCCGTTCTATAGCATCCTCAACCGGATTCTGAGGAGGACCATTGCCCCCAAGGATGGAGATGCAGGGGTAATTCAAGGAAACTTAAGGCATCTCCTCCTCTTGATAGATGGTGAAGAGAAGTTCAACCTTGTTGAGCACCTTTATGATGACATCTTTAACATCTCTCACACTTCCAACCGCTCATGTGGTTATGCACCGTACACCATGTGCCTAATTGAGAAGGTGTCAGGGATAGTCTTTGTCAAGGATGTCACTCATTGACCTCTCCGTGCTCAGCTACCCCCCATTGTGCCAGAACCCTCAAGGAGAAAAAATGCTCAACCTCCGTCCAGCTCAGCGGCTCCCCCATCATCTCCTCCTCCACAGTCCATGAGCCGATTCTTCAAGTGCCTCAACGCACTTTTCGCCTCCTATAGGCATGTGGAGGTCCGGACTCGACGCATGGAGAGGCGTCAGGAGAAGTACCTCAAGGTTGTGTGTGACAAGCTTGAGGTACCCATGTCTCCCCCTGAGGAGAGTGATGGGGAACTCACTCCATATTCAGAGTTCACCGCTGATGAGCTCGCCCAGTTCAGGGAAGATGGAAGCTCTTCCAAGGCCGTGCCTCCATCCACCACCGCCGACGAAGAAGAAGAGGATACGGAGGCTACGAAGAGCGATGAAAATGGCGATGAAGAAGAAAACGAAGAAGATGACAAGTAGACTTAGGCGTATCTTCTTCCCTCTTTTCCTTTTTGGTGCCTTGATGCCAAAGGGGAAGAAATGTTAAAAGAATGTCCTATTTTTTATCATCTTCTAGTCTTGTAATAGATCTTTTGGACATTACTATCTGGTAATAGATCTTTTGGACATGACTATCTGGTAATAGATATTTTGGACATGACTATCCTTAATAGATCTTTGGACATGGCTATCTATGTTTTGTGTTTTATGCATGACTATGTTTTGTGTAACACTACGTGCTGGATTTTATGGCTGTTTTATGCTTAGTGTCTTATCACATTTTTTTAGCACAACACGTAGGCACCCCACCATAACATGTGAATGTATGCCAACTCCCCTCTTTTACTCTTGCATACATTCTGGGGGAGTTTTGCATACGTACACTTGTTATAAAAATAAAATTTTTACCTCTTATGTTGAAACTTAATGTGTTGTCATCAATCACTAAAAGGGGGAGATTGTAAGTGCATATAGGCACCGCCGTGGGTTTTGGATGATTGATGACGACAAATTAAGAGACTAATGAGCTGAGATGATCATAAGCACAGGACATTTCCAAGGCGGACACCTAAACTCTCAAAAAAGGAAAAAGATGAAGAACGGCATCGAAGACTCGAAGAGTAGAAATTAGGGTTTCACTTGAGTCTTTAGTAGGTTAGCCGTGTAAAAGAAAGAGTGTGTGTGTCAAGTGCATTGAGATCATAGAAGAGAGCTCAAAGCGTTAGAAGTGTCAAATCCTTAGTGGAGAGAGGTACAGAGGTAAAGTTGGGCAGGCCGGACTTGTCCGGGGAAGAGGCCAGACTAGTCAGGAAGTCCTACGGCTTAGTCCATTTTGGGACGGACTGAGAGTTCCTGACTGAAATCGGACCTGTCCGTTTTGGGACGGACTAGTCCGTTTCTCTCTTGGTGAGAGTGTTTTTGGGGCTAAGTCCTGGTAGACCGGACTTATTCGTCTCAGTGGCCAGACTAGTCTGGGCTAGCCAGACTTGTCCATTTTCACACGGGCTAAGAGTTCCTGTGTGAGTTCGGGCTAGTCTGTTCTAAGGCGGACTAGTCTGTATGGATGTGAGATGAGAACTCCCACGGCTAAGTCTTGGTAGACTGGACTTGTCCGCCTTAGTGGCCGGACTAGTCCAGGTCCTCCAGACTTGTCCGTTCTCACCCAGACAAATAGTTCCTATGTGAGATCGGACTAGTCCGGTCTGAGGCGGACTTGTCTGGATTTTCGGTAGGTGGCAACGGTTGACTTCAGGACTTCTATAAAAGGAGATGCCCCGACTTCATTTAGAGAAACCTAGAACCCTAGCGCCGCCACAACGATCCTAGATCCCCCCTAAGCCTTCTCTCTTGCCTACTCACCCTCTAGAACCAATTCTTGAGTGGATTTGGGTGTGTGTGAGGAGAGGAGAAGGAAGAACTTCACGTTTAAGGCTCTCAGAGTGATCTCGTGCACTTGGTGTGACCTGTGGCTTGTAAGATCGGTGGAGTTTTGTGGATGTGATTAAGTGGGAGCCTCAAATTGTGAGCAGCCCCAACACTTTGTAAGTTCACCCTTGAGATAGTGAAGAATCGGGTTGGCCTTAGTGGCGACTTGGTGAGGGAAGGGTTGTTAAACCCGGTCCTTTCTGGACTCCTCAACGGGGACGTAGATTCCTGAGTGGAATCGAACCTCGGGCAAAAATCTTCGTTCGATCATTCGCTTTTATAATATTTCAGGTTACAATCTTGCAATCCACCTCAATACTTTGTCATATTTGTTATATTGGATTGCTAGATAGTTTATCTACATTTTGTTAAACTAAAATCTGAAGAAAAACCCATAAAAATCAAGTTTAGGCTTTTCAGCAGTCTGACCGGACTAGTCCACCCCTGAGCCAGACTAGTCCGTCCTTTTAGGCTTTTCCAGGAGGTTGATCGGACTAGTCCGCCCCTGAGCCAGACTAGTCTGGCCCCTGTGTTCTAATCTCGTTTAATTAAGTCATTTCTGGAATTTTAGCCTATTCACCCCCCTATAGGCAATTTCAATTGGGAATCCTAAACTTAAGAATGCAAAATGGTGTTGTTCCCGACGTGTGACGATGATGGTCCATCGGACACCTCAATGGGGTTAAGTGCACTCCCACGTGGGGGTGAACGAATACTTATGCGTGTCATGCTCCGGATCACCGGCATCTATAAATAGGACATGAGAAACTTTACAGAAGGAAGAAAATACTTCAAAACTTCAGAAGCTATGAAGCAAGAAAGCAAAAGTGTTGTTGTCCAGAAGGAGAGAAAAGAGGGGCTGAAAATAGCACTTTGTGGTGGCTAAATTGACAAGAAAAATGCAGCAGCAAGCAAATTTTCGAAAATAGCAGTTTAGAGGGGTGTCCTATGTGTTTTAGAGTATCCATTCTACCTAGACTTGCATCCTACAGTCAACGTGGCTCTGATACCAATCCGTGACACCCGGTTCAGAAAATAGAACCAAGTTAATGAATATGTGTGCCCAGGATGTTCATCACACATACACATGTAATCCACAAACTGAATTCAGAATATAACCATGAATAAACAGTGTTTAAGTACTTTATTACATCGACTAATTGTCTCACTCATGATTGTCTATCTTGTTTTTGCAGCGGAAGTCTCTAAACGACAGCGGAAATAACTAAGTAGCAGTAGGCTCCATCTTCAACTCCACAGGCATGTTGACGGTAGTTCGCACGCCTAGTACTCCACATGGTCCTCGAAGTACTCTTCTCCTGTTGCTGATGTTTATGTGATAATTCAAGGGTGAGTACTTGTCGTACTCAACAAGTGCGGAAAAAGTATGACATGTAGCTTACAACAAGGTATGGAATAAAAAGGCTCATTGCAGCAAGCAAATTTTATTTCATAAACATGATAAAAACAGCAACTATTACTAAGTGTTATTTATCCCAACATGACCAAGTAATTCAGCATCAATTTCTCCATCATGATTCACCATTTATCAAGTCTCAACCAACCATTAATCTTTCTCAAGTTCACCTCATGCTCATAAATATTCATAACCATCTCATATTCATATAACCGAAACCAAACTCATTGTCAAGACTTAAACAGTCCCGAAACCAATCCCAATGACCATACCATAACCATACCAAATAACCATCCCAAGTTTTCCCTCTAATCATGTGAGTTGGCCAGGTGCTTGTGACCGGAAGCACGGTTATCATGATAGTTTTACACTCTGCAGAGGTGGCACCACTTTACCCACAAGTTTGTGATTTCGTCACCCGTCGGTGACGGCAAAACCTCCATTATACCAGTACACAACCGTCGGTGTATGGCCAAAAGATCACAAAATAGCCTTTACAAAGGGGCTACTAGATGTATGGACTCACTGAGGTTTCACCGGCAGGCTCGAATCACCATTCTCCCACCCACGGGCCCCCTCTTGTGCCATGCAGTTCCCAGGGCAGTCCTCTCTCGACTCCCATTCCCCGCGCCATCCAAAGTCCATAACAAGCTAGCAACACACCTAATTAGTCAGCTAAGCCTCACCCATATTTGGCCTTGTGGTGGCACTGTTTTCCTGGCATGTGCTGGCATGAACCGGTCCTTAGATCTACGGCAAGTAAACCACCATCTCATTCAGCAACATCCACGAACCAAGCTTGCCTAGATCTCCCCCGATTCCATGCTCATTAACATCATCAAGTTATCATTATCATTATTTGTATGAGTGCAGTAGCTAACCATGTTTTCATTCAGCTTCCCGTATCCCGTAGATTAAGCAAAGCAAAAAGGAAAAACGACCATACCTGACTCATCATCTTTCCTGGCAACAAGGATGGTTAACAAAACTAGTAAATTCCTATAAAAGGGTGTCCCATCAAGTTGACTCAAGCATACGAGTTTTTGCAAACAAAACAGTTTCAAAACATGTGATCAATATGGTCAAGGGGCACTTCCCTTGCTCCCGTGGTTCTTGTTGTCCGAGCGTCTCAAAGTCTTGGTGATGTAGTTCTTCGTATATGACTTCCTGAACTTGTCCTTCTACTCACGACCACGCACATACAAAATTTAAAGCAATCAAACATCATGCACAAACTTTACTCAAAATGCATTGGTGTAGATGAATGCAAATCGTATGGTGCTGTTTTATTAAACCAGTTTGTACACGTTCTTGCATGTTTTAATGGGCTTTCATGGGGTTTTATGACAAAAAAGGGTGTAGGGATCAAGTGTGGACGTGGTTATGATCTTGACTCAAGATCTAGATCAATTCCACCGCCAAAAACCAATCAAAACGTGATCTGTCCACACGAAAGAGTTTCGGTTCGAAGGGAGCG
Source organism: Neostapfia colusana (assembly GCA_030760725.1). NCBI lineage: Eukaryota > Viridiplantae > Streptophyta > Magnoliopsida > Poales > Poaceae > Neostapfia > Neostapfia colusana. Next base: position 112,565,596 of record JASWHV010000006.1, read on the forward strand.
AAGAAAACGGATGCGTAGAAACAGCGACGACATTGTAAGATGGGTAACGAAGACCTACCTTACTTCCCTTTGGTGGCAGGGTCTTCCTCCTAGCAATGGAAGCAGTGGAGGCTCACCGACGACTGAACTCCGGCGAGTTGGGGGCTAGGGCCTCCAAGTCGCCGACTTGGGAGGAAGAAGAAGGGAAAGGGGTTACGGCCAAAAAGGGGTTTTGGGTTCTATTTATAAGGGGAAAAAGAGGAGTCCTACTCTAATTATAGCTCAAATAAGAGTCCTACTCAATTTTTGATCTCAACAACTTATCTTTTCAGTTAGGTGCGGCAGCAACGTGGGGAAAATTTGGGGAAATTATGTCGGTACCCTCAGTACCGGGTACCCCCGCGCACAGTAGAAAAACTGCTTAGGGACCTCGCCCCCCTCCGCAGGGGTGAGCTCCGAGAACGCCACATGCCCAGCGGGGCCGGGCCACCCTCCTCCTAAGAGGTGAGCTCCGGGCCTACCACGTGGCCAGCGGAGTCGGGCCTTGCCCCCTCCGCAGGGGCGAGCTCCGAGAGCACCACGTGTCCAGCGGGGCTGGGCCACCCTTCTCCTCAGAGGTGAGCCCCGGGCCTGCCACGTATCCAGCGGTGTCGGACCTCCCCTCTCCTCAGAGACGAGCTCCGAGGGTGCCACATGTCCAGCGGTGCCGGACCTTCCCTCTCCTTAGAGGTGAGCTCCGAGGGCGCCACGTGTCCAGCAGTGCCGGACCTCACCCCCTCCGTAGGGGTGAGCTCTGAAGGCGCCACGTGTCTAGCAGTGCCGGACCTCACCCCCTCCGCAGGGGTGAGCTCCGAAGGCGCCACGTGTCCAAAAGTGCCGGACCTCACCCCCTCTGCAGGGGTGAGCTCTGAAGGCGCCACGTGTCCAGCAGAGCCAGGGGAAGTGTCGACAGCGCACTTCGACGAATTGGAATTGGCTCATTTCAGCTATCTTTTTCCCATCCCCCACCATTTTTATGATTCTTTCTCCATCTCTATGGTTCCTTCCTCCATTTCTACTTCTTTTATAATGTTTCTCTATATGAAAAATGTATGCAATGCATGGAATGAATTTGAGGGTGTTACACGCGCAGTGCCCGATCACGGGCACACATGGAGCTCCTCTGTTTGGGGCGGCGGGGCGGGAGGGGGGCCGGGGCGGCCGGCGGTGCGGCGGCGGAGGGCGGGGTGGGAGAGGGGCCCGGGCGGCGGGGCAGCGGGGTGGGAGGGGGGCCGGGGCGGCGTGGGGTGGCGGGGGCGGCCGGCGGCGCGGCGGCAGAGAGGGGCACCCGGGAGAGGGGCGAAGTGCCCGATCAGGGGCACACATGGAGCTCCTCTATTTGGGGCAGCGGGGCGGGAGGGGGGCCGGGGCGGCCGGCGGCACAGCGGAGGGCAGAGGGCGGGGCGGGAGGGGGCTGGGGCGGTGGCTTTTCGTCAAAGTACAAGGATGATTTTGACACGACCCCACGGTCTTGTCGAGCAAGGATCACGCTGAGGGGTGCTGCGTTGCACAGCACCGGATAACACACGTCAAAGGTACAAAGCGGAAGAGAAATTTTATTACATAAACAAGTTTACGAACATGTTTACATCAAAATAAGTCCAGTCTACACTCACGGGCGTAGACTACGCATCAAGTCCACGTTCAGCCCTTGAACGTGTCCTTGCTAGCACACATGCACACTAACTCTGCGGCGTGCACGACTCCCACTCGACGGGATTCCCCTCCTGGGGTTCCGTCTCCTCTTCGGGAATCCCTTCCTCATAGAACCCTGCAAAAGCTTCAAACACAAGCAGTGAGCCCGAAGGCTCAGCAAGTCTGACCCGTCTCTCCTAAACATGGAACTTCTACATGAGGGGTGATGGGTTACATGAGGTAAAAATCATTTGCATGGACTCGCCTAATTAGTAGAACCTTACTTTCAAGTTTTAGCAGCAGGTTGTGTAGAACCTTACGCTAAGGTACATGAGAGAGCCGCAATCAAACAAGAAACGCATTTCTCTCATGTACTTTGCCCAAAGTCGAACTGAACATTAGTTAGCTCTAAACTACAGCAAGTCATTAGCAATCAAGTCCATCTTTCAATCAGCAACATTTTAACATGTAACTAGCCTATTCTTTCCATGTCACGGTACAGTGAACAAGTGGTACTCACTGACCGCGAGGGACGGCGATTATAATCGATTTACACCTGCAGGGTTACCCGAACAACCCGTCACGTACGCCCGTACTCGATGTTGCCTACAACAACCATCACGGACGCCGTATGCAACCACCTTTCGCCCGTCAGCCAAATATTGAACCGGTCCCATCGTCCTGAGGAAGAGGTCTCTGCACGCGCATCTCAGTGCCGCCAGCCGATTTACACCTCGAGCTCTCAACCTACCCTCTGAACGACGGGCAATGCCTCAATACCCAGCTACCCGAGTTACATCGGTTTCCCGGTTCCCATATAGCCGGTAGGTCTTCGGTACTGTTCTAGCTTGTTCAACAGGCCCGCACACGGCTCGTTCCTCAATCGACACAAGCGGAGCTACAGCACACCGGCCCCAAAGTCCTGCTGCCCTTACCCTCCGCTTGGTCTCATTTTCTTGCCATGTGTTTCATGTGCTATCACTACCCGAGTCGAGTGCCTCTAGCCTATGCTCGCGAGTAGTTCCAACTACTCGACTTGTACCGAATCCTACTCTATCTTAGCATTGCAGTAGCTAACGGGGGTTGCCATCCTAAACCCAATCCATGGTTTTCTTGGCTATGCAGTTGGGCTTCCAAACAAGACTCTAATGCAAAGAATAAAGTAATCAAGTATGTGCTCAAAACAATAACAACTTGTAAAAGGTTAATGCAAACCGGAGCTTGCCTTGCTGCTCTTGGTCGTAGGCTAGCTGCTCCTCCGGAGTAATGAAGTCTAGGACTTCGGGTTCCTCCTCGACCTTAGCGACTACATGATAGAAGCAATAAATGTATTAATTTAAATGCAGTTGTATTAACTTTTAAACTTGTGAAGTCTATAACTCTTACTAGACAAGCCCAATGACAGTGAAATTTTTACTGTGGCTTGGTTACAACCTAAACAGAGACTTGGTCAAGTTTTAGTTGCAGCAAAGCTCATTTGAGCCCTCCACAATTAATCATGTACTTGACCTTAATTGAAGGCTTTTAGGGTGTTCTAAGGATTTTCATGAAACAAACTATGACTTTATGAAAACTAGATTTTCAGAGGGTTCTAATGGAGTTGGTCTCACTTAATTTGAATGTTCCCAGCTACAGATATGAGCTAAACAATTTCAGAGAAAATTCTGAAAATGTTTCTGAACATTTTCTATTTTCTCTGGAACAGTTTCACTAATCACACCATTAGGTGGATCAAATGAGCTCAAATGGGTCTGAAATTTTTATGGTAGTTCAGGGATATTTTGGTGAACATCCCAGCAAAATTTCAGGATTTTCCTCCACAGGATTCTCCAGTTAAAATTCCTAACAGTTTAAAATTTGAGGAATTAATTCTGGAGAAACAAGGGTTTTCATGAAGTGAAACTTGATTTGCTCGAAAGTACTCAGAGAGCTGAATCCAGCAAAATTTGGTTCACTCGATTTGGAGCTTTCTAGCCAAAGTTATGAGGATTTGAAGTTTGGAAGAATTCTGAAAATCAGGGGAAAAGTTTAAACTCGCGGGGGCCCGCGGGGACATGTGTTGAGCGCGGAGGTGTCCGGCACACCGAGTCCCACAGGGTATTTGCACGCCAGCACAGCCGATCCTGGCCGCAGCCCGATCCTGATTTAAAATATCGGTCGCTGACAGCTGGGGTCCACCCCCTTCTTCAACCTCCCGACGCCCGCGCTCTGCCGCCGGGGAACCTCGCCGGAGAGCTCGCCGGCAGCTTCTGTGGAGCTCCAAACTTCACCATCTTGGCCGCCCCTGCCTACTTTCACTCGGGGAACAGGATTCTGGGGTCAGCTCGTCATGACAACGGCCGGTGTATGGTCGGCGACGAGCCGCCGTCTCGGAACGACTTCGGCCGTGTCGGCTGACTTCCCTAGCACCTCAACTACGCGAGAAGCCGGTCGGGAAGCATCAGTGGACCTCAGGGAAGGTCGACATGAGCTTGAGGCAGATCGGGGAAGGCCCGAAGTAGGTCCTCACCGTGCTCCCGATATCTCCCGCTTGCTCCGCCGTTGGTAAACCTCGAATTACGCCGGTTGCAGAGGTTCTCCGGCCAAAAGTTGTGAAGGCAACTTGTGCGTTACCGTGTCTAGTTTATGTGAGAGCTGCTTGAGGCCCTCTAATCCTTTCTGGAGTACGAATTCGACGGACCCGCACCCGAAGGTCGTTCTGCACACCGAAAGGGGAAAACTGGAAATTCGCCGCCGGTGAGCAAACACTCGGGCTGTGGCTCGGGGGTGAGCAGCACCGGTCACCAGCGCGTCCAAGGGTGCCTTGGCTCGGGCATGACAACACCCCGGTTGGGCTGTCCACGGGAGCCCGAGGTGTGGCGGTTTTAAGTCACGGAAGTGATCATTCGGCATAGCCGATATCAATCGGTTTCAGCTGAATTCTAGCAGCGGGGAAGACGGAGGAAGGTTTCTAGTACCTTGCCGTTGCTCGAGAGGGGACGGGAAGGCTGTGATCGGCGCTCTCTGATCGATTCCGAGTTGTGGATGGAGTTTGCCGGTGCTGAGTTCTTGCGGGGGCAGAAACGGGTGAGGCTTCGGCCGAGGAGGGGGGAAGACGCCTTAAGAAGGCTCTGAACCGCCTCACGCCCGCGCGTGGCCAAGCAGCTGCTGGCGCGGCGGCTCCCCTCGGTGGCGATCGCAGCGGCGGCTCGGCGACCCAAGTGAGAAAAGTCTCAGTCGGTTAATTCTTCACTGTGGCTGACATGTGGGACCCACCCGGGGTTTTAACCTCTGAAATTCACTCCTAATCACTGTTGTAAACAGTGAGCCCCAAAATAACCCTGGGTATTCAAATTATTCACCCATGAGCCATTTGAATTGAGTAGAATTCAAATTGGGTTTGGTTTGAATGAATTTCAGCACAAGTTCAGTTTTGAATTCAAATAAAGTTTGAATTTGTCCCACTTAGCTCATTTCAAGATCAACTCCAAATGGAGTGAAACTTGGTGTGTGAGCTCACAAAAATTTGCTGAGTAAGAATATGCCTCCCACTTTTAAATTCATGGGGTAAAAACAGTTTGAATTTGAATATGGTTTCAAACTGACCTCTTTCTAGCTATACCCAAAATGACCTCAAAAAGGTTTTGAATTTGGGTGAAACTTGGCATGTACATCCTTAATAATGTGTAGGAGTTTTCATATGTCCAGCCCTTCTATATCACATGTGGGAAATACCACTTTTGCAATATGTGAGTTTGTTCTCTAATGAGCATGTTGATGGTGGTTAGTTGCTCTTCATTTGTGCTCATCAACTTACTTCAAATAAGGTGTGTGGTGTGGTGATGAACACTTCAAATATGTGTCAATAACTGAGGCCCTTACATTCCTCCCCCCTTAAAAGAATCTCGTCCCGAGATTATAAGGTGAAAATGAGAGAGAGGACGGTGGAAAATTACAGGATATGCGACGTGAAAAAGTCGGGGTAGTTCGCGCGAAGGAATCCTTCGCTCTCCCATGTCGCTTCGTCCATGGAGTGATTACTCCATAGAATCTTGTAGAACCACAACGTACGGTTGCGTGTGGTTTGGGCCTTTTCATCAATAATCTGCACCGGTTCCTCCCGATAGGTGAGATCCGGTTGCAGTTCTTCAATATCTTCCAGCTGAACGGTAGTTGATAGCTTGAGACACTTCCTCAGCTGGGAAATGTGAAAGACGTTGTGCACACCGGAAAGTGCTTCTGGTAATTTCAGCCGGTATGCTACCGATCCACATCTTTCGGTAATCTGGAATGGACCAATGAATCGGGGTGCCAACTTTCCTCTCACTCCAAATCTGTTTACGCCCTTCATTGGAGATACCCGTAGATATACGTGATCTCCAACTTCGAATTGTAATGGGCGCCTTCTCCGGTCGGCATGCTGTTTCTGACAGGATTGAGCGGCTTTTAGGTTCGCCTGAATCAGTCGAACCTTTTCTTCCGCGTTGTTGACTAGGTCAATCCCGAAGGTAACTCTTTGGCCAGACTCACACCAGTTCAATGGTGTGCGGCACTTCCTACCGTATAGCGCCTCGTAAGGTGCCATCTTGATGCTGGCTTGGTACCCATTATTGTACGAGAACTCGGCTAACGGCAAGTGATCATCCCAATTCTTGCCGTGGTTGATAGCACAAGCTCGTAGCATGTCTTCTAGGATCTGATTTACCCGCTCCGTTTGCCCATCCGTCTGCGGGTGATATGCTGAACTACGGATCAGTTTCGTCCCCAAGGCAGCGTGCAGCTGCTCCCAAAAATGGGACACAAATAAAGTGCCCCGATCTGATATGATGGTACGGGGTACGCCGTACAAGCATAGGATCCGTGACATGTACAGTTCAGCGTACTTCTTGGCGTTGTAGTTTGTGTTAACCGGGATGAAATGGGCAACTTTGGTGAGCCGATCGACGATCACCCACATAGAATCATGCTTCTGAAAAGTGGTGGGTAAACCGACGATGAAATCCACGCTCACGTCCTCCCACTTCCAGGCTGGAATGCCCAGTGGTTGCAGCAGTCCCGGTTTCCGCATGTGGTCTGCCTTCACCCTTCGACATGTATCACACTCGGACACGTATTTTGCAGTCTCTCGCTTCATCCGTGTCCACCAAAACTTGCTTCTGAGTTCTTGATACATCTTGTTGCTGCCGGGGTGAATAGAGAACTTTGACAAGTGAGCCTCATCAAAGATTTTCTTTCGTAATTCCTGGGTTACGGGGTACGACGATCCGGTCCTTGAACCATAGGACGCCGTCTCCGTCCTTCCGGAAACATTTCAGCTCCCCACTGTCTACACGTCTCCGCAAATGTGACATGCCCTTGTCATTCTTCTGGGCTGCCGCTATCTCTTCACGGATGGTGGGGATCAAAGCTAGGTTGTAGAGAGCTCCGTGTGGAATCACATGTAGTGGTAGTTCGCTCTCTTCCAACGGTGTGATGGTCAGATTGTTGACGTGTGACTTGCGGCTCAGCGCATCCGCCACAACGTTTGCCTTGGCCAGATGATAATGGATCTCTATTTCGTAATCCTTTATCAATTCTAACCATCTTCGCTGCCTCATGTTCAGCTCCTTCTGGGTGAATATGTACTTGAGGCTTTTGTGGTCGGTATATAAATGTACGAGATTACCGAGTAGGTAGTGCCTCCACATTTTAGTGCAAGTACCACGGCAGCGAGCTCCAAGTCGTGAGTTGGATAATTTTGCTCATGGTTTCTAAGCTGTCGTGATCCATACGTGATCACTCTTCGGTCTTGCATCAGCACACATCCAATCCCAATGCTGGATGCATCGCAGTACACATCGAACGGTTTTGTTGTGTCTGGCTGCGCCAAAACCGGTGCTGATGTCAGGTGCTTGACTAAAGCCTTGAATGCTGCTTCACACGTTGGACTCCAAACATATTTGGTAGCCTTCTTCAGCAGCTCTGTCATGGGCTTGGCAATCTTCGAGAAGTTCGGAATGAACCTCCGATAATATCCCGCGAGCCCGAGGAAACTCCGTACCTCGTGAACAGTTCTCGGGGATTTCCAATTCAGCACTTGAGTGATCTTGCTCGGGTCTACAGTGATACCCTCCGCTGAGATGATATGCCCGAGGAAAGGCACTTGCGATATCCAGAACTCGCATTTGCTGAATTTCTCGTATAGCTTGTGGTCCCGCAGCCGTTGCAAGACTATACGCAGATGTTTCTTGTGATCTTTCTCCGACTTGGAATATACCAGGATGTCATCGATGAAGACCACGACAAACTTGTCCAGCTCCGGCATGAATACCGAGTTCATCAAGTACATGACGTGAGCTGGAGCATTGGTGAGGCCGAAGGACATGACCAGGTACTCATAAAGTCCGTACCTCGTCGAGAAAGCCGTCTTCGGAATGTCCTCAGCCCTTATCTTAATCTGATGGTACCTGGATCTTAAGTCCATTTTGGAAAAGATATTTGCTTCGACCAACTGATCAAACAACATGTCGATCCGTGGCAATGGGTACTTGTTATTGATGGTTACGGCATTTAATGGACGATAGTCCACGCAAAGCCGTAACGTCTCATCCTTCTTCTTGACAAATAATGCCGAATAGCCCCATGGCGAGGAGCTCGGCCTAATAAAACCCTTCTCCAGGAGGTCCGTGAGCTGAGTCTTTAGTTCTGCCAACTCCTTGAGCGCCATCTTGTACGGCCTTTGGGATATTGGCATGGTTCCCGGTGCCAGTTCAATTTTTTGAACTTCACCTCTCTATCGGGCGGCATCCCCGGTAAATTGTCTGGGAATACGTCAGGAAACTCTCGGACCACTGGAATATCTTCCAATCTGATGGTTGTGGCTTGATAGACACTTGGAAGTTTTTATTTCTGGACTGTCCAGAAATAATGAGTGAGACCCGTGCACTTCTGAGTTTAAGTGCACGACTCAAAGGACGGTGTCTAAAACAGCTCCGTGGCGGGTTAACCACGACATCCCTAGGATGACATCGACCTTCTGTCCCTCTAAGATAATGAGAGACGTGGGGTACACTCTACCCGCTAAGCATAATGATGCTTTGGAAACCATTACGCTTGCTGAAATCTTCCCACCCGGTGATCAAATTAAATATGGACTATCGGTGGGTAGTATTGGCAAGCTGTGTTTAGCAATAAAAGCTTGGCTAATAAAATTATGTGTGGCGCCTGAATCAAACAGTACTATAGCGGGATGCTGGTGGAGTTGGAACATACCCGCAAGGATTGGCTCGCCCTCCGGCACATCCTCTAAGGCAAGCTGGTGGACGGTGCTGGGCCTAGGGTTTGCCCGCTGCGCATTAGTAGGGTTCCGGGGTTGATTCCTCCCCGGAAACTGCGGTGCCACTCCGCCGCCTTGCCTCTCCGGGCAACTGCTCGCGAAGTGTCCTGGACGACCACACTTGTAACATGTGGCCGCTGCTGGTGTAGTGCTCGGAGGACGAAAGCCCGGCATGCGCTGCTGAGGTGCATACGCACGCGGCATCGCCCGCTGCTGCTGTTGTTGCGAAGGTGGTGCTGGCAGTGCCGGCCTGAATGCCGGTGAAGAGTACGGCCGATTGCGGAACGGCATCGACCGCTGTGGTGGCTGCCAGCGTGGACCTGATGGTGGGCGATTCACCATCCGAAACTTCTGAGAAGGACCGCCTCCTTCTCCGCTGCTCTGTGGCACGCTTCGCTTTCGCTCCGCTGCCGCTAACTCCTTGCTGGAGTCCTCCTGAACAATCGCAGCATCAATGATGTCGTTGAGGCTGCCGCGATTGAACATCGCCAACTTGTCCTTCAGGAGCGGGTTAAGCCCCTGGTAAAAGTGGTCCCGCCGCTTCTCGTCAGTATCTGCGTGATATGACAAGTAAAGCGCGAGATCGTTGAACGCCCTGGAGTATTCCAGCACATTCCGGCTCCCTTGTTGCAGGTGTAAGAACTCCTGCGTCTTCCTTTTCATCAAACCTTGCGGTATATGATAGGCCCTGAAGGCCGTCCGGAACTCCGTCCAGGTCATCACTCGGTCGGTGGGCTGTGAAGCACAGAAGTTGGCCCACCACGCGCTCGCGGATCCTTGGAGCTGCTGGACCGCGAACTGAGTCTTGTGCTGCTCGCTTATCTGGAGCAGCCCGAACTTCATCTCTATCGCGCGGAGCCAGTCGTCCGCGTCAAGAGGTTCATCCGCCCTTGAGAATACAGGGGGATGAGTCGCCAGGAAGTCGGAGTAGGAGCTCTGTTGACGCTCCTCACGGTCTTGACGTCTCTCTGGGCGAGACGTATAGGCAATAAGAGTTTGCAGCAACTCCGTGTGCTGCTGATGTGAACCCGCCATTGCCGCAACGATGTCGGCCAATGTAACCGTTGGCAGTGGCGGTGGCGGTGTTTGCTGTTGCTGCTGCTGTTGTCCCGAGGAGTCCTCGGGAGGCTGTTGGGAGGTCTCTCCCCCTTGACTAGTACCCCCAACGTCAGGGTTGGCACGAGTACGTGTCATTCTGAAATTCAAAACAGCAGCAATTAGCACATGTCTTGCTTAAAAATTTCCATATGCAACAGTAGGTATTGAAGTGACACATGAATAATTTGCACAACATTCACATATTTTGATAAAGCATAAACTTTATACAAGATACATTATTCTCGGGTCTCCGAGAAGTCGTGCTCATGTCGTCACTACCTATACATACGCTACTGTCTACATGACATGTCACCGATTACAAAAGTTGGGTTACGCTACCCTAGCTGCCCTACTTGGCAACTGTAACCCCTTACTCGGAGTAGAACTCGACCTCCTGTGGGTCGTCCTCCTCCGGTACCTCTGCTGGTGGCTCTGGATCTACCACCTCTTCTCCCATCCCGGGTTCTCCCATTGCTGGAAGGCCCAAGACCAACGGTATGCCCAATACCGGAGGTACGAGGTCCTGCAAAGCATGCACCTCGTCCATAGCCTGGTTGTAATCTTCTTCCCAGCCTTGCCCTTCCTCAATAGCGTCGTCCCGCTCTTGAGTAAGTTCCTCGTTCTGCTGGGTCAGATTATGTACCAGTTCTTGCAACGCCGCGATGTCGACACGGCTCTTCTTATTTGCCTTCTTCAGACGATGCAACTGATTGTGTTGTTCATTCAGTTGCTTGATCGTCGGAAGGAGCACATTACGGAGTGTGCTGTGAGCACTCTCGAAATGGTCTCCACGGCTCGTGCTCTCCTTGAGCTTCGTGGCGAGATGCTCCGTATGAACAGCTTGGCTGTCCATCACGGCGTTTCCCGCCCTCATCTGGAGGCTGAGATCTGCCTCCGCGGGGTTGTACCTTGGGCAACTCGGGTCCGTTGCCTCCTGGTACCTCCCTTCCCACACATGCTGAGCCCGTCCCTCCACCGGAACGAGTGCGTATGGAGTGCCCTCCATACCCTGCACGTGTAGTTGGCAGAAACGTGACATAGTGTCACGGGCTGCCACTTGCCACATCCCTTCCGGTTGTCTTCCTCTCACCGTGACAGTGAACGGCACCCAACCGGGTGGCGTGGGTCCTGCAGGGACTTCGACATGGATTGTCCATGTCTTGTTCCCCTCTTCGCCTTCTCCCTTGGTGAAGTACTGCGGCATCTGGTTGTACCCGAAATATTGGAGCATTTGCCACAATGCTTCCGGGTAGCCGCAACGGTGAGAACAGCAGGAAACCACCCACCCGTTCTCAAACTGTTGATCTGCTGTCATCTGTAAAAATATATTTGAGAAATGTCAAATATTTATTTAAAAAGTAAACCATTGAGTTATAACATAAGTCATGTCATTGAACTCATAAAACTTGGAAACCTAGTTCAAATTTTAAACAAATTTGACTGCTGATCTGCTGTTCCCATGACAGCCCTGACCAGTTTCCATTTCAACCTGATTTAGGCCATGTTAAAAGCAAAACAAGTTCTGGAGCTCAACATGAAAGTTAAAGCTAACTTCAATAGATTTCCAGAAAGTATTTGCTTGGCCTAAGATCTGTCCTGGTTCAACAGTTATGAGATGTGAAAGTTAACAGAATTTCTGGAGAAAATTGGACAGCACCTCCCTACTTTAGGTACTGATTTGATCCAAGACTCCCAGTTAATTCTGTTCCTAATCTGACCAAACTTTCTGTTACAAAGTTGTAACCCATCTCATAAGATTTCCAGAACTACCTCATTTTCTATTTTTGGGTTTTTATGCAGAGAGTTTACAGAGAGTCTTCACTCTGTCCTGTTTTCTGGACAGTTTCAACTCTACTGCATTTTTCGAGTGGTTAAGTGATGAAACACCTCTGGAACTCAACAGAAGAGTTGTACAGCTTTTCCAAAGCTTTCCAGAAATGTATCATATGACCCCAAACTCGAAAGAACTCAACCTATAACCTCTGATCAACTTCAGCCTTGATTCAGCTGAAAACAGAGTGCTCTGTCCTTAACAACCTATAAGTTGAAAACTTGTTAACTTTGAATATCTTGTTCAAGGGAAGGAGTTACATCAAGTTTTACTACTTTAGATCAAAAACTTCAAGTTTTAAATGAAGTTGTTCATTTAATGGGGTGTGACGTCGATGCGTCACCAGATTATGTCGGTACTACGTCCTCACAAAGAAAAACCTATACCGGACTTAGCCGGCTTCGTTATTTCAGTGGCACTAAGCGTCACTCGCACACGTATGCAATACGCCTACCGTTTCGTGGTCAGTCTACCTGCAGAAACTCAAGCAATCGTCAGACTCGGCTGCACACCAAACTCAGAATCCATACAGTTCGTACACCCGGCCGTCATCACTCGCCCGGATGTTGTCAAGCCAAACACGTCATGAGTTATGTGTTCACGTTTCAGACCACGTGACGGGGTCTCCCAAATTGCACCACGCACGCCAGGGACAGACGTTGCTCGAATACCCCAAACGACATGAAGAGTCGTAGAGGATATCAAAGCGGGTCGGGTTACCTGACACCCGTGGGGCTCCACCCTTCTGCTTGTGCGCACTGGTGGACAGCGCTTACGTGCACCCCCCAAGACATAAACGTCCCGAGATACACGATTTTCCGACATAGACAGATAGGTTAGTATGCCACTTTCTATATGCTAATAACATCCTTATACGGGCTACTAACTCGTTCCTCACTGGATTTTTGAAAAAGATGACCTTTGTAGTGCGTTAAACCTCAAGCGAGCTCTGATACCACGCTGACACGACCCCACGGTCTTGTCGAGCCAGGATCATGCTGAGGGGTTGTAACACCCCAAAAATCTTGTTAAGACCCTAAATCATGTTAAGAGGGGAATTTAAAAATTTTTGGATGTGTTGCATGTTTTGCAAAAATTCAAATTCAAACTGGAATTCAAATTAAACTCAAAACAGAAAAGAAACAGAAAAAAGAAAAAAAGGAAAACAGAAAAAAACCGGCCAGTGGGCCGAGACCCACCAGCCGGCCCAACCAGCCCCGCGCCATCCCGCAGCCGCGCACGCCTCTTCCTCCCACTGACAGGCGGGGCCCGCCAGCCCTTCTTCTACCTCGCGCCCGCGCCGGGATTCTCTCACCCCGGATCAAAACCGACCCGGATTCCTATGCATCCCCGCCGAATTCCGTTCGTAGGCGACGCAAACTCGATCTAAACCACCCCGCCGCCCTCCTCCGTCTATAAAAACCCCGACCTCGTTCTGTTTTTCCCACGCGATCCGCCGTTTTTACTCCGGTGAGAACCCGAGCCTTCTCCGGCGAATTCTAGCCGATCTAAGCTCGGAAATTCCGATCTAACTCGCTGGTCTTGATCCACTGCCTCCGGGGAACCCTGCAGGTGCAGAAAACTCGGTGACTTGCGGTTCAAACACAGCACCGACGAGCCTCGCCGTGGTTTCAATTCAGACCTCGTCGCCGACCGCCTTCCAGGACCTCCGAGCTCGAGAAAACCCCCGAGGTGAGATCCCCGACCTCCCCTCTACCGATCTATGCCATAAGATCACCGTTCTAGGAAGAATTCTCGAAGATCCAAAAGTCTCCGGCGAGATCACCGCTTCCCGCCACCGTGCGCCGCCGGCAGCGCCGCCCGCGCTCGATCAGAGCGACGTGGCCGCTTGTGCGCCGTCTATTTTAAATCGCACGGTAGACTTTAAACCCCCGCGTACCGGTTCGGCGTTATAATCTCAGCCCTTTGTTTTAAATCGGACGGTCCACGTCAGCCCCGCGTTATAAAGACTGGAAATATTACGTGCTACCCCCTGGGGTTCTCGGGAAATAAGAGCTAGCCCTGGAAACTTCTGATCTAGCCCCTGGAACTTCAGAAAATCATGTAAATTAATTTAAAAATCAGTTTTAGCCCCTGGACTTAATAAAAATTAGGAAAAACTCCTCTGTTATGTATAGCTAGACCCCTGAAAATTGTTAAAATAATATTATAGACCCTGTAGTGGGGTGAGTTTACCTTTTTAGCCCTGTTTAATATTTAATTTAGGAAATTGAATATGTGGCTAGTGTTTAAAATTTAAAAAGTGGGACAAACATATTGTCAGAATTAAATTAAAAACTTTCTCAGTATTTAGAAAACTTTGGAGTGAGATAAAAACATATTTTGGGGCTGAATTGAATGTGTTTAATTTATTATTCACATTTAGGGACACATTTTTAAGTAAAAGAATAGCTCTGGAAAATAGGGAAAATAATTGTAAAATAGTTCACATCAGAGGAAAAGGCCAAAAATATATTAGCAAATATTTTAGATCAGAACCTATTCTGTTTAGAGGATGTGTCTTGTTATTTTCATAATAAAGTTCACATTTAGGCATAGGAAATAAATCTGAAAATATAGCAACTAGTAAATGATAAATGGAGTTTCTAAAATCCAAAGGATTCAGCTTAGGGTTGGTAGAAATTCTGAAGACACATATGGAGAAGGAAAATACCTTTCATGCATACTTGGTAGCTAAAAGGTGTAGTAATTGAATATAAGGAATTTATTTAAATTGGAAACTCATATATATAGTATGTAAGTATAAATGTGAACACAAAAGTAAGAATCATATACACATGATTAAAAGTGCATGCAAGCCACAAATCAACACACATAGAGTAACCACAACACCTATAATTGTGAATGACTTTAATAAATATGAATGTGTGGTTTGTATGAAGTGGAAGTGTGAACTATGTCTTATGGATTGTTGTTTTTCTTTTGCTATGTGTGATGGTATGATGTAGAACCTGCTCAAGAGCAAGTTATTCCTCTCCAAGATCAGGACTACCTATTTCAAGAGCAGCAGGAAGGAGGCAAGTGTCCTTGACTACTTTGATCCTATACTAGGATGTTTAGATAGAATTATTGCATTGTCAAGTTAAATATGAAACCCATGCTAGGAAATTTCCCTAGAATTGCATTACCTTGTTTCCTTGTAGCTTGGGTTGGGATTTATTTTATCACGTCATTTATTATTATGCATATGCTTAGCCATGCTTAGAATGGGATATTTGGGATATGAGATCATTAGTTTATTTTACCATACTCTTGAATGAGATATTGTGAGTTATGTAGAGGTAGGGATCAAGGCAAGTTGGATGTTTTGGTTCTGTGCTGGGTGCACGAGACTCGGGTTTGTGTTTAGTACTTTCCTGGATCCTAACGACCGGTTCATGGAGCATGTAACTTGGCTTTACCATGCCAACCACATGCTGAGATGGGGCAGCTTGGCCAATTAATTAGGTGTATCCCCGGCGTAGTATGGGTGTGTTGGATGGTGCGGGGAATAGGTGTCAGCTGGACTACCATATGAACCTCGAGGCTCAAGAGGGGGCCACTGCAGCGGGGTTGGAGCCTCTTGTATGCTGTTAGGGGTGAAACCTCAGTGGGCCCACGCTCGTCGGGAATCCCTTTGTAAAGGCTTCGTAGTGATCTCCTAGCTACACACCTGGGAAGTGTGAATGTGGTCCGTAGCCACTGGCATAATGGAGGTTCTTTTAGTCCACCCGGCAAAGGGGGATGAAATCACTACATGTGGGTACAGTGGTACAAACTCTGCAGAGTCAAAACTGTCATGACAGCCGTGCTCACGGTCAAGAGCGGCTTGGACTTATTCATGATTAGAGGAGTGATGGTTTTGGAAGTTAAGAATGTTAAGCGGGGAGCTTAATATTGGAAATGATGTTATGGTTATTTGATTATGATGATGGGATGGGAAATTGGGACCATTTCACCTGCGTAGTAATGTAGGTGCTTAATAAGCTAAGGTGATAGGTATTAACTGCGTAGTGCTTTAACCATGAGTTCAACCTCTCCTTGTTCTAGCCATGCATGATATAATTTTCCCACACTTGCTGAGTACCATTGGTACTCAACCTTGCATATTTTGTTGGTTTATATTGCTGCTCAGGTCAAGATAATGAGGTGGTGTATAATGACCAAGACTTTGGACCCGAAGAAGGTTTCTAGGTTCATGGAGTCCCCCCGGGCAACGCCTGTAATGGAGCCCACAAGAATAATATTCCGCTGCTAGTTTATTTACTTGTGATGAACTTATTTTTGTCCATCGAGACATTTGCTATGTAAGACTTATTTATATTCGACACCTGGCTTGTAATAATTGATGCTTCACTATTTGTCATCACATGTATGAGAAAATGATCCTGGCATACATGTGATATTCACTTGGTTATTCTTTGGAAAAACCGGGTGTGACAGGGGTGCTGCGTTGCACAGCACCGGATAACACACGTCAAAGGTGAGGCGGACCCGTCAACCGAGACTGGCCACTCGCCCGGGAATCGCATTGGGTGGTGCCGTGTTGTGCGGCACCCAACATCACACATATGAAGAACAATGTATTACATAAAACAATAGCGGAAGCTTACAAGTTTTGCTTTGTAAATACTTTACATCAAGTAACTACAGCGGAAGTCTATATCAACTCACGTTGAATAACTAAGAGCACTCGAGATGAAGTCCAGCCCATGGACTCCTCTCGCTAGCAACACGAAGACAAGCAGCAGCGGCTGGGTTCTCCATGTGTTACCTGACTCGGGAGTCCCCGAGTCTCACCGGACAACCTTCTTTTCAGCATCGGTGTTAACCTGCAAAACCACTTATATAGCAAGCGTGAGCACATAGGCTCAGCAAGTCTGACCCGTCTCTCCTAAACAAGAAACTCTATATGTACGACGGTTGCAATTAGGTTGGCTAGATTTGCATAAAGGACTCGCCTAAAGTCGATCCTTAACTTTCATATTTTAAGCCTCATTGTGCAAACCTTGAGCCGAAAAGCATCGCAACTCCACAATCAAACAAGAAACGCTTTGTTGCGATGCTCCTTGCACAAAGTGAAAGTAAACTTTAATTAGCCTATCTTTAATTCAATCATGGTTGCAATACAAGTTATAGTACAGCCTTATCATGTTCAAAGATAAACAATTCCAGTTGTTACTACGTCAAGACGCAGTGGGCAAGTATGCTCATATAACCGCGAGCGACGGTGATTCGAATCAGTACACGCCCGGACTACACGACACGTACACCCGTACTCCGAGTTGCCGGCAGCAACCTCGACTGACGTTGTACGCGGCCACCTTTCCCAAGATCTTCCACATTGGACGCAGTCCAACTGCCCCGAGTACGCAAGCTCCCTCAAGGTACATACCCGCTGTGGTATGTTCTTGAGCGAGGTACCTCCTGCTACCCTGATGCCGAAAGCCTAAGGCAGTTGGAAAAGTTCCACTATGGATCTCCCAAGGTACATCGGTTTCCTGGGTCCCATATAGCCAGTATGCGCCCGGTACACAACTCAAACTTGTCCAACAGGGCCAAGCACGGACGGGCCTTAACCGACACAGGTAGGGCTATGCATGCACGGCCTGCAACCTGCTGCATATAAACCTCCCTGCCCGGTCTCCATTTCTTATGTGTGAACTTTCCTCATCTTTTCTAATTCGGACCCGTTCCGAGTAAACCAGCCCTAAACTCGCGAGTAGATTCCAACTACTCGACTTCTACCGGACCTTTCCTACTAACATTAGCGTAGCCAAATTCCCTCGAGGAGTTGCTATTCTACCCTTTCTCTCTTAGGTGTTTCTAGGCATGCAAGTGGGGTTTTCAATATCATCTAGACGTAATGCAATCAACGATGCAAAGCTATGATCTCTACAAATGAAAATGCTTTATAAAACGGTTCAAATGCAAACCGGGGTTTGCCTGTTTTGCAGGTGACTAAGGTTACAATCAGTTAGTGACGATCACTTGGAGCTTGATCACTTGTTTTCCTCCCTCCTTGATCTTCACCTCAAGTTCTTCTCACCTTCTTCACGTATATGCTAAACGATATGATCATGCATATGTATTTAATTGAAAAGCTTTTGCTAATAAGATATAATGACAGTTTTAAGATTGGAACTCTGTTTAAGAATTTAAAATGACACTGGTGCTAGTGGTTTGGGTTGGGTTTACACACTATGATCAAGTGTTGAGTGCCTTTCCCACTTAAGTGTTGATCACCTTAATAGGTTACAAATAACAGTGGTGATCCAAAGCTCTAATGGAGCTGAGAATTTTCATGTGAGTTCCTTGTCACAAGAAAGTCCTCTGGACCAAAATTTAGCACTTTTCATAGAGTGGTTTATTCAGAATAATTCTCTAAGGGTTTAGTCAAAGATGAATCAATTCTGAGGTAACACCCATGTTCATGTCAAACTCAGTGAACGACAATTTCAATTATAGTTCATAGAGTCTACATGAATTTTCCTAGGATATTTGGAGCTAAGAATTTTCCAGAACTGAATTTACAAGTTTTGGAAATTCTCTGAAAAATGTTTCTGCATTCATTTGAATACAGGAACTTACAATCTGAATTACCCTGATAAATTCAACTCCAAATGAGCTGAAACTTTTACAGGAGTCTAATAACACCCTAAAGAATATTCTGGCAAAATTGGAGGATTTTTGGATAAACCAAACTCCCTCAAAAATTCTTTTGCTGAAAAGCTTTAAAGAATTTTCCAGAATTAAATAAAGACTTTCATAAAAATTGGGTTGCATATTTGGATAGAGTTTGTCAATCTGAATCTAACCCAATTTGAATCACTAAATTTGGAGGTGCCTAGCAAAAGTTATGCTCTTCTAAAGTTTGGGGAAAAATCTGGAATTTGAATAAATCCGGGGAAAAGTTTAAACCTGACTGTGGGACCAGGGGCACATGTCAGTCACCGGGAGCGCGCCACACGGGGTCACAGGGTTATTTCCCTCGCTGTCACAGCCGATCCCGCGCCACAGAGTATCTGGCCCGTTTTTCCCGAGTCGCTGACACGCGGGCCCGGGGAGGTCGTCTTCCACCTCTCGCTCCCGCGCGATCCCGCCGCCGGGCTCGCCGGAGAAGCTCCGGGATCAGTCGTCCGGCCATCTCAACTGCTGAAACTCGCCGCCAGCCCCTAATTCAACGTGAGGAACACGCTGGTGGGGTTTGCTCGAGCCGGTAGGGCCCCCAAACTAGCCCGCGATGGCGCAACGGTTCGGACGAAGTCCGGCGACGTCGCCCCGACGCCCTAAGCCTTCCAGGCTTCAGTTTCAAAGCTCTAGAGTACCGGCGGATGCTAAGGAACATCGACATGGGAATACAATGGCTCGGAAACGGTTCCAAATTAGGGTTCACCGTGCACCCGAACCTTTCCGCCATAGCCGCCGTCGTAAAGACTGGAAATACGTCGTGCACCGTGTGTTTCATGCGGGGTTTCAAAAGAAAACTGGTGCGTCCTTACGTATAGCCCTCGTGTGCAATGTTTCGGGCTATCTAGACCATAATCAACTGGGAATTTCTCGGAAACGTACCGGAAGGTCGGTTTGCACTGATCGGGAGAAATTCTCGAAATTCCCTGCCAACGATCCACGGTTGATCCTGAGCTTCGGGGGTGAGTTGCCTGGACGTCGCGTGCGCCCAGAGATGGCCTCGCTCGGTCATGACAAGCCGCGGTTGAAGCAGCCCACGAGAGCACTTGCTCTCGATTCTATGGTGGCTGCCGTGGAAACTCGCCGTTCTCGGTGCAGAGAGCGCGAACCCGCTCAGTGATGGCTCGAGGATGTCGTGGGGTGTTCTGCGGTGCAGTTTTTGTGCTCAGCTGCGGCTGGCACATGCGCCAGGCGGTGGTCGATCGACCGAGAGCTCAGCGGAGGTTCTCGGTTGGTTTCTCGCGTGAGGGAGGAAGGAGCTGCGGTGTTTCGGTGATAAGAGCGAAAGGGAGGCCGGGAGAGGGTATAGACGTCCGGCACAGCCCTCCAGCGCCATAAAACCCAGCAGGAGCTGGCCGCCGGCTGGCCCTCGGTGTCGAGCGGAGGGAGGTCGGCTCGGCCGTTGCCTCGCGTGGGAGGTGAGCAAATGAAGACTGAAGACTGAAGATCTTTTGCAATTTCAGTGCTCCCAATGACATGTGGGACCCACTGATCAGTCCTCTTTATCCCCTCTAAAATATCTCCCCAATTTGAATATTGATGGAATTCAATTGTGGGAATTCAAATCTGATATGTATTTGGATAATTGGGCAAGTTTCATCCAAATTCAAATATGCATTTGAATTCTTTGTCATTTAAAGCCTATTTTGGAAAATGTGTTGCAAATCCTTTTTCATAAATCATGAAACTTTGCACACCCCCTAATTTGGACCCAAGGAATTCAAATATGAAATCTGATTTTTATTTTGGCTACTGCAAATGAGATTTTCAGCACAACAGTTTTGAATTCCATTGTGTTGTCCTCATTTGAATTTTTGTTTGAACAAATTGTTCCAAATCTGATTCTTGTTTTCTCACACATATGGAAACTTCCCATATTGGTTTTTGACCCCTCTAGGGTTCCAAGTTCTCAAATAATCATTTGAACTTGTGTGAAGAAAACCCTCATGTGTGTTATCACATGTGGGACAAAGTTTTAACAAGTCCCAAATTTCATACACATGAAACCAACTTTTGCAAACAAGTGTTTCTTTGTATTCATAATTTTGGGACCTTTACATTCCTCCCCCCTTAAAAGGAATCTCGTCCCGAGATTCAAAAGAAGGACGGGGTGGGAGGTAATTACATGGTTTATGACAAAAGCTCCGGATAGTTCTTGCGGATGTAATCTTCGGTTTCCCACGTCGCCTCTTCCGGGGTATGATTACTCCACAGGACTTTGTAGAATCTTAAAGTCCAGTTTCGGGTGATCCGGGTCTTTTCGTCGATAATCTGTACAGGTTGCTTGACGTAGGTGAGATCCGGCTTCAACTCGTCGATGTCTTCGGTGCGGATGGCAGCTGTGAACTTGAGACACTTCCGCAGCTGGGACACGTGAAATATGTCGTGAATACCTGCAAGGCTTGCCGGTAGTTCCAGCCGGTAGGCTACAGTTCCGCACTTCTCCGTTATGGCGAACGGATCGATGAATCGGGGAGCAAGTTTCCCCTTGACACCGAACCGATGAATCCCCTTCATCGGAGACACACGAAGATACATGTGCTCTACGACTTCGAAATGCAGCGGTCGACGTCTCTGGTCCACGTAGCTCTTTTGATGAGATTGGGCCGCTTTGAGTTTCTCTTGTATTATCCGAACTCCCTCTTCGGCTTCATTGACAAGATCAACCCCGAACGTTACTCGTTCACCGGATTCGCACCAATTCAATGGTGTACGGCACTTCCGGCCGTATAGAGCCTCATATGGTGCCATCTTGATGCTCGTATAATATCCGTTGTTGTACGAGAACTTCGCCAGCGGTAGGTGATCATCCCAACTCTTACCGTGGTGGATGGCACATGCCCTTAGCATATCTTCCAGTATTTGATTCACCCTCTCAGTTTGCCCATCGGTTTGAGGGTGATATGCAGAGCTTCTAATCAACTTTGTCCCCAAGGAGGCGTGTAGCTGTTCCCAGAAACGGGCTACGAACAGCGATCCTCTATCTGACACAATGGTACGGGGAACTCCATGTAAGCACAAGATCCGTGCTATGTACAGCTCCGCATACTGCCTTGTGTTATACTTAGTATGCACAGGGATGAAATGTGCTGATTTGGTTAACCGGTCCACGATCACCCAAATCGAATCATGGTTGTGGGAGGTCATCGGCAACCCGACGATGAAGTCCATACTCAAGTCTTCCCACTTCCATGCCGGTACTTGCAATGGCTGCAACAGGCCTGACTTTTTCATATGGTCGGCCTTGACTCTTCGACACGTATCACACTCTGAAACGTATTTTGCAACTTCACGTTTCATACGTGTCCACCAAAACTTCTTCCGGAGGTCTTGGACATTTAATTACTGCCCGGATGAATGGAAAACTTGGACAAATGAGCTTCATCCAAAATTTTCTTCCGTAGTCCCATATCCCGGGGTACTACCATCCGGTCGTTAAACCACAAGGTACCTTCATCGTCCTTCCAGAAGCACTTCATTTTTCCGTTGTCTATCCTTCGCCGTATGTGAAACATACCCTTGTATTTTCGTTGAGCTTCTATGATCTCCTCTCGGATAGTAGGAATGAGAGCGAGATTATAAAGAGCTCCATACGGGATGACACGGAGGCTTGGTTCTTCATCATCCATTTCAGCAATAGTCAAGTGATGAATATGCGCCTTACGACTGAGCGCATCGGCGACCACATTCGCCTTTCCTGGATGATAATGAATCTCTAGTTCATAATCCTTAATGAGCTCTAGCCATCTTCGTTGCCTCATGTTCAATTCTTTCTGAGTGAAGATGTACTTCAAGCTCTTGTGGTCGGTGTAGAGGTGTACAAGATTTCCGAGCAAGTAATGCCTCCACATCTTCAAAGCAAGGACCAAGGCAGCTAACTCAAGATCATGAGTTGGATAATGCTGCTCGTGATTTCTGAGTTGACGAGATCCATAAGCGATCACTCGTCTTTCTTGCATCAGCACGCAACCAAGACCGATGCCAGATGCATCACAATAAACGTCGAATGGCTTCGTTGTATCCGGCTGAGCAAGAACTGGGGCTGTTGTGAGATGCTTCACTAAAATCTTGAAAGCTTGTTCACACGCAGCACCCCACACAAATCTGGTATTCTTCTTTAATAATTCCGTCATCGGTTTAGCAATCTTGGAAAAACTCGGAATAAACCTCCGGTAGTAACCCGCTAAACCGAGGAAGCTTCGGATTTCATGCACTGACTTTGGTGACTCCCATTTCTGTACATGGATAATCTTACTCGGATCTACAGAGATGCCCTCCGCTGAAATAATGTGTCCGAGAAATGGTACTTGATTAATCCAGAATTCACACTTGCTGAATTTTGCATAGAGCTGATGATCTCGCAATCTTTGTAGCACAATATGCAGATGTTCAGCATGTTCTTCCTCTGACTTGGAGTACACCAAGATATCATCGATGAAGACAACGACGAATTTATCCAACTCCGGCATGAATACTGAATTCATTAGGTACATAAAGTGTGCCGGGGCGTTGGTCAAACCAAAAGACATAACGAGATACTCATACAGCCCGTATCTCGTTGAGAATGCCGTCTTTGGAATATCTTCTGCCCGGATTTTAATCTGGTGATATCCGGACCGAAGATCCATATTCGAAAATACCTTCGCACCCACTAATTGATCGTAGAGCATATCAATGCGAGGTAGTGGATACTTGTTCTTGATGGTAACAGCGTTCAAAGGACGATAATCAACACAAAGCCGTAGTGTTTCGTCCTTCTTCTTGACAAACAACGCTGAACAACCCCAAGGTGACGAACTCGGTCATATAAAGCCCTTGCTCATCAGGTCATTCAGCTGTGTCTTCAATTCTGCCAGTTCATTGGGTGCCATCTTGTACGGCCTTCGCGATATCGGTGTTGTTCCCGGTATAAGTTCAATCTTGAACTCAACGTCTCGTTCGGGCGGCATGCCCGGTAAATCTTCAGGAAACACATCCGGATACTCACGTACCACCGGAATGTCCTCTATCTTAACAGCTTCCGTGTGGTTCACTGTTGCAATCTGCTGCCGTCTGGCGCCCAGAATTAGTATATGAAGACCGTGCTGTGGGGAGTTGAGCTCAACGGTCCTAGAGCTGATGTTAAGAACCGCTCTGTGGTAATTCAACCACGACATCCCAAAATGATGTCGATCTTCAGATCTTCAAGAGTAATGAGGGTCGTAGGGTATATTCTACCCCCCAAACAAAGAGGTGCTCGAGAGACAACCTCACTTGCGGTACTGCTGCCCCCGGGCGAAGATATGAGGTATTGCCTCTTTGTATAAACGGTTTGGAGCTGATGTTGAGCCACAAAAGATTGGCTAATGAAGTTGTGTGTGGCACCAGAATCAAAGAGAACTAAAACCGGTAGTTGATTCAGAGAAAACATCCCTGCTAAAGCAGCTTCTCCTTCCGGAACATCATCAATCACAGTATAGTGAATATTGCCCCTTATCTGCCCTCCTATCTGCAGATTAAGGTACGGATCGTATTGTTGTAAATATGATGACCCGTAGCCTCGAATTCCCTCCGGACATTGCCTAGCATAATGGCCCGTACGCCCACAAGTCAAACACGGATGCCTCTCCGGTTCTTTGTTGACTTGCGGTGGACTGCTAGGTACACATGGCTGCAGCGATGGAGCACAAACCACCGTCTGATGCTGCGGCTGTGGAGGTGGTGCAAGTTGTAGAACTTGACATGCAATCAATCTCTGAGGAGTTGATCGTACAGGTGGCCTCCATCTTTCACCGGGTGGCGTTTGATACACCAAACGGTACTTTTGAGGCACAAAACTTGTGCTAGCCTGCTCGATCTCACTCATCTTTCTCTTCTCTGCTTGCCACTCAAGTGTCGGCTTCTCTTGAATGAAAGCCGCATCGACCATGTCGGTGAAACTGCCGTTATTGTGTACGGCAAGCTTTTCCCGTAATATGGCGCTCAGGCCATGGAAGAATAGGTCACACTGTGCTTCTTCTTTCGCCACATATTCAGGAGCATATTGGGCCAAAAGATTAAATCTTCTGACATACTCGAGGACACTCATGTCCCCTTGCTTCAAGCCCAAAAATTCCTCCCGCTTTGCCTTGACAATACCTAGTGGTATGTAACATGTACGAAAGGCTTCACAAAACTCCCTCCATGTCACTTGATGGCCCTCCGGAATGGTGGCAATATGATCTACCCACCAGTTTCCGGCGGCTCCATGGAGTTGTTGAGCGGCAAACTTTGTCTTCTGGTAGTCATCACACTTGAATACTCCAAATTTCGACTCCATGACACGAAGCCATTGATCTGCTTCCACAGGTTCGGTGGCTTCAGTAAAAATTGGCGGTTGAGTCGCCAAGAAATCCAGATAGGCGTCCCGAGACGGAACGACTTGTTGCGTATTCTGGAGTACGCCTTGCTGTACCAAAGCTTGGAGTAAGCGTGTTTGTTCTTGCGTTGCTTCTTGGAGTAGCCTAGTGTTCTCTTGGTTAGACTCGACGACTCGAGTCATAAGATCCATCCATCCCATGGATGGTGGTTCCGATGGTGGAATAGAAGCATCACCACCTCGACGAGAACTTCCGGCCCTACTCCTAGAGCGAGTACGAACCATACTGCAAAATGTAGTTGAGATGAGTAAAACAAGAACTCAGCAGTATGTGAGACTAATGGAAACATGATTATGTCAAAACTTTACGAAAGTAGTAACAGAATTCATGTTTACACAACTCCTTAGTAGGCATAACTATCCAGCCTATCAGTACAGGACAGGCCCTTATGCACTATCTCCAGATTTTGATCTAGTTAAGAGCATTTTCATAACTCAAGTCGAATACCAAAGTTAAAGTTAACTTCAGTATATTTCCAACGAGTACTCATATGCCCCCAGATCGTCTCCGGATTAAAAGTTATGATTCTTCAAGTTTGACAGAATTCCTGGATAAAATTTGCCAGCACCTCCTTTGTACGTGGCTGATTTTATCACAGTTGTATATGTAAATACAATAAGAACCTGAACAAACTTTGAACTACAACAAGATTGCACCATCCATAACCTTTACAATGGTGTATCATAGGCTTCTTAAGGATTTCTATATAGAAAGTTATGGCTTAAAAACAGAAAGGTCCAGAGAGGTTTTGTTGCTGTCCTGGTTCTGGACAGTTTACCATCCTCTGAACTTTCTACCCATTTAGCATATGATTTGGCTCTGGAGGTCTACAAAGAATTTGTAGGGTACTCGAAAATCTCTCCAGAACTGTATCATACACCTTAATTGGGTCAAGCTACTCAGAGTTATGCTCTGTTAAAGTCCAGCAAAAATTTCTGCCGAAAACAAAGCACTCTGTTTTTGAAATCCTTGAAGCCTAGTCTTCCTCTTATTTGAATCTTAGCTCAAAATAAGAGTTCAGTAACTAATTTTTGTTTCAAACTTCCATTTTTTAGTTGAAAGTTAGTTCATGAGTCATTTCTTTGAAGGAATGGCGTTAATAAGTTTAGTACGGCGTCGATGCACCGTAAGAAGCATGTCGGTACTACATAGCCTCACCAAAAGAAAATCCTATCTGGATTATACCGGCATCAACGTATCTTAGGTGACACTAAAACGGTCACTCGCAAACGTGTACTATTCATACTACGGTTTCGTGGTTAATCCTGCATAAGTCACACTCAATCGTCAGGTCCGGCTGCACACCGAACCCGGTATCCATACAGTTCTTACACCTGTCCGTCATCACTCGCACAGGTGTTCTCAAGCCAAACACGCCTTGAGCTACGTGTTCACGTTACTAACCACGTGACGGGGTTTCCCAAATTGCACCACGCACGCCTGGGACAGACATTGCCCGAGTACCCCAAACGACATGAGGAGTCGTAGAGGATACTAAAGCGGGTCGGGTTACCTGCCACCCGTGGGGCTCCACCCTTCAGCTTGTGCGCACTGGTGGACAGCGCTTACGTGCACCCCCCAAGACATAAATCGTCCTGAGATGCACGATTTTCCGACATAACAAATAGGTTAGGTTGCCACCTTCATATTAAGCTAATAGTAATCCTTATGTGGGCCTAGTACCGTATCCTCACCGTAACCTAAATTTTTGTCGTAATATCTTCCTTATTCCGTGTGTTATTACCAATGCGGCTCTGATACCAGCTGAGGCGGACCCGTCAACCGAGACAGGCCACTCGCCCGGGAATCGCATTGGGTGGTGCCGTGTTGTGCGGCACCCAACAGCACACATATGAGGAACAATGTATTACATAAAACAATAGCGGAAGCTTACAAGTTTTGCTTTGTAAATACTTTACATCAAGTAACTACAGCGGAAGTCTATATCAACTCACGTCGAATAACTAAGAGCACTCGAGATGAAGTCCAGCCCGCGGACTCCTCTCGCTAGCAACACGAAGACAAGCAGCAGCGGCTGGGTTCTCCATGTGTTACCTGACTCGGGAGTCCCCGAGTCTCACCGGACAACCTTCTTTTCAGCATCGGTGTTAACCTGCAAAACCACGTATATAGCAAGTGTGAGCACATAGGCTCAGCAAGTCTGACCCGTCTCTCCTAAACAAGAAACTCTATATGTACGACGGTTGCAATTAGGTTGGCTAGATTTGCATAAAGGACTCGCCTAAAGTCGATCCTTAACTTTCAGATTTTAAGCCTCATTGTGCAAACCTTAAGCCGAAAAGCATCGCAACTCCACAATCAAACAAGAAACGCTTCGTTGCGATGCTCCTTGCACAAAGTGAAAGTAAACTTTAATGAGCCTATCTTTAATTCAATCATGGTTGCAATACAAGTTATAGTACAGCATTATCAAGTTCAAAGATAAACAATTCCAGTTGTTACTACGTCAAGACGCAGTGGGCAAGTATGCTCATATAACCGCAAGCGACGGTGATTCGAATCAGTACACGCCCGGACTACACGACACGTACACCCGTACTCTGAGTTGCCGGCAGCAACCTCCACTGACGTTGTACGCGGCCACCTTTCCCAAGATCTTCCACATTGGACGCAGTCCAACTGCCCCGAGTACGCAAGCTCCCTCAAGGTACATACCCTCTGTGGTATGTTCTTGAGCGAGGTACCTCCTGCTACCCTGACGCCGAAAGCCTAAGGCAGTTGGAAAAGTTCCACTATGGATCTCCCAAGGTACATCGGTTTCCTGGGTCCCATATAGCCAGTATGCGCCCGGTACACAACTCAAATTTGTCCAACAGGGCCAAGCATGGACGTGCCTTAACCGACACTGGCAGGGCTATGCACGCACGGCCTGCAACCTGCTGCATCTAAACCTCCCTGCCCGGTCTCCATTTCTTATGTGTGAACTTTCCTCATCTTTTCTAATTCGGACCCGTTCCGAGTAAACCAGCCCTAAACTCGCGAGTAGATTCCAACTACTCGACTTCTACCGGACCTTTCCTACTAACATTAGCGTAGCCAAATTCTCTCGAGGAGTTGCTATTCTACCCTTTCTCTCTTAGGTGTTTCTGGGCATGCAAGTGGGGTTTTCAATATCATCTAGACGTAATGCAATCAACGATGCAAAGCTATGATCTCTACAAATGAAAATGCTTTATAAAACGGTTCAAATGCAAACCGGGGCTTGCCTGTTTTGCAGGTGACTAAGGTTACAATCAGTTAGTGACGATCACTTGGAGCTTGATCACTTGTTTTCCTCCCTCCTTGATCTTCACCTCAAGTTCTTCTCACCTTCTTCACGTATATGCTACACGATATGATCATGCATATGTATTTAATTGAAAAGCTTTTTCTAATAAGATCTAATGACAGTTTTAAGACTGGAACTCTGTTTAAGAATTTAAAATGACACTGGTGCTAGTGGTTTGGGTTGGGTTTACACACTATGATCAAGTGTTGAGTGCATTTCCCACTTAAGTGTTGATCACCTTAATAGGTTACACATAACAGTGGTGATCCAGATCCCTAATGGAGCTGAGAATTTTCATGTGAGTTCCTTGTCACAAGAAAGTCCTCTGGACCAAAATTTAGCACTTTTCATAGAGTGGTTTATTCAGAATAATTCTCTAAGGGTTTAGTCAAAGATGAATCAATTCTGAGGTAACACCCATGTCCATGTCAAACTCAGTGAACCACAATTTCAATTATAGTTCATAGAGTCTACATGAATTTTCCTAGGATCTTTGGAGCTAAGAATTTTCCAGAACTGAATTTACAAGTTTTGGAAATTCTCTGAACGGAGGTCCTGTGTTCGAATCAGCCTCCTTGCAAAATAAGCAAGGGGAAGGCTGACTAGAAATTCCCTTCCCCAGACCCCACAACGTGTGGGAGCTTTCAGCACTGGGTATGCCCCTTTTTTTTGGAAATTCTCTGAAAATGTTTCTGCATTCATTTGAATACAGGAACTTACTATCTGCATTACCCTGATCAATTCAACTTCAAATGAGCTGAAACTTTTACAGGAGTCTAATAACACCCTAAAGAATATTACGGCCAAATGTGAGGAATTTTGGATAAACCAAACTCCCTGTAAAATTCTTTTGCTGAAAAGCTTTAAAGAATTTTCCAGAATTAAATAAAGACTTTCATACAAATTGGGTTGCATATTTGGATAGAGTTTGTCAATCTGAATCTAACCCAATTTGAATCACTAAATTTGGAGGTTCCTAGCAAAAGTTATGCTCTTCTAAAGTTTGGGGAAAAATCTGGAATTTGAATAAATCCGGGGAAAAGTTTAAACCTGACTGTGGGACCAGGGGCACGTGTCAGTCACCGGGAGCGCGCCACACGGGGTCACAGGGTTATTCCCCGCACTGTCACAGCTGATCCCGCTCCACAGAGTATCTGGCCCGTTTTTCCCAAGTCGCTGTCACGCGGGCCCGGGGAGGTCGTCTTCCACCTCTCGCTCCCGCGCGATCCCGCCGCCGGGCTCGCCGGAGAAGCTCCGGGATCAGTCGTCCGGCCATCTCAACTGCTGAAACTCGCCACCAGCCCCAAATTCAACGTGAGGAACACGCTGGTGGGGTTTGCTCGAGCCGGTAGGGCCCCCAAACTAGCACGCGACGGCGCAACTGTTCGGACGAAGTCCGGCGACGTCGCCCCGACGCCCTAAGCCTTCCAGGCTTCAGTTTCCAAGCTCTAGAGCACCGGCGGATGCTAAGGAACATCGACATGGGAATACAATGGCTCAGAAATGGTTCTAAAATAGGTTCACCGTGCACCCGAACCTTTCCGCCATAGCCGCCGTCGTAAAGACTGGAAATACGTTGTGCACCGTGTGTTTCATGCGGGGTTTCAAAAGCAAACTGGTGTGTCCTTACGTCTAGCCCTCGTGTGCGAAGTTTCGGGCTATCTAGACTATAATCAACTGGGAATTTCTCGGAAAGGTACCGGAAGGTCGGTTTGCACCGATCGGGAGAAATTCTCGAAATTCCCTGCCAACGATCCACGGTTGATCCTGAGCTTCGGGGGTGAGTTGCCTGGACGTCGCGTGCGCCCAGAGATGGCCTCGCTCGGTCGTGACATGCCGCGGTTGAAGCTGCCCACGAGAGCACTTGCTCTCGGTTCTATGGCGGCTGCCGTGGAAACTCGCCGTTCTCGGTGCAGAGAGCGCGAACCCGCTCAGTGATGGCTCGAGGATGTCGTGGGGTGTTCTGCGGTGCAGTTTTGCTGCTCAGCTGCGGCTGGCACATGCGCCAGGCGGTGGTCGATCGACCGAGAGCTCAGCGGAGGTTCTCGGTTGGTTTCTCGCGTGAGGGAGGAAGGAGCTGCGGTGTTTCGGTGATAAGAGCGAACGGGAGGCTGGGAGAGGGTATAGA
Source organism: Neostapfia colusana (assembly GCA_030760725.1). NCBI lineage: Eukaryota > Viridiplantae > Streptophyta > Magnoliopsida > Poales > Poaceae > Neostapfia > Neostapfia colusana. The sequence goes on from JASWHV010000006.1 coordinate 112,595,977, forward strand.
CGTCCGGCACAGCCCTCCAGCGCGATAAAACCCAGCAGGAGCTGGCCGCCGGCTGGCCCTCGGTGTCGAGCGGAGGGAGGTCGGCTCGGCCGTTGCCTCGCGTGGGAGGTGAGCAAATGAAGACTGAAGATCTTTTGCAATTTCAGTGCTCCCAATGACATGTGGGACCCACTGATCAGTCCTCCTTATCCCTCTAAAATATCTCCCCAATTTGAATATTGATGGAATTCAAATGTGGGAATTCAAATCTGATATGTATTTGGATAATTGGGCAAGTTTCATCCAAATTCAAATATGCATTTGAATTCTTTGTCATTTAAAGCCTATTTTGGAAAATGTGTTGCAAATCCTTTTTCATAAATCATGAAACTTTGCACACCCCCTAATTTGGACCCAAGGAATTCAAATATGAAATCTGATTTTTATTTTGGCTACTGCAAATAAGATTTTCAGCACAACAGCTTTGAATTCCATTGTGTTGTCCTCATTTGAATTTTTGTTTGAACAAATTGTTCCAAATCTGATTCTTGTTTTCTCACACATATGGAAACTTCCCATCTTGGTTTTTGACCCCTCTAGGGTTCCAAGTTCTCAAATAATCATTTGAACTTGTGTGAAGAAAACCCTCATGTGTGTTATCACATGTGGGACAAAGTTTTAACAAGTCCCAAATTTCATACACATGAAACCAACTTTTGCAAACAAGTGTTTCTTTGTATTCATAATTTTGGGACCTATACAAAAGGTACAAAGCGGAAGCGAAATTTTATTACATAAACAAGTTTATGAACATGTTTACATCAAAATAAGTCCAGTCTACACTTACGGGCGTAGACTACGCATCAAGTCCACGTTCAGCCCTTGAACGTGTCCTTGCTAGCACACACGCACACTAACTCTGCGGCGTGCACGACTCCCACTCGGCGGGATTCCCCTCCTGGGGTTCCGTCTCCTCTTCAGGAGTCCCTTCCTCATAGAACCCTGCAAAAGCTTCAAACACAAGCAGTGAGCATGAAGTCTCAGCAAGTCTTACCCGTCTCTCCTAAACATGGAACTTCTACATGAGGGGTGATGGGTTACATGAGGTAAAAATCATTTGCACGGACTCGCCTAATTAGTAGAACCTTACTTTCAAGTTTTAGCAGCAGGTTGTGGAGAACCTTACGCTAAGGTACATGAGGGAGCCGCAATCAAACAAGAAACGCATTTCTGTCACGTACTTTGCCCAAAGTCAAAATGAACTTTAGTTAGCTCTAAACTACAGCAAGTCATTAGCAATCAAGCCCATCTTTCAATCAGCAACATTTTAACATGTAACTAGCCTATTCTTTCTATGTTACGGTACAGTGAACAAGTGGTACTCACTGACCGCAAGGGACAGCGATTATAATCCATTTACACCTGCAGGGTTACCCGAATAACCCGTCACGTACGCCCGTACTCAATGTTGCCTACAACAACCATCACGGACGCCGTACGCAACCACCTTTCGCCCGTCAGCCAAATATTGAACCGGTCCCATCGTCCCGAGCAAGAGGTCTCTGCACGCGCATCTCAGTGCCGCCAGCCGATTTACACCTCGAGCTCTCAACCTACCCTCTGAACGACGGGCAATGCCTCAATACCCAGCTACCCGAGTTACATCTGTTTCCCGGTTCCCATATAGCCGGTAGGTCTTCGGTACTGTTCTAGCTTGTTCAACAGGCCCGCACATGGCTCGGTCCTCAATCGACACAAGCGGAGCTACAGCACACCGGCCCCAAAGTCCTGCTGCCCTTACCCTCCGCTTGGTCTCATTTTCTTGCCATATGTTTCATGTGCTATCACTACCCGAGTCGAGTGCCTCTAGCCTATGCTCGCGAGTAGTTCCAACTACTCGACTTGTACCGAATCCTACTCTATCTTAGCATTGCAGTAGCTAACGGGGTTTGCCATCCTAAACCCAACCCATGGTTTTCTTGGCTATGCAGTTGGGCTTCCAAACAAGACTCTAATGCAAAGAATAAAGTAATCAAGTATGTGCTCAAAACAATAATAACTTGTAAAAGGTTAATGCAAACCGGAGCTTGCCTTGCTGCTCTTGGTCGTAGGCTAGCTGCTCCTCCGGAGTAACGAAGTCTAGGACTTCGGGTTCCTCCTCGACCTTAGCGACTACATGATAGAAGCAATACATGTATTAATTTAAATGCAGTTGTATTAACTTTTAAACTTGTGAAGTCTATAACTCTTACTAGACAAGCCCAATGACTGTGAAATTTTTACTGTGGCTTGGTTAAAACCTAAACAGAGACTTGGTCAAGTTGTAGTTGCAGCAAAGCTCATTTGAGCCCTCCACAATTAATCATGTACTTGACCTTAATTGAAGGCTTTTATGGTGTTCTAAGTATTTTCATGAAACAAACTATGACTTTCTGAAAACTAGATTTTCAGAGGGTTCTAATGGAGTTGGTCTCACTTAATTTGAATGTTCCTAGCTACAGATATGAGCTAAACAATTTCAGAGAAAATTCTGAAAAAGTTTCTGAACATTTTCTATGTTCTCTGGAATAGTTTCACTAATCACACCATTAGGTGGATCAAATGAGCTCAAATGGGTCTGAAATTTTTATGGTAGTTCAGGGATATTTTGTGAACATCCCAGCAAAATTTCAGGATTTTCCTCCACAGGATTCTCCAGTTAAAATTCCTAACAGTTTAAACTTTGAGGAATTAATTCTGGAGAAACAAGGGTTTTCATGAAGTGAAACTTGATTTGCTGGAAAGTACTCAGAGAGCTGAATCCAGAAAAATTTGGTTCACTCGATTTGGAGCTTTCTAGTCAAAGTTATGAGGATTTGAAGTTTGGAAGAATTCTGAAAATCGGGGGAAAAGTTTAAACTCACGGGGGCCAGCGGTCACACGTGTTGAGCGCGGAGGTGTCCGGCACACCGAGGCCCACAGGGTATTTGCACGCCAGCACAGCCGATCCTGGCCGCAGCCCGATCCCGATTTAAAATATCGGTCGCTGACAGCTGGGGTCCACCCCCTTCTTCAACCTCCCGACGCCCGCGCTCTGCCGCCGAGAAACCTCGCCGGAGAGCTCGCCGGCAGCTTCTGTGGAGCTCCAAACTTCACCATCTTGGCCGCCCCTGCCTACTTTCACTCGGGGAACAGGATTCTGGGGTCAGCTCGTCATGATAACTGTCGGTGCATGGTCGGCGACGAGCCGCCGTCTCGGAACGACTTCGGCCGTGTCGGCTGACTTCCCTAGCACCTCAACTACGCGAGCAGCCGGTCGGGAAGCATCAGTGGACCTCAGGGAAGGTCGACATGAGCTTGAGGCAGCTCGGGGAAGGCCCGAAGTAGGTCCTCACCATGCGCCCGATATCTCCCGCTTGCTCCGCCGTTGGTAAACCTCGAATTACGCCGGTTGCATAGGTTCTCTGGCCAAAAGTTGTGAAGGCAACTTGTGCGTTACCGTGTCTAGTTTATGTGAGAGCTGATTGAGGCCCTCTAATCCTTTCTGGAGTACGAATTCGACGGACCCGCACCCGAGGTCGTTCTGCACACCGAAAGGGGAAAACTGGAAATTCGCCGCCGGTGAGCGAACACTCGGGCTGTGGCTCGGGGATGAGAAGCACCGGTCACCAGTGCGTACAAGGGTGCCTTGGCTCGGGCGTGACAACGCCCCGGTTGGGCTGTCCACGGGAGCCCGAGGTGCGGCGGTTTTAAGTCACCGAAGTGATCTTTCGGCATAGCCGATATCAATCGGTTTCAGATGAGTTCTAGCAGCGGGGAAGACGGAGGAAGGTTTCTAGTACCTTGCCGTGGCTCGAGAGGGGACGGGAAGGCTGTGATCGGTGCTCTCCGATCGATTCCGAGCTGTGGATGGAGTTTGCCGGCGCTGAGTTCTTGCGGGAGCAGAAACGGGTGAGGCTTCGGCCGAGGAGGGGGGAAGACGCCTTAAGAAGGCTCTGAACCACCTCACGCCCGCGCATGGCCAAGCAGCTGCTGGCACGGCGGCTCCCCTCAGTGGCGATCGCAGCGGCGGCTCGGCGACCCGAGTGAGAAAAGTCTCAGTCGGTTGATTCTTCTCTGTGGCTGACATGTGGGACCCACCCCGGGGTTTTAACCTCTGAAATTCACTCCTAATCACTGTTGTAAACAGTGAGCCCCAAAATAACCCTGGGTATTCAAATTATTCACCCATTCAAATTGGGTTTGGTTTGAATGAATTTCAGCACAAGTTCAGTTTTGAATTCAAATAAAGTTTGAATTTGTCCCACTTAGCTCATGTCAAGATCAACTCCAAATGGAGTGAAAATTGGTGTGTGAGCTCACAAAAATGTGATGAGTAAGAATATGCCTCCCACTTTTAAATTCATGGGGTAAAAACAGTTTGAATTTGAATATGGTTTCAAACTGCCCTCTTTCTAGCTATACCCGAAATGACGTCAAAAAGGTTTTGAATTTGGGTGAAACTTGGCATGGATATCCTTAGCAATGTGTAGGAGTTTTCATATGTCCAGCCCTTCTATATCACATGTGGGAAATACCACTTTTGCAATATGTGAGTTTGTTCTCTAATGAGCATGTTGATGGTGGTTACTTGCTCTTCATTTGTGTTCATCAACTTACTTCAAATAAGGTGTGTGGTGTGGTGATGAACACTTCAAATATGTGTCAAAAACTGAGGCCCTTACAGATTTGAGGTAAACACATACAGTATACAGATGTTCACTAAAGTTAACCTCAGCATCCAAATATATTTCAACAAGAAGCTAACGCTATATACCAATTAACATTTGTTTCTCTGCAGAATGATAGTTGACACAGCTTCCAGTTTACTTTACCTTTCTGAAATCGCATAAATCAATCGGGGTATAGCGTGAATGGGATCTCAACAAGTATTGTCTTCTACAGCACCTCAAAAGGTTGCAGAAAAGATGACGCAGATATCAGTTGCACCATCCGACTAAAGCATAACAATCCAGAAAGAACAGAACAAGAAAAGGAGGAAAAACACGAGAGCATCTCAGACTGCATTCCCCCATGGTTTATTCACCGCGCAGCTCATAGTGCAAGGATGAGTAAAGTAGGATGTAACATCACCGAGGGAGAGGGGACGGGGCGGGAGGGGGCTGGGGCGGCGCGGGGTGGCGGGGGCGGCCGGCAGCGCGACGGCGGAGAGGGGCGGCGGGAAGAGGGGCGGTGGGGACAGGGGCGGCGGGGAGGAGGGCATACCTCAGGTGGCGGTAACTAGGGACGGGGCGGCGGAGACCGGCGACGGCGAGTCAGGAGGCGGCGTGGTCGGGAGAGAATGTCGTCATCTGACTCGCACCCGGGAGTATATGCGGGCTTATTGACGACGGTTGTGGCTCACCGTCGTCAATAATTAGCTTATTGACGACAGTTGTGTCTCACCGTCGTCAATGACGCCTCGGGTGGGCCCGGATCTCGGCCAAATTTGACGACGGCCATTATAGACGACGGCCACCGTCGTCTTTTAGTTTATTGATGACAGTACTTGGTTAGCCGTCGTCAATTACGACATTATTGATGACGGCTGTATCTAGCTGTCGTTAATTAATTTAAAGACGACGGCGCCGTCGTCAATAAGTTTGGCCGTCGTCAATGGTCGCTTTTCCTGTAGTGTTAGGGGCATTTTAGTCTTTTTGGGTGTGCTGTATTAGCCCTTAAGTAATGGGACCTATATGTACCCCTTTGGCTGATTAATGAAATTTATTCCCTCTAATTGTATTAAATTGGCATTTCTAGTAGCGCAAAAAAGATTTGTAATGACGGATCAAAATCTATTATAGTGGTGGTCTCCGTATGCATGTCGTTTACAACGTGCACTACATTCTTATTCACATTATTATCGAAAAAGTTCAAACATATATATATCATTGCTCTCTACAACGTGCACTACATTTCACGTACAAATGCTGAATGAAACGAACTCAGGAAATAAGTGATTCCGCGCAACTACACTCTTCCACGCACAGTCTGTCGTTTACTGTTACTTGTAGTACTTTGCAATCTACGAAACGCGTTGCTTTCATCTCCAGCTCTCATTATCCCGTGTGCAACTTACCTCACATTGAAAAATTTCCAAGCTCGATTGGTTTGTCTTCTAGTGTGCCGAGGCGAGGGTGTTCGTCGGATTGCGCTCGTGGATCCGAGCGGTGGCGCGCTCGGAGAAAACACGAAGGAACCATGGGCCGCGTCCCTTGCTTGGCCCCGGTTGGCCCTCGGCAGAGCTCAGGAGTCAAGGCAATGCCTGCCTGCGCGCGGCCGCGCGCGCTGGGGAGGCCAGGCCACCGCCGGCTGCCTGCGCGCGCATAGCCACCAGCTGGCCATTGCGCGCCCCATGCGCCAACTTGGCGCGCCGGCGTCGCGAGCGATCGAGGCCACACGCCGCCCCCACACAGTTAGTCACCCAGCCGACCGCGCCGGCCGCCCCAGCTTTCGTTCATTCCTTGCACCTCCCGCTCCGTGGCGCAGATGAGCTAAGCTCGCAGCAGCAGCCAATTGTAAATTGCAGGACGCGAACACGGATTGTCCAAAGCGGAGAGCACTACCCATGGCTTGCTGCTGGAGCTGCAATATTCAAGGCTGCTAGTGCGCCAAGGATTCCCTTTTCTAGCTTGGTAGTGCCACTGCTACTTCGTATTCTATTGTCTGTTATTCGGGAGCTACTAGTGAATTTGGAGTCGATTTGTCGGTGACTTCTTGGACGCTTTTTCTCAGTGGTCGAGTTCACTGGACTGGGGGAGGTTGTCTGCTTGATTATTAACTGCTAACATAAGTTGATGACCATGAGTTGTGCCCGGATGGAAAGATACCCGAATAAGGTCAGTGGTACTATAGTTTATGTAGACATCTAGCTTTGTGATCAACGACACCATAAAGTTAATAAATGATTAAGTTGACATCTCGGTTGCACTTCCAAGCTATTTATTTTTTTAGTAACATATACCCCCATGATCCTATTTCCATAATTTTTTTAGAAAATGGAATAATTTTTTCGCTTCTACATGTCCACACACACGGTCCTATGTCCATAATGTAGCCTAATGAAACAAAATGAACCACCTCTATGCATGTTTTCATGGCGAATGGAACAGACAAATTCACCTTTGCACCTGCACTGTACATATGAATGCCTTTTGTACTGTTTATTGTGGTCCAATAATTATCATATCCGAGGTTATGTTAACCTATCATTGTATAGTACTCATTCCATTCTTGGTGTCATTATGGCAAAAATAATTTTAAAACATAATGAGTTATTAAAACCAGAACATGTCATTTTCAGCAAGTGATATCAGCAAAGTAAGCTACCAGTTCAATAGAGTAGCTGATTTCTGAATCCCCAAAAAACTAGTGCATAAAATGGCCAATATGCACGAACGACACTGATCGTTTTGCTCAGCAATTAAGCCCGCTTTTATACGTGTCTTAAGAACGAGGGCACTTTTTTACGATATATAGGCATAGGCTGTGTCAATTTCATTGAAGTATAAGAGTAAAAGTGTAAAACGAGTTACATATTAATGGCTTTATCTAGTGTTATTAGCTTAAGCTTCTCAAGGGCAGAGGTCGCATGCTAATACTACATGTACCAGATAGCTCTGTATGTAACAAGAAGCGAGAAAAAAGGAACAAGTACACTTTTTACATTATCTGGCAGCTGGAAATGGAATATTTAATCTCGCATGGATCCACGGAATATCTGCGACAGATTCAATAAACCTGCAACAGCATATACCCCAATTGGGCAATGGTTGCTGGCTCTTGGTGCTTTCAAGTTACATATTAATGGCTTTATCTAGTGCTATTAGCTTAAGCTTCTCAAGGGCAGAGGTCGCATGCTAATACATGTACCAGATAGCTCTGTATGTAACAAGAAACGAGAAAAAAGGAACGATTACACTTTTACATTATCTGGCAGCTGGAAATGGAATATTTAATCTCGCATGGATCCACGGAATATCTGCGACAGATTCAACAAACCTGCAACAGCATATACCCCAATTGGGCAATGGTTGCTGCCTCTTGGTGCTTTCAAGTAGCATCGCCCTGGCTGTTCATAGATGGAGCAAAGGGACGTGGAGTCCTGCATGAGCGCCGACGATGGAGTGCGCTAGCCATCAGGCAAAGCTTGCCTCTTCACGTGGCTGCGCCCTAGGCTACTAGCTTAGCTGATCCTTGCATGGGCAGCCGAACCCCAGTTGGCGCGCGGCCCTTCCGGCGTCCGAGGAGGCGCACGCACCCAGCGAGTCGACGGCGAGAGCGAAAGCGAGAGCCGTGCAGCGGTGAGAAGCACGTGGCCGGTAATCGCAGAGGAACGTGCGTCACACACTCGAGCGAGCGCTTCGGCCACTTGTGGCTGGTTGGCGGATAGAGACGAAGAGGCTAGAACTCAGCTCACACGCCCCATGACCTGCCAGCGATGGAAAGCTGATCGACCGGGTGCACGGCAGAGAGAGGGACACCGGCGGAGGGCAGGGATGAAACCTTGCCTCAGCGTTAGGGATTTGTTGTTGGTGTGATAGATGATTGATCGAGACGTGTATCTTACTAGCATTTCGGATACATGTATTTTGAGAAAATATTAAGTGAAAATCACTTATTCATTGAAATCGTGAAAACCCTATCAAAAACCCTATCACTGAATATTTTGCCACATACTCCGGCTTTATTAAGTGAGTGACACCTCTTCTGGGTTGAAAAATAAACATATAATGGCCTTTTACAATAATAAGAAAATCATTGTCCCTAAAACACCTAAATTAACTCATTTTAAGAGTAGTGTTGAGGTACGTGTTTACTTGACTAAACTTAATAAAAACTACACGATAATTGGGCCAACGATTGTAGCACTATACGAAATCAATTGTGAAGTGTCCACAATTGATCTGATCCATTAGAAATGTATGTAGTTTTGAGACACCGTGGGACAATGAAAGTGTAACTATGCAAAACTGGATTCTCTAATATCATAAACAAGACATTAGAATTGTTATATTGTGAGAGCAAAGCCTACATTATACCTGTTTGATAATGTTCATGATTCTAGTGTAACCCTGTGGAATTTACTATATATATATATATATATATATATATATATATATTCACTGCACTGTACACTAAATATTTCTGGGTTCATTATACTTTAATTTCTTTGATTATGAAAAGATGACGCCAGCAAATCCAATGTCCCTTGGGCATTATATGATGAATGTCTACATAAACAAATAATGATGGTTAAAGTTATGATAGTTTCATCATGTATAATCCCTCTATTCTTAAATTATTGTTGTTACAATAGCAACTCTATTTCATTTTTGAACTAAAATTCTTATCCTAATGACAACAATATAAAAACATAAGAAGTAATTAATTATATATGATCACAAAAGAGGAAGAAAGTACATTTCTATATCTGAAAATAGACAACTGAATTCTCTTACATTTCACAAGCTAATGGCAGTATCTTGGTCATCGTTACTATCACTATTATTTTCGGTTCAGTATATTCCTAATGGCAGTAGCGTACACAAACTTATATTCAGCTAATTTGTGCTATTTTTCATAATGGTAATGGTGAGTAATTTAAAAACATATAAAGAGATATTTAATCTTATAGTTTTATAATGAAAGTGGTGGAAATTTATAAATTAATCCTTTATATATATTTATAATGATAATAGTGTATAATTTTCAAAATATATATAAGGGTATTTGTTACTATTTTTATAATGGCGGTGATTCGTAATTTTTTCTTTTCTTTTTTCTTCAATTAACGTGCGCATTTCTAGTTCTTGAGGGTGAACATGAAAGCTCTTTTTGGTAGTCAAATATATATACAATAGATTGCTAGATGTGCATTTGCACGGGTTGATGGGCTAGTATGCTTCAATTGTAAGGAGAGTAAAATTCAAAACACACTGAGTACTTGTACCAGAGTAAGACAACTAAAATTGTCTAGTTCAATGTTTGCTTTACTTACATCTTGTAAGTCCCAACAACATGGGCAAGGCGGTGCAAATAGTCATGTTGTTCACGGTCACGGCATCGCGGTACATCTCCCCTTGTCCTTTTGCACGTAAAACGAATGGCGAGCCCGCGTATATTCTACTACTACCAGCCCCCAGGCTGGATTCCCCTGCGCGCCGTGGAATCGTTGCCGGCCACAGGACTAAAGGAGATCAGAGGTGCGGAAGTGTTGCGTTGAAGCATCGCACTTTGTCTCGTGCGTGTCTGCGTGTTTATATAAGGCCAAAAGATCCTTGACCGTGGATTACAGATAGGTTTGTTGTAAACTGACGTGATCATCTTGATCAGATCAATCTACAACAGATCAAATCTCTTGAATAGAATAGAAACTAACTTAATCTATATCTCTAATACTCCCCTTCAATCACAACTTTGTTAAGTTGAGATTGTGCTTAAAATTCTCTAGTAGCCGAACTGATGAAGGCTTGGTGAAGCCATCTGCGATCTGATCACCAGAAGGAATAAAATCGATTTCCAAGAGCTTCTTTGATACTCGTTCACGAACAAAATGATAATCCACTTCGATGTGCTTTGTACGAGCATGAAAGACTAGATTAGCTGATAGGTACTTGGCGCCCAGATTATCACACCACAATTTTGCTTGATCAGGAGCTTTCACACCAATTTCTTTTAATAATGTTTGAATCCACATTACCTCAGCAGTTGTGTTTGCTATTGCCTTGTATTCTGATTCAGTACTGGATCTCGATACAGTGGCTTGTTTCCGTACACTCCAAGAAACAAGATTTGTTCCTAAAAATACAGCAAAGCCACATGTAGAACGTCTATCATCTGGGCATCCGGCCCAATCTACATCAGAAAAGGCACTGAAAAGCATAGAGTTTGATTTTCCAATTTTCAAGCCAATTTTCACACATGATTTCAAATACCTCAGTATTCTTTTTACTGCTGCCCAGTGCTCAGTTGTGGGAGCATTTAAAAACTGACATACCTTGTTTACAGGAAAGGCAATATCTGGTCTTGTAAGAGTTAAGTACTGAAGTGCTCCAACAATGCTTTGATATTGTGTTGCATCTTTATCTTCTAGTAGTGTCCTTACTGAAGATTATAACTTTTCGCTAGTAGATAATGGCGTGCTTATCGGTTTGCATTGTGTCATTCCTGCCTTTTTCAACAGATCTGATGCATATCTTTATTGTGTGAAAACCTGTCCATCCTTCTCATATTCACTTCAATACCAAGAAAGAAATGTAGATCCCCGAGATCCTTCAACATAAATTATTGATTGAGTGCGTTCAGAAGAGTTGATGCAGCATTTTGATTTGAGCTCACCACGATTATATCATCAACATATACTAGAATAAACATAGTGATATTGTCATCATTTAAGAAGAATAGATAATTATCAGCCTTTGATGCCTGAAACCCTAGATTAATTAACTTTGCACTTAATCTGGAATACCAAGCACTTGGTCCCTGTTTTAAACCATACAAGGCCTTGTCTAACTTGCACACATAATTTTCCATTCCCCTTTTTTTCATATCCTGGAGGTTGGCGTATGTAAACTTCTTCCTCTAGGTACCCATAAAGAAAAGCATTTTGCACATCTAGTTGTGTAATGTACCACTCCCTTGATACTGCTATTGACAGAATAATTCTAATAGTTGCATGCTTAACCACTGGACTGAATGTATCCTCATAATCTATGCCGTACCGTTGCTTGAACCCCTTTCCAACAAGTCTGGCTTTATATCTGCCTAGACTTCCATCAGCTTTTCTCTTAATTTTATACACCCATTTACAGTCTATAATATTTCTTCCCTGCTGTGGTGGAACTATATGCCAAGTTTTATTTTTTATTAAAGCATCATATTCTTTGTCCATGGCCTTTTTCCAATTTTTATCACCCAATGCTTCTCCTAGATTTCGTGGTTCACCAGTTGCAGAAAAATATCCATATGTATAGTGCCATCAATGTATACCTTGGGGCGTTGAATACCATCCTGCAAACGTGTTCTTGGTCGTAGATCTTCATTGCCATTGCTGATATCTGATGTAGCATTGTCATCATCGTTCAATGATGCTTCCGGTACTGGTGCATTCAGCGTTGATTCTCTTGGGGCCCTGGCAGACGTGACAGATATGACAGGTACACTCGGTGCTGTGGCAGATAGGCGCAGGCGCACTAGGTGTTGTCCCTTCTTCCCTGTGCCAGGGCGCTATTGGCTCTTCCCCCATCGCTGATTTGATCGGAGCATCTTGACTTTGTGCGATGACAGGGACTGAACCAGGCGTGTTTGGCTCCCTTTCCAAGGCTGATCCGCCTGGACTGAGTACCGTGTCAGGCACCCATCCCGGAGCAGATTCACATTGTACTCCTGGTTCTTTATTCCTATTGCTATTTCCTGCATTTGGAGTCTCATTTTCTGCAGCAAGTGAGTCAGTATTGTTTGGAAAATTAGTCACAGATTTATCTATTGCATCATCCCCATGATAAGTCGTATGAGATGGAAGAAGTGTCTGGGGTAACATAAGGATTTCAGACCTTAACCTAGTACCAGCATTAGTATGTAACTTAGAGAATGGAAAGAGATTTTCATCAAATACTACATCCCTTGAGATGTATAAGCGTCCTGTTGCTACATCAAGGCATTTGTATCCCTTGTGCATGTTGCTATAACCAAGAAAGACACATTCCTTTGACCTAAATTCAAGTTTCTTTTTATTGAATGGACGCAAGTGCGGCCAACATGCACAACCAGATATTCTCAAGAATGAATAATCTGGTTTGATCTTAAAAAGACGTTCTAGTGGAGTGTCGTACCCGATCACTTTACTGGGAGTTCGGTTAATAAGGAAAACAGCTGCAAGGAAGGCTTCATCCCAATATTTCAAGGGTATTGATGCTTGAGCTAGTAGAGATAAGCCAACTTTGACTATGTGTCGATGTTTCCTTTCAGCTGACCCATTTTGCTGATGAGCATGGGGGCATGATACATGATGTGTAATGCCTAATTTTGTGAAGAATGAGTGGAGCTTTTCATCTCACCACCCCAATATGTTTGCATGGTGATAATCTTCCTATCGAACAATCTCTCCACAAGATTTTGGAAGTCACAAAACACTTGAAATACTTGTGACTTGAATTTTAGCAAATATATCCATGAAAACTTGCTATAGTCATCAATGAAGCTAACATAATATTTGTATCTTCCAAAGGAATCTGGGGCAGGGCCCCATACATCTGAGAAGATTAGTTCTAAGGGATGAATTGACACACTCGACGACCTGGAGTAAGGCAGCTGATGACTTTTTGGTTGTTGGCAAGCATCATACACTGCAACTTTATTGGACTCATCTTGACATGGAAGACTATTTTTACTAATGATTTTTTGAACAATGGGCCCTGCTGAATGACCAAGACGGTTATGCCATCTCTCAAGCGACGGCTTATTGACTGATAGAACATGCTTCGGCTGGTGCAGAGGATAAAGGCCGTTGTGACATCTTTCCTTAAGAAGTGTGATCCTCGTGTCCCGATCCTCAATCAAGAAGTCGGGGTGAAATTCTAGGAAAACATTATTGTCTGATGTAAGACGATGAACAGAAACAAGGTTCTTTGCGGCTTGATGAACATGAAAAACATTGTTTAATTCAAGATCACGACTTGGGTATGAAGAACAGATTTACCGAGATGATTAATTTCCATACCTGACCTGCTAGCCGTGTGGATTTGTTCACCACCTTGATATTTCTCACGAAGAGCCAGCTTCTCAAGATCACTTGTGATATGATCCGTTGCTCCCGTGTCCGTGTACCACGTATTGTCAACGGTGTATGAATTGGAGGCTGCTGCAACTACATATTTTTGATCTGGAACATAAGAGTCATCATACCTATGCCAGCATCGATCTGCTGTATGACCAATCTTGAGGCAGACTTGACATGTTGGACGTCCATCAGCCTTGTTGTTGCCAGATCTTTGATGCTGTTGGTTTTGACTTCGTGACATGCTGTTGTTATTGTTCCCACGTCCACATGTATTACCAGGATGTCGTCGTCCACGATAGCCTCGACCAAAACCTCCGTGTCCACGTCGGGATGCAGTGTTAGCCGAGGCCCCAGAGTGTTGGCCTTGACCAATTAATTCCATGTGTGTATCAAAAGCACACAGTTGGGAATATAATTTGTAAGGGCCTAAGTTTTTGGCACATATTCAAAGTGTTCATCACCACACACAACCTTCATTTGAAGAAACTTGATGAACACATTTGAAGAGCAAGTAACCACCATCAACATGCTCATTAGAGAATAAACTCACAAAATGCAAAAGTGGCATTTCCCACATGCATCATCTAGGGGCTGAGCATATGAAAAACTCCAACACCTTGCTAGGAATGTCCATGCCAAGTTTCACCCAAATTCAAAACCTTTTTGAAGTCCTTTCGGGTATAGCTAGAAAGAGGGTGGTTTGAACTCAAATTCAAATTCAAACTGTTTTCATCCCATGAATTCAAAAGTGGGAGGCATATTCTTACTCAGCACATTTTTGTGAGCTCACACACCAATTTTCACTCCATTTGGAGTTAATCTTGACATGAGCTAAGTTTAGCAAATTCAAACTTTATTTGAATTTCAAACTGCATATGTGCTGAAATTTAGTCAAACACAAACCAATTTGAATTCTATCCCATTCAAATGGCTCAGGGGTAGATAATTCAAATTGCCATGGGTATAAGGGGGGTTACTATTTATAACAGTAAAAGGGAGTTAAGTTCAGAGGTTAAAAGGGAGATGGGACCCACATGTCAGCCACTGAATCAAACTCAACCGACTAAAACTTCAGCACTCGGGTCTTCGGGCTTCCTCCGAGGGCGCCACCGAGGGTGAGCCACCGCGCCACCAGCTGCTTGCCCACGCGGGGGCGCAGGTCGGCGGTTCTGATCGCTTCTTAAGGCGCTCCTCGCCTCTGCCGAAGCCACCCTCATCTGCTTTCCCCTCGCGCGAACACTGAGCCGAAGCTCTTCCCTCCGCTGCTCGGACTGATCAAGGGAACGGCGAAACACCCATGCCCTCTCCTCCCCGAGCTGCTAAACACTGCCCTGAGCTCCGCACACACCTCCCCGACCCGGAAACAAGCAAGTTCCGGCCTTCCTTGCCCGAAAACGACCGCCACAGCGGCGACCAAACGTCAGCCGACGATCGGGTGATCGTGGACAGCCCTCCACAGGGGTTCTCACGTTCAAGCGATCCAGGCCACGGAAGCGCTCTAGGTTGGTGCTGCTCTCCTCCGATTCTTGTTGCAAACCGTGAAGCATCGACCGGGAATTTCCAGATTTTGCTCCGGCGGCCTCAACCCGAGCTTCTGGTACGGTTTCTTCGAATTTCCGCTCTCTGATCCTCCTTAGGTTATCAAATCTTGCACATAGACACTGGACTAGCCGGCGATCATTTTCCTTTTAGTATCCGTTGCATGAAACCGACTAGGAGCGACGGATTTGGAGCTCGATCAAAGGCGTTCATGGCGGGCACAATCGGTCACACGGTGCCGACCAACTTGACGCCATTTTTGAACACCTTTGAAGCCTTTTCGAGATTCCTAGAGGTGCACTGGTGCTGCAGAGCTCGTCGGTACAGGTTTTGGCGGGGTAGAACTCCCGGCCGACGCTGCCGAACCTCAACAGAGGCCGCTGCACGTCACCGGCCACCTTCCGGTCATCGGCAGTCCCAAAGCACCTCACCATCGTGTTCCCCGGGGTCCTAAACGCACCGGCGGTGAGTTTTAGCTCGGACAGTGGCCGGGAAAGGCTGGCCAGCGAGCTACAGCTTGCTCCGGCGAGCGGTGAGCGCGGGCGCGCGCTGGGAACCGGCGGGAGGAAGACGAAGGGGTGGGTCCTGGCTGTCAGCGGCAGATATTTTAAAACCGGGATCTGCTGTGGCACGGATCGGGTGCGGCTGCACGTGAAGGACTCAGTAGCCGCGTGTGTCAACCGATGAGGAGCTGACACGTAGCCCCAGGTCCCACGCGCAGTGATTTGAACTTTTCCCGATTTTCAGATTTAGTTCAAACTTCAAATCCTTATATCTTTGGCTACGAAACTCCAAATCAAGTGAACCAAATTTTGTTGGATTTAGCTCTCTGAGTACTTTCCAGCAAATCAAGTTTAACTTCATGAAAATCCCTATTTCTCCAGAATTAATTCTTCAATGTTTAAACTGTTTAGATTTTAACTGGAGAACCCTTTGGAGGAAAAATCTGAAATTTTGCTGGGATGTTCACCAAAATATCCCTGAGCTGCCATAAAAATATCAGATCCATTTGAGCTCATTTGATCCACCTAATGGGGTGATTAATGAAACTGTTCCAGAGACAATGGAAAATGTTCGGAAACATTTTCAGAATTTCTCTGAAATTGTTTAGCTCATATCTTTAGTTAGGAACCTTCAAATTAAGTGAGACCAACTCCATTAGAACCCTCTGAAAATCTAGTTTTCAGGAAGTCATGGATTGCTCCATGAAAATCCCTAGAGCACCATAAGATCTCCAATTAAGGTCAAGTACATAATTATTTGTGGAGAGCTGAAATGAGCTTTGCTACAATTAAAACTTGGCCAAGTCTCTTTTTAGGTTGTATCCAAACCACAGTAAAAGTTTCAGAGTCATTGGGTCTGTCTAGTGAGACTTATAAACTTCACAAGTTTAAATTCAATTCAAATGCATTTAAATTAATACATATACTTGTTATCTCATGTAGTCGCTAAGGTTGAGGAGGAACTCTAAGTCTTAGACTTCGTTACTCCGGAAGAGCAGCTAGCCTACGACCAAGAGCAGCAAGGCAAGCCCCGGTTTGCATTAACCTCTTTACAAAATTTTATTGTTTTGAGCACTTTCTTTGAGTACCACTTATCTCTTGCATTAGAGTCTTGTTTGAGAACCCAAATGCATAGCTAAGAAAACCATGGGTTGGGATAAGGATTGAAACCCCGTTTAGCTACTGCAATGCTAGGGTAGGTTAGGATTCGGTACAAGTCGGGTAGTTGGAACTACTCGCGAGGATAGGCTAGAGGCACTCGACTCGGGTAGAGATAGTAAATGAAACACATGGCAAGAAAAATGAGACCGAGCGGAGAGTAAGAGCAGCAGGACTTTGGGGCCTGGGTGCTATAGCTCCGCTTGTGTCGATTGAGGACCGAGCCGTGTGCGGGCCTGTTGAACAAGCTAGAACAGTACCGAAGACCTACCGGCTATATGAGAATCGGGAAACTGATGTAACTCGGGTAGCTGGGTGTTGAGGCATAGCTGGTCGTTCAGAGGGTAGGTTGAGAGCTCGAGGTGTAAATCGGCTGGCGGCACTGAGATGCGCGTGCAGAGACCTCTTGCTCGGGACGATTGGACCGGTTCAACATTTGGCTAACGGGTGAAAGGTGGTTGCGTATGGCGTCCGTGATGGTTGTTGTAGGCAACATCGAGTACGGGCGTACGTGACGGGTTATTCAGGTAACTCTGCAGGTGTAAATCGATTATAATCGTCGTCCCTCACGGACAGTGAGTATCACTTGTTCAATGTACCGTGACGTAGAAAGAACAGGCTAGTTACATGTTAAAATGTTGCTGATTGAAAGATGAACTTTGATTGTCAATGATTTGCTATAGTTTAGAGCTAATTAAAGTTCCTTTCAACTTTGGGCAAAGTACATGAGAGAAATGTGTTTCTTGTTTGATTGCGGCTCTCTCATGTGCCTTAGCATAAGGTTCTTCACTACCTGCTGCTAAAACTTGAAAGTAAGGTCCCACTAATTAGGCGAGTCCTTGCAACTTATTTTGCCTCATGTAACCTATCACCCTCCATGTAGAAGTTTCATGTTTAGGAGAGATGGGTCAGTCTTGCTGAGCCTTCGTGCTCACTGCTTGTGTTGAAGCTTTTGCAGGGTTCTATGAGGAAGGTACTCCCGAGGAGGGACGGAACCTCAGGAGGGAACCCCGTCGAGTGGGAGTCGTGCATGCCGCCGTGTTAGTGTGTGTGCGTGCTAGCGGGGGCACGTTCACGGGCTGAACGTGAACTCGATGCGTAGTCTACGCCCGTGAGTGTAGACTGAACATATTTTGTTGTAAAAGTGTTCATAAACCTATTTATATAATAAAACTTTGCTTCCGCTTTGTACCTTTGATGTGAGTTATCCAGTGCTGTGCAACGCAGCACCCCTCAGCGTGATCCTGGCTCGACAAGACCGTGGGGTCGTGTCAGCGTGGTATCAAAGCTCGCTTGAGGTTTAACACACTACAAAGGTCATTTTTTTCAAAAATCCAGTGAGGGATGAGTTAGTAGCCCATATAAGGATGTTATTAGTGTATAGAAAATGGCGTACTATCCTATTTGCTTATGTCAGAAAATCGTGCATCTCGGGACGCTTTATGTCTTGGGGGGTGGGTGGAGCCCCACGGGTCGTAGGTAACCCGACCCGCTTTAATATCCTCTACGACTCTTCATTTCATTTGGGGTATTCGAGCAACGTCTGTCCCTGGCATTCTTCAGGTAATTTGGGAGACCCCGTCACGTGGTCAGTAACGTGTACACGTAGCTCAAGGAGTGTTTGGCCTGAGAACATCCGGGCGAGTGATGATGGCCGGGTGTACGAACTGTATGGATACCGGCCTCGGTGTGCAGCCGAGTCTGATGATTGTGTGAGTTATCTGCAGGTAGTCTAACCATGAAACGGTAGACGTGTAGCATCCGTGTGCGAAAGACGCTTAGTGCCACCGAGTTAACAAAGCCGGCTAAGTCCGGTATAGGTTTTTCTTTGTGAGGACGTAGTACCGACATGATCTGGTGACACATCGACGTCACACCCCATTAAATGAGCAATTGCATTGTAAAACCTGAAAGTTTTAACCCAGAGCACTAAAACTTGATGTAACTCCTTCCCTTAATCAGGATATTCAAAGTTAATAAGTTTTTAACTTATAGGATACTAAGGACAGAGTCCCCTATTTTCAGCTGAATTGAGGCTGAAGTTAATCAGAGGTTAGAGGTTGAGTTCTTTCGAGGTTGGGGTCATATGATACATTTCTTGAAAGCATTGGAAGAGCTTTACAACTTTCCTGTTGAGGTCCAGAGTTGTTTCATCTTCTAACCAATCGAAAAATACAGTAGAGTTGAAACTGTCCAGAAAACAGGGCAGAGTAAACGCTCTCTGTAACTCTCTGTAAATTGAGCATAACTTCCTGCAGAAAAATCCAAAAATAGAAAATGAGGTAGTTCTGGAAATCTTATAAGATGGGTTACAACTTTGTAACATAAAGTTTTGTCAGATTCGGAGTAGAATTAACTGGAATTCTTGGATCAAATCAGTACCTCAAGCAGGGAGGTGCTGTCCAATTTTCTCCAGAAATTCTGTTAACTTTGACATCGCATAACTTTTGAACCAGGATAGATCTTAGTCCAAGAAAATACTTTATGTAAATCTATTGAATTTAGCTTTAACTTTTATGTTGAGCTCCAGAATTGGTTTTGCCTTTAGCATGGTCTAAATCAGGTTGAAATGAAAACTGGTCAGGGCTGTCATCTTCGACCGTAGATCAGTAGTCAAATTTGTTTAAATTTGAACTATGTTTCCAAGTTTTATGAGTTCAATGACATGTTTTATGTTAACTCAATGGTTTACTGTTCAAATAAATATTTGACATTTCTCAAATATGTTTTTACAGATGACAGCGGATAAACAGTTGGAGAACGGGTGGGTGGTGTCACACTGTTCTCACCGCAGCGGCTATCCGGAAGCATTGAGGCAAATGCTTCAATATTTCGGGTACAGCAAGATGCCACAGTACTTCTCCAAAGAAGAAGGCGAGAAGGGGAACAAGGCGTGGACGATCCATGTCGAGGTTCCTGCAGGGCCAAAGCCACCCGGTTGGGCGCCGTTCACCGTTACGGTGAGAGGTAGACAACCGGAGGGAATGTGGCAAGTGGCAGCCCGCGACACCATGTCGCGTTTCTGCCAGCTACACGTGCGAGCTATGGAGGGTACTCCATACGCGCTCGTTCCGGTGGAGGGACGGGCTAATCATGTGTGGGAAGGGAGGTACAGGGAGACAACCGATCCGGGTTGCCCAAGGTACAACCCCGCAGAGGCGAACCTCAGCCTCTAGATGAGGGTGGGAAAGGCCGTGATGGACAGCCAAGCTGTTCATACGGAGTGTCTCGCCGCAAAGCTCAAGGAGAGCAAAAGCCGTGGAGACCATTTTGAGAGTGCTCACAGCGCGCTCCGCAATGTGCTCCTTCTGGCGATTAAGCGACAGAACGAACAACATAATCAGTTGCATCGTCTGAAGAAGGCAAAGAGGAAAAGCCGTGTCAACATAACGGCTTTGCAACAACAAGTGCAGGCTCTGACCCAGCAAAACGAGGTCCTTACTCAAGAGCGGGATGACGCTATTGAGGAGGGACAAGGCTGGGAAGAAGACTACAACCAAGCCATGGACGAGGTGCACGCATTGCAGGACCTCGTACCTCCGGTAATGGGCATACCGGTGGCAGGTGCCGTACCCGTAGTCTTGGGTCTTCCGGCAATGGGAGAACCCGAGATGGGAGAGGAGGTTGTAGACCCAGAGCCACCAGCGGAGGTACCGGAGGAGGACGACCCGCAGGAGGTCGAGTTCTACTCCGAGTAGGAGGTTACCGTTGCCAAGTAGGGCAGCAAGGTTGAAGTAACCAAAAATTTTGTAACCGGTGACATGTCGTGTAGACAGTAGCGTATGTATAGGTAGTGAAAACATGAGCACGACTTCTCGGAGACCTGAGACTAATGTATATTGTATAAAGTTTATGCTTTATCATTATATGTGAATGTTGTGCAAATTATTCATGCGTCACTTCAAATACCTACTGTTTCATATGGAATTTTTAAGTATGACATGTGCTGATCGCTGTTGTTTTGAATTTCATAATGACTCGTACTCGTGCCAACCCGGACGTTGGGGGTTCTAGTCAAGGGGGAGAAACCTCCCAACAGCCTCTCGAGGGCTCCTTGGGACAGCAACAGCAGCAACAGCAACAACAAACACCGCCACCGCCACCGCCAACGGTTACATTGGCCGACATCGTTGCTGCAATGGTGGGTTCTCATCAGCAGCACACGGAGTTGCTGCAGACCCTTATTGCAAATACGTCTCGACCAGAGAGGCGTCAAGATTGTGAGGAGCGCCAACAGAGCTCCTACTCCGACTTTCTAGCGATTCATCCCCCGGTATTCTCAAGGGCGGATGAACCCCTCGGTGCGGACAACTGGCTCCGCACGATGGAGATGAAGTTCGGGCTGCTCAAGTGAGTGAGCAGCGCAAGACTCAGTTCACGGTCCAACAGCTCCAAGGATCCGCGAGCACGTGGTGGGCGAACTACTGTGCTTCACAGCCCACCGACCGAGTTATGACCTGGGCGGAGTTCCGGACGGCCTTCAGGGCCTATCACATACCGCCGGGTTTCATAAAGAGGAAGATGCAGGAGTTCCTACTCTTGCAACAAGGGAGCCAGAACGCGCTGGAATACTCCACGGCGTTCAATGATCTTGCGCTCTACGCGTCGTATCACACCGATACCGACGAGAAGTGGCGGGATCACTTCTACCAGGGGCTTAAACCGCTCCTGAAAGATAAGTTGGCGATGTTCAATTGTGGCAGCCTCAACGACATAATTGATGCTGCGATTGTTTAGGAAGACTCCGGAAAGGAGTTAGCGGTGGCGGAGAGGAAGCGAAGCGCGCCGCAAAGCATCGGAGAAGGAGGTGGTCCTTCTCAAAAATACCGGATGATGAATCGCCCACCATCGAGTCCACGCTGGCAGCCACCACAGAGGTTGATGCCATTCCACAGTCGGCCATATTCCCCACCGGCATTCTGGCCGGCACTGCCAGCACCACCTCCGCAGCAACAACAGTAGCAGCGGGCGATGCCGCGTGCGTATGCACCTCAGCAGCGCATGCCGGGATTTCGTCCCCCAAGCACCGGACAAGCAGCGGCCACATGCTACAAATGTGGCCGTCCAGGACACTTCGCCAGCAGTTGTCCGGAGAGGCAAGGCGGTGGAGTGGCACCGCAACTTCCGGGGAGGAATCAGCCCCGGAACCCTACTAATGTGCGGCGGGCAAACCCTAGGCCCCGCACCGTCCACCAACTTGCCATAGAGGACGTGCCGGAGGGTGAGCCATCCTTGCGGGTATGTTTCAACTCCACCAGCATCCCGCCATAGTATTGTTTGATTCAGGCGCCACGCACAATTTTATTAGCCAAGCTTTTATTGCTAAACACAGCTTGCAAATACTACCCACCGACAGTCCATATTTGATTTGTTCACCGGGTGGGAAGATTTCAGCAAGCGTAATGGTTTCCAAAGCACCATTATGCTTAGCGGTTAGAGTGTACCCTACGTCTCTCATAGTTCTAGAGGGACAGAAGGTCGATGTCATCTTAGGGATATCATGGATAACCCGCCACGGCGCTGTTTTAGACACCGTCCTTCGAATTGTGCACTTGAACTCAGAAGTGCACAAATATCACTCCTTATTGCTGGACAGTCCAGAAATAAAACCTCCAAGTGTCTATCAATCCACAACTATCAGATTGGAAGATATTCCAGTGGTCCGAGAGTTCCCTGACGTGTTCCCAGATGATTTACCGGGGATGCCGCCCGATAGAGAGGTGGAGTTCAAGATTGAACTTGCATCGGGAACCATGCCAATATCCCGAAGGCTGTACAAGATGGCACCCAAGGAGTTGGCTGAACTGAAGACCCAGCTAACGGACCTGCTGGAGAAGGGTTTTATTAGGCCGAGCTCCTCGCCATGGGGCTGTTCGGCAATATTTGTGAAGAAGAAGGATGAGACGTTGCGGCTTTGTGTAGACTATCGTCCATTAAACGCCGTGACCATCAAGAACAAGGACCCGGTTCCATGGATCGACATGTTGTTCGATCAGTTGGTCGAAGCAAAGATCTTTTCCAAGATGGACTTAAGATCCGGGTACCATCAGATTAAAATACGGGATGAGGATATTCTGAAGACGGCTTTCTCGATGAGGTACGGGCTTTATGAGTACTGATGTGGACATCACTCCTGCAGATATACACAACACTCACATGGTAGACATGCAAGGTCCAATTACTAGAGCTCGAGCACGATAATTGAATTTAGAGGTGAGCTCATTCCTGAACAATTATTTATATGTGAAATTTGAGAGTATGTTGCTACCTAATGGATTAATTATGATTAGGAACTATGGAGAGGACATGGAGATACATGGAGAGGGGTTTGGAGGCATGGAGGACCAGAAAATACGCCAACAAGAAGTTAGAGACCGAGCCCATCTCAAACTCGAGTCCAACTTAGGCCCAGGAGCAGTCCACCTTAAAATGGATGCACAGGAGGCATACGGACTCTGTTTTTGACGTTCTACGTATGCACGGAAAGCTGAGAGGATAATCTTTCCAATGGAACTGGCCCCACTTCAAAATACCCTCGGAGTCTACGGGAAACTTTGAAACAATATAAAGTTTAGAGTCTGTGAGGGTGTTGCATCACCTAGTTGGGCCATTGGGCCTTGTATCGAGTCCAAGTCCATTATGTATGTGTCTTAGGGTTAGGTCACGACCCCAGCACCCCCCTGGTCGTCCTACACCTCCTTTATACCCCCTAGCCGCCGTCACAAACAGCTGGGTTTTGCTTAGATTATTCTGTCAAGAACAGTTTCGCCGTTCATCGGTTTGTGAGACCCCAACTTGAGTGCTTCATATGTTTCAGCAATTTGGTTGCATTCTTTCTTGTTCTTGCTTGTGTTCTTTGATTCGCAGGCAAGGATTAGCCTTCTTGGCGAGGTCAACGCAATATCGGTTGATAACCTGAGGAGACGTGGTGCTGCGATTGCAGGGTTCAGAACGTGTTGTTCGGAAGCCGAATCGATTTGTGTCAAGTCTCCACCAAATCAAGAGTTATCAGAACCTTTCGGAAGATTGGGACCCCTGTACACTTCAAGTGGTAATCAGAGCTTTAGGTGCACCATCAGGTTCACCTTCCCCTAGTTTTGTTTATATTGAACTCGTCCTATCGCCCACGAAAAAGCCAAAAAAAATTATAGTCATAGGTTTCCCCATCCCAGACCAGGTTTAGCCTTTTGCACAATTCTGTTTTGGAGTCCGTAGTGTTGAATTTGTGTCCTAGTTCGTGTTTTTTGCTGGTTTAATCGTGTTTTGTTCCTACTTTGTTATTCCATCCGCTGCATTCCATCAAAACCCTAGCTGCCACAATCGTTATCAAATCGATCACCATATCTATTTATTGTGCTAGGGTTATACTTGTTCTTCAGTTTTCATCATATATTACGTGAGTTTATCCTCCTTGATATACGCACACCATCCCACACGTTGTCACCATCATATCCAATTTTTTTCTCACCATCGTTTTCAATTCAGCTTCACCAAAAACATAATCTTGTGGTGTTGTCTTAAAACAGCCATAACCTTGGCATTGGGTTAAATTACATTGCCCAGATTCACTTTGGAAGATTGATTATTTGGCATCTAAAGGCTCAACAATAATCATAAAGAAACATATTGAATTTCTGTTGTCCACATCTTCTTTTTTCAAGTGAACTGAAAATTTGTGCGACGTGTATATTAGTGCTCCTGATTTCACGGCAGATATAAAAAAATCAAAAAAAATATAGAAAAGAAAATTTGTGAAGAGGAGCACAAATATCAAAACTTGGGTGTGTTATTTTGCCTTGCGGCTGCTCAATTATTGTCCTTATCATTCATAATTCTTGCTATCTTGTTCATAACATCTGGGATAAGACACGAGTAGGCCAGCAACTAGGACAAGTGTTTGGACATCTATTCAACATTACTATCTGTTATTGAATTGTGTGCTACTCACATATATTTGGCCATCCAAACTCCACATTCATCCTTTCGAACAGCGCAAGTTTTTGACCCTTGTAATCGCTGAATCACGTCGTCCAGGTATCCTTTGTCTTGTTGTGGTAAGAAACTTGTAAGAGCTTGGTAAGACTCGACCCATTGCTTTGTGAGTTCCACCATCATTGCGTAGTAGTTAATAGGGATAATCTTGTTATTTTCCATATTATTCTTGCTAACAATGTCAGATCATGTTGATCCTACGGAGTGTGTTTTGAAAAGTGAGATGAAGGGTTACATAGAACAAATGATGGAGTCTGTCAAGGAAGCAATCGCACAAGGGGTAAAAGATTATCTTGCTGAACAGAGAATACCCCACACCCTTGAGAGGTTGGACAAACGCTTAAGCTCGCTAGTTGGAAGGATTGATGATATGGAGACCACCTACCATTCAGCCATGA
This sequence comes from Neostapfia colusana, assembly GCA_030760725.1. Classification (NCBI taxonomy): domain Eukaryota; kingdom Viridiplantae; phylum Streptophyta; class Magnoliopsida; order Poales; family Poaceae; genus Neostapfia; species Neostapfia colusana. The sequence goes on from JASWHV010000006.1 coordinate 112,621,344, forward strand.
TGCTACCCACCACAACAACTTTGAAGAAGAAGAAGAAGAAGACATGTTGTGTGATGTCAATGGAGAGGTGGATACACGTGTTGCACAGAATGTACATCTACGTCAATGCCTTCGTCAAAACACTCATGGTATGGTAGGAAACAACATGCGTGGTAAAAATAACCGCCCTCTTGATGACCCTTTCGCTGAAGTTAAATTTTCCATACCTTCATTTTCTGGTGCTTATGATGCTGAGGCATATCTTGATTGGGAAATGACGGTTGAGCAGAAATTTAATTCCCACCTTGTTCCTGAACAACATAGAGTTCGACAAGCCACTAGTGAGTTTATGGATTTTGCTATAATATGTTGGAATGAACTAGGTACCACACGCTTACAACCTGATACATGGGAACGTTTAAAAGAAGCTATGCGTAATCATTTTGTTCCTCCATCCTACCAATGTGATTTACAAAAGAAATTGCAGCGCTTAGAGCAGGGAAATAATTTTGTCCAAGATTATTATGCGGAGCTTCAAAAGGGTATGATACGATGTGGGGTAGTAGAGGACACCGAAGATAAAATTTGTCGTTTCTATGGGGGGGTTGAGACGTGAGATACAGGATATTATTGATTATAAGGAATTTAATACTGTCAACCAGTTGTTCCAGCTTGCTATGCTTGCAGAAAAGGAGTTACAGGGTCGTCAACAAAAGAACAAGAGCAGCTGCGGTGCCTCCTACACTCCATGACGACAACATCTTCGCGGGCGTCCAAGTCATTCCGTTTTGATGCCCTTTCACCAAAACCAGCAGCCAAGCTTCCTTCTGGCAGCAACAACGTTTCAGCAGCACCGAAACCACCACCTGCACGACCTGCGGATTCGGGTAAAAATTCCATGCAGGTACCCGCCAAAAGTGCTTCATCCGTTGCTTCAACAGGACGCACTTCCGGCATTCAGTGCCACCGCTGCCATGGTCTTGGTCATGTGCAAAAAGATTGTCCTAGTCAGCGGGCATACATGGCTACAGAAGAGGGAGGATACATCAGCACCTCCGATGTCGAAGACAACAATGATGATGAAGCTGCCACGGACAATGATGAGGGACATGTTTTTGGGAGTGAAGACACATCAGCCTACGTGAACATCATTGTGCAGCGGGTGCTGAACACACAGGTACAACAACTTGATAGATTACAACGCCATAATTTGTTTCAGATTTTCTTTGTCATCAAGAACCGGCGAGCACGTGTCATCATTGATGGAGGAAGCTGCAACAACTTGGTGAGTTCTGAATTGGTCAAGAAGCTTAGCTTGAATATACGACCACACCCACATCCGTACTATATTCAATGGTTGAATGATTCTGGAAGAGCTAAGGTAACACAAACTTGCAGAATTCCGTTTTCCATTGGTACATATATTGATTTCGTTGATCGTGATGTGGTACCCATGCAAGCGTGTTCACTTTTATTGGGTCGACCTTGGGAACATGATAAGGATGCTTTGCACCATGGTAGAAGTAATAAATATACTTTTATGCATAAAGGAAAGAAAATTACTTTGATACCTTTGACTCCTGCTGAAATTGTACAAGCTGATAGGGAGAGAGCTGGAATTTCTAGTAGCTCTAAATCAGAAAATCAACAAGTCATTAATTCTGTGTTACCACCAAATAATGAGAGATCTACACCTAGTTCTAAGACTGAGGGAATTAAATTGAAGGGTTGTGTAATGCTTGCTACAAAATCAGACCTTGCTGAAATTTCTGATCATGATATTTGTTGTGCATTGGTGTGCAAACAAGTTTTGTTCTCCATTGATGATATTGCTAGGTCTTTGCCTCCAGCAGTTACTAACTTGTTGCAAGAGTATGAGGATATTTTTCTAGCTGAGATACACCCGGGACTTCCACCTTTGAGAGGGATTGAACATCGAATTGATTTGACTCCAGGTGTAATTTTGCCAAACCGTGCTGCATATAGGACCAACCCCGAGGAGACTAAGGAAATTCAGCGGCAAGTCCAAGACCTTTTGGACCGTGGGTATGTACGTGAAAGGCTTAGTCCTTGTGCTGTTCTTGTACTTTTGGTTCCTAAAGAAGATGGTACTTAGCGTATGTGTGTTGATTGTAGAGCCATTAACAATATTACTATAAGGTATCGTCATCCTATTCCTAGGCTAGACGACATGCTTGATGAGTTGTGTGGTTCTATAATTTTCACTAAGATTGACTTGCGTAGTGGTTTCCACCAAATAAGAATGAAATTGGGAGATGAATGGAAAACAGCTTTCAAAACCAAATTTGGGTTGTATGAGTGGTTAGTAATGCCTTTTGGTTTAACTAATGCACCAAGTACATTCATACGTTTGATGAATGAGGTTTTGAGAGCTTTATTGGAAAATTTGTGGTGGTTTACTTTGATGATATCTTGATTTATAGCAAGTCATTGGATGAACATATGGATTATTTACGTGCTGTTTTTAATGCTTTGAGAGATGCACGTTTATTTGGTAACCTTGAGAAGTGCATCTTTTGTACGAATCGAGTTTCCTTTCTTGGCTATGTTGTAACTCCACAGGGAATTGAGGTGAATGAGATGAAAATTCAAGCGATCAAGAGCTGGACAATACCTCAAGCCATCACACAGGTAAGGAGTTTTCTTGGTCTTGCAGGTTTCTACCGACATTTCGTCAAGGATTTTAGCACTATTGCTGCCCATTGCATGAGTTGACTAATAAAGGTGTGGTGTTCCATTGGGGGAAAGCACAAGAGGAGTCCTTTGATACCTTGAAGGACAATCTTACACACGCACCATTGCTGCAACTTCCTGATTTTAGTAAGACTTTTGAACTTGAATGTGATGCTAGTGGAGTTGGCATTGGTGGTGTCTTACTGCAAGGTGGTAAACCGGTTGCATACTTTAGTGAAAAACTTAATGGTCCTGTCCTGAATTACTCCACATATGATAAAGAATTTTATGCTCTCGTACGATGCTTAGAGACATGGCGTCATTATTTATGGCCTAAAGAATTTGTTATTCATTCCGATCATGAATCGTGAAAGCATATTCGTTCTCAAAATAATCTGAATCGTAGGCATGCAAAATGGATTGAATTTATTGAGTCTTTTCCTTATATCATTAAACATAAGAAAGGGAAGGATAATTTGATCGCTGATGCATTGTCTAGATGATATATATCATATGCTGTCCCAACTTGATTGTCGAATTTTTGGACTTGAATCAATTAAAGAACAATATGCTCTTGATGCTGATTTTAAAGATGTGTTGCTGCATTGTAGAAAAGGTCATACCTGGAATAAATTTGTACTGGATGATGGATTCTTTTTTAGAGCTAACCGCCTATGCCTTCCAGTTGGTTCCATTCGTCTTTTGTTATTACAGGAGGCACATGGTGGAGGTTTGATGGGCCATTTTGGCGCAAAGAAGACGGAGGATGTTCTGGCCACACATTTCTTTTGGCCAAAGATGAGGAGAGATGTAGAGCGGTTTGTGGCTCGCTGCACCATATGTCAGAAAGCTAAGTCCCGTTTGAATCCACATGGTTTATACATGCCTCTTCCCACTCCTTCCATTCCTTGGGCGGATATCTCTATGGACTTTGTTTTGGGATTGCCTAGGACTAAGAGGGGGAGGGACAGCATTTTTGTTGTGATGGATCATTTTTCTAAGATGGCACATTTTATACCGTGTCAGAAAAGTGATGATGTTGTACATATTGCCGACCTTTTTTTCAAAGAGATTGTTTGCTTGCATGGTATGCCTTCTACTGTTGTTTCTGATCGTGATGCTAAATTTTTGAGTCACTTTTGGTGCACCCTATGGAACAAGTTGGGTACAAAACTGTTGTTCTCTACAACATGTCACCCACAAACTGATGGGCAAACAGAAGTAGTGAACCGCACTTTGGGCACCATGTTGAGAGCTGTTTTGAAGAAAAATTTAAAGATGTGGGAAGAATATTTGCCACATGTGGAGTTTGCATATAATTGGGCAACACATTCTACCACCAAGGTAAGTCCTTTTCGGGTAGTGTATGGATTCAATCCCCGTGCTCCTATTGATATCTTGCCTTTACCTACTAGTGAGAGGACTCATAATGATGCAAAGGAATGTGCTGATTTTATTTTGAAAATTCATGAGACCACTAAACAAAATATTGAAAAGATGAATGAAAAATATAGAATTGCTGGTAGTAAAGGTAGGCAGGAAGTTAGACTTGAACCGGGTGATTTAGTTTGGTTACGCTTGAGAAAGGATAGATTTCCAGAACTGAGAAAGTCTAAATTGATGCCTAGAGCTGATGGTCCTTTTAAAATACTTGAGAACATTAATGAAAATGCATATAAACTTGAGTTGCCTCCCGAGTTTGGGGTTAGTCCCACCTTTAATATTTCAGATTTGAGGCCATATTTGGGAGAAGAAGATGAGCTTGAGTCGAGGACGACTCCAATGCAAGAGGGGGAGGATGATGTGGACATCACTCCTGCAGATATACACAACACTCACATGGTAGACATGCAAGGTCGAATTACTAGAGCTCGAGCACGACAATTGAATTTAGAGGTAAGCTCGTTCCTGAACAATTCTTTATATGTGAATTTTGAGAGTATGTTGCTACCTAATGGATTAATTATGATTAGGATCCATGGAGAGGACATGGAGATACATGGAGAGGGGTTTGGAGGCATGGAGGACCAGAAAATACGCCAACAAGAAGTTAGAGACCGAGCCCAACTCAAACTCGAGTCCAACTCGGGCTCAGGAGCAGTCCACCTTAAAATGGATACACAGGAGGCATACGGACTCCGTTTTTGACGTTCTACATATGCACAGAAAGCTGAGAGGATAAACTTTCCGATGGAAATGGTCCCGCGTCAAAATTCCCTCGGAGTTGACGGAAAACTTCGAAACAATATAATGTTTAGAGTCTGTCAGCGTGTTGCATCACCTAGTTGGGCCATTGGGCCTTGTATCGAGTCCAAATCCATTATGTACGTGTATTAGGCTTAGGTCACGACCCCAGCACCCCCCTGTTCATCCTCCACCTCATTTATACCTCCTAGCTGCCATCACAAACAGCTGGGTTTTGCTTAGATTATTCTGTCAAGAACAGTTTCGCCGTTCATCGGTTTGTGAGACCCCAACTTGAGTTCTTCATATCTTTCAGCAATTTGGTTGCATTCTTTCTTGTTCTTGCTTGTGTTTTTCGATTCACAGGCAAGGACTAGCCTTCTTGGCGAGGTCAACCGCGCAATATCGGTTGATAACCTGAGGAGACGTGGTGCTGCGATTGAAGGGTTCAAAACGTGTTGTTCGGAAGCCGGATCGATTTGTGTCAAGTCTCCACAAAATCGAGAGTTATCAGAACCTTTCGGAAGATCAGGACCCCTGTATACTTCAAGTACCTGGTCATGTCCTTCGGCCTCACCAATGCTCCAGCTCACTTCATGTATTTGATGAACTCGGTATTCATGCCGGAGCTGGATAAGTTTGTCGTGGTCTTCATTGATGACATATTGATATATTCCAAGTCGGAGGAAGAACACAAGAAGCATCTGCGTATAGTCTTGCAAAGGCTGCGGGATCACAAGCTATACGCAAAATTCAGCAAGTGCGAATTCTGGATATCGCAAGTGCCTTTTCTCGGGCATATCATCTCAGCGGAGGGTATCGCTGTAGACCCGAGTAAGATCACACAAGTGCTGCATTGGAAGTCCCCGAGAACTGTTCACGAGGTACGGAGTTTCCTCGGACTCGCAGGATATTATCGGAGGTTCATTCCGAACTTCTCGAAGATTGCCAAGCCTATGACGGAGCTGGTGAAGAAGGCTACCAAATATGTTTGGAGTCCAGCATGTGAAGCAGCATTCAAGGCTTTAGTCAAGCACTTAACATCAGCACTGGTTTTGGCGCAGCCAGACACAACAAAACCGTTTGATGTGTACTGTGATGCATCCGGCATTGGGCTCGGATGTGTGCTGATGCAAGACCGAAGGGTGGTCACATATGGATCACGGCAGCTTAGAAACCATGAACAGAATTATCCAACTCACGACTTGGAGCTTGCTGCCGTGGTACTTGCACTCAAAATGTGGAGGCACTACCTACTCGGTAACCTCGTACATTTATATACCGACCACAAAAGCCTCAAGTACATATTCACTCAGAAGGAGCTGAACATGAGGCAGCGAAGATGGTTAGAGTTGATAAAGGATTACGAAATAGAGATCCATTATCACCCCGGCAAGGCAAACGTAGTGGCGGATGCGCTGAGCCGCAAGTCACACGTCAACACTCTGACCATCACACCGTTGGAAGAGAGTGAACCACCATTGCATGTGATTTCACATGGAGCTCTCTACAACTTAGCTTTGATCCCCACCATTCGTGAAGAGATAGCGGCAGCTCAGAAATATGACAAGGCATGTCGCATTTGCGGAGACGTATAGACAGTGGGGAGCTGAAATGTTTCCAGAAGGACGGAGATGGCGCCCTATGGTTCAAGGACTGAATCGTCGTACCCAGTAACCCGGAATTACGGAAGAAAATCTTTGATGAGGCTCACTTATCAAAGTTTTCTATTCACCCCGGCAGCAACAAAATGTATCAAGAACTCAGAAGCAAGTTTTGGTGGACACGAATGAAGCGGGAGATCGCAAAGTACGTGTCCGAGTGTGATACATGTCGAAGGGTGAAGGCAGATCATATGCGGAAACCGGGACTGCTGCAACCATTGGGTGTTCCTGCCTGGAAGTGGGAAGATGTGAGCATGGACTTCATCGTCGGTTTATCCACCACCTTTTAGAAACATGATTCTGTGTGGGTGATCGTCGACCGGCTCATAAAGTTGCCCATTTCATCCCGGTGAACACCAACTACAACGCCAAGAAGTATGCTGAACTGTACACCTCACGGATCCTATGCTTGTACGGCATACACGCTGCATTGGGGACGAAGCTGATCCGTAGTTCAGCATACCACCCGCAAACGGATGGACAAACTGAGAGGGTAAACCAAATCCTAGAAGATATGTTACGAGCTTGCGCTATCAACCACGGCAAAAATTGGGATGATCACTTGCCATTGGCCGAGTTCTCGTAGAACAATGGGTACCAAGCCAGCATCAAGATGGCACCTTACGAGGCACTATACGGAAGAAAATGTCGCACATCACTGAATTGTTGTGAGTCTGGTGAAAGGGTCACCTTCGGGATTGATCTTGTCAACAACGCGGAGGAAAAGGTTCGACTGATTCAAGCGAACCTAAAAGCAGCCCAATCCCGACAGAGACAATATGCGGACCGGAGAAGACACCCATTACAGTTTGAAGTCGGGGATCACATATACCTATGTGACGCCCTCAATTCTGTGGAAAAACCACAGAACCGAGAACTAATGCATATGTGTGCCCAGGATGTTCATCACACATACACATATGTTCCACAAACTGAATTCAGGTTATATATTACCACGAATCACAGAGTTTATTACAATATGTCATGAGTCTTGGACTCATGCTCACAGCGGAAGTCTTTATTTCTATGCAGTGGAAGCAATTTAACTAATGCGGAAGCAAATCTAAGCAGCGGTGACTCCATCTCTATTCCATTCCACAGGCAAGGTTGAGAACAGATCACACGCCTTAATGCTCCACTTGGTCTTCATAGTAGTCTTCTCCTGCTGCTGATGATGAAATAATAATGCAAGTTTGAGTACAATGATGTACTCAGCAAGTGCAGGAAAACATGATATGTAGCTCATAACAAGGTAGGCATAAATGGTTCATTGCAGAAAAGCAGATTTATGAAACCATGATAAAACAGCAACTTATCTTTAGATGAATGTGATCCCGGCATGTATTAAATTACCAACATACCTCCATCTTTTCCATGTTCCACCGAACATTAACCAACTTCATTCTTGTTCACAAATACCTCCTCGTATTCGCTACCATCTCACAAATACCTTCTCGTATTCGCTACCATCTCATCTCATAAACAACTTCGTCTCACACCGAGACCAATCTCGTTGCCATGACTCAACAGTCATGCAACCATCATATCACCCGGACTCAACAGTCCCGAAAACCAAAACCATAACCAATAACCATATCCAAGAACCATCCTAATAACCATCCCGACTAATCATGGCAGTTGGCCAGGCGCTCGTGATCGTAAGCTCGGCTATCATGATAGTTTTAAGAACCCTGCAGAGTTTGCACCTCTTTACCCACAAGTTTGTGATTTCGTCACCCGTCGGCGACTGCAGAGCCTCCATTATACCAGTACACAACCGTCGGTGTATGGCCAAGAGATCACAATATAGCCTTTACAAAGGGGCTACTAGATGTATGAACTCACTAAGGTTTCACCGGCAGGCTAGAATCTCCAATTCTCCCACCCACGGGCCCCCTCTTGTGCCATACAGCTCCTAGGGCAGTCCTCACTCGACTCCCATTCCCCGCGCCTTCCACAGTCCATAATACTCTAGCAACTTACCTAATTACTCAGCTAAGCCGCACCCATATTTGGCCTTGTGGTGGCACTGTTATCCTGGCATGTGCATGCATGAACCGGTCCTTGGATCTACGGCAAGTAAACTATTAGACAAATCTGTTATAATAGTAAAGTATATGGTGGGCCTCAGGTTGTTACCATAGTTAGGATAACCAAAGATAGGAACCGTGTAATCTGTGATCACAGCGATGATTCGCAATCCTTCCTAGCATGTGTCTTTCCTTCTCTGTAAGCCACGTCAGGGGCTATTCCTGGCCTATATTAACATGCAGGCGGCACGAGACAAAGTGCACGCTTCAAGTCCTCTGATATTCTTTCATGGTAATCAGAGCCTACACTTAGATCCAATCCAATCAAATCCCCACCATGTCAACATCCTATTCCACCGTCGTAATCAATCCCCTGGCCGGCCAAGGGGTCTCTGAGAAGCTGACGAAGACCAACTTCGCGCTATGGCGCATGCAAGTTCTCGCAGCCGTGAGGGGCGCGCGCCTGGAGGGTTTCCTCACAGGTGCAGCAAAGGCCCCCACAACCAAGATCAAGGAATCGAAGGATGGCAACGAAGTGAAGGTCTCCAATCCCGCCTATAAAGAGTGGGTTGCTATGGATCAACAGGTCCTAGGGTATTTAATTTCAAATATGTCAAGTTCTATTCAGTCTCAGCTAACCGCCTGCAAGACTGCTGCTGAAACATGGAGAGCCGTCGAGGGGATGTTCTCCTGGATGACTCGAGCGCGCGCCGTCAACACCAGAATTGCGCTCGCCACGATGAAGAAGGGCAACCTCTCCATGGCCGAATATGTCGGCAAGATGCGGTCTCTCGCTGATGAGATCACATCTACTGGGAAGACCATCGACGACGACGAACTGGTCTCCTACATCCTCGCCGGGCTCGACTACGACTACAACCCGATCGTCACGTCCCTCACCGCCAGGATCGAACCCCTCAGCGTGGGAGAGGCGTACTTCCAACTGCTTGCATTCGAGCAGCGAATGGATCTGCTACAACCCGACGGGTGTTCCTTCGTCAATTCGGCTAGCAGGGGGCGCGGCACATCGCGAGGACGCGGTGGTGGAGGGCGCTTGCGCGGCGGGTCTTCTGGCCGCGGGCGCTTAAGCGGACCACCTCGTCAACAACATGGCGCCCCTAACGGCGCCAACAGCAACACACATGGACCGGATAGCAGGCCCAGGTGTCAGGTTTGCAAAAAGAAGGGCCACGAAGCTGATATTTGTTGGTACAGATTTGATGAAGAGTTTTTCCCAGATGAAAAATATGCAGGTGCAACTACATCCTATGGAGTAGACACCAACTGGTACATGGACTCCGGCGCCACAGATAGCATTACTAGCAACCTGGAGAAACTGTCAGTTCATGATAGGTACAAGGGCCATGATCAGATTCACACAGCGAGTGGGGCAGGTATGGAAATTAGTCGCATTGGTCATTCTATTGTTACAACCCCTAGTCGCGATCTTCATCTAAAAAATGTCCTCTATGTTCCTAAAGCCAACAAAAATCTTGTCTCTGTTCATCGCCTCACCTCTGACAATTCAGCTTTTATAGAATTTCACCCTGATTTCTTCCTGATTAAGGATCAGGCAACGAAGAAACTTCTGCTTAGAGGACGGTGTGATCATGGGCTCTATCCTCTTCCTGCTGGGCGCCAAATAAAGCAAGCCTATAGTGCTGCAAAAGTTTCCTTTGATAGATGGCATCATCGTTTAGGTCATCCTGCTACTCCGATTGTGGAGAAAGTCATTAGACAATTTAATCTTCCTGTTTCGTTGGATTCAAATAAACATTCGGTGTGTGATGCATGTCAGAAGGCTAAAAGTCATCAGTTGCCTTTTCCTAATTCTAGTACTGTTTCACAGCATCCTTTAGAACTTGTTTATTCTGATGTGTGGGGCCCAGCATCAAATTCTGTTGGTGGACACAAATACTATGTGAGTTTCATTGATGATTATAGTAAGTTTACCTGGATATATCTCCTTAAGTTTAAATCTGAAGTCTTTTCAAAGTTTCGAGAATTTCAATCCCTTGTTGAGCGCCTCTTTAACCGAAAAATCATCACTATGCAGACAGATTGGGGGCGAGTATCAGAAACTCCATCCTTTCTTTGCTCAAGTCGGCATCACACACCATATTTCCTGCCCTCACACGCATCAGCAGAATGGCGCAGCTGAGCGTAAGCATCGCCACATCGTCGAGGTTGGGCTCGCTCTCCTTGCACATGCCTTTATGCCACTAAAATTCTGGGGGGACGCTTTCATCTCAGCCACATATTTAATTAACCACATCCCCAGTAAGGTGCTCTCTTATGACACGCCTCTACATCACCTGTTTCAGAAACAGCCAGATTATTCACTTTTTTGTACTTTTGGATGTGCGTGCTGGCCCAACCTACGATCATATAATAATCACAAACTCCAGTTTCGATCAAAACAGTGCACCTTCCTCGGATATAGTCCTTTTCACAAGGGTTTCAAGTGTCTTGACCCAGATTCTGGTAGAGTATATATCTCTCGTGATGTCACATTCGATGAGTCCCTTTTTCCTTTCCAGAATCTTGGCCCTAACGCTGGCCGTCGTTTTCAGGAAGACATTAATCTCCTGCCATCTTTTTTGCTTAATCCTCTCACGACTAATACAGGGGCTAGTAACTTGACTGATCATGCAACTGGTTTTCCAAATAATCCTGCTAGCAATATCTGTGCAGTTGATGAAGAAATGCAGGAAGACATGCCAACACATAAAGGTGCACATGGCGCAGCAGCCTCGGGCGCCCTTCTCGAGGCCAATCCTCCCGCACCTGCAACGGACGCGGCAGGCGCATCCACGGCGTCACGCGGGTCAGGCGGATCCGCGGCCTCCTCCATCCCACCCGACAGTGCCGATCACGCGGCCCCTTTGCGCCCGGAGACCGGACCCGTTTCGGATCATGTGCCGCAGGAGCCCGGAGCTTCTGTGACTCCCTCGGCAGGGGGAGAAGTTCAGCGAATCCAGCGCCCCAGGACCCGTTTGCAAAGCGGCATTAAAGGAGAAGGTATATACTGATGGTACAGTCAAATATTCTCTTCTCTCCTCTACTGGTGAACCTTGCAATATAGTGGAAGCTCTAGAAGATAGCAATTGGAAACAGGCAATGGATACTGAATATAATGCTCTCATGAAAAATAATACTTGGCACCTAGTTCCTCCTCAGAAAGGGCGGAATATTATTGATTGCAAATGGGTATATAAAATTAAGCGTAAACAAGATGGCAGCTTGGAAAGGTATAAAGCTCGTCTTGTTGCAAAAGGGTTTAAGCAAAGATATGGCATTGATTATGAGGATACTTTCAGCCCTGTTGTTAAAGCTGCCACCATTCGAGTTGTTCTTTCTATTGTTGTATCCAGGGGGTGGACTCTCAGGCAACTGGATGTACATAATGCTTACCTGCATGGACTACTTGAAGAGGAGGTGTATATGAAACAACCTCCTGGGTACGAAGATTCAACTCGACGAGACTATGTATGCAAGCTAGACAAGGCGCTGTATGGATTGAAATAGGCACCAAGAGCTTGGTTCTCAAGACTCAGTAAGAAACTTTGTGATTCTGGTTTTAAAAGTTCTAAGGCAGATACATCTCTGTTCTACTACATTAAAGGAGATGTCATTATGTTTATGCTGATTTATGTTGATGACATAATTATGGTAAGTTCAAGACCGGAAGCAGTAACAGTTCTTCTTCAGGATCTTCATAGTGAATTTCCTCTTAAGGACTTGGGCGACTTACACTATTTTCTTGGTATTGAAGTAAGTAAAACCTCGAATGGAATTATTCTTACACAAGAAAAATATGTGAATGATTTGTTGAGAAGAGTAAATATGGCTGATTGCAAACCTGTAAGTACACCCTTGTCCACTAGTGAGAAGCTTTCGATCTATGAAGGAGTTCCGCTAGGTCCTGAAGATATGACGAGATACAGAAGTATAGTGGGCGCCTTGCAGTATCTTACATTGACAAGACCAGATATTGCCTTCTCTGTGAATAAGGTTTGTCAGTTTCTTCATGCACCAACAACTGTTCATTGGGCGGCAGTAAAAAAGATATTAAGGTGTCTAAAATCTTGTGTCAAACTTGGTCTAAGAATTAATAGATCAAGGTCTTTTTTAGTAAGTGCATATTCAGATGCTGATTGGGCTGGTTGCCCTGATGATAGAAGATCAACTGGTGGATTTGCAGTTTTCATCGGAAATAATCTTGTGTCATGGCATGCCAAGAAGCAAGCTACAGTATCAAGGTCAAGCACTGAATCTGAATATAAAGCTTTGGCAAATGCAACTGCTGAGATTATGTGGATCCAGACGTTACTAAAGGAATTGAAGGTGGCAAGTCCACATGTTGCACAACTGTGGTGTGATAACATGGGCGCCAAGTATCTTGCATCCAATCCTGTGTTTCATGCCAGAACGAAGCATATTGAAGTTGACTTTTATTTTGTCAGGGAAAGGGTAAATAACAAGCTCCTGCATATTGACTTCGTTCCTTCAGAGGATCAAGTGGAAGATGGATTTACTAAGGCACTAAGTGTACGCAAGCTGGAAAATTTTAAGTACCATCTCAACTTAGCGAAGTTGTGATTGAGGGAGAGTATTAGACAAATCTGTTATAATAGTAAAGTATATGGTGGGCCTCAGGTTGTTACCATAGTTAGGATAACCAAAGATAGGAACCGTGTAATCTGTGATCACAGCGATGATTCGCAATCCTTCCTAGCATGTGTCTTTCCTTCTCTGTAAGCCACGTCAGGGGCTATTCCTGGCCTATATTAACATGCAGGCGGCACGAGACAAAGTGCACGCTTCAAGTCCTCTGATATTCTTTCATAAACCACCGTCTCATGCTACCTCATTCACAAACCCAGGCTTGCCTAGATCCCCTCCGATCCATGTTCATTAATATCATCAGTTTTGTGAGACCTATGTGTGCTGAATACATTGGCAATTAGGATAAAAGTTAGCATTAACATTCAAAGTTTTGAATATTGCCAAAACATTCTTCTGTGGCAAGGTCCGACAAGTTCTTTGTTAGGTCCGCCAAGTGTTGGCAAGGTCCGACGCATGGTCCGGAGAGCTCCTGCAAGGTCCGGAGAGCTTCTGTGAGGTCCGGAGCTTGTTTTTAGGGAGCTCCTGTGAAGTTCAACTCATAGAACTGCAGCGTCTTGTTTTTTCTTTTAACTCACAATGTTTCAAACTTGCTTTATGGGAAGGTTTGCTTAGTATTAATTTGCTAAGTTTTTGGTCTGTTTTGGTGGTTATGGCTGTTATCATTTGATATGGTTTGCAACATGCTTATGTGACGTGCTCGTGTAAGGTGTTGTGGTTTTCGAACTAACGTGAGTCAAGTCGAGGACTTGTGCTTGGAAGAATTGATTGTTTATTCATGTGCAGGTGTTGCTTGAGTTCAAGACATGGCTGGTGACGGGATCCTTGGACTAGTCTCAGGGAGTAGATGAGGTTCCAACAACCAAGTTTGGGAGGAGCTGTGGTTGAGTTGATCGGGAGGTCGCGCAGCATGTTTGGATCAAGGGCAGTGCATATAAAGGTTGCGTGTACGTCGTTGGAAGGTGTTTGCACGTGTGCAATGAGTGCATGGATGTGGCAACATTGTTCCAAGGCGTGATGAAGAGAAGTGGACATAAAGAATTGGTCGGAAAGGTCCAACCGGCTGGATTGCGTACTCAGGCTGAGGCTGAGTCGGATATGGCTCAAATATGGAAGATTTGAGTTAGTTATGATAAGATTCCGTGCTAGGCACGAAGTTGAGTTGTTTTAGGAATGTTTAGGACGTTCCTAAGGTGTTTGGAAGTCTCACGATTGCTTCTATCTGCGAATAGGAGAGTCCCGAGCAGTTACGGTAAGTTAGGATACGAGTCCAATTAGGAGTAAGAGTCCTAGATTGGATTGTTTAGCCTGAGGGCTGGCTATAAAAGCAAGGGAGGCCAGAGCTCTCGTGGGTAGAGAACTTTGGGCTGTTCCTCTTGTGTTTCTATTGAATAAAGTTCATAGTTTCGAGGAGCTTTTGTGCCTTGTTCGTTCGACTTGTTTTTCGTCAAGTCTTTCTCGCCGAGTTTCTGGACAGACCGACGTTGCTTCGGTGTTTCATTCATAACTCGAGTTTTACAGATCCGATTGATGTGATTCTTTTTGGGTTGTCTTCACAACTCAATTATCTATCATCTATGAAATTTTCACGAGCTTCGAATCTGTAGTTTTTGAGATACACGACTTTCTTTGCAGCGTTGCAGATCTGTTTTATATCGGGTAGAACAGATTGATCTTCGTTTAATGTTTTGATCGTATCTCAAGTTTTACTTCGTGTTTTCAAGTGATTCTTGTTGCATTAGATCCGTGACTTGATTCTCTACCTATCTACTTGATTTGTCACGGTTGAACATGTTTGAAAACACTTGCACACACGGTTTCTTTAACCGATTGATTTTTTGTTGAGGGGTTTTTGTTGTTTCCGCTGCGAAAAGTTTTAATCTACCATTCACCCCCCCTCTGGTAGCTTTTCACGTGCTCTTCGATCCTACAAGTTTCTCATTATCATTACGAGTGCAGTTAGCTAGACACATCTATCTCGCTTCCCAATCCCATGGACTCAGCGAAGCATAAAGCAAAAACCATTCCCGACTCATAAACTTCCCTGGCGACAAGGGTGGTTTAACCAAAACTAGTAAACTCCTATAAAAGGGTTTCCCATTATGTTTGACTCAGCACACACACCTTTTCGCAAAACAAAACAGTTTTCCCAAAACATAGGATCAATATGGTCAAGGAGCACTTGCCTTGTTGTTACGGTTCTGGTTGTTCTTGGATCTCAAAACCTTGTTGCTGCAGCTCGTCGTAGACAGCTCCCTGAGCTTGTCCTACTATGTAGGATCACGTGCATACAGATTCACAGCAATCAATATCATGCACAAACCTTAAACTAGACGCGATGATGCATATGCATGCTATCCTATGATTAGTTTTATTAGATTGGTTTGTACGTGTTCTTGCATGGATTGCATGGATTTATAATGAACAGAGGTGTTCGGATCAAAGGTGGACGTGGCGATGATCTTGTCTTTAGATCAACCTGATCATCAAGTGATCTGTCCACGAGAAGGTATCTGTTTGAAAGGAACCAAAGAACAGATGCAAAGAAAACACAACGATGTCGTAAGGTGGTATTGGAGACCTACCTTACGTTCTTCTCGGTCTCGAGGTCCTCCTCAGATCGTTGGGCTTTCCTCCGGCGATCTTCCTTGCCGCGCTTCGGCGATGGTTTACTCGGCGGTTTGGGACTAGGGCTCTAAGTCGTCGGCTCAGGAGTTGGAAAAGAAGTTTGTGGTTTCGACCAGAGGTTCGAGGTTCTATTTATAATCGAGAAGAGAAGAGTCCTAATCTGATTGGACTTTAAATAAAAGTTCTATTCAGATTTTCGTTGAATCTTACCATCTTATCTTTAGTCGATTTGGTGCGGTATCATTGTGGAATTCAGGTCGGTTTCTGTTCCGGTATTGCTATGCGTACAGAATCCAAAAACCGCTCCAGAACTCGTTACCTCCTCGGTGATGATATCCGGAAGCTCCACGTGTCCACCGGGTCCTGGTCTATCCCTCTCCGCAGGGACGAGATCCGGTTGTGCCGCGTGTCAAGTGAGCAAGACTTCCCTCTCCTTCGGAGGTGAGCTCCGCGTGCGCCACGTATCCTGGCAGTCGGGACCTCCTCTCTTACTTGAAGGTGGCTCCGCACACGCCACGTGTCAGTGCCAGACATTCCCTCTCTTCTCAGAGACAAGCTCTGAGGTCGACACGTGTCCAACAGTGACGGGCCTCCCAGAGATAAGCTCCGGTGGCGACATGTGTCCTGCAGAAATGCCTTTGCTTCTTCCGCAGAGGCTAGCTCCGAGCAACACGTGTTCCTCAGGGTCGGACCTCTCCCTCTTAGCGGAGATGAGCCCCGATCCTGCCACGTAGTCAGTTTAGCGGCGGACCTCTCTCTACTTTGCAGGGATGAGCTCCGAACACGCCACGTGGACAACGGGCCGCGGGAGTTGTCTTCGGTGCTCTCTGTGAACTGGATTCAGCTCGTACTGGCTATCTTTTTGATAATTTCTCTGTTCCTACTTCTCTTAAAATGTTTTATCTACATGAAATATGAATACATGCAGAAACCAGAGATGAGGGTGTCACAACCTACGTGTGTATCCAATGAAGGGCGTGAATAGATTCGGGGTGAGAGGAGAGTTGGCACCCCGATTCATCGGTCCATTTCAGATTACCGAAAGATGTGGATCAGTAGCATGTCGGCTGAAATTACCAAAAGCACTTTCCAGTGTTCATGATGTATTTCATATTTCCCAGCTGAGGAAGTGTCTTAAGCTATCAACTACCATTCAGCTGGAGAACATAGAAGAACTGAAACCGGATCTCACGTATCGGGAGGAACCGGTTCAGATTATTGATGAAAAGGCCCGAACCACACGCAACCGTACGCTGTGGTTCTACAAGGTTCTATGGAATAATCACTCCATGGACGAAGGGACATGGGAGAGCGAAGGATTCCTTCGCACTAACTACCCTGACTTTTTCACATCGCATCTACGGTAATTTTCCACCGTCCTCTCTCTCATTTTCACCTTATAATCTTGGGACGAGATTCTTTTAAGAGGGGAGCAATGTAAGGGCCTAAGTTTTTGGCACATATTCAAAGTGTTCATCACCACACACAACCTTCATTTGAAGAAACTTGATGAACACATTTGAAGAGCAAGTAACCACCATCAACATGCTCATTAGAGAATAAACTCACAAAATGCAAAAGTGGCATTTCCCACATGCATCATGACACGAACCCACGGTCTTGTCGAGCTAGGATCACGCTGAGGGGTGCTGCGTTGCACAGCACCGAATAACACACAACAAAGGTGCAAAGCGGAAGCAAAGGTTTATTACATAAACAGCTTTATGAACATTTTTACAGCAAATTATGTTCAGTCTACACTCACGCACGCACACTAACACGGCGGCGTGCACGACTCCCACTCGACGGGGTTCCCCTCCTGGGGTTCCGTCTCTTCCTCGGGAGTCCCTTCCTCATAGAACCCTGCAAAAGCTTCAAACACAAGCAGTGAGCACGAAGGCTCAGCAAGACTGACCCGTCTCTCCTAAACATGCAACTTCTGCATGAGGGGTGATAGGTACATGAGATAAAGTAAGTTGCAACGGACTCGCCTAATTAGTGGAACCTTACTTTCAAGTTTTAGCAGCAGGTTGTGGAGAACCTTACGCTAAGGTACATGAGAGAGCCGCAATCAAACAAGAAACGCATTTCTCTCATGTACTTTGCCCAAAGTTGAAAGGAACTTTTATTAGCTCTAAACTATGGCAAAACATTAACAATCAAGTCCATCTTTCAATCAGCAACATTTTAACATGTAACTAGCCTGTTCTTTCTACGTCATGGTACAGTGAACAAGTGGTACTCACTGACCGTGAGGGACGGCGATTATAATCGATTTACACCTGCAGGGTTACCCGAATAACCCGTCACATACACCTGTACTCGATGTTTCCTACAGCTGAAAGCATCTAGGCCCCCGTGAGGTATGGTTTCGGTGATTAATGACAACCGTTCGTTATTACTAATGAGTTTGTGGATGCGAGGTTTCACGTATATCACATCAAACGTTAATGAACTATCTATTCACACCATCTACTGCTCATTGGATACAAATGGAGACCCCTCAACGATCTATTCTAAGGGGTTATTTGATACTCATGAAGACTAAATGAAGAACTCATACAACGACTCTATTCTATCAAAATTGGAAACACAAGAAGCTTACACTTCATCAAAATATCATTTCAAACAAGTGTCAAAGAGGTCACTCAAGAAGATTCCAAAAGATCAACTCAAAACAACTCGAAGCAAACAAGTTGCACTCACCGGATCATCCGATGTCTTGCAAAATGACTACATCGGTCGAGTTTGAGTTGGCAGAAGAAGAAGACCTCAGAGCCCAGTACACACCGGATCATCCGATGTGAAGGAAGTGGCACATCGGTTGACTTCAACAGAAGGATAATTTCTGAGTTATTCTGAAGAAGTACACACCGGATCATCCGATGATGAAGTAAGTGTACGTCGGTCAATTTCAACCGAGACATTATTTCTGAACCAATTCTGAAGATCAACTCACCGGATCATCCGATGATGAAGTTGAAGTAACATCGATCGATTAAAAGATCCAACGGTTATATCCAACGGTCACATCTGACACATGACATCAGCTAATTTGGAATTCGACCGATGCTCATATAAAGGGGTGCATCGGAGTATCCGATGTTCACTGAAAAAGTCTGCCTACTTTTCCAACGGCTATCTCGTGTGGGCTGGCTATAAATACCCCTCCAACCGGCCATTTCGTCAAGTCTTGATCACCAGAGCCTCACTACACATTCTCAAGCATTCAAGACCAAGAGCTACCACTTCCACACTTCAAAACCTCTTGTACTCCAACTATAGGTTATATCTAGCTAGAGAGAAGCTTGTGTGCGTCCATTCTTGGTGATTGGAATCTCTAGGCTAGTGAGAGAGAGTGTCTTGGTGACTTCTCTCACCTTGTAAATGTTGGAGGAAGAAGAGATCGCTCCGGAGCTTACCAAGGCGTTTGTGGAAGCCCGGAGGATCACCATTGTACAAGGCTTGTGCTCCACCTTGCCGGAGAAGGCGAACGGAGAAAGATAGTGGATTCCCTTGTCTAGGTGACTTGGGAGTGGCTATACCCTTTGGCGGGTGCCACAACGTGGACGTAGGTAGATTTTTGTGATCTTACCGAACCACGGGAAA
The DNA here is from genome assembly GCA_030760725.1 of Neostapfia colusana. NCBI lineage: Eukaryota > Viridiplantae > Streptophyta > Magnoliopsida > Poales > Poaceae > Neostapfia > Neostapfia colusana. Next base: position 112,640,758 of record JASWHV010000006.1, read on the forward strand.
AATCGCCGTGTCTCCGAGTCTCCGCGGGAGTTTGCATTTCTCTCCTCACCCCCTTACTATTACGCATTTACTATTCCGCACTTAACACTCTTGCTTGCGTAGTTAGTTCGCATAGGGAATTGGGCTTCAACCATTGAGTTTTAAATTACTCTAAAATTTGAAAAAGCCCAATTCACCCCCCCTCTTGGGCGTTTCGATCCTTACAACAGCAACCATCACGGACGTCGTATGCAACTACCTTTCACCCGTCAGCCAAATATTAAACCGGTCCTATCGTCCGGAGCAAGAGGTCTCTGCACGCGCATCTCAGTGCCGCCAGCCGATTTACACCTCAAGCTCTCAACTACCCTCTGAACGACAGGCAATGCCTCAATACCCAGCTACCCGAGTTACATCGGTTTCCCGGTTCCCATATAGCCGGTAGGTCTTCGGCACTGTTCTAGCTTGTTCAACAGGCCCGCACACGGCTCGGTCCTCTATCGACACAAGCGGAGCTATAGCACTCAGGCCCCAAAGTCCTGCTGCCCTTACTCTCCGCTCGGTCTCATTTTTCTTGCCATGTGTATCATGTGCTATCTCTACCCGAATCGAGTGCCTCTAGCCTATTCTCACGAGTAGTACCAACTACTCGACTTGTACCGAATCCTACACTATCTTAGCATTGCAGTAGCTAACGGGGTTTTCAATCTTAACCCCAACCCATGGTTTTCTTGGCTATGCATTTGGGGTTTCAATCAAGACTCTAATGCAAGAAGTAATGGTACCCAAAGTAAGTTCTCAAAACAATAAAAATTTATTTAAAAGGTTAATACAAACCGGAGCTTGCCTTGCTGCTCTTGGTCGTAGGCTAGCTGCTCTTCCGGAGTAACGAAGTCTAAGACTTCGGGTTCCTCCTCAACCTTAGCGACTACATATGAGAAATATAAATATGTGTCAATTTATATGCATTTCAATGGAATTTAAACTTGTGAACATTATAAGTTTCACTAGACAGACCCAATGACTCTAAAATTTTTACTGTGGTTTGGTTACAGCCTAAACAGAGACTTGGCCAAGTTTTTGTTGCAGCAAAGCTCATTTGAGCTCTCCACAAATAATTATGTACTTGACCTTAATTGGAGCTCTTAGGGTGTTCTAGGGATTTTCATGGAGCAAACCATGACTTTATGAAAACTAGATTTTTAGAGGGTTCTAACGGAGTTGGTCTCACCAAATTCGAAGGTCCCTAGCTAAAGATATGAGCTAAACAATTTCAGAGAAATTCTGAAAATGTTTCTGAACATTTTCCATTTTCTCTGGAAAGTTTCATTAATCACCCCATTAGGTGGATCAAATGAGCTCAAATGGATCTGAAATTTTTATGGTAGCTCAGGGATATTTTGGTGAACATCCCAGCAAAATTTCAGAATTTTCCTCTAAAGGGTTCTCCAGTTAAAGTTCTAAACAGTTTAAACTTTGAAGAATTAATGCTGGAGAAATAAGGATTTTCATGAAGTGAAACTTGATTTGCTGGAAAGTACTCAGAGCTTAATCCAACAAAATTTGGTTCACTCGATTTGGAGTTTCCTAGCCAAAGGTATGAGGATTTGAAGTTTGAACTAAATCTGAAAATCGGGAAAAGTTTAAATCACTGCGCGTGGGACCCGGGGCTACGTGTCAGCTCCTCATCGGTTGACACATGCGGCTACCGAGTCCTTCGCGCGCTGCCGCACCCGATCCGTGCCACAGCAGATCCCGGTTTTCAAAAATCTGCCGCTAACAGCCGGGACCCACCCCTTCGTCTTCCTCCCGCCGGTTCCCATCGCGCGCCTGCGCTCTTCGCTCGCCGGCCAGCCGTTCCTGGCCACCGTCCGAGCTAAAACTCACCGCCAGTGCATTTAGGACCCCGGGGAACACGATGGTGATGTGCTTTGGTACTGCCGATGACCGGAATTTGGCCGGCAACGTGCAGCGGCCTCTGTTGAGGTTCGGCAGCGTTGGCCGGGAGTTCTAACCCGCCAAAACCTGTACCAACGAGCTCTACAGCACCAGTGCACCTCTAGGAACCTCGTCAAGGCCTCAAAGGTGTTCAGAAATGGCTGCAAGGTTGTCGGCACCGTGTGACCGATCGTGTCCACCCTGAACGCCCTTGATCGAGCTCGAAATCCGTTGCTCCTAGCCGGTTTCATGCAACGGGTGCTAAAAGGAAAATGATCGCCGGCTAGTCCAGCGTCTATGTGCCAAGTTTGATGACTGAAGGAGGATCAGAGAGCGGGAATTCAAAGGAACCGTACCGGATGCTCGGGTTATGGCCGCCGGAGCAAAATCTAGAAATTCCTGGTGGATGCTTCACGGTTTGCTTCAAGAATTGGAGGAGAGCAGCACCAACCTAGCGCGCTCCCGTGGCCTGGATCGCTTGACCGTGAGAACCCCTGTGGAGGGCTGTCCACGATCACCCGATCGTCGGCTGAAGTTTGGTCGCCGCTGTGGCGGTCGTTCTCGGGCAAGGGAGGTCGAACTTGCTTGTTTCCGGGTCGAGGAGGTGTGTGCGGAGCTCAGGGCAGTGTTTAGCAGCTCGGGGAGGAGAGGGTGTGGGTGCTTCGCCGTTCTCTTGATCAGTCCGAGCAGCGGAGGGAAGAGCTTCGGCTCAGTGTTCGCACGAGGGAAAAGCAAATGAGGGTGGTTTCGGCAGAGGCGTGGAGCACCTTAAGAAGGGCTCAGAACTGACCTGCGCTCTCGCGTGGGGCGAGCAGCTGGTGGCGCGGCGGCTCCCCCTCGGTGGCGCTCTCGGAGAAGGACCGGTGACCCGAGTGCTGAAGTCTCAGTCGGTTGAATTGCTTCAGTGGCTGACATGTGGGCCCCATCTCCCTTTTAACCTCTGAACTTAACTCCCTCTTACTGTTGTAAACAGTAATCCCCCTTATACCCATGGTGATTTGAATTATCTACCCCTGAGCCATTTGAATGGAATAGAATTCAAATTGGTTTGTGTTTGACTAAATTTCAGCACATATGCAGTTTGAATTTGCTAAACTTAGATCATGTCAAGATCAACTCCAAATGGAGTGAAAATTGGTGTGTGAGCTCACAAAAATGTGCTGAGTAAGATTATGCCTCCCACTTTTGAATTCATGGAATGAAAACAGTTTGAATTTGAATTCGAGGTCAAACCACCCTCTTTCTAGCTATACCCAAAAGGACTTCAAAAAGGTTTTGAATTTGGGTGAAACTTGGCATGAACATTCCTAGCAAGGTCTAGGAGTTTTTCATATGCCCAGCCCCTAAATGATGCATGTGGGAAATGCCACTTTTGCATTTTGTGAGTTTGTTCTCTAATGATCATGTTGATGGTGGTTACTTGCTATTCAAATGTGTTCATCAACTTTCTTCCAATGGAGGTTGTGTGTGTGGTGATGAACACTTTGATTATGTGTCAAAAACTGAGGCCCTTACACATCATCTAGGGGCTGAGCATATGAAAAACTCCAACACCTTGCTAGGAATGTCCATGCCATGTTTCACCCAAATTCAAAACCTTTTTGAAGTCCTTTTGGGTATAGCTAGAAAGAGGGTGGTTTGAACTCAAATTCAAATTCAAACTGTTTTCATCCCATGAATTCAAAAAGTGGGAGGCAATTCCTACTCAGCACATTTTTGTGAGCTCACACACCAATTTTCACTCCATTCGGAGTTGATCTTGACATGAGCTAAGTTTAGCAAATTCAAACTTTATTTGAATTTCAAACTGCATATGTGCTGAAATTTAGTCAAACACAAACCAATTTGAATTCTATCCCATTCAAAGGGCTCAGGGGTAGATAATTCAAATCACCATGGGTATAAGGGGGATTACTGTTTATAACAGTAAGAGGGAGTTAAGTTCAGAGGTTAAAAGAGAGATGGGACCCACATGTCAGCCACTGAATCAAACTCAACCGACTGAAACTTCAGCACTCGGGTCTTCGGGCTTCCTCCGAGGGTTCCACCGAGGGGGAGCCGCCGCGCCACCAGCTGCTTGCCCACCCGCAGGCGCAGGTCGGCGGTTCTGATCACTTCTTAAGGCGCTCCTCGCCTCTGCCGAAGCCACCCTCGTCTGCTTTTCCCTCGCGCGAACACTGAGCCGAAGCTCTTCCCTCCGCTGCTCGGACTGATACAGAGAACGGCGAAACACCCACGCCCTCTCCTCCTGAGCTGTTAAACACTGCCCTGAGCTCCGCACACACCTCCCCGACCCGGAAACAAGCAAGTTCCGGCCTTCCTTGCCCGAAAACGACCGCCACAGCGGCGACCAAACGTCAGCTGACGATCGGGTGATCGTGGACAGCCCTCCACAGAGGTTCTCACGGTCAAGCGATCCAGGCCACGGGAGCGCACTAGGTTGGTGCTGCTCTCCTCCAATTCTTGGAGCAAACCGTGAAGCATCGAGCGGGAATTTCCAGATTTTGCTCCGGCAGCCTCAACCCAAGCTTCTGGTATGGTTTCTTCGAATTTCCGCTCTCTGATCCTCCTTAGGTTATCAAATCTTGCACATAGACACTGGACTAGCCGGCGATCATTTTCCTTTTAGCATCCGTTGCATGAAATAGACTAGGAGCGACGGATTTGGAGCTCGATCAAAGGCGTTCATGGCGGGCACAATCGGTCACACGGTGCCGACCAACTTGCCGCCATTTTTTTAACACCTTTGAGGCCTTGTCGAGATTCCTAGAGGTGTACTGGTGCTGCCGAGCTCGTCGGTACAGGTTTTTGCGGGGTAGAACTCCCGGTCGACGCTGCCGAACCTCAACAGAGGCCGCTGCACGTCGCCGGCCACCTTACGGTCATCGGCAGTCCCAAAGCACCTCACCATCGTGTTCCCCGGAGTTCTAAACGCACTGGAGGCGAGTTTTAGCTTGGACAGTGGCCGGGAACGGCCGGCCGGCGAGCTACAGCTTGCTCCGGCGAGCGGAGAGCACGGGCGCGCGCTGGGAACCGGCGGGAGGAAGACGAAGGGGTGGGTCCCGGCTGTCAGCGGCAGATATTTTAAAACCGGGATCTGCTATGGCACGGGTCGGGTGCGGCTCCGTGCGAAGGACTCAGTAGTCGCGTGTGTCAACCGATGAGGAGCTGACACGTAGCCCCTGGTCCCACGCGCAGTGATTTGAACTTTTCCCGATTTTCAGATTTAGTTCAAACTTCAAATCCTCATAACTTTGGCTAGGAAACTCCAAATCTAGTGAACCAAATTTTGTTGGATTCATCTCTCTGAGTACTTTCCAGCAAATCAAGTTTCACTTCATGAAAATTCCTATTTCTCCAGAACTAATTCTTCAATTTTAAACTGTTTAGAATTTTAACTGGAGAACCCTTTGGAGGAAAATTCTGAAATTTTGCTGGGATGTTCACCAAAATATCCCTGAGCTACCATAAAAATTTCAGATCCATTTGATCTCATTTGATCCACCTAATGGTGTGATTAATGAAACTGTTCCAGAGACAATGGAAAATGTTCAGAAACATTTTCAGAATTTCTCTGAAATTGTTTAGCTCATATCTTTAGCTAGGAACCTTCAAATTAAGTGAGACCAACTCCATTAGAACCCTCTAAAATCTAGTTTTCAGGAAGTCATGGATTGTTCCATGAAAATCCCTAGAACACCATAAGAGCTCCAATTAAGGTCAAGTACATAATTATTTGCGGAGAGCTCAAATGAGCTTTGCTGCAACTAAAACTTGGCTAAGTCTCTGTTTAGGTTGTATCCAAACCACAGTGAAAGTTTCAGAGTCATTGGGTCTGTCTAGTGAGACTTATAAACTTCACAAGTTTAAATTCAATTCAAACGCATTTAAATTAATACATATACTTGTTATCTCATGTAGTCGCTAAGGTTGAGGAGGAACCCGAAGTCTTAGACTTCATTACTCTGGAAGAGCAGCTAGCCTACGACCAAGAGCAGCAAGGCAAGCCCCGGTTTGCATTAACCTCTTTACAAAATTTTTATTGTTTTGAGCACTTTCTTTTAGTACCACTTATCTCTTGCATTAGAGTCTTGTTTGAAAACATAAATGCATAGCCAAGAAAACCACGGGTTGGGATTAGGATTGAAACCCCATTTAGCTACTGCAATGCTAGGGTAGGGTAGGATTCGGTACAAGTCGGGTAGTTGGAACTACTCGCGAGGATAGGCTAGAGGCACCCGACTCGGGTAGAGATAACAAATGAAACACATGGCAAGAAAAATGAGACCGAGCGGAGAGTAAGAGCAGAAGGACTTTGGGGCCTGGGTGCTATAGCTCCGCTTGTGTCAATTAAGGACCGAGCCGTGTGCCGGCCTGTTGAACAAGCTAGAACAGTACCAAAGACCTACCGGCTATATGGGAACCGGGAAACTGATGTAACTCGGGTAGCTGGGTGTTGAGGCATAGCTGGTCGTTCAGAGGGTAGGTTGAGAGCTCGAGGTGTAAATCGGCTGGCGGCACTGAGATGCGCGTGCAGAGACCTCTTGCTCGGGACGATTGGACTGGTTCAACATTTGGCTAACGGGTGAAAGGTGGTTACGTACGGCGTCCGTGATGGTTGTTGTAGGCAACATCGAGTATGGGTGTACGTGACGGGTTATTCGGGTAACCCTGCAGGTGTAAATGGATTATAATCGCCGTCCCTCACGGTCAGTGAGTACCACTTGTTCACTGTATCGTGACATAGAAAGAACAGGCTAGTTACATGTTAAAATGTTGCTGATTGAAAGATGGACTTTGATTGTTAATGATTTGCTATAGTTTAGAGCTAATTAAAGTTCCTTTCAACTTTGGGCAAAGTACATGAGAGAAATGCGTTTCTTGTTTGATTGCGGCTCTCTCATGTGCCTTAGCGTAAGGTTCTTCACTACCTGCTGCTAAAACTTGAAAGTAAGGTCCCACTAATTAGGCGAGTCTTTGCAACTTATTTTGCCTCATGTAACCTATCACCCTGCATGTAGAAGTTTCATGTTTAGGAGAGACGGGTCAGTCTTGCTGAGCCTTCGTGCTCGCTGCTTGTGTTTGAAGCTTTTGCAGGGTTCTATGAGGAATGGACTATCGAGGAGGAGATGGAACCCCAGGAGGGGAACCCCGTGGAGTGGGAGTCATGCATGCCGCCGTGTTAGTGTGTGTGCGTGCTAGCGGGGACACGTTCACGAGCTGAACGTGAACTCGATGCATAGTCTACGCCCCTGAGTGTAGACTGAACATATTTTGTTGTAAAAGTGTTCATAAACCTGTTTGTGTAATAAAACATTGCTTCCGCTTTGTACCTTTGATGTGTGTTATCCGGTGCTGTGCAACGCAGCACCCCTCAGCATGATCCTGACTCGACAAGACCGTGGAGTCGTGTCATAATTCATCAATGGTGATTGCCTTGGCCCTGGTTAAGACAACAGATACAATTGATTGGAAATAAAAATCAAGACCAGTTAGGATATAATCACTGAGCTCATCATCATTGATAGGACGTCCTACAGCAGCCATTTGGTCTCCAAGCGACCGCATTTTTCCAAAGTATTCAGCCACCGTCATATTGCCCTTCTGAGCAGTAGCAAGAGCAAGACGAGTATTCACCGCTCGAGCTCTTGTTTGAGATGAGAATTTTGCTTCTATAGCGTTCCATGCCTCGGCTGCAGATGTTTTCGCAGCAACTTGAGAGAGCATGTCTTTTGACAGAGAGGAGATAATGAAACTGAGAACTTGCTGATCTACAGCAAGCCACTCCTCATATGCCGGATTAGGGATCTTGTTCCCTTCTTTGTCGATGATCTCGGCTTCCGGCGCCTTGATTCTGCCGGTGATGTAACCTTCGAGCCTTGCGCCACGTATGGCAGCAAGGGCTTGGGCCTTCCATACTGCATGATTACTCTTGGTGATCTTCTCGAAGATAGGGTGAGCAATCATGGGGTTCATTGTGAACCCGGTGGAGGAAGGAACAAATTCACTCGACATTTTATGGATCAATCTCTCTTGTTGGCTCTGGTTACCATAAAGGAGATCAGAGGTGCGGAAGTGTTGTGTTGAAGCATTGCACTTTTTCTCGTGTGTGTCTACGTGTTTATATAAGGCCAAAAGATCCTTGACTGTGGATTACAGATAGGTTTGTTGTAAACTGACGTGATCAAGATTAACAACCTACTAATCTATCTTGATCAGATCAATCTACAACAGATCAAATCTCTTGAACAGAATAGAAACTAACTTAATCTATATCTCTAATAAGGACCAGTCGGCCGCGGCGGTGGCGGCGGCGTGCGGGTTGATGACTTCCCGTGACTTTGGTGGCTTTTCTTCTCGGGCGCGTGCGTGTGCGGTCGGCGGGGGAGGAGCAGAGAGAAGTCAAGAATGATTGGGTGTTCGAGCCTCCATGCTCCCCTAGCTCTGGCGTGCACGTGCGAGCGCGACCATTTGTCGTGCCGCCATTCGATCAGCGACGCGGATCGATGTCGGCAAGCACGAATATACACGCCTGCGTGTACGGATGCATCTGCACCTCGGCACCATCTGCTACTAAGAACCACCATGGCACGCTATTCAACCAACAAAACCAATGATTGCTGATAGCTGCAACGAATCTTTCCCTCAACGGTTTTCAAGCACGGTGCAGGTCGACATGATGAAGAGGCCATTGGTTTGGAACCCGCTTCTCTAACTACGACGCCAAGCAAGTTGGAAAATTTGGCGGACGTGGTCCCCTGCTGCGGCACACGGTCAGTACTCAGTGGTGAGTATCTTGGCCCGAAGACGCAGGGGTACCGAGCGATTCCCCCTTGGAGCTGCACGTTAGCGCCAAAGATTCCCGGATTCATTGGTTCGCTGGTGGTCGAACATGTGGGCGCTTTTCTATGCCTGCTTGAAACCGATGGACGCGAAGGAAGGAGAAAGACTTGCCGACGATCTTCCCTCGTGGTCAGAAATGTGTAGAATCTGAGATGTCTAAAGCGCGGATGGATCATCCAACCGTGTTTTATTTATCGCTCTAACCACTGTCTAGTGTCTACATGTACTTCTTTAATTATGTCATTTCTTTCAAGCTATCTCGTATATGACTCTACCAAAGGCTACCGGAAAAATCCAACCGTAACGGAAGGCTCTGGCGATGGGATGCACACGACATTCCGGGATTCTGGTGCACCATGTGGATAGAAATCCTATGTAGTACCGACATGTGTCTTTTGTTGAGAGGTACTCCAAAGTTGTGTACATTTCATGTTCGATACAATCTAGTATCCCACAACAATGATCATATTCGGGTGCATCGTAATTTCTGGTCTAAAATATAAGTCTGTCATGGTGCCCAACATGGCATTGTTACAAGAAATATCTATAAATAATTAAGTTAATTCAAACTTAAAAAGTTATATACTGCAAAAGTATCTTTTATAAAAAATATAAAAGTATTCTTCATAATGAATCTTGTAACATCGACCTTATATTTAGAAATTAATATTCAAAATTACAAAGAGTTTGAAGGAATAAGTCTTGTACTAATGAAGGAATAAGTCTTGTACTCTTGGTCTGTGTGGCCCCTTGTTAGGACAGCAGATTAGTCCTTTGGTAGGACAACATCTTAGTCCTTATTAGGACAGCATCTTAGACCAAGAGGACAACATCTCAGCCCTTGTTAGGACAGAATATTAGTACTATGGTAGGAAAGCATCTTAGACCAAGAAGACAACATCTCACTCCTTATTAGGACAGCATATTAGTCCTTTGGTAGGACAACATTTTAGACTAGCATCTAAGAATATGCTTGGCTGCCTCGGTATAAATATGTAACCCCAACCCCTAGGTTGGGCATGGCATTGTGTGTGGAATGAAACCAGAAAAATTTCTCAACTCTTAGTGTCATCCTCTCCATGAGAGTAACACTTGAGATACTAACAAGTGGTATCAGAGCCGTTCTATCCTGTAGCATAGACGTCTCCTGCTCATCTCCCTCTCACGCCTCTCTTCGTCTTCAGCCGACAGCAATAACACCGGTTGTTTTAACTCATTCCTCCTCTTCTGCACAAACAAGCAACAGCTTGTCTGAGACAACCTCTTCCCCACATAGCACTCCCTCACTAGCGAGCCATGTCCGAAGGACAGTCTCAGCACTCGGTCGCTTCGAGCGCGCGGCATCGGCAGGAGGCCGAGGTCGCCGCGGCAGAAGAACGCGAGCGAGCAGTGGCAGAGGCTGCAGCGAGGGCGGCGAGGGCGGCGAGGCTGGCGGCGGCGGAACTGGCAGCGGCGAAGGCGGAAGTGGAAGCAGCAGCGGCTGCGGATGCAGCGCGTGCGGCTGCAACAGAGCTTGAGGCTCTGCGTAGCGGTAGCGACAGAGGCTCTGATTCTACCAACGACGGCATCAATGAAGACCTCAGGCTGGCAAGGAAGGTAGCACGACCACAGACGCCACAGTGGGCAGACGCGCACCCCCATGAGTGCGGTGGCTGCAGCCCAGATGGGCACGGACGCGCTGGCGACGCTCCCGGCAGGAGTGGTTGGGTCGATGAAGATCGAGGCATTTACAGGCGGCGCGACTCTCCCTCCCCGAACATGTACCATGGTCACCACGGGATCCAAGCCGTTGTCAGGGACGTTGGTCCTGGCGGTGGGTGGCCTACCCTCACCAAGACAAACTACGTCGAGTGGGCCACAGTGATGAGGATACGGCTCCAAGTGCGACACATGTGGGAAGCAGTCTGGTACGGCGACGTCGACTACTACGAGGATCGACGGGCGTTGGATGCTCTCATTGCTGCAGTACCGCCCGAGATGCAGTTCTCGCTTTCCAATAAGCGGACTGCCAAGGAGGCATGGGATGTCATCGCTGCGGCACGCATCGGCAGCGACCGCGCCCGCAAGACCACACTGCAGGCACTCCGCAAGGAGTGGGAGAACCTGACCTTCAAACCAGGTGAGGATGTTGATGACTTTGCTCTCCGTCTCAACACACTAATGCAGAAGATGGTGCAGTTCAGCGATGACACCTACAACGAGGAGAAAGCCGTCGAGAAGCTCTTCCGGTGCGTCCTCGAGAAGTACAAGCAGATCGCTCGCTCAATCGAGTCCCTGCTGGACCTCTCCACGATGTCGATCGAGGAGGCGATAGGCCGCCTCAAGGTCATCGACAGCGACGAATCTCAGCCTCTCTTGGGGCCTATCACCATCGTCGGGAAGCAACATCTCACTCGGGAGCAGTGGGAGGCCTGCCAAGGTGACGGGAAGAAGGGGGAGCCCTCCTCCTCGAAAGGCGGCCGCAAGCGCGGCAAGCCAAGCAAGGGGCGCCGAGGTGCCCAAGCTGGGGCGCAGAGACGTGCCGAGGGTGGCGCCCACGGAGGCACCCAAAGCGGCGCCACCGGCAACTGGAAGCCAACACGAGACGGCACCTGCCACAACTGTAGCAAGCTTGGTCATTGGGCCAGGGAGTGTCGGCAGCAACGACGTGGCCAGGCCCACATCGCACAGGTGGAGGAGGAGGAGCCGGCTCTGCTCCTGGCACACGCAAGCATCGAGCCACCTCCAGTGGCATCGGCTGCAGTGGATCTCCTCCACATCGATGAGCCGAGAGCACACGCCTTTCTCGATGACGGTTCCAGCAACGATAAGGCTGACGGGTGGTGCCTCGACACCGGCGCCACCTATCACATGACTGGTCGACGGGAGTTCTTCACTGAGTTCGACCCCAATGTTCGAGGCTCCGTCAAGTTTGTGGACGCCTCTGGTGTGGAGATCAAGGGCATCAGCTCCGTAATCCTCACCGCCGAGTCTGGTGAGCACAGGCTGCTCGTCAGAGTCTACTACATCCCCGCGTTGAGGAACTCTATCATCAGCCTAGGACAGCGGGATGAGAACGGTTCGCGCGTGGAAATCAAGGACGGAGTCATGAGGATTTGGTATCGCCATCGTCGCCTTCTTGCCAAGGTAACCAGAGGCACCAATCGACTCTACGTCCTTAACGTGCAGGTACCACAACCTCTCTGCCTTGCTGCTCGCCGGGATGACGAGGCGTGGCAGTGGCATGAGCGCTTTGGGCACCTTCACTTCAAGGCCCTGAAGCGGCTCAGTGCCAAGGAGATGGCACCGGGCCTGCCGTGCCCTGACCATGTGGAGCAGTTCTGCGATGTCTGTGTAGTGACAAAGCAGAGGCGGCTCCCCTTTCCCCAGCATTCGAGCTTCCGAGCCAAGGAGCGGGTCGACCTCGTGCACGAGGACTTGTGTGGCCCGGTGACACCGGCTACACCGAGAGCACGACGTTACTTCCTGTTGCTTGTCGATGACCTCTCCCGCTACATGTGGGTGATGGTCCTCAGCAGCAAGGGAGAGGCTGCGAACGCCATCAGGCGCGCGCAGGCCATTGTGGAGGCGGAGTGCGGCCGCAAGCTGCGCGTGCTGCGCACCAACAACTGCGGTGAATTCACGGCAGCTGAATTCACGTCGTACTGCACGGATGAGGGTGTTCGGCACCACTACTCCGCGCCGTACAACCCGCAGCAGAACGGCGTCGTCGAGCGACGCAACCAGACGGTTGTGGGGATGGCTCGGGCCCTCCTCAAGCAGAGGGGAATGCCATCTATCTTCTGGGGAGAGGCGGTGGTGACGGCAGTCTACATCCTCAACCGCTCGCCCACCAAGGATCTCAATGGCAGGACGCTGTACCAGGCTTGGCATGGGCGCAAGCCAACAGTCTCTCACCTACGGGTCTTCGGCTGCCTAGCATTCGCCAAGGAGCTTGGCCACATCAGCAAGCTCGACGACAGGAGCACTCCAGGGGTGTTCATTGGCTACGCGGAGTGCTCAAAGGCCTACCGCATTCTTGACCCAGGAACACAGCGCGTGCGCACGGCACGTGATGTAGTGTTCAATGAAGGGCAAGGATTGGCATGGGACGAGGCGGTAGACGACGGCTCGACTCTGACATACGACAACTTCATCGTCGAGTACGTCCACTTCAAGGGAACTGGGGGAGTCGGCAGCTCTTCTCCACCGACTTCAGCGCCACGCTCCCCAGTCACGACCTCGGCTGCGATGACCTCTCCACCACCACAGACAGCGACCCCACGCACTTCAGCACCGACTGCCATTCCTCCGGGTACGTCCACTCCGACACCAGCTCGTGTCCAGCACAAACCGGTGGAGTTCGTTACTCTGCTCTCCCACGATGAGGAGCGCATCGATGCGTACCACGACGGCGAGCCGTTGCGGTATCGTACGATGGAGGATCTTCTCGGTGACCAGTCAGTGTCAAGACTGATCCCTCGTGATCTGGAGGCGCAGTTGCACCTTGCATGCGACGACGGTGAGCCTCGATCTTTCGCAGAGGCTGAGAGACATGCGGCATGGCGTGCCGCGATGCAATCGGAGATGGACGCGGTTGAGAGCAACCGCACCTGGGAGCTTGCTGACCTCCCTCATGGTCACCGCGTGATCACCCTTAAGTGGGTGTTCAAGACGAAGAGGGATGAAGCCGGCGCCATCGTCAAGCACAAGGCTCGCTTGGTGGCACGCGGTTTCATGCAACAGGAGGTGATCGACTTCAACGATGCCTTCGCGCCCGTGGCGCGTATGGAATTTGTGTGACTCCTCCTTGCGCTGGCTGCTCAGGGAGGCTGGCGGGTTCAACACATGGATGTCAAGTCGGCGTTTCTTAACAGCGATTTAAAGGAGGAGGTCTATGTGCACCAGCCACCGGGATTTACGATTCCTGGCAAGGAGGGCAAGGTGTTGCGTCTGCGCAAGGCCCTCTATGGCCTGCGGCAGGCACCAAGGGCGTGGAATGCCAAGTTGGACTCCACGCTCAAGGGGATAGGCTTCGAGCAAAGCCCGCACGAGGTGGCCATCTACCGGCGGGGCAATGGAGGAAATACCCTACTGGTGGGTGTCTACATCGACGACTTGGTGATCACCTGCACCAAGGATGCGGAGGTTGCAGCATTCAAGGAAAGCGATGAAAGCCACCTTCCAAATGAGTGACCTAGGATCTCTCTCCTTCTACCTGGGAATCGAGGTGCACCAGGCCGACTCCGGGATCATGCTTTGATAGACTGCCTACGCCAAGCGCATTGTTGAGCTGGCTGGGCTCACAGATTGCAATCCTGCTCTCACTCCCATGGAGGAGAGACTGAAGTTGAGCCGCAACAGCACGACAGAGGAGGTGGATGCCACTCAGTATCAGCGTCTCGTGGGGAGCCTTCGCTACCTCGCCCACACACGGCCGGACTTGGCATTCTCTGTCGGCTACGTCAGTCGGTTCATGCAGCGACCGACGATGGAGCACCAGCAGGCTGTGAAGAGGATCATACGCTATGTTGCGGGGACTCTCGACCACGGCCTCTACTACCCGAGGTGCCTAGGGGCGGCACACCTTGTCGGGTACAGCGACAGCGACCATGCCGGCGACATCGACACTAGCAAGAGCACGAGCGGGATTCTCTTCTTCCGCGGCAAGTGCCTCGTTAGCTGGCAGTCGGTCAAGCAGCAAGTGGTGGCCCTGTCTAGCTGCGAGGCCGAGTACATAGCGGCCTCTACCGCTTCGACTCAGGCGCTCTAGCTAGTTCGACTGCTTGGTGATCTCCTCGGCAAAGACACCGGAGCGGTGGAACTCAGGGTGGACAACAAGTCCGCTCTGGCTCTAGCAAAGAAACCCGTCCTTCTTGAACGGAGCAAGCACATCCGGGTGAGGTACCACTTTCTCCGAGGCTGCTTGGAGGAAGGGAGCATCAAGGCGTGCTACATCAACACCAAGGACCAGCTTGCAGACCTGCTCACCAAGCCCCTTGGGAGGATCATGTTCCTTGAGCTTTGCTCCAAGATCGGTATGGTCTAACTCTCCCACAAGATAACGCACAAGACTTAGAGGGAGAATGAAGGAATACGTCTTGTACTAATGAAGGAATTAGTCTTGTACTCTTGGTCTGTGTGGCCCCTTGTTAGGACAGCAGATTGGTCCTTTGGTAGGACAACATCTTAGTCCTTATTAGGACAGTATCTTAGACCAAGAGGACAGCATCTCAGCCCTTGTTAGGACAGAATATTAGTACTATGGTAGGAAAGCATTTTAGACCAAGAGGACAACATCTCGGTCCTTGTTAGGACATCATATTAGTCCTTTGGTAGGACAACATCTTAGACTAGCATCTAAGAATATGCTTGGCTGCCTCAGCTATAAATATGTAACCCCAACCCCTAGGTTAGGCATGACATTGTGTGTGGAATGAAACCAGACAAATTTCCCAACTCTTAGTGTCATCCTCTCCATGAGAATAATACTTGAGATACTAACAGAGTTGAGTTAGGACAAATCAAAATAGACTTAAGAGGTACAAGAGAATATGTTTACACATTCTATGCGTGTAGAAATTTCAAAAATAACTTTATTTTTAAAAGTGGGATGTAACATTAAACTTTATCGTTATCATATGACCTGGAGTAATAATGTTTAATTCATAAGTTTGACAAACCAATGTAGATAATTGACTTGAGACACATCCCCTGGAGCTTCACGTCAATTGTACGGTATCCTAATTATGAAAGAGCAAAAGACAGACAGTATCTGACGTCGTTTCTACGGTTGAACACAGACTAAGGCTTTGTTTGGATAAAGGAGAATACTCTCCATTTGAAGTGTTTTGAAGAGGATTGAAGTAAAAATTAGTTCATTTTTTCACTTCATTCCATTTTAATCCACTCCTATTTAGTATACCCAAACAAGCCCTAAATGATAGCAATACTGCCAAATAAAACAATAATCCACGAAACACAATTTTTGTGGGGTAGAGTAGATTCAAAACTACACGCGTAGGCGCGCTACGTGTAGCAAAACTTGTGGTGTCACGCTGGCTTTTGCACACGCCATGTCACGCGGGAGCAGCGTCGCGCGCGTGTATATATACCCCAGCTGAGACCGCTTCTCTTGGCACCAAAATACCGCGCGCCTCTTCCAGGCCACAAACATCTCCGGTAAGCACAACGCTAGTGAACACCTAGCTATCTCCCGAGGCATGGCCGCTTCTGTCGAGCCACGGCAGTTCGGCCGCCTCGAGCCCGGTTCCGCGCAGTTGCGCGTTACTGCCGCCAACGGATCCAAGGCGTACCCTCCGCCGGCGAGCCACGTCCCGCGCCGGTCCGACTCGCCCGTGCGCGGCCGTGGCCTGCCTCCCCTTGTGTCGTCGTCGCCGCCCCGGAAGCGTGAAGAAGCCTCGGATGACGAGGAGGATGAGCAGGAGGACTGGCGCGAGCTGTACGGCTCGCACCTCCAGCTCGAGGTGGAGCCGGCGGTGCGCGACCAGCGCGACGAGGGCACCGCCGACGCGTGGATCGAGCGCAACCCGTCGCTCATCCGGCTCACGGGGAAGCACCCGTTCAACTGCGAGCCGCCGCTGGCGCGCCTCATGCACCACGGCTTTATCACCCCGGCGCCGCTGCACTACGTGCGCAACCACGGCGCCGTGCCGCGGGGGGACTGGGCGACGTGGACCGTCGACGTGACGGGGCTCGTCAAGCGCCCCGCGCGGCTCACCATGGAGGAGCTCGTCCGCGACTTCCCCGCCGTGGAGATCCCCGTCACGCTGGTGTGCGCGGGTAACCGCCGCAAGGAGCAGAACATGGTGCAGCAGACGGCGGGCTTCAGCTGGGGCGCCGCCGGCGTGTCCACGTCCGTCTGGCGCGGCGCGCGCCTCCGCGACGTGCTGCGCCGGTGCGGCGTCTTGCAGCACAAAAGCGGCGCGCTCAACGTGTGCTTCGAGGGCGCCGAGGACCTCCCCGGCGGCGGGGGCTCCAAGTACGGGACCAGCGTCACGCGCGAGTGGGCCTTGGACCCGGCCAGGGACATCATGCTCGCTTACATGCAGAACGGCGAGCCGCTGCTCCCGGACCACGGCTTCCCGGTGCGCGTCATCATCCCCGGCTGCATCGGCGGGCGCATGGTCAAGTGGCTCAAGCGCATCGTCGTCACCCCCGCCGAGTCCGACAACTACTACCATTACAAGGACAACCGCGTCTTGCCATCCCATGTTGATGCCGAGCTTGCCAACGCCGAAGGTAAACTATCCAATAATCTAGCTAGCAGCAAAAGTAACGAGCTCAAACAACGGATTTTACACGACATGCATCGGAATGTGCAGCGTGGTGGTACAAGCCGGAGTACATTATCAACGAGCTGAACATAAACTCGGTGATCACAACGCCGGGGCACGACGAGATCCTGCCCATCAACGCCATCACCACGCAGTGCGGCTACACGATGAAAGGATACGCCTACACCGGTGAGTCATATACCCACTTTGTGCTCCTTTCACGCCTTCGTTTGACAAACTATTGTCACGTTTAATTTCATGGAGAAACTATATATGCTTTTACTTAGTGGTAAGTGAGGAGTGTTATAAATACCTGACGGAGTATAAATTAGCAAGACCTGTATCTAGGCAAACTAAAGCTGTCACCAGTAACCCAACACATATCTTCTTCATTGCCAGTCATATCCCTGTGACATATACTAATCGAGTTGGGTTGGTGCGTCTTGAAAATTTATATTAGGCATGATAAGTATTTGTGAAACGGAGAGAGTAGCACTGAATGACTGAAACAATTGATTAGCAGGGAGGAACTCAGTAGCAAGAACTTAGGATACTCGATCAAAAAAATCAACAAGTTGCAACCCTTTACGATTATACTACAACTTCACTATGATTCCCTACGCTTAGCCCCATAAAAGCATCTTGGAAAACGGGCGCTGGGTACATAGTTTATGAAGTCGGTTGTGTCCCTACGTGCCCTTTTCTGCGAGGAGAAGCATGGCCTCTTCGTTGCATCCAAAAGCTGCTGCCCAGTTGGATCTAGCAATACTAAAAAAATGTTGCTTTTGAAAATACCCAAAGGCTGCCACGCTATGGTCCTATATATGGTGTGTCTAGAAAAGGAACAAAAAGACTATCAGTGGTCTCCCTATTTTGTCCGGACTCCAGTGAGGCCACGACAGCATTCGTGGTCGAAACGAGACGCGATTCGTGTGATCAATCGCAGCTGCGAGAAATATATCTCCTCTTTCAGCAAGAGTAACTATAGTCCACATGGTAACAGTAACTTTGGTTCGGAAGCACACGCATGCATGTAACAGTAACGAGTAGTCACTGACGGGATTTTGTTTGTTTCGGCGCGTCAGGCGGTGGCAAGAAGGTGACGCGGGTGGAGGTGACGCTCGACGGCGGCGAGACATGGCTGGTGTGCGCGCTCGACCACCCGGAGAAGCCCAACAAGTACGGCAAGTACTGGTGCTGGTGCTTCTGGTCCGTCGAGGTCGAGGTCCTTGATCTCCTCGGCGCCAAGGAGGTCGCCGTCCGCGCCTGGGACCAGTCGCTCAACACCCAGCCCGAGAAGCTCATCTGGAACCTCATGGTACGTACTGGTCATAAGCGTCGTGCAACTCAGAAGTCATGCATTGGGCATGGCACCTCGAATGTTGATTCTGACGGTGCTGTGTGATGATGGTTTTTTTGGCAGGGGATGATGAACAACTGCTGGTTCAAGATGAAGGTGAGCGTGTGCAGGCCACATAAGGGCGAGATCGGGCTAGTGTTCGAGCACCCGACGCAGCCGGGCAACCAGGCCGGCGGATGGATGGCGCGGCAGAAGCACCTGGAGACGGCGGAGGCCGCGGCGCCGGGGCTGAAGCGCAGCACGTCCACGCCCTTCATGAACACCACCGACGGCAGGCAGTTCACCATGTCGGAGGTGCGCAAGCACGCGTCGCAGGAGTCGGCGTGGATCGTCGTGCACGGCCACGTCTACAACTCCACCAAGTTCCTCAAGGACCACCCGGGCGGCGCCGACAGCATCCTCATCAACGCCGGGACGGACTGCACCGAGGAGTTCGACGCCATCCACAGCGACAAGGCCAAGGCGCTCCTCGACACGTACCGCATCGGCGAGCTCATCACCACCGGCACCGGCTACAGCTCCGACAACTCCATCCACGGCGGCTCCATGCTCTCCCACCTCGCGCCCATCCGCGAGGCCATCCGGGCCCCCGCGCTCGTCGCGCTCTCCAACCCGCGCGACAAGGTCCGCTGCCGCCTCGTGGCCAAGAAGGAGCTGTCCCACGACGTCCGCCTGTTCCGCTTCGCCCTGCCGTCGGCCGACCAGGTGCTCGGTCTCCCCATCGGCAAGCACATCTTCGTGTGCGCCACCATTGACGGGAAGCTGTGCATGCGGGCGTACACGCCGACGAGCATGGTGGACGAGATCGGCCACTTCGACCTCCTCGTGAAGGTGTACTTCAAGAACGAGCACCCCAAGTTCCCCAACGGCGGGCTCATGACCCAGTACCTGGAGTCCCTGCCGATCGGCTCCTACATCGACGTCAAGGGGCCCCTCGGCCACGTCGAGTACACCGGCCGCGGCAGCTTCATGATCAACGGCAAGCAGCGCCACGCGCGGCGCCTCGCCATGATCGCCGGCGGGAGCGGGATCACGCCGATGTACCAGGTGATCCAGGCAGTGCTGCGTGACCAGCCGGAGGACCAGACGGAGATGCACCTCGTGTACGCGAACCGCACGGAGGACGACATCCTCCTCCGCGACGAGCTGGACCGGTGGGCGGCCGAGTACCCGGACAGGCTCAAGGTGTGGTACGTGATCGACCAGGTGAAGCGGCCGGCGGACGGGTGGAAGTACAGCGTCGGGTTCGTAACGGAGGCCATCCTGCGGGACCACGTGCCGGAGGGCGGCGACGACACGCTGGCCCTCGTCTGCGGGCCGCCGCCGATGATCCAGTTCGCCATCAAGCCCAACCTGGAGAAGCTCAAGTACGACATCGAAAATTCCTTCATCGCCTTCTGAGAACCATATAACGCACCGTACCAGATGTGTATATAAGTGTGCCCAAAGCCAGTCAAATTACCTATGCCATCATTACATGAAATGGGATTATGGGAAGGTTTATAAGATGTACGATTGAACTGTGGCTCTCGTCTAGAGACTAGAACACGTACAACAGGGGTCATATTTCGCCCTCGGAATGTGAGTCTGAGGAGGCTGTTTGTTTCAGCCTGTATACTGCTAGCAGGTAACCATTGTTGTTTCTGGGACCAGGATATCAGAATATGTAAGGTTAATTGTTTGAACGGAGAGGAGAAATGTAAGTGTGCAATTGTGGAAGCGGCACCCTGTCCACCTCGTATAACAGCTTCTTGCGGTGCCTCGTGTCATCAATCTCAATCATCCGAGTCATACAATTCACGATCTTCATGGTACTCGAAGCCATCTCGTCACTGTTCAGCCCATGCAAGGGCACTAGGGATGGTAAACGGCTCAGCCCACGGGCTCTTTCACAATTAATTTCAGTCCTTATTGAATATTAGTTCAAAAAACAATATAACCTGTCTTTTGTGCTTTCAAGAAGAAGAGAGGATGAACCCCATTTTCCTACGATTCAACTATGTAATACAAGTGAAGGAAAAGATTGAAAGATGGTGCCGACTAGAGAGGAACCGGATAGCACAAGTAGAAGGCAGATAGCAGAGAGACTCCAAAATATAGTTGCAGGTATGAGCACGTAACAAAGAAGAGAACAAGTGGCCATCCTATTGCTGCTATGGTAAAATATATGGAACAAAGAAACAGACGGATTTTCCTGGGGTGGAAAAAGATTAAGAAGAGGTGACAAGGCTAATCAAAGAGGAGCACAATTGGTAAATCTTTACGGGAAGGACACCTAACTAGGCAGCAACTCAGGAGAGGCACCCCCCATCCCCACCACAATGCTCCTTCACTAATTGTATTGGGGGCAACTCTTGGTTACTAACAACTTGAACAAATCTACTAGTATTCTTTCTGGATTTTTATTCCTACTTTCATTAAAAGGAAGTACCCTGTCACTTAAATTAAAAAATGTTAGTTCAAAAAAATTTAAATTTGGACCGATCCTCATCCGATCTGACCTTTTGCATTACTAGTTCATTTTTTTGATCGCTTTATCAGCCCTCCAGTAAAAGCCGGAGGATGCAGGATAGAGGTCGAAATCAACCACGTCGACGAGGAAGCAAGAGGCAAGGAGCTCAGAGCTGGAGCTAGGCGAACCTTGTGGAACCTAGACTGGCACGGGAGGAGACCGTCACGGCGGCGCGGCGGCACGGCTGTCGAAGTGCAGCTACGACACTTCCCCGGTCTGCTACAGAAGCAGCCCGCGGAGGTTCCTTGATTGGAGGGGCTTGACAGCTCTAGGGCGATCCAACTCAAGCGAGCGGGTGAACACCGAGATTTACGTGGTTCGGACCGTCGAAGCGTAATACCCTACGTCCACGGTGGTAATTGTTGTATTGCTTGCGCGTGTGAGTTAGCAGGGTTGCGAATGGATGCCAAACCTTTGTTAGGTGGACACCCTGGTCCTTTTATAGTTCAAGGCCGGAGTGGTTACAATAGGGCTCAGGGCCCAACAGGTGGCCCCGAAACTACCTGAACCTTATACATGATCTAGGATTTTTACATACCTAGGTAGAGTGGTTGGCTGGAGAGTTAAGGCGCCGCCTGACATGCTGAGCGCCTCTTACCACGTGTCAAAGTGTGTAGCCGACACTTCCCCCGGGCCTGCTCTGGGCAGCCCGCGGAGGTTCTTTTTCGGAGGGGCTAGTCACTCGCGGAGAGCTTCAGCGTTAGGGACGATTGGAGAAGCTTGACACGGGGGATTTTACGTGGTTCAGGCAGCCGGAGCGTAAAACCCTACGTCCACGGTGAGCAGAGTTGCTCGTTGTATTGCTTGTTACTCAGAATCAGAGTCCTGAGCTTGAGGGTGTGAGATGTCGAGTGGCTAGAGTGCGAGGGTGCGTAAGAGACGAACCTCTGCTAACGTCGCCTACCCGAGCCTTTTATAGTCCAAGGCCCGTGCGGCTTACAAGGTGGGCCTGGGACCTGACAGGTGGTCCCGGGGAGATTGCCTGCCATCTACCGTATCTGTAGTTATGCCGGTAGTTGTCTCTAGCGAAGGCTTTCGAGTCTTCGTTTTGCCGCCCTGCCCATGCCGCAAGCTAGTCGTAGTGGTTGATGATGGCAGGGGCGGCAGGGGATGTCTTGTCGCTGTGTTTTGTAGGATCGAAGAGCACGTGAAAAGCTACCAGAGGGGGGTGAATGGTAGATTAAAACTTTTTGCACCGGAAACAACAAAAACCCCTCAGCAAAAAATCAATCGGTTAAAGAAACCGTGTGTGCAAGAGTTTTCAAATGTGTTCAACCGTGACAAATCAAGTAGAGAGGTAGAGAATCAAGTCACGAATCTAATGCAACAAGAATCACTTGAAAACACGAAGTAAAACTTGAGATACGATCAAAACATTAAACGAAGATCAATCTGTTCTACCCGATATAAAACAGATCTGCAACGCTGCAAAGAAACTCGTGTATCTCAAAAACTACAGATTCAAAGCTCGTGAAAATTTCATAGGTGATAGATAATTGAGTTGTGAAGACAACCCAAAAAGAATCACGTCAATCGGATCTGTAAAACTCGAGTTATGAACGAAACACCGAAGCAACGTCGGTCTGTCCAGAAACTCGGCGAGAAAGACTTGACGAAAAACAAGTCGGACGAACAAGGCACAAAAGCTTCTCGAAACTATGAAATTTATTCAATAGAAACACAAGAGGAACAGCTCAAAGTTCTCTACCCACGAGAGCTCTAGCCTCACTTGCTTTTATAGCCAGCCCTCAGGCTAAACAATCCAATCTAGGACTCCTACTCCTAATTGGACTCGTATCCTAACTTACCGTAACTGCTCAGGACTCTCCTATTCACAGATAGAAGCAATCGTGAGACTTCCAAACACCTTAGGAACGTCCTAAACATTTCTAAAACAACTCAACTTCGTGCCTAGCACGAAATCCTATCATAACCAACTCAAATCTTCCATATTTGAGCCATATCCGACTCAGCCTCAGCCTGAGTACGCAATCCAGCCGGTTGGACCTTTCCGACCAATTCTTTACGTCCAATTCTCTTCATCACGCCTTGGAACAATGTTGCCACGTCCATACACTCCTTGCACACATGCAAACACCTTCCAACGACGTACACACAACCTTCATATGCACTGCCCTTGATCCAAACATGCTGCGCGACCTCCCGATCAACTCAACCACAGCTCCTCCCGAACTTGGTTGTTGGAACCTAATCTCCTCCCTGAGACTAGTCCAAGGATCCCGTCACCAGCCATGCCTTGAACTCAAGCAACACCTGCAAATGAATAAACAACCAATTCTTCCGAGCACAAGTCCTCGACTTGACTCACGTTAGTTCAAAACCACAACACCTTACATGAGCACGTCACATAAGCATGTTGCAAACCATATCAAATGATAACAGCCATAACCACCAAAACACACCAAAAACTTAGCAAATTAATACTAAGCAAACCTTCCCATAAAGTAAGTTTGAAACATTATGAGTTAAAAGGAAAAACAAGACGCTGCAGTTCTACGAGTTGAACTTCACGGGAGCTATCTAAAAACAAGCTCCGGACCTCACAGAAGCTCTCCGGACCTTGTATCGGACCTTGCCAACACTTAGCGGACCTAACAAAGTACTTATCGGACCTTGCCACAGAAGAATGTTTTGGCAATATTCAAAACTTTTATCCTAATTGCCAATGTATTCAGCACACATAGGTCTCACAATCTCCCCCTTGATGAATGCATTGGCAACACCAATTAAAATCCGAACATTGGCTTATGAAAAGTTTTGAAAAGCTTTGAAAACTCATTTCTCCCCCTTTATTAATTTCTCCCCAGTTTTTAAAATCAGAGAAGGAAGAAAGTGTATAACATATGCAAAGTGTAAAAAAAATCTCTCCTTATACATATTTCTCCCCCTTTGACAATGTATTCAACAATGTTCAAAAGAGAAATTTTTAAATGTTATGAGCATATTATAACATATACATACAAAACAAAGCTCATCCAAGTCATACTATCAGGTTACTTACACTATCACATCAATGAGATACATAAAGTAGTGTAAGCCATGCTAGGGATCAAATGTATTTTTCAGTTTAAGCAAGTCATGATCTCCCTTACTCAACTATTTCAAAACCTGAAAACATGACACTTGTTGCTGCATTTTTATTATTCATAATCATTCGAGGCACAAAGTTGATCATATGATATTTGCAAGAGATTATATGCCGCATCAACCTTATTCTAACCAACCAAGCCAAGCCTATGTCATTTGACAATCAGAAGCTTAAGGACATGATTTTAGTCATACACAATTCCTTCCAAGTTCATATCTTAGTGCAATGATAAGCAATCTCAAAAGAAGAAGTGCAATGCATGCATATTCTCTTGATCTTTTCTCAAATTTTTATTTGAAAACTCAACATGTGAGCTGATCACTTGATTAATTTTTTATGATTAAAAGCACTTGTGAGCACGCAACAAGTTCAAAACAGCAAGAAAGTTCGATCATGACCAGATTTAGTGTAAGTAATTATTCCAATTACTAGTCATGGCAAAAACTACAAAATGTATAACATGAGTAATGTAGTAAGAACTTTCAGCCTGTAAAAGGAATCACAAAGTCATATATGTATGAAATACTATGCTCATATTATTTTAGTTTCAGATTTACACATAGACTTTCAAAGTTTCAAAAACTCCCCCTCAATTTAAGCCATGAGGATGCATAACCCCTATTTCACTACGAATGAAACAAAAACGAGTGAAATCTAAAGGTTTTGTAAAAATATCAGCCAATTGTTGTTCGGTATCGACATGGTGAAGCACAATGTTTCCTTTTTCAACATTATCACGAAGAAAGTGATACCTAATGTCAATGTGCTTAGTTCTAGAGTGTTTCACGGGGTTTTTAGCAATAAAAATTGCACTAGTGTTATCACAAAATAGTGGAACACTATCTAAATCAACCCCATAGTCCTTAAGTGTTTGAACAATCCAAAAAATTTGTGAGCAAGCACTAGCCACAACTACATATTCAGATTCGGCCGTGGATTGTGCAACTGAACTTTGTTTTCTAGAGGACCAAGCAACAAGTGAATTACCAAGAAAATGACAAGCACCCGAAGTACTTTTCCTATCAATCCTACAACCCCCAAAATCAGCATCCGAAAAAGCTTTCAAAGAAACGGTTGAGGAAGAAGGAAGAAAAATGCCAAATTCTTGAGTTCCATGTAGGTACCTGAGAATCCTTTTGATGGCTTGGCGATGTGAAGCACGTGGAGAAGCTTGAAAACGTGCACAAAGACATACGCTGAATTGTATGTCCGGTCTTGACGCTGTGAGATACAAAAGTGATCCAATCATACTTCTGTATTCTTTTTTATCGACCGGGTCACCATCTTCGTCAAGTTTAAGTGTTGTTGCTGTTCCCATTGGTGTTCGAAGAGGCTTGCATTTGTCCATGTTGAAGCGCTTAAGAAGGTCCTTTGTATACTTAGTTTGATGCACAAAAGTTCCTTCTTTTGTTTGCTTGATTTGCAACCCCAAAAAGTATGTGAGTTCTCCCATCATACTCTTCTTGCATGGCATTAATCCAAGATTCATTAGTGAGTGTGTGTGATATATCCTTGGGTTCAAAAGAAGCAACAAAAGCAGAATGAGCATGAGAGTTTGGATCGCAAAACCTGGACCGAGTGACTCGTTCATGCAAGCTTCCAATGATTTGTTGTGGAGGATGACTTTTGAGTACTCGGAGGGGAGTAGACACTTCACAAGCACCTTCTTCTTCATGTTCGGACCTTTGATTAGGAGAGCTTGTTGATTGAGGAAGGTCCGAACCAGCAGTAGTGACTATTAGTGCTGGTTGTGGTGCAAAATCAGCAGCTTGATCGTTATTTACTTCCGAGTTTTTGGGCAGCAGCACCACTTCTTCATCTTCTTCAATAAAAATACTCTCCCCCTGCGGATATGGATCCGGACCTGCAATATCGGAGCTAGTACTTGGGCTAGCTTCATCAAATGAAACCTCGCAAGTCTCCACAATTTTGTTAGTGTCAAGTAAAAGCACACGGTAGCCTCTAGTATGAGATGGATAACCAAGAAACATGCTATCAACAGATCTAGCTTCAAATTTATCAAGATTACTATGTTTCTTAACAAAGCATTTGCAACCAAAAACCCTAAAGTGTGTAACACTAGGCCTATGTCCAAACCGGAGCTCATATGGGGTTTTCCAAGCTTAGCACGCAAGAAAACACGATTTGAGACATAACAAGCGGTTGCAATTGCATCAGCCCAAAATTTCCTAGGAGTTTGATATTCATCAAGCATAGTCCTAGCCATCTCAACTAAGGTCCTGTTCTTTATTTCTACGACACCATTTTTGTGACGCCCTCAATTCTGTGGGAAAACCACGGAACCGAGAACTAATGCATATGTGTGCCCAGGATGTTCATCACACATACACATTCGTTCCACAAACTGAATTCAGATTATATATTACCATGAATAACAGAGTTTATTACAACACCTCATGAGTCTTGGACTCATGCTCAAGCGGAAGTCTTATTTCTATGCAGCGGAAGTCTTTATTTTAATGCGGAAGCAAAAACTAATGCGGAAGCAAAACTAAGCAGAAGTGGCTCCATCTCTACTCCCTCCACAGGCAAGGTTGAGAACAGATCACACGCCATGATGCTCCACTTGGTCTTCATAGTAGCCTTCTCTTGCTGTTGATGATGAAATAATAATGCAAGTTTGAGTACAATGAGGTACTCAGCAAGTGCGGGGAAAACACATGATATGCAATTCATAAACAAGGTAGGTATAAAAGGTTTATTTGTAGAAAAGCATTTTTGTAAAACCATGATAGAACAACAACTTAACTTTAGATGTAATCCCAACATGTATTAAATTACCAACATACCTCCATCACTTCCCGTGTTCCATCCGAACATTAACCAATCCTTTATTCATACTCACGAATACCTCCTCGTATTCGCTACCATCTCACCTCGTAAAACAACCTCGTCTCACACCGAGACCAATCTCATGTCATGTCCCAACAGTCATGCAACCATCTCATCATCCAGACTCAACAGTTCCAAACCAATAACCATAACTAAGAACCTTCCCCAAACCATCCCAATAACCATCCCAAAAACCATCCCAACTAATCATGGCAGTTTAGCCAGGTGCTCGTGACCGTAAGCTCGGCTATCATGATAGTTTTAGTAACTCTGCAGAGTTTGCACCTCTTTACCCACAAGTTTGTGATTTCATCACCCGTCGGTGACTGCAGAACCTCCATTATACCAGTACACAACCGTCGGTGTATGGTCAAGAGATCACAAAATAGCCTTTACAAAGGGGTTACTAGATGTATGGACTCACTAAGGTTTCACCGACAGGCTAGAATCTCCAATTCTCCCACCCACGGGCCCCCTCTTGTGCCATGCAGTTCCCAGGGCAGTCCTCACTCGACTCCCATTCCCCGCGCCTTCCACAGTCTATAACACTATAGCAACTTACCTAATTACTCAGCTAAGCCGCACCCATACTTGGCCTTGTGGTGGCGCTGTTATCCTGGCATGTGCATGCATGAACCGGTCCTTAGATCTACGGCAAGCAAAACCACCATCTCATGCTACCTCGTTCACAAAACCCAGGCTTGCCTAGATCTCCCTCCGATCCATATTCATTAACCTCATCAGTTACTTATTATCAGTACGAGTGCAGTTAGCTAGACACATCTATCTCGCTTCCCAATCCATAGACTCAGCGAAGCATAAAGAAAAACCATACCCGACTCATAAACTTCCCAGGCGACAAGGGTGGTTTAACCAATACTAGTAAACTCCTATAAAAAGGGTTTGCCATCATGTTTGACTCAGCACACACACCTTTTTGCAAAACAGTTTTATCCAAAACATAGGATCAATATGGTCAAGGAGCACTTGCCTTGTACTTGCGGTTCCGGTTGTTCTTGATTCTCAAAACCTTGTTGCTGCAGCTCGTCGTAGACAGCTCCCTGAACCTGTCCTGCTATGTAGGATTCACGTGCATACAAGATTCACAGCAATCAATATCATGCGCAAACCTTAAACTAGATGCGATGATGCACATGCATGCTATCCTATGTTTTTTATTAGATTGGTGTGCTCTTGCATGGCTTGCATGGGCAGAGGTGTTCGGATCAAAGGTGGACGTGACGATGATCTTGTCTTTAGATCAAACTGATCATCGAGTGATCTGCCCACGAGAAGGCTTCTGTTCGAAAGGAATTGAAGAACAGATGCAAAGAGATGAACACAATGATGTCGTAAGGTGGTATTGAAGTCCTATCTCACGCTCTTCTTGACTTCTAGGTCCTCCTCAGACCACTTGGTTCTTCTCCGATGATCTCCCTTGTTGCGCTTCGGCGATGTTTTGCTCGGCGAGTTAGGGCTAGGGCTCTAAGTCGTCGACTCAGGATTTGAAAGAGAAGTTTGTGGTTTCGGCCAGAGGTTTTGGGTTCTATTTATAATCGGGAAGAGAAGAGTCCTAATCTGATTGGATCCCGAATAAGATTCTTATTCAGATCTTTGTTGGATCCTATCGTCTTATCTTTGGTAACATCGTGGAATTTAGATCGGTTTCTGTTGCGTACCGGTATCTTTACGCGTAAAAACCGCTCCAGAACTCGTTACCTCCGCGATGATGAGCTTCGGAAGCTCCACGTGTCCTCCAGGGCCTAGTATCTCCTCCTCCGCAGAGACGAGCTCCGGTTGTGCCGCGTGTCACGAGCGAGACCTCCCTCTTCTCCGGAGGTGAGCTCCGCGCACGCACGTGTTGGCGCCGGTCTTCCCCCTCTTCTTTCCTCAGGGACATGCCCCGAGGATGACACGTGTTTAGCTGCGACGGACCTCCCGGAGATAAGCTCCGGTGGTGACACGTGTTCGATAGATCTGGACTTCTCGGAGATGGGTTCCGAGATCGACATGTATCCCGCGCGACTGGTCCTCTGATTTTCGTGAGGACTAGCTCCGAGGATGACACGTGTCTTGCGGAAATGCCTTTGCTTCTTCTGCAGAGGCTAGCTCCGTGGGCAACACGTGTCCCACAGGGTCGGACTTCTTTTCAATTGCGGAGGTGACCCCCGAGCCTGCCACGTAGACAGTTTAGCGGTGGACCTCTCCCAACTTCTCGGGGATGAGCTCCGAACACGCCGCGTGGCCTGCTGGCCGCGGAAGTTGCCTTCGACGCTCTCTGAGGGCTTTATTGGCTATTGTTTTGATAATTCTCTCTGTTCCTATTTTTCATTAAAATGTTTCCTCTTATCATGAACATATGCTGACACCCGAGGCGAGGGTGTCACAAATCTACCCCCTTTAAATTGAATCTCTCCCTCGAGATTCGTTAGTAGGAAATAGATGGGGGAATTCTGCCTTAATATCCTCTTCACGCTCCCATGTGGCTTCAGCTTCAGTGTGATGGCTCCATTGTACCTTGCACCATCGAATCACCTTGTTTCGGGTGACCCTTTCCTTTACGTCCAAGATTCGGACAGGGTGTTCTGCGTAAGTCAGGTCCTCTTGAAGTTCAAGTTTTCTCATTGACACTTGTTCCTCTGGTACTCTCAAGCACTTCTTGAGCTGGGATACATGAAACACGTCATGTACGTTGGAGAGGTGGTTTGGGAGCTCTAGTTGATAGGCTACTTCTCCTCGCTTGTCCAAAATCTTAAAGGGTCCGATGTAGCGAGGTGCTAGCTTGCCTTTGACGTTGAAACGTCGTTGGCCTCAGATAGGCGATACCTTAAGGTATACGAAGTCTCCTACTTCAAAGGTCAACTTCCTACGCCTATTGTCCGCATAGCCTTTCTGTCATGACTGAGCAGCCTTTAAGTTCTCCCGTATCGTTTGGACTTGCTTTTCAGCCTCTTGTAGTACTTCGGGTCCAAACACCTGGTTCTCTCCAGCGGCGTTCTACACCGTCTACCATACAAGGCTTCGAAAGGCGACATCTTCAAGCTAGCTTGATAGCTGTTGTTATAGGAGAACTTGGCATACGGTAAACTCCTATCCCAACTACGCCCACGTTTCAAGGCGCAAGCTCTCAACATGTCCTCCAAAATTTGATTCGTCCTTTCGGTTTGTCCATCTGTTTGTGGGTGATAGGCGGAGCTAAAATCCAGTCGTGTACCCATGGCTTTCTGCAGCTTCCTCCAGAATCTAGAGGTAAACTGAGAACCTCGATCTGAGACTATCCTCTTCGGAACTCCGTGACGGCACACGATCTGCTCCATGTACAACTCTGCCAATTGTGCAATGTTGTAACTGGTCTTTACCGAAAGAAAATGGGCGGTTTCTGTCAACCGGTCCACAATGACCCAGATGGAGTCATATCCTGACTGAGTACGTGGTAATCCGACGATGAAGTCCATACTGATGTCCTCCCATTTCTAATCGGGTATTCTCAAAGGTTGCAACAATCTAGTGGGTTTTTGATGTTCGGCTTTTACCCGTTGGCATGTGTCGCATAGGGCAACGTATTCGGCTATATCCCTCTTCATACCATCCCACCAATAGCAAGTTTTCAAATCCTTGTACATTTTGGTGCTCCCTGGATGTATGGAATAAGGTGAATCATGTGCCTCCTTCAATATCATGTCGTGAAGGTGTCTTATGTTTGGCACACAAATCCTTTTTCCTAGCCAAAGCGTACCCTTTTCATCCTCCTTGAAATCCTTCTCTATCCCTTGTCGGATTCATTCCTTGATCTCCTTGATCCCCTCGTCCGTTGCTTGGCCTTTTCTTATTTCTTGCTCCAATGGGGAGTGGATCTCTATTATCTCCACGTTATTCAAGAATCCAAGGTCTAACCGTTCGAACTCCTTACGTAGTTCGGGTGGTAGCTCCCGAACCATGAGTTGGTGACATGCTCCCTTTCTGCTCAATGCGTCAGCTACTACATTGGCCTTCCCGGGGTGGTAGTTGATTCCCACATCATAATCCTTGATGAGTTCTAACCATCGACATTGCCTCAAATTCAAGTCCATTTGTGTAAATATGTACTTGAGGCTTTTATGATCCGTATAGATCTCACATCGATGACCAAGGATATAATGTCTCCAAATCTTCAATGCATGCACCACTGCTGCTAACTCCAAATCATGCGTAGGATAGTTAAGCTCATGCTTCTTTAATTGTCGTGAGGCATAGGCTACCACTTGTCCTTCCTGCATGAGTACACATCCGAGCCCTTGTCTGGATGCGTCACAATATATGTCAAAGCTCTTGCTTACATCTGGCAATACCAGAACTGGTGCTGTGGTTAGCCTTTTCTTGAGCTCCTCAAAACTTTCTTGGCAGGCCTGTGTCCATTGAAAGACTTTTCCCTTCATTAGCAACTCCGTCATAGGTTTTGCTATCTTAGAGAAGTCTTTAATGAAGCGCCGATAGTATCCTGCCATCCCAAGGAAACTTCGAATATCCCTCACGCTCTTCGGTTGGTTCCACTTCAGAACATCTCTCACCTTTCCAGGATCAACCGATACCCCTTCCTTGGAGATGATGTGGCCAAGGAAAGATATTTCCTTTAGCCAAAATTGACACTTGTTGAGCTTGGCATACAACTGATGCTCGCGCAACTTCTGCAAGGTCAATCTCAGATGTTCTTCATGCTCCTCCTTACTTTTTGAATACACCATAATTTCATCGATGAAAACCACGACAAACTTGTCCAAGTATTCCATGAAAACCTTGTTCATAAGGTACATGAAGTATGCAGGTGCATTTGTCAATCCAAAAGACATAACGGTATATTCATATGAACCATACTGTGTCCAAAAGGCTGTCTTAGGTATATCGGAGGGCTTAATCTTCAGCTGGAAGTATCCCGACCGAAGATCAATCTTGGAGAATACTCGGGCTCCTTTCATTTGATCAAACTGGTCCTCTATACGGGGCAGAGGGTATTCATTCTTGATGGTCACCTCGTTGAGAGACCTGTAGTCCACGCACATTCTTTGGGTTCCGTCCTTCTTGTCCACGAAGAGTACCGGAGCTCCCCATGGTGACGAACTTGGACGGATAAAACCCTTCTCCAACTGTTCTTGAAGTTGCTTCTTGAGTTCAACTAGCTCGTTGACGGGCATCCTATATGGTCTCTTAGCTATGGGTGCAGTTCCGGGTACCAAATCTATGGCAAACTCGATGTCCCGGTCAGGTGGCATTCCTGGAAGCTCTTTCGGGAACACGTCCGAAAATTCCTGAACCACTGGAATGCTGTCCAACGTTGTTCCTTCGGCGTGGTTCAATTCTGCCCGTTCGGTTGTTTGCTGGGCTGACTCAAACTCGACACGGATACCTTGTTCGTTTGTCAACTGCACACTTCTTTCAGCACATTGGATTACTCCATTGTGCTTGCTTAACCAATCCATTCCGAGTATGATGTCAATCCCGTGGGAGTCCAAAACAATAAGGTTGGCAAGGAAGTCTACCCCCCTAGTCCTCATTTCTCCTCCGGGAGAATTAACTAACATAGCACATTCTAAGTGGGATACGGGTAGATGATGTTTGGCAACATATTTGGATGATATGAAGGAATGTGATGCTCCGGAATCAAATAAAATGGTGGCTGGGTTGGAGTTGGCAAAGAACATACCAATTGCGACGTCCTCAACCTGTTGTGCTTCCTCAGCAGTGATGTGGTTTACGTGGCCACGAGCATAGTTCTGCGGTCCACGGTTCCCTTGGTTATCCCCTCCATTTGGTCGCTGGTTCTGCTTGGGCACGTTACTTTGCTGTCCAGGGCCTCTCCTCGGGCACTGGTTAGCGAAATGGCCTACTTCCCCGCATGCAAAGCATGCCCTGTTGCCTACGGCAGCAGGTACGTTGGGGCGGGGGTTTTGAACAGGATCGCCATTGTTAGGCCAGGGCGCAGGAGGCATGGGCACCCGAGGTGCCGGTGCAACGAATCGTTGCTGTGGTGGCTGACCAGGGCGGTACGCAGGAGTGGTCGATCCATACTGCAGTGCAGGGGGCATGTACCTAGGTCGTACGTTGCTCCCTTGGGGCTGGTATGGCATCTTCCTCTTGCACTCTCGCTCGATCTCTCGGATCTTGTTTTCAACCACAATAGCCTTATCAACCAGCTTCTGGAAGCTTACGTAGTCATTGTTGAGGAGCTGAACCATGGATCTCATTGTTCAACCCTCTCATGAACAGGTACTGCTTCCTCTGATCTGAGTTGACATCTTCGGGGGCATACCGGGACAGTTGTATGAACTTGTTGAGATATTCATTCACACTTTTCTGTCCTTGGCGAAGACCTTCAAACTCCTGCCTCTTGAGCACCATTACACCAACAGGGATGTAGTGGGAGCGGAAACTTTCCTTGAACTCAGTCCAAGTGATTGTCTCCGGGTTGGCATGGGCGTTGCTCAAGGCATCCCACCAGTCAGCGGCATCTCCCATAAGTTGGTGCGACGCAAAGAGAACCTTCTCTCGGTCGTTGCACTGAACAATGGCGAGCTTCTTCTCCATGGATTTCAACCAATCATCGGCCTCCATGGGGTCACTAGCTTGAGCAAAGGTAGGTGGTCGAGTCCTCATGAACTCTCCCAACCTGTTATGAGCCGGCGGTAGTGGTGGCGGTGGTGCCGGAACGGGGTTTTGGTTGGCCTGCAACTGACCCAAAGTTTGGATCATGGTTTTCATAAGCTGGTTTTGCATGGCCATCAGCCATTCCAGGTGATTTTCACCAGCTCCGGGGTTAGCAGGAACTTCCTCATGGTCATCCTCCTGGACGTTCCTTCGGCTGGCGTTTCCTCTCACCATCTGTGAGAGAGAACGAAATAGAATAGAAGGTTAGAAGGTCCCTTCAACTATATGCATCAAGGTGAGTTGGACTATATATATTAGCCCTTATGAGGATGTGATCAAGTGCCGAAGCATTTCACACCTCTTTCTTCTTACGTATAGATATGGACAACATTTTTGAGACGTTCCACAACTCACACTAAGCACATATTCACAAATAATCATCACAAGGGCCCACACAACTCCTATTCAAGGATGGTTTCCTATGTCAAGGTGGTTTTAAAGGCCAATCTAAGCTATTCACCCTAGGACGTTTGTAACTCCTATTTAGGGGCGTGACCCGTAGCTCTATTATCTATCTAAGGTTTTCTATCTAGGCGTGTAACCTACTGTCAACCCGTGGCTCTGATTCCAAATCTGTGACGCCCTCAATTCTATGGGAAAACCACGGAACCGAGAACTAATGCATATGTGTGCCCAGGATGTTCATCACACATACACATTCGTTCCACAAACTGAATTCAGATTATATATTACCACGAATAACAGAGTTTATTACAACACCTCATGAGTCTTGGACTCATGCTCACAGCGGAAGTCTTATTTCTATGCAGCGGAAGTCTTTATTTTAATGCGGAAGTAAAAACTAATGCGAAGCAAAACTAAGCAGAAGTGGCTCCATCTCTACTCCCTCCACAGGCAAGGTTGAGAACAGATCACACGCCATGATGCTCCACTTGGTCTTCATAGTAGCCTTCTCTTGCTGTTGATGATGAAATAATAATGCAAGTTTGAGTACAATGAGGTACTCAGCAAGTGCGGGGAAAACACATGATATGCAGTTCATAAACAAGGTATGTATAAAAGGTTTATTTGCAGAAAAGCAGATTTGTAAAACCATGATAGAACAACAACTTAACTTTAGATGTAATCCCAACATGTACTAAATTACCAACATACCTCCATCACTTCCCGTGTTCCATCCGAACATTAACCAATCCTTTATTCATACTCACGAATACCTCCTCGTATTCGCTACCATCTCACCTCGTAAAACAACCTCGTCTCACACCGAGACCAATCTCATGTCATGTCCCAACAGTCATGCAACCATCTCATCGTCCAGACTCAACAGTTCCAAACCAATAACCATCCCAAAAACCATCCCAACTAATCATGGCAGTTTAGCCAGGTGCTTGTGACCGTAAGCTCTGCTATCATGATAGTTTTAGTAACTCTGCAGAGTTTGCACCTCTTTACCCACAAGTTTGTGATTTTGTCTCCCGTCGGTGACTGCAGAACCTCCATTATACCAGTACACAACCGTCGGTGTATTGTCAAGAGATCACAAAATAGCCTTTACAAAGGGGTTACTAGATGTATGGACTCACTAAGGTTTCACCGGCAGGCTAGAATCTCCAATTCTCCCACCCACGGGCCCCCTCTTGTGCCATGCAGTTCCCAGGGCAGTCCTCACTCGACTCCCATTCCCTGTGCCTTCCACAGTCCATAACACTCTAGCAACTTACCTAATTACTCAGCTAAGCCGCACCCATACTTGGCCTTGTGGTGGCACTGTTATCCTGGCATGTGCATGCATGAACCGGTCCTTAGATCTACGGCAAGCAAAACCACCATCTCATGCTACCTCGTTCACAAAACCCAGGCTTGCCTAGATCTCCCTCCGATCCATATTCATTAACCTCATCAGTTACTTATTATCAGTACGAGTGCAGTTAGCTAGACACATCTATCTCGCTTCCCAATCCATAGACTCAGCGAAGCATAAAGCAAAAACCATACCCGACTCATAAACTTCCTAGGCGACAAGGGTGGTTTAACCAATACTAGTAAACTCCTATAAAAAGGGTTTCCCATCATGTTTGACTCAGCACACACACCTTTTTGCAAAACAGTTTTATCCAAAACATAGGATCAATATGGTCAAGGAGCACTTGCCTTGTACTTGCAGTTCCGGTTGTTCTTGATTCTCAAAACCTTGTTGCTGCAGCTCGTCGTAGACAGCTCCCTGAACCTGTCCTGCTATGTAGGATTCACGTGCATACAAGATTCACAGCAATCAATATCATGCGCAAACCTTAAACTAGATGCGATGATGCACATGCATGCTATCCTATGATTTTTATTAGATTGGTGTGCTCTTGCATGGCTTGCATGGGCAGAGGTGTTTGGATCAAAGGTGGACGTGGCAATGATCTTGTCTTTAGATCAAACTGATCATCGAGTGATCTGCCCATGAGAAGGCTTCTGTTCGAAAGGAATTGAAGAACAGATGCAAAGAGATGAACACAATGATGTCGTAAGGTGGTATTGAAGTCCTACCTCACGCTCTTCTTGACTTCGAGGTCCTCCTCAGACCGCTTGGTTCTTCTCCGATGATCTCCCTTATTGCGCTTCGGCGATGTTTTGCTCGGTGAGTTAGGGCTAGGGCTCTAAGTCGTCGGCTCAGGATTTGAAAGAGAAGTTTGTGGTTTCGGCCAGAGGTTTTGGGTTCTATTTATAATCGGGAAGAGAAGAGTCCTAATCTGATTGGATCCTGAATAAGAATCTTATTCAGATCTTTGTTGGATCCTATCGTCTTATCTTTGGTAACATCGTGGAATTTAGATCGTTTTCTGTTGCGTACCGGCATCTTTACGCGTAAAAACCGCTCTAGAACTCGTTACCTCCGCGATGATGAGCTCCGGAAGCTCCACGTGTCCTCCGGGGCCTGGTATCTCCTCCTCCGCAGAGACGAGCTCCGGTTGTGCCGCGTGTCACGAGCGAGACCTCCCTCTTCTTCGGAGGTGAGCTCCGCGCACGCCACGTGTTGGCGCCGGTCTTTCCCCTCTTCTTTCCTCAGGGACATGCCCCGAGGTCGACACGTGTTTAGCTGCGACGGACCTCCCGCAGATAACCTCCGGTGGCGACACGTGTTCGATAGATCCGGACTTCTCGGAGATGGGTTCCGAGATCGACATGCATCCCGCGCGACTGGTCCTCTGATTTTCGTGAGGACTAGCTCCGAGGATGACACGTGTCTTGCGGAAATGCCTTTGCTTCTTCTGCAGAGGCTAGCTCCGTGGGCAACACGTGTCCCACAGGGTCGGACTTCTTTTCAATTGCGGAGGTGACCCCCGAGCCTGCCACGTAGACAGTTTAGCGGCGGACCTCTCTAACTTCTCGGGGATGAGCTCCAAACACGCCGCGTGGCCTACTGGCCGCGGAAGTTGCCTTCGACGCTCTCTGAGGGCTTTATTGGCTATTCTTTTGATAATTCTCTCTGTTCCTATTTTTCATTAAAATGTTTCCTCTTATCATGAACATATGCTGACACCCAAGGCGAGGGTGTCACAATTTTGTTGTGCTACATAGGGTGAAGAGTATTGATGATCTATTCCATTTTCAGCACAAAAGTGATCAAAGGATTGGTTTTTAAATTCAGTTCCGTTATCACTTCTAATTGCTTTTAATGATCCTGGGTGATCAATAGATAATCTAAGAAATAAAGTTCTAAAATGACTAAAGTCTTCATTCTTAGATGCCATAAAATAAACCCAAGAATATCTGGAATAATCATCAACAATCACAAGCACATACCATTTACCTCCGAAGGATTGAATACGTGCCAGACCTACTGTGTCAAGATGTAAAAGTTGTCCCAGTTCAGCTGTCATGGTCATTGTGAGAGGAGCATGTGAACCTGCAACAAACTTAGCATGTCTACAAGAAGAGCACACAATATCATTGTCCTTTTTAAGCTTCGGCAGCCCACGTATGCGATCGAGAGCACTAACATGAGTGAAATGATCAAAGCCTATGTGACCAAGTCTACGATGCCAAAAATATAGATCCTTTGTATCATTAGCAACTAGACTCCGATGCTTAGAAGTTGACAAATCAAAATCAGCTTTAAAAACTCTTCCAAACCTAGACATGTTAAACAAAAGCTCACCTTTTGAATCTACAACCTTGCAGCATTTTTTAGCAAAGCTAACCTCTAGATTTTCATCTAGCAATTGTGAAACCAAAAGCAGGTTGTATTTCAAATTTTTAACAAGTGCCACATCTTTCAAAGTGTAGAGATTGTTTACTCTAACCGAACCTTTAGCAATTATGGGAGTAGAAGAGTTATCGGCGAAAGTAACATTTTCTACACGTGACACAAAAGAGAGAGAGGAGAACCATTCTTTGTTACCGGTCATGTGGCGTGAGCAACCTGAATCCACAATCCAAATGTTCTCCTTCCTCAAACGTAAAACCTACACAGCAGAACAATATGTCGATGACTCAATACTGGGGTTATAGTTAAAAGACTTTTAGGAATCCAGTACTGAGTCACACGACGTCCAGCAGGAATAACACGCGAAAGCTGAGAAGGTACAGCAGGTTTATGAGCCAAACATCGAAATTTTTTGTTCCCAACTACTGACTTAGAAGATGTGTTATATGTAGCACAAAAAACAGTAGGTCCGGGAGCAAGTTTTTGACTCATTACAGCAGGTTGCAAGCTCCGAACATTCGGTCTAGCAGATTTTGCTTGGTTGTTATGTGATCTAGCAAGTATTCTTTGTTTCTTATCGTGTTTAGCTAGTCTATAACAAAAATCCATGACATGACCATCTCTACCACAGTAGGTACAATGAAAAATAACCTTATTATCATGTCTAGATGAGCAAGCAACACGTTTATTAGAACCCGAATGGGACAGTACTCCTGCAGATTTGAAAATAACCTCTTTTTGTCTAGGAGCTGTTTGAATCAAACCGCTTCCTAATGACTTTACAACTTTAGGTGGGTGTGCCTTAGCATGAGCATGAGAATTAAAACCTAAACCAGTTTTATCATTACAAGACTTGGAAGAATTCAGCAGCAAGTTTAGGTTCTTATTTGCATTAGAAAACCGATCTAGTGTCCTATGCATGCCATCAAGTTTATTGGACAGATCAAAGCAGTTTTCACATGAAGTTTTTCCTTTTAGTTTGTAATTTGAACAATATTTAACTTCATGCACACGTAAAGCATTGTTCAAAATAGAAATCTCATTCATAGCATCATTTAGTTTCTTATTCAGATCATCACATGAAGAACATTGCAAATCAATTGTAGAACAACAAGCATCTTTCAAATTTTTATCATTAAGTGCAGCAAGCTCTTTGTTCTTTTCAATTTCAAGTTCAAGTTTATCAAGTGT
Organism: Neostapfia colusana; assembly: GCA_030760725.1. NCBI lineage: Eukaryota > Viridiplantae > Streptophyta > Magnoliopsida > Poales > Poaceae > Neostapfia > Neostapfia colusana. The sequence goes on from JASWHV010000006.1 coordinate 112,679,656, forward strand.
AGATGCGTGTGCACTTCTTAAAGAGGATAATTGTTCATAAATCAAATCACATGAGGAACAAGAATCATCACTAGGAATCAAAGTTTTAAACGATTAATTTCAGATTCTAGTGATTCAATTTTAACAGCATTGTTCCTAAGCTTTTTATCCTTTTTCTTTAATATAACAGTGGCACGAGAAATAGCATCACACATTTCTTCGCAAGTGGGACATACCTCTTCATCGTCGCTGTTGTGTTCTGCCTCCTCGGAGCTTGAACTTGACTTGCTCGCCATGCAGCACATATTTGCCATAGCTTCTTCATCTTCATCACTACCGGTGTCCACATCACTTGAGCTGAAATCTTGAAGTGCAGAGATCATACTATGCACTATGTTGCGCATTGATAAATCTTTCTTCTTCTTATTCTCTGCAAACGATTTCTTCGGCCTTGTTTTGTTTTCTTCACGTGAAGTCGGACCTGAAAGGTTAGGGCACTCCGTACGAAAATGTCCTGTCTTACCACATTCAAAACATCATTGAGGTCCGGAGCTTCCTCTCCTTCTAGTTCTCACATTTTACAATGCTTTTGAGAACCGAGTAGAGATGAGTGCAAGCTCCTCCTCTGGAAACTCTTCAATCTGTTCAAGGGTTAGAGAGGACAGCAAAAAGAGTGCACCACAAGATGACGATTGACTAGAACTAGACATGTCACGTTGCGAAACAAATGCAATAGACTTGTTGGGGTTTTTACGTGAGATGATGTCAATTTCATGAGTTTTCAATTTAGAATAAAGCACATCTAAAGTAAGAGAACTCATGACAGTAGATTCATGAATAGATGTAACTTTCATCTCCCAAATTGACATATCTAATGCTCCTAACAATTGTCTAGCATTTTCAGCATCTGAAAAGTTAACATTGACACTACGCAAGTTGCTGAGAATTTTATTAAAGCGAGCAAAAAGGTCGTCAATTGACTCACCGGGTTGCATCTCAAAACGCATGTATTCTTTCTTGAACATATCTTGCCTTACCTCCTTGATCGTATTGGATCCTTCATGGTAGTCACAAAGAGCTTTCCAAACATCATATGCAGATCGGAGGTGTGCAAAACGGTCGAAGTCGCTTTGAGTCAATCCTTGGATGATCAAGTTGCGAGCCTTGTTGTTGTTGTCAACATCTCTCATGTTTGTAGCCATAACTTGATCGTTGGGTGGTACATCGAAGTTCCGGTAGACCTTTTACCATATGGCGAAGCCTTGCGCCTGTATGTAGGCCTCCATCCGCGCCTTCCAAACCTGAAAATCGATGCCATTGAACACACAAGGTTTTGCGGAGTACTTCTCCATGATGGTTAGTCAAAACATGTGCAAATCACAAAGATTAGAGCACCTTGGCTCTGATACCAATTGTAGGATCGAAGAGCACGTGAAAAGCTACCAGAGGGGGGGTGAATGGTAGATTAAAACTTTTCGCAGCGGAAACAACAAAAACCCCTCAGCAAAAAATCAATCGGTTAAAGAAACCGTGTGTGCAAGTGTTTTCAAACGTGTTCAACCGTGACAAATCAAGTAGAGAGGTAGAGAATAAAGTCACGGATCTAATGCAACAAGAATCACTTGAAAACACGAAGTAAAACTTGAGATACGATCAAAACATTAAACGAAGATCAATCTGTTCTACCCGATATAAAACAGATCTGCAACGCTGCAAAGAAACTCGTGTATCTCAAAAACTACAGATCCGAAGATCGTGAAAATTTCACAGATGATGGATAATTGAGTTGTGAAGACAACCCAAAAAGAATCACGTCAATCGGATCTGTAAAACTCGAGTTATGAACGAAACACCCAAGCAACGTCGGTCTGTCCAGAAACTCGGCGAGAAAGACTTGACGAACAACGAGTCGGACGAACAAGACACAAAAGCTCCTCGAAACTATGAACTTTATTCAATAGAAATACAAGAGGAACAGCCCAAAGTTCTCTACCCACGAGAGCTCTGTCCTCCCTTGCTTTTATAGCCAGCCCTCAGGCTAATCAATCCAATCTAGGACTCCTACTCCTAATTGGACTCGTATCCTAACTTACCGTAACTGCTCAGGACTCTCCTATTCGCAGATAGAAGCAATCGTGAGACTTCCAAACACCTTAGGAACGTCCTAAACATTCCTAAAACAACTCAACTTCGTGCCTAGCACGAAATCTTATCATAACCAACTCAAATCTTCTATATTTCAGCCATATCTGACTCAGCCTCAGCCTGAGTACGCAATCCAGCCGGTTGGACCTTTCCGACCAATTCTTTACATCCAATTCTCTTCATCACGCCTTGGAACAATGTTGCCACGTCCATGCACTCCTTGCACACGTGCAAACACCTTCCAACAACGTACACGCAACCTTCATATGCACTGCCCTTGATCCAAACATGCTGCGCGACCTCCCGATCAACTCAACCACAGCTCCTCCGGAACTTGGTTGTTGGAACCTCATCTCCTCCCTGAGACTAGTCCAAGGATCCTGTCACCAGCAATGTCTTGAACTCAAGCAACACCTGCACATGAATAAACAACCAATTCTTCCGAGCACAAGTCCTTGACTTGACTCACGTTAGTTCGAAAACCACAACACCTTACATGAGCACGTCACATAAGCATGTTGCAAACCATATCAAATGATAACAGCCATAACCACCAAAACACACCAAAAACTTAACAAATTAATACTAAGAAAACCTTCCCATAAAGCAAGTTTGAAACATTGCGAGTTAAAAGCAAAAACAGGACGCTGCAGTTCTACGAGTTGAACTTCACGGGAGCTCCCTAAAAACAAGCTCCGGACCTCACAGAAGCTCTCCGGACGTTGCGTCGGACCTTGCCATCACTTGGCGGACCTAACAAAGAACTTGTCGGACCTTGCCACAGAAGAATGTTTTTGCAATATTCAAAACTTTTATCCTAATTGCCAATGTATTCAGCACACATAGGTCTCACATGTTTATTGGCGGGCAGGCTCTGACACGGTGCGCCAGTCTGCGATGTGACAAGGCACAACGGCACCTGACAGAGGCGTGCTCCGCGTCTCGGCGCCTTGGGAAGGCGCGGGCCTTGAATACCTTGTACGGGCAAGGTATGACGCGTCTTTACTCTTGCTGCCTACCGTGCGGGGGCAGGCAGCGTCGCTCTGCTAGCCATGTGGCGGGCCTGGAGCTCTCCTCTGAGGAGAGGGAGGTCTGGCCCGCGGGTCACGTGGAGCCTTCGGAGCTCTCCCCGTGGAGGGGGGAGGTCCGGCTTCTGCTGGCCACGTGGCGGGCCCGGAGCTCTCCTCTGAGGAGAGGGAGGTCCGGCCCCACAGGACACGCGGAGCCTCTGGAGCTCTCCCCGCGGAGGGGGGAGGTCCAGCTCGGTTGGCCACATGGCGGGTCCGGAGCTCTCCTCTGAGGAGAGGGAGGTCCGGCCCCGCTGTACACGTGGCGCCTTCAGAGCTCTCCCTAAGGAGAAGGGCGAGGTCCTTAGGCATTTCCCCCTGTGCGTGGGGGTACCCCATATCGAGGGTACCGATAGTGGCCCCCGGGCCCATCTCGGGGGAGATAGCGAGCTCGAGGTGGGGCCTCCATCTCTTCCATTCTGCGCACCTTCTCTAAGTCCCGCATTGACCGTTGCTGGAGCACGAACAGTCGCGGGATCATGGGAGCATGTGCCCACTTGATGGTTGCTTTTACTGCGGCGGTTCGCAAGGCTGCCACTTCTGCACGTCGCAGCGCTTTTTTCGGGAACCGCCGAAGCGCCTTGCCGGCTCGTCCCCTTGGGAGACCGACTTCTTGGCCCACCGCTTCAGCTGGACGACTCACTTGTCATCGACGCTTGGTCTTGGAGCCGAAGCGGTTGCACAAGCGGCGTATTCGAAGAGTTTCGAATCGCTTTGAATCGCACCTGGGAAGTTTTAAAAGGGGATCTTACCCGCATCGCGGCTTCCCTTCGCACTTCCCAGCGCTTGCACCTTCCTTGAGTTCTTGCGCCTTTGTCTTCCCTGTTCTTGAGCTCTCTCCTGCCATGGATTCCATCCTGCCTCCGTTGCGTCTTGCTCGGTCGGCCGAGCTCGGACCAGTGCGCAGGCTGCTGGGCTGGCACGCGGAGGAACAGAAACGCCGGCTCCGCCAGGGATCTCTCCCCCTGCTCCTGGAGAAGGGGGAGATGGTCTTCTTCACTGCCTACGCCATGACGGGGTTTGTCCCACCAATTTCTTCCTTCTTTGTCACGCTGCTGGAGACGTACGGTCTCCAGCTCCACCACCTTTCCCCCAACTCCTTCGCGATGGCCGCCATCTTTGTCCATTTCTGCGAGATGTTCATGGGGGTGCACGCTTCAGCGACGCTCCTCCGCTACTTCTTCGTGTTGCGGACGACCGGGCGCAGCTCGAAGACTCAGCTGGGCGCGTACTACTTCCAGCATCGCTGCAAGGATCCGAAGGCCTCTGGGTACCTTCTACCTTTCGGTGTGTCGAGGTGGGAAAACTGGAGGGAGAACCGGGTGATCGTGCAGACCGACGAGCACGATTGCCTGCAGCTCCCAACTGCCGGCCCAACCACTGAGCGTCACTTCTGGGAGGAGGTCCCGGAGTTGGAGCAGGAGTACGCACCGGTCTTGGAGTGGATCCGGTTCCTGGCCAACGAGGGGCTGACGTCCCTGATGGTGCTAGTGGATTTCTTGTCGCATCGTATTGCGCCCTTGCAGCAGCGCAACCGCCCGGCATGGTACTACACCGGCGAGCTCGACTGCACCAGGTTGGAGAGGGGTATCGGCTCTGATCCTTCTGATGAAGAGCTGTACGAGATGGTGGCCAAGGTGAGCAGCGACTACGTCACTGGCGGCGACCTCGCCTTCCCTGCTTCTGGCACTCCCCTCTTCTTGGAGCCGCAGAGGAGGACGGAGCTGCTGCGAAAGATGCCGAATCTCGACGACATTGGGATCGCCATTTGTCAGCTTGGGGATGCCCTCCGGGGCATCTCGATCCCCGGGACCGAGCGCTCCGGATCGGAGCGCGAGGCATCTGTCGATGTCCAACCCGCACCGAGGGCCGGCGGAACTCAGGCCGCCAACAAGGGGAAGGGGAAGGAGCCGGCCCCCGGGCAGCCAGAGAAGAAATGTGCCCAGTCTCCTCCAAGGGCGTCGCTTGCACCGAGCCAGGGGGCCGGGGCACCCTTGCGCCCATCTCCCGGAGGCGCTGGTTCGTCGTGTGGCGACCCAAAGAGACCCCGGGTATCCCACTCTGGCGGGTCTCCTCTCGGACAGCGGCGGTCCGAGGAACCCCAAGCGTCCCGCCACCCTTCCTCAGGCGGAGGGGCTTCCAGGAAGGACGCCGGTGGGGCGACATCCGGGAGTGTGCAGGGGGCTCAGATGCCACAGCCAGCGAGCGTCCCGGCTGCAGGTCCTGGCGGTTCTGCCCCGGCCCAGAGGCCGGGGCTCCAAGCCCGTTGGAGCAGTCAGGCCGCCCAGTAAGTGTTGCCCTTTCTGGCTTGTAGAAGTAGCATTCCCTTCTCCTCTCTTAGCCTGAGAGCTTCCTTTGCCTGCAGGGACTCACCGGCTGCCGGCGGCGAGCCTATTCCCCAGCCATCTCCAGTTGGCGGAGGCTCCGTGCCGCAGCATCCGGGAACTGCGGTGGTTCCGACGGCCCCCAAGTCGGCTTGGGCTTCTTCTGTGCCGGCGGGTTCGCCCTCTGCGGTGGCTGCGGCAGCACCTGCTCGTCCTCCTTCGCCAGCCCGGATGTCCGGTGCTGAGGCTGGAGGGGCTGCTGTAGGCGTAGATGCTGGCTCCCTGGCTCCCCCGGGTCAGCGTCTTGCCTCAGTTGCCGAGGCACCAGCACCTTCACCAGTCGTGGACGCGACAGGGGAGGTCAGGGGCGCGACTCCTGCCCCCGCCGCCTCGTTGCCCATATGGGATGCCTTGGGGCGTGCTCAGGCTGGCGTCCGACAGATCCAGGCCACCTTTGAGCGGGAGCAGGGGGTGCTGGCTTGAGACAGGGAGCGCCTCCTTAGCTGGGAGCATCTCCAGCAGCAGTGGACACAGGAGGCTAAGGCAGAGCTCGACTCGAGGCAGTCGAGGCTTAACGTCATGGGTGCTCTGCTCGATGCCCAGAAGAAAGCCGTCGGCCGCCTGGACTCAGAGGCCCGGCGGCTCCGAGCTACTTTCCACGAAGCTCAGGCCAAGGCCGAAGCACGCTCTACTGCCGTGGAGGAGTTGCGGCTGCAGGTAGTTCACCGATAGTGCGCCATCGCCGAGCGGGAGCGTGCCATGGCGGTCGAGGAGGAGAAGGTCGCCGCACGGCTAGAGGCCCGAGAGGGCGAGCTGAGGGCTCGGGCCGAGGAGCTGGAGCTCCACGAGTCGGCTGCTGCCGCGAGGGAGGAGCAATCCTCCCGGGAGCGCCAGGCGGCACTGGATCGCGAGCTGGCAGCCCACCAAGAGGTAGAGAAGCTCCAGGCTTCGCGGTCTGTCGATGCCCGGGCGGTCTGGAGCTTTGTTACTGAGGCGGGATCCGCCTTGGTTCCTCTTGGTTTCAGCCAGGTGCGGACGGAGGCTCCAGCGCAGGAGGTGTCTGGGGCAATCCCGGTGCTTGAGTCCATCGGTGCCAAGTTGGGCCGGCTCGAAGCGGTGATCGCCGACGAGCTTGAGGCGGAGGGACGAGGCCTGGCGAAGGAGGTCGCCACGCATGTGCTGGCGTGCTTCCGGAGCCAAGACCCTTCCTTCTCTCTGGAGCCAGTCCAACTAGGGCCCGCCGTCGAGCGGGAAGAAGGTGCCAGGGCCGAGGTCCGGGACATGGCTGCCCTCGTGGCCTCTAGGTTCCAGCGGGAGTCCGGGGACTCTTAGGCAGCCGCCCCTGTGGCCAAAAGGCCCTGTATCTCTTTCCCTTTTCTCTTTACTTTTGTTGAGTCTGTAGTCCAGCTTATGGAGCCTTGAATGAATAGACTCTTGTTATTTTCTGCGTTTGTGTGCTTTCGTCTTCTTCTTGGCTTGACCTGACCGAGCCCTTAGCTCCGCAAGGCACTCATAGGCCTTCACCAGTCTTGAAGCCCTGCACAGACACCTTCCCCGGGTTTTTATTGTGTTAAGGGCCCCGGAGGTCTCCGGAACTTGCCCCGTGAGAACAGGGAGGTCTGGATCTGCCGACCACGTGGCGGGCCTAGAGATCTCCACTGAGAAGTCGGAGGTCCGACCCTGCGGGACACGTGGGGCCTTCGGAGCTCACCCCTGCGGAGGGGGCGAGGCCCGGCTCTGCCGGCCACGTGGCGGGCCCGGAGCTACCCGCTGAGGAGAGGGGGGCTTTGACCCCGCTGGACACGTGGGGCCTCCGGAGCCCGCCCTTGCGGAGGGGGCGAGGTCCGGATCCTTCGGTCTTGCATTGGAGCTCCGGTCTTGTGCGGTCGCGTAGTGGCCCCTGGTAGGTGTGGCCAATTGTTTGGGCGCTCCTATCATACTCCTGCGGGGAGCTAAGGCTGGAAGGTCCTGCACACAAGTAAGGGAAACATAATTCTCGTTGGGGCTCCCCCTTCCCTATCTCATAGTCTTATTTGGCTTACAATCTTGATCCGGTGTACGGTGCTTGGGAACTTCAGTGCGCGAAATGCCGGGAGCTCGAGGCCCCCTGTCCATCGGCAGGTACCTCAAACGCGACCGCCTTCGGTAGGATAGCAAATGCCGACTAGAGGTGAGAATGGGAAAAGGAAGCTGTCGAAGTGTGTGGTCAACACTTCCCCCAGACCTGCTCTGGGCAGCCCGTGGAGGTTCTTATTTGGAGGGGCTAGTCGCTTGCGGAGAGCTTCAGTGTTAGGGACGAGTCAGGGAGAAGCTTGACACGGCGAGTTTTACGTGGTTCAGGCCGCCGGAGCGTAAAACCCTACGCCCACGGTGATGCACCGCAATAGGATGTTGAGGCGCCACGCCAGTAAAGATACCAGCGCGTAGCACTTAGCCATCCGCACCACCCGTTCAGCGGATGCACGTTCATCAGGAAGGATGTCGTTCAAGGAGTCCCGGACCTCCGTGGTCCATGCATCGGGACTACTTGAGCTTCTGGATCTTGAGCGCTGGGTTGCACGGAGTCCCAAGTGACTCTTACGATCCTTTGGCGGCATCCAGGGCCGCCGGGACTGCCTAGCTTCGTGGCACTGGTTCAGCCCCCTTCGCCTGGCTCGGCGGGCCGGGCTGTGGACCGCAGCAACGTCCTCTCGAAGACTCCTTCGTGCACGGGGGCTCCGATGGAGGCCTTCGTTGAGAAGTTGTCAGCTGCGGCCGTGCCAGCGCGCGGTTCATGGCGCAGGTCCAAGGCGAGGAATTCTTTCTCCAACATCCACACGTGAAGCAGATAAGCAGCTAGCTGTGGGTCATTGCAAGGGCATTCACCCTTAACATGCTTGATAACTAGCTGGGAGTCGCCCTGTGCCAACAACTGGCGAGCGCCCAAAGACAGGACTGTCTTTTAGGCCAAAGATGAGTGCTTCATACTCTGCCAAGTTGTTGGTTGCCTTGGAATTGAAACGCACCATGTACCCAGACTGCTCCCCCGATGGCATGAGAAGCAGTACGCCGGCACCGGCCCCCTGCTTTCGCGAGGAGCCGTCGAAGAAGAGCGTCCAGTGAGGCCCGGTGAAGACCGGAGCTCGGTACTTTGGTTCACCGTCTTCGCGGCCCCCTGGGTCAGCCTTTGTTGGCGTCCACTCAGCCACGAAGTCAGCCAGTGCTTGGCTCTTGGCTCTCTGACGTGGTCGGGAGCGCAGCTTGAACTCCGCCGTCTTTGGGCTGTCTTCCGGCTTCGGAAGCTGGCAGTGAGTGCCAGCTCCGCCCACCAGCTGCTCTGGCGCACTTGTCCGCCAGGCTGGAGTGCTCAGAGGCATCGCAGACCTCTTTGGTCGCAAGCTTCTCAAGCATCTTCTCGTCTCGGACACTGTCGAAGTGCCACCACCATAGAAGCACTTTGAATATGCGGGATGGTGTTGCGTACCTGGGAGAACCGCTGGATGAAGGAGCGCAGCGACTCCCCAGGTTGTTACTTGATGGCTTGGAGGTCAAGCTCCGTGCCGGGACGGTTGTAGGAGCTGCCGAAGTTGGCGATGAACAGCCGGCAGAGCTCTCCCCAGGAAGTCATGGAACCCCGAGGGAGGTTCATGAGCCAAGACCGGGTCAGGCCGGTCAAGGCGACAGGGAAGTAGTTGGCCATGACGGCATCATCCCCTCCTGCGGCAAGTACGGCGGTGGAGTAGATCTGAAGGAACTCCGCCGGGTTGACGCTGCTGTCGAACTTTTCAGGCAGGTGCGGCCAAAACCGGAGCCTGGTGTAGCTGGAATCTTCCGTGTGTTCACCAACCATTGGCGTGCGCATCAGCGACACGGCCGGTTGGCCGGAGCGTTGTCCCCGCCGAAGTCGAGGGTTTGCGGCGGCGACGACGAAACGGTCTACCTCGCGAATCCGCTGCTGGGTCGCTGCCTGAGGCGCGTCCCCAGCAGGCGGATTGAGTAGCAGCGCTCTTGCTGCGGCTAGCGCACCCCCGCCGGGTACGCCCAGCGCTACTGAAGACCTGACGCTGGTCGGAGCCTGCATTGCCGGGGTCGGCGCTGCCAGAGCCGGTTGCTGGCTCCCAGTGCAGGTATTGGTGCCGCGAACGCTTGGTTCGCCGCTGGCACAGTGTGCCCCGGTATGGGCAAGGCTGCTCCATAGACCGGGGACGCCGTTTGCGGGGCATATGGTTGTGGCATATGCTGCGCGGTGTATGCCTAGGGCAGAGCTCGCGTGGCGAAGATCTGCCCTTCAGGCTGGGTCGAGGCCGACGTCATACTGTCGCCAGCCTCTTAGTTGCGACGCCTTTCTCGACGTCGCTCGAAGAACACTCGGGCATCTTGGCCCATGTGGCATCGCTCCGGCTCTGCCCTCAGGTCCGTCGACGGAAGCCTGGTGGAGCCGGAGTCCGCCGTCTGCTCGCCAACCATTGGCGTGCGCGTCAGCGGCACGGCCGGTTGGCCGGAGCGTCGTCCCCGCCGAAGTCGAGGGTTTGCGGCGGCGACGACGAGACGGTCTATCTCTCGAATCCACTGCTGGGTCACTGCCTGAGGCGCGTCCCCAGCAGGCAGATTGCGCAGTAGCGCTCTTGCTGCGGCTGGCGCACCCCCGCCGGGTACGCCCAGCGCTACTGAAGACCTGACGCTGGTTGGAGCCTGCATTGCCGGGGTCGGCGCTGCCAGAGCCGGTTGCTGGCTCCCAGTGCAGGTACTGGTGTCGCGAACGCTTGGTTGCGCCTGACACAGTGTACCCCGGTACGGGCAAGGTTGCGCCATAGGCCGGGGACGCCGCTTGCAGAGCACATGGTTGTGGCTTATGCTGTGCGGCGTACGCCTGGGGCAGAGCTCACGTAGCGAAGGTCTGCCCTCCAGGCTGGGTCGAGGCCGACGTCATGTTGTCGCCAGCCTCTTGAGTGCGACGCCTTTCTTGACATCGCTCGAGGAACACTCGGGCATCTTGGCCCAAGTGGCACCGTTCCAGCTCTGTCCTCAGGTCCGTCGACGGAAGCTTGGTGGAGCTGGAACCCGCCGTCTGCCCGTCAACCATTGGCGTGCGCGTCAGCGACACAGCCGGTTGGACGGGGCGTCGTCCCCGCCGAAGTCAATGGTTTGCGGCGGCGACGACAAGACGGTCTACCTCGCAAATCCACTGCTGGGTCGCTGCCTGAGGCGCGTCCCCAGCAGGCGGATTGTGCAGTAGCGCCCTTGCTGCGGCTAGCGCACCCCCACCGGGTACGCCCGGCGCTACTGAAGGCCTGACGCTGGATGGAGCCTGCATTGCCGGGGTCGGCGCTGCCAGAGCCGGTTGCTGGCTCCCAGCTTGCCCTGACACACTCCGTCCTGAGTGTGTCATCATGTACTCTCCCCTGGTCACGGTTTGCCGCGGGCGCAGGGGGGGAGAGTTTGCCGCTGAAGGAAGCTTGGTCATCTTCGTCGGCGGAAACTCGTCGCGCTAGGAGAAAAGCCCCTTCCTGGCGCGCCAAATGTCGAAGTGTTCGGTCGACACTTCCCCCGGGCCTGCACTGGGCAGCCCGCGGAGGTTCTTTTTTTGGAGGGGCTAGTTCCTAGCGGAGAGCTTGCGCAGATGGAACGAGTTAGTAAGAGCTTGACATGGCGAGTTTTACGTGGTTCAGGCCGCCGGAGCGTAAAACCCTACGTCCACGGCGAGCTATGGAGCTCGCTGTATTGCTTGCTGCTCAGGACCGGAGGCCTGAGCTTGGGGGTGAGTTACAGCTTGAGAGTGTATGGCTAGCGTATGAGTTGCAAAATGCGAACCCAGGGGTGCGGATGGCTAGAGTCCGACCCCCTGCTAACGTCGCCTACCCGAGCCTTTTATAGTCCAAGACTCGAGTGGCTTACAAGGGGGGCCCGGGACCCGACAGGTGGCCCCGGGGTGATTTCCTACCAGCTATTATGTCTTGGCGCTGGCGTCGAAGTCCTCGTCCTGCCGCCCTACCCATGCCGCAGGCTAAGTGTAGCGTGTAGTCGTTGGCGATGGCTGGGGCGGCAAGGCGTGTCTTGTCCGGTCTTGTCGCTGCCTTCAATGGCCTGCAGCTTCAGACACTGTACGCCTGTCCTGGCTGTGACTGGTCACAGCACCTCCTGACAGGCGTGCGCTGCGCTTATTGGCTGGCAGGTTCTGACACCGTGCGCCAGTCTGTGATGCGACTGGGTGCAACGGTACCTGACAGAGGCGTGCTCCGCGTCTCCGCATCTTGGGAATACACGGGCCTTGAATACCTTGTAAGGGCAAGGTATGGGGCGTCTTTACGCCCGCCGCCTACCGCTCAGGAGCAGGCAGCGCTCTTCTGCTAGCCACGTGGCGGGCCCGGAGCCCTCCTCAGAGGAGAGGGGGGTCTGGCCCCGCAGGACACGTGGAGCCTTCGGACCTCTCCCCGCGGAGGGGGAGGTCCGGCTTCCGTTGGCCACGTGGCAAGCCCGGAGCTCTCCTCTGAGGAGAGGGAGGTCCGGCCCTGCTGGACACGCGGCACCCTCGGACCTCTCTCCCGCGGAGGGGGGAGGTCCGGCTAATGTATGCCACGTGGCGGGCCCGGAGCTTTCCTCTGAGGAGAGGGAGATCCGGCCCCGCCAGATGCGTGGCGCCTTCGGAGCTCTCCCTGCGGAGAAGGGCGAGATCCTTATGCATTTTCCCCTGTGCGCGGGGGTACCCCATATCGCGGGTACCGACAGCTACCAAGAGCGGTAGTTGGCCGGCCCCAGCCATGTTCCTGGGGCAGTCGGTGGCATCGAAGCTGATGGAGGTTCCCATCCACTTGAGGTGCGGCGCGGCACCTGGGAGTGGAGCCACCGACTCTACCGCTCGGCGTAGAGTCTTAACCGCGCTTCGGGACGAGGGGTCAGCGGACCCGCCGTAGATGACATAGAGCCTCCTTCGACGCTCATCATCGCTGGAGCTAGAGTCCTCATGGTTGCGCACCGCCTTCACGGCGCGCTGAGGCTCCTAAAACTCCACTTGGTGGTCGACGTTGTCTGGGGCATTGGCCTTCTGCTTGCCCTCCCTTTGACGGAAGGGTGGGGCATCAGTTCGCAGCTGCTTCCCTTTGCGGAAGCCCTCCGCGAGCTTCTGAATCTCCTGGCACTCGGCAGCAGTATGGCGACTGCTGCTGTGCACGGAGCATAGCTCGCCTAGGTCACCATCTGGAGCTGGTGACTGTCGCTGCCTTTTGTCGGGGCGCGGCCCCCGAGCTCCACTGGGCGCCGCTGCTGCGGCAACGGGAGCCGCGGCCGGTGACTTCATATTTCCACCGCCCCGGTTCTTGGTCTTCTTGCTGCCTCCATAGGAAGCAGCGCCAGATCCGGGCTGTCCTCCTGACTCGGAGGCTGGCGGTGAGTGTGTGACACCCTCATCCGGGTGTCAGCATATGTTCATGTTTTATGAAGAAGAAAGACATTTTTAGAAAAGAAGGAACAGAGACAAGTATCAAAAGGATAGCCAATAAAGCTCTCCGAGAACATCGAAGGCAACTTCCACGGCCAGCAGACCACGTGGCGCGTTCGGAGCTCATCCCCGAGAAATTTCGGAGAGGTCCGCCATTAAACTAGCTACGTGGCAGGCTCGGGGGTCACCTCCGCAATTGAAAAGAGGTCCGACCCTGTGGGACACGTGCTGCCCGCGGAGATAGCCTCTGCAGAAGAAGCAAAGGCATTTTTCATAAGACATGTGTCGTCCACGGAGCTAGTCCTCGCGGAAATCAGAGGACCATCCGCGCGGGATACGTGTCAATCTCGGAGCTCATCTCAGAGAAGTCCGGATCTATCGAACACGTGTCGCCGCCGGAGCTTATCACCGGAAGGTCCGTCGCAGCTAAACACGTGTCGACCTCGGGGCATGTCCCTGAGGAAAGGAGAGCGGAAAGACCGGCACCCACACGTGGCGTGCGCGGAGCTCGTCTCCGAAGAAGAGGGAGGTCTCGATCGATTGACACGCGGCACAACCGGAGCTCGTCTCTGCGGATGAGGAGATACCAGGCCCGGAGGACACGTGGAGCTTCCGGAGCTCGTCATCAGGGAGGTAACGAGTTTTGGAGCAGTTGTTACGTGTAAGGACACCGGTACACAACAGAAACCGATCTAAAATCCACAATGGTTACCGAAGATAAGACGTCAGGATCTAACAAAGCTCTGAATAAGACTCTTATTCGGGATCCGATCAGATTAGAACTCTTCTCTCCCCAATTATAAATAGAACCCAAAACCTCTGGCCGAAACCACGAACTTCTCTTTCGACTCCTGAGCCGACGACTTAGAGCCCTAGCCCTAACTCGCCGAGCAAAACATCGCCGAAGCACAACAAGGGAGATCATCGGAGGAGAACCAAGCGGTCTGAGGAGGACCTCGAAGACAAGAAGAGCGTGAGGTAGGACTTCAATACCACCTTACGACATCATGGTGTTCATCTCTTGCATCTGTTCTTCAATTCCTTTCGAACAGAAGCTTTCTCGTGGGCAGAACACTCGATGATCAGTTTGATCTAAAGACAAGATCATCGCCACGTTCATCTTTGATCTGAACACCTCTGACCATGCAAGCCATGCAAGAACACCAGATCAATCTAATAGAACTAATCGTAGGATAGCATGCATGTGCATCATTGCATCTAGTTTAGGGTTTGTGCATGATATTGATTGCTGTGAATTTGTGTGCACGTGAATCCTACATAGCAGGACAAACTCAGGAAGCTGTCTACGACGAGCTGCAGCAACAAGGTTTTGAGAATCAAGAACAATCGGAACCGCAAGAACAAGGCAAGTGCTCCTTGACCATGTTGATCCTATGTTTTGGGTAAAACTATTTTGTTTTGCGAAAAGGTGTGTGTGCTGAGTCAAACATGATGGGAAACCCTTTTTGTAGGAGTTTACTAGTTTTGGTTGAACCACTCTTGTCACCCGGGAAGTTTATGAGTCGGGTATGGTTTTTGCTTTATGCTTCGCTGAGTCCATGGGATTGGGAAGCGAGATAGATGTGTCTAGCTAACTGCACTCGTACTGATAATAAGTAATTGATGAGGCTAATGAACATGGATCGGAGGGGGATCTAGGCAAGCCTGGGTTTGTGAATGAGGTAGCATGAGACGGTGGTGTACTTGCCGTAGATCTAAGGACCGGTTCATGCATGCACATGCCAGGATAACAGTGCCACCACAAGGCCAAGTATGGGTGCGGCTTAGCTGAGTAATTAGGTAAGTTGCTAGGTGTTATGGACTGTGGAAGGCGCGGGGAATGGGAGTCGAGTAAGGACTGCCCTGGGAACTGCATGGCACAAGAGGGGGCCCGTGGGTGGGAGAATTGGAGATTCTAGCCTGCCGGTGAAACCTTAGTGAGTCCATACATCTAGTAACCCCTTTGTAAAGGCTATTTTGTGATCTCTTGACTATACACCGACGGATGTGTACTGGTATAATGGAGGTTCTGCAGTCGCCGACGGGTGACGAAATCACAAACTTGTGGGTAAAGAGGTGCAAACTCTGCAGAGTTATTAAAACTATCATGATAGCTGAGCTTACGGTCACGAGCACCTGGCTAAACTGCCATGATTAGATGGGATGGTTACTGGGATGGTTATTGGAATGGTTATTGGGAAGGTTCTTGGTTATGGTTATGGGTTTGGTTATGGTTTGGTTTGGAATTGTTAAGTCTGGATGATGAAAGGGTTGCATGACTGGTGGGTCATGATATGAGATTGGTCTCGGTGCGAGACAAGGTTGTTTCATGAGGTGAGATGGTAGCGAATACGAGGAGGTATTCGTGAGTATGGGTAAAGGATTTGGTTAATGTGAGGATGGAACATGGAAAGCGATGGAGGTATATTGGTAATTTAATACATGCTGGGATTACATTCATCTAAAGTTAAGTTGCTGTTTTATCACAGTTTATAAATCTGCTTTTCTGCAAATGAGCCTTTTTATTACCTACCTTGTTTAAGAGCTGCATATCATGTGTTATTCCCGCACTTGCTGAGTACATCATTGTACTCAACCTTGCATTATTATTTCTTCATCAGCAGCAGGAGAAACCTATTATGAAGATCAAGTGGAACATTATGGCGTGTGATCTGTTCTCAACCTTGCCTGTGGAGGGAGTAGAGATGAAGCCACTTCTGCTTAGTTTTGCTTCCGCATTAGTTTTTGCTTCTGCATTTAAATAAAGATTTCCGCTGCGTAGAAATAAGACTTCCGCTGTGAGCATGAGTCCAAGACTCACGAGGTGTTGTAATAAACTCTGTTATTCGTGGTAATATATATAATCTGAATTCAGTTTGTGGAACGTATGTATATGTGTGATGAATATCCTGGGCACACATATGCATTAGTTCTCGGTTCCGTGGTTTTCCACAAAATTGAGGGCGTCACAGAGTGCCAGTTCCGCCCTTCTGCTGCCCTGGCGCACTTGTCCGCCAGGCTGAAGAGCTCTGAAACGTCGCGAACCTCTCTGGTCGCGAGCTTCTCGAGCATCTTCTTGTCCCGTACACCCTGTCGGAACGCCACCACCACATAAGCATTTTGGATATGCGGGATGGTGTTCCGCACCTGGGAGAACCGCTGGATGAAGGAGTGCAGCGTCTCTCCAGGCTGTTGCTGGACGGCGTGGAGGTCGAGCTCCGTGCCAGGCCGGGTGTAGGAGCTGCCAAAGTTGGCGGTGAACTGCCGGCAGAGCTCTCCCCAGAAGGTTATGGAACCCTGGGGGAGGTTCATGAGCCAAGACTGGGCTGGGCCGGTCAAAGCGACGGGGAAGTAGTTGGCCATGACGGCCTCGTCCCCTCCTGCAGCAAGGACGGCGGTGGAGTAGATCTGGAGAAACTCCGCCGGGTTGACGCTGCCGTCGTACTTCTCAGGCAGGTGCGGCCGAAACTTGCGCGGCCACCTCGCAAAGCGAAGGTGGGGCGCCAGGGCCGCACATCCTGCTCCGGTTGCCACAGGCGTTGGTGCCGCGAACGCTTGGTTCGCTGCTGACACAGTGTACCCCGGTATGGGCAAGGCTGTGCCATAGACCGGGGGCGCCGTTTGCAGGGCATATGGCTGTGGCATATGCTGCATGGCGTATGCCTGGGGCAGAGATCGCGTGGCGAAAGTCTGCGCCTCAGGCAGGGTCGAGGCAGACGTCATGCTGCCGCCGGCCTCTTGGCTGCGACGCCTTTCTCGTTGTCGATCGAGGAACACTCGGGCATCTTGGCCCAAGTGGCATCGTTCCAGCTCTGTCCTCAGGTCCGTCGATGGGAGCCTGGTGGAGCGGGAATCCGCCGTCTGCCCGTCAACCGTTGGCGTGCGTGTCAGCGACACAGCCGGATGGCCAGAGCGTCGTCCCCGCCGAAGTCGAGGGTTTGCGGTGGCGACGACGAGGCGGTCTACCTCTCGAATCCACTGTTGGGTCGCTGACTGAGGCGCGTCCCCAGCAGGCGGATTGCGCAGTAGCGCTCTTGCTGCAGCTAGCGTGCCCCCATGGGGGATGCTCAGCGCTGCAGAGGATCTGACGCTCGCTGGAGCTTGAGTTGCCGGAGTCGGCTGCTGGCTTCCAGCTTGCGCTGACACACTCCGTCCAGAGTGTGTCGACACGTATTCCCCGCTAGTCACGTTCCGTTGTGAACGCGGGGGAGGAGAGCTTGCCGCTGAAGGATGCTTCGTCATCTTCGTCGGCAGAAACTCGTCGCGCAAGGGAAAAGCCCCCTTCCTGGCGCACCAAATGTCGAAGTGTGTGGTCGACACTTCCCTTGGACCTGCTCTGGGTAGCCCGCGGAGGTTCTTTTTTGGAGGGGCTAGTCGCTTGCGGAGAGCTTAAGCGTTAGGGACGAGTGAGGGAGAAGCTTGACACGGCGAGTTTTACGTGGTTCAGGCCGCCGGAGCGTAAAACCCTACGTCCATGGTGAGCAGAGGTGCTCGCTGTATTGCTTGTTGCTCAGAACCGGAGTCCTGAGCTTGAGGGTGAGTGATGTCTAGGATGCGAGTTCACAGGTTTCGAACCCTTGCTAACGTTGCCTACCCGAGCCTTTTATAGTCCAAGGCTCGAGTGGATTACAAGGGGGCCCGGGACCCGACAGGTGGTCCCAGGGAGATTGCCTGCCGACTACCGTATCTGCAGTTATGCCGGTAGTTGTCTCCGGTGAAGGCTTCCGAGTCTTCGTTCTGCCGCCCTGCCCATGCCGCAAGCTAGTCGTAGTGGTTGATGATGGCAGGGGCGGCAGGGGATGTCTTATCGCTGTGTTTATTGGCGGGCAGGCTCTGACACGGCGCGCCAGTCTGCGATGTGACTGGGCGCAACGGCACCTGACAGAGGCGTGCTCCGCGTCTCCGCGTCTTGGGAAGGCATGGGCCTTGAATACCATGTACAGGCAAGGTATGGCACGTCTTTACACCCGCTGCCTACCGCACGGGGGCAGGCAGCATTGTCCTGCTGGCCACGTGGCGGGCCCGGAGCTCTTCTCTGAGGAGAGGGAGGTCCGGCCCCGTGGGACACGTGGAGCCTTCGGAGCTCTCTCCGCGTAGGGGGGAGGTCCGGCTTCTGCCGGCCACGTGGCGGGCCCGGAGCTCTCCTCTGAGGAGAGGGAGGTCCGGCCCCGTGGGACACGTGGAGCCTTCGGAGATCTCCCCGCGGAGGGGGGAGGTCCGGCTTCTGCCGGCCATGTGGCGGGCTCGGAGCTCTCCTCTGAGGAGAGGGAGGTCCGGCCCCGCAGGACACGTGGCGCCTTCGGAGCTCTCCCCGCGGCGGGGGGAGATCCGGCTGCTGCTGGCCACGTGGCAGATCCGGAGCTCTCCTCTGAGGAGAGGGAGGTCCAGCCCCGCTGGACATGTGGCGCCTTCGGAGCTCTCCCTGCGGAGAAGGGTGAGATCCTTAGGCATTTTCCCCTGTGCGCGGGGGTACCCCATATCGAGGGTACCGACAAGGCCGCATCAGGTCGATTGCCTTGATCTTCTCTGGGTTGGCCTCAATTCCTCGGTGTGAGGCCAGGAATCCTAAGAGCTTTCTAGAGGATACGCCGAACACACACTTGTCGGGGTTCAGCTTGGTGTGCGTGGAGCGCAGTTTGTCAATGACTAAGGCCAGGTTATCTAACAAGGATGAACTCTGCCTGACCTTGACAACGATGTCATCGACATACACCTCGACTAGGTCTCTTATTGGTTTTGTGCATTGCACATACAAAGGTGGGAAGAGCATTCTTTAGGCCATAAGGCATAGAGACATAAAAATACAGGCCGTCTACTTTGATGAAGGAGGTGTGCTCTTCATCTTCTCTAGACATAGGGATCTGATGGAAACCCGAGTAGGCGTCTAGGAAGCACAGCATATCACAGCCTGATGTCGAGTCTACTATTTGATCTATTCTAGGGAGAGGGAATGGATCTTTGGGACATGCCTTATTGAGACTGGTGTAGTCGATGCACATCCGGAGCTTCCCGCCGGCCTTCGGGACAACGACGGGGTTCGCCAACCACCGGGGGTGGTGGACTTCCCGTATGAAGCCAGCGTCCAGCAGCTTCTTGATTTCTTCTCAGATGAAGTTTTGCTGCTCGATGGACTGCTTGCGAGGCTTATGTTGGACTGGCCGGGTGTCGGGGAAGACCTTCAAGTGGTGCTCGATCACCTCCCTAGGGATCCCCGGCATCTGTAACGGCTGCCATGCAAACACGTCGACGTTGTGCCGGAGGAAGGTGATGAGCGCGCCTTCCTATTTGCTATCCAGGCCCCCGGCTACCCAGGTGGTCTGGGCAGCATCGGCGCCGACTTGGATGACCTTCAAGGGGAGGTCGCCCTCGTCGAGGGGTTGCACACGGGGTGCTGCAGTAGAGGCACGGGGTGGCGTGCACTCGGGTGGAGCCGGTCCGGTTCTGCACTGCCAGGGGCTGGTGCTCGAGCTGTTGCAAGTGCCTGGAGCTTTTCTAAGGCTGACACTGCAGCAGTGCGGTGTCCACGAATCCTGAGGACGCCTGTTGGTGTAGGCATCTTCAAGACGAGGTAGCCGTAGTGGGCTACTGCCATGAATCGGTACAGGGCTGGCCTGCCGATTATGGCGTTGAAGGGGAGGTCGATCTCCGCCACGTCGAACAGAATGTACTCTGTCCGATAGCTGTCCGGTGCCCCAAAGGTCACCGGAAGGCTGATGTTGCCGTAGGGAACGACTTGTCCCGGCCCTACCCCTGAGAACAGGCTCGATGGGGTGAGCTTGGCCATTGGGATCTGCAGCTTCTGGAAAGCTGCGCGGCTGATGAGGTTCAGCCCAGCCCCGCCATCTACCAGAATGTGGTACATCCTCACGTTGGCGATGGTGGACGCTACCTAGAGCGGTAGTTGGCCGGCCCCAGCCATGTTCCTGGGGCAGTCGGTGGCATCGAAGCTGATGGAGGTTCCCATCCACTTGAGGTGCGGCGCGGCACTTCGGAGGGGAGCCACCGACGCTACCGCTCGGCGCAGAGCCTTAACCGCGCTTCGGGACGAGGGGTCAGCGGACCCGCCGTAGATGACGTAGAGCATCTTCCGGCGCTCGTCATCGCTGGAGCTGGAGTCCTCATGGTTGCGCACCGCCTTCACGGCACGCTGAGGCTCCTGGAACTCCACTTGGTGGTCGGTGTTGTCTGGGGCGTCGACCTTCTGCTTGCCCTCCCTTTGACGGAAGGGTGGGGCATCAGTTCGCAGCTGCTTCCCTTTGCGTAAGCGCTCCACGAGGTTTTGAATCTCCCGGCACTCGGCAGCAGTATGGTAACTGGTGCCGTGCACGGGGCATAGCTCGCCTTGGTCACCACCTGGAGCTGGTGACTGTCGCTGCCTTTTGTCGGGGCGTGTCCCCCGAGCTCCACTGGGTGCTGCTGCTGCAGCAACGGGAGCCGCGGTCGGTGGCTTCATCTTGCCACCGCCCCGTTTCTTGATCTTCCTGCCGCTTCCATGGAAAGCAGCACCAGATCCGGGCTGTCCTCCTGACTCGGAGGCTGGTAGTGAGTGCCAGTTCCGCCCTTCTGCTGCCCTGGTGCACTTGTCCGCCAGGCTGAAGAGCTCTGAGACGTCGTGAACCTCTCTGGTCACAAGCTTCTGAAGCATCTTCTTGTCCCGTACACCCTGCCGGAACGCCACCACCACAGAAGCATTTTGGATATGCGGAATGGTGTTCCGTACCTGGGAGAACCGCTGGATGAAGGAGCGCAGCGTCTCTCCAGGTTGTTGCTGGATGGCGTGGAGGTCGAGCTCCGTGCCAGGCCGGGTGTAGGAGCTGCCAAAGTTAGCAGTGAACTGCCGGCAGAGCTCTCCCCAAGAGGTTATGGAACCCTGGGGGAGGTTCATGAGCCAAGACCGGGCTGGGCCGGTCAAGGCGACGGGGAAGTAGTTGACCATGACGGCCTCGTCCCCTCCTGCAACAAGGATGGCGGTGGAGTAGATTTGGAGGAACTCCGCCGGGTTGACACTACCGTCGTAGTTCTCGGGCAGGTGCGGCCACCTTGCGAAGCGAAGGTGTGCCGCCAGGGCCGCACATCCTGCTCCTGTTGCTGCAGGCGTTGGTGCTGCGAACGCTTGGTTCGCTGCTGGCACTGTGTACCCCGGTATGGGCAAGGCTGCGCCATAGACCGGGGGTGCCATTTGCAGGGCATATGCTGCGTGGCGTATGCCTAGGGCAGAGATCGCGTGGCGAACGTCTGCGCCTCAGGCTGGGTTGAGGCAGTTGTCGATACCCTCAATATCGGGTACCCCCGCGCACAGGGTAAAACTGCCTAAGGACCTCGCCCCCTCTGCAGGGGCGAGGTTTGAAGGTGCCACGTGTCAAGCGGGGCCGGAGCTCCCCTCCCCACGGAGGATAGCTCCGGGCCTGCCACGTGGCCCAGGAGGCCGGACCTCACCCCCTCTGCAGGGGCGAGCTCCGAAGGCTCCACGTGTCCAGCGGGGCCGGAGCTCCCCTCCCCTCGGAGGATAGCTCCGGGCCTGCCACGTGGCCCAGGAAGCCGGACCTCGCCCCCTCCGCAAGGGCGAGCTTCGAAGGCGCCATGTGTCCGGCAGGGCCGGGGCTCTCCTCTCTTCAAAGGATAGCTTCGAGCCTGCCACGTGGCCCAGAAGACCGGACCTCTCCCCCTCCACGGCAGTGAGCTCCGAAGGCTCCACGTGTCCAGCGGAGCCGGAGCTCCCCCTCTCCTCAGAGGAGAGCTCCGGGTCCGACACGTGGCCAACAGAGCAGTGCTGCCGCCCGGCGTGGTAGGCAGCGGGAGTAGAGGCACGCCATGCCTTTACCGTACAAAGCATTCAAGACCCGCGCCTTCCCAAGACGAAGAGGCGCAGCGCACGCTTGTCAGGAGGCGCTGTGACCAGTCACAGTCAGGACAGGCGTACAGTGTCTGAAACTGCAGACCATTGAAGGCAGCGACAAGACCGGACAAGACATGCTCTGCCGCCCCTGCCATCGCCAACGACTACACGCTACACTTAGCCTGCGGCATGGGCAGGGCGGCAGGACGAGGATTTCGACGCCAGCGCCAAGACATAACAGCTGGTAGGAAATCACCCTGGGGCCACCTGTCGGGTCCCCGGGGCCCACCTTGTAAGCCACCCGAGCCTTGGACTATAAAAGGCTCGGGTAGGCAACGTTACAAAGGGTTCGACATTTTGACCCACTCCCCCAGGTAACGTTACAAAGGGTTCGACATTTTGACCCACTCCCCCAAGACCTCTGCTCACCGTAGATGTAGGGTTTTACGCTCCGGCGGCCTGAACCACGTAAAACTCGCCGTGTCAAGCTTCTCCCTAACTCGTCCCTAACGCTTAAGCTCTCCGGAAGCGTCTAGCCCCTCCGAAAAAGAACCTCCGCGGACTGCCCAGAGCAGGTCCGGGGGAAGTGTCGACCACACACTTCGACATTTGGCGCGCCAGGTAGGGGGGCTTTTCCCTTGCGCGACGAGCTTTTGCCGGCGAAGATGACCAAGCTTCCTTCAGCGGCAAGCTCTCCTCCCCCGTGTTCACGACGGACCGTGACTAGCGGGGACTACGTCTTGACACACTCTGGACGGAGTGTGTCGGCGCAAGCTGGAAGCCAGCAGCCGACTCCGGCAGCGCCGACTCCGGCAACGCAGGCTCCAGCGAGCGTGAGATCCTCTGCAGCGCTGAGCGTCCCCCACGGGGGCGCGCTAGCTGCAGCAAGAGCGCTACTACACAATCCACCTGCTGGGGACGCGCCTCGGTCAGCGACCCAGCAGTGGATTCGCGAGGTAGACCGTCTCGTCGTCGCCGCCGCAAACCCTCGACTTCGGCGGGGACGACGCCCCGGCCAACCGGCTGTGTCGCTGACGCACACACCAACGGTTGACGGGCAGACAGCAGATTCCCGCTCCACCAGGCTCCCATCGACGGGCCTGAGGACGAGGCTGGAACGATGCCACTTGGGCCAAGATGCCCGAGTGTTCCTCGAGCGACGACGACAAAGGCGTCGCAACCAGGAGGCCACCGACAGCATGTCGACTGCCTCAACCCTGCCTGAGGCGCAGACTTTCACCACGCGATCTCTGCCCCAGGCATACGCCACGCAGCATATGCCCCAGCCATATGCCCTGCAAACGGCGCCCCCGGTCTATGGCGCAGCCTTGCCCATACCGGGGTACGCAGTGCCAGCAGCGAACCAAGCGTTCGCGGAACCAACGCTTGCAGTAACAGGAGCAGGATGTGCGGCCCTGGCGCCCCACCTTCGCTTCGTGAGGTGGCCGTGCAAGTTTCGGCCGCACCTGCCCGAGAAGTACGACGGCAGCGTCAACCCGGCGGAGTTCCTCCAGATCTACTCCACCGCCGTCCTTGCTGCAGGTGGGGACGAGGCTGTCATGGCCAACTACTTCCCCATCGCCTTGACCGGCCCAGCCCGGTCTTGGCTCATGAACCTCCCCCAGGGTTCCATAACCTCCTGGGGAGAGCTCTTCCGGCAGTTCACCGCCAACTTTGGCAGCTCCTACACCCGGCCTGGCACGGAGCTCAACCTCCACGCCATCCAGCAACAACCTGGAGAGACGCTGCACTCCTTCATCCAGTGGTTCTCCCAGGTATGCAACACCATCCCGCACATTCAAAGTGCTTCCGTGGTGGTGGCGTTCCGGCAGGGTGTCCGGGACGAGAAGATGCTCGAGAAGTTGGCCACCAGGGAGGTGCAAGACATCTCGGAGCTCTTCAGCCTGGCGGACAAGTGCGCCAGAGCAGAAGACGGGCGTCATTGGCACTCACTGCCAGCCTCCGAAGCCGGAAGACAGCCCGAAGACGGCGGAGTTCAAGCTGAGCTCCCGACCACGTCAGACAGTCAAGAGCCAAGCACCGACTGACTACGTGGTCAGGTGGACACCACCACCAAGAATCCCAGGGGCCCCCTGAAGATGGAGAACCAGAGCCCCGAGCATCGGTCTTCACCGAGCCCCACTGGACGTTCTACCTCGACGGCGTGCTGCTCCTCATGCCAACAGGGGAGCGGTTTGGGTACCTTGGACCTGTGCCATGTACCGCGCGCCGACGACACCGTCGCCAACAACCTGACAGCGAAGGTCTCCACCGGAGCCCCAGAGCTCCAAGGAGCCTTCGAAGGGACGTTGCTGCGACTCACAGCCCGGAGTGCCGACCGGGCGAAGGGGGCGAGACCAGCACCTCGAAGCTGGTGGTCCCGGCGGCCATGCAGCCATGCTGCCAGCCAAAGGATCGTATGCGCCTTGGGGACTCCGTGCTACCCGGCGCCCAAGATCAAGAAGCTCAAGTAGTCCCGATGCATGGACCACAGATGTCCGGGACTCCTTGAAAGACATCCTTCCTGATGAACGTGCATTCGCTGAAAGGATTGTGCGGATGGCTAAGTGCTACGCGCTGGTATCTTTACTGGCGTGGCGCCACGGCATCCTATTGCGGTGCATAACCCAGGAGGAAGGCTGCGACCAGCTCGCAGTAATCCACGGGGGCGAGTGCTGGGAACGCTCATCATCCCGCACGCTGGTCAGTTAAGCCATCCGGCATGGCTCCTACTGACCGAGAGCCACCTGGACACCGTCAAACCGGTTAGGAGATGCAATGCGTGCCAGGTCCACGCCGAGCAGACCCACACAACCGGTGCAGACGCCGCACCCAGAGCCGTCGGGGGATACTGGCTCCTCTATGTCGAGGGCCAGCCGGACATCCCAGGGCCGGGTCACTGGAATTACCCTTCTACATGGTATGCGAGGCCGAAGCCATGCTTCCCCCTGAGATCGCCATGGGGGTCCCCCCGTGTTCGAGCGTACGACGAAGCCACGCATGACCCGCTCTGCGTGAGGACATCTACCTCGTCGTCGAGGCAAGATGGCAAGCCACGCTCCGGATCGCGCGGAACCGGTGGGCCCCAGCGCTACCACCGCCGTTCCATGCATGGGAGCCCAGGACAGGCGTTCCGACGCTACCCCAGTAAGTTCACCATGCTTACTTAGGTGTTTATTTAAATTACGCACTAATTTATATGATCACCTCCCCACGCTCTAGACAGTGTACATCCATTGTACACTCGGTTCCTCTATCCTGCTCTCATGCATAGTCGATATTTGCCATCCTGCTGAATGCGGTAGTGCTTGGGGTACCTACCAGAGGCTCGGGGGCCTTTGGACCTCCCCCTGTAAGGGTACTGTAACGTCAGTTGGTCTCCTCCAGGAAAAGACCTACACCAGACCGGGGGGTCAGGAGCCTTGCTTTGCCCGGTCCTGCACCCAAAGCATGCGCACTCTGCCCCCAGCGCTACGGTCTGAGTACTAGGGGGCCGGACGGTAACACCCTGACTAGGGCTGGGGGCCAAACCTCCGGGACCAAGTGCACTGGATTACCCATGCCCCGTATTCCGGCCCGGGACAGTAAGCCAAATGAGACTAAGGGACAGGAAAGGGAGGGCCCCTGAGCATCGCCTGACCGTGTGCCCTACACTGGGCTAAGGTCCAATGCCGGATGACACACCAATCGCAGGTGCGATCTCCGAAGCCGGTCGCCACCCCGAGGGGTGAACACCGAAGTCGGACCTCACGTCCTCTGTGGGCCTGAGCTCCGATGAGTTCCGGACCTCCGCCCCCACAGCTGGGCCGAGCTCCGATGCCAGCCCTCGCCCTCCTTTCAGAGGCGAGCCCTGATGCCGGACCTCACGCCCTACGTGGGCCTGAGCTCCGATGACTTCCGGACCTCCGCCCCCACAGCTGGCCGAGCTCCGAGGCCAGCCCTCGCCCTCCTTTCAGAGGCGAGCCCTGGTGCCGGACCTCACGCCCTCCGTGGGCCTGAGCTCTGATGACTTCCGGACCTCCGCCCCCACAGATGGGCCGAGCTCCGAGGCCAGCCCTCGCCCTCCTTTCTGAGGCGAGCCCTGATGCCGGACCTCACGGCCTCTGTAGGCCTGAGCTCCGATGACTTCCGGACCTCTGCCCCCACAGCTGGGCCGAGCTCCGAGGCCAGCCCTCGCCCTCCTTTCAGAGGAGAGCCCTAGTGCCGGACCTCACGCCCTCCGTGGGCCTGAGCTCCGATGACTTCTGGACCTCCGCCCCCACAGCTAGGCCGAGCTCCAAGGCCAGCCCTCGCCCTCCTTTCAGAGGCGAGCCCTGATGCCGGACCTCACGCCCTCCGTGGGACTGAGCTCCGATGACCTCCGGACCTCCGCCCCCACAGCTGGGCTGAGATCCGAGGCTAGCCCTCGCCCTCCTTTCAGAGGCGAGCCCTGGTGCCGGACCACACGCCCTCCGTGGGCCTGATGACTTCCAGACCTCTGCCCCCACAGCTGGGCCGAGCTCCGAGGCCAGCCCTCTCCCTCCTTTCCAAGGTGAGCCCTGATGCCGGACCTCACGCTCTCCGTGGGCCTGAGCTCCGATGACTTCCGGACCTCCGCCCCCACAGCTGGGCCGAGCTCCGAGGCTAGACCTCGCCCTCCTTTCAGAGGCGAGCCCTGATGCAGGACCTCACGCCCTCCGTAGGCCTGAGCTCCGATGACTTCCGGACCTCTGCCCCCACAGCTGGGCCGATCTCCGATGCCAGCCCTCGCCCTCTTCCCAGTGGCGAGCCCTGATGCCGGACCTCACGCCCTCTGTGCGCCTGAGCTTCGATGCCGGCCCTCGCCCTCTCCTCAGAGGTGAGCTCCGAAGCCGGACCTCACCCTCTCCTCAAAGGCGATCTCCGAAGCCGGACCTCCCCCTTTAACAAGGGCTGAGCTCCGATGCCAGGCTTCACCCTCTCCTAAGAGGCTGAACTTCGAAGCCGTCAAGACCCTGCCAGCACAGGGAGTACTCAAGAAGCACAGGGAGTACTCAAGTCAAGACCCTGCCACGGAACCGAGAACTAATGCATATGTGTGCCCAGGATGTTCATCACACATACACATACGTTCCACAAACTGAATTCAGAATATATATATCCACGAATAACAGGGTTTATTACAATGTCTCATGAGTCTTGGACTCATGCTCACAGCGGAAGTCTTTATTTCTACGCAGCGGAAGTCTTTATTCTAATGCGGAAGCAAAGCTAGTGCGGAAGCAAAACTAAGCAGTAGTGGCTCCATCTCTATTCCCTCCACAGGCAAGGTTGAGAACAGATCACGAGCCTCAATGCTCCACTTGGTCTTCATAGTAGGCTTCTCCTGCTGCTGCTGATGAAGTAATAATGCAAGTTTGAGTACAATGATGTACTCAGAAAGTGCGGGAAATACAAATGATATGCAGCTTATAACAAGGTAGGTATTAAAAGGCTCATTTGCAGAAAACCAAATTTTATAAAACCATGATAAAACAGCAACTTAGCTTTAGATGAATGTAATCCCAGCATGTATTAAATTACCAACAAACCTCCATCACTTCCCGTTTTCCATCGGAACATTAGCCAACCTTTATTCATACTCACGAATACCTCCTCGTATTTGCTACCATCTCACGAATACCTTCCCATATTCGCTACCATCTCATCTCATAAAACAACCTCGTCTCACACCGTGACCAATCTCATGTCATGACCCAACAGTCATGCAACCATCTCATCACCCGGACTCAACAATCCGGACAATCATACCATAACCAAACCAATAACCTTCCCAATAACCAACCCCACTAATTTTTAGCCAGGTGCTCGTGACCGTAAGCTCGGCTATCATGATAGTTTTAATAACTCTGCAGAGTTTGCACCTCTTTACCCACAAGTTTGTGATTTCGTCACCCGTCGGCGACTGTAGAACCTCCATTATACCAGTACACAACCGTCGGTGTATGGCCAAGAGATCACAAAATAGCCTTTACAAAGGGGTTACTAGATGTATGGACTCACTAAGGTTTCACCGGCAGGCTAGAATCTCTAATTCTCCCACCCACGGGCCCCCCCTTGTGCCATGCGGTTCCCAGGGCAGTCCTCACTCGACCCCCATTCCCCGCGCCTTCCACAGTCCATAACACCCTAGCAACTTACCTAATTACTCAGCTAAGCCGCACCCATACTTGGCCTTGTGGTGGCACTGTTATCCTGGCATGTGCATGCATGAACCGGTCCTTAGATCTAAGGCAAGTAGACCACCATCTCATGCTACCTCATTCACAAACCCAGTCTTGCCTAGATCTCCCTCCGATCCATGTTCATTATTAGCATCAGTTTCTCATTATCAATATGAGTGCAGTTAGCTAGACACATCTATCTCGCTTCCCAATCCCATAGACTCAGCAAAGCATAAAGTAAAAACCATACCCGACTCATAAACTTCCCAGGCGACAAGGGTGGTTTAATCAAAACTAGTAAACTCCTATAAAAGGGTTTCCCATCATGTTTGACTCTGTACGCACACCTTTTCGCAAAACAAAATAGTTCTTCCCAAAACATAGGATCAATATGGTCAAGGAGCACTTGCCTTGTTCTTGCGGTTCCGGCTGTTCTTGAATCTCAAAACCTGGTTGCTGCAGTTCGTCGTAGACAGCTCCCTGAGCTTGTCCTGCTAGGTAGGATCACGTGCATACAAGATTCACAGCAATCAATATCATGCACAAACCTTAAACTAGATGTGATGATGCACATGCATGCTATCCTATGATTAATTTTATTAGATTGGTCTGTTCGTGTTTTTGCATGGCTTGCATGGACAGAGGTGTTCGGATCAAAGGTGTACGTGGTAATGATCTTGTCTTTAGATCAATCTGATCATCAAGTGATCTGTCCACGAGAAGGCTTCTGTTCGAAAGGAATCAAAGAACAGATGCAAGGAAAATACAACGATATCATAAGGTGGTATTGGGGCCTACCTTACGTTCCTCTCGGTCTTCGAGGTCCTTCTCAGACCGCTGGGCTTTCCTCTGGCGATCTCCCTTGCCGCGCTCCAGCGATGGCTTTCTCGGCGAGTTGGGGCTAGGGCTCTAAGTCGTCGGCTCAGGAGTTGAAAAGAAGTTTGTGGTTTCGGCCAGAGGTTCTGGGTTCTATTTATAATCGGGAAGAGAAGAGTCCTAATCTGATTGTATCCCGAATAAGAGTCTTATTCAGATCTTCGTTGGATCCTAACGTCTTATCTTTAGTAACATCGTGGAATTTAGATCGGTTTCTGTTGCGTACCGGTATCTTTACGCGTAAAAACCGCTCCAGAACTCGTTACCTCCGTGCTGATGAGCTCCGGAAGCTCCACGTGTCCTCCGGGGCCTGGTATCTCCTTTCCCGCAGAGACGAGCTCCGGTTGTGCCGCGTGTCAAACAAGCGAGACCTCCCTCTTCTTCGGAGGTGAGTTCCGCGCACGTCACGTGTTGGCGCCAGTCTTCCCTCTCTTCTTTCCTCAGGGACGGCTCCGAGGTCAGCACGTGTTTAGCAGCGACGGACCCCCCGGAGATAAGCTCCGGTGGCGACACGTGTTCGATAGAACCGGACTTCCCGGAGATGAGCTCCGAGATCGACACGTATCCCGCGCGACTGGTCCTCTGACTTCCGCGAGGACTAGCTCCGAGGATAACACGTGTCCTGTGGAAATGCCTTTGCTTCTTCCGCAGAAGCTAGCTCCGTGGGCAACACGTGTCCCACAGGGTCGGACCTCTTTCCAATTGCGGGGGTGATCCCCGAGCCTGCCACGTAGCCAGTTTTAGCGGCGGACCTCTCTCAACTTCTCAGGGATGAGCTCCGGATACGCCGTGTGGCCTGCTGGCCGCGGAAGTTGCCTTCGGCGCTCTCTGAGGGCTTTATTGGCTATCCTTTTGATTATTCTCTCTGTTCCTATTTTTCATTAAAGTGTTTCCTCTTCATAGAACATGAACACATGCTGACACCCGAGGCGAGGGTGTCACAAACCTACCCCCCTTAAATTGAATCTCACCCTCGAGATTCGTTAGTAGGAAATAGATGGGGAAATTCTGCCTTGATATCCTCTTCATGTTCCCATGTGGCTTCAGCTTCGGTGTGATGGCTCCATTGTACCTTGCACCATCGAATCACCTTGTTCCGGGTGACCCTTTCCTTTACGTCCAAGATTCGGACAGGGTGTTCTGTGTAAGTCAGGTCCTCTTGAAGTTCAAGCTCTCCCATTGACACTTGTTCCTCTGGTACTCTCAAGCACTTCTTGAGCTGGGATACATGAAACACATCATGTACGTCGGAGAGGTGGTTTGGGAGCTCTAGTTGATAGGCTACTTCTCCTCGGTCGTCCAAAATCTTAAATGGTCCGATGTAGCAAGGTGCTAGCTTGCCTTTGACGTTGAAATGTCGTTGGCCTCGGATAGGCGATACCTTAAGGTATACGAAGTCTCCTACTTCAAAGGTCAACTTCCTACGCCTATTGTCCGCATAGCCTTTCTGTCGTGACTGAGCAGCCTTTAAGTTCTCCCGTACCGTTTGGACCTGCTTTTCAGCTTCTTGTAGTACTTCGGGTCCAAACTCCTGGTTCTCTCCAGTCCCGTTCCAGAACAGTGGCGTTCTACACCGTCTACCATATAAGGCTTCGAAAGGACATCTTCAAGCTAGCTTGATAGCTGTTGTTATAGGAGAATTCGGCATACGGTAAACTCCTATCCCAACTACGCCCACGTTTCAAGGCGCAAGCTCTCAACATGTCCTCCAAAATTTGGTTTGTCCTTTCGGTTTGTCCATCTGTTTGTGGGTGGTAGGCGGATCTAAAATCCAGTCGTGTACCCATGGCTTTCTGCAGCTTCCTCCAGAATCTAGAAGTAAACTGAGAACCTCGATCTGAGACTAGCCTCTTCGGAACTCCGTGACGGTACACGATCTGCTCCATGTACAACTCTGCCAATTGTGCAACGTTGTAACTGGTCTTTACTGGAAGAAAATGGGCGGTTTTTGTCAATCGGTCCACAATGACCCAGATGGAGTCGTATCCCGACTGAGTACGTGGCAATCCGACGATGAAGTCCATACTGATGACCTCCCACTTCCATTCGGGTATTCTCAAAGGTTGCAACAATCCAGAGGGTTTTTGATGTTCGGCCTTTACCCGTTGGCATGTGTCGCATAGGGCAACGTATTCGGCTATGTCCCTCTTCATACCATCCCACCAATAGCAAGTCTTCAAGTCCTTGTACATTTTGGTGCTTACGGGATGTATAGAATAGGGTGAATCATGTGCCTCCTTCAATATCATGTCGCGAAGGTGTCTTATGTTTGGCACACAAATCCTTTTTCCTAGCCAAAGCGTACCCTTTTCATCCTCCTTGAAATCCTTCTCTATCCCTTGTCGGATTCTTTCCTTGATCTCCTCGATCTCCTCGTCCGCTGCTTGGCCCTCTCTTATTTCTTGCTCCAATGAAGAGTGGATCTCCATTATTCCCATGTTGTTCAAAAATCCGAGGTGTAACCGTTCAAAATCCTTACGTAGTTTGGGTGGTAGCTCCCGAACCGTGAGTTGGTGATATGCTCCCTTTCGGCTCAATGCATCAGCTACTACATTGGCCTTTCCGGGGTGGTAGTTGATTCCAACATCATAATCCTTGATGAGTTCTAACCATCGATGTTGCCTCAAATTCAAGTCCGTTTGTGTGAATATGTACTTGAGGCTTTTTTGATCCGTATAGATCTCACATCGATGACCAAGGATATAATGTCTCCAAATCTTCAATGCATGCACCATTGCTGCTAACTCCAAATCATGCGTAGGATAGTTAAGCTCTGCTTCTTTAATTGCCATGAGGCATAGGCTACCACTTGTCCTTCCTGCATGAGCACACATCCAAGCCCTTGTCTGGATGCGTCACAATATATGTCAAATCTCTTGCTTACGTCTGGCAATACCAGAACTGGTGCTGTGGTTAGCCTTTTCTTGAGTTCCTCAAAACTTTCTTAGCAGGCTTGTGTCCATTAAAAGACTTTTCCCTTCATTAGCAACTCCGTCATAGGTTTTGCTATCTTAGAGAAGTCTTTAATGAAGCGTCGATAGTATCCTGTCATCCCAAGGAAACTCCGAATATCCCTCACGCTCTTCCGTTGGTCCCACTTCAGAACATCTCTCACCTTTCCAGGATCAACCGATACCCCTTCCTCGGAGATAATGTGGCCTAGGAAAGATATTTCCTTTAGCCAAAATTGACACTTGTTGAGCTTGGCATACAATTGATGCTCACGCAACTTCTGCAAGGTCAATCTCAGATGTTCTTCATGCTCCTCCTCACTTTTTGAATACACCATAATGTCATCGATAAAAACCACGACAGTCTTGTCCAATTACTCCATGAAAACCTTGTTCATAAGGTACATGAAGTATGCGGGTGCATTTGTTAACCCAAAAGACATGACGGTATATTCATACGAACCATACCGTGTCCGAAAGGCTGTCTTGGGTATATCGGAGGGCTTAATCTTCAGCTGGAAATATCCTGACCGAAGATCAATCTTGGAGAACACTCGGGCTCTCTTCATTTGATCAAACATGTCCTCTATACGGGGCAGAGGGTATTTATTCTTGATTGTCACCTCGTTGAGAGACCTGTAGTCCACGCACATTCTTTGGGTTCCATCCTTCTTGTCCACGAAAAGTACTGGAGATCCCCATGGTGACGAGCTTGGATGGATAAAACCCTTCTCCAACTGTTCTTGAATTTTGTCACACCCGGTTTTTCCGAAGAACAACCAAGTGATTAACACATGTATGCCAGGATCATTTTCTCATACATGTGGTGACAAATAGTGAAGCATCATTTATTACAAGCCAGGTGTCTAATATAATTAAGTCGTACATAGCAAATGTCTCGATGGACAATAATAAGTTCATCACAAGTAAATAAACTAGCAGCGGAATATTATTCTTTAGGGCTCCATCACAGGCGTTGCCCGGGGTCTCCATGAACCTAGAAACCTTCTTCGGGTCCAAAGTCTTGGTCGCTATACACCATCTCATTATCTTGACCTGAGCAGCAATATAAACCAACAAAATATGCAAGGTTGAGTACCAATGGTACTCAGCAAGTGTGGGAAAAATCATATCATGCATGGCTAGAACAAGGAGAGGTTGAACTCAGGGTTAAAGCACTACGCAATTTATACCTATCACCTTAGCTTATTAAGCACCTACATTACTACACAGGTGAAATGGTCCCAATCTCCCATCCCATCATCATAATCCAATAACCATAACATCATTTCCAATGTTAAGCTCCCCGCTTAACTTCCAAAACCATCAATCCTCTAATCATGAATAAGTCCAAGCCGCTCTTGACCGTGAGCACGGCTGTCATGACAATTTTGACTCTGCAGAGTTTGTACCACTGTACCCACATGTAGTGATTTCATCCCCCGTTGCCGGGTGGACTAAAAGAACCTCCATTATGCCAGTGGCCACGAACCACATTCACACTTCCTAGGTGTGTAGCCAGGAGATCACTACGAAGCCTTTACAAAGGGATTCCCGACGAGCGTGGGCCCACTGAGGTTTCACCCCTAACAGCATACAAGAGGCTCCAACCCCGCTGCAGTGGCCCCCTCTTGAGCCTTGCGGTTCATATGGTAGTCCAGCTGACACCTACTCCCCGCACCATCCAACACACCCATACTACGCCGGGGATACACCTAATTAATTGGCCAAGCTGCCCCATCTCAGCATGTGGTTGGCACTGTAAAGCCAGGTTACATGCTCCATGAACCGGTCCTTAGGATCCAGGCAAGTACTAAACACAAACCCGAGTCTCGTGCACCCAGCACAAAACCAAAACATCCAACTTGCCTTGATCCCTACCTCTACATAACTCACAATATCTCATTCAAGAGTATGGTAATATAAACTGATGATCTCATATCCCAAATATCCCATTCTAAGCATGGCTAAGCATATGCATGTAAATAAATGACATAATAAATAAATCCCAACCCAAGCTACAAGGAAACAAGGTAATGCAATTCTAGGGAAACATCCTAACATGGGTTTCATATTTTCAATTGACAATGCAAATAATTCTAGCTACACATCCTAGCATAGGATCAAAGTGGTCAAGGACACTTGCCTCCTTCTTGCTGCTCTTGAAATGGGTAGTCCTGATCTTGGAAAGGGATAACTTGCTCTTGAGCAGGTTCTACATCACACCATCACACATAGCAAAAGAAAAACAACAATCCATAAGACATAGTTCACACTTCCACTTCATACAAACCACACATTCATATTTATGAAATTCATTCACCATTATATGTGTTGTGGTTACTCTATGTGTGTTGATCTGTGGCTTGCATACACTTTTATTTATATGTATATGATTCCTACTTTGGTGTTCATATTTATACTTACATACTATATATATATATGTGTGTGTGTTTCAAATTTAAATAAATTCCTTATATTAAACTACTACACCTTTTCACTACCAAGTATGTATGAAAAGTATTTTTCTTCTCCATATGTGCCTTCAGAATTTCTACCAACCCTAAACTGAATTCTTTGGATTTTAGAAACTCCATTTATCATTTACTAGTTGCTATATTTTCAGATTTATTTTCCTATGCATAAATGTGTACTTTATTATGAAATTAGTAATACACATCCTCTAAACAGAATAGGTTCTGGTCCTAAATAATTTAATAACATATTTTGACCTTTTCCTCTGATGTAAACTATTTCACAATTATTTTCCCTATTTTCTATAACTATTCTTTACTTAAAAATGTGTCCCAAAATTTGAATAATAAATTAACCAGATTCAATTCAGTCCAAAATATGTTTTTATCTCACTCCAAAATTTTCTAAACACTGAGAAAATCTTTAACTTAATTTTGACAATTATGTTTGTCCCACTTTTTAATTTTTAAACACTAGTTACATATTCAATTTTCTAAATTAAATACTAAACAGGGCTAAAATGATGAACTCACCCCATTACAGGGTCTATAATATTATTTTCAGAATTTCCAGGGGTCTAGCTACACTTATCAGAGGTGTGTTTCCTAATTTTTATTAAGTCTAGGGGCTAAAACTGATTTTTAAATGAATTTACATGATTTTCTGGAGTTCCAGGGGCTAGATCTGAAGTTTCCGGGGCTAGCTCTTATTTCCCGAGAACCCCAGGGGGTAGCACATAAGAATTCCAGTCTTTATAACGCGGGGCTGACGTGGACCGTCCGATTTTAAAACGACGGCTGAGATTATAACGCCGAACCGGTACGCGGGGTTTTAAAGTCTACCGTGCGATTTAAAATAAACGGCGCACAAGCGGCCACGTCGCTCTGATCGAACGCGGGCGGCGCTGCCGGCGGCGGGAAGCGGCGATCTCGCCGGAAACTTTCGGATCCTCGAGAATTCTGCCTAGAACTGTGATCTTATGGAATAGATCGGTAGAGGGGAGGTCGGGGATCTCACCTCGGGGGTTTTCTTGAGCTCGGAGGTCCTGGGAGGTGATCGGCGGCGAGGTCCGAGGCAAAACCACGGCGAAGCTCGTCGGCGCTGTGTTTACACCGCAAGTCACCGAGTTTTCTGCACCTGCAAGGTTCCCCGGAGGCGGTGGATCAAGACCAGCGAGTTAGATCGGAGTTTCCGAGCTTAGATCGGCCGGAATTCACCGGAGAAGTCTCGGTTCTCACCGGAGTAAAAATCGGCGATCGCGTGGGAAAAACCGAACGGGGCCGGGGTTTTATAGACGGGGGAGGGCGGTGAGGTGGTTTAGATCATGTCCGTTTCCTCCTCGAGCGAAATTCAGCTGTGATCCGCAGCAGTTCCGATCGGTTGGATTCGGTGAGAGAGAGTCCGGCGCGGCGCGAGGTGGAAGACGAAGCCCGGGTGGGTCCCTCCTGTCAGCGTGAGAAAGCGCGGGCACGCGGCTGCGGGCTGGCACGGGGTAAGTTGGGCCGGCTGGTGGGTTTCGGCCCACTGGCCGGTTTTTTTCTGTTTTCTCTTTTTTTTTCCATTTCTTTTCTGATTTGAGTTTAATTTGAATTCCAGTTTGAATTTGAATTTTTGCAAAACATGCAACACGTCCAAAAAAATTTAAATTCCCCTCTTAACATGATTTAGTGTTTTGAATCAAAATTTTGGGGTGTTACAGCTCTACCCCCCTTAAAAGAAATCTCGTCCTCGAGATTGGTGTTTCTAAGAAAACAATTCCGGAAATTGTGCCTTGAGCTCATCTTCCCGTTCCCAGGTGGCTTCCTCTTCTGAGTGATGCTTCCACTGCACCTTGCACATCCGGATTCTTTTATTTCTGGTGAGGCGTTCCATTGTCTCCAAAATCTTGTATGGTTGCTCGGCATAAGACAAATCCTCAGCTACATCCACTTCATTCATGGGTAACACCTCTTCAGGCGTCCTCAGACATTTCTTGAGTTGTGACACATGGAATACATCGTGCACATCCGATAGATGAACCGGTAACTCTAGTTGATACGCCACTTCGCCTTTCCTTTCCAAAACTTGAAAGGGTCCGATGTATCGAGGTGACAACTTCCCTTTCACCTTGAACCGACGAAGTCCTCTGATAGGGGACACCTTGAGATAAACATAATATCCCACGTTGAAAACGAGCTCTCTTCTTCGTACATCGGCATAGCTCTTTTGGCGTGTCTGTGCTATCTTCAAGTTGTTGCGAATCTCCCTCACCTTCGCCTCGGCTTCTTGTAGCACTTCTAGACCAAACACTTTACTTTCTCCTGTTTGGTTCCAAAATAGGGGAGTTCTGCACTTCCTTCCATACAAAGCTTCAAACGGTGACATCTTCATACTAGCTTGATAGCTGTTGTTATAGGAAAACTCCGCATACGGTAAGTTCTTGTCCCAACTCCTATTGTTTTTGAGTGCACATGCCCTTAGCATATCTTCTAGGATCTGATTGGTTCTTTCCGTCTGCCCGTCAGT
This sequence comes from Neostapfia colusana, assembly GCA_030760725.1. NCBI lineage: Eukaryota > Viridiplantae > Streptophyta > Magnoliopsida > Poales > Poaceae > Neostapfia > Neostapfia colusana. The sequence continues at coordinate 112,716,410 of JASWHV010000006.1, forward strand.
TTGGGGATGATAGGCAGAGCTGAAGTTCAGATGGGTTCCCATGGTTTCATGCAACTTCTGCCAAAACCTCGAGGTGAACTGTGTCCCTCGGTCCGACACAATCTTCTTTGGCACTCCATGGTAACACACGATCCTTGACATGTACAACTCTGCCAATTTGGTGCCGCTGTAGCTTTCTTTCACGGGGATGAAATGAGCTACCTTGGTTAGCCTATCAATGATGACCCATATCGAATCATACCCGGATTGGGTCCTAGGCAATCCCACGACAAAATCCATGCTGATTTCTTCCCATTTCCATTCAGGCACTTTTAGTGGTTGCAATAATCCCGCGGGTCATTGATGTTCTGCTTTCACCAACTGACATGTGTCACATAGGGCAACATGTTCCGCGACATCTCGCTATGCCATACCACCAATACCTGCTCTTGAGGTCCTGGTACATCTTCGTACTCCCAGGATGAATGGAATAGTCAGAATCGTGAGCCTCCTTCAAAATTAATTCACGGATCTCCTTTACTTCTGGCACACAGATCCTTTTCCCGTGCCACACCGTTCCTTGTTCATCCTCTCTAAAACCAGGAGCTTTATTTTCCTTGATGAGCTGTCTGATCTCTTGTATCTTCTCATCATTCTTTTGGCCCTCGCGTATGTCTCGCTCGAGTGCGGAGTCCACTTCCATGGCGATGGCTTCACCACTATTTACTAGACATAGATTGAGCCTTATAACCTTGTCCTTCAATTCTGCAGGCATGTCCTTCAAGCTCAACTTATTGACCTGCACTTTCCGACTCAAAGCATCGGCCACGACGTTTGCTTTCCCGGGATGATAGTTGATGCCCACACCAAAGTCATTGATTAGCTCTAACCATCTCCTTTGTCTGAGGTTGAGATCTGGCTGTGTGAATATGTACTTCAAACTCTTATGATCCGTATATATCTCTGTCCTCTTCCCCATCAAATAGTGCCGCCAAATTTTCAACGCGTGTACCACTGCGGCTAGTTCTAGGTCATGTGTAGGATAGTTCTTCTCGTGCTTCCGAAGCTGCCGGGATGCATATGCCACGACATGTCCTTCTTGCATGAGAACACATCCCAACCCATTTCTAGAGGCATCGCAGTACACTGTGAAATTCTTCTGCATATCTGGCATAACCAACACTGGGGCTGTTGTCAATCTCTTCTTTAGCTCCTGAAAGCTCGTCTCGCACTGTGGCGTCCAGGTGAATGTGATTCCCTTCTCCAACAGTTTGGTGAGAGGTCTCGAGATCTTGGAGAATCCCTTAATAAACCGTCGATAGTATCCAGCCAATCCCAAAAAGCTTCGAACTTCCCCGACATTTTCAGGGGTCTTCCACTTCTGTATATCCTCGATTTTGGCGGGATCTATGGAGATTCCTCCCTCCGAGATTATATGTCCTAAAAAGGGAACTCTCTTCAGCCAAAACTCACACTTGCTCAACTTGGCATATAGTTGGTGTTCTCTCAGCCTCTGCAACACCAACCTTAGATGTTTCTCATGTTCCTCTTCATCTTTGGAGAAGACGAGAATGTCATCTATGAAAACCACCACAAATTTGTCCAGATATTCCATGAATACCTTGTTCATGAGATACATGAAGTATGCCGGGGCATTGGTTAGCCCGAAAGGCATGACAGTGTATTCATACAGTCCGTACCGTGATACGAAAGCTGTCTTGGGAATATCAGATTGCCTTATCTTGAGTTGGTGGTATCCCGACCTGAGATCAATTTTCGAGAACACACAAGCTCCCCTCAACTGATCAAACAAGTCTTCAATGCGAGGCAATGGGTACTTGTTCTTGATGGTTACCTCATTCAAAGCACGGTAATCCACGCATAACCTTTGGGTTCCATCTTTCTTGGGCACAAATATCACCGGAGCTCCCCATGGTGAGGAACTAGGGCGAATATACCCCTTCTCCGTCAATTCTCTCAAATGATCCTTGAGCTCTTCTAGCTGCTTGGAGTCCATTCGATAAGGTCTCTTGTATATCGGTGCTGTTCCCAGTACTAGCTCAATTGCGAATTCCACTTCACGGTCGGGAGGCATACCTGGCAACTCCTCCGGAAAAACATCTGGATATTCCCTGATAGTCCTGATTTCCTCAACTTTCACCTCCACTTGATTTAATTTAATGTCCCTCCTAGGCTCGTGTATCGTTATGAACTTTACTCTTGTGCCACTAGGGTGAGTTAGTTCCACCGTTCTGGTCGAACAATGGATGATTCCTTTATGTTTGGTCAACCAATCCATACCCAAAATAATATCTATCCCTCGTGAATCTATCACTATGAGGTTAGCAGTAAATACTACCCCATTAATGTCTAGGTTCACTTTGGGACACACTTGTCTTGTCCTTATTTCTCCACCTGGAGAGTTTACAGCTAGCATATGGTTCATTTGTGTGGTTGCTAGGTCATGCTTCTTAACAAACCCTTGAGCAATGAACGAGTGGGTAGCACCAGAATCAAACAGCAGAGTTGCAAGCTGTAAATTGGCAGGAAACTTACCAACTACCACGTCGGGTGCCTCTTGTGCTTCCTCCATAGTGACGTGGTTCACCCGTCCTCTCATTACATTCTGCTGTTGTGGCGGCGCAGGCTTCTTCTTTGGACATTTATGGGCGTAGTGCCCCATTTCACCACAGCTGAAACATTGCACCCCAATCTTAGATGCCTGGCCTTTGTTGTCTTGGGGTTGGTTTGGGGGTCCTTGCACTGCTGGTCGAGGTGGATATGCGGGGCGAGGCTGCTGCACAAACTGACGTTGCGGCTGTGCTGGTGCTGCGGGAGGCCTGTAGTTTGGGTTGTACCCTCTTGGTGCTGAATAGGGTACCGCAGCACGGCTCGTCTGCCCCGTAGGTTGCTGCATCATACGTGGGCGGGTGTTGCTCCCTGAGGCTTGATGTGACCACCCGGCCTTCCTCTTATTCTCATTTTCCAGGGCCTTTAGCTTCCTTTCTACCACAAATGCTCTGTCCACCATCTTTTGGAAGCTTTCATACTCATTTGAGGACATTGCACACTGCATCTCTGCGGTAAGTCCTTCCACAAAACAATCTTGTTTCTGCTCATCAGTCTCTATGTCTCGTGGGGCATAACGGGATAGTTGAGTAAATTTAGTGAGGTATTCCCTCACCGTCATGTTTCCCTGCTGCAGTCCCAAAAACTCCTTCCTCTTGTTTTTGAGTTCACCTCTTGGGATGTAATGGTTGCGGAAGCTACGCTTGAACTCTTCCCAAGTGATGTTCTCAGGGTCATGATGGGCGGCCCCGTAGGCGGTCCACCAATCAGCAGCAGGTCCATGCAATTGATGAGAGGCAAACAGCACCCTCTCATACCCTTGGCATTGTATAATCCTCATCTTACTTTCAATGGTCTTCAGCCAATCATCTGCCTCCAGAGGTTCAGCAGCACTTGCAAACTTTGGAGGTTGAGTTCCTAGAAACTCACTCAACCTTGGTTGGCGTGGTGCAGCTTGTGGAGGTGGAACTTGATGCAAGTTGGCCACCACTTGAGTCAAGTTCTGGATGAGCTGATTTTGATTCTCCAGCATTTGGTGGAGAGGATCAACTTCTTCACGGTGACCACCCCGGTCCTGGCCTCCAGAAAGATGAGGGTTGCATGCCTCATCGTTGTTGTTGGCGGGGTTGGCAGCACGTCCTTTTCCTCTTCCGGCCATCTGGCAGAATCAACCAATGTTAATTTGAAAGCATTTAGTATCATCTTACTACTTTCATTTGTTTGTACTTTGAAGTGTTGAGGCTTTGTTATACTTTTACGAGGGTTCATATCTCACACCAAATAAATGCACTATTATTTCATGTGGGTTCACACACCAAAGCAAAACAATCTGAAGACGAGGCTGTGGACAATTGCTCATGGCTTCCACAACTCACGTCACACACCAAGCATTAACACACCATTAACTTTGTAACGACTCGACTACTCGACCTCTTGCTAGCTAAGAGAAAGACTCTACACTACTCGTTCTCCTGAGCTGGCTCCTCGGGATCTTCCTCCTCATTTCGGCTACCTTCTGACTCTGCTTTGGGTGGGGAGGCTGCTGGTGGAGAAGTGCGACGACGCCTGATCGCTCGGCGATCCGGGGAGTCAGGAGTCCATGTATCATTCACGGTGAAACACAGTTCATTCCCATCTCCTTTTTCTCTCGCCTTTAAGCAGGCTCGCAGCAACGCCTCCGTTTCCTTCAGGGTGTCCCGGACATCCTGAAGCTCTTGTTGACACTCCTGCAGTCGAGTGCTGAGCATAGCAGCATCCTCCAAGCACAAGTCCATGTGCTCATGGGAAGTCCCTTGCTGCACTGGTGGGTACTTGTACTCCGTGGTACCACTCTCACGTTGGAGGACATACATGTACTCAGTCCTGTCCAGGTGGCGACGATAGATGTGACTCTGGCAGGTGATGGCCTCCCAGGTGACATCTTTCTCCGCATCGACCTGTGTTGCCCGACAAGCTGGAGAGTGGTGAATCTTAAGCAGCTGATTTTCGTGGATAATCCTCATCTCTGAGCTCCATTCTTCCCTCTTCTCACGGATGGTCCTGGTGGAGTTATAGTGGATAATTAGCTTGCCCGTATTGCCGGCGGCTTCGAGCATACACCGAAGACGGTGCAATAAGCCTCCTACTGCCAATCCGTAGGAAAGGTACGTCACCGGACGGCTCTCCTCTCTTTCGGCAAGGGCTACTACAGGAACTCTCCCTCCTGTGGACTTGCGAGCGGTGCGAATCATGCGAACCATCTAAAACAAAAAGAATTTAAAATTAGGTTAGATAAACTCTCAAACAAAAATCCTATTTTGAATGAAAGTTGGGGTAAGATGAAGAAAATGACTCCTTAAATAACACTTTTCAACCCACACCTTGGAAAATAGTTTTTAAGAAAATAGGGCCCTTAAATACGTCCATTTCTACCTAGGTCCACGTTCCTACGGGCAACCTTGGCTCTGATACCACCTCTGTCACACCCGGTTTTTCCGAAGAACAACCAAGTGATTAACACATGTATGCCAGGATCATTTTCTCATACATGTGGTGACAAATAGTGAAGCATCATTTATTACAAGCCAGGTGTCTAATATAATTAAGTCGTACATAGCAAATGTCTCGATGGACAATAATAAGTTCATCACAAGTAAATAAACTAGCAGCGGAATATTATTCTTTAGGGCTCCATCACAGGCGTTGCCCGGGGTCTCCATGAACCTAGAAACCTTCTTCGGGTCCAAAGTCTTGGTCGCTATACACCATCTCATTATATTGACCTGAGCAGCAATATAAACCAACAAAATATGCAAGGTTGAGTACCAATGGTACTCAGCAAGTGTGGGAAAAATCATATCATGCATGACTAGAACAAGGAGAGGTTGAACTCAGGGTTAAAGCACTACGCAATTTATACCTATCACCTTAGCTTATTAAGCACCTACATTACTACACAGGTGAAATGGTCCCAATCTCCCATCCCATCATCATAATCCAATAACCATAACATCATTTCCAATGTTAAGCTCCCCGCTTAACTTCCAAAACCATCAATCCTCTAATCATGAATAAGTCCAAGCCGCTCTTGACCGTGAGCACGGCTGTCATGACACTTTTGACTCTGCAGAGTTTGTACCACTGTACCCACATGTAGTGATTTCATCCCCCGTTGCCGGGTGGACTAAAAGAACCTCCATTATGCCAGTGCCCACGAACCACATTCACACTTCCTAGGTGTGTAGCCAGGAGATCACTACGAAGCCTTTACAAAGGGATTCCCGACGAGCGTGGGCCCACTGAGGTTTCACCCCTAACAGCATACAAGAGGCTCCAACCCCGCTGCAGTGGCCCCCTCTTGAGCCTTGCGGTTCATATGGTAGTCCAGCTGACACCTACTCCCCGCACCATCCAACACACCCATACTACGCCGGGGATACACCTAATTAATTGGCCAAGCTGCCCCATCTCAGCATGTGGTTGGCACTGTAAAGCCAGGTTACATGCTCCATGAACCGGTCCTTAGGATCCAGGCAAGTACTAAACACAAACCCGAGTCTCGTGCACCCAGCACAAAACCAAAACATCCAACTTGCCTTGATCCCTACCTCTACATAACTCACAATATCTCATTCAAGAGTATGGTAATATAAACTGATGATCTCATATCCCAAATATCCCATTCTAAGCATGGCTAAGCATATGCATGTAAATAAATGACATAATAAATAAATCCCAACCCAAGCTACAAGGAAACAAGGTAATGCAATTCTAGGGAAACATCCTAACATGGGTTTCATATTTTCAATTGACAATGCAAATAATTCTAGCTACACATCCTAGCATAGGATCAAAGTGGTCAAGGACACTTGCCTCCTTCTTGCTGCTCTTGAAATGGGTAGTCCTGATCTTGGAAAGGAATAACTTGCTCTTGAGCAGGTTCTACATCACACCATCACACATAGCAAAAGAAAAACAACAATCCATAAGACATAGTTCACACTTCCACTTCATACAAACCACACATTCATATTTATGAAATTCATTCACCATTATATGTGTTGTGGTTACTCTATGTGTGTTGATCTGTGGCTTGCATACACTTTTATTTATATGTATATGATTCCTACTTTGGTGTTCATATTTATACTTACATACTATATATATATGTGTGTGTGTTTCAAATTTAAATAAATTCCTTATATTAAACTACTACACCTTTTCACTACCAAGTATGTATGAAAAGTATTTTTCTTCTCCATATGCGCCTTCAGAATTTCTACCAACCCTAAACTGAATTCTTTGGATTTTAGAAACTCCATTTATCATTTACTAGTTGCTATATTTTCAGATTTATTTTCCTATGCATAAATGTGTACTTTATTATGAAATTAGTAATACACATCCTCTAAACAGAATAGGTTCTGGGCTAAATAATTTAATAACATAATTTGACCTTTTCCTCTGATGTAAACTATTTCACAATTATTTTCCCTATTTTCTATAACTATTCTTTACTTAAAAATGTGTCCCTAAATGTGAATAATAAATTAACCAGATTCAATTCAGTCCAAAATATGTTTTTATCTCACTCCAAAATTTTCTAAACACTGAGAAAATCTTTAACTTAATTTTGACAATTATGTTTTTCCGCCTTTTTAATTTTTAAACACTAGTTACATATTCAATTTTCTAAATTAAATACTAAACAGGGCTAAAATGATGAACTCACCCCATTACAGGGTCTATAATATTATTTTCAGAATTTCCAGGGGTCTAGCTACACTTATCAGAGGTGTTTTTCCTAATTTTTATTAAGTCCAGGGGCTAAAACTGATTTTTAAATGAATTTACATGATTTTCTGGAGTTCCAGGGGCTAGATCTGAAGTTTCCGGGGCTAGCTCTTATTTCCCGAGAACCCCAGGGGGGTAGCACATAAGAATTCCAGTCTTTATAACGCGGGGCTGACGTGGACCGTCCGATTTTAAAACGACGGCTGAGATTATAACGCCGAACCGGTACGCGGGGTTTTAAAGTCTACCGTGCGATTTAAAATAAACGGCGCACAAGCGGCCACGTCGCTCTGATCGAACGCGGGCGGCGCTGCCGGCGGCGCACGGCGGCGGGAAGCGGCGATCTCGCCGGAAACTTTCGGATCCTCGAGAATTCTGCCTAGAACTGTGATCTTATGGCATAGATCGGTAGAGGGGAGGTCGGGGATCTCACCTCGGGGGTTTTCTTGAGCTCGGAGGTCCTGGGAGGTGATCGGCGGTGAGGTCCGAGGCAAAACCACGGCGAAGCTCGTCAGCGCTGTGTTTACACCGCAAGTCACCGAGTTTTCTGCACCTGCAAGGTTCCCCGGAGGCGGTGGATCAAGACCAGCGAGTTAGATCGGAGTTTCCGAGCTTAGATCGGCCGGAATTCACCGGAGAAGTCTCGGTTCTCACCGGAGTAAAAATCGGCGATCGCGTGGGAAAAACAGAACAGGGCCGGGGTTTTATAGACGGGGGAGGGCGGCGAGGTGGTTTAGATCATGTCCGTTTCCTCCTCGAGCGAAATTCAGCTGTGATCCGCAGCAGTTCCGATCGGTTTGGATTCGGTGAGAGAGAGTCCGGCGCGGCGCGAGGTGGAAGACGAAGCCCGGGTGGGTCCCTCCTGTCAGCGTGAGAAAGCGCGGGCGCGTGGCTGCGGGCTGGCGCGGGGTAAGTTGGGCCGGCTGGTGGGTTTCGGCCCACTGGCCGGTTTTTTTCTGTTTTCTCTTTTTTTTTTCATTTCTTTTCTGATTTGAGTTTAATTTGAATTCCAGTTTGAATTTGAATTTTTGCAAAACATGCAACACGTCCAAAAATTTTTAAATTCCCCTCTTAACATGATTTAGTGTTTTGAATCAAAATTTTGGGGTGTTACAAATTTGCTTCTTGAGTTCAACTAGCTCGTTGACGGGCATCCTATATGGTCTCTTAGCTATGGGTGCAGTTCCGGGTACCAAATCTATGGCAAACTCGATGTCCCGGTCAGGTGACATTCCTGGAAGCTCTTTCCGGAACACGTCCGAAAATTCCTGAACCACTGGAATGCTATCCAATGTTGTTCCTTCGACGTGGTTCAAATTTGCCCGTTCGGTTGTTTGCTGGGCTGACTCAAACTTGATACGAATACCGTGCTCGTTTGTCAACTACACGCTCCTTTCAGCACATTGGATTACTCCATTGTGCTTGCTTAACCAATCCATTCCGAGTATGATGTCAACCCCGTGGGAGTCCAAGACAATAAGGTTGGCAAGGAAGTCTACCCCCCTTATTTTAAGGCTTACTTTAGGACATACTATATTAGTCATCATTTCTCCTCCGGGAGAATTAACTAACATAGCACATTCTAAGTGGGATACGGGTAGATGATGTTTGGCAACATATTTGGATGATATGAAGGAATGCGATGCTCCGGAATCAAATAAAATGGTGGCTGGGTTGGAGTTGGCAAGGAACATACCAATTGTGACGTCCTCAGCCTGTTGTTCTTCCTCAGCAGTGACATGGTTCACGTGGCCACGAGCATAGTTCTGCTGTCACACCCGGTTTTTCCGAAGAAATAACCAAGTGACTATCACATGTATGCCAGGATCATTTTCTCATACATGTGATGACAAATAGTGAAGCATCATTTATTACAAGCCAGGTGTCGAATATAAATAAGTCTTACATCGCAAATGTCTCAATGGACACTAATGCTTCATCACAAGTAAATAAACTAGCAGCGGAATATTATTCTTTGGGGCTCCTTCACAGGCGTTGCCCGGGGGTCTTCATGAACCTAAAAACCTTCCTCGGGTCCAAAATCTTGGTCATTATACACCACCTCATTATCTTGACCTGAGCAGCAATATAAACCAACAAATATGCAAGGTTGAGTACCAATGGTACTCAGCAAGTGTGGGAAAATTATATCATGCATGGCTAGAACAAGGAAAGGTTAAACTCATGGTTAAAGCACTGCGCAATTAATACCTATCACCTTAGCTTATTAAGCACCTACATTACTACACAGGTGAAAAGGTCCCAATCTCCCATCCCATCATTGTAATCCAATAACCATAACATCATTACCAATGTTAAGCTCCCCGCTTAACCTCCAAAAACCAACAATCCTCTAATCATGAATAAGTCCAGGCCGCTCTTAACCGTGAGCACGGCTGTCAAGACAGTTTTGACTCTGCAGAGTGTGTACCACTGTACCCACAAGTAGTGATTTCATCCCCCGTTGCCGGGTGGACTAAAAGAACCTCCATTATGCCAGTGGCTACGATCCACATTCACACTTCCCAGGTGTGCAGCCAGGAGATCACTACAAAGCCTTTACAAAGGGATTCCCGACGAGCGTGGGCCCACTGAGGTTTCACCCCTAACAGCATACAAGAGGCTCCAACCCCGCTGCAGTGGCCCCCTCTTGAGCCTTGCGGTTCATATGGTAGTCCAGCTGACACCTACTCCCCGCACCATCCAACACACCCATACTACACCGGGGATACACCTAATTAATTGGCCAAGCTGCCCCATCTCAGCATGTGGTTGGCACTGTAAAGCCGGGTTACATGCTCCATGAACCGGTCCTTAGGATCCAGGCAAGTACTAGACACAAACCCAAGTCTCGTGCACCCAGCACACAACCAAAACATCCAACTTGCCTTGATCCCTACCTCTACATAACTCACAATGTCTCACTCAAGAGTATGGTAATATAAACTGATGATTTCATATCCCAAATATCCCATTCTAAGCATGGCTAAGCATATGCATGTAAATAAATGACATGGTAAAATAAATCCCAACCCAAGCTACAAGGAAACAAGGTAATGCAATTCTAGGGAAACTTTCCTAGCATGGGTTTCATATTTCATTTGACAATGCAACTAATTCTATCTACACATCCTAGCATAGGATCAAAGTGGTCAAGGACACTTGCCTCCTTCTTGCTGCTCTTGAAATGGGTAGTCCTGATCTTGGAAAAGGTTAACTTGCTCTTGAGCAGGTTCTACTTCATACCATCACACATAGCAAAAGAAAAGCAACAATCATAAGACATAGTTCACACTTCCACTTCATACAAACCACACATTCATATTTATGAAAGTTCTTTACCATTATATGTGTTGTGGTTACTTTATGTGTGTTGAGTTGTGGCTTACATGCACTTTTAATCATGTGTTTATGATTTCTATGCATAATTGTGTATTTTATTATGAAATTAGTGATACACATCACCTAAACAGAATAGGTTCTGGTCCTAAATAATTTTAATATCATATTTTGACCTTGGCTTCTGATGTATACTATTTCATAACTATTTTCCCTATTTTTCTATAACTATTCTTTACTTAAAAATGTGTCCCTATACTTAATAAATGTGAATAATAGATGAAACAGATTTATTTCAGTCCAAAAATATATTTTTATCTCACTCCAAAGTTTTCTAAGTACTGAGAAAGTTTTTAATTAATTTTGACAATTATGTTTGTCCCACTTTTTAATTTTTAAACACTAGTTACATATTCAATTTTCTAGATTAATTACTAAACAGGGTTAAAATAATGAATTCACCCCATTACAGGGTCTATAATATTATTTTTATAATTTCCAGGGGTCTAGCTACACTTATCAGAGGTGTTTTTCCTAATTTCTATTAAGTCCAGGGGCTAAAACTGTTTTTTAAATGAATTTACATGATTTTCTGGAGTTTCAGGGGCTAGATCTGAAGTTTCCGGGGCTAGCTCTCAATTCCAGAGAACCCCAGGGGGTAGCACGTAAGAATTCCAGCCTTTATAACGCGGGGTCGACGTGGACCGTCCGATTCTAAACCGACGGCTGAGATTATAACATCGAACCGGTACGCGGGGATTTAAAGCCTACCGTGCGATTTAAAATAAACGGCGCACAAGCGGCCACGTCGCTCTGATCGAGCGCGGGCGGCGCTGCCGGCGGCGCACGGCGGCGGGAAGCGGCGATCTCGCCGGAAACTTTCGGATCCTCGAGAATTCTGCCTAGAACTGTGATCTTATGGCCTAGATCGGTAGAGGGGAGGTCAGGGATCTCACCTCGGGGGTTTTCTTGAGCTCGGGGGTCCTGGAGAGTGCTCTGCGACGAGGTCCGAGGCAAAACCACGGCGAAGCTCGTCGGAGCTGGATTTGCACCGTAAGTCTTCGGGTTTTCTGCACCTGCAAAGTTCCCCGGAGGCGGTGGATCAAGACCAGCGAGTTAGATCAGAGTTTCCGAGCTTAGATCGGCCAGAATTCACCGGCGAAGTCTCGGTGCTCACCGGAGTGAAAATCGGCGATCGCGTGGGAAAAACTGATCGGATCGGTGGTTTTTATAGCCGGGGGAGGGCGGTGGGTCTGTTGTGATCGAGTTGGAGTCCGCTGGGATCGGAATTCGGCTGCGGGGACGGGTTTCCAATCGGTTCAGATCGAGCGCGCGCGGGGAAAGAAGTCCGGGGTCGCGGGGCTCGGGTTAGGGATGACAGGTGGGTCCCGCCCGTCAGCTAGGGGGCAGCGCGGCGCGCGCGGGGGCGGGCTGCGCGGGGGATTGCTGGGCCGGCTGGGTTTTCGGCCCACTGGCCAGTTTTTTTCCAGTTTTCCTTTTTCTTTTTCCATTTCTTTTCTGCTTTGAGTATAATTTGAATTCCAGTTTGAATTTGAATTTTTGCAAAACATGCAACACGTCCAAAAATTTCTAAATTCCCCTCTGAACATGGTTTATGGTTCTAAATCAAAATTTGAGTCTTGACCAAAAATTTGGGGTGTTACATCTGCGGTCCACGGTTCCCTTGGTTGTCCCCTCCGTTCGGTCGCTGATTCTCCTTGGGCACGTTACCTTGCTGTCCAGGGCCTCTCCTCGGGCACTGGTTAGCGAAGTGGCCTACTTCCCCGCATGCAAAGCATGCCCTGTTGCATACGGCAGCAGGTACGTTGGGGCGGGGGTTTTGAACAGGTGCACCATTGTTAGGTCAGGGCGCAGGAGGCATGGGCACACGAGGTGACGGTGCAACGAATTGTTGCTGTGGTGGCTGACTAGGGCGGTACGCAGGAGTGGTCGATCCATACTGCGGTGCAGGGGGCATGTTCTTAGGTCGTACGTTGCTCCCTTGGGGCTGGTATGACATCTTCCTCTTGCACTCTCGCTCGATCTCTCGGATCTTGTTTTCAACCACTATGGCCTTGTCAACCAGCTTCTGGAAGCTTACGTAGTCATTGTTGAGGAGCTGAACCTGGATCTCATTGTTCAACCCTCTCATGAACAAGTACTGCTTCCTCTGGTCTGAGTTGACATCTTCGGGGGCGTATCGGGACAGTTGTATGAACTTGTTGAGATACTCGTTCACACTCTTCTGTCCTTGGCAGAGACCTTCAAACTCCTGCCTCTTGAGCATCATTACACCAACAGGGATGTAATGGGAGTGGAAACTTTCCTTGAACTCAGTCCAAGTGATTGTCTCCGAATCGGCATGAGCGTTGCTCAGTGCATCCCACCAATCAGCAGCGGCTCCCATAAGTTGGTGCGACGCGAAGAGAACCTTCTCTCGGTCATTGCACTGAACAATGGTAAGCTTTTTCTCTATGGATTTTAACCAATCATCGGCCTCCATGGGATCACTAGCTTGAGCAAAGGTGGGTGGTCGAGTCCTCATGAACTCTCCCAACCTGTTATGAGCCGGTGGTGGTGGTGGCGGCGGTGCCGGAACGGAGTTTTGGTAGGCCTGCAACTGACCCAAAGTTTGGATCATGGTTTGCATAAGCTGGTTTTGCATAGCCAGCAGCCGTTCCAGGTGGTTTTCACCAGCTCCGGGGTTAGCAGGAACTTCCTCGTGGTCATCCTCCTGGACGTTTCTTCAGCTGGCGTTTCCTCTCACCATCTGTGAGAGAGAATGAAATAGAATAGAAGATTAGAAGGTTAGGTAGGTCCCTTCAACTATATGCATCAAGGTGAGTTGGACTATATATATTAGGCCTTATGAGGACATAATCAAGTGCCGAAGCATTTCACACCTCTTTCTTCTTACGTATGGATATGGACAACGTTTTTGAGACGTCCCACAACTCACACTAAGCACATAATCACACACGATCATTGCAAGGGCTCATACAACTCCTATTCAAGGATGGTTTCCTATGCCAAGGTGGTTTTAAAGCCAATCTAAACTATTCACCCTAGGACGCTTCCTTTGGTCAGCGTGGCTTAGCTACCTGTGACTCCTAATTAGGGGTGTAACTCGCTGTTAACCCGTGGCTCAATTACCAATCTAGGTTTTCTATCTAGGCGTGTGACCTACTGTCAACCAGTGGCTCTGATACCAGTCTGTGACGCCCTCAATTCTGTGGGAAAACCACGGAACCGAGAACTAATGCATATGTGTGCCCAGGATGTTCATCACACATACACATACGTTCCACAAACTGAATTCAGAATATATATATCCACGAATAACATGGTTTATTACAATGTCTCATGAGTCTTGGACTCATGCTCACAGCGGAAGTCTTTATTTCTACGCAGCGGAAGTATTTATTCTAATGCGGAAGCAAAGCTAGTGCGGAAGCAAAACTAAGCAGTAGTGGCTCCATCTCTATTTCCTCCACAGGCAAGGTTGAGAACAGATCACGCGCCTCAATGCTCCACTTGGTCTTCATAGTAGGCTTCTCCTGCTGCTGATGATGAAGTAATAATGCAAGTTTGAGTACAATGATGTACTCAGCAAGTGCAGGAAATACACATGATATGCAGCTTATAACAAGGTAGGTATAAAAAGGCTCATTTGCAGAAAAGCAAATTTTATAAAACCATGATAAAACAGCAACTTAGCTTTAGATGAATGTAATCCCAGCATGTATTAAATTACCAACATACCTCCATCACCTCCCGTGTTCCATCCTAACATTAGCCAACCTTTATTCATACTCACGAATACCTCCTCGTATTCGCTACCATCTCACGAATACGTTCCCGTATTCGCTACCATCTCATCACATAAAACAACCTCGTCTCACACCGTGACAAATCTCATGTCATGACCCAAAAGTCATGCAACCATCTCATCACCCGGACTCAACAATCCCGACAACCATACCATAACCAAACCAATAACCTTCCCAATAACCATCCCCACTAATCATGGCAGTTTAGCCAGGTGCTCGTGACCGTAAGCTCAGCTACCATGATAGTTTTAATAACTCTGCAGAGTTTACACCTCTTTACCCACAAGTTTGTGATTTCGTCACCCGTCGGCGACTGCAGAACCTCCATTATACCAGTACAAAACCGTCGGTGTATGGCCAAGAGATCACAAAATAGCCTTTACAAAGGGGTTACTAGATGTATGGACTCACTAAGGTTTCACCGGTAGGCTAGAATCTCCAATTCTCCCACCCACGGCCCCTCCTTGTGCCATGCGGTTCCCAGGGCAGTCCTCACTCAACTCCCATTCCCCGTGCCTTCCACAGTCCGGAACACCCTAGCAACTTACCTAATTACTCAGCTAAGCCGCACCCATACTTGGCCTTGTGGTGGCACTGTTATCCTGGCATGTGCAGGCATGAACCGGTCCTTAGATCTAAGGCAAGTAAACCACCATCTCATGCTACCTCATTCACAAACCCAGTCTTGCCTAGATCTCCCTCCGATCCATGTTCATTATTAGCATCAGTTTCTCATTATCAATATGAGTGCAGTTAGCTAGACACATCTATCTCGCTTCCCAATCCCATAGACTCAGCGAAGCATAAAGTAAAAACCATACCTGACTCATAAACTTCCCAGGCGACAAGGGTGGTTTAATCAAAACTAGTAAACTCCTATAAAAGGGTTTCCCATCATGTTTGACTCAGTACGCACACCTTTTCGCAAAACAAAATAGTTCTTCCCAAAACATAGGATCAATATAGTCAAGGAGCACTTGCCTTGTTCTTGCGGTTCCGGTTGTTCTTGAATCTCAAAACCTGGTTGCTGCAGTTCGTCATAGACAGCTCCCTGAGCTTGTCCTGCTAGGTAGGATCACGTGCATACAAGATTCACAGCAATCAATATCATGCACAAACCTTAAACTAGATGCGATGATGCACATGCATGCTATCCTATGATTAATTTTATTAGATTGGTCTGTTCGTGTTTTTGCATGGCTTGCATGGACAGAGGTGTTCGGATCAAAGGTGGACATAGTAATGATCTTGTGTTTAGATCAATCTGATCATCAAGTGATCTGTCCACGAGAAGGCTTCTGTTTGAAAGGAATCAAAGAACAGATGCAAGGAAAATACAACGATATCGTAAGGTGGTATTGGGGCCTACCTTACGTTTCTCTCGGTCTTCGAGGTCCTCCTCAGACCGCTGGGCTTTCCTCCGGCGATCTCTCTTGCCGCGCTCCGGCGATGGCTTTCTCGGCGAGTTGGGGCTAGGGCTCTAAGTCGTCGGCTCAGGAGTTGAAAAGAAGTTTGTGGTTTCAGCCAGAGGTTCTAGGTTCTATTTATAATCGGGAAGAGAAGAGTCCTAATCTGATTGTATCCCAAATAAGAGTCTTATTCAGATCTTCATTGGATCCTAACGTCTTATCTTTAGTAACATCGTGGAATTTAGATCGGTTTCTGTTGCGTACCGGTATCTTTACGCGTAAAAACCGCTCTAGAACTCGTTACCTCCGCGATGATGAGCTCCGGAAGCTCCACGTGTCTTCCGGGGCCTGGTATCTCCTTTCCCGCAGAGACGAGCTCCGGTTGTGCCGCGTGTCAAACGAGCGAGACCTCCCTCTTCTTCGGAGGTGAGTTCCGCGCACGCCACGTGTTGGCGCTAGTCTTCCCTCTCTTCTTTCCTCAGGGACGGCTCTGAGGTCGATACATGTTTAGCAGTGACGGACCCCCCGGAGATAAGCTCCGGTGGCGACACGTGTTCGATAGAACCGTACTTCCCGGAGATGAGCTCCGAGATCGACACGTATCCCGCGCAACACGTCCTCTGACTTCCACGAGGACTAGATCCGAGGATAACACGTGTCCAGCGGAAATGTCTTTGCTTCTTTCGCAGAGGCTAGCTCCGTGGGCAACACGTGTCCCACAGGGTCGGACCTCTTTCCAATTGCGGGGGTGACCCCCGAGCCTGCCACGTAGCCAGTTTTAGCAGCGGACCTCTCTCAACTTCTCAGGGATGAGCTTCGAACATGCCGCGTGGCCTGCTGGCCGCGGAAGTTGCCTTCGGCGCTCTCTGAGGGCTTTATTGGCTATCCTTTTGATAATTCTCTCTGTTCCTATTTTTCATTAAAGTGTTTCCTCTTCATAGAACATGAACACATGCTGACACCCGAGGCGAGGGTGTCACAATGGGTCTGAAGCCCTCCTCAGCGGGGAGAAGGTTTAGGGCCCACATACACGTAGCAGCTCCGGACCTTACCTCAGCAGGGAGGTTTGGCCCTGAGCCAAGGGCATGTGTTGGCTCAAGAGCAGAGGACGTGGCAGCTCCGGGGTCGACCTCGGGGCCGAGTGAAATTGCCTAGAGGGGGGTGAATAGGCTAAAATTCCTTAAATGACTTAATTAAATGAGATTAGAACACAGGGGCCGGACTAGTCTGGCTCAGGGGCAGACTAGTTCGATCAACCTGCTGGAAAAGCCTAAAAGGCCGGACTAGTCTGGCTCAGGGGCAGACTAGTCCGGTCAGACTGCTGAAAAGCCTAAACTTGATTTTATGGGTTTTTCTTCATATTTTAGTTTAACGAAATGAAGATAAACTATCTAGCAATCTAATATAACAAATATGACAAAGTATTGAGGTGGATTGCAAGATTGTATCCTGAAATATTATAAGAGCAAAATGATCGAACGAACCCTAAGCAATTCTAATGATCAATGAAATGTAAGTGCAAAATGAGACGAAGATTTTTGCCCAAGGTTCATTTCCACTCAGGAATCTATGTCCTCGTTGAGGAGTCCACAAAGGACCAGGTTTAACAACCCTTCCCTCACCAAGTCGCCACTAAGGCCAACCCGGTTCTTCACTATCTCAAGGGTGAACTTACAAAGTGTTGGGGCTGCTCACAATCTGAGGCTCCCACTTGATCACGTCCACAAAACTCCACCGATCTTACAAGCCACAGGTCACACCAAGTGCACGAGATCACTCCAAGAGCCTTAAATGCGAAGTTCTTCTTTCTCTCCTTACACACCCAAATCCACTCAAGAATTGGTTCTAGAGGGTGAGTAGGCAAGAGAGAAGGATTAGGGGAGGGGCTCTAGGATCGCTGTGGCGGCGCTAGGGTTCCAGGTTTTTCTAAATGAAGTCGGGGCATCTACTTTTATAGAAGTCCTGAAGCCAACCGTTGCCACCTACCAAAAGTCCGGACTAGTCCGCCTCACACCGGACTTGTCCGATCTCACACAGCAATTATTTGTCCGGGTCAGAACGGACAAGTCTGGAGGACCCGGACTAGTCCGGTCACTAAGGCGGACAAGTCCGGTCTACCAAGACTTAGCCGTGGGAGCTCTCATCTCACACCCATACGGACTAGTCTGCCTTAGAACGGACTAGCCTGAACTCACACAGGAACTCTTAGTCCGTGTGAAAGCGGACAAGTCTGGCTAGCCTGGACTAGTCCGACCATTGAGGCGGATAAGTCCGGTCTACCAGGACTTAGCCCCAAAAACACTCTCACCAAGAGAGAAACGGACTAGTCCGTCCCAAAACAGCAGGTCCGATCTCAGTCAGGAACTCTCAGTCCGCCCCAAAACGGACTAAGCCATAGGACTTCCGGACTAGTCCGACCTCTTCCCCGGACAAGTCTGGCCTGCCCAACTTTACCTCTCTACCTCTCTCGACTAAGAATTTGACACTTCTAATGCTTTGAGCTCTCTTCTATGATCTCAATGCACTTGACACACACGCTCTTTCTTTTACACGGCTAGCCTACTAAAGACTAAAGTGAAACACTAATTTCTACTCTTCGAGTCTTCGACACCGTTCTTCATCTTTTTCCTTTTCGAGAGTTTAGGTGCCCGCCTTGGAAATGTCCTGAGCTTATGATCATATCAGCTTATTAGTCTCTTAATTTGTTGTCATCAATCATCCAAAACCCACGGGGGTGCCTACATGCACTTACAATCTCCCCCTTTTTGGTGATTGATGACAACACATTAAGTTTCGACATAAGAGGTAAAAATTTTATTTTTATAACAAGTGTACGTATGCAAAACTCCCCCTGAATGTATGCAAGAGTAAAAGAGGGGAGTTGGCATACATTCACATGTTATGGTGGGGTGCCTACGTGTTGTGCTAAAAAAATGTGATAAGACAATAAGCATAAAATAGCCATGCATAAAACATAAAACATAGATAGTCATGTCCAAAGATCTATTACAAGATAGTCATGTCCAAAAGATCTATTACCAGATAGTCATGTCCAAAAGATCTATCAAAAGACTAGAAGATGATAAAAAATAGGACATCCTTTTCACATTTCTCCCCCTTTGGCATCAAGGCACCAAAAAGGAAAAGAGGGAAGAAGATACACCTAAGTCTACTCGTCATCTTCTTCGTCTTCTTCTTCATCGCCATTTTCATCGCTCTCCGTAGCCTCCGTATCCTCTTCTTCTTCGTCGGCGGTGGTGGATGGAGGCACGGCCTTGGAAGAGCTTCCATCTTCCCTGAACTGGACGAGCTCATCAGCGATGAACTCTCGATATGGAGTGAGTTCCCCATCACTCTCCTCAGGGGGAGACATGAGTACCTCAAGATTGTCACACACAGCCTTGAGGTACTTCTCCTGACGCCTCTCCATGCGTCGAGTCCGGACCTCCACACGCCGACAGGAGGCGAAAAGTGCGTTGAAGCACTTGAAGAATCCGCTCATGGACTGCAGAGGAGGAGATGATGGGGGAGCCGCTGAGCTAGAAGGGGCCGCTGAGCTGGACGGAGGTTGAGCATTTTTTCTCCTTGAGGGTTCTAGCACAATGGGGGGTAGCTGAGGACGGAGAGGTCGATGTGTGACATCCTTGACAAATACTATCCCCGACACCTTCTCAATTAGGCACATGATGTACGGTGCATAACCACATGAGCGGTTGGGAGTGTGAGAGATGTTGAAGATGTCATCATAAATGTGCTCAACAAGGTTGAACTTCTCTTCACCATCTATCAAGAGGAGGAGATGCCTTAAGATTCCTTGAATTACTCCTGCATCTCCATCCTTGGGGGCAATGGTCCTCCTCAGAATCTGGTTGAGGATGCTATAGAACGGCTTGATGTTCCTAGCAAGCCCGGCCTCATAGGGAACATGGCTAGGATACATATAGTCAAGCTGATCCCTGTTCACTGCCTTGAGATTGGAAATGATAATCTCATGATCCAAGTGCTCCTCAAGGCCAAGTATCTGTGCAAACCTCTCATAGGTGACTGAGTACTGCTCTCTTTCCGGTCACCATAGGTGGAGAAGTACACAGTGGTGTAGAACTGCACAATTACTCAATGTTCCAGTCATACTTGAAGCTCATGATTTCCTTGATTCCATGGCGCTCTGCGGCTTCAATTACTGCATAAAAAGCTTTGTGCTCCCTTTTGGCCATGTAGTCCCAATCTACCCATTGAGCTTGAGTGACTGGGGTCTTCATTTTCAGGTACACCAAGTGGTAGTAATCACAGTGAAAGTCACACCAAAACCTAGGGTCGGCTGTGTGCTTCTCATAGTCATAGACTTTATCCATCCCCAGCCTTCTCGCCTTTTCAGCTCCCTTTCCTTTGAATACAAATGCTGGATTGTTGGTCTGCCCATTTGGGTCTCTAGCAGGGGCAGCCATCTTTAAGGAGCCGATGGGCTTCAGTTTCCCTTTTTCTCTGATTTTTATCCCTCCTGCTCTGTTTGTCGGTGCTTTTGCAGTTGCCTTTTTGTTCTTGGGCTCCTTAGGAAGTGGAGCCTTACCCTTCTTTGGATCACGAGGAACCCTACCCTCGGATTCCATTTCCTTCTCCTTTTCCCACTCTTTATCTCCCAAGGTGACCAGCCTCTTTCTCTTGGGATCTGAGGCACTAGCAGCTTGGGAGCTTTGGGCTTCACGTTCAGCCCTTTTCTTTCTCCGTTGATCCTTCAAGGATTCTTCAATGGCTTGTGAAATTTGTGCCTCTTCGTCGAGATCATGCTTCTTCTTTGTTCTTGCTTCTCGATGTATGACTTCTTTAGCCGCTTGGGCCTCCTTTGCTGTCCTTTCTTCGGCAACGCGCCGATGAAGGGCTTGTTGAGCCTCCTCGGCCGTGGGACTTGGAAGGGGAGAGCTTTGGTCGGAGTTTGACATATTTCCTGAGAGACAGGAGATTAGAGGTCAAGGAAGTGGAATATTGCAAGAGAATTCACTAAAAATGGCTAAAGTTGGAGTTTGTTCTGTGTAAACCGGACTTGTCCGTTAAAGGACCGGACTGTCCGCTTGAGAACGGATTTGTCAGCCCAAAACTGGACTAGTCCGGGTTATACAGGAACAATCCTAACCCTAAATATTTTTCGCAAAAACTTTGAATTAAGTTGCAATACTCTTAGGCTATGATCACATCGACACTAGGAACAACATTTGTGAAGAGGTTTCTAGCAAAATACCTAAGAATGAAGAAAAGGAAGGATTTTTGGTTAGGTAAAGAATACCTCTTGAAATCTTCAAATGTGATGAATTTGGAGTCAAAACTTGGGCAACGAAGCCTGGGGAAGGGTTTCCGCACTCGTTAGGTCTCCAATCCGTGTATTGGACGAGATTTTTGGTGGAGGAAAGCGAAAATCGCCAATTTGTGGGCGCTTCCGGCTTGAGAGAGGATGTGAGCGGACTAGTCTGTGAAGAGAGAAGTCTGGCCGCCCCTGGGAGGTTAAGTCCCCAGGGGTCGGACTAGTCCGGCTTGGTGTCTGGACGAGTCCGGTTGGCGGACCAGAGCCGGACTTCTCTGGGGCCGGAATTGTCCGGCCTCCCTAGGTGGACTAGTCCGGTTTGGACTTGTCCGCTGTGAAGTCCGACCCTGCCATGTGGACACCGCCAGGGTGAGCTCCGAAGGCACCACGTGTCCACCGGGGCCGAGCCTCCCCTCTCCTCAAAGGCGAGCTCCGAGGGCGCCATGTGTACAATAGGGCCGGACCTCCCCTCTTCTCAGAGGCGAGCTCCGAGAGCGCCACCTGTCCGGCAGGGCCAGACCTCCCCTCTCCTCAGAGGTGAGCTCCCGTGGCGACACGAGTCCAGCGGGTCGGGGCCTCTCCTCTCCTCAGAGGCGAGCTCCGGTGGCGACACGTGTCCAGCGGGCCGAGGCCTGTCCTCTCCTCAGAGGCGAGCTCCGGTGGTGACACGTGTCCCGTAGGACCGGACCTCATCCCTTCCACAGGGGTGATCTCCGGTGGCAACACGTGTCCCGCGGGACCGGACCTCATCCCTTCCACAGATGTGATCTCTGGCGGCAACACGTGTCCCACGGGACCGGACCTCATCCCTTCCAGAGGGGTGAGCTCTGGAGTCGACACGTGTCTGGCGGGGGCGGACCTCATCCCTTCCACAGGGGTGAGCTCCGAAGTCGACACGTATCTGGCGGGGCCGGACCTCATCCCTTCCGCAGGGTGAGCTCCGAAGTCGACACGTGTCTGGCGGGGCCGGACTAGTCCGGCTTGTTGTCCGAATAAGTCCTGTTGGCGGACCAGAGCCGAACTTCTCAGGGGCCGGACTTGTCCGGCCTCCCAGGCGGACTAGTCCGGCTACAAGCTGAAGTTCATATAATTTGAGTTTTAGCTCAAGAATATGATCCTTTTCGACAAGTTTTTGCAAATATCTTTGTCAAACATGGTCAGTAAGCATATATCAAACAAACAATGACCATATTTGACAAAGAGTCCTTTTGAACATAGTTTTCATAGAGTAAGAGAGATTAGGGTAGTATGTTGAAAACATGCGGTTTTTGAAGTTTATAAACAAGCAACAAACAGATGTGCACACTTCAAGCAACATTTCAAGATCTAGGATATTCAGTTCACTCCTTAGGTCACAAAAGTGTTTCTCATCAAGGGGTTTTGTGAAGATGTCCGCCAATTGCTTCTCACTCCTAACATGAGAGATAACGATATCTCCCTTGATAGAGTGATCTCTCAGGAAATGGTGACGGCTATCAATATGTTTGGTTCTAGAATGCTCCACGGGATTGTGAGCAATCTTTATGGCACTCTCATTGTCACATAGGAGTGGAATATGAATCAAAGTGTAACCATAGTCCCTAAGAGTTTGTCGCATCCATAGGAGTTGTCCACAACAACTCCCGACTGCGACGTACTCCGCTTCGGCTGTGGATAAGGCAATGGAGTTTTGTTTCTTTGAAGACCACGAAACCAAGGACCTACCAAGAAATTGACAAGTCCCTGACGTGCTCTTCCTATCTACCTTACAACCGGCATAATCGGCATCGGAGTATCCAATGAGATTGAACTTGGATCCCTTGGGATACCAAAGTCCTAGGTTAGGAGTGTGAACCAAATATCTAAGAATCCACTTCATACAAACCACACATTCATATTTATGAAAGTCATTCACCCTTATATGTGTTGTGGTTACTTTATGTGTGTTGAGTTGTGTCTTGCATGCACTTTTAACCATGTGTATATGATTCCTACTTTTGTGTCCACATTTATACTTACATACTATATATATGAGTTTCCAATAAATTTCTTATATTCAACTACTACACCTTTTTACTACCAAGTGTGTATGAAAAGTATTTTTCTTCCCCATATGTGCCTTCATAATTTCTACCAACCCTAAACTGAACTCTTTGGATTTTAAAAACTCCATTTATCATTTACTAGTTGCTATATTTTCAGATTTATATTCCTATGCATAATTGTGTATTTTATTATGAAATTAGTAATACACATCATCTAAACAGAATAGGTTCTGGTCCTAAATAATTTAATAACATATTTTGACCTTTGCCTCTGATGTAAACTATTTCATAATCATTTTCCCTATTTTCTGAAACTATTTATTACTTAAAATGTGTCCCTAATTGTGAATAATAAATTAAACAGATTCAATTCAGTCCAAAATATGTTTTTATCTCACTCTTAAATTTCCTAAACACTGAGAAAGTCTTTAACTTAATTTTGACAATATGTTTGTCCCACTTTTTAATTTTTAGACACTAGTTACATATTCAATTTTCTAAATTAAATACTAAACAGGGCTAAAATGATGAACTCACCCCATTACAGGGTCTATAATATTATTTTCAGAATTTCCAGGGGTCTAGCTACACTTATCAGAGGTGTTTTTCCTAATTTTTATTAAGTCCAGGGGCTAAAACTGATTTTAAAATTAATTTACATGATTTTCTGGAGTTCCAGGGGCTAGATCAGAAGTTTCCAGGGCTAGCTCTTATTTCCCGAGAACCCCAGGGGGTAGCACGTAAGAATTCCAGTCTTTATAACGCGGGGCTGACGTGGACCGTCCGATTTTAAACTGACGGCCGAGATTATAACATCGAACCGGTACGCAGGGGTTTAAACCCTACCGTGCGATT
This sequence comes from Neostapfia colusana, assembly GCA_030760725.1. Taxonomy (NCBI): domain Eukaryota; kingdom Viridiplantae; phylum Streptophyta; class Magnoliopsida; order Poales; family Poaceae; genus Neostapfia; species Neostapfia colusana. The sequence goes on from JASWHV010000006.1 coordinate 112,740,480, forward strand.
TAAAATAAACGGCGCACAAGCGGCCACGTCGCTCTGATCGAGCGCGGGCGGCGCTGCCGGCGGCGGGAAGCGGCAATCTCGCCGGAAACTTTCGGATCCTCGAGAATTCTGCCTAGAACTGTGATCTTATGGCATAGATCGGTAGAGGGGAGGTCGGGGATCTCACCTCAGGGGTTTTCTTGAGCTCGGAGGTCCTGGAAAGTGATCGGCGGCGAGGTCCGAGGTAAAACCACGGCGAAGCTCGTCGGCGCTGTGTTTACACCGCAAGTCACCGGGTTTTCTGCACCTGCAAGGTTCCCCGGAGGCGGTGGATCAAGACCAGCGAGTTAGATCGGAGTTTCCGAGCTTAGATCGGCCAGAATTCACCGGAGAGGTCTCGGTTCTCACCGGAGTAAAAATCGGCGATCGCGTGGGAAAAACAGAACGAGGCCGGGGTTTTTATAGACGGGGGAGGGCGGCGGGGTGGTTTAGATCATGTCCGCGTCGGCTACGAACAGAATTCAGCGGGGTTTACATTGAAATCCCGATCGATTTCGATTCGGGCGCGGGGGAGTTCGGCGCGGCGCGAGGTAGACGAAGATCTGTGGGTCCCGCCTGTCAGCGTGAGAAAGTGCGGGCGCGCGGCTGCGGGCTGGCGCAGGGTAAGTTGGGCTGGCTGGTGGGTTTCGGCCCACTGGCCGGTTTTTTTCTGTTTTCTCTTTTTCTTTTTCCATTTCTTTTCTGATTTGAGTTTAATTTGAATTCCGTTTGAATTTGAATTTTTGCAAAACATGCAACACGTCCAAAAAAATTTAAATTCCCCTCTTAACATGATTTAGTGTTTTGAATCAAAATTTTGGGGTGTTACAAGAAAGCAAAGTTATTTATCAAAAACCATGATAAAACAGCAACTTATCTTTAAGTGAATGTAATCCCAACATGTATTAAAATACCAATCATACCTCCATTATGTTCATTACCTTCCATGTCACAACCAGTCATCAATCAACCTCATTCTCGCTCACGAGTACCTCCTCTTATTCGCTACCATCTCAAGAATACCATCTCGTATTCGCTACCATTTCATCTCATAAACAACTTTGTCTCCCACCGAGACCAACCTTGTTGCCATGACTCAACAGTCATGCAACCCATCTTATCACCCGGACTCAACAGTCCCAAAACCAAACCATAACCAGACTATGACCAATAACCATATCCAATCACCATCCCAACTAATCATGGAAGTTGGCCAGGCGCTCGTGACCGTAAGCTCGGCTATCATGATAGTTTTAAGAACTCTGCAGAGTTTGCACCTCTTTACCCACAAGTTTGTGATTTCGTCACCCGTCGGCGACTGCAGAACGTCCATTATACCAGTACACAACCGTCGGTGTATGGCCAAGAGATCACAAAATAGCCTTTACAAAGGGGTTACTAGATGTATGGACTCACTAAGGTTTCAACGGCAGGCTAGAATCTCCAATTCTCCCACCCACGGGCCCCCTCTTGTGCCATGCAGTTCCCAGGGCAGTCCTCACTCGACTCCCATTCCCCGCACCTTCCACGGTCCATAACAATCTAGCAACTTACCTAATTACTCAGCTAAGCCACACACATACTTGGCCTTGTGGTGGCACTGTTATCCTAGCATGTGCTCGCATGAACCAGTCCTTAGATCTACGGCAAGTAAACCACCATCTCATGCTACCTCATTCACAAACCCAGTCTTGCCTAGATCTCCCTCCGATCCATGTACATTAAAAACAGTTTGTCATTATCATTACGAGTGCAGTTAGCTAGACACATCTATCTCGCTTCCCAATCCCATGGCTCAGCGAAGCGTAAAAGCAAAAACCATACCCGAGTCATAAATTTCCCTGGCGACAAGGGTGGTTTAACCAAAGCTAGTAAACTCCTATAAAAGGGTTTCCCATCATGTTTGACTCAGCACACACGCCTTTTCGCAAAACAAAACAGTTTTTCCAAAAACATAGGATCAATATGGTCAAGGAGCACTTGCCTTGTTCTTGCGGTTTTGGTTGCTCTTGGATCTCGAAACCTTGTTGTTGCAGCTCGTCGTAGACAGCTCCTTGAGCTTGTCCTTCTATACAGGATCACGCACATACAAGATTCACAGCAATCAATATCTTGCACAAACCTTAACTAGATGTGATGATGCATATGCCTGCTATCCTATAATCAGTTTAGTTTTATTAGGTCGGTTTGTACGTGTTCTTGTATGGTTTTATGATGAACAGAGGTGTCCGGATCAGATGTGGACGTGGCGATGACCTTATCTTTAGATCAACCCGATCAACAAGTGATCTGTCCATGAGAAAGCTTCTGTTCGAAAGAAATCGAAGAACAGATGCAAAGAAAACACAACGATGTCGTAAGGTGGTATTGGAGGCCTACCTTACGTTCTTCTTGGTCTTGGGGCCCTTCTCTGATCAGACAGTTCTTTGGGGCTCTCTTCCGGCAATCTTCCTCGCTGAACTCCGGCGATGGCTTACTCGGCGAGTTGGGGCTAGGGCTCTAAGTCGTCAGCTCAGGAGAAAAGAAGTTTGTGGTTTTCGGCCAAGGGTTCTGTGTTCTATTTATAATCGGGAGAAGAAGAGTCCTAATCTGATTGGACTTCGAGTAAGAGTTCTGACACGACCCCACGGTCTTGTCGAGCCAGGATCACGCTGAGGGGTCCTGCGTTGCACAGCACTGGATAACACACATCAAAGGTACAAAGCGGAAGCAAAACTTTTATTACATAAAGTAGTTTATGAACATTTGTACATCAAAATAAGTCCAGTCTACACTCACGGGCGTAGACTACGCATCAAGTTCACGTTCAGCCCGTGAACGTGTCCTTGCTAGCACACACGCACACTAACACGGCGGCATGCACGACTCCCACTCGACGGGGTTCCCCTCCTGGGGTTCCATCTCCTCTTCGGGATTCCCTTCCTCATAGAACCCTGCAAAAGCTTAAACACAAGCAATGAGCACGAAGCTCAGCAAGTCTGACCCGTCTCACCTAAACATGGAACTTCTACATGAGGGGTGATGGGTACATGAGGTAAAACCATTTGCAAAGGACTCGCCTAATTATTGGGACCTTACTTTCAAATTTTAGCAGCGGGTTGTGGAGAATCTTACGCTAAGGCACATGAGAGAGCCGCAATCAAACATGAAACGCATTTCTCTCATGTACTTTGCCCAAATTTGAAAGGAACTTTAATTAGCTCTAGACTACAGCAAATTATTAACAATCAAGTCCGTCTTTCAATCAGCAACATTTTAACATGTACTAGCCTGTTCTTTCTACGTCACGGTACAGTGAACAAGTGGTACTCACTGACCGCGAGGGACGGCGATTATAATCGATTTACACCTGCAGGGTTACCCGAATAACCCGTCACGTACGCCTGTACTCGATGTTGCCTACAGAAACCATCACGGACGCCGTACGCAACCACCTTTCACCCGTCAGCCAAATATTGAACCGGTCCCATCGTCCCGAGCAAGAGGTCTCTGCACGCGCATCTCAGTGCCGCCAGCCGATTTACACCTCAAGCTCTCAACCTACCCTCTGAACGACGGGCAGTGCCTCAATACCCAGCTACCCGAGTTACATCAGTTTCCCGGTTCCCATATAGCCGGTAGGTCTTCGGTACTGTTCTAGCTTGTTCAACAGGCCCGCACACGGCTCGGTCCTCAATCGACTCAAGCGGAGCTATAGCACACAGGCCCCAAAGTCCTGCTGCCCTTACTCTCCGCTCGGTCTCATCTCTCTTGCCATGTGTATCATGTGCTATTTCTACCCGAGTCGAGTGCCTCTAGCCTATGCTCGCGAGTAGTTCCAACTACTCGACTTGTACCGAATCCTACCCTAACTTAGATTTGCAGTAGCTAACGGGGTTTGCAAATCCTAAACCCAACCCATGGTTTTCTTGGCTATGCAATTGGGTTTCCAAACAAGACTCTAATGCAAGAAAATAAGTGATACTCAAAGATAGTGCTCAAAACAATAAAAAATTGTAAAGAGGTTGATGCAAACCGGAGCTTGCCTTGCTGCTCTTGGTCGTAGGCTAGCTGCTCCTCCGGAGTAACAAAGTCTAGGACTTCGGGTTCCTCCTCGACCTTAGCGACTACATCATATACAAGTATATGTATTAATTTAAATGCATTTGATTGAATTTAAACTTGTGAAGTCTATAACTCTTAATAGACAGACCCAATGACTGTGAAACTTTTACTGTGGCTTGGTTACAACCTAAACAGAGACTTGGTCAAGTTTTAGTTGCAGTAAAGCTCATTTGAGCCCTCCACAATTAATTATGTACTTGACCTTAATTGAAGCTTTTAGGGTGTTCTAAGGATTTTCATGAAACAAACTATGACTTTCTGAAAACTAGATTTTCAGAGGGTTCTAATGGAGTTGGTCTCACTTAATTTGAAGGTTTCTAGCTAAAGATATGAGCTAAACAAATTCAGGGAAAATTTTGAAAATGTTTCTGAACATTTTCTATTTTCTCTGGAACAGTTTCACTAATCACACCATTAGGTGGATCAAATGAGATCAAATGGATCTAAAATTTTTATGGTAGTTCAGGGATATTTTGGTGAACATCCCAGCAAAATTTCAGAATTTTCCTCCAAGGGATTCTCCAGTTAAAATTCCAAATAGTTTAAATTTGAGGAATTAATTCTGGAGAATTAAGATTTTTCATGAAGTGCAACTTGATTTGCTGGGAAGTACTCAGAGAGCTGAATCCAACAAAATTTGGTTCACTCGATTTGGAGCTTTCTAGCCAAAGTTATGAGGATTTGAAATTTGAAGGAAATCTAAAAATCGGGGAAAAGTTTAAACTTGCGGGTGGGCCACGGGGACACGTGTTGCGCACTGAGGCGTTGGCACACCGGGGTCTACGGGGTTCCTGCGCGCCAGCACAATGGATCCCAGCCGCACCCGATCCCGATTTGAATTTTTAAGTCGCTGACGGCCGGGCCCCGCGTCTTCTTCTTCCTCCCGACGCTCCCTCGCGCCCGCGCCGCCTCTCCTCGCCGGAGCAGACCCGGAGCTCGCCGGATTGTCGCTGCCGGCCATCGCATGGTCTGAAACTCGCCGCCAGGGGGTTGTCGACTTCGAGGAACACATCTGTGGGGTCAGTTCGAGCTGGCGGTGACCGGAAATAACCCGGTGACGTGCGGCGGCCTCGGTTGTGGTTCGGCGCCGTCGGTCGTGGGTTCTAACCCGCCAAGACCTCGAACAATAGGTCCTACAGCATCAGTACACCTCTAGGAAGCTCGACAAGGTTTCAAAGGTGTTCAAAGATGGCGGCAAGTTGGTCCGCACCGTGTGACCGATCGTGCCCGCCATGAACGTCCTTGATCGAGCTCAAAATTCGTCACTCCTAGTCGGTTTCATACCACGGATGCAGAAAGGAACTTGATCGCCGGCTAGTCCAGCGCCTATGTGCAAGATTTGATAACTTAAGAAGGATCATAGAGCGGGAATTCGAAGAATCCATACCGGAAGCTCGGTTTAAGACCGCCGGAGCAAAATCTGGAAATTCGTAGCGGATTCTTCACGGTTTGCTTCAAGACTTGGAGGAGAACAACACGGTGGACGCGCGCTCCTGTTGCCGCTCTTTCTGGACCGTGAAAGCCCCTGTGGAACGCTGTCCACATGAGACCGATCACCGTTCTTCAGCTCAGTCGCGGCGGTCGTCGTTGATCACGGGAACGGGAGCCGAAACCCGGTGGTTCAGGCGTTGGGAGGGTGGTGCTTGAGCTCAGCGTGCTGCCTAGCAACTCGGGGGAACGAGGGTGCGATTGTTTTCTTCGTTTTCCCGATCGACCGAGAGCTCGGAAGAAAAAAATTGCGCTGCTCGTTGTCGCCCGCGAGGAGATAAAAGCAACCGGTCTTCGCTCGGGCTGAGGCGGTGACGGTCGCGTGAGGACACGAGAAGGCCGCCCTGGGCGCCAGCGCGCGAAGGGGGAAGCAGCTGGTGGTGCCGGTTCCTTCTCGGTGGCACAGCCGGCAGCTGCTCGGTGGAATTTCCCACTGAGGCTGTGACTTTGTGTGCAAGTCTTCCCTCTTATCTCTATGACATGTGGGTCCCACCCTCAATTTTAACCTCTGAACTTAACTCCAATTTACTGGTGTAAACAGTAGTTCCCACAAAGCCCCTGGTGATTTGAATTATCAACCCTTGAGCCATTTCAATTGGTTAGAATTCAAATTGGGTTTGGTTTGGATAAATTTCAGCACATACTCAGTTTGAAATTCAAATAAAGTTTGAATTTGCCCCACTTGGCTCATGTCAAGATAAACTCCAAATGGAGTGAAAATTGGTGTGTGATCTCACAAAAATGTGCTGAGTAAGAATATGTCTCCCACTTTTGAATTCATGGGATAAAAACAGTTTGAATTTGAATGTAGTTTCAAACTGCCCTCTTTCTAGCTATGCCCAAAATGACCTCAAAAGGTTTTGAATTTTGGGTGAAACTTGGCATGAACATTCCTAGCAATGTGTAGGAGTTTTTCATATGCCCAGCCCCTATATATTACATGTGGGAAATATCACTTTTGCAATATGTGAGTTTATTCTCTCATGAGCATGTTGATGGTGGTTACTTGCTCTTCAAATGTGTTCATCAACTTTCTTCAAATGAGGTGTGTGTGTGGTGATGAACACTTCAAACATGTGTCAAAAACTGAGGCCCTTACAAGTTCTATTCAGATTGTCGTTGAATCTTAACAACTTATCTTTAGTTGATTTGGTACCGTTATTTCTACGTGTACATAATCCAAAAACTGCTCCAGAACTCGTTACCTCCGTGGTGATGATCTACAGAAGCTCCACGTGTCCACCGGGTCCTGGTCTCTACCTTTTCGCAGAGACGAGCTCCGGTTGTGCAGCGTATCAAGCGGGCAAGACCTCCCTCTCCTTCGGAGGTGGGCTCTGTGTGCGCCACGTATCCTGGCGGTCGGGGACCTCCTCTTTATTCGGAGGTGGCTCCGTGCACGCCACGTGTCAGTGCCGGACCTTCCCTCTCTTCGGAGGTAGCTCCGGGTGTGCCACGTATCCATTCCATACCTCCCTCTCTTCGGAGGTGAGCTCCGTGAATGCCACGCGTCAAGTAGCGCTAGATTTTTCCTTTTTCCTCAGAGACGAGCTCCGAGGTAGACACGTGTCCAACAATGTCGGACCTACCGGAGATAATCTCCGGTGACGACACGTGTCCCATAGAATCGGACCTCTCGGAGGTGAGCTCCGAGATCGACACGTATCCCGCGCGACTGGTCCTCTGATTTCCGCGGTGACTAGCTCCGAAGGTGACATGTGTCCTACGAAAATGTCTTTGCTTCTTCCACAGAGGCTAGCTCCGGGGCAACACGTGTCCCACAGGGTCGGACCTCTCCCCCTTTGCGGAGATGAGCCCCGAGCCTGCCACGTAGCCAGTTTAGCGGCGGACCTCTCCCCACTTCGCAGGGATGAGCACTGAACACGCCACGTGGCAAACGGGCCACGGAAGATGTCTTAGGCGCTCTCGATGAACTGGATTTGGCTCTTATTGACTATCTTTTTGATATTTTTCTCTGTTCCTGCTTCTTTTAAAATGTTTTCTCTACATGAAACATGAATACATGCAGAAACCAGAGATGAGGGTGTCACAAATCTACCCCCCTTAAATTAAATCTCGCCCTCGAGATTCGTTGGTAGAGAATAGATGGGGAAATTCTGCCTTGATATCTTCTTCACGCTCCCATGTAGCTTCAGCTTCGGTGTGATGGCTCCATTGTACCTTGCACCATCGGATTACTTTGTTCCTTGTGACCCTTTCTTTTACGTCCAAAATTTGGACAGGGTGCTCCGTATAAGTCAGGTCTTCTTGAAGTTCAAGCTCTTCCATTGGTATTTGCTCCACTGGTACTCTCAAGCACTTCTTAAGCTGGGATACATGAAACACATCATGTACGTCGGAGAGATATGTTGGGAGCTCTAGTTGATAGGCTACTTCTCCTCGCTTGTCCAAGATCTTAAATGGTCCGATGTAGCGAGGTGCTAGCTTGCCCTTGACGTTGAAATGTCATTGGCCTCGGATAGGCGAGACCTTAAGGTATACAAAGTCTCCTACTTCGAAGGTCAACTTCCTTTGCCTATTGTCCGCATAGCCTTTCTGTCGTGACTGAGCAGCCTTTAAGTTCTCCCGTATCGTTTGGACTTGTTTTTCAGCTTCTTGTAGTACTTCAGGTCCAAACACCTGATTCTCTTCGGTCTCGCTCCAAAACAGTGGTGTTCTACACCGTCTACCATACAATGCTTCGAAAGGCGACATCTTCAAGCTAGCTTGATAGCTGTTGTTATAGGATAATTCGGCGTACGGTAAACTCCTATCCCAACTACGCCCACGTTTCAAGGCGCAAGCTCTCAACATGTCCTCCAAAATTTGGTTTGTCCTTTTTGTTTGCCCATCGGTTTGTGGGTGATAGGCGGAGCTAAAATCTAGTCGTGTACCCATAGCTTTCTGCAGCTTCCTCCAGAATCTAGAGGTAAACTGAGAACCTCGATCTGAGACTATCCTTTTCGGGACTCCATGACGGCACACGATCTGCTCCATGTACAACTCAGCTAATTGTGCAACGTTGTACTGGGCCTTTATAGGGAGAAAATGGGCTGTTTTCGTCAATCGGTCCACGATAACCCAGATGGAGTTGTAACCTGACTGAGTACATGGTAATCCGATGATGAAATCCATACTGATGTCCTCCCACTTCCACTCGGGTACCTTCAAAGGTTGCAACAATCCAGCGGGTCTTTGATGTTCGGCCTTCACCCGTTGGCATGTGTCTCATAGGGCAACGTATTCGGCTATATCCCTTTTCATACCATCCCACCAATAACAAGTCTTCAAGTCCTTGTACATTTTGGTACTCCCGGGATGTATGGAATAGGGTGAATCATGTGCCTCTTTCAATATCATGTCGTGGAGGTGCTTCACGTTAGGCACACAAATCCTTTTTCCTAGCCAAAGTGTACCCTTCTCATCTTCTTTGAAATCCTTCTCTATTCCTTGTCGGATCCTTTCCTTGATCTTCTTGATCTCCTCATCCGTTGCTTGGCCATCTCTTATCTCTTGCTCCAATGAAGAGTGGATCTCCATCATTTCCATGTTGTTCAAGAATCCGAGGTGTAACCGTTCGAACTCCTTACATAGTTCGGGTGGTAGCTCCCGAACCGTGAGTTGGTGACATGCTCCCTTCCGGCTCAATGCATCAGCTACTACATTGGCCTTCCCAGGGTGGTAGTTGATTCCAACATCGTAATCCTTGATGAGTTCCAACCATCAACGTTGCCTCAAATTCAAATCCGTTTGTGTAAATATGTACTTGAGGCTTTTATGATCCGTATAGATATCACATTGATGACCAAGGATATAATGTCTCCAAATCTTCAATGCATGCACTACTGCTGCTAGCTCCAAGTCATGTGTAGGATAATTAAGCTCGTGCTTCTTTAATTGTCGTGAGGCATAGGCTACCACTTGTCCTTCTTGCATGAGCACACATCCGAGCCCCTGTCTGGATGCGTCACAATATATGTCAAAGCTCTTGCTTACGTCCGGCAATACCAAAACCGGCGTTGTGGTTAGCCTTTTCGTGATCTCCTCAAAACTTTCTTGGCATGCTGGTGTCCACTGAAAGGCTTTTCCCTTCGTTAGCAACTCCGTCATGGACTTTGCTATCTTAGAGAAGTCCTTAATGAAACGTCGATAGTATCCAGCCATCCCAAGAAAACTCCGAATATCCCTCACGTTTTGCGGTTGGTCCCACTTCAGAACATCTCTCACTTTTCCGGGGTCAACCGATACCCCTTCTTCGGAGATAATGTGGCCTAGGAACGATATTTCCTTTAGCCAAAATTGACACTTGTTAAGCTTGGCATACAATTGATGCTCACGCATTTTCTGCAAGGTCAATTTCAAATGTTCTTCATGCTCCTCCTCACTTTTTGAACACAACATAATGTCGTCGATAAAAACCACGACGAACTTATCCAAGTACTCCATGGAAGCATTGTTCATAAGGTACATGAAGTATGCGGGTGCATTTGTTAACCCAAAAGACATGACGGTATATTCATACGAACCGTACCATGTTTGAAAGGCTGTCTTGGGTATATCGGAGGGCTTAATCTTCAGCTGGAAGTATCCCGACCGAAGATCAATCTTGGAGAACACTCGGGCTCCTTTCATTTGGTCGAATAGGTCCCCTATACGGGGCATAGGGTATTTGTTCTTGATTGTTACCTTGTTGAGAGACCTATAGTCCACGCACATCCTTTGGGTTCCATCCTTCTTGTCTACGAAGAGCACGGGGGCTCCCCATGGCGACGAGCTTGGACGTATAACACCCTTCTCCAACTGCTCTTGAATTTGCTTCTTGAGTTCTACTAGTTCATTGACGGGCATCCTATAGGGTCTCTTTGCTATGGGTGCAGTTCCGGGTACCAAATCAATGGCAAACTCAATGTCCCGATCAGGGGGCATACCTGGAAGCTCCTCTGGAAACACGTCCGAGAATTCTTGAACCACTAGAATGCTGTCCAATGTTGCTCCTTCAACGTGGTTCAAGATTGCCTTTCCGGTTGTTTGTTGGACTGACTCAAACTCGACACGAATACCGTGCTCATTTGTCAACTGCACGCTTCTTTCAGCACATTGGATTACCCCGTTGTGCTTGCTTAACCAATCCATCCCGAGTATTATGTCAATCCCTTGGGAATCCAAGACAATAAGGTTTGCAAGGAAGTCTACCCCCCTTATTTTAAGGCTTACTCTCAGACATACTATATTAGTCCTCATTTCTCCTCCGGGAGAATTAACTAACATAGCACATTTTAAGTGGGATATGGGTAGATTATGCTTGGCAACATACTTGGATGATATGAAGGAATGTGATGCTCTAGAATCAAATAAGATGGTGGCTGGGTTGGAGTTGGCAAGGAACATACCAATTACGACGTCCTCAGCCTGTTGTGCTTCCTCAGCAGAGACATGGTTCACGTTGCCGCGAGCATAGTTCTGCTGTCCCCGGTTTCCTTGATTGTCCCCTCCGTTTGGTCGCGGGTTCTGTTTGGGCACGCTGCCTTGCTGTCCAGGGCCTCTCCTCGGGCACTGGTTCGCGAAGTGTCCTGTCTCCCCACATGCAAAGCATTCCCTGTTGCCTATGGCAGCAGGTACGTTGGGGCGGGGTTTTTGAACAGGAGCTCCCACGTTAGGTCGGGGCACAGGAGGCATGGGCACACGAGGTGCTGGTGCAACGGGTCGTTGCTGTGGTGGCTGACTAGGGCGGTATGCAGGAGTGGTCGATCCATACTGCGGTGCGGTCAGGGGCATGTACCGAGGTCGTACGTTGCTTCCTTGGGGCTGGTATGACATCTTCCTCTTGCACTCTCGCTCGATCTCTCAGATCTTGCTTTCAACCACTATAGCCTTGTCAACCAACTTATGAAAACTTGCGTAGTCATTGTTGAGGAGCTGAACCTGGATCTCATTGTTCAACCCTCTCATGAACATGTAAGGGCCTCAGTTTTTGACACATATTTGAAGTGTTCATCACCATACACACACCTCATTTGAGGAAGTTGATGTACACAAATGAAGAGCAAGTAACCACCATCAACATGCTCATTAGAGAACAAACTCAAATATTGCAAAAATGGTATTTCCCACATGTGATATAGAGGGGCTGGGCATATGAAAACTCCTACACATTGCTAAGGATGTCCATGCCAAGTTTCACCCAAATTCAAAACCTTTTTGAGGTCATTTTGAGGTGTAGCTAGAAAAAGGGAAGTTTGAAACTACATTCAAATTCAAACTGTTTTTATCCCATGAATTCAAAAATGGGAGATATATTCTTACTCAGCACATTTGTGTGAGCTCACACTCCAATTTTCACTCCATTTGGAGTTGATCTTGACATGAGCTAAGTGGGGCAAATTCAAACCTTATTTGAATTTCAAACTAAACATGTGCTGAAATTTATCCAAACCAAACCCAATTTGAATTCTAACCAATTCAAATGGCTCATGGGTGAATAATTTGAATCACCATGGGTATTTTGGGGCTCACTGTTTACAACAGTGATGAGGAGTTAATTTCAGAGGTTAAACTTGAGTGTGGGACCCACATGTCATAGAGAGAAGAGGGGAGACTTGCACACAAAGTCACAGCCTCGGTGGGAAATTCCACCGAGCAGCTGCCGGCTGTGCCACCGAGAAGCAACCGGCGCCACCAGCTGCTTCTCCCTTCACGCGCTGGCGCCCAGGGCGGCTTGCTCGCGCCTCCACATGACCGGCACCGCCTCAGCCCGAGCGAAGACCGGCTGGCTTTATCCCCTCGCGTGCAACCTCAAGCAGCGGCAGTCTTTTCTCCCCGCCTCTCTGGTCGATCGGGAAAACCCAGCAAACGATCGTCCCTTTCCTTCCCTGAGCTGCTAGACGGCAACCTGAGATCGCACTCCACCTCCCCAACGCCAAAAACCCCAAGCTCCGACCTCCCTTGCCCGAGAACGATCGCCACAGCAGCGACCTAGCCTCAGCCGAAGGTCAGGCGCTCGTGGACAGCATTCCACAGGCGTTTTCACGGGCCAGCAAGAGAGGCAACAAGAGCACAAGACCACCGTGTTGCTCTCCTCCAAGTTTGGGAGCAAACCGTGAAGAATCCACTGCGAATTCCCAGCTTTTGCTCCGGTGACCTTAAACCGAGCTTCCGGTACGGATTCTTCGAATTCTCGCGCTGTGATCTTTCTTTAGTTATCAAATCTTGCACATAGGCACTGGACTAGCCGGCGATCAATTTTCTTTCTGCATCCGTGGTATGAAACCGACTAGGGGTGACGAATTTTGAGCTCGATCAAGGGCGCTCATGGCGGGCACGCTCGGTCACACGGTGCCGACCGGCTTGCCGCCATCTTTGAACCCATTTGACACCTTGTCGAGCTTCCTAAAGGTATACTGATGCTGTAGAACCAATTGTTCGAGGCTATGGCGGGTTAGAACCCACGGCCGACGGCGCCGAACCTCAACCGAGGCCGCCGCACGTCGCCGGGCTAGTTCCGGTCACCGCCAGCTCGAGCTGACCCCACAGACGTGCTCCTCAACGTCGGCAACTCCCTGGCAGCGAGTTTCAGACCAGGTGATGGCCGGCAGCGGCAAGCCGGCGAGCTCAGAGTGAGCTCCGGCGAGGGGACGCGGCGCGGGCGCGAGGGCGCGTCGGGAGGAAGATGAAGCCGGCTGGCCCACGCGTCAGCGGCTCAAAAGTTTAAATCGGGATCGGGTGTGGCCGGGATCTGGTGTGCTGACGTGCAAAGACCCTGTGGGCCTCAGTGTGCTGTCGTCTCCGCGCCTAACACGTGTCCCTCCGGGCCCCGGCAGATTTAAACTTCCCCCCCCCCCCCCCGATTTTCAGATTTCATTCAAACTTCAAAGCCTCATAACTTTGGCTAGAAAGCTTCAAATCGAGTGAACCAAATTTGGTTGGATTCAGCTCTCTGAGCACTTTCCAGCAAATCAAGTTTCACTTCATGAAAATCCTTATTTCTCCAGAATTAATTCCTCAAATTTTAAACAGTTTGGAATTTTAACTAGAGAATCCTTTGGAGGAAAATCCTGAAATTTTGCTGGAATGTTCACAAAAATATCCCTGAACTACCATAAAAATTTCAGATCCATTTGAGCTCATTTGATCCACCTAATAGTGTGATTAGTGAAACTGTTCAAGAGAAAATAGAAAATGTTCAGAAATATTTTCAGAATTTTCTCTGAAATTGTTTAGCTCATATCTTTAGTTAGGAACCTTCAAATTAAGTGAGACCAACTCCATTGGAACCCTCTGAAAATCTAGTTTTCAGAAAGTCATAGTTTGTTCCATGAAAATCACTAGAACACCCTAAGAGTGCCAATCAAGGTCAAGTACATAATAAATTGTGGAGGGCTCAAATGAGCTTTGCTGCAACTAAAACTTGACCAAGTCTGTATTTAGGTTATAACCAAGCCACAGTAAAAGTTTCACAGTAATTGAGTCTGTCTAGTGGGACTTATAAGCTTCACAAGTTCAAACTTAATACAAATGCATTCAAATTAATACATGTACTTGTATATCATGTAGTCGCTAAGGTCGAGGAGGAACCCGAAGTCCTAGACTTCGTTACTCCGGAGGAGAAGCTAACCTACGACCAAGAGCAGCAAGGCAAGCTCCAGTTTGCATTAACCTTTTACAAATTTTTATTGTTTTGAGCACTTACTTGAGTATTGTGATTCTTTGCATTAGAGTCTTGTTTGGAAACCCAACTGCATAGCCAAGAAAACCATGGGTTGGGATTAGGATTGAAAACCCCGTTAGCTACTGCAATGCTAAGATAGAGTAGGATTCGGTACAAGTCGAGTAGTTGGAACTACTCGCGAGCATAGGCTAGAGGCACTCGACTCGGGTAGAGATAGCACATGATACACATGGCAAGAAAGATGAGACCGAGCGGAGGATAAGGGCAGCAGGACTTTGGGGTCTGTGTGCTATAGCTCCGCTTGCGTCGATTGAGGACCGAGCCGTGTGCGGGCCTGTTGAACAAGCTAGAACAGTACCGAAGACCTACCGGCTATATGGGAACCGGGAAACCGATGTAACTCGGGTAGCTAGGTGTTGAGGCATAGCTGGTCGTTCAGAGGGTAGGTTGAGAGCTCGAGGTGTAAATCGGCTGGCGGCACTGAGATGCGCGTGCAGAGACCTCTTGCTCGGGATAATTGGACCGGTTCAACATTTGTCTAACGGGTGAAAGGTGGTTGCCTACGGTGTCAGTGATGGTTTCTGTAGGCAACATCGAGTACGAGCGTACGTGACGGGTTATTCGGGTAACTCTGCAGGTGTAAATCGATTATAATCGCCGTCCCTCGCGGTCAGTGAGTACCACTTGTTCACTGTACCGTGACGTAGAAAGAATAGGCTAGTTACATGTTAAAATGTTGCTGATTGAATGATGGACATTGATTGTTAATGATATGCTGTAGTTTAGAGCTAATTAAAGTTCCTTTCAACTTTGGGCAAAGTACATGAGAGAAATGTGTTTCTTGTTTGATTGCGGCTCTCATGTGCCTTAGCGTAAGGTTCTCCACAACCGGCTGCTAAAACTTGAAAGTAAGGTTCCACTAATTAGGCGAGTCCTTTGCAACTGGTTTTTATATCATGTACCCATCACCCCTCATGTAGAAGTTCCATGTTTAGGAGAGATGGGTCAGTCTTGCTGAGCCTTCGTGCTCACTGCTTGTGTTTGAAGCTTTTGCAGGGTTCTATAAGGAAGGGACTCCCGAAGAGGAGACAGAACCCCAGGAGGGGAACCCCGTCGAGTGGGAGTCGTGCATGCCGCCGTGTTAGTGTGCGTGTGTGCTAGCAAGGACACGTTCACGGGCTGAACGTGAACTTGATGCGTAGTCTATGCCCGTGAGTGTAGACTGGACTCATTTTGATGTACAAATGTTCATAAACCACTTTATGTAATAAAAGTTTTGCTTCCGCTTTGTACCTTTGATGTGTGTTATCCGGTACTGTGCAACGCAGCACCCCTCAGCGCGATCCTGGCTCGACAAGACCGTGGGGTCGTGTCAGAACAGGTATTGCTTCCTCTAGTCTGAGTTGACATCTTTGGGGGCATACCGGGACAGTTGTGTGAACTTGTTGAGATACTCATTCACGCTTCTCTGTCCTTGGCGGAGACCTTCAAACTCCTGTCTCTTGAGCATCATTACACCAGCAGGGATGTAATGAGAGCGGAAACTTTCCTTGAACTCAGTCCAAGTGATCGTCTCCGGATTGACATGAGCGTTGCATAGGGCATCCCACTAGTCAGCGGCAGCTCCCATAAGTTGGTGCGACGCAAAGAGAACCTTCTCTCGGTCGTTGCACTGCACTATGGCAAGCTTCTTCTCCATGGATTTCAACCAGTCGTTGGCCTCCATGGGGTTGTTAGCTTGAGCAAAGGTGGGTGGTCGAGTCCTTATGAACTCTCCCAGCCTGTTATGAGCCGGCGGTGGTGGTGGCGGTGGTGCCGGAACAGGGTTGTTGTTGTTGGCCTGCAATTGACCCAAAGTTTGGATCATAGTTTGCATAAGTTGGTTCTGCATGGCCATCAACCGTTCCAGGTGATTCTCACCAGCTCCGGGGTTAACAGGAACTTCATCGTGGCCATCCTCTTGGTTGTCACGGTCGTTGCTTCGGCCGGCGTTTCCTCCCACCATCTGTGAGAGAGATCGAAATAGAACAAAAGGTTAGAAGGTTAGGTAGATCCCCTCAACTATATGCATCAAGGTGAGTTGGACTATATATATTAGCCCATATGAGGATGTGAACAAGTGCCGAAGCATCTCACACCTCTTCTTACTTATGTGTGGATATGGACAACATTTTGAGATGTCCCACGACTCACACAAACCACGCAATTCAAAAATAATCATCACAAGGGCTCACACAACTCCTATTCAAGGCTTGTTCAATGGGGGTCCAATATGGCTTAGGGTGTTGCCAATCTGTGTTCCAACTATGGCCTTTTCTAGGCTTGTATCCTATGTCAAGGTAGTTCCAATGCCAATCTATGCATCCTATGGTCAGCGTAGCTTAGCTACCAATCAGTGTCGGATACCAATCTGTGACCTATCTAAGTATGTAACCTACCTTCAACCCATGGTTCTGGTACCAATCTGTGATTGTATCCAGGTGTGTAATCTACCCTTATCCGTGGCTTTTGATGCCAATCTGTGTTTTCTATTTAGGTGTGTAACCCACTATCAACCGTGGCTCTGATACCAATCTGTGACGCCCTCAATTCTGTGGAAAACCACGGAACCGAGAACTGATGCATATGTGTGCCTAGGATGTTCATCACACATACACATATGTTTCCACAAACTGAATTCAGAATATATATAACCACGAATAACAGAGTTTATTACAATGTCTCATGAGTCTTGGACTCATGCTCACAGCGGAAGTCTTAATCTAACAGCGGAAGTCTTATTTCTATGCAGCGGAAGTCTTTATTCTAATGCGGAAGCAAATCTAAGCAGTAATGTCTCCATCTCTACTCCATCCCCCACAGGCAAGGTTGAGAACAGATCACACGCCTAATGCTCCACTTGATCTTCATAATAATCTTCTCCTGCTGCTGATGATGAAATAATAATGCAAGTTTGAGTACAATGATGTACTCAGCAAGTGCAGGAAAATATGATATGTAGCTCATAACAAGGTAGATATAAAAAGGCTCATTGCAGAAAGCAAAGTTATTTATCAAAAACCATGATCAAACAGCAACTTATCTTTAAGTGAATGTAATCCCAACATGTATTAAAATACCAATCATACCTCCATTATGTTCATTACCTTCCATGTCACAACCAGTCATCAATCAATATCATTCTTGCTCACGAATACCTCCTCGTATTCGCTACCATCTCACGAATACCATCTCGTATTCGCTACCATTTCATCTCATAAACAACTTCGTCTCCCACCGAGACCAACCTTGTTGCCATGACTCAACAGTCATGCAACCCATCTTATCACCCGGACTCAACAGTCCCAAAACCAAACCATAACCAGACTATGACCAATAACCATATCCAATCACCATCCCAACTAATCATGGAAGTTGGCCAGGCGCTCCTGACCGTAAGCTCGGCTATCATGATAGTTTTAAGAACTCTGTAGAGTTTGCACCTCTTTACCCACAAGTTTGTGATTTCATCACCCGTCGGCGACTGCAGAACCTCCATTATACCAGTACACAACCATCGGTGTATGGCCAAGAGATCACAAAATAGCCTTTACAAAGGGGTTACTAGATGTATGGACTCACTAAGGTTTTACCGGCAGGCTAGAATCTCCAATTCTCCCACACACGGGCCCCCTCTTGTGCCATGCAGTTCCCAGGGCAGTCCTCACTCGACTCCCATTCCCCGCGCCTTCCACGGTCCATAACAATCTAGCAACTTACCTAATTACTCAGCTAAGCCGCACACATACTTGGCCTTGTGGTGGCACTGTTATCCTGGCATGTGCTCGCATGAACCGGTCCTTAGATCTACGGCAAGTAAACCACCATCTCATGCTACCTCATTCACAAACCCAGTCTTGCCTAGATCTCCCTCTGATCCATGTCCATTAACAACAGTTTCTCATTATCATTACGAGTGCAGTTAGCTAGACACATCTATCTCGCTACCCAATCCCATGGCTCAGCGAAGCGTAAAAGCAAAAACCATACCCGACTCATAAACTTCCCTAGCGACAAGAGTGGTTTAACCAAAGCTAGTAAACTCCTATAAAAGGGTTTCCCATCATGTTTGACTCAGCACACATGCATTTTCGCAAAACAAAACAGTTTTCCCAAAAACATAGGATCAATATGGTCAAGGAGGACTTGTCTTGTTCTTGCGGTTCTGGTTGCTCTTGGATCTCGAAACCTTGTTGTTGCAGCTCGTCATAGACAGCTCCTTGAGCTTGTCCTTCTATACAGGATCACGCACATACAAGATTCACAGCAATCAATATCATGCACAAACCTTAACTAGATGCGATGATGCATATGCATGCTATCCTATAATCAGTTTAGTTTTATTAGATCCTTGTATGGTTTTATGATGAACAGAGGTGTTCGGATCAGATGTGGATGTGGCGATGACCTTATCTTTAGATCAACCCGATCAACAAGTGATCTGTCCACGAGAAAGCTTCTGTTCGAAAGAAATCGAAGAACAGATGCAAAGAAAACACAACGATGTTGTAAGGTGGTATTGGAGGCCTACCTTACGTTCTTCTTGGTCTCGGGGTCCTTCTCTCATCAGACAGATCTTTGGGGCTCTCTTCTGGCAATCTTCCTCGCTGAACTCCGGCGATGGCTTACTCGATGAGTTGGGGCTAGGGCTCTAAGTCGTCGGCTCAGGAGAAAAGAAGTTTGTGGTTTTCGGCTAAGGGTTCTAGGTTCTATTTATAATCGGAAGAAGAAGAGTCCTAATCTGATTGGACTTTGAGTAAGAGTTCTATTCAGATTGTCGTTGAATCTTAACAACTTATCTTTAGTTGATTTGGTACCGGTATTTCTACGCGTACAGAATCTAAAAACCGCTCCAGAACTCGTTACCTCCGTGGTGATGAGCTCCGGAAGCTCCACGTGTCCACCGGGTCCTGGTCCCTCCCTTTCCGCAGAGACGAGCTCCGGTTGTGCCGTGTGTCAAGCGAACAAGACCTCCCTCTCCTTTGGAGGTGGGCTCCGCGTGCGCCATGTATCCTGGCGGTCAGGGACCACGTGTCAGTGCCGGACCTTCCCTCTCTTCGGAGGTAGCTCCGGGTGTGCCACATATCCATTCCGGACCTCCCTCTCTTCGGAGGTGAGCTCCGTGAATGCCACGCGTCAAGTAGCGCTGGATTTTTCCTTTTTCCTCAGAGACGAGCTCTGAGGTAGACACGTGTCCAACAATGTCGGACCTACCGGAGATAAGCTTCGGTGACGACACATGTCCCATAGAACTGGACCTCTCGGAGGTGAGCTCCAAGATCGACACGTATCCCGCACGACTGGTCCTCTGATTTCCGCGGTGACTAGCTCCGAAGGTGACATGTGTCCTGCGGAAATGCCTTTGCTTCTTCCTCAGAGGCTAGCTCCGGGGCAACACGTGTCCCACAGGGTCGGACTCTCCCCCTTTGCGGAGATGAGCCCCGAGCCTGCCACGTAGCCAGTTTAGCAGCGAACCTCTCCCCACTTCGCAGGGATGAGCTCTGAACACGCCACGTGGCCAACGGGCCGCGAAAGTTGTCTTCGGTGCTCTCGGTGAACTGGATTCGGCTCTTATTGACTATCTTTTTGATATTTTTCTCTGTTCCTGCTTCTTTTAAAATGTTTTCTCTACATGAAACATGAATACATGCAGAAACTAGAGATGAGGGTGTCACAACGTGTCCCCTGGCTCAGAGACACCTCCCTGCTGGGCACAGCTCCAGAGCTGACACGTGCCCTGCGCTCCGGTCCGAGCCTCCCCGCTGAGGTGAGGTACAGAGCTGCCACGTGTCCCCTAGCTCAGAGCAACCTCCCTACCGAAGACAGCTCTGGTGCTGACACATGACCTGGGGTCCGGTCCGAGCCTCCACGCTGAGGTGAGGGCCGGAGTGTGACACCCGGTTCCAAAAATAGAACCAAGTGAATGTATATGTGTGCCTAGGATGTTCATCACACATACACATGTAATCCACAAACTGAATTCAGAATATAACCACAAATAAATAGTGTTTAAGTACTTTATTACAATGACTCAAAGTCTCACTCATGAATCTCTAACTTATTCTTGCAGCGGAAGTCTCTAAACGACAGCGGAAATAACTAAGCAGCGGGCTCCAACTTCAACTCCATAGGCATGTTGACGGTAGTTCGCACGCCTAGTACTCCACATGGTCCTCGAAGTACTCATCTCATGTAGTTGATGTTTATGTGGTCATGCAAGGGTGAGTACATGTCGTATTCAGCAAGTGCGGGAAAAGTATGACATGTAGCTTACAACAAGGTATGGAATAAAAAGGCTCATTGCAGCAAGCAAATTTTATTTCACAAACATGGTAAAACAGCAACTAAGTCTAAATGAATTAAATCCCAATATGACCAAGTAAATCAGCAACATTCTTTCATCATAATTCACCATTTATCAAGTCTCAACTAGCCAATAATCTTTCTCAAGTTTATCTCATACTCATAAATATTCATAACCATCTCATGCTCATATAACCGAAACCAATTTAATTGTTATGACCCAAAACAGTCCCAAAACCAATCCCAATGACCATACCCAAATGTCCATCTCAAGTTTTGCCTCTAATCATGGAAGATGGCCAGGTGCTTGTGACCGGAAGCATGGCTATCATAATAGTTTTATACTCTGCAGAGGTGACACCACTTTACCCACAAGTTCGTGATTTCATCACCCGTCGGCGACTGCAGAACCTCCATTATACCAGTACACAACCGTCGGTGTATGGCCAAGAGATCACAAAATAGCCTTTACAAAGGGGCTACTAGATGTATGGACTCACTGAGGTTTCACCGGCCGGCTCGAATTACCATTCTCCCACCCACAGGCCCCCTCTTGTGCCATGCAGTTCCCGGGGCAGTCCCTCTCGACTCCCATTCCTCGCGCCATCCAATGGTCTATAACAAGCTAGCAACACACCTAATTAGTCAGCTAAGTCGCACCCATATTTGGCCTTGTGGTGGCACTGTTTTCTGGCATGTGCTGGCATGAACCGGTCCTTAGATCTACCGCAAGTAAACCACCATCTCATTCAGCAACATCCACGAACCAATCTTGCCTAGATCTCCCCGATTCCATGCTCATTATCATCATCAAGTTCTTATCACCATTATTCATATGAGTGCAGTAGCTAAACATGTTTTAATTCAACTTCCCGTATCCCGTAGATTAGGCGAAGCAAAAAGGAAAAAAACCATATACGACTCATCAACTTTCCCGACGACAAGGATGGTTAACAAAACTAGTAAACTCATATAAAAGGGTGTACCATCAAGTTGACTCAAGCATATGAGTTTTCGCAAACAAAACAGTTTCAAAACATGGGATCAATATGGTCAAGGGCCACTTGCCTTTCTCCCATGGTTCGTGTTGCTCAAGTGTCTCGAAATCTTGGTGCTGTAGATCCTCGTAGATGGCCTCTTGAGCTTGTATTTCTACTCACGACCACACACATATAAAATTTACAGCAATCAATCATCATGCACAAACTTTACTCAAGATGCAATGGGGTAGATGAATGCAAATCCTATGGTGCTGTTTTATTAAACCGGTTTGTACGTGTTCTTGCATCTTTAATGGGCTTTCATGGTGTTTTATGATGAACAAGGGTGTAGGGATCAAGTGTGGACGTGGTGATGATCTTGACTCAAGATCTAGATCAATTCCACCATGAAAAAACGATCAAAACGCGATCTATCCACACGCAAAAGTTTCTGTTCGAAAGGGGCGAAGAAAATGGATGCGTAGAAACGGCGGCGACATCGTAAGGTGGGTAATGAAAACTTACCTCACTTCCTCCTTGTGGCAGGGCCTTTCTCCTAGCAACGGCCGCAGCGGGGGATTTTTGTATGAAAAATTATGGTAGGGCAGATCCTCGGGCTTCTTCTCCGGCGACGGCGAGGCATGATGGGGCTTGACGGCGGCCAAATTCCGGCAAGGGGGGAACTTGGCGACTTGGCAGCAGGGAAGGGGGCTTGGCAGCAGGGGGACGACCAAAAGAGAGAGGGGTGTGGCCAGGGGGTGGTGGTTATATTTATAAGGGGGAAAAAGAGTCCTAGGGGTGGAAACAAAGAGTCCTAGAAGTATGGGACTCAACCAAAGAGTCCTAGGGGTGGAAACAAAAAGTCCTAGAGGTAGGGTACTCAACCAAAGAGTCCTAGGGGTGGGGGACAAAGAGTCCTAGAGGTGGGGGACTTAACCAAAGAGTCCTAAAAGTGGGGGACTTAAACAAAGAGTCCTAGAGGTGGGGAACTTCACCAAAGAGTCCTAGATGTGGGGGACTAGGGCTCCCCCCTCAAGGGTTGCGGCCAAGGGCTCCCCCCCCCCTAATTTGGTGTGGCCAATTTGGGGGAAAATTCCCCCCCAAATGTGGGGAAATTCCCCCTAGGAGAATTTTGGGGAATTTGTGGAAAATCATAAAATAAAATTGGGAAGAATTTGGAAATTTTTGGGAAGGGGGAAATTTGGTGAAATTTGGGAATGGCTCATTTCAGCTATCTTATTTCCATTTCTCTCCATTTCTATGTCCCTTTCTCCATTTCTATATTCCCCTCTCCATTTCTATGTCCCTTTCTCCATTTCTATATTCCCTTCTTCATTTCTATGGTTCTTTCAACATTTCTATGGTTCTTTCTCCATTTCTATGGTTCTTTCTCCATTTCTAGGGTTCTTTCTCCATTTCTACTTCTTTTCAAATGCTTCTCTACATGAAAAATGTATGCAATGCATGGTAATGAATTTGAGTGTGTTACAAACCTACCCCCCCTTAAAATGAATCTCGCCCTCGAGATTCGATAGAGTGGAGAATAGATGGGGGAATTCTGCCTTGAGATCTTCCTCACGCTCCCATGTAGTTTTGGCTTCCGTGTGATGGCTCCATTGTACCTTGCACCAACGGATCACTTTGTTCCTCGTGACCCTTTCCTTCACGTCCAAGATTTTGACAGGGTGTTCCGCGTAGGTCAGATCCTCTTGAAGCTTGAGCTCATCCATCGGTACTTGTTCTTCTGGTACTCTTAAGCACTTCTTGAGTTGGCATACATGAAACACGTCATGCACGTCGGAGAGGTGCGTGTGACGCCCTCAATTCTGTGGAAAAACCACGGAACCGAGAACTAATGCATATGTGTGCCCGGGATGTTCTTCACACATACACATACGTTCCACAAACTGAATTCAGATTATATATTACCACGATTAACAGAGTTTATTACAATACCTCATGAGTCTTGGACTCATGTTTACAGCGGAAGTCTTATTTCTATGCAGCGGAAGTCCTTATTTAAATGCGGAAGCAAAAACTAATGCGGAAGCAAAACTAAGCAGAAGTGGCTCCATCTCTACTCCCTCCACAGGCAAGGTTGAGAACAGATCACACGCCAAAATGTTCCACTTGATCTTCATAGTAGGCTTCTCCTGCTGCTGAGGATGAAGTAATAATGCAAGGTTGAGTACAATAACGTACTCAGCAAGTGCGGGAAAACACATGATATGCAGCTCATAAACAAGGTAGGCATAAAAGGCTTATTTGCAGAAAAGCAATCTTGTAAAACCATGATAAAACAGCAACTTTACTTTAGATGAATGTAATCCCAGCATATATTAAATTACCAACGTACCTTCATCACTCCCCGTGTTCCATCCGAACATTAACTAATCCTTTATTCATACTCACGAATACCTCCTCGTATTCGCTACCATCTCATCTCACAAATCAACCTCGTCTCACACCGAGACCAATCCCCTATCATGACCCAACAGTCATGCAGACATCTCATCATCCAGACTTAACAGTTCCAAACTAATAACCATAACCAAGAACCTTCCCAATAACCATCCCAAAAACCATTCCAATAACCATCCCAAAAACCATACCCAACTAATCATGGAACTTTAGCCAGGTGCTCGTGACCGTAAGCTCGGCTATCATGATAGTTTTAATAACTCTGCAGAGTTTGCACCTCTTTACCCACAAGTTTGTGATTTCGTCACCCGTCGGCGACTGCAGAACCTCCATTATACCAGTACACATCCGTCGGTGTATGGTCAAGAGATCACAAAATAGCCTTTACAAAGGGGTTACTAGATGTATGGACTCACTAAGGTTTCAACGGCAGGCTAGAATCTCCAATTCTCCCACCCACGGGCCCCCTCTTGTGCCATGCAGTTCCCAGGGCAGTCCTCACTTGACTCCCATTCCCCGCGCCTTCCACAGTCCATAACACTCTAGCAACTTACCTAATTACTCAGCTAAGCCGCACCCATACTTGGCCTTGTGGTGGCACTGTTATCCTGGCATGTGCATGCATGAACCGGTCCTTAGATCTATGGCAAGTAAACCACCATCTCATGCTACCTCATTCACAAACCCAGTCTTGCCTAGATCTCCCTCCGATCCATGTTCATTATTAACATCAGTTTCTTTTTATCAATACGAGTGCAGTTAGCTAGACACATCTATCTCGCTTCCCAATCCCATAGACTCAGCGAAGCATAAAGCAAAAACCATACCCGACTTATAAAACTTCCCGGGTTACAAGGGTGGTTCAACCAAAACTAGTAAACTCCTATAAAAGGGTTTCCCATCATGTTTGACTCAGTACGCACACCTTTTCGCAAAACAAAACAGTTTTGCCCAGAACATAGGATCAAAATGGTCAAGGAGCACTTGCCTTGTACTTGCGGTTCCGGTTGCTCTTGATTCTCAAAACCTTGTTGCTGCAGCTCGTCGTAGACAGCTCCCTGAGCTTGTCCTCACGCTCTTCTTGTCTTCGAGGTTCTCCCCAGACCGCTTGGTCCTTCTCTGATGATCTTCCTTGTTGCGCTTCGGCGATGTTTTGCTCGGCGAGTTAGGGCTAGGGCTCTAAGTCGTCGGCTCAGGAGTTGAAAGAGAAGTTTGTGGTTTCGGCCAGAGGTTTTGGGCTCTATTTATAATCGGGAAGAGAAGAGTCCTAATCTGATTGGATCCCGAATAAGAGTCTTATTCAGATCTTTGTTGGATCCTGACATCTTATTTTTGGTAACACCGCGGAGTTTAGATCAGTTTCTGTTGCGTACCGGTATCTTTACGCGTAAAAACCGCTCCAGACTCGTTACCTCCGCGGTGATGAGCTCCGGAGGCTCCACGTGTCCTCCCGGGGCCTGGTATCTACTCCTCCGCAGAGACGAGCTCCGGTTGTGCCACGTGTCAGTCGACCGAGACCTCTCCCTCTTTTGGAGGTGAGCTCCGCGCACGCCACGTGTTGGCGCCGGTCTTCCCCCTCTTCTTTCCTCAGGAACATGCCCCGAAGTCGACACGTGTCTAGCAACGAAAGACCTCCTGGAGATAAGCTCCGGTGGCAACACGTGTTCGATAGATCCGGATTCCACTTGAGATGAGCTCCGAGATCGACACGTATCCCACGTGACGGGTCCTCTGATTTCCGCGAGGGCTAGCTCCGAGGATGACATGTGTCCTACGAAAAATGCCTTTGCTTCTTCCGCAGAGGCTAGCTCCGTGGGCAACACGTGTCTCACAGGGTCGAACCTTTTCCCTTCATGGCGACAGGCCCCGAACCCGCCACGTAGCTCTTTCAGCAGCGGATCTCTCTTTACCTCGCAGGGATGAGCTCCGAACACGCCACATGGCCGGTTGGCTGCGGTAGTTGCCTTCGGTGCTCTCTGAGAGATTTATTGGCTATCCTTTTGGTACTTGTCATTGTTCCATCTTTTCTTAAAATGTTTTCTTCTTCATAACTCGTGAACATATGCTGACACCCGAGATGAGGGTGTCACAAATCTACCCCCCTTAAATTGAATCGCGTCCTCGAGATTCGTTAGTAGAAAATAGATGGGGAAATTCTGCCTTGATATCCTCTTCTCGCTCCCATGTGGCTTCAGCTTCAGTGTGATAGCTCCATTGTACCTTGCACCATTGAATCACCTTGTTTCAGGTGACCCTTTCCTTTACGTCCAAGATTCGGATAGGGTGTTCTGCGTAAGTCAGGTCCTCTTGAAGTTCAAGTTCTCCCATTGACACTTGTTCCTCTGGTACTCTTAAGCACTTCTTGAGCTGGGATACATGAAACACGTCATGTACGTCGGAGAGGTGGTTTGGGAGCTCTAGTTGATAGGCTACTTCTCCTCGCTTGTCCAAAATCTTAAAGGGTCCGATGTAGCGAGGTGCTAGCTTGCCTTTGACGTTGAAACGTCGTTGGCCTCGGGTAGGCGATACCTTAAGGTATACGAAGTCTCCCACTTCAAAGGTCAATTTCCTACACCTATTGTCCGCATAGCCTTTCTGTCGTGACTGAGCAGCCTTTAAGTTCTCCCGTATCGTTTGGACCTGCTTTTCAGCTTCTTGTAGTACTTCGGGTCCAAACACCTGGTTCTCTCCAGTTTCGTTCCAGAACAGCGGCGTTCTACACCGTCTACCATATAAGGCTTCAAAAGGCGCCATCTTCAAGCTAGCTTGATAGCTGTTGTTGTAGGAGAACTCGGCATATGGTAAACTCCTATCCCAACTACGCCCACGAGTCAAGGCGCAAGCTCTCAACATGTCCTCCAAGATTTGGTTCGTCCTTTCGGTTTGCCCATCCGTTTGTGGGTGATAGGCGGAGCTAAAATCCAGTCGTGTCCCCATGGCTTTCTGCAGCTTCCTCCAGAATCTAGAGGTAAACTGAGAACCTCGATCTGAGACTATCCTCTTCGGAACTCCGTGCCGACACACGATCTGCTCCACGTACAACTCCGTCAATTGTGCAACGTTGTAACTGGTCTTTACCAGAACAAAATGGGCGGCTTTCTTCAACCGGTCCACAATGACCCAGATGGAATCGAATCCTGACTGAGTACGTGGTAATCCGACGATGAAGTCCATACTAATGTCCTCCCATTTCCATTCGGGTACTCTCGAAGGTTGCAGCAATCCAGCGGGTTTTGATGTTCGGCTTTTACTCGTTGGCATGTGTCGCATAGGGCAACGTATTCGGCTATATCCCTCTTCATACCATCCCACCAATAGCAAGTTTTCAAATCCTTGTACATTTTGGTGCTCCCTGGATGTATGGAATAGGGTGAATCATGTGCCTCCTTCAATATCATGTCGCGAAGGTGTCTTATGTTTGGCACACAGATCCTTTTCCCTAGCCAAAGCGTACCCTTTTTATCCTCCCTGAAATCCTTCTCTATCCCTCGTCGGATTCTTTCCTTGATCTCCTTCATCCCCTCGTCCGTTGCTTGGCCCTCTCTTATTTCTTGCTCCAATGAGGAGTGGATCTCCATTATTTCCATGTTATTCAAGAATCCGAGGTGTAACCGTTCGAACTCCTTACGTAGTTCGGGTGGTAGCTCCCGAACCGTGAGTTGGTGGCATGCTCCCTTTCTGCTCAATGCGTCAGCTACTACATTGGCCTTCCCGGGGTGGTAGTTGATTCCTACATCATAATCCTTGATGAGTTCTAACCATCGACGTTGCCTTAAATTCAAGTCTGTTTGTGTAAATATGTACTTGAGGCTTTTATGATCCGTATAGATCTCACATCGATGACCAAGGATATAATGTCTCCAAATCTTCAATGCATGCACCACTGCTGCTAACTCCAAATCATGCATAGGATAGTTAAGCTCATGCTTCTTTAATTGTCGTGAGGCATAGGCTACCACTTGTCCTTCCTGCATGAGTACACACCCGAGCCCTTGTCTGGATGCGTCACAATATATGTCAAAGCTCTTGCTTACGTCTGGCAATACCAGAACTGGTGCTGTGGTTAGCCTTTTCTTGAGTTCCTCAAAACTTTCTTGGCAGGCTTGTGTCCATTGAAAGATTTTTCCCTTTATTAGAAACTCCGTCATAGGTTTTGCTATTTTAGAGAAGTCTTTAATGAAGCGACGATAGTATCCTGCCATCCCAAGGAAACTTCGAATATCCCTCACGCTCTTTGGTTGGTCCCACTTTAGAACATCTCTCACCTTTCCAGGATCAACCGATACCCCTTCCTTGGAGATGATGTGGCCTAGGAAAGATATTTCCTTTAGCCAAAATTGACACTTGTTGAGCTTGGCATACAACTGATGCTCGCGCAACTTCTGCAAGGTCAACCTCAGATGTTCTTCATGCTCCTCCTTACTTTTTGAATACACCATAATGTCGTCGATGAAAACCACGACGAACTTGTCCAAGTACTCCATGAAAACCTTGTTCATAAGGTACATGAAGTATGCGGGTGCATTCGTCAATCCAAAAGACATAACGGTATATTCATATGAACCATACCGTGTCCGAAAGGCTGTCTTAGGTATATCGGAGGGCTTAATCTTCAGCTGGAAATATCCCTACCGAAGATCAATCTTGGAGAATACCTGGGCTCCTTTCATTTGATCGAACAGGTCCTCTATACGGGGCAGAGGGTATTTATTCTTGATTGTCACCTCGTTGAGAGATCTGTAGTCCACGCACATTCTTTGGGTTCCGTCCTTCTTATCCACGAAGAATACCGGAGCTCCCCATGGTGATGAGCTTGGACGGATAAAACCCTTCTCCAACTGTTCTTGAATTTGCTTCTTGAGTTCAACTAACTCGTTGACGGGCATCCTATATGGTCTCTTAGCTATAGGTGCAGTTCCGGGTACCAAATCTATGGCAAACTCGATGTTCCGGTCAGGTGGCATTCCCGGGAGCTCTTTCGGGAATACGTCCGAAAATTCCTGAACCACTGGAATGCTTTCTAATGTTGTTCCTTCGACATGGTTCAAATCTGCCCGTTCGGTTGCTTGCTGGGCTGATTCAAACTCAACACGGATACCGTGTTCGTTCGTCAACTGCACGCTTCTCTCAGCACATTGGATTACTCCATTGTGCTTGCTTAACCAGTCCATTCCGAGTATGATTTCAATCCCGTGGGAGTCCAAAACAATAAGGTTGGCAAGGAAGTCTACCCCCCTTATTTTAAGGCTTACTTTAGGACATACTATATTAGTCCTCATTTCTCCTCCGGGAGAACTAACTAACATAGCACATTCTAAGTGGGATACGGGTAGATGATGCTTGGCAACATATTCGGATGATATGAAGGAATGTGATGCTCCTGAATCAAATAAAATGGTGGCTGGGTTGGAGTTGGCAAGGAACATACCAATTACGACGTCCTCAGCCTGTTGTGCTTCCTCAGCAGTGACATGGTTAACGTGGCCACGAGCATAGTTCTGCGGTCCACGGTTCCCTTGGTTGTCCCCTCTGTTTGGTCACTGGTTCTGCTTGGGCACGTTACCTTGCTGTCCAGGGCCTCTCTTCAGGCACTGGTTAGCAAAGTGGCCTACTTCCCCGCATGCAAAGCATGCCCTGTTGCCTACAGCAGCAGGTACGTTGGGGCGGGGGTTTTGAACAGGAGCGCCATTGTTAGGCCGGGGCGCAGGAGGCATGGGCACACGAGGTGCCGGTGCAACGAACCGTTGCTGTGGTGGCTGACCATGGCGGTTCGTAGGAGTGGTCGATCCATACTGCGGTGCAGGGGGCATGTATCTAGGTCGTACGTTGCTCCCTTGGGGCTGGTATGGCATCTTCCTCTTGCATTCTCGCTCGATCTCCCGGATCTTGTTTTCCACCACAATAGCCTTATCAACTAGCTTTTGGAAGCTTACGTAGTCATTGTTGAGGAGCTGAACTTGGATCTCATTGTTCAACCCTCTCATGAACAGGTATTGCTTCCTCTGATCTGAGTTGACATCTTCGGGGGCATACCGGGATAGTTGTATGAACTTGTTGAGATATTCATTCGCACTTTTCTGTCCTTGGCGGAGACCTTCAAACTCCTGCCTCTTGAGCATCATTACACCAACAGGGATGTGGTGAGAGCGGAAACTTTCCTTGAACTCAGTCCAAGTGATTGTCTCCGGGTTGGCATGGGCGTTGCTCAAGGCATCCCACCAGTCAGCGGCAGCTCCCATAAGTTGGTGCGACGCAAAGAGAACCTTCTCTCGGTCGTTGCACTGAACAATGGCGAGCTTCTTCTCCATGGATCTCAACCAATCATCGGCCTCCATGGGGTCACTAGTTTGAGCAAAGGTGGGTGGTCTAGTCCTCATGAACTCTCCCAATCTGTTATGAGCCGGCGGTGGTGGTGGCGGTGGTGCCGGAACGGGGTTTTGGTTGGCCTGCAACTGACCCAAAGTTTGGATCATGGTTTGCATAAGCTGGTTTTGCATGGCCATCAATCTTTCCAGATGGTTTTCACCAGCTCCGGAGTTAGCAGGAACTTCCTCGTGGTCATCTTCCTGGACGTTCCTTCGGCTGGCGTTTCCTCTCACCATCTGTGAGAGAGATCAAAATAGAATAGAAGGTTAGAAGGTTAGGTAGGTCCCTTCAACTATATGCATCAAGGTGAGTTGGACTATATATATTAGTCCTTATGAGGATGTGATCAAGTGCCGAAGCATTTCACACCTCTTTCTTCTTACGTATGGACAACGTTTTTGAGACGTCCCACAACTCATACTTAAACACATATTCACAATAATCATCACAAGGGCCCACACAACTCCTATTCAAGGAGGGTTTCCTATGTCAAGGACTATTCACCCTAGGCGCCTGTAACTCCTTCTTGGGGTTAACCCGTAGCTCTATTATCTATCTAAGGCTTTCTACCTAGGCGTGTAACCTACTGTCAACCTGTGGCTCTGATACCAATCTGTGACGCCCTCAATTCTGTGGAAAAAACCATGGAACCGAGAACTAATGCATATGTGTGCCCAGGATGTTCTTCACACATACACATACGTTCCACAAACTGAATTCAGATTATATATTACCACGATTAATAGAGTTTATTACAATACCTCATGAGTCTTGGACTCATGTTTATAGCGGAAGTCTTATTTCTATGCAGTGGAAGTCCTTATTTAAATGCGGAAGCAAAAACTAATGTGGAAGCAAAACTAAGCAGAAGTGGCTCCATCTCTACTCCCTCCACAGGCAAGGTTGAGAACAGATCACACGCCATAATGTTCCACTTGATCTTCATAGTAGGCTTCTCCTGCTGCTGAGGATGAAGTAATAATGCAAGGTTGAGTACAATAACGTACTCAGCAAGTGCGGGAAAACACATGATATGCAGCTCATAAACAAGGTAGGCATAAAAGGCTTATTTGCAGAAAAGCAATCTTGTAAAACCATGATAAAACAGCAACTTTACTTTAGATGAATGTAATCCCAGCATATATTAAATTACCAACGTACCTTCATCACTCCCCGTGTTCCATCCGAACATTAACCAATCCTTTATTCATACTCACGAATACCTCCTCGTATTCGCTACCATCTCATCTCACAAATCAACCTCGTCTCACACCGAGACCAATCCCATGTCATGACCCAACAGTCATGCAGACATCTCATCATCCAGACTTAACAGTTCCAAACTAATAACCATAACCAAGAACCTTCCCAATAACCATCCCAAAAACCATTCCAATAACCATCCCAAAAACCATTCCCAACTAATCATGGCAGTTTAGCCAGGTGCTCGTGACCGTAAGCTCGGCTATCATGATAGTTTTAATAACTCTGCAGAGTTTGCACCTCTTTACCCACAAGTTTGTGATTTCGTCACCCGTCGGCGACTGCAGAACCTCCATTATACCAGTACACATCCGTCGGTGTATGGTCAAGAGATCACAAAATAGCCTTTACAAAGGGGTTACTAGATGTATGGACTCACTAAGGTTTCACCGGCAGGCTAGAATCTCCAATTCTCCCACCCACGGGCCCCCTTCTTGTGCCATGCAGTTCCCAGGGCAGTCCTCACTTGACTCCCATTCCCCGCGCCTTCCACAGTCCATAACACTCTAGCAACTTACCTAATTACTCAGCTAAGCCGCACCCATACTTGGCCTTGTGGTGGCACTGTTATCCTGGCATGTGCATGCATGAACCGGTCCTTAGATCTATGGCAAGTAAACCACCATCTCATGCTACCTCATTCACAAACCCAGTCTTGCCTAGATCTCCCTCCGATCCATGTTCATTATTAACATCAGTTTCTTTTTATCAATACGAGTGCAGTTAGCTAGACACATCTATCTCGCTTCCCGATCCCATAGACTCAGCGAAGCA
Organism: Neostapfia colusana; assembly: GCA_030760725.1. Lineage (NCBI taxonomy): Eukaryota > Viridiplantae > Streptophyta > Magnoliopsida > Poales > Poaceae > Neostapfia > Neostapfia colusana. The sequence goes on from JASWHV010000006.1 coordinate 112,772,898, forward strand.
TAAAGCAAAAACCATACCCGACTTATAAAACTTCCCGGGTGACAAGGGTGGTTCAACCAAAACTAGTAAACTGCTATAAAAGGGTTTCCCATCATGTTTGACTCAGTACGCACACCTTTTCGCAAAACAAAACAGTTTTGCCCAGAACATAGGATCAATATGGTCAAGGAGCACTTGCCTTGTACTTGCGGTTCCGGTTGCTCTTGATTCTCAAAACCTTGTTGCTGCAGCTCGTCGTAGACAGCTCCCTGAGATTGTCCTCACGCTCTTCTTGTCTTCGAGGTTCTCCCCAGACCGCTTGGTCCTTCTCTGATGATCTTCCTTGTTGCGCTTCGGCGATGTTTTGCTCGGCGAGTTAGGGCTAGGGCTCTAAGTCGTCGGCTCAGGAGTTGAATGAGAAGTTTGTGGTTTCGGCCAGAGGTTTTTGGCTCTATTTATAATCGTGAAGAGAAGAGTCCTAATCTGATTGGATCCCGAATAAGAGTCTTATTCAGATCTTTGTTGGATCCTGACGTCTTATTTTTGGTAACACCGTGGAGTTTAGATCAGTTTCTATTGCGTACCGGTATCTTTACGCGTAAAAACCGCTCCAGACTCGTTACCTCCGCGGTGATGAGCTCCGGAGGCTCCACGTGTCCTCCCGGGGCCTGGTATCTACTCCTCCGCAGAGACGAGCTCCGGTTGTGCCACGTGTCAGTCGACCGAGACCTCTCCCTCTTTTGGAGGTGAGCTCCGCGCACGCCACGTGTTGGCGCCGGTCTTCCCCCTCTTCTTTCCTCAGGAACATGCCCCGAAGTCGACACGTGTCTAGCAACGAAAGACCTCCCGGAGATAAGCTCCGGTGGCAACATGTGTTCGATAGATCCGGATTCCTCTTGAGATGAGCTCCGAGATCGACACGTATCCCGCGTGACGGGTCCTCTGATTTCCGCGAGGGCTAGCTCCGAGGATGACATGTGTCCTACGAAAAATGCCTTTGCTTCTTCCGCAGAGGCTAGCTCCGTGGGCAACACGTGTCTCACAGGGTCGAACCTTTTCCCTTTGTGGCGACGGGCCCCAAACCCGCCACGTAGCTCTTTCAGCAGCGGATCTCTCTTTACCTCGCAGGGACGAGCTCCGAACACGCCACGTGGCCGGTTGGCCGCGGTAGTTGCCTTCGGTGCTCTCTGAGAGATTTATTGGCTATCCTTTTGGTACTTGTCATTGTTCCATCTTTTCTTAAAATGTTTTCTTCTTCATAACTCGTGAACATATGCTGACACCCGAGATGAGGGTGTCACAGTGCGTTGGCAGCTCTAGTTGATAGGCTACTTCTCCTCGCTTGGCCAAATTCTTGAATGGCCCAATCTAGCGAGGTGCTAACTTGCCTTTGACGTTGAACCGTCTTTGGCCTCGGATAGGCGATACCTTAAGATACACGAAGTCTCCCACTTCGAAGGTCAATCTTCTTCGCCTATTACCCGCATAACCTTTTTGTCGTGACTGAGCAGCCTTCAAGTTTTCTCGTATTGTTTGGACTTGTTTTTTGGCGTCTTGCAGCACTTCGGGCCCAACACTTGGATTTCTCCGGTCTCATTCCAGAACAGCGGCGTTCTCTACACCTTCTACCATACAATGCTTCAAAAGATGACATTTTCAAGCTGGCTTGGTAGCTCTTGTTGTACGAGAATTCAGCATACGGCAAGCTCCTATCCCAACTACGCCCATGTTTCAAGGCGCAAGCTCTCAACATGTCTTCCAAAATCTGATTTGTCCTCTCCGTTTGCCCGTCGGTTTGCGGGTGATAAGCGGAGCTGAAATTCAGCCGTATACCCATGGCTTCGTGCAGCTTCTTCCAGAACCTTGAGGTAAATTGAGAACCCCGATCTGAAACTATCCTCTTTGGAACTCCATGGCGACACACGATTTGCTCCATATACAGCTCGGCTAGTTGTGCGATGCGGTACGTGGTTCTAACAGGAAGGAAATGGGATGTTTTCATCAACTGGTCCACAATAACCCAAATAGAGTCGTAATCCGACTGAGTACGTGGCAGTCTGACTATGAAATCCATGCTGATGTCTTCCCACTTCCACTCGGGTACTTTCAATGGCTGCAACAATCCAGCGGGTCTTTGATGTTCGGCCTTCACTCGTTGGCACGTGTCGCATAAGGCAACATATTCAGCTATGTCACTTTTCATACCATCCCACCAATAGTAAGTTTTCAGGTCCTTGTACATCTTTGTACAGCCGGGATGTATGGAATAAGGTGAGTAATGTGCCTCTTTTAGTATCGTGCCGCGGATGTGCTTCACGTTAGACACACAAATCCTCTTCCCTAACCAAAGCGTGCTTTCTCCTCTTCCTTGAAATCCTTTTCTATGCCTTGTAGGATTATTTCCTTGATTTCCTCATCCGTTGCTTGCCATCTCGTATGTTACAGCGAGGAGTTCAGTTCTATCACCTCCATCTTGTTCAAGAACCCGAGATGTAACCGTTCGAACTCCTTGCGTAGATCGGGTGGCAGCTCCCGAACCGTGAGTTGGTGACATGCTCACTTTCGGCTCAACGCATCAGCTACTACATTGGCCATTCCGGGGTGATAGTTGATCCAACATCATAATCCTTGATGAGTTTCAACCATCAACGTTGCCTCAAATTCAGATCCGTTTGCGTGAATATATACTTGAGGCTTTTGTTACCCGTATAGATCTCACATCGGTGGCCAAGGATATAATGCCTCCAAATCTTCAAGGCATGTACCACGGCTGCAAGTTCCAAGTCATGTGTGGGGTAATTCAGCTCATGTTTCTTTAGTTGTCTCGATGCATAGGCTACCACTTGTCCTTCTTGCATGAGCACACCCAAGCCCTTGTCTTGATGCGTCACAATATATGTCGAAGCTCTTGCTCACGTCCGGCAATACCAAAACCCGGCGCTGTGGTTAATCTCTTCTTTAGCTCCTCAAAGCTATCTTGACACGCTGGTGTCCACTGAAATGCTTTCCTCTTCATTAGCAATTCAGTCATAGGCTTCACTATTTTGGAGAAATCCTTGATGAACTGACGGTAGTATCCAGCCATCCCAAGGAAACTCCAAATATATCTCACATTCTGCGGTTGGTTCCACTTCAGAACATCTCTCACTTTTCCGGGATCAACCGATACTCCTCCTTTGGATATAATGTGGCCTAGGAACAATATCTCCTTTAGCCAAAATTGACACTTGCTGAACTTAGCATACAATTGATGCTCTTGCAGTTTCTGCAATGTTAACCTCAAGTGTTCTTCATGTTCTTCCTCGTTTTTTGAATACACCATGATGTCGTCAATGAAAACCACGACAAACTTGTCCAAGTACTCCATGAAGACCTTATTCATGAGGTACATAAAGTGTGCGGGTGCATTCGTTAACCCAAAAGACATAACGGTAATACTCATACGAACCATAACGTGTTTGGAATGCAGTCTTGGGTATATCGGAGGGCTTAATCTTCAGCTGGAAATATCCCGACCGAAGATCAATCTTGGGGAAAATTCAGGCACCTTTCATTTGGTCGAACAGGTCCTCTACACGGGGCAGCGGGTATTTATTCTTGATCGTCACCTCATTGAGAGACCTATAATCCACACACATCCTTTGGGTCCCATCCTTCTTATCTATGAAGTCACGGGGCTCCCCACGGTGACGAGCTTGGGCGTATAAAACCCTTTTCTAGCTGCTCCTGAATTTGCTTCTTGAGCTCCACTAACTCATTAGCAGTAATCCTATATGGCCTTTTTGCTATAGGTGCAATTCCGGGCACTAAATCAATGGCAAATTCAATGTCCCGGTCAGGTGGCATACCTGGAAGTTCTTCCGGGAACACATCTGAATATTCTTGAACTATCGGAATGCTTTCCAATGTCGCTTCTTCGTCGTGGTTCAGTGCTGCCTTCTCGATTGCCGGTTTGGGCTGCCTTGAACTCAATACGAGTACCGTGCTCACTTGTCAAACGCACGATCCTCTGAGCACATTGAATCATTCCATTGTGCTTGCTTAACCAATCCATTCCAAGTATTATGTCAATCCCTTGGGAATCCAAGACAATAAGGTTGGCAAGAAAGTCTACCCCTTTATTTCAATGCTTACTCTCGGAATAGAATTCAGAATTGAAAGAAGTGGTTTCTCAACTATATGCATCAAGGTGTATGAACTAAGCAACTTCTTTCAGTAATATCAGCCTATATGAGGATGTGAACACGGGCCAAAGCGTTTCACATCTCTCCACTATGTGTGAATGTGGACATTCGCCGAAGCGTCCCACAACTCACATCAGCACACAAACCAAGCAATCATCACAAAAATTTCAGCACACCATTCTTATTCAAGCTACTACGATCTAAATGTTCCTATTACAGCTTTATTCAATGGAAACCTAAACTTAATCATGAGAACTGGTGCTGTTCTCGCCGTGTGATGGTGGTGGTCCATACATGGGCGCACGCCATGGCGAGTCGGCAGTTCATGTAGAGATAGGTGACGCTGGTGCTCCATTCGCTCCCACGAGTCTCCTCTTGTTTCTCCAGCGAATACAGCTTCTTGCGGAGGTAACGGATCTCTTCTTGTGCGCTTGCATAGCGGTTTCCTAATTCCACGAGCAATCTCTGAGACTTGTCAGCAGCTTATGGGTTGGAAAGAGCTCCTTGATGGGGTCCAATGATCTCCCTTGTACCACTCTTCCGATACGGGTGCAGCTCAAAAGTTGTGTCCTCAAGCTGCTCATGGAAGGCGTAGCACAGTCCGGTGAGTGCTTCCCATGCAGCATCATCGATAGCTTCTGCCCTTGTAGCTCTCCATGTGGGTGTGAAGTGCCGTGTGACAACTCTACCGTTAGATAGGATGGTTACTTCAGCCTTCCACTCTTCATGTCCGAGACGATGGACTTTCTTGAGTAGATATTCCGGATATAAGCTGCAGCAATCCAGAAATTCTTTGAGCTCCTTGGATATGTGTCCTCCTTCCATTCCGTCAGACCAGAATTCTTGAACTGAACGGTTGGCTCGTTCATCACCTTCATCCTCAGCCTCAGCAGGGGGTGGCTCCTCTTCGGATTCATCTCCTTCTGACATAGCTTCATGAGGCTCCACGGAGTGTAAGCCAGCATGAAAGTCCTCCTGAGGTGCGTACTAATGCCGTTCTTGTGGATCATCCTCCATGTCATCTTCGAATGGTTCCACCTCTTCCGGGTACTCTTACTCATGCATAGATCTATTGACTTCCTCTTCATCATGAGGTTCCGTCTTCACCTCCTCCCAATATGGTCCATCGGACACCTCAATGGGGTTAAGTGCACTCCCACGCGGTGGTGGATGAGTTCTTATGCGTGTTGTGCTCCTGATCACCGGCATCTATAAATAAGACATGAGAAACTTTAGAGAAGGAAGAAATAACTCCAAAAGTTCAGAAGCTATGGAGCAAGAAAGCAAAAGTGTTGTTGTCCAAAAGAAGAGAAAAGAGGGGGTAAAATAGCACTTTACGGTGGCTGAATTGACAAGTAAAGTGCAGCAGCAAGCATTTTTTTCGAAAATAATAGTTTAGAGGGGTGTTCCTATGTGTTTTAGAGTGTCATTTCTACCTAGGTTTGCATCCTACGGTCAACGTGGCTCTGATACCATTCTGTGACACCCGGTTTCAAAAATAGAACCAAGTGAATGTGTATGTGTGCCCAGGATGTTCATCACACATACACATGTAATCCACAAACTGAATTCAGAATATAACCACGAATAAATAGTGTTTAGTACTTTATTACAATGACTCAAAGTCTCACTCATGAATCTCTAACTTATACTTGCAGCGGAAGTCTCTAAACGACAGCGGAAATAACTAAGCAGCAGGCTCCAACTTCAACTCCACAGGCATGTTGACGGTAGTTCCCACACCTAGTACTCCACATGGTCCTCAAAGTACTCATATCCTGTAGCTGATGTTTATGTGGTAGTGCAAGGGTGAGCACATGTCGTACTCAGCAAGTGCGGGAAAAGTATGACATGTAGCTTACAACAAGGTATGAAATAAAAAGGCTCATTGCAGCAAGCAAATTTTATTTCACAAACATGGTAAAACAGAAACTAAGTCTAAATGAATTAAATCCCAATATGACCAAGTAAATCAGCAACATTCTTTCATCATAATTCACCATTTATCAAGTCTCAACCAGCCAATAATGTTTCTCAAGTTTATCTCATACTCATAAATATTCATAACCATCTCATGTTCATATAACCGAAACCAATTATATTGTTATGACCCAAAACAGTCCCAAAACCAATCCCAATGACCATACCCAAATGTCCATCCCAAGTTTTGCCTCTAATCATGGAAGTTGGCCAGGTGCTTGTGACCGGAAGCACGGCTATCATGATAGTTTTACACTCTGTAGAGGTGGCACCACTTTACCCACAAGTTCATGATTTTGTCACCCATCGGTGATTGCAGAACCTCCATTATACCAGTACACAACCGTCGGTGTATGGCCAAGAGATCACAAAATAGCCTTTACAAAGGGGCTACTAGATGTATGGACTCACTGAGGTTTCACCGGCAGACTCGAATCACCATTCTCCCACCCACGGGCCCCCTCTTGTGCCATGCAGTTCGCAGGGCAGTCCCTCTCGACTCCCATTCCCCGCGCCATCCAACGGTCCAGAACAAGCTAGCAATACACCTAATTAGTCAGCTAAGCCGCACCTATATTTGGCCTTGTGGTGGCACTGTTTTCCTGGCATGTGCTGGCATGAACCGGTCTTTAGATCTACGGCAAGTAAACCACCATCTCATTCAGCAATATCCACGAACCAATCTTGCCTAGATATCCCCGACTCCATGCGCATTATCATCATCAAGTTCTCATCATCATTATTCATATGAGTGCAGTAGCTAAACATGTTTTAATTCAACTTCTCGTATCCCGTAGATTAAGCGAAGAAAAAAGGAAAAAAAAAACCATACCCGAATCATCAACTTTCCCGGCGACAAGGATGGTTAACAAAACTAGTAAACTCCTATAAAATGGTGTACCATCAAGTTGACTCAAGCATACGAGTTTTCGTAAACAAAGCAGTTTCAAAACATGGGATCAATATGGTCAAGGGCACTTGCCTTTCTCCCGTGGTTCGTGTTGCTCAAGCGTCTCGAAATCTTGGTGCTGTAGATCCTTGTAGATGGCCTCTTGAGATTGTCCTTCTACTCACAACCACGCACATACAAAATTTAAAGCAATCAATCCTCATGCACAAACTTTACTCAAGATGCAATGGGGTAGATGAATGCAAATCCTATGGTGTTGTTTTATTAAACCAGTTTGTATGTGTTCTTGCATGTTTTAATGGGCTTTCATGGTGTTTTATGATGAACAAAGTTGTAGGGATCAAGTGTGGACGTGGTGATGATCTTGACTCAAGATCTAGATTAATTCCACCATCAAAAATCGATCAAAACGCGATCTGTCCACACGCAAAAGTTTCTGTTCGAAAGGGGCGAAGAAAACGGATGCGTAGAAACGGCGGCGACGTCGTAAGATGGGTAATGAAGAACTATCTCACTTCCTCCTTGTGGCAGGGCCTTTCTCCTAGCAACGGCAGCGGCGGGGGATTTTTCTATGGAAATTTATGGTAGGGCAGATCGTCGGGGTCTATCTCCGGCGACGGCGAGGCATGATAGGGCTTGACGGCGGCCAAATTCTGGCAAGGGGGGGGGGGGGGACTTGGTGACTTGGCAGCAAGGAAGGGGGCTTGGCAGCAGGGGGGACGACCAAAAGAGAGGGGGGTGCGGCCAGGGGGTGGGGGTTATATTTATAAGGGGGAAAAAGAGTCCTAGGGGTGGAAACAAAGAGTCCTAGAAGTATGGGACTCAACCAAAGAGTACTAGGGGTGGAAACAAAGAGTCCTAGAGGTAGGAGACTGTGACACCCTCATTTCTGGGTTCTGCATGTATTCATGTTTCATGTAGAGACAACATTTCAAAAGAAGTGGGGACAGAGAAAGAATTTAAAAAGATAGCCAAAAAGAGCAAAAATCCAGTTCACCAAGAGTGCCGAAGACAACTCTCGCGGCCCGCTGGCAACGTGGCGCCTTCGGAGCTCATCCCCACAAAGGAGGAGAGGTCCGACCCCGTGGGACACGTGTTGCCCCCGGAGCTATCCTCTGCGAAGAAGCAAGGCCAGCCGCAGGACACGTGTCACTTTCGGAGCTAGTCACTGTGGAAATCAGAGGACCAGTCGCTGTTTGGATACATGGCACACCCGGAGCCACCTCCAAAGAGAGGGAAGGTCTGGCACTGACACGTGGCGTGCGCGGAGCCACCTCCGAATAGAGAGGAGGTCCCGACCGCCAGGATACGTGGCGCACGCGGAGCTCACCTCCGAAGGAGAGGGAGGTCTCGCTCGCTTGACACGCGGCACAACCGGAGCTCGTCTCTGCGCAAAGGGGGAGACCAGGCCCCGGTGGACACGTGGAGCTTCCGGAGCTCATCACCACAGAAGTAACGAGTTCTGGAGCGGTTTTGGATTCTGTACGCGTGGAAATACCGGTACGGAGAGGAAACCAACCTGAATTCCACAATGTTACCGCACCAAATCAACTAAAGATAAGTTGTTAATATTCAACGACAATCTGAATAGGACTCTTATTCGAAATACAATCAGATTCGACTCTTCTTCTCCCGATTGTAAATAGAACCCAGAACCCTTGGCCGAAACCACGAACTTATTTTCCACCTCCTGAGCCGATGACTTAGAGCCCTAGTCCCAACTCGCCGAGTAAACCCATCGCTGGAGTTTGGTCGAGAGAGATTGCCGGAAGAGAGCCCCAACGATATGTCTGATAGGAGAAGGACCTCGAGACTAAGAAGAACATAAGAAGGATAAGCTCAAGGAGCCGTTTACGACGAGCTGCCACAACAAGGTTTCGAGATCCAAGAGCAACCGGAACCGCAAGAACAAGGCAAGTGCCCCTTACCATATTGATCCTATGTTTTGGGAAACTATTTTGTTTCGTGAAGAGGTGTGTGTGCTGAGTCAAACATGATGGGGAACCCTTTTATAGGAGTTTACTAGTTTTGGTTAAACCACCCTTGTCGCCAGGGAAGTTTATGAGTCGGGTATGGTTTTTACTTTTATGCTTTGCTGAGTCCATGGGATTACGGGGAGCGAGATAGATGTGTCTAGCTAACTGCACTCGTAAGATTTATGAGAAACTGATGAACATGGATCGGAGGGAGATCTAGGCAAGCCTGGGTTTGTGAATGAGGTAGAAAGAGATGGTGGTTTACTTGCCGTAGATATAAGGACCTGTTCATGCGAGCACATGCCAGGATAATAGTGCCACCACAAGGCCAAATATGGGTGCGGCTTAGCTGACTAATTAGGTAAGTTGCTAGATTGTTATGGACCGTGGAAGGCGCGGGGAATGGGAGTCGAGTGAGGACTGCCCTGGGAACTGCATGGCACAAGAGGGGGCCCGTGGGTGGGAGAATTGGAGATTCTATCCTGCCGGTGAAACCTTATTGAGTCCATACATCTAGTAACCCCTTTGTAAAGGCTATTTTGTGATCTCTTGGCCATACACCGACGGTTGTGTACTGGTATAATGGAGGTTCTGCAGTCGCCGACGGGTGACGAAATCACAAACTTGTGGGTAAAGTGGTACAACCTCTGCAGAGTCTAAAACTATCCTGATAGCCGAGCTTACGGTCACAAGCGTCTGGCCAACTTCCATGATTAGTTGGGATGGTTATTGGCTATGGTTATTGGGTATGGTTTTGGAAGGTTTGGTTTTGGTTTTGTTTTCGGGACTGTTGAGTTCGGGTGATAAGATGGGTTTCATGACTGTTGAGTCATGGCAACGAGGTTGGACGGTGTGAGACGAAATTGTTTATGAGATGAAATGGTAGAGAATACGAGATGGTATTCGTGAGATGGTAGAAAATACGAGAAGGTATTCATGGACAAGAATGAGGTTGATTAATGTCTGGTTGGGACATGGAAGGTAATGAACATAATGGAGGTATGGTTGGTATTTTAGTACATGTTGGGATTACATTCACTTAAATATAAGTTGTTGTTTTATCATGGTTTTGATAAATAACTTTGCTTTCTGCAATGAGCCTTTTTATACCTACTTTGTTGTGAGCTACATATCATATTTTTCCGCACTTGCTGAGTACATCATTGTACTCAAACTTGCATTATTATTTCATCATCAGCAACAAGAGAAAATTACTATGAAGACCAAGTGGAGCATTAGGCGTGTAATCTGTCCTCAACCTTGCCTGTGGGGATAGAGTAGAGATGGAGCCGCTACTGCTTAGATTGCTTCCGCATTAGTTAGAAGACTTCCGCTGTTAGATTAAGACTTCCGCTATGAGCACGAGTCCAAGACTCATGAAACCTTGTAATAAAACTCTGTTATTCGTGGTTATATATATTCTGAAATTCAGTTTGTGGATTATGTGTATATGTGTGATGAACATCCTGGGCACAAATATGCATCAGTTCTCGTTTCCGTGGTTTTCCACAGAATTGAGGGCGTCACAGAGACTCAACCAAAGAGTCCTAGGGGTGGGGGATAAAGAGTCCTAGAGGTGGGGGACTTAACTAAAGAGTCCTAGAGGTGGGGAACTTCACCAAAGAGTCCTAGAGGTGGGGGACTAGGGCTCCCCCCTCAAGGGCTGCGGCCAAGGGGTCTCCCCCCTAATTTGGTGCGGCCAATTTCGGGGAAATTCCCCCAAAATGTGGGGAAATTCCCCCTAGGGGAATTTTGGTTTTAGGGAAAATCAAGAAAAATTGGGAAGAATATGTAAATTTTTGGGAAGGGGGAAATTTGGTGAAATTTGGGAATGGCTCATTTCAGCTATCTTATTTCCATTTCTCTCCATTTCTGTGTCCTTTTCTCCATTTATATATTCCCCTCTCCATTTCTATGTCCCTTTCTCCATTTCTATATTCCTTTCTCCATTTCTATGGTTCTTTCTCCATTTCTATGGTTCTTTCTCTATTTCTAGGGTTCTTTCTCCATTTCTACTTCTTTTCAAATGCTTCTCTACATGTAAAATGTATGCAATGCATGGTAATGAATTTGAGGGTGTTACACAGAGCTGCCACGTCTCTCTAGGCTCAGAACCTCCTCCCTGCTAAGGAGAGCTCCGGAGCCGACACGTGCCCTGGGCTCCGGTCTGAGCCTCCCCGTTGAGGTGAGGTCCGGAGCTGCCACGTGTCCCCTAGCTCACAGCACTTTCCCTGCTGAGGACAGCTCCGGAGCTAACACGTGTCGTGGGCTCCGTTCCGAGCCTCCTCGCTGGGGTGAGGTCCGGTGCTTCCACATGTCCCCTCAAATGTTATAGCAGCGGAATTAAGTAAATTAACCTAACAACTTGTGTATGTTTTAGGATGCTTAATTTGAACGATGAATACAAGATTAATATGCGTTGCAAGATTAATCAACCTTATGTCCTAAATGATTGCAAAAGTAAATAACAAGAACACAAGAGACAAGGATTTTACCGAGGTTCGATCTCACCAAAGAGATCTACTTCCTCGTTGAGAAGCCCACACAGAGCCGGGTCTCAATCAACCCTTTACCTCTTCAAGTCACCACAAAGGCCAATTTGAGTTTCACTATCACGGGGGAAATCACCAAGTCGGTGGGGCAACCTCACACATTGAGGGCTCCCACAAAATTACAGAGAGAAAAACGATCAAATACACTCGAAATGTTTACAACAAATGTAAGAGTGTATAAGAGATCAAACCCCAAGAGCTTAGCAATGCGTAGAAGACGATCTCTCTATCCCAAATCTTGATTCCCAAAAGATTTAACTTTTAAGGGCTTTAGATGTGTAAGGAGAGGTGTTTCTGTGCTCTTGGGACGAGTGGCGACACTAGGGTTCTTGGTTCTCTATTGTGCATGTTTTTCACCTATTTATTGTGTTTCCAAAAAAGTTACCGTTAGGGATCCCGACTGCCGGACTAGTCTGTTCTAGGGACTGGACTAGTCTGATGTGCTATGTAAAATTTATGTGAATTGTGCAGCACACCTGAAACCCCAATTTGTGTGAGGTGTACCAGACTTGTCCGTATTGGAACAGAGAGTAATCTGGACTAGGCTGTGATGAGTCCAAAGACTCAATCGGACTAGTACACAATAGGACGGACTTTTCTGGTGCAGGGTATATGTGTTGAGTGAATATCATAGGGTTGAACGAACTTGTATTGCATGTGTCCGGACTTGTCCGAGTGCGGTCAGTAAGTTGAACGAACTTGTTCGGTTCTGTTCTGGACTTGTCCATGTGAGAACAGTAAGCCGATTGGACTAATCCGCTGGTGAACAGGCTAGTCCGGTGCTTCGGTGTATTGCTTAATTAATTGATTTTAGCACTTACCCTCTACACAAGGATATAAGCTCTTGAAATGTGTCTCTCACACACATTCTATACATTGACATCTACTTTGTGTTTCCTTGATCATTTGGGCTTTTTTCTTTTCTCACTCTTCATTTTTCACCTTTTTGAGTGCACTATAAGTTCTAGTCTTTGTAGACCTACATTCATCTCGATGAATTCTTTAGGATCTCAATTTGTTTGTCATCAATCATCCAAAACCAACAAGGGAATGCCTAGATGCACTTTCACCACCTCTCTGCTGAGGACGGCTCCGGTGCTGACACGTGCCCTGGGCTCCGGTCCGAGCCTCCCTGCTGAGTTGAGGTACGGAGCTGCCACGTGTCCCCTGGCTCTAAATCCGTCGATAAGAGCTCCAGAGCCGTCACGTGCCCCACGATCCGTCGTGGGCCATGGGTCGACGAAGTCAAGAAGGAAGTGTGCTGTCAGGCTTCACATTCAAGGCTCGCACCTTCCCCAGAAGCATGGCGCACTACACACACCTTAGTCCTCTGCCTGTTCGCCATTACGGTGACAAGACAGGATGGCAAGGCGTGACAGCAGTACAGTGCCGCCCAACGGCACGAAGCCGCCCAAGCAGGACGAGAAGACTCGGCGACAAGACGGCGTCTTCATCATCACTTGACACGTGGACATGGGCGCTCAGCGCGCCAGGCGGCGGGACTTAACTCCCCCGTCGACCACTCTACCCAGAGGACAAAGCCCTAGATCATGTATAGGGTTCACATAGCTTTGGGGCCACCTGTCGGGCCCCAAGCCTCATTGTAACCACCTCGGTCTTGGACTATAAAAGGACCGGGGTGACCACCCGACAAAGTGTTGGTCCCCAATTCTTCATACGCACTCTCACAACCAAACAATACAGCAAGCACTCCCGTGAACATAGGGTATTACGCTACGGCGGCCCAAACCAGGTAAATCTCGATGTTCATCCACTCCCTCAAGCCCAGGTCGCGTAGGGCATCAAGCCCCCTCCGATAAAAGAACCTCACGGACTGCTTCCGAGCAGACCGGGAGGAGTGCTGCAGCTCACGCACTCCGACATTTAGCGTGCCAGGTAGGAGAGCTTTCCGTGCTCTCCACGGGACCATGGTGAACATCACCTCCCATAGCAAGCCTTCTCGCCTGACTCGTTGTCGTCTCCTGGCGGGGGGCGACGAGGCTACCTCCCGCTCCAGAGCGGGAAGGTCTGGCCAAGCCGGCAGCTAAACGGCCGGCACACTCTGCATGATGTACGGGGGTTCTTCCCATGTATCGTCTAGGCGGGCCATCAAGACCCTTCGTCGCGCAGTGGCAGCGGCCGCCCCATCCCCTGGGCCGGTGTCGCATCGCAAGTGGATGGAGACGCCGATCAGCTTCGACGCCTCTGACTGCCCCAAGAACATGGCAGGCGCCAGGCAGCTGCCTCTCCTCGTCGCCCCGACCATCTCCAACGTGAAGCTCTACCACGTGATGATCGATGGCGGGGCGTCACTCAGTGTTATCAGCCTTGCAGCCTTCAATAAGCTGCAAATCACTATGTCCCAGCTTACCCCCTCGAGACAATTCTCATGGGTGAGTCGGGAACCAATCTTCCCGTTCGCTAGCATCTCCCTCCCGGTGACATTTGGGACGCCTGAGACTACCGTACAGAAAGCGTCGTCTTCGACGTTGCGGAGGTCAGCCTCCCCTTCAATGACATAATCAATATACCAGCTTTGTACCGGTTCATGGCGGTAGCGCACTACGGCTACTTGGTCCTGAAGATGCCTACCCCGAGTGGCGTCCTCAAGATTCGTGGTGACCGCACCGTGGCTGTCTCAGCGGTGGAAAAGCTCTAAGCGCTGGCAGCAGCACAGGAGGCCGCTTCCGGTCACGCTGAAGCTAGTCGGCCGCCTCCGAGCATGCGTCAGCGAGGGATGACATCTGCACCCCGTGTGCAGCCCTCGGACGGCGAGGACGTGCCAGTCAAGGTCATCCAAGTCAGTCCTGATGTCACCCAGACCACCTGAATTGCCGGGGATCTGAGTGGCAAAAAGGAAGATGCGCTCGTCACCTTCCTCAGGGCCAATGTAGACGTGTTTGCATGGCAACCGTCGGAAATGCCCGGGATCCCCAGGGAGGTGATTGAGCACCAACTGAAGATCCGCCCCGATGCCAGTCCGGTCCAACAGAAGCCTTGGAAGCAATCTATCGAGCGGCAAGACTTCATCTGTGAAGAAATCAAGATGTTGCTCGATGCCGGCTTCATCCGAGAGGTCCGCCATCCACGATGGTTGGCCAACCCTTTTGTCGATCCCAAGGCTAGCGGGAAGCTACGCATGTGCATCGACTACACCACCCTCAATAAGGAATGTCCAAAAGGATCCGTTCCCTCTCCCCTGTATAGACCAAATAGTTGATTCTACATCCGGCTGTGATCTACTGTGTAACCTAGACTCATATTCAGGATTCCACCAAATATCTGTGTATGGAAGAGTAAAAGCATACCGCCTTCATCACAGTAGATGGTCTATAGTGCTATGTGTCCATGCCTTATGGTCTTAAGAATGCCCTTCCCACTTTTGTGTGTGCAATGCATAAAACATTTGGGAACCTCATTCGGGACCTGGTAGAAGTGTATGTCGATGACATCATAGTGAAGGTTAAGTCGCAAGCATCCCTGCTCGACAACTTAGCCCTAGTCTTCAACAGACTGCGTTCGAAACGCACGAAGTTGAACCCAGACAAATGCGTCTTCTGGGTCTCTACTGGGAAGCTGCTCGGTTTCTTGGTCTCACACCGAGGAATTGAAGCTAACTCAGAGAATATTAAGGCGATAGAACTGATGTGGCCTCCTGCCCGCATCAAGGACGTGCAGAAGCTTACCGGATGCTTGGCTGCGCTCAGTCGGTTTATCTCTAGATTGGCCGAGCGGGCTCTTTTGTTCTTCAAGATTCTGCGCAAATCCGGTCCATCCGATGGACCGGGGAGGCGGATGAGGCGTTCTAGGAGCTGAAGAAGTTCCTCACAACGCTGCCAATCATGGTGGTGCCGGAATAAGACGAGCCTCTACTCCTCTACGAGGTCGTGAGCATGGTTCTAGTTGTGGAGTGGCCAGAACTCCATCGACCTCAAATCTCAGTTAAGGCTACTACTGCCGTAGGTCTAAAGCCCCAGGGCTCAGACTCCGCAGGAGACCCTTGGGAAGGGGAGATGATCAGGTCCCAAATAGGCGGGCCTGATGATCAATAAATATCCGGGTCCCAACTCCCAGAATGCAGTCCTGAAACCGGGGGCCTGGGGGCCCCGAGTCCTGGACCTCCCCGAGAAGAACTAGTCGGGTCTCAGCCATCGAGACCTAACGACCAGTGCTCATCTGGGTCCAAGCTCCCGGAGTGCAATCCCGAACCCGGGGACCAGGGGCACCCGAGTTCCGGACCTCTACAAGAAGACGCTTCGAACCCCTCCGGGAGGGTCCAAACCATTCAGCGTCCGGTCTACTTCATCAGCGAGGTCCTCCACGATGTCAAGACAAGGTATCTGGAGGTGCACAAGCTGCTCTATGCCGTCCTCGTTGCATCAAGGAAGCTGTGCCACTACTTCCAAGCTCACAAGATCTCGGTGGTTACCTCATACCCGCTGAGAACCGTCCTACACAGTCCCAACGCAACCGGAAACATAGCCAAATGGGCTGCGGAGCTGGCAGAATTGGAGCTGGACTTCTTACCGCGCCATGCGGTGAAGAGCCAGGCACTAGCTGACTTTGTGGCAGAGTGGACGCGACCACCATGCCACCCAGGGGGCCAAAACATAGGTGGAACAGAGCCTAGAGCTCCGGTCTTCACTGGGCCTTACTGGACTCTCTTCTTTGACGGCTCCTCACGGAAGCAAGGTGCCGGAGCGGGGGTTCTGCTCATTACACTAACCGGAGAGCAGTTCAAGTACATGGTGTGACTTGACTTCATGGCGACCAACAACGTAGCGGAGTATGAGGCTCTCATCTTCAGGTTAAAGACCGCGCTGTCCGTCGGCGTCCAGCAGTTGTTGGTCAAGGGTGATTCTCGGTTGATCCTCAGGCAAGTCAAGGGAGAGTGCTGTTGCAACAACCCACAGCTTGCAGCCTATCTCCTCCAAGTACAGAAGTTGGAGAAGGACTTCTTATCCTTGGACTTGTGCCATGTTCCCCACGCCAACAATACAATAATAACCGACGACCTGTCAACGAAGGCTTCCATTTGGGCTCCGGTGCCTGAGGGGGTCTTTGAAAAGAAGTCGCTGCGACCTACCGTCTGGTCGGCCAAACTAGGCGTAGGGGCAGGACCAGCACCTCGAAGCTGGCGGTCCCGATGGCCATTTTACCATGGTGCCCACCAAGGATCGTAAGCGTCACTAGGGACTCCGTGCAACCCGACGCTCAAGATCCAAGTGCTCAAGTAGGTCCCGACGCATGGATCACGGAGATCCAGGACTACTTGAAAGACAATTTCCTTCCCGATGAACGTGTATCCGCTGAACGGATTGCTCGGTTGGCTAAGAGATACATGCTGGTAGAAGGGGATCTCTACTGGCGTGGCGCTAATGGCGTCCTATTGTGGTGCATTACCCGGGAGGAGGGCTGGGACCTGCTCGCAGAGATCCATGGAGGCGAGTGTGGGAACCATGCATCTTCCCACACGCTGGTCGGTAAAGCCTTCCGGCATGGCTTTTACTGGCCGACAGCTCTCCAGGATGCCATCGACCTAGTTAAGAGATGCAAGGCGTACCAGTTCCACGCTAAGGAGATCCACACACCAGCGTGAACGCTGCATATGATCCCGCCTTCATGGTCCTTCGCTGTATGGTCCTTCATGGTCATTCCCCAGATCTGTCGTAGGGTACCGGTACCTCTATGTCGTCGTAGACAAGTTCACCAAGTCGCCGGAAGCTACCCCTGTAGTGACTATCAACAAGCAGTCAGCAGTCAAGTTCATCAAGTCGATCATCTGCTGGTTCGGGGTCCCAAACAGGATCATCACCGACAACGGGACCCAGTTCACTAGTGCAGTGTTCCAAGACTGCTGCGAAGACCTCGGCATCCAAGATTGCTATGCTTCTGTTGCTCACCCAGAGAGTAACGGGCAAGTCGAGAGAGCAAACGCTTAGATACTCGGGGGACTCCAGACACGCACCTACAACAGCTTGAAGAAGCACGGTGCCAATTGGGTTGAAGAGCTTTCGTGTGCACTGTGGGCTAGCCAGACGTCCCTCAATCGCTCGACAGGGGAAACACCCTTCTTCCTGGTATATGGGGCTGAGGCCGTCCTCCCCCCAGAAACACCATGGCCTCATCCCGTGTCCAAGCGTACGACGAAGCCATGCAGGATCAGCTCCAGCGTGAAGATATTGACCTTGTCGATGAGCGAAGGTGGCAAGCAGTTGCTCGAAATGCGTGATACCGTCAAGCGCTCCGGCGTTACCAGCAGCGGTTTGTGCAGAGTAGACAGCTCGAGGTGGGTGACCTAGTGCTTCAGCGAATACTTTCTCGAGAAGGGGGGAACAAACTCTCCCCCGGTTGGGAGGGTCCCTTCCGAGTGACACAAGTATGATGCCCCGGGTGCATCCGCCTAGCCACGGAGGATGGGGTACCTGTACCCAATCCATGGAACATAGAACACCTCCGTAATTTCTATCCCTAGTGCAGCAGTAGGGTCTTATTTTCTCTGAAATGGTGCCATAGTGTCTAGGAACAACGCTTAGAACAGCTAAGCCCCAGGGAGTCCTGTTACTCTCGTCATCCGGAGCGGGTCGCTGCCTTCTTGTACGGCCTATTTCCTCCTATGAAGCAAGCCTGAAATGAGAAAAATTTGACATACCCTGCGCACTCTCCCTTTATAGTTTTGTGCTTACTCATGCATATCAACTTTGAACGGACAAAGCCACGTGCCCTTGGTCCTAAGGTCTGATAGGAGGATGAGTCCCAATCTTCCGAGAGGTAGGGTAAACTTGATTGGGTGGAGATCTCGACGTTGATGATCCAAGGCTCCGAACGAATGAAACCCCGCAATCACTACACCACTGCTCCGTTGGTTATCACCCGTGTCACACGAATGACCTCGCCATGAAGGCTTATCCATGCAAGCGCAATCAAGAACACAAGCAAGAACAGAGAAGTTGCAATCAAAACTGAATTGATCACGAATTTGGGGTCTCACAACTGATGATCGGCGACACTGTTCAATGACAGATTGTAACTAAGCAAAATTCAGCTGTTTGTGACGGCGGCTAGGGGGTATAAAGGAGGTGGAGGACGACCAGGGGTGCTGGGGTCGTGACCTAACCCTGAGACACGTACATAATGGACTTGGACTCGATACAAGGCCCAATGGCCCAACTAGGTGATGCAACACCCTGATAGACTCTAAACTTTATATTGTTTCGAAGTTTCCCGTCGACTCCGAGAGAATTTTGATGCGTTTCCAGTTCCATTGGAAAGTTTATCCTCTCAGCTTTCTGTGCATATGTAGAACGTCAAAAACGGAGTCCGTATGCCTCCTGTGCATCCATTTTAAGGTGGACTGCTCCTGGGCCCGAGTTGGACTCGAGTTTGAGTTGGGCTCGGTCTCTAACTTCTTGTTGGCGTATTTTCTGGTCCTCCACGCCTCCAAACCCCTCTCCATGTATCTCCATGTCCTCTCTGTGGTTCCTAATCATAATTAATCCATTAGGTAGCAACATACTCTCAAAATTCACATATAAAGAATTGTTCAGGAACGAGCTCACCTCTAAATTCAATTTTCGTGCTCGAGCTCTAGTAATTAGACCTTGCATGTCTACCATGTGAGTGTTGTGTATATCTGCAGGAGTGATGTCCACATCATCCTCCCCCTCTTGCATTGGAGTCGTCCTCGACTCAAGCTCATCTTCTTCTCCCAAGTATGGCTTCAAATCTAGAATGTTAAATGTGGGACTAACCCCAAACTCGGGAGGCAACTCAAGTTTATATGCATTGTCATTTATCTTCTCAAGAACCTTAAAAGGTCCAGCAGCACGTGGCATGAGTTTGGACTTTCTCAAATCCGGGAACCTATCTTTTCTCAAATGAACCCACACCAAATCACCGGGTTCCAATTTTACCTCCTTCCTACCTTTACTAGCAGCAATTCGATACTTTTCATTCATTTTTTCAATTTGTAACTTAGTAGTTTCATGCAACTTAAGAATAAATTCAGAACGTTGTGTAGCATCTAAGTTCACAATTTCAGTATGTGGTAAAGGTAGCAAATCAATTGGAGCACGAGGATTGAAACCATAGACTACCATAAACAGACTTAACTTGGTTGTGGAGTGAATAGACATGTTATAAGCAAACTCAATATGTGGCAAACACTCCTCCCACAACCTCAAATTGTCTTTCAAAACAGCCCGCAACATAGTAGATAAGGTACGATTAACTACCTCCGTTTGCCCATCAGTTTGTGGATGACAAGTAGTAGAAAATAGCAACTTTGTTCCCAATTTATACCATAAAGTTCTCCAAAAGTGACTCAAAAACTTAGCATCCCTATCAGAAACAATAGTATTGGGAACACCATGCAAACGCACAACCTTATTAAAGAACAAATCAGCAACATGTGAAGCATTATCGGTCTTGTGGCAGGGTATAAAATGAGCCATTTTAGAGAAACGATCAACAACCACAAAGACACTATCCCTCCCCCTCTTTGTTCTAGGCAATCCTAAAACAAAGTCAATAGAAATATCCTCCCAAGGTGCACTAGGAACTGAAAGAGGCATATAAAGACCATGTGGGTTAAGTCGAGACTTAGCTTTGTTGCATGTCATGCAACGTGAAATGTAGCGCTCCACATCACGCCTCATTCGTGGCCAAAAGAAGTGAGCGGCCAGCACATCCTCTGTCTTTTTAACACCAAAATGTCCCATCAAACCACCTCCATGCGCTTCCTACAACAACAAAAGACGAAGGGAGCTAGCTGGAACACACAGCTTGTTAGCACGGTAGAGAAGGCCTTCACGCAGCAGGAATTTTTGCCACGTTCTTCCCTCTGTACAATTTTCAAAGGCATCTTTGAAGTCCAAATCAGTAGCATATAACCTCTTTATGGTTTCCAAACCAAAGATTTTATGAGAAAGTTGGGATAGTATGGTATAACGTCTAGATAAAGCATCGGCAATCACATTGTCTTTCCCTTTCTTATGTTTAATGATGTAAGGAAATGATTCTATGAACTCAATCCATTTAGCATGACGTTTGTTCAGATTAGCTTGTCCTTTAAGATACTTCAAAGACTCATGATCTGAATGTATGACAAATTCTTTAGACCATAGGTAATGTTGCCAAGTTTGCAAGACACGAACTAAAGCATAAAGTTCTTTGTCATATGTAGAATAATTCAGCGAAGGCCCATTCAATTTTTCACTAAAGAAGGCAACAGGTTTACCTCCTTGAATTAACACTCCTCCAATGCCAATGCCAATGCCGCTCGCGTCACATTCAAGCTCGAAGGTCTTCTCAAAATCAGGAAGTTGCAGCAATGGTGCTTGTGTGAGCTTCGACTTGAGAATATCAAAAGCTTGTTGTTGTGCTGGTCCCCATTGAAACGGCACTCCATGCTTTGTCAACTCGTGGAGAGGTGCCGCAATGGTGCTGAAATCCCGCACGAAACGCCGGTAGAAACCTGCGAGACCAAGAAAACTCCGAACCTGTGTGACCGTAGTCGGAAGTGGCCAGCTCGTGATGGCAACAATCTTTGCCTTGTCCACCTCAATGCCCTGCGAAGTAACAAATACCCAAGAAAAGACACACGATCGGTGCAAAAGGTGCACTTCTCAAGGTTACCATATAAATGTGCATCGCGCAAGACATTAAAAACAGCACGCAAATGTTCAAGATGCTCATCATATGACTTGCTGTAAATAAGGATATCATAAAAGCAAACCACCACAAATTTACCAATGAAAGCACGTAAAACCTCATTCATCAACCTCATGAAAGTGCTGGGCGCATTAGTTAAACCAAATGGCATGACTAACCATTCATAAAGTCCGAATTTAGTTTTAAAAGCAGTTTTCCATTCATCACCTAAAGCCATACGAATCTGATGATACCCACTACGCAAATCAATCTTGGAGAAAATAACAGAACCACTCAACTCATCAAGCATGTCATCCAATCTAGGAATAGGATAGCGATAACGAATGGTAATGTTATTGATGGCTCTACAATCAACACACATGCGCCAAGTGCCATCTTTTTTTGGAACCAAAAGAACAGGAACAGAACAAGGACTAAGACTCTCACGAATGTACCCGCGGTCCAGAAGATCTTGGACTTGTCGCTGAATTTCCTTAGTCTCGTCGGGGTTGGTCCTGTAGGCAGCATGGTTTGGTAAGCTCGCCCCTGGAACCAAATCAATCTTGTGCTCAATGCCTTGCACAGGTGGTAATCCAGGGGTATCTCTGATGGAAAAACATCCATATATTCCTGCAAAAGGTTAGCAACAGCAGGTGGCAAGACAATGGATGTATCCTCAATGGAATATAAAGCATGTTTGCACACTAAAGCATAGCAAGTTCCATTAGAGGCATATAAATCATCAAGATCAGATTTAGTTGCAAGCAAAATAGGATTTTTCAACTTAATAGGTTGCTGAATTTCAGAATTGAAAACACCCTTTTGCTTAGCATTATTCTTTTTCTCCTGCTCAAATTGTACAATTTGAATGGGACTCATAGGAAGCAACACAATTTTCTTGCCCTTATGCATGAGAGTATACTTATTAGATCGACCATGGTGAATAGCATCAGTATCAAACTCCCAAGGACGTCCCAACAAAAGAGAACAAGCATCCATAGGTACCACATCAAAATCAGCAAAATCATGATAAGAACCAATGGAAAAATGTATCCTTGCTGTTTGTGTTACCTTAACCTTACCATTGTTGTTAAACCATTGAATGTGATAAGGGTGGGGATGCTCCCGTGTGGTCAATCCAAGCTTCTTGACCACCTCAACATTCACCAAATTGTTGCAGCTACCACCATCAATGATGGTATGTACACGGCACTCCTTGACGACGAGAAACATGTTGAAAAGGTTGTGACGTTGGCGGTTGTCGTCCTCTCGAACCGTGGCACTCAAAGCTCGCTGCACAATCAAAGTCCTATAATTGTTTGTCGCAGATGTACCAAGAACCTCCTAAGAACCATCAACCGAACCTGAAATGTTAGTTGCAATAATATTTTCATCTTCAATATCAGAAGCACTAACATATCTACCATCAGCAGTGGCAATGATCGCCCGTTTACTGGGGCAATCTCATTGCATATGGCCAAGTCCCTGGCAGCGGTGGCACTTGATGTCGGAGCAGCGACTTGTCGAAGTGTTGGGTGCAGCCGCCTTTGCTGCAACACCTGGAGGCATCTGGGACTTGTTGTTATCTTGTCCCCGTGATGTAGAAGGTGTGATGCTGCTGCGTACAACACCCGTGGAGGGTGGTGTAGAAGCACGTACGCTCGAGGAGGGCGCTGCTTTGGATGGCACCGAAAATTGTCGTGGTGTGAAGGTGTTGTTCCGCCGCCGCTGTTGGCGACCCTGCACTTCTTTTTCTGCTAACATAGCAAGTTGAAATAAACGTTGAATAGAATGATATTCCTTGTAGTCAACTATGTCCTGGATCTCACGCTGCAAGCCCCCATAAAACCTAACAATTTGGTCTTCCTGATCCTCAACTACCCCACAACGAAGCATACCTTTCTGCAACTCTTGGTAGTACTCTTGGACAGTCATGTCACCCTGATCAAAGCGTTGCAATTTCTTAAGAAGATCACGTCTATATGAAGGAGGAACAAACCTAGCGCGCATCTCTTCTTTTAACGCAGCCCATGTCTGTGGTGCATTACGTGTATTGACAAGTTCATTCCACCAAATTATAGCAAAATCTTTAAACTCACTAGTGGCTTGTCTAACTCTATGTCGCTCAGGAACAAGATGAGAGCTAAATTTTTGTTCTACCGTCATCTCCCAATCCAAGTAAGTCTCAGCATCATAAGATCCATAAAATGTTGGAATAGAAAACTTAATCTTAGCATAAGGATCATTATCTTGTTCAGGAGCATGAGGACGAGGTCTACCTCCCATACCTTGACGATTTCGTCGAGGGCGACGGCGCTGTTGTGCATCAACCTCATGGTTATTGAAGTCATCCTCTGTGTCGTAGTGAGCATGTGCATCACCATCAAGGATGATAGAGGGTGTAGCTTGTTGGGGAAGACGAGTCTCCATCTCGTCCAACCGTGTGGTCAGACCAGCAACACTTGTATGGAGCCTCTAAAAGGTGGCTGTTGTAGTGGTCTGGTAATTGTTGAAAGCTTCGGTCATTGCCCGCATCATGTCCTTTAGTTCCATATGGGACACGCACTCATCATCATCTGGAGGTGTAGAACCAGAGGTATTATCCATAGGCTTCTTTCCTGTCATTGTTAGTATGTAACACCCCAAATTTTTGGTCAAGACTCAAATTTTGATTTAGAACCATAAACCATGTTCAGAGGGGAATTTAGAAATTTTTGGACGTGTTGCATGTTTTGCAAAAATTCAAATTCAAACTGGAATTCAAATTATACTCAAAGCAGAAAAGAAATGGAAAAAGAAAAAGGAAAACCGGAAAAAAACTGGCCAGTGGGCCGAAAACCAGGCCGGCCCAGCAAACCCCCGCGCAGCCCGCCCCCGCGCGCGCCGCGCTGCCCCCTCGCTGACGGGCGGGACCCACCTGTCATCCCTAACCCGAGCCCCCGCGACCCCGGACTTCTTTCCCCGCGCGCGCGCTCGATCTGAACCGATTGGAAACCCGTCCCCGCAGCCGAATTCCGATCCCAGCGGACTCCAACTCGATCACAACAGACCCACCGCCCTCCCCCGGCTATAAAAACCACCGATCCGATCAGTTTTTCCCACGCGATCGCCGATTTTCACTCCGGTGAGCACCGAGACTTCGCCGGTGAATTCTGGCCGATCTAAGCTCGGAAACTCTGATCTAACTCGCTGGTCTTGATCCACCGCCTCCGGGGAACTTTGCAGGTGCAGAAAACCCGAAGACTTACGGTGCAAATCCAGCTCCGACGAGCTTCGCCGTGGTTTTGCCTCGGACCTCGTCGCAGAGCACTCTCCAGGACCCCCGAGCTCAAGAAAACCCCCGAGGTGAGATCCCTGACCTCCCCTCTACCGATCTAGGCCATAAGATCACAGTTCTAGGCAGAATTCTCGAGGATCCGAAAGTTTCCGGCGAGATCGCCGCTTCCCGCCGCCGTGCGCCGCCGGCAGCGCCGCCCGCGCTCGATCAGAGCGACATGGCCGCTTGTGCGTCGTTTATTTTAAATCGCACGGTAGACTTTAAATCCCCGCGTACCGGTTCGATGTTATAATCTCAGCCGTCGGTTTAGAATCGGACGGTCCACGTCGACCCCGCGTTATAAAGGCTGGAATTCTTACGTGCTACCCCCTGGGGTTCTCTGGAATTGAGAGCTAGCCCCGGAAACTTCAGATCTAGCCCCTGGAACTCCAGAAAATCATGTAAATTCATTTAAAAATCAGTTTTAGCCCCTGGACTTAATAGAAATTAGGAAAAACACCTCTGATAAATGTAGCTAGACCCCTGGAAATTATAAAAATAATATTATAGACCCTGTAATGGGGTGAATTCATTATTTTAACCCTGTTTAGTAATTAATTTAGAAAATTGAATATGTAACTAGTGTTTAAAAATTAAAAAGTGGGACAAACATAATTGTCAAAGTTAATTAAAAACTTTCTCAGTACTTAGAAAACTTTGGAGTAAGATAAAAATATATTTTTGGGTTGAAATAAATCTGTTTCATCTATTATTCACATTTATGGACACATTTTTAAGTAAATAATAGTTATAGAAAAATAGGGAAAATAATTATGAAATAGTCTACATCAGAAGCCAAGGTCAAAATATGTTATTAAATTATTTAGGACCAGAACCTATACTGTTTAGGTGATGTATATTACTAATTTCATAATAAAATACACAATTATGCATAGGAATATAAATCTGAAAATATAGCAACTAGTAATTGATAAATGGAGTTTCTAAAATACAAAGAATTTAGTTTAGAATTGGTAGAAATTCTTAAGGCACATATGGAGAAGAAAAATACTTTTCATACACATTTGGTAGTAAAAAGGTGTAGTAGTTTAATATAAGGAATTTATTTAAAACTGAAACACAACACATATAATGGTGACTGAATTTCATAAATAAGAATGTGTGGTTTGTATGAAGTGTAAGTGTGAACTATGTCTTATGGATTGTTGTTTTTCTTTTGCTATGTGTGATGGTATGAAGTAGAACCTGTTCAAGAACAAGTTATTCATTTCCAAGATCAAGACTACCCATTTCAAGAGCAGCAAGAAGGAGGCAAGTGTCCTTGACCACTTTGATCCTATGCTAGGATGTGTAGATAGAATTATTTGCATTGTCAAGTTAAATATGAAACCCATGCTAGGAAAGTTTCCCTAGAATTGCATTACCTTGTTTCCTTGTAGCTTGGGTTGGGATTTATTTTACCATGTCATTTATTTACATGCATATGCTTAGCCATGCTTAGAATGGGATATTTGGGATATGAAATCATCAGTTTATATTACCATACTCTTGAGTGAGACATTGTGAGTTATGTAGAGGTAGGGATCAAGGCAAGTTGGATGTTTTGGTTGTGTGCTGGGTGCACGAGACTTGGGTTTGTGTTTAGTACTTGCCTGGATCCTAAGGACCGGTTCATGGAGCATGTAACCCGGCTTTACAGTGCCAACCACATGCTGAGATGGGGCAGCTTGGCCAATTAATTAGGTGTATCCCCGGCGTAGTATGGGTGTGTTGGATGGTGCGGGGAGTAGGTGTCAGCTGGACTACCATATGAACCGCAAGGCTCAAGAGGGGGCCACTGCAGTGGGGTTGGAGCCTCTTGTATGCTGTTAGGGGTGAAACCTCAGTGGGCCCACGCTCGTCGGGAATCCCTTTGTAAAGGCTTCGTAGTGATCTCCTGGCTGCACACCTGGGAAGTGTGAATGTGGATCGTAGCCACTGGCATAATGGAGGTTCTTTTAGTCCACCCGGCAACGGGGGATGAAATCACTACTTGTGGGTACAGTGGTACACACTCTGCAGAGTCAAAACTGTCTTGACAGCCGTGCTCACGGTTAAGAGCGGCCTGGACTTATTCATGATTAGAGGATTGATGGTTTTGGAAGTTAAGCGGGGAGCTTAACATTGGTAATGATGTTATGGTTATTGGATTACAATGATGGGATGGGAGATTGGGACCTTTTCACCTGTGTAGTAATGTAGGTGCTTAATAAGCTAAGGTGATAGGTATTAATTGCGCAGTGCTTTAACCATGAGTTTAACCTTTCCTTGTTCTAGCCATGCATGATATAATTTTCCCACACTTGTTGAGTACCATTGGTACTCAACCTTGCATATTTGTTGGTTTATATTGCTGCTCAGGTCAAGATAATGAGGTGGTGTATAATGACCAAGATTTTGGACCCGAGGAAGGTTTTTAGGTTCATGAAGACCCCCGGGCAATGCCTGTGAAGGAGCCCCAAAGAATAATATTCCGCTGCTAGTTTATTTACTTGTGATGAAGCATTAGTGTCCATTGAGACATTTGCGATGTAAGACTTATTTATATTCGACACCTGGCTTGTAATAAATGATGCTTCACTATTTGTCATCACATGTATGAGAAAATGATCCTGGCATACATGTGATAGTCACTTGGTTATTTCTTCGGAAAAACCGGGTGTGACAGAGGTGGTATCAGAGCCAAGGTTGCCCGTAGGAACGTGGACCTAGGTAGAAATGGACGTATTTAAGGGCACTATTTTCTTAAAAACTATTTTCCAAGGTGTGGGTGGAAAAGTGTTATTAAAGGAGTCATTTTCTTCATCTTACCCCAACTTTCATTCAAAATAAGATTTTTGTTTGAGAATTTGTCTAACCTAATTTTAAATTCTTTTGTTTTAGATGGTTCGCATGATTCGCACCGCTTGTAAGTCCACAGGAGGGAGAGTTCCCGTAGTTGCCCTTGCCAAAAGAGAGGAGAGTCGCCCCGTGACGTACCTTTCCTACGGATTGGCAGTAGGAGACTTGTTGCGCCGCCTTCGACGTATGCTCGAAGCCGCCGGCAATACGGGCAAGCTAATCATCCACTATAACTCCACCAGGACCATCCGTGAGAAGAGGGAAGAATGGAGTTCGGAGATGAGGATTATACACGAGAATCAGCTGCTTAAGATTCACCACTCTCCAGCTTGTCGAGCAACACAAGTTGACGCGGAGAAAGATGTCACTTGGGAGGCCATCACCTGCCAGAGTCACATCTATCGTTGCCACTTGGACAAATCTGAGTACATGTATGTCCTCCAACGTGAGAGTGGTACCACGGAGTACAAGTACCCACCGGTGCAGCAAGGGACTTCCCATGAGCACATGGATTTGTGCTTGGAGGATGCTGCTATGCTCAGCACTCGACTGCAGGAGTGTCAACAAGAGCTTCAGGATGTCCGAGACACCCTGAAGGAAACGGAGGCGTTGCTGCGAGCTTGCTTAAAGGCGAGAGAAAGAGGAGATGGGAATGAACTGTGTGTCACCGTGAGTGATCCATGGACTCCTGACTCCCCGGATCGCCGAGCAATCAGGCGTCGTCGCACCTCTCCACCAGCAGCCTCCCCACCCAAAGCAGAGTCAGAAGGTAGCCGAAATGAGGAGGAAGATCCCGAGGAGCCAGCTCAAGAGGACGAGTAGTGTAGAGTCTTTCCCTTAGCTAGCAAGAGGTCGAGTAGTCGAGTCATTATGTAGTTAATGGTGTGATAATGCTTGGTGTGTGACGTGAGTTGTGGAAGCCATGAGCAATTGTCCACAGCCTCGTCTCCAGATTGTTTTGCTTTGGTGTGAACCCACAGGAAATAATAGTGCATTTATTTGGTGTGAGATATAAACCCTCGTAAAATTTTAACCAAGCCTCAACACCTCAAAGTACCAACAAATGAAAGTAGTAAGATGATACTAAATGGTATCAAATTAACATTTGATTGATTCTGCCAGATGGCCAGAAGAGGAAAAGGACGTGCTGCCAACCCCGCCAACAACAATGATGAGGCATGCAACCCTCATCTTTCCGAAGGCCAGGACCGGGGTGGTCGCCGCGAAGAAGTTGATCCTCTCCGCCAAATGCTGGAGAATCAAAATCAGCTCATCCAGAACTTGACTCAAGTGGTGGCCAACTTGCATCAAGTTCCACCTCCACAAGCTGCACCACGCCAACCAAGGTTGAGCGAGTTTCTAGGAACTCAACCTCCAAAGTTTGCAAGTGCTGCTGAACCTCTGGAGGCAGATGATTGGCTGAAGACCATTGAAAGTAAGATGATTATAATACAATGCCAAGGGTATGAGAGGGTGCTGTTTGCCTCTCATCAATTGCAGGGACCTGCTGCTGATTGGTGGACCGCCTACGTGGCTGCCCATCATGACCCTGAGAACATCACTTGGGAAGAGTTCAAGCGTAGCTTCCGCAACCACTACATACCAAGAGGTGAACTCAAAAACAAGAGGAAAGAGTTTCTGGGACTGCAGCAGGGAAACATGACGGTGAGGGAATACCTCACTAAATTTACTCAACTATCCCGTTATGCTCCACGAGATATAGAGACTGATGAGCAGAAACAAGATTGTTTCGTGGAAGGACTTACCGCAGAGATGCAGTGTGCAATGTCCTCCAATGAGTATGAAAGCTTTCAAAAGATGGTGGACAAAGCATTTGTGGTGGAAAGGAAGCTAAAGGCCCTGGAAAATGAGAATAAGAGGAAGGCGGGATGGTCACATCAGGCCTCAGGGAGCAACACCCGCCCACGTATGTTGCAGCAACCTACGGGGCAGATGAGTCGTGTTGCGGTACCCTATTCAGCACCAAGAGGGTACAACCCAAACTACAGGCCACCCGCAGCACCAGCACAGCCGCAACGTCAGTTTGTGCAGCAGCCTCGCCCCGCATATCCACCTCGACCAGCAGTGCAAGGACCCCCGAACCAACCCCAAGACAACAAAGGCCAAGCACCTAAGGTTGGGGTGCAATGTTTCAACTGTGGTGAAGTGGGGCACTACGCCCATAAATGCCCAAAGAAGAAGCCTGCGCCGCCACAACAGCAGAATGTAGTGAGAGGACGGGTGAACCATGTCACTATGGAGGAAGCACAAGAGGCACCCGACGTGGTAGTTGGTAAGTTTCCTGCCAATTTACACCTTGCAACTCTGCTGTTCGATTCTGGTGCTACCCACTCGTTCATTGCTCAAGGGTTTGTTAAGAAGCATGACCTAGCAACCACACAAATGAACCATATGCTTGCTGTAAACTCTCCAGGCGGAGAAATAAGGACAAGACAAGTGTGTCCCAAAGTGAGTCTAGACATTAATGGGGTAGTATTTACTGCTAACCTCATAGTGATAGATTCACAAGGGATAGATATTATTTTGGGTATGGATTGGTTGACCAAACATAAAGGAATTATCCATTGTTCGACCAGAACGGTGGAACTAACTCACCCCAGTGGCACCCGAGTAAAATTCATAACCCTACACGAGCCTAGGAGGGACATTAAATTAAATCAAGTGGAGGTGAAAGTTGAGGAAATCAGGACTATCAGGGAATATCCAGATGTTTTTCCGGAGGAATTGCCAGGCATGCCTCCCGACCGTGACGTGGAATTCGCAATTGAGCTAATACCGGGAACAACCCCGATATACAAGAGACCTTATCGGATGGACTCCAAGCAGCTAGAGGAGCTCAAGGATCATTTGAGAGAATTGACGGAGAAGGGGTATATTCGCCCTAGTTCCTCACCATGGGGAGCTCCGGTAATATTTGTGCCCAAGAAAGACGGAACCCAAAGGTTATGCGTGGATTACCGTGCCTTGAATGAGGTGACCATCAAGAACAAGTACCCATTACCTCGCATTGAAGACTTGTTTGATCAGTTGCGGGGAGCTTGTGTGTTCTCGAAAATTGATCTCAGGTCGGGGTACCACCAACTCAAGATAAGGCAATCAGATATTCCCAAGACAGCTTTCGTATCTCGGTACGGACTGTATGAATACACTGTCATGCCTTTCGGGCTAACCAATGCCCCGGCATATTTCATGTACCTCATGAACAAGGTATTCATGGAATATCTGGACAAATTTGTGGTGGTTTTCATAGATGATATTCTCGTCTTCTCCAAAAATGAAGAAGAACATGAGAAACATCTAAGGTTGGTGTTACATAGGCTGAGAGAACACCAACTATATGCCAAGTTGAGCAAGTGTGAGTTTTGGCTGAAGAGAGTTCCCTTTTTAGGACATATAATCTCGGAGGGAGGAATCTCCGTAGATCCCGCCAAAATCGAGGATATCCAGAAGTGGAAGACCCCTGAAAATGTCGGGGAAGTTCGAAGCTTTTTGGGATTGGCTGGATACTATCGACGGTTTATTGAGGGATTCTCCAAGATCTCGAGACCTCTCACCAAACTGTTGGAAAAGGGAATCGCATTCACCTGGACGCCACAGTGCGAGACGAGCTTTTAGGAGCTAAAGAAGAGATTGACAACAGCCCCAGTGCTGGTTATGCCAGATATGCAGAAGAATTTCACAGTGTACTGCGATGCCTCTGGAAATGGGTTGGGATGTGTTCTCATGCAAGAAGGACATGTCGTGGCATATGCATCCCGGCAGCTTCGGAAGCATGAGAAGAACTATCCTACACATGACCTAGAACTAGCCGCAGTGGTACACGCGTTGAAAATTTGGCGGCACTATTTGATGGGGAAGAGGACAGAGATATATACGGATCATAAGAGTTTGAAGTACATATTCACACAGCCAGATCTCAATCTCCGACAAAGGAGATGGTTAGAGCTAATCAATGACTTTGATGTGGGCATCAACTATCATCCTGGGAAAGCAAACGTCGTGGCCGATGCTTTGAGTCGGAAAGTGCAGGTCAATAAGTTGAGTTTGAAGGACATGCCTGCAGAATTGAAGGACGAGGTTAAAAGGCTCAATCTATGTCTAGTAAATAGTGGTGAAGCCATCGCCATGGAAGTGGACTCCACACTCGAGCGAGACATACGCGAGGGCCAAAAGAATGATGAGAAGATACAAGAGATCCGACAGCTCATCAAGGAAAATAAAGCTCCTGGTTTTAGAGAGGATGAACAAGGAACGGTGTGGCACGGGAAAAGGATCTGTGTGCCAGAAGTAAAGGAGATCCGTGAATTGATTTTGAAGGAGGCTCACGATTCCGACTATTCCATTCATCCTGGGAGTACGAAGATGTACCAGGACCTCAAAGGCAGGTATTGGTGGTATGGCATGAAGCGAGATGTCGCGGAACATGTTGCCCTGTGTGACACATGTCAGTTGGTGAAAGCGGAACATCAACGGCCCGCGGGATTATTGCAACCACTTAAAGTGCCTGAATGGAAATGGGAAGAAATCAGCATGGATTTTGTCGTGGGATTGCCTAGGACCCAATCCGGGTATGATTCAATATGGGTCATTATTGATAGGCTAACCAAGGTAGCTCATTTCATCCCTGTGAAAGAAAGCTACAGCGGATCCAAGTTGGCAGAATTGTACATGTCAAGGATTGTATGTTACCATGGAGTGCCAAAGAAGATAGTGTCGGACCGAGGGACACAGTTCACCTCGAGGTTTTGGCAGAAGTTGCATGAAACCATGGGAACCCATCTGAACTTCAGCTCTGCCTATCATCCCCAAACTGACGGGCAGACGGAGAGAACCAATCAGATCCTTGAAGATATGTTAAGGGCATGTGCACTCAAAAACAATAGGAGTTGGGACAAGAACTTACCGTATGCGGAGTTTTCCTATAACAACAGCTATCAAGCTAGTATGAAGATGTCACCGTTTGAAGCTTTGTATGGAAGGAAGTGCAGAACTCCCCTATTTTGGAACCAAACAGGAGAAAGTAAAGTGTTTGGTCCAGAAGTGCTACAAGAAGCCGAGGCGAAGGTGAGGGAGATTCGCAACAACTTGAGGATAGCACAAACACGCCAGAAGAGTTATGCTGATGTACGAAGAAGAGAACTCGTTTTCAACGTGGGAGACTATGTTTATCTCAAGGTGTCCCCTATCAGAGGACTTCGTAGGTTCAAGGTGAAAGGGAAGTTGTCACCTCGATACATCGGACCCTTCCAGGTTTTGGAAAGGAAAGGCGAAGTGGCGTACCAACTAGAGTTACCGGTTCATCTATCGGACGTGCACGATGTATTCCATGTGTCACAACTCAAGAAATGCTTGAGGACGCCTGAGGAGGTGTTACCCATGAATGAAGTGGATGTAGCTGAGGATTTGTCCTATGCCGAACAACCATACAAGATTTTGGAGACGATGGAACGCCTCACCAGAAATAAAAGAATCCGGATGTGCAAGGTGCAGTGGAAGCATCACTCCGAAGAAGAAGCCACCTGGGAACGGGAAGATGAGCTCAAGGCACAATTTCCGGAATTGTTTTCTTAGAAACACCAATCTCGAGGACGAGATTTCTTTTAAGGTAGAGCTGTAACAATGATGGGATGGGAGATTGGGACCTTTTCACCTGTGTAGTAATGTAGGTGCTTAATAAGCTAAGGTGATAGGTATTAATTGCGCAGTTCTTTAACCATGAGTTTAACCTTTCCTTGTTCTAGCCATGCATGATATAATTTTCCCACACTTGCTGAGTACCATTGGTACTCAACCTTGCATATTTGTTGGTTTATATTGCTGCTCAGGTCAAGATAATGAGGTGGTGTATAATGACCAAGATTTTGGACCCGAGGAAGGTTTTTAGGTTCATGAAGACCCCCGGGCAACGCCTGTGAAGGAGCCCCAAAGAATAATATTCCGCTGCTAGTTTATTTACTTGTGATGAAGCATTAGTGTCCATTGAGACATTTGCGATGTAAGACTTATTTATATTCGACACCTGGCTTGTAATAAATGATGCTTCACTATTTGTCATCACATGTATGAGAAAATGATCCTGGCATACATGTGATAGTCACTTGGTTATTTCTTCGGAAAAACCGGGTGTGACATAGTACAAAACAGAAACGAAGACAAAAAGATCGTGAAGAACCCTATTACTACGCTCTCCGAAGTGGGTGGAAAATCGATCAGTAAGATGCGTCTTACCCCGCTCTTACAAGTTTCTTACCAGCACTGCAGGTGGCCAACGGTGACCGGTGTGAAGCAAGCAGAGAGTGGGTGTGATTGCAAAGGTTACCTGTTCTGCTCGAGAGAAGGTGGAGCTTGGAAGGCTCAAATGCAGTATATGTATGTGGCACACAAATTAGTAACAGATAGCAATGCTGAATGAGTGTCCAAAGAATTTCACCTAGTTGCTGGCCTAAGAATATGTTAGAACAGTTGTGGCAACAAGCAAGGACAAGGATGAATGATGATGAACAACAAGGATAATATCAGCAAGTATCCAGCACTCGCACAGAAATAGCACACCCCTTAGCCTCCTGTTTTTGTCTTGAAACACTAGTAGAAATCAAAATCTTTTTTTCTCTTTTTTTTGATACTTTTTTCTCAACCAGGGGCACAAGAATAGAAACAGCACCAAGTATTAGCTCAAACTGATGAAAGATGAGATCGGCACAAATTCAGAAGCGATTGGAAAAACTGGTGTTGGAACTTCGGAGTTCGAAACGAGGGCCTTCTTAATTTTTTTTAATTTTTTTTGGAAATGTCGTATGTGGACTTTTTTAGAACTTTCTGGGAAAAAAATGCGCCTCAATCGGAGTTACGAGTGAAAAGTTATGCCCGTTTTAAGGAGGATACCCCGAATCAGGTTTTGGTGGTGGTGGAAACTGCAACAGAAACGAATCGGTGGATGGAATTTTTTTGTAGATTGGTTTTTTGTAGATGGCAGCGGATGGAAGAAACAAAACTGAACCAAAACAAATCTAAACCAGCAACCAGACTCAACCTAGGACACGAACTCAGAACTACGGACTCCGAAACTAAATTGTGCAAAAGGTTGAGCGGGGGTTGTAGGTCAGGGAAACTAAAATTTCTTTTGTGGCTTTTTGTGGACGATAGGACTGAAACAAAATAAATCTAAAGGGCACACAAGTATACCTCACGGTGAACCTGGAAATCTGATACCAATTGATAGGAGGATGAGTCCCGATCTTCCGAGAGGTAGGGTAAACTTGATTGGGTGGAGATCTCGACGTTGATGATCCAAGGCTCCGAACGAACGAAACCCCGCAATCACTACACCACTGCTCCGTTGGTTATCACCCGTGTCACACGAATGACCTCGCCACGAAGGCTTATCCCTGCAGGCGCAATCAAGAACACAAGCAAGAACAGAGAAATTGCAATCAAAACTGAATTGATCACGAATTTGGGGTCTCACAACCGATGATTGACGACACTGTTCAATGACAGATTGTAACTAAGCAAAACGCAGCTGTTTGTGACGGCGGCTAGGGGGTATAAAGGAGGTGGAGGACGACCAGAGGGGTGCTGGGGTCGTGACCTAACCCTAAGACACGTACATAATGGACTTGGACTCGATACAAGGCCCAATGGACCAACTAGGTGATGCAACACCCTGATAGACTCTAAACTTTATAATGTTTCGAAGTTTCCCGTCGACTCCGAAGGAATTTTGACGTGGGGCCAGTTCCATTGGAAAGTTTATCCTCTCAGCTTTCCGTGCATATGTAGAACATCAAAAACGGAGTCCGTATGCCTCCTGTGCATCCATTTTAAGGTGGACTGCTCCTGGGCCCGAGTTGGACTCGAGTTTGAGTTGGGCTCGGTCTCTAACTTCTTGTTGGCGTATTTTCTGGTCCTCCACGCCTCCAAACCCCTCTCCATGTATCTACATGTCCTTTCCACGGTTCCTAATCATAATTAATCCATTAGGTAGCAACATACTCTCAAAATTCACATATAAAGAATTGTCCAAGAACGAGCTCACCTCTAAATTCAATTTTCGTGCTCGAGCTCTAGTAATTGGACCTTGCATGTCTACCATGTGAGTGTTGTGTATATCTGCAGGAGTGATGTCCACATCAAGTTCTGTCCCGGGGCTGCCACATGCGCTTGATTTCTAGAGCCGACACGCGCCCTTGGCTCCGGTCTGAGCCTCCATGCTGAGGTGAAGTCCGGGGCTGCCGCGTGTCTCCTGGCTCAGAGCCTCCTCCCTGCTGAGGAAAGCTCTGGACCTCACACGTGCCCTGGGATCCGGTCAGAGCCTCCCCGCTGAGGTAAGGTCCGGAGCTGTCACGTGTCTCCTGGCTCAGAGCCTCCTCCCTACTGAGGAAAGCTCCAGAGCTCACACGTGCCCTGGGCCCCGGTCTGAGCCTCTCCGCTGAGGCAAGGTCCAGGGCTGCCACGTGTCTCCTGGCTCAGAGCCCCCTCCCTGCTGAGGAAAGCTCCGGAGCTCACAACATGCTCTCGGCTCCGGTCCGAGCCTCCCCGCTGAGGTAAGGTCCGGAGCTGCCACGTATCTCTAGGCTCGAAGCCTTCACCCTGCTAAGAAGAACTCCAAGCTGACATGTTCCCTAGGGTTCCGGTCCAAGCCTCCCAGCTGAGGAGAAGTCTGGAGCTGCCACGTGTCTCCCTGGAACAAGAGGAGGACAAAGGCCGCATAATGAAGGAGGGAACTACCCAACACCGGAAGGCCTCCTTTTATACACATCAGCAACCTCTGGCAGGGCAACTGGTGCGATGATTGGGCTTCCACTGCTGCACGCCGTGGGCTATTTGCCTCCCCCAACGATGGGTAGGATCCAGGTCCACCCGTCACACACTGGGGGTCGGGTGGGTAACCTCTCGGGAACGTCCGGCGGTTCCCGAGGAGAGCGGTGCGACCAACCCTTTGGTTGCCGCAGTAAGTGCCCTGAGGCAACCTCTCGAGCATGGTACCTCGGCACTCGCCTCCCACATTGGAGGGTAGGACTCAGGTCCACCTGTCAGACACTGGGGGCCAGGTGGGTAACTTCTCAGGAACGTCCGGCGGATCCCGAGGAGAGCGGCGCGGTGGATCTGTAGCGACCAACCCGTTGGTTGCCGCAGTAAGTGCCCCGAGGCAACCCCTCAAGCTCGTCACCTCAACACTTGCCTCCCCCAATAACGGGTAGGACCCAGGTCCATCCGTCAGAAACTGGGGGCCAAATGATTAACTTCTCAGGAACGTCCGGCGGTTCCCGAGGAAAGCAGCGCGGTGGATCAGCAGCGACCGACCATGGGTTGCCACAGTAATTACCTCAAGGCAACCCCTTGAGCACGTCGTCGTGACCCGACAATCAAGAGTAGACACGACGACGCCCGCCGCTTTGACTGGCGAATACACCCACAACGCCAAGGATGAGCAGCCTTTTTGTCTCCCAGGTACAACCACTCATCCACTACACGGAAATCTCACTGCTACTTCAGTTCGTAAAGTACAGGTTCAAAACCACCACGCGGGAGAGATGGGGGCCCCACCTGCAGGCTCGGTGCCTCCCCCGAGATGGGCTTGAGGGCCATTGTCGGTACCCTGCAGACCGGATACCCCCGCATAAGGGTAAAAGACAGTCTGGGCCCCGCCTCCCTGTTGAGGTGGGCCCCAGTGTAGCCACATGTCCTTGGCCCCAAGGTCAGCCCTGGGGCTGCCACGTGCGCTTGAGTTCCGGAGATGACACGTGCCCCGGGCTCCGGTCCGAGCCTCCCCGCTGAGGTGAGGTCCGGAGCTGCCACGTGTCCCCAAGCTCAGAGCCACCTCCCTGCTGAGGACAGCTCCGGAGCTGACACATGCCCTGAGCTCCGGTCCGAGACTCCCCGCTGAGGTGAGGTCCGGAGCTGCCACGTGTCCCCTATCTCAGAGCTACCTCCCTGCTGAGGACAGCTCCAGTGCTGACACGTGCCCTGGGCTCCGGCCCGAGCCTCCCTGCTGAGGTGAGGTCCGGAGCTGCCACGTGTCCCCTGGCACAGAGCCACCTCCCTGCTGAGGACAACAACGGTGCTGACACGTGCCCTGGGCTCCGCTCTGAGCCTCCACGCTAAGGTGAGGTCCGGAGCTGCCATGTGTCCCCTGGCTCAGAGCCACCTCCCTGCTGAGGACAGCTCTGGTGCTGACACATGCCCTGGGCTCCGGTCCGAGCCTCCCTGCTGAGGTGAAGTACGGAGCTTCCATGTGTCCCTTGGCTCCAAATCTGTCAATATGAGGTTCAGAGCCTCCAGGTGCCCCAACGCTCCAAATCTGTCATGGATCGTGGGTCGATGAAGTCAAGAAGTAAGTGCGTTGTCAGGCTTCGCATTCAAGGCTCGCGCCTTCTCCAGAAGCATGGCGCACTACACACGCCTTCGTCCTCTGCCCACTCGCCATTACGGTGACAAGACAGGACGGCAAGGCGTGACAGCAGTACAGTGCCGTCCAACGGCACGAAGCCGCCCAAGTAGGGCGAGAAGACGCGGCGACAAGATGACGTATTCATCATCACCTGACACACGGACAGGGGCGCTCAGCGCGCCAGGCGGTGGGACTTAACTCCTCCGTCTACCACTCTACTCAGAGGACGAAGCCCTAGATCATGTATAGGGTTCACCTGTCGGGCCCCAAGCCTCATTGTAACCACTGCGGCCTTGGACTATAAAAGGACTGGGGTGACCACCCGACAAAGGGTTCGTCCCCAATTCCGCATACGCACCCTCACAAGCAAACAATACAGCTAGCACTCCCGTGGACGTAAGTTATTACGCTCCGGCGGATCGAACCACGTAAATCTCAGTGTTCATCCGCTCCCTCGAGCCCAGGTCACGTGGAGCGCCAAGCCCCCTCCGATAAAAGAACCTCGCGGGCTACTTCCGAGCAGGCCGGGAGGAGTGTCGCAGCTCACGCACTCCGACAGGGGGCATAAGAAAAACATAAATATAGGTATTCTTTTTTAAATTATTTATTATGGCGGAATTAATATTTTAGCACAAATGCACTTTTGAAAAACATTTTAGCACAAATGTTAGATTTTGAGTGAGGGAGCATGTACTAGAAAGAAAAGAATCTTTTAAAGTATGTTGTAAAGACCTGAGAATATTCGTTTGGAGTAGATTTTTAGAGTATATGAGTGAGGATAGCCTAAACTCGAGTGCCTTTCAACGCCATGTGTAGACCATACATATCCTCATGACACATTTCTTCGAAAATATTTTTGTTCAGTCAATTGAAACCCATGTTAGTTGACTGAACAAATGATGGCTTGTATTAATTTGTGTTGACTTTTCTTTGTAGTATGAGTTACATAATATTTTGATTTTTAATACGTATCAAAAATTATATTTATATTAATTATAGAAAGTATTATTTTTAAATCATTTAATATAGATCCGATGATTCAAAGCGTAGAATGAAAGAAAATGCTAATTTCATACGACTAAAAATTTATGCTCCTTTTTATGTATAGTTGTCAAGCAATCATTTTCTTCCGACAACAAACATTCTTGGAAGAGAAGGAACATAGTTTTATGCACGAACATGCATTTCAAATTAATCTAGATTTTCAGAAACAAACGCAATTGAAATTTCACGTCTCAGTAGGGATGGCAATAGGTTGGGTTTGGGTTGATTGGAGCAAAAACCCATTTGAAATAATAAAGACCATGGGTGGAGTTTGAGACCGCACCCACACCCGTTAGGTCTCGGACGGTTTGAGAAACCTGTCGAGTTTGACTTATATGATGAGAATGAATAAGTATACAAAGAATTTTATCTGATGTCACATCTACTGTAAACATAATAAACACAATATCTAACTATTGTGTAAGATTAAATACACGTTATCC
Source organism: Neostapfia colusana (assembly GCA_030760725.1). NCBI lineage: Eukaryota > Viridiplantae > Streptophyta > Magnoliopsida > Poales > Poaceae > Neostapfia > Neostapfia colusana. The sequence goes on from JASWHV010000006.1 coordinate 112,812,185, forward strand.
AACAGTAAACAAAAATCTCAGCAATTAATTGTTGTGGTGATTGCATACCCAACAGTAAATAAAAATCTCACTCACACAGAACTTCAATTCTTGACAGTAAACAATAAACATTCTTGGTAGACTCCTTGAAAATTGAGCTGAATGGATGTGATATGATGGGTCCAAATTTGGTGTTACTTATTTCAGGCATCGGTAGATGAAAATGAAACTCAGACTCACACCTATGACATGTCGAGTTAGGTGCAGTCAGACCCAACGGGTGAAAAATCCCACCTGTGCCCCCATCAGTTGCGTGTAAAACCCGACGAAGCTCCGTACCTGTGGGTGGGATTAACATCCCTATGACCCTACGTCTAAATGATAGTACCCACAAGGAAAAAAAAGCTATGAGCGAGCTTCAAAACTAGGTCTTCTTCTATCGAAAATTTGTAATATATGGCCAGTTCCTAATAATACAAATGTTTAAGGAACTACTGAGTATGTAGGTATATAATTACAGAAACAGACTATTTTCATCCATTTCAAAATTTGAGCTGCTTGCTCTTTATGCATCTTATTATTCCTGCAGGATCAGTATTATTGATACATTGTGAACATGGGAAGGTGAGATTCTCTAAAACAAAATGATTTTGTGAAGTGAAATAATTCCCGACTGATTTTGTGAAGTGATTATTGAAAACGAAATGATTTTTCAAGAGAAATTATTCCTGACTGATTTTTTGGAGTGATTCTCTAAAAAGAAATGAGGGGCTGAGATCTTAAAAATATTTTCCCCTAATTTCGTGAAGTAATTATCTGTCCTGATTCTACGAGTTACTGAAAATCACTTTTAGAGAATCTCCGCCAAATATGCCCTAGTGTAGTCAAAAAACAATAATTACTTCAACTTCTTCGGCCTTTCCTTTGCAAAATGAAAGAAGGAAGAAACGGTAGAAAATACCTTTGTAAGCTAAAAATTGTGTCAGAAGCAGACGTGGTTGAGTTTTTACTGGCTTTGTAGGATAATGGTTCGAATGGTGTTGCATGTATTACGCTTTTAATTTTCTGGATTGCAAGGCAAGATAATGTATATTGTTTTTTAGTGGACCTAATAACATGCTGCTCCTGTAATTTATATAAATAAACTATGAACACAAAGATATATGAGTTGAATACCGATTATTATTCTTGAGGGTGTACAATCCTTGGGTTCCCCATGCACATCACATGTATCATCTTCATAAAATTCAGGGCTGCTACTAGATCACCATCCACTAGTTACCCAGGAATTAGTATAGTCTAACCACATAGTTACATAACGATCAGTTCCAAACCCTAAGTCCAACAATCCTAAAAAAGAAGCAAGGAACTAGATTGGCTAAACCAGATCAACACCAGCTTCGCATCGTTCTAGATCGATCACCAGGGATTCTGAGTTCCTTGCTTCTTTCTTCTTCCAGCTTAGTCACATTTATTTTCGGTTTTGTTTTTGTCCTAACGCGCTGACTTAAAAGAACTCGCAAGGGTCGGGCACGGGCAGCGGCATGCCCATGGTCCCCGTCTCACCGTGACCCATGCCGTCGTCCAGGAGCCAGCTCTCCAGCATCGAGAACGCCGGGGCCGGGGCCGCCGCACCGCAGTCCTCCGCCTTACCGCTCGCCCCGGTCGATCCCTCGGGAGCCGTGTGGCTCGCCGACGACGCGGACGATCTGTACCCGGACGACGTCTTCCCGCCGTTGCCGGCGCCCGGACGCATCCATCCCTCCAGCAGTCGCGCGATGTTCTCGACGTTGGACGCGTACGTCGCCTGGCCCGCGAGCGATGGCGCATGCGCCTCTGGCTTGAAGGACGACGGCGCCGGCGAGGAGTCAAGGGACAGCGCGTCCCGAAGGGCCTGGCGCGCGGTGTGGATGTCCGTCTGCAGCCGCCGCTCCCACTGCCCCTTGGGCGCGGTCGACCCTCTCCTCGCGTCGGAGCCGGCGGCGGCGCCCATCTTGCCGAGCTTCTTCTTGAGGTGCGTGTTCCAGTAGTTCTTGATGTCGTTGTCCGTCCGCTCCGGCAGGTGCGACGCAATCGCCGCCCACCTAACCAAAAATGAATCTATCACGTAGGACCATAAGCATGAACCACTCGCTGGATCTTCGCAACAGAAACCGAGAGAAATTACCTGTTGCCGAGCAGGGCCTGGAGGTGGACGATGAGCTTCTCCTCCTGGTCGGTGAAGTCGCCGTGCTTGATCCCGGGGCGGAGGTAGTTCGTCCACCGGAGCCGGCAGCTCTTGCTGCACCGCAGCAGCCCTGGATCCATCGCAACGGAAGACGACAGCAACGGGTGAAGCAAGGAACCGCCCGGCATAAACATAAACCAGACCGTCAAATGAACAACAAGATCTCGCAAGATCCTCGCGGCAGGTACGCACCGGCGTTGGTGGGCACGGCTCGCCAGTTGCCGGGCCCGTGCTCCTGCACGTAGGACACGAGCACGAGGTCCTCCTCCGGCGTCCACGGCCCCTTCTTCACCCCGCCCTTGTCGCAGCACGGCGGCCTCCCCATCCTCTCCTCCACACTCCTCAGAAAAGCTCGAGCTTAGCTTTCCTCTCGACGATGCCTGGCGAACAAAAGGACGAGAAGGTTTGACTCGTAGCTTGGCTGGCTCCTCTCGCTCTCACTCCCTAGAGTGGTGGAGCATTGCGCTTGCGCGAGACAGGGGCCCGAGCAAGGATGACGAGGCGCGACGGGGGTCGGTCGGCGCCACGCCAGGCCCCGGCGGCTGTTTATATAAGCGGTGGCGCACGCCTGGCCGATGCCCGCGGCCGGGGTCACGTTGAGTTTGACCGCTGCTCCGGGAAGAAGCGGCCAAGCCCAGTGAGGCCAGCACCCAACAAACTCCCTCGCCTTTCTCCGCTAGCTGCCACTGAGCCAGCACACGAGCCCCGCGAGAAGCTCGCCAGCGCACGAGTAACAGACACTACGACTGCAACTGGCAAGCTAGCCGACGACGACGAGGGAGACGAGGGGGAAGGCGAGGCGAGGCGAGGCGCGCACACGACAGACGTACGCCACGGTGGACCGGCCGGGCTGCTGCTACGTACGGCTGTATGTTCTCGCGTCGGCCGCTCGTGCGCGGCCAGTGTGTTTGGTGCGGCCGGCGATAAAAACCAAACCGGGCGAGGGATGGCCGTAGGATTAACCGGCGAGGGCGAAGCTTTCGGCGCGCGTAAAAGCCTACGGTTCCCCGTTGTTTTCCTGATGAAAGGCGGCGATTTGACGGCGAGCTTTTTCCATGGGGGCACCGATGGTGGTAGAGTCGACGTCTCGCGGTGCGTGCGCGCGGCTTGTCACGCCGACGTGTGTTCGGCCGTGGTGGAACCGCGAGGGTGTCACGATGCTTGCTGCGCCGCAGAGGAGCATTTGGAGAACCGGAGCCGGTTGGTTCGGGTCGGCCGGAACGTAGGATGCGTTTGGAAGCCCAGGTACTGCAGAGTGACACGGCCCTCGCGGAGCCATTGCTGTGTCATTCGTCACCCGTTGCAGTTCGCAACACAAGCTAATTAAATCGCGACGTCATCTTCTTCCTCGCTGTTTTCTGTCTTTCGTTCTCTCCCATGTCTCTCCCTGCAACATCGCCATCTGGTGCGGCCACGACAACGAGGGCCTCTCCGTCGGTGCTGCGGGGGTGCTCTCATGCTCGGCGGCGGCTCGTCCCGCTCCCCTTCTCGTCCCACGTCTCTTCCTCTACCTTCTCCTACAGCCTCGTCGACTGCAACTCCCCCGTCGCCATGGTGCCTTGGGCACTAGCAAGCGGCAACGTCATTATGGACTCCGGCGGCACCATCGTTAGTTAATCCTCACTTTTAGGCATGTTAGCAGCTGAATAAACGGTCCTCCTTTACGTGCGGTGTGTTCATGCGGAGGAGACACTGCATGGGATCCGCGACGTGTGCATGGCGGGCTGAAACATGCTCGTGGCACTACAAGTGGATGACATGCTAGCGTTCCGGGCGATCAACATGTCCGACTATCATCTATATTAAACAGAAAAATACCAAACAGAAGTGGAACGTTCAGTACATCCGAAACCAACTCATGCGTTAGCCGATCTCCTTGTTCATCGTGTTTTCCGTTCGAGTGCACTGTTCATTGTCCGGCATTCTGGTGAATCGCGAGCGGTGTTCCGATAATTGGTATCAGGGTCGGGCAACGTCCGGAGTTGTGATCGTGTGAATCATGCCTCGATGTCGCTCAGCTTCGCCACCGAAGTACCAACTGGGTACGAATGGAGAACGGACTCCAGTATACAATTCCGGAGGAAGGGGGAGCGGATCGGGTGAAGGCGGGTCAGGGGGACTCGTCATTCACCGGGTCACCCAGGAGATCAGCAACGCTGAAGCGTTCCCGGTCTTGACGAAGACCAACTGCCATGATTGGGCGGCTGTCGAAGTGTGTGGTCGACACTTCCCCCGGACCTGCTCTGGGCAGCCCGCGGAGGTTCTTTTTCGGAGGAGCTAGTCGCTTGCGGAGAGCTTCAGCGTTAGGGACGAGTGAGGGAGAAGCTTGACACGGCGAGTTTTACGTGGTTCAGGCCGCCGGAGCGTAAAACACTACGTCCACGGTGAGCAGAGGTGCTCGCTGTATTGCTTGTTGCTCAGAACTGGAGTCCTGAGCTTGAGGGTGAGTGATGCCTAGGATGCGAGTTCACAGAGTTCGAACCTAAGGGTGCGAATGGCTGGAGTGCGAACCTTTGCTAACGTTGCCTACCCGAGCCTTTTATAGTCCAAGGCTTGGGCGGCTTACAAGGTGGGCCTCGGGGACCCGACAGGTGGTCCCGGGGTGATTTCCTACCAGCTTCTATGTCTTGGCGCTGGCGTCAAGGTCCTCGTCCTGGCACCCTGTCCATGCTGCAGGCTAGGTGTAGCGTGCAGCCGTTGGTGATGGCAGAGACGGTAGAGCATGTCTTGTCCATGTCTTGTCGCTGCCTTTAATGGACTGCAGCTTCTGACACTGTGTGCCTGTCTTCACTGTGACTGGTCACAATGGCGCCTGCCTGGCGTGCGCTGCGCCTCCGCGTCCTGGGAAGGCGCGGGTCTTGAATGCCTTGTACGGTAAAGGCATGGCTCGTCTTTACTCCTGCTGCCTACCGCACTGGGCGGACAGTGCTGCTCTGCTGGCCACGTGTCGGGCCCGTAGCTCTCCTCTGAGGAGAGGAGGAGCTCTGGCCCCGCCGGACACGTGGAGCCTTCGGAGCTCACCCCCGCGGAGGGGGCGAGGTCCGGCCTTCTAGGCCACGTGGCAGACCCGGAGCTATCCTCCGAGGGGAGGGAAGCTTCGGCCCTACTGGACACGTGGCTCCTTCGGAGCTCACCCCGGCAGAGGGGGTGAGGTCCGACCTTCTGGGCCACGTGGCAGGCCCGGAGCTATCCTCCGAGGGGAGGGAAGCTCCGGCCCTACTGGACACGTGGCTCATTCAGAGCTCGCCCCGGCGGAGGGGGCGAGGTTCGGCCTTCTGGGCCATGTGGCAGGCCCGGAGCTATCCTCTGAGGAGAGGAGAGCTCCGGCCCTGCCAAACACGTGGTGCCTTCGGAGCTTGCCCCTGCGGAGGGGGCGAAGTCCTTAGGCGGTTTTACCCTGTGCGCGGGGGTACCCGGTATTGAGGGTACCGACAGTGGCCCCCGGGCCCACCTCGGGGGAGGTAACGATCCCGGGGTGGGGCCTTCTTCTTTCCGCGCACTTCCTTGTCTTGAGTATTTCCTGTGCTGATAGGGTCTCGACGGCTTCGGAGTTCAGCTTCTGAGGAGAGGGTGAACCCTAGCATCGGATCTCAGCCCTGTCGTTGGGGTGGAGGTCCGGAGGTCATCGGAGCTTAGGCCCACGGAGGGTGTAAGGTCCGGCATTAGGACTCGCCTCTGAAAGGAGGGCGAGGGCTGGCATCGGAGCTCGGCCCAGCAGTGGGGGCGGAGGTCCGGAAGTCATCGGAGCTCAGGCCCACGGAGGGCGTGAGGTCCGACATTAGGGCTGGCCTCTGAAACTAGGGCGAGGGCTGGCATCGGAGCTCGGCCCAGCTGTGGGGGCGGAGGTCCGGAAGTCATTGGAGCTCAGGCCCACGGAGGGCGTGAGGTCCGGCATCAGGGCTCGCCTCTGAAAGGAGGGCGAGGGCTGGCCTCGGAGCTTGGCCCAGCTGTGGGGGGCGGGGGTCCGGAAGTCATCAGAGCTCAGGCCAACGGAGGGCGTGAGGTCTGGCATCAGGACTCGCCTCTGAAAGGAGGGCGAGGGCTGGCCTCGGAGCTCGGCCCAGCTGTGGGAGCGGAGGTCCGGAAGTCATCGGAGCTCAGGCCCACGGAGGGCGTGAGGTCCGGCATCAGGACTCGCCTCTGAAAGGAGGGCGAGGGCTGGCATCGGAGCTCGGCCCAGATGTGGGGGCGGAGGTCCGGAAGTCATCGGAGCTCAGGCCCACGGAGGGCGTGAGGTCCGGCATCAGGACTCGCCTCTGAAAGGAGGGCGAGGGGTGGCATCGGAGCTCAGCCCAGCTGTGGGGGCGAAAGTCCGGAAGTCATCGGAGCTCAGGCCCACGGAGGGCGTGAGGTATGGCATCAGGACTCGCCTCTGAAAGGAGGGCGAGGGCTGGCATCGGAGCTCGGCCCAGCTGTGGGGGCGGAGGTCCGGAAGTCATCGGAGCTCAGGCCCACGGAGGGCGTGAGGTCCGGCATCAGAGCTCACCCCTGCGGAGGGGTGATGTGCGTCTTCATAGCTCAGCCCAGTGTAGGGCGCAAGGTCCGACTTCGGTGTTCACCCCTGGGGGTGGCGACCGGCTTCGGAGATCACTCCTGCGATAGGGGTGTCGTCCGGCATCGGACCTTAGCCTAGTGTAGGGCGCGCGGTCCGGCTTCGGCGTTCACCCCTGTGGGGTGGCGACCGGCTTCGGAGATCACACCTGCGATAGGTGTGTCGTCCGGCATCGGACCTTAGCCCAGTGTAGGGCGCATGGTCCGGCTTTGGTGTTCACCCCTGTGCGGTGGCGACCGGCTTCGGAGATCACACCTGCGATAGGTGTGTCATCCGGCTTCGGACCTTAGCCCAGTGTAGGGCGCACGGTCCGGCTTCGGTGTTCACCCCTGTGGGGTGGCGACCGGCTTCGGAGATCACACCTGCGATAGGCATGTCGTCCGGCATCAGACCTTAGCCCAGTGTAGGGCACACGGTCCGGCTTCGATGTTCACCCCTGTGGGGTGGCGACCGGCTTCGGAGATCACACCTGCGATAGGTGTGTCGTCCGGCATCGGACCTTAGCCCAGTGTAGGGTGCACGGTCCGGCTTCGGTGTTCACCCCTGTGGGGTGGCGACCGGCTTCGGAGATCACACCTGCGATAGGTGTGTTGTCCGGCATCGGACCTTAGCCCAGTGTAGGGCACACGGTCCGGCTTCGGTGTTCACCCCTGTGGGGTGGCGACCGGCTTCGGAGATCACACCTGTGATAGGTGTGTCGTCCGGCATCGGACCTTAGCCCAGTGTAGGGCACACGGTCCGGCTTCGGAGCTCACCCCTGCTGAGGGGGTGAGGTCCGGCGCTGCTCAGGGGCCCTCCCTTTTCTGTCCCTTAGTCTCATTTGGCTTACTGTCCCGGGCCGGAATACGGGGCCTGGGTAATCCAGTGCACTCGGTCCCGGAGGTCTGGCCCCCAGCCCTAGTCAGGGTGTAACCGTCTGGCCCCCTAGTACTCGGACCGTAGCGCTGGGGGGCAGAGTGCGCATGCTTTGGGTGCAGGATTGGGCAAAGCAAGGCTCCTGACCCCCCCCGGTCTGGCGTAGGTATTTTCCTGGAGGAGACCAACTGGCGTTACAGTACCTTTACAGGGGGAGGTCCTAAAGGCCCCCGGGCCTCTGGCAGGTACCCCAAGTACTACCGCCTTCGGCAGGATGGCAAATATCGACTATGCGTGAGAGCAGGAAAGAGGAACCGAGTGTACAATGGATGTACACTGTCTAGAGCGTGGGGAGGTGATCATATAAATTAATGCGTAATTTAAATAAATACCTAAGTAAGCATGGTGAACTTACTGGGGTAGCGTCGGAGCGCCTGTCTTGGGCTCCCATTCTCGGACCGGGGGCGTCAGGGCGTCTGTCGGTACCGCACGATCTGGAGCGGAGGATTGACGGCAGCAGCGTTGAGGTCGTTGACGTCGCGGATCCACTGCTGGGTGGCCCCCTGGAGGGCATCTTCAGCAGGCGGATTGTCCAGGAGCGCTTCTGCGGTGGCTAGCGCGCTTGCTTGAGCGGCACTCTGCGCCGCGATAGACCATGAGGTTGATGGAGTTCGTGTCGTCGGAGTCGGTGGCTGGCTTCCAGCTCGCACCAACACACTCCGTGCTGAGTGTGTCGAGACGTAGTTCTCGCTGGTCACCGTTCGTCGGGAACATGGGCGAGGAGAGCTTGCCGCTGAAGGAAGCTTGGTCATCTTTGCCGGCAAAAGCTCGTCGCGCAAGGGAAAAGCCCCCTTCCTGGCGCGCCAAATGTCGAAGTGTGTGGTCGACACTTCCCCCGGACCTGCTCTGGGCAGCCCGCGGAGGTTCTTTTTCGGAGGGGCTAGTCTATTGCGGAGAGCTTCAGCATTAAGGACGAGTGAGGGAGAATCTTGCAACGGCGAGTTTTACGTGGTTCAGGCCATCGGAGCGTAAAACCCTACGTCCATGGTGAGCAGAGGTGCTCGCTGTATTGCTTGTTGCTCAGAACCGGAGTCCTGAGCTTGAGGGTGAGTGATGCCTAGGATGCGAGTTCACAGAGTTCAAACCTAAGGGTGCGAATGGCTGGAGTGCGAACCTTTGCTAACGTTGCCTACCTGAGCCTTTTATAGTCCAAGACTTGGGCGGCTTACAAGGTGGGCCCCGGGGACCCGACAGGTGGTCCCGGGGTGATTTCCTACCAGCTTCTATGTCTTGGCGCTGGCGTCAAGGTCCTCATCCTGCCACCCTGTCCATGCTGCAGGCTAGGTGTAGCGTGCAGCCGTTGGTGATGGCAGGGACGGTAGGGCATTTCTTGTTCGTGTCTTGTCGTTGCCTTCAATGGACTGCAGCTTCTGACACTGTGTGCCTGTCTTCACTGTGACTGGTCACAGTGGCGCCTGCCTGGCGTGCGATGCGCCTCCGCGTCTTGGGAAGGCACGGGTCTTTAATGCCTTGTACGGTAAAGGCATGGCGCACCTTTACTGCTACTGCCTACCGCACTGGGCGGACAGCGCTGCTCTGCTGTCCACGTGTCGGGCCCGGAGCTCTCCTCTGAGGAGAGGAGGAGCTCTGGCCCCGCCGGACACGTGGAGCCTTCGGAGCTTACCCCCGCGGAGGGGGCGAGGTCCGGCCTTCTAGGCCACGTGGCAGACCCGGAGCTATCCTCCGAGTGGAGGGAAGCTCCGGCCCTACTGGACACGTGGCTCCTTCAGAGCTCGCCTCGGCGGAGGGGGTGAGGTCCGGCCTTCTGGGCCACGTGGCAGGCCCGGAGCTATCCTCCGAGGGAAGGGAAGCTCCGGCCCTACTGGACACGTGGCTCCTTCGGAGCTCGCCCCGGCGTAGGGGGCGAGGTCCGGCCTTCTGGGCCACATGGCAGGCCCGGAGCTATCCTCTGAGGAGAGGAGAGCTCCGGCCCTGCCGGACACGTGGTGCCTTCGGAGCTTGCCCCTGCGGAGGGGGCGAAGTCCTTAGGCGGTTTTACCGTGTGCGTGGGGGTACCCAGTATTGAGGATACCGACAGCGGCGCTCATGAAGATGGTGTTGCAGGTGAGGGGCTGAAGAGTTCACCAAGGATCAAATGGCTTTGGAGGTACTGACAAAGTGTGTTTCGCCGGAACTGATGGGAACGATCGCGTCCAAGGCAGACGCCAAGATCGTGTGGGATGCACTGAAGCTACGCAACATTGGAGTTGAACGGGTCTGGAAGTCAAGGGCGAGCACCCTGCGTCAGGAGTTGGACGCACTCAAGTTGCAAGACGGTGAGACCATTGACGATTTTGGCGTCCGAATCAACCGCCTCACTACTCAACTTGAACACTCGAGAATGTCTACACCGAGGAGGAGATCGTTCGGAGATTCTTGCAAGCACTTTCCCCCCAGATTTGATCAAATAGCGGCATCCATTGAAACCTTACTTGACTTAGTAGATGTGTCAATGGATGAGCTGATCGGCCGGCTGAAGGCGGCGGAGGAGCTGCTCGATCGAGGCGGTGATAACTCAATTGCTAGACTAAACATGACTGAGGATCAACTGGTGGTGAGGCTGTCTTCACGCTTGAAAGTCTCATGCAACAATGGCGGTGTTCAACCAAAGGAGACGCCGTCATTCGGAGGAAACCGGCATGGTCGCGGTCGTGGTCGTGGCACACATCTTCATCAAAGCGTAGCAAGGGCGCTATGGACTCTGGTGGCTGAAGTGCGATAGCCGACAGTCGAAACCACGGTGGTGCCAACACGTGACGTGATGGTGGCAAGAAAGTTGCACGTGATGAGTGTCGCTGCTGTGGCAAACATAGGCACTGGGCACATGAATGCAAGAAGAAGAAACGTGACATGGAGGCACACGCCGTACAGGTAGGTGATAAGGAGGAACCTACTCCGCTGATGACCAGTGCAGCCCATCGTGGAGTCGAGCGAAGCTCCAACACGCCCCAGTACACCTCGACGAGAACAAGTTGTTTGTTCAGTTGGGTGACAAGGGACACGGCGAAAGTGCTCGGTGGATACTAGACTCGAGGCCACTAATCACATGACCGGTGTGCGCTCTATGTTCTCCTACATCAACACCAGGACTCAAGGGACGGTTCGGTTCGGAGATGGCTCGGTGTTTGGCATAGAAGAGCGTGGTGTCATCCTCCTCAAGTTTAAGAACGGTGATCACAAGGCACTTAGTGGGGTGTATTACATCCCACGCCTCACCGCGAATATTGTGAGTCTCGGGCAGCTAGAGGAAGACGAATACAAGATTGTCATCCATTGAGGATTCCTCAAGCTTTGAGACCGAGAAGGGACCCTAGTGGCCAAAGTGAAGCGTGCACAGAATCGCCTCTACGCCCTGCAACTTGACATCGACCAACCCGTATGCATGGCAACACTAGGGACAAACCCGACATGGCATTGGCACGCAAGGTATGGGCATCTGAATTTTAGTGGCCTAAAGTATCTGGCACAGGGATAGATGGTGAAGGGGCTGCTCCAGATCAATCACGTCGAACAAGTCTGCAACAGCTGCCTCGTCAGGAAACAAAGACGACACCCATTCCTGAGCGAGGCCAAGTACTGGGCACGAACAAGCTGGAGCTTGTGCACGGTGATACGTGTGGACTCGTGACGCCGGCAACACCTAGTGACAAGAAATACTTCTTCCTCCTTGTCAACAACACAAGCCGCTACATGTGGCTCGTCTTGCTAGCCACAAAAGATGGTGCACTGGAGGCGTTCTTGGAGTTCCAGGCGCGTGCCAAGGCTGAGGTAGGGAGAAAACTTGGCACACTGCGCACTAATTGTGGCAGGGAATTCACAGCGCGCAACTTCGTCGAGCACTGCACCAAGCACGTGATCCAGTGACATCTTACTGCTCCTTATACGCTAGAGCAAAACGGTGTGGTGGAAAGGAGAAACTAGTCGGTCATGGGCATGGCCAGGAGCATGATGAAGGCCATGTCCATGCCGCGCTGGCTTTGGTGGAGGCCATGAGCACATGAGCACTGTGGTTTTCATCTGTGAGACCTATGTGTGCTGAATACATTGGCAATTAGGATAAAAGTTAGCATTAACATTCAAAGTTTTGAATATTGCCAAAACATTCTTCTGTGGCAAGGTCCAACAAGTTCTTTGTTAGGTCCGCCAAGTGTTGGCAAGGTCCGACGCAAGGTCCGGAGAGCTCCTGCAAGGTCCGGAGAGCTTCTGTGAGGTCCGGAGCTTGTTTTTAGGGAGCTTCCGTGAAGTTCAACTCGTAGAATTGCAGCGTCTTGTTTTTGCTTTTAACTCGCAATATTTCAAACTTGCTTTATGGGAAGGTTTGCTTAGTATTAATTTGCTAAGTTTTTGGTGTGTTTTGGTGGTTATGGCTGTTATCATTTGCTATGGTTTACAACATGCTTATGTGAGGTGCTCACGTAAGATGTTGTAGTTTCGGAACTAACGAGAGTCAAGTCGAGGACTTGTGCTCGGAAGAATTGGTTGTTTATTCATGTGCAGGTGTTGCTTGAGTTCAAGACATGGCTGGTGACGGGATCCTTGGACTAGTCTCAGGGAGGATATGAGGTTCCAACAACCAAGTTCGGGAGGAGCTGTGGTTGAGTTGATCGGGAGGTCGCGCAGCATGTTTGGATCAAAGGCAGTGCATATGAAGGTTGCGTGTACGTCGTTGGAAGGTGTTTGCACGTGTGCAAGGAGTGCATGGACGTGGCAACATTGTTCCAAGGTGTGATGAAGAGAAGTGGACGTAAAGAATTGGTCGGAAAGATCCAACCGGCTGGATTGCGTACTCAGGCTGAGGCTGAGTCGGATATGGCTCAAATATGGAAGATTTGAGTTGGTTATGATAGAATTTCGTGCTAGGCACGAAGTTGAGTTGTTTTAGGAATGTTTAGGACGTTTCTAAGGTGTTTGGAAGTCTCACGATTGCTTCTAACGGGTTTTTGTTGTTTCCGCTGGGAAAAGTTTTAATCTACCATTCACCCCCCCTCTGGTAGCTTTTCACGTGCTCTTCGATCCTACAATTGGTATCAGAGCCAAGGTGCACTAATATTTGTGATTTGCACGTGTTTTGACTAACCATCATGGAGAAGTACTCCACAAAACCTTGTGTGTTCTATGGCATCGATTTTCAGGTTTGGAAGGCGCGGATGTAGGCCTACATACAGGTGCAAGGCTTCGCCATATGGGAAAAGGTCTACCGGAACTTCGATGTACCACCCAACGATCAAGTTACGGCTGCGAACATGAGAGATGTTGACAACAACAACAAGGCTTGCAACTTGATCATCCAAGGATTGACTCAAAGCGACTTCGACCGTGTTGCACACCTCCGATCTGCATATGATGTTTGGAAAACTCTTTGTGACTACCATGAAGGATCCAATACGATCAAGGAGGTAAGGCAAGATATGTTCAAGAAAGAATACATGCGTTTTGAGATGCAACCCGGTGAGTCAATTGACGACCTTTTTGCTCGCTTTAATAAAATTCTCAGCAACTTGCGTAGTGTCAATGTTAACTTTTCAGATGCTGAAAATGCTAGACAATTGTTAGGAGCATTAGATATGTTAATTTGGGAGATGAAAGTTACATCTATTCGTGAATCTACTGTCATGAGTTCTCTTACTTTAGACGTGCTTTATTCTAAATTGAAAACTCATGAAATTGACACCATCTCACGTAAAAACCCCAACAAGTCTATTGCATTTGTTTCGCAACGTGACATGTCTAGTTCTAGTCAATCATCATCTAGTGGTGCACTCTCTTTGCTGTCCTCTCTAACCGTTGAACAGATTGAAGAGTTTCCAGAGGAGGAGCTTGCACTCATCTCTACTCGGTTCTCAAAAGCATTGCAAAATGTGAGAACTAGAAAGAGAGGAAGCTCCGGATCTCAACGATGTTTTGAATGTGGTAAGACAGGACATTTTCGTACGGAGTGCCCTAACCTTTCAGGTCCGACTTCACGTGAAGAAAAGCAAACAAGGCCGAAGAAATCGTTTGCAAAGAATAAGAAGAAGAAAGATTTATCAATGCGCAACATAGTGCATAGTATGATCTCTGCACTTCAAGATTTCGGCTCAAGTGATGTGGACACTGGTAGTGATGAAGATGAAGAAGCTATGGCAAATATGTGCTGCATGGCGAGCAAGTCAAGTTCAAGCTCCGAGGAGGCAGAACACAACAGCGACGATGAAGAGGTATGTCCCAGTTGCGAAAAAATGTGTGATGCTATTTCTCATGCTACTGTTATATTAAAGAAAAAGGATAAAAAAACTTAGGAACAATGCTGTTAAAATTGAATCACTAGAATCTGAAATTAATCGTTTAAAAACTTTGATTCCTAGTGATGATTCTTGTTCCTCATGTGATTTGATTTATGAACAATTATCCTCTCTAAAAAGTGCACACGCATCTACACTTGATAAACTTGAACTTGAAATTGAAAAGAACAAAGAGCTTGCTGCACTTAATGATAAAAATTTGAAAGATGCTTGTTGTTCTACAATTGATTGGCATTGTTCTTCATGTGATGATCTGAATAAGAAACTAAATGATGCTATGAATGAGATTTCTATTTTGAACAATGCTTTACGTGTGCATGAAGTTAAATATTGTTCAAATTGCAAACTAAAAGGAAAAACTTCATGTGAAAACTGCTTTGATCTGTCCAATAAACTTGATGACATGCATAGGACACTAGATCGGTTTTCTAATGCAAATAAGAACCTAAACTTGCTGCTGAATTCTTCCAAGTCTTGTAATGATAAAACTGGTTTAGGTTTTAATTCTCATGCTCATGCAAAGGCACACCCACCTAAAGTTGTAAAGTCATTAGGAAGCGGTTTGATTCAAACAGCTCCTAGACAAAAAGAGGTGATTTTCAAATCTGCAGGAGTACTGTCCCATTCGGGTTCTAATAAACGTGTTGCTTGCTCATCTAGACATGATAATAAGGTTATTTTTCATTGTACCTACTGTGGTAGAGATGGTCATGTCATGGATTTTTGTTATAGACTAGCTAAACACGATAAGAAACAAAGAATACTTGCTAGATCACATAACAACCAAGCAAAATCTGCTAGACCGAATGTTCGGAGCTTGCAACCTGCTGTAATGAGTCAAAAACTTGCTCCCGGACCTACTGTTTTTTGTGCTACATATAACACATCTTCTAAGTCAGTAGTTGGGAACAAAAATTTTCGATGTTTGGCTCATAAACCTATTGTACCTTCTCAGCTTTCGCGTGTTATTCCCGCTGGACGTCGTGTGACTCAGTACTAGATTCCTAAAAGTCTTTTAACTAACCCCAGTATTGAGTCATCGACGTATTGTGCTACTGTGTAGGTTTCACGTTTGAGGAAGGAGAACATTTGGATTGTGGATTCAGGTTGCTCACGCCACATGACCGGTAACAAAGATTGATTCTCCTCTCTCTCTTTTGTGTCACGTGTAGAAAATGTTACTTTCGTCGATAACTCTTCTACTCCCATAATTGCTAAAGGTTCGGTTAGAGTAAACAATCTCTACACTTTGAAAGATGTGGCACTTGTTAAAAATTTGAAATAGAACTTGCTTTCGGTTTCACAATTGCTAGATGAAAATCTAGAGGTTAGCTTTGCTAAAAATTGCTGCAAGATTGTAGATTCAAAAGGTGAGCTTTTGTTTAACATGTCTAGGTTTGGAAGAATTTTTAAAGCTGATTTTGATTTGTCAACTTCTAAGCATCGGTGTCTAGTTGCTAATGATACAAAAGATCTATATTTTTGGCATCGTAGACTTGGTCACATAGGCTTTGATCATCTCACTCGTGTTAGTGCTCTCGATCGCATACGTGGGCTGCCGAAGCTTAAAAAGGACAATGATATTGTGTGCTCTTCTTGTAGACATGCTAAGTTTGTTGCAGGTTCACATGCTCCTCTCACAATGATCATGACAGCTGAACCGGGACAACTTTTACATCTTGACATAGTAGGTCCGGCACGTGTTCAATCCTTCGGAGGTAAATGGTATGTGCTTGTGATTGTTGATGATTATTCCAAATATTCTTGGGTTTATTTTATGGCATCTAAGAATGAAGCTTTTAGTCATTTTAGAACTTTATTTCTTAGATTATCTATTGATCACCCAGGATCATTAAAAGCAATTAGAAGTGATAACGAAACTGAATTTAAAAACCAATCCTTTGATCACTTTTGTGCTGAAAATGGAATAGATCATCAATACTCTTCACCCTATGTACCACAACAAAATGGTGTCGTAGAAAGAAAGAACAGGACCTTAGTTGAGATGGCTAGGACTATGCTTGATGAATATCAAACTCCTAGGAAATTTTGGGCTGATGCAATTGCAACCGCTTGTTATGTCTCAAATCGTGTTTTCTTGCGTGCTAAGCTTGGAAAAAACCCATATGAGCTCCGTCTTGGACATAGGCCTAGTGTTAAACACTTTAGGGTTTTTGGTTGCAAATGCTTTGTTAAGAAACATGGTAATCTTGATAAATTTGAAGCTAGATCTGTTGATGGCATGTTTCTTGGTTATCCATCTCATACTAGAGGCTACCGTGTGCTTTTACTTGACACTAACAAAATTGTGGAGACTTGCGAGGTTTCTTTTGATGAAGCTAGCCCAAGTACTAGCTCCGATATTGCAGGTCCGGATCCATATCCGCAGGGGGAGAGTATTTTTATTGAAGAAGATGAAGAAGTGGTGCTGCTGCCCGAAAACTCGGAAGTAAATAACGATCAAGCTGCTGATTTTGCACCACAACCAGCACCAACAGTCACTACTGCTGGTTCGTACCTTCCTCAATCAACAAGCTCTCCTAATCAAAGGTCCGAACATGAAGAAGAAGGTGCTTGTGAAGTGTCTACTCCCCTCCGAGTACTCAAAAGTCATCCTCCACAACAAATCATTGGAAGCTTGCATGAACGAGTCACTCAGTCCAGGTTTTGCGATCCAAACTCTCATGCTCATTCTGCTTTTGTTGCTTCTTTTGAACCCAAGGATATATCACACGCACTCACTAATGAATCTTGGATTAATGCCATGCAAGAAGAGTTAGAAAATTTTGAAAGAAATAATGTTTGGAAACTTGTACCTCCACCTCAAGGTCACACATTAATTGGAACTAAATGGGTATTTAAAAATAAGCAAAGTGAGGATGGGGTTGTGGTTAGGAATAAAGCTAGGTTGGTTGCTCAAGGTTTCACTCAAATTGAAGGTCTAGATTTTGATGAAATATTTGCTCCTGTTGCTAGATTAGAAGCTATAAGAATTTTATTAGCATTTGCTGCATCTAAAGGTTTCAAGTTATATCAAATGGATGTTAAAAGTGCTTTTCTTAATGGCTACATAGAGGAGGAGGTTTATGTTAAGCAGCCACCGGGTTTTGAAAATCCAAATTTTCCTAATCATGTTTACAAACTTTCCAAAGCCTTGTACGGTCCAAAACAAGCCCCTAGAGCATGGTATGATAGGTTAAAAATATTCTTACTTGAAAAGGGGTTTACCATGGGCAAGGTTGATAAAACTCTTTTTGTACTTAAGCATGGCAATGACTCATTATTCGTTCAAGTGTATGTGGATGATATTATCTTTGGTTGTGCTTCTCATGATCTCGTGTCCAAGTTTTCAGCTATGATGAGTTCAGAATATGAGATCAGTATGATGGGAGAACTCACATACTTTTTAGGGCTGCAAATCAAGCAAACAAAAGAAGGAACTTTTGTGCATCAAACTAAGTATACAAAGGACCTTCTTAAGCGCTTCAACATGGACAAATGCAAGCCTCTTCGGACACCAATGGGAACAGCAACAACACTTGAACTTGACGAAGATGGTGACCCGGTCGATAAAAAAGAATACAGAAGTATGATTGGATCACTTTTGTATCTCACGGCGTCAAGACCGGACATACAATTCAGCGTATGTCTTTGTGCACGTTTTCAAGCTTCTCCACGTGCTTCACATCGCCAAGCCATCAAAAGGATTCTCAGGTACCTACATGGAACTCAAGAATTTGGTATTTTTCTTCCTTCTTCCTCAACCGTTTCTTTGAAAGCTTTTTCGGATGCTGATTTTGGGAGTTGTAGGATTGATAGGAAAAGTACTTCGGGTGCTTGTCATTTTCTTGGTAATTCACTTGTTGCTTGGTCCTCTAGAAAACAAAGTTCAGTTGCATAATCCACGGACGAATCTGAATATGTAGCTGCGGCTAGCGCTTGCTCACAAATTCTTTGGATTGTTCAAACACTTAAGGACTATGGGGTTGATTTAGATAGTGTTCCACTGTTTTGTGATAACACTAGTGCAATTTGTATTGCTAAAAACCCCGTGAAACACTCTAGAACTAAGCACATTGACATTAGGTATCACTTTCTTCGTGATAATGTTGAAAAAGGAAACATTGTGCTTCACCATGTCGATATCGAACAACAATTGGCTGATATTTTTACAAAACCTTTGGATTTCACTCGTTTTTGTTTTCATTCATAGTGAAATAGGGGTTATGCATCCTCATGCTTCAATTGAGGGGGAGTTTTGAAACTTTGAAAGTCTATGTGTGAATCTGAAACTAAAATAATATGAGCATAGTATTTCATACATATATGACTTTGTGATTCCTTTTACAGGCTGAAAGTTCTTACTACATTACTCATGTTATACATTTTGTAGTTTTTGCCATGACTAGTAATTGGAATAATTACTTACACTAAATCTGGTCATGATCGAACTTTCTTGCTGTTTTGAACTTGTTGCGTGCTCACAAGTGCTTTTAATCATAAAAAATTAATCAAGTGATCAGCTCACATGTTGAGTTTTCAAATAAAAAATTGAGAAAAGATCAAGAGAATATGCATGCATCGCACTTCTTCTTTTGAGATTGCTTATCATTGCACTAAGATATGAACTTGGAAGGAATTGTGTATGATTAAAACCATGTACTTAAGCTTCTGATTGTCAAATGACATAGGCTTGGCTTGGTTGGTTAGAATAAGGGTGATGCGGCATATAATCTCTTGCAAATATCATATGATCAACTTTGTGCCTTAAATGATTATGAATAATAAAAATGCAGCAACAAGTGTCATGTTTTCAGGTTTTGAAATAGTTGAGTAAGGGAGATCATGAATTGCTTAAACTGAAAAATACATTTGATCTCTAGCATGGCTTACACTACTTTATGTATCTCATTGATGTGATAGTGTAAGTAACCTGATAGTATGACTTGGATGAGCTTTGTTTTGTATGTATATGTTATAATATGCTCATAACATTTACAAATTTCTCTTTTGAACCTTGCTGAATACATTGTCAAAGGGGGAGAAATATGTATAAGGAGAGATTTTTTTACACTTTGCATATGTTATACACTTTCTTCCTTCTCTGATTTTAAAAAAATGGGGAGAAATTAATAAAGGGGGAGAAATGAGTTTTCAAAGCTTTTCAAAACTTTTCATAAGCCAATGTTCGGATTTTAATTGGTGTTGCCAATGCATTCATCAAGGGGGAGATTGTGAGACCTATGTGTGCTGAATACATTGGCAATTAGGATAAAAGTTAGCATTAACATTCAAAGTTTTGAATATTGACAAAACATTCTTCTGTGGCAAGGTCCAACAAGTTCTTTGTTAGGTCCGCCAAGTGTTGGCAAGGTCCGATGCAAGGTCCGGAGAGCTTCTGTGAGGTCCGGAGCTTGTTTTTAGGGAGCTCCCGTGAAGTTCAACTCGTAGAACTGCAGCGTCTTGTTTTTACTTTTAACTCGCAATGTTTCAAACTTGCTTTATGGGAAGGTTTGCTTAGTATTAATTTGCTAAGTTTTTGGTGTGTTTTGGTGGTTATGGCTGTTATCATTTGCTATGGTTTACAACATGCTTATGTGAGGTGCTCACGTAAGATGTTGTAGTTTCGGAACTAACGAGAGTCAAGTCGAGGACTTGTGCTCGGAAGACTTGGTTGTTTATTCATGTGCAGGTGTTGCTTGAGTTAAATACATGGCTGGTGACGGGATCCTTGGACTAGTCTCAGGGAGGATATGAGGTTCCAACAACCAAGTTCGGGAGGAGCTGTGGTTGAGTTGATCGGGAGGTCGCGCAGCATGTTTGGATCAAGGGCAGTGCATATGAAGGTTGCGTATACATCGTTGGAAGGTGTTTGCACGTGTGCAAGGAGTGCATGGACGTGGCAACATTGTTCCAAGGCGTGATGAAGAGATGTGGATGTAAAGAATTGGTCGGAAAGGTTCAACCGACTAGGTTATGGACTCAGGCTGCGGCTGAGTCGTGTTTGACTCAAATATGGAAAGTTTTGAGTTGGTTATGATAGGATTTCGTTTGGATCATGAATTTGAGTTATTTTAGGAATGTTTGGGACGTTCCTAAGGTGTTTGGAAGTCTTAAGATTGCTTCTATCTGCGTATAGAAGAGTCTTGAGCAGTATTGGAAAGTTACAGTTTGAATCCAAGTAGGAGTATGAGTCCTAGTTTGAGTTGAGTTGGCCTTAGGGCTGGTTATATAAGCAAGGGGGGCCAAGTCTCGTGGGTGCATGTAACACCCCAAATTTTTGGTCAAGACTCAAATTTTGATTTAGAACCATAAACCATGTTCAGAGGGGAATTTAGAAATTTTTGGACGTGTTGCATGTTTTGCAAAAATTCAAATTCAAACTGGAATTCAAATTATACTCAAAGCAGAAAAGAAATGGAAGAAGAAAAAGGAAAACCGGAAAAAAAACTGGCCAGTGGGCCGAAAACCAGGCCGGCCCAGCAAACCCCCGCGCAGCCCGCCCCCGCGCGCGCCGCGCTGCCCCCTCGCTGACGGGCGGGACCCACCTGTCATCCCTAACCCGAGCCCCGCGACCCCGGACTTCTTTCCCCGCGCGCGCGCTCGATCTGAACCGATTGGAAACCCGTCCCCGCAGCCGAATTCCGATCCCAGCGGACTCCAACTCGATCACAACAGACCCACCGCCCTCCCCCGGCTATAAAAACCACCGATCCGATCAGTTTTTCCCACGCGATCGCCGATTTTCACTCCGGTGAGCACCG
The DNA here is from genome assembly GCA_030760725.1 of Neostapfia colusana. Taxonomy (NCBI): domain Eukaryota; kingdom Viridiplantae; phylum Streptophyta; class Magnoliopsida; order Poales; family Poaceae; genus Neostapfia; species Neostapfia colusana. Next base: position 112,832,903 of record JASWHV010000006.1, read on the forward strand.
AGACTTCGCCGGTGAATTCTGGCCGATCTAAGCTCGGAAACTCTGATCTAACTCGCTGGTCTTGATCCACCGCCTCCGGGGAACTTTGCAGGTGCAGAAAACCCGAAGACTTACGGTGCAAATCCAGCTCCGACGAGCTTCGCCGTGGTTTTGCCTCGGACCTCGTCGCAGAGCACTCTCCAGGACCCCCGAGCTCAAGAAAACCCCCGAGGTGAGATCCCTGACCTCCCCTCTACCGATCTAGGCCATAAGATCACAGTTCTAGGCAGAATTCTCGAGGATCCGAAAGTTTCCGGCGAGATCGCCGCTTCCCGCCGCCGTGCGCCGCCGGCAGCGCCGCCCGCGCTCGATCAGAGCGACGTGGCCGCTTGTGCGCCGTTTATTTTAAATCGCACGGTAGACTTTAAATCCCCGCGTACCGGTTCGATGTTATAATCTCAGCCGTCGGTTTAGAATCGGACGGTCCACGTCGACCCCGCGTTATAAAGGCTGGAATTCTTACGTGCTACCCCCTGGGGTTCTCTGGAATTGAGAGCTAGCCCCGGAAACTTCAGATCTAGCCCCTCGAACTCCAGAAAATCATGTAAATTCATTTAAAAATCAGTTTTAGCCCCTGGACTTAATAGAAATTAGGAAAAACACCTCTGATAAGTGTAGCTAGACCCCTGGAAATTATAAAAATAATATTATAGACCCTGTAATGGGGTGAATTCATTATTTTAACCCTGTTTAGTAATTAATCTAGAAAATTGAATATGTAACTAGTGTTTAAAAATCAAAAAGTGGGACAAACATAATTGTCAAAATTAATTAAAAACTTTCTCAGTACTTAGAAAACTTTGGAGTGAGATAAAAATATATTTTTGGGCTGAAATAAATCTGTTTCATCTATTATTCACATTTATTAAGTATAGGGACACATTTTTAAGTAAAGAATAGTTATAGGAAAATAGGGAAAATAGTTATGAAATAGTATACATCAGAAGCCAAGGTCAAAATATGATATTAAAAATTATTTAGGACCAGAACCTATTCTGTTTAGGTGATGTGTATCACTAATTTCATAATAAAATACACAATTATGCATAGAAATCATAAACACATGATTAAAAGTGCATGTAAGCCACAACTCAACACACATAAAGTAACCACAACACATATAATGGTAAAGAACTTTCATAAATATGAATGTGTGGTTTGTATGAAGTGGAAGTGTGAACTATGTCTTATGATTGTTGCTTTTCTTTTGCTATGTGTGATGGTATGAAGTAGAACCTGCTCAAGAGCAAGTTAACCTTTTCCAAGATCAGGACTACCCATTTCAAGAGCAGCAAGAAGGAGGCAAGTGTCCTTGACCACTTTGATCCTATGCTAGGATGTGTAGATAGAGTTATTTGCATTGTCAAGTTAAATTTGAAACCCATGCTAGGAAAGTTTCCCTAGAATTGCATTACCTTGTTTCCTTGTAGCTTGGGTTGGGATTTATTTTACCATGTCATTTATTTACATGCATATGCTTAGCCATGCTTAGAATGGGATATTTGGGATATGAAATCATCAGTTTATATTACCATACTCTTGAGTGAGACATTGTGAGTTATGTAGAGGTAGGGATCAAGGCAAGTTGGATGTTTTGGTTGTGTGCTGGGTGCACGAGACTTGGGTTTGTGTTTAGTACTTGCCTGGATCCTAAGGACCGGTTCATGGAGCATGTAACCCGGCTTTACAGTGCCAACCACATGCTGAGATGGGGCAGCTTGGCCAATTAATTAGGTGTATCCCCGGCGTAGTATGGGTGTGTTGGATGGTGCGGGGAGTAGGTGTCAGCTGGACTACCATATGAACCGCAAGGCTCAAGAGGGGGCCACTGCAGCGGGGTTGGAGCCTCTTGTATGCTGTTAGGGGTGAAACCTCAGTGGGCCCACGCTCGTCGGGAATCCCTTTGTAAAGGCTTCGTAGTGATCTCCTGGCTGCACACCTGGGAAGTGTGAATGTGGATCGTAGCCACTGGCATAATGGAGGTTCTTTTAGTCCACCCGGCAACGGGGGATGAAATCACTACTTGTGGGTACAGTGGTACACACTCTGCAGAGTCAAAACTGTCTTGACAGCCGTGCTCACGGTTAAGAGCGGCCTGGACTTATTCATGATTAGAGGATTGATGGTTTTGGAAGTTAAGCGGGGAGCTTAACATTGGTAATGATGTTATGGTTATTGGATTACAATGATGGGATGGGAGATTGGGACCTTTTCACCTGTGTAGTAATGTAGGTGCTTAATAAGCTAAGGTGATAGGTATTAATTGCGCAGTGCTTTAACCATGAGTTTAACCTTTCCTTGTTCTAGCCATGCATGATATAATTTTCCCACACTTGCTGAGTACCATTGGTACTCAACCTTGCATATTTGTTGGTTTATATTGCTGCTCAGGTCAAGATAATGAGGTGGTGTATAATGACCAAGATTTTGGACCCGAGGAAGGTTTTTAGGTTCATGAAGACCCCCGGGCAACGCCTGTGAAGGAGCCCCAAAGAATAATATTCCGCTGCTAGTTTATTTACTTGTGATGAAGCATTAGTGTCCATTGAGACATTTGCGATGTAAGACTTATTTATATTCGACACCTGGCTTGTAATAAATGATGCTTCACTATTTGTCATCACATGTATGAGAAAATGATCTTGGCATACATGTGATAGTCACTTGGTTATTTCTTCGGAAAAACCGGGTGTGACAGAGGTGGTATCAGAGCCAAGGTTGCCCGTAGGAACGTGGACCTAGGTAGAAATGGACGTATTTAAGGGCACTATTTTCTTAAAAACTATTTTCCAAGGTGTGGGTGGAAAAATGTTATTAAAGGAGTCATTTTCTTCATCTTACCCCAACTTTCATTCAAAATAAGATTTTTGTTTGAGAATTTGTCTAACCTAATTTTAAATTCTTTTGTTTTAGATGGTTCGCATGATTCGCACCGCTCGTAAGTCCACAGGAGGGAGAGTTCCCGTAGTTGCCCTTGCCGAAAGAGAGGAGAGTCGCCCCGTGACGTACCTTTCCTACGGATTGGCAGTAGGAGACTTGTTGCGCCACCTTCGACGTATGCTCGAAGCCGCCGGCAATATGGGCAAGCTAATCATCCACTATAACTCCACCAGGACCATCCGTGAGAAGAGGGAAGAATGGAGTTCGGAGATGAGGATTATACACGAGAATCAGCTGCTTAAGATTCACCACTCTCCAGCTTGTCGAGCAACACAAGTTGACGCGGAGAAAGATGTCACTTGGGAGGCCATCACCTGCCAGAGTCACATCTATCGTCGCCACTTGGACAAATCTGAGTACATGTATGTCCTCCAACGTGAGAGTGGTACCACGGAGTACAAGTACCCACCGGTGCAGCAAGGGACTTCCCATGAGCACATGGATTTGTGCTTGGAGGATGCTGCTATGCTCAGCACTCGACTGCAGGAGTGTCAACAAGAGCTTCAGGATGTCCGAGACACCCTGAAGGAAATGGAGGCGTTGCTGCGAGCTTGCTTAAAGGCGAGAGAAAGAGGAGATGGGAATGAACTGTGTGTCACCGTGAGTGATCCATGGACTCCTGACTCCCCGGATCGCCGAGCAATCAGGCGTCGTCGCACCTCTCCACCAGCGGCCTCCCCACCCAAAGCAGAGTCAGAAGGTAGCCGAAATGAGGAGGAAGATCCCGAGGAGCCAGCTCAAGAGGACGAGTAGTGTAGAGTCTTTCCCTTAGCTAGCAAGAGGTCGAGTAGTCGAGTCGTTACGTAGTTAATGGTGTGATAATGCTTGGTGTGTGACGTGAGTTGTGGAAGCCATGAGCAATTGTCCACAGCCTCGTCTCCAGATTGTTTTGCTTTGGTGTGAACCCACAGGAAATAATAGTGCATTTATTTGGTGTGAGATATAAACCCTCGTAAAATTTTAACCAAGCCTCAACACCTCAAAGTACCAACAAATGAAAGTAGTAAGATGATACTAAATGGTATCAAATTAACATTTGATTGATTCTACCAGATGGCCGGAAGAGGAAAAGGACGTGCTGCCAACCCCGCCAACAACAATGATGAGGCATGCAACCCTCATCTTTCCGAAGGCCAGGACCGGGGTGGTCGCCGCGAAGAAGTTGATCCTCTCCACCAAATGCTGGAGAATCAAAATCAGCTCATCCAGAACTTGACTCAAGTGGTGGCCAACTTGCATCAAGTTCCACCTCCACAAGCTGCACCACGCCAACCAAGGTTGAGTGAGTTTCTAGGAACTCAACCTCCAAAGTTTGCAAGTGCTGCTGAACCCCTGGAGGCAGATGATTGGCTGAAGACCATTGAAAGTAAGATGAGGATAATACAATGCCAAGGGTATGAGAGGGTGCTGTTTGCCTCTCATCAGTTGAATGGACCTGCTGCTGATTGGTGGACCACCTACGTGGCTGCCCATCATGACCCTGAGAACATCACTTGGGAAGAGTTCAAGCGTAGCTTCCGCAACCACTACATCCCAAGAGGTGAACTCAAAAACAAGAGGAAAGAGTTTCTGGGACTGCAGCAGGGAAACATGACGGTGAGGGAATACCTCACTAAATTTACTCAACTATCCCGTTATGCTCCACGAGATATAGAGACTGATGAGCAGAAACAAGATTGTTTCGTGGAAGGACTTACCGCAGAGATGTAGTGTGCAATGTCCTCCAATGAGTATGAAAGCTTTCAAAAGATGGTGGACAGAGCATTTGTGGTGGAAAGGAAGCTAAAGGCCCTGGAAAATGAGAATAAGAGGAAGGCGGGATGGTCACATCAGGCCTCAGGGAGCAACACCCGCCCACGTATGATGCAGCAACCTACGGGGCAGATGAGTCGTGCTGCGGTACCCTATTCAGCACCAAGAGGGTACAACCCAAACTACAGGCCACCCGCAGCACCAGCACAGCCGCAACGTCAGTTTGTGCAGCAGCCTCGCCCCGCATATCCACCTCGACCAGCAGTGCAAGGACCCCCGAACCAACCCCAAGACAACAAAGGCCAAGCACCTAAGGTTGGGGTGCAATGTTTCAACTGTGGTGAAGTGGGGCACTACGCCCATAAATGCCCAAAGAAGAAGCCTGCGCCGCCACAACAGCAGAATGTAGTGAGAGGACGGGTGAACCATGTCACTATGGAGGAAGCACAAGAGGCACCCGACGTGGTAGTTGGTAAGTTTCCTGCCAATTTACACCTTGCAACTCTGCTGTTCGATTCTGGTGCTACCCACTCGTTCATTGCTCAAGGGTTTGTTAAGAAGCATGACCTAGCAACCACACAAATGAACCATATGCTTGCTGTAAACTCTCCAGGCGGAGAAATAAGGACAAGACAAGTGTGTCCCAAAGTGAGTCTAGACATTAATGGGGTAGTATTTACTGCTAACCTCATAGTGATAGATTCACAAGGGATAGATATTATTTTGGGTATGGATTGGTTGACCAAACATAAAGGAATTATCCATTGTTCGACCAGAACGGTGGAACTAACTCACCCCAGTGGCACCCGAGTAAAATTCATAACCCTACACGAGCCTAGGAGGGACATTAAATTAAATCAAGTGGAGGTGAAAGTTGAGGAAATCAGGACTATCAGGGAATATCCAGATGTTTTTCCGGAGGAATTGCCAGGCATGCCTCCCGACCGTGACGTGGAATTCGCAATTGAGCTAATACCGGGAGCAGCCCCGATATACAAGAGACCTTATCGGATGGACTCCAAGCAGCTAGAGGAGCTCAAGGATCATTTGAGAGAATTGACGGAGAAGGGGTATATTCGCCCTAGTTCCTCACCATGGGGAGCTCCGGTAATATTTGTGCCCAAGAAAGACGGAACCCAAAGGTTATGCATGGATTACCGTGCCTTGAATGAGGTGACCATCAAGAACAAGTACCCATTACCTCGCATTGAAGACTTTTTTGATCAGTTGAGGGGAGCTTGTGTGTTCTCGAAAATTGATCTCAGGTCGGGGTACCACCAACTCAAGATAAGGCAATCAGATATTCCCAAGACAGCTTTCGTATCTCGGTACGGACTGTATGAATACACTGTCATGCCTTTCGGGCTAACCAATGCCCCGGCATATTTTATGTACCTCATGAACAAGGTATTCATGGAATATCTGGACAATTTTGTGGTGGTTTTCATAGATGATATTCTCGTCTTCTCAAAAATGAAGAAGAACATGAGAAACATCTAAGGTTGGTGTTACAGAGGCTGAGAGAACACTAACTATATGCCAAGTTGAGCAAGTGTGAGTTTTGGCTGAAGAGAGTTCCCTTTTTAGGACATATAATCTCGGAGGGAGGAATCTCCGTAGATCCCGCCAAAATCGAGGATATCCAGAAGTGGAAGACCCCTGAAAATGTCGGGGAAGTTCGAAGCTTTTTGGGATTGGCTGGATACTATCGACGGTTTATTGAGGGATTCTCCAAGATCTCGAGACCTCTCACCAAACTGTTGGAAAAGGGAATCGCATTCACCTGGACGCCACAGTGCGAGACGAGCTTTCAGGAGCTAAAGAAGAGATTGACAACAGCCCCAGTGCTGGTTATGCCAGATATGCAGAAGAATTTCACAGTGTACTGCGATGCCTCTGGAAATGGGTTGGGATGTGTTCTCATGCAAGAAGGACATGTCGTGGCATATGCATCCCGGCAGCTTCGGAAGCATGAGAAGAACTATCCTACACATGACCTAGAACTAGCCGCAGTGGTACACGCGTTGAAAATTTGGCGGCACTATTTGATGGGGAAGAGGACAGAGATATATACGGATCATAAGAGTTTGAAGTACATATTCACACAGCCAGATCTCAATCTCCGACAAAGGAGATGGTTAGAGCTAATCAATGACTTTGATGTGGGCATCAACTATCATCCTGGGAAAGCAAACGTCGTGGCCGATGCTTTGAGTCGGAAAGTGCAGGTCAATAAGTTGAGTTTGAAGGACATGCCTGCAGAATTGAAGGACGAGGTTAAAAGGCTCAATCTATGTCTAGTAAATAGTGGTGAAGCCATCGCCATGGAAGTGGACTCCACACTCGAGCGAGACATACGCGAGGGCCAAAAGAATGATGAGAAGATACAAGAGATCCGACAGCTCATCAAGGAAAATAAAGCTCCTGGTTTTAGAGAGGATGAACAAGGAACGGTGTGGCACGGGAAAAGGATCTGTGTGCCAGAAGTAAAGGAGATCCGTGAATTGATTTTGAAGGAGGCTCACGATTCCGACTATTCCATTCATCCTGGGAGTACGAAGATGTACCAGGACCTCAAAGGCAGGTATTGGTGGTATGGCATGAAGCGAGATGTCGCGGAACATGTTGCCCTGTGTGACACATGTCAGTTGGTGAAAGCAGAACATCAACGGCCCGCGGGATTATTGCAACCACTTAAAGTGCCTGAATGGAAATGGGAAGAAATCAGCATGGATTTTGTCGTGGGATTGCCTAGGACCCAATCCGGTATGATTCAATATGGGTCATTATTGATAGGCTAACCAAGGTAGCTCATTTCATCCCTGTGAAAGAAAGCTACAGCGGATCCAAGTTGGCAGAATTGTACATGTCAAGGATTGTATGTTACCATGGAGTGCCAAAGAAGATAGTGTCGGACCGAGGGACACAGTTCACCTCGAGGTTTTGGCAGAAGTTGCATGAAACCATGGGAACCCATCTGAACTTCAGCTCTGCCTATCATCCCCAAACTGACGGGCAGACGGAGAGAACCAATCAGATCCTTGAAGATATGTTAAGGGCATGTGCACTCAAAAACAATAGGAGTTGGGACAAGAACTTACCATATGCGGAGTTTTCCTATAACAACAGCTATCAAGCTAGTATGAAGATGTCACCGTTTGAAGCTTTGTATGGAAGGAAGTGCAGAACTCCCCTATTTTGGAACCAAACAGGAGAAAGTAAAGTGTTTGGTCCAGAAGTGCTACAAGAAGCCGAGGCAAAGGTGAGGGAGATTCGCAACAACTTGAGGATAGCACAAACACGCCAGAAGAGTTATGCTGATGTACGAAGAAGAGAACTCGTTTTCAACGTGGGAGACTATGTTTATCTCAAGGTGTCCCCTATCAGAGGACTTCGTAGGTTCAAGGTGAAAGGGAAGTTGTCACCTCGATACATCGGACCCTTCCAGGTTTTGGAAAGGAAAGGCAAAGTGGCGTACCAACTAGAGTTACCGGTTCATCTATCGGACGTGCACGATGTATTCCATGTGTCACAACTCAAGAAATGCTTGAGGACGCCTGAGGAGGTGTTACCCATGAATGAAGTGGATGTAGCTGAGGATTTGTCCTATGCCGAACAACCATACAAGATTTTGGAGACGATGGAACGCCTCACCAGAAATAAAAGAATCCGGATGTGCAAGGTGCAGTGGAAGCATCACTCCGAAGAAGAAGCCACCTGGGAACGGGAAGATGAGCTCAAGGCACAATTTCCGGAATTGTTTTCTTAGAAACACCAATCTCGAGGACGAGATTTCTTTTAAGGGGGGTAGAGCTGTAACACCCCAAATTTTTGGTCAAGACTCAAATTTTGATTTAGAACCATAAACCATGTTCAGAGGGGAATTTAGAAATTTTTGGACGTGTTGCATGTTTTGCAAAAATTCAAATTCAAACTGGAATTCAAATTATACTCAAAGCAGAAAAGAAATGGAAAAAAGAAAAAGGAAAACCGGAAAAAAACTGTCCAGTGGGCCGAAAACCAGGCCGGCCCAGCAAACCCCCGCGCAGCCCGCCCCCGCGCGCGCCGCGCTGCCCCCTCGCTGACGGGCGGGACCCACCTGTCATCCCTAACCCGAGCCCCGCGACCCCGGACTTCTTTCCCCGCGCGCGCGCTCGATCTGAACCGATTGGAAACCCGTCCCCGCAGCCGAATTCCGATCCCAGCGGACTCCAACTCGATCACAACAGACCCACCGCCCTCCCCCGGCTATAAAAACCACCGATCCGATCAGTTTTTCCCACGCGATCGCCGATTTTCACTCCGGTGAGCACCGAGACTTCGCCGGTGAATTCTGGCCGATCTAAGCTCGGAAACTCTGATCTAACTCGCTGGTCTTGATCCACCGCCTCCGGGGAACTTTGCAGGTGCAGAAAACCCGAAGACTTACGGTGCAAATCCAGCTCCGACGAGCTTCGCCGTGGTTTTGCCTAGGACCTCGTCGCAGAGCACTCTCCAGGACCCCCGAGCTCAAGAAAACCCCCGAGGTGAGATCCCTGACCTCCCCTCTACCGATCTAGGCCATAAGATCACAGTTCTAGGCAGAATTCTCGAGGATCCGAAAGTTTCCGGCGAGATCGCCGCTTCCCGCCGCCGTGCGCCGCCGGCAGCGCCGCCCGCGCTCGATCAGAGCGACGTGGCCGCTTGTGCGCCGTTTATTTTAAATCGCACGGTAGACTTTAAATCCCCGCGTACCGGTTCGATGTTATAATCTCAGCCGTCGGTTTAGAATCGGACGGTCCACGTCGACCCCGCGTTATAAAGGCTGGAATTCTTACGTGCTACCCCCTGGGGTTCTCTGGAATTGAGAGCTAGCCCCGGAAACTTCAGATCTAGCCCCTGGAACTCCAGAAAATCATGTAAATTCATTTAAAAATCAGTTTTAGCCCCTGGACTTAATAGAAATTAGGAAAAACACCTCTGATAAGTGTAGCTAGACCCCTGGAAATTATAAAAATAATATTATAGACCCTGTAATAGGGTGAATTCATTATTTTAACCCTGTTTAGTAATTAATCTAGAAAATTGAATATGTAACTAGTGTTTAAAAATCAAAAAGTGGGACAAACATAATTGTCAAAATTAATTAAAAACTTTCTCAGTACTTAGAAAACTTTGGAGTGAGATAAAAATATATTTTTGGGCTGAAATAAATCTGTTTCATCTATTATTCACATTTATTAAGTATAGGGACACATTTTTAAGTAAAGAATAGTTATAGGAAAATAGGGAAAATAGTTATGAAATAGTATACATCAGAAGCCAAGGTCAAAATATGATATTAAAAATTATTTAGGACCAGAACCTATTCTGTTTAGGTGATGTGTATCACTAATTTCATAATAAAATACACAATTATGCACAGAAATCATAAACACATGATTAAAAGTGCATGTAAGCCACAACTCAACACACATAAAGTAACCACAACACATATAATGGTAAAGAACTTTCATAAATATGAATGTGTGGTTTGTATGAAGTGGAAGTGTGAACTATGTCTTATGATTGTTGCTTTTCTTTTGCTATGTGTGATGGTATGAAGTAGAACCTGCTCAAGAGCAAGTTAACCTTTTCCAAGATCAGGACTACCCATTTCAAGAGCAGCAAGAAGGAGGCAAGTGTCCTTGACCACTTTGATCCTATGCTAGGATGTGTAGATAGAGTTATTTGCATTGTCAAGTTAAATTTGAAACCCATGCTAGGAAAGTTTCCCTAGAATTGCATTACCTTGTTTCCTTGTAGCTTGGGTTGGGATTTATTTTACCATGTCATTTATTTACATGCATATGCTTAGCCATGCTTAGAATGGGATATTTGGGATATGAAATCATCAGTTTATATTACCATACTCTTGAGTGAGACATTGTGAGTTATGTAGAGGTAGGGATCAAGGCAAGTTGGATGTTTTGGTTGTGTGCTGGGTGCACGAGACTTGGGTTTGTGTTTAGTACTTGCCTGGATCCTAAGGACCGGTTCATGGAGCATGTAACCCGGCTTTACAGTGCCAACCACATGCTGAGATGGGGCAGCTTGGCCAATTAATTAGGTGTATCCCCGGCGTAGTATGGGTGTGTTGGATGGTGCGGGGAGTAGGTGTCAGCTGGACTACCATATGAACCGCAAGGCTCAAGAGGGGGCCACTGCAGCGGGGTTGGAGCCTCTTGTATGCTGTTAGGGGTGAAACCTCAGTGGGCCCACGCTCGTCGGGAATCCCTTTGTAAAGGCTTCGTAGTGATCTCCTGGCTGCACACCTGGGAAGTGTGAATGTGGATCGTAGCCACTGGCATAATGGAGGTTCTTTTAGTCCACCCGGCAACGGGGGATGAAATCACTACTTGTGGGTACAGTGGTACACACTCTGCAGAGTCAAAACTGTCTTGACAGCCGTGCTCACGGTTAAGAGCGGCCTGGACTTATTCATGATTAGAGGATTGATGGTTTTGGAAGTTAAGCGGGGAGCTTAACATTGGTAATGATGTTATGGTTATTGGATTACAATGATGGGATGGGAGATTGGGACCTTTTCACCTGTGTAGTAATGTAGGTGCTTAATAAGCTAAGGTGATAGGTATTAATTGCGTAGTGCTTTAACCATGAGTTTAACCTTTCCTTGTTCTAGCCATGCATGATATAATTTTCCCACACTTGTTGAGTACCATTGGTACTCAACCTTGCATATTTGTTGGTTTATATTGCTGCTCAGGTCAAGATAATGAGGTGGTGTATAATGACCAAGATTTTGGACCCGAGGAAGGTTTTTAGGTTCATGAAGACCCCCGGGCAACGCCTGTGAAGGAGCCCCAAAGAATAATATTCCGCTGCTAGTTTATTTACTTGTGATGAAGCATTAGTGTCCATTGAGACATTTGCGATGTAAGACTTATTTATATTCGACACCTGGCTTGTAATAAATGATGCTTCACTATTTGTCATCACATGTATGAGAAAATGATCCTGGCATACATGTGATAGTCACTTGGTTATTTCTTCGGAAAAACCGGGTGTGACAGTGCACGACTTTGGGCTGTTCCTCTTGTGTTTCTATTGAATAAAGTTCATAGTTTCGAGGAGCTTTTGTGCCTTGTTCGTCCGACTTGTTTTTCGTCAAGTCTTTCTCGCCGAGTTTCTGGACAGACCGACGTTGCTTCGGTGTTTCGTTCATAACTCGAGTTTTATAGATCCTATTGACGTGATTCTTTTTGGGTTGTCTTCACAACTCAATTATCTATCATCTGTGAAATTTTCAGGAGCTTAGGATCTGTAGTTTTTGATATACACGAGTTTCTTTGCAGTGTTGCAGATCTGTTTTATATCGGGTAGAACAGATTGATCTTCGTTTAATGTTTTGATCGTATCTCAAGTTTTACTTCGTGTTTTCAAGTGATTCTTGTTGCATTGGATCCGTGACTTGATTCTCTACCTCTCTACTTGATTTGTCACGGTTGAACACGTTTGAAACACTTGCACACACGGTTTCTTTAACCGATTGATTTTTTGCTGAGGGGTTTTTGTTGTTTCCGCTGGGAAAAGTTTTAATCTACCATTCCCCCCCCCCTCTGGTAGCTTTTCACGTGCTCTTCGATCCTACATCATCCTCAATCGATCACCAACATGGAGTCTTGACGACAGGACCCTGTTTGAGGTATGGCACCGTGTGAAATCCTCAGTGCATTTCTTTCGTACATTTGGATGTGTGGCACATGTGAAGCAGGTAAACAAGCGCCTTGCCAAGCTCGAAGACAGGAGCTACCTCATGGTCTTCATCGGCTATGAAACTGGATCCAAGGCGTGGAGGTTCTATGATCCAGTCACACAAGGTGCATGCATTTGTTGTGTGATGCTATCTTCGAAGAGGATCGGGCCTATGACTGGAGAACGAGCGAGAACGGCGGGCCACTGTAGATGGAGTTCATCATGGCCGACATCGCACGCCAAGAGACCATGAACATGTCACCGCTAGAACCAGTGGCACTGTCATCAACACATGAGGCACGTTCATCATCAAGCAACAGGGCGATACCCACGTGCGGGCTTGAGCCTAGCACACCAACTGAGTCGGCAACTCCTAGAGCGATTGAGTTTGTGTCGCCACTGCCAGGAACACCCGATGCTGGCGTCGACGCAGACGACACACCACAACGGTACTGGACCATGGACAACGTGCTTGAGCAGCTTACACGGTCTGCAGATGGTTGAGGAGTTGTTGGCAGACGTCAGCGATGAGCCAACCACAGTGGACGAGGCGCTGAAGATTGATTAGTGACGGGAGTCCATGATAGAGGAAATGACCCCGATCCAAGAGAACAACACATGGTTCCTCGTCGAGCTCCCAAAAGGACAACGACCGATCGGCTTGAAGTGGGTGTTCAAGGCGAAGAGGGATGAGTCCGATGACATCTCAAAGTTCAAGGCTAGACTGATTGCAAGAGGGTACGTTTAGCGACAAGGGATCAACTTTGAGGAGGTGTTCGCCCTTGTCGCGCATATGGAAATAGTGTGCGTCGTGTTGGCCATGGTGGCACACCATGGCTGGTATTCTCATCACATGGACGTCAAGTCAGCGTTCCTGAATGGGGACCTTGCCGAAGAAGTCTACGTCTCTCAACCTCATGGGTTCATGGCTGAGGGATACAAACACAAAGTCCTAAAGCTGCACAAGGCGATGTATGGCCTGGGACAAGTGCCGCATGCGTGGAACGCAAAGCTCAACACGAGTCTCAGCGACATGGGGTTCCAACGATGCAAATTTGAACATTGGTTGTACACACGCAACAGGAAGAAGACAAGGCTCATTATCGGTGTTTACATTGATGACTTGCTGATTGTGGGAGAGTCTCTGATGGAGGTTGATTAATTCAAGAAGGAGATGAGGTGGGCTTTCCGGATGAGTAATTTGGGATACTTGTCTTACTACGTGGGAATCGAAGTCAAGCAAGGCAGGCATGGGATGGAGCTGCACCAGAGTGTGTACGCGTCCAAACTGCTAGAGAAGGTCGGCATGAGAAGTTGTAATGGCTGTGTAACGCTGATGGAAACTCGTTTGAAGCTGTCCAAGTTCAGCGCCTCATTGCCGGTGGATTCAACTCTTTATAAAAGCTTGATTGGAAGTCTTAGATACCTACTCCACACCCGGCCAGATATGGCGTATGCCATTTGGTATTTGAGTCGTTTCATGGAGGCTCCGAAGTAAGAACTCCTGGCTGCTCTCAAGCACGTGCTTCGGTATGTTGCTGCTACTCTAGAGTATGGCATCTTCTATCCCGTGGCGAAGGGGAGATGAAATTGCTAGGGTACAATGACAACAACATGGCGGGTGAGACTGATGATCAGAAGAGCACTACTGGTGTGCTATTCTTCCTTGGAGGCAACCCAAGAGCACTACATGTGTGCTATTCTTCCTTGAAGGCAACCCCGTGACCTGGTTATCCCAAAAGAAAGGGGTAGTGGTGCAATCCTCGTGTGAGGTGGAGTACATCGCTGCAGCGGCGGCGTCATGCCAGGCAGTGTGGCTTGTGCATCTCCTCGGCGACGTGGGTGGCAAATGCGCGACTACACCGATCATCAATATGGACAACATGTCGGCAATCACATTGGCAAAGAATCCTGTTTTGCACAACCAGAGCAAGCATATAGATGTCAAGTACCATTTCACCAGGGAATGCTACGAATGGGGCGATACCGAACTTGAACACACCGGAACACGGGAGCAACTAGCCGATATACTCACGAAGCCACTTGAGAGACAATGTTTTGAAGAACTTCGTGAGAGAATCAGCGTCTTAAAGATGCAACAGGCTAAGAACTGAGGATTAGGAGGATATTGTTAGTTAATCCTCAATTCTAGACATGTTAGCAGCTGAATAAACGACCTACTTTACGTGCGCTGCATTCGCGCTGAGGAGGCGCTGCATGGGATCCACAACGTGTGCATGGCGGTCTGGAACGTGCGCATGGCGTGCATGGTGGATGACGTGCGAGCGTTCCGGGTGATCTACACGTCCGACTATCATCTATATTAAAGAAAAAACATCAAAAAGAGATGGAACGTTCAATTCACCTAAAACCAACTCGCGTACGTTAGGCGATCTCTCTGTTCAGCGTGTTTTCTGTTGTTGTGCACTGTTGATCGTCTGGCGTTCTAATGAATCGCGGGCAGTGTTTCGACAGCCATCACCCGACTTCAGTCCTGGACCTACACGACGCTCCTAGGGCCGGCCCTGGGGCAGTGCCCAAGGGGCGACCGCCCCGGGCCCCCAAAAATTAAGGGCCCCCTCTGAATTTAGTCGATAAATTTTTATCACGCTACATAACTAAATAAGCAAATGTGATCAAAGTGGCATATGATAAAGAATTAATTAACCAAGAATAACAACCAGTGAAATTGTGGATTGAGTCTGTATATTTTACGTAGATGGTCATCCTAACAAAAAATCGGGAGTTCCAACAATACTCATGGCCATGCAGAGCGATAGAGGTTGAGCCGCTCCACATCGTTGCCTCGCCTATTCTTCTAAACTGGATGTTAATCGTTGAATCCTATCTTTATTCTCTTTGGTTGCGTATTGCGATTGTGATATCACTGGTCTGCTCAAGGCTACAGGGCTGCATACCACCACTTTATCGCCGTTGTCTTTATTGATTTTCTACATATACTACTTCTAGATTAGTTAATTTTCTCTTATTTTTTCTCTCCTCTAAGTGTATTATTTATGTAAAACTTATTATTGTGACACGATTAATGGTAATAAAATTTTATAATATAGTTATAAGTAATAAATTATCTTTCTATAGTTTCGGTGATTTTTTGTTGGCCTCGGGCCCCGAAAAAGTCAGGCCGGCCCTGGACGCTCCGTAATGCCATCATCGGCGAGATGCCCCTGGCCCTCGCTGATGCACACCTCGGGGGGTGTCGTTGTCCAGAGGTTGGAGTCATGATTCTCCCGCGGGGCGCAACCGCGCAAGTGAGCAGTCCACCCACTGGGTGATGGCCCACTGCAACAAGGGCCCCTACCGATACCCAAGGGTCGCACAACATACGTGGCCCAGCCCAGCAGAGTGGTCGGGACGAGCCCACCGGACCAAGCCCACCATCCGACCGCTTGATCGAGCCAATCCGAGCCGTCCGTTCCGCGTGGGCCTTCCGAGCCAACCATTTATAGGTCCTTCGCGGGCGCCCCGCAGTCTCCCTCCCCTCCCTCCTCCATTCCCCATCTCCCCCCCCCCCCAACCCACCCGCGCAGCGTTCACTAGGGTTTTCACCGGCGGCGGCGTCGAGATGGTGCAGCGCCTGACCTACCGGAAGCGTCACAGCTACGCGACCAAGTCCAACCAGACCCGCGTGGTCAAGACCCCAGGTGCGCGCCCCGTCTGTCCTCGCTCGCCCCGGGGGGATTTATTGGGGGGGGGGGGGGTGGTCTGTTGTTGGTGGTTCCTTGACGTGCTCCTCTTCCCTTCGGGCGTGGTTTTTCTTGCAGGTGGAAGGCTCGTCTACCAGTACACCAACAAGAGGGCGAGCGGGCCCAAGTGCCCCGTGACTGGGAAGAAGATCCAGGGGGTGAGCTGTGCAGCGCGCTGCGCTCTGGTTTAGCGCCGATTGTGTGCGCGTGCAGTGTTAGTTATGTTCTGCATTGATCCTGGAATTGGTAGGGTGGAGACGGTGTCCTAGAACTAGTTTTTTTTGGGTGAAGTAGTGCTTGGAACTAGATCTTGACTTGTTGTTCGGATGGTCCACATTTGATATTGTCTCGCCATTGTCTGTAGGATTGTTGCTGCCTGCAAAATTTGAGAGGTATTTCATTGGTTATGGCTGTTATGTGTCTAGATCTTTTGGTTGCGTGTAAAATCACGCTATAGTACCTGCATCGGAGGAGACGATTGCTTCGTAGTGTCTGTGATTGCCATTGTTTGTCGTGGTACGTCATCGTGTATTGTCATGATAGAATGGCACATTGTTGGTTGCCAAGTGCACTTTGCTGCTAGCTACGGTTTAGTCATTGTCTCACGTAAATCAATGTGCAAATGACGTTTTGTTGTAAGCTACAAATGACTATCGAATGCTGTTTTTGATTCTGTAGGCATGCAAGTAAAGGTCACCTTTTACATTGAAACTGAGTACCTCCTTTTAAAATGAAAATGAATTCCTCTCATGTTTGGTTGCACTGTGAAATTAGGAAGAAGCTGTGGTACTTTTAATCCCTGCTGAGTTATGAGCAACAGCTTAGACATCATTACCCTGTATTAGCTAAGAGCTAACACAACTGTTATAAGTGTTAATGATCCTTCTTGGTGTTGCTTATTTATATCTGATTTTAGTGGTTCATTTCGTATTTGATAAGTTCATGCAGACATTAGTATGGTTATAACTACTGCATAGATTCTGGTGATTACTGATTAATGTGTTTGAGCAGATGGGCCAAATTAGCTGATTTAATTTCTTTTTTCCATGTTGAGTATCATGTTAGATTCGTCATGTTCACATTATAGCCTTCTGAAAATCCCCTTCATGCTAGCTGTTGAGCTTGTTTTGGAGTTTGGGCTTTTTATTTTTACTGATGTTGTGTGAGTAGTCCCTTTGTAGATAGGATCTTAATACCACAAAGTTACTTAACTTTCCACATGCTCATGTTTTTGTCACGATATTTCCAGATCCCACACCTGAGGCCTGCTGAGTACAAGAGGTCCAGGCTGTCTAGGAACCGCAGAACTGTAAACCGGCCTTATGGTGGAGTGCTCTCAGGAACTGCAGTTAGGGAGAGGTCAGTAAATATAGCTGGATATATTAATAAGTGAAAAATCAGGATAGTCATCTTATTTGTAGTAATTTATTGTTTTCAGGATCATCCGCGCTTTCCTGGTTGAAGAGCAGAAGATTGTCAAGAAGGTTCTGAAAATACAGAAAACCAAGGACAAGACAGCCGCAAAGTAGAACTCCTGACATGGAAGCATAGTGCTGTTTTGTACACAACGAAAAGTGATTTTGATGATGAATGTTGGAAAATCTAGTGCCCCTGGTGTTAAGTGTTTAGTATATGAGAGACAGTAAAATGCTTGTTGCATTTAGAATGTTTCAGAACCCTGCACCTTTTTTGGAGTACTGCCGTACTTGGACATCAGTCCCCTAGACGCTTTGTTATGGGTCCAGATCGTATTGGGGAACCTTCAGCTAGCTGAATTCATTTTTTTAATCAATTTTGTCATCTATGATCTCTCGATCAATTATGGTCATGCGAGATTGTTATGCATGTGGTCTCCACAAAATTGGCAGGTAGCTTGGTTGGCCATGTATCACTACAATTTTGTACAAATTTTGATGTTCAAATTCACAATCAGCAGTTTGGAACATTTTACTGTCGATATTAATGTTTGATAGTAATACAAAGACAAGGCTGTGAAGTTTGATTCGACAAGCAGACTGTCAATAAGTTCCACGAGGATGCAAAACGGGCAAATTTATGTCAGAAAGAACAGGGTAAATTTACACGGAAGATAGGGGAAATAAAAGAGCAGTCAAAGGCGATATAAAACCCCCAAGATAATTAAGTTTTTTGTGTTGGAAAAAATATATCAAACAAGATTCGCATGCGAATTGAGAGACTGAAAGTGCCATATATCGTGAGATTCCAAAAACTCAAAATATATGTAATACATCAAAAGGTATTCTTTCTATCTGTTAGCTTTGTTGTTAACAAGCGTATAGCTTGCTCACAGTATATACACCTCACCTAAATCTGAAGAAAAAAATATATGTTTTCTTTTGTTGCTAACAGAAATGCTAACAGATGAAGGCCACTCACGCTCACATAATCTGTACATGAAACCTCTGATATGAAATTGTACATGAAACCTAGTGTGGCAGCTCAGTCTGGAAAGAAGCTGGGCTAAGGAACGACTCCCAGGGTATGTTGCACCTCCACTCCTCTGAAGAATAATCTGCACCCAGATCAAAAGGGAAGTTGATCCTCCCCACAGCTTCCCAGTCACTGCTCTTCATGCTGCAGCCATTGCCAGGTTTCCTTGTGGACGAGTCTTGACTCCTGCTGCTGGTGCCTCCATTGACATCTGCAGACGAATCAACTACAAATCCATTGATCTGATGATCAGGCTGCGCACCTAAAACCAGCGGCAAGCCTGCGCCCTTCTGCGACGTTGGCATTTCAAAAGGGAATATAACTGGGCAATTCTGCGGTTCCAGGGAGGGGCTGCAATTGAAGTTTATGAGTTTACATGAAGAGTCCTCTACTGATGGGTTGCTCTGCTGACCTTGCAACCCATGCCTGATGGTGAACTGGCTTGAAGGTGCAGGTGGTGCAACTTGCTGTGAGTATGATGACCTCTCCAACGCAAACTCTGAAGCTTGCACTGTCTGAAACGCAGAGAACATCTCTACTTCGGTTGCCCCATGGAATGGAGGTCCCCAGGCGTGCGACAGCCCTCGCTGTGCCAGGGAACTGGTCTTCTTGAAGATTCTACAGATAGTCCAGGAGTCCTATTTGTACCACAGAAAAGTAGAACTCTCTCAGAGTTTGCCATAGGATTTGAATTTAGTTGTTCAACTGAACAATAAGACTTGACAATGCTTACGTTGAGTGGAATGTTCTTGTCGATCGGTCGTTTGGGAAGCGACGTGTCAGTGGGTGAAGGGAGCCTGAACTCTTGCATCATCCAGTCAGTTTTCATCCCTCTTGCTGCTCTCCCTTTGTAGAACACGAGGGACTTCTTCAGGCCTATGCACTTGGTGCCCTCAGAGGAATAGACTGGCCTGTCTGTCCCTGTGGCCTTCCAGAATCCGGCTGCTGTGACTCTGTTCGGTCTTAAGCTATTGCGATATTTCCGGTCCCTTGGGCAGTAGAAATACCACTCTTTCTCACCGGTGCTTGCAAGCTCTGTTGATGAACAAGAACAATGAAATTAGTTATCGTTTCAACGTAACTGACTGGTATAGAATCCTATCCTTAAACTGCAAACTTATTCACTAAGTCTTTCAAATATTATCTTGAGCTGCAGATGTTTAAGGCTCATAGTTCACTTCAATGTCCAGCCCACTCAGTGACAAAAGGTGTTAGAAACTGATAAGATTTCTGTAGTTGGTGGAAGCTTACTTGGGAGATCCCATGGATCATACTTGTAGATGTCCAGCTGCCCAATAAGCTCAATGGAGATAGGCTTTTGCTGGATTTTCCTCTTGAGGTAGAAACTAACGAGTTCTTCATCTGTCGGGTGGAACCGGAAACCGGGCATGAGGATCTCATCTGACTTGTCCATATTGATATCATTTTTCTCCTCCATATATTTCAAAGGGATGAGGAAAACTTGAAGTCTACTTGCTGCTGGTTACAAACTAACAAAGTTTTTTCACATACTATTTACGTGAAGTATCTAGTGAATGGCTTTGAGGGATGAAAGCTTTGGAGGTGAAGACAATTGCAAGAGCTGTATACTATTGGACTTGCAGATCTATTAGACACCATGTGTGTATGTATATATATATGAAAGGCTAGGCTGCTTGGAAAGGCTAGATGAGACCCAGCAAGTCTGAAGAATCTCCTTCTGCAGTTAACAACAATTATTTTATTGCTGTCTTGGTTTATTTAATGATGGAATAGTATTACAACGTAGACAAGCTCAGCTGTATCAGGCGACTGTCAAACGTGTCGATCCTTCTCGGTTCACACATTAGACTACTCAAACACGGCAGTCAAAAACAATCCTTAAACAATGCATCAGTGCTCTGTTCGCTTCCCCTCGGAAAAAAATTGATCTCTTTTAGAATCCATTCTTCAGTTTTAGCCTACCCAGATGAACACTGGAACTTAAAATCATAC
Source organism: Neostapfia colusana (assembly GCA_030760725.1). Lineage (NCBI taxonomy): Eukaryota > Viridiplantae > Streptophyta > Magnoliopsida > Poales > Poaceae > Neostapfia > Neostapfia colusana. The sequence continues at coordinate 112,853,497 of JASWHV010000006.1, forward strand.
TCCATTCTTCACTTATTTCTAGAATGTCCACTCTCCACACAAAAATGGAGCAAAATGCTTCTGAAGATCAGAGGCGGCTTCCTACACCCGTCGACCTTGTAGAGCGAGCACTCTTTAATGTTTTGCTTCGAGAAGCTCCTCAAAGAACCATCATCCTACCAAGCAAAAAGAGTAAATTCAGTTATCATCGCGGTCATATGGGCTCTTTGGAACAAGAGAAATAAAAGGATTTTCCAAGAAGAGGAGAGCTCAGTTGATGCCATCTTCACATCCTTACAAGATGATATTAACATGTGGAGGAAAGCAGGGACAAAGCACCTAGCTGAAATTATTTTATTCGCTCAACAAAATCACACCTGTAATCTTAATTTGTTGCACCACTGGTGCTGTCTACTTCTATTTTCTTGCTTATAATTGAATGCCAATTTGGCCTTTCGGAAAAAAAATCATACTCCAACGCACGGCTGTTTGTTGGCATTCAAATTTTCAACGGGGACGGGAGTATGAAACTCTAGTATGAAACTCTTCTCTAGCTGCATGAACTTCAAGACACGTTCCTTCGGTGTCGGGATCCGAAAATCCCTACTGATGTATTTATATGAATTATTTTTTGTCAGCTTATGCTTTGGGGTTCTAAAAAATAATTTATGGCCGTAAAATGCATTTTTATTTGCCGAACTGACAGAGAAAGAGAGAGGTTAATCTCCTACTGTAAAACTGATTTCTCACTAGAAAGCATCTTTTAATCACCCAGAGATAGTGATGGCCTCACCAGTGTAATCTTTCCCCCCCCTTCCTTCTTGTTAATACATGCCGGCCCTGCCGGATCTTTCTAAAAAAAAATAATCTTTCCCCCTTTGTTTATTAACTAGCGTGTGTGGCACTGCTAGGTGTTGGGGAAGAGAAGCTTCTTATCCTAACCACAGTTTTGTTGGACCAAATTTTATCGCGGAAGAGTTGCCACGGTGGAAACCTGGCCTAATTTGCTTCAACAGTCAGCAGCTTGCTCAATCGTACGCTGCCTCTGGCTGGTCGTTTCTTCCACGTGGCGCAATTCTTTGCTGCTCTTCTTTCTACAGTCCATAAAATCATGTTGTTAAATATTGCAAACAAACGTCAAAAAAAATTGCAAACATTTGAATGTAGCATGTTGGATGGTATGCTTAATAGATGAGTGTATCCTAGATTACAGAATGCCTGCAATAATATTCTTCTTTCTATAAAGGAGTGCTGAGTATTCTAGAAAGAAGATATATGCCCCTTCATCATCTCGGAGAGCATTTTCTTTCAAATGATCTTCTTTTTCTTAATATTTCACACAAATGCAGCTAGGACTTTTGTGAATTTTCTGAAAAAAATTTCTTCAGTACTTCACATGATCTTCTTTTTTCTTTTTTTGCGAGGTGTACTTCACAAAAATGCAGCTAGGACTTTTGTGAATTTTCTGAGCTAACTGTGTAGACAATGACGCGCAAATTCTGCACGAGGTGAGAGTTCCTGCCTCCTCGATCCAATCGCTGGAAGACAAGGTTCTGCCCGTGCGCGCGGTCAAATACTGACCAGAAACCTTGTTCCTTTCCCGTGTCGCCTCAATTCCCGGCAACACTATTAACCCCCTGCTTTGGGAGAGCAAACACCATCTCGATTCGGACCGCCGCTTGTTCCTCTTCTATGGTCTGGTATTGCATGCGCGCGAGCATGAAACCCAGAATGTCAGAGCAGGTTTCCTTGGGTCAACACGTCAAAGTTCAAACCCTTCAAGCTCAAGCGAGGTAGCCAGCCATCTGCATCTCCTGTTCCTGGGTTCCTGAATCTCGGAACACACATGCCCATGTTGCTTGTGCTGACAACCGCAACTCTATGATCTAGCTAAATGGAGCAACGACTCCTTTGTTTGCGTCCTCAAGATGCGTGACAGTGTTGGCGCGCAGTACAGGCTAGCGAAATGGAGCAAAGTGCTGCTCTGGAGAGTGTTATTTCAGAGAATGGTATTATGCATCAGTGCCATGTGATGACCTACTAATTCCCCAGTTAAATCCTTCCAAACCCACAATATGTCTTCCGTGGACTTGTGACAGCGAGGAGAATAAACTTTTCCCGAAAGTTAATATGTAACATCCAAATGATAACACCACAAATGCTATCAATTTCCATCTTCGAATAACGTTACCTAGGTAAGACACCAGGGACAGGTGCCTGATTACTAAAACATTATTGAAGGCCCCGCCCCCCCTGGGTTCCTTCTTGATGTCATTATCATTCAGAGTCCTCAGCAATGACACTGAAACCTCGAAGTGAAAAGAATCAATAACATTTAAATTTGGAAGATTGAGAGTCTGAAACCACCAAAAAAGGTACATCTTTACTAGATATTATCCTAAATGAAATGGAAATTAAAGAAGCCAACGGAAAGTAAAACTATTTTCAGAAATAGATGAAGAGCCACTGAAAGAAGAGAAAATCGATTAGACTAACCTAGAAAAGACATGCATCTACATATAAGTGGCAGCCATTGTTTTCACCTTTATATACCTTTTCTAGTTTCTACTGTTGGCTTTAGAGGTGCAGCCATAGATCAGTGGCCACTGTTTTTACAAAGAGATCCCTTTCAAGCAGAATACAAACAATTTCATAACTTGTAAGACACTCATACAGACAAAGCTCTTTATTATTAGATGCCAGTTTGCGTTCACACGTGTGTGTATTAATCAGGGTAGCAAGAGCAATGGTCGATATAGAATAACACTGTCGGAGTGTTTGCTTCGACACTCTCTGGATCACTACCGGAGCAGCCCGCGGAGGTTCATTGATCGGAGGGGCTTGACGTCCATAGAGCGATCCAACTCGAGAAAGCGGGTGAACACCAGGATTTATATGGTTCAGGCCGCAGAAACGTAATACCCTACGTCCACGGGAGTGTTTGTTGTATTGCTTGCGCATGTGTTGCTAGGGTTGCTAATGTGTGGGAACCAACTTCCCTCGGGTGGACACCCGATCCTTTTATAGTCCAAGGCCGGGGTGGTTACAATGTGGCTCGGGGCTCGACAGGTGGCCCTAAAGCTGTCCAAACCATATACATGATATAGGGTTTCTACAACTCTAAGTAGAGTAGTCGGTGGGGGAGTTAAGTTCTGCCCCCTGACACGCTGAGCGTCCCTGTTCATGTGGCAGGTGATGATGAAGACGCCATCTTGTCTCCGCGTCTTCTCGCTCTGCTTGGGCGGCTCTGTGCCGTTGGGCGACACTGTACCGTTGTCACGCCTCGCCGTCTTGTCTTGTCATCGTAATAGTGAACGAGCGGAGGATGAAGGCGTGCGCCGTGCTCCATGCTTCTGGGGAAGGCGCGAGCCTTGAATGCACGGCCTGACATCGCACTTTCTCCTTGACTTCGTCGACTCATGGCCCATGACGGATCGTGGGACACGTGGCAGCTCTGGAGCTCTCCTCAGTGAGGAGGAGGTTTGGAGTCAGGATACACGTGGCAGCTCCAGACCTCACCTCAGCGGGGAGGCTCGGACCGGAGCCAAGGGCACGTGTCGGCTCCGGAGCCCTCCTCGGCAGGGAGGAGGTTCAGAGCCCACCGACACATGGCAGCTCTGGACCTTACCTCAGCGGGGAGGCTCGGGTCGGAGCCAAGGGTACGTGTCTGTGACGCCCTCAATTCTGTGGGAAAACCACGGAACCGAGAACTAATGCATATGTGTGCCCAGGATGTTCATCACACATACACATACGTTCCACAAACTGAATTCAGATTATATATTACCACGAATAACAGAGTTTATTACAATACCTCATGAGTCTTGGACTCATGCTCACAGCGGAAGTCCTTATTTAAATGCGGAAGCAAAAACTAATGCGGAAACAAAACTAAGCAGAAGTGGCTCCATCTCTACTCCCTCCACAGGCAAGGTTGAGAACAGATCACACGCCATAATGCTCTACTCGGTCTTCATAGTAGTCTTCTCTTGCTGTTGATGAAGAAATAATAATGCAAGTTTGAGTACAATGATGTACTCAGCAAGTGCGGGAATAACACATGATATGCAGCTCATAAACAAGGTAGGTAATAAAAGGCTTATTTGCAGAAAAGCAGATTTATAAAACCGTGATAAAACAGCAACTTAACTTTAGATGAATGTAATCCCAGCATGTATTAAATTACCAACATACCTCCATCGCTTTCCATGTTCCATCCGAACATTAACCAATCTTTTATTCATACTCACGAATACCTCCTCGTATTCGCTACCATCTCACCTCATAAAACAACCACGTCTCGCACCGAGACCAATCTCATGTCATGACCCATCAGTCATGCAACCATCTCATCTCCCGGACTCAACAGTCCCAAATCGAACCATAACCAATAATCATAACCAAGAACCTTCCTAATAACCATTCCAATAACCATCCCAATCTAATCATGGCAGTTTAGCCAGGCGCTCGTGACCATAAGCTCGGCTATCATGATAGTTTTAATAACTCTACAGAGTTTGCACCTCTTTACCCACAAGTTTGTGATTTCGTCACCCGTCGGCGACTGCAGAACCTCCATTTTACCAGTACACAACCGTCGGTGTATGGTCAAGAGATCACAAAATAGCCTTTACAAAGGGGTTACTAGATGTATGGACTCACTAAGGTTTCACCGGCAGGCTAGAATCTCCAATTCTCCCATCCACGGGCCCCCTCTTGTGCCATGCAGTTCCCAGGGCAGTCCTCACTCGACTCCCATTCCCCGTGCCTTCCACAGTCCATAACACTCTAGCAACTTACCTAATTACTCAACTAAGCCGCACCCATATTTGGCCTTGTGGTGGCACTGTTATCCTGGCATGTGCATGCATGAACCGGTCCTTAGATCTACGGCAAGTAAAACCACCATCTCATGCTACCTCATCCACAAACCCAGTCTTGCCTAAATCTCCCCTCCGATCCATGTTCATTAACCTCATCAATTACTTATTATCAGTACGAGTGCAGTTAGCTAGACACATCTATCTCGCTTCCCAATCTCATGGACTCAGCGAAGCATAAAGCAAAAACCATACCCGACTCATAAACTTCCCTGGCGACAAGGATGGTTTATTCAAAACTAGTAAACTCCTATAAAAGGGTTTCCCATCATGTTTGACTCAGCACACACATCTTCTAGCAAAACAAAATAGTTTTACCCAAAACATAGGATCAACATGGTCAAGGAGCACTTGCCTTGTTCTTGCGGTTCCGGTTGTTCTTGATTCTCAAAACCTTGTTGCTGCAGCTCATCGTAGACAGCTTCCTGAGTTTGTCCTGCTATGTAGGATTCACGTGCACATAAATTCACAGCAATCAATATCATGCACAAACGCTAAACTAGATGCGATGATGCACATGCATGCTATCCTACGATTAGTTCTATTAGATTGATCTGTTGTTCTTGTATGGCTTGCATGGTCAGAGGTGTTCGTGATGATCTGGTCTTTAGATCAAACTGATCATCGAGTGTTCTGCCCATGAAAAGGCTTCTGTTCAAAAGGAATTGAAGAACAGATGCAAGGAGATGAACACAATGATATTGAAGTCCTACCTCGCGTTCTTCGAGGTCCTCCTCAGAACGCTCGGTTCTTCTTCGATGATCTCCCTTGTTGTGCTTCAGCGATGTTTTGCTCGGCGAGTTAGGGCTAGGGCTCTAAGTCGTCGGCTCAGGAGTTGAAAGAGAAGTTTGTGGTTTCGGCCAGAGGTTTTGGGTTCTATTTATAATCGGGAAGAGAAGAGTCCTCATCTGATTGTATCCGAATAAGAGTCTTATTCAGATCTTTGTTAGATCCTGACGTCTTATCTTCGGTTAACCATTGTGGATTTTAGATCGGTTTCTGTTGCGTACCGGTGTCCTTACGCGTAACAGCTGCTCCAGAACTCGTTACCTCCGGGATTGACACGACCCCATTGGTCTTGTCGAGCCAGGATCACGCTGAGGGGTGCTGCGTTGCACAGCACTGTATAACACACGTCAAAGGTACAAAGCAGAAGCGAAATTTTATTACATAAACAAGTTTATGAACATGTTTACAGCAAAATAAGTTCAGTCTACACTCGCGGGCGTAGACTAAGCATCAAGTGCACATTCAGCCCTTGGACGTGTCCTTGCTAGCACACACGCACACTAACTCTGCGGCGTGCATGACTCCCACTCGACGGGATTCCCCTCCTGGGGTTCCGTCTCCTCTTCGGGAGTCCCTTCCTCATAGAACCCTGCAAAAAGCTTCAAACACAAGCAGTGAGCACGAAGGCTCAGCAAGTCTGACCCGTCTCACCTAAACATGGAACTTCTACATGAGGGTGATGGGTTACATGAGGTAAAAATCATTTGCAAGGACTCGCCTACTTAGTAGAACCTTACTTTCAAGTTTTAGCAGGAGGTTGTGGAGAACCTTACGCTAAGGCACATGAGAGAGCCGCAATCAAACAAGAAACGCATTTCTCTCATGTACTTTGCCCAAAGTTGAAAAGAACTTTAGTTAGCTCTAGACTACAGCATATCATTAACAATCAATGTCCATCTTTCAATCAGCAGCATTTTAACATGTGACTAGCCTGTTCTTTCTACGTCACGGTACAGTGAACAAGTGGTACTCACTGACCGCGAGGGACAGCGATTATAATCGATTTACACCTGCAGGATTACCCGAACAACCTGTCACGTACGCCCGTACTCGATGTTGCCTACAACAACCATCACGGACGCCGTATGCGACTACCTTTCACCCGTTAGCCAAATGTTGAACCGGTCCAATCGTCCCGAGCAAGAGGTCTCTGCACGCGCATCTCAGTGCCGCCAGCCGATTTACACCTCGAGCTCTCAACCTACCCTCTGAACGACCAGCTATGCCTCAACACCCAGCTACCCGAGTTACATCAGTTTCCCGGTTCCCATATAGCCGGTAGGTCTTCGGTACTGTTCTAGCTTGTTCAACAGGCCCGCACACGGCTCGGTCCTCAATCGACACAAGCGGAGCTATAGCACACAGGCCCCAAAGTCCTGCTGCCCTTACTCTCCGCTCGGTCTCATTTTCTTGCCATATGTATCATGTGCTATCTCTACCCGAGCAATGTGCCTCTAGCCTATTCTCGCGAGTAGTTCCAACTACTCGACTTGTACCAAATCCTACTCTATCCTAGCAATGCAGTAGCTAACGGGGTTTGCAATCCTAAACCCAACCCATGGTTCTCTTGGCTATGCAGTGGGGCTCCCAAACAAGACTCTAATGCACAGAATAAAGGAAACAAGTATGTGCTCAAAACAATAAAATTTGTAAAAAGGTTAATGCAAACCGGGGCTTGCCTTGCTGCTCTTGGTCGTAGGCTAGCTGTTCTTCTGGAGTAACGAAGTCTAGGACTTCGGGTTCCTCCTCGACCTTAGCGACTACATGATAGAAACAATACATGTATCAATTTAATGCATTTGTATTAGGTTTGAAGTTGTGAAGTCTAACTTTTGCTAGACAGACCTAATGACTGTGAAACTTTTATTGTGGCTTGGTTACAACCTAAACACAGAATTGGTCAAGTTTTATTTGCAGCAAAGCTCATTTGAGCCCTCCATAATTAATTATGTCCTTGACCTTAATTGGAACTCTTAGGGTGTTCTAGGAATTTTCATGAAGCGAACTATGACTTTCTGAAAACTAGATTTTCAGAGGGTTCTAATGGAGTTGGTCTCACTTAATTTGAAGGTTCCTAGCTAAAGTTATGAGTTAAACAATTTCAGAGAAAATTCTGAAAATGTTTCTGAACATTTTCTAGTTTCTCTGGAACAGTTTCACCAATCACACCATTAGGTGGACAAGATGAGCTCAATTGGATCTGAAATTTTTATGGTAGTTCAAGGATAGTTTGGTGAACATCCCAGCAAAATTTCAGGATTTTCCTCCAAAGGGTTCTCCAGTTAAAATTCCTAACAGTTTAAACTTTGAGGAATTAATTCTGGAGAATTAAGGGTTTTCATGAAGTGAAACTTGATTTGCTGGAAAGTACTCGTAGAGCTGAATCCAGCAAAATTTGGTTCACTCAATTTGGAGCTTTCTAGCCAAAGTTATGATGATTTGAAGTTTGGAAGAATTCTGAAAATCGGGGGAAAAGTTTAAACTCTCGGGCCCGTGGGGACACATGTCGGGCGCGGAGGTTGTAACACCCCAAATTTTTGGTCAAGACTCAAATTTTGATTTAGAACCATAAACCATGTTCAGAGGGGAATTTAGAAATTTTTGGACATGTTGCATGTTTTGCAAAAATTCAAATTCAAACTGGAATTCAAATTATACTCAAAACAGAAAAGAAATGGAAAAAAGAAAAAGGAAAACCGGAAAAAACTGGCCAGTGGGCCGAAAACCCAGCCGGCCCAGCAAACCCCCGCGCAGCCCGCCCCCGCGCGCGCCGCGCTGCCCCCTCGCTGACGGGCGGGACCCACCTGTCATCCCTAACCCGAGCCCCGCGACCCCGGACTTCTTTCCCGCGCGCGTGCTCGATCTGAACCGATTGGAAACCCGTCCCCGCAGCCGAATTCCGATCCTAGCGGACTCCAACTCGATCACAACAGACCCACCGCCCTCCCCCGGCTATAAAAACCACCGATCCGATCAGTTTTTCCCACGCGATCGCCGATTTTCACTCCGGTGCAGAAAACCCGAAGACTTACGGTGCAAATCCAGCTCCGACGAGCTTCGCCGTGGTTTTGCCTCGGACCTCGCCGCAGAGCACTCTCCAGGACCCCCGAGCTCAAGAAATCCCCGAGGTGAGATCCCTGACCTCCCCTCTACCGATCTAGGCCATAAGATCACAGTTCTAGGCAGAATTCTCGAGGATCCGAAAGTTTCCGGCGAGATCGCCGCTTCCCGCCGCCGTGCGCCGCCGGCAGCGCCGCCCGCGCTCGATCAGAGCGACGTGGCCGCTTGTGCGCCGTTTATTTTAAATCGCACGGTAGACTTTAAATCCCCGCGTACCGGTTCGATGTTATAATCTCAGCCGTCGGTTTAGAATCGGACGGTCCACGTCGACCCCGCGTTATAAAGGCTGGAATTCTTACGTGCTACCCCCTGGGGTTCTCTGGAATTGAGAGCTAGCCCCGGAAACTTCAGATCTAGCCCCTGGAACTCCAGAAAATCATGTAAATTCATTTAAAAATCAGTTTTAGCCCCTGGACTTAATAGAAATTAGGAAAAACACCTCTGATAAGTGTAGCTAGACCCCTGGAAATTATAAAAATAATATTATAGACCCTGTAATGGGGTGAATTCATTATTTTAACCCTGTTTAGTAATTAATCTAGAAAATTGAATATGTAACTAGTGTTTAAAAATCAAAAAGTGGGACAAACATAATTGTCAAAATTAATTAAAAACTTTCTCAGTACTTAGAAAACTTTGGAGTGAGATAAAAATATATTTTTGGGCTGAAATAAATCTGTTTCATCTATTATTCACATTTATTAAGTATAGGGACACATTTTTAAGTAAAGAATAGTTATAGGAAAATAGGGAAAATAGTTATGAAATAGTATACATCAGAAGCCAAGGTCAAAATATGATATTAAAAATTATTTAGGACCAGAACCTATTCTGTTTAGGTGATGTGTATCACTAATTTCATAATAAAATACACAATTATGCATAGAAATCATAAACACATGATTAAAAGTGCATGTAAGCCACAACTCAACACACATAAAGTAACCACAACACATATAATGGTAAAGAACTTTCATAAATATGAATGTGTGGTTTGTATGAAGTGGAAGTGTGAACTATGTCTTATGATTGTTGCTTTTCTTTTGCTATGTGTGATGGTATGAAGTAGAACCTGCTCAAGAGCAAGTTAACCTTTTCCAAGATCAGGACTACCCATTTCAAGAGCAGCAAGAAGGAGGCAAGTGTCCTTGACCACTTTGATCCTATGCTAGGATGTGTAGATAGAGTTATTTGCATTGTCAAGTTAAATTTGAAACCCATGCTAGGAAAGTTTCCCTAGAATTGCATTACCTTGTTTCCTTGTAGCTTGGGTTGGGATTTATTTTACCATGTCATTTATTTACATGCATATGCTTAGCCATGCTTAGAATGGGATATTTGGGATATGAAATCATCAGTTTATATTACCATACTCTTGAGTGAGACATTGTGAGTTATGTAGAGGTAGGGATCAAGGCAAGTTGGATGTTTTGGTTGTGTGCTGGGTGCACGAGACTTGGGTTTGTGTTTAGTACTTGCCTGGATCCTAAGGACCGGTTCATGGAGCATGTAACCCGGCTTTACAGTGCCAACCACAATCTGAGATGGGGCAGCTTGGCCAATTAATTAGGTGTATCCCCGGCGTAGTATGGGTGTGTTGGATGGTGCGGGGAGTAGGTGTCAGCTGGACTACCATATGAACTGCAAGGCTCAAGAGGGGGCCACTGCAGCGGGGTTGGAGCCTCTTGTATGCTGTTAGGGGTGAAACCTCAGTGGGCCCACGCTCGTCGGGAATCCCTTTGTAAAGGCTTCGTAGTGATCTCCTGGCTGCACACCTGGGAAGTGTGAATGTGGATCGTAGCCACTGGCATAATGGAGGTTCTTTTAGTCCACCCGGCAACGGGGGATGAAATCACTACTTGTGGGTACAGTGGTACACACTCTGCAGAGTCAAAACTGTCTTGACAGCCGTGCTCACGGTTAAGAGCGGCCTGGACTTATTCATGATTAGAGGATTGTTGGTTTTTGGAGGTTAAGCGGGGAGCTTAACATTGGTAATGATGTTATGGTTATTGGATTACAATGATGGGATGGGAGATTGGGACCTTTTCACCTGTGTAGTAATGTAGGTGCTTAATAAGCTAAGGTGATAGGTATTAATTGCGCAGTGCTTTAACCATGAGTTTAACCTTTCCTTGTTCTAGCCATGCATGATATGATTTTCCCACACTTGCTGAGTACCATTGGTACTCAACCTTGCATATTTGTTGGTTTATATTGCTGCTCAGGTCAAGATAATGAGGTGGTGTATAATGACCAAGACTTTGGACCCGAGGAAGGATTTTAGGTTCATGAAGACCCCCCCGGGCAACGCCTGTGATGGAGCCCCAAATAATAATATTCCGCTGCTAGTTTATTTACTTGTGATGAAGCATTAGTGTCCATTGAGACATTTGCGATGTAAGACTTATTTATATTCGACACCTGGCTTGTAATAAATGATGCTTCACTATTTGTCTTCACATGTATGAGAAAATGATCCTGGCATACATGTGATATTCACTTGGTTGTTTCTTCGGAAAAACCGGGTGTGACAGAGGTGGTATCAGAGCCAAGGTTGCCCGTAGGAACGTGGACCTAGGTAGAAATGGACGTATTTAAGGGCACTATTTTCTTAAAAACTATTTTCCAAGGTGTGGGTGGAAAAGTGTTATTAAAGGAGTCATTTTCTTCATCTTACCCCAACTTTCATTCAAAATAAGATTTTTGTTTGAGAATTTGTCTAACCTAATTTTAAATTCTTTTGTTTTAGATGGTTCGCATGATTCGCACCGCTCGTAAGTCCACAGGAGGGAGAGTTCCCGTAGTTGCCCTTGCCGAAAGAGAGGAGAGTCGCCCCGTGACGTACCTTTCCTACGGATTGGCAGTAGGAGACTTGTTGCGCCGCCTTCGACGTATGCTCGAAGCCGCCGGCAATACGGGCAAGCTAATCATCCACTATAACTCCACCAGGACCATCCGTGAGAAGAGGGAAGAATGGAGTTCGGAGATGAGGATTATACACGAGAATCAGCTGCTTAAGATTCACCACTCTCCAGCTTGTCAAGCAACACAAGTTGACGCGGAGAAAGATGTCACTTGGGAGGCCATCACCTGCCAGAGTCACATCTATCGTCGCCACTTGGACAAATCTGAGTACATGTATGTCCTCCAACGTGAGAGTGGTACCACGGAGTACAAGTACCCACCGGTGCAGCAAGGGACTTCCCATGAGCACATGGATTTGTGCTTGGAGGATGCTGCTATGCTCAGCACTCGACTGCAGGAGTGTCAACAAGAGCTTCAGGATGTCCGAGACACCCTGAAGGAAACGGAGGCGTTGCTGCGAGCTTGCTTAAAGGCGAGAGAAAGAGGAGATGGGAATGAACTGTGTGTCACCGTGAGTGATCCATGGACTCCTGACTCCCCGGATCGCCGAGCAATCAGGCGTCGTCGCACCTCTCCACCAGCAGCCTCCCCACCCAAAGCAGAGTCAGAAGGTAGCCGAAATGAGGAGGAAGATCCCGAGGAGCCAGCTCAAGAGGACGAGTAGTGTAGAGTCTTTCCCTTAGCTAGCAAGAGGTCGAGTAGTCGAGTCGTTACGTAGTTAATGGTGTGATAATGCTTGGTGTGTGACGTGAGTTGTGGAAGCCATGAGCAATTGTCCACAGCCTCGTCTCCAGATTGTTTTGCTTTGGTGTGAACCCACAGGAAATAATAGTGCATTTATTTGGTGTGAGATATAAACCCTCGTAAAATTTTAACCAAGCCTCAACACCTCAAATGTACCAACAAATGGAAGTAGTAAGATGATACTAAATGGTATCAAATTAACATTGGATTGATTCTGCCAGATGGCCGGAAGAGGAAAAGGACGTGCTGCCAACCCCGCCAACAACAATGATGAGGCATGCAACCCTCATCCTTCTGAAGGCCAGGACCGGGGTGGTCGCCGCGAAGAAGTTGATCCTCTCCACCAAATGCTGGAGAATCAAAATCAGCTCATCCAGAACTTGACTCAAGTGGTGGCCAACTTGCATCAAGTTCCACCTCCACAAGCTGCACCACGCCAACCAAGGTTGAGCGAGTTTCTAGGAACTCAACCTCCAAAGTTTGCAAGTGCTGCTGAACCTCTGGAGGCAGATGATTGGCTGAAGACCATTGAAAGTAAGATGAGGATAATACAATGCCAAGGGTATGAGAGGGTGCTGTTTGCCTCTCATCAATTGCAGGGACCTGCTGCTGATTGGTGGACCGCCTACGTGGCTGCCCATCATGACCCTGAGAACATCACTTGGGAAGAGTTCAAGCGTAGCTTCCGCAACCACTACATCCCAAGAGGTGAACTCAAAAACAAGAGGAAAGAGTTTCTGGGACTGCAGCAGGGAAACATGACGGTGAGGGAATACCTCACTAAATTTACTCAACTATCCCGTTATGCTCCACGAGATATAGAGACTGATGAGCAGAAACAAGATTGTTTCGTGGAAGGACTTACCGCAGAGATGCAGTGTGCAATGTCCTCCAATGAGTATGAAAGCTTTCAAAAGATGGTGGACAGAGCATTTGTGGTGGAAAGGAAGCTAAAGGCCCTGGAAAATGAGAATAAGAGGAAGGCGGGATGGTCACATCAGGCCTCAGGGAGCAACACCCGCCCACGTATGATGCAGCAACCTACGGGGCAGATGAGTCGTGCTGCGGTACCCTATTCAGCACCAAGAGGGTACAACCCAAACTACAGGCCGCCCGCAGCACCAGCACAGCCGCAACGTCAGTTTGTGCAGCAGCCTCGCCCCGCATATCCACCTCGACCAGCAGTGCAAGGACCCCCGAACCAACCCCAAGACAACAAAGGCCAAGCACCTAAGGTTGGGGTGCAATGTTTCAACTGTGGTGAAGTGGGGCACTACGCCCATAAATGCCCAAAGAAGAAGCCTGCGCCGCCACAACAGCAGAATGTAGTGAGAGGACGGGTGAACCATGTCACTATGGAGGAAGCACAAGAGGCACCCGACGTGGTAGTTGGTAAGTTTCCTGCCAATTTACACCTTGCAACTCTGCTGTTCGATTCTGGTGCTACCCACTCGTTCATTGCTCAAGGGTTTGTTAAGAAGCATGACCTAGCAACCACACAAATGAACCATATGCTTGCTGTAAACTCTCCAGGCGGAGAAATAAGGACAAGACAAGTGTGTCCCAAAGTGAGTCTAGACATTAATGGGGTAGTATTTACTGCTAACCTCATAGTGATAGATTCACAAGGGATAGATATTATTTTGGGTATGGATTGGTTGACCAAACATAAAGGAATTATCCATTGTTCGACCAGAACGGTGGAACTAACTCACCCCAGTGGCACCCGAGTAAAATTCATAACCCTACACGAGCCTAGGAGGGACATTAAATTAAATCAAGTGGAGGTGAAAGTTGAGGAAATCAGGACTATCAGGGAATATCCAGATGTTTTTCCGGAGGAATTGCCAGGCATGCCTCCCGACCGTGACGTGGAATTCGCAATTGAGCTAATACCGGGAACAGCCCCGATATACAAGAGACCTTATCGGATGGACTCCAAGCAGCTAGAGGAGCTCAAGGATCATTTGAGAGAATTGACGGAGAAGGGGTATTTTCGCCCTAGTTCCTCACCATGGGGAGCTCCGGTAATATTTGTGCCCAAGAAAGACGGAACCCAAAGGTTATGCGTGGATTACCGTGCCTTGAATGAGGTGACCATCAAGAACAAGTACCCATTACCTCGCATTGAAGACTTGTTTGATCAGTTGAGGGGAGCTTGTGTGTTCTCGAAAATTGATCTCAGGTCGGGGTACCACCAACTCAAGATAAGGCAATCAGATATTCCCAAGACAGCTTTCGTATCTCGGTACGGACTGTATGAATACACTGTCATGCCTTTCGGGCTAACCAATGCCCCGACATATTTCATGTACCTCATGAACAAGGTATTCATGGAATATCTGGACAAATTTGTGGTGGTTTTCATAGATGATATTCTCGTCTTCTCCAAAAATGAAGAAGAACATGAGAAACATCTAAGGTTGGTGTTACAGAGGCTGAGAGAACACCAACTATATGCCAAGTTGAGCAAGTGTGAGTTTTGGCTGAAGAGAGTTCCCTTTTTAGGACATATAATCTCGGAGGGAGGAATCTCCGTAGATCCCGCCAAAATTGAAGATATCCAGAAGTGGAAAACCCCTGAAAATGTCGGGGAAGTTCGAAGCTTTTTGGGCTTGGCTGGATACTATCGACGGTTTATTGAGGGATTCTCCAAGATCTCGAGACCTCTCACCAAACTGTTGGAAAAGGGAATCACATTTACCTGGACGCCACAGTGCGATACGAGCTTTCAGGAGCTAAAGAAGAGATTGACAACAGCCCCAGTGCTGGTTATGCCAGATATGCAGAAGAATTTCACAGTGTACTGCGATGCCTCTGGAAATGGGTTGGGATGTGTTCTCATGCAAGAAGGACATGTCGTGGCATATGCATCCCGGCAGCTTCGGAAGCATGAGAAGAACTATCCTACACATGACCTAGAACTAGCCGCAGTGGTACACGCGTTGAAAATTTGGCGGCACTACTTGATGGGGAAGAGGACAGAGATATATACGGATCATAAGAGTTTGAAGTACATATTCACACAGCCAGATCTCAACCTCAGACAAAGGAGATGGTTAGAGTTAATCAATGACTTTGATATAGGCATCAACTATCATCCTGGGAAAGCAAACGTCGTGGCCGATGCTTTGAGTCGGAAAGTGCAGGTCAATAAGTTGAGTTTGAAGGACATGCCTGCAGAATTGAAGGACGAGGTTAAAAGGCTCAATCTATGTCTAGTAAATAGTGGTGAAGCCATCGCCATGGAAGTGGACTCCACACTCGAGCGAGACATACGCGAGGGCCAAAAGAATGATGAGAAGATACAAGAGATCCGACAGCTCATCAAGGAAAATAAAGCTCCTGGTTTTAGAGAGGATGAACAAGGAACGGTGTGGCACGGGAAAAGGATCTGTGTGCCAGAAGTAAAGGAGATCCGTGAATTGATTTTAAAGGAGGCTCACGATTCCGACTATTCCATTCATCCTGGGAGTACGAAGATGTACCAGGACCTCAAGAGCAGGTATTGGTGGTATGGCATGAAGCGAGACGTCGCGGAACATGTTGCCCTATGTAATACATGTCAGTTGGTGAAAGCAGAACATCAACGACCCGTGGGATTATTGCAACCACTCAAAGTACCTGAATGGAAGTGGGAAGAAATCAGCATGGATTTTGTCGTGGGATTGCCTAGGACCCAATCCGGGTATGATTCAATATGGGTCATTATTGATAGGCTAACCAAGGTAGCTCATTTCATCCCTGTGAAAGAAAGCTACAGCGGATCCAAGTTGGCAGAATTGTACATGTCAAGGATTGTGTGTTACCATGGAGTGCCAAAGAAGATAGTGTCGGACCGAGGGACACAGTTCACCTCGAGGTTTTGGCAGAAGTTGCATGAAACCATGGGAACCCATCTGAACTTCAGCTCTGCCTATCATCCCCAAACTGACGGGCAGACGGAGAGAACCAATCAGATCCTTGAAGATATGTTAAGGGCATGTGCACTCAAAAACAATAGGAGTTGGGACAAGAACTTACCGTATGCGGAGTTTTCCTATAACAACAACTATCAAGCTAGTATGAAGATGTCACCGTTTGAAGCTTTGTATGGAAGGAAGTGCAGAACTCCCCTATTTTGGAACCAAACAGGAGAAAGTAAAGTGTTTGGTCCAGAAGTGCTACAAGAAGCCGAGGCGAAGGTGAGGGAGATTCGCAACAACTTGAGGATAGCACAAACACGCCAGAAGAGTTATGCTGATGTACGAAGAAGAGAACTCGTTTTCAACGTGGGAGACTATGTTTATCTCAAGGTGTCCCCTATCAGAGGACTTCGTAGGTTCAAGGTGAAAGGGAAGTTGTCACCTCGATACATCGGACCCTTCCAGGTTTTGGAAAGGAAAGGCGAAGTGGCGTACCAACTAGAGTTACCGGTTCATCTATCGGACGTGCACGATGTATTCCATGTGTCACAACTCAAGAAATGCTTGAGGACGCCTGAGGAGGTGTTACCCATGAATGAAGTGGATGTAGCTGAGGATTTGTCCTATGCCGAACAACCATACAAGATTTTGGAGACGATGGAACGCCTCACCAGAAATAAAAGAATCCGGATGTGCAAGGTGCAGTGGAAGCATCACTCCGAAGAAGAAGCCACCTGGGAACGGGAAGATGAGCTCAAGGCACAATTTCCGGAATTGTTTTCTTAGAAACACCAATCTCGAGGACGAGATTTCTTTTAAGGGGGGTAGAGCTGTAACACCCCAAATTTTTGGTCAAGACTCAAATTTTGATTTAGAACCATAAACCATGTTCAGAGGGGAATTTAGAAATTTTTGGACGTGTTGCATGTTTTGCAAAAATTCAAATTCAAACTGGAATTCAAATTATACTCAAAACAGAAAAGAAATGGAAAAAAGAAAAAGGAAAACCGGAAAAAAACTGGCCAGTGGGCCGAAAACCCAGCCGGCCCAGCAAACCCCCGCGCAGCCCGCCCCCGCGCGCGCCGCGCTGCCCCCTCGCTGACGGGCGGGACCCACCTGTCATCCCTAACCCGAGCCCCGCGACCCCGGACTTCTTTCCCCGCGCGCGCGCTCAATCTGAACCGATTGGAAACCCGTCCCCGCAGCCGAATTCCGATCCTAGCGGAATCCAACTCGATCACAACAGACCCACCGCCCTCCCCCGGCTATAAAAACCACCGATCCGATCAGTTTTTCCCACGCGATCGCCGATTTTCACTCCGGTGCAGAAAACCCGAAGACTTACGGTGCAAATCCAGCTCCGACGAGCTTCGCCGTGGTTTTGCCTCGGACCTCGCCGCAGAGCACTCTCCAGGACCCCCGAGCTCAAGAAAACCCCGAGGTGAGATCCCTGACCTCCCCTCTACCGATCTAGGCCATAAGATCACAGTTCTAGGCAGAATTCTCGAGGATCCGAAAGTTTCCGGCGAGATCGCCGCTTCCCGCCGCCGTGCGCCGCCGGCAGCGCCGCCCGCGCTCGATCAGAGCGACGTGGCCGCTTGTGCGCCGTTTATTTTAAATCGCACGGTAGACTTTAAATCCCCGCGTACCGGTTCGATGTTATAATCTCAGCCGTCGGTTTAGAATCGGACGGTCCACGTCGACCCCGCGTTATAAAGGCTGGAATTCTTACGTGCTACACCCTGGGGTTCTCTGGAATTGAGAGCTAGCCCCGGAAACTTCAGATCTAGCCCCTGGAACTCCAGAAAATCATGTAAATTCATTTAAAAATCAGTTTTAGCCCCTGGACTTAATAGAAATTAGGAAAAACACCTCTGATAAATGTAGCTAGACCCCTGGAAATTATAAAAATAATATTATAGACCCTGTAATGGGGTGAATTCATTATTTTAACCCTGTTTAGTAATTAATTTAGAAAATTGAATATGTAACTAGTGTTTAAAAATTAAAAAGTGGGACAAACATAATTGTCAAAGTTAATTAAAAACTTTCTCAGTACTTAGAAAACTTTGGAGTAAGATAAAAATATATTTTTGGGTTGAAATAAATCTGTTTCATCTATTATTCACATTTAGGGACACATTTTTAAGTAAATAATAGTTATAGAAAAATAGGGAAAATAATTATGAAATAGTCTACATCAGAAGCCAAGGTCAAAATATGTTATTAAATTATTTAGGACCAGAACCTATACTGTTTAGGTGATGTATATTACTAATTTCATAATAAAATACACAATTATGCATAGGAATATAAATCTGAAAATATAGCAACTAGTAATTGATAAATGGAGTTTCTAAAATACAAAGAATTTAGTTTAGAATTGGTAGAAATTCTGAAGGCACATATGGAGAAGAAAAATACTTTTCATACACATTTGGTAGTAAAAAGGTGTAGTAGTTTAATATAAGGAATTTATTTAAAACTGAAACACAACAGATATAATGGTGACTGAATTTCATAAATATGAATGTGTGGTTTGTATGAAGTAGAGGTGTGAACGATGTCTTATGATTGTTGTTTTTCTTTTGCTATGTGTGATGGTATGAAGTAGAACCTGTTCAAGAACAAGTTATTCATTTCCAAGATCAGGACTACCCATTTCAAGAGCAGCAAGAAGGAGGCAAGTGTCCTTGACCACTTTGATCCTATGCTAGGATGTGTAGATAGAATTATTTGCATTGTCAAGTTAAATATGAAACCCATGCTAGGAAAGTTTCCCTAGAATTGCATTACCTTGTTTCCTTGTAGCTTGGGTTGGGATTTATTTTACCATGTCATTTATTTACATGCATATGCTTAGCCATGCTTAGAATGGGATATTTGGGATATGAAATCATCAGTTTATATTACCATACTCTTGAGTGAGACA
Organism: Neostapfia colusana; assembly: GCA_030760725.1. Taxonomy (NCBI): domain Eukaryota; kingdom Viridiplantae; phylum Streptophyta; class Magnoliopsida; order Poales; family Poaceae; genus Neostapfia; species Neostapfia colusana. The sequence goes on from JASWHV010000006.1 coordinate 112,872,714, forward strand.
TTGTGAGTTATGTAGAGGTAGGGATCAAGGCAAGTTGGATGTTTTGGTTGTGTGCTGGGTGCACGAGACTTGGGTTTGTGTTTAGTACTTGCCTGGATCCTAAGGACCGGTTCATGGAGCATGTAACCCGGCTTTACAGTGCCAACCACATGCTGAGATGGGGCAGCTTGGCCAATTAATTAGGTGTATCCCCGGCGTAGTATGGGTGTGTTGGATGGTGCGGGGAGTAGGTGTCGGCTGGACTACCATATGAACCGCAAGGCTCAAGAGGGGGCCACTGCAGCGGGTTTGGAGCCTCTTGTATGCTGTTAGGGGTGAAACCTCAGTGGGCCCACGCTCGTCGGGAATCCCTTTGTAAAGGCTTCGTAGTGATCTCCTGGCTGCACACCTGGGAAGTGTGAATGTGGATCGTAGCCACTGGCATAATGGAGGTTCTTTTAGTCCACCCGGCAACGGGGGATGAAATCACTACTTGTGGGTACAGTGGTACACACTCTGCAGAGTCAAAACTGTCTTGACAGCCGTGCTCACGGTTAAGAGCGGCCTGGACTTATTCATGATTAGAGGATTGTTGGTTTTTGGAGGTTAAGCGGGGAGCTTAACATTGGTAATGATGTTATGGTTATTGGATTACAATGATGGGATGGGAGATTGGGACCTTTTCACCTGTGTAGTAATGTAGGTGCTTAATAAGCTAAGGTGATAGGTATTAATTGCGCAGTGCTTTAACCATGAGTTTAACCTTTCCTTGTTCTAGCCATGCATGATATGATTTTCCCACACTTGCTGAGTACCATTGGTACTCAACCTTGCATATTTGTTGGTTTATATTGCTGCTCAGGTCAAGATAATGAGGTGGTGTATAATGACCAAGACTTTGGACCCGAGGAAGGATTTTAGGTTCATGAAGACCCCCCCGGGCAACGCCTGTGATGGAGCCCCAAATAATAATATTCCGCTGCTAGTTTATTTACTTGTGATGAAGCATTAGTGTCCATTGAGACATTTGCGATGTAAGACTTATTTATATTCGACACCTGGCTTGTAATAAATGATGCTTCACTATTTGTCTTCACATGTATGAGAAAATGATCCTGGCATACATGTGATATTCACTTGGTTGTTTCTTCGGAAAAACCGGGTGTGACAGAGGTGTCCGGCACACCGGAGATACCACACGTGTCGAGCGCGGAGGTGTCCGGCACACCGGAGCTCGCAGGGTATTTGCGCGCCAGCACAGCCGATCCCCGGCCACACCCGATCCCGATTTAAATCTCTCAGTCGCTGATACGTGGGCCAGCCGGCTTCTTCTTCCTCCCGCCGTTCTCTCGCGCCCGCGCCGCCGACCTCGCCGGAGCATACTAGGAGCTCGCTGGCTCGCCGCTGCCGGACCTCCCATGGGCTGAAACTCGCCGCCAGGGGGTTGTCGACGTCGAGGAACACGTCGGTGGTGTCAGGTCGGACTGGGGGTGACCGGAAATAGCTCGGCAACGTGCCGCGGCCTCGGTTGAGGTTCGGCACTGTCGACCGTGGTTTCTAAACCCGCCAACACCTCGAACAAACAGTCCTACAGCATCAGTGTACCTCTAGGAAGCTCGACAAGGTGTCAAAAGGGTTCAGAGATGGCGACAAGTCGATCGGCACCGTGTGACCGATCGTGTCCGCCATGACCACCCTTGATCGAGCTCGAAATTTGTTACTCCTAGACAGTTTTACGCCACGGATACAGAAAAGAACTTGATCGCCGGCTAGTCCAGCGTCTATGTGCAGGATTTGATGACCTCCGAAAGATCATAGAGCGTGAATTTAAAGAAACCATACCGGAAGCTCAGTTTAAGGTTGCCGGAGCAAAAACTGAGAATTTGCCGGCGAGAGTTCACGGCGTGGATTGAGCTTCAGGTGGAAGCAGTGTGGAGTCCGTGCGCTCCTGTTGCCGCCCTTGCTCGGCCGTGGAAGTGGTTGCAGCGTGCCGCCCGCGTGAGACCGATCGCCGTCCTTTAGCTAAACTGCGGCGGTCGTCGTTGGTCACGGGAACAGGGGCCGAAACCCGGTGGTCCAGGCGTTGGGAGGGTGGTGCGCGACCTCCGGTGGCTGTCTAGCAGCTTAGGAACGAAGGAGATTGTTTTGCTGGTTTTCCCGATTGAGCAAAGAGCTGCGGCGAGAAACAATGCCGCTGCTCGGTTTTTGCCCGCGAGAAGATAAAGCCGGCCGACTCCTGCTCAGTGGAGGCGGTGCCGGTCGCATGGGGGCACGAGCAAGCCGCCCTGGGCGCCAGCGCGCGGAGAGGGGAGCAGCTGGTGGCGCCGGTAGCTGCTCGGTGGCACAGCCGACAGCTGCTCGGTGGAATTTCCCACCGAGACTCTGACTTTGGTTGCAAGTTTCTCCTTCTTCCCTCTATGACATGTGGGTCCCACCCGGGGTTTTAACCGCTGGAAATTACTCCTAACCACTGTAGTAAACAGTGAACCCCATAATACCCCTGGTGATTCAAATTATTCACCCTTGAGCCATTCGAATTGAATAGGATTCGAATTGGGTTTGGGTTGAGTGAATTCCAGCACAAGTTCAGTTTTGAATTCAAATAAAGTTTGAATTCGTCCCAGTTAGCTCATGTCAAGATCAACTCCAAATGGATTGAAAATTGGTGTGTGGGCTCGTAAAAATGTACTGAGTAAGAATATGCCTCCCACCTTTAAATTCATGGGATAAAAACAGTTTGAATTTGAATATGGTTTCAAACTGCCCTCTTCCTAACTATACCCAAAATGACCTCAAAAAGGGTTTTGAATTCGGGTGAAACTTGGCATGGACATCCTTAGTAAAGTGTAGGAGTTTTCATATGTCCAGACCATCTATATCACATGTGGAAAATACCACTTTTGCCATGTGTGAGTTTGTTCTCTAATGAGCATGTTGATAATTGTTACTTGCTCTTCATTTGTGTTCATCACCCTTCCTCAAATGAGGTGTGTGGTGTGGTGATGAACACTGCAAATGTGTGTCAAAAACTGAGGCCCTTACATTCCTCCCCCCTTAAAAGAATCTTGTCCCGAGATTATAAGGTGAAAATGAGAGAGAGGACGGTGGAAAATTACCGGATATGCGACGTGAAAAAGTTGGGGTAGTTAGTGCGAAGGAATTCTTCGCTTTCCCATGTCGCTTCGTCCATGGAGTGATTACTCCATAGAACCTTGTAGAACCACAACGTACGGTTGCGTGTGGTTCGGGCCTTTTTATCAATAATCTGCACCGGTTCCTCCCGATAGGTGAGATCCGGTTGCAGTTCTTCAATGTCTTCCAGCTGAACGGTAGTTGATATCTTGAGACACTTCCTCAGCTGGGAAACGTGAAAGACGTCGTGCACACCGGAAAGTGCTTCTGGTAACTTCAGCCGGTATGCCACTGATCCACATCTCTCGGTAATCTGAAATGGACCGATGAATCGGGGTGCCAACTTTCCTCTCACCCCAAATCTGTTTACGCCCTTCATTGGAGACACCCGTAGATATACGTGATCTCCAACTTCGAATTGTAATGGGCGCCTTCTCCCGTCCGCATACTGTTTCTGACGGGATTGAGCGGCTTTTAGGTTCGCTTGAATTAGTCGAACCTTTTCTTCCACGTTGTTGACAAGGTCAATCCCGAAGGTAACCCTTTCGCCAGACTCACACCAGTTCAATGGTGTGCGGCATTTCCTTCCGTATAGCGCCTCGTTGGGCGCCATCTTGATGCTGGCTTGGTACCCATTGTTGTACGAGAACTCGGCTAACGGCAGGTGATCATCCCAATTCTTGCCGTGGTTGATAGCGCAAGCTCATAGCATGTCTTCTAGAATCTGATTTACCCGCTCGGTTTGTCCATCCGTCTGCGGGTGGTAGGCTGAACTACGGATCAGCTTCGTCCCCAAGGCAGCGTGCAGCTGCTCCCAAAAACGGGACACAAATAAAGTGCCCCGATCCGATATGATAGTATGGGGTACGCCGTACAAGCATAGGATCTGTGAGATGTACAGTTCAGCGTACTTCTTGGCGTTGTAGTTGGTGTTGACCGGGATGAAATGGGCAACTTTGGTGAGCCGATCGACGATCACCCACACCGAATCATGTTTATGTAAGGTGGTGGGTAAGCCGACGACGAAATCCATGCTCACGTCCTCCCACTTCCAGGCAGGAATGCCCAGTGGTTGCAGCAGTCCCGGTTTCCGCATATGATCTGCCTTCACCCTTCGACATGTATCACACTCGGACACGTATTTTGCAACCTCGCGCTTCATCCGTGTCCACCAAAACATGCTTCTGAGTTCTTGATACATCTTGTTGCTGCCGGGGTGAATAGAAAATTTTGACAAGTGAGCCTCATCAAAGATTTTCTTCCGTAATTCCGGGTTTCGGGGTACGACGATCCGGTCCTTAAACCATAGGACGCCGTCTCCGTCCTTCCGGAAACATTTCAACTCCCCACTGTCTACACGTCTCCGCAAATGTGACATGCCCTTGTCATTCTTCTGGGCTGCCGCTATCTCTTCACGGATGGTGGGGATCAAAGCTAGGTTGTAGAGAGCTCCGTGTGGAATCACATGGAGTGGTGGTTCGCTCTCTTCCAACGGTGTGATGGTCAGATTATTGACGTGTGACTTGCGGCTCAGCGCATCTGCCACTACGTTTGCTTTGCCCGGATGATAATGGATCTCTATTTCGTAATCCTTTATCAGTTCTAACCATCTTCGTTGCCTCATGTTCAGCTCCTTCTGAGTGAATATGTACTTGAGGCTTTTGTGGTCGGTATATAAATGTACGAGGTTACCGAGTAGGTAGTGCCTCTACATCTTCAGTGTAAGTACCACGGCAGCGAGCTCCAAGTCGTGAGTTGGATAATTTTGCTCATGGTTTCTAAGCTGCCGTGATCCATATGTGACCACCCTTCGGTCTTGCATCAGCACACATCCGAGCCCAATGCCGGATGCATCGCAGTACACATCGAACGGTTTTGTTGTGTCTGGCTGCGCCAAAACCGGTGCTGATGTCAGGTGCTTGACTAAAGCCTTGAATGCTGCTTCACATGCTGGACTCCAAACATATTTGGTAGCCTTCTTCATCAGCTCTGTCATTGGCTTGGCAATCTTCGAGAAGTTCGGGATGAACCTCCGATAATATCCCGCGATTCCGAGGACACTCCGTACCTCATGAACAGTTCTCGGGGATTTCCAATTCAGCACTTGCGTGATCTTGCTCGGGTCCACAGCGATACCCTCCGCTGAGATGATATGCCCGAGGAAAGGCACTTGCGATATCCAAAACTCGCATTTGCTGAATTTTGCGTATAACTTGTGATCCCGCAGCCGTTGCAAGACTATACGCAAATGTTTCTTGTGATCTTCCTCCGACTTGGAATATACTAGGATGTCGTCGATGAAGACCACGACAAACTTGTCCAGCTCCGGCATGAACACCGAGTTCATTAAGTACATGAAGTGAGCTGGAGCATTGGTGAGGCCGAAGGACATGACCAGGTACTCATAAAGTCCGTACCTCGTCGAGAAAGCCGTCTTCGGAATGTCCTCAGCCCTTATCTTAATCTGATGGTACCCGGATCTTAAATCCATTTTGGAAAAGATCTTTGCTTCGACCAACTGATCAAACAACATGTCGATCTGTGGCAACGGGTACTTGTTCTTGATGGTTACGGCATTCAATGGACGATAGTCCACACAAAGCCGCAACGTCTCATCCTTCTTCTTGACAAATAATGCTGAACATCCCCATGGTGAGGAGCTCGGCCTAATAAAACCCTTCTCCAGAAGGTCCGTGAGCTGAGTTTTCAGTTCAGCCAACTCCTTGGGCGCCATCTTGTACGGCCTTCGGGATATTGGCATGGTTCCCGGTGCAAGTTCAATCTTGAACTCCACCTCTCTATCGGGTGGCATCCCCGGCAAATCGTCCGGGAATACATCAGGGAACTCTCGGACCACTGGAATATCTTCCAATCTGATGGTTGTGGCTTGATAGACACTTGGAGGTTTTATTTCTGGACTGTCTAGAAATAATGAGTGAGACTCGTGCACTTCGGAGTTCAAGTGCACGACTCGGAGGACGGTGTCTAAAACAGCGCCGTGGCGGGTTAACCACGACATCCCTAGGATGATATCGACCTTTTGTCCCTCTAAAATTATGAGAGACGTAGGGTAAACTCTACCCTCTAAGCACAATGGCGCTTTTGGGACCATCATGCTTGCTGAAATTTTCCCACCCGGTGAACAGATCACATAAGGACTATCGGTGGGTAGTATTTGCAAGCTATACTTATCAATGAAAGCTTGGCTAATGAAGCTATGCGTGGCGCCTGAATCAAATAGTACTATAGCGGGATGCTGGTGGAGTTGGAACATACCTGCAAGGATTGGCTCGCCCTCCGGCACGTCCTCAATGGCAAGTTGGTGGACAGTGCCGGGCCTAGGGTTTGCCCGCCGCGCATTAGTAGGGTTCCGGGGTTGATTCCTCCCCGGAAACTGTGGTGCCACTCTGCCGCCTTGCCTCTCCGGGCAATTGCTCGCGAAGTGCCCTGGACGACCACACTTGTAACATGTGGCCGCTGCTGGTGGAGTGCTCGGTGGACGAAAGCCCGGCATGCATTGCGGAGGTGCAAACGCACGCGGCATCGCCCGCTGCTGTTGTTGTTGTGGCGGTGGTGCTGGCAGTGCCGGCCGGAATGCCGGTGAAGAGTACGGCCGACTGCGGAACGGCATCGACCGCTGTCGTGGCTGCCAGCGTGGACCTGATGGTGGGCGATTCACCATCCGAAACTTCTGAGAAGGACCGCCTCCTTCTCCGCTGCTCTGCGGCGCGCTTCGCTTTCGCTCTACCGCCGCCAACTCCTTGCCGGAGTCCTCCTGAACAATCGCAGCATCAATGATGTCGTTGAGGCTGCCGCGATTGAACATCGCCAACTTGTCCTTCAGGAGCGGGTTAAGCCCCTGGTAAAAATGGTCCCGCCGCTTCTCGTCGGTATCAGCATGATACGATGCATATAGCGCGAGATCGTTAAACGCCCTGGAGTATTCCAGCGCGTTCCGGCTCCCTTGTTGCAGGTGTAGGAACTCCTGCGTCTTCCTCTTCATCAGACCGGGCGGTATATGATAGGCCCTGAAGGCCGTCCGGAACTCCGCCCAGGTCATCACTCGGTCGGTGGGCTGTGAAGCACAGAAGTTGGCCCACCACCCGCTCGCGGATCCTTGGAGCTGCTGGACCGCGAACTGAGTCTTGCGCTGCTCGCTGATCTGGAGCAGCCCGAACTTCATCTCTATGGCGCGGAGCCAGTTGTCCGCGTCAAGTGGTTCATCCGCCCTTGAGAATACCGGGGGATGAGTTGCCAGGAAGTTGGAGTAGGAGCTCTGTTGACGCTCCTCACGGTCTTGACGTCTCTCTGGGCGAGACGTATTTGCAATTAAAGTTTGCAGCAGCTCTGTGTGCTGCTGATGTGAACCCGCCATTGCCGCGACAATGTCGGCCAATGTAACCGTCGGCAGTGGCGGTGGCGGTGTTTGCTGTTGCTGTTGCTGCTGTTGCTGTTGTTGTCCCGAGGAGTCCTCGGGAGGTGGTTGGGAGGTCTCTCCCCCTTGACTGGTACCCCCAACGTCAGGGTTGGCACGAGTACGTGTCATTCTGAAATTCAAAACAGCAGCAATTAGCACATGTCTTACTTAAAATTCCATAAGCAGCAGTAGGTATTGAAGTGGCACATGATTAATTTGCACAACGTTCACATATATTGATAAAGCATAAACTTTATACAAGATACATTATTCTCGGATCTCCGAGAAGTCGTGCTCATGTCGTCACTACCTATACATACGCTACTGTCTATACGACATGTCACCGATTACAAAAGTTGGGTTACGCTACCCTGGCTGCCCTACTTGGCAACCGTAACCCCCTACTCGGAGTAGAACTCGACCTCCTGGGGGTCGTCCTCCTCCGGTACCTCTGCTGGTGGCTCTGGGTCTACCACCTCTTCTCCCATCCCGGGTTCTCCCATTGCTGGAAGGCCCAAGACTACCGGTACGCCTAACACCGGGGGCACGAGGTCCTGCAAAGCATGCACCTCGTCCATAGCTTGGTTGTAGTCCTCTTCCCAGCCTTGTCCTTCCTCAATAGCGTCATCCCGCTCTTGAGCAAGCTCCTCATTCTGATGGGTTAGGGTCTGCACCAGCTCTTGCAACGCCGCGATGTCCACACGGCTCTTCTTTCTTGCCTTCTTCAGACGACGCAACTGATTGTGTTGTTCATTCAGTCGCTTGATCGTCGGAAGGAGCACATTGCGGAGTGCGCTGTGAGCACTCTCGAAATGATCTCCACGGCTTGTGCTCTCCTTGAGCTTTGTGGCGAGATGCTCCGTATGAACAGCTTGGCTGTCCATCACGGCGTTTCCCGCCCTCATCTGGAGGCTGAAATTTGCCTCCGCGGGGTTGTACCTTGGGCAACTCGGGTCCGTTGCTTCCAGGTACCTCTCTTCCCACACATGCTGAGCTCGTCCCTCCACCGGAACGAGTGCGTATGGAGTGCCCTCCATAGCCTGCACGTGCAGTTGGCAGAAACGTGACATAGTGTCACGGGCTGCCACTTGCCACATCCCTTCCGGTTGTCTTCCTCTCACCGTGACGGTGAATGGCACCCAACCGGGTGGCGTAGGTCCTGCAGGAACCTCGACATGGATCATCCACGTCTTGTTCCCCTCTTCGCCTTCTTCCTTGGCGAAGTACTGCGGCATCTGACTATACCCGAAATATTGGAGCATTTGCCACAATGCTTCCGGGTAGCCGCTACGGTCAGAAAAGTGGGAAACTACCCACCCGTTCTCCAAATGTTTATCTGCTGCCATATGTAAAAATATATTTGAGAAATGTCAAATATTTATTTAAACAGTAAACCATTGAGTCATAACATAAGATATGTCATTGAACCCATAAAACTTGGAAACATAGTTCAAATTTTAAACAAATTTGACTGTTGATCTGCTGTTCCCATGACAGCCCTGACCAGTTTCCATTTCAACCTGATTTAGGCCATGTTAAAAGCAAAACCAATTCTGGAGCTCAACATCAAAGTTAAAGCTAACTCCAATAGCTTTCCAGAAAGCATTTGCTTGGCCTAAAATCTGTCCTGGTTCAAAAGTTATGAGATGTCGAAGTTAACAGAATTTCTGGGAACAATTGGACAGCACCTCCCTGCCTTAGGTACTGATTTGATCCAAGAATCCCAGTTAATTCTATTCTTAATCTGACAAAACTTTCTGTTACAAAGTTGTAACCCATCTCATAAGCTTTCTAGAACTACCTCATTTTCTATTTTTGGATTTTTATGCAGGAAGTTATGCTTAATTTACAGAGAGTCTACAGAGAGTCTTCACTCTGTCCTGTTTTCTGGACAGTTTCCACTCTACTGTATTTTTCGAGTGGTTAAGGGATGAAACACCTCTGGACCTCAACAGAAAAGTTGTAAAGCTCTTCCAAAGATTTCCAGAACTGTATCATACGACCCCAATCTCGAAAGAACTCAACCTCTAGCCTCTGATTAACTTCAGCCTTGATTCAGCTGAAAACAGAGTGCTCTGTCCTTAACAACCTATAAGTTGAAAGCTTGTTAACTTTGAATATCCTGTTCAAGGGAAGGAGTTACATCAAGTTTTATTACTTTGGGTCAAAACTTTCAAGTTTTAATTGAATTTGTTCATTTAGTTGGGTGTGACGCCGATGCGTCACCAGATCATGTCGGTACTACGTCCTCACAAAGAAAAACCTATACCGGACTTAGCCGGCTTCGTTATTTCAGTGGCACTAAACGTCACTCACACACGGATGCTACACGTCTACCGTTTCGTGGTCAGGCTACCTGCAGAAACTCAAACAATCATCAGACTCGGCTGCACACCGAGCCCGGAATCCATACAGTTAGTACACCCGGCCGTCATCACTCGCCCGGATGTTCTCAAGCCAACCACGCCTTGAGTTATGTGTTCACGTTTTAGACCACGTGACGGGGTCTCCCAAGTTGCACCACGCACGCCAGGGACAGACGTTGCTCGAATACCTCAAACGACATGAAGAGTCATAGAGGATACTAAAGCGGGTCGGGTTACCTGCCACCCGTGGGGCTCCACCCTTCAGCTTGTGCGCACTGGTGGACAGCGCTTACGTGCACCCCCCAAGACATGAACGTCCCGAGATGCACGATTTTCCGACATAACAGATAGGTTAATAAGCCACTTTCTATATACTAATAACATCCTTATACGGGCTACTAACTCGTTCCTCACTGGATTTTTGAAAAAGAAGACCTTTGTACTGTGTTAAACCTCAAGCGAGCTCTGATACCAACGCTGACACGACCCCATTGGTCTTGTCGAGCCAGGATCACGCTGAGGGGTGCTGCGTTGCACAGCACCGTATAACACACGTCAAAGGTACAAAGCGGAAGCAAAATTTTATTACATAAACAAGTTTATGAACATGTTTACAGCAAAATAAGTTCAGTCTACACTCGCGGGCGTAGACTAAGCATCAAGTGCACGTTCATCCCTTGGACGTGTCCTTGCTAGCACACACGCACACTAACTCTGCGGCGTGCACGACTCCCACTCGACGGGATTCCCCTCCTGGGGTTCCGTCTCCTCTTCGGGAGTCCCTTCCTCATAGAACCCTGCAAAAAGCTTCAAACACAAGCAGTGAGCACGAAGGCTCAGCAAGTCTGACCCGTCTCACCTAAACATGGAACTTCTACATGAGGGTGATGGGTTACATGAGGTAAAAATCATTTGCAAGGACTCACCTACTTAGTAGAACCTTACTTTCAAGTTTTAGCAGCAGGTTGTGGAGAACCTTACGCTAAGGCACATGAGAGAGCCGCAATCAAACAAGAAACGCATTTCTCTCACGTACTTTGCCCAAAGTTGAAAAGAACTTTAGTTAGCTCTAGACTACAGCATATCATTAACAATCAATGTCCATCTTTCAATCAGCAGCATTTTAACATGTGACTAGCCTGTTCTTTCTACGTTACGGTACAGTGAACAAGTGGTACTCACTGACCGCGAGGGACGGCGATTATAATCGATTTACACCTGCAGGGTTACCCGAACAACCCGTCACGTACGCCCGTACTCGATGTTGCCTACAACAACCATCACGGACGCCGTACGCGACTACCTTTCACCCGTTAGCCAAATGTTGAACCGGTCCAATCGTCCTGAGCAAGAGGTCTCTGCACGCGCATCTCAGTGCCGCCAGCCGATTTACACCTCGAGCTCTCAACCTACCCTCTGAACGACCAGCTATGCCTCAACACCCAGCTACCCGAGTTACATCAGTTTCCCGGTTCCCATATAGCCGGTAGGTCTTCGGTACTGTTCTAGCTTGTTCAACAGGCCCGCACACGGCTCGGTCCTCAATCGACACAAGCGGAGCTATAGCACACAGGCCCCAAAGTCCTGCTGCCCTTACTCTCCGCTCGGTCTCATTTTCTTGCCATATGTATCATGTGCTATCTCTACCCGAGCAATGTGCCTCTAGCCTATTCTCGCGAGTAGTTCCAACTACTCGAGTTGTACCGAATCCTACTCTATCCTAGCAATGCAGTAGCTAACGGGGTTTGCAATCCTAAACCCAATCCATGGTTCTCTTGGCTATGCAGTGGGGCTCCCAAACAAGACTCTAATGCACAGAATAAAGGAAACAAGTATGTGCTCAAAACAATAAAATTTATAAAAAGGTTAATGCAAACCGGGGCTTGCCTTGCTGCTCTTGGTCGTAGGCTAGCTGTTCCTCCGGAGTAACAAAGTCTAGGACTTCGGGTTCCTCCTCGACCTTAGCGACTACATGATAGAAACAATACATGTATCAATTTAATGCATTTGTATTAGGTTTGAAGTTGTGAAGTCTATAACTTTTGCTAGACAGACCTAATGACTGTGAAACTTTTATTGTGGCTTTGTTACAACCTAAAAACAGAATTGGTCAAGTTTTATTTGCAGCAAAGCTCATTTGAGCCCTCCACAATTAATTATGTCCTTGACCTTAATTGGAACTCTTAGGGTGTTCTAGGAATTTTCATGAAGCAAACTATGACTTTCTGAAAACTAGATTTTCAGAGGGTTCTAATGGAGTTGGTCTCACTTAATTTGAAGGTTCCTAGCTAAAGTTATGAGTTAAACAATTTCAGAGAAAATTCTGAAAATGTTTCTGAACATTTTCTAGTTTCTCTGGAACAGTTTCACTAATCACACCATTAGGTGGATCAGATGAGTTCAATTGGATCTGAAATTTTTATGGTAGTTCAAGGATATTTTGGTGAATATCCCAGCAAAATTTCAGGATTTTCCTCGAAAGGGTTCTCCAGTTAAAATTCCTAACAGTTTAAATTTGAGGAATTAATTCTGGAGAATTAAGGGTTTTCATGAAGTGAAACTTGATTTGCTGGAAAGTACTCGGAGAGCTGAATCCAGCAAAATTTGGTTCACTCAATTTGGAGCTTTCTAGCCAAAGTTATGATGATTTGAAGTTTGAAAGAATTCTGAAAATCGGGGGAAAAGTTTAAACTCTCGGGCCCGTGGGGACACGTGTCGGGCGCGGAGGTGTCCGGCACACCGGAGATACCACACGTGTCGAGCGCGGAGGTGTCCGGCACACCGGAGCTCGCAGGGTATTTGCGCGGCAGCACAGCCGATCCCCGGCCACACCCGATCCCGATTTAAATCTCTCAGTCGCTGATACGTGGGCCAGCCGGCTTCTTCTTCCTCCCGCCGTTCTCTCGCGCCCGCGCCGCCGACCTCGCCGGAGCAGACTAGGAGCTCGCTGGATCGCCGCTGCCGGACCTCCCATGGGCTGAAACTCGCCGCCAGGGGGTTGTCGACGTCGAGGAACACGTCGGTGGTGTCAGGTCGGACTGGGGGTGACCGGAAATAGCTCGGCGACGTGCCGCGGCCTCGGTTGAGGTTCGGCACCGTCGACCGTGGTTTCTAAACCCACAAACACCTCGAACAAACGGTCCTACAGCATCAGTGTACCTCTAGAAAGCTCGACAAGGTGTCAAAAGGGTTCAGAGATGGCGGCAAGTCGATCGGCACCGTGTGACCGATCGTGTCCGCCATGACCGCCCTTGATCGAGCTCGAAATTTGTTACTCCTAGACAGTTTTACGCCACGGATGCAGAAAAGAACTTGATCACCGGCTAGTCCAGCGTCTATGTGCAGGATTTGATGACCTCCGAAAGATCATAGAGCGTGAATTTAAAGAAACCGTACCGGAAGCTCAGTTTAAGGTTGCCGGAGCAAAAACTGAGAATTTGCCGGCGAGAGTTCACGGCGTGGCTTGAGCTTCAGGTGGAAGCAGTGTGGAGTCCGTGCGCTCCTGTTGCTGCCCTTGCTCGGCCGTGGAAGTGGTTGCAGCGTGCTGCCCGCGTGAGACCGATCGTCGTCCTTCAGCTAAACTGCGGCGGTCGTCGTTGGTCACGGGAACAGGGGCCGAAACCCGGTGGTCCAGGCGTTGGGAGGGTGGTGCGCGACCTCCGGTGGCTGTCTAGCAGCTTAGGAACGAAGGAGATTGTTTTGCTGGTTTTCCCGATTGAGCAAAGAGCTGCGGCGAGAAACAATGCCGCTGCTTGGTTTTTGCCCGCGAGAAGATAAAGCCAGCCGACTCCTGCTCAGTGGAGGCGGCGCCGGTCGCATGGGGGCGCGAGCAAGCCGCCCTGGGCGCCAGCGCGCGGAGAGGGGAGCAGCTGGTGGCACCGGTAGCTGCTCGGTGGCACAGCCGACACCTGCTCGGTGGAATTTCCCACCGAGACTCTGACTTTGGTTGCAAGTTTCTCCTTCTTCCCTCTATGACATGTGGGTCCCACCCGGGGTTTTAACCGCTGGAATTTACTCCTAACCACTGTAGTAAACAGTGAACCCCATAATACCCCTGGTGATTCAAATTATTCACCCTTGAGCCATTCGAATTGAATAGGATTCGAATTGGGTTAGGGTTGAGTGAATTCCAGCGCAAGTTCAGTTTTGAATTCAAATAAAGTTTGAATTCGTCCCACTTAGCTCATGTCAAGATCAACTCCAAATGGATTGAAAATTGGTGTGTGGGCTCGTAAAAATGTACCGAGTAAGAATATGCCTCCCACCTTTAAATTCATGGGATAAAAACAGTTTGAATTTGAATATGGTTTCAAACTGCCCTCTTCCTAACTATACCCAAAATGACCTCAAAAAGGGTTTTGAATTCGGGTGAAACTTGGCATGGACATCCTTAGTAAAGTGTAGGAGTTTTCATATGTCCAGCCCATCTATATCACATGTGGAAAATACCACTTTTGCCATGTGTGAGTTTGTTCTCTAATGAGCATGTTGATAATTGTTACATGCTCTTCATTTGTGTTCATCACCCTTCCTCAAATGAGGTGTGTGGTGTGGTGATGAACACTGCAAATGTGTGTAAAAAACTGAGGCCCTTACAGGGATGATGAGCTCCAGAAGCTCCACGTGTCCTCCGGGCCTGGTAACTCCTCGTCTGTAAAGACGAGCTCCGGTTGTGCCGCGTGTCAATCGATCGAGACCTCCCTCTTCTTCGGAGGTGAGCTCCGCGGACGCCACGTGTGGGTGCCGGTCTTTCCGCTCTCCTTTCCTCAGGGACATGCCCCGAGGTCGACACGTGTTTAGCTGCGATGGACCTTCCGGAGATAAGCTCCGGTGGAGACACGTGTTCGATAGATCCGGGCTTCTCTGAGATGAGCTCCGAGATTAACACGTATCCCGCGCGACTGGTCCTTTTATTTCCGCGAGGACTAGCTCTGAGGATGACACGTGTTCTATGAAAAATGCCTTTGCTTCTTCCGCAGAGGCTAGCTCCGCGGTAGCACGTGTCCCACAGGGTCGGACCTCTTTCCAATTGCGGAGGTGACCCCCGAGCCTGCCACGTAGCTAGTTAGCGGCGGACCTCTCCCAAATTTCTCGGGGATGAGCTCCGAACACGCCACGTGGTCTGCTGGCCGTGGAAGTTGCCTTCGGTGCTCTCGGAGAGCTTTATTGGCTATCCTTTTGATTCTTGTCTCTGTTCCTACTTTTCTTCTTCATAAAACATGAACATATGCTGACACCCGAAATGAGGGTGTCACAAATCTACCCCCCTTAAATTGAATCTCGCCCTCGAGATTCGTTAGTAGAAAATAGATGGGGAAATTCTGCCTTGATATCCTCTTCTCGTTCCCATGTGGCTTCAGCTTCAGTGTGATGGCTCCATTGTACCTTGCACCATCGAATCACCTTGTTCCGGGTGACCCTTTCCTTTACGTCTAAGATTCGGACAGGGTGTTCTGCGTAAGTTAGGTCCTCTTGAAGTTCAAGTTCTCCCATTGACACTTGTTCCTCTGGTACTCTTAAGCACTTCTTGAGCTGGGATATATGAAACACGTCATGTACGTCGGAGAGGTGGTTTGGGAGCTCTAGTTGGTAGGCTACTTCTCCTCGCTTGTCCAAAATCTTAAATGGTCCGATGTAGCGAGGCGCTAGTTTACCTTTGACGTTAAAATGTCGTTGGTCTCGGATAGGCGATACCTTAAGGTATACGAAGTCTCCTACTTCAAAGGTCAACTTCCTACGCGTGTTGTCCGCATAGCCTTTCTGTCGTGACTGAGCAGCCCTTAAGTTTTCCCGTATCGTTTGAACTTGCTTTTCAGCCTCCTGTAGTACTTCGGGTCCAAACACCTGGTTCTCTCCAGTCTCGTTCCAGAACAGCGGCGTTCTACACAGTCTGCCATATAAGGCTTCGAAAGGCGACATCATCAAGCTAGTTTGATAGCTGTTGTTATAGGAGAACTCGGCATACGGTAAACTCCTATCCCAACTACGCCCACGTTTCAAGGCGCAAGCTCTCAGCATGTCCTCCAAAATTTGGTTCGTCCTCTCGGTTTGCCCATCTGTTTGTGGGTGATAGGCGGAGCTAAAATCCAGTCGTGTACCCATGGCTTTCTGCAGCTTTCTCCAGAATCTAGAGGTAAACTGAGAACCTCGATCTGAGACTATCCTCTTCGGAACTCCATGACGGCACACGATCTGCTCCATGTACAATTCTGCCAACTGTGTAATGTTGTAACTGGCCTTTACCGGAAGAAAATGGGCGGTTTTCGTCAACCGGTCCACAATGACCCAGATGGAGTCGTATCCTGACTGAGTTCGTGGCAATCCAACAATGAAGTCCATACTGATGTCCTCCCATTTCCATTCAGGTATTTTCAAAGGTTGCAACAATCCAGCGGGTTTTTGATGTTCGGCTTTTACCCGTTGGTATGTGTCGCATAGGGCAACGTATTCGGCTATATCCCTCTTCATACAATCCCACCAATAGCAAGTTTTCAAGTCCTTGTACATTTTGGTGCTCCCTGGATGTATGGAATAGGGTGAATCATGTGCCTCCCGTAATATCATGTCGCGAAGGTGTCTTAGGTTTGGCACACAAATCCTTTTTCCTAGCCAAAGCGTACCCTTTTCATCCTCCTTGAAATCCTTCTCTACCCCTTGTCGGATTCTTTCCTTGATCTCCTTGATCCCCTCGTCCATTGCTTGGCCCTTTCTTATTTCTTGCTCCAATGAGGAGTGGATCTCCATTATTTCCATATTATTCAAGAATCCGAGGTGTAACCGTTCGAACTTCTTACGTAGTTCGGGTGGTAGCTCCCGAACCGTGAGTTGGTGGCATGCTCCCTTTCTGCTCAATGCGTCAGCTACTACATTGGCCTTCCCGGGGTGGTAGTTGATTCCTACATCATAATCCTTGATGAGTTCTAACCATCGACGTTGCCTCAAATTCAAGTCCATTTGTGTAAATATGTACTTGAGGCTTTTATGATCCGTATAGATCTCACATCGATGACCAAGGATATAATGTCTCCAAATCTTTAATGCATGCACCACTGCTGCTAACTCCAAGTCGTGCGTAGGATAGTTAAGCTCGTGCTTCTTTAATTGTCGTGAGGCATAGGCTACCACTTGTCCTTCCTGCATGAGTACACACCCGAGCCCTTGTCTGGATGCGTCACAATATATGTCAAAGCTCTTGCTTACGTCTGGCAATACCAGAACTGGTGCTGTGGTTAGCCTTTTCTTGAGTTCCTCAAAACTTTCTTGGCAGGCTTGTGTCCATTGAAAGATCTTTCCCTTCATTAGCAACTCCGTCATAGGTTTTGCTATTTTAGAGAAGTCTTTAATGAAGCTGATAGTATCCTGCCATCCCAAGGAAACTCCGAATATCCCTCACGCTCTTCGGTTGGTCCCACTTCAGAACATCTCTCACCTTTCCAGGATCAACCGATACCCCTTCCTTGGAGATGATGTGGCCTAGGAAGGATATTTCTTTTAGCCAAAATTGACACTTGTCGAGCTTGGCATACAACTGATGCTCGCGCAACTTCTGCAAGGTCAATCTCAGATGTTCTTCATGCTCCTCCTTACTTTTTGAATACACCATAATGGCGTCGATGAAAACCACGACGAACTTGTCTAAGTACTCCATGAAAACCTTGTTCATAAGGTACATGAAGTATGCGGGTGCATTCGTCAATCCAAAAGACATAACGGTATATTCATATGAACCATACCGTGTCCAAAAGGCTGTTTTAGGTATATCGGAGGGCTTAATCTTCAGCTGGAAATATCCCGACCGAAGATCAATCTTGGAGAATACCTGGGCTCCTTTCATTTGATCGAACAGGTCCTCTATACGGGGCAGAGGGTATTTATTCTTGATTGTCACCTCGTTGAGAGACCTGTAGTCCATGCACATTCTTTGGGTTCCGTCCTTCTTGTCCATGAAAAGTACCGGGGCTCCCCATAGTGACGAACTTGGACGGATAAAACCCTTCTCCAACTGTTCTTGAATTTGCTTCTTGAGTTCAACTAACTCGTTGGCGGGCATCCTATATGGTCTCTTAGCTATAGGTGCAGTTCCGGGTACCAAATCTATGGCAAACTCGATGTCCCGGTCAGGTGGCATACCTGGAAGTTCTTCCAGGAACACGTCCGAAAATTCCTGAACCACTGGAATGTTGTCAAATGCTACTCCTTCAACATGGTTCAAATCTGCCCGTTCGGTTGCTTGCTGGGCTGATTCAAACTCGACATGGATACCGTGTTCGTTCGTCAACTGCACGCTTCTCTCAGCACATTGGATTACTCCATTGTGCTTGCTTAACCAGTCCATTCCGAGTATGATATCAATCCCGTGGGAGTCCAAAACAATAAGGTTGGCAAGGAAGTCTACCCCCCTATTTTAAGGCTTACTTTAGGACATACTATATTAGTCCTCATTTCTCCTCCAGGAGAATTAACTAACATAGCACATTCTAAGTGGGATACGGGTAGATGATGCTTGGCAACATAATCGGATGATATGAAGGAATGTGATGCTCCAGAATCAAATAAAATGGTGGCTGGGTTGGAGTTGGCAAGGAACATACCAATTGCGACGTCCTCAGCCTGTTGTGCTTCCTCAGTAGTGACATGGTTAACGTGGCCATGAGCATAGTTCTGCGGTCCACGGTTCCCTTGGTTGTTTCCTCCGTTTGGTCGCTGGTTCTGCTTGGGCAAGTTACCTTGCTGTCCAGGGCCTCTCCTCGGGCACTGGTTAGCGAAGTGGCCTACTTCCCCGCATGCAAAGCATGACCTGTTGCCTACGGCAGCAGGTACGTTGGGGCGGGGGTTTTGAACAGGAGCGCCATTGTTAGGCCGGGGCGCTGGAGGCATGGGCACACGAGGCGCTGGTGCAACGAATTGTTGCTGTGGTGGCTGACCAGGGCGGTACGCAGGAGTGGCCGATCCATACTGCGGTGCAGGGGGCATGTACCTAGGTCGTACGTTGCTCCCTTGGGGCTGGTATGGCATCTTCCTCTTGCACTCTCGCTCGATCTCTCGGATCTTGTTTTCAACCACAATAGCCTTGTCAACCAGCTTCTGGAAGCTTATGTAGTCATTGTTGAGGAGCTGAACTTGGATCTCATTGTTCAACCCTCTCATGAATAGGTACTGCTTCCTCTGGTCTGAGTTGACATCTTCGGGGGCATACCCGGACAGTTGTATGAACTTGTTGATATATTCATTCACACTTTTCTGTCCTTGGCGGAGACCTTCAAACTCCTGCCTTTTGAGCATCATTACGCCAACAGGGATATAGTGGGAGCGGAAACTTTCCTTGAACTCAGTCCAAGTGATTGTCTCCGGGTTGGCATGGGCGTTGCTCAAGGCATCCCACCAGTCAGCAGCTGCTCCCATCAGTTGGTGCGACGCAAAGAGAACCTTCTCCCGGTCGTTGCACTGAACAATGGCAAGCTTCTTCTCCATGGATTTAACCAATCATCGGCCTCCATTGGATCGTTTGCTTGAGCAAAAGTGGGTGGTCGAGTCCTCATGAACTCTCCCAACCTGTTATGAGCCGGCGGTGGTGGTGGCGGTGGTGCCGGAACGGGGTGTTGGTTGTCCTTCAACTGACCCAAGGTTTGGATCATGGTTTGCATAAGCTGGTTTTGCATGGCCATCAACCTTTCTAGGTTGTTTTCGCCAGCTCCGGGGTTAGCAGGAACTTCCCCGTGGTCATCTTCCTGGGCGTTCCTTCGGCTGGCGTTTCCTCTCACCATCTGTGAGAGAACGAAATAGAATAGAAGGTTAGATAGGTCCTTTCAACTATATGCATCAAGGGGAGTTGGACTATATATATTAGTCCTTATGAGGATGTGATCAAGTGCCGAAGCATTTCACTCCTCTTTCTTCTTACGTGTGGATATGGGCAACGTTGTTGAGACGTCCCACAACTCACACTAAGCACATATTCACAAATAATCATTACAAGGGCCCACTCAACTCCTATTCAAGGATGGTTTCCTATGTCAAGGTGGTTTTAAAGGTCAATCTAGGCTATTCACCTTAGGATGCTTCCTTTGGTCAGCGTGGCTTAGCTACCTGTGACTCCTATTTAGGGTGTAACTTGCTGTTAACCCGTGGCCCTAATACCAATCTAAGGTTTCTGTCTAGGCGTGTAACCTACTGTCAACCCGTGGCTCTGATACCAATCTGTGACGCCCTCAATTCTGTGGGAAAACTACGGAACCGAGAACTAATGCATATGTGTGCCCAGGATGTTCATCACACATACACATACGTTCCACAAACTGAATTCAGATTATATACTACCACGAATAACAGAGTTTATTACAATACCTCATGAGTCTTGGACTCATGCTCACAGCGGAAGTCCTTATTTAAATGCGGAAGCAAAAACTAATGCGGAAGCAAAACTAAGCAAAAGTGGCTCCATCTCTACTCCCTCCACAGGCAAGGTTGAGAACAGATCACACGCCATAATGCTCTACTCGGTCTTCATAGTAGTCTTCTCTTGCTGTTGATGAAGAAATAATAATGCAAGTTTGAGTACAATGATGTACTCAGCAAGTGCGGGAATAACACATGATATGCAGCTCATAAACAAGGTAGGTAATAAAAGGCTTATTTGCAGAAAAGCAGATTTATAAAACCGTGATAAAACAACAACTTAACTTTAGATGAATGTAATCCCAGTATGTATTAAATTACCAACATACCTCCATCGCTTTCCATGTTCCATCCAAACATTAACCAATCTTTTATTCATACTCACGAATACCTCCTCGTATTCGCTACCATCTCACCTCATAAAACAACCACGTCTCGCACCGAGACCAATCTCATGTGATGACCCATCAGTCATGCAACCATCTTATCTCCCGGACTCAACAGTCCCAATTCGAACCATAACCAATAATCATAACCAAGAACCTTCCCAATAACCATTCCAATAACCATCCCAATCTAATCATGGCAGTTTAGCCAGGCGCTCGTGACCGTAAGCTCGGCTATCATGATAGTTTTAATAACTCTGCAGAGTTTGCACCTCTTTACCCACAAGTTTGTGATTTCGTCACCCGTCGGCGACTGCAGAACCTCCATTTTACCAGTACACGGCCGTCGGTGTATGGTCAAGAGATCATAAAATAGCCTCTACAAAGGGGTTACTAGATGTATAGACTCACTAAGGTTTCACCGGCAGGCTAGAATCTCCAATTCTCCCACCCACGGGCCCCCTCTTGTGCCATGCAGTTCCCAGGGCAGTCCTCACTCGACTCCCATTCCCCGCGCCTTCCACAGTCCATAACACTCTAGCAACTTACCTAATTACTCAGCTATGCCGCACCCATATTTGGCCTTTTGGTGGCACTGTTATCCTGGCATGTGCATGCATGAACCGGTCCTTAGATCTATGGCAAGTAAAACCACCATCTCATGCTACCTCATCCACAAACCCAGTCTTGCCTAGATCTCCCCTCCGATCCATGTTCATTAACCTCATCAATTACTTATTATCAGTACGAGTGCAGTTAGCTAGACACATCTATCTCGCTTCCCAATCCCATGGACTCAGCGAAGCATAAAGCAAAAACCATACCCGACTCATAAACTTCCCTGGCGACAAGGATGGTTTATTCAAAACTAGTAAACTCCTATAAAAGGGTTTCCCATCATGTTTGACTCAGCACACACACCTTCTAGCAAAACAAAATAGTTTTACCCAAAACATAGGATCAACATGGTCAAGGAGCACTTGCCTTGTTCTTGCGGTTCCGGTTGTTCTTGATTCTCAAAACCTTGTTGCTGCAGCTCGTCGTAGACAGCTTCCTGAGTTTGTCCTGCTATGTAGGATTCACGTGCACACAAATTCACAGCAATCAATATCATGCACAAATCCTAAACTAGATGCGATGATGCACATGCATGCTATCCTACGATTAGTTCTATTAGATTGATCTGTTGTTCTTGTATGGCTTGCATGGTCAGAGGTGTTCGTGATGATCTGGTCTTTAGATCAAACTGATCATCGAGTGTTCTGCCCACGAAAAGGCTTATGTTCGAAAGGAATTGAAGAACAGATGCAAGGAGATGAACACAATGATATTGAAGTCCTACCTCGCGTTCTTCGAGGTCCTCCTCAGACCGCTCGGTTCTTCTTCGATGATCTCCCTTGTTGTGCTTCAGCGATGTTTTGCTCGGCGAGTTAGGGCTAGGGCTCTAAGTCGTCGGCTCAGGAGTTGAAAGAGAAGTTTGTGGTTTCGGCCAGAGGTTTTGGGTTCTATTTATAATCGGGAAGAGAAGAGTCCTCATCTGATTGGATCCGAATAAGAGTCTTATTCAGATCTTTGTTAGATCCTGACGTCTTATCTTCGGTTAACCATTGTGGATTTTAGATCGGTTTCTGTTGCGTACCGGTGTCCTTACGCGTAACAGCTGCTCCAGAACTCGTTACCTCCGGGATGATGAGCTCCGGAAGATCCACGTGTCCTCCGGGCCTGGTAACTCCTCGTCTGTAAAGACGAGCTCCGGTTGTGCCGCGTGTCAATCGACCGAGACCTCCCTCTTCTTCGGAGGTGAGCTCCGCGCACGCCACGTGTGGGTGCCGGTCTTTCCGCTCTCCTTTCCTCAGGGACATGCCCCGAGGTCGACACGTGTTTAGCTGCGACGGACCTTCCGGAGATAAGTTCCGGTGGCGACACGTGTTCGATAGATCCGGACTTCTCTGAGATGAGCTCCGAGATTGACACGTATCCCGCGCGACTGGTCCTCTTATTTCCGCGAGGACTAGCTCTGAGGATGACACGTGTCCTATGAAAAATGCCTTTGCTTCTTCCGCAGAGGCTAGCTCCACGGTAGCACGTGTCCCACAGGGTCGGACCTCTTTCCAATTGCGGAGGTGACCCCCGAGCCTGCCACGTAGCTAGTTAGCGGCGGACCTCTCCCAAATTTCTCGGGGATGAGCTCCGAACACGCCACGTGGTCTGCTGGCCGTGGAAGTTGCCTTCGGTGCTCTCGGAGAGCTTTATTGGCTATCCTTTTGATTCTTGTCTCTATTCCTACTTTTCTTCTTCATAAAACATGAACATATGCTGACACCCGAAATGAGGGTGTCACAAATCTACCCCCCTTAAATTGAATCTCGCCCTCGAGATTCGTTAGTAGAAAATAGATGGGGAAATTCTGCCTTGATATCCTCTTCTCGTTCCCATGTGGCTTCAGCTTCAGTGTGATGGCTCCATTGTACCTTGCACCATCGAATCACCTTGTTCCGGGTGACCCTTTCCTTTACGTCTAAGATTCGGACAGGGTGTTCTGCGTAAGTTAGGTCCTCTTGAAGTTTAAGTTCTCCCATTGACACTTGTTCCTCTGGTACTCTTAAGCACTTCTTGAGCTGGGATATATGAAACACGTCATGTACGTCGGAGAGATGGTTTGGGAGCTCTAGTTGGTAGGCTACTTCTCCTCGCTTGTCCAAAATCTTAAATGGTCCGATGTAGCAAGGCGCTAGTTTACCTTTGACGTTAAAATGTCGTTGGCCTCGGATAGGCGATACCTTAAGGTATAGGAAGTCTCCTACTTCAAAGGTCAACTTCCTACGCCTGTTGTCCGCATAGCCTTTCTGTCGTGACTGAGCAGCCCTTAAGTTTTCCCATATCGTTTGAACTTGCTTTTCAGCCTCCTGTAGTACTTCGGGTCCAAACACCTGGTTCTCTCCAGTCTCGTTCTAGAACAGCGGCGTTCTACACAGTCTGCCATATAAGGCTTCGAAAGGCGACATCATCAAGCTAGTTTGATAGCTGTTGTTATAGGAGAACTCGGCATACGGTAATCTCCTATCCCAACTACGCCCACGTTTCAAGGCGCAAGCTCTCAGCATGTCCTCCAAAATTTGGTTCGTCCTCTCGGTTTGCCCATCTGTTTGTGGGTGATAGGCGGAGCTAAAATCCAGTCGTGTACCCATGGCTTTCTGCAGCTTTCTCCAGATCTAGAGGTAAACTGAGAACCTCGATCTGAGACTATCCTCTTCGGAACTCCATGACGGCACACGATCTGCTCCATGTACAATTCTGCCAACTGTGTAACGTTGTAACTGGCCTTTACCGGAAGAAAATGGGCGGTTTTCGTCAACCGGTCCACAATGACCCAGATGGAGTCGTATCCTGACTGAGTTCGTGGCAATCCAACAATGAAGTCCATACTGGTGTCCTCCCATTTCCATTCAGGTATTTTCAAAGGTTGCAACAATCCAGCGGGTTTTTGATGTTCGGCTTTTACCCGTTGGCATGTGTCGCATAGGGCAACGTATTCGGCTATATCCCTCTTCATACAATCCCGCCAATAGCAAGTTTTCAAGTCCTTGTACATTTTGGTGCTCCCTGGATGTATGGAATAGGGGTGAATCATGTGCCTCCCGTAATATCATGTCGCGAAGGTGTCTTAGGTTTGGCACACAAATCCTTTTTCCTAGCCTAAGCGTACCCTTTTCATCCTCCTTGAAATCCTTCTCTACCCCTTGTCGGATTCTTTCCTTGATCTCCTTGATCCCCTCGTCCATTGCTTGGGAGGCGGGGCCTGTGATGTCTTTCCCCCTCCACACGGGGGTACCCGGTCTGCAGGGTACCGACAGTGGCCCCCAGGCCCATCTCGGCGGAGGCAACAAGCCCGCATGTGAGGCCTACATCTTTGCCGCGTGGTAGCTTTGAACATGAACTTTGGAAACCAAAGTGGCAGCGAGATTCTAGCGTAGTGGATGTATGGTTATACCTGGGAGACGAGAAGGTTGCATGTCCTTGGCGTAATGGGCGTACTTGGCAGTCGGAGCGGCAACACGTCGTCGGCGTAGTGCATGCGTGGCTGCTCTTGACTGGCGGGTCATAGCGACGTGCTCGAGGGGTTGCCCCTGGGTATTTATTACGGTAGGCCTCGTGTCAACCGCTGCAGTTCCACCGCACTGCTTTTATCTAGAACCGCCGGACGTTTCCAAGAAGTTACCCGCCTAGCCCCTAGTGTCTAACGGGTGGACCTGGGTCCTACCTGTCATTGGGGGAGGCAAGTAGCCCGAGGCGGTGGAAACCCATGCGTCGCGCTTGTTGCCCTGCCAAAGGTTGTGGATGTATAAGAGGAAGCCGCACGCCCTCGTTTTAGTGGCCCTCTTCGTCCACTTCCGTGAGATGTTCGTGAGCGTGTGGCCTTCGGTGTGCCTCTTCAGGGTGTTTGTCGGTACTCTCAGTACCGGGTACCCCCGCGCATAGGAGAGAAGCCGCCTAAGGACCTCGCCCCTTCCGCAGGGGTGATTTTCGAAGGCGCCACGTCTCCAGCGGGACTGGGCCTCCCCTCTCCTCAGAGGCGAGCCCTGGGCCTACCACGTGGCCAGCAGAGCCGGACCTCGCCCCCTCTGCAGGGGTGAGCTCCGAAGGCGCCACGTGTCCAGCAGGGCCGGGCCTCCCCTCTCCTCAGAGGTGAGCCCAGGCCTGCCATGTGGCCAGCAGAGACGTACCTTGCCCCCTCCGCGGGGGCGAGCTCCGAAGGCGCCACGTGTCCAACGGGGCCGCCCCCCTCTCCTCAGAGGCGAGCCCCGGGCCTGCCACGTGGCCAGCAGAGCCGGACCTCACCCCCTCCACAGGGGCGAGCTTCAAAGACGCCATGTGTACAGCAGGGCCGAGCCTTCCCTCTCCTCAGAGGCGAGCCCCGGGCCTGCCACGTGGCCAGCAGTGTCGGACCTCACGCCCTCCGCAGGGGTGAGCTCCGAAGGCGCCACGTGCCGTGCTGTCCACCCCGGCTCGGTAGGCAGCAGGAATAAAGGCATGCCATGCCTTGTCCAATCAAGGCATTCAAGACCTGCGCCTTCCCAAGATGCGGAGACGCAGCGCACGCCCCTGTCAGGTGGCACAGTGACCAGTCGCGTCACAGTGAAGACAAGACACTCCCCGCCGTCCCTGCCATCATCAACCACTACGCCTAGCTTGCGGCACGGGCAGGACGGCAGATCGACGATCAAGAAGCCATTGCCAGAGACAACTACCAGCATTCACTGCAAGATATGGTAGATGGCAGGAAATCTTCCCGGGGCCACCAGTCGGGCCCCGGGGCCCACCTTGTAAGCCGCCCGAGCCTTGAAGTATAAAAGACTCGGGTTGGCAGCGTTGCAAAGGTTCGGCAGTTGGCTCCCTCTAGCGCCTAGGGAAACTCAGCTCATATAAAACACCAAGATTAGAACTCCGATTCTAAGCTCCGAGCAATACAACTCCCGTGGACGTAGGGTATTACGCTCCGGTGGCTCGAACGACGTAAAAATCCTTGTGTCAATCCTCTCACAACCAACGTGACCTTCTGAGAGAACTAGCCCCTCTGTAAAATAACCTCCGCGGGCTGCTCCTGAAGCAGGCACGGGGGGAGTGTCGACGGCACACTTTGACATTTGGCGCGCTAGGTAGGGGGCTTTTCTCTATCGAGACAGGTCTGCGCCAACAAAGATGACCAAGCTTCCTGCAAAGGCAAGCTCTTCCCACCCTCATTCCCGGGGAACGATCACCAGTGAGGGCCATGCCTCGACACGCTCAGGGAGGAGTGTGTCGGGATAGATTGGGGGCCCGCGTCAGACTCCAATAACGCGGACTCCTACAACCTCAAGATCTCCTACGGCGCGGGGTGCTACTCAAGCAAGTGCACTAGCTTCCGCACGAGCGCTCATGCACAGTCTGCCTGCTGTGGACGCTCCCCAGGGGGCCACCCAGCAGTGGATCCGCGACGTCGACTGCCTCGTCGCCGCTGCCTTCAATCCTCCACTACGACAGAGACGACGCCTCGGTCAACCAGATGTGTCGCTGTCGTGCACACCAGCGGTTGACATGCAGACGACAGTGTTCTACCAGGCCCCCAACGGCGGACCTGAGGACAGAGCTGGAGCGGCGTCGCTTGGGGGAAGATGGTCGCGTGACCATCAAGTAACAGCGGGAAAGGCGTCGCAACCACGAGGCCGACTACATCATGTCAACTGCCTCGACTCAGCCTGGGCCTCAGACGTTCGCCATGCGACCTCTGCCCCAGGCGTACGCCACTCAGCACATGCAACAGCCATATGCCTTGCAGTCGGCGCCCCCGGTATATGGTGCACCATTGCCCATGCCGGGGTACACCGTGCCAGCAGCGGACCAAGGGTTCGCGGCACCAGGATCTGCAGCAGCAGGGACGGGGTGTGCGGCCTTGGCGCCACACCTCTGCTTCGCAGTGTGGCCACGCAAGTTCCGACCACACCTGCTGGAGAAGTACGACGGAAGCGTCAACCCTACAGAGTTCCTGCAGATCTACTCTACTGCCATCCTCGCGGCAGGAGGGGATGAGGCCATCATGGCCAACTACTTCCCCATCGCCTTGACCTGCCCAGCACGGTCATGGTTCATGAACCTGCCCCAAGGTTCCATAACTTCCTGGGGGGAGCTATGCCGACAGTTCACGGCGAACTTCGGCAGCTCCTACACACGTCCCGGCACGGAGCTGGACCTCCACGTCGTGCGACAGCAACCAGGGGAATCACTGCGCTCCTTCATCCAGCGATTCTCCCAGGTACGTAACACCATCCCCCACATCCAGAATGCATCAGTTGTGGTTGCATTTCGACGGGGTGTCAGGGACAAGAAGATGCTCGAGAAGTTGGCCACTAGGGAGGTGCGAGACGTCTCGGAGCTCTTCAGTCTGGCGGACAAGTGCGCCAGAGCAGCAGAAGGGCGTAACTGGCACTCACAGCCAGCCTCCGAAGCAGGAGGGCAGCCCGGAGCTGGACTTCCCACCACGTCATGCAGTCAAGAGCCAAGCACTGGCTGACTTCGTGGCCGAACAGACGCAATCACCAAGCAACCCAGGGGGCCCTGAAGGTGGAGAACCGGAGCCCCGGGCACCGTCCTTCACTGAGCCTCACTGGACGTTCTACTTCGATGGCTCCTTACGGAAGCAGGGGGCCGGAGCCGGCGTACTGCTCCTCATGCCAACGGGGGAGCAGTTCAGGTACATGGTGCGCCTCAACTTCAAAGCAAACAACAACATGGCCTTGGATCTGTGCCATGTACCACGCGCCGACAACACAGTCACCAATGACCTATCAATGAAGGCCTCCACCAGAGCCCCAGTGCCCGAAGGAGCCTTCGAAAGGACGAAGCCGCGACCCACAGCCCGGCCTGCCGAACCGAGCGAAGGGGGCGAGACCAGCACCTCGAAGCTGGTGGTCCCAGCGGCCCTGCAGCCATGGTGCCCGCCAAGGATCGTATGCGCAATGGGGACTCCGTGCTACCCAGCGCCCAAGATCCAGAAGCTTAAGTAAGCCCCGATGCATGGACCACGAAGGTCCGGGACTACTTGAAAGACAACATCCTTCCTGATGAACGTGCATCCGCTGAACAGATTGTGCGGATGGCTAATAGCTACACGCTGGTATCTCTACCGGCGTGGCATCAACGGCATCCTATTGCGGTGCATAACACAGGAGGAAGTCTGGGACCTGCTTGCAGTAATCCACGGAGGCGAGTGCGGGAAACGTGCATATTCCTGCACGCTAGGCGTCAAACCTTCTAGCATGGCTTCTACTGGCTGACAACCTCCTGGACGCCGTCAAGCTAGTTAAGAGATGCAAGGCGTGCCAGTTCCATGCCAAGCAGATCCACACACCGATGCAGACGCTGCACATCCTGGGGTCCTTCCCCAGAGCCATCTTGGGATTCCGGTTCCTATACATCGGGGGCCAGCCGGACATCCCAGAGCCGGGCCACGGGAAACACCCTTCTTCATGGTATGCGGGACCGAAGCCATGCTTCCCACGGAGATCACCATGGGGACCCCCCGTGTTCGAGCATACGACGAAGCCACGCAGGACCAGCTCCTGCGTGAGGACATCGGCCTCGTCAACGAGGCAAGATGGCAAGCAACGCTTCGAAAAGCACGGTAGCTGCAGGCGCTCCGGTGCTACCACCAGAGGTCCGTGCATGGGAGCTCAAGGTAGGCGCTCCGGCGCTACCTCCGTAAGTTCTACCCTTAGAACAGCGGTAGGACAGGTTTATTTTTCCTGTAACAGATCCATAGAGCCCAGGAGCAGCGCTCGGAGCAACTAAGCCCCAGGGGGTGGTCTAGGACTACGTCCGGCTTAGCCTGGTCCTGTACCCTAAGTGTGTAGGCCCTGCCCCCCTTTACAATGGGGCGGGTCGTTGTCTCCATGTATGGCCTGTTTTCCTCCTATGGACTTACATGAATGAAAAGAACCCTGTCCTACCACGCTTACTTATGTGTTCATTTAAATTACGCATTAATTTTTATGATCACTTTCCCATGCTTAAGACAGTGTACGTTCATCGTATACTCGACTCTCCTTTCCCACTCTCATGCCTAGTCGGCATTTGCCATACTGCCAAAGGCGGTTGTGCTTGAGGTACCTGCCAAAGGCCCGGGGGCCTCTCAGACCTCCCCCTGTTAGGGTACTGTGACGCTAGTTGGTCTCCTCCAGGAAAAGACCTATGCCAGAGCGGGAGGTGCAGGACCATGCAAAAAGTGTGCGCACTCTGCCGCCCCAGCGCTACGGTCTAAGTACTAGGGGTCGGACGGTTACACCCTGACCAAGGAGGGAGTTGGGCCTCCGGTACCAAGTGCACTGGATTGCCCAAGCTCCGTATACCGGCCCAGGACTGTAAGCCAATAAGACTAGGAGACAGGGAAGGGAGGACCTCTGAGCAGGATTACTGTTTCCTACTCGTGTGCAGCGCCAAACCTCACCCCCTCCGTAGGGGTGAGCTCCGAAGGCGTAGACCCGGACCTCGCCCCCTCCGCAGGGGTGAGTTCTGAAGGCGCAGAGCCGGGCCTTTCCCCCTCCGCAGGGGTGAGCCCCGAAGGCGCAGTACCGGACCTCACCCCCGCCGCAGGGGTGAGCTCCGAAGGTGAAGTACCAGCCCTCACCCCATCCGCAGGGCTGAGCTCCGATGCCAAACCTCACCCTCTCCTCAGGGGTGAGCTCCGAAGCCGGACATCTCCCCTCTCCTCAGAGGTGGGCTCCGATGTCAGACATCACCCCCTCAGCAGGGGTGAGCTCCGATGCCGGACCTCACCCCCTCCGCAGGGCTGAGCTCCAATGCCGGACCTCATGCCCTCCGCAGGGCTGAGCTCCGAAGCTGGACCTCACCCCCTTCGCAGGGCTGAGCTCCGATGCTGGACCTCACCCCCTCCGTAGGGGTGAGCTCCGAAGGCGCATAGCCGGGCCTCGCCCCCTCCGCAGGGGTGAGCTCCGAAGGTGCAGAGCCGGGCCTCGCCCCCTCCACAGGGGTGAGCCCCAAAGGCGCAGTAGCGGACCTCACCCCCGCCGCAGGGGTGAGCTTCGAAGGCGCAGTACCGGCCCTCACCCCCTCCACAGGGGTGAGCTCTGATGCTGGACATCTCCCCTCTCCTCAGGGGTGAGCTTCGAAGCCGTACATCTCCCCTCTCCTCAGAGGTGATCTCCGATGCCGGCCATCACCCCCAGGCAGGGGTGAGCTCCGATGCCGGACCTCACGCCCTCCGCAAGGCTGAGCTCTTATGTCGGACCTCACCCCCTCCGCAGGACTGAGCTCCGATGCCGGACCTCACGCCCTCCGCAGGACTGAGCTCCGATGCCGGACCTCACACCCTCCGTAGGGCTGAGCTCCGATGCCGGACCTCTCCCCCTCCACAGGGCTGAGCTTCGATGCCGGACCTCTCCCCCCTCTACAGGGCTGAGCTCCGATGTCGGACCTCACCCCCTCCGCAGGGCTGAGCTCCGAAGCCGGACATCTCCCCTCTCCTCAGAGGTGAGCTCCGATGCCGGACCTCACCCCCTCCGCAGGGGTGAGCTCCGAAGGCGCAGAGCCTGATCTCACCCCCTCCACAGGGGCAAGCTCCAAAGGCGCAGTGCCGGACCTCACGCCCTCCGCAGGGCTGAGCTCCGATGCCGGACCTCACCCCCTGCACAGGGCTGAGCTCTGAAGCCGGACCCCACCCCCTCCGTAGGGCTGAGCTCCGATGCCGGACCTCTCCCCCTCCGCAGGGCTGAGCTCCGATGCCAGACCTCACGCCCTCCGCAGGGCTGAGCTCCGAAGCCGGACCTCATGTGACACCCTCATCTCTGGTGTCGATATATATTCATGTTTTATGAAGAGAAAACATTTTAAGAAAAGTAGGAACAGAGAAAATTATCAAAAGAATAGCCAATAAGAGCCGAATCCAGCTCTCAGAGAGCGCCGAAGACAACTTCCGCATCCCGCTGGCCACGTGGCATGTTCGGAGCTCATCCCTGAGAAGTGGGGAGAGGCCCGCCGCTAAGCTGGCTACGTGGCAGGCTCGGGGCTCATCCCCGCAAAGGGGAGAGGTTCAACCCTGTGGGACACGTGTTGTTCCCGGAGCTAGCCTCTGCGGAAGAAGCAAAGGCATTTCTGCAGGACACATGTCACCCTCGGAGCTAGTCATCACGGAAATCAGAGGACCAGTCGCACGGGATACGTGTTGATCTCGGAGCTCACCTCCGAGAGGTCTGGTTCTATCGAACACGTGTCACCACCGGAGTTTATCTCCGGGAGGTCCAACACTGTTGGACACGTATCAACTTGGAGCATGTCTCTGAGGGAAGAAGGAAAGAGCGGCACTAACACGTGGCGTGCGTGGAGCCACCTCCGAGTAAGAGAGGAGGTCCCGACCGCCAGGATACGTGGCGCACGCGGAGCTCACCTCCGAAGGAGAGGGAAGTCTTGCTCACTTGACACGCGGCACAACCGGAGCCCGTCTCTGCGGAAAAGGAGAGACCAGGCCCGATGGACATGTGGAGCCTCCGGAGCTCATCACCAAGGAGGTAACGAGTTCTGGAGCGGTTTTTGGGTTCTGTACGCGTAGAAATACCGGAGCAGAAACTGACATGAATGCCACATTGAATCAATTAAAGATAAGATGTTAGGATCTAACGACGATCTGAATAGGACTCTTATTCGGGATGCAATCAGATTAGGACTCTTCTCTTCCCGATTATAAATAGAACCCAGAACCTCTAGCCGAAACCACGAACTTCTTTTCCAACTCCTGAGCCGACGATTTAGAGCCCTAGTCCCAACCCGCCGAGTAAAACATCGCTGTAGCGCGGCAAGGAAGATCGCCGGAGGAAGCCCAACGATCTGAGGAGGACCTCGAGACCGAGAAGAACGTAAGGTAGGTCTCCAATACCACCTTACGACATCGTTGTGTTTTCTTTGCATATGTTCTTTGATTCCTTTCAAACAGAAGCCTTCTCGTGGACAGATCACTTGATGATCAGGTTGATCTAAAGACAAGATCATCGCCATGACCACCTTTGATCCGAACACCTCTGTCCATGTAAGCCATGCAAGAACACGTGCAAACCGATCTAATAAAACTAATCATAGGATAGCATGCATGTGCATCATCGCATCTAGTTTAAGGTTTGTGCATGATATTGATTGCTGTGAATCTTGTATGCACGTGATCCTACATAGCGGGACAAGCTCAGGGAGCTGTCTACGACGAGCTACAGCAACAAGGTTTTGAGATCCAAGAACCCCGGGAACCGCAAGAACAAGGCAAGTGCTCCTTGACCATATTGATCCTATGTTTTGGGTAAAACTGTTTTGATTTGCGAAAAGGTGTGTGTGCTGAGTCAAACATGATGGGAAACCCTTTTATAGGAGTTTACTAGTTTTGGTTAAACCACCCTTGTCGCCAGGGAAGTTTATGAGTCGGGTATGGTTTTTGCTTTATGCTTCGCTGAGTCCATTGGATTGGGAAGCAAGATAGATGTGTCTAGCTAACTGCACTCGTAAAGATAATAAGAAACTGATGCTATTAATGAACATGGATCGGAGGGAGATCTAGGCAAGCCTGGGTTTGTGAATGAGGTAGCATGAGATGGTGGTTTACTTGCCGTAGATCTAAGGACCGGTTCATGCATGCACATGCCAGGATAACAGTGCCACCACAAGGCCAAGTATGGGTGTGGCTTAGCTGAGTAATTAGGTAAGTTGCTAGAGTGTTATGGACTGTGGAAGGCACGGGGAACGGGAGTCGAGTGAGGACTGCCCTGAGAACTGCATGGCACAAGAGGGGGCCCGTGGGTGCGAGAATTGGAGATTCTAGCCTGCCGGTGAAACCTTAGTGAGTCCATACATCTAGTAACCCCTTTGTAAAGGCTATTTTGTGATCTCTTGACCATACACCGACGGTTGTGTACTGGTATAATGGAGGTTCTGCAGTCGCCGACGGGTGACGAAATCACAAACTTGTGGGTAAAGAGGTGCAAACTCTGCAGAGTTCTAAAACTATCATGATAGCCGAGCTTACGGTCACAAGCGCCTGGCCAACTGCCATGATTAGTTGGGATGGTTATTGATTTTGGTTATAGTTATTGATTTTGGTTATGGTTTGGTTTTGGGACTGTTGAGTCCGGGTGGTAAGATGGTTGCATGACTGTTGAGTCATGGCAACGAGATTAGTCTCGATGTGAGACGAAGTTGTTCATGAGATAAGATGGTAGCGAATACGAGGAGGTATTCGTGAGATGGTAGCAAATACGAGGAGGTATTCGTGAGTAAGGATAATGTTGGTTAATGTTCGGGTGGAACATGGAAAGCGATGGAGGTATGTTGGTAATTTAATACATGTTGGGATTACATTCGTCTAAAGTTAAGTTGTTGTTTTATCATGGTTTTATAAATCTGCTTTTCTACAAATAAGCCTTTTATACCTACATTGTTATGAGCTACATATCATGTTTTCCCGCACTTGCTGAGTACATCATTGTACTCAAACTTGCATTATTATTTCGTCAATCAGCAGCAGGAGAAGACTACTATGAATACCAAGTGGAGCATTAAGGCGTGTGATATGTCCTCAACCTTGCCTGTGGAGGGAGTAGGGATGGAGCCACCTCTGCTTAGATTTGCTTCCGCATTAGAATAAAGACTTCTGCTGCATAGAAATAAGACTTCCGCTGTGAGCATGAGTCCAAGACTCATGATACATTGTAATAAATTCTGTTATTCGTGGTAATATATAATCTGAATTCAGTTTGTGGAACATAAGTGTATGTGCGATGAACATCCTGGGCACACATATGCATTAGTTCTCAGTTCCGTGGTTTTCCACAGAATTGAGGGTGTCACACCTCACCCCCTCCGCAGGGCTGAGCTCCGATGCCGGACCTCTCCCCCTCCGCAGGGCTGAGCTCCGATGTCGGACCTCACCCCCTCCGCAGGGCTGAGCTCCGATGCCGGACCTCTCCCCCTCCGCAGGGCTAAGCTCCGATGCCGGACCTCACCCTCTCCTCAGAGCTGAGCTCTAAAGCCGGGCATCTTCCCTCTCCTCAGAGGTGAGCTCCGATGCCGAACCTCACCCTCTCCGCAGGGGTGAGCTCCGAAGGTGCAGAGCCGGACCTCACCCCCTTCGCAGGGACGAGCTCCGAAGGCGAAGTGCTGGACCTCACGCCCTCCGTAGGGCTGAGCTCCGATGCCGGACCTCACGCCCTCAGCAGGGCTGAGCTCCGATGCCGGACCTCACCCCCTCCGCAGGGCTGAGCTCCGATGCCGGACCTCACGCCCTCCGCAAGGCTGAGCTCCGATGCCGGACCTCACCCCCTCCGCAGGGCTGAGCTCTGATGCCGGACCTCACGCCCTCCACAGGGCTGAGATCCGATGCCGGACCTCACCCCCTCCGCAGGGCTGCTCCGATGCCGGACCTCACCCCCTCTGCAGGGCTGAGCTCCGATGTCGGACCTCATCCCCTCCATAGGGGAGAACTCGGATGCCGGACCTCACCCCCTCCGTAGGGGTGAGCTCCGATGCCGGACCTCACCCCCTCCGCAGGGGCGAGCTCCAAAGACGCCACGTGTCCAGCAGGGACGGGCCTCCCCTCTCCTCAGAGGCGAGCCCCGGGCCTGCCACGTGTGGGCTGCTTCTAACCGAAGTCGGCTGAGGGACAGGCGAGTTACCGTCAACCGACGAGACCCTACAAGCAGAGGGAACACTCAAGACAAGAAGGTGCACGTGGTAGAAAAGGTGAAGGCCCCACCCCGGGATCGTTATCTCCCCCGAGGTGGGCCCGGGGGCCATTGTCCGTACTCTCAGTACCGGGTACCCCCGCGCACAGGAGAGAAGCCGCCTAAGGACCTCGCCCCCTCCGCAGGGGTGAGCTTTGAAGGTTCCACGTGTCCAGCGGGGCTGGGCCTCCCCTCTCCTCAGAGGCGAGTCTCGGGCCTGCCACGTGGCCAGTAGAGCCAGACCTCGCCCCCTCCGCAGGGGCAAGCTCCAAAGGCGCCATGTGTCCAGCAGGGCCGGGCCTCCCCTCTCCTCAGAGGCGAGCCCCAGGCCTGCCACGTGGCCAGCAGAGCCGGACCTCGCCCCCTCCATGGAGGTGAGCTCCGAAGGCGCCACGTGTCCAGCAGGGCCGCCCCTCCCTCTCCTCAGAGGCGAGCCCCAGACCTGCCACGTGGCCAGCAGAGCCAGACCTCGCCCCCTCCGCAGGGGCGAGCTCCGAAGGCTCCACGTGTCCAGCAGGGCCGGGCCTCCCCTCTCCTTAGAGGTGAGCCCCGGGCCTGCCACGTGGCCAGCAGTGTCGGACCTCACGCCCTCCGCAGGGGTGAGCTCCGAAGGTGCCACGTGCCGTGCTGTCCAACCCGGCTCGGTAGGCAGCAGGAGTAAAGGCATGCCATGCCTTGTCCAATCAAGGCATTCAAGACCCGCATCTTCCCAAGACGCGGAGACACGGCGCACGCCCCTGTCAGGTGGCACAGTGACCAGTCGCGTCACAGTGAAGACAAGACACTCCCTGCCGTCCCTGCCATCATCAACCACTACGCCTAGATTGCTGCATGGGCAGGACGGCAGGTCGACGACTGTAACACCCTCAAATTCATTTCCATGCATGCATACATTTTTCATAGAGAAACATTTTTAAAAAGAAGTAGAAATGGAGAAAGAATCATAAAAATGGTGGGGAAAAGGAAAAAGATAGCTGAAATGGGCCAATTCCAATTTGCCGAAGCGCGCCGTCGACACTTTCCCCGGCACCACAGGACACGTGGCACCCGCGGAGCTCATCTCCGTGGAGGGGGTGAGGTCCGGCACCGCAGGACACGTGGCACACGCGGAGCTCACCCCACGGAGGGGGTGAGGTCCAACACCGCGGGACACGTGGAACCTTCGGAGCTCACCCCTGCGGAAGGGATGAGGTCCGGCCCCGCGGGACACGTGGCGCCTTCGGAGAACACCCCTGCGGAAGGGATGAGGTCCGGCCCCGCGGGACACGTGTAGCCCTCGGAGCTCGCCTCTGAGGAGAAGGGAGGCCCGGCTCCGCTGGACACATGGCGCCCTCAGAGCTCGCCTCTGAGGAGAAGGGAGGCCCGGCTCTGTTGGACACGTGGCAGACTCGGGGCTTGCCTCAGAGGAGAAAGGAGGCCCGGCCCTGCCGGACATGTGGCGCCCTCGGAGCTCGCCCCTGCGGAGGGAGCGAGGCCCGGCTCTACTGGCCGTGTGGCAGGCCCGGAGCTCGCCTCTGAGGAGAGGGGAGGCCCGGCTTCTGCTGGACACGTGGCACCTCCAGAGCTCACCACTGCAGAGATGCAAGGTCCTTAGGCGGATTTATCTCCTGTGCACGGGAGTACCCGGTACTGAGGGTACCGACACAATATCCTCAAGGCTGCCGCACCTAACTGAAAAGATAAGTTTGTTGAAATCCAAAATTAAGTTGGACTCTTATTTGAGCTGCAATTGGAGTAGGACTCCTCTTTTTCCCCTTATAGATAGAACCCAAAAAAAACCCTTGGCCGTAACCCCTTTATTTTTTCACCCTCCCGAGTCAACGACTTGGAGGTCCTAGCCCCAAACTCGCTGAGTTGGACACCCCCCCTCGTCGGAGTTCAGTCGCCGGTGAGCCCACCGACAAGCCCCGTCACGCCTCGCCGTCGCCGGAAAAGAGCCGACGATCATAAGGGAAGTGAGGTAGATCTTCGTCACCCATCTTACGACGTCATCGCTGTTTCTACGCATCCGTTTCCTTCGTCCCCCTTTGAGCAGAAACTTTTATGTGTGGACAGATAGTGTTTTGATCAGTTTTTGACGGTGGAATTGATCTAGATCTTGAGTCAAGATCATCGCCTCGTCCACACTTGATCCCTACACCCTTGTTCATCATAAAACCCCATGAAAGCCCATTAAAACATGCAAGAACACATAAAACTGGTTTAATAAAACAGCACCATAGGATTGGCATTCATCTACACCATTGCATCTTGAGTAGAGTTGTGCATGATGTTTGATTGCTGTAAATTTTGTATGTGCATGGTCATGAGTAGAAGGACAAACTCATGAAGCCCTCTACGAAGAACTACAACGCCAAGACTTCGAGACGCTTGAGCAACCAGAGCCACAGGAGCAAGGCAAGTGCCCCTTGACCATATTGATCCCATGTTTTGAAACTGTTTTGTTTGCGAAAACGTGTATGCTTGAGTCAACTTGATGGGACACCCTTTTTTAGGAGTTTACTAGTTTTGTTAACCACCCTTGTCACCGGGAAAGTTGATGAGTCGGGTATGGTCATTTTTTCCTTTTTGCTTCGCTTAATCCACGGGATACGGGAAGCGGAATTAAAATATGGTTAGCTACTGCACTCTTATGCATAGTAATGATGAGAACTTGATGAGCATGGAATTGGGGTGATCTAGGCAAGCTTGGTTCGTGGATGTTACTGAATGAGATGGTGGTTTACTTGTCGTAGATCTAAGGACCGGTTCATGCCAGCACATGCCAGGAAAACAGTGCCACCACAAGGCCAAATATGGGTGCGGCTTAGCTGACTAATTATGTGTGTTGCTAACTTGTTATGGACCGTGGATGGCGCGGGGAATGGGAGTCGAGAGAGGACTGCCCTGGGAACTGCATGGCACAAGAGGGGGCCCGTGGGTGGGAGAATGGTGATTTAAGCCTGCCGGTGAAACCTTAGTGAGTCCATACATCTAGTAGCCCCTTTGTAAAGGCTATTTTGTGATCTCTTGGCCATACACCAACGGTTGTGTACTGGTATAATGGAGGTTCTGCAATTGCCAACGGGTAACGAAATCATAAAGTTGTGGGTAAAGTGGTGCCACCTCTACAGAGTGTAAAACTATCATGATAGTCGTGCTTACGGTCACAAGCACATGGCCAACTCACATGAGTAGAGGGAAAACATGGGTTGGATGTTCGGTATGGTTATGGTATAGTCATTGGGATTGGGACTGTTTGAGTCATGAAAATGAGTTTGGTTTTGGTTATATGAATATGAGACGGATACGAATATTTATGAGCATGAGATGAACTTGAGAAAGATTAATGGTTGGTTGAGACTCGATAAATAGTTAATCATGATGGAGGAATGTTGTTCTTTTACTTGGTTATATTGGGATAAATATCACTTAGAAATAGTTGCTGTTTTTATCATGTTTGTGAAATAAAATTTGCTTGCTGCAATGAGCCTTTTAATTCCATACCTTGTTGTAAGCTACATGTCATACTTTTCCCGCACTTGCTGAGTACGACATGTACTCACCCTTGCATTATCACATAAACATCAGAAACAGGAGAAGAGCACTTCGAGGATCATGTGGAGTACTAGGCGTGCGAACTACCGTCAACATGCCTGTGGAGTTGAAGATGGAGCCGCTGCTATTTAGTTATTTCCTCTGTCGTTTAAAGACTTCCGCTGCAAGAATAAGTTAGAGATTCATGAGTGAGACAATGAGTCGATGTAATAAAGTACTTAAACCCTATTTATTCGTGGTTATATTCTGAATTCAGTTTGTGGATTACATGTGTATGTGTGATGAACATCCTGGGCACACATATGCATTAACTCGGTTCTGTTTTCGGGACCGGGTGTCACAGATTGGTATCAGAGCCACGCTGATCGTAGGACACAAGCCTAGGTAGAATGGACACTCTAAAACACATAGGCACACCCCTCTAAACCGCTATTTTCAAAAATTGCTTGCTGCTGCACTTTTCTTGTCAAATCAGCCACTGCAAAGTGCTATTTTCAGCCCCTCTTTTTCTCTTCTTTTGGACAGCAACACCTTTGCTTTCTTGCCCTATAACTTCTGAAGTTTTGGAGTTATTTCTTGCTTCTCTAAATTTTCTCATGTCTTATTATAAGATGCCGGTGATTAGGAGCACCAGCGCCGTCTAACCCTACATGGACTGCTGACTCACTATGACGTGCGCCCATGTATGGACCACCTCCGTCACACGGCGAGAACAGCACCGGTTCACATGATTAAATTTAGGATTCCCATTGAATAAGCTGTAATAGGAACGTTTAAATCGTAGTAGCTTGAATAGGAGTGGTGTGTTGAACTTTTGTCATGATTGCTTGTGTTTGTGTGCTGGTGTGAGTTGTGGGACGCTTTGGCGAGTGTCCACATCCACACACAGTGGAGAGATGTGAGATGCTTCGGCATGTGTTCACATCCTCCTATAGGCTGAAATTAATAAAAGAAGATATTTAGTTCATACCCCTTGATGCATATAGTTGGGGGGATCAATCTAAACTTCTCTTTTCTATTCTACCGAACTCTCTCTCACAGATGGTGAGGAAAAATGCTAGCCGCCAAAGGAGGAACGTTCGTGGCCACCCTGAACCATAAGAGGATGACAACGTTGAAGTTCCTGAAAATGCTAACCACGGGGCTGATGCAAACAACCTTGAACGATTGATGGCGATGCAGAACCAGCTCATGTAAACCATGATACAAACTTTGGGACAGCTGCAAGCCAACAACCTCAACAATCCTAACCCCGTTCCTGCACCCCCACCGCCACCACCGCCGGTTCACAACAAATTGGGAGAGTTCATGAGGACTCGACCGCCTATTTTTGAACAAGCTAATGATCCCATGGAGGCTGATGATTGATTGAAATCCATGGAAAAGAAGCTTGCTATTGTTCAGTGCAATGATCGGGAGAAAGTTCTCTTCGCATCGCACCAACTTATGGGAGCAGCCGCTGACTGGTGGGACGCTCTTTGCAATGCTCATGACAACCAGGAGACTATCACTTGGGTTGAATTCAAGGAGAGTTTCCGCTCTCATTACGTCCCTGCTGGAGTCATGATGCTAAAAAGGCAAGAGTTTGAAGGTCTTCGCCAAGGAAGGAAGAGCGTGAATGAGTACCTCAACAAGTTCACGCAGCTGTCAAGGTATGCTCCCGAAGACGTCAACTCGGATCAAAGGAAGCAATACTTGTTCATGAGAGGATTGAACAATGAGATCCAAGTTCAGCTGCTCAACAACAATTATGCAAACTTCTAGAAGCTCGTGGACAAAGCTATAGTGGTTGAGAGCAAGATCCGTGAGATCGAGCAAGAGGGCAAGAGGAAGATGCCATACCAGCCACAAGGGAGCAATGTACGTCCCCGTTTCATGCCCACAGTATGGCTCGTCCGCTTCTACTTTTCGCCCTGCAAACCCACCTCGCTCTAATCAACCACCGCAGCAACGTCTTGTTATGCAAGCACCTAGTGTGCCTTTGCCTACTGCACCCCGTCCCAACATGGGCGCCTATGCTCAAAACCAGCCTCGCCCCAACGTTCCTGCTGTTTTGGGCAACAAAGCATGCTTTTCATGCGGAGAGGCGGGACACTTTGCAAGTCAATGCCCGAAGAAAGGCCTTGGACAGCCGACCAACGCACCAAAACAGAACCCACGAACGAATGGAGGAGCTACGCAAGGTAACCATGGGCAGCAGAACTACGCTTGTGGCAACGAGAATCATGTCTCCGTTGAGGAAGCGCAACAAGCTGAGGACGTCGTGATTGGTATGTTCCTTGCCAACTCCAACCCAGCCACTGCTTTATTTGATTCCGGAGCATCGCATTCATTCATATCATCCAAGTATGTTGCCAAGTATAATCTGCCCATATCATACATGAAACACACTATGTTGGTTAATTCTCCTGGTGGAGAGATGAGGACTAATACAGTATGTCTGAAAGTAAACCTTAAAATAAGGGGGGTAGACTTTCTTGCCAACCTTATTGTCTTGGATTCCCAAGGGATTGATATAATACTTGGAATGGATTGGTTAAGCAAGCACAACGGAGTAATTGAATGTGCTGAGAGGAGCATGCAGTTGACAAATGAGCACAATACTTGTATTGAGTTTGAGTCAGCCCAACCGGCAACCGAGAAGGCAGCGTTGAACCACGTCGAAGAAGCAACATTGGAAAGCATTCCAGTGGTTCAAGAATTTTTCAGATGTGTTCCCAGAAGAACTTCCTGGTATGCCACCTGACCGGGACATTGAATTTGCCATTGATTTAGTACCTGGAACTGCACCTATAGCGAAAAGGCCATATAGGATGCCCGCTAATGAACTAGTGGAACGTAAGAAGCAAATTCAGGAGCAGCTAGAAAAGGGTTTTCTTCGCCCAAGCTCGTCACCGTGGGGAGCCCCCGTGCTCTTCGTAGACAAGAAGGATGGGACCCAAAGGATGTGTGTGGAGTATAGTTCTCTCAATGAGCTGACGATCAAGAATAAATACCCGCTGCCCCATATAGAGGACCTGTTCGACCAAATGAAAGGTGCCCGAATTTTCTCCAAGATTGATCTTCGGTCGGGATACTTCCAGCTGAAGATTAAGCCCTCTGATGTGGGGACCACCCCGTGGTTCACCCACTCTAGGATCACATAGGGTGGTGCCGTGCGATGCGGCACCCAACAACACACACGAAAAGATTAAAGAACAACATACAAACTTTTATTTGATATAAAACAGCAGAAGTCTTTTTACAAAACTTATTTATACAGTGGAAGTAATATACATAAGTAGCCTCTCATCCTAACTATGCAAAAGTGCAGCCGTCCATCCCGGGGACGCTACACACTAGCAGCATGGAACCGGAGAATCATGGCGGCGTGCAGGGCTCCAGCTCGGCCGTGTACCTCGACGGGGGCATCGCCTCGTCATCGGACCCCTCCTCATAGCTCTCACCTGCATACAGCTCAAATATTGCAACCGTGAGCACGATGGCTCAGCAAGGCTTAACCGACTAGCCTAGGCATGGAACTCTACATGCAGGGATGTGTAAAAAAGGAGAATGAACTTTGCAACAAAGACACGCCTATAAGTTGATCCTTACTTTCAGTTTTATAGCAGCAAATTCATGTGCCTTAGGCAGCCCTCACATCGGAAGTCCACAATCAAACAAGAAACGCTTTCCTCCGATGTGGTGATGCCCAAAGCGGAAAGTAAACTTAATTAGCTCTACATCTACAGCAGACATGGTTTCCAAAACATTAATATATCATCACAGCATATTATCATTCAACTGGCTTACTTCACTTCTTACTATGTCACAGAACAGTGAACAAGCAGTACTCAAATAACCACGAGGGACGGTGATTGCAATCAGGAGACACCCGGACAACACGTTGCATACACCCACTTTCAGAAGCGTGATTCCACACCCCTTCCTACTCTGTTGTATGCAACAACCTTTCAAAGGCAACCCAAATACCGAACCGGTCCATCCGTAATGGGCAGGAGGTCCCCGCGTGGAGCGTGACTGTGCCCACCGGCAGATTTACACCTTGCTACCCTCAACCACTCCTATTTACGGTTGGGTAAGTCTCGGCACCCAGGTTAACCATTTACATCGGTTTCCTGCTTATGTCAGTATGCCATCCGGTACTGTTTGATACTTGTTCAGCAGGCCCGCACACGACTCGGT
Organism: Neostapfia colusana; assembly: GCA_030760725.1. NCBI lineage: Eukaryota > Viridiplantae > Streptophyta > Magnoliopsida > Poales > Poaceae > Neostapfia > Neostapfia colusana. Next base: position 112,915,357 of record JASWHV010000006.1, read on the forward strand.
CCTCAATCGACACCAACAGGGCTACGCACGTGAGGCCTCCGCTCACTGCTTCCTATCCCCCCTGCTGGGTCTCATTTTCACCATTCATAAGCCATTTTCTATTCTGACCAAACCGTGTGATAAACCTTACCTCGCGAGTAGATTCCAACTACTCGACTTCTACCGAGGTCCTAAGCATATTAGCAGATCCTTGCCTACTCGTCGGCTCTGTAAGCTACCCAACCCTTCAGAGGATTTAAAAGGTCATGCAAGTGGGATTTCAATCACCTTAACTCTAATGCAAACATTCACCCTAGACATAAGTGATACAAATAAAGAATTTTATAAAAGGTACTTAAGTGCAAACCGGGGCTTGCCTTGTTGCGAGTCAAACGAGAAGTTAGCTTCAGGCGGGAGGACGTCCAAGGGCTCCGGTGCGTCCTCAACTTCGGTCACTATTATGAAATGTAACAAAATATATGTATAAGTATGAAGGATTTATAAGAATTGAACTTCTATTCATAGCTACTGCTATTTAGGATCCTTAATTGGCTTTAGAATTTTTACAGTGGATACTAGACTCTGTAAGGATGATTTGAGCAAAATTTGGAGAATTGTCATTGCACAATGTAGTCTCCAAAAGTCCTACAAGTACAATGCTTCCCTGAATTTTGAGCCCAAATTAGGAGCTTTGACATAGCTAATAGTGGAAGATATGATTAGGGTAAGTCTCCATGATTCTAACAAAATTTGTTACACCATTTTTGGAGCTACCAACAGAGAGATATGAATTTTTGAAGTTGAACAGAAGTTCTGAAAAGTTTCTATTTAAATTTGAATTTTCAAATAAAGGCTGAACTTGGGAAGGCAATTTGACCTAGCAGATGAACTCCAATGAAGCTCAAATTTTTACTGGAGATCAGTAACTATGAAAAGGATTAGCTGCCCACATTTGGGAATATTTCATAAAGAATTGCTCCTGTAATAAATCCCTAAAAGATTTACTAAAAACAATTCTACAGAAATTCCTGGGCATTTTCATAGCAAGCAATTTGTTCCACTGTGAAGTGCTCCTCCTAAGGATTCAAACAAAATTGGTATCACCCTTTTTGGAGTTTCCTTCACAAAGTTATGGGTTCTTCAAACTTGAATAAGTTTCTGTTGGGAATGTACACAGAGACTTAACAGGGGGGCCCACTCGTCAGGTCTTTCTTCAACCTCCCGCCAGAGAACGCGCGTGCACACCAGCACAGATCGTGGCGTGGCTCGTTCTCCCTCATTTCTCAACCAAATTAGCTCCGGTTTCGCCCTACATGCTCCTTGGAACATGGCGCAGCTGCCGGGCAAGGTTTCCGCACATGAAAACGGCCGGAAACAGGTCGGCACCGGCGGGGCGGCTCGGGAGCTCGGCATCAATGCGTTCTGGCGTGTCCGAAGCTTCTCCCTGCGAGCTACCTTGCCCTAAAGCATCACCAGTGATCGGGGAACATGGAGCGCATGCTAAACCAGGCAGCAAACGGCCGGAAAATAGGGTTCACCGGAGGACCGACCTGTTTTTGCCACCGGCGGCGATTTCTCGTCGCCCGGGGCATGTGGTGGACGGTTTGATGCATGCTTTGGTGTGGGAGGGCGCTAGGGTTACTAGTTTCTGTGGCTTGAATTATAGAACCGATGATCAACCACGTTGGAAGAATTTCCGGTTTTGGTTTGGGTCGGTTCTTCACGTGTACCGGCGCCAAAACCCAAATTCCGGCGAGCCGGCGATGGGGAAGGGGAAGGGGACTGCGGTAGCATGATCTACACACCTTGGCGCACCTTAGGGAGGTGTTGGTCGTGCGGGAGAGGCATTGGAGCGGCCGGAAGGCGAGGTGCAGCGAGGTGCGATGTCGGCTCTGTTTTGCCTGTGAAGAATAGCTCGGGCACAGCGAGGGGAGGCCGGGGACGAGCTGAGGAGTGGTGGATGGCGTCCAGTGGAGGTCGGCGCAGCTCCTAGGTGGTTCAACTGGGCACCATAGTGGCTGTAGGTTGATTGGGGCTGAGGAGCAGAGGCGCACGGTGTGTTTCTCCTTCGGTTTAGCGTGTGTGAGCCTCCCTCCAAACAACAGTGGCTTCACCATTTAAATTCAAAATTCGCAGCTATTCCCACAAACCAAAATTGATTTCTGGGAGTTAACCTTCAGTCGTGTTCAGTTCACATTTTAAATTCTGTGTTGTCGGTTCAGTTCCTGTGCAAGGGAAAAATAACGCTTGGGGTTGCTGTTTTTGGGTGAGCAAAAGATCACGCCGAGAGCTACTCAATCCATGAGCTGGTCGCCAGCGCGACGGAAGCAGTGAGGAGGTGGCCTCCGCTTGCAGCTCGGTTGGTGAGTGAGAGGATCACGCCGTGAGGTGTTGAAGCCACGAGCAGGTCGCCAGCTCGATGCGAGAAGCTAGAGGTGATGCCCTCGGTGGCGCTCCAAGGAGGCTCGGATGGTTTTCGACACTGAACAGATGAAGTCTTCGGGAGCAAGTTAAAGCAGCCCAATGACATGTGGGGTCTACCCCCTTACTCCTCTTCTTATCCTCCAAATGTTTCCAAAAGTTCTTCATTCCAGTAAATCCCCTCAATCTGATATTTCGGGGGTTTAAACATGGGCTGAAGTTTGAATAGACCGAATTCAGTGTGAAGTTCACTTTCAACTTTGAATTCAGCTCACATCTGGAAATGGTCATATTTGACTCCTTTTTAGCCCACCCTGAAATCAGGATGTGGCCACCATGAATTTCCTCGGATTCAACGATGTGAGGATACCTGTATGCTCCAAATTTTTGGCAGCAGCTTGAGGGGAACAATTGAGTTCAAAATCTGAATTTAAACTCCCCCTTACATGTGAGAACTTTACACATGGTGTTTAATCCAATCTTGGCTTAACACCTTCAAATGAAGGTAAGAGCTCGTTTGGTTGGACACCCATGTGCATCATCACGTATACAAAAATTTTTGTAAGTCCCATTTTCATGCATTCCAACACAAATGGGAATCAACATTCACTTTATTGACTTTGCATTTTTGGGACTTTTACATCCGACATACCCAAGACTGCATTTCGAACACGGTATGGTTCATATGAATATACCGTTATATCTTTTGGGTTAACAAATGCACCCGCATATTTTATGTACATCATGAATAAGGTCTTCATGGAGTACTTAGACATGTTCGTCGTGGTTTTCATCGACGATATCATGGTGTATTAAAAATCGAGAAAGAACATGAAGAACATTTGAGATTGACATTGCAGAAACTGCGAGAGCATCAATTGTATGCCAAGTTCAGCAAGTGTCAATTTTGGCTAAAGGAGATATCGTTCCTAGGCCACATCATCTCCGAGAGAGGAGTATCGGTTGATCCCGGAAAAGTGGGAGATGTTCTGAAGTGGAACCAACCACAGAATGTGAGAGATATTCGGAGTTTCCTTGGGATGGCTGGATACTACCGACGGTTCATCAAGAATTTCTCCAAAATAGCGAAGCCTATGACTGAATTGCTAATGAAGGAAAAAGCATTTCAGTGGACACCAGTGTGCCAAGAAAGCTTTGAGGAGCTCAAGAAAAGACTAACCACAGCGCCGGTTTTGGTATTGCCGGACGTGAGCAAGAGTTTCGATATATATTGTGACGCATCAAGACAAGGGCTTGGATATGTGCTCATGCAAGAAGGACAAGTGGTAGCCTATCCGTCGAGACAACTAAAGAAACACGAGCTGAATTACCCCACACATGACTTGGAATTTGCAGCCGTGGTACATGCCTTGAAGATTTGGAGGCATTATATCCTTGGCCACTGATGTGAGATCTATACGGATCACAAAAGCCTCAAGTATATATTCACGCAAACGGATCTGAATTTGAGGCAACGTCGATGGTTGGAACTCATCAAGGATTATGATGTTGGAATCAATTATCACCCCGGGAAGGCCAATGTAGTAGCTGATGCGTTGAGCCGAAGGGGAGCATGTCACCAACTCACGGTTCGGGAGCTACTGCCCGACCTGCGCAAGGAGTTCGAACGGTTACATCTCGGGTTCTTGAACGAGATGGAAGTGATAGAACTCAACTCTTCGCTGGAACAAGAGATACGAGATGGCCAAGCAACGGATGAGGAAACAAGGAAAGAATCCGACAAGGCATAGAAAAGGATTTTAAGGAAGACGAGAAAGGCACGCTTTGGTTAGGAAAAAGGATTTGTGTGCCTAACGTGAAGCACATCCGCGACACGATATTAAAGGAGGCACATGACTCACCTTATTCCATACATCCCGGATGACTCACCTTATTACACGATATTGCTGGGATGGTATGAAAAGGGACATAGCTGAATATGTTGCCTTATGCGACACGTGCCAACGGGTGAAGGCTGAACATCAAAGATGCGCTGGACTGTTGCAGCCATTGAAAGTACCCGAGTGGAAGCGGGAAGACATCAGCATGGATTTCATTGTCGGATTGCCACGTACTCGGTTGGGATATGACTCCATTTGGGTTACTATGGACCGATTGATGAAAACAGCCCATTTCCTTCCTGTTAGAACCACGTACCGCGTTGCAGAACTAGCTGAGCTGTATATGGAGCAAATCGTGTGTCGCCATGGAGTTCCGAAGAGGATAGTTTCAGATCGGGGTTCTCAATTTATCTCTAGGTTCTGAAAGAAGTTGCATGAAGCCATGGGTACATGGCTGAATTTCAGCTCCGCTTACCAGCCGCAAACTGACGGGCAAACTGAGAGGACAAATCAAATTTTGGAAGACATGTTGAGAGCTTGCGCCTTGAAACATGGGCGTAGTTGGGATAGGAGCTTGCCGTATGCTGAATTCTCATACAACAACAGCTATCAATCCAGCTTGAAGATATCACCTTTCGAAGCATTGTATGGTAGGCGGTGTAGAACGCCGCTGTTCTGGAATGAGACCGGAGAGAGCCAAGTGTTTGGACCCGAAGTGCTGAAAGACGCCGAAAAGTAAGTCCAAACGATACGAGAAAATTTGAAGGCTGCTCAGTCATGACAAAAAAGTTATGCGGACAATAGGCGAAGAAGATTGACCTTCGAAGTAGGGGACTTCGTGTACCTTAAGGTATCGCCTATCCGAGGCCAACGACGGTTCAGCGTCAAGGGCAAATTAGCACCTCGCTACATTGGGCTATTTAAGATTTTGGGCAAGCGAGGAGAAGTAGCCTATCAACTAGAGCTGCCAACACATCTCTCCGACGTACACGACGTGTTTCATGTATCCCAACTCAAGAAGTGCTTAAGAGTACCGGAAGAATAAGTACCGATGGATGAGCTTGAGCTTCAAGGGGATCTGACCTACGCGGAGCATCCCGTCAAAATTTTGGACTTGAAGGAAAGGGTCACGAGTAACAAAGTGATCTGTTGGTGCAAGGTACAGTGGAGCCATCACACGGAAGTCGAGACTACATGGGAGCGTGAGGAAGACCTCAAGGCAGAATTTCCTCACCTATTCTCTACTCTATCAAATCTCGAGGGCGAGATTCAGTATAAGGACGGTAGGTTTGTAACACCCTCAAATTCATTTCCATGCATGCATACATTTTTCATAGAGAAACATTTTAAAAAGAAGTAGAAATGGAGAAAGAATCATAAAAATGGTGGGGAAAGGGTAAAAGATAGCTGAAGTGGGCCAATTCCAATTTGCCAAAGTGCGCCGTCAACACTTTCCCCGGCACCACGGAACACGTGGCGCCCACGAAGCTCACCTCCGCGGAGGGGGTGAGGTCCAGCACCGCGGGAGACGTGGCGCCCGCGGAGCTCACCCCGCGGAGGGGGTGAGGTCCGGCACCGCGGGACACGTGGCGCCTTCAGAGCTCACCCCTGCGGAAGGGATGAGGTCCGGCCCCGCGGTACACATGGCGCCTTCGGAGCTCACCCCTGCGGAAGGGATGAGGTCCTGCCCCACGGGACACGTGTCGCCCTCGGAGCTCGCCTCTGAGGAGAAGGGAGGCCGGGCTCCGCTGGACACGTGGCGCCCTTAGAGCTTGCCTCTGAGGAGAAGGGAGGCCCGGCTCTGCTGGACACGTGGCAGGCCCGGGGCTCGCCTCTGAGGAGAAGGGAGGCCCGGCCCCGCCGGACATGTGGCGCCCTCGGAGCTCGCCCCTGCGGAGGGAGCGAAGCCCAACTCTACTGGCCACGTGGCAGGCCCGGAGCTCACCTCTGAGGAGAGGGGAGGCCCGGCCCCCGCTGGACACGTGGCACCTCCGGAGCTCACCACTGCGGAGATGCGAGGTCCTTAGGCGGATTTTTCTCCTGTGCACGGGAGTACCCGGTACTGAGGGTACCGACACAATATCCCCAAGGCTGCCACACCTAACTGAAAAGATAAGTTTGTTGAAATCCAAAATTGAGTTGGACTCTTATTTGAGCTCCAATTGGAGTAGGACTCCTCTTTTTCCCCTTATAAATAGAACCCAAAAAAACCCTTGGCCATAACCCCATTCTTTTTTCACCCTCTCGAGTCGACGACTTGGAGGTCCTAGCCCCCAACTCGCCGAGTTGGACCCCCCCCCCTTGCCGGAGTTCAATCGCCGGTTAGCCCGCCGACAAGCCCCATCACGCCTCGTCGTCGCCGGAAAAGAGCCGATGATCATAAGGGAAGTGAGGTAGGTCTTCGTTACCCATCTTACGATATCGTCGCTGTTTATACGCATCCGTTTTCTTCGTCCCCTTTGAGCAGAAACTTTTACGTGTGGACAGATCGTGTTTTGATCGGTTTTTGACGGTGGAATTGATCTAGATCTTGAGTCAAGATCATCGCCACGTACACACTTGATCCCTACACCCTTGTTCATCATAAAACCCCATGAAAGCCCATTAAAACATGCAAGAACACGTACAAACTGGTTTAATAAAACAGCACCATAGGATTGGCATTCATCTACATCATTGCATCTTGAGTAGAGTTGTGCATGATGTTTGATTGCTGTAAATTTTGTATGTGCGTGGTCGTGAGTAGAAGGACAAGCTCAGGAAGCCATCTACGAAGAACTACAGCGCCGAGACTTCGTGACGCTTGAGCAACCAGAGCCACGGGAGCAAGGCAAGTGCCACTTGACCATATTGATCTCATGTTTTAAAACTGTTTTGTTTGCAAAAACGTGTATGCTTGAGTAAACTTGATAGGACACCCTTTTTTAGGAGTTTACTAGTTTTATTAACTACCCTTGTCGCCGGGAAAGTTGATGAGTCGGGTATGGTCGTTTTTCCTTTTTGCTTCGCTTAATCCACGGGATACGGGAAGCGGAATTAAAATATGGTTAGCTATTGCACTCTTATGAATAGTAATGATGAGAACTTGATGAGCATGGAATCGGGGTGATCTAGGCAAGCTTGGTTCGTGGATGTTACTGAATGAGATGGTGGTTTACTTGCCGTAGATCTAAGGACCATTTCATGCCAGCACATGCCAGGAAAACATGCCACAAGGCCAAATATGGGTGCGCCTTAGCTGACTAATTAGGTGTGTTGCTAGCTTGTTATGGACCGTGGATGGCGCGGGGAATAGGAGTCGAGAGAGGACTGCCCTGGGAACTGCATGGCACAAGAGGGGCCCGTGGGTGGGAGAATGGTGATTCAAGCCTGCCGGTGAAAGCTTAGTGAGTCCATACATCTAGTAGCCCCTTTGTAAAGTCTATTTTGTGATCTCTTGGCCATACACCGATGGTTGTGTACTGGTATAATGGAGGTTCTGTAGTCGCCAACGGGTGATGAAATCAAAAACTTGTGGGTAAAGTGGTGCCACCTCTACAGAGTGTAAAACTATCATGATAGCCGTGCTTACGGTCACAAGCACCTGGCCAACTCACATGATTAGAGGGGAAACATGGGATGGATGTTCAGTATGGTTATGGTATGGTCATTGGGATTGGGACTGTTTGAGTCATGAAAATGAGTTTGGTTTTGGTTATATGAATATGAGACGGATACGAATATTTATGAGCATGAGATGAACTTGAGAAAGATTAATGGTTGGTTGAGACTCGATAAATGGTGAATCATGATGGAGGAATGTTGCTGTTTTACTTGGTTATATTGGGATAAATATTACTTAGAAATAGTTGCTGTTTTTATCATGTTTGTGAAATAAAATTTGCTTGCTGCAATGAGCCTTTTTATTCCATACCTTGTTGTAAGCTACATGTCATACTTTTCCCGCACTTGCTGAGTACGACATGTACTCACCCTTGCATTATCACATAAACATCAGCAACAGGAGAAGAGCACTTCGAGGATCATGTGGAGTACTAGGCGTGCGAACTACCGTCAACATGTCTGTGGAGTTGAAGATGGAGCCGCTGCTATTTAGTTATTTCCGCTGTCATTTAAAGACTTCCACTGTAAGAATAAGTTAGAGATTCATGAGTGAGACAATGAGTCGATGTAATAAAGTACTTAAACCCTATTTATTCGTGGTTATATTCTGAATTCAGTTTGTGGATTACATGTGTATGTGTGATGAACATCCTGGGCACACATATGCATTAACTCGGTTCTGTTTTCGGGACCTGGTGTCACAACGACCAAGAAGCCATTGCCAGAGACAACTACCAGCATTCACTACAAGATATGGTAGATGGTAGGAAATCTCCTCGGGGCCACCTATCAGGCACCGAGGCCCACCTTGTAAGCCGCCCGAGCTTTGAAGTATAAAAGGCTCGGGTTGGCAGCGTTGCAAAGGGTTCGGCAGTTGGCTCCCTCTAGTGCCTAGGGAAACTCAGCTCGTACAGAACACCAAGCTTAGAACTCCGGTTCTAAGCTCCGAGCAATACAGCTCCCATGGACGTAGGGTATTACGCTCTGGCGGCCCGAACCATGTAAAAATCCTTGTGTCAATCCTCTCACAACCAACGCGACCTTCTGATAGAACTAGCCCCTCCGTGGGCTGCTCCTGAAGCAGGCCCAGAGGAAGTGTCAATGACACACTTCGACAGTGTTCTTCTCCTTGAGGGACTCGGGGAGAAGCACAAGCCACCTGAGGGCGCTTCCAGCACCGAGGGAGGAACTCCGCGCCATACATCACGTCCTTCTCTCCTGGGAAGTGGGAGCATTGGAGGGAGGACTGGGTGATCGCCTAGGCTGACGTCCATGACCACTTGGAGCTGTCGAGTGACCCGCTGATAGCTGAGGAAGCCGTCGGGGACAAGATCCCCAGCCTGCAGGACGCCTACTCACCGGTACTGGAGAGGATCAAGTACTTGGCGGAGAAAGGCTTGACCTCGCTGATGGTCCTGGCCGGCTTCCTGTCCCGCCGGATTGCCCCTCTCTAGCAGCACATCCAGCCCGCCTGGCAGTATGCTAAGGAGTACAGCAGGCTGGCAATGCCTGGTAAGCTGATCTGTTTGTTGGTCCTCCCATGACCTACAGCGGGAAACTGCTTCTTTGTACAAGGATTGGCTTGGAGGAGAAGGAGGTCGTCGTCGCCGACCTCTAGAAAAAGGTTCTGGCCCAGGAGGTGGATGAGTGTGTGCTCTCTCTTGCCTTCAGAGATGTGGCCCCAGCATCTCCCTCGAACCTGTGGCGCAGGGCCACAGCGCAAGGCTGTCGGGGGCGGCCAAGTCTGCCGTGGAGGAGGTCGCCCGACTTATAGCTGCTAGGTTCCAGCGCGGGTAGCTTCTAGGTCTCTCGCTCGCCTTGTATCCTCATTGTATGCCGGAGCTCTGCTATTAATAAATACTTTTTTGTGTCAAGTCTTATGTTGTCTTGAGTTGTTGGTGTAGACTTCGGACCCTTGGTAGTGCAAAGGTCCGGAATGACTTAGCCGAGGCAGATAGCTCTTCGCCGATGTCCCGAGCTTGTTCCTCCGGGTCCTTAGCAGCGTAAGGACCTAGAGTGTTCCAGCAGTGTGGCTAACATGGCCTCCCAGGTCCTTGGCAGCACAAGGACCTGGGGGAACCTCGGACAATATCTTCAGCTTGTCGTAGCCGGAGCTCCGAGTCTTCTGCTTGCTGCTGCTGTGGTCCGACGTCCTGCCCGCCTGGTTCACCATGATGACCCCCTGATAGGTGTGGCCCTTGAGTTGGGGTGCACCTACCAAGTAGACTGGTTGAGGCAGGACATCAGCATCGGACCTCCTGGGAGTTCCGGGACGCCAAAGACCTGTTCGCACATGCAGACATGGTAGAAGAAAGGGAGTAGTCATGCTCTCTGGCCACCCTTTCCTGTTGTTAGTTTTGCCATGGCTTACGGTCCTCAGCTGAGCTACAGGGCTTGGGTAATTCGATGTGGGTCATCCGGGCCATGGTTAAAGCCTTGCTCAGGGGTGCGAGCCGTCCGGTTCCACGGTACTGAGCTGTAGCGCTGGAGAGGCAGGGTGTGCACGCTTGGGGTACAGAACTAGGCAAAGCAGGCTACACACCCTAGACCTCCCACTGGTGTAAGCCTTTCGGGGGAGGGACCGTTCGGCGCCGTAGGGACCCCAAGCAATGAGTCGATCACAGGACCTCAAGGACGCCACGGGTACCTCAAGCAGAGTCACCTGTAGAAGGATAGAATAGCTTCTACTAAGGATAGCACAGGAAAAAGTGACTAGCCACATGGCCAGAGCGGTATGGAAAGAAAGCATGAAAAAGAAAAGGGCGCGATGTCTGGGGTTCAGTTACTTTTTTGTCCGTAGGTGTGTACCTTCCGGCCTCCAAGTACTCAGTTGTAGCGTAGGGGAGGCAGTCCGGCAGGCCTAGGGCACGGAACCAGGCTAAGCAGGTTGCTCATCCTGGACCTCCCACGGGCGTTAACCTTTCAGCGTGGAGACCTTCTAGTGCCACGGGACCTAGGACAAGTATGTAGGACAGGCTCCGGACATGCCGTTTACAGTTGATATGCATGAGTGAGCACAAACTGTAAAGAGAGAGTACGCAGGGTAAGACAAAATTTTCTCATTTCAGACTTCCTTCATAGGAGGAAACAGGCCGTACAAGAAAGCAGTGATCCGCTCTGGATGACAAGAGTAGCAGGACTCCTCCAGAGCTTAGCTGTTCTAAGCGATGTTCCTAAAAACTATGAGACCCTTACAGAGAAAATAGAACCCTATCGCCGCACTAAGGATAGAACTTACGGAGGTGTTCTATGCTCCATGGATTGGGTAGAAATACCCCATCCTCCGTGGCTAGGCGTTCGCACCCAGGGCGGCATACTTGTATCACTAGGAAGGGACCCTCCCAGCTGGGGGAGAGTTTGTTCCCCCCCCCTTCTCGAGAAAGTATTCGCCGAAGCACCAGGTCACCCACCTCAAGTTGTCTACTCCGCACGAGCGCTGCTGATAATGTCGGAGCGCTTGACGGTACCGCGCATTTCGAGCAGCTGCTTGCCACCTTCGCTCATCGACAAGGTTGATATCTTCACGTCGGAGCTGATCTTGCGTGGCTTCGTCGTACGCTTGGACACGAGATGATCCCATGGTGATTTCCTGGGGGGAGAAAGGCCTCAGTCCCATACATAGGAAGAAGGGTGTTTCCCCTATTGCGTGACTGAGGGACGTCCGGCTAGCCCACAGTGCACACGGAAGCTCTTCGACCGAATTGGCACCGTGCTTCTTCAAGTTGTCGTAGGTGCGCGTCTTGAGTCCCCTGAGTATCTCGACGTTTGCTCTTTCGACTTGACCGTTGCTATCTGGGTGAGCAACGGAAGCATAGCAAACTTGGATGCTGAGGTCTTCGTAGTAGTCTTGGAACACTGCACCGGTGAACTGGGTCCCGTTGTCTGTGATGATTCTGTTCGGGGCCTAAACTGGCAGATGATCGACTTGATGAACTTGATTGCTTACTGCTTGTTGGTTTTTACTACAGGGGCAGATTCCGGCCACTTGGTGAACTTGTCTATGGCGACGTAGAGGTACCGGTACCCTCCAACGGATCTAGGGAATGGCCCCAGAATGTCCAGCCCCCACACAAGGAAGGGCCATGAGGGCGGGATCATCTACAGTGTCTGCGCCGGTGTGTGGATCTGCTTCACGTGGAACTGGCACACCTTGCATCTCTTGACCAGGTCGGTGGCATTTTGGAGAGTTGTTGGCCAGTAGATGCCATGCCAAAAGGCTTTACCGACCAGCGTGCGGGAAGATGCATGGTTCCCACACTCGCATCCATGGATCTCTGCAAGCAATTCGTAGCCCTCCTCCTGGGTTATGCAACGCAATAGGACGCCATTAGCGCCACGCCAGTAGAGATCCCCTTCTACCAGCGCGTATCTCTTAGCCAACCGAGCGATCCGTTCAGCAGATGCACGTTCATCGAGAAGGATATTTTCTTTCAACTAGTCCTAGATCTCCGTGATCCATGCGTCGGGACCTACTTGAGCACTTGGATCTTGAGCGTCGGGTTGTACGGAGTTCCTGGTGACGCTTACAATCTTTGGCGGGCATCGTGGTAGCAGGGCTGCCGGGACCGCTAGCTTCAAGGTGCTGGTCTCGCCCCCTTCTCCTGGTTCAGCCGGCTAGGCAGTAGGTCACAACAACTTCCTTTCAAAGGCCCCCCTCAGGCAACGGAGCCCAAGTGGAAGCCTTTGTTGACAGGTCGTCGGCTATTGTATTGTTGGCGCAGGGAACATGGCACAAATCCAAGGATAAGAAGTCCTTCTCCAACTTCTGTACTTGGAGGAGATAGGTTGTAAGTTGTGGGTCGTTGCAGCAACACTCTCCCTTGACTTGTTTGATGATCAGTTGAGACTCACCCTTAACCAACAAATGCTGGACGCTGAGGGACAACACGGTCTTTAACATGAAGATGAGAGCTTCATACTCCGTCATATTGTTGGTTGCCTTGAATTCAAGTCGCACCATGTACTTGAACTGCTCTCCGGTTGTGTAAGGAGCAGGACCCCCGCTATGGCACCTTGTTTGCGTGAGGAGCCGTCGAAGAAGAGAGTCCAGTAGGGCCCTGTCGGTACCCGCGAAATGGGGTACCCCCGCGCACAGGGGAAAATGCGTAAGGATCTCGCCCTTCTCCGCAGGGAGAGCTCCGAAGGCGCCACGCGTTCGGCGGGGCCGGACCTCCCTCTCCTCAGAGGAGAGCTCCAGGCTCGCCACGTGGCCTGCAAAAGCCGGACCTCCCCCTCCGCGGGAGAGAGGTCCGAAGGCGCCACGTGTCCAGCGGGGCCGGACCTCCCTCTCCTCAGAGGAGAGCTCCAGGCCCGCCACGTGGCCGTAAGAAGCCGAACCTCCCCCTCCGCAGGGAGAGGTCCGAAGGCTCCACGTGTCCTGCGGGGCCGGGCCTCCCTCTTCTCTGAGGAGGGCTCCGGGCCCGCCACGTGTCCAGCAGAAGAGCGCTGCCTGCCCCCAAGCGGTAGGCAGCGGGCGTAAAGACGCCCCATACCTTGCCCGTACAAGGTATTCAAGGCCCGCGCCTTCCCAAGATGCGGAGACGCGGAGCACGCCTCTGTCAGGTGCCGTTGCGCCCAGTCGCATCACAGACTGGCGCGCGGTGTCAGAGCCTGCCAGCCAATAAACACAGCGACAAGACATCCCCTGCCGCCTCCGCCGTCATCAACCACTACGAATAGCGTGCGGCATGGGTAGGGCGGCAAGACGAAGACTCAGAAGCCTTGGCCAGAGACAACTACCAACATAACTGCGGATACGATAGTCTGCAGGCAATCTCCCCGGGACCACCTGTCGGGTCCCGAGCCCCCCTTGTAAGCCACGCGAGCCTTGGACTATAAAAGGCTCGGGTAGGCAACGTTAGCAAGGGTTCGCACTCCAGCAACTCATACGCTAGCATAACATATCCTCAAGCTCAGGACTCCGGTTCTGAGCAACAAGCAATACAGCGAGCTCCTCAGCTCGCCGTGGACGTAGGGTTTTACGCTCCGGCGGCCTGAACCACGTAAAACTCGCCGTGTCAAGCTCCTCCTTAACTCGTCCCTACGCTCAAGCTCTCCGCAAGTGACTAGCCCCTCCGAAAAAGAACCTCCGTGGGCTGCCCAGTGCAGGCCCGGGGGAAGTGTCGACCACACACTTCGACATTTGGCGCGCCAGGTAGGGGGCTTTTCCCTTGCGCGACGAGCTTCTGCCGACGAAGATGACCAAGCTTCCTTCAGCGGCAATCTCTCCTCCCCCGCGTTCACTGTGAACCGTGACCAGCGGGGAGTACGTGTTGACGCACTCAGGACGGAGTGTGTCGGCGCAAGCTGGAAGCCAGCAGCCGACTCCGGCAACGCCGACTCCGGCAATGCAGGCTCCAACCAGCGTGAGATCTTCTGCAGCTCTGAGCATACCCCACAGGGGTGTGCTAGCTGCAGCAAGAGCACTACTGCGCAACCCGCCTGCTGGGGACGCGCCTCAGGCAGCGACCCAGCAGTGGATTCGTGAGGTAGACCATCTCGTCGTCACCGCCGTGAACCCTCGACTTCGGCGGGGATGACGCTCCAGCCAACCGGCTGTGTCGCTGATGCGCACGCCAACGGTTGACGAGCAGACGGCGGATTCCAGCTCCAATAGGCTCCAGTCGACGGACCTGAGGACAGAGCTAGAACGGTGTCACTTGGGCCAGGATGCCCGGGTGTACCTCGAGCGACGTCGAGAAAGGCGTCGCAATCAGGAGGCTGGCGACAGCGTGACGTCGGCCTCGACCCAACCTGAAGAGCAGACTTTCGCCACGCGAACTCTGCCCTAGGCATACGCCGTGCAGCATATGCCACAGCCATATGCCCTGCAAACGGTGCCCCCGGTATATGGCGCAGCTTTGCCCATACCGGGGTACACTGTGCCAGCGGCGAACCAAGCGTTCGCGGCACCAATTCCTGCAGCAGTGAGGGCAGGATGTGCGGCCCTGGCGCCCCACCTTCGCTTCGCGAGGTGGCCGCGCAAGTTTCGACCGCACCTGCCCGAGAAGTACGACGGCAGTCTCAACCCAGCGGAGTTTCTCCAAATCTACTCCACCGCCGTACTTGCCGCAGGAGGGGATGAGGCCGTCATGGCCAACTACTTCCCCGTCGCCTTGACCAGCCCAGCCCGGTCTTGGCTCATGAACCTCCCCCAGGGTTCCATAACTTCCTGGGGAGAGCTCTGCCGGCAGTTCATCACCAACTTCGGCAGTTCCTACACCCGGCCTGGCACGGAGCTCGACCTCCACGCCATCCAGCAACAACCTGGGGAGTCGCTGCGCTCCTTCATACAGCAGTTCTCCCAGGTGCGGAACACCATCCCACACATCCAAAACGCTTCTGTGGTGGTGGCGTTCCGGCAAGGCGTCCGGGACAAGAAGATGCTCGAGAAGCTCGCGACCAGAGAGGTCCGCGATGTCTCCGAGCTCTTCAGCCTGGCAGACAAGTGCGCCAGAGCAGCCGAAGGGCGGAACTGGCACTCACTGCCGACCTCCGAGTCAGGAGGACAGCCCAGATCCGGTGCTACTTCCTATGGAGGCAGCAAGAAGGCCAAGAACCGAGGCAGAGGCAAGATGGAATCACCGACCGCAGCTCCCGTCGCCGCAGCAGCGGCACCCAGTGGAGCTCGGGGGCCGCGCCCCCCCAAGAGGCAGCGACAGTCACCAGCCCCAGAAGGTGACCAAGACAAGCTATGCCCCGTGCACGGCAGCTGCCGCCACACTACTTCCGAGTGCCGGGAGATCCGGAAGCTCGCGGAGCGCTTCCGCAAAGGGAAGCAGCAGCGGACTGATGCCCCACCCTTCCACCAAAGGGAGGGCAAGCAGAAGGTCGACGTCCCAGACAGCGTCGACCACCAAGTGGAGTTCCAGGAGCCTCAGCGCGCCGTGAAGGTGGTGCGCAACCATGAGGACTCCAGCTCCAGTGATGATGAGCGTCGAAAGAAGCTCTACGTCATATACGGCGGGTCCACCGACCCCTCGTCCTGAAGCGCAGTCAAGACTCTGCGCCGAGCGGTAGCGTCGGTGGCTCCACTCCCAAGTGCCGCACCGCACCTCAAGTGGATGGGAACCCCCATCAGGTTTGACGCCACCGACTGCCCTAGGAACATGGCTGGGGCCGGCCAACTACCGCTCTTGATAGCTTCCACCATCGCCAACGTGAGGATGTACCACGTTTTGGTAGATGGTGGAGCTGGGCTGAACCTCATCAGCCGTGCAGCTTTCCAGAAGCTGCAGATCCCGATGGCCAAGCTCACCCCGTCGAGCCCGTTCTCAGGGGTAGGGCCAGGACAGGTCATTCCCTACGGCAACATCAGCCTCCCGGTGACCTTCGGAGCTCCGGACAGTTATCGGACAGAATACATTCTGTTCGACGTAGCGGAGATCGACCTACCCTTCAACGCCATAATTGGCAGGCTAGCCCTGTACCGATTCATGGCAGTAGCCCACTACGGCTACCTCGTCCTGAAGATGCCTACACCAACAGGCGACCTCAGGATTCGTGGAGACCGAACTGCTGCAGTGTCGGCCTTGGAGAAACTCCAAGCGCTCGCAACAGCTGGAGCACCAGCCCCTGGCAGTGCAGAGCCAGACCAGCTCCACCCGAGTGCACGCCACCATGCCTCCGCCACAGCACCCCGGGTGCAACCCCTCGACGAAGGCGACGTCCCCTTAAAGGTCATCCAAGTCGGCGCCGAAGCCACCCAGACCACCCGGGTAGCCGGGGGCCTGGATAGCAAATAGGAAGGCACGCTCGTCACCTTCCTCCGGCACAACGTTGACGTGTTTGCATGGCAGCCGTCACAGATGCCGGGGATCCCTAGGGAGGTGATCGAGCACCACTTAAAGGTCTTCCCCGATGCCCGGCCAGTTCAGCAGAAGCCCCGCAAGCAGTCCATCGAGCGGCAAAACTTCATTCGTGAAGAAGTCAAGAAGCTGCTGGACGCTGGCTTCATACGGGAAGTCCACCACCTCCGGTGGTTGGCGAACCCCGTCGTTGTCCCGAAGGCCGGCGGGAAGCTCCGGATGTGCATCGACTACACCAGTCTCAATAAGGCATGTCCCAAAGATCCATTCCCTCTCCCTAGAATAGATCAAATAGTAGACTCAACATCAGGCTGCGATATGCTGTGCTTCCTAGACGCCTACTCGGATTTCCATCAGATCCCCATGTCTAGGGAGGATGAAGAGCACACCTCCTTCATCACAGTAGATGGCCTCTATTGTTATGTCTATATGCCTTACGGCCTAAAGAATGCTCTCCCCACCTTTGTGCGAGCAATGCACAAAACCTTTGGAGAGTTAATAAGAGACTTAGTTGAGGTGTACGTCGATGACATCGTTGTCAAGGTCAGGCAGGGTTCATCTTTGTTAGATAACCTAGCCTTAGTTTTTGACAAATTGCGCTCTACGCGCACCAAGCTGAACCCCGACAAATGTGTGTTCGGTGTATCCTCTGGGAAGCTCTTAGGATTCCTGGTCTCGCACCGGGGGATTGAGGCCAACCCAGAGAAGATCAAGGCCATCGACTTGATGCGGCCTCCTGCCCACGTCAAAGATGTCCAGAAACTCACGGGATGCCTCGCCGCGCTGAGTCGATTTATACCGAGGCTAGCAGAGCGGGCACTTCCTTTCTTTAAGCTCCTGCGCAAATCTGGTCCATTTGCCTGGACTGACGAAGCATAAGAGGCTTTCCAGGAGTTGAAGCGGCTCCTGACGACCCTACCTATCATGGTAGCCCTAGAGCCCGGAGAGCATCTGTTGCTCTACATCGCGGCAACAACCGAGGTGGTGAGTATGGTCCTCGTCGAAAAGCGGCCGGACCTCTCATCTTCACAACCTGCTCCGGCAATAGAAGACAGACGCCAGGGGGCCCCGCAGGACCAAGATAGTCTCTCGGACCTCCAAGGCAACCTCCCGAAGGTCCAGGGCGGCCTCCCGGAGGTCCAGGGCGGCCTCCCGGACCCCCAAGATAAACCCTCACGGGTCCTGTGGGACCCCCCGGGGGCCCAACGGGACCTCCCGGAGATCCTGCAGGACCCTCCGGACCTCCCGGAGAACCAGCAGGGCCCCCCGGGGGGCCAAGGTAGCTTAAGGGCCTCCGGGTTCCAACTCCCGGAAGCCCCCTTGGATCCACTCATCTCCAGCGGGCCAGGGCCAATGGATGAAGACCTCCCAGATCTAAGAGAGAGGGTTCGAACTATCCAGAGGCCTGTCTACTACATCAGCAAAGTACTTCACGATGCCAAGACAAGGTACCTAGAAGTCCACAAGCTGTTGTATGCAGTGCTCGTGGCCTCCAGGAAGCTCCGCCATTACTTCCAGGCCCACCGGGTCTCGGTAGTCACCTCCTATCCGCTGAAGACGATTCTTCACAGCCCCCATGCGACTGGCAACGTCGCTAAATGGGCGGCGGAGCTGGTGGAGTTCGAGCTGGACTTCCTTCCTCGCCATGCAGTCAAAAGCCAAGCACTGGCTGACTTTGTGGCAGAGTGGACACCAACGAAGACTGACCCAGGGGGCCACGAAGACGGTGAACCAGAGCACCAAGCTCTGGTCTTCACCGAGCCCCACTGGACGCTCTTCTTCGATGGCTCCTCGCGAAAGCAGGGGGCCGGTGCCGGCGTACTGCTCCTCATGCCATCGGGGGAGCAGTTTGGGTACATGGTACGTCTCAATTTCAAGGCAACCAACAACATGGAAGAGTATGAAGCACTCATCTTTGGTCTACAAACAACCCTATCTCTAGGCGCTCACCAGTTGTTGGCACAGTACTCCCATCTGGTTATCAAGCAAGTCAAGGGCGAATGCTCCTGCAATGACCCACATCTAGCTGCTTATCTGCTTCATGTGCAGATGTTGGAGAAAGACTTCCTCGCCTTGGACCTGCACCACGTACCGCGCGCTGGCAATGCCGCAGCTGATGACCTTTCAACGAAGGCTTCCACCGGAGCTCCTGTGCCCGAAGGAGTCTTCGAGAGGACGTTGCTGCGGCCCACAGCCCGGCCTGCCGAGCCGGGCTAAGGGGGCTTGACCAGCACCTCAAAGTTGGCGGTCCCGGCAGCCCTGCAGCCATGGATGCCGCCAAGGATCATAAGCGTCACTGGGGACTCCGTGCAACCCAGCGCTCAAGATCTAGAAGCTCAAGTCAGATCCGATGCATGGATCACGGAGATCCGGGACTACTTGAAAGACAACATCCTCCCTGATGAACATGCAACCGCTGAACGGATCGTGCGTATGGCTAAGAGATACGCGCTGGTAGAGGGGGATCTCTACCGGCGTGGCGCCAACCACGTCCTATTGCGGTGCATAACCCAGGGGGAAGGCTGCGACTTGCTCGCTGAGATCCATGGAGGCGAATGTGGGAGTCACTCTTCCTCACGCACGCTTGTCGGTAAAGCCTTCCGGCATGGCTTCTACTGGCCGACAGCACTCCAGGATGCTGTCGGGCTGGTCGATAGCTGCAAGGCGTGTCAGTTCCACGCCAAGCAGATCCATACACCGGCTCAACGGTACAGATGATCCCACCCTCATGGCCATTTGTCGTATGGGGGCTGGACATCCTGGGACCATTCCCCAGAACCGTCGGGGGATTCCGGTACCTCTATGTCGCCATCGACAAGTTCACCAAGTGGCCGGAAGCCACAGCAGTTGTCACCATCAACAAGCAATCCGCAGTAAAGTTCATCAAGTCGATTGTCTGCCGGTTCGGGGTCCCGAACAGAATCATCACCGACAACAGGACCCAGTTCACCAGCGCAGCCTTCCAAGACTACTGCGAAGACCTCGGCATTCAGGTGTGCTATGCCTCTGTTGCTCACCCAAAGAGCAATGGGCAAGTCGAGAGGGCCAACGCGGAGATTCTCCGGGGCCTTAAGACCCGCACCTATGCCAGTCTGAAGAAACATGGTGCCAATTGGGTGGATGAGCTTCCGAGCACACTATGGGCCAACCGGACATTCCAGAGCCGGGCCACCGGAGAGACACCCTTCTTCATGGTGTATGGGGCCGAAGCTGTACTTCCCCCAGAGATCACCATGAAGTCTCACCGTGTCCGGGCCTATGACAAAGCCGCGTAGGACAACCTCCGGCGTGGAGAAATCGACCTCGTCGACGAGGTCCGATTGCATGCAGCACTCCGTAACGCACGGTACAGACAAGCGCTCCGTCGCTACCACCAGAGGTCTGTGCGTGCCCGGGAGCTTCAGGAAGGTGACCTGGTGCTGCGGCGCATACTTTCTCGCGAAGGGACCCACAAACTCTCCCCTAGTTGGGAAGGTCCCTTCCGAGTCGCAAAAAGTGTGCCGCCCCGGGTGCGTACGCCTTTCCACCGAGGATGGGGACCTGCTCCCGAACCCTTGGAACATAGAACACCTCCGTAAGTTCTACCCCTAGAGCAAAGATAGGACAGTCTCTTCTTTTCGTAATAAATTCCGTAGAGTCCAGGAATAGCGCTCGGAGCAGCTAAGCCCTAGGGGACGGTACAGTACTACGTTCAGTTTTGCCTGGTTCCGACTCCAAGCGCGTAGAGTCTTGCTTCCCTTCTTAATGGGGCGGGTCGTGGCCTCCATGTTTAGCCTGCCTTCCTCCTGTGGAAAATTATATGAAAAGAAACCTGTTCTACTTTGCTCTTTCCTTGTACTCATTTAAATTATGTATTAAATTTTTTATGACTACACTTCCGGCGTATGCCCGCCATGCGCTCAGCTCCCTCTTCTCATTCTCACCCCTAGTCGGCATTTGCTGCCCTACCAGAGGTGGTTGCGTTGGAGGAACCTGCCGATGGTCAAAGGGGCCCCGAACCCCCGGCACTTCGCGCACTATAGTCCCCAAGCACCATGCATGTGGTTAGGGGCCGTAAGCCAAATAAGACTATGAGATAAAGGAGGGGGAGCCCCCAAGGAGAATTACGTTTCCCTTACTTGTGTGCAGGACCTCTCGGCCTCAAATCCCTACAGGAGTATGGTAGGCGCACCCAACCAATGGGACGCCCCTACCAGGGGGCCACTACAGGATCGCGCAAGACCGGAACTCCAAGATAAGACCGAAGGACCCACGTGTCCAGCGGGACCGGACCTCCCTCTCCTCTGGGGGGAGCTCCGGGCCCGCCACGTGGCCAAAAGAAGCCGGACCCCCCTCTCTGAGGGGAGAGGTCCGAAGGCCTCACGTGTCCCACGGGGCCGGACCTCCCTCTCCTTAGAGAAGAGCTCTGGGCCCGCCACGTGCCGGCAGATCCGGGCCTCCCCATCCTCATGAGGCGGGCCCCGGAGACCTCCGGGGCCCTTAATACAGTAAGGACCCAGGGAAGGTGCCGGAGCAGAGCGTCGAGATTGGTGAAGGCCTCTGAGCACCTTGCGGAGCTAAGGGCTCGGCCAGGCAAAACCAAGAAGAAGACAGAAAACATTGCAGGCACGAAGGGTCATAAGAGTCTATGTATTCATGGCTCCATGAGCTGGACTACAGACTCGATAAAAAAAAGAAAGAAACAAGCCCTAGGGTTCCCCTGGCACGTCCAGAGCCTAGAAGTTGCAAGAGCGGCTACGTCACCGGCTTCAGCCCTGGCGGCGTTCTCCCGCTCCGTGACCCGAGCGCAGGAATCACCTCGGCCACCACCAGCGCAAGGGCCGGTGTCATCAAGGATGCTTCAGAAGCCCCGGCCATCACCAGCGCAAGGGCTGCTATCATCAAGGGCGCTCCTGAAGCCCCCTCTGCCGCTTCAGCAGTCCCCTTGAAGACTCCTCTGACCCGAGCGCGGGGAACACCTTGGCCATCACCAGCGCAAGGGCCGCTGTTATCAAGGGTGCTCCTGAAGCCCCCTCCGCTGCTTCAGCGGTTTCCTTGGAGACTCTGCCGCCTGGAGTCCTCCTTGGTGCTTCAGCAGTTTCCTTGGAGACTCCTCCGCCTGAAGCCGCCTCAGCGTGTCAGCAGTTTCTTTGAAGACTCCACCATCTGAGGAGAAGGGACGCAACGCCAGGGAACTTTCAGCCTGTCGTCACTCAAGAAGAGTCCCGTCGGGAGTATAAACCTGAGGTCCCTTGGAGGCGCCACCTCCAGAGGCAAGGTATGCCGGCTCCCTGGGTCCCAGACTTGGTGCAGACGCAGTCGCCGGAGGAAATCGAGAGCGATCCCCCTCTAAAGGCGGGTTAGAAGCCATGGAAGAAGACAAGGCCGCAGAGACTCAAGAAAGGTGCAAGTACTGGAAGCCTTATAAGGGGAGCCTGCCCACGTTGCGACTTCCTTTCACGCCTTCCAGGAACAATTCAAAGCGATTCGAAACTCTTCGAATACGCCACATCGGCAACCGCTTCGGCTCCGAGACAGAGTGCCGATGGCAGGTGGACCCAAGCCGCCCAGCTGAAGCGGTGGGTCAAGGAGTCAGTCTCCCAAGAAGACGAGCCGGCAAGGCACTCCGACGGTTCCCGAAGAAAGCGCCGCAACATGCAGAAGTGGCAGTCTTGGGAATCGCCGCAGTAAAAGCAACCATCAAGTGGGCACACGCTCCCACGATCCCGCGATTATTCGTGCTCCGGCAGCGGTCAATGCGGGACTTAGAGAAAGTGCGCGGAACAGAAGGGACGGAGGTCCCACCTCGGGCTCGCTATCTCCCCCGAGATGGGCCCGGGGGCCACTGTCGGTACCTGCGATATGGGGTACCCCCGCGCACAGGGGAAATGCCTAAGGATCCCTCCCTTCTCCGCAGGGAGAGCTCCGAAGGCGCCACACGTCCGGCGGGGCCGGACCTCCCTCTCCTCAGAGGAGAGCTCCGGGCTCGCCACGTGGCCTGCAGAAGCCGGACCTCCCCCTCCGCGGGAGAGAGGTCCGAAGGCGCCACGTGTCCAGCGGGGCCGGACCTCCCTCTCCTCAGAGGAGAGCTCCGGGCCTGCCACGTGGCCGTCAGAAGCCGGACCTCCCCCTCCGCGGGGAGAGGTCTGAAGGCTCCATGTGTCCTGCGGGGCCGTGCCTCCCTCTTCTCTGAGGAGGGCTCCGGGCCCGCCACGTGTCCAGCAGAAGAGCGCTGCCTGCCCCCAAGCGGTAGGCAGCGGGCGTAAAGATGCCCCATACCTTGCCCGTACAAGGTATTCAAGGTCCGCGCCTTCCCAAGACGCGGAGACGCGGAGTACGCCTCTGTCATGTGTCGTTGCGCCCAGTCGCATCACAGACTGGCGCGCGGTGTCAGAGCCTGCCAGCCAATAAACACAGCGACAAGACATCCCCTGCCGCCTCCGCCGTCATCAACCACTACGACTAGCGTGCGGCATGGGCAGGGCGGCACGACGAAGACTCAGAAGCCTTTGCCAGATACAACTACCGACATAACTGCAGATACGATAGTCTGCAGGCAATCTCCTCGGGACCACCTGTCGGGTCCCAGGCCCCCCTTGTAAGCCACGCGAGCGTTGGACTATAAAAGGCTCGGGTAGGCAACGTTAGCAAGGGTTCGCACTCCCGCAACTCATACGCTAGGCATAACACATCCTCAAGCTCAGGACTCCGGTTCTGAGCAACAAGCAATACAGCAAGCTCCTCAGCTCGCCGTGGACGTAGGGTTTTACGCTCCAGCGGCCTGAACCACGTAAAACTCGCCGTGTCAAGCTCCTCCTTAACTCGTCCCTACGCTCAAGCTCTCCGCAAGTGACTAGCCCCTCCGAAAAATAACCTCCACGGGCTGCTCAGTGCAGGCCCAGGGGAAGTGTCGACCACACACTTCGATAGGCCCAGTGAAAATCGGAGCTCTAGGCTCTGGTCCACCGATGTCTTGACCCCCTGGGTGGGATGGTGGTGGTGTCCACTCTGCCACGAAGTCAGCTAGTGCCTGACTCTACACCGCGTGGTGCAGTATGAAGTCCAGCTCGAACTCCGCCAGCTCTGCAGCCCATTTGGCTATATTCCCAGTTGCGTTGGGGCTGTGGAGAACGGTGCTCAGTATACACGAGATGACCACTAAGATCCTGTGAGCTTGGAAGTAGTGGCGCAACTTCTTGATGCAACGAGGACTGCATAGAGCAGCTTATGCACCTCGAGATACCTTGTTTTGGCATCGTGGAGGATCTCGCTGATGAAGTATACCGGACGCTGAATGGTCCGGACCCTCCCGGAGGGGTCCGATGTGTCCTCTTGTAAGGGTCTGGGACTCGGGGACCCTCGTCCCCCAGGCCCGGAACTTCACTCTAGCAGCTGGGACCAGGATGTGCACTGGCCGTCAGATCTAGCTGACTGAGACCTAACTTGGTCTTCTTGGGGTGATGCGAGACCCGGAGCCCCCATGCCCCCGGTTTGGGACTGCATTTCGGGAGCTCGGACCCAGATATGCATTGATCATCATGTCCGGCTAGTTGGGACCTGACTATTTCCCTGTCCCTTGGGTCTCTTGCGGAGTCCGAGTCCTGGGACTCCAGACCAACGACAACAGAAGCCTTGTCTGGGACTTGAGGTCGATGGGGTTCTGGCCGCTTCGCAACCAAAACCATGCTCACGACCTCGGTTGTTGCAGCGATGTAGAGGAGTAGAGGCTCGCCTTGTCCAGGGCTACCATGATTGGAGTGTCGTGAGGAACTTCTTCAGCTCCTGGAATGCATCATCCACCTCCTCGGTCCATATGAATGGACCTGAATTGCGCAGAAGCTTGAAGAACGGAAGAGCCCGCTCAACCAGTCTAGAGATAAATCGACTGAGCGCCGCCAAGCATCCGTTGAGCTTCTACACGTCCTTGATGCGGGCAGGGGGCCACATCAGTTCTATCGGCTTAATCTTCTCCGGTTTAGCTTCAATTCCTCGGTGTGAGACCAAGAAACCAAGCAGCTTCCCGGCGGAGACCCCGAAGACACATTTGTCTCGGTTCAACTTCTTGCGTGTTGAACGCAGTCTGTCAAAGACTACGGCTAGGTTGTCGAGCAGAGATGCTTGCGACTTTACCTTTACTATGATGTCATCAACATACACCTCTACCAGGTCACGAATGAGATTCCCAAATGTCTTGTGCATGGCACGTAAAAAGGTGGGAAGGGCATTCTTAGGACCATAAGGCATGGACAGATAGCAGTATAGACCATCTACTGTGATGAAGGAAGTATGCTCTTCATCCTCCCTAGACATAGGTATTTGGTGGAAACCTAAATATTCGTCTAGGAAAGACGGTAGATCACAACCAGATGTAGAATCCACTATTTGGTCTATACGGGGAGAGGAAATGGATCCTTTGGACATGCCTTATTGAGTGTGGTGTAGCTGATGCACAACCGAAGCTTCCCGCCAGCCTTGGGGACGACAACAGGGTTGGCCAACCATTAAGGATGGTGGACCTCTTGGATGAAGCCAGCATCAAGTAGCTTCCTGATCTCTTCACAGATGAAGTCTTGTCGCTCGATGGATTGCTTCCGAGGCTTCTGTTGGACCAGTCTGGCGTCGGGGTAAATCTTCAGTTGGTGCTCAATCAACTCCCTGGGGATCCCGTACATTTCTGATGGTTGCCATGCAAACACGTCGACATTAGCCTGCAGGAAGGTGACGAGCGCGTCTTCCTATTTGTCACCCAGACTCTCAGCGATTCGGGTGGTCTGAGCGGCATCGGAACGACCTTGACAGGAATGTCTTCGCCGTCCGAGGGTTGCACATGGGGTGCAGATGTCATCCCTCACTGACGCATGCTTGGAGGCGGCCGGCTAGCTTCTGCGTGACCGGAGGCAGCCTCCTGCGCAGCCGCCAACGCTTGGAGCTTCTCCAGCGCTGAGACAACTCTAGTGCGATCTCCACGGATCTTGAGGACGCCACTCGGGGTTGGCATCTTCAGGACCAGGTAGCCGTAGTGGGCTACTGCCATAAATCGGTATAGGGTCGGCCTGCCGATTATGGCGTTGAAGGGGAGGATGACCTCTGCAACGTCGAAGACGACGCTCTCTGTGCGGTAGTCCTGGCCTACCCCCGAGAAAGGTCTCGAGGCGATAAGCTGGGACATATGGATTTGCAGCTTCTTGAAAGTTGCGAGGCTGATAACGCTGAGAGACGCCCCGCCATCGATCAGCACGTGGTAGAGCTTCACGTTGGAGATGGTTGGGGCGATGAGGAGTGGCAGTTGCCTAGCGCCTGCCACGTTCTTGGGGCAGTCAGAGGCGTCGAAGTTGATCGACGTTTCCATCCACTTACGATGCGGCGCCGGCGCAGGGGTTGGAGCATCTGCTGCCACCGCTCGGCGTAGGGTATTGACAGCTCATCGGGATGAGACATCAGAAAAGCCCCCGTACATCACGCAGAGCATGCCGGCTGTTTGGTCACCGTCCTGGCGAGACCTGGGCTCTGTGGGCGCCGCATGCATGCCGACCATCTAGTCGTCGGCCCGTCCAGACCTACCCGCCCTGGAGCGGTAGGTGGCCTCGTCGTCTCCTGCCTTGAGACGGCGATGAGTAGGGCGAGAAGTCTCACCGTGAGAGGTGATGTTCACTATGGTCGCCTAGAGAGCGT
This sequence comes from Neostapfia colusana, assembly GCA_030760725.1. Classification (NCBI taxonomy): domain Eukaryota; kingdom Viridiplantae; phylum Streptophyta; class Magnoliopsida; order Poales; family Poaceae; genus Neostapfia; species Neostapfia colusana. The sequence continues at coordinate 112,941,659 of JASWHV010000006.1, forward strand.
GAAAGCCCCCTACCTGGCGCGGCAAATGTCGGAGTGTTTGCTTCGACACCTCCCCCCCCCCCCGGACCGCTACCGGAGCAGCCCACGGAGGTTCTTTGATTGGAGGGGCTTGACGTCCCTAGATCGATCCAACTCGAGAGAGCGGGTGAACACCAGGATTTACGTGGTTTGGGCCGCCAGAGCGTAATAGCCTACGTCCATGCGAGTGTTTGTTGTATTGTTTGTGAGTGTGTTGCTAGGGTTGCTAATGTGTGGGAACCAACCCGTCCCTCGGGTGGACACCCCGGTCGTTTTATAGTCTGAGGCCGGGGTGGTTACAATGTGGCTCGGGGCCCGATAGGTGGCCCCAAAGCTGTCCAAACCCTATACATGATTAGGGTGTTTACAACTCTAAGTAGAGTATTCGGTGGGGGAGTTAAGTCCCGCCGCCTAACGCCCTAAGCGTCCCTGTCCGTGTGGCCGGTGATGATGAAAACGCCATCTTGTCGTTGTGTCTTCTCGCTCTACTTGGGCGGCTCTGTGCCGAAGCACTCCTCATCAGGGAGGAGGTTCAGAGCCCACCGACACGTGACAGCCTGGGACCTCACCTCAACAGTGAGGCTCGGACCGGAGCCAAGGGCACGTGTAGGCTCCGGAACCCAAGCGTGTGTGGCAGCCCCGTGGCTGACCTCGGGGCCTAGGACACGTGGCTACACTAGCGCCCGCCTCAGTGGAGAGGCGTAGCCCATGCTGTCTTTTCCCCTCCATGCGAGGGTATCTAGTTTGCAGGGTACCGACAAACACCATAAGTATCTTGTTTGTATTCTTGATATCCAATATGGACATGTTTTTGTATTCTTGATTTTTAATTCAATTTTTGAACACATCATGTCCACACAATCTCCATCCTACCGTCACGATATTTTTTCACTTAAACTATTTCAACTAGCAACGGTGTTTATGCTTCGTTTTAAATTTACGTTGTTAGATGAAAGGGTTTAAATGAAAAATAGTTTGAAATTGAAGAGCTGCTTGAAGACTGTAGGACGATGATTAAATACTAGACGCTCCCGGATCTATGATTCTGACACAGAAAAAAGAGAAGACGGCCTATCAGCTATTCATCTCTACCACTACCAGCCTCGCACAAGCTATGCTCTTGACCACCTCCAATCATCAGATCTTGTTGATTTGGGGCGTCACTACAAGCGTGTTGTTATGGACGATCTGCGTCACTACGAGTCGCAGGCGTCCTTAGATCTGATAACAGCGCAAGAAAATAAACTGATAATTATAAGGGTTATATCAAATTCAACTCTGATCAAATTCATATTTATTTTTAGTCTAACAAAATTAATAAGAATGAAATACGCGCTGAGCCTAGGCGTACTTCTCCAGGTACTGATGCACCTAGCAGAACGAGCCCACCGCAGCGGCAGGCGAAGCCCAGCAGCCCGACCTTCTCGCCGCACGTCACGCAACGGTTCGGCACCGCCTGCTCGGCCTTTCGTCCTTATCTTCTCCACCATGGCCCGGAGCCGGGGCGGCATCGACGGGCCCTTGAAAAATAAAAAACTTTTGTTACCCGCATGTCATGTCTTATTCCCCAGGACCCCGGCTCAATCAAAGGAAAAACTCATGCACGGAAGATCACATGAGGCCTGAGCGTATATTACCCAGATCCGAAGGCCAATCCCACGACTCCACGAGATGGAAAAATATCAGGCGTTGATCCTTTCACAAATTTTGTTTACATTAACAACAGGTTGAGAACAACACAGCATCGAGCGTGCAGGAGTGCCAGTCTGCCGCCGCAACTCACATCGTTCTATCATACACAAGGGTTGCTGCTGAAGCTCAGGTTAATTCCGCAAGGCCGGTCCATGATGCGTGTCACTGGCCACCGAGCAAAAAAAATTATCACTTTAGGAAAATCTACATACACGATCGCTGGAGCTCCGTTGCAGCAGCTCTACCTCTACCAGCTCCCAGCGACGACGAGCATGGCTCAACGGCTGACCCTGGTTATGATGTACCGGCCTTTCTCCATGTCGTAGATCGTCTTCAGCCGCGGTCTTGGCCACTTCAGGATTGAGAACGCTGTAAATACAACCACGGCAGCAATGAAGACAAGCGGAACCAAGCCAGAGGAGTCATAGCTGTTGAGATATGAGACTGACGAATCTGGGTACTCTGTCAGGTTTAACGACTTCTGCACAATGAAGGCACCCAATGCCCAGTCAACAGGAACACCACGGATTTGATTCGTCACATGGATACTGAAACAGAGCAACTCATGTAAATATCCAAGTTTGAAATATGACATGCGAGGATTAGATTAGCAGATAATTGTTCACCTCTTATGATCCATTGGCAATTTCAGAGAATCATGGAGTAAAGCAATAATGTAGGCTGACGAGAAGCAAAAAAGCAGCAGTTCTCCCTCATTGAACGAACTATATTTCTTCTTAATCTTTGACCAATCTCCATGGCAAAATTTCTCCCCAGCCAGCATCAGATCAGAAATGAAGGACTTCGAGTGCAGCCCAAAGAACTGAGTGATACAAGATTGAAAATGACTTTTACACCAAAAATATGGTTAATACAAAACATGAAGAAAGAGGTAGTTGCGAGTATAAAGTGGACAGAGACTAAACCTTGGATGTGTGGTAGAAGTTTTCTGTTGCTACAAAATTTCCTTCCAGCTCTGGTACAAATCCTGCCCCAAGACGGCATTCACGATATTTACACGCCTCTGCAGAGAGTTTCCAGTCACTTCTATTACGCCATGAAAAGGATAAAGAACGAGAAAACTGTACCAAAAATTATCTATATCCATTGAGACGCTTAAAGATTTCTGCATCTAGAAGGTAACAAAGTTAACAAATGAACTTAGTTCTCACCAGCTTGATCTAATATTGGTCTTTTAATCACAGGTTAAAATTAACGAGAGTAAAAGAGTTAGCTAAGTTAATCTACCATAATTAACATATAGACTTTTTTCTATGGTTAATCCAGCTAAGTAACAGCTCTAGTCAAAGAATATTATAGGACAACTAGGTTTATTGCCAAAAACATGCCAAGTTAACTAGATTCCGGTCTCATTGCCCACATGGAATAGAATGCATTGAGTTACTACGAACCGATCAGTTGCACTCAAAAGCTTAAGTTGACGGGAAAAGTTGTGCAATTCACTTATACTCAGAAATAGCAGTCGACTGCAATTTTATTTAATAAATTGTGCTCACCAAGATTCATACTCAAAACTGTTGGAATCTGAAGTGTAGGGCCATATGTACTCTCAAAATAACCCTTCCAATTTGGTATCAGAGCGTCTCTCTCCTCTCTCTCTCTCTCCCAAAATGCAGCCGAGCGGGTCGCCGCCACCGCCCACCGGCGCGCTGCCGTCGCCGCCGCGGCTGGCCCCTGCCCCTCCTTCCTTCCCTCTCTCCGCCTCCGCTGCCCCGCCCTCAGGACCGTTCACCGTCGGCTCGGCAGCCCCGCCCTAGGCCGTCGCCGCCTCCCCAGCGCCGCCGGGGGCCGCCCCGCCTTCGGGGTCGACCGCCGCTGGCTGGGTCACGCCACCCTGGGCCGCAGCCGCTTCGCCAGTTCCACGCGTGGCCGCCCTGCCCTCGGGGCCGGCCACCGCCGGCTCGGCAGCGCCGCCCTGGGCCGCCAGCACCTCACCAAAGTTGCCATGGGCCGCCGCCGCCTCACCAGCACCGCCCTAGGCCGCGGCTGCCTCGTCTGCGCCGCCCTGGGCCGCCCCGCCCTCGGGGTCAGCCGTCGCCGGCTCAGCCGCGTCGCCTTGGGCTGCCGCAGCCTCGTCTGCGCCGCTGTCGGGTCATCTCCAGGCGTCGCCCCCTGGCTTCTTCCCGCTGTCACCGTCGGGCACTCAGCCGCCACCGGCACCTAGTCAGCCGTCGCCGCCGGCCCCTGATGTGTGGCCACTACCAGCCCCTCATGTGTGGCCACCGCCACCTGCCTCGTCACCACTGCCGCCGGTTGCCGTCTTCGCTACCCTTGCCGATCCGGTGGCTCCCGCCTGTGGTACTGGTCAGCCGTCTGCGACTGCCCCGACGTCGTTGCTGCTCTGGCGGCTGCTCGCAAGCATGAGCGGACTCTCGCTCGTGCCTTGGAGCAGCGAGCGTCCATGGCGGCTCTCACTCACCAGCTCGAGGAGGCCACGCACCCGCAGTGGAGTGCCACCCGTGAGCCCTCCCCAGGCGACGGAGCTGCCTACAGCACCCACGCGGCTTCCCTTGTCGCCGCTCTCCACGCTCAGGCGATTGGTGTCCAGAACATCCGGGTGCTCGTCCCAGTTGTCCTCAGCACCGACTCCACCTCGTACGCAGGTGGCGTCAACTCTTTCTCCTCACATTGAGGCGTTTTTGCCTTGACGATTACGTCCTCCGGGACGACTCCCCGTTGGACGATTCCTGGATTAGCATGGACAGCCTGGTCCTTGCCTGGATCCTCGGTTCCCTCTCTGAGGAGCTGCAGGATATTGTCGGGCAGCGGGGTGGCGGCACTGCTCGTAGAGCGTGGCTCATCCTCGAGCAGCGCTTCCAGGGGAACCGCGCGACTCGAGCCCTTCACATCCGGGCACGGTTCGGTGCTGCTGTCCAGGGGGACCTATTGGTCTCCGCCTACTGTCGGCAGATGAAGGGTATGGCGGATGCTCTTCACGACCTTGGTGACCACGTTCCGGAGACTTCTCTTGTTCTTCAGGTCCTACAGGGCCTGAACGAGCGTTACTCCCACCTCCGAGCTGTGATTCTTCGCGAGGAGCCGCTTCCGACCTTCGAGAGGTCTGGTCTGATCTCGAGCTCGAGGAGATCACTTCTGGAGGTCCTGTCGTCTCCTCGACTGCCATCGCCTTCTACGGCTCTGGGCAGCCCTACCGACCTTCCCCACCTGCTGCTCCTTCAGGGGGACGGCCGCCACATGTGCCTACCACTCCAGGGGCCCCTACCAGCCCTGGCAGTGGTAATCGTCGTCGGGGTGGTCGTAAGCGCGGTGGACGTGGAGGTTTTACAGGAGGAGGTGGTACTACTGTCGGTGCTGGCACCAGTCAAGGTGGTGGCGCAGGTGCTCTGCCACCCTGGCCCACTCCCTATACCCCGTGGACCGGCCAAATCTCCATGTGGCCTGGGCCGTCTCCGGGTCTCCCGGCAGCTCGACCTTCGCGACCTCAGGCGGCCTACATGGCCACTCCTACCCACGGCGGGACTGGCTACTCACCTGGCGGACAGTGGACTCCGACCTCTGGTGGGCCGTCCACCCACTGGGGCTTGAGTGTTGAGTCCTCGACGCAGCACACCACTCCTGACGGGTGGGAGCGTCAGTCGCTGGCTTCCTCATTCAGCACGATGACTCTCACTCCACCTGGTCCTGTTTGGGTTGCTGATTCCGGCGCATCGTACCACACTACTCCTGATGCTGGTATACTCTCTTCTACCCACCCTTCTCATCGTTCATCTATCGTTGTTGGGAATGAGTCTGTTCTTTCTGTCACCTCAGTAGGTGACTTAGGTTCTTCGGGTTCTTTCCAGCTTAGAGATGTTCTCGTTGCTCCTGGCATTATTCAAAATCTTCTTTCTGTTTGTCGATTTACCACTGACAACCATGTTTCTATTGAGTTTGATACTTTTGGTTTATCTGTGAAGGATCTTACTACCCGACGTCTTCTTCACTGTTGTGAGAGTTTGGGGTCCCTGTACACGTTTCGTCTTCCTGCTTCTGCTTCAGTTTCGCCTTTTGTCCTGGCTACAACAGCTTCTTCCACGACTTGGCATCGTCGGCTCGGCCATCCTAGTGTTGATGTCTTGTCTAAGTTGTCTAGTAGTTCAGTGATTTCGTGTACTAGGGGCACTCATGAGTCCGTGTCATGGTTGTCAGCTTGGTCGCCATGTTCGGCTTCCATTCCCGCATTATGTTACTCATGTTGAGCGGCCTTTTGATCTGATTCACTGTGATCTTTGGACTTCTCCTATTATCAGTGTTTCGGGTTATAAATATTACTTGGTGATCCTCGATGAATTCTCACACTATTCGTGGACTTTTCCTTTGCGACAGAAGTGATACGTTCGTCACTCTTTCTCACTTCTTCGCTTGGGTGTCCACCCAGTTTGGGTGTATTATTCGAGCCGTCCAGTGCGATAACGGGCGTGAGTTCGATAACTCTGCGTTCCGTGACTTCCTTCTCTCTCGCGGTGTTCAGTTGTGCATGTCTTGCCCGTACACTTCCCCTCAGAACGGCAAGGTCGAACGCATGATTCGTACCACTAACAATGTCATGCGTTCCGTGATGTTTCAGGCCTCCATTCCTGCTCGGTACTAGGCGGAGGCTCTTCACACCGCCACTTTCCTCATTAATCGCCTTCCTACTAAGGCGATTAGTGCCCCCACCTCTCACGACCACCTTCGAGTCTTCAGGTGCGCATGCTACCCTAACCTGTCCGCCACGGCTCCTCATAAGCTTCCGCCTCGTTCGACTCGATGTGTTTTCCTCGGGTACTCCCCTGATCATAAGGGGCACCGGTGCCTTGACCTTGCTACCTGTCGTATCTTGGTCTCCCGACACGTTGTCTTCGACGAGTCTTCCTTTCCCTTTTCCACTTTGTCCTCTGACTCTGTCACTGAGTTGGATTCCCTTTTTTCTACTGACCCTGAGGCCGCTCCTATCCAGCGACCTTGGTCTTTACCCTCTGCAGGTTATTCACCCGCTGCGCCCCGCGCAGCCCCGACGTCGCCCGCTGCGCTACGCGCGGCCCCGGCGTCTCCCGCTGCGCCACGCGGGGCTCCGGCGGCGCTGCGCCACGCGCGGCCCCGTCGTCCCCGATGTCGACTGTTGCGCCCCATGCGACCTCGGCATCGCGGTACGCTGACCCCGCTCTTGTCTATCAGCGACGAGTGTGGGTTGGTGCACCGACCTCTTCCTGCCACGAGTCTCTGGTGTACCACCCCCCACTGCTCCATCAGGATCCCAGTCACGTCCACCCGATGGTGACCCGACGGGCGGCTGAGATTCTCCGTCTGGTGGAGCGGTTTTCTGGGGTCGACGACCTCCCCACCGCCTGCCTCTTCACCCATCTCGCCTATCCCCTCTTCTGTCTGTAGTGCTCTCGCCGATCCCAACTGGCGTCGGGCTATGGAAGAAGAGTATGCGGCCCTACTTGCCAACCAGACCTGGGACTTGGTTCCCCGTCCAGGTCGTGGCAATGTTGTCACAGGCAAGTGGGTATTCACGCATAAGCGGAAGGCGGGTGGGTCGTTGGAGAGGTACAAGGCTCGGTGGGTCCTTCAGGGCTTCACTCAACGCCCTGGTGTCGACTACGACGAGACCTTCGGCCCGGTCGTGAAGCCTGCGACGGTTCGGACCGTTCTGTCGTTGGCTCTCTCGCGTTCTTGGCCTGTCCACCAGTTGGACGTCAAGAACGCCTTTCTCCACGGCACGCTGACGGAGACGGTGTACTGCAGTCATCCGACAGGGTTCGTTGATTCAGCTCGTCCAGACATGGTCCGCCGGCTGAACAAGTCTCTATACGGCTTGAAGCAGGCGCCTCGGGCTTGGTACAACCGGTTTGCATCCTTTCTGGCCTCCCTCGGTTTCGTCGAGGCCAAGTCGGACACCTCGCTCTTCGTCTACGGCCGTGAGGGGGACACTGTGTACCTCCTCCTGTACGTCGATGACATCGTCCTCACGGCGTACAGCCCGGCGCTCCTTCAGCGCACGATCTCTGCCCTGCGGCGGGAGTTCGCGATAAAGGACTTGGGCCAGCTTCACCACTTCCTGGGCGTGACGGTCGAGCACCGATCGGGCGGCCTGTTTCTTCACCAGCGACTGTACTGCTTGGACATCCTCCAGCGAGCGGGCATGGCTGACTGCAAGTCGTGCTCTACTCCGGTGGACACCCAGGCGAAGGTCTCCTCCGCCTCTGCGGCACTCCTGTTGCTGACCCCACTATTTACAGAAGTCTTGCAAGTGCTCTCCAGTAGCTCACCTTCACCAGGCCGGATATCTCCTATGCAGTTCAGCAGGTGTGCCTCCACATGCATGATCCACGGGAGCCGCATTTCACTGCTGTGAAGCGGGTACTTCGGTACCTGCGCGGCACCCTCGACTACGGCCTCCTTCGGGGTGACTCGGCTTATGAGCTGGTCGTCTACACCGACGCTGACTGGGCGGGCTGCCCGGACACCCGTCGGTACACCTCTGGCTACACCGTCTTACTGGGTGGCAACCTCGTCTCCTGGTCCTCAAAGCGGCAGCCCGTGGTGTCACGCTCTAGCGCTGAGGCAGAGTATCGTACCGTAGCCAACAGCGTGGCTGAGGCTTCCTGGCTCCAGCAGCTACTTCAGGAGCTCCACTCCCCCGTTGCCCGGAGCACGTTGGTCTACTGCGACAACGTCAGTGCCGTCTACCTCTCCACCAACCCAGTCCAGCATCAGCCCACAAAGCATGTGGATATTGATCTTCACTTTGTTCGTGAGCGGGTTGCCCGTGGCGAGGTCCGTGTCCTCCACGTCCTGACGACGTCGCAGTTCGCCGACATCTTCACGAAGGGTCTCCCTTTGTCGTTGTTCTCTGAGTTTCAGTCCAGCCTCAACATCTGTTGTGGCTAGATGTTAGGACTGTGGGGGGTGTTGGAATGTGTATATGTGAAGTGTAGGGCCATATGTACTCTGCATATTGTATTGAAAACCCTAGTTGAAAATAACCCTTCCAATTGAAACCTCTGGTCTTGACACCATATTGAGTTGCTATGCACCAACCAATTACACCAAAAGCTTAAGTTGATAGGAAAGGTGGGCAGTTCACTTATAAATGAAACAAATTTTTAAACGAAGAAGGAAGCACTAACAACAAGAATGAACAAAACGGACAAAAATAAGAAAAATATATGAGATATAACAGCAGATAAGCTACCTTTTCCATTTTGCAGTAGGATTAATGCTGCAGATCTACACTCAGAAAAGTTACCCACAGGATGGGCAAACGGTCTGTACTCAACCTTCGGCTCAAGAACACTAGCAGGAAGTTTAATTGCCCCTGCTATGCGTGAAAATCCTCTTGGAGTACAAGGATCTTTGTACTTAGCTTGAGGAACCAAACGTGTGGCCACTGTAAATCAGAGCAGGTTCAGTTACTATGACTGAACATTGCTTACATCATTCTCAAGGCCTTTGGCCCGAAAAATGCATACATGGCAGGGGGGAAAACATCATGGCACATGGACAGAGAAAATAATACAGTACAACAAGAAAGACTGTATTGAAGATGTTCATATGTATGAAGTTTAAGCCACAAAGACATGCACTTGTGTTATCTCACATTAGCAAGTACAAATGCATTGAACTAAGCAACATACTTGATTTAAGCTCAGGTGAGCTAAGCCAATCATGGAGTGATTCATATGCTACGTTCTGCACACAGAATGAGAGAGAACAGTTAGCATTGCAAAATAATAGCAAGGGGGTGCATAACAGTACAGAGAGGACTGTGGTTGGGGTGGATATTTTGCCATAGACTTCTCAGAAACTTATCAATTCCATATATAAACTAAAAGAACTTTCATAATTTCATCAAGATAATGGTGAACAGCAAGACAACGGTGTTTATGAATAGAACTCACCTGGCCAAGGTGTAAGAAACTGTGGCTGTACAGATTATATGTGACATCACCAAACTTAATCACATGAGAAAACTCGGGAGGCAAAGATTCACTCGTAGCAAATGTCACCTATTTGATCAAAAATCGTAAAACAATAAATACCCTGTAGTATTCTACTGTCAGAGGATTACTTCCTTGAGTGTGAAAGTGATACAAGGAACCTGAACAGAAGCCCCACCAAGCTCAATTATTCCGGTGGTCTCTTGTGAATCACCACCTAATGTTCCCGATGCATAATTTGCCGCGACCCATCCATATATCCCTTCTTGAGCTCCTACACGGCATGACAAGTTCTTTCATGATCATTAAAATGAAGTCAATCTGGCTTATCATGCTATTACAACAGGTTTATTTCTGGCTATACTGATCCATCACATGCAAGAGCCACAGCCTACAATTCCACACATTCAAATTGCATAATTATAAATATGTAAACTTACCTGAGATCACGCTGGCCCATTCATCCTGAAACCGGAACCCCGACTGCCGAAGCACGTACCTGCACGACTCCAGGACGGATTCTGCAACCGCGGCATCCAGTAACCGGAGACCGGCCGTGGCCATGAGCCGCACCTCAGTCTCTGCCCAGCTCCCTCGCGGGACGCGGCGCCGAGCGAACTCCATCAGCGGCACGAGCGACCGCCCCGCGCCGATGGGGTCGGCCGCAAAGGACGACAGACCCGGGCTGGCCTTCATCGAGGCCGTGCGCGACCAATCGATCCTCGGGAGCGGGTCCCAGTCCGTCCCGGCTCGGTAGGCGATGACGTGGACGCGGCTCCCGGTGCTGCCTCCGTCGATCACGACGCCGTAACTGGTCGGCGGCGAACGGCGCAGGAGGAGAAGGGCGAGAGAGACCGCAGCGAGGAAAGAGAGGGCGCCGGCGATGCGGCGGCGGGAGCTGGGGCGTCGTCTCTGGGTGCCCATCTTGGCGGGGGCGAGGGCCGAGGTGGGAGCTAGGGTTTGTTCCTTTGGCTTGGCGCGGGCCTTGGGGCGGCGCATCGGAGGGGGGCAGATCGACCTTGGCGGCTCGTTCTGAGGCACGGGGCTCGTCGGCGGCGAGATGGGAGCCGGCGCGCCGCCGCGAGGATGGTGGCCGGGGATCCGGTGCGGGGGGCGAGCCTGGGGCCCTGGCTGTGGCGGGTAGTGGAGGCGCAACCATTGACCGTTCGAGATGGTACAGCGCAGAGCTTGGCGCACACGTGGCTGCACGAGAGGGGCTGCCAAGGGCGTCCACTTCCTCTCCTCCCATTGAATCGTCAGAGCGTCACCAGCCGTCTTCAACGTCCGTCCATATTTTTCCTCCGCTTAATTTTGAATGATTTTATTTCCTTGGCTAACGAAACATTGTGGAATGATTTTTCTGAATGAATATAATATATCTTGTTATAGATGGTCTACTAATCGGTTAGGTTTAAATGCTTGAGTGTGTTGGTTACGTTAAAACTTTATGGATGGATACAGATGAATTCTTGGTGCATGGTGAGCTGTATTGGTTTATGTTTAACTGAAAATAGGGTTGAAATGGGTTTTTATTTTATGCATCAAAGTCCATCATGTTTGTGAGACTTGCTTGACGCATGGATAAAAAAAAAAACATGAAGCTCGCGCCATGTAGATCGAGCGCTTCTTCAACCAGCCTTCTGAATAGGTGTTGTTAAGCGAATACGAACAGAAGACGAGGCTTCGCATATGAGAAATGGAGGAGAGGCAAGCGAGAGTTTTATGATTAACACTTAACAAGTACTCTGCGTTTCCTCTGACGAGGTTGGACCTAATCATCATTCCTGATTGCTGACATGTTGGACGCTCTTGATACATTTCAGTTAACGGAAATACTATATTCCAAGTGTCTGAGAATAACTTTAATCAGAGGCGACGTTCTGAGCTGTTAATTTTGCTTTGAGATTTGTGTGAAATAATGTATTTCTTCTCTCCAAGCCTAATTTCTCCCGACCTGTTGGTGCGTCTCTCCTGACCAGCGCGCGTCTCTCTCGGTCGGCAGCGACACGAGCATTGGTGGCAGCGCATGGGCAAGCTGCCGCGTTGACCGATGGCCGACGAGGAAGAAGGAGACTTATTTTGTAATTTGTAAACTGTAATCATCATAATTATGTAAGTTATAAAATAGTTAAATAAAAATGGCTTTGTCAATGTATAGATCATAGAAAAAATATTATTTTGTTAATTATAAAGATTAATTGTTAATGGCAGTGATTAGCAGGTACTTAATATCGCGTGAAACTAAGGCCAATTTCAGCGACAATTTTAGGCAACTGAAATTTAGACGGACACTTTAATTAATCCATGTTGAATTGTATGGATGGCACAGGAAGAACCACGTTCCTAGATGACGGTGACATGCTTCAGTGCAAAACCCAGTCACATCTTTCACGCCACTCTCGCTGGTTGAGGTGTTTGGTCACAGACAACTCCCGCGAGCAAGGTTAAATTTTTTGTTTTTCATAGTAAATTAAAAAACATAATCATCATTTTTAATCGATTAAAAATAGAGATGATTTAGTCTATTTCAAATTTAATAGACGTTTGAGGTTGGGTGATTCTCCGGTGAGTTTCATGGCCTACAGCTTTAGATAGAGACTCTAGAGATGGCAAGTCAACCTGTGTTGGTGGCGTAACACATGTCAGAGGCGGTCGGGTGCCATCTCACAGACGGTGAGAGATGACGGTTAGATCAGACTAAGGCGGTAGAGCTCGATGTCGATAAGTTAGCACAAATAGTGGAGCAGTTGCAGACTTCGCGGTGGGAACAGGCGGAGGAGGGGGGAATTGGGGAAGCAAACCGCTATCCCGTGCGAGAGAGAATATATGATGATCAGAGATTGAAGATGAAGTTGCCATTGTTGATCTCGAATCCAATGAGTTACAATCGTCCAGTAAGCAGAGGCTCATTTTGAGTTGACCAAAGAATAGAACGGCCTAATTTTTTTTCTATAGTAACTTGGCATCTCTCTCTGAGAACATCTCGGCATCTGTTGCTTCCACATGCCGACGTCTCAATGACCGGTCCATGAACTATTAGCTGCCGTCCGGTGGCTACCTCTTGTTTCCCAGAACGACAACCAAGCCTCAACAGCAACACAAACAGAACCTACGAGCGCCGAGATGCACTCATGCACGTATGAACGCCCCCAAAAAACTGTGAATCATTGGCGTCCTCCCACCACCTGTCACTCTCCAACTGAACGGCCGAGCCACTGCTATGTTATTCCGGCAAATAGGGGTTCACCGGCAGGCAAGACCATGAGAACACTCCGGCAGGAAGAGACGCACACTGCGTACGAGAGAGAGACGTTGAGAATTTTTGTGGTACTGGATTCCCTCTTGCTCCTCGCCAGGGCCGCATTTATATTAATCAAAACAAAAACAGAATACAACACCCACTCTGGCCACAACACGCATACATACTGCATGCACAATCTCTACGGCCCTAACGCACGCAACAGAAAGACCTGGCCTCACGCGTGCATGCCATGTATCCGATGCAGCCGCAAGCTATGCCACCACCCAACAACTGTTTTGTGCCGTGGACCCTGGAGTGATTACTAGACACGCCTGAAAAACAGCAGGCTCCCAACTGACTTGACTACTGATGCAGTAGACTCAATTGTTAAAAACAAACTAATCAACGATCCTGATTTATTCAACATTTCTCCCCCTAAGTCGGACATCGTTTACTTTGTCTTCATGATGCCAATCATCTCCCGGAGCTCCTGGAATTTGGACTTCCCGAGTGACTTGGTCAGGATGTCCGTGAGCTGCCCTTGAGTGCTTGTGAACCCCAGCTGAACTGCACCGCTTTCAACACATTCACGAATGTAATAAAATTTTGTATCGATGTGCTTACTTCGATCATGAAGAACTGGGTTCTTGCTGAGGGCGATCGGAGACATATTGTCCATTTTGATCAACAGAGGTGTCGGCTTTCTGCCCTGGATGTCGGCGAGCAGACGAGCGAGCCACACCTCCTGGCATGTGGCTGCTGCTCCGGCTATGTACTCAGCTTCGCACAAGGATAAAGCCACCACTTTCTGTTTCTGGGATTGCCAAGCCACCGGGTTACTATGGAGAAAGTAGATGATGCCACTTGTGCTCTTCCTGTCGTCGACATTGCCTGCCGAGTCACTGTCGCTGTAGCCCACGTGACCAGGCTCGACATTGTTCCTTATGTACACCAAGCCATAGTCAGTCGTGCCAGCAACATACCTCAGCAGGTGCTTCATTGCTGTCATGTGCTCCTGCTTTAGATCCTCCAGAAAACGGCTCAGGTATCCCACCGCGAAGGCAAGATCAGGTCGGGTGTGCATAAAATACCGCAGGCTACCAACCAAGCTGCGGTATTCTGTTGAGTTCACCACTGGTGATGAACTTTTCTTGGACAACTTGAGTCTCGTCTCCATTAGCGTCGCACATGGATTGCAGGTCCCCATACCCGCCTTCTCAAGCACTTTCTTGGCATAAGCGGCCTGCGATAGCTCGATGCCGTGTCGTCCTTGCTTGACTTCGATGCCGAGGTAGTATGATACAGACCCTAGATCGCTCATGCGGAAAAGGGACTTCATGTCCTTCTTGAACATGGTGATCTCAGCTTCAGACTCCCCCGTGATGATGAGATCATTGACGTATATTCCCACCACAAGGCGAGACTTCTCGATGCCATGCGTGTACAGTCCGTGCTCGCACTCACTTCTGGAGAAGCCAAGCTGATGCAAGCTAGTGTCGAGCTTGGCATTCCAAGCACGAGGCGCTTGTCGAAGACCGTAAAGAGCCTTGTGCAGCTTCAACACTTTTCCCTTTTTTCCATTAGTAATGAAACCAGGGGGCTGTGATACGTACACTTCTTCTGCCAGCTCGCCATTGAGGAACGCTGATTTGATGTCCATGTGGTGCATGATCCGTGCCCGGTAAGAAGAAACAGCCAAGAGCATCCGCACAGACTCCATCCTCGCACAGGTGCAAAGACCTCTTCATAGTCAATTCCTTAGTGTTGTACGTACCCCTTGGTGACGAGGCGGGCTTTATACTTGGTGACGTCACCGTGCTCGTTGCGCTTGAGCTTGAACACCCATTTCAGCCTGATGGCGCGCTGACCAGCAGGTAGGTCCGTGAGAGACCAAGTCTTGTTGTGTTCAATGGATGCCATCTCTTCAAGCATTGCTGCACGCCACTCCTTGGTCTGCAACGCCTCCTCCACTGTTGCAGGTTCATTCTAGAGTGCCACCAATAATTCCTGGACTGCCTCCTGCTTGGCAAGCCAAGAGGTGTTGACACCCAAGAATATTGTCCACTGCACGAAACCTGAGAGGAGCATCATCGTGATCATGGTCGAGGTCGAGTTTACCCACTGGTGGTGATGTAAACTCGATCCCAGGAGCTGGTGCAGCCAACGATGTGCGAGGCTCAGAACCGCATGTGTGCATTGCCGCACTAGCTGGCGTCGTCGGGTGCTGTGGTTCTGGAGTAGGGGTTCGTGGCATCACAGCTGGCATCAAAGGAGACTCCACCAGTCCCTGCACGCCACTACTGGTCTGAACCGTGATGAACTAAACATGGAACGGGTCTGCATCGTCCTCCGATCCAGCTCCCTTCTCCGCGTCCCAATTCCAGCCACGCTCCTCCTCGAACACGATGTCACGAGAAATGTGTACGCGACGTGTTGCTGGATTATAGAGACGGTACGCCTTTGTTCCTGGTTCATAACCAACAAATACCATGGGTGTGCTCCTGTCATCAAGTTTGGACAGGTGCTTACTGACGTACTTGACGTGCGTGACGCAGCCGAACGTTCGGAGAAAATGTACTGGAGGCTTGGTCCCATGCCACACCTCATAGGCCGTCTTCCCTTCAATGCTTTGGTGTCAGCGCTCGGTTCAGGATGAAGACAGCAGTGGTGACTGCCTCCCCCCAGAACCATCCCGGCATCTCCATGGCCTTCATCATGCTTCTGCCCATCCCCATCACGGTCTGATTACGCCGTTCCACCACGCCATTTTGTTGAGGCGTGTACGGCGCAGTCAGATGACGGTTGATCCCGTGCTCGGCGCAGTATTCAGCGAACGTGTGTGTTGTGAATTCTCCACCACGACCGGTACGTAGCGTACCCAGCTTCCTCCCTGCTTCAGCTTCAGACACACCCTTGAAGTGTACAATTGCTGCAGCAGCCTGATCCCTGGACTCGAGCAGAACGCGCCACATATAGCGGCTCAGATCGTCGACGAGCAGAAGAAAATATTTCTTGCCGCTGGGCATCTTGGGCATCACAGGTCCACAAAGGTCACCGTGCACCAGCTCGAGCTTGTGCTGCGCACGATACTTTGCATGGCCTGGAAACAGTAGGCGTCGTTGTTTCCCAGCCAGACAACTGTCACAGACCTGATCAACATGATCAAGCCATGGCAGCCCTCTCACCATTTCTTCTTGCACCAACAGCCGCAATGCACGAAAATTCAGGTGGCCATACCTTGCATGCCAGCGCCAAGCGGGGTTGCTGCAGTGCGCTGCGAGGCACACTGGCTTGCTGATGTTGAGCGGCAGCACATACAGCCGGTTCTGTGACCTAGGCACCTTGGCGAGCAGGCGTCGACGCTGGTTCCAAATGCGGAGAAATCCCCTCTCCATGACAATTTTATATCCATCTTCCTCCAGCTGGCCCAAGCTGATGATGCTGGTGGTGAGACGTGGAATGTGATACACCCCGGTGAGCGCCTGATGTTCGCCGTTATTGCACTCGAAGAGCACAGTCCCGCGCCCTTCGATGCTGACAATGGAGCCGTCACTAAGCTTGACAGTGCCATGGATCCCTACATCAAGGTCCGAGAACACAGACTTCACACTCGTCATGTGATTCGTCGCTCCTGTGTTGAGGATCCACCGTGTGCACTTCCCCTCACGCCCATCTCCGAGCTGGACAAAGAGCTCACTCTCCTCCAGGTGGAGTGATGCAGCGGACTTGCAAGACTCCGTTGGCGCAGGCGGCACAAATTTGGAGCCACTGATTTTTGTTGTGACAGTGGCCACTAGGAGAGACGCCTCTTCTTCCTCCGCCTGAACCATGTGAGCCTCCTCATCCCTATTCTTCTTGCGACAATCACGAGCCCAATGGCCCTTCTTGCCACAGTAGCGACAATCGTCACCGGCCATGCCTTGACTGTCACGGCTGGTGTTCCTGCTGCCGCATCCGCCACCGGTTCGACCGCGACCGCGTCCACGGCCCTTCATCGTGCTCGATGATGTTTCCTTCTGGCATTCCGGGCCCCCACTGCCCGTCAACTTGAGACGTGAGGACAGCCGCGCGACTAGCTTGTCCTCTGTCAGGTTCAGCTTCGCCGATGCATCACCGCCACCACTTCCGGTGCTGAGCCTTTCTTCCGTGGGCTTGAGACGACCAATCAGCTCATCCACCGTTACCTCACTCAGATCGAGCAGGGTTTCAATGGATGCAGCAATTTATTCGAACTTCGGTGGTACAGCCTGCAGAAACTTACGAACAATCTCCTCCTCCGTGTAGCCGTTACCCAACGTCTCCAACTGCATCGCAAGTTGGCAGATGCGGATGCCGAAATCCTCCACCATCTCCCCGTCACGGAATTTGAGTGTGTCAAACTCTCGATGAAGGGTGCTCGCCCTCGCCTTGCGCACTCGGTGTGCGCCGACGTTGCGCATTTTGATCGCGTCCCACATGATCTTGGCGGTCTCCTTGCCGGCGATGATCCCCATCAACTCCAGCGGTACTGCCTTGGTGAGGACCTCGAGCGCCAGCCGATCTTCGATGTAGTCGTCCATGCTGAGGCTCACCGCGGTCCACAGGCCCCGTGCCTGCAGCATCACGCGCATGAGCGCCGCCCAGTCGTGGTAGTTCGTCTCCGTGAGCACCGGGAAGGAGCCACCGCTGCTGGCCTCCTTTGTGATGTGGTGGATCACCAGCATGCCCGGGCCGGGGCCGTTCCTGCTGCTGCTCCCCGGCGGTGTGACATCCCTCTAGGAGCGACGCGGTGGCATGGTCGAACGTCGTCGCGACATGAGTGCCCAGTCGATCGCTTCGTCGCGGCTCCAGGCGGCGAACCGAGCTCTGATGCCAATTGTTCCGACAAATAGGCGTTCACCGGCAGGCAAGACGATGAGAACACTCCGACAGGAAGAGACGCACACTACGTACGAGAGAGAGAGACGCTGAGAATTTTTGTGGTAGTGGCTTCGCTCTTGCTCCTCGACAGGGCCGCATTTATATTAATCAAAACAAAAACATAATACAGCACCCACTCCGGCCACAACACGCGTACATACTGCATGCACAATCTCCACGGCCGTAACGCACGCAACAAAAAGACCCGATCTCACGCGTGCATGCCATATTTCCATGTACAGATGCAGCCGCAAGCTACGCCACCACCCAGCAACTGTTTTATACCATGGACACTGGAGTGATTAGTAGACACACCTGAAAAATAACAGCAGGCTCTCAACTGACATGACTACTGATGCAGTAGACTCAAATGTTAAAAATAAACTAATCAACAATCCTGATTTATTCAACATACGTGCCTTCCTTCCATGGAAGCATTGCAGGCAGCCGATAACCACTTTGCTTCCACAGAAGAATATGCTGCTGCTATGGCTATTGTCACCATTGTCAAATATGCGTGCACATCATCGTCATTGCCGTGAAAATCCACACCTACGTGATCCCCAGTCTCGGCTCAAACCTGCATATAAATCGAGGCCTCGCAACCTTCTTCATCTCCCATTCAGTATCTACTTTCGCAGTTACACCACTCAAGCTTGAGAGGAGACGGACCGTCCACGCAGTCGATCCGTCGACCCATCTCCAAGAACAAGAACCGTCGGCCCACCGGCCATGGCGGCGCGCTCGTCGTTGATGGCCCCCGCCGTCCTCCTGCTCGTCCTCGGCGCCGCCGGGTACTGCGCCGCGCAGGACTACGACTTCTTCTACCTCGTGCTGCAGTGGCCCGAGTCGTACTGCGACACGAAGCAGAGCTGCTGCTACCCCGAGTCCGGCAAGCCGGCGGCGGACTTCGGAGTTCATGGGCTCTGGCCCAACCGTGACGACGGCTCCTACCCACAGAACTGCGACCCCGGCACCGAGTTCGATCGCTCCAAGCACTACATGAATATCTCGGCCATCGTAAATAAGTGTAAAATCGTCGTAAATAATCAAATTACGACGCCTTTACTTATTTACGACGGTTTTCGGCTGTGGCTTGTTTTTCGTCACAATTAACTTTATTTGCGACGATCGCCGTCGCAAATAAACTTGTTTGCGACGGGTTAGACTAGCCGTTGCAAACAAGAGCCTAGGCCCAGCTGATGGGCCCGACTCGATAATTTGCGACAGCCAGCGGTGGTCGTCGCAAGTAAGTACTTAATTTATGACGGCCGACGATGACTGTTGCAAATTACGTAGGTTAATTTGCGATAGCTACACACTTATTTGCGATGGTACTGTATAAAAAACCGTCATAAATAAGGTTTTTTATTTTTTTTAAAAAAACTGAACATTCTACCCGACTCGATGGCTAGAAACACAATAGACATAACAGCAGATAAATAAGGAATAGAAAAATACAACATCCTCGCCGCTCCATCGATCACAACACAAAAGTCTCACATCTCATCACAAGAATACAAAAATAAGGAAGAAAGGCTCTCCGCTAGCGTCCAATTCCTCCAGAGCCGTCAACATACTCGCCGCGCGTCAGTCCAGGCGCCGGTATAGATAGCGACGGAGTTTGAGCCTCCATCATCGATCCTTGCAATACATAGAAGTTGTTGAATATTTTAATTTGTTTAGAACTTCGTTTTTGACTAGAATTGATTAAACAAGCTAGAATTGATCATATTGAACGTAGTTTATTTAATTTGAGTTAGATTTGCTATATGTTTGATTATGTAATACTAAGTAAGGCTACAATACCTAAGTAAGACTACAATTTGTTTGGTCTGAAAGTAAGACTAAATTTTATGAATTAAGACTAAGTAAGAACGTTTTTGATTACCTGAACACCCGGAGAAACGTGCACCGGCGGCGGTAGCTCCAGTCCCGGCTGTGGAATCGGCGGTGGCAGTGGAGGAAGCTGGAGGTGCAACCCCTGGACATCGCAGCCTTGAAATAAACTCTGTGGTTGTAAAAGTTACAGGTTATTACATATTATTAAGAATGCGTTAAATTTAAATTACTTTAACTTACCGTCATCGCCTGTCGCTGCATCTCTATTGTTTGTCGCATCTGCTCCATACAGGCTCGCTAGTAGGAGATGGTGGCTTCCATCGCCGCCCTCTGCGCCTCTAGGTCCGACTGAAACTGCTCGCGACTCTCCTGGACCTGACGGGCGAGAGTCTCCACCTGCGAGACATGGTGACTTGGGCCCACCGACGAAGACTGTGTGGAGCTTCCTCTCGCAGGTCTCGTCGCCCTTGAGTCGACAACTCCGTCGAATATGGCGAGCCTATAAAAACAGAATCAGTAATATGGTATTGAAATATCTTTAATATTTTGAATTGAAAACGATAAAATGACTTATGAACTCACCTTCCATGGGCTTTTCCACCTCCGGTTGCATACGCGGCT
Source organism: Neostapfia colusana (assembly GCA_030760725.1). Classification (NCBI taxonomy): domain Eukaryota; kingdom Viridiplantae; phylum Streptophyta; class Magnoliopsida; order Poales; family Poaceae; genus Neostapfia; species Neostapfia colusana. The sequence continues at coordinate 112,961,918 of JASWHV010000006.1, forward strand.
TGAGGATCGATTGGTTCATGTTCCCAATCGAAATCTGCGCCGTGTATCCTCCTCACCGTACCTAGTCTGAAAAACAAGAAAACCGTGTAAGTTCATCAATCCATATAGTTATATTTACTATGAATGATTTCTATACTTACCAACCGCTCGATTGAGAAGGGTCCCTGTGACCTCTCTTCCAGATCTCAGCAGGAGTCGGCGGCACCCCCGTCTCGCGCTCTTGTCAATACGTGTTAGTACGAACAATATATTATGAATACATAAACATAAGTTAGATACACTTACCATGTGTTTAGCTAAATGCAAGTGGTTATCTTGACCGTGTTTATGCTTCCCCTCGACCTCTCTACACCCTCGAGCCCTCTAGGACTTAGCCTTGAACTCATCGCTAGCCCAGTATCGACAAAGGGTCCGGTATGCATCGGACTGACCCTGCAACCAGCTCACGTGGCCCTGCACATAGTTGTAGATCGTTAAAAATATCATTGATGTATTTGCTCCATGCTCAGAAAAAAATATTTACTACACCCCACGTACCTGTGCGTACTCTTCCTCTGTCAGGTGCCTCTCGCTCTCCTGCCGGAAGTGTAACACGTGGTGCTGGTTTGCCTTCAAGTGCTCGTTGATAACTTGAATACGAGCATTCGACAAAACTTGCCGAACCGCCTTCGCAGCGTTGACGTGTCGTCCGGGTCCTCTAAAATATACGTTTCCTGTGATAAATATTGAAAGAGATGTACATTAAAAGAGTTTCAGAGTTGAAACTTAGGAACTTTATTTAACATACCTACCATAAAATCAGCCCATACGGCCTCCTGAACGTTGCCATGCTCCTGGTGATGGGCGCGTGCATAATCCTCCCAGGAAGTAGCAGACACCCTGTCGATGACCCCGGGATAGTGCAAACGCACTAAGGACCCGAGGACACCGTTCACCGATCTGTGGTGTCTCTCACCGGTGAAAGATGCGTCGTACCAAGCGCTGCAAGATATTTATTAATTCATTATTTAATTAACAAAAAGAAACCAGAATTTAACACTACGATTTTATTACCTGTCTCCAACCGGACGAGAATCACGATCCTCTATGAAGGTACCACGGGAGGACTAACAAAGTGAGTCCTCCTCGTCCTCCGCGTCTGCTGGGGCACCACGTCTGGTGACCCAGAAGGATGAGGAACAGACGTCTCTAGAACAGAAGGCTCGTCAGCCAAGGGTTGGCTGGCCGAGGGATGGCTCACCGAAGGGTAGCCAAGCTCAACTGGCGCTGTAGCCACTGAGTCAGTCGGTGAGTACTACAACATCAAATGATTCATAAGTAAGTTTAATTGAAAATTGAATGTGAAGAATTCATCAAAGAATACTGAAATTTACCTGTGTGGACTGCTGTGACGAAGCCCTAGAGCTGCTCCGGACGTACCCCAGCAGCTGAGAGCGTCTGCTCCCGGTCGACGAGGCACCAGCGAAAGCGTCCTCAGGTCTAGCGGGGAAGAACCCCCTCGTCGCCTCCATCTTCTTACTCTTCTTTGACGCCACCCGGTTTTAATAGATAATCAGTGTCCTACTCCTTAAACATCTAAAAGATATACATAATTCATGTTACTATCTAAAAGAAAATGTTACTTGTAATCACTTTCAAAATTCATCAACATCATTATCATGTGCCCTACTCCTTAAACCTGCCCAACGATCTTCTATCGTGACCTGTTTTAATTTTCATTTTCGAATATCATCTGTCTGTACATCTTCAACATCTCCTACTAATTGATCGAGTCCTTCCCCAGGCTCGACGATAAAAGTATCTGGCAACTCTTCTTCTTGTTACACTTCTTCAACGTCTTCACTATCATGGTAACCATCATCCCCAGGAGTATATAACCGCTCATGACGATTCACTTATATACCACCCACCAAGCACTGAGCTTTATGCATGGATAAGGTATATAATACACTTGCTCCACTTGGTGTGCAAGAACAAATGTATCGTAACCTCGTAGTCGGTCCTTATGTTTGACTTCCACCATTCCAAATTGGTTTTCTTGAGTTCCATGAGTGCTATCAAACAAGTCACAGTCAAAGAAGACAACTCGAAGTGTCTTATTTCTGGTAAAAGTAAATTCAAGGATTTTGTTAATGATCCCATAATAATCGGTTACATTGCCTTTACTGTCAATTGCTCTCGTCACAACACTAAAATTTGATGTTGCCGCGAGAGGACGAAGAGCTTCAAAATGAGTTGTACGGAACCGAAAACCATTTACGTCATATCGACCATAGCTTCGAACATTCACCAATCCATAAGATAGCTGCCGCAAATCTTTATGGACATTGTGAGTGCGGCACTGTCAAACATGATCGTAAGTTAAAATAATAATTTCTTTAATAATAGTAACTTATAATATATAGAAGACGAGAAAGTATTACATAACCTCGAAACCAGGATAGGAAACCCGACCCTCCATGTATTCCTTCTTGTCGCATTCCTTCAACTTGTTTGGCCGTAGGTTGATGCCTATGTGGCCAACATTGTTTGTGGAACTCGCTGAACGTGAGAAAACAGTTTTTAGAATACATGTGTAGGAAAATATGTCGATTAACATAAATGTAGGAGAAACACTTACTCGAAGTATTCCTGCATGCCTTCTATATTTGCGTACATATAAAGTAAAGCAGCAGTCCTATCACGTTCGGGTAGGACGTAGGTCGTGTAGCTATCAACGGTAGTGCCTCTCGTTTGAAAAATGGAGAGGTCACTTAAAAGGGGGGCTTCATCCACATTGTACCGCATAGCCGAAATATTGACATTGTGTTCATCTGCAAAGTAGACACTTAAAAAGTATCCTACTTCCTTAAGAGCATATGCTTCAGCAATGCACCCTTCCACCCTTGCCCTGTTGCCAACCATTAGTTTCAGATATCGTAGAGCTCTTTCAATGTGATACATCCACCTATATTGCACAGGACCGCCAACCTTTAGCTTCGAATGGAAGATGGATAATTAGATGTTGCATTGGATTGAAGAAACTCGGTGGAAATTTTTTCCATTTTACATAAAAGTACGGGTATCTCCTTCTCTAACTTATCCATCATCCCTGTCTTGATTTCTTTAGCACAAAGCTGTCTATAGAAATAGCTGAGCTCGGCTAAAACCTTCCACACTGCATCATCTAGATAGCCACGAAACATAACAGGTAAGAGTCTTTCTATGATAATGTGATAATCATGACTCTTTAACCCAGTGAGGTTTCCTGTGTTCACATTCACGGTTCGTTTCAGGCTAGCTGCGTAACGATCTGGGAATTTCAAAGTTTTCAACCATTTCATGACTTCTTTCTTTTCATTAGATCGAAGACAGAAAGAAGCAAGTGGCTTGCCACCAATTTCAGATATTTCAAGTGTTAGACGGTGACAAATGTCTGCCGAATCTAGTCTCGCTTTTATATTGTCTTTCGTTTTGCGAGACATATCCATGCATGTGCTTATGATACTTTCGCTCATGTTACGCTTCTGATGCATCACATCAACGTTGTGTATTAGAATCAATGACTTCACATACGGTAGTTCCCAAAGTCCACATATGTGAGTCCAATTGTGTTCCACGCCATAACCTATGAAATATCCAGGACGACCTTCATCTGACACCAGTTTGTCCAACATATCAGAAATTTCTGACCCGTTGAGACGTTTGGGTGGTCCTTTAGTGACAACGGTTTTCTTTCTAAAGACATGCCTCTGTTGCCTAAATATGTGATTTGAAGGCAACCAACGTCTGTGACAATCGAAGTAAGATATCTTGCCTCCATGAGTTAGTCGAAAGCAATCCGTGTCCGAAGCACATATCGGACACGTCAAACGACCGTGAGTGCTCCATCCAGAAAACATGCCGTATGCCGGCAAATCATGGATGGACCACAAATAAGCAGCTCGAAGGTTGAATTTCTGCTTCTTGTAACTGTCGTACGCTTCGACTCCTGTCCACAACTCTTTCAATTCTTCGATCAGCGGTTTCAACATCACGTTGAGACGTGACCCAGGATGATCAGGTCTAGGTACAATGAGGCTGAGGAACATGAACTCGTTCTTCATACACAAAGCCGGTGGCAGGTTGTAGGGAAGGACAAAGATGGGCCAACAGGAGTATGGCGTGGTATTTGTACTGAACGGTGAGAATCCGTCTGTCGCTAACCCGATGCGAACATTTCTCGCATCACGAGAAAATTCTAGATTGAAACGGTCTAGCGCCTTCCATGCATCACCGTCGGACGGATGCATCAAGAATTCTTTGTTCTCACCTTTACCTTCTTTGTGCCATCTCATGTGTCTAGCAGTTCTTTTTGAAAGAAACAACCGCTTCAACCGAGGTGTCACAGGTAAGTAACGAAGCTGCTTATGTGCGACATCTGTCATCACATTATCGCCATCGTCATTAACAACTTCGACATACCTCGGTTTACCACATTTCAAGCAGATGTTCTCGTTGGCGTGCTCTTTCCAGAATAGCATGCAGTTGTCTGGACACACATCGATTTTCTCATAATTCATACCAAGACCAGATATCTGAATCTTCGACTGATACATATCTTTAGGCGCTTTGTGAGGTTGTGGAAGGATATCGCATATCATTTTCATGATATCATTGTAGCAGTTGATAGAAAAAATACTTAGACTTAATTGCCATAAATCTGGTCAAAAAAGAAAGGACGGTCACATCCGTGTGTTCATGCAACGGCTGTTGTGATTTCTTTAGCTCTTCGAAGAAATCGTCTGCCTCCTTTGTAAGAGGATCCTCCACTTCCAGAGATTCTAGCATCTCATCCATCCTATCAACCCCAGTTATATCATCATTCTCATCCACTTCTACTATGTCTCGAGGTTTAGTCTCGCCGTGGAAGGTCCACACCTCATAACTTGGCGTGAAACCGTTTCGACATAAGTGAAACGATAGTTCCAATCTACTCAAAAACTTGGTGTTTCGGCATTTCGTACATGGACAACACACCTTATCATCAGTTGACAATGAAAATGCTCGATCCAAGAATTTATCTAACTTGATGTACCACTCATCCGAGTGACCACCAGTTCTGCTCTTCCAGCCAGTATACATCCAACTGCGGTCTTCACCCATGTTTGACTCTGCAGTTTAAAGCTGAAGAAATTATCGTTAATATATGCAGGATTTATCCTGCTTCTGACGAGACACAATACCTAAAGCCCAACAAAATTTTGGCAGCATAACCTCGCTTGTTTTACACTGCACCCCCGCCCCCAAAAAATGGTGCAGTTCTTCAAGCTTTGGGGTCAACTGTCCAACAACAAGGGAGGAGGCGAGGAAATAACGAAAGAGGAGGAATGAACGGGAGAAAACCACCCGTCGGGGCCCGCCATCCACGCGCGGTAACTTGTCGTAAATAATGACATATTGGGTACGAACGACGGTTACCGTCGTCAATTATGGCTTGGAAACTTTATTTGCGATGGTTACCGCTCACCGGGGCCGCCGCCACATAGTCGTGAGCGGCTCGGGGTGTGTGAGTCGGGGCCGGGTATATCCCGTTTAGGGTTGGCCGTCACAATTTATTTTATTTGCGACGACTTTTTCTTTGGCCGTCGCAATTTATTTTACTTGCGACGGGAGGTGTGCACGGCGGGGCGCAGCGGCGGGAGGTGGGGGAGGCGGGGCGCGGCGGTGGGAGGCGGGAGGCGGGGGCGGTGGGAGGGAGGAGGCGAGAGGCGCGCGCGGTGGAAGGCAGCGCGACGGTGGCGGGAGGCGGGCGCGGCGGCGACGGGAGGCAGGCGCGGCGGGGCGCAGCGGCGGGAGGCGGGGGAGGCGGGGCGCGGTGGCGGGAGGGGTGGCGGGTAAGCCGTCCCTTCTTAATTTATTCGTGACGGTCGGCCGTCGCAAATAATCTTAGCCGTCGCAAATCATTGCGTTTTCTGTAGTGCTGTGCCGGGCCCTAAATGGACCGGTCGAGCCGGACCCTAAATAGCTTGTGCTAGGCTGGGCCGGCCCGACTATTTATATAATAATTTAGCACTTCATCAATCAAAGTAATATTTAAACAATTACGCTACTAAACAAATAATTAATATATAAAACTACAAATTAAACAAGAAATCAACTAATTAATTGATTTGAACAACTAGTTATTCCATTGCTGAAACTAATTTAACAACTATTTAAATCGACAAATTAAACTAATGAAACTACAAATTTAATAAACAAATCAACAACTAATCAATAATTCAATATAAAATTATTTGATATTTTATATAACGTTGTCAAAATATAAATCAGAGCGGGGGGAGGGGGCGGGCGCAAGCAAAGGAAATGGAAGCGGAATCACAAGTCCAAACTAATAACTTGCCAGACGCGGCCCTGAATCCCCCAATGTCGGCATGGTCGTCGTCGTAGTGGCACGCGTCAGCCTCGGCGTCGTCGAGGGGCAGCTAGACCTGCACGAGCATCAGGTAGTTGGGCTCGTTGTCGGAAGTGTGCATGCCGAGAACCATCTTCTCGACTAAGTGGTCCTTGCCGGGCGGCTTGACGAGGTCGGGGATCCATTGCATGGTGAGGGAGGGCCACTCGAGCACGTCCGTGATGACGAGATCGTAGAGGAAGGGTGTGTTCTTCTAACAGATCTTGTACTCCTCGTTGATGAGGCGCTCCTCCACCTCCGCGCGGAAGTCATCCTCGTCCGCCGCGCCACCGCCGCCGGCCTTCGGCATCTCATTGGTCGGTCAGCTACGGTTTGGGTTTAATAGAGGGGGAGGGTTTGAATCGGTGCTCGGGGGTGAAATGGTGGGAGGGGTGCGATACAGTGCAGAGCAGAAGAGAAATTCAGCAAGGGACTTGGAACTATATAGCCTTGTAGGAAAGAGAGCGTGGCTGGGCCTATCGTTAACTGCTGTGTCTGGTGGCCCAAGTGTCAGCCCATGGGAACAAGCGAAATAGCAGCGTGTAATGTTGTCAGTTGTCAAGGACCATTAGATCCTCGCCGCGGCGGCGGGAGGCGGGGGAGGTGGGGCGCGGTGGCGAGAGGCGGGGGCGGCGGGGCGCAGCGGCGGGAGGCGGGGCCGACGGGAGGGAGGAGGCGCGTGTGGCAGAAGGCGCGCGCGGCGGAAGGCGGCGCGGCGGGGCGCGACGGGTCGTTTCATCGCAATTAACTATGGACGACCGGCCCGCCACACCACCTTTTGCCGCAAATCAAACTAATTACCAACTTAAAGTATAAACATCCTAGTTAATTATCAACTTAAACTACAACTACAAAACTATAAACTAACTACAAAAAAACAATTTAATTGCCAAGTTAATTACAAATTATTCTAAAACAATATTCAATTAACTGTACTCTAACTAAATCTAACTAACAACAAGAAAAAAATTAAAAAAATGCATGAACATAGGTTACCGAGAGGCGCCGGGCACCGGAGGCGGGAGGCGGGGACAGCCGGGCGCGGGAGCCGGGAGGCAGGGGCGGCCGGGCGCCGAAGCAGGGAGGAGGCGGGTGGCCGGGCGCCGGAGCATGGAGGCGACGGTGACGGCGGCGGGCATGGTGGGAGGCTGCAGGAGGCAGCATGCACGACGGGCGGCGAGAGCCGGGCGGCGACGCGCTAGGCGGTGGACGCGGGCGGACGGGCGCTGGGCGGCGGGCGGTGCGTGGCGGCCGCGACGGCGGCGGGCGGTGGCGCGCTGGGTGGTGGACGCGGGCGAACGGGCACGGGGCGGCGGCCAACGGCCAGTGCGCGACGGCCGCTGCTGCGGCGGGCGACCGAGAGGCGGCGGGCGGTGGCGCGCTGGGCGGTGGACGTGGGCGGACGGGCGCTGGGCGGCGGCAGTTGTGTGAACCAGGAGGTGCCTAGTCGACTATATCGGGGTCATTTGTGACGGCTTCCTTAATTGCGACGGTATTTCCTTCGGCCGTCGCAAACAAGCTTTTAATTGCAACGGTTGCTTAATTTACGATGGCCACAGATCAGGCCATCACAAATTAATGCTATTTGTGACGGCTACAGTCGTAGCCGTTGAAAATGGGGTACAATTTGTGACGGCTCCTGTATTTGCGACGACCTAGAGTTAGCAGTCGCAAATAATTCTAGCCGTCGTAAATGATCGGGTGTCCTGTAGTGAAGGTGCGCTTCTGCTTTCCTTCTGGTATGTTTCTTTTAAAAAATCAAAGCAAAGTACAGATTTATATTTTTACTGTACTATTTTGTATCATAGCCATACGACAAATGTTTTAACATGTATAATATCTCAGCTTAATCATTGCCTTCTTCGAAATCAAATATTTACCTTGTGTGATTTCTCGGTCTCCAGAAATATATATTATGGTTGCGAATCCGGCCTGAAACACAACGTCGACAAAAAATGATATTTTTATTTTCGTAAAAGGAAACTAAATCCGGTGCACCATAATCGCAATTAAAATTCCTTGCAAGGGCCGCATGTCCCAAGCAAGGTACTGTACTTTTCCACCTGCGTCTAGGGATGGCAATGGGTCGGATTCGGGTCGGATGGAGCAAAAACCCGTCTATCGGTACCCTCAATACCGGGTACCCCCACGCATAGGGTAAAACAGCCTAAGGACTTCGCCCCCTCTGCAGGGGCAAGCTCCGAAGGCACCACGTGTCCGGCAGGGCTGGAGCTCTCCTCTCCTCAGAGGATAGCTCCGGGCCTGCCACGTGGCCCATAAGGCCGGACCTCGCCCCCTCCGCCAGGGCGAGCTTCGAAGGAGCCACATGTCCAGTAGGGCCGGAGCTTCCCTCCCCTCGGAGGATAGCTCCGGGCCTGCCACGTGGCCCAGAAGGCCGGACCTCACCCCCTCCGCCGGGGCGAGCTCCGAAGGAGCCACGTGTCCAGTAGGGCCGGAGCTTCCCTCCCCTCGGAGGATAGCTCCGGGTCTGCCACGTGGCCTAGAAGGCCGGACCTCGCCCCCTCCGCGAGGGTGAGCTCCGAAGGCTCCACGTGTCCAGCGGGGCCAGAGCTCCTCCTCTCCTCAGAGGAGAGCTCCGGGCCCGACACGTGGCCAGCAGAGCAGCACTGTCCGCCCAGTGCGGTAGGCAGCAGGAGTAAAGGCGCGCCATGCCTTTACCGTACAAGGCATTCAAGACCCGCGCCTTCCCAAGACGCGGAGGCGCAGCGCACGCCAGGCAGGCGCCACTGTGACCAGTCACAGTGAAGGCAAGCACACAGTGTCAGAAGCTACAGTCCATTGAAGGCAGCGACAAGACACGGATAAGACATGCCCTACCGTCCCTGCCATCACCAACGGCTGCACGCTACACCTAGCATGCAGCATGGATAGGGTGGCAGGACGAGGACCTTGACGCCAGCGCAAGAAATAGAAGCTGGTAGGAAATCACCCCGGGACCGCCTGTCGGGTCCCCGGGGCCCACCTTGTAAGCCGCCCAAGCCTTGGACTATAAAAGGCTCGCGTAGGCAACGTTAGCAAAGGTTCGCACTCCAGCCATTCGCACCCTTAGGTTCGAACTCTGTGAACTGGCATCCTAGGCATCACTCACCCTCAAGCTCAGGACTCCGGTTCTGAGCAACAAGCAATACAGCGAGCACCTCTGCTCACCGTGGACGTAGGGTTTTACGCTCCGGCGGCCTGAACCACGTAAAACTCGCCGTGTCAAGCTTCTCCCACACTCGTCCCTAACGCTGAAGCTCTCCGCAAGCGACTAGCCCCTCCGAAAAAGAACCTCCGCGGGCTACCCACAGCAGGTCCGGGGGAAGTGTCGACCACACACTTCGACATTTGGAGCGCCAGGAAGGGGGCTTTTCCCTTGCACGACGAGCTTTTGCCGGCGAAGATGACCAAGCTTCCTTCAGCGGCAAGCTCTCCACGCCCATGTTCCCGACGAACGGTGACCAGCGAGAACTACGTCTCGACACACTCAGCACGGAGTGTGTCGGTGCGAGCTGGAAGCCAGCCGCCGACTCCGGCGACACGAACTCCATCAACCTCATGGTCTATCGCGGCGCAGAGTGCCGCTCATGCAAGCGCGCTAGCCGCCGCAGAAGCACTCCTGGACAATCCGCCTGCTGAAGACGCCCTCCAGAGGGCCACCCAGCAGTGGATCCGTGACGTCAACGACCCCAACGCTGCTGCCGTCAATGCTCCACTCCAGATCGCGCGGTACCGGCAGACGCCCTAGCGACCCCGGTCCGAGCATGGGAGCCCAAGACAGGCGCTCCGACGCTACCCCAGTAAGTTCACCATGCTTACTTAGGTGTTTATTTAAATTACACATTAATTTATATAATCACCTCCCCATGCTCTAGACAGTGTACGTCCATTGTACACTCGGTTCCTCTTTCCTGCTCTCACGCATAGTCGATATTTGCCATCCTGCCGAAGGCGGTAGTGCTTGGGGTACCTGCCAGAGGCCCGGGGGCCTTTAGGACCTCCCCCTGTAAGGGTACTATAACGCCAGTTGGTCTCCTCCAGGAAAAGACCTACGCTAGACCGGGGGGTCAGAAGCCTTGCTTTGCCCGATCCTGCACCCAAAGCATGCGCACTCTGCCCCCCAGCGCTACGGTCTCAGTACTAGGGTGCCGGACGGTTACACCCTGACTAGGGCTGGGGGCCAGACCTCCGGGACCGAGTGCACTGGATTAACCAGGCCCCGTATTCCGGCCCGGTACAGTAAGCCAAATGAGACTAAGGGACAGGAAAGGGAGGGCCCCTGAGCAGCGCCAGACCTCACCCCCTCAGCAGGGGTGAGCTCCGAAGCCGGACCGTGTGCCCTACACTGGGCTAAGGTCCGATGCCGGACGACACACCTATCGCAGGTGTGATCTCCAAAGTCGGTCGCCACCCCACAGGGGTGAACACCGAAGCCAGACCGTGTGCCCTACACTGGGCTAAGGTCCGATGCCAGACGATACACCTATCGCAGGTGTGATCTCCGAAGCCGGTCGCCACCCCACAGGGGTGAACACCGAAGCCGGACCGTGCGCCCTACACTGGGCTAAGGTCCGATGCCGGACGACACACCTATCGCAGGTGTGATCTCCGAAGCCGGTCGCCACCCCACAGGGGTGAACACCGAAGCCGGATCGTGTGCCCTACACTAGACTAAGGTCCGATGCCGGACGACACACCTATCGCAGGTGTGATCTCTGAAGCCGGTCGCCACCCCACAGGGGTGAACACCGAAGCCGGACCGTGTGCCCTACACTGGGCTAAGGTCCGATGCCGGACGACACACCTATCACAGGTGTGATCTCCGAAGCCGGTCGCCACCCCACAGGGGTGGACACCGAAGCCGGACCGTGTGCCCTACACTGGGCTAAGGTCCGATGCCGGACGACACACCTATCGAGGTGTGATCTCTGAATCCGGTCGCCACCCCACAGGGGTGAACACCGAAGCCCGACCGTGCGCCCTACACTGGGCTAAGGTCCGATGCCGGACGACACACCTATCGCAGGTGTGATCTCCGAAGCCGGTCGCCACCCCACAGGGGTGAACACCGAAGCCGGACCGTGTGCCCTACACTGGGCTAAGGTCTGATGCCGGACGACACACCTATCGCAGGTGTGATCTCCGAAGCCGGCCGCCACCCCACAGGGGTGAACACCAAAGCCGGACCATGGGCCCTACACTGGGCTAAGGTCCGATGCCGAACGACACACCTATCGCAGGTGTGATCTCCGAAGCCGGTCGCCACCCCACAGGGGTGAACACCGAAGCCGGACCGTGTGCCCTACACTGGGCTAAGGTCCGATGCCGGACGACACACCTATCACAGGTGTGATCTCCGAAGCCGGGCGCCACCCCACAGGGGTGAACACCAAAGCCGGACCGTGCGCCCTACACTGGGCTAAAACGACACACCTATCGCAGGTGTGATCTCCGAAGCCGGTCGCCACCCCACAGGGGTGAACGCCGAAGCTGGACCGCGCGCCCTACACTGGGCTAAGGTCCGATGCTGGACGACACCCCTATCGCAGGAGTGATCTCCAAAGCCGGTCGCCACCCCCAGGGGTGAACACCGAAGTCGGACCATGCGCCCTACACTGAGCTGAGCTATGAAGACGCACATCACCCCTCCGCAGGGGTGAGCTCTGATGCCGGACCTCACGCCCTCCGTGGGCCTGAGCTCCGATGACTTCCGGATCTCCGCCCCCATAGCTGGGCCAAGCTCCGATGCCAGCCCTCGCCCTCCTTTCAGAGGCGAGTCCTGATGCCGGACCTCATGCCCTCCGTGGGCCTGAGCTTCGATGACTTCGGGACCTCCGCCCCCACAGCTGGGCCGAGCTTCAATGCCAACCCTCGCCCTCCTTTCAGAGGCGAGTCCTGATGCCGGACCTCACGCCCTCCGTGGGCCTGAGCTCCGATGACTTCCGGACCTCCGCCCCCACAGCTGGGCCGAGCTCCAATGCCAGCCCTCGCCCTCCTTTCAGAGGCGAGTCCTGATGCCGGACCTCACGCCCTCCGTGGGCCTGAGCTCCGATGACTTCCAGACCTCCGCCCCCACAGCTGAGCCGAGCTCCGATGCCAGCCCTCGCCCTCCTTTCAGAGGCGAGTCCTGATGCCGGACCTCACGCCCTCCGTGGGCCTGAGCTCCGATGACTTCCGGACCTCCGCCCCCACAGCTGGGCCGAGCTCCGATGCCAACCCTCGCCCTCCTTTCAGAGGCGAGTCCTGATGCCGGACCTCATGCCCTCCGTGGGCCTGAGCTCCGATGACTTCCGGACCTCCGCCCCCACAGCTGGGCCGAGCTCCGATGCCAGACCTTACCCTCCTTTCAGAGGCGAGTCCTGATACCGGACCTCACGTCCTCCGTGGGCCTGAGCTCCGATGACTTCCGGACCTCCGCCCCCATAGCTGGGCTGAGCTCCGATGCCAACCCTCGCCCTCCTTTTAGAGGCGAGTCCTGATGCCGGACCTCACGCCCTCCGTGGGCCTGAGCTCCGATGACTTCCGGACCTCCGCCCCCACAGCTGGGCCGAGCTCCCAGGCCAGCCCTCGCCCTCCTTTCAGAGGTGAGTCCTGATGCCGGACCTCACGCCCTCCGTGGGCCTGAGCTCCGATGACTTCTGGACCTCCGCCCCCCACAGCCGGGCCGAGCTCCGAGGCCAGCCCTTGCCCTCCTTTCAGAGGCGAGCGCTGATGCCGGACCTCACGCCCTCCGTGGGCCTGAGCTCCAATGACTTCCGGACCTCCGCCCCCACAGCTGGGCCGAGCTCCGATGCTAGCCCTCGCCCTCCTTTCATAGGCAAGCCCTGATGCCGGACCTCACGCCCTCCGTGGGCCTGAGCTCCGATGACTTACGGACCTCCGCCCCCACAGCTGGGCCGAGCTCCGATGCCAGCCCTCGCCCTCCTTTTAGAGGTGAGCCCTGATGCCGGACCTCACGCCCTCCGTGGGCCTAAGCTCCGATGACCTCCACCCCCACGGCAGGGCTGAGCTCCGATGCCAGGGTTCACCCTCTTCTTAGAAGCTGAACTTCGAAGCCGTCGAGACCCTATCAGCACAGGGAATACTCAAGACAAAAAAGTGCGCGGAAAGAAGAAGGCCCCACCCCGGGATTGTTACCTCCCCCGAGGTGGGCCCGGGGGCCACTGTCGGTACCCTCAATACCGGGTACCCCTACGTACAGGGTAAAACCGCCTAAGGACTTCGCCCCCTCCGCAGGGGCAAGCTCCGAAGGCACCACGTGTCCGGCAGGGCCGGAGCTCTCCTCTCCTCAGAGGATAGCTCCGGGCCTGCCACGTGGCCCAGAAGGCCGGACCTCGCCCCCTCCGTCGGGGCGAGCTCCGAAGGAGCCACGTGTCTAGTAGGGCCGGAGCTTCCCTCCCCTTGGAGGATAGCTCCGGGCCTGCCACGTGGCCCAGATGGCCGGACCTCACCCCCTCCGCCGGGGCGAGCTCCGAAGGAGCCACGTGTCCAGTAGGGCCGGAGCTTCCCTCCCCTCGGAGGATAGCTTCGGGTCTGCCAGGTGGCCTACAAGGCCAAGCCTCGCCCCCTCCGCGGGGGTGAGCTCCAAAGGCTCCACGTGTCCGGCGGGGCCAGAGCTCCTCCTCTCCTCAGAGGAGAGCTCCGGGCCGGACACGTGGCCAGCATAGCAGCGCTGTCCGCCCAGTGCGGTTGGCAGCAGGAGTAAAGGCGCGCCATGCCTTTACCGTACAAGGCATTCAAGACCCGCGCCTTCCCAAGACGCGGAGGCGCAGCGCACGCCAGGCAGGCGCCACTGTGACCAGTCACAGTGAAGACAGGCACACAGTGTCAGAAGCTGCAGTCCATTGAAGGCAGCGACAAGACACGGACAAGACATGCCCTACCGTCCCTGCCATCACCAACGGCTGCACGCTAAACCTAGCCTGCAGCATGGACAGGGTGGCAGGACGAGGACCTTGACGCCAGCGCCAAGAAATAAAAGCTGGTAGGAAATTACCCCGGGACCACTTGTCGGGTCCCCGGGGCCCACCTTGTAAGCCGCCCAAGCCTTGGACTATAAAAGGCTCGGGTAGGCAACGTTAGCAAAGGTTCGCACTCCAGCCATTTGCACCCTTAGGTTCGAACTCTGTGAACTGACATCCTAGGCATCACTCACCCTCAAGCTCAGGACTCCGGTTCTGAGCAACAAGCAATACAGCGAGCACCTCTGCTCACCGTGGACGTAGGGTTTTACGCTCCGGCGGCGTGAACCACGTAAAACTCACCGTGTCAAGCTTCTCCCTCACTCGTCCCTAACGCTGAAGCTCTCCGCAAGCGACTAGCCCCTCCAAAAAAGAACCTCCGTGGGCTGCCTAGAGCAGGTCCGGGGGAAGTGTCGATCACACACTTCGACACCGTCCGAAACAAAAAATATTGCGATAAAATTTAAAAACCGCACCCGTCAGGTTTCGAGCGCTCGTCGGGTTTGATTTTTTATAAACATACTACAACATTTAATAAATAAGTCTAAAAATAATCCATTTTGGATGATAATGTAATAAAAAATATTAAGTTGCTTATAAAGATTATAATTATAGCTTGCGATAAGTAAGATAAAATAATTAAATTATAAAAACAATTAAATTTAGCTTTAAAATTACAAATATAAATTATTTCGGTTATCCATCAAGTACCCACGGGTGTAAAATAAAACACGCACCCGCGACAAGTCAGGTCGGTTACAGGTTAGACCCACGGGTAAAAAATCTCATCCGCACCTATCGGATGTGAAACCCATTGGGTAACCGCACTGGCGTGGGCTTGACATCCCCACTGGCGCCTTGCGTGCGCGCACGAGGCCTGTAAATCACACATCGTCGTCGTGGAAGCTGACACGGCACGTCGCAACCACGAAGGACCAATGAGAAAAATGCTGACATGGCTTTGACTCTGTTTTCTTCGAATCAGGTGAGCGACCTGCTGGGCAGCCTGCGCGCCGTCTGGCCGACGCTGGCGTGCCCGGCCAACGACGGCGTCCGCTTCTGGGGCCACGAGTGGGAGAAGCACGGCACCTGCGCCTCCGACGTCTTCGACGAGCACGGCTACTTCCAGGCAGCGCTCCGGCTCCGCGGCCAGCTCGGCCTCCTCCGCGCGCTCACAGCCGGTGGCGTCAACCCCGACGGCGGCCACTACACGCTGGACCAGATCAAGGACGCCATCCGGCAAGGGACCGGGTTCGAGCCGTACGTCGAATGCAACCGCGACGAGTCAGGCAGCAGCCAGCTCTACCAGCTCTACTTCTGCGTCAACGCTGCCGGCGACAGCTTCATCGAGTGCCCCGTCCTCCCCAGTGGAAGGCCATGCGGGACGACGATCGAGTTCCCGGTGTTCTAACGGTCCATCCATTTTTCACGGCTATATTTTCCCCAATAATATTGGTTCATCAACTAGACCGAACTGTATCAAACAATATTGGAGATGGATTAATATGATTTTTTCAAACAATAAAGAGATACACTCATTTGGATTAGCAGCAATATGTTAGACGGCCTGGAAGATCAGAAACAAGGTTTGTTTTGAAGAAAAAATGATATCACACCCGGTTAAAATAATTTGCCTTGCTTGTTCTTTCATGAAAGTTTGGATAGGTTTTTTTCCAGGAGAGAAACAGGAGATGGTGAAAGTTGGAGTGGAATCCATGCTAAAGGCGGCGATAAACGCCATGAAGAGTCGAGGAAGGCTTATTCTGCTACCGTCGCCAAACAACAAGACCTTGAATGTCGATAAGGAGATGGAAGAAGCCAAAGAGGCAGAATGAGGAGGGAATGATTATGGGGTTTTCTTTTTGTTGTCAAAAATGAATTTGGTTTCAATGCAGGATGTATCATCTTATATGATCATGTGGATGTATTTTGAGAACGGGAGTATTTTGATGGTCAGTAGGAGGATAGCGGTCTAGTTAGTTGTGGTGGACCAGAATCCACTCGTCCAGGATCTCAGAGGGTGGTGCCGCACGATACGACACCCAACAACACACATCATAAGTAAAACATTGCATTACATAGAAAACCAATTGAATACGTACAAAATAGTACAAGACTTCAGTTACAAACTAAGTATTGAGATTATAGCAGCGGAAGCTAAGTTTATACAACTCACCCCCATCTATCTAGCAAAAGTCGGTTGCCCATCCCTATGGACAACCCACACTAGCTGCACTCCTCAGCTCAACGCGGCGTGTATGGCTCCCACTCAGCCGTGGTCCCCGACGGAGGGTAGCCCTCGCCGGTGGACTCGTAACCCGAGTCCGTGGGGTAGTCATCACCTGAAAAACACTTATAGCAACAACCTTGGGCACGATGGCTCAACAAGACTAAACTGACTCATCTATGCATGAAACTCTACATGCAGTTCACAACGAACATGGGATGGTAATTTGTAGCAGACGGACACGCCTGCAAGTTCATCCTTATTTCATCTTTTAGCCACAAGTTAACAGTTCATGAATCTGAAATTTAGTAAGCGACATTTGGTGGCACACATGTAGCAATACAATTATACATATCAGCAGAATTGAATCACAACATTTCATAATTTATCTACGTCACGACGCAGTGAACAAGCGGTACTCATCACCGCGAGGGATGACGAATCGACTCGATATACACCTGCAGAGATACCCGAATAGCATGTCACGTACGCCCACCCGTGGAGCCGCACAGCATGCTCACTCGATGTCGTACAAGATAACCTTTCATCAAACAGCCCAAACGTCTAACCGGTCACACCCAAACGGACAGGAGGTTCCCTACACGGAGCATCTCTCTATGCCCGTTAGCGGATTTCCACCTTGCTGCCCTCAACCTACACCTATAAATCGGTGCGTTATGCCTCGACGCCCGGAGGTATAGGTTACATCGGTTTATCGGGGCCCATATATCCGATATGTCTTCGGTACGTTCAATACTTGTTCAGCAGGGCCACACACGGATCGATCCTCAATTGACACAGACAGGGCTGCGCCCACAAGACTTCCTATTGCTGCGCCCTAGCCCCTGCCTAGTCTCATTTTCTTACTAAAGTGATCTCACGTCAATCGAACCAATCCCGTGTGTCCCAAAGCATATACTCGTGAGTAGATTCCAACTACTCGACTTGTACCGAAGTTCTATGAACATTAAGCACAACCTGACTACTCGAGGACTTAGACACTACCCTCACTCTTGTGGAATAATCTGGCTATGCACTTGGGTTTCATCCATCCTACACCTAATGCACATACATACCTCATACTAAGTATATATAGAGCAAAACTGTGTAAAACTTGTTAATGCAAACCAAGGCTTGCCTTGTTGCTGCTGGTCAATACTATATAATTCAGTTAATCTTCTCTTCTTTGGGGCTTGATCAACTGATTCACTTCCATGAATTCACTCCGTCGTCGACCGCCTTCGTCGTAAGCACTATTGAAAGGTATATGTATAGTTTTTATAATGCAACTATATAATTTAAAACTTAACTTGTTAAGAACAGAGGATGGTGTGAGAGTGCTAAGAAGTGATGTTTTCCCTCTGTTATGCAAGGAAACTTAAAGGTTAACTTCATCTGCCCTAGTAACTTAAGTCCTAATGGTCTATGTTACATAATAGAAATATGAGGTGGCTGAAAACTTTGGATGAAACTGAAGATTAGGAACTCCATCGACTCCAAAACTTTTACAGCAAGTCATATACTACCCAGTGACTTAGCTTGCCAAATTGCAGCTATAGTGAGTAGAAATTGTGCCCCTCATAATTCCCTCAAGATTTCCTATGTAATTCAACCTATACATAAGAATGGAAACCTAATACAGAGAGTTCTAAGGCTCCACTTGAGCTTAAACTTTACATGTGAGTTCCTGGTCACAAGAAAGTACTTTGGTACAAAATTCAGACCTTTTACTTGAGTAGTTCCTCCAGAATAATTCTATAAGCAGTTATGCTACAAGCGATTAATTCTGGAGTAATGTGCATTTTCATGCCAAATCAAATGAACTACCCTTTCAAGTATGGCTCATTTAGCATTTCTGAATTTTCCTATGATTTTTGAAGCTAAGGATTGTCCAGAACTGATTTTACAAAGGAAAACCATTTCCTGAAAAAGTTTCTGGACCATTTTGAGCACAACAGATTGCACTCTGGAAATTCCTACTAAAACCAACTCCAAATAAACTGAAATTTTGCTGAAAGTTCAGTAATATCCTAAAGAATATTCTGAAAAAATTTGAGAATTTTTGGATGAACCAAACTCCCTCCATAATTCTTTTTAGAAAACATTCAAAGAATTTTCCAGAATTTATTATTGACTTTCATACAAATTTGGGTTCATATTTGGATAGATCTTTGCAAAATGAATCCAACCCAATTTGAATCATTTAATTTGGAGTTTCCTACACCAAGATATGAATTTCCTAAGTTGGAGCTAAAACTGGAATTGTTTTGCTATTGAAAATTGACCTGGCCCCACGTTTTAAACTACAACCAATGAAATTCAAGCCACACCGGGCTACGGGGTTACCGCGCACACAGCCACAGATGATCACCTGCCACAGCAGATCCGAAATTTAAACTCCGGTCGCTAATACGCGGGACCCACCCGAGTCTTCTTCCTCCTCCGGCTGTTTCCCGCTCCCGCGCTGCTCCCTCGCCAGACTTCAACCGGAGCTCGCCGGACTGGCGTTTCCGGCCATCTCCCGGTCGGAGGCTTGCCGCCCGGGGGTTTTCAGGGTTGGGGAGCACGTTGGCGGGGTTGGCGTGGGTGCTAGATAACCGGAAACGTGCTGGCGACGTGCGACGGCCTCGGGAGAAGTCCGACGCCGTCGGCTGGTGGTCCTAGCGCGCCAAAAGCTTGGGTGATTTGCTCTAGAGCATCCTTGGATGCCAGGGAAGCTCGGCAAGGACGCAAACAAGCCCGGAATTGGTGGCTACCATGCTTTCACCGTGCGTCCGAAGGGTGTTTCGACGTCCGAGCTCGGGAAAACATGAAATAGCTCACTCCCAGTTGATTTCTAGCTAGGTTTGTGCAGTAAAATCGACCACTAGTCAGTCTAGTTCACGTGTGCACGGTTTGGTGGCCTAAAAAACAAGAATTGCGATCGAATTTTGAGAAATTCTCACCCGAGGTCACTTTGCACGTGCCGAGGGTAAATCGCCAAATTCTTGCTTGGACGATCACGGCTTGAGTTGAAGGTTGGTGAGGAGTAGCAGGGAGCTCCGACGCTCCTCTGGGTGTCCTAGCTCGTCCGTGAAAGCCCCTCAGTTGCGCTGTCCACGTGAGTCCGTTCGTGGTTAGCTTTCGGGTCACCACACTCACACACCGTTCTCGGTCGGGGCAGCCGGCAACCTCTCGGGTTTATGTCGAGGAGGTAAAGGGAGAAACCCTGGTGCCGTTTTTCAGCTTGGGAAGCTCTGTGGGCACGAGTTTGGGGCGGCTCCCAGTCAATTTCCCGAGGCGGCTATGAGCGACGGCTCTGTTTCGTTCTTGCGCGGGGGTTAAGCAACGAACAGGACTCGGTCGAGGAGGAGGTGGATCATGCCTAGCGGTAAAGCAGCCCACGAGCTGCTCTCCAGCGCTGCTCAAGCAGCTGGGAGGTGGTGGCGTTCCCCCCCCTCGGTGGCGCGCGCTCTCTCCTGCACTGGTTCGAGTCTGAACAGAAGAACAAGCTACCTTCGGTTGTAAGTTTCCTTCTAATGACATGTGGGTCCCACCTTTAGACTCTCCTCCTTATCCCTATTGGTTGCTCCTAACTTCTTCCCAAATTTGGCAGGTGGTCCGAATCACTTAGTAAAGTTTGCCTTGCGTGCAGACGAGTTTTCGTCGAGGGACACGTGATAATGAACGAGCGGCTAGGGTGAGGCGGTTTACGCGGTGACGAGCTCCCGACGTGAGCCGATAAGGGCAAGGAAAACAAGCCGGGGTTCACTCGAGAGGTGGCGGTGACACTTCCCTCGGTGGCACACGCTGGTTGACTCGGTGTCCGAGAACCGACTTATTTGCTTCAGTGGAAAAACAGGGAATGGAGACTTAGGGGGCAAGTCTAGTTAGCTCTATGACATATGGCCCCACTGTCCCCCTTATCCCCTCAAATTTTCTCCCAATTGGCAAATTACTAATTTCAGTTGTGGGGCTACAATCAACTCAGTGTGGATACTAGAGCAAGTTTCATCCGTATTTACATTTGTAATTAAATTCCTATACCATTTAAAGCCCATTTAAAAAATGGGTAGCAAAACAATCTCCAAACTTCATGAGACTTTGCCTCCCCAGTAATTTGGACCCAAGGAATTCAAATATGAATCTTGCTTTCTGGTTTGGCTGCTGCATAGGAGGTTTTGATCACAACCGTTTGCATTCCTATTGGTTGCCCTAATTTGACATGTGAGTTGAACAATTTGAGTTCAACCTCTGAATTTCATTTTTCCCTTGCACATGAGAGCTTACACATGGGTTTTAACTTAACTTTGTTCCCCAAACACTCACTTGATCCTAGGCTAGAGTGGTGGGACACTCATGCGTGTCATCGCATGTGGAAGAATTTAAACAAGTCCCAATTTTTACAAACTTGAAACCAAATGATGTTCAAACATCCGTTTCTTTGCATTCACGTTTTTGGGACTTTTACATTAGTCATTAGATTCTAGTGGCTAGTTAGATTGATAGAGATTAGAGTCTAAACTCTAGTCGCTATTACTCTGTAAGGATCTCCATTTATGTGAAATGGAGGTGGAGGTTTCTGACTCAAAAAAATTCCCCAATCATATAAAGGAAATTGCTATTTTCAATTATCTAAAATTAATATATCCTTTCAAGCTACACCCTGAATAGTTGGATCTATATCAAACAACAGTTATAGTTTATAACTTTTTTCTATAGTTAATACATCCAATTGGTTTCCTATAGTGAATACATAATACTACACAAATAAAAAACAACTGACAACAAACATACAAATGTTAAAATAGATCCGACGACTTAGAACGCGAGTTAAAAAAAGATTAATTTGCGATGACTGAAAATTAACATTTCCATAAATATAAAAGCAGAAGTTGCTAATTTTCAATCGCCTGAAATTAACATTTTCTTTCATATCGAACGACTACAACTTATATTTTTTAATAATTTTTTTTATAATCCCGATGGAAGACATCTAGTTTATTTTCTGCTATGTACTGAGTGGCATGTGGAGAGGGCTTTCTTTGACTCTTACCAAGCATGCTGCTAAAGTATAAGTGAATTGTCCACCTTTTCCTATCAGCTTAAGCTTTTAGGGTCAATTGGTCGGTGCATAGTATATTAACATGGTATCAGAGCCAGAGGTCTCGAGCTCGAATCCTGGCTGGCGTAATTTATTAAAATAAATTGCAGCCGACTCCTATTCCACGTTTGCAGCCTAAAAGAGCCTGCACGTGAAGAGGAGTGTTAAAGTATAAGTGAATTGCCCACCTTTTCCTATCAGATTAAACTTTTAGGGTCAACTGGTCGGTGCATAGTAGCTTAACACATGCAACCATTACAGACTTGCTCAACTTTAGGCCGCAAACGTGGAATAGGAGTCGACTGCAAATAAATTGCAGCCGACTCCTATTCCACGTTGGCGTCCTAAAAGAGCCTGCACGTGAGAGAGAGTGTTAAAGTATAAGTGAATTGCCCACCTTTTCCTATCAGCTTAAGCTTTTAGGGTCAACTGGTCGGTGCATAGTAGTTTAACACACGCAACCATTACAGACTTGCTCAACTTTTTCAATGATAGGAAGACCATGCACCATGTTTTTCTTCCCTAGATCTCTCAAGGACCTGAAATTCATATGACCGTATCTGGCATGCCACATCCATGCCTTATCATCAGACTTAGCAAACAAGCACACTGGTTTGATCACTGTCAATTTAGCTATGTAAAATCTGTTAGAACTGCAGAAACCTCTGATAATAAGTGAGCCATCATACACAAATATATACAAATGATTATCATCCAGTACTATCCTGCAACCTCCTTTAGCAAGTTGCCCAATACTAATAATATTTGTCTTCAGCTTTGGAATGTAGAAAAAATCAGAGAGTACCTTATGCTCTTGATGACGCCCTCTCAAGATTACTGAACCAAGCCCACTTATTTCAATTGAAGAACCATCCACAAAATTCACATCTCCTTTGACTGAATTATCAAGAGAATTCAGAGGCTCCCTCATACCTGTCATATGATTACTGGCTCCTGAGTCTAGGTACCAGTTAGTTTCAGTGTTTCCAGACAATGAAACCTTATGTTGCTCCTCCAACACCCCTGTTTCTCTACATGAGGAAGCAAACAACAGGGTGTAACACCCTCAATTTCGATTTCTGCATGCATTCATATTTTATATAGAGAAAGCATTTTAAAAGAAGTGGGAACAGAGAAAGAATAAAAAAGATAGCCAAAAAAAGAGCAAATTCCAGTTCAGCGAGAGCGCCGAAGACACTTCCCACGGCCCGCTGTCCACGTGGCGCCTTCAGAGCTCATCCCCGCAAAAGGGGAGAGGTCCGCCGCTAACTGGCTACGTGGCAGGCTCGGAGCTTGCCTCTGTGAAAGGGGCGAGGTCCGACCCCGTGGGACACGTGTTGCCCCCGGAGCTAGCCTCTACGGAGAAGCAAGGCCAGCCCCGCAGGACACGTGTCGCCTTCAGAGCTATTCACCGCGGAAAAGAGAGGACCAGCCGCGCGGGACACGTGTCGTTCTCGGAGCTCGTCTCCGAGAGGTCCGACCCACGGGACACGTGTCGCTCTCGGAGCTCACCTCCAAGAGGTCCGGCCCCGGTAAACACGTGTCACATTCGGAGCTCACCTCCGAGAGGTCCGACACTACTAGACACGTGTCACCTCCGAAGCTCACCTCCGGGAGGTCCGGTCCTACTGGACATGCGTCATCCTCGGAGCTCACTTCCGAGGAGAAGGTACTGTAGGACACGCGTCAGCCTTGGAGCTCGCCTCCGAGAGGTCCCGCCCTGCTTGACACGTGTCAACCTCGGAGCTCATCCCTGAGCAGAAAGGAAGTCCAGCGCTGCTAGGACACGTGGCACTATCGGAGCTCATCTCCGAAGAGGGGAGGTCTGGCACTGACACGTGGCACAATCGGAGCTACCTCCGAAGAGAGAGGAGGTCCGACATTGACACGTGGCACATCCGAAGCTACCTCTGAAGAGAGGGGAGGTCCGGCACCGACACGTGGCGTTCGCGGAGCTCGTCTCCAGAGAGAGGGGAGGTCCCGACCCACCAGACACGTGGCGCACACGGAGCTCGCCTCTGAGGGAGAGGGACGTCCCGCTCGCCTGACACGTGGCACAACCAGAGCTCGCCCTGAGGAAAAGGGAAGCCCAGGCCCCCGCTGGACACGTAGAGTCTCCAGAGCTTATCCCTACAGAAGGACGCGATTCTGAAGTGGTTTTTCTCTGTGCACGAGTGCCCGATACGGAGGAAACCGACACGAACTCTTCTATGTTGAATACTGCAACCAAATCGATTGGACATAAGTTGTTAAGATCCAAACACAAATCAAATAGGACTCTTATTTGAAATCCAATCAGAGAAGGACTCTTCTTTTTCCGGTTATAAATAGAACCCGAAACAACCCCTTGGTCGTAACATCTTTTCTAAAGCCGACAACTTAGAGCCCTAGCCCCAGCTCGCCGAGCTAACCCCTTCGCCGGAGTTTGACCACCGGAGAGACCGCTGACAAGTCCAGACACGATCGCTGTCACTGGAAGAGAGCCCCGACGATCTATTTTTACTAGGAGGAAGGACCCGAAGGAAGTAAGGTAGGTCTCCATTACCAACTTATGATGTCATCGTGGTTTTCTTTGCATATGTTCTCTTCGATCTCTTCGAACAGAAGCTTTTTCGTGGATAGTTCACATGTTGATCGGTTTTGTATAGAGTCAAGATCATCGCCACGTCCACATTTGATCCGTACACCTTAAAACCCCATGTAAACCCATGCAAACATGCAAGAACACATACAAGACGATCTAATAAGACAACACCATAAGGTTAGCATGCATATGCACCATTGCATCTTGAGTAAAGTTTGCATGATGATTGATTGCTGTAAATCTTGTATGTGCGTGATCGTGAGTAGAAGGACAAGCTCAGGGAGCTATCTACGACAAACTACAACCCCAATACTTTGAGATCCCAGAGCAACAGAAACCACAGAAACAAGGCAAGTGCCCCTTGACCGTATTGATCCCATGTTTTTGGAATTGTTTTGTTTGCGAAAAGGTGTGTGTGCTGAGTCAACTTGATGGGAAAATCCTTTCATAGGAGTTTACTAGTTTTGTTAACCACCCTTGTCACCGGGACAGTTGATGAGTTGGGTATGGTCGTTTTGCTTTTTGCTTCGCTGAGTCCATGGAATATGGGAAGCGATAGAATGTGTCTAGCTACTGCACTCATATGAACAATGATAATGAGAACTTGATGATAATGAACATGAATCGGGGGAGATCTAGGCAAGCTTGGTTCGTGGAAGTGGTAGAATGAGATGGTGGTTTACTTGCCGTAGATCTAAGGACCGGTTCATGTCAGCCATACCAGGAAAACAATACCACCACAAGACCAAATATGGGTGCGGCTTAGCTGACTAATTAGGTAAGTTGCTAGATTGTTATGGACCGTGGAAGGTGCGGGGAATGGGAGTCGAGTGAGGACTGCCCTGGGAACTGCATGGCACAAGAGGGGGCCCGTAGGTGGGAGAATTGGATATTCTAGCCTACTGGTGAAACCTTAGTGAGTCCATACATCTAGTAGCCCCTTTGTAAAGGCTATTTTGTGATCTCTTGGCCATACACCGACGGTTGTGTACTGGTATAATGGAGGTTCTGCAGTCGCCGACGGGTGACGGAATCACAAACTTGTGGGTAAAGTGGTGCCACCTCTGCAGAGTGTAAAACTATCATGATAGCCGAGCTTACGGTCACAAGCGCCTGGACACTTCACATGATTAGATGTGATGGTTATTGGGATGGTATTTGGTTTGGATATTGGTTTGGTCTCTGGATGGGTTCTGGGACTGTTGCGTCCTGGTAATGAGATTGGTTTCATGACTGTTGAGTCATGGCAATGAGCATTGATCTCGGTATGAGATGGAATTGAATATGAGATGATATGGTAGTGAATATGAGATGGTATTCATGAGCTTGAGAAAAAGTTGTGGAATATGAATGTCTGATGGGACATGAAAAGAGGTGAAACATGATGGAGGTATGTTGATGTTTTAATTGGATACATGATGGGACTCACTTTAAGCTAGGTACTATTTTTATCATGTTTTGTGAAATAAATTTTGCTTTTATGCAATGAGCCTTTGTATGTCTACCTTGTTATAAGCTACATGTCATATTTTCCGCACTTGCTGAGTACGACATGTACTCACTCTTGCATTATCATACATCGTCAGCAACAGGAGAGGAATACTTTGAAGACCATGTGGAGTATTAGGCGTGTGATCTTCTGTCAACTTGCCTGTGGAGTAGGAGATGGAGCCGCTGCTGCTGTTTAGATTGCTTCCGCAATAGTTAGAAGATTTCTGCTGTTAGAATAAGACTTCCGCTGCTAAGATAACGCTGCTAGAATGAGTTAGAGACTCATGAGACATTGTAATAAAACTCTATTCATTTGTGGTTATATATATTCTGAATTCAGTTTGTGGATTATATGTGTATATGTGACGAACATCCTGGGCACACATATGCATCAGTCCAGGTTCCGAGGTTCTCTTGGAACAGGGGCATCACACAGGGCGGGTTGATCTGGCTCGGTTCAAACTAAATGTACTTCTTCCTTGTGATCCTTTCGAGGTCTTCTACACTCCTTCGCCTAGTGTCCCCAAACTCCACAATTATGACACTTGCCTTTCCTCCTAGGAGTGCCCTCTGAAGTGAACTTTCCAGCAGTGTCAGGCTGTGCACTACCCTTGTTTTTAGACCCAAAAGAAGTGCCAGTCTTTCTGCTCCCTAGATGTGATTCTGGTGCAAGCCGATGCTTGTACTTAGCCATCCATTCTTCCTCGGCCATCAGCAGTTTTCTTGATTTGTCACCAGAATCAGTACTTGCACTTAAGCGATCTTCGGCTGCTCGGAGACGCCCAACCAATTCTTCCACTGTCAGGTTGTTTAAATCCAACAAACTCTCAATTGAGAGGGCAATCTACATGTACCGTTCAGGTACTACACGTGGAAACTTCTTCACGATTCTCACTTCAATTGTTTCACCGAGAATCAGGAGATTACTCACAATACCAGTGATTCTTATGGCGAACTCATCCACAACTTCTCCCTCTTTGAACCCGATGTTCTCAAATTCTCTCCGCAGATGTTGGGCATTTGCTTCTCTTACTCGATCATCTCTCACTCGCATACTCCTTACACCCTCCCAAGCTTGTTTGGCTGTCAGCTTCGCGGCTAGTGACATGTGCATGTCACTTGGAAACTCCTCTCAGGATGGCCGCCAGAGCAAGTCGATCAACCCAGTGTTCCACCTTGTCAGTTTCCACAGCATACCACAATTCTTGAGCCTCAAGGTTTACCTGCATCCCAAGTGCCCACTGACTGTAATTTGTGTGAGCCAGCATGGGGTAGATGAGTGTACCGCTCGACTCCCGCACCACCCTCTCAATGCCGAAAGGATTTGCCAGGGTGTTGTCGCCATTGTCACCACCAATGAGCTCCTTGGACATCGTCGTCTTCGGAGAGGACCCGCCTGCCATCTTATCAACCCTGTGTTGGCTCTGATACCACGTGTCGAAGCTGGAACACGCTCACGATAAATTGCGACGCGCTGAAACATCAAGCTCTCACCGGAGTAGTGATTCCACTCAGAATCTCGCACGCAGAGAATGAAGAACAGAGAGATTTTCTGGTGTCCAGCGGCGCAATAGACCTTGCCAAGTTGTGTTCTATTTATATGTAAATTACACAGATTTGATAAGCCTCTATTACACCCATTACCTGGTCATTATGGAAGACTATCAAACTCTGAAGATCCACATTCACAGGCTTCAACAGCGTGGCCGTTTTCAGCAGCGGATGCACACAACCACTCACGCGTCTAAGTCTGTTGCAGCCTAACACAAGTGCAACAGGTTTATTCAAACATTGGAAAACTGAACCATGCAACTAGATTAGCTAACACACCTGTAACCCGGGCGCTTCTACAAATTCAATGGAGCTGGTCATGTATCTGAACTGAAACTTCTTTACGAGTTTTGGAATTAGCAGTTTGCGCTTAGTTTTACGAGTTTGCCCCAGCTGCTCCCTCTTCCTCCCACCCCAGTACCCCACCACCGGCATCCATCCACTCATCAGCGGTCTTCCCGAAGTCATTGTAACCCTAATTCATGAAATCCCAAACGCAGCGACCAAGTCCAGCGCCAGAGTCCCCGAGAATGAAGCATGAGCTAGGTAGTTACTCGCTGTGACTTCTTGCGATCTTTCTTCCCGTAGTGTTCTTGAATACATGAGCTGTGGTGTGGCTGTACTGTGCTTTCGTAGTCGTGGTTTTTGGTATTTGTAATATGTGAAATTATCAGGGTGTTATCATTTAGCCTAGTGTCTATCTTTGTTGGGAAATTAGCCCTGGAAAGAGGAAATGGGAACAAAGGTTATCATGCTAATTTTGTGGTTGCAGAAACTGGACATGGACATGGGAGGTACTGATGATGATGATATGAAGGATGACCAAGAAGATGTGGCCGAAAGTGCAAGCAAAGGTACACCACTCTGCCTCTCATCTCAGTGATTTAGTTGGGGAGAAGACCTGTTCCTGGATTCATGCTTCAAGGCTGCCATAGATTAGCACTGCCATTTAGAACCAGACATATATGTTGATTCAATTATCAGCTCTCTCTTCATATTAGTATCATTCTTGTATCTAGAAGCTCTCTGAAGGGCTCATTTCAGAGTATCCTTGAAAGTCCATCCCATGTACTTTTTCGTTTTAGCCCTTTACTCATTTCTGTTTTAGGGGTATATTTTCCGTCTCTTCCAATTAGTGTTTATAACAAGTTAATGATTATTTCGAGGTGACATCAAGAATGACCCTTGGCAGCTCATTGCGTGCATCATCCTGACAGTG
The DNA here is from genome assembly GCA_030760725.1 of Neostapfia colusana. Taxonomy (NCBI): domain Eukaryota; kingdom Viridiplantae; phylum Streptophyta; class Magnoliopsida; order Poales; family Poaceae; genus Neostapfia; species Neostapfia colusana. The sequence continues at coordinate 112,990,449 of JASWHV010000006.1, forward strand.
ATATCAGTTATGTGCTCTCGTCTATTCTAGACAACATTTGGACTTGCCAGGCTCTCAGTCTTTGCGGCGTTTTGATCCTTAACAGGTTTGTGACAGTCAGAGTCGTTCATTACTAAACGGTCACCATAGGAAACCGATCAATTTACAACGGTTAGAAACCGATGTAAATAATAAAACCGTCGTAAAAGCCGGACTTCACGCCACGTCGAGTATTTTTTTATAATTAGTCTTTAGTTAGTTGAAAAATATGTTTAGTTTATTAATTAGCAATGTTATATGTTAGTAATTAGTTGTTAAATTAAGTCGTTCATTGTTTATTTAGTTAGTTTAGTATTTTGTTTATTATTTAGTTATTTGTTTAGTTGTTTACTTACTTAGTTTATAATTTAGTTGTATGTTTTGTTTATAATTTAGTAACTTGATTCGATACTTAACTAATTTTGGTCATTAAATTGTATTTTAAGTACTTTGTTTAATATTTAGTTAGGTAATTTGTTAACTATTAATTTTATTTGAAAATAGATTTATTGGTACTATTATTTGATAGTTAATTTTTTTGCATTAATTAATTGATTGAGTAACTAATTTAGTAAAAAATTGATTGTTAATTATTTACTTCACGACGGTTAGCTATATACACCGTCGTGAGAGCATATGTAATAAATTATTTACAACGGATCCGGACTGGGCTGTCGCAAGTAGTAGGACCATGAGTAGGTCGAGCCGGGCACGGAGGCGAACGATGCCGGTGAGGACGCCAAGCGCTCGTGTGTGGACGGGCAGAACATGAGGGGTGTACACAAACATGGCCATCTCCTAACCTTTTCCTCTCTTTCTCTTTTTCTTTCCCCTGTCTCTCATTAGAACACATGAAAACTCGTAAATATGTTTTTTTACGACGACATTGAATGAATCAAAACTGAGTAACGTAACATATGCGTCACCTGTTTTGAACCGGCACGTGTCACTTGCGCTATACACGTGACACGTGTAGGTTTGAAATTGTCCCTTTATTGGACAGCTTCAGAGTGACTGAGAGAGCTTGCTTATGGTGAGATGCGAGAGGTCCCGATCTGTTTGAAGATTTGGTTGTATAACCCTGATGTTCTCTGCTGCACCATTTTGGGTGTGCAGTTGGAGAACTGCGCCGTTATGCTGCCAATATTTCATCACGATCCGGACCCCGTGTCTCGTTGTAATCAAGCTCTCTCAGTCACTCTTGGGTGGGTTTAGGAACATCCTTCCTAATAGAGATGTAGACGCGTGATATATGACGTTGCTGCATTTGGTTTGTAGGCTCAAATATGAGTGAAGACCGTAGTTGGATGTATACTGGTAGGAAAAAGAATTGAAGTCACTTAGATGAGTGGGTGACCAAGACTACGGCTTTTGCGGACCATGCTTTTTTTTAGCCAAGATAAATAAGGTGTGGTGTCCATGTAGAAGATGTCAGAATATGAGGTGTTTGGACAAGAGAACACTTTAACTAGACTTGTGCCAATATGGTTTTGTGCCACATTATGAGGTATGGGTCTTTCATGGTGAATCAGCGACTAAACCCATAGAAGAAAAGGAAGAGGATGTTTATACCATGGGAGTTGATAGAATGGACGAGATGCTTGAATCTATACAACCAGACTTTCACGAAGACTCTCGTACACTGGAGGTTGAAGCGTTCTTCAATCTTTTCAGAGCCTCAGAAGAGCCGCTACATGAGCACATAAAAGTAACACTCCTTTCTTTCATGACACAACTTATGATAATTTAGTCTGAATACTTTTTCTTAAATAACTGCTACAACGATCTTGTCAAATTGATCAGCGATATTCTTTCAAAGCCTCATAAAGTGCCTAAACACATGTACCAGTCAAAGAAAATGCTTTCTAGTCTCGGTATGAAATATGCGAAGATTGATGTGTGCCCAGACAACTGCATGCTTTTCTGGAAAAAACATGACAAAGAGAACAAGTGCTTAAAGTATGGTAAATCGAAGTTTGTCAAAGTTATTAATGACGACGGTGACAAGGTGATGACAGAAGTTGCACATGAGCAACTTTGTTACTTCCCCGTCACATCTCGGTTAAAACGATTGTTCCTCTCTTAAAGAACTGTCAGACACATGAGGTGGCACAATGAAGGTGTGTGTGACCATGATCGAGTAAATAAGCATGTGTCATTTACGACGGCCTGTCCGTGGCCGTCGTAAATAAGCTTCCAGAGGGTGCCAGCTGACACGCCACCATAAGTTACGACGGTCGATCTAGGCCGTTGTAAATAACTTATTTATGACGGTGGTCATCGTAAATAACTTTATTTATGACCTATCACTTATGATGGCCGGATGCCGTCGTAAGTAAGGAATAAACGTCATAAATAAGTTAATTATGACGGTTATCAGCTTAATTACGACGGTTTTGGCCGTCATAAATATTCGTGTTCCTTGTAGTCGTTATGTATCAACTATTGTCTGAGTGTTGGATGATTGATTGGATATTGACTCGTTGTCTCTCCCACCTTTCTATAGGGTTTAACGGTTCCAACGCTTACCCGAATTGACCTCCAATATAAATTCTACTTATAACTTGCTAAATCTAATCTTGAGACGACGACTCTTTTCCTTATCTACACAGAGTCCATACAATATATTCACCCGAACTCCACCTTCAATACGAGAACATAGTCCAAGTCGACTTGATGTAGTCATTGTAAACTCTATGTTATGTGGGCTTTTTTGGGCTTGATTGTCTTCAATTCATCGGGAATGGCCTACCAGGTGGCCATCCCCTCATCACCACTTGAAGTGAAGGAAAGGATTCAGTGGTAGATATCATGTGGTGCCACTTTAGTAAAAAGGATAACACACATGAGTAATCATGGATGCAGGAGATGGTATCATCAGATCCCCATGTTGATTTTGGGGTAAACTGATGCACCATTCCATTTTTCATATGTATCATACACTTTCCAAAATAATACTCAATATTAACCTTAACAATTCTTTTTTTACCTGTAACCATAACAATTCTTGTTAAGACTACAAAACTATAATTCACTATGGTTAACTGTTATGCTCACAATTTCACTTCGAACACATGTCAACCATGCAATGGTAGCAGTAAACCAAAGGAGGTCCGTTCTCTCTAGTTGCCCTTTCACACACACACACACACACACACACATACACACACACACACACACACACACACACACACACACACACACACACACACACACACACACACACACACACACACACACACACACACACACACACACACACACACACACACACACACACACACACACACACACACACACACACACACACACACACACACACACACACACACACACACACACACACACACACACACACACACACACACACACACACACACACACACACACACACACACACACACACACACACACACACACACACACACACACACACACCAGCTTGGTTTCAAGCTGCTGTGTGTGACACCCGATTCTGAAAATAGAACCAAGTGAATGCATATGTGTGCCCAGGATGTTCATCACACATACACATGTACTCCACAAACTGAATTCAGAATATAACCACATTCAAATAATGTTTAAGTACTTTATTACATTGACTCAATGTCTCACTCATGAATATCTAACTTATTCTTGCAGCGGAAGACTCTAAACGATAGCGGAAAATCAATAAAGACAGCAGGCTCCAACTTCAACTCCACATGCATGTTGACGGTAGTGCGCACACCTAGTACTCCACATGTTCCTCGAAGTACTCTTCTCCTGTTGCTAAAGTATATGTGGGAATGCAAGGGTGAGTACATGTCGTACTCAGCAAGTGCGGGAAAAGTATGGCATGTAGCTTACAATAAGGTAGGGAATAAAAAGGCTCATTGCAGCAAGCAAATTTTATTTCACAAACATGGTAAAAATAGCATCTATGTCTAGGTGAGTCAAATCCCAATATAACCAAGTAAAACAGCAACATTCCTTCATCATAATTCACCATTTGTCAAGTCTCAACCAGCCATTAATCTTTCTCAAGTTCATCTCATACTCACTCATACTCATAAATATTCATAACCATCTCATATTCATATAACCAAAACCAAACTCATTGTTATGACTCAAAACAGTCCCAAAACCAATCCCAATGACCATATCATAACCATACCCAAGTTTTGCCTCTAATCATGGAAGTTGGCCAGGTCGTTGTAACCGGAAGCACGGGGGGGGGGGGGGGGAGGGGGGGGGTGCTCGGTGACTTGGGCAGAGGGGGGGGCAACTCGGTAAGTTGGGGGGGGGCAGGGGGCGGCTGCGGGGGGTGGAGGTTATATTTATAAGGGGAAAAAGAGAGTCCTAGGGGTGGAAACATAGTCCTAGCAAGATGAGACTCAACCAAAGAGTCCTAGGGTGGAAACAAAAAGTCCTAGCAAGATGGGACTCCACCAAAGAGTCCTACAGGTGGGGAATAGTCCCCCCCTCAAGGTTGCGGCCAAGGGGTCTCCCCCCTAATTGATGCGGCCAATTTGGGGGAAAATTTCCCCCAAACGTGGGGGAAATTCCCCCTAGGAGAATTTTGGGGAATTTGGGGATGGCTCAATTTATCTATATTATTTCCATTTCTCTCCATTTCTATTTCCCTTTCTCCATTTCTATATTCCTTTCTCCATTTCTATATCCCTTTCTCCATTTCTATGATTCTTTCTCCATTTTCATATTCCTTTCTTTATTTCTACTTCTTTTTTAAATGCTTCTCTACATGAAATATGTATGCAATGCATGGTAGTGAAATTGAGGGTGTTACAAACCTACTCCCTTAAATTGAATCTCGCCCTCGAGATTCGATAGAGTGGAGAAAAGATGGGGGAATTCTGCCTTGAGATCTTCATCACGTTCCCATGTAGTTTCGGCTTCCGTGTGATGGCTCCATTGTACCTTGCACCAACGGATCACTTTGTTTCTCGTTACCCTTTCCCTTACGTCCAAAATTCTGATGGAGTGTTCTGCGTAGGTCAAATCCTCTTGAAGCTCTAGCTCATCCATCGGTACTTGTTCTTCCGGTACTCGTAGGCATTTCTTGAGCTGAGATACGTGAAACACGTCGTGCACGTCAGAGAGGTGCGTTGGCAGCTCTAGTTGATAGGCTACCTCTCCTCGCTTGCCCAAAATCTTGAATGGACCGATATAGCGAGGTGCTAACTTGCCTTTGACGTTGAACCATCGTTGGCCTAGGATAGGCGACACCTTAAGATACATGAAGTCTCCCACTTCAAAGGTTAATCTTCTTCGCCTATTGTCCGCATAGCCTTTTTGTCATGACTGAGCGACCTTCAAGTTTTCACGTATCGTTTGGACTTGCTTTTCGGCGTCTTGCAGCACTTCGGGTCTGAATACTTGGCTTTCTCTGGTCTCATTCTAGAACAGCGGTGTTCTATACCGTCTACCATACAATGCTTCGAAGGGTGACATCTTCAAGCTGGCTTGGTAACTGTTGTTGTATGAGAATTCAGCATATGGCAAACTCTTGTCCTAACTACGCCCATGTTTCAAGGCGCAAGCTCTCAACATGTCTTCCAAAATCTGCTTTGTCCTCTCGGTTCGCGCGTCGGTTTGCGGGTGATAGGCGGAGCTGAAATCCAATCGCGTACCCATGGCTTCATGCAGCTTCTTCCAGAACCTAGAGGTAAATTGAGAACCGCGATCTGAAACTATCCTCTTTGGAACTCCATGACGACACACGATTTGCTCCATATACCGCTCGACTAGTTGTGCGACGGTGTACTTGGTTCCCACAGGAAGGAAGTGGGCTGTTTTCGTCAATCGGTCCACGATAACCAAATGGAGTCGCAGCCGGACTGAGTACGCGGTAATCCAACTATGAAGTCAATGCTTATGTCTTCCCACTTCCACTCGGGTACTTTTAATGGCTGCAACAATCCATCGGGTCTTTGATGTTTGACCTTCACTCATTGGCACGTGTCGCATAGGGCAACATATTCAGCAATGTCCCTTTTCATGCCATCCCACCAATAGCATGTTTTCAGGTCCTTGTACATCTTTGTACAGCCGGGGTGTATGGAATAAGGTGAGTCATGTGCCTCCTTTAGTATCGTGTCACGGACGTGCTTCACGTTAGGCACACAAATCCTTTTCCCTAATCAAAGTGTGCCATTCTCGCCTTTCTTGAAATCCTTTTCTATGCCTTGTTGGATTCTTTCCTTGATTTCCTCATCCGTTGCTTGGCCACCTCATATCTCTTGTTCCAGCGTTGAGTTCAGTTCGATCACCTCCATCTCGTTCAAGAATCCAAGATGCAACCGTTCAAACTCCTTACGCAGCTCGGGTGGCAGCTCCCGAACCGTGAGTTGATGACATGCTCCTTTTCGGCTCAACGCATAAGCTACTACATTGGCCTTTCCGGGGTTATAGTTGGTTCCAACATCATAATCCTTGATGAGTTCCAACCATCGACGTTGCCTCAAATTCAGATCCATTTGCATGAATATATACTTGAGGTTTTTGTGATCCGTGTATATCTCACATCAGTGACCAAGGATGTAATGCCTCCAAATCTTCAAGGCATGTACTACGGCTGCAAGTTTCAGGTCATGTGTGGGGTAATTCAGCTCATGTTTCTTTAATTGCCTCGATGCATAGGCTACCACTTGGCCTCCTTGCATAAGCACACATCCAAGCCCTTGTCTTGATGCGTCACAATATATATCGAAACTCTTGCTCACGTACGGCAATACCAAGACCGGCGTTGTTGTTAATCTCTTCTTTATCTCTTCAAAGCTGTCTTGACACGCTTGTGTCCACTGAAATGTTTTTCCTTTCATCAGCAATTCAGTCATAGTAATCGCTATTTTAGAAAAATCCTTGATGAACCGGCGGTAGTATCCAGCCATCCCAAGGAAACTCCAAATATCCCTCACATTTTGTGGTTGGTTCCACTTCAAAACATCCCTCACTTTCCCGGGATCAATCGATACTCCTCCTTCGGATATGATGTGGCCTAGGAACGATATCTCCTTTAGCCAAAATTGACACTTGCTGAACTTGGCATATAATTGATGCTCTCGAAGTTTCTGCAACGTCAACCTCAAGTGTTCTTCATGTTCTTCCTCGCTTTTTGAATACACCATGATATCATCGATGAAAACCACGACAAACTTGTCCAAGTACTACATGAAGACCTTATTCATGAGGTACATAAAGTATGCGGGTGTATTCTTTAACCCAAAAGACATAACGGTATATTCATAAGAACCATACCGTGTTTGAAATGCAGTCTTGGGTATGTCGGAGGGCTTAATCTTCAGCTGGAAGTATCCCGACCGAAGATCAATCTTGGAGAAAATTCGGACACCTTTCATTTGATCGAACAAGTCCTCTGTGCGGGGCAGCGGGTACTTATTCTTAATCGTCACTTCGTTGAGAGACCTATAGTCCACACACATTCTTTGGGTCCCATCTTTCTTATCCACGAAGAGCACGGGGGCTCCCCACGGTGACGAGCTTGGGCGTATAAAATCCTTATCTGGCTGCTCCTGAATTTGTTTCTTGAGCTCCACTAATTCATTAGCAGGCATCCTATATGGCCTCTTTGCTATAAATGCAGTTCCAGGTACTAAATCAATGACGAATTTAATATCTCGGTCAGGTGGCATACCTGGAAGTTCTTCCGGGAACACATCTGAATATTCTTAAACTACTGGAATGCTTTCCAATGTCGCTTCTTCGATGTGGTTCAGCACTGCTTTCTCCGTTGTAGGTTGGGCTGCTTCGAACTCAATACAAGTATCGTGCTCACTCGTCAATTGCACGATCCTTTGAGCGCATTGAATTACTCTGTTGTACTTACTTAACCAGTCCATTCCAAGTATTATGCCAATCCCTTGGGATTCCAAGACAATAAGGTTGGCGAGAAAGTCTAACCCCTTGTTTTAATGGTTACTCTCGAAATAGAATTCAGAATTGAAAGAAGTGATTTCCCAACTATATGCATCAAGGTGTATGAACTAAGCAACTTCTTTTATTAATTTCAGCCTATATGAGGATGTGAACACGTGCCGAAGCATCTCACATCTCTCTACTATGTGTGGATATGGACATTCGCCGAAGCGTCCCACAACTCACATCAAGCACAAAAACACAAGCAATCATCATAAAAATTCTGCACTCCACTCTTATTCAAGCTACTACGATCTAAGCGTTCCTATTACAACTTTATACAATGGAAACCTAAACTTAATCATGAGAACCGGTGTTGTTCTCGCCGTGTAACGGAGGTGGTCCATACATGGGAGCACACCACGGTGAGTCGGCTGTCCATGTAGGGATAGATGATGCTGGTGCTCCATTTTCTCCCACGTTGGCACGAGTCTCATCCTGTTTTTCCAACAAGTACAGCTTCTTGCGGAGGTAACAGATCTCTTTTGTGCGCTTGCATAGCGGTTTCCTAACTCCACAAGCAACCTCTGAGACCTTTCAGCAGCTTGTGGGTTGGAAAGAGCTCCTTCATGGGGTCCAATGATCTCCCTTGTACCACTCTTCCGATACGGGTGCAGCCCAAAAGTAGTGTTCTCAAGCTGCTGACGGAAGGCGTAGCACAGTTCGGTGAGTGCATCCCATGCAGCATCATCGATACCTTCTGCCCTTGTAGCTCTCCATATGAGTGCGAAGTGCCGTGTGACAACCCTACCGCTAGATAGGATGGTTACCTCAGCCTTCCACTCTTCATGTCCGAGACGAGGGGCTTTCTTGAGGAGATACTCCGGGTATAAGCTGCAGCAATCCAGAAACTCTTTAAGCTCCTTAGATATGTGTCCTCCTTCCATCCCGTCGGACCAGAATTCTTGAACTGAACGATTGGCCCGTTCATAACCTTCATTATTGGGCTCAGCAAGGGGCATCTCCTCTTCGGATTCATCTCCTCCCAACATAGCTTCATGAGGCTCCACGGGGTGTAAGCCTGCGTGAAAGTCCTCCTGAGGTGCGTACCAATGCCGTTCTTGTGGATTATCTTCCATGTTGTCTTCGAATGGTCCCACCTCTTATGGATCCTCTTACTCATGCATAGATCTATTGACTTCATCTTCATCATGAGGTTCCATCTTTACCTCGTCCCAATATGGTCCATCGAACACCTCAATGGGGTTAAATGTACTCCCAAGTGGTGGTAGACGAGTCTTTATGCGTGCTATGCTCCTAGTCACTGGCATCTATAATTAAGACATGAGAAACTTTAGAGAAGAAGAAAATAACTCCAAAACTTCAGAAGCTATGAAGCAAGAAAAGAAAGTGTTGCTTTCCAAAAGGAAAGAAAGAGGAGGGGCTGAAAATAGCACTTTGTGGTGGCTGAATTGATAAGTAAAGTGCAGCAGCAAGCAATTTTCGAAAATAACAGTTTAGAGGGGTGTTTCTATGTGTTTTAGAGTGTCCATTCTACCTAGGCTTGCATCCTATGGTCAACGTCTCTCTGGTACCAATTTGTGACACCCGGTTTCGATAATAGAACCAAGTGAATGCATATGTGTGCCCAGGATGTTCATCACACATACACATGTACTCCACAAACTGAATTCAGAATATAACCACGTTCAAATAATGTTTAAATACTTTATTACATTAACTCAATGTCTCACTCATGAATATCTAACTTATTCTTGCAACGGAAGACTCTAAACGACAACGGAAAATCAATAAAGACAGCAAGCTCCAACTTCAACTCCACATGCATGTTGACGGTAGTGTGCACGGCTAGTACTCCACATGTTCCTCGAAGTACTCTTCTCCTGTTGCTGAAGTATATATGAGAATGCAAGGATGAGTACATGTTGTACTCAGCAAGTGCGGGAAAAGTATGACATGTAGCTTACAACAAGATAGGGAATAAAAAGGCTCATTGCAGCAAGCAAATTTTATTTCACAAACATGGTCGAAACAACATCTATGTCTAGGTGAGTTAAATCCAAATATAACAAAGTAAAACATAAATATTCCTTCACCATAATTCACCATTTGTCAAGTCTCAACCAGCCATTAATATTTCTCAAGTTCATCTCATACTCATAAATATTCATAACCATCTCATATTCATATAACCGAAACCAAAGTCCTTGTTATGACTCAAAACAGTCCCAAAACCAATCCAATGACCATACCATAACCATACCTAAGTTTTTCCTCTAATCATGGAAGTTGGTCAGGTACTTGTAACCGGAAGCACGGCTATCATGATAGTTTTACACTCTGCAGAGGTGGCACCACTTTACCCACAAGTTTGTGATTTCGTCACCCGTCGGCAACTAAAAAGAACCTCTATTATACTAGTAAACAACCATCGGTGTATGGCCAAGAGATCATAAAATAGCCTTTACAAAGGGGCTACTAGGATGTACGGACCCACTAAGGTTTCACCAGCAGGCTCGAATCTCCATTCTCCCACCCACGGGCCTCCTCTTGTGCCATGCAGTTCCCAGGGCGGTCCCTCTCGACTCCCATTCCCACGCCATCCAATGGTCCATAACAAGCTAGCAACACACCTAATTAGTCAGCTAAACCGCACCCATATTTGGCCTTGTGGTGGCACTGTTTTCCTGACATGTGCTCACATGAACCAGTCCTTATATCTACGGCAAGTAAACCACCATCTCATTCAGAAACATCCATGAACCAAGCTTGCCTAGATCTCTCCGATTCCATGCTCATTAACATCATCAAGTTATCATCATCATTATTCATATGAATGCAGTAGCTAACCATGTTTTATTTCAACTTCCCGTATCCCGTAAGTTAAGCGAAGCAAAAAGGAAAAACGACCATACCCGACTCATCAACTTTCCCGGCGACAAGGATGGTTAACAAAACTAGTAAACTCCTATAAAAAGGGTGTCCCATCAAGTTGACTCAAGCATACACGTTTTCGCAAAAAAAAACAGTTTCAAAACATGGGATCAATATGGTCAAGGGGCACTTGCCTTGCTCCCGTGGTTCGTGTTGCTCAAGTGTCTCGAAGTCTTGATGCTGTAGTTCCTCGTAGACGGCCTCTTGAGCTTGTCCTTCTACTTACGACCATGCACATACAAAATTTACAGCAATCAATCATCATGCACAAACTTTACTCAAGATGCAATGGGATAGATGATTGCAAATCCTATAGTGCAGTTTTATAAAACCAGTTTGTACGTGTTCTTGCATGTTGTAATGGGCTTTCATGGTGTTTTATGATGAACAAGGGTGTAGGGATCAAGTGTGGATGTGGTGATGATCTTGACACAAGATGTAGATCAATTCCACCATCAAAAATCGACTAAAACATGATTTGTCCACATGCAGAAGTTTCTACTTGAAGGAGGCGAAGAAAACGGATGCGTAGAAATAGCAGCGACGTCGTAAGAGGGGTAATGAAGACTTACCTCACTTCCTCCTTGCGGCAGGGCCTCCCTCCTAGCAATGACAGCAGCGGGGGATTTTTCTGCGGAGAATTATGGTAGGGCAGAATGTTGGGCTTCTTCTCCGGCGACGGCGAGGCATGATGGGGCTCCACGGCGGGGCTAGACAGCGGGGCTCAACGGCGACCAAACTCCGGCAAGGGTGGGGGCTCGGCGACTTGGGCAGAGGGGGGGGCAACTCAGCGAGTTGGGGGCAGGGGGGGCAACTCGGCCAGTTTGGGGGGCAGGGGGCGGCTGCGGGGGGTGGGGGTTGTATTTATAAGGGGGAAAAGAGAGTCCTAGGGGTGGAAACATAGAGTCCTAGCAAGATGGGACTCAACGAAAGAGTACTAGGGGTGGAAACAAAAAGTCCTAGCAAGATGGGACTCCACCAAAGAGTCCTAGAGGTGGGGAATAGGGTCCCCCCCCCTCAAGGCTGCGGCCAAGGGGTCTCCCCACTAATTGATGTGGCCAATTTGGGGGAAAATTCCCCCCAAATGTGGGGGAAATTCCCCCTAGGAGAATTTTGGGGAATTTGGGGAGATTTGGGGAAATTTGGGGATGACTCAATTTATCTATATTATTTCCATTTCTATGTTCCTTTCTCCATTTCTATATTCCTTTCTCTATTTCTATATCCCTTTCTCCATTTCTATGGTTCTTTCTCCATTTCCATATTCCTTTCTCCATTTCTACTTCTTTTTAAGATGCTTCTCTACATGAAAATGTATGCAATGCATGGTAGTGAAATTGAGGGTGTTACACTGTGGGATTGACTGGCTTGGCATGGCTATCAAGACGGTGGCCCTAGGCGGTCTGAAGTAGGACGTTGGCGGCCTAATAGTGACGACCACATCGGTGTAGGAGTTGACTGCTCGCAGTGTGGTGGTCGGGGGGGGGGGGGGGGGGGGCTCCCCTGCATATTTGGGGAACTGATGCTAGATCAATCGCTATTCTGCGATAGCACCTGCATGGATGGAAAATATCTAATGTGATATCATGTTAGAAAGACTAACACAAAGTAGGTCCATTGTATCTAAAAATGGCTAATATCTCAGTATATAGCTAGCATTACAAACACATCTTGGAGTTAACCCCAAAACATTCATTGCCAATGTACACATCAGTGAAGTAAGAGCATCAACGCTGAGCAAACCAAGAGCATCACTGTTATCGAGGAGTACATCGTCCATGATAAGCACGTCGTCATTAGTCGCCGGTGACCTCATGGTGAAGCCGAGGAAGAGGAGGCGCACAACTTGATACTGTATCGACAAGGCCTGGAGGAGGGGACGGTACCTGATGTTGCTGAGGCGCGACTCTTCGAGCGCGAGATCGAGCCCTCCTATGGACAACGAACCAGAGCCCCGCCATCAGCAGCAGCAGCAGCAACGTTGAACAGCGGCCTGAGGTGGCTGCCTGAAGGCGTGTCTGACATGCGTCTGCGACACTGCAAGGAGATGTTCCCCACCGAACGGCCTCCATTTCCTCTACCGCGGGTGATGCTGAGGCGACAGGGATCCATACCTGAACCGAAGGAAGAAAATTAGTGAAATTGTGAAACATTTGAACCCGAAATTTGAGGCAGGTAGGTTATCGAGGCATTCAAAATCTAAATAGTAATGTAAGAATAAACAGTGAAATAAATGCCATACTAATATGTAGAAAAACTATAGCGCAAGAAATTTGAAATGGACTGTGAAATCAGGCGAACAATTATAACAATTCTAGGCGTTTGCGTGGCCTCAGAAGAATCCGGCAGTTCAATGGCGGTTTGCTCTTGCTCTCTCCCTGAGCAGCGGTAGCAGAGGAGGTAGAGCTACATTCGCGCTGCATGTTGTTTCCTGCATACACTGGGAGTCGGCTGTTTTGGTTTGAATTTTGAGTGGAGGCCAGGTTACATCTGCATATTTGGGCCACAAGTCTGGTGGGCATGAACTGGGAGCCCATGCCTAAGACCAGTCCTCTAGCAGGCACTGTAAACATTGTGCAACGCCAAATATGATGTAGCGCACCGAGGACGGCGCTGCAGCAGGATGCTGGACATCATGCGGTAAACACCTGGAGGTTATAGTGTCCCACGGTCCGCAGCACACGAGAAATCGTGCGTTCAAACAAAGTGATTCGGCCGTCCACCTTCAAAATCAAGTGGAAACGAATCAAAATCACAGGAATCGAATAGAAATGAAATGAAACAACCATGAATTGAATCAAATATCAAAGTGAATCGAAGAAGAATCAAATTGAAGGAATCAAAAATGAATTGTAACAAAGAAGAACCAAAGCCTAAAACCGCATAAAACAATCCACATCGAATCGAAGAAGAATACCACGATGGAGAGCCACCTGAAAAATGGGGTATCAATCGCGATGGACTCCTTAGTTCGAGGACCCGACGGTCTCGACTAGCCAGGATCACGCTAAGAGGTCCTGCGTTGCACAACACCGGATAAAACACATAAAAGGTAAACAACAAAAGTGAAAATTTTATTACATAAATGTGTTTATGAACTAATTACATTAAAATACGTTAAGTCTACACTCACGAGCGTAGACAAAGCAAAAGAAGTTCACGTTCAGCCCATGAACGTGTCCTCACTAGCACACATGCACACTAACATGGCGGCGTGCACGGCTCCCACTCGACGGTGGTTCCCTCTTGGGGGTCCGTCTCCTCCTCGCGAGCCTCCTCCTCATAGCACCCTGCAAACACTTCAAACACAAGCAGTGAGCACGATGGCTCAGCAAGACTGACCCGTCTTACCTACACATGAAACTCTACATGCTGGGTTTGTAGTGTATAGTAGGAAAGTAAGTTGCAAAAGACACGCCTAAGTAGTTGAATCTTACTTTCAAGTTTTAGCAGCAAGTTGTTGGAGAATCTCGTGCTAAGACACATAAGAAAGCCGCAATCAAACAAGAAACGCATTTCTCTTATGTGCTTTGCCTAAGGTTGAAAAGAACTTTAATTAGCTCTAAACTAAAGCATTTCAAACAATGTAAAGATTTCAATCAACAATCTTTTAACATGACACTAGCTTCTTCTTTCTACGTCACGGTATAGTGAACAAGTGATACTCACTGACCGCGAGGTATGGCGATTATAATTGATTTACACCTGCAGGGTTACCCGAATAACCCGTCACGTACACCCGTACTCGATGTTGCCTACAGCAACCACCACGGACATCGTACGCAACCACCTTTCATTCGTCAGCCAAGTGTTGAACCGGTCCTATCGTCCCGAGAAGGAGGTCCCTGCGTGGAGCATCCGCAGAGCCCACCAGCCGATTTACACCTCGCTGCTCTCAACCTACCCTCTCAACGACAAGCAATGCCTCAACAGATCGCTACCCGAATTACATCGGTTTCCCGGTTCCCATATATCCGGTAGGTCTTCGGTACTGTTCTAGATTGTTTAACAGGCCCGCACACGGCTCGGTACTCAATCTACACAAGCGGAGCTATGGCACCCAGGCCCCAAAGTCCTGCTGCCCTTACTCTCCGCTCGGTCTCATTTTTTTTATTGCCATGCGAATCATTTTCTATCTTTCTAATCGAGTAGTGTGCCTCTAGCCTATTCTCGCGAGTAGTTCCAACAACTCGACTTGTACCGAATCCTATACCAGTTTAGCATTGCAGTGGCTACTCGATATTTAAAACCTAAGCCCAAAAACCCTGGTTCTCTTAACTATGCATTTGGATTTTCGAACAAGACTCTAATGCACAATTGTAAGAATTGCATAAAATAAGTGATCAAAACAAAAGACTTTGTAAAATGGCTAATGCAAACTGGAGCTTGCCTTGCTGCTGGTTGTAATATAATTGTTCCTCCGGAGTAATGAAATCCAGAACCTCCGGGCCTTCTTTGATCTTAGCGACTACACGAGATAAACATACAATGCGTGTCAATTTAAATGCATTTGAGTTGAATTTGATAATGTGAAGGCTATAAGTATAGCTAGACAGTCCTATTGACTCTGAAATTTGTACTGTGGTTTGGATACAACCTAAACAGGAACTTAGCCAAATTTCATTTGCAGCAAAGCTCATTTGATCCCTGCACAACTAAATGCATATTTGGCCCTAATTAGAGCTCTTATGGTTTTGTAAGGACTTTAATGGAGCAAGCCATGAATTTCTAAAAACTATATTTTCAGAGGGTTCTAATGAAATTGGTTTCATCTAATTTGAAGATTCCTAGCAAAAGATATGAGCTAAATAAGTTCAGAGAAAATATGAAAAATGTTTCTGGACATTTTTCTTTTTCTCTGAACCAGTTTCATTAATCACACCATTAGGTGGATCAAATGAGCTCGGATGGATCTGAAATTTTTATGGTAGCTCAAGGAAATTAGAAGGAACATCCTGGACAAATTTCAGAATTTTCCACTAAAGGGTTCTCCAGTTAAAATTTTAAACAGTTTAATTTTGGAGAATTAATTATGGATAAATAAAGGTTTTCGTGGAGTGAAACTTGATTTGATGGAAATTACTCAGAGATCTGAATCCAAAAAAAAATTGGTTCACTCAATTTGTATCTTCCTAGCAAAAGTTGTGTGTGTTTGAAGTTTGGGGAAAATCTGGAAATCAGAAAATACGATAAAAGATTAAATGTCTGACTGTGGGGTCCCTGGCGACGTGTCACGCTCTGGTGCATTGGCACATGGGGTCACAGAATTAAATGCGCATAGCCGCACCCCGATCCCGAGCCACAGAAAATCCGGCGCCCGGGTAACCAAGGCTGACACGCGGGGCCCGCGGGGTGTCTTCAACCTCGCGCTCCCGCGCTCGGCCGCCGCCCCCCTCGCCGGAGTGCTTGCTGAAGGGGCTTTGCCATGTGCCAAGCTTCATGATTTTCGCCGCCTCTGCCTAATCCCGCACGAGGAACACGGTGCTGGCCTTAGCTCGACCCGAGAACAACCGGAACATGGCCGGCGACGAGCGGCGGCTCCGGAAGAACTTCGGCCGTGTCGGCCGGACTCCCTAGCACCCCAAAAGCTCAAGCAAAGGGTCGTACAGCATCAGTGCACCCTAGGGAAGATTGTCATGAACTCGAATGAGCTCGGAAACGGCTCTAACAAGCATGTCACCGTGCAATCTAGGTCAAAAATCGGGAAAACTAGCAAAACTCGGAGAACAGCGGCTATACTCGATGGTTCTCCGAGATTTCTAATCCTATGGACTCGCACGGGCATCTAAAAGTGGTTTGCTAAGTTTGGTGATGAGTGATGTGACGTGTATCACGAATTTTGCATAGTTAGCCAGCGGTCTCTTTTCCACACCGGCGCAAGAACGTGAAATTTCAGTGAGAGCAGCCCATGGAATGCGACCGGAGCTCGTGGTGAAGGAATAGGAGACCTTAACAAACCTCTTCGATGTTCACAGCTCAAGGAAAGACGGGCTGTGCTGGCCGGACGGCGCGTTCTCATGGCGGCGGTTCGGTTTGAACCGAGGAAGAAGAAAAGGTGCCGTGAAACTCGAAGGAAGCTGATCACATGCTGCCGAGGGCTGGAGCATGTCGAGTGAAAGTCGGCGACCTCATTTGCGACCTCAGCTCAGCATGCAAGCCGTTGCTTCGGCCGGTCGACGGGGAAGCAGAGGGTTTGGGTGAGCGGCGATGTGTAGCGGGGTTGCTGTGCGAGAGAGTGTCGGGGCACCTGTGAAACAGGCCTGTGGAGGCTCGGGCGCGAGGATAAGAGAGCAGAGTGACTGCTCGATGGCCAGAGGCAGCAAGCAGCTGCTGGCAGGCCGTCCTCACCGTGGCGTTCGCTCTATTGCGCGCAAGAACCCGAGCACAAATTATATTCCTACTGCTCCAAATATTAGGGACCCTAATACCTTTTGTAATTTGATCAAACCCCCAAATGCCCACTTGGATTTGAATGAATCAAAGTGTGATTTGATTTGACTGAATTTGCAGCAATTGTGAACTGAAATTCAAATTTGATTTGAATTTAGCCAAAATAGGTCATGTCAAGATCAACTCCAAATGGAGTGAAAATTGGTGTGTGAGCTCATAAAAATGTGCTGAGTATGAATATAAATTCCTCTTTTAAATTCATGAGATGAAAGGAGTTTGAATTTGAATTTAAGTTCAAACTAGCCTTTTAACAATTGTACCCAAAAGTACCTCAAAAGATTTTGGATTTGGGTGAAATTTTGCATGAGCATTTAGGAGTTAATCATGTGCTCAGCCCCTATATGATGCATGTGAGAAATACCACTTTTGCATTTCGTGAGTTCATCTTCTAATTATCTATTGATGGTGGTTACTTTCTCTTCCAATGTGTCCATGTGATTACCATAAATGAGGTGAGGTGTGGGTGTGATGAACACTTTTAGCAAGTGAAAAACTTGGGCCCTTACACTTAGCAGCATAAGGACTCTGGGCATTCCGGTAGTGTGGCTACCACTTCTTCCGGGTCCTCGATGGCATAAGGACCCGAGGGAAGTTCGGCCCTTGTCTTCAGCTTGTTGTAGCTGGTGCTCCGAGTCTTCTGCTCGCTGCTGCAGTGATCCGACGTCCTGCCCGTGTGGCTCACCGTGATGGCCCCTGGCAGGTGTGACCCTTGTGTTGGGACGCTCCTACCATTTGAATGAGGCAGGACGTCAGCACTGGGCCCCCTGGGAGGTCCGAAACACCAAGGAACTGTGCGGACCTGCAGTCATGGTAGAAAGAAGGAGTAGTTGTTCTCTCTGGTCACTCTTCCTTGTTTGGTAGTTTTGATGTGGCTTACGGTCCTTAGTTAAGGTTCGGGGCTTGGGTAATTCGATGTGGGTCGCCCGGGTTATGGTTAAAGCCTTGCACAGAGGTATGAGCCATACGGTTCCCTGGTACCGATCCGTAGCGCTGGAGAGGCAAGATACGCACGCTAAGGGCACGAAACCAGGCATAGCAGGCTATGCCCCTGGACCTCCCTCTGGCGCAAGCTTTTCGGGGGAGAGCCGTTAGACGCCATAGGGACCCTAGGCAATGAGACAACTAAGGATTCCTTAAGTTACGGTCAAGACTTTGCTCAGGGGTATGAGCCATCCAGCTCCCCGGTACCGAGCTGTAGCGCTGGGGAGGCAGGGTACGCACGCTAAGGGTACGGAACCAGACATAACAGGCTGCGCCCCTAAACCTCCCGCTGGTGTAAGATTTTTAGGGGAGGGACCATTCGGCGCCATAAGGCCCTCGAGCAACGAGACAACCGCAGGATCCCCGGGCACGCCACAGGTACTTCAAGCAGACCACCTAGTACAAGGATAGCACAGCTCTTGCTACGGTTGGACACAAGAAAAAGTGACTGGCCACACGGCCAGAGCGGTGTGGAAAGAAAGCACAAAAAGTATGGGGGCAATGTCCAGGGTCCGATTACTTCTCTTGTCCGTAGGCGTGTTTTTTCTGGGCCCCCAAGTACTCAGTTGTAGCGCTGGGGAGGCAGGATGTGCACGCTAAGGGTACGGAACCAGGCATAGCAAACTACACACCCTGGACCTCCTGCAGGCGTTAACCTTTCAGCGAGGAGACCTTCCAGTGACATGGGACCTAGGACAAGTGTGTAGGACAGGCTCCGGACATGCCGTTTACAGTTGATATGCATGAGCTAGCACAAACTATAAATAAAGTGCGCAGGGTAGGATATTTTTTTCTTTTTTCTGGCTTCCTTCGAGTGATGGGAGGTGACAGGCCGTGTAAGAAGGCAGCAACCCGTCCCGGATGTCAAGAGTATATGGACCCCTCCGGGGCTTAGCTGTTCTAAGCACTGTTCCTAGACACTATGAAACCCTTACAAGAAAGAGAAAAAAGAAAAGGTACCCTACTACTGCGCTAAGGGTAGAACTTACAGGGGTGTTCTATATCCTGCGGTCTGGGTAGAGATACCCATCCCCTGCGGCTAGGCGGGTGCACCTAGGGCGGCATACTTGTGCGGGTCGGGAGGGACCCTCCCAGCTGGGGGAGGGTTTGTCACCCCTCCTCAAGAAAGTATTATCTGAGGCATCAGGTGGCCCTACCTTGGGCTGTCTACTCTGCGCGTACCATTGCCGGAGCGTTCTGCGGTGTGGCACATTTCGAGTGGCCTCTAGCCACATTGCGTCGTCGATGAGGTCAATTTCTTCACGCCGAAGTTGGTTTTGTGTGGCTCCGTCGTGTGTCTAGACGTCGGGTGAGCCCTTGGCGTGTTCTAGGGGGAGGGCGGCCTCGACCCCCTACACCAGCGTAAGAGGGCATTTTCCCTTCTTGCACAACGGAGGGAGGGGGGCCTAGTTAGGCGTTGTAAGGGCCTCAGTTTTTGACACACATTTGCAGTGTTCATCACCACACCACACACCTCATTTGAGGAAGGATGATGAACACAAATGA
The DNA here is from genome assembly GCA_030760725.1 of Neostapfia colusana. Taxonomy (NCBI): domain Eukaryota; kingdom Viridiplantae; phylum Streptophyta; class Magnoliopsida; order Poales; family Poaceae; genus Neostapfia; species Neostapfia colusana. The sequence goes on from JASWHV010000006.1 coordinate 113,010,237, forward strand.
AGAGCAAGTAACAATTATCAACATGCTCATTACAGAACAAACTCACACATTGCCAAAGTGGTATTTCACACATGTGATATAAGGGGGCTGGACATATGAAAACTCCTACACATTGCTAAGGATGTCCATGCCAAGTTTCACCCAAATTCAAAACCTTTTTGAGGTCATTTGGGTATAGATAGAAAGAGGGCAGTTCGAAACCACATTCAAATTCCAACTGTTTTTATCCCATGAATTTAAAAGTGGGAGGCATATTCTTATTCAGCACATTTTTGTGAGCTCACACACCAATTTTCACTCCATTTGGAGTTGATCTTGACATGAGCTAAGTGGGACAAATTCAAACTTTATTTGAATTCAAAACTGAACTTGTGCTGAAATTCACTCAAACCAAACCCAATTTGAATTCTATTCAATTCAAATGGCTCAGGGGTGAATGATTTGAATCACCAGGGGTATTATGGGGCTCACTGTTTACAACAGTGATTAGGAGTAAATTTCAGAGGTTAAAACCCCGGGTGGGACCCACATGTCATAGAGGGAAGAAGGAGAAACTTGCACCCAAAGTCAGAGTCTCGGTCGGAAATTCCACCGAGCAGCTGTCAGCTGTGCCACCAAGCAGCTACCGGTGCCACCAGCTGCTTCCCTCTCCGCGCGCTGGCGCCCAGGGCGGCTCGCTCGCGCCCCCATGCGACCGGCACCGCCTCAGCCGAGCAGGAGTCGGCCGGCTTTATCTTCTTGCGGGCAAACCCGAGCAGCGGCATTGTTTCTCGCCGCAGCTCTCTGCTCAATCGGGAAAACCAACAAAACCATCTCCTCCTTCATCCCTGAGCTGCTAGACAGCCACCTGAGGTCGCACTTCACCTCCCCAATGCCAGAAACCCCGAGCTCCGACCTCCTTTGCCCAAGAGCGATCGCCACAGCGGCGACTCAACCACAGCCGAAGGTCAGGCGCCCGTGGACAGCGTTCCACAGGCGTTTACACGGGCCAGCAAGGGCGGCAACAGGAGCGCACAGACTCCACGCTGCTTCCACCTGAAGCTCAAGCCACGCCGTGAACTCTCGCCGGCGAATTCTCAGTTTTTGCTCTGGCGACCGTAAACCGAGCTTCCGGTACGGTTTCTTTAAATTCTCGCTCTATGATCTTTCGGAGGTCATCAAATCCTGCATATAGACGCTGGACTAGCCGGCGATCAAATTCTTTTCTGCATCTGCGGCGTGAAACTGTCTAGGATTGACGAATTTTGAGCTCGATCGAGGGCGGTCATGGCGGGCACGATCGGTCACACGGTGCCGACCAACTTGCCGCCATCCCTAAACCCTTTTGACACCTTGTCGAGCTTCCTAGAGGTACACTGATGCTGTAGGACCGTTTGTTCGAGGTGTTGGCGGGTTAGAACCCACAATCGACGGTGCCGAACCTCAACCGAGGCCGCGGCACGTCGCTGAGCTATTTCCGGTCACCCCCAGCCCGACCTGAAACCACCGACGTGTTCCTCGACGTCGACAACCACCTGGCGGCGAGTTTCAGACCATGGGAGGTCCGGCAGCGGCGAGCCGGTGAGCTCCGAGTCTGCTCCGGCGAGGTCAGCGGCGCGGGCGCGAGAGAACGGCGGGAGGAAGAAGAAGCCATCTGGCCCACGTGTCAGCGGCTGAAGAATTTAAATCGGGATCAGGTGTGGCCGAGGATCGGCTGTGCTGGCACGCAAATACCCTGTGAGCTCCGGTGTGCCGGACACCTCCGCGCTCGACACGTGTGGTATCCCCGGTGTGCCGGACACCTCCACGCTCGACACGTGTGGTATCCCCGGTGTGCCGGACACCTCCGCGCTCGACATGTGTCCCCGCGGGCCCCGAGAGTTTAAACTTTTTCCCCAATTTTCAGAATTCTTCCAAACTTCAAATCCTCATAACTTTGGCTAGGAAGCTCCAAATTGAGTGAACCAAATTTTGCTGGATTCAGCTCTCTGAGTATTTTCCAGCAAATCAAGTTTCACTTCATGAAATTCCTTAATTCTCCAGAATTAAATCCTCAAAATTTAAACTGTTTGGAATTTTAACTAGAGAATCCTGTGGATGGAAATCCTGAAATTTTGCTGGGATGTTCACCAAAATATCCCTGAACTACCATAAAAATTTCAGACCCATTTGAGCTAGTTTGATCCACCTAATGGTGTGATTAGTGAAACTGTTCCAGGGAAAATAGAAAATGTTCAGAAACATTTTCAGAATTTTCTCTGAAATTGTTTAGCTCATATCTTTAGTTAGGCGCTTCCAAATTAAGTGAGACCAACTCCAGTAGAACCCTCTGAAAATCTAGTTTTCATAAAGTCATAGTTTGTTTCATGAAAATCCCTAGAACACCCTAAGAGTTCCAATTAAAGTCAAGGACATAATTAATTGTGGAGGGCTCAAATGAGCTTTGCTGCAACTAAAACTTGACCAAGTCTCTGTTTAGGTTGTAACCAAGCCACAGTAAAAGTTTCACAGTCATTAGGTCTGTCTAGCAAAGGTTATAGACTTCACAACTTCAAACTCAATACAAATGCATTTAAATTGATACATATATTGCTTTTATCATGTAGTCGCTAAGGTCGAGGAGGAACCCGAAGTCCTAGACTTCGTAACTCCGGAGGAGCAGCTAGCCTACGACCAAGAGCAGCAAGGCAAGCTCCGGTTTGCATTAACCTTTTTATAAATCTTTATTGTTTTGAGCACATACTTGTTTACTTTATTCTTTGCATTAGAGTCTTATTTGGAAACCCAACTGCATAGCCAAGAAAACCATGGATTGGGTTTAGGATTGCAAACCCCGTTAGCTACTGCATTGCTATGATAGAGTAGGATTCGGTACAAGTCGAGTAGTTGGAACTACTCGCGAGCATAGGCTAGAGGCACTCGACTCGGATAGTGATAACACATGAAACACATGGCAAGAAAATGAGACCAAGCGGAGAGTAAGGGAAGCAGGACTTTGGGGCCTGTGTGCTGTAGCTCCGCTCGTGTCGATTGAGGACCGAGCCGTGTGCGGGCCTTTTGAACAAGCTAGAACAGTACCGAAGACCTACCGGCTATATGGGAACCGGGAAACCGATGTGACTCGGGTAGCTGGGTATTGAGGCATTGCCCGTCGTTCAGAGGGTAGGTTGAGAGCTTGAGGTGTAAATCGGCTGGTGGCACTGAGATGTGCGTGCAGAGACCTCTTGCTCGGGACGATGGGACCGGTTCAATATTTGGCTGACGGGCGAAAGGTGGTTGCGTACGGCGTCCGTGATGGTTGTTGTAGGCAACATCGAGTACGGGCGTACGTGACGGGTTGTTCGGGTAACCCTGCAGGTGTAAATCGATTATAATCACCGTCCCTCGCGGTCAGTGAGTACCACTTGTTCACTGTACCGTGACATAGAAATAACATGCTAGTTACATGTTAAAATGTTGCTGATTGAAAGATGGACTTGATTGCTAATGAATTGCTGTAGCTTAGAGCTAACTAAAGTTCTTTTCAACTTTGGGCAAAGTACATGAGAGAAATGCGTTTCTTGTTTGATTGCGGCTCTCTCATGTGCCTTAGCGTAAGGTTCTCCACAACCTGCTGCTAAAACTTGAAAGTAAAGTTCTACTAATTAGGCCAGTCCTTGCAATGATTTTTACCTCATGTAACCCACCATCCCTCATGTAGAAGTTCCATGTTTAGGTGAGACGGGTCAGACTTGTTGAGCCTTCATGCTCACTGCTTGTGTTTGAAGCTTTTGCAGGGTTCTATGAGGAAGGGACTCCCGAAGAGGAGACGGAACCCCAGGAGGGGAACCCCGTCGAGTGGGAGTCATGCACGCCGCAGAGTTAGTGTGTGTGTGTGCTAGCAAGGACACGTTCGAGGGCTGAACGTGGACTTGATGCGTAGTCTACGCCCGCGAGTGTAGACTAAACTTATCTTGATGTAAACATGTTCATAAACCTGTTTATGTAATAAAATTCCGCTTCCGCTTTGTGCCTTTGACGTGTGTTATCCGGTGCTGTGCAACGCAGCACCCCTCAGCGTGATCCTGGCTCGACAAGACCGTGGGGTCGTGTCAGGCGTGGAGCATCTTGCGTCACTTTCTGTGATAGCTGGAGCCGGAGTCGGTGTGGCCGTAGACGGCTTTCAACGCCCTCTCGGAGTCTTGATACTCCATACCCTGCCCAGCGTCGGCCTCGAGTTTGGCTTTTCGTTCGCCCTACCGCTGGCGGGAGGGTGCACCGTCTTGGCACGGCCGCTGCTGTTGCAGCTCACGGAAGTGTTCAACGAGCTTCTTGATCTCACGGCAGTCGTTAGCGCCGTGGCTGGCCGTGGGCGCTTGTCAGGGCACGGGACTCGGCCCACACCGGCCGCTGCTAGAGCAGCAGTGGGAGCCCCGGCCAGAGGCTTGTTCCTGCCTCCGGTCTTGTTCTTCATGCTGCCACGTGAAGCAGCAGCCTCTCTGGCACTCTACGCTGCGGAGGCGGGTCGCGAGTGCCAGTCTCGGCCTTCCGCCGCCCTGGCACATTTTTCGGCCAGGCTGAAGAGCTTGGAGACGTCTTGCACGTCATGCGTGGCTAACTTCTCGAGCATCTTCTTGTCGCGGACGCCTTGCCGGAAGGCGACGACAATGGAGGCGTTGGAGATGCAGGGGATGGTGTTCCTGACCTGAGAGAACCGCTGGATGAAGGACCGGAGCGACTCCCCATCACGCTGTCACACGCCGTGGAGGTCAAGCTCGGTGCCGGGTCGCGTGTAGGAACTCCCAAAGTTGGTTGTGAATCTCCAGCACAACTCTTCCCAGGACGAGATGTATCCTTGAGAAAGGTTCATAAGCCATGACCGGGTTGTGCCGGTCAAGGCCACGGGGAAGTAGTTGGCCATGACGGCCTCATCCACTCCTGCAGCTAGGATGGAGGTGGAGTAGATCTGCAGGAACTCAGCGGGATTGACTGTCCCATCGTATTTTTCCGGCAGGTGGGGCCGGAACTTGGGTGGTCAGACCACCATACAAAGGTGCGGAGCAAACGCCATACAACCTCCTTCAAGGTTACGACGCCTCTCGCGGCGCCGCTCGATGGTGGTACGATCATCTTCACTCGCGAGGCGACGGTCCAACTCGACCCTAAGGTCGGGCGTGACCGTCGCGCGCGGGGCTGCCACCCCACGGGCCACCATCGGCGTACGCAACTGGGCCAGCGAGGGTTCAGCCGGCTGTCTCCTGTAGGCAGGACAGTTCATGGCGGCGGCGACGAGATGGTCGATGTCATGCCTCCACTGCTCCACCGCCACGGTGGTGGCACCCTCACCCAGAGGGTTGTGGAGCAGAGCGCGTGCTGCAGCTAGCACACTCTCCAGGCTCGGCCGTGGAGGTGTTGTCGCCACTGCCGGGGAAGAGGGTGGCTGAGAGGAAGCGACCACTGGCGGTGTGAACACTAACGCCGCACCATCCGCGCGGTTGCCGGTCCATCCCGACCTGGGCGCCACGGGCGCCTCAGGGGCTCCAGCGTTATGGTCGCCTGTTCGACCGGATTTAGGCGCTGGGGCCGCTGGTGGCACGCCGGTCGTCTGTCCGCCGGCCTGACCAGACCTGCCCGCTCTGGAGCGGGAGGTAGCTTCGTCGTCTCCCATATGGAGACAACGGCGAGGTGGGCGAGAAGGCTCGCCATGAGAAGTGATGTTCACCATGGTTGCAGGAGAGCGCGTAAAACCCCCCTACCTGGCGTGCCAAATGTCGGAGTGTGATCTACGACACTCCTCCCGGCCTGCTCGGAAGCAGCTCACGAGGTTCTTTCTTTACGGAGAGGGCTTGGCGCCCTTCGCGACCTGGGCTTGAGGGAGCAGATGAACACCAAGATTTACATGGTTCGGGCCGCCGGAGCGTAATACCCTATGTTCACGGGTGTGCTTGTTCTATTGCTTGAGCGTGAGTGCTTTGTGCGTTATGTGATTTTGAGAGCGGGGGAATCGGAACCCTGAGCAGGGTGGCCACCCCGGTCCTTTTATAGTTCAAGGCCAGGGCGGTTACAATGAGGCTTGGGACCCGACAGGTGGACCCAGAGCTATGTGAATCCTATACACATCTTGGGCTTCGTTCTCTAAGTAGAGTGGTCGGCGGGAGAGTTAAGTCCCTCCGTCTAGCGTGCTGAGTGCCCCTGACCGCGTATCAGGTGATGATGAAGATGTTGTCTTATCATCGCGTCTTCTTGCCCTGCTTGGGCTGCTTCGTGCCATTGGGCGGCACTGTACTGCTGCACACGCCTTTGCTCTGTCCTATCACCGTAATGGCGAACGGGCAGAGGACGGAGGCGTGTGCAGCGCACCATACTTCTGGGGAAGGCGCTGGCCTTGAATGAGAAGCCTGACAGCGCACTTCCTTCTTGACTTTGTTGACCCCCGGCCCACGACTGGTCGTGGGGCACGTGGCGACTGTGGAGCTCCTATCGACGGGCTTGGTGCCTAGGGAAACGTGGCAGCTCCGGACCCCACTCAGCAGGGAGGTTTAGGCCGGAGCCCTGGGCACGTGTCTACACCGGAGCTGTCCTCAGCAAGGAGGCGGCTCGGAGCCTGGGGACACGTGGCAGCTCCGGACCTTACCCCAGCGGGGAGGCTCTTGTCAGAGCCTAGGGCACGTGTTGCACCGGAGCTGTCCTCAGCAGGGAGGCGGCTTGGAGCCTGGGAACACGTGGTAGCTCCAGACCTCACCTCAGCGGGGAGGCTCGGATCAGAGCCCGGGGCACGTGCCGGCTCCGGAGCTCAAGCGCACGTGGTAGCCCCAGGGCTGACCATGGGGTCCAGGGCACGTGGCTTATGCTGGGACCCGCCTCAGCAGGGAGGCGGGACCCAGGCCATCTTTTAGCCACTACGCGAGGGTACCCGGTCTGGAAAGTACCGACACCCCTGAATTTTCTCATGCAATTAATTGTTGTCATACTGCCATATCCTTCCAACAAACTTTTTATGTCATCTTCATTTGAATAATAGGATTTTTCTTTGATGACAAGTTCATAAAAAAATCTACTCCAGATCTGGTCACCTCCACCTTGTCCAAATGTCACTCCTGAAAGGAATGCAAAATCATCAGTGAATAGGTTGGTTCCTTCTGAGTGGGTTACTTTTTTTGGTTTGGACTCGGAATTGCGCAAGCAGTGATGAAAGTGCTTTGGTTTTGCAGTGAATTTCTGAAGTCAGTCCTTGAATTGAAATGTCTTGACATGTATCTTTTCATGTTCTACTGCAGAGACACTGATTTGGACTGTTGGTTTTGCTAAAATTAGAGGCTGATTTGGACTGCTGGCTTTGTTAAAATTAAAGGCTGACTTGGATTACTGGTTTTCTAAAATTAGAGGTTGCTTTCATCAGTTTACTGAAAGGATCGATTGCTTTTTATATGCAGGTACTTAGACAAACTTAGAGATTGTGTTCTAGAAAGTGAAGTAATTTTAAGCTCGGTGTCCCAGGTATATTAGTATGTTGATGCCTTCAAATATTTTGGACCACTATTTCCTTTTTATTCTAGTTTTACTTACTCTTTCATTTGTGTATATCAATAAATACAGCTTGTCGTGCACTATCTGCAGAAACACAATTAATCAATGGTCAATGGGTTAAACTATCTCTGACTAAGTGATTCAATCTGAGTATCACCCATGTAATTCTTGCATTTGTGATCTGACTAAGCAACAGTAAAACAATATTCACATTGGCCAAGTCCACGCTATATTGAACCTGCTAGCAAATTTCAACGATTCTAAAATGTGAAAAACCATGCAAAATTTCAAGATCTAACCCACTTGTACTCCACAATAGCATGATGAGCAAGCTCCAACAGATCTTCTTGGCTTCCGCCGGCACTTCCTCTACCACCTGCGTCTCCTAAATGGCAGCGTACTCTGCCTCCTTCAACTTTTTGATCCTCTTCTCCTTCCTTCCCTCATCCCTCCTCAAGTCCACTTGAAGTATGTATGTGAACTTCGACCGAGAAGACGATGCGTTGGATCATGACGGGAACGGTGACAGCTCGTGGGACGGCGGCGGCGAAGCGTGGAATCTCAGTGGGAGTGTCAACGAGGTCACGCCTGTCACGTATGACGACAGCGAGGATGGCGCGTTCGGACTCTTGTGGTGGCGACAGAGATGGAGAGGAGTCTCCGGCGGCGACAGGGATGGAGAGGATCGGAGTCTTGCGGCAGCTACAAGGATAGAGAGTTCCGATGCAATGGCTAGTGGGAGTGTAAAATCGTCATTTCACAACTTTCTTAATTTTCACGTCGAAAACGTCAATTAGATCAGACCAGAGGGAGTATAAATTATCGGCAACCAATTACATTGTTGTTATATGACATAGATTTTATTTCTTTTTCGCAAAGTGGAGACCTTATTAAAACTTAAGTAATGTCATTGCTGTTGAATAAATCAGGATCGTTGATTAGTTTGTTTTTAACATTTGAGTCTACTGCATCAATAGTCAAGTCAGTTGGGAGCCTGCTGTTTTTCAGGCGCGTCTAGTAAACACTCCAGGGTCCACGGCACAAAACAGTTGCTGGGTGGTGGCGTAGCTTGCGGCTGCATCTGTGCATGGAACACATGGCATGCACACGTGTGGCCAGATCTTTCTGTTGCGTGCATTATGGCCGTAGAGATTGTGCATGCAGTATGTATGCGTGTTGTGGCCGGAGTGGGTGCTGTATTCTGTTTTTGTTTTGATTAATGTAAATGTGGCCCTGGCGAGGAGCAAGAGCGAAGTCAGTACCACAAAAAATTCTCAGCGTCTCTCTCTCTCTCTCTCTCTCTCTCTCTCTCTCTCTCTCTCTCTCGTACGTAGTGTGCGTCTCTTCCTGCCGGAGTATTCTAATCGTCTTGCTTGCCGATGAACGTCTATTTGCCAGAACAATTGGCATCAGAGCCCGATTCGCCGCCTGGAGCCACAACAAAGCAATCGACTGGGCACTCATGTCGCGACGACGTTCGACCACGCCACCACATCGCTCTTGGAGGGATGTCACGCCGCCGGGAGCAGCAGCAGGAACGGCGCCGGCCCGGGCATGCTGGTGACCCACCGCATCAGAAAGGAGACCAGCAGCGGTGGCTCCTTCCCGGTGCTCACGAAGACGAACTACCACGACTGGGCGGCGCTCATGTGCGTGATGCTGCAGGCACGGGGCCTGTGGCCCGCGGTGAGCCTTGGCACGGATGACTACATCGAAGATCGGCTGGCGCTCGAGGTCCTCACCAAGGCAGTACCACCGGAGTTGATGGGGATCATCGCCAGCAAGGAGACCGCCAAGATCGCGTGGGACACGATCAAAATGCGCAACATCGGTGCAGACCGAGTGCGCAAGGCGCGGGCGAGCACCCTTCATCGGGAGTTTGACACGCTCAAATTCCGTGACGGGGAGACGGTGGAGGATTTCGGCGTCCGCATCTGCCGACTTGCGACGCAGTTGGAGACGCTGGGTAACGGCTACACGGAGGAGGAGATTGTCCGTAAGTTTCTGCAGGCTGTGCCGCCGAAGTTCAAACAAATTGCTGCATCCATTGAGACCCTGCTCGATCTGAGTGAGGTGACGGTGGATGAGCTGATTGGTCATCTCAAGGCCACGGAAGAAAGGCTCGGCACCGGAAATCGCGGCGATGATGCATCGGCGAAGCTGAACCTGACGGAGGATGAGCTGGTCGTGCAGTTGTCCTCACGTCTCAAGTTGACGGGCAGTGGGGGCACGGAACGCCGGAAGGAAACATCATCGAGCATGAAGAAGGGCCGTGGCCGTGGACACGGTCGCGCTCAAACCGGTGGCGGACGCGGCAGCGGGAACACCAGTCGTGACGGTCAAGGTGTGGCCGGTGACGAGTGTCGCTACTGTGGCAAGAAGGGCCATTGGGCTCGTGATTGCCGCAAGAAGAAGAGGGATGAGGAGGCTCACATGGTTCAGGCGGAGGAAGAAGAGGCGTCTCTCCTGGTGGCTACTGTCACAACAAAAACCAGTGGCTCCAAATTTGTGCCGCCTGCGCCAACGGAGTCGTGCAAGTCCCCTGCATCACTCCACCTGGAGGAGAGTGAGCTCTTTGTCCAGCTCGGAGATGGGCGTGAAGGGGACTGCACACGGTGGATCCTCGACACAGGAGCGACGAATCACATGACGAGTGTGAAGTCTGCATTCTCGGACCTTGATGCAGGGATCCATGGCACTGTCAAACTTGGTGACGACTCTATTGTCGGCATCGAAGGGCGCGGGACTGTGCTCTTCGAGTGCAAGAACGGCGAACATCAGGCGCTCAACAGGGTGTATCACATCCCACGTCTCACCACCAACATCATCAGCTTGGGGCGGCTGGAGGAAGATGGCTACAAAATTGTCATGGAGAGGGGTTTTCTCCGCATTTGGAACCAGCATCGACACCTGCTCGCCAAGGTGCCTAGGTCACAGAACCGGCTGTATGTGCTGCCGCTCAACATCAGCAAGCCGTTGTGCCTCGCAGCGCACTGCAGCAACCCGGCGTGGCGCTGGCATGCAAGGTATGGCCACCTGAATTATTGTGCGTTATGGCTGTTGGCGCAAGAAGAAATGGTGAGAGGGCTGCCATGGCTTGATCATGTTGATCAGGTCTGTGACAGTTGTCTGGATGGGAAACAACGACGCCTACCTTTTCCAGGCCATGCAAAGTATCGTGCGCAGCACAAGCTCGAGCTGGTGAACGGTGACCTTTGCGGACCTGTGACGCCCGAGACACCCAGCGGCAAGAAATATTCTTCTGCTCGTCGACGATCTGAGCCGCTATATATGGCTCGTTCTGCTCGAGTCCAAGGATCAGGCTGCTGCAGCAATTGTACACTTCAAGGGTGTGGCTGAAGCTGAAGCAGGGAGGAAGCTGGGTACGCTACGTACCGATCGTGGTGGAGAATTCACGGCACAGACGTTCGCTGAATACTGCACCAAGCACGGGATCAACCGTCATCTGACTGCGCCGTACACGCCTCAACAAAATGGTGTGGTGGAACGGCGTAATCAGACCCTGATGGGGATGGCCAGAAGCATGATGAAGGCCATGGCGATGCCGGGATGGTTCTGGGGGGAGGCAGTCACCACTGCCATCTTCATCCTGAACCGAGCGCCGACACAAAGCGTTGAAGGGAAGACGCCGTATGAGGTGTGGCATGGGACCAAGCCTCCAGTACATTTTCTCCGGACGTTCGGCTGCGTCGCGCACGTCAAGTCCGTCAGTAAGCATCTGTCTAAACTTGATGACAGGAGCACACCCATGGTATTTGGGATATGAACCAGGAACAAAGGCGTACCGTCTCTACAATCCAGCAACATGTCGCGTACACATTTCTCGTGACGTCGTGTTCGAGGAGGAGCGTGGCTGGAATCGAAGCGCGGAGAAGGGAGCTGGATCGGACGACGATGCAGACCCGTTGCACGTCGAGTTCATCACGGTTCAGACTAGTAGTGGCGTGCAGGGGCCGGTGGGTCACCTTTGATGCCAGCTGTGATGCCACAAACCCCGACTCCAGAACCACAGCACCCGACGACGCCGGCTAGTGCGGCAATGCCCACGTGTGGTTCTGAGCCTCGCACATCATTGGCTGCACCAGCTCCTGGGATCGAGTTTACATCACCACCAGTGGGTGAACTCGACCTCGACCATGATCACGATGATGCTCCTCTCAGATTTTGTGCAGTGGACAATATTCTTGGGCTGTCAACACCTCTTGGCTTGGCCAAGCAGGAGGCGGTCCAGGAATTATTGGTGGCACTCGAGGATGAACCTGCAACAGTGGAGGAGGCATTGCAGACCAAGGAGTGGCGTGCAGCAATGCTTGAAGAGATGGCATCCATTGAACATAACAAGACTTGGTCTCTCACGGACCTACCTGCTGGTCAGCGTGCCATCGGGCTGAAATGGGTGTTCAAGCTCAAACGCAACTAGCACGGTGACGTCACCAAGTATAAAGTCCGCCTCGTCGCCAAGAGGTATGTGCAATGCCAAGGAATTGACTATGAAGAGGTCTTTGCACCTGTGGTGAGGATGGAGTCTGTGCGGATGCTCTATGCTGTTGCTGCTCACCGGGCATGGATCGTGCACCACATGGACGTCAAATCAGCGTTCCTCAACAGCGAGCTGGCAGAAGAAGTGTACGTATCACAGCCCGCTGGTTTCATTGCTGATGCAAAAAAGGGAAAAAGTGTTGAAACTGCACAAGGCTCCTTACGGTCTTCAAAAAGCGCCTAGTGCTTGGAATGCCAAGCTCGACACTAGCCTGCATCAGCTTGGCTTCTCCAGAAGTGAGTGCGAGCACGGACTGTACATGCGTGGCGTCAGGAAGTCTCGCCTCGTGGTGCGAATATGCGTTGATGATCTCATCATCACGGGGGAGTCTGAAGCTGAGATCACCATGTTCAAGAAGGAGATGAAGTCCCTTTTCCGCATGAGTGATCTAGGGTCTCTCTCATACTACCTCAGCATCAAAGTCAAGCAAGGACAACACGGCATCGAGCTATTGCAGGCCACTTATGCCAAGAAAGTACTTGAGAAGGCGGGTATGGGGACCTGCAATCCATGTGCGACGCTAATGGAGACGAGACTCAAGCTGTCCAAGCAAAGTTCATCACCAGGGGTGAACTCAACAGAATACCGCAGCTTGGTTGGTAGCCTGCGGTATTTGATGCACAACCGTCCTGATCTTGCCTTCGCGGTGGGATACCTGAGTCGTTTTATGGAGGATCCAAAGCAGGAGCACATGACAGCAATGAAGAACCTGCTGAGGTATGTCGCTGGCACGAGCAACTATGGCTTGGTGTACACAAGGAACAATGTCCAGCCTGGTCTCGTGCGCTACAGCGATAGTGACTTGGTAGGCGACGTCGACGACAGGAAGAGCACGAGTGGCATCATCTACTTTCTCCATGGTAACCCGGTGGCTTGGCAATCCCAGAAACAGAAAGTGGTGGCTTTATCCTCGTGCGAAGCTGAGTACATCGCTGGAGTAGCAGCCACATGCCAGGAGGTGTGGCTCGCTCCTTTGCTCGCCGACATCTGGGGCGGAAAGCCAACATCTCTGTTGCTCAAAATGGACAATATGTTTGCGATCGCCCCCAGCAAGAAGCCATTTCTTCATGATCGAAGTAAGCATATCGATACAAAATTTCATTACATTCGTGAATGTGTTGAAAGCGGTGCAGTTCAGCTGGGGTTCACAAGCACTCAAGAGCATCTCACGGACATCCTGACCAAGTCACTCAGGAAGTCCAAATTCCAGGAGCTCCGGGAGATGATCTTCGTCATGAAGACAAAGTAAACGATGCCTGACTTAGGGGGAGAAATGTCGAATAAATCAGGATCGTTGATTAGTTTGTTTTTAACATTTGAGTCTACTGCATCAGTAGTCAAGTCAGTTGGGAGCCTGTTGTTTTTCAGGCACGTCTAGTAATCACTCCAGGGTCCACGGCACAAAACAGTTGTTACGTGGTGGTGTAGCTTGCGGCTGCATCTGTGCATGGAAACATGGCATGCACGCTTGAGGTCAGGTCTTTCTGTTGCATGTGTTACGGCCGTAGAGATTGTGCATGCAGTATGTATCCGTGTTGTGGCTGGAGTGGGTGTTGTATTCCATTTTTATTTTAATTAATATAAATGTGGCCCTGGCGAGGAGCAAGAGCGAAGTCAGTACCATAAAAAAATTCTCAGCATCTCTCTGGTACATAGTGTGCGTCTTGACTACCGGTGAACGTCTATTTGCCTAAACAATTGTAAGAGGAGGTGACCACCGCGATCCTCATGATTTATTTCACTAACACGCTCCAGGAAACTAGCAAAAGATGCACAACTACAATGCGTCCGCAAGGCCTCTTGCGTGAGCTCGGGCGCTACTTTATTCTGCTCCCCCGCCTGATCTTTATTTACAGCTTGGATGTGGCTCCTGATGCTGGATGTCGTGGACGATGGGCGCACCGCGCGATCTGTCGCAACCCGACGAGTTCATCTTGTCCACCGCCGTTTACAATCTGCCTCCAACATGATCGGAGAGTCCGGCCATCCGGGCGAATACCTTCCAGGCAAGCTAGAGCCTCTCCTTCCTCTACGTCGCGATAGTACTGGGTTACGGCCATGTCCCTGATGATCACTCCCACAGCCGCCTCACTACATTCTCCTTCAACTCTCCCTGTCTTGGTGGCGTCCACACGGCGGCGACTGGTTTCTCTTGTTTGGCTTTGAGATCATCCTCCTTGGCAGCATTTTCTCCTTCCTTGCAGTGCTATCGGATAGCAAAACATTCAAAAGGCTCTCCATATACTATACCTCCGATCAATAGCATTTGTTCGCTCTGGTTGGGAACCCATTGTTAGCAACCTTGCAAGCAACCTCTCGATATGATCTGAAATTGCTAGAATTGAATTGGACTTTAGACTTTAGATCACAAACAGCTGGGATGTACTCTTTTTCTTTAGCGTTTGCTCCTCATGTAGTTAAGATGTAACTTTAAACATCTCTTTGAACATTATGATCTGTAATTGAGTATTTGATTTTTCTGTTCTCAGTTGTGTACTTGTGTCTGAGTTCTATGTTCTGTGATGTTTTATACATACCGTGAATTGTGTCTGGATTTAAAACATGAAATTTGAAGTGTATACAAAAAATAAGTCATTTTAAATATTATTTTCAGCACCGGGCTTCGGACCAGCCCGCCACAAAAAGCCCGTTTCAGGCCCAGCACAGCCCGGCACGGCTAAGGATGCCTTGGGCCGTGCTTGGGCCTGGGCGTCGCCATGACGTGCCGGCCCAACACTGGCCGAGTGTCCTTCTGGGCAGTGCCGAGTTCATCAAATTTCGGCCCGGGCACGGCCTATTCGCCATCTATATGTGTCACGGTCATGGTCCCTGAAACTCTCCCTGTCTTGGTGGCGTCCACACGGCGGCGGCTGGTTTCTCTTGTCCAGCTTCGAGATCATCCTCCTCGACAGCACTTTCTCCTTCCCTGCAGTGCTATCGGAGAGCAAAACATTCAAAAGGCTCTCCTTATACTGTACCTCCGATCGATAGCATTTGTTCGCTCTGGTAGGGAGCCCATTGTTAACAACCTTCCAAGCAAAACCCCGGATCTTTTGGTGGCACATCAATCTTCCAAAACTCATGCATGCCAGACGTACACGGTAACATTCAGAACAAATTTAAAGAAATTCGAGTGGTAAGAACGAAATAATTCTTATCAGACCCCATAAAACAAAAAAATCCGAAACTTTGGCGAATTTTTCCCCTTGGTGCGAGCAAGGGCTGGTTGAGCAGCCGCACGTCCATGAAACCCAGCCCGCCATAAACCTTTGGCTTGATCAACGTCTCGCATGGGATTGTCCACTTAACTTTCCGTCTACCTTTCTCCGCTCCCCATTAGAAGGCTCTTATTTGCTTCATCATAGCATCACATAGCCTGAGAGGTAATTTAAACACACTCGTTAAGTATGCCGGGCGCCTGGGCTACTGATTTAATAAGAACTTATTTAGCCGCTTAAGATAAGTCTGAGGTTACTAGCCACGTTGACTGGCTCTCCCCTCACTAAACAACGATCCCTCGAAACGGAGACCTCGAAGTCCCCGCAGAGCTGAGTGCTTCTCCTCCACCCAATCATCCTCTTCAATAGCCGTTCCTCAACAGGCTGGACCACATCCCTCCTCATACGGCCGTTAGGAGTAGGTAATCCTAGATATTTTGCTTCAAAGTCCACTCGTGTAACTCCTAGTTTTCTACGTACATTATCCATGATGACTACATTGACCGATTCATTCGCTAAAAGTGAACACTTGCTAGGGGGTCGCACAACCGGTCTTGCTTCTCCGCTTAAAAAAATTCTGGCAGTAGGGCTCTTAATTATGCTCTACTCGTGAGCTATTCGAGTTCGGATCAAAAATTAAAATGAGCCAAACTCGAGCTTCATTCAAAGCTCGCAAGGTTGACCAGCTCAACCTCGATAAGGCTACTTAATTTAGATAAGTTTTATATTGTAAACGTTATTTGTAAATATCAGATATTTTTATTGTTTAAATGAGCCTACTAAGTTTGAACTTGAGCTTTTATGAGATGTATCCGATACTAACTGTTTAAACGAGACTTAGACTGTTCGCACTCGTGTACCTCTATATCGGAGCTCTAAAAGAATATTTCTAGTCTTTTACAGCCACCTCTAAAAGTTTCCTACCTTTATAGTTTAATTCTCTGCACTCGTTCACCTCTAAATCAGACCTCTATATCAACTATTTTATATTACATAACACAACTAACTCATATTTTATATTATTTTATATAACTAAATTTATGTTAATAATATTATATTTATAACTTATTAAAAATCACCAATTTTTTCATCCCCTTTCCTTCTTATTTTTTTCTCTTTTTCACATTTCCCTCTTTTTTTCTTCTTTTTTCCCTTTTCTTTTTTCCTTTCCTCTTTTTTCCCCTTTTCCTTCTCTTCTTTCTTTTTCTTTTTTTTTTCTTTCCTTTCTTCCTCCTCTCTTTCTCCCTCTCTCTCTTCTTCCCGATACTACAAGAGACTTGTTTATTTGCAGGTGAACTGTGGACATCTGTAAAATAGCGACCGCTAAGACTGGTCGCACTCGTGGACCTCTATATTGGATCTCTAAAAGAATATTCCTACCCTTTTACAGTCATCTCTAAAAGATTCCTATCTTTACAGTTCAATTCTCTGCACTCGTTCACCTCTAAATTAGATCTCTATATCAAATGTCATTTATTTTCTATTATATAATATAACTAACTCATATTTTATTTTATTGCATATAACTATTTTTATGTTAATAATATTATATTTACAACTTATAAAAAATCACCAATTTTTTTGCTTACTTTTCCTCTCCTTTCTTCTTATTTTCCCTTTTTCTTTCTTTTCTTCTTTTTCCTCACTTCTTTCCTTTTTTTTCTTTTCCTTTTTACTTCTCTTCTTTCCTTTTTATTTGTTTCTCTTTTTTTTCTCTTCTACCGGCGCTACAGTGCGCCTCCACGTTTAGAGCTGCACTGTGCAAATCTGTTAATTAGCGCAGCTGCCGCTGCGGACAGCCGCAGCGCTCGGCGCCGCTACATTCGGCGGCCAGGCGCTTTACAGGCTGCCGCTGCGGGCAGCCTTATCGAGCTAAACTCGAGCTTAACCGAAGGATCGAATGAATTTCAAACTCCACTCGAACTCAGCTAAGGATTTTTACCGATGTCTATTTTGAAAGGACAAGCTCGAGCTTGGCTCGTTGACAGTCCTGCCTCACAGTGTAAAACTGGCACCCATAAAGTCTTCAGTACCAGCACACCATCTGCAAATACCGGTGGTGAAAACCCTCCGCACTTTAGAAAAAATCAAATTTTCTGTAGTTTTGCTTCGGTCGGCTAATTGATGTATCAACTCGACTTTGTTTGAAATTAAGGGTGCGTTTGGCATGAAGAAATGTTTCAGATTCTAAGTTGAATCAGTTAAAACGGTACCAAACAAAAAAAAGTGAAACGTTTCAGTAGTGAATCCATGAGAAACGATTCATATTTTTTGGCTACAAAACTGAAACACCTGGAAAGGTGTTCCATACCCTGAATCACTTCATATTATTGTATCTCTCCTCCAGTTTCGTAATTATTTACGGTGACTTGTCATCGTCTACCCTTATTCTCAACTCGTTGTCGCCGTTGCGGCGCAACAAGTATTTATCCGTGCATGTGGATGATGGCATATATTTTGCAATGATACTTATAAATAATGTATATTATAAAACTTTATTATATTTTATACTATGACAAAAATAATATAGTCCACCAAAGGATAAATATGTCATTTCAATCCTGTTCTTCTCTATACTGAAGATTAAACAGGAAATTAGCCAAACAGTTTCTCAAGTGATTCTGTTTCTGGTAAAAAATGTTTTCATGTTAAAACTGAAATGTTCCATTCTTAGAGAATCTACAACCACACCAAACGGACCCTAAATGATTCACCCTGATTTAATGCACCATAGCCCCGCGCTGAACGCCTGAGACCCTGATTCCTGACACGAATTGTCACCTGTGATCACGCTAGCTAGATCCAAAAACATACGCACCATGCATGCAAACGACCCAACCTAAGCCCCTCGTCCCTCGTTAGGGGTTTAATGGTCACCGTTAACCCAAGCCATACCGGCAGGCCGGCCCCAGGTGAAGTCATCGGCGGCAGGCCTGTGCATGCTGTCATGGAGCTCAAATACTCTGTAGTACTGCACATGCAGTAGCAGTCACTGACATGTAAGCCCGCACGACCTATGAGTCCACATGTCAGCGATTGCTACTGCATATGCAGTACTGCAGAGGATACGCACCCTGCTGCCATGCCGCCACCTGCGCCCGCCTACCCATGCTGCATTCTCGGTGCCGGCTTGCAGGCAGGGCCGGCTCTGAGCCTAGGCGGGAGGGGCAACCGCCTAGGGCCCAGGCCAGAGGGGGCCCAAAAATTTAGCCAGATTAGGTAAAAGCCTGTGCGGCAGCCAACACTTAAGTTGATTTTCTATTCCACCAGGCGTAGCCGCGTAGGGCAGAAGACGGAGCCGCCGCCGCCACTGCTTTTCTCGTCTTCGTAACTCATATGATCACGCGGCTAGACGCCGATCAAATTGAGGGAAGGAAGTTGGCGTTACAATATTGCCTGGTTGATTACTGCAGCAGATTAGTGCAGCTATCTGGTGACATCAAATTGAGGTAAAATAATTTGATTTCAAATCGGGAATCTCTTAATTATATTTGTGAGTATTTTGTATCATTAATTTATGTATAATTATAGGTGTTACAATGTTGGCTAAAAAATATCCATCCAGTGCTGCGAAAAGGAATAAAAGAAAACGTGAGAATCAACTTATTGAATCACAGAAAGGTGCTTTAAATAAATATTTTTCGTCATCAAGTAGTGTGGATGTCAACAATAATAATCAAACACAAGATCCTAACGACGAAGAGGATGATGATCACAATTCAGATGTACGTACTCAGGTCACTGAGCAATTCTTGGATGAAAGTAAGTAACTACTAACTGGCATTGATTTTTTTAAAGTACGTATTTGACTAACTATAATTTATTGAATCTAAATATAGATAATGATGTTAATGTTACTGAAGATGATACGGCGAAGGAAAATGAGCCGCCTTCATCTGATACTCAAAATCAAAACGGTAATGAACACGATGATTCTCTTTTATCTATTTATGACCCGAGAACATGGGATAATCTTGATAACCACAAGAGAGATATTTTAATTGAGAAGGGGCCTCTGAGAGAATTTGGTTTGGAGTTTCCTAAGGATGCTCTTGGTAGACATTTTTCATATGCTTACTACTGCAGAAAGTTAGCTAATGATGAGATTGTTGATAGAAAGTGGTTGGTTTACTCTAAAGAGTTGGATAAAGTTTTTTATTTTTGCTGTAAATTATTCAAATCAAATCAGAGCAAATCTTTGTTAGCATTTAATGGTTTGGGAGACTGGAAACGTCTTAGTGGAAGACTGAAAGATCATGAGAGTGGTGTTGAGCATTTGACAAACATGAATGCATGGAATGAACTTCGGTTGAGGCTAAGCAAAAATCAAACAATTGATGATGACATGCAACGGGAGATTGCAAAAGAAAAAGAGCGTTGGAGACAAGTTTTACTGAGAATAGTTTCCGCGGTTAAGTTTCTTGCAAAAAATAAATTAGCATTTCGAGGATCGAATGAGAAATTATATCAAGACAATAATGGTAATTTCATGGGGGCCATTAGTTTGATCCCGTGATGCAAGAACACATTAGGCGCATTCAAAATAATGAAATTCATCATCATTATCTTGGTCATAATATTCAAAATGAGTTGATTTCACTCCTTGGTGACGCTGTGAGAAAAGTTATTTTAAGGATCATCAAATATGCCAAATATTTCTCTATTATCTTGGATTATACACCGGATGTTAGCCATGAAGAACACATGACTCTAGTTGTGCGTTGTGTCAATATGTCAAGTAACATTCCAAGAGTGAAGGAATTTTTCCTACAGTTCTTAAAGGTTGATGACACTTCAGGATTAGGACTCTTTAATATATTGGGGTTGATACATTGGATTCTCTTGATCTGAATATTGCTAATGTGAGAGGACAAGGTTATGACAATGGTTCCAATATGAAAGGAAAACATCAAGGAGTCCAGAGACGTTTGCTTGAAATTAATCCTAAAGCATTATATATGCCATGTGCATGTCATAGCTTAAATCTCACTCTTTGTGATATGGCCAAATCATGCAAACATGCTATTTCATTCTTCGGTGTTATACAATGTATATATGTATTATTTGCACGTTCTACTAAAAGGTGGGAGATTTTGCTGGATCATGTTCCAAAGCTAACTCTGAAGCCTTTGTCCAATACTCGCAGGGAGAGTCGAATAAAGAGTGTGCAACCTATCAGGTATCAAACTCCTCAAATAAGATCAGCTTTGAAGGTAGTAGAGATGACTTGTACTAATGATGCATCTACTGTAAGTGATGCTCAAGGTTTGATTACTGCACTTGAGAATTTTGAAACTTTAGTTGGTATGGTTATTTGGCATGATGTTCTATTTTCTGTAAATATGGTGAGTTAAAAGTTACAAGAGAAGATTGTGTGCATTGATGCTACCCTCAAACACATTGAAGGGGTGATCTCCTATTTTCAAAAATACAGAGATGAAGGCTTCTATTCTGGTATTGAGATTGCTAAAGTCATTGCATCAGATATGGGCATAGAGCCATTTTTTTCACAAAACGTCAAAGTAAAAGAAAGAAACATTTTGATGAAATCAATGATGAAGATGAAGAACTGCAATTATCAGCTAAGGAATCTTTCAGAGTCACTTACTTTCTTATCATTGTTGACGCTGCAATTGCTTCATTGACTAGTCGTTTTGAGCAGCTGAAGACATTTGAATACCTGTTTGGTTTTTTATTGAATTCAAACAATCTGAAGTCCTTGGATGATACTGATCTACACAAATGTTGCACTACTTTCGCTGAAACTTTTACTCATGGTGAATCATCTGATGTTGATCTTGATGATTTTTTCTCTGAATTAAAAGTATTGCAAGTGACTTTGTCAGATGATTTGATGTCCGCTTATGAGATCCTTCAATTTGTTACAACCATCGATTGTTATCCAAATGTCGTTGTTGCTTATCGGATCTTATTGACTATACCTGTGACTGTAGCCTCAGTCGAAAAAAGTTTCTCTAAATTGAAGCCGCTGAAAAATTGTTTGAGATCAACTATATTACAAGATAGATTGAATGAATTGGCTATATGTTGCATCGAGAAGGATATTCTGAACAATATTGATCTTGATACTATTTTAAATGATTTTGCATCAAAGAATGCTCGAAGAACTTTCTTTATGAAACACTGAAATATAATTGTCATTGAAGTTAGTATAATTTAGTACTTATTTGAGGTAAGTATACGTTTATTCTAGCATATTTTTAATACTTTTATTTTTATGTCAATATATCATAGTATATTTTAATACTCTAAATACCCATGCTCTTGATTTCTCCGAAGAGCCTCTAAAACTTAGAGCCGGCGCTGCTTGCAGGACAGTACTGCTGCTTCGCGTCGTGCCGTGCCCTGGTCCTCGTCAGCTTGTTGTCGAGGATTAATCCTCTGCGGCGTAAGGGATGTTCTGTCCCGATCGGGCCGGACAGCTCTGAATCCGAGACGATCGACGATCCAACCCGCGGGGCCACGGGCCAACGTCGCCGGCCGGAGGACGACGACTTGAAACGGGAAATACAAAACCAACAGCGCCTTGCAGCCATTCGATTTTGCATCGTGATTCATACAAATGATACGACGAACAGCAAAGATCAGTTTATACCTACCATTTCATATGCACACAGATCTGAAAGAATGTTCTAATCGTTCCGAAGATGTCTTTCCTGGGAGACACGCCCGGAACTTTCGCTCTCGCTTGAAGCGCCGCGACGCGACGAGATCGAACGCCTAGCTAGCTAGCTCATCCACGGGACACGACAGCGGCACCACTTGCATGCCGGCCCGGCCGCGTCCTCCGCCGGCGGCATCGATCGGCACCACCGCAGCCGGCCGCTGCGGTTGGTCGGCGGCCACGCCGCAATGATGGCGCGCGGTCCTGCTTCTGCTTGCAGCCGGCGCGCAAACGAACGAAACCGTGATCTCGTTGCAGCCCGGAGTCGCGTGCCTACTCTCTCTCGTGATCCGGCGTGCGCGGCTGCGGTAGTTACCAATGCGACCGCGCCCGCGGCGGACGTCTCGCCGAGCACGCACGCACGCCGCGTGCCGTGTGGTGTGGTCGCCTCCGCGTGCGCCCCGGATCTCGCGTCCCCGTGCAGATGATGCGGGCGGACGTCCAACGGCTGCGCCATCAATCCTGGCACGTTTCTTGCGACGATAACCATATATACTACCATCCGTGGTTCGTTCACGGCATCGTTGTCAAGGCACGGAACAAACGAACACGTACGTCGTGTATACGCTTGAAAGATCTATACGGTTCATTGGGCATTGGGAGTATACGCTCCCATTTGCCCCACCTACGCGCTGAATTCTAGGAGCAGCCATGTGTTTTGTTCCATTTGCGCATTATGTCGTTTCGTAGCTAGGCAATCATCTGCTATATGTAGGTGGCTCGTATGTCACTCGTGTAGCCATATGACAGGTTCAGAAAAAAAACCATAAGGATCTTCAAGTGGCACGAAAAACATTGGTATATGTGCAGGACCATCCTACACGGTTTACATGCCAATGATCTCTTCCTGTGTGCATTTCAAACTCATGATGAACCACCCGTCCTTCGGCCACATACGTACGAACCTATAACCAAGGTATGAACAGGACAACACGCTGAAATTTTCAGCTGGCATTGCGTATAGGCCCAATAGGGACGGAATGCAGGACCAGCTAGTCGTTAGCTGACGATGCTGCGAGCGTTCAAGCCCGTCTGCAGGCAGTGACGGTGAAGGCAGACAAAGAATTTGGTCTGATGGTGGTGGGGGGAGGGGGTAGGTACAAGCTGAAAGGGTTTGATGGATAGCATGCTCTTTGTCGCCGTCAGAGTTCTTGTTTTTGCGTGTCTGTTAATCATTCAAACATGATTAATGCCGCTGGGCGACACCTAGAATATTACTATTACTCTATCAGGTGCGATTTATGTAACTACAACCCATGCCGCGATGTATTCTTTTTCTATACGTTAGCAGCGGCATTGCAGGAGTATGATACTAGCAAGAAAGTAAGAGCGGAACATGCAGAAAGACATTGCCGCTGCCATCCTCTTGCCCGATGCCACTTCTGCACCGTACACATTCACATGCACGATTTCGTGGGGGAAAGTGTTAGGTGATGAATTTAGAGCACCAAACGGCAGCCAGTACGTGATGCATGCATCTTTGTGCTCATCAGGGGGGTGGCAAAGCAGGGCACAGATCAGGGTCCGGAGCAGAGATGGGCACAAAGGTCGATCTCTCCCGCACATGCTGTTAGCCTGAAACTCTGCATCTCTGTCAATCGGAATCGGAACACTGTTGTTCTTTCCCCCCATGTTTCTGCAGCTCTGCTGGCTCTTCCTTTTGCAGCTCCAGTATTACCATTCTCTTGATATTCTTCTTATCAGCCTTTCAGGAGTCCAAGCATGGTGCTCGCTCATCCTCATCCGCACTGCAAGCGTAGCCATCTTGCTGCCACTCGCGCAGTCTGATAGCAAACGATTGAGTAATTAACACTGATGGACAGCGGTCACATGAGGAAGAACACATGATAACTGAGTTTTACGTGGCTGTTTATCAACACTTCTTTTGTTTAGAGAATGCAAGAAAATGGTACACAGTCGACACACTCAACTACTGAAGCATTCAGCATGAGCTCGCTTGCGATCATCATCAATTCATTGCAGGCCGTTAGAGAACGCTGGCGGCAGTAGCAGCATGAATCAATGCAGAGGTGGTTTTGTAGTCATGATTGGGCACGCTGCAGTGTGGCGAGCAAGGACACAGGTTTGGTGTGTGTGTGGGGGGGGGGGGGGGTCCGCCTTTGAGCTTCATGATGTGGTCCATGGAGTCCATCCTGCTTGCCTGCTTTGTCTGCATGCCCAAGCCCATGCCTCAACCTTGTTTGCAATTACTCATTCGAATTTGGAGACCCTGGAATTGTTCAGGGTTTCCAGCCCTGCCATTCACCGACAGCAGCGGTTCCCCAGCCCTGGGTGGTTAGACCTGCCCGATTATCTGCCTACTACCATGCAGCCACAAAAACTTTGCAACTTTCAGCCCAACATCGTTTTCACTCGCACGATTCCGTGAAAACTGAAAAGTGAAAGAGGAGGGATTCTGTGGCGTCGTGGTTTTGCTTTCACAGTGTCACTGCCAACCATAGCAAGGCAAAGCTCTCGTCAGGATTGAGATTCGAGGCACTTGCTGATATGGTTTCAGAACTGGCCGTGGTTCTTTTAGCCTCTCATTTCTATACAGACCCTGATTACTGAAAGAAAGGTGTCTTTTTGCTTAGAGTGATAAGAGGAGCTTGGTAAGTAAATTGTTTTCTTTTGTGAGATGTATTTATTGGAACACAGACATTGTATGCATGTACACTATATACCTTGCATACCACAGTAAAAACATCACTACAGCAATATCAACAATTAAGGGTAAACCATCGTGAATAATTTATTCACAACGGGAAGGCTTATTCACGACGGTTTTTTACCGTCACCGATAATTAGTCGTAAATAATACTGTTAACGACGGCTCCCATCGTGAATAAGCTTATTCATGACGGCTAAATAATCCTGCCGCGAATAAGATCCCCGGCTGCCACGTGGCACGGGGGATTTATTCGCGACCGGGCCGTCGTGAATAATCCACTTTATTCATGACGGGGCCGTCGTGAATAAGTTTGATACTATTAGCGACGAGACAGACCACCGTAAATAATTCTAGCTTATTTACAACGGCCATGACCAGAAAACCGTCATAAATAAGTTTGGTAATTTTTTTAAAAAACGAGAAAATTTTGCCCTGGCTTCGAGGCCACCCTGACTCGATGGCCAACTTACACAGGCAGTCAAAATATTATAAACATTACATTCATGCATCAACACTAGACACATACACACCACACAGCGTACTACCACGTCCGCTACCTTCAGAACCCGGAAAGTCGTCCTTGAGCCTTCGTCCTCCCGGTAGCTGCGGCGATGGCGTGTGAGCCTCGGTCACGGGTCCTAGAAACTTTCTGGAACCCTTGACTCGCCCATAGAGCACATAGGGCATGGTAGTCCTCCGGACGGCCGTCTAATAATGCTACTCCGACCTGCATACATTTATTATTAGGTTATAGATATTTTAACTATTGTGCTTCTTTTATATTTTAAAATAAATATCTTCGACCCGTTCAAACGTTGCGGTGGTCCTTTTGTGGCAACGATGTTCTTTCTGAAGGCGTTCCTCTGTTATCTGAACATGTGATTCGGAGGTAGCCAACGTCGATGACAATCGAAGTAACATATCTTGTCACCATGACTAAGATGAAAACATTCCGTATCTGCAGCACATATCGGACATATCAAATGACCATGAGTACTCGAGCCGGAAAACATGTTGTATGCTGGGAAATTACGAACATACCATAAGTATGCAGCTCGAAGGATGAATTTCTGTTTTTTGTAACAACCGTACGCTTCAATTCCTACCCATAATAATTTCAACTCTTCAATTAACGGCTTAAACATCACGTTGAGTCGTGAACCAGGATGATCTGGTCCAGGAACGATGAGGCAAAGGAACATGAATTCATACTTCATACAGAGAGATGGTGCTAAGTTGTACGGAATAGCGAACACGTGCCAACATGAGTATTGTCGGTACCCTCAAGACCAGGTACCCCCGCGTGTAAGAGCAAAAGAAGATATACTGAAATTGCCTAGAGGGGGGTGAATAGGCTAAAATTCCTGAAATAACTTAATTAAACGAGATTAGAACACAGTGGCCAAACTAGTCTGGCTCAGGGGCGGACTAGTCCGATCAACCTGCTGGAAAAGCCTAAAAAGGTCGGACTAGTCTAGCTCAGGGGCGGGCTACTCCGGTCAGACTGCTGAAAAGGCTAAACTTGATTTTTATGGGTTTTTCTTCAGATTTTAGTTTAACGAAATGCAGATAAACTATCTAGCAATCTAATATAACAAATATGACAAAGTATTGAGGTGGATTGCAAGATTGTGACCTGAAATATTATAAGAGCGAAATGATCGAACGAACCCTAAGAATAATGATCAATAAAATGTAAGTGCAAAACGACACGATGATTTTTGCCCGAGGTTCAATTCCACTCAGGAATCTACATCCCCGTTGAGGAGTCCACAAATGAACGGGTTTAACAACGCTTCCCTCACCAAGTCGCCACTAAGGCCAACCCGGTTCTTCACTATCTCAAGGGTCAACTTACAAAGTGTTAGGGCTGCTCACAATCTGAGGCTCCCACTTGATCACGTCCATAAAACTCCATGGATCTCACAAGCCATAGGTCACAAAGACTCACACCAAGTGCACGAGATCACTCCGAGAGCCAAAACACGAAGTTCTTCCTTCTCCTCTCCCCACACACCCAAATCCACTGAAGAATTGGTTCTAGAGGGTGAGTAGGCAAGAGAGAAGGCTTAGGGGGGGCTCTAGGATGGCTGTGGCGGTGCTAGGGTTCCAGGTGTATCTAAATGAGGTCGGGGCATCTCCTTTTATAGAAGTCCCTAAGCCAACCATTGCCACCTACCGAAAGTCCGGACTAGTCCGCCTCACACCAGACTAGTCTGATCTCACACAGGAACTATTTGTCCGGGTGAGAATGGACAAGTCTGGAGGACCCGGAGTAGTTCGGCCACTAAGGCGGACAAGTCCGGTCCACCAAGACTTAGCCGTAGGAGCTCTCATCTCACAACCATACGGACTAGTCCGCCTCAGAACGGACTAGCCCGAACTCACACAGGGACTGGTTGTCCGAGTAAAAACGGACTAGTCTGGCCACTGAGGCGGACAAGTCCGGTCTACCAGGACTTAGTCCCAAAACACTCTCACCAAGAGAGAAACGGACTAGTCCGTCCCCAAACGGACAAGTCCAAACTCAGTCAGGAACTCTTAGTCCGCCCCAAAACGGACTAAGCCGTAGGACTTTCGGACTAGTCCGGCCTCTTCCCCGGACAAGTCCGGCCTGCCCAACTTTACTTCTCTACCTCTCTCCACTAAGGATTTGACACTTCTAACACTTTGAGCTCTCTTCTATGATCTCAATTCACTTGACACACACACTCTTTATTTTACACGGGTAGCCTACTAAAGACTCAAGTGAAACCCTAATTTCTACTCTTCGAGTCTTCGACGCCGTTCTTCATCTTTTCCTTTTTGAGAGCTTTGGTGTCCGCCTTGGAAATGTCATGTGCTTATGATCATCTCAGCTCATTAGTCTCTTAATTTGTCATCATCAATCATCCAAAATCCACGGGGATTCTAGATGCACTTACAATCTCCCCCTTTTTGGTGATTGATGACAACACATTAAGTTTCAACATAAAAGGTAAAATTTTTATTTTTATAACAAGTGTACGTATGCAAAACTCCCCCTGAATGTATGCAAGAGTAAAATAGGGGAGTTGGCATACATTCATATGTTATTATGGGATGCCTACGTGTTGTGCACAAAAATAAAAATGTGATAATACAATAAGCATAAAACAGCCATAAAATCCAACACGTAGTGTTACACAAAAGATAGTCATGCATAAAACATAAAACATAGATAGCCATGTCCAAAAGATCTATTACGAGACTAGAAGATGATAAAAAGTAGGACATCCTTTTCACATTTCTCCCCCTTTGGCATCAAGGCACCAAAAAGGAAATGAGGGAGGAAGATACACCTAAGTCTACTTGTCATCTTCTTCGTCTTCTTCTTCATCGCTCTCTGTAGCCTCCGTATCCTCTTCTTATTCGTCGGCGGTGGTGGATGGAGGCACGGCCTTGGAAGAGCTTCCATATTCCCTGAACTAGGCGAGCTCATCAGCGGTGAACTCTGGATATGGAGTGAGTTCCCCATCACTCTCCTCCGGGGAAGACACGGGTACCTCAAGCTTGTCACACACAGCCTTGAGGTACTTCTCCTGACGCTTCTCCATGCATCGAGTCCCGACCTCCACACGCCGATAGGAGGCGAAAAGTGCATTGAAGCACTTGAAGAATCCACTCATGGACTGCAGAGGAGGAAATGATGGGGGAGCCGCTGAGCTGGACGGAGGTTGAGCATTTTTCCTCCTTGAGGGTTCTGGCACAATGGGGGGGGGTAGCTGAGGACGGAGAGGTCGATGAGTGACATCCTTGACAAAAACTATCCCCGACACCTTCTCAATTAGGTACATGATGTACGGTGCATAACCACATGAGCGGTTGGGAGTGTGAGAGATGTTGAAGATGTCATCATAAATATGCTCAACAAGGTTGAATTTCTCTTCACCATCTATCAAGAGGAGGAGATAACTTAAGTTTCCTTGAATTACCTCTGCATCTCCATCCTTAGGGGCAATGGTCCTCCTCAGAATCCAGTTGAGGATGCTATAGAACGGCTTGATGTTCCTAGCAAGCCCAACCTCATAGGGAACATGACTAGGATACATATAGTCAAGCTGATCCCTGTCCACTGCCTTGAGATTAGAAATGATAATCTCATGATACAAGTGCTTCTCAAGGCCAAGTATCTGTGCAAACCTCTCATAGGTGACTGAGTACTGCTCTCCATGAGACATCTAGGTGATTTTTCGGTCTCCGTAGGTGGAGAAGTACACAGTGGTGTAGAACTACACAATTACCTCAATGTTCCAGTCATACTTGAAGCTCATGATTTCCTTGATTCCATGGCGCTTTTGCGGCTTCAATCACTGCATCAAAAGCTTTGTGCTCCCTTTTGACCATGTAGTCCCAATCTACCCATTGAGCTTGAGTGATTGGGGTCTTCATTTTTAGGTACACCAGGCGGTATTAATCACAGTGAAAGTCACACCAAAACCTAGGGTCGACTGTGTGCTTCTCATAGTCATAGACTTTATCCATCCTCAGCCTTCTCGCCTTTTCATCCCCCTTTCCTTTAATACAAATGCCGGATTGTTGGGCTGCCGGTTTGAGTCTCTAGCAGGGGCAGCCATCTTTAAGGGGCTGATGGGCTTCGGTTGCCCTTTCTCTCTGATTTTTATCCCTCCTGCCCTGTTTGTCAGTGCTTTGGCAGTATCCTTTTTATTCTTGGGCTCCTCAGGAAGTGGAGCCTTGCCCTTCTTTGGATCACGAGGAACCCTACCCTCGGATTCCTTTTCCTTCTCCTTTTCCCGCTCTTTATCTCCCAAGGTGACCAGCCTCTTTTTCTTGGGCTCTGAGGCACTAGCAACTTGGGAGCTCTGGGCTTCACGTTCGGCCCTTTTCTTTCTCCGTTGATCCTTCAAGGATTCTTCAACGGCTTGGGCAATTTATGCCTCCTCGTCGAGATCATGCTTCTTATTTGTTCTTGCCTCTCGACGAACAGCTTCTTTAGCCGCTTGGGCCTCCTTTGCTGCCCTTTCTTCGGCAATGCGTCAATGAAGGGCTTGTCGAGCCTCCTTGGTCGTGGGACTTGGAAGGGGAGAGCTTTGGTCGGAGTTCGACATATTTACTGAGAGACAGGATAATAGAGGTCAAGGAAGTGGAATATTGCAAGAGAATTCATGAAAAATGGCTAAAGTTGGAATTTGTTCTGTGTAAACCGGACTTGTCCGTTAAAGGACCGGACTAGTACGCTCGAGAACGGATTTGTCCGCCCAAAACCAGACTAGTCCAGGTTATACAGGAAGAACCCTAACCCTAACAATTTTTTGCAAGAACTTTGAATTTAGTTGCAATACTCCTAGGCTATGATCGCATCGATACTAGGAACAACATTTGTGAAGAGGTTTCTATCAAAAGACCTAAGAGTGAAGAAAATGAAGGATTTTTTGTTAGGTCAAGAATACCTCTTGAAATCTTCAAATGTGATAAATTTGGAGTTAAAACTTGAGCAACAAAGCCCGGGGAAGGGTTTTCTCACTCCTTAGGTCTCCAATCCGTGGATTGGACAAGATTTTTGGTGGAGGAAAGTGAAAATTACCAATTTGTGGGTGCTTCCGGCTTGAGAGAGGATGTGAGTGGACTAGTATGTGAAGAGAGAAGTCTGCCCGCCCCTGGGAGGTTAAGTCCCCAGGGGCCGGACTAGTCCAGGTTAGGTGTCCGGACAAGTCCGGTTGGCGGACCAGAGACGGACTTCTTTGGGGCCGGGATTGTTCGGCCTCCCCAGGCGGACTAGTCCGGTTTGGACTTGTCCGCTGCACTGCCAGGGTGAGCTTCGAAGGCACTATGTGTCCAGCGGGGCCAGGCCTCCCCTCACCACAGAGACAAGCTTCGAGGGCGCCATGTGTTCGGCGGGGCCGGACCTCCCCTCTCCTCGGAGGCGAGCTCCGAGGGCGCCATGTGTCTGGTGGGGCCGAACCTCCCCTCTCCTCAGAGGCGAGCTCCGAGGGCACCACGTGTCCGGCGGGGCCGGACCTCCCCTCTCCTCAGAGGCGAGCTCCGAGGGCGCCACGTGTCCGGCGGGGACGAACCTCCCCTCTCCTCATAGGTGAGCTCCCGTGGCGACACGTGTCTAGCGAGCCGGGGCCTCTCCTCTCCTTAGAGGCGAGCTCCGGTGGCGACACGTGTCCAGCGGGCCGAGGCCTCTCCTCTTCTCAGAGGCGAGCTCCCGCAGCGACACGTGTCCAGCGGGCCGGGGCCTCTCCTCTCCTCATAGGCGAGCTCCCGTGGCGACACGTGTACAACAGGCCAGGGCCTCTCCTCTCCTCAGAGGCGATCTCCGGTGGTGACACGTGTCCCGTGGGACCGGACCTCATCCCTTCCACAGGGGTGAGCTCCAGTGGCAACACGTGTCCCGCGGGGTCGGACCTCATCCCTTCCACAGGGGTGAGGTCCGGTGGTGACACGTGTCCCGCGGGGCCAAACCTCATCCCTTCCACAGGGGTGAGCTCCGGTGGCGACACGTGTCCCGCGGGGCCGGATCTCATCCCTTCCATAGGGGTGGGCTCCGGTGGCGACACGTGTCCCGCGGGGCCGGACCCCATCCCTTCCACAGGGGTGAGCTCCGGTGGCGACATGTGTCTTGCGGGGCCGGAGTAGTCCGGCTTGGTGTCCGGACAAGTCGTGTTAGCGGACCAGAGACGGACTTCTCTAGGGCCGGACTTGTCCGGCCTCCCAGGCAGACTAGTCTGGCTACATGCCGAAATTCATATAATTTGAATTTTAGCTCAAGAATACAATCCTTTTGGACAGGTTTTTGCAAATATCTTTGGCAAACATGGTCAGTAAGCATACATCAAACAAACAATGACCATATTTGACAAAGAGTCCTTTTGAACATATGTTTCATAAAGTAAGAGAGATTAGGGTAGAGTATGTTGAAAACATGCGATTTTTGAAGTTTATAAACAAGCAACAAACAGATGTGTACACTTCAAGCAACGTTTTGAGAATCTAGGATATTCAGTTCACTCCTTAGATCACAAAAGTGTTTCTCATCTAGGGGTTTTGTGAAGATGTCCGCCAATTGCTTCTCACTTCTAACATGAGAGATAACGATATGTCCCTTGATAGAATGATCTCTCAGTAAATGGTGACGTATATCAATATGTTTGGTTCTAGAATGCTCCACAGGATTTTGAGCAATCTTGATGCCACTCTCATTGTCACATAGGAGTGGAATATGGCTCAAGGTGTAACCATAGTCCCTAAGAGTTTGTTGCATCCATAGGAGTTGTGCACAACAACTCCCGGCTGCGACATACTCCGCTTTGGTTGTGGATAAGGCAATGGAGTTTTGTTTCTTTGAAGACCACGAAACAAAGGACCTACCAAGAAATTGACAAGTCCCCGACGTGCTCTTTCTATCTACCTTACAACCGGCATAATCGGCATCAGAGTATCCAATGAGATTGAACTTGGATCCCTTGGGATACCAAAGTCCTAGGTTAGGAGTGTGAACCAAATATCTAAGAATCCGCTTAACGGCCGTCAAGTGGCACTCCTTAGGAGCGGCTTGGAACCGTGCACACATACACACACTAAGCATTATGTCGGGCCTAGATGCACAAAGGTAAAGCAAAGAGCCTATCATGGAACAAAATACCTTTTGGTCCACACTTGGACCATCTTCATTAAGGTCAAGATGTCTGTTGGTTCCTATGGGAGTCTTGATGGGTTTGGCTTTGTCCATGTCGAACCTCTTAAGTATGTCTTGAGTATACTTGGTTTGACTTATGAACGTTCCTTCCTTGAGTTGTTTGACTTGGAATCCTAGGAAGAACTTCAATTCCCCCATCATTGACATCTCGAACCTTTGAGTCATTATCTTTGAAAACTCATCACAAAAAGCTTTGTTAGTAGAACCAAATATAATGTCATCGACATATATTTGGCACACGAATAAATCATCGTTAAAATGCTTAGTGAAGAGTGTATAGTCTGCTTTTCCTATCCTAAAACCATTTTTAATAAGAAAATCTCTAAGACACTCATACCAAGCTCTAGGAGCTTGTTTGAGGCCATAGAGGGTTTTCCGAAGTTTAAAGACATGGTTAGGATACTTATCGTCCTCAAATCCAGGTGGTTGCTCCACGTACACTTCCTCCTTGATTGGACCGTTGAGGAAAGCGCTTTTCACATCCATTTGGTATAGCTTGAAATCATGGTGAGTTGCAAAAGCAAGCAAGATACGAATTGATTCAAGCCTAGCTACGGGAGCAAAAGTTTCATCATAATCCAAACCTTCTACTTATGCATATCCCTTTGCAACAAGTCTTTCCTTGTTTCTTGTTACAACCCCATACTCGTCTTGCTTGTTGCAGAATACCCACTTGGTTCCCACAACATTTGCGTTGGGTCGCTTCACAAGTTCCCACACTTGATTTCTTTCAAAATTATTGAGTTCCTCTTTCATGGCCACCACCTAATCCGGATCTTGTAGTGCTTCTTCTATCTTGCGGGCTCCAAAGAGGAAACAAAAGAGTAATGTTCACAAAAATTAGCCATTCGAGAGCGAGTGGTCACCCCTTTGGAGATATCTCCTAGTATGTTATCGACGGGATGATCTTGTTGAACACTTTGGTGCACTCTTGGATGAGGTGGTTGAACTCTTTGATCTTCATCTTCATTGTCACTCTTTTCTTCATCTCCCCCTTGATCCAATTCTCTATCTTGACTTTGATCGTTTTGATCTTGTTGAGGTTGGCCTTGCTCATCTTGAGCTTGATCATGGGAGGAAGACATATTCTCGTTTGTTGGATGATCATTTGAGTCTTGAGGATGTTCTTGAGGAAAAAATTCTCCAAGTGCCATCCTTTTAAGTGCTTCTTGTGGAGCCTCTTCTTTATCTTGCACACTTTGATCAACTTGCTCCACTTGGGAGCCATTAGTCTCATCAAACACTATGTCTCTCGCCATTCAACAATTCCGAAAGTTTTGTTGAAAATACGATAGGCGTAGGTGTTTGAGTCATAACCAAGCAAGAAACCTTCGTCGGACTTTGAAGCAAACTTTGAAGTCCTAGGCTTCTTATTGAGAATATAACACTTGCTCCCAAAGACACGAAAATAAGAGATGTTATGTTTGTTACCGGTTAGAAGTTCGTAAGACGTCTTCTTCAAAAGTTGATGAAGATACAACCGGTTTATGGCATGGCAAGCGGTGTTAACCGCTTCCACCCAAAACCGATCCGACGTTTTGTACTCATCAAGCATGGTTCTTGCCATCTCAATGAGAGTTCTATTCTTCCTCTCAGCAACTCCATTTTGTTGAGAGGAGTAGGAGGCTGAAAACTCATGCTTGATGCCTTCTTCATCCAAGTACTCTCCCACTTGAGTGTTCTTGAACTCGGTGCCGTTATCGCTCCTTATGTTCTTAATTCTTAAGGAGAACTCGTTTTGAGCTCTTCTCAAGAATTTCTTGAGCACACCTTGAGTTTCTCCTTTGTCATGCAAAACGAACACCCAAGTGAAACGAGAATAATCATCTACAACAACAAGACCATATTTGTTACCGCCGATGCTTATGTAGGCGATTGGACCGAAGAGGTCCATGTGAAGTAGCTCCAAAGGTCTTGTAGTTGTCATGACATTTTTGGATGAATGTTGAACTCCAACTTGTTTTCCGGATTGACAAGCACTACATGGCCTATCCTTATCAAAAACAACATTCTTCAAGCCTCGAATGTGTTCTCCCTTGTGAAGTTTTTGCAAGTTCCTCATCCCAACATGGGCTAGCCTTCTATGCCACAACCATCCCATGTTGGTCTTCGCCATTAAGCACGTGTCAAGTTGAGCTTTATCTATGGTGAAATCCACAAGGTAAAGCTTTCCCTTCAGTACACCCTTAAAGGCGATTGAGTCATTGCTTCTTCTCACGACAGTCACACCCTCGTTAGTGAACATACAATTATAACCTTTATCACATAATTGGGATATGGATAGAAGGTTATAATCAAGGGAGTCAACATGCAAAACATTTGAAAGAGTATGATGGGGAGAGATAGCAATTTTACCGGTGCCAAGGATTTTCCCTTGGATATTGTCCCCAAAGTATATTCCTTCACTTGGAACTTCGTTTTCCTCATATTCCACAAACATCTTTCTCTCTCCGGTCATATGGTTTGTGCATCCACTGTCGAGCACCCATTTTGATCCACCGAAGGAGTATGCCTACAAAATAGAGTTATGCCTTACCTTTTGGTACCCAAGCGGAGTTGGGTCCTTTCATGTTAGTCAAAAGGCACTTGGGCACCCACACATAAGGTTTTGGACTCTTGTGGAGTGGCCCTTACCTTTTGGTACCCAAGCGGAGTTGGGTCCTTTCATGTTAGTCAAAAGGCACTTGGGCACCCACACATAAGGTTTTGGACTCTTGTGGAGTGGCCCAACATACCTAGCATAGATCTTTCCAAATTTTTTTCTCAATAAAACATATGAGGCATCAAATTCATGGAACAAAGGATGAGATTTATTTTTAGGCAAGTTAGATGATTTTGCAATGTTCCTTACATTTTCTTTGTTGGATGAACCTTCCTTGACAAATACAATCAAGTATTTTCCCTTCTTGGGAGTTTTAGCATGTTGCCTCCACTCCCGAGAATAGCCAAGACCATCTTTGACATGTGGAGGTCTTACATTGGTATATGCACTTCGTGCATATGCCACTTTTTCTTTGTCAAAGATAGCACCTTTCGGCGACTGCTTGTTTTGTGCCAACTTAAGTTCATATTTAAGTTTTAGGATTAAGTTTGAGCACTTGCAAGTTTGAGTTGCTTCGGGAGATTTCTTTGAGGAGGGTGAAATCATAGAGGAAGAAGGTGCATTGATCATGAGAGACTCAACTTGTGTTTCAAGGATATTGTTGACTTTTGTCAAGTTAACAATTTCATCCTTAAGCACAACAGTTGTGTCTTCAAGATTTGAGCAAGTTTCCTTGCTCAAAGCGAGTTCACGCTCAAGTGCCTTGCTTCTTTCCCTTTCAACCTCAAGAAGCTCTTCAAGCTCATGACATCTCTCCTTTTCAAGGATGAGCATGTCTTCTTGACGGTTGATGAGTTCATCCTTCTCAAAGATTTCTTCCGACAATAATCTCATCTTTTTCAAGGTGCTCCTACTTAGATCCTTAAGCATGGATTCATTATCACTACTACTATCAAAGCTATCAAGTAAAGAGATAGAGGAGGATGGTTTAGATTTAACCTTTCTTCTTCCCTCCTTAACCATGAGACATGTAGACTTGAAGTCTTCAATGTTTGGGAAGAGCTTGCTCCTTCCAATGGCAAGTGTTGCCACTTTCTCTTCATCCTCGGAGGATGAGTCTTCGTTTGAGTCCTATTACTTCCCAAGGTGGGCATGTTCTGATGGCTTCTTCTTCTTAAAGAATTTCTTCTCTTGAGACTTGCCTTCTTTCTTCTTCTTACTCTCTTCATATGGACAATTCACAATGAAGTGTCCATATTCACCACAGTTGTAGCATGCTCTTTTCGTCTTGGGATTGGACCTTTCCTTGTTCTTGTTCTCATAATGGTTGCCCCCCTTCCTTCTTCTCATCATCCCCTTGAACTTGTTGATGAAGAGCGCCTCTTCTTCATAGGTGTCGATGCCCTCATCATCACTTGCTTCGAAGTCTTGTAATGAGAATGTTGCTTTGAAAGCAACATCTTTCTTCTTTGAGGAGGCGAGCCTTTGGAGGTCGTTGTAGAACATGGCTTCCTTCTCCATCATCTCGTTGTTGATGATTCTTCCAAGCACTTCCTCCGGGGTCATTTGAGCATATCCCGGGCTCTCACGGATCAAGGAGCAAAGAGCAATGTTTCGAGGCATGAATGCCCGAAGCATCCTCTTCACCACCTCATGATCCGTCCATCGGGTGCATCCATAAGATCGGATCTTGTTGACGAGGACCTTGAGACGGTTGTACATGTCTTGAGGGGACTCACCATCCATGATGGTGAACCTCCCAAGCTCTCCTTCAATCATCTCGATCTTGGCTTCCCTAATGACTCGATTTCCTTCATGCGCTGTCTTGAGTGTGTCCCATATGTCTTTGGCCACCTCCAATCCATCGACTCGGTTGAACTCTTCTCGACTCAATGATGAGGTGATCACCCCAACTGCTTGAGCATTGCGATGAAGTAGAATGGCTTGCTCTAGAGTAACGTCTTCTTCATTTCATGGAAGATGGACACCTGTTAAGACAATTTGCCACAAGCTAGGATTTAAGGATATTAGATGCATCTTCATATTATGCTTCCACATTGAGTAATCATTCCCATCGAATTGAGGAGGTTTGCCAAGAGGAATAGATAAGTAGTGATTGTTGGAAGTTAATCGTTCATAGTTAAAAGGATATTAGAAGTAGTCCGGTTGACCACTCCTTTCTTGAACCTTCAGTTTCTTCTTCTCTTTACTTGAGTGACCTAGCTTCTCGCGAAGTCATGCCTTGAGCTGGCTAACTTCTTCATCGTCACTCGAGTGGTCTTGCAGCACACCCGTGTTCTTTTTCTTGTCATATGTGTTATCACCTTGTGACATCGACGGAATCTCGTATCCCTCTACTCCGGCCATCTTCTCTCCGAGTGGTTAGACTCTTGATGGAGAAACCAGCTCTGATACCAATTGAAATTGATGAACCCAACGGGTACGGGGGACGCCCTATCTTTCGATGAGAGATGTTGGTAATGAACGAATTTGGTGGAGGCCGACGTTGGCTGCCCGACTACCACAACCAGAATGGTGTGGCGCCTTGAGCGACAGTTACACCGTCCCCTGGTAACTACGATTTGGGTGGAGGTCGACGTTGTGCTACCCGACTACAACAACCACAAGGATGCTGCGCCTTAGCGATAGTTACACCGGCTCCTGTTGTTCCTGTACTTGCCGTGCCAAGAACAGCCTTGAACCTGCAAGCAATCGAAGAACAAGCAAGAACAAGATAACAAGCAAACATTCACGGGTGTGAAAAAGTTGGGGTTCTGATTCAAGTAATCGGAAGGTCTCGTCGACACTTGCGTTACAAGGAAGTAGCAATGGCTAAACTTACAGAAAACAAAACCCGCCCTGTCAAGGAGCTCTTGGACTACTTAAATAGGGGATGGAAGAGGGAAATTCGTCCAGCAATAAAGGTAGGACGTGATCTCCCTTATTCCCTTCCTTTTTCTGTGATAGACTACCATTTAATAGGGAAAGAAAGAGGGAAACCCATCCAGCAGCAAGGCGGGATATGATTTCCTCTATTTCTTTCCTTATTATAGATAATCTATCTTTAAATGGGGGAAGAAAGAGGGAATTTCGTCCAGCAGCAAAGTTGGACGAGATTTCCCTTATTCCTTTCCTTATTTGTCTAAATCTCTCTTTATTACATGGCACCAGCCTCAAGATTTCTCCTCGGGTGGAGCAGCCTTTATTGCATTAATCTCTCCATCCCTCCTAGCTGGATCAATTCCCAAGCACCTAATAATAACAAGGTCATCACAAGGCTTTAATAGGTCCCCATTTGAAGGATAATTACTTTGAACAGCCAGGAATGAATTCACCTGATAATTAAGTTGACGTGCACGAGCGCGTGTCATTGGACCTTGATTAGCTGAGAGTGGTGAATGGGCTGGTGTTGTGGTTGTATCAACGGTAGCGATGTCCGCATCATCCTCCCCTTCTTGCAATTGAGTCGTCCTCGACTCAAATGTGTCTGCCTCACCCATATATGGTTTCAAATATGCAATATTAAAAGAGGAAGTAACCCCAAAATGTGTAGGCAACTCAATTTCATATGCATTATCATTAATTTTTCGAAGCACTTTGAAGGGTCCAGCAGCTCTAGGTAGTAATTTAGATTTTCTCAAATCAGGAGATCTATCCTTTCTCAAATGCACCCAAACCAAATCACCAGGTTCAAAAGTAACATGCTTCCTACCCTTGCTACCGGCTTGTTGATACTTAGCGTTCATGCTCTCAATGTTTGCTTTAGTTTGCTCATGCATTTTAAGAATTAATTCAGCACGGCGAGAAGCATCAAAATTCAATTTCTCTGAAGGTGGCAGAGCCAAAAGATCAATGGGAGCACGAGGAATAAAACCATATACAATCTGAAAAGGGCACAATTTAGTAGTAGAATGCAGCGAACGATTGTAAGCAAATTCAATATGAGGCAAACATTCTTCCCATAATTTGATGTTATGTTTCAGAACAGCCCTTAGCATGGTAGATAAACTACGGTTCACTACTTCGGTCTGTCCATCAATTTGAGGGTGACAAGTGGTAGAAAAGAGTAATTTTGTCCCCAACTTAGCCCATAAGGTTTTCCAAAAATGACTAAGAAATTTGGCATCTCTATCTGAAACAATAGTGTTTGGAACCCCATGCAAACGAACAACTTCTTGAAAGAACAAATCAGCAATATGGGTAGCATCATCAGTTTTGTGGCATGGTATGAAATGTACCATTTTAGAAAATTTGTCGACAACAACAAAAATACTATCCCTCCCCTTCTTTGTTCTAGGCAATCCTAAAACAAAATCCATAGAAACATCCTCCCATGGAGCACTAGGAACAGGAAGAGGCATGTATAAACCATGTGGATTAAGACGGGACTTAGCTTTTTGACAGGTGGTGCAACGAGCAACAAACCGCTCCACATCTCTCCTCATCTTTGGCCAAAAGAAATGGCTTGCTAAGATGTCCTCCGTCTTCTTGACACCAAAGTGTCCCATCAATCCTCCACCATGTGCTTCCTGCAATAGTAAGATACGCACAGAACCAGCTGGAATGCACAATTTGTTAGTTCGAAACACAAAACCATTAGTGAGAACAAACTTGTTCCATGTTTTTCCTTCTTTACATTGCAGCAGCACATCTTTGAAATCAGCATCAAAAGCATATTGTTCTTTAATTGTTTCCAAGCCAAAAATCTTAAAATCAAGTTGGGACAACATATTGTAACGGCGAGATAAGGCATCCGCAATGACATTATCTTTTCCTTTCTTGTGTTTGATGGCATAAGGAAAGGACTCAATGAATTCTACCCACTTGGCATGCCTACGGTTTAGATTAGTTTGGTTCTTAATGTGCTTCAAAGATTCATGATCATAATGTATAACAAATTCTTTAGGCCATAAATAATGTTGCCATGTTTCCAAAGTTCGTACTAGTGCATATAATTCTTTATCATAAGTGGAATAGTTCAGACTAGGCCCATTCAGTTTCTTGCTAAAATAAGCAATAGGTTTCCCCTCTTGCAACAAGACACCTCCCAATCCAATACCACTAGCATCACATTCCAATTCAAAAGTCTTACTGAAATCTGGTAATTGGAGAAGGGGTGTATGAGTTAACCTATTCTTCAAAGTTGCAAATGCAGCCTCTTGCGCCTTGCCCCATGTGAATGGAGCACCCTTCTTTGTAAGCTCATGCAGTGGGCCTGCTATGGTGCTGAAGTCTTTCACAAAACGACGATAGAATCCAGCAAGTCCGAGAAAGCTTCGTACTTGTGTGACCGTGGTAGGAGTCGGCCAGCTGTGTATCGCCTCCACCTTGGCTTGATCAACTTCAATTCCCTGTGGTGTCACAACATAGCCAAGAAAAGAAACTCGATCCGTGCAAAAGGTGCACTTGTCAATGTTACCAAATAAGCGTGCATCACGTAAAGCATTGAAAACAGCACGGAGATGATCAAGATGAACTTCGAGAGATGCGCTATAGATCAAGATGTCATCGAAATATACTACCACAAATCTTCCAATGAAAGCACGTAAAACCTCATTCATTAATCTCATGAAAGTGCTAGGTGCATTCGTGAGACCAAAAGGCATGACTAACCACTCATACAAACCAAACTTTGTTTTAAACGCTGTTTTCCATTCATCACCTAGCTTCATGCGAATTTGATGGTATCCACTACGCGAATCAATTTTAGAGAAAATCGTCAAGCCACTAAGTTCATCAAGCATATCATCTAACCTAGGAATAGGATGACGATATCTAATGGTAATGTTATTAATTGCTCGACAATCTACACACATGCGCCATGATCCATCTTTCTTTGGGACCAAAAGGACAGGAACGGAGCAAGGACTAAGGGACTCACGCACATAACCTTTGTCGAGTAATTCCTGTACTTGCCGCTGAATCTCCTTAGTCTCCTCTAGATTGTTCCTGTATGGTGCTCGGTTGGGCAAAGAAGCCCCAGGGATGAGGTCAATCTGATGCTCAATCCCTCTCAATGGTGGCAGCCCGGCTGGTACATCTTGTGGAAACACATCAGCGTATTCCTGCAAAAGCTTAGTGATAGAAGGAGGCAAAGCACATGGTGTGTCGTGAAGTGAGAACAAAGCTTCTTTGCAAACAAACACATAGCAGATTGCAGTATCACTTTTTAATTCAAACAAATCAGATTTGGAAGCAAAAAAACAAACGCTCGTTAATTTTATTTCATTCTTCTTCATATGAGCAGATTTGGAATTGTCAGTCTTAGGCTGTACCGATTTCTTCACGACATCTGAATTTTCATTTTCAGCAGATTTCTTATTTTTCTCTTTGCAAGCTCTAGCAATGTCATCCTTCAAAATAGCATCAGGGGACACGGGTGCAAAACAAGTTTCTTCTCATGATGCATGAAAGAGTATTGATTTGATTTACCATGATGTAATGTATCTTTATCAAATTGCCAAGGTCGACCAAA
Source organism: Neostapfia colusana (assembly GCA_030760725.1). Taxonomy (NCBI): domain Eukaryota; kingdom Viridiplantae; phylum Streptophyta; class Magnoliopsida; order Poales; family Poaceae; genus Neostapfia; species Neostapfia colusana. The sequence goes on from JASWHV010000006.1 coordinate 113,051,555, forward strand.
TAGCATAGAACAAGCTTGCATAGGTACCACATCACAATCAATGTAATCATGGTAGGAACCAATTGCAAATTCGACACGAACCAGACGTGTTACCTTAAGCTTACCACTGTCGTTGAACCATTGGATGTAGTAGGGATGTGGATGTGGAAGTGTTGTCATCCCAAGCTTTTCTACCATGGTAGCACTTGCTAAATTGTTGCAGCTTCCTCCATCAATAATAATGCGACACGATCGTTCGAAAACTACACACTTAGTTTGGAATAGATTGTGTCGCTGGTTCTGTTCAGCTTTGATCATTTGGGCACTAAGACACGCCTCACAACAAGACTCTCATAGTGGGCAGCATGATCAGCCCCAATGTGCTCTTCATCATCATTCTTCTTTCCTGCTTCTTGTGCAGCAAGCATGGCATATGTTTCATTATCTAAATCACTAGCGGATGAGTACTCACCATTTTCTCGTACAACCAGCACACGCTTGCTTGGGCAGTCCCTTCGTAGGTGCCCAAAACCCTTGCACTGGAGGCATTGAATGTCTTTTGTTCTCCCGGTAGAAGCAATGGAAGAAGAAGTGTTGGCTGCAACTTGGGTGGATCCTTTTGTTGTCTCGATTGCACGCGAAAGTGCTGATTTTGATGTAGTCCTGGGCAACCCATTGGAAGCATCGTCTGGAGAATCATGCTTAGTACCAGCAGCACTTGAGCGGAACTGCCATGAGGTAGTTCGACCTGCAGAAATGTTAGTTCTTGTACGTCGTCCCTGCACTTCTCTTTCAGCCTTACAAGCAAGATGGAATAATCGAGTGACGTTAGTGTAATCCTTATAAGCCAATATGTCCTGAATTTCTCTTGTTAAACCACCCATAAACCTAGCCATTGCAGCCTCTTCATTTTCAACTAGGCCACAACGCATCATGCCTATTTGAAGTTCTTGATAGTATTCCTCAACAGATTTGTTGCCTTGCCTAAGTTGTTGTAATTTATGCAACAGGTCACGAGCATGATAGGAAGGAACAAAACGACGATGCATGATTCGTTTCAAAGCATTCCAAGTTTGTGGTACGGTAGCTGGATTTTTAGTTTGATATTCATGCCGCCAAACAGAAGCAAAGTCAGTGAATTCACTAGTGGCAGCTCTAACCTTTTTATCATCAGGGAAATCATGGCATGCAAATTTTTGATCTACTGACAATTCTCAAGACAGATATGCATCCGGATCATATTTACCATCAAAAGGTGGTATGGAGAATTTAATGCTGCGTAGGGAATCGTCATTGTCACGTACCTCGCGTCGTTGAGCTCGACCACCCATACCACGATGGTCGCGACGTGGCTGCCGTCGATACCTGAAAGGTCCATCATCAAGCTCGGTATCCGCTGAATACTCCGCCTCGTCATATCTTGCAGCACTGCCAACGGAGTCGTGGCTGTCATCAACACGTCTTTGCCTCTCTTCGCGTCCAACCTGTTCCATCCTCTCCAATCGCTCAATAATTGCTGCAAGAGAAGTGTTAATAGCCCCAGCAGTGCTTTCTAATGTGGTGAGTTTGGTGTTGGTGCAAATCTGCATCGACTCTAATTGACCAATGCGTTCATTGGTTACTTGAATATCCTCATTGAGAGCATCTGTGTGTAGCTTTACTTGGCGTTCGAAATGCTGAATGATGCCCCTCGTACGTGGTGAATGTGGAGATGTCCCATTCGCATCAGCTGACATGGTTAGTAAAGAAAGGAAATACAACAGCAAACAGATTAATCCTAACAGTTGCTAAGAGGTGGTAGGACAGCACAATTCCCCACTAGCAAGAAATCAAGGTCTTACAAGTTCTTACCATGCGATGCAGGAGGCGCCGGCAATCAGCAAGAACAACAACAAACGGTGGCTGCCAGCACAACCTTATGGTGTCGTAGACAATTTTGTGGAGTTGTAGGTGGCTGCTAGACACAATTTGTGCAAAGGAACAGCTAGTACCACATTAGTCACAACAAGTTGAATAAACATTCCACGATGGTATTGTGCTGGTCCTAGCTCAAACCTTACTAGAGACGTGAGCCGTAACTCCACGTGACGTTGGATTACTATGGTAGGGAAGTTCGAACAGCCCGATCCGTTGTGTTTCAACAACGTTGAAAACAGCAAGTTGAACTTCGAAACATGAAACAAATGTTACACAAATTGTCTCTCTTTTTTTTGTACTTAGAAACTTTTTTTGTGATTGTAATCAGTGCGGCTTTTCTTTTTGCACGTGCCTTTTTCTTGCTGATCCGTGCAGCTTTTCTTTTGCACTTGCCTTTTTTCTCAACTTTGGGTAGATAATGGAAATGGACTGAGAACAAAGTGGCACGAACTCAAATTCTAGCGGTGAAAAACTTAGGACCAGCAACTTGACACAAAAAGGCAACCGTGAATTCAACAAGTCGAGAGCTAAGTAGCCAAGCAAAAGGCTGAAAGTGTTTTTAGGATTTTTTTTAGAGCGAACTTTTGTAGGCAAAAGTGGACTGTAGGTAAATGAAGAACAAGGAGAAGGAAATCTCTCACCGAGCAACCTGAAATCTGATACCACTTGATGAACCCAACGGGTACGGGGGACACCCTATCTTTCGATGAGAGATGTTGGTAATGAATGAATTTGGTGGAGGCCGACGTTGGCTGCCCGACTACCACAACCAGAATGGTGTGGCGCCTTGAGCGACAGTTACACCGTCTCCTGGTAACTACGATTTGGGTGGAGGTCGACGTTGTGCTACCCGACTACAACAACCATAAGGATGCTGTGCCTTAGTGATAGTTACACCGGCTCCTGTTGTTGCTGTACTTGCCGTGCCAAGAACAGCCTTGAGCCTGCAAGCAATCGAAGAACAAGCAAGAACAAGATAACAAGCAAACACTCACGGGTGTGAAAAAGTTGGGGTTCTGATTCAAGTAATCGGAATGTCTCGTCGACACTTGCGTTACAAGGAAGTAGCAATGGCTAAACTTACAGAAAACAAAACCCGCCCTGTCAAGGAGCTCTTGGACTACTTAAATAGGGGAGGGAAGAGGGAAATTCGTCCAGCAATAAAGGTAGGACGTGATCTCCCTTATTCCCTTCCTTTTTTTGTGATAGACTACCATTTAATAGGGAAAGAAAGAGGGAAACCCATCCAGCAGCAAGGCAGGATATGATTTCCTCTATTTCTTTCCTTATTATAGAAAATCTATCTTTAAATGGGGAAGAAAGAGGGAATTTCGTCCAGCAGCAAAGTTGGACGAGATTTACCCTTATTCCTTTCCTTATTTGTCTAAATCTCTCTTTATTACATGGCCCCAGCCTCAAGATTTCTCCTCGGGTGGAGCAGCCTTTATTGCATTAATCTCTCCATCCCTCCTAGCTGGATCAATTCCCAAGCACCTAATAATAACAAGGTCATCACAAGGCTTTAATAGGTCCCCATTTGAAGGATAATTACTTTGAACAGCCAGGAATGAATTCACCTGATAATTAAGTTGACGTGCACGAGCGCGTGTCATTGGACCTTGATTAGCTGAGAGTGGTGAATGGGCTGGTGTTATGGTTGTATCAACGGTAGCGTGTCCGCATCAGAAATGGCCTAGAGGGGGGTGAATAGGCTAAAATTCCTGAAATGACTTAATTAAATGAGATTAGAACACAGTGGCTGGAATAGTCTGGCTCAGGGGCAGACTAGTCCGATCAACCTACTGGAAAAGCCTAAAAAGGCTAGACTAGTCTGGCTCACGGGCGGACTAGTCCGGTCAGATTGTTGAAAAGCCTAAACTTGATTTTTATGGGTTTTTCTTCAGATTTTAGTTTAACAAAATGCAAATAAACTATCTACCAATCTAATATAACAAATATGACAAAGTATTGAGCTGGATTGCAAGATTGTGACCTGAAATGTTATAAGAGCGAAATGATCGAACGAACCCTAAGCAATTCTAATGATCAATGAAATGTAAGTGCAAAATGACACGAAGATTTTTGCCCGAGGTTTGATTCCACTCAGGAATCTATGTCCCCGTTGAGGAGTCCACAAAGGACCGGGTTTAACAACCCTTCCCTCACCAAGTCGCCACTAAGGCCAACCCGGTTCTTCACTATCTCAAGGGTGAACTTACAAAGTGTTGGGGCTGCTCACAATCTGAGGCTCCCACTTGATCACGTCCACAAAACTCCACGGATCTCACAAGCCATAGGTCACAAAGACTCACACCAAGTGCACGAGATCACTCCGAGAGCCAAAACACGAAGTTCTTCCTTCTCCTCTCCTCACACACCCAAATCCACTCAAGAATTGGTTCTAGAGGGTGAGTAGGCAAGAGAGAAGGCTTAGGGGGGCTCTAGGATCGCTGTGGCGGCGCTAGGGTTCCAGGTGTATCTAAATGAAGTCGGGGCATCTCCTTTTATAGAAGTCCCGAAGCCAACCGTTGCCACCTACCGAAAGTCCGGACTAGTCCGCCTCACACCGTACTAGTCCGATCTCACACAGGAACTATTTATCTGGGTGAGAACGGACAAGTATGGAGGACCCGGACTAGTTCGGCCACTAAGGCGGATAAGTCCGGTCCACCAAGACTTAGCTGTGGGAGCTCTCATCTCACAACCATATGGACTAGTCTGCCTTAGAACGGACTAGCCCGAACTCACACAGAGACTGGTTGTCCGAGTGAAAATGGACTAGTCTGGCTAGCCCGGACTAGTCCGACCACTGAGGCGGACAAGTCCGGTCTACCAGGACTTAGTCCCGAAACACACTCACCAAGAGAGAAACGGACTAGTCCGTCCCCAAACGGACAAGTCCGAACTCCGTCAGGAACTCTTAGTCCGCCCTAAAACGGACTAAGCCGTAGGACTTCCGGACTAGTCCGGCCTCTTCCCTGGACAAGTTCGGCCTGCCCAACTTTACCTCTCTACCTATCTCCACTAAGGATTTGACACTTCTAACGCTTTGAGCTCTCTTCTATGATCTCAATGCACTTGACACACACACTCTTTCTTTTATACGGCTAGACTACTAAAGACTCAAGTGAAACCCTAATTTCTACTCTTGGAAATATCCTGTGCTTATGATCATCTCAGCTCATTAGTCTCTTAATTTGTCATCATCAATCATCTAAAACCCACGGGGATGCCTAGATGCACTTACAATCTTCCCCTTTTTGGTGATTGATGACAACACATTAAGTTTCAACATAAGAGGTAAAAAATTTATTTTTATAACAAGTGTACGTATGAAAAAATCCCCCTGAATGTATGCAAGAGTAAAAGAGGGGAGTTGGCATACATTCACATGTTATGGTGGGATGCCTACGTGTTGTGCACAAAAATAAAAATGTGATAAGACAATAAGCATAAAACAGCCATAAACCAACACGTAGTGTTACACAAAAGATAGTCATGAATAAAACATAAAACATAGATAGCCATGTCCAAAATATCTATTATGCGACTAGAAGATGATAAAAAGTAGGACATCCTTTTCACATTTCTCCCCCTTTGGCATCAAGGCACCAAAAAGGAAATGAGGGAGGAAGATACGCCTAAGTCTACTCGTCATCTTCTTCGTCTTCTTCTTCATCGCTCTCCGTAGCCTCCGTATCCTCTTCTTATTCGTCGGCGGTGGTGGATGGAGGCACGACCTTGGAAGAGCTTCCATATTCCCTGAACTAGGCGAGCTCATCAGCGGTGAACTCTAGATATGGAGTGAGTTCCCCATCACTCTCCTCCGGGGAAGACACGGGTACCTCAAGCTTGTCACACACAGCCTTGAGGTACTTCTCCAAACGCTTCTCCATGCATCGAGTCCGGACCTCCACACGCCGACAGGAGGCGAAAAGTACGTTGAAGCACTTGAAGAATCCGCTCATGGACTGCAGAGGAGGAGATGATGGGGGAGCCGCTGAGTTGGACGGAGGTTGAGCATTTTTTCTTCCTTGATGGTTCTGGCACAATGGGGGGTAGCTGAGGATGGAGAGGTCGATGAGTGACATCCTTGACAAAAACTATCCCCGACACCTTCTCAATTAGGCACATGATGTACGGTGCATAACCACATGAGCGGTTGGGAGTGTGAGATATGTTGAATATGTCATCATAAATGTGCTCAACAAGGTTGAACTTCTCTTCACCATCTATCAAGAGGAGGAGATGACTTAAGTTTCCTTGAATTACCCCTGCATCTCCATCCTTAGGGGCAATGGTCCTCCTCAGAATCCGGTTGAGGATGCTATAGAATGGCTTGATGTTCCTAGCAAGCCCAGCCTCATAGGGAACATGACTAGGATACATATAGTCAAGTTGATCCCTGTCCACTGCCTTGAGATTGGAAATGATAGTCTCATGATCCAAGTGCTCCTCAAGGCCAAGTATCTGTGCAAACCTCTCATAGGTGACTGAGTACTGCTCTCCATGAGTCATCCAGGTGATTTTTCGGTCTCCGTAGGTGGAGAAATACACAGTGGTGTAGAACTGCACAATTACCTCAATGTTCCAGTCATACTTGAAGCTCATGATTTCCTTGATTCCATGGCGCTCTGCGGCTTCAATCACTGCATCAAAAGGTTTGTGCTCCCTTTAAGCTATGTAGTCCCAATCTACCCATTGAACTTGAGTGATTGGGGTCTTCACTTTTAGGTACACCAGGCGGTATTAATCACAGTGAAAGTCACACCAAAACCTAGGGTCAGCTGTGTGCTTCTCATAGTCATAGACTTTATCCATCCTCAGCCTTCTCACCTTTTCAGCCCCCTTTCCTTTGAATACAAATGCCGGATTGTTGGGCTGCCGGTTTGGGTCTCTAGCGGGGGCAGCCATCTTTAAGGGGCCTATGGGCTTCGATTGCCCTTTCTCTCTGATTTTTATCCCTCCTGCTCTGTTTGTTAGTGCTTTGGCAGTAGCCTTTTTATTCTTGGGCTCCTCAGGAAGTGGAGCCTTGCCCTTCTTTGGATCACGAGGAACCCTACCCTCGGATTCCTTTTCCTTCTCCTTTTCCCGCTCTTTATCTCCCAAGGTGACCAACCTCTTTCTCTTGGGCTCTGAGGCACTAGTACTCCACATGACCTTCGACGTACTCCTCTCCTGTTGCTGATGTTTGTATGATAATGCAAGGGTGAGTACATGTCGTACTCAGCAAGTGCGGGAAAAGTATGACATGTAGCTTAAACCAAGGTAGGAAATAAAGGCTCATTGCAGAAAGCAAAGTTTATTTCACAAACATGATAAAAACAACAACTATCTTTAAGTGAATTTAATCCCAACATATATTTAAGTAAAACAGCAACATACCTCCTTCATAATTCACCACTTATCATGTCTCAACCAACCATTAATCTTTCTCAACTTTATCTCATGCTCATAATATCCATAACCATCTTATATTCTCATAACTGAAACCAAAACTCATTCTCATATTCATATGACCAAAGCCAAACTTAATGTCATGACTCAAACAATTCCAAAACCAATCCCAATGACCATACCATAACCATACCAAACATCCATCCTAAACCATCCATCCCATGTTTCCCATCTAATCATTTGAGTTGACCAGGCGCTTGTGACCGTAAGCACGACTATCAAGATAGTTTTACACTCTGCAGAGGTGGCACCACTTTACCCACAAGTTTGTGATTTCGTCACCCGTCGGCGACTGCAGAACCTCCATTGTACCAGTACACAACCGTCAGTGTATGGCCAAGAGATCAAAAAATAGCCTTTACAAAGGGGCTACTAGATGTATGGACTCACTAAGGTTTCACCAGCAGGCTCGAATCACCATTCTCCCACCTACGGGCCCCCTCTTGTGCCATGCAGTTCCTAGGGCAGTCCTCTCTCAACTCCCATTCCCCGCGCCTTCCATGGTCCATAACAATCTAGCAACTTACCTAATTAGTCAGCTAAGCCGCACCCATATTTGGCCTTGTGGTGGCACTGTTTTCCTGGCATGTGCTAGCATGAACCGGTCCTTAGATCTATGGCAAGTAAACCACCATCTCATTCTACCACATCCATGAACCAAGCTTGCCTAGATCTCCCCCAATTCTATGCTCATTATCATCATCAAGTTATCATTATCATTACTCACATGAGTGCAGTACTTAGACATGTTTTATCTCGGCTTCCCATATCCCGTAGATTAGCGAAGCAAAAAGGAAAAACGACCATACCCGACTCATCAACTTCCCGGCGACAAGGATGGTTAACAAAACTAGTAAACTCCTATAAAAGGGTTTACCATCAAGTTGACTCAAGCAAATATATTTTCGCAAACAAAACAGTTTCAAAACATGGGATCAATATGGTCAAGGGGCACTTGCCTTGATCCTGTGGCTTTTGTTGCTCACGGATCTCGAAGTCTCGGTGCTTTAGTTCTTCGTAGATGGCTTCCTGATCTTGTCCTTCTACTCACAACCACGCACGTACAAAATTATAGCAATCAAACATCATGCACAAACTTTACTCAAGATGCAATGGTGCAAATCCTATAATGTTGTTTTATTAGACCAGTTTGTACGTGTCCTTGCATGTTTTAATGGCTTGCATGGGGTTTTATGGTGAACAAAGGTGTAAGGATCAAGTGTTGATGTGGTGATGATCTTGACTCAAGATCTAGATCAATTCCACCGTCAAAAACCGATCAACACATGATCTATCCACACGAAACAGCTTCTGTTCGAAGAGAACGAAGAAAACGGATGCGAAGATGTCGTAAGATGGGTAACGAAGACCTACCTCACTTCTCTTATGATCGTCGGCTCTTTTCCGGTGACGACGAGGTGTGATGGTTCGTCGGCCGTGCTTACCGGCGACTGAACTCCGGCGAGGGGTGTAACTCGGCGAGTTGGGGGCTAGGGCCTCTAAGTTGTCGACTTGGAAAAGGTGTTACGGCCAAGGGGGTTTTTGAGTTCTATTTATAAAAGGAAAAGAAGAGTCCTAATCCGATTGGATTTCAAATAAGAGTCCTATTCGATTTGTTTTGAATCTTAATAACTTATCTCCAATTGATTTGGTGCGTGTAGCAACGTGGAAATCGTGTCGGTTCCCTCAGTACCGGGTATTCTAGCGCGCACAGGAGGAAAAACCGCCTAAGGACCTCGTTTCTCTGCAGTGATGAGCTCCGGAGACGCCACGTGTCCAGCGGGGCGGGGCCTCCCTTCTCCTCAGAGGCGAGCTCCGCGTGCGCCACCTGTCTGGCGGGCGGGACCTCCCTTCTCCTCAGAGGCGAGCTCCGTGTGCGCCACGTGTCTGGCGGGGTCAGACCTCCCTATCCGTTAGAGGCGAGCTCTGGGGGCTCCATGTGTCAGTGTCGGACCTCCTTTCTCCTTGAAGGTGGGCTCCGAGGATGACACGTGTCCAGCAGTGTCGGACCTCCCTTCTCCTTGGAGGTGAGCTCCGAGGACTACACGTGTCCAGCAGTGTTGGACCTCTAGGAGATGAGCTCCGAGGGTGACACGTGTCCAGCGGGTCGGACCTCTTGGAGGCGAGCTCCGAGAGCGACACGTGTCCCATGGGGTCGGGCCTCATCCCTTCCGCAGGGGTGAGTTCCGAAGTTGACACGTGTCTGGCGGGGCTGGACCTCACCCCTTCCGTAGGGGTGAGCTCCGAAAGCGCAACGTGTCCCGGAGGAATGAGCCTCGCTTTTTCGCAGAGACTAGCTCCGAAGTCAACATGTGTCCCGCGGGGCTGAGCCTTGCTTCTCCGCAGAGACTAGCTCTGAAGTTAACACGTGTCCCGCGGAGCTGAGCCTCGCTTCTCCGTAGAGACTAGCTCCGAAGTTAACACGTGTCCCGCGGAACTGAGCCTCGCTTCTCCGCAGAGACTAGCTCCGAAGGCGACACGCGTCCAGCGGGGCCAGACCTCGCCCCTTCCTCAGAGGTGAGCTCCGAGCCTGCTACGTGGCCAGCAGTGCCGGACCTCACCCCCTCCGCAGGGATGAGCTCCGAAAGCGCCAGTGGCCAGCGGGCCGCGGGAAGTGTCGACAGCGCTCCTCGGCGAATTGGAATTTGCTCTTTTCAGCTATCTTTCTCCAATTTTTATGATTCTTTCCCATTTCTATTTCTTTTGTAATGTTTTTCTATATGCAATGCATGAATATGAAATTGAGGGTGTTATAGCTCCGAAGCTGCCACGCGTCCGCAGGCTCTGAGTCTCACTACCGGCCTAGGATGGCTCCGGAGCCGTCATGTGTCCGATAGTGTCGGACCAGACCTCCTGCCAGGGAGGGCTTCGGCACTGTCACGTGTCCGGAACCTCCGAGCCATGTCTCTAGACAGAGAGAGCTCCGGAGCCGCCACATGTCTAATGGTACCGGACCCGACCTCCAGCATGGGAGGGCTACGGTGCTGCCACATGTCTGGAACCTCCGAGCCACATATCTCGCCAGAGAGAGCTCCGGAGGTGCCACGTGTCCTATGGCTCTAGGCCCGACCTCCAGCATGGGAGGGCTTCGGTGCTGCCACGTGGGCAACAACGCCGCCCTTCCCGCCAAGGAGGGCTTCGGTGCTGCCACATATCCTACGGCTCCGGACCTCCCCTCTTGCCAGGGAGAGCTCTGGCGTTGCCACGTGTCCAACGACTCTGGACCCCTCGCTACTCCGCAAGACTGCTCTGGTGACGATGCGTGTCCCGGGGGCCAGCCACCCGGACGTCGCGCCGACAAGCAACGGGAAGATAGCTAAGGAGTAAAGAGGAAGGTGTGCTATCAGGTCGTGCATTCAAGGCTCGCGCCTTCCCCAGAAGCATGGCACACAGCGCGCGCCTCCATCCTCCGCATGTTCACACCGTAACAGGACAGGGCGAAGAGGCGTGACAGTGGAACAGTGCCGCCCAACGGCATAGAGCCGCTCAGCAGAGCGAGAAGACGTGGCGACAAGACGGTGTCTTCATCATCAACTGCTACCCGGTTAGAGGCGCCCGGTGTGTCAGGCGACGCGCCTTGACTCCTCTGATAGCGACATTGCATATAGTTGCAAATGACCTAACTCATGTATAGGGCACGGACAGCTGCAGGGCCGCCTGTCAGGCCCCGGGCCACATTGTAACTACCCCAGCCTTGAGCTATAAAAGGATCGGGGCAGTCTCCGGACAAAGGGTTTGCAACCCTGCAACCTTACGCATAAACGCTCACACTCAGGCAACAAACAACAACCAACTCTCCATGGACGTAGGGTATTACGCTCAAGTGGCCCGAACCACGTAAATCCTCGTGTTCATCTCGCCATCGTGCTACGACGCTCAAATCCACTAAGCCCCTCCTAAAAAAGAACCTCCAGATGTGCTGCTCCAGGGCAGAGCGGGGGAAGTGTCACAGGAAACACTTCGACAAGTATGGTGTGGCATTTGTACTGAACGGTGAGAAGCCATCTGTCGCTAACCCGATGCGAATATTTCTTGCATCGTTGGTGAAATCTAGATCAAAGCGGTCCAACGCCTTCCATGCCTCATCGTCGAACGGGTGCACCATGACTTCAAGGTTCTCACGTACACCTTCTTTGTGTCATCTCATATGTATGGCAGTTCTTTTTGAGAGAAACAAGCACTTCAACCGAGGTGTGATAGGGAAGTAATGAAGTTGTTTATGTGCAACTTCAGTCTATACACGTTGTCCTTCGTTATTATCAACCTCGATAAACCTCGATTTGCCACATTGTAAGCACTTCTTCTCGTTGGCGTGCTCTTTCCAAAAAAGCATGCAGTTTTCTGGGTAGACATGAATCTTCTCATATTTTATACAAAGATCAGAAATCAATTTCTTGGACTGGTACATATCTTTCGGCACTTTATGTGGTTGAGGAAGAATATCGCTGATCAATTTGATGAGAGGGTTGTAACAATTGTTGGAGAAGAAATACTTAGACTTAATTGTCATAAGTCTGGTCATGAAATTAAGAAGAGTCATTTTTATGTGTTCATGCAGTGGCTCTTCTGAAGCTCTGAGAAGCTTAAAGAACATTTCAACCTCCGTTGTAGGAGCATCCTCTATCTATGGCTTCAAGCATCTCCCCCATCCTATCGACTCCCGGTCTATCATCCACCACTTCATCTTCTACAGCTTCGGAACGTGTCTCGCCGTGAAAGTACCATACCTATTACTTTTGCATGAAACCGTTTCGATACAAGTGAAACGTCAATATCACCTTCGAAAAATTTCGTATTTTGGCATTTGGTACATGGGCACTGCACCCTGTTGTTGTTGGACAACGAAAAAGCTCGTTGTATAAAAGCATTTGTCTTGGTGAACCACTCCTGAGTGATGCCCATTCTTTTTCCAACCAAAATACATTCAAGTCCGGTCTTCAGCCATGTCTGAGGTTATACCTTCAAAGCGGACAAATCATTATTAGTATATTTTTATGTCTTGTCACGGCTCTTACAACTAGATAGATAGGTACTAAACCCACACAAGAGTGATCGAGATAACGTGCTTATGACGAGACACGGAGTTCAAATCGGAACAAAATTTTGATAGCATAACCCCGCTGTTCTCCAACTGCACGCCCAAAAATGGAGCAGAGAACATTAGGGTTATGCTCTCGAAATCACGTCCAGATCCAGACCCCGTACCTAACTCGTCAAAAGCACGTCCTCGGCCACTTTCAGGCTGTCCAAAAATAGACAATTACGAACCTACACGCCTCACATGCCTATCGCATGTGAGACGTGCAGATTCGAAACGGGTAATTAATTTCTATAGGTTATGTCACTCATTTTCATTTTTCAGTCATTTACTAGAGAGGAAAGAATGAGAAAAAGGGGGTAAGTTGGTGAGAGTTAAAAGTTCAACGAGCCTACCAGTCTCGTCGCCGTCTCCTTGCCGACGCGTCACCATTGAAAGTTTCGTGCCGTGCCGGGTCGGGCCGGCCCGAAACCCGTTAATATACGTATAATTATTAAACACTCATCAATTAATTATCTAATTAAAAACTAATTGAAAAATTCAAAATTAAATAAACAATTAAATAATTAAAACTAATTAACTTATGGAAACTAATTAAACAATTAAAAACTAATTAAACAAATTACAAAGTAATTAAACAAATTAATTACAAACTAACTAAGTGATCAATTAACAAAATAATCACCTAAATTAAATTGATGAAAGTAAATTAAACTAATTAAAACATAATTACAAACTAAACTAAACTATTTACTTTAAACTAATTACAAACTAAACTAAACTAATTAAACTAACCTAATTACAAACTAAACTAAACCATTTAGATTAAACTAATTACTAACTAAACTAAATAATTAATTAAACTAAATAACTAAACTAATTAAATAATTAAAACTAATAAAAAACCTTAACGGGCCGGAGCCGGGCGGCGCCGGGTCAGGGCGGAGCGAGGCGGCAGCGGAGGGCTGGCCGGGGGCGGCCGGGGCGGCAGGGGGGCCTTTCGGGGCGGCTGGGGCGGGGGACCGGTAGGGGCGGGGCGTGGCGGGCCGAGGTGGCGGCGGGGCGGCCGGGGCGGGAGCCGACCGCGGCGCCATGGGAGGGCGCTGGGGCGGGGTGCCGGCGGCAGCGGCGTGGAGGCACTGTTGGGGCGGCCGGGCCGGGAGCCGACCGCGGCGGCGAAGGAGCGCCGGCGGCGCGAGCGGCGGCAGCGGCGGGTGAGCAAGTGTCGGGCGCGCGAGTGGGGCGGGCTGGCGGCTACGTGACGGCTAAGTAATCACATGTTCACGACGGTGCGGGCAACCGTCGTGAATAATGTGCTTATTCACGACGGTCACGGCTTACCGTCGTGAATAATGTGATTATTCACGACGGTCTAGATCAACCGTCGTGAATAAGAACATTATTCACGACGGCCCTTATCGACCGTGGTGAACATTTTTATTAACGATGGTACCTTCGTTAATAATTTTGACCGTCATAAATTTATCTTTTTCATGTAGTGCATATCAACCTTGAAAACTGAAGCCTGAAGAGCACAGACATCTAAACTACACTAGCTGTTTTTGCTGAAGGACAAAACGACACTAGCTTTTACAGTACAAGTTGGCTAAAATGCATTAGTACTAACAAGTGAGAGCATAAATATTGCATTTTTTTACTACAGCGTGCAGGGAAATGGAAAAAGAAATAATAAAATAGTACTTTAGCAAGAAGTAACAAAACCTCATGTGTATCTCTAATCAACTGTAAAAGATATATTGTCTGGAGCGGAAAGGGCCCTTAGCCACTAAAGTGATGGCGCCCCCAATCAGGGCTTGTTAGGGTAATAATAAATAGAGTAGATTGTAGTGGAATGGAGTGGAAAATGAACTACTTTTTACTTCAATCCCACTCAATCGACTCCAAATGGAGAGTATTTAAGTGTATCTAAACAAATCCTAAAAAGCAGTGGGTTTGAGTTAACTAGCGATTCCTAATTGGAGATCAACTCCAACACAGCGGCACACATAATAAAGCCAAGAAAACAAGGAGAAATGTTCCCTTCACAAACACCAACTTAGGCTATCTCCAACAAGGAGAGGCAAAATTGAAGACTCATTTCTCCTTTTGGGTCTCCTAGAACACTTGTTTTGGGTTTTCTTCTACACCTTTCTTCAACAGTGAACCTATTATGGGTTCTCTCCAACTGTCATTTTCTCTCCTGCAATCTCCTTCGCGTCCATGACAGGGATTCATGCATCTCCTCCGGCGCCACAAGGAGGCATAGGGCGCGGGTAGCAGAGAGAGGGCCCACACCGAGGTTGCCGGCGGGCAAAAGCCGTTGAGAAGGCCGTGGGGAGGAGGAGGGAGGCAGAGTGGAGGGCCGCAGCGCGACGGGGAGGAGGGCAGGTTGGGTGACAAGGAAGAGGGGGCACAGCGAGGGGCGGCGTGGAGGAGGCTGCGCTGCGGGGCAACGACGATGAGAGCCACGATGTAGGGCACATGGAGAGGAGGGGGGCGCGTCGAGCGGCATGGAGGAGGGCCGTGGGACGGAGCACGCCGAGCGGCATGGAGGAGGGGGCGCGTCGAGCGGCATGGAGGAGGACCATGGCGCAGGCCGTGCGGGGAGGAGGGGAGCGATGGGGAGGAGGGCCGTGGGAAAGGGTGCGCGTGGAGGAGGGCAACGCACCAAGCGGCTAGGAGGAGGGCGGCGCGCCAAGCGGCATGGAGGAGGGCCATGGCGCAGGCCGTGCGGGGAGGAGGGGAGCGATGGGAAGGAGGGCCGCGGGAAAGGGCGCGCGTGGAGGAGGGCAGCGCGCCGAGCGGCAAGGAGGAGGGCGGTGCGCCGGGCGGCATGGAAGAGAAGGGTGGTGGAGAGGAGAAGGCGCTCCAAGCGGCGAGGAGGACTAGAGGAGGGGGTGGCACAAGATGATGAGGTGGAGGTGGGAGAAGAATGTAGTTGGAATGGGTTGTGTGGAGAGCACCCCTATTTTTGGGTCATGAGGCAACAAAAACTCAAAACAGGATTCACATATGGGGCATCTATTGGAGGTGTTTTGTGCTGCTGCTCAATACCCAAAATGAGGATGGGCTCCCATTTGTAGCACCTGTTGGAGACAGTCTTAGTCAAACATTCAACAGTGGATGTCATGCCATTCTTAACTGTTCTGTCCTAGTTTTGGGATCTATTTAATTAATGCCCGGTAGTTGGCGTGTACCGTGTGACTTCTAATGGTTTTTGGATAAGGGGAAAGAAAAAAACTGTTATGACATTTTGGATTGTGAGACGCATATACAACCAAAGCGCCTACTACAGAATGATATCTCAACACTAAATTGAAGTATAGCCAACTATAACGAGAAATCTCCCAGCATTACATAAGAGTTACTCATCGCATCATATATAGAAAGGGCATTCATTCTTGGCAAACTAGTACGTCTTGTAAGCATGTTACTTTATATTACACTTTTTTAGAGTGAACACTCAAAATGGCCCAATCATGCATTAAGTGCCTCCGCATAAAAGATCCTCCCTTCGTGAGTTCAAGTGTCAGCTTTTGATATGGTTAAAGTCAAAGTAAGTTAAATTTGGCCGATTTTACTGATGACACTCTTAATTTATATGAAATAAAACAAGTATATATTATAAAATATATTTTATTATAAACCTAACTGATACTAATTTGATCTCCTATATATTAATACTTTTTTGTAAACTTAATTAAATTTTAGATAGTTTGACTTTGACCAGGTCGAAAGTAACACTTATTTTGGGACGGAGGGAGTGTGATATTCTTTTGATTAAAAGTCATGTAATCACGTAGGTCACCAAAGGTTGCCCCTCCTTCAAAGATCTTTTCTTTGTATTTTGTCTCAACACTTGATGACCAATCACACTCACTAAGTGCATAATGTAACTAGTCATATTGATGTTGAGGAGGACACATGAACAACACGCAAAATAGATCTAGCGAAATGACAATCAATGAAACGAGAATGATGTATATCAGTATATGCACTCATTACCATTGCATAAGAAAAATCTATGCCATTACGTTCCCGTTTGGATAGATAACCTTTCGTTAAGATTATTACTTTTTTCCCAAATGTTGGAATATTTGGGTTAGTCCCAATTATTCTCTATTGAATTCTAAAAGCTATAAAGAAGGCATTAATCCCACATTGACTATTTGAGAAGAGTAACACCTATTTTAAGGGAAGTTATTTTCTTTGTGTGGAATATATGAGAGAAGGATGAGTTACAGTCTCACACAAAGTCACACACATGCGCGTGCATATTTTTGCGTGACTTGTGACTCGCGACGTGGTGACTGGCGCAATAATCCTAATATCTTTCCTTTTGTTAAAATAGTCACTAACATGATTTGGCTGCTCGCAATTATTTGTGTTGCAAAACAGTTTTGAATACCAATTATGTCTCACTTACACCAGTGTGACGCCCTCAATTCTGTGGGAAAACCACGGAACCGAGAACTAATGCATATGTGTGCCCAGGATATTCATCACACATACACATACGTTCCACAAACTGAATTCAGATTATATATTACCACGAATAACAGAGTTTATTACAATACCTCATGAGTCTTGGACTCATGCTCACAGCGGAAGTCTTTATTCTAAAGCGGAAGCAATTTAGCTAATGCGGAAGCAAATCTAAGCAGAAGTGGCTCCATCTCTAATCCCTCCACAGGCAAGATTGAGAACAGATCACACGCCGTAATGCCCCACTCGGTCTTCATAGTAGGCTTCTCCCGCTGTTGATGATGAAAATAATAATGCAAGTTTGAGTACAATGATGTACTCAGCAAATGCGGGAAAAACACATGATATGCAGCTCATAAACAAGGTAGGTATAAAAGGCTTATTTGCAGAAAAGCAGATTTATAAAACTATGATAAAACAGCAACTTAACTTTAGATGAATGCAATCCCAGCATGTATTAAACTACCAACATACCTCCATCGCTTTCCATGTTCCACCCGAACATTAACCAACCTCATTCTTACTCATGAATACCTCCTCGTATTCGCTACCATCTCACGAATACCTTCACGTATTCGCTACCATCTTATCTCATAAACAACTTTGTCTCACACCGAGACCAGTTTCGCTGCCATGACTCAACAGTCATGCAACCATCTTATCACCCGGACTCCACAGTCCCAACAACCAAACCATAACAAACTCATTAACCATAACCAAGAACCTTCCCAATAACCATCCCAACTAATCATGGCAGTTTAGCCAGGCGCTCGTGACCGTAAGCTCGGCTATCATGATAGTTTTAAACTCTGCAGAGTTTGCACCTCTTTACCCAAAAGTTTGTGATTTCATCACCCGTCGGCGACTGCAGAATCTCCATTATACCAGTACACAACCGTCGGTGTATGGTCAAGAGATCACAAAATAGCCTTTACAAAGGGGTTACTAGATGTATGGACTCACTAAGGTTTCACAGGCAGGCTAGAATCTCCAATTCTCCCACCCACGGGCCCCCTCTTGTGCCATGCAGTTCCCAGGGCAGTCCTCACTCGACTCCCATTCCCCGCGCCTTCCACAGTCCATAACACTCTAGCAAGTTACCTAATTACTCAGCTAAGCTGCACCCATACTTGGCCTTGTGGTGGCACTGTAATCCTGCCATGTGCATGCATGAATCGGTCCTTAGATCTACGGCAAGTAAAACCACCATCTCATGCTACCTCATTCACAAACCCAGGCTTGCCTAGATCTCCCTTCGATCCATATTCATTAACCTCATCAGTTACTTATTATCAGTACGAGTGCAGTTAGCTAGACACATCTATTCCGCTTCCCAATCCCATAGACTCAGCGAAGCATAAAGCAAAAACCATACCCGACTCATAAACTTCCCAGGCGACAAGGGTGGTTTAATCAAAACTAGTAAACTCCTATAAAAAGGGTTTCCCATCATGTTTGACTCAGCACACACACCTTTTTGCATAACAAAACAGTTTTATCCAAAACATAGGATCAATATGGTCAAGGAGCACTTGCCTTGTTCTTGCGGTTCCGGTTGTTCTTGATTCTCAAAACCTGGTTGCTGCAGTTCGTCGTAGACAGCTCCCTGAGCTTGTCCTGCTAGGTAGGATCACGTGCATACAGGATTCACAGCAATCAATATTTATGCACAAACTTTAAACTACATGCGATGATGCATATGCATGCTATCTCATGATTAGTTTTATTAGATTGATCTGTACGTGCTTTTGCATGGCCTTGTATGAACAAGGGTGTTTGGATCAAAGGTGGACGTGGCGATGATCTTGTCTTTAGATCAAACTGATCATCAAGTGATCTGCCCATGAGAAGGCTTCTGTTCGAAAGGAATTGAAGAACAGATGCAAAGAGATGAACACAATGATATTGAAGTCCTACCTCACGTTCTTCCTGACTTTGAGGTCCTCCTCAGACCGCTCGGTTCTTCTCCGATGATCTCCCTTGTTGCGCTTCAGCGATGGGTTGCTCGGCGAGTTTGGGCTAGGGCTCTAAGTCGTCGGCTCAGGAGTCGAAAGAGAAGTTTGTGGTTTCGGCCAGAGGTTTTGGGTTCTATTTATAATCGGGAAGAGAAGAATCCTAATCTGATTGTATCCCGAATAAGAGTCTTATTCAGATCTTTGTTGGATCCTAACATCTTATCTTTAGTAACATCGTGGAATTTAGATCGGTTTCTGTTGCGTACCGGTATCTTTACGCATAAAACCTGCTCCAGAACTCGTTACCTCCGTGATGATGAGCTCCGGAAGCTCCACGTGTCCTCCGGGGCCTGGTATCTCCTCGTCCGCAGAGACGAGCTCCGGTTGTGCCGCGTGTCACGAGCGAGACTTCCCCATTCTTTGGAGGTGAGCTCCACGCACGCCACGTGTTGGCGCCGATCTTCCCTCTCTTCCTTCCTCAGGAACATGCCCCGAGGTCGTCACGTGTCCAGCAACGACAGACCTCCCGGAGATAAGCTCCGGTGGCGACACGTGTTCGATAGATCCGGACTTCTCTGAGATGGGCTCCGAGATCGACACGTACCCCGCCTGACTGGTCCTCTGATTTCCGCAAGGACTAGCTCCAAGGATGACACGTGTCTTGCGGAAATGCCTTTGCTTCCTCTGCAGAGGCTAGCTCCGTGGGCAACACGTGTCCCACAGGATCGGACCTCTCCCCTTTGTGGCGACGAGCCCCGAACCTGCCACGTAGCTCTTTCAGCGGCGGACTTCTCCCCATCTTGCAGAGACGAGCTCCGAACACGCCACGTGGCCAGCGGCCGTGGTAAGTTGTCTTCGGCGCTCTCGGAGGGCTTTATTGCCTATTCTTTTGATAACTCTCTCTGTTCCTTTTTTTTCATTAGAATGTTTCCTCTTCATAGAACATGAACATATGCTGACACCCGAGGCGAGGGTGTCACAAATCTACCCCCCTTAAATTGAATCTCGCCCTCGAGATTCGTTAGTAGGAAATAGATGGGGAAATTCCGCCTTGATATCCTCTTCACGCTCCCATGTGGCATCAACTTCGGTGTGATGGCTCCATTGTACCTTGCACCATCGAATCACCTTGTTTCGGGTGACCCTTTCCTTTACGTCGAAGATTCGGACAGGGTGTTCTGCGTAAGTCAGGTCCTCTTGAAGTTCAAGTTCCTCCATTGACACTTGTTCCTCTGGCACTCTCAAGCACTTCTTGAGCTGGGATACATGAAACACGTCATGTACGTCGGAGAGATGGTTTGGGAGCTCTAGCTGGTAGGCTACTTCTCCTCGCTTGTCCAAAATCTTAAATGGTCCGATGTAGCGAGGTGCTAGCTTGCCTTTGACGTTGAAGCGTCGTTGGCCTCGGATAGGCGATACTTTAAGGTGTACGAAGTCTCCCACTTCAAAGGTCAACTTCCTACGCCTATTGTCCGCATAACCTTTCTGTCGCGACTGGGCAGCTTTTAAGTTCTCCCGTATCGTTTGGACCTGCTTTTCGGCTTCTTGTAGTACTTCGGGTCCAAAATCTAGAGGTAAACTGAGAACCTCGATCTGAGACTATCCTCTTCGGAACTCCGTGATGGCACACGATCTGCTCCATGTACAACTCTGCCAATTGTGAAACGTTATAACTGGTCTTTACCGGAAGAAAATGGGCAGTTTTCGTCAATCGGTCCACAATGACCCGGACGGAGTCGTATCCTGACTGAGTACGTGGTAATCCGACGATGAAGTCCATACTGATGTCCTCCCATTTCCATTCGTATATTCTCAAAGGTTGCAACAATCCAGCGGGTTTTTGATGTTCGGCCTTTACCCGTTGGCATGTGTCGCATAAGGCAACGTATTCGGCTATATCCCTCTTCATACCATCCCACCAATAACAAGTTTTCAAGTCCTTGTACATTTTGGTGCTTCCTGGATGTATGGAATAGGGTGAATCATGTGCCTCCTTCAATATCATGTCGCGGAGGTGTCTTATGTTCGTCACACAAATCCTTTTTCCTAGCCAAAGCGTACCCTTTTCATCCTCCTTGAAATCCTTCTCTATTCCTTGTCGGATTCTTTCCTTGATCTCCTTGATCTCCTCGTCCGTTGCTTGGCCCTCTCTTATTTCTTGCTCCAATGGGAAGTGGATCTCCATTATCTCCACATTATTCAAGAATCCGAGGTGTAACCGTTCGAACTCCTTCCGTAGTTCGGGTGGTAGCTCCCAAACCGTGAGTTGGTGACATGCTCCCTTTCGGCTCAATGCGTCCGCTACTACATTGGCCCTCCCGGGGTGGTAGTTGATTCCTACATCATAATCCTTGATGAGTTCTAACCATCGACGTTGCCTCAAATTCAAGTCCATTTGTGTAAATATGTACTTGAGGCTTTTATGATCCGTATAGATCTCACATCAATGTCCAAGGATATAATGTCTCCAAATCTTCAATGCATGCACCACTGCTGCTAGCTCCAAGTCGTGCGTAGGATAGTTAATCTCGTGCTTCTTTAATTGTCGTGAGGCATAGGCTACCACTTGTTCTTCCTGCATGAGTACACATCCGAGCCCTTGTCTGGATGCGTCACAATATATGTCAAAGCTCTTGCTTACGTCTGGCAATACCAGAACTGGTGCTGTGGTTAGCCTTTTCTTGAGTTCCTCAAAACTTTCTTGGCAGGCTTATGTCCATTGAAAGATTTTTCCCTTCATTAGCAACTCCGTCATAGGTTTTGCTATCTTAGAGAAGTCTTTAATGAAGCGCCGATAGTATCCTGCCATCCCAAGGAAACTCCGAATATCCCTCACGCTCTTCGGTTGGTCCCACTTCAGAACATCTCTCACCTTTCCAGGATCAACCGATACCCCTTCCTTGGAGATAATGTGGCCTAGGAAAGATATTTCCTTTAGCCAAAATTGACACTTGTTGAGCTTGGCATACAATTGATGCTCATGCAACTTCTGCAGGGTCAATCTCAGATGTTCTTCATGCTCCTCCTCACTTTTTGAATACACCATAATGTCGTCGATGAAAACCACGACGAACTTGTCCAAGTACTCCATGAAAACCTTGTTCATAAGGTACATGAAGTATGCGGGTGCATTCGCAATCCAAAAGACATAACGGTATATTCATATGAACCATACCGTGTCCGAAAGGCTGTCTTAGGTATATCAGAGGGCTTAATCTTCAGCTGGAAGTATCCCGATCGAAGATCAATCTTGGAGAATACTCGGGCTCATTTCATTTGATCGAACAGGTCCTCTATACGGGGCAGAGGGTATTTATTCTAGATTGTCACCTCGTTGAGAGACCTGTAGTCCACGCACATTCTTTGGGTTCCATCCTTCTTGTCCACGAAGAGTACCGGAGCTCCCCATGGTGACGAGCTTGGACGGATAAAACCCTTCTCCAACTGTTCTTGAATTTGCTTCTTGAGTTCAACTAGCTTGTTGACGGGCATCCTATATGGTCTCTTAGCTATAGGTGCAGTTCCGAGTACCAAATCTATGGCAAACTCGATGTCCCGATCAGGTGGCATTCCTGGAAGCTCTTTCAGGAACACGTCCGAAAATTCCTGAACCACTGGAATGTTGTCCAATGTTGTTCCTTCGACGTGGTTCAAATTTGCCCGTTCGGTTGTTTGCTGGTCTGACTCAAACTCGACACGAATACCGTGTTCGTTTGTCAACTGCACGCTCCTTTCAGCACATTGGATTACTCCATTGTGCTTGCTTAACCAATCCATTCCGAGTATGATGTTAATCCCGTGGGAGTCCAAGACAATAAGGTTGGCAAGGAAGTCTACCCCCCTTATTTTAAGGCTTACTTTAGGACATACTATATTAGTCCTCATTTCTCCTCCGGGAGAATTAACTAACATAGCACATTCTAAGTGGGATACGGGTAGTTGATGTTTGGCAACATATTTGGATGATATGAAGGAATGCGATGCTCCGGAATCAAATAAAATGGTGGCTGGGTTGGAGTTGGCAAGGAACATACCAATTGCGATGTCCTCAGCCTGTTGTGCTTCTTCAGCAGTGACATGGTTCACGTGGCCACGAGCATAGTTCTGCGGTCCACGTTTCCCTTGGTTGTCCCCTCTGTTTGGTTGCTGGTTCGGCTTGGGCACGTTACCTTGCTGTCCAGAGCCTTTCCTCGGGCACTGGTTAGCGAAGTGGCCTACTTCCCCGCATGCAAAGCATGCCCTGTTGCCTACGGCAGCAGGTACATTGGGGCGGGGGTTTTGAACAGGGGCGCCATTGTTAGGTCGGGGCGCTGGAGGCATGGGCACACGAGGTGTCGGTGCAACGTATTGTTGCTGTGGTGGCTGACCAAGGCGGTACGTAGGAGTGGTCGATCCATACTGTGGGGCAGGGGGCATGTACCTAGGTCGTACGTTGCTCCCTTGGGGCTGGTATGGCATCTTCCTCTTGCACTCTCGCTCGATCTCTCGGATCTTGTTTTCAACCACAATAGCCTTGTCAACCAGCTTCTGGAAGCTTACGTAGTCATTGTTGAGGAGCTGAACCTGGATCTCATTGTTCAACCCTCTCATGAACAAGTACTTCTTCCTCTGGTCTGAGTTGACATCTTCGGGGGCGTACCGGGACAGTTGTATGAACTTGTTGAGATACTCGTTCACACTCTTCTGTCCTTGGCGGAGACCTTCAAACTCCTGCCTCTTGAGCATCATTACACCAGCAGGGATGTAGTGAGAGCGGAAACTTTCCTTGAACTCAGTCCAAGTGATTGTCTCCGGGTTGGCATGGGCGTTGCTCAAGGCATCCCACCAGTCAGCAGCGGCTCCCGTAAGTTGGTGCGATGCGAAGAGGACCTTCTCTCGGTCATTGCACTGAACAATGGCGAGCTTCTTCTCCATGGATTTAAACCAATCATCGGCCTCCATGGGATCGCTTGCTTGAGCAAAGGTGGGTGGTCGAGTCCTCATGAACTCTCCCAACCTGTTATGAGCCGGCGGTGGTGGTGGCGGTGGTGCCGGAACGGGGTTTTGGTTGGCCTGCAACTGACCCAAAGTTTGGATCATGGTTTGCATAAGCTGGTTTTGCATGGCCATCAACCTTTCCAGATGGTTTTCACCAGCTCCGGGGTTAGCAGGAACTTCCTCGTGGTCATCCTCCTGGACGTTCCTTCGGCTGGAGTTTCCTCTCACCATCTGTGAGGGAGAACGACATAGAATAGAAGGTTAGGTAAGTCCCTTCAACTATATGCATCAAGGTGAGTTAGACTGTATATATTAGCCCATATGAGGATGTGATCAAGTGCCGAAGCATTTCACACCTCTTTCTTCTTACGTATGGATATGGACAACATTTTTGAGACGTCCCACAACTCACATTAAGTACATAATCACACACAATCGTTGCAAGGGCTCATACAGCTCCTATTCAAGGATGGTTTCCTATACCAAGGTGGTTTCAAGGCCAGTCTAAGCTATTCACCCTAGGATGCTTTCTTTGGTCAGCGTGGCTTAGCTACCTGTGACTTCTATTTAGGGGTGTAACTTGCTGTTAACCCGTGGCTCTAATATCAATCTAAGGTTTCTATCTAGGCGTGTAACCTACTGTCAAGCCGTGGCTCTGATACCAATCTGTGACGCCCTCAATTCTGTGGAAAACCACGGAACCGAGAACTAATGCATATGTGTGCCTAGGATGTTCATCACACATATACATACGTTCCACAAACTGAATTCAGATTATATATTACCACGAATAACAGAGTTTATTACAATGCCTCATGAGTCTTGGACTCATGCTCACAGCGGAAGTCTTTATTCTAAAGCGGAAGCAATTTAGCTAATGCGGAAGCAAATCTAAGCAGAAGTGGCTCCATCTCTAATCCCTCCATAGGCAAGGTTGAGAACAGATCACACGCCGTAATGCCCCACTCGGTCTTCATAGTAGGCTTCTCCCGCTGTTGATGATGAAAATAATAATGCAAGTTTGAGTACAATGATGTACTCAGCAAATGCGGGAAAAACACATGATATGCAGCTCATAAACAAGGTAGGTATAAAAAGGCTTGTTTGCAGAAAAGCAGATTTATAAAACCATGATAAAACAACAACTTAACTTTAGATGAATGCAATCCCAGCATGTATTAAACTACCAACATACCTCCATCGCTTTCCATGTTCCACCCGAACATTAACCAACCTCATTCTTACTCACGAATACCTCCTCGTATTCGCTACCATATCACGAATATCTTCACGTATTCGCTACCATCTTATCTCATAAACAACTTTGTCTCACACCGAGACCAGTTTCGCTGCCATGACTCAACAGTCATGCAACCATCTTATCACCCGGACTCCATAGTCCCAACAACCAAACCATAACAAACTCATTAACCATAACCAAGAACCTTCCCAATAACCATCCCAACTAATAATGGCAGTTTAGCCAGGCGCTCGTGACCGTAAGCTCGGCTATCATGATAGTTTTAGACTCTGCAGAGTTTGCACCTCTTTACCCACAAGTTTGTGATTTCGTCACCCGTCAGTGACTGCAGAATCTCCATTATACCAGTACACAACCGTCGGTGTATGGTCAAGAGATCACCAAATAGCCTTTACAAAGGGGTTACTAGATGTATGGACTCACTAAGGTTTCACCGGCAGGCTAGAATCTCCAATTCTCCCACCCACGGGCCCCCTCTTTTGCCATGCAGTTCCCAGGGCAGTCCTCACTCGACTCCCGTTCCCCGCGCCTTCCACAGTCCATAACACTCTAGCAAGTTACCTAATTACTCAGCTAAGCCGCACCCATACTTGGCCTTGTGGTGGCACTGTAATCCTGGCATGTGCATGCATGAATCGGTCCTTAGATCTACGGCAAGTAAAACCACCATCTCATGCTACCTCATTCACAAACCCAGGCTTGCCAAGATCTCCCTCCGATCCATATTTATTAACCTCATCAGTTACTTATTATCAGTACGAGTGCAGTTAGCTAGACACATCTATTCCGCTTCCCAATCTCATAGACTCAGCGAAGCATAAAGCAAAAACCATACCCGACTCATAAACTTCCCAAGCGACAAGGGTGGTTTAATCAAAACTAGTAAACTCCTATAAAAAGGGTTTCCCATCATGTTTGACTCAGCACACACACCTTTTTGCATAACAAAACAGTTTTATCCAAAACATAGGATCAATATGGTCAAGGAGCACTTGCCTTGTTCTTGCGGTTCCGGTTGTTCTTGATTCTCAAAACCTAGTTGCTGCAGTTCGTCGTAGACAGCTCCCTGAGCTTGTCCTGCTAGGTAGGATCACGTGCATACAGGATTCACAGCAATCAATATTTATGCACAAACTTTAAACTAGATGCGATGATGCATATGCATGCTATCTCATGATTAGTTTTATGAGATTGATCTGTACGTGCTTTTGCATGGCCTTGTATGGACAGGGGTGTTCGGATCAAAGGTGGACGTGGCGATGATCTTGTCTTTAGATCAAACTGATCATCAAGTGATCTGCCCACGAGAAGGCTTCTTTTCGAAAGGAATTGAAGAACAGATGCAAAGAGATGAACACAATGATATTGAAGTCCTACCTCACGTTCTTCCTGACTTCGAGGTCCTCCTCAGACCGCTCGGTTCTTCTCCGATGATCTCCCTTGTGGCGCTTCAGCGATGGGTTGCTCGGCGAGTTAGGGCTAGGGCTCTAAGTCGTCGGCTGAGGAGTCGAAAGAGAAGTTTGTGGTTTCGGCCAGAAGTTTTGGGTTCTATTTATAATCGGGAAGAGAAGAGTCCTAATCTGATTGTATCCCGAATAAGAGTCTTATTCAGATCTTTGTTGGATCCTAACATCTTATCTTTAGTAACATCGTGGAATTTAGATCGGTTTCTGTTGCGTACCGGTATCTTTACGCGTAAAACCTGCTCCAGAACTCGTTACCTCCGTGATGATGAGCTCCGGAAGCTCCACGTGTCCTCCGGGGCCTGGTATCTCCTCGTCCGCAGAGACGAGCTCCGGTTGTGCCGCGTGTCACGAGCGAGACTTCCCCCTTTTTTGGAGGTGAGCTCCGCGCACGCCACGTGTTGGCGCCGATCTTCCCTCTCTTCCTTCCTCAGTAACATGCCCCGAGGTCGACACGTGTCCAGCAACGACAGACCTCCCGGAGATAAGCTCCGGTGGCGACACGTGTTCGATAGATCCGGACTTCTCTGAGATGGGCTCCGAGATCGACACGTACCCCGCGCGACTGGTCCTCTGATTCCCGCGAGAACTAGCTCTGAGGATGACACGTGTCTTACGAAAATGCCTTCGCTTCCTCTGTAGAGGCTAGCTCCGTGGGCAACACGTGTCCCACAGGATCGGCCCTCTCCCCTTTGTGGCGACGAGCCCCGAACCTGCCACGTAGCTCTTTCAGCGGCGGACTTCTCCCCATCTCGCAGGGACGAGCTCCGAACGCGCCACGTGGCCAGCGGCCGTGGTAAGTTGTCTTCGGCGCTCTCGGAGGGCTTTATTGGCTATTCTTTTGATAACTCTCTCTGTTCTTTTTTTTCATTAGAATGTTTCCTCTTCATAGAACATGAACATATGCTGACACCCGAGGCGAGGGTGTCACAACCAGCTAATAATATTTCAGTTACTGGTGCTTCATTGCATTCAGTTACATGAGCTGAAATATGCTGCATAATTGAGACTAATTATTGTCAGTTACTAGTGTTGTTGCTGCTACATAAAGGACACTACAGGAAACCCGATCATTTGTGACGGCTAAAGTTATTTGTGACGGTCGCCCGTCACAAATAAAGTAAATTGCAACGGCTAACCCTAGGCCGTCACAAAAAAATAAGACTGGAGCCGTCGCAAATAGACATTTATTTGCGACGGCGAGACCTGTGGCCGTCGCAAATTAAAGAACTGTCGCAATTAAATGTCTGTTTG
The DNA here is from genome assembly GCA_030760725.1 of Neostapfia colusana. Lineage (NCBI taxonomy): Eukaryota > Viridiplantae > Streptophyta > Magnoliopsida > Poales > Poaceae > Neostapfia > Neostapfia colusana. The sequence goes on from JASWHV010000006.1 coordinate 113,079,341, forward strand.
TGACAACCGAAGAAAAAGTCGTCGCAATTAACAAAGTCATCGCAAATTAACCTGATAGACCCGACCGAGCGCCGTCCCGACTCACACAATGCTCGCCGCCGCCGCCACCGCGCCCGCCTCCCGTGCCGTGCCGCTGCATCCCGCCGCGCCCCGCTGCCGGCCTCCCGCCGGCCGCCGCCCGGCTCCCGCCGCCCGCGCCCGGCCGCCCCCGCGTCTAGTTTCCCACAGACCGCTGCCTCTCGCTGCCGTGCCGCGCACGCCGCCTCCCACCACCTCCCGACGCGTCCGCCTCCAGTCGTCGTCTGACCCGCCGCCATCGCCGCCTCTCGGTAACCTCCTCCATCTAAATGTATTTTTCATTTTTTTCTTGTTATTAGTTAGATTTGGTTAGAGTATAGTTAATTCAATGTTGTTTTACAGTAATATGTAATTAGTTTGGCAATTAAATTGTTTTTTTGTAGTTAGTTAGGTAATTAGGGTGTTTATAGTTTAGTTTAGTTTATAGTTAATTGATTTACGACGACCGCTCCGCCACGCGTCGCCTCTCGCCGCGCCGCGCCGCCTCCCGCAACCGCGCCCCGCCGCGGCCGCCGCGCCCCGTCGCCTCCCGCTGCCATGCCGCACCTGCCTCCGCTCTGCCTCCCGCCGCGTCCGCCGCGGTCACCGTCCCTCGCCGCGCCCGCCTTCCGTTTGCGACGACCGTCTTTCGTTTGTCAATTGTGCTAATTTATGTTTGTGTTATGTGTTGAACATGTTATTTTATGTTCCTATGTTTGTGTTATGTGTTGAACATATTCTGTTATGTGCTAAAGTGTTGCGGGTAATGGGTACGGGTTCGGGTACGGATTTTATCTAGCGAGTACGAGTAACCTAGAGTAATATCTACCTAGGCGTAGTCAGCGCATACTAGGCCAATGCTCGTATAAAGTCCTATTTGTGATGGCCAAAGAAAAAGCCGTCGCAAGTAAAATAAATTACGACGGCCAACCCTAAATGGGATATACCGGCCTCGACTCACACACCCCGAGGCGGCTCTCGACTACGTGGCAGCGGCCCCGGTAAGCGGCATACGCGGCGGCTTCAAGATGGCACGGAAGCGAACCGCAACGGTAACCATCGCAAATAAAGTCTCCAAGCCATAATTGGTGACGATAACCTTCGTTCGTCCACAGGATATCGTTACTTAAGGCAAGCTCCCGCACGTGGACGGCGGGCCTCGACGGGTGGTTTTCTCCCGTTCATTCCTCCTCTTTCGTTATTTCCTCGCCTCCGCCCCTGTTGTTGGACAGTTCACCCCAAAGCTTGAAGAACTGCACTCATTTTTGGGGAATGCAGTGTCAAAACAAGCGAGGTTGTGCTGCCAAATTTTGTTGGGCTTTAGATATTGTGTCTCAGCACAAGCAGGATAAATTCTGCATATATTAACGATAATTTCTTCGGCTTTAAACTGCAGAGTCAAATATGGGTGAAGACCGCAATTAGATGTATACTGGCTGGAAGAGTAGAACTGGTGGTCACTCGGATGAGTGGTACATCAAGTTAGATAAATTTTTAGATCGAGCATTTTCATTGTCAACGGATGATAAGGTGCGGTGCTCATGTACGAAATGTCAGAACACCAAGTTTTTGAGCAGATTGGAACTTTCGTTTCACTTATGTCGAAATGGTTTCACGCCAAGTTATGAGGTGTGGATCGTCCATGGCGAGACTAAATCTCGAGACATAGTAGAAGTGAATGAGGATGATGATATAACGGGGGTTGATAAAATGGATGAGATGCTAAAAGCTCTGGAAGTGGAGGATCCTCTTACAAAGGAGGTAGACGATTTCTTCGAGCAGCTCAAGAAATCACAACATTCGTTGCATGAACATACGGATGTGACCGTCCTTGCTTTCTTGACCAGATTTATAGCAATTAAGTCTAAATATTTTTTTCCATCAACTGCTACAATGATATCATGAAAATGATATATGATATCCTTCCACAACCTCACAAAGCGCCTAAAGATATGTATCAGTCGAATATCTAGATATCTGGTCTCGGTATGAACTATGAGAAAATCGATGTGTGCCCAGACAATTGCATGCTATTCTATAAAGAGCACGTCAACGAAAACATGTGCTTGAAATGTGGTAAACTGAGGTATGTCAAAGTTGTTAATGACGATGGCGATAACGTGATGACAGATATCGCATATAAGCAGCTTCGTTACTTGTCTGTGACACCTCGGTTGAAGCGGTTTTTTCTTTCAAAAAGAACCGCAAGACACATGAGATGGCACAAAGAAGGTAAACGTGAGAACAAAGAATTCATGACGCATCCGTCCGACGGTGATGCATGGAAGGCGCTAGACCTTTTAAATGTACATCTCTTCAATATATTCTTTATCACAGGAAAGGTATATTTTAGAGGACCTGGACGACCCTCGCATGTTTGAGGATGCGAGGAAAGTGTTTCACGTCAACGCTGCGAAGGCGGTTCAGAAGCTTTGTCGAACGTGCGTATTCAAGTTATCAATGAGCACTTGCAGGCGAACCAGCACCACGTGCTACACTTCCGGCAGGAGAGCGAGAGGCACCTGACGGAGGAAGAGTACGCGCAGGTACGTAGGGTGTAGTAAATATTTTTTTCTTAGCATGGGGCAGATGCGTCAATGGTATTTTTAACGACCTACAACTATGTGCAGGGCCACGTGAGCTGGTTGCGGGGTCGGTCCGACGCATACCGGTCCCTCTGTCGGTAATGGGCTAGCGATGAGTTTAAGGCTAAGTCCTAGAGGGCTCGAGGGTGCAGAGGGGTCGAGGGGAAGCACAAACACGGCCAAGATAACCACTTGCGTTTAGCTAAACGGATGTTAAGTGTATCTAACTTATGTTTATATATTCACATATATTGTTCGTACTAACACGTATTGACAGGAGCGCGAGACGGGGGTGTCGCCGAACCCCTGTTGAGATCTGGAAGAGAGGTCATAGGGACCCTTCTCAGCCCCAGGGTTGCAGTCAGGCCGCAGCCGAGCGATTGGTAAGTGTAGAAATCATTCATAGTAAATATAACTATATGGATTGATGAACTTACACAGTTTTCTTGTTTCTCAGGCTAGGTACGGGGAGGAGGCTAGGAGGATAACGACGCAGATTTCGATTGAAAACATGAACCAATCGATCCTCAAGCAGCGTATGTAAGCGGAGGTGGAAAAGCTCACAGAAGGTGAGTTCATAAGTCATTTTATCATTTTTAATTCAAAATATTCAAGATATTTCAATTCCATATTACTGATTCTTTTTTATAGGGTCGCTATATTCAACAGAGCTGTCGACTCGAGGGCGGCGAGACCTACGAGAGGCAGCTCCACACAGTCTTCATCGGCGGGCCCGAGTCGCCGTGTCTCGCAGGTGGAGACTCTCGCCTGTCAGGTCTAGAAGAGTTGCGAGCAGTACCAGGCAGCGATGGAGGCGATGGAGGCCACCATCTCCTACAACCAAGCCTGCATGGAGCAGATGCGGCAGGCGATGGAGATGCAACGGCGGGCGATGACGGTAAGTTAAAGTAATTTAAATTTATCACATTCTTAATAATATGTAATAACCTGTAACGTTTGCAATGACAGAGTTTCTTTCAGGAGTTGCACCTCGAGCTACCTCCACTGCCACCGCCAATTCCACCGCCAGAACTGGAGCTACCGTCGCTGATGCACATTTCTCCGGGTTTTCAGGTAATCAAAAACGTTCTTACTTAGTCTTAATTCATCAAATGTAGACAAATCTAATTTAACTTAGCTATTGTAGTCTTACTTAGTCTTAAATAATCAAACATAGCAAATATAACTCAAATTAACTAAATTAAGTTTAATATGATCAATTCTAGCTTGTTTAATCAATTCTAGTCAAAAACGAAGTTCTAAACTAATCCATATGACAAACAACTTCTATGTGTTGCAGGGATCGGCGACGGAGGCTCAAACTCCGTCCCTGTCTATACCGGCGCCTGGACTGACGTGCGACGAGTACGTTGGCTACTCTGGAGGTAGTGAGCTCTAGCGGATAGGCTCTATTCTTTCTTTTTCTATTGTTGTGATAAGATGCGAGACACTTTTATGTTGTGATCGATTGAGATGTTATATATTGTCTTTTGGATATGCGTTTGTGACTATTGCAAGACACTTTTGCTATTGATGTTATATATTATGTCTCTATCGTGTTTGTGGCCATCGAGCCGGGCAGAATGTTCTATTTTTTTAAATAAAAAACCTTAATTGCGACGGTTTTTTATACAGTACCGTCGCAAATAAGGTTATTGCCGTCGCAAATTATCCTATGTTATTTGCGACGGCCTTAATACAGCCATCGCAAATAGGTTCTTATTTGCGACGGTCGGTTGTGGCCGTCGCAAATTGTCTTGTCGGACCCATCCGCTGGGCCTAGGAACTTATTTGCGATGGCAGGCCGAAGCCGTCGTAAACAACGTTATGTGTGATGGTGGCCGTCACAAATAAACTAAATTGCGACAAAATAGAGCGACAGTCGGACCGTCGCAAATAAGTGAAACCATCGCAATTAGATTATTTGCGACGATTTTTCACTTATTTGCTACGGCCATGGCCGTCGTAAATGATCGGGTTTCCTATAGTGGGACTTGTGTACATGTTCAGAAGTACACAACTTCACTATGTTCTGGAAAAATCAGCGACTACACTCTGATCCACGTTGTTGTGCGTTAACATAGAGGCTTTCCATCCCACTCACCGGCGTATCACCAGTGAGCGGGAGAGCAATGTCTCCGAAACCACGCCTCGCTGAAGAACCTGCACGGGTTGAGACGAATCAGGTTTTTGGGTAGCGTTTGCGCGACTGCTCGAGAGAAGATCTGCTTCCTCTATAGTCTCTTTCACACACTTGACTCATCATTTTTTAAGCTGGAGACATCAGCACTGTAAGTAAGATGAGTTTCTTACGCATGAATATGATAGACATAATATGTTTTACATACATGTCGCTGCTCATGTCTTGTAGATTATTCATCATACATATGGTTACAATTTTAGTAATTAATTTTATTTATAAAGTACATTGTTTTCTAACACCAAATACTAGATGAACAGTCCAGTTAGTTCTGCTACCGAATCCTCCCATTTTGCAGCCTGCTTCAGTATGTGTGCATGTATTCTGAATTTCTGTATTTGCCTGCTTAACATCTGTATATACTTCCACCGAAAAAGGAAGGTAATAACAAACCTTGAAATCCAACTTAATGAAGTCTCCATTTCAATAGACTCGTACTTTGCTACCTAAGATGATACGGTACGACTGTATCTACTAAAAGAATCTGATCGGTACACCAAATAGGTTCAGGCAGGCATGCAGGCAGAAGAACAAAAGAGTACCGCCGATTGACAGACGCGTGCATTGGTTGTACAGCTGGTACAAATATGCATGTGCGGCTGTACATCTCCTCGCCCTAGCTATAGCTACTATAGGCTCCTATACGTCCTGCTGCCATCCATGCATGGCAATGGCAATGGCACGGCAGCTCCGGGGTGACGCGACGGCCTTTCCAGCCCTCCTTTTTTTAGGTCGCATCGCATGGACGCGTCAGTTGGCTGGGTGATGACGGCTGATCCACAGTACTTAGCTTGGCCACAGATGGGCGTTAGACTTAGGTCCTTGACAATAATGCCCTCTCATGGATCCGCCCCAATGCAGCCAAGGAGCTAGGGGCCTCTTGCCTCTGCAGACTTGCAGTAGAGTGAGTGCCAGCCTAGCCGATGTCCTACGAGGAGTCGCGCTAGGTAAACACAGTATACAGTACAGTAGTGGTATACACAGATATACTGCTCCCGTCGATCCATCGAGCTACACATACGCGTATGGCAATCGAAATAACAGTAGAGCAGACTATGTGTGGGCATCTCGTGGAAAGGAAAGGAAAGGCAGGTCGGGCCCGGGGCCATGGCGTCCCTCGGCGTCACGTCGGCTCGCACGCACGCGCGCGCCAGAGTAGCCGCGAACAATCTCCCGTGAGATTGCGTGTTCGCTTTTCCTCATTCAGGGCCGGTGGCGATGCTTTTTCTTTTCTTTGTAGTAGCTGCTTCTCTCCAGGGAACCTTTGCAGGTGGACGCCGCCTGTAGTCCGGTGTGTAAACCGGTGCTCGCTGTCAGCTGGGTGCATCGTCCCTCTGCCGAACGTTGTCAAGTGCATATAAATGGGACTTGGCTGTATAGCATAGGGCTAGTAGGCTTCGTGTAACCTATAGGGGTGATCAGTACTGGAGCTGTGAACCTGCACATCAGCCATGCCTAGGAGTAATATAGGTTCGTACATTTTCAAAGGAGCTTTGGTTAGTTACCAAAGCTAAATAGCCTGTTCTAAATTATCTGTCATTCTAACTCTAGCCACGAGGACGACATGGTGGTGGAGACGGGGACAAGCAAGGCCTCGGACGAGCTCACCGACACAGTCTCTGAGCGCAGCCGCCGCCGGCCGGCTGTAGAGTCGGCGATGAATCCACTGGAAGGCACTCCGCCCCCGGCGTCCACCCAGCAAACACCCGCACCTCTAGTAATTGCGTCGACCAGCACTCCGCCATCGATGGCCACCCAGCCATAGCCATCTTTGGAGGACATACCATCTCAGCAGGGCGCGTAAGAGCCCTGGAGGGCATCTTGTCGCCGGAGACTAACCAACCAGGCTACACTGCATGGGACTTCTCGCTATCCCCATCCCATGTGGAGCCTGCACCACAGCATGATTCTGGAGTGGTGCTGGAAGACATCTCTCAGTCATCACCAGTTACAGGGCAACTTTCTTCGAGGGCTTTATCACAGGAAGGTTCGGCTGTGAAGATTCTCTCTAGTGGTACCAGCTTCTCTCCCTCCTTTGATGTTGAGACAATGGTAATCCCGGAGTTCTCATTGCCACCCCCCTCCCCAACCTCACCACTAACCACCCCATTGTGCACCTCCATAACCCCGCCTAACCCCATGTCCACAGTAGGGAGAACGCCCTGTCCCTCTCGTGCACGCCATTCTATGAGCTCCGTTCCCCTTGTCTACCTTTGATACTCGCCATGGTAACCTCTCTAATGAGGGGGCATATCCCTGCTACCAATTCTGACATTAGACCTAGCAGAATCGGATGGAGAATGTCACACCCGGTTTCTCCGAAAAACAACCGAGTGAATATCACATGTATGCCAGGATCATTTTTTCATACATGTGCTGACAAATAGTGAAACATCATTTATTACAAGCTAGGTGTCGAATATAAATACGTATTACAAAGCATACGTCTCGATGGACGATAATAAGTTCATAACATGTAAATAAACTAGCAGCGGAATATTATTCTTGAGAGCTCCATCACAGACGTTGCCCGGGGGCTCCATGAACCTAGAAACCTTCTTCGGGTCCAAAGTCTTGATCATGAAACACCACATCATTCTCTTGACCTGAGCAACAATATAAACCAACAAATATGCAAGGTTGAGTACCGATGGTACTCAGCAAGTGTGAGAAAGTTATGTCATACATGGCTAGAACAAGGATAGGTTTAACTCATGGTTGAAGCATTACGCAATTATTGCCTACCATCTTAGCTTATTAAGCACCTACATTACTACACAGGTGAAATGGTCCCAATCTTCCAACCCATCATCATAATCAAATAACCGTAACATCATTTCCAATGTTAAGCTCCCCGCTTAACATCCTCAACTTCCAAAGCCATCAATCCTCTAATCATGAATAAGTCCAAGCCGCTCTTAACCATGAGCACGGCTGTCATGACAGTTTTGACTCTGCAGAGTTTGCACCACTGTACCCACATGTAGTGATTTCATCCCCCGTTGTCGGGTGGACTAAAAGAACCTCCATTATGCTAGTGGTCACGAACCACATTCACACTTCCCAGGTGTGTAGCCAGGAGATCACTACGAAGCCTTTACAAAGGGATTCCCGACGAGCGTGGGCCCATTGAGGTTTCACCCCTAACAGCATACAAGAGGCTCCAACCCCGCTGCAGTGGCCCCCTCTTGAGCCTTGCGGTTCATATGGTAGTCCAGCTGACACCTACTCCCCGCACCATCCAACACACCCATACTACGCCGGGGATACACCTAATTAATTGGCCAAGCTGCCCCATCTCAGCATGTGGTTGGCACGGTAAAGCCAGGTTACATGCTCCATGAACCGGTCCTTAGGATCCAGGCAAGTACTAAACACAAACCCGAGTCTCGTGCACCCAGCACCAACCAAATCATCCAACTTGCCTTGATCCTTACCTCTACATAACTCATAATATCTCATTCAAGAGTAAAGTAAACAAGTTGATGATATCATATCCCACTTATCCCATTCTAAAAATGGCTAAGCATAAGTAATATGAATGACAAAATAGAACAAAATCCCATCCCAAGCTACAAGGAAAACAAGGTAATGCAATTCTAGGGAAACTTCCTAGCATGGGTTTCATATTTCAATTGACAATGCAAATAATTCTATCTACACATCCTAGTATAGGAACAAAGTGGTCAAGGACATTTGCCTTCTTCCTGCTGCTCTGGGAATGGATAGTCCTGATCTTGAAAGGGAAGAACTTGCTCTGGAGCAGGTTCTACTCATACCATCACATATAGCAAAAGAAAACAACAATCCATAAGATATAGTTCACACTTTCACTTCATACAAACCACACATTCACATTTATGAAAGTCATTCACATTTCTATGTGTTGTGGTTACTATATGTGTGTTGATTTTTGGCTTACATACACTTTTAAGCATGTTCATATGTTTTCTAACTTTTGTATTCAGATTTATGTTTGCACACTATATATGAATTTCCAATTTGAACAAATTCCTTATATTCAATTGATACACATCTTAGCTACCAAAGTATGCATGGAAGGTATTTTCCTACTCCAAATGAGTTTTTAGATCTTCTACCAAATCCTAAACTGAAATCTTTGGATTTGGAGACTTCATTTATCATTTTCTAGTTATGCATACCTATTTTCCTATATTTTAAGATTTATTTTCTATACCTAATTGTGAACTTTATTATGAAAATAGTAAGACACATCATCTAAACAGAATAGGTTCTGATCTAAAATAGTAAATAATATATTTTTGAACTTCTCCTCTGATGTGAACTATTTTACATTTCTTTTACCAATTTTCAGAATTATCTCCTAGCCTAAAAAATGTGTTTCTATATCTAATAAACATGAACAGACACAAACAGATTTCATTTCAGCCTAAAATTTATTTTTAGCTCATTCTAAAGCTTTCCAATTGTTAGTAAAGTTTAAACTTGAATTTACAATGTGTGTGCCTCACCCTTTTTAAATTTAAATCTTAATTACATAGTCAAATTCCTAAATTTAATATTATATAAAATTAAAAAGGCCAACTTACCCCATCAGAGGGTCTATTATATTATTTTATAAATTTCCAGGGGTCTAACTACACATAACAGAGGAGTTTTCCTAATTTTTATTAAGTTCAGGGGCTAAAACTGATTTTTAATTGAATTTACATGAATTTCTGAAGTTCCAGGGGCTAGATCAGAAGTTTCCGGGGCTAGCTCGTATTTTTCGAGAACCCCAGGGGGTAGCGCGTAAGAATCCTGGCCTTTATAACGCGGGGCTGACGTGGATCGTCCGATTTAAAACTGATGGCTGAGATTATAACGTCGAACCGGTACGCGGGGATTTAAATTCTACCATGCGATTTAAAATAGACGGCGCACAAGCGGCCACGTCGCTCTGATCGAGCGCGGGCGGCGCTGCCCGGTGGCACGCGGCGGCCGGAGGCGGCGATCTCGCCGGAGAGCTTCGGATCTTCGTAAATTCTTCCTAAAACTGGGATTTAATGGCATAGATCGGTAGAGGGGAGGTCGGGGATCTCACCTCGGGGGTTTTCTTGAGCTCGGAGGTCCTGGAAGGCGGTCGGCGACGAGGTCCGAGATGAATTCACGGCGATGCTCATCGGCGCTGTGTTTGAAGCGCAAACCACCGAGTTTTCGGCACTGCGTGATTCCCTAGAGGCGGTGGATCAAGACCAGCGCATTAAATCAGAAATCCCGAGCGAAGATCGAGAGAAATTGGCCGGAGAAACTCTGGTTCTCACCGGGAGGAAAAACGGCTGATCGTGGGTGAAAATCGAGAAGATGTCAATGTTTATATAGCCGGGGAAGGGCAGCGTTCAGTTATGATCGAGTTTGCATTTCCAGAACCGAAATTCGGCTGGGATACGCGAGTATCCGGGGCGGTTTTGATTCGGGGGGAGAGAGGAGAGTCCGGGTCGGCCGAGCGCGTGCGCGAGGAAGAAGAAGATGGTGGGCCCTGCGTGTCAGTGGGAAAGAGGGGGGGCGCGGCTGCGGGCTGGCGCGGGGGTGAGTGGGCCGGCTGGTGGGTTTCGGCCCACTGGCCGGAGAGGTTTATTTTTTCTTTTTCTTTTTTTATTTCTGTTTTGAGTTTAATTTGAATTCCAGTTTGAATTTAAATTTTTGCACCACATGCAATACGTCCAAAATTTTTTAAATTCCCCTCTTGACAGGTTTTAGGGTGTTACGGAGAAGACCCGCCATCGCCGCCGCAGTGCACCATCACAATACCCTCCCGCCGGTCGCACTCTCAATCCGATATACCATCCCTACTTTCACCGGACCTGGTCACGATGACGCCGTCGCAGGGCGACAAAGTCTCGCCGGCTAGCCGTGAGTGTTCCGGCACGGTGGCTCCGTCGCTGCAACCCCATGGCTCGGGGTCCAAGACCACGTGTAATCCGCTGCAGTCCATCACAACGTCGCCGCAACCTACCCCTACCCAACTCCACACTGCCACTGTCCCGTCCGCCTGTCACTGCCCTAGGAATGGGTCTACACCGAATCCAGGCAGAGCACAATGCATGCTGCATCTGACAGGACAAGAGAAGCTACCCTCCATACTAGACCCCCCCCACCGGCTCCTCTCAAGGCTAGGCCATCATTACCTCCACAGAATCATGCAGCGCGTCTCAGGCAGGTCCTGTCAACTGGGCGCCCGCCTGCTCCCCCTGCTGTCCCCATGCACCGCTCAGTCCGAATGGCTTCGCCCCCTGTTTCTGAGGACCGGTGGACTATGATCCATCAGACTAACCCCCTCCGCTCGGTGCCCCGGGTTTCCGCAGTAAGCGGGCTCTTGTCCCCTCCTCTGATCACAGAGTTTTTCTACGGGGGCGTTGCTTTCGTTGCCTAGCACATGGACACATTACTGCATATTGCAGAGATTCCCCTCGGTGCTGGTCATGCTTCCAGTCGGGCCATCGCTCAAACACCTGCCACCTGCCAAAGGGACCCAACGGGCGTGGCCCTCTACATGCCTGGCTTATAAATGCAGCGGGTCCGATTCATAGCAGACTCAACCTTCCCCCACCACCATCGCCTACGCATACAACCACTTTCATCCGCCCAGGCCACTCGTACGCTGCCGCAGTTGCTTCCACCAAACAAAAAGACACTATGCAAAGGCCAAGCCGAATCCTCGGTGCTCCGGAGCGTTGCCCATCATACAGTCAAGCTGCAATTCTTTCTGAGGGAGTTATGTTATTGGAACTTCGACGTCTCCGCCGGCAGGCTTTGTTCCTAATCCCATTGCAGGGGCGCTCGAGGGCGACACCATCTGAGATATCAACTGTCATCCACAACCAACTTGGTATCCCACACTGGGCATGCAAGGTCCCCCCCACCGCCCAGGATTTCTGACGTCCTTCCAAAGCCCTCAACTACGTGACCAGGCCTTGCTTGCTGGGTCGCTCGCGCTCCCTAGGTCAAGCCTTATCTTTCGTCCATGGGGCTTTCCTGCCCAAAGTTCCCTTGAAGGCTGGTTCTTTCACGTCAAAATATGCATTGAAAATCTGCCTCTGCATGCATGGAATGCAAAGGCAGTGCTTCAGGTGTTGGGGGATATAGTGCTATTTGATTACTTCGACTCTGCCACATTTCATCATGAGGACACCCATATTTGTGGAGTGGTAGGGTGGATGCAGGACCCTAACCTCCTTCCTTTGGCTAAGGACATCATGCTGTTCCCGGGAGGTTCTGGTAGAACCGGTAACAATGATGGGCCGCCGCAAGCTGAGACTGATCACTCCAATGTTTTGATACCTGGTGGTCATCACATCGGCCTCATCCTACACCTGGATCACTATCAAGACTACACCCCAGTTGACCCAGATATCTCGTCGTCATCCTCTTCTTCGGATGATCACCCGGATGGCGGTGGCCAATCCTCTGGGTCCTCAAATTCGTCTGGTGGATCCTTCCCTCGCACCAAGTGCTTCATGTGGTCTCGTGGAGTGCTAGACGATGTCACTTGGAGTGGGCCGCCGGGCTTCGACCCAGTGCCCCGCTTCCGTCGTCAGGTCTCAGTGCCTGCTCCGCAGGAGGAACAGCAAGGACACATGACTCGCAATATGCAGGGTCGTACCAGTGAGCACGGCAGAGGCTCACTGCGCGGTAGCCAGCGCTCTCAGTCGCCTACCATCAATAGGCGTGCAACGACTTCCCCAGACATACTTCCGGCGCGCCGCTCCTCCCCGGTCAGGCGCTACGACCCAATGTTGCTTGAGGGGGTGCAGCCCCTAGCGGACGCCGGCGAGGCATCCCCGCGTGGACATGCTCGACTGTCCATGGAGGACATGATGTTTCCAACCCAGGGTGCGGTGCCACCTGGTACGGAAAATCAGGAAGGCCTGCTTCAAGATGGCCAGTCTGAGCTGCCGCAGCCATTATCTAATGAGACTGTTGCGCCACTGTCCCCTATAGTGCTGCAGCAAAGTTTCAAAGAGAGAGTCTTTGGCCCCGTGCAGACAGGCCTAATCCCCACCCCGACCAAGCACTGCACTGGGGGGAGAGGCAAGTCTGTTCCTGCCATGGTGAGGAGGCAGAGTGCTCGTCAGGCCCTGAAAGGATCCCACATTCCGGTATCCCTCCGTGCTACCGTCCGACTGATCCGGCAGTTTGATCTGGCTGGGCTGGAAGAACCCATTGATGATGCTGTTCTGCAGCGCTACGCTGCTCTCTACAAGCAACCGCTACCACCATCCATCATTGGCAAAATGAAGGAGATCACTGGCCTTGCGCAAGCGGACGTTGCTGAAGCCTCCTCTGCCATGATCGCCGGCGAGCTTGCTGCGCAAGTAGCGTCTTCTTGAGCAGGGACTGCTCCGATTCGGGAAGACCCTATCAACTATTTGTCCGTGCTTGTTGTGCTATCTGTGGTCAGTAACCTCTGGTGTAGTGGTAGAAGTGTATGCATGGAAATCGGTTTGGGTCAGCAGTGTGTATGTTACCGGATTTTGGTGCTTCGTGTTGCTATGCTTTGCTTCGGCATGGGTCCCTTTCCTGCTGTGCAGAATGAGGGATCAGGTAGTATGTTGTGTGTTCTATGAATGATAAGTTGTCTTCTAAGCTGGAATGTGATGGGTCTTAACACGTCGGCTCGTCGCGAGGTTCTAAAATCCAATATCTCATTGGTGCGACCTTCGATTGCCTGCATCCAAGAAACAAAGCTACAACATTTGGACGATCGTTTGGCAAAAGACTGCGCTGGGCCCAACCTTGAATCTATTTATCTACCTGCATTAGGAACCAGAGGAGGCATAATAGTGGCTTGGCATCCATCGGCAGTTTCTGTGTCAACACAGGTGTTGGGATTGCACTCTATATCACTGACCTTCACTCATATCCCCTCGCGTACCACCTCGCTCCTCACTGCAGTATATGGATCTTCCACAGATGAAGACAAGCCGGGATTCCTATCTGAACTGAGAGCGGCACAACCAGTAGCAGGTATTCCATGGATATGCCTGGGAGACTTTAACCTTATATACAGGGCTCAGGATAAAAACAATGGCAACCTGAATAGACGGTGGATGAATGTTTTTCAGAATATTCTAAATGAGGTGAACCTGTTAGAGTCTCGGTTACAGAACAGAAAATACACTTGGAGCAATGAAAGGGACAATCCAACATTGGTACGCCTTGACAGCGTGTTCTATAACCAGGAATGTGACGTGGCCTATGAAGACCATGGACTTGTGGCATTATCCTCCTCAATATCTGACCATTGCCCCATTTTTCTTGCGGCACAAGAGAAACCAGTAAGACCTGCGGTCTTCAGATTTGAACACTTTTGGTTGCAGATCCCGAGATTTCTTGAGGTGGTTCAGGGGGCCTGGACAGAGCCAAAGCTTGCACAGAACACATCCCCGATAAATAGGCTGCACCATAAGCTTTCAAAAACAGCAAAAAAGCTTAGACAGTGGAGCGCCGGGCTCTTTGGCAAAGCAAGAGTGCAGTTGCATATGATATCTGAAATTATTCAAACACTGGAAAAGGCCCAGAAGCGAGAGCTCTCTCTAATGGGGAAATAGAATTCAGGAAGGAGCTCAAATTATGTCTACTTGGATTGGCTTCCATAGAAAGATCTAGGCGCCACCAAGCATCTAGGACCACATGGCTGCGCCTGGGGGATGCATGCACCCGATTTTTCCATACTAAATCTAATGCACGTGCTAAAAAGAATTTCGTCTCTCATTTGAGGACGGGGGACAACAACTTGGTGTGGAAGCGTAGCGAGAAAGAAGAGGTTCTTCATCAGTTCTTTTTGTCCACTGTAGGAAGTCGCATGAACAGACTATCTTCAATCCATAACCAGCTGGATATACAGGCGGTCCAAAACCCAGCCTCCCTTGTCCAGCCTTTTACTGAGCAGGAAGTCTTCAAAGCTATAGAATCGATGCCATTGGGGAAGGCTCCTGGACCGGATGGATTCACCATGGAGTTCTACAAGTGTTGTTGGCCTATTATCAAAGGGGGCGTGATGGCAACTTTTCATGCCTTTCATGAGCTACGAGCTGGTCCACTACACAGATTAAATTCTGCCAATATTGCTCTACTGCCGAAAAAAGTGGACTCTGAGACACCATCTGAATTCAGATCAATAAGATTGATCCACTCAATGGCTAAAATCATTTCGAAGGTACTCTCTCGATGACTATCCCCCAAGATGGACAGGCTGACCTCCGCAGCTCAAAGTGCATTCATTTCGAACCGCGCTATCCAGGATAACTTCCTCCATGTTAGGAATGTTGCCCGTCACTGCCACAACGTAGGCAGGCCAATGTTAATGATGAAGCAGGATATTTCTAGGGCTTTCGACTCGGTGGCTTGGGAATACATGTTTGATCTTATGCAGACGAGAGGCTATCCAAGTCGGTGGAGAAACTGGTTGGCCCTTCTCTGGTCTTCGGCGAGCTCCTATGTGTTACTTAAAGGTATCAGGGGCCTCCAGTGCGTCACGCCCGAGGCCTTCGACAAGGTGATCCATTATCTCCCCACATGTTCATCCTCGCAATTGACACTCTTCAGGCAATATTTCAGAAAGCTACCCTCGAGGGTGTCCTGTCGCCCATTCAGGGCGGCCATGCCTCAGCTACGATCTCTATGTATGCCGACGATGTGGTTATTTTTGTAAACCCTATACAAACTGAGGGGAAGGCTACACTAGAGATCATAAACCTTTTTGGGCAAGCTTCTGGACTGGTAATCAACATGTCCAAAAGCTGCATTGCTCCTATCTAATGCCAAGATGTTGATCTGCCATCTATCTTACAAGATTTCAGGGGCAGCAAATATCATTTCCTGTTACTTATCTTGGTCTGGCAATATTATTGGGAAGGTTATGCCTTCAGCATTTACAACCGATCCAAGATAAGATCCAGGCCAAGCTATCTGGTTGGCAGACACGATTGCTATCAATGGCAGGTCGAAAAGAGCTAGTCAAGAAAGTTTTGTCACCGCTGCCAATCTATCTTCTAAGTGTCGTCAGACCGACGAAGAAATTTATTCAGAATGTAGACAAGGCCCGTAGCAGGTTCTTATGGGCGGGAACACAGCAGCTCTCTAGGGGTAAATGTAAAGTGGCTTGAGAGCGAGTGTGCTCACCGATACAAAGGGGAGGTTTAGGCATCCACTACAGGAAACTAGTAAATTAACAAGAGGGGAAATTATTTACAAGGGTACCGCCGTTAATAAATATATTAACGACGGTGAAAAAACACCGTCGTTAATAAAGAATTTATTAACGTCGGTTGACCTAACTATCGTTAAAAGTTACTTATTTACGTCGGTACACCGGCACCGTCGTTAATAAAGCACTTATTAACATCAGTTAACCTAACCGTCGTTAATAAAGTCCTTATTAACGACGGTACAGGAAACCCTCGTAAATAAACTACTCCCCGCCCCCCACCCCCCCCCCCCCCGCAAGCGCCCGCTTGGCTCCCGCTGCCGCCGACCGCACGCCGGCCCCACGCCGCCCCCGCCCGCCGCACCCTTCTCCGGCACCACCGCCACCCCTCGCGCCGCCCTACGCTGCCCTGAAAGTGCATCTAGATAATCCCCGTGGTTTTGGTTGATTGATGACGACAATTAAGATGCTAATAAGTTTCTACTGAGTATGAGCACAGGTGTTTATCAAAGAAATTGATATGGAGTCTCTTAAGAAGCAAAAGGAAAAGAAGAAGACTTGGAAGAGTTGAAAATAGTATTTTCTATTAATCTTCACATTTTTCTAGTTGTGTATAGGGTCTTCTCTTTTAGAGTGCTTGAGAATCACTAGAGAGCTCAAACGAAGGATAGAACGTTAGAATCATGAGATGAGGTAGTCATAGATATGAAAAAAAGGGAAGACCGGACTTGTCCGGACAAATGGTCGGACTAGTCCTTTCATAACCGAACTAATTCGCTTTAGACCGGATAAAGAGTCTCTGAGTCAGTTCGGACTAGTCCGTTAAAGGCCGGACTAGTCCGCTGTTGTGTGAGTCTGAGCCGTTATGAGACTAAGTCTCAGAAGGCCGGATTAGTCCGCCCAAGAGGCCGGACTAGTCCGCTAAGCGGACTAAGCCGCTTAGGTCCGGAGAAGTCTCTGAGTGTCATCGGACTAGTCTGCTCCACAGGCCGGACTAGTCCGATCTTTTCAGACTAGTCCGAAATAGGACGGAACAAAGGTTCCTGTGTGAGCTCGGACTAGTCTGAGGTTGGCTGGACTAGTCCGCAGCTCCAGTTGAGAGAGTCTTTTAAAATAAGTCTGGTAAGACCGGACTAGTCCGGCCTTCAGGCCAGACTAGTCCGCCCTTACCAGACTAGTCCATTCTCATACGGAACAAAGGTTCCTGACTGAGATCGGACTAGTCCGGGTTTCATGACCGTTTGAATTCAACGGTCACTAAAACTTTATTTGGTAAGCCGTGACGTGAGTGGTCCCTCAAGATCGGACTAGTCCTGGGTTGGGACTGGACTAGTCCGGACTTTAGTTGGTAACGGCTAAATGCCGGTATTTCTATAAAAGGAGACCCCCCCGCTGAGAATTGAAGAAATATGAACCCAAGCGCTAAAACTCATTCCTAGAGCTCTTCTAAGCCTCTTTCC
The DNA here is from genome assembly GCA_030760725.1 of Neostapfia colusana. NCBI lineage: Eukaryota > Viridiplantae > Streptophyta > Magnoliopsida > Poales > Poaceae > Neostapfia > Neostapfia colusana. The sequence goes on from JASWHV010000006.1 coordinate 113,096,813, forward strand.
CCACCTTCTAGACCCCTAAGATCGGATCTTAAGGAGTTAGTGGTTCTTGTGAGAGGAAAGACGTGGTGATCGACGTTTGAGCTCTCGGTTTGATTCCTTTGCACTCTAACTGTTATTTTGAGTTCTTAACAGTTGTATTTTGAATTCTAGAACTACTTGGTTGGTGTAGAGAGCCTCAAAGTGTGAGTAGCCCCTAAGAGCATTGTATTCACATTCGATTGATAGTGAGAAAGCCCGGGCTTGATCTTGGTGATCGCTCGGTGAGGGAAGGGTTGGAAAAGACCCGGTCCTTGGTGGACTCCTCAACGAGGACGTAGATTTCTGTGTGGAATCGAACCTCGGGATAAATCGTGTCTCTTGTCCTCTCTACTATCTTACTTGCTCACTAGAATTACTTATCAAGCATTCATTGTGTTATTTCCCGCAAACTGTTCTATTATTTTGCAAACTAATTATTCTCAACTAATTTATGATATCATTTGACTACCATATATTTTCAGCTCAAACAAACTTAAAAGGAAAACTAAAACACAAATTAGGCTCAGACCGGACTAGTCCGACCTCATACCGGACTAGTCCGGCCTACTCTGGTTTTATCCGCTGTTTATTTTAATTTCAGGTTTTATTAGCCTATTCACCCCCCTCTAGGCAACTTTCAATTGGTATGAGGGCCTAACTCTCCACAAAAGCTTAACCGCTTGGAGAGGAGATGGGGGACAAGGTTGGTAGCCAAATTGATCTCAACAAGGGAAAAGGAGCAAGTTCGAGCAACTTTTAAGAACAAGGTTCTAATCCACCTCCCGCAGTTGCTCCTCCACAAGACGTTACAAGCTCAGAAGAAGATGAATAAGTTCTTCGTCTCATGGCACTCCTCAAAAAGTAGAAGGAGGAGGCTAAAAGGAAAAAGAAGGAGAAGTTAGAGAAGAAACTCAAGAGTAGTCAACAAGACTACTCGCGATATCTTTTTAACTATGAACAACTAAATTCTCATTCCAATTATTTATCAATTCCTCTAGGCAAACCACCTCACTTTGATAGAACTAACTATACAATGTGGAAATACAACATGAAGTTGCATCTAATTTCCTTGAACTCAAGTCTTTGGCATGTGGTATGTACAGGTATAGATATCCCCAAAGACGAGGATGAACTCAATCTAGAACAAGAACAACAAATCCATCGCAATGCACAAGCAACAGCCGTGCTAAGCTTATCTTTGAGCATTGAAGAATTTAACAATGTAGATGGGTTGGAGCTCGCCAAAGATATTTGGGACACCCTCAAGATCGCACATGAAGGAAACCGATCCGTGAGGGAAGCTAAGATTGAGATGATTGAAGGAGAGCTTGGAAGGTTTGCAATGGAAGAAGGCGAAACACCTCAAGAAATGTACAACCGACTCAAAACTCTTATCAACAAGAGTGGGGCGTACGAATGCAAGAAATGGAATGACCATGAGGTGGTTAAAAGGATGATAAGAGCATTTATGCCTCGCAATGTGACCCTATGCACCCTAATCCGGGAAAGTCCAAACTTTCATTTGATGACTCCGGATGAAGTGCTAGGGAAGATCATTAACCATGAGATGATGGAGAAGGAAGCCCAACACGTCAATGACTTAGCCAAGATCACTTCATTCAAGAAGAAGGGCATTGCTCTCAAGGCCACATCCAAGTCAAAGGCAAAAGAAACACAACTCACAAGTGAAGATGAAGAAAGTGATGATGAGAGCACAGACATGGATGATGAAGAAATGGCGTTCTTCATCAAAAGATTCAAAAGGTTGATGAGGAGAAGGAGAAGCTATCACTATGAGAACAAGAGCAAAGACAAAGGCAAGTCAAGAACAAAGAAGACTTGCTACAACTGTGGAGAACATGGGCATTTCATTGTGAACTGCCCCCATAGCAAGGAAGATGACAAGAGAAAGAAGAAGGATGGGAAGCCACACGACAAAAAATTCTTCACAAAGAAGAAGACATATGGACAAGCCCACATCGGAGAAGAATGGGACTCAAATGAAGAATCCTCCTCCGAAGATGAAGAAAAAGTGGCAACCGTAGCTATCAAGAGGCCAACCATGAAAAAATCACTCTTGCCAAACAAGGGTGATTGGAAGAGCCGAAGTCACACATGCCTCATGGCAAAGGAAGGAAAACGCAAGGTAATGACTAAACCTTCTAAGTTACATATTGAAGATGATAGTGACTTCGATAGTAGTAGTGAAACGAATTCATGTTTAGAGGATTAAACAAAAAGGCTATAGCTAAAATGGAAATGCTATCAGATGAAATATTTAAACAAGAAGAGCTTCTCAATCAACAAGAAGAATTGCTTATCCTTGAAAAGGAAAGAAACCTTGAGATTGAGAAACTTCTTGAATTTGAGAGAGAAAAGTGTAGAACACTTGAAAGTGAACTTGCCATAAGCAAGGAAACATGCGTTCAGCTTAAAAGTGTGAATATAGCGCTTCAAGATGAACTTGTAAGTTTAATCAAAACTCACAAGAATCTTGAAGCACAACTTGACTCACTTAAGTCTAGCGTCCCAATTAATTCATCCTCTAAAAGCTCTCTCGCAACAAAGATAGAGTCCAACACTAAAACTTGCAAATGTGCTAGCATTGTCTTAAACTTAAAAAATGAGCTCAAAGAGGCACAAAGCAAGAATACACACAAGAGTGGGATCTTTGATAAAGGAAAAATCAATTATGCACGAAGTGCATACACAACCACAAGATCTCCCTTCATCAAAGATGGACTTGGATATACTAGGGGATGAAAGCAAAATGCTAGAATCCTTAAAAACAATAGCAAATTCGTAGCTTTCGTGAAAGAAAACTCAAGTCAAGACAAGAGTAATAACCTTGCATCTACCTCACATAAGATTACCAAAAATGTAAAATCTATAGTATTTATTAATTTCGATGCATCTTATGTTCTTATGAAAAGCAAGTATGGTAAAGTTTATGCAAAATATGTTGGGCCACTCCACAAGAGTACAAAAACTTATGCGTGGGTGCCCAAATGCCTAGTAACTAACCTCAAAGGACCCAACCAAGTTTGGGTACCTAAGAACAATGTTTAAATTGTTTTGCAGCCCTACTCCTCCGGTGGCACTAAATGGGTGCTAGATAGTGGATGCACTAACCATATGACCGGAGAGAGGAAAATGTTTGATGAGTATGAAGAAAATGATGATCCAAATGAAGGCATCTATTTTGGTGACAACAGCCAAGAAAGGGTACTAGGTATTGGTAAAATCGCAATCTCTTCTCAACACTTTCTTTCACATGTTCTACACGTTGAATCATTGGATTATAACCTATTGTCTATATCTCAACTATGTGAGAAAAGTTATAATTGCTTGTTTACTAACGAGGATGTGACCGTCTCTAGAAGAAGTGATAACTCAATTGCCTTTAAGGGTGTGTTAAAAGGAAATCTTTACTTGTTGGATTTTTCCACAAGTAAAGCTCAGCTTGACACATGCTTAATAGCAAAAACCAACATGGGATGGCTGTGGCATAGAAGACTAGCCCATGTTGGAATGAGGAATTTACAAAAACTTCTAAAGGAGGATCACATCCGTGGACTAAAAGGTGTTGTTTTTGAAAAGGATAGACCATGTAGTGCGTGCCAAGCAGGAAAGCAAATTGGAACAGCTCACCCCGCCAAGAACGTGATGACGACAACAAGACCATTGGAGATGCTTCACATGGACCTCTTCGGCCCTGTCACCTATATAAGCATTGGCGGTAACAAGTATGGTCTTCTAATTGTTGATGATTATTCTCGTTTCACTTGGGTATTTTTCTTGCATGATAAGGGAGAAACTCAAGGAATCCTCAAAAAGTTCTTAAGGAGAGCTCAAAACGAGTTTTCTTCAAAAACTAAGAAGATTAGAAGTGACAATGGTTCTGAATTCAAGAACACTCAAGTAGAAGAATTTTTGGATGAAGAGGGCATCAAACATGAGTTTTCAGCCCCTTATATTCCCGAACAAAATGGGGTAGCTGAAAGGAAGAACCGGACACTCATAGAGATGGCAAGAACCATGCTCGACGAATACAAGACCTCGGATCAATTTTGGGCGGAGGCAATCAACACCGCTTGTCATGCTACAAATCGCCTCTACCTCCATCGACTCTTAAAGAAAACCTCATACGAGCTCCTAACCGGTAACAAACCCAATATCTCCTACTTTCGAGTCTTTAGAAGCAAATGCTATATTCTTAACAAGAAGCCTAGGATTTCAAAATTTGCTTCGAAATCCGATGAAGGTTTCCTACTTGGTTATGACTCAAACACCTACGCTTATCGTGTCTTCAACAAAACCTCCGGGTGCGTTGAAATTGCACGTGACGTGGTGTTTGATGAAACTAATGGCTCCCAAGTGGAGCAAGTTGATCAATGTGTATTAGATGAAGAAGAAGCACCAAGTGAAGCACTAAGAAGAATGGGGCTTGGAGAAATCCGTCCCCAAGAAAATGTAGGACAAGATGATACAAGCTCATCAAAAGTGGCACCTCTCACTCAAGATCAAAACCAAGCACCCCAAGATCAAGACGGTCAGTTTGAAAAAGAAGATAATCAAAACCATGGTGTTGATCAAGGGGGAGAAGAAGATGAATAAGAAGAAAACCACTCAAGAAATCAAGTGCCTCACCCAAGGGTTCATCAAAGCATTCAACGAGATCACCCCGTTGATAACATCCTTGGAGATATCACAAAAGGGGTAACAACACGTTCTCGTATAGCTAACTTTTGTGCACATTACTCTTTTGTGTCGTCCTTGGAACCATTTAGGGTGGAAGATGCACTCAAGGACCCGGATTGTGTAGTAGTCATGCAAGAAGAATTAAACAACTTTACAAGAAATCAAGTATGGGAGCTAGTGAAAAGACCAAACGCAAACGTGGTAGGCACCAAGTGGGTGTTCCGCAACAAGCAAGATGAATACGGAGTGGTGACAAGAAACAAGGCTAGACTTGTAGCTAAGGGATATGCTCAAGTCGAAGGTTTGGATTTCGATGAAACTTTTGCTCCCGTAGCTAGGCTTGAATCTATTCGTATTCTATTAGCCTATGCTATTCATTATGATTTTAAACTCTATCAAATGGATGTGAAAAGTGTCTTTCTAAACGGTCCAATCAAGGAGGAGGTGTACATGGAGCAACCACCCGGCTTTGAAGACCAAGAATATCCTGATTATGTGTTTAAATTGCATAAAGCTCTCTATGGCCTTAAACAAGCTCCTAGAGCTTGGTATGAATGTCTTATAGACTTTCTTATTGATAACGGCCCAGAAAATCGGAATTTTTCTATTCAAAAAAAAAGAAATTGATTTTAAGATAGGCAAAGCAGATTATACACTATTCACAAAGAATGTAGACAACGATCTCTTTGTATGCCAAATATATGTCGATGACATTATATTTGGTTCTACTAACACATCTTTTTGCAATGAGTTTAGCAAGATAATGACAGATAGGTTTGAGATGTCCATGATGGGAGAGTTGAAGTTCTTCCTCGGATTTCAAGTCAAGCAACTCAAGGAAGGCACGTTCATTAGTCAAACCAAGTACACACAAGACATACTTAAGAAGTTCGACATGGACAAAGCAAAACCTATCAAGACACCAATGGCAACAAATGGGCACCTTGACCTTAATGAAGATGGACCAAGCGTGGATCAAAAGGTATATCACTCCATGATTGGCTCATTACTTTATCTTTGCGCATCTAGACCCGATATCATGCTTAGTGTATGTTTATGCGCAAGATTTTAAGCATCACCTAAAGAATGCCATTTAACAGCCGTTAAAAGGATCCTAAGATATCTAGTTCACACACCCAACCTAGGATTATGGTATCCAAAGGGGTCTAAGTTTAATCTCATCGGATACTCCGATGCGGATTACGCCGGATGTAAAATAGATAGAAAAAGCACCTCAGGAACTTGTCAATTTTTGGGTAGGTCCCAAGTATCATGGTCATCCAAGAAACAAAATTCCATTGCTCTCTCCACAGCAGAGGCGGAGTATGTCGCAGCCGGAAGTTGTTGTGCTCAACTTCTTTGGATGCGACAAACTTTAAGGGATTATGGTCACAATATAAACAACATTCCACTCCTTTGTGACAATGAGAGTGCTATTAAGATAGCTCACAATCCTGTTGAGCACTCTAGAACTAAACACATAGACATTCAGCATCACTTTTTAAAAGATCACTCTATAAAGGGGGACATAGCAATATCATACGTAAGAACTGAAAAACAACTAGCCGATATCTTTACCAAACCACTAGATGAAAAATGATTTTGTGAACTTGGAAATGAGCTGAATATATTAGACTCTAGGAATGTAAGTTGAAAAAATTATGCAAATAGAAGTTCTCAAAAATTCTTTCACAACCTTCAAAAATGTGCATGATTGTGAAAACTTGTACCTCCTCGATTTTCATCTCACATTATTTTTGGCTATATTATCATCACATAATTATGTGTTTGATATATATATATATATATATATATATATATATATATATATATATATATATATATGAACCATATAGCAGGTACAAGTAAATCCACCGCAAACCAAGGCAAAATTTAGATATATAAGAATTTTTAGACTTTAAAAGTCGGACTAGTCCGACCTAGAGGCCGGACAAGTCCGGGCATTCTAAAGAAGTCCGAGGAGCAGCGGACAAGTCCACAATGGACTAGTCCGCCTCGCACCCGGACAAGTCCGGACAAAAGACTAGTCCGGACCTAGTCCGACTAACCGGATTAGTCCGGACTGGGGACCGGACTAGTCCGGCCCTTGGAGACTTAACCTCCAAGGGTCGGGCTGAAACCCCTCCCTCTCCCTCATTCACCTCCACTTAACTTCCCTCCTCCAAAACTCGCCCCCATTGGCGATTTTGGAGTTCTCCCTCAAATCCCTCGAAGGCATCCTCGATTCAAGGCTTGTGGAGTGCGGGGAACTCTTCTCCGACCATCTCCGCTCCTTCGAACCGCGGATTTCATCACATTCCTTCACTCCAAGGTATTTTTTAACCTAGCCTTGATTTTTCACAAAAATCCTATTCCTAGAACATATCTTGGGTACCTTAGGGCCTCTCTGAGTTTCCAAGGCCATATTATTTCAAAACCCCATAGTATTGCACCTACTTTGATGAATTGATAAGAAAATCACATTAGTTAGGGTTTAAAACTATAAAGTCCGGACTCCAACTGGACAAGTCCGGCCGGAGCGTACTAGTCCGCCTCCTGCCCGGACAAGTCCGGATGATACAGTCTTAACCTCTAACTTTGGGTTTGTAAACTAATTTAAACGCAATACTCCATCAACTAAAAACTTCTTTTCTCACCAGATCATGTCAGGACCCAACGACAGCCCTCTTCCAAATCCCGAGGCCGTAGCGGCTCGTCAAGCAGCTTATTGTGCGGCAGCCGAGGCAGAGACAGTAGAGGCTGCTGCAAGGGAAGCTCGGACGAAGAAACGGGCTGACAGGGAAGCCCAAGCCTCCCAGTCCGTTGAGCCTCCGAGGAGGAAGAGACTAGTCACCCTAAAGGACAAACAGCCTGCCGAGCCACAAAAAACCACCTCGGACAAAGGAAAAGGCAAAGCAGCTGATCCTTCCAGGAAAAAGGCTCTAGCCAACAGGGGACTCTTCATTCGTGACAACCCTAGACGGGGAAGGGAAAATCCCCCACAGGGACCTGTTGGGCCTCTTGAAAGGGCACCTCCCATGCACAACCCAAACCGCCAACCCAATTTGGCGAGTGCTACCTTCAAGGGGAAAGGAGCCGGCAAGGCCAGAAGGTTCCGGGAGGAGGAGGTCTACAAGTACGAGAAGTCCACACCAGACCCTCGCTTCTGGTGTGACTTCCATTGTGACTACTACCGGCATGTCTATCTCCCAATGAAGACACCGGTAGTTGATGCTCAGTGGGTGGACTGGCCATACATGACCAACAAGAAACATCAAGCCTTTGATGCAGTAGTCGAAGCAACAGAACGCCATGGGATCAAAGACTTGATGGCTTTTCAATATGATTGGAATATTGAGGTCATAGTCCAGTTCTACACAACCTGTTACTTCCACACATATGGAAACAGGAAAATCACTTGGATGACAAATGGGGTGGTGTACTCAGTACTATATGATGAGTTTGCTCGCATCCTAGGACTTGGGGAGCACTTGAACTATGAGATCATAGTTCACAATGAGAGAACTCTGGGAAAGGACGACTTGTACTTCATGTATCCTTCCTACCTCTCCTATGAGGCATCCTCAACCCACAACATAAAACCTTTCTTTGGAGTGATGAACAGAGTTCTGAGGAAGACTCTAGCTCCAAAAGATGGAGATGCGGGGATGATACAAGTGTACCTCAGAAACCTGTTGAAGTTGCTCAATGAAGAAGAAAAATTCAATGTCTTTGACTACATCTACAACGACATCTTCAACATCTCCCACACCCCGAACAGATCCTGTGGCTATGCACCATACATCATGTGCATGATTGAAAAAGTCACAGGGCTAGAGTTTGCAAAGGATGTGAAGCACCGGAAGCTCCGTCTTCATATGTCGACTCCTCTTCCTCGCCCTCCTGCATCCATGGGCAGGGGATCCACTGCAGCTCCATCCTCTTCTGCCGGACCATCCATTCCTCCGTCATCGAGTGGCTCCTCTAGTGGACTGCTCAAGATCTTCAAGGACATATTCTCCTCGTGCCGGAAGGTGGAAGTTCGCACGCAGAAGATGAAGCAACACCAAGAGAAGTATCTCAAGACCATGTGCGACAAGATGGAGATACCTATGTCTCCACCGTCATCAGATGATGACGACGTGACAGAGTTTTCCACTCTCACGGAGGATGAGCTTGCCTATTTTGGATCCACCTCAGCTGCTCCTCCTACCTCCCACACCCATCACCAGGATGACGATGAAGAAGAGGATGAGGACGAAGAGACCCAGAGTGACCACGACGAAGATCGAGATGATAGTGATTAGGTTTTCTCCTTTTTCCTTCCCTTTTTGGTGCCTTGATGCCAAAGGGGGAGAGAATAAGGGGGAGTAGTCTAGTCATAGTCACAGTCTAGTGTTGCTCATTAAACTCATTTCATGATGGTTTGTAATAACTATGCTACATTATGCCATGTTATGTTATTTTTGTAATGACTATGTTACTTTATCTCTTCAAATTATGCCATTATGAAATCTGCTTGCTCATAAATGTTATATCTTTCTAAATGTGGTTACTGCTTATACTTAGTCACACCACCACAACACATGTAAGCATGAAATTCCCCATAAACTCACTCTTGTGCACATTTTTCTCTCGTTCTTGATAATCCATTATGCACACATCTAGGGGGAGTAAATTTTTATGAAAACAATCTACTATGTTTACTTTTCGAAAATCTTAATGAGTTGTCATCAATCACCAAAAAGGGGGAGATTAAAAGTGCATCTAGATAATCCCCGTGGTTTTGGTTGATTGATGACGACAATTAAGATGCTAATAAGTTTCTACTGAGTATGAGCACAGGTGTTTATCAAAGAAATGGATATGGAGTCTCTCAAGAAGCAAAAGGAAAAGAAGAAGACTTGGAAGAGTTGAAAATAGCATTTTCTATTAATCTTCACATTTTTCTAGTTGTGTATAGGGTCTTCTCTTTTAGAGTGCTTGAGAATCACTAGAGAGCTCAAACGAAGGATAGAACGTTAGAATCATGAGATGAGGTAGTCATAGATATGAAGAAAAGGGAAGATCGGACTTGTCCGGACAAATGGCCGGACTAGTCCGTTCATAACCGGACTAATCCGCTTTAGACCGGATAAAGAGTCTCTGAGTCAGTTTGGACTAGTCCGTTAAAGGCCGGACTAGTCCGCTGTTGTGTGAGTCTGAGCCGTTATGAGACTAAGTCTCAGAAGGCCGGACTAGTCCGCCCAAGAGGCCAGACTAGTCCGCTAAGCGGACTAAGCCGCTTAGGTCCGGAGAAGAAGTCTCTGAGTGTCATCGGACTAGTCCGCTCCACAGGCCGGACTAGTCCGATCTTTTCACACTAGTCCAAAATAGGACGGAACAAAGGTTCCTGTGTGAGCTCGGACTAGTCTGAGGTTGGCTGAACTAGTCCACAGCTCCAGTTGAGAGAGCCTTTTAGACTAAGTCTGGTAAGACCGGACTAGTACACCCTTTGGGCCGGACTAGTCTGCCCTTACCAGACTAGTCCGTTCTTATACGGAACAAAGGTTCCTGACTGAGATCGGACTAGTCCGCTCTTGGCCGGACTAGTCCGGGGTTTCATGACCGTTTGAATTCAACGGCCACAAACTTTATTTGGTAAGCCGTGACGTGAGTGGTCCCTCAAGATCGGACTAGTCCGGGGTTGGGACCGGACTAGTCCGGACTTTAGTTGGTAACGTCTAAATGTCGGGATTTCTATAAAAGGAGACCCCCCGGCTGAGAATTGAAGAAATATGAACCCAAGTGCTGAAAACTCATTCCTAGAGCTCTTTTAAGCCTCTTTCCTCACCTTCTAGACCCCTAAGATCGGATCTTAATGAGTTAGTGGTTCTTGTGAGAGGAAAGACGTGGTGACCGACATTTGAGCTCTCGGTTTGATTCCTTTGCACTCTAACTGTTATTTTGAGTTCTTAACAGTTGTACTTTGAATTCTAGAACTACTTGGTTGGTGTAGAGAGCCTCAAAGTGTGAGTAGCCCCTAAGAGCATTGTATTCACATTCGATTGATAGTGAGAAAGCGAGGGTTTGATCTTGGTGATCGCTCGGTGAGGGAAGGGTTGGAAAAGACTCGGTCCTTGGTGGACTCCTCAACGAGGACGTAGATTCCTGTGTGGAATCGAACCTCGGGATAAATCGTGTCTCTTGTCCTCTCTACTATCTTACTTGCTCACTAGAATTACTTATCAAGCATTCATTGTGTTATTTCCCGCAAACTGTTCTATTATTTTGCAAACTAATTATTCTCAACTAATTTGTGATATCATTTGACTACCATATATTTTCAGCTCAAACAAACTTAAAAAGAAACCTAAAACACAAATTAGGCTCAGACCGGACTAGTCCGACCTCATACCGAACTAGTCCGGCCTACTCTGGTTTTATCCGTTGTTTATTTTAATTTCAGGTTTTATTAGCCTATTGACCCCCCTCTAGGCAACTTTCACGCCCCCCGTCGCCCCCACGCCGTCGGCCCCCCCAGCCGTCGGTCGCCCCCGCCCCCGGCCACCTCGCCGTTCCCGGGTGCCCCGCAGCCGGCCGCCCCACGTCGCCCCCGGGTGCCCCGCCCCCGGCCGCCCCACGCCGTCCCCGGGTGCCCCGCAGCCGGCCGCCCCACGTCGCCCCCGGGTGCCCCGCCCCACGCCGTCCGTGGGTGCCCCGCCCCCGGGTGCCCCGCAGCCGGCCGCCCCCGGCGACCCCCCGCCGCCCACCCCCCCCCCCCCCCCCCCCCCCCCGGCCACCCCGCCGTCGCCCCGAGGTTAATTAATTGTTGTGTAGTAGTTAATTAGTTAAGTAGGTAATTAGTTGTTGTTTATTAGTTAAGTAGTTAATTTGTTGTTGTTTAGTAGTTAGTTATTTGTTTAGGTTGTTAATAATTCATGTTGTTAGTTAGTTAATTATTTGTTAATTAGTTAATTATTTGTTTAGGTTGTAATTAATTCATGTTGTTAATTATTTGTTTAGTTAATTCTTGTTGTTATTTCGTTGTTAATTCTTGTTGTTTAGTTAATTAGTTATTAATTAGTTAATTCTTTTTATTAATTATTTGTGTAAGTTGTTATTAATTAGGTTAATTCTTGTTAATTAGTTAATTATTTGTTTAGGTTTTTATTAATTCATTTTGTTAATTATTTGTTTAGTTAATTCTTGTTGTTGTTTAGTTGTTAATTCTTGTTGTTTAGTTAATTAGTTGTTGTTAATTAGTTAATTCTTGTTGTTAATTATTTGTTGAAGTTGTTAGTAATTAGGTTAATTCTTGTTGTTAATTATTTGTTTAGGTTGTTTAGATTAATTAGGTTATTTAGATTCTTGTTGAAATTTATTGTTAATTAGTTAATTTTTTCGTGTGTAAATGTTAGGTTCATATGTGATTTAGCTAATATGTGTTATAGCTACGCTTGTAGTTGTTCGCCGACGGTGCCAAGGGTCGGCGGTGCTTGCGCGAGGCATCGGACGACGGGTCAAAGAACACATCGACCGGTGCGTGCGCTACCCAGCGAGGATCGATGATGCTTTGCCAACGGCGAGACATTGGGCGGCGCGGCGGCCGGCGAGATGCAAGGCGACACGTGATGGGTCGACTGAGCTCGTCTCGTCTCGTCACCGACTGGGCTGGGCTTAGATAGGGCCAAACATATTGGGCTGAATTGATGTTAGTCGCGCACAACAGACAACCCATTGTTGCTCGGCTCGGCCCGACTCCATCATCTCCCAAATACCCATTTTAGGCCCGGCTCAGCTCGGCCTGGCCCGCCTCTTTATTAGTCAGATGACCCGTATGTGGATGATTGACCTGCACTTCAAACTCTGACCATCTTTCCTTTTCTTTCTCGTTCTTTCCTCTATCTTAAATGATTGGAAGATGGAAATGTTTAACGTAACCTATAGTAATTGATTACCCGTTTCGAATCTGCACGTTTCACATGCGATAGGCATGTGAAGCGTGCAGGTTCAGAATTGTCCCTTTTTGGACAGTCTGAGCGTGATCGATGACGTGCTTATGACGAGCTAGGTACGGGGTCTGGGTCCAAATGAGATTTTGACAGCATGACCCTGTTATTCTCTGTTGCACCATTTTTGGGCGTGTAGTGGAGAACAACGGGGTTATGCTGCCGAAATTTCGTTCGGATTCAGCCTCCGTGTCTCGTCATGAGCACGTTGCCTCGATCAATCTTGGGTGGGTTTAGAACCTATCAGCCTACGTATAGGGGTCATGAAATTAAATAAAAAAAATGAACTTATAATGATGTATCTGCTTTGAAGGTATAACGTGAATCATGGCTGAAGACCGCACATGGATGTACTCGGGTTGGAAAAAGAATGGGCAACCCTCAGATGAGTGGTTCACCAAGACTGATGCTTTTATACAACAAGCTTTTTCGTTGTCCAACAACAGTAAGGTGCGGTGCCCATGTATGAAATGTCAGAATGCAAAGTTTTTCGATAAAGTGACTTTGATGTTTCACGTGTTTCGAAATGGTTTCATGTAAAATTATGCGGTCTGGTACTTTCACTGTGAGACACGTTCTCGAGCTGCTGAAGAAGAAGTGATGTGTGATAACACGGGGATTGATATGATGGATGAGATGCTTGAAGCCATAGATCCTAAGTTGACGGAGGATGCTCCTACAATGAAAGTTGAAACGTTCTTCAAGCTCCTCAAAGCATCAGAAGAGCCTCTGCAGCAGTGAGTAGACGGCTCGAGGATGATTTTGCGGGCTCCGGAGGTAGCGGCAGTGGTAGTAATGTGTAGCTTCATTTGTATCGTGTCATGTGATTGCTTGTGATGACTTGTGATATACTTTCTATGATTGTGATCGTGTGATATACTTTCTATATGAACTTGTGACTGTCTGTGTTGCTGGACATCGAGCCAGTGGATTGGCCATAGAGCCAGCGGTTAGCATTTTCTGTTTAAAAAAAATAAAAAAAACTTATTTACAACAGTTATATATACAGTACCGTCGTAAATAATGTTTCTGTTATTTACGACGGGGTGGTTGTACCATCGTAAATAATGCCTCTGTTATTTATGACGGTACAGCCACCCCGTCGTAAATAAGTTTCCCGTCGTTCCACGTGGCGCGTGGACTTATTCACGATGACTAAAATTAGCCGTCGTAAATAAATTTATTTACGTCAGTAACCGTCGTAAATATACTTATTTACGTCGACTTATTTTTGACGGCTAAAAACCCTCGTAAATAAGTAAATACCGTCGCAAATAGCTTATTTACGAGGGTAATGTGCTTATTTACGACGGTTTTTCACCCTCGTTAATTGTTATGTTTCCTGTAGTGATCCTGGACTTACAGCACTTCAGCCGAGCGCTGCGCCTTCGGTGGCTATGGAAATGCTGGCAATGCCCACAACCACCTTGGCACGGCATGGAGCTGCCGGTAGACGATATTGATCGTGTCTTTTTTGCGGCAGCCACCATGGTTACGCTGGGAAATGGACGTATGACATCCTTCTGGTGGTCCAGTTGGCTGTAAGGCCTAGCGCCGGCCGGACATGTTCCCTGACCTTTTTCAGTCTTGCAATAGGAAGAAGTTAACTGTGGCACAGACTCTTCAGGAGGACGCATGGATTCACTCCTTCCGCCCACTACTTTTAGCTAATCTGCAGTCTCAGTTTCTTACTCTGGTGGCGCTAATCGCAGAACAGAGACCCTCCTTAAGAGTAGAGATTGAAGACAGTATCCAATGGAAGTCAGCAAACTCCAAATATTCCGCTCGCTCGGCATATCGGATGCAGTTTGAGGGGTCTTATCTCTCTGCAAACCCAGCAATAATATGGCAAGTATGGGCACCGCCAAAGTGCAAGTTATTTACTTGGCTCATCCTGCAAGGCAAGATCTGGACGGCAGATGGTTTACAATGGCGCAGTTGGCCAAATCAATATTTCTTTGTCCTATGGCAGCACATCAGCACTCAGTTTGACCTACCGGAGCTATTTGCCGAACACCTGGAAAATTACCCATCCAATGACTGATTGGCTACATGCGATCACGCACTCCCGACAAAAAAAAAAGGCTCTAGGACTGCGGTCCATTATCTTGGTGACACTATGGGCTATATGGAGGGAGCAAAATCTGCGAGTGTTCGACGGACAGGAACAATCGATTGATGCTTGGTACGGGACGTTAAAGGAAGACTTACGGAAATGGGGCACCACCGGTGCATCCAAGTTTGCAAGGTTGTGTCAGGCTAATTAGCAATCATATGTAACTCCCCCCCCACCCCGCTCTCCCTCTCTCTCGGGTCTCTAATTTCGGGAGCAATCCTTGTATGTAAATAGCTCTCAATCATCCCCTTATAATATAAACCGGGAAACCAGTATGTTTCAAAAAAAAATTCTAGCCACGAGAAACGAACAGATGCATGGACTCATATGTTTTGGACATTCATATTCTTACCACCATAAGCTGGTAGGATAGGATCTTATTTATACTCGTTACCTTTTAAAACTACAATCATTATTGTTGGTACCCTCAATACCGGGTACCCCGCGTGGAAGGTTGAAGACATTCCAGACCTCGCCTCCCTGTCGAGGCGGGCCCTGGCACAGCCACGTGTCCTTGGCCTCGGACCTGGCCTCCCCGCTGAGGCAAGGCCCGACACTGCCACATGTGCTGAGGCTCCGGGCTGGACCTCCCTGCTAAGGAGGGCTCCAGAGCCATCACGTGTTCTTGGCCCCGGACCTGGCCTCCCCGTTGAGGCAAGGTCCGGCGCTGCCACGTATCCCAGGGCTCCGGGCCGGACCTCCTCGCCAAGGAGGGCTCCGGAGCCGCCACGTGTCCCATGATCAGTCGTGGGCTGTAAAGACTCTGAAGTAAAGGAAGATGTGCGCCGTCGAGTCGCTCATTCAAGACTCGTGCCTTCCTCGGAAGCATGGTACAAGGCGCACGCCTCCGTCCTCCACCTGTTCACCATTACGGTGACAAGACAGGGCGATAAGGCGTGATAGCGGAACAGTGCCGCCCAACGGCACAGAGCCGCTCAGCAGAGAGAGAAGACACGGTGACAAGACGGAGTCTTCATCATCACCTGTTACCTGATCAGAGGCGCCCGACGTCGCAGGCGGCGTGCCTTAATCCTCCAACAGCGACCTTACATATAGTTGTAAATGCCCTAGCTGATGTATAGGGTAGGGACAACCACAGGGCCACTTGTCTGGTCCCGGGCGACATTGTAACTGTCCCGGCCTTGGGCTATAAAAGGATCGGGGCAGCCTCCGGGCAAAGGGTTCCGCGTTTGCATCCCAGGTTCCGCGTTCACAACCCTGCAACCTCACACACTCATACGCGCAAGCAATACAATAATCACACCGTGGACGTAGGGTTACGCTCCGGCGGCCCGAACCACATAAATCCTCGTGTTCATCTCGTCATCGTACTCCGACGCTCGAAACCACTAAACCCCTCCTAAAAAGGAATCTCCACGGGCTGCTGTAGAGCAGACCGAGAGAAGTGTCGCAGGAAAACACTTCGACAATTATATTAACAACAGTACTTTTAAAACAGGAGTATATATTTGCTAAATTTATCCACGAGGTGAACGAAGGTACCCGATGCGAGTTTTTTAATGGCGTGTTAGTGCTCCTCATATGGAAAATCTGGGAACCGTCGAGCAGTCGCACGAGTGCAGCCACTCTTTATTTTGTGTCATGGTACCACGGCTCCCTCGCTCGCTCGCCGTCGCGATAGCTTCTTCTCCGTCGGCTCACGCGACTGACCGCCGGTCCTCAGGGTGCGCGGCCGACCGAACGTATACGCGAGACCTCAACACGTTCGCAGCAGTGCCCGGCTGCCAGTGTTAAGCTGCTAGCAGCGGGCGCCGCTACCCGCGCCGAGACTGCAAATTCAGCCGCCGGGCAGGTAGCGGTCTGCTGCAGCGGGCCTGGGTAGCGGGTCTGTAAATTTCAGGTGTATACAGGATTCCTGCAAATTCTCAGGACGGTTGTAGAGCTGGAAGAAAGAGGGAAGAAGAAAAAAAAGAAGAAAAAGAAAGGAAAGAAAAAAAAGGAAAGGAAAAAAGGAAAGGGAGAAAAGAAAGGAAAAAAAGAAGTGAGAGAAAAAAGGGAAAGGAAAAAATAAGAGAAAAAGAGAGGAAACGAAGGAAAAAATAAATTTAATAATTTTATATAAGTTATAAATATAATATTATTAACATAACTAGTTATATGAAATAATATAAAATATGATATAGTTGTATTATCTAATATAAAATAATAAATAGTTGATATAGAGGTCTGATTTAGAGGTGAATGAGTGCGGACAAATAAACTGTAAAAGTAAGAGTTTTTTAGAGTCAACTGTAAAAGGCCAAGAATATTTCTTTAGAGGTTCGATATAAAGGTCCACAAGTGCGAATAGTCTTAGGTTATTGGCACCGACACGCTGAAAACCGTGCAGAACTGGCTCGGGGTGTTGCTTTCACGAAATGGAGCCGCACGTACGGGCTCGCATACGGGAAATGCCCGCACACTACAGGAAGACGCCCTCTCCAGCGCACGCGGAGAAGAACAGGGGAAGGAAATAGGTAGACAGGAAAAAATGAAACAAATGAAAAAAGGAAAATAGAGGGAAAGGAAAATAGGAAAAAAGAGAGAAAAAATGGCAGGTGGAGGCGACTAGGAAGGGGAAAGGAAATAAAAAAGAGTGGAAAGTAAAGAAAATAGAAGGAAGAAAGGAAGAAGGAAAGAAAATAGAAGGAAAAGAAAAAAGGAAGAAAGAAAAATATAAGGAAAAAAGAGAGAAAGAAAGAAAATAAAAGGAAAAGAGAGAGAAAGAAAAAAAAAAAGAAAAGAGAGAGGAAAATATAGTAAAATAATATGTGGTAGTTGATATATAGTACATTTAGGGAGTACGATGAGTGCGGGAACACATGATGGAAAACTGGAAATCTTTTTAGAGTGTGATGTAAATAGGTGAGATATTCATTTAGAGTATATTTTTAGAGCACATGAGTGCGGATTGTCTTACCTTCCACATGTATAAAGAGGGGTGCAGTTTTTACTATGTACGTGCTACACGTGCATGCAATGTTAGCTACCTGGATCGTGGTTCTTGATAAGATATATGGTTCCATGTCCCTAGCTAATACATGGTCTCTCCATGACAAACAACATCATATAATGTGAACATTTAACAAGCTAACGATGCTATGGCCGTTCATCTAGACTGATGAGCCGATAGTGGAAGGCGCTGGGGCCTGGACGGGGCCGGCCGGCCGGGCGGACGTACGTGCGCGCTGGCCCGGCTCCCAAGGCTGCCATGCGGCAGCAGAGGCACAGTGCTCTCTGCCCCGTTGATAAGAAAGGTGCCTGTACTCTGTAGCGGTTGCAGGGCTCATTTCAGACATAGCCTTGCACGGTCGGCATGCGTCTTCTGCCATGGGATATCGACCAGGTCGTCAAGCAACCTGTTTATTGTTGCTGCTGGTACGTGCCTCACCCTGCTCGACGGCGTGCCTCGGCCGGCTGCTACATGCATTAAGAACGGCACTGTGTACTGAAGTTTTTTCTCTTTTATCTACAGAGAGATTTGTTCAACCCTCCGTCGTATCGTCAGGTTGGGATCTCATTAATAAATCTACTACACTCCACGACCGTGGTACTGGCTCGTGTCCTGCGCCTTTGAGATCCCTGCTGGGAGATTGCAATCTCTGGCTTCTTTAAATCATCTTTCATCACTTGTGTGATAATGTCCTTCTGTCAAGTACTCCAAAGCTTTGATTCTGTCGGTAGAAAAGTAAGAGGAAAAAAAGGTTTTCAAACGTGCAGCAGTTCTTGAGGTGTCCGGGTTTATTTTTGTATTGTGTTCCTTTGGATAAACAGTCACATGTACTACTATTTCTGTTGCGCTTATTTGAATAGCCAGTCACGTTGTACTGTTTTCGCTGTCCTTATTTGAATAACAGAAATAAGTGTACCAGACAATCAGATTCAGTTTAAAGTGTGCTGGTATAAATTACTAAATGATCCCCCTCCCTTCTAAATTACTTTTTATTTTTTATATTTTTCTTAAACTATTTGTCATTCTCATTTTATGATGCACCTCTGTACCACTCCTACTTATTTTCTATCACTCTGCTTTATTGAAAAATTTGTGGAGTTGTTTCACCAACAATGCCTCATTGTGGGCTCTAAGGTTCAATACACCAATTCCCCTTTTTCTATGTTTTGGTCGTATTATCAATTTCTATGCGGCCGGTGGGGGGTTCTTGGCATTGATATCTTAGCATCTCCAAAGGCAATGCCTTTTATACTAATATATTTGTTTCATAACAGATTCTGGCAGTTGCAAGTGTACATGGAGAAAGTTGGCAGAGATGATAAACAACATTGACCATCTTTAAATTCCCTGCCCTTGCTTGCTTCCCTCGCACTTAGCTCGGAGTGAGAACGAAATTGAGCACATCCTGGACCTGTGAAGACGTACACTTTGTACAGCAGTACAGTCCAACAAAGCGTTTCGAATTATTTGACAGCGTCAAATAATTTGAAACGGAGTGCGCATATACGTGTACATTCGACCGTATCGAATCCTGGTTTGCAGGAGAGAGGGGGAGAGAGATGAGTCTGGCCGGTCCGTGCGTCCTTCTGAGGCCCACATGTGGTGAGATGACATCTACACGTGCGGTGGGGACGCCGGATGCTTTGTTAAACTCGGTGAAAGCCACGAGAGCTGGCAGCAGTAGTGGACAGCGGGGACAGTGACAAGCCTTGCCTGCAGTAAGATCTTCTGCACCTCTTGTTTCACCGCGCCTCCTCTGGTCAGGGCGGTAGCAGTAAAAATCATTGACGTCACGCTCCCTTTGCCCCCACGCCGGATGCAACCAAACGAGCAGCGGTCTCTGCCCAGCCTTTTGCTGTGTCTTCTGATTCTGATCCCCGCCGGATATAATACAGTTTTGTTGAAACGAGAGAAGCAAACACGACCCACCCAGACCACGGCCCGTGGCTATCGGCTTCCTTGGCCCTGTAATCCCCGACCCCGAGCAGTCTCCACCGGCGCGCAGAAACGGGTGTCGGCGACCGGCGAGCGGGCACAGACGATCCCCTTCCAGCACCGCACTGCGCAGCAGATGGATAGCCTATGCAACAGTGAAAAGCACACGCGCCCCGACTTCTTGCATTTTTAGTGACACTGAGCGTGCGCGAGTGATCACTCACTCATGACTCGGGGTGAGTGAGCGAGAAGCCTAGTTAGCTCTAGCTCTGCTTCTTCTTTCTCTCCTCAGCTCCAGCCGTGTGTGTTGATCTCTGTTCTCTGCCCCTCTCTCACTCAGCTCTTTGCTGAAGAAACCGAGCGAGCTAGCGCTCGTGTAAAGCTCTTTTTCCTCCTCCCTTCTCACAGCATCGATGTCGTGGCTGCTGCGCGTGGGGCCGGCGGCGGCCGACCAGGCCTCGTCCTCGTCGTCGTCCAAGGGCGGCGGCCGCGTGCTCACGGCCGGCACCACTACCATGGACACGGACGCCACCGCGGGTGGCGGCGGCGGCGGCAATGCTGCCGACCACCAGGAGAGCAGCAGCAGCGGGCAGTCCAGGCTCGCGGCGCGGGGACACTGGCGCCCCGCCGAGGACGCCAAGCTCCGCGAACTCGTCGCGCTCTACGGGCCCCAGAACTGGAACCTCATCGCCGAGAAGCTCGATGGCAGATCCGGTATGTCCGTTCTAGCCTGTCGCCTGCTTCTTGCCTTTGCCATCGTCGGCCTGCTTCGATCGATCGGCGGCAGCTGACACGTTCCCCAAATCCCATCTCACCACGACTAATTGAAATGCGCGCGCGCGCGCGTGTACGTGTACGTGTCGTGCGCAGGGAAGAGCTGCCGGCTGCGGTGGTTCAACCAGCTCGACCCGCGGATCAGCAAGCGCCCCTTCAGCGACGAGGAGGAGGAGCGGCTGATGGCGGCGCACCGCTTCTACGGCAACAAGTGGGCCATGATCGCGCGGCTCTTCCCCGGGCGCACCGACAACGCCGTCAAGAACCACTGGCACGTCATCATGGCGCGCAAGTACCGCGAGCAGTCCACGGCCTACCGCCGCCGCAAGCTCAACCAGGCCGTCCAGCGCAAGCTCGAGGCCGCCACCGCCTCAGGAACGCCGCCATCCGCCGGGGACGTCGTCGTCGCCCAGCAGCAGCACCACCACCTCCTGGACGCCGCGGCCTGCTTCGGCGACCCCTACGGCTTCACTCTCCGCCACTACTGTAGCTTCCCGTTCCTCGGTGAGCAACTGATGACTACTCCTGATGAGCCCATTACACCCAGTAGCGCCGGCCGCTGTGCACGGTCCGTCCAACTCTACCCCCTGCTGATTATTCCACACGATGACGTCTCAACTCACTGACAGGCAGACCCGCCTCCAAAACTACTGTAGTAGTAGGCTCGGTGAAACTTTCAGGTGTCGAGTTACTGTGCCCTAGTAGTAGTAGAGTTTAGGTGCTTTGTTCGAGCTGTAAAGTTGGGTTTCCCACGGTTGGGCAGGAAGCACGGCTGCGCACAGTACATTCAGGCATCGTCTTCGTCCACGACATGCACACGCGTAAATGGGGCTCCCCATTTGCGCGGTGCACGGCGGTCCGGCCCGCTGCTGGCGGCCATGCACCCCGGCGTAAATGCGTTGCTTGAAATTGGAAGCGATGCGAGATCGAAGACCATGAGTACTGGCCGGCCTGGAAGACTTGGACTGTCAGCGCCCAACAGTGCCGCGCACTGCATGCAGCACAGGGACAGAAGATAAAGCTAGCGCCGCACACTCACGAGCAGGTAGAGAGAGAGAGAGAGTGTGTGTGTGTGATCTAGGGACAGGGAGTCGCACAGGGTAGACGAGAGCAGTGAAGCTTTTGGACGTGCCAAGGCCATGCTCGCCATCAATGCGGTGCCTGCTTCCTTACCTGTGCCTTCTCTTGTTCACTCATATGAGATCTCTCTCTCTCTCTCTCAGTCTCTCTCTCTCTGTTCCCTTTGTGATGCAAACACGGAACCGCTTCTTTTAGTTACGCCCGGATTTCTGCACCCATCGAAAGTATAAATGTGCGTTAACTGCGTCATCTTTTGGTCAATGGAATGCAGGGCCCGGCGTAGCGTACGCCGACAGGCGCCTCTGTTCCTGGCAGCCGCCACCAGATGCCGTCGCCGACGGCCGGTACACGGCGAAGCCGCCGCTCCTTGCGCCTCTGCCGGTGCCCGGCGCCTGGATCGACGGCGGCCACCTCGAGCCGCAGTTCATCTCGGAGCCGGCCGCAGCGGCGTTTGACGGTGGGACGACAAGAGACGGCGCCGGCGCCCATTTTGAAGCCGCGGCGCCAGCCTTCATAGATTTCCTCGGGGTCGGAGCCACATGAGTGCATGCTCCATCAGTCCATCCGCCAAATTGGATGAGCGTGACGCGTGCGGCGAGTGGACTTTGCTAGGAGTGCACTAGCCTCTAGCTAGCTTGCGTAGTCTTCATCTATATATGTATGTCTAGTTAGTGGGAGAGTTGGGGGGCTTCGTAGGGGAGGCATGAGCTTTGATCATTTGGGACACCAGTAGGTTGTTAGCCCCATATGCAGGCAGAGGAGAGCTGAATTCGTGATGATTAATTCCTAGGTTTTCAATTAGCCAAAGTGTAGATGAGGGACTGCCGAGCTAAATGTACCGGCTAAATATGGTACTCCCTCCGTTTCTTTTTACTTGAGGTTGGTTAGTTCAAAAATAAATTAACCAGCGTCAAATAAAAAGGAACGGAGGGAGTATATTGCTTCTCTTTAATCATGCTGCAACACCTCACAAAAGAGTGTGTTGATGGTGTTTCAGGATGCCCAACCGTGTGTTTTCGGCCTGAGATCATCGGACTCGATAACCATGGTGTCCACACGTGTGGTGTATATAGCTATGCATCGATCTAGCAGCAGCCATCTGCCCGGTGGCGCTAAGATTCGCTGTTTGCTCTAGCGACAGATACTTTTAGCCCACTTCAACTCTAAGGCGAGTGCTGTGCTGCAAGTTCCAAAGCTGTCGTGTGATGCCGACTGAACCGAAAGTGACCAGCCGTTCTTCGCTGCGGCGAACCAATCTAGGAATCGAACCTCTAAAAAAATGTTCTCGATTTTTTATAGTGCAGTTCTCTGCACTTATTGATTTATAAATACAACCTCTATATTATTTTAGATAATAGATAAAACCGACCTTCACCGCATAACTGAGGTTATGGCTAATAAATTACAAATGTTCACAAGTTGTTGAACATCTAACCAGACTTCAGATACAACTCTAGTGTTACTGTTATACCACAAAAATAACTATGTTTATTAAAAGGTTAGCCTGCTGCTGAAGCACCAGCCAATTTTTGCAAACACTCTCATGTCTAATGCTTCTATAGAACGGCAGGCCTTCCAAATCACCGTTTTCTCTTGTTCATCCTTTTGTAGTGACGCCCAGATGCGCCACCAGTGAGTTCCTCTTAAAGGTACCTGCATGTAATTTTTCGTGGAACTATTATTAAAGACAATATCATTTCTAGATAGCCATACGCCAAACATAAAGCGGCACATGCTCCTATTATTGTTTTCCTGAGTTTAGTTGGGAAAGAATATATCCAGGAGTTGAACATGTGAGATACAGATGTATGAACATTAATATTGAAAGTAATACTTACTATTCTCCAGATAAATCTAGCATAATGGCAATCAAAAAGAAGGTGTTGAATGGTTTCATCATGTAAGCAAAAAACACATTTTTTATCACCTTTCGAGTTGCGTTTAAATACAACCTCTATATTAATTAACACTTTTCCTCTCTTCTTTCTTTTCTCCGTTCTTCTCTCTGTTTATACAGGCACCACAGTAACACTTCGTATTTACGGGAACACTGTTGTAGCCAGCTGTCGGTACCCTCAATACCGGGTACCCCTGCACACAGCGTAAAACTTCCTAAGGACCTTGCTCCCTCTGCAGGGGCGAGGTTTGAAGGCGCCACGTGTCCAGCGGGGCTGGAGCTCCCCTCCGCACGGAGGATAGCTCCGAGCCTGCCACGTGGCCCAGGAGGCCGGACCTCACCCCCTCTGCAGGGGCGAGCTCCGAAGGCGCCACGTGTCCAACGGGGCCGGAGCGCTCCCCTCCCCTCGGAGGATAGCTCCGGGCCTGCTGCGTGGCCCAGGAGGCCGGACCTCGCCCCCTCCGCAAGGGTGAGCTCCGAAGGCGCCACGTGGCCTAGAAGACCGGACCTCGCCCCCTCCGCGGGGGTGAGCTCCGAAGGCTCCACGTGTCCAGCAGAGCCGGAGCTCCCCCTCTCCTCAGAGGAGAGCTCCGGGTCCGACACGTGGCCAGCAGAGCAGTGCTGCCGCCCGGCGCGGTAGGCAGCAGGAGTAAAGGCACGCCATGCCTTTACCGTACAAAGCATTCAAGACCCGCGCCTTCCCGAGACGAAGAGGCGCAACGCACGCCTGTCAGGAGGCGCTGTGACCAGTCACAGTCAGGACAGGCGTACAGTGTCTGAAGCTGCAGGCCATTGAAGGCAGCAACAAGACCCGACAAGACATCCCCTGCCGCCCCCGCCATCATCAACCACTACGACTAGCATGCGGCATGGGCAGGGCGGCAGAACGAAGACTCGGAAGCCTTCGCCAGAGACAACTACCGACATAACTGCGAATACGATAGTCGGCAGGAAATCTCCCCAGGACCACCTGTCGGGTCTCGGGCCCCCCTTGTAAGCCGCTCGAGCCTTGCACTATAAAAGGCTCGGGTAGGCAACATTAGCAAGGGTTCGCACTCCAGCAACTCACACCCTAGGCATAACTCACCCTCAAGCTCAGGACTCCGGTTCTGAGCAACAAGCAATACATCGAGCACCTCTGCTCACCATGGACGTAGGGTTTTACGCTCCGGCGGCCCAAACCACGTAAAACTCGCCGTGTCAAGCTTCTCCCTCACTCGTCCCTTATGCTTAAGCTCTCCGCAAGCGATTAGCCCCTTCGAAAAAGAACCTCCGCGGGCTGCCCAGAGCAGGTCCGGGGGTAGTGTCGACCACACACTTCGACATTTGGCGCGCCAGGTAGGGGGCTTTTCCCTTGCGCGATGAGTTTCCACCGATGAAGATGACGAAGCTGCCTTCAGCGGCAAGCTCTCCTCCCCCGCGCTCACGGCGGACCGTGACTAGCGGGGAATACGTGTCGACACACTCAGGACGGAGTGTGTCGGCGCAAGCTGGAAGCCAGCAGCCGACTCCGGCAATGCAGGCTCCAACTAGCGTGAGATCTTCTGCGGCGCTGAGCGTCCCCCACGGGGAGGCGCTAGCTGCAGCAAGAGCGCTACTGCGCAATCCACCTTTTGGGGACGCGCCCCATTCAGCGACCCAGCAGTGGATTCGCGAGATAGATCGTCTCGTCGTCGCCGCCGCAAACCCTCGACTTCGGCGGGGACGACGCTCCGGCCAACTGGCTGTGTCGCTGACGCGCACGCCGACGGTTGACGGACAGACGGCGGATTCCTGCTCCACCAGGCTTCCGTCGACGGACCTGAGGACTGGGCTGGAACGATGCCACTTGGGCCGAGACGCCCGAGTGTTCCTCGAGCGACGACGAGAAAGGCGTCGCAGCCTAGAGGCCGGCGTCAGCATGACGTCTGCCTCAACCCTGCCTGAGGCGCAGACTTTCGCCACGCGAACTCTGCCACAGGCATACGCCACGCAGCATATGCCACAGCCATATGCCCCGTAAACTGCGCCCCCGGTCTATGGCGCAGCCTTGCCCATACCGGGGTACACTGTGCCAGCAGCGAACCAAGCGTTCGCGGCACCAACGCCTGCAGCAACAGGGGCAGGATGTGCGGCCCTGGCACCCCACCTTCGCTTCGCGAGGTGGTTGCGCAAGTTTCGGCCGCACCTGCCCGAGAAGTACGACGGCAACGTCAACCCGACGGGGTTCTTCCAGGTCTACTCCACCGCCGTCCTTGCTGCAGGAGGGGACGAGGCCGTCATGGCCAACTACTTCCCCGTCGCCTTGACCGGCCCAGCGCGGTCTTGGCTCATGAACCTCCCTAGGGTTCGATAACTTCCTGGGGAGAGCTCTGCCGGCAGTTCACCACCAATTTTGGCAGTTCCTACACCCGGCCTGACACGGAGCTCGATCTCCACGCCATCCAGCAACAACCTAGGGAATCGCTGCGCTCTTTCATCCAGTGGTTCTCCCAGGTACGGAACACCATCCCACATATCCAAAGTGCTTCTGTGGTGGTGGCGTTCCGGCAAGGCGTTCGGGACAAGAAGATGCTCGAGAAGCTCGCGACCAGAGAGGTCTGCGACGTCTCAGAGCTCTTTAGCCTGGCGGACAAGTGCGCTAGAGCAGCAGAAGGGCGGAACTGGCACTCCCTACCATCCACCGAGGAGTTGAGGCCAACCCAGAGAAGATCAAGGCCATCGACTTGATGCGGCCTCCTGCCCGCATCAAAGGAGTCTAGAAACTCACGGGATGCCTAGCCACGCTGAGTCGGTTTATACCGAGGCTAGCAGAGCGGGCGCTCCCCTTCTTTAAGCTCCTACGCAAATCCGAGCCATTTGCCTGGACTGACAAAGCAGAAGAAGCTTTCTAGGAGTTGAAGCAGCTCCTGGTGACCCTACCTATCATGGTAGCCCCCGGGCCCGGGGAGCATTTGTTGCTCTACATCGTAGCGACAACCGAAGTGGTGAGCTTGGTCCTTGTCGCAGAGCGGCCGGACCTCTCGTCATCACAGCCTGCTCCGGTAGCAGGAGACAAACGCTAGGAAACCCCGGAGGTCCAGGACGACCTTCCGGACCTCCAAGACAACCTCCCGGGGGTCCAACGGGACCTCCCGGCGATCTAGGGGGACCTCCTGGAGCCCCTAGAAAACCAGCAGGACCTCTCGGAAGGCCAAGGTGGCGTAGGTGCCTTCGAGTCCCAACTCCCAGAAGCCCCCTGGACCCACTCACCTCCGGCAGGCCCGAGCCAATGGATGAAGACCTCTCTGACCTAAGAGATAGGGTCCGAACCATCCAAAGGCCTGTCTACTACATCAGCGAAGTCCTCCATGACGCCAAGACAAGGTACCTGGAGGTCCACAAGCTGCTGTATGCAGTGCTCGTGGCGTCCAGGAAGCTCCGCCACTACTTTCAGGCTCACCGGGTCTTGGTAGTCACCTCCTATCCACTGAAGACGATCCTTCACAGCCCCCATGCGACTGGCAACGTCGCTAAATGGGCAGCGGAGCTGGCGGAGTTTGAGCTGGACTTCCTTCCTCGCCATGCAGTCAAAAGCCAAGCGCTGGCTGACTTCGTGGCTGAGTGGACACCAACGAAGGCTGACCCAGGGGGCCACGAAGACGGTGAACTAGGGCACTGAGCTCCGGTCTTCACCGAGCCTTACTGGACGCTCTTCTTCGACGTCTCCTCGCGAAAGCAGGGGGCCGGTGCCGGTGTACTGTTTCTCATGCCATCGGGGGAACAGTTTGGGTACATGGTGCTTCTCAATTTATGGCAACCAACAACATGGCAGAGTATGAAGCACTCATCTTTGGCCTACAGACAGCCCTGTCTCTGGCGCTCGCTAGTTGTTGGCACAGGGCGACTCCTAGCTAGTTATCAAACAAGTTAAGGGCGAATGCTCCTGCAGTGACCCACAGCTAGCTGCTTATCTGCTCCACGTGCAGATGCTGGAGAAAGACTTCCTCGCCTTGGACCTGCGCCATATACCGCGCGCTGGCAATGCCGCAGCTGATGACCTCTCAACGAAGGCCTCCACCGGGGCCCTGTGCCTGAAGGAGTCTTCGAGAGGACGTTGCTGCGGCCCACAGCTCGGCCCGCCGAGCCGGACGAAGGGGGCTGGACCAGCACCTCGAAGCTGGCGGTCCCGGCGGCCCTGCAACCATGGACGCTGCCAAGGATCGTAAGCGTCACTAGGGACTCCGTGCAACCCAACGCTCAAGATCCAGAAGCTCAAGTAGTCCCGATGCATGGACCACGGAGGTCCGGGACTCCTTGAAGGACATCCTTCCTGATGAACGTTGTCGAAGTGTGCGGTCGACACTTCCCCCGGACCTGCACTAGGCAGCCCGCGGAGGTTTTTTTTCGGAGGGGCTAGTCACTTGCGGAGAGCTTAAGCGTATGGACAAATTAAGGAGAAGCTTGACACGGCGAGTTTTACGTGGTTTAGGCCGCCGGAGCGTAAAACCCTACGTCCACGGCGAGCTAAGGAGCTTTCTGTATTGCTTGGTGCTCAGAACCGGAGTCCTGAGCTTGGGGATGAGTGATGTCTAGCGTATGAGTTGCTGGAAAGCCAACCCCTGCTAATGTTGCCTACCCGAGCCTTTTATAGTCCAAGGCTCGAGCGACTTACAAGGGGGGCCCGGGACCCGATAGGTGGTCCTAGGGAGATTGCCTGCAGACTATCGTATCCGCAGTTATGCCGGTAGTTGCCTCTAGCGAAGGCTTCTGAGTCTTCGTCTTGCCGCCCTGCCCATGCCGCATGCTAGTCGTAGTGGTTGATGACGGCGGAGGCGGCATGGGATGTCTTGTCGCTGCGTTTATTGGTTGGCAGGTTCTGACATCGCGCGCCAGTCTGTGATGCGACTGGGCGCAACGACACCTGACAGAGGCGTGCTCCACGTCTCCGCGTCTTGGGAAGGCGCGGGCCTTGAATACCTTGTACGGGCAAGGTATGGGGCGTCTTTACGCCCGCTGCCTAGCGCTCGGGGGCAGGCAGCGCTCTTCTGCTGAACACGTGGCGGGCCCGGAGCCCTCCTCAAAGGAGAGGGGGTCTGGCCCCGCAGGGCACGTGGATCCTTCGGACCTCTCCTCCGGAGGGGGAGGTCCGGCTTCTGTGGCCACGTGGCGGGCCCGGAGCTCTCCTCTGAGGAGAGGGAGGTCTGGCCCCGCTGGGCACGTGGCGCCTTCGGACCTCTCTCCCGCGGAGGGGGGAGGTCCGGCTTCCGTATGCCACGTGACGGGCCCAGAGCTTTCCTCTGAGGAGAGGGAGGTCCGGCCCCGCCGGACGCGTGGCGCCTTCGGAGCTCTCCCTGCGGAGAACGGCGAGTTCCTTAGGCATTTTCCCCTGTGCGCGGGGGTACCCCATATCGCGGGTACCGACAGTGGCCCCCGGGCCCATCTCGGGGGAGACAGTGAGCCTGAGGTGGGACCTCCGTCTCTTCTGATCCGCGCATTTTTTCTAAGTCCCGCATTGACCACTGCCGGAGCACGAACAGTCTCGGGATCGTGGGAGCGTGCGCCCACTTGATGGTTGCCTTTACTGCGGCGGTTCCCAAGGCTGCCATTCCTGTACGTCGCGGCGCTTTCTTCCGGAACCGCCGAAGCGCCTTGCCGGCTTGTCTTCTGGGGAAACTGACTCCTTGACCCACCGCTTAAGTTGGGCGGCTTGATCACACCTGTCATCGGCGCCCGGTCTTGGAGCCAATGCGGTCGCCGATGCGATGTATTCGAATATTTTCGAATCACCTCGAATCGTTCCTGGAAAGTTTTAAAAGGGGATCTCATCCGCATCGCGGCTTCCCTTCGCATTTCCTAGCGCTCGTTCTTCCCTTGAACTCTTGCGCCTCGGCTTTCCTGTCCTTGTGCTCTCTTTCGCCATGGCTTCCAACTTGCTCCCGACGCGCCTCGTTCGTTCCTCCCAGCTTGACGACATCGGTTGTCGGCTAGTAGAAGCCATGCCGGAAGGCTTTACCGACAAGCGTGCGTGAGGAAGAGTGACTCCCACATTCGCCTCCATGGATCTCAGCGAGCAAGTCGCAGCCTTCCCCCTGGGTTATGCACCGCAATAGGACGCGGTTGGCGCTGCGTCGGTAGAGATCCCCTTCTACCATCACGTGTCTCTTAGCCATACGCACGATCCGTTCAGCGGATACACGTTCATCAGGGAGGATATTGTCTTTCAAGTAGTCCCGGATCTCCGTGATCCATGCATCGGGTCTGACTTGAGCGTCTGGATCTTAAGCGCTGGGTTGCACGGAGTCCCCAGCGACGCTTACGATCCTTGGCGGCGTCCATGGCCGCCGGGACCGCCAGCTTCGAGGTGCTGGTCTAGCCCCCTTCGCCCGGCTCGGCGGGCCGGGCTGTGGGCCGAGGCAACGTCCTCTCGATGCCTCCTTCGGGCACAGGGGCTCCGGTGGGGGGTCTTCGTTGAGAGGTCGTCAGCTGCGGCCTTGCCAGCGCGCGGTACGTGGCGCAGGTCCAAGGCGAGGGAGTCTTTCTCCACCATCTGCACATAAAGCAGATGAGCAGCTAGCTGTGGGTCACTGCAGGAGCATTCACCCTTAACTTGCTTGATAACTAGCTGGGAGTCGCCCTGTGCCAACAACTGGCGAGCGCCTAGAGACAGGGCTGTCTTTAGGCCAAGGATGAGTGCTTCATACTCTGCCATGTTGTTGGTTGCCTTGGAATTGGGACGCACCATATACCCAGACTGCTCCCCCGATGGCATGAGGAGCAGTACGCCAGCACCGGCCCCCTGCTTTCGCAAGGAGCCGTCGAAGAAGAGCGTCCAGTAAGGCCTGGTGAAGGCCAGAGCTCGGGGTCCTGGTTCACCATCTTCATGGCCCCCAGGGTCAGCCTGCGTTGGCGTCCACTTCAGCCACGAAGTCAGCTAGTGCTTGGCTGTTGACTGCGTGACGAGGAAGGAAGCCTAGCTCAAACTCCAGTAGCTCCGCTGCCCATTTGGTGGCATCGTCCGTCGCATGGGGGCTGTGGAGGATAGCCTTCAGCGGGTAGGAGGTGACCTACTGAGGCCCAGTGTGCTTGGCAGCAGTGTCGGAGGTTCCTGGACGCCACGAGCACTGCATACAGCAGCTTATGTACCTCCAGGTACCTTGTCTTGGCGTCATGGAGGACCTCGCTGATGAAGTAGACAGAACCTCCCGCAGGCCCAGGGAGGCCACCGGGAGCTGATACTCGGAGGCCCCCAGGCTGTCTTGGACCTCCGAGAGGTCCCGCTGATTTCCCGGGAGCTCCGGGGGGTCCCGTTGGACATCCGGGAGGTTCTGTTGGACCTCCGGGGGGTCCCGTTGCACCTCCGGGAGGTCCTGCTGGTCCTCCGGGAGGTTGTGTCGGGGGTCCGGGGTCCGTTTTGGACCTCCGGGGGGTTGCCATGGAGACCCGGGGGGTCGTCTCGGACCTCCGGGGTTTCCTTGGCGCCTGTTTCCCGATACCGGAGCAGGTTGTGGCGATGAGGTGTCCGGCCGCTCTGCGACGAGGACCATACTCACCACTGCAGCCATCGCCGCGATGTAGAGCAACAGATGCTCTTCGGGCTCGGGGGCTACCATTACGGGTAGGGTCATCAGTAGCTGCTTCAGTTCCTGGGGAGCTTCCTCCGCTTCGTCGGTCCAAGCGAATGGGCCGGATTTGCGTAGGAGCTTAGAGAAGGGGAGCGCTCGCTTTGCTAACCTCGGTATAAACCGACTCAGCGCGGCTAGGCATCCCGTGAGTTTCTGGACTTCTTTGATGCGGGCGGGGGGCCGCCTCGAGCCGATGGCTTTGATCTTGTCTGCGTTAGCCTCAGTTCCTTGGTGTGAGGCCAGGAAGTCTAAGGGTTTTCCAGAGGATACACCGAACTCACACTTGTCGGAAAGACGAAGACTAAGGCCAGGTTATCTAGCAGGGATGAACTCTGTCTGACCTTAACAACAATGTCATCGACATACACCTCAAGTGAGTCTCTCATTAGCTCTCCGAAGGTCTTGTGCATTGCGCGTACGAAGGTAGGGAGAGCGTCCCTTAGGCCATAAGGCATAGAGGCATAAGAGCACAGACCGACTACTGTGATGAAGGAGGTGTGCTCTTTATCTTCTCTAGACATAGGGATCTGGTGGAAACCCGAGTAAGCATCTGGGAAGCACATCACATCGCAGCCTGACGTCGAGTCTACTATTTGATCTATTATAGGGAGAGGAAATAGATCTTTGGGACATGCCTTATTGAGACTGGTTTAGTCGATGCACATCCGGAGCTTCCCGCCGGCCTTTGGGACAACAACAGGGCTCGCCAAGCACCGGGGGTGGCGGACTTTCCGTATGAAGCCAGCGTCCAGCAGCTTCTTAATTTCTTCACGGATGAGGCTTTACTGCTCGGTGACTGCTTGAGGGGCTTCTATCGGACTGGCCGGGCGTCGGGAAAGACCTTTAAGTAGTGCCCAATCACCTCCCTAGGGATCTCTGGCATCTGCGACGGCTGCCATGCAAACACATCGACATTGTGTCGGAGGGAGGTAATGAGCGCACCTTCCTACTTGCTATCCAGGCCCCCGGCTACCCGGGTGGTCTGGGTGGCATCGGTGCTGATTCGGACGAGCCTCAAGGGGACGTCGTCCTCGTCGAGGGGTTGCACATGGGGTGCTGTGGTAGAGGCACGGTGGCGTGCACTCGAGTGGAGCCGGTTTGGTTCTGCACTGTCTGGGGTTGGTGCTCTAGCTGCTGTAAGCGCTTGGAGCTTTTCCAAGGCTAACACTGCGGCAATACGGTCTCCACGAACCTTGAGGACGCCTGTTGGTGTAGGCATCTTCAAGACAAGGTAGCCGTAGTGGGCTACTGCCATGAATCGGTACAGGGCTGGCCTGCCAATTATGGCGTTGAAGGGGAGGTCGATCTCGGCCACGTCGAACAGAATGTACTCTGTCCGATAGCTGTCCGGTGCCCCAAAGGTCACCGGGAGGCTGATGTGGCCGTAGGGAACGACCTGCCCGGCCCTACCCCTGAGAACGGGCTCGATGGGGTGAGCTTGGCCATCGGGATCTGCAGCTTCTGAAAAGCTGCGCGACTGATGAGGTTCAGTCCAGCCCCGCCATCCACCAAAACGTGGTACATCCTCACGTTGGCGATGGTGGGGGCCACCAAGAGCGGTAGTTGGCCAGCCCCAGCCATGTTCCTGGGGCAGTCGGTGGCATCGAAGCTGATGGGGGTTCCCATCCACCTAAGGTGCGGTGCTGCACTCGGGAGGGGAGCCACCGACACTACCGCTCGGCGCAAGGCCTTAGCCGCGCTTCGGGACGAGGGGTCAGCGGACCCACCGTAGATGACGCAGAGCATCTTCCGGTGCTCGTCATCACTGGAGCTGGAGCTCTCATGATTGCGCACCGCCTTCACGGCGCGCTGAAGCTCCTGGAACTCCGCCTGGTGGTCGACGTCGTCTGGGGCGTCGACCTTCTGCTTGCCCTCCGTTTGACGGTAGGGTGGGGCATCAGTTAGAAGCTGCTTCCCTTTCTGGAAGCGCTCCGCGAGCTTCTGGATTTCCCGACACTCAGCAGCAGTGTGGTAACTCGTGCCGTGCACGGGGCATAGCTCGCCCTGGCCTCCGTCTGGAGCCAGTGATTGTCGCGGCCTTTTGTCGGGGCGTGGCCCCCGAGCTCCACTAGGCGCCGCTGCTGCGGCAACGGGGGCCGCGGCTGGCGGTTTCATCTTGCCACCGCCCCTGTTCTTGATCTTCCTACCGCTTCCATAAGAAGCGGCGCCAGATCCTGGCTGACCCCCTGGCTCGGAGGCTGGCAGTTAGTGCCAGCTCCGCCCTTCGGCTGCTCTGGCACACTTGTCCGCCAGGCTGAAGAGCTCCGAGACGTCGCGGACCTCCCTAGTCGCAAGCTTCTCGAGCATCTTCTTATCCCGAACGCCTTGTCGGAACGCCACCACCACAGAAGCGTTCTGGATCTGTGGGATGGTGTTCCGCACCTGGGAGAACCGCTGGATGAAGGAGCGCAGCGACTCCCCTGGTTGTTGCTGGATGGCGTGGAGGTCGAGCTCCGTGCCAGGCCGGGTGTAGGAACTGCCGAAGTTGGCGACGAACTGCCGGCAGAGCTCTCCCCAGGAGGTTATCGAATCCTGGGGTAGGTTCATGAGCCAAGACCGGGCTGGGCCGGTCAAGGCGACGGGGAAATAGTTGGCCATGACGACCTCATCCCCTCCTGCGGCAAGTACGGCGGTGGAGTAGATCTGGAGAAACTCCGCTGGGTTGACGCTGCCGTCGTACTTCTCGGGCAGGTGCGGCCGAAACTTGCGCGGCCACCTCGCAAAGCGAAGGTGGGGTGCAAGGGCCGCACATCCTGCTCCTGTTGCCGCAGGTATTGGTGCCGCGAACGCTTGGTTCGCACCTGGCACAGTGTACCCCGGTATGGGCAAGGCTGCGCCCAAGAACGGGGATGCCGTTTGCAAAGCATATGGCTGTGGCATATGCTGCGCGGCGTATGCCTGGGGCAGAGTCCACGTGGCGAAGATCTGCTCTTCAGGCTGGCTCAAGGCCGACGTCATGCTGTCGCCAGCCCCTTGGATGCGACGCCTTTCTCGACGTCGCTCGAGGAACACTCGGGCATCTTGGCCCAAGTGGCATCGCTCCAGCTCTGCCCTCAGGTCCGTTGACGGAAGCCTGGTGGAGCTGGAGTCCGCCGTCTGCCCTTCAACCGTTGGCGTGCGCGTCAGCGACACAGCCGGTTGGCCGGGGCGTCGCCCTCGCCGAAACTGAGGGTTTGCGGCGGCGACGACGAGACGGTCCACCTCGCGAACCCACTGCTGGGTCGCTGAATGGGGCGCGTCCCCAGCAGGTGGGTTGCGCAGTAGTGCTCTTGCTGCAACTAGCGCACCCCCGTGGTGTACGCTCAGTGCCGCAGAAGATCTGACGCTGGTTGGAGCCTGCATTGCCGGGGTCGGCGTTGCCGGAGTCGGCTGCTGGCTCCCAGCTCGCGCCGACACACTCCGTCCAAAGTGCGTCGACATGTACTCCCTGCTGGTCACGGTTCGTCGTGAACGCGGAGGAGGAGAGTTTGCCGCTGAAGGAAGCTTGGTCATCTTCGTCGGCGGAAACTCGTCGCGCAAGGGAAAAGCCCCCTACCTGGCACGCCAAATGTCGAAATGTGCGGTCGACACTTCCCCCGGACCTGCACTGGGCAGCCCGCGGAGGTTCTTTTTCAGAGGGGCTAGTCACTTGCGGAGAGCTTAAGCGTATGGACGAATTAAGGAGAAGCTTGACACGGCGAGTTTTACGTGGTTCAGGCCGCCGGAGCGTAAAACCCTACGTCCACGGCGAGCTAAGGAGTTCACTGTATTGCTTGTTGCTCAGAACTGGAGTCCTGAGCTTGGGGATGAGTGATGTCTAGCGTATGAGTTGCTGGAAAGCCAACCCCTGCTTACGTTGCCTACCCGAGCCTTTTATAGTCCAAGGCTCGAGCGGCTTACAAGGGGGCCCCGGGACCCGACAGGTGGTCCCGGGGAGATTCCCTGCAGACTATCGTATCCGCAGTTATGCCGGTAGTTGCCTCTGGCGAAGGCTTATGAGTCTTCATTTTGCCGCCCTGCCCATGCCGCATGCTAGTCGTAGTGGTTGATGATGGCGGAGGCGGCATGGGATGTCTTGTCGCTGCGTTTATTGGCTGGCAGGTTCTGACACCGCGCGCCAGTCTGTGATGCGACTGGGCGCAACGGCACCTGACAGAGGCGTGCTCCGCGTCTCCGCGTCTTGGGAAGGCGCGGGCCTTGAATACCTTGTATGGGCAAGGTATGGGGCGTCTTTACGCCCGCTGCCTACCGCTCGGGGGCAGGCAACGCTCTTCTGCTGGACACGTGGCGGGCCCGGAGCCCTCCTCAGAGGAGAGGGGGTCCGGCCCCGCAGGGCACGTGGAGCCTTCGGACCTCTCCTCCGGAGGGGGAGGTCCGGCTTCTGTGGCCACGTGGCGAGCCCGGAGATCTCCTCTGAGGAGAGGGAGGTCCGGCCCCGCTGGGCACGTGGCGACTTCGGACCTCTCTCCCGCGGAGGGGGGAGGTCTGGCTTCCGTATGCCACGTGGCGGGCCCGGAGCTTTCCTCTGAGGAGAGGGAGGTCCGGCCCCGCCGGACGCGTGGCGCCTTCGGAGCTCTCCCTGCGGAGAAGGGCGAGTTCCTTAGGCATTTTCCCCTGTGCGCCGGGGTACCCCATATCGCGGGTACCGACAAATGTGCATTCGCTGAACGGATTGTGCGGATGGCTAAGTGCTACGCGCTGGTATCATTACTGGCACGGCGCCACAACATCCTATTGCGGTGCATAACCCAGGAGGAAGGCTGCGGCCAGCTCGCAGTAGTCCACGGAGGCGAGTGCTGGGAACGCTCATCGTCCCGCATGTCACACCTGGTTTTTCCGAAGAAGAACCAAGTGAATATCACATGTATGCCAGGATCATTTTCTCATACATGTGATGACAAATAGTGAAGCATAATTTATTACAAGCCAGGTGCCGAATATAAATAAGTCTTACATAGCAAATGTCTCGATGGACAATAATAAGTTCATCACAAGTAAATAAACTAGCAGCGGAATATTATTCTTGAGGGCTCCGTCACAGGCGTTGCCCGGGGGTCTCCATGAACCTAGAAACCTTCTTCAGGTCCAAAGTCTTGGTCATTATACACCACCTCGTTATCTTGACCTGAGCAGCAATATAAACCAACAAATATGCAAGGTTGAGTACCGATGGTACTCAGCAAGTGTGGGAAAGTTATGTCATGCATGGCTAGAACAAGGGAAGGTTGAACTCATGGTTAAAGCACTATGCAATTAATACCTATCACCTTAGCTTATTAAGCACCTACATTACTACACAGGTGAAAATGGTCCCAATCTCCCATCCCATCATCATAATCCAATAACCATAACATCATTTCTAATGTTAAGCTCCCCGCTTAACATCCACAACTTCCAAAACCATCACTCCTCTAATCATGAATAAGTCCAAGCCGCTCTTGACCGTGAGCACGGCTGTCATGACAGTTTTGACTCTGCAGAGTTTGTACCACTGTACCCACATGTAGTGATTTCATCCCCGGTTGCCGGGTGGACTAAAAGAACCTCCATTATGCCAGTGGCTACGAACCACATTCACACTTCCCAGGTGTGTAGCTAGGAGATCACTACGAAGCCTTTACAAAGGGATTCCCGATGAGCGTGGGCCCACTTAGGTTTCACCCCTAACAGCATACAAGAGGCTCCAACCCCGCTGCAGTGGCCCCCTCTTGAGCCTTGCGGTTCATATGGTAGTCCAGCTGACACCTATTCCCCGCACCATCCAACACACCCATACTACGCCAGGGATACACCTAATTAATTGGCCAAACTGCCCCATCTTAGCATGTGGTTGGCACTGTAAAGCCAGGTTACATGCTCTATGAACCGGTCCTTAGGATCCAGGCAAGTACTAAACACAAACCCGAGTCTCGTGCACCCAGCACACAACCAAAACATCCAACTTGCCTTGATCCCTACCTCTACATAACTCACAATACCTCATTCAACAGTATGGTAAAATAAACTGATGATCTCTGTCGAAGTGTGCGATCGACACTTCCCCCGGGCCTGCACTGGGCAGCCCGCGGAGGTTCTTTTTTCGGAGGGGCTAGTTCCTAGCGGAGAGCTTGCGCGGATGGACGAGTTGGTGAGAGCTTGACACAGGAAGTTTTACGTGGTTCAGGCCGCCGGAGCGTAAAACCCTACGTCCACGGCGAGCTATGGAGCTCGCTGTATTGCTTGCTGCTCAGGGCCGGGGGCCTGAGCTTGGGGGTGAGTTACAGCTTGAGAGTGTATGGCTAGCGTATGAATTGCAGAATGCGAACCCCTGCTATCGACGCCTACCCGAGCCTTTTATAGTCCAAGGCTCGGGCGGCTTACAAGGGAAGCCGGGACCCGACAGGTGGTCCCGGGAAGATTGTCTATTATCTACCGTATCTGTAGTTACACCGGTGGTTGCCTCCGGTCGAAGGCTTCTGAGTCTTCCTTTTGCCGCCCTGCCCATGCCGTGCGCCAGTCGTAGTGGTTGATGGCGGCACAGGCGGCATGGGATGTCTTGTCGCGACGTTTATTACCTGTCAGGTTCTGACACCGCGCGCCAGTCTGTGATGCGACTGGACGCAACGGCACCTGACAGGCGTGTGCTCCGCGTTTCTGCGTCTTGGGAAGACGCGGGCCTTGAATACCTTGTACGGGCAAGGTGAGGGGCGACTTTACGCCCGCTGCCTACCGCTCGGGGGCAGGCAACACCGTTCTTCTAGCCACGTGGCGGGTCCGGAGTTCTTCTCTGAGAAGAGGGAGGTCCGGCCTTGCTGGACGCGTGGCGCCTTCGGACCTCTCTCCCGCGGAGGGGGAGGTCTGGCTTCTGCATGCCATGTGGCGGGCCCGGAGCTCACCTTTGAGGAGAGGGAGGTCCGGCCCCGCTGGCCGCGTGGCGCCTTCGGACCTCTCTCCCGCGGAGGGGGAGGTCCGGCTTCTGTATGCCATGTGGCGGGCCCGGAGCTCTCCTCTGAGGAGAGGGAGGTCCGGCCCCGCCAGACGCGTGGCGCCTTCGGAGCTCTCCCTGCGGAGAAGGGCGAGCACCTTAGGCATTTCACCCTGCGCGAGGGGGTACCCCATATCTCAGGTACCGACAGTGGCCCCCGGGCCCATCTCGGGGGAGATGGCGAGCCCGAGGTGGGACCTCCGTCTCTTCCGATCCGCGCACTTTGTCTAAGTCCCGACTCGACCGCTGCCGGAGCACGAACGGCCGCAGAGCCGTGAGGGCGTGCGCCCACTTGATGACTGCTTTTACTGCGGCGGTTCCCAAAGCTGCCACTTCTGCACGTTGCGACGCTTTCTTCGGGAACCGCTGAAGGGCCTTGCCGGCTCATCTTCTTAGGAGACTGTCTCCTTGCCCCCACCGCTCCAGTTAAGCGGCTTGGGCCTACCCGTTATCGGCTCTCGGTCTAGGAACCGAAGCGGTTGCGGGTGCGGGGTTATTCGAAGAGTTCCGAATCGCTTGGAACTGCACCGGGAAGCTTTTTAGAGGGGGTCTCACCCACATTGTAGCTTCCCTTCGCACTCCTCTGCGTTTCTTCTTGGACTCTTGCGCTTTTGCTCTTTTGCCTTTGAGCTCTCCCTTGCCATGGCTTCCAACCCGCTGCCAGAGAAGAAACGCGCTCGATCTCCTCCAGCAACGGCGCCGGTGCCAAGTCGGGATTCTGGGATGCCCGACACTCCCTCTGGTGGCGACTCGAAGAGGCCCCGGGCTGACGTGCTGGGGGAAGCTTCTGAGGCGTCCCCTGTTCCGCCAGTCCAAGCGACTGCGGAGCGGTCGTCGGAGATGGTAGCGGGCTCTGGGAACCCTACCCCGGCTCGGAAGTCGGGGTTTAGAGCCCGCTGGAGTGTCCGTGCTTCCCGGCCTTCCTCGTCTTGCGAGGAATCTGTGCCGATGCGCTCGGAGCCAGGGGCAACTGCTGCGGCCCCCAGGCCAGCGCGGACTTCTCCTGTTCCGGTGTGCCCGGACTCCGCGACGACGTCGTCTCTCCCTGCCGAGACAGCCACCGCGGCCCCCCGAGCCAGCACAGGTTGATCCTGCACTAGGCGGCCTGGCTTCTTCTCCAGCACCGTCTTCCCCGGCTCGTCCCTCTTCCCAGGTCAAGGAGCCTGAAGCTGAAGAGAGCCCGGCTGGCCCGGCTGCCAGGGCCGCTGGGCCAGTTTCTCCTGATCGGCGTCTCGTCTCGGCGGCTGGCGCGTCGGCTCTTCCCGAGGATGAGGTAATGGAGGAGGTCGGAGGGACTGCCCCAGCCTCTGTTGCTCCATTGCCTCTGGCGGACGCCTTCGCGCTCGCCGAGTCGAGCGTCCGGCAGGTCTTGGCTGCGCTAGGGCGCGAGCGGGAGGAGTATACGGTTGAACGGGACCGCCTCCTCACCTGGGGGAACCTTTTGCGGGAGAGGACCGCGAAGGTTAAGAGCGAGCTCGACTCCAGGCGGGAGTTGCTCGACTTCCGAGAAACGCTCGTCGACCGGATGAAGCGGGCTGTTGACCGCATAGATACCCAGTCGCGGCGGATCAACAGGGAGGCCCTGTAGGCTCACGCCCGGGCCGAAGAGAGCCTCTCTGCTGCTGTGGAAATACGGCAGCGGTTGGAGCGCCGCGAACTCGCCGTTGAGGAGCGGGAGCGTTCCGTGGCAGCTGAGGCAGAGAGGGTCGCCGCGCAGCTGGCTGCGGGCGAGGATGACCTCCGAGCTCGGAAGGAGGAACTGGAGATTCTGAAGGCAGACCTCGACTTGAGGGATGAACAGGTCTCCCATGATCGCCGGGCGGTCTTGGACCGCGAGTTGACTGCCGGCTTCAGGGCCGCTAAGTTGGAGCGGCTAGCCGAGACCCTCCGCCTTCGGGAGAGTTCCCTGGCGGCCCAGGAGAAGGAATTCTCTGAGAGGAACCTGGAGGCCCTGCGGGCGGCCCGCCGCGAGGTGGAGGAACTCTCAGCCCTACGGTCCTCCGAGGCCCTTGCGGTCTCAAGCTTCGTGGATCGGGCGGGGTCCGCCCTGATCCCTCTTGGTTTCAGTCCGGTGAGGGCCGCGACTCCCGCATTGCAGGTGGCAGAGGTGAGCCCTGCATTGGAGTCGATCGGCGCCAAGCTGGACAGACTTGACTCGGTGGTCGCCAGCGAGCTTGAAGCCGAGGGCCGCGGCTTAGCTCTAGAGGTCGCCTCGCATGTGCTGGCATGCTTCAAGAGCCGCGACCCCTCTTTCTCACTGGAGCCAGCGAGAGAGGGCCCAGCCGCGGAGCGGGAGGAAGCTGCCAGGGCTGAAGTCGAGGATGTGGCCGCCCTTGTAGCAGCAAGGTTCTGGTGAGAGCCGGGTGGTCTTTAGGACTTGCTTTTCTCTTTTTTATCGAGTCTGTAGTCCAGCTCAAGGAGCCTTGCTTAAATTGACTCTCCTGGGTACTTGTGTCTGTGATGCTTTTCCCTCCTTGGCTTTGCCTGGCTGAGTCCTTAGCTCCGCAAGGTACTCAGAGGTCATTTCCAATCTCGGAGCTTCGCTCTGACACACCCCCGGGTCCTAACTGTGTTAGGGGCCCCCGGAGGTCTCCGAACCTCGCCCTATGGGGGGGGGCTCCAAATCTGCCGGCCACGTGGTGGGTCCGGAGCTCCTCCTTAAGAGACGGGAGCTCCGGTCATGTTGGACACGTAGGGTTTTCGGAGCCCTCCCACTGAGGGGGGAGGTCCGGTTCCTGCCCACCACGTGGCGAGCCCGGAGCCCTGAAGGAGGGAGTTCCGGGCCTGCTGGACACGCGGGGCCCCCGGGCCCTGCCCCTCTGAGGGGGGCAGGTCCCGGTCCTTCCAGTCCCAGGCCGGTGTAGCTGGTAGCTCCTTTCCCCCCGCTTCATGCAGTCCCTGTTGCCGTAACCTGAAGGTCCTGCACACAGGTAGAGGAAACGTAATTCTCCTCGGGGGGTCCTCCCCTCCTGTCTCCTAGTCTTATCCGTCTTATGGTCCTGGCCCGCTATACGGGGCTTGGGCAATTCTGTGCACGAGGCGCCGGAGCTCCGGCTCCCTCCGAGGTCCGGGTACGGCCGTCCGATCCCTAGTATCGGGCCATGCGCTGGGGAAGCAGAGTGCACGCGCTTTGGATTCATGACCAGGCAAAGCGGACGTACTCCCCTGGACCTCCGGGGAGCAGGATGCGCATGCTTTGGGCTCTGGGCCGGCTAAGCTGGATACGCACCCTGGACCCCCCATGCACAACGCTGGCCTTTCCTGGAGGTGACCAACTGACACCGCAACACCTGACTGGGGGAGGCCCGAGAGACTCACTCGGCCATCGGCAGGTGCCTCAAGCGCAGCCGCCTTCGGGAGGATAGCAAATGCCGACTATGGGTGAGCGCAGGAGAGGGGGAGCTAGACGTATGATGAACATACAGAGATAGTGCGATCATAAAAATTAATACGTAATTTAAATGAGCGCATGAGAAGGAGCTAAGTAGAACAGGTCTCTGTATTCGCGCCCATAGGTGGAATTCTGGCTGTTCGTGGGGGCAATGTTCCGCCTCGTCTACAAGGGAAGCAAGACTCTACGCGCTTAGGGTCGGAACCAGGCTAAACTGGACGTAGTCCTGTACCGTCCCTTGAGACTTAGCTACCCCAAGCTCTGTTCCTAAGTTCTATGGGGTCTATTACAGAAGTGAATAACCCTGTTCTACCGATGCTCAGTAAGTAGGACTTACAGTGTTGCTCCATGGTAAGGATTTTTGGGAATGGATCCCACTCTCGGTTGAAAGGCATGTGTACCTGGGGCGGCAGCTTTCATGATTCGGAAGGGACCTTCCTTGTTGGGGGAGAGCTTATGGGTCCTTCTTGGAATATAGCGTGCCGCTTCACCAGGCTGCCTTCTTGCGGGCCCCCGTCGCGTCTGGTTCTTTGGCGGTAGTGCTTAGAGCATTAGACGAGACCGTGCGTTGTGGGGTGTTCCCTGCAAGCCGAGTCTTGTCGAAGTTGTTGTCTTCACGCTGGATCAGGTCCTGCGTGGCTTCTCTCCGGGGCCCCCGGGGAGTTCTCCCCTTCTGGCTAAGGCCTTCAAGGGGTAGGTGGACCCGGGCTCGCCTTTGGATGACCTAAGGCGTCTCCCCCTTCTGGCAAGGCCTTCAAGCGGTTGACGGACCCTAGGCGGCCCCCGAGAGGTATGTTCGAGGCACGGAGGCGTGCCGCAGCTGGCTAACACCTTGGCCCGTCGCCGTCAGAACTGGAGTCCTCACCGTCATGCACTGTCTTTATGACACGCTGAGGCTCCTGGTACCCCACTTGGTGGGCAGCGGTGACTGGGGCATCGGCCTTCTGTTTGCCATCCCTCTGAGGGTAGGGCGGTGCTTCAGCCCTCTGCTGTCTTCCATTACGGAAGCGCTCTGCGAGCCTCTGGATCTCCTAGCACTCGGCAGCTGTATGGTTGCAGGTGCCATGCACGGGGCACAGCCCGTTCTGGCCGCTGTCTGGGGCCGGTGATTGCCGCTGCCTCTTGTTGGGGCGCGGCCCCCGAGCTCCGCTGGTTGTCGCAGCTGCGGCGACGGGGGCCGTGAACGGTGGCTTCATCTTTCTACTCCCCTGGTTCTTGGTCTTCTTGCCACCCCCATAGGCAGCAGCACCGGACCCGGGCTGCCCTCCTGACTCGGAGGTCGGTAGTGCGTGCCAGTTCCGCCCTTCGGCTGCCCTGGCGCAC
Organism: Neostapfia colusana; assembly: GCA_030760725.1. Taxonomy (NCBI): domain Eukaryota; kingdom Viridiplantae; phylum Streptophyta; class Magnoliopsida; order Poales; family Poaceae; genus Neostapfia; species Neostapfia colusana. The sequence continues at coordinate 113,139,518 of JASWHV010000006.1, forward strand.
TTATCCGCCAGGCTAAAGAGCTCCGAGACGTCGCGGACCTCTCTGGTCGCGAGCTTCTCGAGCATTTTCTCGTCCCGGACACCCTGTCGGAACGCCACCACCACAGAGGCGCTTTGGATATGTGGGATGGTGTTGCGCACCTGAGAGAACCGCTGGATGAAAGAGCGCAGCGACTCCCCAGGTTGTTGCTTGACGGCGTGGAGGTCGAGCTCCGTGCCGGGACGGGTGTAGGAGCTGCCGAATTTGGCGACGAACTGCCGACAGAGCTCACCCTAGGAGGTTATGGACCCCTGAGGTAGATTCATGAGCCAAGACCGGGCTGGGCCGGTCAAGGCGACGGGGAAGTAGTTGGCCATGACAGCCTCATCGCCTCCTGCAGCAAGTACGGCGGTGGAGTAGATCTGGAGGAACTCCGCCGGGTTAACGCTTCCGTCGTACTTCTCGGGCAAGTGCGGGCGAAACTTGCGCGGCCACCTTGCGAAGCGAAGGTGGGGCGCAAGGGCCGCACATCCTGCACCTGCCGCTGCAGGTACTGGTGCTGGAGCAGGTTGTTCACACCTGGCACCACGTATCCCGGCATGGGCAAGGCTGCACCATAGGCCGGGGCCGCTACTTGCGGCGCATATGGTTGTGGCATATGCTGTGCAGCATATGCCTGTGGCGGGGCTCGCATGGCGAAGACCTGCCCTTCTGGTTGTGTCGAGGCCGACAACATGCTGTCGCCTGCCTCCTGGTTGCGACGCCTTTCTTGATGTCGCTCGAGGTACACCCGGGCGTCCTGCCCCAAGTGACACCGTTCCAGTTCCCTTCGCAGGTCCATCGACAGGAGCCTGGAGGAGCTGGAATTCGCCGTTAGCCCGTCAACCGTGGGTGTGCGCGTCAGCGACACAGCCGGTTGCCCTGGGCGTCGTCCTCGTCGAAACCGAGGGTTCGCGGCGACGACGACGAGGCGGTCCACCTCGCGGACCCATTGCTGGGTCGCTGAGTGGGGCGCATCCCCCGCAGGCGGGTTGCGCAGCAGCGCTCTTGCTGCAGCTAGCGCACCTCCATGGTGTACGCTCAGCGCTGCAGAAGACCTCACGCTGGTCGGGGCCTGCATAGCCGGAGTCGGCGTTGCCGGAGTCGGCTGCTGGCTGCCCGCTCGTGCCGACACACTCTGTCCTGAGTGTGTCGACATGTACTCCCCAGTGGTCACGGTTCGCCGTGAACGCGGAGGGGGAGAGTTTGCCGTTGAAGGAAGCTTAGTCATCTTCGTCGGCGGAAACTCGTCGCGCTAGGGGAAAAGCCCCCTACCTGGCGCGCCAAATGTCGAAGTGTGCGATCGACACTTCCCCCAGGCCTGCACTGGGCAGCCCGCGGAGGTTCTTTTTTCGGAGGGGCTAGTTCCTAGCGGAGAGCTTGCGCGGATGGACGAGTTGGTGAGAGCTTGACACAGGAAGTTTTACGTGGTTCAGGCCGCCGGAGCGTAAAACCCTACGTCCACGGCGAGCTATGGAGCTCGCTGTATTGCTTGCTGCTCAGGGCCGGGGGCCTGAGCTTGGGGGTGAGTTACAGCTTGAGAGTGTATGGCTAGCGTATGAGTTGCAGAATGCGAACCCCTGCTATCGACGCCTACCCGAGCCTTTTATAGTCCAAGGCTCGGGCGGCTTACAAGGGAAGCCGGGACCCGACAGGTGGTCCCGGGAATATTGTCTATTATCTACCGTATCTGTAGTTACGCCGGTGGTTGCCTCCGGTCGAAGGCTTCTAAGTCTTCCTTTTGCCGCCCTGCCCATGCCGTGCGCCAGTCGTAGTAGTTGATGGCGGCGCAGGCGGCATGGGATGTCTTGTCGCGGCGTTTATTACCTGTCAGGTTCTGACACCGCGCGCCAGTCTGTGATGTGACTGGACGCAACGGCACCTGACAGGCGCGTGCTCCGCGTTTCCGCGTCTTGAGAAGACGCGGGCCTTGAATACCTTGTACGGGCAAGGTGAGGGGCGCCTTTACGCCCGCTGCCTACCGCTCGGGGGCAGGCAGCACCGTTCTTCTAGCCACGTGGCGGGTCCGGAGCTCTTCTCTGAGAAGAGGGAGGTCCGGCCTTGCTGGACGCGTGGCGCCTTCGGACCTCTCTCCCGCGGAGGGGGAGGTCTGGCTTCTGCATGCCATGTGGCGGGCCCGGAGCTCACCTCTGAGGAGAGGGAGGTCCGGCCCCGCTGGCCGCGTGGCGCCTTCGGACCTCTCTCCCGCGGAGGGGGAGGTCCGGCTTCTGTATGCCACGTGGCGGGCCCGGAGCTCTCCTCTGAGGAGAGGGAGGTCCGGCCCCGCCAGACGCGTGGCGCCTTCGGAGCTCTCCCTGCGGAGAAGGGCGAGCACCTTAGGCATTTCACCCTGTGCGAGGGGGTACCCCATATCTCAGGTACCGACAATCTCATATCCCAAATATTCCATTCTAAGCATGGCTAAGCATATGCATAATAATAAATGACATGATAAAATAAATCCCAACCCAAGCTACAAGGAAAACAAGGTAATGCAATTCTAGGGAAACTTTATAGCATGGGTTTCATATTTCATTTGACAATGCAAATAATTCTATCTACACATCCTAGCATAGGATCAAAGTGGTCAAGGACACTTGCCTCCTTCCTGCTGCTCTTGAAATGGGTAGTCCTGATCTTGGAAAGGAATAAATTGCTCTTGAGCAGGTTCTACATCATACCATCACGCATAGCAAAAGAAAAACAACAATCCATAATACATAGTTTACCCTTCCACTTCATACAAACCACACATTCACATTTATGAAAGTCATTCACAATTATATGTGTTGTGATTACTCTATGTGTGTTGATTTGTGGCTTGCATGCACTTTTGATCATATGTATATGATTTCTACTTCTGTGTTCACATTTATACTTACATACTATATATATGAGTCTCCAATTTAAATAAATTCCTTATATTCAATTACTACACCTTTTAGCTACCTAGTATGCATGAAAGGTATTTTCCTTCTCCATATGTGTCTTCATAATTTCTACCAACTCTAAACTGAATTCTTTGGATTTTAGAAACTCCATTTATCATTTATTAGTTGCTATATTTTTAGATTTATTTCCTATGCCTAAGTGTGAACTTTATTATAAAAATATCAAGATACATCATCTAAACAGAATAGGTTCTGATCTAAAATATTTGCTAATATATTTTTTTGACCTTTTTCTCTGATGTAAACTATTTCACAATTATTTTCCTTATTTTCTAGAACTATTCTTTACTTAAAAATGTGTCCCTAAATGTGAATAATAAATTAAACAGATTCACTTCAGCCCAAAATATGTTTTTATCTCACTCCAAAGTTTCCTAAATACTGAGAAAGTCTTTAATTTAATTTTGACAATATGTTTGTCCCACTTTTTAAATTTTAAATACTAGCCACATATTCAATTTCCTAATTTAAATATCAAATAGGGCTAAAAAGGTAAACTCACCCCACTACAGGGTCTATAATATTATTTTAACAATTTTCAGGGGTCTAGCTATACATAACAGAGGAGTTTTTCCTAATTTTTATTAAGTCCAGGGGCTAAAACTGATTTTTAAATGAATTTACATGATTTTCTGAAGTTCTAGGGGCTAGATCAGAAGTTTCTGGGTCTAGCTCTTATTTCCTGAGAACCCCAGGGGGTAGCACGTATGAATTCCATTCTTTATAATGCGGGGCTGACGTGGACCGTCCGATTTAAAACAGACGGCCGAGATTATAACGTCGAACCGGTACGCGGGGATTTAAAGTCTACCGTGCGATTTAAAATAGACGGCGCACAAGCGGCCACGTTGCTTTGATCGAGCGCGAGCGGCGCTGCCGGCGACGCACGGCGGCGGGAAGCGGCGATCTCGCCGGAGATTTTTGGATCTTCGAGAATTCTTCCTAGAACTGTGATTTTATGGCATAGATCGGTGGAGGGGAGGTCGGGGATCTCACCTCGGGGGTTTTCTTGAGCTCAGAGGTCCTGGAAGGTGATCGGCGACGAGGTCCGAGGTGAATTCACGGCGAGGCTCGTCGGCGCTGTGTTTACACCGCAAGTCACCGAGTTTTCTGCACCTGCAAGGTTCCCCGGAGGCGGTGGATCAAGACCAACGAGTTAGATTGGAATTTTCGAGCGTAGATCGGCCAGAATTCGCCGGAGAAGGCTCGGGTTCTCACCGGAGGAAAAACAGCAGATTGCGTGGGAAAAACAGAACGAGGCCGGGGTTTTTATAGACGGGGGAGGGCGGCGGGGTGGTTTAGATCGAGTTCGCGTCGCCCCCGAGCGAAATTCGGCTGGGATTCGCAGAAATCCGGATCGGTTTGGATTCGGGGTGAGAGAGTCCGGCGCGGGCTCGAGGTAGACGAAGAATTGGCGGGCCCCGCCTGTCAGTGGGAGGAAAGGGGCGCGCGCGGCTGCAGGCTGGCGCGGGTTCTGGTTGGGCCGGCTGGTGGGTTGCGGCCCACTGGCCGGTTTTTCCTGTTTTCTTTTTTTCATTTTCTATTTCTTTTCTGATTTGAGTTTAATTTGGATTCTAGTTTGAATTTGAATTTTTGCAAAACATGCAACACGTCCAAAAATTTTTAAATTCCCCTCTTAACATGATTTAGGGTCTTAACAAGAATTTTTTTGGGTGTTACAGCTCTACCCCTCTTAAAAGAAATCTCGTCCTCAAGATTGGTGGTTCTAAGAAAACAATTCCGGAAATTGCGCCTTTAGCTCATCTTCCCACTCCGAGGTGGCTTCCTCTTCTGAGTGATGCTTCCACTGCACCTTGGACATCCGGATTCTTTTATTTCTGGTGAGGCGTTCCATTGTCTCCAAAATCTTGTATGGTTGCTCGGCATAGGACAAATCCTCAGCTACGTTCACCTCATTTATGGGTAACACCTCTTCAGACGTCCTCAGGTATTTCTTGAGTTGTGACACATGGAATACATCGTGCACATCTGATAGATGAGCCGGTAATTCTAGTTGATATGCCACTTCGCCTTTCCTCTCCAAAACTTGAAAGGGTCCGATGTATCGCGGTGACAACTTCCCTTTCACCTTGAACCGACGAGTCCTCTGATAGGGGACACCTTGAGATAGACATAGTCTCCCACGTTGAAAACGAGCTCTCTTCTTCGTACATCGGCATAGCTCTTTTGGCGTGTCTGTGCTATCCTCAAGTTATTGCGAATTTCCCTCACCTTCGCCTCGACTTCTTGTAGTACTTCTGGACCAAACACTTTACTTTCCCCTGTTTGGTTCCAAAATAAGGGAGTTCTGCACTTCCTCCCGTACAAAGCTTCAAACGGCGACATCTTCATACTAGCTTGATAGCTGTTGTTATAGGAAAACTCTGCATACGGTAAGTTCTTGTCCCAACTCCTATTGTTTTTGAGTGCACATGCCCTCAGCATATCTTCAAGGATCTGATTGGTTCTCTCCGTCTGCCCGTCAGTTTGGGGATGATAGGCAGAACTAAAGTTCAGATGGGTTCCCATGGTTTCGTGCAACTTCTGCCAGAACCTTGAGTTGAACTGTGTCCCTCGATCCGACACAATCTTCTTTGGCACTCCATGGTAACACACGATCCTTGACATGTACAGCTCTGCCAATTTGGATCCGCTGTAGCTTTCTTTCACGGGGATGAAATGAGCTACCTTGGTTAGCCTATCAATGATGACCCATATCGAATCATATCCTGATTGGGTCCTAGGCAATCCTACGATGAAATCCATGCTGGTTTCTTCCCATTTCCATTCAGGCACTTTGAGTGGTTGCAATAATCCCGCGGGTCGTTGATGTTCTGCTTTCACCAACTGACATGTGTCACATAGGGCAACATGTTCTGCAACATCTCGCTTCATGCCATACCACCAATACCTGCTCTTGAGGTCCTGGTACATTTTCGTACTCCCAGGATGAATGGAATAGTCAGAATCATGCGCCTCCTTCAGAATCAATTCACGTATCTCCTTTACTTCTGGCACACAGATTCTTTTCCCGTGCCACACCGTTTCTTGTTCATCCTCTCTAAAACCAGGAGCTTTATTTTCCTTGATGAGTTGTCTGATCTCTTGTATCTTCTCGTCTTTCTTTTGACCCTCGCGGATGTCTCGCTTGAGTGTGGAGTCCACTTCCATGGCGATATCTTCACCACTATTTACCAGGCATAGATTGAGCCTCATAACCTCGTCCTTCAATTCTGCAGTCAACCTTCAAGCTCAACTTATTGACCTGCACTTTCCGACTTAAAGCAACGGCCACGACGTTTGCTTTCCCAGGATGATAGTTGATGCCCACATCAAAGTCATTGATTAGCTCTAACCATCTCCTTTGTCTGAGGTTGAGGTCTGGCTGTGTGAAAATATACTTCAAACTCTTATGATCCGTATATATCTCGGTCCTCTTCCCCATCAAATAGTGCCGCCAAATTTTCAATGCGTGTACCACTGCGTCTAGTTCTAAGTCATGTGTAGGATAGTTTTTCTCGTGCTTCCGAAGCTGCCGGGATGCATAAGCCACGACATGCCATTCTTGCATGAGAACACATCCCAACCCGTTTTCCAGAGGTATCGCAGTACACCGTGAAGTTCTTCTGCATATCTGGCATAACCAGCACTGGGGCTGTTGTCAGTCTTTTCTTTAACTCCTGAAAACTCGTTTCGCACTGTGGCGTCCATGTGAATGCGATTCCCTTCTCCAACAATTTGGTAATGGGTCTCGAGATCTTAGAGAATCACTCAATAAACCGTCGATAGTATCCAGCCAATCCCAAAAAGCTTCGAACTTCCCCGTCATTTTCGGGGGTCTTCCACTTCTGTATATCCTCGATTTTGGCGGGATCTACGGAGATTCCTCCCTCCGAGATTATATGTCCTAAGAAGGGAACTCTCTTCAGCCAAAACTCACACTTGCTCAACTTGGCATATAGTTGGTGTTCTCGCAGCCTCTGCAACACCAACCTTAGATGTTTCTCATGTTCTTCTTCATCTTTGGAGAAGATGAGAATGTCATCTATGAAAACCACCACAAACTTGTCCAGATATTCCATGAATACTTTGTTCATGAGATACATGAAGTATGTCGGGGCATTAGTTAGCCCGAAAGGCATGACAGTGTATTCATACAGTCCGTACCGAGATACGAAAGCTGTCTTGGGAATATCAGATTGCCTTATCTTGAGTTGGTGGTATCCCGACCTGAGATCAATTTTTGAGAACACACAAGCTCCCCTCAACTGATCAAACAAGTCTTCAATGCGGGGTAATGGATACTTGTTCTTGATGGTTACCTCATTCAAGGCACGGTAATCCACGCATAACCTTTGGGTTCCGTCCTTCTTGGGCACAAATATCACCGGAGCACCCCATGGTGAGAAACTAGGACGAATATACCCCTTCTCCGTCAATTCTCTTAAATGATCCTTGAGTTCTTCTAGCTGCTTTGAGTCCATCCGATAAGGTCTCTTGTATATTGGGTCTGTTCCAGGTACTAGCTCAATTGCGAATTCCACTTCAGGATCGGGAGGCATACCTGGCAACTCCTCCGGAAAAACGTCTGAATATTCCCTGATAATTCGGATCTCCTCCACTTTCGCCTCAACTTGATTTAATTTAACGTCCCTCCTATGCTCTTGTATTGTTATAAACTTTACTTTTGTGCCACTAGGGTGCGTTAGTTCCACTGTTCTGGTTGAACAATGGATGATTCCCTTATGTTTGGTCAACCAGTCCATGCCCAAAATAATATCGATCCCTTGGGAATCTATCTCTATGAGGTTAGCAGTAAACACTACCCCATTAATGTCTAGGTTCACCTTGGGACACACTTGTCTTGTCCTTATTTCTCCACCTGGAGAGTTTACTGCTAGCATATAGTTCATTTGTGTTGTTGCTAGATCATGCTTCTTAACAAACCCTTTAGCAATGAACGAGTGGGTAGCACCAGAATCAAACAGCAGGGTTGCAATGTGTAAATTGGCAGGAAACTTACCAACTACCACGTCGGGTGCCTCTTGTGCTTCCTCCATAGTGACGTGGTTCACCCATCCTCTCATTACATTCTGCTGTTGTGGCTGCGTGGGCTTCTTCTTTGGGCACTTATGGGCGTAGTGCCCCCCTTCACCGCAGCTAAAACATTGCACCCCAACCTTAGGTGCCTGACCTTTGCTGTCTTGGGGTTGGTTTGGAGGTCCCTGTACTGCGGGTCGAGGTGGATATGCGGGGCGAGGCTGCTGTACAAACTGACGTTGTGGCTGTGCTGGTGCTGCGGGAGGCCTGTAGTTCGGGTTGTACCCTCTTGGTGCTGAGTAGGGTACCGCAGCACGGTTCGTCTGCCCTGCAGGTTGCTGTATCAGACGTGGGTGGGTGTTGCTCCCTGAGGCTTGGTGTGACCACCCGGCCTTCCTATTGTTCTCATTTTCCAAGGCCTTCAGCTTCCTTTCCACCACAAATGCTCTGTCCACCATCTTATTGAAGCTTTCATACTCATTCGAGGACATCGCACACTGCATTTCTGCGGTAAGTCCCTCCACGAAACAATCTTGTTTTCTCTCATCAGTCTCTATGTCCCGTGGGGCATAACGGGATAGTTGAGTAAATTTAGTGAGGTATTCCCTCACCGTCATGTTTCCCTGCTGCAGTCCCAAAAACTCCTTCCTCTTGTTTTTGAGTTCACCTCTTGGGATGTAATGGTTGCGGAAGCTACGCTTGAACTCTTCCCAAGTGATGTTCTTAGGGTCATGATGGGCAGCCACGTAGGCGGTCCACCAATCAGCAGCAGGTCCATGCAATTGATGAGAGGCAAACAACACCCTCTCATACCCTTGGCACTGTATGATCCTCATCTTGCTCTCAATGGTCTTAAGCCAATCATCTGCCTCCAGAGGTTCAGCAGCACTTGCAAACTTTGGAGGTTGAGTTTTTAGAAACTCACTCAACCTTGGTTGGCGTGGTGCAGCTTGTGGAGGTGGAACTTGATGCAAGTTGGCCACCACTTGAGTCAAGTTCTGGATGAGCTGATTTTGATTCTCCAGCAGTTGGTGGAGGGGATCAACTCCTTCACGGCGACCACCCCGGTCCTGGCCTCTAGAAAGATGAGGGTTGCATGCCTCATCGTTGTTGTTGGCGGGGTTGGTAGCACATCCTTTTCCTCTTCTGGCCATCTGGCAGAATCAACCAATGTTAACTTGAAAGCATTTAGTATCATCTTACTACCTTCATTTGTTTGTACTTTGAAGTGTTGAGGCTTTGTTATACTTTTCTGGGGGTTCATTTCTCACACAGAAATAAATGCAATATTATTTCATGTGGGTTCACACACCAAAGCAAAACAATCTAAAGACGAGGCTGTGGTCAATTGCTCATGGCTTCCACAACTCACGTCACACACCAAGCATTAACACACCATTAACGTAACGACTCGACTATTCGACATCTTGCTAACTAAGGGAAGGACTCTACACTACTCGTTTTCTTGAGCTGGCTCCTCGGGATCTTCATCGTCATTTCGGCTGCCTTCTGACTCTGCTTTGGGTGGGGAGGCTGCAGGTGGAGAAGTGCGACGACGCCTGATCGCTCGGCGATCTGGGGAGTCAGTAGTCCATGTATCATTCACGGTGACACACAATTCATTCCCATCTCCTCTTTCTCTCGCCCTCAAGCAGGTTCGCAGCAATGCCTCCGTTTCCTTTAGGGTGTCCCGAACATCCTGAAGCTCTTGCTGACACTCCTGCAGTCGAGTGCTGAACATAGCAGCATCCTCTAAGCACAAGTCCATGTGCTCATGGGAAGTCCCTTGCTGCACTGGCGGGTACTTGTACTCCGTGGTACCACTCTCACGCTGGAGGACATACATGTACTCAGTCTTGTCCAGGTGTCGACGATAGATGTGACTCTGGCAGGTGATGGCCTCCCAGGTGACATCCTTCTCCGCATCGACCTGTGTCGCTCTACAAGCTGGAGAGTGGTGGATCTTAAGCAGCTGGTTTTCGTGTATAATCCTCATCTCTGAACTCCATTCTTCCCTCTTCTCACGGATGGTCTTGGTGGAGTTATAGTGGATGATTAGCTTGCCCGTATTGCCGGCGGCTTCGAGCATACGTCGAAGACGGCGCAACAAGCCTCCTACTGCCAATCTGTAGGAAAGGTACGTCACCGGACGACTCTCCTCTCTTTCGGCAAGGGCAACTACGGGAACTCTCCCTCCGGTGGACTTGCGAGCGGTGCGAATCATGCGAACCATCTAAAAACAAAAAGCATTTAAACTTAGGTTAGATAATCTTTTTAAACACAAATCCTATTTGGAATGAAAATTGGGGTAAGATGAAGAAAGTGACTCATTAACTAACACTTTTCAACACACATCTTGTAAACATAGTTTTTAAGAAAATAGGGCCCTTAAATACGTCCATTTCTACCTAGGTCCACGTTCCTACGGGCAACCTTGGCTCTGATACCACTTCTGTCACACCCGGTTTTTCCGAAGAACAACCAAGTGAATATCACATGTATGCCAGGATCATTTTCTCATACATGTGATGACAAATAGTGAAGCATCATTTATTACAAGCCAGGTGTCGAATATAAATAAGTCTTACATAGCAAATGTCTCGATGGACAATAATAAGTTCATCACAAATAAATAAACTAGCAGCGGAATATTATTCTTGAGGGCTCCGTCACAGGCGTTGCCCGGGGGTCTCCATGAACCTAGAAACCTTCTTCAGGTCCAAAGTCTTGGTCATTATACACCACCTCGTTATCTTGACCTGAGCAGCAATATAAACCAACAAATATGCAAGGTTGAGTACCGATGGTACTCAGCAAGTGTGGGAAAGTTATGTCATGCATGGCTAGAACAAGGGAAGGTTGAACTCATGGTTAAAGCACTATGCAATTAATACCTATCACCTTAGCTTATTAAGCACCTACATTACTACACAGGTGAAAATGGTCCCAATCTCCTATCCCATCATCATAATCCAATAACCGTAACATCATTTCCAATGTTAAGCTCCCCGCTTAACATCCACAACTTCCAAAACCATCACTCCTCTAATCATGAATAAGTCCAAGCCGCTCTTGACCGTGAGCAGGGTTGTCATGACAGTTTTGACTCTGCAGAGTTTGTACCACTGTACCCACATGTAGTGATTTCATCCCCCGTTGCCGGGTGGACTAAAAGAACCTCCATTATGCCAGTGGCTACGAACCACATTCACACTTCTCAGGTGTGTAGCCAGGAGATCACTACGAAGCCTTTACAAAGGGATTCTCGACGAGCGTGGGCCCACTGAGGTTTCACCCCTAACAGCATACAAGAGGCTCCAACCCCGCTGCAGTGGCCCCCTCTTGAGCCTTGCGGTTCATATGGTAGTCCAGCTGACACCTATTCCCCGCACCATCCAACACACCCATACTATGCCGGGGATACACCTAATTAATTGGCCAAGCTGCCCCATCTCAGCATGTGGTTGGCACTGTAAAGCCAGGTTACATGCTCCATGAACCGGTCCTTAGGATCCAGGCAAGTACTAAACACAAACCCGAGTCTCGTGCACCCAGCACACAACCAAAACATCCAACTTGCCTTGATCCCTACCTCTACATAACTCACAATATCTCATTCAAGAGTATGGTAAAATAAACTGATGATCTCATATCCCAAATATTCCATTCTAAGCATGGCTAAGCATATGCATAATAATAAATGACATGATAAAATAAATCCCAACCCAAGCTACAAGGAAAACAAGGTAATGCAATTCTAGGGAAACTTCCTAGCATGGGTTTCATATTTCATTTGACAATGCAAATAATTCTATCTACACATCCTAGCATAGGATCAAAGTGGTCAACGACACTTGCCTCCTTCCTGCTGCTCTTGAAATGGGTAGTCCTGATCTTGGAAAGGAATAACTTGCTCTTGAGCAGGTTCTACATCATACCATCACACATAGCAAAAGAAAAACAACAATCCATAAGACATAGTTCACCCTTCCACTTCATACAAACCACACATTCACATTTATGAAAGTCATTCACAATTATATGTGTTGTGGTTACTCTATGTGTGTTGATTTGTGGCTTGCATGCACTTTTGATCATATGTATATGATTCCTACTTCTGTGTTCACATTTATACTTACATACTATATATATGAGTCTCCAATTTAAATAAATTCCTTATATTCAATTACTACACCTTTTAGCTACCTAGTATGCATGAAAGGTATTTTCCTTCTCCATATGTGTCTTCATAATTTCTACCAACACTAAACTGAATTCTTTGGATTTTAGAAACTTCATTTATCATTTATTAGTTGCTATATTTTCAGATTTATTTCCTATGCCTAAGTGTGAACTTTATTATAAAAATAACAAGATACATCATCTAAACAGAATAGGTTCTGATCTAAAATATTTGCTAATATATTTTTTTGACCTTTTCCTCTGATGTAAACTATTTCACAATTATTTTCCTTATTTTATAGAACTATTCTTTACTTAAAAATGTGTCCCTAAATGTGAATAATAAATTAAACAGATTCACTTCAGCCCAAAATATGTTTTTATCTCACTCCAAAGTTTCCTAAATACTGAGAAAGTCTTTAATTTAATTTTGACAATATGTTTATCCCACTTTTTAAATTTTAAATACTAGCCACATATTCAATTTCCTAATTTAAATATCAAACAGGGCTAAAAAGGTAAACTCACCCCACTACAGGGTCTATAATATTATTTTAACAATTTTCAGGGGTCTAGCTATACATAACAGAGGAGTTTTTCTTAATTTTTATTAAGTCCAGGGGCTAAAACTGATTTTTAAATGAATTTACATGATTTTCTGAAGTTCCAGGGGCTAGATCAGAAGTTTCCGGGGCTAGCTCTTATTTCCCGAGAACCCCAGGGGGTAGCACGTAAGAATTCCAGTCTTTATAACGCGGGGCTGACGTGGACCGTCCGATTTAAAACAGACGGCCGAGATTATAACGTCGAACCGGTACGCGGGGATTTAAAGTCTACCGTGCGATTTAAAATAGATGGCGCACAAGCGGCCACGTCGCTCTGATCGAGTGCGAGCGGCGCTGCCGGCGGCGCACGGCGGCGGGAAGCGGCGATCTCGCCGGAGATTTTCGGATCTTCGAGAATTCTTCCTAGAACTGTGATTTTATGGCATAGATCGGTGGAGGGGAGGTCGGGGATCTCACCTCGGGGGTTTTCTTGAGCTCGGAGGTCCTGGAAGGTGATCGGCGACGAGGTCCGAGGTGAATTCACGGCGAGGCTCGTCGGCGCTGTGTTTACACCTCAAGTCACCGAGTTTTCTGCACCTGCAAGGTTCCCCGGAGGCGGTGGATCAAGACCAACGAGTTAGATTGGAATTTCCGAGCGTAGATCGGCCAGAATTCGACGGAGAATGCTCGGGTTCTCACCGGAGGAAAAACAGCAGATTGCGTGGGAAAAACATAACGAGGCCGGGGTTTTTATAGACGGGGGAGGGCGGCGGGGTGGTTTAGATCGAGTTCGCGTCGCCCCCGAGCGAAATTCGGCTGGGATTCGCAGAAATCCGGATCGGTTTGGATTCGGGGTGAGAGAGTCCGGCGCGGGCTCGAGGTAGAAGAAGAACTGGCAGGCCCCGCCTGTCAGTGGGAGGAAAGGGGCGCGCGCGGCTGCGGGCTGGCGCGGGTTCTAGTTGGGCCGCCTGGTGGGTTGCGGCCCACTAGCAAGTTTTTTTCTGTTTTCTTTTTTTCTTTTTCTATTTCTTTTTTTATTTGAGTTTAATTTGAATTCCAGTTTGAATTTGAATTTTTGCAAAACATGCAACACGTCCAAAAAATTTTAAATTCCCCTCTTAACATGATTTAGTGTCTTAACAAGAATTTTTTTGGGGTGTTACACGGCACGCTGGTCGGATAAGCCATCCGGCATGGCTCCTACTGACCGAGAGCCACCTGGACGGCGTCAAACCGGTTAGGAGATGCAATGCGTGCCAGGTCCACGTCAAGCAGACCCACACAACCGGTGCAGACGCCGCACCCAAAGCCGTCGGGGGATACCGGCTCCTCTATGTCGAGGGCCAGCCGGACTTCCCAGGGCCGGGCCACGGGAACTACCCTTCTACATGGTATGCGGGGCCGAAGCCATGCTTCCCCCTGAGATCGCCATGGGGGTCCCGCCGTGTCCGAGCATATGACGAAGCCACGCATGACCCGCTCTGCGTGAGGACATGGCGCTCCGACGCTACCCCAGTAAGTTCACCATGCTTACTTAGGTGTTTATTTAAATTACTCATTAATTTATATGATCACCTCCCCACGCTCTAGACAGTGTGCATCCATTGTACACTCGGTTCCTCTTTCCTGCTCTCATGCATAGTCGATATTTGCCATCCTGCCGAAGGCAGTAGTGCTTGGGGTACGTGCCAGAGGCCCGGAGGCCTTTTGGACCTCCCCCTATAAGGGTACTGTACCGCCAGTTGGTCTCCTCCGAGAAAAGACCTACGCTAGACCGGGGGGTCAGGAGCCTTGCCTTGCCCGGTCCTGCAACCAAAGCATGCGCACTCTGCCCCCCAGTGCTACGGTCTGAGTACTAGGGGGCCGGACAGTTACACCCTGACTGGGGCTGGGGGCCAGACCTCCGGGACCAAGTGCACTGGATTACCCAAGCCCTGTATTCCGGCCCGGGACAGTAAGCCAAATGAGACTAAGGGACAGGAAAGGGAGCACCTCTCAGCAGTACCGGACTTCGCCCCCACAGCTGGGCCGAGCTCCGATGCCAGCCCTCGCCCTCCTTTCAGAGGCGAGCCCTGATGCCGGACCTCACGCCCTTCGTGGGCCTGAGCTCCGATGACTTTCGGACTCCACGCCCTTCGCTGGCCTGAGCTCCGATGACTTCTGGACCTCCGCCCCCACAGCTGGGCCGAGCTCCGAGGCCAGCCCTCGCCCTCCTTTCAGAGGCGAGCGCTGATGCCGGACCTCACGCCCTTCGCCGGCCTGAGCTCCGATGACCTCCGGACCTCACGCCCTTCGCTGGCGTGAGCTCCGATAACCTCCAGACCTCACGCCCTTCGCTGGCCTGAGCTCCGATGACTTCCGGACCTCCGCCCCCACAGCTGGGCCGAGCTCCGAGGCCAGCCCTCGCCCTTCTTTCAGAGGCGAGCGCTGATACCGGACCTCACGTCCTTCGCTGGCCTGAGCTCCGATGACTTCCGGACCTCCGCCCCCACAGCTGGGCCGAGCTCCGAAGCCAGCCCTTGCCCTCCTTTCAGAGGCGAGCACTGATGTCGGATCTCACTCCCTTCGTGGGCCTGAGCTCCGATGACTTCCGGACCTCCGCCCCCACAGCTGGGCCGAGCTTCGACGCCAGCCCTCGCCCTGCTTTGAGAGGCGAGCGCTGATGCCGGACCTCATGCCCTTCGTGGGCCTGAGCTCCGATGACTTCCGGACCTCCGCCCCCACAGCTGCGCCGAGCTCCGACGCCAGCCCTCGCCCTCCTTTCAGAGGCGAGCCCTGATGCCGGACCTCACGCCCTTCGTGGGCCTGAGCTCCGATGACTTCCCGTACCACCCCTCTTCTTAGAGGCGAGCTCCGAAGCCGGACCTCCCCCTTTCACGAGGGCAGAGCTTCGATGCCAGGCTTCACCCTCTCCTCAGAGGCTGAACTCCGAAGCCGTCAAGACCCTGCCAGCACAGGGAGTACTTAAGACAAGAAAGTGCGCGGGTAGACATGGCGCTCCGACGCTACCCCAGTAAGTTCACCATGCTTACTTAGGTGTTTATTTAAATTACTCATTAATTTATATGATCACCTCCCCACGCTCTAGACAGTGTGCATCCATTGTACACTCGGTTCCTCTTTCCTGCTCTCATGCATAGTCGATATTTGCCATCCTGCCGAAGGCAGTAGTGCTTGGGGTACGTGCCAGAGGCCCGGAGGCCTTTTGGACCTCCCCCTATAAGGGTACTGTACCGCCAGTTGGTCTCCTCCGAGAAAAGACCTACGCTAGACCGGGGGGTCACGAGTCTTGCCTTGCCCGGTCCTGCAACCAAAGCATGCGCACTCTGCCCCCCAGTGCTACGGTCTGAGTACTAGGGGGCCGGACAGTTACACCCTGACTGGGGCTGAGGGCCAGACCTCCGGGACCAAGTGCACTGGATTACCCAAGCCCTGTATTCCGGCCCGGGACAGTAAGCCAAATGAGACTAAGGGACAGGAAAGGGAGCACCTCTCAGCAGTACCGGACTTCGCCCCCACAGCTGGGCCGAGCTCCGATGCCAGCCCTCGCCCTCCTTTCAGAGGCGAGCCCTGATGCCGGACCTCACGCCCTTCGTGGGCCTGAGCTCCGATGACTTTCGGACCCCACGCCCTTCGCTGGCCTGAGCTCCGATGACTTCTGGACCTCCGCCCCCACAGCTGGGCCGAGCTCCGAGGCCAGCCCTCGCCCTCCTTTCAGAGGCGAGCGCTGATGCCGGACCTCACGCCCTTCGCCGGCCTGAGCTCCGATGACCTCCGGACCTCACACCCTTCGCTGGCGTGAGCTCCGATAACCTCCGGACCTCACGCCCTTCGCTGGCCTGAGCTCCGATGACTTCCGGACCTCCGCCCCCACAGCTGGGCCGAGCTCCGAGGCCAGCCCTCGCCCTTCTTTCAGAGGCGAGCGCTGATACCAGACCTCACGTCCTTCGCTGGCCTGAGCTCCGATGACTTCCGGACCTCCGCCCCCACAGCTGGGCCGAGCTCCGAAGCCAGCCCTTGCCCTCCTTTCAGAGGCGAGCGCTGATGTCGGATCTCACTCCCTTCGTGGGCCTGAGCTCCGATGACTTCCGGACCTCCGCCCCCACAGCTGGGCCGAGCTTCGACGCCAGCCCTCGCCCTGCTTTGAGAGGCGAGCGCTGATGCCGGACCTCATGCCCTTCGTGGGCCTGAGCTCCGATGACTTCCGGACCTCCGCCCCCACAGCTGGTCCGAGCTCCGACGCCAGCCCTCGCCCTCCTTTCAGAGGCGAGCCCTGATGCCGGACCTCACGCCCTTCGTGGGCCTGAGCTCCGATGACTTCCCGGACCACCCCTCTTCTTAGAGGCGAGCTCCGAAGCCGGACCTCCCCCTTTCACAAGGGCGGAGCTTCGATGCCAGGCTTCACCCTCTCCTCAGAGGTTGAACTCCGAAGCCGTCAAGACCCTGGCAGCACAGGGAGTACTTAAGACAAGAAAGTGCGCGGGTAGGAGAAGGCCCCACCTCGGGCTCGTTACCTCCCCCGAGGTGAGCCTGGGGGCCACTGTCGGTACCCTCAATACCGGGTACCCCCGCGCACAGCGTAAAACTTCCTAAGGACCTCGCTCCCTCTGCAGGGGCGAGGTTTGAAGGCGCCACGTGTCCAGCGGGGCCGGAGCTCTACTCCCCACGGAGGATAGCTCCGAGCCTGCCACGTGGCCCAGGAGGCCGGACCTCACCCCCTCTGCAGGGGCGAGCTCCGAAGGCGCCACGTGTCCAGCGGGGCCGGAGCGCTCCCCTCCCCTCGGAGGATAGCTCCGGGCCTGCCGCGAGGCCCAGGAGGCCGGACCTCGCCCCCTCCGCAAGGGCGAGCTCCGAAGGCGCCACGTGGCCCGGAAGACCGGACCTCGCCCCCTCCGCGGAGGTGAGCTCCGAAGGCTCCACGTGTCCAGTGGAGCCGGAGCTCCCCCCTCTCCTCAGAGGAGAGCTCCGGGTCCGACACGTGGCCAGCAGAGCAGTGCTGCCGCCCAGCGCGGTAGGCAACAGGAGTAAAGGCGCGCCATGCCTTTACCGTACAAAGCATTCAAGACCCGCGCCTTCCCGAGACGAAGAGGCACAGCGCACGCCTGTCAGGAGGCACTGTGACCAGTCACAGTCAGGACAGGCGTACAGTGTTTGAAGCTGCAGGCCATTGAAGGCAGCGACAAGACCCGACAAGACATCCCCTGCCGCCACCGCCGTCATCCACCACTACGACTAGCATGCGGCATGGGCAGGGCGGCAGAACGAAGACTCAGAAGTCTTCGCCAGAGACAACTACCGACATAACTGCGGATACGATAGTCGGCAGGAAATCTCCCCGGGACCACCTGTCGGGTCCCGGGCCCCCCTTGTAAGCCGCTCGAGCCTTGCACTATAAAAGGCTCGGGTAGGCAACGTTAGCAAGGGTTCGCACTCCAGCAACTCACACCCTAGGCATAACTCACCCTCAAGCTCATGACTCCGGTTCTGAGCAACAAGCAATACAGCGAGCACCTCTGCTCACTTGGACGTAGGGTTTTACGCTCCGGCGGCCCGAACCACGTAAAACTCGCCGTGTCAAGATTCTCCCTCACTCGTCCCTTACGCTTAAGCTCTTCGCAAGCGACTAGCCCCTCCGAAAAAGAACCTCCGCGGGCTGCCCAGAGCAGGTCTGGGGAAAGTGTCAACCACACACTTCGACACCGGCATCTTTCAAGCCGGTTTAGAGAGACCGCTGCAGGCAGCTGGTATAGCCACCAGCTGCATATTTGACGTTGCGGGCAGCATACAGACCAGTGGCGGACCTACATGGTATGCCGGGTGGGCACCGGCATACCCTATAGATTTGGACCAAAGCCAGCCCCTCGAGCTTCACAGTCACGGGAAAACAAGGAAATGGATTGGATCAACTGATCAACTTCGCCTTCTGTCTTAAACTAGCTGCTGCCATCGCTCAATTCTTAATTCTTAGTCTTCACCACGTCATCTGACATGCGCCGTGGACACTCACATGGTGACGCTCAGTGTAGCCCGCGGTCAGGCTTGATGTGTGTCCATAGCTCGTAGTCATATCGAACTTGAGTCCTTGACGTGTTTGTCTGCAAGATCATGTGTTAGTTGTTTGATTGATCAAACTGCCAAACAAATCATGTTCATTATGTATTGAAATGTTTGTGTCAAACGTGAAACACATTGATCTTATTGTGGACATTAAGACACGATATTCTATTATCAAAGTACATTTTCATTTTTCAGTTGATGTTCTTCTAGTGCTTATCATAGTAAAGTTGAACCCATATATGATAAAGAACAGAAAAACATGTAGCAAACAAGGTCGATGCTACTTCATCACAATCTCTGACTGCAAACGAGGTATCTTGCAATATTTTAAACTAGTGTAAGTGTATAAACATTTTGTGTGTATATTATTATATTTTTAGTTATTATATACACTTACTATATCGAATCAGTCAGCTGAATTTTATAGTTATTTATCAAATTATTGATCAAAGTATTATTTTGACATATCCTAGGTCCGCCACTGATACAGACTACCGCTGCTAGCAGCCTTATAGCCAGAATTCAAGAGACGGAACGAAGGTCACTGATGGAGCAACCAAATCAGTACTATGTACCAAGCAGCATCTTGAATTGTATATTCGAATTATTTGACGCTGGAAAAGAAGGAAGTATCTGTCAACGCAGTCCGATCCAGTGACAAGCCAGGACCGGCCAGCTTGATTCCACTTCGATCCGTCATCATAACTACATCTGTTTTTGTTCCTTTTTCTAAGAAAACATGGTAGGTCATCAGTATCCCCCCCCCCCCCCCCCCCCCCCCCCCCCGGTAGCGGTAGGCGATCAAACAAAGGAGGTAGCTCTCGTGTGTCTCAGCCACCCACACACGCACTTAACTTGGAGGAAAGGGACGTTGACTCAGGGTTATTGGGACGTCATACGTCTCAGATACGCGCGCTTCCGTGTGTCGGCGACCACCCATTGAGCGATGGGCAAATTTGCTCTTAGAAAAGGTGGGCAGTTTTTTTTTTGAAAACGTAAAGGTGGGCAGTTTTGCTTCCTCTCGCTGGCAATAGATATCAGCGTATACAAATAACGTTAAGGAAGAAAAGTCCCTTAAGTTAGAAAATCAAAGAAGGATAGACTCTGCTTACTCCTCTGTTTTGAAATAAATGCCGTTTAGGACAGCTAATTTAGTTTAAATTAAACTAAATTTCTTTCTGAATGTCATTTACTTCAGAATGGAGAGAATATTATTTATTAGGGTCTTTGTGTTTCCTATTATCGAAGTGTGTAGCCGACACTTCTCTCGGCCTGCTCTGGGCATCCCGCGGAGGTTCTTTTTCGGTGTGGCTAGTCACTCACGGAGAGCTTCAGCGTTAGGGGCGATTGAGGAAGAAGCTTGACACGGAGATTTTTACGTGGTTCAGGCCGTCGGAGCGTAAAACCCTACGTCCACGGTGAGCAGAGTTGCTCGTTGTATTGCTTGCTGCTCAGAATCGGAGTCCTGAGCTTGAGGGTGTCGGATGTCGAATGGCTAGGGTGCGAGAGTGTGTAAGAGGCGAACCCTTGCTAACGTTGCCTACCCGAGCCTTTTATAGTTCAAGGCTCGAGCGGCTTACAAGGTGGGCCCGGGACCCGACAGGTGGTCCCGGGGAGATTGCCTGCCATCTACCGTATCTGCAGTTACGTCGGTAGTTGTCTCTGGCGAGGGCTTCCGAGTCTTCGTTCTGCCGTCCTGCCCATGCCGCAAGCTAGTCGTAGTGGTTGATGATGACAGGGGCGGCAGGGGATGTCTTGTCGCTGTGTTTATTGGCGGGCAGGCTCTGACATGGCCCGCCAGTCTGCGATGTGACTAGGCGCAACGACACCTGACAGAGGCGTGCTCCGCGTCTCCGCGCCTTGGGAAAACGCGGGTCTTGAATACCTTGTACGGGCAAGGTATGACGCGTCTTTATTCTTGTTGCCTACTGCGCGGGGGCAGGCAGCGCTGCTCTGCTGGCCACGTGGCAGGCCCGGAGCTCTCCTCTGAGGAGAGGGAGGTCCGGCCCCGCGGAACACGTGGTGCCTTCGGAGCTCTCCCCGCGGAGGGGGGAGGTCCGGCTTCTGCTGGCCACGTGGCGGGCTCGCAGCTGTCCTCTGAGGAGAGGGAGGTTCGGCCCCGTAGGACACGTGGAGCCTCAGGAGCTCTCCCCGCGGAGGGGGAGGTCCGGCTTCTGCTGGCCACGTGGCAGGCCCGGAGCTCTCCTCTGAGGAGAGGGAGGTCCGGCCCCGCAGGACACGTGGAGCCTCCGGAGCTCTCCCCGCGGAGGGGGGAGGTCCGGCTCAGTTGGCCACGTGGCGGGTCCGGAGCTCTCCTCTGAGGAGAGGGAGGTCCGGCCACGTGGCGGGTCCGGAGCTCTCCTCTGAGGAGAGGGAGGTCCGGCCCCGCTAGACACATGGCGCCTTTGGAGCTCTCCCTGCGGAGAAGGGCGAGGTCCTTAGGCATTTTCCCCTGTGTGCGAGGGTACCCCCGTATTGAGGGTACCGACAGTGGCCCCCGGGCCCATCTCAAGGGAGATAGCGAGCCCGAGGTGGGGCCCCCGTCTCTTCCACTCCGCGCACCTTCTCTAAGACCCACATTGACCGTTGCGAGAGCACGAACAGTCACGGGATCGTGGGAGTGTGTGCCCCACTTGATGGCTGCTTTTACTACGGCGGTTCCCAAGGCTGCCACTTCTGCACGTCGCAGCGCTTTTTCGGGAACCGCCGAAGCGTCTTGCCGGCTCGTCTCCTTGGGAGACTGACTTCTTGGCCCACCGCTTCAGCTGGATGGCTTGGATCCACTTGTCATCGATGCTTGGTCTTGGAGCCGAAGCGGTTGCTCAAGCGGCGTATTCGAAGAGTTTTGAATCGCTTTGAATCGCACCTGGGAAGTTTAAAAGGGGATCTTACCCGCATCGCGGCTTCCCTTCGCACTTCCCAGTGCTTGCATCTTCCTTGAGTTCTTGCGCGCTTGTTTTCCCTGTCCTTGAGCTTCCTCCTGCCATGGCTTCTAACCTGCCTCCGGAGAAGAAGCGTGCCCGGTCTACTCCGGCGGCGGCGTTAGCGCTGAGTCAGGGATCCATGGCGCCTGCGCGCCCTGCTTCTGGAGAGGGCGCCCCGTCCGGTGGCGACTCCAAGAGGCCTAGGGCTCATCATCCTGACGGGACTCCTTATGAGCGACGATGGGCTGAAGGTTCCTGAGTGTCGCGTCCTCCCTCCTCAGGAGATGGAGCCTCGAGGGGAAGTGCTGGTGCGTCGATGCCCAAGGGGCGAGCCAAGAACTCAGGCGCCCCGGGCCTAAGGGGCCGGATCGGCATCCAGGGGGGCTTCAGATGCATCCCCTGCTCCGCCAATCCGGGCGTCTGCGGGGCAGCCGTAGGCGGCGACGGCGGGCTCTAGTGGACCTACCCCGGCCTGGAAGCCGGGGTTCAGAGCCCGTTGGAGCGCTCGTGTCTCTCAGTAAGCGACGCCTACCGGATTCTAGAGCCTGTATTGTCTTCTTATTTTCCTAACTTAGAAGTTTCCCATGTTTGCAGGGACTCCCCGAGTGCTGGTAACGCTCCCGTTTCCTAGCCATCCTCGACTGAAGGGAGATCCGCGCCGCAGCGCTCGGAGGCCGAAACGGTCGCAGCGGCTGTGACACCCTCAATTCTGTGGAAAACCACGGAACCGAGAACTAATGCATATGTGTGCCCAGGATGTTCATCACACATACACATACGTTCCATAAACTGAATTCAGATTATATATTTACCACGAATAACAGAGTTTATTACAATACCTCATGAGTCTTGGACTCATGCTCACAGCGAAGTCTTATTTCTATGCAGCGGAAGTCTTTATTCTAACGCGGAAGCAATTCAGCTAATGCGGAAGCAAATCTAAGCAGAAGTGGCTCCATATCTACTCCCTCCACAGGCAAGGTTGAGAACAGATCACACGCTGTAATGCTCCACTTGGTCTTCATAGTAGGCTTCTCCTGCTGCTGATGATGAAATAATAATGCAAGTTTGAGTACAATGATGTACTCAGCAAGTGCGGGAAAACACATGATATGCAGCTCATAACAAGGTAGGTATAAAAAGGCTCATTTGCAGAAAAGCAAATTTATAAATTCATGATAAAACAGCAACTTAACTTTAAATGAATGTAATCCCAGCATGTATTAAATCACCAACATACCTCCATCACTTCCCGTGTTCCATCTGAACATTAACCAACCTCATTCTTACTCACGAATACCTCCTCATATTCGCTACCATCTCATGAATACCTCCCCGTATTCGCTACCATCATAAAACAACTTCGTCTCTCACCGAGACCAAACTCTGCCATGACTCAACAGTCATGCAACCATCTTATTACCCGGACTCAACAGTCCCAACAACCAAACCATAACCAAACCATAACAAGAAACCTTCCCATTACCATCCCAACTAATCATGGCAGTTTAGCCAGGTGCTCGTGACCGTAAGCTCGGCTATCATGATAGTTTTAATAACTCTTTAGAGTTTGCACCTCTTTACCCACAAGTTTGTGATTTCGTCACCCGTCGGCGACTGTAGAACCTCCATTATACCAGTACACATCCGTTGGTGTATGGTCAAGAGATCACAAAATAGCCTTTACAAAGGGGTTACTAGATGTATGGACTCACTAAGGTTTCACCGGTAGGCTACAATCTCCAATTTTGCCACCCACGGGCCCCCTCTTGTGCCATGCAGTTCCCAGGGCAGTCCTCACTCGACTCCCATTCCCCGCGCCTTCCACAGTCCATAACACTCTAGCAACTCACCTAATTACTCAGCTAAGCCGCACCCATACTTGGCCTTGTGGTGGCACTGTTATCCTGGCATGTGCATGCATGAACCGGTCCTTAGATCTATGGCAAGTAAACCACCGTCTCATGCTACCTCATTCACAAACCCAGTCTTGCCTAGATCTCCCTCCGATCCATGTTCATTATTAACACCAGTTTCTCATTATCATTACGAGTGCTGTTAGCTAGACACATCTATCTCGCTTCCCAATCCCATGGACTCAGCGAAGCATAAAGCAAAAACCATACCCGACTCATAAACTTCCCAGGCGACAAGGGTGGTTTAATCAAAACTAGTAAACTCCTATAAAAGGGTTTCCCATCATGTTTGACTCAGCACACACACCTTTTCGCAAACAAAATAGTTTTACCCAAAACATAGGATCAACATGGTCAAGGAGCACCTGCCTTGTTCTTGCAGTTCCGGTTGTTCTTGAATCTCAAAACCTGGTTGCTGCAGTTCGTCGTAGACAGCTCCCCCAGCTTGTTCTGCTAGGTAGGATCACGTGCATACAAGACTCACAGCAATCAATATCATGCACAAACCTTAAACTAGATGCGATGATGCATATGCATGCTATCCTATGATTTTTATTAGATTGGTGTGTTCATGGACAGAGGTGTTCGGATCAAAGGTGGACGTGGCAATGATCTTGTCTTTAGATCAACCTGATCATCAAGTGATCTGTCCACGAGAAGGCTTCTGTTCGAAAGGAATCAAAGAACAGATGCAAAGAAAATACAATGATATCGTAAGGTGGTATTGGGGCCTACCTTACGTTCCTCTCGGTCTTCGAGGTCCTCCTCAGACCGCTGGGCTTTCCTCCGGCGATCTTCCTTGCCACGCTCCGACGATGGCTTTCTCGGCGCGTTGGGGCTAGGGATCTAAGTCGTCGGCTCAGGAGTTGGAAAAGAAGTTCTTGGTTTCGGCCAGAGTTTTTTTGGGTTCTTTTTATAATCGGGAAGAGAAGAGTCCTAATCTGATTGTATCCCGAATAAGAGTCTTATTCAGATCGTCGTTGGATGCTATCATCTTATCTTTAGTTGATTTGGTGCGGTAACGTTGTGGAATTCAGGTCGGTTTCCTTTACGTACCGGTATTCTTACGCGTAACAGCCGCTCCAGAACTCGTTACCTTCGCGGCGATGAGCTTCGGAGGCTCCACGTGTCCTTCCGGGGCCTGGTATCTCCTTCTCCGCAGAGACGAGCTCCGGTTGTGCCGCGTGTCATTCGACCGAGACCTCCCCCTCCTTTGGAGGTGAGCTTCGCGCACGCCACATGTTAGCGCCGATCTTTCTTCTCTTCTTTCTTCAGGGACATGCCCCGAGGTCGACACGTGTCCAGCAGCGACAGACCTCCTGGAGATAAGCTCCGGTGGCGACACGTGTCCGGTAGAACCGGACCTCTCGGAGGTGAGCTCCGAGATCGACACGTATCCCGCGCGACTGGTCCTCTGATTTCCGCGAGGACTAGCTCCGAGGATGACACGTGTCCTGCGGAAATGCCTTTGCTTCTTCCGCAGAGGCTAGCTTCGTGGCAACACGTGTCCCACAGGATCGGACCTCTCTCCTTTGCGGAGACGAGCCCCGAGCCTGCCACGTAGCCAGCTTGGCGGCGGCATCTCCCCACTTCACAGGGATGAGCTCCGAACACGCCTCGTGGCCAGCGGCCGCGGTGAGTTGTCTTTGGCGCTTTCTGAGAGCTGGATTCGGCTCTTATTGGCTATCCCTTTGATACTTCTTTCTGTTCCTTCTTTTCTTAAAATGTTACCTCTTCATAAAACATGAACATATGCTGACACCCGAAATGAGGGTGTCACAGCGGCCCCCAAGCCAGCGCAAGTTCCTTCTGCGCCGATCGGCCCGGCTCCTGCGGCAGCGGCGACTCCTCCCATTCATCCCCCTTCACCGGCTCGGGAGCCGGCTGTCGCTAAGGGCTCAGCGGGACCGGCTGTCGATGTCCCGCCTCCTGTTTCCGGAGCGGGAGAAGCTGCCACGAGCCTTACGGCGGGCAGCGAATCAGGGCGCACCGGGAGCGAGCCTGTCCTAGTGCCGGCTTCTCCTGATCGGCGCCTTATGCCGGTTGCCGGAGCGTCGACTTCTCCCGAAGACGACGTGATGGAGGAGGTCGGGGGCGCCGCTCCGGCTTCTGCCGCCCCGCTGCCCCTGGCAGACGCCCTCGTGCTCGCCCAGACGAGCGTCCGGTAGGTTTTGGCCGCGCTCGGTCGCGAGCGGGAGGAGCAGGTAGGTGAGAGGGATTGCCTCCTCACCTGGGGGCGCCTTTTGAGGGAGGGAACTGAGGAGGTCAGGGAGGAGCTTGACTCGAGGCGGGCATCGCTCGACGTCATGGAGGCGCTCCATGACCGTCAGAAAAGGGCAGTCGACCGTCTGGACTCCGAGACTCGGCGGCTCCACTGGGAGGCCCGCGAGTCTCACGCTCAGGCCGATGAGCGGCTCTCCGCTTTGGAGGATCTGCGTCTGAAGCTGGAGCGCCGTGAGCGTGCCATCGCGGACCAGGAGCGCTCTGCGGCGGTCGAGGCGGAGAAGATCGCCGCACGGCTGGCGGCTGGCGAGGGTGACCTGAGGGCTCGTGCCAAAGAGCTGGAGGCCCAGAAGGAAGACCTGGTCGCAAGGGAGGAGCAGGTCTATCGAAAGCACCAGGCGGCCCTGGACCGGGAGCTGGCAGCCGACTTCCGGGCTTCGGAGTTGGACCAGCTTGCCTAGCGCCTCCAGCTTCAGGAGAGTTCGCTGGCCACTAAGGAGAAGGAATTCTCCGAGGGGAGCCTTGACGCCTTGCTTGCAGCCCGCCGCGAGGTGGAGGAGCTGTTGGCCTTGCGGTCCTCCGAGGCCCAGGCGTTCTCGAACTTCGTCGACCAGGCAGGGTCCGCTCTGGTCCCTCTTGGATTTAGCCCGGTGAAGGCAGCGGCCCCGGCGTAGAAGGTGGCCGAGGTGAATAAGCTCGAAGCGGTGGTCGCCGGCGAGCTCGAGGCAGAGGGACGGGGCCTAGCCATGGAGGTTGCTACGCACGTGTTGGCGTGCTTCCGGAGCCGGGATCCCTCCTTCTCACTGGAGCCACCGAGTCAGGGCCCCGCCGTGGAACGGGAGGAAGCCGCCAGGGCTGAAGTCGGGGACGTGGCCGTCCTCGTAGCCTCTAGGTTCCAGCGAGAGCCAGGGGAATCCTAGGGCTTGTATCTTTTCTTTATTGAGTCTGTAGTCCAGCTTGTGGAGCCTTGAATGAATAGACTCTTGTTATTTTCTATGTCTGTGTGCTTTTGCCTTCTTCTTGGCTTGGCCTGGCCGAGTCCTTAGCTCCGCAAGGTACTCAGAGGTCTTCACCAATCTGGAAGCCCTGCACAGACACCTTCCTCGGGTCCTTATTGAGTTAAGGGCCCCAGAGGTCTCCGGAGCTCGCCCCGTGAGAACGGGGTCCGGATCCGCCGACCACGTGGCGGGCCCGGAGCTCTTCTTTTGAGAAGGTGGAGGTATGGCCCCGCTGGACACGTGGGGCCTTCGGGGCTCACCCCTGCGTAAGGGGCGAGGCCCGACTCTGCTGGCCACGTGGTGGGCCCGGAGCTCCTTCTGAGGAGAGGGGAGGTCCGGCCCCGCCAGACACGTGGGGCCTTCGGGGCTCGCCCCTGCGGAAGGGGCGAAACCCAGATCCTCCTGTCTTGCGCTGGAGTAGTCGATGACTCCCCCCCCCCTTCATGCGGTCCCCGTAGCTAAAACCTGGAGATCCTGTACACAGGTAGAGGAAGAGTAATTTTCCTCGGGAGTTCTCCCTCCCCGTCTCTTAGTCTTATTTGGCTTACGGTCCTAGTCCAGTTTACGGGGCTTGGGCAATTCTATGCGCGAGGCGCCGGGGCTCCGGCTCCCTCCGAGGTCAGGGTACGACCGTACGACCCCTAGTACCGGACCGTACGCTGGGGAAACAGAGTGCACAGGCTTTCGGTACGGAACCAGGCAAAGCGGCTGTACTCCCCTGGACCTCCGAAGGGCAGGGCGCGCACGCTTTGGGTCGGAACTGGCAAAGCAGGCTACGCACCCTGGACCCCCCATGCACAGCGCAGGTCTTTCCTGGAGGTGGCCAACTGGCGCCGCAACACCTGACTGGGGGAGGCCCGAAAGGCCCCCTGGCCATCGGCAGGTGCCTCAAGCGCAACCGTATTCGGTAGGATAGCAAATGGTGACTATAGATGAGAGCGGGAAAGGAGAGCTAAATGTACGGTGAGCATACATAGAAAGTGCGGTCATAAAAATTAATGCGTAATTTAAATGAGCACATAAGTAAGAGCGTGGTAGAACAGGCTTCTGTGTAAATGCCCATAGGAGGGAGACAGGCTGAACATGGAGGCAACGACCCGCCCCATTAAGAAGGGAAGCAAGACTCTACGCACTTGGGGTCGGAACCAGGCCAAGCTGGACGTAGTCCTGGACCGTCCTCTGAGGCTTAGCTGCTCCGAGCGTTGTTCCTGGAGCCTATGGGATCTATTCCAGAAAGGTAAAGGCCTGTTCTACTAATGCTCAGGAGGTAGAACTTACTGTGATTTTCCGTACTCCAAGGGTTCGGGAGCGGATCCCATCCTTGGTGGAGAGGCGTATGTACCTGGGATGACAACTTTCGTGACTCGAAAGGGACCTTCCCGGCTGGGGGAGAGTTTATAGGTCCTTCACGGGAAAGTGTGCGCCGCGGCACCAGGTCGCCTTCTTGTAGCTCCCAGACGCGCTTGGTCTGTTGGCGGTAGTGCCGGAGCACCAGCCGGGGCCGTGCTGTGACACCCTCATCTCGGGTGTCAGCATATGTTCATGTTTTATGAAGAGGAAACATTTTAAGAAAAGAAGGAATAGAGAAAAATATCAAAGGAATAGCCAATGAGAGCCGAATCCAGCTCTCAGAAGGCGCCGAAGACAACTTACCGCGGCCGCTGGCCACGTGGCGTGTTCGGAGCTCATCCCTGCGAAGTGGGGAGAGACCGCCGCCAAGCTGGCTACGTGGCAGGCTCGGGGCTCGTCTCCGCAAAGGGGAGAGGTCCGATCCTGTGGGACACGTGTTGCCCACGGAGCTAGCCTCTGCGAAAGAAGCAAAGGCATTTCCGCAATACACGTGTCGATCTCGGAGCCCACCTCCGAGAGGTCCTGTTCTATTGAACACGCGTCGTCACCGGAGCTTATCTCCAGGAGGTCTGTCGCTGCTGGACACGTGTCGACCTCGGGGCATGTCCTTGAAGAAAGAAGAAAGGAAAGACCGGCGCCAACACGTGGAGTGCGCGGAGCTCACCTCCAAAGGAGGGGGAGGTCTCGGTCGATTGACACGCGGCACAACCGAAGCTCGTCTCTGTGGAGAAGGAGATACCAGGCCCCGGAAGGACACGTGGAGCCTCCGGAGCTCATCGCCGCGAAGGTAACAAGTTCTGGAGCGGCTGTTACACGTAAGAATACCGGTACGTAAAGGAAACCGACCTGAATTCACAACGTTACCGCACCAAAATCAACTTAAGATAAGATGATAGGATCCAACAAAGATCTGAATAAGACTCTTATTCGGGATACAATCAGATTAGGACTCTTCTCTTTGCGATTATAAATAGAACCCAGAACCTCTGGCCGAAACCACAAACTTCTTTTCAACTCCTGAGCCGACGACTTAGAGCCCTAGCCCTAACTCGCCGAGTAAGCCATCGCCGAAGCACAGCAAGGGAGATCGCCGGAGGAGAGCCGAGCGGTCTGAGGAGGACCTTGAAAACCGAGAGGAACGTAAGGTAGGCCCCAATACCACCTTACGATATCGTTGAGTTTTCTTTGCATCTGTTCTTTGGTTCCTTTCGAACAGAAGCCTTCTCGTGGACAGATCACTTGATGATCAGATTGATCTAAAGACAAGATCATTGCCACGACCACCTTTGATCCGAACACCTCTGTCCATGCAAGCCATGCAAGAACACACCAATCTAATAAAAAGATCATAGGATAGCATGCATATGCATCATCGCATCTAGATTAAGGTTTGTGCATGATATTGATTGCTGTGAATCTTGTATGCACGTGATCCTACCTAGCAAGACAAGCTCACGGAGCTGTCTACGACGAACTACAACAACCAGGTTTTGAGATCCAAGAACAACCGGAACCGCAAGAACAAGGCAAGTGCTCGTTGACCATGTTGATCCTATGTTTTGGGTAAAACTATTTTGTTTTGCGAAAAGGTGTGTGTGCTGAGTCAAACATGATGGGAAACCCTTTTATAGGAGTTTTACTAGTTTTGGTTAAACCACCCTTGTCACCTGGGAAGTTTATGAGTCGGGTATGGTTTTTGCTTTATGCTTCGCTGAGTCTATGGGATTGGGAAGTGAGATAGATGTGACTATCTAACTGCACTCGTAATGATAATGAGAAACTGATGTTAATAATGGACATGGATCGGAGGGAGATCTAGGCAAGCCCGGGTTTGTGAATGAGGTAGCATGAGATGGTGGTTTACTTGCCATAGATCTAAGGACCGGTTCATGCATGCACATGCAAGGATAACAGTGCCACTACAAGGACAAGTATGGGTGCGGCTTAGCTGAGTAATTAGGTAAGTTGCTAGAGTGTTATGGACTGTGGAAGGCGCAGGGAATGGGAGTCGAGTGAGGACTGCCCTGGGAACTGCATGGCACAAGAGGGGGCCCGTGGGTGGGAGAATTGGAGATTCTAGCCTGCCGGTGAAACCTTAGTGAGTCCATACATCTAGTAACCCCTTTGTAAAGGCTATTTTGTGATCTCTTGACCATACACCGACGGATGTGTACTGGTATAATGGAGGTTCTACGTCACCGACGGGTGACGAAATCACAAACTTGTGGGTAAAGAGGTGCAAACTCTGCAGAGTTATTAAAACTATCATGATAGCCGAGCTTACGGTCACGAGCACCTGGCTAAACTGCCATGATTAGTTGGGATGGTTATTGGGAAGGTTCTTGGTTATGGTTAATAGGTTTGTTATGGTTTGGTTGTTGGGACTGTTGAGTCCGGGTGATGAGATGGTTGCATGACAGTTGAGTCGTGACATGAGATTGGTCTCGGTGCGAGAAAAAGTTGTTTTATGAGCTGAGATGGTAGCGAATACGGGAAGGTGTTCGTGAGATGGTAGCGAATACGAGGAGGTATTCGTGAGTGTGAATAAAGGTTGGTTAATGTTCGGATAGAACACGGAAAGGGATGAAGGTATGTGGGTAATTTAAGTTCATTTTGGGATTACATTTATCTAAAGTTAAGTTGTTGTTTTATCATGGTTTATAAATTTGCTTTTCTGCAAATGAGCCTTTTTATACCTACCTTGTTATGAGCTGCATATCATGTGTTTTTCCCGCACTTCCTGAGTACATCATTGTACTCAAACTTGCATTATTATTTCATCATCAGCAGCAGGAGAAGCTTACTATGAAGACCAAGTTGAGCATTATGGAGTGTGATCTGTTCTCAACCTTGCCTGTGGAGGGAGTGGAGATGGAGCCAATACTGCTTAGTTTTGCTTCCGCATTAGAAATAAAGACTTCCGCTGTGAGCATGAGTCCAAGACTCATGAGATTTTGTAATAAACTCTGTTATTCGTGGTAGTATATAATCTGAATTCAGTTTGTGGAACGTATGTGTATGTGTGATAAACATCCTGGGCACACATATGTATTAGTTCTCGGTTCCGTGGTTTTCCCCACAGAATTGAGGGCGTCACACGTGCGTTGTGGGGTGTTGCTTGCAATCGTGCCTCGTAGACGAGGTCGATATCTTCACGCTGGAGCGGGTCCTGCGCGGCTTCTCCCGGGACCCCCGGGGTACCTTCCCCTATTGGCCCAAGCCGACAAGAGGTAGGCAGACCCGAACTCTTCTTGGGAGACCCAGGATGTCTTCTTCCATTGGCTCAGGCCGACAGGAGGTTGACGGATCCTGGGCGGCCCCCGGGAGGTGAGGCCGAGGCACAGAGACGTGCACTCGGGTAGAGCTGGCCCGGTTCTGCACCGCCGGGGCTGGTGCTTGGGCTGCTGCAACTGCTTGGAGCTTTTCCAAGGCTAATACCGCAGCAGTGCAGTCTCCACAGATCTTTTGGGGCAGCCGTAGTTGGCTACCGTCCTGACTCGTCGTCACTGGAGCTGGAGTCCCCATAGTTGTGTACCGTCTTTACGGCGCGCTGAGGCTCCTGGAACCCCACCTGGTGGCCGACGTTGTCTGGGGTGTTGACCTTCTGCTTTCCCTCCCTTTGGCGGAAGGGAGGGGCGTCAGCACGCGGTTGCTTCCCCTTGCGGAAGCGCTCCGTGAGCTTCTGAATCTCCCGGCATTCAACAGCAGTATGGTTGCTAGTGTCGTGCACGGGGCATGGCTCGCTTTGGTCACCGTTTGGAGCTGGTGGCTGTCGCTGCCTCTTGTCGGGGTGTGGCCCCCGAGCTCCACAGGGTGCTGCTGCTGCAGCGACGGGGGCTGCGGACGGTGGCTTCATCTTGCCACCGCCCCGGTTCTTAATCTTCTTGTCACTTCCATGGGAAGCGGCGCCAGATCCGGGCTGTCCTCCTGACTCGGAGGCTTGTAGTGAGTGCCAGTTTCGCCCTTCTGCTGCCCTGGCGCACTTGTCCGCAAGGCTGAAGAGCTCTGAGACGTCATGAACCTCTCTGGTCGCGAGCTTCTCAAGCATCTTCTTGTCCCGTACACCCTGCCGGAACGCCACCACCACAGAAGCATTTTGGATATGCGGGATGGTGTTCCGTACCTGGGAGAACCGCTGGATGAAGGAGCGCAGCGTCTCTCCAGGTTGTTGCTGGATGGCGTGGAGGTCGAGCTCCGTGCCAGGCCGGGTGTAGGAGCTGCCGAAGTTAGCAGTGAACTGCCGGCAGAGCTCTCCCTAGGAGGTTATGGAACCCTGGGGGAGATTCATGAGCCAAAACCGGGCTGGGCCGGTCAAGGCGACGGGGAAGTAGTTGGCCATGACGGCTTCGTCCCCTCCTGCAGCAAGGATGGCGGTGGAGTAGATCTGGAGGAACTCCGCCGGGTTGACGCTGCCATCGTACTTCTCGGGCAGGTGCGGCCGGAATTTGTGCGGCCACTTCGCGATGCGAAGGTGTGGCGCCAGGGCCGCACATCCTGCTCCTGTTGCTGCAGGCGTTGGTGCTGCGAATGCTTGGTTTGCTGCTGGCACTGTGTACCCCGGTACGGGCAAGGCTGCGCCATAGACCGGGGGCACCATTTGCAGGGCATATGACTGGGGCATATGCTGCGTGGCGTATGCCTGGGGCAGAGATCGCGTGGCGAACGTCTGCGCCTCAGGCTGGGTCGAGGCGGTTGACATGCTATCGCCGGCCTCCTGATTGCGACGCCTTTCTTGCCGTCACTCAATGAGCACTCAGGCATCTTTGCCCAAGTGGCATCGTTCCAGCTCCGACCTCAGGTCCGCCGATGGGAGCCTGGTGGAGCGGGAATCTGCCGTCTGCCCGTCAACCATTGGTGTGCCCGTCAGCGACACAGCCGGTTGACTGGGGCGTTGTCCCCGCCGAAGTCGAGGGTTGGCGGCGGCGACGACGAGACGGTCTACATCACGAATCCACTGCTGGGTCGCTGACTGAGGCGCGTCCTCAGCAGGTGGATTGCGCTTTAGCGCTCTTGCTGCAGCTAGTGCGCCTCCGTGGGAGATGCTCAGCGCTGCAAAGGATCTCACGCTCGTTGGAGCCTGCGCTGCCGGAGTCGGCTGCTGGCTTCCAGCTTGCGCCGACACACTTCGTCCTGAGTGTGTCGAGACGTAGTCCCCGCCAGTCACCGTTCGTCGTGAACGTGGGCGGGAAGAGCTTGCCGCAGAAGGAAGCTTCGTCATCTTCGCCGGCAAAAGCTCGTCGCGCAAGGGAAAAGCCCCCTTCCTGGCGCGCCAAATGTCGAAGTGTGTAGCCAACACTTCTCCTGGGCCTGCTCTGGGCAGCCCGCGGAGGTTCTTTTTCGGTGGGGCTAGTCACTCACGGAGAGCTTCAGCGTTAGGGACGATTGAGGGAGAAGCTTGACACGGAGATTTTTACGTGGTTCAGGCCGCCGGAGCATAAAACCCTACGTCCACGGTGAGCAGAGTTGCTCGTTGTATTGCTTGCTGCTCAGAACCGGAGTCCTGAGCTTGAGGGTGTCGGATGTCGAATGGCTAGGGTGCGAGAGTGTGTAAGAGGCGAACCCTTGCTAACGTTGCCTACCCAAGCCCTTTATAGTTCAAGGCTCGAGCGGCTTACAGGGTGGGCTCGGGACCCGACAGGTGGTTCTGAGGAGATTGCCTGCCATCTACCGTATCTGCAGTTACGCCGGTAGTTGTCTCTGGCGAGGGCTTCCGAGTCTTTGTTCTGCCGCCCTGCCCATGCCGCAAGCTAGTCGTAGTGGTTGATGATGGCAGGGGCGGCAGGGGATGTCTTGTCGATGTGTTTATTGGCGGGCAGGCTCTGACGCGGCGCGCCAGTCTGCGATGTGACTGGGCGCAACGACACCTGACAGAGGCGTGCTCCGCATCTCCGCGCCTTGGGAAGACGCGGGTCTTGAATACCTTGTACGGGCAAGGTATGACGCGTCCTTACTCTTGCTGCCTACGGCGCGGGGGCAGGCAGCGCTGCTCTGCTGGCCACGTGGCGGGCCCGGAGCTCTCCTCTGAGGAGAGGGAGGTCCGGCCCCGCGGAACACGTGGAGCCTTCGGAGCTCTCCCCGTGGAGGGGGGAGGTCCGGCTTCTGCTGGCCACGTGGCGGGCCCGGAGCTCTCCTCTGAGGAGAGGGAGGTCCGGCCCCGCAGGACACGTGGAGCCTCCGGAGCTCTCCCAGCGGAGGGGGGAGGTCCGGCTTCTGCTGGCCACGTGGCAGGCCCGGAGCTCTCCTCTGAGGAGAGGGAGGTCCGGCCCCGCAGGACACGTGGAGCCTCTGGAGCTCTCCCCGCGGAGGGGGGAGGTCCGACTCAGTTGGCCACGTGGCGGGTCCGGAGCTCTCCTCTGAGGAGAGGGAGGTCCGACCCCGCTGGACACATGGCGCCTTCGGAGCTCTCCCTGCGGAGAAGGGCGAGGTCCTTAGGCATTTTCTCCTGTGCGCGGGGTACCCCGTATTGAGGGTACTGACACCTATGAAATTATTTTGTGTCCCGTTTGGTACGATTTCAGCTCCTCCAAGAAACTTTCTGATTTTTTTGTTATGTTGGTGTAAAATGAGAACAAAAAAATCTCTGATAAACTGTTTTTAATTTGTTTTCTCCACTTAAACTGAAACCACCCCAAATGTACCTTGAGAAAGAGTTTCACGGTTCCTACGCTAAAAATGACCAATGTTTTTCTTCTCTGAGAAACTGTTCTTAGCTGTCCAAGTGTCCATGTATGCTTGTGTTGTCTTCGCTTCTGGCATGAAATTGAAACCCAACTACAAGAACCGACAAGCAACACGAAGCCTCTCTTAATACCAACGGACTCGACCTTCTGCAGGCGCACGGCGGCCGGGGTCGGACGTGGGCGCAAACGCTCGAACATCCTCGTCACGTATTATGCTTTTGGTATCGCGTTTCGCTGTTTCGGGAAAGAATCGGACCGCACAAGTAGTATTCAGTTGCAATCAGAAAACTTAATAACGATATGGTTTGAGGGTCTCTCCAATGTTACAGAAAAACAGAAATCGAAACAAAGCAAATCTTTAGCGATCCTGACGTGTTGTTATGTAAGGAGCGGAATCATCGGGTCTTTGAAGGCATTAAACTAAACTCCAGCCGGCTCGTGGAACTGATAAAGAATGAAGCCGACAATGGTCATTGGTGGGAGCAAAAAATACTAAACAACCCAGTACCGTAATCATTTTGTTTGTTGATGTTTATATAGTCTGTAGAGGTTTTAGACTTGAGTCCTACAAGTAATACTCTTGTTATATCAGTATTCGCCGGACCTGGGATTTTCGAAAAAGTAGTATTCAGTTATGTCCGATCCCGACCCGTTCCGTTCAGATCAGTGTCAAGTTGTTTTGCCGGGCCTCCGCTTTATTAGGCTATTCACACTCGTGGACCTCTATATTGGGTCTCTAAAGAAATATTCTTAGCCTTTTACAGTTGACTCTAAAAGATTCCTACCTTTATAATTTATTTGTCCGCACTCATTCACCTCTAAATAAGATCTTTATATCAACTATTTTATATTAGATAATACAACTATATCATAATTTATATTATTTCATATAACTACTTATGTTAATAATATTATATTTATAACTTATATAAATTCATTAAATTTATTTTTACTTCTTTTCCTCTCTTTTTTCTTATTTTCTCCTTTTCTCTTTTTTTCCCTCACATCTTTTTTTCTTATTTTCCTTTTCCTTTCTTTTCCCTCCTCTTTTTTCCTTTCTTTTCTCCCTTTTCCTCCCTTCTTATTTTTTTCTTTCCTTTTCCTTTTTTCTTTCCTTTTTTTTCTTTTCTTTCTCTTTTATTCCTATTTTATCTTCTTTTTTCACATTTCCCTCTTTTTTTTTCCTTTTTTCCTTTCCTTTTCCCTTTTCCCTCCCTTTTCTTTTTCTTCTTTTCCTTTTCCTTTTTCTCTTTTCCTTCTCTTTTTTCTTTTTTTTTCTTTTCTTTCTTCCTCCTCTTTTCTTTTTTTTTTCTGTGCTTTTCCCGGTGCTACAGTTGAACTCTCCATTTGGAGGGCAACTATAGCCACCGCCATTTTACAGGGCCGCTACCTGCTCCCGTTGCGGACGGCCGCTACCCGCGCGCCCGCTGGGTTTACAGGCGCGGGTAGCGCGCCCCGCTGCGAGCAGCCTTAGCTCCTCCGTCCAGGGACACGCACACGCATAGGGATGAAAACGGATGGATATGGAGGATAAAATGCTTTTCCATATCCATATTAAAAATTTCGGAAACGGATTGGATCGGATGTTGTCGAAAACGGATATGGTATCGGATATGTCGGATGTATCGGAAACGGATTCATTGGATCGGAAAAATATGGATATCGGACGAAATTCGGATATTTATTTCGGAAAAATAATTCACAAGTAACATATAATTTATAGTTTATACATTTAATTCAATGTACATCCACATCAAATTCATACATGGTTCGGGGGCGACGGCCGTCGGGGGCTCGGGGGCCTGTTGGGCGTCGGGGCCTTCGGGGGCTCGGCCGCTCGGCGGCCTATTGGGCGTCGGGGCCTCGGGGCCGGTGGCTGGCGGCGCATCGGGGCGGCGCTGCTGCTGGGCGGCGATGGCTCGGGAATCGGGAGTCTGGGGCGGAGGTCGGGCGGCGAGTCGGCGACAACCGGGGCGGAGCCGCGGAGGTCGGGGATGGCGGCTGGAGCGCTTGGCCGGCAGCGGCGCTGTGGCCTGTGGCAATGGCACACTGGTAAACCCTAGGTCGGAGGCAAGACTGGAGGTGGAGGAGGACTCCGCTCGGGCTCGGGCCTCGGGGTAGCTGGGTAGGGCCGTAGGGAAGGTGGATGTGGCCTCTGGCCTGTGGGCTGTGGCTGGCTGCGGGCCCAATTGAATTTGTTGGGTCGGATATATCTCGAATATTGTTCGGATATATCCGACCCAATATGGATATACGACAAAACGGACGGATTCTGACGAAAACCATATCCGATCCGATATAAAATATCTGAATCCATATCCGTATCTGAAAAAAATTCGATCAAAATGGATATGAATCAGATATCTTCGAAAACGGTTGCGGACGGATCAAAAATATTCGATCCGTTTTCACCCCTACAC
The DNA here is from genome assembly GCA_030760725.1 of Neostapfia colusana. Taxonomy (NCBI): domain Eukaryota; kingdom Viridiplantae; phylum Streptophyta; class Magnoliopsida; order Poales; family Poaceae; genus Neostapfia; species Neostapfia colusana. The sequence continues at coordinate 113,176,822 of JASWHV010000006.1, forward strand.
ACGCACTGTTGGGCGCCGACATGATGCGATACCAGCGGCTCCGTACACGTACCTCCGCCGATTTGACCTGTCGGCCACATGCATTCGCGCGCGCATACCAATATTTTTTTTGAAAAATCATATAATACCAATATATAAAATATATTTATACGGACGGGCAAAAACATACGTGCATGTGGCTTGGTCATCGTAGCTAAAAATAGGTTTTCAAGTTTGTCCGTCGCTATAAATCGGGCACAGAAAGAAAATGAGCGTCGGGCCTAAAACCCGTTGGCCCAACCCGTGCTGCCCGTTCGGGTGTAGGCATCATCGTTCGTATGGATCAACCCACCATCATGGTGCCTCGTGCCACGTCCGATCGATTTTGGAGAGTAAGAGGAATAGGAGAGTTAGGATCCAACCTAGATTTGAGAGCGAGCGAGGGAGAGAGGAAGTGAGAGAGAGCGAGGGGATGGGGGGGGGGGGGGGTGGGGGGACGCCTTCATTCCGATCGCAGCTACCTCAATACACCGCGTGTAATCGCCTAGCCATAGCCCCCTGATCATCCAACCACGGACAAAGGCGCTCTCGTCGTCACCGCTGCAGGTATCTCAATTCACAGTCGCCTCCATTGGCCTGCGCCTTCGCCACCTCGCCACGGCTCTGGCGGCCGCTCCGCAGGCATGAGCAGAGCCCTAGCCTGGCGACGCACGCGGCCGTGAGACGTCGTACATCGTCGCGCTCGAAATCATCATCGCGCGCGCGTCGCCGTCTCGGCTGTCCGTCGGTGCGGCAGCTAGCGACGACTAGCGGTTCCTTCTCCCCCAGCTCCTAGCTAGCTCGGTCCAGGGACTGCGACGGCGCACGATCGGTGGCTTTCGTTACGGACCGCCACAGGTGAATGAATCGGTCGTATAAGACAATATACAGTTCGTGTACGTCGGTCTCCTTCTAAATCATACGGCCGGGCACGTTCTGGAATAATAGCAGTAACACGTTAGTAAGCATTATTAAAGCTACACCACGTACTTACCAGGCTTCTACGGCATGCAGCTTCGGAACGCACGGTGGTCCGCAGACGCACGTGGCGGCGAGCGAGATCTCTGCTCGCCCCGCGCAGCAGCACGCGGTGTCTGGCGAGGTATCGACGAGCGAGCTCGGCTGCTGGCCCCTGAGCTGTAACGCCGGCCGCGCCAGCGGCGACCTGCCGGCCGGCAGCGCGCGCAGCCTGCCAGCCGGCAGAGGAAAAGGATTCCCTCCCCATTTCGTCCAAGACAAGAGCGCGCGCGCGCGCACGGGGAGCGCCGGCTGGTACCATGCGTCCGGCGTCTCGCCGAGGAGGACGTGGCGTTTTACAAGCGACTTCAACTTGCTATCCGCACTCATCTACTTTAAAAATCTACTAAAAAATTCTCAGTTATACTTCAAAATATTCTCTACTTTACAGTATGTGCTTCTGCACTCATCATACTCAACAAATATACTCCATATCAAATACCATCCGTTTTTTAATATTTCGTTCAATTATTTTCTTTACTTTTTTACTCTCTTCTTTTCCTTTTATATTATTTCCTTTTTCCTCTCTTCTTTCCTTTTTATTTTCTTCCCTTTTCTGCACTCATCATTTCCAATATTTTCTTTCTTTTTTCTCTCTTCTTTTTCCTTCTATTTTATTTCCTTTTTCTCTTTCCTCTAAATTTCCTCCTTTTCTTCTATTTTCTTTTCTTTCCTTTTCCCCCTTCTCTCTCCCCATTTCCCTTTTGTTCCCGAACGTTCTCCTATCTTCACACCTTTCCATTCTTCCTAGCGCCTCCACCCTCCCCTTCTTCCTCTGCACAACCAGATGCAGCTGTCCTCCCCGATAAACCAGCGCACGAAGGACGCCAGAACGCTCCCATCGTGGCTGCCACAGGAGGGTGAGAGGGAGCAGCGCGGGCTGGCGGGCCCCGGACGGGGTTGACGGTGGGTCACGCTGAGAAGCGGCGCCCCGCGCCTTCTTGTGATTGGGCTCCGGGTCGTCGAGTGCATGGAACGGCGCGAGCGTGGCCCGGACGGTCGGCGACCGCATCAGCGACGACTGCATCCCCGTCAGCTTACCCGTCCCCCCCCCCCTTCCTCCTCCGTCGCCGCCGTCCATCCCTCCTCACCGTCTCGCCTTGCTCATGCTTCCACCACAATCCGCCCCTTTTCTTGGTAGAGCTGCCTCTGCTGCCTGTTGCCGCCTTAGATGATATCGATGCTGGTAGAGCTGCCTCTGCTGCCTGTTGCCGCCTCAGATGATATCGATGCAGACGAAGTGGTGGACGAGGAAGAAGAAGGGGAGAAGAGGGGAAGCACGACGGGAGGCGTTCCTTGGCCGCGCGCAAGCAACGGCCGCTGCGCTTGGCCCACCACCCCGCATGTCCGGCGTACGCTCGGCTGGGAGTGCCGCTGTAGCGAACGCCCAGTTGGCGTATGTCATGCAGTACATGGGTGCGGCGGAGAAAAACAGTCTGCACGCTATACCTCCAATCCGATATCTCTCCCAGTACATGGGTGCGCATGGTCTTAGGCTGCTCACAGCGGTGTCCGGTACAGCCGCCTGTACGGCAAATTCGCAGGCCGCAGCTGTACCGGCCGGCTGCAGCCGCACCTGTATTAGGAGCTGTAAATTAGCGGCTGCTACAACCAGCCGCTATAAGTAACGATTGCGTGTAGCACCTGTACATAGAGAGAGAGGAGAGAGGGAAAAAGAAAGAAGAGAAGGAAAAAGGGAAAAAAGGAAAGGAAAAAAAAGAAAGAAGGGAAAAGGGAGAAAAGAAAGGAAAAAAGAGAGGGGAAAGCAAAAAGGAAAAGGAAAAAATAAGAAGAAAAGAGAGGGAAAAGGAAGCGAAAACTAGTTTGGTGATTTTTTATAAGTTATAAATATAGTATTATATATATAAGTGGTTATATAAAATATAAGGTAGTTGTATTATCTAATATAAAGTAGGTGATAATTGATATAGAGGTCCGATTTAGAGATGAACGGGTGCAGAGAAATAAACTGTAAAGTTAATAATCTTTTAGAGTTGACTGTAAATGACTAAGAATATTCTTTTAGAGGTCCGATGTAGAGGCCCACGAGTGCGAATAGCCTTAGAGCCCTAAGTTTGGTGGACGGATTTAGAGAGGTGTTGCTGCATTGTAACCGGGTCAAAATTAAGCTTATGACCAAAGATAAGGGACAAATTTAGCTATTTTGCTAAGAAAATACCATTTCAAAATATTTGACGCTGATTACGTTAAAATTAAGCTAACCGGCGTCAATTATTTTAAAACTGAGTGAAATGCAGAAGCAGGACGGGAGCAGTCACCGGCCGGAGTTAAAACGCAGACCAGCTGGATTTCTCCACTTCTCTGAAAGTTCTGACGCTACACACATACTACGCCATAAAATTATTTGCATATTTCTAGACTAGCCACCAAGTACAGTTTCCACAGACTCCTTTCGCGTCAAAATTTCACGATTTTTCCAAGAAAATTCTGGTGCTGGTACCGGAATATTATAAGAAAGAAAAAAATGGAGATACAGGCATGCGCAACCTAGATGGGACACGCATTGTCCCGGATTCTAGCTCAAATGCTGTTTCCGAGTATGATGAAAAAAATACAATAAAATGAATACAATTGTTCCGATGCTTTGCGCGCCGGTAATTTTCAGATTCCACAACAGAGACGAGGGCTCTCACGGTCACCATGGTCGAACTTCAACTTCCTATGCTCTAAAAGATTCTTTGGACGAGATTATTTCCTCCAGGTCGTGTTGTGACAGCAATTTTGTCGAAGGCGCAAACTCATCATCATCTGAAAGCACTGTTTCTATATCTGTGGGTTCGACTGTGAAGTGCTCTCTCATGGCCATGGTGACGCCTGTTAAAGATAGAAACTTTATCTATATTGGAAGGGTTATGTACAGTAGGAAAGTGCCATACACTCTTGATTATGGGGCTGCATTATGAGGCTGTTATGGAGCTGTATTATGAGGCTGTACCCCCTCTATTTTTGATAGATGTTAATGGTGTGTATTATGAGGTTTTATGAGATTTTATGGGGCTGCGCATGTAACACCTGATGTACCACTATATATATGTGAATATATGTGGCTGGTGGGATCGCCTTGCGCCATTCAACAATATTCAACATGGTATCCGAGCCAATACACTAATCCATCCATTAGCAATTTTCCTTCCACCACCTCCCCTCTCTCCACCACTGCAGAAGCTCCTGCGTGACTTCCAACACCATCCCTCTCCACCACGTAGTGACCATCAAACTCACAAAGACAAATTATCTTCTATGGCGCGCTCAACTGCTCCCCTATCTCAAGAGCACCAATTTGATGGGATACCTCGACGGCACCAAATCTGTGCTGGCACAGCAGATTCCTGCGTCGACGACCGTCGGCACTGAGCCCATCAACAACCCCGACTACACGTCCTGGTACAACACGGACCAGCAGGTCCTCAGTGGCCTCCTCTCCTCCTTGTCCGAGGAGGTCCTCCGCGATGTCGTCGACGCCAAGACGTCCAAGGAGGTATGGGACTCTTCAGAAGAAGTTCTCCTCGTCGACTCGCGCGCGCACGGTTCAACTCCGTGTTGAACTCGCCACCACACAGAAAAGAGATATGTCGGCGGCAGATTATTTCAATAAGATAAAAAATCTTGCAACTAAAATGGCGGTGGCTGACGCTGCCCTCAATGATCATGAGATCCTCACATATCTCCTGGTCGGGCTACTGTCCGAGTATGACCCGTATGTCACATCGATGACGACCAAAGGACTCCATCACCCTCGACGACGCCTACGCCCACCTCATCGCCTTTGAAGCTCGCCAGCTGAAGCATCAGGCGGCACTGCAGCTTAACGTCGGCTCTTCTGCCAACTACGCGGGGCGCGGCGGTGGCCACAATAGGGGGCGCGGCCGCTCTGATCGCGGGCGCGGTAGTTCCCGCGGTGGTGCGCCTCCTCATCCCAACAGCGATCGACGAGGCTCCTCTTATTCACGCCCCACTTGTCAAATATGTGGCAAGGTGGGTCACACCACGCTTCGCTGTTGGCATAGGATGGATGAATCCTACCAGGAGGACGTTCCTTCGGCGGCTTTGGCGTCTACAAATTCCTACAAAATTGATCCCAACTGGTACAACATCACAAGTGATCTTGATCGCCTAGTTGTACGGGATCAGTACCATGGTGGTGACACAGTACAAGTGGGCAACGGCGCAGGTTTGCAAATTAAACACATTGGTTCATGTTCTATCAATACTAATACACGCCCTCTTACTCTCAACAATGTCCTTCACGTTCCCGAAATTTCTAAGCATCTTCTTTCAGTTCATAAATTATCTCGTGATAACAATATATTCTTTGAATTTCATCCCTCATATTATCTCATAAAGGATCGAACAACTCGAAATCTACTCCTAGAAGGCAAATGTGAAGGTGGTCTTTATCCCTTGAAGCCATCTGATCTTAAGTTCATCAAGCAGGCATTTGTGAGCTATTCTGCGCGTCCAGATCAATGGCAATGCTCGGTTCGGTCATCCATCTTCCCAAGTTGTTAGGTCCCTTTTACGTATTCATAATCTTCCGTGTCTCAAGGAGTGTATTGTTTCCTCAGTTTGTAATGTGTGTCAGTTATCAAAAAGTCATCAATTACCATATAATATTTCATGTCACAAGTCCATGAAACCACTCGAACTCATTTATTCTGATGTTTGAGGACCTGCTCCCATTTCTGTTTCTGGATTCAAATATTATATTAGTTTTATTGATGACTTTAGCAAATTCACGCGGACATGAATGATCGAACTGACGCTCAACACATTTTCTTGATTTTCCAAGCTCATGCAGAACGTCTCCTTGACACCAAAATTAAATGCGTACAATCCGATTGGGGTGGAGAATATAAAAAACTTCATGACCAATTCCTCACTGAAATGGGCATCACACATAGAGTATCTTGTCCTCATGCTCATCAACAAAATGGTTCAGCTGAACACAAACACCGTCATATTATTGAAACTGGTATTGCCCTCCTTGCTCATGCTGGCATGCCACTCAAATTCTAGGATGAAGCCTTCACCACTGCCACATATCTCATAAATCGTCTCCCTACCCGTGTTATTGATAATTTGTGCCCTCTAGAACGATTATTTCGCGCACCACCTAATTATTCCATGCTTCGTATTTTTGGCTGTGCATGTTGGCCAAACTTTCGTCCATACAATAAACACAAATTATCTTTTCGTTCTAAACCATGTGTTTTTATTGGTTACTGCTATTCATAAAGGATACAAATGTCTGGACATGGATACTGGACGTGTCTATATTTCCAGAGACGTTATCTTTGATGAGCATGTCTTTCCATTCAAAAATCCTTCATCCAACTTTGATCCACATCCTTCGGGCAATAATAGTATTGATGGGACTACTAACCAATTGTTTAATTTGTTTTCCTATTCAATGCCTGCGGTACTAACAAATGCAGGCAGATCTTCCTCATGCGTGACAACCGCGCCGGTTGAAAAATCCGGCACCCAGACTTGCATCTTCACGTGGTATGCGCTGCATGGAAGGAGCAAATTCAAGTCCCGTCCAAACATCTATGGTGCAGGCGGGGCTCGTAGCAGGATCCTCACCCGATGTGCACGTCACAGAAACGGCAGGAGGCCGATCTTGTCTCCCGACCTCGGGAGTAATGCCGAGCGACGCTCTCCCAATGCACGCGACACAATCGGGGAACATGCCCGGATATGTGCGCGACACGGACGTGCCTGCATGCCATGCAGATGAGCATGCGGTCCAGCTGGGGCCCATGCCAGGATTTTCATGCGGCACTGATGTGCCTGCTGCTAGCATGCATGGCATTCAATCCTCGTTCATAGAATCTAATCCTGCTGGAAATGCGCACCCCATGTGTGGCACAGAATCAGCCCTGGCCTCAGGACAGCTGCCAGCATGCGAAGCTTTGACCACTCCGCCCATTAATCAGCCACACTCGGGCGCGGCATTACTGGCTGTTTCTTCTGCGCCCACGACCGTAGCAGGCAGCATGGGCCCTACAAATAATGATGCCACAACACTCAATCCGGAGGTACTACCTGATACTGTCGGGCCTGCTGATCCAACCATTATTTCAAATCAAGCACAGGATACACTTATGGTACACGTTTGAGAAATAATATCCGACAACCAAAACAACGTACTGATGGTACAGTCACATATTCTGTTACTCGGACTTCTATTAAAGAACCATCATCTCATGTTACTACTATGAAGCATCCTTTGTGGCATCGTGCAATGCAAGAAGAATTTGATGCACTCATGAAAAACAAGACTTGGCATCTAGTCCCTCCTCGTGCTGATCTCAACATCATTGATTCTAAGTGGATTTTCAAACTCAAATATAAGTCAGATGGAAATATTGATCGTTATAAGGCCCGCCTAGTCGCAAAAGGTTTCAAACAACAATATGGGATTGATTATGATGCCACCTTCCGTACGGTTGTGAAACCGACCACCATTCGTCTTTTATTATCCTTGGCGGTTTCTCGAGGCTGGTCACTTCGACAAATTGACATCCAAAATGCTTTTCTTCATGGATTTCTTGACGAAGACGTTTATATGAAGCAACCGCGGGGTTTTGAAGACTCCACTTATCCCAATTATATTTGCAAACTTGATAAATCCTTATATGGTCTTAAACAAGCACCGCGGGCTTCGTTCTCTCGGTTGAGTAGCACCCTGATTCGGTTAGGTTTTCAAGCATCCAAGGCAGATGTCTCGCTCTTTATCTTCATTCAAGCCGACATCCACATGTATATACTTATCTATGTGGATGACATTATCATTGTGAGCTCCTCATCTTCGGCTACCGATCGCCTCCTCCAAGAACGTAGAGTTGATTTTGCGGTAAAGGATCTTGGTCGCCTCAGTTATTTTTTAGACATTGAAGTTCATCATACAGCTACCGGACTGATCCTCACACAACGCAAATATATCAAGGATCTTCTGTTGCGCACCAACATGGAGAGCTTTAAAGGTGTTACTACACCGATGTTGCCTACTAACAAACTCTTTCTCCACGATGGTACACCTCTCTCACCAGATGATATTACGCGCTATCGCAGTGTGGTTGGTGCACTATAGTATTTATCCTTCACACGCCCTGATATATCCTTCTCGGTTAATAGAGTTTGTCAGTATATATCCGCACCAACTGAATCTCATTGGAAGGCGTTGAAACGCATCTTGTGGTATCTTCACTTCACCTCAGATGTGGGGCTCTCTATCACTAAGTCCAGTTCTTCAGTACTCAGTGCATTTTCTGATGCGGATTGGGCTGGTAACCCGGATGATCGTCGTAGTACTGGCAGCTATGCCGTTTTCTTTGGCGACAATCTCATTTCCTGGAGTTCCCAGAAACACCCAACCGTCTCACGCTCTAGTAGAGAGGCTGAATATAAGGAGGTTGCCAATACTACCGCAGAATTAATTTGGGTTCAAGCACTGCTCCGGAAAATTGACATACAACAAACTAGACCGCCAACTCTTTGGTGTGACAACATTGGGGCTACTTATATTGTAACACCCCAAAATTTTGATTCAAAACCCTAAATCATGTTAAGAGGGGGATTTAAAAAATTTTGGACGTGTTGCATGTTTTGCAACAATTCAAATTCAAACTGGAATTCAAATTAAACAAGAAATAGAAAAAGAAAAAGAGAAAACAGAAAAAAAACCGGCCAGTGGGCCAAAACCCACCAGCCGGCCCAGCCAGCGCCCGCGCCAGCCCGCAGCCGTGCGCGCTGCTGCCTCACACTGACAGGCGGGGCCCACCCGATCGTCGTCTACCTCGCGCCAGCGCCGGACTCCCTCGCGCCCGAATCAAAACCGATCGGGATTTCGGCGTATCCCCGCTGAATTCTGTTCGTAGGCGACGCGGACATGATCTAAACCACCCCGCCGCCTTTCCCAGTCTATAAAAACCCCGACCTCGTTCTGTTTTTCCCATACGATCCGCCGACTTTCCTCCGGTGAGAACCGAGACTTCTCCGGCGAATTCTGGCCGATCTACGCTCGGAAATTCCGATCTAACTTGCTGGTCTTGATCCACCGCCTCCGCGGAACCTTGCAGATGCAGAAAACTCGGTGACTTGCGGTGTAAACACAGCACCGACGAGCCTCGCCGTGAATTCACTTCGGACCTCGTCGTCGATCACCTTCCAGGACCTCCGAGCTCAAGAAAACCCCCGAGGTGAGATCCCCGACCTCCCCTCTACCGATCTATGCCATAAAATCACAGTTCTAGGAAGAATTCCCGAAGATCCGAAAGTTTTCGGCGAGATCGCCGCTTCCCGCCGCCGTGCGCCGTCGGCAGCGCCGCCCGCGCTCGATGAGAGCGACGTGGCCGCTTGTGCGCCGTTTATTTTAAATCGCACGGTAGGGTTTAAATCTCCGCGTACCGGTTCGACGTTATAATCTCAGCCGTCGGTTTAAAATCGGACGGTCCACGTCAGCCCCGCGTTATAAAGACTGGAAATCTTACGTGCTACCCCCTGGGGTTCTCGGGAAATAAGAGCTAGCCCCGAAAACTTCTGATCTAGGCCCTGGAACTTCAGAAAATCGTGTAAATTCATTTAAAAATCAGTTTTAGCCCCTGGACTTAATAAAAATTAAGAAAAACTCCTCTGATAAGTGTAGCTAGACCCTTGTAAATTCTGAAAATAATATTATAGACCCTGTAGTGGGGTGAGTTTACCTTTTTAGCCCTGTTCAGTATTTAATTTAGGAAATTGAATATGTGGCTAGTGTTTAAAAATTAAAAAGTGGGACAAACATATTGTCAAAATTTAATTAAAGACTTTCTCAGTATTTATGAAACTTTGGAGTAAGATAAAAACATATTTTGGGCTGAATTGAATCTGTTCAATTTATTATTCACATTTAGGGACACATTTTTAAGTAATGAATAGTTTTAGAAAATAGGGAAAATAGTTGTGAAATAGTTTACATCAGAGGCCAAGGTCAAAATATGTTATTAAATTATTTAGAACCAGAACCTATTCTGTTTAGATGATGTGTACTACTAATTTCATAATAAAGCACACAGGTATGCAAAGGAAAATAAATATGAAAATATAGCAACTAGTAAATGATAAATGGAGTTTCTAAAATCCAAAGAATTCAATTTAGGGTTGGTAGAATTTCTGAAGGCACATATGGAGAAGAAAAATATCTTTCATACATACTTGGTAGTAAAAAGGTGTAGTAGTTGAATATAAGGAATTTATTTAAATTGGAAACTCATATATGTATGTATAGTATGTGAGTATAAATGTGAACCCCAAAGTAGGAATCATATACACATGATTAAAAGTGTATGCAAGCCACAAATCAACACACATAGAGTAACCACAACACATATAATGGTGAATGACTTTTATAAATATGAATGTGTGGTTTGTATGAAGTGGAAGTGTGAACTATGTCTTATGGATTGTTTTTTTTTTTTGCTATGTGTGGTGGTATGATGTAGAACCTGCTCAAGAGCAAGTTATTCCTTTCCAAGATCAGGACTAGCCATTTCAAGAGCAGCAAGAAGGAGGCAAGTGTCCTTGACCACTTTGAATCCTATGTTAGGATGTGTAGATAGAATTATTTGCATTGTCAAGTTAAATATGAAACCCATGCTAGGAAGTTTTCCTAGAATTGCATTACCTTGTAGCTTGGGTTGGGATTAATTTTATCATGTCATTTATTATTATGCATATGCTTAGCCATGCTTAGAATGGGATATTTGGGACATAAGATCATCAGTTTATTTTACCATACTCTTGAATGAGATATTGTGAGTTATGTAGAGGTAGGGATCAAGGCAAGTTGGATGTTTTGGTTGTGTGCTGGGTGCACGAGACTTGGGTTTGTGTTTAGTACTTGCCTGGATCCTAAGGACCGGTTCATGGAACATGTAACCTGGCTTTACCGTGCCAACCACATGCTAAGATGGGGCAGCTTGGCCAATTAATTAGGTGTATCCCCGGCGTAGTATGGGTGTGTTGGATGGTGCGGGGAGTAGGTGTCAGCTGGGCTACCATATGAACCGCAAGGCTCAAGAGGGGGCCACTGCAGCGGGGTTGGAGCCTCTTGTATGCTGTTAGGGGTGAAACCTCAGTGGGCCCACGCTCGTCGGGAATCCCTTTGTAAAGGCTTCGTAGTGATCTCCTGGCTACACACCTGGGAAGTGTGAATGTGGTTCGTAGCCACTGGCATAATGGAGGTTTTTTTAGTCCACCCGGCAACGGGGGATGAAATCACTACATGTGGGTACGGTGGTACAAACTCTGCAGAGTCAAAACTATCATGACAGCCGTGCTCACGGTCAAGAGCGGCTTGGACTTATTCATGATTAGAGGATTGATGGTTTTAGAAGTTAAGCGGGGAGCTTAACACTGGAAATGATGTTATGGTTATTGGATTATGATGATGGGATGGGAGATTGGGACCATTTCACCTATGTAGTAATGTAGGTGCTTAATAAGCTAAGGTGATAGGAGTTAATTGCGTAGTGCTTTAACCATGAGTTCAACCTCTCCTTGTTCTAGCCATGCATGACATAATTTTCCCACACTTGCTGAGTACCATTGGTACTCAAGCTTGCATATTTGTTGGTTTATATTGCTGCTCAGGTCAAGATAATGAGGTGGTGTATAATGATCAAGATTTTGGACCCGAAGAAGGTTTCTAGGTTCATGGAGACCCCCGGGCAACGCCTGTGATGGAGCCCTCAAGAATAATATTCCGCTGCTAGTTTATTTACTTGTGATGAACTTATTATTGTCCATCGAGACATTTGCTATGTAAGACTTATTTATATTCGACACCTGGCTTGTAATAAATGATGCTTCACTATTTGTCATCACATGTATGAGAAAATGATCCTGGCATACATGTGATATTCACCTTGGTTGTTCTTCGGAAAAACCGGGTGTGACAGAAGTGGTATCAGAGCCAAGGTTGCCCGTAGAAACGTGGACCTAGGTAGAAATGGACGTATTTAAGGGCCCTATTTTCTTAAAAACTATTTTACAAGGTGTGTGTTTAAAAGTGTTATTTAACGGAGTCACTTTCTTCATCTTACCCCAACTTTCATTCAAAATGAAATTTTTGTTTAAAAGTTTATCTAACCTAAGTTTAAATGTTTTCTGTTTTAGATGGTTTGCATGATTCGCACCGCTCGCAAGTCCACAGGAGGGAGAGTTCTCGTAGTTGCCCTTGCCGAGAGAGAGGAGAGCCGTCCGGTGACGTACCTTTCCTACGGATTGGCAGTAGGAGGCTTATTGCGCCGTCTTCGGCGTATGCTCGAAGCCGCCGGCAATACGGGCAAGCTAATCATCCACTATAACTCCACCAGGACCATCCGTGAAAAGAGGGAAGAATGGAGCTCAGAGATGAGGATTATACACGAAAATCAGCTGCTTAAGATTCATCACTCTCCAGCTTGTCGAGCGACACAGGTCGATGCGGATAAAGATGTCACCTGGGAGGCCATCACCTGCCAGAGTCACATCTATCGTCGCCACTTGGACAAAACTGAGTACATGTATGTCCTCCAACGTGAGAGTGGTACCACGGAATACAAGTACCCGCCGGTGCAACAAGAGACTTCCCATGAGCACATGGACTTGTGCTTGGAGGATGCTGCTATGCTTAGCACTCGACTGCAGGAGTGTCAGCAAGAGCTTCAGGATGTTCTGGACACCCTGAAGGAAAAGGAGGCGTTGCTGCGAGCCTGCCTGAGGGCGAGAGAAAGAGGAGATGGGAATGAACTGTGTGTCACCGCGAATGATACATGGACTCCTGACTCCCCAGATCGTCGGGCGATAAGGCGTCGTCGCACTTCTCCACCAGCAGCCTCCCCACCCAAAGCAGAGTCAGAAGGAAGCCGAAATGATGAGGAAGATCCCGAGGAGCCAGCTCAAGAAAACGAGTAGTGTAGAGTCTTTCCCTTAGTTAGCAAGATATCGAATAGTCGAGTCGTTACGTTAAGTTAATGGTGTGTTAATGCTTGGTGTGTAACGTGAGTTGTGGAAGCCATGAGCAATGGTCCACAGCCTCGTCTTCAGATTGTTTTGCTTTGGTGTGTGAACCCACATGAAATAATAATGAATTTATTTGGTGTGAGATATGAACCCTCGTAAAAGTATAACAAAGCCTCAACACTTCAAAGTACAAACAAATGAAAGTAGTAAGATGATACTAAATGCTTTCAAATTAAAATTGGTTGATTCTGCCAGTTGGCCGGAAGAGGAAAAGGACGTGCTGCCAACCCCGCCAACAACAACGATGAGGCATGCAACCCTCATCTTTCTCGAGGCCAGGACCGGGGTGGTCGCCGTGAAGGAGTTGATCCCCTCCATCAAATGCTGGAGAATCAAAATCAGCTCATCCAGAACTTGACTCAAGTGGTGGCCAACTTGCATCAAGTTCCACCTCCACAAGCTGCACCACGCCAACCATGGTTGAGTGAGTTTCTAGGAACTCAACCTCCAAAGTTTGCAAGTGCTGCTGAACCTCTGGAGGCAGATGATTGGCTGAAGACCATTGAAAGTAAGATGAGGATCATACAGTGCCAAGGGTATGAGAGGGTGCTGTTTGCCTCTCATCAATTGCATGGACCTGCTGCTGATTGGTGGACCGCCTACGTGGCCGCCCATCATGACCCTGAGAACATCACTTGGGAAGAGTTCAAGCGTAGCTTCTGCAACCATTACATCCCAAGAGGTGAACTCAAAAACAAGAGGAAGGAGTTTTTGGGACTGCAGCAGGGAAACATGACGGTGAGGGAATACCTCACTAAATTTACTCAACTATCTCGCTATGCCCCACGGGACATAGAGACTGATGAGCAGAAACAAGATTGTTTCGTGGAGGGACTTACCGCAGAAATGCAGTGTGCAATGTCCTCAAATGAGTATGAAAGCTTCCAAAAGATGGTGGACAGAGCGTTTGTGGTAGAAAGGAAGCTAAAGGCCTTGGAAAATGAGAACAAGAGGAAGGTCGGGTGGTCACATCAAGCCTCAGGGAGCAACACCCGCCCACGTCTGATGCAGCAACCTGCAGGGCAGACGAACCGTGCTGCGGTACCCTACTCAGCACCAAGAGGGTACAACCCGAATTACAGGCCTTCGGCAGCACCAGCACAGCCACCACGTCAGTTTGTACAGCAGCCTCGCCCTGCATATCCACCTCGACCAGCAGTGCAAGGACCCCCGAACCAACCCCAAGACAACAAAGGCCAAGCACCTAAGGTTGGGGTGCAATGTTTTAGCTGTGGTGAAGTGGGGCACTATGCCCATAAGTGCCCAAAGAAGAAGCCCGCGCAGCCACAACAGCAGAATGTAATGAGAGGACGGGTGAACCACGTCACTATGGAGGAAGCACAAGATGCACCCGACATGGTAGTTGGTAAGTTTCCTGCCAATTTACACCTTGCAACCCTGCTGTTTGATTCTGGTGCTACCCACTCGTTCATTGCTCAAGGGTTTGTTAAGAAGTATGACCTAGCAACAACACAAATGAACCATATGCTAGCCGTAAACTCTCCAGATGGAGAAATAAGGACAAGACAAGTGTGTCCCAAGGTGAATCTAGACATTAATGGGGTAGTGTTTACTGCTAACCTCATAGTGATAGATTCCCAGGGGATCGATATTATTTTGGGCATGGATTGGTTGACCAAACATAAGAGAATCATTCATTGTTCGACCAGAACGGTGGAACTAACTCACCCTAGTGGCACAAGAGTAAAGTTCATAACAATACACGAGCCTAGGAGGGACATTAAATTAAATCAAGTTGAGGTGAAAGTGGAGGAGATCAGGATTATCCGGGAATATCCAGATGTTTTTCCGGAAGAATTGCCAGGTATGCCTCCCGATCGTGAAGTGGAATTTGCAATTGAGCTAGTGCCTGGAACAACCCCGATATACAAGAGACCTTATAGGATGGACTCCAAGCAGCTAGAAGAACTCAAGGATCATTTGAGAGAATTGACGGAGAAGGGGTATATTCGTCCTAGTTCCTCACCATGGGGAGCTCCGGTGATATTTGTGCCCAAGAAGGACGGAACCCAAAGGTTATGCGTGGATTACCGTGCTTTGAATGAGGTAACCATAAAGAACAAGTATCCATTACCCTGCATTGAAGACTTGTTTGATCAGTTGAGGGGAGCTTGTGTGTTCTCGAAAATTGATCTCAGGTCGGGATACCACCAACTCAAGATAAGGCAATCTGATATTCCCAAGACAGCTTTCGTATCTCGGTACGGACTGTATGAATACACTGTAATGCCTTTCGGGCTAACTAATGCCCCGGCATACTTCATGTATCTCATGAACAAGGTATTCATGGAATATCTGGACAAATTTGTGGTGGTTTTCATAGATGACATTCTTGTCTTCTCCAAAGATAAAGAAGAACATGAGAAACATCTAAGGTTGGTGTTGCAAAGGCTGAGAGAACACTAACTATATGCCAAGTTGAGCAAGTGTGAGTTTTGGCTGAAGAGAGTTCCCTTCTTAGGACATATAATCTCGGAGGGAGGAATCTCCGTGGATCCTGCCAAAATCGAGGATATACAGAAGTGGAAGACCCCTGAAAATGTCGGGGAAGTTCGAAGCTTTTTGGGACTGGCTGGATACTATCGACGGTTTATTGAGGGATTCTCCAAGATCTCGAGACCCCTCACCAAATTGTTGGAGAAGGGAATCACATTCACATGGACGCCACAGTGCGAGACGAGTTTTCAGGAGCTAAAGAAAAGATTGACAACAGCCCCAGTGTTGGTTATGCCTGATATGCAGAAGAACTTTACGGTGTACTGCGATGCCTCTGGAAACGGGTTGGGATGTGTTCTTATGCAAGAAGGGCATGTCGTGGCATATGCATGAGAGTTTGAAGTACATATTCACACAGCCAAACCTCAACCTCAGACAAAGGAGATGGCTAGAGTTAATCAATGACTTTGATGTGGGCATCAACTATCATCCCGGGAAAGCAAACGTCGTGGCCGATGCTTTGAGTCGGAAAGTGCAGGTCAATAAGTTGAGCTTGGAGGACATGCCTGTAGAATTGAAGGACGAAGTTATGAAGCTCAATCTATGTCTAGTAAATAGTGGTGAAGCCATCGCCATGGAAGTGGACTCCACACTAGAGCGAGACATACGCGAGGGTCAAAAGAATGATGAGAAGATACAAGAAATCAGGCAACTCATCAAGGAAAATAAAGCTCCTGGTTTCAGAGACGATGAACAAGGTACGGTGTGGCACGGGAAAAGGATCTGTGTGCCTGAAGTAAAGGAGATCCGTGAATTGATTTTGAAGGAGGCTCACGATTCTGACTATTCCATTCATCCTGGGAGTACGAAGATGTACCAGGACCTCAAGAGCAGGTATTGGTGGTATGGCATGAAGCGAGATGTCGCGGAACATGTTGCCCTATGTGACACATGTCAGTTGGTGAAAGCAGAACATCAACGACCCGCGGGATTATTGCAACCACTCAAAGTGCCTGAATGGAAATGGGAAGAAATCAGCATGGATTTCATCGTGGGATTGCCTAGGACCCAATCAGAATATGATTCAATATGGGTCATCATTGATAGGCTAACCAAGGTAGCTCATTTCATCCCCATGAAATAAAGCTACAGCGGATCCAAATTGGCAGAGTTGTACATGTCAAGGATCGTGCGTTACCATGGAGTGCCAAAGAAGATTGTGTCGGATCGAGGGACACAGTTCACCTCGAGGTTTTGGCAGAAGTTGCATGAGACCATGGGAACCCATCTGAACTTTAGTTCTGCATATCATCCCCAAACTGATGGGCAGACGGAAAGAACCAATCAGATCCTTGAAGATATGCTAAGGGTATGTGCACTCAAAAACAATAGGAGTTGGGACAAGAACTTACCGTATGCGGAGTTTCCTATAACAATAGCTATCAAGCTAGTATGAAGATGTCACCGTTTGAAGCCTTGTACGGGAGAAAGTGCAGAACTCCCCTATTTTGGAACCAAACGGGGGAAAGTAAAGTGTTTGGTCCAGAAGTACTACAAGAAGCCGATGCGAAGGTAAGGGAAATTCGCAACAATTTGAGGATAGCACAGACACGCCAAAAGAGCTATGCTGATGTACGAAGAAGAGAGCTCGTTTTCAACGCGGGAGACTATGTCTATCTCAAGGTGTCCCCTATCCGAGGACTTCGTGGGTTCAAGGTGAAAGGGAAGTTGTCACCTCGATACATCGGACCCTTTCAAGTTTTGAAGAGGAAAGGCGAAGTGGCGTATCAACTAGAGTTACCAGCTCGTCTATTGGATGTGCACGATGTATTCCATGTGTCACAACTCAAGAAATGCCTGAGGACGCCTGAGGAGGTGTTACCCATGAATGAAGTGAACGTAGCTGAGGATTTGTCTTATGCCGAGCAACCATACAATATTTTGGAGACAATGGAACGCCTCACCAGAAATAAAAGAATCCGGATGTGCAAGGTGCAGTGGAAGCATGACTCAGAAGAGGAAGCCACCTGGGAGCGGGAAGATGAGCTCAAGTCACAATTTCCGGAATTGTTTTCTTAGAACCACCAATCTCGAGGACGAGATTTCTTTTAAGGAGGGTAGAGCTGTAACACCCAAAAATTTTGATTCAAAACCCTAAATCATGTTAAGAGGGGGATTTAAAAATTTTTGAACGTGTTGCATGTTTTGCAACAATTCAAATTCAAACTGGAATTCAAATTAAACTCAAATCAGAAAAGAAATAGAAAAAGAGAAAAACGAAAAAAAACCGGCCAGTGGGCCAAAACCCACCAGCCGGCCCAGCCAGCGCCCGCGCCAGCCCGCAGCCGCGCGCGCTGCTGCCTCACACTGACAGGCGGGGCCCACCCGATCGTCGTCTACCTCGCGCCAGCGCCAGACTCCCTCGCGCCCGAATCAAAACCGATCGGGATTTCGGCGTATCCCCGCTGAATTCTGTTCGTAGGAGACGCGGACATGATCTACACCACCCCGCCGCCTTTCCCAGTCTATAAAAACCCCGGCCTCGTTCTGTTTTTCCCACGCGATCTGCCGACTTTCCTCCGGTGAGAACCGAGACTTCTCCGGCGAATTCTGGCCGATCTACGCTCGGAAATTCCGATCTAACTCGCTGGTCTTGATCCACCGCCTCCAGGGAACCTTGCAGGTGCAGAAAACTCGGTGACTTGCGGTGTAAACACAGCGCCGACGAGCCTCGCCGTGAATTCACTTCGAACCTCGTCGCCGATCACCTTCCAGGACCTCCGAGCTCAAGAAAACCCCCGAGGTGAGATCCCCGACCTCCCCTCTACCGATCTATGCCATAAAATCACAGTTCTAGGAAGAATTCCCGAAGATCCGAAAGTTTCCGGCGAGATCGCCGCTTCCCGCCACCGTGCGCCGCCGGCAGCGCCGCCCGCGCTCGATCAGTGCGACGTGGCCGCTTGTGCGTCGTTTATTTTAAATCGCACGGTAGGGTTTAAATCCCCGCGTACCGGTTCGACGTTATAATCTCAGCCGTCGGTTTAAAATCGGACGGTCCACGTCAGCCCCGCGTTATAAAGACTGGAAATCTTACGTGCTACCCCCTGGGGTTCTCGGGAAATAAGAGCTAGCCTCAAAAACTTCTGATCTAGCCCCTGGAACTTTAGAAAATCGTGTAAATTCATTTAAAAATTGGTTTTAGCCCCTGGACTTAATAAAAATTAAGAAAAACTCCTCTGATAAGTGTAGCTAGACCCTTGTAAATTCTGAAAATAATATTATAGACCTTGTAGTGGGGTGAGTTTACCTTTTTAGCCCTGTTTAGTATTTAATTTAGGAAATTGAATATGTGGCTAGTGTTTAAAAATTAAAAAGTGGGACAAACATATTGTCAAAATTTAATTAAAGACTTTCTCAGTATTTAGGAAACTTTGGAGTAAGATAAAAACATATTTTGGGCTGCATTGAATCTGTTCAATTTATTATTCACATTTAGGGACACATTTTTAAGTAATGAATAGTTTTAGAAAATAGGGAAAATAATTGTGAAATAGTTTACATCAGAGGACAAGGTCAAAATATGTTATTAAATTATTTAGGACCAGAACCTATTCTGTTTAGATGATGTGTACTACTAATTTCATAATAAAGCACACAGGTATGCATAGGAAAATAAATATGAAAATATAGCAACTAGTAAATGATAAATGGAGTTTCTAAAATCCAAAGAATTCAGTTTAGGGTTGGTAGAATTTCTGAAGGCACATATGGAGAAGAAAAATATCTTTCATACATACTTGGTAGTAAAAAGGTGTAGTAGTTGAATATAAGGAATTTATTTAAATTGAAAACTCATATATGTATGTATAGTATGTGAGTATAAATGTGAACCCCAAAGTAGGAATCATATACACATGATTAAAAGTGTATGCAAGCCACAAATCAACACACATAGAGTAACCACAACACATATAATGGTGAATGACTTTTATAAATATGAATGTGTGGTTTGTATGAAGTGGAAGTGTGAACTATGTCTTATGGATTGTTTTTTTTTTGCTATGTGTGGTGGTATGATGTAGAACCTGCTCAAGAGCAAGTTATTCCTTTCCAAGATCAGGACTAGCCATTTCAAGAGCAGCAAGAAGGAGGCAAGTGTCCTTGACCACTTTGAATCCTTTGCTAGGATGTGTAGATAGAATTATTTGCATTGTCAAGTTAAATATGAAACCCATGCTAGGAAGTTTTCCTAGAATTGCATTACCTTGTAGCTTGGGTTGGGATTAATTTTATAATGTCATTTATTATTATGCATATGCTTAGCCATGCTTAGAATGGGATATTTGGGACATAAGATCATCAGTTTATTTTACCATACTCTTGAATGAGATATTGTGAGTTATGTAGAGGTAGGGATCAAGGCAAGTTGGATGTTTTGGTTGTGTGCTGGGTGCACGAGACTTGGGTTTGTGTTTAGTACTTGCCTGGATCCTAAGGACCGGTTCATGGAACATGTAACCTGGCTTTACCGTGCCAACCACATGCTAAGATGGGGCAGCTTGGCCAATTAATTAGGTGTATCCCCGGCGTAGTATGGGTGTGTTGGATGGTGCGGGGAGTAGGTGTCAGCTGAACTACCATATGAACCGCAAGGCTCAAGAGGGGGCCACTGCAGCGGGGTTGGAGCCTCTTGTATGCTGTTAGGGGTGAAACCTCAGTGGGCCCACGCTCGTCGGGAATCCCTTTGTAAAGGCTTCGTAGTGATCTCTTGGCTACACACCTGGGAAGTGTGAATGTGGTTCGTAGCCACTGGCATAATGGAGGTTTTTTTTAGTCCACCCGGCAACAGGGGATGAAATCACTACATGTGGGTACAGTGGTACAAACTCTACAGAGTCAAAACTGTCATGACAGCCGTGCTCACGGTCAAGAGCGGCTTGGATTTATTCATGATTAGAGGATTGATGGTTTTGAAAGTTAAGCGGGGAGCTTAACATTGGAAATGATGTTATGGTTATTGGATTATGATGATGGGATGGGAGATTGGGACCATTTCACATGTGTAGTAATGTAGGTGTTTAATAAGCTAAGGTGATAGGAATTAATTGCGTAGTGCTTTAACCATGAGTTCAACCTCTCCTTGTTCTAGCCATGCATGACATAATTTTCCCACACTTGCTGAGTACCATTGGTACTCAACCTTGCATATTTGTTGGTTTATATTGCTGCTCAGGTCAATATAATGAGGTGATGTATAATGATCAAGATTTTGGACCCGAAGAAGGTTTCTAGGTTCATGAAGACCCCCGGGCAACGCTTGTGATGGAGCCCTCAAAAATAATATTCCGCTGCTAGTTTATTTACTTGTGATGAACTTATTATTGTCCATCGAGACATTTGCTATGTAAGACTTATTTATATTCGACATCTGGCTTGTAATAAATGATGTTTCACTATTTGTCATCACATGTATGAGAAAATGATCCTGGCATACATGTGATATTCACCTTGGTTGTTCTTCGGAAAAACCGGATGTGACATATATGACGGCGAATCCACAATTTCATCGTCACACCAAACATGTCGAAGTCGACTATCACTTCGTTCGTGAGCAGGTTGCATCTCACCTATTAGATGTCCGGATCATATCTTCCAAAGATCAAGTTGTTGATATTATGACCAAGCCATTACCTGGTCCAGCTTTTGGAAAAATTTGTAACAATTTAAACTTAATTACATACCGCTCAGATTGAGGGGTGGTGTTAAAGATAAAAACTTTACCTATATTTGAAAGAGTTATGTACAGTAGGAAAGTGTCATACACTCTTGATTATGAGGCTGCATTATGAGGCTGCTATGGGGTTGTATTATGAGGCTGTACCCCCTCTATTTTTGATAGGTGATAATGGTGTGTATTATGAGGCTTTATGAGATTTTATAGGGCTGCGCATGTAACATCTGATATACCACTATATATATGTGAATACATGTGGCTGGTGAGATCGCCTTGCGCCATTTAACAATATTCAATAACGCCATCAGTGAAAACTGATCGTGAAGGCATGTACTCCTTCATGCGGCACAAGAAATCTGTGTGCTTTCTTGCCTGAAAAAGAGACAGGAAAAATACATGAGCGAGAACCATTTTATGTATCAAATAATATTTTTAACACTGAATTCTAAAATATGAGCAATGCTAACTGTGAAATAGTCTCAGCACAACTTTAAAATATAGAACTGTTAGACTAATAAACTTATAAGGTATTTTGAATAGAGTAGGAAATAACTGTATGGTTCTACAAACTATTCACTATAAAATGGCAAGTCATGCATCAAGTTTTCTATGAAAGGAAAGGAGGCGTTTCCTAGTGGGGATTGTGAAGGAAATGGGCATAAAAGTGAGCAGCCATACCAAATGCTGATTCAAGAAAGTACTCTGTTTTCTTGATAAACATTACCATTTATATGCAGCAAAAAATTCTAACTGCAAATAGAAATCTCTAACACTTCAGACTTCAATGTCAACATGGTTATATCAGCACAACTCTCTGATCTGTACCCCAAGTACAAACATTTGCTATGAAAACATTCTGGTTCTGCCATTAAATCGGTGTATCAACGAAATGCTGGATTTACTTCTACCGACAACTTTGATCGTCAACTAGATCTGCTCAAATATAGCAAGGAACTGCTTGCACTGAAAATCCAATAACACTCTAAATTCTAATACGTGTACTGCTCAACCCTCTGGTCAAGTAGCTAATGCAACAAGGCACTATTTTTAAAGCAAGTCACTACTAAAAACCTTATTTACACAAGCATTCTTCTTCCAAGTTGAGTCTTCGGTTCATCACTAACGTTGCTAAGAAAGGTTTCATTAATCTTGGGTAGACCTTACGAGATCAAGAATTTCAATAAGTTTGATTGTCTACTCCGATTAGAGGCCAGGACTACTACCAGCTGTTCAGTGTGATGGCACCCTCATAAGTCATAACACCAGCTATCGGCCTATATATGCAACAATATTAAGACTAATAATGCTCAAACTAGCTGGTCTAGCTGATGCTTCAAGCTAAACATCACTATCAATTTCTATCTAAAAAACTGCTTGAAATCAGAACAAGGAAAAGAAGAGACAAAAAAACTGTACCAGTCGATATTCAGGTGCACGCTTTGGAATTTTGAGATAATCCATATTCTTCAAGTCATAGTCCCACAAGAATGATGTGTGACAGACCCAGCGGTTTTTTGTTATTGACTGAGCATTTCCACCAAATTTAAGATGATTAAACGCATAGTCTGGAAAAGCAAATATGGCATACGTTAAGATCTTGGAATATAATGCAGTTGATGAACACTGCAAATCAGCTTCCCTGATATATCCAGGGATGCATTCTGGTGGCAAGGCAATCTTCTATGAAATTTACAGATATATTTTGTCCAAACAAGGGTAAGTTCTTTCTGCTCTAATTTTACTAACAAAAGCTACAGTTATGATCGCTTTGGAACCAGTAAAAAACATAATACACTGTAGTAAGCATGATATTGAAACTCTAAGTACCAAAATAGAAAACGATGAAACTTGTTGCTCTGGCCTACCATTCTGACGCAGATGAAATTCGCCAAAGTCGTTAAACACTTTGCCATATAATCGGCCTGTCCATGTTCATGATGTCTCGTGGAAACGGCTGCAGTCCAGTGACAGCAGCCTTGTTGCATATGAGTGTGACAAACACTGTCCCCTGGTCAACAATGACGGTGCCACCTCCACTGAACCTCCTAACAACTGGCACCCGATCCCGGACAACTGGCTGTATCTCGACAAGCTCTGTGACTCTCCTGTCGCCGTGAAACCGAATCAGCAAATCAATGCAAATGCACAAGGGGGCAATGCATATGAAGTCCATCCTTTCCTGCAGGAAAAAAATATGAATTTTACCCGGAGACGCCCATGACAATGGTGGGGGGAGCCGTGCCGTCGTTGATGATGCACCAATTGTCCCCGGTGCAGCGCAGGAGCCGCCCCTCCAGGAGCAGCTGCCGCAGGATCGGGACGCCGCTCATCGTGACCAGCTGCATCAGCGGGCGAGCCACGTCGGACGCTCCGGTCAAGCCCACGGCAGCCATTCTAGCGCGCGACCGCGAGCAGCAGCCTCAGAGGCGCGTTCCGTCGAACAGGCGGCACGCAGCTCCTCCCCGATGCGGCCTCGCCTCAAAGCCTGGAAGGTTCAAAGAGGTGATACGCTACTCCATAATGTGCCACGCGTGGAACCTCTATATTGAGAGGACACGTCGATCTTAGCAGGTTCCGGCGGTGGGCGTCGCGCTCGGAGGTCGTCGCGGACTCGTGGTTGCCTTACAAAGGAGGCGACGCTGGCGAGCTTTTCGGTTGACGGGAGCGATGACGGGGCGGCGGCGTGCGGGCGGCCGCTGGACGGCGGCTGATTGAGATTAGCCGGCGTCTCGACTCGAGTGGACTTCGGGCCTATCAACGTCTGCCGGCACATCATTGGAAACTGTCGCGACGGACTTTACGACTGAATAATGCCGAGCCAAACTCGAAAGTTGATATTTCAATAAAGCCCCCATTATACACTTGTCACCTAACCAGTAGACGGCAAGGGAAAAAATCTACTGAAATAGCCCATTTATTAGGCGATACTTTTCCAAAGACATGGAATAGAATGCTTTCCTTTGCTTGAACCTCCAGTTCAACATCCAAATTGTCAAGCAAATCGCTGAAAAATTGTGGAACCCATAGAGTATTCTATTTTAAGTGCTCAATAGAGTTTTTATCTAAAATAATGAATTGTACATTAAGAAACAGAAAAGTTGAATTCCATTAAAATAGAAGTTTATATTTTTATTTTATCATTAAATGAAACTATTTGGGTAGAAATTCAGTGGAGCACTTAAATGAAGCAACGTCTATTTCTTCGCATATTAGTAATAATTTACATTATATTGTTAAAGAATAATAAAAATACATAACTTTTCCTTTTATTTTCTATTGTCACCCAAGAGATGACATATTTTTGTCACAATCACTGTGCCATTAGCCATTACCGCGTATAGGGAAACTAATAATCTATTTTCCCAATTTTTAAAATAAATATAAACTTTAATTCTATATATATATATAATCATGTGATGGGTAATGCAACAATAGTATGTGTCGACAAGGAAAGGTTATTAGCATACTTAAAATCGTGAAACATTATGATAGATAATAAGATTATTTTTTCTACAAAATAATAAAAATATAATATAAAGTCTTCTAACATTTGTTGTAAAGTGAGAAGCATATTTAGTTTTAAACGTTATAATGTGTATACATCTTAGTTCATGTTTATTTGAGAAGGTAACATATGTTTATTTAAATAAGAAAGAGGAGTCTTCAAGTAATCTTATATTTCATTTCCAA
Organism: Neostapfia colusana; assembly: GCA_030760725.1. Lineage (NCBI taxonomy): Eukaryota > Viridiplantae > Streptophyta > Magnoliopsida > Poales > Poaceae > Neostapfia > Neostapfia colusana. The sequence continues at coordinate 113,201,807 of JASWHV010000006.1, forward strand.
ATAGCTCTCATGAGGAGGCTAGATAAAATACAAGTATGAAGTTATGTCAACTTTGTGATAACGCCGAAGATAGTAACAAATTTCTTGACAAAATCTTGTAAAAACATATTCAAAAGTGAGTACTTTCTATAGAACAGAAATAATGCATGAAGCCAAACAACCGCTGTCCGGTGGGGCCTCCACGCCTTTTGGGGTGGTTTCGTCAGGGGAAACCAAGGAGGCGCCGCTTGACTCGGATCCCTAGTCGTCTAAACGACTTTAATCTAGGGGCTGATGGGCAACGTTACAATGGTGGTTTCTACAAGATGGTCCAAAAGGTCGCCTGCGCTCTAACGGTTGCCAGATCTGGCGTCGCTTCGACACCTTTATATTCCCTTCCTCCATAGCATCTCTTACAAGCTTGCTTGCATTTCTTCCGCATTCCCTGCCCCGCTCAACCCTCCTTCCTTTCTACGTCTTTGGTTAGAGCCAAAGACCAGTCTTTGTTTGCCATGTCTGCGTGGACCACCTCTCACGTCAGTCCGAGCCGAGTCTTCGAGTACACCGTGCGTGGGTTGCTTTCATCAAGGGATGCTTTCTCCATCCAGCTCGCCAAAGGGGGAAATGTTCCCATGCCACACGACGATGAAGTCCTCTCCTTCCTCGCGATTCACGCACGGGGGTTTGGGATTCCTGCGCATCCCTTCTTCCATCGGAACCTTGAAGAGTATGGCGTCGAGCTTCACCAACTAACACCGAATGGGATTTTCCATATGTTGGTGTTTGTTACTCTGTGTGAAGCCTTCCTGAAGGTGGAGTCGGACTTCAATCTATGGAGGTTATTATTCTGGATGCGAGCTTCTTCTGGAGGCCGCACGAAATGCTAAGGAGAGGATGGCCACGAGCGCTCGGGCGGTGGCTAACGCCGAGCTCGCTCGGGCTCGTGACGTAGCCCAAGCTGCTTTGGATGAGGCGGCCCGCGCACAGGCGGCTGCGGAATCCAACACCGAGGAGGCCCGAGTGACGCGAGATGCCGTGGTTGCGGTGGATTGACATCTCTCTGGTGAGCCTTCTCTTTGCTCTCGTGGCCTCTCCCGACGTCTTTGTACTCAACTTTGCTTTGTTCTTTCAGAGATAAAGGGTCTCCTGGCCGAGGCGGAGAAGGTGCTTGGTGACCGGGACACGGAGCTCGCGAATCTCCGTTCTCGGCTTTCCGAGGTCGAAGCAGAGTTGCAGAGGATTTGTGCTGCGGCAGTCGCCGCCTACGATCTGGTCCAGGGTCCGTACGAAGAGGCCTACTCGTGTAGGGACTCCATCTAAGCCTGACCGGGGAAGGTTTCTGAGGAGTTCAGAGGCTTTTGGGTGGGCCTCGGCAGCCTTCGAAATGTTGGGTGTTCTGTCTTTCTTGTAGTCCTCGGCAAATTCTCGGAACAGAGGCTCAACTCGGAGCTGTAGTCGGTCAAGGACTGGCTGGCGACTCGTCTGTCATCCTACGGAGGCGACGGAGCTATTTGCAGGGCTTGAATGGCCCTGGGCATGGTGCTATCGCACTACTCGGGGGTGGACCTCGAGGCTGTTGGAGAGGGCTTTGCCGATGACCCCTCCGATGCGGAGCTGGGGGAGCTCCTTAGGCGGATCGAACCGGTCCGTGATGACTGCATTCGGTAGATGGAAGAGGCGGAGAGGCAACGGCTGGGATAGCCCGTCCATAGTCTTGTATCCCTCCCCCTTTTTGTATTAATGCTTTTTAAGGAATGAAAAAAAGGCAGATTCTCGACTTATCTTGTTTGCTTGCTCGAGCCATTGCTTCTTGTGGGTGCTTTCGTTGCCTCCTGGCCGTAGACTGTGTGATCTTCGGGGGCTCGGGCTTTCATCCGTTGTGCCTCATTCAAATCGTGGCTGCGCTCTCGGTTGTTGTTGTTGTTGTCCGTTGGCTATGGGTCGTGCGACGCGGCTCGGAAGGAAAGGGCCCAGGCGCTTCGCCCGTTATGCCTCATTCGAACCATGGATACGCTCTAGGTTTTCGTTGTCCCTTGTCTATGGGTCACGCGGCTCTAGACTTGCTAGGTTCAGGTCTCCTGGCATGAGTCTTTGGGTCTCACGTGATTTGAGAAAGATGCCCCCTCTGTATCGTATGGACAAGTGGTTTTGTTCAGGGTTTTTGTTGTCCCTTAGCCATGGGTCGCACGACTAGGGGGAGTTAATTGTCTTAATGTAAGCTTTTGAGGCCTCATGTGGTCGTGTATCCCCCGAGCGTCGCAGGGCAGGAGGTCTATTTTCTCTGCCGCGCGGTGTTCCTTGCAGTCGGTCGATTGTTGACGCCGCATCGAGGCTTGGCGTTCTTATGCATAGAAGCACCTGAGTTGCTCGATGTTCCATGCGTTGGGGAGGGGATTGCCGTTGACGTCAGCCAAGCGGTAGGCGTCGGGTCGGAGAGCAGTAGAGACGACGTACGAGCCTTCCCATGGGGAATACAACTTATGTTTGTCCTTATTGGTCTGAATCCTTCGAAAGATCAAATCCCCTGCTTGGAGAACTCGAGGGTGGACTCGCTGTTCTTGGTAGCGCCACAATGCTTGTTGATATTTAGCCGATCACAAGAGTGCGACGCTGCGGGCTTTGTCAAGTTGGTCGACAGAGTTCTGCCTTTGAATGTATCCTAGAGGGGGGGGGGGTGAATAGGCTCTTTGAATTTTTAGGCGGTTTCTTGAAACACTTAGCGGACTGATTAATTCCAGGTGGCCCGGACTAGTCCAGTATGGTGCGGACTAGTTCGGTATGATTGTAATTGACACATCAATGTGAGGCTTGTTCCTACTTCAGGTATTTGTGCAGCGGAAAACAAATACTTATTTAAGTATAGTTAAGTAAGACACAATAACTCTCGATTTTAATACAAGGTGTGAATGTGAATCAAATGATGACTAACACCCTTAATTAGCAATTGAAGGACGATCAAGAAGACACAAGACAAGGTTTTATCCCGAGGTTCGATTCCACTCAGGAATCTACGTCCTCGTTGAGGAGTCCACCAACGATCGGGTCTTCACCAACCCTTCCCTCGTTGAATGTCCACAAAGGACGATTCAATTTCACTATCCACACACAGGGGTAAACAATTGTACGTGGGGCGTTCTCACAATCTGAGAGCTCACACAAGATTATAGAAAGTAATTCTTCCTCCCACACACAGAAACAAAGAACAACGATCAGCTATTGTGTGAGAGAAGACAAACCAAGAGCTCAATGTCGAGAAAAACTACTCTCTCCTTGACCCAGTCTCTAATCCTCAAAGACTTAATCTTTTTGAACTTAGAATGAGTGGAGAGAGAGGTACTTTTTGTGCTCTTGGGGCGTGCGGCGGCGCTGGGAATCGAGAGAGCCGTTTGTGTGGCCGTGCACCTCTATTTGTATAAGGTTTCCAAAAACCCTAGCATCCGGACTAGTCCGCTCTATTCCCCGGACTAGTCCGGTGTGCCGTGTATAATTTTCATGTTGCATGCGGCACAGTGGAAACCCTAATTTAATGTGATTCTAGAAAGTTGAACGGACTAGTCCGATCCAAGAGCGGACTAGTCCGGTGCAATGTGAATGCCGGTTTCAAAGAGTTGAATGGACTAGTCCGGTTTCTGAGTGACTAGTCCGGTGCAAGGTGAATGATGGTTCCATAGAGTTGATCGGACTAGTCCGGCTTCTAAGCGGACTAGTCCGGTGCAAGGTGAATATTGGTTCTAGAGAGTTGATCGGACTAGTCCGGTTTCTGAGCGTACTAGTCCGGTGCAAGGTGAATGTTGGTTCCAGAGAGTTGATCGGACTAGTCCGGTTTCCGAGCGGACTAGTCCGATGCAAGTGTTGTGAGGCAATAGAAAGTTGAACGGACTAGTCCGGTTTCTGAGTGGACTAGTCCAGTGCACCGTGTTGTGAGTGATTTAGATATGTTTTAATCTCTTACCCCTACATAAGGATTTTGAGCTCTTGAGATGTGTCTCTCACACACATCCTATACAAGTATGTCTACATTACTCTTGGTTCATGAATCTGTTCTTTTCCTTTTTCTTCATCACTTGATTTTTCACCTTTTTGAGTGCCCACTTCTACCTTACACGAGTTAATCTGCATTCATCTCAACAAGTTCATTAGGATCTCAATTCATTTGTCATCAATCATCCAAAACCCACAGGGGACTGCCTAGATGCACTTTCAATCTCCTCCTTTTTGGTAATTGATGACAGGCAACTGAGATTACATAATTAATGATAAAATTCAATTTTCATAAAGTGTGCATATATAAGAATGACAAATGAGTAACAAGAACCTCTCACATATATCCAGTCTTTGTGGTGGGATGCCTAAAAGTGTGTGAAGCAGAATGTGACATGCCACGAGAAGATAAGATCATATCAAAAGTAAAGGTAGTCATCACATCGATATCGAATAGGCATCACACATCCATGAGACTTCAAAATAAAACTTACATGAAACTTCAAAATACATGTCCATGTCCATCGCACATCCTTAAGGTTTACAATAAGATAACTTAAGATAAATCTCAATCTCTCCCCCGGCATCAAGTCACCAAAAAGGGAAAAATTTAGTGGAATAACTCATCGCCACTCTCTCACTCACTCTCGGTCCTATCTTCATCATCATCTTCATCAACGTCTTCATGACCATGCTGAGGAGGAGGAGTGGAGACACCTGCAAGTCCAAAAGACCTAAATTCTTGTTCGGTGAGTGGAGTCATTTCAGTGAAGTCTTCTTCAGAGTTCTCAGAGATCTGTGGTTATCCAACTGGCTCAATCTCTAGCTTCTCACATATGGCTTTGATGTTGGCCTTCATGTATCTTTGATGTCTTTTTCTGGCCAAACTCTCCTTGTGTTGCCTAACTTCAATTTTGCGACAACAGCCAAAGATAGAGGAGAGCATTTTGAGCATACCACTGGAGGACTCTCTAGAAGGTGGAGTGATATGAGTAGGTGTAGGCTCCGACGCCCTTGAGCCTTCATTAGCAGAGGGCACAGTGTAGACTGTAGGCTTCTGGGGCTTGAGACCAGTGTGAGATACATCTTTGACAAACTCCAGTCCTGTCACCTTCTCAATCATATACATGACATAAGGTGCATAGCCACAGGATCTGTTTGGAGTGATGGAGATATTCACAACGTCATTTTAGATGTACTCAAAGACATTGAAAGTCCTCTTCTTGCTTATCACTTTCATCAATGTCCTCAGAGTCCCTTGGATTGTCCCTGCATCACCATCCTTTGGAGCTATGGTCTTTCTCAAGATCCTATTGAGCACGGTAAAGAATGGATTCAAGTATTTGGTAGTGGGGGGTACATATGGCATTCTTGTATCATACAAGAATTCCATCTCATTCTTTTCCAAGGGCTTCAGGTTGTGAATGACAAGCTCATTATCCAGGGTGTGTTCAAGATGAAGAATCTTTGCAAATTCCTCATAGGTTCCATGTGTCATTCAAATCATGTCATCCCCATCATCACGGGCAAAGTAGAGAGTAGAGTAGAACTGAGTGATTACCTCATTGTTCCAGTCATACTGAAAAGATAGGAGGTCCTTCAACCCATGCCTCTCTAATGCCTCTAGTACCTCATGATAGGCTTGGCATTTCTTGGACTGCAAGTAGTCAATATTGAGCCACTGACTCTCAACCACATGATTCTTCATCTTCATGTAGACATGCTCATAGTAGTCAGCATGGAAGTTGCTCCAGAATCTGGAGTCTACACATTGCTTTGGCTTCCCATAGACTTGAATTTTTCTGAGGTTGTTCGCTAGTTCACTTCCCTTTCCAGTAAAGTCATCACTTGATGGCTGCCTGTTGCGGTGAATGAGGGTTTTCTTCTTCAAGGGACCAATAGGACCACTAGCAAGTCCTTTGCCCTTCCCGACACTTCTTCTGGGGGCCGCAAAGCTTCCAACAATGTCTTTGCTCTATGTCGTCTTACCAACCGGTCTCCTCCTTTTAGGAAGATAGTCGTCGAGAGAAGACAGTTGGGCAACGTTGTCATATTTCTTCTTCATGGCTTCGGAGAGTGATGACATCGTGCCAAAAAAATGAGGATTTGAGTCGAAGCATGAGGTCTGATCTGGATTAGTCCGAGGGAGAGAAGACCACACGTCGAGGAGAAGCTTTCCCGTAGAGAGGACTTTGACTTCGTTGGCTAAAGTCGAAAATCACCTTTGGGGGCTAGGGTTTGAGGAGTGAGAGGCAAAGGAGTGTTTGTGAGGTGAAGAGGGCTGAGGTTGGCACGTCTATAGACTCTTAAACTCGGACATACAGACTATTTCAGTGGGAGGACCGGACAAGTCTGGTATGCCAGATCTGTCCGGACTAGTCTGAGGGAGCGGACTAGTCCGGTGTTGACACCAGACTAGTTCGGGTCAACTGGACAAGTAAGAGTCAAAGTTAGGGAAATATTGGAAATTTGATCTAATATTGATCTAAGGACATAATTTTCACAAATAATCTTGATGAACATGCCCAGTAAGCAATCAACGATCAGACAATGATCATTATTCATCAAGATTCATTAATTTAAATAGTTTTCAAGAGAAAATCGAGATAAGGGATAGTTTTTTCACAAAGTAAGTAAGAATTTGAGAATTTAAGCAGGTATGCAGTGTTTCAAGCCACATTCCGAGAGTCAAGTATATTTAGTTCATTCCTAAGCTGACGAAAACGTTTTTCATCAAGTGGCTTGGTGAAGATATCAGCTAGTTGTTTCTCGGTTTTGACATGGAAAATGGCTATGTCTCCTTTGATTGAGTGGTCCCTCAAAAAATAATGCCGAATATCAATGTGTTTGGTCCTAGAGTGCTCAATAGGGTTATGTGCAATCTTAATCGCACTCTCATTGTCACAAAGGAGCGGAATACAGTTCATATTGTAACCTAGTCCCTTAGAGTTTGTCGCATCCAAAGGAGTTGTGCACAACAACCCCCGGCTGCAACATACTTCGGTTCAGCTGTGGACAAGGTAATGGAGTTTTGCTTTTTGGAGGACCAGGAAACTAGGGACCTACCCAAGAATTGGCAAGTTCCGGAGGTACTTTTTCTATCTACTTTGCATCCTGCATAATCTGCATTGGAGTATCCAATGAGATTGAACTTTGAACCTTTAGGGTACCAAAGGCCTAGGTTGGGTGTATGGACTAAATATCGCAAGATTCTCTTTACGGCTGTCAAATGACATTCGTTAGGGTTGGCTTGAAATCTTGCACACATACAAACACTCAACATGATATCAGGCCTAGATAAACAAAGATAAAGTAGAGATCCAATCATGGAACGGTATACCTTTTGATCCACGTTAGGTCCATCTTCATTAAGATCTAAATGTCTATTTGTTGCCATGGGAGTCTTTATGGTCTTCGCTTTGTCCATGCCAAATTTCTTGAGAATGTCTTGAGTGTACTTTGTTTGGCTTATGAACGTTCCTTCCTTTAGTTGTTTTACTTGGAATCCTAAAAAGTATCTCAATTCTCCCATCATGGACATCTCGAATCTATCTGTCATGATTTTACTAAATTCTTGACAAAAAGATTTATTAGTTCAACCGAATATGATATCATCAACATAGATTTGACAAATAAATAGATCATCATTGAAGTGCTTGGTAAACAGTGTGTAATCAGCTTTACCAATTTTAAAGCCATTTTCAATTAGAAAATCTCTAAGGCACTCATACCAAGCTCTAGGAGCTTGTTTGAGGCTATAGAGAGCCTTACACAGTTTGAACACATGGTCGGGGTACTCTCGATCTTCAAAACCAGGGGTTGCTCCACGTACACCTCCTCTTTGATAGGTCCATTGAGGAAGGCGCTTTTGACGCCCATTTGATATAGCTTGAAATCATAGTGAGTAGCATATGCAAGTAATATACGAATTAATTCAAGTCTACCTACGGGAGCAAAAGTCTCGTCGAAATCCAAACCCTCGACTTGTGAGTAACCTTTGGCCACAAGTCATGCCTTTTTCTTGTTACAACTCCGTGTTCATCTTGCTTGTTGCGGAAGACCCATTTAGTGCCGACGATATTGGACTTTGGTCTTTCAACAAGTTCCCATACTTCATTCCTCTCAAAGTTGTTTAGTTCTTCTTGCATTGCCATCACCCAGTCTAGATCTTTTAGCACATCTTCGACCTTGTATGGTTCTAAAGAGTCTACAAAGGAATAATATTCACAAAAATTAGCTATACGTGATCGAATTGTCACTCCCTTTTGTATGTCACCAATTATGTTGTCGATAGGGTGATCTCTTGGTATGCTTTGGTGTACTCTTGGATGTGGCACTTGTGGTGTTGTGTTCTCATAATCATCATCTTATTCGGCTCCCCATGGATCGTTGCCGTCGTCAATGCTTTGATCATTTTGTTGGTCTTCGTGATCTTGATTTTGTGCATGGGCTCCCCCTTGATCATAGCTCTCCTGTTGAGGTTCATCTTGAGCACCTGATTCTTGTGATTGTTCTTGAGGTCGAATATCACCAAGTGCCATTCTCCTCAATGCTTGACATGGGGATTCTTCTTGATCTAGCACACACTTATCAACTTGCTCCGTTTGGGAGCCATTAGTTTCATCGAACACTACGTCACGTGCTACTTCAACAAGTCCGGAGACCTTGTTGAAGACACGATAAACGTAGGAGTTTGAATCATAGCCGAGCAAGAAACTCTCATCAGACTTCTAAGCGAATTTTGAAGTCCTAGACTTCTTGTTTAGAATATAACATTTTGAACCAAAAACTCGAAAGTACGAAATATTCGGTTTGTTAACATAGAGTAGTTCATATGAGGTTTTCTTGAGTAGGTGATGAAGGTACAGTCGGTTTGTTGCATGACAAGCAGTGTTGATAGCTTCAGCCCAAAAGCGGTCAGAGGTCTTGTATTCGTCAATCATTTTCCTTGCCATCTCAACGAGCGTCCGATTCTTCCTTTCAGCTACCCCGTTTTGTTGTGGGGAGTAGGGTGCAGAAAGTTCGTGCTTTATTCCTTCTTCATCTAGATACTCATTGACTTGTGTGTTCTTGAATTCTATTCCATTTTCACTTGTTATGTTCTTGATTATCAATGAGAATTCATTTTCAGCTCGCCTGAGAAACTTCTTGAGTGTTCCTTGAGTTTCTGACTTATCATGCAAAAAGAAAACCCACGTGAAGCGTGAAAAATCATCGACAATAACTAAACCATATTTATTACCACTGATGCTTATATAAGCAATTGGACCGAATAGGTCCATGTGGAGGAGCTCGAGTGGTCTTGTTGTAGTCATGACATTCTTTGCTGGATGGGGTGCTCCTACTTGTTTCTAGGCTTGACACGTGCTACAAGGCCTATTTTTCTCAAAAACAACATTCTTCAAACCTCAGATGTGATTGCCTTTTAGAAGTTTTTGTAGATTCCTCATACCAACATGCGCTAGCTGTCTATGCCAGATCCAACCCATGTTGGTCTTTGCAATCAAGCATGTGTCAAGTTCGGCTTTATCTTTGTTGAAATCAACTAGATAAAGTTTTCCCTTTAACACACCCTTGAAGGCAATAGAGTCATCACTCCTTCTAGATACGGTCACACCCTCATTAGTGAACAGGTAATTATAACCTTTGTCACATAGTTGAGATATGGACAGGAGGTTATAATCTAAGGAATCAAAATGTAAAACATGAGAAAGTGTGTGTTGTGATGAAATAGCTATTTTACCGGTACCTAGTACCTTTCCTTGACTATTGTCACCAAAACAGATGCCTTCGCTTGAGTCTTCATTTTGTTCGTACTCCACAAACATTTTTCTTTCTCTGGTCATATGATTGGTGCACCCACTATCTAGCACCCATTTCGCTCCACCGGATGCATATGCCTGCAAGAAAGAAGCTATGCTTTGGCTTTAGGTACCCAAGCTTGCTTGGGTCCTTTGAGGTTAGTGACAAGTGACTTGGGCACCCACACGTGAGACTTGGTGTTCTCATGGCGTGGCCCAACATATTTGGCATGAACTTTTCTGAGACTTTTTTTCATAAGCACATATGAAGAAACAAAGGTTCTAAACAAGATTTGTTGTTCATATGAGTTTTCAATGTTAATTTTATCAACATTGTTATGTTTTCCAACTTGGGAGGAATTTCCTTTGACAAAGACAATGCTCTTCTTGTTATCCTTGTGGCTTCTAGCGGTTTGCCTTTCACCATAAGAATACCCAATATCATGTTTGACATTGGGAGGTCTTGTGACCAAGTATGCACTACGTGCATACTTGACCTTCTCCTTGTTAAACATGCCACTTTGAGAGGGATGCTTGTTTTTTGTCAAGTTTGACTTTTCTTTTATATGGGTGTCATTTTTAGTACATGTACAAGTTACAAGAGTTTTGGATTCAACATGTTGAGATGGTGAGCTTAAATAGGATGAAAAACCACTTTGCTTGAGTGACTCAGCTTGCACCTCAAGAATCTTGTTAACCTTAGTTAAGTTAGCAAGTTTATCATCGAGTGCAGTTTTTGAGTCTTTTAGCTTCAAACAAGTCTCCTTTCTTGAAGCTAACTCAAGCTCAAGTGATTTGCTTCGCTCCTTTTTAATCTCAAGAAGTCCTTCAATCTTAAGATATTTCTCCTTTTGGAGAATGATCATATCTTCTTGTCGATTGATTAGCTCCTCCTTATCAACTATCTCATCCATTAGAATTTTCATTTTAGCTATAGTGTTTTTATCTAAACCTCTAAGTATATCTTCATCATCACTAGAATTATCAGTATCACTAGTAAAAGAATGTAAGGAGGAAGATTTGGTTTTAACCTTTCTTTTGCGTTCCTTGGCCATTAGGTATGTGTGGTTGGTGTCCTTCCATGCTCCCATGGTTGGGAATAGGGTAGACTTCATGGTAGGTTTCTTGATAGCTATGGTGGCCATCTCCTCTTCTTCTTCAGATGATGACTCATCATTGGAGTCCCATTCCTTCCCTAGATGAGCTTGGCCATATTGCTTCTTTTTCTTGAATATTTTCTTTTGTTGAGGCTTGATGTCTTTACTCTTCCTCTTGTTGTCTTCATGTGGACAATCAACAATGAAATGATCATATTCTCCATAATTGTAGCATGCACGCCTCATCTTGGATCTTTGTTTGTCCTTGTATCTTCTTTCATTTAAGTTGCCACCCTTTTTTATTCTCATCATTTTCTTGAAGTTTTTGATGAACATGATCATGTCTTCTTCATCGATATCAGTGCTATCATCATCACTATCATCGTCCTCAAGAGCTTCTGGAGATTCTTTTGATGCTGGCTTGCATGTTGCCTTTAGTGCAACTCCTCTCTTCTTTGCCAAGGTGAGGTCGGCAAGTTCTTTGACATGCTAGGCTTCCTTCTCCATCATTTCAAAGTTGATGATCTTGTCAAGAATCTCGTCCTTGGTCATTTTGTAAAACCCGAGACTTTCTCTGATCATGGAGAAGAGTGTCAAGTTCTGAGGCATGAATGCTCTAAGAATTAACTTGACCACCTCATGATCCGTCCACTTCTTGCTACCATAGGCTCGGACCTTATTGATGAGAGACTTCAGTCTATTGTACATCTCTTGAGGTGATTCTCCTTCTTCGATGGCAGACCTTCCCAATTCACCTTCTATCATTTCAATCTTGGCTTCACGCACATGACGATCACCCTCATGTGCGGTTTTGAGAGTGTCCCATATTTCTTTAGCAATTTCGAGTCCATCCACCTTGTGTCACACCCGGTTTCTCCGAAGAACAACCGAGTGAATATCACATGTATGCCAGGATCATTTTCTCATACATGTGATGACAAATAGTGAAGCATCATTTATTACAAGCTAGGTGTCGAATATAAATAAGTCTTACATAGCAGATGTCTCGATGGACAATAATAAATTCATCACAAGTAAATAAACTAGCAGCGGAATATTATTCTTGAGGGCTCCGTCACAGGCGTTGCCCGGGGGACTCCATGAACCTAGAAACCTTCTTCGGGTCCAAAGTCTTGGTCATTATACACCACCTCATTATCTTGACCTGAGCAGCAATATAAACCAACAAATATGCAAGGTTGAGTACCGATGGTACTCAGCAAGTGTGGGAAAGTTATGTCATGCATGGCTAGAACAAGGGGAGGTTGAACTCATGGTTAAAGCACTATGCAATTAATACCTATCACCTTAGCTTATTAAGCACCTAAATAACTACATAGGTGAAATGGTCCCAATCTCCCAACCCATCATCAAAATCAAGTAACCATGACATTATTTCCGATGTTAAGCTCCCCGCTTAACATCCACAACTTCCAAAACCATCACTCCTCTAATCATGAATAAGTCCAAGCTGCTCTTAACCGTGAGCACGACTGTCATGACAGTTTTGACTCTGCAGAGTTTGTACCACTGTACCCACACGTAGTGATTTCATCCCCCGTTGCCGGGTGGACTAAAAGAACCTCCATTATGCCAGTGGCTACGAACCACATTCACACTTCCCAGGTGTGTAGCCAGATCACTACGAAGCCTTTACAAAGGGATTCCCGACGAGCGTGGGCCCACTGAGGTTTCACCCCTAACAGCATACAAGAGGCTCCAACCCCGCTGCAGTGGCCCCCTCTTGAGCCTTGCGGTTCATATGGTAGTTCAGCTGACACCTATTCCCCGCACCATCCAACACACCCATACTACGCCGGGGATACACCTAATTAATTGGCCAAGCTGCCCCATCTCAGCATGTGGTTGGCACGGTAAAGCCAGGTTACATGCTCCATGAACCGGTCCTTAGGATCTAGGCAAGTACTAAACACAAACCCGAGTCTCGTGCACCCAGCACACAACCAAAACATCCAACTTGCCTTGATCCCTACCTCTACATAACTCACAATTATCATTCAAGAGTATGGTAAAATAAACTGATGATCTCATATCCCAAATATACCATTCTAAGCACGGCTAAGCATATGCATAATAATAAATGACATGATAAAATGAATCCCAACCCAAGCTTCAAGGAAACAAGGTAATGCAATTCTAGGGAAACTTCCTAGCAAAGGTTTCATATTTTCAATTGACAATGCAAATAATTCTAACTACACATCCTAGTATAGGATCAAAGTGGTCAAGGACACTTGCCTCCTTCCTGCTGCTCTTGAAATAGGTAGTCCTGATCTTGGAAAGGAATAACTTGCTCTTGAGCAGGTTCTACATCATACAATCACACATAGCAAAGGAAAAACAACAATCCATAAGACATAGTTCACACTTCCACTTCATACAAACCACACATTCACATGTAACAAAGCCATTCACAACTTCTATGTGTTGTGTTTACTCTATGTATGTTGACCTTTGGCTTACATGTACTTTTAATCATGTGTATATGATTCCTACTTTTGTATTCACATTTATGCTTGCATACTTATATATGAGTTTCCAATTTAAATAAATTCCTTATATTTAATTACTACACCTTTTAGCTACCAAGTATGCATGAAAGGTATTTTCCTACTCCATATGTGTCTTCAGAATTTCTACCGACCCTAAACTGAATTCTTTGGATTTTAGAAACTTCATTTATCATTTAATAGTTGCTATATTTTCAGATTTATTTCCTATGCATAAATGTGAACTTTATTATGAAAATAACAAGACACATCATCTAAACAGAATAGGTTCTGATCTAAAATATTTACTAATATATTTTTGACCTTTTCCTCTGATGTAAACTATTTTACATTTATTTTCCCTATTTTTAGAACAATTCTTTACTTAAAAATGTGTCCCTATAAATAATAAATGTGAATAATAAATTAAACAGATTCATTTCAGCCCAAAATCTATTTTTATCTCACTCCAAAGTTTTCTAAGTACTGAGAAAGTTTTTAATTTAATTTTGACAATACGTTTGTCCCACTTTTAAATTTTAAATACTAGCCACATATTCAATTTCCTAAATTAAATATCAAACAGGGTTAAAAAGGTAAACTCACCCCACTACAGGGCCTATAATATTATTTTAACAATTTTCAGGGGTCTAGCTACTCATAACAGAGGAGTTTTCCTATTTTTTATTAAGTCCAGTGGCTAAAACTGATTTTTAAATGAATTTACATGATTTTCTGAAGTTCCAGGGGCTAGATCAGAAGTTTTCGGGGCTAGCTCTTATTTCCCGAGAACCCCAGGGGGTAGCACGTAAGATTTCCAGTCTTTATAACGCGGGGCTAACGTGGACCGTCCGATTTAAAACAGACGGCTGAGATTATAACGTCCAACCGGTACGCGGGGATTTAAACTCTACTGTGCGATTTAAAATAAACGGCGCACAAGCGGCCACGTCGCTCTGATCGAGCGCAGACGGCGCTGCCCGGCGGCGCACGGCGGCGGGAGGCGGCGATCTCGCCGGAGAGTTTCGGATCTTCGCGAATTCTTCCTAGAACTGTGGTTTTATGGCATAGATCGGTGGAGGGGAGGTCGGGGATCTCACCTCGGGGGTTTTCTTGAGCTCGGAGGTCCTGGAAAGCGATCGACGACGAGGTCCGAGGAGAATTCACGGCGAGGCTCGTCGGCGCTGTGTTTGATCCGCAAACCACCGAGTTTTCTGCACCTGCGAGGTTCCCCGGAGGCGGTGGATCAAGACCAGCGAGTTAGATCGGAATTCCCGAGCGTAGATCGGGCAGAATTCGCCGGAGGTGCTCGGATTCTCACCGGAGCAAAATCGGCGGATCGCGTGGGAAAAACGGGACAAGGCCGGGGTTTTTATAGACGGGGGAGGGCGGTGGTTGGTTTAGATCGAGCTAGAGTCTTCGGGGTCCGGAAATCGGCTGGGATACGCGAGAATTCCCGATCGGTTTTGATTCGGGTGAGAGAGTCCCGGCCGATCGCGGCGCGGGCGCGAGGAAGAAGAAAAGCTGGCGGGCTCCGCCTGTCAGTGGGAGAAAGGGGGCGCGCGCGGCTGCGGGCTGGCGCGGAGCAGGGTGGGCTGGCTGGTGGGTTTCGGCCCACTGGCCGGTTTTTTTCTGTTTTCCTTTTTCTTTTTCTATTTCTTTTTTGTTTTGAGTTTAAATTGAATTCCAGTTTGAATTTAAATTGTTGCAAAACATGCAACACGTCCAAAAAATTTTAAATTCCCCTCTTAACAGGATTTTGGGGTGTTACAGCTCTACCCCTCTTAAAAGAAATCTCGTCCTCGAGATTGGTGGTTCTAAGAAAACAATTCCGGAAATTGTGCCTTAAGCTCATCTTCTCGCTCTCAGGTGGCCTCCTCTTCCGAGTGATGCTTCCACTGCACCTTGCACATCCGGATTCTTTTATTTCTTGTGAGGCGTTCCATCGTTTCCAAAATCTTGGATGGTTGCTCGGCATAAGACAAATGCTCAGCTACATCCACTTCATTCATGGATAACACCACTTCAGGCGTCCTCAGGCATTTCTTGAGTTGTGACACATGGAATACATCGTGCACATCCAATAAGCGAGCCGGTAATTCTAGTTGATACGCCACTTCGCCTTTCCTCTCCAGAACTTGAAAGGGTCCGATGTATCGAGGTGACAACTTCCCTTTCACCTTGAACCGACGAAGTCCTCGGATAGGGGACACCTTGAGATAGACATAGTCTCCCACGTTGAAAATGAGCTCTCTTCTTCGTACATCGGCATAGCTCTTTTGGCGTGTCTGTGCTATCCTCAAATTGTTGCGAATTTCCCTCACCTTCGCCTCGGCTTCTTGTAGTACTTCTGGACCAAACACTTTACTTTCCCCTGTTTGGTTCCAAAATAGGGGAGTTCTGCACTTCCTCCCGTACAAAGCTTCAAACGGTGACATCTTCATACTATTCACAAGGCATAGATTGAGCCTCATAACCTCGTCCTTCAATTCTACAGGCATGTCCTTCAAGCTCAACTTATTGACCTGCACTTTCCGACTTAAAGCATCAGCCACGATGTTTGCTTTCCTAGGATGATAGTTGATGCCCACATCAAAGTCATTGATTAGTTCTAACCATCTCCTTTGCCTGAGGTTGAGATCTGGCTGTGTGAAAATGTACTTTAAACTCTTATGATCCGTATATATCTCTGTCCTCTTCCCCATCAAGTAGTGCCGCCAAATTTTCAACGCGTGTACCACTGCGGCTAGTTCTAGGTCATGTGTAGGATAGTTTTTCTCGTGCTTCCGGAGTTGTCGGGATGCATAAGCCACGACATGCCCTTCTTGCATGAGAACACATCCCAACCCGTTTCCAGAGGCATCACAGTACACCGTGAAATTCTTCTGCATATCTGGCATAACCAACACTGGGGCTGTTGTCAATCTTTTCTTTAGCTCCTGAAAACTCGTCTCGCACTGTGGCGTCCATGTGAATGTGATTCCCTTCTCCAACAGTTTGGTGAGGGATCTCGAGATCTTAGAGAATCCCTCAATAAACCATCGATAGTATCCAGCCAATCCCAAAAAGCTTCGAACTTCCCCGACATTTTCAGGGGTCTTCCGCTTCTGGATATCCTCGATTTTGGCAGGATCTACGGAGATTCCTCCCTCTGAGATTATATGTCCTAAGAAGGGAACTTTCTTCAGCCAAAACTCACACTTGCTCAACTTGGCATATAGTTGGTGTTCTCTCAGCCTCTGCAACACCAACCTTAGATGTTTCTCATGTTCTTCTTCATCTTTGGAGAAGACGAGAATGTCATCTATGAAAACCACCACAAATTTGTCCAGATATTCCATGAATACCTTGTTCATGAGATACATGAAGTATGCCGGGGCATTAGTTAGCCCGAAAGGCATGACAGTGTATTCATACAGTCCGTACCGAGATACAAAAGCTATCTTGGGAATATCCGATTGCCTTATCTTGAGTTGATGGTATCCCGACCTGAGATCAATTTTCGAGAACACACAAGCTCCCCTCAACTGATCAAACAAGTCTTCAATGCGGGGTAATGGGTACTTGTTCTTGATGGTTACCTCATTCAAGGCACGATAATCCACGCATAACCTTTGGGTTCCGTCCTTTTCCTCTTCCGGCCATCTGGCATGATCAACCAAATGTTAATTTAAAGTATTACGTATTATCTTACTACTTTCACTTGTTTGTACTTTGAAGTGTTGAAGCTTTGTTATACTTTTCTAGTGTTTCATATCTCTCACAAAAATAAATGCAATATTATTTCATGTGGGTTCACACACCAAAGCAAGACAATCTGAAGACGAGGCTGTGGACAATTGCTCATGGCTTCCACAACTCACGTCACACACCAAGCATTAACACACCATTAACTAACGTAACGACTCGACTACTCGACATTTAAGGGGAAGGCTCTACGCTACTCATTTTCTTGAGCTGGATCCTCGGGATCTTCCTCATCATTTCGGCTGCCTTCTGACTCTGCTTTGGGTGGGGAGGCTGCTAGTGGAGAAGTGCGACGACGCCTGATCACTCGGCGATCTGGGGAGTCAGGAGTCCATGTATCATTCACGGTGACACACAGTTCATTCCCATCTCCTCTTTCTCTCGCCCTCAAGCAGGCTCGAAGCAACGCCTCAGTTTCCTTCAGGGTGACACGAACATCCTGAAGCTCCTGCTGACACTCCTGCAATCGAGTGCTAAGCATGGCAGCATCCTCTAAGCACAAATCCATGTGCTCATGGGAAGTCCCTTGCTGCATTGGCGGGTACTTATACTCCGACGTACCACTCTCGCGCTGGAGGACATACATGTACTCAGTCCTGTCCAGGTGTCGACGATAGATGTGACTCTGGCAGGTGATGGCCTCCCAGGTGACATCCTTCTCCGCATCGACCTGTGTCGCTCTACAAGCTGGAGAGCGGTGGATCTTAAGCAGCTGATTTTCGTGTATAATCCTCATCTCTGAACTCCATTCTTCCCTCTTCTCACGGATGGTCCTGGTGTAGTTATAGTGGATGATTAGCTTGCCCGTATTGCCGGCGGCTTCGAGCATACGTCGAAGACGGCGCAACAAGCCTCCTACCGCCAATCCGTAGGAAAGGTACGTCACCGGACGACTCTCCTCTCTTTCGGCAAGGGCAACTACAGGAACTCTTCCTCCTGTGGACTTGCGAGCGGTGCGAATCATGCGAACCATCTAAAACAAAAAGCATTTAGACTTAGGTTAGATAAACTTTTTAAACAAAAAACCTATTTTGAATGAAAATTGGGGTAAGATGAAGAAAGTGAATCATTAAATAACACTTTTCAACACACACCTTGTAAAAATAGTTTTTAAGAAAATAGGGCCCTTACATACGTCCATTTCTACCTAGGTCCACGTTCCTACGGGCAACCTTGGCTCTGATACAACTTCTGTCACACCCGGTTTCTCCGAAGAACAACCGAGTGAATATCACATGTATGCCAGAATCATTTTCTCATACATGTGATGACAAATAGTGAAGCATCATTTATTACAAGCCAGGTGTCGAATATAAATAAGTCTTACATAGCAGATGTCTCGATGGACAATAATAAATTCATCACAAGTAAATAAACTAGTAGCGGAATATTATTCTTGAGGGCTCCGTCACAGGCGTTGCCCGGGGGACTCCATGAACCTAGAAACATTCTTCGGGTCCAAAGTCTTGGTCATTATACACCACCTCATTATCTTGACCCGAGCAGCAATATAAACCAACAAATATGCAAGGTTGAGTACCGATGGTACTCAACAAGTGTGGGAAAGTTATGTCATGCATGGCTAGAACAAGGGGAGGTTGAACTCATGGTTAAAGCACTATGCAATTAATACCTATCACCTTAGCTTATTAAGCACCTACATAACTACATAGGTGAAATGGTCCCAATCTCCCAACCCATCATCAAAATCAAGTAACCATAACATTATTTCCGATGTTAAGCTCCCCGCTTAACATCCACAACTTCCAAAACCATCACTCCTCTAATCATGAATAAGTCCAAGCCGCTCTTGACCGTGAGCACGGCTGTCATGACAGTTTTGACTCTACAGAGTTTGTACCACTGTACCCACACGTAGTGATTTCATCCCCCGTTGCCGGATGGACTAAAAGAACCTCCATTATGCCAGTGGCTACGAACCACATTCTCACTTCCCAGGTGTGTAGCCAGGAGATCACTACGAAGCCTTTACAAAGGGATTCCGGACGAGCGTGCGCCCACTGAGGTTTCACCCCTAACAGCATACAAGAGGCTCCAACCCCACTGCAGTGGCCCCCTCTTGAGCCTTGCGGTTCATATGGTAGTCCAGCTGACACCTATTCCCCGCACCATCCAACACACCCATACTACGCCGGGGATACACCTAATTATTTGGCCAAGCTGCCCCATCTCAGCATGTGGTTGGCACGGTAAAGCCAGGTTACATGCTCCATGAACCGGTCCTTAGGATCCAGGTAAGTACTAAACACAAACCCGAGTCTCGTGCACCCAGCACACAACCAAAACATCCAACTTGCCTTGATCCCTACCTCTACATAACTCACAATATCTCATTCAAGAGTATGGTAAAATAAACTGATGATCTCATATCCCAAATATCCCATTCTAAGCACGGCTAAGCATATGCATAATAATAAATGACATGATAAAATGAATCCCAACCCAAGCTTCAAGGAAACAAGGTAATGCAATTCTAGGGAAACTTCCTAGCATGGGTTTCATATTTCAATTGACAATGCAAATAATTCTATCTACACATCCTAGCATAGGATCAAAGTGGTCAAGGACACTTGCCTCCTTCCTGCTGCTCTTGAAATGGGTAGTCCTGATTTTGGAAAGGAATAACTTGCTCTTGAGCAGGTTCTACATCATACCATCACACATAGCAAAAGAAAAACAACAATCCATAAGACATAGTTCACACTTCCACTTCATACAAACCACACATTCACATGTAACAAAGCCATTCACAACTTCTATGTGTTGTGTTTACTCTATGTATGTTGACCTTTGGCTTACATGCACTTTTAATCATGTGTATATGATTCCTACTTTTGTATTCACATTTATGCTTGCATACTTTATATATGAGTTTCCAATTTAAATAAATTCCTTATATTTAATTACTACACCTTTTAGCTACCAAGTATGCATGAAAGGTATTTTCCTACTCCATATGTGTCTTCAGAATTTCTACCGACCCTAAACTGAATTCTTTGGATTTTAGAAACTTCATTTATCATTTAATAGTTGCTATATTTTCAGATTTATTTCCTATGCATAAATGTGAACTTTATTATGAAAATAACAAGACACATCATCTAAACAGAATAGGTTCTGATCTAAAATATTTACTAATATATTTTTGACCTTTTCCTCTGATGTAAACTATTTTACATTTATTTTCCCTATTTTCAGAACAATTCTTTACTTAAAAATGTGTCCCTATAACTAATAAATGTGAATAATAAATTAAACAGATTCATTTCAGCCCAAAATCTATTTTTATCTCACTCCAAAGTTTTCTAAGTACTGAGAAAGTTTTTAATTTAATTTTGACAATATGTTTGTCCCACTTTTAAATTTTAAATACTAGCCACATATTCAATTTCCTAAATTAAATATCAAACAGGGTTAAAAAGGTAAACTCACCCCACTACAGGGCCTATAATATTATTTTAACAATTTCCAGGGGTCTAGCTACTCATAACAGAGGAGTTTTTCCTAATTTTTATTAAGTCCAGGGGCTAAAACTGATTTTTAAATGAATTTACATGATTTTCTGAAGTTCCAGGGGCTAGATCAGAAGTTTCCTGGGCTAGCTCTTATTTCCCGAGAACCCCAGGGGGTAGCACGTAAGATTTCCAGTCTTTATAATGCGGGGCTGACGTGGACCGTCCGATTTAAAACAGACGGCTGAGATTATAACGTCGAACCGGTACGCGGGGATTTAAACTCTACCGTGCGATTTAAAATAAACGGCGCACAAGCGGCCACGTCGCTCTGATCGAGCGCGGGCGGCGCTGCCCGACGGCGCACGGTGGCGGGAGGCGGCGATCTCGCCGGAGAGTTTCGGATCTTCGCGAATTCTTCCTAGAACTGTGATTTTATGGCATAGATCGGTGGAGGGGAGGTCGGGGATCTCACCTCGGGGGTTTTCTTGAGCTCGGAGGTCCTGGAAAGCGATCGACGATGAGGTCCGAGGAGAATTCACGGCGAGGCTCGTCGGCGCTGTGTTTGAGCCGCAAACCACCGAGTTTTCTGCACCTGCGAGGTTCCCCGGGGGCGGTGGATCAAGACCAGCGAGTTAGATCGGAATTCCCGAGCGTAGATCGGGCAGAATTCGCCAGAGGTGCTCGGGTTCTCACCGGAGCAAAATCGGCGGATCGCGTGGGGAAAACGGGACAAGGCCTGGGTTTTTATAGACAGGGGAGGGCGGCGGGTTGGTTTAGATCGAGCTGGAGTCTTCGGGGTCCGGAAATCGGCTAGGATACGCGAGAATTCCCGATCGGTTTTGATTCGGGTGAGAGAGTCCCGGCCGATCGCGGCGCGGGCGCGAGGAAGAAGAAAAGCTGGTGGGCCCCGCCTGTCAGTGGGAGAAAGGGGGCGCGCGCGGCTGCGGCTGGCGCGGAGCAGGGTGGGCCGGCTGGTGGGTTTCGGCCCACTGGCCGGTTTTTTTCTGTTTTCCTTTTTCTTTTTCTATTTCTTTTCTGTTTTGAGTTTAAATTGAATTCCAGTTTGAATTTAAATTATTGCAAAACATGCAACACGTCCAAAAAATTTTAAATTCCCCTATTAATAGGATTTTGGGGTGTTACACCTTGGTGAACTCGTCTCGGCTCAATGATGAGGTGATTACTGTTGCGGCTTGAGCATTCCAATGAATGGCTTGTTCTTGATCCAAGGTTAGCTCTTCATCGTCATCAGGTATATCTAAACCTATACACACTATATGCCAAAGACTTGGGTTAAGAGATATAAGGTGCATTTTCATATTTTGTTTCCATATTGTATAATCAGTTCCATCAGAGTAAGGTGGTTTGCCAAATGGAATTGACAAATAATGATTATTTGAATTTAAACGCTCATAATTAAAAGGATATCGGGAGTAGTCCTTGTGAATACCCCTTTTTGCTTTTTGTCTTCAATTTTCTTCCCATTAGGGAAGAGTGCCTTCTTCCGCAAAAACACCTTTAGTTGGAGCATCTCCTCATCATCATCCTCGCAGTCTTGGATGGCATTGAGGAGCTTCTCCAACTTTTGGTTCCCTTCGTCACCACCATTTTCATAATGGAAGCCCTTGG
Organism: Neostapfia colusana; assembly: GCA_030760725.1. Taxonomy (NCBI): domain Eukaryota; kingdom Viridiplantae; phylum Streptophyta; class Magnoliopsida; order Poales; family Poaceae; genus Neostapfia; species Neostapfia colusana. The sequence goes on from JASWHV010000006.1 coordinate 113,224,027, forward strand.
ATTCACCCTTGATTACCGATGTCGTCTCTTCGAGCGGTGATTCTATTTTGAAGAGTTTGACTCTGATACCAATTGAATGTAGCCTAGAGGGGGGGGGGTGAATAGGCTCTTTGAATTTTTAGGCGGTTTCCTGAAACACTTAGTGTGACACCCTCAATTCTATGGAGAACCTCGGAACCGAGAACTAATGCATATGTGTGCCCAGGATGTTCATCACACATACACATATGTCCCACAAACTGAATTCAGATTATATATTACCACGAATAACAGGGTTTTATTACAATGTCTCATGAGTCTTGGACTCATACTAACAGCGGAAGTCTTAATCTAACAGCGGAAGTCTTTATTCTAGCAACGGAAGTCTTGTAACTAATGCGGAAGCAATCTAAGCAGCAGCAACAGCTCCATCTCCGCTCCACCCCCACAGGCAAGGTTGAGGATAGATTACACGCCTAATGCTCCACCTAGTCTTCATAGTAATCTTCTCCTGTTGCTGATGATGAAATAATAATGCAAGTTTGAGTACAATGATGTACTCAACAAGTGTGGAAAAATATGATATGCAGATCATAACAAGGTAGGTATAAAAATGCTCATTGCAGAAAGCAAAGTTATTTATCAAAAACCACGATAAAACAACAACTTATCTTTAAGTGAATGTAATCCCAACATATATTAAAATACCAATCATACCTCTATTATGTTCATTACTTTCATGTCCCAACCAGACATTGATCAACCTCATTCTTGCTCACGAATACCTTCTCGTATCCGCTACCATCTCACGAATACCATCTTGTATTCGCTACCATTTCATTTCCGTCTCACACTGAGATCAACCTCGTTGCCATGACTCAACAGTCATGCAACCAATCTTATCACCCGGACTCAACAGTCCCGAAAACCAAACCAAAACCATCCCAAAAATAACTATCCAACTAATCATGGAAGTTGGCCAGACGCTCGTGACCGTAAGATCGGCTATCATGATAGTTTTAGACTTTGCAGAGTTTGCACCTCTTCACCCACAAGTTTGTGATTTCGTCACACGTCGGCGACTGCGGAACCTCCATTTTACCAGTACACAACCGTCGGTGTATGGCCAAGAGATCACACAATAGCCTTTACAAAGGGGCTACAAGATGTATGGACTCATTAAGGTTTCACCGGCAGGCTAGAATCTCCAATTCTCCCACCCACAGGCCCCCTCTTGTGCCATGCTGTTCCCAGGGCAGTCCTCACTCGACTCCCATTCCCCACGCCTTCCTCAGTCCATAACAATCTAGCAACTTACCTAATTAGTCAGCTAAGCCGCACCCATACTTGGCCTTGTGGTGGCACTGTTATTCTGGCATGTGCTCGCATGAACCGGTCCTTATATCTATGGCAAGTAAACCGCCATCTCATGCTACCTCATTCACAAACCCGGCTTGCCTAGATATCCCTCCGATCCATGTTCATTAATATCATAAGTTTCTTATTATCATTACGAGTGCAGTTAGCTAGACACATCTATCTCGCTTCCCAATCCCATGGACTCAGCGAAGCATAAAAGCAAAAATCATACCCGACTCATAAACTTCCCTGGCGACAAGGGTGGTTTAACCAAAACTAGTAAACTTCCTATAAAAGGGTTTCCCATCATGTTTGACTCAGCACCCACACCTTTTCGCAAACAAAACAGTTTTTCCAAAACATAGGATCAATATGGTCAAGGGAACTTGCCTAGTTCTTGCGGTTCCGGTTGCTCTTGGATCTCGAAACCTTGTCGTTGCAGCTTGTTGTAGACAGCTCCCTGAGCTTGTCTTTCTATACATGAGCACACACATACAAGATCCATAACAATCAATACCATGCACAAACTTTAACCAAATGCGATGATGCATATGCATGCAATTCCTACGATGCAGTTTTAGTTTTGTAGGATTGAAGAGCACGTGAAAAGCTACCAGAGGAGGGGGGGGTGAATGGTAGATTAAAACTTTTCGCAGCGGAAACAACAAAAACCCCTCAGCAAAAAATCAATCGGTTAAAGAAACCGTGTGTGCAAGTGTTTTCAAACGTGTTCAACCGTGACAAATCAAGTAGAGAGGTAGAGAATCAAGTCGCGGATCTAATGCAACAAGAATCACTTGAAAACACGAAGTAAAACTTGAGATACGATCAAAACATTAAACGAAGATCAATCTGTTCTACCCGATATAAAACAGATCTGCAACACTGCGAAGAAACTCGTGTATCTCAAAAACTACAGATCCGAATCTCGTGAAAATTTCACAGATGATAGATAATTGAGTTGTGAAGACAACCCAAAAAGAATCACGTCAATCGGATCTGTAAAACTCGAGTTATGAACGAAACACAGAAGCAACACCGGTCTATCCAGAAACTCGGCGAGAAAGACTTGACGAAAAACAAATCGGACGAACAAGGCACAAAAGCTCCTCGAAACTATGAACTTTATTCAATAGAAACACAAGAGGAACAGCCCAAAGTTCTCTACACACGAGAGCTCTGGCCTCCCTTGCTTTTATAGCCAGCCCTCAGGCTAAACAATCTAATCTAGGACTCCTACTCCTAATTGGACTCGATCCTAACTTATCATAACTGCTCAGGACTCTCCTATTCGCAGATAGAAGCAATCGTGAGACTTCCATACACCTTAGGAACGTCCTAAACATTCCTAAAACAACTCAACTTCGTGCCTAGCATGAAATCCTATCATAACCAACTCAAATCTTCCATATTTGAGCCATATCCGACTCAGCCTCAGCCTGAGTACGCAATCCAGCCGGTTGGACCTTTCCGACCAATTCTGTACGTCCACTTCTCTTCATCACGCCTTAGAACAATGTTGCCACATCCATGCACTCCTTGCACACGTGCAAACACCTTCCAACGACGTACACGCAACCTTCATATGCACTGCCCTTGATCCAAACATGCTGCACGACCTCCCGATCAACTCAACCACAGCTCCTCCCGAACTTGGTTGTTGGAACCTCATCTCCTCCCCGAGACTAGTCCAAGGATCCCGTCACCAGCCATGTCTTGAACTCAAGCAACACCTGCACATGAATAAACAACCAATTCTTCCGAGCACAAGTCCTCGACTTGACTCACGTTAGTTCGAAAACCACAACACCTTACATGAGCATGTCACATAAGCATGTTGCAAACCATATCAAATGATAACAGCCATAACCACCAAAACACACCAAAAACTTAGCAAATTAATACTAAGCAAACCTTCCCATAAAGCAAGTTTGAAACATTGCGAGTTAAAAGCAAAAACAAGACGCTGCAGTTCTACGAGTTGAACTTCACGGGAGCTCTCTAAAAACAAGCTCCGGACCTCACAGAAGCTCTCCGGACCTTGCAGGAGCTCTCTGGACCTTGCCAACACTTGGCGGACCTAACAAAGAACTTGTCAGACCTTGCCACAGAAGAATGTTTTGGCAATATTCAAAACTTTGAATGTTAATGCTAACTTTTATCCTAATTGCCAATGTATCAGCACACATAGGTCTCACAAGTTTGTACGTGTTCTTACATGGCTTGCATGTTTTTTAATGATGAACAGAGGTGTTTGGATCAGTTGTGGACGTGGTGATGATCTTGACTTTAGATCAAACTGATCAACACGTGATCTGTCCATGAAAAAGCTTCTGTTCGAAAGGAATCGAAGAACAGATGCAAAGAAAACGCGATAATGTCGTAAGGTAGTATTGGAGACCTACCTTACGTTCTTCTTGGTCTCGGGGTCCTTCTCTTAGCAAGACAGATCGTTGGGGCTCTCTTCCGGCGATCTTCCTCGACTGAATGCCGGCGAAGGGTTTATTCGGCGAGTTGGAGCTAGGGCTCTAAGTTGTCGGCTTAGAGAAGATGTTACAAACAAGGTGTTTGTTTCGGGTCTATTTATAATCGGGAAGAGAAAAGTCCTAATCTGATTGGATCTCGAATAAGAGTCCTATTCAAATTGTTTCCTAGATTTTTAACAAATTTATCTTAGATTGATTCGGTGCGGTGATCTTGTGGAAATCGTGTCGGTTTCCTCTCCGTACCGGTATTTCCACGCGTACAGAATCCAAAACCGCTCCAGAACTCGTTACTTCTACGGTGATGAGCCCCGGAAGCTCCACGTGTCCACCGGGGCCTGGTCTCCCCCTTTCCGCAGAGACGAGCTCCGGTTGTGCCGTGTGTCAAGCGAGCGAGACCTCCCTCTCCTTCGGAGGTGAGCTCCGCGTGCGCCACATATCCTGACGGTCGGGACCTCCTCTCTATTCGGAGGTGGCTCCGGGTGTGCCACGTGTCCTAACAGCGCCAACCTTCCTTTCTTCTCAGAGACGAGCTCTTGAGGTTGACACGTGTCCAACAGTGGCGGACCTCCCGGAGATAAGCTCCGGTAGCGATACGTGTCCAATAGAACTGGACCTCTCGGAGGTGAGCTCCGAGATCGACACGTGTCCCGCACAACTGTTCTTCTGATTTCTGCGGTGAATAGCTCCGGGGACGACACGTGTCCTGCGGAACTGGCCTCGCTCCTCTGCAGAGGTATAGCTCCGGGGGAAACATGTGTCTCATGGGGTAGGACCTCTCTCCATTTGCTGAGATGAGCTCCGAAGGCGCCACGTGGCCAGCGGGCCGCGGGAGTTGTCTTCGGCGCTCTTGGTGAACTAGATTTTGCTCTTTTTGGCTATCTTTTTGATTCTTTCTCTGTTTCCACTTCTTTTAAAATGTTTTCTCTACATGAAACATGAATACATGCAGAAACCAAAAAAAATGAGGGTGTCACAAATCTACCCCCCTTAAATTGAATCTCGCCCTCAAGATTCGTTAGTAGAGAATAGATGAGGGAATTCTGCCTTGATATCTTCTTCACGCTCCCATGTGGCTTCATTTTCAGTATGATGGCTCCATTATACCTTGCATCATCAGATCACTTTGTTCCTCGTGACCCTTTCCTTCACGTCCAAAATTCGGATGGGGTGCTCCGCATAGGTCAGGTCCTCTTGAAGTTCAAGCTCTTCCATTGATACTTGCTCCTCTGGTATTCTCAAGCACTTCTTGAGCTGAGATACATGAAACACGTTATGTACGTCGGAGAGGTGCGTTGGGAGCTCTAGTTGATAGGCTACTTCTCCTCGCTTGTCCAAAATCTTAAACGGTCCGATATAACGAGGTGCTATCTTGCCTTTGACGTTGAAACGTCGTTGGCCATCGATAGGCGATACCTTAAGGTATACGGAGTCTCCTACTTCGAAAGTCAACTTCCTTCGCCTATTGTCCGCATAGCCTTTCTGTCGTGACTGAGCAGCCTTTAAGTTCTCCCGTATCGTTTGGACTTGCTTTTCAGCTTCTTGTAGCACTTCTGGTCCAAACACTTGGTTCTCTCCGGTTTCGTTCCAAAACAGCGGTGTTCTACACCGTCTACCGTACAATGCTTCGAAAGGCGACATCTTCAAGCTAGCTTGATAGCTGTTGTTATAGGAGAATTCGGCTTTCGGTAAACTCCTATCCCAACTACGCCCACGTTTCAAGGTGCAAGCTCTCAACATGTCCTCCAAAATTTGGTTTGTCCTTTCGGTTTGTCCATCGGTTTGTGGGTGATAGGCGGAGCTAAAATCCAGTCGTGTACCCATAGCTTTCTGCAGCTTCCTCCAAAATCTAGAGGTAAACTGGGAACCTCGATCTAAGACTATCCTCCTTGGGACTCCGTGACGGCACACGATCTGCTCCATGTACAACTCGACTAATTGTGCAACGTTGTACTTGGCCTAACAGGGAGAAAATGGGCTGTTTTCGTCAATCGGTCCACGATAACCAAGATGGAGTCATAACCCGACTGAGTACGTGGCAATCCGATGATGAAATCCATACTGATGTCCTCCCACTTCCACTCGGGTACCTTCAAGGGTTGCAACAATCCAGCGGGTCTTTGATGTTCGGCCTTCACCCGTTGGCATGTGTCGCATAGGGCAAAGTATTCGGCTATGTCCCTTTTCATACCATCCCACCAATAACAAGTCTTCAAGTCCTTGTACATATTGGTACTTCTGGGATGTATGGAGTAGGGTGAATCATGTGCCTCTTTTAATATCATGTCACGGATGTGCTTTACATCAGGCACACAAATCCTTTTTCCTAGCCAAAGCGTACCCTTCTCATCTTCCTTGAAATCCTTCTCTATTCCTTGTCGGACCCTTTCCTTGATCTCCTTGATCTCCTCATCCGTTACTTGGCCATCTCTTATCTCTTGCTCCAATGAAGAATGGAGTTCCATCACTCCCATCTTGTTCAAGAATCCGAGGGGTAACCGTTCGAATTCCTTGCGTAGTTTGGGCGGTAGCTCTTGAACCGTGAGTTGGTGACATGCTCCCTTCCGGCTCAATGCATCAGCTACTACATTGGCCTTTCCGGGGTGGTAGTTGATTCCAATATCGTAATCCTTGGTGAGTTCCAACCATCGACGTTGCCTAAAATTTAGGTCCGTTTTTGTGAATATGTACTTGAGGCTTTTATGATCCGTATAGATCTCACATCGATGACCAAGGATATAATGTCTCCAAAACTTCAATGCATGCACTACTGCTGCTAACTCCAAGTCATGTGTAGGATAATTAAGTTCGTGCTTCTTCAATTGTCGTGTGGCATAGGCTATCACCTGTCCTTCTTGCATGAGCACACATCCGAGCCCTTGCCTGGATGCGTCACAATATATGTCGAAGCTCTAGCTCACGTCCGGCAATACCAAAACCGGTGCTGTGGTTAGCCTTCTCTTGAGCTCTTCAAAACTTTCTTGGCATGCTGGTGTCCATTGGAAGGCTTTTCCCTTCGTTAGCAACTCCGTTATAGGCTTTGCTATCTTAGAGAAGTCCTCAATGAAGCGTCGGTAGTATCCAGCCATCCCAAGAAAACTCTGAATGACCTTCACGTTTTGAGGTCCGTTCCACTTCAGGACATCTCCCACTTTCCTGGGGTCAACCGATACTCCCTCCTCGGAGATAATGTGGCCTAGGAATGATATCTCCTTTACCCAAAATTGACACTTGTTAAGCTTGGCATACAATTGATGCTCGCGCATTTTCTGCAAGGTCAATCTCAAATGTTCTTCATGCTCCTCCTCACTTTTTGAATACACCATAATGTCGTCGATGAAAACCACGACGAATTTATCCAAGTACTCCATGAAAACCTTGTTCATAAGGTACATAAAGTATGCGGGTGCATTTGTTAACCCAAAAGACATGACGGTATATTCATACGAACCATCCCGTGTTCGAAAGGCAGTCCTGGGTAGATCGGAGGGCTTAATCTTCAGCTGGAAGTATCCCGACCAAAGATCAATCTTGGAGAACACTCGGGCTCCTTACATTTGGTCGAATAGGTCTTCTATACGGGGCAGAGGGTATTTGTTCTTGACTATCACCTCGTTGAGAGACCTATAGTCCACGTACATCCTTTGGGTCCCATCCTTCTTGTCTACGAAGAGCACATCGGCTTCCCTGGGTGACGAGCTTGGACGTATAAAACCCTTCTCCAACTGCTCCTAAATTTGCTTCTTGAGTTCTATTAGTTCATTAACGGGCATCCTATAGGGTCTCTTTGCTATGGGTGCAGTTCCGGGTACCAAATTAATGGCAAACTCAATATCCCGATCAGGTGGCATACCCGGAAGCTCTTCCAGAAACACGTCCGAGAATTCTTGAACCACTGAAATGCTGTCCAATGTTTCTCCTTCGACGTGGTTCAAAATTGCCTTCTTGTTTGTTTGTTGGGCTGACTCAAACTTGATACGAACACCGTGCTCGTTTGTCAGCTGCACGCTCCTTTCAGCACATTGGATTACTCCGTTGTGCTTGCTTAACCAATCCATCCCCAGTATCATGTCAAGCCCTTGGGAATCCAAGACAATGAGTTTGGCAAGGAAGTCTACCCCCTTATTTTAAGGCTTACTTTCGGACATACTATATTAATCCTCATCTCTCCATCGGGAGAATTAACTAACATAGCATATTTTAAGTGTGATATGGGTAGATTATGCTTGGCAACATACTTGGATGATATGAAGGAATGTGATGCTCCAGAATTAAATAAAATGGTGGCTGGGTTGGAATTGGCAAGGAACATACCAATTACGACGTCCTCAGCCTGTTGTGCTTCCTAGTAGAAACATGGTTCACGTTGCCGTGAGCATAGTACTGCTGTCCATGGTTTCCTTGATTGTCCCCTTCGTTCGGTCGCGGGTTCTGCTTGGGCACGTTGCCTTGCTGTCCAGGGCCTCTCTTCGGGCACTGGTTCGCAAAGTGTCCTGGTTCCCCGCATGCAAAGCATGCCCTGTTGCCCACGGCAGCAGGTACGTTGGGACGGGGGTTTTGAGCAGGGGCGCCCATGTTAGGACGGGGCGCAGGAGGCAAAGGCACCCGAGGTGCTTGTGCAGCGGGTCGTTGCTGTGGTGGTTGATTAGGGCGATATGCAGGAGCGGTCGATCCATACTGTGGTGTGGCTGGGGGCATGTACCGAGGTTGTACGTTGCTCCCTTGAGGCTGGTATGGCATCTTCCTCTTGCACTCTCGCTCGATCTCTCGGATCTTGCCTTCAACCACTATAGCCTTGTCAACCAGCTTCTGGAAGCTTGCATAGTCATTGTTGAGGAGCTGAACCTAGATCTCATTGTTCAACCCTCTCATGAACAGGTATTGCTTCCTCTGGTCTGAGTTGACATCTTCGGGGGCATACCGGGACAGTTGTATGAACTTGTTGAGATACTCATTCACGCTTCTCGGTCCTTGGCGGAGACCCTCGAACTCCTATCTCTTGAGCATTATTACACCAACAATGATGTAATGAGAGCGGAAACTCTCCTTGAACTCAGTCCAAGTGATCGTCTCCGGGTTGACATGAGCGTTGCATATGGCATCCCACCAGTCAGCGGCAGCTCCCATGAGTTGGTGCGACGCAAAAAGAACCTTCTCTCGGTCATTGCACTGCACTATGGCAAGCTTCTTCTCCATGGATTTCAACCAGTCGTCGGCCTCCATGGGGTCGTTAGCTTGAGCAAAGGCGGGTGGTCGAGTCCTCATGAACTCTCCCAGTCTGTTATGAGCCGGCGGTGGTGGTGGCGGGGGTGCCGGAACGGGGTTGTTGTTGTTGGCTTGCAACTGACTCAAAGTTTGGATCATGGTTTGCATAAGTTGATTCTTCATGGCCATCAACCGTTCTAGGTTGTTCTCACCAGCTCCAGGGTTAACAGGAACTTCATCGTGGCCATCCTCTTGGTTGTCACAGACGTTCCTTCGGCCGGCGTTTCCTCTCACCATATGTGGGAGAGAACATAATAGAATAGAAGGTTAGATCGATGCCCCTAACTATATGCATCAAGGTGGATTGGACTATGTATATTAGCCCATATGAGGATGTGAACAAGTGCCGAGGCATCTCACACCTCTTTCTATTTATGTGTGGATATGGACAACGCTTTGAGATGTCCCACAACTCACACTAAGCACACAATCACAAACAATCATCACAAGGGCTCACACAACTCCTATTCAAGCCTTGTTCAATGGGGGTCCTATATGGCTTAGGGCGTTGCTAATCTGTGATCCAACTATGGCCTTCCCTAGGCTTGTATCCTATGTCAAGGTAGTTTCAAGGCCAATCTATGCATCCTAGCCTTGCATTCTATGGTCAGCGTGGCTTAGCTACCAATCTGTGTCTGATACCAATCTGTGATCTATCTAAGCGTGTAACCTACCGTCAACCCGTGGCTCTGATACCAATCTGTGACACCCTCAATTCTGTGGAAAACCACGGAACCAAGAACTGATGCATATGTGTACCCAGGATGTTCATCACACATACACATATGTCCCACAAACTGAATTCAGATTATATATTACCACAAATAACATTGTTTTATTACAATATCTCATGAGTCTTAGACTCATACTAACAGCGGAAGTCTTAATCTAACAGCGGAAGTCTTTATTCTAGCAGCGGAAGTCTTCTAACTAATGCGGAAGCAATCTAAGCAGCAGCAGTAGCTCCATCTCTGCTCCATCCCCACAGGCAAGGTTGAGGACAGATTACACGCCTAATGCTCCACCTGGTCTTCATAGTAATCTTCTCCTGTTGCTGATGATGAAATAATAATGCAAGTTTGAGTACAATGATGTACTCAGCAAGTGCGGGAAAATATGATATGCATCTCATAACAAGGTAGGTATAAAAAAAGGCTCATTGCAGAAAGCAAAGTTATTTATCAAAAACCACGATAAAACAGCAACTTATCTTTAAGTGAATGTAATCCCAACATATATAAAAATACCAATCATACCTCTATTATGTTCATTACTTTCCATGTCCCAACCAGACATTGATCAACCTCATTCTTGCTCACAAATACCTTCTCGTATCCGCTACCATCTCATGAATACCATCTTGTATTCGCTACCATTTCATTTCCGTCTCACACTGAGATCAACCTCGTTGCCATGACTCAACAATCATGCAACCAATCTTATCACCCGGACTCAACAGTCCTGAAAACCAAACCATCCAAAACTATCCCAAAAATAACTATCCAACTAATCATGGAAGTTGGCCAGACGCTCGTGACCGTACGCTCGGCTCTCATGATAGTTTTAGACTCTGCAGAGTTTGCACCTCTTTACCCACAAGTTTGTGATTTTGTCACCCTCCAGCGACCGCGGAACCTCCATTTTACCAGTACACAACCGTCGGTGCATGGCAAGAGATCACAAAATAGCCTTTACAAAGGGGCTACTAGATGTATGGACTCACTAAGGTTTCACCGGCAGGCTAGAATCTCCAATTCTCCCACCCACGGGCCCCCTCTTGTGCCATGCAGTTCCCAGGGCAGTCCTCGCTCGACTCCCATTCCCCGCGCCTTCCTCAGTCCATAACAATCTAGCAACTTACCTGATTAGTCAGCTAAGCCGCACCCATACTTGGCCTTGTGGTGGCACTGTTATTCTGGCATGTGCTCGCATGAACCGATCCTTAGATCTATGGCAAGTAAACCGCCATCTCATGCTACCTCATTCACAAACCCGGCTTGCCTAGATCTCCCTTCGGTCCATGTTCATTAATATCATTAGTTTCTTATTATCATTACGAGTGCTGTTAGCTAGACACATCTATCTCGCTTCCTAATCCCACGGACTCAGCGAAGCATAAAAGCAAAAATCATACCCGACTCATAAACTTCCCTGGCGACAAGGGTGGTTTAACCAAAACTAGTAAACTTCCTATAAAACGGTTTCCCATCATGTTTGACTCAGCACCCACACCTTTTCGCAAACAAAACAGTTTTTCCAAAACATAGGATCAATATGGTCAAGGGCACTTGCCTAGTTCTTGCGGTTCCGGTTGCTCTTGGATCTCGAAACCTTGTCATTCCAGCTCGTTGTAGACAACTCCCTGAGCTGGTCTTTCTATACATGATCACACACATACAAGATCCATAACAATCAATACCATGCACAAACTTTAACCAGATGCGATGATGCATATGCATGCAATTCCTACGATGCAGTTTTAGTTTGTACGTGTTCTTACATGGCTTGCATGGTTTTTAATGATGAACAGAGGTGTTTGGATCAGTTGTGGACGTGGTGATGATCTTGACTTCAGATCAAACCGATCAACACGTGATCTGTCCATGAAAAAGGTTCTATTCGAAAGGAATCGAAGAACAGATGCAAAGAAAACGCGATGATGTCATAAGGTAGTATTGGAGACCTACCTTACGTTCTTCTTGGTCTCGGGGTCCATCTCTTAGCAAGACAGATCATTGGGGCTCTCTTCCGGCGATCTTCCTCGACTGAATGCCGGCGAAGGGTTTATTCGGCGAGTTGGGGCTAGGGCTTTAAGTCGTCGGCTCAGAGAAGATGTTACGACCAAGGGGTTCGTTTCGGGTTCTATTTATAATCGGGAAGAGAAGAGTCCTAATCTGATTGGATCTCGAATAAGAGTCCTATTCAAATTGTTTCCTAGTTTTTTAACAACATTATCTTAGATTGATTCGGTGCGGGTGATCTTGTGGAAATCGTGTCGGTTTCCTCTCCGTACTGGTATTTCCACGCGTACAGAATCCAACACCGCTCCAGAACTCGTTGCTTCTGCGGTGATGAGCTCCGGAAGCTCCACGTGTCCACCGGGGCCTGGTCTCCCCCTTTCCGCAGAGACGAGCTCCGGTTGTGCCGCGTGTCAAGCGAGCGAGACCTCCCTCTCCTTCGGAGGTGGGATCCACGTGCGCCACGTATCCTGACGGTCGGGACCTCCTCTCTATTCGGAGGTGGCCTTGTGGTGGCACTGTTATTCTGGCATGTGCTCAAATGATCCTTGAGCTCTTCTAGCTGCTTGGAGTCCATTCGATAAGGTCTCTTGTATATCGGGGCTGTTCCCGGTACTAGCTCAATTGCGAATTCCACGTCACGGTCGGGAGGCATTCCTAGCAATTCCTCCGGAAAAACATCTGGATATTCCCTGATAGTCCTGATTTCCTCAACTTTCACCTCCACTTGACTTAATTTAATGTCCCTCCTAGGCTCGTGTATCGTTATGAACTTTACTTTGGTGCCACTGGGGTGAGTTAGTTCCACCGTTCTGGTCGAACAATGGATGATTCCTTTATGTTTGGTCAACCAATCCATACCCAAAATAATATCTATCCCTTGTGAATCTATCACTATGAGGTTAGCCGTAAATACTACCCCATTAATGTCTAGGCTCACTTTGGGACACACTTGTCTTGTCCTTATTTCTCCACCTGGAGAGTTTACGGCTAGCATATGGTTCAATTGTGTGGTTGCTAGGTCATGCTTCTTAACAAACCCTTGAGCAATGAACGAGTGGGTAGCACCAGAATCAAACAGCAGAGTTGCAAGGTGTAAATTGGCAGGAAACTTACCAACTACCACGTCGGGTGCCTCTTGTGCTTCCTCCATAGTGACGTGGTTCACCCGTCCTCTCACTACATTTTGCTGTTGGGGCGGCGCAGGCTTCTTCTTCGGGCACTTATGGGCATAGTGCCCCACTTCACCACAGCTGAAACATTGCACCCCAACCTTAGGTGCTTGGCCTTTGTTGTCTTGGGGTTGGTTTGGGGGTCCTTGCACTGCTGGTCGAGGTGGATATGCGGGGCGAGGCTGCTGCACAAACTGACGTTGCGGCTGTGCTGGTGCTGCGGGTGGCCTGTAGTTTGGGTTGTACCCTCTTGGTGCTGAATAGGGTACCGCAGCACGGCTCATCTGCCCCGTAGGTTGCTGCATCATACGTGGGCGGGTGTTGCTCCCTGAGGCTTGATGTGACCACCCGGCCTTCCTCTTATTCTCACTTTCTAGGGCCTTTAGCTTCCTTTCTACCACAAATGCTCTGTCCACCATCTTTTGAAAACTTTCATACTCATTGGAGGACATGGCACACTGCATCTCTGCGGTAAGTCCTTCCACGAAACAATCTTGTTTCTGCTCATCTGTCTCTATGTCTCGTGGAGCATAACGGGACAGTTGAGTAAATTTAGTGAGGTATTCCCTCACCGTCATGTTTCCCTGCTGCAGTCCCAGAAACTCTTTCCTCTTGTTTTTGAGTTCACCTCTTGGGATGTAGTGGTTGCGGAAGCTACGCTTGAACTCTTCCCAAGTGATGTTCTCAGGGTCAGGATGGGCGGCCACGTAGGCGGTCCACCAATCAGCAGCAGGTCCCTGCAATTGATGAGAGGCAAACAGCACCCTCTCGTACCCTTGGCACTGGATTATCCTCATCTTACTTTCAATGGTCTTCAGCCAATCATCGGCCTCCAGAGGTTCAGCAGCACTTGCAAACTTTGGAGGTTGAGTTCCTAGAAACTCACTCAACCTTGGTTGGCGTGGTGCAGCTTGTGGAGGTGGAACTTGATGCAGGTTGGCCACCACTTGAGTTAAGTTCTGGATAAGCCGATTTTGATTCTCCAGCATTTGGTGGAGAGGATCAACTTCTTCACGGCGACCACCCCTGTCCTGGTCTCCAGAAAGATGAGGGTTGCATGCCTCATCATTGTTGTTGGCGGGGTTGGCAGCACGTCCTTTTCCTCTTCCAGCCATCTGGCAGAATCAACCAATGTCAATTTGAAATCATTTAGCATCATCTTACTACATTCATTTGTTTGTACTTTGATGTGTTGAGGCTTTGTCATGCTTTTACGAGGGTTCATATCTCAAATAAATGCACTATTTTTTTCCTATGGGTTCACACACCAAAGCAAAACAATCTGGAGACGAGGCTGTGGACAATTGCTCATGGCTTCCACAACTCACGTCACACACCAAGCATTATCACACCATTAACTACGTAACGACTCGACTACTCGACCACTTGCTAGCTAGGGGAAAGACTCTACACTACTCGTCCTCTTGAGCTGGCTCCTCGGGATCTTCCTCCTCATTTCGGCTACCTTCCGACTCTGCTTTGGGTGGGGAGGCTGCTGGTGGAGAAGTGCGACGACGCCTGATTGCTCGGCGATCCGGGGAGTCAGGAGTCCATGGATCACTCACGGTGACACACAGTTCATTCTCATCTCCTCTTTCTCTCGCTTTTAAGCAAGCTCGGAGCAGCGCCTCCGTTTCCTTCAGGGTGTCTCGGACATCCTGAAGCTCTTGTTGACACTCCTGCAGTCGAGTGCTGAGCATAGCAGCATCCTCCAAGCACAAGTCCATGTGCTCATGGAAAGTCCCTTGCTGCACCGGTGGGTACTTGTACTCCGTGGTACCACTCTCACGTTGGAGGACATACATGTACTCAGATTTGTCCAAGTGGCGACGATAGATGTGACTCTGGCAGGTGATGGCCTCCCAGGTGACATCTCTCTCCGCGTCAACTTGTGTTGCTCGACAAGCTGGAGAATGGTGGATCTTCAGCAGCTGATTCTCGTGTATAATCCTCATCTCCGAACTCCACTCTTCCCTCTTCTCACGGATGGTCCTGGTGGAGTTGTAGTGGATGATGAGCTTGCCCGTATTGCCTGCGGCTTCGAGCATACGTCGAAGACGGCGCAACAAGTCTCCTACTGCCAATCCGTAGGAAAGGTACGTCACTGGACGACTCTCCTCTCTTTCGGCAAGGGCAACTACGGGAACTCTCCCTCCTGTGGACTTACGAGCGGTGCGAATCATGCGAACCATCTAAAAACAAAAGAATTTAAAATTAGGTTAGATAAATTCTCAAACAAAAATCCTATTTTGAATGAAAGTTGGGGTAAGATGAAGAAAATGACTCCTTTAATAACACTTTTCCACCCACACTTTGAAAATAGTTTTTTAAGCAAATAGGGCCCTTAAATACGTCCATTTCTACCTAGGTCCACGTTCCTACGGGCAACCTGGCTCTGATACCACCTCTGTCACACCCGTTTTTTCCGAAGAAACAACCAAGTGAATATCACATGTATGCCAGGATCATTTTCTCATACATGTGATGACAAATAGTGAAGCATCATTTATTACAAGCCAGGTATCGAATATAAATAAGTCTTACATCGCAATTGTCTCAATGGACACTAATGCTTCATCACAAGTAAATAAACTAGCAGCGGAATATTATTCTTTAGGGCTCCATCACAGGCGTTGCCCGGGGGTCTTCATGAACCTAAAAACCTTCCTCGGGTCCAAAATCTTGGTCATTATACACCACCTCATTATCTTGACCTGAGCAGCAATATAAACCAACAAATATGCAAGGTTGAGTACCAATGGTACTCAGCAAGTGTGGGAAAATTATATCATGCATGGCTAGAACAAGGAGAGGTTGAACTCATGGTTAAAGCACTACGCAATTTATACCTATCTCCTTAGCTTATTAAGCACCTACATTACTACACAGGTGAAATGGTCCCAATCTCCCATCCCATCATCATAACCAAATAACCATAACATCATTTCCAATGTTAAGCTTCCCGCTTAACATCCACAACTCCCAAAAACCTTCACTCCTCTAATCATGAATAAGTCCAGGCCGCTCTTAACCGTGAGCACGGCTGTCAATACAGTTTTGACTCTGCAAAGTTTGTACCACTGTACCCACAAGTAGTGATTTCATCCCCCGTTGCCGGGTGGACTAAAAGAACCTCCATTATGCCAGTGGCTACGATCCACATTCACACTTCCCAGGTGTGCAGCCAGGAGATCACTACGAAGCCTTTACAAAGGGATTCCCGACGAGCGTGGGCCCACTGAGGTTTCACCCCTAACAGCATACAAGAGGCTCCAACCCCGCTGCAGTGGCCCCCTCTTGAGCCTTGCGGTTCATATGGTAGTCCAGCTGACACCTACTCCCCGCACCATCCAACACACCCATACTACGCCGGGGATACACCTAATTAATTGGCCAAGCTGCCCCATCTCAGCATGTGGTTGGCACTGTAAAGCCGGGTTACATGCTCCATGAACCGGTCCTTAGGATCCAGGCAAGTACTAAACACAAACCCAAGTCTCGTGCACCCAGCACACAACCAAAACATCCAACTTGCCTTGATCCCTACCTCTACATAACTCACAATGTCTCATTCAAGAGTATGGTAATATAAACTGATGATCTCATTTCCCAAATATCCCATTCTAAGCATGGCTAAGCATATGCATGTAAATAAATGACATGGTAAAATAAATCCCAACCCAAGCTACAAGGAAACAAGGTAATGCAAATCTAGGGAAACTTTCCTAGCATGGGTTTCATATTTCATTTGAGAATGCAAATAATTCTATCTACATATCCTAGCATAGGATCAAAGTGGTCAAGGACACTTGCCTCCTTCTTGCTGCTCTTGAAATGGGTAGTCCTGATCTTGGAAATGAATAACTTGTTCTTGAACAGGTTCTACTTCATATCATCACACATAGCAAAAGAAAAACAACAATCCATAAGACATAGTTCACACTTACACTTCATACAAACCACACATTCACATTTATGAAATTCATTCACCATTATATGTGTTGTGTTTCAGTTTTAAATAAATTCCTTATATTAAACTACTACACCTTTTTACTACCAAATGTGTATGAAAAGTATTTTTCTTCTCCATATGTGCCTTCAGAATCTCTACCAACTCTAAACTAAATTCTTTGTATTTTAGAAACTCCATTTATCAGTTACTAGTTGCTATATTTTCAGATTTATATTCCTATGCATAATTGTGTATTTCATTATGAAATTAGTAATATACATCACCTAAACAGTATAGGTTCTGGTCCTAAATAATTTAATAACATATTTTAACCTTGGCTTCTGATGTAGACTATTTATAATTATTTTCCCTATTTTTCTATAACTATTATTTACTTAAAAATGTGTCCCTAAATGTAAATAATAGATGAAACAGATTTATTTCAACCCAAAACTATATTTTTATCTCACTCCAAAGTTTTCTAAGTACTGAGAAAGTTTTTAATTAATTTTGACAATTATGTTTGTCCCACTTTTTAATTTTTAAACACTAGTTACATATTCAATTTTCTAGATTAATTACTAAACAGGGTTAAAATAATGAATTCACCCCATTACAGGGTCTATAATATTATTTTTATAATTTCCAGGGGTCTAGCTACATTTATCAGAGGTGTTTTTCCTAATTTCTATTAAGTCCAGGGGCTAAAACTGATTTTTAAATGAATTTACATGATTTTCTGGAGTTCCAGGGGCTAGATCTGAAGTTTCCGGGGCTAGCTCTCAATTCCAGAGAACCCCAGGGGGTAGCACGTAAGAATTCCAGCCTTTATAACGCGGGGTCGACGTGGACCGTCCGATTCTAAACCGACGGCTGAGATTATAACATCGAACCGGTACGCGGGGATTTAAAGTCTACCGTGCGATTTAAAATAAACGGCGCACAAGCGGCCACGTCGCTCTGATCGAGCGCGGGCGGCGCTGCCGGCGGCGCACGGCGGCGGGAAGCGGCGATCTCGCCAGAAAGTTTCGGATCTTCTAGAATTCTGCCTAAAACTGTGATCTTATGGCATAGATCGGTAGAGGGGAGGTCAGGGATCTCACCTCGGGGGTTTTCTCGAGCTCGGGGGTCCTGGAAATTGTTCGGCGGCGAGGTCCGAGGCAAAACCACGGCGAGGCACGTCGGCGCTGAGTTTACACCGTAAGTCTTCGGGTTTTCTGCACCTGCAAAGTTCCCCGGAGGCGGTGGATCAAAACCAGCGAGTTAGATCAGAGTTTCCGAGCTTAGATCGGCCAGAATTCACCGGCGAAGTCTCGGTGCTCACCGGAGTGAAAATCGGCGATCGCGTGCGGAAAACTGATCGGAGCTGTGGTTTTTATAGCCGGGGGAGGGCGGTGGGTCTGTTGTGATCGAGTTGGAGTCTGCTGGGACCAGAATTCGGCTGCGGGGACGGGTTTCCCGATCGGTTGCGATCGCGCGCGCGGGAGAGAGTCCGGGGTCGCGGGGTTAGGGATGACATGTGGGTCCCGCCCGTCAGCGAGGGGCAGCGCGGCGCGCGCGGGGGCGGGCTGGCGCGGGGTTTGCTGGGCCGGTCGGCGGTTTCGGCCCACTGGCCAGTTTTTTTCCCGATTTCCTTTTTCTTTTTCCATTTCTTTTCTGTTTTGGGTATAATTTGAATTCCAGTTTGAATTTGAATTTTTGCAAAACATGCAATACGTCCAAAAATTTCTAAATTCCCCTCTGAACATGGTTTAGGGTTTTAAATCAAAATTTTGGGTTTTGACTAAAAATTTGGGGTGTTACAGCTCTACCCCCCTTAAAAGAAATCTCGTCCTCGAGATTGGTGTTTCTAAGAAAACAATTCTGGAAATTGTGCCTTGAGCTCATCTTCCCGTTCCCAGGTAGCTTCCTCTTCTGAGTGATGCTTCCACTGCACCTTGCACATCCGGATTCTCTTGTTTCTGGTGAGGCGTTCCATTGTCTCCAAAATCTTATATGGTTGCTCGGCATAAGACAAATCTTCAGCTACATCTACTTCATTCATGGGTAACACCTCTTCAGGCGTCCTCAGGCATTTCTTGAGTTGTGACACATGTACATCATGCACGTCCGATAGATGAGCCGGTAACTCTAGTTGGTACGCCACTTCGCCTTTCCTTTCCAAAACCTGAAAGGGTCCGATGTATCGAGGTGACAACTTCCCTTTCACTTTGAACCGACGAAGTCCTCTGATAGGGGACACCTTGAGATAAACATAGTCTCCCACGTTGAAAACGAGTTCTCTTCTTCGTACATCAGCATAACTCTTCTGGCGTGTTTGTGCTATTCTCAAGTTGTTGCGAATCTCCCTCACCTTTGCTTCGACTTCTTGTAGCACTTCTGGACCAAACACTTTACTTTCTCCTGTTTGGTTCCAAAATAGGGGAGTTCTGCACTTCCTTCCATACAAAGCTTCAAACGGTGACATCTTCATACTAGCTTGATAGCTGTTGTTATAGGAAAACTCCGCATACGGTAAGTTCTTGTCCCAACTCCTATTGTTTTTGAGTGCACATGCCCTTAACATATCTTCAAGGATCTGATTGGTTCTCTCCGTCTGCCCGTCAGTTTGGGGATGATAGGCAGAGCTGAAGTTCAAATGGGTTCCCATGGTTTCATGCAACTTCTGCCAAAACCTCGAGGTGAACTGTGTCCCTCGGTCCGACACTATCTTCTTTGGCACTCCATGGTAACACACAATCCTTGACATGTACAATTCTTCCAACTTGGATCCGCTGTAGCTTTCTTTCACAGGGATGAAATGAGCTACCTTGGTTAGCCTATCAATAATGACCCATATTGAATCATACCCGGATTGGGTCCTAGGCAATCCCACGACAAAATCCATGCTGATTTCTTCCCATTTCCATTCAGGCACTTTAAGTGGTTGCAATAATCCCGCGGGCCGTTGATGTTCTGCTTTCACCAACTGACATGTGTCACACAGGGCAACATGTTCCGCGACATCTCGCTTCATGCCATACCACCAATACCTGCTTTTGAGATCCTGGTACATCTTCGTACTCCCAGGATGAATGGAATAGTCGGAATCATGAGCCTCCTTTAAAATCAATTCACGGATCTCCTTTACTTCTGGTACACAGATCCTTTTCCCATGCCACACCGTTCCCTGTTCATCCTCTCTAAAACCAGGAGCTTTATTTTCCTTGATGAGCTGTCTGATCTCTTGTATCTTCTCATCATTCTTTTGGCCCTCGCGTATGTCTTGCTCGAGTGTGGAGTCCACTTCCATGGCGATGGCTTCACCACTATTTACTAGACATAGATTGAGCCTTATAACCTCGTCCTTCAATTCTGCAGGCATGTCCTTCAAGCTCAACTTATTGACCTGCACTTTCCGACTTAGAGCATCGGCCACGACGTTTGCTTTCCCAGGATGATAGTTGATGCCCACATCAAAGTCATTGATCAGCTCTAACCATCTCCTTTGTCTGAGGTTGAGATCTGGTTGTGTGAATATGTACTTCAAACTCTTATGATCCGTATATATCTCTGTCCTCTTCCCCATCAAATAGTGCCGCCAAATTTTCAACGCGTGTACCACTGCAGCTAGTTCTAGATCATGTGTAGGATAGTTCTTCTCGTGCTTCCGAAGCTGTCGGGATGCATAAGCCACGACATGTCCTTCTTGCATGAGAACACATCCCAACCCATTTCCAGAGGCATCGCAGTACACTGTGAAATTCTTCTGCATATCTGGCATAACCAGCACTGGGGCTGTTGTCAATCTCTTCTTTAGCTCATGAAAGCTCGTCTCGCACTGTGGCGTCCAGGTGAATGCGATTCCCTTTTCCAACAGTTTGGTGAGAGGTCTCGAGATCTTGGAGAATCCCTCAATAAACCGTCGATAGTATCCAGCCAATCCCAAAAAGCTTCGAACTTCCCCGACATTTTCAGGGGTCTTCCACTTCTGGATATCCTCGATTTTGGCGGGATCTACGGAGATTCCTCCCTCCGAGATTATATGTCCTAAAAAGGGAACTCTCTTCAGCCAAAACTCACACTTGCTCAACTTGGCATATAGTTGGTGTTCTCTCAGCCTCTGTAACACCAACCTTAGATGTTTCTCATGTTCTTCTTCATCTTGGGAGAAGACGAGAATATCATCTATGAAAACCACCACAAATTTGTCCAGATATTCCACGAATACCTTGTTCATGAGGTACATGAAATATGCCGGGGCATTGGTTAGCCCAAAAGGCATGACGGTGTATTCATACAGTCCGTACCGAGATACGAAAGCTGTCTTGGGAATATCTGATTGCCTTATCTTGAGTTGGTGGTACCCCGACCTGAGATCAATTTTTGAGAACACACAAGCTCCCCTCAACTGATCGAACAAGTCTTCAATGCGAGGCAATGGGTACTTGTTTTTGATGGTTACCTCATTCAAGGCACGGTAATCCACGCATAACCTTTGGGTTCCATCCTTCTTAGGCACAAATATCACCGGAGCTCCCCATGGTGAGGAACTAGGGCGAATATACCCCTTCTCCATCAATTCTCTCAAATGATCCTTGAGCTCTTCTAGCTGCTTGGAGTCCATTCGATAAGGTCTCTTGTATATCGGGGCTGTTCCCGGTACTAGCTCAATTGCGAATTCCACGTCACGGTCAGGAGGCATTCCTAGCAATTCCTCCGGAAAAACATCTGGATATTCCCTGATAGTCCTGATTTCCTCAACTTTCACCTCCACTTGACTTAATTTAATGTCCCTCCTAGGCTCGTGTATCGTTATGAACTTTACTTTGGTGCCACTGGGGTGAGTTAGTTCCACCGTTCTGGTCGAACAATGGATGATTCCTTTATATTTGGTCAACCAATCCATACCCAAAATAATATCTATCCCTTGTGAATCTATCACTATGAGGTTAGCCGTAAATACTACCCCATTAATGTCTAGGCTCACTTTGGGACACACTTGTCTTGTCCTTATTTCTCCACCTAGAGAGTTTACGGCTAGCATATGGTTCAATTGTGTGGTTGCTAGGTCATGCTTCTTAACAAACCCTTGAGCAATGAACGAGTGGGTAGCACCAGAATCAAACAGCAGAGTTGCAAGGTGTAAATTGGCAGGAAACTTACCAACTACCACGTCGGGTGCCTCTTGTGCTTCCTCCATAGTGACGTGGTTCACCCGTCCTCTCACTACATTTTGCTGTTGGGGCGGCGCAGGCTTCTTCTTCGGGCACTTATGGGCATAGTGCCCCACTTCACCACAGCTGAAACATTGCACCCCAACCTTAGGTGCTTGGCCTTTGTTGTCTTGGGGTTGGTTTGGGGGTCCTTGCACTGCTGGTCGAGGTGGATATGCGGGGCGAGGCTGCTGCACAAACTGACGTTGCGGCTGTGCTGGTGCTGCGGGTGGCCTGTAGTTTGGGTTGTACCCTCTTGGTGCTGAATAGGGTACCGCAGCACGGCTCATCTGCCCCGTAGGTTGCTGCATCATACGTGGGCGGGTGTTGCTCCCTGAGGCTTGATGTGACCACCCGGCCTTCCTCTTATTCTCACTTTCTAGGGCCTTTAGCTTCCTTTCTACCACAAATGCTCTGTCCACCATCTTTTGAAAACTTTCATACTCATTGGAGGACATGGCACACTGCATCTCTGCGGTAAGTCCTTCCACGAAACAATCTTGTTTCTGCTCATCTGTCTCTATGTCTCGTGGAGCATAACGGGACAGTTGAGTAAATTTAGTGAGGTATTCCCTCACCGTCATGTTTCCCTGCTGCAGTCCCAGAAACTCTTTCCTCTTGTTTTTGAGTTCACCTCTTGGGATGTAGTGGTTGCGGAAGCTACGCTTGAACTCTTCCCAAGTGATGTTCTCAGGGTCAGGATGGGCGGCCACGTAGGCGGTCCACCAATCAGCAGCAGGTCCCTGCAATTGATGAGAGGCAAACAGCACCCTCTCGTACCCTTGGCACTGGATTATCCTCATCTTACTTTCAATGGTCTTCAGCCAATCATCGGCCTCCAGAGGTTCAGCAGCACTTGCAAACTTTGGAGGTTGAGTTCCTAGAAACTCACTCAACCTTGGTTGGCGTGGTGCAGCTTGTGGAGGTGGAACTTGATGCAGGTTGGCCACCACTTGAGTTAAGTTCTGGATAAGCCGATTTTGATTCTCTAGCATTTGGTGGAGAGGATCAACTTCTTCACGGCGACCACCCCTGTCCTGGTCTCCAGAAAGATGAGGGTTGCATGCCTCATCATTGTTGTTGGCGGGGTTGGCAGCACGTCCTTTTCCTCTTCCAGCCATCTGGCAGAATCAACCAATGTCAATTTGAAATCATTTAGCATCATCTTACTACTTTCATTTGTTTGTACTTTGATGTGTTGAGGCTTTGTCATGCTTTTACGAGGGTTCATATCTCAAATAAATGCACTATTTTTTTTCCTATGGGTTCACACACCAAAGCAAAACAATCTGGAGACGAGGTTGTGGACAATTGCTCATGGCTTCCACAACTCACGTCACACACCAAGCATTATCACACCATTAACTACGTAACGACTCGACTACTCGACCACTTGCTAGCTAGGGGAAAGACTCTACACTACTCGTCCTCTTGAGCTGGCTCCTCGGGATCTTCCTCCTCATTTCGGCTACCTTCCGACTCTGCTTTGGGTGGGGAGGCTGCTGGTGGAGAAGTGCGACGACGCCTGATTGCTCGGCGATCCGGGGAGTCAGGAGTCCATGGATCACTCACGGTGACACACAGTTCATTCTCATCTCCTCTTTCTCCCGCTTTTAAGCAAGCTCGCAGCAGCGCCTCCGTTTCCTTCAGGGTGTCTCGGACATCCTGAAGCTCTTGTTGACACTCCTGCAGTCGAGTGCTGAGCATAGCAGCATCCTCCAAGCACAAGTCCATGTGCTCATGGAAAGTCCCTTGCTGCACCGGTGGGTACTTGTACTCCGTGGTACCACTCTCACGTTGGAGGACATACATGTACTCAGATTTGTCCAAGTGGCGACGATAGATGTGACTCTGGCAGGTGATGGCCTCCCAGGTGACATCTCTCTCCGCGTCAACTTGTGTTGCTCGACAAGCTGGAGAATGGTGGATCTTCAGCAGCTGATTCTCGTGTATAATCCTCATCTCCGAACTCCACTCTTCCCTCTTCTCACGGATGGTCCTGGTGGAGTTGTAGTGGATGATGAGCTTGCCCGTATTGCCTGCGGCTTCGAGCATACGTCGAAGACGGCGCAACAAGTCTCCTACTGCCAATCCGTAGGAAAGGTACGTCACTGGACGACTCTCCTCTCTTTCGGCAAGGGCAACTACGGGAACTCTCCCTCCTGTGGACTTACGAGCGGTGCGAATCATGCGAACCATCTAAAAACAAAAGAATTTAAAATTAGGTTAGATAAATTCTCAAACAAAAATCCTATTTTGAATGAAAGTTGGGGTAAGATGAAGAAAATGACTCCTTTAATAACACTTTTCCACCCACACTTTGAAAATAGTTTTTTAAGCAAATAGGGCCCTTAAATACGTCCATTTCTACCTAGGTCCACGTTCCTACGGGCAACCTGGCTCTGATACCACCTCTGTCACACCCGGTTTTTCCGAAGAAACAACCAAGTGAATATCACATGTATGCCAGGATCATTTTCTCATACATGTGATGACAAATAGTGAAGCATCATTTATTACAAGCCAGGTATCGAATATAAATAAGTCTTACATCGCAATTGTCTCAATGGACACTAATGCTTCATCACAAGTAAATAAACTAGCAGCGGAATATTATTCTTTAGGGCTCCATCACAGGCGTTGCCCGGGGGTCTTCATGAACCTAAAAACCTTCCTCGGGTCCAAAATCTTGGTCATTATACACCACCTCATTATCTTGACCTGAGCAGCAATATAAACCAACAAATATGCAAGGTTGAGTACCAATGGTACTCAGCAAGTGTGGGAAAATTATATCATGCATGGCTAGAACAAGGAGAGGTTGAACTCATGGTTAAAGCACTACGCAATTTATACCTATCTCCTTAGCTTATTAAGCACCTACATTACTACATAGGTGAAATGGTCCCAATCTCCCATCCCATCATCATAACCAAATAACCATAACATCATTTCCAATGTTAAGCTTCCCGCTTAACATCCACAACTCCCAAAAACCTTCACTCCTCTAATCATGAATAAGTCCAGGCCGCTCTTAACCGTGAGCACGGCTGTCAAGACAGTTTTGACTCTGCAAAGTTTGTACCACTGTACCCACAAGTAGTGATTTCATCCCCCGTTGCCGGGTGGACTAAAAGAACCTCCATTATGCCAGTGGCTACGATCCACATTCACACTTCCCAGGTGTGCAGCCAGGAGATCACTACGAAGCCTTTACAAAGGGATTCCCGACGAGCGTGGGCCCACTGAGGTTTCACCCCTAACAGCATACAATAGGCTCCAACCCCGCTGCAGTGGCCCCCTCTTGAGCCTTGCGGTTCATATGGTAGTCCAGCTGACACCTACTCCCCGCACCATCCAACACACCCATACTACGCCGGGGATACACCTAATTAATTGGCCAAGCTGCCCCATCTCAGCATGTGGTTGGCACTGTAAAGCCGGGTTACATGCTCCATGAACCGGTCCTTAGGATCCAGGCAAGTACTAAACACAAACCCAAGTCTCGTGCACCCAGCACACAACCAAAACATCCAACTTGCCTTGATCCCTACCTCTACATAACTCACAATGTCTCATTCAAGAGTATGGTAATATAAACTGATGATCTCATTTCCCAAATATCCCATTCTAAGCATGGCTAAGCATATGCATGTAAATAAATGACATGGTAAAATAAATCCCAACCCAAGCTACAAGGAAACAAGGTAATGCAAATCTAGGGAAACTTTCCTAGCATGGGTTTCATATTTCATTTGACAATGCAAATAATTCTATCTACATATCCTAGCATAGGATCAAAGTGGTCAAGGACACTTGCCTCCTTCTTGCTGCTCTTGAAATGGGTAGTCCTGATCTTGGAAATGAATAACTTGTTCTTGAACAGGTTCTACTTCATATCATCACACATAGCAAAAGAAAAACAACAATCCATAAGACATAGTTCACACTTACACTTCATACAAACCACACATTCACATTTATGAAATTCATTCACCATTATATGTGTTGTGTTTCAGTTTTAAATAAATTCCTTATATTAAACTACTACACCTTTTTACTACCAAATGTGTATGAAAAGTATTTTTCTTCTCCATATGTGCCTTCAGAATCTCTACCAACTCTAAACTAAATTCTTTGTATTTTAGAAACTCCATTTATCAGTTACTAGTTGCTATATTTTCAGATTTATATTCCTATGCATAATTGTGTATTTCATTATGAAATTAGTAATATACATCACCTAAACAGTATAGGTTCTGGTCCTAAATAATTTAATAACATATTTTAACCTTGGCTTCTGATGTAGACTATTTCATAATTATTTTCCCTATTTTTCTATAACTATTATTTACTTAAAAATGTGTCCCTAAATGTAAATAATAGATGAAACAGATTTATTTCAACCCAAAACTATATTTTTATCTCACTCCAAAGTTTTCTAAGTACTGAGAAAGTTTTTAATTAATTTTGACAATTATGTTTGTCCCACTTTTTAATTTTTAAACACTAGTTACATATTCAATTTTCTAGATTAATTACTAAACAGGGTTAAAATAATGAATTCACCCCATTACAGGGTCTATAATATTATTTTTATAATTTCCAGGGGTCTAGCTACATTTATCAGAGGTGTTTTTCCTAATTTCTATTAAGTCCAGGGGCTAAAACTGATTTTTAAATGAATTTACATGATTTTCTGGAGTTCCAGGGGCTAGATCTGAAGTTTCCGGGGCTAGCTCTCAATTCCAGAGAACCCCAGGGGGTAGCACGTAAGAATTCCAGCCTTTATAACGCGGGGTCGTTGTGGACCGTCCGATTCTAAACCGACGGCTGAGATTATAACATCGAACCGGTACGCGGGGATTTAAAGTCTACCGTGCGATTTAAAATAAACGGCGCACAAGCGGCCACGTCGCTCTGATCGAGCGCGGGCGGCGCTGCCGGCGGCGCACGGCGGCGGGAAGCGGCGATCTCACCGGAAAGTTTCGGATCTTTGAGAATTCTGCCTAAAACTGTGATCTTATGGCATAGATCGGTAGAGGGGAGGTCAGGGATCTCACCTCGGGGGTTTTCTCGAGCTCGGGGGTCCTGGAAATTGTTCGGCGGCGAGGTCCGAGGCAAAACCACGGCGAGGCTCGTCGGCGCTGAGTTTACACCATAAGTCTTCGGGTTTTCTGCACCTGCAAAGTTCCCCGGAGGCGGTGGATCAAAACCAGCGAGTTAGATCAGAGTTTCCGAGCTTAGATCGGCCAGAATTCACCGGCGAAGTCTCGGTGCTCACCGGAGTGAAAATCGGCGATCGCGTGAGGAAAACTGATCGGAGCTGTGGTTTTTATAGCCGGGGGAGGGCGGTGGGTCTGTTGTGATCGAGTTGGAGTCCGCTGGGACCAGAATTCGGCTGCGGGGACGGGTTTCCCGATCGGTTGCGATCGCGCGCGCGGGAGAGAGTCCGGGGTCGCGGGGTTAGGGATGACATGTGGGTCCCGCCCGTCAGCGAGGGGCAGCGCGGCGCGCGCGGGGGCGGGCTGGCGCGGGGTTTGCTGGGCCGGTCGGCGGTTTCGGCCCACTGGCCAGTTTTTTTTCCCGATTTCCTTTTTCTTTTTCCATTTCTTTTCTGTTTTGGGTATAATTTGAATTCCAGTTTGAATTTGAATTTTTGCAAAACATGCAATACGTCCAAAAATTTCTAAATTCCCCTCTGAACATGGTTTAGGGTTTTAAATCAAAATTTTGGGTTTTGACTAAAAATTTGGGGTGTTACACCTCGCTCCTCTGTAGAGGCATAGCTCCGGGGGCAACACGCGTCCCACGGGGTAGGACCTCTCCCCATTTGCGGAGATGAGCTCCGAAGGCGCCACGTGGCCAGCGGGCCGCGGGAGTTGTCTTCGGCGCTCTTGGTGAACTGGATTTTGCTCTTTTTGGCTATCTTTTTTATTCTTTCTCTGTTTCCACTTCTTTTAAAATGTTTTCTCTACATGAAACATGAATACATGCAGAAACCAAAAAAAAATGAGGGTGTCACACTTAGCAAACTGATTAATTCCAAGTGGGCCGGACTAGTCCGGTATGATCGTAATTGACAGATCAAAGTGATACTTGTTCCTACTTCAGGTATTTGTGAAGCGGAAAATAAATGCTTATTTAAGTATAGTTAAGTAAGACACAATAACTCTCAATTTTAATAATAGGTGTGGATGTGAATCAAATGATGACTAACACCCTTAATTAGAAATTGACGGACGATCAAGAAGACACAAGACAAGGTTTTATCTTGAGGTTCGATTTCACCTAGGAATCTACATCCTCGTTGAGGAGTCCACCAAGGACCGGGTTTTCACCAACCCTTCCCTCGTTGAATCGCCACAAAGGCCGATTCAATTTCACTATCCACACACAGGGGTAAACAATTGTACATGGGGCGTTCTCACAATCTGAGAGCTCCCACAAGATTACAGAAAATAATTCTTCCTCCCACACAAAAAAAAAGAACAGCGATCAGCTATTTTGTGAGAAAAGACAAACCAAGAGCTCAATATCGACAAGAACGACTCTCTCCTTGATCCAGTCTCTAATCCTCAAAGACTTAATCTTTTTAGGCTTAGAATGAGTGGAGAGAGGTACTTTTTGTGCTCTTGGGGCGTGCGGCGGCACTGGGAATCGAGAGAGCTGTTTGTGTGGCCGTGCACCTCTATTTATATAAGGTTTCTAAAAACCCTGGCGGCCGGACTAGTCCACTCTATTCACCGGACTAATCCGGTGTGCCGTGTACAATTTTTATGTTGCATGCGGCATAGTGGAAACCCTAATTTAATGTGTTTACAGAAAGTTGAACGGACTAATCTGGTCCAAGAGCAGACAAGTCCGGTACAATGTGAATGCCGGTTCCAGATAGTTGAACGGAGTAGTCCGGTTTCTGAGCAGATTAGTCCGGTGCAAGGTGAATGCTGGTTCTAAAGAGTTGATCGAACTAGTCCGGTGTAAGGTGAGTGTTGGTTTCAGAGAGTTGATCGGACTAGTCCGGTTTCTGAGCGGACTAGTCCAGTGCAAGGTGAATGTTGGTTCCAGAGAGTTGATCGGACTAGTATGGTTTCTGAGCGGACTAGTCCGGTGCAAGTGTCGTGAGGCAACAGAAAGTTGAACGGACTAGTCCGGTTTCTGAGCGGACTAGTACGGTGCGCCGTGTTGTGAGTGATTGGGATATATTTTAATCTCTTACCCCTAGTAAGGATTTTGAGCTCTTGAGATGTGTCTCTCACACACATCCTATACAAGTATGTCTACATTATTCTTGGTTCATGAATATGTTCTTTTCCTTTTTCTTCATCACTTGATTTTTCACTTTTTTGAGTGCACCACTTCTACCTTACATGAGTTAATCTGCATTCATCTCAACAAGTTAATTAGGATCTCAATTCATTTGTAATCTATCGTCCAAAACACACAGGGGACTGCCTAGATGCACTTTCAGCCTTGCCTCCTCGGATCGGGTTTCTTCCTATGCATTGGTTCGAGATGAGCCGTACTCGAGCTCGATCGGTAAGACGACCTCCGCGCCGTACGCTATGAAGAAAGGCATGAAACCGGTGGAGCAGTTAGGCGTGGTACGCAGGATCCATAGTACAGATGGTAGCTCGGTGGCCCAGCACCCCGCGCATTTGTTTAGACGGTTGAAGATGGCTCACTCGACTTGTCCGTTGGTGCGCGGGTGGGCTACCGATGCCCAGGCCATCCGGATATGGAAGCTGTCACAGAAATCGAGGAACTTTCTCCTAGTGAATTGGGTGTTGTTGTCGGTGATGATGGCGTTCGGTACTCCGAAGCGGTAGACGATGTTGCGGATGAAGCTCGCAGTCTGCTCTGACGATGCTGTGATGAATGGCCTTGCCTCGATCCACTTGGTGAACTTGTCCACCACGATGAGGAGGACGGTGAATCCCCGGGCACCTTCTTGAAGGGGCTGAGTAGGTCAAGCCCCCACACGGCGAAAGGCCACCTGACGGGGATAGTTTGAAGGTCCTTGGCTGGGACGTGTATCTGTCGGGTGAGGTATTGGCAGCCCTGACAGGTGCGCACGATTCGCTCGGCGTTAGAGACGGCGGCCGGCCAGTAGAAACCGTGGCGGTACGCCTTCCCGACTAGAGATCTCAGGGCCGCGTGATGTTCGTAGACCCCTTCGTGGATGTCGAGGAGTAGCCCCTTTCCTCGCTTGCTTGATATACAACGCTGCGGGATCCCGGTGACGCTTCTCCGGAAGAGCTCACCCTCTATGACGACAAACGTCTTGGCCCAGCGTGTGATTCGCCGAGCCTCGGCTGGGAGTCTTCCGGTTGTCAGGTACTCGACGTATGGGGCCTGCCACCCCGGTTCAGCGAAGTTTTCCAGGACATCGGGCTCGATTGGGCAATTTGGTCGCATTTATTCGATGCGGATGGACGGTTGAGTGAGGTCGGTAAGGAACACACCTAGGGGCGGGGCCTCGCGGCTGGAGGTGAGCTTGGCCAGCGTGTTGGCTGCGCTGTTGTCTCGTCTCAGAACATGGGAGAGCTCGAGCCCTTCAAACCTGTCCTCCAGCTTCCGTGCTTCCCAGCAGTAGGCCTCCATGCGCGCATCGTGGCAGCTCGACTCCTTCATCATCTGATTGATCATGAGATCAGAATCGCCTCGTACATAGAGGCGTCACGCCAAGCTCAACCGTGATGCAGAGTCCACTGAGGTGGGCCTCGTACTCCACAACATTGTTGATCGCCTTGAAATGCAGTCGCCACGCGTACTGGAGCCGATCCCTTTCTAGAGAAATGAGTATGACGCCGTTTCCTGCGCTGTTAAGGGTCAACGATCCATCAAAATACATTGTCCAGTACTTACAACAGGTCAGGCTCGGGAATGCTTGCGCCTCCATCCATTCAGCGACAAAGTCGGCTAGAGTATGGGATTTGATTGCTTTCCGGGTCACGTAGGTTATGTCGTATCCCATTAGCTCTAGCGTCTACTTCGCGATGCTTCCAGACGAGTCTCGACTGTTGATGATCGCCCCAAGCTCATGCGCAGTCACCACCCGTACTGGGTGGCTCTTGAAGTAGCGCATGATCTTCCGCTTTGTTATAAGGATGGCATACAGGAGTTTTTGCACGTGATGATAACACATCTGGCAGTCGGACGACACCTTGCTCATGAGGTAGACCGGTCTCTGGACCCGGTGGTTGTGCTCAGGCTCCTCGTGCTCCATGACAAGGGCGATGCTGACCACTTGACTCGTGGCTGCGATGTATAGGAGGAGCGGCTCGTCCGGCTCCAGCGAGGCCAGTATCGGGGGGTTGGTGAGGAAGGGCTTAAGATCGTTGAGGGACTTTTGAGCTTCCACTCTCCACCTGAACGACTGGGACTTCTTTTAAAGCCGATAGAGGGACAACCCCCATTCCTCGAGCCGAGAGACAAAACGGTTCAGGGCTGCGAGGCAACCCATCAACCTTTGCACGCCTTTGATGTCGCTGATGGGACCCATGTGGGTGATCTCCGTAATCTTCTAGGGGCTGGTTTTGATGTCGCGCTCCGAGATAATGTATACGAGCAGCTTCCCTTGGGTGATACCGAACATGCACTTCTCTGGGTTGAGCTTGATGTTGTTGTGGCAGAGGTTGGTGAAGGTCTCCCCGAGGTCGAGGATGAGGCTGGCCACCTTCTTCGATTGTACGATGATGTTGTTGACGTAGACCTCGAGGTTTCGCCCAATTTTTTGCTGGAAACATTTCTGCATGCACCACTGGTATGTCGCTCCCGCGTTTTTGAATCCAAAGGGCATCCTCACATAGCAATAGGAGCCGAAGGGAGTGATGAACGCCGTTGCCCACCGTTCTCCTTTGAAAATGGCGATATGGTGATATCCTGAGTAGGCATCAAAGAAGCACAGGGATTCGCTCCCTACAGTGATGTCGATGACCTGATCGATGTGAGGCAATGGGAAGGGGTCCTTTGGGCGTGCCTTGTTCAAGCTCGTGTAGTCAACACACATCCTCCACTCTCCGCTCTTCTTCTTGACAAGCACAGGGTTGGCTACCCACTCGGGATGTTGTACTTCTTAAATCAAGCCGACTTACAGGAGTTTGTTGATCTCCACCCCGATGGCCTGTTGCTTCTGTTCGTCAAAGCGGCACAACCTTTGATTGATGGGTTGAGGGTGTGCTTAGAGATCTCTCGTGGGATGCTTGGCATATCCGAAGGCTGCCAGGCGAAGACGTACCGGTTGGAGTGCAAGAACTTGACAAGAGCAGCCTCTCGTTCATGGCCTAGGGCAGCGCCCATCCGGATCGTCTTTGAGGAGTCTTCAGGATTGATCCAGACCGCCTTCCTATCCTCCGCGGGTAGGAAGGTTCCGTATGTGGTGGCACGGTTGGGTGTGCTTCCTGTTACGTTCTTCCGTAGCTCGCTGCGTTCTGCTGCTGCTACCGCTGCTGACACCAAGCTCGCACACGCCCTGCTCGCCTAGTATAGCTCGATTGCACGGCGATGACTCCCTTGGGGTCGGGCATCTTTCTTTTGAGGTAGGTGTAGCTTGGGATGGCCATGAAATTCGCGTAACATGGTCGTCCTAGTATAGCGTGAAAAACACTATTGCACTCGGGGACCTGAAGGGTGAGGGTCTCTGTGCGGAAATTCGTCTCATCCTCGAAGGTGACAGGGAGGTCGACTTCTCCGAGCGGCATCACCTATCCACCAGGAATGATACCGTAGAAGGGCGCTAGGCCAGCCAGAGGTGAGAGCGTGGAATCCCCATATCGTTGACGGTCTTGACATACAAAATGTTGAGGCTGCTCCTGCCACCCATCATTACCTTCGTTAGGCGCTTAGTGCCGACTATCGGGTCCATGATTAAGGGTAGGCGCCCAGCTTGCACGAGATGGGCGGGATGATCAGCCCGGTTGAACGTGATCTCTGTGCCAGACCAGCGAAGGGGTGATGTGGTGGTTACTGAGCAGGCTTGGTCGGCTCCTCACGAGGAGGCGGGCATTCGTCTGCGAGGTTCCCTCTGGAGCTACGGATAGCCGCACCTTTCGGGGGTGAGGCGATCCATCGCCCGTCAGGAACCCGAGGAATGCTCGCGTCACGGGCGAGTGGGCCCCAGCTCCTTGGTCCGTGATTCGACTCTGGGGTGAGGAGGAGCGTGATCCAGGAGGCCATCATCGTCGGTGACAAAGTCGAGGTCGCCGAAGGACATCTTCATGCAGGTGATGAAGAGACGGAACGCGCGGTAGTCCCCTACCTGGCGCACCAACTGTCGGTGCTTCAGATTCCCAACTAGTAAATTGAATGTGCCGCGCGTTATACCTCAAGGTGGCCTAGCTAAGAACACGGAAGAATTATCCTTGTCCGGGCAAAGTGCCCTACGTCCAGCTGGGTTGTCTCGCTTGTTCTTACTCAAGAATGGGGGTGGTTCTTACGAGTGCGAGAGCCTGTCCCCAAGGGGTCGACAGGTTCCACCCTTTTATCCTGTCTCTTTCTCTCATTTTATAGGTGAGGGAAAATTCGTGGCTACAGGGACCGCCTATCCCGTCGTGTGTCCGGTAGGGCACTTGATGGCGTTGCCATATCTGCAGTCTACAACGGCGCTTGCTCCCGTCTCCTTGTCTGGGCTAACTGTAACACCCTAACATTCACCATCATGCATTGCATATAGAAGCAATTAGAAAAAGGAAGAAAAGAGAACAATAAGCATAGGAACAAATAAATAAATAAAAGAAAATAAAAATAGGAAATAAAATAAAAGAAATAAAAAGAAAAAAGAAAAAAAGAAAATAAAAAGGGGAAAACCTTGCCGCCAATAACGCCCCTAATTTCCCCTAACCCCCCCCCCCCGGGATTTTCCCCCACCATTTGGGGATTCTCCCGAAATTTTGGCCTGCCCCAAAATCCCTAGGGATTCCCCCTCCTACATTGTGATCCCCCCGCTCTTGGCCGCACCCCCTTAGGGGTAGAAAACCCTAGCCGCACCAAGGAAAATCCCCTCTAGGGATTTTCCTCTCCCCCAATTAATCTTAGCCCTTGATGGATAATATTTTATTAAATCCTAGCCCCTAGCTCCCACCTTTTCTCAAATTAAATCCCAACGCTTGATTAAAAGATTTGCTGAAATCCTAGCCCCCTTGGCTGTCCCCCCCCCCTTATAAATAAAATCTTCTCCCCTCTACTAGCAGCCACCCTGCCCCAAAATTCCTGGCCGCCGCCCCTTGCTGCCAAGCCCTGATTGCCGCCACTGCAAGTGCCTTGACCGTCGTCGAAGCTCTGCCCCGCCTCTCCGTTGCCAGAGAAGAC
Source organism: Neostapfia colusana (assembly GCA_030760725.1). Taxonomy (NCBI): domain Eukaryota; kingdom Viridiplantae; phylum Streptophyta; class Magnoliopsida; order Poales; family Poaceae; genus Neostapfia; species Neostapfia colusana. Next base: position 113,258,479 of record JASWHV010000006.1, read on the forward strand.
CCCAGCACCCTGCCCTAGCCGCAGCTCCGTTCTGCCCCGAGGAAAAACCCCAGCTACTGCCATTGCAAGGAGGTGGACAGCCACAAAGGAGGAGAGGAGGAAGAAGGGAGGTAGGGATCCGTCACCCCTCTTACCACGTCGTTGCTGTTGTTATGAACCCCATTTCTCCACACCCTGTGAACAGGAGCTACTGCATGTAAGTAGATCACGCTCCGGTCTACTTTTTTAGGTGGAATTGATGTACCACCCGAGCTAGGATCATAGCCACGTCCACACTGATTCCAGCAGCACCATCTGTCATAAAACCCCACGAAAACTTGCTAGAACTCACAGGAACACATGCAAACTGATTGCTATAGGCTGCACTATAGGATTTGCATGCATCCATATCATCACATCTTGAGTAAAACTTGTGCATGATATTGATAGTTGTATTGTTTGGATGTATGTGGTCGTGAGTAGAAGGACACTGTCGGTGCCCTACAGACCGGGTACTCCCGCGTAGAGGGTAAAATACGGCCTAGGCCCCGTTTCGCTGCTGAGGCTGGCCCTGGCATAGCCACGTGCCCTTGGCCCTGAGGTCAGCCCTGGGGCTGCCACGTGCGCTTGAGTTCCAGAGCCGACACGTGCCCTGGGCTCCTGTCCAAGCCTCCCCGCTGAGGTGAGGTCCGGCCTGCCACGTGTATCTTGGCTCAGAGCCACCTCCCTGCTGAGGATGGCTCCGGAGCTGACACATGCCCTGGGATCCGGTCCGAGCCTCTCCGCTGAGGTGAGGTCCGGGGCTGCCATGTGTCTCTTGGCTCAGAGCCACCTCCCTGCTGAGGAAGGCTCCAGAGTTGACACATTCCCTGGGCTCCAATACGTACCTCTCCACCGAGGTGAGGTCCGGATCTGCTACGTGTCTCTTTGCTCAGAGCCACCTCCCTGCTGAGGACGGCTCCAGAGCTGACACATGCCCTGGGCTCCGGTCCGAGCCTCCCTGCAGAGGTGAGGTCCGGGGCTGCCATGTGTCTATTGGCTCAGAGCCACCTCCCTACCGAGGAAGGCTCCGGAGCTGACATGTGTCCTGGGCTTTGACCCGTACCTCTCCGCTGAGGTGAGGTCCGGAGCTGCCACGTGTCCCCTGGCTCCAAACCCGTCGATAAGAGCTCCAAAGCTGCCACGTGCCCCACGATCCGTCGTGGTCCGTGGGTCGACGAAGTCAAGAAGGAAGTGCGCTATCAGGTTTCGCATTCAAGGCTCGCACCTTCCCCAGAAGCATGGCGCGCCACACACACCTCCGTCCTCTGCCCGTTCGCCATTACGGTGACAAGACATGACGACGAGGCATGACAGCGGTACAGTGTCACCCAACGACACGAAGCAACCCAAGCATGGCGAGAAGACGTGACGACAAGATGGTGTCTTCATCATCACCTGACACACGGACGGGGGCGCTCAACGCGCGAGGCGGTGGGACTTAACTCCACCACCGACTACTCTACTCAAAGGACGAAGTCCTAGATCATGTATAGGGTTCACATAGCTTTGGGGTCACCTGTTGGGCACCAGGCCACATTGTAACTGAATGTAGCCTAGAGGGGGGAGGTGAATAGGCTCTTTGAATGTTTTAACAATTCCCTGAAACACTTAGCGAACAGATCAATTCCATGTAGGCCGGACTAGTCCGGTATGTTGCGGACTAGTCCGGTATGAGCGTAATTTAAAGGTCAAATTTAGATTTATTCTTACTTCAAGTATTTATTCAGCGGAAAGTAAATGACGACTCAAGTATAATATGACAATGAAGTAAGAGACAACAATTCTCCAGTTTAACACAAGATATCTATGTAAATCAAATGAGTACTAGCAAATCCTAGTTGATAACTGAAACAAGAATAAGAGGACACGGGACAAGGTTTTTATCCCGAGGTTTGATTCCACCCAGGAATCTACGTCCCTGTTGAGGAGTCCACCAAGGACCGGGTCTTCACCAACCCTTCCCTCGTTGAATCGCCACAAAGGTCGATTCAAATTCACTAACCACACACAGGGGTAAATAATCGTACGTGGGACGTTCTCACAATTTGAGTGCTCCCACAAGATTACAATGAGTAACACTGTCTCCCACACACAAACAGAGAACAATGATCAGCAGTTGTGTGAGAGAAAACAAACCAAGAGCTCAATGTCGAGAAGAACAATTCTCTCCTTGATCCAATCCCTAATCCTCAGAGATTTAATCTTTTTAGGCTTAGAATGAGTGGAGAGAAGTGTTTTTGTGCTCTTGGGATGTGTGACGGTACTAGGGTTCGTGTCTTTTTGAATGTGTGGCCATGCACCTCTATTTATACAAAGTTTCCAAAAGTTGCCGTTAAAGTTTCCTGGCGGCCGGACTAGTCCGCTCTGTTGATCGGACTAGTCCGGTGTGCTATGTAACAGTGGAAACCCTAATTTAAAGTGGTTACAAAAAGTTGAACGGACTAGTCCGGTTCACGAGAGGACTAGTCCGGTGCATAGTGTTGTGAAGCAACAGAGAGTTGAACGGACTAATCCGGTTTCTGAGCGGACTAGTCCGGTGCACAGTTAGTGAAGTGGTTATGTTTTAATCCCTTACCCCTACGCAAAGATTTTGAGCTCTTGGGACGTGTCTCTCACACACATCCTATACAAGTAAGTCTACATTGCGCTTTGTTCATGGATCAACCCTTTTTCTTTTCTTCATCACTTCATTTTTCACTTTTTGAGTGCACCAATCCTACCTTACACGAGTTAATCTGCATTTATCTCAACAAGTTCATTAGGATGTCAATTCGTTTTTCATCAATCATCCAAAACCCACAAGGGAATGCCTAGATGCGCTTTCAGTAACCACCCTGGCCTTGGACTATAAAAGGACCAGGGTGACCACCCGGCTAGGGGTTGGTCAGTTCGTAATTCCACCCTCACAAGCGGATGCAAGCAAGAAATACAGCAAGCACTCCCGTGGACATAGGATATTATGCTCCAGCGGCCCGAACCACGTAAATCTCAGTGTTCATCCGCTCCCTCGAGCCCAGGTCACATAGGGCGCCAAGCCCCCTCCAATCAAAGAACCTCGCGGGCTGCTTCCGTAGCAGGCCGGGAGGAGTGTCGCAACTCACGCACTCCAACATTTGGTGCGCCAAGTAGGGGGGCTTTCCACGCTCTCCACGCGGCTATGGTCAACATCACCTCCCATGGAGAGCCTCCTCACCTGACTCGCCGTCGTCTCCAGACGGGAGACGAAGAGGCTACCTCCCGCTCCAGAGCGGGCAGGTCTGGCCAGGCCGGCGACCAGACGACCGGCGTACCGGCGGCACTCACAGCACCCAAGTCCGGCTGAACCAGCGATCAGATCGCTGGTGTCCCAGTGGTGCCCAGATCGGGACGGGCTGGTGACCGTACGGTCAGTGTGCCGACTGTGCTCACACCACTAGCAGCCGCTTCCTCTCGGCAGCCCTCTACTCCAGCGGTGGCGACAACACCACCATGACTGAGCCTGGAGATCATGTTGGCCACAGTATGCGCTCTGCTCCACAACCCTCCGGGCGAGGGTGCCACCCCCAGGGCGGCAGAGCAGTGGTGACACAATGTTGACTGTTGGAGTATGAGCTGTGACACTCCTCCCAGCCTGCTCAAAAGCAGCCCACGAGGTTCTTTTTTTCTGGAGGGGGCTTTGTGCCCTACGCTACTTAGGTTCGAGACAGCTGATGAACATCAAGATTTACGTGGTTTGGGCCACCGGAGCGTAATACCCTACGTCCACGGGGGTGCTAGTTCTATTGCTTGAGCGTGTGTGCTTGTGCGTTGTGCGATCTAGGATGCAAAATCGGGAACCCCTCGTAGGGTGGTCACCCCGGTCCTTTTATAGCTCAAGGCCGGGGTAGTTACAATGGGGCCTGGGGCCCGACGGGTGGCCCCAGAGCTAAGTGAACCCTATACACAATCTAGGGCTTCATCCTCTAAGTAGAGTGGTCAATGGAAGAGTTAAGTCCCGTCGTCCGGCGTGCTGAGTCCCCTTGACATCGTGTCAGGTGATGATGAAGACACCGTCTTGTCACCGCGTCTTCTCATCCTGCTTGGGCGGCTTCGAGCTGTTGGGCGGCACTGTACTGCTGTCACACCTTGCCATCCTGTCTTGTCACCGTAATGGCGAATGGGCAAGGGACGGAGGCGTGTGAAGTGCACCATACTTCTGAGGAAGGCGCAAGCCTTGAATGCGAAGCCTGACAGCGCACTTCCTTCTTGACTTCATCAACCCACAGCCCACGATGGATCGTGCGGTATGTGGCGGCTCTGGAGCTCTTATCTACGGGCTTGGTGTCATGGGACACGTGGCAGCCCCGGACCTCACCTCAGCGGGTAGGTTCGGCTCGGAGCTAGGGGACACGTGTCAGCCCCGGACCTCACCTCAGTGGGGAGGCTCGGGCCGGAGCCCAGGGGGCACGCATAAGTCCCGGACCTCACCTCAGCGGGGAGGCTCGGACCGGAGCCCAGGGCACGTGTCATACCGGAGCTGTCCTCAGCGGGGAGGCGGCTCGGAGCCAGGGGACACGTGTCAGCCCTGAACCTCACCTCAGCGGGGAGGCTCGGTCAGGAGCCCAGGGCACGTGTCAGCTCTGGTGCTCATGCACGCGTGGCAGTCCTAGGGCTGACCATGGGGCCATGGGCACGTGGCTTATGCTGGGGGCCTGCCCCAGTGGGGAGGCGGGGCTTAGTCTGTCTTTTATCCACTACGCGGGGGTACCCGGTCTGTAGGATATCGATAGTAGCCCTCGGACCCACCTCAAGGGAGGCTTTGAGCCCGTAGGTGGGGTCCCCATCTTTCCTGCGTAGTTTTTTTGAACCTTGCTTTGGAAACCAAAGCGGTGGCGAGATTTTTGCATAGTTGACATGTGGTTGTACCTAGGAGACAAAAAAGTTGCACATACTTGGCATAGTGGGTGCATTTGTCAGTCGAAGCGGCAGTGGATCTTCGTGTTCACTCTTGATTGATGGGTCATGACGACGCACTTGAGGGGTTGCCTCGTGGTAGGCCTGCGACCCATTCCTTGGGAACCGCCAGACGTTCCCAAGACGTTACTTGCCTGACCCCCAGTGTCTGACCGGTGGGCCTGGGCCCTACCCATTATGGCCGGCGAGTGCCGAGGCGATGTACTCAAGGGGTTGCCTCGGGGCATTTACTGCGGCAACCAACAGGTTGATTGCCACAGCTCCACCACGCCGTACTTCTCGGGAACCGTCGAACGTTCCTGAGATGTTACTCACCTGGCCCCCAGTGTCTGACGGGTGGACCAGGGTCCTTCCCATCGAAGGGGGAGGCGAGTGGCGCCATGCCCGAGGGGTTACCTTGGGGCACTTACTACAACAACCAATGGGTTGGTTGCATTGCTCTCCTCGGGAACCGCCGTACGTTCTCGGGAGGTTATCCGCCCATCCCCCGGTGCCTGATGGGTGGACCCGGGTCCGTCCTATCGTTGGGGGAAGCGAATAACCTGCGGCGTGCAGAGTTGGAAGCCCAATTGTCAGGCCTGTTGCCCTGCCAAAGGTTGCGGATGTGTATAAAAGGAGGCCTTCCGATGTTGGATGGAACCCCCTTTTACCATGTGGCCTTTGTTCTCCTGTTGCACGCTAGAAGCCTCCGCTCCTCAGCACCCTCACCAATTAGATGCTTTCACACTAGTAGCCGTCTTTGTCCACTTCTGCGAGATGTTCGAGCGTGTGTGGCCTTCAGTGTGGCCCTATGAGGCATCCCTCTCCTTGATGGTCCTGGTTAGAAGAACAAGCCATCTTGATGGCATGCCGATGGAAAGGGAGGCCGCCAGGGATAGCATCTTCGACTTCGCAGGTCGACACCGAAGGAAGGTTAAGTCCAAAGTGATCAAGCCTTCCTCCAGGTACTGTCGTGGACAACTAAATCCGCCATAGATGGCGTTTGGCCCACGCGACACTGGATGCCACCGTTGCCTCGGTCCAACATATGTTGTTGTCGTCCTCGGTCTTACAGCAGGTGACCGTCTCTCTGCCGATTGGCTTGGGGGGCAACCAAGTATGCCGAGGAGCAGCAGATACTCGACTTGTAGCTGCTGAGTTCCTTAGTCGTCTTGTATCCCCTTTTGTATGCCAGAACCATGTCATTAATGAAAGCTTCTTTGTTTCAAGTCTTTCTTCGTCTTGTATTGTCGATGTAGACTTCGGGTCCTTGGCAGCGCAAGGGTCCGGAATGACTTTAACCGTTGTGGATAGCACCTTGCCGATGTCTTGAGCTTGGTCCTTCGGGTCCTTAGCAGCGCAAGGACCCATCTCACCCCGGCAGTGCGTCTACCACTCCTTCTAGGTCCTTAGCGGCGCAAGGACTTGGGGAAGATCGGTCCTTGTCTTCATCTTGTCCCAGAGGGTCACGTGGCAGCTCCTGACCTCACCTCAGCAGGGAGGCTCGGGCCAGAGGCCAGGGTACATGTCTGCTCCGGAGCCGTCCTCAGCGGGGAGACGGCTCGGAGCAAGGGGACACATGGCAGCCCCGGACCTCACCTCAGTGGGGAGGCTTGGGCCGGAGCCTAGGGCACGTGTCAACTGTTTCATTTCCATGCATTGCATACATTTTTCATATAGAGAAACATTATAAAAGAAGTAGAAATGGAGAAAAGAACCGTATAAATGGAGAAGGAATCATAAAAATGATGGGGAATGGGAAAAAGATAGCTGAAATGAGCCAATTCCAATTTGTCGAAGTGCGCTGTCGACACTTCCCCGGACCGCTGGACACGTGGTGCCTTCGGAGCTCACCCCTGCGGAAGGGGTGAGGTCCGGCCTCGCTGGAAATGTGGCGCCTTCGGAGCTCACCCCTGCGGAAGGGGTGAGGTCCGACCCTGCTGGACACGTGGCGCCTTCGGAGCTCACCCGTGCGGAAGGGGTGAGGTCTGTCCTCGCTGGACACGTGGCGCCCTTGGAGCTCGCCTCTGAAGAGAAGGGAGGTCCGACCCCACTGGACACATGGCGCCCTTGAAGCTCGCCTCTGAGGAGAAGGGAGGCCCGGCCCCGCTGGACACGTGGCGCCCTCGGAGCTCGCATCTGATGAGAAGGGAGGCCCGGCCCCGCTGGACACGTGGCGCCCTAGGAGCTCACCTCTGAAGAGAAGGGAGGCCCGGCCCCGCTAGACACGTGGTGCCCTCGGAGCTCGCCTCTGAGGAGAAAAACTTCCCGCTGCTTCCATCGCTAGGAGGAAGGCCCTGCCACCAAAATGAAGTGAGGTAGTTCTTTGTTACCCATCTTACGACGACGTCGCTGTTTCTACGCATCCATTTTCTTCGCTCCTTTCGAAACAGAAACTTTTCGTGTGGACAGATCACGTTTTGATCGGTTTTTGATGGTGAAATTGATCTAGATCTGGAGTCAAGATCATCACCACGTCCACACTTGATCCCTACACCCTTGTTCATCATAAAACCCCATGAAAGCCATTAAAACATGCAAGAACACGTACAAACTAGTTTTATAAAACAGCACCATAGGATTTGCATCCATCTACTCCATTGCATCTTGAGTAAAGTTTGTGCATGATGATTGATTGCTGTAAATTTTGTATGTGTGTGGTCGTGAGTAGAAGGAAAAGCTCAAGAGGCCGTCTACGAAGAACTACAGCACCAAGACTTCGAAACGCTTGAGCAACAAGAGCCATGGGAGCAAGGCAAGTGTCCATTGACCATATTGATCTCATGTTTTGAAACTGTTTTGTTTGCGAAAACTCGTACGCTTGAGTCAACTTGATGGGACACCCTTTTACAGGAGTTTACTAGTTTTGTTAACCATACTTGTTGCCGGGAGAGTTGGTAAGTCAGGTATGGTCGTTTTTCCTTTTTGCTTCGCTTAATATATGGGCTACGGGAAGCCGAATTAAAACATGTTTAGCTACTGCACTCATATGACTAATGATAATTATAACTTGATGATGATAATGAGCATGGAATTAGGGGAGATCTAGGCAAGCTTGGTTCGTGGATGTTGCTGAATGAGATGGTGGTTTACTTGCCGTAGATCTAAGGACCGGTTCATGCCAGCACATGCCAGGAAAAAAGTGCCACCACAAGGCCAAATATGGGTGCGGCTTAGCTGACTAATTAGGTGTGTTGCTAGCTTGTTATGGATCGTGGATGGCGCGGGGAATGGGAGTCGAGAGGAACTGCCCTGGGAACTGCATGGCACAAGAGGGGGCCCGTGGGTGGGACAATGATGATTCGAGCCTGCCGGTGAAACCTAAGTGAGTCCATACATCTAGTAGCCTCTTTGTAAAGGCTATTTTGTGATCTCTTGGCCATACACCGACGGTTGTGTACTGGTATAATGGAGGTTCTGCAGTCGCCGACGGGTGATGAGATCACGAACTTGTGGGTAAAGTGGTGCCACCTCTATAGAGTGTAAAACTATCATGATAGCCGTGCTTCCGATCACAAGCACCTAGCCAACTCACATGATTAGAGGGAAAAACTTGGGATGGTTATTTGGTATGGTTATGGTATGGTCATTGGGATTGGTTTTGGGACTGTTTTGAGTCATGAAAATGAGTTTGGTTTCAGTTATATGAATATGAGATGGATATGAATATTTATGAGTATGAGAAAGATTATTGGCTGGTTGAGACATGATAAATGGTGAGTTATGATGAAGGAAAGTTGCTGATATAACATGGCTATGATGGGATTAAACTCACATAGGAATAGTTGCTGTTTTTATCATGTTTGTGAAATAAAATTTGCTTGCTGCAATGAGCCTTTTTATTCCTACCTTGTTGTAAGCTACATGTCATACTTTTCCCGCACTTGCTGAGTACGACATGTACTCACCCTTGCATTACCACATAAACATCAGCTTCAGGGGATGATGTAACACCCCAAAATGTGACAAAATATGAATTCAAATTTATTAGACGTGATGCATGTTGAAGGAAAATTCAAATTCAAACCGGAATTCAAATTTGAAAACAAAACAGAAAAGAAAAGGGAAAGGAAAAAGAGAAACGGCCATTGGGCCGAAACCCACCTCAGCAGCCCCAGTCGGCCCAGCAGCCCGCGGCCGTTTTCCCCCTCCCCTCTCTCTCTGCCGCGCGGGCCCAGCCGTCAGCTCCTTCTTCTCCCGACCGCCACCGCTCCTCCTGCGCTCGATCGCGCCCGCCCCCTCCGAATCATACGCATGTACCTCACGATCTCCGGTTTTGTTTGGTTCAACACGATCCCAGCCGACGTCACGGCCCCTCGTCCATTTAAACGCAGAGGCTGCGCCCCCTTTCCTCCCCGATAGGCCACCACCGACGCAAGGTGAGAACCGCCGCCGCTGCTGCCCTTTTTCCGGGTTTCCCTTCCGTTCCCTCCATGCTAACGTGCTTGCAGTGCTTGACCGCCTCCAGAGAAGCTCATTGCCTAAGAAAATCCGAGGAGGATCGACCCCATCGCTCTCCCACCGAAGACCACCTTTGGTCGCCGCTCCTCGCCGTCGTTGAGCCCTCCCGACCCCTTCGGGTTCAAGAAAATCGCACTGGTGAGCTCTCCCATCTCCCCTCTGCCGATTACTACCGAAGAAGGTGAGTGTTAGCGCCTGTAGAGAAAGATCCGCGACCTCGCCGGCGAAATCGCGGCTCTGCCGCCGTGCGCCGCCGCGCGCATGGGCGAGCTCCGGCCAGGAGCGACGTGGCCCCTTGGGGGCCGTCTATTTTAAATCGTGTGGCGCATAATAGAAACCCGGCGTACCCCTTCGCGATATAATCTCAACCCTTCATTTAGAATCGGACGGTCCACGGCTACCCCGAGTTATAACCGCTGGAGATCTTAAGTGCTACCCCCTGGGGATCTCAAAAAACACGAGCTAGCCCCGGATTCTTCTGATCTAGCCCCTGGACTTCCGGAAAACTATGCAAAACTATATAAAATGCTGATCTAGCCCCTGAATAACTTGAGAATTAGGAAAAACCTCTCTGTTTGGTATAGTTAGGCCCCTGGAAATTTAGGAAATAGCAAATTGGACCCTGCAGTAGGGTGGGTTTGCACTTCAGACCCTATAGGACATTAAATTCAGAAATTTGAACATATGAGTAGAATTTAAATTCAAATGGTGATGCAAATACATGTGCAAATACAATTTAAATTTTCCTAGCACTTGGAAAAACATTTAGAATGAGTTGACGACTGATTTTTGGCTGAAATGAAATCTGACTAAGGGCTATTTACTTTTATTATTGCTGGAAATTCATTTTGAGGCTAGAAATAATTCTGAAAAATAGGTAAAAACAAATATAACTTGATCCCATCAGAGAGGAAGTCAAAAGATATTCTGTTGGACATTTTAGATAAAATTATATTCTGGGTAGGTGATATATCTTGCTATTTTATTATTAAAGTTCACTTTTAGGTATGGAAAATAAATCTGAAAATATAGGAAAATAGGTATACATAATTAGAAAATGTCAAATGAGGTCCCCAAATCCAAAACTTCAAGTTAAGATTGTGTAGAAGATCTGAAAACCCATTGGGAGTAGGAAATTATTTTTCATGCAAATTTTGTGGCTAATAAGTGTATTATCTCATATAGAAAATTTGTTCAAATTGGAAATTCATATATAGTGTGCACTTAGAAATCTGAATATTAAAGTTAAAGGTAAAATATATGTTTAAAAGTGCATGTATGCATAGGAGCAACCTATCTAGGGTAAACACAACACTTAATTATGTGTATGACTTTAAATGGGTATGCATGTATGACTTGCATGAATGTATGTGTGGACTATTGCTTATGGATTGTGGTTTTCTTTTGCTATGTGTGTTTTGGCATGAGTAGAACCAGCCCCAGAGCAGGTTCTCACCTTTCAAGATCAAGACTTTCCATTCCCGGAGCAGCAGGAAGAAGGCAAGTGTCCTTGACCACTTTGATCCTATACTAGGATGTGTAGTTAGAATTTAATTGCATTGTCAATTTGGAATTTGATACCCATGCTAGGAAGTTTCCCTAGATTTTCATTATCCTGCTTCCTTGTAGCCTGGGTTGGGAGTAGGGATGGCAACGGGTAAAAAACCCGCGGATATCACTCTAGGTTACCCGTACCCGCTGGATAAAATCCGTACCCGAACCCGTACCCGTTACCCGCAGCGGGTATAAAACATTATCCGTATCCGTTACCCGCGGATATTTTTTATCCGTGGGTATATCCGTTACCCAAAAACCTTTAATAAAAAATACATTGCATATAGATTTATGGAATAGTTTAACACCGAGCAGCTGAGCAAGGGAGTTGGAAAGAAAAGAAAACCAAACCCTAGAAGCTAGAACTATTATATAATGGTGTATTGGCCCACATGTCAGAACGGGTTCGGGTATACGGATATGGGTATGGATTTTTTTTACCCGATAAGAAATATCCGTTGGATTCAACCCGTTACCCGAACCCGTACCCGTGGATCTGAACTTATACCCGAATCCGTACCCATCGGGTCGGATATCCGCGGGTAAACGGGTAATGGGCACCTGCTGCCATCCCTAGTTGGGAGTTATGTTATTATGTCATTCACTTACACTACTCATGCTTAGCCATGCTTAGAATGGGATAAATGGGATATGAGATCATCAACTTGTTTACTTTACCCTTGAATGAGATATTATGAATTATGTAGAGGTAGGAATCTAGGCAAGTTGGATGCTTTGGTTGGTGCTGCGTGCACGAGACTCAGGTTTGCGTATAGTGCTTGCCTGGATCCTAAGGACCGGTTCATGGAGCATGTAACCTAGCTTTACCGTGCCAACCACATGCTGAGATGGGGCAGCTTGGCCAATTAATTAGGTGCATCTCCGGCGTAGTATGGGTGTTTGGATTGTGCGGGGAATAGGTGTCAGCTGGACTACCATATGAACTGCAAGGCTCAAGAGGGGGCCACTGCAGCGGGGTTGGAGCCTCTTGGATTCTGTTAGGTGTGAAACCTCAGTGGGCCCACACTCGTCGAGAATCCCTTTGTAAAGGCCTCATAGTGATCTCCTGGCTACACACCTCGGAAGTGTGAACGTGGTTCGTGGCCACTGGCATAATGGAGGTTCTTTTAGTCCACCCGGCAACGGGGGATGAAATCACTACATGTGGGTACAGTGGTGTAAACTCTGCAGAGTCAAAACTGTCATGACAGCCGTGCTCACGGTCAAGAGCGGCTTGGACTTATTCATGATTATAGGATGATGGATTGGGAAGTTGAGGATGTTAAGCGGGGAGCTTAACATTGGAAATGATGTTATGGTTACTTGATATTGATGATGGGTTAGGGGATTGGGACCATTTCACCTATGTAGTAATGTAGGTGCTTAACAAGCTAAGGTGATAGGTATTAATTGCGTAGTGCTTTAACCATGAGTTCAACCTCTCCTTGCTCTAGCCATGCATGACATAACTTTCCCACACTTGCTGAGTACGTACGATACTCAAGCTTGATTTTCTATTGGTTTTAAATTGCTGCTCAGGCCAAGGAAATGACGTGGCGTACAACGACCAAGACTTCGGCACTGGAGAAGGATTTTAGGTTCACGGACTCCCCCGGGCAACGCCTGTGATGGAGCCCACAAGACTTATCTTCCGCTGTTGGTTTATTCATATGATGTGAACATATTATCATCCTTCGAGACGTTATGTTATGTAAAACTTATTTATATTCGAACACTTGGCTTGTAATATAATGATGCTTCACTATTTGTCATCGCATGTATGAGAAAATGATCCTGGCATACATGTGATAGTCACTCAGTCGTTCTTCGGAAAAACCGGGTGTGACAGAAGTGGTATCAGAGCCAGGTTGCCCGTAGGAACATGGACCTAGGTAGAGATGGACGTATTTAAGGACCCTATGTTCTTAAAAACTATTTTACAAAAGGTGTGGGGGTGAAAGTGTTATTTAATGTTGTCAGTTTATTTTATTTGTTTATCTTGCCTCAACTTTTGTTCAAAATACAGTAATTACTTGATTATTGTCTAACTTGATTTTTAAATGTTTCTAACTTGATTTTAAATATTTTATGTTTTAGATGGTTCGCATGGTCCGCACCGCTCGCAAGTCCACCGGAGGGAGAGTTCCTGTAGCTGCCCTTGCCTTGAGGGAGGAGAACTGCCCGGTGACGTACCACTCCTATGGGTTGGCAGTAGGAGGCTTGTTGCGCCGTCTTTGGCGTATGCTCCACGCCGCCGGCAACGTGGGCAAGCTGATCATACACTACAGCTTTACCAGGACCATCGTGAAAAGCGTGAAGAATGGAGCTCAAAGATGAGGATCATCGATGACATCAAGCTGCTCAAGATCCACCGCTCTCCAGCATGTCGGGCGACTCAGGCCGATGCTGAGAAGGATGTCACCTGGGAGGCCATCACCTGCCAGAGTTACATCAACCGTGGCCACCTGGACAGGACTGAGTACATGTATGTCCTCCAGCGTGAGAGTGGCACCGCGGAGTACAAGTACCCGCCGGTGCAGCAGGGGACTTCCCACGATCACATGGATATGTGCTTGGAGGATGCAGCTATGCTCAAACCCTCGACTGCAGGAGTGCCAGCAGGAACTTCAGGATGTCCGTGGCACCCTGAAGGAGACTGAGGCGTTGCTTCGTGCCAGCTTGAGGGCGAGGGAGAGAGGAGATAGGAACGAACTGTGTGTCACGGAGAATGACACATGGACTCCTGACTCCCCAGACCGCCGGGCGAACAAGCGTTGCCGCACTTCTCCACCAGCAGCCTCCCCACCTAAAGCGGAGTCAGAGGGCAGCCGCAATGATGAGGTAGACCCCGACGAGCCAGCTCAGTGATACGAGTCGTTTAGAGTCATTTCCCTTATTTCAGCATGTTATCAAGTAGTCACGTCAAGAACCTATCTATTTGCTAGTTAATGTTTGGTGTGTGACGTGAGTTGTGGGAGCCATGGGCACTTGTCCACAACCTCGTCTTTAATATTGCATTTGCTTTTGTGTGTGAAACCTTATGAATCAATAGTTGCGTTTATTTTCGCATGAGACATGATGCCTAAAAGTCTATGCAAAATTTTCAGAAACTGTCTAAATTTTAATGCCTCAAAAGTTTGAGTTTATACAAGCAATGTGGGAAATTAATGTGTAATGATTAAGTTGACACTTGGCTGATCATAATAGATGGCCGGAAGAGGAAGAGGTCGTGGTGCCAACCCCAACAACAACTACAACGAGGCTGCCAATCCTCACCTTCCTGGATGGCAAGGCAGGGGTGGTCGCCGAGGAGGAGCTGATCCTATCTACCAAATGATCGACAATAAAAATCAGCTCATCCAGAATTTGACTCAAGTGGTGGCCAACTTACACCAAGTTCCACCCCCGCAGGCTGCACTACGTCAACCGAGGTTGAGTGAGTTCCTAGGAACTCAACCCCCAAAGTTTGCAAGTGCTGCTGAACCTCTGGAGGCAGATGATTGGCTCAAGACCATTGAGAACAAGATGAGGATCATATAATGCCAAGGATATGAGAGGGTGCTGTTTGCCTCTCATCAATTGCATGGACCTGCTGCTGATTGGTGGACCGCTTACGTGGCAGCCCATCACGACCCCGAGAAACATAACTTGGAAAGAGTTCAAGCGCAGTTTCCGCAACCATTACATACCCAGAGGAGAACTCAAGAACAAGAGGAAGGAGTTCTTGGGACTGCAGCAGGGCAACATGACTGTGAGGGAGTACCTCATCAAGTTCACCCAACTGTCCCTTTATGCACCCCACGAGACATCGAGACTGATGAGCAGAAACAAGACTGCTTTGTGGAAGGGCTCACCATGGAAATGCAATGTGCAATGTCCTCCAACGAATATGAAAGTTTCCAAAAGATGGTGGACAAGACATTTGTGGTGGAGAGGAAGTTGAAGGCCTTGGAGAATGAACAAAAGAGGAAGATGGGATGGTCACACCAAGCGTCAAGCAGCAACACACGTCCACGTCTTATGCAGCAACCTGCAGGGCAGATGAGCCGTGCTGTGGTACCCTACTCAGCACCGAGAGGTTACAACCCGAACTTCAGGCCTCCATCAGCACCAGTACAGCCGCAGCGTCAGTTTATGCAGCAGCCACACCCCACTTATCAACCTCGACCAGCAGGACAAGGGCCACAGAACCCACCCCAAGACAACAAAGGTCAAGCACCTAAAGTTGGGGTGCAATGCTTCAACTGTGGTGAAGTGGGGCACTACGCTCACAAGTGCCCGAAGAAGAAGCCAATGCAGCCACAACAGCAGAACATGATGCAAGGACGGGTGAACCACATGACCATGGAAGAAGCACAGGAGGCACCTGATGTGGTGATTGGTAAGTTCCCTGCAAATTTACACATTGCAACCATATTGTTCGATTCTGATGCTACCCACTCGTTCATTGCTCAAGGGTTTGTTAAGAAGCATGACCTAGCGACAACACAAATGAATCATATGTTAGCAGTGAACTCTCCAGGGGGAGAAATAAGAACAAGACAAGTGTGTCCCAAGGTGAATCTAGACATTAATGGGGTAGTATTTACTGCAAACCTCATAGTGATAAACTCATAAGGGATAGACATTATTTTGGGTATGGATTGGTTGACCAAACATAAAGGTATCATCCATTGTTCGACTAGAACGGTGGAACTAACTCACACTAGGGGCACAAAAGTGAAGTTCATAGCTGTACAAGAACCTAAGAGGGACATTAAACTCAATCAAGTGGAAGTGGAAGAGATAAGGGTTATCAAGGAATATCCGGACGTTTTTCCTGAGGAGTTGCCAGGTATGCCCCCAGATCGTGAAGTGGAATTCACGATTGAACTAGTGCCAGGAACAGCCCCGATATACAATAGGCCTTACCGGATGGACTCCAAACAACTGGAAGATCTCAAAGAACATATACGGGAATTGACAGAGAAGGGGTATATTCGTCCTAGTTTCTCGCCATGGGGAGCTCCAGTGATATTTGTTCCCAAGAAGGACGGAACCCAAAGGCTATGCGTAGACTACCGTGCGTTGAATGAGGTAACCATCAAGAACAAGTACCCATTACCCCGTATTGAAGACCTATTTGATCAGTTGAGGGGAGCTTGTGTATTCTCAAAAATTGATCTCAGGTCGGGATATCACCAACTTAAGATAAGACCAACCGACATTCCCAAGACGACTTTCATATCTTGGTACGGGCTGTATGAGTATACCGTCATGCCGTTCAGGCTAACTAATGCCCCGACATACTTCATGTATCTCATGAACAAGGTATTCATGGAGTATTTGGAAAAAATTGTGGTGGTTTTCATTGATGACATTCTCATCTTCTCCAAAGATGAAGAAGAACACGAGAAGCTTCTAAGACTGGTGTTGCAGAAGTTGAGAGAACACCAACTATATGCCAAGCTAAGCAAATGTGAGTTTTGGCTGAAAAGAGTTCCCTTCTTAGGACATATAATCTTGGAAGGAGGAATCTCCGTGGATCCCGCCAATATCGCGGATGTGCAGAAGTGGAAGACCCCTGAAAATGTCGGGGAGATTTGAAGCTTCTTAGGATTCGCTGGATACTACCGACGATTCATTGAAGGGTTCTCCAAGATCTCAAGACCCCTCACCAAATTGTTAGAGAAGGGAATCACATTCACGTGGACACCAAAGTGTGAGTTAAGTTTCCAAGAGCTGAAGAAAAGATTGACGATGACCCCAGTGCTAGTTATGCCAGACATGCAGAAGAATTTTTCGGTGTATTTTGATGCTTCTGGACACGGGTTGGGATGTGTTCTCATGCAAGAGGGACATGTCGTTGCATATGTCTCCAGGCAGCTTCGAAAACACGAGAAGAACTATCCTACACATGACCTAGAGCTATCCGCAGTGGTCCACGCATTGAAGCTTTGGAGGCATTACTTGATGGGAAAGAGGACAGAGATATACACAGATCATAAGAGCTTAAAGTACATTTTCACACAGCCAGATCTCAACCTCAGACAAAGGAGATGGTTAGAGCTAATCAACGACTTTGATGTGGGTATCAACTATCATCCGGGAAAGCGAACGTCGTGGCAGATGCCTTAAGCCGGAAGGTGCATGTCAACATGTTGAGCTTAAATGACACGCCTATGGAATTGAAGGAGGAAATTGCAAAACTAAAGCTATGTCTGGTGAATAATGGTGGGGCCATCGCCATGGAAGTGGACTCCACATTGGAGCAAGATATACGCAACGGTCAGAAGAATGACGAGAAGATACAAGAAATCAGAGAACTCATCAAAGAGAATAAAGCTCCTGGGTTTAGAGAGGATGAGCAAGGTACGGTGTGGCATGGGAAAAGAATCTGTGTGCCTGAGGTAAAGGAGATTCGTGAACTAATTCTAAGGGAGGCTCATGATTCCGACTATTCCATTCACCCTGGGAGTACGAAGATGTATCATGACCTCAAGAGCAGATATTGGTGGTATGGCATGAAGCGAGACATCGCGGAACATGTTGCCCTATGTGACACATGTCAATTGGTGAAAGCAGAACATCAACGACCCACGGGATTGTTGCAACCACTCAAAGTGCCTGAATGGAAATGGGAAGAAATAGGTATGGACTTCATAGTGGGACTGTCTAGGACCCAATCGGGATACGATTCGATATGGGTCATAATCGACAGGCTGACTAAGGTAGCTCATTTCATCCCCGTGAAAGAAAGCTATAACGGGTCCAAATTGGCAGAATTGTACATGTCAAGAATCGTGTGTTTTCATGGAGTGCCAAAGAAGATAGTGCCAGATCGAGGGACACATTTCACCTCAAGGTTTTGGCAGAAGTTACATGAAACCATGGGGACTCATCTGAATTTTAGTTCCGCATACCACCCACAGACTGACGGGTAGACCGAAAGGACCAATCAAATCCTTGAGGATATGTTGAAAGCTTGTGCACTCAAGAACAATAGGAGTTGGGATAAGAACTTACAGTATGCGGAGTTCTCATATAACAAAAACTATCAGGCTAGTATGAAGATGTCACCCTTTGAGGCGTTGTATGGGAGGAAGTGCAGAAATCCATTGTTTTGGAATCAAACTGGGGAGAGCAAAGTGTTTGGGACAGAGGTACTAAAAGAAGCCGAAGCGAAGGTGAGGGAAATCCGCAACAACTTGAGGATAGCCCAGACCCGACAGAAGAGCTATGCCGATATACGAAGAAGAGAGCTCATTTTCAACGTAGGGGACTATATCTATCTCAAAGTATCTCCTATCAGAGGACTTCGTCGGTTCAAAGTGAAAGGGAAACTATCACCCCGATATATCGGACCCTTCCAGATTCTAGAGAGGAAAGACGAAGTTGCATATCAGTTGGAATTACCGGCTCGCCTATCGGATGTGCACGACGTATTCCATGTGTCACAACTCAAGAAATACTTGAGAACACCCGAAGCGAAGTTACCCATGAATGAGGTGGACGTCCGAGAAGACCTTTCGTATGCCGAACAGCCGGTCAAGATCCTGGAGACAATGGAATGCATCACGAGGAACAAAAGAATCTGAATGTGCAAAGTGCAGTGGAAGCACCACTCGGAAGCAGAAGCCACATGGGAGCGAGAAGACGAGCTCAAGGCACAGTTCCCGGATCTGTTCCCCTAGAGTCACCAATCTCGAGGACGAGATTTCTTTTAAGGGGGGTAGAGTTGTAACACCCCAAAATGTGACAAAATACGAATTCAAATTTATTGGACGTGATGCATGTTGAAGGAAAATTCAAATTCAAACCGTAATTCAAATTTGAAACAAAAACAGAAAAGAAAAGGGAAAGGAAAAAGAAAAACGGCCACTGGGCCGAAACCCACCTCAGCAGCAGCCTAATCGGTCCAGCAGCCCGCGGCCGTTCCCCCCTCCCCTCTCTCTCTGCCGCACGGGGCCCAGCCGTCAGCTCCTTCTTCTCCCAACCGCCACCGCTCCTCCCACGCTCGATCGCGCCCGCCGCCTCAGAATCATGCGCACGTACCCCACGATCTCCGGTTTTGTTCAGTTCAACACGATCCCAGCCGACCCCACTGCCCCTCATCCATTGAAACGCAGAGGCTGCACCCCCTTTCCTCCCCGATCGGCCACCACCGACGCAAGGTGAGAACCGCCACTGCTGCTGCCCTTTTCCGGGTTTCCCTTCCGTTCCCTCCATGCTAACGTGCTTGTAGTGCTTGACCACCTCCAGAGAAGCTCATCGCCGAAGAAAATCCGAGGAGAATCGACCCCATCGCTCTCCCACCGAAGACCACCTTCGGTCGCCGCTCCTCGCCGCCGTTGAGCCCTCCCGACCCCGTCAGGTTCAAGAAAACCGCACTGGTGAGCTCTCCCATCTCCCCTCTGCCGATTACTACCGAAGAAGGCGAGTGTTAGCGCCTGTAGAGAATGATCCGCGACCTCGCCGGCAAAATCACGCCTCTGCCGCCGTGCGCCGCCGCGCGCATGGGTGAGCTCTGGCCAGGTGCGACTGGTCCCTTGGGGGCTGTCTATTTTAAATCGTGTGGCGCATAATAGAAACCCGGCGTACCCCTTCGCGATATAATCTCAACCCTTCATTTAGAATCGGACGGTCCACGGCTACCCCGAGTTATAACCGCCAGAGATCTTACGCGCTACCCCTGGGGATCTCGGAAAACACGAGCTAGCCCCGGATTCTTCTGATCTAGCCCCTGGACTTCCGGAAAACTATGCAAAACCATATAAAATGCTGATCTAGCCCCTGAATAACTTGAGAATTAGGAAAACCTCTCTGTTTGGTATAGTTAGGCCCCTGGAAATTTAGGAAATAGCAAATTGGGCCCTGTAGTAGGGTGGATTTGCACTTCAGACCCTATAGGACATTAAATTCAGAAATTTGAACATATGAGTAGAATTTAAATTCAAATGGTGATGCAAATACATGTGCAAATACAATTTAAATTTTCCTAGCACTTGGAAAAACATTTAGAATGAGTTGACGACTGATTTTTGGCTGAAATGAAATCTGACTAAGGGCTATTTACTTTTATTATTGCTGGAAATTCATTTTGAGGCTAGAAATAATTCTGAAAAATAGGTAAAAACAAATATAACTTGATCCCATCAGAGAGGAAGTCAAAAGATATTCTGTTGGACATTTTAGATCAAATTATATTCTGGGTAGGTGATATATCTTGCTATTTTATTATTAAAGTTCACTTTTAGGTATGGAAAATAAATCTGAAAATATAGGAAAATAGGTATACATAATTGGAAAATGTCAAATGAGGTCCCCAAATCCAAAACTTCAAGTTAAGATTGTGTAGAAGATCTGAAAACCCATTGGGAGTAGGAAATTATTTTTCATGCAATTTTTGTGGCTAATAAGTGTATTATCTCATATAGAAAATTTGTTCAAATTGGAAATTCATATATAGTGTGCACTTAGAAATCTGAATATTAAAGTTAAAGGTAGAATATATGTTTAAAAGTGCATGTATGCATAGGAGCAACCTATCTAGGGTAAACACAACACTTAATTATGTGTATGACTTTAAATGGGTATGCATATATGACTTGCATGAATGTATGTGTGGACTATTGCTTATGGATTGTGGTTTTCTTTTGCTATGTGTGTATTGGCATGAGTAGAACCAGCCCCAGAGCAGGTTCTCACCTTTCAAGATCAAGACTTTCCATTCCCGGAGCAGCAGGAAGAAGGCAAGTGTCCTTGACCACTTTGATCCTATACTAGGATGTGTAGTTAGAATTTAATTGCATTGTCAATTTGGAATGTGATACCCATGCTAGGAAGTTTCCCTAGATTTTCATTATCCTGCTTCCTTGTAGCCTGGGTTGGGAGTTATGTTATTATGTCATTCATTTACACTACTCATGCTTAGCCATGCTTAGAATGGGATAAATAGGATATGAGATCATCAACTTGTTTACTTTACCCTTGAATGAGATATTATGAATTATGTAGAGGTAGGGATCTAGGCAAGTTGGATGCTTTGGTTGGTGCTGCGTGCACGAGACTCGAGTTTGTGTATAGTGCTTGCCTGGATCCTAAGGACCGGTTCATGGAGCATGTAACCTAGCTTTACCGTGCCAACCACATGCTGAGATGGGGCAGCTTGGCCAATTAATTAGGTGCATCTCCGGCGTAGTATGGGTGTTTGGATGGTGCGGGGAATAGGTGTCAGCTGGACTACCATATGAACCGCAAGGCTCAAGAGGGGGCCACTGCAGCGGGGGTTGGAGCCTCCTGGATGCTGTTAGGGGTGAAACCTCAATGGGCCCACACTCGTCGGGAATCCCTTTGTAAAGGCCATGTAGTGATCTCCTGGCTACACACCTAGGAAGTGTGAACGTGGTCCGCGGCCACTGGCATAATGGAGGTTCTTTTAGTCCACCCGGCAACGGGGGATAAAATCACTACATGTGGGTACAGTGGTGCAAACTCTGCAGAGTCAAAATTGTCATGACAGCCGTGCTCACGGTCAAGAGCAGCTTGGACTTATTCATGATTAGAGGATGATGAATTGGAAAGTTGAGGATGTTAAGTGGGGAGCTTAACAATGGAAATGATGTTATGGTTACTTGATATTGATGATGGGTTAGGGAATTGGGACCATTTCACCTATGTAGTAATGTAGGTGCTTAACAAGCTAAGTTAAGAGGTATTAATTGCGTAGTGCTTTAACCATGAGTTCAACCTCTCCTTGCTCTAGCCATGCATGACATAACTTTCCCACACTTGCTGAGTACCTACGGTACTCAAGCTTGCTTTTCTGTTGGTTTTAAATTGCTGCTCAGGCCAAGGAAATGACGTGGCGTACAACGACCAAGACTTCGGCCCCAAAGAAGGATTTTAGATTCACGGAGTCCCCCGAGCAACGCCTGTGATGGAGCCCACAAGACTTATCTTCCGCTGCTGGTTTATTCATATGATGTGAACATATTGTCGTCCATCGAGACGTTATGTTATGTAAGACTTATTTATATTCAAACACTTGGCTTGTAATATAATGATGCTTCACTATTTGTCATCGCATGTATGAGAAAATGATCCTGGCATACATGTGATAGTCACTCGGTCGTTCTTCGGAAAAACCGGGTGTGACAGATGAGTACTTCGAGGACCATGTGGAGTACTAGGCGTGCGAACTACCCACAACATGCCTGTGGAGTTGAAGATGGAGCCTGCTGCTGTTTAGTTGTTTCCGCTGTCGTTTAGAGACTTCCGCTGCAAGAATAAGATAGACAATCATGAGTGAGACAATTAGTCGATATAATAAAGTACTTAAACACTATTTATTCGTGGTTATATTCTGAATTCAGTTTGTGGATTACATGTGTATGTGTGATGAACATCCTAGGCACACATATGCATTAACTTGGTTCTGTTTTGGGAACCAGGTGTCACATTTGGTATTAGAGCCACGTTGATCGTAGGACGCAAGCCTAGGTAGAATGGACACTCTAAAACACATAAGAACACCCCTATAAACTGCTATTTTAAAAATTGCTTGCTGCTGCACTTTTCTTGTCAAGTCAGCCACCGCAAAGTGCTATTTTCAGCCCCTCTTTTCTCTTCTTTTGGACAACAACATTTTTGCTTTCTTGCTTCATAGCTTCTGAAGTTTTGAAGTATTTTCTTCCTTCTCTAAAGTTTCTCATGTCCTATTTATAGATGCCGGTGATCAGGAGCACGACACGCATAAGTACTGGTTCACCACCACGTGGGAGTGCACTTAACCCCATTGAGGTGTCCGATGGACCACCCCCGTCACACGGTGGGAACAGCACCATTTCACATGATTAAGTTTATGATTCCCATTGAATAAGCTGTAATAGGAACGTTTAAATCGTAGTAGCATGAATAGGAATGGTGTGTTGAACTTTTGTGATAATTGCTTGTGTTTGTGTGCTGGTGTGAGTTGTGGGACGCTTCGGTGAATGTCCACATCCACACATAGTAGAGAGATGTGAGATGCTTCGGCATGTGTTCACATCCTCACATAGGCTGAAATTAATGAAAGAAGATATTTAGTTCATACACCTTGATGCATATAGTTGGGGGGATCAATCTAAACTTCTCTTTTCTATTCTACCCAACTCTCTCACACAGATGGTGAGGGAAAACGCTAGGCGTCAAAGGAGGAACGTTCGTGGCAACCATGAACCACAAGAGGATGGCAACGTTGAAGTTCCTGAAAATGCCAACCCCGGGGCTGATGCAAACAACCTTGAACGGTTGATGGCTATGCAGAACCAGCTCATGCAAACTGTGATACAAACTTTGGGACAGCTGCAAGCCAACAACAATAACAATCCTAACCCCATTCCTGCACCCCCACCGCCGCCACCACCACCGCCGCCGGCTCACAACAGATTGGGAGAGTTCATGAGGACTCGACCGCCTACTTTTGCACAAGCTATTGATCCCGTGGAGGCTGATGATTGGTTGAAATCTATGGAAAAGAAGCTTGCTATTATTCAGTGCAATGATCAAGAGAAAGTTGTCTTCACATCGCACTAACTTATTGGAGCAGCCGCTGACTGGTGGGACGCTCTTTGCAATGCTCATGTCAACCAGGAGACTATCACTTGGGCTTAATTCAAGGAGAGTTTCCGCTCTCATTACATCCATGCTAGAGTCATGATGCTTAAAAGGCAAGAGTTTGAAGATCTCCGCCAAGGAAAGAAGAGCGTGAATGAGTACCTCAACAAGTTCCGCAGCTGTCAAGGTATGCTCCCGAAGACGTCAACTCGGTTCAAAGGAAGCAATACTTGTTCATGAGAGGATTGAACAATGAGATCCAAGTACAACTGCTCAACAGTGATTATGCAAACTTCTAGAAGCTCGTTGACAAAGCTATAGTGGTTGAGAGCAAGATCCGCGAGATCGAGCAAGAGGGCAAGAGGAAGATGCCATACCAGCCACAAGGGAGCAATGTACGTCCCCGTTTCATGCCACCAGCTGCATCACAGTATGGCTCGTTCGCTTCTACTTTCCGCCCTGCAAACCCACCTCGCCCTAATCAACCACCGCAGCAACATCCTTTTATGCAAGCACCTCATATGCCTTTGCCTCGTGCGCCCCGTCCCAACATGGGCGCCTATGCTCAAAACCAGCCTCGCCCCAATGTTCCTGCTGTTTTGGGCAACAAAGTATGCTTTTCATGCGGAGAGGCGAGACACTTTGCAAGTCAATGCCCGAAGAAAGGCCTTGGACAGCCGACCAACGCACCAAAACAGAACCCACGGCCGAGTGGTGGAGCTACGCAAGGTAACCGTGGGCAGCAGAGCTACGCTCGTGGCAACGTGAATCATGTCTCCGCTGAGGAAGCGCAACAAGCTGAGGACGTCGTGATTGGTATGTTCTTTGCCAACTCCAACCCAGCCACTGTTTTATTTGATTCCGGAGCATCGCATTCATTCATATCATCCGAGTATGTTGCCAAGTATAATCTGCCCATATCACACATGAAACACACTATGTTGGTTAATTCTCCCGGTGGAGAGATGAGGACTAATATAGTATGTCCGAAAGTAAACCTTAAAATAAGGGGGGTAGACTTTCTTGTCAACCTTATTGTCTTGGATTCCCAAGGGACTGATATAATACTTGGAATGGATTGGTTAAGCAAGCACAACGGAGTAATTCAATGTGCTGAGAGGAGCGTGCAGTTGACAAATGAGCACGGTACTCGTATTGAGTTTGAGTCAACCCAACCGGCAACCAAGAAGGCAGCGTTGAACCACGTCGAAGAAGCAACATTGGAAAGCATTCCGGTGGTTCAAGAATTTTCAGATGTGTTCCCGGAAGGACTTCCTAGTATGCCACCTGACCGGGACATTGAATTTACCATTGATTTAGTACCTGGAACTGCACCTATAGCGAAAAGGCCATATAGGATGCCCGCTAATGAACTAGTGGAACTTAAGAAGCAAATTCAGGAGCAGCTAGAAAAGGGTTTTATACGCCCAATCTCGTCACCGTGGGGAGCCCCCGTGCTCTTCGTAGACAAGAAGGATGGGACCCAAAGGAAGTGTGTGGATTACAGGTCTCTCAATGAGTTGACGATCAAGAATAAATACCCGCTGCCCCGTACAGAGGACCTATTCGACCAAATGAATGGTGCCCGAATTTTCTCCAAGATTGATCTTCGGTCGGGATACTTCCAGCTGAAGATTAAGCCCTCCGACATACCCCAGGCTGCATTTCAAACACGGTATGGTTCGTATGAATATACCGTTATGTCTTTTGGGTTAACAAATGCACCCGCATACTTGATGTACCTCATGAATAAGGTCTTCATGGAGTACTTGGACAAGTTCGTTGTGGTTTTCATCGACGATATCATGGTGTATTCAAAAAGAGAGGAAGAACATGAAGACCATTTGAGATTGATATTGCAGAAACTGCGAGAGCATCAATTGTATGCCAAGTTCAGCAAGTGTCAATATTGGCTAAAGGAGATATCGTTCCTAGGCCACATCATCTCCGAGAGAGGAGTATCGGTTGATCCCGGAAAAGTGGGAGATGTTCTGAAGTGGAACCAACCGCAGAATGTGAGAGATATTCGGAGTTTCCTTGGGATGGCTGGATACTACCGACGGTTCATCAAGGATTTCTCTAAAATAGCGGAGCCTATGATTGAATTGCTAATGAAGGGAAAAGCATTTCAGTGGACACCAGTGTGCCAAGAAAGCTTTGAGGAGCTCAAGAAAAGACTAACCACAGTGCTGGTTTTGGTATTGCCGGACGTGAGCAAGAGTTTCGATATATATTGTGACGCATCAAGACAAGGGCTTGGATGTGTGCTCATGCAAGAAGGACAAGTGGTAGCCTATGCGTCGAGACAACTAAAGAAACACGAGCTGAATTATCCCACACATGACTTGGAACTTGCAGCCGTGGTACATGCCTTGAATATTTGGATGCATTATATCCTTGGCCACCGATGTGAGATCTATACGGATCACAAAAGCCTCAAGTATATATTCACGCAACGTATCTGAATTTGAGGCAACTTCGATGGTTGGAACTCATCAAGGATTATGATGTTGGAATCAATTATCACCCCGGAAAGGCCAATGTAGTAGCTGATGCGTTGAGCCGAGAGGGAGCATGTCACCAACTCATGGTTCGGGAGCTACCGCCCGAGCTGCGCAAGGAGTTCGAATGGTTACATCTCGGGTTCCTGAACGAGATGGAAGTGATAGAACTCAAATCTTCGCTGGAACAAGAGATATGAGATGGCCAAGCAACAGATGAGGAAATCAAGGAAAGAATCCGACAAGGCATTGAAAAGGATTTCAAGGAAGACAAGAAGGGCACGCTTTGGTTAGGGAAAAGGATTTGTGTGCCTAACGTGAAGCACATCCGCGACATGATATTAAAGGAGACACATGAATCACGTTATTCCATACATCCCGGCTGTACAAAGATGTACAAGGACCTGAAAACTTGCTATTGGTGGGATGGTATGAAAAGGGACATAGCTGAATATATTGCCTTATGCGACACATGCCAATGGGTGAAGGCCGAACATCAAAGACCCGCTGGACTGTTGCAGCCATTGGAAGTACCCGAATGGAAGTGGGAAGACATCAGCATGGATTTCATTGTCGGATTGCCACGTACTCGGTCAGGTTACGACTCCATTTGGGTTATTGTGGACCGATTGACAAAAACAGCCCATTTCCTTCCTGTTAGAACCACGTACCGCGTTGCAGAACTAGCCGAGCTGTATATGGAGCAAATTGTGTGTCGCATGGAGTTCCGAAGAGGATAGTTTTAGATCGGGGTTCTCAATTTACCTCTAGATTCTGGAAGAAGCTGCATGAAGCCATGGGTACACGGCTGAATTTCAGCTCCGCTTATCACCCACAAACTGATGGGCAAACTGAGAGGACAAATCAAATTTTGGAAGGCATGTTGAGAGCTTGCGCCTTGAAACATGGGTGCAGTTGGGATAGGAGCTTGCCGTATGCTGAATTCTCATACAACAACAGCTATCAAGCCAGCTTGAAGATGTCACCTTTTAAAGCATTGTATGGTAGACGGTGTAGAATGCCGCTGTTCTGGAATGAGACCATAGATAGCCAAGTGTTTGGACCCGAAGTGCTGCAAGACGCCGAAAAGCAAGTCCAAACGATACGAGAAAATTTGAAGGCGGCTCAGTCACGACAAAAAGGTTATGAGGACAATAGGCAAAGAAGATTGACCTTCAAAGTAGGAGACTTCGTGTACCTTAAGTATCGCCTATCCGAGGCCAACGACGGTTCAACGTCAAGGGCAAATTAGCACCTCGCTACATCAGGCCATTTAAGATTTTGGGCAAGCGAGGAGAAGTAGCCTATCAACTAGATCTGCCAACGCACCTCTCCGACGTACACGACGTGTTTCATGTATCCCAACTCAAGAAGTGCTTAAGAGTACCGGAAGAACAAGTACCGATGGATGAGCTCGAGCTTCAAGAGGATCTGACCTATGTGGAGCAACCCGTCCAAATTTTGGACGTGAAGGAAAGGGTCACGAGGAACAAAGTGATCCGTTGGTGCAAGGTAGAGTGGAGCCGTCACACGGAAGCCGAAACCACATGGGAGCGTGAGGAAGACCTCAAGGCAGAATTCCCTCATCTATTCTCTACTTTATCAAATCTCGAGGGCGAGATTCAGTTTAAGGGGGGTAGGTTTTTAACACCCTCAAATTCATCTCCAAGCATTGCATACATTTTTCATATAGAGAAACATTATAAAAGAAGTAGAAATGGAAAAAAGAATCGTATAAATGGAGAAGGAATCATAAAATGATGGGGAATGGGAAAAAAGATAGCTGAAATGAGCCAATTCCTATTTGTCGAAGTGCGCTGTCGACACTTCCCTGGGCCACTAGACACGTGGCGCCTTCGGAGCTCACCCCTGCGAAAGGGGTGAGGTCCGGCCTTACTGGACACGTGGCGCTGTGACGCCCGGTCCCGTGAAAACGGATTCGAACTAATGCATATGTGTGCCCAGGATGTTCATCACACATACACATGTAATCCACAAACTGAATTCAGAATATAACCACGAATAATAGAGTTTAGGCACTTTATTACATCAATCTCTAACTCATTCTTGCAGCGGAAGTCTCTAACTTATTCTAGCAGCGAAAGTCTTCTAAACTATAGCGGAAGCAAACTAAACACGGCAGCGGCTCCATCTTCAACTCCATCCCCACCAGGCAAGTTGACGGTAGTTCACACGCCTAATACTCCACATGGTATTCAAAGTACTCCTCTCCTGTTGCTGATGTATTGTATGATAATGCAAGGGCGAGTACATGTCGTACTCAGCAAGCAAAGTATGACATGTAGCTTTCAATCAAGGTAGGAATAAAAAGGCTCATTGCATAAAAGCAAAGTTTATTTCACAAACATGATAAAAACAGCAGCTATCATTAAGTGAATTTGATCCCAACATATATCTAATTAAAAACATCAACATACCTCCATCATAATTCACCTTTCCTCATGTCTCAACCAACCATAAATCTTTCTCAACTTCATCTCATGCTCATAATAACCATCTCATGATCATATCCATCTCATGATCATATAACCAAAACCTTCTCATGTTCAAGGCTCAACAGTCCCGAAACCATTCTCATTACCAAGACTCAACAGTTCCGAAACCAATCCCAAAAGACCATACCATAACCATACCATATAATCATGTGAGTTTTCCAGGTGCTTGTGACCGGAAGCACGGCTATCATGATAGTTTTACACTCTGCAGAGGTGGCACCACTTTACCCACAAGTTTGTGATTTTGTCACCCGTCGGCGACTGCAGAACCTCCATTATACCAGTACACAACCGTCGGTGTATGGGTCAAGAGATCACAAAATAGCCTTTATAAAGGGGCTACTAGATGTATGGACTCACTAAGGTTTCACAGCAGGCTCGAATCACCATTCTCCCACCTACAGGCCCCCTCTTGTGCCATGCAGTTCCCAGGGCAGTCTTCTCTCGACTCCCATTCCCCGCGCCTTCCGCGGTCCATAACAATCTAGCAACTTACCTAATTAGTCAGCTAAGCCGCACCCATATTTGGCCTTGTGGTGGCACTGTTTTCCTGGCATGTGCTGGCGTGAACCTGTCCTTAGATCTACGGAAAGTAAACCACCATCTCATTCTACCACATCCACGAACCAAGCTTGTCTAGATCTCCCTCGATTCATGTTCATCATCAATATCAAGTTCTCATTATCATTGTTCATATGAGTGCAGTAGCTAGACACATCCTATCTCGCTTCCCATATCCCGTGGACTTAGCGAAGCAAAAGCAAAAATGACCATACCCGACTCATTAACTTTCCCGGCGACAAGGGTGGTTAACAAAACTAGTAAACTCCTATAAAAGGGTTTTCCCATCAAGTTGACTCAAGCACACACACGTTTTTCGCAAACAAAACAGTTCCAAAAACATGGGATCAATATGGTCAAGGGGCACTTGCCTTGTTCTTGTGGCTTCTGTTGCTCACGGATCTCGAATTCTTGGTGTTGTAGTCCTTCGTAGATAGCTCCCTGAGTTTGTCCTTCTACTCACGATCACACACATACAAGATTTATAGCAATCAAACATCATGCATAAACTTTACTCAAGATGCAATGGTGCATATGCATGTTAATCCTATGGTGCTGTCAATTTATACGTATTCTTGCATGTTTTTAATGGCTTGCATGGGGTTTTACGATGAACAAAGGTGTAGGGATCTAGTGTGGACGTGGCGATGATCTTGTCTCAAGATCTAGATCAAACCGATCAACACGTGATCTGTCCACACGGAAAAACTTTTGTTCGAAGGAATCGAAGAAATAGATGCAAGGAAAAACCACCATGATGTCGTAAGGTGGTAACGAAGACCTACCTCACTTCTCCTTGGTGTCGGGGCCTTCCTCCTAGCAAGACATATTGTTGGCTCTCTTCCGGCGACGCCGAGCGTGTTGGGGCTCGTCGGCGGTCTAACCGGTGGCTGAACTTCTGTGAAGGGGTTTATCTCGGCGAGTTGGGAGCTAGGGCCTCTAAGTTGTCGGCTTGGGAAGGTGTTACGACCAAGGGGATGTTTCAGATTCTATTTATAACCGGAAAAAGAAGAGTCCTACTCCGATTGGATTTCAAATAAGAGTCCTATTTGGTTTGTTTTGGATCTTAACAACTTATCTTCAATTGATTTGGGTGCGGGGGCGGCGTGGAAATCATGTCAGTTTCCTCAGTACCGGGTATTCCCGCGCGCACAGGAGAAAAACCGCTTAAGGACCTCGTATCTCTGCAGTGGTAAGCTCCGGAGACGACACGTGTCCAGCGGAGGCCTGGTCTCCCTTTTCCGCAGAGACAAGCTCCGGGTGCGCCACGTGTCTGGCGGGCGGGACCTCCCTCTCCCTCAGCGGCGAGCTCCGCATGCGCCACGTGTCTGGCAGGTCGGGCATCCCCTCTCTACAGAGAAAAGCTCTGGGGTCGCCACGTGTCAGTTCCGGACCTCCCCTCTCCTCAAAGGCGAGCTCCGAGAGTGCCACGTGTCCAGCAGCGCCGAACTTCCTTTCTCCTTTAGAGACGAGCTCCGAGGTCGTGTGACGCCCTCCATTTTGTGGAAAACCACGGAACCGAGAACTGATGCATATGTGTGCCCATGATGTTTATCACACATATACACATTATCCACAAACTGAATTTCAGAATATATATAACCACGAATAACAGAGTTTATTACAATGTCTCATGAGTCTTGGACTCATGCTCACAGCGGAAGTCTTAATCTAATAGCAGAAGTCTTATTTCTATGCAGCGGAAGTCTTCTAACTAGTGCAGAAGCAATCTAAGCAGCAGTAGCTCCATCTCTACTCCATCCCCACAGGCAAGGTTGAGTACAGATTACACGCCTAATGCTCCACCTGATCTTCATAGTAATCTTCTCCTGTTTTTGATGATGAAGTAATAATGCAAGTTTGAGTACAATGATGTACTCAGCAAGTGCGGGAAAATATGATATGTAGCTCACAACAAGGTAGTTATAAAAAGGCTCATTGCAGAAAGCAAAGTTATTTATCAAAAACCGTGATAAAACAGCAACTTAACTTTAAGTGAACGTAATCCCAACATGCATTAAAATACCGACATACCTCTGTTATGTTCATTACCTTCCATGTCCCAACCGGACATCAATCAACCTCATTCTTGCTCACGAATACCTCCTTGTATTCACTACCATCTCACGAATACCATCTCGTATTCGCTACCATTTCATCTCATAAACAACCTCGTCTCACACCGAGACCAATCTCGTTGCCATGACTCAACAGTCATGCAACCCATCTTATCACCCGGACTCAACAGTCCCGAAAACAAAACAAAACCCAAACCATCCAAAACCATAACCAATACCGTATCCAATAACCATCCCAACTAATCATGGAAGTTGGCCAGGCGCCCGTGACTGTAAGCTCGGCTATCATGATAGTTTTAGACTCTGCAGAGTTTGCACCTCTTTACCCACAAGTTTGTGATTTCGTCACCCGTCTGCGACTACAGAACCTCCATTATACCAGTATACAACCGTCGGTGTATGGCCAAGAGATCACAAAATAGCCTTTACAAAGGGGTTACTAGATGTATGGACTCACTAAGGTTTCACCAGCAGGCTAGAATCTCCAATTCTCCCACCCACGGGCCCCCTCTTGTGCCATGCAGTTCCTAGGGAAGTCCTCACTCGACTCCCATTCCCCGCGCCTTCCACGGTCCATAACAATCTAGCAACTTACCTAATTAGTCAGCTAAGCCGCACCCATACTTGGCCTTGTGGTGGCACTGTTATCCAGGCATGTGCTGGCATGAACCGGTCCTTAGATCTACGGCAAGTAAACCACCATCTCTTTCTACCTCATTCACAAACCCAGACTTGCCTAGATCTCCCTCCGATCCATGTTCATTAACAAACTCAGTTTCTCATAAATCTTACGAGTGCAGTTAGCTAGACACATCCATCTCGCTTCCCAATCCCATGGACTCAGCGAAGCATAAATTAAAACCATACCCGACTCATAAACATCCCTGGCGACAAGGGTGGTTTAACCAAAAGTAGTAAACTCCTATAAAAGGGTTTCCCATCATGTTTGACTCAGCACACACACACCTTTTCACAAAACAAAACAGTTTCCCAAAACATAGGATCAATATGGTCAAGGGGCACTTGCCTTGTTCTTGCGGTTCCGGTTGCTCTTGAATCTCGAAACCTTGTTGTTGCAGCTCATCGTAGACAGCTCCCTGAGCTTGTCCTTCAATACATGATCACGCACATACAAGTTTCATAACAATCAATATCATGCACAAACTTTAACTAGATGCGATGATGCATATGCATGTTAGTCCTATGATGCAATTTTTATCAGATCGGTTTGTACGTGTTCTTGCATGGCCTGCATGGTTTTACGATGAACAGAGGTGTTCGGATCAAATGTGGACATGGCGATGATCTTGTCTTTAGATCAACCCGATCAACAAGTGATCTGTCCACGAGAAAGCTTATGTTCGAAAGGAATCGAAGAACAGATGCAAAGAAAACACGATGACGTCGTAAGGTGATATTGGAGACCTACCTTACGTTCTTCTTGGCCTCGGGGTCCTTCTCTGATCAGACAGATCATTGGGGCTTTCTTCCGGCGATCTTCCTCGACTGAACTCCGGCGATGGCTTACTCGGCGAGTTGGGGCTAGGGCTCTAAGTCGTCGGCCCAGGAGTTGAAAAAGAAGTTTGTGGTTTTCGGCCAAAGGTTCTGGGTTCTATTTATAATCGGGAGAAGAAGAGTCCTACTCTAATTGGATCTCGAATAAGAGTCCTATTCAAATTGTTTCCTAAGTTTTTCAACAACTTTATCTCAGATTGATTCGGTGCGGTAACATTGTGGAATCCAGGTTGGTTTCCTCTTCGTACCAGTATTTCCACGCGTAAAGAATCCAAAACCGCTCCAAAACTCGTTACCTTCTTGGTGATGAGCTCCGGAAGCTCCACGTGTCCACCGGGGCCTGGTCTCCCCCTTTCCGCAGAGATGAGCTCCGGTTGTGTCGCGGGTCAAGCGAGCGAGACCTCCCTCTCCTTTGGAGGTGAGCTCCGTGTGTGCCACGTATCCTAGCGGTCGGGACCTCCTCTCTATTCGGAGGTGGCTCCGCGCACGCCTCGTGTCAGTGTCGGACCTTCCCTCTCCTTGGAGGTGGCTCCGGGTGTGCCACGTATCCATTTCGGACCTCTCTCTCTTCGTAGGTGAGCTCCGTGAATGCCACGTGTCAAGTAGCGCCGGACTACCTTTTTTCCTCAGAGACGAGCTCCGAGGTCGACACGTGTCCAACAGTGACGGACCTCCCGGAGATAAGTTCTGGTGGTGACATGTGTCCAATAGAACCGGACCTCTCGGAGGTGAGCTCCGAGATCGACACGTATCCTGCGTGACTGGTCCTCTGATTTCCGCGGTGACTAGCTCCTGAGGTGACACGTGTCCTGCGGGACTGGCCTCGCTTCTCCGTAGAGGCTAGCTCCGGGGCAACACGTGTCCCACGGGGTCGGAACTCTCCCCCTTTGCGGGAATGAGCCCCGAGCCTGCCACGTAGCCAGTTTAGTGGCGGACCTCTCCCCACTTCGCAGGGATGAGCTCCGAGCACGCCACGTGGTCAGCGGGCCGCGGGAGATGTCTTTGGCGCTCTCTATGAACTGGATTCGGCTCTTTTTGGCTATCTTTTTGATATTTTCTCTGTTCCCACTTCTTTTAAAATGTTTTCTCTACATGAAACATGAATACATGCAGAAACCAGAAATGAGGGTGTCACAAATCTACCCCCCTTAAATTGAATCTCGCCCTCAAGATTCGTTAGTAGAGAACAGATGAGGGAATTCTGCCTTGATGTCTTCTTCACGCTCCCATGTGGCTTCAGCTTTGGTGTGATGGCTCCATTGTACCTTGCACCATCGGATTACTTTGTTCTTTGTGACCCTTTCCCTTTTGTACAAAATCCGGACAGGATGTTCCGCATAAGTTAGGTCCTCTTGAAGTTCAAGCTCTTCCATTGGTACTTGCTCCTATGGTACTCTCAAGCATTTCTTGAGCTGGGATACATGAAACACGTCATGTATGCTGGAGAGATATGTTGGGAGCTCTAGTTGATAGGCTACTTCTCCTCGCTTGTCCGAAATCTTAAATGGTCCGATGTAGCGAGGTGCTAGCTTGCCTTTGACGTTAAAACGTCATTGGCCATGGATAGGCGATACCTTAAGGTATACAAAGTCTCCTACTTCAAAGGTCAACTTCCTTCGCCTATTGTCCGCATAGCCTTTCTGTCGTGACTGAGCAGCCTTTAAGTTCCCCCGTATCGTTTGACTTGCTTTTCAGCCTCTTGTAGCACTTTGGGTCCAAACACCTGGTTCTCTCCGGTTTCGTTCCAAAACAACGGCGTTCTACACCGTCTACCGTATAATGCTTCGAAAGGCGACATCTTCAAGCTAGCTTGATAGCTGTTGTTATAGGAGAATTCAGCGTACGGTAAACTCCTATCCTAACTACGCCCACATTTCAAGGCGCAAGCCTTCAACATGTCTTCCAAAATTTGGTTTGTTCTTTCGGTTTGTCCATCGGTTTGTGGGTGATAGGCGGAGCTAAAATCCAGTCGTGTACTCATAGATTTCTGCAGCTTCCTCCAAAATCTAGAGGTAAACTGAGAACCTCGATCTGAGACTATTCTCCTCGGGACTCCATGACGGCACACGCTCTGCTCCATGTACAACTCAGCTAATTGTGCAACGTTGTACTTGGCCCTTACAGGGAGAAAATGGGCTGTTTTCGTCAACCGGTCCACGATAACCCAGATGGAGTCATAACCCGACTGAGTACGTGGCAATCCGACGATGAAATCCATACTGATGTCCTCCCACTTCCACTCGGGTACCTTCAAGGATTGCAACAATCCAGCGGGTCTTTGATGTTCGGCCTTCACCCGTTGGCATGTGTCGCATAGGGCAACGTATTCGGCTATGTCCCTTTTCATACCATCCCACCAATAATAAGTCTTCCAGTTCTTGTACATTTTGGTACTTCCGAGATGTATGGAATAGGGTGAATCATGTGCCTCTTTTAATATCATGTCGCGGATGTGCTTCACGTTAGGCACACAAATCCTTTTTCCTAGCCAAAGCGTACCCTTCTCATCTTCTTTGAAATCCTTCTCTATTCCTTGTCGGATCCTTTCCTTGATCTCCTTGATCTCCTCATCCGTTGCCTGGCCATCTCTTATCTCTTGTTCCAATGAAGAGTGGATCTTCATCACTTCCATATTATTCAAGAATCCGAGGTGTAACCGTCGAACTCTTTTCGTAGTTCAGGTGGTAGCTCCCAAATCGTGAGTTGATGACATGCTCCCTTCCGGCTCAATGCATCAGCTACTACATTGGCCCTCCCAGGGTGGTAGTTGATTCCAACATCGTAATCCTTGATGAGTTCCAACCATCGACGTTACCTCAAATTCAAGTCCGTTTGTGTAAATATGTACTTGAGGCTTTTATGATCCGTATAGATCTCACATCAATGTCCAAGGATATAATGTCTCCAAATCTTTAATACATGCACTACTGCTGCTAGCT
The DNA here is from genome assembly GCA_030760725.1 of Neostapfia colusana. NCBI lineage: Eukaryota > Viridiplantae > Streptophyta > Magnoliopsida > Poales > Poaceae > Neostapfia > Neostapfia colusana. The sequence continues at coordinate 113,294,112 of JASWHV010000006.1, forward strand.
CCAAGTCGTGTGTAGGATAATTAAGTTCGTGCTTCTTTAATTGTCATGAGGCATAGGCTACCACTTGTCCTTTTTGCATGAGCACACATCCGAGCCCTTGCCTGGATGCGTCACAATATATGTCAAAGCTCTTGCTTACGTCCGGCAATACCAAAACCGGCGCTGTGGTTAGCCTTTTCTTGAGTTCCTCAAAACTTTCTTGGCATGCTGGTGTCCATTGAAAGGCTTTTCCCTTTGTTAGCAACTCTGTCATAGGCTTTGCTATCTTAGAGAAGTCCTTAATGAAGCGTCGGTAGTATCCAGCCATCCCAAGAAAACTCCGAATATCCCTCACGTTTTGCGGTTGGTTCCACTTTAGAACATCTCCCACTTTTCCGGGATCAACCGATACTCCTTCCTCGGAGATAATGTGGCCTAGGAACGATATCTCCTTTAGCCAAAATTGACACTTGTTAAGCTTGACATACAATTGATGCTCACGTATTTTCTACAAGGTCAATTTCAAATGTTCTTCATGCTCCTCCTCACTTTTTGAATACACCATAATGTCGTGGATGAAAACCACGACGAACTTATTCAAGTACTCCATGAAAACCTTGTTCATAAGGTACATGAAGTATGCGGGTGCATTTGTTAACCCAAAAGACATGACAGTATATTCATATGAACCATACAGTGTTCAAAAGGCAGTCTTGGGTATATCGGAGGGCTTAATCTTCAGCTGGAAATATCCCGACCGAAGACTAATCTTGGAGAACACTCAGGCTCCATTCATTTGGTCGAATAGGTCTTCTATACGGGGCAGAGGGTATTTGTTCTTGATTGTCACCTCATTGAGAGACCTATAGTCCACGCACATTGTGACACCCTCATTTCTGGTTTCTGCATGTATTCATGTTTCATGTAGAGAAAACATTTTAAAAGAAGTGGGAACAGAGAAAATATCAAAAAGATAGCCAAAAAGAGCCGAATCCAGTTCACAGAGAGCGCCGAAGACATCTCCCACGGCCCGCTGGCCATGTGGCATGTTCAGAGCTCATCCCTGCAAACTGGGGAGAGGTCCGCCACTAAACTGGCTATGTGGCAGGCTCGGGGTTCATCCCCGCAAAGGGGGAGAGGTCTGACCCTTTGGGACATGTGTTGCCCCCAGAGCTAGCTTCTGCGGAGAAGCGAAGGCAGTCCCGTAGGACACGTGTCACCTTCGGAGCTAGTCACCGCGGAAATCAGAGGACCAGTCGCGCGGAATATGTGTCGATCTCGGAGCTCACCTCCGAGAGGTCTGTTCTATTGAACACGTGTCGCCACCGGAGCTCACCTTCGGGAGGTCCGACACTGTTGGACACATGTTAACCTCGGAGCTCGTCTATGAGCAAAAAGGAGTCTGGCTCTGTTAGGACGCGTGGCACACCTGGAGCCACCTCCGGAGAGAGGGAAGGTCCGTCACTGACACGTGGCGTGCGTGGAGCCACCTCAGAATAGAGAGGAGGTCCCGTCCGCCAGGATACGTGGCGCACGCGGAGCTCACCTCCGGAGAGAGGGAGGTCTCGCTCGCTTGAAATGCGGCACAACCGGAGCTCGTCTCTGCGGAAAGGGGTAGACCAGGCCCCGGTGGACACGTGGAACTTCAGGAGCTCATCACCGAGAAGGTAACGAGTTTTGGAGCGGTTTTGGATTCTGTACGCGTGGAAATACTGGTATGGATAGGAAACCGACCTGAATTCCACAATGTTACCGCACCGAATCAATCTGAGATAAAATTGTTGAAAAACTTAGGAAACAATTTGAATAGTACTCTTATTCGAGATCCAATCATATTAGGACTCTTCTCTTCCCGATTATAAATAGAACTCAGAACCCTTGGCCGCAACCACGAATTTCTTTTCCAACTCCTGAGCCGACGACTTAGAGCCCTAGCCCCAACTCGCCGAAGTAAGCCCATCGCCGGAGTCCAGACGAGAGAGATCGCCGGAAGAGAGCCCCGACGATCAGTCTTGCTAGGAGGAGGACCCCGAGACCAAGAAGAACGTAAGGTAGGTCTCCAATATCACCTTACGACGTCATCTCGTTTTCTTTGCATCTGTTCTTCGATTCCTTTCGAACAGAAGCTTTCTCGTGGACGGATCACTTGTTGATCGGGTTGATCTAAAGACAAGATCATCGCCACGTCCACATTTGATCCGAACACCTCTGTTCATCGTAAAACCATGCAGGCCATGCAAGAACACGTACAAACTGATATAATAAAAACTGCATCATAGGACTAACATGCATATGCATCATCGCATCTAGTTAAAGTTTGTGCATGATATTGATTGTTATGAAACTTGTATGTGCGTGATCATGTATTGAAGGACAAGCTCAGGGAGCTGTCTACGACGAGCTGCAACAACAAGGTTTCGAGATTCAAGAGCAACCGGAACCGCAAGAACAAGGCAAGTGCCCCTTGACCATATTGATCCTATGTTTTGGGAAAACTGTTTTGTTTTGCGAAAAGGTGTGCGTGCTGAGTCAAACATGATGGGAAACCCTTTTATAGGAGTTTACTAGTTTTGGTTAAAGCACCCTTGTCGCTAGGGAAGTTTATGAGTCAGGTATGGTTTTACTTTTAAGCTTCGCTGAGTCCATGGGATTGGGAAGCGAGATAGATGTGTCTAGCTAACTGCACTCGTAATGATAATGAGAAACTTATGTTGATAATGAACTTGGATCAGAGGGAGATCTAGGCAAGCCTGGGCTTGTGAATGAGGTAGAAATAGATGGTGGTTTACTTGCTGTAGATCTAAGGACCGGTTCATGCGAGCACATGCCAGGATAATAGTGCCACCACAAGTCCAAGTATGGGTGCGGCTTAGCTGAGTAATTAGATAAGTTGCTAGATTGTTATGGACCGTGGAAGGCGCGGGGAATGGGAGTCGAGTGAGGACTGCCCTGGGAACTGCATGGCACAAGAGGGGGGCCTTTGGCTGGGAGAATTGGAGATTCTAGCCTGCCGGTGAAACCTTAGTGAGTCCATACATCTAGTAACCCCTTTGTAAAGGCTATTTTGTGAACTCTTGGCCATACACCGACGGTTGTGTACTGGTATAACGGAGGTTCTGCAGTCGCCGATGGGTGACGAAATCACAAACTTGTGGGTAAAGAGGTGCAAACTCTACAGAGTCTTAAAACTATCATGATAGCCGAGCTTACGGTCACGAGCGCCTGGCCAACTTCCATGATTAGTTGGGATGGTTATTGGATACAGTTATTGGTTATGGTTTTGAATGGTTTGGTTTTGGTTTTGTTTTCGGGACTGTTGAGTCCGGGTGATAAGATGGGTTGCATGACTGTTGAGTCATGGCAACGAGATTGGTCTCGGTGTGAGACGAAATTGTTTATGAGATGAAATGGTAGAGAATACGAGATGGTATTCATGAGATGGTAGCGAATATGAGGAGGTATTCGTGAGCAAGAATGAGGTTGATTAATGTCTGAATGGGACACGGAAGGTAATGAACATAATGGAGGTATGATTGGTATTTTAATACATGTTGGGATTACATTCACCTAAAGGTAAGTTGTTGTTTTATCGTGGTTTTTGATAAATAACTTTGCTTTCTACAATGAGCCTTTTTATACCTACCTTGTTATGAGCTACATATCATATTTTCCCGCACTTGCTGAGTACATCATTATACTCAAACTTGCATTATTACTTCATCATCAAAAACAGGAGAAGATTACTATGAAGATCAGGTGGAGCATTAGGCGTGTAATCTGTACTCAACCTTGCCTGTAGGGATGGAGTAGAGATGGAGCCACTGCTGCTTAGATTGCTTCCGCACTAGTTAGAAGACTTCCGCTGCATAGAAATAAGACTTCCGCTGTTAGATTAAGACTTCCGCTGTGAGCATGAGTCCAAGACTCATGAGACATTGTAATAAACTCTGTTATTCGTGGTTATATATATTCTGAAATTCAGTTTGTGGATAATGTGTATATGTGTTATAAACATTCTGGGCACACATATGCATCAGTTCTCGGTTCCTTGGTTTTCCACAGAATTGAGGGTGTCACAGATTGGTATCAGAGCCACGGTTGAGGGTAGATTACACACCTAGATACAATCACAGATTGGCATTAGAGTCACGGGTTGACGGTAGGTTACACGCTTAGATAGAGGTCACAGATTGGTAACTAAGCCACGCTGACCATAGGATGCAAGTCTAGGATGCATAGATTGGCCTTGAAACTACCTTGACAATGAAACCAGCCTTGAATAGGAGTTGTGTGAGCCCTTGTGATGATTGTTTGTGATTTTGTGCTTAGTGTGAGTTGTGGGACATCTCATAGCGTTGTCCATATCCACACATAAGTAGAAAAAGGTGTGAGATGCCTCGGCACTTGTTTACATCCTCATATGGGCTAATATATATGGTCCAATCCACCTTGATGCATATAGTTGAGGGGATCTACCTAACCTTCTAACCTTCTATTCTATTTCGTTCTCTCTCACAGATGGTGAGAGGAAACACCGTCCGAAGGAACGTCCGTGACAACCAAGAGGATGGCCACGATGAAGTTCCTGTTAACCCCGGAGCTGGTGAGAACAACCTAGAACGGTTGGTGGCCATGCAGAATCAACTTATGCAAACCATGATCCAAATTTTGGGTCAGTTGCAGGCCAACAACAACAACCCTGTTCCGGCACCACTGCCACCACCACCGCCGGCTCATAACAGACTGGGTGAGTTCATGAGGACTCGATCACCCACCTTTGCTCAAGGTAACGACCCCATGGAGGCCGACGACTGGTTGAAATCCACGGAGAAGAAGCTTGCCATAGTGTTGTGTGATGATCGAGAGAAGGTTCTTTTCGCGTCGCACCAACTCATGGGAGCTGCCGCTGACTGGTGGGATGCCCTATGCAACACTCATGTCAACCCGGAGACGATCACTTGGACTGAGTTCAAGGAGAGTTTCCGGTCTCATTACATCCCTGCTGATGTAATGATGCTCAAGAGACAGGAGTTTGAAGGCCTCCGCCAAGGACAGAGAAGCGTGAATGAGTATCTCAACAAGTTCACACAACTGTCCCGGTATGCCCCCGAAGATGTCAACTCGGACCAGAGGAAGCAATACCTGTTCATGAGAGGGTTGAACAATGAGATCCAGGTTCAGCTCCTCAACAATGACTACACGAGCTTCCAGAAGCTGGTTGACAAGGCTATAGTGGTTGAAAGCAAGATCCGAGAGATCGAGCGAGAGTGCAAGAGGAGGATGCCATACCAGCCCCAAGGGAGCAACGTACGACCTCGGTACATGCCCCCAGCCACACCACAGTATGGATCGACTGTTCCTGCATACCGCCCTAATCAGCCAGCACAGCAACAACCCGTTGCACAAGCACCCCGTGTGCCCTAGCCTACTGTGCCCCGACCCAACATGGGCGCTCCTGCTCAAAACTCCCGCCCCAACGTACCTGCTGCCGTAGGCAACAGGGCATGCTTTGCATGCGGAGAAATAGGACACTTCGCAAGCCAGTGCCCGAGGAGAGGCCCTGGACAGCAAGGCAATGTGCCCAAGCAAAACAGGCGACCAAACGGAGGGGAGAATCAAGGAAACCAAGGACAGCAGAACTATGCTCGCGGCAACGTGAACCATGTCTCTGCTGAGGAAACACAACAGGCTGAGGACGTCGTAATTGGTATGTTCCTTGCCAACTCCAACCCAGCCACCATCTTATTTGATTCTGGAGCATCACATTCCTTCATATCATCCAAGTATGTTGCCAAGCATAATCTACCCATATCACACTTAAAATGTGCTATGTTAGTTAATTCTCCCGGTGGAGAGATGAGGACTAATATAGTATGTCCAAAAGTAAGCCTTAAAATAAGGGGGTAAACTTCCTTGCCAACCTCATTGTCTTGGATTCCCAAGGGCTTGACATAATACTCGGGATGGATTGGTTAAGCAAGCACAACGGAGTAATCCAATGTGCTGAAAGAAGCGTGCAGTTGACAAATTGTCACACCCGGTTTTTCCGAAGAACAACCAAGTGAATATCACATGTATGCCAGGATCATTTTCTCATACATGTGATGACAAATAGTGAAGCATCATTTATTACAAGCTAGGTGTCGAATATAAATAAGTCTTACATAGCAAATGTCTCAATGGACAATAATAAGTTCATCACAAGTAAATAAACTAGCAGCGGAATATTATTCTTGAGGGCTCCGTCACAGGCGTTGCCCGGGGTCTCCATGAACCTAGAAACCTTCTTCGGGTCCAAAGTCTTGGTCATTATACACCACCTCATTATCTTGACCTGAGCAGCAATATAAACCAACAAATATGCAAGGTTGAGTACCGATGGTACTCAGCAAGTGTGGGAAAGTTATGTCATGCATGGCTAGAACAAGGGGAGGTTGAACTCATGGTTAAAGCACTATGCAATTAATACCTATCACCTTAGCTTATTAAGCACCTACATTACTACATAGGTGAAATGGTCCCAATCTCCCATCCCATCACCATAATCAAATAACCATAACATCATTTCCAATGTTAAGCTCCCCGCTTAACATCCACAACTTCCAAAACCATCAATCCTCTAATCATGAATAAGTCCAAGCCGCTCTTGACCGTGAGCACGGCTGTCATGACAGTTTTGACTCTGCAGAGTTTGTACCACTGTACCCACATGTAGTGATTTCATCCCCCGTTGCCGGGTGGACTAAAAGAACCTCCATTATGCCAGTGGCTACGAACCACATTCACACTTCCTAGGTGTGTAGCCAGGAGATCACTACGAAGACTTTACAAAGGGATTCCCGACGAGCATGGGCCCACTGAGGTTTCACCCCTAACAGCATACAAGAGGCTCCAACCCCGCTGCAGTGGCCCCCTCTTGATCCTTGCGGTTCATACGGTAGTCCAGCTGACACCTACTCCCCGCACCATCCAACACACCCATACTACGCCGGGGATACACCTAATTAATTGGCCAAGCTGCCCCATCTCAGCATGTGGTTGGCACTATAAAGCCAGGTTACATGCTTCATGAACCGGTCCTTAGGATCCAGGCAAGTACTAAACACAAACCCGAGTCTCGTGCACCCAGCACACAACCAAAACATCCAACTTGCCTTGATCCCTACCTCTACATAACTCACAATATCTCATTCAAGAGTATGGTAAAATAAACTGATGATCTCATATCCCAATTATCCCATTCTAAGCATGGCTAAGCATATGCATAATAATAAATGACATGATAAAATGAATCCCAACCCAAGCTACAAGGAAACAAGGTAATGCAATTCTAGGGAAACATCCTAGCAAAGGTTTCATATTTTCAATTAGGATCAAAGTGGTCAAGGACACTTGCCTCCTTCCTGCTGCTCTTAAAATAGGTAGTCCTGATCTTGGAAAGGAATAACTTGCTCTTGAGCAGGTTCTACATCATACCATCACACATAGCAAAGGAAAAACAACAATCCATAAGACATAGTTCACACTTCCAAACCACACATTCACATGTAACAAAGCCATTCACAACTTCTATGTGTTGTGTTTACTCTATGTGTGTTGACCTTTGGCTTACATGCACTTTTAATCATATGTATATGATTCCTACTTTTGTATTCAAATTTATGCTTGCATACTTTATATATGAGTTTCCAATTTAAATAAATTCCTTATATTTAATTACTACACCTTTTAGCTACCAAGTATGCATGAAAGGTATTTTTCTACTCCATATGTGTCTTCAGAATTTCTACCAACCCTAAACTGAATTCTTTGGATTTTAGAAACTTCATTTATCATTTACTAGTTGCTATATTTTCAGATTTATTTCCTATGCCTAACTGTGAACTTTATTATGAAAATAACAAGACACAACATCTAAACAGAATAGGTTCTGATCTAAAATATTTACTAATATATTTTTTGACCTTTTGCTCTGATGTAAACTATTTTACATTTATTTTCCCTATTTTCAGAACTATTGTTTACTTAAAAATGTGTCCCTATAACTAATAAATGTGAATAATAAATTAAACAGATTCATTTCAGCCCAAAATCTATTTTTATCTCACTCCAAAGTTTTCTAAGTACCGAGAAAGTTTTTAATTTAATTTTGACAATATGTTTGTCCCACTTTTTAAATTTTAAATACTAGCCACATATTCAATTTCCTACATTAAATATCAAACAGGGTTAAAAAGGTAAACTCACCCCACTACAGGGTCTATAATATTATGTTAACGATTTTCAGGGGTCTAGCTACTCATAACAGAGGAGTTTTTCCTAATTTTTATTAAATCCAGGGGCTAAAACTGATTTTTAAATGAATTTACATGATTTTCTGAAGTTCCAGGGGCTAGATCAGAAGTTTCCGGGGCTAGCTCTTATTTCCCGAGAACCCCAGGGGGTAGCACGTAAGATTTCCAGTCTTTATAACGCGGGGTTGACGTGGACCGTCCGATTTAAAACAGACGGCTGAGATTATAACGCCGAACCGGTACGCGGGGTTTTAAAGTCTACCGTGCGATTTAAAATAGATGGCGCACAAGCGGCCACGTCGCTCTGATCGAGCGCGAGCGGCGCTGCCCGGCGGCGCACGGCGGCGGGAGGCGGTGATCTCGCCGGAGATTTTCAGATCTTCGGGAATTCTTCCTAGAACTGTGATTTTATGGCATAGATCGGTGGAGGGGAGATCGGGGATCTCACCTCAGGGGTTTTCTTGAGCTCGGAGGTCCTGGAAAGCAACCGGCGACGAGGTCCGAAGTGAAACCACGACGAAGCTCGTCGGCGCTGTGTTTGAACCGCAAGTCACTGAGTTTTCTGCACCTGCAAGGTTCCCCGGAGGCGGTGGATCAAGACCAGCAAGTTAGATCGGAATTTCCGAGCGTAGATTGGCCAGAATTCACCGGAGAAGGCTCGGGTTCTCACCGGAGCAAAAACGGCGGATCGCGTGGAAAAAACAGAACGAGGTCGGGGTTTCTATAGACGGGGGAGAGCGTCGGGTTGGTTTAGATCGAGTTGGAGTCTTCGGGGTCCGGAAATCGGCTGGGATACGCGAGAATTCCCGATCAGTTATGATTCGGGTGAGAGAGTTCCGGCCGATCGCGGCGCGGGTGCGAGGTAGAAGAAGGGCTGGCGGGCCCCGCCTGTCAGTGGGAGGAAGGGGGCGCGCGCGGCTGCGGCTGGCGCGGGTGCTGGGTGGGCCGGCTGGTTGGTTTCGGCCCACTGGCCGGTTTTTTTTTTGTTTCTTTTATTTCTGGTGAGGCGTTCCATTGTCTCCAAAATCTTGTATGGTTGCTCGGCATAAGACAAATCCTCGTCTATGTCCACTTCATTCATGGGTAACACCTCTTCAGGCGTTCTCAGGCATTTCTTGAGTTGTGACACATGGAATACATCGTGCACATCCGATAGACGAGCCGGTAACTCTAGTTGATACGCTACTTCGCCTTTCCTTTCCAGAATTGAAAGGGTCCGATGTATCGAGGTGACAACTTCCCTTTCACCTCGAACCGACGAAGTCATCTGATAGGGGACACCTTGAGATAGACATAGTCTCCTACGTTGAAAATGAGCTCTCTTCTTCGTACATCGGCATAGCTCTTTTGGCGTGTCTGTGCTATCCTCAAATTGTTGCGAATTTCCCTCACCTTCGCCTCGGCTTCTTGTAGTACTTCTGGACCAAACACTTTACTTTCCCCCGTTTGGTTCCAAAATAGGGGAGTTCTGCACTTCCTTCCGTACAAAGCTTCAAACGGTGACATCTTCATACTAGCTTGATAGCTGTTGTTATAGGAAAACTCCGCATACGGTAAGTTCTTATCCCAACTCCAATTGTTTTTGAGTGCACATGCCCTCAGCATATCTTCAAGAATCTGATTGGTTCTTTCCGTCTGCCCATCAGTTTGGGGATGATAGGCAGAACTAAAGTTCAGATGGGTTCCCATGGTTTCGTGCAACTTCTGCCAGAACCTTGAGGTGAACTGTGTCCCTCGATCCGACACAATCTTCTTTGGCACTCCATGGTAACACACGATCCTTGACATGTACAACTCTGCCAATTTGGATCCCTGTAGCTTTCTTTCACGGGGATGAAATGAGCTACCTTGGTTAGCCTGTCGATGATGACCCATATTGAATCATATCCTGATTGGGTCCTAGGCAATCCCACTATGAAATCCATGCCGATTTCTTCCCATTTCCATTCAGGCACTTTGAGGGGTTGCAATAATCCCGCGGGTCGTTGATGTTCTGCTTTCACCAACTGACATGTGTCACATAGAGCAACATGTTCCGCGACATCTCGCTTCATGCCATACCACCAATACCTGCTCTTGAGGTCCTGGTACATCTTCGTACTCCCAGGATGAATGGAATAGTCAGAATCGTGAGCCTCCTTTAAAATCAATTCACGAATCTCCTTTACTTCAGGCACACAGATCCTTTTCCCGTGCCACACCGTACCTTGTTCATCCTCTCTAAAACCAGGAGCTTTATTTTCCTTGATGAGTTGTCTGATCTCTTGTATCTTCTCGTCTCTCTTTTGACCCTCACGGATGTCTCGCTCTAGTGTGGAGTCCACTTCCATGGCGATAGCTTCACCACTATTCACAAGGCATAGATTGAGCCTTATAACCTCGTCCTTCAATTCTGCAGGCATGTCCTTCAAGCTCAACCTATTGACCTGCACTTTCCGACTTAAAGCATCTGCCACGACGTTTGCTTTCCCAGGATGATAGTTGATGCCCACATCAAAGTCATGGATTAGCTCTAACCATCTCCTTTGTCTGAGATTGAGATCTGGCTGTGTGAAAAATGTACTTTAAACTCTTATGATCCGTATATATCTCTGTCCTCTTCCCCATCAAGTAGTGCCGTCAAATTTTCAACGCATGTACCACTGCGGCTAGCTCTAGGTCATGTGTAGGATAGTTCTTCTCGTGCTTCTGGAGCTGCCGGGATGCATAAGCCACGACATGCCCTTCTTGCATGAGAACACATCCCAACCCATTTCCAGAGGCATCACAGTACACCGTAAAGTCCTTCTGCATATCTGGCATAACTAGCACTGGGGCTGTTGTCAATCTTTTCTTTAACTCCTGAAAACTCGTCTCGCACTGCGACGTCCATGTGAATGTGATTCCCTTCTCCAACAGTTTGGTGAGGGGTCTCGAGATTTTAGAGAATCCCTCAATAAACCGTCGATAGTATCCAGCCAATCCCAAGAAGCTTCGAACTTCCCCAACATTTTCAGGGGTCTTCCACTTCTGTATATCCTCGATTTTGGCAGGATCCACGGAGATTCCTCCCTCTGAGATTATATGTCCTAAGAAGGGAACTCTCTTCAGCCAAAACTCACACTTGCTCAGCTTGGCATATAGTTGATGTTCTCTCAGCCTCTGCAACACCAACCTTAGATGTTTCTCATGTTCTTCTTCATCTTTGGAGAAGACGAGAATGTCATCTATGAAAACCACCATAAATTTGTCCAGATATTCCATGAATACCTTGTTCATGAGATACATGAAGTATGCCGGGGCATTAGTTAGCCCGAAAGGCATAACAGTGTATTCATACAGTCCGTACCGAGATACGAAAGCTGTCTTGGGAATATCAGATTGCCTTATCTTAAGTTGGTGGTATCCCGACCTGAGATCAATTTTCGAGAACACACAAGCTCCCCTCAACTTATCAAACAAGTCTTCAATGCGGGGTAATGGGTACTTATTCTTGATGGTTACCTCATTCAAGGCACGGTAGTCCACGCATAACCTTTGGGTTCCGTCCTTTTTGGGCACAAATATGACTGGAGCTCCCCATGGTGAGGAACTAGGATGAATATACACCTTCTCCGTCAATTCTCTTAAATGATCCTTGAGTTCTTCTAGCTGCTTGGAGTCCATCCGATAAGGTCTCTTGTATATCGGGGCTGTTCCAGGTACTAGCTCAATTGCAAATTCCACTTCACGATCGGGAGGCATACCTGACAACTCCTCCGGAAAAACATCTGGATATTCCTTGATGGTCCTGATTTCCTCAACTTTCACCTCAACTTGATTTAATTTAATGTCCCTCCTAGGCTCGTGTATTGTTATGAACTTTACTCTTGTGCCACTAGGGTGAGTTAGTTCCACCGTTCTGGTCGAACAATGGATGATTCCTTTATGTTTTGTCAACCAATCCATACCCAAGATAATATCTATCCCTTGTGAATCTATCACTATGAGGTTAGCAGTAAATACCACCCCATTAATGTCTAGGTTCACTTTGGGACACACTTGTCTTGTCCTTATTTCTCCACCTGGAGAGTTTACGGCTAGCATATGGTTCATTTGTGTTGTTGCTAGGTCATGCTTCTTAACAAACCCTTGAGCAATGAACGAGTGGGTAGCACCAGAATCAAACAGCAGGGTTGCAAGGTGTAAATTGGCAGGAAACTTACCAACTACCACGTCGGGTGCCTCTTGTGCTTCCTCCATAGTGACGTGGTTCACCCGTCCTCTCATTACATTATGCTGTTGTGACTGCATGGGCTTCTTCTTTGGGCACTTATGGGCGTAGTGCCCCACTTCACCACAATTGAAACATTGCACCCCAACCTTAGGTGCTTGGCCTTTATTGTCTTGGGGTTGGTTTGGGGGTCCTTGCACTGCTGGTCGAGGTGGATATGCGGGACGAGGCTGCTGTACAAACTGACGTTGCGGCTGTGCTGGTGCTGCGGGAGGCCTGTAGTTCGGGTTGTACCCTCTTGGTGCTGAGTAGGGTACCGCAGCACGGTTCGTCTGCCCTGCAGGTTGCTGCATCAGACGTGGGCGGGTGTTGCTCCCTGAGGCTTGATGTGACCACCCGGCCTTCCTCTTATTCTCATTTTCCAAGGCCTTCAGTTTCCTTTCCACCACAAACGCTCTGTCCACCATCTTTTGGAAGCTTTCATACTCATTTGAGGACATTGCACACTGCATTTCTGCGGTAAGTCCCTCCACGAAACAATCTTGTTTCTGCTCATCAGTCTCTATGTCCCGTGGGGCATAACGGGATAGTTGAGTAAATTTAGTGAGGTATTCCCTCACCGTCATGTTTCCCTGCTGCAGTCCCAAGAACTCCTTCCTCTTGTTTTTGAGTTCACCTCTTGGGATGTAATGGTTGCGGAAGCTACGCTTGAACTCTTCCCAAGTGATGTTCCCAGGGTCATGATGGGCGGCCACGTAGGCGGTCCACCAATCAGCAGCAGGTCCATGCAATTGATGAGAGGCAAACAGCACCCTCTCATACCCTTGGCACTGTATGATCCTCATCTTGCTTTCAATGGTCTTTAGCCAATCATCTGCCTCCAGAGGTTCAGCAGCACTTGCAAACTTTGGGGGTTGAGTTCCTAGAAACTCACTCAACCTTGGTTGGCGTGGTGCAGCTTGTGGAGGTGGAACTTGATGCAAGTTGGCCACCACTTGAGTCAAGTTCTGGATGAGCTGATTTTGATTCTCCAGCATTTGGTGGAGGGGATCACCTCCTTCATGGCGTCCACCCCAGTCTTGGCCTCCAGAAAGATGAGGGTTGCAGGCCTCATCGTTGTTGTTGGCGGGGTTGGTAGCACGACCTTTTCCTCTTCCGGCCATCTAGCATGATCAACCAAATGTTAATTTAAAGTATTACGTATTATCTTACTACTTTCATTTGTTTGTACTTTGAAGTGTTGAAGCTTTGTTATACTTTTCTGAGGGTTCATTTCTCACACAAAAATAAATGCAATATTATTTCATGTGGGTTCACACACCAAAGCAAAACAATCTAAAGACGAGGCTGTGGACAATTGCTCATGGCTTCCACAACTCACGTCACACACCAAGCATTAACAAACCATTAACTTAACATAACGACTCGACTATTCGACATCTTGCTAACTAAGGGAAGGACTCTACACTACTCGTTTTCTTGAGCTGGCTCCTCGGGATCTTCCTCATCATTTCGGCTGCCTTCTGACTCTGCTTTGGGTGGGGAGGCTGCTGGTGGAGAAGTGCGACGACGCCTGATCGCTCGGCGATCTGGGGAGTCAGGAGTCCATGTATCGTTCACGGTGACACACAGTTCATTCCCATCTCCTCTTTCTCTCGCCCTCAAGCAGGCTCAAAGCAACGCCTCGGTTTCCTTCAGGGTGTCACGAACATCCTGAAGCTTCTGCTGACACTCCTGCAATCGAGTGCTAAGCATGGTAGCATCCTCTAAGCACAAATCCATGTGCTCATGGGAAGTCCCTTGCTGCACTGGCGGGTACTTATACTCCGAGGTACCACTCTCGCGTTGGAGGACATACATGTACTCAGTCCTATCCAGGTGTCGATGATAGATGTGACTCTGGCAGGTGATGGCCTCCCAGGTGACATCCTTCTCCGCATCGACCTGTGTCGCTCTACAAGCTGGAGAGCGGTGGATCTTAAGCAGCTGATTTTTGTGTATAATCCTCATCTCTGAACTCCATTCTTCCCTTTTCTCACGGATGGTCCTGGTGGAGTTATAGTGGATGATTAGCTTGCCCGTATTGCCAGAGGCTTCGAGCATTCGTCAAAGACGGCGCAACAAGCCTCCTACTGCCAATCCGTAGGAAAGGTACGTCACCGGACGGCTCTCCTCTCTTTCGGCAAGGGCAACTACGGGAACTCTCCCTCCTGTGGACTTGCGAGCGGTGCGAATCATGCGAACCATCTAAAACAAAAAGCATTTAAACTTAGGTTAGATAAACTTTTTAAACAAAAATCCTATTTTGAATGAAAATTGGGGTAAGATGAAGAAAGTGACTCATTAAATAACACTTTTCAACACACACCTTGTAAAATAGTTTTTAAGAAAATAGGGCCCTTAAATACGTCCATTTCTACCTAGGTCCACGTTCCTACGGGCAACCTTGGCTCTGATACCACTACTGTCACACCCGGTTTTTCCGAAGAACAACCAAGTGAATATCACATGTATGCCAGGATCATTTTCTCATACATGTGATGACAAATAGTGAAGCATCATTTATTACAAGCCAGGTGTCGAATATAAATAAGTCTTACATAGCAAATGTCTCAATGGACAATAATAAGTTCATCACAAGTAAATAAACTAGCAGCGGAATATTATTCTTGAGGGCTCCGTCACAAGCGTTGCCCGAGGTCTCCATGAACCTAGAAACCTTCTTCGGGTCCAAAGTCTTGGTCATTATACACCACCTCATTATCTTGACCTGAGCAGCAATATAAACCAACAAATATGCAAGGTTGAGTACCGATGGTACTCAGCAAGTGTGGGAAAGTTATGTCATGCATGGCTAGAACAAGGGGAGGTTGAACTCATGGTTAAAGCACTACGCAATTAATACCTATCACCTTAGCTTATTAAGCACCTACATTACTACACAGGTGAAATGGTTCGAATCTCCCATCCCATCACCATAATCAAATAACCATAACATCATTTCCAATGTTAAGCTCCCCGCTTAACATCCACAACTTCCAAAACCATCAATCCTCTAATCATTAATAAGTCCAAGCCGCTCTTGACCGTGAGCACGGCTGTCATGACAGTTTTGACTCTGCAGAGTTTGTACCACTGTACCCACATGTAGGGATTTCATCCCCCGTTGCCGGGTGGACTAAAAGAACCTCCATTATGCCAGTGGCTACGAACCACATTCACACTTCCCAGGTGTATAGCCAGGAGATCACTACGAAGCCTTTACAAAGAGATTCCCGGCGAGCGTGGGCCCACTGAGGTTTCACCCCTAACAGCATACAAGAGGCTCCAACCCCGCTGCAGTGGCCCCCTCTTGAGCCTTGCGGTTCATACGGTAGTCCAGCTGACACCTACTCCCCGCACCATCCAACACACCCATACTACGCCGGGGATACACCTAATTAATTGGCCAAGCTGCCCCATCTCAGCATGTGGTTGGCACTGTAAAGCCAGGTTACATGCTCCATGAACCGGTCCTTAGGATCCAGGCAAGTACTAAACACAAACCCGAGTCTCGTGCACCCAGCACACAACCAAAACATCCAACTTGCCTTGATCCCTACCTCTACATAACTCACAATATCTCATTCAAGAGTATGGTAAAATAAACTGATGATCTCATATCCCAATTATCCCATTCTAAGCATGGCTAAGCATATGCATAATAATAAATGACATGATAAAATGAATCCCAACCCAAGCTACAAGGAAACAAGGTAATGCAATTCTAGGGAAACATCCTAGCAAAGGTTTCATATTTTCAATTGACAATGCAAATAATTCTAACTACACATCCTAGTATAGGATCAAAGTGGTCAAGGACACTTGCCTCCTTCCTGCTGCTCTTAAAATAGGTAGTCCTGATCTTGGAAAGGAATAACTTGCTCTTGAGCAGGTTCTACATCATACCATCACACATAGCAAAGGAAAAACAACAATCCATAAGACATAGTTCACACTTCCAAACCACACATTCACATGTAACAAAACCATTCACAACTTCTATGTGTTGTGTTTACTCTATGTGTGTTGACCTTTGGCTTACATGCACTTTTAATCATGTGTATATGATTCCTACTTTTGTATTCAAATTTATGCTTGCATACTTTATATATGAGTTTCCAATTTAAATAAATTCCTTATATTTAATTACTACACCTTTTAGCTACCAAGTATGCATGAAAGGTATTTTCCTACTCCATATGTGTCTTCAGAATTTCTACCAACCCTAAACTGAATTCTTTGGATTTTAGAAACTTCATTTATCATTTACTAGTTGCTATATTTTCAGATTTATTTCCTATGCCTAACTGTGAACTTTATTATGAAAATAACAAGACACAACATCTAAACAGAATAGGTTCTGATCTAAAATATTTACTAATATATTTTTTGACCTTTTCCTCTGATGTAAACTATTTTACATTTATTTTCCCTATTTTCAGAACTATTCTTTACTTAAAAATGTGTCCCTATAACTAATAAATGTGAATAATAAATTAAACAGATTCATTTCAGCCCAAAATCTATTTTTATCTCACTCCAAAGTTTTCTAAGTACTGAGAAAATTTTTAATTTAATTTTGACAATATGTTTGTCCCACTTTTTAAATTTTAAATACTAGCCACATATTCAATTTCCTACATTAAATATCAAACAGGGTTAAAAAGGTAAACTCACCCCACTACAGGGTCTATAATATTATGTTAACAATTTTCAGGGGTCTAGCTACTCATAACAGAGGAGTTTTTCCTAATTTTTATTAAATCCAGGGGCTAAAACTGATTTTTAAATGAATTTACATGATTTTCTAAAGTTCCAGAGGCTAGATCAGAAGTTTCCGGGGCTAGCTCTTATTTCCCGAGAACCCCAGGGGGTAGCACGTAAGATTTCCAGTCTTTATAACGCGGGGTTGACGTGGACCGTCCGATTTAAAACAGACGGCTGAGATTATAACGCCGAACCGGTACGCGGGGTTTTAAAGTCTACCGTGCGATTTAAAATAGACGGCGCACAAGCGGCCACGTCGCTCTGATCGAGCGCGAGCGGCGCTGCCCGGCGGCGCACGGCGGCGGGAGGCGGCGATCTCGCCGGAGATTTTCGGATCTTCGGGAATTCTTCCTAGAACTGTGATTTTATGGCATAGATCGGTGGAGGGGAGGTCAGGGATCTCACCTCGGGGGTTTTCTTGAGCTCGGAGGTCCTGGAAAGCGACCGGCGACGAGGTCCGAAGTGAAACCACGGCGAAGCTCATCGGCGCTGTGTTTGAACCGCAAGTCATCGAGTTTTCTGCACCTGCAAGGTTCCCCGGAGGCGGTGGATCAAGACCAGCAAGTTAGATTGGAATTTCCGAGCGTAGATCGGCCAGAATTCGCCGGAGAAGGCTCGGGTTCTCACCGGAGCAAAAACGGCGGATCGCGTGGGAAAAACAGAACGAGGCCGGGGTTTTTATAGACGGGGGAGGGCGTTGGTTGGTTGGTTTAGATCGAGCTGGAGTCTTCGGGGTCCGGAAATCGGCTGGGATACGCGAGACTTCCCGATCAGTTTTGATTCGGGTGAGAGAGTCCCGGCCGATCGCGGCGCGGGCGCGAGGTAGAAGAAGGGCTGGCGGGCCCCGCCTGTCAGTGGGAGGAAGGGGGCGCGCGCGGCTGCGGCTGGCGCGGGTGCTGGGTGGGCCGGCTGGTGGGTTTCGGCCCACTGGCCGTTTTTTTTCTGTTTCTTTTTTTCTTTTTCTATTTCTTTTCTGTTTTGAGTTTAAATTGAATTCCAGTTTGAATTTAAATTGTTGTAAAACATGCAACACGTCCAAAAAATTTTAAATTCCCCTCTTAACAGGATTTTGGGTTTTAACAGAATTTTGGGGTGTTACACAAATGAGCACAGTATTCGTGTCGAGTTTGAGTTAGCCCAACAAACAACTGAAAGGGCAATTTTGAAACCACGTCGAAGGAACAACATTGGACAACATTCCAGTGGTTCGAGAATTCTCGGACATGTTCCTGGAAGAGCTTTCAGGTATGCCACCTGACCGGGACATTGAGTTTGCCATTGATTTGGTACCCGGAACTGCACCCATAGAAAAGAGACCCTATAGGATGCCCGTCAATGAACTAGTGGAACTCAAGAAGCAAATTCAGGAGCAGTTGGAGAAGGTTTTTTTACGTCCAAGCTCGTCACCATGGGGAGCTCCTGTGCTCTTCATGGACAAGAAGGATGGGACCTAAAGGATGTGCGTGGACTATAGGTCTCTCAATGAGGTGACAATCAAGAACAAATACCCTCTGCCCCGTATAGAAGACCTATTCGACCAAATGAAAGGAGCCCGAGTGTTCTCCAAGATTGATCTTCGGTCGGGATATTTCCAGCTGAAGATTAAGCCCTCCGATATACCCAAGACTGCCTTTCGAACACGGTATGGTTCATATGAATATACCGTCATGTCTTTTGGTTTAACAAATACACCCGCATACTTCATGTACCTCATGAACAAGGTTTTTATGGAGTACTTGGATAAGTTCGTCATGGTTTTCATCGACGACATTATGGTGTATTCAAAAAGTGAGGAGGAGCATGCAGAACATTTGATATTGACCCTGCAGAAAATGCGTGAGCATCAATTGTATGCCAAGCTTAACAAGTGTCAATTTTGGCTAAAGGAGATATCGTTCCTAGGCCACATTATCTCTGAGGAAGGAGTGTCGGTTGATCCCGAAAAAGTGAGAGATGTTCTGAAGTGGAACCAACAGCAAAACGTGAGGGATATTCGGAGTTTTCTTGGGATGGCTGGATACTACCGACGCTTCATTAAGGACTTCTCTAAGATAGCAAAGCCTATGACGGAGTTGCTAACAAAGGGAAAAGCCTTCCAATGGACACCAGCATGCCAAGAAAGTTTTGAGGAACTCAAGAAAAGGCTAACCACAGCACCAGTTTTGTTATTGCCGGACGTAAGCAAGAGCTTTGACCTATATTGTGACACATCCAGACAAGGGCTCGGATGTGTGCTCATGCAAGAAGGACAAGTGGTAGCCTATGCCTCACGACAATTAAAGAAGCACGAGCTTAATTATCCTACACATGACTTGGAGCTAGCAGCAGTAGTGCATGCATTGAAGATTTGGAGACATTATATCCCTGGTCATCGATGCGAGATCTATACGGATCATAAAAGCCTCAAGTACATATTTACACAAATGGACTTGAATTTGAGGCAACGTCGATGGTTGGAACTCATCAAGGATTACGATGTTGGAATCAACTACCACCCTGGGAGGGCCAATGTAGTGGCTGATGCATTGAGCCGGAAGGGAGCATGTCACCAACTCACGGTTCGGGAGCTACCAGCCGAACTACGAAAAGAGTTCGAACGGTTACACCTCGGATTCTTGAATAAGATGGAAGTGATGGAGATCCACTCTTCATTGGAACAAGAGATGGCCAGGCAACGGATGAGGAGATCAAGGAAATGATCCGACAAGGAATAGAGAATGATTTCAAAGAAGATGAGAAGGGTACGCTTTGGCTAGGAAAAAGGATTTGTGTGCCTAACGTGAAGCACATCCGCGACATGATATTAAAAGAGACACATGATTCACCCTATTCCATACATCCCGGAAGTACCAAAATGTACAAGGACTTGAAGACTTATTATTGGTGGGATGGTATGAAAAGGGACATAGTCGAATATGTTGCCCTATGCGACACATGCCAACGGGTGAAGGCCGAACATCAAAGACCCGCTGGATTGTTGCAACCCTTGAAGGTACCCGAGTGGAAGTGGGAGGACATCAGTATGGATTTCATCGTCGGATTGCCACGTACTCAGTCGGGTTATGACTCCATCTGGGTTATCGTGGACCGATTGACGAAAACAGCCCATTTTCTCCCTGTAAGGGCTAAGTACAACGTTGCACAATTAGCTGAGTTGTACATGGAGCAGATCGTGTGCCGTCATGGAGTCCCGAGGAGAATAGTCTCAGATCGAGGTTCTCAGTTTACCTCTAGATTTTGGAGGAAGCTGCATAAAGCTATGGGTACACGACTATATTTTAGCTCCGCCTATCACCCACAAACCGATGGACAAACCGAAAGGACAAACTAAATTTTGGAAGACATGTTGAGGGATTGCGCCTTGAAACGTGGGCGTAGTTGGGATAGGAGTTTACCGTACGCCGAATTCTCTTATAACAATAGCTATCAAGCTAGCTTGAAGATGTCGCCTTTCGAAGCATTGTACGGTAGACGGTGTAGAACACCGCTCTGTTGAAACGAAACTGGAGAGAACCAGGTGTTTGGACCCGAAGTGATACAAGAAGCTGAAAAGCAAGTCCAAATGATACGGGAGAACTTAAAAGCTGCTCAGTCACGACAAAAAGGCTATGCGGACAATAGGCGAAGGAAGTTGACTTTCGAAGTAGGAGACTTCGTATACCTTAAGGTATCGCCTATCCGTGGCCAACGACGTTTCAACGTCAAAGGCAAGCTAGCACCGTGCTTCATCGGACCATTTAAGATTTCGAACAAGCGAGGAGAAGTAGCCTATCAACTAGAGCTCCCAACATATCTCTCCGACGTACATGACGTGTTTCATATATCCCAGCTCAAGAAGTGCTTGAGAGTACCAGAGGAGCAAGTACCAATGGAAGAGCTTGAACTTCAAGAGGACCTGACTTATGCGGAACATCCTGTCCGAATTTTTGACAAAAGGGAAAGAGTCACAAGGAACAAAGTAATCCGATGGTGCAAGGTACAATGGAGCCATCACACCGAAGCTGAAGCCACATGGGAGTGTGAAGAAGACATCAAGGCAGAATTCCCTCATCTGTTCTCTACTAACGAATCTCGAGGACGAGATTCAATTTAAGGGGGGTAGATTTGTGATATCCTCATTTCTGGTTTCTGCATGTATTCATGTTTCATGTAGAGAAAACATTTTAAAAGAAGTGGGAACAGAGAAAATACCAAAAAGATAGCCAAAAAGAGCCGAATCCAGTTCAGAGAGAGCGCCGAAGACATCTCCCGCGGTCCGCTGGCCACGTGGCCTGTTCGGAGCTCATCCCTGCGAAGTGGGGAGAGGTCCGCCACTAAACTGGCTACGTGGCAGGCTCGGGGCTCATCCCTGCAAAGGGGGAGAGGTCCGACCCTGTGGGACACGTGTTGCCCCCGGAGCTAGCCTCTGCGGATAAGCGAAGGTAGTCCCGCAGGACACGTGTCACCTTCGGAGCTAGTCACCGCGGAAATCAGAGGACCAGTCGCGGGGAATACATGTCAATCTTGGAGCTCACCTCCGAGAGGTCCGTAGTATTGGACACGTGTCACCACCGGAGCTCACCTTCGGGAGGTCCGACACTGTTGGACACGTGTTAACCTCGGAGCTCGTCTATGAGCAAAAAGGAGTCTGGCGCTGTTAGGACACGTGGCACACCCGGAGCCACCTCCGGAGAGAGGGAAGGTCCGGCACTGACACGTGGCGTGCGCGGAGCCACCTCAGAATAGAGAGGAGGTCCCGACCGCTAGGATATGTGGCGCACGCGGAGCTCACCTCCGGAGAGAGGGAGGTCTCGCTCGCTTGACACACGGCACAACCGGAGCTCGTCTTTGCGGAAATGTGGAGACCATGCCCCGGTGGACATGTGGAGCTTCCGGAGCTCATCACCGAGAAGGTAACGAGTTTTGGAGCGGTTTTGGACTCTGTACGCGTGGAAAGACTTGTACGGAGAGGAAACCGACCTGAATTCCACAATGTTACCGCACCGAATCAATCTGAGATAAAGTTGTTGAAAAACTTAGGAAACAATTTGAATAGGACTCTTATTCCAGATCCAATCAGATTAGGACTCTTCTCTTCCCGATTATAAATAGAACCCAGAACCCTTGGCCGCAACCACGAATTTCTTTTCCAACTCCTGAGCCGACGACTTAGAGCCCTAGCCCCAACTCGCCGAAGTAAGCCCATCGCCGGAGTTCAGATGAGAGAGATCACCGGAAGAGAGCCCCGACGATCAGTCTTGCTAGGAGGAGGACCCCGAGACCAAGAAGAACATAAGGTAGGTCTTCAATATCACCTTACGACGTCATCGCGTTTTCTTTGCATCTGTTCTTCGATTCCTTTCGGACAGAAGCTTTCTCGTGGACAGATCACTTGTTGATCGGGTTGATCTAAAGACAAGATCATCGCCACGTCTACATTTGATCTGAACACCTCTATTCATCGTAAAACCATGCAGGCCATGCAAGAACACGTACAAACCAATCTAATAAAAACTGCATCATAGGACTAACATGCATATGCATCATCGCATCTAGTTAAAGTTTGTGCATGATATTGATTGTTATGAAACTTGTATGTGCATGATCATGTATTGAAGCACAAGCTTAGGGAGCTGTCTACGACGAGCTGCAACAACAAGGTTTCGAGATTCAAGAGCAACCGGAACCGCAAGAACAAGGCAGGTGCCCCTTGACCATATTGATCCTATGTTTTGGGAAAACTGTTTTGTTTTGCGAAAAGGTGTGCGTGCTGAGTCAAACATGATGCCGCTCGGCCCAGTACTTTGGCATTAAAGCCTGAGTCCTTTGACCTTCTTTCTTGAATGTTCTGGAAGAAGGGAATCCCAAAGTTAGAATTGAATGCCATGCCCTAAAGAATGTGAATTCCAATCTACGTGAATCATGAAAGAAGCAAAGCCGTAACTCAGCAACCGAAGTCAAACATACATACGACGATCTTCATGCGTGAAGGGACGGGAGGAAAGAAAGGGCGGTAGATGATAATGCGAAAGGGCGCCGCGTCTGGGCGGGCGGGCTGAATGGATGTGGTTTGTACCATTCCTTGACCGATCCCTTAACGGAAGAAACAAGAAAAACAAACATTTTTTCTCCACCATAAAGTAACGGGTCTACGCCCTGCTTCCTTGTTCGGTTCTAGTTATGGGAACGGTCGACTTTTGAAATAAAATACCCTTCTTCCCTGTTTTGCAAATTCACCTAGAGCTCTAGACCTTACGGTAAACAAAGAACCAGAAACCTTGTTTTCTCGACTTCTAATGAACTTTCTAGCAGAACTATCTCTTCCGTTACTATTTTCACACTGCTAATAGCTCAATGAGCTACTTATGTGCTAGATGGTCAATGGCGGTAAAACACAAGAAGACGTGTCAAATTTAGTATGTAGATCCGCATGTTAGGAATGAGCTGTAAACAGAATCGAAATAGTTGTTACTTGAGTCGATAATGACTTTGTGTCGGTCTTGACTATATATTTTTCGATTTTAAGAAATGCAAAATAAAAAACCTATTCTATTATATATTGATGTTTATCTACCCATAATATTTTAGAATATTATGGAATTATAGAAATTTGCCCTTCCTTTTACAAGGAGGGACTTGTGAGCGACCTAGAGCACTCTTTTTTCAATCTTACGAAGAAACTCCGTGAAAAACCCAGCTATCACTCCTATGAGACGGCTAACTCCCAACTCCTAATACATTCTTTAGAGTCGACCAAAGGACTCGTTGGTTTGGACATAGTTTCTTTGTTCCTGTGTTTCTGTTTTGCTCTCCCCCTTTTTTCACTTAGTTTAGTTGGCAATTGAATGTTACCAACTTGTCCATTAATAGTAAGGAACCCAGAGATATCGGGACGGGAACTTATCGATACCGATACACTCAAAGGAAACCCTTTTATAGGAGTTTACTAGTTTTGGTTAAACCACCCTTGTCGCCAGGGAAGTTTATGAGTCGGGTATGGTTTTACTTTTAAGCTTCGCTGAGTCCATGGGATTGGGAAGCGAGATAGATGTGTCTAGCTAACTGCACTCGTAATGATAATGAGAAACTGATGTTGATAATGAACATAGATCGGAGGGAGATCTAGGCAAGCCTGGGTTTGTGAATGAGGTAGAAAGAAATGGTGGTTTACTTGCCGTGGATCTAAGGACCGGTTCATGCGAGCACATGCCAGGATAACAGTGCCACCACAAGGCCAAGTATGGGTGCGGCTTAGCTGAGTAATTAGTTAAGTTGCTAGATTGTTATGGACCGTGGAAGGTGCGGGGAATGAGAGTCGAGTGAGGACTGCCCTGGGAACTGCATGACACAAGAGGGGGCTCGTGGGTGGGTGAATTAGAGATTCTAGCCTGCCGGTGAAACCTTAGTGACCCCATACATCTAGTAACCCCTTTGTAAAGCCTATTTTGTGATCTCTTGGCCATACACTGACGGTTGTGTACTGGTATAATGGAGGTTCTGCAGTCGCCGACGGGTGACGAAATCACAAACTTGTGGGTAAAGAGGTGCAAACTCTGCAGAGTCTTAAAACTATCATGATAGCTGAGCTTGTGGTCACGAGCGCCTGGCCAACTTCCATGATTAGTTGGGATGGTTATTGGATATTGGTTATGGTTTTGAATGGTTTGGATTTGGTTTTGTTTTCGGGATTGTTGAGTCCGGGTGATAAGATGGGTTGCAATACTATTGAGTCATGGTAACGAGATTGGTCTCGGTGTGAGACAAAATTGTTTATGAGATGAAATGGTAGCGAATACGAGATGGTATTCGTGAGATGGTAGCGAATACGAGGAGGTATTCGTGAGCAAGAATGAGGTTGATTAATGTCTGGATGGGACACGGAAGGTAATGAACATAATGGAGGTATGATTGGTATTTTAATACATGTTGGGATTACATTCAGCTAAAGATAAGTTGTTGTTTTATCGTGGTTTTTGATAAATAACTTTGCTTTCTGCAATGAGCCTTTTTATACTTACCTTGTTATGAGCTACATATCATATTTTCCCGCACTTGTTGAGTACATCATTGTACTCAAACTTGCATTATTACTTCATCATCAAAAACAGGAGAAGATCAGGTGGAGCATTAGGCGTGTAATCTGTACTCAACCTTGCCTTTAGGGATGGAGTAGAGATGGAGCCACTGCTGCTTAGATTGCTTCCGCACTAGTTAGAAGACTTCCGCTGCATAGAAATAAGACTTCCGCTGTTAGATTAAGACTTCCACTGTGAGCATGAGTCCAAGACTCATGAGACATTGTAATAAACTCTGTTATTCGTGGTTATATATATTCTAAAATTCAGTTTGTGGATAATGTGTATATGTG
Source organism: Neostapfia colusana (assembly GCA_030760725.1). Taxonomy (NCBI): domain Eukaryota; kingdom Viridiplantae; phylum Streptophyta; class Magnoliopsida; order Poales; family Poaceae; genus Neostapfia; species Neostapfia colusana. The sequence goes on from JASWHV010000006.1 coordinate 113,319,733, forward strand.
TGATAAACATCCTGGGCACACATATGCATCAGTTCTCGGTTTCGTGGTTTCCACGGAATTGAGGGCGTCACAGATTGGTATCAGAGCCACGGTTGAGGGTAGATTACACACCTAGATACAATCACAGATTGGCATCAGAGTCACGGGTTGACGGTAGGTTACACGCTTAGATAGAGGTCACAGATTGGTAACTAAGCCACGCTGACCATAGGATGCAAGCCTAGGATGCGTAGATTGGCCTTGAAACTATCTTGACAAAGGAAACCAGCCTTGAATAGGAGTTGTGTGAGCCCTTGTGATGATTGTTTGTGATTTTGTGCTTAGTGTGAGTTGTGGGACGTCTCAAAGCGTTGTCCATATCCACACATAAGTTGAAAAAGGTGTGAGATGCCTCGACACTTGTTTACATCCTCATATAGGCTAATATATATGGTCCAATCCACCTTGATGCATATAGATTCCTAGGTTGTGTGATCTACCCTCAACCGTGGCTCTGATACCAATCTATGACGCCCTCAATTCTGTGGAAAACCACGAAACCGAGAACTGATGCATATGTGTGCCCAGGATGTTTATCACACATATACACATTATCCACAAACTGAATTTCAGAATATATATAACCATGAATAACAGAGTTTTATTATAATGTCTCATGAGTCTTGGACTCATGCTCACAGCAGAAGTCTTAATCTAACAGCGGAAGTCTTATTTCTATGCAGCGGAAGTCTTCTAACTAGTGCGGAAGCAATCCAAGCAGCAGTGGCTCCATCTCTACTCCATCCCCACAGGCAAGGTTGAGTACAGATTACACGACTAATGCTCCACCTGATCTTCATAGTAATCTTCTCCTATTTTTGATGATGAAGTAATAATGCAAGTTTGAGTACAATGATGTACTCAGCAAGTGCAGGAAAATATGATATGTAGCTCACAACAAGGTAGTTATAAAAAGGCTCATTGCAGAAAGCAAAGTTATTTATCAAAAACCGTGATAAAACAACAACTTAACTTTAAGTGAACGTAATCCCAACATGCATTAAAATACCAACATACCTCTGTTATGTTCATTACCTTCCATGTCCCAACCGGACATCAATCAACCTCATTCTTGCTCACGAATACCTCCTTGTATTCGCTACCATCTCACGAATACCATCTCGTATTCGCTACCATTTCATCTCATAAACAACCTCGTCTCACACCGAGACCAATCTCGTTGCCATGACTCAACAGTCATGCAACCCATCTTATCACCCGGACTCAACAGTCCCGAAAACAAAACCAAACCCAAACCATCCAAAACCATAACCAATAACCATCCCAACTAATCATGGAAGTTGGCCAGGCGCTCGTGACCGTAAGCTCGGCTATCATGATAGTTTTAGACTCTGCAAAGTTTGCACCTCTTTACCCACAAGTTTGTGATTTCGTCACCCGTCGGCGACTGCAGAACCTCCATTATACCAGTACACAACCGTCGGTGTATGGCCAAGAGATCACAAAATAGCCTTTACAAAGGGGTTACTAGATGTATGGACTCACTAAGGTTTCACCGGCAGGCTAGAATCTCCAATTCTCCCACCCACAGGCCTCCTCTTGTGCCATGCAGTTCCCAGGGCAGTCCTCACTCGACTCCCATTCCCCGCGCCTTCCACGGTCCATAACAATCTAGCAACTTACCTAATTAGTCAGCTAAGCCGCACCCATACTTGGCCTTGTGGTGGCACTGTTATCCTGGCATGTGCTCGCATGAACCGGTCCTTAGATCTACGGCAAGTAAACCACCATCTCTTTCTACCTCATGCACAAACCCAGAGTTGCCTAGATCTCCCTCCGATCCATGTTCATTAACAACCTCAGTTTCTCATAAATCTTACGAGTGCAGTTAGCTAGACACATCCATCTCGCTTCCCAATCCCATGGACTCAGTGAAGCATAAATTAAAACCATACCCGACTCATAAATATCCCTGGCGACAAGGGTGGTTTAACCAAAACTAGTAAACTCCTATAAAAGGGTTTCCCATCATGTTTGACTCAGCACACACACACCTTTTCGCAAAACAAAACAGTTTCCCAAAACATAGGATCAATATGGTCAAGGGGCACTTGCCTTGTTCTTGCGGTTCCGGTTGCTCTTGAATCTCGAAACCTTGTTGTTGCAGCTCGTCGTAAACAGCTCCCTGAGCTTGTCCTTCAATACATGATCACGCACAAACAAGTTTCATAACAATCAATATCATGCACAAACTTTAACTAGATGCGATGATGCATATGCATGTTAGTCCTATGATGCAGTTTTTATCAGATCGGTTTGTACGTGTTCTTGCATGGCCTGCATGGTTTTACGATGAACAGAGGTGTTCGGATCAAATGTGGATGTGGCGATGATCTTATCTTTAGATCAACACGATCAACAAGTGATCTTTCCACGAGAAAGCTTCTGTTCGAAAGGAATCGAAGAACAGATGCAAAGAAAACGCGATGACGTCGTAAGGTGATATTGGAGACCTACCTTACGTTCTTCTTGGCCTCGGGGTCCTTCTCTGATCAGACAGATCGTTGGGGCTTTCTTCCGGCGATCTTCCTCGACTGAATTCCGGCGATGGCTTACTCAGCGAGTTGGGGCTAGGGCTCTAAGTCATCGGCTCAGGAGTTGAAAAAGAAGTTTGTGGTTTTCGGCCAAAGGTTCTGGGTTCTATTCATAATCGGGAGAAGAAGAGTCCTACTCTGATTGGATCTCGAGTAAGAGTCCTATTCAAATTGTTTCCTAAGATTTTCAACAACTTTATCTCAGATTGATTCGGTGCGGTAACATTGTAGAATTCAGGTCGGTTTCCTCTCCGTACCAGTATTTCCACGCGTACAGAATCCAAAACCGCTCCAAAACTCGTTACCTTCTCGGCGATGAGCTCTGGAAGCTCCACGTGTCCACCGGGGCCTGGTCTCCCCCTTTTTGCAGAGACAAGCTCCGGTTGTGCTGCGTGTCAAGCGAGCGAGACCTCCCTCTTCTTTGGAGGTGAGCTCCGTGTGTGCCACGTGTCCTGGCGGTCGGGACCTCCTCTCTATTCGGAGGTGGCTCTGCGCACGCCTCGTGTCAGTGCCGGACCTTCCCTTTCCTTGTAGGTGGCTCCGGGTGTGCCACGTATCCATTTCAGACCTCCCTCTCTTCGGAGGTGAGCTCCGTGAATGCCACGCGTCAAGTAGCGCCGGACTCCATTTTTTCCTCAGAGACGAGCTCCAAGTTCGACACGTGTCCAACAGTGACGGACCTCCCAGAGATAGGTTCCGGTTTTGACACGTGTCCAATAGAACTGGACCTCTCGGAGGTGAGCTCCGAGATCGACACGTATCCTGCGCGACTGGTCCTCTGATTTCCGTGGTGACTAGCTCCTGAGGCGACACGTGTCCTGCGGGACTGGCCTCACTTCTCCGTAGAGGCTAGCTCCAGGGCAACACGTGTCTCATGGGGTCGGATCTCTCACCCTTTGCGGGAATGAGCCTCGAGCCTGCCACGTAGCCAATTTAGTGGCGGACCTCTCCCCACTTCGTAGGGATGAGCTCCGAACATGCCACGTGGCCAGAGGGCCGCGGGAGATGTCTTCGGCGCTCTCTGTGAACTGGATTCGGCTCTTTTTGGCTATCTTTTTGATATTTTCTCTGTTCCCATTTCTTTTAAAATGTTTTCTCTACATGAAACATGAATACATGCAGAAACCAGAAATGAGGGTGTCACAGGTCGACACGTGTCTAACAGCGTCGGACCTCCCTTCTCCTCGGAGGTGAGCTCCGAGGGTGACACGTGTCCAATGGGGCCGGACCTCTCGGAGGCGAGCTCCGAGGGTGACACGTGTCCAGTGGGACGGACCTCGCCCCCTTCTGCAGAGGCGAGCTCCTAGCCTGTCACGTAGCCAGCAGTGCCGGACCTCACCCCACTCCACAGGGATGAGCTCCGAAGGCGCCATGTGGCCAGCGGGCCACGGGAAGTGTCTACAGCGCTCCTCGGTGAACTGGAATTGGCTCTTTTTGGCTATCTTTCTGATTCTTTCTCCGTTTCTACTTCTTTTTTAAATGTTTCTCTATATGAAATATGTATGCATGCATGAATACGAAATTGAGGGTGTCACAGGCACCTTCGGAGCTCACCCTTGTGGAAGGGGTGAGGTCCGGCCCCGCTGGACATGTGGCGCCATCGGAGCTCACCCCTGCGGAAGGTGTGAGGTCTGGCCTCACTGTACACGTGGCGCCCTTGGAGCTCGCCTCTGAAGAGAACGGAGGTCCGGCCCCGCTGGCGCCCTCGGAGCTCACCTCTGAGGAGAAGGGAGGCCCGGCCCCTCTGGACACATGGCGCCCTCGGAGCTCGCCTCTGAGGAGAAGGGAGGGCCGGCCCCACTGGACACGTGGCACCCTCGGAGCTCGCCTCTGAAGAGAAGGGAGGCCCGGCCCCGCTGGACACATGGTGCCCTGAGAGCTCGCCTCTGAGGAGAGGGGAGGCCCGACCCGCTTGACACATGGCACCCTCGGAGCTTGCCCCTGTGGAGGGGGCGAGGCCCTTAGGGGTTTTTCTCCTGTGCGCGGGGGTACCCGGTACTGAGGGTACCGACACAATTTCCCCCAAATTTTTCCCACATTTGGGGGGATAAAACCCCCAAGGCTGCCACACCAAACTGAAAAGATAAGTTTGTTGAAATCTAAAGTTGAGTTGGACTCTTATTCGAGCTCCAATTGGAGTAGGACTCCTCTTTTTCCCCTTATAAATAGAACCCCCAACCCCCCCCCCCTTGGCCGCAACCCCTTTCTTTTTTTTCCCTACCAAGTCGGCCACTTGGAGGCCCTAGCCCCCAACTCGCCGAGTTGGACCACCCCCCTCACTGGAGTTCAGTCGCCGGTGAGCCCGCCGACGAGCCCCGTCATGCCTCGCTGTCGCCGGAAAAAGAACCGACGTTCTGTCCGGCCCTAATCATCCATAGAAAAGCTTCCCGCTGCTGCCATCACTAAGAGGAAGGCCCTGCCAAAGGAAGTGAGGTAGGTCTTTGTTACCCATCTTACGACGTCGTCGCTGTTTCTACGCATCCGTTTTATTCGCTCCTTTCGAAACAGAAACTTTTTCGTGTGGACAGATCACGTTTTGATCGGTTTTTTACAGTGAAATTGATGTAGATCTTGAGTCAAGATCATCACCACGTCCACACTTGATCCCTACACCCTTGTTCATCATAAAACCCCATGAAAGCCATTAAAACATGCAAGAACACGTACAAACTGGTTTTATAAAACAGCACCATAGGATTTGTATCCATCTACTCCATTGCATCTTGAGTAAAGTTTGTGCATGATGATTGATTGCTGTAAATTTTGTATGTGTGTGGTCGTGAGTAGAAGGACAAGCTCAAGAGGCCGTCTACGAAGAACTACAGCACCAAGACATCGAAACGCTTGAGCAACAAGAGCCACGGGAGCAAGGCAAGTGCCCCTTGACCATATTGATCCCATGTTTTGAAACTGTTTTGTTTGCGAAAACTCATACGCTTGAGTCAACTTGATGGGACACCCTTTTATAGGAGTTTACTAGTTTTGTTAACCATCCTTGTCGCCGGGAAAGTTGATAAGTCAGGTATGGTCGTTTTTCCTTTTTGCTTCGCTTAATCTACGGGCTACGAGAAGCTGAATTAAAACATGGTTAGCTACTGCACTCATATGAATAATGATAAGGATAACTTGATGATGATAATGAGCATGGAATCGGGGGAGATCTAGGCAAGCTTGGTTCGTGGATGTTGCTGAATGAGATGGTGGTTTACTTGCCGTAGATCTAAGGACTGGTTCATGCCAGCACATGCCAGGAAAACAGTGCCACCACAAGGCCAAATATGGGTGCGGCTTAGCTGACTAATTAGGTGTGTTGCTAGGTTGTTATGGACCATGGATGGCGCGGGGAATTGCAGTCGAGAGGGACTGCCCTGGGAACTGCATGGCATAAGAGGGGGGCCGTGGGTGGGAGAATGGTGATTCGAGCCTGCCGGTGAAACCATAGTGAGTCCATACATCTAGTAGCCCCTTTGTAAAGGCTATTTTGTGATCTCTTGGCCATACACCGACAGTTGTGTACTTGTATAATGGAGGTTCTGCAGTCGCCGACGGGTGACGAAATCACGAACTTGTGGGTAAAGTGGTGCCACCTCTGCAGAGTGTAAAACTATCATGATAGCCGTGCTTCCGGTCACAAGCACCTGGCCAACTCACATGATTAGAGGGATAAACTTGGGATGGTTATTTGGTATGGTTATGGTATGGTCATTGGGATTGGTTTTGGGACTGTTTTGAGTCATGAAAATGAGTTTGGTTTCGGTTATATGAATATGAGATGGATATGAATATTTATGAGTATGAGAAAGATTATTGGCTGGTTGAGACATGATAAATGGTGAGTTATGATGAAGGAAAGTTGCTGATATAACATGGCTATGATGGGATTAAACTCACATAGGAATAGATGATGTTTTTATCATGTTTGTGAAATAAAATTTGCTTGCTGCAATGAGCCTTTTTATTCCTACCTTGTTGTAAGCTACATGTCATACTTTTCCCGCACTTGCTGAGTACGACATGTACTCACCCTTGCATTACCACATAAACATCAGCTACAGGGGATGAGTACTTTGAGGACCATGTGGAGTACTAGGCGTGTGAACTACTGTCAACATGCCCGTGGAGTTGAAGATGGAGCCTGCTGCTGTTGAGTTGTTTCCGCTATCGTTTAGAGACTTCCGCTGCAAGAATAAGATAGACAATCATGAGTGAGACAATTAGTCAATGTAATAAATTACTTAAACACTATTTATTCGTGGTTATATTCTGAATTCAGTTTGTGGATTACATGTGTATGTGTGATGAACATCCTGGGCACACATATGCATTAACTTGGTTCTGTTTTCGGAACCGGGTGTCACATAGGGCTGACCTTAGGGCCAAGGGCACGTGGCTTGCCTGTTTACAGTTGATATGCTTGTGGATGTGCAAACTGTAAAGGGAGGATGCACAGGACAAGGCAAAATTTTCACACTTTAGGCTCTTTCTCATAGGAGGAAACAGGCCGTACTAGAAGGAAGCGACCCATCACAGATGTCGAGAGTGATAGGACTCCTCCGTGACTTAGCTGTTCTAAGCACTGTTACTAGACACTATGACACCCTTGCAGAGAAAATAAAACCCTACCGCGCTAAGAATAGAACTTACAGAGGTGTTCTATGTTCTAAGGATTGGGTAGAGGTACCACATCCTCTTTGGCTGGGCGTACGCACCCGGGGCGGCATACTTGTGTCACTCGGAAGGGGCCCTCTCAGCTGGGGGAGAGTTTGTTCCCTCCTTCCCGAGAAAGTATTCGCCATAGCACTAGGCCGCCCACCTCAAGCTGTCTAGTCCGCACGAACCGCTGTTGATAGCGCCGGAGCGCTTGACGGTATTGCGTGTTTCGGAGAGATACTTGCCACCTTCGCTCATCGGCAAGGTCGATATCTTCGCGCCGGAGCTGGTCCTGCGCGGCTTCGTCGTACGCTCTGACACGGGATGAGCCTATGATGATTTCCTGGGGGGGGGGGGGGGGGGACGGCCTCAGCCCCGTACACCAGGAAGAAGGGCGTTTCCCCTGTCGAGCGATTGAGGGACGCCCGGCTAGCCCACAGTGCACACGGAACCTCTTCAACCCAATTGGCACCATGCTTCTTCAAGCTGTTGTAGGTGCGCGTCTTGAGTCCCCAGAGTATCTCGGCGGTTGCTCTTTTGGCTTGACCATTACTCTCTAGGTGAGCAACAGAAGCATAACAAACTTGGATGTCGAGCTCTTCGCAGCAGTCTTGGAATACTACACTGGTGAACTGAGCCCCGTTGTCGATGATGATTCTGTTCGGGACCCTGAATCAGCAGACGATTGACTTGATGAACTTGACTGCCGACTGCTTGTTGATAGTTACTACAGGGGTAGCTTCCGGCCACTTGGTGAACTTGTCTACGGCGACGTAGAGGTACTGGTACCCTCCGACGGATCTGGGAAATGGTCCTAGGATTTCCAGCCCCCACACAGCGAAGGGCCATGAGGGCGGGATCATCTGCAGCGTCTGAGCCGGTGTGTGGATCTTCTTAGCATTATCTTGGCACGCCTTGCATCTCTTGACCAGGTCGACGGCATCCTAGAGAGCTATTTGCTAGTAAAAGCCATGCCAAAAGGCCTTACCGACCAGCGTGCGGGAACATGCATGGTTCCCACACCCGCCTCCATGGATCTCTGTGACGCCCCTGTTCCGAGAAAACCTCAGAACCGGACTAATGCATATGTGTGCCCAGGATATTCATCACACATACACATGTAATCCACAAACTGAATTCAGAATAATACCACGAATAATAGGGTGTATTCTAGCAGCGGAAGTCTTCTAAACTATTGCGGAAGCAAACTAAACAGCAGCAGTGGCTCCATCTCCTACTCCACAGGCAAGTTGACGGTAGATCACACGCCTAATACTCCACATGGTATTCAAAGTATTCCTCTCCTGTTGCTGATGATGTATGATAATGCAAGGGTGAGTACATGTTGTACTCAGCAAGTGCGGGAAGTATGACATGTAGCTTATGTAACACCCCAAAACCTGTTAAGAGGGGAATTTAAAAAATTTTGGACATATTGCATGTGGTGCAGAATTCAAATTGGAATTCAAATTCAGCTCAAAACAGAAAAGAAAAAGAAAAAGAAAAAAAACAAAACCCCGGCCAGTGGGCCGAAACCCACCAGCCGGCCCACTCACCCCCGCGCCAGCCCGCAGCCGCGCGCTCCCCTCTCTCTCTCACTGACACGCGGGACCCGCGTGTCATCCCTCTCCTCCCGCTCGCACCAACTACCCGGACTCCTCCGCGCGCGGCCGATCGCAACTAACCCGGAAAACCGCGCTTTCCCAGCCGAATCCCGGTCCCGGACGACTCCGACTCGATCACAACCGACACGCCGCCCTCCCCCGTCTATATAAACGCCAGCGTCGCCCCGTTTTCCCCACCCGATCAGCTGTTTTCCTCCCGGTGAGAACCGAAGCTCCGATCACAGTTTTCTCTCGATCCTTGCTCGGATTTTCCGATCTAACGCGCCGATCGTGTTCCACCGCCTCCGGGGAATCACGCAGGTGCAGAAAACTCGGTGGTTTGCGTTCTGGGCACAGCTCCGATGAGCACCGCAGCGATTTCATCTCGGACCTCATCGCCGACCGCCTTCCAGGGCCTCCGAGCTCAAGAAAAACGCCGAGGTGAGATCCCCGACCTCCCCTCTACCGATCTATGCCATGAAATCCTAGTTTTAGGAAGAATAGACGAAGATCCAAAGTTTTCCGGCGAGATCGCCGCCTCCTGCCGCCGCGCGCCACCGGGCAGCGCCGCCCGCGCACGGTCAGAGCGACGTGGCCGCTTATGCGCCGTCTATTTTAAATCACACAGTAGAATTAAAACCCCCGCGTACCGGTTCGGCGATCTAATCTCAGCCGTCTGTTTTAAATCGGACGGTCCACATCAGCCCCGCATTATAAAGGCCAGGATTCTTACGCGCTACCCCCTGGGGATCTCGGAAAACACGAGCTAGCCCCGGAAATTTCTGATCTAGCCCCTGGAACTTCAGAAATTCATGTAAATTCAATTAAAAAATCAGTTTTAGCCCCTGGACTTAATAAAAATTAGGAAAACCCCTCTGTTATGTGTAGTTAGACCCCTGGAAATTTATGAAATAATATAATAGACCCTGTAGTGGGGTGAGTTTACCTTTTTAACCCTAAATGATATGAAATTTAGGAATTTGAATATGTGATTAGGATTTAAAATTTAAAAGGTGAGACAAACACTTTGTAAATTCAAATTTAAACTCTCCTAGCACTTGGGAAACTTTAGAATGAGTTAAAAGTAGATTTTAAGTTGAAATGAATCTGTTTAATTAATTGTTCACATTTATTAGTTATAGGGACACATTTTTAGGTTAGGAAATAATTCTGAAAATTAGTAAAATAAGTTTAAATTAGTTCACATCAGAAGAGAAGTTCCAAAATATATTATTTAATATTTTAGATCAAAACCTATTCTGTTTAGATGATATGCCCTACTATTTAACATTAAAACTCACTTCTAGGCATAGGAAATAAATCTGGAAAATATAGGAAAATAGGTATGCATAAATAGAAAATGATAAATAAAGTCTCCAAATCCAAAGACTTCAGTTTAGGATTTGGTAGAAGATCTGAAAACCCAATTGAAGTAGGAAATTACCTTCCATGTAAACTTGGTAGCTAAAGAGTGTGTTAAAGAATTTGTTTAAATTGGAAATTCATATATAGTGTGCAAAAAGAAATCTGAATACAAAAGTTAGAAATAATATACATATGTTTAAAAGTGCATGTAGGCTAAAAATCAACATATCTAGAGTAACCACAACACCTAGAAATGTGAATCACTATCATATGTATGTATGTGTGGAGTGAGAGTGTGAACTATGTCTTATGGATTGTTGTTTTCTTTTGCTATGTGTGTTGGCATGAGTAGAACCTGCCCCAGAGCAAGTTCTTCCCTTCCAAGTTTAGGACTATCCATTTCCAGAGCAGCAGGAAGAAGACAAGTGTCCTTGACCACTTTGATCCTATGCTAGGATGAGTAGATAGAATTATTTGCATTGTCAATTGAAATATGAAACCCATGCTAGGAAGTTTCCCTAGAATTGCATTATCTTGTTTCCTTATAGCTTGGGTTGGGTTTTATTTTATCATGTCATTTATTTATATGTTTATGCTTAGCCATGCTTAGAAAGGGATAAGTGGGATATGAGATCATCAATTTATTTACCTTACTCTTGAATGAGATACTGTGAAGTTATGTAGAGGTAGGGATCGAGGCAAGTTGGATGATTTGGTTGGTGCTGGGTGCACGAGACTCGGGTTTGTGTTTGGTACTTGCCTGGATCCTAAGGACCGGTTCATGGAGCATGTAACCTGGCTTTACCGTGCCAACCACATGCTGAGATGGGGCAGCTTGGCCAATTAATTAGGTGTATCCCCGACGTAGTATGGGTGTGTTGGATGGTGCGGGGAGTAGGTGTCACCTGGACTACCGTATGAACCGCAAGGCTCAAGAGGGGGCCACTGCAGCGGGGTTGGAGCCTCTTGTATGCTGTTAGGGGTGAAACCTCAGTGGGCCCACGCTCACCGGGAATCCCTTTGTAAAGGCTTCGTAGTGATCTCCTGGCTACACACCTGGGAAGTGTGAATGTGGTTCGTAGCCACTGGCATAATGGAGGTTCTTTTAGTCCACCCGGCAACGGGGGATGAAATCACTACATGTGGGTACAGTGGTGCAAACTCTGCAGAGTCAAAACTGTCATGACAGCCGTGCTCACGGTCAAGAGCGGCTTGGACTTATTCATGATTAGAGGATGATGACTTTGGAAGTTGTGGATGTTAAGCAGGGAGCTTAAAATTGGAAATGATGTTATGGTTATTTGATGATGGGATTGGGAGATTGGGACCATTTCACCTATGTAGTAGTGTAGGTGCTTAATAAGCTAAGGTGATAGGTAATAATTGCGTAGTGCTTTAACCATGAGTTCAACCTCTCCTTGCTTTAGCCATGCAAGACATAACCTTCCCCCACTTGCTGAGTACCAATGGTACTCAACCTTGCATATTTGTTGGTTTATATTGCTGCTCAGGTCAAGAGGATGATGTGGTGTCCAATGACCAAGACTTCGGACCCGAAGAAGGATTCTAGGTTCATGGAGTCCCCCGGACAACGCCTGTGCCGGAGCCCACAAGAATAATATTTCCGCTGCTAGTTTATTTACATGTTATGAACTTATTATCGTCCATCGAGACGTATGCTTTGTAAGACATATTTATGTTCGACACCTGGCTTGTAATAAATGATGCTTCACTATTTGTCATCACATGTATGAGAAAATGATCCTGGCATACATGTGATATTCACTCGGTTGTTCTTCGGAGAAACGGGGTGTGACAGAAGTGGTATCAGAGCCAAGGTTGCCCGTAGGAACGTTGACCTAGGTAGAAATGGACGTATTTAAGGACCCTATTTTCTTAAAAACTATTTTACAAGGTGTGGGTTGAAAAGTGTTATTTAATGGGGTCACTTTCTTCATCTTACCCCAACTTTTATTCAAAATAGGATTTTTGTTTAAAATCTTATCTAACTTAAGTTTAAATGCTTTATGTTTTAGATGGTTCGCATGATCCGCACCGCTCGCAAGTCCACTGGAGGGAGAGTTCTCGTAGTTGCCCTTGCCCTGAGAGAGGAGAACCGTCCGGTGACGTACCTCTCCTACGGATTGGCAGTAGGAGGCTTGTTGCGCCGTCTTCGACGTATGCTCCAAGCCGCCGGCAATACGGGCAAGCTAATCATACACTATAGCTCCACCCAGACCATTCGTGAGAAGCGGGAAGAATGGAGTTCAGAAATGAGGATTATCCATGAAAATCAGCTGCTCAAGATCCACCGCTCTCCAGCTTGTCGAGCGACACAGGTCGATGCGGAGAAGGATGTCACCTGGGAGGCAATCACCTGCCAGAGTCACATCTATCGTCGCCACCTGGACAGGACGGAGTACATGTATGTCCTCTAGCGTGAGAGTGGTACAACGGAGTACAAGTACCCGCCAGTGCAGCAGGGGACTTCCCATGAGCACATGGACCTGTGCTTGGAGGATGCTGCTATGCTCAGCACTCGACTGCAGGAGTGCCAGCAGGAGCTTCAGGATGTTCGTGACACCCTGAAGGAGACTGAGGCGTTGCTTCGAGCCAGCTTGAGGGCGAGAGAAAGAGGAGATGGAAATGAACTGTGTGTCACCGTGAATGACACATGGACTCCTGACTCCCCAGATCACCGGGCGAGTAGGCGTCGCCGCACTTCTCCACCAGCAGCCTCCCCACCTAAAGCGGAGTCAGAGGGCAGCCGCAATAATGAGGAAGATCCCGAGGAGCCAGCTCAGTGATATGAGTCGTGTAGAGTTCTTCCCCATAGTTCAGCAGGTTATCGAGTAAGCGAGTCAATACCTTAGTTAATAGTGTGTTAATGTGTGGTGTGTGACGTGAGTTGTGGAAGCCATGGGCAATTGTCCACAACCTCGTCTTCCGGATGTTTTGCTTTGATGTGTGAACCCCCATGAAATTAAGAGTGCATTTATTTTCGCGTGAGACATGAAACCCTCAGAAAATATAAATATAATAAGGTCTCAAAATTTTAAAGTTTAAACAAGAAAATTGGGAAGTTAATACGTAATGCTTTAAGTTAACATCTGGTTGATCATGATAGATGGCCGGAAGAGGAAAGGGTCGTGCTGCCAACCCCGCCAACAACAACGATGAGGCAGGAAACCCTCATCTTTCTGGAGCACAAGACAGGGGTGGTCATCGGAAGGAGTTGATCCCATCCACCAAATGCTGGAAAACCAGAATCAGCTCATCCAGAGCCTGACTCAAGTGGTGGCCAACTTGCACCAAGCTCCACCTCCACAAGCTGCACCACGCCAACCAAGGTTGAGTGAGTTTCTAGTGACTCAACCTCCAAAGTTTGCAAGTGCAGCTGAACCTCTGGAGGCAAATGATTGGCTAAAGACCATTGAGAGCAATATGAGGATCATACAATGCCATGGGTAGAGGGTGCTGTTTGCCTCTAACCAATTGCATGGACCTGCTGCTGATTGGTGGACTGCTTACGTGGCCGCCCATCATGACCCTGAGAACATCACTTGGGAAGAGTTCAAGCGTAGCTTCCGCAACCATTACATACCAAGGGGTGAACTTAAAAACAAGAGAAAGGAGTTCTTGGGGCTGCAGCAAGGAAACATGACGGTGAGGGAATACCTCACTAAATTCACCCAACTATCCCGTTATGCACCACGGGACATAGAGACTGATGAGCAGAAACAAGACTGCTTTGTGGAAGGACTTACAGCGGAAATGCAGTGTGCAATTCCTCCAACGAGTATGAAAGCTTCCAAAAGATGGTGGACAGAGCATTTGTTGTGGAAAGGAAGCTGAAGGCCTTGGAAAATGAAAACAGGAGGAAGGCGGGATGGTCACACCAAGCCTCGGGTAGCAACACCCGCCCACGTCTGATGCAGCAACCCGCAGGGCAGACGAGCCGTGCTGCGGTACCCTACTCTGCACCGAGAGGGTACAACCCGAACTTCAGGCCTCCGTCAGCACCAGCACAGCCACAACGTCAGTTTGTACAGCAGCCTCGCCCCACATATCAACCTCGACCAGCAGTACAAGGACCCCCGAACCAACCCCAAGACAACAAAGGCCAGGCACCTAAGGTTGGGGTACAATGCTTCAACTGTGGTGAAGTGGGGCACTACGCTCATAAGTGCCCAAAGAAGAAGCCCGTGCAGCCGCAACAGCAGAATGTGATGCGAGGACGGGTGAACCACGTCACCATGGAGGAGGCGAAAGAGGCACCCGACGTGGTAGTTGGTATGTTTCCTGCCAATTTACACATTGCAACCCTGTTGTTTGATTCTGGTGCTACCCACTCGTTCATTGCTCAAGGGTTTGTTAAGAAGCATGATCTAGCAACCACACAAATGAACCATATGCTAGCAGTGAACTCTCCAGGTGGAGAAATAAGGACAAGACAAGTGTGTCCCAAGGTGAATCTAGACATTAATGGGGTAGTATTTACTGCCAACCTCATAGTGATAGATTCACAAGGGATAGATATTATTTTGGGCATGGATTGGTTGACCAAACATAAGGGAATCATCCATTGTTCGACCAAAACGGTGGAACTAACTCACCCTAATGGCACAAGAGTAAAGTTTATAACAATACAAGAGCCTAGGAGGGACATTAAATTAAATCAAGTTGAGGTGAAAGTGGAGGAGATCAGGATTATCAGGGAATATCCAGACGTTTTTCCGGAGGAGTTGCCAAGTATGCCCCCCGATCGTGAAGTGGAATTCGCGATTGAGCTAGTGCCTGGAACAGCTCCAATATACAAGAGACCTTATCGTATGGACTCCAAACAGCTGGAAGAGCTCAAGGAGCATATAAGAGAATTGACAGAGAAGGGGTATATCCGTCCTAGTTCCTCACCATGGGGAGCTCCAGTGATATTTGTGCCCAAGAAGGACGGAACCCAAAGGTTATGCGTAGATTACCGTGCGTTGAATGAAGTAACCATCAAGAACAAGTACCCACTACCCCGCATTGAAGACTTGTTTGATCAGTTGAGGGGAGCTTGTGTGGTCTCAAAAATTGATCTCAGGTCGGGATACCACCAACTTAAGATAAGGCAAACTGATATTCCAAAGACAGCTTTCGTATCTCGGTACGGACTGTATGAATACACCGTCATGCCTTTGGGGCTAACTAATGCCCCGACATACTTCATGTATCTCATGAACAAGGTATTCATGGAATATCTAGACAAATTTGTGGTGGTTTTTATTGATGACATTCTCGTCTTTTCCAAAGATGAAGAAGAACATGAGAGGCATTTAAGGTTGGTGTTGCAAAGGCTGAGAGAACACCAACTATATGCCAAGCTGAGCAAGTGTGAATTCTGGTTGAAGAGAGTTCCCTTCTTAGGACATATAATCTCAGAGGGAGGAATCTCCGTCGATCCCGCCAACATCGAGGATGTACAGAAATGGAAGACCCCTGAGAATGTCGGGGAAGTCCGAAGCTTCTTTGGATTGGCTGGGTATTATCGACGGTTTATCGAGGGTTTCTCCAAGATTTCGAGACCCCTCACCAAATTGTTGGAGAAAGGAATCACATTCACATGGACGCCGCAGTGCGAGACGAGTTTTCAAGAACTGAAGAAGAGATTGACAACAGCCCCAGTGCTAGTTATGCCAGATATGCAGAAAAACTTTTCGGTGTACTGCGATGCCTCTGGAAACGGGTTGGGATGTGTTCTCATGCAAGAGGGGCATGTCGTGGCTTACGCGTCCCGGCAGCTCTAGAAACACGAGAAGAACTATCCTACACATGACCTAGAGCTAGCTGCAGTGGTACACACGTTGAAGATTTGGCGGCATTACTTGATGGGGAAGAGAACAGATATATATACGGATCATAAGAGCTTAAAGTACATTTTCACACAGCCAGATCTCAACCTCAGGCAAAAGAGATGGTTAGAGCTAATCAACGACTTTGATGTGGGAATTAACTATCATTCTGGGAAAGCGAATGTCATGGCAGATGCTTTAAGCCGGAAAGTGCAGGTCAATGGGTTGAGCTTGAAGGACATGCCTGCAGAATTGAAGGAAGATGTTATAAAACTCAATCTATGTCTGGTGAATAGTGGTGAGGCCATCGCCATGGAAGTGGACTCCATATTAGAGAGAGACATCCGCAATGGTCAGAAGAATGACGAGAAGATACAAGAGATTAGAGAACTCATGAAGGAAAATAAAGCCCCTGGGTTCAGAGAGGATGAACAAGGTACGGTGTGGCACGGGAAAAGAATCTGT
This sequence comes from Neostapfia colusana, assembly GCA_030760725.1. Taxonomy (NCBI): domain Eukaryota; kingdom Viridiplantae; phylum Streptophyta; class Magnoliopsida; order Poales; family Poaceae; genus Neostapfia; species Neostapfia colusana. Next base: position 113,336,245 of record JASWHV010000006.1, read on the forward strand.
GTGCCTGAAGTGAAGGAGATCCGTGAATTGATTTTGAAGGAGGCTCTTGATTCCGACTATTCCATTCATCCTGGGAGTACGAAGATGTACCAGGACCTCAAGAGCAGGTATTGGTGGTATGGCATGAAGCGAGATGTCGCGGAACATATTGCCCTATGTGACACATGTCAGTTGGTGAAAGCAGAACATCAACGACCCGCGGGATTATTGCAACCACTCAAAGTGCCTGAATGGAAATGGGAAGAAATCGGTATGGATTTCATAGTGGGACTACCCAGGACCCAATCAGGATATGATTCGATATGGGTCATCATCGACAGGCTAACCAAGGTAGCTCATTTCATTCCCGTGAAAGAAAGCTACAACGGATCCAAATTCGCAGAATTGTACATGTCAAGGATCGTGTGTTTCCATGGAGTGCCAAAGAAGATAGTGTCAAATTGAGGGACGGAGTTCACCTCAAGGTTCTGGCAGAAGTTGCATGAAACCATGGGAACTCATCTGAATTTTAGTTCTTCCTATCATCCCCAAACTGACGGGCAGACGGAAAGAACCAATCAGATCCTTGAGGATATGCTGAGAGCGTGTGCACTCAAAAACAATCGGAGTTGGGATAAGAACTTACCGTATGCGGAGTTCTCCTATAACAACAGCTATCAGGCTAGTATGAAGATGTCACCATTTGAGGCTTTGTATGGGAGTAAGTGCAGAACTCCCCTATTTTGGAACCAAACGGGAGAAAGTAAAGTGTTTGGGCCCGAGGTACTACAAGACGTTGAGGCAAAAGTGAGGGAAATTCGCAATAACTTGCGGATAGCACAGACACGACAAAAGAGCTATGCCGATGTACGGAGAAGAGAGCTTATTTTCAATGTGGGAGACTATGTTTATCTCAAGGTGTCCCCTATCCGAGGACTTCGTCAGTTCAAGGTGAAATGGAAGTTATCACCTTGATACATCGGACCCTTTCAAGTTCTGGAGAGGAAAGGTGAAGTGGCATATCAACTAGAATTACTGGCTCGCCTATCGGATGTACACGATGTATTCCATGTGTCACAGCTCAAGAAATGTCTGAGGACGCCTAAAGAGATGTTACCCATGAACGAGGTTGACGTAGCCGAGGATCTGTCGTATGCCGAGCAACCGTTCAAGATTTTGGAGACAATGGAACGCCTTACAAAAAATAAAAGAATTCGGATGTGCAAGGTGCAGTGGAAGCATCACTCGGAAGAGGAAGCCACATGGGAGCGGGAAGACGATCTTAAGGCACCGTTTCCGGAATTGTTTTCCTAGAACCACCAATCTCGAGGACGAGATTTCTTTCAAGGGGGGTAGAGCTGTAACACCCCAAAACCTGTTAAGAGGGGAATTTAAAAATTTTTTGGACGTATTGCATGTGGTGCAAAAATTCAAATTCAAATTGGAATTCAAATTCAGCTCAAAACAGAAAAGAAAAAGAAAAAGAAAAAAAAACAAAACAAAACCCCGGCCAGTGGGCCGAAACCCACCAGCCGGCCCACCCACCCCCGCGCCAGCCCGCAGCCGCGCGCTCCCCTCTATCTCTCTCTCACTGACACGCGGGACCCGCGTGTCATCCCTCACCTCCCGCTCGCGCCAACTACCAGGACTCCTCCGCTCGCGGCCGATCGCAACTAACCCGGAAAACCGCGCTTTCCCAGCCGAATCCCGGTCCCGGACAACTCCGACTCGATCACAACCGACACGCCGCCCTCCCCCGTCTATATAAACGCCGGCGTCGCCCCGTTTTCCCCACCCGATCAGCTGTTTTTCCTCCTGGTGAGAACCGAAGCTCCGATCACCGTTTTCTCTCGATCCTTGCTTGGATTTTCCGATCTAACGCGCCGATCGTGTTCCACCGCCTCCGGGGAATCACGCAGGTGCAGAAAACTCGGTGGTTTGCGTTCTAGGCACAGCTCCGACGAGCACCGCAGCGATTTCATCTCGGACCTCGTCGCCGACCGCCTTCCAGGGCCTCTGAGCTCAAGAAAAACCCCAAGGTGAGATCCTCGACCTCCCCTCTACCGATCTATGCCATGAAATCCCAGTTTTAGGAAGAATAGACGAAGATCCGAAGTTTTCCGGCGAGATCGCCGCCTCCCGCCGCCGCGCGCCGCCGGGCAGCGCCGCCCGCACACGGTCAGAGCGACGTGGCCGCTTATGCGCCGTCTATTTTAAATCACACGGTAGAATTAAAACCCGCACGTACCGGTTCGGCGATCTAATCTCAGCCGTCTGTTTTAAATCGGACGGTCCACATCAGCCCCGCATTATAAAGGCCGGGATTCTTACGCGCTACCCCCTGGGGATCTCGGAAAACACGAGCTAGCCCCGGAAATTTCTGATCTAGCCCCTGGAACTTCAGAAATTCATGTAAATTCAATTAAAAATCAGTTTTAGCCCCTGGACTTAATAAAAATTAGGAAAACCCCTCTGTTATGTGTAGTTAGACCCCTGGAAATTTATGAAATAATATAATAGATCCTGTAGTGGGGTGAGTTTACCTTTTTAACCCTAAATGATATTAAATTTAGGAATTTGAATATGTGATTAGGATTTAAAATTTAAAAGGTGAGACAAACACTTTGTAAATTCAAATTTAAACCCTCCTAGCACTTGGGAAACTTTAGAATGAGTTAAAAGTAGATTTTAAGTTGAAATGAATCTGTTTAATTAATTGTTCACATTTATTAGTTATAGGGACACATTTTTAGGTTAGGAAATAATTCTGAAAATTAGTAAAATAAGTTTAAATTAGTTCACATCAGAGGAGAAGTTCCAAAATATATTATTTAATATTTTAGATCAAAACCTATTCTGTTTAGATGATATGCCCTACTATTTAACATTAAAACTCACTTCTAGGCATAGGAAATAAATCTGGAAAATATAGGAAAATAGGTATGCATAACTAGAAAATGATAAATAAAGTCTCCAAATCCAAAGACTTCAGTTTAGGATTTGGTAGAAGATCTGAAAACCCAATTGAAGTAGGAAATTACCTTCCATGCAAACTTGGTAGCTAAAGAGTGTGTTAAAGAATTTGTTTAAATTGGAAATTCATATATAGTGTGCAAAAAGAAATCTGAATACAAAAGTTAGAAATAATATACATATGTTTAAAAGTGCATGTAGGCTAAAAATCAACATATCTAGAGTAACCACAACACTTAGAAATGTGAATCACTATCATATGTATGTATGTGTGGAGTGAGAGTGTGAACTATGTCTTATGGATTGTTGTTTTCTTTTGCTATGTGTGTTGGCATGAGTAGAACCTGCCCCAGAGCAAGTTCTTCCCTTCCAAGATCAGGACTATCCATTTCCAGAGCAGTAGGAAGAAGGAAAGTGTCCTTGACCACTTTGATCCTATGCTAGGATGAGTAGATAGAATTATTTGCATTGTCAATTGAAATATGAAACCCATGCTAGGAAGTTTCCTTAGAATTGCATTATCTTGTTTCCTTGTAGCTTGGGTTGGGATTTATTTTATCATGTCATTTATTTATATGTTTATGCTTAGCCATGCTTAGAAAGGGATAAGTGGGATATGAGATCATCAATTTATTTACCTTACTCTTGAATGAGATACTTTGAAGTTATGTAGAGGTAGGGATCGAGGCAAGTTGGATGATTTGGTTGGTGCTGGGTGCACGAGACTCCGGTTTGTGTTTGGTACTTGCCTGGATCCTAAGGACCGGTTCATGGAGCATGTAACCTGGCTTTACCGTGCCAACCACATGCTGAGATGGGGCAGCTTGGCCAATTAATTAGGTGTATCCCCGGCGTAGTATGGGTGTGTTGGATGGTGCGGGGTGTAGGTGTCAGCTGGACTACCGTATGAACCGCAAGGCTCAAGAGGGGGCCACTGCAGCGGGGTTGGAGCCTCTTGTATGCTGTTAGGGGTGAAACCTCAGTGGGCCCATGCTCGTCGGGAATCCCTTTGTAAAGGCTTCGTAGTGATCTCCTGGCTACACACCTGGGAAGTGTGAATGTGGTTCGTAGCCACTGGCATAATGGAGGTTCTTTTAGTCCACCCGGCAACGGGGGATGAAATCACTACATGTGGGTACAGTGGTGCAAACTCTGCAGAGTCAAAACTGTCATGACAGCCGTGCTCACGGTCAAGAGCGGCTTGGACTTATTCATGATTAGTAGATGATGACTTTGGAAGTTGTGGATGTTAAGCGGGGAGCTTAACATTGGAAATGATGTTATGGTTATTTGATGATGGGATTGGGAGATTGGGACCATTTCACCTAAGTAGTAATGTAGGTGCTTAATAAGCTAAGGTGATAGGTAATAATTGCGTAGTGCTTTAACCATGAGTTCAACCTCTCCTTGCTTTAGCCATGCATGACATAACCTTCCCCCACTTGCTGAGTACCAATAGTACTCAACCTTGCATATTTGTTGGTTTATATTGCTGCTCAGGTCAAGAGGATGATGTGGTGTCCAATGACCAAGACTTCGGACCCGAAGAAGGATTCTAGGTTCATGGAGTCCCCCGGGCAACGCCTGTGCCGGAGCCCACAAGAATAATATTTCCGCTGCTAGTTTATTTACATGTTATGAACTTATTATCGTCCATCGAGACGTATGCTTTGTAAGACATATTTATATTCGACACCTGGCTTGTAATAAATGATGCTTCACTATTTGTCATCACATGTATGAGAAAATGATCCTGGCATACATGTGATATTCACTCGTTTGTTCTTCGGAGAAACCGGGTGTGACAGCTTACAACAAGGTAGGTATAAAAAGGCTCATTGCATGAAAGCAAAGTTTATTTCACAAAACATGATAAAAACAGCAACTAGCTCTAAGTGAATTAAATCCCAACATGTATCCAATTAAAACATCAACATACCTCCATCATATTTCACCTCCTTTCATGTCTCATTAGACATTCATCTTTCTCAACTTTTTCTCATGCTCATGAATACCATCTCGTATTCATTACCATCTCATCTCATATTCAGTTCCATCTCATACCGAGACCAAAGCTCATTATCACAACTTAACAGTCCCATTCTCATCACCAAGACTCAATAGTCCCAAAACCAAATCCAAAGACCAAACCAATATCCAAACCAAATACCATCCCAATAACCATCCCAAACCATCCCATCTAATCATGGAAGTTGGCTAGGCGCTTTGTGATCGGAAGCACGGCTCCCATGATAGTTTTACACTCTGCAGAGGTGACACCACTTTACCCACAAGTTTGTGATTTTGTCACCCGTCGGCGTCTGCAGAACCTCCATTATACCAGTACACAACCGTCGCTGTATGGCCAAGAGATCAAAAAATAGCCTTTACAAAGGGGTTACTAGATGTATGGACTCACTAAGGTTTCACCAGCAGGCTTGAATCACCATTCTCCCACCTACGGGCCCCCTCTTGTGCCATGCAGTTCCCAGGTAAGTCCTCTCTCGACTCCCATTTCCCGCGCCTTCCACGGTCCATAACAATCTAGTAACTTACCTAATTAGTCAGCTAAGCTGCACCCATACTTGGCCTTGTGGTGGTACTGTATTCCTGGCATGTGCTCGCATGAACCGGTCCTTAGATTTACGGCAAGTAAACCACCATCTCATTCTACCACTTCCACGAACCAAGCTTGCCTAGATCTCCCCCGATCCATGTTCATTATCAACATCAAGTTCATATTATCATTATATGAGTGCAGTAGCTAGACACATTCTATCGCTTCCCATATCCCGTAGATTAGCGAAGCAAAAAGGAAAAACAACCATACCCGACTCATCAACTTTCCCGGCGACAAGGGTGGTTAACAAAACTAGTAAACTTCTATAAAAGGGTTTTCCCGTCAAGTTGACTCAAGCACACACACCTTTTCGCAAACAAAACAGTTTCAAAAAACATGGGATCCATATGGTCAAGGGGCACTTGCCTTGTTCCTGTGGCTCCTGTTGCTCTGGGATCTCGAATTCTTGGTGTTGTAGTCCTTCGTAGACAGCTCCCTGACATTGTCCTTCTACTCATCATCATGCACATACAAGATTCACAGCAATCAATTATCATGCACAACTTTACTTTAGATGCAATGGTGTAGATGCATGCAAATCCTATGGTGCTGTTTTTATTAGATCAGTTTGTACGTGTTCTTGCATGTTTTAATGGCTTGTATGGGGTTTTACGATGAGCAAGGTATAAGGATCAAGTGCATACGTGGTGATGATCTTGACTCAAGATCTAGATCAAACCGATCAACACGTGATTTGTCCACACGAAAGAGCTTCCGTTTGAAGGGATCGAAGAAACAGATGCAAAGAAACCCGCGATGACATCGTAAGGTGGTAACGAATACCTACCTCACTTCTCCTTGGTATCGGGGCTTTCCTCCTAGCAAGACAGATCGTCGGGGCTCTCTTCTGGCGACGGCGAGGTGTGGCGGGGCTTCGTCGGCGGCTCGCCGGCGTCTAGACTCCGGTGAATGGAGTTAACTCGGCGAGTTGGGGGCTAGGGCCTCTAAGTTGTCGACTTAAGAATAGGTGTTACGGCCAAGGGGTGTTTCAGGTTCTATTTATAACTGGAAAAAGAAGAGTCCTACTCTGATTCGATTTCAAATAAGAGCCTTATTTGATTTGTTTTTGGATCTTAATGACTTATCTCCAATCAATTTGGTTGCAGTATCAACATAGAAGAGTTTGTGTCAGTTTACTCCATATCGGGTACTCGCGCACAGAGAAAAACTGCTTCAGAATCGCGTCCTTCCGCAGGGATAAGCTCCGGAGGCTCCATGTGTCCAGCGGCGGCCTGGTCTCCCTTTTCCGCAGAGACGAGCTCCGGGTGCGCCACGTGTGTGGCGGGCGGGACCTCCCTATCCCTCAGAGGTGAGATCCGCGTGCGCCACGCGTCTGGCGGGCGGGACTTCGCTCTCCCTCAGAGGCGAGCTCCGCGTGCGCCACGTGTACTGGTGGGTCGAGACCTCCCCTCTTTCCAGAGATGAGCTCCGCGAACGCCACGTGTGAGTTCCGGACCTCCCTTCTCTTCGGAGGTGAGCTCCGAGTGTGCCACGTGTCAATGCCGGACCTCCCCTCTCTTCGGCGGTGAGCTCCGATAGTGCCACGCGTCCTAGCAGTGCTGGACTTCCTTTCTTCTCAGAGATGAGCTCTGAGGTCGACACGTGTCCATCAGTGTCGGACCTCCCTTTTTTTCTCGGAGGTAAGCTCCGAGGACGACACGTGTCCAGTAGGACCGGACCTCTCGGAGGCGGGCTCCGAGAGCGACACGTGTCCCGCAGGTCAGACCTCTCAGAGGTGAGCTCCCAGAGCGACACGTGTCCCGCACGGCTGGACCTTTCTTCTCCGCAGTAACTAGCTCCGAAGGCGACACATGTCCTACGGGGCTGGCCTTGCTCCTCTGCAGAGGCTAGCTCCGGGGGCAACACGTGTCCCACGGGGTCGGACCTCGTCCCTTTCATAGAGGCAAGCTCCGACCTGCCACGTAGCCAGTTAGCGGTGGACCTCTCCCCCTATTGCGGGGATGAGCTTCAAAGGCGCCACGTGGCCAGCGGGCAGCGGGAAGTGTCTACGGCGCTCCTCAGCGAACTGGAATTGGCTCTTTTTGTCTATCTTTTGGATTCTTTCTCTGTTTCCACTTTGTTTAAAATGTTTTCTCTATATGAAATCTGTATGAATGCATAAATACGAATTTGAGGGTATTACAATCTCTGCGAGCAGGTCGCATCCCTCCTCTCGGGTTATGCACCGCAATAGGATGCCATTAGCGCCACGCCGGTAGAGATCCCCTTCTACCAGCGTGTATCTCTTAGCCAATCGAGCGATCCGTTCAGCGGATACACGTTCATCAGGAAGGAAATTGTCTTTAAAGTAGTCTCGGATCTCTGTGATCCATGCATCGGGACCTACTTGAGCACTTGGATCTTGAGCGCCGGGTTGCACGGAGTCCCCAGTGATGCTTACGATTCTTGGTGGGCGCCATGGTAACATGGCTGCCGGGACCGCCAGCTTCGAGGTGCTGGTCCCGCCCCCTTCGCCTGGTTCGGACCGCCAGGTGGTAGGTCGTAACAACTTCCTTTCAAAGACCCCCTCAGGTACCAGAGCCCAACTGGAAGCCTTCGTTGACAGGTCGTTGGGTATTGTATTATTGACACGGGGAACATGGCACAAGTCCAAGGATAAGAAGTCCTTCTCCAACTTCTGCACTTGGAGGAGATATGCTGCAAGTTGTGGGTCGTTGCAGCAAAACTCTCCCTTGACTTGCTTGATGATCATTTGAGAATCACCCTTGACCAACAACTGCTGGACGCTGAGGGACAGCGCGGTCTTCAACACAAAGTTGAGAGCCTCAAACTCCGCCATGTTGTTGGTTGCCTTGAAGTCAAGTCGCACCATGTACTTGAACTGCTCTCCGGTTGGTGTAATGAGCAGAACCCCCGCTCCGGATCCCTACTTCCGCAAGGAGCCATCGAAGTAGAGAGTCCAGTAGGGCCCAGTGAAGACCGGAGCTCTAGGCTCTAGTTCACCGATATCCTGTCCCCCTGGCTGGCATGGTGGTGGAGTCCACTCTGCCACGAAGTCAGCTAACGCCTGGCTTTTCACCGCATGGCGCGGTAAGAAGTCCAGATCGATTTCCGCCAACTTTGCCACTCATTTAGCTATGTTTCCAGTGGCGTTGGGGCTGTGGATGACGGTTCTCAGCGGGTACGAGGTAACCACCGAGATCTTGTGAGCCTAGAAGTAATGGCGCATCTTTCTTGATGCAACGAGGACTGCATAGAGCAGTTTGTGCACCTCCAGATATCATGTCTTGGCATCACGGAGGACCTCGCTAATGAAGTAGAACAGACGCTGGACGGTTCGGACCCTCCCGGAGGGGTTCGAAGCGTCTTCTTGTAGAGGTATGGGACTCGGGGCCCCAGGCCCTTGGGCCTGGGACTGCACTCTGGGAGCTCAAACCCAGGTGCGCACCAGTTGTCAGGTCTAGGCGTCTATGGCCCAACCAGTTCTTCTTGGTGAGGTCCGGGACCAGGGGGCCCCTGGCCTCCTGGTCCGAAACTGCACTCTAGGAGCTCAGACCCAGATGCACGCCTGTTGCCAGGTCCAGATGGTTGGGACCCATTTGGTTCTTCTCGGTGAGGTCCGGGACCCAGGGCCCCCAGGTCCCCAGGTCCAGAACTACATTCTGGAAGCTTGGACCCAAATTCACGCCTTTTGCCGGCTCTAGGTGGCTGAGACCCGACTAGCTCTTCTTGGGGAGGTCCGGGACTCGGGGCCCCTTGGCCCCGGGTCCGGAAGTGCATTCTGGGAGCTCGGACCCAGATATGCATCGATTATCAGGTCAACCCGCTTGGGACCTGATTACTTCCCCATCCCAAGGATTTTCTACAGAGTCTGTGCCCTGGGGCTTTAGACCAACAACAGTAGGGGCTTCTTATGGAACTTGAGGGCGACAGAATTCTGGTCGCTCCGCGACTAGAACCATGCTCACGACCTTGATTGTGGCAGCAATGTCGATGATCAGTGGCTCGCCTTGTTCAGGGGCCACCATGATTGGTAGCATTGTGAGGAACTTCTTCATCTCTTGGAACGCCTCATCTGCCTCCTTGGTCCATACGAATGGACCAGACTTGAGTAGAAGCTTGAAGGACGGAAGAGCCCGCTCGGCTAGTCTATAGATAAACCGATCGAGCGCAGTCAAGCTTCCAGTAAACTTCTGCACATCCTTGATGCGGGCAGGGGGCTGTATCAGTTCTATCGCCTTAATCTTCTCTGGGTTAGATTTGATCCCTCGGTGTGAGACCAAGAAACCGAGTAGCTTCCCGGCCGAGACCCCGAAGACACACTTGTCTAGGTTAAACTTCGTGCGTGTGGAACACAGTATGTTGAAGAATAGGGCTAGGTTGTCGAGCAGAGATGCTTGCGACTTAACCTTCACTACGATGTCATCGATATAAACCTCGACCAGGTCCCAAATGAGGTTCCCGAACGTCTTGTGCATTGCTCGCACAAAAGTGGGAAGAGCATTCTTTAGACCATAAGTCATGGACATATAGCAGTATAGACCATCTACTGTGATGAAGGCGGTATGTTCTTCATCTTCCCTAGACATAGGTATCTAGTGGAAACCTCAATATGCATCTAGGAAACATAGTAGATCACAACCGGATGTAGAATCGACTATTTGGTCTATACGGGGGAGAGGGAACTTATCCTTCGGACATGCCTTATTGAGGGTGGTGTAGTCGATGCACATGCATAGCTTAACGCCAGCCCTGGTGACGACAACAGAGTTGGCCAACCATATTGATGGTGGACCTCTCAGATGAAGCCAGCATTGAGCAGCTTCTTGATTTCTTCACGGATGAAGTTCGGCCACTCGATGGATTGCTTCCGAGGCTTCCGTTGGATCGATTGGGCGTTGGGATGGATCTTCAGTTGGTGCTCAATCACCTCCCTGGGGATCCTGGGCATTTCTGACAGTTGCCAGGCAAAAACGTCGACATTCACACGGAGGACGGTGATGAGCGCGTCTTCCTATTTGCCTCCTAGGCCCCTGGCGATCCGGGTGTTCTGGGCGACATTAGGGCTGTTTTGAACGATCTTGACTGGTATGTCCTCGCCATCCGAGGGCTGCACACGGGGTGCAGATGCCACCCCTCGCTGACGCATTCTTGGAGGTGGCTAGCTAGCCTCAGCGTGACCGGAAGCGGCCTCCTGTGCTGCTGCCAGCGCTTGGAGCTTTTCCAGCACCGAGACAGCCGCTGTGCAGTCACCGCGGATCTTGAGGACGCCACTGGGGTTGGCATCTTCAGAACTAAGTATCCGTGGTGGGCTACCGCCATGAACCGGTACAGAGCTGGTCAGCCGACAATGGCGTTGAAGGGGAGGCTAATCTCCACCACGTCGAAGACGACGCTCTCTGTACGGTAGTTCTCAGGCGTCCCAAATGTCACCGGGAGGGAGATTCTACTGCACGGGAAGATTCGGTCCCGACCTACCCCTGAGAATGGTCTCGAGGGGGTAAGCTGGGACATAGGGATTTGCAGCTTCTTGAAAGCTGCAAGGCTGATGACGCTGAGGGACGCCCCGCCATCGATCAACATGTGGTAGAGCTTCACGTTGGAGATGGTCAGGGCGACGAGAAGGGGCAGCTGCCCGGCGCCTGCCATGTTCTCGGGGCAGTCGTAGGCGTCGAAGCTAATCGGTGTCTCCATCCATTTGCGATGAGGCGCTGGCCCCGGGACTGGGGCGGCTGCTACCACTGCTCGACGGAGGGCCTTGATGGCTCGTCTGGACGAGATATCCGAAGAACCCCCGTACATCACACAGAGTGTGTCGTCCACTTGGCTGCCGGTTTGGCTAGGCCTGCCCGCTCTGGAGTGGGGGGTAGCCTCGTCGTCTCCCGCCTGGAGATGACAGTGAGCTGGGCGAGAAGGCTCCCCATGAGAAGTGATGTTCACCATGGTCGCGTGGAGAGCGTGGAAAGCCTGCCTTCCTGGCACACCAAATGTCGGAGTGTGAGCTACGACACTCCTCCTGGCCTGCTCGGAAGCTGCCCGCGAGATTCTTTTTTTCCTGAGGGGGCTTGGCGCCCTATGCGACCTGGGCTCAAGAGAGCTGATGAACATAAAGATTTATGTGGTTTGGGCCTCCGGAGCGTAATACCCTACATCCACGGGGTGCTAGTTCTATTGCTTGAGCATGTGTGCTTGTGCGTTGTGTGATCTGGGATGCGAAATCAGGAACCTCCCGCAGGGTAGTCACCTCAGTCCTTTTATAGCTCAAGGTCGGGGTGGTTACAATGGGGCCTGGAGCCCGAAGGGTGGCCCCAGAGCTAAGTGAAACCTATACACAATCTAGGGCTTCGTCCTCTGAGTAGAGTGGCTGGCGGGAGAGTTAAGTCCCACCGTCCAGCGCGCTGAGCGCCCCCTGACCGCGTGTTAGGTGATGATGAAGATGTCGTCTTGTCGCCGTGTCTTCTCGCCCTGCTTGGGCGGCTTTGTGCCGCTGGGCGGCACTGTACTGATGTCACGCTTTGCCGTCCTGTCTTGTCACCGTAATGGCGAACGGGCAAGGGACGGAGGCGTGTGAAGTGCGCCATACTTCTGGGGAAGGCGCGAGCCTTGAATGTGAAGCCTGACAGCGCACTTCCTTTCTTGACTTTGTCGACCCACAACCCACGACAGATCGTGGGGTACGTGGCGGCTCTAGACCTCTTATCGACGGGCTTGGTGTCATGGGACAAGTGGCAGCCCAGGACCTCACCTCAGCGGGGAGGTTCGGCTCGGAGCTAGGGGACACGTGTCAGCCACGGACCTCATCTCAGCGGGGAGGCTCGGGCTGGAGCCCAGGGGACACGCGTCAGTCCCGGACCTCACCTCAGCGGGGAGGCTCGGACCGGAGCCTAAGGAACGTGTCTGTACGGGAGCTGTCCTTAGCGGGGAGGCGGCTCGGAGCCAGGGGACACGTGTCAGTCCTGGACCTCACCTCAGCGGGGAGGCTCGGGCCGGAGCCCAGGGCACGTGTCAGCTCCGGTGCTCATGCGCGCGTGGCAGCCCCAGGGCTGACCATGGGGCCAAGGGCATGTGGCATATGCTGGGGCCCGCCCCCAGCGGGGAGGCGGGGCCCAGGCTGCTGTCTTTTATCCACTACGCAGGGCTACCCGATTTGCAGGATATCGACATTGGCCATCTCGTCGCTGCTGCCATAAACTCGCCTGCCTACAAGAGACAGCAAGCCGAGCCCTCGCTGGCCTAATCGCATACACCGATGGTGGCCCCAAGGGACGGCAGCCGCAAACATGACGGCTACATCTGACCTCAGGGTCGAGCTGAACCGTCGCCTTGCGAGCGAATATGGTCGCACCACTATCGAGCGACGCTGAGAGAGGCTTCGCAACCTCGAAGGAGAGTACTGCTGTGACGCCCCTGTTCCGAGAGAACCTCGGAACTGGACTGATGCATATGTGTGCCGAGGATGTTCATCACACATACACATGTAATCCACAAACTGAATTCAGAATATAAAACCATGAATGAATAGGGTTCTATTACAATGTCTCATGAGTCTCAAACTCATTCTAGCAGCGGAATCTTATTCTAGCAGCGGAAGTCTTCTAAACTATTGCGGAAGCAACTAAGCAGCAGCAGTGGCTCCATCTCCTACTCCACAAGCAAGTTGACGGAAGATCACACGCCTAATATTCCACATGGTCTTCAAAGTATTCCTCTCCTGTTGCTGATGATGTATGATAATGCAAGGGTGAGTACATGTTGTACTCAGCAAGTGCGGGAAGTATGACAGTAGCTTATACCAAGGTAGACATAAAAAGGCTTATTGCATAAAAGCAAAGTTTATTTCTCAAAACATGATAAAAACAGCAACTAGCTTTAAGTGAATTAAATCCCAACATCAACATACCTCCATCATATTTCACCTCTTTTCATGTCTCATCCAGACATTTATCTTTCTCATCTTTCATCTCATGCTCATGAATACCATCTCGTATTCATTACCATCTCATCTCATGTTCAATTCCATCTCATACCGAGACCAATGCTCATTGCTATGACTCAACAGTCATGAAACCAATCTCATTACCAGGACTCAACAGTCCCAAAACCATCCCTTAACGACCAAACCATCACCAAACCAATAACCAAACCAAATACTATCCCAATAATCATCCCATCTAATCATGTGAGTTGGCTAGGCGCTTGTGACCGAAAGCACGGCTATCATGATAGTTTTACACTCTGCAGAGGTGGCACCACTTTACCCACAAGTTTGTGATTTCGTCACCCATCGGCGACTGCAGAACCTCCATTATACCAGTACACAACTGTCGGTGTATGGCCAAGAGATCACAAAATAGCCTTTACAAAGGGGCTACTAGATGTATGGACTCACTAAGGTTTCACCAGCAGGCTAGAATCTCCAATTCTCCCACCTACGGGCCCCCTCTTGTGCCATGCAGTTCCCAGGGAAGTCCTCACTCGACTCCCATTCCTCGCGCCTTCCACGGTCCATAACAATCTAATAACTTACCTAATTAGTCAGCTAAGCCGCACCCATGTCACACCCGTTTTTTCTGAAGAACAACCAAGTGAATATCACATGTATGCCAGGATAATTTTCTCATACATGTGATGACAAATAGTGAAGCATCATTTATTACAAGCCAGGTGTCGAATATAAATAAGTCTTACATAGCAAATGTCTCGATGGACAATAATAAGCTCATCACAAGTAAATAAACTAGCAGCGGAATATTATTCTTGTGGGCTCTATTACAGGCGTTGCCCGGGGGTCTCCATGAACCTAGAAACCTTCTTCGGGTCCAAAGTCTTGGTCATTATACACCACCTCATTATCTTGACCTGAGCAGCAATATAAACCAACAAATATGCAAGGTTGAGTACCAATGGTACTCAGCAAGTGTGGGAAAGTTATGTCATGCATGGCTAGAACAAGGGGAGGTTGAAACTCATGGTTAAAGCACTACGCAATTAATACCTATCACCTTAGCTTATTAAGCACCTACATTACTACACAGATGAAATGGTCCCAATCTCCCGTCCCATCATCATAACCAAATAACCATAACATCATTTCCAATGTTAAGCTCCCCACTTAACATTCTCAACTTCCAAAACCATCACTCCTCTAATCATGAATAAGTCCAAGCCGCTCTTGACCGTGAGCACGGCTGTCATGACAGTTTTGACTCTGCAGAGTTTGCACCACTGTACCCACATGTAGTGATTTCATCCCCCGTTGCCGGGTGGACTAAAAGAACCTCCATTATGCCAGTGGCTACGAACCACATTCACACTTCCCAGGTGTGTAGCCAGGAGATCACTACGAAGCCTTTACAAAGGGATTCCCGACGAGCATGGGCCCACTGAGGTTTCACCCCTAACAGCATACAAGAGGCTCCAACCCCGCTGCAGTGGCCCCCTCTTGAGCCTTGCGGTTCATACGGTAGTCCAGCTGACACCTACACCCCGCACCATCCAACACACCCATACTACGCCGGGGATACACCTAATTAATTGGCCAAGCTGCCCCATCTCAGCATGTGGTTGGCACGGTAAAGCCAGGTTACATGCTCCATGAACCGGTCCTTAGGATCCAGGCAAGTACCAAACACAAACCGGAGTCTCGTGCACCCAGCACCAACCAAATCATCCAACTTGCCTCGATCCCTACCTCTACATAACTTCAAAGTATCTCATTCAAGAGTAAGGTAAATAAATTGATGATCTCATATCCCACTTATCCCTTTCTAAGCATGGCTAAGCATAAACATATAAATAAATGACATGATAAAATAAATCCCAACCCAAGCTACAAAGAAACAAGGTAATGCAATTCTAGGGAAACTTCCTAGCATGGGTTTCATATTTCTTTTGACAATGCAAATAATTCTATCTACACATCCTAGCATAGGATCAAAGTGGTCAAGGACACTTGCCTCCTTCTTGCTGCTCTTGGAATGGGTAGTCCTGATCTTGGAAAGGAAGAACTTGCTCTGGAGCAGGTTCTACATCATAACATCACACATAGCAAAAGAAAAACAACAATCCATAAGACATAGTTCACACTTCCACTTCATACAAACCACACATTCACATGTAATAAAGCCATTCACAAATTCTATGTGTTGTGGTTAGTCTATGTGTGTTGATCTTTGGCTTACATGCACTTTTAATTCATGTATTTATGATTCCTACTTTTGTATTCACATTTATACTTGCATACTATATATATGAATTTCCAATTTAAATACATTCCTTATATTCAATTACTTCACCTTTTAGCTACCAAGTATGCATGAAAGGTATTTTCCTACTCCATATGTGTCTTCATAGCTTCTACCAACCCTAAACTGAATTCTTTGAATTTTAAAAACTTCATTTATCATTTACTAGTTGCTATATTTTCAGATTTATTTCCTATGCCTAAATGTGAACTTTATTATTAAAATAATAAGACACATCATCTAAACAGAATAGGTTCTGATCTAAAATATTTAATAATATATTTTTGACCTTTTACTCTGATGTAAACTATTTTACATTTATTTTCCAAATTTTCAGAACTATTCTTTACTTAAAAATGTGTCCCTATGACTAATAAATGTGAATAATAAATTAAACAGATTCATTTCAGCCAAAAATATATTTTATCTCACTCCAAGGTTTTCTAAGTACTGAGAAAGTTTTTAATTTAAATTTGACAATATGTTTGTCCCACTTTTTAAATTTTAAATACTAGCCACATATTCAATTACCTAAATTTAATATCAAACAGGGTTAAAAAGGTAAACTCACCCCACTACAGGGTCTATAATATTATTTTAACAATTTTCAGGGGTCTAGCTACTCATAACAGAGGAGTTTTTCCTAATTTTTATTAAGTCCAGGGGCTAAAACTGATTTTTAAATGAATTTACATGATTTTCTGAAGTTCCAGGGGCTAGATCAGAAGTTTCCGGGGCTAGCTCTTATTTCCCGAGAACCCCAGGGGGTAGCACGTAAGAATTCCAGTCTTTATAACGCGGGGCTGACGTGGACCGTCCGATTTAAAACAGATGGCTGAGATTATAACGTCGAACCGGTACGCGGGGATTTAAACTCTACCGTGCGATTTAAAATAAACGGCGCACAATCGGCCACGTCGCTCTGATCGAGCGCGGGCGGCGCTGCCGGCGCCGCCGCCTCCCGCCGGAGAGTTTCGGATCTTCGTAAATTCTTCCTAGAACTGTGATTTTATGGCATAGATCGGTGGAGGGGAGGTCGGGGATCTCACCTCGGGGGTTTTCTTGAGCTCGGAGGTCCTGGAACGCGGTCGGCGACGAGGTCCGAGCTGAATTCACGGCGAGGCTCGTCGGCGCTGTGTTTGAACCGCAAACCACTGCGTTTTCTGCACCTGCGAGGTTCCCCGGAGGCGGTGGATCAAGACCAGCGAGTTAGATCGGAATTTCCGAGCGTAGATCGGCCAGAATTCACCGGAGGGCCTCGGTTCTCACCGGAGAGAAAATCAGCAGATTGTGGGGAAAACGGGACGATGCCGGGGTTTTTATAGACGGGGGAAGGGCGGCGTTCGGTTGTGATCGAGTTTGCGTCGCCCACGAACAAAATTCGGCTGGGATACGCAGGAATCCGGGTCGGTTTTGATTCGGGGTGAGAGAGAGTCCGGCCGAGCGCGAGGAAGAAGAAAGACTGGTGGGCCCCGCCTGTAAGTGGGAAGAAGAGGGCGCGCGCGGCTGCGGGCTGGCGCGGGATCGGTGGGCCGGCTGGTGGGTTTCGGCCCACTGGCCGGTTTTTTCTGTTTTCCTTTTTCTTTTTCTATTTCTTTTCTGTTTTGAGTTTAATTTGAATTCCAGTTTGAATTTGAATTTTTGCAACACATGCAACACATCCAAAAAATTTTAAATTTCCCTCTGAACAGGATTTTGGGGTGTTACAACCCATATTTGGCCTTGTGGTGGCACTGTTTTCCTGGCATGGCTGGCATGAACCGGTCCTTAGATCTAAGGCAAGTAAAACCACCATCTCTAACTACCACTTCCACGAACCAAGCTTGCCTAGATCTCCCCCGATTCATGTTCATTACCATCAAGTTCTCATTATCATTATGAGTGCAGTAGCTAGACACATTCTATCGCTTCCCATATTCCGTGGACTCAGCGAAGCAAAAAGCAAAACGACCATACCCGACTCATCAACTGTCCCGGCGACAAGGCTGGTTAACAAAACTAGTAAACTCCTATGAAAGGGTTTCCCATCAAGTTGACTCAAGCACACACACCTTTTCGCAAACAAAACAGTTTCCAAAACATGGGATCAATATGGTCAAGGGGCACTTGCCTTGTTCCTGTGGTTTCTGTTGCTCTTGGATCTCGAAGTCTTGGCGTTATAGTCCTTCGTAGATAGCTCCCTGAGCTTATCCTTCTATTTACGATCACGCACATAAATATTCATAGCAATCAATCATCATGCACAAACTTTACTCAAGATGCAATGGTGCATATGCATGCTAATCCTATGATGTTGTTTTTATTAGAACGGTTTGTACGTGTTCTTGCATGTTTGCATGGGTTTGCATGAAGTTTTACGATGAACAAAGGTGTAGGGATCAAATGTGGACGTGGTGATGATCTTGACTTTAGATCAAACCGATCAACACGTGATCTGTCCACATGAAAGAGCTTCTGTTCGAAGGGATCGAAGAAACAGATGCAAAGAAAACCGCGATGACGTCGTAAGGTGGTAATGGAGACCTACCTTACTTCCTTCGGATCCTTCCTCCTAGCAAAAACAGATCGTCGGCTCTCCTCCGGTGATGGCGATCGTGCCTGGCTCGTCGGCGGTCTCTCCGGTGGTCAAACTCCGGCGGAGGGGGTTAACTCGGCGAGCTGGGGCTAGGGCTCTAAGTTGTCGGCTTTAGAAAAGATGTTACGACCAAGGGTGTGTTTCGGGTTCTATTTATAACCGGAAAAAGAAGAGTCCTTCTCCGATTGGATTTCAAATAAGAGTCCTATTTGATTTATGTTTGGATCTTAACAACTTATCTCTAATTTGATTTGGGTGTGGTATTCAGCGTAGAAGAGTTCGGGTCGGTTTCCTCCGTATCGGGCATTCGCGCACAGAGAAAAACCGCTTCAGAATCGCGTCCTTCAGCAGGGATAAGCTCCGGAGGCTCCACGTGTCCAGCGGGGGCCTGGTCATCCCTTTTCCTCAGGGGCGAGCTCTGGTTGCGCCACGTGTCAGGCGGGCGGGACCTCCCTCTTCCTCAGAGGCGAGCTCCGCGTGCACCACGCGTCTGGCGGGCGGGACCTACCTCTCCCTCAAAGGTGAGCTTCGCGTGCGCCACGTGCCTGGTGGGTCGGGACCTCCCCTCTTTCTAGAGACGAGCTCCGCGAACGCCACGTGTCAGTGCCGGACCTCCCTTCTCTTCGGAGGTGGCTCCAAGAGTGCCACGTGTCGGTGCCGGACCTCCCCTCTCTTCGGAGGTGAGCTCCGATAGTGCCATGTGTCCTAGCAGCGCCGCACTTCCTTTCTTCTCAAAGATGAGCTCCGAGGTCGACATGTGTCCATCAGTGTCGGACCTCCCTTCTTCTCGGAGAAGGGCTCCTAGGACGACACGTGTCAAGCAGGGCGGAACCTCTCGGAGGCAAGCTCCGAGACTGACGCGTGTCCTGCAGTGTTTTCTCTTCGGAAGTGAGCTCCGAGGTTGACACGTGTCCACCAGGACGGACCTCCCGGAGGCAAGATCCGGAGGTGACACGTGTCCAGTAGTGTCGAACCTCTCGGAGGTGATCTTCGGAGGTGACACGTGTCCCACCGTGTTGGACCTCTCGGAGGTGGGCTCCAAGAGCGACACGTGTCCCATGGGTCGGACCTCTCGGAGACGAGCTCCGAGAGCGACACGTGTCCCATGGGTCGGACCTCTCGGAGACGAGCTCCGAGAGCGACACGTGTCCCACGCGGCTGGTCCTCTCTTTTCCGCAGTGACTAACTCCGAAGGAGACACGTGTCCTGCGGGGCTGGCCTTGCTTCTCCGCAGAGGCTAGCTCCAGCGGCAACACATGTCCCACGGGATAGGACCTCGCCCCTTCCGCATAGGCAAGCTCCGAGCCTGCCACGTATCCAGTTAGCGGTGGACCTCTCCCCCTTTGCGGGGGTGAGCTCCGAAGGCGCCACGTGGCCAGCGGGCCGCGGGAAGTGTCTTTGGCGCTCTCGGTGAACTAGATTTGGCTCTTTTTGGCTATCTTTCTGATTCTTTCTCTGTTTCCACTTCGTTTAAAATGTTTTCTCTATATGAAATCTGTATGAATGCATAAATACGAATTTGAGGGTGTTACAACCGCTCTTCGAGCGTTGTACCAGCAGGCCGCGATCTTCCTACACCTACCTCTCCGAGGGCAGTAAGGGGATGCATGGCGTTCGCCCCGCACCTTCGTATGGTGGTCTGGCCACCCAAGTTCCATCCCCATTTGCCGGAAAAATACGACGGGACAGTCAACCCCGCCGAGTTCCTACAGATCTACACCACCTCCATCCTAGCTGCAGGAGGGGATGAGCCCATCACTGCCAACTACTTCCCAGTGGCCCTGACTGGCACAGCCCGGTCATGGCTCATGAACCTTCTCCCAGAATCATCTCGTCATGGGAAGAATTGTGCCGGAGGTTCACAGCCAACTTTGAGAGTTCCTACACGCGCCCCGGCACCGAGCTTGACCTCCATGCCGTGCGTCAGCGTGACGGGGAGTTGCTGAGATCCTTCATCCAGCGGTGCTCCCAGGTCAGGAACACCATCCCCCGCATCTCCAACGCCTCCGTCATTGTCACCTTTAGGCAAGGCGTTCGCGACAAGAAGATGCTCGAGAAGTTGGCCATGCACGACGTGCAAGATGTATCCGAGCTCTTCAGCCTTGCCGACAAGTGTGCTAGGGCGGCGGAAGGCCGAGACTGGCACTCATGACCTTCCTCCACGGCAGGGAGTGCCGGAGAGGCTGCTGCTCCGTGCAGCAGCAAGAAGAACAAGACCGGAGGCAGGAGCAAGCCTGTGGCCGGGGCAACCACTGCCGCCCTAGCAGGGGCCGGTGAGGGCCGAGCCCCATGCACTGATAAGCACCCACGACCGTCATCTGCCAGCAACAACGGTCAGTGGTGCCCGGTGCACAACTCCAGCCGCCACGATGCTAGCGACTGCCGCGAGATCAAGAAGCTTGCGGAGTGCTTCCGTGAGCTGCAACAGCAGCGGCCACGCCAATATGGCGCACCCCCCCCACCAGCGGGAGGGCAAACAAAAGGCCAAACCTGAGGCCAACGCTGAGCAAGAGATGGAGTATCAAGACGCCGCACGGGCGTTGAAAGCCGTCTACGGCCACTCTGACTTAGACTCTAGCGCCGACAGCGAGCAACGCAAGACACTCCACGTCTAGCCTGATGTCCCCCCCCTCCGTTGTGCGACAAGGGAAATGCCCTCTTACACTGGTGTAGGGGGTCGAGGCCACCTGTAACACCCTCATTTTTGGTTTCAGCATACATTCATGTTTTATGAAGAGAAAACATTTTAAGAGAAGAAGGAACACCATCAAAAGGATAGCCAATAAGAGCCGAATCCAGTTTCCAGAAAGCACCAAAGACAACTTCCGCGGCCCGCTGGCCACGTGGCGTGTCCGGAGCTCATCCCTGCGAAGTGGGGAGAGGTCCGCCGCTAAACTGGCTACGTGGCAGGCTCGGGGCTCATCTCCGCAAAGGAGGAGAGGTCCGACCCTGCGGGACACATGTTGCCCCCAGAGCTAGTCTCTGCGGAAGAAGCAAAGGCATTTTCACAGGACACATGTCACCTTCAGAGCTAGTCACCGCAAAAATTAGAGGACCAGTCGCGCGGGATACGTGTCGATCTCGGAGCTCACCTCCGAGAGGTCCGGTTCTATTGGACACATGTCACCACCGGAGCTTATCTCCGGGAGGTCCATCACTATTGGACACGTGTTAACCTCGGAGCTCGCCTCTGAGAAGAGAGGAAGTCTGGCGCTGTTGGGACACGTGGCACACCCGGAGCCACCTCCGAGAGAGGGAAGGTCCGGCACTGACACGTAGCATGCGCGGAGCCCATCTCCGAAGGAGAAGGAGGTCTTGCTCGCTTGACACGCGGCACAACCGGAGCTCGTCTCAGCGGAAAAAGGGGAGACCAGGTCCCAATGGACACGTGGGGCTTCCGGAGCTCATCACCGAGGAGGTAACGAGTTCTGGAGCGGTTTTTGGATTCTGTACGCGTAGAAATATCGGTACGGAGAAGAAACTGACCCGAATTCCACAATGTTACCGCACCAAATCAACTAAAGATAAGTTGTTAAGATTCAACGACAATTTGAATAGGACTCTTATTCGAAGTCCAATCAGATTAAGACTCTTCTCTTCCCAATTATAAATAGAACCCAGAACCTCTGGCCGAAACCACGAACTTCTTTTCCAACTCCTAAGCCGATGACTTAGAGCCCTAGCCCCAACTCGCTGAGTAAGCCATCGACGGAGTTCAGCGAGGAAGATCGCCGGAAGAGAGCTCAACGATCTGAGAAGGACCCGAGACCGAGAAGAATGTAAGGTAGGTCTCCAATACCACCTTACGACATCGTCGTGTTTTCTTTGCATCTGTTCTTCGATTCCTTTCGAACAGAAGCTTTCTCGTGGATGGATCACTTGTTGATCGGGTTGATCTAAAAAGACAAGGTCATCACCACGTCCACATCTGATCCGAACACCCCTGTTCATCATAAAGCCATGCAAGAACACGTACAAACCGATCTAATAAAGCTGATCATAGGATAGCATGCATATGCATCATCGCTTCTAGTTAAAATTTGTGCATGATTGTGCACATGCATATGCATACATATCATATTTTCCCACACTTGCTGAGTACATCATTGTACTCAAACTTGCATTATTATTTCATCATCAACAACAGGAGAAGATTTCTATGAAGATCAAGTGGAGCATTAGGCGCGTAGTCTGTTCTCAACCTTGTCTGTGGGGATGGAGTAGAGATGGAGCCATCGCTGCTTAGAATTGCTTCCACATTAGTTAAATTGTTTCCGCGTTTGAATAAAGACTTCCGCTGCATAGAAATAAAGACTTCCGCCATGAGCATGAGTCCAAGACTCATGAGATATTGTAACAAACTCTGTTATTCGTGGTAATATATAATGTGAATTCCGTTTGTGGAACATATGTGTATGTGTGATGAACATCCTGGGCACACATATGCATTAGTTCTCGGTTCCGTGGTTTTCCATAGAATTGAGGGCGTCACAGATTGGTATCAGAGCCACGGGTTGACAGTAGGTTACACGCCTAGATAGAAATCTCAGATTGATATTAGAACCACGGTTGACAGTGGGTTACACGCCTAAATAGGAAACACAGATTGGTATCAAAAGCCACGGATAGGGGTAGATTACACACCTAGATACAATCACAGATTGGTATCTGACACAGATTGGTGGCTAAGCCACGCTGACCATAGGGAGCACCCTAGGATGCTTAGATTGGCCTTGAAACTACCTTGACATAGGAAACCAGCCTTGAATAGGAGTTGTGTGAGCCCTTGTAATGATTGCTGGGAAATGTGTGCTTAGTGTGAGTTGTGGGACGTCTCAAAACGTTGTCCATATCCACACACAAGTAGGAGGAGGTGTGAAATGTTTCAGCACTTGTTCACATCCTCATATGGGCTAATATATATAGTCCAACCCACCTTGATGCATATAGGGGATCTACCTAATCTTCTAACCTTCTATTCTATTTCGTTCTCTCCCACAGATGGTGAGAGGAAACGCCGGCCGAAGGAACATCTGTGACAACCAAGAGGATGACCACGATGAAGTTCCTGTTAACCCCAGAGCTGGTGAGAACAACCTGGAACGGTTGATGGCCATGCAGAACCAACTTATGCAAACTATGATCCAAACTTTGGGATGCCCTAAGCAACGCTCATGTCGACCCGGAGACGATCACTTGGACTGAGTTCAAGGAGAGTTTCCACTTTCATTACATCCCTGCTGGTGTAATGATGCTCAAGAGACAGGAGTTTGAAGGTCTCCGCCAAGGACAGAGAAGTGTGAATGAGTATCTCAACAAGTTCACACAACTGTCCCGGTATGCCCCCGAAGATGTCAACTCAGACTAGAGGAAGCAATACCTGTTCATGAGAGGGTTGAACAATGAAATCCAGGTTCAGCTCCTCAACAATGACTACGCAAGCTTTCAGAAGCTGGTTGACAAGGCTATAGTAGTCAAAAGCAAGATCCGAGAGATCGAGCGCGAGTACAAGAGGAAGATGCCATACCCGCCCCAAGGGAGCAACGTACGACCTCGGTACATGCCCCCAGCTGCACCACAGTATGGACCGACCGCTCCTGCATATCGCCCTAGTCAGTCACCGTTGCATCAGCACCTCGCGTACCCACGCCTCCTGCGCCCCGGCCTAACAATGGCGCTCCTATTCAAAACCCCCGCCCCAACGTACCTGCTGCCGTAGGCAACAGGGCATGCTTTGCATGCGGGGAAATAGGACACTTCGCGAACCAGTGCCCAAGGAGAGGCCCTGGACAGCAGGGCAACGTGCCCAAACAGAACCCGCGACCGAATGGAGGGGACAATCAAGGAAACCGTGGACAGCAGAACTATGCTCGCGGCAACGTGAACCATGTCTCTGCTGAGGAAGCACAACATGCTGAGGACGTCGTAATTGGTATGTTTCTTGCCAACTGCAAGCCATCCACCATCTTATTTGATTCTGGAGCATCACATTCCTTTATATCATCCAAGTATGTTGCCAAGCATAATCTACCCATATCCCACTTAAAATGTGCTATGTTAGTTAATTCTCCCAGTGGAGAGATGAGGACTAATATAGTATGTCCGAAAGTAAGCCTTAAAATAAGGGGGTAGACTTCCTTGCCAACCTTATTGTCTTGGATTCCCAAGGGATTGACATAATACTCGGGATGGATTGGTTAAGCAGGCACCACGGGGTAATCCAATGTGTCGAAAGAAGCGTGCAGGTCACAAATGAGCACGGTATTCGTGTCAAGTTTGAGTCAGCCCAACAAACCACTGAAAAGGCAATCTTGAACCACGTCGAAGGAGCAACATTGGACAGCATTCTAGTGGTTCAAGAATTCTCGTACGTGTTTCCAGAGGAGCTTCCAGTTATGCCACCTGATCGGGACATTGAGTTTGCCATTGATTTGGTACCTGGAACTGCACCCATAGCCAAGAGACCCTATAGGATGCCTGTCAATGAACTAGTAGAAGTCAAGAGGCAAATCCAAGAGCAGTTGGAGAAGGGTTTTATACGTCCAAGCTCGTCACCATGGGGAGCTCCTGTGCTCTTCGTAGACAAGAAGGATGGGACCCAAAGGATGTGCGTGGACTATAGGTCTCTCAATGAGGTAACAATCAAGAACAAATACCCTCTGCCCCATATAGAGGACCTATTCGACCAAATGAAAGGAGCCTGAGTGTTCTCCAAGATTGATCTTCGGTCGGGATACTTCCCGCATAAGATTAAGCCCTCCGATATACCCAAGACAGCCTTTCAAACACGGTATGGTTCGTATGAATATACCGTCATGTCTTTTGGGTTAACAAATGCACCCGCATACTTCATGTACCTTATGAACAAGGTTTTCATGGAGTACTTGGACAAGTTCGTCGTGGTTTTCATCGATAACATTATGGTGTATTCAAAAAGTGAGGAGAAGCATGAAGAACATTTGAAATTGACCTTGCAGAAAATGCGTGAGCATCGATTGTATGCCAAGCTTAACAAGTGTCAATTTTGGCTAAAGGAAATATCGTTCCTAGGACACATCATCTCCAAAGAAGGGGTATCGGTTGATCCCGGAAAAGTGAGAGATGTCCTGAAATGGGACCAACCGCAAAACGTGAGGGATATTTGGAATTTTCTTGGGATGGCTGGATACTATCGAAGATTCATCAAAGATTTCTCTAAGATAGCAAAGCCCATGACGGAGTTGCTAACAAAGGGAAAAGCCTTTCAATGGACACCAGCGTGCCAAGAAAGTTTTGAGGAGCTCAAGAAAAGGCTAACCACAGCGCCGGTTTTGGTATTGCCGGACGTAAGCAAGAGCTTTGACATATATTGTGACGCATCCAGACAGTGGCTCGGATGTGTGCTCATGCAAGAAGCACAAGTGGTAGCCTATGCCTCACGACAATTAAAGAAGCACGAGCTTAATTACCCTACACATGACTTGGAGCTAGCAGCAGTAGTGCATGCATTGAAGATTTGGAGACATTATATCGTTGGTCATCGATGTGAGATTTATACGGATCATAAAAGCCTCAAGTACATATTTACACAAACGGACTTGAATTTGAGGCAACATCGATGGTTGGAACTCATCAAGGATTACGATGTTGGAATCAACTACCACCCTGGGAAGGCCAATGTAGTAGCTGATGCATTGAGCCGGAAGGGAGCATGTCACCAACTCACGGTTTGGGAGCTACCACCCGAACTACGTAAGGAGTTCGAACGGTTACACCACGGATTCTTGAACAACATGGAAATGATGGAGATCCACTCTTCATTGGAGCAAGAGATAAGAGATGGCCAAGCAACGGATGAGGAGATCAAGGAGATCAAGGAGAGGATCCGACAATGAATAGAGAAGGATTTCAATGAAGATGAGAAGGGTACGCTTTGGCTAGGAAAAAGGGTTTGCGTGCCTAACATATAGCACATCCGCGACATGATATTGAAAGAGGCACATGATTCACCCTATTCCATACATCCCGGAAGTACCAAAATGTACAAGGACTTGAAGACTTGTTATTGGTGGGATGGTATGAAAAGGGATAAGCCGAATACGTTGCCCTATGCGACACATGCCAACGGGTGAAGGCCGAACATCAAAGACCCGCTGGATTGTTGCAACCTTTGAAGGTACCCGAATGGAAGTGGGAGGACATCAGTATGGATTTCATCGTCGGATTGCCACGTACTCAGTCAGGTTATGATTCTACTGGGTTATCGTGGACCGATTGACGAAAACAGCCCATTTTCTCCCTATAAGGGCCAATTACAACGTTGCACAATTAGCCGAGTTGTACATGGAGCAGATCGTGTGCCGTCATGGAGTCCCAAGGAGGATAGTCTCAGATCGAGGTTCTCAGTTTACCTCTAGATTTTGGAGGAAGCTGCAGAAAGCTATGGGCACACGACTGGATTTTAGCTCCGCCTATCACCCACAAACCGATGGGCAAACCGAAAGGACAAACCAAATTCTGGAGGACATGTTGAGAGCTTGCGCCTTGAAACGTGGGCGTAGTTGGGATAGGAGTTTACCGTACGCCAAATTCTCCTATAACAACAGCTATCAAGCTAGCTTGAAGATGTCGCCTTTCGAAACATTATATGGTAAACGGTGTAGAACGCCACTGTTTTGGAACGAAACCGGAGAGAACCAGGTGTTTGGATTCGAAGTGCTACAAGAAGCTGAAAAGCAAGTCCAAACGATACGGGAGAACTTAAATGCTGCTCAGTCACGACAAAAAGGCTATGCGGACCATAGGCGAAGGAAGTTGACTTTTGAAGTGGGAGACTTCGTATACCTTAAGGTATCGCCTATCTGAGGCCAATGATGTTTCAACGTCAAAGGCAAGCTAGCACCTCGCTACATAGGACCATTTAAGATTTTGGACAAGTGAGGAGAAGTAGCCTATCAACTAGAGCTCCCAACGCACCTCTCCGACGTACATGACGTGTTTCATGTATCCCAGCTCAAGAAGTGCTTGAGAGTACCCGAGGAGCAAGTATCAATGGGAGAGCTTGAACTTCAAGAGGACCTGACTTATGCGGAACACCCTGTCCGAATTTTGGATGTAAAGGAAAGGGTCACCAGGAACAAAGTGATCCGATGGTGCAAGGTACAATGGAGCCATCACATTGAAGCTGAAGCCACATGGGAGCGTGAAGAAGATATCAAGGCAGAATTTCCCCATCTGTTCTCTACTAACGAATATCGAGGGCGAGATTCAATTTAAAGGGGGTAGATTTGTGACACCCTCATTTTTGGTTTCAGCATATATTCATGTTTTATGAAGAGAAAACATTTTAAGAGAAGAAGGAACACCATCAAAAGGATAGCCAATAAGAGCCGAATCCAGTTTCCAGAAAGCACCAAAGACAACTTCCGCGGCCTGCTGGCCACGTGGCATGTCCGGAGCTCATCCCTGCGAAGTGGGGAGAGGTCCGCCGCTAAACTGGCTACGTGGCAGGCTCGGGGCTCATCTCCGCAAAGGGGGAGAGGTCCGACCCTGCGGG
Source organism: Neostapfia colusana (assembly GCA_030760725.1). NCBI lineage: Eukaryota > Viridiplantae > Streptophyta > Magnoliopsida > Poales > Poaceae > Neostapfia > Neostapfia colusana. The sequence goes on from JASWHV010000006.1 coordinate 113,364,132, forward strand.
ACACATGTTGCCCCCGGAGCTAGCCTATGCAGAAGAAGCAAAGGCATTTTCACAGGACACATGTCACCTTCAGAGCTAGTCACCGTGGAAATCAGAGGACCAGTCGCGAGGGATACGTGTCGATCTCGGAGCTCACCTCCGAGAGGTCCGGTTCTATTGGACACGTGTCGCCACCGGAGCTTATCTCCGGGAGGTCCGTCACTATTGGACACGTGTTAACCTCGGAGCTCGTCTCTGAGAAGAGAGGAAGTATGGCGCTGTTAGGACACGTGGCACACCCAGAGACACCTCCGATAGAGGGAAGGTCCGGCACTAACACGTAGCATGCGCGGAGCCCATCTCCGAAGGAGAAGGAGGTCTTGCTTGCTTGACACGCGGCACAACCGGAACTCGTCTCTGCGGAAAAAGGGGAGACCAGGTCCCAATGGACACGTGGGGCTTCCGGAGCTCATCACCGAGGAGGTAACGAGTTCTGGAGCGGTTTTTGGATTCTATACGCGTAGAAATACCGGTACGGAGAAGAAACCGACCCGAATTCCACAATGTTACCGCACCAAATCAACTAAAGATAAGTTGTTAAGATTCAACGACAATTTGAATAGGACTCTTATTCGAAGTCCAATCATATTAGGACTCTTCTCTTCCCAATTATAAATAGAACCCAGAACCTCTGGCCAAAACCATGAACTTCTTTTCCAACTCCTAAGCCGACGACTTAGAGCCCTAGCCCCAACTCGCCGAGTAAGCCATCGACGAAGTTCAGCGAGGAAGATCGCCGGAAGAGAGCTCAACGATCTGAGAAGGACCCGAGACCGAGAAGAACGTAAGGTAGGTCTCCAATACCACCTTACGACATCGTCGTGTTTTCTTTGCATCTGTTCTTCGATTCCTTTCGAACAGAAGCTTTCTCGTGGACGGATCACTTGTTGATCAGGTTGATCTAAAAAGACAAAGTCATCACCACGTCCACATCTGATCCGAACACCCCTGTTCATCATAAAGCCATGCAAGAACACGTACAAACCAATCTAATAAAGCTGATCATAGGATAGCATGCATATGCATCATCGCATCTAGTTAAAATTTGTGCATGATGTTGATTGCTGTGAATCTTGTATGTGCGCGATCCCGTATAGAAGGACAAGCTCAGGGAGCTGTTTACGACGAGTTGCAACAACAAGGTTTCGAGATCCAAGAGCAACCAGAACCGCAACAACAAGGCAAGTGCTCCTTGATCATATTGATCCTATATTTTGGGAAAACTGTTTTGTTTTGCGAAAAGGTGTGAGTGCTGAGTCAAACATGATGGGAAACCCTTTTATAGGAGTTTACTAGCTTTGGTTAAACCATCCTTGTCGCCAGGGACGTTGATGAGTCGGGTATGGTTTTTGCTTTATGCTTCGCTGAGTCCATGGGATTAGGAAGCGAGATAGATGTGTCTAGCTAACTGCACTCGTAATGATAATGAGAAACTGATGTTGTTAATGAACATGGATCATAGGGAGATCTAGGCAAGTCTGGGTTTGTGAATGAGGTAGCATGAGATGGTGGTTTACTTGCCGTAGATCTAAGGACCGGTTCATGCATGCACATGCCAGGATAACAGTGTCACCACAAGGCCAAGTATGGGTGCGGCTTAGCTGAGTAATTAGGTAAGTTGCTAGATTGTTATGGACTGTGGAAGGCGCGGGGAATCGGAGTCGAGTGAGGACTGCCCTGGGAACTGCATGGCACAAGAGGGGGCCCGTGGGTGGGAGAATTGGAGATTCTAGCTTGCCGGTGAAACCTTAGTGAGTCCATACATCTAGTAGCCCCTTTGTAATGGCTATTTTGTGATCTCTTGGCCATACACCGACGATTGTGTACTGGTATAATGGATGTTCTGCAGTCGCCGACAGGTGACGAAATCACAAACCTGTGGGTAAAGAGGTGCAAACTCTGCAGAGTTCTTAAAACTATCATGATAGCCGAGCTTACGGTCACGAGCGCCTGGCCAACTGCCATGATTAGTTGGGATGGTTCTTGGTTATGGTTATTGGTTATGGTTTTGATTATGGTTTTGGTTTCCGGGACTGTTGAGTCTGGGTAATAAGATGGGTTGCATGATTGTTGAGTCATGGCAACGAGATTGGTCTCGGTGTTAGACGAAGTTGTTTATGAGATGAGATGGTAGAAAATACAAGAAGGTATTCGTGAGATGGTAGCGAATACGAGGAGGTATTCGTGAGCAAGAATGAAGTTGGTTAATGTTCGGGTGGCACGTGGAAAGTGATGGAGGTATGTTGGTAATTTAATACATGCTGGGATTACATTCACCTAATGTTAAGTTGTTGTTTTATCGTGGTTTTATAAACTTTGCTTTCTGCAATGAACCATTTATACCTACTGTCGGTACCCTCGATAAGGGGTACCCCCGCGCACAGGGGGAAATGCCTAAGGACCTCGCCCTTCTCCGCAGGGAGAGCTCTGAAGGCGTCACGTGTCCAGCGGGGCCGGACCTCCCTCTCCTCAGAGAAAAGCTCCGAGCCCGCCACGTGGCCAACTGAGCGGGACCTCCCCCCTCCACGGGGAGAGCTCCGGAGGCTCCGCATGTCCCGCGGGGCCGGACCTCCCTCTCCTCAGAGGAGAGCTCCGGGCCTGCCACGTGGCCAGCAGAGCAACGCTGCCTGCCCCCGAGCGGTAGGCAGCCGGCGTAAAGACGCGCCATACCTTGCCCGTGCAAGGTATTCAAGGCCCGCGCCTTCCCAAGACGAGGAGACGCGGAGCATGCCTCTGTCAGGTGCCGTTGCGCCCAGTCACATCGCAGACTGACGCGCCGTTTCAGTGCCTGCCCACCAATAAACACAGCGACAAGACATCCCCTGCCGCCCCTGCCATCATCAACCACTACGACTAGCTTGCGGCATGGGCAGGGCGGCAGAGCGAAGACTCGGAAGCCTTCACCAGAGACAACTATCGGCATAACTGCAGATACGGTAGATGGCAGGCAATCTCCCCGGGACCACCTGTCGGGTCCCGGGCCCACCTTGTAAGCCGCTTGAGCCTTGGATTATAAAAGGCTCGGGTAGGCAATGTTAGCAAGGGTTCCAACTCTGTTGACTCGCGTCTTACGCACCCTCACCCTCAAGCTCAGGACTCCGGTTCTGAGCAGCAAGCAATACAGCGAGCACCTCTGCTCACCGTGGACGTAGGGTTTTACGCTCCGGCGGCCTGAACCACGTAAAACTCCCCGTGTCAAGCTTCTCCCTCAATCGTTCCTAACGCTGAAGCTCTCCGCGAGTGACTAGCCCCTCTGAAAAAGAACCTCCGCGGGCTGCCTAGAGCAGGTCCGGGGGAAGTGTCGGCTACACACTTTGACACCTACCTTGTTATAAGCTACATATCATATTTTCCCGCACTTGCTGAGTACATCATTGTACTCAAACTTGCATTATTATTTCATCATCAACAACAGGAGAAGATTTCTATGAAGACCAAGTGGAGCATTAGGCGTGTAATCTGTTCTCAACCTTGCCTGTGGGGATGGAGTAGAGATGGAGCCATCGCTGCTTAGAATTGCTTCCGCATTAGTTAAATTTCTTCCGCATTTGAATAAAGACTTCTGCTGCAAAGAAATAAAGACTTCCGCTGTGAGCATGAGTCCAAGACTCATGAGATATTGTAACAAACTCTGTTATTCGTGGTAATATATAATCTGAATTCCGTTTGTGGAACATATGTGTATGTGTGATGAACATCCTGGGCAGACATATGCATTAGTTCTCGGTTCCGTAGTTTTCCACAGAATTGAGGGCGTCACACCGCCCTCCTCCCGGAACACACCAAGGGCTCATCCCTCGTCCAGACATACCAATGAAGCCGCGCTGGACCAGCTTCTGTGTGAAGACATCAGCCTCGTCGACGAGGCAACATGGCTAGAGGCTGATCGAAATGCGCTACGCCGCTAAGCGCTCCGGTGATATCAGCAACGACACACGCAGAGTAGACAGCCCAAGGTAGGGCCCCCTGGCGCCTCGGCAACACTTTCTCTGAAGGGGTGATAAACCCTCCCCCAGCTGGGAGGGTCCCTTCCGAGCAGCACAAGTATGCCACCCCAGGTGCGCCCACCTAGCCACGGAGGATGGGTACCTCTACCCAATCCACAGAACATAGAACACCTCTGTAGGTTCTATCCTTAGCGCAGTGGTAGGGTTTTTTTTCTTTTTATTTTTCTTTGTAAAGGTGCCATAGTGTCTAGGAACAGTGCTTAGAACAGCTAAGCTCCGGAGGGGTCCTGCTACTCTTGTCATCCGGGGTGGGTCGTTGCCTTCTTGTACGGCTTGTTTCCTCCTATCACCCGAAGGAAGCCAGAAATAACGTTAACCTTTCAGCGAGGAGACCTTCCAGTGCCACGGGACCTAGGACAAGTATGTAGGACAGGCTCCGTGCATGCCATTTACAGTTGATATGCATGAGTAAGCACAAACTGTAAAGAAGGTCAAGGGTGTGTAGCCTGCTATGTCATGTTCTGTACCGCTAGCATGCACAGCCTGCCTCCCCTAAGCTACAACATAGTACATGGGGACCAGAAAGAACACGCCTACGGACCAGAAAAGTAACCGGACCCCAGACATTGCCCCCTTTCTTTTCGTGCTTTCTTTCCATACCGCTCCGGTCATGTGGCCAGTCACTTTTCTTGTGTTTGACCGTAGCAAGGGCTGTGCTTTGCTTCTGCAGGCGGGTCTGCTTGAGGTACCTGTGGCGTACCCGGGGTCTTGTGGTTGTCTCATTGCTCAGGGGCCCTATGGCGCCGAATGGTCCCTCCCCCGAAAGTCTTACGCCAACGGGAGGAGCAGGGTGTGTAGCCTACTATGCCTGGTTCCGTACCCCTAGCGTGCGCACCCTACCTCTCCAGCGCTACAGCTTGGTACCGGGGAGCTGGACGACTCATACCCTCGAGCAAAGTCCTAACCGTAACTTGGGGACCTTTGGTTGTCTCATTGCCTGGGGTCCCTATGGCGCCGAATGGCCCTCCCCTGAAAGGCTTACGCCAGCGGGAAATCCAGGGTGTGTAGCCTGCTGTGCCTGGCTCCGTACCCCTAGAGTGCACACCCTGCCTTTCCAGTGCTACAGCCCGGTACCGGGAACCGGACGGCTCATACCTGTGGGCAAAGTTTTAACCATGCCCGGACAATCCACATCGAATTACCCAAGCCCCGTAGCTCAACTGAGGACTGTAAGCCATAGTGCAGCTACAAAACAGCGAAGAGTGACAAGATAGCATGACTACTCCCTCTTTCTACCATGACTGCAGGTCCCAACATGTCCTTGGCGTCTCGGACCTCCCAGGGGGCCCGATGCTGGCGTCCTGCCGTATCCAGTGGTAGGAATGCCCCAACACAAGGGCCACACCTACCAGGGGGCCATCATGGTGAACCACGCGGGCAGGACATTAGACCACTGCAGCAGTGAGCAGAAGACTCGGAGCACCAGCCATGACGAGCTGAGAACAAGGGTCAAACTTCCCTCGGGTCCTTGCGCCGCCGAGGACCTGGAAGGAGTGGTAGCCACACTGCCGGAGCGCCCTGGGTTCTTATGCTGCTAAGGACCCGGAGGAACAAGCTCGGGACATCGGCAAAGAGCTATCCATGTCAGCTAAGTCATCCCGAACCTTTGCACTGCCAAGGGTCCGAAGTCTACATCAACAACTCAAGACAACATAAAACGTGGAACCAAAAGTCTTCAACAACAGCAGAGCTCCGGTGTACATAGGAGGATACAAGGCAAGCGAGAGACCTAGGAGCTATCCGCACAGTAACCTAGCAGCTACAAGTCGGGCGGCCTCCTCCACGGAAGACTTCACTGCCCCCGACAGCTCTGCGTTGTGGCCCTGCACCACAGGTTCCAGGGAGATGTTGGGGTCGCAGCTCCGAAGGCAAGTGAGCACGTGCCCCGCCAACATCTGGGCCAGAGCTTTGCCTTCGGCCTCGAGATGCTCCCCCATGACATTCCCTAGTGTCAGGAGCTTCTCCCCGACTGAGTACAGGGCAAGGAGCACCTGGCTCACCTCCTGGACCGGTCCTCCGGGGCGCAAGGGGCCGAAGCCAAAGGGTTCTAGAGCCGCCTCCGCGCGGCCGAGGAAGTCCCAGACCTTCTCTACCTCAGCGGCACGAGAAGCCCGAATATCTTCGACCTCCTTGGCAGAAGAAGCCAGCTCCCCCTCTGAACTCCTCACTACAGGAATCCCGGCAATTTGCGACGGCCAAGGCCGTCGCAAATGTAAAACCGTCGCAAATAATCAAATTGCGATGGCTTTACTTATTTGCAACAGTTTCCGGCTGTCGCTTGTTTTTCATCGCAATTAACTTTATTTGCGACGGCCGCCGTCGCAAATAAACTTGTTTGCAACGGCTTAGACCGGCCGTCGCAAACAAGAGCCCGGGCCCAGCCGATGGGCCCGACTCGACAATTTGTGACGGCTAGCGGTGGCTGTCGCAAGTAAGTACTTAATTTGCGACGGCCGGCGGTGGCCGTCGCAAATTACGTCGGTTAATTTGCGACAGCTGCACACTTATTTGCGACGGTACTGTATAAAAAGCCGTCACAAATAAGGTTTTTTATTTTTTTAAAAAAACTGAACATTCTGCCCGGCTCGATGGCCAGAAACACAATAGACATAACAGCAGATAAATAAGGAATAGAAAAATACAACATCCTCGCCGCTCCATCGATCACAATACAAAAGTCTCACATCTCATTACAAGAATACAAAAATAAGGAAGAGAGGCTCTCTGCTAGCGTCCACTTCCTCCAGAGCCGCTAACATCCTCGCCGCGCGTCAGTCCAGGCGCCGATATAGACAGCGACGGAGTTTGAGCCTCCGTCGCCGATCCCTGCAACACATAGAAGTTGTTGGATATATTAATTTGTTTAGAACTTTGTTTTTGACTAGAATTGATTAAACGAGCTAGAATTGATCATATCGAACTTAGTTTATTTAATTTGAGTTAGATTTGCTATATGTTTGATTATGTAAGACTAAGTAAGGCTACAATACCTAAGTAACACTACAATTTGTTTGGCATGAAAGTAAGACTAAATTTTATGAATTAAGACTAAGTAAGAACGTTTTTGATTACCTGAACACCCAGAGAAACGTGCACCGGCGGCGGTAGCTCCAGTTCCGGAGCGGTGGAATCGGCGGTGGCAGTGGAGGAAGATGGAGGTGCAACCCCTGGACATCGCAGCCTTGAAAGAAACTCTATGGTTGCAAAAGTTTCAGGTTATTACATATAATTAAGAATGCACGAAATTTAAATTACTTTAGCTTACCGTCATCGCCTGTCGCTGCATCTCCATCGTCTGTCACATCTGCTCCATGTAGGCTTGCTGGTAGGAGATGGTGGCCTTCATCGCCGCCCTCTGCGCCGCCATCGCTGCCCTCTCCGCCTCCAGGTCCAACTGAAACTGCTCGCGACTCTCCTGGACCTGACGGGCGAGAGTCTCCACCTGCGAGACACAGCGACTCGGGCCCACCGACGAAGACTGTGTGGAGCTGCCTCTCGCAGGTCTCGCCGCCCTTGAGTCGACAACTCCGTCGAATATGGAGAGCCTATAAAAACAGAATCAGTAATATGGAATTGAAATATCTTTAATATTTTGAATTGAAAATGATAAAATGACTAATGAACTCACCTTCCGTGGGCTTTTCCACCTCCGGTTGCATACGCGGCTTGAGGATCGATTGATTCATGTTCCCAATCAAAATCTGCGCCGTGTATCCCTAGCCTAAAAAACAAGAAAACCGTGTAAGTTCATCAATCCATATTGTTATATTTACTATGAATGATTTCTATACTTACCAACCGATCGGCTGCGGCCTGACTGCACCCCTAGGGCTGAGAAGGGTCCCTGTGACCTCTCTTCTAGATCTCAGCAGGAGTCGGCGGCACCCCTGTCTCGCACTCCTGTCAATACGTGTTAGTACGAACAATATATTATGAATACATAAACATAAGTTAGATACACTTACCATGCGTTTGGCTAAACTCAAGTGGTTATCTTGACCGTGTTTGTGCTTCCCCTCGACCCCTCTGCACCCTCGAGCCCTCTGGGACTTAGCCTTGAACTCATCGCTAGCCCAGTGCCGACAAAGGGCCCGGTATGCATCGGACCGACCCTGCAACCAGCTCACGTGGCCCGGCACATAGTTGTAGGTCGTTAAAAATATCATTGATGTATTTGCTCCATGCTCAGAAAAAAATATTTACTACCCCACGTACCTGCGCGTACTCTTCCTCCGTCAGGTGCCTCTCGCTCTCCTGCCGGAAGTGTAGCACGTGGTGCTGGTTTGCCTTCAAGTGCTCGTTGATAACTTGAATACGAGCATTCGACAAAGCTTGCCGAACCGCCTTCGCAGCGTTGACGTGAAACACTTTCCTCGTATCCTCCAACATGCGAGGGTCGTTCGGGTCCTCTAAAATATACCTTTCCTTTGATAAATATTGAAAGAGATGTACATTAAAAGAGTTTCAGAGTTAAAACTTAGGAACTTTATTTGACATACTTACCATAAAATCAGCCCATACGGCCTCCTGAACGTTGTCGTGCTCCTGGTGATGGGCGCGTGCGTAATCCTCCCAGGAAGTAGCAAGCACCCCGTCGATGACCCTGGGATAGTGCAAACGCACTAAGAACCCGAGGACACCATTCACCGGTCTATGGTGTCTCTCACCGGTGAGAGACGCGTCATACCAAGCGCTGCAAGACATTTATTAATTCATTACTTAAGTAACAAAAAGAAACCAGAATTTAACACTACGATTTTATTACCTGTCTCCGACCGGACGAATCACGATCCTTTGTGAAGGGACCGCAGGAGGACTGACAAAGTGAGTCCTCCTCGTCCTCCGCATCTGCTGGGGCACCACGTCTGGTGACCCAGAAGGCTCAGGAATAGAAGGCTGAGGAACAGACGTCTCTGGAACAGAAGGCTCGTCAGCCAAGGGCAGGCTGGCCAAGGGTTGGCTCACCGAAGGGTAGCCAAGCTCAACTGGCGCCGTAGCCACTGAGTCAGTCGGTGAGGACTACAACATTCAAATGGTTCATAAGTAAGTTTAATTGAAAATTGAATGTGAAGAATTCATCAAATAATACTGAAATTTACCTGTGTGGACTGCTGTGACGAAGCCCTAGAGCTGCACCGAACGTACCCCAGCAGCTGAGAGCGTCTGCTCCCGGTCGACGAGGCACCAGCGAAAGCGTCCTCAGGTCTAGAGGGGAAGAACCCCCTCGTCGCCTCCATCTTCTTACTCTTCTTTGACGCCATCCTGTTTTAATAGATAATCAGTGTCCTACTCCTTAAACATCTAAAAGATATACATAATTCATGTTACTATATAAAAGAAAAAGTTACTTGTAATCACTTTCAAAATTCGTCAACATCATTATCATGTGCCCTACTCCTTAAACCAGCCCAACGATCTTCCATCGTGACCTGTTTTAATTTTCGTTTTCGAATATCATCTGCCTCCTTTGTAAGAGGATCCTCCACTTCCAGAGCTTCTAGCATCTCATCCATCCTATCAACCCCCGTTATATCATCATCCTCATCCACTTCTACTATGTCTCGAGGTTTAGTATCGCCGTGGAAGGTCCACACCTCATAACTTGGTGTGAAACCGTTTCGACATAAGTGAAACGATAGTTCCAATCTGCTCAAAAACTTGGTGTTCCGACATTTCGTACATGGGCACCGCACCTTATCATCAGTTGACAATGAAAAGGCTCGATCCAAGAATTTATCTAACTTGATGTACCACTCATTCGAGTGACCATCAGTTTTGCTCTTCCAGCCAGTATACATCCAACTGCGGTCTTCACCCATGTTTGACTCTCCAGTTTAAAGCCGAAGAAATTATCGTTAATATATGCAGGATTTATCCTGCTTCTGACAGGACACAATACCTAAAGCCCAACAAAATTTTGGCAGCATAACCTCGCTTGTTTTACACTGCACCCCCCAAAAATAGTGTAGTTCTTCAAGCTTTGGGGTCAACTGTCCAACAACAAGGGAGGAGGCGAGAAAATAACGAAATAGGAGGAATGAGAGCGAGAAAACCACCCATCGGGGCCCGCCATCCACGCGCGGTAGCTTGTCGTAAATAATGGCATATTGGGGACGAACCACGGTTACCGTCGTCAATTATGGCTTGGAAACTTTATTTACGATGGTTACCGCTCACCGCGGCTGCCGCCGCGTAGTCGTGAGTGGCCTCGGGGTGTGTGAGTTGGGGCCAGGTATATCCCGTTTAGGGTTGGCCGTCGCAATTTATTTTACTTGTGGTGGCTTTTTCTTTGGCCGTCGCAATTTATTTTACTTGCGATGGGAGGCGGGCGCGGCGGGGCGCAGCGGCGGGAGGCGGGAGGCGGGGGAGGCGGGGCGTGGTGGCGGGAGGCAGGGGCAGCGTGGCGCGGCTGGCGGGAGGCGGGGGCGGCAGGAGGGAGGAGGCGAGAGGCGGGAGACGCGTGTGGAGGGAGGCGCGTGCGGCAGAAGGCAGCGCGGCGGTGGCGGGAGGCGGGTGCGGCGGCGACGGGAGGTGGGCATGGTGGGGCGCAGCGGCGGGAGGCGGGGCGCGGTGGCGGGAGGGGTGGTGGGTAAGCCGTCCCTCCTTAATTTATTCGCGATGGTCGGCCGTCGCAAATAATCCTAGCCGTCGCAAATCATCGCGTTTCCTGTAGTGTTGGGCCAGGCCCTAAATGGACCGTGTCGAGCTGGACCCTAAATAGATTGTGCCAGGCTGGACCGACCTGATTATTTATATAATAATTTAGCACTTCATCAATCAAAGTAATATTTAAACAATTACGCTACTAATCAAATAATTAATATATAAAACTACAAATTAAACAAGAAATCAACTAATTAAACGATTTGAACAACTAGTTATTCCATTGTTGAAACTAATTTAACAACTATTTAAATCGACAAATTAAACTAATGGAACTACAAATTGAACAAAAAATCAACAACTAATCAATAATTCAATATAAAATTATTTGATATTTTATATAACATTGTCAAAATATAAATCAGAGCGGGGGGAGGAGGCGGGCGCAAGCAAAGGAAATGGAAGCGGAATCACAAGTCCGAACGAATAACTTGCCAGACGCAGCCCTGAATCCCCCGATGTCGGCATGGTCGTCGTCGTAGTGGCACGCGTCGGCCTCGGCGTCGTCGAGGGGCAGCTGGACCTGCACGAGCATCAGGTAGTTGGGCTCGTTGTCGGAAGTGTGCGTGCCGAGCACCATCTTCTGGACGAAGTGGTCCTTGCCGGGCGGCTTGACAAGGTCGGGGAGCCATTGCATGGTGAGGGAGGGCCACTCGAGCACGTCCGTGATGACGAGATCGTAGAGGAAGGGTGTGTTCTTCTAACAGATCTTGTACTCCTCGTTAATGAGGCGCTCCTCCACCTCCGCGCGGAAGTCATCCTCGTCCGCCACGCCACCGCCACCGGCCTTCGGCATCTCATTGGTCGGTCTGCTAGGGTTTGGGTTTAATAGAGGGGGGAGTGTTTGGATCGGTGCTCGGGGATGAAATGGCGGGAGGGGTGCGGTACAGTGCAGAGCAGAAGAGAAATTCAGCAAGAGACTTGGAACTATATAGCCTTGTAGGGAAGAGAGTGTGGTTGGGCCTATCGTTAACTGCTGTGTCTGGTGGCCCAAGTGTCAACCCATGGGAACAAGCGAAATAGCAGCGTGTGATGTTGTCAGTTGTCAAGGACCATTAGATCCTTTCCGCAGCGGCGGGAGGCGGGGGAGGTGGGGCGCGGTGGCGGGAGGCGGGGGAAGCGGGGCGCAGCGGCTGGAGGCAGGACCGACGGGAGGGAGGAGGCGAGGAGGTGCGTGTGGCGGGAGGCGCGTGTGGCGGAAGGTGGCACGGCGGGGCGCGGCAGGCCGGTCGTCGCAATTAACTAGGGACGACCGGCCCGCCGCGCCCCGCCGCACCGCCTTTTGCCGCAAATCAAACTAATTACCAACTTAAACTATAAACACCCTAGTTAATTGTCAACTTAAACTACAACTACAAAACTATAAACTAACTACAAAAAACAATTTAATTGCCAAATTAATTACAAATTACTCTAAAACAATATTCAATTAACTCTACTCTAACTAAATCTAACTAACAATAAGAAAAAATTAAAAAAATACATGAACATAGGTTACCGAGAGGCGCCGGGCGCCGGAGCGGAAGGCGGAGGCGGCCGGGCGCGGGAGCCGGGAGGCAGGGGGCGGCCGGGCGCCGGAGCAGGGAGGCGGCGGGTGGCCGGGCGCCGGAGCAGGGAGGCGATGGCGGCGGGCGCGGCGGGAGGCTGCAGGAGGCAGCGTGCACGACGGGCGGCGAGAGCCGGGCAGCGGCGCGCTGGGCGGTGGACACGGGCGGACGGGCGCTGGGCGGCAGCCGGCGCCGGTGCGCGGCGGCCGCGGTGGCGGCGGGCAGCCGAGCGGCGGCAGGCTGTGGCGCGCTGGGCAGTGGACGCGGGCGGACGGGCGCGGGGTGGCGGCGGGCGGTGGCGTGCTGGGCGGTGGACGCGGGCGGACGGGCACGGGGCGACGGAAGTTGTGTGGACCGGGAGGTGCCTGGTCAACTATATCGGGGTCATTTGCGATGGCTTCCTTAATTGCGATGGCATTTCCTTCGGCCGTCGCAAACAATCTTTTAATTGCGACAGTTGCTTAATTTACGACGGCCACAGATCTGGCCGTCAAAAACTAATGCTATTTGTGACGGCTACAGTCGCAGCCATCGCAAATAGGGTACAATTTGCGACGCTCCTGTATTTGCGACGGCCTAGGGTTAGCCATCGCAATTTAATTTATTTGCGACGGCGTCCCATCACAAATGATCGGGTTTCCTGTAGTGCCTCCTCGCCAGCTCCTATTCCTGAGTGGCCAGCTCCAGCTCCCGAGCAACCAGGGCCTGCTCCTTGGTGGCCAGCCACGTGGCCCTCTCACCCAGGTTAGACTCCCTGGACGCGACGGCGATCTCCCGGTCCTGGACGCCCTGAAGTCGCTCCTTCAGACGCCCCTGCTCCTCCTCATGGGCAGCCAGGCGGTCCGAGAGCTCCCTCTCCCTCACCTCCGCCTCCTTCTCCCGACGAAGGAGCGTCTCCCGGAGCTCCGTCAGGACCGCGAGACGTGCATCGGCGGAGGCATGGAGGCTCTCGGCCTTAGCCTGGAGGTTTGCCACATTCTTGTGGAGGTTGGCGACGGCGGCCTCTTTCTCCTTCAGCACCTCCTCCCGAGCCTCGAGCTGCTCCTCCTGAGCATGGGCCTTCGCCCTGGCAGACTGGACCTGCGCCTTCAGCAGGTTATCCCAGTCTTGGAGGCGCTCCCGCTCAGACCTTAGTTTGGCCCACTCCTGCTTGAGCGTGTCCTGCATCTAGTCCAGACTAGGGCGGACGACCCTTGCGGCTCTGGGGACCGGGACAGCCTTCTGCATTGTCTAGCAAGGTACTGCCTCGACACCCTCCGGCTCTTCGCCCACCAGTGGGGTTGCCACCATGGTAACTTGCGAAGGGAGAGGAGGAGGGCTAGCAGCCCTCCCAGCAGCAGCCGTGCTGCTACCAGTGGCGTCCGCGCCCGTCGGTTGGCTGGCCTCGAGGGCCTGGGTGCCAAAATCCGGAGCTACCCCAGGCACAGGCTTAGGCATTGTCGCCGGTGTTGGAGCTTCGGAAGAAAAGGAGCTCTGGCTCCCAGACTGCTGTGGTGGAGGAGGAATAGAGGTGCTCTGCCGAGGAGCCCTACAGAAGGAAGCACCAAGAGTCAATTACGCCATCCAGCGGCTTAGTACACAATCCCACGAGGTTGAGCCGTACCTCGAGGCCTGGAAGTTCCACTCCGGGTGGAGCTTCTTACGCGGATGGCTCAAGCCACTAGACCCCATCGGCGTTGAGGTGGCCTCCGCTGGCTTCGGAGCCGGCGGAACCTCAGGGGTCTTCGTCGCCAAACACGTGTCCACTACACCGATGACGTGCTGCCGCTTCGACTGGCGAGTACGCCCACTACGCCAAGGACGTGCAGCCTTTTCATCTCCTTGGTACAACCGCTTGACCACTATGCGGAAATCTCGCCACCACATTGGCTTCCAAAGTGTAGGTTCAAAACCACCACACGGGAGAGATGCACGCCCAACCTATGGGCTCAATTCCTCCCCTGAGATGGGCACAGGTGCCACTATCGGTACCCTGCAGACCAGGTACCCCCGCGTAGAGGGTAAAATACGGCCTGGGCCCCGTCTCCCTGCTGAGGAGGGCCCTGGAATAGCTATGTGCCCTTGGCCCTGAGGTCAGCCCTGGGGCTGCCACGTGCGCTTGAGTTCTAGAGCCGACACGTGCCCTGGGCTCCGGTCTGAGCCTCCCCGCTGAGGTGAGGTTCGGAGCTGCCATGAGTCTCTTGGCTCAGAGCCAGCTGAGGACGGCTCCGGAGCTGACACGTGCCCTGGGCTCTGGCCTGAGCCTCCCTGCTGATGTGAGGTCCGAGGCTGCCATGTTTCTCTTGGCTCAGAGCCACCTACCTGCTGAGGAAGGCTCCGGAGCTGAAACATGCCCTAGGCTCCGACCCGTACCTCTCCACCGAGGTGAGGTCCGGAGCCGCCACATGTCTCTTGGCTCAGAGCCACCACCCTGCTGAGGACGGCTCCGGAGCTGACACGTGCCCTGGGATCTGGTCTGATCCTCCCAACTGAGGTGAGGTCCGGGGCTGCCATGTGTCTCTTGGCTCAGAGCCACCTCCCTACTGAGGAAGGCTTCGGAGCTGACACGTGCCCTGGGCTCCGACCCGTACCTCTCCGCTGAGGTGAGGTCCGGAGCTGCCATATGTCGCCTGGCTCCAAACCCGTCGATCAGAGCTCCAAAGCCGCCGCGTGCCCCATGATCCGTCGTGGGCCGTGGGTCGACGAAGTCAAGAAAGAAGTGTGCTGTCAGGCTTTGCATTCATGGCTCGTGCCTTCCCCAGAAGCATGGTGCGCCACACACGCCTCCGTCCTCTGCCCGTTCACCATTACGGTGACCAGAGAGGATGGCGAGGCATGACAGCGGTACAGTGCCGCCCAGCGGCATGAAGCCGCCCAAGCGGGGCGTGAAGAAGTGGCGACAAGAAGGCGTCTTCATCATCACCTGACACGCGGACAGGGGCGCTCAGCGCGCCAAGCGGCGGGACTTAACTCCCCCGCCGACTACTCTACTCAGAGGACAAATCCCTAGATCATGTATAGGGTTCACATAGATTCGGGGCCACCTGTCGGTCCCCAAGCCAAATTGTAACCACCCCGGCCCTGGACTATAAAAGGACCCGGGTGATGACCCGGCTAGGGGTTGGTCAGTTCGCAATTCCACCCTCACAAGTGCACGCAAGCAAGCAATACAGCAAGCACTCCCGTGGACATAGGGTATTATGCCCCGGCGGCCCAAACCACAGAAATCTCGGTGTTCATCCGCTCCCTCGAGCCCAGGTCGCGTAGAGCACCAAGCCCCCTCCAATGAAAGAACCTCGCGGGCTGCTTCCGTAGCAGGTCGGGAGGAGTGTCACAGCTCACGCACTCTGACACACATGCTCAAGAGGCCATCCACGAGGACCTCCAGCACCAAGACTTCAACACGCTTGAGCAATACGAACCGTGGGAGCAAGGCAAGTGCCCCTTGACCATATTGATCCTATGTTTTTGGACTGTTTTTCTTGTGAAAATTGCATGCTCATGTCAACTTGATGGGAAACCCTTTAGTAGGAGTTTACTAGCTTTGTTAGCCACCCTTGGCACCAGGAAACTTGTTGAGTCGGGTATGGTCGTTTTCTCTTTTGCATCGCATAACTTACGGGGTTCGGGAAAACTGAAATAAACTTGGTTAACTACTGCACTCATAAAGATTAAAGCTGTTGAGAACATGATGACGTTAATGAGCATGGAATCGGGGAGATTTAGGCAAGATTGGCTGGTGGTTATGTGTGAATGAAGATGGTGGTTTGCTTTCCTTAGATCTAAATACCGGTTCAAGCGAGAACATGCCAGGAAAAGATTGCCACCACAAGGCCAAATATGGGTGCGGCTTAGCTGACTAATCAGGTGTGTTGCTAGCTTTTATGGACCATTGGATGGCGCGGGGGAATGGGAGTTGAGGAGGACTTCCCTGAAAACTGCATGGCACACAGGGGAGCCGTGGATGGGAGAATGGAGATTCGAGCCTGCCGGTGAAACCTTAGTGGGTCCGTACATCTTAGTAGCCCCTTTGTAAAGGCTATTTTGTGATCTCTTGGCCATACACCGACGGTTGTGTAGTGGCAGAATGGAGGTTCTCTCTAGTCGCCGACGGGTGACAAAATCACGAACTTGTGGGTAAAGTGGTGCCACCTCTGCAGAGTGTAAAACTATCGTGATAGTCGTGCTTTCGGTTACAAGCACATGGCCAACTTCCATGATTAGGGGTAAAACTGGGATAGTTATTCAAGCATGATTATGTTATGGTCATTGGGACTAGTTTTAGTTATAAACATGAGATTGTATGTGAATATGAATTGATCATGAGAAATTGTGAGTATGAGATAGCTTGAGAATGAGCATTTGCTGGTTAAGATTTATAAATGATGAAGTATGATGGTATTGATGATGATGATTTACTTGGATACACTACAGGAAACACGTAACCTTACAACGGCCACGTTACATACGACGGCCGACCAGGGCCATAGCAAGTTATGTTACTTATGACGGCCATGGGCCCTGGGCCATCGTAAGTTAGCAGCCCATCATAAATTACAATTAACTTACGACAGCCAGAACCCGAAGCTATCATAAGTTAAATGCTTGTCGTAATTAAGGCGTAACTTACAACGGCCAGGCACATGGGACGTCGTAAGTAAGGCGGCTGTCGTAAGTAGTGGTTTATATACGCCGCCGTCGCCCTAGCCCGAGCCCCGCCGCCTTCGCCCTGCCGCCAGGCCCGACTCCCGCCGCCTCCGCTCAGCCGCCATGTGACACCCTCATTTTTCGAATTCTGCATATATTCATGATTCATAAACATTTTTATAAATTGAAATAAAGAAGAATCAAAAGATAGTCAGAAAGAGCAAATTCCAGTATTACATAGAGCGCCGAAGATAACTCCCGCGGCCGTTGGCCACGTGGCGTGTCTGGAGCTCATCCTCGCAAATGGGGAGAGATCCGCCACTAAATTGACTACGTGGCAGGCTCGGGGCTCATCCCCGCAAAAGGAGGAGAGGTCCGACCCCCGTGGGACACGTGTTGCCCCCGGAGCTAGCCTCTGCGGAGAAGCGAAGCCAGTCCCACAGAACACGTGTCGGCTGCGGAGCTAGTCGCTGCAGAAAGAAAGGTCTGGTTGCACGAGACACGTGGCGCTCACGGAGCTCACCTTCGAAGAAAGGGAGGTCCGGAATTGACACATGGCACACCCGGAGCCACCTCCGAAGAGAGGGGAGGTCCGGCACTGACACGTGGCGTGTGCGGAGCTCATCTCTGAATAGAGGGGAGGTCCCGACCCGCCAGGATACGTGGCATATGCGGAGCCCGCCTCTGAGGAAGAGGGAGGTCTCACTCGCTTGACACGTGGCACAACCGGAGCTGGTCTCTGCGGAAAAGGGAGCCCAAGGCCCCGATGGACACGTGGAGCTTCCGGAGCTCACCACCGCGAAGGTAACGTGATTCTGAAGCGATTTTTCCTCTGTACGCGTGGAAATGCCGATACGGGAGGAAAACGACACGATTTCCACAAGGTTACCGCACCGAATCAATCTAAGATAAAGTTGTTAAAAATCTAGAAAACAATTTGAATAGGACTCTTATTCGAGATCCAATCAGATTAGGACTCTTCTCTTCTCGATTATAAATAGAACCCGAAACAAACCCCTTGGTCGTAACATCTTCTCTAAGCCGACAACTTAGAAGCCCTAGCCCCAAAACTCGCCGAGCTAAACCCCTTTGCCAGAAATCGCTGAAGATCACCGGAAGAGAGCCTGACGATCTGTATTGCTAGGAGAAGAACCCGAGACCAAGAGGAACATAAGGTAGGTCTCCAATACCATCATCGTTCTTTCTTTGCATCTGTTCTTCGATTCTTTTCGAACAGAAGCTTTTTCATGGACAGATCACTTGTTGATCGGTTTGATCTAAAGTCAAGATCATCACCACATCCACAATTAATCCGAACACCTCTGTTCATCGTAAAACCATGCAAGACATACAAGAACGCGTATGAACAGATCTAATAAAAACTGCATCATAGGAATTGCATGCATATGCATCATCGCATCTGGTTAAAATTTGTACATGGTATTGATTGATATGAATCTTGTATGTGTGTGATCACGAATAGAAGGACAAGCTCAGGGAGCTACCTATGACAGACTACAACAGCAAGATTTTGAGCAACCGGAACCGCCAGAACAAGGCAAGTGCCCCTTGACCATATTGACCCTATGTTTTGGAAAAAAATTATTTTGTTTTGCGAAAAGGTGTGTGTGCTGAGTCAAACATGATGGGAAACCCTTTTATAGGGAGTTTACTAGTTTTGGTTAAACCACCCTTGTCGCCAGGGAAGTTTATGAGTCGGGTATGATTTTTGCTTTTATGCTTTGCTGAGTACATGGGATCAGGGAGCGAGATAGATGTGTCTAGCTAACTACAGTCGTAATGATAATGAGAAACTGATGTTGTTAATGAATATGGATCAGAGGGAGATCTAGGCAAGCCTGGGTTTGTGAATGAGGTAGCATGAGATGGTGGTTACTTGCCATAGATCTAAGGACCGGTTCATGCGAGCACATGCCAGGATGACAGTGCCACCACAAGGCCAAGTATGGGTGCGGCTTAGGTGACTAATTAGGTAAGTTACTAGTTTGTTATGGACCGTGGAAGGCGCGGGGAATGGGAGTCGAGTGAGGACTGCCCTGGGAACTGCATGGCACAAGAGGGGGCCCGTGGGTGGGAGAATTGGAGATTCTAGCCTGCCGGTGAAACCTTAGTGAGTCCATACATCTAGTAGCCCCTTTGTAAAGGCTATTTTGTGATATCTTGACCATACACCGACGGTTGTGTACTGGTATAATGGAGGTTCTGCAGTCGCCGATGGGTGACAAAATCACAAACTTGTGGGTGAAGTGGTACAAACTCTGCAGAGTATAAAACTATCATGATAGCCGAGCTTACAGTCACGAGCGCCTGGCCAACTTCCATGATTAGTTGGGATGGTTATTGGTTACGGTTATCGGTTATGGTTATTGGGATGGTTATCGGTTATGGTTTGGCTTTCGGGACTGTTGAGTCCGGGTGATAAGATTTGGTTGCATGACTGTTGAGTCATGGCAACGAGATTGGTCTCGGTGTGATACGGGATTGTTTTATGAGATAAGATGGTAGCGAATACGCGATGGTATTCGTGAGATGGTAGCGAATACGAGAAGGTATTCGTGAGCAAAAATGAAGTGAATTAATGTCTTGTTGGAACATGGAAAGTGATGAACATAATGGAGGTATGTTGGTATTTTAATACATGTTGGGATTACATTCACTTAAAAGTTAAGTTGCTGTTTTATCATGGTTTTGGATAAATAACTTTGCTTTCTGCAAAAAGTCTTTTATACCTTTCTTGTTGTAAGCTACATATCATATTTTCCCGCACTTACTTAGTACATCATTGTACTCAAACTTGCATCATTACTTCATCATCAGAAACAGGAGAAGATTACTATGAAGATCAGGTGGAGCATTAAGGCGTGTAAATCTGTCCTCAACCTTGCCTGTGGGGATGGAGTAGAGATGGAGCCGCTGTTGCTTCTTAGATTACTTCCGCACTAGTTTAGAAGACTTCCGCTGCTAGAACAAAGACTTCCGCTGTTTATATAAGACTTAGCATGAGTCCAAGACTCATGAGACATTGTAATAAACCCTGTTATTCGTGGTAATATATATTCTGAATTCAGTTTATGGATGATATGTGTATGTGTGATGAAGATCCTGGGCACACATATGCATCAGTTCTCGGTTCCGTGGTTTTTCCACAGAAACGAGGGTGTCACAGATTTGGTATCAGAGCCATGGGTTGACGGTAGGTTACATACCTAGATAGAAGTCACAAGTTGGTAGCGGACACAGATTAGTATCAACCTACCACGGGTTGATCGTAGATCACACGCCTAGATAGAAATCACAGATTGACAATGGAAGCCACGGTTGACTATAGGTTACATGATAGGTCACCGATTGGTATTTGAAGCCACGCCGACCATAGGATGCGAACCTAGGATGCATAGGATTGGCATTGGAACCACCTTGACATAAGATACAAGACTAGGAGGAGCCATAGTTGGATCACAGATTTGTGTCACCCCGAACCACCTTGACAGAGGGTGAAGTCACAGATTAGTATTCACCCTAAAGCACATAGGACTCCCACTGAGTAAGCCTTGAATAGGAGTTGTGTGAGCCTTTGTGATGATTGCTTGTGCTTATGTGCTTAGCGTGAGTTGTGGGACGTTTCAGCGTTGTCCATATCCACACATAGTAGGGAGGTGTGAGATGCTTCGGCACTTGTTCACATCCTCATATGGGCTAATATATATATATAGTCTATACACCTTGATGCATATAGTTAAGGGGATCTATCTAACCTTCTAACCTTCATTCTATCCAACTCATTCTCACAGATGGTGAGAGGAAACGCCAGCCGCCAAGAAAGGGACGCCCGTGGTAACAAGGAGGATGACCATGATGAAGTTCCTGTTAACCCCGGAGCTGGTGGAAACAACCTGGAACGGTTGATGGCCATGCAGAATCAGCTCATGCAAACCATGATCCAAACCTTGGGTCAACTGCAGGCCAACAACAACAACCCCGTTCCGGCACCGCCGCCACCACCGCCGGCTCACAACAGACTGGGAGAGTTCATGAGGACTCGACCACCCACTTTCGCACAAGCTAGTGATCCCATGGAGGCCGATGATTGGTTTAAATCCATGGAGAATAAGCTTGCCATTGTCCAATGCAATGACCGAGAGAAAGTTCTTTTCTCATCACACCAACTTATGGGAGCAGCCGCTGACTGGTGGGATGCTCTCTACACTGCTCATAACAACCTGGAAACCATCACTTGGGTTGAGTTCAAGGAGAGTTTCCGCTCTCATTACATCCCTGCTGGTGTCATGATGCTCAAGCGGCAGGAATTCGAAGGTCTTCGCTAGGGCAAGAAGAGCGTGAGTAAGTACCTCAACAAGTTCACGCAGCTTTCAAGGTATGCCCCTGAAGATGTCAACTCGGACCAACAGAAGCAGTACTTGTTCATGAGAGGGTTGAACAATGAGATCCAGGTTCAGCTCCTCAACAATGACTATGTGAGTTTCCAGAAGCTGGTTGACAAAGCCATAGTGGTGGAAAGCAAGATTCGAGAGATTGAGCAAGAGGGCAAGAGGAAGATGCCATACCAGCCACAATGGAGCAACGTCCGCCCTCGGTACATGCCCCCAGTTGCACCACAGTATGGATTGACCGCTCCTGCATACCGCCCTAATCAGCCACCATAACAACAACCCGTTGCACAAGCACCTCATGTGCCTTTGCCTCCTGCGCCCCGTCCGAACATGGGCTCCCCTACTCAAAACCCCCGCCCCAACGTACCTGCTGCCGTAGACAACAGGGCATGCTTTGCATGCGGGGAACCAGGACACTTTGCGAACCAGTGCCCGAAGAGAGGTCCTGGACAGCAAGGCAACGTGCCCAAGCAGAACCCACGGCCCAACGGAGGAGCTAATCAAGGGAACCGTGGACAGCAGAACTATGCTCGCGGCAACGTGAACCATGTTTCTGCTGAGGAAGCATGACAGGCTGAGGACGTCGTAATTGGTATGCTCCTTGCCAACTCCAACCCAACCACCATTTTATTTGATTCCTGAGCATCGCATTCATTCATATCATCCAAGTATGTTGTCAAGCATAACCTACCCATATCACACTTGAATGTACTATGTTGGTTAATTCTCTCGGTGGAGAGATGAGGACTAATATAGTATGTCCGAAAGTAAGCCTTAAAATAAGGGGGTAGACTTCCTTGCCAACCTCATTGTCTTGGATTCCCAAGGGCTTGACATAATACTTGGGATGGATTGGTTAAGCAAGCACAACGGAGTAATCCAATGTGCTGAAAGGAGCGTGCAGTTGACAAACGAGCACGGTGTTCGTATCGAGTTTGAGTCAGCCCAACAAACAACCAAGAAGGCAATCTTGAACCACGTCGAAGGAGCAACATTGGACAGCATTCCAGTGGTTCAAGAATTCTCGGACGTATTTCTGGAAGAGCTTCCGGGTATGCCACCTGACCGGGACATTGAGTTTGCCATTGATTTGGTGCCCGGAACTGCTCCCATAGCAAAGAGACCCTATAGGATGCCCGTTAATGAACTAGTGGAACTCAAGAAGCAAATTCAGGAGCAGTTGGAGAAGGGTTTTATACGTCCAAGCTCGTCACCATGGGGAGCCCCCATGCTCTTCATAGACAAGAAGGATGGGACCCAAAGGATGTGCGTAGACTATAGGTCTCTCAACGAGGTGACAATCAAGAACAAATACCCTCTGCCCCGTATAGAAGACCTATTTGACCAAATGAAAGGAGCCCGAGTGTTCTCCAAGATTGATCTTCGGTCGGGATATTTCCAGCTGAAGATTAAGCCCTCCGATATACCTAAAACTGCCTTTCGAACACGGTTCGTATGAATATACCATCATGTCTTTCAGGTTAACAAATGCACCCGCATACTTCATGTACCTCATGAACAAGGTCTTCATGGAGTATTTGGATAAATTCGTCGTTGTTTTCATCGACGACATTATGGTGTATTCAAAAAGTGAGGAGGAGCATGAAGAACATTTGAGATTGACCTTGCAGAAAATGCGTGGACATCAATTGTATGCCAAGCTTAACAAGTGTCAATTTTGGCTAAAGGAGATATCGTTCCTAGGCCACATTATCTCCGAGGAAGGAGTACCGGTTGATCCCAGAAAAGTTGGAGATGTTCTGAAGTGGAACCAACCGCAAAACGTGAGAGATATTGGGAGTTTTCTTGGGATGGCTGGATACTACCGATGCTTCATCAAGGACTTCTCTAAGATAGCAAAGCCTATGGAGTTGCTAATGAAGGGAAAAGCGTTCCAGTGGACATCTGCGTGCCAAGAAAGATTTGAGGAACTCAAGAAAAGGCTAACAACAGCGCCAGTTTTGGTACTGCCACACGTGAGCAAGAGCTTTGACATATATTGTGACGCATCAAGACAAAGGCTCGGATGTGTGCTCATGCAAGGAGGACAAGTGGTAGCCTATGCCTCACGACAATTAAAGAAGCACAAACTTAATTATCCTACACACGACTTGGAGTTAGCAGCAGTAGTGCATGCATTGAAGATTTGGAGACATTATATCCTTGGTCATCGATGTGAGATCTATACGGATCATAAAAGCCTCAAGTACATATTCACACAAACGGACTTAAATTTGAGGCAAAGTCGATGGTTGGAACTCATCAAGGATTACGATGTTGGAATCAACTACCACCCTAGAAGGGCCAATGTAGTGGCTGATGCATTGAGCCGGAAGGGAGCATGTCACCAACTAATGGTTCGGGAGCTACCACACGAACTACGCAAGGAGTTCGAACGGTTACACCTCGGATTCTTGAACAAGATGGGAGTGATGGAACTTCACTCTTCATTGGAGCAAGATATCAGAGATGGCCAAGCAATGGATGAGGAGATCGAGGAGATCAAGGGAAGGATCCGACAAGGAATAGAGAAGGATTTCAAGGAAGATGAGAAGGGTACGCTTTGGCTAGGAAAAAGGATTTGTGTCCCTAATGTGAAGCACATCTGTGGCATGATATTAAAAGAGGCACATGATTCACCTTATTCCATACATCCCAGAAGTACCAAGATGTACAAGGACCTGAAGACTTGTTATTGGTGGGATGGTATGAAGAGGTACATAGCCCAATATGTTGCCCTATGCGACACATGCCAACGGGTGAAGGCCGAACATCAAAGACCCGCTGGATTGTTGCAACCCTTGAAGGTACCCGAGTGGAAGTGGGAAGACATTAGTATGGATTTCATCGTCGGGTTGCCACGTACTCAGTCAGGTTACGACTCCATCTGGGTTATCATGGACCGATTGACGAAGACAGCCCATTTTCTCCCTGTGAGGACCATGTACAACGTTGCACAACTAGCCGAGTTGGACATGGAGCAAATCGTGTGCTGTCATGGAGTCCCAAGGAGGATAGTCTCAGATCGGGGTTCTCAGTTTACCTCTAGATTTTGGAGGAAGCTGCAGAAAGCTATGGGAACACGACTGGAGTTTAGCTCCGCTTACCACCCGCAGACCGACAGACAAACGGAAAGGACAAACCAAATTTTGGAGGACATGTTGAGAGCATGTGCCTTAAAATATGGACGTAGTTGGGATAGGAGCTTGCCATACGTGGAATTCTCCTATAACAACAGCTATCAAGCCAGCTTGAAGATGTCACCTTTTGAAGCATTATATGGCAGACAGTGTAGAATGCCGTTGTTTTGGAATGAGACCGGAGAAAACCAAGTGTTTGGACCCGAAGTGCTACAAGAAGCTGAGAAGCAAGTCCAAACGATACCAGAAAGCTTGAAGGCTGCTCAGTCACGATAGAAAGGCTATGCGGACAATAGACGAAGAAAGTTGACTTTCGAAGTAGGAGACCACGTATACCTCACGGTATCGCCTATCCGTGGCCAACGACGTTTCAACGTCAAAGGCAAGCTAGCACCTCGTTATATCGGACCATTTAAGATTTTGAACAAGCGAGGAAAAGTAGCCTATCAACTAGAGCTCCCAATGTACCCCTCCGACGTACATGATGTGTTTCATGTATCTCAGCTCAAGAAGTGCTTGAGAATACCAGATGAGCAAGTACTGATGGAAGAGCTTGAACTTCAAGAGGATCTGACCTATGCAGAACACCCTGTCCGAATTTTGGACATAAAGGAAAGGGTCACGAGGAACAAAGTGATCCGTTGGTGCAAGGTACAATGGAGCCATCACACGGAAGCTGAAGCCACATGGGAGCATGAAGAAGATATCAAGATAGAGTTTCCCCATCTATTCTCAACTAACGAATCTCGAGGGCGAGATTCAATTTAAGGAGGGTAGATTTGTGTAAGGGCCTCAGTTTTTGACACACATTTGCAGTGTTCATCACCACACCACACCCCTCATTTGAGGAAGGATGATGAACACAAATGAAGAGCAAGTAACAATTATCAACATGATCATTAAAGAACAAACTCACACATTGCAAAAGTGGTATTTTCCACATGTGATATAGATGGGCTGGACATATGAAAACTCCTACACTTTACTAAGGATGTCCATGCCAAGTTTCACCCAAATTCAAAACCCTTTTTGAGGTCATTTTGGGTATAGTTAGGAAGAGGGCAGTTTGAAACCATATTCAAATTCAAACTGTTTTTATCCCATGAATTTAAAAGTGGGAGGCATATTCTTACTCAGCATATTTTTGTGAGCTCACACACCAATTTTCACTCCATTTGGAGTTGATCTTGACATGAGCTAAGTGGGAGAAATTCAAACTTTATTTGAATTTCAAACTGAACTTGTGCTGAAATTCATTCAAACCAAACCTCATTTGAACTTTGATCAATTCAAATGGCTCATGGGTGGATAATTTGAATTGCCAAGGGTAGTATGGGGTTCACTGTTTACAACAGTGATTAGGAGTAAATTTCAGAGGTTAAAACTGGAAGTGGGACCCACATGTCAGCCACTGCTCAGATCAAACCGACTGAGACTTTTTCACTCGGGTCGCCGAGCCGCAGCGGTGATCGCCACCGAGGGCAGCCGCCGCGCCAGCAGCTGCTTGCCCACGCGCGTGCGCAAGGCGGTGCAGAGCCTTCTTATGGCGCATGTCCCCCTCCTCGGCCGAGGCACCGCCGTTCTTCCCCGCAAGAACTCAGCGCCGGCCGAAAACTTCCGCAGCTCGGACTTGATCGGAGAACGCCGATCGCAGCTCCCTCCGTCCACTCCAGAGCCCCAGCAAGGTACTAGAGACCTTCCTCCGTCCTCCCCGTTGCTAGAATTCGGTTGAAACCGATTGATATCGGCTGTGCCGAAAGATCAAATTCGGGACTTGGAACCGCCGCACCTCGGGCTCTCGTGGACAGCCCAACCAGGGCGTTGTCACGCCCGAGCCAAGGCACCCTTGGACGCGCGGGTGACCGGTGCTGCTCATCCCCGAGCCACAGCTCGAGTGGTTGCTCACCGGCGGCGAATTTCCACTTTTCCCCTTTCTGTGTGCAGAACGACCTTCAGGTACGATTCTGTTTCATTCGTGCTCTAGAAAGGATTAGAGGGCCTCAGGCCGCTCTCACACGAGCTAGACACGGTAACGCACAAGTTGCCTTCACAACTCTGGGCCGGAGAACCTCTGTGCCCGGCGTAATTTGAGGTCTACTAATGGCGGAACGAACGGGCGGCATCAGGCGCACGGTGAGGACCTATTTTGGGCCTTCCCCGAGCTGCCTCGAGCTCATGTCGACCTTCTCTGAGGTCCACTGATGCTCCCCGACCGGTTTCCCATGTAGCTGAGGTGCTAGGGTAGTCAGCCGACATGGCCGAAGTCGTTCTGAGGTGGCGGCTCGTCGCCGACCATGCTCCGGCCGTTGTCATGAGCAGCTGACCCTCGGATCCTGTTCCCCGAGTAAAAGTAGGCAGGGGCGGACAGAATCGAGAAGTTTGGAGCTGTACAGCGGCCGGCGGCGAGCTCTCCGGCGAGATCCCTCGGCGGCGGAGCGCGGGCGTCGCGAGGTTGAAGAAGGGGGTGGACCCCAGCTGTCAGCGGCCAATATTTTGAATCGGGATCCGACTGCGGCCGGGATCGGGTGTGCTGGCTCGCAAAATCCTTGTGGGCCGCGGTGTGCCATCGCCTAGGCGTGCGACGCGTGTCCCCTGGGCCCACGCGCGAGTTTAAACTTTTCCCCGATTTTCAGATTTCCTTCAAACTTCAAATCCTCATAACTTTGGCTAGAAAGCTCCAAATTGAGTGAACCAAATTTTGCTGGATTCGGCTCTCCGAGTACTTTCCAGCAAATCAAGTTTCACTGCGTGAAAACCCTTAATTTTCCAGAATTAATTCCTCAAATTTTAAACTGTTAGGAATTTTAACTGGAGAATCCTTTGGAGGAAAATCCTGAAATTTTGCTGAGATGTTCACCAAAATATCCTTGAACTACCATAAAAATTTCAGATCCATTTGAGCTCATCTGGTCCACCTAATGGTGTGATTAGTGAAACTGTTCCAGAGAAAATAGAAAATGTTCAGAAACATTTTCAGAATTTTCTCTGAAATTATTCAGCTCATAACTTTAGCTAGGAACCTTCAAATTAAGTGAGACCAACTCCATTAGAACCCTCTGAAAATCTAGTTTTCATAAAGTCATAGTTGGCTTCATGAAAATTCCTAGAACACCCTAAGAGTTCCAATTAAGGTCAAGGACATAATTAATTGTGGAGGGCTCAAATGAGCTTTGCTGCAAATAAAACTTGACCAATTCTTTGTTTAGGTTGTACCCAAGCCACAATAAAAGTTTCACAGTCATTAGGTCTGTCTAGCAAAAGTTATAGACTTCACAACTTCAAACCTAATACAAATGCATTAAATTAATACATGTATTGTTTCTATCATGTAGTCGCTAAGGTCGAGGAGGAACCCGAAGTCCTAGACTTCGTTACTCCGGAGGAACAGCTAGCCTACGACCAAGAGCAGCAAGGCAAGCTCCGGTTTGCATTAACCTTTTTACAAATGTTTATTGTTTTGAGTACATCTTTGAATATTGTGGTGATTCTTTGCATTAGAGTCTTGATTGGAAACCCAACTGCATAGCCAAGAAAACCATGGGTTGGGGTTAGGATTGAAAACCTCGTTAGCCACTGCATTGCTAAGATAGAGTAGGATTTGGTACAAGTCGAGTAGTTGGAACTACTCGCGAGCATAGGCTAGAGGCACTCGACTCGGGTAGTGATAGCACATGAAACACATGGCAAGAAAATGAGACCAAGCGGAGGTTAAGGGCAGCAGGACTTTGGGGCCTGTGTGCTGTAGCTCCACTTGTGTCGATTGAGGACCGAGCCGTGTGCGGGCCTGTTGAACAAGCTAGAACAGTACCGAAGACCTACCGGCTATATGGGAACCGGGAAACTGATGTAACTCGGGTAGCTGGGTGTTGAGGCATAGCTGGTCGTTCAGAGGGTAGGTTGAGAGCTCGAGGTGTAAATCGGCTGGCGGCACTGAGATGCGCGTGCAGAGACCTCTTGCTCGGGACGATTGGACCGGTTCAACATTTCGCTAACGGGTGAAAGATAGTCGCGTACGGCGTCCGTGATGGTTGTTGTAGGCAACATCGAGTACGGGCGTACGTGACGGGTTGTTCGGGTAACCCTGCAGGTGTAAATCGATTATAATCACCGTCCCTCGCGGTCAGTGAGTACCACTTGTTCACTGTACCGTGACGTAGAAAGAACAGGCTAGTACATGTTAAAATGTTGCTGATTGAAAGATGGACTCTGATTGTTAATGATATGCTGTAGTTCAGAGCTAACTAAAGTTCATTTCAACTTTGGGCAAAGTACATGAGAGAAATGTGTTTCTTGTTTGATTGTGGCTCTCTCATGTGCCTTAGCTAAGGTTCTCCACAACCTGCTGCTAAAACTTGAAAGTAAGGTTCTACTAATTAGGCGAGTCCTTGCAACTGATTTTTACCTCATGTAACCCATTACCCTCATGTAGAAGTTTCATGTTTAGGTGAGACGGGTCAGACTTGCTGAGCCTTCGTGCTCACTGCTTGTGTTTGAAGCTTTTGCAGGGTTCTATGAGGAAGGGACTCCCGAAGAGGAGACGGAACCCCAGGAGGGGAACCCCGTCGAGTGGGAGTCGTGCACGCCGCAGAGTTAGTGTGCGTGTGTGCTAGCAAGGACACGTTCGAGGGCTGAACGTGCACTTGATGCTTAGTCTACGCCCGCGAGTGTAGACTGAACTTATTTTGATGTAAACATGTTCATAAACTTGTTTATGTAATAAAATTTCCGCTTCCGCTTTGTACCTTTGACGTGTGTTATACGGTGCTGTGCAACGCAGCACCCCTCAGCGTGATCCTGGCTCGACAGGACCAATGGGGTCGTGTCAGCGTGGTATCAGAGCTCGCTTGAGGTTTAACACAGTACAAAGGTCTTCTTTTTCAAAAATCCAGTGAGGAACGAGTTAGTAGCCCGTATAAGGATGTTATTAGTATATAGAAAGTGGCATATTAACCTATTTGTTATGTCGGAAAATCGTGCATCTCGGGACGTTTATGTCTTGGGGGTGCACGTAAGCGCTGTCCACCAGTGCGCACAAGCTGAAGGGTGGAGCCCCACGGGTGGCAGGTAACCCGACCCGCTTTGATATCCTCTACGACTCTTCATGTCATTTGGGGTATTCGAGCAACGTCTGTCCCTGGCGTGCGTGGTGCAACATGGGAGACCCCGTCACGTGGTCTGAAACGTGAACACGTAACTCAAGGCGTGTTTGGCTTGAGAACATCCGGGCGAGTGATGACGGCCGGGTGTACTAACTGTATGGATTCCGGGCTCGGTGTGCAGCCGAGTCTGATGATTGTTTGAGTTTCTGCAGGTAGCCTGACCACGAAACGGTAGACGTGTAGCATCCGTGTGCGAGTGATGAGTAGTGCCACTGAACTAACGAAGCCGGCTAAGTCCGGTATAGGTTTTTTATTTGTGAGGACGTAGTACCGACATAATCTGGTGACGCATCGACGTCACACCCCATTAAATAAACAACTTCAGTTAAAAACTGGAAGGTTTTGATCCCAAGTGGTAAAACTTGATGTAACTCCTTCCCTTGAACAGGATATTCAAAGTTAACAAGTTTTCAACTTATAGGTTGTTAAGGACAGAGCACTCTGTTTTCAGCTGAATCAAGGCTGAAGTTAATCAGAGGTTAGAGGTTGAGTTCTTTTCAGGGTGGGGTCATATGATACATTTCTGGAAAGCTTTGGAGGAGCGTTACAACTTTTCTGTTGAGTTCCAGAGGTGTTTCATCCCTTAACCACTCGAAAAATGCAGTAGAGTTGAAACTGTCCAGAAAATAGGACAGAGTAAAGACTCTCTGTAAACTCTCTGTAAATTAAGCATAACTTCCTGCTTAAAAAATCCAAAAATAGGAAATGAGGTAGTTCTGGAAAGCTTATGAGAGGGGTTACAACTTTGTAACAGAAAGTTTTGTCAGATTAGGAACAGAATTAACTGGGATTCTTGGATCAAATCAGTACCTAAAGCAGGGAGGTGCTGTCCAAATGTTTCCAGAAATTCTGTTAACTTTGACGTCTCATAACTTTTGAACCAGGACAGATCTTAGGCCAAGCAAATACTTTCTGGAAAACTATTGAAGTTAGCTTTAACTTTGATGTTGAGCTCCAGAATTGGTTTTGCCTTTAACATGGCCTAAATCAGGTTGAAATGGAAACTGGTCAGGGCTGTCATGGGAACAGCAGATCAGCAGTCAAATTTATTTAAAATTTGAACTATGTTTCCAAGTTTTGTGGGTTCAATGACATGTCTTATGTTATAACTCAATGGTTTACTGTTTAAATAAATATTTGACACTTCTCAAATATATTTTTACAGATGACAGCAGATAAACGGTTGGAGAACGGGTGGGTGGTTTCCCACTGTTCTCACCGTAGCGGCTACCCGGAAGCATTGTGGCAAATGCTCCAATATTTCGGGTACAATCAGATGCCGCAGTACTTCGCCAAAGAAGATGGCGAAGGGGGGAACAAGACGTGGACGATCCATGTCGAGGTTCCTGCAGGACCTACGCCACCCGGTTTGGTGCCATTCACCGTCACGGTGAGAGGAAGACAACCGGAAGGGATGTGGCAAGTGGCAGCCCGTGACACTATGTCACGTTTCTGCCAACTGCACGTGCAGGCTATGGAGGGCACTCCATACGCACTCGTTCCGGTGGAGGGACGAGCCCAGCATGTGTGGGAAGAGAGGTACCGGGAAGCAACGGACCCGAGTTGCCCAAGGTACAACCCCGCGGAGGCAAATCTCAGCCTCCAGATTAGGGCGGGAAACGCCGTGATGGACAGTCAAGCTGTTCATACGGAGCATCTCGCCACAAAGCTCAAGGAGAGCACAAGCCGTGGAGACCATCTCGAGAGTGCTCACAGCGCACTCCGCAATGTGCTCCTTCCGACGATCAAGCGACTGAATGAACAACACAATCAGTTGCGTCGTCTGAAGAAGGCAAGGAAAAAGAGCCGTGTTGACATCGCGGCAGTGCAAGAACTGGTACAGAATCTGACCCAGCAGAATGAGGACCTTGCTCAAGGGCGGGACGACGCTATTGAGGAAGGACAAGGCTGGGAAGAGGACTACAACCAAGCTATGGACGAGGTGCATGCTTTGCAGGACCTCGTGCCCCCGGTGTTAGGCGTACCGGTAGTCTTGGGTCTTCCAGCAATGGGAGAACCCGGGATGGGAGAAGAGGTGGTAGACCCAGAGCCACCAGCAGAGGTACCGGAGGAGGACGACCCACAGGAGGTCGAGTTCTACTCCGAGTAGGGGGTTACGGTTGCCAAGTAGGGCAGCTAGGGTAGCGTAACCCAACTTTTGTAATCGGTGGCATGTCGTGTAAACAGTAGAGTATGTATAGGTAGTGACGACATGAGCACGACTTCTCGGAGACCCGAGAATAATGTATCTTGTATAAAGTTTATGCTTTATCAATATATGTGAATTTTGTGCAAATTAATCATGTGTCACTTCAATACCTACGGTTGCTTATGGAATTTTAAGTAAGACATGTGGTAATCGCTGCTGTTTTGAATTTCAGAATGACGCGTACTCGTGCCAACCCGGACGTTGGGGGTACCAGTCAAGGGGGAGAGACCTCCCAACCACCTCCCGAGGACTCCTCGGGACAACAACAGCAACAGCAAACACCGCCACCGCCACTGCCGACGGTTACATTGGCCGACATTGTCGCGGCAATGGTGGGTTCATATCAGCAGCACACGGAGCTGCTGCAAACTTTAATTGCGAATACGTCTCGCCCAGAGAGACGTCAGGACCGTGAGGAGCGTCAACAGAGCTCCTACTCCGACTTCCTGGCAACTCATCCCCCGGTATTCTCAAGGGCGGATGAACCACTTGACGCGGACAACTGGCTCCGCGCCATAGAAATGAAGTTCGGGCTGCTCCAAATCAGCGAGCAGCGTAAGACTCAGTTCGCGGTCCAGCAGCTCCAAGAATCCGCGAGCGCGTGGTGGGCCAACTTCTGTGCTTCACAGCCCACCGACCGAGTGATGACCTGGGCGGAGTTCCGGACGGCCTTCAGGGCCTATCATATACCGCCCGGTCTAATGAAGAGGAAGACGCAGGAGTTCCTACACCTGCAACAAGGGAGCCGGAACGCGCTGGAATACTCCAGAGCGTTTAATGATCTCGCGCTATATGCGTCGTATCACGCGGATACAGACGAGAAGCGGCGAGACCATTTTTACCAGGGGCTTAACCCGCTCCTGAAGGACAAGTTGGCGATGTTCAATCGCGGCAGCCTCAACGACATCATTGATGCTGCGATTGTTCAGGAGGACTCCGGCAAGGAGTTGGCGGCGGCAGAGCGAAAGCGAAGCGCGCCGCAGAGCAGCGGAGAAGGAGGCGGTCCTTCTCAGAAGTTTTGGATGGTGAATCGCCCACCATCAGGTCCACGCTGGCAGCCACCACAGCGGTCGATGCCGTTCCGCAGTCGGCCGTATTCTTCACCGGCATTCCGGCCGGCACTGCCAGTACCACCGCAACAACAACAGAAGCAGCGGGCGATGCCGCGTGCGTTTGCACCTCCGCAACGCATGCCGGGCTTTCATCCACCGAGCACTCCACCAGCAGCGGCCACATGTTACAAGTGTGGTCGTCCAGGACACTTCACGAGCAGTTGCCCGGAGAGGCAAGGCGGCGGAGTGGCACCACAGTTTCCGGGGAGGAGTCAACCCCGGAACCCCACTAATGCGCGGCAGGCAAACCCTAGGCCCGGCACCGTCCACCAGCTTGCCATTGAGGACGTGCCGGAGGGCGAGCCAATCCTTGCGGGTATGTTCCAACTCCACCAGCATCCCGCTATAGTACTATTTGATTCAGGCGCCACGCATAGCTTCATTAGCCAAGCTTTCATTGATAAGTATAGCTTGCAAATACTACCCACCGATAGTCCTTATGTGATCTGTTCACCGGGTGGGAAGATTTCAGCAAGCATGATGGTCCCAAAAGCGCCATTGTGCTTAGAGGGTAGAGTTTACCCTACGTCTCTCATAATTTCAGAGGGACAAAAGGTCGATGTCATCTTAGGGATGTCGTGGTTAACCCGCCAAGGCGCTGTTTTAGACACCGTCCTCCGAGTCGTGCACTTGAACTCCGAAGTGCACGAGTCTCACTCATTATTTCTGGACAGTCCAGAAATAAAACTTCCAAGTGTCTATCAAGCCACAACCATCAGATTGGAAGATATTCCGGTGGTCCGAGAGTTCCCTGATGTATTCCTGGACGATTTGTCGGGGATGCCACCCGATAGAGAGGTGGAGTTCAAGATTGAACTTGCACCAGGAACCATGCCAATATCCCGAAGGCCGTACAAGATGGCGCCCAAGGAGTTGGCTGAACTAAAGACTCAGCTCACAGACCTTCTGGAGAAGGGTTTTATTAGGCCGAGCTCCTCGCCATGGGGCTGTTCGGCATTATTTGTCAAGAAGAAGGATGAGACGTTGCGGCTTTGCGTGGACTATCGTCCATTAAATGCCGTAACCATCAAGAACAAGTACCCGTTGTCACGGATCGACATGTTGTTTGATCAGTTGGTCAAAGCAAGGATCTTTTCCAAGATGGATTTAAGATCCGGGTACCATCAGATTAAGATAAGGGCTAAGGACATTCCGAAGACGGCTTTCTCGACGAGGTACGGACTTTATGAGTACCTGGTCATGTCCTTCGGCCTCACCAATGCTCCAGCTCACTTCATGTACTTGATGAACTCGGTATTCATGCCGGAGCTGGACAAGTTTGTCGTGGTCTTCATCGACGACATCCTGGTATATTCCAAGTCAGAGGAAGATCACAAGAAACATCTGCGTATAGTCTTGCAACGGCTGTGGGATCACAAGTTATACGCAAAATTCAGCAAATGCGAGTTTTGGATATCGCAAGTGCCTTTCCTCGGGCATATCATCTCAGCGGAGGGTATCGCTGTGGACCCGAGCAAGATCAAGCAAGTGCTGAATTGGAAATCCCTGAGAACTGTTCATGAGGTACGGAGTTTCCTCGGACTCGCGGGATATTATCGGAGGTTCATTCCGAACTTCTCGAAGATTGCCAAGCCAATGACGGAGCTGCTGAAGAAGGCTACCAAATATGTTTGGAGTCCAACATGTGAAGCAGCATTCAAGGCTTTAGTCAAGCACCTGACATCAGCACCGGTTTTGGCGCAGCCAGACACAACAAACCGTTCGATGTGTACTGTGATGCATCCGGCATTGGGCTCGGGTGTGTGCTGATGCAAGACCAAAGAGTGGTCGTGTATGGATCACGGCAGCTTAGAAACCATGAGCAAAATTATCCAACTCACGACTTGGAGCTCGCTGCCGTGGTACTTGCACTGAAGATATGGAGGCACTACCTACTCGGTAACCTCGTACATTTATATACCGACCACAAAAGCCTCAAGTACATATTCACTCAGAAGGAGCTGAACATGAGGCAACGAAGATGGTTAGAACTGATAAAGGATTACGAGATAGAAATCCATTATCATCCGGGCAAGGCAAACGTAGTGGCAGATGCGCTGAGCCGCAAGTCACACGTCAATACTCTGACCATCACACCGTTAGAAGAGAGCGAACCACCACTACATGTGATTCCACACGGAGCTCTCTACAACCTAGCTTTGATCCCCACCATCCGTGAAGAGATAGCGGCAGCCCAGAAGAATGACAAGGGCATGTCACATTTGCGGAGATGTGTAGACAGTGGGGAGTTGAAATGTTTCCGGAAGGACGGAGACGGCGTTCTGTGGTTCAAGGACCGGATCGTCGTACCCCGTAAACCGGAATTACGGAAGAAAATCTTTGATGAGGCTCACTTATCAAAGTTTTCTATTCACCCCGGCAGCAACAAAATGTATCAAGAACTCAGAAGAAAGTTTTGGTGGACACGGATGAAGCGCGAGGTTGCAAAATACGTGTCCGAGTGTGATACATGTCGAAGGGTGAAGGCAGATCATATGCGGAAACCGGGACTGTTGCAACCACTGGGCATTCCTGCCTGGAAGTGGGAGGACGTGAGCATGGATTTTGTCGTCGGTTTATCCACCACCTTACAGAAACATGATTCGGTGTGGGTGATCGTCGATCGGCTCACCAAAGTTGCCCATTTCATCCCGGTCAACACCAACTACAACGCCAAGAAGTACGCTGAACTGTACATCTCACGGATTCTATGCTTATACGGCATACCCCGTACCATCATATCGGACCGAGGCACTTTATTTGTGTCCCGTTTTTGGGAGCAGCTACACACTGCCTTGGGGACGAAGCTGATCCATAGTTCAGCCTTACCACCCGCAGACGGATGGACAAACCGAGCGGGTAAATCAAATCCTAGAAGACATGCTACGAGCTTGCGCTATCAACCACGGCAAGAATTGGGATGATCACTTGCCGTTAGCTGAGTTCTCGTACAACAATGGGTACCAAGCCAGCATCAAGATGGCGCCCTACGAGGCGCTATACGGAAGAAAATGCCGCACACCATTGAACTGGTGTGAGTCTGGCGAAAGGGTTACCTTCGGGATTGACCTTGTCAACAACGCGGAAGAAAAGGTTCGACTAATTCAAGCGAAACTAAAAGCCGCTCAATCCCGTCAGAAACAGTATGCGGACCAGAGAAGGCGCCCATTACAATTCGAAGTTGGAGATCACGTATATCTACGGGTGTCTCCAATGAAGGGCGTAAACAGATTTGGGGTGAGAGGAAAGTTGGCACCCCGATTCATCGGTCCATTCCAGATTACCGAAAGATGTGGATCGGTGGCATACCGGCTGAAATTACCCGAAGCACTTTCCGGTGTGCACGACGTCTTTCACATTTCCCAGCTGAGGAAGTGTCTCAAGCTATCAACTACCGTTCAGCTGGAAGACATTGAAGAACTGCAACCGGATCTCACCTATCGGGAGGAACCGGTGCAGATTATTGATGAAAAGGCCCGAACCACACGCAACCGTACGTTGTGGTTCTACAAGATTCTATGGAGCAATCACTCCATGGACGAAGCGACATGGGAGAGCGAAGAATTCCTTCGCACTAACTACCCCGACTTTTTCACGTCGCATATCCGGTAATTTTCCACCGTCCTCTCTCTAATTTTCACCTTATAATCTCGGGACGAGATTCTTTTAAGGGGGGAGGAATGTAAGGGCCTCAGTTTTTGACACACATTTGCAGTGTTCATCACCACACCACACCCCTCATTTGAGGAAGGATGATGAACACAAATGAAGAGCAAGTAACAATTATCAACATGATGATTAAAGAACAAACTCACACATTGCAAAAGTAGTATTTTCCACATGTGATATAGATGGGCTGGACATATGAAAACTCCTACACTTTACTAAGGATGTCCATGCCAAGTTTCACCCAAATTCAAAACCCTTTTTGAGGTCATTTTGGGTATAGTTAGGAAGAGGGCAGTTTGAAACCATATTCAAATTCAAACTGTTTTTATCCCATGAATTTAAAAGTGGGAGGCATATTCTTACTCAGCACATTTTTGTGAGCTCACACACCAATTTTCACTCCATTTGGAGTTGATCTTGACATGAGCTAAGTGGGAGAAATTCAAACTTTATTTGAATTTCAAACTGAACTTGTGCTGAAATTCATTCAAACCAAACCTCATTTGAACTTTGATCAATTCAAATGGCTCATGGGTGGATAATTTGAATTGCCAAGGGTAGTATGGGGTTCACTGTTTACAACAGTGATTAGGAGTAAATTTCAGAGGTTAAAACTGGAAGTGGGACCCACATGTCAGCCACTGCTCAGATCAAACCGACTGAGACTTTTTCACTCGGGTCGCCGAGCCGCAGCGGTGATCGCCACCGAGGGCAGCCGCCGCGCCAGCAGCTGCTTGCCCACGCGTGTGCGCAAGGCGGTGCAGAGCCTTCTTATGGCGCTTGTCCCCCTCCTCGGCCGAGGCACCGCCGTTCTTCCCCGCAAGAACTCAGCGCCGGCCGAAAACTTCCGCAGCTCGGACTTGATCGGAGAACGCCGATCGCAGCTCCCTCCGTCCACTCCAGAGCCCCAGCAAGGTACTAGAGACCTTCCTCCGTCCTCCCCGTTGCTAGAATTCGGTTGAAACCGATTGATATCGGCTGTGCCGAAAGATCAAATTCGGGACTTGGAACCGCCGCACCTCGGGCTCTCGTGGACAGCCCAACCAGGGCGTTGTCACGCCCGAGCCAAGGCACCCTTGGACGCGCGGATGACCGGTGCTGCTCATCCCCGAGCCACAGCTCGAGTGGTTGCTCACCGGCGGCGAATTTCCACTTTTCCCCTTTCTGTGTGCAGAACGACCTTCGGGTACGATTCTGTTTAATTCGTGCTCTAGAAAGGATTAGAGGGCCTCAGGCCGCTCTCACACGAGCTAGACACGGTAACGCACAAGTTTCCTTCACAACTCTGGGCCGGAGAACCTCTGTGCCCGGCGTAATTTGAGGTCTACTAATGGTGGAACGAACGGGTGGCATCAGGCGCACGGTGAGGACCTATTTTGGGCCTTCCCCGAGCTGCCTCGAGCTCATTTTGACCTTCTCTGAGGTCCACTGATGCTCCCCGACCGGTTTCCCAAGTAGCTGAGGTGCTAGGGTAGTCAGCCGACATGGCCGAAGTCGTTCTGAGGTGGTGGCTCGTCGCCGACCATGCTCCGGCCGTTGTCATGAGCAGCTGACCCTCGGATCCTGTTCCCCGAGTAAAAGTAGGCAGGGGCGGCCAGAATCGATAAGTTTGGAGCTGTACAGCGGCCGGCGGCGAGCTCTCCGGCGAGATCCCTCGGCGGCGGAGCGCGGGCGTCGCGAGGTTGAAGAAGGGGGTGGACCCCAGCTGTCAGCGGCCGATATTTTGAATCGGGATCCGACTGCGGCCGGGATTTGGTCTGCTGGCGCGCAAAATCCTTGTGGGCCGCGGTGTGCCATCGCCTAGGCGTGCGACGCGTGTCCCCTGGGCCCACGCGCGAGTTTAAACTTTTCCCCGATTTTCAGATTTCCTTCAAACTTCAAATCCTCATAACTTTGGCTAGAAAGCTCCAAATTGAGTGAACCAAATTTTGCTGGATTCAGCTCTCCGAGTAATTTCCAGAAAATCAAGTTTAACTGCGTGAAAACCCTTAATTTTCCAGAATTAATTCCTCAAAATTTAAACTGTTAGGAATTTTAACCGGAGAATCCTTTGGAGGAAAATCCTGAAATTTTCTGAGACGTTCACCAAAATATCCTTGAACTACCATAAAAATTTCAGATCCATTTGAGCTAATCTGGTCCACCTAATGGTGTGATTAGTGAAACTGTTCCAGAGAAAATAGAAAATGTTCAGAAACATTTTCAGAATTTTCTCTGAAATTATTTAGCTCATAACTTTAGCTAGGAACCTTCAAATTAAGTGAGACCAACTCCATTAGAACCCTCTGAAAATCTAGTTTTCAGAAAGTCATAGTTGGCTTCATGAAAAATCCTAGAACACCCTAAGAGTTCCAATTAAGGTCAAGGACATAATTAATTGTGGAGGGCTCAAATGAGCTTTGCTGCAAATAAAACTTGACCAATTCTTTGTTTAGGTTGTAACCAAGCCACAATAAAAGTTTCACAGTCATTAGGTCTGTCTAGCAAAAGTTATAGACTTCACAACTTCAAACCTAATACAAATGCATTAAATTAATACATGTATTGTTTCTATCATGTAGCCGCTAAGGTCGAGGAGGAACCCGAAGTCCTAGACTTCGTTACTCCGGAGGAACAGCTAGCCTACGACCAAGAGCAGCAAGGCAAGCTCCGGTTTACATTAACCTTTTTACAAATGTTTATTGTTTTGAGTACATCTTTGAATATTGTGGTGATTCTTTGCATTAGAGTCTTGATTGGAAACCCAACTGCATAGCCAAGAAAACCATGGGTTGGGGTTAGGATTGAAAACCTCGTTAGCCACTGCATTGCTAAGATAGAGTAGGATTCGGTACAAGTCGAGTAGTTGGAACTACTTGCGAGCATAGGCTAGAGGCACTCGACTCAGGTAGTGATAGCACATGAAACACATGGCAAGAAAATGAGACCAAGCGGAGGTTAAGGGCAGCAGGACTTTGGGGCCTGTGTGCTGTAGCTCCACTTGTGTCGATTGAGGACCGAGCCGTGTGCGGGCCTGTTGAACAAGCTAGAACAGTACCGAAGACCTACCGGCTATATGGGAACCGGGAAACTGATGTAACTCGGGTAGCTGGGTGTTGAGGCATAGCTGGTCGTTCAGAGGGTAGGTTGAGAGCTCGAGGTGTAAATCGGCTGGCGGCACTGAGATGCGCGTGCAGAGACCTCTTGCTCGGGACGATTGGACCGGTTCAACATTTGGCTAACGGGTGAAAGGTAGTCGCGTACGGCGTCCGTGATGGTTGTTGTAGGCAACATCGAGTACGGGTGTACGTGACGGGTTGTTCGGGTAACCCTGCAGGTGTAAATCGATTATAATCGCCGTCCCTCGCGGTCAGTGAGTACCACTTGTTCACTGTACCGTGACGTAGAAAGAACAGGCTAGTACATGTTAAAATGTTGCTGATTGAAAGATGGACTCTGATTGTTAATGATATTTTGTAGTTTAGAGCTAACTAAAGTTCATTTCAACTTTGGGCAAAGTACATGAGAGAAATGCGTTTCTTGTTTGATTACGGCTCTCTCATGTGCCTTAGCGTAAGGTTCTCCACAACCTGCTGCTAAAACTTGAAAGTAAGGTTCTACTAATTAGGCGAGTCCTTGCAACTGATTTTTACCTCATGTAACCCATTACCCTCATGTAGAAGTTTCATGTTTAGGTGAGACAGGTCAGACTTGCTGAGCCTTCGTGCTCACTGCTTTTGTTTAAAGCTTTTGCAGGGTTCTATGAGGAAGGGACTCCCGAAGAGGAGACGGAACCCCAGGAGGGGAACCCCGTCGAGTGGGAGTCGTGCACGCCGCAGAGTTAGTGTGCGTGTGTGCTAGCAAGGACACGTTCGAGGGCTGAACGTGCACTTGATGCTTAGTCTACGCCCGCGAGTGTAGACTGAACTTATTTTGATGTAAACATGTTCATAAACTTGTTTATGTAATAAAATTTCCGCTTCCGCTTTGTACC
The DNA here is from genome assembly GCA_030760725.1 of Neostapfia colusana. Classification (NCBI taxonomy): domain Eukaryota; kingdom Viridiplantae; phylum Streptophyta; class Magnoliopsida; order Poales; family Poaceae; genus Neostapfia; species Neostapfia colusana. The sequence continues at coordinate 113,404,688 of JASWHV010000006.1, forward strand.
TTTGACGTGTGTTATACGGTGCTGTGCAACGCAGCACCCTGCAGCGTGATCCTGGCTCGACAGGACCAATGGGGTCGTGTCAATTTGTGACACCCTCATTTTTCGAGTTATGCATATATTCATGATTCATAAGCATTTTTATAAATTGAAACAAAGAAGAATCAAAAGATAGCCAGAAAGAGCAAATTCCAGTATTACAGAGAGCGCCGAAGACAACTCCCGCGGCCGCTGGCCATGTGGCGTGTCCGGAGCTCATCCCCGCAAATGGGGAGAAGTCCGCCACTAAATTGACTATGTGGCAGGCTCGGGGCTCATCCCCGCAAAAGGAGGAGAGGTGCGACCCCCGTGGGACACGTGTTGCCCCCGGAGCTAGCCTCTGCGGAGAAGCGAAGCCAGTCCCACAAGATACATGTCGGCTGCGGAGCTAGTCGCTGCAGAAAGAAAGGTTTAGTTGCACGAGACACGTGGTGCTCACGGAGCTCACCTTCGAAGAAAGGGAGGTCCGAAATTGACACATGGCACACCCGGAGCCACCTCCAAAGAGAGGGGAGGTCCGGCACTGACACGTGGCATGCGCGGAGCTCATCTCTGAATAGAGGAGAGGTCCCGACCCGCTAGGATACGTGGCATATGCGGAGCCCGCCTCTGAGGAAGAGGGAGGTCTCGCTCGCTTGACACGTTACACAACCGGAGCTGGTCTCTGCGGAAAAGGGAGCCCAAAGCCCCGATGGACACGTGGAGCTTCCGGAGCTCACCACCGCGAAGGTAACGCGATTCTGAAGTTGTTTTTCCTCTGTACGCGTGGAAATGCCGATACGGGAGGAAACCGACACGATTTCCACAAGGTTACCGCACCGAATCAATCTAAGATAAAGTTGTTAAAAATCTAGAAAATAATTTGAATAGGACTCTTATTCGAGATCCAATCAGATTAGGACTCTTCTCTTCCCGATTATAAATAGAACCGGAAACAAACCCCTTGGTCGTAACATCTTCTCTAAGCCGACAACATAGAAGCCCTAGCCCCAAAACTCGCCGAGCTAAACCCCTTTGCCAGAAATCGCCGAAGATCACCGGAAGAGAGCCCGACGATCTGTCTTGCTAGGAGAAGAACCCGAGACCAAGAGGAACGTAAGGTAGGTATCCAATACCATCTTACGACATCATCGTTCTTTCTTTGCATCTGTTCTTTGATTCCTTTCGAACAGAAGCTTTTTCATGGGCAGATCACTTGTTGATCGGTTTGATCTAAAGTCAAGATCATCACCACATCCACAATTAATCCGAACACCTCTGTTCATCGTAAAACCATGCAAGCCATACAAGAACGCGTACGAACAGATCTAATAAAAACTGCACCATAGGAATTGCATGCATATGCATCATCGCATCTGGTTAAAATTTGTACATGGTATTGATTGCTATGAAACTTGTATGTGTGTGATCACGAGTAGAAGGACAAGCTCAGGGAGCTACCTATGACGGACTACAACAGCAAGATTTTGAGCAACCGGAACCGCCAGAACAAGGCAAGTGCCCCTTGACCATATTGATCCTATGTTTTGGAAAAATTATTTTGTTTTGCGAAAAGGTGTGTGTGCCGAGTCAAACATGATGGGAAACCCTTTTATAGGAAGTTTACTAGTTTTGGTTAAACCACCCTTGTCGCCAAGGAAATTTATGAGTCGGGTATGATTTTTGCTTTCATGATTTGCTGAGTACATGGGATCGGGGAGCGAGATAGATGTGTCTAGCTAACTGCACTCATAATGATAATGAGAAACTGATGTTGTTAATGTACATGGATCGGAGGGAGATCTAGGAAAGCCTGGGTTTGTGAATGAGGTAGCATGAGATGGTGGTTACTTGCCATAGATCTAAGACCAGTTCATGCGAGCACATGCCAGGATGACAGTGCCACCACAAGGCCAAGTATGGGTGCGGCTTAGCCGACTAATAAGGTAAGTTACTAGTTTGTTATGGACCTTGGAAGGCGCGGGGAATGGGAGTCGAGTGAGGACTTCCCTAAGAACTGCATGGCACAAGAGGGGGCCCGTGGGTGGGAGAATTGGAGATTCTAGCCTGCCGGTGAAACCTTAGTGAGTCCATACATCTAGTAGCCCCTTTGTAAAGGCTATTTTGTGATCTCTTAACCATACACCGATGGCTGTGTACTGGTATAATGGAGGTTCTGCAGTCACCGACGGGTGACGAAATCACAAACTTGTGGGTAAAGTGGTACAAACTCTGCAGGGTATAAAACTATCATGATAGCCGAGCTTACGATCACGAGCGCCTGGCTAACTTCCATGATTAGTTGGGATGGTTATTGGTTACGGTTATCGGTTATGGTTATTGGGATGGTTATCGGTTATGGTTTTGGTTATGGTTTGGCTTTTGGGACTGTTGAGTCCGGGTGATAAGATTTGGTTGCATGACTGTTGAGTCATGGCAACGAGATTGGTCTCGGTGTGAGACGGGATTGTTTTATGAGATAATATGGTAGCGAATACGCGATGGTATTCGTGAGATGGTAGCGAAAACGAGAAGGTATTCGTGAGCAAAAATGAAGTAAATTAATGTCTGGTTGGAACATGGAAAGTGATGAACATAATGGAGGTATGTTGGTATTTTAATACATGTTGGGATTACATTCACTTAAAAGTTAAGTTGTTGTTTTATCATGGTTTTGGATAAATAACTTTGCTTTCTGCAAAAAGCCTTTTATACCTTTCTTATTGTAAGATACATATTATATTTTCCCGCACTTGCTGAGTACATCATTGTACTCAAACTTGCATCATTACTTCATCATCAGAAACAGGAGAAGATTACTATGAAGATCAGGTGGAGCATTAAGGCGTGTAAATCTGTCTTCAACCTTGCCTGTGGGGATGGAGTAGAGATGGAGCCGTTGTTGCTGCTTAGATTACTTCCGCACTAGTTTAGAAGACTTCCGCAGCTAGAACAAAGACTTCCGCTGTTTAGATAAGACTTAGCATGAGTCCAAGACTCATGAGACATTGTAATAAACCCTGTTATTCGTGGTAATATATATTCTGAATTCAATTTGTGGATGATATGTGTATGTGTGATGAACATCCTGGGCACACATATGCATCAGTTCTCGGTTCTGTGGTTTTTCCACAGAAACGAGGGTGTCACACGCCAGCAGCCCCCCCCCCCCCCCCGCCGCTGGCCCCGCCGCCGCCCGGCCCCTGCGCCGGCTGGCCCTGGCGCCGCCCGAGCACCGCCGCCTCCACTCAGCAGCCGCCGCCGGCCCCGCCGCCGCCCAGCCCCGCCACGCCACCCGGCCCCGGCGCGCTGTCCGACCTCGCGCAGCGCGTCGCCTCCGCCTGGCCCGCACCACCGCCGCTGCTTAGTTCATTTATTACTTAATTTAGTTAATTTATTTATTAGTTTAGTTAACGAGTTAATTTGTTACTTAATTAGGTTACTTTATTTGGGTCTAGTTGATTATTTGTTTAGTTGATTAGTTAATTTGTTAGTTTAATATTTCTTTTATAATTTTGTTACTTAACTAATTGTGGAGATTATTTAATTATTTAATTTGTTAACTATATTACTTAGTGTAAATTTAGGTGTAAATTTGAGTTTAGTTTTCTTATTTGAATATTAATATTTAATTTAATTTTCTTATTTGAGTATTTAGGTGTAGATTTTCTTTATTTATTATTTGGTGTGTTTATTTGTTAATTATTTGTTTTATTTTATTGCGTACTTCAAAGTTGTTAGAAATTTGAGTTTAATTTGATTGCTTGAGTGCATAGTTATTAAGGCGGTAAGGCGACATAAGCCAACCTACCCCCTTCCTACCTTTTAAGTGATAGGCGTAAGGCGAGGCAATGCCTTAATAATCTAGAAAAATATTATTAATAATATCATTTTATATTAACAAGTATATTGTTAAAAAATAAAACAGAAAAGACTTGCCCAGCTAGACCCACCGGTTCTGGCCCAACTCCACAGGCCCACTAAACCCGGCCCAAACTTCACACCCTAAACCCTTAGCCACCCACCCAATACCCAGCGCCGCCGCCCCCCTCCCCCCCTCGATACCCCGCGCCGCCGCCCCCTTCGCCTTCAATCACCTCCACCCGAGCGGCGCTCGGCCTCCAATCCTCCGCCCGGAACTGCCCTCCCCCCCCCCCCCCGCCCCCACCCCTTCGGCGGCTCCCTGCGTGCTCCCGCAACGGCGGATCTGCCGGCGCTCGGCCTCCGATCCTCCGCGCGGAACTGCAGGCCCCCTGCGAGCTCCCGCAACGTGGATCTGCTGGCGCTCAGCCTCCCACGGGCGCTTCTTCCCAAGGCGCAGGTTAGTGCGCCCGCCTCCCCTCCCCCCCCCCCACCCATGGGCTTCCTCTGTCGGTGGCGCCACCCCCGCCCCTTCTTTCTCGGGTGGATCCCCCCTCCGGTGTGTCGCCTTACGCCGGATTCTAAGGCGATAGGACGCCTTAGGGTCCGTGGGTGCCTTAGCGCTTAAGTGTCGCTTAAGCGATGCTTAAGCGACGCCTTAATAACTATGCTTGAGTGTATAATATCGATATGTAAATAAACAGGCTTCAGGCCGGCTCAGCCCGCCACAGCCCATTTATGGCCCGATAGTTGTGCCGTCTAAAAGTCAATTTTCTCCATTGCCGCGCTTTAACAAAGTATAGCACCGTCGAGAACCCTAGGAACCATTTTCTTCACGGTTTCGATCTAGAAGCCCATAGCAGTGAACCTTGGCTCATACGTCATCACTGGCGGGACCCGATGGAGCATAACTTACGATGTCTGACCCACTTCACTGTCTCTCCCTCGTTCTTTCCTCCTGTCTCTCGTTCTTACCTCTCTCTCGTAAATCACTCCAAAAAGTAAGATTCACGTGACCTATACAATATGCGTCACCCGTTTCAGACCGGCCCGTCTCACATGCGTTATGCATGTGAAGCGTGTAGGTTTGAAATTGTCCCTTTTTGGACAGATTGGGAGTGACCGAGGGGGTGTACTTATGACGAGACACGGGGTCTAGATTCGGATGAAATTTTGACGGCGTAACCCTAATGTTCTCCGCTGCACCATTATCGGGCATGCAGTTGGAGAACAGCGGGGTTATGCTGCCAAAATTTTGTCAGGATCCGGACCCCGTGTCTCGTTATAAGCACGCTCCTCGCGGTCACTCTTGGGTGGGTTTAGGACCTATCCCTTCCAGTAGATGTAAAGTGAACGTAATTTCTCAGCTTTATATTGCAGAGTAAAACATGGGTGATGACCGTAGTAGGATGTATACTGGTTGGAAGAGCAGATCTGGTGGTCACTCAGATGAGTGGTTCGTCAAGACAGATGCTTTTGTAGATCGAGCATTTTCGTTGTCAAATATCGATAAGGTGTGGTGCCCATGTACAAAATGCCAGAATACCAATATTTTGGACAAATTGGAACTTTTGACACATTTGTGTCGAAACGGTTACACGCCATGTTATGAGATCTGGACCTTTCATGGTGAGATAGCTTCTAAAATTGTACAAGAAGTGGAAGAGGACATTGATGATAACATGAGGGATGATAGGATGGATGAGATGCTAGAAGCTATACAACCAGACCTTATGGAGGATCCACCTACAACGGAGGTTGAAGCGTTCTTCGAGCTTCTCAAAGCTTCAGAACAGCCGCTGCATGAACACACAAAAGTGACCCTCCTCACTTTCATGACTAGACTTATGGCAATTAAGTCTAAGTATTTCTTTTCTAATAACTGTTACAACGACCTCATCAAATTAATCAGCAATATCCTTCCACGGCCCCATAAAGTGCCTAAAAATATGTATCACGCAAAGAAATTACTTTCGGGTCTCGGTATGAAATATGAGAAGATTGATGTGTGTCCAGACAACTGCATGCTTTTCTAGAAAGAACATGCGAAAGAGAAGAAATGTTTACAATGTGGTGAATCGAGACGTATCGAAGTCGTTAATGAAGATGGTGAAAATGTTATGACAGAAGTGGCACATAAGCAGCTTCGATATTTACCCGTGACACCTCGCTTGAAGCGTTTGTTTCATTCGAAAAAAAAACTGCCAGACACATGAGATGGCACAAAGAAGGTGTACTTCAGAACAAAAAAGTCATGACGCACCCGTCCGACGGTGGGGCATGGAAGGCGCTGGACCGGTTTGATCCAGAGTTCGGTCGTGATGCGAGAAATATTCGGATTGGGTTGGCGACAGATGGATTCTCTCCGTTCAGTACAAACACTTCACCGTACTCCTGTTGGCCTATCTTTGTAATTCCGTACAATCTACCACCGGCCCTCTGTATGAAGTATGAGTTTGTGTTCCGTAGCATCATTTTACCTAGGTCGGATCATTTTGGGTCACGTGTGAACGTGATGTTGAAACCGCTGATCGAAGAATTAAAAATGTTGTGGAGAGGAGTCAAAGCGCACGACAATTACAAGAAGCAGCGATTCATCCTTTAAAGTTGCTTATTTGTGGTTTGTCCATGATTTTCCGGTGTTTGGCATGTTTTCTGTATGGAATACTCACGGTCGTTGACATGTCCAATATGTGCTTCTGACACTGACTGTTTTCGACTTACTCATGGAGGAAAGATATGTTACTTTAATTGTCACAGACGTTGGCTTCCTTCGAATCACATGTTTAGACAATAGAGGAATATATTCAGTAAGGACACCGTTGTCACTAAAGGACCACCGAAACGTCTTAATGGGTTAGAAATATCTGATATGTTGGATAAACTGTTGACAGATAAAATCGTCCTGGATATTTTGTCAGTTTTGGAGATGATCACAATTGGACTCATATATGTGGACTATGGGAGCTACCACATGTGAAGTCGTTGATACTAACGTACAACATTGATGTCATGCATCAAGAGCGTAACATGGGGGAATTTATCACAAGCACATGCATGAACATGACGGGCAAAATGAAAGACAATATAAAGGCTCGAAAGGATCAGACTGAGCTTTGTAACCGTCCAACTCTTGAGCTTTCTGAAAGTGGTGGCAAACCACGTGCTTCCTTCTTTCTCTGACCCAAAGAAAAGAAAGAAGTACTCGAATGGTTGAAAAGTTTGAAATTCCTAGATGGTTACGTAGCTAGTCTGAAACGAGCTGTGAATGTGAAAATGGGAAAACTAACTGGTTGAAGAGTCATGATTATCACATATTCATGGAAAGACTTCTATCTGTTATGTTTTGGGGCTATTTTGACGATGCGGTGTGGAAGGTGCTAGCCGAGCTTAGCCACTTATATAGACAGCTTTGTGCTAAAGAAATCACGATAGAGATGATGAGTAAGTTGGAGAAGGAGATACCGGTATTATTATGTAAGATGGAATTTTTTTTCCTCCAGGCTTCTTCAATTCTATGCAACATCTCCTTATTCATCGTCCATATGAAGCTAAAGAGGGTGGTCTTGTGCAATATAGGTGGATGTATCTGAAAGTTGCCTAGAGGAGGGTGAATAGGCTAAAATATCTGAAATGACTTAATTAAACGAGATTAGAGCACAAGGGTCGGACTAGTCTCGCTCAGGGGCGGACTAGTCCGGTCAGCCTGCTAGAAAAACCTAAAACTTGATTTTTATGGTTTTTTTAGATTTTAGCCTAACGAAATGCCGATAAAATAACTAGCAATCTAATATGACGGGTATGATAGAATATTGAAATAGATTGCAAGATTGTAACGAGGAACACTATATGATCAAAATAGACAAAATGAACACTAAGCAATTTAGCGATCGATGAATTGTAAATGCAGGAGAAGATACGGAGATTTTTGCCCGAGGTTCAATTCCACTCAGGAATATACGTCCCCGTTGAGGAGTCCACAAAGGACCGGGTTTAACAACCCTTTCCTCACGAAGTCGCCACTAAGGCCAACCCAGTTCTTCCACTATCTCAAGGGTGAACTTACAAGACCTTTGGGGCTTCTCACAATCCGCGGCTCCCACTTGAACACGTCCACAAACTTCACGAATCTCACAAGCCACAGGTCACAAAGACTCACACCAAGTGCACAGATCACTCCAAGAGCCAAAACATGAAGTTCTTCCTTCTCCTCTCCTTACACACCCAAATCCACTCAAGAATTGGTTCTAGAGGGTGAGCAAGAGAGAAGGCTTAGAGAGGCTCTAGGATGGCTGTGGCGGCACTAGGGTTCTAGAGAGGTCTGAATAAAGTCGGGGCATCTATTTTTATAGAAGTCCCGACAGCCAACCGTTGCCACCAACTAAAGTCCGGACTAGTCCGGTCAGGACCACGGACTAGTCCGATCTGCGGGGACCACTGATGTCACAAAGGCCACCTACTCCCCAATGTTCAAATTGCAAACGTTCACAAACCTATGGACTAGTCCTCCTCACAACGGACTAGTCCGATCTCACACAGGAACTCTTTGTCTGGGTGAGCACGGACAAGTCTGTAGGACCCGAACTAGTCCTGCCACAAAGGCGAACAAGTCCGGTCTACCAAGACTTAGCCGTGGGAGCTCTCATCTCACAACCATACGGACTAGTCCGCCTCAGAACGGACTAGCCTGAACTCACACAGGAACTCTTTGTCCGGGTAAAAACGGACAAGTCTGGCTAGCCCGGACTAGTCCGGCCACTGAGGCAGACAAGTCCGTTCTACCAGGACTTAGTCCCGAAACACTCTAACCAAGAAAGAACCGGACTAGTCCGTCCCCAAACGGACAAGTTTGAACTCAGTCACGAACTCGTAGTTCGCCCCAAAATGGACTAAGCCATAGGACTCTAGACTAGTCCGGCCTATGGCCTGGACAAGTTCGGCCTACCCAAGTTTACCCCACTAGCACTCAGCACTAAGGATTTGGCACTTCTAATGCTTTGAGCTCTCTTCTATGATCTCAATGCACTTGACACACACACTCTCACTTTAACACGGCTAGCCTACTAAAGACTCAAATGAAACCCTAAATTCTACTCTTCGAGTCTTCGACGCCGTTCTTCATCCTTTTTCTTTTTAAGAGCTTAGGTGTCCACCTTGGAAATATCTTGTGCTTATGATCATCTCAGCTCATTAGTCTCTTAATCGTCGTCATCAATCATCCAAAACCCACGGGGATACCTAGATGCACTTACATTCTCCCCCTTTTTGGTGATTGATGACAACACATTAAGTTTCAACATAAGAGGTAAAATTTTGGTTTTCATAACAAGTGTGTATATGCATAACTCCCCCTGGATGTATGCAACAGTAAAAAGAGGGGAGTTGACATACATTCACATGTTATGGTGGGGTGCCTACGTGTTGTGCTCAAAAAATGTGATAAGACAATAAAACATAGCAAAGGGCAACAATGATCAAATATAAGCATAAGATCCGCATATAGTCTTACACAATAGATACACAATGCATAAAACATAGAGATAGTCATGTCCAAGGATCTATTACAAGACTCGAAGATGATAAAAGAGACATCCTCTTCCATCTCTCCCCCTTTGGCATCAAGGCACCAAAAAGAAAAAAAAAGAAAGAAGATATGCCTAAGTCTACTCGTCATCTTCATCGTCTTCTTCTTCATCGCCATCTTCATCGCTCTCCGTGGCCTCCGTATCATATTCATCGTCGTCGACGGCGGTGGATGGAGGCACGGCCTTGGAAGAGCTTCCATCTTCCGTGAACTGGGCGAGCTCGTCAGCAGTGAACTCTGGATAAGGAGTGATCTCTCCATCACTCTCCTCGGGAGGAGACATAGGCATCTCAAGCTTGTCGCACACAGCCTTGAGGTACTTCTCCTGATGCCTCTCCATGCGTCGAGTCCAGACCTCCACACGCCGACAGGAGGCGAAAAGCGCGTTGAAACACTTGAAGAATCCGCTCATCGACTGCGGAGGAGGAGGTGATGAAGGAGCCAGTGAGCTAGGAGGATCCACTGAGCTGGAAGGAGGTTGGGCATTCTTCCTTCTGGAAGATTCTATCACAAGTGGGGGCAGCTGAGGACGGAGAGGTCGATGTGTCACATCCTTGACAAAGACGAGCCCCGACACTTTCTCAATTAAGCACATGATATATGGTGCATACCCACATGAGCGGTTGGGAGTGTGAGAGATGTTGAAGATGTCATCATAAATGTGTTCAACGAGGTTGAACTTCTCTTCACCATCAATCAACAGGAAAAGACGCCTTAAGTTTCCTTGAATCACCCCTGCATCTCCATCCTTGGGGGCAATAGTTCTCCTCAAAATCAGGTTGAGGATGCTATAGAATGGCTTGATGTTCCTAGCAAGCCCGGCCTCATAGGGAACACAACTAGGATACATGTAGTCAAGCTGATCCCTATCCACTGCCTTGAGGATGGAAATGATAATCTCATGGTCCAGGTGCTCCTCAAGGCCAAGTATCCGAGCAAACTCCTCATATGTGGCTGAGTACTTCTCTCCATGCGTCATCCAAGTAATTTTTTGGTCACCGTAGGTGGAGAAGTAAACGGTTGTGTAAAACTGCACAATCACTTTGATGTTCCAATCATACTTGAAACTCATGATTTTCTTGATTCCATGGTGCTCTGCGGCTTCAATCACGGCATCAAAAGCTTTATGCTTCCTTTTGGCCATATAATCCCAATCCATCAATTGAGACTGAGCGACTGGAGTCTTCATCTTCAAGTAAACTAGGCGGTAGTAGTCACAATGGAAGTCACACCAAAACCTAGGGTCGGTTGTGTGCTTCTCATAATCATAGAATTTATCCATTCTTAGCCTTCTCTGCCCCCTTTCCCTTGAACACATATGCTGGATTGTTGGGCTGCCGGTTTGGATCTCTAGCAGGGGCAGCCAACTTCAGGGGACCGATGGGCTTCAGTTGCCCCTTCTCCCTGATTATAATGTCTCCTGCCCTCTTTGTCGGTGCCTTGGCAGTTGCCTTTTTGTTCCTGGGCTCCTCAGGAAGTGGAGCCTTGCCTTTCTTCGGGTCACGGAGAACCCTACCCTCGGGTTGTGACACCCTCAATTTCGTATCCATGCATGCATACATAATTCATATAGAGAAACATTTTAAAAGAATTAGAACGGGAGGAAGAATCATAAAATGGTGGGGTATGGGAGTAAGATAGCTGAAAAGAGCCAATTCCAGTTCGCCGAGGAGCGCCGTCGACACTTCCCGCAGCCTGCTGGCCACGTGGCGCTTTCGGAGCTCATCCCTGGGGAGGGGTGAGGTCTGGCACCGTTGGCCACGTGGCAGGCTAGGAGCTCGCCTCTGCGGAAGGAGGCGAGGTCCGGCCCGCTGGACACGTGTTGCCTCCGGGGCTTGTCGCTGCGGAAAAGCGAGGACCAGTCCTGCTGGACACGTGTCGCCTCCGGAGCTAGTCTCTGCGGAGAAGCAAGGCCAAAACCCGCGGGACACGTGTCGCTCTCGGAGCTCATCCCTGTGGAGGGGGTGAGGTCCGGTCCCGATGGACACGTGGCACTCTCGGAGCTCACCTCTGAGGAGAGGGGAGGTCCGGGAATGACACGTGGTACTCTCGGAGCTCACCTCTGAGGAGAGGGGAGGTCCGGAACTGACACGTGGCGCCCCCAGAGCTCGCCTCTGTAGAGAATGGAGGCCTGACCCGCCAGACACGTGGCGCACGCGGAGCTCGCCTCTGAGGGAGAGGGAGGTCCCGCCTGCTAGACACGTAGAGAACCCGGAGCTTGTCTCTACGGAAAAGAGAGGCCAGGCCCCCGCTGGGCACGTGGAGCCTCCGGAGCTTATCCCTGCGGAAGGACGAGATTCTTAAGCGGTTTTTCCCTGTACGCAAATACCCGGTACTGAGGAAACCGACACGAATTCCACGCCGCTACCGCACCTAAATCAATTGGAGATAAGTTGTAAAGATCCAAAACAAATTGAATTGGACTCTTATTTGAAATCCAATCGGAGTAGGACTCTTCATTTTCCTCTTACAAAAAGAACCCAAAAAACCCCTTGGCCGTAACATCCTTTCCAAGTCGACAACTTAGAGGCCCTAGCCCCCGACTCGCCGAGTTAACCCCCTTCGCCGGAGTTCAGCCACCGGTGAGACCGCCGACGAGCCCCGTCACGCTCGCCGTCACCGGAAGAGAGCCGACGATCTGTCCTGCTGCCATTGCTAGGAGGAAGGCCGAGGTAGGTCTTCGTTACCACCTTATGATATCATCACGGTTTCTATGCATCTGTTTCTTCGAACAGAAGCTTTTTCGTGTGGACAGATCACGTGTTGATCGGTTTTTGATGGTGGAATTGATCTAGATCTTGAATCAAGATCACCACCACATCCACACTAGATCCCTACACCCTTGTTCATCATAAAACCCATGCAAGCCATTAAAACATGCAAGAACACGTACAAACTGGTCTAATAAAACAACACCATAGGATTTGCATCCACTGCATCTTGAGTAAAGTTTGTGCATGATGTTTGATTGCTATATTTCTGTATGTGTGTGATCGTGAGTAGAAGGACAAGCTCAGGGAGCTATCTACGAAGAACTACAGCACTAAGACTTCGAGACACGTGAGCAACAGAAGCCACAGGAACAAGGAAAGTGCCCCTTGACCATATTGATCCCATGTTTTCGGAACTGTTTTGTTTGAGAAAATTGTGTATGCTTGAGTTAACTTGATGGGACACCCTTTCGTAGGAGTTTACTAGTTTTGTTAACCGCCCTTGTCGTCGGGAAAGTTGATGAGTCAGGTATGGTCGTTTTTACTTTTTGCTTCGCTGAGTCCACGGGATATGGGAAGCGAGATAGAACGTCTCTAGCTACTGCACTCATATGAACAATGATAATAAGAACTTGATGTTGATAATGAACATGAATTGGGGGAGATCTAGGCAAGCTTGGTTCATGGATGTGGTAGAATGATATGGTGGTTTACTTGCCGTAGATCTAAGGACCGGTTCATGCCAGCACATGCCAGGAAAACAGTGCCACCACAAGGACAAATATGGGTGCGGCTTAGATGACTAATTAGGTAAGTTGCTAGATTGTTATGGACCGTGGAAGGCGCGGAGAATGGGAGTCGAGAGAGGACTGCCCTAGGAACTGCATGGCACAAGAGGGGGCCCGTAGGTGGGGGAATGGTGATTCGAGCCTGCTGGTGAAACCTTAGTGAGTCCATACATCTAGTAACGCCTTTTGTAAAGGCTATTTTATGATCTCTTGGCCATACACCGATGGTTGTGTACTGGTATAATGGAGGTTCTGCAGCCGTCGACGGGTGACAAAATCACAAACTTGTGGGTAAAGTGGTGCCACCTCTGCAGAGTGTAAAACTATCATGATAGCCTTGCTTACGGTCACAATTGCCTGGCCAACTCACATGATTAGATGGTATGGTTATTGGTATGGTTATTGGTATCGTTATGGTTTGGTCTTGGTAATGAGAATGGTTTCAGAATTGTTGAGTCATGACAATGAGTATTAGTTCGGTTATATGATTATGAGATGGATATGATCATGAGATGGTTATTATGAGCATGAGAAAAAGTTGAGAAAGATCTATGGTGGGATGAGACATCGAAAGTGGTGAATTATGAAGGAGGTATGTTGATGTTTTAATTGGATATATGTTGGGATTAAATTCACTTAAAGATAGTTGCTGTTTTTATCATGGTTGTGAAACAAAATTTGCTTTATGCAATGAGCCTTTTATTTCCTACCTTTTTGTAAGCTATATGTCATACTTTCCCCGCACTTGCTGAGTACGACATGTACTCACCCTTGCATTATCATACAAACATCAGCAACAGGAGAGGAGTACTTCGAAGACCATATGGAGTATTAGGCGTGCGAACTACCGTCAACTTGCCTGTGGGGGTGGAGATGGAGATGGAGCCACTGTCGTGCTTAGTTTGCTTCCGCTATCATTTAAAGACTTCCGCTGCTAGAATAAGTTAGAGACTTCCGCTGCAAGAATAAGTTAGAGAATGATATAATAAAGTACTTAAACCCTATTATTCGTGGTCATATTTCGAACTCAGTTTGTGGATTACATGTGTATGTGTGATAAGGCAATGGAGTTTTGTTTCTTTGAGGACCACGAAACCAAGGACCTACCAAGGAATTGGCAAGTCCCGGAAGTGCTCTTCCTATCTACCTTACAACCGGCATAATCGGCATCGGAGTATCCGTTGAAATTGAACTTGGATCCCTTGGAATACCAAATTCCTAGGTTAGGAGTGTGAACCAAATATCTAAGAATCCTCTTAACGGCTGTCAAGTGACACTCCTTAGGAGCGGCTTGGAACCATGCACACATACACAGACTAAGCATTATGTCGATCCTAGATGCACAAAGGTAAAGCAAGGAACCAATCATGGAATGAAATACCTTTTGGTCCACACTTGGACCATCTTCATTGAGGTCAAGGTGTCTGTTGGTTCCCATTGGAGTCTTCATGGGTTTGGCTTTGTCCATGTCGAACCTCTTGAGTATGTCTTGAGTATACTTGGTTTGACTTATGAACGTTCCTTCCTTGAGTTGTTTGACTTGAAATCCTAGGAAGAACTTCAATTCCCCCATCATTGACATCTCGAACCTTTCGGTCATTATCTTTGAAAACTCATCACAAAAAGCTTTGTTAGTAGAACCAAATATAATGTCATCGACATATATTTGGCACACAAATAAATCATCGATAAATGCTTAGTGAAGAGTGTATAGTCGGCCTTCCCTATCCTAAAACCATTTTTAATGAGAAAGTATCTAAGACACTCATACCAAGCTCTAGGAGCTTGTTTGAGGCCATAGAGGGCTTTCCGAAGTTTAAAGACATGGTTAGGATACTTATCGTCCTCAAATTCGGATGGTTGCTCCACGTACACTTCCTCTTTGATTGGACCGTTGAGGAAAGCGCTTTTCACATCCATTTAGTATAGCATGAAATCATGGTGAGTAGCAAAAGCAAGCAAGATACGAATTGATTCAAGCCTAGCTACGGGAGCAAAAGTTTCATCGAAATCCAAACCTTCAACTTGTGCATATCCCTTTGCAACAAGTCTTGCCTTGTTTCTTGTTACAATCCCATACTCGTATTGCTTGTTGCGGAATACCCACTTGGTTCCCACAACGTTTGTGTTGGGTCGCTTCACGAGTTCCCATACTTGATTTCTTTCAAAATTGTTGACTTCCTCTTGCATGGCCACCACCCAATCCGGATCTTGAAGTGCTTCTTTTACCTTGTGAAGCTCCAAGGAGGAAACAAAAGAGTAATGTTCACAAAAGTTAGCCATTCGAGAGCGAGTGGTTACCCCCTTGGAGATGTCTAGTAGTATGTTGTCAACGGGATGATCCCGTTGAACAATTTGGTGCACTCTTGGATGAGGTGGTTGGCCTCTTTGATCTTCATCTTCATTGTCATTATTTTCTTTGTCTCCCCCTTGATCTAGTCCTCCTTCTTGACTTTGATCGTTTTGATCTTGTTGAGGTTGGCCTTGCTCATCTTGAGCTTGATCATGGGAAGGAGACGTATCTTCATTTGTTGGATGATCATTGTCTTGAGAATGTTCTTGAGGGAAAATGTCTCCAAGTGCCATCCTTTTAAGTGCTTATTGTGGAGCCTCTTCTCTATCTAGCACACTTTGATCAACTTGCTCCACTTGGGAGCCATTAGTCTCATCAAACACTACGTCTCTCGCTATTTCAACAATTCCAGAAGATTTGTTGAAAACACGATAGGCATAGGTGTTTGAGTCATAACCAAGCAAGAAACCTTCATCGGACTTTGAAGTAAACTTTGAAGTCCTAGGCTTCTTGTTGAGAATATAACACTTGCTCCCAAAGAAACGAAAATAAGAGATGTTGGGTTTGTTACCGGTTAGAAGTTTGTAAGACGTCTTCTTCAAAAGTCGATGAAGGTACAACCGGTTTATGGCATGGCAAGCGGTGTTAACCGCTTCCATCCAAAACCGGTCCGACGTCTTGTACTCATCAAGCATGGTTCTTGCCATCTCAATAAGAGTCCTATTCTTCCTTTCAGCCACCCCGTTTTGTTGAGGGAAGTAGGGGGCTGAAAACTCATGCTTGATGCCTTCTTCATTCAAGTATTCTTCCACTTGAATGTTCTTGAACTCGGTGCCATTATCGCTCCTTATGTTCTTGATTTTTAAGGAACTCGTATTGAGCTCTTCTCAAGAATTTCTTGAGCACACCTTGAGTTTTGCCTTTGTCATGCAAAAAGAACACCCAAGTGAAGCGAGAATAATCATCTACAACTACAAGACCATATTTGTTACCACCGATGCTTATGTAAGCAATTGGACTGAAGAGGTCCATGTGAAGTAGCTCCAAAGGTCTTATAGTCATCATGACATTTTTGGATGGATGTTGAGCTCCAACTTGCTTTCCGGCTTGACAAGCACTACATGGCCTATCCTTATCAAAGACAACATTTTTCAAGCCTCGAATATGTTGTCCCTTAAGAAGTTTTTACAAATTTCTCATACCAACATGGGCTAGCCGTTTATGCCAAAGCCATCCCATGTTGGTCTTCGCTATTAAGAATGTGTCAAGTTGGGCTTTATCCGTGGTGAAATCCACAAGGTAAAGCTTTCTCTTGAGCACGCCCTTAAAGGCGATTGAGTCATTGCTTCTTAAGACAGTCACACCCTCGTTAGTAAAAACACAGTTATAACCTTTATCACATAGTTGGGATATGGATAGAAGATTATAATCAAGAGAGTCAACATGCAAAACATTGGAAAGAGTATGATGGGGAGAAATAGCAATTTTACCGGTGCCAAGGATTTTCCCTTGGCTATTGTCCCCAAAGTATATTCCTTCACTTGGATCTTCATTTTCCTCATACTCCACAAACATCCTTCTCTCTCCGGTCATATGGTTTGTGCATCCGCTATCGAGCACCCATTTTGATCCACCATAGGAGTATGCCTACAAAATAGAGTTATGCCTTACCTTTAGGTACTCAAACGGAGTTGGGTCCTTTCATGTTAGTCAAGAGGCACTTGGGCACCCACAGGCAAGGTTTTGGACTCTTACGGAGTGGCCCAACATATCTAGCATAGGTCTTTCCAAATTTGTTCCTCAATAAAACATATGAAGCATCAAAGTCATGGAACAAGGGTTGAGGTTCATTTTTAGGCATGTTAGATGAGTTTGCAATGTTCTTTCCATTTTCTTTGTTGGATGAACCCTCCTTGACAAAAAACAATCAAGCCTTTCCCATTCTTGGGAGTTTTAGCATATTGCTTCCACTCCCGAGAATATCCAAGACCATCTTTGACATGTGGAGGTCTTACATTGGTATATGAACTTCGTGCATATGCCAATTTCTCCTTGTCCACCTTTCGGTGATTGCTTGTTTTGTGCCAATTTAAGTTCATCCTTAAGTTTTAGGATTAAGTTTGAGCACTTGCAAATTTGAGTTGCTTCGGAAGATTTCATTGAGGAGTGTGGAATCACAGAGGAAGAAGGTGCATTGATCTTGAGAGACTCAACTTGTGTTTCAAGGATCTTGTTAACTTTTGTCAAGTTAACAATTTCATCCTTGAGCACAATAGTTGTGTCCTTAAGATTTGAGCAAGTTTCCTTGCACAAAGCAAGTTCATGCTCAAGTGCCTTGCTTCTTTCCCTTTCAACTTCAAGGAGCTCTTCAAGCTCATGACATCTCTCCTTTTCAAGGATGAGCATGTCTTCTTGACGGTTGATGAGTTCCTCCTTCTCAAAGATTTCTTCCGACAACAAGCTCATATTTTTCAAGGTGCTCCTACTTAGATCCTTAAGCATGGATTCATTTTACTACTACTATCAAAGCTATCAAGTGAAGAAGTAGAGGAGGATGGTTTAGATTTAACCTTTCTTCTTCCCTCCTTAGCCATGAGACATGTAGACTTGAAGTCTTCAAGATTGGGGAAGAGCTTGCTCCTTCCAATTGCAAGTGTTGCCACTTTCTCTTCATCCTTTGAGGATGAGTCTTCGTTTGAGTCCCGTTCCTTCCCAAGGTTAGCATGTCCCGATGGCTTCTTCTTCTTGAAGAACTTCTTCTCTTGGGACTTGCCATCTCTCTTCTTCTTGCTCTCTTCATATGGATAATCCACAATGAAGTGTCCATATTCACCACAGTTGTAGAATGCTCTTTTCATCTTGTGCTTGGAACTTTCCTTGTTCTTGTTCTCATAATGGTTGCTCCCCTTCCTCCTTCTCATAATCCTCTTGAATTTGTTGATGAAGAGCGCCTCTTCTTCATCGGTGTCGAGACTCTCATCATCACTTGCTTCGAAGTCTTGTGATGAGGATGTTGCTTTGAAAGCAACAACTTTATTCTTGGAGAAGGCGAGCCTTTGGAGGTCGTTGTAGAACATGGCTTCCTTCTCCATCATCTCATTGTTGATGATTCTTCCAAGCACTTCCTCCGGGGTCATTTGAGCATATCACGGACTCTCACGGATCAAGGAGCAAAGAACAATGTTTCGAGGCATGAATGCCCGAATCATCCTCCTCACCACCTCATGATCCGTCCACCGGGTGCATCCATAAGATTGAATCTTGTTGACGAGGACCTTGAGACGGTTGTACATGTCTTGAGGGGACTCACCATCCATGATGGTGAACCTCCCAAGCTATCCTTCAATCATCTCAATCTTGGCCTCCCTAATGACTCGGTTACCTTCATGCGCTGTCTTGAGTGTGTCCCATATGTCTTTGGCAACCTCCAATCCATCGACTCGGTTGAACCCATCTCGAGTCAAGGATGAGGTGATGACCCCAACTGCTTGAGCATTGCGATGAAGTAGGATGGCTTACTCCGAGGTAACGTCTTCTTAATTCCTTGGAAGATGGACACCTGTTTGAACAATTTGCCACAAGCTAGGGTTTAAGGAGATTAGATACATCTTCATATTATGCTTCCACATGCAGTAATCATTTCCATCGAATTGAGGAGGTTTGCCAAGAGGAATAGACAAGTAATGGTTGTTAGAGGTTAATCGCTCATAGTTGAAAGGATATTGGGAGTAGTCCGGTGATGAGGACATCACAACAGTGGATACTCACATTGATATACAAGGACCAATCACAAGAGCATGAGCACGATTACTAAATCAGCAGGTGAACTCGGTCCTAACTTCCTACCCATGTGACTTTGAGAATGGATTGCTATTTAATGATTTAATTGTTATTAGGAACCATGGACATGATCAACAAGTAAAGGGAGGAGGATTTGGGGACGTGGAGAACCAGATGGGACGTCCACAAGTTGATGGAAACAGTCGCCAACTCGGACTCGAGTTCAACTCGGAGTCCAGGAGCAGTCCATCTTAAAACGGACGCCCAAGATGCATATGGACTTCGTTTTCGACGTTCTACATATGCATGGAAAGATGAGAAGATAAACTTTTCAATTGTTCTGGTCCCACATTAAAATTCGCCAGGAGTCCTTGGGAGTTATTGAAACAATTCGAATTCAGAGTTCTGTCCGGTGCTGCACCACCGTATTGGGCTTTTGGGTCTTGTATCCCGTATGAGTCCATTAGGGACGTGTCTAAGGGTCTTATGGCCGAACCCTAGCCTTTAAATATTGTAGCTGCCGACCAAATTTGTGGGTTTTGCTTAGATTAAACAATCTCGCCGTTCTACGGTTTTGTGAGACCCCAATTTCGCAATTTTAGATTGCATCTTCATCGTTCTTGCTTGTGTTCTTGGTTGCACCTGCAGGGATAGCCTTCTTGGTGAGGTCAAGCGTGTGAAGCATGGTTGATAACCAACGGAGCAGAGGTGTAGTGATTGTAGGGGTAATTCGGGTCTGCTCGAGTGCCTCGGATCATCAATGTCGAGATCTCCACTTCAATCGACCTACCTTTCGGAAGATCGGGCCTAAACCGCTCATCAATTGGTATCAGATTTCAGGTTGCCCGTGAGGTAGTTTGATTATCCACTAGATTAGTTTTTGTTTTTCATACCTAGAGTGCACAGAAAAAGCCACAAAAAAAACATATCGTGTTTACCGATTCCTAGACCATAGTGCCTGCAAGTTTCGTTTTTCAGTTTGCATTGTTGAGTTTGCATTCGTGTGGTCGAGTATTGTTGCTGGTTTAGCTTTGTGTTTTTTGGGTCGTAGTTATCGTTTTTCTTTCTTGTTTTTCTTGCTGCTCACCTATTCCACAATCCCTGAACATCAAACCGATCCACCAAGATCATCGGTTTGCCCTAGCTAGCCGCCTTGTGTGAACTCCCACATCGCCAACCCTAGAACAGGTGACCAACCATTGTGCCAATCCTCCTTGATTCATCACACAACATCCCATCAGTCATCGTTGCTAAATTCCAATTGTTTTTCACATCCTATTGCGAGATATGTTTCAAAACCGAGTTCGAATCAACATAAAAAACAGTAACTCGGATAGCCTATCTTAAAACGGCCATAACTTTTGCATATGAACTTAAAATCGGGCGATTTTTTTTCAAATTTATCTACTCAAAATTTCACAACCGATTTTACACCGCTATACCGTGTTCGGCGAAATTTGTTTGGCCAAATTCCCCTTGAAAGATAGATTATCCGGCCTCCAAAGTTTCAGCCCTAATTTTAAAGAATCTTCCTGATTTTCTATAGTCCACATCTTACATCCAATTGAGCTGCAAAGTTGTGTGCTTCCTATTTTCATGCTCTCGAGTAAACAAAAAATATCAGAAAAATATTAAAAAAATAGTGAAGAGAGCACAGATATTAAAGCATTGACAGCACAGACTTGAAAACAGTTGGCCTATACACTTGTGCTGTACTTATTGGTTATATCTTCCTGATTTTTTATTTGCCTTGCGTTGTGCTAGGCCTAGAACACTTGTTAACCAGCAACAGTTCCTACATTGAATACTTATTCAACTTTGTTTTGCTGTTAACGATTTTTGCTTATTAGCCACCATATTGTGCCATCCAAGCTCCACTTTTCCTTTTGAGCAGAACAGGTACCTTTGCAATCACTCCACGCTTCATTGATTCTCACCGTCCATCGTTTACCACCTGTTATGTCGGAAAGTGTAAGAACGTGGTAAGACGCTTGAGAGAGAGAGAGAGAGAGAGAGAGAGAGAGATTGTTTCCTTCCTTCCACTTTTCACATTGCCACTATCCTTTGTAGTTGATAGGGATAACATCTTTTTGTTGTCTTTTATTTACTACTAACAATGGCAGAAGATAAAAGGGATGATGAATGTGTTCAACATGCTGAGTTGCGTGACATGATGAGGGAAATGACAGATATGGTCACCAAAATCCACGCATCAACAGAGGCGTCATTGACAACCTTGAATCGCCAACTTGCTGATCTTGTTGTTCGGATGGATACTCTTGAGGCGCGGCTGCCTCTCGCTGAAGAACGTGAAGACGGTTCTTATAATATGGAAGATCATAACAATCAACCACGACTTCCACTTTATCTACGAGGTATGGGAGGTAATAATCATTATAATTACAATGATCGTCATAACAATTTTAATCGTCCTCTTGATGATCCTTTTGCTAAAGTCAAATTTACTATACCCTCTTTTTCTGGTGCTTATGATGCTGAGGCATATCTTGATTGGGAGATGACAGTAGAGCAGAAATTTAATACCCACCTTGTTCTCGAACAACATAGAGTACGTCAAGCCACTAGTGAGTTTAAGGATTTTGCTATCATATGGTGGAATGAACTTGTTAAAACTAGAACTGATCCTCCAACATGGGATATATTAAAGGATGCTATGCGTGTTTGTTTTGTTCCTCCTTCTTTTCAGCGGGACCTTCGCAAAAAATTGCAGCGCTTAGACCAAGGTAACATGTCCGTAGAGAAATATTATCAAGATTTACAAAAAGGTATGTTGCGCTGTGGGGTAGTAGAGGACATGGATGATAAAATAGCTCGTTTTCATAAGGGTTGAGGCGTGAAATTCAGAATATTGTTGATTATAAGGAATATGATACTGTTAACAGATTATTTCAGCTGGCTATGTTGGCAGAAAAAGAATTGCAGGGCCGCCAACAGCAGCAGCAACAACGCACAAGGAGCACCTTCACACCGCGTTCGACATTTACACCATCCAAAACAGCACCATCTTCGAGTTTTCGTACAGCCACTACACCATCCAATGGTGGCCAAAAAACTTCACCTACTTCTCCATTTCCTCGCGCGCTGAAGGGCAGCAAGACGACACCATTCAAGCCTACCTCTTCCACTCCTTCCACGAGTCGAACTTCCAACATTAAGTGTCACCGCTGCCAGGGAATTGGTCATGTGATGAAAGATTGCCCTAGCAAACGAGCATACATAGCATGAGATGATGGCGGGTATGATAGTACTTTGGAAGTTGAAGACGAATATTCTCTTGCTACTAACGTTGCAGGACCAAAAGATGACCACTATAGCACAGATGAAGAGGTACTTGGTACTGCAGCAACAGAAAATTATAGAAGCATAATTGTGCAGCGTGCTTTGAGCTCCAAAGTTGAGGCGGATGACAAGCTACAATGACACAATCTTTTTCACATGTTTCTCATCGTCAAGGACTGCCGTGAACACACTATAATTGATGGAGGCAGCTGCAATAACTTGGTGAATACGGATGTGGTCAAGAAACTTGGGTTGACAACAAGAGCACACCCTCATCCATACCACATCCAGTGGTTCAACAACAGCGGTAAGGTTAGGGTAACACAAACAGTGAGAGTACATTTTTTTATTGGTTCTTACCATGATTTTGCCGATTTTGATGTCGTGCCTATGGATGCTTGTTCTCTTTTGTTGGGACGTCCTTGGGAATTTGATACGGATGCTATTCATCATGGTAGAACTAATAAATGTACTTTGATGCATAAAGCAAAGAAAATCACTTTGCTTCCTATGACTCCTGCTGAAATTGTGCATTTGGAGAAAAGTAAAACACGTGATGATACGGCAACAAAATCACTAGACTCTGAAAAACAGCAAGTAATTAAGTTAAAATCACCTTCGTTGCTCACAACTAAATCTGACCTTGCTGATTTATTTAATACCAAGGGGATGTACTATGCTTTAGTATGCAAAGAAGCCATGTTTTCGCCTCATGAAGTGTCCATTGCATTGCCCCCTGCTGTTACTAACCTTTTGCAGGATTTTGCATATGTGTTTCCCCCCAAGATACCCCCTGGATTACCACCTATGAGGGGCATTGAACATAAGATCGACTTGATTCTAGGGGCAAGTTTACCAAGTCGTGCGGCGTACAGGGCAAATCCGGAAGAGACAAGGGAAATTCAGCGACAAGTTCAAGATCTTTTGAACCGCGGGTATATTCGTGAAAGCCTTAGTCCTTGTTCTGTTCTTGTTCTTTTGGTTCCTAAGAAAGATGGTAGCTGGCGCATGTGTGTTGATTGTAGCGCGATTAATAACATCACCATTCGATATCGTTATCCTATTCCTCGCTTAGATGACATGCTTGATGAATTGAGTGGTGCTATTATTTTCACAAAAATTGACTTGTGTAGTGGTTACCACCAAATTAGAATGGCACTAGGAGATGAATGGAAAACTGCATTTAAAACAAAGTTTGGACTTTATGAGTGGTTAGTCATGCCTTTTGGTTTAACTAATGCACCTAGCACTTTTATGTGATTAATAGACGAGGTTTTACGTGCTTTTATTGGAAAATTTGTGGTGGTTTATTTCGATGATATCCTCATTTATAGCAAGTCATATGACGAACATTTTTTATCATTTACGTGCTGTTTTCAGTGTCTTGAGAGATGCACATTTATTTGGTAACCTCGAAAAGTGCATCTTTTGCACCAATCGAGTTTCGTTTCTTGGATATGTCGTTTCATTGCAGGGTACTGAGATAGATGCGGCAGAAATTGTGGCGATCACTAGCTGGCCAACTCCATCGACCGTCACGCAGGTGCGTAGTTTTCTTGGTTTTGCAGGTTTTTATCGACGCTTTGTGCGGGATTTCAGCACCATTGCAGCACCTCTCCATGAATTGACAAAGAAGGGAGTACAGTTTTGATGGGGCGAACAGCAGCAACAAGCTTTTGATGTTCTCAAATTAAAGCTAAGCACCATTGCTACAACTTCCTGATTTTGACAAGACATTTGAGCTAGAATGTGATGCAAGCGGCATTGGTATTGGAGGTGTTCTCATACAATGAGGTAAACCCGTTGCATTCTTGAGTGAAAAATTGCATGGTCCTTCTCTGAATTATTTCACTTATGATAAGAAATTGTATGCCTTAGTGCGAGTTCTACAAACTTGGCAACATTACCTATGGTCTAAGGAATTTGTCATACATTCCGATCATGAATCTTTGAAGTATCTTAAGTGTCAAACCAATCTGAATAAATGACATGCTAAATGGATTGAGTTCATAGAATCATTTCCATACAACATTAGGCATAAGAAAGGGAAGGAGAATGTTATTGCAGATGCATTATCTAGACGTTACACCATGCTATCCCAACTTGATCATAAAATATTGGGTTTAACAATAAAAAGATTATATCCTACTAATTTGGACTTCAAAGATGCCTTTGAAAATTGTAGAGAAGGAAGAACTTGGAATAAATATGTACTACGGGAGGGCCTCCTCTATCGTGCTAACAAGTTGTGTTCCTGCTAGTTCCGTTCGCCTATTACTTTTGCAGGAAGCACATGGAGGAGGTTTGATGGGACATTTTGGAGTGAAGAAAACTGAGGACGTGCTGGCCACACACTTCTTTTGGTAAAAGATGAGACGTGATGTCGAGCACTACGTGTCACGATGCACTACTTGCAATAAAGCTAAATCTCGACTTAACCCACATGGTCTTTATACGCCTCTTCCTGTTCCTAGTGTACCTTGGCAGGATATTTCCATGGATTTTGTTTTGGGAAAACCTAGGACTAAGAGGGGGAGGGATAGTATTTTTGTGGTTGTTGATATTTTCTCCAAAATGGCACATTTTATACCTTGTCATAAGAATGATAATGCCTCACACATTGCTGATTTGTTTATGACGGAAATTATGCGTTTACATGGTGTGCCAAATACCATTGTTTTTTATCGTGATGCAAAATTTTTAAGTCATTTTTGGAGAACTTTATGGTATAAATTGGGAACCAAGCTGCTGTTTTCGACCACATGTCACCCACAAACTGATGGACAAACTGAGGTAGTAAATCATACTCTATCCACTATGTTGCGGGCTGTTTTAAAAACAAATTTAAAGGGTTGGGAGGATTGTTTACCACATATAGAATTTGTTTACAACAGGTCAGTTCACTCTACTACAAAGGTAAGCCCATTCCAGGTAGTGTATGGTTTCAATCCCCGTGCTCCTATTGATTTATTACCTTTGCCTCCTTCTGAAACTATAAATTTGGATGCTACACAACGATCTGAATTCATTCTTAAGATGCATGAAACTATAAAGAAAAATATTGAAAGGATGAATGAGAAGTATATAATTTCTGGTAGTAAAGGTAGAAAAGAAGTAAAACTTAAACCAGGAGACTTGGTATGGCTACATTTGAGAAAAGAACGATTCGCTCAATTGAGAAAATCTAAACTTATGTCACGAGCTGCTGGTCCTTTTAAGATTGTTGAAAAGATCAATGACAATGCATATAAGCTTGAGTTGCCTCCCGATTTTGGGGTTAGTCTCACATTTAACATTTTAGATTTACGACCATACTTGGGAGAAGAAGATGATCTTGAGTCGAGGACGACTCCGATTCAAGAGGGGGAGGATGATGAGGGCATCACAACAGTCGATACTCACATTGATATACAAGGATCAATCACAAGAGCACAAGCGCGGTCACTAAATCAGCAGGTGGACTCGTTCCTAATTTCCTACCCATGTGACTTTGAGAATGGATTGCTATTTAATGATTTAATTGTTATTAGGAACCATGGACATGATCAACAAGTAAAGAGAGGCGGATTTAGGGATGTGGAGAACCAGATGGGACGTCCACAAGTTGATGGAAACAGTCACCAACCCGGACTCGAGTTCAACTCGGAGTCTAGGAGCAGTCCATTTTAAAACGGACGTCCAGGATGCATACAGACTCCGTTTTCGACGTTCTACATATGCATGGAAATATGAGAAGATAAACTTTCCAATGGTTCTGGTCCCACATTAAAATTAGCAAGAAGTCATTGGGAGTTGTCGAAACAAGTTGAATTCAGAGTTCTGTCCGGTGCTACACCACCGTACTGGGCTTTTGGGCCTTGTATCCCATATGAGTCCACTAGGGACGCGTCTAAGGGTCTTATGGCCAAACCCTAGCCTTTAAATACTGTAGCCGCCGGCCAAATTCATGGGTTTTGCTTAGATTAAACAATCTCGCCGTTCTACGGTTTTGTGAGACCCCAATTTTGCAATTTCAGATTGCATCTTCATCATTCTTGCTTGTGTTCTCGGTTGCACCTGCAGGGATAGCCTTCTTGGCGAGGTCAAGCATGTGAAGCACGGTTGATAACCAACGGAGCAGAGGTGTAGTGATTGCAGGGTTAATTCGGGTCTGCTCGAGTGCATCGGATCATCAACATCGAGATCTCCACTTCAATCGACCTACCTTTCAAAAGATCAGGCCTAAACCGCTCATCATCCGGTTGACCACTCCTTTCTTGATCCTTCGTCTTCTTCTTCTCCTCTTTACTTGAGTAACCTAGCTTATCACGAAGTCACGCCTTAAGTTGGTGAACTTCTTCATCGTCACTTGAATGGTCTTGCAGCACATCCGCGTTCTTCTTCTTGTCATGTGTGTTGTCGCCTTGCTTACGTCAGCGGAATCTCGTGTCCCTCCACTCCGACCATCTTCTCTCCGAGTGGTTAGACTCTTGATGGAGAGACCTGCTCTTATACCAATTGAAAGTTGCCTAGAGGGAGTGAATAGGCTAAAATACCTGAAATGACTTAATTAAACGAGATTAGAACACAAGGGCCGGACTAGTCTGGCTCAGTGGCGGACTAGTCCGGTCAGCCTGCTGGAAAAACCTAAAACTTGATTTTTATGGGTTTTTTAGATTTTAGCCTAACGAAATGCGGATAAAATAACTAGCAATCTAATATGACACGTATGATCGAATATTGAAATGGATTGCAAGATTGTAACGAGGAACACTATATGATCAAAATAGACAAAGTGAACCCTAAGCAATTTAGCAATCGATGAATTGTGAATGCAGGAGAAGACACGGAGATTTTTGCCCGAGGTTTGATTCCACTCAGAAATCTACGTCCCCGTTGAGGAGTCCATATAGGACCAGGTTTAACAACCCTTTCCTCACCAAGTCGCCACTAAGGCCAACCCGGTTCTTCCGCTATCTCAAGGGTGAACTTACAAGATCTTTGGGTCTGCTCACAATCCGAGGCTCCCACTTGAACACGTCCACAAACTTCACGAATCTCATAAGCCACAGGTCACAAAGACTCACACCAAGTGCACGAGATCACTCAAGAGCCAAAACACGAAGTTCTTCCTTCTCCTCTACTTACACACCCAAATCCACTCAAGAATTGGTTCTAGAGGGTGAGTAGGCAAGAGAGAAGGCTTAGAGAGGCTCTAGGATGATTGTGATGGCGCTAGGGTTCCAGAGAGGTCTAAATGAAGTCGGGGCATCTCCTTTTATACAAGTCCCGACATCCAACCGTTGTCACCAACTAAAGTCCGGACTAGTCCGGTCAGGACCCCAGACTAGTCCGGTCTGCGGGGACCACTGACGTCACAAAGGCTACCTACTCCACAACGTTCAAATTTCAAATGTTCACAAACCTTCGGACTAGTCCACCTCACAATGGACTAGTCCGATCTCACACAGGAACTCTTTGTCTGGGTGAGAACGGACAAGTCTGCAGGACCCGGACTAGTCCGGCCACTAAGGCAGACAAGTACGGTCTACCAAGACTTAGCCGTGGGAGATCTCATCTCACAACCATACGTACTAGTCCGCCTCAGAACGGACTAGCCCAAACTCACACATGAACTCTTTGTCCGGGTAAAAACGGACAAGTCTGGCTAGCCCGGACTAGTCCGGCCACTGAGGCGGACAAGTCCGTTCTACCAGGACTTAGTCCCGAAACACTCTCACCAAGAGAGAACCGGACTAGTCCGTCCCCAAACGGACAAGTCCTAACTCAGTCAGAAACTCTTAGTCTGCCCTAAAACAGACTAAGTCGTAGGACTCCGGACTAGTCCGGCCTACCCAAGTTTACCTCACTAGCACTCTCCACTAAGGATTTGACACTTCTAACGCTTTGAGCTCTCTTCTATAATCTCAATGCACTTGACACACACACTCTCACTTTAACACAGCTAGCCTACTAAAGACTCAAATGAAACCCTAAATTCTACTCTTTGAGTCTTCGACACTGTTCTTCATCCTTTTTCTTTTTGAGAGTTTAGGTGTCCACCATGGAAATATCCTGTGTTTATGATCATCTCAGCTCATTAGTCTCTTAATCATCGTCATCAATCATCCAAAATCCACGGGGATACCTAGATGCACTTACAGTATCATATTGAAACAGCGCTAAGATGTCTCAAACCAATGGTTTGTAACAGGGCAAAGGTAGAAGGGTGCATCGCCGAAGCATTTACTCTTAAGGAAGTAGGATATTTTCAAGTGTTTACTTTGTAGAGGAACACAATGTCAATACTTCAGCAATGCGGTACAATATGAATGATCAACCTCCTTGTAGCGATCTCTCCATTTTTGCAACAACAGGCACTGCAGTTGGTAGTTGCAATTCCTACAACTCTACCGCAGAAGAAAGGAGACTTGGTTGGAGACGCTCAAGATGTCGAGACTTATGATATGCGGAAACGAAAATGAAATCTAGTCCAGACTCTCAGAAAAGAAGATCGATGGTCTGGTTTATGGAGTAGGGTACATGATCGTGACGTTGATAAATTTTGAAATTGATGAAGTAATGTTTTCTTCACTAACTTATCATGAATTTTATATATTATGTTAGTATATTTATCAATTACTCGTTGTATTAGGATGTCGTCGTCAAGTGGAAAGGGGAAGGGGAGGAAGGGGGTGAGAGGGTTCCTCACTCAGCCCCGGGACTTTGTCGTCTCATGTACCTCGTCAGGTGTGAGTAGACGCTCTCAGCTGATGAGGCACCTTCCACACTTTCTAGACCGGGTTTTGTCCTTGCAACGCATGGAGGTAAATTTCAGTTGCCAATCATGTTATTTGAAATTGCATTTATCAATTATTTTTTTCTTATGAATCATTTGTTTTTGCAGTCTGACTTAGAGTCTTCTGAGTCGGAGCCAGACATTGGGGCTACCCAGCCCTCGGAGCCGACTACAAAGCCCTCGGAGCTAGCTACGCAGCCCTCGGAGCCGGCAAGCGTGGATCCTTCAGGCTCCAGTGGTGACCAGCCGTCCGGGTCGTCGGACGTGGTGCCGCCGACGAGGCGACGCGCGAGGAGGACCCACTTTGCTACTCCTCCTCCTGTTCCTCGTGAGCGGATCACCATTCATCCACTCGGAGACAAGTAAACAAATTGTATACTATTAAATATTGGATGTTTTCTGCCGATACATAATAAGTTAACAATTTTTACAGATCTTGGCACGACTGTTTGTTCGCGGGCCGGGGAAACCACAGGTAGGTTAACGGTGTCATCGGGGCTTTAGTGTGGTTGCACTATCCTGGTGTCATCGACGATGTCCCTGCTTTGTCGTAGGACGACTACGCTCGTGTCCCCCACGAGGTCCACAGCACCCTTCAGGGGGCCGTGTGGAACAATTTTATTGTAAGTTTAAATGTTTGCATTTTTAACACTCAATTAAATTGTTAAAGCGGATTAATCAAATGTTTGTTTTCTTAAAGTTGTGGTACCATCTAGAGGACTCGAGCAAGACCATGATGGAGCACGCGACTGCCGTGTTCCACAACAATGCTCGGAAGCTCGTGGTGCAGGCGTTGTCGTATGCCCGCATCCAGGCGATCAACGAGTACAACAAGCGGCATCAGCAGCAGCAGGGAGGGGTCCGTTTAGGAAGGACTTCGACACGTACTTGACCGAGGATCAGTATGTGGAGGTAAGTTATTATTGTTAACTATTTACAATAATTACTTATGTTAACAGTAGTTGATGAAATACTAAATATGTGCAGGTTAGTATTAGCTGGTTAGAGAGACAGCCCGACGCGTACCGGACAATGTGTTCTAATATGTTGCAATGACAGACCTTAGCATTTCAGTAATCCCCCCTCTCCCTTCTCTCTCTCTCTCGCTCTCTTTGTCCCTCTCCCCATCCCCCTCTCCCTTCGCTCTCTCTCTCTCTCTCTCTCGCTCTCGTTGTCCCTCTCCCCATCCCCCTCTCCCTTCTCTCTCTCTCGCCGTTTGTACCTATGCTGGGGGCGGCTGTGATGAGGGTGCCTGTGGCGGTTGCGGCCACGATGGAAACGGGAACTTCTGGCCACTCTGTCGAGCTAAAACCTGTCATTGCAACATATTAGAACGCATATGTATTACTAAAATGCTAAAAAATTTAAATACAATAATTTAAATTACTTATCTCCACCGCTGTGTGCATCTGGGCCATGAGGTTGGCATGGTACTCCTGGACGGCCCTCGTCCTGTTGAGCTCCTCTTAGGTCCGCGCAAGCCTATCCTCCATGGCAGGAACTCTAAGTCCCTCTGTGACAGACGGCTACTCGATGGGCCAACGGACGAAGCCTCTGTCGATGGAGTGCCTCTCGAAGGCCACGCCGCCCTCGAGTCCACAACTCCATCAAAAATGGTAAACCTATGAAAGATATAAAAATAATAAGTAGAACAAGGAAGTTTTAAAAAAAATGAAACAGTTGACCAACTCACCGTCCATGGGCCTTCCTGCCACCGCTTGTGTACACGGTCTAGGCTCGATTGGCGCGTTTTCTGAATCGTAGTATTCGCTGTGTATCTTCTTCACCTCCTGCGCGTACTTTTCCTAAAAACAAAGAAATGATGCAAGTGTATCAGTAATAGTATTACTTATAATTAAATTGATGAATTTTGAAAACTTACCAGTCGATCGGCCGCGACCTGACTACACTGCCCGGGCTATGAAGGGTCACTTCCCCTGTGACCTCTCTTCCAAACCTCGGTTGGTGTCGGCTCCTGACCGGTCTCTCGCTCCTTAGATACGTGTTAGTTGAAGAAATATATTATGAACACATAAACAAACTTAAAATATAGTTACCATGCGTTTAGCCATACGCACGTAGCCATCACCACCGTAGTTGTGCTGGTTGTCTGTCCCTCTGCAGGCTCGAGCCTTGTAGACTTACTGATAAAGTCCTTGCTAGCCCAGTACCGACAAAGAGCTCGGTACACGTCGGGTTGTCTCTCTAACCAGCTAATACTAACCTGCACATATTTAGTATTTCATCAATACCATTAACATAAGTAATTATTGGAAGTAGTTAATAATAATAACTTACCTCCGCGTACTGCTCCTCAGTCAAGTACGTGCCAGAGTCCTTCCTAAATGGACCCCCTTCATGCTGCCGTTGATGCCGCTTGTTGTAGCCGTTGATGGCCTGGATGCGGGCGTATGACAACAACTGCACCACTAGCTTCTGAGCATTGTTGTGGAACACAACAGTCGCGTGCTCCATCATGCTCTCGCTCGAGTCCTCTAGCTGGTACCGCAGCTTTAAGAAAACAAAAATTTTATTAATCCGCATTAACAATTTAAATGAGTGGAAAAAATGCAAACATTTAAACTTACCATAATAGTTCCACACGGCCCCCTAAAGGGTGTCGTGGACCTCGTGAGGGACATGAGCGTAGTCGTCCCACAACAAAGCACGGACACCGTCGATGATACCGGGATAGTGCACTGCACTAAAGTCCCGATGACACCGCGAACTTGCTTGTGGTGTCTCTAGCCCATGAACGAACGGTTGTGCCAAGATCTGCAAAAGTTGTCTCCGAGTGGACGAATGGTGATCGCTCATGAGGAACGGGAGGAGGAGCAGCAAAGTGGGTCCTCCTCATCCATCGCCTCTTCAGTAGCACCACGTTCGGTGATCCGGACGGCTGGTCACCACTGGAGCCCGAAGGATCCACGCTCGCCGTCTCCAAGGGCTGCATAGCTCGCTCCAAGGGCTACGTAGCCGGTTCCAAGGGCTGGGTAGCCCCAACCTCTAGCTCCGACTCAGAAGACTCTGAGTCGGCCTGCAAAATAAATGATTCATAAGAAAAAATAATTGATAAATGCAATTTCAAATAACGTGATTGACAACTGAAATTTACCTCCGTGCGCTGAAAGGCCACAACTCGGTCAGAAAAGTCTGGAAGGTGCCTCATCAGCTGAGAGCGTCTGCTCGCACCTGACGAGGTACCTGAGAAAACCAAGCCCAGGGGCTGGGTGAGGAACCCTCTCACCCCCTTCCTCCCCTTCCCCTTTCCATTTGACGACGACATCCTGATGTAAGTAGTAATTGATAAATATACTAAGATAATATACAAAATTCATGATAAGTTAGTGAAGAAAACATTGCTTCATCAATTTCAAAATTCATCAACGTCACGATCATGTACCCTACTTCGTAAACCATACCATCAATCTTCTTTTCTTAGAGTCTGGACTAGATTTCATTTTTGTTTCCACATATCATAAGTCTCGACATCTTGAGCGTCTCCAACCAAATCATCGAGTCTACACTAGGCTCGACAATGAACGAGTCTGACAACTCTTCTTCTTGGTAAACCTCATCAACTTCATTAGTATCATGGTAACCATCATCTCCTGGAGTGTATAATCGCTCACAAGGATTCACCTTATGTACCACCCACTAAGCATCGAGTTCTTTGCATGGATAAGATAGGTAATACACTTGCTCCACTTGGTGTGCAAGAACAAATGAATCGTATCCTCATAGCCGTTCCTTGTGTTTGACTTCCACCATGCCAAATTGGTTTTGTCGAATTCCATGATTGTTATCAAACCAATCACAGTTAAAGAATATTGCTCGAAGATCCTTATTACCGAAGAAAGCAAATTCAAGAATTTTTTTAATGATCCCATAGTAATTAGTTTCACGTCCTTGAGAGTCGATTGCGCTCGTCACAACTCTGGTATTAAATGTTGTCATGAGTGGACGATGAGATTCAAATTGAGTTGTACGAAATCAGAAGCCATTGACGTCATATCGACCGTAACTTCTAAGTTCAACCAATCCATAGGATAGTTGTCGCAAGTCTTCATGGACATTGGCATCTTTCATGCACTTTCCAAAATATGAAGTTATAAGAAAAATTTGTAAATACTCGTAAGTTAAAAAAAATACTCCTAAGTTATAAGAGAATGTTACAAGATCACAAAAACAAGATAGGAAGTTAGGTCTTCCGTTTATTCCATCTCATCGCATCGCTTCTACTTGTTTGCTCGTAGGTTAATGTTTATGTGTCCAATTCTGTTTGTGAAACTCTCTGTACGAAAAGAAAAATTTTAGAATAGATCTGTTCCAAAATATGTTGAGTACATAAATGTAGGACAAACACTTACTCAAAATATTTATCCATATCATCTATATTAGCGTACATGTAGAGGAAAGCAGCATTCCTTTCTTTTGCGGTAGAGTTGTAGGAATTGCAACTACCAACAGTAGTGTCTCTTGTTGCAAAAATGGAGAGATCGCTACAAGGAGGTTGCTCATCCATATTGTACCGAATTGCTGAAGTATTGATATTGTGTTCCCCTGCAAACTAAACACTTAAAAAATATCATACTTCCTTAAGAGTAAATGCTTCGGCGATGCACCCTTCTATCCTTGCCCTGTTACGAACCATTGCTTTCAGATATCTTAGTGTTCTTTCAATATGATACATCCACCTATATTGTACGGGACTGTCCACTTTAGCTTCATATGGAAGATGGATAAGGAGATGTTGCATTGGATTGAAGAAATCTGGAGGAAAAAATTCCATCTTACATAATAATATCGGTATCTTCTTATCCAACTTACTCATCATCTCTATCGTGATTTCTTTAGCAAAGAGCTGTCTATATTAGTGGCTAAGCTCGGCTAGCACCTTCCACACCGCATCATCAAAATATCCCCGAAACATAACAGGTAGAGTCTTTCCATGATTATGTGATAATCAAGACTATTCAACCCAATGAGTTTTCTCATTTTCACATTCACAACTTATTTCAGACTAGCTGCGTAACCATTTGGGAATTTCAAACTTTTCAAACACTCGAGGACTTCTTTCTTTTCTTTTGGTCGAAGACCGAAGGAAGCACGTGGTTTACCACCACTTTCGGAGAGCTCAAGAGTTGGACGGTTATAAAGCTCAGTCTGGTCCTTTCGAGCCTTTATATTATCTTTCGTTTTGCCCGTCATGTTCATGCATGTGCTTATGATACATTTCTCCATGTTACGCTCTTAATACATGACATCAATGTTGTGCATTAGTATCAACGACTTCACATATGGTAGCTCACATAGTCCACATATATGAGTCCAATTATGATCATCTCCAAAACGAGAAAATATCTGGGACGATCTTTATCTAGCAACAGTTTATCCAACATATCAGATATTTCCGACCCGTTAAGAAGTTTTGGTGGTTCTTTAGTAACAACAGTGTCCTTTCTGAATACATTCCTATGTCACCTAAACATGCCATACGCTGAAAAATCATGAACGGACCACAAATAAGCAGCTCGAAGGTTGAATATCTACTTCTTGTAATTGTCGTACGCTTTGACACCTGTCCACAATATTTTCAATTCTTCGATCAACGGTTTCAACATCATGTTGAGACGTGACCCAGGATGATCCGGCCCAGGTAAAATGAGGTAAGGAAAATGAACTCATACTTCATACAAAGGGCCGGTGGTAGATTGTACTGAATGACAAAGACAGACCAACAAGAGTATGGTGAAGCGTTTGTAATGAATAGCGAGCATCCATCTCTCGCCAACCCAATCCGAACATTTCTCGCATCATGGCTGAAATCTGGATCAAACTGGTCCAGCGTCTTGCATGCCTCACCGTCGGACGGGTGCGTCATGACTTCTTTGTTCTGATGTACACCTTCTTTGTGTCATCTCATGTGTTTGGTAAAAAAAAATCGAAAGAAACAAACGCTTCAACTGGGATGTCACGGGTAAGTATAGAAACTTCTTATGTGTGACTTCTATCGTCACATTTTCACTATCTTCATTAACGACTTCGACATACTCGATTTACCATATTTTAAATATTTCTTCTCTTTGGTATGATCTTTTTAGAAAAGCATGCAGTTGTCTGGACACACATCAATCTTCTCATATTTCATATCGAGACCCGAAAGCAATTTCTTCGCGTGATACATATCTTTAGGCACTTTATAGGGCCGTGGAAGGATATCGCTGATCAATTTGTTGAGGTTGTTGTAACAGTTATTAGAAAAGTACTTAGACTTAATTGCCATAAGTCTAGTCATGAAAGTGAAGAGGGTCACTTCTGTGTGTTCATGCAGCGGCTGTTCTGAAGCTTTGAGAAGCTCGAAGAACGCTTCAACCTCCATTGTAGGTGGATGCTCCGTAACGTCTAGTTGTATAGCTTCTAGCATCTCATCCATCCTATCATCCCCCGTGTTATCATCACTGTCCTCTTCCACTTCTTGTACAGCTTTAAAAGCTATCTCGCCGTGAAAGGTCCAAACCTCATAATATGGTGTGTAACCATTTCGACACAAATGTAACGAAAGTTCTACTTTGTCCAAAAACTTGGTATTCCGGCATTTCGTACAGGGGCACCGCACTTTATCGGTATTTGACAACGAAAATGCTTGATCTATAAAAGCATATGTCTTGGTGAACCACTCATCTGAGTGACCACCAGATCTGCTCTTCCAACCAGTATACATCTAACTGCGATCTTCACCCATGTTTTACTCTACAGTATAAAGCCATAGAAATTGCATTCACTTTACATCTATTGAAAGGGATAAGTCCTAAACGCACCTAAGAGTGACCAGGGGAGCGCACTTATAACGAGACGCGAGGTCCGGATCTAGACAAAATTTTGGCAGCATAACCCCAATGTTCTCTAACTGCACGCCCGATAATGGTGCAGTGGAGAACATTAGGGTTACACCTTCGAAATCTCGTCTGAATCCAGACCCTGCGTCTAGTCATAAGCACGCCCCCTCGGTCACTCCCGGACTGTCCAAAAAGGGACAATTCCGAACCTACACGTCTCACATGCGTAACGCATGTGATACGGGCCGGTCCGATACGGGTGACGCATATTGTATAGGTTACGTTAATCTTACATTTTAGCGTGATTTACGATAGAGAGGTAAGAATGAGAGAGAGAAGGAAAGAACGAGGGTGGTTAGGGCTAAAAATGGCCGGAGAGTACTCGGCGACGGCGGCGGGCGGTGGAGGAACTCCGACGATCTTGTTCTCCAACACAGATGGACAAAAAATCTTGGGACATGATCAGTTGGCTTCACAAAAACCTAAGAAGCGCTAAACTAGTTGGCTACGGCGACGGCGGCCATGGCCATGGCACCGATGACACTTCTTGATCGAAACCACACGGTTCTCGATGTTTCTCTCGGTGGCGACCATGGTCGTAGCCATTGACCTTTAAATGGGTCGTGTCGAGCCATAAATGGGCTATGCCGGGCTGAGCCGGCCCGAAGCCCGTTTATTTATATATCGATATTATACACTCAAGCAATCAAATTAAACTAAAATTTCTAACTTAATAATCAACTAACTCAAAATTTTAAAAGGAATATTAAACTAACTTAATAATCAACTAAACCAAAATTAAGCAACCTACTTAAGTAATAAATTAAATCATTAACTAAACTAGTTAATAAAATAACTAAATTAAGAACTAAATGAATTAAATTAATTACTAAATGAACTAAATTATTTATTAAATGAAGTAAATAAACTAAATAAATTACTAAACAAACTAAATGAACTAAATTAATTACTGAATCAACTAAATAAACTAAATTATTTACTAAACAAACTAAATGAACTAAATTAATTACTAAATAAAACGTACCTCGAAGTGGTGGCAAAGCAGGGTGGGCCTGGGGCCGAGCGGCGGCAGCGGGGCCAGGGCGAGGCGGCGCAGGCGGCGTGGCGGCGCGGGAAGGTGCGCGGTGGTGGCGCAGGCGGCGTGGCGGCGCAGGAAGGTGCGCGGTGGCGGCACCGGGGCGGCAGCGCGACCGGGGGAGCGCGAGGCGACGGTGCCAGGGCGGCATGGGGAGGCGCGTAGGGGCGGTGCGGGGCGATGGGGCGGCCGGGGGAGCGCGGGGCGGCGGTGCCGGGCCGGCTTGGACGGCGGGGCAGCGGTAGAGCGGCTTGGGGAGGCGCGCGGTAGCGACACGGGGCGGCGGTGCGGCCGTGGGAGCGCGTCGGCGGCGACGATTTTCGGTGGCGGCGGTGCGGGTTAAAACCTGGACATTACGATGGCTTTTTAACTTACGACGGCTTAGGTTATGGTCGTCTTAAGTTATTCATAGTTTAGGATGGGGCTTTAACTTATGACGGCTTAGGGGTTTTGGCCGTCGTAAGTTACGTGTAACTTACGACGGGCCTCTAACTTACGACACCATGGGCCCATGACCGTTGTAAGTTAGTTTACTTACGACTGCCTACAACGACTATCGTAAGTTATGTTACTTACGACGGCTAGCCGTCGTAATGTGTTAGGTTTTCTGTAGTGATACGACGGTTATGGGCTTAATTATGACGGTTTAGGCAGTCGTAAATGTGAAAGATTGTTGTAGTGTAGGTCAACAGTTTTCTTGACCAAATCTTTCAAAAACATACCCAAAAGTGAGTACTTTTTGTAGAATAGTAATGATGTACAACTCAACAAAATTCTAAATCTAATAAAAAATGACTTATAAATGTTTTATGTCAAATTTAGAACTTCATACCAATGGTTATGCATGCCCGCATCAACGCTCATCCAATGGTTGTTGTTTGTCGACCACACACTAACGATGTATGCTTTTGTTGTTGCTGCCCATAGCCCTGTCTTGTCCATCTTGAAGCGTAAAAGCACCTCGGCACCCAGTCGCTCACCACCGAGCTCGGATCGCTATTGCTTGCTGACCTACATCTAAGCCCATGGGGACTAGTCACGATATTGGAGGGTAAATTTGAATTGAGTCCCAGTAATTAATGAATTGCTATTGCTCCTATGTTAAACCAGGGTTCTAGAGTGATCGATTCGTTTTCATGACTGTTGCAGTAGTCGTTTTGCACGTCAGAGTGTTACTTGTAGGTTACGGTGTCAGCTTATGTGTTTTTCCTATCCTCTTGAAAAATCCACAACCCTTTGTCCCAAAACTGAAGCACACACTCAGCAAGCAAGTAGAGAGCACAGATTGAGCAGCATCTACCATTTCTCCTCCCTTGTAATTAATGTACATACCAATCACTCCTCAACCCTCAATCATCTCCCCAACCAAAATCACTATGCATTACAACACGGTCTGAACTGAACCTCCTTCTCCCCCAGATAATTAACCCACACAGCACACACCGACTGTTCTCAGTAGGGTGTTGCATGTATAATGTCTGGCCCCACCCCACGCATCAGTCCCCCAGCAGGATGCATGAGCTCAACTGGAGAGGGTCTGTATGATGGTGTTGTGCCATGGGTCGGACAGGTGCTGCAGCAGGTTGTCGAGGGAGCCCTTGCCGGTCACGTTGTGCTGGATCAGGAACCCCAGGAACGCCAGCATCGCCAGCCTCCCTGCAAGAATACAAGTTATACAACCGGGTGATTAGTTTCAGAGAAGGAAGTGGCTGTGTGACTATAGGGATCGATCAGCCAAGCCAGGCACTCACTAATACTACTCACCGTTGGCAAGCTCCTTCTCCTTGGCCTCGAGCGTGGGCGCGAAGTTGAGCGGGTTGAAGACGCTGCCGGGGTACCCGCACTCGTGCGGCGGCAGGCTGTAGCTCTTGAAGATGGGGTCCTGGTTGACGCTGCCGGGGTTCTTGATGTCCTGCCACCGCCGGATCTCGACGTAGTGGAACAGGATGAACTCGATGACGAACAGCGTCGAGGACGACGCGAAGTACTCGGCCTTGCCGGCGTCGTACCACTGCGGCGCGTTGATGAGCCCTGCCTTGGTCAGCACCTCCGGGATCAGCATCCCGGCCACGCCCAGCATCGCCCACCGCCCGTTCACCAGCTCCGCCTGCACGAACCACCGCAGGTTCTCCGGGTCCTCCGCCAGGCCCAGCGGATCGAACCCGTTGTCACCGGGGAGCCTGCGTGAACACATACATGCGTCAGCTGCCGTCGTCGTTAGCAAGAAAGAGGCTTGCCTGCTTTCTTGGAGAACGTCGGGGCAGTCACCTGCCGTCGAGGTAGGCGGGGGAGGGGAGGCCGGGGAGCCACTCGCCCTTGGCCTCCGTCTTGAGGCTGCGCCTCGTCGTCGACGTCGTCACGCGGCTGAGGCGGCTAGAGTGCCCAAGGAACGCCGATGCCGACAGGCGCAGGGCCGCGACCGGGGCGCGGGCAGTGACGGACGCCATGGCTGGCTGGCTAGCTGCTTCGCTGGGAGCGAGCGGACGGGGCGGCGGAGCGAGCGCGCACGTTCGTTTTCGCCGGGCCGCGGCAGCTTGGTTTGTATTAATCAAACCGCCGGGGGAGCAGCGGGTGTGGCCAGGAGGCTCCGGCCATCACGGACGGAGGAGATGGGCCACGCTGCTGGGTCGGACGGGCGAGACGCCGTCCGGGACGGGTGTGACCAATGAGGAGCCGGGGCTCTTTATCCTGCGTTATCCGGATGCCGGGATACGGGCCAACGGGAGAACAAAAAAGCGTGTTGCTATTGGACGACGGCGGTCTCAGCGGTTCCTAGTGCTGGCTGCCACGTGGGACAGGACGCCTTGCCAAATGGCTGACCCAGATTGCTCGGTACGTCTTGTGACTGCGATTGTGTTGCCGGGAAAAGATCTTGGTGGCGCACGCACACAATCTCTTCGTACTGCAGATGGAGAAGTGTAGGACCAGGAATGGGCATGGATGACCTGAACGGAAGTTTACACTGTACGTCCACCTATATTTAAACTTACGTGGTTACCAAACGATCTTCCATTCAAATTCGTGAATTTTAATAGATTTTGCTTAAATTGGCAGAGTTCAGGCTCCATAACATCTGAGAAGGATACACGTTCCTTACAAAAAAGCAGATGGATAAAGGTATCACTCCAGATCTTGGTTTCACAGCATAGCCTTAGCCTTCGCTTCTTGCTAGAAATAGATTTGGCCAGTGCATCCCAATGAATAGGTGAGAACTAAAAAGAGGAACATAATAGCCGACGGACACCAAGAAATCATTGGGCATCAAAAGAACTCGTTCAGGCACAACAAAGCAACACATAGTAGGAGTTAAACAGATGAATATTAATGGCGGGCAGTTTACAGACACGACTCGCGATATACTTGCGCATGGAGCTCGCAAGTTACAAAAGCTACATCAAAGAGTTACAATGCACCTCCAAAATTTTAAAGCAGTATGTGCAGATCACATGATCTGCGGATAGCATGG
This sequence comes from Neostapfia colusana, assembly GCA_030760725.1. Lineage (NCBI taxonomy): Eukaryota > Viridiplantae > Streptophyta > Magnoliopsida > Poales > Poaceae > Neostapfia > Neostapfia colusana. Next base: position 113,445,199 of record JASWHV010000006.1, read on the forward strand.
GCAATCAGATGAAAACAGCTTATTTCGGGAAGTACATTGGTTGGCCAGCTGGAGGTGGGTGGGGCGGAGCAGCAGGGGGGATGCCATATTGACGCATCTGCTGTGAGGCTTGAAATGACACCGGTGGGGCTCCAGAGCTTGAACCAATTGCAGGATAGTGCGGCATGGAGTTCGACATCAATGGTTGGCTTGTGTATGCGTTTGAGGCAGGTGCAAATGCGCCTGGCTGCATGTTAGGATTCCAAGCCGGCACTTGTCCAACAGGGGCCGTAGCTGCTGTACTTGTATAGAAAGCAGCCGGTGCAGTGTTCTGCCATGCCACTGCAGGCGTTGAAGCTTGTGCAGCAGCTTGCAATTGTGCGTTAGGGTCTGAAATAGTGTAGTCCCTGCTTCTCTCATCATGTGCCTGAATGTGAAAAAGAAAGATTCTGATTAGAACAAGGTGATAGCAGGCAATAGTAAAAAAATAAGGCAAAAAAGATGTCGAGAAAGCATACTGTGTCAAACTGAATGAACATCATTAAGTATTCTTTTAATTAGTTGAGCTACATCCATCATTTAATTAGTCAACCAGACAGAAACTTTATTATATGCTAATTTACACAGCCTGAAACTACTTTTTGTACCTTTACATTGAGATCAGTATGACGAGAGTATGACAGATGAAGCTTACAGTAACCACCATCATAAATGCAGTGTCCCTCCAAAGCTTGTTTGGCAACTGCTGCTGTTGTTATATCTGCAGACGTTCTTTCGTGAGTGATAACTGAAATGTATCTATTTTCTCTTATAAAAATCTACAGTTGTTGGAAGGTAAAACAGTACATTTGCAAACAAGGAATATAATATAGAGATAGAGGATGAAAAGGCATTCCAAACTTATTTTGATCTCCTCAAAGCAATCCTCTTACAACTACACCAATGATAACCAGTGGGAATAAGATTGACTATTATTTACGTCATTAGATTGTTCCACTATACAAAAAATTGTCACATGAGCTAGAGAGGAACTGACAAAACAACAAATGGGATGGTGTTATTTCAAAAGCAGAAGAACAGATAGGATCTGTTGATAATAGAGTTAACCATTGCTACTCTGACCCCCTCAGCATGCCACGTGGGTAAATGTTCTTAAGGTAGGATTGGACAACCAAAACTGAGTGGACACGGTGGTGTCAGAAAGAAACCTATGAAGCAATCCTCTAGTAAGAAAGAGAATATGCTTACAGCAAAAGGTAGAAAATGATCAAGAAATTACTAAAGGCAACTTTATAGCCGTGGCAAGTTGCAGATGTCCATTTTAAGCCTTCACGAACTCCAACACCTCTCCGCTGATGTTTCCAAACTTAGAAACATACGATGCACAAACAAAAATTTAGCTTATATAATCAGCATGGAATCAGTAAGATGCCCAACAATTCTGTACTCCCTTCCTTTTTATAAGGCTAAATTTGGATCAGATACAGGGAATAATAAGGTTGTAAACCAAATGGAAAAGGGACAGCATGAATCCCTAGTACATCAAGATTAAATAAAAAAACTGTCTCTTATATTTTGGAAAGGGGGGAGTATGATATATGAAGTGTGCACAAAAGCAGCCAAGCAACTTACAAATATAAGCCAGTGCCAGTCAATAAATTACAGACAAGGCATATATATCCAACAAATCAAGCTTCAGACCATCAAAGTGTATCCATTGGATCAAGGTTTGGTTGAGTGTATCAGAGGAAGCACATACCTGTATATTGGATCAGAGCCTGCATTCCACCGTTCTTCTCAAACATTGCAATTTTTTGAACAGTTCCAAAAGCAGAAAACACCTGAAATTATCCGTCAAGGTGATTATACAAGTTATCATTCAAACCATTTCTTATTTTTAGATTAATTACAAGGCACTGGATCATTCATACTGTGTGAAGAACATCCACTGTCACAGCATACTGCATATTTTCAATTGATGCTAGAAGTACATTGCTCTCAGGCTCCTTTATCTTCCCATCAGGGCCTACCGCAGGCTGCAAATTTCTCTTGTATAAGCAACTAAAGCAAAAGAAAAAAAAAGCAATGCAATGAGATATGATTATGAATAACCTGCATACCTGCACAATCCCCTCAATTGCAGTTTGGTTGACAGGAAGATAAGGATTTGTGTAATCCCTGCTCAACCAAAAAAAAGTGTTACAAGCAGGTTGATGGTTAAGCTTTCTATATAGTTATTTGTATAATGCAAAAGAGATCAAAAATAATATTAGAAGCATATGCCTCTTTCTTATACCTGCTGCGATGTGACTGAAATTTGATATTTAAATCTTTATGCGCAGAAAAGGTTATCCGCATGTGACAGGCTTCAATATGTTCCGGAAGTAAATACCTGAAAGAGCAAAGTAACATGAGTAATAACTCTTTATTTAAGGTCAGGCTAACCCACAACAGTAAAAATGCCCTACTTTGGGATGCTTCTTCCATCCAATGAATTTTTCGCTTCAAGAGCAGTTGGGGCATCAGTATACTGGATAAGCGCCTGTGAAAAATACCACCGTTAAGTTCAATGTACAACAGAGTAATGTATATGCAAGTCAAACTAAGAACTATGATACCTGGAAACCAGCAGCTTTCTCGAAAGTAGCTATCTTGTGAACAAACCCAAAAGCTGAGAATACCTATATATATTATGAAAGGGACTTTATCAGAAAAATGGAGAATACAAGCCTCCTGCTGACTAATCAGCTGAAGAAAATGGGGTATAGAGGTGAAATATACTGGAGGCCTTGACTTATGAGCTAGATAAATCAAAGAATATATATTATGCCCATAAGTTAGATACAGGACAAAATAAAATCAGCAATTAATGAAAATTGAAATCAGTGCAAACAGGAGCAAGTTTCTGGATTCCCTTTCAATTTGGTGTTCCCAGTAGAGTGCTTGCCCGGTGCACATTTTACTATTATTCTTGGGAGCAGCAGTGCCCTGGCCTTTTGGATATTCTAATCCTCAAAATTATTGCCATGAATCAGGATTTTGCTACAAATCAAGTTTAATTGTAGTTTGAACAGGCCCAAGAGCAATATATAGAGTACTCCCTTTGCTAAGGAATACACTCAACTCCTGTAACCTTAACATATTACATATGTGCCCTAAAGTTATAAATCAATACAATAATGATGTACATTTATTCATTCAAGAAAAAAATTACTGAACATGTCAACTGCCAACAAGAGATGGGCCAAGTTCAATCATGCAGAATTTCAGGTTAAGCCTAAATGGCTAAATATGCCATGGAAAAGATATATTGCGATCAGATTCCTATGGAGACTAATAACATAGCCACAAAGACTCATTGTAAATCAATAATGAATAGATCATTTGATATCGACCAAGCGATGCAACAAGTTGCCCTGGTAGGTGGCAGCTAGATGAATAAGAACACATGTAACAAGCATATATAGAACACATACCAAATGAATCACTTCTATTGTAATATCATTAGGCTGAACGCCTTCGAAGGTGACAAGCAGAACGTTGCCAGAAGAATCACCAGTGCCTTTGTTGTTGGTAATTTCTTGCCTGTTTGAATACTGTATATACACAGTTTTACCACGAACTTGAGCAGGCTCAGAAGATGAGGCATAATAAGACACCATTGAAATTGCTTGGTTTTGATCCGCCTGAAAAAAATGTTTAAGGTAACAATTTAAGAGCCTATCAACTCGGCTCAAATATTTTTACATAAACTGCATTGTGCTATCACCAGGAGTCCAGGATATAACATATATAGTTTACCCAATGCAAGGCATGTTAGAAAAAATGGTCTTTTCCTTAAGCCTAGGTGATCAGCTTGGCAAAGAAATTCAGTTCATTACACCACACACATTGGAATTTTGAATTTTCATGTGTTATGTAGGGGCAAAGGGATGGCAACGAGTTTGGCCACTTACAATGACTTAATCACCACTAGTCCAGCTCCCAGATTACTTAAAAAATAAGTGTGATGCTGTCCTACTGTAAATGTCAAAAGAGAGCAATGTGCATCAACATATTAAAATCACTAATGAGGACATCATGTGTCCAACAAATGCCACAAAGTAGGGCACCTTTGTGATTAAAGATCACTGCCACCAAGTCCTAACCCACACCAAATGATTCAACTCCTCCATTCGATCATAACTCATACAGAACTGAGCGACAGGTCTAAGTTCACATCCTTCCCAAAGTTAATTTTTTCTTGTCCCTCAAAATTTAATTCATCATGATCTAGCACATCCTACCAAAAAGATCTAGTAACTGGCACGCCCCCTGCTCCTACAACACTTGCCGCCAAACAAGTAGATGCAATCGCAAATTCGCAATACCCCTAGATCGCGCACACACCCGCCAATTCCTCCTAATCCCAACCATACCAGCGAATTCCCTCAAGTCCCAACCATCCCAACCCCACGGAGCAAAACCCGCACAAATCCCCGCAGATATTGTAGTAGACAAGGGAGGGGGGTGGAGTGGTGCACTTACGAACTCGACGAAGGCCTGGTTACGGTTAGCGCCGACGTTGCACATGGTGTTGACGACCCTGCCGAAGGGCTTGCAGAGTTCGACGAGCTCCTCCTCGGTGCACTCCCACGGCATGTTCCGCAGGTGCAGCACCTTGGACGGCGTCTGCGTGTACCGGAACTGTGTCGCCGACCCCGACGGCATCCTGGCCCGCTCGGATGGCCCTCTCTCCGGCGGCCGCGCTCGGTGCGGTGGGGCTGGCGCCGCTAGGGTTAGGGTTTGGTGAGTTTTCTTATCGCGGCGCGGGGGTGGAGACGAGTCGCGAGGGGCGAAGCGCGGCTGTTGGGAGAGAGAGAGGGAGAGAGAGAGAGAGAGAGAGAGAGAGAGAGAGAGATTGGTTGATTGGATTGGGATGGCTGTGGTCGGGTCGGGTGATTCCAGAAGAAGACGACGGCGAGGCGCGATCCGTTGAGAGGGGCGTGGGCGCGCGTGTGGTCCTCGTGCAGTCGTGCTCCAGGCTGCAACTGGTGCTAATCTTTCTCGTTTATGATTTTTTTTAGAAAAATCGTTTTTTAAATCACGTAAGAAAGAGATTTTTATCATTATTAAGGGAAGAAGTTTGAAGTTTGTAAGCAATAGTTTATTGGAGTTATGTAAAAACTTCATCAGAAAATATTTATTTATCTTAATGAAAAAATACATAAATCTTATGGTATGATAAAAATAATGGCTACGCGAAGCTCACTATACACTAGAACGAGAACATGCAATGATTTAAATCTAATGGGCATATAAAGAATACACGTGTATATCTTATTTGTTTTAAATCCACTAAATATGTTTTAGCATCCGGGGTCTCTTGTATTTCGTATACAAGTTGTGTCTCACAAATTTAAGCTTTATCCTTTTACACTTTAGACTCATTATAGTCCCACATACTAGGTTTTTGTCTCAAATTTTATTGTTAAGTCAATATAGCTACAACTTATTGTGTAATAGAAGGTGTCAACAAGCACCTCCTCCCCACTTGCCCGCGTCGCCGCTTGCTTTGGCCAACCATTTTTTATGTCACATTGAGGTTAACCTCCATGACTTAGTTCACCTTGCCCTCACCATTCGCTTGTCGGCCCCTCACATGAGCGCCTCACCACTCTCCTTGTCAAATAGTTTACACGCCCTAATTTGAACTGCAAGTCCGAACAAGTTCGGACCAATAAAAAATGAATATTCTATAGACTTACCTAAACTTTTCGATCGCAGACATCTCCAACCCAACCTAGATTAGTCCGGCTTCAAACAAAACCAACTCTTCTGTATGGTCATCCAGACTTTTTCAGAGATTTGACATGTCCAACCCAACCGGACAAGTTTGGGTTCATATAGAACCCTTGTTTCTGTATACTTGCCCGACCTCTTCCATAGACTCTTATCCAGGACATGTTCGTTCCGATACAAACTTGTTCGAGTTCATATAGAACCTACTCTTCCATAGACTACGCTAGACTTTTTTGCGGTTCGGGCAAGTCCGACCCTGCCTGGATATGTCCGGACTTTTATGCATGAAGATTTCTAAGGACTTTCACTAAACCTAAAATTGAAGTTTGGATTGAGCCTTGACACACTTTTTATTGCTTTATACGTCGTATCACTCTTGATATTACGGTGTAACTATACTCAAGGAGTAAAAATAAAAACGGAGTCTAAAACTACCCCTCTTTTTTCTTTTTACACTTAAGATCAAAAACACTTTCATTTCTTTTTATCCTGTGCATAGCTTCATACAAACTCATTAGTTCTTTAATTATTTATCATTATCTAGATGCACTTTCAGTTCTTATATATAAAAAATAATATCTGTAGTATTGTGATATGTATATAGTCTTGTCATATTTAATGGTATTGATGTAACACATCATCTTCTTTCATACCCGAGATCTGTAGTTTGGAGTAGTTTCAACTGCAACAAATAAAATTGACAATGACGCATCCGTTCTTGTATTCACATGTAGGGAGAGCACATTAAAGATGTAATATTATTTTTCTTCTAAAAAGTGTACTATTAGTTTTCTGGTTGTTCATGGTGCACGGATTAGTTTGCGCTAATAGATCTCAATTCTATGGGCACAATTTCATATAGAAGGTTACTATGCGGCACACCATTGAAATGTTAGTTCTTTACATAAGATGTTGTCGAAGTGTGTGGTCGACACTTCCCCCGGACCTGCTCCGGGCAGCCCGCGGAGGTTCTTTTTCGGAGGGGCTAGTCGCTTGCGGAGAGCTTCAGCGTAAGGGAAGAGTGAGGGAGAAGCTTGACACGGCGAGTTTTACGCGGTTCGGGCCGCCGGAGCGTAAAACCCTACGTCCATGGTGAGCAGAGGTGCTCGTTGTATTGTTTGTTGCTCTGAACCGGAGTCCTGAGCTTGAGGGTGAGTTATGTCTAGGGTGCGAGTTGCTGGAGTGCGAACCCTTGCTAATGTTGCCTACCCGAGCCTTTTATAGGCCAAGGCTCGTGTGGCTTACAAGGGGGGCCCGGGACCCGACAGGTGGTCCCGGGGAGATTGCCTGCCGATTACCGTATCCGCAGTTTTGTTGGTAGTTATCTCTGACGAAGGCTTCCGAGTCTTCGTTCTGCCGCCCTGCCCATGCCGCATGCTAGTCGTAGTGGTTGATGACGGCGGGGGTGGTAGGGGATGTCTTGTCGCTGTGTTTATTGGCTGGCAGGTTCTGACACGACACGCCAGTCTGCGATGTGACTGGGCGCAACGGCACCTGACAGAGGCGTGCTCCGCGTCTTCGCGTCTTGGGAAGGCGCGGGCCTTGAATACCTTGTACGGGCAAGGTATGGTGCGTCTTTACGCCTGCTGCCTACCACGCGGGGGAAGGCAGCGCTGTCCTGTTGGACACGTGGCGGGCCCGGAGCTCCCCTCTGAGGAGAGGGAGATCCGGCCCCGCGGGACACGTGGAGCCTTCGAACCTCTCCCCGCGGAGGGGGAGGTCCGGCTTCTGTCGGCCACGTGGCGGGCCCGGAGCTCTCCTCTGAGGAGGGGGAGGTCCGGCCCCGCGGGACACGTGGCGCCTTCGAAGCTCTCCCCACGGAGGGGGGAGGTCCGACTGCTGCTGGCCACGTGGCGGGCCCGGAGCTCTCCTCTAAGGAGAGGGAGGTACGACCCCGCTGGACACGTGGCGCCTTCGGAGCTCTCCCTACGGAGAAGGGCGAGATCCTTAGGAATTTTCCCCTGTGCGCGGGGGTACCCCATATCGTGGGTACTGACAGTGGCCCCCGGGCCCATCTCGGGGGAGATAGCGAGCCCGAGGTGGGGCCTCCGTCTCTTCTGATCCGCGCACTTTCTCTAGTCCCGCGTTGACCGCTGCCGGAGCACGAACAGTCGCGGGATCGTGGGAGCGTGCGCCCACTTGATGGTTGCTTTTACTGCGGCGGTTCCCAAGGCCGCCACTTCTGCATGTTGCGGCGCTTTTTTCGGGAACCGCCGAAGCGCCTTGCCGGCTCGTCTTCTTGGGAGACTGACTCCTTGACTCACCGCTTCAGCTGGACGACTTGGGTCCACCTGTCATCGGTGCTCGGTCTTGGAGCCGAGGTGGTTGCTCGTGCGGTGTATCCGAAGAGTTTCGAGTCACTTTGAATCGTACCTGGAAAGTGCGAAGGGGAACCGCAACGTGGGTAGGTTCCCCTTATAAGACTTCCAGCACTTGCACCTTCCTTGAGTCCTTGCGATCTTGTCTTCTGCCATGGCTTCTAACCCGCCTTCGGAGGAGGAGCGCGCTCGATTTCCTCCGGCAGCGGCATCTGCACCAAGTCAGGGATCCAGGGAGCCTGCATGCTCTGCCTCTGGGGGTGGCGCCTCCAAGAGGCCTCGGGTTTATCATCCCGACGGGACTCTTCTTGAGCGACAACAGGCTAAAGGTTCCCAGGCGCTGCGTCCTCCCTCCTCAGGCGGTGGAGTCTCTAAGGAAACTGTTGATACGTCGATGAAGGCTTCAAGCGGTGGAGTCTCCAAAGAAACTGCTGACACGCCGAGTAGGCTTCTGGCGGAGGAGTCTCCAAGGAAACTGCTGAAGCGGCGGAGGGGGCTTCAGAAGCATCCTTGATGACAGCGGCCCTTGCGCTGGTGGTGGCCGAGGTAATCCCCGCGCTCGGGTCAGAGGAGTCTCCAAGGAAACTGCTGAAGCGCCGAGGGGGACTCCAGGCGGTGGAGTCTCCAAGGAAACTGCTGAAGCGGCGGAGGGGACTTCAGAAGCATCCTTGATGACAGCGGCCCTTGCGCTGGTGGTGGCTGAGGTGATCCCCGCGCTCGGGTCACAGAGCGAGAGAACACCGCCAGGGCTGAATTCGGGGACGTGGCCGCTCTTGCAGCTTCTAGGTTCTGGACGTGCCAGGGGAACCCTAGGACTCTTCTCTTTATTATTATGTTTTTTTTTGAGTCTGTAGTCCAGCCCATGGAGTCATGAATAAATAGACTCTTGTGACCTTTTGTGCCTGTTATGCCTATCTTCTTCTTGGTTTTGCCTGGTCGAGCCCTTAGCCCCGCAAGGTACTCAGAGGCCTTCACCAATCTCGAAGCTCTGCACAGACACCTTCCCCGGGCCCTTACTGTGTTAAGGACCCCGGAGGTCTTTGGAGCTCGCCCCACGAGGATGGGGAGGTCCGGATCTGCTGGCCACGTGGCGGGCCCGGAGCTCCCCTCTAAGGATGGGTCGAGACCCTGCTCTGCCGGCCACGTGGCGGGTCCGGAGCTACCCTCTTAGCAGGGGGGGCTCCGACCCTGCCAGGTACGTGGGGCCTCCGGGGCCCGCCCCTGCGGAGGGGGCGGGGTCCGGATCTCTCGGTTTTGCGCGGTCCGTAGCGGCCCCCTGGTAGGCGTGGCCAACTGCTTGGGTACTCCTACCATACTCCTGCGGGAAGCCAAGGCCGGAGGGTCCTGCACACAAACAAGGGAAACGTAATTCTCCTTGGGGCTCCCCCCTTTCCGATCTCATAGTCTTATTTGGCTTACGATCCCGATCCGGTGCACGGTGTTTGGGAATTTTGGTGCGTGACGTGCCGGGGGCTCGGGGCCCCCTGGCCATCGGCAGGTATCTCAAGCACGACCGCCCCAGGCAGGATAGCAAATGCCGACTAGAGGTGATAATGGGAAAAAGGGGACTGAGTGTATGGTGAACATACCCAGGAAGTGCGGTCATAAAAATTAATACATAATTTGAATGAGCATAAGGGAAGAGCAAAGTAGGACAAGTTCTTTCCCTATAAATTTCCATAGGAGGAAAACAGGCTAAACATGGAGGCAGCAACCCGCCCCATTAAAAGGGAAGCAAGACTCTACGCGCTTAGGGTCGGAACCAGGCCAAGCTGAACGTAGTCCTGGACCGTCCCCTGAGACTTAGCTGCTCCGAGCGCTGTTCCTGGACTCTATGGGATCTATTAGAAAGAAGAAATTGTCCTACTATTGCTCTAAGGGTAGAACTTACGGAGGTGTCGAAGTGTGCGATCGACACTTCCCCCGGGCCTGCACTGGGCAGCCCGCGGAGGTTCTTTTTTCGGAGGGGCTAGTCCCTAGCGGAGAGCTTGCGCAGTTGGACGAGTTAGTAAGAGCTTGACACGGCGAGTTTTACGTGGTTCAGGCCGCCGGAGCGTAAAACCCTACGTCCACGGCGAGCTATGGAGCTCGCTGTATTGCTTGCTGCTCAGGGCCGGAGGCCTGAGCTTGGGGGTGAGTTACAGCTTGAGAGTGTATGGCTAGCGTATGAGTTGCAAAGTGCGAACCCAGGGTGCGAGTGGCTAAAGTGCGAACCCCTGCTAACGTCGCCTACCCAAGCCTTTTATAGTCCAAGACTCGGGTGGCTTACAAGGGGGGCTGGGACCCGACAGGTGGTCCCGGGGAGATTGACTGATATCTACCGTATCTGCAGTTATGCCGGTAGTTGTCTCTGCCGAAGGCTTCTGAGTCTTCGTCTTGTAGCTCTGCCCATGCCGCATGCTAGTCGTAGTGGATGATGACGGCGGGGGCGGCATGGGATGTCTTGTCGCTGCGTTTATTAGCTGGCAGGCTCTGACACTGCGCGTCAGTCTGTGATGCGACTGGGCGCAACGGCACCTGACAGAGGCGTGCTCCGCGTATCCGCGTCTTGGGAAGACGCGGGCCTTGAATACCTTGTACGGGCAAGGTATGGGGCGTCTTTACGCCCGCTGCCTATCGCTCGGGGGCAGGCCGCGCCGTTCTGCTGGCCACGTGGCGGGCCCGGAGCCCTCCTCAGAAGAGAGGGGGGGCCGGCCCCGCAGGACACGTGGAGCCTTCGGACCTCTCCCCGCGGAGGGGGAGGTTCGGCTTCTGTTGGCCACGTGGCGAGCCCGGAGCTCCTCTCCGAGGAGGGGGAGGTCCGGCCCCACTGGACGCGTGGCGCCTTCGGAGCTCTCCCTGCGGAGAAGGGCGAGATCCTTAGGCATTTTCCCCTGTGCGCGGGGGTACCCCATATCGAGGGTACCGACAGTGGCCCCCGTGCCCATCTCGGGGGAGATAGCGAGCCCGAGGTGGGACCTTCGTCTCTTCGGATCCGCGCACTTTCTTGTCTTGAGTACTCCCTGTGCTGGCAGGGTCTTGACGGCTTCGGTGTTCAGCCTCTTAGGAGAGGGTGAAGCCTGGCATCGGAGCTCGGCCCGGCTGTGGGGGTGGAGGTCCGGAAGTCATCGGAGCTCAGGCCAACGAAGGGCGTGAGGTCTGGCATCAGCGCTCGCCTCTGAAAGGAGGGATAGGGCTGGCCTCGGAGCTCAGTCTGGCTGTGGAGGCGGAGTCCGGAAGTCATCGGAGATCAGGCCAACGAAGGTCGTGAGGTCCAGCATCAGCGCTCGCCTCTGAAAGGAGGGCGAGGGCTGGCCTCGGAGCTCGGCCCAGCTGTGGGGTAGAGTCCGGCACTGCTCAGTGGTCCCCCCTTTCCTATCCCTTAGTCTCATTTGGCTTACTGTCCCAGGCCGGAATACGGGGCTTGGGTAATCCAGTGCACTTGGTCCCGGAGGTCTGGCCCCAGCCCCAGTCAGGGTGTAACCGCCCGGCCCCCTGGTACTCACACCGTAGCGCCGGGAGGCAGAGTGCGCATGCTTTGGGTGCAAGACCGGGCAAAGCAAGGCTCCTGACCCCCCGTTCTAGCGTAGGTCTTTTCTCGGAGGAGACCAACTGGCGGTGCAGTACCCTTATAGGGGGAGATCCAAAAGGCCACCGGGCCTCTGGCAGGTACCCCAAGCACTACCGCCTTCGGCAGGACGGCAAATATTGACTATGCATGAGAGCTGGAAAGAGGAGCCGAGTGTACAATGGACGCAAACTGTCTAGAGCGTGGGGAGGTGTTCATATAAATTAATGCGTAATTTAAATAAACACCTAAGTAAGCATGGTGAACTTACTGGGTAGCGTCGGAGCGCCTGTCATCACGCAGAGCGGGTCATGCGTGGCTTCGTCGTACGCCGGACACGGGGGGACCCCCATGGCTACATCAGGGGGAAGCATGGCTTCGGCCCCGCATACCATGTGGAAGGGTAGTTCCCGTGACCCGGCCCTGGGAAGTCCGGCTGGCCCTCGACATGGAGGAGCCGGTATCCCCCGACGGCTCTGGGTGCGCGTCTGCACCGGTTGTGTGGGTCTGCTTGGCGTGGACCTGGCACGCATTGCATCCCTAACCGGTTTGACGGCGTCCAGGTGGCTCTCGGTCAGTAGGAGCCATGCCGAGTGGCTTAACCGACCAACGTGCGGGACGATGAGCGTTCGCAGCACTCGCCTCCTTGGACTACTGCGAGCTAATCACAGCCTTCCTCCTGGGTTATGCACCGCAATAGGATGTCGTGGCGCCACGCCAGTAAAGATACCAGCGCGTAGCACTTAGCCATCCGCACCACCCGTTCAGCGGATGCACGTTCATCAGGAAGGATGTCCTTCAAGGAGTCCCGGACCTTCGTGGTCCATGCATCGGGACTACTTGAGCTTCTGGATCTTGAGCGCTGGGTTGCACGGAGTCCCCAGTGACTCTTACGATCCTTTGGCGGCATCCAGGGCCGCCAGGACTGCCTAGTTCCGAGTCACTGGTTCAGCCCCCTTCGCCCGGCTCGGCGGGCCGGGCTGTGGACCGCAGCAACGTCCTCTCGAAGACTCCTTCGTGCGCAGGGGCTCCGATGGAGGCTTTCGTTGAGAGGTCATCAGCTGCGGTCGTGCAAGCGCGCGGTGCATGGCGCAAGTCCAAGGCGAGGAATTCTTTATCCAACATCCGCACGTGAAGCAGATAAGCAGCTAGCTGTGGGTCATTGCAGGGGCATTCACCCTTAACTTGCTTGATAACTAGCTGGGAGTCGCCCTGCGCCAACAACTAGCGAGCGCCCAGAGACAGGACTGTCTTTTAGACCAAAGATGAGTGCTTCATACTCTGCCAAGTTGTTGGTTGCCTTGGAATTGAGACGCACCGTGTACCCAGACTGCTCCCCCGATGGCATGAGAAGCAGTACGCCGGCACCGGCCCCCTGCTTTCGCGAGGAGCCGTCGAAGAAGAGCGTCCAGTGAGGCCCAGTGAAGACCGGAGCTCGGTACTTTGGTTCACCGTCTTCGCGGCCCCCAGGGTCAGCCTTCGTTGGCGTCCACTCAGCCACGAAGTCAGCTAGTGCTTGGCTCTTGGCTGTCTGACGTGGTCGGGAGCTCAGCTTGAACTCCGCCGTCTTCGGGCTGTCTTCCGGCTTCGGAAGCTGGCAGTGAGTGCCAGCTCCGCCCTCCGGCTGCTCTGGCGCACTTGTCCGCCAGGCTGAAGAGCTCGGAGGCATCGCAGACCTCTCTGGTTGCAAGCCTCTCAAGCATCTTCTTGTCCTGGACACTGTCGAAGTGCCACCACCACAGAAGCACTTTGAATATGCGGAATGGTGTTGCGTACCTAGGAGAACTGCTGGATGAAGGAGCGTAGCGACTCCCCAGGTTGTTGCTTGATGGCTTGGAGGTCAAGCTCCGTGCCAGGACGGGTGTAGGAGCTGCCGAAGTTGGCGATGAACTGCCGGCAGAGCTCTCCCCATGAAGTTATGGAACCCTGAGGGAGGTTCATTAGCCAAAACCGGGTTGGGCCGGTCAAGGCGACGGGGAAGTAGTTTGGCCATGACGGCCTCATCCCCTCCTGCGGCAAGTACGGCGGTGGAGTGGATCTGGAGGAACCCCGCCGGGTTGACGCTGCCGTCGTACTTCCCGGGCAGGTGCGACCAAAACTTGCGCGGCCACCTCGTGAAGCGGAGGTGGGGCTCCAGGGCTGTACATCCTGCCCCTGTTGCTGCAGGTGTTGGTGCCACGAACGCTTGGTTCGCCGCTGGCACAGTGTACCCCTGTATGGGCAAGGCTGCGCCATAGACCGGGAGCGCCGTTTGCAGGACATATGGCTGTGGCATATGTTGCGTGGCGTATGTCTGGGGCAGAGTTCGCGTGGCGAAAGTCTGCGCCTCAGGCAGGGTTGAGGTAGTCGTCATGCTGACGCCGACCTCTTGGCTGCGACGCCTTTCTCGTCGCCGCTCGAGGAACACTCCGGCGTCTTGGCCCAGGTGGCATCGTTCCAGCTCAGTCCTCAGGTCCGCCGACGGAAGCCTGGTGGAGCTGGAATCCACAGTCTGTCCGTCAACCGTTGGCGTGCGCGTCAGCGACACAGCCGGTTGGCCAGAGCGTCGTCCCCGCCGAAGTCAAGGGTTTGCGGCGGCGACGACAAGACGGTCTACCCCGCGAATCCACTGCTGGGTCGCTTCCTGAGGCGCGTCCCCAGCAGGCGGATTGTGCAGTAGCGCTCTTGTTGCGGCTAGCGCACCCCCGCCGGGTACGCCCAGCGCTACTGAAGACCTGACGCTGGTTGGAGCCTGCATTGCCGGGGTCGGCGCTGCCAGAGCCGGTTGCTGGCTCCCAGTGCAGGTACTGGGGCCGCGAACGCTTGGTTGCGCCTGGCACAGTGTACCCCGGTATGGTCAAGGTTGCGCCATAGGCCGGGGACGCCGCTTGCAGAGCACATGGTTGTGGCTTATGCTGTGCGGCGTACGCCTGGGGCAGAGCTCGCGTAGCGAAGGTCTGCCCTCTAGGCTGGGTCGAGGCCGACGTCATGTTGTCGCCAGCCTCTTGAGTGCGACGCCTTTCTCGACGTCGCTCGAGGAACACTCGGGCATCTTGGCCCAAGTGGCACCGTTCCAGCTCTGTCCTCAGGTCCGTCGACGGAAGCCTGGTGGAGCTGGAGTCCGCCGTCTGCTCGCCAACCATTTGCGTGCGCATCAGCGACACAGCCGGTTGGCCGGAGCGTCGTCCCCGCCGAAGTCGAGGGTTTGCGGCGGCGACGACGAGACGGTCTATCTCGCGAATCCACTGCTGGGTCGCTGCCTGAGGCGCGTCCCCAGCAGGCGGATTGTGCAGTAGCGCTCTTGCTGCGGCTGGCGCACCCCCGCCGGGTACGCCCAGCGCTACTGAAGACCTGACGCTGGTTGGAGCCTGCATTGCCTGGGTCGGCGCTGCCAGAGCCGGTTGCTGGCTCCCAGCTTGTGCCGACACACTCCGTCCTGAGTGCGTCGACATGTACTCCCCGCTGGACACGGTTCGCCGTGAACGTGGAGGAGAGTTTGCCGCTGAAGGAAGCTTGGTCATCTTCGTCGGCGGAAACTCATCGCGCAAGGGGAAAAGCCCCCTACCTGGCGCGCCAAATGTCAAAGTGTGCGATCGACACTTCCCCCGGGCCTGCACTGGGCAGCCCGCGGAGGTTCTTTTTTCGGAGGGGCTAGTCCCTAGCGGAGAGCTTGCGCAGTTGGACGAGTTAGTAAGAGCTTGACACGGTGAGTTTTACGTGGTTCAGGCCTCCGGAGCGTAAAACCCTACGTCCACGGCGAGCTATGGAGCTCGCTGTATTGCTTGCTGCTCAGGGCCGGAGGCCTGAGCTTGGGGGTGAGTTACAGCTTGAGAGTGTATGGCTAGCGTATGAGTTGCAAAGTGCGAACCCAGGGTGCGAGTGGCTAAAGTGCGAACCCCTGCTAACGTCGCCTACCCGAGCCTTTTATAGTCCAAGACTCGGGTGGCTTACAAGGGGGGCCGAGACCCGACAGGTGGTCCCGGGGAGATTGACTGATATCTACCGTATCTGCAGTTATGCCGGTAGTTGTCTCTGCCGAAGGCTTCTGAGTCTTCGTCTTGTAGCTCTGCCCATGCCGCATGCTAGTCGTAGTGGATGATGACGGCGGGGGCGGCATGGGATGTCCTGTCGCTGCGTTTATTAGCTGGCAGGCTCTGACACTGCGCGTCAGTCTGTGATGCGACTGGGCGCAACGACACCTGACAGAGGCGTGCTCCGCGTCTCCGCGTCTTGGGAAGACGCGGGCCTTGAATACCTTGTACGGGCAAGGTATGGGGCGTCTTTACGCCCGCTGCCTATCGCTCGGGGGCAGGCAGCGCCGTTCTGCTGGCCACGTGGCGGGCCCGGAGCCCTCCTCAGAAGAGAGGGGGGGGCGGCCCCGCAGGACACGTGGAGCCTTCGGACCTCTCCCCGCGGAGGGGGAGGTTCAGCTTCTGTTGGCCACGTGGCGAGCCCGGAGCTCCTCTCCGAGGAGGGGGAGGTCCGGCCCCACTGGACGCGTGGCGCCTTCGGAGCTCTCCCTGCGGAGAAGGGCGAGATCCTTAGGCATTTTCCCCTGTGCGCGGGGGTACCCCATATCGAGGGTACCGACAGGAGGTGTTCGATGTTCCAGGGGTTCGGGAGCAGATCCCCATCCTCGGTGGAAAGGCGTACGCACCCGGGGCGGCACACTTTCGTGACTCGGAAGGGACCTTCCCAACTAGGGGAAAGTTTGTGGGTCCCTTCGCGAGAAAGCATGCGCCGCAGCACCAGGTCGCCTTCCTGCAGCTCCCGGACACGCACAGACCTCTGGTGGTAGCGGCGGAGCACTTGTCTGTACCGTGCGTTACGGAGTGCCGCATGCAATCGGACCTCGTCGACGAGGTCAATGTCTCCACGCCGGAGGTTGTCCTGCGCGGCTTCGTCGTAAGCTCGAACACGGTGAGACTTCATGGTGATCTCTGGGGGAAGCACAGCTTCGGCCCCATACACCATGAAGAAGGGTGTCTCTCCAGTGGCCCGACTCTGGGATGTCCGGTTAGCCCATAGTGTGCTCGGAAGCTCATCCACCCAATTGGCACCATGTTTCTTCAGGCTGGCATAGGTGCGGGTCTTGAGGCCCCGAAGAATCTCGGCGTTGGCCCTCTCCACTTGCCCATTGCTCTTTGGGTGAGCAACAGAGGCATAGCACACCTGGATGCCGAGGTCTTCGCAATAGTCTTGGAAGGCTGCGCTGGTGAACTGGGTCCCGTTGTCGGTGATGATTCTGTTCGGAACCCCGAACCGGCAGACAATCGACTTGATAAACTTTACTGCGGATTTCTTGTTGATGGTGACGACTGGTGTGGCTTCTGGCCACTTGGTGAACTTGTTGATGGCGACATAGAGGTACCGGAATCCCCCGACGGCTCTGGGGAATGGTCCCAGGATGTCCAACCCCCATACGGCAAACGGCCATGAGGGCGGGATCATCTGTACCGCCTGAGCCGGTGTATGGATCTGCTTGGCGTGGAACTGGCAGGCCTTGCAGCTCTCGACCAGCTTGACGACATCCTGGAGTGCTGTCGGCCAGTAGAATCCATGCCGAAAGGCTTTTTACCGACAAGCGTGTGTGAGGAAGAGTGACTCACACATTCGCCTCCATGGATCTCAGCGAGCAAGTCGCAGCCTTCCCCTGGGTTATGCACCTCAATAGGACGTGGTTGGCGCCACGCCTGTAGAGATCCCCTTCTACCAGCGCGTATCTCTTAGCCATGCGCACGATCCGTTCAGCGGATACACGTTCATCAGGGAGGATGTTGTCTTTCAAGTAGTCACGGATCTCCGTGATCCATGCATCGGGTCTGACTTGAGCTTCTGGATCTTGAGCGTTGGGTTGCACGGAGTCCCCAGTGACGCTTACGATCCTTGGCGGCATCCATGGCTGCAGGGCCGCCGGGACCGCCAGCTTCGAGGTGCTGGTCCAGCCCCCTTCGACCGGCTCGGCGGGCCGGGCTGTGGGCCGCAGCAATGTCCTCTCGAAGACTCCTTCGGGCACAGGGGCTCCGGTGGAGGCCTTCGTTGAAAGGTCGTCAGCTGCGGCATTGCCAGCGCGCGGTACGTGGCGCAGGTCCAAGGCGAGGAAGTCTTTCTCCAACATCTGCACGTGGAGCAGATAAGCAGCTAGCTGCGGGTCATTGCAGGAGCATTCGCCCTTAACTTGCTTGATAACCAGCTGGGAGTCGCCCTGTGCCAACAACTGGCGAGCGCCCAGAGACAGGGCTGTTTGTAGGCCAAAGATGAGTGCTTCATACTCTGCCATGTTGTTGCTTGCCTTGAAATTGTGACGCACCATGTACCCAAACTGCTCCCCCGATGGCATGAGAAGCAGTACGCCGGCACCGACCCCCTGCTTTCGCGAGGAGCCGTCGAAGAAGAGCGTCCAGTGAGGCTCGGTGAAGACCGGAGCTCGGTGCTTTGGTTCACCGTCTTCGTGGCCCCCTGGGTCAGCCTTCGTTGGTGTCCACTCTGCCACGAAGTCAGCCAGCGCTTGGCTTTTGACTGCATGGCGAGGAAGGAATTCCAGCTCGAACTCCGCTAGCTCCGCTACCCATTTAGCGACGTTGCCAGTCGCATGGGGGCTGTGAAGGATTGTCTTCAGCGGATAGGAGGTGACTACCAAGACCCGGTGGGCCTGAAAGTAGTGGTGGAGCTTCCTGGATGCCACGAGCACTGCATACAGCAGCTTGTGGACCTCCAGGTACCTTGTCTTGGCGTCGTGGAGGACTTCACTGATGTAGTAGATAGGCCTCTGGATGGTTCGGACCCTCTCTCTTAGGTCAGAGAGGTCTTCATCCATTGGCTCAGGCCTGCCGGAGGTGAGTGGGTCCAGGGGGGCTTCTGGGAGTTGGAACTCGAAGGCTCCTAAGCCACCTTAGCCCTCCGGGATGTCCCGCTGGTTTTCCGGGAGCTCCAGGAGGTCCCGCTGGATCTTCGGGAGGTCCCGTTGGGCCCCCGGGGGGTCCCATTGGACCCTCGGGAGGTTGTCTTGGAGGTCCGGGAGGCCGCCCTGGACCTCCGGGAGGTTGCCTTGGAGGTCCGGGAGGCCGTCTTGGACCTCCGGGGTTTCCTGGCGTCTTTCTCCCGCTACCAGAGCAGGCTGTGATGACGAGAGGTCCGGTCGCTCTGCGACGAGGACCATACTCACCACTTCAGTTGTCACCGCGATATAGAGCAACAGATGCTCTCTAGGATCGGGGCTACCATGATAGGTAGGGTCGTCAGGAGTCGCTTTAACTCCTGGAAAGCTTCTTCTGCTTCGTCAGTCCAGGCAATTGGACCGGATCTGCGCAGGAGCTTAAAGAAGGGGAGCGTCCGCTCTGTTAGTCTCGGTATAAACCGACTCAGCGCGGCTAGGCATCCCGTGAGTTTCTGGACTTCTTTGATGCGGGCAGGAGGCCGCATCAAGTCGATGGCCTTGATCTTCTCTGGGTTGGCCTCAATTCCTCGGTGCGAGACCAGGAATCCTAAGAGTTTCCCAGAGGATACACCGAACACACATTTGTCGGGGTTCAGCCTGGTGCGCGTGGAGCGCAATTTGTCAAAGACTAAGGCTAGGTTATCTAACAAGGATGAACTCTGCATGACCTTGACAACGATGTCATCGACATACACCTCAACTAAGTCTCTTATTAACTCTCCAAAGGTTTTGTGCATTGCACGTACAAAGGTGGGGAGAGCATTCTTTAGGCCATAAGGCATAGAGACATAACAATACAGGCCATCTACTGTGATGAAGGAGGTGTGCTCTTCATCTTCTCTAGACATGGGGATCTGATGGAAACCCGAGTCGGCGTCTAGGAAGCACAGCATATCGCAGCCTGATGTCGAGTCTACTATTTGATCTATTGTGGGGAGAGGGAATGGATCTTTGGGACATGCCTTATTGAGACTGGTGTAGTCGATGCACATCCGGAGCTTCCCACCGGCCTTCGGGACAACGACGGGGTTCGCCAACCACCGGGGGTGGTGGACTTCCCGTATGAAGCCAGCATCTAGCAGCTTCTTGATCTCTTCTCGGATGAAGTTTTGCCGCTCGATGGACTGCTTGCGAGGCTTCTGTTGGACTGGCCAGGCTTCGGGGAAGATCTTCAAGTGGTGCTCAATCACCTCCCTAGGGATCCCCGGCATCTGCGACGGCTGCCATGCAAACACGTCGACGTTGTGCCGGAGGAAGGTGATGAGCGCGCCTTCCTATTTACTATCCAGGCCCTCGGCTACCCGGGTGGTCTGGGCAGCGTCGGCGCCGACTTGGATGACCTTCAGGGGGACGTCGCCCTCGTCGAGGGGTTGCACACGGGGTGCAGCGGTAGAGGCACGGTGGCGTGCACTCGGGCGGAGCCGGTCTGGATCTGCACTGCCAGGGGCTGGTGCTTGTGCTGTCGCAAGTGCCTGGAGCTTTTCCAAGGCCGACACCGCAGCAGTGCAGTCCCCACGAATTCTGAGGATGCTTGTTGGTGTAGGTTTCTTTAGGACGAGGTAGCCGTAGTGGGCTGCTGCCATGAACCGGTACAGGGCTGGCCTGCCGATTATGGCGTTGAAGGGGAGGTCGATCTCCGCTACGTCGAACAGAATGTACTCTGTCCGATAGCTGTCCGGTGCCCCAAAGGACACCGGAAGTCTGATGTTACCGTAGGGGACGACTTGTCCCGGCCCTACCCCTGAGAACGGGCTCGACGGGGTGAGCTTGGCCATCGGTGTCTGCAGCTTCTGGAAAGCTGCGCGGCTGATGAGATTCAGCCAAGCTCCGCCATCTACCAAAACGTGGTACATCCTCATGTTGGCGATGGTGGGCGCTACCAAGAGCGGTAGTTGGCCGGCCCCAGCCATGTTCCTGGGGCAGTCGGTGGCATTAAAGCTGATGGGGGTTCTCATCCACTTGAGGTGTGGTGCGGCACCTGGGAGTGGAGCCACCGACGCTACCGCTCGGCGTAGAGTCTTAACCGCGCTTCGGGACGAGGGGTCGGTGGACCCGCCATATATAACGTAGAGCTTCTTCCGACGCTCATCATCGCGTGAGCTGGAGTCCTCATGGTTGCGCACCACCTTCACGACGCGCTGAGGCTCCTGGAACCCCACTTGGTGGTCGACGCTGTCTGGGGCGTCGACCTTCTGCTTGCCCTCCCTTTGGCGGAAGGGTGGGGCATCAGTCCGCTGCTGCTTCCCTTTGCGGAAGCGCTCCGCGAGCTTCTGAATCTCCCGGCACTCAGCAGTAGTATGGCGATAGCTGCCGTGCACGGGGCATAGCTTGTCTTGGTCACCTTCTGGGGCTGGTGACTGTCGCTGCCTTTTGTCGGGGCGCGGCCCCCGAGCTCCACTGGGCGCCGCTGCTGCGGCAAAGGGAGCCGCGACCGGTGGCTTCATCTTGCCACCGCCCTGGTTCTTGATCTTCTTGCTGCTTCCATAGGAAGCAGCGCCAGATCCGGGCTGTCCTCCCGACCCGGAGGCTGGTAGGGAGTGCCAGTTCCACCCTTCTGCTGCCCTGGCGCACTTGTCCATCAGGCTGAAGAGCTCTGAAACGTCGCGAACCTCTCTGGTCGCGAGCTTCTCAAGCATCTTCTCGTCGCGGACACCCTGCCGGAACGCTACCACCACAGAAGCACTTTGAATGTGTGGGATGGTGTTCCGCACCTGGGAGAACCGCTGGATGAAGGAGCGCAGCGACTCCCCAGGTTGTTGCTGGATGGTGTGGAGGTCGAGCTCCGTGCCAGGCCGGGTGTAGGAGCTGCCGAAGTTCGCGGTGAAATGCCGGCAGAGCTCTCCCCAGGAAGTTATGGAACCCTGGGGGAGGTTCATGAGCCAAGACCGGGTTGGGCCGGTCAAGGCGACGGGGAAGTAGTTGGCCATGACGGCCTCGTCCCCTCCTGCAGCAAGGACGGTGGTGGAGTAGATCTGGAGGAACTTCGCCGGGTTGACGTTGCCGTCATACTTCTCGGGCAGGTGCGACCGAAACTTGCGCGGCCACCTCGCGAAGCGAAGGTGGGGCGCCAGGGTCGCACATCCTGCTCCTGTTGCCGCAGGCGTTGGTGCCACGAACGCTTGGTTCGCTGCTGGCACTTTGTACCCCGGTATGGGTAAGGCTGCACCATAGACCGGGGGCGCCGTTTGCAGGGCATATGGCTGTGGCATATGCTGCGTGGCGTATGCCTGGGGCAGAGATCGCGTGGCGAAGGTCTGCGCCTCAGGCAGGGTCGAGGCTGACGTCATG
Organism: Neostapfia colusana; assembly: GCA_030760725.1. Taxonomy (NCBI): domain Eukaryota; kingdom Viridiplantae; phylum Streptophyta; class Magnoliopsida; order Poales; family Poaceae; genus Neostapfia; species Neostapfia colusana. The sequence goes on from JASWHV010000006.1 coordinate 113,467,028, forward strand.
CTGTCGCCGGCCTCTTGGTTGCGACGCCTTTCTCGACGTCGCTCGAGGAACACCCGGGCATCTTGGCCCAAGTGGCATCGTTCCAGCTCTGTCCTCAGGTCCGTCGATGGGAGCCTGGTGGAGCTGGAGTCCGCCGTCTGCTCGTCAACCGTTGGCGTGCGCATCAGCGACACAGCTGGTTGGCCGGAGCGTCGTCCCCGCCGAAGTCGAGGGTTTGCGGCGGCGACGACAAGACGGTCTACTTCACGAATCCACTGTCGGGTCGCTGCCTGAGGCGCGTCCCCAGCAGGTGGATTGCGCAGTAGCGCTCTTGCTGCAGCTAGCGCGCCCCCGTGGGGAACGCTCAGCGCTGCAGAAGATCTCACACTAACTGGAGCCTGCATTGCCGGAGTCGGTGTTGCCGGAGTCGGTTGCTGGCTCCCAACTTGCGCCAACACACTCCGTCTTGAGTGTGTCGACACGTATTCCCCGCTAGTCACGGTCCGTCGTGAACGGGGGGGAGGAGAGCTTGCCGCTGAAAGAAGCTTGGTCATCTTTGTCGGCAAAAGCTCGTCGCGCAAGAGAAAAGCCCCCCTACCTGGCGCGCCAAATGTCGAAGTGTGTGGTCGACACTTCCCCCGGACCTGCTCTGGGCAGCCCGCGGAGGTTCTTTTTCGGAGGGGCTAGTCGCTTGCGGAGAGCTTCAGCGTAAGGGACGAGTGAGGGAGAAGCTTGACACGACGAGTTTTACGTGGTTCGGGCCGCCGGAGCGTAAAACCCTACGTCCACGGTGAGAGAGGTGCTTGTTGTATTGCTTGTTGCTTTGAACCGGAGTCCTGAGCTTGAGGGTGAGTTATGTCTAGGGTGCGAGTTGCTGGAGTGCGAACCCTTGCTAACGTTGCCTACCCGAGCCTTTTATAGGCCAAGACTCGTGTGGCTTACAAGGCGGGGCCCGGGACCCGACAGGTGGTCCCGGGGAGATTGCCTGCCGATTACCGTATCCGCAGTTATGTTGGTAGTTGTCTCTGACGAAGGCTTCCGAGTTTTCGTTCTGCCGCCCTGCCCATGCCACATGGTAATCGTAGTGGTTGATGACGGCGGGGGCGGCAGGGGATGTCTTGTCGCTGTGTTTATTGGCTGGCAGGTTCTGACACGGCGCGCCAGTCTGCGATGCGACTGGGCGCAACGGCACCTGACAGAGGCGTGCTCCGCGTCTTCGCGTCTTGGGAAGGCGCGGGCCTTGAATACCTTGTATAGTGCGTCTTTACGCCTGCTGCCTACCACGCGGGGGCAGGCAGCGATGTCCTGCTGGACACGTGGCGTGCCCGGAGCTCCTCTCTGAGGAGAGGGAGGTCCGGCCCCGCGGGACACGTGGAGCCTTCGGACCTCTCCCCGCGGAGGGGGGAGGTCCGGCTTCTGTCGGCCACGTGGCGGGCCCGGAGCTCTCCTCTGAGGAGGGGGAGGTCCGGCCCGCGGGACACGTGGCGCCTTCGGAGCTCTCCCCGCGGAGGGGGGAGGTCCGGCTGCTGCTGGCCACGTGGCGGGCCCGGAGCTCTCCTCTGAGGAGAGGGAGGTCCGACCCCGCTGGACACGTGGCGCCTTCAGAGCTCTCCTTGCGGAAAAGGGCGAGATCTTTACACATTTTCCTCTGTGCGCGGGGTACCCCATATCGTGGGTAAGCTGTACACTGTATTTGAAACGTTTTCATCAAATGGAGAAGATGAAGCCCATCAAAGTTCCGTTTTATATCTAAGCAACTCCTTTTTTTTTCGAAAGCTCAAAGCAGCTCACTTCGATAGGTTCGCACACGCACACACAAAACACAAAGCCGAATCCTTTCCTGCCCTCAACCTCTTTGTTGCCCTGATCCCAGATTTCTCGGAGCCCCGGCGACGCGCCCATGGTGGAGGAGAGGGAGCACGAGCCCGGTCGGCGCGGGGTGCTGGACCTGGAGGCGCAGTTCGCCTTCTTCCGGTCGCAGCACCGGCACCTGGTGAACGCGGCGGCGCACGCGCTGCTGTCGTGGCCCATCCTCTTCACCAACCTCCTCATCCTCCACTTCCTGCCGCTGCCCGCGCCGCTGGCGCTCGCGCTCGCGCTCGCCTACGTCGCCGTCGACCGCCGCGCGGGCGCGCTCGCGGGGCTCCTCTTCCTCGGGGCCTGGACCGCCAGCCGCGCTCTCGCCGAGCGCCTCGGGTTTGCGCGCTCGTGGAAGGCCGTCCTCGCCACGCAGCTCTTCTGCTGGACATGGCAGTTCCTCGGCCACGGCCTCTTCGAGGCAAGCGCAAACTCGAATTAATCCCTTCTCCTTGCGCGCTATAGGATACGTCCCCATCGTGAAGCCCCTGACAACCTAATCTGCGCCTCCATTCCTGATTTGATTTTCTCCTTTTCATTTTCTTTTGCAGAAGACGGGGCCGACAGTGAGCAACCTTCCCGAGGTGTTCTTGATGGAGCCATTCCTCATCTTCCTGCAGGTAACATGAGCAAAACATGTGGAATTCTTCAGTCATCTGCACACATGGAACTGAAAAAAAATGCAACAAAAACGAAAAGAGCATGGAGCTAGGATTTGTCATTGAAGTGGTACTCAGTCCGCGCTGATTCCGGTGTGTTGCGCAGATACTAAACAAGCTGTTCGGCTATGAACCTTACCCTGGGTTCTGCAAGAATGTGGACAAGAAGACGGAGGCCGAGCTGAAGGAAGAGCTCAAGCAGAAGAAGACCACCTGACTGGTTGAACTGCAGTCCATGGACCGGAACAGTTGGCAAAATTGTATCATGTACATGTAGAGTGTTGCCGTCCGCTAGTGAATGTAATTGTATTTTCTACTCACTCGGTTCTGAAATAAATGACGTTTAGGACAGCTAATTTAGTTCGATTGTAGAGTGTCGCCTCGCAAACAGCAGAATCATGTTCGTTGTGTTTAGAAGAGTTATAGGGAGAATATGCAAACCGGTCTTTACAAATCTCTATAGGAATGTCACTCTGAATGTTCATAAAAGACTCTTCTTGGCATTTCATTGAACACATAGGAGGCAACCCTATTAGCTTCTGTACTCGAGGTAACATCGCTTTTGGCTTGGTCGTGCCCATGCACTTCTGTTTAGAATTTGAACGTTGGCACATGTTTGGATTCAGGCCTTCAGTTATCACTCTGAGGATATCTATGACATGAGATGCAATTGATCGTGTGTGTATGGACTGCAGGCCTGTGTACGCGATTTCTCTCTTGTATCGGTTCTCTCTCTCTCTCTCTCTCTCTCTCTCTCTCTCTCTCTCTCTCTCTGTCTGTTTTGAAGATCCGGGTCTGTGCCATAAAAGCAGTCTATTTCTTGCTGTTGCCCATCGAATCGCTAGTCATGGTTCTGTACCACTTCTGTTGTCGGAATATAACGAATACGCCAACTCCAGAGTCCAGAAAGGCGCGTCGCTCTGCTCGGCGTAGGGGGCGACGAAGAACCCCGGGGCTGGGAGGCGCGCTGCGTCGCCGCGCCCGGGACTGGGACCTGCGGACGTACTACCGCCCGTTCGACGAATCGTCGCAGAGGCATGCCATCGGTGTGGCGAGGTCTAGGGACGGCATCCGTTGGATTTAGGCAGGGAAGGTGCTTGAGTGGGGTCGGGCTTGATCGTGCGATGAACTTGGGGTAAGATCATTTACACGTCGTCCGTGACCGTGCGGCTGCCCGGTACGTAATTGTTTAGGAGGGTTTTGATGCAGATTAGCGGGTGAGCATTGGGATGGGGCTGTGTCTGAGGACGGGCTGAAAGGGTACAGGAGGTGCCAGTGCTACGCCCGTCTGTGGAGGATGAAGCATGGGATGGCGCTAGTGCTGGCGCCGGCCTTGGCGCACCATTGCTTGGTGCAAATGGACGGCGCATATGATTGCAGGCCCTAGCCGTCCAGCCTCCCATTTAGAACCTAGGCCTTTGGTGATCTATATAGGATGTTTTCAATATTTTTTTCTCATGGTACATTTTATATTTGAAAACTCTTTTAGTTTTTATGATTTTAGAATGTATCATTGTTACAATACATAATGATTGGGCACTGTTATGAACATAATGATTGGGCACTGTTTATGAACCTTTAGGCATGCGTAAGCTGTAGGTGGAGGGTCACCGTCCGTCTAACATTTAGGTCTAATTTCCCTTTGCAAAGACAATGTCTGAGAGAGATTAGAGGTGGCGCCAATCTACAGAAACTTGTGTGACATCTGCTGAGATGGTTTCTGACATATACAATGTAGGTCTCTTGATACACTATGACATAGAAGGACAATAAAACACCTTGACAATGTAAAGAGAGGAGTGCGAATTTATCATAGTAGGTGTCCCAACACTACAAGAAAAAACAAAACTTGGGCTAGTATTATTTATGACGATTTTAGGGTTGGCTGTTGTAAATAATAGTATTTACGAGAGGTCAAACACGGTCGTCGTAAATAGTATTATTTACGGTGGTCAGGTGACGACCGTCATAAAAAACATGCTATTTACGACGGCCAGGTTTTGGCCGTCGTAAATAAGTGTTATTTACGATGGCCACACTCTGGCCGTCATAAATAAGGTGTTATATCCGCCGCCGTGAGCCACGCTGTAACGCCCCCATTTTTTGTAAGCTAATAAATCATGGTTATAGGATTAACCACCAAGCATTTATGCACATTTTTGGCCGATTTCGGATATGCCTTCATTGAAACTGGTGCAGCCACCCCTCTACTTTTGCCTAATGGCAAACCCCTTTTCCTCTCCCCCCATCTTATCCATTCTACGAGAAACTTCTAGAACCACACACCACCCACCTCTTCCTCCTCCATCCTTATCCATTCCACGAGAAGCTTCCGGAATCACCCATCACATACCCCTTCCTCCTCCATCCTTATCCATTCCACGAGAAGCTTCCGGAACCACCCCTCACATATCTCTTCCTCCCATATCCTTATCCATTTTGCGAGAAGCTTCTAGAACCACCCCTCACATATCTCTTCCTCCTCCATCCTTATTCACTCCACGAGAAGCTCAAGAAATATGTATTAATTACACCCCATCTACCTCTACTTCCTCCATATCTATCCGTTCCCCTTCATCTATAAAAGGGGCTCGGGAGCTCACCTTTTCCCCCCACCCCATTGAGCATCGACGTTCATGTCTTTCCACAACATCGATCTCCGACGAGGAACCTTCCCCGCCGAGCCCCGCCAAGCCGCGACCAAGGTGAGCACCCCAACCTCCACAATTCTTCTCGAGCTATCCCCTTCTCCCTCTCCTCGGGTTTGGCCGCGACCACCCCACGGCATGGCCGCCCTTCTGTGAAGTTGCCCTACTTCCTATATCCCCTACCCAAAATCGACATCTTAATCGAGTGAGCCATAGCGTCGCCGTTCGATTTATTACTCTCTGGCCAACCTCTCCCCGTTTACTCTCACTGATTTGAGCCCAACTCTAAGCAACCACTTGATTGGCCTCACACCAGATCTCACCCACACACAAAGATCACTTAATCTGATTCTTCTTATAAAAATCATCTAATATCATAATATAGTTAATGCAAGAAAGTCTGAATGACGTATATTTTCTTTGTTTGTATGTTTGCTTGTGCGCGGTGTAGAACCAGTGCCGGAAGAGAACACAGGGGAGCTAAGTGACCAGGAGCACGACGCTGCAGACACTAGCGAAGGCAAGTTCCATCAACCCCTTTTTGATCATATTGCTTCTATGTGAGGTTCATACGTTGTGGCCAGTAGATTAGAATATTACATTGTTGAGCATGAGTAATTTGAGTGATAGAGTGTAAGCATACTAGTTTCTCTTTTTGCGGCATATTGAGATGATGAGATTCTGCATGATGATGTTGCCTTGTGTATGTTGCATGGTTGGGGAGAGCATGAGTTAAGACTGGGGCAGAAGGGTTGGTGTTGGTGTAAGCGCTACCGTGGTGGTAGACTTACGGCGAGTACTATTAAAATGATAGGCTCGTGGTTTGAGTATGGAGGCTGCCCTGGTGAGCCTTAAGGACCGAGTTGTTTTGACATCTCACCTAACTTTCTTCAGTACGACCACATGACCCTGTATGGGCGGGGCCTAGCCTAACCCCGGTGGCTAGCCCGACAGTCGTCCATGGTGGAGAGAGAGATATGCATTTATGAGTGAAAACTAAGAAGACATTGAGATAAGTCATGACACTGGGTTGGGGACGACTGGTCTAGGTGATGTTTCGACTGGGTCTCGGTTATGACGGGCTGTCTTGGATGGTCCGTGCGTGTGGGTACATCGTACAACCTCTACAGAGCATAGAATCCGTTCGGGCGGTCGTGTCCTCGGCATAGGATAGGTTATGGTGTGGTCCTAACAACTAGGAAGCCACCTGCTGTGAGAATGAGGTGAGAGATGTCTCTGGATAGGTTATTTGGTTGCATTTAGTTACATTAGGTTGCATCACTATTATTATTGTGTATTGCATCTATGTTTGTTTCATTCCCCTCCCGAAGGACGAGGTGGAGCTTGTTGAGTACTTTTCTACTCAATTGTTGCTGATATCTTCAGAGGATCGTGACTTCAACCCGGAGGACTTTGAGTAGGGTCGCTTCCACACCCAAGGTGTTACTGTGGAACCATGTACGAGGAGGAGCTAGTCGTCCATGTGTTTATGTCGTTAATAATCCTTATGTTAGTTCTATTATTGTTGTACTAAAGTATGCCGTTGTAACAAAGTTCTCTATGGTTGTGGTTCCACTTGTGTTGTAATATTATGTACCGAACTCTGTTTCTGGCATAATATTATATGTTTAGTTCCGATCTTATGAGTCGGGATGCTTCAAGTGGTATCAGAGCCATACTTGGCTGTAGGATGCGTACCCTAGTACTTAGGTGACCGTAGGAGACCGTAAAATAGTTGGCCTGTAGGAAACCTAGACCGTAGAGCCTTGGTGATAGGTTTTGCTCTCATCTAATCCTTCTGCCTTATTCTAAGCCAGATAGACGATGACCGTTTCACCACCTTCTGCATCAACGAAGATGGCTTCTTCAAGGTGCTCTATGCCGCCACGACGCGACTCGGTATTCCAGACCGCCCGGAGTATGTGGTCATGAGTTCATGGAGCATGGCATCGAAAGTTCCGAGGTCACTATGCACATCGGCGCCAGTGAGAGGTTCCTGGACATGAAGCCATGGAGTGTCTCCGCCACTGGATGCCCCATGAAAGATACATGCCAATTGGCGGCCCGTGAAGCCCTAAAGTACCTCTGTCACATGTTTGACTGGCATTTGGGTTCCACACCCATGAAGTACTTCCCACCACTAGATTGTAGTCGTCTCGTATGGATGGCAAGGATTCGCAACTTGGAAGGCCTCAGATCGACCAAAGATGATCCCACCATTATCGCCATGTCCAGTTATTTATTGTGCCTAGACGACTTGTGCGACCAGCTGAACCAGCACGTGAAGACCCTCGTCCAGCGTGCTAAGACATTGGAGACCCGCTGGCGAAAGGCTAAGCTAGCGCTAGCGTACGCTGAAGCCCGGGTTGCCAGCGCCGAAAGTCATGTCGCCTTGGCCGAGGAGAACCTTAGGGAGTAGGCTGACCGCCATAGCCAGCTGCTTAGGGGTGTCTACCTCGTAGATCGGGCCAAGCGGAAGGATCGTCAGGCAGGTGCAACGACGGAGCCACTGATCCTAGAAGGAACTCCAACATATCACCTATCCAACCCCCGTAGGAGGATTTGTGAGCCCATGCCACCTACCCTCCGACCTCACCTCGCGGGACCAACGAAGACCCTACAGATCACGATGTAGGACCCAGTAGCCAGGCAGAGGTCCTGGCTGACCCTTAAGAGAACGAACCCAGGGATGACATGCGCTATGTATCTTGTACCCGCTTGCCTGAATGAATGAATGCTTGGTGTGTTGCTTGCAATGTTTGATGTTTCTAAAAGTTGCCTAGAGGGGGGTGAATAGGCAGAAAATCTGAAATACATCTTAATAAAAATGATTAGTTCATAGAGTGCGGACTAGTCCGGTCCTGAGGGCGGACTAGTCCGGTCACAGAGAATTTTAGTTCAACAAGACAAGGACACAATATTTATCCCGTGGTTCAGCTCCATAAAGAAGCCTACATCCAATGCCAATACCATCTTTGATCAAAGGAGACCTTGCAATTGAGTATGCACTGCGTGAATACTTAATCTTCTCCTTGTCAAAGATGCTACTCTTATATGCACTCTTTGCTATGTTAAGTTCCTTCTTTAAATTAGGTTCAGGTTTTGCACATTTGTAGATTTTAGTGTTTAACTCTAAACTAGACAAGTTTGAGCTTGTTGAGGGGAGAGAAATAGCATTTGAATTGAGAGTTGCGAATTGTGCTTCAAGATTCTTGTGAGCTTTGTTAAAACTCACAAGCTCATCTTGGAGCACAACATTCGAACTCTTGAGACTTGAAGAGGTATCCTTGCATTCCGCAAGTTCAAGTTCAAGTGCCATGTTTTTCTCCTCTCAAGCTCGAGGAGCTTCTCAAGGTCAAGATTCTTTTGCTTCTTCTCGATAAGCAAATCCTATTGTCTTTCAAGAAGTTCCTCCTTATCTAAGATTTCATCAAATAGTTTTTTTGTTTTAGTTAGTGCATTTTTACTCAATCCTTCGAACAAATATTCATTTTCACTACCACTATCGAAGTCTTCATCCTTAATAGAATTGAATGAGAGTTTAGTTTTTACCTTTCGCTTTCCCTCCTTTGCCATGAGACATGTGTGCTTTGAGCTTTTCCATTCCCCCTTGTTTGGTAGGAGGGTCTTCTTCATTGTTGGCTTCTTGATGGCGACGGTTGCCACCTCCTTTTCATCATCATAGGAGGACTCATCATTGGAGTCCCATTCTTTGCCAACATGAGTGTTCCCCTTGACTTGCCTTTATCCTTGCCTCTGCTCTCATAGCTGGGTCCTCTTCTTCTCTTCATCATCCTTCTGAATTTCTTGATGAAGAAGGCCAACTCCACATCATCCATATCGGTGCTCTCTTCTTCACTTTCCTCATCATCACTTGAGACTTGTACTTCTTTGTTCTTGGCCTTGGGTGATGCTTTGAGAGCAATCCCCTTTTTCTTGGTGGATGTAACCTTGGCAAGATCGTTGACGTGATGTGCTTCCATTTCCATCATCTCATGATTGATGATTTTACCAAGCACCTCATCCGGAGTCATTTTGTGGAAGTTTGGACTCTCTCGGATGAGTGTGCAAAGCGTCACATTGCGAGACATGAAGGCTCTTATCATCCTTTTGACTACCTCATGGTCTGTCCACTTCTTACAATCGTACGCTCGACTCTTATTTATGAGAGTCTTGAGTCGGTTGTACATCTCTTGAGGGGTCTCGTCATCTTCCATGACAAATCTCCCAAGCTCCCCCTCAATCATCTCAATCTTTGCTTCTCGGATAGAGCGGTTGCCTTCATGCGCAATTTTGAGTGTATCACATATTTCTTTGGCTGGTTCCAACCCATCCACCTTGTTGAATTCTTCTTGGATCAAGGAAGAGTTGAGTACGGCTGCTGCTTGAGCATTGCAGTGGATGAGTTGCTCTTGCTCCGGTGTAAGTTCTTCATCATCCACGGGGATATATACACCTGTGCAAACAATGTGCCAAAGTGTGAGGTTGAGAGAAATAAGGTGCAGCTTCGTATTGTGTTTCCACATTGTGTAGTTTGTGCCATCAAAGTGTGGAGGTTTGCCTAAGGGAATAGATAAGTAATTTGTGTGCGAATTTACATGCTCATAGTTAAAAGGATATCGAGTGTAGTCTTCTTCGAGCTTCTTGAGTTTCTTTTCTTTCTCAAGTCTACTCCTTCTTCAACTTCATCTTTTGCCTTTTGAAGAAGATTGGCAAGATGCCTCACTTCTTCATCTTCATAGTTGGTCTCCAAGTCGAAGGGAGGGAGCCTTGGCATGTCCTTGATTGGGTTGACACCCTTGTGAGGTGAGAACTTGAGCCCTTCACCGTTGTGGGTGCTGTTTTCACCGGCGCTGGTGGTGTCGACGGGCGGTAAGTCCTTCTTGCCGTTTTCCCCCATCTACTCTCCAAGCGGTTAAGCTTTTAAGAGAGTTAGGCTCTGATATCAATTGGAAGTTGCCTAGAGGGGCTGAATAGGCGGAAAATCTGAAATACGACTTAATAAAAATGATTAGTTCATAGATTGCGTACTAGTCCGATCCTAAGGGCGGACTAGTCCGATCACACAGAATTTTAGTTCAACAAGACAAGGACATAATATTTATCCCGTGGTTCAGCTCCACAAAGAAAGCTACGTCCATGTTGAGGAGTCCACCAAGGACTAGGTTGCTCTCAACCTTTTCCTCACCAAGCCACCACCAAGATCGGCTTGTTCTTCCACTATATCACAAATGCTTCACAATAAATCATGGGGCAACTTATAACTTGAGGCTCCCACGAAAACTCAGCTCAAAGCACTTACAAACCAATGCCCTCAACAACATACTTCCCACTCAGTGCTAGAGAATCAACCAAGATCTCTATGGTGCACACTCCCCTTCTTCTTCTCTTCCCAAAACTCACAAACCCTCAAGAATCACACTTAGGGCTCCAAGAATTTGAAGAGAGGGGACTAGAAAAGCTCTAGGAAGTCTATTTCGGTGTTAGGGTGCTTGTCTTTTTCTTTGAGGCCTGGGCAACCCCTTTTATAGAGGTCCCGAGAACTAGTCGTTGCCAACTGCAAAAGTTCGGACTAGTCCGCCCTTTGACCCAAAACTAGTTCAGCCTGCAGGGACCGATGACATCACTCTTCACCTACTAAACGGTCAGATTCTACCAACTGAACGGTCAGATTCTACCAACTAAACGGTCACAATCCACGGACTAGTCCGGTCCACAACGGACTAGTCTGATCTCACACAGAAACCATTGTTCCTGTTGAGAATGGACAAGTCTGGTCCACCGGACTAGTACGACCTCCAAGGGCAGACAAGTCCGGCCATCCAAGACTTAGTCCCTTCAGTTATTTCCAAGTCCCAAACGGACTAGTCCGACTCACATAGGACTAGTCCGATCTCACACAGAATCTCCTGTTCCGGTTGAAAACGAACTAGTCTGAACCTGCGGACTAGTCCGGCCTCAAAGAGCGGACTAGTCCGGTCCTTCAGGACTTAGCTCCTGAAGAGCTCAGACACTCTCTCCAGGGACTAGTCCGTTGTCACACCCGGTTTTTCCGAAGAAACAACCAAGTGAATATCACATGTATGCCAGGATCATTTTCTCATACATGTGATGACAAATAGTGAAGCATCATTTATTACAAGCCAGGTGTCGAATATAAGTAAGTCTTACATAGTAAATGTCTCGATAGACAATAATAAGTTCATCACAAGTAAATAAACTAGCAGCGGAATATTATTTTTAAGGGCTCCATCACAGGCGTTGCCCGGGGGTCTCCATGAACCTAGAAACCTTCCTCAGGTCCAAAGTCTTGGTCATTATACACCACCTCATTGTCTTGACCTGAGCTGCAATATAAACCAACAAATATGCAAGGTTGAGTACCAAGGGTACTCAGCAAGTGTGGGAAAATTATATCATGCATGGCTAGAACAAGGAGAGGTTGAACTCATGGTTAGAGCACTATGCAATTAATACATATCACCTTAGCTTGTTAAGCACCTACATTACTACGCAGGTGAAATGGTCCCAATCTCCCATCCCATCATCATAATCCAATAACCATAACATCATTTCCAATGTTAAGCTCCCCGCTTAACTTCCAAAACCATCAATCCTCTAATCATGAATAAGTCCAAGCCGCTCTTGACCGTGAGCACGGCTGTCATGACAGTTTTGACTCTGCAGAGTTTGTACCACTGTACCCACATGTAGTGATTTTATCCCCCGTTGCCGGGTGGACTAAAAGAACCTCCATTATGCCAGTGGCTACGAACCACATTCACACTTCCCAGGTGTGTAGCCAGGAGATCACTACGAAGCCTTTACAAAGGGATTCCCGACGAGCGTGGGCCCACTGAGGTTTCACCCCTAACAGCATACAAGAGGCTCCAACCCCGCTGCAGTGGCCCCCTCTTGAGCCTTGCGGTTCATATGGTAGTCCAGCTGACACCTACTCCCCGCACCATCCAACACACCCATACTACGCCGGGATACACCTAATTAATTGGCCAAGCTGCCCCATCTCAGCATGTGGTTGGCACTGTAAAGCCAGGTTACATGCTCCATGAACCGGTCCTTAGGATCCAGGCAAGTACTAAACACAAACCCGAGTCTCGTGCACCCATCACACAACCAAAACATCCAACTTGCCTTGATCCCTACCTCTACATAACTCACAATATCTCATTCAAGATTATGGTAAAATAAACTGATGATCTCATATCCCAAATATCCCATTCTAAGCATGGCTAAGCATATGCATGTAAATAAATGACATAATAAATAAATCCCAACCCAAGCTACAAGGAAACAAGGTAATGCAATTCTAGGGAAACTTCCTAGCATGGGTTTCATATTTCATTTGACAATGCAAATAATTCTATCTACACATCCTAGCATAGGATCAAAGTGGTCAAGGACACTTGCCTCCTTCTTGCTGCTCTTGAAATGGGTAGTCCTGGTCTTGGAAAGGAACAACTTGCTCTTGAGCAGGTTCTACATCATACCATCACACATAGCAAAAGAAAAACAACAATCTATAAGACATAGTTCACACTTCCACTTCATACAAACCACACATTCATATTTATGAAAGTCATTCACAACTATATGTGTTGTGGTTACTCTAGGTGTGTTGATTTGTGGCTTGCATGCACTTTTAATCATGTGTATATGATTCCTACTTTTGTATTCACATTTATGCTTGCATACTTTATATATGAGTTTCCAATTTAAATAATTTTCCTTATATTTATTTACTACACCTTTTAGTTACCAAGTATGCCTGAAAAGTATTTTTCTTCTCCATATGTGCCTTCAGAATTTCTACCAACCCTAAACTGAATTCTTTGGATTTTAGAAACTCCATTTATCATTTACTAGTTGCTATATTTTCAGATTTATTTTTCTATGCATAAATGTGTACTTTATTATGAAATTAGTAATACACATCATCTAAACAGAATAGGTTCTGGTCCTAAATAATTTAATAACACATTTTGACCCTTGCCTCTGATGTAAACCATCTCATAATTATTTTCCCTATTTTCTAAAACTATTTATTACTTAAAAATGTGTCCCTAATTCTGAATAATAAATTAAACAGACTCAATTCTGTCCAAAATATGTTTTATCTCACTCCTAAATTTCCTAAACACTGAGAAAATCTTTAACTAAATTTTTACAACTATGTTTGTCCCACTTTTTAATTTTTAAACACTAGTTACATATTCAATTTTCTAAATTAAATACTAAACATGGCTAAAATAATGAACTCACCCCATTACAGGGTCTATAATATTATTTTCATAATTTCCAGGGGTCTAGCTACCTTTATCAGAGGTGTTTTTCCTAATTTTTATTAAGTCCAGGGGCTAAAACTGATTTTTAAATGAATTTACATGATTTTCTAGAGTTCCAGGGGCTAGATCAGAAGTTTCCGGGGCTAGCTCTTATTTCCCGAGAACCCCAGAGGGTAGCACGTAAGAATTCCAGTCTTTATAACGCGGGGCTGACGTGGACCATCTGATTTTAAACCGACAGCTGAGATTATAACGCCGAACCGGTACGCGGGGGTTTAAACCCTACCGTGCGATTTAAAATAAACGGCGCACATGCGGCCACGTCGCTCTGATCGAGCGCGGGCGGCGCTGCCGGCGGCGCACGGCGGCGGGAAGCGGCGATCTCGCCGGAAACTTTCGTATCCTCGAGAATTCTGCCTAGAACTGTGATCTTATGGCATAGATCGGTAGAGGGGAGGTCGGGGATCTCACCTCGGGGGTTTTCTTGAGCTCGGAGGTCCTGGGAGGTGATCGGCGGCGAGGTCCGAGGCAAAACCACGGCGATGCTCGTCGGCGCTGTGTTTACACCGCAAGTCACCGAGTTTTCTGCACCTGCAAGGTTCCCCGGAGGCGGTGGATCAAGACCAGCGAGTTAGATCGGAGTTTCCGAGCTTAGATCGGCCGGAATTCACCGGAGAAGTCTCGGTTCTCACCAGAGTAAAAATCGGCGATTGCGTGGGAAAAACAGAACGGGGCCGGGGTTTTTATAGACGGGGGAGGGCGGCGAGGTGGTTTAGATCATGTCCGTATCCTCCTCGAGCGAAATTCGGCTGTGATCCGCAACAGTTCCGATCGGTTTGGATTCGGTGAGAAAGAGTCCGGCGCGGCGCGAGGTTGAAGACGAAGCCCGGGTGGGTCCCTCCTGTCAGCGTGAGAAAGCGCGGGCGCGCGGCTGCGGGCTGGCGCGGGTAAGTTGGGCCGGCTGGTGGGTTTCGGCCCACTGGCCGTTTTTTTTCTGTTTTCTCTTTTTCTTTTTCCATTTCTTTTCTGATTTGAGTTTAATTTGAATTCCAGTTTGAATTTGAATTTTTGCAAAACATGCAACACGTCCAAAAATTTTTAAATTCCCCTCCTAACATGATTTAGTGTTTTGAATCAAAATTTTGGGGTGTTACAGCTCTACCCCCCTTAAAAGAAATCTCGTCCTCGAGATTGGTGTTTCTAAGAAAACAATTCCGGAAATTGTGCCTTGAGCTCATCTTCCCGTTCCCAGGTGGCTTCCTCTTCTGAGTGATGCTTCCACTGCACCTTGCACATCCGGATTCTTTTATTTCTAGTGAGGCGTTCCATTGTCTCCAAAATCTTGTATGGTTGCTCGGCATAAGACAAATCCTCAGCTACATCCACTTCATTCATGGATAACACCTCTTCAGGCGTCCTCAGACATTTCTTGAGTTGTGACACATGGAATACATCGTGCACGTCCGATAGATGAACCGGTAACTCTAGTTGATACGCCACTTCGCCTTTCCTTTCCAAAACTTGAAAGGGTCCGATGTATCGAGGTGACAACTTCCCTTTCACCTTGAACCGACGAAGTCCTCTGATAGGGGACACCTTGAGATAAACATAGTCTCCCACGTTGAAAATGAGCTCTCTTCTTCGTACATCGGCATAGCTCTTTTGGCGTGTTTGTGCTATCCTCAAGTTGTTGCGAATCTCCCTCACCTTTGCCTCGGCTTCTTGTAGCACTTCTGGACCAAACACTTTACTTTCTCCTGTTTGGTTCCAAAATAGGGGAGTTCTGCACTTCCTTCCATACAAAGCTTCAAACGGTGACATCTTCATACTAGCTTGATAGCTGTTGTTATAGGAAAACTCCGCATACGGTAAGTTCTTGTCCCAACTCCTATTGTTTTTGAGTGCACATGCCCTTAACATATCTTCAAGGATCTGATTGGTTCTCTCCGTCTGCCCGTCAGTTTGGGGATGATAGGCAGAGCTGAAGTTCAGATGGGTTCCCATGGTTTGGTTTCATGCAACTTCTGCCAAAACCTCGAGGTGAACTGTGTCCCTCGGTCCGACACTATCTTCTTTGGCACTCCATGGTAACACACGATCCTTGACATGTACAATTCTGCCAATTTGGATCCGCTGTAGCTTTCTTTCACGGGGATGAAATGAGCTACCTTGGTTAGCCTATCAATGATGACCCATATTGAATCATACCCGGATTGGGTCCTAGGCAATCCCACGACAAAATCCATGCTGATTTCTTCCCATTTCCATTCAGGCACTTTGAGTGGTTGCAATAATCCCGCGGGTCATTGATGTTCTGCTTTCACCAACTGACATGTGTCACATAGGGCAACATGTTCCGCGACATCTCGCTTCATGCCATACCACCAATACCTGCTCTTGAGGTCCTGGTACATCTTCGTACTCCCAGGATGAATGGAATAGTCGGAATCGTGAGCCTCCTTCAAAATTAATTCACGGATCTCCTTTACTTCTGGCACACAGATCCTTTTCCCGTGCCACACCGTACCTTGTTCATCCTCTCTGAAACCTTGAGCTTTATTTTCCTTGATGAGTTGCCTGATTTCCTGTATCTTCTCATCATTCTTTTGGCCCTCGCGTATGTCTCACTCGAGTGTGGAGTCCACTTCCATGGCGATGGCTTCACCACTATTTACTAGACATAAATTGAGCCTTATAACCTCGTCCTTCAATTCTGCAGGTAGTCCTTCAAGCTCAACTTACTGACCTGCACTTTCCGACTCAAAGCATCGGCCACGACGTTTGCTTTCCCTGGATGATAGTTGATGCCCACATCAAAGTCATTGATTAGCTCTAACCATCTCCTTTGTCTGAGGTTGAGATCTGGCTGTGTGAATATGTACTTCAAACTCTTATGATCCGTACATATCTCTGTCCTCTTCCCCATCAGATAGTGCCGCCAAATTTTCAACGCGTGTACCACTGCGGCTAGTTCTAGGTCATGTGTAGGATAGTTCTTCTCGTGCTTCCGAAGCTGCCGGGATGCATATGCCACGACATGTCCTTCTTGCATGAGAACACATCCCAACCCATTTCCAGAGGCATCGCAGTACACTGTGAAATTCTTCTGCATATCTGGCATAACCAACACTGGGGCTGTTGTCAATCTCTTCTTTAGCTCCTGAAAGCTCGTCTCGCACTGTGGCGTCCAGGTGAATGTGATTCCCTTCTCCAACAGTTTGGTGAGAGGTCTCGAGATCTTGGAGAATCCCTCAATAAACCGTCGATAGTATCCAGCCAATCCCAAAAAGCTTCGAACTTCGCCGACATTTTCAGGGGTCTTCCACTTCTGGATATCCTCGATTTTGGCGGGATCTACAAAGATTCCTCCCTCCGAGATTATATGTCCTAAAAAGGGAACTCTCTTCAGCCAAAACTCACACTTGCTCAACTTGGCATATAGTTGGTGTTCTCTCAGCCTCTGCAACACCAACCTTAGATGTTTCTCATGTTCTTCTTCATCTTTGGAGAAGACGAGAATATCATCTATTAAAACCACCACAAATTTGTCCAGATATTCCATGAATACCTTGTTCATGAGGTACATGAAGTATGCCGGGGCATTGGTTAGCCCGAAAGGCATGACAGTGTATTCATACAGTCCGTACCGAGATACGAAAGCTGTCTTGGGAATATCAGATTGCCTTATCTTGAGTTGGTGGTATCCCGACCTGAGATCAATTTTCGAGAACACACAAGCTCCCCTCAACTGATCAAACAAGTCTTCAATGCGAGGCAATGGGTACTTGTTCTTGATGGTTACCTCATTCAGAGCACGGTAATCCACGCATAACCTTTGGGTTCCGTCTTTCTTGGGCACAAATATCACCGGAGCTCCCCATGGTGAGGAACTAGGGCGAATATACCCCTTCTCCGTCAATTCTCTCAAATGATCCTTGAGCTCTTCTAGCTGCTTGGAGTCCATTCGATAAGGTCTCTTGTATATCGGTGCTGTTCCCGGTACTAGCTCAATTGCGAATTCCACTTCACGGTCGGGAGGCATACCTGGCAACTCTTCCGGAAAAACATCTGGATATTCCCTGATAGTCCTGATTTCCTCAACTTTCACCTCCACTTGATTTAATTTAATGTCCCTCCTAGGCTCGTGTATCGTTATGAACTTTACTCTTGTGCCACTTGGGTGAGTTAGTTCCACCGTTCTGGTCGAACAATGGATGATTCCTTTATGTTTGGTCAACCAATCCATACCCAAAATAATATCTATCCCTTGTGAATCTATCACTATGAGGTTAGCAGTAAATACTACCCCATTAATGTCTAGGTTCACTTTGGGACACACTTGTCTTGTCCTTATTTCTCCACCTGGAGAGTTTACGGCTAGCATATGGTTCATTTGTGTTGTTGCTAGGTCATGCTTCTTAACAAACCCTTGAGCAATGAACGAATGGGTAGCACCAGAATCAAACAGCAGGGTTGCAATGTGTAAATTGGCAGGAAACTTACCAACTACCATGTCGGGTGCCTCTTGTGCTTCCTCCATAGTGACGTGGTTCACCCGTCCTCTCATTACATTCTGCTGCTGTGGCTGCGTGGGCTTCTTCTTTGGACACTTATGGGCATAGTGCCCCACTTCTCCGCAACTAAAACATTGCACCCCAACCTTAGGTGCCTGGCCTTTGCTGTTTTGGGGTTGGTTTGGGGGTCCTTGTGCTGCTGGTCGAGGTGGATATGCAGGGCGAGGCTGCTGTACGAACTGACGTTGTGGCTGTATTGGTGCTGCCGGAGGCCTGTAGTTCGGGTTGTACCCTCTTGGTGCTGAGTAGGGTACCGCAGCATGGTTCGTCTGCCCTGCTGGTAGCTGCATCAGACGTGGGCGGGTGTTGCTCCCTGAGGCTTGATGTGACCACCCGGCCTTCCTCTTATTCTCATTTTCCAGGGCCTTTAGCTTCCTTTCTACCACAAATGCTCTGTCCACCATCTTTTGGAAGCTTTCATACTCATTTGAGGACATTGCACACTGCATCTCTGCGGTAAGTCCTTCCATGAAACAATCTTGTTTCTGCTCATCAGTCTCTATGTCTCGTGGGGCATAACGGGATAGTTGAGTAAATTTAGTGAGGTATTCCCTCACCGTCATGTTTCCCTGCTGCAGTCCCAAAAACTCCTTCCTCTTGTTTTTGAGTTCACCTCTTGGGATGTAATGGTTGCGGAAGCTACACTTGAACTCTTCCCAAGTGATGTTCTCAAGGTCATGATGGACGGCCACGTAGGCGGTCCACCAATCAGCAGCAGGTCCATGCAATTGATGAGAGGCAAACAGCACCCTCTCATACCCTTGGCATTGTATAATCCTCATCTTACTTTCAATGGTCTTCAGCCAATCATCTGCCTCCAGAGGTTCAGCAGCACTTGCAAACTTTGGAGGTTGAGTTCCTAGAAACTCACTCAACCTTGGTTGGCGTGGTGCAGCTTGTGGAGGTGGAACTTGATGCAAGTTGGCCACCACTTGAGTCAAGTTCTGGATGAGCTGATTTTGATTCTCCAGCATTTGGTGGAGAGGATCAACTTCTTCACGGCGACCACCCCGGTCCTGGCCTCCAGAAAGATGAGGGTTGCATGCCTCATCGTTGTTGTTGGCGGGGTTGGCAGCACGTCCTTTTCCCCTTCCGGCCATCTGGCAGAATCAACCAATGTCAATTTGAAAGCATTTAGTATCATCTTACTACTTTCATTTGTTTGTACTTTGAAGTGTTGAGGCTTTGTTATACTTTTACGAGGGTTCATATCTCACACCAAATAAATGCACTATTATTTCATGTGGGTTCACACACCAAAGCAAGACAATCTGAAGACGAGGCTGTGGACAATTGCTCATGGCTTCCACAACTCACGTCACACACCAAGCATTAACACACCATTAACTTCGTAACGACTCGACTACTCGACCTCTTGCTAGCTAAGGGAAAGACTCTACACTACTCGTTCTCTTGAGCTGGCTCCTCGGGATCTTCCTCCTCATTTCGGCTACCTTCTGACTCTGCTTTGGGTGGGGAGGCTGCTGGTGGAGAAGTGCGACGACGCCTGATCGCTCGGCGATCCGGGGAGTCAGGAGTCCATGTATCATTCACGGCGACACACAGTTCATTCCCATCTCCTCTTTCTCTCGCCTTTAAGCAAGCTCGCAGCAACACCTCCGTTTCCTTCAGGGTGTCCCGGACATCCTAAAGCTCTTGTTGACACTCCTGCAGTCGAGTGCTGAGCATAGCAGCATCCTCCAAGCACAAGTCCATGTGCTCATGGGAAGTCCCTTGCTACACTGGTGGGTACATGTACTCCGTGGTACCACTCTCACGTTGGAGGACATACATGTACTCAGTTTTGTCCAAGTGGCGACGATAGATGTGACTCTGGCAGGTGATGGCCTCCCAGGTGACATCTTTCTCCGCGTCAACCTGTGTTGCTCGACAAGCTGGAGAGTGGTGAATCTTAAGCAGCTGATTCTCGTGTATAATCCTCATCTCCGAACTCCATTCTTCCCTCTTCTCACGGATGGTCCTGGTGGAGTTATAGTGGATGATTAGCTTGCCCGTATTGCCGGCGGCTTCGAGCATACGTCGAAGGCGGCGCAACAAGCCTCCTACTGCCAATCCGTAGGAAAGGTACATCACTGGACGACTCTCCTCTCTTTCGGCAAGGGCAACTACGGGAACTCTCCCTCCTGTGGACTTGCGAGCAGTGCGAATCATGCGAACCATCTAAAACAAAAACATTTAAACTTAGGTTAGATAACTTTTTAAACAAAAATCATTTTTTTTGAATGAAAATTGGGGTAAGATGAAGAAAATGACTCCTTAAATAACACTCTTCAACCCACACCTTGGAAAATAGTTTTTAAGAAAATAGGGCCCTTAAATACGTCCATTTCTACCTAGGTCCACGTTCCTACGGGCAACCTTGGCTCTGATACCACCTCTGTCACACCCGGTTTTTCCGAAGAAACAACCAAGTGAATATCACATGTATGCCAGGATCATTTTCTCATACATGTGATGACAAATAGTGAAGCATCATTTATTACAAGCCAGGTGTCGAATATAAGTAAGTCTTACATAGTAAATGTCTCGATAGACAATAATAAGTTCATCACAAGTAAATAAACTAGCAGCGGAATATTATTTTTAAGGGCTCCATCACAGGCGTTGCCCGGGGGTCTCCATGAACCTAGAAACCTTCCTCAGGTCCAAAGTCTTGGTCATTATACACCACCTCATTGTCTTGACCTGAGCAGCAATATAAACCAACAAATATGCAAGGTTGAGTACCAAGGGTACTCAGCAAGTGTGGGAAAATTATATCATGCATGGCTAGAACAAGGAGAGGTTGAACTCATGGTTAGAGCACTATGCAATTAATACCTATCACCTTAGCTTGTTAAGCACCTACATTACTACGCAGGTGAAATGGTCCCAATCTCCCATCCCATCATCATAATCCAATAACCATAACATCATTTCCAATGTTAAGCTCCCCGCTTAACTTCCAAAACCATCAATCCTCTAATCATGAATAAGTCCAAGCCGCTCTTGACCGTGAGCACGGCTGTCATGACAGTTTTGACTCTGCAGAGTTTGTACCACTGTACCCACATGTAGTGATTTCATCCCCCGTTGCCGGGTGGACTAAAAGAACCTCCATTATGCCAGTGGCTACGAACCACATTCACACTTCCCAGGTGTGTAGCCAGGAGATCACTACGAAGCCTTTACAAAGGGATTCCCGACGAGCGTGGGCCCACTGAGGTTTCACCCCTAACAGCATACAAGAGGCTCCAACCCCGCTGCAGTGGCCCCCTCTTGAGCCTTGCGGTTCATATGGTAGTCCAGCTGACACCTACTCCCCGCACCATCCAACACACCCATACTACGCCGGGATACACCTAATTAATTGGCCAAGCTGCCCCATCTCAGCATGTGGTTGGCACTGTAAAGCCAGGTTACATGCTCCATGAACCGGTCCTTAGGATCCAGGCAAGTACTAAACACAAACCCGAGTCTCGTGCACCCAGCACACAACCAAAACATCCAACTTGCCTTGATCCCTACCTCTACATAACTCACAATATCTCATTCAAGATTATGGTAAAATAAACTGATGATCTCATATCCCAAATATCCCATTCTAAGCATGGCTAAGCATATGCATGTAAATAAATGACATAATAAATAAATCCCAACCCAAGCTACAAGGAAACAAGGTAATGCAATTCTAGGGAAACTTCCTAGCATGGGTTTCATATTTCATTTGACAATGCAAATAATTCTATCTACACATCCTAGCATAGGATCAAAGTGGTCAAGGACACTTGCCTCCTTCTTGCTGCTCTTGAAATGGGTAGTCCTGGTCTTGGAAAGGAATAACTTGCTCTTGAGCAGGTTCTACATCATACCATCACACATAGCAAAAGAAAAACAACAATCTATAAGACATAGTTCACACTTCCACGTCATACAAACCACACATTCATATTTATGAAAGTCATTCACAACTATATGTGTTGTGGTTACTCTAGGTGTGTTGATTTGTGGCTTGCATGCACTTTTAATCATGTGTATATGATTCCTACTTTTGTATTCACATTTATGCTTGCATACTTTATATATGAGTTTCCAATTTAAATAATTTTCCTTATATTTATTTACTACACCTTTTAGTTACCAAGTATGCCTGAAAAGTATTTTTCTTCTCCATATGTGCCTTCAGAATTTTTACCAACCCTAAACTGAATTCTTTGGATTTTAGAAACTCCATTTATCATTTACTAGTTGCTATATTTTCAGATTTATTTTTCTATGCATAAATGTGTACTTTATTATGAAATTAGTAATACACATCATCTAAACAGAATAGGTTCTGGTCCTAAATAATTTAATAACACATTTTGACCCTTGCCTCTGATGTAAACCATCTCATAATTATTTTCCCTATTTTCTAAAACTATTTATTACTTAAAAATGTGTCCCTAATTCTGAATAATAAATTAAACAGACTCAATTCTGTCCAAAATATGTTTTATCTCACTCCTAAATTTCCTAAACACTGAGAAAATCTTTAACTAAATTTTTACAACTATGTTTGTCCCACTTTTTAATTTTTAAACACTAGTTACATATTCAATTTTCTAAATTAAATACTAAACATGGCTAAAATAATGAACTCACCCCATTACAGGGTCTATAATATTATTTTCATAATTTCCAGGGGTCTAGCTACCTTTATCAGAGGTGTTTTTCCTAATTTTTATTAAGTCCAGGGGCTAAAACTGATTTTTAAATGAATTTACATGATTTTCTAGAGTTCCAGGGGCTAGATCAGAAGTTTCCGGGGCTAGCTCTTATTTCCCGAGAACCCCAGAGGGTAGCACGTAAGAATTCCAGTCTTTATAACGCGGGGCTGACGTGGACCATCTGATTTTAAACCGACAGCTGAGATTATAACGCCGAACCGGTACGCGGGGGTTTAAACCCTACCGTGCGATTTAAAATAAACGGCGCACATGCGGCCACGTCGCTCTGATCGAGCGCGGGCGGCGCTGCCGGCGGCGCACGGCGGCGGGAAGCGGCGATCTCGCCGGAAACTTTCGTATCCTCGAGAATTCTGCCTAGAACTGTGATCTTATGGCATAGATCGGTAGAGGGGAGGTCGGGGATCTCACCTCGGGGGTTTTCTTGAGCTCGGAGGTCCTGGGAGGTGATCGGCGGCGAGGTCCGAGGCAAAACCACGGCGATGCTCGTCGGCGCTGTGTTTACACCGCAAGTCACCGAGTTTTCTGCACCTGCAAGGTTCCCCGGAATTCACCGGAGAAGTCTCGGTTCTCACCAGAGTAAAAATCGGCGATTGCGTGGGAAAAACAGAACGGGGCCGGGGTTTTTATAGACGGGGGAGGGCGGCGAGGTGGTTTAGATCATGTCCGTATCCTCCTCGAGCGAAATTCGGCTGTGATCCGCAGCAGTTCCGATCGGTTTGGATTCGGTGAGAAAGAGTCCGGCGCGGCGCGAGGTTGAAGACGAAGCCCGGGTGGGTCCCTCCTGTCAGCGTGAGAAAGCGCGGGCGCGCGGCTGCGGGCTGGCGCGGGTAAGTTGGGCCGGCTGGTGGGTTTCGGCCCACTGGCCGGTTTTTTCTGTTTTCTCTTTTTATTTTTCCATTTCTTTTCTGATTTGAGTTTAATTTGTATTCCAATTTGAATTTGAATTTTTGCAAAACATGCAACACGTCCAAAAATTTTTAAATTCCCCTCCTAACATGATTTAGTGTTTTGAATCAAAATTTTGGGGTGTTACATCTGTCCTCAGACGGACAAGTCCGAACTCACACATAAACTCTTGTTTCGTTCTATATCGGATTAGTCCAATTCTTCGGACTAGTCCGACCTTCCACCCCGGACAAGTCAAACTCTTACAGAACCTCTTGTTCTGTTCTACATTGGATCAGTCCGATGTACCAGACTAGTCCGGCCCTCCAGCCCGTACAAGTTCGGCTCTATTCCTAGGGCTATCCCAATTCTTCACTCCGCTCAACCTAAACTCGGTTAGATGATTCTCAGCACTTTACTCTATGATCACACTCATACTCAAAGTCTAAACTCAACACAAAATAATTAAAAATCCTAAATTCTATTCTTCTTATGCATTTGTCTTTTTCTCCTATTTTCCTTTTGAGTCTATCCATCTTCGTAGATTTCTTAATCACCTGTACTCACACTTGTAATACTCATTAGTCCCTTAAGTGTTGTCATTAATCATTAAAACCCACGGGGAATTAGCCTAGATGCACTTTCAGTTTGTGTGAATTGTGTGGTATAAAACTATATATATGTATTTAGATACACATAGTAAATTGGTAAAAATAACAATAGTAAAAGACAGTAAGCATAACTAATTATGAAGCACAATAGTAATAACAATAATAAGAAAATCTAAACCCATCGATTGCCTTGCCATAGATGCCTCGCCGCTTGAGCCGAGCCACAAATGGACACGAAGCGGACCAGGGACTATGAGAGATTCCGCGTGCACTTCACGAGCATGAGACAGCGGAGAGTGCACCTGTCCGGCCACATCCCAAAGCACCTACCTACGATCTGACTGCCATTCTGGACCGCCAGGCTCGACTCCTCGAGATACTGGCGAACACCCTGGCTGCTCGGAAGAACAATGGTCCCAATGACCATCAGCCGGCGCCGTAGAACAATCACCAGATCGCGGACTTCATCAGGATGAACCCGTCCAAGCTTTCTAGATCTGAGGACCCTATTGAGGTGGATGACTGGCTAAGAGAGATGGAGATGAAACTCGAGATATTGCATGCAGATGAGCAAGATAAGGTTCTGCTTGCAGTCCAACAACTCAGATGATCTGCTTTAGCTTGGTGGAACAAGTACAGAGAGATGCATCCACATGCCATGACCATGATATGGGATGAGTTTGTAAAGTTGTTTAGAGAGCAACACATCCCAAGCAGCATTGCGAAGCTAAAGAGGGAAGAGTTTATGAACCTTAAACTGAAGGGTCTAACCATGACGGAGTATCTACACAAGTTCACCGGGTTATCCCGCTATGACCCCCACGCTATGGATACAGAAGAGAAAAAGCAAGAAGCCTTTCTGCGTGGGTTAAACACTGAGATTAGGAAATTTTTTGAAGCATCTGTTTATCCAGATTTCAGTACCCTGGTTAACAGGGCCATCACTACGAAAAAGAACATAGAGGATGAGATACGAGAGAAG
Organism: Neostapfia colusana; assembly: GCA_030760725.1. Taxonomy (NCBI): domain Eukaryota; kingdom Viridiplantae; phylum Streptophyta; class Magnoliopsida; order Poales; family Poaceae; genus Neostapfia; species Neostapfia colusana. The sequence continues at coordinate 113,492,256 of JASWHV010000006.1, forward strand.
AAAAAGAAATTTGAGGATAATTTGTTTTAGCAGGTGAAACTTCAGAGGACTAATCAACCTGTTTATTCAGTACAGAGGGCCCAACAACCGATCTACTTTGTGCAGAAGACCCAACAACCTATTTACTCTGGGCAGATGGCTCATAGTGGTGTATCCTACAAAGCACCAACCACCACCTTCAAGCAACTGGTACAACCTGCTAAATCACATGGATCATTCCGTCCTCAACAGTCTAGAGTCAATCACACTGGTGGCTAGAGGGTTTGTTTTAGCTGCTGTTAACTGCCCTTACAAGATTAAGCCAGAACCATCTGCAGTCTCCAACTCAGTTAACGGACCAAGGCAACCAGCCGGAGGTAGCCGTGGAGCGCCCTCAAGGACTCAACACTCCTTTGGAAAGGCCACAGTAAACCACGTCTACGCCGAAGAGGCAGATGCAGCATCAGGAGTTCTACTTGGTGAGTTCTTGGTTCAGTCAGTTTTGGCTTCAGTACTATTTGACTCTGGTGCATCGCATTCTTTTATATCATCGCACTTCGTAGACACACATGATATATCTACGGTAGCCCTTAAGAGGCCCTTAATGACTCGATCACCAGGAGGTTATATACCTTGCCTCTTAGGAGTTAACAACATCCCTTTAAACCTAAGTGGGGTAGAGTTCTTGGTTAATCTAGTAGTGCTTGACTCCCATGGGATAGATGTGATCCTCGGTATAGATCGGTTAGCCAAGTGCAACGGGAGTATAGCTTGTGCACAGAGGACTGTGACAATGACAAACCATGAAGGGAAGACTGTCACATGTCATGTCAAGTCCAGCCTGTCTGAGCCAGTAGTAAATCACTTGAAGGCGGAAACACCTCAGGAAGTGCCAGTTATTAAAGAGTATGTTGATGTGTTCCTGTAAGTGCATCTAGGTATCCCCGTGGGTTTTGGATGATTGATGATGACAATTAAGAGACTAATGAGCTGAGATGATCATAAGCACAAGATATTTCCAAGGCAGACACCTAAACTCTCAAAAAGGAAAAGGATGAAGAACGGCGTCGAAGACTCGAAGAATAGAAACTTGGGTTTCATTTTAGGCTAGCCGTGTAAGAGTGAGAGTGTGTGTGTCAAGTGCATTGAGATCATAGAATAGAGCTCAAAGCGTTAGAAGTGTCAAATCCTTAGTGGAGAGTACTAGGAAGGTAAACTCGGGTAGGCTGGACTTGTCCGGGCAAGAGGCTGGACTATTTCGGAAGTCCTACGGCTTAGTCCGTTTTGGGGTGGACCAAGAGTTCTTGACTGAGTTCGGACTTGTCCATTTTCGGACAGACTAGTCCGTTTCTCTCTTGGTGAGAGTGTTTTGGGACTAAGTCCTTGTAGACCGGACTTGTCCGCCTCAGTGGCCGGACTAGTCCGGGCTAGCCAGACTTGTCCGTTCTCACATGGACCAAGAGTTTCTGTGTGAGTTTGGGCTAGTCCGTTCTTAGGCGGACTAGTCCGTGTGGTTGTGAGATGAGAGATCCCACGGCTAAGTCATGGTGGACCGGACTTGTCCGCCTCAGTGGCCGGACTAGTCCGGGTCCTCCAGACTTGTCCGTTCTCACCCGGACAAATAGTTCCTGTGTGAGATCGGACTAGTCCTGTGTGAGGCAGACTAGTCAGAACTTTTGGTAGGTGGCAACGGTTGGCTGTCGGGACTTCTATAAAAGGAGATGCCCTGACTTCATTTAAATAACACTGGAACCCTAGTGCCGCCACAACCATCCTAGAGCCTCTCCAAGCCTTCTCACCCTCTAGAACAAATTCTTGATTGGATTTGGGTGTGTGAGGAAAGGAGAAGGAAGAACTTCGCGTTTAGGTTCTTGGAGTGATCTCGTGCACTTGGTGTGAAGTCTCTGTGATCTGTGGCTTGTGATATTCATGGAGTTTTTGTGGACGTGATCAAGTGGGAGCCTCGGATTGTGAGCAGCCCCAAAACTTTGTAAGTTCACCCTTGAGATAGTGGAGAACCGGGTTGGCCTTAGTGGCAACTTGGTGAGGAAAGGGTTGTTAGACCCGGTCCTTTGTGGACTCCTCAACGGGGACGTAGATTCCTGAGTGGAATCAAACCTCGGGCTAAAATCCTTGTGTCACTTTTTTATTTTCACTTCATTGACCATTAGAATTGCTTAGGGTTAATTTTGATCATTTCGCTATTATAGTATTCATTGTTGCAATCTTGAGATCCACTTTTATATCCTGTCAAATTTGTCATATTAAATTGCTAGATAGTTTATCTGCACTTTATTAAACTAAAATATGAAGAAAAACCCATAAAAATCAAGTCTAGTCTTTATCAGCAGTTTGACCGGACTAGTCCGCCCGTGATCTAGACTAGTTTGCCTTTTGAGGCTTTTTCAGCAGACTGACTGGACTAGTCCGCCCCTGAGCGAGACTAGTCCGACCCTTGTGTTCTAATCTCGTTTAACTAAGTCATTTCAGGTATTTTAGCCTATTCACCCCCCTCGAGGCAATTTCAATTGGTATCAGAGCAGGTCTCTCCGTCAAGAGTCTAACCACTCGGAGAGAAGATGGCCGGAGTTGAGGGATACGAGATTCCGCCAACGTCGCAAGGCGAAAACACATATGACAAGAAAAAGGACACGGATGTGCTGAAAGACCACTCAAGTGACGATGAAGAAGTTCGCCAGCTCAAGGCACGACTTCGCGAGAAGCTAGGTCACTCAAGTAAAGAGAAGAAGAAGACGAAGGATCAAGAAAGGAGGGGTCAACCGGACTACTCCCAATATCCTTTCAACTATGGACGATTAACTTCTAACAATCACTACTTATCTATTCCTTTTGGCAAATCTCCTCAATTCGATGGAAATGATTACTCAATGTGGAAGCATAATATGAAGATGCATCTAATATCCTAAATCCTAGCTTGTGGCAAATTATCTTAACAGGTGTCCATCTTCCAAGGAATGAAGAAGCCGTTACCTCGGAGCAAGCCATCCTACTTCATCGCAATGCTCAAGCAGTTGGGGTCATCACCTCATCCTTGACTCGAGAAGAGTTTAATCAAGTCGATGGATTGGAGGTGGCCAAAGACATATGGGACACACTCAAGACTGTGCATGAAGGCAACCGAGTTGCAAGTGCTCAAACTTAATCCTAAAACTTAAAGATGAACTCAAGTTGGCACAAAACAAGCAATCACCGAAAGGTGGGATCTTTGACAAGGAAAAATTGGCATATGCACGAAGTGCATATACCAATGTAAGACCTCCACATGTCAAAGATTGTCTTGGCTATTCTCGGGAGTGGAAGCAACATGCTAAAACTCCCAGGAATGGGAAAGACTTGATTGTATTTGTCAAGGAAGGTTCATCCAATAAAGAAAATATTAAGAATATTGCAAACTCATCTAACATGCCTAAAAATGAACCTTATCCTTTGTTCCATGACTTTGATGCTTCATATGTTTTATTGAGAAACAAATTTGGAAAGATCTATGCTAGGTATGTTGGGCCACTCCGCAAGAGTCCAAAACCTTGTGTGTGGGTGCCCAAGTGCCTCTTGACTAACATGAAAGGACCCAACTCCGTTTGGGTACCAAAAGGTAAGGCATAACTCTATTTTGTAGGCATACTCCTCCGGTGGATCAAAATGGTGCTTGACAGTGGATGCACAAACCATATGACCGGAGAGAGAAGGATATTTGCGGAATATGAGGGAAAAAAAGATCCAAGTGAAGGAATATACTTTGGGGACAATAGCCAAGGGAAAATCCTTGGCACCGATAAAATTGCTATTTCTCCCCATCATTTTCTTTCAAATGTTTTGCATGTTGACTCCCTTGATTATAACCTTCTATCCTGTGATGCCCCTGTTTCGAGAGAACCTCGGAACCTAGACTGATGCATATGTGTGCCCAGGATGTTCATCACACATACACATGTAATCCACAAACTGAATTCAGAATATATATAACCACGAATGAATAGGGTTTTATTACAATGTCTCATGAGTCTCAAACTCATTCTAGCAGCGGAAGTCTTATTCTAGCAGCGGAAGTCTTCTAAACTATTGCGGAAGCAAACTAAACAGCAGCAACGGCTCCATCTCCTACTTTATCCCCACAGGCAAGTTGACGGTGGATCACACGCCTAATACTCCACATGGTCTTCAAAGTATTCCTCTCCTGTTGCTGATGATGTATGATAATGCAAGAGTGAGTACATGTCGTACTCAGCAAGTGCGGGAAGTATGACATGTAGCTTACGACAAGGTAGACATAAAAAGGCTCATGGCATACAAGCAAAGTTTATTTCACAAAACATGATAAAAATAGCAACTAGCTTTAAGTGAATTAAATACCAACATATATCCGATTAAAACATCAACATACCTCCATCATATTTCACCTCTTTCATGTCTCATCAAATATTCATCTTTCTCAACTTTTTCTCATGCTCATGAATACCATCTCGTATTCATTATCATCTCGTCTCATATTCAGTTCCATATCATACCGAGATCAATGCTCATTGCCATGACTCAACAGTCATGAAACCAATCTCATTACCAAAACTCAACAGTGCCAAAAACCATCCCTTAATGACCAAACCATCACCAAACCAAATACCATTCCAATAACCATCCCATCTAATCATGGAAGTTGGCCAGGCGCTTGTGACAGGAAGCACGCCTATCATGATAGTTTTACACTCTGCAGAGATGGCATCACTTTATCCACAAGTTTGTGATTTCGTCACCCGTCGGCGACTGCAGAACCTCCATTATACAATTACACAACCGTCGGTGTATGGCCAAGAGATCACAAAATAGCCTTTACAAAGGGGCTACTAGATGTATGGACTCACTAAGGTTTCACCAGCAGGCTAAAATCTCCAATTCTCCCACCTACGGGCCCCCTCTTGTGCCATGCAGTTCCTAGGGCAGTCCTCTCTCGATTCCCATTCCCCGCGCCTTCCACGGTTCATAACAATCTAGCAACTTACCTAATTAGTCAGCTAAGCCGCATCCATATTTGGCCTTGTGGTGGCACTGTTTTCCTAGCATGGCTGGCATGAACTGGTCCTTAGATCTACGGCAAGTAAACCACCATCTCATTCTACCACTTCCACGAACCAAGCTTGCCTAGATCTCCCCCGATTCATGTTCATTATCATCAAGTTCTCATTATCATTGTTCATATGAGTGCAGTAGCTAAACAGATTATATCGCTTCCCATATCCCGTGGACTCAGAGAAATAAAAAGCAAAAACGACCATACCCGACTCATCAACCTTCCCGGCGACAAGGGTGGTTAACAAAACTAGTAAACTCATATGAAAGGGTTTCCCATCAGGTTGACTCAAGCACACACATATTTTAAACAAAACAGTTTCAAAATCATGGGATCAATATGGTCAAGGGGCACTTGCCTTGTTCCTGTGGCTTCTGTTGCTCTGGTATCTCGAAGTCTTGGCGTTGTAGTCCTAGATAGCTCCCTGAGCTTGTCCTTCTATTTACGATCACACACATACAAAATTCATAGCAATCAATCATTATGCTCAAACTTTACTCAAGATGCAATGGTGCATATGCATGCTAATCCTATGATGCTGTTTTTATTAGATGGTTTGTACATGTTCTTGCATGTTTTAATAGGCTTGCATGGGGTTTTATGTTGAACAGAGGTGCAGGGATCGAATGTGGACGTGGTGATTGTCGAAGTGTGCGATCGACACTTCCCCGGGGCCTGCACTGGGCAGCCCGCGGAGGTTCTTTTTTCAGCGGGGCTAGTCTCCTAGCGGAAAGCTTGCGCGGATGGACGAGTTAGCGAGAGCTTGACACGGCGAGTTTTACGTGGTTCAGGCCGCCGGAGCGTAAAACCCTACGTCCACGGCGAGCTATGGAGCTCGCTGTATTGCTTGCTGCTCAGGGCCGGAGGCCTGAGCTTGGGGGTGAGTTACAGCTTGAGAGTGTATGGCTAGCGTATGAGTTGCAAAGTGCGAACCCTTGCTATCGACGCCTACCCGAGCCTTTTATAGTCCAAGACTCGGGCGGCTTACAAGGGGAGCCGGGACCCGACAGGTGGTCCCGGGAAGATTGTTTGTTATCTACCGTATCTGTAGTTACGCCGGTAGTTGCCTCTGGTCGAAGGCTTCTGAGTCTTCATCTTGCCGCCCTGCCCATGCCGCATGCTAGTCGTAGTGGTTGATGACGGCGCAGGAGGCATGGGATGTCTTGTCGCGGCGTTTATTTGCTGGCAGGTCCTGACACCGCGCGCCAGTCTGTGATGCGACTAGGCGCAACGGCTCCTGACAGACGCGTGCTCCGCGTTTCCGCGTCTTGGGAAGACGCGGGCCTTGAATACCTTGTACGGGCAAGGTGTGGGGCGTCTTTACGCCCGCCGCCTACCGCTCGGGGGCAGGCAGCACCGTTCTTCTGGCCACGTGGCGGGTCCGGAGCCCTTCTCTGAGGCGAGAAGGGTCCGGCCTGCGGGGCACGTGGAGCCTCCGGACCTCTCCCCGCGGAGGGGGAGGTCCAGCCTCTGTATGCCACGTGGCGGGCCTGGAGCTCTCCTCTGCGGAGAGGGAGGTCCGGCCCCGCTAGACGCGTGGTGTCTTCGGACCTCTCTCCCGCGGAGGGGGAGGTCCGGCTTCTGTATGCCACGTGGCGGGCCCGGAGCTCTCCTCTGAGGAGAGGGAGGTCCGGCCCCGCCGGACGCGTGGCGCCTTCATAGCTCTCCCTGCGGAGAAGGGCGAGTACCTTAGGCATTTTACCCTGTGCGCGGGGGTACCCCATATCTCAGGTACCGACAGTGGCCCCTGGGCCCATCTCGGGGGAGATACCGAGCCCGAGGTGGGACCTCCGTCTCTTCCGATCCGCGCACTTTCTCTAAGTCCCGAATTGGCCGCTGCCGGAGCACGAACGGCCGCGGGGTCGTGAGAGCGTGCGCTCACTTGATGATTGCTTTTACTGCGGAGACGGGAGCCCCGGCCATGTTGAACACGCAGGGCTTTCGGAGCTCTCCCACCGCGGGGGCAGGTCCGGTTTCTGCCTGCCACGTGGCGAGCCCGGAGCCCTTCTCAAGGGAGGAGAGAGTTCCGGGCCTGCTGGACACGTGGGTCCCCCGGGTCCCGCCCCCTCTAGCCCTGGGTCGAATTAGTTGGTAGCTCCTTTCCCCCTACTTCATGCAGTCCCCGTTGCCGCAACCTGGAAGTCCTGCACACAGGTAGAGGAAACGTAATTCTCCTTGGGGGCTCCCCCTCCCTTATCTCATAGTCTTATTTGACTTACAGCCCCAACCATATGCTTGGTGCTTGGGGACTTGTAGAGAGGGGGAGCTGAGCACATGGCAACCATGTACTGCAAGGGCGATAAAAAAGAACTCAATTCACAATTTAAATGAGTACAAGGAAAGAGCAAAGTAGGGCATACTTCTTTTCGTACAACCTTCCATAGGAGGAAGGCAGGCTAAACATGGAGGCCACGACCCACCCCATTAAGAGGGGAAGCAAGACTCTACGCGCTTGGAGTCGGAACCAGGCAAAGCTAAACGTAGTCCTGGACCGTCCCCTGGGGTTTAGCTGCTCCGAGCGCTGCTCCTGGACTCTATGGAGTCCATTACGAAAAGAAAGTACTGTCCTATTTTTGCTCTTAGGGGTAGAACTTACGGAGGTGTTCTATGTTCCAAGGGTTCGGGAGCAGGTCCCCATCCTCGGTGGAAAGGCGCACACACCCGGGGCAGCATACTTTCGCGACTCGGAAGGGGCCTTCCCAACTAGGGGAGAGTTTGTGGGCCCCTTCGCGAGAAAGTATGTGCCGCAACACCAGGTCACCTTCCTGCAGCTCCCGGGCACGCACAGACCTCTGGTGGTAGCGCCGAAGCGCCTGTCTGTACCGCGCGTTACGGAGTGCCGCATGTAATCGGACCTCGTCGACGAGGTCGATTTCTCCACGCCGGAGGTTGTCCTGCGTGGCTTCGTCGTAAGCCCGGACACGGTGAGACTTCATGGTGATTTCTGGAGGGAGTACAGCTTCAGCCCCGTACACCATGAAGAAGGGTGTCTCCCCGGTGGCCTGGCTCTGGGATGTCCAGTTAGCCCATAGTGTGCTCGGAAGTTCATCTACCCAATTGGCACCATGCTTCTTCAGGCTGGCGAAGGTACGAGTCTTGAGGCCCCGGAGAATCTCCGCATTGGCCCTCTCGACTTGCCCATTGCTCTTTGGGTGGGCGACAGAGGCATAGCATACCTGAATGCCAAGGTCCTCGCAGTAGTCTTGGAACGCTGCGCTGGTGAACTGGGTCCCATTGTCAGTGATGATCCTGTTTGGGACCCCGAACCGGCAGACAATAGACCTGATGAATTTTACTGCGGATTGTTTATTGATGGTGACAACTGGTGTAGCCTCCGGCCACTTGGTGAACTTGTCGATAGCGACATAGAGGTACCGGAACCCCCCGACGGTTCCGGGAAATGGTCCCAGGATGTCCAGCCCCCACACGGCAAATGGCCACGAGGGCGGGATCATCTGTACCGCCTGAGCCGGTGTATGGATCTGCTTGGCGTGGAACTGGCACGCCTTGCAGCTCTCGACCAGCTTGACGGCATCCTGGAGTGCTGTCGGCCAGTAGAAGCCATGCCGGAAGGCTTTACCGACAAGCGTGCGTGAGGAAGAATGACTTCCACATTCGCCTCCATGGATCTCAGCGAGCAAGTCGCAACCTTCTCCCTGGGTTATACACCGCAATAGGATGTGGTTGGTGCCACGCCGGTAGAGATCCCCCTCTACCAGCGCGTACCTCTTAGCCATACGCACAATCCGTTCAGCGGTTGCATGTTCATCAGGGAGGATATTGTCCTTCAAGTAGTCCCGGATCTTCATGATCCATGCATCGGGTCTGACTTGAGCTTCTGGATCTTGAGCGCTGGGTTGCACGGAGTCCCCAGTGACGCTTACGATCCTTGGCGGCGCCCATGGCTGTAGGGCCGCCGGGACCGCCAGCTTCGAGGTGCTGGTCAAGCCCCCTTTGCCCGGCTCGGCGGGCTGGGCTGTGGGCCGCAGCAACGTCCTCTCGAAGACTCCTTCGGGTGCAGGGGCTCCGGTGGAAGCCTTCGTTGAAAGGTCGTCGGCTGCGGCATTACCGGCGCGCGGTACGTGGTGCAGGTCCAAGGCGAGGAATTCTTTCTCCAACATCTGCACGTGAAGCAGATATGCAGCTAGCTGGGGGTCATTGCAGGAGCATTCGCCCTTGACTTGCTTGATGACCAGCTGGGAGTTGCCCTGTGCCAACAACTGGCGAGCGCCTAAAGACAGGGCTGTCTGCAGGCCAAAGATGAGTGCTTCATACTCCGCCATGTTGTTGGTTGCCTTGAAATTGAGATGCACCATATAGCCAAACTGTTCCCCCGATGGCATGAGGAGCAGTACGCCGGCACCGGCCCCCTGCTTTCGCGAGGAGCCGTCGAAGAAGAGTGTCCAGTGGGGTTCGGTGAAGACCGGAGCTTGGTGCTCCGGTTCTCCGCCCCCATGGCCCCCTGGGTCAGTCTCCGTTGGTGTCCACTCCACCACAAAGTCAGCCAGTGCTTGGCTCTTGACTGCATGGCGTGGGAGGAAGTCCAGCTCAAACTCCGCCAGCTCCGCTGCCCATTTAGCAACGTTGCCAGTCGCATGGGGGCTGTGAAGAATTGTTTTCAGCGGATACGAGGTGACTACCGAGACCCGGTGGGCCTGGAAGTAATGGCGGAGCTTTCTGGAGGCCACGAGCACCGCATACAGCAGCTTGTGGACTTCCAGGTACCTTGTCTTGGCATCATGAAGTACTTCGCTGATGTAGTAGACAGGCCTCTGGACGGTTCGAACCCTCTTTCTCAGGCCTGGGAGGTCCTCGTCCATTGGCCCTGGCCCACTGGAGGTGGGTGGACCCACGGCGGCCTCCGGGAGCTGGGACCCGGAGGCCCTTAAACTATCTTGATTGTCCGGGAGCTCCGGGGGGTCTTGGGGGACCTCTGGGAGGTCCCATTTGGCCCCCGGGGGTCCCGCAGGGCCCCCGAGGGTTTATCTTGGAGGTCCGGGAGACTGCCCAGGACCTCCGGGAGGCCGACCTGGGCCTCCGGGAGGTTGCCTTGGAGGTCCGGGAGACCGTCTTGGTCCTGCGGGGCCTCCTGGCGTCTGTCTTCTGCTACCGGAGCAGGTTGTGAAGATGAGGGGTCCGGCCGCTCTGCGACGAGGACCATACTTACTACTTCAGTTGTCGCCGCGATGTAGAGCAACAGGTGCTCTCCGGGCTCAGGGGCTACCATGATTGGTAGGGTCGTCAGGAGTCGCTTCAACTTCTGGAAAGCCTCTTCTGCTTCGTCAGTCCAGGCAAAAGGGCCTGACTTGCGCAGGAGCTTAAAGAAAGGGAGTGCCCGCTCTGCTAGCCTCGGTATAAACCGACTCAGCGCGGCTAGACATCCCGTGAGTTTCTGGACATCCTTGACGCGGGCAGGGGGCCGCATCAAGTCGATGGCCTTGATCTTCTCTGGGTTGGCCTCAATCCCTCGGTGCGAGACCAGGAACCCTAAGAGCTTCCCAGAGGACACGCCGAACACACATTTATCTGGGTTCAGCTTGGTGCGCATAGAGCGCAACTTGTCAAAGACTAAAGCTAGGTTATCTAGCAGGGACGGACCCTGCTTGACCTTGACAACTATGTCATCGACATACACCTCAACCAGGTCTCTTATTAACTCCCCAAAGGTTTTGTGCATTGCCCGCACAAAGGTGGGGAGTGCATTCTTTAGGCCGTAAGGCATAGACACATAGCAATAAAGGCCGTCTACTGTGATGAAGGAGGTGTGCTCCTCGTCCTCCCTAGACATGGGGATCTGATGGAAACCCGAGTAGGCGTCTAGGAAGCACAGCATATCACAGCCTGACGTTGAGTCTACTATTTGATCTATTCTAGGGAGAGGGAATGGATCTTTAGGACATGCCTTATTGAGACTGGTGTAGTCGATGCACATCCGGAGCTTCCCGCCAGCCTTCGGGACAACGACGGGGTTCGCCAACCATCGGGGGTGGTAGACTTCCCGTATGAAGCCAGCGTCCAGCAGCTTCTTGACTTCTTCACGGATGAAGTTTTGCCGCTCGATGGACTGCTTGCGGGGCTTCTGTTGAACCGGCCGGGCGTCGGGGAAGACTTTCAAGTGGTGCTCGATCACCTTCCTGGGGATCCCCGGCATCTGTGACGGCTGCCATGCAAACACGTCGACGTTGTGCCGGAGGAAGGTGACGAGCACGCCTTCCTATTTACTATCCAGGCCCCCGGCTACCCGGGTGGTCTGGGTAGCTTCGGCGCCGACTTGGACGACCTTTAAGGGGACGCCGCCCTCGTCGAGAGGTTGCACCCGGGGTGCTGTGGTGGAAGCACGGTGACGTGCGTTCGGGCGGAGCTGGTCCAGCTCCGTATTGCCGGGGGTTGATGCCCCAGCTGTTGCGAGTGCTTGGAGCTTCTCCAGGGCCGACACTGCAGCAGTGCGGTCCCCACGAATCCTGAGAACACCTGTCGGTGTCGGCATCTTCAGGACAAGGTAGCCGTAATGGGCTACAGCCATGAACCGGTACAGGGCTGGCCTGCCGATTATGGCGTTGAAGGGGAGGTCTATCTCCGCTACGTCGAACAGAATGTACTCTGTTCGATAGCTGTCCGGAGCCCCGAAGGTCACCGGGAGACTAATGTTGACGTAGGGGATAACCTGTCCCGGCCCTACCCCTGAGAACGGGCTCGACGGGGTGAGCTTGGCCATCGGGATTTGCAGCTTCTGGAAAGCTGCACGGCTGATGAGGTTCAGCCCAGCCCCTCCATCCACCAAAACGTGGTACATTCTCACGTTGGCGATGGTAGGGGCCACCAGGAGCGGTAGTTGGCCGGCCCCAGCCATGTTCCTGGGGCAGTCGGTGGCATCAAAGCTGATGGGGGTCCCCATCCACTTTAGGTGCGGTGCAGCACTTGGGAGTGGCGCCACCGACGCTACCGCTCGGCGCAGAGTCTTGACTGTGTTTCGGGACGAGGGGTCGGCGGACCCGCCATATATGACGTAGAGCTTCTTCTGACGCTCATCGTCGCTAGAGCCGAAATCCTCGTGATTGCGTGCCGCCTTCACGACACGCGGAGGCTCCTGGATCTCCTCTGGGCGGTCGATGTTGTCTGGAACATCCACCCCCTGCTCATCTTCCTTTGGACGGAAGGGCAGGGCATCAGCCCGCTGCCGCTTCTCCTTGCGGAAGCGCTCTGCGAGCCTTCGGATCTCCCGGCACTCGGCAGCAGTGTGGCGACAGCTGCCGTGCACGGGGCACATATTGTCTTTATCACCTTCTGGGATTGGTGATCTTCGCTGCTTCTTGTCGGGGCACGGCCCCCGAGCCCCACCGAGCGTCGCTGCAGTAACGACTGGGGCTGCGGTCGATGACTCTATCTTGCTTCTGCCTCGGTTCTTGGCCTTCCTGCTGCCTCCACAGGGAGTAGGACTAGATCCGGGCAGTCCCCCTGACTCGGAGGATGGCAGCGAGTGCCAGTTCCGTCCTTCGGCTGCTCTGGCGCATTTGTCTGCCAAACTGAAGAGCTCTGAGACGTCACGGACCTCCCTGGTCGCGAGCTTCTCGAGCATCTTCCTGTCCCGGACGCCTTGCCGGAACGCCACCACCACAGAAGCATTTTGAATGTGTGGGATGGTGTTCCGCACCTGGGAGAACCGCTGGATGAAAGAAGAGCGCAGCGACTCCCCAGGTTGCTGCTGGACGGCGTGGAGGTCGAGCTCCGTGCCAGGCCGGGTGTAGGAGCTGCCGAAGTTGGCTACGAACTGTCGGCAAAGCTCTCCCCAGGAGGTGACGGAACCCTGGGGGAGGTTCATGAGCCAAGACCGGGCTGGACCGGTCAAGGCGACAGGGAAGTAATTGGCCATGATGGCTTCATTCCCCCCTGCGGCAAGTACGGCGGTGGAGTAGATCTGGAGGAACTCCGCTGGGTTGACGCTGCCGTCGTACTTCTCGGGCAGGTGTGGCCGAAACTTACGCGGCCACTTCGCAAAGCGAAGATGGGGCGCGAGGGCTGCACACCCTGCTTCTGTCACCGCAGGTTCTGGTGCCGCGAACGCTGGGTTCGCACTAGGCACAGTGTACCCCGGTACGGGCAAGGCTGCACCATAGGCCGGGGGCGCCATCTGCAGTACATATGACTGTGGCATATTCTGCACGGCGCAGGCCTGGGGCAGAGATCGCATGGCGAAGGTCTGCTCTTCAGGCTGGGTCGAGGCCGACGTCATGCTGTCGTCAGCCTCTTGGTAGCGACGCCTTTCTCGGCGTTGCTCGAGGTATACCCGGGCATCTTGACCCGAGCGACACCGCTCCAGCTCTGTCCTCAGATCCATCGATTGAGGGCTGGCCGAGCTGGAGTCTGCCGTCTGTTCGTCAACCATCGGCGTGCGTACCAGCGACACGGCCGGTTGGTCAGAGTGTCGTCTTCGCCGGAGTCGCGGGCTTGCGGCAGCGACGACAAGACGGTCTACCTCGAGAATCCACCGCTGGGTCGCTGCCTGAGGCGCATCCCCAGCGGGCGGATTGTGCAGTAGCGCTCTTGCTGCAGCTAGCGCACCCCCTCTGGGTACGCCCGGCGCTACTGAAGATCTGACGCTGGTTGGAGCCTGCATTGCCGGGGTCGGCGCTGCCAGAGCCGGTTGCTGGCTCCCAGCTTGTACTGACACACTCCGTCCCGAGTGTGTTGGCTTGTACTCCCCCTGGTCACGGTTCGCCGCGGAGGCGGGGGAGGTGAGCTTGCCGCCGAAGGGAGCTTGGTCATCTTCGTCGGCGGAAACTCGTCGCGCTAGGGGAAAAGCCCCCTACCTGGCGCGCCAAATGTCGAAGTGTGCGATCGACACTTCCCCCGGGCCTGCCCTGGGCAGCCCGCGGAGGTTCTTTTTTCGGCGGGGCTAGTCTCCTAGCGGAAAGCTTGCGCGGATGGACGAGTTAGCGAGAGCTTGACACGGCGAGTTTTACGTGGTTCAGGCCGCCGGAGCGTAAAACCCTACGTCCACGGCGAGCTATGGAGCTCGCTGTATTGCTTGCTGCTCAGGGCCGGAGGCCTGAGCTTGGGGGTGAGTTACAGCTTGAGAGTGTATGGCTAGCGTATGAGTTGCAAAGTGCGAACCCTTGCTATCGACGCCTACCCGAGCCTTTTATAGTCCAAGACTCGGGCGGCTTACAAGGGGAGCCGGGACCCGACAGGTGGTCCCGGAAAGATTGTTTGTTATCTACCGTATCTGTAGTTACGCCGGTAGTTGCCTCTGGTCGAAGGCTTCTGAGTCTTCATCTTGCCGCCCTGCCCATGCCGCATGCTAGTCGTAGTGGTTGATGACGGCGCAGGCGGCATGGGATGTCTTGTCGCGGCGTTTATTAGCTGGCAGATCCTGACACCGCGCGCCAGTCTGTGATGCGACTGGGCGCAACGGCTCCTGACAGACGCGTGCTCCGCGTTTCCGCGTCTTGGGAAGACGCGGGCCTTGAATACCTTGTACGGGCAAGGTGTGGGGCGTCTTTACGCCCGCCGCCTACCGCTCGGGGGCAGGCAGCACCGTTCTTCTGGCCACGTGGCGGGTCTGGAGCCCTTCTCTGAGGCGAGAAGGGTCCGGCCTGCGGGGCACGTGGAGCCTCCGGACCTCTCCCCGCGGAGGGGGAGGTCCAGCCTCTGTATGCCACGTGGCAGGCCCGGAGCTCTCCTCTGCGGAGAGGGAGGTCCGACCCCATTGGACGCGTGGTGTCTTCGGACCTCTCTCCCACGGAGTGGGAGGTCCGGCTTCTGTATGCCACGTGGCGGGCCCGGAGCTCTCCTCTAAGGAAAGGGAGGTCCGGCCCCGCCGGACGCGTGGCGCCTTCGGAGCTCTCCCTGCGGAGAAGGGCGAGTACCTTAGGCATTTTACCCTGTGCGCGGGGGTACCCCATATCTCAGGTACCGACAGCGATGATCTTGTCTCAAGATCTAGATCAAACCAATCAACATGTGATCTGTCAACACGAAAAAGCTTCTGTTCCAAAGGAATCGAAGAAACAGATGCAAAGAAAACCGCGATGACGTCATAAGGTGGTAATGGAAACCTACCTTACTTCCTTCGGGTCCTTCCTCCTAGCAAAAACAGATAGTCGGCTCTCCTCCGGTGATGGCGATCGTGTCTGGGCTCATCGGCGGTCTCTCCGGTGGTCAACTCCGGTGAAGGGGTTTACTCGGCGAACTGGGGGCTAGGGCTCTAAGTTGTTGGCTTGAGAAGATGTTACGACCAAGGGGTGTTTCGGGTTCTATTTATAACCGGAAAAAGAAGAGTCCTTCTCCGATTGGATTTCAAATATGTCAAAGTGTGTGGTCGACACTTCCCCCGGACCTGCTCTGGGCAGCCCGTGGAGGTTCTTTTTTGGAGGGGCTAGTCGCTTGCGGAGAGCTTAAGCGTAGGGACGAGTTAGGGAGGAGCTTGACACGACGAGTTTTACGTGGTTCGGGCCGCCGGAGCGTAAAACCCTACGTCCACGGTGAGCTGGGGTGCTCGCTGTATTGCTTGTTGCTCAGAACCAGAGTCCTGAGCTTCAGGATGAGTTACGCCTAGGGTGTGAGTTGCTGGAGTGCGAACCTAGGGTGCGAATGGCTAGAGTGCGAACCCTTGCTAACGTTGCCTACCCGAGCCTTTTATAGTCCAAGGCTCGTGTGGCTTACAAGGGGGCCCAAGACCCGACAGGTGGTCCCGGGGAGATTTCCCGCCGACTATCGTATCCGTAGTTATGTCGGTAGTTGTCTCCGGCGAAGGCTTCCGAGTCTTCGTCTTGCCGCCCTGCCCATGCCGCAAGCTAGTCGTAGTGGTTGATGACGGCAGGGGCGGCAGGGGATGTCTTGTCGCTGTGTTTATTGGCTGGCAGGTTCTGACACGGTGCGCCAGTCTGTGATGCGACTGGACGCAACGGCACCTGACAGAGGCGTGCTCCGCGTCTCCGCGTCTTGGGAAGGCGCGGGCCTTGAATACCTTGTACGGTAAGGGCATGACGCGCCTTTACTCCTGCTGCCTACCGCGCCGGGCGGCAACACTGCTCTACTGGCCATGTGTCGGACCCGGAGCTCTCCTTTGAGGAGAGGGGGAGCTTCGACTCCACTGGACACGTGGAGCCTTCGGAGCTCACCCCTGCGGAGGGGGGCGAGGTCCGGCCTTCCGGGCCACGTGGCAGGCCCGGAGCTATCCTTTGAGGAGAGGAGAGCCCCGGCCCTGCCGGACACGTGGCACCTCCGGAGCTCGCCCCTGCAGAGGGGGCGAGGTCCGACCTCCTGGGCCACGTGGCAGGCTCGGAGCTATCCTCAGTGGGGAGGGGAGCTCCGGCCCCGCTGGACACGTGGCGCCTTCAAACCTCGCCCCTGCAGAGGGAGCGAGGTCCTTAGGAAGTTTTACGCTGCACGCGGGGGTACCCGGTACTGAGGGTACCGACAGTGGCCCCCGGGCTCACCTCGGGGGAGGTAACGAGCCCGAGGTGGGGCCTTCTCCTACCCGCGCACTTTCTTGTATTGAGTACTCCCTGTGCTGGAAGGGTCTTGACGGCTTCGGAGTTCAGCCTCTGAGGAGAGGGTGAAGCCTAGCATCGGAGCTCTGCCCTTGTGAAAGGGGGAGGTCTGGCCTCGAAGCTCGCCTCTGAGAAGAGGGGTGGTCCGGGAAGTCATCGGAGCTCAGGCCCACGAAGGGCGTGAGGTCTGGCATCAGGGCTCGCCTCTAAAAGGAGTGCGAGGGCTGACATCAGAGCTCGGCCCGGCTATGGGGGCAGAGGTCCGGAAGTCATCAGAGCTCAGGCCCACGAAGGGCGTGAGGTTCGGCATCAGGGCACGCCTCTAAAAGGAGGGCGAGGGCTGGCGTCGGAGCTCGGCCCAGCTGTGGGGGCAGAGGTCCGGAAGTCATCGGAGCTCAGGCCCACGAAGGGCGTGAGGTCCGGCATCAGCGCTCGCCTCTGAAAGGAGGGCGAGGGCTGGCATTGGAGCTCGGCCCGGCCGTGGGGGCAGAGGTCCGGAAGTCATCGGAGCTCAGGCCCACGAAGGGCGTGAGGTCCGGCATCAGCGCTCACCTCTGAAAGGAGGGCGAGGGCTGGCCTCGGAGCTCGGCCCAGCTGCGGGGGGCGAAGGTCCGGAAGTCATCGGAGCTCAGGCCAGCGAAGGGTGTGAGGTCCGGCGTCAGCGCTCGCCTCTAAAAGGAGGGCGAGGGCTGGCCTCGGAGCTCGGCCGAGTTGTGGGGGCGGAGGTCCGGAAGTCATCGGAGCTCAGGCCAGCGAAGGGCGTGAGGTCCGGCATCAGCGCTCGCCTCTGAAAGGAGGGCGGGGGCTGGCATCGGAGCTCGGCCCGGCTGTGGGGGCAGAGGTCCGGAAGTCATCGGAGCTCAGGCCCACGAAGGGCGTGAGGTCCGGCATCAGCGCTCGCCTCTGAAAGTAGGGCGAGGGCTGGCCTCGGAGCTCGGCCCAGCTGCGGGGGGCGGAGGTCCGGAAGTCATCGAAGCTCAGGCCAGCGAAGGGCGTGAGGTCCGGCATCAGCACTCGCCTCTGAAAGGAGGGCGAGGGCTGGCCTCGGAGCTCGGCCCAGCTGTGGGGGCGGAGGTCCGGAAGTTATCGGAGCTCAGGCCAGCGAAGGGCGTGAGGTCCGGCATCAGCACTCGCCTCTGAAAGGAGGGCGAGGGCTGGCCTCGGAGCTCAGCCCAGCTGTGGGGGCGGAGGTCCGGAAGTTATCGGAGCTCAGGCCAATGAAGGGCGTGAGGTCCGGAAGTCATCGGAGCTCAGGCCAGCGAAGGGCGTGAGGTCCGGCATCAGCGCTCGCCTCCGAAAGGAGGGCAAGGGCTGGCATCGGAGCTCAGCCCGGCTATGGGGGCAGAGGTCCGGAAGTCATCGGAGCTCAGGCCCACGAAGGGTGTGAGGTCCGGCATCAGGGCTCGCCTCTGAAAGGAGGGCGAGGGCTGGCATCGGAGCTCGGCCCAGCTACGGGGGGCGGAGGTACGGAAGTCATCGGAGCTCAGGCCAGCAAAGGGCGTGAGGTCCGGCATCAACGCTCGCCTCTGAAAGGAGGGCGAGGGCTGGCCTCGGAGCTCGGCCCAGCTGCGGGGGGCGGAGGTCCGGAAGTCATCGGAGCTCAAGACAGCGAAGGGCGTGAGGTCCGGCATTAGCACTCGCCTCTGAAAGGAGGGCGAGGGCTGGCCTCGGAGCTCAGCCCAACTGTGGGGGCGGAGGTCCGGAAGTCATCGGAGCTCAGGCCAGCGAAGGGCGTGAGGTCCGGAAGTCATCGGAGCTCAGGACAGCGAAGGGCGTGAGGTCCGGCATCAGCGCTCGCCTCTGAAAGGAGGGCGAGGGCTGGCCTTGGAGCTCGGTCCTGCTGCGGGGGGCGGAGTCCGGTACTGCTCAGAAGTCCTCCCTTTCCTGTCCCTTAGTCTCATTTGGCTTACTGTCCCGGGCCAGAATACGGGGCTTGGGTAATCCAGTGCACTTGGTCCCGGAGGTCTGGCCCCCAACCCCAGTCAGGGTGCAACCGTCCGACCCCTTGGTACTCAGACCGTAGCGCTGGGGGGCAGAGTGTGCATGCTTTGGGTGCAGGACCAGGCAAAGAAAGGCTCCTGACCCCCCGGTCTAGCGTAGGTCTTTTCTCGGAGGAGACCAACTGGCGGTACAGTACCCTTACAGGGGGAGGTCCGAAAGGCCCCCGGGCCTCTAGCAGGTACCCCAAGCACTACCGCCTTCGGCAGGATGGCAAATATCGACTATGCATGAGCGCAGGAAAGAGGAACCGAGTGTACAATGGATGTACACTGTCTAGAGCGTGGGAAGGTGATCATATAAATTAATGCGTAATTTAAATAAACACCTAAGTAAGCATGGTGAATTTACTGGGGTAGCGTCGGAGCGCCATGTCATCACGCAGAGCGGGTCATGCGTGGCTTCGTCGTACGCTCGGACACGGGGGGACCCCCATGGCAATCTCAGGGGGAAGCATGGCTTCGGCCCCGCACACCATGTAGAAGGGTAGTTCCCGTGACCCGGCCCTAGGAAGTCTGGCTGGCCCTCGACATAGAGGAGCCGGTATCCCCCCACGGCTTTGGGTGCGCGTCTGCACCGATTGTGTGGGTCTGCTTGGCGTGGACCTGGCACGCATTGCATCTCCTAACCGGTTTGACGGCGTCTAGGTGGCTCTCGGTCAGTAGGAGCCATGCCGGGTGGCTTAACCGACCAGTGTGCGGGACGATGAGCATTCCCAGCACTCGCCTCCGTGGACTACTGCGAGCTAGTCGCAGCCTTCCTCCTGGGTTATGCACCGCAATAGGATGTCATGGCGCCACGCCAGTAAAGGTACCAGCGCGTAGCACTTAGCCATCCACACAATCCGTTCAACAAATGCACGTTCATCAGGAAGGATGTCCTTCAAGGAGTCCTGGACCTCCGTGGTCCATGCATCGGGACTACTTGAGCTTCTGGATCTTGAGCGCTGGGTTGCACGGAGTCCCCAGTGACACTTACGATCCTTTGGCGGCGTCCATGGCTGCAGGGCCACCGGGACCGCCAGCTTCGAGGTGCTGGTCCAGCCCCCTTGGCTCGGCTCGGCGGGCCGGGCTGTGGGCCGCAGCAACGTCCTCTCGAAGACTCCTTCGGGCACAGGGGCTCCGGTGGAGGCCTTCGTTGAGAGGTCGTCAGCTGCGGCCTTGCCAGCGCGCGATACATGGCGCAGGTCCAAGGCGAGGAAGTCTTTCTCCAACATCCGCACGTGGAGCAGATAAGCAGCTAGCTGTGGGTCATTGCAGGGGCATTCACCCTTAACTTGCTTGATAACTAGCTGGGAGTCGCCCTGCGCCAACAACTGGCGAGCGCCCAGAGACAGGACTGTCTTTTAGGCCAAAGATGAGTGCTTCATACTCTGCCAAGTTGTTGGTTGCCTTGGAATTGAGACGCACCAAGCACCCAGACTGCTCCCCCGATGGCATGAGAAGCAGTACGCCGGCACCGGCCCCCTGCTTTCGGGAGGAGCCGTCGAAGAAGAGCGTCCAGTGAGGCCCGGTGAAGACCGGAGCTTGGTGCTTTGGTTCACCGTCTTCGTGGCCCTCTGGGTCAACCTTCGTTGGCGTCCATTCAGCCATGAAGTCAGCCAGTGCTTGGCTCTTGACTGTCTGACGTGGTCGGGAGCTCAGCTTGAACTCCGCTGTCCTCGGGCTGTCTTCCGGCTTCGGAGGCTGATAGTGAGTGCCAATGACACCCGTCTTCTGCTCCGGCGCACTTGTCCGCTAGGCTGAAGAGCTCCGAGATGTCTTGCACCTCCCTGGTGGCCAGCTTCTCGAGCATCTTCTTGTCCCTCACACCTTGTCGGAATGCAACCACCGCTGATGCATTCGAGATGTGGGGGATGGTGTTGCGTACCTGGGAGAACCGCTGGATGAAAGAGCGCAGCGATTCCCCAGGTTGTTGCTGGATGGCACGGAGATCAAGCTCCGTGCCAGGCCGGGTGTAGGAACTGCCGAAATTGGCGGTGAACCACCGGCAGAGCTCTCCCCAGGAAGTTATCAAACCCTGGGGGAGGTTCATGAGCCAAGACCACGCTGGGCCGGTCAAGGCGACGGGGAAGTAGTTGGCCATGACGGCCTCGTCCCCTCCTGCAGCAAGTACGGCAGTGGAGTAGATCTGGAGGAACTCTGCCGGGTTGACGCTGCCGTCGTACTTCTTGGGTAGGTGCGGTCGAAACTTGCGCGGCCACCTCGCGAAGCGGAGGTGGGGCGCCGGGGCCGCACATCCTACCCCTGTTGCTGCAGGCGTTGGTGCCGCGAACGCTTGGTTCGCTGCTGGCACAGTGTACCCCGGTATGGGCAAGGCTGCGCCATAGACCAGGGGCACCGTTTGCAGGGCATATGGATGTGGCATATGCTGTGTGGCGTATGCCTGGGGCAGAGATCGCGTGGCGAAGGTCTGTGCCTCAGGCTGGGTCGAGGCTGACGTCATGCGGTCGCCAGCCTCTTGGTTGCGACGCCTTTCTCGACGTCGCTCGAGGTACACCCGGGCATCCTGGCCCAAGTGGCACCGTTCCAGCTCTGTCCTCAGGTCCGTCGACTGAAGCCTGGTGGAGCTGGAATCCGCCATCTGCCCGTCAACCGTTGGCGTGCGCGTCAGCGACATAGCCGGTTGGCCGGAGCGTCGTCCCCGCCGAAGTCGAGGGTTTGCGGCGGTGATGACGAGACGGTCTACCTCGCGAATCCACTGCTGGGTCGCTGCCTGAGGCGCGTCCCCAGCAGGTGGATTGCGCAGTAGCGCTCTTGCTGCAGCTAGCGCATCCCCGTGGGGAATGCTCAGCGCTGCAGAAGATC
Source organism: Neostapfia colusana (assembly GCA_030760725.1). Lineage (NCBI taxonomy): Eukaryota > Viridiplantae > Streptophyta > Magnoliopsida > Poales > Poaceae > Neostapfia > Neostapfia colusana. Next base: position 113,513,615 of record JASWHV010000006.1, read on the forward strand.
TCACGCTGGCTGGAGCCTGCATTGCCGGAGTTGGCTGCTGCAAGCTTGCGCCAACACACTCCGTCCTGAGTGCGTCGACACGTATTCCACGCTGGTCACGGTTCGCCGTGAACGTGGGGGAGGAGAGCTTGCCGCTGAAGGAAGCTTGGTCATCTTCGTCGGCAGAAACTCGTCGCGCAAGGGAAAAGCCCCCTACCTGGCGCGCCAAATGTCGAAGTGTGTGGTCGACACTTCCCCTGGACCTGCTCTGGGCAGCCCGTGGAGGTTCTTTTTCGAAGGGGCTAGTCGCTTGCGGAGAGCTTAAGCGTAGGGACGAGTTAGGGAGGAGCTTGACACGGCGAATTTTACGTGGTTCGGGCCGCCGGAGCGTAAAACCCTACGTCCACGGTGAGCTGGGGTGCTCGCTGTATTGCTTGTTGCTCAGAACCGGAGTCCTGAGCTTGAGGATGAGTTACGCCTAGGGTGTGAGTTGCTGGAGTGCGAACCCACGGTGCGAATGGCTAGAGTGCGAACCCTTGCTAACGTTGCCTACCCGAGCCTTTTATAGCCCAAGGCTCGTGTGGCTTACAAGGGGGGCCCGAGACCTGACAGGTGGTCCCGGGGAGATTTCCTGCCGACTATCGTATCCGTAGTTATGTTGGTAGTTGTCTCTGGCGAAGGCTTCCGAGTCTTCGTCTTGCCGCCCTGCCCATGCCGCAAGCTAGTCGTAGTGGTTGATGACGGCAGGGGCGGCAGGGGATGTCTTGTCGCTGTGTTTATTGGCTGGCAGGTTCTGACACGGTGCGCCAGTCTGTGATGCGACTGGACGCAACAACACCTGACAGAGGCGTGCTCCGCGTCTCCGCGTCTTGGGAAGGTGCGGGCCTTGAATACCTTGTACGGTAAAGGCATGGCGCACCTTTACTCCTGCTGCCTACCGCGTCGGGCGGCAGCATTGCTCTGCTGGCCACGTGTCGGACCCGGAGCTCTCCTCTAAGGAGAGGGGGAGCTTCGGCTCCACTGGACACGTGGAGCCTTCAGAGCTCACCCCCGCGGAGGGGGGCGAGGTCCGGTCTTCCGGGCCACGTGGCAGGCCCGGAGCTATCCTTTGAGGAGAGGAGAGCCCTGGCCCTGCCGGACACATGGCGCCTCTGGAGCTCGCCCGTGCAGAGGGGGCGAGGTCCGACCTCCTGGGTCACGTGGCAGGCTCCGAGCTATCCTCCGTGGGGAGGGGAGCTCCGGCCCCACTAGACACATGGCGCCTTCAAACCTCGCCCCTGCAGAGGGAGCGAGGTCCTTAGGAAGTTTTACGCTGCGCGCGGGGGTACCTGGTACTGAGGGTACCGACAAAATAAGAGTCCTATTTGATTTGTGTTTGGATCTTAACAAATTATCTTTCGATCGATTTGGTTGCAGTATTCAATGTAGAAGAGTTCGTGTCGGTTTCCTCAGTAACGGGTACTCACGTATAGAGGAAAACCTCTTCAGAATCACATCCTTCCGAAGGGATAAGCTCCGGGGGCTACACGTGTCCCGCGGAGGCCTGGGCTTCCATTTTCCTCAGGGGCGAGCTCTGGTTGTGCTGCGTGTCAGGCGGGTGGGACCTCCCTCTCCCTCAGAGGTTAGCTCCGTGTGCGCCACGTGTCTGGTGGGTCGGGACCTCCCCTCTATCCATAGACGAGCTCTCCGTACGCTACGTGTCAGTGACAGACCTCCCCTCTCTTCGGAGGTAGCTCCGAATGTGCCACGTGTCAGGTGCCGGACCTCCCCTCTCTTCGGAGGTAGATCTGAATATGCCACGTGTCAGTGCTGGACCTCCCGTCTCTTCGTAGGTAGCTCCGAATGTGCCACGTGTCAGTGTCGGACCTCCCCTCTCTTCGGAGGTGAGCTCCGATAGTGCCACGTGTCCTAGCAGCATCGGACCTCCTTTCTGCTCAGGGATGAGCAACGAGGTCGACACGTGTCCATCAGCATCAGACCTCCAATCATCTCGGAGACGGGCTTCGAGGACGACACGTGTTGTTGGTACCCTCAATACGGGGTACCCCCGCGCACAGGGGAAAATGCCTAAGGACCTCGCCCTTCTCCGCACGGAGAGCTCCGAAGGCGCCATGCATCCAGCGGGGCCGGACCTCCCCCTCCTCAGAGGAGAGCTCCGGACCCGCCATGTGGCCAACTGAGCCGGACCTCCCCCCTCCGCGGGGAGAGCTCCGGAGGCTCCAAGTGTCCCGCGGGGCCGGACCTCCCTCTCCTCAGAGGAGAGCTCCGGGCCCGCCACGTGGCCAGCAGAAGCCGGATCTCCCCCCTCCGCGGGGAGAGCTCCGAAGGCTCCACGTGTCCCTCGGGGCCGGACCTCCCTCTCCTCAGAGGAGAGCTCCGGGCCCGCCACGTGGCCAGCAGGGCAGCGCTGCCTGCCCCCGCGCGGTAGGCAGCAAGAGTAAAGACGCGCCATACCCTGCCCGTACAAGGTATTCAAGACCCGCGCCTTCCCTAGGCGCGGAGACGAGGAGCACACCTCTGTCAGGTTCCGTTGCGCCTAGTCACAACGCAGACTGGCGCGCCGTATCAGAGCCTGCCCGCCAATAAACACAGCGACAAGACATCCCTTTCCGCCCCTGCCATCATCAACCACTATGACTAGCTTGCGGCATGGGCAGGGCGACAGAACGAAGACTCGGAAGCCTTCGCCAGAGACAACTACCGGCGTAACTGCAGATACGGTAGATGGCAGGCAATCTCCCTGGGACCACCTGTTGGGTCCCGGGCCCACCTTGTAAGCCGCTCGAGCCTTGGACTATAAAAGGCTCGGGTAGGCGACGTTAGTAGGGGTTCGCCTCTTACGCACCCTCGCACTCTAGCCATTCGACATTTTACACCCTCAAGCTCAGGACTCCGGTTCTGAGCAGCAAGCAATACAGCGAGCAACTCTGCTCACCGTGGACGTAGGGTTTTACGCTCCGGCGGCCTGAACCACGTAAAATCCTCGTGTCAAGCTTCTCCCTCAATCGTCCCTAACGCTGAAGCTCTCCGTGAGTGACTAGCCCCACCGAGAAAGAACCTCCGCGGGCTGCCTAGAGCAGGCCCGGGGGAAGTGTCGGCTACACACTTCGACATTTGGCGCGCCAGGTAGGGGGCTTTTCCCTTGCGCGACGAGCTTCTGCCGACGAAGATGACGAAGCTTCCTTCAGCGGCAAGCTCTCCCCGCCCGCGTTCACGACGAACAGTGACAAGCAGGGACTACGTCTCGACACACTCTAGACGAAGTATGTCGGCACAAGCTGGAAGCCAGCAGCCGACTCCGGCAGCGCAGGCTCTAGCAAGCGTGAGATCCTCTGCAGCGCTGGGCGTCTCCCACGGGGGCGCACTAGCTGCAGCTAGAGCGGTACTTCGCAATCCACCTGCTGGGGACGCGCCTCAGTCAGCGACCCAACAGTGGATTCGCGACGTAGACCGTCTCGTTGTCGCCGCCGCAAACCCTCGACTTCGGCGGGGACGATGTCCCGGCCAACCGGCTGTGTCGCTGACGCGCCCGCCAACGGTTGACGGGCAGACAGCAGATTCCCGCTTCACTAGGCTCCCATCGGCGGACCTGAGGTCGGAGCTGGAACGATGCCACTTGGGCAAGGATGCCCGAGTGTTCATTGAGCGACGACGAGAAAGGCGTCGCAACCAGGAGGCCGGCGACAGCATGTCAACTGCCTCAACCCAGCCTGAGGCGCAGACGTTGGCCACACGATCTCTGCCCCAGGCATACGCCACGCAGCATATGCCCCAGCCATATGCCCTGCAAATGGTGCCCCCGGTCTATGGCGCAGCCTTGCCCGTACCGGGGTACACAGTGACAGCAGCGAACCAAACGTTCGCGGCACCAACGCCTGCAGCAACAGGAGAAGGATGTGTGGCCCTGGCGCCACACCTTCGCTTCGCGAAGTGGCCGCGCAAGTTCTGGCCACACCAGCCCGAGAAGTACGATGGCAGCGTCGACCCGGCGGAGTTCCTCCAGATCTACTCCACCGCCATCCTTGCTGCAGGAGGGGACGAGGCCGTCTTGGCCAACTACTTCCCCGTCGCCTTGACCGGGCCAGCCCGGTCTTGGCTCATGAATCTCCCCCAGGGTTCCATAACCTCCTGGGGAGAGCTCTGCCGGCAGTTCACTGCTAACTTCGGCAGCTCCTACACCCGGCCTGGCACGGAGCTCGACCTCCACGCCATCCAGCAACAACCTGGAGAGACGCTGCGCTCCTTCATCCAGCGGTTCTCCCGGGTATGGAACACCATCCTGCATATCCAAAATGCTTCTGTGGTGGTGGCGTTCCGGCAGGGTGTACGGGACAAGAAGATGCTTGAGAAGATCGCGACCAGAGAGGTTCGCGACGTCTCAGAGCTCTTCAGCCTGGTGGACAAGTGCGCCAGGGCAGCAGAAGGGCGGAACTGACACTCACTGCCAGCCTCCGAGTCAGGAGGACAGCCCGGATCTGGCGCTGCTTCCCATGGAAGCGGCAAGAAGATCAAGAACCGGGGCGGTGGCAAGATGAAGCCACCGACCGCAGCCCCCGTTTCTGCAGCAGCAGCACCCAGTGGAGCTCGGGGGCCACACCCCGACAAGAGGCAGCGACAGTCACCAGCTCCAGATGGTGACCAAGGCGAGCCATGCCCCGTGCACAACACCAGTTACCATACTGCTGCTGAGTGCCGGGAGATTCAGAAGCTCGCGGAGCGCTTCCGCAAGGGGAAGCAACTGCGAGCTGACGCCCCTCCCTTCTGTCAAAGGGAGGGCAAGCAGAAGGTTGACACCCAAGACAACGTCGGCCACCAGGTGGGGTTCCAGGAGCCTCAGCGCGCCGTAAAGACGGTGCACAACTATGAGGGCTCCAGCTCCAGTGACGACGAGTCAGGGCGGTAGCCGACAACGGCTGCCCCAAAAGATCTGTGGAGACTGCATTGCTGCGGTATCAGCCTTGGAGAAGCTCCAAGCGGTTGCAGCAGCCCAAGCACCAGCCCCATGCGGTGCAGAACCGGGCCAGCTCTACCCGAGCGCACGTCTCTGTGCCTCGGCCTCACCTCCCGGGGGCCGCCCAGGATCCGTCAACCTCCTGTCGGCCTGAGCCAATGGAAGAAGACATCCTGGGTCTCCCAAGAAGAGTCCGGGTCCTCCTACCTCTTGTCGGCCTGACCCAATAGGGGGAGGTACACCGGGGCTCCCGGGAGAAGCCGCACAGGACCCGCTCCAGCGTGAAGATATCGACCTCGTCGACGAGGCACGATTGCAGGCAACACCCCACAACGCACGGCCCTGGCTGGTGCTCCGGCACTACCGCCAAAGGACCAATCGCGTCTGGGAGCTACAAGAAGGCGACCTGATGCCGCGGCGCATACTTTCCCGCGAAGGACCTATAAACTCTCCCCCAGCCGGGAAGGTCCCTTCCGAGTCACGAAAGTTGTTGTCCCAGGTACATATGGCTCTCCACCAAGGATGGGATCCACTCCCGAACCCTTGGAGCATGGAATGTCACAGTAAGTTCTACCTCCTGAGCATTAGTAGAACATGCCTTTTCCTTTCTGTAATAGATCCCATAGGCTCCAGGAAAAGCGCTCGGAGCAGCTAAGCCTCAGGGGACGGTCCAGGACTACGTACAGCTTGGCCTGGTTCTGACCCCAAGCGCGTAGAGTCTTGCTTCCCTTCTTAATGGGGCGGGTCGTTGCCTCCATGTTCAACCTGTCTTCCTCCTATGGGCATTTACACAGAAACCTGTCCTACCACGCTCTTACTCATGTGCACATTTAAATTACGCATTAATTTTTATGACCGCACTTTCTATGTATGCCCACCGTACATTTAGCTCCCCTTCTTTGCTCTCATTCATAGTCAACATTTGCTATCCTACCGAAGGCGGTTGCGCTTGAGGCACCTGCCGATGGCCAGGGGGCCTTTCGGGCCTCCCCCAGTCAGGTGTTGCGGTGCCAGTTGGTCACCTCTAGGAAAGGCCTGCGCTGTGCATGGGGGGTCTAGGGTGCGTAGCCTGCTTTGCCGGTTCCGACCCAAAGCGTGCGCGCCCTGCCCTTCGGAGGTCCAGGGGAGTACAACCGCTTTGCCTGGATCCGTACCGAAAGCTTGTGCACTCTGCTTCCCTGGCGTACGGTCCGGTACTAGGGGCCGAACGGTCGTACCCTGACCTTGGAGGGAGCCGGAGCCCCGGCGCCTCGCGCACAGAATTGCCCAAGCCCCGTATACCGGACTAGGACTGTAAGCCAAATAAGACTAAGAGACGGGGAGGGGAGAACCCCCCGAGGAGAATTACGCTTCCTCTACCTCTGTGCAGGATCTCCAGGTTTTAGCTACGGGGACCGCATGAAGGGGGGGCAAAGAGCCATTCGACTACTCCAGCGCAAGACCGGAGGATCCGGGTTCCACCCTTTCTGCACGGGTGAGCCCCAAAGGCCCCACGTGTCCAGCAGGGCCGGAGCTCCCCTCTCCTCAGGAGGAGCTCCGGGCCCGCCACGTGGCCGGCAGAGCCAAGCCTCACCCCCTCCGCGGGGGTGAGCCCCGAAGGCCCCACGTGTCCAGCGGGGCCGAACCTCCATCTTCTCAAAGGAGAGCTCTGGCCGCCACGTGGTCGGCAGATCCGTACCTCCCCATTCTCACGGGGCGAGTTCCGGAGACCTCCGGGGCCCTTAACACAATAAGGACCCGGGGAAGGTGTGTGTGCAGGGCTTCAAGATTGGTGAAGACCTCTGAGTACCTTGCGGAGCTGAGGACTCGGCCAGGCCAAGCCAAGAAGAAGGCAAAAGCACACAGACACAGAAAATAACAAGAGTCTATTCATTCAAGGCTCCATGAGCTGGACTACAGACTCGATAAAAAAAGAAGAAAAGATACAAGCCCTAGGATTCCCCTGGCTCTCGCCGGAACCTAGAGGCTACGAGGGCAGCCACATCCCCGACTTCGTCCCTGGCGGCTTCCTCCCGTTCCGCGGCGGGGCCCTGACTCGCGGGCTCCAGTGAGAAGGAGGGATCCCGACTCCGGAAGCACGCCAACACGTGCATAGCGACCTCCATGGCCAGGCCTCGTCCCTCTGCCTCGAGCTCGCCGGCGACCACCGCTTCGAGCCTATTCATCTTGGCGTTGATAGACTCGAGCGCAGGGATCACCTCGGCCACCTTCTGCGCCGGGGCCGCGACCTTCACTAGGCTAAAGCCGAGAGCGATCAGGGCGGACCCCACCTGGTCTACGAAGTTCGAGACCGCCTGGGCCTCGGAGGACCGCAAGGCCAGCAGCTCCTCCACCTCGTGGCGGGCTGCGAGCAGGGCGTCAAGGCTCCCCTCAGAGAATTCCTTCTCCTTGGTGGCCAGCAAACTCTCCCGAAGCTAGAGGCGCTGGGCGAGCTGGTCCGACTCCAAAGCCCGGAAGTCGGCTGCCAGCTCCCGGTCCAGGGCCACCTGGTGCTTCCGGGAGACCTGCTCCTCCCTAGCGACCAGGTCTGCCTTCTGGGCCTCCAGCTCTTTGGCACGAGCCCTCAGGTCGCCTTCGCCAGCCGTCAGCCGTACGGCGATCTTCTCCGCCTCGGCCGCCGCAGAGCGCTCCTGGTTCAGACACAGATCTTCCAAGGCAGAGAGACGCTCGTCGGCCTGAGCGTGAGACGCGCGGGCCTTCTGGTGGAGCCGCCGAGTCTCGGAGTCCAGACGGTCGACGGCCCTCTTCTGACAGTCAAGGAGCGCCTCCATGACGTCGAGCGATGCCCGCCTCGAGTCAAGCTCCTCTCTGACCTCCTCAGTCCGCTCCCTCAAAAGGCGCCCCTAGGTGAGGAGGCGATCCCTCTCACCTACCTGCTCCTCCCGCTCAGGACCGACCGCGGCCAAAACCTGCCGGATGCTCGTCTGGGCGAGCACGAGGGCGTCTGCCAGGGGCAGCGGGGCGGCAGAAGCCTGAGTGGCGCCCCCGACCTCCTCCATCACGTCGTCTTCGGGAGAAGTCGACGCTCCGGCAACCGGGATAAGGCACCGATCAGGAGAAGCCAGCACTGGGACAGGCTCGTTCCCGGTGTGCCCTGGCTCGCTGCCTGCCGTAAGGCCCGTGGCAGTTTCTCCCGCTCCGGCAACAGGGGGTGGAACATTGACAGCCGATCCTGCCGAACCCTCAGCGACATCCGACTACCGAGCCGGTGAAGAGGGACGAGTGGGAGGAGTCGCCGCTGCCGCAGAAGCCGGGCCGACCGGCGCAGAAGGAACTTGCGCTGGCTTGGGGGCCACAGCGACCGTTTCGGCTTCCGAGCGCTGTGGCGTGGATCCCCCGTTAGTCGGGGATGGCCGGGAAACGGGAGCGTTACCGGCACTCGGGGAGTCCCTACAAACATGGGAAACTCCTGAGTTAAGAAAAGAAGAAGACAACACAGGCTCTAGAATCCGGTAGGCGTCGCTTACCAAGAGACACGAGCGCTCCAACGGGCTCTGAACCCCGGCTTCTGAGCCGGGGTAGGTCCACTAGAGCCCGCCGTCGCCGCCGATGGCTGCCCTGCAGTCGCCCGGGCTGGCGGGGCAGGGGATGCTTCTGAAGCCCCCTTGGACGCCGACTCGGCCCCTGAAGCCCTGGGCGCCTGAGTTCTTGGCTCGCCCCTAGGCATCGACGCACCAGCACTTACCCTCGAGGCTCCACCGCCTGAGGAGGGAGGACGCGACGTACGGGAACTTTCAGCCCGTTGTCGCTCAAGAGGAGTCCCGTCGGGATGATGAGCCCGAGGCCTCTTGGGGTCGCCACCGGACGGGGCGCCATCTCCAGAAGCAGGGCGCGCAGGCGCCCTGGATCCCTGACTCGGTGCAAACGCCGCCGCTAGAGGAGATCGGGCGCGCTTCATCTCCGGAGGCGGGTTGGAAGCCATGGCAGGAGAAATCTCAAGGACAGGGAAAACAAGGGCACAAGAACTCAAGGAAGATGCAAGCGCTGGGAAGTGCGAAGGGAAGCCGCGATGCGGGTAAGATCCCCTTTTAAACTTCCCAGGTGCGATTCAAAGCGATTCGAAATTCTTCGAATACGCCGCTTGGGCAACCGCTTCGTCTCCAAGACCAAGCGTCGATGACAAGTGGACCCAAGCCGTCCAGCTGAAGCGGTGGGCCAAGAAGTCAGTCTCCCAAGGAGACGAGCCGGCAAGACGCTTCGGCGGTTCCCGAAAAAGCGCTGCAACGTGCAGAAGTGGCAGCCTTGGGAACCGCCGCGGTAAAAGCAGCCATCAAGTGGGGCACACGCTCCCATGATCCTGCGACTGTTCGTGCTCCGGCAACGGTCAATGCGGGTCTTAGAGAAGGTGCGTGGAATGCAAGAGACGGAGGCCCCACCTCGGGCTCGCTAACTCCCCCAAGATGGGCCCGGGGGGCACTGTTGGTACCCTCAATACGGGGTACCCCCGCGCACAGGGGAAAATGCCTAAGGACCTCGCCCTTCTCCGCAGGGAGAGCTCCGAAGGCGCCATGTGTCCAGCGGGGCCGGACCTCCCCCTCCTCAGAGGAGAGCTCCAGACCCGCCACGTGGCCAACTGAGCCGGACCTCCCCCCTCCGTGGGGAAAGCTCCGGAAGCTCCACGTGTCCCGCAGGGCTGGACCCCCCTCTCCACAGAGGAGAGCTCCGAGCCCGCCATGTGGCCAGCAGAAGCCGGATCTCCCACCTCCGCGGGGAGAGCTCCGAAGGCTCCACGTGTCCCGCGGGGCCGGACCTCCCTCTCCTCAGAGGAGAGCTCCGGGTCCGCCACGTGGCCAGCAGGGCAGCGCTGCCTGCCCCGCGCGGTAGGCAGCAAGAGTAAAGACGTGCCATACCCTGCCTGTACAAGGTATTCAAGACCCGCGCCTTCCCAAGGCGCGGAGACGCGGAGCACGCCTTTGTCAGGTGCCGTTGCGCCCAGTCACATCGCAGACTGGCGCGCCATGTTAGAGCCTGCGTGCCAATAAACACAACGACAAGACATCCCCTGCGGCCCCTGCCATCATCAACCACAACGACTAGCTTGTGGCATGGGAAGGGCGGCAGAACGAAGACTCGGAAGCCTTCGCCAGAGACAACTACCGGCGTAACTGCAGATACGGTAGATGGCAGGCAATCTCCCCGGGACCACCTGTCGGGTCTCGGGCCCACCTTGTAAGCCGCTCGAGCCTTGGACTATAAAAGGCTCGGGTAGGCGATGTTAGCAGGGGTTCGCCTCTTACGCACCCTCGCACTCTAGCCATTCGAAATCTTACACCCTCAAGCTCAGGACTCCAGTTCTGAGCAGCAAGCAATACAGCGAGCAACTCTGCTCACCGTGGACGTAGGGTTTTACGCTCCGGCGGCCTGAACCACGTAAAATCCTCGTGTCAAGCTTCTCCCTCAATTGTCCCTAATGCTGAAGCTCTTCGTGAGTGACTAGCCCCACAAAAAAAGAACCTCCGCGGGCTGCCCAGAGAAGGCCCGGGGGAAGTGTCGACTACACACTTCGACACGTGTCGAGCAGGGCGGACCTCTCGGAGGCGAGCTCCGAGGCTGACGCGTGTCCTGCAGTGTCTTCTCCTCGGAAGTGAGCTCCGAGGATGACACGTGTCCCACAGAGTCGGACCTCTCGGAGGTGGGCTCGAGAGCAACACGTGTCCCGTGGGCCGGACCTCTCGGAGACGAGCTCCGGGAGCAACACGTGTCCTGCGGGGCTGACCTCGCTCCTCCGCAGAGGCTAGCTCCGGGGGCAACACGTGTCCCACGGGGTTGGACCTCGCCCCTTTCACAGAGGTAAGCTCCGAGCCTGCCACGTAGCCAGTTAGCGATGGACCTCTCCCCCTTTGCAGGGATGAGCTCCGAAGGCGCCTCGTGGCTAGCGGGCCGTGGGAAGTGTCTATGGTGCTCCTCGGGGAACTAGAATTTGCTCTTTTTGGCTATCTTTTTTATTATTTCTCTGTTCCTACTTCTTTTAAAATGATTTTCTCTATATAAAATATGAATGCATGCAGAAATCAAAATTGAGGGTGTCACAAACCTACCCCCTTTAAATTGAATCTCGCCCTCGAGATTCCATAGTGGAGAATAGATGCGGGAATTTTTCCTTGATGTCTTCTTCACGCTCCCATGTGGCTTCAGCTTCTGTGTGATGGCTCCATTGTACCTTGCACCAACGGATCACATTGTTCCTCGTGACCCTTTCCTTCACGTCCAAAATTTGGACAGGGTGCTCTACATAGGTCAGATCCTCTTGAAGCTCAAGTTCATCCATCGGTACTTGTTCTTCCGGAACTCTCAAGCACTTCTTGAGATGGAATACGTGAAACACGTCATGCACATCGGAGAGGTGCATTGGGAGCTTTAGTTGATAGGCTACTTCTCCTGGCTTGCCCAAAATCTTGAAGGGTCCGATGTAGCGAGGTGCTAGCTTGCCTTTGATGTTAAAACGTTGTCGGCCTCGGGTAGGCGATACCTTAAGGTATACGAAGTCTCTTACTTCGAAGGTCAACTTTCTTCACCTATTGTCCGCATAGCCTTTTTGTCGTGACTGAGCAGCCTTCAAGTTCTCCCGTATCGTTTGGACTTGCTTCTCAGCTTCTTGCAGCACTTCGGGTCCAAACACTTGGTTCTCTCCGGTCTCGTTCCAAAACAGTGGTGTTCTACACCGTCTACGTACAATGCTTCAAAAGGTGACATCTTCAAACTAGCCTGGTAGCTATTGTTGTACGAGAACTCGGCATACAGCAAGCTCCTATCCCAACTACGTCCATGTTTCAAGGCACATGCTCTCAACATGTCCTCCAAAATTTGGTTTGTCCATCGGTCTGCGGGTGGCAAGCGGAGCTAAAATCCAGTCGTGTACCCATAGCTTCATGCAGCTTCTTCCAAAACCTAGAGGTAAATTGGGTACCCCAATCTGAAACTATCCTCTTCGGGACTCCATGACGGCATACGATCTGCTCCATCTACAACTTGGCTAGTTGTGCAACGTTGTACTTGGTCTTAACAGGAAGGAAATGAGCTGTTTTTGTCAATCGGTCCACAATAACCCAGATGTAGTCGTAACCCGACTGAGTACGTTGCAATCCGATGATGAAATCCATACTGATGTCTTCCCATTTCCACTCGGGTACTTTCTGTAAAAGTCCCAAAACTTGTAAATAGAAAACTTGAGCTATGAATAAAGTTGAGTTTAAGTACAAGAAATGGGACTTGCAAAAACTTTTGTATACTCATGAAAGTGTTGGCTTGTGCAATAAAACTTTGAATTCAGTTTGAACTAAAAGGGTCACTTCAAAAAGATGAAGGCACTTTCAAAAGGAGAAATTCAAACTGTTGTTTAAAAAGTTGTATTTGCAATGGCCAACTCAAAGATCAGAGGACATATTTGAATTCCTCAGGTCCAAATTATGAGGGGACCAAGTTTTGAGCAAATTTGGAGGTGCTCTGATATGAATATCAAAGGAACTTGTAAATTTCATCTAAATTTGAATTTAAACTTAAAACTGAGGAACAACTTGTCAAATTGCCAAATGGCTTTTGGATTTGTGTTCCTCAGAGCTGAGTTTGCACTAGGCCAAAAATTGAAGATCTTTTGGGGCAGAGGGGAGTGGTGGGCCCCACTTGTCATTGAGAGGGGGGATTATTACTTACTGCTTAAGGCAGTTTCTGTGTATCGGCTCTCGCCTGAGTGGACGAGCGAGCTCGAGGCGCCACCGAGGGCTACGGGCGACGCCACCTCCTGTTTCCCTCCTCCGATCGCTGGCTGCCTGTGAGTGGCTCATTCGTTCTCAACGTGATCTACTCCTCTCTGACCGAAGCAAAGCCTCCTTCGCTTTCTCCTTCCCGCGAGCGCACGAGCAGAGCCTCCTCACCATTGGCTCCTCGGCGATTCTCCGGGAAACCGGCAGAGAACTCGCAGCCACCCTCCTCTCAGCCGCAAAACAGCACGGCGCAACTGTTGCTCACCTCCCCGACCCAAAAACTCGCAAGCTCCGGCCTCCTTCCACGTGAACGACCTCAACCGCGGCAACCCAACGAAAATAGGTGATCGGCTTCACGTGGACAGTTCTCCAAAGGAGCTTTCACGGCCAAGCGAGGGTGGCAACGAGAGCGCACGGCCACTGTGCTGCTCTCCCCCAAAGCTCAAGCCGTGCCGTGAGCTATTGACGGTGAATTTCGGGATTTGGCTCCGGCGGCTTCAACCCGAGCATCCGGTACGGGAATCCAAAATTCTCCACTTATATTCTTTCTTATCTCGTAAAACTTTGCACGTAGGAGCTGGACTAGCCGGCGATCATATTCTCTTGAGCATCCGTCGCATGAAAACCCTTTGGAGCGACGTATTTTGAGGTCTACCGAGTACTTCTCCGGCGGACCAAATCGGGTGCACGGTGATGACCGGCTTGCGGCTGTTCCAGAGCCATTTGGGGGCGATTCCGAGCCTTGCGATCATCCACTGATGCTGTAGAGCTCATTGATTGAGTGTTTGGCAGGCTAGAACCCACGGCCGACAGCGCCGAAGGGCATCCGAGGCCGCCACACGTCGCGAGCTATCTTCCGGTCGCCGGCAGCCCTAGAACGCCCCACCATCGTGTTCCTTGACGTCAATAACCCCCTGGCGGCGAGTTTTAGCTCAGGCGGTGGCCGGAAACGGCAAGCCGGCGAGCTCTGACGTCGGGCCGGCGAGCTGGGCGGCGGGCGCGCGAAGGGGCGGCGGGAGGTAGAAGAAAGCCGTGGGTCCCGTTTGTCAGTGACTCAATTTTAAATCTGGGATCATCCGTGACCCGGGGATCGGTTGTGGCTGCGCGCCAAACTGCTGTGGCCCATGGTGTGGCTACAACAAGGGACTGACACGTGTGCCGGTCAGAGTTCAAACTGTTCCCGATTTAATTTGAATTTCATATTTAGTTCAAACTTTAGAACCTCATAACTTTTGCTAGGAAGCTCCAAATTTAGTGATTCAAATTGGGTTGGATTCAGGATGAAAAACCCTCTCCAAATATGCAACCCAATTTGCATGAAAATCAAAAGAAAATTCTGGAAAATTGTTTAAATCTTTTCAGCAAAAGAATTTCTGAGGGAGTTTGGTTCATCCAAAAATTCCCAAATTTTGCCAGGATATTCCTTAGGATGTTAGGATACGCCTGTAAAAGTTTCAGCTCTTTTGGAGTTGATTTAGTGAGGGTAATTCTGATTTCAAGTTTCTGTATTCAAATGAACACAGAAACATTTTCAGAAGATTTCCAAAACTTGGAAATTCAGTTCTGGGCATTCCTTAGCTCCCAAAAATCCTAGGAAAATTCAGGCATATTCTCTGAACTATGCTTGAAATTGTAGTTCACTTGAATTTGCATGAAAGTGCAAATTTATTCAGAATTAATTCCTTTTTGCCTAAAAGCTTAGGGAATTATTCTGGGTGATCTACTCAGTGAAATATTCTGAGTTTTGGTCCAGAGGACTTTCTTGTGACAAGGAACTCACAAGAAAATTTCCAGCTCCATTGGAGCCCTGGATCAGTAGTGTTCTGTTCATCCAATTAGGTGATCACCACCCAAAAGATGAACCTCACTTCTCACTTGATGATAGTGCTTAGACACACACCCAAACCACCACCCCCAGTGTCATTTTAAATTCTTGAACAGAGTTCCAGTTTTAAACTTGGCTTTAGCACTTGTTAGCAAAGAGTTTTACAATTAAACATGTATGCATGTTCATAACGTGTAGTGTTTAAACGTGGAAGAGTGGAGGAAAGGTGAAGCTTGGATCAAGAGGCAAGAAGGCAGTGATTGAACTTCAAGTCATCAAAAACTAACTTCCTATTACCTGACTTTAGTCACCTGCAAAACCAAGGCAAGCCCCGGTTTGCACTTAAGGTGTTTTTAAAGTTTTCCTTTGTTCACTACTATTGGTCAAGGTTTGTATGTGCATTAGGTCAAGAATGTTTGATACTCCACTTGCATAACCAAACATGAACCCTGAGGTCAAGGGTAGAATTGTGTCATCGCTGTAGAATAAGGCTGTGCTAAATAGGCTAGGACACCCGGTAGAAGACGAGTAGTTGGAATCTACTCGCGAGCTTTGTTTCAGGATCACATAAGTGGGGTTGGAAAGAGAGGCAAACTAAAGTTTACATTTTTAAAGATGAGACCGGGTAGGAGAGTTACGTAGCGACAAGACGAGGTCTTGGTCGAGTAGCTCTGCCCGTGTCGGTCAAGGACCGAAGCGTATGCGGCCCTGGGAGCAAGTATTGAGTTGTGTACCGGATGCTTACTGATATATGGGAAGCAGGAAACCGATGTACCAGGTTCACTGGATTGTAGAGGCATACCACGTCGTCTCGTTAGACCTATGAGCCCGAGACGGCGTGACCGGTTCTACAGTTTAGTGTCCTGAAAAAGGTTGCCACATACGACGTAATGAAGGACGCCAGATTTGGGTCTTCAGAGGCGGGCGTATGTGTCGAGTTATCCGGGTAGTGTTTGATTCGAATCACCATCCCTCGTGGTTATGAGTATCGCTTGCTCACTGCGCTGTGACGTAGTAATCAAGTTGTGTGGGAATTGTTTGCAAAGTTTTAAATGCTGTTATGCTAATTATAAATTGCATGAAAACCATATTTGAAGTAGAGATAGAGCAAACTAAAGTTATTTTCCACCTTGGGACAAGTAACATTGGAATGAAGCGTTTCTTTTTTGATTGTGGAGTTCCAATGTTGCTGGGCGCAAGGTCACTACTATTATGGCTAAAATCTGAAAGTTAAGGATGAACTCGTAGGCGAGTCTTTTCGCAAATGACCGGTTTAAGTCTTAGGTTACTTTCATGTAGAGTTTCATGTCTTAGGAGAGACGGTTAAGTCTTGCTGAGCATTTGTGCTCACTCTTGCTATATAAGTGGTTTTGCAGGTTAACCTCGACGCTATAAAGAAGGTTGTCCGGTGAGACTCGGGAACTTCCGAGTCATGTCACACTTGGAGAACCTAGCCGCTGCCATGTCTTCGTGTTGCTAGCGAGAGGAGTCCGCGGGCTGGACCTCTTCTCGAGTGCTTCTTAGATATTCAACGTGAGCTGTCTATAGACTTCCGCTGTAGCTATTTTATGTAAATTATTTACGAAGAACAATTCAAAGCTTCCGCTTTTGATTTATATAATACATTGTTCCTTATATGTGTGCTGTTGGATGCCGCATAACACAACACCACCCAATGCGATTCCCGGGCAAGGTGCCCCATCCCCTTGATGTGATCGGGGCGGCGGGGTCCCGTCAGCGTGGTATCAGAGCCGCATTGGTAATAGCGCACGGAGTAAGGATCGTATTACGACAAAAACTTAGGATACGGTGAGGAAACGGTATTAGGCCCACATAAGGACTATAGTAGTATAGTTACTCAAAGTGGCATTGCTAACTTACTTGTTATAATTCTAAATTTTGATTCTGTAACGACGCACCTACGCTCAGGTAAGCATGGTAAGGAACGCCACCGAAAGCAGTTCAATTTCGGTTAGCTCCCCTGACGAGGAAAGTGGTTCAGGGATAGGTCTCACACCTTGGTGTGAGACGTCAATATGAAACTCTTGGACTCTTCATGTTCCTGAGTTCATATGGAACGCTGATCCCTAGCGTGCATTAGGCAAGTAAGTGGAGACCCCATCGCGTGGTCAGTAACGCGAGAGTGTGTTCGTCTGGAAATAGCCCAGGAGGACATACGCAGCGCTTGCCATCGGCGTGCCCTGCCGGGCAGTAGGTGGTATCCGTTGGGTTGATAACATTCCCAACCGTGACGACCCGTTCATGACATACTCGGGTTCCCCGTCGTGTGGTGTTGAAACACGATCACGTACCTTGAGACGTGACTTAACTCAAGGACGGCCGTATGACAATGATACGGGCGTTTGTATTTACTTTCAAATACGGAACTGCCTGAAATGAAACAACCTTTGAGTGCACCGCTATTGAGTGTTTTTCTACAGGTATTAACCACGTACGTATCCCATTTAGTACACGTGTGCGAGATACCATCTTAGTGCCACTGATAATACATATATGTCGGTGTAATCCGGTTAGGATTTTTCTTTTGGTGAGGCAACGTAGTACCGACATGTTTCTTACGGTGCATCAACACCGTACTACACTTAATAACCTCTTCCTTATTAAGAAATGATTCATGAACTAACTTTCAACTAAAAATGGAAGTTCGAAACAAATATTAGTTACTGAACTCTTATTTTGAGCTAAGACTCAAATGAGAGAATTACTATGCGTCAAAGTTTTCAAAAACAGAGTGCTCTGTTTCGGGCAGAAATTCTTGCTGGACTTGACAGAGCATAACTCTGAGTATATTTAACCAATTAAGGTGTATGATACGGTTCTGGAAAGATTTCCAAGTGCTCTACAATTTCCTTGTAGACCTCCAGAGCCAAGTCACACTTTAAGTTGGTGAAAAGTCCAGTTGAAGGCAAACTGTTCAGAACCAGGACAGTAGCCAAAAACCTCTCTGGACCTTTCTGTTTTTAAGCCATAACTTCCTATAGAAAAATCTTTAAGGATCCTATGAGTACTTGTTGGAAAGCTACTTAAGTTTACTAAAACTTTGGTATTGGACTCAAGTCAAGAATCTGTTGATAACTTGAGTAAAATTTGGAGTTTGTATGAACTGGTCAGGGTAGTCCCGCTGATTAGTTTAGCGTACTTAAGATTTGTTTAAACATGAATGTGGTTATGCTTTCATAAAGTTCATGACATGTTCATGTTTTACTTATCTTTACTTACTACTGAGATAGAATTTTGATTGACTCAAAATTTTGTTTCGTGCAGTATGGTACGCGCACACTCTCAAATGGAGATTGGAGGTTCAAGTCGAGGTGGGAATGACTCGACTTCATCACAAGAGCCTTCGCCAACTGGATTGGCTGAAATTATGGCGAAGATGAATGAAACTCTCCAAACTCTAGTTCAGCAAGGCATAGATCGAGAAGCTCAACGTCACATGCCAACCCCGAGCACGTATCTGGATTTCTTGGTGACACAACCACCGGTATTCTCTGAGGCGGCTGACCATTGTGAAGAAAATCACTGGTTACGTGTCATTGATTCCAAGTTTGGGTTGATCCAATTTGAGGAATTATTGAAGACTCTATATGCCGCTCAGCAGCTTCACGGCTTTGCTGGAGCATGGTGGGCAGAGTACCTTGCTGTCCAACCAGCAGGGCATCGTGTCACATGGGCGGAGTTCCAGGCTGCATTTCGTGCTCGTTTCATCCCTGCGGGCATAATGCAAACAAGCCATGATGAATTCTGGAACCTAAAGCAAGGGGGCATGAGTGTTATTGAGTACACGAAGGAATTCAATCGCTTAGCTCAATATGTTCCTGACTATGTGAAGTCACCATCTTTGAAGGGTTATCATTTCTACCGAGGGCTGACCGCTAGGCTGCGATGTGAATTGGCTCAAGTTAGCCAAGAGAATTTTGATGAGTTTGTGAGCTGTGCTATCACTCAGGAATATTATTCCAATCTATACCTCAAAGAAAAGAGGGATAGGGACTCATCACAGGATGAAGACAATCATCTACCTCAGAAGTATCGGTTGGTGATCCGTTCACCTTCCGGTCGAGAGATTCCACAAGAGGTGCAATCATTCTGGGAGTGTGACGCCTCTTCTACTCCACAGAGGTCTTATTCACCTCCACCGCAGCAGCAACTTGTTTCTCCTGCACCTCAGTATCAACAAAGTGCACTAGAATATTATTGCCCTCAAGAGGTTGAAGAGGAACAAGTTGATGTCTCAGCTGAACCAAGTGCTGTCCCACTTCACGTTGACAATGAGCTCAACGTCAATGAAGCAACTGAACCGAGCAGCGACATTGTGTCTGCGGGTCCAGCGCCAAAGAGTGATCTTGGACAGCCAAGAAAAGCTATGTTCAAAGTGGGGACAGTTAATTATGTGTCAGTCGATGATCTGCAAAAGGGAGGACCTGTTCTTGCCGGCAGGTTCACCTTAAATGACAAGCGGTTGTCATTTTATTCGACTCCGGTGCAACACATAACTTCATTAGTAGGGCAACGGTGATCCGGGATCAGATCTCCACAACTATCACCAAAGTTTCATACCTTATTCATTCGCCAGGTGGAGACATATCCACTAATGAAGTCGTCTCTCGAGCACCACTTTGTTTGGGTGGAAAAATTTATCCTACCACCCTCATCATTCTCGAAGACCAAGGGATCAATGCCATATTGGGAATATCATGGTTGACCTTCCATAAGGCTGTTATGGACATCGAGAATAGGAGTGTTCACTTGGACTCTCCACTTCACGGACGTCAAACCTTGTATCTCGGCAAAGCGGTTTCCAAAGACCCAGAAGTATGTAATGCCGAGGCTTGCAAGCTAGAAGACATTTCGGTAGTCCGTGAATATCCAGACGTGTTTCCCGAAGATCTTCCAGGCCTACCACCTGAGCGCGAGGTGGAGTTCAAAATAGAGTTGATACCGGGAACCACGCCGATCTCTCGGAGACCATACAAAATGGCTCCAAGTGAGTTAGCAGAATTGAAGGAGCAACTCAAAGATCTGATGGACAAGGGGTTCATTCGTCCAAGTTCATCACCATGGGGTTGCTCGGCATTATTTTTGAAGAAGAAGGATGAGACGCTGAGGCTATGCGTCGATTATCGTCCTTTAAATGTTGTGACAATAAAGAACAAGTATCCACTACCAAGAATTGATATCCTCTTCGATCAGCTAGTGGGTGCTAAATTCTTCTCTAAGATGGACTTAAGGTCTGGGTATCATCAAATCAAGATCCGAGGGGAAGATATACCGAAAACAACATTCTTGACAAGATATGGACTCTATGAGTATCTTGTCATGTCATTTGGGTTGACCAATGCTCCGACTCACTTTATGTATCTTATGAACTTGGTGTTCATGGCGGAGCTGGATCAGTTTATCGTGGTATTCATCAACGACATCTTGGTCTATTCCAAATCGGAAGAGGAACACGCTAAACATTTGCATATTGTGCTCCAACGACTGAGAGATCACAAGCTCTATGCAAAGTTTAGTAAATGTGAATTCTGGATCAACCAAGTGCCATTTCTTGGACATATTATTTCAGCGGAAGGCATTGCTGTTGATCCAAGCAAGATTGATCAAGTGCTGAAATGGAAGTCTCCAACATCAGTCCATGAAGTTCGTAGCTTCTTGGGTTTGGCGGGGTATTATCAGAGGTTCATCCCGAGCTTCTCAAAAATCTCCAAACCTATGATGGAGCTACTGAAGAAGGGCATCAAGTATGATTGGAGCAAGCCATGTGAGGAAGCTTTTCAAGCGTTGGTGAAACACCTCACAACAGCCCCGGTTCTAGCTCAACCAGATACAACCAAGCCTTTTGATGTTTATTGTGATGCATCCGGCATCGGACTTGGTTGTGTACTTATGCAAGGAGGATGTGTGGTCGCATATGGATCACGGCAATTACGGAATCATGAGCAACATTATCCAACTCATGATCTCGAGCTTGCTGCCGTGGTATTAGCTTTACAGATGTGGAGACATTACCTATTGGGAAATCTGGTTCATCTCTACACCGACCACAAAAGTTTGAAGTACATATTCACTCAGAAAGAGTTGAATATGCGGCAACGGCGATGGTTGGAGCTGATCAAGGACTATGAGATTGAAATTCATTATCATCCGGGCAAGGCAAATGTGGTTGCCGATGCACTCAGCCGGAAGTCTCATATTCATAACCTGACCATTACGCCGCTAGAAGAGGAAGAACCAAGTATCCACTTGGTTCCATATGGAGCTCTGCATAACCTAGCCCTCATACCCACAATAAAAGAGGAGGTTATGGAACCTCAAAAGCAAGACAAGGGCATGGCTCATATCAGGAGGAGGTTGAAGGATGGGGAGATAAAATGTTTCCGGTTAGATGATGAAGACACCCTATGGTTCAAGGACCGGATAGTCGTACCCCGTGATATGAGGCTGCGGAAAAAAAATTTGGATGAGGCCCACTTATCCAAATTTTCTATTCATCCGGGCAGCAACAAGATGTACCAAGAATTGAGGACTAAATTCTGGTGGACCCGGATGAAGAGAGAGGTTGCTAAATACGTATCAGAATGTGACACGTGTCGGCGAGTTAAAGCCGACCACATGAAGAAAGCGGGAACCTTACAACCGTTAAGCGTTCCGGCATGGAAGTGGGAGTATATTAGTATGGACTTCATTGTTGGACTACCTCTCACGGCTAATAAGCATGATTCGATTTGGGTAATCGTGGATCGGTTAACCAAATCAGCACGCTTCATTCCGGTGCGGACCAAATACAGCGCCAAAAAGTATGCGGAGTTGTACATAGCACGAATCTTTTGCTTGTATGGAGTTCCCCTTACCATTGTCTCCGACAGAGGATTGCTGTTCGTGTCCTGCTTCTGGGAACAGCTACATGCGTCCTTGGGAACTAAATTGATTCGAAGCTCCGCGTATCACCCTCAAAACGATGGGCAAACTGAGAGGGTGAATCAAATCCTTGAAGATATGCTAAGGGCGTGTTCCATCCACCACGGTAAGAGCTGGGATGATCACTTACCGTTGGCAGAGTTCTCGTATAACAATGGTTATCAAACGAGCATAAAAATGGCACCTTATGAAGCTCTCTACGGCCGAAAGTGCCGCACACCATTGAACTGGTGTGAAGCCGGTGAGAGAGTTATTTACGGGATTGATCTCGTAAATGAAGCAGAAGAGCGGGTAAGGCTTATTCAAGCAAATCTTAAAGCTGCTCAGTCCAGACAAAAGAGCTATGCGGATAGGAGGCGTCGCCCTCTAGACTTCCATGTTGGGGACCACGTATACCTCCGCGTATCTCCTATGAAGGGCATTCACCGATTCGGAGTGAGAGGAAAAGTAGCTCCACGCTTTATCGGTCCCTTCGTCATCATTGAAAGATGTGGACCCGTGGCATACCGTTTGGAGCTGCCGGCAACCTTAGCCGGAGTTCATAACGTCTTCCACATATCTCAGTTGCAGAAGTGTTTGAAAGTTCCAACGGAGATTCTCACGGAGGGCATAGCAGATTTGAAGCCGTACCTTACGTATGTTGAGCATCCAACCCGGATAATTGATGAAAAGACTCGCGAAACCAGAAATCGGACGCTGCGATTTTTCAAGGTGCTATGGGAAAATCACACATCCGATGAAGCTACATGGGAAGCGAGGAGTATTTTCAACGCAATCATCTGGAGTTGTTAGAGGCTTATGTTGAGTAGTTGTCCTCTCCACGTTGTCCTTAATCATGAATCTCGGGACGAGATTCTTTTTAAGGGGGGGAGGAATGTAAAAGTCCAAAAACATGTAAATAGAAAACTTGAGCTATGAATAAAGTTGAGTTTAAGTACAAGAAATGGGACTTGCAAAAACTTTTGTATACTCATGAAAGTGTTGGCTTGTGCAATAAAACTTTGGATTCAGTTTGAACTAAAAGGGTCACTTCAAAAAGATGAAGGCCACTTTCAAAAGGAGAAATTCAAACTGTTGTTTAAAAAGTTGTATTTGCAATGGCCAACTCAAAGATCAGAGGACATATTTGAATCCTTCAGGTCCAAATTATGAGGGCGCCAAGTTTTGAGCAAATTTGGAGGTGCTTTGATATGAATATCAAAGGAACTTGTAAATTTCATCCAAATTTGAATTTAAACTTAAAACTGAGGAACAACTTGTCAAATTGCCAAATGGCTTTTGGATTTGAGTTCCTCAGAGCTGAGTTTGCACTAGGCCAAAAATTGAAGATCTTTTGGGGCAGAGAGGAGTGGTGGGCCCCACTTGTCATTGAGAGGGGGGATTATTACTTACTGCTTAAGGCAGTTTCTGTGTATCGGCTCTCACCCGAGTGGCCGAGCGAGCTCGAGGCGCCACCGAGGGCTACGGGCGACGCCACCTCCTGTTTCCCTCCTCCGATCGCTGGCTGCCTGTGATTGGCTCATTCGTTCTCAACGTGATCTACTCCTCTCTGACCGAAGCAAAGCCTCCTTCGCTTTCTCCTTCCCGCGAGCGCACGAGCAGAGCCTCCTCACCATTGGCTCCTCGGCGATTCTCCGGGAAACCGGCAGAGAACTCGCAGCCACCCTCCTCTCAGCCGCAAAACAGCACGGCGCAACTGTTGCTCACCTCCCCGACCCAAAAACTCGCAAGCTCCGGCCTCCTTCCACGTGAACGACCTCAACCGCGGCAACCCAACGAAAATAGGTGATCGGCTTCACGTGGACAGTTCTCCAAAGGAGCTTTCACGGCCAAGCGAGGGTGGCAACGAGAGCGCACGGCCACTGTGCTGCTCTCCCCCAAAGCTCAAGCCGTGCCGTGAGCTATTGACGGTGAATTTCGGGATTTGGCTCCGGCGGCTTCAACCCGAGCATCCGGTACGGGAATCCAAAATTCTCCACTTATATTCTTTCTTATCTCGTAAAACTTTGCACGTAGGAGCTGGACTAGCCGGCGATCATATTCTCTTGAGCATCCGTCGCATGAAAACCCTTTGGAGCGACGTATTTTGAGGTCTACCGAGTACTTCTCCGGCGGACCAAATCGGGTGCACGGTGATGACCGGCTTGCGGCTGTTCCAGAGCCATTTGGGGGCGATTCCGAGCCTTGCGATCATCCACTGATGCTGTAGAGCTCATTGATTGAGTGTTTGGCAGGCTAGAACCCACGGCCGACAGCGCCGAAGGGCATCCGAGGCCGCCACACGTCGCGAGCTATCTTCCGGTCGCCGGCAGCCCTAGAACGCCCCACCATCGTGTTCCTTGACGTCAATAACCCCCTGGCGGCGAGTTTTAGCTCAGGCGGTGACCGGAAACGGCAAGCCGGCGAGCTCTGACGTCGGGCCGGCGAGCTGGGCGGCGGGCGCGCGAAGGGGCGGCGGGAGGTAGAAGAAAGCCGTGGGTCCCGTTTGTCAGTGACTCAATTTTAAATCTGGGATCAACCGTGACCCGGGGATCGGTTGTGGCTGCGCGCCAAACTGCTGTGGCCCATGGTGTGGCTACAACAAGGGACTGACACGTGTGCCGGTCAGAGTTTAAACTGTTCCCGATTTAATTTGAATTTCATATTTAGTTCAAACTTTAGAACCTCATAACTTTTGCTAGGAAGCTCCAAATTTAGTGATTCAAATTGGGTTGCATTCAGGATGAAAAACCCTCTCCAAATATGCAACCCAATTTGCATGAAAATCAAAAGAAAATTCTGGAAAATTGTTTAAATCTTTTCAGCAAAAGAATTTCTGAGGGAGTTTGGTTCATCCAAAAATTCCCAAATTTTGCCAGGATATTCCTTAGGATGTTAGGATACTCCTGTAAAAGTTTCAGCTCTTTTGGAGTTGATTTAGTGAGGGTAATTCTGATTTCAAGTTTCTGTATTCAAATGAACACAGAAACATTTTCAGAAAATTTCCAAAACTTGGAAATTCAGTTCTGGGCATTCCTTAGCTCCCAAAAATCCTAGGAAAATTCAGGCATATTCTCTGAACTATGCTTGAAATTGTAGTTCACTTGAATTTGCATGAAAGTGCAAATTTATTCAGAATTAATTCCTTTTTGCCTAAAAGCTTAGGGAATTATTCTGGGTGATCTACTCAGTGAAATATTCTGAGTTTTGGTCCAGAGGACTTTCTTGTGACAAGGAACTCACAAGAAAATTTCCAGCTCCATTGGAGCCCTGGATCAGTAGTGTTCTGTTCATACAATTAGGTGATCACCACCCAAAAGATGAACCTCACTTCTCACTTGATGATAGTGCTTAGACACACACCCAAACCACCACCCCCAGTGTCATTTTAAATTCTTGAACAGAGTTCCAGTTTTAAACTTGGCTTTAGCACTTGTTAGCAAAGAGTTTTACAATTAAACATGTATGCATGTTCATAACGTGTAGTGTTTAAACGTGGAAGAGTGGAGGAAAGGTGAAGCTTGGATCAAGAGGCAAGAAGGCAGTGATTGAACTTCAAGTCATCAAAAACTAACTTCCTATTACCTGACTTTAGTCACCTGCAAAACCAAGGCAAGCCCCGGTTTGCACTTAAGGTGTTTTTAAAGTTTTCCTTTGTTCACTACTATTGGTCAAGGTTTGTATGTGCATTAGGTCAAGAATGTTTGATACTCCACTTGCATAACCAAACATGAACCCTGAGGTCAAGGGTAGAATTGTGTCATCGCTGTAGAATAAGGCTGTGCTAAATAGGCTAGGACACCCGGTAGAAGACGAGTAGTTGGAATCTACTCGCGAGCTTTGTTTCAGGATCACATAAGTGGGGTTGGAAAGAGAGGCAAACTAAAGTTTACATTTTTAAAGATGAGACCGGGTAGGAGAGTTACGTAGCGACAAGACGAGGTCTTGGTCGAGTAGCTCTGCCCGTGTCGGTCAAGGACCGAAGCGTATGCGGCCCTGGGAGCAAGTATTGAGTTGTGTACCGGATGCTTACTGATATATGGGAAGCAGGAAACCGATGTACCAGGTTCACTGGATTGTAGAGGCATACCACGTCGTCTCGTTAGACCTATGAGCCCGAGACGGCGTGACCGGTTCTACAGTTTAGTGTCCTGAAAAAGGTTGCCACATACGACGTAATGAAGGACGCCAGATTTGGGTCTTCAGAGGCGGGCGTATGTGTCGAGTTATCCGGGTAGTGTTTGATTCGAATCACCATCCCTCGTGGTTATGAGTATCGCTTGCTCACTGCGCTGTGACGTAGTAATCAAGTTGTGTGGGAATTGTTTGCAAAGTTTTAAATGCTGTTATGCTAATTATAAATTGCATGAAAACCATATTTGAAGTAGAGATAGAGCAAACTAAAGTTATTTTCTACCTTGGGACAAGTAACATTGGAATGAAGCGTTTCTTTTTTGATTGTGGAGTTCCAATGTTGCTGGGCGCAAGGTCACTACTATTATGGCTAAAATCTGAAAGTTAAGGATGAACTCGTAGGCGAGTCTTTTCGCAAATGACCGGTTTAAGTCTTAGGTTACTTTCATGTAGAGTTTCATGTCTTAGGAGAGACGGTTAAGTCTTGCTGAGCATTTGTGCTCACTCTTGCTATATAAGTGGTTTTGCAGGTTAACCTCGACGCTATAAAGAAGGTTGTCCGGTGAGACTCGGGAACTTCCGAGTCATGTCACACTTGGAGAACCTAGCCGCTGCCATGTCTTCGTGTTGCTAGCGAGAGGAGTCCGCGGGCTGGACCTCTTCTCGAGTGCTTCTTAGATATTCAACGTGAGCTGTCTATAGACTTCCGCTGTAGCTATTTTATGTAAATTATTTACGAAGAACAATTGAAAGCTTCCGCTTTTGATTTATGTAATACATTGTTCCTTATATGTGTGCTGTTGGGTGCCGCATAACACGGCACCACCCAATGCGATTCCCGGGAAAGGTGCCCCGTCCCCGTGACGTGATCGGGGCGGCGGGGTCCCGTCACTTTCAATGGTTGCAACAGTCCAGCGGGTCTTTGATGTTCGGCATTCACCCGTTTGCATGTGTCGCATAAGGCAACATACTCTGCTATGTCCCTTTTCATACCATCCCACCAATAACAAGTCTTTAGGTCCTTGTACATCTTTGTACTGCCAGGATGTATGGAATAAGGTGAGTTATGTGCCTCTCTTAATATCGTGTCACGGATATGCTTCACGTTAGGCACACAAATCCTTTTTCCTAACCAAAGTGTACCCTTATCGTCTTCCTTGAAGTCATTCTCTATGCCTTGTCAGATTCTTTCCTTGATCTCCTTGATTTCCTCATCCGTTGCTTGGCCATCTCGTATCTCTTGTTCCAACGAAGAATAGAGTTCCATCACTTCCATCTCGTTCAAGAACCCGAGATGTAACCGTTCGAACTCCTTGCGTAGCTCGAGTAATAGCTCCTGAACCGTGAGTTGGTGACATGCTCCCTTTCGGCCCAATGCATCAGCCACTACATTGGCCTTTCCGGGGTGATAGTTGATTCCAACATCATAATCCTTGATGAGTTCCTACCGTCGACGTTGCTACAAATTCAAATCTGTTTGGGTGAATATGTACTTGAGGCTTTTATGATCCGTATAGATCTCACATTGGGGGGCCAAGGATATAATGTCTTCAAATCTTTAATGCATGCACCACGGCTGCAAGTTCCAAGTCATGTGTGGGGTAATTCAACTCATGCTTCTTGAGTTGTCTTGACGCATAGGCTACCACTTGTCCTTCTTGCATGAGCACACATCCAAGTCCTTGTCTTGATGCGTCACAATATATGTCAAAGCTCTTGCTTAAGTCCGGCAATACTAGAACCGGTGCTGTGGTTAGCCTTTTCTTGAGCTCCTCAAAGCTTTCTTGGCACGCTGGTGTCATTGGAAGGCTTTTCCTTTCATCAGCAATTCCGTCATAGGTTTTGCTATCTTGGAGAAGTCCTTGATGAACCGTCGGTAGTATCCAGCCATCCCAAGAAAACTCCGAATATCCCTCACGTTTTGCGGTTGGTTCCACTTCAGAACATCTCCCACTTTTCTGGGATCGACCGATACTCCTTTCTCGGAGATGATGTGGCCTAGGAATGGTATCTCCTTTAGCTAAAATTGACACTTGCTGAGCTTGGCATACAATTGATGCTCTCACAGTTTCTGTAATGTCAATATCAAGTGTTCTTCATGTTCCTCCTCACTTTCTGAATACACCATGATGTCGTCTATGAAAACCACGACGAACTTGTCCAAGTACTCCATGAAAACCTTGTTCATGAGGTACATGAAGTATGCGGGTGCATTCGTTAACCCAAAAGACATAACGGTATATTCATACGAACCATACCGTGTTCTAAAGGCAGTCTTGGGTATGTCGGAGGGCTTAATCTTTAGCTGGAAGTATCCCGACCGAAGATCAATCTTGGAGAAGACTCGGGCTCCCTTCATTTGGTCAAACAGGTCTTCTATACGGGGCAGAGGGTATTTATTCTTGATCGTCACCTCCTTGAGAGACCTATAATCCACACACATCCTTTCGGTCCCATCCTTCTTGTCTACGAAGAGCACGGGGGCTCCCCACGGTGACAAACTCGGGCGTATAAAACCCTTTTCCTGTTGCTCCTGAATTTGCTTCTTGAGTTCCACTAGTTCGTTGACGGGCATCCTATAGGGTCTCTTTGCTATAAGTGCAGTTTCGGGTACCAAGTCAATGGAAAACTCAATGTCCCGGTCAGGTGGCATAGCGGGAAGTTCTTTCGGGAACACGTCCGAGAATTCTTGAACCACCGGAATGCTTTCCAATGTTGCTCCTTCGACGTGGTTCAACGTTGCCTTCTTGGTTGTTGGCTGGGCTGACTCGAACTCGATACGGGTTCCATGCTCGTTTGTCAACTGCACGCTCCTCTTAGCACATTGGATCACTTCGTTGTGCTTGCTTAACCAATCCATTCTGAGTATTATGTCAAGCCCTTGGGAATCCAAGACAATGAGGTTGGCAAGGAAGTCTACCCCCCTTATTTGAAGGTTTACTTTCGGACATACTATATTAGTCCTCATCTCTCCACCGGGAGAATTAACCAACATAGTATATTTCAAGTGTGATATGGGTAGATTATACTTGGCAACATACTTGGATGATATGAATTAATGCGATGCTCCGAAATCAAATAAAATGGTGGCTGGGTTGGAGTTGGCAAGGAACATACCAATCATGACGTCCTCAGCCTGTTGCGCTTCCTCAGCAGAGACATGGTTCATGTTGCCGCGAGCATAGTTCTGCTGTCCACGGTTGCCTTGATTAGCTCCTCCGTTCGGCCATGGGTTCTACTTGGGCGTGTTGCTTGGCTGTCCAAGACCTTTCTTCGGGCACTGACTTGCGAAGTGTCCTGTTTCTCCGCATGCGAAGCATGCCTTATTGCCCAAGACAGCGGGGACGTTGGGGCGGGGGTTTTGAACAGAAGCGCCCATGTTGGGTCAGGGTGCAGGAGGCAAAGGCACACGAGGTGCTTGCATGGCAGGGCGTTGTTGTGGTGGTTGATTAGGGCGAAACGATCCATACTGTGGTGCAGCTGGGGGCATGTACCGAGGGCGTACGTTCTCTCTTGTGGCTGGTATGGCATCTTTCTTTTGCCCTCTTGCTCGATCTCTCGGATCTTGCTTTCAACCACTATGGCTTTGTCAACTAGCTTCTGGAAGTTAGCATAGTCATTGTTAAGAAGCTGAACTTGGATCTCATTGTTCAACCCTCTCATGAACAAGTACTGTTTCCGTTGGTCCGAGTTGACATTTTCGAGGGCATACCTTGACAGCTGCGTGAACTTGTTAAGGTACTCATTCACGCTCTTCTTTCCTTGGCGGAGACCTTCAAACTCTTGCCTTTTGAGCATCATTACTCCCACAGGGACGTAATGAGAGCGGGAACTCTCCTTGAATTCAACCCAAGTGATAGTCTCTGGGTTGTCATGAGCGTTGCATAGAGCGTCCCACCAGTCAGCGGCTGCTCCCATGAGTTGGTGCGATGCGAAGAGAACTTTCTCTCGATCATTGCACTGAACTATGACAAGCTTCTTCTCCATGGATTTCAACCAATCGTCAGCCTCCATGGGATCATTAGCTTGAGCAAAAGTGGGCGGTGGTGGTGGTGTAGGAATAGGGTTGCTGTTGTTGTTGGCTTGCAGCTCACCCAAACTTTGGATCATGGTTTGCATGAGATTATTCTGCATAGCCATCAACCGTTACAAGTTGTTTCTACCAGCCCCAGGGTTATCATTCTCAGGAACCTCAATGTGGTCCTTCTCTTGGTTACCACGGACGTTCCTCCTTTGACGGCCGGTGTTTTCTCTCACCATCTATGAGAGAGAGAGTTGCATAGAATAGAAGTTAGAAGTTTAGAGTGATCCCTCCCAACTATATGCATCAAGGTGGATGGACTATATATCATCTTATATGAGAATGTGAACAAGTGCTGAAGCATCTCACATCTCTTTACTAGGTGAGGATATGGACAACGCTGAAACGTCCCATAACTCACACTAAGCACTCAAGCACAAACAATCATCACAAAGTTCAGCACACAACTCCTATTCAAGGCTTACTCAATGGGAGTCCTATGTGGTTTGGGGTGCCTAGGTGATACCAATATGTGACTTTGTCTTACGGCCAATGGGGTTCTAATGCCAATCTGTGACCTCTACCTAGGCTTGCATCCTATGTTCAACGTGGATCCTAATACCAATTTGCGACTAGGCTTGCATCCTATGGTCAACGTGGCAGCACCAATCTTGTGAATTCTATCTAGGTTTGCCACCTACGGTTAACCGTGGTAGTTCTAATACCAATCTGTGATCAATCTAGGCTTGTGACTTACAGTCAACCATGGCTCCTAAAACCAATCCGTGATTTCTATCTAGGCTTGTGATCTACAGTCAACCGTGGCTCTGATACCAATCTGTGACTCCCCTGTTCCGAGAGAACCTCGGAACCTGGACTGATGCATATGTGTGCCCAAGATGTTCATCACACATACACATGTAAACCATATGACCGGAGAGAGAAGGATGTTTGTGGAATATGAGGAAAACAAAGATCCAAGTGAAGGAATATACTTTGGGGACAATAGCCAAGGGAAAATCCTTGGCACCGATAAAATTGCTATTTATCCCCATCATACTCTTTCAAATGTTTTGCATGTTGACTCCCTTGATTATAACCTTCTATCCTGTGACACCCCTGTTCCGAGAGAACCTCGGAACCTAGACTGATGCATATGTGTGCCCAGGATGTTCATCACACATACACATGTAATCCACAAACTGAATTCAGAATATATATAACCACGAATGAATAGGGTTTTATTACAATCTCTCATGAGTCTCAAACTCATTCTAGCAGCGGAAGTCTTATTCTAGCAGCGGAAGTCTTCTAAACTATTGCGAAAGCAAACTAAACAGCAGCAGCGGCTCCATCTCCTACTTCATCCCCACAGGCAAGTTGACGGTGGATCACACGCCTAATACTCCACATGGTCTTCAAAGTATTCCTCTCCTGTTGCTGATGATGTATGATAATGCAAGGGTGAGTACATGTCGTACTCAGCAAGTGCGGGAAGTATGACATGTAGCTTACGACAAGGTAGACATAAAAAGGCGCATTGCATAAAAGCAAAGTTTATTTCACAAAACATGATAAAAATAGCAACTAGCTTTAAGTGAATTAAATCCCAACATATATCCGATTAAAACATCAACATACCTCCATCATATTTCACCTCTTTCATGTCTCATCAGACATTCATCATTCTCAACTTTTTCTCTTGCTCATGAATACCATCTCGTATTCATTACCATCTCATCTCATATTCAATTCCATCTCATACCGAGATCAATGCTCATTGTCATGACTCAACAGTCATGAAACCAATCTCATTACCAGAACTCAACAGTCCCAAAAACCATCCCTTAATGACCAAACCATCACCAAACCAATAACCAAACCAAATACCATTCCAATAACCATCCCATCTAATCATGAAAGTTGGCCAGGCGCTTGTGACCGGAAGCACAACTATCATGATAGTTTCACTCTGCAGAGGTGGCACCACTTTATCCACAAGATTGTGATTTCGTCACCCGTCGGCGACTGCAGAACCTCCATTATACCAGTACACAACCGTCGGTGTATAGCCAAGAGATTACAAAATAGCCTTTACAAAGGGGCTACTAGATGTATGGACTCACTAAGGTTTCACCAGCAGGCTAAAATCTCCAATTCTCCCACCTATGGGCCCCCTCTTGTGCCATGCAGTTCCCAGGGCAGTCCTCTCTCGACTCCCATTCCCCGCGCCTTCCACGGTCCATAACAATCTAGCAACTTACCTATTTAGTTAGCTAAGCCGCACCCATATTTGGCCTTGTGGTGGCACTGTTTTCCTGGCATGGCTGGCATGAACTGGTCCTTAGATCTACGACAAGTAAACCAACATCTCATTCTACCACTTCCACGAACCAAGCTTGCCTAGATCTCCCCCGATTCATGTTCATTATCATCAAGTTCTTATTATCATTGTTCATATGAGTGTAGTAGCTAAACACATTCTATCGCTTCCCATATCCCGTGGACTCAGCGAAGCAAAAAGCAAAAACAACCATACGCGACTCATCAACCTTGTCGGTGATAAGGGTGGTTAACAAAACTAGTAAACTCCTATGAAAGGGTTTCCCATCAGGTTGACTCAAGCACACACATCTTTCCGCAAACAAAACAGTTTCAAAATCATGGGATCAATATGGTCAAGGGGCACTTGCCTTGTTCCTGTGGCTTCTGTTGCTCTGGTATCTCGAAGTCTTGGCGTTGTAGTCCTTCTTAGATAGCTCCCTAAGCTTGTCCTTCTATTTAGGATCATGCACATACAAGATTTATAGCAATCAATCATTATGCACAAACTTTACTCAAGATGCAATGGTGCATATGCATGCTAATCCTATGATGCTGTTTTTATTAGATCAGTTTGTACGTGTTCTTGCATGTTTTAATAGGCTTGCATGGGGTTTTATGATGAACAGAGGTGTAGGGATCAAATGTGGACGTGGCGATGATATTGTCTCAAGATCTAGATCAAACCGATCAACACGTGATCTGTCCACACGAAAAAGCTTCTGTTTCGAAGGAATCGAAGAAACAGATGCAAAGAAAGCTGCGATGACGTCATAAGGTGGTAATGGAAACCTACCTTACTTCCTTCAGGTCCTTCCTCTTAGCAAAAATAGATCGTCGGCTCTCCTCCGGTGATGGCGATCGTGTCTGGGATCGTCGGCGGCCTCTCCGATGGTCAACTCCGGCGAAGGGGTTTACTCGGCGAACTGGGGGCTAGGGCTCTAAGTTGTCGGCTTGAGAGTTACGACCAAGAGGTGTTTCGGGTTCTATTTATAACCGGAAAAGAATAGTCCTTCTCCGATTCGATTTCAAATAAGAATCCTATTTGATTTGTGTTTGGATCTTAACAAATTATCTTTCAATCGATTTGGTTGCAGTATTCAACGTAGAAGAGTTTGTGTCGGTTTCCTCAGTAACAGGTACTCACGTACATAGGAAAACCGCTTTAGAATCGCGTCCTTCCGTAGGGATAAGCCCCGGGGGCTCCACGTGTCCCGCGGGGGCCTGGGCTTCCCTTTTTCTCAGGGGCGAGCTCTGGTTGTGCCGCGTGTCAGGCGGGCGGGACCTCCCTCTTCCTCGGAGGCGAGCTCTGCATGCGCCATGCGTCTGGCAGGCGGGACCTCCCTCTCCCTCAGAGGTAAGCTCTGCGTGCGCCACGTGTCTAGTGGGTCGGGACCTCCCCTCTCTCCAGAGACGAGCTCTCCGTACGCCACGTGTCAGTGCCAGACCTCCCCTCTCTTCGAAGGTAGCTCTGAATGTGCCACGTGTCAGTATCGGACCTCCCCTGTCTTCGGAGGTAGCTCCGAATGTGCCACATGTCAGTGTCGGACCTCCCCTCTCTTCGGAGGTGAGCTCCGATAGTGCCACGTGTCCTAGCAGCGTCGGACTTCCTTTCTGCTTAGAGATGAGCTCCGAGGTCGACACGTGCCCATCAGCGTCGGACCTCCCATCATCTCAGAGACGGGCTTCGAGGACGACACGTGTCGAGCAGGGCGGGACCTCTTGGAGGCGAGCTCCGAGGCTGACGCGTGTCCTGCAGTGTCTTCTCCTCGGAAGTGAGCTCCGAGGATGACACATGTCCCACAGAGTCGGACCTCTCGGAGGTGGGCTCTGAGAGCGACACGTGTACCGTGGGTCGGACCTCTTGGAGACGAGCTCCGAGAGCGATACTTGTCCTGCGGGGCTGACCTCGCTCCTCCGCAGAGGCTAGCTCCGGGGCAACACATGTCTCATGGGGTTGGACCTCGCCCCTTTCATAGAGGCAAGCTCCGAGCCTGCCACGTAGCTAGTTAGCGGTGGACCTCTCCCCCTTTGCGGGGATGAGCTCCCAAGGCACCACGTGGCCAGCGGGCCACGGGAAGTGTCTACAGTGCTCCTCGGGAAACTGGAATTTGCTCTTTTTGGCTATCTTTTTTATTCTTTCTCTGTTCCTACTTCTTTTAAAATGCTTTTCTCTATATAAAATATGAATGCATGCAGAAATCGAAATTGAGGGTGTCACATATCCATATCCAAACTATGTGATAAAGGTTATAATTGTATTTTCACTAACAAGGGTGTGACTGTCTTAAGA
Source organism: Neostapfia colusana (assembly GCA_030760725.1). Lineage (NCBI taxonomy): Eukaryota > Viridiplantae > Streptophyta > Magnoliopsida > Poales > Poaceae > Neostapfia > Neostapfia colusana. The sequence continues at coordinate 113,547,761 of JASWHV010000006.1, forward strand.
AGAAGCAATGACTCAATCGCCTTTAAGGGCGTGCTCAAGGGAAAGCTTTATCTTGTGGATTTCACCTTGGATAAAACTCAACTTGACACGCGCTTAATGGCGAAGACCAACATGGGATGGCTTTGGCATAGATGGCTAGCTCATGTTGGGATGAAAAACTTGCAAAAAACTTCTTAAGGGAGAACACATTCGAGGCTTGAAAAATGTTGTTTTTGATAAGGACAGACCATGTAGTGCTTGTCAATCCGGAAAGCAAGTTGGAGATCAACATCCATCTAAAAATGTCATGACGACGACAAGACCTTTGGAGCTACTTCGCATGGACCTTTTCGGTCCAATCGCCTACATAAGCATCGGCGGTAACAAATATGGTCTTGTTGTTGTAGATGATTATTCTCGCTTCACTTGGGTGTTCTTTTTTGCATGACAAAGGTGAAACCCAAGGCATGCTCAAGAAATTCTAGAGAAGAGCTCAAAACGAGTTCTCCATAAGAATCAAGAACATAAGGAGCGATAACGGCACCGAGTTCAAGAACACTCAAGTGGAAGAATACTTGGATGAAGAAGGCATCAAGCATGAGTTTTCAGCCCCCTACTCCCCTCAACAAAACGGGGTGGCTGAAAGGAAGAATAGAACTCTTATTGAGATGGAAAGAACCATGCTTGATGAGTACAATACGTCGTACCGGTTTTGGGTGGAAGCGGTTAACACCGCTTGCCATGCCATAAATCGGTTGTATCTTCATCGACTTTTGAAGAAGACATCTTACAAACTTCTAACCGGTAACAAACCCAACATCTCTTATTTTCGTGTCTTTGGGAGCAAGTGCTATATTCTCAACAAGAAGACTAAGACTTTGAAGTTTTCTTCAAAGTCCGATGAAGGTTTCTTGCTTGGTTATGACTCAAACACCTACGCCTATCGTGTTTTCAACAAAACTTCCAGAATTGTTGAAATAGCGAGAGACGTAGTGTTTGATGAGACTAATGGCTCCCAAGTGGAGCAAGTTGATCAAAGTGTGCTAGATAAAGAAGAGGCTCCACAAGAAGCACTTAAAAGGATGGAACTTGGAGACATTTTTCCTAAAGAACATCCTCAAGACTCAAATGATCATCCAACAAACGAAGATATGTCTCCCTCCCGTGATCAAGCTCAAGATGAGCAAGGCCAACCTCAACAAGATCAAAACAATGAAAGTCAAGAAGGAGGATTGCATCAAGGGGGAGATGAATAAAAGAGCGACGATGAAGATGAAGATCAAAGAGCTCAACCACCTCATCCAAGAGTGCACTAAAGTGTTCAACGGGATCATCTCGTGGACAACATACTAGGAGATATCTCCAAAGGGTGACCACTCGCTCTTAAATGGATAACTTTTGTGAATATTACTCTTTTGTTTCCTCTTTGGAGCCCCGTAAGGTAGAAGAAGCAATACAAGATCCGGATTGGGTGGTGGCCATGCAAAAGGAACTCAACAATTTTGAAATAAATCAAGTATGGGAACTCGTGAAGCGACCCAACGCAAATGTTGTGGGAACCAAGTGGGTATTCCGTAACAAGCAAGACGAGTATGGGGTTGTAACAAGAAACAAGGCAAGACTTGTTGCAAAGGGATATGCACAAGTAGAATGTTTGAATTATGATGAAACTTTTGCTCCCGTAGCTAGGCTTGAATCAATTTGTATCTTGCTTGCTTTTGCTACTCACCATTATTTCACGCTATACCAAATGGATGTGAAAAGCGCTTTCCTCAACGGTCCGATCAAGGAGGAAGTGTACGTGGAGCAACCACCCGGATTTGAGGACGATAAGTATCCTAACCATGTCTTTAAACTTCGGAAAGCCCTCTATGGCCTCAAACAAGCTCCTAGATCTTGGTATGAGTGTCTTACATACTTTCTTATTAAAAATGGTTTTAGGATAGGAAAAGCCGATTATACACTCTTCACTAAGCATTTTAACGATGATTTATTTGTGTGCCAAATATATGTCGATGACATTATATTTGGTTCTACTAACAAAGCTTTTTGTGATGAGTTTTTAAAGATAATGACCGAAAGGTTCGAGATGTCAATATGGGGGAATTGAAGTTCTTCCTAGGATTCCAAGTCAAACAACTCAAGGAAGGAACATTCATAAGTCAAACCAAGTATACTCAAGACATACTCAAGAGGTTTGACATGGACAAAGCCAAACCCATCACGACTCCAATGGGAACCAACGGACATCTTGGCCTTGATGAAGATGGTCCAAGTGTGGACCAAAAGGTATTTCATTCCATGATAGGTTCTTTGCATTCCCTTTGTGCATCTAGGCCCGACATAATGCTTAGTGTGTGTATGTGCGCACGGTTCCAAGCCGCTCCTAAAGAGTGTCACTTGATGGCCGTTAAGCGGATTCTTATATATTTGGTTCACACTCCTAACCTAGGACTTTGGTATCCCAAGGGATCCAAGTTCAATCTCATCGGATATTCCGATGCCGATTATGCCGGTTGTAAGGTAGATAGGAAGAGCATGTCAGGGACTTGCCAATTCCATGATCGGTCCTTGGTTTCATGGTCTTTAAAGAAACAAAACTCCATTGCCTTATCCACAGCCGAAGTGGAGTACGTCGCAGCCGGGAGTTGTTGTTCACAACTCCTATGGATGCGACAAACTCTTCGGGACTATGGTTACACTTTGAGCCATATTCTACTCCTATGTGACAATGAGAGTGCCATCAAGATTGCTCACAATCCCGTGGAATATTCTATAAACAAACACATTGATATCCGTCACCATTTCCTACGAGATCACTCTATCAAAGGAGATATCGTTATCTCTCATGTTAGGAGTGAGAAGCAATTGGCGAACATCTTTACCAAACCCCTTGATGAGAAACGCTTTTGTGACCTAAGGAGTGAACTAAATATCCTAGATTCTTGAAACGTTGCTTGAGTCGTGCACATCTATTTGTTGCTTGTTTATAAACTTCAAAAAATCATATGCTTTCAAAATATTACCCTAATATGTCTTACTCTATGAAAACTATGTTCAAAAGGATTCTTTGTTAAATATGGTCATTGTTTGTTTGATGTATGCTTATTGACCATGTTTGCCAAAGATATTTGCAAAAACTTATCCAAAAAGGATCATATTCTTGAGCTAAAATTCAAAATATATAAATGTCAGCATATAGACGGACTAGTCCGCCCATGGGCCGGACAAGTCCGGGCTATCAAGGTCGGACTTCTCAGTGGACAAGTCCAAACCGGACTAGTCCGCCTGGGAGGACGGACAAGTTTGGCACAAGAGAAGTCCGGCTCTGGTCCGCTTACCGGACTTGTCCGGGCACAAGGACGGACTAGTCCGGCTCCTAGGGACTTAACCTCCCAGGGGCGGCCAGACCCCTCTCTCTCTTCACACTCTCAACTCTCAACTATCTTCAAGCCGAAAACGCCCCTCATTGGCGATTTTTGCTTTTCTCCACCAAAAATCTTGTCCAATCCACGGATTGGAGCCCTAAGGAGTGCGGAAATCCTTCCCAGTGCTTCGTTGCTCAACTTTCGTCTCCGATTTCATCATATTTGAAGATTTCAAGAGGTATTCTTGACCTAACCAAAAATCTTTCCTTTTCTTAATTCTTAGGTCTTTTGCTAGAAACTTCTTCACAAATGTTATTCCTAGTGTCAATGTGATCGTAGCCTAGGAGTATTGCGACCTGATTCAAAGTTTTTGCGAAAAATTGTTAGAGTTAGGGTTCTTCCTGTGCAACCCGGACTAGTCCGGTTTCTGGGCGGACAAGTTCATTCTCGGGCGGACTAGCCTGGCCCATTAACGGATAAGTCCGGTTTACACGGGACAAACTCCAACTTTAGCCATTTTTAGTGAATTCTTTCGCAATATTCCACTTCCTTGACCTCTTATCTCTTGTTTCTCAGGCAATATGTCGGACTCCAACCAAAGCTCTCCTATTCCAAGTCCCAGGCCGAGGAGGCTCGACAAGCACTTCATCAGCGATTGCCGAAGAGAGGGCGGCAAAGGAGGCCCAAGCGGCTAAGGAAGCCGTCAGTCGAGAGGCAAGAACAAAGAAGAGACATGATCTCGACGAGGAGGCACAGATTGCCCAAGCCGTTGAAGAATCCTTGGCGGATCAACAAAAAAATAAAAGGGCCGAACGTGAAGCCCATAGCTCCCAAACTGCTAGTGCCGAAGAGCCCAAGAGGAAGAGGATGGTCACTTTGGGAGAGAAAGAGTGGGGCAAGGAGAAGGAGAAGGAATCTGAGGGTAGGGCTCTTCATGACCCGAAGAAAGGCAAGGCTCCACTTCCTGAGGAGCCCAAGAACAAAAAGGCAACTGCCAAGGCACCGACAAAGAGGGCAGGAGGGATAGTAATCAGGGAGAAAGGGCAACCGAAGCCCATCGGCCCCCTGAAGATGGCTGCCCCTGCTAGAGATCCAAATCGGCAGCCCAACAATCCGGCATATGTGTTCAAAGGAAAGGGGGCTGAGAAGGCGGGAAGGCTGGGAATGGATAAAGTATATGACTATGAGAAGCACCCAGCCGACCCTAGGTTCTAGTGTGACTTCCATTGCGACTACTACCGCCTAGTGTACCTAAAGATGAAGACTCCAGTCGCTCAAGCTCAATGGGTAGATTGGGACTACATGGCCAAAAGGAAGCACAAAGCCTTTGATACCGTGATTGAAGCCGCAGAGCGCCATGAAATCAAGAAAATCATGAGCTTCAAGTATAACTGGAACATTGCGGTGATTGTGCAGTTTTATACCACCGTGTACTTCTCCACCTACGGTGACCGGAAAATCACCTGGATGACACATGGAGAGCAGTACTCAGTCACTTATGAGAGGTTTGCTCAGGTACTTGGTCTTGAGGAGCACCTGGACCATGAGATTATCATTTCCAACCTCAAGGCAGTAGACAGGGATCAGCTTGACTACATGTATCCTAGCCATGTTCCCTTTGAGGCCGGGCTTGCTAGGAACATCAAGCCATTCTATAGCATCCTCAACCGGATTTTGAGGAGGACTATTGCCCCTAAGGATGGAGATGCAGGGGTGATTCAAGGAACCTTAAGGCATCTCCTCCTGCTGATAGATGGTGAAGAGAAGTTCAACCTTGTTGAGCACATCTATGACGACATCTTCAACATCTCTCACACTCCCAACCGTTCATGTGGGTATGCACCATAGATCATGTGCTTAATTGAGAAGGTGTCGGGGATTGTCTTTCTCAAGGATGTCACTCATCGACCTCTCCGTCCTCAGCTACCCCCTATTGTGCCAGAACCCTCTAGAAGGAAGAATGCTCAACCTCCTTCCAGCTCAGCAGCCCCTCCTAGCTCAGTGGCTCCCTCATTACCTCCTCCTCCGTAGTCAATGAGCAGATTCTTCAAGTGCTTCAGCGCACTCTTCACCTCTTGTTAGCGTGTGGAGGTCCAGACTCGACGCATGGAGAGGCATCAGGAGAAGTACCTCAAGGTTGTGTGTGACAAGCTTGAGGTACCCATGTCCGCTCCCGATGAGAGTGATGGGGAGCTCACTCCATATCCAGAGTTCACCGCTGATGAGCTCGCCCAGTTCAGGGAAGATGGAAGCTCTTCAATGGTCGTGTCTCCATCCACCACCGTCAACGATGAGGAAGATGATACGAAGGCCACGGAGAGCGATGAAGAAGAAGACGATGAAGATGACGAGTAGACTTAGGCGTATCTTCTTTCTTTTCCTTTTTGGTGCCTTGATGCCAAAGGGGGAGAGATGGAGATGTCTCTTTTATCATCTTCTAGTCTTGTAATAGATCCTTGGACATGACTATCTATGTTTTATGCATTGTGTCTCTCTTATGTAAGACTATGTGTGGATCTTATGCTTATATTTGATCTTATGGCTTATATTTGATCATTGTTGCCTTTGCTATGGTTTTGTTGTCTTATCATTTTTTTAGCACAACACGTAGGCACCCCACCATAACATGTGAATGTATAGCAACTCCCCTCTTTTACTCTTGCATACATCCAGAGGGAGTTTTGCATACGTATACTTGTTATGAAAATCAAATCTTTATCTCTTATGTTGAAACTTAATGTGTTGTCATCAATCACCAAAAAGGGGGAGATTGTAAGTGCATCTAGGTATCCTCGTGGCTTTTGGATGATTGATGACGACAATTAAGAGACTAATGAGCTGAGACGATCATAAGCATAGGATATTTCCAAGGCAGACACCTAAACTCTCAAAAAGGAAAAGGATGAAGAACGGCATCGAAGACTCGAAGAATACAAACTAGGGTTTCATTTGAGGCTAGCCGTGTAAGAGTGAGAGTGTGTGTGTCAAGTGCATTGAGATCATAGAAGAGACCTCAAAGCGTTAGAAGTGTCAAATCCTTAGTGGAGAGTACTAGGAAGGTAAACTCGGGTAGGCCGGACTTGTCCAGGCAAGAGGCCAGACTAGTCTGGAAGTCCTACGGCGTAGTCCGTTTTCGGGCGGACCAAGAGTTCCTGACTAAGTTCGGACTTGTCCGTTTTTGGATGGACTAGTCCATTTCTCTCTTGGTGAGAGTGTTTTGGGACTAAGTCCTGGTAGACCGGACTTGTCCGCCTCAGTGGCCGGACTAGTACGGGCTAGCCAGACTTGTCCGTTCTCACACGGACCAAGAGTTCCTGTGTGAATTTGGGCTAGTCCGTTCTGAGGCGGACTAGTCCGTATGGTTGTGAGATGAGAGATCCCATGGCTAAGTCATAGTGGACTGGACTTGTCTGCCTCAGTGGCCGGACTAGTCCGGGTCCTCCAGACTTGTCCGTTCTCACCCGGATAAATAGTTCCTTTGTGAGATCGGACTAGTCCGGTGTGAGGCGGACTAGTCCGGACTTTTGGTAGGTGGCAACGGTTGGCTGTTAGTACTTCTATAAAAAAAGATGCCCCGACTTCACTTAAATAACACTGGAACCCTAGCGCCGCAACCACCATCCTAGAGCCTCTCCAAGCCTTCTCACCCTATAGAACAAATTCTTGAATGGATTTGGGTGTGTGAGGAAAGGAGAAGGAAGAACTTCGCGTTTAGGCTCTTGGAGTGATCTCGTGCACTTTGTGTGAAGTCTCTGTGATCTGTGGCTTGTGAGATTCGTGGAGTTTTTGTGGACGTGATCAAGTGGGAGTCTCGGATTGTGAGCAGCCCTAAAACTTTGTAAGTTCACCCTTGAGATTGTGGAAAACCTGGTTGGCCTTAGTGGTGACTTGGTGAGGAAAGGGTTGTTAGACCCGATCCTTTGTGGACTCCTCAATGGGGACGTAGATTCCTGAGTGGAATCAAACCTCGGGCTAAAATCCTTGTGTCACTTTTGTATTTTCACTTCATTGACCATTAGAATTGCTTAGGGTTAGTTTTGATCATTTCGCTATTATAGTATTTATTGTTGTAATCTTGAGATCCACTTTTATATCCTGTCAAATTTGTCCTATTAAATTGCTAGATAGTTTATCTTCACTTTATTGAACTAAAATCTCAAGAAAAACCCATAAAAATCAAGTCTAGTCTTTACCAGCAGTCTGACCGGACTAGTCCGCCCGTGAGCCAGACTAGTCCGGCCTTTTAAGGCTTTTTTAGCAGACTGACGGACTAGTCCGCCCCTGAGCCAGACTAGTCCAGCCCGTGTGTTCTAATCTCGTTTAATTAAGTCATTTCAGGTATTTTAGCCTATTCACCCCCCCCCCTCTAGGCAATTTTAGTTCCCTAAGGAGTTGCGAGGCGTGCCGTCAGAAAGAGAAGTGGAGTTCTCCATTGATCTAGTTACCGGAACTGCCCCAATAGCTAAGAGGCCTTATAGAATGGCAGCACCCAAACTAGCCGAGTTAAAAAAAAACAGTTAGAAAAGTTGCAAGAGAAAGGGTACATAAGGCCTAGTGCATCACCATGGGGCGCATCAGTCCTCTTCATAGAGAAAAAGGATGGAAGTAAGAGACTCTGTGTAGATTACCGAGCTCTTAATGCGGTGACCATCAAGAACAAATACCCTCTACCCCGGATAGATGATCTATTCAACCAGCTAAAGGGGTCCAAGTTTTTCTCAAAGATTGACTTGAGGTCTGGATATCATCAAGTGAGGATTACCCGAAGATATACCTAAGACAACATTTGTGACTCGCTACGATCAGTTCGAGTTCACAGTGAAGTCTTTTGGATTGACCAATGCCCCTGCCTATTTCATGACCTAATGAACTGGGTGTTCATGCAAGAGTCGGACAAGTTTGTCGTTGTCTTCATCGACGACATTCTAGTCTATTCATGAAGTGAAGCAGAGCATGCGCAACACCTACGTGTTGTTCTGGACCGGCTCAGGAGCCATCAACTTTATGTCAAGTTCAGCAAATGTGATTTTTGGTTATAGAAAGTTAGTTTCCTTGGGCATGTGCTGACAGCTGAGGGAGTTGCAGTTGATACAAAGAAGGTCAAAGCCGTATCATCTTGGAAGCAACCAACTTTGGTCTCGGAGATTCGTAGTTTTCTGGGTATGGCTGGTTATTATCGAAGGTTCATCGAAGGATTTTCCAAGCTAGCTCGACCAATGACGGAACTACTCAATAAGGATAAGAAGTTTGTGTGGACTAAAACATGTGAGCAAAGTTTTCATGAGTTGAAAGAAAGACTAACCACGACCCCAGTCTTAGTCTTACCGGATATTCACAAGAGCTTCGTTATTTATTGTGATGCTTCTAGACATGACCTTGGATGTGTGTTAATGCAAGAAGGACGGGTGGTGTCCTATGTCTCTCGTCAGTTAAGGCCACACGAGCAGAACTACCCAACCCATGACATGGAATTGGCTGCAGTAGTGCATGCTCTTAAGATTTGGAGACACTATCTGATCAGTATCAAGTGTGAAATCTACACAGACCACAAGAGCCTCAAGTATATCTTTCCCCAGCCTGATCTGAACCTAAGACAATGAAGATGGTTGGAAATAATTAAGGATTATGATGTGGAGATCCACTACAACCTGGGTAAAGCAAATGTTGTGGTAGACACTCTCAGCAAGAAAGCTTACTGTCATCACTTGGTGACTCAAGTACCGCAACTGTGCGAGGAGATGATGAAGTTGAACCTAAGTATTGTACCTCACTCCTACAACTACAACCTTACCGTCCACCCTGTCCTGGATGAACAGATTAAGAAGGCTCAACACGAGGATGAAAAGTTAATGAAGATCAAGGAACAAATCGATGAAGGCAAGACACCAAACTTTAGAGTTGATAGAGATGGAATATTATGTTTCAAGAAACGGTTGTGTGTGCCTTCACAAGGTCACTATTGGAATACGATCATGGATGAAGCTCATAACTCTGCCTACTCTATCCACCCTGGAGCCACAAAGATGTACGTGAATATTAAGCAGAAGTATTGGTGGGCTAGCATGAAGGGTGACATAGCCAAATTCGTGGCTTATTGTGATGTGTGTAGAAGGGTCAAAGCTGAGCATCAAAAGTTGAGTGGCCTATTACAACCCTTACTGATTCTCGTTTAGAAATGGGATGAGGTAGGAATGGATTTCATCACTGGCCTGCCAAGAACCAAGAATGGTAATGAGTCCGTGTGGGTAGTGGTCGACTGTCTGACTAAAGTTGCACACTTTATTCCTGTGAGTACCATCTACAACGGAAGTAAGCTGGCCAAGTTGTACATAGACCGTATTGTGAAACTACATGGAGTACCATCGAGGATAGTCTCAGATTGAGGTACTCAGTTTACGTCAAGGTTTTGGAGGAGTCTTCAAAAAGCACTTGGCACCAAGTTGGACTTTAGTTCATCATATCACCCTCAGACGGATGGTAAGACGGAAAGGATCAACCAAATTTTGGAAGACATGTTGAGGGCCGTTGTACTCACCTACGGCAAAGACTGAGAAGACAGTTTACCGTATGCCGAGTTCTCATATAACAACAGTTATCATGTCAGCATCAAGATGTCACCATATGAAGCCCTCTATGGAAGGAAGTGTCAAACCCCGCTCATGTGGTCAGAAGTTGGGGACCGCATTGTGGAGCAACCAGACTTCATCTTGGCAGCAGAGGACAAGGTAGTAGATATTCGAGTGAATCTCAAGGCCGCCCAATCACGTCAGAAAAGCTCCGCAGATAAGAGTAGGCGTGAACTCAGTTTCCAAGCTGAAGATCATGTGTACCTTAAGGTATCTCCTATCCGTGGCACGCGCAGATTTCAAAGTATGTGGAAAGTTGGCACCATGGTATATCAGTCCTTTTTCAGTCCTAAAAAGGGTAGGGTCAGTGGCGTATGAGATTCAGCTACCCGAAGAGATGTCAGGTGTGCACAACGTCTTCCATGTGTCACAGCTAAGAAAATGCCTACGGGTTCCCAAGGAACAAGTGGCAGAAGAAACCCTAGACTTGCAAGATGATCTGCGCTACCAGGAGATGCCCGTAAAGATCTTAGAAACCGTCACCCGAAGGACACGGGGAAACACCATCACTCTTTGTCGGGTCCGGTGGAGCAGACAATCGGAGGCCGGAGCTACTTGGGAAAGAGAAGATGCACTGCGGGCAGAGTTCCCCCATCTCTTTGCAGACCACTTGAATCTCGAGTACGAGATTCATCCTAAGTGGGGTAGGTCTGTAATGCCCCATTTTTTGTAAGCTAATAAATCATGGTTATAGGATTAACCACCAGGCATATTATGCATATTTTTTGCCGATTTCAGATATGCCTTTCATCGAAACTGGTGCAGCCACCCCTCTACTTTTTCCGAATGGCAAACCCCTTTTCCTCTTCCTCCCCCATCCTTATCCATTCTATGAGAAATTTCTAGAACCGTACACCACCCACCTCTTCCTCCTCCATCCTTATCTATTCCACGAGAAGCTTCCGGAATCACCCCTCACATACCCCTTCCTCCTCCATCCTTATCCATTCCACGAGAAGCTTCCGAAACCACCCCTCACATATCTCTTTCCCCCATCCTTATACATTCTGCGAGAAGCTTCTAGAACCACCCCTCACATATCTCTTCCTTCCTCATCCTTATCCACTCCATGAGAAGCTCCCAGAACATGCATTAATTACATCTCACCTACCTCTCCTTCCTCCATCCCTGTCCCTTCCCCTTCATCTATAAAAGGGGCTCAGGGGCTCACTTTTTCCCCGCCCCATTGAGCACCGGCATTCATGTCTTTCCCTAACATCGATCTCCGACGAAGAACCCTCCCCGCCGAGCCCCGCCAACCCGCGGCCAAGGTGAGCACCCCAACCTCCACTCTTCTTCCCGAGATATCCCCTTCTCCCTCTCCTCGGGTTTGGCCGTGACCACCCCACGGTATGGCCGCCCTTCTGTGAAGTTTCCCTACTTCCTATATCCCCTACCCAAAATCGGCAGCTTAATCGAGTGAGCCATAGCGACGGCGTCTGATTTCTTACTCTCTATCCAACCTCTCCCCGTTTACTCTCGCTGATTTGAGCCCAACCCTAAGCAACCACTTGATTGGCCTCAGACCAGATCTCACCCACACACAAAGATCACTTAATCTGATTCTTCTTATAAAAATCATCTAATATCATAATATAGTTAATGCAAGCAAGTCCGAATGACGTATATTTGCTTTGTTTGTATGTTTGTTTGTGCGTGGTGTAGAACCAGTGCCGGAAGAGAACCCAGGGGAGTCAAGTGACCAAGAGAACGACATTGTAGACAGTAGCAAAGGCAAGTTCCATCAACCCCTTTTTGATCATATTGCTCCTATCTGAGGTTCATCATTGTGGCCAGTAGATTAGGATATTGCATTGTTGAGCATGAGTTATTCGAGTGATAGAGTGTAAACATACTAGTTTCTCTTTTTGCGGCATATTGAGATGATGAGATTCTACATGATGATGTTGTCTTGTGTATGTTGCATGGTTGGAGAGAGCATGAGCTGAGACCGGGGCAGAAGGGTTGGTGTTGGTGTAAGCGCTACCATAGTGGTAGACTTACGGCGAGTACTATCAAGATGATAGGCTCGTGGTTTGAGTATGGAGGATGCCCTGGTGAGTCTTAAGGACCGAGTTGTTTTGATATCTCACCTAACTTTGTTTAGTACGACCACATGACCCTGTATGGGCCGGGCTTAGCCTAACTTAGATGGCTAGCCCAACAGTCGTCCACGGTTGTCGGTACCCTCGATACGGGGTACCCCCGCGCACAGGGGGGAATGCCTAAGGACCTCGCCCTTCTCCGCTGGGAGAGCTCCGAAGGCGCCACGTGTCCAGCAGGGCCGGACCTCCCTCTCCTCAGAGGAGAGCTCCGGACCCGCCACGTGGCAAACTGAGTCGGACCTCCCCCCTCCGCAGGGAGAGCTCCGGAGGCTCCGCGTGTCCTGCGGGGCCGGACCTCCCTCTCCTCAGAGGAGAGCTCCGGGCCCGCCACGTGGCCAGCAGAAGCCGGACCTCCCCCCTCCGCGGGGAGAGCTCCGAAGGCTCCACGTGACCCGTGGGGCCGGACCTCCCTCTCCTCAGAGGAGAGCTCCGGGCCCGCCAGGTGGCCAGCAGAGCAACACTGCCTGCCCCCGCGCGGTAGACAGCAAGAGTAAAGACGCGCCATACCTTGCCCGTACAAGGTATTCAAGACCTGTGCCTTCCCAAGGCGCGAAGACGTGGACCACGCCTTTGTCAGGTGCCGTTGCGCCCAGTCACATCGCAGACTAGCGCACCGTGTCAGAGCCTGCCCGCCAATAAACACAGCGACAAGACATCCCCTGCCGCCCCTGCCATCATCAACCACTACGACTAGCTTGCGGCATTGGGCAGGGCGGCAGAACGAAGACTCGGAAGCCTTCACGAGAGGCAACTACCGGCGTAACTGCAAATACGGTAGATGACAGGCAATCTCCCCGGGACCACCTGTCGGGTCCCGGGCCCACCTTGTAAGCCGCACGAGCCTTAGACTATAAAAGGCTCGGGTAGGCGACGTTAGCAAGGGTTGGCCTCTTACGCACCCTCACACTCTAGTCATTCGACATCTCTCACCCTCAAGCTCAGGACTCCGGTTCTGAGCAGCAAGCAATACAGCGAGCAACTCTGCTCACCATGGACGTAGGGTTTTACGCTCCGGTGGCCTGAACCACGTAAAAACCCCCGTGTCAAGCTTCTCCCTCAATCGCCCTAACGCTGAAGCTCTCCGCGAGTGACTAGCCCCTCCGAAAAAGAACCTCCGCGGGCTGCCCAGTGCAGGCCCGGGGGAAGTGTCGGCTACACACTTCGACATTTGGCGCGCCAGGTAGGGGGCTTTTCCCATGCGCGATGAGCTTCTGCCGGCGAAGATGACAAAGCTTCCTTCAGCGGCAGGCTCTCCTCCCCCACGTTCACGATGAACGGTGACTAGATGGGACTGCGTCTCGACACACTCTGGACGGAGTGTGTCGGTGCAAGCTGGAAGCCAGCAGCCGACTCCGGCAGCGCCGACTCCGGCAACGCAGGCTCCAGCGAGCGTGAGATCCTCTGCAGCTCTGAGCGTCTCCCACGGGGGCGCGCTACCTGCAGCAAGAGTGCTACTGCGCAATCCACCTGCTGGGGACGCGCCTCAGTCAGCGACCCAGCAGTGGATTCGCGAGGTAGACCGTCTCGTCGTCGCCGCTGCAAACCCTCGACTTCGGCGGGGACGAGGTCCCAGCCAACCGGCTGTGTCGCTGACGCGCACGCCAACGGTTGACGGGCAGACGGCAGATTCCCGCTCCACCAGGCTCCCATCGACGGACCTGAGGACGGAGCTGGAACGATGCCACTTGGGCAAAGATGCCCGAGTGTTCATTGAGTGACAACAAGAAAGGCGTCGCAACCAGGAGGCCGGCGACAGCATGTCGACTGCCTCAACCCAGCATGAGGCGTAGACGTTCGCCACGCGATCTCTGCCCCAGGCATACGTCACGCAGCATATGCCCCAGCCATATGCCCTGCAAATGGTGCCCCCGGTCTATCGCGCAACCTTGCCCGTACCTGGGTACACAGTGCCAGCAGCGAACCAAGCGTTCGCGGCACCAACGCTTGCAGCAACAGGAGCAGGATGTGCAGCCCTGGCGCCACACCTTCGCTTCGCGAGGTGGCCGCGCAAGTTTCGGCCGCACCTGCCCGAGAAGTACGATGGCAGTGTCAACCTGGTAGAGTTCCTCCAGATCTACTCCACCGCTATCCTTGCTGCAGGAGGGGACGAGGCCGTCATGGCCAACTACTTCCCCGTCGCCTTGACCGGCCCAGCCCGGTCTTGGCTCATGAACCTCCCCAGGGTTCCATAACCTCTTGGGGAGAGCTCTGCCGGCAGTTCACTAATAACTTCAGCAGCTCCTACACCCGGCCTGGCACGGAGCTCGACCTCCACGCCATCCAGCAACAACCTGGAGAGACGCTGCGCTCCTTCATCCAGCGGTTCTCCCAGGTATGGAACACCATCCCGCACATCCAAAATGCTTCTGTGGTGGTGGCGTTACGGCAGGGTGTACGGGACAAGAAGATGCTTGAGAAGCTCGCGACCAGAGAGGTTTGCGACGTCTCAAAGCTCTTCAGCCTGGCGGACAAGTGTGCCAGGGCAGCAGAAAGGCGGAACTGGCACTCACTGCCAGCCTCCGAGTCAGGAGGACAGACCGGATCTGGCGCTTCTTCCCATGGAAGCGGCAAGAAGATCAAGAACCGGGGCGGTGGCAAGATGAAGTCACCAACCGCGGCTCCCGTTGCTGCAGCAGCAGCACCCAGTGGAGCTCGGGGGCCACGCCCCGATAAAAGGCAGCGACAGTCACCAGCTCCAGATGGTGACCAAGGCGAGCTATGCCCCGTGCACGGCACCAGTTACCATACTGCTGCCGAGTGCCGGGAGATTCAGAAGCTCGCAGAACGCTTCCGCAAAGGGAAGCAGCAGCGAACTGATGCCCCACCCTTCCGTCAAAGGGAGGGCAAGCAGAAGGACGACACCCCAGACAACGCCGACCACCAAGTGGAGTTCCAGGAGCCTCAGCACGCCGTGAAGGCGGTGCGCAACCATGAGAACTCCAGCTCCAGCGATGATGAGCGTCGGAAGATGCTCTACGTCATCTACGGCGGGTCCGCTGACCCCTCGTCCCGAAGCGTGAATAAGACTCTGCGCCGAGCGGTAGCGTCGGTGGCTCCCCTCCCAAGTGCCGCGCCACACCTCAAGTGGATGGGAATCCCCATCATCTCTGATGCCACTTACTGCCCTAGGAACATGGCTGGGGCCGGCCAACTACCGCTCTTGGTAGCGCCCACCATCGCCAACATGAGGATGTACCACGTTATGGTAGATGGCGGGGCTGGGCTGAACGTCATCAGCCGCGCAGCTTTCCAGAAGCTGCAGATCCCGATGGCCAAGCTCACCCCATCGAGCCCGTTCTCAGAGGTAGGGCCGGGACAAGTCATTCCCTACGGCAACATCAGCCTTCCGGTGACCTTTGGGGCACCAGACAGCTATCGAACAGAGTGCATTCTGTTCGACGTGGCGGAGATTGACCTCCCCTTCAACGCCATAATCGGCAGGCCATCCCTGTACCGATTCATGGCGGTAGCCCACTACGGCTACCTCGTCTTGAAGATGCCTACACCAACAGGTGTCCTCAGGATTCGTGGATACCGCACTGCTGCAGTGTCAGCCTTGGAAAAGCTCCAGGCACTTGCAACAGCTCGAGAACCAGCCCCTGGCAGTGCAGAACCGGAACGGCTCCACCCGAGTGCACGCCACCGTGCCTCTACCGCAGCACCCCGTGTGCAACCCCTCGACGAGGGCGACGTCCCCCTGAAGGTCGTCCAAGTCGGCGCCGATGCTGCCCACACCACCCGGGTAGCCGGGGGCCTGGATAGCAAATAGGAAGACGCGCTCATCACCTTCCTCCGGCACAACGTCGACGTGTTTGCATGGCAGCCATCACAGATGCCGAGGATCCCTAGGGAGGTGATCGAGCACCACTTGAAGGTCTTCCCCGACGCTCGGCCAGTCCAACAGAAGCCTCGCAAGTAGTCCATCGAGCAGCAAAACTTCATCCGAGAAGAAATCAATAAGATGCTGGAGCTGGCTTCATATGGGAAGTCCACCACCCCCGGTGGTTGGCGAACCCCGTCGTTGTCCCGAAGGCCGGCGGGAAGCTCCGAATGTGCATCGACTACACCAGTCTCAATAAGGCATGTCCCAAAGATCCATTCCCTCTCCCTAGAATAGATCAAATAGTAGACTCGACATCAAGCTGTGATACGCTGTGCTTCCTAGACGCCTACTCGGGTTTCCATCAGATCCCTATGTCTAGAGAAGATGAAGAGCACACCTCCTTCATCAAAGTAGACGGCCTGTATTGTTATGTCTCTATGCCTTATGGCCTAAAGAATGCTCTTCCCACCTTTGTACGTGCAATGCACAAAACCTTTGGAGAGTTAATAAGAGACCTAATCGAGGTGTATGTCGATGACATCGTTGTCAAGGTCAGGCAGAGTTCATCCTTGTTAGAAAACCTGGCCTTAGTCTTTGACAAACTGCGCTCCACGCGCACCAAGCTGAACCCCGACAAGTGTGTGTTCGGCGTATCCTCTGGAAAGCTCTTAGGATTCCTGGTCTCACACCGAAGAATTGAGGCCAACCCAGAGAAAATCAAGGCCATTGACCTGATGCGGCCTCCCGCCCGCATCAAAGAAGTCCAGAAACTCATGGGATGCCTAGCCGCGCTGAGTCGGTTTATACCAAGGCTAGCAGAGCGAGCGCTCCCCTTCTTTAAGCTCCTGCGCAAATCCGGTCCATTTGCACTGACCGACGAAGCAGAAGAAGCTTTCCAGGAGTTGAAGCAACTCCTGACGACCCTACCCATCATGGTAGCCCCCGAGCCCAAAGAGCATTTGTTGCTCTACATCGCGGCAACAACTGAAGTGGTGAGCATGGTCCTCGTCGCAGAGCGGCCGGACCTCTCGTCACCACAGCCTGCTCCGATAGCAGAAGACAAGCACCAGGAGACCCCGGAGGTCCAAGATGGCCTCTCGGACCTCCAAGACAACCTCCCGGAGGTCCAAGACGGCCTCCTGGACCTCCACGACAACCTCCCGGAGGTCCAACGGGACCTCCCGGAGCTCCAAGAAAACCAGTGGGATCTCTCGGAGGTCCAAGGCGGCCTAGGAGCCTTCAAGTCCCAGCTCCCTGAAGCTCCCCCGGACCCACCTACCTCCGGTAGGCCTGAGCCAATGGATGATGACATCTCTGGCCCGGGAGGGAGGGTCCGGACAATCTAGAGACCTGTCTACTACACCAGCAAAGTCCTCCACGACGCCAAGACAAGGTACCTGGAGGTCCACAAGCTGCTGTATGCAGTGCTCGTGACATCCAGGAAGCTCCGCCACTACTTTCAAGCCCACCGGATCTCGGTGGTCATCTCCGATCCGCTGAAGGCGATACTTCACAGCCCTCACGCGACCAGCAATGTCGCTAAATGGGTAGTGGAACTAGCGGAGTTTGAGTTGGACTTCCTTCCTCGCCATGCAGTCAAGAGCCAAGCACCGGCTGACTTCGTGGCTGAGTGGATGCCAACGAAGGCTGACCCAGGGGGCCACGAAGACGGTGAACCGAAGCACCGAGCTCCAGTCTTCACCGGGCCTCACTGGACGCTCTTCTTCGATGGCTCCTCGCGAAAGCAGGGGGCCGGTGCCGGCGTACTGCTTCTCATGCCATCGGGGGAGCAGTTTGGGTACATGGTGCATCTCAACTTCAAGGCAACCAACAACATGGCAGAGTATGAAGCACTCATCTTTGGCCTAAAGACAGCCCTGTCTCTGGGCGCTCGCCAGTTGTTGGCACAGGGCGACTCCCAGCTAGTCATCAAGCAAGTTAAGGGTGAATGCTCCTGCAATGACCCACAGCTAGCTGCTTATCTGCTCCACGTGCAGATGTTAGAGAAAGACTTCCTCACCTTAGACCTGCGCCATGTACCACGCGCTGGCAATGCCGCAGCTGACAACCTCTCAACGAAGGCCTCCACCGGAGCCCCTGTGCCCGAAGGAGTCTTCGAGAGGACGTTGCTGCAGCCCATAGCCCGGCCTGCCGAGCCGGGCAAAGGGGGCTGGACCAGCACCTCGAAGCTGGCGGTCCCGGCGGCCCTGCATCCATGGATGCCGCCAAGGATCGTAAGCGTCACTGGGGACTCCGTGCAACCCAACGCTCAAGATCCAGAAGCTCAAGTCAGACCCGATGCATGGATCACGGAGATCCGGGACTACTTGAAAGACAACATCCTCCTTGATGAACATGCAACCGCTGAACGAATTGTGCGTATGGCTAAGAGATACGCGCTGGTAGAAGGGGATCTCTACCGGCGTGGCGCCAACCACGTCCTACTGCGGTGCATAACCCAGGGGGAAGGCTGCGGCTTGCTCCTGAGATCCATGGAGGCGAATGTGGGAGTCACTCTTCCCCATGCACGCTTGTCGGTAAAGCCTTCCGGCATGGCTTCTACTGGTCGACAGCACTCCAGGATGCCGTCAAGCTGGTCGAGAGCTGCAAGGTGTGCCAGTTCCACGCCAAACAGATCCATACACCGGCTCAGGCGGTTCAGATGATCCCGCCCTCATGGCCGTTCGCCCTATGAAGGTTGGACATCCTGGGACCATTCCCCAGAGCCGTCGGGGGATTCCGGTACCTCTACGTCGCCATCGACAAGTTTACCAAGTGACCGTAAGCCACACCCGTTGTCACCATCAACAAGCAATCCGCAGTAAAGTTCATCAAGTCGATCGTCTGCCGGTTCGGGGTCCCGAACAGAATCATCACTGACAACGGGACCCAGTTCACCAGTGCAGCGTTCCAAGAATACTGCGAAGACCTCGGCATCCAGGTATGCTATGCCTCCGTTGCTCACCCAAAGAGCAATGGATAAGTTGAGAGGGCCAACGCCGAGATTCTTCGGGGCCTCAAGACCCGCACCTATGCCGGCTTGAAGAAACATGGCGCCAAGTGGGTGGATGAGCTTCCGAGCACACTATGGGCTAACCGGAAATCCCAGAGCCGGGCCACTGGAGAGACACCCTTCTTCATGGTATACTGGGCCGAGGTTGTGCTTCCCCCAGAGATCACCATGGGGTCCCTCCGTGTCCGAGCTTACGACGAAGCCGCGTAGGACAACCTCCGGCGTGAAGACATCGACCTTGTCGACGAGGCTCGATTACATGCAGCACTCCGCAACGCACGGTACCGACAAGCGCTCCGGCACTACCACCAAAGGTCTGTGCGTGTCCGGGAGCTGCAGGAAGGCGACCTGGTGTTGCGGCGCATACTTTCTCGCGAAGGGACCGACAAACTCTCCTCCATCTGGGAAGGTCCCTTCCGAGTCACAAAAGTGTGCCGCCCCGGGTGCGTACGCCTTTCCACCAAGGATGGGGACCCACTCCCAACCCTTGGAACATAGAACACCTCCGTAAGTTCTACCCCTAGAGCAATAGTAGGACAGTCTCTTCTTTTTGTAATAGATTCCATAGAGTCCAGGAACAGCGCTCGGAGCAGCTAAGCCTCAGTGGACGATCTAGGGCTACGTTCAGCTTGGCCTGGTTCCGACCCTAAGCGCATAGAGTCTTGCTTCCCTTCTTAATGGGGCGGGTCGTTGCCTCCATGTTTAGCCTGCCTTCCTCCTATGGAAATATATATGGAAAGAAACCTGTCCTACTTTGCTCTTCCCTTGTGCTCATTTAAATTACGTATTAATTTTATGACCACACTTCCTGTGTATGCTCACCATTCACTCAGCTTCCTTTTCTCATTCTCATCTCTAGTCGGCATTTGCTATCCTACCGAAGGCGGTCGCGTTTGAGGTACCTGCCGATGGCCAGGGGGCCTCGAGCTCCCGGCATTTCGCGCACTGAAGTTCCCAAGCACCGTACACCGGATCAGGATCGTAAGCCAAATAAGACTATGAGATAGGGAAGAGGGAGCCCCAAGGAGAATTATGTTTCCCTTACTTGTGTGCAGGACCTCCCGACCTTAGCTCCCCGCAGGAGTATGATAGGAGCGCCCAAACAATTGGCCACACCTACCAGGGGGGCACTACGGGACCGCACAAGACCGAAGCTCCAATGCAAGACCGAACGATCCGGACCTCGCCCCCTCCGCACGGGTGGGCTCCGGAGGCCCCACGTGTTCGGTGGGGTCGGAGCCCCCCTCTCCTCAGCAGGTAGCTCCGGGTCGGCCACGTGGCCGGCAGAGCCGGACCTCGCCCCCTCCGCAGGGGTGAGCTCCGAAGGCCCCACGTGTCCCGCAGGGTTGGACCTCTGACTTCTCAGTGGAGAGCTCCGGGCCCGCCACGTGGTCGGCAGATCCGAACCTCCCCGTTCTCACGGGGCAAGTTCCGGAGACCTCCGGGGCCCTTAACACAATAAGGGCCCGGGGAAGGTGTCTGTGCAGGGCTTCAAGACTGGTGAAGGCCTTTGAGTGCCTTGCGGAGCTAAGGGCTCGGTCAGACCAAGCCAAGAAGAAGACAAAAGCACACAGACGCAGAAAATAATAAGAGTCTATTCATTCAAGGCTCCATGAGCTGGACAACAGACTCAACAAAAGTAAAGAGAAAAGGGAAAGAGATACAGGGCCTTTTGGCCACAGGGGCGGCTGCCTAAGAGTCCCCGGACTCCCGCTGGAACCTAGAGGCCACGAGGGCGGCCATGTCCCTGACCTCGGCCCTGGCAGCTTCTTCCCTCTCGACGGCGGGCCCTAGTCGGACTGGCTCCAGAGAGAAGGAAGGGTCTTGGCTCCGGAAGCACGCCAGCACATGCGTGGCGACCTCCTTCGCTAGGCCTCGTCCCTCTGCCTCAAGCTCGTCGGTGATCACCGCTTTGAGCTGGCCCAGCTTGGCGCCGATGGACTCAAGCGCCGGGATTGCCCCAGACACCTCCTGCGCTGGAGCCTCTGTCCGCACCGGGCTGAAACCAATAGGAACCAAGGCGGATCCCGCCTCAGTAACAAAGCTCCAGACCGCCCAGGCCTCGACAGACCGCGAAGCCTGGAGCTTCTCTACCTCTTGACGGGCCGCCAACTCGCGATCCAGCACCGCCTGGCGCTCCCGGGAGGATTGCTCCTCCCTAGCGGCAGCAGCCAACTTGCGGAGCTCTAGCTCCTCGGCCCGAGCCCTCAGCTCGCCCTCTCTGACCTTTAGTCGTGCGGCGACCTTCTCCTCCTCGGCCGCCGCGGCACGCTCCCGCTCGGCGATGGCGCACTCTCGGCGAACTACCTACAGCCGCAACTCCTCCATGGCAGTAGAGCGCGCTTCGGCCTTGGCCTGAGCTTCGCGGAAGGTAGCGCGGAGCCGCCGGGTCTCTGAGTACAGGCGGCCAACGGCTTTCTTCTAAGCATCGAGCAGAGCACCCATGGCGTCAAGCCTCGACTGCCTCGAGTTGAGCTCTGCCTTAGCCTCCTGGGTCTGCTGCTGCAAGAGATGCTCCCAGCTAAGGAGGCACTCCCTCTCTCCAGCCAGCACCCCCCGCTCCCGCTCAAAGGCGGCTTGGACCTGTCGGACGCCAGCCTGAGCACGCCCCAAGGCATCCCATATGGGCAACGGGGCGGCGGGAGCAGGAGTCGCGCCCCTGACCTCCCCCGTCGCGTCCACGACCGATGAAGGTGCTGGTGCCTCAGCAACTGAGGCAAGACGCTGACCCGGGGGAGCCAGGGAGCCAGCATCTGCACCTACAGCAGCCCCTCCAGCCTTAGCACCGGACTTCCAGGCTGGCGAAGGAGGACGAGCAGGTGCTGCCGCAGCCACCGCAGAGGGCGAACCCGCCGGCGCAGAAGAAGCCCCCGCCGACTTGGGGGCCGTCAGAACCACCGCAGTTCCTGGATGCTGCGGCGCAGAGCCTCCGCCAACTGGAGATGGACGAAGAATAGGCTCGCCCCCGGCGACGGTGAGTCCCTACAGGCAAAGGAAGCTCTCAGGCTAAGAGAGGAGAAGGGAACGCTACTTCTACAAGCCAGAAAGACGGCGTGAGCGCTCCAACGGGCTTGGAGCCCGACCTCTGGGCCGGGGCAGAACCGCCAGGACCTGCAGACGGAACGCTCGCTGGCTGTGGTGTCTGAGCCCCCGGCACACTCCCGGGCATCGCCCCACCAGCGTCCTTCCTGGAAGCCCCTCCGCCTGAGGAAGGGTGGCGGGACGCTTGGGGTTCCTCCGGCCGCCGCTGTCCGAGAAGAGACCCGCCAGAGTGGGATACCTGGGGTCTCTTTGGGTCACCACTCGACGAACCAGCGCCTCCGGAAGATGGGCGCAAGGGTTCCCCGGCCCCCTGGCTCGGCGCAAGTGACGCCCTCGGAGGAGACCGGGCACGTTTCTTCTCTAGCTGCCCGGGGGCCGGCTCCTTCCCCTTCCCCTTGTCGGCGGCCTGAGTTCCACCGGCTCTCGGTGCGGGTTGGACAGCGACAGACGCCTCGTCCTCTGATCCGGAGCGCTCGGTCCCGGGGATCGAGATGCCCCGGAGGGCATCCCCAACCTGACGAACGGCGATCCCAATGTCGTCAAGATTCAGCATCTTCCGCAGCAGCTCTGACCTCCTCTGCGGCTCCAAGAAGAGGGGAGTGCCAGAGGCCGGGAAGGCGAGGTCGCCACCGGTGACGTAGTCGCTGCTCACCTTGGCCACCATCTCGTACAGCTCCTCATCGGAAGGATCAGAGTCGAGACCCATCTCCAACCCGGTGCAGTCGAGCTCGCCGGTGTAGTACCATGTAGGGCGGTTGCGCTGCTGCAAGGGCGCAATACGGCGCGACAAAAAATCCACTAGCACCATCAGGGACGTCAGCCCCTCGTTGGCCAGGAACCGGATCCGCTCCAAGGCCGGTGCATACTCCGGCTCTAGCTCCGGGACCTCCTCCCAGAAGCGACGCTCCGTGGTTGGGCCGGCAGTTGGGAGCTGCAGGCGATCATGCTCGTCGGTCTGCACGATCACCCAGTTCTCCCTCCAGTTTTCACACCTCGACGCACCGAAAGGTAGAAGGTACCCAGAGGCCTTCGGATCCTTACAGCGATGCTGGAAGTAGTACGCGCCCAGCTGAGTCTTTGAGCTGCGTCCGGTCATCCGCAACACGAAGAAGTAGCGGAAGAGCGTCGCTGAAGCGTGCACCCCCACGAACATCTCGCAGAAATGGACGAAGACGGCGGCCATCGTGAAGGGGTTGGGGGAAAGGTGGTGGAGCTGGAGACCATACGTCTCCAGCAGCGTGGCGAAGAAGGAAGAAATTGGCGGGACAAACCCCGCCATGGCGTAAGCAGTGAAGAAGACCATCTCCCCCATTTTCAGGAGCAGGGGGAGAGATCCCTGGCGGAGCCGGCGTTTCTGCTCCTCCGCGTGCCAGCCCAGCAGCCTACGCACTGGGCCGAGCTCGGCCGACCGAGCGAGACGCGACGGAGGCAGATTGGAAGCCATGGCAGGAGAGAGCTCAAGAACAGGGAAGACAAAGGCGCAAGAACTCCAGGAAGGTGCAAGCGCTGGGAAGTGCAAAGGGAAAACAGGGAAGACAAAGCCTAAGGCAGTTGGAAAAGTTCCACTATGGATCTCCCAAGGTACATCGGTTTCCTGGGTCCCATATAGCTAGTATGTGCCCGGTACACAACTCAAACTTGTCCAACAGGGCCAAGCACGGACGGGCCTTAACCGACACAGGCAGGGCTATGCACGCATGGCCTGCAACCTGCTGCATCTAAACCTCCCTGCCCGGTCTCCATTTCTTAAGTGTGAACTTTCCTCATCTTTTCTAATTCGGACCCGTCCCGAGTAAACCAGCCCTAAACTCGCGAGTAGATTCCAACTACTCGTCTTCTACCGGACCTTTCCTACTAACATTAGCGTAGCCAAATTCCTTCGAGGAGTTGCTATTCTACCCTTCCTCTCTTAGGTATTTCTGGTCATGCAAGTGGGGTTTTCAATATCATCTAGACGTAATGCAATCAACGATGCAAAGCTATGATCTCTACAATTGAAAATGCTTTATAAAACGGTTCAAATGCAAACCGGGGCTTGCCTATTTTGCAGGTGACTACTGTTACAATCAGTTAGTGACGATCACTTGGAGCTTGATCACTTGTTCTCCTCCTCCTTGATCTTCACTTCAAGTCCTTCTCACCTTCTTCACGTATATGCTACACGATATGATCATGCATATGTATTTAATTGAAAAGCTTTTGCTCATAAGATCTAAAGACCATTTTAAAACTGGAACGTTGTTTAAGAATTTAAAATGACACTGGTGCTAGTGGTTTGGGTTGGGCTTAAACACTAAGATCAAGTGTTGAGTGCTTCTTCCCACTTAAGTGTTGATCACCTTAAGAGATCACACATGACAGTGGTGATTCAGAGCTCTAATGGAGCTGAGAATTTTCATGTGAGTTCCTTGTCACAAGAAAGTCCTCTGGACCAAAATTTAGCACATTTCATGGAATGGTTTATTCAGAATAATTCTCTAAGTGTTTAGTCAAAGATGAATTAATTCTGAGGTAACATCCATGTTCATGTCAAACTCAGTGAACCACAATTTCAATTATAGTTTATAGAGTCTACATGAATTTTCCTAGGATTTTTGGAGCTAACAATTTCCCAGAACTGAATTTACAAGTTTTGGAAATTCTCTGAAAATGTTTCTGTATTCATTTGAATACAGGAACTTACAATCTGAATTACCCTGATTAATTCAACTCCAAATGAGCTGAAACTTTTACAGGAGCCTAATAACACCCTATAGAATATTCTGGCAAAATTTGAGGATTTTTGGATAACCCAAACTCCCTCTAAAATTCTTTTACTGAAAAGCTTTAAAGAATTTTCCAGAATTAAATAAAGACTTTCATACAAATTGGGTTGCATATTTGGATATAGTTTGTCAATCTGAATCTAACCCAATTTGAATCACTAATTTTGGAGGTTCCTAGCAAAAGTTATGCTCTTCTAAAGTTTGGGAAAAATCTGGGATTTGAATAAATCCGGGGAAAAGTTTAAACCTGACTGTGGGCCATGGGGCACGTGTCACTTACAGAATCAAAGGCACACGGGGCCACACATATTCCTCTGTGCAGTCACACGGGATCCCACAGCCACAGAGGATCAGGGTTTTAAACTCTCTCTCACTGACGACTGGGCCCGCCGACCCCTTCTTCTACCTCGGGTCAGTTCCCGCGCTCCGGGTGCCCGCGCCGCCGCCCTCGCCGGAGATCACCGGAACTCGATCTTCCGGCCTCTGCTCGAGCCCTTGCTTGCCGCCAGAGCCTAACCTGCCCTACTGAGCACGATGGTAAGGTTTCCCCGAGCCGGCAAAACCTCTATGGTGGCTAGCGACGCTGCGGCAGCCCGGCACTTCATCGGCGACGTCGGCCGGCCATCCTAGTGCACCAACAGTTCGACAAAATGGTGCAACAGCACCAGTGAACGATGGGGAAGCTCGTCCTAGCCTCAAAAACGTTCGAGAATGATGGCAAACATGCTTTCACCATGCGACCGCGGTCCCCTGGTTCGGTCGCCGGTAGAAACCCATGAAATACTCGGTCTATGTGCAGTTTTAGGCTAGAACCCTGAAGGGCAAAGGATCACCTATCGCTTTGGGCCCTTCGTGCAAACTTTGACGAACAAAGATTGAGAATTGGGAAGGAATTCGGGATTACCGTGCCGGAAGGTCAGATGGAGTACGCCGGAGCAACTTTTCAAAATTCACTCCCGGCGGTGCATGGCATGGGCTGAGCCTGGAAGGAGAGCAGCACGGTGCCTTGGCACGTCTAGGAGCGCCGGTACTTGGTCGTGACCCTCACCAGGTGGAGCTGTCCACGGACGCCTCCTAATCGGTCCTTGTTCGGCCGCCGCGCGGACGCGGTGTCCCCGGGGTAGGAGGGTCGAGCTCGGTCGATGGCGCGTCGTGGAGGACGAGGGTGAGGCCCTTGTGCCGTTTTGCTACTCACTGGCCTTGGTTCGTGATCACCCGAGCCGGCTGCCGATCGAAGGAGTGTGGCGGCAGCAGCTCTGTTTAGGGCGCGGGGGTGGAAGAAGAATAGAGCGGCTCCTCGTGGTTGTGGCAAGGGAACTCGGCCGAGGTGATAAGGAGAAGAAAGCAGCTCGCCAGGCGCCCACCGGCGAAGCAGGTGGTGGCTCGGCGCTGCCCGGTGTCGACCGGTGCTGCCCTCGGTGTCGATCACCCGGGGAGGCAAAACAGAGACCCAACACTGAGATCTTTTGCAAGTTTTCAGTTCACACAATGACATGTGGGACCCACTGATCAGTCCTCCTTATCCCCTCTCCAAATATCTCGCAAGTTTGAATGTTGAGTGAATTCAATTGTGGGAATTCAAATCTGGTATGCATTTGGATAATTGGGCAAGTTTCATCCAAATTCAAATAGGTACTTGAATTCTTTGTCTTTTAAAGTCCATTTTGCAAAATGGGTTGCAACTATTTCCATAAATCATGAAACTTTGCACACCCCCTAATTTGGACTCAAGGAATTCAAATATGAAATCTGATTTTTATTTTGGCTGCTGCAAATGAGATTTTTAGCACAACAGTTTTGAATTCCATTGTGTTTTTCTCATTTGAATTTTTGTTTGAACAAATTGTTCCAAATCTGATTTTTGCTTTCTCACACATATGGGAACTTCCCATCCTTGTTTTAGACCCCTCTAGGGTTCCAAGTTCTCAAATGAACATTTGACTTGTGTGAAGAAAGTCCTCATGTGTGTTATCACATGTGGGAAAAAGTTTTAACAAGTCCCAAATTTCATACACATGAAACAAAACTTTGCAAACCAAGTGTTTCTTTGTATTCATAATTTTGGAACCTTTACACCCACCTCGGGCTCGCTATCTCCCCCGAGATGGGCCCGGGGGCCACTGTCGGTACCCTCGATATGGGGTACCCCGCGCACAGGGGGAAATGCCTAAGGACCTCGCCCTTCTCCGCAGGGAGAGCTCCGAAGGCGCCACGTGTCCAGCAGGGCCGGACCTCCCTCTCCTCAGAGGAGAGCTCCGGACCCGCCACGTGGCCAACTGAGCCGGACCTCCCCCCTCCGCAGGGAGAGCTCCAGAGGCTCCGCGTGTCCTGCGGGGCCGGACCTCCCTCTCCTCAGAGGAGAGCTCCGGGCCCGCCACATGGCCAGCAGAAGCCGGACCTTCCCCCTCCGCGGGAAGAGCTCTGAAGGCTCCACGTGACCCGCAGGGCCGGACCTCCCTCTCCTCAGAGGAGAGTTCCGGGCCCGCCACGTGGCCAACAGAGCAACGCTGCCTGCCCCCGCACGGTAGGCAGCAAGAGTAAAGACGCGCCATACCTTGCCCGTACAAGGTATTCAAGGCCCGCGTCTTCCCAAGGCGCGGAGATGCGGAGCACGCCTCTGTCAGGTGTCGTTGCGCCCAGTCACATCGCAGACTGGCGCGCCGTGTCAGAGCCTGCCTGCCAATAAACACAGCGACAAGACATCCCCTGCCGCCCCTGCCATCATCAACCACTACGACTAGCTTGCGGCATGGGCAGGGCGGCAGAACGAAGACTCGGAAGCCTTCGCCAGAGGCAACTACCGGAGTAACTGCAGATACGGTAGATGGCAGGCAATCTCCCCGGGACCACCTGTCGGGTCCCGGGCCCACTTTGTAAGCCGCACGAGCCTTAGACTATAAAAGGCTCGGGTAGGCGACGTTAGCAAGGGTTGGTCTCTTACGCACCCTCACACTCTAGTCATTCGGCATCTCTCACCCTCAAGCTCAGGACTCCAGTTCTGAGCAGCAAGCAATACAACGAGCAACTCTGCTCACCGTGGACGTAGGGTTTTATGCTCCGGCGGCCTGAACCACGTAAAAACCCCCCTGTCAAGCTTCTCCCTCAATCGCCCTAACGCTGAAGCTCTCCGCGAGTGACTAGCCCCTCCGAAAAAGAACCTCCGCGGGCTTCCCAGTGCAGGCCCAGGGAAAGTGTCGGCTACACACTTCGACAACGGTGGAGAGAGAGATATGCATTTATGAGTGAAAACTGAGAAGACATTGAGATAACTCATGACACTGGGTTGGGGACGACTGGTCTGGGTGATGTTTCGACTATGTTTCTGGCATAATATGACATGTTTAGTTCCTATCTTATAAGTCGGTACGCTTCACGCGCTCGGTCCATTCCGCTGGAGCCCGACTCCCGCGCCCGCCGCTGCTCGCGCCGCCTCGCGCCCGTCGTCGCCTGGCCCCGCGTTGCCACCGCCCGGCCCCGCGCCCGCCGCCGCTGCTCGGCCCCGCGCCCACTGTTGTCCCCGCCGCCGCCTGGCCCCCGCCCTCCCGTGCGTCGGCCTCGTCTGCGCCACCCGGCCCCGCTCCCTCCCGTGCGTCGGCCTCACCCGCGCCATCACCTGCATGCGTCGTTGCGCTCGGTCGCCACGTTTCGCCGCCACTTCGAGATAAGTCTAATTTATTTTTTTATTATTTGTATAAATTAGTTAATTTGTTACTTTATTTAGTTACTTTATTAATTAGTTTAGTTAATTAATTACTTAATTTAGTTACTTTAGGTTTAGTTGATTAGTTTAGTTGATTATTAAGTTAGTTTATCATTTATTTTCTAATTTAGTTACTTGATTATTCTTGGTGATTGTTTAGTTGTTTATTAGTTAATTATTTGGTTAGTTATGTTAATTAGCTCATTAATTTGTTTAGTTATTTGATTATTTAGTTGGAAATTGTCTTTGTTTATTATTTAGTTAGTTTATTTGTTTTATTTGATTGTTTAGTTGAAAATTGTTAGAAAATTCAGTGTTAATTATTTGTTTTATGATGGTTAATTAGCTATATATACCGTTGTGAGAGCATGTATATAATATATTATTTACGACGGCTGTCGCAAGTAGTACAACACTAATTAGTAGGACGACTATCGAGCCGGACACAGAGGCGAATGGTGCCAGTGCGGAAGGCAAGCGCTCGTTAAAACACGGTGTTCTACACGATACTTTCACCGGCGTGTAAACACGGATTTTCTAATCTTCCCCCCTTTCTATCTATTTCTTTCCTCTCTCTCATTGGAACACATGAAAACTATCTTAATAACTTTTTTACGACGGTATTGAATGAATAAAAAATGAGTAATGTAACCTATGTGTCACCTATTTTAAATCGGCACGTGTCACTTGCACTTGTAGGTTCGGAATTGTCCCTTTTTTGGACAGCCTCGGAGTGTCTCAGAGAGCCTACTTATGGCGAGACGCGAGACGTGCAGATGTGATTGAAGTTTCGATTGTATAACCCTGATGTTATCTGGTGCATCATTTCAGGACGTGCAGTTGGAGAACTGCGGGGTTGGAGAACTTTGCTAGCACAAGCCTTAGCCCAGCAGAATCGGCAGCAGGTTGTCGTTCTCTCATGGCAGCCGTTGTTGTAGCCACCGGTGCGGGCGGAGCCACATGTGGCTTCTTCAGCGGCACAGGTAAGCAACACTTGTTGAAATCAACATAAATTAGATTACTATAGCAAACTGAAGCAAAATTAGTCAAACATAGCCAAACTTAGCCATAATTGGTCAAACATAGCCAAATCTACCCATAATTCCTCAAACATAGCCAAAATTAGCCATAATTGCTCAAACATAGCCTAACTTAGCTATAATTGCTCAAAGATAGCTAAACTTAGCCATAATTTACTATAGGAATCCGGACAATAGACGACGGCCGAAAACTGTCGTCAATAAGCACAGTACTATCGTCAGTAAGTTATTGACGACGGTAAAATATTATAGACGACGGTTTACGGCTGTCGTCATTTATTAGTCGTCAATAAGCTTATTGACGACAGCTAAAGTTGGATGTCGTCAATAAGGTACAACAGCTTATTGACGACGGCCAGGGTTTGGCTCTCGTCAATAAGCTAGCTTATTGACGACGGCCAAGGTTTGTACCGTCGTTAATAACAATGGCTTATTGACGACGGTTTCTGGTACCTGGCCGTCGTCAATACTAATGGCTTATTGACGACGGCCAAGTACCAGGCCGTCGTCAATAATAATGGCTTATTGACGATGGTTTCCGGTACCTGGCCATTGTCAATACTAATGGCTTATTGACGACGGCCAAGTACCAGAAACCGTCGTCAATAAGCTTTGCAAATTTAAAAAAAAACAGAAAATCCTGCCCTGGCTTCGAGGCCAGCCCTGGCTCGATGGACAGATCACAGGCAATCAAAACATACATCACAGGCAGCCATAAAAACACTATACGCACTCCACACTATCCTACGCTACCTCGACCACTGCCACCGGAGTCCAGGAAGTCATCGCGCGCTCGTCCAAACGCTGGTTGCTAAGGGGATGGAGTTTTCTGAGCCCGCGTTGCCGATCCCTACGATGTACATGTATAGTTAGACAAATTAAAAGTTCACAAATGTGTATATGACTAAATAAACTCATTACAAGTTAGAATTGAGCAAGTTAGCTAGATTTGGCTATGTTTGAGTAAATTTACTCATATTTTACTAAGTTTGAGAAGTATGGACTAGTAGTGTTTGTGTTTGAGCTAGTTCAACTAGTTTTGGCTATGTTTGAGTAAGTTTGCTCATATTTGACTATGGTTGAGTAAGTTGTACCATATTTTACTCAGTTTGAGGATGTTTAACTAGTTTTCCCTAAGTTTGAGTAAGTTTAATCATATTCAACTAAATTTGAGCAAGTTTAACTAGTTGCAGCTATTATGAGAAATTTTGTACCTGTTCTCCTGACGTCGGCCCCTGTGGTAGCTGTATCGGTGGCGGCACCCACTGAGGAAAGACAGCCGGTTGTCCTGCGGCCATAGCCTGCAAATATGAAGTAAATTATTATACATGTCATTCATATATTAGAAACGTTGAGTACAACGATCTGAACTTACCTGCATGGCATCTTGCAGCTGTAGCATGTACTAGTGTTGATACTCGTCCCTAGCCCGGAGCTCGGTTGCCTGTCTCTCGTCCCTAGCTCTGAGCTCGGTTGCGTGCCTCTCGTTCGCGAGCCTCAGCGCTTCCTGTGTCCTCTGGAGCTCCTCCTGGACACTCTGGAGCTCCAGATCTCGGCTGCCACGCCTGCTGGATCCACCTTGCGATGAAGAGGCCCTCGAGTAAGACCGCGCCTCCCTCGAGTCGACTACTCTATCGAAGATGGCCAACCTACACAATGAAGTAAGACTATTAAAGTTTCGTGTCTCGAATTTAATGAAAGTAAATGAAAAATAATAGAACTCACCGGCCGTGAGGTTTACCGCCACCGCTTGCATCGGCGGCTTCAGGTACGATCGGCGAGTTCTGCCAATCGTAATCGTCGCCTCGAGATGGCTTTGCAGAACAAAATTTCTTGGCAAGTATGAGATGGCTTTGCAGAACAAATACGATAAAGAAGCACAAGCAGATTTTGAGTCTTTTCATAAGAAACGTCCAGCAGTATCAAAATTCTATATGGAAGAGCAGCTCTCAAAGGTATACACCCATAATATGTTCAAGAAGTTCCAAGATGAGATTGAAGCCATAATGTACTGCAATGTATCTTTAGTTGGTGTTGATGGGCATATCTCTACATTCAATGTTAAGGAGTGCATTTTCCTTGAGGACAGTAAAAGGACTATGAATAAGATTTTTGTGGTGACATACAATGCAGAAGAAAAAGATATAACTTGTATCTGTGGAGGTTCAGTTCAGTGGCATACTGTATAGGCATAGTCTCTCAGTGCTGAAATTTTATCAGGTTCGTGAGATTCCTCCACAGTATATCCTTGATAGGTGGAAAAAAGATTTTAGACAGCTGCATGTGATGGGGCGCCCTTCAAGTGATGTTACCCCCAGCAATCGCTTGGATCGATATGATTATTTGTCAATGAGATGCCTGCAGCTTGTTGAATCTGCAGACCTATCAGATAAATACCGCCTCACGTTAAGATTGGTGAGGGAGATGGAGAAGTTTCTGTTAAATAGCAGCACACATGATGATACACAGCCAAGGATCAAATCTCCCATTCCTAAAGTGAATAAACCCAATGCAGGGACTGGTCAAAATGTGGTGGGTGCAGCTACTGGCAATGGAAATGGTGGGCTCCAAAGAATGGTGTCTGAATCCGACCTGCCTAGCCATTGCCGACGGCTAATGGATTGCGGCGATGGGATCTAGCCAAGTGCGAGCAGACGCCTAGCCGCCATTGGACTGAAGGGATTCCCCTTGGGAGAAGAGCTGGCTCTGGTCTAGCCCTTGCTGCGGCTGCATGCCGAACATGTAGCTGTCCCCATTGCCACCGGACAGAGGCGGCCGGGCGGCCAGCGGCCGGTGGCCGGCGGCTCGGCCGCAGGGGGGGAGCGGGGGAGGGCCGGTTATGCAGACCGTCGGTTCCCTGGTGCCTCATCAGCACCGCCGTGGAAGGTGGTGAGTAACTCCTTGTATAGGCCTAATACAGCCTGCTGCTACAGAACTTGATGTCCTTGTGACTCCACCACCGATCGTATGGTACGAACACCTACGATAAACCCGCCATTACGCACGCTCTAAATGGATTAGGTCCTTATTCTGTAAACTACCCACTGTCGACTCACACATAGTTGTCTCGCTTATTTAGCTAAACTAGCAACTGTGGACGTGTCATACATAAGTCTAATAATTCAACCCTTTCAGTAAAATGTAACAAATAATTGATTGATCAATTAAAATAAAATCATTTATATTGTTCTTAACATTTTAATTTTAGATAATGATTCTAACCATTTGAATGAGCATGGCACCTAATGGAATTTGAATGAGCCGGAGGGGGAGGGGCCAGGCCGGAGGGGGAGGGGTCGGGCCGGAGGGGGACGGGGGAGGGGCCGGAGAGGCCGGAGGGGGACGGGGGAGGGGCCGGAGAGGCCGGACGGGGGGAGGACGGCGAGGCCGGCCGGCCGGTGACCAGCGGCGCGGCCGGGGGGCGAGGAAAGCGGGGGAGAGGCCGGAGGGGGTAGGGGGACTTACCTCGGGCCGAAGACGGGCAGCGGCGGCGGCGGGGACGTCCGGCACGAGTCGGGAGGCGGCACTGGCCGCCTCCCGGCTCGCGTACGGGTTATATGTCCCGTTATTGATGACGGTGCTAGGAAATTGTCGTCTATAAGGACTTTGTTAACGACGGTGCTAGGTCACCGTCGTCAATAAATCCTCGGGTGAGCCCGAATTAAGTTAAAGATGACGGCCACCGTCGTCAATAATTTATTGACGACGGTGCTCGTCTAGCCGTCGTCAATAATTAAGTTATTGATGACGGCTCTTAGTTATTGACGACGGTTGGATAAAGCCGTCATCAATAACATTAAAGACGACGGCCCCGTCGTCAACGATCGTTTTTCCTGTAGTGATTGCTCTAACTACACTTGTACATCACAGGGATAAGTGACGGAGGCTCAGACTCCATTGCCACAGCTACCGGGACCTGGAGCACGACGCGAGGACGACATTCCGGGCTCCGAAAGTAGCGGAAGTTAGAGTGTGTAGTGTCGTGTCTTATATTTTATACTATTGTAATTTTGAACTGCCTGTGATGTTATATATATATATATTGTATGTGCCTGTGAGCTAGCCATCGTGCCATGTTAGCATTTTTCTATTTTTTAAAATGAAATCTCTTATTTATGATGGTCTGGAGGTGACCATCATAAATAAGCCTATGTTATTTACGACAGTCTAGAACTGGCCGTCGTAAATAAGCCTGTATAACTTACGATAGCCTGTTTTCGGACGTCGTAAATAAGCTTCCAGAGGGTGTCAGCTGGCATATCTCCATGAGTTACGAAGGCCGGTCTAGGTAGTCGTAAATAACTTATTTACGACAGTGGCCGTTGTGACAGTGGCCATTGTAAATAACGTTATTTACGACTCCAGACTTGTGACGGCCGGCTACCACCATAAATAAGTCATTACCGAAGTTGTTTACGGCTTGTGGCTTAATTACGACGGTTCCGACCGTCGTAAATGGGCATGTTTCTTGTAGTGCAATATCAGCAAAGAGCTATCCGTGGATAGAAATAACATGTATATTAGCAATTCACATGCCAAAACCGTTACTTCAGCTAACGATTTTCGCTGATATTATCCATCCCTTTCACTTATGCTTTTCCTTTCTATCTTTTAACTTTTTGTACTAGTTCTAGTAGGTTTCATCTCTAACCTACCCTACTTGTTTGGGATCAAAAGGCTTTGTTTTTTATCCATGGTATTATTAGCCTACAACATCCATTTAAGTCAGATTTATCTCCTTTCTATCTTCTCCTCTCTTTTACTTTATTTTCTAAAAAATGAAAATAAAATTATTAGGTTAATGTCTAGTCTACCCAACGTGTTTGGGATAAAGGCTTTGTTTGTTGTTGTAAGAAAAATAAATCACATACTTTGCAATGCAAGCTCCTAGTTTTATAATCTGAAAGTTCGTTAATGACGTTGATGTTTTAAAAGTGCAGGGTTTGTTCTTTAAATTTTTTGCAAACTACCTCTTTAGTTTCTAATACTGTTTTTTAGTTAATGAGCATGTTCGTATAAAAGCAATAGATGCATAGACTCTCTGATTGAATCATAGAAGACTTGATGTGAACTAAATTTATCTTGTTTTGTGTAATTCACTGTTTGATCATGGTGGCACTAGTATTTTGCCGTTGCTTACAGATGGCAGATTGGTAAAGTTAGAAGCACAAATGTCAATGCATATAGAAACAAAGAATAAAATGGTTACTTGTCACAATTATAAATATTTGTTAAAATCTAAACTGTGAAAAAGGATTCTAAAAACATTAGCTCTTGAGACAAAAATGCAAGGGCGTACCTGTGCTAAAAGCTCTTACATATTATGTGGTCTTAGAGAAGGAAATTTCTAAGCAGAGTTCCCTTTTCTGCGTTGTGAGACAAGAATGCAGTTTTGCAGAATTATGGTGACCACCAAAGTTCCCTTTCCAGGGATGCAATGAAGGTGTTGAACAAAGTGGTAATAAACTTCCAGTGGCACGAGAGGTTGATCTGTTTTGAAAGGCCATGTGTAGAAGGAAGAACCTGTACTATTGTCTCAACAATGCAAGTTGTATAGTTAATTCAACGGGCCGTGGCTGTCCTTTCTTCCTTCGATATGAGGTCAATGTTTCGTTTTTTCCTTGGATGTTTATTTGGTCGGTCCATATGTTTTCAGCCTACACTATGCCACCATGATTAACAAATGAACAGCATAGTATTCTGCTATATTTATTCTCCATATTTTCAGTGTCCGTTTCTATTGGTTCACCTGTACTTTAGTTGAGGCACTTTGTATCATACTATCCTTTAGTTTCTGCTAAAAAATACTCCTCTTGTTTAATTCTCTGGAGTGATAGTACACATCTGCTATTCATATGTTCATCTACGTTCATACAACTTGTGTAAATCATTTTGGCTTTCTTCCTTTTCCCTCATAACATGCATTTTAAGAGTTTTCTCTGGCACAAACCTGAAATAAACCTATTATGAGACATACTCATGCAAGTTGATCCAAACCTGTGTTACCCTGTCAGATCCAGAGTCATTCAAGGATTCGAATAGCTGGCGCATCATACCATATTGCAGCTGATAACTATTAAAATAGTGTGTGGATTTTGTGTCCAGGGATTGCGGCACTCCAGATAGAGAATTTGACATAATGCAATTTAAAAAAACATAAAAAACGTGTGCGCAGTACATCAAAATTAAATGAACCTGTAAAGTCCAGCACCAAACTCGTTCTAGAAGTCAAAAAACAAAATAGACAAGAATCAACCTGGAGTTGCTCACTGTGGACAACAGTACCGTTTGTCTTCTTCTGGATCTTGACATAAAAGATCATTTTGGAATCAAAACCTTGCAGTTTAATTAACTCTTTGTGTGGTATGTACATGATTTTTCGTGCATTTTTTGAAACTTTGCAACATCTTGACTTATCAATTTCTCTATCGAAAAATCGTTTATCTTTGTAATTTTATTTCTGTCACTCGTCCAATAGCAGTTCATATTTTAGGCAACGGTTTCCAAAACTAAAAATCCTATTGTCTCTGGCAGTCTAATGGGATCTAAATTTTATTGACAATACACAATGACGCTAACTTTGTATTTGATGATTTGATTGGTTCATTCCTTTTTAAATGAAAAAAAAACACTGATACCCCTTCCGTTTCAAAATAAATGACGCCGGTTAGTATTAAATTAGATTTATTTACTGAAATAAATCTTTAATTTCACTTTTGAACTAAAGTGATATTTTACCTTCTTTTACTAAAAAACAAAGACATAGAACTTAAGCAGGGCTGGAACTTGCCGTTGGCAGTTCTGCTTAATAATTCTGAGTTGGATTCCATAGAGAGGGAGACAAGACAACCTGGGCGTTGAACTAACAACTGTAAAGTCCTTGGGTCATTAATTTAGTGTCCCTGCTGTGGTCCGGATGGCTAACGTACAATATATTCCGGTGCTAGCTAGACCAACAAAAAAGATACTGACGGAACGTAATATGAATTATTCATTACATCCACACAATAGCTAGTTACTTCATTTTTCACATGCATAAAAAATGCATACTGTTGCGCAGTTGTAGCAATCGTCTGTTGCTCTATTTCTGTTTTTCTTTCTGAGTTTCGATGATTCAATGGATTTACTGTCAAGTTCCTTCCTTCAAAAATCGGAAGGGGACTCTTCTACAATGCTGAGGATTGTATCGGTAGCTCCGAGTTCACAATGCTGAGGATATCATTCCAATAGTTCTTGTCCTCCCCATCTGATGGTTGGCTGCTGTGCTCAGTTTGCGCTATGTTGGACTCACCCCAGCATTCTGATGTGTCAGGCAGAGTAGATCCATCAAGCAGCATGCCTGGGAAGCCAGCGCAATCCCCAGCCATTCCTGTGAACCATGGATGCTCACAGCCAATGGGGTTTTGTTCCTTCTCCTTTCCATCCAGTACCAGCCCATGCTGCTTGCCAAGGAACTGCCAGTTGCTTTCTTCAACGTCCAGTTCGTCACTTCTCTGATGCCATAACGCGGAGTTGCTTTCTGAAATCTCTAGTATGTTGGTCCTGGGGATTGGCATCATGCCGCTCTTGCTCCCTGCAAACGTCAACATCGAGGTGGGTGACTCCAGGTCCACCTTTTGACCCTGCAATGCATGTAGCACGTTGATGCATGGAGAAGCAGCGGAGCCAGGTAGATTAGTTGGCTGCAAATAGAGTGGTGTTGGTGAAGAAGTTGATGTTGTTCGCATCTTTGATTCTTGAGCTAACCGTGCTTCTGCCTCCAGGCGGGCACTCTCCCACTGAGCCATGTGGCTGAGGCTTGCTGCGGCCTTGGCTGATTTGTCGTTTGCTGTGCCGGTGAGAGAACCATTGATGGTTTTGTGGGTGACAGGATTAATCCCCATCTTGGCCAGCCTCTTCTTGAGGTGGGTGTTCCAGTAGTTTTTGATCTCGTTGTCGGTGCGCTTTGATAGATGTGTTGCAATGGCGGACCACCTGAACAATCACAGGAAAGAAGCTTGGGATTCGAAAATTTGGAAATGGCACACTGGCATTCTTTTGTTGGAGTACAAAAGTAAAGAGGGTTATGAATGCATAAAAACTGAGACGGGGGGTGATGTGAGAAATAGACTGCATATTCCATGCCATAACTGGGTGCCCTCAGATACCTGCACACGAAAGAATGCGATAGAAAGGAAAAAAGAATTTGATTAAGCTGAATTAGCGTGCATGAAGTTCCAAAATTTATCGTTTTAAAAGCCAAAATTCACGCAGAACATTAAATAAATTGATTGTCACTGTGTATCTAATATAAATGCAGTGGCAATCCTTTTTTTGTTTCAGATGTGATGGGGGTTGACGCGTATGCTTTATTAATTATTTCTAAATGATAGACAACAGTCTGACAAGAACAGACACTGCACTTTATCTGTAAAGAAAGAAACCACACAGAGGAAACACCAATGATATGGCAGCCAAAGGATCAGTAGTGCCGTGAAAGTGAAGATCATTGCTATGGCAATTTGGCAACGACTAACTTCACTGTTACTTGCCTGTTGCCAAGAAGAGCGTGAAGCTGGATGATGGTCTGCTCTTCCTGCAAGCTGAACTTGCCCCTCTTGATGTCCGGCCTCAGGTAGTTTGTCCATCTCAACCTGCAACTCTTGCCGCACCTTTGCAATCCTGCATGATGTTGGTCGGACTCTCACTAACTTCTATAGCCTTTGATTTGTTTCCATTGAAACATAGGGTAGAACTCTGGTTTGCCCAATCTCACCTGCCTTCGCAGGCAATGCACGCCAGCTACAATGGCCATGCTCCTCAATGTAGGCAAGCAGCTTCTGGTCCTCCTCCGGCGCCCACGGACCTTTCTTCAGGCCGATCTTCTCGAAGCATGGTGACGGCCCCATTCAAGTAATGTGGCGTGCTACCTTTCAGAAGTCAAGGGCTGACAGCTGAGTGCGGAGTGGCTGAAGGATAAATAGAGCAGGGAGAGAAGCAGACAAGTTGCACTGCTGCAGCCATAAATCATTAGCACAACAGGTAGAAGGTGTGTACACTGAATTTTCCATGCCTTATCTTGACATAACTGCCCTTCTGTTGTTTTTGCTTTAGTTTGGTTCACGAGGTACAATTCGATGTACAGCTCCGTATTGATCCACTGAATATAAAACATGATAGCAAACCCAAATTAATACTACAATAACTCTACGCGGACTAGGCCTCACCAGTGACACCAAGTCCAGGGGTAAGCGTAAGGCAAAGAAACAATTTGTATTCCGGGATTATCTGACTTGTAGGACCAGAACCATATCACTACAGGAATCGCAACTTATTGACGACGACAAAATACCGTCGTCAATGAATCATTTATTGACGACGGTTAACCTAGTACCGTCGTCTATAAGTTCTCGTGACTTATAGATGACGGTACACCATCGACAATAAAGGCCTGGGGTTTATAGACGATGGTGTAAGCGCACCGTCGTCTTTAAGGCCCAGTATACTCAGCGCCGCCGCTCTGTCTCACTCGCGCCGCCGCCGCCGGAGCCGACCGCTGACCGCCGCCGCCGCCGGAGCCGACCGTCGTCGCCGCCAACCAACGACCTCAGGTACGCCGCCTCCCTCCCTCCTCCCCTCCTCCACCCATGCTCGCGCAGCGTCGGCCGCCACCGCCCCGCCAGCCGTCGCCGCCCCTGCGCCCCCGCTGGCCGCCGCCGCCCCTGCGCCCTCGACGGCCCCGCCACCCCTACGCCATGGCCGACCAGCTGCCGGCCCTTCGCCCATGCGCCCCCGCCGGCCACTGTCGGCCCCTGCGCCATGGTCGGCCGCTGCCACTCCTGTGCCCTCGCCGGACACCGCCGGCCCTTGCGCCCCCGTCGGCCGCCGCCGCCCCTGCGCCCCCGCCGGCAGCCACTGCGCCCCCGCCGGCAGCCCCTGTGCCCTCGCCGGACGTCGCCCCGGCCCTTGTGCCCTCGCCGGCCGCCGCCGCTCCTGCGCCCCCGACGCCGCTGCGCGCCCCGCCGGCAAGCCCCCGCCCCTGCGCCCCCGCCGGCCGCCGCCGCCCCTACGCCCCCTGGTCGTCGCTGCCCTTGCGCCCCCGCCGGTCGCCGCCACCCCTGCATGCCCTACCGCGCGGCCGCCCCCGCTGTCCGCCGCCGCCCCTGCACTCGGCCGACCGCCGCCGCCCCTGCGCCCCCCAGCTGCCGCTGCCCCTGCGCCCCCACCGGTCGCCGCCGCCCCTGCGTACCCTACCGGCGGCCGCCCCCGCCGACCGCGCCCCTGCGTGCCCTACCACTACCACTACTACCCTTAAAAACCATGATGACTGATGTTGTTCTTCCCGGTGGCTATTGCCCCCTGGTTTTCTTCTTCCCCATTGCGCAACTGCAAACATCATGGAGGTTCCGTGACTACTGCTATGCTGTCGGTGTGGATCTCGTCGATGGATGCTCTAGTTCTCTAGATGGGGTTGATAGTTGTTTGTGGTCAAGCCACGCGATGCTCAATAAAGTTCTACGTTTTATTCTTTTCTCTCTCTTTCCATGGTGTTGCTTTAAGGCAACCGTCAGGAGGGCTGCCGACGAGTCAATCAACCAGCATTACGAGGCTTTTTCCCCTATATGCTGAGGTGTCTGTATCTCCTTCCCATGTACCCTTCTGGTTCTGGTGTGGATGAGGCATCCTCGACTGCCTGGTTGAGCCATACTCTCCTTATCTGGGAGTTTCCGCCGCCGCGCCCCTGCGTGCCCCACCGTGGCCGCTCCATCCCCGTCGTGCCTTAACACTTTGATTAGCAATGTTTGATTAGCAATGTTTATTAGAGATTAATGTTTGATTAGAAATGTTTATTAGAGTTTATTAGCACTTTGATTAGCACCATTTTTGCTTTATTCATGTTCTCTAGTTGATGAGGACCAAGGTTCTAGAAGGCGCTAGGCGGGCAGTGACACTCCGCCTAGAGCCTAAGCGTGCCTAGGCGTTCCTAGGCGACGCCTAGACATTATGTACTGTAGCAGTGTTGTTTTATAGCAATTTTTTAAAATACAGGAATGTACACATATTTCTGATGTGCTAGGTTAATATTCTATGGGCCACTTCTACATTCACTCTTTCCAATTGTTCCACATATAGCCCAGCCCAGTGCGGCCGGGCCCCCACACCCCCCACC
The DNA here is from genome assembly GCA_030760725.1 of Neostapfia colusana. NCBI lineage: Eukaryota > Viridiplantae > Streptophyta > Magnoliopsida > Poales > Poaceae > Neostapfia > Neostapfia colusana. The sequence goes on from JASWHV010000006.1 coordinate 113,588,371, forward strand.
GCTAGGTTTCTGATTGCTGGTACCCCCACGCCGCCATCTCACCCCACCCCACCGCTTGCGTCCGCCCGCTCCACACTCGACCGCGCCGCCCCCTAGATCCTGCCTGCGCCCGACCACCCCGCCCCGCCGCTCGATCGACCACGCCCCGATTCGATGGATCTCGCTCCGCCCGACCACCCCGCCCTGCTCCTGCCGTCCAGCTGCACTCCCGCCTGCGCCCCGACCGACGGCGCCCCCACTCGTATGGATCCTGCTGTGTCGACCAGCTCCCACCTGCGCCCTAACCGACGACGCCTGACCAAAACCGACAAAGCGACCCCCTCCCCCCCCCCCCCCCCCCCGCCTCGCAACCGCATACCCAACGAGGCGAAAGGGCAGCACGGAGCGATTATGCGTGCCTAGGCGCCCGCCTTTTACCGCCTTTTGTTTCACTGATGAGGACCATTTTTGCTTTATTAGCACTTTGATTAGCCATTGTTGCTCTATAGTTGATTTTGCATGTATGAGAAACAATGGGCTTAATTAGGTATTATGATATATATGAGATTTACATTTTTGCTTTATTATTATCATTTAATATTTATAATTCTTTATTAGGTAGTTATTTATTAATATAAAAAAACAGGTTTTGGATCGGCCCGGCCCGAACCGACCCGACCCGACACGACACACAATAAATGTGTTCGTGTCGTATAGATAGTTGTAGTCGTAAAGTATGCGTCGAGACGACACGGAAGCGAACGGCGATAGTGAGGACGTCAATCACCCGCGATTGCGTGGACGGTAGATTCGGACGTAGAATTGTCATCTAAGACCAACTTTCCTTTTTCTCTTTCTCTCGTTCTTTCCTCTCTCGTAAATGACTTAAAAATGAAAATGAGTAACGTAACATATAGCAATGCGTCACCCGTATCGGATCGACACGTCTCACATGCTATTGGCATGTGAGACGTGAAGGTTCGGGATTGTCCCTTTTTGGACAGACTGAGAGTGACCGAGGAGGCGTGACTTGTGACGAGACGCGGGTCTGGATCTGGACGAAATTTTGACGCCATAACCCTGTTGTTCTCTGCTACACCATTTTCGGGCGGGCAGTGGAGAACAGTGGGGTTATGCTACCGAAATTTTGTCCAGATTCGGACCACGCGTATCGTCATGAGCACGCTCCGCTCGGTCACTCTTCAGTGGGTTTAGGACCTATCTGCCTAGTTGTAGGACCGTGACATGACATAACAATAAAACTAATAATGATTTGTCTGCTTTAAAGATATACCCTCAAACATGGCTGAAGACGGCACTTGGATGTATACTGGTTAGAAAAGGGATGAGAGGCACTCAGAGGAGTGGTTCACCAAGACGAATGCTTTTATAGAACGAGCTTTCTCGTTGTCAAACAACAGCAAGATGCAGTGCCCATGTATCAAATGTCAGAATGCGAAGTGTTTCGACAAAGTGACGTTGACGTATCACTTATGTGGAAACTGTTTTCATGCAACGTTATGAGTTGTGGACATTTCACGGCGAGACACCTTCTCAAGTCGTAGAAGATCGAGTTGAGGATGACAACACTGGGGTCGATAGGATGGACGAGATGCTTAAAGCCATAAATCCTGAATTGACGGGGGATCCTCCTATAACACAGGTTAAAACGTTCTTCAAGCTTATCGAAACTTCTGAATAGCCGTTGCATGAACACACCAAAGTGTCGATCCTTAGTTTCATGACTAGATTTATGACAATTAAGTCTAAGTATTCCTTCTCTAATAACTGCTACAACGATCTCGTCAAATTGATTAGCGACGTGCAGAGGAGATCAGGACTAGGGACGAGGCGCAGAGGGCTAGGGACAAGTATCAAAACTCGTTCATGCTACAGATGCAAGATGCCATGCAGGTAAATTCTAGATAATGTACTTAAACATTTTTAATATATAAATGACATGTATAATGATTTTCTTTGTGTTTACAGGCTATAAGTGCAGGACAACCGACTGTCTTTCCGTAATGGGCGCCGCCAGCGATACAACTACCACCGGTGCCGACGACAGCAACCCAGGTACAAAATTATTCAAAATAGCTTAAACTAGTTCAACTTGTTCAAATTTAGTAAAATATGCATTTTTTTACTTCTAACATGTCTAACCACACTCGCACATCACAGGGATCGGGACAGAGGCTCAAACTCCGTCGCCTCAGATTCCGGCGCTTGGATGACTGTGGGAGGATGACTTTCCGAACTCTGGTGGCAGCGGACAAGCTAGCGTCTCGTAGTCACGAACTCGCAAAGTGTGTAGTGGCGTGTGTATAGTGTTTTGAGATGCTTATTGTGATATATATGCATGTGTGATATGTTTTCATATGCCTGTGTGATCTGGCCATCGAGGCAGGGCTGGCCTCGAAGCGAGGCAACGTTTTCAATTTTTTTAAAAAAACTGCAAAACCTTATCGACGACGGTTCTTTGGCGGCCGTCGTCGATACTGGACTGTTATCGTCGACGGCTTTCGGACACCGTCGACGATAACAGTCCAGTATCGACGACGGTACCCTATAAACCGTTGTAGATAACAGTCCAGTATCGACGACGGTACCCTATAAACCGTCGTCGATAAGTTTCCTCCGCTGCCACGTGGAAGGAGTCACTTATTGACGACAGCTAAATCTGGTCGTCGTCAATTAAGTTATAGACGATGGTTACCGTCGTCAATAAGCTTATAAATGACAAAAAATGTAGAGGCCGCAAACCGTCGTCTATAAGTGTATACCGTCATAAGCTTATGGACGACAGTTTGGTTCTTATAGACGACGGTTTCTGGCCGTTATCTATTATCGCGATTGCTGTAGTTATGTCATTAACCACAGTTTAAGGTTAGATAATATCTATCCATTTGCTAAAGGTGATATTTGGACTTTTCCAGCTTGGTTGAGAAAACAACTGTGGTAAAGTCATTTGGACTTTGGCTTGTTTCCAGTAAATATAGCGGTAAGGTATTTATGGCCAGTCATTTGGTCCTTGTCCTTCCCCGTCGACTTCCAATACCCGCTTCGCGTCGCCCGGGGGAAGCACACGCCGGACGGGTACTTGCTGCTCTTCGTGCAGAAGAAGCAGCAGCAATCCTGCCGACGGTCTCCTCCTCCGGCCGCCGCCGCCGCTGCCTGCAGCTCCTGGACTGAATATCAGCGTCAGGGACAGCAAGCTCATCAAAAGTCATGCACGATAACAAGTATAAGCTGCTTCATCAAAAGTCATGCTAGACATACAAAATAATATTTTACTAGAACCGACCACCACATCGTCTATATTTTTATCATATTGTATACTACTAGTAACTACTCCCTTCGTTATGAAATAAATGATGTTTAAACTAAATTAGTTATTCTAAACGTCATTTATTTCAGAACAGAGGGAGTATCTATAAGCCCTAGATTTAGAAAGGTAAAACCTCCTCCTATCGCTGCCAATATCATTTTCATCGAGCCAGCACCCTCCATGAGTTTGGGACCCTCCTCATCATTAACGTCAAGTGAAATAATGGTGTCGTAGGGACGACGATTGATGGATGGGCAACAACAACGAGAATTGATCTGGTGTAGGATTGGGGGTGGCGCCATGGCGGATTGGTGTCGTGACTCGAGTGGAGAGAAAGGGAGAGGCTAGGGTTTTCCGCATGCATGGGAAGATGGGCTTTAGCGGTTGGGTAGACCTTGTGCTATATAGGCAATAAGATGAATCACCACTATCCGAAAAACGAGATTGTCTCAAATAAAAAAGGAACTACAAAAACGATTGAAAAAACAAAGAAACCATTTTCTTTCCCATTCCTAACAACCTCCGACTCGTTTTTACCTCTACTCACATCCGCGTCATGCGTGCACCCCGTGGGCAAGTTGGTGCTCGGCATACGGTCTAGCGCTGTGGGTAACACGTCGACGCCCAGGCCGCTGTGCTCAGACGCCCCCCGAGGTTGGCCTTGACAGCCCAATGCGTAACATCAATGATGGTCCTATGCTCGCCAACGGCTTAAGAGGACAATTGCCATGTAATAATAGAGGAAATCGATGGAGGAGCACCATATATCCACCTGTTTTGCCGTCCTCCATGGATGAAGTTTAGGAGAGGGTTGGATTTGAGGTGATGACGGCTAAGCCACATACTAGTTCTATTCTATTTTATGGGAGCACGAAGGGGGCAACGGGAGGAGTAAAAATAAAATTAGATCGTGTGATGTTGGCATCTATTTTGGGTCAGATGATGAGATGAACAATCAAAAATGACTTCGGAGAATATATCGTCTCTTAAATACCGTATAAGCTGCTTCTCACCGTCCAAATTGAGTTTAAGCTCCCTTCCGAGAATATATCGTCTCTTAAATACCGTATAAGCTGCTTCTCACCGTCCAAATTGAGTTTAAGCTCCCTAAATCCACGCAGTCCTTCGCTGCTGCTAACCCTTAGTTCCCGCCGCGCGGACAGGATAGGGTTTCCTCTCCCTCCCTTCGCGCCTCTTCACCATTTCCGCCATGGCCGCGGCCGCCTCGCTCCTCCTGCCGGCCTCCGCCGCCGGCGCCGTTCCTCGAGTACCGGCGTTCCCGCGCCGCCGCCTCATCTCCGTCCCGGGCTCCCCGGCGCACAGGGACAGCTTCCGCTGCTGCTGCGCTGCCGTCGGCTCCGGCAACCGCCGCGCGCCAACCATCCGGCGGAACGCCGCGGAGACGGTGACGCCCTACGTTCCGGGCTCCGGAAAGTACATCGCGCCAGACTACCTCGTGGTACGCCGCGCGACATCTCCGAGTCGAAAATCTCGCGCTCGCTGCTTCCGGTTCCTCCGCTGAGCCTGATGACCGGTTCTCCTTTGCTCATGGCTGCAGAAGAAGGTGTCGGCTAAGGAGGTGGAGGACCTGGTGATGGGGGAGAGGAAAGTGCCTCTCGTCGTGGACTTCTACGCGACCTGGTGCGGGCCCTGCGTGCAGATTGCACAGGACATCGAGATGGTACGCACTGTTGTTCCACTTCCACTTCCTTGGATTATGGTTTCCTGATATTGGCCACCGGTCTGTTTGTAAAACCGTATGGGTTGTTCTTGGGTCCTTAATCCTGAGTCCATTTATCTGAAGCTTCAACATTGGTGGCACATAACAACTTCAGATGAAATGGAAAGGAAAGAAAGGGCAGCCCGGTGCATGTAGCTCCCGCTTGCGCAGGGTCCGGGGAAGGGTCCGAGAGCCTCCATGGCAAAATGTAGTCTATAGCGGTACCAGACTGGAGTGGACACTGGGTACCCTTTCATAGCTAGTATACTCTTGTAGTGAACGAGACTTACTGAGAATAATTTGAATAGTTAGAGTTTCATATGAAAGAGAAGTGAAAACATTTCCTAACCGACTACATTGTGAAGTGGTGTGTGTTGTCGTGGCTGGGGAGAAAAACATCAACCAGAACTAATTGCTTCTAGTTTGTATAAAGCATAGTTATTTGTCATTCCTTTATTTTCTGAAGAAAGTCTACCTGAACTTGCTTTGGATATAAAGGCTTTGTTGTTATTGTTTCCTTCTTGAAGAAACTGAGGGCACATGCCCTATAGATTATATATTGAAGGTTACCAAAATACAACTGTGAAGGTACAGGCTAAATAAAGAACTAAAAGGAACAAGGTTTAGCTCCAACTGTCTACTTAGCTAGATTGCGCCCCATGGAAAACCATGGCTCAACATTTGGAAACTGTTGGATAGTCAATCATTTCTTGCTGTCCAAATTGTGGCGGACCGGAATCCGCTCATCTAGGATCGCAGAGGGTGGTGTCGCACAATGCGACACCTGACCGCACACATCATAAGGATACATTGTATTACATAGGAAAACAAACTGAACTGTACAAATAGTGCACTACTCAGTTCAACTAGTGTTTATATTACACAGCGGAAGTTAAATTTGTACAACTCACGCCTGCCTATCTAGCAAAAGTCGGTTGCCCAACCCTAGGGCAACCCACACTAGCTGCACTCCTCAGCTCAGTGCGGCGTGTACGGCTCCCACTCAGCCGTGGTCCCCGACGGAGGGTAACCCTCGCCGGTGGACTCGTAACCCGAGTCCGTGGTGGCTCTTCACCTGAAAAACACTTAAGCAGCAACCATGAGCACGGTGGCTCAACAAGACTTAACCGACTCACCTAAGCATGAAACTCTACATGTAGTGTACAATGAACATGGGACGGTCAACTTGCAGCAAAACGGACACGCCTACAAGTTCATCCTTAGTTCATCTTTAGCCACAAGTTAATAGTTCACGAATATGAAATTTAGTGAGCAATATTTGGTGGCACACATGTAACAATACAATTATATCATAACAACAATATTGAATCATCACATTTCATACATTAGCCTACGTCACGACTCAGTGACCAAGTGGTACTCTTCACCGCGAGGGACGACGAATCGACTCGATATACACCTGCAGGGATACCCGAAGAGCACGTTACGTACGCCCACCCGTGGAGCTGCACAACACGCTCACTCGATGTCGTACGGGACAACCTTTCACCCAACAACCTAAACGTCGAACCGGTCGCACCGAAACGAGCAGGAGGTTCACTACACGGAGCATCTCTCTATGCCCGTTAGCAGATTTTCACCTTGCTGCCCCCAGCCTACACCTATAAATCGGTGCGTTATGCCTCGACGCCCGGAGGTTTAGGATACATCGGTTTATCGGGGCCCATATATTCGATATGCCTTCGGTACGTTCAAACTTGATCAGCGTGGGCCGCACACGGATCGGTCCTCAATCGACACGGACAGAGCTGCGCACACAAGACTTCCTCTTGCTGCGCTCTAGCCCCTGCCTAGTCTCATTTTCATTACTAAAGTGATCTCACATCACTCGAACTAATCCCGTGTGTCCCAAGCCCAACTCGCGAGTAGATTTCAACTACTCGACTTGTACCGAAGTTCTATGAATCATTAAGCATAGCCTATCGACTCGAGGACTTAGACACTACCCTCACTCTTTTGGAAAATATCTGGTTATGCATTTGGGGTTTCATCCATCCTACACCTAATGCACATATATATACCTCATACTATGTATGTGAACAAAACAAAACTTTGTAAAACGGGTTAATGCAAACCGGGGCTTGTCTTGTTGCTGCTGGTCAGTTGTTAGAGCTTGGTCCGGAAGAAGGAAATCGAGCACTTCCGGAGTCTCCTTGCCTTCAGCGACTACACGTTAACGAGATACTACATGCCAATTCAAATGCAACGTTTAAACTTGAACAAGTAATTTCTATAACTCTAGCTAGCCCTCCCCTTTGGTTCTGAAATTTTTATGGTGGCTTGGTAGGGTCCTAACCAGAGTCTGACCAAGTTTTATTTGAAACAAAGTTCATTTGAGCTCTGTTACAAATAAAAGCCTATTTGGTCAATATTAGAACCTCTAAGGAATTCCAGGGGTTTTCATGGCTCCAACCCTTACTTTTTGGAAACTAGAATTTGAAATGGTCCTAATGGAATTGGTTTCATGTTATTTGAGGAATTCTAGAGAAAGTTATGCCCTAAACAAGATTTGAGGAAATCTGAAAAATGTTTTTGTACATTTTTCTATTTTCTCAGGGCAGTTTACTTAATCACACCATTAGGGGGACTAAATGAACTTGGATGGGTATGAAAATTTTACTGTGACTCAAGGATTTTCCAATGAACCTCCCAGCCAAATTTCAGAATTTTTCATAAAGTAATTCTCTAGATAAAATTCCTAACAGTTTAAACTTTAGGGAATTAATTCTGGAAAACTATTTAGTTTCACGAGCTGAAATTTGTGTTGCTGGAAAGTATTCAAAATTCTGAGTTCAGCAAAATTTGGTTCACTGAATTTGGAGCTTCCTAGCCAAAGTTATATGCAAATGAAGTTTGAACCAAATCTGAAAATTCAAATAAAGTTTAAACTGTCGGGTGGGGTCCCCGGGCTACGTGTCAGCATCTCAGCTAACCCACACGGGGGTCCGCAGAGTCACCCGCGCAGTCGCACGGGATCCCGGTGCCACAGCAGATCCGGGGCGGTTTCAGCAGAGACCGGCACGTGGGGCCCACGGGGCTTCGTCTACCTCGCGCTCCCGCGGCTCCCCACCGCCCACCTCGCCGGAGTACTCGCCGGGAGGCTGTTCCCGTGACCGGAGCTTGACCAAACTGGCCGCCCCCGCCTGAAATTCCTCGAGGAACCCGTTGCTGCCCTTGTCGCCGGCCGGTGATCACCGGAATCGGTTGCGCGACGGCGACAGTCTACGGGATGAGTTCGGCAACGTCGGTATGGCGCTGTCATGCCTCACAGTCCCCTTTGTTGGCTCCTACAGCACCGCCACAACCTACGGAGCAACGACCCAACCTCTTATCTTGCTCAAAGTTGTGGCAAACTGGACTTCACCGTGCGACCTAGGTCTAAATCCAGCGATGAACGAAAAACTTATGGAACTTGGTGGTTTCTCGCTGGTTTCCCGTGGTTCTTGACCGTAGGGTTTTACACGGACGTTTCTAGTTGGTTGTCACAGCTGGGGAGCGATTGCTCGACTGGTTAATTCGAATTTTCTGATTTAACCGAACATGGCTATATCGCATGCTCTCGGCAAGAATTGGAATTTCGGCCAGCACACTCCATGGCATGCGGCCGGGGTTGTCGGACAGAAAGTACACTCCCAGGCGAACCTTCTGGCCTGCTCAACTCGACGTGGGATCAAACCTAGCGGCCGGACTATGAGTTTTTGGTCGCGGCGGCTTTACCCGGTGCGGAATGGAAACAGAGAGCTCGTGGTCGGGTTACCGTGGGTGGAGCGCCGGGTTATCGTGTTGTTCACGTCGAGGAGGACTCGGCGAAGCTCTGGGTGAGCTCAGACCTGCGTGCCAACCGCGGAGACGAGCGGACACCGGAGAGCCGAGAGTTTTTGTGCGCGCGGCGGTGTTTCTGCTTCGAGGGGCTCGTAAATGGTCAGGGCAGCGCAGTGAGTCGGTTACGGAGGTGGGAAAATATCCCTGGGCGACCGCTTCGTCGATGCACGCCGTGGCCTGGCTGCTCGGGAGGTGGCGTCCGAGAACCAGCTCGGTGGCGCGCTGCGTGCGATCGCCTCGGCGTGAAACAGAGCACCGCTCGGTTGTGAAACAGCTCTCCCACTGACTTGTGGGTCCCTCTCCCCTCTAATCTTTTTTCAAATTCTTCTGTAAATATCCCATCTATTCTCCATTGAATAAGAGACTTAAGCACCAAGTCACAGTTTGAATTTGGTTCCTAAGTTAATTGGTTTGACTAAATTTGATGGCCATTTAAATTTGAAATTCAAATTCAGTTTGAATTATTGCAAATTTGGCTCCCGACAAGATGAAGTCCAATGGAGATGAAAATTGGTGGACTAACTTAGAAAAATGTGCTGAGTTTGAATATGAAGCCAACTTTTGAATTCAAGTGATGAAAGTTGCTGCAATTTGAATTTTTATTCAAATTAGCCTCCTTTTCAAATGCCTCCAAAAGTGCCTCAAAAGGTTTTAGGTTTGCATGAAATTTGGCCTGAACCTTCCCAAGACTATTTAAGTTCTAGTGGTGAGCTCAATCTCTCATGTTCATGTGTAGAAATCCTACTTTATGAAGGTTAGTGCTTTCCCCTCAAATCCCCCTTTTGATGGAGGTTACTTGCTCTTCACAAGTCTTCACAAGATATCCACAACAAAAGGTGTGGTGTTGTGAGGTGATGAATAATTCTTGCAAGTCACTTTTCTTGGGCTTTTACACAAATGCACCAGCACATGAGGATTATGATGCCCATGTAGAATGGAACACTCCATTTGCGCTTGAAAAGCTTAGTTATCTGCAGTGGCTGGAGTTGGGAAGACCAGACCAATTGATGACCAGCATTGTTTAGCAAAGTTGCATCTTAAAAAGAAATGCCTGAGAGTCTCCTCTTTCTGCAGAATGCATAGCTCACAAGTGTGAAATTCTAGGGCCATATTTTCCCTCTGTAAGTAAATCTAGATATTTAGGCAGATTACTTTAGGGACTTTGTACTTTTATTTCAGACGCCATATGCTCTTAGTTTGGTGAATATTTCAGATTGGGATTAGATGGGGAAGATGAAGATGGCCTAACACTGTAGCTGGAAGGGGATTGGGAAAAGTAGTGCTTATATAGCATCTCAGTGGAGTAATTTTTCCTCTTTTCGATTTGAGGGCTAGGGGAAATAAGCTTATAGGGATGAAAGAGTATTTGTGAGAACATAGTCAAACTGCTCGCGGTAGCCGTGTGGCCTGATATGAAATGCTTATTCAGGCTGTGACAAAACTGTTCTTATTCATGAATTTCTTTCCCTTATGTAAACACTAATGAAGACACATCCAGTTTGGAGCGTGGGGATATCCTGACCCTACAATGCCTTTCTCAGTACATCTTGCAGTATCCTTAAGCATTTCTTGCAATGTACTGTCGCAGCTTGCTGTTGAATACGAGGACAATGCCCTTTTTGTGAAGGTGGACACGGATGATGAATATGAATTTGCAAAAGATATGCAGGTACCCTAGCACTTCCTGGCACGTTTTTTGAGCCAACTAAGTATTGATCAAAGTTTCTTTACCCCCCCCCCTCTTGCCTCATTTCTGAATAACATTGCTGAAATGTACAGGTAAGAGGACTTCCGACGCTGTATTTCTTCAGTCCAGATCAAAGCAAAGATGCCATACGCACGGAGGGAGTGATTCCCATGGAGATGATGAGGAACATAATTGACAAAGAGTTATGATTGTTGCTAGGATTATAGGGACGTAGGGGCTCATATGTTTGTACGGGCTGAAGCTCTGACTCCATAATGGAGTCTGGGTGCTAGTTCGTGTACCAGGCGGCTCCAATTGTAGGGTTTCCTGTGTGCACAACCTGCAATGTGGCATGTTAATGTGTAGCATAATGATTCCGTTACTGGTTGGGTCAGTAATCGGTTCGATTCCTCTCAACATGATGTTTTGTGTCACCTTTACCAAAAGAAAGAATGATATTTTGGCTCACATTGGTCTCTCTATTTATGGAGAACTAGTGCTCCTTGACCAGCGTTATGTTTGGGATCAAATCGGTACGGTACGCCAGCACGGGGGCTAAAGTCGATCCGAAAACGTTGAACGCTAAATAATTCGGTCCGTGTCTTGGACCCCGCCCGCAGTTCCGTGTCCAGGGCAAAGCCCAGCCCACTCGATGAACAGTACGTTAAGGCCGGCCACGTCCTCAGCCCGAACAGTCTTCTATATAGTCCCGCTCCAGACAACCACTCCTCCCTTCGAAAACCGTTCCGGCCCGTTTAAAAAAAAGCGGTTTCCCCGTGCTTCTTGTAGGGCTGTACCTTTTATTTATTTATTTATTTATTTTGCGTTCCCCTTCTTTTCTTTTTCTTCTATTTCCCTCTTTTTTTTTGTAGTTTTGCCTTTTTCCCTTTTCTTTTTTCTCCTCTCTTCTTTCGTTTCTCCCCCTCAATATACGCGCTACAGTAAGACTAGTCGCACTTGGGTCCTCTAACCCGTGCGGGCCTGGGTGAGTGGAGTCACGGACAAGTTTTTGTGCTGCACTGGCATACTGGGTAACCAACGCCATCAGCCAGCTCGCTACATGGCAACGTTCTCCACGGCGCTCCTCTTCCGTGCGGGATGAAGCAATAGACAACAGCCGTTCTTTTGCACGTGTGGAAGAAATGAGGAAAGAAAATAGAAAGAAAAGAAGAGAGGAAGAAAGGAAAGAAAATAGAAGGAAGAGATAGAGAGAGAGAGAGAAAAGAAAGAAAATAAAAGGACATCAGGAAGGAAAAATATAGTAAATAATACTCCCTCCATTTTGAAATAAATGATGTTAGAAGGAAGAGAGAGAGAGAGAAAAGAAAGAAAATAAAAGGACAACAGGAAGGAAAAATATAGTAAATAATACTCCCTCCATTTTGAAATAAATGATGTTTACTACAAAAAATTAGTTTAAATTAAACTAAATTAGTTGTTCTAAACGTCATTTATTTCAGAATAGAGAGAGTATATTTTAGTTGATATGGAGTATGTTTATTAAATTTATTTTCATGCAGATGTGAGATAAAATTATAACATCTGACTTGCATGCATAACATTGACTAAGTTGCTTTATTTGCAACCTGATAATCATTGTTTCTCCACTTTGAATTATTTAATTATTTATATTCATATTTTTGAAGGTTGCATATAATTATTATAATTGTTTTCTATTACTACTGCGATATACAAGTATGAACAAAATATTAAAATGATATAATATAAAATTGGTGTAGTTGATTTGGAGTAGATATTTAGAGTATGACGAGTACAGCAACACGTGCTGAAAAGTATAAAATTTTTAGAGTGTGCTAAAAAGAGATGTATATTCTTTTGGAATAAGTTTTTAGAGCATACGAGTGTGTATAGGCTCACAATACAAATTTACCAGCAACAGCTACTTTCCAGCCGGCTGTACGGCCACCGCTGCAGCCGTCCGCCCACCCTAGCCCAGGCCTGCGCCCTGCGGCTTTACGCGCGAGGGGAATCATCACATGATAATATTAAAAAGAATCCTGTTCCGAGGATGCCCCTGCAGCTATATGACTGCACCCTGTCCCAGCTTCCGTCGTTCAGGTTTCGAAGTACTACTTTCCTGAAGACGAATTCAAGTTTCAACTTATCTCATGGACACCGTGCAAGTCTCACACGAGTTCCAGCGAGTTCCATGCATGCTATGGCGGCCACAATAAAGTTGCCGGTTTGAATGTGTTTGCACTAGAACACTGATCTTCGGTGAAACTGAGGACGTGAAAATCTAGCAGATCACAGTCTGTATGCTGATCCACAATAGGTTGATTTAACTGAACGGTGACACGAAAACTAGCGTTACAATTTTGAAAGGCGTCATTTTTTCTTTTGGTAAAACATAATAATCTAAAAGTGGCTAGATAATGTTTATCAATAGTTGTGCAGTGCCATCTTGTTCCCTTGTAGTGTGGTTCTCTTAAATTGTTATGTGTGTGGCTACTTTCTAGTGCCATTAAATTTTTATATCGTAACTTCTCTAATGTAGTAAATTGGTTATCAATAGCACTTGCATGTATTCCAGGATTTGGGGTAATACAATAGGATATGCAAATCTTAAACAATAAAATCATTCAAATGTTCTAGTGAGCTGAACTTGGTGCTCTTTATCCCTGAGTTATTAGTTAAAATATAAGACGTAGTTCATGCTTAATTGTTAATACTCAGTGCTAATCCTATGCCAGGGGAAGGAAGATAGCGCGAAAATGCCATACCATTCTTATGTTTTACTAACAGTGAGAAGAATAAGAACTCTTTTCAGAATCAATAAGATAATAAGTGCACATAACTTTTATGTAGTTCAGGACCTATGGTAATATGGGTGCATTTATACTTAGACAGTTGATGATGGAAATGGTACAAAGGCTTAAAGCAGTAAATGTTATTCTTGAAGTTTGATGCACAACTGACAAGAAGTCTAAGCAATGTTTACCTAGCCCTACTTTTGGGTAAAAAGGGGCAGGTATTTCCTTGATTTTGACTTTTTGAGAATGGGAGGGAGGGATAGCCATATTTGCTGCTTAGCAACCAGGGTTTCCATAACCAGGGCAATGGTGGACAAGGGAAACAAACATGCCCTAGCTATTTTTTGTTTAACATTCTGTAATGCTTGCTGCATAGATTTTGGTAGTACTTGCTATAATGCTGTTTATGTTTTTGTAGTACTTTTTTTTACTTTACTTGCAATACAATACTTGTTGAAATTTATAAATGTCCAAATTTTTTGGCAATGTAAATGCATCCCAATATTTGAAATATCAATTTCTAATGTCAATGTATTTTTTATCAGGTTAATTCCTTGGGCAATGTTGTATATGATGAATATGCTCGAAAAGTGGAGCGTATAGTGGATTACTGTACCCGTATTAGTGGTATTAGACCTAAGCACATGAATAAAGGTAGAGAAACTGCTACATTGTCTGTCTTTATCTATTATGTTATTATATTTTGTAAATGTAGAGGGTGGTGACTTACATGGGTTATGCATCTGTCTTATGTCACGGCAGCCAAAGAATTCTGGTTCTGTACTGCAGAAGGAAGTAGCAGAGCTGATTAAAGGCAGAATTCTTGTTGGGCATGCATTGCACAATGATCGTAACTCTTAAGGTTGTTTGTGCCTATAGTAATTCCATTCATTACACCCTGTATTCTTGCCTAATTTGATTCGCATCTGTAGGTTTTGCTACTAAGCCACCCAAAAAAGGACATAAGGGATACCTCGGAATATGAGGTTTTCGGAAGGTTTGATGGTCTGACCATTTAGTACATAATTATTATTATTAATCGCCAAAAACAATGACACAGATTTCAATTCACTAGGGAAGGAAAGAGGCAATTTCTGAAGGATCTTGCTGCTCAAGTACTTGGTGAATACAACAGAGTGAACACTGCCCTGTATGTTTGATATTATTTATGCATGGTTATTTTCTTTAAGATGTGTTCTTTATTCCAGACTTGTTCTGATTTACTCTCTCCGGTTCAAATTGTTTGACGCTTGTTAGTTCAAAATTGAACTAGCCAGCGTCAAATAATTCAAAACGGAGGGAGTATTTTTGAAACATTTCTACTGTATTCCCTTAGTTACATTGCCAGTTTCTACTGGAGCGAGACTTGGTGTCATTCGCCATGTTGGTGTCAAATTTTGCTCATTATTTCTAGCATGGCCATTTTTGGTACTCTTACAGATTGAGAATGCCCGAACTGCGATGTTCATTTACAACAAGCACAAGAAAACATGGGAGAAAAATATGAAAGACCAATTCAGGTTCAAAAAGAAGCTGAAGAAGCATGACAAGAAGTCTGCGGAGTCCAATGGGAATGACCCCAACGTTCCCACTATTCTTCTGTAGAGATTAGAAAAAAGATGCCATCTCGAGTCAGTATGCTAAGGCCAAATCATTGCTGAACTATGAACAATAGCTGAGGACAGTCTTGTGATCCGATCTGTTGATCCGTAGTTATCTGTCATTTGTTCGAGGGGGATCAATATTTGTAATGAAAAATTTGAAATTCAACATTAATGTAATGTCCCTTAACTTCACGCAAAACCCATATTTTCTTACTATTACTTCAGGGAACATTAATTAATAGTTAATCCGCATAATTAGCATTTAGTCCTTACAATTAACAATACTAACATAATTAGCAATTAAGTCACCTTAATTGCTAATTAGCCTAGCCCATCGCCTTATGTATCATGCGCCCGAAAATAGTTTATCCGCTGCTTATTAGTATTTAAATTTTAGGTTAAACAATAAGCAATCGTTTATTGATATATGATAATGTCTTTGGTGCTAATCAATACTCCCTCTGTTTCGAATTATTTAACGCTGGTTAGTTCAAAATTGAACTAATCATCGTTAAATATTTCAAAACGAAGGAAATATGAAACTTTAGACTTGACGACATGTAAAAACCCAGCTAACCAATATGTCCTTGTTTGATGTGGCAACATTTCAAAGGAGTGTGAAGCCAAACCAATCTAACAAACCAAGGATCCTTTGGTGACATTTAAAAAAAACGTGGAACCTTTTGGAACATATAAACTTCCCAAACGGAGAGACGGAACGTTAGCGCACTCCAATTTCCTGCAAATTCATGTGGACAAAGCGGATTTGCTCTTTTTTTTTGCGATTGGCTGATCTGATCATCTGGACTAGGGATGAAAACGGACGGATATGGCCGAATAAAATGCTTTTCCATATACATATCCATATAAAATTTTTGGAAAAGGATTCAGATCGGATGTTGTCGGAAATGGATTGTGAGGGCCCGCCGCCTAGCGACGCCCCGCCAGGACCTCGTCGGGTGGTACCGTGATATGCGGCACCCAACAGCACACGCTCGAGAAAGCACATCACATTAAATAAATTATTTGCGGAAGCGTACAAGAGTATTTTACAAATACTTATCTCAAAATAAGCTACAGCGGAAGACTAGAACTCTCACGACTCATTTCTAAACTAGCAACAAAGAAACAGTCCAGCCCGCGAACGTTTCTTACTAGCAACACGAAGACAAACTGCAGCGGCGAGGATGCTCCTTGAGTAAGCACTCGGAGGTTCCCGAGTTTCATCGGCATCGCTTCTTATAAGAATGGAGTCAAATACCTGCAAAATAACTCGGATAGCATCCGTGAGCATAACGCTCAGCAAGACTTAACTGTCACCCTAACTATGAAACTCTATGTGAAGTTATGTACCTAAGGTAGGATGGCATAATGCATAATAAACTCGTCTAAACGTGAATCCTTACTTTCAGGTATTATTTGCAGCATTTTAAGTAACCTTGGGCACGCCACATCGGGAGTCTACAATCAAACAAGAAACGCTTTCCCCCGATGTATTTTGCTCTCGGCATAAAAGAATCGAGTTAGCACTAGCTATTCATCAAAGATACATCATAAAGATAGTATAAACTTCAACCAATATGATTAGTTCCTTTCTCATGCAAATTCTTACTACGTCACGACTGTGAAAATAAGTATGCTCGGTCCATCCCGCGAGCGACGGGTGATTCGAATCAATAACACCGGACTACACGACACGTATGCCCGTACTTGATGTTGCCTACAACAACCATCACTAACGTCGTACGTGGAATCATTTCTCCCGTTTCACTTCCGTTGAATCGATCAAGTCGCCTCGTACAGTAGCCACTCTCATGGTGCACCTACCGATATGAGATGCCATGAGAATGTTACCCACATACTGCACACCGGCCGTTTCGCCTGAGGCGACCCGAAAAGGCTCAACGCAAGCTTTCCGAGGTACATCGGTTTACTGTGTCCCATATATCCAGCATGAGTCCGGTACACAACTCAAACTTGTTCAATAGTGCCACATATGGATCGGTCCTTGGCTGACACGGACAGGTCTATAGAACTCAGGCCATATGTTCAGCTGCCCCTACAACCTTCTGGTCTCAACTTTAACTTGCTAATTCATTTTTGAACCAATCCCGTATGCCCCTGTTGTCCTGATCATGCGAGTAGCATCTCACCACCCGACTTCTATCGAACCTTACTTAAGCATGGCAGTTCTACACGGTGAATACACCTAACCAATACTCCATGGGTTTATTTGGTCATGCAAGAGGAGTATCAAACACTAGACCTAATGCACATTTCATATCTTAACCAAAAGTGAATACAAAATAAAAACTTAACAGCTGTTAAATGCAAACCGAAGCTTGACTGTTTTGCAGGATAGTCGTATATGATCTTGGTTGATCAACTCTTGATTCTCCGGAGCTTGATCCACTTTAATGAATCGCTCCTTTGAATCCCCTTCATCGTGATTCCTATCGAAATGTATATGCACAGGTTTTATAGAATGCAATGGAAAGAATTATAGAATGGATTTCTTAGGAACAGAGGTTGTGTGAAAAAGCCAAGAATGGCTTGGTTTGCCTCTGTTGTGCAAAAAAACAGAAATAAACTCACTTGGTCTTAGTGTCTTAGCTATACACTAACTAATTTTCCCTAATGATGATAAAAGATGAGCTGAAAGGATTTGAATGCAACTGAAGAACAAGAACTCCAATTGCCTCAAAACTTTTACAGCAGGTTCTATACTACCTATAGATTTAGCTTGCCAAATTGTAGCTAATATGGAGTACAAAGGTGTTCTCCATAATTCCCATAACACTCTTATGTATTTTTTCCACATACACATAAGTATGGAGAATAAGAACAGGGAGTTCTAATGCTTAACTTGAGCTGAAAATTTACATGTGAGTTCCTGGTCACATGAAATTAATTTTATCCAAAATTTGGACCTTTTACTTGAGTAGTTCCTCCAGAACAATTCCTTAAGCATTTATGCTTAAATGAATTAATTCTGAAGTACTGTGCATTTTCATGCCCAATTTAGTGAACTAAAATTTCAAGTATCTCTCAGAGAGCTTGCCTAAATTTCCTATGATTTTTGGAGCTATGTATTGCCCAGAATAGATTTTACAAGTGGGAAACATTTTCTGAAAATGTTTCTGGACTCTTATGAACATAGCAGTTTGTATTTAGCAAATTCCTACACAAATGATCTTCAAATGAGCTGAACATTTTCTAGAAGGTCAACACTATGCTAAATAATATTCTGGCAAAATTTGAGGATTTTTTAATAAACCAAACTCCCTCAATAATTCTTTTTCAGAAAAACTTCAAAGAATTTTCCAGAATTATCTATTGGCTTTCATACAAATCTGAGTTCATATTTGGATGGATCTTTGAAAAATGAATCCAAACCAATTGGAATCACTCAATTTGCAGGTTTCTACAAAGAGCTATGATTTTCCAAAGTTGGAAGCCACTCTGGAATTGTTTTTCTACTGAAAAGTCTGCTGGACCCACGTGTTTAAACCTCAGCCAATAGGATTGAAGCAACACCGGGTCACACAGTTCCAGCGCGCCAGCACAGAAGATCCGGGCCACAGCCGATCCCCTATTTAAATTCTACCACCGCTGACAGCCGGGCCTGTCCCCTTCTTCTACCTCCGGCCGGCTGTTTCGCGCGCGCGCCACCTGCCCTCGCCGGGGCTAACTGCCACTCGCCGGATCACCGTTTCCGGCCATCCCCGGAGCTGGAACTCGCCGCCAGAGCGTTATCGACGTCGAGGAACACGGCTGCAGGATCAGTTTAGGCTGCCGGCGAGCGGAAACACCCCGGTGACGTGCAGCGGCCTCGGTTGGAGTTCGGCGCGTCGTCCGTGGGTTCTAACCCACCAAAACGTCGACCAACTAGCTCAACAGCACCAGTAGGTGATCGCAAGGCTCGGCAAGGCCATGAATTAGGTTGGAAACGGCGGTAAATGGGTCGGCACCGTGCGCCCGATCGGTCCCGCCGTGATCACCCTCGGTAGACCTCAAAATTCTCTGCTCCGAGGTGATTTCATGCTAGGGTAGCTAAAGGAGAATTGATCGCCGGCTAGTCCAGCTTCTACGTGCAAAGTTTGACGACCTATGGAGGATCGGAGAGCGGAAATTTGCAGCATTCGTACCGGACGTTCGGTGTGAAGCCGCCGAGACAAAATCTTCAAATTGGACGGCGATGATCCACGGTTTGCTCCAAGATTTGGAGGAGAGCAGCACCACAGTAGCGCGCTCCCGTAGCCGTGATTGCTTGGCCGTGAAAACCCCTGTGGAGGGATGTCCACGTGAAGCCGGTCGCCTCTCTTCTGTGGGTCGACGCTGTGGCGACTGTTCTAGGGCAAGGAAGGCCGGAGCTCAGCTATCTGGGTGTTGGGGAAGTGGAAGCTGAGCTCGTGGTGCTGTCTAGCAGCTCGGGGAGGAGAGGGGCAAGAGTTTCTGCCAGTTTTCCCGATCACGCTGAGGAGCGGAGGGGAGAAGCAGTTCTGCTCATGCGCTCACAAAAAGGAGAAGGCAAAAGGGTTGTTGGCTCGGTCTGAGGAGGGAGTGATCACGCCGAGGGAACCGCCTCTGGGCGCCAGCTCATGGAAAAGGGAAGCAGGTGGTGGCGCGGCAACCTTCTCGGTGGCGCCCGGGTGAGAAGTCTCGGTGAGTTCGAGTAAAGAACAGAGACAGAGCACTGTGAATTGTTTGCTTCATGTGCAAGTCTAATTCCTCAGCCCAATGACATGTGGGTCCCCCACTTCTCTCCTCTCCAAAAGATCTTCTCAAGTTAATCCTCCCAAATTCCAGAACTCTGAGTTTGAAAGGTGGGCTAGAATTTCATTCACCAAATTCAGTTTGAATTTGCATAGCAATTTGAATTTGGTTGGAGTTTTGGAGTTTTGAAAATGCTTCCATAATTCCTTTTTGGAGCCCACCCTAAAAATGAAAAGTTTGTCATCAAACTTTTTCCACAATTTCCAACTATATGGCTGCATGTTTATGCAAAGTTTTTGGCCACACTTTGGGTGAACTTTGAATTTGGAATCTGATTCTTAAACTTTCATGCAAAGAGGTATTTAAATCCTTATTGGTTCAGCACTTTCAATTAAAAATGTGAGCCTCATTTTGGATGATCATCCATGTATCACTTTGCATGAAGAAAATTTTTAGCAAGTCCCATTTTTCATGACTTTGCCACACATTTGAATTCAAACCGTAGTTTTATTCATGTACATGTTTTGGGACTTTTACATTCCCCCCTTAAAAGAATCTCATCTCGAGATTACCAAAGAAGAACGAGACGAGAGAGGTAATTACAGACTGTACACAGCTAAAAGTTCCGGATAATTGGTGCGGAGATAATATTCTTTTTCCCACGTCGCCTCTTCCGCGGTATGATTACTCCACAGCACCTTGAAAAATCTGATCGTCCGGTTCTAGGTTATCCGGGTCTTTTCGTCCAGAATCTTAACCGGTCGCTCGGTGTAGGTAAGGTCCGGTTTCAACTCGTCGATTTCTTCAGTGCAGACAGCAGCGGTGAATTTGAGGCACTTCCGCAGCTGTGACACATGAAACACATCATGTAAACCCGCAAGACTTGCCGGTAGTTCCATCCGGTAGGCTACGGGTCCGCACTTCTCCGTGATAGCAAAAGGACCTATAAAGCGGGGAGCGAGTTTCCCCTTTACACCGAACCAGTGAATTCCCTTAATCGGATATACACGAAGATAAACTTGCTCTCCGACGTCAAAATGCAACGACCTACGCCTTTGATCAGTGTAGCTCTTCTGTCGGGATTGTGCAGCCTTCAAATTCTCTTGTATCAACCGAACTCAGTCTTCGGCTTCGTTCACAAGATCAACCCCGAACAGTACTCTTTCGCCGGACTCACACCAATTCAACGGTTTGCGACATTTCCGGCCATAGAGAGCTTCATACGGTGCCATTTTAATACTCATTTGATAACCGTTGTTGTATGAAAACTCCGCCAACGGTAAGTGATCATCCTAATTCTTACCGTGGTGGATGACACATGCTCTCAACATATCTTCAAGCACTTGGTTCACCCTCTCAGTTTGTCCATCAATTTGAGGGTGATATGCAGAGCTTCTAATCAGCTTGGTGCCCAACGAGGCGTGCAGCTGCTCCCAAAACCGAGCAACGAACAGCGCACATCGCTCTGAAACGATGGTCTTCGGAACACCATGTGAGCATATAATCCTCAAAATATATAGCTCCACATATTGCCTTGCTCGATAATGAGTGTTCACCGGTATGAAATGAGCTGATTTCATCAACCGGTCGATGATCACCCATATCGAGTCATGCTTCCGGGACGTGAGCGGTAATCCGACGATGAAATCCATACTCACATCCTTCAATTGTCATGCCGGTATATTCAGTGGTTGTAGCGGTCCGGCTTTCCGCATATGATCAGCCTTGACCCGTCTACATGTATCACATTCAGATACGTATTTCACAATTTCCCTCTTCATCCTTGTCCACTAAAATTTCTGTTTCAAATCTTGGTACATCTTGTTACTTCCGGGATGAATGGAAAACTTAGATAGGTGGGCTTCATCCAAGATCTTCTTCCAGAGTTTCATATTACGCGGTACCACTATACGGTCGTTGAACCATATTGTACCGTTCTCATCCTTCCAGAAACATTTCACCTCTCCGTTGTCTAGTCTTCTCCGTATGTGAGACATAACTCTGTCTCTTCTTTGAGCCTCAACAATCTCTTCACGGATTGTTGGAATGAGCGCGAGATTATAAAGCGCGCCATACGGAATGACATAGAGACTTGGTTCTTCATCTTCCAACTCAGCAATCGCCAAGTTGTGAACGTGGGATTTCCGACTAAGCGCATCGGCAACCACGTTTGCTTTGCTCGGATGGTAGTGGATCTCAACTTCATAATCTTTTATGAGCTCCAACCATCTCAGTTGTCTCATATTTAGCTCCTTCTGCGTGAAGATATACTTCAAGCTTTTATGGTCGGTGTAGAGGTGAATAAGATTACCAAGTAGATAATGCCTCCACATCTTTAACAGCAACACCACTGTAGCAAGCTCGAGATCGTGAGTTGGGTAATGCTGCTCGTGGTTTAATAGTTGACGTGACCCATAGGCGACTACATGCTCTTCTTGCATCAGAACACAACCGAGACCGATGCCGTATGCATCACAATAGACTTCAAATGGCTTCGTCGTGTCCGGTTGAGCAAGAACTGGAGCTGTTGTGAGATGTTTTTCCAAAGTTTTAAATGTGGCTTCACATGCTGCATTCCACATGTACTTCGTGCCCTTCTTCAGAAGCTCCATCATTGGTTTACCAATTTTTCAGAAGTTCGGAATGAATCTCTGATAGTACCCAGCTAAACCTAGATAACTTTGGACCTCGTGGACTGATTTGGGAGATTCCCACTTCAGCACTTGTTCAATTTTTCTGGGGTCTACGGCAATGCTCTCTGCTAAAATAATATGGCCTAGGAAAGGCACTCGATCAATCCAGAACTCACACTTGCTGAACTTGGCATATAATTTGTGCTCCCTCAACCGTTGTAGCACGATACGCAAATGTTCAGCGTGCTCTTCTTCAGATTTGGAGTAAACCAATATGTCGTCGATGAATACCACGATGAACTTGTCTAACTCCGGCATGAATACAAAATTCATCAAGTACATGAAGTGTGCCGGAGCATTGGTTAACCTAAATGACATGACGAGGTATTCATAGAGTCCGTATCTCGTCGAGAAAGCTGTCTTCGGTATGTCCTCCGGTCGGATCTTGTTGATGATATCCCGACCAAAGATCCATCTTCGAAAATACCTTTGTACCCACAAGTTGATCGAACAAGATGTCGATGCGGGGCAATTGGTACTTGTTCTTTATCATGACAGCATTTAGAGGACGATAATCAACACATAGCCGCAGTGTTTCGTCCTTCTTCTTAATGAATAGCGTAGAGCAACCCCAAGGTGAAGAACTTGGTCGTATGAAACCTTTGCTCATGAGTTCATTTAGTTGCTCCTTCAACTCTGATAGCTCGTTAGGTGCCATCTTGTAAGGCCTTCGTGAGATAGGTGTTGTTCCCGGCGCCAGTTCAATCTTGAACTCGACGTTTCGTTCGGGCAGCATGCCCGATAAATCATTGGGAAACACGTTGGTATAATCATGCACCACCGGAATATCTTCAAGTTTAAGTGCTTCCGTGTGGTAGTCCTCTACCATATCTAGGTCTTCGCTGTCTAAAAACAGCATGTGCTGTCCGTGAATCGGCGAGTCAATCTGGACAGTCTGGTTACCGATATTGAGAACGACACCGTGACAATTTAACCAAGACATCCCCAATATTACGTCTATCTTCTGCCTATCCAACATAATCAGCGATGTTGGATATATTTTCCACCCAAACACAAAGCTGCTCGGGACACAGTCTGATTAGCAGAGATATTTCCTCCCGGTGAACATATAAGATAACTCATTGTGGGAGTATTGGTGGATAATTGGTGCTGATCCACGCATGATTTGCTGATAAAATTGTGGGTTGCACCGGAATCAAGAAGTACAAGCACGGACACGTCTTTGAGAGTGAACATGCCTGCTAACACCGGTGCTCCCTCCGGGACATCCTCAATAGCAAGATGTTGCACACTCCCGGATTGCAATGCTGTTATATTAACTTGAGCAGGTGGCGGCATACCTCCTGATATTGATGGTTGTTTGGTGTTCAACAACTTCTCCCAGTATTCTTGCCTAAAATGCCCAGAACGGTGGCAATAAGAACACAGGTGTTACCCCGGTTCTTCGTTGACTTGTGGTTGAGAAGTTGATGTACCTGGCTGCAGCAATGATGCAACAGGTGTCATTCGTTGCTGCAGCAATGGTGTTGCTTCAAGACATGATTCCTGAGCAGGAAATCTGTACTGAGTTGATCTTACTGGTGCTTGCCATAATTCATCGGATGGTGTGCGATACACCACACAGTATTTACGAGGAACAACTGGTGTGTCTTCTTGCACATCATCCCGGTCCCTCTTCTCTGCTTGACACTCAAGTGTCGCCTGTTCTTGCAGCAGGGCAGCACTGATCAACTCGGTGTAATTTCCTTGATTGAACAAAGCTAACTTATCTTTTAATACGGCACTCAGGCCATAGAAGAAATAGTCACACCTTGCAGCTTCGCTCGTCGCATAAGCAGGAGCATATTGTGCCAAAAGGTTGAACCGTTTGACATAATCGAGGACACTCATGTCCCCTGCTTCAAGTTCCTAAATTCTTGCTGCTGGGCCTTGATAAAACCCATAGGAATGTGACGAGCATGGAATGCTTCACGAAATTCCGTCCATTCCACTTGATGACCCTCCGGAATGGTGGCGAGATAAGCAAACCACCAATTTCCGGCGGCTTCATGGAGCTTTTGAGCTGCAAACAAAGTCTTCTGATACTCATCGCACTCAAATACTCCAAACTTGGACTCCATAACTCGAAGCCACTGATCAGCTTCCACTGGTTCGTTGGCTTCCTTGAAAATTGGCGGTTGTGTCGCCAAGAAGTCCAAATAAGCGTTCTGAGGTGGAACGAAGTTGTGTGCGTTGGAGTAAGCCCTGTTGTACCAAGGCTTGGGGTAGTGGTTGTGTTCTCCTGACTTGACTCGACCATCTGAGCCATGACATCCGCCCATACCGTTGATGGCGGTGCCGGTGGTGGAGTCGAATCATCACCGTCTCGGCAAGAACCTTCCGCACTACTCGTAGAATGAGTACACACCATACTGCAAAAGAATAATTTTGAGGGGAGTCAAAACTTGATCTCAGCAGTATGTGAAAGTATGTAAAACATGAACATGCTAAAACTTTATGGAAGCATAACAAAAATTCATGTTTACACATCTTTATAAAGCTAACATAATCAGTCCCCTATTCTGTACAGAACAGACCTTTCTGTACATAACCTAGCTTTTGATCCGGTTACCAGCATTTTCATAACTCAAGTTGAATACTAAAGTTAAAGTTAACTTCAGCATCTTTCCAACTAGTGCTCACATGCCTCTGGATCATCTATGGATTAGAAGTTATGATTGTTCAAAGTTGACAGAATTTCTGGATAAAATTTGCCAGCATCTCCTTTGTATGTGGCTGTTTTGATCACAGTTATACATAAAAGGGGTACAATTCTGAACAAACTATGAAATGCAAAATCGTTGCAAAGTTCATAACCTTCCCAGCGGCGTATAATATGACCCTTAGAAAATTTTCTACAGAAAGTTATGGCTAATTTACAGAAACATCCAGAGAATTTATTGCTGTCCTGTTTTCTGGACAGTTTACATTCATCTGAACATTCAACCAATTTGGCGTCTGAGTTTGCTCTGGAAGTCTACAGAAAAGTTGTAGATCACTTAAAAACCTTTCCAGAACTGTATCATACACCTCCATTGGGTCAATCTACTCAGAGTTATGCTATGTCAAAGTCCAGCAAAAATTTCTGCCAGAACAGAGCACTCTGTTTTTGAGATCAAAAGAAGCCTAGCAATTCTCTTCTTTGAAACTTACTTCAAATGAAGAGTTCAGTAACTAATATGTGCTTTCCAACATCCATTTTTAGTTTGAAATTTATTCATGATGATTTCTTCATAGGAAAGAAGACTATCCAGTGTAGTACGGTGGCGATGCACGGTACTACGTTGCTTCACCAAAGAAAAACCTAACAAGATTACATCGGCATATACGTATCTTTAGGTGGAACTAAAACGGTCACTCACAAACGTGTTCTACACGTATTAAGGTTTTCGTGGTTAGTACCTACATAAAACACACTCAGTCATCAGGTTCGGCTGCACACCGAACCCGGTACCAGTACAGTTGGTACACCCGTCCGTCATCACTCGCCCAGGTGTTCTCAAGCCAAACACGCCTTGAGCTACGTGTTCACGTTACTGACCACGTGACGGGGTCTTCCATACTTGCCCGAAGCACACCAGGGAAAGGCGTTGCTCGAATACCCCAAACGACATGAGGAGTCGTATAGGATACTAAAGCGAGTCGGGTTACCTGCCACCCGTGGGGCTCCATCCTTCAGCTTGTGCGCACTGGTGGACAGCGCTTACATGCACCCCCCAAGACATAGAACGTCCCGAGATGCACGATTTTCCGACATAACAAATAAGTTAGATTGCCACCTTCATAATTTGCTAATAGCAGTCCTTATGTGGGCCTAATACCTTTATCTCACCGTATCCTAAGTTTTTATCGTAATATGATGCTCAATCCATGTGCTATTCCCAACGCAGCTCTGATACCACACTGTGAGGGCCCGCCGCTGAGCGACGCCCCGCCAAGACCTCGTTGGGTGGTGTCGTGATATGCGGCACCCAACAGCACACGGGTCGAGAAAGCACATCACATTACATAAATCATTTGCGTAAGCGTACAAGAGTGTTTTACAAATACTTATCTCAAAATAAGCTACAGCGGAAGAATATAACTCTCACGACTCATTTCTAAACTAACAACAAAGAAACAGTCCAGCCCGCGGACGTTTCTTACGAGCAACACGAAGACAAACCGCAGCGGCGAGGATGCTCGTTGAGTAAACACTCGGAGGTTCCTGAGTCTCATCGGCATCCCTTCTCATAAGCATGGATTCAAATACCTGCAAAACAACTCGGATAGCATCCGTGAGCATAACGCTCAGCAAGACTTAACCATCACCCTAACCATGAAACTCTATGTGAGGTTATGAACCTAAGGTTGGATGGCATAATGCATAATAAACTCGCCTAAACGTGAATCCTTACTTTCAGGTATTATTTGAAGCATTTTAAGTGACCTTGGGCACACCACATCGGGAGTCTACAATCAAACAAGAAACGCTTTCCCCCGATGTAATTTGCTCTCGGCATAAAAGAATCGAGTTTGCACTAGCTATTCATCAAAGATACATCACAAAGATAGTATAAAATTCAACCAATGTGATTAGTTCCTTTCTCACGCAAGTTCTTACTACGTCACGACTGTGAGAACAAGTATGCTCGGTCCATCCCGCGAGCGACGGTGATTTGAATCAATAACACCCGGACTACACGACACGTACGTCCATACTCGACGTTGCCTACAACAACCATCACTGACGTCGTACGTGGCAACCTTTCTCCCATTTCACTCCCGTTGAATCGATCAAGTCGCCCCGTACAGTAGCCACTCTCATGGTGCACCTACCGATATGAGATGTCATGAGAATGTTACCCACATACTGCACACCGGCCGTCTCGCCTGAGACGACCCGAAAAGGCTCAACACAAGCTTCCCGAGGTACATCGGTTTACTAGGTCCCATATATCCAACATGATCTCGGTGCATAACTCAAACTTGTTCAACAGGGCCGCATACGGATCAGTCCTTGACCGACACGGACAGGTCTATAGAACCCAGGCCCCTATGTCCTGCTGCCCCTACAACCTTCCGGTCTCAACTTTAACTTGCTAATTCATTTTTGAACCAATCCCGTATGCCCCTGTTGTCCTGATCATGCGAGTAGCATCTCACCACTCGACTTCTACCGAACCTTACTTAAGCATGGATGTTCTACACGGTGAAAGACACCTACCCAATA
Organism: Neostapfia colusana; assembly: GCA_030760725.1. Classification (NCBI taxonomy): domain Eukaryota; kingdom Viridiplantae; phylum Streptophyta; class Magnoliopsida; order Poales; family Poaceae; genus Neostapfia; species Neostapfia colusana. The sequence continues at coordinate 113,615,927 of JASWHV010000006.1, forward strand.
CTCCATGGGTTTATTTGGTCATGCAAGAGAAGTATCAAACACTAGACCTAATGCACATTTCATATCTTAACCGAAAGTGAATACAAAATAAAAACTTAACTGCTGTTAAATGCAAACCGGAGCTTGCCTGTTTTGCAGGGTAGTCATATATAATCAGTTAGTGATCTTGGTTGATCAACTCTTGATTCTTCGGAGCTTGATCCACTTCAATGAATCGCTCCTTTGAATCCCCTTCGTCGTGATTCCTATTGAAATGTATATGCACAGGTTTTATAGAATGCAATGGAAAGAATTATAGAATGGATTTTTTATGAACAGAGGTTGTGTGGAAAAGCCAAGAATGGCTTGGTTTGCCTCTATTGTGCAAAGAAACAGAAATAAACTCACTTGGTCTTAGTGTCTTAGCTATACACTAACTAATTTTCCCTAATGATGATAAAAGATGAGCTGAAAGGATTTGAATGTAACTGAAAACAAGAACTCCAATTGCCTCAAAACTTTTACAGCAGGTTCTATACTACCTAGAGATTTAGCTTGCCAAATTGTAGCTAATGTGGAGTACAAAGGTGTTTTCCATAATTCCCATAATGCTCTTATGTATTTTTTTCCACATACACATACGTTTGGAGAATAAGAACAGGGATTTCTAGTGCTCAACTTGAGCTGATAATTTACATGTGAGTTCCTGGTCACATGAAAGTAATTTTATTTAAAATTTGGACCTTTTACTTGAGTAGTTCCTCCAGAACAATTCCTTAAGCATTTCTGCTTAAAAGAATTAATTCTGAAGTACTGTGCATTTTCATGGCCAATTTAGTGATCTAAAATTTCAAGTATGTCTCAGAGAGCTTGCCTAAATTTTCCTATGATTTTTGGAGCTATGGATTACCCAGAATAGATTTTACAATTGGGAAACATTTTCTGAAAATGTTTCTGGACTCTTATGAACATAGCAGTTTGTATTTATCAAATTCCTACTCAAATGATGTTCAAATGAGCTGAAAATTTTCTAGAATGGCAACACTATTCTAAAGAATATTCTGGCAAAATGTGAAGATTTTTGGATAAACCAAACTCCCTCAATAATTCTTTTTCTGAAAATATTCAAAGAATTTTCCAGAATTATCTATTGACTTTCATACAAATATGAGTTCATATTTGGATGGATCTTTTAAAAATGAATCCAACCCAATTGGAATCACTCAATTTGGAGGTTTCTACAAAGAGCTATGATTTTCCAAAGTTGGAAGCCACTCTGGAATTGTTTTTCTACTGAAAAGTCTGCTGGACCCACGTGTTTAAACCTCAGCCGATAGGATTGAAGCAACACCGGGTTACACAGTTCCAGCGCACCAGCACAGAAGATTCAGACCACAGACGATCCCCCATTTAAATTCTACCGCCACTGACAGCCGGGCCCGGCCCCTTCTTCTACCTCCGGCCGGCTGCTTAGCGCACGCGCCGCCTTCCCTCGCGGGGGCTAACTGCCACTCGCCGGATCGCCGTTTCCGGCCATCTCCGGAGCTGGAACTCGCCACCAGAGCGTTATCGACGTCGAGGAACACGGCTGTAGGATCAGTTCAGGCTGCTGGCGACCGGAAACACTCCGGCGACGTGCGGCGGCCTCGGTTGGAGTTCGGCGCCGTCATCCGTGGGTTCTAACCCACCAAAACGTCGACCAACTAGCTCAACAGCACCATTAGGTGATCGCAAGGCTCGGCAAGGCCATGAATTAGGTTGGAAATGGCGGTAAATTGGTCGGCACCGTGCGCCCGATCGGTCGTGCCGTGATCACTCTTGGTAGACCTCGAAAATCTCTGCTCCTAGGTGATTTCATGCTAGGGTAGCTAAAGGAGAATTGATCGCCGGCTAGTCCAGCTTCTACGTGCAAAGTTTTACGACCTATGGAGGATCAGAGAGCAGAAATTTGCAGCATTCCTACCGTACGTTCGGTGTGAAGCCGCCGGGACAAAATCTTCAAATTGGCCGGCGGTGATCCACGGTTTGCTCCAAGATTTGGAGGAGAGCAGCACCACAGTAGCCGTGATTTCTTGGCCGTGAAAACCCCTGTGGAGGGCTGTCCACGTGAAGCCGGTCGCCGCTCTTCTGTCGGTCGACGCTGTGGCGACTGTTCTAGGGCAAGGAAGGCCGGAGCTCAGCTATCTGGGTGTTGGGGAAGTGGAAGCTGAGCTCGTGGTGCTGTCTAGCAGCTCGGGGAGGAGAGGGGCGCGAGTTTCTGCCAGTTTTCCCGATCACGCCGAGGAGCGGAGGGGAGAAGCAGTTCTGCTTGTGCGCTCACAAAAAGGAGAAGGCAAAAGGGTTGTTGGCTCGGTCTGAGGAGGGAGTGATCACGCCGAGGGAACCGCCTCTGGGCGCCAGCTCATGGAAAAGGGAAGCAGGTGGTGGCGCGGCAACCTTCTCGGTGGCGCCCGGGTGAGAAGTCTCGGTGAGTTCGAGTAAAGAACAGAGACAGAGCACTGTGAATTGTTTGCTTCATGTGCAAGTCTAATTCCTCAGCCCAATGACATGTGGGTCCCCCACTTCTCTCCTCTCCAAAAGATCTTCTCAAGTTAATCCTCCCAAATTCCAGAACTCTGAGTTTGAAAGGTGGGCTAGAATTTGAATTTGTCAAATTCAGTTTGAATTTGCATAGCAATTTGAATTTGGTTGGAGTTTTGAAAATGCTTCCATAATTCCTTTTTGGAGCCCACCCTAAAATGAAAAGTTTGTCATCAAACTTTTTCCACAATTTTCAACTATATGGCTGCATGTTTATTCAAAATTTTTGGCCACACTTTGGGTGAACTTTGAATTTGGAATCTGATTCTTAAACTTTCATGCAAAGAGGTATTTAAATCCTTATTGGTTCAACACTTTCAATTAAAAATGTGAGCCTCATTTTGGCTGATCATCCATGTATCACTTTGCATGAAGAAAAGTTTTAGCAAGTCCCATTTTTCATGACTTTGCCACACATATGAATTCAAACCGTGGTTTTATTCATGTACATGTTTTGGGACTTTTACATTCCCCCCCTTAAAAGAATCTCATCCTGAGATTATGAAAGAAGAACGAGACAGGAGAGGTAATCACAAAATCTCGCTTTGTTGCTTCATAGCTTCTATAGTTTTGGAATTATTTCTTCCTTCTCTAAAGCTTCTCATGTCTTATTTATAGATGCCGGTTATTAGGAGCACAACACGCATAAGGACTCGTCCACCACCACGTGGGAGTGCACTTAACCTTATTCAGGTGTCCGACGGACCATATTGGGAGGAGGTGAAGATGGAACCTCATGATGAAGATGAAGTCAGTAGCTTTATGCATGAGGAAGAGGATCCGGAAGAGGTGGAACCATTCGAAGACGACATGGAAGATGATCCACAAGAACGGCATTGGTACGCACCTCAGAAGGAGTTTCATGCGGGCTTACACCCCGTGGAGCCTCATGAAGCTATGTCGGGACGAGATGAACCCAAGGAGGATCCACCCCTTGCTGAGGCCAATAATGAAAGTGATGAACGGGCCAACCGTTCAGTTCAAGAATTTCGGTCCGACGGAATGGAAGGAGGACACATATCCAGGGAGCTCAAAGAATTTCTGGATTGCTGCAGCTTATATCCGGAATATCTTCTCAAGAAAGCCCCTCGTCTCGGACATGAAAAGTGGAAGGCTGAAGTAACCATCCTATCTAACGGTATGTTTGTCACTCGGCACTTCGCACCCACATGGAGAGCTACAAGGGCAGAAGCTATCGATGATGCTGCATGAAATGCACTCACCGGACTGTGCTACGCCTTCCGTGAGCAGCTTGAGGACACCACTTTTGAGCTGCACCCGTATCAGAAGAGTGGTACAAGGGAGATCATTGGACCCCATGTAGGAGATCTTTCCAACCCACAAGTTGCTGACAAGTCTCAGAGGTCACTCATGGAGTTAGGAAACCGCTACGCAAGCGCACAAGAAGAGATCCGTTACCTCCACAAGAAGCTGTATTTGCTGGAAAAACAGGAGGAGACTCGTGCCAACGCGGGAGCAAATGGAGCACCAGCGTCATATAACCCTACATGGACAGCCGACTCACCATGGCGTGCGCCCATGTATGGACCACCCCCGTCACACGGCGAGAACAGAACCGATTCTCACAATTAAGTTTAGGTTTCCATTCATTAAAGCTGTAATAGAAACGTTAAGATCGTAGTAGTTTGAATAAGAGTGGTGTGCTGAATTTTTGTGATGATTGCTTGTGTTTATGTGCTGATGTGAGTTGTGGGACGCTTCGGCGAATGTCCACATCCACATATAGTGGAGAGATGTGAGACGCTTTGGCACGTGTTCACATCCTCATATAGGCTGAAATTAATAAAAGAAGATGCTTAGTTCATACACCTTGATGCATATAGTTGGGGAATCGCTTCTTTCAATTCTAAATTCTATTCCGAGAGTAAGCCTTAAAATAAGGGGGGTAGACTTTCTTGCCAACCTTATCGTCTTGGATTCCCAAGGGATTGACATAGTACTTGGAATGGACTGGTTAAGCAAGCACAACGGAGTGATTCAATGTGCTCAGAGGATCGTGCAGTTGACGAGTGAGCACGGTACTCGTATTGAGTTCGAGGCAGCCCAACCTGCAACCGAGAAGGCAACGCTGAACCACGTCGAAGAAGCGACATTGAAAAGCATTCCGGTGATTCAAGAATATTCATATGTGTTACCGAAAGAACTTTCAGGTACCCAGAACTGCACCTATAGCAAAGAGGTCATATAGGATGCCCGCTAATGAACTAGTGGAGCTCAAGAAGCAAATTCAGAAGCAGCTAGAAAAGGGTTTTATACGACCAAGCTCGTCACCATGGGGAGCCCCCGTGCTCTTCGTAGACGAGAAGGATGGGACCCAAAGGATGTGTGTGGATTATAGGTCTCTCAATGAGGTGACAATCAAGAATAAATACCCCCTGCCCCGTATAGAGGACTTGTTCGACCAAATGAAAGGTGCCCGAATTTTCTCCAAGATTGATCTTCGGTCGGGATATTTCCAGCTGAAGATTAAGCCCTCCGACATACCCAAGACTGAATTTCGAACACGGTATGGTTTGCATGAGTATACTGTTATGTCTTTTGGGTTAACGAATGCACCCGCATACTCTATGTACCTCATGAATAAGGTCTTCATGGAGTACTTGGACAAGTTCGTCATGGTTTTCATCGATGATATCATGGTGTATTCAAAGAGCGAGGGAGAACACGAAGAACACTTGAGGTTAACATTGCAGAAACTGCGAGAGCATCAATTGTATGCTAAGCTCAGCAAGTGTCAATTTTGGCTAAAGGAGATATTTTTCCGGCCACATCATCTCTGAGGGAGGATTACCGGTTGATCCCGGAAAAGTGGGAGATGTTCTGAAGTGGAACCAACCGTAGAATGTAAGAGATATTCAGAGTTTCCTTGGGATGGCTGGATACTACCACCGGTTCATCAAGGATTTCTCCAAAATAGAGAAGCCTATGACTGAATTGCTAACGAAAGAGAAAGCATTTCAGTGGACACCAGCGTGTCAAGAAAGCTTTGAGGAGCTAAAGAAGAGATTAACCACAGTGCCGGTTTTGGTATTACCGGACGTGAGCAAGAGCTTCGACATATATTCTGACGCATCAAGACAAGGGCTTGGATGTGTGCTCATGCAAGAAGGACAAGTGGTAGCCTATGCATCGAGACAACTAAAGAAACATGAGCTGAATTACCCACACATGACTTGGAACTTGCAGCCGTGGTACATGCCTTGAAGATTTGGAGGCAGTATATCCTTGACCACCGATGTGAGATCTATACGGATCACAAAAGCCTCAAGTATATATTCACGCAAACGGATCTGAATTTGAGGCAACGTCGATGGTTGGAACTCATCAAGGATTATGATGTTGGAATCAACTATCACCCCAGAAAGGCCAATGTAGTAGCTGATGCGTTGAGCCGAAAAAGAGCATGCCACCAACTCACGGTTCGGGAGCTGCCACCCGAGCTGTGCAAGGATTTCGAACGGTTACATCTCGGATTCTTGAATATGTTGCCTTATGTGATACGTGCCAACGGGTGAAGGCCGAACATCAAAGACCCGCTGGACTGTTGCAGCCATTGAAAGTACCCGAGTGGAAGTGGGAAGACATCAGCATGGATTTCATCGTCGGATTGCCATGTACTCAATCGGGTTACGACTCTATTTGGGTTATCGTGGACCGATTGACGAAAACAGCCCATTTCCTTCCTGTTAGAACTAAGTACAGCATTGCACAACTAGCCGAGCTATATATGGAGCAAATCGTGTGTCGCCATGGAGTTCCGAAGAGGATAGTTCCAGATCGGGGTTCTCAATTTACCTCTAGGTTCTGGAAGAAGCTGCATGAAGCCATGGGTACACGACTGAATTTCAGCTCCGCTTATCACCCACAAACCGACGGGCAAACTGAGAGGACAAACCAAATTTTGGAAGAAATGTTGAGAGCTTGCGCCTTGAAACATGGGCATAGTTGGGATAGGAGCTTGCCGTATGCTGGATTCTCATACAACAACAGCTACCAAGCCAGCTTGAAGATGTCACCTTTTGAAGCATTGTATGGTAGATGGTGTAGAACGCCGCTGTTCTGGAATGAGACCAGAGAAAGCCAAGTGTTTGGACCCGAAGTGCTGCAAGACGCCGAAAAACAAGTCCAAACGATACGAGAAAAATTAAAGGCTGCTCAGTCACGACAAAAAGGTGATGCGGACAATAGGCGAAGAAGATTGACCTTCGAAGTGTGAGACTTCGTGTATCTTAAGGTATCGCCTATCCGAGGCCAACGACGGTTCAACGTCAAAGGTAAGTTAGCACCTCGCTATATCGGGCCATTCAAGATTTTGGGCAAGCGAGGAGAAGTAACCTATCAACTAGAGCTGCCAACGCACCTCTCCGACGTGCATGACATGTTTCACGTATCCCAACTCAAGAAGTGCTTGAGAGTACCGGAAGAACAAGTACCGATGGATGAGCTCAAACTTCAAGAGGATCTGACCTAAGCGGCGCACCCCGTCAAAATTTTGGACGTGAAGGAAAGGGTCACGAGGAACAAAGTGATCCGTTGGTGCAAGGTACAGTGGATCCATCACACGGAAGCCAAAACTACATGGGAGCGTGAGGAAGATCTCAAGGCAGAATTCACTCATCTATTCTCCACTCTATCGAATCTCGAGGGCGAGATTCAGTTTAAGAGGGGTAGGTTTGTAACACCCTCAAATTCATTTCCATGCATTGCATACATTTTTCATGTAGAGAAACATTATAAAAGAAGTAGAAATGGAGAAAGAACTATAGAAATGGAGAAAGAACCATAGAAATGGAGAAAAGAACCATAGAAATGGAGAAAGAACCATAGAAATGGCGGAAGGAACAATAGAAATGGAGAAAGAACCATAGAAATGGAGGAAGGAACCATAGAAATGGAGGAAAAACCACAGGAATGGAGAAGGGAATATAGAAATGGAGAATGGGGCATAGAAATAGAGAAAGGCAATGTAGAAACGGAGAATGGGTCATAGAAATGGAGAGGGGAATGTAGAAATGGAGAATATGACATAGAAATGGAGAGGGGAATATAGAAATGGAGCAAGTGACATTGAAATGGTGAGGAATGGGAAAAAGATAGCTGAAATCAGCCATTCCCAAATTTCCCCCAAAATTTCTAAATTCCCCAATTCCCAAAAAGGGGAATTTTCCCCACATTTTGAGGATAAAATCCCCAAGGCTGACGCACCACAAGAGATAAGTTTTTTAAGATCCAAAAAAATTGAATAGGACTCTTATTTGAGCTCCAATTGGAGTAGGACTCTCCCTTTTTCCCCCTTATAAATATAACCCCCACCCCCTCGCCGAAATCCTCTCTATTTTGGACGTCCCCCCTGCTGCCAAGCCCCCTTCCTTGCTGCCAAGTCGCCAAGTCCCCCCCCCCCTTGCCGGAATTTGGCCGCCGTCGAGCCCCGTCACGCCCGGTGTCGCCGGAGAAGAAGCCCGACGATCTGTCCCGCCCTAATCTTCCATAGAAAAATTCCCCGCTGCTGTCATTGCTAGGAGGAAGGCCCTGCCACCAAAAGGAAGTGAGGTAGGTCTTCATTACCCATCTTACGATGTCACCGCTGTTTCTACACATCCATTTTTTTCGCCCCCTTCGAGCAGAAACTTTTACGTGTGGACAGATCACATTTTGATTGGTTTTTGATGGTGGAATTGATATAGATATTGAGTCAAGATCAGCACCACGTCCACACTTGATCTCTACACTCTTGTTCATCATGAAACCCCATGAAATCCCATTAAAATATGCAAGAATGCGTACAAACTGGTTTAATAAAACAGCACCATAGGATTTGCATTCATCTACCCCATTGCATCTTTAGTAAAGTTTGTGCATGATGTTTGATCGCTGTAAATTTTGTATGTGCGTGGTCGTGAGTAGAAGAACAAGCTCAAGAAGCCATCTACGAAGAACTACAGCACCAAGACTTCGAGACGCTTGAACAACAAGAACCACGGGAGCAAGGCAAGTGCCCCTTGACCATATTGATCCCATGTTTCAAAACTGTTTTGTTTGCGGAAACTCGTATGTTTGAGTCAATTTGATGGGACACCCTTTTATTGGAGTTTTACTAGTTTTGTTAACCATCCTTGTTGCCGGGAAAGTTGATGATTCGGGTATGGTCATTTTTCCTTTTTGCTTCGCTTAATTCCCGGGATACCGAAAGCTGAAATAAAACATGTCTAGCTACTGCACTCATATGAATAATGATGAGATTTTAATGATGTTAATGGGCATGGAATTGGGGAGATCTAGGCAAGCTTGGTTCATGAATGTTGCTGGATGAGATGGTGGAACTTGCCGTAGATCTAAGGACCGGTTCATGCAAGAATATGCCAGGAAAACAGTGCCACCACAAGGCCAAGTATGGGTGCGGCTTAGCTGATTAATTAGGTGTGTTGCTAGCTTATTATGGACCGTGGATGGCGCGGGGAATGGGAGTCGAGGAGGACTGCCCTGGGAACTGCATGGCACAAGAGGGGGCCTATGGGTGGGAGAATGGTGATTCGAGCCTGCCGGTAAAACCTCAGTGAGTCCATACATCTAGTAGCCCCTTTGTAAAGGCTATTTTGTGATCTCTTGCCCATACACCGACGGTTGTGTACTGGTATAATGGAGGTTCTGCAGTCGCCGACGGGTGACGAAATCACGAACTTGTGGGTAAAGTGGTGCCACCTCTGCAAAGTGTAAAACTATCATGATAGCCGTGCTTCCGGTCACAAGCACCTAGCCAACTTCCATGATTAGAGAGAAAACTTGGGATGTTTATTCGGTATGGTTATGGTATGGTCATTGGGATTGGTTTTGGGACTGTTTTGAGTCATGAAAATGAGTTTGGTTTCGGTTATATGAATATGAGATGGTTATGAATATTTATGAGTATGAGATGAACTTGAGAAAGATTAATGGCTGGTTGAGACTTGATAAATGGTGAATTATGATGAAAGAATGTTGCTGATTTACTTGGTTATATTGGGAATTAATTCATCTAGACTTAGTTGCTGTTTTACCATGTTTGTGAAATAAAATTTGCTTGCTGCATTGAGCCATTTTATTCCCTACCTTGTTGTAAGCTACATGTCATACTTTTCCCGCACTTGCTGAGTACGACATGTACTCACCCTTGCATTTCCACATATACATCAGCTACAGAAGAAGAATATTTCGAGGAACATGTGGAGTACTAGGCGTGCGAACTACCGTCAACATGCTTGTGGAGTTGAAGATTGGAGCCTGCTTTTTAGTCAATTTCTGCTGTTGTTTAGAGACTTCCGCTGCAAGAATAAGTTAGAGATTCATGAATGAGACATTGAGTCATTGTAATAAAGTACTTAAACACTATTTATTCGTGGTTATATTCTGAATTCAGTTTGTAGATTACATGTGTATGTGTGATGAACATTCTGGGCACACATATGTATTCACTTGGTTCTATTTTTGGAACCAGGTGTCACACTAAGGAGGTTCTCCGGAGCTAACACGTGCCCTGGGCTCCGGTCCGAGCCTCTTGCTGAGGTCAGGTCCGGAGCTGCCACGTGTATCCGGGCGCTGACACTCCTCCCTGCCGAGGAGAGCTCCGGAGCTGACACGTGCCCTGGACTCCGGTCCGAGCCTACTCGCTGAGGTGAGGTCCGGAGCTGCCACGTTTATCCGGGCTCCGACACTCCTCCCTGCTGAGGAGAGTTCCGGAGCTGACATGTGCCCTGGGCTCCGGTCCGAGCCTCCCTGCTGAGGTGAGGTCTCAAGCTGCCATGTGTCTCTTGGCTCAGAGCCTCCTCCCTGCTGAGGAGAGCTGCAAAGCTGACACGTGCCCTGGGCTCCGGTCCGAGCCTCCTCACTGAGGTGAGGTCCGGAGCTGCCACATGTCTCCTGGCTCAGAGCCTCCACCCTATTGAGGAAAGCTCCGGAGCTGACATGTGCCCTAGGCTCCGGTCCAAGCCTCCCCGCTGAGGTGAGTTCCGGAGCTGCCACGTGTCTCCTGGCTCAGAGCCTCCTCCTTGCTGAGGAAAGCTCCAGAGCTGACACGTGCCCTAGGCTCCGGTCCGAGCCTCCCCGCAGAGGTAAGGTTCGGAGCTGCCACGTGTCTCCTGGCTCAGAGCCTCCTCCTTGCTGAATAAAGCTCCGTAGCTGACACGTGCCTTGGGCTCCAGTCCAAGCCTCCCCGGCGAGGTGAGGCCCGGAGCTGCCACGTGTCTCCTGGCTCCAAACCCGTCAATAAGAGCTCCAAAGCCACCACGTGCCCCACGATCTGTCGTAGGCCGTGGGTTGACGAAGTAAAGATTGAAGTGCGCTGTCAGGCTGCACATTCAAGGCTCGCGCCTTCCCCAGAAGCATGGCGCACTACGCATGCCTCCATCCTCTGCCCGTTCGCCATTACAGTGACAAGACAGGACGACAAGGCGTGATAGCGGTACAGTGCCGCCCAATGGCGTTGGGCCGCCCAAGCGGAACGACAAGATGAGGCGACGAGACGGCATCTTCATCATCACCTGACATACGGACAGGGGCGCTCAGCGCGCCAGGCGGCAGGACTTAACTCCCCCGACCGACTGCTCTACTAGTACAAAACCCTAGATCATGTATGGGGTTTGCATTGATTTTGGGCCACCTGTCGGGCCCCAAGCCACATTGTAACCACCCCAGCCTTGGACTATAAAAAGACCGGGGTGACCACCCGACAAAGGGTTCGCGACTCAGCACCCTCTCACTCATACAAGCAACCAATAGAAGAGAGACTCCCGTGGACGTAGGGTATTATGCTCCGGTAGCCCAAACCACGTAAATCTCGGTGTTCATCCACTCTCTCGAGCTCGATCACGTGAGGGCACCAAGCCCCCTCTAATCAAAGAACCTCGCGGGCTTCTCCGTAGCAGGCCCGGAGGAGTGTCGCAGCTCACACACTCCGACATTTGGCGCACCAGGTAGAGGGGCTTTTCGCGCTCTCCACGCGACCATGGTGAACATCACCTCTCTTGGCGAGCCTTCTCGCCCAACTCGCCGTTGTATCAAGGCGGGAGAAGATGAGGGTACCTCCCGCTCTAGAGTGGGAAGGTCTGGCCAGACCGACATCCAGACGATCGACACGCGAGATGGTCAAACAGTTGGCACGCTCTGCGTGATGTATGGAGGTTCTTCTGACGTCTCATCCCGGCGAGCCGTCAAGACCCTCTGTCGAGCAGTGGCAGCAGCGGCTCCAGCCCCTAGGCCAGCGCCACATCGTAAGTGGATGGAGACGCCGATCAGGTTCGACGCCTCCGACTGCCCCAAAAAAATGGCAGGCGCCGGGCAACTGCCTCTCCTCGTTGCCCCGACCATCTCCAACTTGAAGCTCTACCACGTGCTGATCGATGGCGGAGCGTCTCTCAGCGTTATCAGCCTCGCAGCTTTCAAGAAGCTGCAAATCCCTATGTCGCAGCTTGCCCCCTCGAGACCATTCTCGGGGGTAGGCCGGGACCCCATCTTCCCATGCGGTAGCATCTCCCTCCCGGTGACATTCAGGACTCCTGAGAACTACCGCATGGAAGGTGTCGTCTTCGACGTTGCGGAGGTCAGCCCCCCTTCAACGCCATAATCGACAGGCCAGCCCTATACCGGTTCATGGCGGTAGCCCACTATGGCTACTGGTCCTGAAGATGCCAACCCTGAGTGGCATCCTCAAGATCCACGATGACCAAACTGCGGCTGTCTGAGCGCTGGAGAAGCTCCAAGCACTGGCAGCAACACAGGAGGCCGCTTCTGGTCACGCTGAAGCTAGCCGGTCGCCTCCAAGCATGCGTCAGCGAGGGATGATATCTGCACCCCGTGTGCAGCCCTCGGACGGCAAGGACGTACCAGTCAGGGTCGTCCAAGTCAGTCCTGATGTCGCCCAAACCACCCGAATCACCGGTAGCCTGAGTGACAAATAGGAAGACGCGCTCGCCACCTTCCTCCGGGAAAATGTCGACGTGTTTGCATGGCAACTGTCAGAAATGCCCGGGATCTCCAGGGAAGTGATTGAGCACCAACTGAAGAACTTTCTCACAACACTGCCGATCATGGTAGCCCCGAAGCAAGGCGAAGCCTCTACTCCTCTACATCGCTGCCACAACTGAGGTCGTGAGCATGGTTCTGGTTGCGGAGCGGCCAGAACTCCATCGACCTCAAGTCCTAGATAAGGCTCCTGCTGCTGTTGGTCTAAAGACCAGGGCTCAGACTCCGCAGGAGACCCTAGGGACGAAGAAATAATCAGGTCCCAATCAGCCGGACCTGATGATCACTGCATATTCGGGTTCGAGCTCCCGGAATGCAGTCCCGGACCCGGGGGCCTAGGGGTCCCGAGTCCTGGACCTCCCCGAGAAGATCTACTCAGGTCTCAGCTAGCTAGACCTGACAACCAGTGCGCATCTGGGTCTGATCTCTTAGAGTGCAGTTCCGGATCCGGGGACCCCCGAGTCCCGAACCTCCACAAGAAGATGCATCGGACCCCTCCGGGAAGGTCCGAACCATCCAGCGTCCGGTCTACCTCATCAGCAAGGTCCTCCATGATGCCAAGACAAAATATCTGGAGGTACACAAGATGCTCTATGCAGTCCTCGTTGCTTCGTAGAAGCTGCGCCACTACTTTTAAGCTCACAAGATCTCGGTGGTTACCTCGTACCCGCTGAAAACCGTCCTCCACAGCCCTAACGCAACCAGAAACACAGCTAAATGGGCTGCGGAGCTAGCGGAGTTCGAGTTGGACTTCTTACCACGCCATGCGGTGAAGAGTCAGGCGCTAGCTGACTTCGTGGCAGAGTGGACACCGCCACCATGCCAGCCAGGGGGCCAAGTCATCGATGGACCCAAGCCCAGAGCTCCGGTCTTCACTGGGCCTTACTGGACTCTCTTCTTTGATGGCTCCTCACGCAAGCAAGGTGTCGGAGCGGTGGTTCTGCTCCTTACACCAACTAGAGAGCAGTTCAAGTACATGGCGTGACTTGACTTCAAGGCAACCAACAAGATGGCGGAGTATGAAGCTCTCATCTTCGGGTTAAAGACTGCGCTATCCCTCGGCGTCCAACAGTTGTTGGTCAAGGGTGATTTTCAGTTAATCATCAAGCAAGTCAAGGGAGAGTGCTGCTGCAATGACCCACAACTTGCAGCCTATCTCCTCCAAGTACACAAGTTGGAGAAGGACTTCTTATCCTTGGATTTGTGCGATGTTCCCCGCGCCAACAACACACTAGCCAACGACCTGTCAACGAAGGCTTCCACTTGGGCTCCGGTGCCTGAGGGGGTCTTCGAAAGGAAGTTGCTGCAATCTACCATCTGGCCATACAAAGCAGGCGAAGGGGGTGGGACCAGCACCTCGAAGCTGGCGGTCACGGCGGCCATTCTACCATGGCGCCTGCCAAGGATCGTAAGCGTCACCGGGGACTCCGTGCAACCCGGCGCTCAAGATCCAAGTGCTCAAGTAGGTCCCGACGCATGGATCACGGAGATCCAAGACTACTTGAAAGACAATTTCCTTCTCGATGAACGTGTATCCGCTGAACGGATGGCTCAGTTGGCTAAGAGATACGTGCTGGTAGAAGGGGACCTCTACCGGCGTGGCGCTAATGGCGTCCTATTGCGGTGCATAACCCGGGAGGAGGGATGGACCTGCTCACAGAGATCCATGGAGGAGAGTGTGGGAACCATGCATCTTTCCGCCTGCTGGTCGGTAAAGCCTTCAGGCATGGCTTTTACTGGCCGACAGCTCTCTAGGATGCCGTCGACATGGTCAAGAGATGCTTGGCGTGCCAATTCCACGCTAAGCAGATCCACACACCAACGCAAACGCTGCAGATCCGTTGGAGGGTACCGGTACCTCTACATCGCCGTAGACAAGTTCACCAAGTGGTCGGAAGCCGCCCTTGTAGTAATAGTCAACAAGCAGTCAACAGTTAAGTTCATCAAGTCGATCATCTACCGGTTCGGGGTCCCAAACAGAATCATCACCGACAATGGGACCCAGTTCACTAGTGCCGAGTTCCAAGACTACCGCAAAGACCTCCGCATCCAAGTTTGCTATGCTTTTGTTGCTTACCCAGAGAGTAACAGTCAAGTCGAAAGAGCAAAGCTGAGATACTCAGGGGACTCAAGACGCGCACCTACGATAGCTTGAAGAAGCACGGTACCAGTTGAGTTGAAGAGCTTCCGTGTGCACTGTGGGCTAGCCGGACGTCCCTCAATCGCTCGACAGGGGAAATGCCCTTCTTCCTAGTGTATGGGGTTCAGGCCGTCCTCCCCCTGGAAATCACCATGGGCTCATCCTGTGTCCAAGCGTACGACGAAGCCATGTAGGACCAGCTTCCACATGAAGATATCAACCTCGTCGACGAGGCAACATGACTAGAGGATGCTTGAAATTCGCTACAACGCTAAGCGCTCCGGCTATATCAGCAACGATACACGCAGAGTAGATAGCCCGAGGTAGGGCCACCTGGTGCCTCAGCTAATACATTCTTGAGAAGGGGTGACAAACACTCCCCCAGCTAGGAGGGTCCCTTTCGAGCAACACAAGTATGATGCGCCAGGTGCGCCCACCTAGCCATAGAGGATGGATACCTCTACCCAATCCACAGAACATAGAGCACCTCTGGAAGTTCTATCCTTAGCGCAATGATAGGGTTGTATTGTCTCTGAAAAGGCGTCATAGTGTCTAGGAACAATGCTTAGAACAGCTAAGCCCCAGAGGAGCCCTGCTACTCTTGTCATCCGGAGTGGGTCTCTGCCTTCTTATACGACCTGTTTCCTCCTATGAGGGAAGCTTCAAATTAGAAAATAGAGTCTTACCCTACGCATTCTCTCTTTACAATTTGTGCTTACTCATGCATATCAACTATAAATGGCATGTCCGGAGCCTGTCCTACGTACTTGTCCTAGGTCCTGTGGCACTGGAAGGTCTCCTTGCTGAAAGGTTAACGCCTGTGGGAGGTCCAGGACGCGCAACCTGCTTAGCCTGGTTCTGTACCTTAAGCTATCCGTGCTACCTCCCCTGCGCTTCAACTGAGTACTTGGGGACCAAAAAGAACACGCCTACGGACAAGAAAAGTAATCGGACCCCGGACATTGCCTCCACTCTTTTCGTGCTTTCTTTCCATACTGCTTCGGCCGTGGCCAATCACTTTTTCCTATGCTCAACCATAGCAAGAGATGTGCTATCCTTCTACAGACGGGTCTGCTTGAGGTACCTGTGGCGTACCCAGGGTCCTATGGTTTTCTCATTGCTCGGGAGCCCTATGGCAACGAATGGTACCTCCCCTGAAAGGCTTATGCCAGTGGGAGGTCAATGGTGTGTAGCCTGCTATGCCTGGTTCCATACCCCTAGCGTGCACACCCTGCCTCTCCAGCGCTACAGCTCAGTACCGGGGAGCCGGACAGCTCATACCCCTGAGCAAAGTTTTAAACGTAACTTGGGTACCTTTGGCTGTCTCATTGCCTAGGGGCCCTATGGCGCCGAATGGTCCCTCCCTTGAAAGGATTACACCAGCGGGAGGTCCAGGTGTGTAGCGTGCTATGCCTGGTTCCGTACCCCTAGCGTGCACACCCCTCCTCTCCAGCGCTACAGCTCAGTACCGGGGAACCGGACGGCTCATACTCCTGGGCAAGGATTTAACCATAGCCCGGATGACCCACATAGAATTACCCAAGTCCCGTAGCTTGGCTGGGGACCGTAAGCCACAGTAAAACTACCAAACAAGGAAGAGTGACCAGAGAGCACGATTACTCCTCCCTTCTGCCATGTCTGCAGGTCCGAACAAGTCCAGGGCGTCCCGGACCCCCTAGGAGGCCCGATGCTGACGTCCTACCTCATCCAGTGGTAGGTGCACCCCAACACAAGGGCCACACCTACTAGGGGGCCATCACGGCAAACCATGCGGGCAGGACGTCGGACCACTGCAGCAGCAAGCAGAAGACTTGGAGAACCAGCTACAACAAGTTGAAGACACGGGCCAAACTTCCCTCGGGTCCTTGCGCTGCCAAGGACTCGGAAGGAGTGGTAGCCACACTGCCGGAGCACCCTGGGTCCTTACGCTGCTATGGACCCGGAGGAACAAGCTCGAGACATCAGCAAAGAGCTATCCACGTCGGCTAAGTCATTCCGGACCTTTGTGCTGCCTAGGGTCCGAAGTCCACATTGACAACTCAAGACAATGTGAGACTTGAAACAAAAAGTCTTTATTAACAACAAAGCTCCGACATACATAGGAGAATACAAGGTGAGTGGGGGACCAAGGAGCTATCTGCGCTGGAACCTAGAAACGACAAGTCGGGCGACCTCCTCCACTGAAGACTTCACCGCCCCCGACAACTCTGCGCTGTGGCCCTGCACCACAGGTTCCAGGGAGATGCTGAGGTCGCAGCTCCGAAGGCAGGCGAGCACATGCTCTGCCACCATCTAGGCGACGACCCCGCTCCTCGTGCCAACCGGGTCATGTCGCCCTCCCCAGTGTACTGCCACGCGGGTCGGATACGCTACTGGAGAAGAGCAATCCAGCGGGACAGGAAGTCAGCCAAGACCATCAGTGAGGTCAGGCCTTCCTCTGCCAGATACTTGATCATATCCAGCACCGGCGTGTAAGCGTCCTACAGGATAGGGATCTCATCCCCAACGGCGACCTCGGCTATCGGTGGGCCACCCGGCAACTCCAGGCGGTCATGTACGTCCGTCTGGGCGATCACCCAGTCCTCCCTCCAGTGCTCCCACTTCCCGGGAGTGAAGGGCGCAATGTAGGGCGCAGAGTTCCTCCCTCGGTGCTGGAAGTAGTAAGCCCCCATGTGGCCGCATGCACACAAACATCTCATAGAAATGGACGAAGACGGCCATCAGAGCAAAGGCGTGCAGCGTAAGGTGCTGGAGCTGGAGCCCATACACATCCAGCAGGGCAAGGAGGAAGGACTACGCCGGGAGTGCGAACCTGGACAACCCGTACGAGCTGAATAGAGCCACCTGACCGGGTTGCATGTCGGTCAACGGGACCCTCTCATGACGGATCTTTCCGTCGAACATGGCTGACTGCCAGCCGAGCAGGCGCCTCACAATAGCGATGTCGCCATCGCTGCGAAGCCTAGACGAACGGAGGCCGGAAGACATGGTGGCGAGGAAAGGTTGTGAGTGCTGGGGAGCGGAGGCTTCGAGCGCACAGAAGGAAGACGAAGATTGCAAAAGGCGGAAGGGAACCGTCCCCCGGAAGGCTTCCCTTTCTATGTCCGCAACCTCCGGCAGGGCAACAGGCGCGACGTTTGGGTTTCCACTGTACCACGTCGCGGGCTACGTGCCTCCCCCAATGATGGGCAGGACCCAGGTCCATCCGTCAGACACTGGGGGCCAGGAGGGTAACTTCTCGGGAACGTCTGGCGGTTCCCGAGAAAAGTGGCGCGGTGGAACTGCAGCGGTCGACCCAAGGGCTGCCGCACTAAATACCCCGGGGAAACCCCTCGTGCACGACGCCACGACCACCAGTCAGGAGAAACATGTGCCCACTACGCCAAGGACGTGCAACCTTTTCGTCTCCAAGGTACAACCACTCGTCCGATACACAAAAATCTCGCCACGACTTCAGTTTCCAAAATGCAGGATAAATACCACCACGCGGGAGAGATGGAGGCCCTACCTACGGGCTCATAGCCTCCCCCGAGATGAGCCTGGGGGCCACTGTCGGTACCCTACAGACCGGGTACCCCCGTGTAGAGGGTAAAATACAGCCTGGGCACCGCCTCCCTGCTGAGGCGGGCCCCGGCGTAGCCACGTGTCCTTGGCCCCGAGGTCAGCCCTGGGGCTGCCACGTGTGCTTGAGTTCCAGAGCCAACACATGCCCTGGGCTCCGGTCCGAGCCTCCCCACTGAGGTGAGATCTGGAGCTGCCACGTGTCTCTAGGCTCAGAACCCCCTCCTTGCTAAGGAGGTTCTCTGGAGCTAACACGTGCCCGGGGCTCCGGTCCGAGCCTCCCCGCTGAGGTGAGGTTCGGAGCACCACGTGTATCTGGGCTCCGATACTCGTCCCTACTGAGGAGAGCTCCGGAGCCGACACGTGCACTGAGGTGAGGTCCGGAGCTGCCACGTGTATCCGGGCTTTGACAATCCTCCCTGCTGAGGAGAGCTCCGGAGCTGGCATGTGCCCTGGGCTCCGGTCCGAGCCTCCCTGCTGAGGTGAGGTCCGGAGCTGCCACGTGTCTTGGCTCAGAGCCTCCTCCGCGCTTAGGAGAGCTCCGAAGCTGACACGTGCACTAGGCTCCGGTCCGAGTCTCCCCGCTGAGGTGAGGTCCGGAGCTACCACGTGTCTTCTGGCTCAGAGCCTCCTCCCTGCTGAGGAAAGCTCCAAAGCTGACACGTGCCTTGGGCTCCGGTCGGAGCCTCCCCGCTGAGGTGAGCTCCGGAGCTGCCACGTGTCTCCTGGCTCAGAGCCTCCTCCCTGATGAGGAAAGCTCCGGAGCTTACACGTGCCATGGGCTCCGGTCCGAGCCTCCCCACTAAGGTGGGGTCCGGAGCTGCCACGTGTGTCCTGGCTCAGAGCCTCCTCCATGCTGAAGAAAGCCTTGGAGCTGACACGTGCCCTAGGCTCCGGTTCGAGCCTCCCCGCCGAGGTCCGGAGCTGCCACGTGTCTCCTAGCTCCAAACCCGTCGATAAGAGCTCCGAAGCCACCATGTGCCCCACGATCCGTCGTGGGCCGTGGGTCGACGATGTCAAGGTGGAAGTGTGCTGTCAAGGTGCGCATTCAAGGCTCGCGCCTTCCCCAGAAGCATGGCGCACTACGCACGCCTCCGTCCTCTGCCAGTTCGCCATTACGGTGACAACACATGACGACAAGGCGTGACAGCGGTACAGTGCCGTCCAACGGCGCTGGGCCGCCCAAGCGGAACGACAAGACACAACGACAAGACGGCGTCTTCATCATCACCTTACACACGGACAGGGACGCTCAACGCGCCAGGCGGCGGGACTTAACTCCCCAACCGACTGCTCTACTAGTACAAAATCCTAGATCATGTATGGGGTTCGCATAGCTCTGGGGCCACCTGGCGGGCCCCAAGCCACATTGTAACCACCCCGGCCGTGGACTATAAAAGGACCGGGGTGACCACCTGTGACACCCTCATCTCGGGTGTCAGCATATGTTCATGCTTTATGAAGAGGAAACATTTTAAGAAAAGAAGGAACAGAGAAAAATATCAAAGGAATAGCCAATGAGAGCCGAATCCAGCTTTCAGAAAGCGCCGAAGACAACTTACCGCGGCCGCTGGCCACGTGGCGTGTTCGGAGCTCATCCCTGCGAAGTAGGGAGAGGCCGCCGCCAAGTTGGCTACGTGGCAGGCTCGGGGCTCGTCTCCGCAAAGGGGAGAGGTCCGATCAAGTGGGACACGTGTTGGACACGGAGCTAGCCTCTGCGGAAGAAGCAAAGGCATTTCTGCAGGACACGTGTCATCCCTGGAGCTAGTCCTCGCGGAAATCAGAGGACTTGTCGCGTGGGATACGTGTCGATCTCGGAGTCCACCTCCGAGAAGTCTGTCGCTGCTGGACACGTGTCGACCTCGGGGCATGTCCCTGAAGAGAGAAGAGAGGAAAGACCGGCGCCAACACGTGGCGTGCACGGAGCTCACCTCCAAAGGAGAGGGAGGTCTCGGTCGATTGACACGCGGCACAACTGGAGCTCGTCTCTGCGGAGAAGGAGATACCAGGCCCCGGAAGGACACGTGGAGCCTCCAGAGCTCATCGCCGTGAAGGTAACGAGTTCTGGAACGGCTGATACGCGTAAGAATACCGGTACGTAAAGGAAACCGACCTGAATTCCACAACGTTACCGCACCAAATCACCTAAAGATAAGATGATAGGATCCAATGACGATATGAATAAGACTCTTATTCAGGATACAATCAGATCAGGACTCTTCTCTTCCCGATTATAAATAGAACCCAGAACCTCTGGCTGGAACCACAAACTTCTTTTCCAACTCCTGAGCCGATGACTTGGAGCCCTAGCCCTAACTCGCCGAGTAAACCATCGCCGAAGCGCAACAAGGAAGATCGCCGGAGGAAAGCACAACGGTCTGAGGAGGACCTCGAAGGCCGAAAAGAACGTAAGGTAGGCCCCAATACCGCCTTACGATATCGTTGTGTTTTCTTTGCATCTGTTCTTTGATTCCTTACGAACAGAAGCCTTCTCGTGGATAGATCACTTGATGATCAGGTTGATCCAAAGACAAGATCATTGCCACGTCCACCTTTAATCCGAACACCTCTGTCCATGCAAGCCATGCAAAAACACGAACAGACCAATCTAATAAAATTAATCATAGGATAGCATGCATGTGCATCATCGCATCTAGTTTAAAGTTTGTGCATTGATTGTTGTGAATCTTGTATGCACGTGATCCTATCTAGCAGGACAAGCTCAGGGAGCTGTCTACGACGAACTGCAGCAACCAGGTTTTGAGATTCAAGAACAACCGGAACCGCAAGAACAAGGCAAGTGCTCCTTGACCATGTTGATCCTATGTTTTGGGTAAAACTATTTTATTTTGCGAAAAGGTGTGTGTGCTGAGTCAAACATGATAGGAAAACCCTTTTATAGGAGTTTACTAGTTTTGGTTAGACCACCCTTGTCGCCTGGGAAGTTTATGAGTCGGGTATGGTTTTTGCTTTATGCTTCGCTGAGTCTATGGGATTGGGAAGCGAGATAGATGTGTCTATCTAACTGCACTCGTATAGATAATGAGAAACTGATGCTGATAATGGACATGGATCGGAGGGAGATCTAGGCAAGCCTGGGTTTGTGGATGAGGTAGCATGAGATGGTGGTTTTGCTTGCCGTAGATCTAAGGACCGGTTCATGCATGCACATGCCAGGATAACAGTGCCACCACAAGGCCAAGTATGGGTGCGGCTTAGCTGAGTAATTAGGTAAGTTGCTAGAGTGTTATGGACTGTGGAAGGCGCGGGGAATGGGAGTCGAGTGAGGACTGCCCTGGGAACTGCATGGCACAAGAGGGGGCCCGTGGGTGGAGAATTGGAGATTCTAGCCTGCCGGTGAAACCTTAGTGAGTCCATACATCTAGTAACCCCTTTGTAAAGGCTATTTTGTGATCTCTTGACCATACACCGACGGTTGTGTACTGGTATAATGGAGGTTCTGCAGTCGCCGACGGGTGACGAAATCACAAACTTGTGGGTAACGAGGTGCAAACTCTGCGGAGTCTAAAACTATCATGATAGCCGAGCTTACGGTCACGAGCGCCTGGCTAAACTGCCATGATTAGTTGGGATGGTTATTGGGAAGGTTCTTGGTTATGGTTAATGAGTTTGTTATGGTTTGGTTGTTGGGACTGTGGAGTCCGGGTGATAAGATGGTTGCATGACTGTTGAGTCATGGCAGCGAAACTGGTCTCGGTGTGAGACAAAGTTGTTTATGAGATAAGATGGTAGCGAATACGTGAAGGTATTCGTGAGATGGTAGCGAATACGAGGAGGTATTCGTGAGTAAGAATGAGGTTGGTTAATGTTCGGGTGGAACATGGAAAGCGATGGAGGTATGTTGGTAATTTAATACATGCTGGGATTGCATTCATCTAAAGTTAAGTTGCTGTTTTATCATGGTTTTATAAATATGCTTTTCTGCAAATAAGCCTTTTTATACCTACCTTGTTTATGAGCTGCATATCATGTGTTTTCCCGCACTTGCGGAGTACATCATTGTACTCAAACTTGCATTATTATTTTCATCATCAGCAGCGGGAGAAGCCTACTATGAAGACCGAGTGGAGCATTACGGCGTGTGATCTATTCTCAACCTTGCCTGTGGAGGGATTAGAGATGGAGCCACTTCTGCTTAGATTTGCTTCCGCATTAGCTAAATTGCTTCCGCTTTAGAATAAAGACTTCCGCTGTGAGCATGAGTCCAAGACTCATGAGGTATTGTAATAAACTCTGTTATTCGTGGTAATATATAATCTGAATTCAGTTTGTGGAACGTATGTGTATGTGTGATGAACATCCTGGGCACACATATGCATTAGTTCTCGGTTCCGTGGTTTTTCCCACAGAATTGAGGGCGTCACACCACCCGACAAAGGGTTCATGACCCAACACCCTCTCACTCATACAAGCAAACAATAGAAGAGACACTCCCGTGGATGTAGGGTATTACGCTCCGATGGCCCGAACCACGTAAATCTCGGTGTTCATCCGTCCTCTTAAGCCCGATCGTGTTAGGGCGCCAAGCCCCCTCCAATAAAAGAACCTCGCTGGCTGCTTCCGTAGCAGGCCGGGAGGAGTGTCGCAGCTCACACACTCCGATAGACGGATTCAGATATTTATTGAAAAAAACAATTCACAAGTAACATGTAATTCATAGTTCATACAAATAATTCATAACACATCCACATCAATATATACATGGTTTGTACATAAAACATACAAATAATTCATACATAGTGTATATATGATTCAAACACACATGCATCAGTGCATCACCCTCCACACTGCACTGGATGTCTGGACCAGGACGGGACGATTAGAGTTAGCCGGTTTGAGTCAGGCTGCCAGTGCACAATGAGCCAAAAAATATTCGGATATTTTTCAGATTATGATTCAGATATATGTGATGAAATATGAATATTCGACCATTCGAACGGATATTAAGCTGTACCGTTTTCGATCCATATTTGATTGAGATTTGATAAAAACGGATATGGACCGGATATTTCCAGATCGAAAACCTGGAATCAAAAAATATCCGATCTATTTTCATCTTTAATGTGGACGCTGACGTTGCACAGTCCACCGGCTGTCAAGGGCACAAGCATAATTTACTCACGAGCCGCACCAACGCTGGGTTGGAACGAGCAAAAAAATCTGGTGAGACCAGTGGCTCAGAAGTGCGGGTTGCAGACTGGGCGGCTTCCCCAAGACGCGAGCCAAACAGCTGGGCCACAAGATTTTATCTTTTTTTTTTCGTGCGCCTCCACGCTGCACGTCGACCGGCGGCCCACGGAGCCTTCACCACCGCGGGAGCAGAGCAGAGGACCCGAAGATCCAGAGGCCAGCACGGCTCCGACCGCGGCGGGGCGACATGGAGGCCAGCCGGATCGCGCTCTCGGCGGCGAGCGTCTTCCCGAGTCGCCACGCGGCGGCAGGTGCCTGCCCCTCCCACTCTCTCGTCTCCGGTTCTGTACTTCCCGTTCCTTTGCTCCTTGGATGCGAATCGGGGAGCAGTGCGTGCCTGTGTGTTCGTAGTGGATAAGGTTGACACGGGTAGTCGAAGCTTGTGCTGTCCGAGCGGTCCTGGTCGAGATAAAGCTACAGGGAAATGGAGATCCTGATTCCAGCTGTACCCTGTGACTGCCGAGGATGAGCTGCAGTTCTAGTTTGGCCAAAGTTGCTGCTGCGTAGCGATATCTATTGATAGAAAGTCATTGGTAATTGCTGTGCATAGGCTTTCTCGATTTTGTAAGGGAAGGAAGAGTCCTTCCTTTAGTTTCCCGCTATCAAGTTGCAGGATTATATTGGCAAGAGGTTTGCGATGTCACTGTATGCTAAAATTATTGACTGTATTCTTGGCAGCAGCGAAAATAAGTGTTAAATGTCTAATGTAAACGTCAATATATTGTGTACCAGTAGTAAAATTCTGGTGCTCTATTTGATTGCTGATGTTTTTTTAGTAAGGGACAGTTTGGGCGTTAAATCCTTTTCTATCTGGATATACTCTATAGAAACTATCAACTGTTTCCGAATTCCAGCTGTGAGAATCTCGAAACAGCATTCTTCCTTGGTAGCACCATGAATTGTTGCTCACTCCTGCTATTGTTTCTGAAAACACAATTTTTTCCCTTCATTCCAAACCTCTCAAATTACTACATGATGATTCAGTCCGCACCCCGCCCGTGAAATATTTCTCTATGTCGACCCTACAATCTGCAAGCTCACTGTTCTAGACTATTACCTCATGACTTTGACACTGTGTGACAAAATTGTTCATCTATCTTTCAACCTGTTGAGACCAGCATGTGACCAAGATCACTGTGTTGGAGATATGATAATTTTAGATTTGTTTATTGTGTCATTTTGGAGTGCGGGTGTGCTTACAGGACAATTAGCTAATATTTCTTGCCCCTTTTCCCTATGTTCTGCAGTAGATATATCTTCTTACAAAGCAAGGTGCCAAAGTCTTGCAGTCCCAGTGGCTCTGGCAGCAGTTGCATCAGGAAAAGGTGGTGGTGTGCTTGATCGGCCCGCAGAGAAAGTTACTCCTGGTCGCCAGTCTGAATTTGATGTCAAGTAAGTGATACATTTGCTGTCGTCCTGCATCGCTTCCTATTAGTTGTGAATTCCAGATATGAACTCTAGAAAACAAAATACATCATTAATGGTCTCTTTGGTTCAGCTTTATAGAGCAGATCCACTGTCAAGAATCTGAAATTTCAACTAAAGGGGTTTTCTTGCGACACAGATTCTTAAAAAGTTGTCGTTTTTTCCAGTACAAATCGGAATGTCCTCTCACATCAGATTTCCCAGATTTCTCACCCAACTATTAGAAAAATATCCATCTGTCACTGGTTACACACCCGAATCATTTTCTTTCTCCTTGCTCAAAACAGCTTTTCCACAGCTCACGGCAAAAATTAGATTTTGAGGAATCCTCAGCTGAATCAAACACACCCTAAGTGGTGTGAAACTGATATCAAAATTCTCAGTGTTAGTAGCATCTTGAGTTCTGGACTGATTCCATTGTTAAAGAAAGAGCGTCAGTTGTTCTCCATTCATCTTATTGCTATTACTGCAATACCACAACCGTCTTTTTTCATGGATAGAGAAATCATCATGAAACATATTTCGTACAAATTACAATCGCTGTATGGAGTATCTATAGCTGAACATCATATATGCATATCTGGTTACTGTCACAATTGACACGAACTGGCATGAGACCCTTCCAATGAGAAGAAAACAATCGTTAGTGCACTGTATATAGACAACTGGTGTGAAGAGGTTATGTTTTATCTGTTTGCAAAATGACCATTTGATATGTGTGCAAAATGGTCCCAAGTTTTCGTTCAGGGTTGCATTGCTTGCTTGCATTTCCTATCTGGCGTAAGTGATTGGGCAATGGCACAGCACTGAACAAAAACAGTGCAGCACTTAAACACGTTTTGGACAAGAAGATGGCAAGCCAGGTTACTGAACTTGGAGATTGGCTGCTCTGCAAATGGTTTTCATCCTTATCTTTGGTCCTTGGTGAGCAGTTAGTCAAAGCATTTTCACCCTAGAGCTTTAACTGCTTTGGAATAACCTGTCTTCAACCTGACACTACAATTTGTTGAATTTAATATACGGTACCCAAGTGCCTATAGCTATGGGATTTTTTCATTATATTATTACCGTTAACGTTTATAACCTTATCGTTAACATTAAATGGTGGTGCTTAGGAAGTGAAGTGGCCTATATTGTTGATGATAGTTATATCGCTTTCAGTTTTCAGGCTAGATAAGCTGATCTCATTGAGCTGTACTGTACACTCCCCTTGAATGGTTATATATTGCATTTGTCGACCCCTTATTTGATTGCGCAATTGTAAACCATGTCGTGACCAAGTTCACCTGTCGTGCAGGAAAAAGCGCAAGATGACGCCTCCGTGCCGTGTCATACTGTTCAACGACAACTATAACAGGCGTGAATACGTCGTCAAGGTTCTGATGAAAGTCATCCCCGGAATGACGGTCGACAATGCCGTCAACATCATGCAGGAGGCACACGTAAATGGGCTGTCAGTGGTGATCATCTGCTCCCAGTCCGAAGCTGAGGATCATTGCACGTCGCTCAGGGACAACGGCCTGCGAAGCTCGATTGAGCCTGCAAGCGGTGGCTGCTGAGGAAAGGGTGTTCCTGATATTATTTTTGCAGTGTATGATTTTTAAATGCCCTGGGTGACAAGATAAAGTTGGAGTGAGTTTCAGTCAGTTATTGATACCTCCATACCACTTTGTACTTGTAGGTGTAAATCATGAAGAGTCATGTAGAACAGACATAGCTTTTTGAGTTATGGTTTATGAAAACATTATTTACATTGTGTTCACTGCCGCCAAATTTGTTCTAATTGCCTTGCTGTAAGTCAATGTTTAAAAAAGTGGTGGAGAAAAGCGAGCGGAGGAGTTCCGCCTAGCGCGTAGGCGCCGGCGCCTATGCGTTTCACAAAAAGTGGAGTCAACTCTATATATATATACTATTAATTTTTGGAAGTGGGTCTTAGCTCAGTAATAAAGTTTTGTTGCTCTATGACCAAGAGATCATGGGTTGAGTACTGGAAATATTTTGCAAAAATGTAAGGAAAGACCATGTAAAAAACTAGAGTGGTTCGACCTATTATAAATTTTTAAATTTTATAATAACGAGTACTTCAATTAGTGAGATAAGTGGCTAAAAGCGATAATAAAACGGGCAAAAAGCGGTGAAAAAGCGCAAAAAAGTGGCAAAAGATGCACTTTTGAATGCTTAAGCGTGCGGCCACTTTTAGAAAAGCGAAGTGCTTACCGCTCAACGCCTAGGCGCGCTTAAGCGGTGCCTAAAGCCCACAAAGCCTTGCTCTCCCCAATCAAGGTCCTTTTCTAGGAGAAAAAGATTTTCAATAGTATATTCCGGTTTTTAAACAGAGGCCGTAACTGTTGTTTTGTGAATTCCCCACGTGTTACTAGGTGATTTCCACGCGTTACTTTGGATGTCTGTAATCTGAGGGTAATAAAATTTTACACGAATCATAAATTGTCTGTTGAGTATACAAATATGCTGGGAGGAATATATAATGTATATATGTTGGGAGTAGAAATGAAGTTATGCTTCAGCATAAAACAACACTTCTGTGTCAGAAAAGAACATTGCCTTACAGCTGAATGACATAGAAGAGTCAATCAAAACTGCATTTGCACTAAATTTCAAACTTCAACTGGAAACAAAACAAAGCAGACGGTATTGAAGCACAAGATTATGTTGGAATAATTTGGGCAGGGCCCATTGATTTCCCAAATTAATCCTATTAATTTTAAGACCCATATTAATGTTATGTGGCTAAACTATTTAGTCCCACATGGGTAGTTGAAGAGGATTCTGACCAACTTAAATAGGTGGACTATTCCTCTCTATTTAAGAAGTTGGAAAGAAGAAAATGGAGTGCTACACGCGTGTCGAGCCGTGCAGTGCGCGACGCGTACGCGTCACGCGCATTTTCACGTGAGAAAATCACGTGACTTTGACTTGCGACGAGCGGCGTGTGCGTGAGTGGAGAAATTGCTACATCATTCTTATTACGCTGAGTTAAATATTTTTACCGTTTCTGAGAATTGAATCAACTCAAATATGACGGTGAATTAAATATAGACGTTATTAGTAACTGACGTATTAAAACAGACGTTACTAGTAACTGACGTATTAAAACAGGGAATTATTCTCGCGCAATAAAGCTGATTCAGTATGCCTCAGGCCATATAAGGCGCTCCTCATTCACCCTAAAAAATAAACACTTCACTACTATCGCTGCGCACTCTGCATTCCTTTCGCAAGTCTCTGCGCGCACAGAACTTGCGAGAGCAGGCCTCCGA
The DNA here is from genome assembly GCA_030760725.1 of Neostapfia colusana. Taxonomy (NCBI): domain Eukaryota; kingdom Viridiplantae; phylum Streptophyta; class Magnoliopsida; order Poales; family Poaceae; genus Neostapfia; species Neostapfia colusana. Next base: position 113,644,115 of record JASWHV010000006.1, read on the forward strand.
AACCTCGTCTAGCTGCGATATTTACACGGGTAGGCGGACGATCAAGTTTTTAGGAAGCGCAACTCTGCGCGACTGCTCGCTTGTACGAACGACTACTTCCTGGTGAAGGACGTTCGTGGGACTTCACTGCTTACATTCTTCCTGCCTCAACTAACGATCGACTACTTCAAACATCTCAACATGTCAATTGTTGGGAACGACACCGCCGGTGCCTCCGGCACTAGTCTTGCCTCAGGGTACAATCTGACGCTCTCACGTTTATTTGTTGCGTTCTTTCTGTTCCTATACAGATTAAGCGCGAACACGAACAATCCTTATGAAGTCATAATATTGCTCATTTTCAATTATATCATGATTTTCTTTATTGCTTTTGGAATTAAAATATACCGTAAAATGCCTAAATATCTAACAATCCAAAAACTTGATCGTTGTGATAGGCTTTCGGTCACTAGTTTTGCTGCTGCGCTCAAGCCAAATGCTTTTGACGGATCAAATTATAAACGGTGGCGTGATAGGATGATTCTCTGGTTAACTGCTATGAACATCATTCATGTTGCGAAGGGAAAGCCTGAACAGTTTACTCCTGAGGAGGAGCAAACTTTCATGGCAGCCGATAACCTCTTTAGAGGCGCGGTGGTCAGTGTTCTTGCAGAAAATTTAGTTGATTTCTGTCTCACAGCGACCTCTGGCAAGGAATTGTGGGATGCGCTTGAGACTAAATATGGTGTTTCTGATGCTGGGAGTGAACTGTATGTCATGGTCATGGAACAGTTCTATGACTATAAGATGGTCGATAACCGTTCTATAGTGGAATAGGCTCATGAAATTCAGTCACTGGCAAAAGAACTCGAAGATTTCAAGTGTGTGTTACCCGACAAGTTTGTGGCCGGGGGCATTATTGCCAAGCTGCCACCTACTTGGACGGATTTTACCACTTCTCTAAAACATAAGAGAAAAAGAGTTCAACATCGCTGATCTTATTGGCTCTTTGGATGTTGAAGAGAAGGCGAGGGTAAAAGACACTCGTGGAAAGGGGATTGTTGGGACTTCTAGTGCCAATGTAGTACTAAAGAATAACTCTAATAAATCCTACAACAACAAGAAGAAGAACAAGCAGGGGAACCCTACAAAGACTAAACAGACAACCATTTTTAAGAAGAAGATGAAGGGAAATTGCTTTATTTGCGGCGATCCTGGTCATTTCGCCAGTGAATGTGAGAATCGCAAGTGGAAGGGCAATAAAAAATCAGCAAATATGGTTATTGGCGAAACTGCAGGAACATCGAGATATGGTAACATATTACCTACAGTTCTTTCAGTTTGTCATTCACTTGAGTGGTGGATTGATACCGGTGCTAATCTCCATGTGTGTGTTGATATATCCTTGTTTTTATCTTATCAGGTCGGAGGGACTGTCTCCTTGTTGATGGGAAACGGATCACATGCGCGTGTTCTTGGAGTTGGTACGGTCAATCTGAAGCTTACTTCGGGAAAGATCGTGCGATTGAAGAACGTGCAACATGTTCCAACCATCAAAAAGAATTTAGTCAGCGGCTCTCTACTTTGTAGAGATGGTTTTAAATTAGTCTTTGAATCCAATAAATGTGTATTGTCTAAGTATGGGAATTTTGTTGGTAAAGGTTATGAAAGCGGAGGTTTGTTCCGCTTATCCTTATCAGAAGATTGTAATAACGTTGTGAACAATGTCATGAATATTGATGAGTCTAATGTTTGGCATTCACGACTTTGTCATATTAATTTTGGTTGTATGGCACGGCTAGCAAACTTGAGTTTAATTCCAAAATTTACCTTAAACAAAGGTTCTAAGTGTCATGTTTATGTGGAATCAAAACAACCTCGCAAACCTCACAAGGTTGCAGAGGCGAGAGAATTGACACCATTAGAACTAATTCATTCCGATTTATGTGAAATGAATGGTGAATTGACAAAAGGTGGTAAAAGATATTTCATGACCTTAATTGATGATTGTACTAGGTTCTACTACATATATTTATTGAAATCAAAGGATGAAGCATTACATTATTTTAAAATCTATAAAGCTGAGGTAGAAAACGAACTTGAGAGAAAAATCAAACATATAAGGACTGATCGTGGTGGAGAATACTTTTCAAATTTATTCACTTTTTTCTGTGAGGAACACGGAATAATTCATGAGAGGACGCCTCCCTACTCACCTCAATTGAATGGGGTAGCTGAAAGAAAGAACCGTACTCTAACTGATCTTGTTAACGCCATGTTAGATACATCGGGACTTTCCAAGGAGTGGTGGGGTGAGGCTATATTGACAACATGTCATGTCGTGAATCGTGTTGCTATAAAGAATAAAGAGATCACTCCATTCGAGGAATGAGAAAAGAAAAGAGTAAATCTCTCATATTTGCGTACTTGGGGTTGTTTGGCAAAAGTAAGTGTGCCAATCAATAAAAAGCGTAAACTCGGTCCTAAAACTGTTGATTGTATTTTTATTGGTTATGCCTTCCACAACATTGGTTATAGATTTTTAATAATAAAATCTGGAGTACCCGACATTGGTACAATTATGGAGTCCAGAGATGCTACATTTTTTGAGGATATCTTTCCTATGCGAGAGGATCATTGTAGTACTAGTCAAAAATCTCGTATAAATGACGAGCCTACTGATATGATAGAACACAATGAACAAACTCTTGTGGGAAATCTACGCGGTGACAATGAAATTTCTAAAAAGAGCAAGAGACAAAGGACTGCAAAGTCCTTTGGTGATGATTTTATTGTGTACCTTGTGGATGATACTCCTAGAACCATTGAAGAGGCATATTCATTTCTTGATGCGGACTACTGGAAGGAAGCAATCAAGAGTGAGATGGATTTAATTATGTGTAATGGAACGTGGGAGGTTGTTAGTAGACCTTATGGGTGTAAACCCATTGGGTGCAAGTGGGTGTTCAAGAAAAATCTTAGGCCTGATGGTACAATCGAAAAGTACAAAGCGAGGCTTGTAGCTAAGGGCTATAATTAGAAAGAAGGAGAAGATTTCTTTGACACTTACTCACTCGTTGCCCGACTGACCACTATTCGAGTGCTACTTTCTTTGGCAACCTCATATGGTCTTTTCGTTCATCAGATGGACGTTAAGACAACTTTCCTAAATGGAGAGTTGGAGGAGGGGATCTATATGGATCAGCCAGATGGTTTTGCAGTAAAAGATCAAGAAGGAATGGTGTGTAAATTATTGAAAATCTTTATATGGTCTGAATCAAGCACCTAAGTAATGACATGAGAAGTTTGACAAAACTCTTACGTCTGTTGGTTTTGTTGTGAACAAAGTTGACAAATGTGTGTACTATCGCTTTGGTGGGGGTGAAGGAGTAATATTATGCTTGTATGTTGATGACATACTTATATTTGGGACAAACCTTAATGTGATTAAGGAAGTCAAAGAGTTTTTGTCTTAAAACTTTGAGATGAAGGATTTGGGAGAGGCTGATGTTATCCTTAACATAAAACTAGGGAGAGAAGGTGATGGTGGGGTTAAACTTCTACAGTCCCATTATGTGGAAAAGGTTTTACGTCGCTTTGGTTATAGCGATTGTAAACCTGCTCCAACACCTTATGATACTAGTATGATTTTGAAGAAAAATAAAAGGATAATGAGAGATCAGTTGAGATACTCTCAAATCATTGGTTCTCTTATGTATTTAGCTAGCGCTACGAGGCCTGACATCTCATTTGCCGTGAGCAAACTTAGCAGGTTTGTTTCAAACCCAGGAGATGATCACTGACGGGCTCTTGAGAGAGTAATGCGTTATCTAAAAGGCACAGCGAATTACGGGATATACTATTCCGGGAACCCGAAGGTTCTAGAGGGTTATAGTGATTCTAATTGGATCTCTGATGCTGATGAGATAAAAGACACGAGCGGATATGTGTTCACGCTCGGAGGTGGTGCTGTTTCCTGGAACCCCCCACTCCTGAGCAGAAAGGCCTCGCAGAGCGTCAACACCGACATATTGTAGAGCAACGTCTTGCAACTATGTACAAAGCTGACTGGTCCTTCGGGGTGGACGCCGTCTCCACCGGGCGTGGTCAAAATTCATGTTGATGGTGCGCGTCTGGCTGCTGCAGAGACCAGAAGAGGGCAGTTGCTCCGTTCAGAAGGCCAAAAACTTTCACGCAAATGGAATGAAAATAGAATTAGTCCCATCTCATTATGGACCGAAAGGGGCTGGTATTTTTCCAAGAAATCTCTAGCCAACCTTCCCCCAAGAGGTTTTTCTTAACACCAATGAATTCTATTAATGCTAGAGGAAAACGATAGCTCCAGGAATTTCTTTGTTCTCAACGCCTCCTATTTAGAGGAATTAGCCACTTCAACGACCTTTGATGGTTCCTTTATCTGTTGGTAATCTAACGAATCTCTCTAAAGTTCACATGGGGGAAAATTCACTACTACATACCTAACGCATCTACAAGTGTAGAAAGAACTCTTACTATTCATAACGGTCAAGTACCAGTCCTGCAACCCGCTTCAACGTTCTAAGGACCACAAATGATAAGATCTGACGTACGCTCATATAGGCTCAACTAGTAATACCAATGTAGGAACTCCGATTGGTTTCTCACAGGTCGGATCCCGTAGGAGTCTGGGCCGTGTCTCAGTCCCAGTGTGGCTGATCATCCTCTCAAACCAGCTACTGATCATCGCCTTGGTAAGCTATTGCCTCACCAACTAGCTAATCAGACGCGAGCAGCTGCCTGCTTTTGGTACTTAGCCCTAGCTTAGGAAATTGCCCCGGCTTTCGATGCCGACTATTTCAGAAACAGAAGTGGATGGATGGTGCTCTTTCGTAACTGACGACCTGCCTCCTCCTTCCTTGCCCGCCTCAGCGGAAATCTTCCTTATCTTAGAAAGAGTAAAGAAAAAGGCACCTAATCTTTGCCGTCTCCACTGAGATTTCAGACCTGAAAGGCTGGCCCTAGGCAAAAACTCTAGTTAAGAAAAACCTGAAGCAAGAACTTGTCTCGTCCCGGAAAGGCAAAGCTTGATAAGTAAACTCGTGGAAAAGAAAGGATGCCAAGTAGGGAACAGCAAAAGAAAGATACCTAATCCTGTAATTATGATTGTACTAAAGAGGGACCATCTGCCACACTGAACAGATCAGAAAGGCGTCAGATCTGTTCTCTATCGCCAGGAATCTACTTTCCTATTTTCTTCAAATGGAATTTAACCAGCGTTCTGTCAACGATGAAAGAAAGTAAATGAAGTATATTCTCAAATCAAGTCAACAAGTCAATATGTATGTGTCTCTATTCTACGAAAAAGAGGAAGGCACCACCGTCCCCTTTTTCTTCGCTCTTCCGGAACCGGTACATAAATTGGTGCTTTTTCTACTTTGTTTACGCAACCTTCATTTTGCTCATTCATGGAGTTGCATTTAGTACCTCTAAGAAAGATGATTATCCACCGTTAGTTAGTAATGTGGTTCTATTGGCGTATCAGTGTCTTTGCGTAGTTCTTTCATTTCCTGCTCTAGAGTAGTGACAATAATGGCAAGCGATTCAGCATCACCAGATAAGGATAGAACATTCTTCGGTCGAGTATCAATCCATTTATCACTATTATCAAGGACTTTCTCTCTCTTGCTAGAATCTGGTAGCGCTAACAGGTAGGTAATCGGAAGACTTCTCCTTGAAGGAGGAAGGGGGTAGGTAATTCACTCAATCAGTGTAGTTTGCCACTTCGTAAGTGAATGAGCAAATGTTCAATGCCAGCCAGGAGTTATATTACTCTTATTCAATGAGACAGGGAAATCCTAGTCTTGCTCCCAAACCCGATCCCTACTTTCCCAAGACCAGAACTCTATCCCTGCTTCCTACCTTTTTCCTGCTTCCTAACCTAATCCAACACATATGGATAGAATTTCTAAAAGGTTCTCGAAAAAGAGGTAATTTTTTCTGGGCCTGTATTCTTTTTCTAGGTTCATTAGGATTCTTAGCGGAAAAAAACCGATCTACTTCTTTTTGGTATTTTAGACTAAATTCTTTTGTTCCTCGATGTTCAATAAAACCCTCTTTTTTTAAGATAGAATCTTCCTCTGGGCTCCCATATTCGTCCTCTGAGTCTTCCTCTGAGTCTTCTTCTAAAGCCCCATATTCGTTCTCTGAGCATGCATTCTTTTCTCGGTTGCGGTGTACATCGTTGTAGTGAAAAGAGGGAAGAAGTGTTGTAGGCCAGGTAGGTTAAGGCGTAATATCGCATATTCCGTCGTACCGGCATGGCCCCACTGATTTGTTTTCGATCGGAGCATCAAGCATGGTACAAAGCTCGGCCACGGGTAGATTCTTGGTGGTTGACCACATGCTCCCCTTTGACTTTTTAGAGTGGTCTGTGGAGGCCTCTATTGGGAAGGTTCGTCTGAGGCTTCGACCGTCGCCACAAAGATTCTTATGAGGCATGCTTCTGACGGGCTGCCACGCGGGAGGTACTGGAAGACTTTTCAAGCTGTTGCTCGGGCTGGGTTGGGCGCAGTGAGTGCGTTCTATTTCATTATGGTTCACATACTTGGCTGCTACCAGGCCTAACTATCAATAAGTATAACTGCCTTCTAGCTCTTCTCTCTCGACGAAAGTACGGGGAAGATGCAATTCTAGGGAAGAGGTTGGTACAATCTCTCTAGAAGTATTAGTCCCTCTTCACGCCCGCCTAAGCCCGGCCCGGCCCGCGTTAGAGGGGAAGATTACCAAAGCGGAAAAAGACAGAGGGAGGGGGAGCTGCATCTTATTCTCTTCGCGAGAACTTCAGGATCGGAGAAGCATTCGGAAGGGGCGAGGCCTCGTTGGCAGAAGCAGAAACGATCCAATCCATTCGGGCAACGGATTGAGCAACTAGCGCAAAAGCCGTTGCGCTAACGCACATCCGTTTTCTTGCTCCACCGAGGGATGAAATCTTTCGACAACTAGGGAGGCGTCACCCGAGGCCGATTCCTGTGGATCACTATAGAATCTTCTATAAGCAAGCTAGGCCCGTCGGCTTGTCGATCCGGGATCGCCCAGGATCGGGTGGAAGGTCGGAGAAGCCAGTCTTCAGTGGTGCTTCCTTGGCAGGCGGATAGTAGATCAGAGCAATTATACCTTCGATTGTTGGGGCTTCTTGTAGTTATCGGACATTTCCTTTTCGATCCTTACTTACTACCATGTCCTGCAGTTTGAACACGAAACCATTCCTGACTTGATCCAGGCTTTTGTTCTCTATTCCACTATCTTTGCCTTCGGTTTCCTGAATGAACTGGTCAGATCGCGCGCCTCGTTTGTGGCGCCTTCGGCCACAGATCCTTCTACTGTCCTAGGTGAGGGAAGCAAGGTAACCAAGTAATCCTCTTTCTTGTGCTTCAGCCCTATGAGGATATGGTGAGAAACGTGGAACATTTGAGAAAATGTGCTGTGTCTTGCTTCCTTAGTCTCGAGCATAAAGAAGGCACCGAAAAACAGGTGGGAAAGGAAAGGTATACTTTTCCCAGCCGACAAGCTTCATTTAAGCCCTAAAGAACTAGCTTCCTGGCATTGCATAAATATACCTGTCTTCATCTTCCTTCTGCATCATTTGCTTGTACAATGCGGGTGCCATGACGCATACACAAGGATGGCAACTCATGGAAGGGCCCGGCCAGCAAACGAGATCTCTTACATCCAAAGGACCATGCCAATCGAAGATGAACCATTCACCGAGCCGAGTATGTGCAAGACAAGACACGGCTAGATAAGTCAAATAGAAGATACCGTTTTGATTCTTTAGAACAACTAGATGAACTTAGTAGATCCTTTTAGGAGGCCCCCAATGACCATAAATCGAACCTATCCTATTTTTACATTCGCATGTCTTTCAAAAGAAAGGATGCTTCAGAACAACCAAGTAGTACTGGGAACAACTCCTATTGCGTCAAAGGGTTCAGGAGCCATTCTATGATAAATCGAGAAGGGACAATCCGGTCCTGGTCCATAGAACCGATCAGAAAGGCCAGAAATCTGTGATCTATCGCACGAAAAGGGCTTCGTCCGATCCATTTTCTTTCTACTCTAGTGCGCTGAGCTGCGCTTCTCCTTCCGCTCGCCCCGGTCTTTGATCGAAGGTCTGGTATCCGCACCGACGCGACTACAAATTCAAAGGCATGCTCTACCTCGCACCTGACCAGCAAAATGACGTAAAGCTTGTCCCTCTAGCGAGGGTTTACTATATTGTGGAATTCCTCCCAAGGTCGGATACTGGGATCTACTATTTCAAATAGACTTTTCTTCAAATAGGTAGATGGAAAGAAAGCCATATTTTCCATCTTATCCTTATATATTCCATTCCCGCCATTGACAGCAACTCACTCTTTTTGAACTGCACTTTGAAAGCCGCGTTTTCCGTGGATAAGATGGCAGCGCTCCAGCTCACTAAAGAATGGGACGGCAGTGGTCCACCGGCAAGCTCGTTCTGATCTTGGACGCAGTACATTGGAATCCTGAAGCACCACCACGAACGCTACCGCGCGTGCGCCTGCGGTGCAGCCGGGTGCCGGCGGCTTATTCAAGTGCCCCCCGAACCGCGTGAAATGGTCGCCTATTACACGGCTCACAAACTCTGCCTGGGGTGGGGAATTCTTTGTTAGCTTTAGGCTAGCAATCCGGTTCAAAGCCAGATTGACCCACTTATTCGAATATAAAGAAGAGGAAGACAAACTAGCCAAGAGACAGAAAAAGGTCGGATATGTAGAAATCTTTTTCATTATCATAGTGGATCTTCGAAAAAACAGAAACTACGGAATCTATTCTATTGAGTCTCAGTTCCTTTGATTGAACACGTGGATGGAGTAGTTCACTCTGGTTTGAGAAATAGTGTTAGGGCAGTGAGTCTAGTTGATAGAGAGTTTCTTTACGGGATGCTGTCATAGTCGAGGCAATGGCCCGCTTGCTTTGTTTGGAAATGGACTCGATATACCATCTAAATTCCAGAGAGTATGGGGTAGCGAGGGGTGCTAGGTCTTTCTTCGCAAGCATTTCCCGATGGCGAATGAACCTTCGGTTCTTCCCAAGAACAAGGAGACAAGAACTAAATAACTCGTATCAGGCTACGGGAATAGTGAACGGGAAGAAGGAACTAGTGAGGCTTTCGTTGGTCAAATAATATGCCCTTCTCGCTTGAGGAGAGTGAAGGTCATGACTCGTCGGAGGAAAATCGGTAACCTAACCTACAGGAGTCGAAAATGAAGTAGGTCCAGGTATGATCAAGCTCTGTCGTGAGCCGGTGCTTGAACCGTGGTTGAGACTGCCGATGCCTCTCACATTAGTGAAAAGACCTCTCGTACTTCTCGCGCAACAAACAGCGTATTCTAACCCAACACCAACAGTGGCATAAGAAATCGCATCTGCAACCAAAACCCCAGCATAAGCTCGAATGACCCCTTCTCATAATAAGAATGTGCACGGTCTGGTCCGGTATGGAATGAACTTATAATATGATGATCGAGTCCATTCCATGATTATAAGCTCATAACCCTAGCACTACTGCTTGATTAAAGATTGAACGCCGGATCCCTCGCCCCGCAGGCGCTGGGGCAAGGTCTCCTCCAGGACAACAGACTCTGGTTCCCGGTAATACAAAGGCCGTCCTTCCTCCTTCTTCCCTCCCTTTTTGAGTACGGGAAGTGTCTTCTGTCTATTCTTCTTAGAATCTTCTCTAAAGCAAGCAAGATTTTGATGTCCTGTATGGAAGTTGATTTGGTGTCAGGAAGCGGGTTTTTCTTTGGCCAAACGGTACTTCGAACTTGGAACGAGCATGAGGAGATTAACGAGACTTCTTTCTCTTCTGAGTTTTTCTGGCGGACCGGTAACCCCATAGATCCTATATCTATCTATATAAAGAGGCAATCGTGTCAGGAAGCTGGTTTTTCTTTGGCCAAACGGTACTTCGAACTTGGAACGAGCATGAGGCCCGGGTCTGGCCCATTCCTCAAAAGATGTTTTTACAGGATCCCTATCCACAACAATTTTAACTTCTGGTTCCGGCGCATCTGTAGGGAGAGCTGCCCATTATTCTTCTTCGAGACGAATCCAAGAGAAACAACAGGAACAAAACATTCTTTCAATGGGAAATCATAATAAAGGAGCAGTCTAATAGTCAGTCAAAAAGCACTTTCAAATGATGAACTTGCTAATGCAACCGCTCATCAAACGGCTCTGCTGCAATGGATGGCAGAGGGTCCGTAGTACCCGAAGCACGCACTGGAGTGATCCAGTAGCCGGGAAGGGGCCTAGAAGTGCCTACTACTACACCACACTACACTTGGCTCTACACATTTACAGAGCTTACCCCTGTCCAGTGTCTGGCCAGCTAAAGAATTCACTTCCACCCGGGTTCTTCGCGAGACATAGGGCACTTTGGCGGCTATCGGTGAAGAGTGTGCACCGGAAGGAAAAGCCAGAAAGCAAAGAGGTTCGGTTTACGTATGGTGGAAGGTGACATTTTCCAGTCGGAATGACGGAGCTCTAAATAAAAGGTATGAAATCCAATCCCTTAACGAGTCGACGATTGAAGCCCCCAACGTTCTGCCAGACACTGGACAGGGGTAAGCTCTGTAAATGTGTAGAGCCAAGTGTAGTGTGGTGTAGTAGTAGGCACTTCTAGGCCCCTTCCCAGCTACTGGATCACTCCAGTGCGTGCTTCGGGTACTACGGCGGGAATCCCTGAGCCCAGCTTTTAATCCGTGCCTGGCAGTTTCAGCCGTGGTCCAGTCTAGCAGCCTCTTTTCGATCCAAGAGTCGCAAAACTTCTTCCCGCGCTTTCTATCTCTATACACACGTGAAAAGGAAGCAGATGCACGGGGTACCAACAATAAAAAGTCAGCTCCCATCCCTCTATCTTTGTTTCGCTAGCAGCCCTACCTCGTAATGGAAAAGTGCTCGCTATCCAGCCAGTCATCCGAGTTCCCACTTCCGCCTAGCAAGAACTTACTTCCCGCATTTCGGGGTATAGGTCTAACCACCTCAACTCCCCGTTTCTGGCATGCTATAGTTCTTTTAGTCTCTCGACGACGGGAATGGGAGATGACCGGTAAGCCAGATGCTTCGCGAACCACCGGTACATTTCGTTGCACTTAAATCACCCTCGTTAAGAGGCGCACTCCGATACCATTGATGTCCAATAGGAAAGGCAAAACCATCAAAGCGTTGATTAAAGAAAAGTAACTCCCATCCTATAAGACCTCGGATCTCCCCTTCGTCTGCCCATTTATCAACAGAACACTTCCCCATTCCTTGAACCTGAAACGGCAAGCGGCACGGGCTTTCGACGACTAGGGAGGCGTCACCCGAGGCCGATTCCTGTGGATCACTATATAATCTTCTAGAAGCAAGCTAGGCTTCGACTTGTTATTTATGCAATGCAAGATCGTTGCAAGCAGACCATCTTAACGAGGTCAACTATGGAAGCAGAACTAACAGCATTAGATACCGCCACAGTTGAGGCCGAGTGGCTTCGTGAACTCCTGATGGATCTGCCGATGGTTGAAAAACCGATACCGGCTATCTTAATGAACTGTGACAATGAGACTGTGATTACTAAAGTGAACAGTTTAAAGGACAACATGAAGTCATCTAGGCATGTAAAGAGGCGGTTAAAATCTGTCAGAAAATTGAGAAGCTCTGGAGTGATAGACTTGGATTATATCCCAACGGCTGAAAATCTGGCAGATCGATTTACAAAGGGTCTTTCACGATCTGTGATCGATAATGCATCCAAGGAATTGGGCTTGAGACCCATTTAGTGAGTCAAGCCATGGCGGCAACATGTCTTATGTGATCGGAGATCCCGTGAATTAGGACAATGAAACAAGTCATGACTGGCTGAGAGAAGAGAACCTTTGAATAAGGCTCATTCCTGTGAAAATGCATTTCTCTTCAAACTGTACGGCAGGTTGGCTTTTGACTTAATGTGATTCGTGTGGCTTAATTAAGCAAAGATGTTGTCCTACAGAACATCTTATAAGAATTACACCTATATGAGTTTGACTATTAGTCATAGTCTATGAGATTTGGGTAGTCTCTAGATGCTCATGAAAGGCCTGGAGTATGACGTATATGCTCCAAATCGCGGGGATGGCTTAGCAGCCTAGTACCAGAAAAGACCTTTGGTAAAACTTGTCTGCACAAGACTGTCAATTCAAGGCATAGTCCATTGATCAGTTGTAGACAAAGTGTAGCCTTTGCTCTAGATGGATGTTCAACATAACAATCTCCATCGAAACTCTGGTATATCAAAATAGTAGTGGAATTGAGCGCATTTTGTGTGTCTCAAAATTGGTGGGGATTGTTGGAATAATTTAGGCAGGGCCCATTGATTTCTAAAATTAATTCTATTAATTTTAAGACCCACATTAATACTATGTGGCTAAACTATTTAGTCCCACATGGGTAGTTGAAGAGGATTCTGACCAACTTAAATAGGTGAATTATTCCTCTCTATTTGAGAAGTTGGAAAGAAGAAAAGGGAGTGCTACACGCATGCTGAGCCGTGGCGTGCGCGACGCGTACGTGTCATGCGCATTTTCACGTGAGAAAATCGCGTGACTTGTGACTTGCGACGAGCGGCGTGTGCGTGTGTGGAGAAATTGCTGCATCATTCTTGTTGCGCTAAGTTAAATATTTTTACCGTTTCTGAGAATTGAATCAACTCAATTATGACGATGAATTAAATATAGACGTTATTAGTAACTGACGTATTAAAACAGACGTTACTAGTAACTGACGTATTAAAATAGAGAATTAATCTCGCGCAATAAAGCTGATTCAGTATGCCTTAGGCTATATAAGTCACTCCTCATTCACCCTGAAAAATACACACTTCACTACTATCACTGCGCACTCTGCATTCCCTTCACAAGTCTCTGCGCGCACAGAACTTGCGAGAGCAGGCCTCCGAAACCTCGTCTAGCTGCGATATTTGCACGGGTAGGCGGACGATCAAGTTTTTGGGAAGCGCAACTCTGCGCGACTGCTCGCTTATACGAACGACTACTTCCTGGTGAAGGACGTTCGTGGGACTTCACTGCTTTCATTCTTCCTGCCTCAACTAACGATCAACTACTTTAAACAACTCAACATGTCAATTGTTGGGAACGACACTGCTGGTGCCTCCGGCACTGGTCCTGCCTCAGGGTACGCTCTCACGTTAATTTGTTGTGTTCTTTTTGTTCCTATACAGATTAAGCGCAAACACGGACAATCCTTGAAGTCATAATATTGCTCATTTTCAATTATATCATGATTTTCTTTATTGCTTTTAGAATTAAAATATACCGTAAAATACCTAAATATCTAACAGATTAGGCGTCCATTCTGCAAGTCATAATTGATATCTTGCAACACAAGGGTTTTGGTGACAGATGTGTCTCATGGATAAAATGGATTCTCGGTTCAGGCACTCCCTCCAGACTCCTTAATAGAGTACTAGGCAAAGTTTTCCACTGTAGAAGAGGTGTTAGACAAGCGGACCCTCTCTTTTCCCTACATGTCTTGGCAGCATACCTTGTCCAATCTATTGTCAACAAAGCCAAGGACTAGGGACTGCTCAGGCTACCCATCCCAAGAACTAGAGGTGATTATCCAATTATTCAGTATGCATATGATACTTTACTCATTATGGAGGCATGTCCTAGGCAACTATTTATACTTAAGGCCTTGCTCAACACCTTTGCTGACTCTACATGACTGAAAGTCAATTATAATAAGTCCATCATGGTACCCATCAATATCAGTGAGGGAAAAATGGCAATCCTAGCAGGCACCTTCGATTGCATGCACTCTCTATCCTTCACATATCTGGGACTACCCCTAGAACGAACCAAACCAAGAATTGAAGACTTCCAGCCTCTATTTCAAAAGATACAGAAAAGATTAATCTCAACTTTCATCTTCCTTACACAAGGAGGCAAACTTTAAATGGTTAACTCAGCCAGTCAGCCCTTTCAGCTCTGCCAACTTTCTATATCTGTACCCTAAAACAACCACCTATAGTGGTAAAGCAAATTGATACGAAAACATTGCTTATGGAGAGATGCTGACATCAATGCTAGGAAACCATCTTTAACACCTTGGGAGATGGTCACAAGATCCAAAAAGGAGGGTAGTTCAGGAGTTATTAATAAGCTAGCCACCCAGAATGATGCTTTGCTACTTAGAAACCTGCACAAATTTAGGACATTATTAGGGACAATCTTATTTGGGACAATCACTATGCCAATAGGAGGCTAATGGTAGCAGGAAGAAAGGATCCTTTTGGTGGAGGGATATTATTAAAACTACAAACCTATGCAAAGGAATTTCAATTGTAACCAAAAGAGACCGTAGAAGAGTTTCATTTTGGAATGACATATGGGCAAATACCCTACTAGCACACCATTTTCAGCGGCACTATTCCTTCACTAATAAACCTTTCATCAGTCTACAAGAAGCTACTAACATGAACCCACTTAAAAAAATCAGCCTTCACTCACTGCACATGCTTATACTCACTACCAACAGATGATTGGTACCTTGCAAAATAAAGACATCAACCAGGGCCGAGATATGTGGGTTTATATTTGGGGGCATCCCAACTTCTCTAGCTCCAAGTGATACGTGCATATGATCAGTACAGTAAACTGCCACGTTTACAACAGACTAAACCGCCGTAATTAAGCTCATAACCATCATCATTAACTTATTTACGATGGTTATTACTTATTTACGACGGCATCCAGCCGTCACATGTGATTAGTCATAAATAATTTTATTAACGATGGCCTAAACAGGCCGTTGTAACTTACTGAGCTGGCACCCTCTAAAAGCTTATTTATGACGGTCAGTGTTAGGACACACCTTTCTCGGAGCCCACTTATGTATTCCGTCCATGGATTAGTAGTTGGTACGCACAACAGAATGTATCGAATATCATACATTAAATTTGTCTCAACATGACCTTTATGGTCTTACAAGCATGTCTTAAGTTACAATCCCTGGGCCTCACAGGGCCACTGAAAACAGAAAAGTTGAAAAGCAGTGAACCATGTGGCACCCTGCCCCTCAGGCAGCCTTGGCCACAGGACTAGACCTACTCGTCATTGTATCACGCTTCATCTTCTTCCTCCCTTTCCTCTTCTGCTTCTGAGGTCATAAATAAAATTATTTACGACGGCCTAAACAGGTTGTTGTAACTTACTGAGAGGGTGCCAACTGGCACCCTCTAGAAGCTTATTTACGACGGTCAGTGTCAGGACCCACCTTTCTCGGGGCCCACTTGTGCATTCCATACTAATCCCTAGATCAGTAGTTGGTACGCACAATAGAATGTATCGAATACCATACATTAAATTTGTCTGAACATGACCTTTATGGTCTTACAAGCATGTCTTAAGTTACAATCCCTATGCCGCGCAGGGCCACTAAAAACATAAAAGTTGAAAAGCAGCGGATCATGTGGCACCCTGCCCCTCAGGCAGCCTTGAGCGCAGGACTAGACCTACTCGTCATTGCATCGCACTTCATCTTCTTCCTCCCTTTCCTCTTCTGCTTCCGAGGGTCGTGAAGAAGGCAAGAGTGAGTACGGAAGGTACTTAGCAAGCCCTAACACTACTCAAGAGGATGTGTTTCATGTAAGGGGGTTGTAGCAAGGCAGTGCTATGCATAGAGGTTCTGAAAAGCATTTATGCAGGGTCTCTTTTGAAACAAGGTTTTACAAAGCAAAATGGAGTAGTCGTATCCGAATTTTAGTTGGTGGGACGTGGGGGAGTTGAGCTCCATCCCACCAGTTCCCTAAGTTTTAATCGAACGTTCACACCCATGGCTTTACTAGTCACGACACACAACCGTAACTTCCAAGACACGACAAACACTGCCACCCCTCCACATCAAGGAAACATACTAATACTAATCAAAAGGAACTCGAAACATAGTGTGTCAAGACCGTGACAATGGTTATCCAGATTTTAACACTCTGCAGAGGTTGTACACTTTACTCACAGGTCATGCACTCCTAGCAAGGGAGTAGCGTAACGTTTGCCTCATCTTTACCGAGTAACCTCACAATCACACCTCGGGACACACCCAGGGGCTATTTGGGCAATTACTCTCCCAGCCGGATCACGGGTAATGACTCCCCCGTGTCTTTCCCTGGTCTCCCGTGCCCTACTGACCACAAGATGGTTGATGTGGAAGTTAGGGAAGGCAACGGGTCGGGTATTGCAAAAACCAGACCCGACAGGAAATATGCACGGGTAAAATTTCCTACCCGAACCCGAACCCGCGGGTAAAAAATGGTACCCAAACCCGAACCCGACGGGTTTCGGGTACCCACCGGGTATGAGAGTAAAATCAATAGATATGCAATTTTTGAACAGCTGAATGGAGATATTTGATGAACAGGTTCAATATTTACACACAACTATTTCAAAAGACAGAATTCTTATTCGTTTTTTGGCCCAAATTTAAGAATCCGGGTACCCGACGGGTACCCGTGGGTAAAAGACAAAACCCGTACCCGTACCTGCACCCGCAAAATGACGGGTCGGGTACGGGTTGGACCCGCGGGTAAAAATCTGTACCCGTACCTGTCTGGTGCAATACCCGCCGGATACCCGAACCCGCGGGTACAATTGCCATCCCTAGTGGAAGTCACCAAGAAGGTAGAGAGAGTCCTGCCCATACAGGTTCTGTGGTTGTACAGAATCACTATGATGAGGTCATATGAACCGGTACTTATGTTGGTGAGGCGGCTCCATCAATGTTCACGATAGGTGGACTACACCGAAGCACACACTACTCATTCACCATATCCCGCCTCAACTGCTCCTGTTCCCCACTTCAACCTACACCAGTTGTACGACACAATTTACCCAACCCAACTCCTAACTCACACCACCAAGACACCTTTCAACACTTTTCACGAATTTGATGAATAGTTGCAATGACTTGCGATGCGAACATTGCAGGGTCCCTAAGCATTCTACTTTCAAGGAGACACATACGTCATCACATGATAGTGCGATGACGGGGCCTTAGGGCATCAAGGAGGTAAGTTAATAAGGTCAAGGAGGGGTTTGTGGTACTTCACATGTCAAGCACGTGACTATCACCTTGCAAGTATTCCGGCCTTGGATGGCGAGAGACAATATGCTACTTGCTAGTGTAACGGCTAGCCGATGTCATTGAGCTAGGTTAACTGAAGAGCATGTAACCACCGTCAATATCAACGCATCATCACGATGTTATGAAGCCATCGTGTCAGCCAGACTACTTACACGAAGAAGTTACTACTAGTCAAGCGGGTCTTAGCTACCGCAACGTTTAAAAGTAATCACGGAAAACCATGCATATTAAAACAGGCTATCAGGGCAATTTTGCAAATTGATAGGAGCAATCATGATCAAGGGGGTTAGAGCTTGCCTTCAAAGGCTTCTAGGAATTTCTCGTAGTTCGAGTCTTCGAGTTCCTCGTCGGCTTACTCGTTGGCTATAGTACATAGTTCACATGTATTAGCATTAAATCCAAAAGAACTCCAATAATTTCAAATAAAGCCCTAGTAGTGTGGTCGTAGGGAGTTTTATCGAAGTTTCGGTACATGGTATGTTTTAATTTTGGTTTGAATGGGGGATACCGTCACTTGAGTAGCTCTGCACAAGTTCACCCTAGGTTTCCCCTTAATTAGCTTAGATGAGTTAGCACCATTTTTAGGGCTGAGATTTTCTTGAGTTCATTTGGGCCATTATGCTTTCTATAATTTCATTAATAGTTTATCCCTATTTTTAAGAAGCTTTCTAAAATTTTCTCCGCACTCAGAAGTGTACCTCGTGTGTCCTAAGGTGCGGCTTTAGCAACTTTCGACGGGTACAGAGGCTGACAAGTGGGCCAGAGAGTCCAGTGTAGCGCATGTGCCTCTAGTGTTCGTGGACCAAGTCTACAGGGCCGGTTTCCATCGGTCCTTCTGAACCGGAGTGAGGTGGTGATAATGTGGAACCTGACTGGACCGCTACATGGGTTAGGCTGTCGAGGTGGCTGCCATCTCAACCGTCCCGTGCGCAAAGTGTTTATCTCGCCGAGTTGGCGCTGGCGGGGCTAACACCCGTGCTTGCTCTTTGATGTGGCGCCCTACTGGCCTGCCACCTAGGCGCCATGTGGGCGCTTGGCCGGCACCCTTGGCCGGAGCATGCCGGCGCGGTGGTGGGTCGCCAAAATTTGGCTGGGACCCATCCCTAGCCGTTGGTGGGGGATCCCAAACATGCCGAGCCTCTAGACAACGTGCGAAACATGTTGGAAGTTGTCTTAGGCCAAGGGGATTGCCGGAACAGCGGCTAGAGATCGCCGGAGATGGCGGTGGCCACGACGCTCGACGCGATGGAGCGTGCTCGCATTCTAAAGTGAACTTGTTACTCCTACACATGCATTGAGGTGTGCGGAAGGTCTTGAGACGCTTGGCCGGACCGGGGAAAACCCCATGGTGGCCGGCTGCGTGCCATGGCGGCGAGGCGTGGTGGCACTTTGCGTGCGGATGCCTAGGGCCCTATCCTCGACGCTTGCAAAGTGATATACATTGCACGTGACCTAGAGGAGCTGTGGGAGCGAGGAATCAGAGAGAGAGACGGGGGCTCACCAGAGTATGACTCGGAGCTCGCCGACGTTGGGGAAGAAAGTGGGGCAGCCTCGGGCTTCTGCTCCAACCGGCAAGCAAAGTGGCGCTCGGGTGTTTTTTCTTGCGTTCGAACACAGCAGCAGGGGGCGCTTTTGTACCGGCAAGCAGTGGCCGGAGGTTGGCGCACGGGAGGCGCTCGCGACCGCATTTGATGCAGGTGACTGGAAATCCAGGGTGAAGGAGAGGCGACGGGGGTTCCGAGCATGGCGCGGCAGGCATGGAAGGCGGCGCGGCATGGGCAGAGGGGACCAACACGATTCCTGGCGGTGGCGCGGGCGTGGGCAGCTGGCCGGTTCCAGTCGGCCGGGATTTGTGGCAGCGCTGCGGCAGCCCGGAAATCTGGGGGAGGGAGCAGGCGGCGCGGCCGACGGGATGGTGGGGCAGCGATGCGACTGGGTGCCGACACGTTTTTGGGAGAGGCGGCGACAGCCGAAGGTGGGAGAAGGTGCTGTAGCACCTGGGCCGCGCTGGGTTTGGCCGAGGGGAAGAGAGTGGGCCGCGTGAAGGAGGGGGAAAAGGGAAGAAGCTGGTTGGACTGCTGGGGAAGTGGTCTGCGCCCGGGAGAAGTGGCCCATCTCCCCTTTTTTCTTTTTTTTTTCTTTTTCTCTTTCTTGTTGTTTTGATTTCCAAATTTCAATTTGAATCTAATTTTCCTATTTATTTGAGTTTGTGGCTGTTACAGATGTACCCCACTTAAATGGAATCTTGTCCTCAAGATTCGATTACTTTCTCAAATAGATGGGGAAACTCTCTTCTGAGGTCATCCTCCCATTCCCATGTAGCTTCTGCTTCGGTGTGGTTTGTCCATTGGACTCGGCAGAATCGCACTGCACTCCCACGTGTCTACCGGGTTACGACGTCTAGGATCCTTGTAGGCAGCTGTTGGTATCTTAAATCCGGCTGTAGATCCATCGCATCATACGATACTTGCTCCTCTGGTACTCTCAGGCATTTCTTTAGCTGCGATACATGAAACACGTTGTGGAACTCGGACATAGTCTCTAGCAACTTCAAACGGTAGGCCACCGCTCCTATTCTTCCGAGTATTTCAAACGGTCCGATATATCGTGGCGCCAACTTTCCCCGTATCTGGAATCTCTTCGTACCTCGGATAGGTGACACCTTGAGTATACGAAGTATCCCTTGTCAAAAGTGAGCTCCCTTCGGTGGGTGTCTGCATAGCTCTTTTGCCTGCTGTGAGTTACCTTGAGATTCTCCCTGATTGTGGTCACCCGTTCTTCTGCATCCTTAATTATGGCAGGGACAAAATACAAACGCTCTCCAACCTCTGTCCACATCTGTAGGATCGAAGTACATGTGTAAAGCTACCAGAGGGGGGTGAATGGTAGATAAAAACTTTTCAGCGGAAGCAACAAAACACCCCTCAGCAGAAAACCGATCTGTTAAAGAAACCGTGTGTGCGACTAATCTAAACATGTTCAACTGTGAATAAACTAGTATATATTGTAGAGAATCAAGTCACAAAGACGTTACAACAAGAATCATGAAAATCCGTTGAGAGAAACTCAAGTTACGACCGAAAGATCGAACAAAGGTCAATCTGTCCTACGCGAGAAAAACAGTTCTGGAATACTGCAAAGAAACTCGTGTAGATCAGAAACCACAAATTCAATGACCGTGAAATTTTCACAAATAATAGATAATCAAGTTGTGAAGACAACCCAAAAATAATCACATCAATTGGATCTGAAAAACTCGAGTTATGATAAAACCACCGAAACAAGGTAGTGTTGAACAGAAACTCGACGAGAAAAACTTGTCTGAAACAAGTCGGACGAACAAGGCACAAAAGTTCCTTTAGAATACGAATTTTATTTATCAAAACACAAGAGGAACAGCCCCAAAGTCGTGCACCACGAGCTCTGGCCTCCTTTGCTTATATAACCAGCCCGAAGGCCAACTCAACTCAAACTAGGACTCCTACTCCTACTTAGATTCAAACTGTAACTCTCCAATACTGCTCAAAACTCTTCTATACGCAGATAGAAGCAATCTTAAGACTTCCAAACACCTTAGGAACGTCCCAAATATTCCTAAAACAACTCGACTTCATGTCCCACACGAAATCCTATCATAACCAACTCAAAACTTTCCATATTTGAGTCAAACACGACTCAGCCGCAGCCTGAGTCCATAACCTAGTCGGTTGGACCTTTCTGACCAATTCTTTACGTCCACATCTCTTCATCACGCCTTGGAACCATGCAGCCACGTCCATGCACTCCTTGCACACGTGCAAACATCTTCCAACAACGTCCAAGATACCTTCATATGCATTGTTCTTGATTCAAACATACTGCGCAACCTCCCGATCAACTCAACCACAATTCCTTCCGAACTTGGTTGTTGAATCTCATCTTATCCCTAAGACTAGTTCAATAGATCCCGTCACCAGACATGTCTTGAACTCAAGCAACACCTGCACATGAATAAACAACCAATACTTCGGAGCACAAGTTCTCGACTTGACTCTCGTTAGTTCCGAAACTACAACATCTTACGTGAGCACCTCACATAAGCATGTTGTAAACCATAGCAAAATGATATCATCCATAACCACCAAAACACACCAAAAAGTTAGTAAAATAGTACTAAGCAAACTTTCCATAAGAGTAAAGCAAGTTCGAAATATTGCAAGTTAAAAACAGAACCATTGCAATCAGGCTCAGAACCTTACCAAAGCTAACCGGACCTTGAACCAGAGCTTACCAAAGCTAGTCGGACCTAGCGCCGGAGCTTACTAAAGCTTAGTCGGACCTAGCACGGAACTTACCAAAGCTAGTCGGACCTAGCATCGGAGCTAGCAAAAACAAGTCGGACCTAGCCAAAATAAGTCAGACCTAGACAAAGCAAGTCGGACCTTACGTTGGATCTTGCCGGAGCTCGGACCTAGAGTCGGACCTTGTTAAAAAGGTGTTTTGGTAGTATTCAAAACTTTTATCGTCAAAGCCAAAGTGTTCAGCACACATAGGTCTCACAATCTCCCCCTTGATGAATGCATTGGCAACACCACTTAAAATCCGAACATTGGCTTATTCACATGAAAAGTTTTGAAAACAATTCCTCCCCCTTTGTAAATCAGAAATAAAATGAGAAGAAAAGCAAAAATACCAAAAATTCTCCCACTGAGAAGAATCGTGCCAAAACACTTGTGAATGTGTGCAATGTGTAATCAATTTCTCCCCCTTTGACAATGTATTCAGTAAGGTACAAAAGAGAAATTTTAATTTGTTATGAGCACATTATAACATATACATATAAAACAAAAAGCTCATCCAAATCATACTATCAAGTAACTTACACTATCACATCAATGAGATACATAAAGTAGTGTAAGCCATGCTAGAGATCAAATGTAATTTTTAATTTAAACAAGTCATGATCTCACAAACTTAACTATTTCAAGACCTGAAAGCATGACACTTGTTGCTGCATTATATTTATCACTTAAAGCACAAATTTTGATCTTATGATATTTGCAAGAGATTATATGCAGCATCAGCCTTATTCTAACCAACCAAGCCAAACCTATGTCATTTGACAGTCAGAAGCTTAAGGACATGGTTTTAGTCATACACAACTCCTTCCAAGTTCATATCTAAGTGCAATGATAAGCCATCTCAAAAGAAGAAGTGTGATGCATGTATATTCTCTTGATCTTTTCTCATTTTTTATTTGAACATAAAAACTCAACATGTGAGTAATCACTTGATTAATTCTTTATGATTAAAAGCACTTGTGAGCATGCAACAAGTTCAAAACAGCAAGAAAGTTCGACCATGACCAGATTTAGTGTAAGTAATTATTCCAATTACTAGACATGGTAAAAACTATAAAATGTATAACACGAGTAACGTAGTAAGAACTTTCAGCATGAAAAAGGAATCACAAAGTCATATATGCATGAAATACTATGCTCATATTATTTTAATTCCAGATTCACACATAGACTTCCCAAGTTTCAAAATTCTCCCTCAATTTAAGCCATGAGGATGCATAGCCCCTATTTCACTACGAATGTAACAAAAACGAGTGAAATCCAAAGGTTTTGTAAAAATGTCAGCCAATTGTTGTTCGGTATCTACATGGTGAAGCATAATGTTCCCTTTTTCGACATTATCACGGAGAAAGTGATACCTAATGTCAATGCGCTTAGTTCTCGAATGTTGCACGGGGTTTTAGCAATGCAAATGGCACTAGTGTTATCATAAAACAGTGGAACAATATCTAGATCAACCCCATAGTACTTAAGTGTTTGAACAATCCAAAGAATTTGTGAGCAAGCACTAGCAGCAGCTACATATTCAGATTCGGCTGTGGATTGTGCAACTGAACTTTGTTTTCTAGAGGACCAGGAAACAAGTGAATTACCAAGAAAATGACAAGCACCAGAAGTACTTTTCCTATCAATCCTACAACCCCCAAAATCAGCATCGTAAAAAGCTTTCAAAGTAACGGTTGAGGAAGAAGGAAGAAAAATGCCAAATTCTTGAGTTCCATGTAAGTACCTGAGAATCCTTTTGACGGCTTGACGATGTGAAGCACGTGGGGAGGCTTGAAACCGTGCACAAAGACATACGCTGAATTGTATGTCCGGTCTTGATGCCGTGAGATACAAAAGTGATCCGATCGTGCTTCTATATTCTTTTTGATCAACGGGATCACAATCTTCATCAAGTTTAAGTGTTGTTGCTGTTCCCATTGGTGTCCGAAGAGGCTTGCTTTTGTCCAAGTTGAAGCGCCTTAGGAGATCAAAATTTGTATACTTTGTTTGATGCACAAAGGTACCCTCCTTGGTTTGCTTGATTTGCAGCCCCAAAAAGTACGTGAGTTCTCCCATCATACTCATCTCAAATTCTGAACTCATCATAGCTGAAAACTTGGACACAAGATCATGAGAAGCACAACCAAAGATAATATCATCCACATACACTTGAACGAATAATGAGTCATTGCCATGTTTAAGCACAAAAAGAGTTTTATCAACCTTGCCCATGGTAAACCCCTTTTCAAGTAAGAATATTTTTAACCTATCATACCATGCTCTAGGGGCTTGTTTGAGACCGTACAAGACTTTGGACAGTTTGTAAACATGATTAGGAAAATTTGGATTTTCAAAACCAGCTGGTTGTTTGACATAAACCTCCTCATCTATGTAGCTATTAAGAAAAGTACTTTTAACATCCATTTGATATAGCTTAAAACCTTTAGATGCAGCAAAAGCTAACAAAATTCTTATGGCTTCTAATCTAGCAACAGGAGCAAAAGTTTCATCAAAATCTAGACCTTCAACTTGTGTGAAACCTTGAGCAACCAACCTAGCCTTATTCCTAACCACAACCCCATCCTCACTTTGTTTATTTTTAAATACCCATTTAGTTCCAATTAAAGTGTGACCTTGAGGTGGAGGTACAAGTTTCCAAACATTATTTCTTTCAAAATTTTCTAACTCTTCTTGCATGGCAATAATCCAAGATTTATTAGTGAGTGCGTGTGATATATCTTTGGGTTCAAAAGAAGCAACTAAAGAAGAATGAGCATGAGAATTGGGGTCGAAAAACCTGGATCTTGTAACTCGTTCATGCAAGCTTCCAATAATTTGTTGTGGAGGATGACTTTTGAGAATCCGGAGGGGAGTGGACACTTCACGAGCTTCTTCTTCTTCATGTCCATCACAAATAGATGAGCGTGTGACGTGAGGAGGATCTGGACCAGCAATAGTGGTCGTCGGTGCTGGCTGTGAATCAAGATCAGGAGCTGGAACAATGTCATTAGCTGCTGAATTTTCGGGCAGCAGCACCACTTCTTCCTCTTCTTCAACGAAAATACTCTCCCCCTGCGGATATGGATCCGGACCTACAATATTTGAACTAGTACCTGGGCTAGCTTCATCAAAAGAAACCTCACAAGTCTCCACAATTTTGTTAGTATCAAGTAAAAGCACACGGTAGCCTCTAGTATGAGATGGATAACCAAGAAACATGCCATCAACAGATCTAGCTTCAAATTTATCAAGATTACCATGTTTCTTAACAAAGCATTTGTAACCAAAGACCCTAAAGTGTGTGACACTAGGCCTATGTCCAAACCTGAGCTCATATGGTGTTTTACCTAGCTTAGCACGCAAGGAAACACGATTTGAGACATAACAAGCGGTTGCAATTGCATCAGCCCAAAATTTCCTAGGAGTTTGATATTCATCAAGCATAGTCCTAGCCATGTCAACTAAGGTTCTGTTCTTTATCTCTACAACACCATTTTGTTGAGGTACATATGGTGAAGAAAATTGATGATCTATTGCATTTTTAGCACAAAAGTGATCAAACGATTGATCTTTAAATTCGGTTCCATTATCACTTCTAATTGCTCTTAAAGATCCTAGGTGATCAATTGATAATCTAAGAAATAAAGTTCTAAAGTGACTAAAAGCTTCATTCTTAGATGCCATAAAGTAAACCCAAGAGTATCTAGAATAGTCATCAACAATCACAAGAACATACCATTTACCTCCGAAGGATTGAACACGTGAAGGTCCTACGGTGTCAAGGTGTAAAAGTTGACCCGGTTCAGTTGTCATGGTCATTGTGAGAGGAACATGTGAACCTGCAACCATCTTAGCATGTATACAAGAAGAGCACACAATTTCTTTGTCCCCTTTAAGCTTAGGCAGCCCACGTATGCGATCAAGAGCACTAACACGCATAAGATGATCAAAGCCTACGTGCCCAAGTCTACGATGCCAAAAATATAAATCTTTGGAATCATTTGTAACTAAACATCTATGCTTAGAGGAAGACATATAAAAATCAGCTTTAAAAACTCTTCCAAACCAAGACATGTTAAAGATAAGCTCACTATTTGAACCTACAACTTTGCAGCAGTTTTTATTGAAAATAATTTCCAGATTTTCATCTAGCAATTGTGAAACAGAAAGCAAGTTGTATTTCAAATTTTTGACAAGTGCCACATCCTTCAAAGTGTAGTGATCATTTACTCTAACCGAACCCTTAGCAATTATAGGAGTTGAAGAATTATCGGCAAAAGTAACATTCTCTACACGTGACAAAAAAGAGAGAGAGGAGAACCATTCTTTGTTGCCGGTCATGTGGCGTGAGCAACCTGAATCCACAATCCAAGTGTTCTCCTTCCTCAAGCGTGTAACCTACATAGAAGCACAATACGTCGATGACTCAATACTGGGGTTAGTTAAAAAACATTTAGGAATCCAATACTGAGTCACACGATGTCCAGCAGGAATAACATGCGAAAGCTGAGATAAAACAGCAGGTTTATGAGCCAAAGTTTGATATTTTTTGTTCTTAACTACTAACCTATGAGGTGTTACTTGTGTAGCACGAAAATCAGTAGCTAAGGAGGCAAAAACAGAAGGTCTGGAGGCAAAAACTGAAGCTCCAGAGGCAAAAACTAAAGGTCCAGAGGTAAACTTTGAATATTTCTGACTCATAACAGCAGGTTGCATGTTCCTGACATTCGGTTTAGTATGTGCAACAAATTTTGCATGAGAGTTATAAGATCTAGCTTGCATTCTTTCCTCTTTATGTTGGTTAGCTAGTCTATAACAAAAATCTATGATATTACCATCTCTACCATAATTGGTACAATGAAATTTAACTTTGTGTTCATGTCTAGATGAGCATGCAGTATGCTTATTTGAACCCGAATGTGACAACACTCCTGCAGATTTAAAAACCACTTCTTTTTGTTTAGGAACTGTTTGAATCAAACCACTTCTTAATGATTTTACAATTTTAGGTGGATGTTCCTTAGCATGAGCATGTGAATCAAAACCTAAACCAGTTTTATCATTGCAAGACTTGGAAGAATTCAGCAGCAAGTTTAGGTTCTTATTCCTATTACAAAACCGATCTAATGTCCTATGCATGTTATCAAGTTTATTTGATAGATCAAGGCAATTTTCACATGAAGTTTTTCCTTTTAATTTGCAATTGGAACAATATTTAACTTCATGAGAATATAAAGCATTGTTCAATATAGAAATTTCTTTCATAGCATCTTGTAGTTTCTTATCAAGATCATCACAAGTAGAACAATGCAAATCAATTGTAGAACAACAAGCATCTTTCAAGTTTTTATCATTGAGTGCAGCAAGCTTTTTGTTCTTTTCGATTTCAAGTTCAAGTTTATCAAGTGTGGAGGTGTGTGCACTTCTTAGAGAGGACAATTATTCATATATTAAATCACATGAGGAACAAGAATCATCACTAGGAATCAAGAATTTTAAACGATTAATTTCAGATTCTAGTGACTCAATTTTAACAGCATTGTCCCTAAGCTTTTTGTCTTTTTTCTTAACAATAATAGTGGCACGAGAAATAGCATCATACATTTCTTCGCAAGTAGGACATACCTCTTCGTTGTCACTGTTGTGTTCTGCATCCTCCATACTTGATTTTATTTTGCCCGCCATGAAGCACAAGTTTGCCAAATCATCTTCATCTTCATCACTTCCAATGTCTACATCACTCGAGCCAAGTTCTTGAAGTACGGTGATGAAACTGTTTATCAGTTTGCGTCCTGTAAAACCCTTCTTTTTCTTGTTGGTGTTGCCAAAAGAGGACTTGACTTTATTCTGCTTTTTATCATGGTTAGAAGGACCTGAAACGTTAGGGCAATCTGTACGAAAGTGTCCTATCTTACCACATTCAAAAGCATCGTTGAGGTCCGGAGCTTCCTCTCCTTCTAGTTCCCACATTTTGCAATGCTTTTGAGAACCTAGTAGAAAGAAGTACTAGCTCCTCCTCTCGAAACTCCTCAATCTATTCCAGGGTTAGTGAAGACAGCAAAGCAAGTGTATTGCTAGATGATTGGCCAGAGCTAGGAATATCACGTTGTAAGACAAATGCAATAGTCTTATTTGGGTTCTTACGTGATATAATGTCAATTTCATGAGTTTTTAGCTTAGAATAAAGCACATCTAATGTAAGAGTACTCATGACAGTGGATTCACGTATGGATGTTACTTTTATCTCCCAAATTGACATGTCTAATGCACTTAGTAATTGCCTAGCATTTTCAGCATCTGAAAAATTAACATTGACGCTACGCAAGTTGTTGAGAATTTTATTAAAGCGAGCAAAGAGGTCATCAATGGACTCACCGGGTTGCATCTCAAAGCGCATGTATTCTTTCTTGAACATATCCTGTCTTACCTCCTTGATCGTGTTGGATCCTTCGTGGTAGTCACAAAGTGCTCTCCACACATCGTACGACGATCGGAGGTGTGCAACACGGTCGAAGTCGCTCTGAGTTAGTCATTGTATGATCAAGTTTCGAGCCTTGTTGTTGTTGTCGACATCTCTCATGCTTTTAGCCGTGACTTGATTGTTTGAAGGCACATCGTAAGGCTTGTACACCTTTTCCCATATTGCAAAGCCTTGCGCCTGGATGAAAGCTTCCATGCGTGCCTTCCAAACCTGAAAATCAATACCACTAAACACACAAGGTTTGGCGGAGTATTTCTCCATGATGATTAGTCAAAACACGTGCAAATCACAAATATTAGAGCAACCTGGCTCCTATACCAATTGTAGGATCGAAGTACACGTGTAAAGCTACCAGAGGGGGGATGAATGATAGATAAATTTTTTCAGAGGAAGCAACAAAACACCCCTCAGCAGAAAACCGATCTGTTAAATAAACCGTGTGTGTGACTAATCTAAACATGTTCAACGGTGACAAAACTAGTATAGATTGTAGATAATCAAGTCACGAAGACGTCACACCAAGAATCATGAAAATCCGTTGAGAGAAACTCAAGTTACGATCGAAAGATCGAACAAAGGTCAATCTGTCCTACGCGAGAAAAACAGTTCTGGAATACTGCAAAGAAACTCGTGTAGATCAGAAACCACAAATTCAATGACCATGAAATTTTCGCAGATGATATATAATCAAGTTGTGAAGACAACCCAAAAAGAATCATATCAATTGGATCTGTAAAACTCGAGTTATGATAAAACCACCGAAGCAAGGTAGTGCTGAACAGAAACTCGACGAGAAAAACTTGTCTGAAACAAGTCGGATGAACAAGGCGCAAAAGTTCCTTTAGAATACGAATTTTATTTATCAAAACACAAGAGGAACAGCCCCAAAGTCGTGCACAACGAGCTCTGGCCTCACTTGCTTATATAACCAGCCCGAAGGCCAACTCAACTCAAACTAGGACTCCTACTCCTACTTGGATTCAAACTGTAACTTTCCAATACTACTCAAGACTCTTCTATACGCAGATAGAAGCAATATTAAGACTTCCAAACACCTTAGTAACGTCCCAAACATTCCAAAAACAACTCAACTTCATGTCCCACACGAAATCCTATCATAACCAACTCAAAACTTCCATATTTGAGTCAAACACGACTCAGCTGCAGCCTGAGTCCATAACCTAGTCGGTTGGACCTTTTCGACCAATTCTTTACATCCACATCTCTTCATCACACCTTGGAACCATGCAGCCACGTCCATGCACTCCTTGCACACGTGCAAACATCTTTCAACAACGTCCAAGATACCTTCATATGCATTTTTCTTAATTCAAACATACTGCGCAACCTCCCGATCAACTCAACCACAATTCCTCCCGAACTTGGTTGTTGAACCTCATCTTCTCCCTAAGACTAGTTCAATGGATCCCATCACCAGCCATGTCTTGAACTCAAGCAACACCTGCACATGAATAAACAATCAATACTTCCGAGCACAAGTCCTCGACTTGACTCTCGTTAGTTCCGAAACTACAACATCTTACGTGAGCACCTCACATAAGCATGTTGTAAACCATAGCAAAATGATATAAGCCATAACCACCAAAACACACCAAAAACTTAGTAAAATAATACTAAGCAAACTTTCCATAAGAGCAAAGCAAGTTCAAAACATTGCAAGTTAAAAGCAAAACCATTGCAATCGAGCTCCGAACCTTACCAAAGCTAACCGGACCTTGAACCGGAGCTTACCAAAGCTAGTCGGACCTAGCGCCAGAGCTTACTAAAGCTTAGTCGGACCTAGCACGGAACTTACAAAAGCTAGTCGGACCTAGCACCAGATCTAGCAAAAACAAGTCGGACCTAGCCAAAATAAGTCAGACCTAGACAAAGCAAGTCAGACCTTACGTCGGATCTTGCCGGAGCTCGGACCTAGAGTCGGACCTTGTTAAAAAGGTGTTTTGGTAGTATTCAAAACTTTTATCGTCAAAGCCAATGTATTCAGCACACATAGGTCTCACAACATCAGTGGTGTTCGACACTTTGTACCGTACAATGCCTCGAACGGTGACATCTGCAGGCTGGCCTAGTAGCCGTTGTTGTAGGAGAACTCTGCAAATGACAGACTCTTTTCCCAGTCCTTTCCGTATGTCAGTGCACACGCGCGTAGCATGTTTCTAATATCTGGTTCACCTGCTCAGTCTGATCGTCCGTCTGCGGATGGTAGGTTGAACTGTAATCCAGTTTGGTTCCTAGAAGCACATGCAAACTCTTCCAAAAGTGCACGGTGAACTGGGGGCCACGATCTGACACGATCTGGCTCGGTACTCCGTGCAATCGGAGTATGTGGTCTACGTATAGTTGTGCTAGTTGATCTCCACGGTGGGTTATCTTGACCGGTATAAAATGGGCCACCTTTGTCAGACGGTCTACTATGACCCAAACGGAGTTGTTTCCCCTTTTTTGTCTGGGGTAGCCCCGTTATGAAATACATGGCGATTTCATCCCATTTCCACACCGGTATGGTTAGTGGTTGTAGCAACCCTGCTGGTCTCTTATGCTCGGCCTTTACTCGGCGGTAGACGTCGCAATGGGCGACAAACTCTGCAATTTCCCTTTTCATAGCCACCCACCAGTATTTTTGCTTTAGGTCCTGGTAAATCTTGGTGGTTCCCGGGTGGATGGAATACGCTGAGTTGTGCACCTCATCCATTATGAGTCGCCTTAGTCCATCTTCTTTTGGCACGCATATCCGGTTCTCATACCACAAGGTTTTGTGTTCGTCCACTCAAGACCCGGGGGCTGCCTACCCCTGTTTGAGCCTTTAGTGTACGGATTTCCAGATCCTCCGTTGGGCTTGCCGAATTTGGTCCTCCAATGTAAAATCCCCAAAAGTGCTAGCAAGAAATTCAGCACATTCACAGTTAGGAAAAATGAGGGGAATTAAAACTTGAGTTATAACGGGGTGAGTTCAAAGTGATGATTCAAACTTCTCAAAAACTTCCAAACATGGAGATCTAAATTTGTAACTTGGGTCTCCATAATCCAAATATTAGGCCCCCCAAATTTCAGCTCATTTGGAGGGGTTTTACTATTTGTTTGGAATTAAGAGAGGAAGCCCTCAAACCTGAATTCAAATTTCAGTTTCAGATTCAAACTTCCCCAAAGTGGCAAATTGGATTCACAAATGTGTTCTCCACATCTGAGTTAGCATCCATGCCAAATTTCAGATTATTTGAGTTTAGTTTGCTAGGGTTTTGAATAAATGGAAAGGGGGAATTCAATTCCTAATTTTAAATTCAAACATCCAAAGGCAATTCAAATGCTACATCCAAAGAACTGAATGCAGTTGAATTCAAATTCAAATCCATGACTTTGAGAGGAAGCAAAGCTTTTAATTTGGAGGAGGAAAGGAAAAATATCAGCTGAAATTAGGTGGGAGGGGGGCCCACTGGTCAGCCACCCACTAGAGCAAACCAAAGTTGCTCTCGTCGGCCGATCACCGTGAGGACGCCAGCGCCGGCTGAACCCCGCCCCGAGAGTTTTCATCGCGCCAGCTCCTGCTTCCCAGCTCTGTCGCGCGCCCTTATCACGCCTCAGCCGGTGAACCGACATTCTTCACTTTGCCTCAGCTCGAGCTGCTTCTCTCTCCAGAAGAACAGCCGCCATCGTCGCGGTCTATGTTCTGCTTGCACCCAACCGCCCGAACGCCGGTTGCCCAAGCCTTCAGCACAAAAAGGAAGCACGAGGCTGTGCACAAGTGTTTCCCCACCTCAACTCAGGGACTTCTTGCTCGTGTCGGCCGCAAAGTGAGCATCACCGCTAAGAACAGAGGTGAACCGGTGGAGCACGGTTTGGCTCACCGTCGACAGCGCTCTACAGCCATCATCGTCTCTATTTCTAGACACAAAAGAGGTGCGTTTGCATCCCCAGAACATGTAGCAGCAAACTGTTTGTCGATTGATCAATCCATTAGCAAGAATTTTATGGTTTCCCGAAACCTAGTGTTACTCCACCGAACTCAGTCTACACCCAAATTCTGTCCACACATGCTACCACCAGTCGAGCTCGTTAGCGAGTAGTTTCCTCACATCCTAGCGGCCATCCTCAAAGAAGAAGCAAGGAAAATCATTGAGAATCGGCCGAGTTATCGCTGTTTTCCTCGCCGCCATTGCAAGACCCCTCGGCTCACTGTCGAGAGTGGGTTTGCCGGCGGTTTGAGCTTCCAAGCTTCTTCATTTCGTGTTTCCCATGTTCCACTGGTGCTCTCTAAGCAAACCCTGGTCGAGTTGGTGCACCATAGCACAAGAATAACATCGCTGGAACCCTAAGAGCCGCTGTCACTGTCGCAGGATGGTTTCTGGCCATCCCCGGCCATCGCCGACCCCCTCATTGTATTCCCCATGCGAACTTAGGCCCAGGTGGCAAGTTTGAGCGAGCTCCGAGCAGTGGAGCAACGGGCGGCGAGCCTCGCCGGAGTGCACTGCCGCGGGGGAACGCGGGTGTCGGGAGGTTGATGAAGGGGGCGGGTCCCACTGGTCAGGCTCTGTTTTTCAGCGGGAATTGGTTTGTGGCCAGGATCTGGTGCGGTTGCGCGGGTGGAACCCCGTGGGCCTCGGTGTGGCTGCAATGTCACTGGCCCAGTTCAAACAGTGGGGCCCACAACCAGAGTTTAAACTTTTCCCGAATTTCAGATTTAGGTCAAACTTTGAAACCCCATAACTCTCAGTAGGAATGTCCAAAATTTGTGAAACAAATTTTGTTGGATTCCTCTAAGTCAGTACTTTGCGGATACATAACATAAAAAAAAGAATAGATAAGATGATATTCGCCCTCCCCCTGCATATTTTATTCCTTCTCCTAAATAAAAACCAGCAAGAAATATAGAGAATTTGGCCGGAAGATCCCTGGAATTTTCTCCAAAATTCATCAAATTTAAATCTTTGGGAATTAATTCCAGGAGATCCCTGTTATGGAATTTCCTCAAATTTGGCCAGAAGATCCTTCATAACTCTAGTGATCTCCTGTAAAAATTTGAGATTCATTGGAGTAAAATTGCTAGGCTAAACTCTGATCCAAAATTCAGCCTTCATTTGGAATTTCCAAAATAAACAGAAACTTTTTCAGCATTTTTTATCAACTTCAAAATCCCATTTCTCCCTGTAGGTAGCTCAAAAAATTATGAAACAAATTTTGTTAGAACCAGGGAGACCTGCTCTAATTAGATCTTCCACTGTTAGCCATGTCAAAACTTCACATTTGAGATCAAAATTCAGAGGAGCCATATACTTGTGGAAATTTTGGAGACCATAATATTTCATGAGAATTCCTCAAGTTTTGCTCAAATCGTCCTCATAGAGTCTAGTATCCACTGGAAAAATCCTAAAGCCAATTAAGGGACCAAAATAGCAGTAGCTATGAGTAAAAGTCTGCTTCATAGAAATCATTATCACTTATACATATATTTTGTTGCATATCATATAGTGACCGAAGTTGAGGACACTCCGGAGCCATTGGAGGTCCTTCCACCAGAAGCTAACTTCCTGTTTAACTCACAACCAGGCAAGCCCCGGTTTGCATTTAATTACTTTTGCAAAGTTTTACTTTGTATCACTTATGTCTAGGATGAATTGCTTGCATTAGAGTTAAGGTGATTGAAACCCCACTTGCATGACCTCTAAATCCTATGGATGGTTGGGTAGCCTAGAGCTAGATAAGTAGAAAAGGCTATGCCAATGTTCTTAGGATCTCGGTAGAAGTCGAGTAGTTGGAATCTACTCGCGAGATAGGATTTTATCACACGGGCTAGAATGAAGTAAAGAATGACTTAAGAATAAGAAATTGAGACCCAGTAGGGGGTTAGGAGGCAATGAGCGGAGGTCTCACGTACATAGCCCTGTTGGTGCCGGTTGAGGACCAAGCCGTGTGCGGCCCGGCTAGACAAGTTTGAACAGTACCGGATGCATACTGGCTATATGGGAACCAAGAAACCGATGTAATTGGTTAACCTAGGTGCCGAGGCTTACCCAACCATTTTATAGGAGTGGATTGAGGGTAGCAAGGTGTAAATATGCCGGTGGGCACAGACACGCTCCACGCTGGGACCTCCTGCCCGTTACTGATGGACCGGTTCGACATTTGGGTTTCCTTTGAAAGGTTGCTGCATAGATCAGAGTAGGAAGGTATGAAGCACCACACTTCTGAAATGGATGTATGTGACGTGTTATCTGGGTGTCTATTGATTGCAATCACCGTCCCTTGCGGTTATTTGAGTACCACTTGTTCACTGTGTTGTGACGTAGTAAGAATTGAAAGAGGCCAGAAGAATATGATGCATTGATCTATTATTGTATTGAAACCATGTATGAGGTAGATGTAGAGCTCATTAAGTTTATATTCCACTTTGGGCATAACCACATCGGAGGAAAGCGTTTCTTGTTTGATTGTGGACTTCCGATGTGAGGGCTGTCTAAGGCATATTAATCTGCTGCTGTGAAATTGAATAATGATTAACATGTAGGTGTGTCTTTATCGCAATATCATTTCCTATATTACTAATCTCTGCATGTAGAGTCTCATGCTTTGGAGTGACGGATAAGTCTTGCTGAGCCATCGTGCTCACGGTTGCTATAATTGAGTTGCTGCAGGTGAGGTTTATGAGGAAGGCTTCGAGGATGAGGCGATGCCCCCGTTGGGGTACACGGCCGAGTTGGAGCCCTGCACGCCACCTTGATCTTCGGATGATTGCTGCTAGTGTTTAGCATCCCCGGGCTGGACGACTGCACTTTTGCATAGCTAGGCTGAGAGTTTAGCTATGAATAAAACTTCCGCTGTACATAAGTTTGTAAAATACTTCTGCTGTTTTATGTAAATAAAAGTTTGTATGTTGTTCTTAATCTTTTCTTGTGTGCTGTTAGGTGCCGTGTAACACCCTCAAATTCATTTGCACGCATTGCATGCATTTTTCATGTAGAAAAGCATTATAAAAGAAGTAGAAATGGAAAAAGAACTATAAAAATGGAGAAAGAACCATAGAAATGGAGAATGAACCATAGAAATGGTGGAAGGAACCATAGAAATGGAGGAAAAACCACATAAATGGAGAAGGGAATATAGAAATGGAGAATGGGGCATAGAAATGGAGAAGGGAAGTATAGAAATGGAGAATGGGACATAGAAATGGAGAGGGGAATGTAGAAATGGAAAAATGGGACATAGAAATAGAGAGGGGAATGTAGAAATAGAGAATGGGACATAGAAATGGAGAGGGGAATGTAGAAATGGAACAAGTGACATAGAAATGGTGAGGAATGGGAAAAAGATAGCTGAAATGAGCCATTCCCAAATTTCCCCAAATTTTCACCAAAATTTCCAAATTCACCAATTCCACAAAAGGAGAATTTTCCCCACATTTGGGGAGATAAAATCCCCAATGCTGCCGCACCCAACTAAAGGGATAAGTTGGTTGAGTTCCAAATTGAGTAGGACTCTTGGTTGAGTTCCAATTGGAGTAGGACTCCTCTCTTCTCCCCCTTATAAATACAACCCCAGCCCCCCCCTTTTGGCCGCAGCCTCCCCCTCCTCCTCCCCCTCAAAGTCGCTGACTTGGAGCCCCTGCCCCCCCCCCCCCCCCCCCCCCCGCCCAACTCGCCGAGTTGGCACCCCCCTCGCTGGAGTTTGGTCGCCGGTGAGCCCCGCCCATGAGCCCCACCGTCGAGCCCCGTCGTCGAGCCCCGTCGTCGAGACCCACCGACGAGCCCCATCATGCCTCGCCGTCGCCGGAAAAGAAGCTGACGATCTGTCCTACCCTAATCTTCCATAGATAAATTCCCCGCTGCTGCCATTGCTAGAAGGAAGGCCCTTCCACCAAAAGGAAGTGAGGTAGGTCCCCATTACCCATCTTACGACGTCGCCGCTGTTTCTACGCATCCGTTTTCTTTGCCACCTTCGAGCAGAAACTTTTGCGTGTGGAGAGATCGTGTTCTGATCAGTTTTTGACGGTGGAATTGATCTAGATCTGGAGTCAAGATCATCACCATGTCCACACTTGATCCCTACACCCTTTTTCATCATAAAACCCCATGAAAACCCATTAAAACATGCAAGAACACGCACAAACTGGTTTAATAAAACAGCACCATAGGATTTGCATTCATCTACCCCATTGCATCTTGAGTAAAGTTTGTGCATGATGATTGATTGCTGTAAATTTTGTATGTGTGTGGTCGTGAGTATAAGGACAAGCTCAAGAGGCTACCTACGAGGATCTACAGCACCAAGACTTCGAGACGCTCGAACAACAAGAGCCACGGGAGCAAGGCAAGTGCCCCTTGACCATATTGATCCCATGTTTTGAAACTGTTTCATTCGCGAAAACCCGTATGCTTGAGTCAACTTGATGGGACACCCTTTTTATAGGAGTTTACTAGTTTTGTTAACCATCCTTGTCGCCGGGAAAGTTGATGAGTCGGTTATGGTCGTTTTTCCTTTTTGCTTCGCTAAATTCACGGGATACGGGAAGCTGAAATAAAAATGTCTAGCTACTGCACTCATATGAATAATGATGATAAGATCTTGATGATGTTAATGGGCATGGAATCGGGGAGATCTAGGCAAGCATGGTTCATGAATGTTGCTGGATGAGATGGTGGTACTTGCCGTAGATCTAAGAACCGGTTCATGCGAGAATATGCCAAGAAAACAGTGCCACTACAAGGCCAAGTATGGGTGCGGCTTAGCTGATTAATTAGGTGTGTTGCTAGCTTGTTATGGACCGTGGATGGCGCGGGGAATGGGAGTCGAGGAGGACTTCCCTGGGAATTGCATGGCACAATAGGGGGCCCGTGGGTGGGAGAATGGTGATTCGAGCCTGCCGCTGAAACCTCAGTGAGTCCATACATCTAGTAGCCCCTTTGTAAAGGCTATTTTGTGATCTCTTGGCCATACACCGACGGTTGTGTACTGGTATCATGGATGTTCTGCAGTCACCGACGGGTGACGAAATCACGAACTTGTGGGTAAAGTGGTGCCACCTCTGCAGAGTGTGCAACTATCATGATAGACGTGCTTCCGGTCACAAGCACCTGGCCAACTTCCATGATTAGAGGCAAAACTTGGGATGTTTATTCGGTATGGTTATGGTATGGTCATTGGAATTGGTTTTGGGACTGTTTTCAGTCATGAAAATGAGTTTGGTTTCAGTTATATGAATATGAGATGGTTATGAATATTTATGAGTATGAGATGAACTTGAGAAAGATTAATGGCTGGATGAGACTTGATAAATGGTGAATTATGATGAAAGAATGTTGCTGATTACTTGGTTATATTGGGATTTAATTCATCTAGACTTAGTTGTTGTTTTTACCATGTTTGTGAAATAAAATTTGCTTGCTGCAATGAGCCTTTTTACTCCATACCTTGTTGTAAGCTACATGTAATACTTTTTCCACACTTGCTGAGTACGACGTGTACTCACCCTTGCATTACCACATATACATCAGCTACAGGAGATGAGTACCTCGAGGGACATGTGGAGTACTAGGCGTGTGCACTACCGTCAACATGCCTGTGGAGTTGAAGTTGGAGCCTGCTGTCTTAGCCATTTTCCGCTGTCGTTTAGAGTCTTCCGCTGCAAGAATAAGTTAGATATTCATGAGTGAGACATTGAGTCAATGTAATAAAGTAATTAAACATTATTCATACGTGGTTATATTCTGAATTCAGTTTGTGGAATACATGTGTATGTGTGATGAACATCCTGGGCACACATATGCATTCACTTGGTTCATTTTCGGAACCGGGTGTCACATGCCGCATCGCACGGCACCACCTTCTGCGATCCCGGAGGGGGAGGACCACGGGGTGGCCCCCCCACATCCAACATGGGTTAGGCACAGGGTGCCCAGCTACCCGTTGGGTGCTAAGTGTAGGTTCAACTTTCGCATCTCCGCTTTCAGGTTTGGTTGGCGGGTAATAGCTCTTATAGTGTTACAGCGAGCCTTCCGGCTCAACGCGTCGGCTACCACGTCAGCATTTCTAGGGTGATACTGTACTTCCAGATTGTAGTCCTTTATTAGCTCCAACCATTTTCGCTGCCTCAGATTCAATTCCGACTGGGTGAATATGTATTTCAGGCTGTTGTGGTCCGTAAAGATCTCGTACTTATTTCCGATCAGGTAGTGTATCCAGATCTTTAGTGCATGAACCGCAGCTGCCAACTCCAGGTCATGAGTTGGGTAGTTCTTCTCATGGACCTTCAGCTGCCTGGATGCATAGGCGACGACTCGGTCATCCTGCATCAGCATACACCCGAGTCCTTGTCAGGAGGCGTCACAATATACTACAGAATCTTTGTGTATATTTGGCAAGACTAGTGCCGGGTCTGTGGTCAATATTTTCTTTAATTCCCTGAAACTGTTCTCGCAGGCGAAAGTCCATTCAAATTTTTTGTCCTTCTTTATCAACTTGGTCATGGGCCTCGCAATTTTGGAGAACCCTTCTATAAACCTCCGGTAGTACCCGGTTAGTCCGAGGAAGCTGCGTATTTCCATCACGCTAGTGGGCTGCTTCCAGTCAGTGACTGCCTCAACTTTAGCTGGGTCCACTGCTACTCCCTCGGCCTTTATGATGTGCCCGAGGAATGCGACCTGCTGCAGCCAAAATTCACACTTGCTGAATTTGGCGTACAGCTGGTGTGCCCTTAACCTTCCCAGTACTATTCTAAGGTGTTCGGCATGCTCTGCCTGACTTCTCGAGTAGATAAGTATGTCGTCTATGAAGACGACGACAAACTTGTCCAACTCTTCCATGAATATCTTATTCATTTGGTTCATCAAGTAAGCCGGTACGTTGGTCAGTTCGAATGGCATTACCGTTAACTCGTATTGTCCGTAACTAGTTACAAAGGTCGTCTTAGAGATGTGTGCATTTCTGATCTTCAACTGGTAGTAGCCTGACCGTAGGTCGATCTTGGAGAAGTACTTTGCTCCCTTTAGTTGGTTGAACAAGTCGTCGATCTGTGGCAAGGGGTACTTGTTCTTAATCGTGACCTCATTCAGGGACCAGTAGTCGATACACATCCTCAAGCTGCCGTCCTTCTTTTTGACAAAAAGCACGGGAGCTCCCCATGGTGAAGAGCTAGGTCGGATAAATCCTTTCTCTTGTAACTCTCTGATCTGCTCCTTTAGCTCGGATAGCTCGTTGGCTGCCATCCGATACGGTCTCTTGGCTATCGGTGTCGCCCCAGGTATTAGGTCGATCAGGAATTTGATATCCCTATCTGGGACATTCCGGATAACTCGTCTGGGAATACGTCCGGGTATTCACTTACTACGGGCACTTGTTTCATGGGTGCCGTTTCCAGGCTGCATACTAGGGGTTCCATCCTGAGTTTGCGAGGGTTGCATGTAACTGTAATCCCGTCACGGTTTGTTGCTGTGACCTTGCGGTCGGCACAGGATATATTCCCTTTATATCGGGCCAACCAGTCCATTCCAAGGATAACACCTATGCCGTCTGACTTCAGTACAACTAGGTCTGCTAGGAATTCTACCCCACTTATTTGGATTTTAACGCCCAGGCATCCGAGATGGCACTTTATAGTAGCTCCTGGGGATCTGGTCACTAGTGGGGTCTTTATCTGAACTTTTGGCAATCCACTTCTAGCCACAAAGTTGGAGGAAACAAAAGAGTGTGAAGCCCCAAAATCAAATAATACTGTGGCAAGAGTTGAGTTGACCAGGTACTCACCGTGTACGAAGCCTGGAGCATCCTTAGCTTGGCTTGCGTCAATATGGTTCACGCTACCGTGTCCAGAAGATTGAGCTCGGTTCTGCAGTCCTGACGCTTGCGGAGGGGTGCGCCCATTGTTGGACGTAACGATCCTTACTCCTGAGTTGGCCAGGGCGTCATCTGATTTCCTCATGAGTGGGCAATTTGCGATTAAGTTCCCCGAGTTGCGTCAATGGAAACAAGCCCTGCCGGCACTCGTCATCCGGGTCGTGTTAGCATTGCCCTGCTGCGGTGCATTGGTGCTTGGTGGCCGATATTACTGCATGGGCTACTGCAGGTTGGACCCCAGGGTGCAGAACTGCATTGTGGGTTGTTGTCGTGGCCTCGGCGGGAAGTTAGGCCTTGCCTGTTGGAATCGCTCCTGCTGCTTGAACTTTTGCACCTGGAACTTCCTCTTTCGTTTCCCATCCAGCTTGGAACGTGCCTCTTCCAACAGTATAGCCCTATTCATGAGGGTGTTGAAATTTGGGTATATGTGGGTGACAAGTTGTGCCTCCATGACGCCGTTCAACTCTTTGCGAAAACGGTCTTGTTTCTTTTTGTCAATGTTGATTTCGCTAATGGCATAGCGCCCCAACTTCAAGAATTTCTTGATGTATTGATTGATGGTCATGGCTCCCTGTCGTAATGAACGGAACTCGTTCGCCTTCATCTCTATAACCCCTTCGGGTATATGGTAATCCCGAAAGCCTTGCTGGAACTCCTCCCAGCTTATCGTGTCTAGTTCAGCCGTAGCTTCACGGTAGTTATCCCACCATTCCATGGTGGCTCCAACTAGATGTTGGGAGGCTAGCATAACTCATTCCTGATCTCCAGATGCGGTTATATCGAGTTTCTTGTTTATGTTGCGCAACCAGTCATCGGCTGCCAACGGATCCTCATCGGCGCCATCAAAGATCAGGGGTCGGAGTCTCATGAACTCCGACATCCTGGAGGGCGGAGGCGCCCCAGGGCCTCGCTGCCCCTGCATTACCTGGGATATTGTCTGTAGTAGTTGCGTCTGTACTGCCATGACTTCGGCCAACGTAACAAGTGGAGGTGGAGGCACCACTTACTCCTCCGCGGCTGCCACTTCTTCGGGGTTGATTTCCCCGACTTCTTCTGGAAGGTTGTCTGCTCTGTTGGGTTCATCTCTCCCAACGGCTACTGCCCGTAGGTCCTTGTTTGGCGCTCGGTTCCCTGCTCCCCTGCCCCTCTGGGCGGGTCTGCCTCGAGGTGCATGCACTATAGGTGCCTGGGCCCCTTCAGTAGCACACTCCCGGCGTGCCTGAACCCTGGCGGATCTCTTGGGGGCCATCTAGGGAATTACAATATTATGGAAGTTTAGTTGCTCTTTGTTCTTTGTTTCGTGTTTTACTTGCCTATATTCTCGTGTGGACGTTGGCTAATTTGGTCAAACTGGTCTTACTTATTCCTTGTCCAAGATGGGTGCTCCTATCTGGGCTCTTGCCCATATCACTCAATAAAGGTTTATCACACAATGAGAATCCATTAAATCCTGGCAATCACATAATCATTACTAGAGTACAATCATCACATGGTACAACACATAGCAGGTCTATGACCTTGCAACACACTAACGTCACACCTAACGGTTGCAATGCTAATCATCCACTAACATGGGATACACAACTCACACTACGCCGGGCTAATCATGGTACTACATGCTGCTGTCTCTGTGACTACCATGGGGGAAACGGGGGGGGGGGGGGGGGGGGGGCACTGCGTCCTCCATGCCATGGTCACCACTCACGCCCCAAGTCGATCCCATCGTCAACCAGCTCCTTGACAGTGAAGGGGAACTGTCCACCTCCCCGTCCTGTGGTCCCCTGGCTAGG
The DNA here is from genome assembly GCA_030760725.1 of Neostapfia colusana. Taxonomy (NCBI): domain Eukaryota; kingdom Viridiplantae; phylum Streptophyta; class Magnoliopsida; order Poales; family Poaceae; genus Neostapfia; species Neostapfia colusana. The sequence continues at coordinate 113,685,709 of JASWHV010000006.1, forward strand.
TCCTCCACAGCTAGCAACCTCCTCTAGTATATCGACGCTCGAGTCCTGACCACCGCCTCCCTGCGGGTACTCCTCCTCTGGCTCGTCTTCGATGTCGTCATCAGAGTCGTTGTACATCTCCGTGCTCTCAATGCGTCCTCCACGCAGCCGCTCCATCAGCCGAAGGTCCTTGCCTCGACTGAAGCGTCCAGCGCCTCTGGCCATAGTGTCTTGGACGGTGAGAGTCAGGTGGGGTACAGCTGGCACACGCACAGCCTGCGGGCCACTCTCATGCTGTACCGCCAAGGTACTCTTACGAGCAGTGATCCGGACTCGCACTCCTCCTGAGCACGCTCCGTCCTGGTAGATGGAATCCATCTCCCTGACGTGGGTTGTAGTCCTCTGGTTAAGCTCCACACGCAGGGCCTTGGTCACCTCACGAGCTCGCGTTGTCTCGGTGCAGGCCTCGTCCAGCTGGGCCTGCAGACTCTTCACTCTAGCCTCAGCATCCTGAGTGCGAGCAACCTCTGCCCTCCACTCCGTGTGGGCATCCTCGCAACACTGGTCCAAGGCGTGCAGGTATCTGGCGGTCACCGTTAGGGTAGTGTCCTCCACAGTCCTGGTGGGTCCCTCCAGTGTTGCAACTCGGTGCCTCCGGACTGTTGGGTGTTTTCCTCACTGAACACTCACGATTTCTGATTCAAATCGTGTAGGGAGTCAAGAGATGTGGTGTAGATCCAAAACTCAAGTGGAGTACCGAATGAAAACGAGTCAGATGAGTTGTGGCAGTGCTCAACAAACACCAACGCGTTCTCCCCTTTTTATTAGCCGAAAGCCACACGTTTACAAATACCTTAGCCAAGGTTTTGCACCATACAAATTTTGAAAACATGCAGCACATGCATGTGCCATGCACGTATGGCCAAAACCCCCCGGGTGGTGTTTGAAAATCAAACCAAAACACCCTCACACACACTAGGACTCGGTGCAACACATGTGACTCAGGACACACCCCTGGTTCTTGTCATGTGTGCTTTATTTCCTTGAAAATATAAGGAAACCTAAACTTTGATAAACCTCCAGAAGTACTCAACAATCCCCCCTAATTCTGAGGTTTGATCTCCTGAACTCCAACCTTCTCACGAAGTTCCTGAAAATGAGTACGTCCCAGTGGCTTTGTGAGGATATCAGCAAGTTCATCTTTTGTCCCAACATGCTCCAAGATGACTTCTCCTCTATCAACACATTCTATGACAAAATGAAACTTGATGTCAATGTGTTTACTTCTATCATTCAAGACTGGATTCTTTGCCAAAGAAATTTCTTCTGTGTTATCCATCTTAATCACTTGTGGAGGTACTTGAATTCTTGTCACTTCTTCTAGCACATGCCTGAGCCAAACAGCCTGACTTGCTGCAGCTGCTCCAGCCACATACTCAGCTTCACATGTGGACTTTGCCACAGCCTTTTTCTTATGAGATAACCAGCTGATAGGATTTTCACTCAGGAAGAAAATGACTCCTGTTGTGCTTCTCCGGTCATCCACATCTCCCCCAAAATCCCTATCACTATATCCCCTTAACTCAAGACTTCCTTCACCTCGGTTGTAAGACAAGCCATACCTCATTGTAGCTGCCACATACCAAAGCAAATGTTTCAAAGCCACCATGTGTTCCTCTTGAGGTTCTGACATGAACCTGCTTAAGTACCCAACACCAAAACTAAGATCAGGCCGAGTATGTAGAAGATATCTGAATCCACCAATTATGCTGCGATAAGTGGTTGGATCAGTGGGTGGTGCTGTACTTCTCTTGGTAAGCTTCAACTGGGATTCCATGGGAGTGGTACACCCATTGAAACTTGTCATCCCACTTCTTTCCAGCAACTTTGCAGCATAAGCTCCTTGATACAATTCAATACCATGTCTTCCTTGCTTTACTTCAATACCAAGATAGTAAGACAAGCTTCCTACATCACTCATGCAAAACTTCTCCTTCATTTTCTCCTTGAACCGACTGATTTCCTCCATGTTCTCCCCCACAATAAGCAAGTCATCAACATACACGCCCACAATGAGTCTTGCCTCACCTCCAAGCTTAGTATACAAACCATGTTCTGATTTGCACCGAGTGAAACCGAGCTGCTTGAGACTTTCATCAAGTTTGCAGGTCCATGCTCGAGGAGCTTGTGTCAAGCCATACAATACCTTGTGAAGTCTTAAAACCCATTTCTCCTTGCCTTCAGCTATGAAACCCGGAGGTTGAGTGACAAAGATCTCCTCTTCTAGACTCCCATTCAAGAAGGCCGACTTCACATCCATGTGATGAACATGCCACCCAAAATGAGCTGCAACAGCTAACACAATCCTCACAGACTCCATCCTGGCAACTGGTACAAAAACTTCTTCAAAATCAACTCCTTGCTTCTGCATATACCCCTTTGCAACCAGCCTTGCTTTGTGGCGTATGACATTCCCATGTTATCTTTCTTCAACTTGAAAACCCATTTCAAGCCAATGGCACGATAACCCTCCGGAAGTTGTACCAATGACCATGTTTTGTTCTCTTCAATGGATGTGAGCTCCTCAATCATGGCAATGCGCCACTCCTTGGTCCTCAATGCCTCTTCTGCTGTGCATGGCTCTTCACCTAGGACAACAAGAAGTTCATCTACTCCTCCTTCTTCTGGTTCACAGTTTGGCACCATCTCAAGAATATTTCTCATGGAACGATAACAAAGTGGTGCTTCTTTTAGCTCACTATCCATCTCTGGTGGCATGGAAGGAGGTGACACAAACTCCATATCCTTGGATGCTTGCTGCCTCAGTTGTGTCATAGAAGACACTCCCTCAGCTGGGGTTTTGTCACCCTGGCCTGTGTCACAAGAGGAAGAACTCACTCGACCAGGGTTCTCATCACGAAAGATGTATTCTACCCGAAAGATGTCTTCATAATTCACCACTTCACTTGACTCAGCTGCATCCCACTTCCATGGGCGGTTTTCTTCAAACACGACATCACGTGACACATGAACACTCTCCGTGTTTGGATTGTAAAACCTCCACGCCTTACTTCCTTGCTCATATCCAATGAAGACCATTGGAATACTTCGATCTTCAAGCTTGCTAAGACACTTGCTTCCCTGTTTCACATGTGACACACAAACGAAAGTGCGCAAATGATGTACACTAGGTTTCTTGAAATGCCATACCTCATATGGAGTCTTTCTCTCAACACTCCGAGTAGGAGACCGGTTCAACACATACACAGCTGTGGTCACTGCCTCCCCCCAGAACCAACCGGGCATATTCATTTCTTTCAACATACTTCTTGCCATTCCCATAACAGTTTGGTTCCTTCTCTCAACTACACCATTCTGCTCAGGAGAATATGGAACTGTCAAGTGACGTTGAACACCCTCCTTGGTGCAATACTCAACAAAAGCCCGAACTGTGAACTCTCCACCATGATCTGTGCGAAAAGTTCCAATCTTCCTCCCTGCCTCAGCTTCAACACTTGTCTGAAAAGCCATGAAAGTACTCATTGCTTGATCCTTTGTGCTGATCAAAAACACCCACATGTATCTACTGAGATCATCCACAAGAAGGAAGAAAAACTTGCTGCCTCTTGGAGTTGCCGGCTTCACTGGTCCACAGAGGTCTCCATGCACAAGTTCAAGGTTCTTCTCAGCTCGGTACTTTGCCATGCACGGGAACGGTTGACGTTGTTGTTTCCCAGCCAGGCAGCTAGCACACTTCTCCTCAGTTTGAGTGATGGTTGGCAATCCATACACAAGTTGCTCTTCGGCAAGCCTTCTGAGACTCCGAAAGTTTAAGTGCCCCATTCTTGCATGCCACATCCATGTTGCATTGCTCCCTTGTGCCATGAGACACCTTGGTTGCACTACCTTAAGATCAATGGTGTACAACCGGTTCACACCCCATTTCACCATTGCCACAGGGGTTCCATCTTTATCCCAAATCTTGACATAACCATCCACCATCAAGATTCGGTGTCCCTCCTCCTCAAGCTGTCCAAGACTGATGATATTTGCCTTGAGCTGAGGAATAAGATAGACCCCAGCCAACTCCTTTCGACCACCTCTTTTTCCTTGGAACACCACAGTTCCTTGGCCATCAATCTCTGTCACTGAGCCCATCTCCCAAACGCACAGTACCATGCACCGTGTTATCAAGTTTTGTGATCACGTCTCGTTTTCCGGTCATGTGATTTGTTGCACCGGAGTCCATGATCCACTAAGTACGCCTCCTCCCTCCAAGTCTCCTACTTGAACGTGTAACATATCATTGTTGAGGCATACCTCCTCCAGGGACGTGTCTTGCTCAGCCTTTGTATTGGCACATGCCACCAAGAGACTGGATTCAAACTCATGATCAACTTGAGCTGTGTTCACCTCTTCATCCTTCTTTTTCTTCCTGCATTCTCTAGCCCAATGACCTTTCTTACCACAGTAGCGGCACTCATCTTTGGCCACTCCACGGTCTGAGTTTCCACCACCACGGTTACCTCGACCACAGCCACGTCCTCGGCCATGATCTCTCCTTGGTGCAAATGAGTCTTTGTGCCGTTCCTGTCCAGCTCCCCCGGACATCTTGAGACGTGTCGACAACCTTGCAAGCAACTCTTATTCACTCAGATGCAACTTATCTTGTGTGTTGCCCTCCCAAGTGCTTGCACCAAGCCTTTCTTCTGCAGCCTTGAGTCTACCAATCAACTCATCAACGAGCATATCACTTAAGTCAAGCAATGTCTCGATGGAGGCCGCAATCTGCTCAAACTTTTGTGGTACCGCCTGAAGGAACTTTTGGACAATCTCCTCCCCTGAACGTTCACTCCCAAGTGCCGCAAGTTGAGACGTGATCCGGCTCATATGCACACCAAACTCATCAACAGTTTCACCATCGTGGAATCTGAGTGCATCAAACTCTCGACCCAATGTGCTTTCCCTGGCCTTGCGCACACGTTCGGCTCCCACGTTGTGCAACTTGATCGCATCCCATGCAATCTTGGCCGACTCCTTCCCGGCAATGATCCCTATCATTTCTGGTGGCACAGCCTTGGTGAAAGCCTCCAATGCCATCCGATCTTCAATGTAATCATCGGTGCCAAGGCTCACCGCAGTCCACAAGCCTCTCGCTTGCAACATCACCCGCATAAGTGCCGACCAATCAGGATAGTTTGTCTTCGTGAGCATCGGATACGTACCACCACTGCTGACTTCCTTTGTGATGCGATGAATCACCAATGCCCCTGATCCTCCTCCTGCCCTGCTGGTGCCTCCCGGCGGTGTGACATCCCTCCATGAACGTCGGGCTGGCGATGAAGATCTTCTCCGCGACATCAGCGCCCACTCAATGGCCACGTCACGGTTCCAGGCAACGTAATCGGCTCTGATGCCAATTGTTGGGTGTTTTACTCACTGAACACTCACAGATTTGTGATGCAAATCGTGTAGGGAGTCAAGAGATGTGGTGTAGATCCAAAAATCAAGTGGAGTACCGAATGAAAACGAGTCGGATGAGTTGCAGCGGCGCTCAACAAACACCAGCGTGTTCTCCCTTTTTTATTAGCCGAAAGCCACACATTTACAACAACCTTAGCCCAGGTTTTGCACCATACAAATTTTGAAAATATGCAGCAAATGCATGTGCCATGCACGTATGGCCCAAAACCCCCCGGGTGGTGTTTGAAAATCAAACAAAAACACCCTCACACACACTAGGACTCGGTGCAACACGTGTGACTCAGGACACACCCCTGGTTCTTGTCATGTGTGCTTTATTTCCTTGAAAACATAAGGAAACCTAAACTTTGATAAACCTCCAGAAGTACTCAACACAGACGTAGCTATCCTCGCGGCGCACATGGAAGTAGCAGATGGACAGTGGCCCAGTCCGCTCCATGCACCTGTCGCTGAGCTCCAACAGTGCCTCTCATGCAACAGCCCTAATGGAGTCCGCATAGCAGGCTCCAGTGAAGGTGAGTGCGTAGGGCTGCACTCCGTAAGGTCCCGACGCCTCAGTGATATGGACCTCTACCTCGTAGCGAGGTGCACCGTACTCCTCGTACTCCCTCCAGCGGTAGCACGGGAACCTCGTGTAGCCGAGTCCCTCCAAGGTGCGGATCAGCACCTGTGGGAACCTAGTCAGGTCCTGGCAAGTACCCTCAGACCAGCCGTCCATCTGTCAAGGAAAACTACGGGATTAGTGTTGTTTTAACAAAGATAATTTAACATAAGAATGAGGTAAGTCTAGTAAAGGTAGGTTTTCGCACATAATTTTGGAAAATATGTGTTCCGTCGGTATTTCTTCTCTAAGGCTTCGTCCTACGGCCAAGTACGGCTCTGATACCACTCTGTCAGGACCCCCTTTCTCGGAGCCCACTTGTGCATTCTATACCAATCCCTAGATTAGTAGTTGGTATGCACAACAGAATGTATCGAATACCATGCATTAAATTTGTCTCAACATGACCTTTATGGTCTTACAAGCATGTCTTAAGTTACAATCCCTAGGCCTCGCAGGGCAACATGAAAACAGAAAAGTTGAAAAGCAGCGGATCATGTGGCACCTTGCCCCTCAGGCAGCCTTGGGCGCAGGACTAGACCTACCCGTCATTGTATCACGCTTCATCTTCTTCCTCCCTTTCCTCTTATGCTTCGGAGGGTTGTGAAGAAGGCAAGAGTGAGTACGGAAGGTACTCAGCAAGCCCTAACACTACTCAAGGGGATGTGTTTCATGCAAGGGGGTTGTAGCAAGGCAGGGCTATACGGCATAGATTTGCTGAAAATAATTTATACAGGGTCTCTTTTGAAAGAAGGTTTTGCAAAGCAAAATGGAGTAACCGTATCCTGATTTTAGTTGGTGGGACATGGCGGAGTTCAGCTCCGTCCCGCCAGTTCCCTAAGTTTTAATTGAACGTTCACGGCCATGGCTCTACTAGTACCGGCACATAGCCGTAACTTCCAAAACACAGCAAACACTGCCACCCATCCACATCAAGGAAACATACTAAGACTAATGAAAAGGAATCAAAATATAGTGTGTCAAACCATGACAACGGTTATCCGGATTTTAACACTCTGCAGAGGTTGTACACTTCACCCACAGGTCATGCACTCCTAGCATGGGAATAGCGTAACGTTCGCCTCATCTTCCTCGAGTAACCCCACAATCACACCTCGGGATGCACCCAGATACAGAGGCTGACAAGTGGGCCAGAGAGTCCAGTGTAGCGCATGTGCCTTTGGTGTTCGTGTACCAAGTCGGGCCGGTTTCCATCGGTCCTTGTGAAGCTGGTGGGGGATCCCGGACATGGCGAGCCTCTATACTACGTGCGAAACATGTTGGAAGTGGTCCTACGCCAAGGGGATTGCCAGAACAGCGGCTAGATATCACCGGAGATGGCGGTGGCCGCGGCGCTCGGCGCGATGGAGCGTGCTCGCATTCTAAAGTGAACTTGTTACTCCTACACGTGCATTGAGGTGTGCGAAAGGTCTTGAGACGCATGGCCGTACCTGGGAAAACCCCATGGTGGCCGGCGGCGTGTCAGGGCGGCGAGGCGCGACGGCACTTGGTGTGCGGATTCCTAGGGCCCTATCCTCGATGCTTGCATGGAAATAAATATTGCACGTGACCTAGAGGAGCTGTGTGAGCGAGGAATATGAGAGAGACGGCGGCTCACCAGAGCATGAATCGGAGCTCGCCGATGTTGGGGAAGAAACTGGGGTGGCCTCAGGCTCCTGCTCCAACCGGCGAGCAAAGTGGCGCTCGGGTGTTTTTTCTTGCGTTCGAACACAGAAGCAGGGGAGCGCTTTTATAGCGGCGAGCAGCGGCCGGAGGTCGGTGCACGGGAGGCGCTCGCAGCCGCATTTGATGCAGGCAATTGGAAATCCAGGGTGAAGGAGAGGCGATGGGGGCTCCGAGCGTGGCGCACGGCAGGCATCGAAGGCGGTGTGGCCTGGGCAGAGGGGACCGGCGCGATTCCTGGCGGCGGCGTGGGCGTGGGCAGCCGGCCAGTTCCGCACTCGCGCGATTTGGCGTCCAGTTGGCTGAGATTTGCGGCGGCTCTGCGGCAGCCCGGAAATCTTGGGTAGGGAGCGGGCGGTGTGGCCGACGGGATGACAGGGCAGCGACGCGACTGGGGGCCGGCGCGTTTTTGGGAGAGGCGGCCGCGGCCGAAGGTGGGAGAAGGTGCTGTAGCGCCTGGGCCATGCTGGGCTGGGCCGAAGGAAAAAAGGGAGCCGCGTGAAGGAGGGGGAAAAGGGAAGAAGCAGGCTGGACTGCTGGGGAAGTGGGTTGCGCCCGGGAGAAGTAGCCCATCTCCCCTTTTTTCTTTTTTTTTTCTTTTTTTCTTTTTCTTTTTATTGTTGTGTTGATTTTCAAATTTCAATTTGAATCAATTTTTTTCATTTATTTGAGTTTGTGGCTGTTACAGTCAGGAATAGTCCGACGTAAATAACACAAGCTTATTTACGACGGCCTAGAGCTGACCGTCGTAAATAACACAGGCTTATTTACGACGTCCACCTCCAGTCCGTCGTGAATAAGGAATGCAATTTATTAAAAAACAGAAAAATGCTATCCCGACACGATGGCCAGCTCACATGCAGATACGATAATAAACATATAACATCATAGACAATTTATAATACAATGATATGAAAAATCAAGACACGACGCTAGGCACTCCCACGTTCCCTACCTCCGGAGCCCGGTATGTCGTCCTCGCGTCGTGCTGCAGGTCTCGGTAGCACAGGCGATAGAGTCTGAGCCTCCGCCGCTAACCCCTGTAAACTGTAAGAGCAATTATGGCTAAGTTTTACTAAATTTGTCTATGTTTGAGCCATTATAGCTAAGTTTCGCTATGTTTGAGCAATTATGTCTAAATTTTGCTATGTTTGAGCAATTATGGCTATATTTGCCTACTTTGGGGCAATTATTGCTAAGTTTTGCTATGGTTGTTGACTAATTTTATCCCAGCTTGCTATAGTAATATAATTTATGATGATTTAAAGAAATTGTGCTTACCTGTGCGACAGAAGAAGACACCTTTCGCTTCGGCATCGATGGCGCCCATGTCCGAATGGCAATCTGCTATCCACGCTGCTGTGCTAAGACCTGTGATAGAAAAGAATTAGCACATGAATAGTAATGAAATAATATAATTTATTTATATTTTAAGCTATTACCTGTATCGCCGCTTGTATTTGTGCGTTGTAGGTGGCTAGATATTCTTGAGTGACCTTCAATAAGGCTGCTTGCCACTGGAGTTTCTTCTATGTCAAGCGTAGCTCCTCGTGGACACTTTGAAGCTCCAGCCCCCTCTACGACATCCGCCGGCTGGGTTCGGCAGACGAAGACTACGAGGAGAAGCCCCTCGAAGGCCTTGCCTCTCTCGAGTCAACCACCGCATCAAAAATGGAAAAACTATATAAAAAAGATTAAGAGTAAGATAATGTAGGTTGAATTAACAGAAATAAAAACAGGTAGCATCTCACCGTCCATGCACTTTACCGCCACCGCTCGCATACACAACGTTAGCATCGATTGGTGCATTCTGCCAATCGTAATCTTGGCGGTGAATCTTCACCGTCTCCTCCCCATACTTCTTCTACAAATACAACCAATACATAAAAAACATGTCAATTACAATGTTAGTTACAAGTAAAGCAACATGTTAGATTGAGGACTCACCAGTCGAGCAGTCGCCACCGGAGTGCACAACTGGTCAGGCTGTGAAGGGTCACTTGCCCTGTGACCTCTTTTCTACTCTTGAACTTCGCTCGGTCGTTCATCAAGCTCGCTTTCCTGTAAGTACGAGTCGGTAGCATAAATATACTATAAATATAGTTTTATATGTATTTTCCTACCATTCATCTAGTCAGACGTAGATGGTCATCCGGACCATACGTATAGCCTCTGGTAGAGCCTCTGCACTGTCGGGCCCTCTTGGACTTGGTGACGAAGTCCTCGCTAGACTACAACCGACAGAGGGCCCGGGAAGCCTCCGGACGATCCTCCAACCAAGAAATCCCCACCTGCATGCAATTAGAAATTGATTGAAATAACGTTGAAATTACAAAATCAGAGTCCTAATTAAAACACTACTAGTTTACCTCGGTGTACTGCTCCTCCCCCAAGTATGTGTCGGAGCCGTCTTTGAACGCCACAAGCTCTTGCCCTTGATGCCTCTTCAAGTATTTGTTTGTTGCTTGAATACAGGCATAGGAGATTGCCTCCGTAACAAGCTTTCTGGCATTCTTGTTGAAGACAGCTCTCGCATGGCCGGCATCCGCTGGATCCGCCAAACGGTACCGTCTCTACAAGAAGACAAAAACATAAGTGTTGAACATTCTAGCTATTGAAGAACTAAATTTAAAACATGTATTAAACATACTTACCCAAAAGTCGACCCACACTGCACCCTGAGCAGTCCTGTACGTCAGGTAAGTAGCACGAGCGTAATCATCCCATGACTTGGCAGGGATACGCTCGTCACCGCTGCCAGGGACCTCACCAGGGTAGTGCAAACGCACGAGGTTCCGTAAGAGAGCGTTGACCTATCTCTGACATCCTCTACCCTCGAAGGATGTGTCCTCCCATCCGCTGCAAGAACAATTGTGCATCAAAGAGAGTACTACGTAATTTTCTAAAGCTACAACGTAAGGGCTTCTTACCTATTGTCAATAGGGTGAATAGCCGGCAACGTTGCTTATTCACTAGGAACTGGACGAGGAGCCACATCATGGCTCCTCCTGATTCATCGCTTTCTCTGCGCCTCCGTGTTCTCGGATGACCCGGAAGGGTGGTCCGCCGACCTAGAAGGGTGGTCAGCTGAACCGGATGAGTGGTCAACCGATTGTGGCGCGGGAGGCGCCTTGGCCTCGGCCTCATACTCTGAGTCATCCTGCAATATTATAACAGTTTTAAGAAATATAAATAGATTAATTAATAATGTAATGGAATACGATTGTTAAGTCAAATTACCTCGGTCTATTGATAGGCAACAAGTCTGTCTGACAGCTCTGAGGGCACATGTCTCAACAACCGAGACCGTCTGCTCTCTCCAGAGCTACTACCCTGAAAAAGGGTGTCCGTCACATCTCGTGTGCGACCCATCATGCTCGCACTGCTGAGAAACCTTTTCACGGTCCTCTTCATCCCGAAAGGGGGGGATGGGGGGCGCCAAGGGCCGGGGGGCGGCGGGGGCCGAAGAGGCGCTGGGGGACGGGGCGGTGGGGGATGGAGCGGCGGCTCGGGGCCAGGCGCGAGCGGGGGCGCAGCGGCGGCCGGGGGCAGCGGGGGCGGCGACGGGCACGTCCGACGGCGGGAGGCGGCACGCGGGCTCGAGGTCGACGGCGGGAGGCGCCGCACAGGCGGGAACGGGGCGCACGGGGCGGCGGGGGCCGGCGATGGCGGGCGCGGGCGACGACGGGAGGCAACGCGCGGGCTTTGGGTCGACGCGGGTGACAATAATACTAACTAAAAGAACAACTAAACAAACAACTAAACAAAAAATTAACAATAATACTAATTAAAAACTAAAGTAACTAAAGTAACTCTATTTATCACCAAAATAATGGAAGTAAAAAACTTAAATTCTAAATTAGTAAGTAAAGTAGCTAAACTAAACTATTTGACAATTCTTAACTAAATTTCTACCTACAAACTACTAATCAACAATTTTCTATCTACAATCTTCAACTAATTTCGAAAACAAAAAAATTACTTTTTCGACAGGTGCGACTGTAAAAGCCCAAGATTTCACTTGTTAGAGTGTTCATCACATCACCACACCACAGCTCATGTTGTGGATAACTCATGAACATTCGTGAAGAGCAAGTAAACATCATCAAGAGGTGGTTAGAGGAAAAACTCATAACTCCAAAAAGTAGGAGCTCACACACATAAACATGAGAGGCTGAGTTCACCATTAGGCCCTAAACTTTCTTGGGAATGCTCAGGCCAAGTTTCATGCAAATCCAAGCCTTTTTGAGCCACTTTTGGAGACATTTGTAAAAAAGGGCTAATTTGAATGCAAATTCAAATTTCAGCTACTTTCATCACTTGGATTCAAAAGTTGACTTCATATTAAAACTCAGCATATTTTTCTGAGTTAGTCCACCAATTTTATCCCCATTGGAGTTCATCTTGTCAGGAGCTATATTTGGGTTAATTCAAAACTGAATTTGAATTTCAAATTCAAGTGTGACTCGAATTTAGCTAACCCAGCTCAAAATGAGGAATTCAAATTCAACACATGACTTGGGAGTGAAGTCTCCCATTTAAGTGTGAGTAGCTGGGATATTTGCAGCAATAAATGAAAAAAGATTTAGAGCGGGGAGGGACCCACTTGACAGAGACTGTTTTCACTGAACCGACTCAGTGCCATGCGAGTAAACGCAGCAGCGCCGCGTGCAGCCCAGCTCACCGAAGGAAAGGCCACCGCACGGAGAAAACAGCGAGTCACAATGCCAGCACGACACACCGCTCGGTCGTTTTTGTGGTGCCCAAGCTGAACCGACGCTCACGCACCCCACTTGTGGCTCCCGCAACCCAACTTCTCGCCGCGGCTTTCTGATCACCAGCGACCGGCCGATCCCGGCTGCTTCACGCACCGCCACCAGAGAAGAAAAGGTGTGCCTGCTTGTGAGGAAGCTGTAGGAGAAGACTGTGTGCCGTTTCATACGGTGTAGAGCAAGAATTCCTAGTTTCCCGCTACGGTGTGCATTAGGGTTAGTGATCGGTCGACGGCGAAATTCATTGCACAGAGGCAACCGCCGGTCGAGCTGCAGCTCACACACGCTCTAGACATCCTTGCGTTTCTCCTCGAGCAAGAACCAGCAAGAAAGACCCACCGGAACCCTAGTTTCACCGAGAAACAGTTCGGCGGAAGAGAGGGTCGCCACTGAGGTCTGGTTTGCCGGTTGTTTGGGTCCCAACCAAGGTCATGCCAAGCTTCCCGAGGCTGCCCTTGACGTGGTGACGCGGTTAGCGTGCGAAGGGGGTGGTCGGAAGGACGGGAACACGTGGCCGAAGGTGCACAGTGGCATAGCGCTCGTTGCCGGCGAGCTACGGTGGTTAGCCGGTGGCAGCAAGGTGTCCAGCGTGTTCAGCATCCGAAGTTAGGTGGGGGTGGCGAGTTTCACCGTCGCCGGCGAGCTAGGTCGCCGGGAACGCCGACCTCGCCAGAGCTCCGGCGGCTCGGGGCGGCGGCGTGGCGAGGTAGACGAAGGGCACAGGTCCCACGTGTCAGCCACAGCGCTAAGCACGCATGGTTAGTTTAAATTAAACGCGTGGGCCCCGCTGTGAGTCGCTGTTAAGGCGCGGGAATAAATTTTGTTTAGGAAAATAATTCAGGAATCAGCCCAAACTTTAGAAATTCATAACTTTGTGTAGAATTGTCCAAATTTAGTGAAACAAATTTTGTTGGATTCGGCCCTTCGAGTACTATCCAGCAAAATAAGTTTCATATCATGAAACATAATCTTTTTCCAGAATTAATTCCCTAAATTTTAAACTGTTGGGAATTTTATCTGGAGATTTCCTTGATGGAAAATTTTGAAATTTCGCTAGGAGGTTCATTTGAAAATCTTTGAATCACCTGCAAAATTTCATATCCATACAAGTTCATTTAGTCCCCCTAAGGGTGTGATTAAGTGAACTGCCCTGAGAAAATAGAAAAATGTACAGAAACATTTTTCATATTTTCTCGAATCTTGACTAGGGCATAACTTTCTCTAGGACGCTTCAAATTACATGAAACCAACTCCATTAGAACCATCTCAAACTCTAGTTTCCAGAAAGGAATGTTTTGATCCATGAAAATCCATGGAAATCTTTAGAAGCTCTAGTAATGACCATTTAGACTTTTATCTGGCCAGAGCTCAAATAGGCTGTGATTCAAATAAAACTTGGTCAAGTCCCTGTTTAGGCTCTCACCAAGCACAGTAAAAATTTCAGAGCCAAATCGGATGTCTAGCTAGAGTTATGGTCTTTATATTCTAAATCCAACACATTGCATTTAAATTGACATGTCGTTAAATTGCTTACGTGTAGTCACTGAACGCGAGGAGACCCCGGAGATCCTTGACTTCATACCTCCGGAAGAGACCTTAACACCTGACCAGCAGCAACAAGGAAATCCCCACATTAGGTGTAGGATGTATGAAACCCCAAATGCATAACCAGATTGATCCAAAAGGAGTGAGGGTAGTGTCTAAGTCATCGAGTAGATCATGCTTTGCTTAATGTTAATACGCTTCGGTATAAGTCGAGTAGTTGGAATCTACTCGCGAGTATAGGGTTCATTACACGGGATTGGTTCGAGATGTGAGACAACTTTAGCAAGAAAAATGAGACTAGACAGGGGCTAGGACGCAGCAAGAAGAAGTCTTGTTTGCGTAGCCCTGTCCGTGTCGATTGAGAACCGATCCGTGTGCAGCCCACGCTGATCAAGTTTGAATGTACCGAAGGCATATCAGATATATGGGCTCCGATAAACTGATGTAGCCTAAACCTCCGGGCATCGAGGCATAGCACACCGATTTATAGGTGTAGGTTGAGGGCAGCCAGGTGGAAATCTGCTAACGTGCATAGAGAGATGCTCCGTGTAGGGAACCTCCTGCTCGTTTCGGTGCGACCGGTTTGACGTTAGGGCTGTTGGGTGAAAGGTTGTCCTGTACGACATCGAGTGAGCGTGTTGTGCAGCTCAACGGGTGGGCGTATGTGACGTGCTATTCGGGTATCCCTGCAGGTGTATATCGAATCGATTCGCCGTCCCTCGCGGTAATGAGTACCACTTGGTCACTGAGTCGTGACATAGGTTAACATATAGAATGTTATGATTCAATATTGCTGTTATGAATAACTTGTATTGTTACATGTGTGCCACCAAATATTGCTTACTAAATTTCAGCTTCATGAACTGTTAACTTGTGGCTAAAAGATGAATTAAGGATGAACTTGTAGGCGTGTCCTTTGCTGCAAATTGCCATTCTATCTTTGTTATGACGTGCATGTAGAGTTTCTTATGTAGGAGCGTCGGTTAAGCCTTGCTGAGCCATCGTGCTCACGGTTGCTGCTATGAGTGTTTTCAGGTGAGGAGTACCCCATGGACTCGGAGTACGAGTCCACTGGCAAGGGCTACCCTCCGTCGGGGACTACGGCTAAGTGGGAGCCGTACACGCCATGCTGAGGCTGAGTGCAGCTAGTGTGGGTTGTCCGTAGGGCAGGACAACACCCTTTTGCTAGTTAGGTGTTGGCGTGGTTGTATAATTATCTTCCGCTGTAGTGAACTCTGTAAATAGATGTAAACTGAATGTGTGTACTACTTTTGTACATATTCAGCATGTTTTCAATGTAAAACAATAGTTTCCTTAAGATGTGTGCTGTCAGGTGTCGCATCGTCCGACATCACCCTTTGAGGTCCTGGGATGTACGGATTTCGGTCCGTCACAGCGACGGGGCTCGATGCCGCGGGAGCTCGGGGCCGGGGGGCGGGGCAGTAGGTCGCCGGGGTCGGGGAGGGGCGTCGGGGGCCGCGGGGGTCGGGTGCGCGGCCGGAGGTGGGGGGCTGTGACACCCGCAATTTCATAATCATGTATGCATTCATATTTTATATGGAGAAAACATTTTAAAAGAAGTGGAAACAGAGAAAATATCAAAAAGATAACCAAAAAGAGCCAATTCCAGTCCACCGAGAAGCGCCGAAGACAACTCCCGCGGCCCGCTGGCCACGTGGCACCTTCGGAGCAAATCCCTGCAAAGGGGGAGAGGTCCACCGCTAACTGGCTACGTGGCAGGCTCGGGGCTCGTCTCTGCAAAAGGGGCGAGGTCCGACCCCATGGGACACGTGTTGCCCCAGGAGCTAGCCTCTACGGAAGGAGCGAGGCTAGTCCCGTAGGACACGTGTCATCACCGGAGCTAGTCACTGCGGAAAAGAAAGGTCCAGCCGCGCGGGACACGTGTCGCTCTCAGAGCTCACCTCCGAGAGGTCCGGCCCCGCTAGGCACGTGTCACCTCTGGAGCTCACCTCCGGGAGGTCCGACACTACTGGACACATGTCACCTCCGGAGCTCATCTCCGAGAGGTCCGTCATTGTTGGACACATGTCAATCTCGGAGCTCGCCTCCGAGAAGGAAGGAAGTCTGGCGCTACTGGACACATGGCAATCTCGGAGCCACCTCCGAAAAGAGGGGAGGTCTGGCTCTAACACATAGCATATTTGGAGCTTACCTCCGAAGAGAGGGGAGGTCCGGCTCTGACACGTGGCACTATCGGAGCTCACCTGCGAAGAGGGGGAGGTCCGGCACTGACACGTGGCGCACGCGGAGCCCGCCTCTGGAGAGAGGGAGGGCCCGCCCGCCAGACACGTGGCACAAGCGGAGCTCACCTCTGAGGAAGAGGGAGGTCTCGCCTGCCTGACACGCGGCACAACCGGAGCCCGCCTCTGCGGAAAAGGGAAGCCTAGGCCTCCGCTGGACACGTGTAGCCTCCGGAGCTTATCCTTGCGGAAGGACACAATTCTGAAGCAGTTTTTGCTTATGTACGCACGGGAAAACCGACACGGAAGGAAACCGACACGAATTCCACATTGCTACCGCACCAGATCAATTGAAGATATTTTGTTAGGATTCAAAAACAATTTGGATAGGACTCGTATTCGAACTCCGATCAGATTAGGACTCTTCTTTTTCCGGTTATAAATAGAACCCGAAACAACCTCTTGGTTGTAACATCTTTTCTAAGCCGACAACTTAGAAGCCCTAGTTCCCAAACTCGTCGAGCTAAACCCCTTCGCTGGAGTTTGACCACTGAGGAGACCGCCGACGAGCCCAGGCATGATCGCCGCCGCCGGAAGGGAGCCCCGACGATCTATTTTTGCTAGGAGGGAGGACCCAAAGGAAGTAAGGTAGGTTTCCAATACCACCTTACGACATCAACACATTTTCTTTGCATCTGTTCTTTGATCCTTTCAAACAGAAGATTTTTCATGGACAGATCACGTGTTGATCGGTCTGATCTAGATCTTGAGTCAAGATCATCGCCACGTCCACATCTGATACGAACACCTCTATTCATCGTAAAACCCATGCAACCCTTTAAAACATGCAAGAACACGTACAAACTAAACTGCATCATAGGATTAGCATGTGTGTGCACCATTGCATCTTGAGTAAAGTTCGTGCATGGTGATTGATTGCTATATATCTTGTATGAGCATGATCGTAATTAGAAGGACAAGCTCACGGAGCTACCTATGAAGGACTACAGCACCAGAACATCGAGACACAAGAGCAACCAGAGCCGCAAGAACAAGGCAAGTGCCCTTGACCATATTGATCCCATGTTTTTGAAAAACTGTTTTGTTTGCGAAAAGGTGTGTGTGCTTGAGTCAACATGATGGGAAACCCTTTCTTAGGAGTTTACTAGTTTTGTGAACCACCCTTGCCACCGGGAAAGTTAATGAGTCGGGTATGGTTTTTTGCTTTTATGCTTCGCTGAGTCCATGGGATACAGGAAGCGAGATAGATGTGTCTAGCTAACTGCACTCGTATGAATAATGAGAAATGGATATTGTTAATGAACATGAATCAGAGGGAGATCTAGGCAAGCTTGGTTTGTGAATGAGGTAGAATGAGATGGTGGTTACTTGCCGTAGATCTAAGGACCGGTTCATGCGAGCATATGCCAGGATAACAGTGCCACCACAAGGCCAAGTATGGGTGCGGCTTAGCAGAGTAATTAGGTAAGTTGCTAGATTGTTATGGACCGTGGAAGGCGCGGGGAATGGGAGTCGAGTGAGGACTGCCCTGGGAACTGCATGGCACAAGAGGGGACCCGTGGGTGGGAGAATTGGAGATTCTAGCTTGCTCATGAAACCTTAGTGAGTCCATACATCTAGTAGCCCCTTTGTAAAGGCTATTTTGTGATCCCTTGGCCATACACCGACGGTTGTGTACTGGTATAATGGAGGTTCTACAGTCGCTGACGGGTGACAAAATCACAAACTTGTGGGTAAAGTGGTATAAACTCTGCAGAGTCTTAAACTATCATGATAGCCGAGCTTACGGTCACGAGCGCCTGGCCAACTTCCATGATTAGATGGGATGGTTTTTGGTTTGGTTATTGGTTTGGTGATGGTTTGGTCTTTGGATTTGATTTTTGGGACTGTTGAGTCCGGGTAATGAGATTGGTTGCATGACTGTTGAGTCATGGCAATGAGCATTGGTATCGGGATGAGATGGAATTGAATATCAGATGAAATGGTAGTGAATACGAGATGGTATTCATGAGATGGTAGTGAATACGAGATGGTTATCATGAGCTTGAGAAAAGTTGAGAAAGTTAAATATCTGGAAGAGACATGAAAGTGAAGGAACATGATGGAGATATTATGATGTTTCAATACACGTTGGGATTATATTCACTTAAACCTAAGTTGCTGTTTTTATCATGGTTTGTGAAATGAACTTTGCTTTTACGCAATAAGCCTTTTTATACCTACCTTGTTGTGAACTACATATCATATTTTCCCGCACTTGCTGAGTACATCATGTACTCAAACTTGCATTATTACTTCATCATCAGCAACAGGAGAGGAGTACTATGAAGACCACGTGAAGTATTAGGCGTGTAATCTGTCCTCAACCTTGCCTGTGGAGTAGAGATGGAGCCGCTGCTGCTGCTTAGTTGCTTCCACAATATTTTAGAAGACTTCCGCTGCTAGAATGAAGACTTCCGCTGCTAAGATAAGACTTACACTGCTAGAATGAGTCCAAGACTCATGAGACATTGTAATAAACCCTGTTATTCGTGGTTATATATATTCTGAATTCGGTTAGTGGATATATGTGTATGTGTGATAAACATCCTGGGCACACATACGCATCAGTCTCGGTTCAGAGAGGTTTCCTCTCAGAACAGGGGCGCCACAGGGACGGCCGGAGGGACGCACGTCCGGGGCGCGCGGCTAGAGGGCCGCGCGTTCGGGGTGGGGCCGCGGCCGGGGGGTGCGGTGGCGGCGGGGCTGACGAGGATGTGGCGGCGGCGGCGCGAGGAAGTCGGATTCGATCGGGAGTGGGCAAAGGAGAGAGATGGGCGCACGGCTCGGACCTAGGTATAAGGCTCCTATTTACGACGGACTGTCGTAAATAAGCTTATTGACGACCGCCAAAGCCAGGCCGTCGTAAATATTGGCTTACTTACGACGGCCAAGTCTATAGCCGTCGTAAATAAATTCGGCCGTCGTAAATGTCCGTGTTTCTTGTAGTGGATGGGCCATACTAAGTACCTCCACCTTTCAAATTGATTTATAGGTCGTCATGTCAAGTGAAGCACAAAATCTTCTTCTGGCTATTACTTTTTTTGGATGAACAGGTTGGGAGAAACCTAAATACATTAAATAACAAAAAGTTCAAGTTAAAACATCTAAGCTTATGAGAAAGAAAAAGAAACACAGCCGTCCGAAAGATTGAGATCACAGAGCTTGTAGCCATTCCCCTATTTGTTGGGTATGTCTTTCTTTCGCTCGATGGATAACGAAGGTGAATTCATGCTTAAATTTTTATTTGCATGCTTGCATTATTGGATCATGTGCATTGAAGATCTAGTCGTTTCTCACTTTACATATATTCTAAGACATAAGCACTATAATTTCCATGAAAAAGGGACATCCGATTGCCTTTTGATCATGTGCACTGCCACTGCTAGATTAGTTGTTATTACTTAAAGATCAGCTCAACCAGGGGAATGTTAAGGAGGAGAAGCATGAAGCTAGACTCATACTCTCTCCGTTTCAAATTATTTGATGCTGGTTAGTTCAATTTTAAACTAACCAACATCAAATAATTCGAAGGGAGTACACTTGTGATCTGTGCATATAACAACGAGAAGAGACTCCGAGACACTTATTTATCAAGTGCAGTTAATTTTGTCCGGGCTTGATGGGCCTCAATTGGATTGCAAATCCTAACTACAGCCCCAGCAACTGAGACAATTGAGAGACTAGAATAACTTAATATGTCATTCTATCTGCACTAAGGAAACTGACGTATTTTCATGGGCCAGAAACACACGAAAATAGGTAAAAAACAAACGAAAAATAGTTATTTCCGTAGAAGCCCACGAAAATAAGCTATCGAAAATACAATTATTTTCACGGGTGGCTCACAAAAATAAATGTATTGTTGTCGGCCTTTGAGGACCGACGAAATTATATATTGATGTGGGCCAGTTGTAGCACACGAAAATAATTATGCACTATTTTCGTGGGCTACTCCTCGGCCCACGAAAATAATTATGTCCTATTTTTGTGTGTTTCTGAGTGGCCCACGAAAATAACAGCTTATTACATAAACAATAAAGCACATAAACATGTAGTGATGTGCCAACCTGAATAATGAAGTGGCGTCCGAAGCGGTGGTGCGGGCGGGGAGGAACCTCAGAACATGTACATGAACAATGAACAGACTCTCAATCTGAGAGCATACGAGTGCAGTACAGAAAGTAAACAAAAGCAAGACTGCAACGTACCGTGCAAATACGGGATGCTAGAAAATGCGCAAAGGCCAAAACTTCAGCAGTGCTCCGTAAAGCTGCACAGCAGGCCCTAAAATAGTGGCCACATTAAAACAGGCCATGAATGGATGACTACTGTGGGTATATGTATAGAAAAAAGCACCTCAACCAGATCTCTATTCTATGATCTACTGTTATTCATATCATCTATTGGCAAATGAGTTTATGTGTACATTGAGAGTATAAGCAACACATGATTTGAGCAGACGATTTATTATATAGAGATGCACAAGTTCTAGCTATCTGGCACACATTGTGCTTTTGTAATATAGCCTGAGCAGACCATTTATGATATATGGATGCCCTAGTTTAAGTTATTTGGTACTTTCCTTGCACTGTGTACAATCTAGCGAGCTAGCATACACATCTATTTATTTCGAGACAAGAAATACAAGTTCAAGGCCATCATTCAAGACTGATATTTTCATAAAACTATGGTGAAAAATTAATTTTGGCTGGTAGGCACCAACGATTTGCAAACAACAGGTTATAATTAGATACAACAAGCTTCAACTATAGACTTGGAATATGACAGTTTAATGTAATCACAAACACCATGACAATGATTAAATCACAATACTGAGATAAAATTACAGCACGGCACATGGAATTCACAATAACCACTGCCCAGATGAAATTCACACAGATAATGAAATTCACACAGATATAATTCAGCATACCACTGCCCACAAAGATTTCAGCATGGCTCCATGACTCTGTTACCGTCCATGGGCAGCCTGACGTCTACTCCTTGCCTTCTCCTCTGCGAATCAACAACGACAACTGAATCAGCACAAAAGTGATGATGAATCAGCTGCGACAACTGAGCCAACTCACAGATGGTGGCGTCGGGGACGGCCTCAGCTCGGGGACGGGTGGCACCGAGAGGGGCTCTGCCGGGAGAGGCGGCACTGGGGAGGGGCGGCGTCGGGAGAGGCGGCACCGGTTGGAAGGGGCGGCGCCCCTCCCCGTGGAGGCGCCGGGCAGGATCGGGGAGAGGTGGTGTGGGGCCTCGGCGGCGGAGCAGCACCAGCCAAACTAGCTGGGAAGCGGCGGCGCGGCGATCTGTTATGGCTGGCTCGGGGAGAGGGAATAGCTAGCGGAGCTCGATCCGGTCGGGTATAAAGAAGTATTTTCGTGACCCACGCATGGGCTGACGAAAATAGCAAGTATTTTTGTGTGTCGTGTCCTAAGCCGACGAAAATTGCCTGTATTTTCGTGCGTTGTGTCCGACACTGATGAAAGTAGCATTTATTCACTACAGAAAAAGCACCATTTATGACGGTTAATTTACGACGACCCCAGGGCTAGCCATCGTAAACAATGTTGTTTACGGCGGCCGGATGTGGCCATCGTAAATACCACCTAATTTATGACGGCTAACCCTAAGGCCGTCGTAATTAATGTGGCCATCGTAAAAATAGCGCCTTATTTGCGACTGCACGGAATTGGCCATCATAAATAAGAGGTATATACCCACCCGGGCCAGGGTCGGCGCGGGCATGAATGCCGTTCCACCGTCGCCTCCATGCGCAGCCGCGCCGCCGCAGCACCGGCCTTCCCCGGCCTGCGCCGAGCCACCTCCGCGCGCCCTCGTCCCCCCCCCCCCCCCCCCCCCCCCCCCCCCCGCGTCACTGCCGCCGCTCGGCCCCGAGCCTGCCCCGTGCTCGCCGCCTCTTCGAGGTAAGTGTAATTTCATTTTGTATTAGTTATATAATTAACTAGTTCATTTGTTAATTAATTTAATTACTCCCTCCGTTCTGAATTAATTGTCGTTTAGGACAGGATTTTTAGTTCAAATTGAACTAAATTTTTTATCCTAAACGTCAATTAATTTAAAATGTAGGGAGTATTTTACTAAATAGTTTAGTTACTAAGTTAATTTTTTTACTTAAGTTAGTTACTTAATTATACTTTAGGTTATTATTAAGTTAATTTATTAATTATTAAGTTAGCTTATTATTTAGTTTAGTTGAATAATATTAGTGATTATTTATTTGTTTAATTAGTTAGTTATTTGGTTAATTGGTTAGTTGTATTACTTAGTTTAGTTATTTGATTATTTAGTTGTTTTTATCTTTGTTTATTATTTAGTGTGGTTAATTTTAATTATTTGATTTATTTTATTATTTAGTTGAAAATTGTTAGAAATTTGAGTGTAATTATTTGCTACACGACGGTTAATTAGCTATATACACCGTCATGAGATCACGTATAATATGTTATTTAGGACAGTAATAGGACAGTAATTAGTATGACAACAGTCGAGGCGGGCACGGAGGCGAACAGTTCCGGTGAGGATGCCAAGCATTCGTTGGCTCCGCCGCTACGCGCGCCCCCGGCTCAGACGCTAAGCCGCGCTCCACGCGCTCTCCACTCGGACTCTAAGTCGCGATTATTCATCCATATCGGTCGCTGACGGTCTATCAGGGCGACTAGAAAACTAGTCGTCCGACTAGTCGACCGATCAGGGCTAAAAAAACCCTTGACGACTAGGGGTGGACTACTAATCGAGCCCCTAGTCGCCCCAAAGGCGACTAGGGTCGATTAGTCGACCTAAAAACCTTGGCATGGACGCAGACCCGCGCGTTGACGGTCACCCCTATTCTCCGCCCCCTCTCTCTCTCTCTTGTTCTTTCCTCTGTCTCACTCTCTTAAATGACTCAAAAATGAATGAGTAACGTAAACCTTTAGAATACGCATCACCTATTTGGAAACGGCTCGTCTCACATGCGTTACACATGTGAGTTGGGTAGGTTCGCAATTGTCCCTTTTTGGACAGCCTGGAAGTGACGGAGGGGGCGTGCCTATGACGAGACGCGGGTCTGAATCCGGACGAGATTTCAACAGCGTAACCCTAATGTTCTCCGCTGCACCGTTATCTGCATGTAGTTGGAGAAGAGTGGGGTTATGCTGCCGAAATTTTGTCTGGATTAGAACCAAACGTATCATCAGAAGCACGTTCCTCTCGGTCACTCTTGAGTGGGTTTAGGACCTATCCGTCCCAATAGAAGTAGGGTCATGACATATAGTAAAGTATAAATTAAAAGTTTTTGTGCTGTCTTTAATCTGTAGCGTCAAACATGGGTGAAGACCGTAATTGGATGTATACTAGTTGGAACAAGAAAGGTGGTCACTCAAATGAATGGTTTGCAAAGACATATGCTTTTGTAGATCGAGCTTTTTCGTTGTCGCTGATCGATAAGGCGCGACGCCCATGTACGAAACGCCGAAACACAAAGTGGTTTGATAAAATGACTGTCTCGATACACTTGTGTTGAAACGGTTACATGTCACATTATGAGGTGTGGAGCTTTCACGGCAATACATCTTCTGAAGTCATACAAGAAGTGCAAGAGGATGATGACAACAAGGGGGTTGATCGGATGATGATATGCTACAAGCTATTGAACCAGAGGCTACGGAGGATCCTCCAACAATGGAGGTAGAAGCGTTCTTCAAGCTTCTTAAAGCTTCAGAAGAGCCGCTTCATGAACACACAGAAGTGACTCTCCTTACGTTCATCACCAAAATTATGGCAATTAAGTCTAAGTACTTCTTTTCCAATAACTGTTACAACGACCTAATCAAATTGATCAGTGATATATTTCCACAATCACACAAAGTGCCTAAAGATATGTATCATTCGAAGAAATTGTTTTCTGATCTCGGTATGAAATATGAGAAGATTGATGTGTGTCTAGACAACTATATGATTTTTTGGAAAGAGCATGCAAAAGAGAACAAGTGCTTAAAATATGGTAAATTGAGGTTTGTCGAAGTTGTTAACGACGTTGGTGATAATGTGATGACAAAAGTCGCACATAAGCAACTTCGTTACTTACCACTGACACCCCGATTGAAGCGGTTGTTTATTTCAAAAAGAACAACCGGACACATGAGATGGCACAAAGAAGGTGTACGTCAGAACAATGGAGTCATGACTGTGACACCCGGTTCCGAAAACAGAACCAAGTTAATGCATATGTGTGCCCAGGATGTTCATCACACATTCACATGTACTCTACAAACTGAATTCAGAATATAACCACGAATAAATAGTGTTTAAGTACTTTGTTACATCGACTAATTGTCTCACTCATGATTGTCTATCTTATTTTTGCAGCGGAAGTCTCTAAACGACAGTGGAAATAACTAAGTAGCAGTAGGCTCCATCTTCAACTCCACAGGCATGTTGACGGTAGTTCGCACGCCTAGTACTCCACATGGTCATTGAAGTATTCTTCTCCTGTTGCTCATGTTATGTGATAATGCAAGGTGAGTACATGTCGTACTCAGCAAGTGCCGAAAAAGTATGCCATGTAGCTTACAACAAGGTATGGAATAAAAAGGCTCATTGCAGCAAGCAAATTTTATTTCACAAACATGATAAAAACATGATTCACCATTTATCAAGTCTCAACCAACCATTAATATTTCTCAAGTTCTTCTCATGCTCATAAATATTCATAACCATCTCATATTCATATAACCAAAACCAAACTCATTGTCAAGACTTAAACAGTCCCAAAACCAATCCCAATGACCATAACATAACCATACCAAATAACCATCCCAATTTTTCCCTCTAATCATGTGAGTTGGCCAGGTGCTTGTGACCAGAAGCACGACTATCATGATAGTTTTACACTCTGCAGAGGTGGCATTACTTTACCCACAAGTTTGTGATTTCGTCACCCGTCGGCGACTGCAAAACCTCCATTATACCAGTACACAACCGTCGGTGTATGGCCAAGAGATCACAAAATAGCCTTTACAAAAGGGCTACTAGATGTATGGACTCACTGAGGTTTTGCTGGCAGGCTCGAATCACCATTCTCCCACCCACGGGCCCCCTCTTGTGCCATGCAGTTCCCAAGGCAGTCCTCTCTCGACTCCCATTCCCCGTGCCATCCACGGTCCATAACAAGCTAGCAACACACCTAATTAGTCAGCTAAGCCGCACCCATATTTGGCCTTGTGGTGGCACTGTTTTCCTGGCATGTGCTGGCATGAACCGGTCCTTAGATCTACGGCAAGTAAACCACCATCTCATTCAGCAACATCCACGAACCAAGCTTGCCTAGATCTCCCCCGATTCCATGCTCATTAACATCATCAAGTTATCATTATCATTATTCGTATGAGTGCAGTAGCTAACCATGTTTTAATTCAGCTTCCCGTATCCCGTAGATTAAGCGAAGCAAAAAGGAAAAATGACCATACCCGACTCATCATCTTTCCCAGCAACAAGGATGGTTAACAAAACTAGTAAACTCCTATAAAAGGGTGTCCCATCAAGTTGACTCAAGCATACGAGTTTTCGCAAACAAAACAGTTTCAAAACATGGGATCAATATGGTCAAGGGGCACTTGCCTTGCTCCCGTGGTTCTTGTTGTCCGAGCGTCCCGAAGTCTTGTTGCTATAGTTCTTCGTAGATGGCTTCCTGAGCTTGTCCTTCTACTCACGACCACGCACATACAAAATTTACAGCAATCAAACATCATGCACAAACTTTACTCAAGATGCAATGGTGTAGATGAATGCAAATCCTATGGTGCTGTTTTATTAAACCAGTTTGTACGTGTTCTTGCATGTTTTAATGGGCTTTCATGGGGTTTTATGATGAACAAGGGTGTAGGGATCAAGTGTGGACGTGGTGATGATCTTGACTCAAGATCTAGATCAATTCCACCGTCAAAAACCGATCAAAACGTGATCTGTCCACACGAAAAAGTTTTGGTTCGAAGGGAGCGAAGAAAATGGATGCGTAGAAACAGCGACGACGTCGTAAGACGGGTAACGAAGACCTACCTCACTTCCTTTTTGTGGCAGGGTCTTCCTCCTAGCAATGGAAGCAGTGCGGGCTCACCGGCGACTGAACTCCGGCGAGGGGGGGGTTAACTCGGCGGGTTGGGGGCTAGGGCCTCCAAGTTTCCGACTTGGGAGGAAGAAGAAGGGAAAGGGGTTACGGCCAAAAAGGGGTTTTGGGTTTTATTTATAAGTGGAAAAAGAGGAGTCCTACTCCAATTGGAGCTCAAATAAGAGTCCTACTCAATTTTGGATCTCAACAACTTATCTTTTCAGTTAGGTGCGGCAGCAATGTGGGGAAATTTTGGGGAAATTGTGTCGGTACCCTCAGTACCGGGTACCCCCGCGCACAGAAGAAAAAAAACCCACCTAGGGACCTTGCCCCCTCCGCAGGGGTGAGCTCCGAAAGCACCACATGCCCAGCGGGGCCGAGCCACCCTTCTACTCAGAGGCGAGCTCCGGGCCTGCCACGCGGCCAGCGGAGCCAGGCCTCGCCCCCTCCGTTGGGGCGAGCTCCGAGAGCGCCATGTGTCCAGCGGAGCCAGGCCTCACCTCTCCTCAGAGGCGAGCTCCGAGGGCGCCACATGTCCAGCGGTGCCGGACCTCCCCTTTCCTCAGAGGCGATCTCTGAGGGCGTCACGTGTCCAGTGGTGCCGGACCTCCCCTCTCGTCAGAGGCGAGCTCCGAGGGTGCCACGTGCCTAGTGGTGCCGGACCTCCCCTCTCATCAGAGGCAAGCTCCGAGGGCTCCACGTGTCCAGCGGTGCCGGACGTCCCCTCTCCTCAGAGGCGAGCTCCGAGGGCGCCACATGTCCAGTGGTGTCGGACCTCCCCTCTCCTCAGAGGTGAGCTCCGAGGGTGCCACGTGTCCAGCGGTGCTGGACCTCACCCCCTCCGTGGAGGTGAGCTCCGAAGGCGCCACGTGTCTAGCAGTGCCAGACCTCACCATTTTTATGATTCTTTCTCCATCTCTATGGTTCCTTCCTCCATTTCTACTTCTTTTATAATGTTTCTCTATATGAAAAATGTATGCAATGCATGGAATGAATTTGAGGGTGTTACAATGACGCACCCGTCCGTTGGTGAGGCATGGAAGGCGCTAGACCGCTTCAATCCAGACTTTGCGAGTGGTGCGAGAAATGTTCGCATCGGGTTAGCAACATATAACTTCTCGCCGTTTAGTACAAACACCACGCCATAGTCGTGTTGGCCCATTTTTGTTATTCCACACAACCTACCACCATCTCTTTGTATGAAGTATGAATTCATGTTTCTTTGCCTCATCATACCTGGCCCAGATCTTTCTGGGCCAGGTCTAAACGTGATGTTCAAACCATTGATTAAAGAACTGAAAATGTTGTGGACAGGAGTCAAAGCGTACGACTGTTATAAGAAGCAGAAATTCAACCTGCGGGCTTCTTACTTATGGTCCATTTATGATTTTCCAGCATACAATATGTTTTCTGGATGGAGCACTCATGGTCGTTTGACATGCCCAATATGTTCTTCGGACACAGATTGCTTTCGACATACTCATGGTGGCAAGATATGCTACTTCGATTGTCATAGACGTTGGCTGCCTCGAAATCACGTGTTTCGACAATAGAAGAATGTCTTCAGAAAGGACACAGTTGTGACAAAAGGACCACCGAAACGTCAAAACGGGTTAGAAATTTCTGATATGTTGGACAAACAGGTGGCAGATGAAAGTCGTCCTGGATATTTTGTAGGTTATGGAGAGGAACACAATTGGGCTCATATATGTAGAATATGGGAGCTCCTATATGTGAAGTCCTTGATTTTAATGCACAACATTGATGTTATGCATCAGGAGCATAACATGGGCGAATGTATAATAAGCACATGCATGGATATGACGGGCAAAATGAAAGACAATATAAAGGCTCGAAAGGATCTGACAAAGCTTCATAACCGTCCAACTCTTGAGCTATCTGAAAGTGGTGGTAAGCCACGGGTTTCTTTCTGTCTTCGATCTAAAGAAAAGAAAGAAGTCATGAAATGATTGAAAAGTTTTAAATTCTCAGATAGTTATGTAGCTAGTCTGAATCGAGCCGTGAATGTGAAGACGGGAAAGCTCACTGCGTCGAAAAGTCATGATTATCACATAATCATGGAAAGACTCCTACCTGTTATGTTTCGTGACTATTTCAATGATGCAGTGTGGAAGGTGTTAGATAAGCTTAGTTACTTCTATAGATAGCTCTGTGCTAAACAAATCACGGTAGAGATGATGAATAAGTTGGAGAAGTAGATACCGGTACTATTATGTAAGATGGAAAAAAATTCTCCAAGTTTCTTCAATCCAATGCAACAGCTCCTTATCCATCTTATGTTTGAGGCTAAAGTGGGCAGTCATGTGCAATATAGATAGATGTATCACATCGAAAGAGCACTTAGATATCTGAAGCCAATGGTTGGCAACCGAGCAAGTGTGGAAGGGTGCATCGCCGAAGCATTTACCCTTAAGGAAGTGAGATACTTTTCAAGTGTTTACTTTACAGAGGAACACAATGTAAATACTTCGGCGATGCGATACAATATGGATGAACATCCACCTTGGAGCAATCTCTCTATTTTTGCAATGAAGGGCACTACTGTTGGTGGTAGCCGGAGCTACAATTGTACCGCAGATGAAAGAACATCTGCTTTCCTCTACATGTATGCTAATATAGATGGGATGGAAAAAATATTTCAGGTAAGTTTTTATCCTAACATTAATGCTTATCAACATATTATGCAACATTTATATTCATGAAAGTTTTTTCCCATCCAGTGAGTACCACAAGCTAAATTGGACACATAGACATCAACCTACGAGCAAACAAGTAGAGATGATGTGACGAGACGGAATAAATGGACGACCTAATTTCCTTTCCTGGTTCCGAGAATATGTAACATTTTCTCGTTAACTTATGAGTATTTATAAAATATTCTTATAACTTATAAGTTATAAAGTATTCTTAAAACTTCGTAATTTGGACAGTGCGTTAAAGAGCTCGATGTCCATGAAGACTTGCGACAACTATCCTATGGGATTGGTTAAAGTTAGAAGCTATGGACGATATGACGTCAACGGGTTTCAATTTCGTACAACTCAGTTTGAAGCTCTTGGTCCTCTCACGGCAACATGTAATACCGGAGTTGTGACGAGGGCAATCGACTCTTGAGGATGCTAAACTAATGACTATGGGATCATTAACAAAATCCTTGAATTTACTTTTGCCTAAGAAACTTCAAGTCGTCTTCTTTGACTGTGGTTAGTTTGACAACAATCATGGAACACGACAAAAAACAAATTTGGCATGGTGGAAGACAAACACAATGAACGACTACGAGGCTACTATACATTTGTTCTTACACACCAAGTGGAGCAAGTGTATTATTTAACTTATCCATGTCAAAAACTTAGTGTTTGGTGGGTGGTAGATAAGGTGAATCCTCGTGAGCGGTTATATACTCCAAGAGATGATGGTTACCATGATATCAATGACGTTCAGGAGATTTATCAAGAACAAGAGTTGCCAGACTCATTTTTCATCGAGCCTGGTGTTGAACTCGATCACTTGGTTGGAGACGTTGATGATGTAGAGACTGCTGATATGCACAAACCACAATGGAAACAAATTCGACCGAGGTTAGCGCAACCTTCGATCGCCACTCCATTGACCGAGGGTTCCTCCGTCGGCCAGACAAGTCGTCGTCTCTCCCAGAGCGAGATAGAGGATCTCCATAGGGGGAGAGATAAGATCCAGAGAGAGAGAGAGAGAGAGAGAGAGAGAGAGAGAGAGAGAGGAGCTCCAGAGGCAGAGGGAGAGGGATGAGCTCAAGAGGCAGAGGTAGAGAGAGGAGCACCAGAGGGAGAGGGATCTAGCCCAGACCTCACAGGAGCAACAGGCCACCTACATGGCTAACTACATGCATGGCTCAGATGAGGCGGCAGTGGAGGTAAGTAATTCAAATGTAATTTAATTTAAATTCATATCATTGCATTAGTACATTTGTTTCAATTTTTGCAATTACAGGCCTTAGCTCGACAGAGTGGCCAGCAGATCCCGATCCCTACGTGGCAGCCGTCAGAGTTGGCTCCGCCACAGGTGCCCCCCCCCCCCCCACATGGAGTTTCAAATATCCAGGTAATGTGTTCTTTATTTGCTATTTTCTAATCTAAGAAAAACTTAGTGCGGTAGAGGGGAGAGAGTGAGAGTGAGGGGGGAGAGGGAGGGAGTGAGAGTTAGAGATAGTGGTAGAGAGAGGAGGAAGGAGAGAGAGTCAGAGTGAAAAGGGAAAGAGGGAGGGAGGGAGAGATAGAGCGGTAGAGAGAGGGAGGGAGCGATAGAGAGAGGGGAGGGAGAGGGCGAGGGAGAAAGTGAGAGTGCAGGGGAGGAAGATGGAGAGAGAGTGAGAGTAAGGGGGAGAGGGAGGGAGAGATAGACAGAGTGGTAGAGAGAGGGGGTGAGAGAGAGGGAGTGGTAGAGAGAGGGGGACTCAGACGCGGGGGTAAAGAAATCAGTGAGTTAGAAGCTCAAACTCACTTTACCCATTTATTTGCATTGCAGGGATCGGTGACGAAGGGTAAAACTCCACCGCCACAGCTACCGGCACCGGGAGGAGGGCGCGGAGACGGATGCTCCGGAGCGAGTGGAGGAGCGAGTGGATCCATGAGTGGAAGGGGTAGTGTTTAGTCTCTTGTTATTTTATATTTTGGATGATTATAATGGAATATACATCTTGCTATGTATATGAACTGTTCTGTGAGCTGGCCATCATGCCAGGGTAGTTGTTTTCTGTTTTTTAATCAAAAATCTTATTTACGATGGCCAGCTATATAGGGACGTCGTAAGTTAACCTAATTAACTTACGGCGGCTTGAGAAAAGTCATCGTAAGTGAACCTATATAACTTATGATGGTCAGGATCCAAGCCGTCGTAAGTAAGGTGCCCAGCCCGCCACGTGGCACGGCCATGGGCAATGGCCCTTTGTTTACGACGGCTAGGAACGGGTCTCGTAAGTTAGTTATTTACAACGATGACCGTCGTAATTAACGTTATTTACGACCAATTAACAGAAACAGGCAGAAACAGTCGTAAATAACAGAAAACCTTCGTAAATAAGTTATTTATGGCGGATTTCTCTTATTTACGACGGTTTCAGGCCGTTGTAAATTGATCGGTTTCCTGTAGTGATTTTCATGTGCCGGATCCCAAGCCGACGAAAATAGCCTGCATTTTCGGGCGCTGTATTCAAAGCCGACAAAAGTAGCATTTATTTTCGTGTGCCTGCTCCAAGGAAGATGGAAATAGTCTATATTTTTGTGCGCCGTGTCCGGAGCTGACGAAAGTAGCATTTATTTTTGTGTGCCCGGTCCGAAGCCCACGAGATGACGTTTTATTGTCGTGAGCTGCAGTGAGGCTCACGAAATTACACTTATTTTCATGAGTGCTTATGAAAATAAGTTAGGCTCACGAAAATTAAACGATTTCCTGTAGTGTTGGAAGACAAGAAAATTTGGGTTTTTAACAATGTTGATTCCACACGGTGGAAGGCTGTTGGCGTCTTTTCATAATAAAATTCTTGATGGTTATCCATCGAACCAAGAAGTGTTATCATACAAGAAAGAAATCAACCGCGGTCGCGCGCGGCCAAGTGTTTTGGACCGTAGGCACAGGCAGAGGGCGCGTGAGCATGCAGCAAGCGGTGCAAGACCGAAGCCCGGCTGGCCGTGTTCGAAGGGAGACGACGAGCAGCCTGACGCCTGGCGGGCAGGTCGGCGACGACGGGGATCCTATGCCGGGCCGTCGTCCCACGTACGCGCTGCCTCTCCGCTCCGTACGTGACTGTGCGGGGCTATAGCTGCGGCCACGCCGAGCGGCGCGACGTGCTTAGCTGTGCGACGCGGACCGGCCGCGCGCGCACGGCGCACCCGTTGATGGCTTTGCCGGAGTCTGGGGTCCGGCCATCTGTGGCCATCGCCGTACCCTTGGCCGGTGAATAGAAAAACAGGGCTACGCTCCGGCTGCGGGTACGATATGGTCAAAGTTGGTCTGCGTTCGTTCCCATTCACCCGTCTTAATCCCGAAAATAAGTTTTTATATAATGATGTTGTAAATTATTTGTTGTACAACACTTCTCAAATTTCTATCACGTGTCTCCCGTACGAATTAATCTGTTCCATGTCCGAAATGGAAGACAGGCTCAACATGTACGTAATACCACTTTATTTGATTGCCTATATTCTTTCAGCTTGTCTTATGTCTGATAACCTCTCATAATGTTGCATGGTATCAATGTATAATGTGCATAAAATTATTGACTTTACGTTTAAAAACTATATCTCTTCTCAACAGTCTAATCATACATTAATAACATATCATTACTCAGCCTTAAACGAGTTTCAGTATAGGAAAACGTAACTAAAAAAATACATATTTGCTCAACTTGACATAGATATCCCTTTTGCATCGAATTGAAGGAGGCAGGGGCTACTGTGTGTGGCATGCAGGCTATCAAAAATTCAAATATAAGGCACATATGTACTTTACAATTGAAATTTTTTTATCATTAATTAGTCTAACAATATATAAGTTCAGCGATAAAAAGGTAAGACTAGATTTATATTATAATACAATGCTGGCAATGTTCCGAATCTTAAAAAACTATATTAGAATATAGTGTTGCACAACTAAAGATTATATAATAATAATAATAAGGAGAGATTACGTAAATAAAAGTGATGGTTTTCTCCCAACCCACTCCTCATAAGGGGTTTTCTCTTTATTCTTGTTTTTGGAACGACGTTTAGGACATGACATGAAGTCAACAGAGCCTCCCCCATTATGCCTTAGATAAACCGGAAGTGTCTAACATGGCATTCACCAAGTCACACAACGTACGATTTTTCCTCTAGGCTACCCCATTTGATTGGGGTGAATAGGAAGGCGTCCTCTCGTGTATAACATCGTGTTTCTCATAAAAATCATCAAACAATTTAGGAAAATACTGCGATCTGGCCTAAGAAGTTTGATCTTTTTCTGTAATTGATTTTCTACTTCAGCTTTATAGATTTTAAAGTAGTCTAAAGCTTTATTTTTAGTTTGCAACAAGTATACATAGCAGAATCTAGTTGAATCATCTATTAGTGTCATAAAGTATTTCTTTCCACCTTTTATCAACACACCATTCATCTTGCATAGATCAGAATGTATGAGTTCTAGAGGTGACAAGTTTCTCTTCTCGACTGCCTTGTAAGGTTTTTAAGGTTGCTTTGATTGCACACAACTATAGCACTTGG
The DNA here is from genome assembly GCA_030760725.1 of Neostapfia colusana. Taxonomy (NCBI): domain Eukaryota; kingdom Viridiplantae; phylum Streptophyta; class Magnoliopsida; order Poales; family Poaceae; genus Neostapfia; species Neostapfia colusana. The sequence goes on from JASWHV010000006.1 coordinate 113,719,410, forward strand.
AACCTTTAGCAATGGTGAATTCCAGAATTAACTTAAGACTAGATAGATGATTTAATAAACCAAAATCAACATAACATAAACAAAAATGCCAAATACTCGCATCATCATTAACGCTGCCACAAATATGCACTACAGGAAAGAGGTCAACATACGACAACCAGATTAACATACGACGGTTAGCCGTCGTATATAAACTTATATACGACGGTCCAAACAGGACGTCGTATATAAGGTTATATACGATGGTACAGCCGTCGTTTATTAACTGGGTGTCGTAAACAGAGCTTATATACGACAGCCAACCCTAGGCTGTCGTATATATAACTTATTTACGACAGCCCGTGCGTGTAACACCCCAAATTGTGGCAAAATGTGAATTCAAATTTAGTGGACGTAATGCATGTTGGAGAAAAATTCAAACCCAAAGTGGAATTCAAATTTGAATCAAAAACAGAAAAGAAAAAGGAAAAGGAAAAAGTAAAACGGCCAATGGGCCGAAACCCACCAAACCGGGCCAGCAGCCTGCGACCCTTCCCCCCCCCTTCCCTCTCTCCTTCTGCTGACGAACCGGGCCCGCCTGTCATTACCCTCCTCCAACCGTCACCCCTCTTTTCCCGCCTCCGAGCGCCGCACGCCCACCCCGTCCGAATTCCACGCCACAGAGCCATGATCTCCGGCCCACTCGGTGCTACATCGCTTCAACCGACCCTGCTGCCCACCTCGTCCATTTAAAAGCAGGAAAACCACGCCGGTTTCCCCTCGTCGCTCCATTTCCCTCTCTGGTGAGAACCAAGAATCCCTCTGCCGTTTCCTTCCGAAATTCATCCGAATTCTCTGGTCTAACGTGCGTAGAGTGTTCCACCGCCACCGGGGAGCCTTGCAGGTGAAAGAAACGTCGTGTGTCGCGCTCCAGCCGCCGCTCCGATGAGCACCCCTGAGCTCCACCCTTGGACGTCGTCGCCGAGCAGTCTCCGAGCACTTCGGGGTCAAGAAAGGTCCACTAGTGAGTTCCCCTACTCCTCCGCAGCCGATCCATGCAAAAAGAATTGAATTCTAGCGCGTAGAGACGAAAACCGAAACTTCTCCGGCGAGGCAACCGCTCCCCGCCGCCATGCGCCGCCGTGCACGCGGGCTGGCTCCGGCTTGGGCAACGTGGCCCATTAAGACCCATCCATTTTAAATCGGGCGGCCACAGTTAGATCCCCCCGTACCCCTTCACATTATAACCTCAGCCGTCCATTTAAAATCCAACGGCCCATATCAGCCCCGCATTAAAGGCCGGGAATCTTACACGCTACCCCCTAGATTTCTGAGAAAAGAATAGCTAGCCCCCGGAGTCTTCTGATCTAGCCCCTGGACTCTCTGAAATTTATGTAAATGCATTTAAAAATCAGTTTTAGCCCCCAGACTTAATAAAAATTAGGAAAACCCCTCTGTTTTGCACACTTAGACCCCTGAAAATTTAGAAAATAAGAAATTGGACCCCACTGCAGTGTGGAGTTGCACATCAGCCCTTGAGGATTATCAATTTCAGGAATTTGAACATGTAAATAAAATTTAAATTCAAATAAGTAATTCAAACACTTGTGTAATTATGATTCAAATCTTTTTAGCACCTGGAAAAGAGTTAGAATAAGTTGAGGACTGATTTCAGGCTGCAAGGAAATCTGACTAAGGGTTATTTACTTTTATTATTGCTGAAAATTCATTTTTAGGCTAGAAATAATTCTGAAAAATAGGTAAAAATAAATTTAAATTGATCCCATCAGAGAGGAAGTCAAAAGATATTTTGTTGGACATTTTAGATTAAAATGTATTCTGTGTAGGTGATATATTTTGCTGTTTTAGTATTGAAGTTCACTTTTAGGTATGGAAAATAAATCTGAAAATATAGGAAAATAGGTATACATAATTAGAAAATGTCAAATGAGGTCCCTAAATCCAAAACTTCAAGTTTAAAATTTTGTAGGAGATCTGAAAACCTAATTGGAGTTGGAAATTACATTTCATGCAAATTTTGTGGCTAAGAAGTGTAGTATCAAATATAGAAAATTAGTTAAAATTGAAAATTTATATTTAGTGTGCACTTAGAGATCTGAATATCAAGTTAGAAATAATATATATGTTTAAAAGTGCATGTATGCATAGAAGCCACCTAACTAGGGTGAACACCAAACATAAATATGTGTGTGACTTTCATGTGTATGTATGTGTGGATGATTTCTTATGGAATATTGTCTTCTTTTGCTATGTGTGTGTTGGCATGAGTAGAACCAGCCCCAGAGCTGGTTCTCACCTTCCAAGATCAAGACTTCCCATTCCCGGAGCAGCAGGAAGAAGGCAAGTGTCCTTGACCACTTTGATCCTATACTAGGATTTGTAGTTAGAGTTATTTGCATTGTCAACTGAAATATGGAACCCATGCTAGGAAGTTTCCCTAGATTTTCATTATCTTGCTTCCTTGTAGCTTGGGTTGGGAGCTGTTTTATTATGTCATTCATTTATGCTATTCATGCTTAGTCATGCTTAGAATGGAATAAATGGGATATGAGGTCACCTCCTTGATTATTTACCCTTGAATAGAATATGATGGACTATGTAGAGGTAGGGATCTAGGCAAGTTGGATGCTTTGGTTGGTGCTGTGTGCACGAGACTCGGGTTTGTGTTTAGTGCTTCTCTAGATCCTAAGTACCGGTTCATGGAGCATGTAACCTGGATTTACCGTGCCAACCACATGCTGAGATGGGGCAGCTTGGCCAATTAATTAGGTGTATCTCCGGCGTAGTATGGGTGTTTGGATGGTGCGGGGAATAGGTGTCAGCTATACTACCATATGAACCGTAAGGCTCAAGAGGGGGCCACTGCAGCGGAGGTTGGAGCCTCCTGGATGTTGTTAGGGGTGAAAACTCAGTGGGCCCACACTCATCGGGAATCCCTTTGTAAATGCCTCATAGTGATCTCCTGGCTACACACCTCGGAAGTGTGAACGTGGTTCACGGCCACTGGCATAATGGAGGTTTTACTAGTCCAACCGGTAACAGGGGATGAAATCACTACATGTGGGTACAGTGGTGCAAACTCTGCAGAGTCAAAACTGTCATGACAGCCGTGCTCACGGTCAAGAGCGGCTTGGACTTATTCATGATTAGAGGATGATGAATTGGGAAGTTGAGGACGTTAAGCGGGGAGCTTAACAATGGAAATGATGTTATGGTTACTTGATATTAATGATGGGTTAGTGGATTGGGACTATTTCACTTATGTAGAAATGTAGGTGCTTAATGAGCTAAGGTGATAGGTAATAATTGCGTAGTGCTTTAACCATGAGTTCAACCTTTCCTTGCTCTAGCCATGCATGACATAACCTTCCCACACTTGCTGAGTACCAACGGTACTCAAGCTTGCTTTTCTGTTGGTTTTAAATTGCTGCTGAGGCCAAGGGAATGATGTGGTGTACCACGACCAAGACTTCGGACCTGAAGAAGGATTTTAGGTTCACGGAGTCCCCCGGGCAACGCCTGTGATGGAGCCCACAAGACTTAACTTCCGCTGTTGGTTTATTTATATGTTGTGAACATATTATCATCCATCGAGACATTATGTAAGACTTGCTTATATTCGAACACTTGGCTTTTAATATAATGATGCTTCACTATTTGTCATCGCATGTATGAGAAAATGATCCTGGCATACATGCAAAAGTCACTCGGGTGTTCCGCGGAATAATCGGGTATGACAGAAGTGGTATCAGAGCCAGGTTGCCAGTAGGAACGTGGACCTATGTAGAAATGGACGTATTAAGGACTTTATGTTCCAAAAAAATGTTTTACAAAAGGTGGGGTAAAAGTGTTCATTTATCTTATTTGTTCATCTTGCCTCAACTTTTATTCAAAATACCATATTTATTTGATTATTGTCTAACTTGATTTTAAATGTTTATGTTTTAGATGGTTCGCATGGTCCGCACCGCTCGCAAGTCCACCGGAGGGAGAGTTCCCATAGCTGCACTTGCCTTGAGGGAGGAGAACCGCCCGGCGACGTACCACTCCTACGGGTTGGCAGTGGGAGGCTTGTTGCGCCGTCTTCGGCGTATGCTCCACACCCCTGGCAATGTTGGCAAGCTGATCATATACTACAGTTCCACCAATACCGTCTGTGAAAAGCGTGAAGAATGGAGCTCAGAGATGAGGATCATCCACGAATACAAGCTGCTCAAGATCCACCGCTCCCTAGCTTGTCGGGCGACTCAGGCCGATGCTGAGAAGGATGTCACTTGGGAGGCTATCACCTGTCAGAGTTCATCCACCGTGGCCACTTGGACAGGACTGAGTGCATGTATGTCCTCTAGCGCGAGAGTGGCACCGCGGAGTACAAGTACCCGCCGGTGCAACAGGGGAATTCTCATGATCACATGGACATGTGCTTGGAGGATGCAGCTATGCTCAGCACTAGACTGCAGGAGTGCCAGCAGGAGCTTCAGGATGTCCGTGACACCCTGAAGGAGACTGAGGCGATGCTTCGTGCCAGCTTGAGGGCGAGAGAGAGAGGAGATAGGAACAAATTGTGTGTCATAGAGAATGACACATGGACTCCTGACTCCCTGACCGTCAGGCGAACAAGCGTCGCCGCACTTCTCCACCAGCAGCTTCCCCACCTAGAGCGGAGTCAGAGGGCAGCCGCAATGATGAGGAAGACCCCGACGAGCCAGCTCAGTGATACGAGTCGTTTAGAGTCATTTCCCTTATTTCTAGCATGTTATCGAGTAGTTGAGTCAAAAACCTATCTATTTGCTTGTTAATGTTTGGTGTGTAACGTGAGTTGTGGGAGCCATGGACACTTGTCCACAACCTCGTCTTTATGTTTGCATCTGCTTTTGTGTGTGAAACCTTATGAATCAATAGTTGCATTTGTTTTCATATGAGACATGGTGCCTAAAAATTTATGCGAGATTTTTTAAAATTGTCTAAATTTTGATGTCCCAAAAGTTCAAGTTCATACAAGCAATGTGGGAAATTGATGCGTAATGACTAAGTTGACATTTGGTTAATCATAATAGATGGCCGGAAGAGGAAGAGGTCGTGGTGCCAACCCCAACAACAACAACAATAGGCTGCCAATCCTCCCCTTCCTGGATGACAAGGCAGGGGTGGTCGCTGTAGGATCGAAGTACACGTGTAAAGCTACCAGAGGGGGGTGAATGGTAGATAAAAACTTTTCAGCGGAAGCAACAAAACACCCCTCGGCAGAAAACCGATCTGTTAAATAAACCGCGTGTGCGACTAATCTAAACATGTTCAACTGTGACTAAACTAGTATAGATTGTATACAATCAAGTCACGAAGACGTCACAACAAGAATCATGAAAATCCGTTGAGAGAAACTCATGTTACAATCGAAAGATCGAACAAAGGTCAATCTGTCCTACGCTAGAAAAACAGTTCTAGAATACTGCAAAGAAACTCGTGTATATCAGAAACAACAAATTCAATGACTGTGAAATTTTCCCAGATGATAGATAATCAAGTTGTGAAGACAACCCAAAAAGAATCACATCAATTGGATCTGTAAAACTCGAGTTATGATAAAACCACCGAAGCAAGGTAGTGCTGAACAGAAACTCGACGAGAAAAACTTGTCTGAAACAAGTCGGACGAACAAGGCACAAACGTTCCTTTAGAATACGAATTTTATTTATCAAAACACAAGAGGAACAGCCCCAAAGTCGTGCTCTCCACGAGCCTTGGCCTCCCTTGCTTATATAACCAGCTCTATGGCCAATCCAATTCAAACTAGGACTCCTACTTGGATTCAAACTGTAACTTTCCAATACTGCTCAAGACTCTTCTATACGCAGATAGAAGCAATCTTAAGACTTCCAAACACCTTAGGAACGTCCCAAACATTACTAAAACAACTCTACTTCATGCCTAACACGAAATCCTGTTATAACCAACTCGAAACTTTCCATAAACAAACCATAACCGCCTCAGCCGCAGCCTGAGCGTAAAATCCATCCGGTTGAACCTTTTCAACCATATATCCACTTTCATATCTCTTCACCATGCCTTGGAACCATGTTGCCACGTCCATGCACTCCTTGCACACGTGTAAACACCTTCCAACAACGTCCACGATACATTCATATGCATTGTTCTTGATCCAAACATGTTGCGCGACCTCCCGATCAACTCAACCACAATTCCTCCCAAACTTGGTTGTTAAACCTCATCTTCTCCCTAAGACTAGTTCAATGGATCCCGTCACCAGCCATGTCTTGAACTCAAGCAACACCTGCACATGAATAAACAACCAATACTTCCGAGCACAAGTCCTCGACTTGACTCTCCTTAGTTCCGAAACTACAACATCTTACGTGAGCACCTCACATAAGCATGTTGTAAGGATCGAAACGCCCAAGAGGGGGGGTGAATTGGGCTTTTTCAAATTTTAGAGCAATTTAAAACTTAATGGTTGAAGCCCAATTCCCTATGCAAACTAACTACGCAAGCAAGAATGTTAAGTGCGGAATAGTAAATGCGTAATAGTAAGGGGGTGAGGAGAGAGATGCAAACTCCCGCGGAGACTCGGAGACACGGCGATTTTTCCCGTGGTTCGGTAAGATCACAAAAATCTACCTACGTCCACGTTGTGGCACCTACCAAAGGGTATAGCCACTCCCAAGTCACCAAGACAAGGGAATCCACTATCTTTCTCCGTTCGCCTTCTCCGGCAAGGTGGAGCTCAAGCCTTGTACAATGGTGATCCTCCGGGCTTCCACAAACGCCTTGGTAAGCTCCGGAGCGATCTCTTCTTCCTCCAACTTTTAAAAGGTGAGAGAAGTCACCAAGACACTCTCTCTCACTAGCCTAGAGATTCCAATCACCAAGAATGGACACACACAAGCTTCTCTCTAGCTAGATCTAGCCTATAGTTGGAGTACAAGAGGTTTTGAAGTGTGGAAGTGGTAGCTCTTGATATTGAATGCTTTCAGGATGTGTAGTGAGGCTCTGGTGATCAAGACTTGACGAAATGGCCGGTTGGAGGGGTATTTATAGCCAGCCCACACAAGATAGCCGTTGGAAAAGTAGGCAGACTTTTTCAGTGAACATCGGATCCTCCGATGCACCCCTTTATATGAGCATCGGTCGAATTCCAAATTAGCTGATGTCATGTGTCAGATGTGACCGTTGGATCTGACTGTTTAATCGACCGATGTTACTTCAATTCATCATCGGATGATCCGGTGAGTTGATCTTCAGAATTGGTTCAGAAATAATGTCTCGGTTGAAATTGACTGATGTACACTTACTTCATCATCGGATGATCCGGTGTGTACTTCTTCAGAATAACTCAGAAATCATCCTTCTGTTGAAATCAACCGATGTGCCACTTCCTTCACATCGGATGATCTGGTGTGTACTGGGCTCTGAGGTCTTCTTCTTCTGCCAACTCAAACTCGACCGATGTAGTCATTTTGAAAGACATCGGATGATCCGGTGAGTGCAACTTGTTTGCTTCGAGTTGTTTTGAGTTGATCTTTTGGAATCCTCTTGAGTGACCTCTTTGACACTTGTTTGAAATGATATTATGATGAAGTGTAAGCTTCTTGTGTTGCCAATTTGGATAGAATAGAGTCGTTGTATGAGTTCTTCATTTAGTCTTCATGAGTATCGAATAACCCCTTAGAATAGATCGTTGAGGGGTCTCCATTTGTATTCAATGAGCAGTAGATGGTGTGAATAGATAGTTCATTAACGTTTGATGTGATATACGTGAAACCTCGCATCCACAAACTCATTAGTAATAACGAACGGTTGTCATTAATCACCGAAACCATACCTCACGGGGGCCTAGATGCTTTCAATCTCCCCCTTTTTGGTGATTGATGACAACACAACGAGTAGAGCATAGAATTAATGGAATTAAAACGCAATGCTCAAAAAAGAAATATAACAAGTACAAATTGCAACACAAGTGGCTCGAAGGCTCAAATAATAAACAATAAAGCGTAAGAGCACAAAGTAGCACCCGGAGTACAATAATAGCAAATAATAATAACAGGCAATCTCAAAGATAACAATAAGTAGCAAAGGGATAGACACTCCCCCTAAAACCAAGAACTCCCCCTGGAACTGAGCTAACCTCCCCCTGACTCTAACTCTTCTCCCCCTTTGGCATCAAGACACCAAAAAGGGAAATCGAGTCCCTACGACTCAGGCGCGCTCCTGGCGATGGTGAAGCGGTCGGCGTCGACGGTACTGTCGCCGAAGCTGCTGGAGGTGGAGGTCGCTGGTGCTGGAGCTGGAGCGGGGGGAGCTGAAGCTGGAGCTGGAGCTGCTGGGGGATCAGCTGAGACTGCTGGCGCCGGTGGAGAAGGTACTGCCGGAAGAGGTGAGGACTGGAACGACGTCGGCGGCAGTACTGTCGAGTGAACGGGCGCTGTCGAGGCGAACAGAGGTGGTATACTGAAGCTGGGGATCGATGAGGACGGTGCTGGAGCTGGTGCCAGTGGGGGTGCACCTGGAGCCTGACTGAGTCCCGAGTGCTGAGGTGGAAGGGCGACTCCCGTCTGCTGGTAGAGGTTGGTGACCAACCCCAGGATGCCCAACAACATCTGCTGAGTCTGCTGCTGCTGGTCCAGAGTGCGTCTCGTCATCTGGTCGATAAGGTTGGTGTACCTGTCGATGTCCTCTCGCCTCTGACGGGCGATCTCCAGCTGCATCTCCTGCTGCTGCCTCTGAAGCTGCTCCTGTCGAGCTGCCTGCTGCTCCTGCTGCTGAGCCATCCGCTGAAGTAAAGCAGTGAGCTCTGACGGCTGAGTCACCTGAGCCTCTGACACTGGAGGAGGTGTAGGTGGTGGAGCTGCTGAGCCTCCTGCCTCTGCGTCGTGCTGCCTCGGTGAGGGAGGAGCAGGAGGGAAGTACTCCTCGACACTGTCGCTGGTGTCGCTGTCCGACCATATATGCTGTAGGTCTCCTCCCTGAGCCTCTGCCTGTGCCAGCTCTGCGTCCTCCTGAGTCAGCTCTGCCCAGTCCTCCTCTGACAGTCTGGCTCGAACCTCACGCTCGACGGGACGGCCAAGGCGGCGGTCTCCCGGAGTGGGGACTCGATAGTGGCTGAACCGGGTCACGTGCATCTCCGTCAGCTGAGAAACTCCTGGAGTGTCCTCTGGAACCAACTGGTGGAGAAGGTGACAGATCCAGTGACCGAAGACCAACTGTCGAAGCATCCCAACTCCGTCGGTGATCACGTCCTCCATCTCGCAGATCAGAATATCCACGATGTCGAACTCCATCCCGTTCATCACATAGAACAGGATGGTCTGCTGAAGGCTCGTGAAGCCCTCCAAGTAGCCAGACCTCGGTAGTAGGGTACGCCTGAGGACGTGGTGAACTGTCCGAGCTGCTGGGGTGAGAAGCGCTGGCACCCTCGGCTGGTCAGGAGTGAACGGCTGAGTGAACAGACCTCTGATCTCCTCGAAAGGCGGTGCCACTCCTCCAGTCAGTGGCCTCCTCGGCGGGTCTGCGTCTCCGTAGACTATCTGGTGCAGGCACGTAGTAGAGAGCTCCACACCAAGTAGTCTGCCCAACAAGTCTCGAGACACGTCGTGGATCCGCCACATGAACATGAAGTTAATCGAGCGACGGCCCTCAGAGACGTAGAGTGTCGCGTAGAACACCCTGACCCACTCCTCGACGTAGGCACTCCTCTGGTGCGAGAGCAAGTCCACAAGTCCTCTGTATCTCTCAAAGAGTGGCCTGATCCCGTGTCCTGCTGCCACTGCAAGCTGGTCCCAGTCGATGCTGTTATGCTGGAAGAGCTTGTGGCCCCGACGCCTGTAAGTCTCGTACAGGGATGCCTGTGTCAGGGTCCAGAAGCGGGAGTCAACTCGAGCGTCCCTAGGCCGCGGGAACCACTCCTCAAGCAACGCTGACCATCTGAGCTTCTTCAGTTGCCTTGCCTTCATCTTCCTGTAGTCGGTGAGTCTGACATCCTCGGCAACACGGACTGCTGTGTCCATCAGGTGGATGGCCCTTTCGGCCTCTCTATCCTCGGCGCGGTCAGCCGTAGAGGGGCGCCGACTCGCCGTAGGAGTCTATCCACCCCCACGAGTCCTCGGGGTGCGCCGGCGGATGAGAGGCGGCACCTCGGTCTCCTCCTCGTCGGAGCCCTCGGGAGGCACCGGCTGGACCGGAGGCTGCTCCTGCCTCTGCCGGGACTCGCGGATCCGTAAGGAACCGCGATGGCCGCGCTCACGCTCCTCGGCAGCGCGAGCGGACAACTCCGCACGACGAGCGTCCTTGGACATCTTGCGCTTCTTCGCGGCGGGCTTCTCAATAGCCTTGCCCTTTCCTTTGCGACGGCGACCCATCTTGATGCCATTGAGAGCTAGGGTTAGCGACGGTGAAGGTGAACGACGAAGAACAACGAAGGACGTCGCGCGGCACGGAGCAAACCTTAGCGACGAACGGAGAAGCACGGCGAAACCCTAGCGGAGAGGGTGATGCGCGATGGTGGAGGGGAGACGGCGAGGGAGGCGTTGCGGCGGCGCGGTGGAACGGCGGCGGCGTGCGCGGGAGAGGCGGCGGCGGTGGCGATTGGGAGGCGGCGGCGGCGACTGGGAGGCGGCGGCGGCGACTGGGAGGTCGGGGAAGAAAACACCGGTCGGGCGAACCGTTATTTAAACCGTACGGGCAAACCCTAGCCGCGCACAAAACACCGGATGGACCGATGATAATCGGAAGATGCATCGGTCGAGTTCAACAGAGAGTTGTTCCAAAAACTCTCTTTGAGCACCGGATGGACCGACGTTGAGGTGGCGATCATCGGTCGATTTCTGCAGGGCACCAGAAAACTGAACACCAGATGCTCCGATGTCTTCTGAAATGAACTCATCGGTTGATTTGTGACATCTGACTTGATCTGAGCACTGAACTGAAGCACCAATTGATCCGATGATCTGTTGGCCCTAGCATCGGATAATCCGATGACTACAGAAAACCTAAGACTGCCCATGTGTCCTTGGACTTAAACACACAAAGATAAGGATGGGTCCTAGGACTCTTTGGGCAACTCCTAACTTTTAATAGAAGGCTTCAAATATAGTGCCACATATTGGCTAAGCCCTTAAGCAAAGAGAACACACAAGGTTAGGAGGGAAACCTCGAAAATGTAAGGCCCATGCTTTGTGAGCTAGAGTATGGAAAACTTCTATCTCTTTAAAGCATGTACCTTTAGAATTTTGCTCTATCCACATCATATGAGTTGAGATATTGCATTTTGAACAAGTCTCCTTCTCATGATGTGGATTCCCCTTTGTGACAATCTACCGTATGCAATGCCAAACAAAATAATTCAAGATATTAAATGAGTGCAAGTCTATATGGCAGGAATCATGCAAAGCATAATGTAAATCTATCTTGCCAAGTTTAAACCTTCCAAAGGCTTTCTCAGGGAAAACTATTTCTAGCTTGCCCCTATCCTTTGGGAGTTAGACAAGACCTATTTGATATGCAACCTTACATGAACATGGCAACTTACAATACGTTAGATGCATCTAGCACATTTAATTCACTTCTAAGTCTAGAAAAAGTTTTCTCATCAAGTGGTTTAGTGAAGATATCCGCCAATTGTTCTTCGGACCTAACACCTTGCAAAGAGATGTCTCCTTTAGCCTCATGGTCCCGCAAGAAGTGATGGCGAATATCAATGTGCTTAGTGCGGGAGTGTTGAACGGGGTTTCTAGCTATCTTAACCGCACTTTCATTGTCACAAAGGAGAGGCACACAATCAAATTTAATTCCAAAGTCCAAAAGGGTTTGCTTCATATATAGAATTTGGGCACAACATGCACCGGCCGCTATATACTCTGCCTCCGCGGTGGACAAAGCCACGGAGTTTTGCTTTTTGCTCGACCAAGATACTAGGGAACGCCCAAGTAAGTGGCACCCACCGGAGGTACTCTTGCGATCCACACGACATCCGGCAAAGTCCGAATCCGAGTAACCCAAGAGATGGAAACTAGCGTTCTTGGGGTACCACAAACCTACACTTGGGGTATGCTTGAGATACCTAAGTATCCTAAAGACCGCCTTACGATGCGATTCTTTAGGTGCCGCTTGAAAGCGAGCACACAAGCACACACTAAACATGATATCGGGCCTAGATGCGGTAAGATATAACAAGGAACCAATCATGGAACGGTAATGAGATTGATCAATAGGTTTACCGTCCATGTCCGCGTCGAGATGACAATTTGTCGCCATTGGAGTACTTCTTGAGCTACAATCTTCCATTTCAAACTTCTTCAAGAGGTCCTTGGTGTACTTCTCTTGGTAGATGAAAGTCCCCTCTTGAAGTTGCTTGATTTGAAATCCTAGGAAGAAATTGAGTTCTCCAATCATTGACATCTTGAACTCCCTAGACATCATGGTGCCAAACTCAAGGCTAAGAGATTTGTTAGTTGAGCCAAAAATAATGTCATCAACGTAAATTTGACAAAGAAATAAATCCCCGTTGATGTCCTTGGTGAAAAGTGTGGTATCCACCCTCCCGATCTTGAATCCTTGCATGACTAGGAAATCCCTTAGAAGTTCATACCACGCCCTAGGTGCTTGCTTGAGCCCGTAGAGCGCTTTGTGTAACCTATACACATGGTTAGGATTCCTCGGATCTTCAAACCCGGGAGGTTGCTCAACGAAAACAAGTTCGTTAATATAACCATTGAGGAGGGCACTTTTAACATCCATTTGATAAAGCATAATGTTGTGATGCGAAGCAAAAGCAAGGAGTATGTGAATAGCTTCTAACCGTGCGACCGGGGCGAATGTCTCTCCAAAATCTAGTCCTTCAACTTGTGAAAAACCCTTGGCCACAAGCCTTGCCTTGTTGCGGACCACCACGCCATTCTCGTCTTGCTTGTTGCGGTACACCCACTTCGTTCCGATGACGTTCTTGTCCTTAGGTCGCTCCTCCAATACCCAAACTTCATTGCGGGTGAAGTTGTTGAGTTCTTCTTGCATAGCCATCACCCAATTGGGATCTTGGAGTGCTTCCTCAATATTTGTGGGTTCTACACACGAAACAAAAGAGTAGTGCTCACAAAATGAAGCAACATGGCGAGAACGAGTACTTACTCCCCGTGACGGACTTCCGATGATTTGATCCATCGGATGTGCCTTGGAGATGCGCCCATGCCTCATAAGAGGTTGTGAGGCACTTGGCGGTGGTGAGGCATCTCGCTCGTCTTGTGGTTGGACTTGACCTTGGACTTCTTCTTCTTCTTGGTGTTGTGTGGCATGTGAATCTTGCATTGGCAATGGATCATCTTTCTCTTCTTCTTCATCAATTTGAGGCGCCATGGAGATGTTGATGTTGGGACTTGAGGCTCCCCTTGATCATGGCTCTCCTCAACTTCGGGCTTGATGTCTCCTATGGTCATGTTCTTCATAGCTTCTCGTAGAGGCTCATCATCTATATCATCATGACCAAAACTCTACTCTTGGGAGCCATTAGTCTCATCAAACTCAACATCACAACTTTCTTCAACTAACCCGGAGGTTTGGTTGAATACTCAATATGCTTTTGAGTTTGACGCATAACCAAGAAAGATACCAACATCACACCTTCTTTCAAACTTACCGAGTCTTTTCTTGCGGTAGATGTAGCACTTGCACCCAAAGACTCGGAAGTAGGAGATGTTGGGCTTTCTCCCAATGAGGAGCTCATATGGGGTCTTTTGAAGTAGTCGATGAAGATAGACCCTATTTGCGGCATGGCACGCCGTGTTGATTGCTTCGGCCCAAAACTTCTCCGACGTGCCATAGTCATCAAGCATTGCTCTTGCAAGGGTGATGAGAGTCTTGTTCTTCCTTTCAACGACACCATTTTGTTGAGGGGTGTATGTGGCTGAAAACTCGTGCTTCACGCCTTCACGATCACACCACTCCCCAATGTTGTAGTTCTTGAACTCGGTGCCGTTGTCACTCCGGACCTTGATGATGGGAAGTTGAAATTCCCTTTGAGCTCGTTTAGCGAAGGTCTTGAAGATTTCCGGAGTTTCACCCTTGTCACCTAGAAACAATGTCCAAGCATAGCGAGAGTAGTCATCAACAATAACAAGACAATAGAGGTTACCACCAAGGCTTTGGTATGTGGACGGTCCGAAGAGGTCCATGTGAAGTAGTTCAAGTGGCTTGGAGGTTGACAACATTGTCTTCATCGGATGGTGTGAGGCAACTTGCTTCCCGGCTTGACACGCGCTACAAAGCTTGTTCTTCTCAAATGTGACATCCTTCACGCCGGTCACCATCCCAAGCTTGAATGACTTCTTGAGCTTGCTCATCCCAATGTGAGCAATGCGCCGATGCCATAGCCATCCCAAACTTGTCTTGGTGAAAAGACAAGTGGTCAAGCTAGCATCCTTGTTGGAGAAGTCCACCAAGTAAAGATGTCCATGCCGAAAACCTTTGAATATTAGTTCTTTGCTTGATTCACTAGTCACCACAACACCATTCTTGTCAAATGTGCACGTTAGTCCAAGATCACATAATTGTGCAATAGAAAGTAAATTGAAACTAAGAGACTTAACGTAAAGCACATTGGAGATAGACAAATCATGAGAAATAGCAATTTTACCCAAACCAATTACCTTCCCCTTTGAGTTATCACCAAAGGTGACTTGTTCATGATTGCCGGGGTTCTCTATGGAGGTGAACATACCATCATTGCCGGTCATATGCTGAGTGCACCCACTATCGAGTACCCAATGCTTTCCTCCGGCTTTGTAGTTCACCTACACACATGAAGTTAGTTTTTGAGTTTAGGAACCCAAGCCAACTTAGGTCCTTGTATGTGTGATACAAGTGATTTTGGGACCCAAAGTTGCTTGGGGAGCTTCCCCTTCATGCCCTTGATGTCTTTGCCGATGAACCTTGCCTTCACCTTTCCACCTACTTTGCTCAATAGATAGTGATAATCATTGAAAGTAGATTTGTAGTTAGGAGGCAATGTGGGAGAAGGACGGTTGGGAAGAGGACACTCCCTCGTGTGATGTCCGGTGACCTCACAATGTTGGCAATAGGAACCAACTTCCTTGATAAAGCTTGTCCTAAGCTCCGGTGAGGGCACCTTTCCTTTGTTGGGCACCGGGAAGGATCCAAGTCCCCTCTTGTTGAAGCTTTTAGCTTGTTGGTAGAGGATTTCCTTGTGCTTGTCCTCCCCCTTAGAGAGTCTTGCCACACTAGTGCGAAGACTTTCAATTTCGTCCATTAGCTCCTTCTCCCTAGGGCTTGCTTTCAAAGGCAAATACTTATCCAAAATATTAGTGGCATGTGAATTAGACGATATTTTGCCATCAAGGGTTTCTTTCTTTGTGTTTTTCAATTTAAGTTCAATCGCTTCATAAGCAAGGTTAAGCACTTCATGTTCTTGAACCAACTCATTGTGCTTTGCCAAGAGTGCTAAGTTAGCTAAGTCAAGCTCATGATACTCAAGCTTGATTTGAGCATTCTCCTCCTCGATTTGCTTGACAATTGATTTGAGCGTGTCATGCTATTTAAGTATGATTGCATACTTGTCATGCAAATCGAGGTTAGCACTTTCAAGCTTAGCACGAGCTAGCTCAAGAGCCTTAATCTTAGCCTTTTCCCTTTTTATAATGGCATGATATTCATTAATCATAGATGCTAATTCATCGGGTGAAAGCTCATCATCATCATCGCTAGAATCTTCACATACCTTTGAGTTACCTTTCGCCATTAGGCACATAGGAGGTGGACGAAGAGGTGAGTCATCCTTGTTGACGATGGCGAGGCCCGCCAAGTTTTCTTCATCTTCACTATCTTCGTCGCTTGACTCTTCATCCGTGATCCACTCATTGGCTTCACACATGAAGACCTTTTGAGGCCCTCTTCTCTTCTTTGGAAAGAGCTTGGTTTTCTTGCCTTTGTCAAATTTCTTCTTTCCAAAAGAGCGCTTGGGCTTGACCTCCTCTTCATCATCACTTTCTTCTAGCTTGTGATGCTTGCCATTGTCCTTCCTTTTGTCCGGTCTTGGACAATCATATGATATGTGGCCTAGATCACCACAATTGTAGCACGTCTTGTTTTCATCTTTTCTTGGCAAGAAGGCTTTCTTCTTGGGATCATAAGAGTATCCCTTCTTTGCAATCTTGGAGTTGAGGCGTGAGAATTTCCTCATCATCAAAGCAAGCTCATCATCATTATCTTCGCTTGTTTCTTGCTCTTCTTCACTTGAGCTAGGCTCAACCATTTTCTTCTTCTTGGGAGTTGTCTTCTTGGTTGAAGCCTTGAGAGCAATGGTTTTTGATGATGACTCCTCCATCTTTCCAAGTACGCTCATCTCATGCGCATGGATTTCTCCAATGAGCTCCGAAACTTCAATGTTGTCAAGTGACTCTTTATGGAGCATTGAATTGATAATGTTGTACTTGGGCTTGGGTAGAAGCATGAGGATCTTGCGATTGATAAGTCCCTTGCCAAGAGAAGCAATGTCAAGTGCGTTAATTTCCTCAATGAGCACATTTAAACGAGAAAACATTTGGTTAACATTCTCATGAGAAAACATCTTAAATTCATCATATTTTGATTTAAGCACGTGATATTTGAGTTCTTTAACACGAGATGAGCCCTCATGTATTTCAATTAGACATGCCCAAATTTCACATGCTTTTTCCTTACTAGCAATCCTAGCAAAGACATCTTGACTAATGCATTCATATATGGCATTTCTAGCCTTAGCATCCCATTTTAATTGGTCACCAACATAGTCAAGATTTCCAAACCCCGCATGGGTCGCTTCCCACACTTCGGGAGCAATTGCCTCAAGGTAAGCGCGCATGCGTGCTTTCCAATAAGCAAAATTCTTGCCCTCGAAGGTAGGAACCGAACCCCCATTCTTGGCCATTTTCGCTCTCTAGCGGTGAAGCTAGAATGATCCAATGAGCAACCTCGCTCTTATACCAATTGTAAGGATCGAAACGCCCAAGAGGGGGGGGGGGTGAATTGGGCTTTTTCAAATTTTAGAGCAATTTAAAACTTAATGGTTGAGGCCCAATTCCCTATGCGAACTAACTACGCAAGCAAGAATGTTAAGTGCGGAATAGTAAATGCGTAATAGTAAGGGGGTGAGGAGAGAGATGCGAACTCCCGCGGAGACTCGGAGACACGGCGATTTTTCCCGTGGTTCGGTAAGATCACAAAAATCTACCTATGTCCACGTTGTGGCACCCACCAAAGGGTATAGCCACTCCCAAGTCACCAAGACAAGGGAATCCACTATCTTTCTCCGTTCGCCTTCTCCGGCAAGGTGGAGCTCAAGCCTTGTACAATGGTGATCCTCCGGGCTTCCACAAACGCCTTGGTAAGCTCCGGAGCGATCTCTTCTTCCTCCAACTTTTACAAGGTGAGAGAAGTCACCAAGACACTCTCTCTCAGTAGCCTAGAGATTCCAATCACCAAGAATGGACGCACACAAGCTTCTCTCTAGCTAGATCTAGCCTATAGTTGGAGTACAAGAGGTTTTGAAGTGTGGAAGTGGTAGCTCTTGGTCTTGAATGCTTTCAGGATGTGTAGTGAGGCTCTGGTGATCAAGACTTGACGAAATGGCCGGTTGGAGGGGTATTTATAGCCAGCCCACACGAGATAGCCGTTGGAAAAGTAGGCAGACTTTTTCAGTGAACATCGGATCCCCCGATGCACCCCTTTATATGAGCATCGGTCAAATTCCAAATTAGCTGATGTCATGTGTCAGATGTGACCGTTGGATCTGACTGTTTAATCGACCGATGTTACTTCAATTCATCATCGGATGATCCGGTGAGTTGATCTTCAGAATTGGTTCAGAAATAATGTCTCGGTTGAAATTGACCGATGTACACTTACTTCATCATCGGATGATCCGGTGTGTACTTCTTCAGAATAACTCAGAAATCATCCTTCTGTTGAAATCAACCGATGTGCCACTTCCTTCACATCGGATGATCCGGTGTGTACTGGGCTCTGAGGTCTTCTTCTGCCAACTCAAACTCGACCGATGTAGTCATTTTGAAAGACATCGGAAGATCCGGTGAGTGCAACTTGTTTGCTTCGAGTTGTTTTGAGTTGATCTTTTGGAATCCTCTTGAGTGACCTCTTTGACACTTGTTTGAAATGATATTATGATGAAGTGTAAGCTTCTTGTGTTGCCAATTTGGATAGAATAGAGTCGTTGTATGAGTTCTTCATTTAGTCTTCATGAGTATCGAATAACCCCTTAGAATAGATCGTTGAGGGGTCTCCATTTGTATCCAATGAGCAGTAGATGGTGTGAATAGATAGTTCATTAACGTTTGATGTGATATACGTGAAACCTCGCATCCACAAACTCATTAGTAATAACGAACGGTTGTCATTAATCACCGAAACCATACCTCACGGGGGCCTAGATGCTTTCAATCTCCCCCTTTTTGGTGATTGATGACAACACAACGAGTAGAGCATAGAATTAATGGAATTAAAACGCAATGCTCAAAAAAGAAATATAACAAGTACAAATTGCAACACAAGTGGCTCGAAGGCTCAAATAATAAACAATAAAGCGTAAGAGCACAAAGTAGCACCCGGAGTACAATAATAGCAAATAATAATAACAGGCAATCTCAAAGATAACAATAAGTAGCAAAGGGATAGACACTCCCCCTAAAACCAAGAACTCCCCCTGGAACTGAGCTAACCTCCCCCTGACTCTAACTCTTCTCCCCCTTTGGCATCAAGACACCAAAAAGGGAAATCGAGTCCCTACGACTCAGGCGCGCTCCTGGCAATGGTGAAGCGGTCGGCGTCGACGGTGCTGTCGCCGGAGCTGCTGGAGGTGGAGGTCGCTGGTGCTGGAGCTGGAGCGGGGGGAGCTGAAGCTGGAGCTGGAGCTGCTGGGGGATCAGCTGAGACTGCTGGCGCCGGTGGAGAAGGTACTGCCGGAAGAGGTGAGGACTGGAACGACGTCGGCGGCAGTACTGTCGAGTGAACGGGCGCTGTCGAGGCGAACAGAGGTGGTATACTGAAGCTGGGGATCGATGAGGACGGTGCTGGAGCTGGTGCCAGTGGGGGTGCACCTGGAGCCTGACTGAGTCCCGAGTGCTGAGGTGGAAGGGCGACTCCCGTCTGCTGGTAGAGGTTGGTGACCAACCCCAGGATGCCCAACAACATCTGCTGAGTCTGCTGCTGCTGGTCCAGAGTGCGTCTCGTCATCTGGTCGATAAGGTTGGTGTACCTGTCGATGTCCTCTCGGCTCTGACGGGCGATCTCCAGCTGCATCTCCTGCTGCTGCCTCTGAAGCTGCTCCTGTCGAGCTGCCTGCTGCTCCTGCTGCTGAGCCATCCGCTGAAGTAAAGCAGTGAGCTCTAACGGCTGAGTCACTTGAGCCTCTGACACTGGAGGAGGTGTAGGTGGTGGAGCTGCTGAGCCTCCTGCCTCTGCGTCGTGCTGCCTCGGTGAGGGAGCAGCAGGAGGGAAGTACTCCTCGACACTGTCGCTGGTGTCGCTGTCCGACCATATATGCTGTAGGTCTCCTCCCTGAGCCTCTGCCTGTGCTAGCTCTGCGTCCTCCTAAGTCAGCTCTGCCCAGTCCTCCTCTGACAGTCTGGCTCGAACCTCACGCTCGACGGGACGGCCAAGGCGGCGGTCTCCCGGAGTGGGGACTCGATAGTGGCTGAACCGGGTCACGTGCATCTCCGTCAGCTGAGAAACTCCTGGAGTGTCCTCTGGAACCAACTGGTGGAGAAGGTGACAGATCCAGTGACCGAAGACCAACTGTCGAAGCATCCCAACTCCGTCGGTGATCACGTCCTCCATCTCGCAGATCAGAATATCCACGATGTCGAACTCCATCCCGTTCATCACATAGAACAGGATGGTCTGCTGAAGGCTCGTGAAGCCCTCCAAGTAGCCAGACCTCGGTAGTAGGGTACGCCTGAGGACGTGGTGAACTGTCCGAGCTGTTGGGGTGAGAAGCGCTGGCACCCTCGGCTGGTCAGGAGTGAACGGCTGAGTGAACAGACCTCTGATCTCCTCGAAAGGCGGTGCCACTCCTCCAGTCAGTGGCCTCCTCGGCGGGTCTGCGTCTCCGTAGACTATCTGGTGCAGGCATGTAGTAGAGAGCTCCACACCAAGTAGTCTGCCCAACAAGTCTCGAGACACGTCGTGGATCCGCCACATGAACATGAAGTGAATCGAGCGACGGCCCTCAGAGACGTAGAGTGTCGCGTAGAACACCCTGACCCACTCCTCGACGTAGGCACTCCTCTGGTGCGAGAGCAAGTCCACAAGTCCTCTGTATCTCTCAAAGAGTGGTCTGATCCCGTGTCCTGCTGCCACTGCAAGCTGGTCCCAGTCGATGCTGTTATGCTGGAAGAGCTTGTGGCCCCGACGCCTGTAAGTCTCGTACAGGGATGCCTGTGTCAGGGTCCAGAAGCGGGAGTCAACTCGAGCGTCCCTAGGCCGCGGGAACCACTCCTCAAGCAACGCTGACCATCTGAGCTTCTTCAGTTGCCTTGCCTTCATCTTCCTGTAGTCGGTGAGTCTGACATCCTCGGCAACACGGACTGCTGTGTCCATCAGGTGGATGGCCCTTTCGGCCTCTCTGTCCTCGGCGCGGTCAGCCGCAGAGGGGCGCCGACTCGCCGTAGGAGTCTGTCCACCCCCACGAGTCCTCGGGGTGCGCCAGCGGATGAGAGGCGGCACCTCGGTCTCCTCCTCGTCGGAGCCCTCGGGAGGCACCGGCTGGACCGGAGGCTGCTCCTGCCTCTGCCGGGACTCGCGGATCCGTAAGGAACCGCGATGGCCGCGCTCACGCTCCTCGGCAGCGCGAGCGGCCAACTCCGCACGACGAGCGTCCTTGGACATCTTGCGCTTCTTCACGGCGGGCTCCTCAATAGCCTTGCCCTTTCCTTTGCGATCGCGACCCATCTTGATGCAATTGAGAGCTAGGGTTAGCGACGGTGAAGGTGAACGACGAAGAACAACGAAGGACGTCGCGCGGCATGGAGCAAACCTTAGCGACGAACGGAGAAGCACGGCGAAACCCTAGCGGAGAGGGTGATGCGCGGTGGTGGAGGGGAGACGGCGAGGGAGGCGTTGCGGCGGCGCGGTGGAACGGCGGCGGCGTGCGCGGGAGAGGCGGCGGCGGCGGCGATTGGGAGGCGGCGGCGGCGACTGGGAGGTCAGGGAAGAAAACACCGGTCGGGCGAACCGTTATTTAAACCGTACGAGCAAACCCTAGCCGCGCACAAAACACCGGATGGACCGATGATCATCGGAAGATGCATCGGTCGAGTTCAACAGAGAGTTGTTCCAAAAACTCTCTTTGAGCACCGGATGGACCGACGTTGAGGTGGCGATCATCGGTCGATTTCTGCAGGGCACCAGAAAACTGAACACCGGATGCTCCGATGTCTTCTGAAATGAACTCATCGGTTGATTTGTGACATCTGACTTGATCTGAGCACTGAACTGAAGCACCAATTGATCCGATGATCTGCTGGCCCTAGCATCGGATAATCCGATGACTACAGAAAACCTAAGACTGCCCATGTGTCCTTGGACTTAAACACACAAAGATAAGGATGGGTCCTAGGACTTTTTGGGCAACTCCTAACTTTTAATAGAAGGTTTCAAATATAGTGCCACATATTGGCTAAGCCCTTAAGCAAAGAGAACACACAAGGTTAGGAGGGAAACCTCGAAAATGTAAGGCCCATGCTTTGTGAGCTAGAGTATGGAAAACTTCTATCTCTTTAAAGCATGTACCTTTAGAATTTTGCTTTATCCACATCATATGAGTTGAGATATTTCATTTTGAACAAGTCTCCTTCTCATGATGTGGGTTCCCCTTTGTGACAATCTACCGTATGCAATGCCAAACAAAATAATTCAAGATATTAAATGAGTGCAAGTCTATATGGCAGGAATCATGCAAAGCATAATGTAAATCTATCTTGCCAAGTTTAAACCTTCCAAAGGCTTCCTCAGGGAAAACTATTTCTAGCTTGCCCCTATCCTTTGGGAGTTAGACAAGACCTATTTGATATGCAACCTTACATGAACATGGCAACTTACATGACGTTAGATGCATCTAGCACATTTAATTCACTTCTAAGTCTAGAAAAAGTTTTCTCATCAAGTGGTTTAGTGAAGATATCCGCCAATTGTTCTTCGGACCTAACACCTTGCAAAGAGATGTCTCCTTTAGCCTCATGGTCCCGCAAGAAGTGATGGCGAATATCAATGTTCTTAGTGCGGGAGTGTTGAACGGGGTTTCTAGCTATCTTAACCGCACTTTCATTGTCACAAAGGAGAGGCACACAATCAAATTTAATTCCAAAGTCCAAAAGGGTTTGCTTCATATATAGAATTTGGGCACAACATGCACCGGCCGCTATATACTCTGCCTCCGCGGTGGACAAAGCCACGGAGTTTTGCTTTTTGCTCGACCAAGATACTAGGGATTGCCCAAGTAAGTGGCACCCACCGGAGGTACTCTTGCGATCCACACGACATCCGGCAAAGTCCGAATCCGAGTAACTCAAGAGATGGAAACTAGCGTTCTTGGGGTACCACAAACCTACACTTGGGGTATGCTTGAGATACCTAAGTATCCTAAAGACCGCCTTACGATGCGATTCTTTAGGTGCCGCTTGAAAGCGAGCACACAAGCACACACTAAACATGATATCGGGCCTAGATGCGGTAAGATATAACAAGGAACCAATCATGGAACGGTAATGAGATTGATCAATAGGTTTACCGTCCATGTCCGCGTCGAGATGACAATTTGTCGCCATTGGAGTACTTCTTGAGCTACAATCTTCCATTTCAAACTTCTTCAAGAGGTCCTTGGTGTACTTCTCTTGGTAGATGAAAGTCCCCTCTTGAAGTTGCTTGATTTGAAATCCTAGGAAGAAATTGAGTTCTCCAATCATTGACATCTCGAACTCCCTAGACATCATGGTGCCAAACTCAAGGCTAAGAGATTTGTTAGTTGAGCCAAAAATAATGTCATCAACGTAAATTTGACAAAGAAATAAATCCCCGTTGATGTCCTTGGTGAAAAGTGTGGTATCCACCCTCCCGATCTTGAATCCTTGCATGACTAGGAAATCCCTTAGACGTTCATACCACGCCCTAGGTGCTTGCTTGAGCCCGTAGAGCGCTTTGTGTAACCTATACACATGGTTAGGATTCCTCAGATCTTCAAACCCGGGAGGTAGCTCAACAAAAACAAGTTCGTTAATATAACCATTGAGGAAGGCACTTTTAACATCCATTTGATAAAGCATAATGTTGTGATGCGAAGCAAAAGCAAGGAGCATGCGAATAGCTTCTAACCGTGCGACCGGGGCGAATGTCTCTCCAAAATCTAGTCCTTCAACTTGTGAAAAACCCTTGGCCACAAGCCTTGCCTTGTTGCGGACCACCACGCCATTCTCGTCTTGCTTGTTGCGGTACACCCACTTCGTTCCGATGACGTTCTTGTCCTTAGGTCGCTCCTCCAATACCCAAACTTCATTGCGGGTGAAGTTGTTGAGTTCTTCTTGCATAGCCATCACCCAATTGGGATCTTGGAGTGCTTCCTCAATATTTGTGGGTTCTACACACGAAACAAAAGAGTAGTGCTCACAAAATGAAGCAACATGGCGAGAACGAGTACTTACTCCCCGTGACGGACTTCCGATGATTTGATCCATCGGATGTGCTTGGAGATGCGCCCATGCCTCATAAGAGGTTGTGAGGCACTTGGCGGTGGTGAGGCATCTCGCTCGTCTTGTGGTTGGACTTGACCTTGGACTTCTTCTTCTTCTTGGTGTTGTGTGGCATGTGAATCTTGCATTGGCAATGGATCATCTTTCTCTTCTTCTTCATCAATTTGAGGCGCCATGGAGGTGTTGATGTTGGGACTTGAGGCTCCCCCTTGATCATGGCTCTCCTTAACTTCGGGCTTGATGTCTCCTATGGTCATGTTCTTCATAGCTTCTCGTAGAGGCTCATCATCTATATCATCATGACCAAAACTCTCCTCTTGGGAGCCATTAGTCTCATCAAACTCAACATCACAACTTTCTTCAACTAACCCGGAGGTTTGGTTGAATACTCAATATGCTTTTGAGTTTGACGCATAACCAAGAAAGATACCAACATCACACCTTCTTTCAAACTTACCGAGTCTTTTCTTGCGGTAGATGTAGCACTTGCACCCGAAGACTCGGAAGTAGGAGATGTTGGGCTTTCTCCCAATGAGGAGCTCATATGGGGTCTTTTGAAGTAGTCGATGAAGATAGACCCTATTTGCGGCATGGCACGCCGTGTTGATTGCTTCGGCCCAAAACTTCTCCGACGTGCCATAGTCATCAAGCATTGCTCTTGCAAGGGTGATGAGAGTCTTGTTCTTCCTTTCAACGACACCATTTTGTTGAGGGGTGTATGTGGCCGAAAACTCGTGCTTCACGCCTTCACGATCACACCACTCCCCAATGTTGTAGTTCTTGAACTCGGTGCCGTTGTCACTCCGGACCTTGATGATGGGAAGTTGAAATTCCCTTTGAGCTCGTTTAGCGAAGGTCTTGAAGATTTCCGGAGTTTCACCCTTGTCACCTAGAAACAATGTCCAAGCATAGCGAGAGTAGTCATCAACAATAACAAGACAATAGAGGTTACCGCCAAGGCTTTGGTATGTGGACGGTCCGAAGAGGTCCATGTGAAGTAGTTCAAGTGGCTTGGAGGTTGACACCATTGTCTTCATCGGATGGTGTGAGGCAACTTGCTTCCCGGCTTGACACGCGCTACAAAGCTTGTTCTTCTCAAATGTGACATCCTTCACGCCGGTCACCATCCCAAGCTTGAATGACTTCTTGAGCTTGCTCATCCCAATGTGAGCAATGCGCCGATGCCATAGCCATCCCAAACTTGTCTTGGTGAAAAGACAAGTGGTCAAGCTAGCATCCTTGTTGGAGAAGTCCACCAAGTAAAGATGTTCATGCCGAAAACCTTTGAATATTAGTTCTTTGCTTGATTCACTAGTCACCACAACACCATTCTTGTCAAATGTGCACGTTAGTCCAAGATCACATAATTGTGCAATAAAAAGTAAATTGAAACTAAGAGACTTAACGTAAAGCACATTGGAGATAGACAAATCATGAGAAATAGCAATTTTACCCAAACCAATTACCTTCCCCTTTGAGTTATCACCAAAGGTGACTTGTTCATGATTGCCGGGGTTCTCTATGGAGGTGAACATACCATCATTGCCGGTCATATGTTGAGTGCACCCACTATCGAGTACCCAATGCTTTCCTCCGGCTTTGTAGTTCACCTACACACATGAAGTTAGTTTTTGAGTTTAGGAACCCAAGCCAACTTAGGTCCTTGTATGTGTGATACAAGTGATTTTGGGACCCAAAGTTGCTTGGGGAGCTTCCCCTTCATGCCCTTGATGTCTTTGCCGATGAACCTTGCCTTCACCTTTCCACCTACTTTGCTCAATAGATAGTGATAATCATTGAAAGTAGATTTGTAGTTAGGAGGCAATGTGGGAGAAGGACGGTTGGGAAGAGGACACTCCCTCGTGTGATGTCCGGTGACCTCACAATGTTGGCAATAGGAACCAACTTCCTTGATAAAGCTTGTCCTAAGCTCCGGTGAGGGCACCTTTCCTTTGTTGGGCACCGGGAAGGATCCAAGTCCCCTCTTGTTGAAGCTTTTAGCTTGTTGGTAGAGGATTTCCTTGTGCTTGTCCTCCCCCTTAGAGAGTCTTGCCACACTAGTGCGAAGACTTTCAATTTCGTCCATTAGCTCCTTCTCCCTAGGGCTTGCTTTCAAAGGCAAAGACTTATCCAAAATATTAGTGGCATGTGAATTAGACAATATTTTGCCATCAAGGGTTTCTTTCTTTGTGTTTTTCAATTTAAGTTCAATCGCTTCATAAGCAAGGTTAAGCACTTCATGTTCTTGAACCAACTCATTGTGCTTTGCCAAGAGTGCTAAGTTAGCTAAGTCAAGCTCATGATACTCAAGCTTGATTTGAGCATTCTCCTCCTCGATTTGCTTGACAATTGATTTGAGCGTGTCATGCTCTTTAAGTATGATTGCATACTTGTCATGCAAATCGAGGTTAGCACTTTCAAGCTTAGCACGAGCTAGCTCAAGAGCCTTAACCTTGCCTTTTCCCTTTTTATAATGGCATGATATTCATTAATCATAGATGCTAATTCATCGGGTGAAAGCTCATCATCATCATCGCTAGAATCTTCACATACCTTTGAGTTACATTTCGCCATTAGGCACATAGGAGGTGGACGAAGAGGTGAGTCATCCTTGTTGACGATGGCGAGGCCCGCCAAGTTTTCTTCATCTTCACTATCTTCGTCGCTTGACTCTTCATCCGTGATCCACTCATTGGCTTCACACATGAAGACCTTTTGAGGCCCTCTTCTCTTCTTTGGAAAGAGCTTGGTTTTCTTGCCTTTGTCAAATTTCTTCTTTCCAAAAGAGCGCTTGGGCTTGACCTCCTCTTCATCATCACTTTCTTCTAGCTTGTGATGCTTGCCATTGTCCTTCCTTTTGTCCGGTCTTGGACAATCATATGATATGTGGCCTAGATCACCACAATTGTAGCACGTCTTGTTTTCATCTTTTCTTGGCAAGAAGGCTTTCTTCTTGGGATCATAAGAGTATCCCTTCTTTGCAATCTTGGAGTTGAGGCGTGAGAATTTCCTCATCATCAAAGCAAGCTCATCATCATTATCTTCGCTTGTTTCTTGCTCTTCTTCACTTGAGCTAGGCTCAACCATTTTCTTCTTCTTGGGAGTTGTCTTCTTGGTTGAAGCCTTGAGAGCAATGGTTTTTGATGATGACTCCTCCATCATTCCAAGTACGCTCATCTCATGAGCATGGATTTCTCCAATGAGCTCCGAAACTTCAATGTTGTCAAGTGACTCTTTTTGGAGCATTGAATTGATAATGTTGTACTTGGGCTTGGGTAGAAGCATGAGGATCTTGCGATTAATAAGTCCCTTGCCAAGAGAAGCAATGTCAAGTGCGTTAATTTCCTCAATGAGCACATTTAAACGAGAAAACATTTGGTTAACATTCTCATGAGAAAACATCTTAAATTCATCATATTTTGATTTAAGCATGTGATATTTGAGTTCTTTAACACGAGATGAGCCCTCATGTATTTCAATTAGACATGCCCAAATTTCACATGCTTTTTCCTTACTAGCAATCCTAGCAAAGACATCTTGACTAATGCATTCATATATGGCATTTCTAGGCTTAGCATCCCATTTTAATTGGTCACCAACATAGTCAAGATTTCCAAACCCCGCATGGGTCGCTTCCCACACTTCGGGAGCAATTGCCTCAAGGTAAGCGCGCATGCGTGCTTTCCAATAAGCAAAATTCTTGCCCTCGAAGGTAGGAACCGAACCCCCATTCTTGGCCATTTTCGCTCTCTAGCGGTGAAGCTAGAATGATCCAATGAGCAACCTCGCTCTGATACCAATTGTAAGGATCGAAACGCCCAAGAGGGGGGGTGAATTGGGCTTTTTCAAATTTTAGAGCAATTTAAAACTTAATGGTTGAAGCCCAATTCCCTATGCGAACTAACTACGCAAGCAAGAATGTTAAGTGCGGAATAGTAAATGCGTAATAGTAAGGGGGTGAGGAGAGATATGCAAACTCCCGCGGAGACTCGGAGACACGGCGATTTTTCCCGTGGTTCAGTAAGATCACAAAAATCTACCTACGTCCACGTTGTGGCACCCACCAAAGGGTATAGCCACTCCCAAGTCACCAAGACAAGGGAATCCACTATCTTTCTCCGTTCGCCTTCTCCGGCAAGGTGGAGCTCAAGCCTTGTACAATGGTGATCCTCCGGGCTTCCACAAACGCCTTGGTAAGCTCCAGAGCGATCTCTTCTTCCTCCAACTTTTACAAGGTGAGAGAAGTCACCAAGACACTCTCTCTCACTAGCCTAGAGATTCCAATCACCAAGAATGGACGCACACAAGCTTCTCTCTAGCTAGATCTAGCCTATAGTTGGAGTACAAGAGGTTTTGAAGTGTGGAAGTGGTAGCTCTTGGTCTTGAATGCTTTCAGGATGTGTAGTGAGGCTCTGGTGATCAAGACTTGACGAAATGGCCGGTTGGAGGGGTACTTATAGCCAGCCCACACGAGATAGCCGTTGGAAAAGTAGGCAGACTTTTTCAGTGAACATCGGATCCTCCGATGCACCCCTTTATATGAGCATCGGTCGAATTCCAAATTAGCTGA
Source organism: Neostapfia colusana (assembly GCA_030760725.1). Lineage (NCBI taxonomy): Eukaryota > Viridiplantae > Streptophyta > Magnoliopsida > Poales > Poaceae > Neostapfia > Neostapfia colusana. The sequence goes on from JASWHV010000006.1 coordinate 113,747,736, forward strand.
TGTCATGTGTCAGATGTGACTGTTGGATATAACCGTTGGATCTGACTGTTTAATCGACCGATGTTACTTCAATTCATCATCGGATGATCCGGTGAGTTGATCTTCAGAATTGGTTCAGAAATAATGTCTCGGTTGAAATTGACCGATGTACACTTACTTCATCATCGGATGATCCGGTGTGTACTTCTTCAGAATAACTCAGAAATCATCCTTCTGTTGAAATCAACCGATGTGCCACTTCCTTCACATCGGATGATCCGGTGTGTACTGGGCTCTGAGGTCTTCTTCTTCTGCCAACTCAAACTCGACCGATGTAGTCATTTTGAAAGACATCGGATGATCCGGTGAGTGCAACTTGTTTGCTTCGAGTTGTTTTGAGTTGATCTTTTGGAATCCTCTTGAGTGACCTCTTTGACACTTGTTTGAAATGATATTATGATGAAGTGTAAGCTTCTTGTGTTGCCAATTTTGATAGAATAGAGTCGTTGTATGAGTTCTTCATTTAGTCTTCATGAGTATCGAATAACCCCTAAGAATAGATCGTTGAGGGGTCTCCATTTGTATCCAATGAGCAGTAGATGGTGTGAATAGATAGTTCATTAACGTTTGATGTGATATACGTGAAACCTCGCATCCACAAACTCATTAGTAATAACGAACGGTTGTCATTAATCACCGAAACCATACCTCACGGGGGCCTAGATGCTTTCACATGTTATAAACCATAGCAAAATGATACCAGCCATAACCACCAAAACACACCAAAAACTTAGTAAAATAATACTAAGCAAACTTTCCATAAGAGTAAAGCAAGTTCGAAACATTGCAAGTTAAAAGCAGAACCATTGCAATCAAGCTCTGAACCTTACCAAAGCTAATCGGACCTTGAACCGGAGCTTACCAAAGTTAGTCGGACCCAGCGCCGGAGCTTACTAAAGTTTAGTCGGACCTAGCACGGAACTTATCAAAACTAGTCAGACCTAGCACCGGAGCTAGCAAAAACAAGTCGGACCTAGCCAAAATAAGTCAGACCTAGACAAAGCAAGTCGGACCATACGTCGGACCTTGACGGAGCTACCCAAAACAAGTCGGACCTATCGTCGGACCTTGCAGGAGCTCGGACCTAGAGTCAGACCTTGTTAAAAAGGTGTTTTGGTAGTATTCAAAACTTTTATCGTCAAAGCCAATGTATTCAGCACACATAGGTCTCACAATCTCCCCCTTGATGAATGCATTGGCAACACCACTTAAAATCCAAACATTGGCTTATTCACATGAAACGTTTTGAAAACAATTTCTCCCCCTTTGTAAATCAGAAATAAAATGAGAAGAAAAACAAAAATACCAAAAATTCTCCCCTGAGAAGAATCGTGCCAAAACACTTGTGAATGTGTGCAATGTGTGATCAATTTCTCCCCCTTTGACAATGTATTCAGCAAGGTATAAAAGAGAAATTTTAATTTGTTATGAGCACATTATAACATATACATATAGAATAAAGCCCATCCAAATCATACTATCAAGTATCTTACACTATCACATCAATGAGATACATAAAGTAGTGTAAGCCACGCTAGAGATCAAGTGTAATTTTTAATTTAAACAAGTCATGATCTCACAAACTTAACTATTTCAAGACCTGAAAACATGACACTTGTTGCTGCATTTTATTTATCATTTAAAGCACAAATTTTGATCTTATGACATTTGCAAGAGATTATATGCAGCATCAGCCTTATTCTAACCAACCAAGCCAAGCCTATGTCATTTGACAGTCAGAAGCTTAAGGACATGGTTTTAGTCATACACAACTCCTTTCAAGTTCATATCTAAGTGCAATGATAAGCCATCTCAAAAAAGAAGTGCGATGCATGCATATTCTCTTGATCTTTTCTCATTTTTTATTTGAACATAAAAACTCAACATGTGAGTTGATTACTTGATTAATTCTTTATGATTAAAAGCACTTGTGAGCATGCAACAAGTTCAAAACAGTAAGAAAGTTTGACCATGACCAGATTTAGTGTAAGTAATTATTCCAATTACTAGACATGGTAAAAACTACAAAATGTATAACACGAGTAATGTAGTAAGAACTTTCAGCATGAAAAATGAATCACAAAGTCATATATGCATGAAATACTATGGTCATATTATTTTAATTTCAGATTCACACATAGACTTCCCAAGTTTCAAAATTCTCCCTCAATTTAAGCCATGAGGATGCATAACTGTAGGATCGAAGAGCACGTGAAAAGGTACCAGAGGGGGGTGAATGGTAGATTAAAACTTTTCGCAGCGGAAACAACAAAAACCCCTCAGCAAAAATCAATCGGTTAAATAAACCGTGTGTGCAAGTGTTTTCAAATGTGTTCAACCGTGACAAATCAAGTAGAGAGGTATAGAATCAAGTCACGGATCTAATGCAACAAGAATCACTTGAAAACAAGAAGTAAAACTTGAGATACGTTCAAAACATTAAACAAAGATCAATCTGTTCTACCCGATATAAAACAGATCTGCAATGCTGCAAAGAAACTCGTGTATCTCAAAAACTACAGATCCGAAGCTCATGAAAATTTCACAGATGATAGATAATTGAGTTTTGAAGACAACCCAAAAAGAATCACGTCAATCGGATCTGTAAAACTTGAGTTATGAACGAAACACCGAAGCAACGTCGGTCTGTCCAGAAACTCGGCGAGAAAGACTTGACGAAAAACAAGTCGGACGAACAAGGCACAAAAGCTCCTCGAAACTATGAACTTTATTCAATAGAAACACAAGAGGAACAGCCCAAAGTCGTGCACCACGAGCTCTGGCCTCCCTTGCTTATATAACCAGCTCTATGGCCAATCCAATTCAAACTAGGACTCCTACTCCTACTTGGATTCAAACTGTAACTTTCCAATACTGCTCAAGACTCTTCTATACGCAGATAGAAGCAATCTTAAGACTTCCAAACACCTTAGTAACGTCCCAAACATTCCTAAAACAACTCAAGTTCGTGACCCACACGAAATCCTATCATAACCAACTCAAAACTTTCCATATTTGAGTCAAACACGACTCAGCCGCAGCCTTGTCCATAACCTAGCCGGTTGGACCTTTCTGACCAATTCTTTACGTCCACTTCTCTTCATCACGCCTTGGAACAATGTTGCCACGTCCAGGCACTCCTTGCACACTTGCAAACACCTTCCAACGACGTACACGCAACCTTCATATGCACTGCCCTTGATCCAAACATGCTGCGCGACCTCCCGATCAACTCAATCACAGCTCCTCCCGAACTTGGTTGTTGGAACCTCATCTCCTCCCTGAGACTAGTCCAAGGATCCCGTCACCAGCCATGTTTTGAACTCAAGCAACACCTGCACATAAATAAACAATCAATTCTTCCGAGCACAAGTCCTCGACTTGACTCACGATAGTTCGAAAACCACAACACCTTACATGAGCACGTCACATAAGCATGTTGCAAACCATATCAAATGATAACAGCCATAACCACCAAAACACACCAAAAACTTAGCAAATTAATACTAAGCAAACCTTCCCATAAAGCAAGTTTGAAACATTGCGAGTTAAAAGCAAAAACAAGACGCTGCAGTTCTACGAGTTGAACTTCACTGGAGCTCCCTAAAAACAAGCTCCGGACCTCACAGAAGCTCTCAGGACCTCGCAGGAGCTCTCCGGACCTTGCGTCGGACCTTGCCAACACTTGGCGGACCTAACAAAGAACTTGTCGGACCTTTCCACAGAAGAATGTTTTGACAATATTCAAAACTTTGAATGTTAATGCTAACTTTTATCCTAATTGCCAATGTATTCAGCACACATAGGTCTCACAATCTCCCCCTTGATGAATGCATTGGCAACACCAATTAAAATCCAAACATTGGCTTATGAAAAGTTTTGAAAAGCTTTGAAAACTCATTTCTCCCCCTTTATTAATTTCTCCCCATTTTTTAAAATCAGAGAAGGAAGAAAGTGTATAACATATGCAAAGTGTAAAAAAAATCTCTCCTTATACATATTTCTCCCCCTTTGACAATGTATTCAGCAAGGTTCAAAAGAGAAATTTTTAAATGTTATGAGCATATTATAACATATACATACAAAACAAAGCTCATCCAAGTCATACTATCAGATTACTTACACTATCACATCAATGAGATACATAAAGTAGTGTAAGCCATGCTAGAGATCAAATGTATTTTTCAGTTTAAGCAAGTCATGATCTCCCTTACTCAACTATTTTGAAACCTGAAAACATGACACTTGTTGCTGCATTTTTATTATTCATAATCATTTAAGGCACAAAGTTGATCATATGATATTTGCAAGAGATTCTATGCCGCATCAGCCTTATTCTAACCAACCAAGCCAAGCCTATGTCATTTGACAATCAGAAGCTTAAGGACATGGTTTTAGTCATACACAATTCCTTCCAAGTTCATATCTTAGTGCAATGATAAGCAATCTCAAAAGAAGAAGTGCGATGCATGCATGTTCTCTTGATCTTTTCTCAATTTTTTATTTGAAAACTCAACATGTGAGCTGATCACTTGATTAATTTTTTTTATTAAAAGCACTTGTGAGCACGCAACAAGTTTAAAACAGCAAGAAAGTTCGATCATGACCAGATTTAGTGTAAGTAATTATTCCAATTACTAGTCATGGCAAAAACTAAAAAATGTATAACATGAGTAATGTAGTAAGAACTTTCAGCCTGTAAAAGGAATCACAAAGTCATATATGTATGAAATACTATGCTCATATTATTTTAGTTTCAGATTCACACATAGACTTTCAAAGTTTCAAAAACTCCCCCTCAATTTAAGCCATGAGGATGCATAACCCCTATTTCACTACGAATGAAACAAAAACAAGTGAAATCCAAAGGTTTTGTAAAAATATCAGCCAATTCTTGTTCGGTATCGACATGGTGAAGCACAATATTTCCTTTTTCAACATTATCACGAAGAAAGTGATACCTAATGTCAATGTGCTTAGTTCTAGAGTGTTTCACGGGGTTTTTAGCAATACAAATTGCACTAGTGATATCACAAAATAGTGGAACACTATCTAAATCAACCCCATAGTCCTTAAGTGTTTGAACAATCCAAAGAATTAGTGAGCAAGCGCTAGCCGCAGCTACATATTCAGAGTCGGCCGTGGATTGTGCAACTGAACTTTGTTTTCTAGAGGACCAAGCAACAAGTGAATTACCAAGAAAATGACAAGCACCCGAAGTACTTTTTCTATCAATCCTACAACTCCCAAAATCAGCATCCGAAAAAACTTTCAAAGAAACGGTTGAGGAAGAAGGAAGAAAAATGCCAAATTCTTGAGTTCCATGTAGGTACATGAGAATCCTTTTGATGGCTTGGCGATGTGAAGCACGTGGAGAAGCTTGAAAACGTGCACAAAGACATACGCTGAATTGTATGTCCGGCCTTGACGCCGTGAGATACAAAAGTGATCCAATCATACTTCTGTATTCTTTTTTATCGACCGGATCACCATCTTCGTCAAGTTCAAGTGTTGTTGCTGTTCCCATTGGTGTCCGAAGAGGCTTGCATTTGTCCATGTTGAAGCGCTTAAGAAGGTCCTTTGTATACTTAGTTTGATGCACAAAAGTTCCTTCTTTTGTTTGCTTGATTTGCAGCCCCAAAAAGTATGTGAGTTCTCCCATCATACTCATCTCAAATTCTGAACTCATCATAGCTGAAAACTTGGACACGAGATCATGAGAAGCACAACCAAAGATAATATCATCCACATACACTTGAACGAATAATGAGTCATTGCCATGCTTAAGTACAAAAAGAGTTTTATCAACCTTGCCCATGGTAAATCCCTTTTCAAGTAAGAATGTTTTTAACCTATCATACCATGCTCTAGGGGCTTGTTTTAGACCGTACAAGGCTTTGGACAGTTTGTAAACATGATTAGGAAAATTTGGATTTTCAAAACCCGGTGGCTGCTTAACATAAACCTCCTCTATGTAGCCATTAAGAAAAGCACTTTTAACATCCATTTGCTATAACTTGAAACCTTTAGATGCAGCAAATGCTAATAAAATTCTTATAGCTTCTAATCTAGCAACAGGAGCAAATGTTTCATCAAAATAAAGACCTTCAATTTGAGTGAAACCTTGAGCAACCAACCTAGCTTTATTCCTAACCACAACCCCATCCTCACTTTGCTTATTTTTAAATACCCATTTAGTTCCAATTAATGTGTGACCTTGAGGTGGAGGTACAAGTTTCCAAACATTATTTCTTTCAAAATTTTCTAACTCTTCTTGCATGGCATTAATCCAAGATTCATTAGTGAGTGCGTGTGATATATCCTTGGGTTCAAAAGAAGCAACAAAAGCAGAATGAGCATGAGAGTTTGGATCGCAAAACCTGGACCGAGTGACTCGTTCATGCAAGCTTCCAATGATTTGTTGTGGAGGATGACTTTTGAGTACTCGGAGGGGAGTAGACACTTCACAAGCACCTTCTTCTTCATGTTCAGACCTTTGATTAGGAGAGCTTGTTGATTGAGGAAGGTCCGAACTGGCAGTAGTGACTGTTGGTGCTGGTTGTGGTGCAAAATCAGCAGCTTGATCGTTATTTACTTCCGAGTTTTCGGGCAGCAGCACCACTTCTTCATCTTCTTCAATAAAAATACTCTCCCCCTGCGGATATGGATCCGGACCTGCAATATCGGAGCTAGTACTTGGGCTAGCTTCATCAAAAGAAACCTCGCAAGTCTCCACAATTTTGTTAGTGTCAAGTAAAAGCACACGGTAGCCTCTAGTATGAGATGGATAACCAAGAAACATGCCATCAACAGATTTAGCTTCAAATTTATCAAGATTACCATGTTTCTTAACAAAGCATTTGCAACCAAAAACCCTAAAGTGTGTAACACTAGGCCTATGTCCAAACCGGAGCTCATATGCGGTTTTTCCAAGCTTAGCACGCAAGAAAACACGATTTGAGACATAACAAGCGGTTGCAATTGCATCAGCCCAAAATTTCCTAGGAGTTTGATATTCATCAAGCATAGTCCTAGCCATCTCAACTAAGGTCCTGTTCTTTCTTTCTACGACACCATTTTGTTGTGGTACATAGGGTGAAGAGTATTGATGATATATTCCATTTTCAGCACAAAAGTGATCAAAGGACTGGTTTTTAAATTCAGTTCCGTTATCACTTCTAATTGCTTTTAATGATCCTGGGTGATCAATAGATAATCTAAGAAATAAAGTTCTAAAATGACTAAAAGCTTCATTCTTAGATGCCATAAAATAAAACCCAAGAATATCTGGAATAATCATCAACAATCACAAGCACATACCATTTACCTCCGAAAGATTGAACACGTGCCGGACCTACTGTGTCAAGATGTAAAAGTTGTCCCGGTTTAGCTGTCATGGTCATTGTGAGAGGAGCACGTGAACCTGCGACAAACTTATCATGTCTACAAGAAGAGCACACAATATCATTGTCCTTTTTAAGCTTCGGCAGCCCACGTATGCGATCGAGAGCACTAACACGAGTGAGATGATCAAAGCCTATGTGACCAAGTCTACGATGCAAAAAATATAGATCCTTTGTTTCATTAGCAACTAGACACCGATGCTTAGAAGTTGACAAATCAAAATCAGTTTTAAAAACTCTTCCAAACCTAGACATGTTAAACAAAAGCTCACCTTTTGAATCTACAACCTTGCAGCATTTTTTAGCAAAGCTAACCTCTAGATTTTCATCTAGCAATTGTGAAACCGAAAGCAAGTTGTATTTCAAATTTTTAACAAGTGCCACATCTTTCAAAGTGTAGAGATTGTTTACTCTAACCGAACCTTTAGCAATTATGGGAGTAGAAGAATTATCGGCGAAAGTAACATTTTCTACACGTGACACAAAAGAGAGAGAGGAGAACCATTCTTTGTTACCGGTCATGTGGCGTGAGCAACCTGAATCCATAATCCAAATGTTCTCCTTCCTCAAACGTGAAACCTACACAGCAGCACAATACGTCGATGACTCAATACTGGGGTTAGTTAAAAGACTTTTAGGAATCCAGTACTGAGTCACACGACGTCCAGCAGGAATAACACGCGAAAGCTGAGAAGGTACAGCAGGTTTATGAGCCAAACATCGAAAATTTTTGTTCCCAACTACTGACTTAGAAGATGTGTTATATGTAGCACAAAAAACAGTAGGTCCGGGAGCAAGTTTTTGACTCATTACAGCAGGTTGCAAGCTCCGAACATTCGGTCTAGCAGATTTTGCTTGGTTGTTATGTGATCTAACAAGTATTCTTTGTTTTTTATCGTGTTTAGCTAGTCTATAACAAAAATCCATGACATGACCATCTCTACCACAGTAGGTACAATGAAAAATAACCTTATTATCATGTCTAGATGAGCAAGCAACACGTTTATTAGAACCCGAATGGGACAGTACTCCTGCAGATTTGAAAATCATCTCTTTTTGTCTAGGAGCTGTTTGAATCAAACCGCTTCCTAATGACTTTACAACTTTAGGTGGGTGTGCCTTAGCATGAGCATGAGAATTAAAACCTAAACCAGTTTTATCATTACAAGACTTGGAAGAATTCAGCAGCAAGTTTAGGTTCTTATTTGCATTAGAAAACCGATCTAGTGTCCTATGCATGTCATCAAATTTATTGGACAGATCAAAGCAGTTTTCACATGAAGTTTTTCCTTTTAGTTTGCAATTTGAACAATATTTAACTTCATGCACACGTAAAGCATTGTTCAAAATAGAAACTCATTCATAGCATCATTTAGTTTCTTATTCAGATCATCACATGAAGAACAATGTAAATCAATTGTAGAACAACAAGCATCTTTCAAATTTTTATCATTAAGTGCAGCAAGCTCTTTGTTCTTTTCAATTTCAAGTTCAAGTTTATCAAGTGTAGATGCGTGTGCACTTCTTAAAGAGGATAATTGTTCATAAATCAAATCACATGAGGAACAAGAATCATCACTAGGAATCAAAGTTTTTAAACGATTAATTTCAGATTCTAGTGATTCAATTTTAACAGCATTGTTCCTAAGTTTTTTATCCTTTTTCTTTAATATAACAGTGGCACGAGAAATAGCATCACACATTTCTTCGCAAGTGGGACATACCTCTTCATCATCGCTGTTGTGTTCTGCCTCCTCGGAGCTTGAACTTGACTTGCTCGCCATGCAGCACATATTTGCCATAGCTTCTTCATCTTCATCACTACCGGTGTCTACATCACTTGAGCCGAAATCTTGAAGTGCAGAGATCATACTATGCACTATGTTGCGTATTGATAAATCTTTCTTCTTCTTATTCTTTGCAAATGATTTCTTCGGCCTTGTTTGCTTTTCTTCACATGAAGTCGGACCTGAAAGGTTAGGGCACTCCGTACGAAAATGTCCTGTCTTACCACATTCAAAACATCGTTGAGGTCCGGAGCTTCCTCTCCTTCTAGTTCTCACATTTTGCAATGCTTTTGAGAACCGAGTAGAGATGAGTGCAAGCTCCTCCTCTGGAAACTCTTCAATCTGTTCAAGGGTTAGAGAGGACAGCAAAGAGAGTGCACCACTAGATGATGATTTACTAGAACTAGACATGTCACGTTGCGAAACAAATGCAATAGACTTGTTGGGGTTTTTACGTGAGATGATGTCAATTTCATGAGTTTTCAATTTAGAATAAAGCACGTCTAAAGTAAGAGAACTCATGACAGTAGATTCACGAATAGATGTAACTTTAATCTCCCAAATTGACATATATAATGCTCCTAACAATTGTCTAGCATTTTCAGCATCTGAAAAGTTAGCATTGACACTACGCAAATTGCTGAGAATTTTATTAAAGCGAGCAAAAAGGTCGTCAATTGACTCACCGGGTTGCATCTCAAAACACATGTATTCTTTCTTGAACATATCTTGCCTTACCTCCTTGATCGTATTGGATCCTTCATGGTAGTCACAAAGAGCTTTCCAAACATCATATGCAGATCGGAGGTGTGCAACACGGTCGAAGTCGCTTTGAGTCAATCCTTGGATGATCAAGTTGCGAGCCTTGTTGTTGTTGTCAACATCTCTCATGTTCGCAGCCGTAACTTGATCGTTGGGTGGTACATTGAAGTTCCGGTAGACCTTTTCCCATATGGCGAAGCCTTGCGCCTGTATATAGGCCTCCATCCGCGCCTTCCAAACCTGAAAATCGATGCCATTGAACACACAAGGTTTTGCGGAGTACTTCTCCATGATGGTTAGTCAAAACACGTGCAAATCACAAAGATTAGAGCACCTTGGCTTTGATACCAATTGTAGGATCGAAGAGCACGTGAAAAGGTACCAGAGGGGGGTGAATGGTAGATTAAAACTTTTCGCAGCGGAAACAACAAAAACCCCTCAGCAAAAATCAATCGGTTAAATAAACCGTGTGTGCAAGTGTTTTCAAATGTGTTCAACCGTGACAAATCAAGTAGAGAGGTATAGAATCAAGTCACGGATCTAATGCAACAAGAATCACTTGAAAACAAGAAGTAAAACTTGAGATACGTTCAAAACATTAAACAAAGATCAATCTGTTCTACCCGATATAAAACAGATCTGCAATGCTGCAAAGAAACTCGTGTATCTCAAAAACTACAGATCCGAAGCTCATGAAAATTTCACAGATGATAGATAATTGAGTTTTGAAGACAACCCAAAAAGAATCACGTCAATCGGATCTGTAAAACTTGAGTTATGAACGAAACACCGAAGCAACGTCGGTCTGTCCAGAAACTCGGCGAGAAAGACTTGACGAAAAACAAGTCGGACGAACAAGGCACAAAAGCTCCTCGAAACTATGAACTTTATTCAATAGAAACACAAGAGGAACAGCCCAAAGTCGTGCACCACGAGCTCTGGCCTCCCTTGCTTATATAACCAGCTCTATGGCCAATCCAATTCAAACTAGGACTCCTACTCCTACTTGGATTCAAACTGTAACTTTCCAATACTGCTCAAGACTCTTCTATACGCAGATAGAAGCAATCTTAAGACTTCCAAACACCTTAGGAACGTCCCAAACATTCCTAAAACAACTCAAGTTCGTGACCCACACGAAATCCTATCATAACCAACTCAAAACTTTCCATATTTGAGTCAAACACGACTCAGCCGCAGCCTTGTCCATAACCTAGTCGGTTGGACCTTTCCGACCAATTCTTTACGTCCACTTCTCTTCATCACGCCTTGGAACAATGTTGCCACGTCCATGCACTCCTTGCACACGTGCAAACACCTTCCAACGACGTACACGCAACCTTCATATGCACTGCCCTTGATCCAAACATGTTGCGCGACCTCCCGATCAACTCAACCACAGCTCCTCCCGAACTTAGCAAATTAATACTAAGCAAACCTTCCCATAAAGCAAGTTTGAAACATTGCGAGTTAAAGCAAAAACAAGACGCTGCAGTTCTATGAGTTGAACTTCACGGGAGCTCCCTAAAAACAAGCTCCGGACCTCACAGAAGCTCTCCGGACCTTGCAGGAGCTCTCCGGACCTTGCGCCGGACCTTGCCAACACTTGGCGGACCTAACAAAGAACTTGTCGGACCTTGCCACAGAAGAATGTTTTGGCAATATTCAAAACTTTGAATGTTAATGCTAACTTCTATCCTAATTGCCAATGTATTCAGCACACATAGGTCTCACAATAACCCCTATTTCACTACGAATGTAACAAAAACGAGTGAAATCCAAACGTTTTGTAAAAATGTCAGCCAATCGTTGTTCGGTATCTACATGGTGAAGCACAATGTTCCCTTTTTCGACATTATCACGGAGAAAGTGATACCTAATGTCAATGTGCTTAGTTCTCGAATGTTGCACGGGGTTTTTAGCAATGCAAATGGCACTAGTGTTATCACAAAATAGTGGAACACTATCTAGATCAACCCCATAGTCCTTAAGTGTTTGAACAATCCAAAGAATTTGTGAGCAAGCACTAGCAGCAGCTACATATTCAGATTCGGTTGTGGATTGTGCAACTGAACTTTGTTTTCTAGAGGACCAGGCAACAAGTGAATTACCAAGAAAATGACAAGCACCAGAAGTACTTTTCCTATCAATCCTACAACCCCAAAATCAGCATCGGAAAAAGCTTTCAAAGTAACGGTTGAGAAAGAAGGAAGCAAAATGCCAAATTCTTGAGTTCCATGTAAGTACCTGAGAATTCTTTTGACGGCTTGACGATGTGAAGCACGTGGGGAGGCTTGAACCCGTGCACAAAGACATACGCTGAATTGTATGTACGGTCTTGATGCCGTGAGATACAAAAGTGATCTGATCATGCTTCTATATTGTTTTCGATCAACGGGATCACAATCTTTATCAAGTTCAAGTGTTGTTGCTGTTCCCATTGGTGTCCGAAGAGGCTTGCTTTTGTTTATGTTGAAGCGCATTAGGAGATCTTTTGTATACTTTGTTTGATGCACAAAGGTACCCTCCTTGGTTTGCTTGATTTGCAGCCCCAAAAAGTACGTGAGTTCTCCCATCATACTTATCTCAAATTCTGAACTCATCATAGCTGAAAACTTGGACACAAGATCATGAGAAGCACAACCAAAGATAATATCATCCACATACACTTGAACGAATAATGACTCATTGCCATGCTTAAGCACAAAAAGATTTTTATCAACCTTGCCCATGGTAAACCCCTTTTCAAGTAAGAATGTTTTTAACCTATCATACCATGCTCTAGGGGCTTGTTTGAGACCGTACAAGGCTTTGGACAGTTTGTAAACATGATTAGGAAAATTTGGATTTTCAAAACCAGGTGGTTGTTTGACATAAACCTCCTCATCATGTAGCCATTAAGAAAAGCACTTTTAACATCCATTTGATATAGCTTAAAACCTTTAGATGTAGCAAAAGCTAACAAAATTCTTATGGCTTCTAATCTAGCAACATGAGCAAAAGTTTCATCAAAATCTAGACCTTCAACTTGTGTGAAACCTTGAGCAACCAACCTAGCCTTATTCCTAACCACAACCCCATCCTCACTTTGTTTATTTTTAAATACCCATTTAGTTCCAATTAAAGTGTGACCTTGAGGTGGAGGTACAAGTTTCCAAACATTATTTCTTTCAAAATTTTCTAGCTCTTCTTGCATGGCAATAATCCAAGATTCATTAGTGAGTGCGTGTGATATATCTTTGGGTTCAAAAGAAGCAACAAAAGCAGAATGAGCATGAGAATTGGGGTCGAAAAACCTGGATCTTGTAACTCGTTCATGCAAGCTTACAATAATTTACTGTGGGGGATGACTTTTGAGAATCTAGAGGGGGGTGGACACTTCACAAGCTTCTTTTTCTTCATGTTCATCACAAATAGATGAGCTTGTGACGTGAGGAGGATCTGGACCAGCAATGGTGGTCGTCGGTGTTGGCTGTGAATCAAGATCAGGAGCTGGAACAATGTCATTAGCTGGAACAATGTCATTTACCTCCGAAGGATTGAACACGTGAAGGTCCTACGGTGTCAAGGTGTAAAAGTTGACCTGGTTCAGTTGTCATAGTCATTGTGAGAGGAGCATGTGAACCTGCAACCATCTTAGCATGTCTACAAGAAGAGCACGCAATTTCTTTGACCCCTTTAAGCTTAGGCAGCCCACGTATGCGATCAAGAGCACTAACACACGTGAGATGATCAAAGCCTACATGACCAAGTCTACGATGCCAAAAATATAAATCTTTGGAATCATTTGCAACTAGACATCTATGCTTAGAGGAAGACATATCAAAATCAGCTTTAAAAACTCTTCCAAACTGATACATGTTAAAAATAAGCTCACTATTTGAACCTACAACTTTGCAGCAGTTTTTATTGAAAATAATTTCTAGATTTTCATCTAGCAATTGTGAAACAGAAAGCAAGTTGTATTTCAAATTTTTGACAAGTGCCACATCCTTCAAAGTGTAGTGATCATTTACTCTAACCGAACCCTTAGCAATTATAGGAGTTGAAGAATTATCGGCAAAAGTAACATTCTCTACACGTGACACAAAAGAGAGAGAGGAGAACCATTCTATGTGGCGTGAGCAATCTGAATCCACAATCCAAATGTTCTCCTTCCTCAAGCGTGTAACCTACATAGAAGCACAATACGTCAATGACTCAATACTGGGGTTAGTTAAAAGGCATTTTGGAATCCAGTAGTGAGTCACACGATGTCCAGAAGGAATAACATGCGAAAGCTGAGATAAAACAGCAGGTTTATGAGTCAAAGTTTGAGATTTTTTGTTCTTAACTACTGACCTGTGAGGTGTTACTTGTGTAGCACGAAAATCAGTAGCTCCGGAGGCAAAAACAGAAGGTCCGGAGGCAAAAACTGAAGCTCCGGAGGCAAAAATTGAAGCTCCGGAGGTAAACTTTAAATATTTCTGACTCATAACAGCAGGTTGCATGTTCCTGACATTCGGTTTAGTATGTGCAGCAAATTTTGCATGAGAGTTATAAGATCTAGCTTGCATTCTTTCCTTTTTATGTTGTTTAGCTAGTCTATAACAAAAATCTATGACATGACCATCTCTACCACAATAGGTACAATGAAATTTAACTTTGTGTTCATGTCTAGATGAGCATGCAGTATGCTTATTTGAACCCGAATGTGACAACACTCCTGCAGATTTAAAAACCACTTCTTTTTGTTTAGGAACTGTTTGAATCAAACCACTTCCTAATGATTTTACAATTTTAGGTGAATGTTCCTTAGCATGAGCATGTGAATCAAAACCTAAACCAGTTTTATCATTGCAAGACTTGGAAGAATTCAGCAGAAAGTTTAGTTTCTTATTCCCATTACAAAACCGATCTAATGTCCTATGCATGTTATCAAGTTTATTTGATAGATCAAGACAATTTTCACATGAAGTTTTTCCTTTTAATTTGCAATTGGAACAATATTTAACTTCATGAGAACGTAAAACATTGTTCAATATAGAAATTTCTTTCATAGCATCTTGTAGTTTCTTATCGAGATTATCGCAAGTAGAACAATGCAAATCAATTGTAGAACAACAAGCATCTTTCAAGTTTTTATCATTAAGTGCAGCAAGCTTTTTGTTCTTTTCGATTTCAAGTTCAAGTTTATCAAGTGTGGAGGTGTGTGCACTTCTTAGAGAGGACAATTGTTCATATATTAAATCACTGAACAAAATCATCACTAGGAATCAAGGATTTTAAACGATTAATTTCAGATACAAAATATTAATGCATGCAGAAATCGAAATTGAGGGTGTCACAAATCTACCCCCCTTAAATTGAATCTCGCCCTCGAGATTTGCTAGTGGAGAATAGATGAGGGAATTCTGTCTTGATGTCTTCTTCACGCTCCCATGTGGCTTCAAGTTCTGTGTGATGGCTCCATTGTACCTTGCACCATCGGATCACTTTGTTCCTCGTGACCCTTTCCTTTACGTCCAAAATTCGGACAGGGTGCTCTGCATAGGTCAGATCCTCTTGAAGCTCAAGTTCATCCATCGGTACTTGCTCTTCTGGTACTCTCAAGCACTTCTTGAGCTGGGATACATGAAACACGTCATGCACGTTGTTGAGGTGCGTTGGGAGCTCTAGTTGATAGGCTACTTCTCCTCGCTTGTCCAAAATCTTAAATGGCCTGATGTAACGAGGTGCTAGCTTGCCTTTGACGTTGAAACGTCGTTGGCCTCAGATAGGCGATACCTTAAGGTATACGAAGTCTCCTACTTCAAAAGTCAACTTCCTTCGCCTATTATCTGCGTAGCCTTTCTGACGTGACTGAGCAACCTTCAAGTTCTCCCGTATTGTTTGGACTTGCTTTTCAGCCTCTTGTAGCACTTCGGGTCCAAACACTTGGTTCTCTCCAGTCTCGTTCTAAAATAACGGTGTTCTCCACCGTCTACCGTACAATGCTTCAAAAGGCGACATCTTCAAGCTAGCTTGATAGTTGTTGTTATAGGAAAATTCAGCATACGGCAAGCTCCTATCCCAACTACGCCCATGTTTCAAGGCCAAGCTCTCAGCATGTCTTCCAAAATTTGGTTTGTCCTTTCGATTTGTCCATCAGTCTGCAGGTGGTAAGCGGAGCTAAAATCCTATCGTGTACCCCTAGCCACATGCAGCTTCCTTCAGAACCTAGAGGTAAACTGAGAACCCCGATCTGAGACTATCCTCTTTGGGACTCCATGGCGGCACACGATTTGCTCCATGTACAGCTCAGCTAGTTGTGCAACATTGTACATGGTCTTAACAGGAAGTAAATGAGCTGTTTTCGTCAATCGGTCCACGATTACCCAGATGGAGTCGTAACCTGACCGAGTACGTGGCAATGTGACGATGAAAACCATACTGATGTCTTCCCACTTCCACTCGGGTACCTTCAAGGGTTGCAACAGACCAGTGGGTCTTTGATGTTTGGCCTTCACCCGTTGGAATGTGTCGCATAGGGCAACATACTCGGCTATGTCCCTTTTCCTACCATCCCACCAATAACAAGTCTTTAGGTCCTTGTACATCTTGGTACTTCCGGGATGTATGGAATAAGGTGAGTCATGTGCCTCCTTTAATATCGTGTCGCGGATGCGTTTCACGTTAGGCACACAAATCCTTTTTCCTAGCCAAAGCGTACCCTTCTCGTCTTCCTTGAAGTCCTTCTCTACTCCTTGTCGGATCCTTTCGTTGATCTCCTCATCCGTAGCTTGGCCATCTCTTATCTCTTGTTCCAGCGAAGAGTGGAGCTCCATCACTTCCATCTCGTTTAAGAACCCGAGATGTAACCGTTCGAACTCCTTGCGCAGCTCGAGCGGTAGCTCCCGAGCCATGAGTTGGTGACATGCTCCCTTCCGGCTCAATGCATCGGCTACTACATTGGCCTTTCAAGGGTGATAGTTGATTCCAACATCATAATCCTTGATAAGCTCCAACCATCGACATTGCCTCAAATTCAAATCCGTTTGGGCGAATATGTACTTGAGGCTTTTATGATCCGTATAGATCTCACATCGATGACCAAGGATATAATATCTCCAAATCTTTAATGCATGCACCACGGCTACGAGCTCCAAGTCATGTGTAGGGTAATTCAGCTCGTGTTTCTTGAGTTGTCTCGAGGCACAGGCTACCACTTGTCCTTCTTGCATGAGCACACATCCAAGCCCTTGTCTAGATGCGTCACAATATATGTCAAAGATCTTGCTTACGTCCGGCAATACCAAAACTGGCGTTGTGGTTAGCCTTTTCTTAAGCTCCTCAAAGCTTTATTGGCACGCTGGTGTCCATTGGAAGGCTTTTCCCTTCGTTAGCAACTCTGTCATAGGGTTTGCTATCTTAGACAAATCCTTGATGAACCGTCGATAGTATCCAGCCATCCCAAGAAAACTCCGAATGTCCCTCACATTTTGCGGTTGGTTCCACTTCAGAACATCTCCCACTTTTCCGGGATCAACCGATACTCCTTCCTCGGAGATAATGTGGCCTAGGAATGATATCTCCTTTAGCCAAAATTGACATTTGATGAGCTTGGCATACAATTGATGCTCTCGTAGCTTTTGCAATGTCAATCTCAAGTGTTCTTCATGTTCCTCCTCGCTTCTTGAATACACCATGATGTCGTCAATAAAAACCACGATGAACTTGTCCAAGTACTCCATGAAGACCTTGTTCATGAGGTACATGAAGTATGCGGGTGCGTTCGTTAACCCAAAAGACAACGGTATTTCATACGAACCATACCGTGTCCGAAAGGCAGTCTTGGGTATGTTTGTGGGTTTTATCTTCGGTTGCAATATCCCAACCGAAGATCAATCTTGGAGAAGACTCGGGCTCCCTTCATCTGGTCGAACAGATCCTCTATACGGGGCAGAGGGTACTTGTTCTTGATCGTCACCTCATTGAGAGACCTATAGTCCACACACATCCTTTGGGTCCCATCCTTCTTGTCTATGAAGAGCACGGGGGCTCCCCATGATGACGAGTTTGGACGTATTTGTGACACCCTCATCTCGGATGTCAGCATATGTTCATGTTTTATGAAGAGGAAACATTTTGAGAAAAGAAGGAACAGAGAAAAATATCAAAGGGGTAGCCAATAAGAGCCAAACCCAGCTCTCAGAAAACGCCAAGGACAACTCACCGCGGCCGCTGGCCACGTGGCGTGTTCGGAGCTCATCCCTACGAAGTGGGGAGAGACCGCCGCCAAGCTGGCTACGTGGCAGGCTCGGAGCTCGTCTCCGCAAAAAGGGGAGAGGTCCGATCCTGTGGGACACGTGTTGCCCACGGAGCTAGCCTCTGCGGGAGAAGCAAAGGCATTTCCGCAGGACACGTGTCATCCTCGGAGCTAGTCCTCGCGGAAATCAGAGGACCAGTCACGCGGGATACATGTCGATCTCGGAGCCCACCTCCGAGAGGTCATGTTCTATTGGACACGCGTCGCCACCGGAGCTTATCTCCAGGAGGTCTGTCGCTGCTGGACACGTGTCGACCTCGGGGCATGTCCCTGAAGAATGAAGAGAGGAAAGACCGGCGCCAACACGTGGTGTGCGCGGAGCTCACCTCTAAAGGAGGGGGAGGTCTCGGTTGATTGACACGTGGCACAACCGGAGCTCGTCTCTGCGGAAAAGGAGATACCAGGCCCCGGAAGGACACGTGGAGCCTCCGGAGCTCATCGCCGCGAAGGTAACAAGTTCTGGAGCAGCTGTTACGCGTAAGAATACCGGTACGAAAAAGGAAACCGACATGAATTCCACAATGTTACCACACCAAATCAACTAAAGATAAGATGATAGGATCCAACGACGATCTGAATAAGACTCTTATTCGTGATACAATCAGATTAGGACTCTTCTTTTCCCGATTATAAATAGAACCCAGAACCTCTGGCCGAAACCACAAACTTCTTTTTTCAATTCCTGAGCCGACGACTTAGAGCCCTAGCCCTAACTCGCCGAGAAAGCCATCGTCGGAGCATGACAAGGAAGATCGCCGGAGGAAAGCCGAGCAGTCTGAGGAGGACCTCGAAGACCGAGGGGAACGTAAGGTAGGCCCCAATACCACCTTACGATATCGTTGTGTTTTCCTTGCATCTGTTCTTTGATTCCTTTTTAACAGAAGCCTTCTCATGGACAGATCACTTGGTGATCAGGTTGATCTAAAGACAAGATCATTGCCACGTCCACCTTTGATCCGAACACCTCTGTCCATGCAAGCCATGCGAGAACACACCAGTCTAATAAGAATCATAGGATAGCATGCATATGCATCATCGCATCTAGTTTGAGGTTTGTGCATGATATTGATTGCTGTGAATCTTGTATGCACGTAATCCTACCTAGCAGGACAAGCTCAGGGAGCTGTCTATGACGAACTTCAGCAACAAGGTTTTGAGATTCAAGAACAACCGGAACCGCAAGAACAAGGCAAGTGCTCCTTGACCATATTGATCCTATGTTTTGGGAAAAACTGTTTGTTTTGCGAAAAGGTGTGCGTACTGAGTCAAACATGATGAGAAACCCTTTTATAGGAGTTTACTAGTTTTGGTTAAACCACCCTTGTCGCCTGGGAAGTTTATGAGTCGGGTATGGTTTTTGCTTTATGCTTCGCTGAGTCTATGGGATTGGGAAGCGAGATAGATATGTCTAGCTAACTGCACTCGTAATGATAATGAGAAACTGATGTTAATAATGGACATGGATCGGAGGGAGATCTAGGCAAGACTGGGTTCGTGAATGAGGTAGCATGAGATGGTGGTTTACTTGCCATAGATCTAAGGACCGGTTCATGCATGCACATGCCAGGATAACAGTGCCACCACAAGGCCAAGTATGGGTGCGGCTTAGCTGAGTAATTAGGTAAGTTGCTAGAGTGTTATGGACCGTGGAAGGCGCGGGGAATGGGAGTCGAGTGAGGACTGCCCTGGGAACTGCATGGCACAAGAGGGGGCCTGTGGGTGGGAGAATTGGAGATTCTAGCCTGCCGGTGAAACCTTAGTGAGTCCATACATCTAGTAACCCCTTTGTAAAGGCTATTTTGTGATCTCTTGACCATACACCGACGGATGTGTACTGGTATAATGGAGGTTCTACAGTCGCCGACGGGTAATGAAATTACAAACTTGTGGGTAAAGAGGTGCAAACTCTGCAGAGTCTAAAACTATCATGATAGCCGAGCTTACGGTCACGAGCACCTGGCTAAACTGCCATGATTAGTTGGGATGGTTATTGGGATGGTTATTGGGAAGATTCTTGGTTATGGTTATTGATTTGGTTATGGTTTGGTTGTTGGGACTGTTGAGTCTAGGTGATGAGATGGTTGCATGACTGTTGGGTCATGACATGAGATTGGTCTCGGTGTGAGACGAGGTTGTTTTATGAGATGAGATGGTAGCAAATACGAGAAGGTATTCGTGAGATGGTAGCGAATACGAGGAGGTATTCGTGACTATGAATAAAGGTTGGTTAATGTTTAGATGGAACACGGGAAGTGATGGAGGTATGTTGGTAATTTAATACATGTTGGGATTACATTCATCTAAAGTTAAGTTGCTGTTTTATCATGGTTTTATAAATCTGCTTTTCTGCAAATAAGCCTTTTTATACCTACCTTGTTTATGAGCTGCATATCATGTGTTTTCCCGCACTTGCTGAGTACATTATTGTACTCAAACTTGCATTATTACTTCATCAGCAGCAGCAGGAGAAGCCTACTATGAAGACCAAGTGGAGCATCATGGCGTGTGATCTGTTCTCAACCTTGTCTGTGGAGGGAGTAGAGATGGAGCCACTTCTGCTTAGTTTTGCTTCCGAATTAGTTGAATTGCTTCCGCACTAGAATAAAGACTTCCGCTGCATAGAAATAAGACTTCCGCTGTGAGCATGAGTCCAAGACTCATAAGGTATTGTAATAAACTCTGTTATTCGTGGTAATATATAATCTGAATTCAGTTTGTGGAACGTATGTGTATGTGTGATGAACATCCTGGGCACACATATGCATTAGTTCTCGGTTCCGTGGTTTTCCCACAGAATTGAGGGCGTCACAGATTGGTATCAGAGCCACGGGTTGACAGTAGGTTACATGCCTAGATAGAAACCTTAGATTGATAATAGAGCCACGGGTTAACAAGCAAGTTACACCCATAAATAGGAGTCACAAGCATCCTAGGGTGAATAGCTTAGATTGGCCTTTAAACCCACCTTGACATAGGAAACCATCCTTGAATAGGAGTTGTGTGGGCCCTTGTGATGATTATTTGTGATTATGTGCTTAGTATGAGTTGTGGGACGTCTCAAAACGTTGTCCATATCCACACGTAAGAAGAAAGAGGTGTGAGATGTTTCGGCACTTGCTCACATCCTCATATGGGCTAATATATACATAGTCCAACTCACCTTGATGCATGTAGTTGGAGGGAATCTACCTAACCTTCTAAACATTCTATTTCGATCTCTCTCACAGATGGTGAGAGGAAACGCCGGCCGAAGGAACGTCCAGGAGGATGACCATGATGAAGTTCCTGCTAACCCAGGAGATGGCGAAAACCATCTGGAAAGGTTGATGGCCATGCAAAACCAGCTTATGCAAACCATGATCCAAACTTTGGGTCAGTTGCAGGCCAACCAAAACCCCGTTCCGGCACCACCGCCACCACTACCGCCGGCTTATAACAGGTTGGGAGAGTTCATGAGGACTCGACCACCCACCTTTGCTCAAGCTAGTGATCCCATGGAGGCCGATGATTGGTTAAAATCCATGGAGAAAAAGCTTGCCATTGTTCAGTGCAATGACCGAGAGAAGGTTCTCTTCGCGTCGCACCAACTTACGGGAGCCGCTGCTGACTAGTGGGATGCCCTGAGCAACGCCCATGCCAACCCGGAGACGATCACTTGGACTGAGTTCAAGGAAAGTTTCCGCTCTCACTACATCCCTGCTGGTGTAATGATGCTCAAAAGGCAGGAGTTCGAAGGCCTCCGCCAAGGACAGAAAAGTGTGAATGAGTATCTCAACAAGTTCATACAACTGTCCCGGTATGCCCCCGAAGATGTCAACTCAGGTCAGAGGAAGCAGTACCTGTTCATGAGAGGGTTGAACAATGAGATCCAGGTTCAGCTCCTCAACAATGACTACGGAACCTTCAAGAAGCTGGTTGATAAAGCCATAGTGGTTGAAAACAAGATCCGGGAGATCGAGCGAGAGTGCAAGAGGAAGATGCCATACCAGCCCCAAGGGAGCAACGTACGACCTAGGTACATGCCCCCTGCACCGCAGTATGGATTCACCACTCCTGCATACCGCCCTGGTCAGCCACCACAGCAACAATTCGTTGCACCGGCACCTCGTGTGCCCATGCCTCCTGCGCCCCGACCTAACAATGGCGCCCCTGTTCAAAACCCCCGCCCCAACGTACCTGCTGCCGTAGGCAACAGGGCATGCTTTGCATGCGGTGAAGTAGGACACTTCGTGAACCAGTGCCCGAGGAGGGTCCCTGGACAGCTAGGTAACGTGCCCAAGCAGAACCCGCGGCCAAACGGAGGAGACAATCAAGGGAACCGTGGACAGCAGAACTATGCACGCGGCCACGTGAACCATGTCACTGCGGAGGAAGCACAACAGGCTGAGGACGTCGTAATTGGTATGTTCTTTGCCAACTCCAACCCAGCCACCATCTTATTTGATTCTGGAGCATCGCATTCATTCATATCATCCAAAACGTTGCAAAACATCATCTACCCGTATCCCACTTAAGAATGTGCTATGTTAGTTAATTCTCCCAGAGGAGAAATGAGGACTAATATAGTATGTCCTAAAGTAAGCCTTAAAATAACGGGGGTAGACTTCCTTGCCAACCTTATTGTCTTGGACTCCCAAGGGATTGACATCATACTCGGAATGGATTGGCTAAGCAAGCACAACGGGGTAATCCAATGTGTTGAATGGAGCGTGCGGTTGACAAACGAGCACGGCATTCGTGTCGAGTTTGAGTCAGCCCAGCAAACAACCGAACGGGTAAATCTGAACCATGTCGAAGGAGCAACATTGGACAGCATTCTAGTGGTTCAGGAATTTTCGGACGTATTCCCGAAAGAGCTTCCAGGTATGCCACCTGACCGGGACATTGAGTTTGCCATAGAGTTGGTACCCGGAACTGCACCCATAGCCAAGAGACCGTATAGGATGCCCGTCAACGAGCTAGTTGAACTCAAGAAGCAAATTCAAGAACAGTTGGAAAAGGGTTTTATCCGTCCAAGCTCGTCACCATGGGGAGCTCCGGTGCTCTTCGTAGACAAGAAGGATGGAACCCAAAGGATGTGCGTGGACTATAGGTCTCTCAACGAGGTAACCATCAAGAACAAATACCCTCTGCCCCGTATAGAGGACCTGTTCGACCAAATGAAAGGAGCCCGAGTGTTCTCCAAGATTGATCTTCGGTCGGGATACTTCCAGCTGAAGATTAAGCCCTCCGATATACCCAAGACAGCCTTTCGGACACGGTATGGTTCGTATGAATATACCGTTATGTCTTTTGGGTTGACAAATGCACCCGCATACTTCATGTACCTTATGAACAAGGTTTTCATGGAGTACTTGGACAAGTTCGTCGTGGTTTTCATCGATGACATTATGGTGTATTCAAAAAGTGAGGAGGAGCATGACGAACATCTGAGATTGACCTTGCAGAAGTTGCGTGAGCATCAATTGTATGCCAAGCTCAACAAGTGTCAATTTTGGCTAAAGGAAATATCTTTCCTAGGCCACATTATCTCCAAGGAAGAGGTATCGGTTGATCCTGGAAAGGTGAGAGATGTTCTGAAGTGGGACCAACCGAAGAGCGTGAGGGATATTCGGAGTTTCCTTGGGATGGCAGGATACTATCGACGCTTCATTAAAGACTTCTCTAAGATAGCGAAACCTATGACGGAGTTGCTAATGAAGGGAAAGGTCTTTCAATGGACACCAGCCTGCCAAGAAAGTTTTGAGGAACTCAAGAAAAGGCTAACCACAGCACCGGTTCTGGTATTGCCAGACGTAAGCAAGAGCTTCGACATATATTGTGACGCATCCAGACAGGGGCTCGGATGTGTGCTCATGCAGGAAGGACAAGTGGTAGCCTATGCCTCACGACAATTAAAGAAGCACGAGCTTAACTATCCTACACATGACTTGGAGTTAGCAGCAGTAGTGCATGCATTGAAGATTTGGAGACATTATATCCTTGGTCATCGATGTGAGATCTATACGGATCATAAAAGCCTCAAGTACATATTCACGCAAACGGACTTGAATTTGAGGCAACGTCGATGGTTAGAACTCATCAAGGATTATGACGTTGGAATCAACTACCACCACGGGAAGGCCAATGTAGTAGCTGATGCATTGAGCAGAAAGGGAGCATGTCACCAACTCACGGTTCGGGAGCTACCACCCGAACTACGTAAGGAGTTCGAAAGGTTACACCTCGGATTCTTGAATAACATGGAAATGATAGAGATCCACTCCTCATTGGAGCAAGAAATAAGAGAGGGCCAAGCAACGGACGAGGAGATAAAGGAGATCAAGGGAAGAATCTGACAAGGAATAGAGAAGGATTTCAAGGAGGATGAAAAGGGTACGCTTTGGCTAGGAAAAAGGATTTGTGTGCCGAACATAAGACACCTCCGCGACATGATATTGAAGGAGGCACATGATTCCCCCTATTCCATACATCCCGGAAGCACCAAAATGTACAGGGACTTGAAAACTTGTTATTGGTGGGATGGTATGAAGAGGGATATAGCCGAATACGTTGCCCTATGCGGCACATGCCAACGGGTGAAGGCTGAACATCAAAAACCCGTTGGATTGTTGCAATCTTTGAAAATACCCGAATGGAAGTGGGAGGACATCAGTATGGATTTCATCGTCGGATTGCCACGTACTCAGTCGGGATACGACTCCATATGGGTCATTGTGGACCGATTGACGAAAACCGTCCATTTTCTCCCTGTAAAGACCAGTTACAACGTTGCACAATTGGCAGAGTTGTACATGGAGCAGATCGTGTGTCGTTACGGAGTTCCGAGGAGGATAGTCTCAGATCGAGGTTCTCAGTTGTGAGGGCTCGCCGTCCCGATCACTCACGGGGACAGGGCACCTCGCCCGGGAATCGCATTGGGTGGTGTCGTGCGATGCGGCATCCAACAGCACACATAATAAACCATCATATTACATAAATCAAGCGGAAGCTTACAAAGTGTAAATTTTACGAATACTTCTCAAAATATTCTACAGCGGAAGACTATTACACCTCACGTCTCATACCTATGCTAAGCAACAGAGAAGGTGTCCAGCCCGCGGACCCTTCTCGCTAGCAACACTATCATAATAGCACCGGCAAGGGTTGCCATGAGTTCACCACTCGGAGAGCTCCGAGTCTCATCGGACACCCGTACGTATCAGCGTACAGTTATTACCTGCAAAACAACTTATGCAGTATCTGTGAGCACGAAGCTCAGCAAGACTGACCCGTCACCCTAGCCATGAAACTCTACATGATGAAAATAGAGGGCTGATTATAGACGTTTGCACAAACGATGAACTTGAGCTAAAGGAGAGTCCTTACTTCAAGTTTTAAGCAACTTTTATAACCCTCGCGCAACTTACATCGAGACTCCACAATCAAACAAGAAACGCTTCATCTCGATGTCACTTGCCCGAGGTGAAAGTAACTTTAGTGAGCTACCCTAGACTCATACTGACCTTGCGCCATCAACGTCGAGACTCCACAATCAAACAAGAAACGCTTTGCCTCGACGCTTCTAGCCCAAGGTGGAAATTAAATTTAGTGAAGTGTTGATCATTCCTCATCTCCATTATGAGGATTACCCATGAAGCATATTAAATGTTTCCCGGTTTATTACTACGTCACGACGCAGAGAACAAGTATGCTCACTACCGCGAGCGAGGTGATTGCAATCAAAAACACCCGGCTCACACGACACGTACGCCCGTACTCGATGTTGCACACAGCAACCGTCACTGACGTCGTACGTGGCCACCTTTCACACGACACCCAAATGTCGAACCGGTCCCACCAACTGGGATTAAGTCTCTCTACGGCAAGCCCTCGTAGAGCCGACTTCTCTATCCTTTCAGCATCGGCATCAGACGGTGAGGTATGCCTCGACACCCAGGTTAACATGTTACATCGGTTTCCTGGGTCCCATATAGCCAGTATGCATCCAGTACACAACTCAAACTTGCCCAACGAGCCGCACACGAGAACGGGCCTTAATCGACTCAGACATAGACTAGGCTCACAGGACCACGTCCTTGACCTTCCATCCACTGCCCGGTCTCCATTCCCAACTATGAGGATCAATTCCCAACTCTTCCGATTGATCCCCCTAAATCACTGTTCACGAGTACGAATCTGCCCACTCGAGTTTTGCTTCTTTTAATCCACTTTTGTTGAGATCGGCAGTTATAATTAATTGATAACATATCCTACATTAAACTCCAGGGTTTTCTGGGTCATGCATTTGGAGTTTCATACCATCTAGACGTAATGCAATAAATACAATGCTAGACGTATGAAGTGAATACAAATAAGAACTTATAAATTTGATGCAAACCGGGGCTTGCCTTTGTTTTGCAGGTGCCTTATATATATATATATATATATATATATATATATATATATATATATATATATATATATATATATATATATATATATATATATATGCAGTTAGTGAAGACCACTTGACTTGATCTCTTGCCTCCCTCCTTTGATCTCTACTCCAATGACTTCAAGTCCTTCACGTAGATGCTACACGTAATGCATATGCACAATTGTTTAATTGTAAAGACTTTGCTACAAGTCCTAATAACAAGTTTTCAAAAACTGGAACTCTGTTTAAGAATTTAAAGATGAACTGAATGCTGGTGGTTTGGGCTTAGACCTAAGCACATGGTTAAATGCTAAGTGGTTTTCCCCCCTTTCCATATTAACCCCTCAAGTGGTTAAACAGGACACGGGTGATCCAGAGCTCCAATGGATATGAGAATTTTTGTGTGAGTTCCTTGTCACAATAAAATCCTCTGGACCAAAAATTAGCACTTTTCATTGAGTGGTTTGTTCAGAATAATTTTCTAAGCAATTAAGCAAAGAAGAATTAATTCTGAGATCACACCCATGTTCATGCCAAAATCAGTGAACTACAATTTCAATTATAGCTCATAGAGTTTGCATGAATTTTACTAGCATTTTTGGAGCTAATATTTGCCCAGAACTGATTTTTCCATGTCTTGGAAAATTCTCTGAAAAAGGTTTCTGCATTCAATTGAACACAGCATCTTCAAAGCTGAATTGCTCTGATCAAATCATCTCCAATTGATCTGAAATTTTTACAGGGGTTCACTAATACCCTAAAGACTATGCTGGAAAAATTTGAGGATTTTTGGATTTGCCAAACTCTCTCTAAAATTCTTTTGCTGAAAAGCTTTAAAGAATTTTCCAGAATTAAATAATGAGGTTCATACAATTTGGGTTGTAGATTTGGACAGATCTTTTCCATACGAATCCAACCCAATTTGAATCACTAAATTTGGGGCTTCCTAGCAAGAGTTATGAGGTTCTAAAGTTTGGGGAAAATTTCTGAAATCGAACTCTGTTTATTTTCCAATTTTCAGAGACATAAAGAATTAACACCACATTTGGCCAAGCAAATGAGGTCCAATGCTTCTGAAAATTTTACTGGAGTTCAGGTATTTTGGGGGGAATCCCCTGCTCAAATTTGGGGATTTTCAAATTCACAGAACTCCTGGAAGAATTCCCACAAGATTTCCCTTCTATGAATTAGTGAGCCAAAACCAGGGATTTTCATAAATATTGGGCTGTACCCCTGGATAGTACTATTTGAGAGGAATCCAACGAAAATTATTTCACTATTTTTGGAGCTTCCTACCCCAAGTTATGCATTTTACAAGTTTGAACAACTCTCTGTTTGATTTTAAACAGCACAGTCACACGTGGGGCCCACGGGTCAGGTGCTTCTTCAACCTCCCGCCAGAGCCCGCGGGTGCACACCGGCAGAAAACTTGGCATGGCTCGTTCTCTCTCATTTCTCCACCAAATGAGCTCCGGTTTCGCCCTACATGCTCCTTAGAACGTGGCGCAGCTGCCGGGCAAGGTTTTCCCGCGTGAAAACGGCTGTAGGTGGGTCGGCACCGGCGGGGCGGCTTGGGAGCTCGACATGGACGCGTTCCAGCGTGTACAAGGCATCTCCCGGTGAGCTACGATGTCCTACAGCATCCTTATGGTCCTAGGAACATGGAACGGGGATCAAATCATGCAGAAAATGGCTGCAACCTAGTCGTCACCGTGGACCATGGCAGTTTTGGCCACCGCCGGCGATTTCTCGTCGCCCGGGGCATAGGAGGGTCGGTTTTCTTTGGTTCTCGGTGTGGGAGGGCGCTAGGTCATCTAGTTGCTGTGGTTTGAATTGTAGGAGGGATGATCAATCGGTTTGGGCGAATTTCAAGATTTACCAATGGTCTGTTTTATACGTGCGCCGGTGCCAAAATTCAAATTCCGGCGAGCCGGCGTCGGGGGAGAGCAGGGGGACGACGGGAGGAGTACCTAGACTGCTTGGCGCACCTCTGTGAGCTTTGGAGCACGTCGGGGAGGCTTGGAGACGGCCGGGCAACGTGGAGGCGCCATGGCTCTGTTTTGTCGGGAGAACATGGCTCAGCAGCACGGGGAACGGCCGGGGACGAGCTGAGACCTGTTGAGGACGTCAGGGACTTGTCGGCGCAGCCTCTGAGCTTCTCAGCCGGGCGCCCAACTGGTGGGAACCACCCAGCAGCGATCACCCGAGGGCTGGAGGCATGGTAGCTCCATCCCCTGCGTTTTGTGAGCGAGGAGAAGGGAAAACGAGCGGGTTCTCGGGGCTGTGGCACGGGAAAACCCCGGTGGAGGTGATAAGAAGGGAGAACCAGCTTGCCAGCGTGAAGAAATCGAGCAGGAGGTGGCTTCCGGGAGGTGGCGCGAAGCAGCTGCTGTCGTTTGGAAACAATCCCTCGGTTGAGTGAGGAACAGAGAGGAAACTTAGTGTCCAAGTCTAAATGGCCCTATGACATGTGGGTCCCACTGCTCCTTCTTATCCCCTCTCATTTTTCTCACAAATATCTCCACACTTTGGCAAATGCTGGAAATCAAATAGTGAGAATTCAAATCTGAAATGTTTGTGGACATTTGGACAAGTTTCATCCAAATTCAAATGTATATTTGAATTCATTGCAATTTAAGTCCATTTGGAAAATGGATAGCAAATATCTTCCAAAATTCATGAGACTTTGCCTACCCCCTAATTTGGACCTAAGGAATTCAAATATGAACTCTGTTATTTGATTTGGCTGCTGCAAATGAGGTTTTTAATACAACAGTTTGAAAACCATTGTGTTACTCATTTGAATTTTTGAGTGGGACAATTTATTCTCGAAATCTAACTTTAGCTTCCTCACCCATATGGGAACTTCCCACCTTAGTTTTAGATCCCTCTTAGGTTCCAAGTCTTCAAATAAATATTTGAACTTGTGTGAAGAAGGCTCTCATGTGTATTATCACATGTGGAAAAAGTTTTTAACAAGTCCCATTTTTCATACATGTGAAACCAACTTTGTGCAAACAAGAGTTTCTTTGTATGCATATTTTGGGACCTTTACAATCCTCCCCCCTTAAAAGAATCTCATCCCGAGATTACAAGGTAAAAATGAGAGGAAGGATGGTGGAAAATTAACTAACGTGCGACGTCAAAAGTTGGGATAATTGCACGAAATTCCTTCGCTCTCCCATGTCGCTTCAACCTTGGAGTGATCACTCCATAAAACTTTATAGAACCACAACGTATGGTCGCGTGTGGTTCGGTCCATTATGTCGATGATCTGAGCCAGTCCCTCCTGATGTGTGAGATCTGGCTTCAGCCCTTCGATATTCCCCAGCTGAATGGTGATTGAACACTTGAGGCACTTCCTCAGCTGAGAAATGTGGAAGATGTCGTACACACCGGTGATACTTCCAGCCGGTAGGCAACGGGTCCACATCTTTCCATAACCTTGAATGGACCAACAAATCGAGATGGATAGAGAATATGACAAGTGAGCCTTGTCAACAACCTTTCTCCCTCGACTCTAATTTACGGGTATGACGATTCTGTTCTTAAACTGCAGGACGCCGTGTCCGCCTTTCCGGAATTATTTCAGCTCCCCACTGTCCATACATTTCCACAATTGTGACATGCCCTTATCACGTTTCTGGGCTGCCACCCTTTCTTCACGGATGGTGGGGATGAAAGCTAAATTGTAGAGAGCTCTAGGGTGAACTATACATGATGGTGGCTCGCTCTCTTCCAACGGGGTGATGGTTGGATTACGAACGTGGGACTTACGACTCCCGCATTCGCCCACGTTAATCTTGCCGGGGCAATACTGGATCTCTATTTCGTAATCCTTTATCAACTCCAACCATCGTTGCTGCCTCATGTTACACTCCTTCTGAGTGAATATGTACTTGAGGCTCTTGTGGTCGATATATGAATGCACGAGGTTACCGAATAGGTAGTGCCTCCCCAATTTGAGTGCAAGCACCACGGCAGTGAGTCCTAATTCATGAATCGGATAGCGTTGCTCATGATTCCGGAGTTGTCGTGATCCATACACGACCACCCTTTGGTCTTGCATCAGCACACATCCTAGCCCAAAGCCGGATGCATCGCAGTACACAGCGAACGGTCTTGTTGTGTTTGGCTGCGCCAAAACCGGTGCTGATGTTAAGTGTTTTATTAATGCCTTGAACGCTGCCTTACAAGTTGGACTCCAAACCTATTTGGTAGCCTCCTTCAACAGCTATGTCATAGGCTTGGCAATCTTCAAGGAGATCGAAATGAACCTCCGATAATATCCCGTGAGTCCGAGGAAACTCCGTACCTCGTGAGCAGTTCTCGGGGACTTCCAATGCAGCACAGGTGCGATATTACTCGGGCTCATAGAGATGCCTTTCGCTGAGATGATATGCCCGAGACAAAGTACTTGTGATATCTAAAATTCGCACTTGCTGAATTTCACGTATAGCATGTGATCCCGCAGCCGTTGCAAGACTACGCAGGTGTTTCTCGTGTGCTTCCTCCGACTTGGAATAAACCAGTAGATCGTCGATGAAGACCACGATAAACATGTCCAGCTCCGGCATGAATACCGAGTCCCTTAAGTATATGGACTGAGTTGGAGTGTTGGTAAGGCCAAGGAATGTGACAGGTACTCATAAACTTCGTACCTCGTCGAAAAACTGCCTTCGGAATAGCCTCAGCCCTTAGCTCAATCTGATGGTACCCTGATCCTAGGTCCCTCCTAGAAAGGATCCTTGCTTCGACCAACTGATCAAACAATATGTCGATCTGTGGTAACGGGTACTTGTCCTTGATTGTCACAATGTTAAACGGACGAAAATCAACACTAAGCCATAGTGTTTCATCCTTCTTCCTACTACACAGCACAGAGCAACCCCAAGATCCTGAGCTTGGTCGTATAACTCATTTATTCATGGGTTCACTTAGTTGCTCCTTCAACCGTTCTCTTTGCTGTGAAGAACCGACTCTTCTGTTCTAACCTAGATTTTGATCCATTTAGAAGCATTTTGATAACACATGTTGAATACCAAAGTTAAAGTTAACTTTAATATCTTTCCAACGAGTATCCAAATGCCTCCATATCACTTCTGGATCAAAAGTTATGATTTTGCAAAGTTGACAGACTTTCTGGATAAAATTTGCCAGCATCTCCTTTGTATGTGGCTGACTTTATCACAGTTGTATATGAAAATACAACAAGAATCTGAACAACCCTTGCACTACAACAAGGTTACATATCTCATAACCTTTCTAAAGGTGTATCACAGGTTCCCTAGGGGTTTTTCTACAGGATGTTATGGCTTAAAACAGAAAGGTCCAGACAGGTTTTGCTACTGTCCTGGTTCTGAACAGTTTGCCTTCAACTGGGCTTTTCACCAACTTAACTTATGATTTTGCTCTGGAGGTCTACAAGAGAGTTGTAGAGAACTTGAAAATATTTCCAGAACTGTATCATACACCTTAATTGGATCAAGCTACTAAGAGTTATGCTCTGTAAAATCCAGCAAGAATTCCTGCCAGAAACAGAGCACTCTGTTTTTGAAATCTTTAAAACCTAGACACTCTCTCATTTGAATCTTAGTTCAAAATAAGAGTTCAGTAACTAATATTTGTTTCAACTTCCATTTTTAGTTGAAAGTTAGCTCATGAATCATTTCTTTATAGGGAAGAGGTTATTATGTGTGGTACGGTGTCGATGCACCGTAAGAACAATGTCGGTACTACGTTGCCTCTCCAAAAGAAAATCCTAAACCGCCTTATACCGGCATATACGTATGATCAGTGGCACTAAGACGGTCTCTCGCACATGTGTACTACACGGGATACGTACGTGGTTAGTACCTGCAGAAGATCACTCAATAGTGGTGCACTCAAAGTTTTTCTCATTTCAGGCAGTTCTATAATTCAAAGTAAATACAAACGCCCGTATCATTGTCATACGGCCGTCCTTGAGTTAAGTCGCGTCTCCAGGTACGTGATCGTGTTTCAACACCACACGACAGGGAACCCGAGTACGTCATGAACGGGTCGTCACGGTTGGGAATGTTATCAACCCAACAGATACCACCTACTGCCCTGCAGGGCACGCCGATGGCAAGCGCTGCATATGTCCTCCTGGGCTACTTCCAGACGAACACACTCTCGCGTTACTGACCACGCGATGGGGTCTCCACTTACTTGCCTAATGCATGCTAGGGATCAGCGTTTCATATGAACTCAGGAACATGAAGAGTCCAAGAGTTTCATATTAACGTCTCACACCAAGCTGTGAGACCTAGCCCTGAACCACTTTCCTCGTCAGGGGAGCTAACCGAAATTGAACCGCTTTCGGTGGCGTTCCTTACCATGCTTACCTGAGCGTAGGTGCATCGTTACATAAATAAAATTCAGAAATATAACAATTATGTTAGTGCTGCCACTTTAAGTAACTATACTACTATAGTCCTTATGTGGGCCTAGTACCGTTTCCACACCGTATCCTAAGTTTTTGTCGTAATACGATCCTTATTCCGTGTGTTATTACCAATGCGGCTCTGATACCACGCTGTGCGGGCCCTGTTCCCGAGTAATCGGGACGGTGGGCCCTCACATCAGTTTACCTCTAGATTCTGGAGGAAGCTGCAGAAAGCCATGGGTACACGACTGGATTTTAGCTCCGCCTATCACCCACAAACAGATGGACAAACCGAGAGGACAAACTAAATTTTGGAGGACATGTTGAGAGCTTGCGCCTTGAAACGTGGGCGTAGTTGGGATAGGAGTTTACCGTATGCCAAATTCTCCTATAACAACAGCTATCAAGCTAGCTTGAAGATGTCGCCTTTCGAAGCATTATATGGTAGACGGTGTAGAACACCACTGTTTTGGAACGAGACCGGAGAAAACCAGGTTTTTGGACCCGAAGTGCTACAAGAAGCCGAAGAGCAAGTCCAAACGGTACGGGAGAACTTAAAGGCTGCTCAGTCACGACAGAAAGGCTATGCGGACAATAGGCGAAGGAAGTTGAGTTTTGAAGTGGGAGACTTCGTATACCTTAAGGTATCGCCTATCCGAGGCCAACGACGTTTCAACGTCAAAGGCAAGCTAGCACCTCGCTACATCGGACCATTTAAGATTCTGGATAAGCGAGGAGAAGTAGCCTATCAACTAGAGCTCCCAAGCCACCTCTCCGACGTACATGACGTGTTTCATGTATCCCATCTCAAGAAGTGCTTGAGAGTACCACAGGAACAAGTATAAATGTGAGAGCTTGAACTTCAAAAGGACCTTACTTATACGGAACACCCTGTCCGAATCTTGGACATAAAGGAAAGGGTCACCCGGAACAAAGTAATTCGATGGTGCAAGGTCCAATGGAGCCATCACACTGAAGCTGAAGCCACATGGGAGCGTGAAGAGGATATCAAGGCAGAATTTCCCATCTATTTTCTACTAACGAATCTCGAGGGCGAGATTCAATTTAAGGGGGGTAGATTTGTGACACCCTCATCTCGGGTGTCAGCATATGTTCATGTTTTATAAAGAGGAAACATTTTGAGAAAAGAAGGAACAGAGAAAAATATCAAAGGGGTAGCCAATAAGAGCCGAACCCAGCTCTCGGAAAATGCCAAGGACAACTCACCGCGGCCGCTGGCCACGTGGCGTGTTCGGAGCTCATCCCTGCGAAGTGGGGAGAGACCGCCACCAAGCTGGCTACGTGGCAGGCTCGGGGCTCGTCTCCGTAAAAAGGGGAGAGGTCTGATCCTGTGGGACACATGTTGCCCACGGAGCTAGCCTCTGCGGAAGAAGCAAAGGCATTTCCGCAGGACACGTGTCATCCTCGGAGCTAGTCCTCACGGAAATCAGAGGACCAGTCGCGCGGGATACGTGTCGATCTCGGAGCCCACCTCCGAGAGGTCCTGTTCTATTGGACACGCGTCGCCACTGGAGCTTATCTCCAGGAGGTCTATCGCTGTTGGACACGTGTCGACCTCGGGGCATGTCCCTGAAGAAAGAAGAGAGAAAAGACCGGCGCCAACACGTGGTGTGCGCGGAGCTCACCTCTAAAGGAGGGGGAGGTCTTGGTTGATTGACACGCGGCACAACCAGAGCTCGTCTCTGCAGAAAAGGAGATACCAGGCCCCCCGGAAGGACACATGGAGCCTCCGGAGCTCATCGCCGTGAAGGTAACGAGTTCTGGAGCAGCTGTTACGCGTAAGAATACCGGTACGAAAAAGGAAACCGACCTGAATTCCACAACGTTACCGCACCAAATCAACTAAAGATAAGATGATTGGATCCAACAACGATCTGAATAAGACTCTTATTCGGGATACAATCAGATTAGGACTCTTCTTTTCCCGATTATAAATAGAACCCAGAACCTCTGGCCGAAACCACAAACTTCTTTTTTCAATTCCTGAGCCGATGACTTAGAGCCCTAGCCCTAACTCGCCGAGAAAGCCATCGTCGGAGCGTGGCAAGGAAGATCGCCGGAGGAAAGCCCAGCGGTCTGAGGAGGACCTCGAAGACCGAGGGGAACGTAAGGTAGGCCCCAATACCACCTTACGATATCGTTGTGTTTTCCTTGCATCTGTTCTTTGATTCCTTTTGAACAGAAGCCTTTTCATGGACAGATCACTTGGTGATCAGGTTGATCTAAAGACAAGATCATTGCCATGTCCACCTTTGATCCGAACACCTCTGTCCATGCAAGCCATGCGAGAACACACCAGTCTAATAAGAATCATAGGATAGCATGCATATGCATCATCGCATCTAGTTTAAGGTTTGTGCATGATATTGATTGCTGTGAATCTTGTATGCACGTAATCCTACCTAGCAGGACAAGCTCAGGGAGCTGTCTATGACGAACTGCAGCAACAAGGTTTTGAGATTCAAGAACAACCGGACCGCAAGAACAAGGCAAGTGCTCCTTGACCATATTGATCCTATGTTTTGGGAAAAACGGTTTGTTTTGCGAAAAGGTGTGCGTACTGAGTCAAACATGATGGGAAACCCTTTTATAGGAGTTTACTAGTTTTGGTTAAACCACCCTTGTCGCCTGGGAAGTTTATGAGTCGGGTATGGTTTTTGCTTTATGCTTCGCTGAGTCTATGGGATTGGGAAGCGAGATAGATATGTCTAGCTAACTGCACTCGTAATGATAATGAGAAACTGATGTTAATAATGGAAATGGATCAAAGGGAGATCTTGGCAAGACTGGGTTCGTGAATGAGGTAGCATGAGATGGTGGTTTACTTGCCATAGATCTAAGGACCGGTTCATGCATGCACATGCCAGGATAACAGTGCCACCACAAGGCCAAGTATGGTTGCGGCTTAGCTGAGTAATTAGGTAAGTTGCTAGAGTGTTATGGACTGTGGAAGGCGTGGGGAATGGGAGTCGAGTGAGGACTGCCCTGGGAACTGCATGGCACAAGAGGGGGCCCGTAGGTGGGAGAATTGGAGATTCTAGCCTGCCGGTGAAACCTTAGTGAGTCTATACATCTAGTAACCCCTTTGTAAAGGCTATTTTGTGATCTCTTGACCATACACCGACGGATGTGTACTGGTATAATGGAGGTTCTGCAGTCACCGACGGGTGACGAAATCACAAACTTGTGGGTAAAGAGGTGCAAACTCTGCAGAGTCTAAAACTATCATGATAGTCGAGCTTACGGTCACGAGCACCTGGCTAAACTGCCATGATTAGTTGGGATGGTTATTGGGATGGTTATTGCGAAGATTCTTGGTTATGGTTATTGGTTTGGTTATGGTTTGGTTGTTGGGACTGTTGAGTCTGGGTGATGAGATGGTTGCATGACTGTTGGGTCATGACATGAGATTGGTCTCGGTGTGAGACGAGGTTGTTTTATGAGATGAGATGGTAGCGAATACGAGAAGGTATTCGTGAGATGGTAGCGAATACGAGGAGGTATTCGTGAGTATGAATAAAGGTTGGTTACTTTTCAGATGGAACACGGGAAGTGATGGAGGTATGTTGGTAATTTAATACATGTTGGGATTACATTCATCTAAAGTTAAGTTGCTGTTTTATCATGGTTTTATAAATCTGCTTTTCTGCAAATAAGCCTTTTTATACCTACCTTGTTTATGAGCTGCATATCATGTGTTTTCCCGCACTTGCTGAGTACATCATTGTACTCAAACTTGCATTATTACTTCATCATCAGCAGCAGAAGAAGCCTACTATGAAGACCAAGTGGAGCATCATGGTGTGTGATCTGTTCTCAACCTTGCCTGTGGAGGGAGTAGAGTTGGAGCCACTTCTGCTTAGTTTTGCTTCCACATTAGTTGAATTTCTTCCGCACTAGAATAAAGACTTCTGCTGCATAGAAATAAGACTTCCACTGTGAGCATGAGTCCAAGACTCATAAGGTATTGTAATAAACTCTATTATTCGTGGTAATATATAATCTGAATTTAGTTTGTGGAACGTATGTGTATGTGTGATGAACATCCTAGGCACACATATGCATTAGTTCTCGGTTCCGTGGTTTTCCCACAGAATTGAGGGCGTCACAGATTGGTATCAGAGCCACGGGTTGTCAGTAGGTTACACGCCTAGATAGAAACCTTAGATTGATAATACAGCCACGGGTTAACAAGCAAGTTACACCCATAAATAGGAGTCACAAGCGTCCTAGGGTGAATAGCTTAGATTGGCCTTTAAACCCACCTTGACATAGGAAACCATCCTTGAATAGGAGTTGTGTGGGCCCTTGTGATGATTATTTGTGATTATGTGCTTAGTATGAGTTGTGGGACGTCTCAAAACGTTGTCCATATCCACACGTAAGAAGAAAGAGGTGTGAGATGTTTCGGCACTTGCTCACATCCTCATATGGGCTAATATATACATAGTCCAACTCACCTTGATGCATGTAGTTGGAGGGAATCTACCTAACCTTCTAAACATTCTATTTCGATCTCTCTCACTGATGGTGAGAGGAAACGTCGGCCGAAGGAACGTCCAGGAGGATGACCATGATAAAGTTCCTGCTAACCCAGGAGCTGGCGAAAACCATCTAGAAAGGTTGATGGCCATGCAAAACCAGCTTATGCAAACCATGATCCAAACTTTGGGTCAGTTGCAGGCCAAGCAAAACCCCGTTCCGGCACCACTGCCACCAAAACTCTTGAACCACCTCAATGCTTTCCAATGTTGCTCCTTCGACGTGGTTCAACGTTGCCTTCTCGGTTGTTGGCTTGGCTGACTCGAACTCGATATGAGTATCGTTCTCGTTTGTCAACTGCATGCTCCTTTCGGCACATTGGATTACTCCTTTGTGCTTGCTTAACCAATCCATTCCGAGTATTATGTCAAGCTCTTGGGAATTCAAGACAATGAGGTTGGCAAGGAAGTCTACCCCCCTTATTTTAAGATTTACTTTTGGACATACTATATTAGTCCTCATCTCTCCACCGGGAGAATTAACCAACATACTATATTTGAAGTGTGATATGGGTAGATTATACTTGGCAACATACCTGGATGATATGAATGAATGCGATGCTCCAGAATCAAATAAAATTGTGGCTGGATTGGAATTGACAAGGAACATACCAATCATGACGTCCTCAGCCTGTTGCGCTTCTTCAGCAGAGACATGGTTCACGTTGTCTCGAGCGTAGTTCTGCTGTCCACGATTTCCTAGATTGGCTCCTCCGTTCGGCCGTGGGTTCTGCTTGGGCACGTTGCTTAGCTATCTAGGACCTCTCCTCGGGCACTGGCTCGCGAAGTGTCCTGTTTCTCCGCATGCAAAGCATGCCTTGTTGCCCACGACAGCAGGTACGTTGGGGCAGGGGGTTTTGAACAGGATTGCCCACATTGGGTCGGGGCGCAGGAGGCAAAGGCACACGAGGTGCTTGCATGAAGGACGTTGCTGTGGTGGTTGATTTGGGCGAAACGATCCATACTGTGGTGCAGTTGGGGGCATGTACCGAGGGCATACATTGCTCCCTTGTGGCTGGTATGGCATCTTTCTTTTGCCCTCTTGCTCGATCTCTCGGATCTTGCTCTCAACCACTATGGCTTTGTCAACTAGCTTCTGGAAGTTAGCATAGTCATTGTTGAGGAGCTGAACCTGGATCTCATTGTTCAACCCTCTCATGAACAGGTACTGCTTCCGTTGGTCCGAGTTGACATCTTCGGGGGCATACCCCGAAAGCTGCGTGAACTTGTTGAGGTACTCATTCAGCGTGAACTTGTTGAGGTACTCATTCACACTCTTCTTTCCTTGGCGGAGACCCTCAAACTCTCGTCTCTTGAGCATCATTACACCAGCAGGGATGTAATGAAGCGGAAACTCTCCTTGAACTCAGTCCAAGTAATAGTTTCCGAGTCGACATGAGCGTTGCAAAGGGTGTCCCACCAATCAGCGGCAGCTCCCATAAGTTGGTGCGATGCAAAGAGAACTTTCTCTCGGTCATTGCACTGAACTATGGCAAGCTTCTTCTCCATGGACTTCAACCAATCGTCGGCCTCCATGGAATCATTAGCTTGAGCAAAGGTGGGTGGTCGAGTCCTCATGAACTCTCCCAGTCGGTTATGAGCCGGCGGTGGTGGTGGTGGTGGTGGTGTTGGCGGTGGTGCGGGAACGGGGTTATTGTTGTTACCTTGCAGCTGACCCAAAGTTTGGATCATGGTTTGCATATGCTGATTTTAGCCATCAACCGTTCTAGATTGTTTGCACCAGCTCCGGTGTTGTCATTCTCAGGAACTTCGATGTGGTCCCCTTCTTGGTTGCCACGGACGTTCCTCCCTTGACGGCCGGCGTTTCCTCTCACCATCCGTGAGAGAGAGTTGGATAGAATAGGGGTTAGAAGGTTAGATGGATCCCCCTAACTATATGCATCAAGGTGGATGGCTACATATATTAGCCTTATGAGGATGTAAACAAGTGCCGAAGCATCTCACATCTCTCTACTATGTGTGGATATGGACAACGCTGAAACGTCCCACAACTCACACTAAGCACACAATCACAAGCAATCATCACAAAAGTTTCAACAACTCCTATTCAAGCTTTATTCAATGGAGTCCTATAGTCAAGGTAGTTCCAATGTCAATCTATGCATTTTACCTAAGCTTGCATCCTATGGTAAGCATGGCTTGTAATACCAATCTGTTACTAGGGGTGCATCCTACAGTCAACGTGGTTCAGCTACCAATCTGTGACTAGGCATGGCAGCTCTAATATTAATATGTGATTTCTATCTAGACGTGTGACCTAGGATCAACCCATGGTAGGTTGATACCAATTTGTGACCTATCTAGACGTGTGACCTACCGTCAACCGTGGCTCTGATACCAACTTGTGACGCCCCTGTTCTGAGAGAGAACCTCTCAGAACTGAGACTGATGCGTATGTGTGCCCAGGATGTTCATCACACAATAGCCAAAAAGAGCCAAATCCAGTCCACAGGAGAGCGCCAAAGACAACTACCGCGGTCGCTGGCCACGTGGCGCCTTCGGAGCTAGTCACTACGGAAAAGAGAGAACCAGCCGCGCGACACACGTGTCGCTCTCAGGGATCGTCTCCGAGAGGTCCAACCCGCGGGACACGTGTCGCTCTCGGAGCTCATCTCCGGGAGGTCCGACACTGTTGGACACGTGTCGACCTCGGAGCTCACCTACGGGAGGTCCGACGCTGATAGACACGTATCGACCTCGGAGATCGCCTCTGAGGAGAAAGGAAGTCTGGCGCTTTAGGACACGCGGCACTATCGGAGCTCACCTCCAAAGAGAGGGGAGGTCCGGCTCTAACACGTGGCACTATCGAAGCTCACCTCCGAAGATATGGGAGGTCCGACATGGACACGTGGTGTTCGAGGAGCTCGCCTCTGTTGAGAGGGGAGGTCCCAACTCACCAGACACGTGGCGCACGCGGAGCTCGCCTCTGGAGAGAGGGAGGTCCCGCCCGCCAGACACGTGGCGCAAGTGGAGCTCACCTCTGAGTAAGAGGGGGGTCTCGCCCGCTTGACATGCGGCACAACTGGAGCTTGTCTATGGAAAAAGGGAGCCCAGGTCCCAGCAAGACACGTGGAGCCTTCGGAGCTCATCACCGCGGAGGTAACGAGATCTGAAGCAGTTTTTTCTTCTGTACGCACGGGAATACCGACACGGAAGGAGACCGACACGAATTCCACGTTGCTACCGAGCCTTATCAATTGGAGATAGGTTGTTAAGATTCAAAAACAATTTGAATAGGACTCTTGTTCGAAATTTTGATCAGAGTAGGACTCTTCTCTTCCCGACTATAAATAGAACCCAAACCAACCCCTTGGTCGTAACATTTTTTCTAAGCCGATAACTTAGAAGCCCTAGCCCCAAACTCGCCGAGCTAAACCCCCTTCGCTAGAGTTCGACCACCGGAGAGACCGCCGACGAGTCCCGAAACGATCGCCATCGCCGGAGGAGAGCCGACGATCTGTTTTTGCTAGAGGAAGGACCCGAAGGAAGTAAGGTAGGTTTCCAATACCACCTTACGACATCATCGCGTTTTCTTTGCATCTGTTCTTTGATCCTTTCGAACAGAAGCTTTTCATGGACAGATCACGTGTTGATCAGTCTGATCTAGATCTTGAGTCAAGATCGTCACCACGTCCACATTTGACCCGAACACCTTTGTTCATCGTAAAACCCATGCAAACATGCAAGAACACGTACAAACTAAAACTGCATCATAGGATTAGCATGCATATGCATCATCGCATCTTAATTGAAGTTTGTGCATGATAATTGATTGATGTGAACCTTGTATGTGCGTGATCATAAATAGAGGAACAAGCTTAGGGAGTTGTCTACGAGGGATTTCAGCACCAGGAATTCGAGATTCAAGAGCAACAGAAGCCGCAAGAACAAGGCAAGTGCCCCTTGACCATATTGATCCCATGTTTTTGGAAAACTATTTTGTTTGCGAAAAGGTGTGTGTGCTTGAGTTAACATGATGGGAAACCCTTTCATAGGAGTTTACTAGTTTTGTTAGCCACCCTTGTCACTGGGAAAGTGAATGAGTCGGGTATGGTTTTTGCTTTTATGCTTCGCTGAGTCCATGGGATACGGATATGCTTTTCTTTTATGCACTCGTATGAATAATGAGAAACGAATACTGTTAATTGACATGAAACGGAGGGAGATCTAGGCAAGCTTGGTTTGTGGATGAGGTAGAACGATATGGTGGTTTACTTGTCGTAGATCTAAGGACCGGTTCATACGAGCACATGCCAGGATAATAGTGCCACCACAAGGCCAAGTATGGGTGCGGCTTAGCTGAGTAATTAGGTAAGTTACTAGATTGTTATGGACCGTGGAAGGCGCGGGGAATGGGAGTCGAGTGAGGACTGCCCTGGGAACTGCATGGCACAAGAGGGGGCCCATGGGTGGGAGAATTGGAGATTCTAGGCTGCCGGTGAAACCTTAGTGAGTCCATACATCTAGTAGCCCCTTTGTAAAGGCTATTTTGTGATCTCTTGGCCATAAACCGACGGTTGTGTACTGGTATAATGAAGGTTCTGCAGTCGCCGACGGGTGACGAAATCACAAACTTGTGGGTAAAGTGGTACAAACTCTTGCAGAGTCTTAAACTATCATGATAGCCGAGCTTACAGTCACGAGCGCCTGGACAACCCACATGATTAGATGGGATGGTTATTGGGATGGTATTTGGTTGGTTATTGGTTGGTTATGGTTTGGTTTTTGGGACTGTTGAGTCCGGGTAATGAGATTGGTTGCATGACTGTTGAGTCATGGCAACGAGATTTGGTCTCGGAATGAGATGGAATTGAATATGAGATGAAATGGTAGTGAATACGAGATGGTATTCATGAGATGGTAGTGAATACGAGATGGTATTCATGAGCAAAGTTGCGAAAGATTAATATTTGGTTGAGACATGGAAAGGGATGAATCATAATGGAGGTATGTTAATGTTTAAATACATGTTGGGATTACATACACTTAAAGCTAAGTTGCTGTTTTTATCGTGTCTTGAGAAATAAAATTTGCTTTCTACAATGAGCCTTTTTATACCTTCCTTGCTGTGAGCTACATATCATATTTTCCCGGACTTGCTGAGTACACCATGTACTCAAACTTGCATTATTACTTCATCATCAGCAACAGGAGAGGATTACTATGAAGACCAAGTGGAGCATTAGGCGTGTAATCTGTCCTCAACCTTGCCTGTGGAGTAGGAGATGGAGCCGCTGCTGCTGCTTAGTTGCTTCCGCGATAGATAAAAGACTTCCGCTGCTAGAACAAAGACTTCCGCTGCTAGAATAAGACTTCTGCTGCTAGATTAAGACTTCCGCTGCTAGCATGAGTTTTGAGACTCATGAGACTTGGTAATAAAACCCTGTTCATTCGCGGTATTATATTATGAATTCAGTTTGTGGATGATATCTGTATGTGTGATGAACATCCTGGGCACACATACGCATCAGTCTCAGTTCCGAGAGGTTCTCTCTCAGAACAGGGGCGTCACAGTTGTCGCCCTAGATTTTACTTCCATTCAGAGTTTTCATAATTTCTAACTACGGATATGTTTGAAGTAGGCAGGTAAATTAGGTTGGTTGATGTCCAAACCAAAAAATAGAATTAGTTTCCTCGATCGGGAGAGCTCATCGGACACAATAACATTCATTAACATTCATCATCAAAACACAAATTTATTATCAAACAGATGATCATCATCAAACACACATTCATTAACATTCATTAAAAATAACATTTTTACAAGCAACAAAAGAAAACAACAGACGATCGCCTAGTTCTTTGGTGGAACCGGAGCTCCACACTTGTCGGCGACCGCCTCCAACAACTCCCTGCGGCCTTCGACCCCAAGCACATCACTGATCATCTTCCACATGGCGTGAAGACGACCGGCCACTGCGCTTAACCTGTAGAGGTAGGGGCCTACGGTGCCCATTCCAGTACCTTCTAGAAGGGGACCAAGACCAAGAAGCCGCAGGACATCGGATGTACTGTTAAATACATCCTTTGCCATTTGCTTGCGCATAGGTTTGAGGTCGTCGTCGACTGACTTGAGGGCAACCTATGACTCCAAGCGAGCAATTTTGCCAAGCAGGGACTCCCTCTCTTCCGCCCAGGAAAGCGACGGAGGTGCGGTTGTAGCCGGGGACGGAGGTGATGGTCGAGAGCGCTTCGATGGTGCCAT
This sequence comes from Neostapfia colusana, assembly GCA_030760725.1. Classification (NCBI taxonomy): domain Eukaryota; kingdom Viridiplantae; phylum Streptophyta; class Magnoliopsida; order Poales; family Poaceae; genus Neostapfia; species Neostapfia colusana. The sequence continues at coordinate 113,791,630 of JASWHV010000006.1, forward strand.
TGAGAAAGTCTAGAGGAATAGGAAGGCTCTGGTGTGGTGAGGAAGACGAAGAATAGGAGAAGAGGAAGACTGTGATGGTGTGGAGAAGGGGAAGGCCTCCCCTACATATAATGTGCGTAGAACACTATGAAAGTTGGATCGCTTCAAATTCTTGCGCGCGAATGGCAACGGACACACGATTTCTCACGGCTCCTAGGCCGTGGCGACGGTCCCACATGGCAGCGGCCTAGTTGGAGGATCTCTTTGACGATCCCTGTTGAGTACTTCTGGAGGTTTATCAAAGTTTAGGTTTCCTTATGTTTTCAAGAAAATAAAGCACACATGACAAGAACCAGGGGTGTGTCCTGAGTCACATGTGTTGCACCGAGTCCTAGTGTGTGTGAGAGTGTTTTGGTTTGATTTTCAAACAGTACCCGGGGGGTTTTGGGCCATACGTGCATGTGTTGCATGTTTTCAAAATTTGTATGGTGCAAAACCCGGGCTAAGGTTGTTGCAAATGTGTGGCTTTCGGCTAATAAAAAGGGGAGGACGCGCTGGTGTTTGTTGAGCGCCGCCACAACTCACCCGACTCATTTTCATTCGGTACTCCATTTGAGTTTTGGATCTACACCACATCTCTTGACTCCCTACACGATTTGCATCACAAATCCGTGAGTGTTCAGTGAGGAAAACACCCAACAATTGGCATCAGAGCTGATTACGTTGCCTGGAACCGTGACGCGGCCATTGAGTGGGCGCCAATGTCGCGGGGAAGATCTTCATCGCCAGCCCGACGTTCATGGAGGGACGTCACACCACCGGGAGGTACCAGCAGAGCAGGAGGAGGATCAGGGGCATTGGTGATTCATCGCATCACAAAGGAAGTCAGCAGTGGTGGTACATATCCGATGCTCACGAAGACAAACTATCATGATTGGTCGGCACTTATGCGGGTGATATTGCAAGCGAGAGGCTTGTGAACTGCGGTGAGCCTTGGCACCGATGATTACATTGAAGATTGAATGCCATTGGAGGCTCTCACCAAAGCTGTGCCACCAGAAATGATAGGGATCATTGCCGGGAAGGAGTCGGCCAAGATTGCATGGGATGCGATCAAGTTGCGCAACGTAGGAGCCTGTCACACCCGGTTTTTCCGAAGAAACAACCAAGTGAATATCACATGTATGCCAGGATCATTTTCTCATACATGTGATGACAAATAGTGAAGCATCATTTATTATAAGCCAGGTGTCGAATATAAGTAAGTCTTACATAGTAAATGTCTCGATAGACAATAATAAGTTCATCACAAGTAAATAAACTAGCAGCGGAATATTATTCTTAAGGGCTCCATCACAGGCGTTGCCCGGGGGTCTCCATGAACCTAGAAACCTTCCTCAGGTCCAAAGTCTTGGTCATTATACACCACCTCATTGTCTTGACCTGAGCAGCAATATAAACCAACAAATATGCAAGGTTGAGTACCAAGGGTACTCAGCAAGTGTGGGAAAATTATATCATGCATGGCTAGAACAAGGAGAGGTTGAACTCATGGTTAGAGCATTATGCAATTAATACCTATCACCTTAGCTTGTTAAGCACCTACATTACTACGCAGGTGAAATGGTCCCAATCTCCCATCCCATCATCATAATCCAATAACCATAACATCATTTCCAATGTTAAGCTCCCCGCTTAACTTCCAAAACCATCAATCCTCTAATCATGAATAAGTCCAAGCCGCTCTTGACCGTGAGCACGGCTGTCATGACAGTTTTGACTCTGCAGAGTTTGTACCACTGTACCCACATGTAGTGATTTCATCCCCCGTTGCCGGGTGGACTAAAAGAACCTCCATTATGCCAGTGGCTACGAACCACATTCACACTTCCCAGGTGTGTAGCCAGGAGATCACTACAAAGCCTTTACAAAGGGATCCCCGACGAGCGTGGGCCCACTAAGGTTTCACCCCTAACAGCATACAAGAGGCTCCAACCCCGCTGCAGTGGCCCCCTCTTGAGCCTTGCGGTTCATATGGTAGTCCAGCTGACACCTATTCCCCGCACCATCCAACACACCCATACTACGCCGGGGATACACCTAATTAATTGTCCAAGCTGCCCCATCTCAGCATGTGGTTGGCACTGTAAATAAAGTACACATGACAAGAACCAGGGGTGTGTCCTGAGTCACATGTGTTGCACCGAGTCCTAGTGTGTGTGAGGGTGTTTTGGTTTGATTTTCAAACACCACACGGGGGGTTTTGGGCCATACGTGCATGGCACATGCATGTGCTGCATGTTTACAAAATTTATATGGTGCAAAACCCGGGCTAAGGTTGTTGTAAACGTGTGGCTTTCGGCTAATAAAAAGGGGAGAACGCGCTGGTGTTTGTTGAGCGCCGCCACAACTCACCCGACTTGTTTTCATTTGGTACTCCACTTGAGTTTTGGATCTACACCACATCTCTTGACTCCCTACACGATTTGCATCACAAATCCGTGAGTGTTCAGTGAGGAAAACACCCAACAATCCTTCACAAATCTTTTTTCCGATGAAGGAAGCAAACTGGAGACGAGCTATAAGTACGTGTGTCTCGTATTTCATGGCGCCTCGGTCATGGCAATGGTCCCACATGGCAGCGGCCTAGTCAGATGATCTCTTTGACGATCCCCTGACTTCGCAAATCTTTTTTCCAGCGAAGGAAGCAAACTGGAGACGAGCTATAAGTACGCACGGTCCCACATCGCAGCGACCTAGGAAAGTCGGAAGATCTCTGTGACGGATCCCCTGACTTCGGAGTAACTGCACATCCCGTCGGTGCAGGTAAAGAAAAATTAGGTTCCAATTATCTGTAAGAGACGTGCTCTAAACAAGCTTGTCTCGTAAGTAATTATGAAGGAAGCTAAAGGGAGATGCACTCTTAGTAGGCTCGTCTCCGAGTATTGCACTAGGTATTTTAGCTCTCGCACGCTCTCTCCAAACACCTAGCAATATTTTTGACAAATTTACGACCGTCATGCTCTCTCGCTCTAGAAACCGCTGCACCGGCACCGCCGCCACCTGTCATCCATGATCCCGTCCACGGAGCACGCCGCCGCCTCGTCCCCGTCCCCGAAGCACTCCGCCACCTCGACCCTGCCCTCGGAGTGTGCCACCACCGTCCCTCTTCCTGAATCTCTTGGTCACTCTCGTGCTGTCGTCGTCGACCTTGACTCCTCCGCCTCGACCTCGATCACGATATCAATCCCTAACTATTGATTTTGAAGATGTCTTAGTCGGAGCATCAGCAGCAGATCAAAGAGGCTCAACAGCAGACTCCTTAACAGAAGCAGAGTCATCACACTCATGAAGAGGATGCATCGGTTGGATCACATTCAAAAATTTCCTGCCGTCAATGAAGGAAAAGATCGCAGACGTCGTGGCCGAATAACGTTATCAGTGTTGGTGAGGTCAATGACGAAGGCTTACCCCTGGACACGAGAGTGAATACGAGATTGTCCAGGGTTTGTGTTCTAGCTGCGCGGCAAAGGGTGTAGCTAACCCTGCAGGGATTCGGTGAATTGACCAAAAATGAAAAGGATAAACTCTTTGAAAACTCTATTCAACCATATGTGCAATATCCGAAAGAGCTAAAGCAGAAGGGGAAGAAGCTGGCTATGAAGATCATCTCTCATGCTTAGAGGAGCTACAAGAGTAAGCTTGTGAAGATTTGGAGGAACCAGGACACCCCCTTAAATACGTATAAAGATTTGTCAGAAGAAGACGGGGCGAGATTTGTTGAAAAGTGCGAATCAGAGTACTTTTCCAAGAACAGTGAGTATATGAAGTGGCTCCGATTGTAGAACGAGCTTGACGACCACCTCGGCAACATTGGTTATGTCGAAAAACAAAGGAGGTGGCAACAAGAGGATGAAGGATTGACCCAACTAGGTCTTAAGAATCCATACGACAAATTTCGTGGACGGTTTAGACCATTTATGCGTGCTTATTTCAAGCTGACAGAGTCAGCCGATATCACCTACTACAGTCAGAGCACCGCGGATGTCGCTCAAAGGGCCTTGAGGGAGACAGTGAAGACTCAAATGGTGAGAGGGAAAACGATGCACTCACCAAGGCCCTGCAAACCAAGGAGCAACGAGGCCGTGTTCGTGGTGTTTCCAGTAAGATGATCTGGAAGAAGGGTTTTCCAGAACACAAATCTATATATCGGAAGCGGAAAACGACCTCGACACCACATGCTGACGTGGAGGAGCTGAAAAGACAGCTGAGAAGGGAGGTTCTAGGAGACCTGAAACCTATACTGGAGGCCTCAAGTATACAATTCCCTAACTTTGATGCGTTCATGTGTAAGGAGGACCATAGGAGCAACTTAGCCTCTACTGCATCTGGGTGTGGACGACCACATGAGGATCTTCAGGCACCAGCGTCTGGACCTTCAATTGAGTCAGACACGATAGATAACTTGTCTCAGCCAACAACATGCAGGCTTATGCTATTGGTTAGAGGAAGCTTTCCAATGGAGGTCGGGAGAGGGCTAGTGTATCCCTTTAGACCATGCTTGATGACATCCAGGTCGACCACATCATCCTATGTTGTGGTCAAGGTGGACATGGTGCATGACAATTCAAAAAACCTGAAGCTCCAAGTGCCACCTGACGATACAACGTTGACTATGCAGGATCCAGTTACTAGAAGGGTTCAGTGGAGACAGACTTCTATTGTTATTGACCCAGCACCAGAAGCTTTAGCATCGACCTCTCCTGCTTCGATGTCTCCTAAGGCACATCTGCCTCCGTCTCCAAATTCAGAGCGGATGGTTCTGTCTCCAATTTGAGAGCAGTTGTCTCCAATTATAGAGAAGAAGCAGAAGTCTCCAATTCGAGATCATCCACATTTGTCTCTAATTCTAGAGCTTCCGCAGAAGTCTCCACTTGAAGAGCAGCCGCGTTGGTCTCCACCTCGCACTCGGAGTACCCTGCTCCCTACACCTGATCAGCCGCCGGCAAAGGCGACGAAGAATGTACATGCCAAGAGTCACCCACATCAGCGGAAGACGTCATCGAAGGAAACAAAGGGCAAGAAACCACTGAAAGAGTCGGAAGCTAACCTGATGTTGTTGACAGCCATGACGCATGCTAACCCGAAGTTCCAAACAGGGAAGCCTATGTTAACTATCGGCGCATTGAAAGAAGCTGGTAAATATTGTGTCGGCCTTCATAACTACTACATCAATAATTACAAAAAATATCAACACTTAATAGTGGGATACAAGGAAAAGCACTTTCTGGTGGGTGAAGGCATCTTTCTCATCTCATGGTCTGATCTTTATGACCTTTTCACCCTCGACGCGTTGGATGTCTCACTAATACGCTGCTTCGCATTGTAAGTCCTCAAAAACTAGGTTCTTTAATATGTATAAGTGTTATATGTGTCTAACAAATTTTGGCATTTTGCGTGTAGGCACATGCAAATAGTTACTCATCATAGAACGGGAAACGAGTCTCCTGCATATCTTGAACCGCAAATGTCAACGAGAACTAATCTTCAAATGGCCAGCAGTCAAAGAGATGTTGTTGGATATTTTTTTCAAGGCAATGAAACAGTACAGTGATAAGGAGCTCCTAGTCGTACCGTTCAACACAGGTAACCATTGGGTAACCCTAGCACTTTCTACAAAGTACAACCATGTCTGGTACTGTGACTCTGCAAGGCCGATAGATTCAATAACCGGCGAGCAACTTACCCGTGATTGGACTGATACCGTGTCCGTTCTTGACGAGTAAGTTCCTTCTTCACTTTAGTTTCTAACTGTTTCGTCATTGCACGATAATTTTACATTAACTGTGAATGTTTCTCTTTAGGGCTTTTAATACGTACGTGGTTAAGGTGCTAGGAGGACATATAAAAGGAAAACACCGACGACTTAAACTTGATACTACATTCTGCATCCCACAACAAGCTCTGGGCAACACATGCGGCTTCCATGTCTGCTTAAGCATGGTTCTATTTGGAGAGCATCCGAATTGCAATGTATGTGTAAGTGTATTTATTTTACTTTAACATTAACCTTTTGCTAATTCTCATTTTATCTTGTGGCATGACGATGAAACCGCCTTCAGGAACGTAGCAGGTTCTAGCCTCGAGCACATTAGAGAGAGGCTATGCGGGTTCATCTTTTCTGAAATCATTAATCCAAAGGGAGAATTTTATTACAATATACATGATTAGATGACAGTTATGATTTGTCTAGTTAGTTACTTGGGAAGCAGGATGAACAGGGGGGCATTCTTTTGAATATAATAGTTACTTAGTAAGCAGGCTGAACAGGGGGACATTCTTTGTGTAATAGTCACTTGGTCACCACGATTGACACCTTATTAATATTTGATTGGTCAATATAACTTAATGTGTGATCTCCATTTGGCTATACTTATGTTTTGTATGTATATGTTTATGACGCTAGCAAAGCGGCTGCCAAATCCTCGCTACCTCCAGGATGCAGCCGGCAACCAGGATAAACAGGGAGGACCATCTAATAGGGGACGAGCTAAAATAAAGAACGTCTCGGATTAGTCGTTAAATCCGTGACGATCTGACATAAAGTATGTCTCGGATTATTCATCAAATCCGCGACGAGCTGATATAAAGTTTGTCTCGGATAAGTCATCAAATCCGTGACGATCTTGGGTAAACGCATCTCGGATTTCTTAACAAAAGGAGACGGGCTGCATTAAAGCGCGTCTCAGTTATATTATTTAAAAGAGACATGCTACCTTAAAGCTCGTCTCTGATTTTTTCTGTAAAGGAGACGGGCCGCCTAAAGGCCCGTCTCGGGTATCTTACAATTAGGAGACGCGCTTTATTAAAACTCGTCTCCCATGTGCCCTAATCGGCGATGCCCCGGGCGCTCGTCTCCGATGACTCTGTAATACGAGACGCGATGAAGGAGACGAGCAGTCAGCTCATCTCCATTCTTTGTGTCGGCGCGTCTTGAATGAGCCTTTCTCACGTAGTGGTAACCACGGTTCCTCAAACCACCTAGGCTAATAAAAGACCGACAAATACCCCAAATACACGTTGTCCGAACCATTATAAATCTTTGTCTTTGTTAGCTAGTCATCCAAACATAAAACGTGAAGCATTCGAGTATTGGTCAGTAAAAAAAACACTGACACAGTTTATCGCTTAACCTTGTTCCTGGATTTTAAATTTCATAACAAAATTAGATCTTTCCACAATTGTAAAAGTTGTCATTGTCTATCTCTAGTAGAAGAAAAAGTTTCAATTTTTTGGCGCAAGAGAAGTATTTTAATTAGTGGAGCGAATTGGCTTAACCATTACAGCCTGGAGAATGATTCATATTAGGAGAATCTTGTGGGCCCCGCCAGTCAGTGTTTCGTCTCCCTCTCCTATCGCCCGTGATGCCACCGGTGGGAATCAGCCGTCCTTCTCTTTTCACACTCACACCCGCGCACCATTCCTTCACTGCCGGCGAGCTCGAACCCACCCACCACCACCACAGCTCATCTCCAGCCGTGCCACACTATCACAAGCAGAACACTGAGTCCATTCTGTTGGAATTTGGCCTACGGTAGCAGCACTCTAGTTCCTAGGCTGAATTATTTGGGCCAAATCCACTGTTATAAAGCCAAGGTGTGGTGTGGAGAGGTGGCTGGGATGTTTAGTCCCACATTGTCCACCTAGATGGATGTTTCCCAATATATATAGTGGCCCTTGGAGTTTCTCAACATGAGAATAATGAGGGAGATGAAGGCTGCTGCTATGGACACAAACACACACGCACGCATGCGTGCGCATTTCACGATTTTACGCGTAGTTATCGCATGACTTGTGACTTGCGACGTTGCACGTTCGCATCATGACGAGTTGTGTTCTACTGAGCCTTTATTTTCTGCCACTTGTATAATTTGGAATATCTCATCAACACCTAGACTGTCACGTCAACTTGAGGAGTAATTGTGGCGTAATTGCGGACACATGTTTAATGTGTGTAATGCTGCATAAATGCAGGCACACGTTTAATGTGCCTAATGGCTATAACTGCTCCATTAGTTGCACGTTGAAGGATTTTAGAGGGCGGTTTACTGAAATTGTGGCAGATCGAATCTTAGGAGGTTGGCAGGCTCGAGTATATAGAAGACGTCCTGGGTACTGGAGTAGACACACAAAAACTCACCTCTCTCGAAAACTGCTCTGCGCCGCTGTTTTTCGCCTTGCTGTCCCTCCGTCCGTCGTGCAGCGGATCGAGGGAGAGCGGTGTCTCCGAACCGACGAGCGGTGATCTGAAGACCTGCACGGGTGCCGACGATCAGGTTTCTGGGAAGTGCGCTCGCATGGCCACTCGCTGCACTCCCTTCGTCCTCAACTTCTCCGTCGAGATCTGATCCTCCACTTCCGAGCAGGATTCTTTGTAAGTAATTACTCGACCCATGACTAATTTGATATTTCTGATAAGCGATCTATTCGTATATGTTTCAATTTATTTTTGTGTAATACTAGTATTGTTCATGTTGACTGCTAGTATATTAGTTATTGCTATTTCTCTGTTCTGGTTCATCAAATTAATTGCATGCCATGTGTATTTTTCAACAATCTAGAAACCTGATAGAATTAACATGGCTGGACTTACTGATACGCTGAAACCTGAGCGATTTGCCGGGGGTGACAATTTTAAGAAATGGCAGACACGGGTCAAGTTCTAGCTCATGTCGATGAAGATCTGGTGGGTGATTTTCTTAGTTCTTCCTCTCACCAAGGAGCAAAACCGTAACTATGAACTTGACAATTCAACTTGTCTTGCCTTCTTGTTGTCACTTCTGTCTGATCAGCTCTGTGATATTTACATGAACTACACCTCGACTAAAGAATTATGGGAGACCCTAGACCGCAAATATGCGGAATCAGATGCTGGACATGAACTATATGTTAATGACCAGTACCACGAATACAAGATGGTTGATGATCGATCTATCATGTAACAGACTCATGAGATCCAGCTTCTGGTGGGGGAACTTGCACATTTTGATACTGTGTTGCCTGACAAGTTCGAGGTTAGTGGAATTATTTCCAAACTGCCTCCATCTTGGAGAAGTTTTTCCACGAGTCTTAAATACAAGAAAGAGGTTATGACTGTTGAAAGTCTGATCTCAACTCTTGATGTTGAGGAAAAGGCAAGATCCAAGGATGTGCCTTGTTCTGTTCCGCGGGAAGGAACTCCCTCTAATGCCAATGTGGTTGAAGGTAAATCGGGTGGTGGCAATAAGAACAATAAGAACCGGAAAGAAAAGTCCAAACAAAACACTAGCTTTAAGAAGAAGAAAGAAAGAAGACCTGACTTGCTTTGTGTGCGGTGAGCATGGCCACATAGCCAGGAAATATCACAATAGAAAAGGCAAGAAAGGTAGTGGTCAAAAATCTGTGAATGTCACTATTAGCGAGGCTGGAGGAACGTCTAGATCACGGTATGTTCTAGAAATTTTTCTAGCATGTCATTCTACCGATTGGTGGTTAGACACAGGAGCTAATGTGCATGTTTGTTCTGACTATAATTTATTTTCTTCTTATCAGGCTACCGACAGTTGCTCCGTCTTGATGGGCAATGGGTTTAGGACTGTTGTACATGGAACTGGAAGAGTCGATCTGAAGTTGACCTTCGGAAAGACTCTCTCTTTAAAGAATGTGCAGCACGTCCCCGGGATAAATAGGAACATGATTAGTGGTTCTCTTTTATGTCGTAATGGCTATAAGTTAGTGTTTGAGTCGAACAAATTTATTGTTACGAAGTTTGGTTTATTTATCAGAAAAGGCTATGATAGTGGAGGTCCATTCTACCTTTCAGTTGTTGAAGATTGTAATAATCTTGTGAACTCAGTTGCTTGTTCTGAATGCAAGAGAAGAGAGGCTACTGTTTGGCACTCTCGGCTTTGTCACACTAATTATGATCGCATCATTAGATTGTCCAAACTTAATGTGATTCCAAAAATTCCTTTTGAAAGAAGATCTAAGTGTCATGCGTGTGTGCAAGCCAAGCAGCTCCGTAAACCTTTTAAAAGTGTGGAAGGGAAGAGCTTGTCACTACTAGATCTTATTCACTCAGATCTATGTGAAATGAATAGAATTTTGACTAGAGCAGGAAAAAAATATTTTATATCTTTTATTGATGATGCTACAAGATATTATCAACTCTATCTTATTAAAACCACTACATGAATATGAATAATTGATGACGGCTAGAAACCATTGTTAATAAAGGAAAAACCGTCGTAAATAAGTTATCCACGACGGAGAAGCCTTATTCACGACGGTTTTTGGCCGTCACCGATAAATAGTCGTAAATAAGGTTGTTAATGACGGCTCCCATCATAAATAAGATTATTTACGACGGCTAAATAATCGCGTCATGAATAAGCTCCCCCGACTGCCACGTGGCTGGGGGGATTTATTCACGACGGGCCGATCTTGGCCGTGGTGAATAGACCTATTATTTATGATGACCGACACCAGCCGTCGTAAATACTAGTGGCTTATTTACGACGGTTGATCTTGGCCGTCGTAAATAGTAATGGCTTATTTACGACGACCAGCACCAGGAAACCGTCGTAAATAAGTTTGATAATTTTTTTCTAAAGTTAGAAAATACTGCCCTGGCTTCGAGGCCAGCCCTGGCTCGATGGCAAGCTCAGACAAGCAGTCAACAATAACAACAACAATATGTAGTAAAAATATTATAAACATCTACAGTAGCTAGACACACACACCACACTACACACTACCACGTCCGCTACCTCGAGAACACGGGAACTCGTCCTCCAGCCTTCATCCTTCAGGTAGCTGCGGCGATGGCGTGTGTTCGCGGAGCCCTGTTATGTATAAGTGTAGTTAGACAAGTTATAAGTTTTAAAATACATGCATATTTGCATAAGTGAGCTTATTATAACTTAGAATTGATCAACTTAAACTAGTTTTGGCTACGTTTGACTAAGTTTGGTGATATTCTAATAAATTTGAATAAATTTCATCAAATATGGTTATGTTTGTACCTGTGCTCTTGTAAACGGGGCCTGTGGCTCCTGTGGGAGCTGCCACTGTGGAAAGACGACCGGCTGCCCTGCCACCATAGCTCGTGAACAGAAAAAATTATCATACAACCATTATTGATATGTTAGAAATATTAATTAAAATGGTCGTTACATACCTGCATTGTTGTTTGCATCTGTAGCATGAACAAGGCTTGATACTCGTCCTGAGCCCTGCTTGCCACGGCTTGACGCTCCCTTTCTTGACGGAGCTGCTCCCTTTCTAGCCGGAGCTCCTCCTGTGTTCTGCGGAGCTCGTCCCGAACACTCTGGAGCTCCAGGGAGCTCGGCTGATCCCGCCCGCCGCGATAAAGAGCCACTCGAGGAAGGTCGTGCCTCCCTCGAGTCGACAACTCCATCGTAGATGGCGAACCTATGAAAGAAGAAAGATGATTAAATTTTCGAATCTCAAATTCATTAACATTAAATAATAAAAAGAGAACTTACCGTCCATGAGGTTTCCCGCGTCCGGTTGCATACGCGGCTTCCAGGATAATTGGCGCGCTCTGCCAATCGAAGCCTTCACCATGAAGCCGCTCCGCCTCCTGCCCATACCATGCCTACAAAGACGGAAAGATAATATCATCAAAACTATTTAAGAAAACTCAATACAAATACAAAACAACTCACCAGTGCCTCTGACGCTGCCTGAGAACACAGCTGGTTAGGCTGTGACGGGTCACTTCCCCTGTGACCCCTCTTCCAGACCTGAATCGGAGTCGGCTCCTGACCGCTCTCGCGCTCCTATGTATATGTGTTAGTTCAATGAATAATTTTAACATATTTCAAAACAATAGTAATCACACTTACCATACGTTTAGTCAGACGTAAGTAGCCGTCTACACCAAACGTGTGCTTCCCATCTGTCCCTCTGCTCTATCGACGGGTCCTAGAAACTTCCTGGAAGCCCTGACTCGCCCAAAGAGCACACAGGGCATGGTAGTCCTCCAGACAGTCGTCTAACCACGCTACACCGTCCTGCATACATTTATTATTACGTTATAGACTATTTACCTATTGTGATTCTTCCCCATTTTAAAATAAATATTTTACAATTTACCTCTGCGTACTGCTCCGCCGTCAAGTACCTGGAAGCCACGTTTCTGAATGCCCCTAGCTCGCCCTCTTCCGGATGCAGCTTCATGTACGCTCTCATCGCTTGAATTCTTGCGTTCGATAGTGACTGCGTAACGAGCTTCCAAGCGTTTTTGTAGAACACGGCTCGAGCGTAGTCGACCTTGGCCTCGTCCTCCAAAGGTACCGTGCCTAAAAAACATATGTATATATCATTGGTATTAATCATATTATAAACTTGTATTACAGAAATATATAATTAATGCTTACCATAAAGTCGGACCACACAACCTCCTGGTGGTTGCCGTGAGCAACGTGTTGGGCGGTGGCGTAATCGTCCCACGACATGGCGGGAACACCGTTCACAACACCGGGGTAGTGCAAACGGATAAGTCGGCCGAGGACACTGTTCACTTGCTTGTGGCATCTTTGATCCGTGAACGAGTCATCGTACCAAGACCTGATAAAGAATGATAAATCAATATATCTAGAACGCTAAAATAATCTAAATTGAAGAGCTATAGATTTACTTACATATTGCCAACCGGACGAATAACTATCCGGTCATATGGGTTTGCAGGAGCCGGAGGAGGAGCCACATAGTGACTCCTCCTAGTCCGACGCCTCTAAGGTGTCTCGATGTCAGGTCACCCGAAGGAGTGGTCACCGGAAGAGTCCACAGGCGGGTCCACAGGCTGGTTACCTGACCCCGAAGGGTGGTCAGCCTGTGCTGGCTGCAGAGGACCTCTCGTCTCTGATTGGGCCTTGCCGGGTCGGGCCAGGTTGGGTCATGCCGGGTCGAGCCGAATTGGGCCGTGCCGGGTCATACGTATAAATAGTACACACTCATAATCAATCAATTAACTAATTGTAATCTAATTGAGAATTCGAAACAAAATAAACAATTAAATAATTTAAACAATAGTAAGCTGGCCGGCAGGGAGGGCAAGGAGCCGGCGGGCAGGGTTGGCAAGGAGCCAGCAGGCGGGCGTGCAGGGGAGGGACCCGGCGGGCGGGGCGGGCAAGGCAGGGACCCGGTGGCTAGGGAGCTAATTAATCAAAACCAATTAAAAAATAAGCTAATCAATTAAACCTAATTAAAAAACCTCAATGGGCCGGGGCGGGGCGGGGCGGTGGCGGGCCGGGGCAGGGCCGGGTCTGCGGCGGGGCGGTCGGGGCCAACCGTGTCGGGGCGGGGCGGTCGAGGGCAGGTGGGCCGGCCGAGGCGGCGGCAGCAAAGGTGCACGGGGAGGCCGAGGTGGCCGGCGGCAAAGGCGCGCGGGGAGGCCGAAGTGCGTGGCGGCGGTGGCGCGCTGGTAGGCCGGGGTGGGCGGCGGCGCGCAGGGAGGCCAGGGTGGGCGGCGGCAGAACCGGTCGGGGACGGCGCGGGCATGAATGCCCGCGCCGACCCCGACCAGGGCGGGTTGAATAAGCTAAACTAAACTAATTTAAAGTAATTAAACTAAACTAATTAAAGCATAATTACAAACTAAACTAAACTAATTATAAAATCAACTAAACTGATTCAAATAACCTAATTACAACTAGTAAACTAAAGTAAACTAAAATAAGCTGATTAATTAAAACTAATTAAAACAACCTCGGGTCGGGGTGGGGCGGTCGAGGCCAACCTGGTCGGGGTGGGGCAGCGCTGGGTCGGGGCGGAGCCGGTGGCGGGTGGCCGGCTGGGGCGCGCAGGGGCGGTGCGGCGCCAGGTCGGGGCGGAGCCGGCGGCGGGTGGTCTGCCGGGGCGCGGGAGGGCTGGGGGCACGCTGGGACGGGCCGGGGCGCGCAGGGCCGGGGGCGCGCGGGCCGAGGAGGACGGGGCGGTGGCGGCGGCGCTGTTCGGCGGCGGCCACGATGGCGAGCGAGGGCGGCGGCGGCGGCGCGAGAGGGTGGCGGCGCGCGATGGCAGCGGCGGTGGCGCAAGAGGCGGTGGCGGCGGAAGTATTGGGGTTGGCGCGGGCGTGAATGCCTGCGCCGACCTCGGCCCGGGCGAGTATATACCCCTTATTTACGATGGCCACGGACCTGGCCGTCGTAAATAAGTGTTATTTACAACGGGAACTGGCCCTGTCGTGAATAAGAAACTTATTCACGACGGTCAAGGCTTACCGTCGTAAATAATGTGCTTATTTACGACTGTTTAGGTCAACCGTCGTTAATAATGTGCTTATTTACGACGACCGTTGGACACCATCATGAACATTTTAATTAACGACTGTACCATTGTAAATAACTTTGGCCATTGTAAATTTGTCCTTTTCCTGTAGTGAACGAAAGATGAGGCACTAGATTGTTTTAAAATCTATAAGGTTGAGGTAGAAAACCAACTAGAAAGGAAAATCAAATGTGTTAGGTCTTATAGAGGAGAGTATCTTTCTAATGATTTCAGCGAATATTGTGTGGATCATGAAATTATCCATGAGACAACAGCTCCCTACTCACCCCAATCTAATGGGGTGGCTGAGCGGAAAAACAGAACACTTATGGACTTGGTTAATGTCATGTTGGACAGTTCGGGTTTATCCAACTCATGGTGGGGGGAAGCCATTTTGACAGCATGTTTTGTGCTGAATAAAGTTCCATTATCCAAGGGTGAAATAACCCCATATGAAGGATGGAAAGTAAGAAAGCATGCTCTCGGTTTCTTACGTGCATGGGGCTGTTTGGCCAAAGTTAATGTGCCTGCGTGTAAGAAACGAAAATTAGGACCAAAAACTGTAGACTGTGTCTTTCTAGGATACGCACAACATAGTGCAACCCATAGATTTTTAGTGATTAAATCCGAGATTCCTGATGTGCACGTTAACACCGTGATTGAATCTTGTGATGCCAATATTTCGAGGATATTTTTCCAATGAAGGATGGAGTTGCAGGTCGTAGCGAGGTATCTACTAGTTTTACTCCTGATCCTTCTATATTACTCATACCTTGTTCTTACACTAAAAAAACCATTGAGGATAACAGTACAAATATTGTTCCCCAAAGGAGCAAGAGACAAAAAATTAAAAAATCCTTTGGTGATGATTTTACTGTCTACCTTATTGATGATACACCCAAAACACTTTCAGAGGCATATGCATCGCCATATGCAGATAGCTAGAAGGAGGCAGTACATATTGAAATGGAGTCCATTCTAACAAATGGAACTTGGGAAATATGTGACTGTCCAGTTGGGTGTAAAGCTGTTGGGTGTAAGTGGATATTTAAAAAGAAACTCAAACCAGATGGTACAGTCGATAAATATATGGCTAGACTTGTAGCCAAGGGATTTACCCAAAAGTAAGGCGAGGATTTTTTTGACACTTATTCACCTGTTGCTAGGTTAACCACAATTTATGTATTTGTTTCACTTGCTGCTTGTCATGATCTCCTCATCCATCAAATAGATGTGAAGACGACTTTCCTAAATGGCGAGCTCGATGAGGAGATCTATATGAAGCAGTCTGATGGTTTTGTGGTGTCGGGTAAGAGAACAAAGTGTGTAAGTTACAAAAATCCTTGTATGGCCTCAAGCAGGCACCAAAGCAGTGGCATGAGAAGTTTGATAGAACTATGACCTCAGCAGGTTTTGTGGTAAATGACGCAGATACA
The DNA here is from genome assembly GCA_030760725.1 of Neostapfia colusana. Taxonomy (NCBI): domain Eukaryota; kingdom Viridiplantae; phylum Streptophyta; class Magnoliopsida; order Poales; family Poaceae; genus Neostapfia; species Neostapfia colusana. Next base: position 113,807,379 of record JASWHV010000006.1, read on the forward strand.
TGTGTGTACTATCGGTTTGGTGGGGGTAAAGGAGTAATACTGTGCTTATATGTTGATGACATATTAATTTTTGGAACAAGTATCGATGTGATAAATGATGTAAAATCATTCTTGTCCCAAAATTTTGATATGAAGGATTTGGGAGAGACTGATATTATTCTAAACATCAAACTAATTAAGTGCGAGAATGAGATTACTTTAAAACAATCTCATTATGTGGAGAATATTCTGAGTCGATTTGGATACTCAGATTCTAAAGCTTCTCTAACGCCATATAACCCCAGTCTAAAACTTCGCAAGAACAGAGGACAAGGGATTAATCAGTTGAGATATTCCCAGATTATTGGTTCTCTCATGTATCTTGCTGGTGCAACTAGACCGGACATCTCATTTGCAGTAAGCAAATTTAGCAGATTTATTTTCAATCCTCGAAGAGATCATTGGTGTGCACTAGAACGTGTAATGAGATACTTGAGAGGTACTTCAACATATGGGCTTCACTATACGGGGTACCCAGCTGTACTAGAAGGGTATAGTGACTCAAATTGGATCTCAGATGCTGATGAGATTAAGGCCACTAGTGGATACATATTCACTATTGGTGGTGCTGCAGTTTCATGGAGGTCTCGCAAGCAGACTATATTGACAAAGTCTACTATGGAGGCAGAACTTGTAGCACTTGAGACAGCCACATGTGAGGCGGAGTGGCTGAAACAACTCTTGATGGACTTGCCTTTGGTCAATAAACCTGTGCCGGCCATTCTTTCGTATTATGATAATCAAAGTGTGATCACAACTATTGGCAATGCAAAAGAAAATTTAAAGTCCTCAAGACATGTGAAACAACGAATCAAATCCGTGATACATTTGAGAAATACGGGAGAGATTGCCATTAAGTATATTAATACCAAAAGAAATCTTGTAGACCCTTTTACTAAGGAATTAGCACGTACTGTAATTGATGAAGCATCAAGGGAAATGGGTTTGAAACTCACGTGATGTTATCATACAATAGTAACCCAAACTATTTGATCGGAGATCCCGTGAAGTAGATCTTGGAAAAAACAAGTTGTATGGATAACTAGAGAGTACTATTTATTACTCATTTCCGTTAGCAGATGGTACTCTAGGTACTGCATGGAAGGTTGACTTTAATGTCTTAATGTGTTCTAAGACCCATTTTGGCAAAATACTATCCTGTAGGGTATACTTTTAAGAACACAACTATGTGAATTTGACTATGAGGTCGCAGTCTATGAGATGGAGGTAATCTCAAATAAACTCATGAACAGACACGGGAGAAAGAACGTAATGATCCAACCATAGCATGGCTTTAGGCGGCCTAGTATCAGTGCTGCTTTCATTTGAAACTTACACAAAACTAGCAATTCAAGGTTGTGTCCATTACAAAGTTGTATGTGAATCATGGAACGCTAGGTGCAGATCAACCCGTTATGGGTCTCCACTAGAAAGCTGATATATAAAAGCACAGAAATGTTACTTGTAGACCTTGACTTTTAGTGGGGAATGTTGGAATTTGGCCTACGGGAGCAGCACCCCAGTTCCTGAGCTGAATTATTTGGGCAAAATCCGCTGGTACAAAACCAAGGTGTGGTGTGGAGAGGTGGCTTAGATGTTTAGTCCCACATTATCCACCTAGATGGATGTTTCCCAATATATATAGTGGCCCTTGGAGTGTTTCTCAACATGAGAATACTGAGGGAGATGAAGGCTGCTGCTATGGAAACAAACATACACGCACGCACGAGCGTGCGTTTCGTGATTTTACACGTATTTATCGCGTGACTTGTGACTTGCGACGTTGCACGTTCGCGTCATGACAAGTTGTATTCTACTAAGCCTTTATTTTCTGCCACTCGTAAAATTTGGAATATCTCATCAATACCTAGACTGCTAGGTCAACTAGAGTAGTAATTGTGGCGCAACTACAAACACACGTTTAATATGTGTAATGTTGCGTAAATGCAGGCGTACGTTTAATGTGCGTAATGGTCATAACTGCTTCGTTAGTTGCATGTTGAAGGATCTCAGAGGGTGATTTACTGAAATTATAGCAGATCAAATCTGAGGAGGTAGGCAGGCTCGAGTATATATGGGACGTCCTGGGTACTGGAGAAGACACACAGAAACTCACCTCTCGAAAAGTGCTCCGCGCCACCGTTTTTCGCCTTGTCGTCCCTCCGTCCGTCGTGCAGCGGATCGAGGGACAGCGGTATCTCCAAACCGACGACCGGTGATCTGAAGACCTACACTGGTGCCGGCGATCAGGTTTCTGAGAAGTGTGCTCGCACGACCGCTCGCAGCACTTCCTTCGTCCTTAACTTCTCCGTCGAGATATGATTCTCCACTTTCGAGCAGGATTCTTTGTAAGTAATTACTCGATCCATGACTAATTTGATATTTCTGATGAGCGATCTATTCGTATATGTTTCAATTCGTTTTTGTGTAATATTAGTATTGTTAATGTTGACTGCTAGTATATTTGTTCTTACTATTTCTCTATTTTGGTTCATCAAATTAATTGCATGTCATGTGTATTTTTCAGCACATTCTCCTCCCCATGGACACCATTTCCTCTCCTAGTCCGTGAGCGACGAGATCGAGTCGCTTCTCCCTCCGCCTTGACCGCCGGACCACCTCCCGCGCCGCCATCAAATTTTCCCTTACCGTTGAGCCTTCAGCTGAGCATTTTCTTCTACCAGATTCTTCACTCATGGTCGCACCCCCTATGGTGCATTCTTGCCTGTTTCTCGCAGCTCCCTCCGCCAAGCGCCTCCGACGAGCTCCCAATTCCAGCAATCCAGAAAGCAGCTCCGGCGAGCCCTCGCCGCCACGCGCAACCATACTCCGGTCGGGCTCTGGCCCTAATCATTTGGGGTGCACCCGGATCCGGTGCGGCCTGCTCCGTGTCCCACCGTGCGGCCTAGATCTCAGTGGCTGGATCTGGTGTGGCAGGATAGATCCGATGCGCCATGATCCTTGTGGCCCAGTGGGGATCTCCGGATCTGATTGGCTTAGTAATTTCTAGAGAAAAGAAATAAGAAAGGAATTGTTTGCCCATTGTTTAACCGTCTGGAAATTGTAAAATGCATATTCAATCGAATACAACTCCAAAATTATTAACAAACATTTAGTAGCTTCCTTGCACTCTAATCTACCAACCATAACTGTAAACACATCTAAATAAAGCTTTCTATTTAAATTATAATAATATTTCTGTATGTGTTAAAAATTAATCTATCTTTGCATGCACAAGAATCCTCACACTCAGAACATGTTTTTAATCAATATCCTTGTCCTTCAGTTATTATGTCATACAGATCAATTTATGTACAGATAAATCACCAGACTTGGTGATGATTAGCCCTAATTAATGATTCGTCCCTAATGAATCTAATAAGTCCAAAGTCCGCATTAAACACGGCCTGTGAACGGCCGTTGTTCCATGTGTACTTACGATAATTTCAGTCTATTGAATGGTTAAAACATACTAAATGATAACATGCATCTGTTAGTGTAACTAAGTATAACGGTCATGATCATAGAACCGGCGGGGCGCGCGCCTACTTCTCCACAGATTGGTCTTGGGTGGCGCGGGGGGGTACACCGTACACTATGAGTATTACTACAATATAATAATTGCTAATATACGTGCTGCATACTGATATCAACGGTCTTCATCATCAGCCATGACTGACTCATGAGCATGCCATGCCAGCTTCCTCCTCCTCTACCTCCAGCTACCCTCTAGTCACAGTTGATTCCTTTCTCCTTTCACCTCCAGCTCTAGCCAGCTCTTCTATTTGCCCTCTCGTTACTTCTGATAGCACACCAGTTGGACATGGACAAGCAATAACAGAGGCAGAAGTAAATTAGCCAGAAGCTTCGTCTTCCATTGCACTAGCAAAAGCTGGAGACCTTTATATATACAACTAGCTTTGGACTTGAAAGCTTCTACCATTACCACTAGCACAGTTAAAGACTTTTTGCACAAATGCTACCTCATTACCCTAACCGTCGTCGTCGTCGCCATCACCATCACCATCAGTGCGTCTACCAGCAAGAACAGCCATTACTACCGAACCCTTCTGCTGCCACTTTCCTCATGCCGGCAACCCCGTCGTCCTGGCACGAGTTCGGCCGGCAGATCTTCCCGGCTCCGGACATGTACAGCCAGCAGGAGACCCTGGAGGCGATGCTCCGGCAGCGGGTGACGGTCCCCCGGCAGCAGGATCAGGCAGCGACGGTGGAGCGTGAGCCGTCATCAAGGGATGGGACAGCGCCGGCGGTGGACGGCGCCGCCGTCCGAGCCGCCGTCACGCGGAGGAGGCCGCTCCGGACGGACCGGCACAGCAAGATCCGCACGGCGCAGGGCGTGCGCGACCGGCGGATGCGGTTGTCGGTCGGCGTCGCGCGCGACCTCTTCGCGCTGCAGGACCGTCTGGGTTTCGACAAGGCCAGCAAGACGGTCAACTGGCTCCTCACCCAGTCCAAGCCGGCCATCGATCGCCTCTGCCTCTGCGACGACACCTCCACCGTGCCGGGGGCTCCCTTTGGACCGCCGGTGGTGAAGGGGAAAGGTAAAGGGAGCTCCTCGAGCACTTGCTGCTTCAAGGACACGAGGGAGAGAAGCAGAGGCGTTCTTGATGCGCCGGTGGCGCTCATGGAGGATCGCGCCGGTTCTGAACTCGACTGGAACATGTCGGAGGTCGAAGCCATAGCTTTTATAACTCAATTAGGCCTCTGCTTCCATGCTTTGATGCAATCTAGCTAATAATATATAGTAATATATAGTTGTTCTCCTCTATCTATCAAGACCCATTAACTTATTGGGTGTGTGGATATTGACGCTGAGTACTGTGGCGAATCACCCAAATTGCTTGTGTTCTCTTCAGCTGACCCTGCAAATTGTATTTGTTTGATTTTTTCTTGCTGATGTGCTTAACTTTGAGTTTTCTCAAATTTGTATTTTCTGAGTTTTCTAGAGCGCCATGAGCATATGATTCCTCAGTCACAATTTGAAGCCAGAAGATCTCAACTAGCTAGTATCAATTATCAGGTGAAATCCTGGAACCCTAGCTAGCTAAGTCTGGAAATTTAATTGTATGCTACCTTTAAGACAGGACACTGGCATAAGAAAAAAAATGCATGACAAATTGGCATAGAAATATGATTTTTTTCTTAGATTGGTATGAATACCATGGCCGCGTGATATCTGAAATTAAGTTTCTATTTTATAGCTAGTTGCCGTACTGTATGATGTTAATGACTTCAAAACTGTTAGGGTTACAAGTGGCGATTAAAATGTAAATATCTGTTTAGTACAATCGTACAAACAACTCTCATTGGTCATACAATGTACATCCTACAGTCAATGCGTTTTTTTATTTAAGCTCCTCAATCCATCTGACAACGCAAATTAAGAAATAAAATAAAATATGGATACCATTGCTAGATGAAAAGGACTTGACTTAGAAGAGCTATTTGCACAATTGTATTGAAGAAATGTCTATATCCTAGTCACCCCCTGAGTTACATGAAGTGAACTACCTGCTGCAAATGCATGGTTACTTGACTTACTCCCAGTACCTAGCTTGGCGTGCATTTTCCAACTTTTAGTAAGCCCTAAAACTCTTTGAATTGTTGACCAAGGTATTTTGAACCACCGTAGCAAGTTTCATTTTCCCCCAAAACAAAACATTTTTAATCTATTGTGAATTTCATTACCTATTTACCTCACCACAAAGTCTTCACGCATCTATAAGGACAGGGAGAAGTGTGTATAGTGCTACTTTTAACTGTCATCTCAGAATATACACATTAATAATGTGCAATTTTGCTAATACGTTTAGAATAACTTATTATTTGAAAGACTAAAAAATATTCAGCCAGACTTAAAATGCACATCGTAGTGTTTATATATGAAATATTGCCCATTAAATACTCTCTATATGTAGGATTATCATTATATCATATGCTTCGTATTGATTTTCACTGTTTCTTCTCATGCTTATCATGAGTCTACCATACTGTTTCTGGAAATATACAAATGTTAACTTTTTGTTCAACTTTCAGTAGGCCATTTTCCTCAAGATGTCAAATTTCCCCTCTTACTATACACTACAGGAAAAACGATCATTGACGACGGCCAATTTTATTGACGGCCGGGCCGTCGTCTTTAATATTATTGACGACGGCTAGATAAAGCCGTCGTCAATAACGTAGTTATTGATGACGGCTAGACGAGAACCATCGTCAATAAATTATTGACGACGGGGGCTGTCGTCTTTAACTTAATCCGGGCCCACCCGAGAAGTTATTGACGATGGTGACCTAGCACCGTCATCAATAAGTTCCTTATAGACGACGGTGACCTATCACCATTGTCAATAAGCTACTTATTGAACAATAATGGCACATATACCCCGTACGCGAGCCGGGAGGCAGCAGTCGCCGCCTCCCGACTCGCGCCTCTGCTCCATCGCCGCCGGCCGTCCCCGTTGCCGCCGGCCGTCCCCGCCGCCGCCGCCCGTCCCAGGCCCGAGGTAAGTCTCCCTCCCCCTCCGGCCTCTCCCCCGCTCCCCTCTCCGGTTCCTCGCCCCCCGGCCGCGCCGCTGGCCACCGGCCGGCCGGCCTCACCGCCCTCCCCCCGTGCAGCGGTTTCCATCCTCTCATCCAACAGCGCCGCATGCAGCGGTTCCCATCCTCTCATCCAAGCCCCTTGATTCTCCCCAAGCCCCAACGATAATCGGGACATGCATAACAATGGCCCAGCAGGGTAAAATTCTCTCACGTTTTCTTCTTGTTGCCTGCCATCTACTCCAAAAGCTATGATCATGGTGGGAATTGGGATCCTAAAAATCAGGATCTGGTTACATGGATGATTGAAAGTTATTTGGGACGACTACAGTAAATTCAGCCTTATAATTAAACGGCCTCGATCAAGCGGTATAGAAATAACACAAGAAGAGTTAGGAACATCGATGGAGCTGTATAGTTCTGGTGGAGAGCTGCAATCTTTGACCACTTGGACAGAGAATTGCAAAACATGGCTAGATCCGGTAGCAACAAGAGAAGGACGTGTCGTACGTGGTGCTGTCACTTCCGTCGTTCGGGGGGAGTCGCTTTTGGAGCAGTGCTTGTTGCCAGTGCCAGTGGAAGCTTTGTTTACACCGCGCGCTATATCGATCGAGCTGGATGAGATGCATGCATGCATGATGGCAGCTGCTAACTTGCTACACTGGTCCCTGCACTACGCTGACGACATCTAAAAACACGCTGCGAGCCGTTGTGTCCCTGCGATGCTTGTCACCTACTGTACTTTGGTTAGCTGTAGACTTAATTTGCATGATGGAGCCATCTCACTTGTCACGACGCGTACGTGTGTTAGCTAATAACCCATGCCAGAGGACATGGTCGGTTTCGTCGTGGTCCATGCTCCACGGAGTGTTGATAACTAGTAGCATAAGGTCTAGCTAGCTTGTGCCATGAAAAGGAAATCAAAATTATATAAAAGATCTGCTGCTGATTGAAGAACGCGTGGACTGGTGACAGTGATGACTAGCTAGCTAGCTAGGCCCCGTGCGAAATATCAGTGAAGCCTGCCATGCTAAAAACGACTGCAAAAGAACCTCCTGCGGCAGGCTTAAGTTTGGAAAAGGTGGGGATTGTTTTTTCTTTTGCGGCGCCGCCGAACACAATAAACCGGATTGGCTGACTGGGGCTGTCGTCGAGAGTTCTTTTTTTCGAAAGGCCGTTCAATTATAAAGTGAAGAAGGAAAATCTATGTACAAGAAGTACATTACAGGGCAGCATAAATGCTAATCGCTCACACTACTAGATACTAAACACTACAGGAAAAACGATCATTGACGACGGGGCCACGTTGAATTTCTTCGGGGCGTACAAGGTGGGCACCCCCTTGTGTCGGCTGTCCATTACCGGCGGCACCGGTAAGTTCAAGGGCTTCATCGCCTCCGGCCAGCTGCATGCCTCATCGAATATTTGCATTCGCTGGCTTATGTTGTTTTGGACTCCATCTCTCATCTTACCTCTCACTCTCACCTCTGTCTGCACCTCTTGAGCTACACCTCACTTAAACCATAGCCCGTACTGTTCCACCGAAAAGATTTAACATACTACAACCAGATCCAATCACGACATTAGCTGTCAGAATAGCGAACCAAGTTGGTTGCCTTCATCAATCAATAATGCTCTCCTCTCTGTTTATCTGAAACAGAAATTTTTCAACAGCTAAAGTGTTGTTGGACGAACGAGTTCAGTGTTGTTGGTTGACTTCATCAATCAATAATTGCTTATGTTTACAAGATTATGTTGCTTAAATTAATTGTTATTTACATGATTATGTTGCTTAGATTAATTGTTATATTTATATGATTATGTTGCTTAGATTAATTGTTATTTACATGTTTATGTTGCTTAGATTAATTGTTATATTTACATGATTAGGTTGCTTAGATTAATTGTTAGGATCTATCTGCCTAGTTATAGGGCCGTGACATAACGTAAAAAGAAAACTAATAATGATTTGTCTGCTTTGAAGGTACACCCTGAAACATGGCCGGAGCCCGCAGTTGGATGTATACTGGTTGAAAAAGGGATGGTAGTCACTCAGATGAGTGGTTCACCAAGGATGATTTCATACAACGAGTTTATTCTGAGTCACAGTACAGTAAGGTGCGGTGCCCATGCATGAAATGTCAGGGTGCAAAGTTAATGCATCGGTGTTGCGATACAATATGGCTGAAGACACCTCTTGTAGCGAACTCTCACTTTTTCAAACGAGAGGCACCACTGTTGGTAGTGGCACGAGCTATGATGCTTCAACAGATGAAAAGACAGCTGCTTTGTTATACATGTATGCTAACATAGATGGGATGGACAATTTTTTTCAGTAAGTGGTTGTTAAACATCTATACTAATTTGTGTGGTGTGTTATACATCTATGCTAATAATTCTGTTTTGTCCTTATTTAGTGAGTTCGATCGATAAAATTGGAAGTCTAAACAGCAACCTACGAGCAAGCAAATACAAACAATGCGATATTATGGAGTAAATGGAGGACCTAACTTCTAAACCTGGTTTCGAAATCATGTAACGTTTTCCTTGTCTTGTTCCTCTTAGTAATTATGTTCATAGCATAAAATAGTCTTCTTACTTCATATGTTGGACAGTGCAAGACATAAGACAGGGGTCACGAGAGCGGCCACGACAGGTAAAGAATATTAAATTATATAAATTATATAAGTAACTTCTTAAATCTATATTACAAATCTTCAAATCACAGATTTCGGAGCCTGTTTCGGATCCTTCTTCTGATCCTCTTCAGGTTCCGGCACCGCAGGCTTGAGACCCTGCTTCGAAGCCTTCCACAGAGCCTGATGTGGAGCCGGCTCCACAGCGGCGTTACAGGAGGAGCCACTCCTCCGGTTCCTGCACGGCTAGAAGATCGGGTCGTTATTCGTCCGGTTGGCGATAGGTAAGTAAATCTATAACAAATCAATTTAGATATTTTAACACTTATATATGTACTAATTGAGAATCGTGTATTAGGTCTTGGGCCGATGACTCGTCACGGGTCAGGGACGCCACCGCCAGGTCAACACTGTCCTGAGCTCATCCGTTGTCACTACCTTGGTCTAGTGAACGGACGGGCTGCTACGTCTTGGGACGATTACGCTACGACCCAGGACATTACCTACGGCAACCACCAGGAGCATGTGTGGCATGAATTCATGGTAAGTAAATCGTATATTTGTTAAATGCGAACCTATTATATGTTAAATACATTAACTTGTATATTTCTTCTTGTAGAAATATTACCGTTTGGAGGACGAGGCCCAGCTGGATCACGCTTGCCTGGTCTTCAACAACAACGCTAGGAAGCTCCTGACGCAGTCGATATCAACGGCTCGCATTCAGGCTACGAAGGCTACTATAAGTTGTATCCGGACGAGGGTGAGCCGGGGCAGTTTAGGAATGTGACGGACAAGTACTTGACGGAAGCACAGTACGCAGAGGTAAAATTTTTATTTTACTTTGCTTCATTATCCAATTTTGATCAATGTTTCCATCCAATAACAAATGTGTGCAGGTCAGTGTACTGTGGCTTGAGTCCTGTCCGGACGCATACAGTTCCCTGTGTGCTCGTTGGGCGAGCCAGGGATTCCATGGCGTGTTGATAACCCGCCGACAGAGTCGAGGGACGGACGGGAAACACCGTCTTGGCGGGGATGGCTACGTACGCCTTGCTAAACAGATGGTAAGTGATACTCGAATTTTGTTCTAGTTAATTTCTATCACTATCATTGTGCTAACACGTATCGATAGGAGCGCGGGATCGGTCAGGAGCCGACCGCTATCCAGGTGTGGAGGAGGGGTCACATGGAAAGTGACCCGTCGCAGCGTGATCAGCTGTCTTCTCAGACGGCGACGGAGATGTTGGTGAGTACTTTAGTTAACTTAATTGTATTCTCTTTAAAACTTCTGATGACTTTAATTTTCTGTATTTTCAGGAAAAGTATGGGGAGGAGGTGCGGAGGCTTCGAGACGATGATTACGATTGGCAGAACTCGCCGATCGTACTTGAAGCCGCCTATGCAAGCGGTGGCGGTAAACCTCACGGCCGGTGAGTTCTGTTGTTTTTCATTTACTTTCATGAACTTCGAGACACGAAACTTTAATACTCTTACTCCGTTGTGTAGGTTGGCCACCTTCGATGGAGTAGTCGACTCGAGGGAGGCGCGGTCTTCCTCGAGGGCCTCTTCATCGCAGGGTGGATCCAGCAGGCGTGGCAACCGAGATCTGGAGCTCCAGAGTGTCTAGGAGGAGCTCCAGAGGACGCAGGAAGCGCTGAGGCTCGCGAACGAGAGGCAGGCAGCCTAGCTCAGAGCTAGGGACGAGAGACAGGCAGCCGAGCTCCGGGCTAGGGACGAGTATCAACAGTCGTACATGCTACAGCTGCAAGCTGCCATGCAGGTAAGTTCAGATCGTTGTACTCAACGTTTCTAATATATGAATGACATGTATAATAATTTACTTCATATTTGCAGGCTATGGCCGCAGGACAGCCGACTGTCTTTCCTCAATGGGCGCCGCCACCGATACAGCTACCACAGGGGCCGACGTCAGGAGCACAGGTACAAAATTTCTCATAATAGCTGCAACTAGTTAAACTTGCTCAAATTTAGTTGAATTTGATCAAACTTACTCAAACTTAGGGAAAACTGGTTAAACATCCTCAAACTGAGTAAAATATGGTACAACTTACTCAACCATAGTCAAATATAAGCAAACTTACTCAAACATAGCCAAAACTAGTTGAACTAGCTCAAACATAAACAATACTAGTCCATACTTCTCAAACTTAGTAAAATATGAGCAAACTTACTCAAACATAATCAAATCTAGCTAACTTGTTCAATTCTAACTTGTAATGAGTTTATTTAGTCATATACACATTTGTGAACTTCTAATTTTTCTAACTATGCATGTACATCACAGGGATCGGCGACGCAGACTCAGGAAACTTCATCCCCTCAGCATCCGGCGTTTGGATGAGCACGCGATGACTTCCTGGACTCCGGTGGAAGTGGTCGGGATAGCGTAGTGTAGTGTGGCGTGCGTATAGTGTTTTTGTGCCTGCCTGTGATGTATGTTTTGATTGCCTGTGATCTGGCCATCGAGCCAGGGCTGGTCTCGAAGCCAGGGCAGGATTTTCTATTTTTTTTTTAAAAAAATTGCAAAGCTTATTGATGACGATTTCTGGTACTTGGCCGTCGTCAATAAGCCATTAGTATTGACAGGCTAGGTACCAGAAACCGTCGTTAATAAGCCATTGTTACTGATGACGGTATAAATGTACCGTCATCAATAAGTTGTCTTATTGACGAGAGCCAAACCCTGGCCGTTGTTAATAAGCTACTGTAGCTTATTGACGACAGCCAGCTTTAGCTGTCGTCAATAAGCTTATTGGCGACTAATAATTGACGACAGCCATAAACCGTCGTCTATAACATTCTACCGTCATCAATAATCTATAACATTCTACCGTCGTCAATAAGTTATTGACGACGGTATTGTGCTTATAGACGAAGGTTTTTTGCCGTCGTCTATTGTCGGGATTCCTGTAGTGATATCGGAGATTCCCAGCTGCACCTGGGGTTGTTTCTTGTTAAATTGTTTTTTTTCTCCAGAATCTATTGCACATGTATGGTTAGAGCATTGGTGGGAAAGTAGCTAGCTATCTATTTTGAGGAGGAATGGAAGTAATTTACAATTTTCTATTGTAGAACGGTCCAAGCCCGGGTATAGCCGGCCCCAAGCCCAGGTAAGGGAGGGTTATGATAGGCTTGACGAGCCAGCATTAAAACTAGCCATTCATATGGATATGAATCCCAGTTTAGGTTTTATATCTAGCCTACCTCAACGTGTTTGAGACAAAGGCTTTGTTGTTATTGTTGTTGTTGTAGAACATTAGGAGGAAAAACTTTAACAAAGACTGAGTGGCAGCAGGTAAAGGAATTGTGCCTTCAATCATTGATGAACACCTTATAGGATGTTACATGAAGACAATAAAACGTGGGATACATGCTAGACCAACCATCTGCAAAGTGCACTGCTAATTTTTGTTATTCATAAATAACATGGACAAACTTTGGTTTTTTTCTACTTGCAGATCGAGCTGAAAATACAGAACAAGAGCAAACCAACATATACATTTTGTTACTGATAGCTGAGCTGTGCTGTGCTGTAAATTTCAAAGAAGAAAAAAAAAATCATAGTTTAAGGTTAAGAATTTACAACACAATTACAACTATACTCAGAAAAAACAATTACAATTAGATGGGGTTGTATTTGTTTTCAATTTAATTCAAATTTGGCTTCACACTGTATATATAGTCTTGGAGGCAAGTCATTTACATTTTACTCGAACATAATGTTAACTTCTGCAGACTAAAAAAACGAGTCAGAGCATGAAACCATTTCGTATGAAAAATGTCAACTCAGCTTACAGTGACGAGATTCTTGTCCATACATTGACAAAAAAAAGAAAAAAGAACACGAGCAAGTCAGCAAATTAACAGAGATCAAAGGCTTTCTCACCGCCTCGGCACATGTGCCAAATTTTGGCTTATCTGAAGAACCTGTGGGTAACTGAAACCCTAGTAAGCTACTTTTATAGATAAAAAAACGTCCACTAGAATAAACTATATGACTGTACATAATATAACCAGCCTAGGCCCTGTGTCCTGAAGTACATATAAGGGTGGCTGCGCATATTCATATTGTTTCTATTTTATTCATACAGAATAATATATAACTATTGTTCAGAATCTCAGGATGTGGTCACAATATCTTTAAATATAGAATGTACTCATCAACCGAAGCAACAATACTGTCATGTAAGAGTAAGAAACTGCCATGATGATTTCATGCATTCACTTTATGTTATCGTTTTTGTGTTTTCCACATTGTATATATTTCATTTTTGTGGGTTCATTTAAATATTTCGTCTGCTAGAAACAAATATGTTGTATAGAATGATATAACTTTTAATTATTCAATTACTCGATCTAAAAGAATGTATATATCTACAGTAAATTTTTATATAATATGTCATTCAATTAAGGTGATTCTATGGCTTGGATAGAGAGATCCTTAAATTTCCTGAAAAGAACCAGACAGTAGTAGCTAGGTGGCTAGTACCTCCATCGTGAGGGCGCAGCCCACCTGTCTTCGATTCCTCCTGAACCCAGGGTGTTCCACCTCTTTCTTAGTCAGTACTCGGGTGAGCTGTCCCGTGTATTAAAGAAACATTTCTGAAAAAGATGAAAATATACCCTTACATGCTTACACATACAAAAAAATAATGATTGGGGTGAACGGTGGGATGGTTCCACTTCTTGTTTGGGTAACAATAAATAGAGTGAAATTGGGGTGCAAAATGAACTAACTTTTACTTCAGTCCCTCTCACAATACAGGGATACGACGGACTTACGACGGCTGAGGCCGTCGTAATTAAGTCATAAACCGTCGTAAGTTAGCTACTTACGACGGTATTTCGTTACTTCACCGGTATACAGCCGAGGTAATTACTATGTCGTAAATAAGCTAACTTACGACGGCTACCGTCGTATAAAATAACTTACGACGGCGTCGCGCATCCGTCGTAAGTAACGGCCCAGGCCACGTGGTGGCCCAAGGCACGTTACTTACGACGGTTCTGGTGACCGTCGTAAGTAGCAGAAGCTTACTTACGACGGTTTTACTGACTGTCGTAAGTAGCAGAAGTTAACTTACGATGACTTCTGGGCAGTAGCCGTCGTAAGTTATGTTTGTAATTTAAAAAAAAAAACAGAAACACACTAACCTGGCTCGATGGCCAGCTCACAGAACAAACAGTTATAAAACAGGAGTAAACAGACATAAAACAATTCATATGCATCACACACAACAGAAACTACAAACGGGCTACACACTACCCCCTCGACTACCTCCGGAGCCAAAGAAATCATCTCCACGCGTCTCTCTTGGAACCGGTAGCTGTGGCGATGGAGTAGAGGCCTCCGTCGCCAAACCCTACAAAACACATGAGTAGTTACGACGGTTTGGATTCAGATATCAATGTCTTTCTCTTTTTTCTCATTCTCTTCCTCTCTCTATACTTTTCATCATCTCTGTCACTCTGTTCCTCTATCTCTGTACTATTCATCCCCTCTTTATGTCAGTCTCACTCACACCCTCTCTCGCACTCTCTCTATCCCTCTATTGCAACACTTCATCTCTCCATCTCACTCTCTCTCTCTCGCACTCCCCCTCTCCCTTATGTACCACTCTACATCTCCCTCTCTCCTTATGTTAGATGAAAAATACAATATTAAAGAGTTTATTACCTGTACCGGAGGCACCTAGGCTACAGGCTCCTGTGACGGGGTCACCTGTGGCGGCTGCCACGCAGGAATCGCGATTTGTTGGCTGTTCTGTCGAGCTAAGGCCTATAATTAGAAAATATTAGAACATATTTATTACTGAAATGTTATGAAAGTAAATTACAGTAATTGAAATTGCTTACCTCCACCGCTGCCTGCATCTGGGCCATGTAGTTAGCTTGGTACTCCTGGATGCCCCTCGTCCTGTCGAGCTCCTCCTCGGTCCGCGTCAGCCTCTCCTGCATGGCACGGAACTCCATGTCCCTCTGCGAGAGACGGCCACTCGACGGCCCAACCGACGAAGTCTGCGTCGATGAAGTGCCTCTCGCAGGTCGTGCCGACCTCGAGTCGACAACTCCATCGAAATTAGCAAACCTACAAAAGAAAGAAAAATAATAAGTAAAAGAAGGAAGAGTGAAAAACCTAAATCAAAGAAACCAACTCACCGACCATGGGCCTTCCCGCCGCTGCTTGCATACACGGCTTGAGGGTCGATTGGCGCGTTTTCCCAATCGTACCCTTCACCGTGTATTTTGATGACTTCTTGTCCATACTTTTCCTAAAAAATATAGAAATGGTGTTAGTGTGTCAATAATAATATTAGTTATAATTAAATTGAATAATTCTGAAAACTTACCAATCGATCGGTCGCGACCTGACTGCACTGCCCCGGCTACGACGGGTCATTCCCTTGTGACATCTCTTCCAAACATGGATCACGCTAGGCTCTTGGCCGACTCCGAGGGCTGGCTAGCCTGTGGCGGCGCCCTAACCTCTAACTCTGAATCTGCAGTTTAATGTCAAGGAAATTATAGTTACTTTATAATTTATTTATGTCACGGCCGTACATCTATTGGAAAGGATAGATCCTAAACCCACCCAAGAGTAACCGAGTGGAGCGTGCTCATGACGAGACGCGTGGTCTGGATCCGAACGAAATTTCGGCAGCATAACCCCGCTGTTCTCCACTTCACGCCCGAAAATGGTGCAGCAGAGAACAACAGGGTTATGCCGTCGAAATCTCGTCTAGATCTAAACCAGCGTCTCATCACAAGCCACGCCCCCTCGGTCGCTCCCAGGCTAATTAACAACTAATCAGCAATAAAACAACTAATTACTCAGCAAAGGGAAAGGTACCATAATTCAACAAGAAAACAACTAATTACTAGCAGAAAAGGTAAAGTGAGCTGGGCTGAGGAGGTTGAGGTAGAGAAGAGGGATGAAGCGGGATTACAAGAAAACAACTAATTACTACCATAATTCAGATGAAGCGGGATGGAACATGGCCTCTGTGCGCAGATCCAGCGACTGGGGGGGTGGGGAGCAGCTTGGTCCGTGATGGCGCCTGCTTGAAGCTTAGTTGGGCGGCGCGACGCACAGCAGGCATTCGCGTGGGCACGATGCAGCTTGGTGGCGGCGGCAGCAGCACGGGCTCGGTGGCGGCGGCGCACGGAAGGCATCTCGGCTACGGGCTGCGGCACGTGCTTGATTTGGGTGACACTCAACGGGTGCAAATAGGGTACAATTTGTATTCGTTTTACATACTTCACGCAAATGAGGCAAAACAGCGTTTAAATCCGACCCAAAACTGTTTCGTTCAGCCCGTTTACAACGTTTAGATGACCTAAATAAACTAAATTAATTACTGAATGAACTAAACAAACTAAATTAATTACTAAATAAACTAAATTAATTACTAAATCGACTAAATGAACTAAATTAATTAATAAACAAAACGTACCTCAAAGTGGAGGCGGCTCGGGGCGGCTCGGGGCGGTGCCGGGACGGCTCGGACGGCGTCGGGGCGGCGCCGGGGCGAATCGGGGAAGCGCCGAGGCAGCTCGAGCAGCGCCGGGCGGCGGAACGGGGGCGGCTCGGGTGGCGGGGCGGGTGCGGCTCGGGGCGGCGCCGGCAGCTCGAGCGGCGCCAGGCGGTGGAGTGGGGGCGGCTTCGGCGGCGGGGAGGGGGCGGCGGGGCGGGGGCGGCTCGGGCAGCGGGGCGGCGCAGGACGACGGTGGCGGCGGTGCGGGCTCGGGCTAAATGAGCCCGAGCCCGGGCCGAGGCGGCGGTTAAAACCATCCACTTACGACGGTCGCGTAACTTACGACGGCTTAGGTTATGGCCGTCGTAAGTTACACTTAGTTTACGACGGTGTTGTAACTTACGACGGCATAGGGTTACGGCCGTCGTAAGTTACGGTTATCTTACGATGGTCCAGTAACTTACGACAGCAATGGGCCCGTAGCCGTCGTAAGTTAGTTTACTTACCACGGCCCGAAGCGACCGTCGTAAGTTAATTTACTTACGACGGCTAGCCGTCGTAAATAACGTGGCCGTCGTAAGGTGCGACGTTTCCTGTAGTGTAAAGCCACTCCGAATGGAGAGTATTGAATTGTATCCAAACAAAGCCTAACTGGACAACCAAAGGAATGAAAGAACATCAAATCTCTTAGGCATGCTAGAAGTTATGTCTAATAGAAAAAATGTTGGGAAGTGTTGTTATGGTGAATTTTCTAAAGTGCTCCATGATATAGATTTTTTTATCCAATCAGCATCAATAGAAATATTCTACTAAAAGAGCTATATAGCTTGTTAGGGACTTGGAAGTTTTGGCAAATGGTAAGCGGCTGGGAAAACGCAGCATGGAATAATGAAATTATATATTTTTTTGCAGGACCTTTGAAGAACCTAGCGTATCATACACAGAACTGAACTGTTCTATTCACACACAGTTGGATGCGCAAAAGCCGAATGCAAGAACATGCCATATTTAAGAGGCATATGTGCATATATATAAAGCCATGCATGCTTGTGGTTGAGTTCGCCTAGGATCTCTAGGTCGCAGACAACGGGATGCATTTGTCAGTGAATTTGCCAGGCATGCATCCTCTGATAGCATCCACCATATAGCGCGCGACAGGGCAGCACAAGCACGCCGCTACCCACCATATAGCATCCACAGCCTTAGCCTGCTTCTTTATGTGATTGGATAGCCATGCATATGCAACGGGTGTCTCTCTCTATCGTTTTTCTCTCACGGTGACCTGTCGATCGCTCATCGCTGGGGTAGTCAGCACTCAGCAACAGAAGGCCAAGATGCGTTGACGCCGCCCGGTCGTTCCGGGCTGTTCGTTATTTTGGCGGCACATCCAGAACAGAGGAGTGAGTGGACGCGCGCCCGAGCTCGTGGATTTTTCGTCGCTAACTGAAGGAGGACCATGGTGTTCATATATTCTTTGCTTCGTCCTCTGCATGCCGGCCCTGCTGCATGCCATATCTTGTCGTACGTGTACTCTGTGCGCGCGTCATGAGCCTATCAATGTAAACTATCTATTCTTAACTATAAGTGGTACGAGGTGTTATTGGACTTATTCAATATCAGGGACAAGCGTGCATGGGCACTGCCGTATTCGGATGCTTGCAATCATGTGTATGTAGCAAACGCAAGAGCATTTTACTTGCCACACAAAGGTGTTGCCAGTACTCACTAGCTAAGGTCGAGATAGTTCCAGGGTTATACAAATCATCACTCTATTCGAATTTTAATTAGAGTCAAATCTATGATATAATTATTGGAATTTTGGCCCAAGGCCCGTGCAGGAAATTTAAATAATTCCAAATAAATCTCAAATGCCCATTAGTGCAAGAGAGAGTGGTGCTAATGATTTAGTACCACATGGGAAGTTTGAGGGAAGCAAGGTTGTTCTTCCACTTCTCAGTGAGAGGTAAGAAGAGAGGAGAGGGGTGGCCCACGCGCGCTCCTCCTCCTCCTCGCCTCGCGCGCGCACATTCTGTGAATTCGAGCCTCGACCCGAGTCCAACTTTTATTTTTGCTGTAGAAAAAAATCGGTTGGGTTTTGTGGGCTTTATGGGCGGGCTTCCGAATTGGGCTGAGTCAGTTAGAGATCAGACCGGACACTACTATAAAAACCGTTTGTGATAAAGAATCTTCACATGCGGATTCATAAAGGTTAAGACCGTCTGTGATAACCTTTTTCACAGCCTCGAGCCGAGTCCAACCTTTATTTTTGCTGCAAAAAAAATTCGGTTGGGCTTTGTGGGCTTTATGGGCGGACTTCCAAATCGGACTGGGTCAGTTAGAGAGCGGACTGGACACTACTATAAAAACCACCTTTGATAAAGAATCTTCACAGGTGGATTCATAAAGGTTAAGACCGTCTGTGATAACCTTTTTCACAGGCGGTTTGAGTTTCCGCCTTTGAAAATACGTTTGGTACCGCATGAGATGAAGCTTGTTGTAGTAGTGCACGTTGCGGATAAATTGGATCCACAATCGAATCGATCTCTAACAGGGGCTCTATATATTGCGGCGTACGCGGCAGAGGAGATATAACCGAAACAAATCTTTCCACGTTCAAGTTTCTTGCGTCGCCATTGTCTACTCCATCCCGAGCGCCGGCGTGCACCGACAATCGGGAGAGCAGGTCTCCGGAACCGCTCGCCCTTCCGATCCTGCACCGGGAGAAGGCGAATAAGGTTTTTGGGAAGAGCTTTGCGCGACTGCTCGAGTTCTTCATCACGGATCGCCTAGCGCTGAGATCAAGCGTTGCTACCCAGCGTCGCCACCCACTTCTGCACCGACCGACTGTCGTTACATCTGCGTTTGCAGCGAATTCTCCAGTTTCAGATCGGTACACCTAATCTGACTTCTTGTTTGCTGGTGTTTCTTGCTGTTCAAAGTCGTGTTTTCTGGAATTATTCAGTAAATTGCCTATTTCTTCTGACAATCCAAAAAACTTATTTAGGCAATTTCCTCTTTTAAACATGATGACTTTGGCCGATGAACTGAGGCCGGAAAAATTCTCTGGTGTGCACTTCAAGAGGTGGCAAGTTAAGACCACGCTCTGGTTTCAATTGCTTAAGACCTTCTGGGTAACCGATGGTAGACATTAGGGTCATTTGACTATTAAAGAACAGACAAAGTTTGAGGAAGCCAATGCTACCCTGAGAGGATGTATCTTAAGCATTCTTGACAACAAGCTCTGTGATGTTTATTTAACAATCATGGATGGGAAAGAGGTGTGGGATGCACTAAACGCTAAGTATGGTGCAGCCGATGCAGACGGTGAACTGTATATCATGGAGAGCTTCCATGACTACAAGATTGTTAACACCCGTCCTGTAGTCGAACAAGCTCATGAGATACAGTGTATCACGAGCGAGCTCGATCTCCTTAAGTGTTCTTTGCCTGACAAGTTTGTGGCTGGTTGCATTATTGGAAAGTTGCCTCCCTCGTGGAGGAACTTCGCCACAACTCTAAAACACAAGAGACAGGAAATATCAGTTGAAAACCTGATAGCATCTCTTGATGTTGAGGAGAAGGCCCGGGCTAAGGACTGTACTGAGAAAGGAGGTGAGGGTCATTCTAGCGCCAATACATATATGGTGCAAAAACCCAATGCTAAGAATAAAGGGAACAACAAGTCCTAGTTCAAGCCGAACAAAACTACTGCTTTCAAGAAGTAGAAGTCAAACAAAGCCAATGAGGGTTGTTATACCTGTGGTGAGCACGGGTATTTTTCCAAGAACTGTCCTGACACGGTAGATTATAGAGGGAAAAAGAATGTCAACATTGTGACATCTATGGATGGGTACGGTAATTCCTTTACTGTTCTGTTTGTTATTCAAACACCATCCTGGTGGTTTGATACGGGTGCTAATGTCCATGTATGTTCTGACGTATCTATGTTTACTTCTTACCAGTTTGTCTGGGATTCCTCCATCCTAATGGGGAATGGGTCACATGCTTTTGTTCGTGGTATTGGCACGGTCGATCTAAAGTTCACTTCGGGAAAGATTGTCCAGCTGAGGAACGTGCAACATGTCCCTACTATGAACAAAAATCTTGTTAGCGGATCCCTTTTGTGTAGAGATAGGTTCAAAGTAGTTTTAGAGTCCAATAAAATAGTTGTGTTGAAGCATGGACAATTTATTGCTAAAGGCTATGAACGCGGAGGCTTGTTCCACTTTTCTTTGTCAGAGTTTAATAATAAGTCAGTAAACCATCACTATAACATTTCCGTAAGCATACGACGGTCAAAACCGTCGTATATAAGGCCGAAGCCATCGTATATAATCTATATACGACGGCTGGAAGTTATATACGACGGTTTGTGGCCGTCGTATATACCTAGTCGTATATAACCTTATATACGACGGTATCATCGTATATAAGATCTTATATACGACGGCCTCTAATATACGATGGTCAGTTTCTTAGAGGAGGGCTAGCGGGCTGGGCCTTTATATACGACGGTCCTAGGCCCTGGCTGTCGTATATTATTTAGTCTTATATACGACGGTCTGGGCCTAACCGTCGTATATTATTTAGGCTTATATACGACGGCCCTGTATAGACACCGTCGTATATAAATCATACAGGCTGTCATATATAAGGTTTTCCATTTTTTTTAAAAATAGAAAATGGCTAACGTGGCTCGATGGCCAGCTACACAGGCAATCACATAACAGATACACATCCACATCCACAATCACAAAGTGCAATAGTACACATCCATTTTACGACGTCTGACATCCACAATCAAAAACAAATTCACAAATCTATTCATTACTAGCCCTTCCACTACCTTTGGGGGCGAAGAAGTCATCCTGCCGCGGCGAGCCTGGCACCCGTAGCCGCGGTGATGGAATCCGAGCCTCCGTCCCTGATCCCTGCGAAACACGGTGACATTTGTATAAGTTTACAATGGTGTTTTCGTATTCAATTGTTTAGTTGAACTTAATGTAACTTCCTTTTTGTAACTGTACTCCAGAAAACTGCTCCTGTGGTGGCGTCGGCTGCAGTATGAACAAAGGTGGCTGCCACAACGGTATCTGGATTTGCCGCCCTTGCAGTCGAGCTAGCGCCTGCCATTTCAAACATTACAATTTACATTTTATTGAAATACAATGTAATTAAAGTACAATTGTTAGTTTCTTACTTTCATTGCCGCTTGCATTTGTGCCATATAGGACGCATGGTACGCCATGGCAGCCCTGTTGTTCTCTCGATCCCTCGCCAAGGCCTCCTCCTGCCGGTCCAAGCTCTCCTGAAGTGCCATCACCTCGAGATCTCTCTCGGTGACACGGTCGCTGGAGGAGCCTGTGCCAGCAGCCGAAGACTACGAGGAGCCGCCTCTCACAGGTCGTGCCTCCTTGGAGTCGACGACTCCAGAGAATATGGCAAGCCTACAATAAAACGAATCAATTAAAGGTAAAATCAAATAATCTTGAATTGAAAACAATGAAAGTAAATGAATTCACCTTCCGTATGCTTTTCCACCTCCCGCTTGCATACGCGGCTTGAGGGTCGATGTTGGGGGAGTTTTCCCAATCGAACCCTTCACCGTGTATCCTCACAGCCTCTTGCCCATACCTAGTCTGAAAAACAACGAAATTGTGTAAGTTCAACAACATATATAGTGTCAACTAATTTGCGACGTCATGAAACTTACCAGACGCTCCGCTGCGTACTGACTGCACTGCTCCGGCTGAGAAGGGTCAGCGTGACCTCTCCTATAGACCGCAGTAGCGCTCGGTCGCACGGCGGTCTCCTTTTCCTGTGAACATATGTTAGTACGAACAATACTACATTATGAATATAAAAAAACCACTAAGAAACTTACCATCCATTTAGCCATCCGCACGAAATCCTAGACGCCCATACCGTGCTTCCCCGAGCTCCCTCTAGCATCTCAAGCCTTCTTGGACTTAGCGATGAACTCATCGCTAGACCAATACCTGCAAAGGGCTCGATAATCTTCAATTCGTCCTTGTAACCAAGGGACACTAACCTGCACACATGCGTAGCAACTTACCTCTGCGTACTGCTCCTCCGTCAAGTACGTGTCGGAGGCGTCTCTGAACGAACCAACCTCCTGGCCGTGGAGCTTCAAATTGTCGTTAACTACTTGACTTCGAGCGTTTGAAAGCATTTGCATAACAAGCTTCCAAGCGTTCACTTTGAACACGGAGCGGGCGTGATCCATCTGCTCGGCCGAGTTCTCAAGGCGGTACCTGAGCTGTAGGAAGCCAACACAGTTCGACATACACACATTAATATTTAGAGGAACAAAAAGAATTAAAACTTCAAATATTTATGAAAGTTACTTACCCAAAAATCTGCCCACACGACTCCCTGTAGGTTGTCGTTCTCTTGGTGAGGAATGCGCGCGTAGTCGTCCCACGACGTAGCTGCACATCCATCGATCGCCAAATCCTTTCGAGCCTTTAAGTTGTCTTTTGTTTTGCCTGTGATATCCATGCACGTGCTTATGATACATTCGGCCATGTTACGCTCCTGATGCATTACATCAATATGATGCATCAGTATCAATGACTTCACATATGGTAGCTCCCAAATTCCACATACATGAGTCCAGTTATGAACATTTCCGTAACCTACAAAGAATCCAGGGCGAGCTTCATCAGGGACTCTAGTTTGTCCAACACATCGGATACTTCACACCCGCTTAGGCGTTTAGGTGGTTCCTTAGTGACAACAGTATCTTTTCTGAAGACATTCTTCTGTTGCCTGAATGGGTGGTTTCGAGGAAGCCAACGCCTATGACAATCAAAGTAGCTTATCTTGCCACCGTTTGTAAGTCGAAAACACTTTGTGTCAGACGCACATATGTGACACAACAAACGACCGTGTGTGCTCCATCGAGAAAACATGTCGTACGCATGGAAATCATGGACAGACCACAAATAAGCAGCTCGAAGGTTGAATTTCTGCTTCTTGTAACAGTCATACACTTCAACTCCAGTCCACAACATTTTCAATTCTTCAATCAATGGTTTCAACATCACATTGAGACGTGATCCCGGATGATCTGGTCCTGGTATAATGAGGCTAAGGAACATGAACTCGTACTTCATACAAAGAGAAGGTGGTAGGTTGTACGGAATAACAAAGACGGGCCAACAGGAGTATGGTGTGGCATTTGTACTGAAAGGTGAAAATCCATCCGTCGCTAACCCAATGCGAACATTTCTCGCATCACTAGCAAAAGCAAGATCGAAAGAGTCCAAATACTTCCATGCATCACCGTCCGACGGATGGGTCAACACATCTTTGTTCTCACGCACACCTTCTTTGTGCCATCTCATGTGTCTGGTAGATCTTTTCGAAAGAAACAACCGTTTCAACCGAGGTGTCACAGGAAAGTAACGCAATTGCTTATGTGCAACTTCTGTCATTACTTTATCACCATCGTCATTAACAACTTTGACAAACCTCGATTTCCCACAGTTTAAACAATTCTTCTCTTTGTCGTGCTCTTTTCCAGAATAGCATGTAGTTATCTGGACACACGTCTATTTTATCATATTTCATACCGAGACCAGATAGCAATTTCTTGGAGTGATACATATCTTTAGGCAGTTTATGAGGTTGTGGAAGAGCATCGCTGATAAGTTTCATCATATCATTGCAGCAATTATTAGAGAAGAAATACTTAGATTTGATTGCCATAAATCTGGTCATGAAAGTAAGAAGGCTCATTTCATTATGATCATGCCTCTTCTAAAGCTTTCAAGAGATAAAGAATATGTCTGTCTCAGTTGTAGGCGGATCCTCTGTTTGTATATCTTCTAGCATCTCATCAATCCTATCAAAACCCAGACAATCATCATCATCATCTTCCACTACATGTACGGCTCGAGGAGCAGACTTGTCGTGGAAACTCCACACCTCATAATATGGCATGTAACCATTTCTGCACAAGTGTAATGACAATGTCGTTTTGTCCAGAAACTTAGTATTCCGGCATTTCGCACATGGATAATGAATTTTATCGGTCGTAGACAACGAAAACACTCGACCAATAAAGTCGTATGTCCCGGCATACCACTCATCTGAGTGACCAGTTGCCTTGTTCCAACCGGTATACATCCAACTACGATCTTCACTCATGTTTGAATGTGCAGTTTTAAGTCAAAGAAAATTATAGTTAGTTTTTAATTTATTTATGTCACGGCCCTACATCTATTGGAAAGGATAGGTCCTAAACCCACCCAAGAGTGACCGAGACGAACGTGCTTATGACAAGACACGAGGTCTAGATTTAGACGAAATTTCGGTAGCATAACCCCGCTGTTCTCCAACTGCACGCCCGGAAATTGAGCAGGAGAGAACATTAGGGTTACGCTGTCAAAACTACGACCAAATCTAGACCCCGCGTCTCATCATAAGTACGCCCTCTCGGTCACTCCCAGGCTGTCCAAAAAGGAACAATTCCGAACCTACACGCCTCACATGCGTAACACATGTGAGATGGGCCGGTTCGAAATGGGTGACGCATATTGTATAGGTTTACGTCAACCTTTCATTTTTGAGTCATTTAAAAGAGAGAGAGGAAAGAACAATAGAGAAAAGGAAAGAACGAGATAGAGAATGAAAGAATGAGAGAGAGACAGAGAAGTGGGTCAGCCGTCCTAAGTTATGCCCCAAGAGGCGGCACGGCGGGGCAGCGGTGGCAGCGCGGCGGCAGGCGCGTGGCGGCGGGGAGGCGCGGCGGCAGGGCGAGGTGGCCTAGGTTGTTCACCCCGTGCTTGTGTAGACGTATACATTACCACTAAATGGATCGTGTCGGGCCCTAAGCCCATTTGTGTACATATAGTACTTTTAAACACTCAAACAATCGAAACAATAATCAACTAAACTATTAACTCATATGCATTAATCATCTAAGCAATTAACAACTCATCTAAACAAGCATAATTACCATAGTTAACAAGCTTATCAATTCTAAGCAATTAAAAAATTACACCTAGCTAGCAATTCAAATAAACCTAGGCAATAATTAAACCTAAGCATATCAATTCATCTAAATATAAACAATTAGCCACTAAACAATCAAAACCAAACAAGCATAATCTAAACAATTAGCCACTAAACAATTGGTAATTAAAAAAAAACCGAGCTTTCTAGGTGGGGAGAGAGGCGGACGACTTACCTCACGATGGAGGCGGCGCGGCGAGCGGCACACGGCGAGGCGGGCGGCGCACGGCGTGGAGGTGGACCGGCACGGTGCGGCGGCGCACAGCGCGATGGGCGCAGGGCCAGGCGGTGCAGCGACGTGGCAGCGATGTGGGGCTAGGCAGCGTGTGGGGCGGCGCTGCGGGGCGACGGCGGCCGGGTGTGCCGCGACGAGGATGCGGCGGACGGGGCAAGGAAGGCCGGGGCGCGGTGGTGGCGGCCGGGGATGCGGCATCCGGTACGGCGGCGGCCGGGGTGTAGGGCAGGCGGTGGCGGCCGGGGCGGGGAAGGCCGGGGCGGCGGCGGCTGGGTGGTGGCTGGGGCGGCGACGGCGGGCGGCGGTGGCTAGGTGCCGGCGGAGGCTGGGGAAGGCCGGGGCGGCGGAGGCACTTTGGGCGGAGGGGGCTCGGGTCGGCGTAGGTGAATGCCCGCGGCGACCCGGGCCCGCGGGTATATAAGACTTATTTATGACGACCCGTGCTGTGGCCGTCGTAAATAAGCTTATTTACGACTGCCTCTGTTAGATACGACAGCCAGCCGCACTGTCACACCCGGTTATTCCGCGGAACACCCGAGTGACTTTCGCATGTATGCTAGGATCATTTTCTCATACATGCGATGACAAATAGTGAAGCATCATTATATTACAAGCCAAGTGTTCGAATATAAGTAAGTCTTACATAACGTCTCGATGGACGATAATATGTTCACAACATATAAATAAACCAACAGTGGAAGTTAAGTCTTGTGGGCTCCATCACAGGCGTTGCCCGGGGGACTCCGTGAACCTAAAATCATTCTTCGGGTCCGAAGTTTCTGTCGTGGTACACTACGTCATTCCCTTGGCCTGAGCAGCAATTTAAAACCAACAAAAAAGCAAGCTTGAGTACTGTTGGTACTCAGCAAGTGTGAGAAAGTTATGTCATGCATGGCTAGAGCAACGAAAGGTTGAACTCATGGTTAAAGCACTACACAATTATTACCTATCACCTTAGCTCATTAAGCACCTACATTTCTACATAAGTGAAATAGTCCCAATCCACTAACCCATCATCAATATCAAGTAACGATAACTTTATTTCCATTGTTAAGCTCCCTGCTTAACATCCTCAACTTCCCAATTCATCATCCACTAATCATGAATAAGTCCAAGCCGCTCCTGACCGTTAGCACGGCTGTCATGACAGTTTTGACTCTGCAGAGTTTGCACCACTGTACCCACATGTAGTGATTTCATCCCCCGTTGCCGGAGGACTAGTAAAACCTCCATTATGCCAGTGGCCGCGAACCACGTTCACACTTCCGAGGTGTGTATCCAGGAGATCACTACGAGGCCTTTACAAATGGATTTATGACGAGTGTGGGCCCACTGAGGTTTCACCCCTAACAGCATCCAGGAGACTCCAACCCCCGCTGCAGTGGCCCCCTCTTGAGCCTTGCGGTTCATATGGTAGTCCAGCTGACACCTATTTCCTGCACCATCCAAACAACCATACTACGCCGGAGATACACCTAATTAATTGGCCAAGCTGCCCCATCTCAGCATGTGGTTGGCACGGTAAAGCCAGGTTACATGCTCCATGAACCGGTCCTTAGGATCCAGACAAGCACTAAACACAAACCCGAGTCTCATGCACACAGCACCAACCAAAGCACCCAACTTGCCTAGATCCCTACTTCTACATAGTCCATCATATTCCATTCAAGGGTAAATAATCAAGGAGGTGACCTCATATCCTATTTATTACATTCTAAGCATGGCGAAGCATGAATAGCATAAATGAATAACATAATAAAACAGCTCCCAACCCAAGCTACAAGGAAGCAAGATAATGAAAATCTAGGGAAACTTCCTAGCATGGGTTCCATATTTCAGTTGACAATGCAAATAACTCTAACTATAAATCCTAGTATAGGATCAAAGTGGTCAACGACACTTGCCTTCTTCCTGCTACTCCGGAAATGGGAAGTTTTGATCTTGGAAGGTGAAAACCAGCTCTGGGGCTGGTTCTACTCATGCCAACACACACATAGCAAAAGAAAACAACATTCCATAAGAAATCATCCACACATACATACACATGAAAGTCACACACATATTTAAGTTTGGTGTTCACCCTAGTTAGGTGGCTTCTATGCATACATGCACTTTTAAACATATATATTATTTCTAACTTGATATTCAGATCTCTAGGTGCACACTAAATATAAATTTCCAATTTTAACTAATTTTCTATATTTGATACTACACTTCTTAGCCACAAATTTTGCATGAAATGTAATTTCCAACTCCAATTAGGTTTTCAGATCTCCTACAAAATTTTAAACTTGAAGTTTTGGATTTAGGGACCTCATTTGACATTTTCCAATTATGTATACCTATTTTCCTATATTTTCAGATTTATTTTCCATACCTAAAAGTGAACTTCAATACTAAAACAGCAAAATATATCACCTACACAGAATACATTTTAATATAAAGTGTCCAACAAAATATCTTTTGACTTCCTCTCTGATGGGATCAATTTAAATTTATTTTTACCTATTTTTCAGAATTATTTCTAGCCTAAAAATGAATTTTCAGCAATAATAAAAGTAAATAACCCTTAGTCAGATTTCCTTGCAGCCTAAAATCAGTCCTCAATCTATTCTAACTCTTTTCCAGGTGCTAAAAAGATTTGAATCATAATTACACAAGTGTTTGAATTACTTATTTGAATTTAAATTCTATTTACATGTTCAAATTCCTGAAATTGATAATCCTCAGGGGCTGATGTGCAACTCCACACTGCAGTGGGGTCCAATTTCTTATTTTCTAAATTTTCAGGGGTCTAAGTGTGCAAAACAGAGGGGTTTTCCTAATTTTTATTAAGTCCAGGGGCTAAAACTGATTTTTAAATGCATTTACATAAATTACAGAGAGTCCAGGGGCTAGATCAGAAGACTCCAGGGGCTAGCTATTCTTTTCTCACAAATCCAGGGGGTAGCACGTAAGATTTCCGTCCTTTATAATGCGGGACTGATATGGGCCGTTGGATTTTAAATGGACAGCTGAGATTATAACGTAACGGGGTACGGGGGGATCTAACTGTGGCCGCCCGATTCAAAATGGATGGGCCGTATTGGGCCATGTCGCCCTGGCCAGAGCCAGCCCGCGCGTGCGGCGGCGCACAGCGGCAAGGAGCGGTTGCCTCGCCAGAGAAGTTTCGGTTTTCGTCTCTACGCGCTAGAATTCAATTCTTTTTGCATGGATCGGCTGCGGAGGAGTAGGGGAACTCACCAATGGGCCTTTCTTGACCCCGAAGTGGCCAGAGACTACTCGACGATGACGTCTGAGGGTGGAGCTCGGGGGTGCTCATCGGAGCGGCGGCTGGAGCGCAACACACGCCGTTTCTTTCACCTGCAAGGCTCCTCGGTGGTGGCGGAACACTATACGCACGTTAGACCAGAGAATTCAGTTGAATTTTGGAAGGAAACGACAGAGGGATTCTTGGTTCTCACCGGAGAGGGAAATGGAGCGGCGAGGGGAAACCGATGGGGTTTTCCTACGTTTAAATGGACGAGGGGGGGGGCGGCAGGGTCGGTTGAAGCGATGTAGCACCGAGTGGGCCGGAGATCGTGGCTCTGGGGCGTGGAATTCGGATGGGGTGGGCGCCCGATGCTCGGAGGCGGGAAAAGAGGGGCGACGGTTGGAGGAGGGTGATGACAGGCGGGCCCGGTTTGTTAGCGGAAGGAGAGAGGGAAGGGGGGGGGGGGGAAGGGTCGCGGGCTGCTAGGCCAGTTTGGTGGGTTTCAGCCCATTGACCGTTTTCCTTTTTCTTTTTCCTTTTTCTTTTCTGTTTTTGATTCGAATTTGAATTCCAGTTTGGGTTTGAATTTTTTCTCTAACATGCATTACATCCACTAAATTTGAATTCACATTTTGCCACAATTTGGGGTGTTACAACTCTACCCCCCTTAACAGAAATCTCGTCCTCGAGATTGGTGACTCTAGGGAAACAGATCCGGAAACTGTGCCTTGAGCTCGTCTTCTCGCTCCCATGTGGCTTCTGCTTCCGAGTGGTGCTTCCACTGCACTTTGCACATTCGGATTCTTTTGTTCCTTGTGATGCGTTCCATCGTCTCCAGAATCTTGACCGGCTGTTCGGCATAGGAAAGGTCTTCTCGGACGTCCACCTCACTCATGGATAACCTCTCTTCGGGTGTTCTTAAGCATTTCTTAAGTTGTGACACATGGAATACATCGTGCACATCTGATAGGCGAGCAGATAGTTCTAACTGATATGCTACTTCGCCTTTCCTCTCCAGAATCTGGAAAGGTCCAATATACCGAGGTGATAGCTTCCCTTTCACTTTGAACCGATGAAGCCCTCTGATAGGAGACACCTTGAGATAGACATAGTCCCCAACACTGAAAGTGAGCTCTCTTCTTCGTATATCAGCATAGCTCTTTTGTCTGGTCTGGGCTATTCTCAAGTTGTTGTGGATTTCTCGCACCTTCGCTTCGGCATCTTGTAGTACCTCTGGCCCAAACACTTTGCTCTCCCCAGTTTGATTCCAGAACAATGAAGTTCTGCACTTTCTCCCATACAACGCCTCAAAGGGTGACATCTTCATACTAGCCTGATAGCTGTTGTTATAGGAGAATTCAGCATATGGTAGGTTCTTGTCCCAACTCCTATTGTTCTTGAGTGCACAGGCTCTCAACATATCCTCAAGGATTTGATTGGTCCTTTCGGTCTGCCCGTCAGTTTGTGGATGGTACGCAGAGCTGAAATTCAAATGAGTCCCCATGGTTTCATGTAACTTCTGCCAGAACCTTGAGGTGAACTGTGTCCCTCGATCTGACACTATCTTCTTCGGCACCCCATGAAAGCACACAATTCTTGACATGTACTATTCCGCCAATTTGGATCCGCTGTAGCTTTCTTTCACCTGGATGAAATGAGCTACCTTAGTTAGCCTATCGATTATGACCCATATCGAATCATATCCCGATTGGGTCCTAGGCAGTCCCACTATGAAGCCCATGCCTATTTCCTCCCATTTCCATTTGGACACTTTGAGGGGTTGCAACAATCCCGCGGGTCGTTGATGTTCTGCTTTCACCAACTGACATGTGTCACATAGGGCAACATGTTCCACGACATCTCGCTTCATGCCATACCACCAATATCTGCTTTTGAGGTCATGATACATCTTCGTACTCCTAGGATGAATGGAATAGTCAGAATCATGAGCCTCTCTCAAAATTAGTTCACGGATCTCCTTTACCTCAGGCACACATATTCTTTTCCCATGCCACACCATACCTTGTTCATCCTCTCTAAACCCAAGAGCTTTATTCTCATTGATGAGTTCTCTCATTTCTTGTATTTTCTCGTCATTCTTCTGACCGTTGCGTATGTCTTTCTCCAATGTGGAGTCCACTTCCATGGCGATGGCCTCACCATTATTCACAAGGCATAGATTGAGTTTTGCAAATTCCTCCCTCAATTCCGTAGGTGTGTCGTTTAAGCTCAACATGTTGACATGCACCTTTCGGCTTAAAGCATCTGCCACGAGGTTCGCTTTCCCCGGATGATAGTTAATACCCACATCAAAGTCGTTGATTAGCTCTAACCATCTCCTTTGTCTGAGGTTGAGATCTGGCTGCGTGAAGATGTACTTTAAGCTTTTATGCTCTGTATATATCTCTGTCCTCTTTTCCATCAAGTAATGCCTCCAAAGCTTCAATGCGTGGACTACTGCGGCTAGCTCTAGGTCATGTGTAGGATAGTTCTTCTCGTGTTTTCGAAGTTGCCTGGACGCATATGCAACGACATGCCCCTCTTGCATGAGAACACACCCCAACCCGTGTCCAGAAGCATCACAATATACCGAGGAATTTTTTTGCATGTCTAGCATAACTAGCACTGGGGTTGTTGTCAATCTCTTCTTCAGCTCTTGGAAGCTTGTCTCACACTCCGGAGTCCACGTGAATGTGGTTCCCTTCTCTAGAATTTTGGTGAGGGGTCTTGAGATCTTGGAGAACCCTTCAATAAATCGTCGGTAGTATCCAGCCAAGCCCAAGAAGCTCCGGATCTCCCCGACATTCTCAGGGGTCTTCCACTTCTGCACATCCGCGATCTTAGCAGGATCCACGAAGATTCCTCCTTCCGAGATTATATGTCCTAAGAAGGGAACTCTCTTCAGCCAAAACTCACATTTGCTCAGCTTGGCATATAGTTGGTGTTCTCTCAACTTTTGCAATACCAGTCTTAGATGCTTCTCATGTTCTTCTTCATCTTTGGAAAAGATGAGAATGTCATCAATGAAAACCACCACAAATTTGTCTAAATATTCCATGAATACCTTGTTCATGAGATACATGAAGTATGTCGGGCATTACTTAGCCCAAATGGCATGATGGTGTATCCATACAGCCCGTACCGAGATACGAAAGCTGTCTTGGGGATGTCGGTTGGTCTTATCTTCAGTTGGTGATATCCCGACCTGAGATCAATTTTTGAGAACATGCAAGCTCCTCTGAACTAATCAAATAGGTCTTCAATGCGAGGTAACGGATACTTGTTCTTGATGGTTACCTCATTCAACGCACGATAGTCTACGCATAGCCTTTGGGTTCCATCCTTCTTGGGCACAAATATCACTGGAGCTCCCCATGGCGAGGAACTAGGATGAATATACCCTTTCTCTGCCAATTCCCGGATATGTTCTTTGAGCTCTTCTAGTTGTTTAGAATCCATCCGGTAAGGCCTCTTGTATATTGGGGCGGTTCCAGGCATTAGTTCAGTCGCGAACTCACTTCACGATCTGGGGGCATACCTGGCAACTCCTCAGGAAAAACATCCGAATATTCCTTGATGACCCTTATCTTTTCCAATTCCACGTCCACTTGATTGAGTTTAATGTCCCTTCTAGGTTCTTGGACGTCTATAAATTTCACTTTGGTGCCACTAGTGTGAGTTAGTTCCACCGTTCTAGTCGAACAATAGATAATGCCTTTATGCTTGGTCAACCAATCCATATCCAAAATAATATCTATCCCTTGTGAGTTTATCACTATGAGGTTTGCAGTAAATACTACCCCATTAATGTCTAAATTCACCTTGGGGCACACTTGTGTTCTTATTTCCCCCCTGGAGAGTTCACTGCTAACATATGATTCATTTGCGTTGTTGCTAGATCATGCTTCTTAACAAATCCTTGAGCAATGAACGAGTGGGTAGCACCAGAATCGAACCAAATGGTTGCAATGTGTAAATTTGCAGGGAACTTACCAATCACCACATTGGGTGCCTCCTGTGCTTCTTCCATGGTCACGTGGTTCACCCGTCCTCCTACCATGTTCTGCTGTTGTGGCTGCATTGGCTTCTTCTTTGGACACTTGTGTGCGTAGTGCCCCACTTCACCACAAGCATTGCACCCCAACTTTAGGTGCCTGACCTTTGTTGTCTGGGGGTGGGTTTTGCGGCCCTTGTCCTGCTGGCCGAGGTTGGTAAGCGGGGCGTGGCTGCTGCAGAAACTGACACTGCGGCTGTACTGGTGCTAATGGAGGCCTGAAGTTCGGGTTGTAACCTCTCGGTGCTGAGTAGGGTACTACTACACGGCTCATCTGCCCTGCAGGTTGCTGCACAAGACGTGGGCGTGTGTTGCTGCTTGACGCTTGATGCGACCATCCCACCTTCCTCTTGTGTTTATTCTCCAAGGCCTTCATCTTCCTTTCCACAATAAACGCCGTGTCCACCATCTTTTGGAAACTTTCGCATTCGTTGGAGGACATTGCACATTGCATTTCCATGGTGAGCCCTTCCACAAAGCAGTCATGTTTCTGCTCATCAGTTTCAATGTCCTGTGATGCATAACGGGACAGTTGGGTGAACTTGGTGAGGTACTCCCTCACAGTCATGTTGCCCTGCTGCAGTCCCAAAAACTCCTTCCTCTTGTTCTAGAGTTTTCCCCTTGGTATGTAGTGGTTGCGGAAGCTGCGCTTGAACTCCTCCCAAGTTATGTTCTCGGGGTCGTGATGGGCTGCCACGTAAGCGGTCCACCAATCAGTAGCGGGTCCATGCAATTGATGAGAGGCAAACAACACCCTCTCATATCCTTGGCATTGTATGATCCTCATCTTGCTCTCAATGGTCTTGAGCCAATCGTCTGCCTCCAGAGGTTCAGCAGCACTTGCAAACTTCGGGGGTTGAGTTCCCAGAAACTCGCTCAACCTTGGTTGACGTGGTGCAGCCTGTGGGGGTGGAGCTTGGTGTAGGTTGGCCACCACTTGAGTCAAATTCTAGATGAGCTGATCTTGATTGTTGATCATTTGGTAGATAGGATCAGCTCCTCCTCGGCGACTGTGAGACCTATGTGTGCTGAATATATTGGCTTTGACGATAAAAGTTTTGAATACTACCAAAACACCTTTTTAACAAGGTCCGAGCTCCTGCAAGGTCCGACGATAGGTCCGACTTGTTTTGGGTAGCTCCGGCAAGGTCCGACGTATGGTCCAACTTGCTTTGTCTAGGTCTGACTTATTTTGGCTAGGTCCGACTTGTTTTTGCTAGCTCCGGTGCTAGGTCTGACTAGCTTTGGTAAGTTCCGTGCTAGGTCATAAGCTCCGGCGCTGGGTCCGACTAGCTTTGGTAAGCTCCGGTTTAAGGTCCGGTTAGCTTTGGTAAGGTTCGGAGCTTGATTGCAATGGTTATGCTTTTAACTTGCAATATTTTGAACTTGCTTTACTCTTATGGAAAGTTTGCTTAGTATTATTTTACTAAGTTTTTGGTGTGTTTTGGTGGTTATGGCTGATATCATTTTGCTATGGTTTATAACATGCTTATGTGAGGTGCTCACATAAGATGTTGTAGTTTTGGAACTAACGAGAGCCAAGTCGAGGACTTGTGCTCGGAAGTATTGGTTGTTTATTCATGTGCAGGTATTGCTTGAGTTCAAGACATGGCTGGTGATGGGATCCATTGAACTAGTCTTAGGGAGAAGATGATGATATGTAGCTCACAGCAAGGAAGGTATAAAAAGGCTCATTGTAGAAAGCAAAGTTTATTTCTTAAAACACGATAAAAACAGCAACTTAGCTTTAAGTGAATGTAATCCCAACATGTATTTAAACATTAACATACCTCCATTATGATTCATCCCTTTCCATGTCTCAACCAGACATTAATCTTTCTCAACTTTGCTCATGAATATCATCTCGTATTCACTACCATCTCATGAATAACATCTTGTATTCACTACCATTTCATCTCGTATTCAATTCCTTCTCATTCCGAGACCAAATCTCGTTGCCATGACTCAACAGTCATGCAACCAATCTCATTACCCGGACTCAACAGTCCCGAAAACCAAACCATAACCAACCAATAACCAACCAAATACTATCCCAATAACCATCCCATCTAATCATGTGGGTTGTCCAGGCGCTCGTGACCGTAAGCTCGGCTATCATGATAGTTTGAGACTCTGCATAGTTTGTACCACTTTACCCACAAGTTTGTGATTTCGTCACCCGTCGGCGACTACAGAACCTCCATTATACCGGTACACAACCGTCGGTGTATGGCCAAGATATCACAAAATAGCCTTTACAAAGGGGCTACTAGATGTATGGACTCACTAAGATTTCACCGGCAAGCTAGAATCTCCAATTCTCCAACCCACAGGCCCCCTCTTGTGCCATGCAGTTCCCAGGACAGTGCTCACTCGACTCCCATTCCCCGCGCCTTCCACGGTCCATAACAATCTAGTAATTTACCTAATTACTCAGCTAAGCCGCACACATACTTGGCCTTGTGGTGGCACTGTTATCCTGGGATGTGCTCGCATGAACTGGTCCTTAGATCTACGTCAAGTAAACCACCATATCGTTCTACCTCATCCACAAACTAAGCTTGCCTAGATCTCCCTCCGATTCATGTCCATTAACAATATCCGTTTCTCATTATTCATACGAGTGCATAAAAGCAAAGCATATCTGTATCCCATGGACTCAGCGAAGCATAAAAGCAAAAACCATACCCGACTCATTAACTTTCCCAGTGACAAGGGTGGTTAACAAAACTAGTAAACTCCTATGAAAGGGTTTCCCATCATGTTGACTCAAGCACACACACCTTTTCGCAAACAAAACAATTTTCCAAAAACATGGGATCAATATGGTCAAGGGGCACTAGCCTTGTTCTTGCGGCTTCTGTTGCTCTTGGATCTCGAATTCCTGGTGCTGAAATCCCTCGTAGACAGCTCCCTGATCTTGTTCCTCTATTTATGATCACGCACATACAAGGTTCACAAAAATCAATTATCATGCACAAACTTTAATCAAGATGCGATGATGCATATGCATGCTAATCCTATGATGCAGTTTTAGTTTATACGTGTTCTTGCATGTTTGCATGGGTTTTATGATGAACAAAGGTGTTTGGATCAAATGTGGACGTGGTGATGATCTTGACTCAAGATCTAGATCAGACTGATTATCACGTGATCTGTCCACGGAAAAGCTTCTGTTCGAAAGGATCGAAGAACAGATGCAAAGAAAACACGATGATATCGTAAGGTGGTATCGGAAACCTACCTTACTTCCTTCGGGTCCTTCCTCTAGCAAAAACAGATTGTCGGCTCTCCTCCGGCGATGGCGGTCGTGTCGGGACTTGTCGGCGGTCTCTCCGGTGGTCCAACTTCGGCGAAGGGGGTTTAGCTCGGCGAGTTTGGGGCTAGGGCTTCTACGGTATCGGCTTAGAAAAGATGTTACGACCAAGGGGTTGTTTCGAGTTCTATTTATAATTGGGAATAGAAGAGTCCTACTCTGATCAAAATTTCGAATAAGAGTCCTATTCAAATTGTTTTTGAATCTTAACAACCTATCTCCAATTGATTTGGTTCGGTAGCAACGTGGAATTCTGTGACGCCCTCAATTCTGTGGAAAACCACAGAACCGAGAACTGATGCGCATGTGTGCCCAGGATGTTCATCACACATACACATATGTTCTACAAACTGAATTCAGATTATATATTACCACGAATAACAGAGTTTGTTACAATATCTCATGAGTCTTGGACTCATGCTCACAGCGGAAGTCTTTATTCTAATGCGGAAGCAATTTAACTAATGCGGAAGCAATTCTAAGCAGAAGTGGCTCCATCTCTACTCCCTCCACAGGCAAGGTTGAGAACAGATTACGCGCCTAATGCTCCACTTGGTCTCCATAGAAATCTCCTTCTGCTGCTGATGAAATAATAATGCAAGTTTGAGTACAATGATGTACTCAGCAAGTGCGGGAAAGCATGATATGTAGCTCATAACAAGGTAGGTATAAATGGTTCATTGCAGAAAGCAAAGTTATTTATCAAAACCATAATAAAACAGCAACTAAACCTTTAGGTGAATGTAATCCCAGCATGTATTAAATTACCAACATACCTCCATCAGTTTCCATGTTCCACCCGAACATTAACCAACTTCATTCTTGCTCACAAATACCTCCTCGTATTCGCTACCATCTCACGAATACCATCTCGTATTCGCTACCATCTCATCTCATAAATAACTTCGTCTCACACCGAGACCAATCTCGTTGCCATGACCCAACAGTCATGCAACCCATCTTATCACCCAGACTCAACAGTCCCGAAAACCAAAACCATAATCAAAACCATAACCAATAACCATAACCAAGAACCATCCCAACTAATCATTGCAGTTGGCCAGGCGCTCGTGACTGTAAGCTCGGCTATCATGATAGTTTTAATAACTCTGCAGAGTTTGTACCACTTTACCCACAAGTTTGTGATTTCGTCACCCGTCGGCGACTGCAGAACCTCCATTATACCAGTACACAACCGTCGGTGTATGGCCAAGAGATCACAAAATAGTCTTTACAAAGGGGCTACTAGATGTATGGACTCACTAAGATTTCACCGGCAGGATAGAATCTCCAATTCTCCCACCCACGAGCCCCCTCTTGTGCCATGCAGTTCCCAGGGCAGTCCTCACTCGACTCCCATTCCCCATGCCTTCCATAGTCCATAACAATCTAGCAACTTACCTAATTACTCAGCTAAGCCGCACCCATACTTGGCCTTGTGGTGGCACTATTATCCTGGCATGTGCATGCATGAACCGGTCCTTAGATCTACGGCAAGTAAACCACCATCTCATGCTACCTCATTCACAAACCCAGTCTTGCCTATATCTCCCTCCGATCCATGTTAATTAACAACATCAGTTTTCTCATTATCATTATGAGTGCAGTTAGCTAGACACATCTATCTTGCTTCCCAATCCCATGGACTCAGCGAAGCATAAAGCAAAAATCATAACCGACTCATAAACTTCCCTGGCGACAAGGGTGGTTTAACCAAAACTAGTAAACTCCTATAAAAGGGTTTCCCATCATGTTTGACTCAGCACGCACACCTTTTCGC
The DNA here is from genome assembly GCA_030760725.1 of Neostapfia colusana. NCBI lineage: Eukaryota > Viridiplantae > Streptophyta > Magnoliopsida > Poales > Poaceae > Neostapfia > Neostapfia colusana. Next base: position 113,845,794 of record JASWHV010000006.1, read on the forward strand.
AAAACAAAACAGTTTTCCCAAAATATAGGATCAATATGGTCAATGGAGCACTTGCCTTGTTCTTGCGGTTCTGGTTGCTCTTGGATCTCGAAACCTTGTTGTTGCAGCTCGTCGTAAACAGCTCCCTGAGCTTGTCCTGCTATACAGGATCGCGCACATACAAGATTCACAGCAATCATTATCATGCACAAACTTTAACTAGATGCGATGATGCATATGCATGCTATCCTATGATTAGTTTTATTAGATCTGTTTGTACGGGTTCTTTCATGGCTTTATGATGAATAGGGGTGTTCGGATCAGATGTGGACGTGGTGATGACCTTGTCCTTTAGATCAACCCGATCAACAAGTGATCCGTCCACGAGAATGCCTCTGTTCGAAAAGAATCGAAGAACAGATGCAAGGAAAACATGGCGATGTCGCAAGGTGATATTGGATACCTACCTTATGTTCTTCTCCTTCTCGAGGTCCTCCTCCGACAGATCGTTGGGGCTCTCTTCCGGCGATCTTCCTCGCTGAACTCCGGCGATGGGCTTACTCGGTGAGTTAGGGCTAGGGATCTAAGTCGTCGGCTCAGGAGTTAGAAAAGAAGTTTGTGGTTTTGGCCAGAGGTTTTGGGTTCTATTTATAACCGGGAAAAGAAGAGTCCTAATCTGATTGGACTTCGAATAAAAGTTCTATTCAGATTTTCGTTGAATCTTACCATCTTATCTTTAGTCGATTTGGTGCGGTATCATTGTGGAATTCAGGTCAGTTTCTGTTCCGGTATTGCTATGCGTACAGAATCCAAAAACCGCTCCAGAACTCGTTACCTCCTCGGTGATGAGCTCCGAAAGCTCCACGTGTCCACCGGGTCCTGGTCTCTCCCTTTTCGCAGGGACGAGCTCCGGTTGTGCCGCATGTCAAGCGAGCAAGACCTCCTTCTCCTTCGGAGATGGGCTCCGCGCATGCTACGCGTCAGTGCCGGACCTTCCCTCTCTCAGAGGTGGCTCCGGGTGTGCCACGTGTTCTAACAGCGCCAGACTTCCTTTCTTCTCAGAGACACGCTCCGAGGTTAACACGTGTCCAATAGTGACGGACCTCCCGGAGATATGCTCTGGTAGCGACACGTGTCCAATAGAACCGGACCTCTCGGAGGTGAGCTCCGAGATCGACACGTATCCCGCGCAACTGGTCCTCTGATTTCCGTGGTGACTAGCTCCGAAGGTGACATTTGTCTTGTGAAAATGCCTTTGCTTCTTCCGCAGAGGCTAGCTCCGCAGGCAACATGTGTCCCGCAGGGTTGGACCTCTCCCCCTTTGCGGATATGAGCCCCGATCCTGCAACGTAGCCAGTTTAGCGGCGGACCTCTCCCCACTTCGCAGGGATGAGCTCCGGACACGCCACGTGGCCAGCGGGCCGCGGAAGTCGTCTTTGGTGCTTTCTGGAAACTGGATTCGGCTCTTATTGGCTATCTTTTGATGGTGTTCCTACTTCTCTTAAAATGTTTTCTCTTCATAAAACACAAATATATGTTGAAATGAAAAATGAGGGTGTCACAAATCTACCCCCCTTAAATTGAATCTCACCATCGAGATTCATTAGTAGAGAACGGATGGGGAAATTCTGCCTCAATGTCTTCTTCACGCTCCCATGTGGCTTCAGCTTCGGTGTGATGGCTCCATTGTACCTTGCACCATCGGATCACTTTGTTCCTGGTGACCCTTTCCTTTACGTCCAAAATTCGGACAGGGTGTTCCGCATAAGTCAGGTCCTCTTGAAGTTCAAGTTCTCTCATTGATACTTGCTCCTCTGGTACTCTCAAGCACTTCTTGAGATGGGATACATGAAACACGTCATGTACGTCGGAGAGGTGCGTTGGGAGCTCTAGTTGATAGGCTACTTCTCCTCGCTTGTCCAAAATCTTAAATGGTCCGATGTAGCGAGGTGCTAGCTTGCCTTTGACGTTGAAACGTCGTTGGCCTCGGATAGGCGATACCTTAAGGTATACGAAGTCTCCTATTTGAAAAGTCAACTTCCTTCGCCTATTGTCCGCATAGCCTTTCTGTCATGACTGAGCAGCCTTTAAGTTCTCCCGTATTGTTTGGACATGCTTTTCAGCTTCTTGTAGCACTTCTGGTCCAAACACCTGGTTTTCTCCGGTTTCGTTCTAGAACAGCGGTGTTCTACACCGTCTACCATACAATGCTTCAAAAGGCGACATCTTCAAGCTAGCTTGATAGATGTTGTTATAGGAGAATTCGGTGTACGGTAAACTCCTATCCCAACTACGCCCACGTTTCAAGGCGCAAGCTCTCAACATGTCCTCCAGAATTTTGTTTGTCCTTTCGGTTTGCCCATCGGTTTGTGGGTGATAGGCGGAGCTAAAATCCAGTCGTGTGCCCATAGCTTTCTGCAGCTTCCTCCAAAATCTAGAGGTAAACTGAGAACCTCGATCTGAGACTATCCTCCTCGGGACTCCATGACGGCACACGATCTGCTCCATGTACAACTCGGCTAATTGTGCAACGTTGTAATTGGCCCTTATAGGGAGAAAATGGGCTGTTTTCGTCAATCGGTCCACGATAACCCAGATAGAGTCATAACCTGACTGAGTACGTGGCAATCCGACGATAAATTCCATACTGATGTCCTCCCACTTCCACTCGGGTACCTTCAAAGGTTGCAACAATCCAGCGGGTCTTTGATGTTCGGCCTTCACCCGTTGGCATGTGTCGCATAGGGCAACGTATTCGGCTATATCCCTTTTCATACCATCCCACCAATAACAAGTCTTCAAGTCCTTGTACATTTTGGTACTCCCGGGTTGTATGGAATAGGGTGAATCATGTGCCTCTTTCAATATCATGTCGCGAAGGTGCTTCACGTTAGGCACACAAATCCTTTTTCCTAGCCAAAGCGTACCCTTCTCATCTTCTTTGAAATCCTCCTCTATTCCTTGTCAGATCCTCTCCTTGATCTCCTCATCCGTTACTTGGCCATCTCTTACCTCTTGCTCCAATGAGGATTGGATCTCCTTTACTTCCATGTTATTCAAAAATCCGAGGTGTAACCGTTGGAACCCACGTAGTTCGGGTGGTAGCTCCTGAATCGTGAGTTGATGACATGCTCCCTTCTGGCTCAATGCATCATCTACTACATTGGCCTTCCCAGGGTGGTAGTTGATTCCAACATCGTAATCCTTGATGAGTTCCAACCATTGATGTTGCCTCAAATTCAAGTCTGTTTGTGTAAATATGTACTTGAGGCTTTTATGATCTGTATAGATCTCACATCGATGACCAAGGATATAATGTCTCCAAATCTTCAATGCATGCACTACTGCTGCTACCTCCAAGTCATGTGTGGGATAATTAAGCTCGTGCTTCTTTAATTGTCGTGAGGCATAGGCTGCCACTTGTCCTTCTTGCATGAGCACACATCCGAGCCCCTGTCTAGATGCGTCACAATATATGTCAAAGCTCTTTCTCACGTCCGGCAATATCAAAACCGGCATTGTGGTTAGCTTTTTCTTGATCTCCTCAAAACTTTCTTGGCATGCTGGTGTCCATCGAAAGGCTTTTCCCTTCGTTAGCAACTCCGTCATAGGATTTGCTATCTTAGAGAAGTCTTTGATGAATCTTCGATAGTATCCCGCCATTCCAAGAAAACTCCGAATATCCCTCACGTTTTGTGACCGGTCCCACTTCAGAACATATCTCACTTTTCCGGGATCAACCGATACCCCTTGGAGATAATGTGGCCTAGGAACGATATTTCCTTTAGCCAAAATTGACACTTGTTAAGCTTGGCATACAATTGATGCTCGTGCATTTTCTGCAAGGTCAATCTCAAATGTTCTTCATGCTCCTCCTCGCTTTTTGAATACACCATAATGTCGTCGATGAAAACCACGACGAAATTATCCAAGTACTCCATGAAAACCTTGTTCATAAGTACATGAAGTATGCAGGTGTATTTGTTGACCCAAAAGATATGAAGGTATATTCATACGAACCATACCGTGTTCGAAAGGTTGTCTTGGGTATATCGGAGGGCTTAATCTTCAGCTGGAAGTATCCCGACCAAAGATCAATCTTGGAGAACACTCGGGCTCCTTTCATTTGGTCGAATAGGTCCTCTATACGGGGCAGAGGGTATTTGTTCTTGATTGTCACCTCGTTGAGAGACCTATAGTCCACGCACATCCTTTGGGTTCCATCCTTCTTGTCTACGAAGAGCACAGGAGCTCCCCATGGTGATGAGCTTGGACGTATAAAACCCTTATCCAGCTGCTCCTGGATTTGCTTCTTAAGTTCTACTAGTTCATTGACTGGCATCCTATAGGGTCTCTTTGCTATGGGTGCAGTTCTGGGTACCAAATCAATGGCAAATTCAATGTCCCGATCAGGGGGCATACCCGAAAGCTCCTCTGGAAACACGTCCGAGAATTCTTGAACCACTGGAATGTTGTCCAATGTTGTTCCTTCGACGTGGGTCAATATTGCCTTTTCGGTTGTTTGTTGGGCTGACTCAAACTCGACATGAATACCGTGCTCATTTGTCAACTGCACGCTTCTTTCAGCACATTCGATTACCCCGTTGTGCTTGCTTAACCAATCCATCCCGAGTATTATGTCAAGCCCTTGGGAATCCAAGACAATGAGGTTGGCAAGGAAGTCTACCCCCCTTATTTTAAGGCTTACTTTTGGACATACTATATTAGTCCTCATCTCTCCTCCGGGAGAATTAACTAACATAGCATATTTTAGGTGTGATATGGGTAGATTATGCTTGGCAACATACTTGGATGATATGAAGGAATGTGATGCTCCAGAATCAAATAAGATGGTGGCTGGGTTGGAGTTGGCAAGAAACATACCAATTACGACGTCCTCAGCCTGTTGTGCTTCCTCAGCAGAGACATGGTTCACATTGCCGCGAGCATAGTTCTGCTGTCCCCGGTTTCCTTGATTGTCCCCTCCGTTCGGTCTCGGGTTCTGTTTGGGCACGTTGCCTTACTGTCCAGGGCCTCTCCTTAGGCACTGGTTCACAAAGTGTCCTATTTCCCCGCATGCAAAGCATGCCCTGTTGCCTACGGCAGCAGGTACGTTGGGGCGGGGTTTTTGAACAGGAGCGCCATTGTTAGGTCAGGGCGCAGGAGGCAAGGAGACACGAGGTGCTGATGCAACGGGTGACTGATTAGGGCGATATGCAGGAGCGGTCGGTCCATACTGTGGTTCAGCTGGGGGCATGTACCGATGTCGTACGTTGCTCCCTTGGGGCGGGTATGGCATCTTCCTCTTGTACTCGCGCTCGATCTCTCGGATCTTGCTTTCGACTACTATAGCCTTGTCAACCAGCTTCTGAAAGCTTGCGTAGTCATTGTTGAGGAGCTGAACCTGGATCTCATTGTTCAACCCTCTCATGAACAGGTACTGCGTCCTCTGGTCTGAGTTGACATCTTCGAGGGCATACCGGGACAGTTGCGTGAACTTGTTGAGATACTCATTCACGCTTTTCTGTCCTTGGCGGTGACCTTCAAACTCCTGTCTCTTGAGCATCATTACACCAGCAGGGATGTAATGAGGGCGGAAACTCTCCTTGAACTCAGTCCAAGTGATTGTCTCCGGGTCGACATGAGCGTTGCATAGGGCATCCCACCAGTCAGCGGCAACTCCCATAAGTTGATGCGACGCAAAAAGAACCTTCTCTCAGTCATTGCACTGAACAATGGCAAGCTTCTTCTCCATGGATTTCAACCAATCATCGGCCTCCATGGGATCACTAGCTTGAGCAAAGGTGGGTGGTCGAGTCCTCATGAACTCTCCCAGTCTGTTGTGAGCTGGCAGTGGTGGTGGCGGTGGTGCCGGAACGGGTTTGTTGTTGTCCTGCAACTGACCAAAGTTTGGATCATGGTTTGCATAAGCTGATTCTGCATGGCCATCAACCGTTCCAGGTTGTTCTCACCAGCTCCGGGGTTAACAACAACTTCATCGTGGTCATCCTCTTGGTTATCACGGACGTTCCTTCGGCCGGCGTTTCCCCTCACCATCTGTGAGAGAGAACGAAATAGAATAGAAGGTTAGAAGATTAGGTAGATCCCCTATATGCATCAAGGTGGGTTGGACTATATATATTACCCCATATGAGGATGTGAACAAGTGACGAGACATTTCACACCTCCTCCTACTTATGTGTGGATATGGACAACGTTTTGAGACGTCCCACAACTCACACTTAAGCACACATTTCACGACAATCATTACAAGGGCCCACACAACCCTATTCAAGGCTGATTTCCTATGTCAAGGTAGTTTCAAGGCCAATCTACGCATCCTAGGGTGCTCCCTATAGTCAGCGTAGCTTAGTTACCAATCTGTGTATGATACCAATCTGTGATTGTATCTAGGTGTGTAATCTACCCCTATCCGTGGCTTTTGATACCAATTTGTGTTTCCTATTTAGGCATGTAACCCACTGTCAACCGTGGCTCTGATACCAATCTGTGACGCCCTCAATTCTGTGGAATACCACAGAACTGAGAACTTATGTGTATGTGTGCCCAGTATGTTCATCATACATACACATATGTTCCACAAACTGAATTCAGATTATATATTACCACGAATAACAGAGTTTGTTACAATATCTCATGAGTCTTGGACTCATGCTCACAGCGGAAGTCCTTATTTCTATGCAGCGGAAGTCTTTATTCTAATGTGGAAGAAATTTAACTAATGCGGAAGCAAATCTAAGCAGAAGTGGCTCCATCTCTAGTCCCTCCACAGGCAAGGTTGAGAACAGATTACACGCCTAATGCTCCACTTGGTCTCCATAGAAATCTCCTTCTGCTGCTGATGATGAAATAATAATGCAAGTTTGAGTACAATGATGTACTCAGCAAGTGCGGGAAAGCATGATATGTAGCTCATAACAAGGTAGGTATAAATGGTTCATTGCAGAAAGCAAAGTTATTTATCAAAACCATAATAAAACAGCAACTAAACCTTTAGGTGAATGTAATCCCAGCATGTATTAAATTACCAACATACCTCCATCACTTTCCATGTTCCACCCGAACATTAGCCAACTTCATTCTTCCTCACAAATACCTCCTCATATTCGCTACCATCTCATGAATACCATCTCGTATTCGCTACCATCTCATCTCATAAATAACTTCGCCTCACACCGAGACCAATCTCGTTGCCATGACCCAACAGTCATGCAACCCATCTTATCACCCAGACTCAACAGTCCCAAAAACCAAAACCATAATCAAAACCATAACCAATAACCATAACCAAGAACCATCCCAACTAATCATGGCAGTTGGCCAGGCGCTCGTGACTGTAAGCTCGGCTATCATGATAGTTTTAAGAACTCTGCAGAGTTTGTACCACTTTACCCATAAGTTTGTGATTTTTTCACCCGTCGGCGACTGCAAAACCTCCATTATACCAGTACACAACCGTCGGTGTATGGCCAAGACATCACAAAATAGCCTTTACAAAGGAGCTACTAGATGTATGGACTCACTAAGGTTTCACCGGCAGGCTAGAATCTCCAATTCTCCCACCCACGGGCCCCCTCTTGTGCCATGCAGTTCCCAGGGCAGTCCTCACTCGACTCCCATTCCCTGCGCCTTCCATAGTCCATAACAATCTAGCAACTTACATAATTACTCAGCTAAGCCGCACCCATACTTGGCCTTGTGGTGGCACTGTTATCCTGGCATGTGCAAGCATGAACCGGTCCTTAGATCTACGGCAAGTAAACCACCATCTCATGCTACCTCATTCACAAACCCTGTCTTGCCTAGATCTCCTCCGATCCATGTTCATTAACAACATTAGTTTTCTCATTATCATTATGAGTGCAGTTAGCTAGACACATCTATCTCGCTTCCCAATCCCATGGACTCAGCGAAGCATAAAGCAAAAACCATACCCGACTCATAAACTTCCCTAGCGACAAGGGTGGTTTAACCAAAACTAGTAAACTCCTATAAAAGGGTTTCCCATCATGTTTGACTCAGCACACACACCTTTTCGCAAAACAAAACAGTTTTCCCAAAATATAGGATCATTATGGTCAATGGAGCACTTGTCTTGTTCTTGCAATTCTGGTTGCTCTTGGATCTCTAAACCTTGTTGTTGCAGCTCGTCGTAAACAGCTCCCTGAGCTTGTCCTGCTATACAGGATCACGCACATACAAGATTCACAACAATCATTATCATGCACAAACTTTAACTAGATGCTATAATGCATATGCATGCTATCCTATGATTAGTTTTATTAGATCGGTTTGTACGTGTTCTTTCATGGATTTATGATGAATAGGGGTGTTCGGATCAGATGTGGACGTGGTGATGACCTTGTCTTTTAGATCAACCCGATCAACAAGTGATCCGTCCACGAGAAAGCTTCTGTTCGAAAGGAATCGAAGAACAGATGCCAGGAAAACATGGCGATGTTGCAAGGTGATATTGGAGACCTACCTTACGTTCTTCTCGGTCTCGAGGTCCTCCTCCGACAGATCGTTGGGGCTCTCTTCCGGCGATCTTCCTCACTGAACTCCGGCGATGGGCTTACTCGGCGAGTTAGGGCTAGGGCTCTAAGTCGTCGGCTCAGGAGTTAGAAAAGAAGTTTGTGGTTTTGGCCAGAGGTTTTGGGTTCTATTTATAATCGGGAAAAGAAGAGTCCTAATCTGATTGAACTTCGAATAAAAGTTCTATTCAGATTTTTGTTGAATCTTACCATCTTATCTTTAGTCGATTTGGTGCGGTATCATTGTGGACTTCAGGTCGGTTTCTGTTTCGGTATTGCTATGCGTACAGAATCCAAAAACCGCTCCAGAACTCGTTACCTCCTCGATGATGAGCTCCGGAAGCTCCACGTGTCCACCGGGTCCTGGTCTCTCCCTTTTCGCAGGGACGAGCTCTGGTTGTGCCGCGTGTCAAGCGAGCAAGACCTCCTTCTCCTTCAGAGATGGGCTCCACGCATGCTACGTGTCAGTGTCGGACCTTCCCTCTCTCCGAGGTGGCTCCGGGTGTGCCACGTGTCCTAACAGCGCCAGACATCCTTTCTTCTCAGAGACGCGCTCCGAGGTTAACACGTGTCCAATAGTGACGGATCTCCCGGAGATAAGATCTTGTGGCGACACGTGTCCAATAGAACCGGACCTCTCGGAGGTGAGCTCCGAGATCGACACGTATCCCGCGCGACTGGTCCTCTGATTTCCTCGGTGACTAGCTCCGAAGGTGACATGTGTCTTGTGAAAATGCCTTTGCTTCTTCCGCAGAGGCTAGCTCCGGGGGCAACATGTGTCCCGCAGGGTTGGACCTCTCCCCCTTTGCGGAGATGAGCCCCGAGCCTGCCACGTAGCCAGTTTAGCGGCGGACCTCTCCCCACTTCACAGGGATGAGCTCCGGACACGCCACGTGGCCATCGGGCCGCGGAAGTTGTCTTTGGTGCTTTCTGGAAACTGGATTCGGCTCTTATTGGCTATCCTTTTGATGCTGTTCCTACTTCTCTTAAAATGTTTTCTCTTCATAAAACACGAATATATGCTGAAACCAAAAATGAGGGTGTCATAAATTCGTGTCGGTATTCCCGTGCATACAAAAGCAAAAACTGCTTCAGATCTCTTTACCTCCGCGGTGATGAGCTCCGGAGGCTCCACGTGCCTTGCTGGGACTTGGGCTCCCTTTTTCTGCAGAGACAAGCTCCTGTTGTGCCGCGTATCAGACGGGCGAGACCTCCCTCTTACTCAGAGGTGAGCTCCGCTTGTGCCACGTGTTTGGCGGGCGGGACCTCCCTCTCTCCAGAGGCAAGCTCCGCGTGTGCCACGTGTCTGGTGAGTCGGGACCTCCCCTCTCAACAGAGGCGAGCTCCTCGAACGCCACGTGTCCGTGCCGGACCTCCCCTCTCTTCGAAGGTGAGCTCCGATAGTGCCGCGTGTCCTAACAGCGCCAGACTTCCTTTCTCCTCAGAGGCGAGCTCCAAGGTCGACACGTGTCCATTAGCATCGGACCTTCCGGAGATGAGCCCCGGGGTCGACACGTGTCCAACAGTGTCGGATCTCTTAGAGATGAGCTCTGAGAGCAACACGTATCCCGCGGGTTGGACCTCTCGGAGACGATCCCCGAGAGCGACACGTGTCCCGCGCGGCTGGTTCTCTCTTTTCTGTAGTGACTAGCTCTGATGGCGCCACGTGGCCAGCGGCCACGGGAGTTGTCTTCGGTGCTTTCCTGTGGACTGGATTTGGCTCTTTTTGTCTATCTTTTTTTATTCCTTTTCTGTTTCAACTTCTTTTAAAATGTTTTTCTACATACAAAATATGAATGCATGCAGAAATCGAAATTGAGGGTGTCACAACAGCAGAGCGATAGAGCGTGAGGTCTAAAATTTGCCGAAATTTTGCTAAGTGTTTGGAGAGATCGCGCACAACCATCGGAGACACGCATAAGAAACGCTCGACTATCATTTTCAAGTATGTGAGACGCACCTGGTATGGGCGCGTGTCACATTTTATTTGCCAAAAATTTGGTAAGTGTTGGGAGAGATGTGAGACTCGCTCAAATATTGTGAGTCTGTTTCTCTGAAACAATGTGGACATCTGAAACCTACTTTCTTACCCTGTCCGGACAAGTTATGTGCTGTTGGAGAATCACTAACAGTCACAAATAAAATGACTTTGAGACTAAAGTACTCACGCTTGTGCTCATCCCAGACCCGCACTCTGTCGTTGTACCACAACTCCTTCAGATCTTCAACCACAGGCATGGAATAAGTGTCGATGTCATTCCTAGGTTTCTGTGGCCCCGGTATCAGTCTTGACATCATAATATATTTCCGTTTGTTGCACAACCAAGGAGGAAGGTTCAAAATCGTTAGCACAATTGTCCATGTGCTATTGTTCTACTGTTCAAAAAGGATTCATGCCATCGGTGCTTATTGCATTCCTAATATTCCTCGGATCAATGGCAAATTCATGATTTCGTAAATCAATGTTTCGCTAGTGTGTGGCATCAGCAGGATGTCTTATCATTCCAGCATCCTGCTTATGCTTCTCTTTGTGCCATCGCAACAATTCTGACTCCTTCTTGTTTGCAAACCAACGCTTCAAATGAGGAATGATAGGAAAGTACCAAACCACCTTTTTAGGCCCGCTTTTTCTTCTATTTCTGTTGCAGTTCTCGTCATCACAATCGTCTTTCCAACAATTGAATCTATCGAGTCCACAAATAGGGCATTTATCGAGGTTTTCGTACTAAGGTCCACGATATAGAATGCAATCATATTTTGGACGCGTGGATTTTCTCCACCTCCTAACCCAGTGGACAGATTATCTTTTTTGCCTCATAAACTGTCTTAGGGACTGCATTGCCTTGGGGTAACATGTCCTTAAGGAGCGTCAACAATTCCTTAAAACTACAACCACTCCATCCGTTGCTTGCCTTCAACTGGAAAAGTTTCACCATCGCAAACAGTCTCGTGTACTGAGCCACACAACCATGATATAACGGCTTCTTCGAGTTTTCGATCATCTTCTTGTACTTTGTAAGTTCACCATTACGGTACTGATCATAGTCGTCATTGTGACACCCTCATCTCGGGTGTCAGCATATGTTCATGTTTTAATGAAGAAGAAAAACATTTTTAGAAAAGAGGGAACAGAAACAAGTATCAAAAGGATAGCCAGTAAAGCTCTCTGAGAGCGCCGAAAGCAACTTCCACGGACAGCAGACCACGTGGCGCGTTCGGAGCTCATCCCCAAAGAGATTGGAGAGGTCCGACGCTAAACTGGCTACGTGGCAGGCTCGGGGGTCACCTCCGCAATTGGAAAGAGGTCCGACCCTGTGGGACACGTGCTGCCGCGGAGCTAGCCTCTGCGGAAGAAGCAAAGGCATTTTTTAGAGGGCACGTGTCATCCTCGGAGCTAGTCGTCGCGGAAGTCAGGGGACCAGTTGCACGGGATACGTGTTGATCTCGGAACCCATCTCCGAGAAGTCCGGATCTATTGAACACGTGTCACCACCGGAGCTTATCTCCAGAGGTCCGTCGCTGCTGGACACGTGTCGACCTCGGGGCATGTCCCTGAGGGAAGGAAAGGCGGACAGACCGGCACTCACACGTGGCGTGCGCGGAGCTCGTCTCCGAAGAAGAGGGAGGTCTCGATCGATTGACACGCGGCACAACCGGAGCTCGTCTCTGCGGATTAGGAGATACCAGGCCCGGAGGACACGTGGAGCTTCCGGAGCTCGTCATCACGGAGGTAACGAGTTCTGGGGCAGCTGTTACGCGTAAAGATACCGGTACGCAACAGAAACCGATCTAAATTCCACGATGTTACCAAAGATAAGACGATAGGATCCAACAAAGATCTGAATAAGACTCTTATTCGGGATCCAATCAGATTAGGACTCTTCTCTTCCCGATTATAAATAGAACCCAAAACCTTTGGCCGAAACCACAAACTTCTCTTTCAAATCCTGAGCCGACGACTTAGAGCCCTAGCCCTAACTCGCCGAGCAAAACATCGCCGAAGCGCAACAAGGGAGATCATCGGAGAAGAACCGAGTGGTCTGAGGAGGACCTCGAAGTCAAGAAGAACGTGAGGTAGGACTTCAATACCACCTTACGACATCATTGTGTTCATCTCTTGCATCTGTTCTTCAATTCCTTTCGAACAGAAGCCTTCTCGTGGGCAGATCACTCGATGACCAGTTTGATCTAAAAGACAAGACCATCGCCACGTTCACCTTTAATCTGAACACCTCTGACCATGCAAGCCATGCAAGAATACGTACAGATCAATCTAATAAAACTAATCATAGGATAGCATGCATGTGCATCATCGCATCTAGTTTAAGGATTGCGCATGATATTGATTGCTGTGAATCTTGTATGCACGTGAATCCTACATAGCAGGACAAACTCAGGAAGCTGTCTACGACGAGCTGCAGCGACAAGATTTTGAGAATCGAGAACAACCGGAACCACGAGAACAAGGCAAGTGCTCCTTGACCATGTTGATCCTATGTTTTGGGTAAAACTGTTTTGTTTTGCGAAAAGGTGTGCGTGCTGAGTCAAACATGATGGGAAACCCTTTTTAGGAGTTTACTAGTTTTGATTAAACCATCCTTGTCGCTTGGGAAGTTTATGAGTCGGGTATGGTTTTTGCTTTATGCTTCGCTGAGTCCCTGGGATTGGGAAGCGAGATAGTTGTGTCTAGCTAACTGCACTCGTACTGATAATAAGTAACTGATGAGGTTAATGAACATGGATCGGGGGGAGATCTAGGCAAGCTTGGGTTTGTGAATGAGGTAGCATGAGATGGTGGTTTTACTTGCCGTAGATCTAAGGACCGGTTCATGCATGCACATGCCAGGATAACAGTGCCACCACAAGGCCAAGTATGGGTGCGGCTTAGCTGAGTAATTAGGTAAGTTGCTAGAGTGTTATGGACTGTGGAAGGCGCGGGGAATGGGAGTCAAGAGAGGACTGCCCTGGGAACCGCATGGCACAAGAGGGGCCCGTGGGTGGGAGAATTGGAGATTCTAGCCTGCCGGTGAAACCTTAGTGAGTCCATACGTCTGGTAACCCCTTTGTAAAGGCTATTTTGTGATCTCTTGACCATACACCGACGGTTGTGTATTGGTATAATGGAGGTTCTGCAGTCGCCGACGGGTGATGAAATCACAAACTTGTGGGTAAAGAGGTGCAAACTCTGCAGAGTTATAAAAACTATCATGATAGCCGAGCTTACGGTCACGAGCACCTGGCTAAACTGCCATGATTAGATGGGATGGTTATTGGGAAGGTTCTTGGTTATGGTAATGGGTTTGGTTATGGTTTGGTTTGGAATTGTTAAGTCTGGATGATGAAAGGGTTGCATGACTGGTGGGTCATGATATGAGATTGGTCTCGGTGCGAGACAAGGTTGTTTCATAAGGTGAGATGGTAGCGAATACGAGGAGGTATTCGTGAGTATGGGTAAAGGATTGGTTAATGTTTGGATGGAACACGGGAAGTGATGGAGGTATGTTGGTAATTTCATACGTGCTGGGACTACATTCATCTAAAGTTAAGTTGATGTTTTATCACGGTTTTATAAATCTGCTTTTCTGCAAATAAGCCTTTTATACCTACCTTGTTTATGAACTGCATATCATGTGTTATTCCCGCACTTGCTGAGTACATCATCGTGCTCAAAACTTGCATTATTATTTCTTCATCAACAGCAAGAGAAGGCTACTATGAAGATCAAGTAGAGCATTATGGCGTGTGATCTGTTCTCAACCTTGCCTGTGGAGGGAGTAGAGATGGAGCCACTTCTGCTTAGTTTTGCTTCCGCATTTAAATAAAGATTTCCGCTGCGTAGAAATAAAGACTTCTGCTGTGAGCATGAGTCCAAGACTCATGAGGTGTTGTAATAAACTCTATTATTCGTGGTAATATATAATCTGAATTCAGTTTGTGGAACGTATGTGTATGTGTGATGAACATCCTGGGCACACATATGCATTAGTTCTCGGTTCCGTGGTTTTCCACAGAATTGAGGGCGTCACAGATTGGTATCAGAGCCACGGGTTGACAGTAGGTTACACGCCTAGACAGAAACCTTAGATTGGTATTAGGGCCACGGGTTAACAGCAAGTTACACCTTAAATAGGAGTCACAGGTAGCTAAGCCACGCTGACCAAAGGAAGCATCCTAAGGAGAATAGCCTAGATTGACCTTTAAAACCACCTTGACATAGGAAACCATCCTTGAATAGGAGTTGAGTGGGCCCTTGTGATGATTATTTGTGAATATGTGCTTAGTGTCAGTTGTGGGACGTCTCAATAACGTTGCCCATATCCACACGTAAGAAGAAAAGAGGAGTGAAATGCTTCGGCACTTGATCACATCCTCATAAGGACTGATATATACAGTCCAACTCCCCTTGATGCATATAGTTGAAAGGACCTATCTAACCTTCTAACCTTCTATTCTATTTCGTTCTCTCTCACAGATGGTGAGAGGAAACGCCAACCGAAGGAACGTCCAGGAAGATGACCACGAGGAAGTTCCTGTAAACCCCGGAGCTGGCGAAAACAACCTAGAAAGGTTGATGGCCATGCAAAACCAGCTTATGCAAACCATGATCCAAACTTTGGGTCAGTTGCAGGCCAACCAAAACTCCGTTCCGGCACCACCGCCACCACCACCGCCGGCTCATAACAGGTTGGGAGAGTTCATGAGGACTCGACCACCCACCTTTGCTCAAGCAAGCGATCCAATGGAGGCCAATGATTGGTTGAAATCCATGGAGAAGAAGCTTGCCATTGTTCAGTGCAACGACCGAGAGAAGGTTCTCTTTGCGTCGCACCAACTGATGGGAGCAGTTGCTGACTGGTGGGATGCCTTGAGCAACGCCCATGCCAACCCGGAGACAATCACTTGGACTGAGTTCAAGGAAAATTTCCGCTCCCACTACATCCCTGTTGGCGTAATGATGCTCAAGAGGCAGGAGTTTGAAGGTCTCCGCCAAGGGCAGAAAAGTGTGAACGAATATCTCAACAAGTTCATACAACTGTCCCGGTATGCCCTGAAGATGTCAACTCGGATCAGAAGAAGCAGTACCTGTTCATGAGAGGGTTGAACAATGAGATCCAAGTTCAGCTCCTCAACAATGACTACGTAAGCTTCCAGAAGCTGGTTGATAAGGCTATTGTGGTGGAAAACAAGATCCGAGAGATTGAGCGCGAGTGCAAAAGGAAGATGCCATTCCAGCCCCAAGGGAGCAACGTACGACCTAGGTACATGCCCCCTGCACCGCAGTATGGACCAACCACCCCTACGTACCGCCTTGGTCAGCCACCACAGCAACGGTTTGTTGCACCGGCACCTCGAGTGCCCATGCCTCTTGCGCCCCGGCCTAACAATGGCGCTCCTGTTCAAAACCCCCGCCCCAACGTACCTGCTGCCGTAGGCAACAGGGCATGCTTTGCATGCGGGGAAGTAGGCCACTTCGCTAACCAGTGTTCGAAGCGAGGCTCTGGACAGCAAGGTAACGTGCCCAAGCAGAACCAGCGACCAAACGGAGGGGACCACCAAGGGAACCGTGGACCGCAGAACTATGCTCGTGGCCACGTTAACCATGTCACTGCTGAGGAAGCACAACAGGCTGAGGACGTCGCAATTGGTATGTTCCTTGCCAACTCCAACCCAGCCACCATTTTATTTGATTCTGGAGCATCACATTCCTTCATATCATCCGAATATGTTGCCAAGCATCATCTACCCGTATCCCACTTAGAATGTGCTATGTTAGTTAATTCTCCCGGAGGAGAAATGAGGACTGATATAGTATGTCCTAAAGTAAGCCTTAAAATAAGGGGGGTAGACTTCCTTGCCAACCTTATTGTCTTGGACTCCCACGGAATTGACATCATACTCGGAATGGACTGGTTAAGCAAGTACAATGGAGTAATCCAATGCGCTCAGAGAAGCGTGCAATTGACAAATGAACACGGTATCCGTGTCGAGTTTGAGTCAGCCCAGCAAGCGACCGAACGGGCGGACCTGAACCATGTTGAAGGAGTAGCATTGGACAACATTCCAGTGGTTCAGGAATTTTCGGATGTGTTCCCGGAAGAACTTCCAGGTATGCCACCTGACCGGGACATTGAGTTTGCCATAGATTTGGTACCTGGAACTGCACCCATAGCTAAGAGACCATATAGGATGCCCGTCAACGAGTTAGTTGAACTAAAGAAGCAAATTCAAGAACAGTTGGAGAAGGGTTTTATCCGTCCAAGTTCGTCACCATGGGGAGCCCCGGTACTCTTCGTGGACAAGAAGGACGGAACCCAAAGAATGTGCGTGGATTACAGGTCTCTCAACGAGGTAACAATCAAGAATAAATACCCTCTGCCCTGTATAGAGGACCTGTTCGATCAAATGAAAGGAGCCCAAGTGTTCTCCAAGATTGATCTTCGGTCGGGATATTTCCAGCTGAAGATTAAGCCCTCCGATATACCTAAGACAGCCTTTCCGACACGGTATGGTTCATATGAATATACCGTTATGTCTTTTGGATTGACGAATGCACCCGCATACTTCATGTACCTTATTAATAAGGTTTTCATGGAGTACTTGGACAAGTTCGTCGTGGTTTTCATCGACGACATTATGGTGTATTCAAAAAGTGAGGAGGAGCATGAAGAACATCTGAAATTGACCTTGCAGAAGTTGCGAGAGCATCAGTTGTATGCCAAGCTCAACAAATGTCAATTTTGGCTAAAAGAAATATCCTTCCTAGGCCACATCATCTCCAAGGAAGGGGTATCGGTTGATCCTGGAAAGGTGAGAGATGTTCTAAAGTGGGACCAACCGAAGAGCGTGAGGGATATTCGGAGTTTCCTTGGGATGGCAGGATACTATCGGCGCCTCATTAAAGACTTCTCTAAAATAGCAAAACCTATGACGGAATTGCTAACGAAGGGAAAAATCTTTCAATGGACACAAGCCTGCCAAGAAAGTTTTGAGGAACTCAAGAAAAGGCTAACCACAGCACCAGTTCTGGTATTGCCAGACGTAAGCAAGAGCTTTGACATATATTGTGACGCATCCAGACAAGGGCTCGGGTGTGTACTCATGCAGGAAGGACAAGTGGTAGCCTATGCCTCACGACAATTAAAGAAGCATGAGCTTAACTATCCTACACATGATTTGGAGTTAGCAGCAGTGGTGCATGCATTGAAGATTTGGAGACATTATATCCTTGGTCATCGATGTGAGATCTATACGGATCATAAAAGCCTCAAGTAATATTTACACGAACGGACTTGAATTTGAGGCAACGTCGATGGTTAGAACTTATAAAGGATTATGATGTGGGAATCAACTACCACCCCGGGAAGGCCAATGTGGTCGCTGACGCATTGAGCAGAAAGGGAGCATGCCACCAACTCACGGTTCGGGAGCTACCACCCGAACTTCGAAAGGAGTTCGAACGGTTACACCTCGGATTCTTGAATAACGTGGAGATAATAGAGATCCACTCCCCATTGGAGCAAGAAATAAGAGAGGGCCAAGCAACGGACGAGGGGATCAAGGAGATCAAGGAAAGAATCCGACAAGGGATAGAAAAGGATTTTAAGGAAGATGAAAAGGGTACGCTTTGGCTAGGAAAAAGGATTTGTGTGCCAAACATAAGACACCTTCGCGACATGATATTGAAGGAGGCACATGATTCACCCTATTCCATACATCTAGGGAGCACCAAAATGTACAAGGATTTGAAAACTTGCTATTGGTGGGATGGTATGAAGAGGGATATAGCCGAATACGTTGCCCTATGCGACACATGCCAACGGATAAAAGCCGAACATCAAAAACCCGCTGGATTGTTGCAACCTTTGAAAATACCTGAATGGAAATGGGAGGACATCAGTATGGACTTTATTGTCGGATTGCCACGAACTCAGTCAGGATACGACTCCATCTGGGTCATTGTGGACCGGTTGACGAAAACCGCCCATTTTCTTCCGGTAAAGGCCAGTTACAACGTTACACAGTTGGCAGAATTGTACATGGAGCAGATCGTGTGCCGTCATGGAGTTCCGAAGAGGATAGTCTCAGATCGAGGTTCTCAGTTTACCTCTAGATTCTGGAGGAAGCTGCAGAAAGCCATGGGTACACGACTGGATTTTAGCTCCGCCTATCACCCACAAACAGATGGGCAAACCGAAAGGACAAACCAAATTTTGGAAGACATGTTGAGAGCTTGCGCCTTGAAATGTGGGCGTAGTTGGGATAGGAGTTTACCGTATGCCGAGTTCTCCTATAACAACAGCTATCAAGCTAGCTTGAAGATGTCGCCTTTCGAAGCCTTATATGGTAGACGGTGTAGAACGCCACTGTTCTGGAACGAGACTGGAGAGAACCAGGTGTTTGGACCCGAAGTACTACAAGAGACTGAAAAGCAAGTCCAAACGATACGGGAGAACTTAAAGGCTGCTCAGTCACGACAGAAAGGCTATGCGGACAATAGGCGTAGGAAGTTGACCTTTGAAGTAGGAGACTTCGTATACCTTAAGGTATCGCCTATCCGAGGCCAACGACGTTTTAACGTCAAAGGCAAACTAGCGCCTCGCTACATCGGACCGTTTAAGATTTTGGATAAGCGAGGAGAAGTAGCCTATCAACTAGAGCTCCCAAACCACCTCTGCGACGTACATGACCTGTTTCATGTATCCCAGCTCAAGAAGTGCTTGAGAGTACCAGAGGAACAAGTGTCAATGGGAGAACTTGAACTTCAAGAAGACCTGACCTACGCAGAACACCCTGTCCGAATCTTGGACGTAAAGGAAATGGTCACCCGAAACAAAGTGATTCGATGGTGCAAGGTACAATGGAGTCATCATACTGAAGCTGAAGCCACATGGGAACGCGAAGAGGACATCAAGGCAGAATTCCCCCATCTATTTTCTACTAACGAATCTCGAGGACGAGATTCAATTTAAGGGGGGGGGGTAGATTTGTGACACCCTCATCTCGGGTGTCAGCATATGTTCATGTTTTAATGAAGAAGAAAAACATTTTTAGAAAAGAGGGAACAGAAACAAGTATCAAAAGGATAGCCAGTAAAGCTCTCTGAGAGCGCCGAAAGCAACTTCCACGGCCAGCAGACCACGTGGCACGTTCGGAGCTCATCCCCGAAGAGATTGTAGAGGTCCGACGCTAAACTGGCTACGTGGCAGGCTCGGGGGTCACCTCTGCAATTGGAAAGAGGTCCGACCCTGTGGGACACGTGCTGCCGCAGAGCTAGCCTCTGCGGAAGAAGCAAAGGCATTTTTCAGAGGGCACGTGTCATCCTCGGAGCTAGTCATCGCGGAAGTCAGGGGACCAGTCGCACGGGATACGTGTTGATCTCGGAACCCATCTCCGAGAAGTCCGGATCTATTGAACACGTGTCACCACCGGAGCTTATCTCCAGAGGTCCGTCGCTGCTGGACACGTGTCGACCTCGGGGCATGTCCCTGAGGGAAGGAAAGGCGGAAAGACCGGCACCCACACGTGGCGTGCGCGGAGCTCGTCTCCGAAGAAGAGGGAGGTCTCGATCGATTGACACGCGGCACAACCGGAGCTCGTCTCTGCGGATGAGGAGATACCAGGCCCGGAGGACACGTGGAGCTTCCGGAGCTCATCATCACGGAGGTAACTAGTTCTGGGGCAGCTGTTACGCGTAAAGATACCGGTACGCAACAGAAACCGATCTAAATTCCACGATGTTACCAAAGATAAGACGATAGGATCCAACAAAGATCTGAATAAGACTCTTATTCGGGATCCAATCAGATTAGAACTCTTCTCTTCCCGATTATAAATAGAACCCAAAACCTTTGGCCGAAACCACAAACTTCTCTTTCAAATCCTGAGCCGACGACTTAGAGCCCTAGCCCTAACTCGCCGAGCAAAACATCGCCGAAGCGCAACAAGGGAGATCATCGGAGAAGAACCGAGTGGTCTGAGGAGGACCTCGAAGTCAAGAAGAACGTGAGGTAGGACTTCAGTACCACCTTACAACATCATTGTGTTCATCTCTTGCATCTGTTCTTCAATTCCTTTCGAACAGAAGCCTTCTCGTGGGCAGATCACTCGATGATCAGTTTGATCTAAAAGACAAGACCATCGCCACGTTCACCTTTAATCCGAACACCTCTGACCATGCAAGCCATGCAAGAATACGTACAGATCAATCTAATAAAACTAATCATAGGATAGCATGCATGTGCATCATCGCATCTAGTTTAAGGATTGCGCATGATATTGATTGCCGTGAATCTTGTATGCACGTGAATCCTACATAGCAGGACAAACTCAGGAAGCTGTCTACGACGAGCTGCAGCGACAAGATTTTGAGAATCGAGAACAACCGGAACCACAAGAACAAGGCAAGTGCTCTTTGACCATGTTGATCCTATGTTTTGGGTAAAACTGTTTTGTTTTGCGAAAAGGTGTGCGTGCTGAGTCAAACATGATGGGAAACCCTTTTTAGGAGTTTACTAGTTTTGATTAAACCATCCTTGTCGCTTGGGAAGTTTATGAGTCGGGTATGGTTTTTGCTTTATGCTTCGCTGAGTCCCTGGGATTGGGAAGCGAGATAGTTGTGTCTAGCTAACTGCACTCGTACTGATAATAAGTAACTGATGAGGTTAATGAACATGGATCGGAGGGAGATCTAGGCAAGCTTGGGTTTGTGAATGAGGTAGCATGAGATGGTGGTTTTACTTGCCGTAGATCTAAGGACCGGTTCATGCATGCACATGCCAGGATAACAGTGCCACCACAAGGCCAAGTATGGGTGCGGCTTAGCTGAGTAATTAGGTAAGTTGCTAGAGTGTTATGGACTGTGGAAGGCGCGAGGAATGAGAGTCGAGTGAGGACTGCCCTGGGAACCGCATGGCACAAGAGGGGGCCCGTGGGTGGGAGAACTGGAGATTCTAGCCTGCCGGTGAAACCTTAGTGAGTCCATACGTCTGGTAACCCCTTTGTAAAGGCTATTTTGTGATCTCTTGACCATACACCGACGGTTGTGTATTGGTATAATGGAGGTTCTGCAGTCGCCGACAGGTGACGAAATCACAAACTTGTGGGTAAAGAGGTGCAAACTCTGCAGAGTTATAAAAACTATCATGATAGCCGAGCTTACGGTCACGAGCACCTGGCTAAACTGCCATGATTAGATGGGATGGTTATTGGGAAGGTTCTTGGTTATGGTTATGGGTTTGGTTATGGTTTGGTTTGGAATTGTTAAGTCTGGATGATGAAAGGGTTGCATGACTCGTGGGTCATGATATGAGATTGGTCTCGGTGCGAGACAAGGTTGTTTCATAAGGTGAGATGGTAGCGAATACGAGGAGGTATTCGTGAGTATGGGTAAAGGATTGGTTAATGTTTGGATGGAACACGGGAAGTGATGGAGGTATGTGGATTGGTTAATGTTTGGATGGAACACGGGAAGTGATGGAGGTATGTTGGTAATTTCATACATGCTGGGACTACATTCATCTAAAGTTAAGTTGCTGTTTTATCACGGTTTTATAAATCTGCTTTTCTGCAAATAAGCCTTTTATACCTACCTTGTTTATGAGCTGCATATCATGTGTTATTCCTGCACTTGCTGAGTACATCATCGTGCTCAAACTTGCATTATTATTTCTTCATCAACAGCAAGAGAAGGCTACTATGAAGATCAAGTAGAGCATTATGGCGTGTGATCTGTTCTCAACCTTACCTGTGGAGGGAGTAGAGATGGAGCCACTTCTGCTTAGTTTTGCTTTCGCATTAGTTTTTGCTTCCGCATTTAAATAAAGATTTCCGCTACGTAGAAATAAAGACTTCCGCTGTGAGCATGAGTCCAAGACTCATGAGGTGTTGTAATAAACTCTGTTATTCGTGGTAATATATAATCTGAATTCAGTTTGTGGAACGTATGTGTATGTGTGATGAACATCCTGGGCACACATATGCAGTAGTTCTCGGTTCCGTGGTTTTCCACAGAATTGAGGGCGTCACAGTCATGTCTCTCGACATTGCGTACTATCTCCTCTATGTTATGCACCTGAACCTCAATGTCGTCATCGGTGAACCCTAATATATCTGCCTCATTCAGATCATCGTCGTGATCTTCTTCGACACTGGTAGAGACCTCCCTCTCCAGATATGAATCTCTCATCTCTGCTTTATTAAGTCCCTCCTCCCCATGTTTGTTCCAGCATCGATAATCCAACATGAATCCATGTATGATCAAATGTGACCTCAACACATCATTTGAGCGATATCTCTTCTCATTCTTGCAATGTTTGCAAGGACAACAAATAGCCCCTCTAATGTTGTCCAACATGTCTTTCTTCGTGAAATCGGAAAATGCATCTACCCTTTTGATATACTCATTGCAAAGGCGTGGCCCGTACATCCAACTTCGATCCGACGACATCTACGTACAGAAAAGAAGATCTAAATCAAAGAAATTCGAAGCCACTAGTAGTCAAGATCTAAAGGGGTAAAAAATAGTAAGGGGCAAGAGAGGAGGAGAGGACTAACCCTTTGTTTTAAGAGCCACTGATAATCACCCCAAGATTTTTAGAAGGACACCTCCAAAGAGGTAAAGAAACGAATAGAACATGGCAAGAACAGGGCTGATTGGGCCGCTACTGTTCTGCCATAGCTAGGAGCACGTATAAGGGCATACGAAATTGAGACGATCCTCTGCAAAGGCGCGTCTCTGTATATTGGGAATGGGAGACGCTGATTAAAGGAGACAAGCACGAAGGAGAGCACGTCTACTTATCTTTCATAATAGGAGTCAAGCTGTAGGAACGTGCGTCTCCCTTTTGTCAGAGAAGAGGGCGCGTCTCGGATATTGATTTATCTGAGACGCGCCTTGAAGCAGGTCGTTTCCTTTTACCCTCCATCGAGCCAGTTCTAATCCTTGCTGATGCGGGTGCGTCTCGTTTTTCAAGATCGTAGACGATCGCCTTTGTGCTCGTCTCCGATCTTTGTCTCTGATTTGAGGTTCTTACATAGTGTACAAGCGAGGTTGTCCCGCGTGCGAGAACAAGAAGAAAGCCTAAATGTCGAGTGTGTGCGTAAGCTGTGTTCGCCGTGCAAGGGGAGGTTTCGGGCCTCCCCTTTTATAGCCTGGACGCCTATACCTACCTGCCTACTCCTCATAAATGGGACGGGTGTTTACATGGTGTGTCAGCGCCTAAGGCGGCCCAAAGCGGTACAGGGATGATGAGTACACCTGCTCCCGTTTAGTCTATGGTCTACGTCTACCCTCATGTTTGTCTTGTCGCGTGTGGCCTCTTACTATGTCTTAAATCTCTTCTGACGTTCCATCGCGTCGGCGTTTAAGCCTTCCGCCTGCTCCCGCTCCAGGCTTCTAGCTCGGGTTGCTTCTATCTCCCGGCCTTGTTGTCCGGGCCTTGAGGTCGGACGTCGTTCCTGTTCCCGGGGTCGGTCTTCGATGGCGTCTCTCTGAGTGTGCGCCCTTGGTTGTGGCCTGTGGAGCCACGTGCCTTCTTGCGGCTGGTCGGTCGACTGCTTCTTGGATACCCGGGGTATGTTACCCCATCACTTTGTCTGAACTAATTAGGTCATTTCGAGACTCGTTTTTTTGGTAAATTCAAAAAAAATTCTATTTTTTGTGTAGATTGTAGATAAATGACATAAGGGTTTAGCTTTTATGTTTTAAAAGTTTCCTTATATGGCTGATTTTGCCAATTATTTGAAGCATTTGGATAAATTTCAATTTGAATTCAAATTTGAACTTTTGGGCAACTAGATTGTTAGAGGAGCGATGGCTGTGATATTAGGGCCTAATGATACTTTCTGACACCGGGTGTCGCATAATTTTGTAAAACTTCGTTGTGTTAATCCTTTCTATGGTTTGTTGGCCTTTGGGGCATGCTTTTGCCTTGTGGCCTACGTTTTCTACATGAAGGAAACAATACAGTTTCTTGTGTTCTTGCCTTGAATTGTTCGGAGGTCATCTGCCTCTGCTCCTCATTGCATATCCCCCTCTGTTGTTTCCCTGACTTCGGTTGTTGGGGAACTAGCCGATGGTACTACTGTCTGCTTTATTATTGGGCCCCTCAATTTGGAAGATGAACTACAGAGGTGATTCCGTCATTCCCTAAGGCTGCCGCTTGAGCTTCACCGAGCGATTCCAGTCTGGTTGTCTATAGCTGCCTCAGGAAGAATTACAAATGCACTTTTGTTGTTCAACTCTTCTGCGATGGTTGGTTTTGGATTTTATGAACTCTTCGAAGGTGTTGTACTTGTACATTTCTGCAGTGAAGATAGTGTTGGAAAATTCACATGGCAATCGATTAACTTGATGAACCAAAACTGGAAAATAAAATAGAACATACATACTAGCAATTAACATAACCTGTGCTAGTAAAGGGCAGCCCGGTGCATGTAGCTCCCGCTTGCGCAGGGTCCAGGGAAGTGTCCGACCCATTTGGGTCTTTTGTACACAGCCTTTCCCTGCATTTCTACAAGAGGTTGTTTCCATGACTCGAACCCGTGACCTCATTGTCACGAGGCAGCAACTTTACTGCTGCACCAAGGCCCCCCTTCATAACATGTGCTAGTGCTACATAAAAATAATCATACGAGAGATGAAAAGACAGATTGTCCAACAAGAACATCATAACGTTAAATAATCGTGAATCGAGCGAGATACTTGCAGATAATCCCGCTATGAAGTAGAGGATGAAACGAGGAACTTGATGATGAGGCTGATGTTGACAGAAGTGTGTAACATCCTACTTTGCGTAAAGAGTTAGTGAAAATTTAAATTCCAAAACATGCTAAAACTCGTTTCAATTTGAATTTGAATTGGAAATAAAAATCAAATTGGAAACTAAAATGGGAAAAACCAATGAGGAGCATGGGTGTAACTTGGGCCAAAAGTCCACCTTCCCCTAGCAGCCCACACTCTTTCCCCCAGCCCAACTCGCACATTGGATTCCTTCCTCTTCTCATTGATAGATGGGACCCACACATCAGCCTCTACCTTTTTTTCTTTTCCCTCCCCTCCCCAAATCGGGCTCTCCTCTCCTTGCCAGAACCTAACCCCGCCGCCTCTACCCCCTCCGGTCCGGCGCCACCACCCATTGCCTCGCTCTCCTTCCCCGAGCGCCGCCCGCTCCATCTCCTCAGCGCCACCGCCCGCCTCGGCCTCCTCTCTCTCGCCGGCCTCCCGCGACCTCCTCCGTGCCTCGCCCCGCCACCGCGCTCCCTGAACCTCATCTCCCTCCTCGCCGCGCCCCGCGCCCGCCCTCGCCTCCGTCGTCCGCTCCCGCTCCTCACGGCCCCGCCTCCTTCCTCAGCACCGCCGCGCCGCCTGCCGCTCGCCTTAGCCCAAGCTCTGCCCCCCATCTCCACCGCCGTGCCCTCCTCGCTCGACCCTGCCTCCCCGCTCGTCCATGCCGCCAAGTCTTATGCGGCCGTCGCCGCTCGCGCCAAGATCGAGGACCTCCGCGCCGCCAAGCTTGATCTGGAGGTGAAGCTCGTCGAGGGGCGCCGCTAGAACCAGGCCATCACCACGGAAGCGCACCGCATCGAGGGGGTCTTCATGCAGGCATGGGAGGAGGTCATCCTCGCCGACCCGCTCCTGCGTTGTTTCCTCGTCGGCCGCCTCTCCGACTACGTCGTCTCGCCCGCCTCCGCCGAATACCGCCGCCTCCTTGCGCAGCTCTCCGCCGTGGGCCCCTTCGACCCCGTCGGCCCCGTGCTTAGGTTGCAGCTCACCGAGATGGCCACCCCCTTCTGCGCCGCGCTCTACTGCGTGCTCGCCTGCACCGGCGCCTGGGCTCCTCGCGGCCATGCACGCGAGCATCGTAAAGGTTGGGCTGGACTCGGATATGTTCGTGCGAAGCTCCTTGATTTACGCTTACCATCATTACAGGGTTTGCACAGAGTGGAGACGAGAGACGTCTCCCGTAGTTTATTGACTGACTGCGTGTGGAGCTCATGCAGATCCTACTCCGCTGCATCAACCGCCCGCTCGCGCGGCTCCGCGTCTCGCTCTCCGACGCCGAGCACGTCTCCTCGAAGACTCACTCCAAGTGTCCGCCGCGAGGTCCTGCACGACATCATCCTCGAGAAGACACGTCGTTGAGTTCTTCGTCCACAATTGCCTCCTCGACTCTTGCTCCCGCGCGTAGGCCAATGGACGACTAGGGAGGTGTCACCCGAGGCCGATTCCTGTGAGCCATGGGTCGCCGCTGCCGCCGACGGGTGGCCTCTGCTCGAGGAGCTCACCTTCAAGTGCATTATCGTCACCGACGAGTGCCTCGAGTTGATCGCGACCTCCTTCAGGAAATTTCAGGTGCTGCGCCTCGTTTTGTATGGAGATGTAAAAACTTTGATTTGTTCTAGTGTGATCTAAAGTTGCTTAGGGTTTGCCTAAACTTTTAAGACTGGTGTGCTATTTTAGATAATGAGTATGCCCACGGCTCGCTCATCAATGATTAATGCCAAAATGGTGCACACAAGGTGTATGATGAAATGCTTGACAAAGGGTTCAAGGAGAGTAATGTTAATTTTAACCTTCGCATCACAAGGTTGTCGGAAAACTCTCCCGAAAGTTCCCCGGCGTGGATTGGCGTTGGAACCCCTAATCTGACAAGATCTGGTGAGGTTTTCTGTCCTTCACCATGTTCCATCGATTTCGTTCGGTTTTTCCTTTGTGCTAACCACCTCGACACATTTGCCTTTCTCTAGAACGCGTCTCGGACCCGCATAATGCGCGAGAAGGACATCCCAACGGTGATTCCGAAGATGTCCGAAGAGCGTCGCCGCTCCTCCATGCCGCGAGCCATTTTCTTCTCCTTCCCCGGCCGCACGAGCCCTTTAGGTTATACGTGTACAAGTGACGATCAAGAAACAACTCGAAGACTTTGAAGATCAAGAGTTCGACCACTGGACTGAGCAACGATATAAGAAAAAGGCAAGTGTCCTTGACCACTTTGATCCTATTTAGGAATTTTAGTTAGAAATTGCATGCATGTCGTTAAATTTGAATCCCAAGCTAGAGTGTTTACTAGAACTTCCATATTATTCCTTGTATCCTGAATA
Organism: Neostapfia colusana; assembly: GCA_030760725.1. Lineage (NCBI taxonomy): Eukaryota > Viridiplantae > Streptophyta > Magnoliopsida > Poales > Poaceae > Neostapfia > Neostapfia colusana. The sequence continues at coordinate 113,873,429 of JASWHV010000006.1, forward strand.
GGGTTGGTTGGGATTTACTTTACGGTTGTTTTATTGCTGCTTAGCCCTGCTTAGTAGATGGGATGAGAGTAATTTACATTAATGTTATTATCATGATCATTGAGGATGTTGTTGTGGTGCTATATATGGTATATATATGGAGAGTAGAGATAGGAATCTAGAAGGCTGGTTGGTACGGGGTTGGTGTCGTGTGCACGAGACTCGGGCTGGTTGTTAGTGCCTACGTAGATTCTAAGGACCGGTTCGTGAGACTTCGTGAACTAGCTTACACCGTGCCACCACAAGAACTGGTATGGGATAGAGTGCCCAAGTAATTAGGTGTATTCTCGATGCAGTGTGAGTGTTTGATAGGTGTGGGGAATGGGAGTCAGTAGGACTGCCCTGGGATCCGCAAGGCTCAAGAGGAGGCCATTGCGGCGGAGGTAAAATGGACCCTAGGATGCCGCAGGGGTGAAACCTCAGTGGGCTCATGCTAGTCAGGATTCCCTTTGTAAAGGATTCATCTTGATCTCCTGGCCGCATACCATAGGAAGTGTGAAATGTGACTAGCTATCACGGGCAAAAGGGAGGATTTAATCCACCTCGCGATGGGGGACGGAATCACAACTTGTGGGTAAAGTGGTACAAACTCTGCAAAGTCAAAATTGTCTTGATAGCCGTGCTCACGGTAAAGAGCGGGCTAGTAACTCTCTCATGATTAACATGGTTCGGGAGCTGGTTGGTGGTTTTGGGATGAGGATACAGTTGGACTTGGAGATACTTGCATACTTGGTTAGGGTTGTTGGGATATTCACCTAGTAAGTAGGTTTCTTAATAAGACTAAGGATAGGTTGCTTGGTGCATAAGCCGAGTTGGCCTTCTTTGATTCTTGCCTCATATTATGCATATTTTTCCACACTTGCTGAGTACTCTATGTACTCAGGCATTTTTCTTTTTCCTTGCTAAGTGAAAAAAAGATCAAATGAATACGGTGTGAAGAAGGTCACAGAGTTGCAAGTCGATTTGCCCGTGGACGGTCTTACAAGGTTTCCCTCTTCCGCTGCTATCCGAAACATTTTAAGGTATAAATGTTGTTTATATTCAATATATAATTATTTATCATTATTGTCCTACATGAATGATTAAACCGATCCTGGCATACATGTAGATTACGGCCGGTTTCATGTTTTGTAAAACCGGGTGTGACAAAGTGCAACAAGCGGTCGTGCGACTGCACTTCCTAGAAACCTGATTGCCAGCGCCCGTGCAGGCCTTCAAATCACCGATGTCGGCTCGGAGACACCGCTCTCCCTCGGTTTGCTGCACGACAAATGAAGGGACGGCAGGACAGAAAATGGCGGCGCTTGAAATGATTAATTATTAAACAATTTTCTGTGTGTCCTTTCTAGTAACCAGTACATCTCCTTTTATACTAGAGTCAACCAATACCTTGAATTTGATCTGCCATTATTTTAAGAAACCACCCCCTGAGACTTTCAAACGTGCAACTAATGGGAGTAATAATACGCATAATACATATTAAACGTGTGCAATTATGCTCTCAATTTCTCCTTATGATGAGACCAGTAATGGAGAATAACGCACAATAAATCTGTGCAATTACGCTTTCAATAACTCGTAATTCATCCTCATGATGAGACCAGTAAAGAAGCATAATACACAATAAACATGCACATTTACTTCTCATGTTAACATGGCAGTTTAGGTGTTGATAGAGTACCTATTTACAGGTGTGTAGAAAATAAACCGCCTGACATAAGAAAATTCGTCACGACATGATCGCGCATCGTCAAAGTCACAAGTCACACGTTAAACACACGTAAAACGTGAAACTCGCATGAGCGTGCGTGTGTGTTTGTGTTCCTAGCAACCTCCTAGTCCCTTATTATTTTCATGTTGAGAACCAGTCAAAGGGCCACTATATATTGGGAGATGTCTACCTAGATGGGCAATGTGGCACTAAAGTCCCATGCCACCTCTACACACCATCTTGACTTTTCCATCAGGATATTTGGCCCATATAAATTAGCCCATTAATAAATTGCTACAAATAAAGGCCAAATTAACAGACAGGGGTTCTTGGTCGAAATGCGAAGCTAAATGACCTACGTGCATCCCCTCTAAAGCAATTTATATTACAACTTCATCTTGCACATTTGGGACCTGAAACTTGAGGCTTATAAACCTTCAGAAGTAGCTTTTCAAAGTTTCTTTCTCTTGTAGATTGTAGTTCCAAAGATTATCCTTAGTATACACCTTCTTTTTGAGGCCTTGAAAGTTGAAAAGCACAAGTTGTTTCTTACATTCTTTCATGAGAAGATGGGCCTCCGAGGAAGAAGAATGAACCAATTGAGTGTTGGGCCTTCAAGCGCCAGGATAAAAAAAAATTCACCAAGGCGATGCCGCCGTTTCCCCCAGCAGAGGCAATGGCGGCTTCTAGCCCATCAGAAATTGCCTTAGATCGGAGAGATCATCGTATTTGGACAGGGAAACCGGACCGAACTGGAGTGGTCAAGGAGTGAACTAGAGTCCTTCGAAGCGAGGGGAGCTTGAATCGATGGTTCACGTGAAGCCCGCAGCATTTGATGAGACCATTTGGTTTCTTGATTCGGAATCGTGTCAGGAGGATGACCTCGCTGGATCAAACACCCATCAGGAGTACTCCCTCCGCTATGGAATAAATAATATTTAGGATAAAAAATTAGTTAAAATTAAACTAAATTAGTTGTTCTAAACGTAGAAGGAGTACTTGCTATTGGTGTAATAAAACGAATCTAGTATATTTAGCTTTGATTTGTTATTTTTTTTAAAGAAAAGAGAGCTAGCCGAGATAGAGATGAGTTGAGCCAGCTTACGAAAGCTACGAAGTTCCTCGCCCAGCCCTAGACTCAGGTAGCAAGTTGCACCGTACTGTACGTAAGCCATATACCAATGATCGATCTATGCTACTCAGGTGGAGCAGTAGAAACGAGTTGAGCTTAGCCTACAGCACGCAAGCGTCGCACCGATGATCGATGCTAATGCTCATGTGCTGTGTGCAAACTATTGGTGCCCGTTCGCATGCATGGCCCACCGGACGCTCCCTATCGAGTCGTCGTCCGCCTATCTTGTACTAGCAGCCTATAGCTTTCTTTAGTTTGCTGTGCCTGCCGATCGATATCAGCTCAGGTTGCAGCCGCCGGTCCTGCTGTGAATGTGATCACCTAGATATGCACGCATGCATGCATGCACACATGTGCGCGCGCTAGCTTTCCGGTATTCCGCGACAGCATGCATACAGAAGCGAGCAAGAGCCGCGACGTTTGGCGAGGCCATGATGCATGCACTCGGCACGGCGCGCGCGTGTGGCTGGCTGGCCATCTACCGGCTGCCTTTGCTGCTCTCTGCCTCTGCAGCTGTCCTGTAGATGCCTTCCTGGTCAAACAACGAAGAAGCTGTCCGGACCGTACACGTACAGAGATCAGCGGGCCGGAATCTTTTCAGCAACAGGCCAATTAGGTTTACACAGGCCCATGTAAAAGCCCAAACGGAGCGGGAAGGTATATCCTCTCGTCCCGACTAACGGCCCAGATCATCATCATGGAGTTGGCTATGCATGTCTTGGCCTCAAACCATGACAGCTTTCCATTGCCATATATAAACCATACTATAGTACTTAATAATCAATGTACTTACAAGTTACAACAATCAACGGTTCAGTACCTAGTTAGGAGGTCCATACATAGACCAGAATACTGTAGTAGTCCATCAAATTGGAAACAAAAGATAAACACTCGCTATTGCTGACTACGTACTGAGAAGTATCACTATCGTCCTTCACTGTTGCTGTCCATGCATGCATCATCAACATGTTCGTACTGTATGTTTAGTTTGATAATACTGTCATCGCAAAAAAAAATTGAAGTTTGTTAATACTGCTTTCCACGGCTGCGTGCACCGGCGGCAGAAGTGGGTCATCAGCACCAACGAAAGGGATATGCTTCGTTAGTCCCTTTATAATTAGTAATAATCCTTGTGTTAATTCGATGCCTCACTGTCGTCTTGGTGTTGAGGGCACCATATGACACCCTCATCTCTGGTTTCTGCATGTATTCATATTTCATGTAGAGAAAACATTTTAAAGAAAGTGGGAACAGAGAAATTATCAAATAGATAGCTAGTAAGAGCCGAATCCAGTTCACAGAAAGCGCCGAAGATAACTTACCGCGGCCGCTGGCCACGTGGCGTGTTCAGAGCTCGTCCCTGTGAAGTGGGGAGAGGTCCGCCGCTAAAATGGTTACGTGGCAGGTTCGGGGCTCATCTCCGAAAAAGGGGAGAGGTCCGACCCTGTGGGACACGTGTTGCTCTCGGAACTAGCCTCTGCGGAAAAAGCAAAGGCATTTTTCCGCAGGACACATGTCACCTATGGAGCTAGTCATCATGGAAATCAGAGGACTGGTTGTGCGGGATACGTGTCGATCTCGGAGCTCACCACCAAGGGGTCCGGTTCTATCGAACACGTGTCGCCACCGGAGCTTATCTCCGGGAGGTCCGTCACTGTTGGACACGTGTTAACCTCGGAGCTCGTCTCTGAGGAAAGAAGAGAGGAAAGGTCCGGCACTGACACATGGCGTGCGCGGAGCTCACCTACGAAGGAAAAGGGGGGTCTCGCTCGTTTGACACGCGGCACAACCGGAGCCCGTCTCTGCGGAAAGGGAGAGACCAGGACCAGGTGGACACGTGGAGCCTCCGGAGCTCATCACCGCGAAGGTGACGGGTTCTGAAGCAATTTTGGAATCTGTACGCGTAGAAATACCGGAACAGAAGCCGACCTGAATTCCGCAATGATACCGCACCAAATCAACTAAAGATAAGTTGCAAGATTCAATGACAAATTGAACAGGACTCTTATTCGGGATACAATCAGATCAGGACTCTTCTCTTCCCGATTATAAATAGAACCCAGAACCTCTGGCCGAAACCACAAACTTCTTTTCCAACTCCTGAGCCGACGACTTAGAGCCCTAGTCCCAAACCGCCGAGCAAAACATCGCCGGAGTGCAGCAAGGAAGATCGCTGGAGGAAAGCTCAACGATCTGAGGAGGACCTCGAGACCGAAAAGATCGTAAGGTAGGTCTCCAATACCACCTTACGACATCGTTGTGTTTTCTTTGCATCTGTTCTTTGACTCCTTTCGAACAGAAGTCTTCTCGTGGACATATCACTTGATGATCAGGTTGATCTAAAGACAAGATCATTGCCACGTCCACCTTTGATCCGAACACCTCTGTCTATACAAGCCATGCAAGAACACGTACAAACCAATCTAATAAAACTAATCATAGGATAGCATGCATATGCATCATCGCATCTAGTTCAAGGTTTGTGCATGATATTGATTGTTGTGAATCTCGTATGCACGTGATACTACCTAGCAGGACAAGCTCAGGGAGCTGTCTACGACGAGCTGCAGCAACAAGGTTTTGAGATCCAAGAACAACCGGAACCGCAAGAACAAGGCAAGTGCTCCTTGACCATATTGATCCTATGTTTTGGGTGAAACTGTTTTGTTTGCGAAAAGGTGTGTGTACTGAGTCAAACATGATGGGAAACCCTTTTATAGGAGTTTACTAGCTTTGGTTAAACCACCCTTATCGCCAGGGAAGTTTATGAGTCGGGTATGGTTTTTGCTTTATGCTTCGCTGAGTCTAGGGGATTGGAAAACGAGATAGATGTGTCTAGCTAACTGCACTCGTAATGATAATGATAAGCTAATGTTGTTAATGAACATGGATCGGAGGGAGATCTAGGCAAGACCGGGTTTGTGAATGAGGTAGCATAAGATGGTGGTTTACTTGCCGTAGATCTAAGGAACGGTTCATGCATGCTCATGCCAGGATAACAGTGCCACCACAAGGCCAAGTATGGGTGCGTCTTAGCTGAGTAATTAGGTAAGTTGCTAGAGTGTTATGGACTGTGAAAGGCGCGGGGAATGGGAGTCGAGTGAGGACTGCCCTGGAAACTGCATGGCACAAGAGGGGGCCCGTGGGTGGGAGATTGGAGATTCTAGCCTGCCGGTGAAACCTTAGTGAGTCCATACATCTAGTAACCCCTTTGTAAAGGCTATTTTGTGATCTCTTGATCATACACCGACGGTAGTGTACTGGTATAATGGAGGTTCTGCAGTCGCCGACGGGTGATGAAATCACAAACTTGTGGGTAAAGAGGTGCAAACTCTGCAGAGTCTTAAAACTATCATGATAGACGAGCTTACGGTCACGAGCGCCTGGCTAAACTGCCATGATTAGTTGGGATGGTTATTGGGATGGTTCTTGGTTATGGTTATGGATTACGGTTATGGTTTGGTTTTGGGACTGTTGAGTCCGGTTGATAAGATGGTTGCATGACTTTGAGTCATGTCAACGAGATTAGTCTCGGTGTGAGACGAAGTTGTTCATGAGATAAGATGGTAGCGAATACGAGGAGGTATTCGTGAGATGGTAGCGAATACGAGGAGGTAGTCATGAGTAAGGATGATGTTGGTTAATGTTCGGGTGGAACATGGAAAGCGATGGAGGTATGTTGGTGATTTAATACATGCTGGGATTACATTCGTCTAAAGTTAAGTTGCTGTTTTATCAAGGTTTTATAAATCTGCTTTTCTGCAAATGAACCTTTTTTTATACCTACCTTGTTATGAGCTACATATCATGTTTTCCCGCACTTGCTGAGTACATCATTGTACTCAAACTTGCATTATTACTTCATCATCAGCAGCAAGAGAAGACTACTATGAGGACCAAGTGGGGTGTTAAGGCTTGTGATCTATTCTCAACCTTGCCTGTGGAGGGAGTAGAGATGGAGTCACTTCTGCTTAGAGTTGCTTCCGCCTTAGAATAAAGACTTCCGCCACATAGAAATAAAGACTTCCGCTGTGAGCATGAGTCCAAGACTCATGAGGCTTTGTAATAAACTCTGTTATCCGTGGTAATATATATTCTGAATTCAGTTTGTGGATCATATGTGTATGTGTGGAGAACATCCTAGGCACACATATGCATTAGTTCTCTGTTCCGTGGTATTCCAAAGAATTGAGGGCGTCACAGATTGGTATCAGAGCCACGGGTTGACAGTAGGTTACACGCCTAGATAGAAACCTTAGATTGGCATTAGAGCCACGGGTTAACAGTGGGTTACAACCTTAAATAGGAGTCACAGATTGGACACAGATTGGTAGCTAAGCCACGCTGATCCAAGAAAGCATCCTAAGACGCTTAGATTGGCTTTAAAACCACCTTGGCATAGGAAACCATTCTTGAATAGGAGTTGTGTGAGCCCTTGTGATGATTGATTGAAGTTATACGCTTAGTGTGAGTTGTGGGACGTCTCAAAACGTTGTCCATATCCACACGTAAGTAGAAAGAGGTGTGAGATGTTTCGGCACTTGTTCACATCCTCATATGGGCTAATATATATATAGTCCAACTCACCTTGATGCATATAGTTGAAGGGACCTACCTAACCTCCTAACATTCTATTCTATTTTGATCTCACTCACAGATGGTGAGAGGAAACGCCGGCCGAAGGAACGTTCGTGACAACCAAGAGGATGATCACGAGGAAGTTCCTGTTAACCCCGGAGCTGGCGAGAACAACCTGGAAAGGTTGATGGCCATGCAAAACCAGCTTATGCAAACCATGATCCAAACTTTGGGTCAGTTGCAGGCCAGCCACAACCCCGTTCCGGCACCACCGCCACCACCACGGCCGGCTCACAACAGACTGGGAGAGTTCATGAGGCCTCGACCACCCACCTTTGCTCAAGCTAGTGATCCCACGGAGGCCGATGGCTGGTTGAAATCCATGGAGAAGAAACTTGCCATTGTTCAGTGCAATGACCGAGAGAAGGTTCTCTTTGCATCGCACCAACTTACGGGAGCCGCAGCTGACTGGTGGGATGCCCTGAGCAACGCTCATGCCGACCCGGAGACGATCACTTGGACTGAGTTCAAGGAAAGTTTCCTCGCTCATTACATCCCTGCTGGTGTAATAATGCTCAAGAGGCAGGAGTTCGAAGGTCTCCGCCAAGGACAGAAAAGCGTGAATGAGTACCTCAACAAGTTCATACAACTGTCCCGGTATGCCCTCGAAGATGTCAACTCAGATTAGAGGAAGCAGTACCTGTTCATGAGAGGGTTGAACAATGAGATCCAGGTTCAGCTCCTCAACAATGACTACGTAAGCTTCCAGAAGCTGGTTGACAAGGCCATAGTGGTTGAAAACAAGATCCGAGAGATCGAGCGAGAGTGCAAGAGGAAGATGCCATACCAGCCTCAAGGTAGCAATGTACGACCTCGGTACATGCCCCCTGCACCACAGTATGGATAGACCACTCCTGCATACCGCCCTTGTAAGCCACCACAACAACAATTTGTTGCACCGGCACCTCGTGTGCCCATGCCTCCTGCGCCCCGACCTAACAATGGCGCTCTTGTTCAAAACCCCCGCCCCAACGTACCTGCTGCCGTAGGCAACAGGGCATGCTTTGCATGCGGGGAGATAGGACACTTTACGATCCAGTGCCCGAGGAGAGGCCCTGGACAGCAAGGTAACGTGCCCAAGCAGAACCCGCGACCGAACGGAGGGGACAATCAAGGAAATCGGGGACAGCAGAACTATGCTCGCGGCAATGTGAACCATGTCTCTGCTGAGGAAGCACAACAGGCTGAGGGCGTCACGTAATTGGTATGTTCCTTGCCAACCTTATTGTCTTGGACTCCCAAGGGATTGACATAATACTCGGGATGGATTGGTTAAGCAAGCACAACGGGGTAATCCAATGTGCTGAAAGAAGCGTGCAGTTGACAAATGAGCACAGCATCCGTGTCGAGTTTGAGTCAGCCCAACAAACCACTGAAAGGGCAAATTTGAACCACGTTGAAGGAGCAACATTGGACAGCATTCCGGTGGTTCAGGAATTTTCAGACATGTTCGCGGAAGAGCTTCCAGGTACGCCCTCTGACCGAGACATTGAGTTTGCCATCGATTTGGTACCCGGAACTGCACCCATAGCCAAGAGACCCTATAGGATGCCCGTCAATGAACTAGTAGAACTAAAGAAGCAAATTCAGGAGGAGTTGGAGAAGGGTTTTATACGTCCAAGCTCGTCACCATGGGAAGCTCCGGTGCTCTTCGTAGACAAGAAGGATGGAACCCAAAGGATGTGCGTGGACTATAGGTCTCTCAATGAGGTAACAATCAAGAACAAATACCCTCTGCCCCGTATAGAGGACCTATTCAACCAAATGAAAGGAGCCCGAGTGTTCTCCAAGATTGATCTTCGGTCGGGATACTTCCAGCTGAAGATTAAGCCCTCCAATATACCCAAGACAGCTTTCTGAACACGGTATGGTTCGTATGAATATATCGTCATGTCTTTTGGGTTGACAAATGCACCCGCATACTTCATGTACCTTATGAACAAGGTTTTCATGGAGTACCTGGATAAGTTCGTCGTGGTTTTAATCGATGACATTATGGTGTATTCAAAAAGTGAGGAGGAGCATGAAGAACATTTGAAATTGACCTTGCAGAAATTTCGTGAGCATCAATTGTATGCCAAGCTTAACAAGTGTCAATTTTGGCTAAAGGAAATATCTTTCATAGGCCACATTATCTCCAAGAAAGGGGTATCGGTTGATCCCGGAAAAGTAAGAGATGTTCTGAAGTGGGACCAACCATAGAGCGTGAGGGATATTCGGAGTTTTCTTGGTATGGATGGATACTATCGATGCTTCATTAAAGACTTCTATAAAATAGCAAAGCCTATGACGGAGTTTCTAATGAAGGGAAAAGTCTTCCAATGGACACCAGCCTGCCAAGGAAGTTTTGAGGAACTCAAGAAAAGGCTAACCACAACACCGGTTCTGGTATTGCCAGACGTAAGCAAGAGCTTTGACATATATTGTGACGCATCCAGACAGGGGCTTGGATGTGTGCTCATGCAAGAAGGACAAGTGGTAGCCTATGCCTCACGACAATTAAAGAAGCATGGGCTTAATTATCCTACACATGACTTGGAGCTAGCAGCAGTGGTGCATGCATTGAAGATTTGGAGACATTATATCCTTGGTCATCGATCATAAAAGCCTCAAGTACATATTCACACAAACGGACTTGAATTTGAGGCAACGTCGATGGTTGGAACTCATCAAGGATTACGATGTTGGAATCAACTACCACCCCGGGAAGGCCAATGTAGTAGCTGATGCATTGAGCCGAAAGGGAGCATGTCACCAACTCACGGTTCGGGAGCTACCACCCGAACTACGCAAGGAGTTCGAACGGTTACACCTCGGATTCTTGAACAACATGGAAATAATGGAGATCCACTCCTCATTGGAGCAAGAAGTAAGAGATGGCCAAGCAACGGATGAGGAGATCAAGGATGTCGGTACCCGCGATATGGGGTACCCTCGCGCACAGGGGAAAATGCCTAAGGAACTCGCCCTTCTCCGCAGGGAGAGCTCCGAAGGCGCCACGCGTCTGGCGGGGCCGGACCTCCCTCTCCTCAGAGAAGAGCTCCGGGCCCACCACGTGGCATACAGAAGCCGGACCTCCCCCTATGCGGGAGAGAGGTCGGAAGGTGCCACGTATCCGGCGGGGCCGGACCTCCCTCTCCTCAGAGAGGAGCTCCGGGCCCGCCACGTGGCATACAGAAGCCGAACCTCCCCCTCCGCGGGGAGAGGTCCGGAGGATCCACGTGTCCTGTGGAGCCGAACCCCCCTCTCCTCTGAGGAGGGCTCTGGGCCCGCCACGTGGCCAGCAGAACGGCGCTGCCTGCCCCCGAGTGATAGGCAGCGGGCGTAAAGACGCCCCATACCTTGCCCGTACAAGGTATTGAAGGCCCGCGTCTTCCCAAGATGCGGAGATGCGGAGCACGCCTCTGTCAGGTGCCGTTGCACCCAGTCGCATCACAGACTGGCACGCAGTGTCAGAGCCTGCCAGCCAATAAACGCAGCGACAAGACATCCCATGCCGCCCCCGCCGTCATCATCCACTACGACTAGCAGGCGGCATGGGTAGGGCTGCAAGACGAAGACTCAGAAGCCTTCGCCAGAGACAACTACCAGCATAACTGCAGATACGGTAGATAACAGTCAATCTCCCCGGGACCACCTGTCGGGTCCCGGACCCCCCTTGTAAGCCACCCGAGTCTTGGACTATAAAAGACTCGGGTAGGCGACGGTAGCATAGGTTCGCACTCTCGCAACTCATACACTAGACTCCAGCCATTCACACCCAAGCTGTAACTCATCCTCAAGCTCAGGACTCCGGTTCTGAGCAACAGGCAATACAGCGAGCTCCATAGCTCGCCGTGGACGTAGGGTTTTACGCTCCGGCGGCCTGAACCACGTAAAACTCGCTGTGTCAAGCTCTTACTAACTCGTCCATACGCTCAAGCTCTCCGCAAGGGACTAGCCCCACTGAAAAAAGAACCTCCGCGGGCTGCCCAGTGCAGGCCCAGGGGAAGTGTCGACCGAACACTTCGACATTTGGCGCGCCAGGTAGGGGGCTTTTCCCTTGCGCGACGAGTTTCCGCCGACGAGGATGACCAAGCTTCCTTCAGCGGCAAACTCTCCTCCTCCGCGTTCACGGTGAACCGTGACCAGCGGGGAGTACATGTCGACGCACTCAGGATGGAGTATGTCGGCACAAGCTGGTAGCCAGCAGCCGACTCCAGCAACACCGACTCCGGCAAGGCAGGCTCCGACCAGCGTGAGATCTTCTGCAGCGCTGAGCGTACACCATGGGGGTGCGCTAGCTGCAGCAAGAGCGCTACTGCGCAATCCACCTGCTGGGGATGCACCCCACTCAGCGACCCAGCAGTGGGTCCGCGAGGTGGACCGCCTTGTCGTCGCCGTCGCAAACCCTCGGTTTCGGCGAGGGCGACGCTCCGGCCAACCGGCTGTGTCGCTGACGTGCACGCCAACGGTTGACGGGCAGACGGCGGGCTCCAGCTCCACCAGGTTTCCGTCGACGGACCTGAGGGCAGAGCTGGAGCGGTGCCACTTGAGCTAAGATGCCCGAGTGTTCCTCGAGCGACGTCGAGAAAGGCGTCGCACCCAAGAGGCCGGCGACAGCATGACGTCGGCCTCGACCCAGCCTGAAGGGAAGATCTTCGCCATGCGAGCTCTGCCCCAGGCGTACGCCGCGCAGCATATGCCACAACCATATGCCCTGCAAGCGGCGTCCCCAGTCTATGGAGCAGCCTTGCCCATACCGGGGTACACTGTGCCAGGTGCGAACCAAGCGTCCGTGGCAACAATACCTGCGGCAACAGGAGCAGGATGTGCGCGCCCTTGCACCCCACCTTCGCTTCGCGAGGTGGCCGCGCAAGTTTTGGCCGCACCTGCCCGAAAAGTACAACGGCAGCGTTAACCCGTCGGAGTTCCTCCAGATCTACTCCACCGCCGTACTAGCAGCAGGAGGGGATGAGGCTGTCATGGCCAACTACTTCCCCGTCGCCTTGACCGGCCCAGCCCGGTCTTGGCTCATGAATCTCTCTCAGGGTTCTATAACTTCCTGGGGAGAGCTCTGCCGGCAGTTCGTCGCCAACTTCGGCAGTTCCTACACCCGGCCTGGCACGGAGCTCGACCTCCACGCCATCCAGCAACAACCAGGGGAGTCGCTGCGCTCCTTCATCCAGCGGTTCACCCAGGTGCAAAACACCATTCCACACATCCAAAACGCTTCTGTGGTGGTGGCGTTCCGACAAAGCGTTTGGGACAAGAAGATGCTCGAGAAGCTCGCGACTAGGGAGGTCCGCGACATCTCGGAGCTCTTCAGCCTGGCGGACAAGTGTGCCAGAGCAGCCGAAGGGCGGAGCTGGCACTCACTGCCAGCCTCCGAGCCAGGGGGTCAGCCGGGATCTGGCGCCGCTTCCTACGGAAGCGGCGGGAATATCAAGAACAGGGGTGGTGGCAAGATGAAGCCGCCAGCCGCGGCCCCCGTTGCCGCAACAGCGGCGCCCAGAGGAGCTCGGGGGCCGCGCCCCGACAAAAGGCCGCGACAATCACCGGCTCCAGGCGGAGACCAGGGCGAGTTATGCCCCGTGCATGGCACGAGTTACCATACTGCTGCCGAGTGCCGGGAAATCCAGAAGCTCACGGAGCGCTTCCGGAAAGGGTAGCAGCTCCTAACTGATGCCCCACCCTACCGTCAAAGGGAGGGCAAGCAGAAGGTCGACGCCCCAGACGACGTCGACCGTCAGGTGCAGTTCCAGGAGCTTCAGCGCGCCGTGAAGGCGGTGCGCAATCATGAGAGCCCCAGCTCCAGCGATGACGAGCACCGGAAGATGCTCTACGTCATCTTCGGCGGGTCCGCTGACCCCTCGTCCCGAAGCGCGGCTAAAGCCTTGCGCCGAGCGGTAGCGTCGGTGGCTCCTCTCCCGAGTGCAGCACCGCACCTCAGGTGGATGGGAACCCCCATAAGCTTTGATGCCACCGACTGCCCCAGGAACATGGCTGGGGCCGGCCAACTACTGCTCATGGTGGCCTCCACCATCGCCAACGTGAGGATGTACCACGTTTTGGTGGATGGCGGGGCTGGACTGAACCTCATCAGTCGCGCAGCCTTCCAGAAGCTGCAGATCCCGATGGCCAAGCTCACTCCATCGAGCCCGTTCTCAGGGGTAGGGCCGGGACAGGTCGTTCCCTACGGCCACATCAGCCTCCCGGTGACCTTTGGGGCACCGGACAGCTACCGGACAGAGTACATTCTGTTCGACGTGGCCGAGATCGACCTCCCCTTCAACGCCATAATCGGCAGGCCAGCCCTGTACCGATTCATGGCAGTAGCCCACTACGGCTACCTTGTCTTGAAGATGCCTACACCAACAGGCGACCTCAAGGTTTGTGGAGACCGTGCTGCCGCAGTGTTATCCTTGGAAAAGCTTCAGGCGCTTACAGCAGCTAGAGCACCAACCCCAGGCAGTGCAGAACCAAACCAGCTCCACCCAAGTGCACGCCACCGTGCCTCTACCACAGCGCCCCATGTGCAACCCCTTGACGAGGACGACGTCCCCTCGAGGCTCGTCCGAATCAGCGCCGATGCCACCCAGACCACCCGGGTAGCCGGGGGCCTGGATAGCAAATAGGAAGGCGCGCTCGTTACCTCCCTCCGGCACAATGTCGATGTGCTGCATGACAGCCGTCGCGGATGCTAGAGATCCCTAGGGAGGTGATTGGGCACTATTTAAAGGTCTTCCCCGACGCCCGGCCAGTCTGACAGGATGGAAAGTCCACCACCCCGGGTGCTTGGCGAACCCTGTTGTCGTCCCGAAGGCCGGCGGGAAGCTCCAGAAGCCTATCGACTACACCAGTCTCGATAAGGCATGTCCTAAAGATCTATTTTCTCTCCCTATGATAGATCAAATAGTAGACTCGATGCCAGGCTGTGATATGCTGTGCTTCCTAGATGCTTACTCGGGTTTCCACCAGACCCCTATGTCTAGAGAAGATGAAGAGCACACCTCCTTCGTCATAGTAGTCAGTCTGTACTGTTATGCCTCTATGCCTTATGGCCTAAGGGACGCTCTCCCTACCTTCGTACGTGCAATGCACAAGACCTTAGGAGAGCTAATGAGAGACTCAGTTGAGGTGTGTGTTGAAGACATTGTTGTTAAGGTCAGACACAGCTCATCCCTACTAGATAACCTGGCCTTAGTCTTCGCCCTTCCGACAAGTGTGAGTTCGGTGCACCCTCTGGAAAACCCTTAGGGTTCCTGGCCTCGCGCCGAGGAACTGAAGCTAACCCAGAGAAGATCAAAGCCATCGGCTCGAGGCGACCTTCCGCTCGCAAAAAAAAGAGAGAAGAGAGTCCAAAAATTCACGGGATGCCTAGCTGCACTGAGTCGGTTTATACCGAGGTTAGCAAAGCGAACGCTCCACTTCTCTAAGCTCCTACGCAAATCCGGGCCATTCGCTTGGACCGACGAAGCGGAGGAAGCTCCCCAGGAGCTGAATCAGCTCCTGATGACCCTACCCGTAATGGTAGCCCCCGAGCCCGAAGAGCATCTGTTGCTCTACATCGCGGCGACGGCTGCAGTGGTGAGTACGGTCCTCGCCGCAGGGCGGCCGAACCCCTCATCGCCGCAGCCTGCTCCGGTATCGGGAAACAAGCGCCAGGAAACCCCGGAGGTCCGAGACGACCCCCCCGGGTCTCCAAGGCAACCCCCCGGAAGTCCAAAACGAACCCCGGACCCCCGACACAACCTCCCGGAGGACCAGAAGGACCTCCCGAAGGCGCAACGGGACCCCCCCGGAGGCCCACCAGAACCTCCCGGATGTCCAACGGGACCCCCCGGAGCTCCCGGGAAATCAGCGGGGCCTTTCGGAGGTCCAAGACAACATGGGGACCTCCAAGTATCAGCTCCCGGTGGCCTCCCCGGGCCCGCGAGAGGTTCTGTCTACTTCATCAGCGCCACCACCACAAGTGGACGCCAACGCAGGATTGACCCAGGGGGCCATGAAGACGGTGAACCAGGACCCCGGGCTCTGGCCTTCACCGGGCCTCACTGGATGCTCTTATTCAACGGCTCCTTGCGAAATCAGGGGGGCCGGTGCTAGCGTACTGTTCCTCATGCCATCGGGGGAGCAGTCTGGGTATATGGTGCGTCTCAATCCCAAGGCAACCAGCAACATGGCAGAGTATGAAGCACTCATCCTTGGCCTAAAGACAGCCCTGTCTCTAGGCGCTCGCCAGTCGTTGGCACAGGGTGACTCCTAGCTAGCTATCAAGCAAGATGGTGGAGAAAGACTTCCTCGCCTTGGACCTGTGCCACGTACCGCGCGCTAGCAAGGATGCAGCTGACGACCTCTCCACGAAGACCCCAACCGGAGCACCTGTGCCCGAAGGGGGCTTCGAGAGGACGTTGTAGCGGCCCACAGCCCGGCCCACCGAGCCGGGTGAAGGGGGCTAGACCAGCACCTCGAAGCTGGCGGTCCCGGCGGCCATGGACGCCGCCAAGGATCGTAAGTGTCACTGGGGACTCCGTGCAACCCAGCGCTCAAGATCCAGATGCTCAAGTCAGACCCGATGCATGGATCACGGAGATCCGGGACTACTTGAAAGACAATATCCTCCCTGATGAATGTGTATCCGCTGAACGGATCGTGCGTATGGCTAAGAGACACGTGATGGTAGAAGGGGATCTCTACCAACGCGGCGCCAACCGCGTCCTATTGCGGTGCATAACCCAGGGGGAAGGCTGCGACTTGCTCGCTGAGATCCATGGAGGCGAATGTGGGAGTCACTCTTCCTCACGCACGCTTGTCGGTAAAGCCTTTCGGCATGGCTTCTACTAGCTGACAACATTCCAGGATGCCGTCAAGCTGGTCGAGAACAGCAAGGCGTGCCTGTTCCACGCCAAGCAGATCCATACACCGGCTTGAACGGTACAGATGATCCAGCCCACATGGCCATTTGCCGTACGGGGGCTGGACATCCTGGGACCTGGGACCATTCCCCAGAACCGAGGATGGGGACCCGCTCCCGAATCCTCGGAACACAGAACACCTCCGTAAGTTCTACCCCTAGAGCAACAATGGGACAGACTCTTCTTTTTATAATAAATTCCATAAAAGTCCAGGAACAGTGCTCGGAGCAGCTAAGCCTCAGGGGACGGTCCAGGACAACGTTCAGCTTCGCCTGGTTCCGACCCCAAGCGCGTAGAGTCTTGCTTCCCTTGAGGCGGGTCGTGGCCTCCATACCCAGCCTGCCTTCCTCCTATGGAAATTTATATGAAAAGAAACCTGCCCTACGCTGCTCTTCTTTGGTGCTCATTTAATTTACTTATTAAATTATTATGACTGCACTACTAGCGCGGGCTCACCATGCGTCCAGCTCCCTCTTCTCATTCTCACCTTTAGTCGGCATTTGCTGCCCTACCAGAGGCGGTTGCGTTGGAGGTACCGGCCGATAGCCAGGGGGGCCCCAAGCCCCCGGCACTTCGTGCACGGTAGCTCCCGAGCACCATATAAGTGGACAGGGACCGTAAGCCAAATAAGACTAAGAGATAGAGCAGGGGGAGCCCCCAAGGAGAATTACGTTTCCCTTACTTGTGTGCAGGACCTCACGGCCTCAGCTCCCCGCAGGAGTATGGTAGGCACATCCATCCAATGGAACGCACCTACCAGGGGGCCGCTACGGGATCGCACAAGACCGAAACCCCAAGGTAAGATCAAAAAACTAGACCTCACCGCCTCCGCAGGAGCAAGGCCCGAAGGTCCCACGTGTCCAGCACGGCCAGACCATCCACCTCCTTGAGGGGGGGGCTCCGGGCCCGCCACGTGGCCTACAGAAGCCGGACCTTCTCCCCTCCGCGGGGAGAAGTCCGAGGACTCCACGTGCCCTGCAAGCCCGGACCTTCCCTCAGAGGGGAGCTCCGGGCCCGCCATGTGGCCAACAGGCCCGGATCCCTCCGTTCTCGTAAGGCGGGTCCTGGAGACCTCTGGGGTCCTTAGTATACAGTGAGGACCCGGAGAAGGTGTCTGCAGAGCTCCGAGATTGGTCAAAGCCTCCGAGTACCTTGCGGAGCTAAGGACTCGGCTAGGGAAAACCAGGAAGAAGATTAGGACATGCAGACACAGAAAGAAACAGGAGTCTGTTCATACAAATGGCTCCACGAGCTGGGCTACAGACTCAACAAAAATAAAAAAGGAAGTACAGGGCCTTGTGGCCACGGGGACAGGTGCCTAAGAGTCCCCGGACTCCCGATGAAATCTAGAGGCCACGAGGGCAGCCACATCCTCGACCTCGGCCCTGGCAGCTTCCTCCCGATCGACAACAGGTCCTAGACGGACTGGCCCCAGAGAAAAGGAAGGGTCTCGGCTCCGGAACCACGCCAGTACGTGCACAGCGACCTCCTTCGCAAGGCCCCGACCTTCCACTTCAAGCTCGTCGGCGATCACCGCTTCGAGCCGACCCAGCTCGTCGCCGATGGACTCAAGTGCCGGGATCGCTTCACACATCGGCCGCGTCGGAGCCTCTATCTGCACTACCACCCAACTCTCCCTCCAGTTTTCCCACCTTGATGCGCTGAAGGGCAGAAGGTACCCAGAGACCTTTGGGTCCTTGCAGCGATGCTGGAAGTAGTATGTCCCCATCTGAGTCTTCGAGCCGCGCCCAGTCGTCCGCAACACCAAGAAATAGCGGAAGAGTGTCATAGAAGCGTGCACCCCCACAAACATCTCGCAGAAGTGGACAAAGACAGCAGCCATCGCGAAGGAGTTGGGAGAAAGATGGTGGAGATGGAGCCCATATGTCTCCAGCAGTGTGGCAAAGAAGGAAGAAATCGGCGGAACGAACCCCGCCAGAGCATAAGCAGTGAAGAAGACCATCTCCCCCTTCTCCAGGGTCAGGGGGAGAGATCCCCGGCGAATCCGGTGTTTCTGTTCTTCTGTGCGCCAGCCCAGCAGCCTGCGCACTGGCCCAAGCTCGGAGGAACGAACGAGGCGCGTCGGGAGCAAGTTGGAAGCCATGGCGAAAGAGAGCACAAGGACAGGGAAGCCAAGGCGCAAGAGTTCAAGGGAAGAACGAGCGCTAGGAAATGCGAAGGGAAGCCGCGTTGCGGGTAAGATCCCCTTTTAAAACTTTCCAGGAACGATTCGAGATGATTCGAAAATCTTCGAGTACATCGCATCGGCGACCGCGTTGGCTCCGAGACCGGGCGCCGATGACAGGTGGACCCAAGCCGCCAAACTGAAGCGGTGGGTCGAGGAGTCAGTCGCCCCAGAAGACAAGCCGGCAAGGCGCTTCGACGGTTCCGGAAGAAAGCGCAGCGGCGTACAAGGAATGGCAGCCTTGGGAACCGCCGCAGTAAAAGCAACCATCAAGTGGGCGCACGCTCCCACGATCCCGTGGCGGTTCGTGCTCCGGCAGCGGTCAATGCGGGACTTAGAGAAAGTGCGCGGATCAGAAGAGACGGAGGTCCCACCTCGGGCTCGCTATCTCCCCCGAGATGGGCCCGGGGGCCACTGTCGGTACCCGCGATATGGGGTACCCCCACGCACAGGGGAAAATGCCTAAGGAACTTGCCCTTCTCCGTATGGAGATCTCCGAAGGCGCCACGCGTCCGGCGGAGCCGGACCTCCCTCTCCTCAGAGGAGAGCTCTGGGCCCGCCACGTGGCATACAGAAGCCGGACCTCCCCCTCTGCGGGAGAGAGGTCCAAAGGTGCCACGTATCCGGCGGGGCCGGACCTCCCTCTCCTCATAGAGGAGCTCCGGGCCCGCCACGTGGCATACAGAAGCCGAACCTCCCCCTCCGTGGGGAGAGGTCCGGAGGCTCCACGTGTCCTGCGGAGCCGGACCCCCTCTCCTCTGAGGAGGGCTCCGGGCCCGCCACGTGGCCAGCAGAACGGCGCTGCCTGCCGCCGAGCGATAGGCAGCGGGCGTAAAGACGCCCCATACCTTGCCCGTACAAGGTATTCAAGGCCCGCGTCTTCCCAAGACGCGGAAACGCGGAGCACGCCTCTGTCAGGTGCCGTTGCGCCCAGTCGCATCACAGACTGGCACGCAGTGTCAGAGCCTGCCAGCCAATAAACGCAGCGACAAGACATCCCATGCCGCCCCCGCCGTCATCATCCAGTACGACTAGCAGGTGGCATGGGCAGGGCTGCAAGACGAAGACTCAGAAGCCTTCGCCAGAGACAACTACCGGCATAACTGCAGATACGGTAGATAACAGTCAATCTCCCCGGGACCACCTGTCGGGTCCCGGGCCCCCCTTATAAGCCACCCGAGTCTTGGACTATAAAAGACTCGGGTAGGCGATGGTAGCAAGGGTTCGCACTCTCGCAACTCATACACTAGACTCCAGCCATTCACACCCAAGCTGTAACTCATCCTCAAGCTCAGGACTCCGGTTCTGAGCAACATGCAATACAGCGAGCTCCATAGCTCGCCGTGGACGTAGGGTTTTACGCTCCGGCGGCCTGAACCACGTAAAACTCGCTGTGTCAAGCTCTTACTAACTCGTCCATACGCTCAAGCTCTCCGCAAGGGACTAGCCCCACAGAAAAAAGAACCTCCGCGGGCTGCCCAGTGCAGGCCTGGGGGAAGTGTCGACCGAACACTTCGATAAAGGAGATCAAGGAAAGAATCCGACAAGGAATAGAAAAGGATTTCAAGGAGGATGAGAAGGGTACGCTTTGGCTAGGAAAAAGGATTTGTATGCCTAACATAAAACACCTCCGCAACATGATATTGAAGGAGGCACATGATTCACCCTATTCCATACATCCCGGAAGTACCAAAATGTACAAGGACTTGAAAACTTGTTATTGGTGGGATGGTATGAAGAGGGATATAGCCGAATATGTTACCCTATGCGACACATGCCAACGGGTGAAGGCCGAACATCAAAAACCCGCTGGATTGTTGCAACCTTTGAAGGTACCAGAGTGGAAGTGGGAAGACATCAGTATGGATTTCATCGTCGGGTTGCCACGTACTCAATCGGGTTACGACTCCATCTCGGTCATCGTGGACTGATTGACGAAAACCGCCCATTTTCTCCCTGTAAGGGCCAATTACAACATGGCACAATTAGCCGAGTTGTACACGGAGCAGATCGTGTGCCATCACAGAGTTCCGAGGAGGATAGTCTCAGATCGAGGTTCTCAGTTTACCTCTAGATTCTGGAGGAAGCTGCAGGAAGCCATGGGTACAAGACTGGATTTTAGCTCCGCGTATCAGCCACAAAATGATGGGCAAACCGAAAGAACAAACCAAATTTTGGAGGACATGTTGAGAGATTGTGCCTTGAAACATGGGCGTAGTTGGGATACGAGTTTACCGTATGCCGAATTCTCCTATAACAACGGCTATCAAGCTAGCTTAAAGATGTCGCCTTTCGAAGCATTATATTGTAGACGGTGTAGAACGTCGTTGTTTTGGAATGAGACCGGAGAAAGCCAGGTGTTTGGACCCGAAGTACTACAAGAAGCTGAAAAACAAGTCCAAACGGTACGGGAGAACTTAAAGGCTGTTCAGTCACGACAGAAAGGCTATGCGGATAATAGGCGAAGGAAGTTGACTTTCGAAGTAGGGGACTTTGTATACCTTAAGGTATCGCCTACCCGAGGCCAACGACGT
Organism: Neostapfia colusana; assembly: GCA_030760725.1. NCBI lineage: Eukaryota > Viridiplantae > Streptophyta > Magnoliopsida > Poales > Poaceae > Neostapfia > Neostapfia colusana. Next base: position 113,894,565 of record JASWHV010000006.1, read on the forward strand.
TTCAACGTCAAAGGCAAGCTAGCACCTCGCTACATCAGACCATTTAAGATTTTTGACAAGCGAGGAGAAGTAGCCTATCAACTAGAGCTCCCAACCCACCTCTCCGACGTACATGACGTGTTTCATGTATCCCAGCTCAAGAAGTGCTTGAGAGTACCAGAGGAACAAGTATCAATGGGAGAGCTTGAACTTCAAGAGGACCTGACTTATGCGGAACACCCTGTCCGAATATTGGACGTAAAGGAAAGGGTCACCCGGAACAAGGTGATTCAATGGTGCAAGGTACAATGGAGCCATCACACCGAAGCTGAAGCCACATGGGAGCGTGAAGAGGATATCAAGGCAGAATTTCCCCATCTATTCTCTACTAACGAATCTAGAGGGCGAGATTCAATTTAAGGGGGGTAGATTTGTGACACCCTCATCTCTGGTTTCTGCATGTATTCATATTTCATGTAGAGAAAACATTTTAAAGAAAGTGGGAACAGAGGAATTATCAAATAGATAGCCAGTAAGAGTCGAATCCAGTTCATAGAAAGCATCGAAGACAACTTACCGCGGCCGCTGCCCACGTGGCGTGTTCAGAGCTCATCCCTGCGAAGTGGGGAGAGGCCCGCCGCTAAAATGGTTACGTGGCAGGTTCGGGGCTCATCTCCGAAAAAGGGGAGAGGTCCGACCCTGTGGGACACGTGTTGCTCTCGGAACTAGCCTCTGCGGAAAAAGCAAAGGCATTTTTCCGCAGGACACATGTCACCTCCGGAGCTAGTCATCATGGAAATCAAAGGACTGGTCGCGCGGGATACGTGTCGATCTCAGAGCTCACCACCAAGGGGTCCGATTCTATCGAACACGTGTCGCCACCGGAGCTTATCTCCGGGAGGTCCGTCACTGTTGGACACGTGTTAACCTCGGAGCTCGTCTCTGAGGAAAGAAGAGAGGAAAGGTCCAGCACTGACACGTGGCGTGTGCGGAGCTCACCTACGAAGGAAAAGGGGGGTCTCGCTCGTTTGACACGCGGCACAACCGGAGCCCGTCTCTGCGGAAAGGGAGAGACCAGGACCAGGTGGACACGTGGAGCCTCCGGAGCTCATCACCGCGAAGGTGATGGGTTCTGAAGCGATTTTGGAATCTATACGCGTAGAAATATTGGAACAGAAGCCGACCTGAATTCCGCAATGATACCGCACCAAATCAACTAAAGATAAGTTGCAAGATTCAATGATAAATTGAACAGGACTCTTATTCGGAATACAATCAGATCAGGACTCTTCTCTTCCCGATTATAAATAGAACCCAGAACCTCTGGCCGAAACCACGAATTTCTTTTCCAACTCCTGAGCCGAAGACTTAGAGCCCTAGTCCCAAACCGCCGAGCAAAACATCGCCGGAGTGCAGCAAGGAAGATCACTGGAGGAAAGCTCAACGATCTGAGGAGGACCTCGAGACCGAAAAGAACGTAAGGTAGGTCTCCAATACCACCTTACGACATCGTTGTGTTTTCTTTGCATCTGTTCTTTGATTCCTTTCGAATAGAAGACTTCTTGTGGACATATCACTTGATGATCGGGTTGATCTAAAGACAAGATCATTGCCACGTCCACCTTTGATCCGAACACTTCTGTCTATACAATCCATGCAAGAACACGTACAAACCAATCTAATAAAACTAATCATAGGATAGCATGCATATGCATCATTGCATCTAGTTCAAGGTTTGTGCATGATATTGATTGCTGTGAATCTCGTATGCACGTGATCCTACCTAGCAGGACAAGCTAAGGGAGCTGTCTACGACGAGCTGCAGCAACAAGGTTTTGAGATCCAAGAACAACCGGAACCGCAAGAACAAGGAAAGTGCTCCTTGACCATATTGATCCTATGTTTTGGGTGAAACTATTTTGTTTGCGAAAAGGTGTGCGTACTGAGTCAAACATGATGGGAAACCCTTTTATAGGAGTTTACTAGCTTTGGTTAAACCACCCTTGTCGCCAGGGAAGTTTATGAGTCGGGTATGGTTTTTGCTTTATGCTTCGCTGAGTCTATGGGATTGGGAAATGAGATAGATGTGTCTAGCTAACTGCACTCATAATGATAATGATAAGCTGATGTTGTTAATGAACATGGATCGGAGGGAGATCTAGGCAAGACCGGGTTTGTGAATGAGGTAGCATAAGATGGTGGTTTACTTGCCGTAGATCTAAGGACCGGTTCATGCATGCTCATGCCAGGATAGCAGTGCCACCACAAGGCCAAGTATGGGTGCGACTTAGCTGAGTAATTAGGTAAGTTGCTAGAGTGTTATGGATTGTGGAAAGCGCGAGGAATGGGAGTCGAGTGAGGACTGCCCTGGGAACTGCATGGCACAAGAGGGGGCCCGTGGGTGGGAGAATTGGAGATTCTAGCCTGCCGGTGAAACCTTAGTGAGTCCATACATCTAGTAACCCCTTTGTAAAGGCTATTTTGTGATCTCTTGACCATACACCGACGGTTGTGTACTGGTATAATGGAGGTTCTGCAGTCGCCGACGGGTGACAAAATCATAGACTTGTGGGTAAAGAGGTGCAAACTCTGCAGAGTCTTAAAACTATCATGATAGCCGAGCTTACGGTCACGAGCGCCTGGCTAAACTGCCATGATTAGTTGGAATGGTTATTGGGATGGTTCTTGGTTATGGTTATGGATTACGGTTATGGTTTGGTTTTGGGGCTGTTGAGTCTGGGTGATAAGATGGTTGCATGACTTTGAGTCATGGCAACGAGATTAGTCTCGGTGTGAGACGAAGTTGTTCATGAGATAAGATTGTAGCGAATATGAGGAGGTATTCGTGAGATGGTAGCGAATACGAGGAGGTATTCGTGAGTAAGGATGATGTTGGTTAATGTTCGGGTGGAACATGGAAAGCGATGGAGGTATGTTGGTGATTTAATATATGCTGGGATTACATTCGTCTAAAGTTAAGTTGTTGTTTTATCAAGGTTTTATAAATCTGCTTTTCTGCGAATGAACCTTTTTTTATACCTACCTTGTTATGAGCTACATATCATGTTTTCCCGCACTTGCTGAGTACATTATTGTACTCAAACTTGTATTATTACTTCATCATCAGCAGCAAGAGAAGACTACTATGAGGACCAAGTGGGGCGTTAAGACATGTGATCTATTCTCAACCTTGCCTGTGGAGGGAGTAGAGATGGAGCCACTTCTGCTTAGATTTGCTTCCGCCATAGAATAAAGACTTCCGCCGCATAGAAATAAAGACTTCCGCTGTGAGCATGAGTCCAAGACTCATGAGGCTTTGTAATAAACTCTGTTATTCGTGGTAATATATATTCTGAATTCAGTTTGTGGATCATATGTGTATGCGGGAGAACATCCTGCGCACACATATGCATTAGTTCTCGGTTCCGTGGTATTCCACAGAATTGAGGGCGTCACACACCACCAGCTTATCTGTCGGGCTAGCGACAGCGACGACGCCCACATGCAGGCTTGTCTATGAGTAGCTTTAATTTGCCTTTTAATTAAAAGGTGCTCCATGTAAGAACGAAGACCCTAGGGCATAGCCATGCACACACCACACAGACGTGAGACCACACGAAGCTAAGACTGTTCGCACTCGTGTACCTCTATATCGGAGCTCTAAAAGAATATTCCTAGTCTTTTATAGCCACCTCTAAAAGTTTCCTACCTTTACAGTTTAATTCTCTGCACTCGTTCACCTCTAAATCAGACCTCTATATCAACTATTTTATATTACATAACACAACTAACTCATATTTTATATTATTTTATATAACTAAATTTATGTTAATAATATTATATTTATAACTTATTAAAAATCACCAATTTTTTCATCCCCTTTCCTTCTTATTTTTTTCTCTTTTTCACATTTCCCTCTTTTTTTCTTCTTTTTTCCCTTTTCTTTTTTCCTTTCCTCTTTTTTCCCCTTTTCCTTCTCTTCTTTCTTTTTCTTTTTTTTTCTTTCCTTTCTTCCTCCTCTCTTTCTCCCTCTCTCTCTTCTTCCCGATACTACAAGAGACCTGTTTATTTGCAGGTGAACTGTGGACATCTGTAAAATAGCCACCGCTAAAAGAGCCCGGTGCGGGTGGCCGCTACACGCGCGGCCGCTATACTTGCAGGCCCCGCGCTGATAGCGGCTGCCAGTATGGCCAGCCTAATTTTTTGCTTGCCCAGCTGCCTCGGTAAATGCAGCTGGCTCACTGTGCCCACGGCTAAGTTTCGATCCGCACATGAGTTGGTCGGAGCAAACTCATATGGGCCTCAAAATAGTTCTGCAGGTTAGTTGGGAACAGTGCATTATCTAAAAAAAAGTTGGGAACAGTGAGGCTCACGTACACGGTGCACGTTGGATGCACACCATGCACGGGGTCACCAATTAAGGTCCTGGCACATGGATGTGTGCGTCTAGTTACTCTATTTGCCTCTTTGTACTGTATGATTCCAAATTAAACCAGTCCACACCAAAAAGGAGGTTACAACGTACAGTGGGTTCTATGTCATTGTGCTGGAGTATATGGGGGTCACCAGAAATGACTGGGTTTTCAACAACAAAGATCCAGCGGCGGGAAAATGCAAGCAGATCTTTCTCAAAGATCAAAAGGTGCTGGTCGTCCATGGAGCAAAAGAGAGACATCTCAAACAGCTATAAGAATGGATCATGGCGCTGGTCGTCCATGTATTTTTTTCGTTTCTCTTTTTGGGGCACTTTGTAATTGTTATTTCTTTTTGAAATATAATCTATAAGCTGTAGGGGTTTGCCCCTCCAGTTCCTTTAAAAAAACATGGTAGTGACTAGTGAATCTGTGACTGTTGACTTGATGTCTAAGCATGCAATAATACACAGCAACATGAAAAAGAACATGGTATAAAATTTAAAGTAAAAATACCATAAATACAATGAGAAATTCTAATTTTCTCAAAAGAAACAAAGCTATACATTTTAAAGGGACAGCATTCTAGTGTGATGAAGAGAACGTCTCGCAACTTTAAAAAGGTTCTCTTAAAAAGAACATAAATATAATACACAGTGCAACGGGTGCATCCTGGTGATGTGCAGGAGTTACCTGGTTGCTGAGCATGAATAACGACCAGACAACCAGCATAGATATGCGTAGCTTACACACCTAAATACTACAATGACTTTCCCTAGCAGATGCCACAAAAGATAGTTTAAACAAGATTTTAAGGTTTCATTTGAAACTTACTAATTTTTTATCTGTTATTGGATGACTGCTTGATCAACGACTTTGTATCCATCAACGACTTTGAAAGGCCGGCTATAGCAGCCAGCAAGATCAGGTGATGACACCCTGAAGATTCGCGTACAGAGCCATACCTAATTATATATGATATGCTCCACGCTCTGCCCACGTATTTCCCTTTCCGAAACAACACATGGCAAAAGAAGCAGCATTTAGCTGATCGAGTATAGAGAGCGGGAGCTTCATTAGGAAGACCCTGAGCCTGGCGCATTTAGCATCGATGCGCACGCGCCTGACGCTGATACGACCGGCCGGAGCGGTACGTGGTACGTGCGAATTTGTTTAGGAGCATCATTTACAATTAGAACAAAAGCAAGACCAGGAAGAGAGATAGCTTCCAACCGCCCTGTGTACTTCTATATATGTGTGTGTTTTCCCTGCAGGTTGTAGAATACTCCCTCCGTTTTCAAACCTGCAAAATGAACTAGAATATAACTAATGAGCCATGAATTTAAATACGGAGGGAGTACTTTATTAGGGAAGCAAGCATCTCTTGAGGCTGCAACCAATCTCCAATGGGGAATAGGATAGATAATTAGGTAGCTTCTTGTAAAGAGGATCAGATAGATATAGAGAGAGAGCAAGAGAGAGGTAGTAGTGTTTGCACCTTTCAACAGAGCATATACCGTCGCTCATCTGCCCCTCTCTGTCTCTATCTAGATCTCTGCTGGTTTAGGGGTGAGGAAGATGGGGAGAGGGAAGATAGTGATCCAGCACTACAGAAATCACGATAATGGACGACGGCCAGATTAATTGACGACGACCCGTCGTCCATAAATATATTGACGACGGCTGGATTCCACCGTCGTCCATAAATCATTTATTGACGACGGTTGACCTAGCACCGTCGTATATAAGCTCTCGATCAGCCTTATAGATGACGGTGGACCGTCGACAATAATGGTCCTCGTCAATATGGGCCATAACCTGGGCCCTCCTGGGAACTTATAGACGACGGTTGACCTGCACCGTCGTTAATTAAGCATTGTTAACGACTGTGTAAACCCACCATCGTCTTTAAGGTCCCAATACTCGGGCCAGCCCCTCGGTTCTGTCTTTCACTCTCGCCTCCGTCGCCTCCCTCTCACGCCGCCGACATCGACGCCGACGCCGCCGCCAACCGACCTCCGCCAGGTATGTTGTGAGGACCCGCCGTCCCGATCACTCACGGGAACGGGGCACCTCGCCCGGGAATCGCATTGGGTGGTGCCGTGCGATGCGGCACCCAACAGCACACATAATAAAGCATCATATTACATACATAGAGCGGAAGCTTACAAAGTGTAAATTTTACACATACTTCTCAAAATAAACTACAGCGGAAGACTATTACAACTCACGTCTCATACCTATGCTAAGAAACTAAGAAGGTTTCCAGCCCGCGAACCCTTCTCGCTAGCAACACTGTCATAATAGCAGCGGCAGGGGTTGCCATGAGTTCACCAATCGGGGAGTTCCGAGTCTCATCGGGCACCCGTACATATCAGCCTACAGTTATTACCTGCAAAACAACTTATGCAGTATCTGTGAGCACGAAGCTCAGCAAGACTGACCCGTCACCCTAGTCATGAAACTCTAAATGATGAAAATAGAGGGCTGGTTATAGAAATTTACACAAACAACCAACTTGAGCTAAAGGGGAGTCCTTACTTCAAGTTTTAAGCAACTTTTATAGCCCTCGCGCAACTTACATCGAGACTCCACAATCAAACAAAAAACGCTTCATCTCGATGTCACTTGCCCGAGGTGAAAGTAACTTTAGTGAGCTATCCTAGACTCATACTGACCTTGCGCCATCAACGTCGAGACTCCACAATTAAACAAGAAACGTTTTGCCTCGACGCTACTAGCCCAAGGTGGAAATTAAATTTAGTGAAGTGTTGCTCGTTCCTCATCTCCATTATGAGGATTACCCACGAAGCATATTAAACGTTTCCCAGTTCATTACTACGTCACGACGCAGAGAACAAGTATGCTCGGTACCGCGAGCGACGGTGATTGCAATAAAAAACACCCGGCTGACACGACACGTACGCCCGTACTCGACGTTGCACACAGCAACCGTCACTGACGCCGTACGTGGCAACCTTTCACACGACACCCAAATGTCGAACCGGTCCCACCGACTGGGATTAAGTCTCTCTACGGCAAACCCTCGTAGAGCCGACTTCTCTATCCTTTCAGCATCGGCATCAGACGGTGAGGTATGCCTCGACACCCAGGTTAACATGTTACATTGGTTTCCTGGGTCCCATATTGCGAGTATGCATCCGGTACACATCTCAAACTTGCCCAGCGGGGCCGCACACGAGAACGGGCCTTAATCGACTCATACATAGACTAGGCTCACAGGACCACGTCCTTGACCTTCCATCCACTGCCCGGTCTCCATTCCCAACTATGAGGATCAATTCCCAACTCTTCCGATTGATCCCCCTTAACCCCGATTCACGAGTAGGAATCTGCCCACTCGAGTTATGCCTCTTTTAATCCACTTTTGTTGAGATCAGCAGTTATAATTAATTGATAACATATTCTACATTAAACTCCAGGGTTTTCTGGTCATGCATTTGGAGTTTCATACCATCTAGACGTAATGCAATAAATAAAATGCTAGACGTATGAAGTGAATACAAATAAAAACTTGTAAATTTGATGCAAACTGGGGCTTGCCTTTGTTTTGCAGGTGACTTATATATATATGCAGTTAGTGAAGACCACTTGACTTGATCTCTTGCCTCCTTCCTTTGATCTCTCCTCCAATGACTTGAAATCCTTCACTTAGATGCTACACGTAATGCATATGTGTAACACCCCAAAATCCTGTTAAGAGAGGAATTTAAAATTTTTTGGACGTGTTGCATGTTTTGCAACAATTTAAATTCAAACTGGAATTCAATTAAAACTCAAAACAGAAAAGAAATAGAAAAAGGAAAACATAAAAAAACCGGCCAGTGGGCCGAAACCCACCAGCCGGCCCACCCTTCTCCGCGCCAGCCCGAGGCCGCGCGTGCCCCCTTCCTCCCACTGACAGGCGGGGCCCGCCAGCTTTTCTTCTTCCTCGCGCCCGCGCCATGATCGACCGGACTCTCTCACCCCGAATCCAAACCGACCCGGATTTCTGCGTATCCCAGCTGAATTTTGCTCGTGGGCGACGCAAACTCGATCACAACCGAACGCCGCCCTTCCCCCGTCTATAAAAACCCCGGCCTCGTCCCGTTTTTCTCACGCGATCTGCTGTTCTTACTCCGGTGAGAACCCGAGCCTTCTCCGGCGAATTCTGGCCGATCTACGCTCGGAAATTCTGATCTAACTCGCTGGTCTTGATCCATCGCCTCCGGGGAACCTCGCAGGTGCAGAAAACTCGGTGGTTTGCGGCTCAAACACAGCGCCAACGAGCCTCGCCGTGAATTCACCTCGGACCTCGTCGCCGATCGCTTTCCAGGACCTCCGAGCTCAAGAAAACCCCCGAGGTGAGATCCCCGACCTCCCCTCCACTGATCTATGCCATAAAATCACAGTTCTAGGAAGAATTCCCGAAGATCCGAAACTCTCCGGTGAGATCGTCGCCTCCCGCCGCCGTGCGCGCCGACAGCGCCGCCCGCGCTCGATCAGAGCGACGTGGCCGCTTGTGCGCCGTTTATTTTAAATCGCACGGTAGAGTTTAAATCCCCGCGTACAAATTCGACGTTATAATCTCAGCCGTCTGTTTTAAATCGTACGGTCCACGTCAGCCCCGTGTTATAAAGACTGGAATTCTTACATGCTACCCCCTGGGGTTCTCGGGAAATAAGAGCTAGCCCCGGAAACTTCTGATCTAGCCCCTGGAATTTCACAAAATCATGTAAATTCATTTAAAAATCAGTTTTAGCCCCTGGACTTAATAAAAATTAGGAAAAACTCCTATGTTATAAGTAGCTAGACCCCTGAAAATTGTTAAAATAATATTATAGACCCTGTAGTGGGATGAGTTTACCTTTTTAACCCTGTTTGACATTTAATTTAGGAAATTGAATAGGTGGCTAGTATTTAAAATTTAAAAAGTGGGACAAACATATTGTCAAAATTTAATTAAAAACTTTCTCAGTACTTAGAAAACTTTGGAGTGAGATAAAAATATATTTTTGGGCTGAAATGAATCTGTTTAATTTATTATTCACATTTATTAGTTATAGGGACACATTTTTAAGTAAAGAATAATTCTGAAAATAGGGAAAATAAATGTAAAATAGTTTACATCAGAGGAAAAGGTCAAAAATATATTATTAAATATTTTAGATCAGAACCTATTCTGTTTAGATGATGTGTCTTGTTATTTTCATAATAAAGTTCACATTTAGGCATAGGAAATAAATCTGAAAATATAGCAACTAGTAAATGATAAATGAAGTTTCTAAAATCCAAAGAATTCAGTTTAGGGTTGGTAGAAATTCTGAAGACACATATGGAGTAGGAAAATACCTTTCATGCATACTTGGTAGCTAAAAGGTGTAGTAATTAAATATAAGGAATTTATTTAAATTGGAAACTCATATATATAGTATGTAAGCATAAAAGTGAATACAAAAGTAGGAATCATATACACATGGTTAAAAGTACATGTAAGCCAAAGATCAACACACATAGAGTAACCACAATACATATAATTGTGAATGACTTTCATAAATGTGAATGTGTGATTTGTTTGAAGTGGAAGTGTGAACTATGTCTTATGGATTGTTGTTTTTCTTTTGCTATGTGTGATGGTATGATGTAGAACCTGCTCCAGAGCAAGTTCTTCCTTTCCAAGATCAGGACTACCCATTCCAAGAGCAGCAGGAAGGAGGCAAGTGTCCTTGACCACTTTGATCCTATGCTAGGATGTGTAGCTAGAGTTATTTGCATTGTCAAATTAAAATATGAAACCCATGCTAGGATGTTTCCCTAGAATTGCATTACCTTGTTTCCTTGTAGCTTAGGTTGGGATTCATTTTATCATGTCATTTATTATTATGCATATGCTTAGCCATGCTTAGAATGGGATATTTGGGATATGAGATCATCAGTTTATTTTACCATACTCTTGAATGAGATATTGTGAGTTATGTAGGGATAGTGATCAAGGCAAGTTGGATGTTTTGGTTGGTGCTGGGTGCACGAGACTCGGGTTTGTGTTTAGTACTTGCCTGGATCCTAAGGACCGATTCATGGAGCATGTAACCTGGATTTACCGTGCCAACCACATGCTGAGATGGGGCAGCTTGGCCAATTAATTAGGTGTATCCCCGGCGTAGTATGGGTGTGTTGGATGGTGCGGGGAATAGGTGTCAGCTGGACTACCATATGAACCGCAAGGCTCAAGAGGGGGCCACTGCAGCGGGGTTGGAGCCTCTTGTATGCTGTTAGGGGTGAAACCTCAGTGGGCCCACGCTCGTCGGGAATCTCTTTGTAAAGGCTTCGTAGTGATCTCCTGGCTACACAACTGGGAAGTGTGAATGTGGTCCGTAGCCACTGGCATAATGGAGGTTCTTTTAGTCCACCCGGCAATGGGGGATGAAATCATTACATGTGGGTACAGTGGTACAAACTCTGCAGAGTCAAAAACTGTCGTGACAGCCGTGGTCACGGTCAAGAGCGGCTTGGACTTATTCATGATTAGAGGAGTGATGGTTTTGGAAGTTGTGGATGTTAAGCGGGGAGCTTAACATTGGAAATGATGTTATGGTTATTTGATTATGATGATGGTATGGGAGATTGGGACCATTTCATCTGTGTAGTAATGTAGGTGCCTAATAAGCTAAGGTAATAGGTATTAATTGCGTAGTGCTTTAAACATGAGTTCAACCTCTCCTTGTTCTAGCCATGCATGACATAACTTTCCCACACTTGCTGAGTACCATCGGTACTCAACCTTGCATATTTGTTGGTTTGTATTGCTGCTCAGGTCAAGATAATGAGGTGGTGTATAATGACCAAGACTTTGGACCCGAAGAAGGTTTCTAGGTTCATGGAGACACCCGGGCAACGCCTGTGACGGAGCCCTCAAGAATAATATTCCGCTGCTAGTTTATTTACCTGTGATGAACTTATTATTGTCCATCGAGACATTTGCTATGTAAGACTTATTTATATTCGACACCTGGCTTGTAATAAATGATGCTTCACTATTTGTCATCACATGTTGAGAAAATGATCCTGGCATACATGTGATATTCACTTGGTTGTTCTTCGGGAAAACCGGGTGTGACAAGAAGTGGTATCAGAGCCAAGGTTGCCCGTAGGAACGTGGACCTAGGTAGAAAGGGACGTATTTAAGGACCCTATTTTCTTAAAAACTATTTTTATAAGGTGTGTGTTGAAAAGTGTTATTTAATGAGTCACTTTCTTCATCTTACCCCAATTTTCATTCAAAATAGGATTTTTGGTTAAAAAGTTTATCTAACCTAAGTTTAAATGCTTTTTGTTTTAGATGGTTCGCATGATTCGCACCGCTCGCAAGTCCACAGGAGGGAGAGTTCCCGTAGTTGCCCTTGCCGAAAGAGAGGAGAGCCGTCCGGTGACGTACCTTTCCTACGGATTGGCAGTAGGAGGCTTGTTGCGCCGTCTTCGACGTATGCTCGAAGCCGCCGGCAATACGGGCAAGCTAATCATCCACTATAACTCCACCAGAACCATCCGTGAGAAGAGGGAAGAATGGAGTTCAGAGATGAGGATCATACACGAAAATCAGCTGCTTAAGATCCACCGCTCTCCAGCTTGTCGAGCGACACAGGTCGATGCGGAGAAGGATGTCACCTGGGAGGCCATCACCTGCCAGAGTCACATCTATCGTCGCCACCTGGACAGAACTGAGTACATGTATGTCCTCCAGCGTGAGAGTGGTACCACGGAGTACAAGTACCCACCAGTGCAGCAAGGGACTTCCCATGAGCACATGGACTTGTGCTTGGAGGATGCTGCTATGCTCAGCACTCGACTGCAGGAGTGTTAGCAAGAGCTTCAGGATGTTCGGGACACCCTGAAGGAAACGGAGGCATTGCTGCGAGCCTGCTTGAGGGCGAGAGAAAGAGGAGATGGGAATGAACTGTGTGTCACCGTGAATGATACAAGGACTCCTGACTCCCTAGATCGCCGGGCGATAAGGCCTCGTCGCACTTCTCCACCAGCAGCCTCCCCACCCAAAGCAGAGTCAGAAGGCAGCCGAAATGACGAGGAAGATCACGAGGAGCCAGCTCAAGAAAACGAGTAGCGTAGAGCCTTTTCCTTAAAGCAGAAGGATGTCAAGTAGTCGAGTCGTTACGTTAGTTAATGGTGTGTTAATGCTTGGTGTGTGACGTGAGTTGTGGAAGCCATGAGCAATTGTCCACAGCCTCGTCTTCAGATTGTTTTGCTTTGGTGTGTGAACCCACATGAAATAATAGTTCATTTATTTTTGTGTGAGACATGAACCCTCAGAAAAGTATAACAAAGCCTCAAAAAAGTGAAAGTAGTAAGATAATACGTAATGCTTTAAAGTAACATTTGGTTGATCATGCTAGATGGCCGTAAGAGGAAAAGGTCGTGCTGCCAACCCCGCCAACAACAACGATGAGGCCTGCAACCCTCATCTTTCTGGAGGCCAGGACAGGGGTGGTCGCCGTGAAAGAGTTGATCCCATCCACCAAATGCTTGAGAATCAAAATCAGCTCATCCAGAACCTGACTCAAGTGGTGGCCAACTTGCATCAAGTTCCACCTCCACAAGCTGCACCACGCCAACCAAGGTTGAGTGAGTTTCTAGGAACTCAACCTCCAAAGTTTGCAAGTGCTGCTGAACCTCTGGAGGCAGATGATTGGCTAAAGACCATTGAGAGCAAGATGAGGATCATACAGTGCCAAGGGTATTAGAGGGTGCTGTTTGCCTCTCATCAATTGCATGGACCTGCTGCTGATTGGTGGACCGCTTACGTGGCCGCCCATCATGACCCTGAGAACATCACTTGGGAAGAGTTCAAGCGCAGCTTCCGCAACCATTACATACCAAGGGGTGAACTCAAAAACAAGAGGAAGGGGTTCTTGGGATTGCAGCAAGGAAACATGACTGTGAGGGAATACCTCACTAAATTTACTCAACTCTCCCGTTGTGCCCCACGGGACATAGAGACCGATGAGCAGAAACAGGATTGTTTCATGGAAGGACTTACCGCAGAAATGCAGTGTGCAGTGTCCTCAAATGAGTATGAAAGCTTCCAAAAGATGGTGGACAGAGCGTTTGTGGTAGAAAGGAAGCTAAAGGCCTTGGAAAATGAGAATAAGAGGAAGGCCGGGTGGTCACATCAAGCCTCAGGGAGCAACACCTGCCCACGTCTGATGCAGCAACCTGCAGGGCAGACGAACCATGCTGCGGTACCCTACTCAGCACCAAGAGGGTACAACCCGAACTACAGGCCTCCCGCAGCACCAGCACAGCCACAACGTCAGTTTGTACAGCAGCCTCGCCCCGCATATCCACCTCGACCAGCAGTGCAAGGACCTCCAAACCAACCCCAAGACAATAAAGGCCAAGCCCCTAAGGTTGGAGTGCAATGTTTTAGCTGTGGTGAAGTGGGGCACTATGCCCATAAGTGCCCAAAGAAGAAGCCCGCGCAGCCACAACAACAGAATGTAATAAGAGGACGGGTGAACCACGTCACTATGGAGGAAGCACAAGAGGCACCCGACGTGGTAGTTGGTAAGTTTCCTGCCAATTTACACATTGCAACCCTGTTGTTTGATTCTGGTGCTACCCACTCGTTCATTGCTCAAGGGTTTGTTAAGAAGCATGACCTAGAACTAGCCGCAGTGGTACACGCGTTGAAAATTTGGCGGCACTATTTGATGGGGAAGAGGACTGAGATATATACGGATCATAAGAGTTTGAAGTACATATTAACACAGCCAGACCTCAACCTCAGACAAAGGAGATGGTTAGAGCTAATCAATGATTTTGATGTGGGCATCAACTATCATCCTGGGAAAGCAAACGTCGTGGCCGATGCTTTAAGTCGGAAAGTGCAGGTCAATTAGTTGAGCTTGAAGGACATGCCTGCAGAATTGAAGAACGAGGTTATAAGGCTCAATCTATGCCTTGTGAATAGTGGTGAAGCCATCGCCATGGAAGTGGACTCCACACTAGAGCGAGACATCCGCGAGGGTCAAAAGAAAGACGAGAAGATACAAGAGATCAGACCACTCATCAAGGAAAATAAAGCTCCTGGTTTTAGAGAGGATGAACAAGGAACGGTGTGGCACGGGAAAAGAATCTGTGTGCCAGAAGTAAAGGAGATCCGTGAATTGATTTTGAAGGAGGCTAACGATTCTGACTATTCCATTCATCCTGGGAGTACGAAGATGTACCAGGACCTCAAGAGCAGGTATTGGTGGTATGGCATGAAGCGAGATGTCGCGGAACATGTTGCCCTATGTGACACATGTCAGTTGGTGAAAGCAGAACATCAACGACCCGCGGGATTATTGCAACCACTCAAAGTGCCTGAATGGAAATGGGAAGAGATCGGCATGGATTTCATCGTGGGATTGCCTAGGACTCAATCAGGATATGATTCGATATGGGTCATCATTGATAGGCTAACCAAGGTAGCTCATTTCATCCCCGTGAAAGAAAGCTACAGCGGATCCAAATTGGCAGAGTTGTACATGTCAAGGATCGTGTGTTACCATGGAGTGCCAAAGAAGATTGTGTCGGATCGAGGGACACGGTTCACCTCAAGGTTCTGGCAGAAGTTGCACGAAACCATGGGAACCCATCTGAACTTTAGCTCTGCCTATCATCCCCAAACTGATGGGCAGATGGAAAGAACCAATCAGATTCTTGAAGATATGCTGAGGGCATGTGCACTAAAAAACAATCGGAGTTGGGATAAGAACTTATTGTATGCGGAGTTTTCCTATAACAACAGCTATCAAGCTAGTATGAAAATGTCACCGTTTGAATCTTTGTACGGGAGGAAGTGCAGAACTCCCCTATTTTGGAACCAAACGGGGGAAAGTAAAGTGTTTTGTCCAGAAGTACTACAAGAAGCCGAGGCGAAGGTGAGGGAAATTCGCAACAATTTGAGGATAGCACAGACACGCCAAAAGAGCTATGCCGATGTACGAAGAAGAGAGCTCGTTTTCAACGTAGGAGACTATGTCTACCTCAAGGTGTCCCCTATCAGAGGACTTCGTCGGTTCAAGGTGAAAGGGAAGTTGTCACCTCGATATATCGGACCCTTTCAAGTTCTGGAAAGGAAAGGCGAAGTGGCGTATCAACTAGAGTTATCGGCTCGTCTATCAGATGTGCACGATGTATTCCATGTGTCACAACTCAAGAAATGCCTGAGAACGCCTGAAGAGGTGTTACCCATGAATGAAGTGGACGTAGCTGAGGATTTGTCTTATGCCGAGCGACCATACAAGATTTTGGAGACAATGGAACACCTCACCAGAAATAAAAGAATCCAGATGTGCAAGGTGCAATGGAAGCATCACTCAGAAGAGGAAGCCACTTGGGAGCGGGAAGATGAGCTCAAGGCACAATTTCCGGAATTGTTTTCTTAGAACCACCAATCTCGAGGACGAGATTTCTTTTAAGGGGGGTAGAGCTGTAACACCCCAAAATCCTGTTAAGAGGGGAATTTAAAAATTTTTGGACGTGTTGCATGTTTTGCAACAATTTAAATTCAAACTGAAATTCAATTTAAACTCAAAACAGAAAAGAAATAGAAAAAGAAAAAGGAAAACAGAAAAAAAACCGGCCAGTGGGCCGAAACCCACCAGCCGGCCCACCCTGCTCCGCACCAGCCCGAGGCCGCGCGCGCCCCCTTCCTCCCACTGATAGGCGGGGCCCGCCATCTTTTCTTCTTCCTCGCGCCCGCGCCGTGATCGGCCGGACTCTTTCACCCCGAATCCAAACCGACCCGGATTTTTGCGTATCCCAGCTGAATTTTGCTCGTGGGCAACGCAAACTCGATCACAACCGAACGCCGCCCTTCCCCCGTCTATAAAAACCCCGGCCTCGTCCCGTTTTTCTCACGCGATCTGCTGTTCTTACTCCGGTGAGAACCCGAGCCTTCTCCGGCGAATTCCGGCCGATCTACGCTCGAAAATTCCGATCTAACTCGTTGTCTTGATCCACCGCCTCCGGGGAACCTCGCAGGTGCAGAAAACTCGGTGGTTTGCGGCTCAAACACAGCGCCGACGAGCCTCACCGTGAATTCACCTCGGACCTCGTCGCCGATCGCTTTCCAGGACCTCCGAGCTCAAGAAAACCCCCGAGGTGAGATCCCCGACCTCCCCTCCATCGATCTATGCCATAAAATCACAGTTCTAGGAAGAATTCCCGAAGATCCGTAACTCTCTGGCGAGATCGCCGCCTCCCGCCGCCAGCAGCGCCGCCCGCGCTCGATCAGAGCGACGTGGCCGCTTGTGCGCTGTTTATTTTAAATCGCACGGTAGAGTTTAAATCCCCGCGTACCGGTTCGACGTTATAATCTCAGCCGTCTTTTTTAAATCGTACGGTCCACGTCAGCCCCGCGTTATAAAGACTGGAATTCTTACGTGCTACCCCCTGGGCTTCTCGGGAAATAAGAGCTAGCCCCAGAAACTTCTGATCTAGCCCCTGGAACTTCAGAAAATCATGTAAATTCATTTAAAAATCAGTTTTAGCCCCTGGACTTAATAAAAATTAGGAAAAACTCCTCTGTTATGAGTATCTAGACCCCTGAAAATTGTTAAAATTATATTATAGACCCTGTATTGGGGTGAGTTTGCCTTTTTAACCCTGTTTGACATTTAATTTAGGAAATTGAATAGGTGGCTAGTATTTAAAATTTAAAAAGTGGGACAAACATATTGTCAAAATTTAACTAAAAACTTTCTCAGTACTTAGAAAACTTTGGAGTGAGATAAAAATATATTTTTGGGCTGAAATGAATCTGTTTAATTTATTATTCACATTTATTAGTTATAGGGACACATTTTTAAGTAAAGAATAATTCTGAAAATAGGGAAAATAAATGTAAAATAGTTTACATCAGAGGAAAAGGTCAAAAATATATTATTAAATATTTTAGATCAGACCCTATTCTGTTTAGATGATGTGTCTTGTTATTTTCATAATAAAGTTCACATTTAGGCATAGGAAATAAATCTGAAAATATAGCAACTAGTAAATGATAAATGAAGTTTCTAAAATCCAAAGAATTCAGTTAGGGTTGGTAGAAATTCTGAAGACACATATGGAGTAGGAAAATACCTTTCATGCATACTTGGTAGCTAAAAGGTGTAGTAATTAAATATAAGGAATTTATTTAAATTGGAAACTCATATATATAGTATGTAAGCATAAAAGTGAATACAAAAGTAGGAATCATATACACATGGTTAAAAGTACATGTAAGCCAAAGATCAACACACATAGAGTAACCACAATACATATAATTGTGAATGACTTTCATAAATGTGAATGTGTGATTTGTTTGAAGTGGAAGTGTGAACTATGTCTTATGGATTGTTATTTTTCTTTTGCTATGTGTGATGGTATGATGTAGAACCTGCTCCAGAGCAAGTTCTTCCTTTCCAAGATCAGGACTACCCATTCCAAGAGCAGTAGGAAGGAGGCAAGTGTCCTTGACCACTTTGATCCTATGCTAGGATGTGTAGCTAGAGTTATTTGCATTGTCAAATTAAAATATGAAACCCATGCTAGGATGTTACCCTAGAATTGCATTACCTTGTTTCCTTGTAGCTTGGGTTGGGATTCATTTTATCATGTCATTTATTATTATGCATATGCTTAGCCATGCTTAGAATGGGATATTTGGGATATGAGATCATCAGTTTATTTTACCATACTCTTGAATGAGATATTGTGAGTTATGTAGGGATAGGGATCAAGGCAAGTTGGATATTTTGGTTGGTGCTGGGTGCACGAGACTCGGGTTTGTGTTTAGTACTTGCCTGGATCCTAAGGACCGGTTCATGGAGCATGTAACCTGGCTTTACCGTGCCAACCACATGCTGAGATGGGGCAGCTTGGCCAATTAATTAGGTGTATCCCCAGCGTAATATGGGTGTGTTGGATGGTGCGGGGAATAGGTGTCAGCTGGACTACCATATGAACCGCAAGGCTCAAGATGGGGCCACTGCAGCGGGGTTGGAGCCTCTTGTATGCTGTTAGGGTGAAACCTCAGTGGGCCCACGCTCGTCGGGAATCCCTTTGTAAAGGCTTCGTAGTGATCTCCTGGCTACACACCTGAGAAGTGTGAATGTGGTTCGTAGCCACTGGCATAATGGAGGTTCTTTTAGTCCACCCGGCAACGGGGGATGAAATCACTACATGTGGGTACAGTGGTACAAACTCTGCAGAGTCAAAAACTGTCATGACAGCCGTGCTCACGGTCAAGAGCGGCTTGGACTTATTCATGATTAGAGGAGTGATGGTTTTGGAAGTTGTGGATGTTAAGCGGGAGCTTAACATTGGAAATGATGTTATGGTTATTTGATTATGATGATGGTTATGGAGATTGGGACCATTTCATCTGTGTAGTAATGTAGGTGCCTAATAAGCTAAGGTAATAGGTATTAATTGCGTAGTGTTTTAAACATGAGTTCAACCTCTCCTTGTTCTAGCCATGCATGACACAACTTTCCCACACTTGCTGAGTACCATCGGTACTCAACCTTGCATATTTGTTGGTTTGTATTGCTGCTCAGGTCAAGATAATGAGGTGGTGTATAATGACCAAGACTTTGGACCCAAAGAAGGTTTCTAGGTTCATGGAGACCCCCGGCAACGCCTGTGATGAAGCCCTCAAGAATAATATTCCGCTGCTAGTTTATTTACCTGTGATGAACTTATTATTGTCCATCGAGACAATTTTCTATGTAAGACTTATTTATATTCGACACCTGGCTTGTAATAAATGATACTTCACTATTTATCATCACATGTATGAGAAAATGATCCTGGCATACATGTGATATTCACTTGGTTGTTCTTCGGGAAAACCGGGTGTGACAGTATGCACAATTGTTTAATTGTAAAGAGTTTGCTACAAGTCCTAATAACAAGTTTTCAAAAACTGGAACTCTGTTTAAGAATTTAAAATGACACTGGTGCTAGTGGTTTAGGTTTGGATCTAAACACATGATTAAGTGCTAAGTGGTTTCCCCCCTCTTCTATATTGATCACCTAAAGAGGTTAAACAGAACAGGGGTGATCCAGAGCTCTAATGGAGCTGAGAATTTTCATGTGAGTTCCTTGTCACAAGAAAATCCTATGGACCAAAAATTAGCACTTTTCCTTGAGTGATTGGTTCAGAATAATTTTCTAAGCAATTAAGCAAAGAAGAATTAATTCTAAGATCACACCCATGTTCATGCCAAACTTAGTGAACTACAATTTCAATTATAGTTCATAGGACTTGCATGAATTTTCCAAAGATTTTTGGAGCTAAGAATCTCCCAGTAATGAATTTCTAAGTTCTGGAAATTCTCTGAAATGTTTCTGTATTTAATTTGGATACAGCACTTTAAATTCTGAATTGCCCTGATAAAATCAACTCCAATTGAGCTGAAACTTTTACAGGTGTTCTCTATTACCCTAAAGACTATTCTGGCAAAATTTGAGGATTTTTGGATTAACCAAACTCCCTCTAAAATTCTTTTTGCTAAAAAGCTTTAAAGAATTTTACAGAATTAAATAAAAGGGTTTCATACAAATTGGGTTCTACATTTGGATAGTACTCTATCCGAGGAATCCAACAAAATTTGTTTCACAATTTTTGGATTCTCCTACCCAAAGTTGTAGCTATTCAAAGTTTGAACTGAAAACTGAAATTCCCCAAAATGTTCAAATACTGGCTGTGGGTCCAGGGGACAGGTGTCACTAGCCGGCGCAAGCCACACGGGGCTACTGGTTATTTCCCGCGCCGCCACACCAGATCCCCGCACCACAGCCGATCAGAGATTTGAAACACCGTCGCTGACAGGCGGGACCCGCCGGGTCGTCTTCTACCTCCGCCCCCCGCGCCCGCGCGTCGCCGGGCTCACCGGAGTTCGACGGATTTCGGTCTCCCGGCCATTCCCCGAGCCCTCCCTCGCCGCTAGGGCCTAATTTCACGTGCTGAACAATATGGGACCCCTTCCCCTGGCCAGCGGTGGCTCTAATCTAGCCGTCCACGGCGCGGCGGCTCTGGACCAGTTCGGCGACGTTGCCCGGCTAACCTAACCCGCCAAAACACCGGTGAAACGGTGCTATAGCATCAGTGGACGCCAAGGAGGATCGTCCGGGTGGTGAAGCAGCCTGGAAATGGCCCTAACCTAGCTCTCATCGAGAGCCCGAACCGCCCCACCATAACCGCCATCGGAAAAGTGTGTAATACGTCGTGCACAATGGTTTCCAGGCATTGGTTGCAAAAGGGCAAATGATCGCCGGCTAGTCCAGCTCGTGTGTGCAATATTTGACAAGCTATAGAGGATTGGAGAGCGAGAATTTTGGCGGCGATTACCGGATGCTCTGTTTGAGGTCGCCGGGACAAAATCTCCAAATTGGCCGCCGATCCTCCACGGTTTGCTCCAGGCTTTGGGGGAGAGCAGCAGCACGATGGCGCGTTCCCGTGGTCGGGCTTGCTCGGACGTAACAACCCTTGTGGAAGGCTGCCCGCGTGCGCCCGATCGTCGGCTGGCTGTGGTTCGCCGCGGGTGAGGCGTTTAACGCTCAAAACACACCACGGAGGGCTAGCTCTCGCGCTCAGAAGGTGCGGAATGATGGCACAGCATCGTTGTGCAGCTCGGGGAGGTGCTGTGGCGCGGTTTAGCCGGCTCCCGATGGCTTTCCAGAGGAGCGGTGAGCTCGGTTTCGTTTTCTGGAGAACGCGCGTGTGAGGAGGAGAAAACACCCGTGGTCACCTTGGCTACGTGGAAGGGCTCACGTGGAGAGGGTACCGCCGACTCCCGTGCTGCCAGCGGCCCGACCGAAGAGCAGGACGTGGCTCGGGTAGCCCCCCCCCCCCCCCCCCCCCCCCCCGCGGTGACACCCGGTGAGACCCGTTCGGTGAGTGGAGACTTACGGCTGAAGTAATGGGAGATCTTTCACAGTGTTTAACCTCCCCAATGTAACACCCCAAATTTTTAGTCAAGACTCAAATTTTGATTTAGAACCATAAACCATGTTCAGAGGGGAATTTAGAAATTTTTGGACGTGTTGCATGTTTTGCAAAAATTCAAATTCAAACTGGAATTCAAATTATACTCAAAACAGAAAAGAAATGGAAAAAGAAAAAGGAAAACCAGAAAAAAACTGGCCAGTGGGCCGAAAACCCAGCCGGCCCAGCAAACCCCCGCGCAGCCCGCCCCCGCGCGCGCCGCGCTGCCCCCTCGCTGACGGGCGGGACCCACCTGTCATCCCTAACCCGAGCCCCCGCGACCCCGGACTTCTTTCCCCGCGCGCGCGCTCGATCTGAACCGATTGGAAACCCGTCCCCGCAGCCGAATTCCGATCCCAGCGGACTCCAACTCGATCACAACAGACCCACCGCCCTCCCCCGGCTATAAAAACCACCGATCCGATCAGTTTTTCCAACGCGATCGCCGATTTTCACTCCGGTGAGCACCGAGACTTCGCCGGTGAATTCTGGCCGATCTAAGCTCGGAAACTCTGATCTAACTCGCTGGTCTTGATTCACCGCCTCCGGGGAGCTTTGCAGGTGCAGAAAACTCGGAGACTTACGGTGTAAATCCAGCGCCGACGAGCTTCGCCGTGGTTTTGCCTCGGACCTCGCCGCAGAGCACTCTCCAGGACTCCCGAGCTCAAGAAAACCCCCGAGGTGAGATCCCTGACCTCCCCTCTACCGATCTATGCCATAAGATCACAGTTTTAGGCAGAATTCTCGAGGATCCGAAAGTTTCCGGCGAGATCGTCGCTTCCCGCCGCCGTGCGCCGCCGGCAGCGCCACCCGCGTTCGATCAGAGCGACGTGGCCGCTTGTGCGCCGTTTATTTTAAATCGCACGGTAGACTTTAAAACCCCGCGTACCGGTTCGATGTTATAATCTCAGCCGTCGGTTTAGAATCGGACGGTCCACGTCGACCCCGCGTTATAAAGGCTGGAATTCTTACGTGCTACCCTCTGGGGTTCTCTGGAATTGAGAGCTAGCCCCGGAAACTTCAGATCTAGCCCCTGGAACTCTAGAAAATCATGTAAATTCATTTAAAAATCAGTTTTAGCCCCTGGACTTAATAGAAATTAGGAAAAACACCTCTGATAAATGTAGCTAGACCCCTGGAAATTATAAAAATAATATTATAGACCCTGTAATGGGGTGAATTCATTATTTTAACCCTGTTTAGTAATTAATTTAGAAAATTGAATATGTAACTAGTGTTTAAAAATTAAAAAGTGGGACAAACATAATTGTCAAAATTAATTAAAAACTTTCTCAGTACTTATAAAACTTTGGAGTGAGATAAAAATATATTTTTGGGTTGAAATAAATCTGTTTCATCTATTATTCACATTTAGGGACACATTTTTAAGTAAATAATAGTTATAGAAAAATAGGGAAAATAATTATGAAATAGTCTACATCAGAAGCCAAGGTCAAAATATGTTATTAAATTATTTAGGACCAGAACCTATACTGTTTAGGTGATGTATATTACTAATTTCATAATAAAATACACAATTATGCATAGGAATATAAATCTGAAAATATAGCAACTAGTAATTGATAAATGGAGTTTCTAAAATACAAAGAATTTAGTTTAGAATTGGTAGAAATTCTGAAGGCACATATGGAGAAGAAAAATACTTTTCATACACATTTGGTAGTAAAAAGGTGTAGTAGTTTAATATAAGGAATTTATTTAAAACTGAAACACAACACATATAATGGTGACTGAATTTCATAAATAAGAATGTGTGGTTTGTATGAAGTGTAAGTGTGAACTATGTCTTATGGATTGTTGTTTTTCTTTTACTATGTGTGATGGTATGAAGTAGAACCTGTTCAAGAACAAGTTATTCATTTCCAAGATCAAGACTACCCATTTCAAGAGCAGCAAGAAGGAGGCAAGTGTCCTTGACCACTTTGATCCTATGCTAGGATATGTAGATAGAATTATTTGCATTGTCAAATGAAATATGAAACCCATGCTAGGAAAATTTCCCTAGATTTGCATTACCTTGATTCCCTGTAGCTTGGGTTGGGATTTATTTTACCATGTCATTTATTTCCATGCATATGCTTAGCCATGCTTAGAATGGGATGTTTGGGACATGAAATCATCAGTTTATATTACCATACTCTTGAATGAGACATTGTGAGTTATGTAGAGGTAGGGATCAAGGCAAGTTGGATGTTTTGGTTGTGTGCTGGATGCACGAGACTTGGGTTTGTGTTTAGTACTTGCCTGGATCCTAAGGACCGGTTCATGGAGCATGTAACCCGGCTTTACAGTGCCAACCACATGCTGAGATGGGGCAGCTTGGCCAATTAATTAGGTGTATCCCCGGCGTAGTATGGGTGTGTTGGATGGTGCGGGGAGTAGGTGTCAGCTGGACTACCGTATGAACCGCAAGGCTCAAGAGGGGGCCACTGCAGCGGGGTTGGAGCCTCTTGTATGCTGTTAGGGGTGAAACCTCAGTGGGCCCACGCTCGTCGGGAATCCCTTTGTAAAGGCTTCGTAGTGATCTCCTGGCTGCACACCTGGGAAGTGTGAATGTGGAACGTAGCCACTGGCATAATGGAGGTTCTTTTAGTCCACCCGGCAACGGGGGATGAAATCACTACTTGTGGGTACAGTGGTACAAACTCTGTAGAGTCAAAACTGTCTTGACAGCCGTGCTCACGGTTAAGAGCGGCCTGGACTTATTCATGATTAGAGGATTGATGGTTTTGGAAGTTAAGCGGGGAGCTTAACATTGGAAATGATGTTATGGTTATTGGATTATGATAATGGGTTGGGAGATTGGGACCATTTCACCTGTGTAGTAACGTAGGTGCTTAATAAGCTAAGGTGATAGGTATTAATTGCATAGTGCTTTAACCATGAGTTCAACCTCTCCTTGTTCTAGCCATGCATGATATGATTTTCCCACACTTGCTGAGTACCATTGGTACTCAACCTTGCATATTTGTTGGTTTATATTGCTGCTCAGGTCAAGATAATGAGGTGGTGTATAATGACCAAGACTTTGGACCCGAGGAAGGATTTTAGGTTCATGAAGACCCCCCGGGCAACGCCTGTGATGGAGCCCCAAATAAAAATATTCCGCTGCTAGTTTATTTACTTGTGATGAAGCATTAGTGTCCATTGAGACATTTGCGATGTAAGACTTATTTATATTCGACACCTGGCTTGTAATAAATGATGCTTCACTATTTGTCTTCACATGTATGAGAAAATGATCCTGGCATACATGTGATATTCACTTGGTTGTTTCTTCGGAAAAACCGGGTGTGACAGAGGTGGTATCAGAGCCAAGGTTGCCCGTAGGAACGTGGACCTAGGTAGAAATGGACGTTTTTAAGGGCCCTATTTTCTTAAAAACTATTTTCCAAAGTGTAGGTGGAAAAGTGTTATTAAAGGAGTCATTTTCTTCATCTTACCCCAACTTTCATTCAAAATAGGATTTTTATTTAAGAATTTATCTAACCTAATTTTAAATTCTTTTGTTTTTAGATGGTTCGCATGATTCGCACCGCTCGTAAGTCCACAGGAGGGAGAGTTCCCGTAGTTGCCCTTGCCGAAAGAGAGGAGAGTCGTCCAGTGACGTACCTTTCCTATGGATTGGCAGTAGGAGACTTGTTGCGCCGTCTTCGACGTATGCTCGAAGCCGCAGGCAATACGGGCAAGCTCATCATCCACTACAACTCCACCAGGACCATCCGTGAGAAGAGGGAAGAGTGGAGTTCGGAGATGAGGATTATACACGAGAATCAGCTACTGAAGATCCACCATTCTCCAGCTTGTCGAGCAACACAAGTTGACGCGGAGAAAGATGTCACTTGGGAGGCCATCACCTGCCAGAGTCACATCTATCGTCGCCACTTGGACAAATCTGAGTACATGTATGTCCTCCAACGTGAGAGTGGTACCACGGAGTACAAGTACCCACCGGTGCAGCAAGGGACTTCCCATGAGCACATGGATTTGTGCTTGGAGGATGCTGCTATGCTCAGCACTCGACTGCAGGAGTGTCAACAAGAGCTTCAGGATGTCCGAGACACCCTGAAGGAAACGGAGGCGTTGCTGCGAGCTTGCTTAAAGGCGAGAGAAAGAGGAGATGGGAATGAACTGTGTGTCACCGTGAGTGATCCATGGACTCCCGACTCCCCGGATCGCCGAGCGATCAGGCGTCGTCGCACCTCTCCACCAGCAGCCTCCCCACCCAAAGCAGAGTCAGAAGGTAGCCGAAATGAGGAGGAAGATCCCGAGGAGCCAGCTCAAGAGGACGAGTAGTGTAGAGTCTTTCCCTTAGCTAGCAAGAGGTCGAGTAGTCGAGTCGTTACGTAGTTAATGGTGTGATAATGCTTGGTGTGTGACGTGAGTTGTGGAAGCCATGAGCAATTGTCCACACCCTCGTCTCCAGATTGTTTTGCTTTGGTGTGAACCCACAGGAAATAATAGTGCATTTATTTGGTGTGAGATATAAACCCTCGTAAAATTTTAACCAAGCCTTAACACCTCAAAGTACCAACAAATGAAAGTAGTAAGATGATACTAAATGGTATCAAATTAACATTTGATTGATTCTGCCAGATGGCCGGAAGAGGAAAAGGACGTGCTGCCAACCCCGCCAACAACAATGATGAGGCATGCAACCCTCATCTTTCTGAAGGCCAGGACCGGGGTGGTCGCCGCGAAGAAGTTGATCCTCTCCACCAAATGCTGGAGAATCAAAATCAGCTCATCCAGAACTTGACTCAAGTGGTGGCCAACTTGCATCAAGTTCCACCTCCACAAGCTGCACCACGCCAACCAAGGTTGAGCGAGTTTCTAGGAACTCAACCTCCAAAGTTTGCAAGTGCTGCTGAACCTCTGGAGGCAGATGATTGGCTGAAGACCATTGAAAGTAAGATGAGGATAATACAATGCCAAGGGTATGAGAGGGTGCTGTTTGCCTCTCATCAATTGCAGGGACCTGCTGCTGATTGGTGGACCGCCTACGTGGCCGCCCATCATGACCCTGAGAACATCACTTGGGAAGAGTTCAAGCGTAGCTTCCGCAACCACTATATCCCAAGAGGTGAACTCAAAAACAAGAGGAAAGAGTTTCTGGGACTGCAGCAGGGAAACATGACGGTGAGGGAATACCTCACTAAATTTACTCAACTATCCCGTTATGCTCCACGAGATATAGAGACTGATGAGCAGAAACAAGATTGTTTCGTGGAACGACTTACCGCAGAGATGCAGTGTGCAATGTCCTCCAATGAGTATGAAAGCTTTCAAAAGATGGTGGACAGAGCATTTGTGGTGGAAAGGAAGCTAAAGGCCCTGGAAAATGAGAATAAGAGGAAGGCGGGATGGTCACATCAGGCCTCAGAGAGCAACACCCGCCCACGTATGATGCAGCAACCTACGGGGCAGATGAGTCGTGCTGCGGTACCCTATTCAGCACCAAGAGGGTACAACCCAAACTACAGGCCACCCGCAGCACCAGCACAGCCGCAACGTCAGTTTGTGCAGCAGCCTCGCCCCGCATATCCACCTCGACCAGCAGTGCAAGGACCCCCAAACCAACCCCAGGACAACAAAGGCCAAGCATCTAAGGTTGGGGTGCAATGTTTCAGCTGTGGTGAAGTGGGGCACTACGCCCATAAATGCCCAAAGAAGAAGCCTGCGCCGCCACAACAGCAGAATGTAGTGAGAGGACGGGTGAACCATGTCACTATGGAGGAAGCACAAGAGGCACCCGACGTGGTAGTTGGTAAGTTTCCTGCCAATTTACACCTTGCTACTCTGCTGTTTGATTCTGGTGCTACCCACTCGTTCATTGCTCAAGGGTTTGTTAAGAAGTATGACCTAGCAACCACACAAATGAACCATATGCTAGCCATAAACTCTCCAGGTGGAGAAATAAGGACAAGACAAGTGTGTCCCAAAGTGAGCCTAGACATTAATGGGGTAGTATTCACGGCTAACCTCATAGTGATAGATTCACAAGGGATAGATATTATTTTGGGTATGGATTGGTTGACCAAACATAAAGGAATCATCCATTGTTCGACCAGAACGGTGGAACTAACTCACCCCAGTGGCACCAAAGTAAAGTTCATAACGATACACGAGCCTAGGAGGGACATTAAATTAAATCAAGTGGAGGTAAAAGTTGAGGAAATCTGGACTATCAGGGAATATCCAGATGTTTTTCCGGAGGAATTGCCAGGCATGCCTCCCGACCGTGACGTGGAATTCGCAATTGAGCTAATACCGGGAACAGCCCCGATATACAAGAGACCTTATCGGATGGACTCCAAGCAGCTAGAGGAGCTCAAGGATCATTTGAGAGAATTGACGGAGAAGGGGTATATTCGCCCTAGTTCCTCACCATGGGGAGCTCCGGTGATATTTGTGCCTAAGAAAGATGGAACCCAAAGGTTATGCGTGGATTACCGTGCCTTGAATGAGGTAACCATCAAGAACAAGTACCCATTACCCCGCATTGAAGACTTGTTTGATAAGTTGAGGGGAGCTTGTGTGTTCTCGAAAATTGATCTCAGGTCGGGATACCACCAACTCAAGATAAGGCAATCTGATATTCCCAAGACAGCTTTCGTATCTCGGTACGGACTGTATGAATACACTGTCATGCCTTTCGGGCTAACCAATGCCCCGGCATATTTCATGTACCTCATGAACAAGATATTCATGGAATATCTGGACAAATTTGTGGTGGTTTTCATAGATGATATTCTCGTCTTCTCCAAAAATGAAGAAGAACATAAGAAACATCTAAGGTTGGTGTTACAGAGGCTGAGAGAACACCAACTATATGCCAAGTTGAGCAAGTGTGAGTTTTGGCTGAAGAGAGTTCCCTTTTTAGGACATATAATCTCGGAGGGAGGAATCTCCGTAGATCCCGCCAAAATTGAAGATATCCAGAAGTGGAAAACTCCTGAAAATGTCGGGGAAGTTCGAAGCTTTTTGGGCTTGGCTGGATACTACCGACGGTTTATTGAGGGATTCTCCAAGATCTCGAGACCTCTCACCAAACTGTTGGAAAAGGGAATCACATTCACCTGGACGCCACAGTGCGAGACGAGCTTTCAGGAGCTAAAGAAGAGATTGACAACAGCCCCAGTGTTGGTTATGCCAGATATGCAGAAGAATTTCACAGTGTACTGCGATGCCTCTGGAAATGGGTTGGGATGTGTTCTCATGCAAGAAGGACATGTCGTGGCTTATGCATCCCGACAGCTTCGGAAGCACGAGAAGAACTATCCTACACATGACCTAGAACTAGCCGCAGTGGTACACGCGTTGAAAATTTGGCGGCACTATTTGATGGGGAAGAGGACAGAGATATATACGGATCATAAGAGTTTGAAGTACATATTCACACAGCCATATCTCAACCTCAGACAAAGGAGATGGTTAGAGTTAATCAATGACTTTGATATAGGCATCAACTATCATCCTGGGAAAGCAAACGTCGTGGCCGATGCTTTGAGTCGGAAAGTGCAGGTCAATAAGTTGAGTTTGAAGGACATGCCTGCAGAATTGAAGGACGAGGTTATAAGGCTCAATCTATGTCTAGTAAATAGTGGTGAAGCCATCGCCATGGAAGTGGACTCCACACTCGAGCAAGACATACGCGAGGGCGAAAAGAATGATGAGAAGATACAAGAGATCAGACAGCTCATCAAGGAAAATAAAGCTCCTGGTTTTAGAGAGGATGAACAGGGAACGGTGTGGCACGGGAAAAGGATCTGTGTGCCAGAAGTAAAAGAGATCCGAGAATTAATTTTGAAGGAGGCTCACGATTCTGACTATTCCATTCATCCTGGGAGTACGAAGATGTACCAGGACCTCAAAAGCAGGTATTGGTGGTATGGCATGAAGCGAGATGTCGCGGAACATGTTGCCCTGTGTGACACATGTCAGTTGGTGAAAGCAGAACATCAACGGCCCGCGGGATTATTGCAACCACTTAAAGTGCCTGAATGGAAATGGGAAGAAATCAGCATGGATTTTGTCGTGGGATTGCCTAGGACCCAATCCGGGTATGATTCAATATGGGTCATTATTGATAGGCTAACCAAGGTAGCTCATTTCATCCCTGTGAAAGAAAGCTACAGCGGATCCAAGTTGGCAGAATTGTACATGTCAAGGATTGTGTGTTACCATGGAGTGCCAAAGAAGATAGTGTCGGACCGAGGGACACAGTTCACCTCGAGGTTTTGGCAGAAGTTGCATGAAACCATGGGAACCCATCTGAACTTCAGCTCTGCCTATCATCCCCAAACTGACGGGCAGACGGAGAGAACCAATCAGATCCTTGAAGATATGTTAAGGGCATGTGCACTCAAAAACAATAGGAGTTGGGACAAGAACTTACCGTATGCGGAGTTTTCCTATAACAACAGCTATCAAGCTAGTATGAAGATGTCACCGTTTGAAGCTTTGTATGGAAGGAAGTGCAGAACTCCCCTATTTTGGAACCAAACAGGAGAAAGTAAAGTGTTTGGTCCAGAAGTGCTACAAGAAGCCGAGGCGAAGGTGAGGGAGATTCGCAACAACTTGAGGATAGCACAAACACGCCAGAAGAGTTATGCTGATGTACGAAGAAGAGAACTCGTTTTCAACGTGGGAGACTATGTTTATCTCAAGGTGTCCCCTATCAGAGGACTTCGTAGGTTCAAGGTGAAAGGGAAGTTGTCGCCTCAATACATCGGACCCTTCCAGGTTTTGGAAAGGAAAGGCGAAGTGGCGTACCAACTAGAGTTACCGGTTCATCTATCGGACATGCACGATGTATTCCATGTGTCACAACTCAAGAAATGCTTGAGGACGCCTGAGGAGGTGTTACCCATGAATGAAGTGGATGTAGCTGAGGATTTGTCCTATGCCGAACAACCATACAAGATTTTGGAGACGATGGAACGCCTCACCAGAAATAAAAGAATCCAGATGTGCAAGGTGCAGTGGAAGCATCACTCTGAAGAAGAAGCCACCTGGGAACGGGAAGATGAGCTCAAGGCACAATTTCCGGAATTGTTTTCTTAGAAACACCAATCTCGAGGACGAGATTTCTTTTAAGGGGGGTAGAGCTGTAACACCCCAAATTTTTAGTCAAGACTCAAATTTTGATTTAGAACCATAAACCATGTTCAGAGGGGAATTTAGAAATTTTTGGACGTGTTGCATGTTTTGCAAAAATTCAAATTCAAACTGGAATTCAAATTATACTCAAAACAGAAAAGAAATGGAAAAAGAAAAAGGAAAACCGGAAAAAAACTGGCCAGTGGGCCGAAAACCCAGCCGGCCCAGCAAACCCCCGCGCAGCCCGCCCCCGCGCGCGCCGCGCTGCCCCCTCGCTGACGGGCGGGACCCACCTGTCATCCCTAACCCGAGCCCCCGCGACCCCGGACTTCTTTCCCCGCGCGCGCGCTTGATCTGAACCGATTGGAAACCCGTCCCCGCAGCCGAATTCCGATCCCAGCGGACTCCAACTCGATCACAACAGACCCACCGCCCTCCCCCGGCTATAAAAACCACCGATCCGATCAGTTTTTCCCACGCGATCGCCGATTTTCACTCCGGTGAGCACCGAGACTTCGCCGGTGAATTCTGGCCGATCTAAGCTCGGAAACTCTGATCTAACTCGCTGGTCTTGATTCACCGCCTCCGGGGAGCTTTGCAGGTGCAGAAAACTCGGAGACTTACGGTGTAAATCCAGCGCCGACGAGCTTCGCCGTGGTTTTGCCTCGGACCTCGCCGCAGAGCACTCTCCAGGACCCCCGAGCTCAAGAAAACCCCCGAGGTGAGATCCCTGACCTCCCCTCTACCGATCTATGCCATAAGATCACAGTTTTAGGCAGAATTCTCGAGGATCCAAAAGTTTCCGGCGAGATCCTCGCTTCCCGCCGCCGTGCGCCGCCGGCAGCGCCGCCCGCGTTCGATCAGAGCGACGTGGCCGCTTGTGCGCCGTTTATTTTAAATCGCACGGTAGACTTTAAAACCCCGCGTACCGGTTCGATGTTATAATCTCAGCCGTCGGTTTAGAATCGGACGGTCCACGTCGACCCCGCGTTATAAAGGCTGGAATTCTTACGTGCTACCCCCTGGGGTTCTCTGGAATTGAGAGCTAGCCCCGGAAACTTTAGATCTAGCCCCTGGAACTCTAGAAAATCATGTAAATTCATTTAAAAATCAGTTTTAGCCCCTGGACTTAATAGAAATTAGGAAAAACACCTCTGATAAATGTAGCTAGACCCCTGGAAATTATAAAAATAATATTATAGACCCTGTAATGGGGTGAATTCATTATTTTAACCCTGTTTAGTAATTAATTTAGAAAATTGAATATGTAACTAGTGTTTAAAAATTAAAAAGTGGGACAAACATAATTGTCAAAATTAATTAAAAACTTTCTCAGTACTTAGAAAACTTTGGAGTGAGATAAAAATATATTTTTGGGTTGAAATAAATCTGTTTCATCTATTATTCACATTTAGGGACACATTTTTAAGTAAATAATAGTTATAGAAAAATAGGGAAAATAATTATGAAATAGTCTACATCAGAAGCCAAGGTCAAAATATGTTATTAAATTATTTAGGACCAGAACCTATACTGTTTAGGTGATGTATATTACTAATTTCATAATAAAATACACAATTATGCATAGGAATATAAATCTGAAAATATAGCAACTAGTAATTGATAAATGGAGTTTCTAAAATACAAAGAATTTAGTTTAGAATTGGTAGAAATTCTGAAGGCACATATGGAGAAGAAAAATACTTTTCATACACATTTGGTAGTAAAAAGGTGTAGTAGTTTAATATAAGGAATTTATTTAAAACTGAAACACAACACATATAATGGTGACTGAATTTCATAAATAAGAATGTGTGGTTTGTATGAAGTGTAAGTGTGAACTATGTCTTATGGATTGTTGTTTTTCTTTTGCTATGTGTGATGGTATGAAGTAGAACCTGTTCAAGAACAAGTTATTCATTTCCAAGATCAAGACTACCCATTTCAAGAGCAGCAAGAAGGAGGCAAGTGTCCTTGACCACTTTGATCCTATGCTAGGATATGTAGATAGAATTATTTGCATTGGCAAATGAAATATGAAACCCATGCTAGGAAAATTTCCCTAGATTTGCATTACCTTGATTCCTTGTAGCTTGGGTTGGGATTTATTTTACCATGTCATTTATTTCCATGCATATGCTTAGCCATGCTTAGAATGGGATGTTTGGGACATGAAATCATCAGTTTATATTACCATACTCTTGAATGAGACATTGTGAGTTATGTAGAGGTAGGGATCAAGGCAAGTTGGATGTTTTGGTTGTGTGCTGGGTGCACGAGACTTGGGTTTGTGTTTAGTACTTGCCTGGATCCTAAGGACCGGTTCATGGAGCATGTAACCCGGCTTTACAGTGCCAACCACATGCTGAGATGGGGCAGCTTGGCCAATTAATTAGGTGTATCCCCGGCGTAGTATGGGTGTGTTGGATGGTGCGGGGAGTAGGTGTCAGCTGGACTACCGTATGAACCGCAAGGCTCAAGAGGGGGCCACTGCAGCGGGGTTGGAGCCTCTTGTATGCTGTTAGGGGTGAAACCTCAGTGGGCCCACGCTCGTCGGGAATCCCTTTGTAAAGGCTTCGTAGTGATCTCCTGGCTGCACACCTGGGAAGTGTGAATGTGGAACGTAGCCACTAGCATAATGGAGGTTCTTTTAGTCCACCCGGCAACGGGGGATGAAATCACTACTTGTGGGTACAGTGGTACAAACTCTGTAGAGTCAAAACTGTCTTGACAGCCGTGCTCACGGTTAAGAGCGGCCTGGACTTATTCATGATTAGAGGATTGATGGTTTTGGAAGTTAAGCGGGGAGCTTAACATTGGAAATGATGTTATGGTTATTGGATTATGATAATGGGTTGGGAGATTGGGACCATTTCACCTGTGTAGTAACGTAGGTGCTTAATAAGCTAAGGTGATAGGTATTAATTGCATAGTGCTTTAACCATGAGTTCAACCTCTCCTTGTTCTAGCCATGCATGATATGATTTTCCCGCACTTGCTGAGTACCATTGGTACTCAACCTTGCATATTTGTTGGTTTATATTGCTGCTCAGGTCAAGATAATGAGGTGGTGTATAATGACCAAGACTTTGGACCCGAGGAAGGATTTTAGGTTCATGAAGACCCCCCGGGCAACACCTGTGATGGAGCCCCAAATAAAAATATTCCGCTGCTAGTTTATTTACTTGTGATGAAGCATTAGTGTCCATTGAGACATTTGCGATGTAAGACTTATTTATATTCGACACCTGGCTTGTAATAAATGATGCTTCACTATTTGTCTTCACATGTATGAGAAAATGATCCTGGCATACATGTGATATTCACTTGGTTGATTCTTCAGAAAAACCGGGTGTGACACCCAATGACAGGTGGGGCCCACTCAATTTCCCTGCAAAAAGATCTCCATAGTTTGACAAATATTCAACTCCAATTATTTGAAAGTTGGAAACTGAGCTGCATTTGCATAGTTGGACAAATTCCATCCAAATTCAAATGTTTATTTGAATTTCCTTGTACATTTAACTCCATTTGGAAAAATGGGCAGCAAATCTTTTCAAAAATTAATGAAACTTTGCCTACCCACTAATTTGGACCTAAGGAATCCAAATATGCAATCTGATTCTTGTGTTAGCTGCTGCAAACAATAGTTTGGACACAACAGTTTTGAATTTCCATTGTGTCATCCCCTCACTTGAAGTTTGAATTTACATTTAGTTCATCTCTGATTTTTAAACCCTTCCATTGCACTTGAGATCTTCATTTCTGTGATTTTAATCCACATGAGGTCCATCCATGCAGTAACCCTAAGTTTGTTTAGAAGAATCTCACCTATGTTATCATATGTGGGAAAAGTTTCAACTAAGCCCCTTTTTCATACACATGACTCCAACATTTGTGCAAACTCATGTTTCTTTGTATTCACATTTTTGGGCCTTTACAATCCTCCCCCCTTAAAAGAATCTCGTCCCGAGATTACAAAAGAAAGATGAGACGGAAGGTAATTACAACAATTACGACAAAAGTTCTGGATAGTTCTTGTGGATGTAATCTTCACTCCCCCAAGTCGCTTCTTCCGGTGTGTGATTACTCCACAGGACTTTGTAAAATTTCAAAGTCCGATTTCGAGTGATCCGGCTCTTTTCATCGATAATCTCGATGGGCTTCTCGGCGTAGGTGAGATCCGGTTGCAATATCTCCATGTCTTCCGAAAAGACATCCGTCGGTCTCTTCAAACACTTTCTCAAGTGTGAGACATGGAAGACGTCGTGGATGCCCGACAAGGATGGTGGCAGCTCCAAATGGTAGGCCACTGGTCCACACCGTTCTGTAATACGGAACGGACCCACAAAGCGAGGAGCTAGCTTTCCCTTGACCCCGAATCGATGAATTCCCTTCATCGGGGATACTCGGAGATAGACGTGATCTCCGACTTCAAAACACAAGGGTCGGCGTCGCTGGTCCGCATAGCTCTTCTGGCGAGATTGAGCGGCCCTGAGGTTCTCTTGAATCAACTGGACCCGCTCTTCGGCATCTTTTACAAGATCAATGCCGAAAATCACCCTCTCGCTAGATTCACACCAATTGAGTGGTGTGCGGCACTTCCTGCCATAAAGTGCTTCGTATGGTGCCATTTTAATACTGGATTGGTATCCATTGTTGTAGGAGAACTCTGCTAATGGCAAATGGTTATCCAAGTTCTTTCCATGATCTATGGCACATTCCCTCAGCATATCTTCTAAAATTTGATTCACCCTCTCTGTTTGACCGTCAGTCTGAGGATGGTATGCTGAGCTTCTGATTAATTTTGTTCCCAGAGATTCATGTAGTTGCTCCCAGAAACGAGCAACAAATATTGAACCCCGATCAGATATGATGGTTTTGGGGACTCCATGTAAGCATACAATTCTGGAGAGATACAGCTCTGCATATTGCTTAGTCTGGAATCCCGTATTCACTGGGATGAAGTGGGCTGATTTGGTTAGGCGATCAACAATCACCCAAATGGAGTCATGCTTTCTAGATGTGAGAGTGTCACACCCAGTTTTTCCGAAAAACAACCGAGTGAATATCACATGTATGCCAGGATCATTTTCTCATACATGTGATGATAAATAGTGAGGCATCATTTATTACAAGCCAGGTGTCGAATATAAATAAGTCTTACATAGCAAATTTCTCGATGGACAATAATAAGTTCATCACAAGTAAATAAACTAGCAGCGGAATATTATTCTTGAGGGCTCCGTCACAGGCGTTGCCCAGGGGTCTCCATGAACCTAGAAACCTTCTTCGGGTCCAAAGTCTTGGTCATTATACACCACCTCATTATCTTGACCTGAGCAGCAATATAAACCAACAAATATGCAAGGTTGAGTACCAATGGTACTCAGCAAGTGTGAGAAAATTATATCATGCATGGCTAGAACAAGTGGAGGTTGAACTCATGGTTAAAGCACTACGCAATTAATACCTACCACCTTAGCTTATTAAGCACCTACATTACTACACAGGTGAAATGGTCCCAAACTCCCATCCCATCATCATAATCCAATAACCATAACATCATTTCCAATGTTAAGCTCCCCGCTTAATATCCTTAACTTCCAAAACCATCACTCCTCTAATCATGAATAAGTCCAAGCCGCTCTTGACCGTGAGCACGGCTGTCATGACAGTTTTGACTCTGCAGAGTTTGTACCACTATACCCACATGTAGTGATTTCATCCCCCGTTGCCGGGTGGACTAAAGAACCTCCATTATGCCAGTGGCTACGAACCACATTCACACTTCCCAGGTATGTAGCTAGGAGATCACTACGAAGCCTTTACAAAGGGATTCCCGACGAGCGTGGGCCCACTGAGGTTTCACCCCTAACAGCATACAAGAGGCTCCAACCCCGCTGCAGTGGCCCCCTCTTGAGCCTTGCGGTTCATATGGTAGTCCAGCTGACACCTACTTCCCGCACCATCCAACACACCCATACTACGCCGGGGATACACCTAATTAATTGGCCAAGCTGCCCCATCTCAGCATGTGGTTGGCACTGTAAAGCCAGGTTACATGCTCCATGAACCGGTCCTTAGGATCCAGGCAAGTACTAAACACAAACCCGAGTCTCGTGCACCCAGCACACAACCAAAACATCCAACTTGGCTTGATCCCTACCTCTACATAACTCACAATATCTCATTCAAGAGTATGGTAATATAAACTGATGATCTCTTATCCCAAATATCCCATTCTAAGCATGACATGATCAAATAAATCCCAACCCAAGCTACAAGGAAACAAGGTAATGCAATTCTAGGGAAACTTCCTAACATGGGTTTCATATTTCAATTGACAATGCAAATAGTTCTAACTACACATCCTAGTATAGGATCAAAGTGGTCAAGGACACTTGCCTCCTTCCTGCTGCTCTTGAAATGGGTAGTCCTGATCTTGGAAAGGAATAACTTGCTCTTGAGCAGGTTCTACATCATACCATCACACATAGCAAAAGAAAAACAACAATCTATAAGACATAGTTCACACTTCCACTTCATACAAACCACACATTCATATTTATGAAAGTCATTCACAACTATATGTGTTGTGGTTACTCTATGTGTGTTGATTTGTGTCTTGCATGCACTTTTAATCATGTGTATATGATTCCTACTTTTGTATTCACATTTATGCTTGCATACTTTATATATGAGTTTCCAATTTAAATAATTTCCCTTATATTTATTTACTACACCTTTTAGTTACCAAGTATGCATGAAAGGTATTTTTCTTCTCCATATGTGTCTTCAGAATTTCTACCAACCCTAAACTGAATTCTTTGGATTTTAGAAACTCCATTTATCATTTACTAGTTGCTATGTTTTCAGATTTATTTTCCTATGCATAAATGTGTACTTTATATTGAAAATAGTAAGACACATCATCTAAACAGAATAGGTTCTGGCCCTAAATAATTTAATAACATATTTTGACCTTTGCCTCTGATGTAAACTATTTCACAATTATTTTCCCTATTTTCTATAACTATTCTTTACTTAAAAATGTGTCCCTAAATGTGAATAATAAATTAAACAGATTCAATTCAGCCCAAAATATGTTTTTATCTCACTCCAAAGTTTCCTAAACACCGAGAAAGTCTTTAATTAAATTTTGACAATATGTTTGTCCCACTTTTTAATTTTTAAACGCTAGCCACATATTCAATTTCCTAAATTAATTACTAAACAGGGCTAAAAAGGTAAACTCACCCCACTACAGGGTCTATAATATTATTTTCAGAATTTCCAGGGGTCTAGCTACACTTATCAGAGGAGTTTTTCTTAATTTTTATTAAGTCCAGGGGCTAAAACTGATTTTTAAATAAATTTACTTGATTTTCTGAAGTTCCAGGGGCTAGATCAGAAGTTTCCGGGGCTAGCTCTTATTTCTCGAGAACCCCAGGGGGTAGCACGTAAGATTTCCAGTCTTTATAACGCGGGGCTGACGTGGACCGTCCGATTTAAAACAAACGGCTGAGATTATAACGCCGAATCGGTACGCGGGGTTTTAAAGTCTACCGTGCGATTTAAAATAAACGGCGCACAAGCGGCCACGTCGCTCTGATCGAGCGCGGGCGGCGCTGCCGGCGGCGCACGGCGGCGGGAGGTGGCGATCTCGTCGGAGACTTTCGGATCTTCGAGAATTCTTCCTAGAACTGTGATTTTATGGCATAGATCGGTGGAGGGGAGGTCGGGGATCTCACCTCGGGGGTTTTCTTGAGCTCGGAGGTCCTGGAAGGTGATCGGCGACGAGGTCCGAGGTGAATTCATGGCGAGGCTCGTCGGCGCTGTGTTTACACTCCAAGTCACCGAGTTTTCTGCACCTGCAAGGTTCCCCGGAGGCGGTGGATCAAGACCAGCGAGTTAGATCGGAATTTCCGAGCTTAGATCGGCTAGAATTCGCCAGAGAAG
The DNA here is from genome assembly GCA_030760725.1 of Neostapfia colusana. Taxonomy (NCBI): domain Eukaryota; kingdom Viridiplantae; phylum Streptophyta; class Magnoliopsida; order Poales; family Poaceae; genus Neostapfia; species Neostapfia colusana. The sequence continues at coordinate 113,933,076 of JASWHV010000006.1, forward strand.
TCTCGGTTCTCACCGGAGGAAAATCGGCGGATCGCGTGGGAAAAACAGAACGAGGCCGGGGTTTTTATAGACGGGGAAAGGCGGCGGGGTGGTTTAGATCAAGTCCGCGTCGCCTACGAATGGAATTCGGCGGGGATGCGCAGAAATCCGGGTCGGTTTTGATCTGGGGTGAGAGAATCCCGGCGCGGGCGCGAGGTAGAAGAAGGGCTGGCGGGCCCCACCTGTCAGTGGGAGGAAGCAGCGCGCGCGGCTGCGGGCTGGCGCGGCGCTGGTTGGGCCGGCTGGTGGGTTGCGGCCCACTGGCCGGTTTTTTTTCTGTTTTCTCTTTTTCTTTTTCTATTTCTTTTCTGATTTGAATTTAATTTGAATTCCAGTTTGAATTTGAATTTTTGGAAGACATGCAACACGTCCAAAAATTTTTAAATTTCCCTCTTAACATGATTTTAGGTCTTAACAAAATTTTGGGGTGTTACAGCTCTACCCCCCTTAAAAGAAATCTCGTCCTCGAGATTGGTGGTTCTAAGAAAACAATTCCGGAAATTGTGCCTTTAGCTCATCTTCCAGCTCCCAGGTGGCTTCCTCTTCTGAGTGATGCTTCCACTGCACCTTGCACATCCGAATTCTTTTATTTCTGGTGAGGCGTTCCATTGTCCCCAAAATATTGTATGGTTGCTCGGCATAAGACAAATCCTCAGCTACGTCCACTTCATTCATGGGCAACACCTCCTCAGGCGTCCTCAGGCATTTCTTGAGTTGTGACACATGGAATACATCGTGCACATCCGATAGACGAGCCGGTAATTCTAGTTGATACGCCACTTCGCCTTTCCTCTCCAAAACTTGAAAGGGTCCGATGTATCGAGGTGACAACTTCCCTTTCACCTTGAACCGACGAAGTTCTCTGATAGGGGACACCTTGAGATAGACATAGTCCCCCACGTTGAAAACGAGCTCTCTTCTTCGCACATCAGCATAGCTCTTTTGGCGTGTCTGTGCTATCCTCAAGTTATTGCGAATTTCCCTCACCTTCGCCTCGGCTTCTTGTAGTACTTCGGGACCAAACACTTTACTTTCCCCTGTTTGGTTCCAAAATACGGGAGTTCTGCACTTCCTCCCGTACAAGGCTTCAAACGGCGACATCTTCATACTAGCTTGATAGCTGTTGTTATACGAAAACTCCGCATACGGTAAGTTTTTATCCTAACTCCGATTGTTTTTCAGTGCACATGCCCTCAGCATATCTTCAAGAATCTGATTGGTTCTTTCCGTCTGTCCATCAGTTTGGGGATGATAGGCAGAGCTGAAATTCAGATGGGTTCCCATGGTTTCATGCAACTTCTGCCAGAACCTTGAGGTGAACTGTGTTCCTCGATCCGACACAATCTTCTTTGGCACTCCATGGTAACACATGATCCTTGACATGTACAGCTCTGCCAATTTGGATCCGCTGTAGCTTTCTTTCACGGGGATGAAATGAGCTACCTTGGTTAGCCTATCAATGATGACCCATATTGAATCATATCCTGATTGGGTCCTAGGCAATCCCATGATGAAATCCATGCTGATTTCTTCCCATTTGCATTCAGGCACTTTGAGTGGTTGCAATAATCTCGCGGGTCGTTGATGTTCTGCCTTCACCAACTGACATGTGTCACATAGGGCAACTGTTCCGCGACATCTCGCTTCATGCCATACCACCAATACCTGCTCTTAAGGTCCTGGTACATTTTTGTACTCCCAGGATGAATGGAATAGTCAGAATCATGAGCCTCCTTCAAAATCAATTTACGGATCTCCTTTACTTCTGGCACACAGATTCTTTTCCCGTGCCACACCGTTCCTTGTTCATCCTCTCTAAAACCAGGAGCTTTATTTTCCTTGATGAGTTGTCTGATCTCTTGTATCTTCTCGTCTTTCTTTTGACCCTCGCGTATGTCTCGCTCTAGTGTGGAGTCCACTTCCATGGCGATGGCTTCACCACTATTTACTAGACATAGATTGAGCCTTATAACCTCGTCCTTCAATTCTGCAGGCATGTCCTTGAAGCTCAACTTATTGACCTGCACTTTCCGACTCAAAGCATCGCCCACGACGTTCGCTTTCCCGGGATGATAGTTGATTCCCACATCAAAGTCATTGATTAGCTCTAACCATCTCCTTTGTCTAAGGTTGAGATCTGGCTGTGTGAAAATGTACTTCAAACTCTTATGATCCGTATATATCTCGGTCCTCTTCCCCATCAAATAGTGCCGCCAAATTTTCAACGCGTACCACTGCAGCTAGTTCTAAGTCATGTGTAGGATAGTTTTTTTCGTGCTTCCGAAGCTGTCGGGATGCATATGCCACGACATGCCCTTCTTGCATGAGAACACATCCCAACCCGTTTCCAGAGGCATCGCAGTACACTGTGAAATTCTTCTGCATATCTGGCATAACCAACACTGGGGCTGTTGTCAATCTTTTCTTTAGCTCCTGAAAACTCGTTTCGCACTGTGGCGTCCATGTGAATGTGATTCCCTTCTCCAACAGTGACACGACCCCAAGGTCCTGTCGACCCAGGATCACGCTGAGGGGTGCTGCGTTGCACAGCACCGTATAACACACGTCAAAGGTGCAAAGCGGAAGCGGAAATTTTATTACATAAACAAGTTTATGAACATGTTTACATCAAAATAAGTTTAGTCCACACTCGCGGGCGTAGACTAAGCATCAAGTGCATGTTCAGCCCTTGAACGTATCCTTGCTAGCACACACGCACACTAACTCTGCGGCGTGCACGACTCCCACTCGACGGGGTTCCCCTCCTGGGGTTCCGTCTCCTCTTCGGGAGTCCCTTCCTCATAGAACCCTGCAAAAGCTTCAAACACAAGCAGTGAGCACGAAGGCTCAGCAAGTCTGACCCGTCTCACCTAAACATGGAACTTCTACATGAGGGTAATGGGTTACATGAGGTAAAAATCATTTGCAAGGACTCGCCTAATTAGTAGAACCTTACTTTCAAGTTTTAGCAGCAAGTTGTGGAGAACCTTACGCGAAGGTACATGAGAGAGCCGCAATCAAACAAGAAACGCATTTCTCTCATGTACTTTGCCCAAAGTTGAAAAGAACTTTAGTTAGCTCTAAGCTACAGCATATCATTAACAATCAATGTCCATCTTTCAATCAGCAACATTTTAATATGTAACTAGCCTGTTCATTCTACGTCACGGTACAGTGAACAAGTGGTACTCACTGACCGCGAGGGACGGCGATTATAATCGATTTACACCTGCAGGGTTACCCGAACAACCCGTCACGTACGCCCGTACTCGATGTTGCCTACAACAACCATCACGGACGCCGTACGCAACTACCTTTCACCCGTCAGCCAAATATTGAACCGGTCCCATCGTCCCGAGCAAGAGGTCTCTGCACGCGCATCTCTGTGCCGCCAGCCGATTTACACCTCGAGCTCTCAACCTACCCTCTGAACGACGGGCAATGCCTCAATACCCAGCTACCCGAGTTACATCAGTTTCCCGGTTCCCATATAGCCGGTTGGTCTTCGGTACTGTTCTAGCTTGTTCAACAGGCCCTCACACGGCTCGGTCCTCAATCGACACAAGCGGAGCTATGGCACATCGCGGCCCACAAGGATTTTGCGCGCCAGCACACCCGATCCCGGCCGCAGCCGGATCCTGATTCAAAATATCTCCCGCTGACAGCTGGGGTCCACCCCCTTCTTCAACCTCGCGACACCCGCGCCCCGCTGCCGAGGGATCTCGCCGGAGAGCTCGCCGCCGGCTGCTGTACAGCTCCAAACTTCTCGATTCTGGCCGCCCCTGCCTACTTTTACTCGGGGAATAGGATCCGAGGGTCAGCTGCTCATGACAACGGCCGGAGCATGGTCGGCGACGAGCCGCCACCTCGGAATGACTTCGGCCATGTCGGCTGACTTCTCTAGCACCTCAGCTACTTGGGAAATCGGTCGGGGAGCATCAGTGGACCTCAGAGAAGGTCAACATGAGCTCGAGGCAGCTCGGGGAAGGCCCGAAATAGGTCCTCACCGTGCGCCCGATGCCGCCCGTTCGTTCCGCCATTAGTAGACCTCAAATTACGCCGGGCACAGAGGTTCTCCGGCCCAGAGTTGTGAAAGCAACTTGTGCGTTACCGTGTCTAGCTCGTGTGAGAGCGGCCTGAGGCCCTCTAATCCTTTCTAGAGCACGAATTAAACAGAATCATACCCGAAGGTCGTTCTGCACACAGAAAGGGGAAAAGTGGAAATTCGCCGCCGGTGAGCAACCACTCGAGCTGTGGCTCGGGGATGAACAGCACCGGTCACCCGCGCGTCCAAGGGTGCCTTGGCTCGGGCGTGACAACGCCCTGGTTGGGCTGTCTACGAGAGCCCGAGGTGCGGCGGTTCCAAGTTCCGAGTTTGATCTCTCGGCACAGCCGATATCAATCGGTTTCAACCGAATTCTAGCAACGGGGAGGACGGAGGAAGGTCTCTATTACCTTGCTGGGGCTCTGGAGTGGACGGAGGAAGCTGCGATCGGCGTTCTCCGATCAAGTCCGAGCTGCGGAAGTTTTCAGCCGGCGCTGAGTTCTTGCGGGGAAGAACGGCGGTACCTCGGCCGAGGAGGGGGGCAGGCGCCTTAAGAAGGCTCTGCACCACTTCACGCCCGCGTGTGGGCAAGCAGCTGGTGGCGCGGCGGCTGGCCTCGGTGGCGATCACCGCTGCGGCTCGGCGACCCGAGTGAAAAAGTCTCAGTCGGTTTGATCTGAGCAGTGGCTGACATGTGGGTCCCACCTCCAGTTTTAACCTCTGAAATTTACTCCTAATCACTGTTGTAAACAGTGAACCCCATACTACCCTTGGCAATTCAAATTATTCACCCATGAGCCATTTGAATAGATCAAAGTTCAAATGAGGTTTGGTTTGAATGAATTTCAGCACAAGTTCAGTTTGAAATTCAAATAAAGTTTGAATCTCTCCCCCTTAGCTCATGTCAAGATCAACTCCAAATGGAGTGAAAATTGGTGTGTGAGCTCACAAACATGTGCTGAGTAAGAATATGCCTTCCACTTTTAAATTCATGGGATAAAAACAGTTTGAATTTGAATATGGTTTCAAACTGCCCTCTTCCTATCTATACCCAAAATGACCTCAAAAAGGTTTTGAATTTGGGTGAAACTTGGCATGGACATCCTTAGCAAAGTGTAGGAGTTTTCATATGTCCAGCCCATCTATATCACATGTGGGAAATACCACTTTTGCAATGTGTAAGTTTGTTCTCTAATGAGCATGTTGATAATTGTTACTTGCTCTTCATTTGTGTTCATCATTCTTCCTCAAATGAGGTGTGTGGTGTGGTGATGAACACTGCAAATGTGTGTCAAAAACTGTGGCCCTTACATTCTTCCCCCCTTAAAAGAATCTCGTCCCGAGATTATAAGGTGAAAATGAGAGAGAGGACGGTGGAAAATTACCGGATATGCGACGTGAAAAATTCAGGGTAGTTAGTGCGAAGGAATTCTTCGCTCTCCCATGTCGCTTCGTCCTTGGAGTGATTACTCCATAGAACCTTGTAGAACCACAACGTACGGTTGCGTGTGGTTCGGGCCTTTTCATCAATAATCTGCACCGGTTCCTCCCGATAGGTGAGATCCGGTTGCAGTTCTTCAATGTCTTCCAGCTGAACGGTAGTTGATAGCTTGAGACACTTCCTCAGCTGGGAAATATGAAAGATGTTGTGTACACCGGAAAGTGCTTCTGGTAATTTCATCCGGTATGCCACTGATCCACATGTTTCGGTAATCTGGAATGGACCGATGAATCGGGGTGCCAACTTTCCTCTCACCCCAAATCTGTTTACGCCCTTCATTGGAGACACCCGTAGATATACGTGATCTCCAACTTCGAATTGTAATGGGCGCCTTCTCCGGTCCGCATACTGTTTCTGACGGGATTGAGCGGCTTTTAGGTTCGCTTGAATTAGTCGAACCTTTTCTTCCGCGTTGTTGACAAGGTCAATCCCGAAGGTAACCCTTTCGCCAGACTCACACCAGTTCAATGGTGTGCGGCATTTCCTACCGTATAGCGCCTCGTAAGGTGCCATCTTGATGCTGGCTTGGTACCCATTATTGTACGAGAATTCAGCTAACGGCAAGTGATCATCCCAATTCTTGCCGTGGTCGATAGCGCAAGCTCGTAGCATGTCTTCTAAAATTTGGTTTACCCGCTCCGTTTGCCCATCCGTCTGCGGGTGGTAGGCTGAACTACGGATCAGCTTCGTCCCCAAGGCAGCGTGTAGCTGCTCCCAAAAACGGGACACAAATAAAGTGCCCCGATCCGATATGATAGTACGGGGTACGCCGTACAAGCATAGGATCCGTGAGATGTACAGTTCAGCGTACTTCTTGGCGTTGTAGTTGGTGTTGACCGGAATGAAATGGGCAACTTTGGTGAGCCGATCGACGATCACCCACACCGAATCATGTTTCTGTAAGGTGGTGGGTAAACCGACGACGAAATCCATGCTCACGTCCTCCCACTTCCAGGCAGGAATGCCCAGTGGTTGCAGCAGTCCCGGTTTCCGCATATGATCTGCCTTCACCCTTCGGCATGTATCACACTCGGACACGTATTTTGCAACCTCGCACTTCATCCGTGTCCACCAAAACTTTCTTCTGAGTTCTTGATACATCTTGTTGCTGCCGGGGTGAATAGAAAACTTTGATGAGTGAGCCTCATCAAAGATTTTCTTCCGTAATTCCGGTTTACGGGGTACGACGATCCGGTCCTTGAACCACAAAACACTGTCTCCGTACTTCCGGAAACATTTTAACTCCCCACTGTCTACACGTCTCCGTAAATGTGACATGCCCTTGTCATTCTTCTGGGCTGCCGCTATCTCTTCACGGATGGTGGGGATCAAAGCTAGGTTGTAGAGAGCTCCGTGTGGAATCACATGTAATGGTGGTTCGCTCTCTTCCAACGGTGTGATGGTCAGATTATTGACGTGTGACTTGCGGCTCAGCGCATCTGCCACAACGTTTGCCTTGCCCGGATGATAATGGATCTCTATCTCGTAATCCTTTATCAGTTCTAACCATCTTCGTTGCCTCATGTTCAGCTCCTTCTGAGTGAATATGTACTTGAGGCTTTTGTGGTCGGTATATAAATGTACGAGGTTACCGAGTAGGTAGTGCCTCCACATTTTGAGTGCGAGTACCACGGCAGCGAGCTCCAAGTCGTGAGTTGGATAATTCTGCTCATGGTTCCTAAGCTGCCGTGATCCATACGCGACCACTCTTCGGTCTTGCATCAGCACACATCCGAGCCCAATGCCGGATGCATCGCAGTACACATCGAACGGTTTTGTTGTGTCTGGCTGTGCCAAAACCGGTGCTGATGTCAGGTGCTTGACTAAAACCTTGAATGCTGCTTCACATGTTGGATTCCAAACATATTTGGTAGCCTTCTTCAGCAGCTCTGTCATTGGCTTGGCAATCTTCGAGAAGTTCGGAATGAACCTCCGATAATACCCCGCGAGTCCGAGGAAACTCCGTACCTCGTGAACAGTTCTCGGGGACTTCCAATTCAGCACTTGAGTGATCTTGTTCGGGTCCACAGCGATACCTTCCGCTGAGATGATATGCCCGAGGAAAGGCACCTGCGATATCCAAAACTCGCATTTGCTGAATTTTGCGTATAACTTGTGATCCCGCAGCCGTTGCAAGACTATACGCAGATGTTTCTTGTGATCTTCCTCTGACTTGGAATATACCAGGATGTCGTCGATGAAAACCACGACAAACTTGTCCAGCTCCGGCATGAATACCGAGTTCATCAAGTACATGAAGTGAGCTGGAGCATTGGTGAGGCCGAAGGACATAACTAGGTACTCATAAAGTCCGTACCTCGTCGAGAAAGCCGTCTTCGGAATGTCCTCAGCCCTTATCTTAATCTGATGGTACCCGGATCTTAAATCCATCTTGGAAAAGATCTTTTCTTCGACCAACTGATCAAACAACATGTCGATCCGTGGCAACGGGTACTTGTTCTTGATGGTTACGGCATTTAATGGATGATAGTCCACGCAAAGCCGCAACGTCTCATCCTTCTTCTTGACAAATAATGCCGAACAGCCCCATGGTGAGGAGCTCGGCCTAATAAAACCCTTCTCCAGAAGATCCGTGAGCTGAGTCTTCAGTTCAGCCAACTCCTTGGGCGCCATCTTGTACGGCCTTCGGGATATTGGCATGGTTCCCGGTGCAAGTTCAATCTTGAACTCCACCTCTCTATCGGGTGGCATTCCCGGTAAATCATCCGGGAATACATCAGGGAATTCTCGGACCACTGGAATGTCTTCCAATCTGATAGTTGTGGACTGATAGACACTTGAAAGTTTTATTTCTGGACTGTCCAGAAATAATGAGTGAGAACCGTGCATCTCTGAGTTTAAGTGCACGACTCGAAGGACGGTGTCTAAAACAGCGCCGTGGCGGGTTAACCACGACATCCCTAGGATGACATCGACCTTCTGTCCCTCTAAGATAATGAGAGACGTGGGGTACACTCTACCCGCTAAGCATAATGGTGCTTTGGAGACCATTACGCTTGCTGAAATCTTCCCACCCGGTGAACAAATTAAATATGGACTATCGGTGGGTAGTATTGGCAAACTGTGTTTAGCAATGAAAGCTTGGCTAATAAAATTATGCGTGGCGCCTGAATCAAACAGTACTATAGCGGGATGCTGGTGGAGTTGGAACATACCCGCAAGGATTGGCTCGCCCTCCGGCACGTCCTCAATGGCAAGTTGGTGGACAGTGCCGGGCCTAGGGTTTGCCTACCGCGCATTAGTAGGGTTCCGGGGTTGATTCCTCCCCAGAAACTGTGGTGCCACTCCGCCGCCTTGCCTCTCCGGGCAACTGCTCGCGAAGTGTCCTGGACGACCACACTTGTAACATGTGGCCGCTGCTGGTGGAGTACTCGGTGGACGAAAGCCCGGCATGCGTTGCGGAGGTGCAAACGCACGCGGCATCGCCCGCTGCTGCTGTTGTTGTTGCGGTGGTGCTGGCAGTGCCGGTCGGAATGCCGGTGAAGAGTACGGCCGACTGCGGAACGGCATCGACCGCTGTGGTGGTTGCCAGCGTGGACCTGATGGTGGGCGATTCACCATCCGAAACTTCTGAGAAGGACCGCCTCCTTCTCCACTGCTCTGCGGCGCGCTTCGCTTTCTCTCCGCCGCCGCTAACTCCTTGCCGGAGTCCTCCTGAACAATCGCAGCATCAATGATGTCGTTGAGGCTGCCGCGATTGAACATCGCCAATTTGTCCTTCAGGAGCGGGTTAAGCCCCTGGTAAAAGTGGTCTCGCCGCTTCTCGTCGGTATCAGCATGATACGACGCATATAGCGCGAGATCGTTAAACGCCCTGGAGTATTCCAGCGCGTTCCGGCTCCCTTGTTGCAGGTGTAAGAACTCCTGCGTCTTCCTCTTCATCAGACCTGGCGGTATATGATAGGCCCTGAAGGCCGTCCGGAACTCCGCCCAGGTCATCACTCGGTCGGTGGGCTGTGAAGCACAGAAGTTGGCCCACCACGCGCTCACGGATCCTTGGAGCTGCTGGACCGCGAACTGAGTCTTGCACTGCTCGCTGATCTGGAGCAGCCCGAACTTCATCTCTATGGCGCGGAGCCAGTTGTCCGCGTCAAGTGGTTCATCCGCCCTTGAGAATACAGGGGGATGAGTTGCCAGGAAGTCGGAGTAGGAGCTCTGTTGGCGCTCCTCACGATCTTGACGTCTCTCTGGGCGAGACGTATTGGCGATGAGAGTCTGCAGCAACTCTGTGTGCTGCTGATGCGAGCCCGCCATTGCCGCGACAATGTCGGCCAATGTAACCGTTGGCAGTGGCGGTGGCGGTGTTTGCTGTTGCTGCTGCTGTCCCGAGGAGTCCTCGGGAGGTGGTTGGGAGGTCTCTCCCCCTTGGCTGGTACCCCCAACGTCAGGGTTGGCGCGAGTACGCGTCATTCTGAAATTCGAAACAGCAGCGATTAGCACATGTCTTACTTAAAATTCCATAAGCAACAGTAGGTATTGAAGTGACACATGATTAATTTGCACAACATTCACATATATTGATAAAGCATAAACTTTATACAAGATACATTATTCTCGGGTCTCCGAGAAGTCGTGCTCATGTCGTCACTACCTATACATACGCTACTGTCTACACGACATGTCACCGATTACAAAAGTTGGGTTACGCTACCCTAGCTGCCCTACTTGGCAACTGTAACCCCCTACTCGGAGTAGAACTCGACCTCCTGTGGGTCGTCCTCCTCCGGTACTTCTGCTGGTGGCTCTGGATCTACCACCTCTTCTCCCATTCCGGGTTCTCCCATTGCTGGAAGACCCAAGACCACCGGTATGCCTAACACCGGGGGCACGAGGTCCTGCAATGCATGCACCTCGTCCATAGCCTGGTTGTAGTCCTCTTCCCAGCCTTGTCCTTCCTCAATAGCGTCGTCCCGCTCTTGAGCAAGGTCCTCATTCTGCTGGGTTAGGGTCTGCACCAGCTCTTGCAACGCCGCGATGTCAACACGGCTCTTCTTCTTTGCCCTCTTCAGACGACGCAACTGATTGTGTTGTTCATTCAGTCGCTTGATCGTCGGAAGGAGCACATTGCGGAGTGCGCTGTGAGCACTCTCGAAATGATCTCCACGGCTTGTGCTCTCCTTGAGCTTGGTGGCGAGATGCTCCGTATGAACAGCTTGGCTGTCCATCACAGCGTTTCCCGCCCTCATTTGGAGGCTGAGGTTTGCCTCCGCGGGGTTGTACCTCGGGCAATTCGGGTCTGTTGCCTCCAGGTACCTCTCTTCCCACACATGCTGAGCTCGTCCCTCCACCGGAACGAGTGCGTATGGAGTGCCCTCCATAGCCTGCACGTGTAGTTGGCAGAAACGTGACATAGTGTCACGGGCTGCCACTTGCCACATTCCTTCCGGTTGTCTTCCTCTCACCGTGACGGTGAATGGCACCCAACCGGGTGGCGTAGGTCCTGCAGGAACCTCGACATGGATCATCCACGTCTTGTTCCCCCCTTCGCCATCTTCTTTGGCGACGTACTGCGGCATCTGATTGTACCCGAAATATTGGAGCATTTGCCACAATGCTTCCGGGTAGCCGCTACGGTCAGAACAGTGGGAAACTACCCACCCGTTCTCCAACTGTTTATCTGCTGCTATCTGTAAAAATATATTTGAGAAATGTCAAATATTTATTTAAACAGTAAACCATGGAGTTATAACATAAGACATGTCATTGATCCCATAAAACTCGGAAAAAAAGTTCAAATTTTAAACAAATTTGACTGCTGATCTGCTGTTCCCATGACAGCCCTGACCAGTTTCCATTTCAACCTGATTTAGGCCATGTTAACAGCAAAACTAATTCTGGAGCTCAACATCAAAGTTAAAGCTAACTTCAATAGCTTTCCAGAACGTGTTTGCTTGGCCTCAGATCTGTCCTGGTTCAAAAGTTATGAGATGTCAAAGTTAACAGAATTTCTGGAATCAATTGGACAGCACCTCCCTGCTTTAGGTACTGAATTGATCCAAGAATCCCAGTTAATTCTGTTCCCAATCTGACAAAACTTTCTGTTACAAAGTCGTAACTCATCTCATAAGCTTTCCAGAAGTACCTCATTTCCTATTTTTGGATTTTTATGCAGGAAGTTATGCTTAATTTACAGAGAGTCTACAGAGAGTCTTTACCCTGTCCTGTTTTCTGGACAGTTCCAACTCTACTGCATTTTTCGAGTGGTTAAGTGATGAAACACCCCTGGACCTCAACAGAAAAGTTGTAAAGCTCTTCCAAATCTTTTCAGAAATGTATCATACGACCCCAATCTCGAAAGAACTCAACCTCTAGCCTCTGATTAACTTCAGCCTTGATTCAGCTGAAAACAGAGTGCTCTGTCCTTAACAACCTATAAGTTGAGAACATGTTAACTTTGAATATCCTGTTCAAGGGAAGGAGTTACATCAAGTTTTACTACTTTGGAGCAAAACTTTCAAGTTTTAAATGAATTTGTTCATTTAGTTGGGTTTGACGTTGATGCATCACCAGATTATGTCGGTACTACGTCCTCACAAAGAAAAACCTATACCGGACTTAGCCGGCTTCGTTATTTCAGTGGCACTACTCGTCACTCGCACACGGATGCTACACGTCTACCGTTTCGTGGTCAGGCTACCTGCAGAAACTCAATCAATCATCAGACTCGGCTGCACAACGAGCCCGGAATCCATACAGTTCGTACACCCGGCCGTCATCACTCGCCCGGATGTTCTCAAGCCAAACACGCCTTGAGTTACGTGTTCACGTCTCAGACCACGTGACGGGGTCTCCCAAGTTCCACCACGCACGCCAGGGACAGACGTTGCTCGAATACCCCAAACGACATGAAGAGTCGTAGAGGATACTAAAGCGGGTCGGGTTACCTGCCACCCGTGGGGCTCCACCCTTCAGCTTGTGCGCACTGGTGGACAGCGCTTACGTGCACCCCCCAAGACATGAACGTCCCGAGATGCACGATTTTCCGACATAACAAATAGGTTAATAAGCCACTTTCTATATACTAATAACATCCTTATACGGGCTACTAACTCGTTCCTCACTGGATTTTTTGAAAAAGAAGACCTTTGTACTGTGTTAAACCTCAAGCGAGCTCTGATACCAACGCTGACACGACCCCAAGGTCCTGTCGAGCCAGGATCACGCTGAGGGGTGCTGCGTTGCACAGCACCGTATAACACACGTCAAAGGTGCAAAGCGGAAGCGGAAATTTTATTACATAAACAAGTTTATGAACATGTTTACATCAAAATAAGTTTAGTCCACACTCGCGGGCGTAGACTAAGCATCAAGTGCACGTTCAGCCCTTGAACGTGTCCTTGCTAGCACACACGCACACTAACTCTGCGGCGTGCACGACTCCCACTCGACGGAGTTCCCCTCCTGGGGTTCCGTCTCCTCTTCGGGAGTCCCTTCCTCATAGAACCCTGCAAAAGCTTCAAACACAAGCAGTGAGCACGAAGGCTCAGCAAGTCTGACCCGTCTCACCTAAACATGGAACTTCTACATGAGGGTAATGGGTTACATGAGGTAAAAATCATTTGCAAGGACTCGCCTAATTAGTAGAACCTTACTTTCAAGTTTTAGCAGCAGGTTGTGGAGAACCTTACGCGAAGGTACATGAGAGAGCCACAATCAAACAAGAAACGCATTTCTCTCATGTACTTTGCCCAAAGTTGAAAAGAACTTTAGTTAGCTCTAAGCTACAGCATATCATTAACAATCAATGTCCATCTTTCAATCAGCAACATTTTAACATGTAACTAGCCTGTTCATTCTACGTCACGGTACAGTGAACAAGTGGTACTCACTGACCACGAGGGATGGCGATTATAATCGATTTACACCTGCAGGGTTACCCGAACAACCCGTCACGTACGCCCGTACTCGATGTTGCCTACAACAACCATCACGGACGCCGTACGCAACTACCTTTCACCCGTCAGCCAAATATTGAACTGGTCCCATCGTCCCGAGCAAGAGGTCTCTGCACACGCATCTCTGTGCCGCCAGCCGATTTACACCTCGAGCTCTCAACCTACCCTCTGAACGACGGTCAATGCCTCAATACCCAGCTACCCGAGTTACATCAGTTTCCCGGTTCCCATATAGCCGGTAGGTCTTCGGTACTGTTCTAGCTTGTTCAACAGGCCCGCACACGGCTCGGTCCTCAATCGACACAAGCGGAGCTATAGCACACAGGCCCCAAAGTCCTACTGCCCTTACTCTCCGCTCGGTCTCATCTTTATTGCCAAGTATATCATGTGCTATCTCTACCCGAGCAATGTGCCTCTAGCCTATTCTCGCGAGTAGTTCCAACTACTCGACTTGTACCGAATCCTACTCTATCCTAGCAATGCAGTGGCTAACGAGGTTTTCAATCCTAAACCCAACCCATGGTTTTCTTGGCTATGCAGTTGGGTTTCCAATCAAGACTCTAATGCAAAGAACAATATTCAAAGATGTGCTCAAAACAATAAACATTTGTAAAAAGGTTAATGCAAACCGGAGCTTGCCTTGCTGCTCTTGGTCGTACGCTAGCTGCTCCTCCGGAGTAACAAAGTCTAGGACTTCGGGTTCCTCCTCGACCTTAGCGACTACATGATATAAGACATACATATATTAATTTAAATGCATTTATTAAGTTTGAACTTGTGAAGCTTATAACCTTTGCTAGACAGACCTAATGACTGTGAAACTTTTACTGTGGCTTGGTTACAACCTAAACAGAGACTTGGTCAAGTTTTAGTTGCAGCAAAGCTCAATTGAGCCCTCCACAATTAATTATGTCCTTGACCTTAATTAAAGGCTTTTAGGGTGTTCTAAGGACTTTCATGAAACAAACTATGACTTTCTGAAAACTAGATTTTTAGAGGGTTCTAATGGAGTTGGTCTCACTTAATTTGGGGGTTCCTAACTAAAGATATGAGCCAAACAATTTCAGAGAAAATTCTGAAAATGTTTCTGAACATTTTCTATTTTCTCTGGAACAGTTTCACTAATCACACCATTAGATGGACTAAATGAGCTCAAATGGATCTGAAATTTTTATGGTAGCTCAAGGATATTTTGGTGAACATCTCAGTAAAATTTCAGGATTTTCCTCCAAAGGATTCTTCAGTTAAAATTCCTAACAGTTTAAATTTTGAGGAATTAATTCTAGAGAAATAAGGAATTTCATGAAGTGAAACTTGATTTTCTTGAAAGTACTCAGAGAGCTGAATCCAGCAAAATTTGGTTCACTCAATTTGGAGCTTTCTAGCCAAAGTTATGAGGATTTGAAGTTTGAAGGAGATCTGAAAATCGGGGAAAAGTTTAAACTCGCGCGTGGGTCCAGGGGACACGCGTCGCACGCCTAGGCGATGGCACATCGCGGCCCACAAGGATTTTGCATGCCAGCACACCTGATCCCGGCCGCAGCCGGATCCCGATTCAAAATATCTCCCGCTGACAGCTGGGGTCCACCCCCTTCTTCAACCTCGCGACACCCGCGCCCCGCCGCCGAGGGATCTCGCCGGAGAGCTCGCCGCCGGCTGCTGTACAGCTCCAAACTTCTCGATTCTGGCCGTCCCTGCCTACTTTTACTCGGGGAATAGGATCCGAGGGTCAGCTGCTCATGACAACGGCCGGAGCATGGTCGGCGACGAGCCGCCACCTCGGAATGACTTCGGCCATGTCGGCTGACTTCTCTAGCACCTCAGCTACTTGGGAAATCGGTCGGGGAGCATCAGTGGACCTCAGAGAAGGTCGACATGAGCTCGAGGCAGCTCGGGGAAGGCCCAAAATAGGTCCTCACCGTGCGCCCGATGCCACCCGTTCGTTCCGCCATTAGTAGACCTCAAATTACGCCGGGCATAGAGGTTCTCCGGCCCAGAGTTGTGAAGGCAACTTGTGCGTTACCGTGTCTAGCTCGTGTGAGAGCGGCCTGAGGCCCTCTAATCCTTTCTAGAGCACGAATTAAACAGAATCGTACCCGAAGGTCGTTCTGCACACAGAAAGGGGAAAGTGAAAATTCGCCGCCGGTGAGCAACCACTCGAGCTGTGGCTCGGGGATGAGCAGCACCGGTCACCCGCGCGTCCAAGGGTGCCTTGGCTCGGGCGTGACAACGCCCTGGTTGGGCTGTCTACGAGAGCCCGAGGTGCGGCGGTTCCAAGTTCCGAGTTTGATCTCTCGGCACAGCCGATATCAATCGGTTTCAACCAAATTCTAGCAACGGGGAGGACGGAGGAAGGTCTCTAGTACCTTGCTGGGGCTCTGGAGTGGATGGAGGAAGCTGCGATCGGCGTTCTCCGATCAAGTCCGAGCTGCGGAAGTTTTCGGCCGGCGCTGAGTTCTTGCGGGGAAGAACGGCGGTACCTCGGCCGAGGAGGGGGGCAGGCGCCTTAAGAAGGCTCTGCACCGCTTCACGCCCGCGCGTGGGCAAGCAGCTGGTGGCACGGCGGCTGGCCTCGGTGGCGATCACCGCTGCGGCTCGGCGACCCGAGTGAAAAAGTCTCAGTCAGTTTGATCTGAGCAGTGGCTGACATGTGGGTCCCACCTCCAGTTTTAACCTCTGAAATTTACTCCTAATCACTGTTGTAAACAGTGAACCCCATACTACCCTTGGCAATTCAAATTATTCACCCATGAGCCATTTGAATAGATCAAAGTTCAAATGAGGTTTGGTTTGAATGAATTTCAGCACAAGTTCAGTTTGAAATTCAAATAAAGTTTGAATCTCTCCCCCTTAGCTCATGTCAAGATCAACTCCAAATGGAGTGAAAATTGGTGTGTGAGCTCACAAACATGTGCTGAGTAAGAATATGCCTTTCACTTTTAAATTCATGGGATAAAAACAGTTTGAATTTGAATATGGTTTCAAACTGCCCTCTTCCTATCTATACCCAAAATGACCTCAAAAAGGTTTTGAATTTGGGTGAAACTTGGCATGGACATCCTTAGCAAAGTGTAGGAGTTTTCATATGTCCAGCCCATCTATATCACATGTGGGAAATACCACTTTTGCAATGTGTAAGTTTGTTCTCTAATGAGCATGTTGATAATTGTTACTTGCTCTTCATTTGTGTTCATCATTCTTCCTCAAATGAGGTGTGTGGTGTGGTGATGAACACTGCAAATGTTTGTCAAAAACTGTGGCCCTTACAAACAGTTTGATGAGAGGTCTCGAGATCTTGGAGAATCCTTCAATAAACCGTCGATAGTATCTAGCCAATCCCAAGAAGCTTCGAACTTCCCCGACATTTTCAGGGGTTTTCCACTTCTGGATATCCTCGATTTTGGCAGGATCTACGGAGATTCCTCCCTCCGAGATTATATGTCCTAAGAAGGGAACTCTCTTCAGCCAAAACTCACACTTGCTCAACTTGGCATATAGTTGGTATTCTCTCAGCCTCTGCAACACCAACCTTAGATGTTTCTCATGTTCTCCTTCATCTTTGGAGAAGACGAGAATGTCATCTATGAAAACCACCACAAATTTGTCCAGATATTCCATGAATACCTTGTTCATGAGATACATGAAGTATGCCGGGGCATTAGTTAGCCCGAAAGGCATGACGGTGTATTCATACAGTCCGTACCGAGATACGAAAGTTGTCTTGGGAATATCAGTTTGCCTTATCTTGAGTTGGTGGTATCCCGACCTAAGATCAATTTTCGAGAACACACAAGCGCCCCTCAACTGATCAAACAAGTTTTCAATGCGGGGTAATGGGTACTTGTTCTTGATGGTTACCTCATTCAAGGCACGGTAATCCACGCATAACCTTTGGGTTCCGTCCTTCTTGGGCACAAATATCACCGGAGCTCCCCATGGTGAGGAACTAGGGCGAATATACCCCTTCTCTGTCAATTCTCTGAAATGATCCTTGAGTTCTTCTAGCTGCTTGGAGTCCATCCGATAAGGTCTTTTGTAAATCGGGGCTGTTCCAGGTACTAGCTCAATTGCGAATTCCACTTCACGATCGGGAGGCATACCTGGCAACTCCTCCGGAAAAACATCTGGATATTCCCTGATGGTCCTGATTTCCTCAACTTTCACCTCAACTTGATTTAATTTAATGTCCCTCCTAGGCTCGTGTATTGTTATGAACTTTACTCTTGTGCCACTAGGGTGAGTTAGTTCCACCGTTCTGGTCGAACAATGAATGATTCCCTTATGTTTGGTCAACCAATCCATACTCAAAATAATATCTATCCCTTGTGAATCTATCACTATGAGGTTAGCAGTAAATACTACCCCATTAATGTCTAGGTTCACTTTTGGACACACTTGTCTTGTCCTTATTTCTCCACCTGGAGAGTTTACAGCTAGCATATGGTTCATTTGTGTTGTTGCTAGGTCATGCTTCTTAACAAACCCTTGAGCAATGAACGAGTAGGTAGCACCAGAATCAAACAGCAGGGTTGCAATGTGTAAATTGGCAGAAAACTTACCAACTACCACGTTGGGTGCCTCCTGTGCTTCCTCCATAGTGACGTGGTTCACCCGTCCTCTCATTACATTCTGTTGTTGTGGCTGCGTGGGCTTCTTCTTTGGGCACTTATGGGCATAGTGCCCCACTTCTCCACAGCTAAAACATTGCACCCCAACCTTAGGTGCCTGGCCTTTGTTGTCTTGGGGTTGGTTTGGAGGTCCTTGCACTGCTGGTCGAGGTGGATATGCGGGGCGAGGCTGCTGTACGAACTGACGTTGTGGTGGTGCTCGTGCTGCCGGAGGCCTGAAGTTCGGGTTGTACCCTCTTTGTGCTGAGTAGAGTACCGCAGCACGGTTCGTCTGCCCTGCGGGTTGCTGCATCAGACGTGGGCAGGTGTTGCTTCCTGAGGCTTGATGTGACCACCCGACCTTCCTCTTATTCTCATTTTCCAAGGCCTTAAGTTTACTTCCACCACAAATGCTCTGTCTTGGCTTCCAGAAAGATGAGGGTTGTAGGCCTCATCGTTGTTGTTGGCGGGGTTGGCAGCACGTCCTTTTCCTCTTCCGGCCATCTGGCAGAATCAACCAATGTTAATTTGAAAGCATTTAGTATCATCGTACTACTTTCATTTGTTTGTACTTTGAAATGTTGAGGCTTTGTTATACTTTTCTGAGGGTTCATTTCTCACACAAAAATAATTGCAATATTATTTCATGTGGGTTCTCACACCAAAGCAAAACAATCTAAAGACGAGGCTGTGGAAAATTGCTCATGGCTTCCACAACTCACGTCACACACCAAGCATTAACACACCATTAACTTAACTTAACGACTCGACTATTCGACATCTTGCTAACTAAGGGAAGGACTCTACACTACTCGTTTTCTTGAACTGGCTCCTTGGGATCTTCCTCATCATTTCGGCTTCCTTCTCACTCTGCTTTGGGTGGGGAGACTGCTGGTGGAGAAGTGAGACGACGCCTTATCGCCCGACGATCTGGGGAGTCAGGAGTCCATGTATCATTCGCGGTGAAACACAGTTCATTCCCATCTCCTCTTTCTCTCGCCCTCTGGCAGGCTCGCAGCAACGCCTCCGTTTCCTTCAGGGTGTCCCGAACATCCTGAAGCTTTTGCTGACACTCCTGCAGTCGAGTGCTGAGCATAGCAGCATCCTCCAAGCACAAGTCCATGTGCTCATGGGAAGTCCCTTGCTGCACTGGCGGGTACTTGTACTCCGTGCTACCACTCTCACGCTGGAGGACATACATGTACTCAATCCTGTCCAGGTGGCGACGATAGATGTAACTCTGGCAGGTGATGGCCTCCCAGGTGACATCCTTCTCCACATCGACCTGTGTCGCTCGACAAGCTGGAGAGTGGTGGATCTTAAGCAGCTGATTTTCGTGTATAATTCTCATCTCTGAACTCCATTCTTCCCTCTTCTCACGGATGGTCCTGGTGGAGTTATAGTGGATGATTAGCTTGCCTGTATTGCCGGCGGCTTCGAGCATACGTCGAAGACGGTGCAACAAGCCTCCTACTGCCAATCCGTAGGAAAGGTACGTCACTGGACGACTCTCCTCTCTTTCGGCAAGGGCAACTACGGAAACTCTCCCTCCTGTGGACTTGCGAGCGGTGCGAATCATGCGAACCATCTAAAACAAAAAGTATTTAAACTTAGGTTGGATAAATTTTTAAACAAAAATCCTATTTTGAATAAAAATTGGGGTAAGATGAAGAAAGTGACTCATTAAATAACACTTTTCAACACACACCTTGTAAAAATAGTTTTTAAGAAAATAAGACCTTTAAATACGTCCATTTCTACCTAGGTCCACGTTCCTACGGGCAACCTTGGCTCTGATACCACTTCTGTCACACCCAGTTTTTCCGAAGAACAACCGAGTGAATATCACATGTATGCCAGGATCATTTTCTCATACATGTGATGACAAATAGTGAAGCATCATTTATTACAAGCCAGGTGTCGAATATAAATAAGTCTTACATAGCAAATGTCTCGATGGACAATAATAAGTTCATCACAAGTAAATAAACTAGCAGCGGAATATTATTCTTGAGGGCTCCGTCACAGGCGTTGCCCGGGGGTCTCCATGAACCTAGAAACCTTCTTCGTGTCCAAAGTCTTGGTCATTATACACCACCTCATTATCTTGACCTGAGCAGCAATATAAACCAACAAATATGCAAGGTTGGGTACCAATGGTACTCAGCAAGTGTGGGAAAATTATATCTTGCATGGCTAGAACAAGTGGAGGTTGAACTCATGGTTAAAGCACTACGCAATTAATACCTACCACCTTAGCTTATTAAGCACCTACATTACTACACAGGTGAAATGGTCCCAAACTCCCATCCCATCATCATAATCCAATAACCATAACATCATTCCCAATGTTAAGCTCCCCGCTTAACATCCTTAACTTCCAAAACCATCACTCCTCTAATTATGAATAAGTCCAAGCCGCTCTTGACCGTGAGCACGGCTGTCATGACAGTTTTGACTCTGCAGAGTTTGTACCACTATACCCACATGTAGTGATTTCATCCCCCGTTGCCGGGTGGACTAAAGAACCTCCATTATGCCAGTGGCTACGAACCACATTCACACTTCCCAGGTATGTAGCCAGGAGATCACTACGAAGCCTTTACAAAGGGATTCCCGACGAGCGTGGGCCCACTGAGGTTTCACCCCTAACAGCATACAAGAGGCTCCAACCCCGCTGCAGTGGCCCCCTCTTGAGCCTTGCGGTTCATATGGTAGTCCAGCTGACACCTACTCCCCGCACCATCCAACACACCCATACTACGCCGGGGATACACCTAATTAATTGGCCAAGCTGCCCCATCTCAGCATGTGGTTGGCACTGTAAAGCCAGGTTACATGCTCCATGAACCGGTTCTTAGGATCCAGGCAAGTACTAAACACAAACCCGAGTCTCGTGCACCCAGCACACAACCAAAACATCCAACTTGGCTTGATCCCTACCTCTACATAACTCACAATATCTCATTCAAGAGTATGGTAATATAAACTGATGATCTCTTATCCCAAATATCCCATTCTAAGCATGGCTAAGCATATGCATAATAATAAATGACATGATCAAATAAATCCCAATCCAAGCTACAAGGAAACAAGGTAATGCAATTCTAGGGAAACTTCCTAACATGGGTTTCATATTTCAATTGACAATGCAAATAGTTCTAACTACACATCCTAGTATAGGATCAAAGTGGTCAAGGACACTTGCCTCCTTCCTGCTGCTCTTGAAATGGGTAGTCCTGATCTTGGAAAGGAATAACTTGTTCTTGAGCAGGTTCTACATCATACCATCACACATAGCAAAATAAAAACAACAATCTATAAGACATAGTTCACACTTCCACTTCATACAAACCACACATTCATATTTATGAAAGTCATTCACAACTATATGTGTTGTGGTTACTCTATGTGTGTTGATTTGTGGCTTGCATGCACTTTTAATCATGTGTATATGATTCCTACTTTTGTATTCACATTTATGCTTGCATACTTTATATATGAGTTTCCAATTTAAATAATTTTCCTTATATTTATTTACTACACCTTTTAGTTACCAAGTATGCATGAAAGGTATTTTTCTTCTCCATATGTGTCTTCAGAATTTCTACCAACCCTAAACTGAATTCTTTGGATTTTAGAAACTCCATTTATCATTTACTAGTTGCTATATTTTCAGATTTATTTTCCTATGCATAAATGTGTACTTTATATTGAAAATAGTAAGACACATCATCTAAACAGAATAGGTTCTGGTCCTAAATAATTTAATAACATATTTTGACCTTTGCCTCTGACGTAAACTATTTCACAATTATTTTCCCTATTTTCTATAACTATTCTTTACTTAAAAATGTGTCCCTAAATGTGAATAATAAATTAAACAGATTCAATTCAGCCCAAAATATGTTTTTATCTCACTCCAAAGTTTCCTAAACACTGAGAAAGTCTTTAATTAAATTTTGACAATATGTTTGTCCCACTTTTTAATTTTTAAACACTAGCCACATATTCAATTTCCAAAATTAATTACTAAACAGGGCTAAAAAGGTAAACTCACCCCACTACAGGGTCTATAATATTATTTTCAGAATTTCCAGGGGTCTAGCTACACTTATCAGAGGAGTTTTTCTTAATTTTTATTAAGTCCAGGGGCTAAAACTGATTTTTAAATGAATTTACATGATTTTCTGAAGTTCCAGGGGCTAGATCAGAAGTTTCCGGGGCTAGCTCTTATTTCCCGAGAACCCCAGGGGGTAGCACGTAAGATTTCCAGTCTTTATAACGCGGGGCTGACGTGGACCGTCCGATTTAAAACAAACGGCTGAGACTATAACGCCGAATCAGTACGCGGGGTTTTAAAGTCTACCGTGCGATTTAAAATAAACGGCGCACAAACGGCCACGTCGCTCTGATCGAGCGCGGGCGGCGCTGCGGCGGCGCACGGCGGCGGGAGGCGGCGATCTCGCCGGAGACTTTCGGATCTTCGAGAATTCTTCCTAGAACTGTGATTTTATGGCATAGATCGGTGGAGGGGAGGTCGGGGATCTCACCTCGGGGGGTTTTCTTGAGCTCGGAGGTCCTGGAAGGTGATCAGCGACGAGGTCCGAGGTGAATTCACGGCGAGGCTCGTCGGCGCTGTGTTTACACCGAAAGTCACCGAGTTTTCTGCACCTGCAAGGTTCCCCGGAGGCGGTGGATCAAGACCAGCGAGTTAGATCGGAATTTCCGAGCTTAGATCGGCTAGAATTCGCCGGAGAAGTCTCGGTTCTCACCGGAGGAAAATCGGCGGATCGCGTGGGAAAAACAGAACGAGGCCGGGGTTTTTATAGACGGGGAAGGTGGCGGGGTGGTTTAGATCAAGTCCGCGTCGCCTACGAACGGAATTCGGCGGGGATGCGCAGAAATCCGGGTCGGTTTTGATCCGGGGTGAGAGAATCCCGGTGCAGGTGCGAGGTAGAAGAAGGGCTGGCGGGCCCCGCCTGTCAGTGGGAGGAAGCAGCGCGCGCGGCTGCGGGCTGGCGCGGTGCTGGTTGGGCCGGCTGGTGGGTTGCGGCCCACTGGCCGGTTTTTTTTCTGTTTCCTCTTTTTCTTTTTCTATTTCTTTTCTGATTTGAGTTTAATTTGAATTCTAGTTTGAATTTGAATTTTTGCAAGACATGCAACACGTCCAAAAATTTTTAAATTTCCCTCTTAACATGATTTTAGGGTCTTAACAAAATTTTGGGGTGTTACAGAGAGGCAGTCCGACAATAAAGTCCATGCTGATGTCCTCCCACTTCCATGCCGGAACGCTTAATGGTTGCAGCATTCCCGCTTTCTTTATGTGGTCAGCCTTGACTCGCCGACATGTATGACATTCAGATACATATTTGGCAATTTCTTGCTTCATCCGAGTCCACCAAAATTTTGTTTTAAGATCTTGATACATCTTATTGCTCCCTGGATGTATCGAGTACTTGGACATATGAGCTTCGTCCAAGATCTTCTTTCTTAGCTTCAGGTTCCGGGGTACCACGATACGGTCGTTAAACCATAATACGCCTTGATCATCTTTCCGGAAACATTTCATCTTATCCTCTTTAATCCTTGCTCGTATATTCCGCATCCCTCTATCTCTCTTCTGGGCTTGTACAATCTCCTCTCTAATGGTAGGCACAAGAGCAAGATTATACAATGACCCATACGGAATCACCCGCAAGCTTGGTTCTTCATCCTCATCCGGAACAACTGACAAGTTATTCACGTGGGATTTACGACTGAGTGCATCAGCCACCACGTTAGCTTTGCCCGGATGGTAATGGATCTCGAGCTCATAATCTTTGATTAATTCCAACCATCTCCGCTGCCTCATATTGATATCCTTCTGAGTGAATATGTATTTGAGGCTCTTATGGTCGGTGTAGAGGTGCACTAAATTCCCGAGTAAGTAGTGCCTCCACATCTTCAACGCAAGCACCACCGCAGCAAGTTCTAGGTCATGAGTGGGGTAGTGCTGCTCGTGGTTGCGGAGTTGATGAGACCCATACGCGATCACGCGTCTATCCTGCATTAAGACGCAGCCAAGTCCAATGCCTGAGGCATCACAATAAACATCAAATGGTTTTGTTGTATCCGGTTGGGCTAACACCGGTGCCGTTGTGAGATGTTTCTTTAGAGTTTGAAATGCCCCTTCACAGGCCTCTGTCCACACATACTTGCTGCTCTTCTTCAGCAACTCTGTCATCGGTTTAGCCACCTTCGAGAAGCTGGGAATAAACCTCCGGTAATAAACCGCTAGTCCTAGAAAACTGTGGATTTGATGAACCGATGTTGGAGACTCCCACTTCAAGACTTGCTCAATTTTAGTTGGATCCACGGCCACACCCTCCGCTGAAATAATGTGGCCTAAAAATGGTACTTTGCTGATCCAAAATTCACACTTGCTGAATTTGGCATACAACTTATGTTCTCGTAGGCGTTGGAGCACAATATGTAGATGTTTGGTGTGCTCCTCCTCCGATTTGGAGTATACGAGAATGTCATCGATGAAAACCACGACAAACTGATCCAACTCTGGCATGAATACTGAATTCATGAGATACATGAAGTGTGCGGGTGCATTTGTTAGCCCGAAAGACATGACTAGATACTCATAGAGCCCATATCTAGTCGAGAAGGCCGTCTTCGGTATATCCACCGCTCTGATCTTTATCTGATGATAACCAGACCGTAAGTCCATCTTGGAGAATACTTTGGCACCCACTAACTGATCAAATAATATATCGATCCGCGGCAACGGATATTTATTTTTGATCGTCACTGCATTCAGCGGCCGATAATCCACACATAATCGAAGTGACTCATCCTTTTTCTTCACAAAGAGGGCTGAACAGCCCCATGGCGATGAGCTTGGTCGGATGAACCCTTTGTCCATTAAGTCCTTTAGCTGTTCTTTCAGTTCAGCTAATTCCTCCAGAGACATTTTATACGGCCTCCGAGATATTGGTGTGGTCCCCGGTGCTAACTCGATCTTGAATACCACATCCCTCTCAGGCGGCATCCCTGGAAGATCGTCAGGAAACACATCTGGGTACTCACGGACCACTGGAATATCCTCCAGTTTCGTGGTCACACTGTGGTACACCACTGGATTTTTAGAATCCATGGCTTCAAGTATGAGCGTTTGGAGACCGTAGATTGGAGAGTCCAAACTAACAATCCGTGGACCGATGTCGAGAACAGCCCCGTGGTAGTTCATCCACGCCATTCCTAGAATCACGTCGATCTTCTGCCCCTCTAATACAATGAGGGTTGTGGGGTATAAGTTTCCACCTAAGCACAAGGGTGCTTTGATCACTACTTCATTAGCAGCTATATTTCCACCAGGTGAGCGGATAAGATAGTGATCCTTCGGTGTAGAGGTGGAGAGCTCAGCTTTGCACACGAACAACCTGCTGATGAAATTGTGTGTAGCTCCAGAGTCAAATAAAATTAACACGGGCAGTCCATTGAGGGTGAACATTCCCGCTAGTACAGCTGCCCCATCTGGCACATCCTCTAGAGTTGTATGATAAATGCACCCGGATTTTGGTGCAGTTCCTTGAAGCTGAGCACGGGGTTGATTTATACCCCGCCCCGGTGTAGTTTCTCTACGGTGTATCCTTTCTGGGCACTTCCTGCTGATGTGACCCAAGTACCCGCACATGAAGCACGATTTCTCAGCCGGTTCCTGGTTGCTCTGTGCATGGACATTAGTGGTATTCTGCTGCGGCAAGAACACTTGAGGAGCAGAATAACGTGGCTGCCTATACCGTTGTTGCATCTGTCCGAATTCAGAGTATTGGGACGGACGACCGGAATATTGCTGGAGTCGTCGAGCCGGCTGCATCAGCTGACAGTTCAAGGTACTGTCTACCACCCTATATTTCTGCGGAGTATTACTGCTACTCTCCGGTGGTATATGGTTCTTTCTTTTCTCAGCCTGAACTTCCCGCTGAGCATCTTCAACCATGATGGCAGCACTCATCAATTTGTTGAAGTTCTTTCGATCAGCTAAGACGAGTCTCTCCTTTAGCTTGGGATTGAGGCTGCGGAAAAACCACTCGCACTTTTGTGCTTTGGTGTTCACATGTTGAGGCGCATACTGTGCCAGCTTGTTGAACACTCGCGAATGCTCGTATGCACCCCTCCCTCCTTGTTTTAAGGCCAGAAACTCCTCGAGCTTCCGCTGAATTATTCCGTAAGGAACACGATACGCGAGAAACGCCTTCAGGAATTCTGCCCATGTAAAGTCATGTCCAGCTGGTAAGGAGGCGAGTTGATTTGCCCACCATGCACTGGCGGACCCGTGAAGTTGTTGCGCTGCGTATAAAACCTTCTGATGTTCGGTGCATTGAAGCAACCCGAACTTAGACTCAATGGTACGGATCCAGCTATCCGCCATCAAAGGGTCCTCAGCTTCAATGAAAACCGGTGGTTGAGTTGCCAAGAACTTAACATAGGAATTCAGTTGCGGTTGGCGCAAGTCTTCGTCTTGACATCCCCCTTGACGGGATGTATTCATCACCAGGGTGCGGAGCAAGTCGGTTCTCTCATCACTTGCACCCGTCATGGTGGCCAGAATGTCCGCCATTGTAACTGTAGGTGAAGTTCCTGGTGGTGGCTGCTGTTGCGGAGCTCGCTGCTCCCGCTGTGGAGAGTTATCACCACGACCACCACTGGAACCACCCACCTCACTCATGGAACGAGTTCGCACCATTCTGCAATTGCAAGAGTTCATTATCAGTTCAACACTATCACTTGATTTATTCCATAAACAAAGTAGTGCAACACTGATAATGAAACCTCAACATGTAAGCAAAATGATTTAAGCGCAAACTGATGTATCTAACAGCAAGGATTTACAAGCCGACTGGTTGGTCCTCAAACAGATCAGATTCTGATCCAGTTAAAAGTACTTTCGTAACTCAAGTTGAATATCAAAGTTAAAGTTAACTTTAATATCTTTCCAACAAGTATCCAAATGCCTCCATATCACTTCTGGATCAAAAGTTATGATTTCGCAGAGTTGACAGACTTTCTGGATAAAATTTGCCAGCATCTCCTTTGTATGTGGCTGACTTTATCACAGTTGTATATACAAATACAACAAGAATATGAACAACCTTTGAACTACAACAATGTTGCATATCTCATAACCTTTCCAAAGGTGTGTCACAGGCTCCTTAGGGATTTTTCTACAACAGGTTAGGGCTTAAAAACAGAAAGGTCTAGAGAAGTTTTTCTGCTGTCCTGGTTCTGGACAGTTTACCTTCAACTAGACTTTTCACCCACTTAACGCGTGATTTTGCTCTGGAGGTCAACAAGAAAGTTGTAGAGCACTTGAAAATATTTCCAGAACTATATCATACACCTTAATTGGATCAATCTACTCAGAGTTATGCTCTGTTAAAGTCCAGCAAGAATTCCTGCCAGAAACAGAGCACTCTGTTTTTGAAATCTTTGAAACCTAAACCTTCTCTCATTTGAATCTTAGTTCAAAATAAGAGTTCAGTAACTAATATTTGTTTCAAACTTCAATTTTTAGTTGAAAGTTAGCTTATGAATCATTTCTTCATAGGGAAGGAGTTATTAAGTGTAGTACGGTGTCGATGCACCGTAAGAAGCATGTCAGTACTACGTTCCTCACCACAAGAAAAAATCCTAATCCGGATTATACCGGCACATATGTTTTATCAGTGGCACTAGACGGTCTCTCGCACACGTGTACTACACAGGATATGTACGTGGTTAGTACCTGCAGAAGAACACTCAATAGTGGTGCACCAAGGGTTGTTTCATTTCAGGCAGTTCTATAGTTGAAAGTAAATACAAACGCCCGTATCATTGCCATACGGCCGTCCTTGAGTTAAGTCACGTCTCAAGGTACGTGATCGTGTTTCAACACCACACGACGGGGAACCCGAGTATATCATGAACGGGTCGTCACGGTTGGGAATGTTATCAACCCAACGGATATCACCTACTGCTCTGCAGGGCACGCCGATGGCAAGCGTTGCGTATGTCCTCCTAGGCTACTTCCAGACGAACACACTCTCGCGTTACTGACCACGCGATGGGGTCTCCACTTACTTGCCTAATGCACACTAGGGATCATCGTTTCATATGAACTCACGAACATGAAGAGTCCAAGAGTTTCATATTGACGTCTCACACCAAGCTGTGAGACCTATCCTGAACGACTTTCCTCGTCAGGGGAGCTAACCGAAATTGAACCGCTTTCGGTGGCGTCCCTTACCATGCTTACCTGAGCGTAGGTGCGTCGTTACGTAATCAAAATTTCCAAATTATAACAAGTAGGTTAGTCGTGCCACCTTAAGTAACTATACTACTATAGTCCTTATGTGGGCCTAATACCGTTTCCTCACCGTATCCTAAGTTTTTGTCGTAATACGATCCTTATACCATGTGCTATTACCAATGCGGCTCTGATACCATGCTGTGAGGACCCGCCGTCCCAATCACTCACGGGAACGGGGCACCTTGCCCGGGAATCGCATTGGGTGGTGCCGTGCAATGCGGCACCCAACAACACACATAATAAAGCATCATATTACATACATCAAGCAGAAGCTTACAAAGTGTAAGTTTTACACATACTTCTCAAAATAAACTACAGCGGAAGACTATTACAACTCACGTCTCATACCTATGCTAAGCAACCGAGAAGGTTTCCAGCCCGCGGACCCTTCTCGCTAGCAACAGTGTCATAATAGCAGCGGCAGGGGTTGCCATGGGTTCACCACTCGGGGAGTTCCGAGTCTCATCGGGCACCCGTACATATCAGCCTACAGTTATACCTGCAAAACAACTTATGCAGTATCTGTGAGCACGAAGCTCAGCAAGACTGACCCGTCACCCTAGTCATGAAACTCTACATGATGAAAATAGAGGGCTGGTTATAGAAATTTGCACAAACGACCAACTTGAGCTAAAGGGGAGTCCTTACTTCAAGTTT
Organism: Neostapfia colusana; assembly: GCA_030760725.1. NCBI lineage: Eukaryota > Viridiplantae > Streptophyta > Magnoliopsida > Poales > Poaceae > Neostapfia > Neostapfia colusana. Next base: position 113,962,183 of record JASWHV010000006.1, read on the forward strand.
TAAGCAACTTTTATAGCCCTCGCGCAACTTACATCGAGACTCCACAATCAAACAAGAAACGCTTCATCTCGATGTCACTTGCCCGAGGTGAAAGTAACTTTAGTGAGCTATCCTAGACTCATACTGACCTTGCGCCATCAACGTCGAGACTCCACAATCAAACAAGAAACGTTTTGCCTCGACGCTACTAGCCCAAGGTGGAAATTAAATTTAGTGAAGTGTTGCTCGTTCCTCATCTCCATTATGAGGATTACCCATGAAGCATATTAAACGTTTCCCAGTTCATTACTACGTCACGATGCAGAGAACAAGTATGCTCGGTACCGCGAGCGACGGTGATTGCAATCAAAAACACCCGGTTGACACGACACGTACGCCCGTACTCGACATTGCACACAGCAACCGTCACTGACGCCGTACGTGGCAACCTTTCACACGACACCCAAATGTCGAACCGGTCCCACTGACTGGGATTAAGTCTCTCTACGGCAAACCCTCGTAGAGCCGACTTCTCTATCCTTTCAGCATCGGCATCAGACGGTGAGGTATGCCTCGACACCCAGGTTAACATGTTACATCGGTTTCCTGGGTCCCATATTGCCAGTATGCATCCGGTACACGTCTCAAACTTGTCCAGCGGGGCCGCACACGAGAACGGGCCTTAATCGACTCAGACATAGACTAGGCTCACAGGACCACGTCCTTGACCTTCCATCCACTGCCCGGTCTCCATTCCCAACTATGAGGATCAATTCCCAACTCTTCCGATTGATCCCCCTTAACCCCGATTCACGAGTAGGAATCCGCCCACTCGAGTTATGCCTCTTTTAATCCACTTTTGTTGAGATCAGCAGTTATAATTAATTGATAACATATTCTACATTAAACTCCAGGGTTTTCTGGTCATGCATTTGGAGTTTCATACCATCTAGACGTAATGCAATAAATAAAATGCTAGACGTATGAAGTGAATACAAATAAAAACTTGTAAATTTGATGCAAACCGGGGCTTGCCTTTGTTTTGCAGGTGACTTATATATATATATATGCAGTTAGTGAAGACCACTTGACTTGATCTCTTGCCTCCTTCCTTTGATCTCTCCTCCAATGACTTGAAATCCTTCACTTAGATGCTACACGTAATGCATATGCACAATTTTTTAATTGTAAAGAGTTTGCTACAAGTCCTAATAACAAGTTTTCAAAAACTGGAACTCTGTTTAAGAATTTAAAATGACACTGGTGCTAGTGGTTTAGGTTTGGATCTAAACACATGATTAAGTGCTAAGTGGTTTTCCCCCTCTTCTATATTGATCACCTAAAGAGGTTAAACAGAACAGGGGTGATCCAGAGCTCTAATGGAGCTGAGAATTTTCATGTGAGTTCCTTGTCACAAGAAAATTCTCTGGACCAAAAATTAGCACTTTTCCTTGAGTGGTTGGTTCAGAATAATTTTCTAAGCAATTAAGCAAAGAAGAATTAATTCTAAGATCACACCCATGTTCATGCCAAACTTAGTGAACTACAATTTCAATTATAGTTCATAGGACTTGCATGAATTTTCCAAAGATTTTTGGAGCTAAGAATCTCCCAGTAATGAATTTCTAAGTTCTGGAAATTCTCTGAAATGTTTCTGTATTTAATTTGGATACAGCACTTTAAATTCTGAATTGCCCTGATAAAATCAACTCCAATTGAGCTGAAACTTTTACAGGTGTTCACTATTACCCTAAAGACTATTCTGGCAAAATTTGAGGATTTTTGGATTAACCAAACTCCCTCTAAAATTCTTTTTGCTAAAAGATTTAAAGAATTTTACAGAATTAAATAAAGGGTTTCATACAAATTGGGTTCTACATTTGGATAGTACTCTATCCGAGGAATCCAACAAAATTTGTTTCACAATTTTTGGATTCTCCTACCCAAAGTTGTAGCTATTCAAAGTTTGAACTGAAAACTGAAATCCCCAAAATGTTCAAATACTGGCTGTGGGTCCAGGGGACAGGTGTCACTAGCCGGCGCAAGCCACACGGGGCTACTGGTTATTTCCCGCGCCGCCACACCAGATCCCCGCACCACAGCCGATCAGAGATTTGAAACACCGTCGCTGACAGGCGGGACCCGCCGGGTCGTCTTCTACCTCCGGCCCCCGCGCCCGCGCGCCGCCGGGCTCGTCGGAGTTCGATGGATTTCGGTCTCCCGGCCATCCCCCGAGCCCTCCCTCGCTGCTAGGGCCTAATTTCACATGCTGAACAATATGGGACCCCTTCCTCTGGCCGGCGGTGGCTCTAATCTAGCCGTCCACGGCGCGGCGGCTCTGGACCAGTTCGGCGACGTTACCCGGCTAACCTAACCCGCCAAAACACCGGTGAAACGGCGCTATAGCATCAGTGGATGCCAAGGAGGATCGTCCGGGTGGTGAAGCAGCCTGGAAATGGCCCTAACCTAGCTCTCATCGAGAGCCCGAACCGCCCCACCATAACCGCCGTCGGAAAAGTGTGAAATATGTCGTGCACAATGGTTTCCAGGCATTGGTTGCAAAAGGGCAAATGATCGCCGGCTAGTCCAGCTCGTGTGTGCAAGATTTGACAAGCTACAGATGATTGGAGAGCGAGAATTTTGGCGGCGATTACCGGATGCTCTGTTTGAGGTCGCCGGGACAAAATCTCCAAATTGGCCGCCGATCCTCCACGGTTTGCTCCAGGCTTTGGGGGAGAGCAGCAGCACGATGGCGTGCTCCCGTGGTCGGGCTTGCTCGGACGTAACAACCCTTGTGGAAGGCTGCCCGCGTGCGCCCGATCGTCAGCTGGCTGTGGTTCGCCGCGGGTGAGGCGTTTAACGCTCAAAACACACCACGGAGGGCTAGCTCTCGCGCTCAGAAGGTGCGGAACGATGGCACAGTGTCGTTGTGCAGCTCGGGGAGGTGCTGTGGCGCGGTTTAGCCGGCTCCCGATGGCTTTCCAGAGGAGCGGCGAGCTCGGTTTCGTTTTCTGGAGAACGCGCGTGTGAGGAGGAGAAAACACCCGTGGTCGCCTTGGCTACGCGGAAGGGCTCACGTGGAGAGGGTACCGCCGACTCCCGTGCTGCCAGCGGCCCGGCCGAAGAGCAGGACGTGGCTCGGGTAGCCCCCCTGCGGTGACACCCGGTCAGACCCGTTCGGTGAGTGGAGACTTACGGCTGAAGTAATGGGAGATCTTTCACAGTGTTTAACCTCCCCAATGACAGGTGGGGCCCACTCAATTTCCCTGCAAAAAGATCTCCATAGTTTGACAAATATTCAACTCCAATTATTTGAAAGTTGGAAACTGAGCTGCATTTGCATAGTTGGACAAATTCCATCCAAATTCAAATGTTTATTTGGATTTCCTTGTACATTTAACTCCATTTGGAAAAATGGGCAGCGAATCTTTTCAAAAATTAATGAAACTTTGCCTACCCACTAATTTGGACCTAAGGAATCTAAATATGCAATCTGATTCTTGTGTTAGCTGCTGCAAACAATAGTTTGGACACAACAGTTTTGAATTTCCATTGTGTCATCCCCTCACTTGAAGTTTGAATTTACATTTAGTTCATCTCTGATTTTTAAACCCTTCCATTGCACTTGAGATCTTAATTTCTCTGGTTTGAATCCACATGAGGTCCATCCATGCGGTAACCCTAAGTTTGTTTAGAAGAATCTCACCTATGTTATCATATGTGGGAAAAGTTTCAACTAAGCCCCTTTTTCATACACATGACTCCAACATTTGTGCAAACTCATGTTTCTTTGTATTCAAAATTTTGGGACCTTTACATATGTCGCGCCCCTCCCTCCCTCCTCCCCTTCTCTGCCCGTGCATCCCGGCCCCGCCTCCCCCCCGGCCTGCCCCTCGCGGCCGCGCCCCGTCTCCCACCCCGGGCCGCCCTGCTGGCCCCCGCCGGCCGTAGGCCGCCTTGCCTCCCTGAGCCCTCGCCAGCTGCGCCCCCCTCCCCCCGGATGCCCCTGAACGCAGCGTCGTCCGGGGCCGCCACGCCGGCAGACGCCGCCCCGCCGGCCGTTGGTCGCCCCGCCGCCCTGAACCCTCGCCGGTCGCGCCCCCCTCCCCCCGTCTGCCCCTGCACGCGCAGCGCCGCCCGGGGCCGCCCCACTAGTACTAAATTATTATCAAATGATCACTTTTTAGAGTCTGCAGGGGTGAATTGTCCACCTGAAAATTCCATTCCTCATTAGAATGTTGTCAAATGATGCTTATTAACAAGATATTAATAGCAATGGCATCCTGGAACTGCTACAAGTGACTAACAATACAATAACTGGTGCAAGTAGCTCTTCCATGAAGCACAGGAAGAGAGGGGGGAGATGAGGCGTTTAGATACAAGACCATATACCAGTTATGATTAGGCACATTACTTTCTTTAAGGAACCACATCAATATTTCTTTTAGTCTCTGAGCATGTGATTTCTCTTGTTTGACCTATCCTTCTGGATTTATTTTTCCTAGGCTGCTATTAAAATCTTGGTATCCACTGCCAATCAGTTGACCGGATACCTTTCATATGATATCTTCCCTTCATTGATTAGCTAGTACCATTATTTTCTGCCTTCTACTCGAAATACCCACCCTGTTTCGCTTGACTCAAAAATAAGAATCAACCTCCAATTCTACATTAGACATGCTGAATTATGCATGAGTAGGGATGAAAACGGATCGGATATTTTCCGATCCGTCCGCAACCGTTTCCGAGGATATCCGATCCATATCCATTTTGGTCGGATTTTTTTCGGATACGGATATGGATTCGGATATTGTAAATCGGATATCTGATCGGATATGGTTTTCGTCAAAATCCGTCCGTTTTGTCGAATATCCATATTGGGTCGGATATATCCGAACAATGTCCGAGATATATCCGACCCAACAAATTGAAGACCCGCAGGCCGCAGCCAGCCACAGGCCCAGCCCACAGGCACCGCCACGCTACGAGTGTCTAGCCTCCGACGGCGACCTAGGCAGCGCCACCGGGCCGGGGCCCCGACTGTCCTCCTACCTTGGCCAGCGTCGGAGTTTCCGGAGAGCTCCTGCAGCCTGCGCTCGAGGCGAACCAGCGCTGCCGTTCGCGCCCCAGTCAACGGAGAGCACGCGGCCCGCGAAGCAGCCCCGACGGCGCCCCGAACAGGAACTTGGACTCGAGGACGGAGAAGATCTCCTGGCTGAGGCGGTCGGAGCCGCCGAGCACCGCCGTCGCGGCGGGGGACGGCAGCAGCGTCTGATCGAGTCGCGAGAGCGTCATGTCTGTTCGTGAGGGATCGGGCTTTCTCTCTCGCCTCTGGATTGAGCTGCAGCAAATGCTCTGTTCGTGGAGGAGGAAGGGAGGAAATGCGAATGCGATTGATTGGGAAGGTGAGGCAGTGGTGTGCGGCCTCAGGCGTCGGCTTCCCGGGAGGATTTATACAGGAGTCGCGCACTCTAAGGTAGCTTCCCGCCACGGCGCGCCGAAGCACGCACGTGCTCGTGCAAGTTTTCGCTGGTGCGCCGCGTGTCCTGTTCGGTCCTGGCTCGACCACTGATCATGCTTCAGTTACTCCGTTGGCGTTCTGTCTTTTTTTTTTGTGTGTGTGTTGTGGAGTGATTCACTCGATCACCTGAAGGTTCTGGTATAAATTACACTATACCACCACTTGTAACCTAGACAAGTCAGTGTCGTCCTTACAAGAGACTAAAGAATACATGCGCGTCGCCTCTTGTCGATCAAAGAGCTAGGCCGAGAGAGAGAGAGAGAGAGAGAGAGAGAGAGATTGCATCATTCGAGCCTTGTTTCTTTCGCGACCTGAAAGCAGCTTGTTAGGCCAGTCGTTCACTCAAGCTGGTCTCTCTTACCTACCTTGATCCTGATCATGAGGCCAGCCTCAGCCCCAACCCCCAAAAGACAAGATTTGATTTGCACCAAAAGTTGGATTGCTGCAGCAAGAAAAGATGAGAAGTTTGTTTATGTTTTAGCTTAATGTTTCTTATTTTTTGAGGGTTTAGACTTGCTTATGTCGTTTTCATCTATTTCAGATCGTAAAAGTATACTTACTATTGTTAGATGATTTTTTGGAGACGATGAGTATCAATGAAATTCAGCTTTGTTTATTATAAATAAAATTAGTAGCATCATTTTACCTAACATTATTTCACTTATTGCTTTATTATTTTATAGGACGAGAACATAGAAAGTGATCCCGATGAGATGAATGATGTTGCTGATTTTTTTATCTAGCGGTGATGAAGATTGGAAAATATGCACTATGTATGAACCATTTATGTATTAAGTATTATGTATGAACTATTTGTGTTTCAAGTTTCATATACGAACCATATATGAATTTAATGTGGATGTACTTTATATTAAATATATGAACTATAAATTATATGTTACTTGTGAATTGTTTTTTCGAAACAAATATCCGAATTCCGTCCGATATCCATATTATTCCGATCCGATGAATCCGTTTCCGATACATCCGACATATCCGATACCATATCCGTTTCCGACAATATCCGATCCAATCCGTTTCCGAAATTTTTAATATGGATATGGATATGGAAAAACATTTCATCCGTCCATATCCGTCCGTTTTCATCCCTATGCATGAGTCTAGCTAGAAACAGTGGGGGAGCACTTCAGAAAAAAGGAAAAGAAATTACAAAACATAAAAAGACTTAAAGAGTAGGTATAAAATTACCTCACAACGGGACACTACCCTTTCCTAAAAGAAGGCAAGGTAGAAGATATTTGAATCATTGGGGTGCAAACTTCATGATGGATTTCGCTGCAGGTGGGGCCTCTCTCCTGGTATTACTGTCCTCAGCAAATTGGTCAAGAAGCATTTCGAACTGTCTTGCATCCATTGTTTTCAAGTCGTCCAACTAATCATGATTAAGTCTAAGTTTTCCTTCTCCAATAACTGCTACAATGAACTTGTTAAATTGATCAGCGATGTCCTTCCACAGCCTCATAAATTTCCTAAATATATGTATCAGTCTAAGAAAATGATTTCCGGGCTTGGTATGGACTATGAGAAGATTGATATGTGCCCAGACAACTGCATGCTTTTTTGGAAAGAGCATGCCAACGAGAACAAGTGTTTAAAATGTGACAAATCAAGATTTGTCGAAGTTGTTAATGATGAAGGTACAAAAGTAATGATCGAAGTCACATAGAAACAACTTCACTACTTGCCTGTGACACCTAGGTTGAAGCTCTTGTTTCTCTCAAAAAAAAACTGCCAGACACATGAGGTGGCACAAAGAAGGTCTACGTGAGAACGACGAAATGATGGTGCACCCTTATGACGGTGAATGGAAAGCGCTTGATCGTTTCGATCCAAATTTTGCCAATGACGCAAGAAATATTCGCATCGGGATGGCGGCAGATGTCTTCTCACCGTTCAGTACAAATGCAACACCGTACTCTTGCTGGCCCGTGTTCGCTATTCCATATAACTTTCCACCATCTCTTTGTATGAAGTACGAGTTCATGTTCCTTTGCCTTATTGTACCTGGACCGGATCATCCTGGTTCACGTTTGAACGTGATGTTGAAGCCGTTGATTGAAGAGTTGAAAATGATATGGACAGGAATCAAAGCGTATGACTGTTACAAAAAACAGAAATTCAACCTTTGAGCTGCATACTTGTGGTCTGTCCATGATTTTCTAGCTTATGGCATGGTTTCTGGCTGGAGCACTCATGGTCGTTTGACATGTCCGATATGTGCTTCAGACACATAATGTTTTCATTTAAATCATGGTGGCAAGATTTGCTACTTTGATTGCCACAAACGTTGGTTACCGTCTAATCACGTATTTAGGCAACAGAAGAATGCCTTCAGGAAGGACACCGTTGTCAAAAAAGGACCACCACAACGTCTCAACGAGTCGCAGATTACTGAACAGTTGAACAACTTAGTGGCAGATGAAGGTCGTCTTGGATATTTTGTTAGTTACGGAGAAGACCATAATTGGACTCATATATGTGCACTATGGGAGCTACCGTATGTGAAATCCTTAATCCTAATACATATACTGATGTCATGCACCAGGAACGTAACATGTGCGAATGCATCATAAGCACATGCTTCGATCTGACGGGCTGAACAAAAGATAATATAAATGCTTGTAAGGATTTGGCAGAGGTTTGTAAACATCCAACTCTTGAGCTAACTGAAGCTGGTGGAAGGTGTGGAAGGTGTTAGCCGAACTTAGCTACTTTTATAGACAGCTTTGTGCTAAAGAAATCACAACCAAAATGATGGAGAACTTGGAACGTAAGATACCAGTGCTTTTATGTAAGATGGAAAAAGTTTTCCCTCCAGGGTTCTTCAATCCAATGCAACATCTTCTAATGCATCTTCCATATGAAGCTAAAGTGGGCGGCCCTATGCAATATAGGTGGATGTATCACGTCGAAAGAGCACTCAGGAGTCTTAAACCAATGGTTCGCAATCGGACAAGGATTGAAGGATGCATCACTGAAGCATACACCATTCAGGAGATTGGACACTTTTCAAGCGTCTATTTTGCAGAAGAACACAATGTTAATGTTTCCATGTTACAGTACAATATGGATGAAGCACCCCCTTGTAGCAGCCTCTCCATTTTTCAAACGAGAGGCACCACTGTTGGTAGTGGCACGAGCTACGATCTTGAAAAAGATAAAAAGACAACTAGTTTGATGTACATGTACGCTAATATAGAGGGAACGCATGAACATTTTTAGTAATTGTTTGTGTTATAATTAGTGTCATGTGTTATACATCTATGCTAATCATTCAGTTTTATCTTATTTAGTGAGTTTGATCAACAAAATTGGAAATCTAAGCAGCAACCTACAAGCAGACAAATACAATTGATGCGATATTATGGAGTAAATGGAGAGCCTAACTTCCTATCCTGGTTTCATGCACATGTAACATGTTCATGTCTTGTTTCTCTTAGTAATTACGTGTATAGCATAAAATAGTCTTCTAAATTCATATGTTGAACAGTGCAAAAATCAAGCTGGCGTTCATGAAGAATTGCGACAACTGTCCTACGACTCCATTAAAATTAAAAGCTACGATCAATACGATGTCAATTGGTTTCGATTTCGTTCAACTGAATTTAAATCGCAACGTCCTTTCAGAGCAACATGTAACACCGGAGTTGTGAATAGGGCAGTTGACGCACAAGAACGTGAAAGTAATTATTATGGGATCATTAAAGATATCCTTGAATTCAGTTTTGTGGGGAATAAGGTCCTTAATGTAGTCTTCTTTGACTGTGATTGGTTTGATCCTAACAATGGAACTCGAGAAAACCAATTTGGCATGTTAGAAGTGAAACATAAGGACCGTCTACGAGGCTGCGACACCTTCGTCCTTGCACACCAAGTCGAGCAAGTTTATTATCTACATTATCAATGCAAAAAGCTTAAAGCTTGGTGGGTTGTACACAAGGTGAATCCTCGTGAGCGGTTATACACAACAGACAATGTTGGATACCTTGATGATGAGGTTGATGTTATTTACCAAGAACAAGAGTTGCTAGACTCTTTTATCGTCGAGTCTGATTGAGGACTCGATGACTTAGTTGGAGATGCAGAAGATATAGAGACTAGTGAGATGTGAAAACGAAAATGAAAACGGGTAACTACTTCGACAGAAGACCGATGGTCAGATTTACATAGTAGAGTACATCGTGATGCTGATGGATTTTAAAACTGAGTACAAGTAACGTTTCTTTCATCTCTTCTTTTCTATACTTCCTATTTTATTCATTAGCAAATTTTCCTTTAAATAGGATGTCGTTGAGCAGCAGCAGACGACGACGTACAGGGGCATGGAGCTTTCTATCACCGACACCCACGAGAGAAGACGAGGTCTTCCACGGGACTCAGCTTAGCGGGGGTATACGGGCTCAGTTGTTGAGCCATCTACCGGAGCCATCACCTGGTTCTGTACAGCAGTCACGATAGGTAAAGAATATTTAATTATATATATAATATAAGTAATTCTTTATTCTATAATATGAATCTTTAAAATTGTCAGGACGACTCTACGTCCGAGGACACAAAGGCTAGGGTGCCTCCTTCTTCTTCGGAGCCTCTTTCTTCAGAGCCTCCTTTGGAGCACCCTTCTTCGTAGCCTTCTTCTTCAGAGCCGGTTCCACAGCGGCGGACTAGGAGGAGCCACTACGTGGCTCCTCTCCTCCGGCTCCTGCAGACCCAAACAATCGGGTATTATTCGTCCGGTTGGCGATAGGTAAGCAAATCTCTAAGAATTCAATTTAGATACTTTTAGCCCTATACGTATTACTAATTGAGAATCATGTATCAGGACTTGGGAGGATGCTTCTTTCACGGGCCAGGGACGCCATGCGCTGGTGAACGGTGTCTTGGGTCGTCTTGTCCATTTGCACTACCCTGGTGTAGTGAACGGACGCGCTGCCACGTCTTGAGACGACTACTATAGGGTCCAGGATGTTCTTCACGGCAACCACCAAGAGGCTGTTTGGCACGACTTCATGGTACGTATGAACAATACTTGTGTAATACAAATTTATTATAAGTTACATACATTTAGTTATATATTTCTTTTCTTTCAGGCACGGTATCGTTTAGAGGACGAGGCCGAACAGACGGATCACGCTCGTCTCGTCTTCCATAACTACGCTAGGAAGATCGTGACACAGTCACTATCTACGGCTCGCATTCAAACTACAAATGTGTACTTCAAGTTACATCCAGACCGGGGAAGGAATCGGGCGACACGTACTTGACGGAGGCGCAATACACAGAGGTAAAGTTTTTAGTTTACTTTGCTTCATTATCTGATCGTGATTAATGTTTTCATTCAATAATAAATGTGTTCAGGTCGGCGTAGCGTGGCTTGACAGCCGTCCAGACGCGTATCGTGCCCTGTGTGCTCTTTGGACGAGCGAGGGCTTGAAGTCAGTTTCTAAAACCCGTCGAGAGAGTAGAGGGACAGGCGGGAAACAACGTTTGGGTGGGGACGACTACTTACACCTAACTAAACGGATGGTAAGTCCTATAAGCATTCTATTAAGTAATTTTATAATCTTCATTGTGCTAACATGTATCAATAGGAGCACGAGAGCGGTCAGCAGCCCGCACCTATCGAGGTGTGGAAGAGGGGTCACTTGGGAAGTGACCCATTGCAGCCCGACGAGCTGTCTTCTCAGACGGCAACAAGGACTTTGGTGAGTTAATTTTTTCAACTTAATTGAATTCTATTTAATAGTACTAATGATGTTATTTTTCTGGTTTTTGCAGGCAAAGTACGGTGAGGAGGTGCGGAGGCTTTGAGGCGATGAGTTCGATTGGCAGAGCGCACCAATCGTCCCCGAAGCCGCGTATGCAAGCGGTGGTGGTAAACCTCACGGACGGTGAGCTTTGTAATTTTAAATTTACTGTTACAAACTTTGAGATACAAAATTTAATAATCTTACTTCATTTGTGCTGGTTAGCCATCTTCGATGGAGTGGTCGACTCGAGACAGGCGTGAGATTCCTCGAGAGTCTCTTACTCGCTTTAGGGCGGGTCCAGCAGCAGTCGCGCTACTCGAGATCTAGAGCTCCAGAGTCTGCGAGAGGAGCTCTAGAGGACGCAAGAAGCGCTCAGGGCTACGGATGAGGCGCAGGCAGCTGAGATCAGGGCTAGGGACGAGGCGCAAAGGGCTAGGGACGAGTATTAAAACTAGTTCATGTTATAGATGCAAGCTGCCATGCAGGTAATCCATTCTAGATGTTGTACTTAACATTTTTTACATATAAATGACATGTGTAATGATTTGGTTTGTGTTTGTAAGCTATGAGTGCAGGACAGGTGGTTGTCTTTCCGCAATAGGCGCCGCCAGCGATACAGCTTCCGCCGGTGCCGACGACGGCAGCCTAGGTACAAACTAAGTAAATCACACTTGCACTAGTTAAACTTGTTCAAATTTAGTAAAATATGTATTTTCTTACTTGTAACATGTCTAACCACATTTGCACTTCACAAGCGTCGGGAACGGAGGCTCAAACTCCGTCGCCTCAGATGCTTGGACGAGGGAGGACGACTTTCCGAACTCCGGTTGCAGCGGACGGGGTAGCGTCTCTTAGTCAGGTCAGCCAAGCCTCATACTTGTGAGCTGAGTTCCCTCCTCTCTCATACTTGGATTGTGTGATGTGGACTATGTGCGGTGTGAGACTTGTATGAAGAATTGTGCAATAATATATTGTGTGATGTATTTTACAGTGCAATATGATATATATGCATCTTTGTGTCATGTTTTTCTGTCTCTGTGATCAGGCCATCGAGCCAGGGCTGACCTCGAAGCCAGGACAACATTTTCTGCTTTTAAAAAAACTACAAAAATTTATCGACGATGGTTCTCTGGCGGCCGTCGACGATACTGGCAAGTTATCGTCGACGGTGCCAGGGACACCGTCGATGATAAGTGTCCAGTATCAACGACAGTACCCTTTTACCGTCATTGATACTGTACCTTATCATCGACGGTGTCCGTGTCATAGTCGATGATACGCTTCCCCGCTGCCCCGTGGAGGAAGTCACTTATCGACGACAGCTAATTCCGGTCGTCGTCAAAAAGTTTATGGATGACGGTTACTGTCGTCAATAACGTTATAGATGACAAGAAACGTAGGCAGCCGTAAACCGTCGTCTATAAGCGTATACCGTCGTCAATAAGCTATAGACGCCGGTTTGGGTCTTATAGATGACGGTTTCTGTCCGTCGTCTATTATCGCGGTTTATATAGTGAGAGGATCGAGAACTCAGCGAGCCGGCAGGTGACGTTGTAGAAGCGCCGGAGTGGGCTGTTGAAGAAGGCCAGGGAGCTCGCCATCCTTTGCGATGCCGAGGTCGGGCTCGTCATCTTCTCCAGCACCGGCCGCCTCTATGAATTCGCCAGCACCAGGTTTGTTTATCAGTCTGCAGGCATGATTGATGTGCTCACCAGCTTGATTTCTAGTCGCAAGATCTGCTAGCTAGCAACAGATCAAATATGCCACACAACTACTACTAATCGTTAGGGTTTGTGTTACTTCAGAGAAAAAGGGAGCGGGAGAGAGGAAAGAGTGATGGAAGTAGAGTAGATACCTCGTACCACTCGTACGGTCGTACCAACTTGGTGATATATATATTTACTAACTTAATCATCTTGGAAAGCGAAAGCAATTCGTGTAGGTGCTGTTTTCATAAACTGATCCACCAGTAAACCCAGGGAACATTATAGAATAAAATATAACCCATAATATTATGTAATGCAGCTTGCTTGCCCCTCCGATCCCTCCCGGCCTCAACCACGTCGCGTCTTCTAGTCTTGGTTCCACCGCTGAGAACTACTATGAATTTCTTCTCTGTTTTAGTACAACACATTAAAAAAAGACTGTATTTTCTCTCTGATAAGAGGTTGATAATATCTCCCAATTTTTTGTAGAGTTCTACTGGGTCTTATATGGTGCACGCTCAACAGACATCAATAGTGTAACAAAACACTTAAGTGCAATTAGTGACGGATCATCTTAAAAAATGTAGCAGTGACTATATATTGAGTACTTGGTGACTTCAAGTTGAGAGGTAAAACAATGAAGTTTTCTAATCTATGCAAAAATAAAAGGAGGTGAAGAAACACTCTAGCCTTCATTACCTTCACCGGTGGAGCTGAGGTGGTAATTTTGTTGTGTAATGAACACATATTTTGGTTGCCTGAGGGTCTTTTGTTTAAACACCATATCTTGAAACTAATTTTCTTTTCTAACTTTTCTGCTAATTATATGGGAGAAAATTAACACAACATTTTCAAGATTGAAATGGAAGCGGCCCACTTCAGCTACCCATAGTGATTGGTATCATGCACACTAAAAGATGACTGTCGCATAGGATATTTTGCCGACTTGATGTACAGGAGAGAGAAAGGACTGGTATCTTGTTACTTGGGTACAAAATATGAGACAAGAAATATTAGAGGGTAGGGCGCAAGATCAAGAGAACAAGAGTAATACACATGACGTCAATTTAGACACGTTCAGACACTCGATGAGAGGTAATACAATACATCCTATGTTCGTTGATTGTATTTTCGTTGGCATATATGGTTGATTGTAGTTTTGGTACTTGTGGTGACCATCTAGGGCATATGCCCGCCTTATATATCAGGCGATGCGGGGTTACATGACAAATTTTCTAGTCGATATTATAACAATATCTATGACAAATTTTCTAGTCGATATTATAACAATATCTATAAATAGGAATCTATCTTTTACATTTATTGTATAGCATGGCTTCTTTATTAGTCTGTGTCATACCTAGAAACCTAGTCTTATCTGCTAGCCCTGTCCATCCCCTATTTGGGTAATCAGTCCAACCTCTTGATTTGGTACCTCAGGTATATATCCTCCACATATGTCATATGACTTTATTGTTTACAACATATGTGAATTTACTGTGTTAAGTAATTAATGTAGGAGGATGATTTATTGCTCTCCATGGCTCCTGAAAATCTTGGAAATCAGACCATGATGGCACATTATGTCTCAACTGGAGCCTTTATGTGTGTGTGTATGAGAGAGAGTGGGGGGCATTCCTTTCCCTTTCGAATAAACGCTGGCACCATTCCTAGAAAAATGCGTATATTTATTGTTACTTTACTTTCCTAGTTTTAACATATCATCTTATTATTGAAAACCCTTCGACCATGACATGAGAAGAAAAAACTATCGCTCCTAATATTTATTTCTCTTAACGCATCCTTGAGAGACCATGTTTCATGTTCAAACAGAAACAAAATAATCCCTTAATTTTTAAAATTTAATAAAAGAGCGTACCCAGTGTTAAAAACTCCCACACATTGTGAGATTTAGGGAAGCGGATGGTGTATGAATATTTATCTCAGATGGGGCATGTGTTCAGTGTTTCCTTTTCTGCAGATATATGTATCTATAGTGCATGTATTAATTTTCCTAGAGAATTACAGCACGTAAACTGTAACTTCCAGTTTAGGCAAGTTCAGCTACGGCTCCAAGTGGCATCTCATATTGCTAACAAGAGTCAATAAGCACAACATCATCTCGAAAATATTCCTAGTAAGTGAAGTAAAGTTATTGTTGAGAACGGAGGGAGTAACAATAATTTCTCACTCTTAACGTAGCATCATAAGTATTGTTCCAGTTTATCCTGTCAGAAAATATACCGTTTTCTGTTTACCACAACAAATTACATTGTGAATCTTTTTTTCTTTTCTTTTTTGAATTGAGTTACATTATGAATCATTCTGACGAGAAGTTGATTTTGTGGACCAGCATGAAATCTGTCATCGAAAGATACAATGAGGCAAAACAGGACCATCATATGGCCATTAGTGCAAGTGGAGAGGCTAAGGTACGCCAGACATATAGTATTCTTTTCACAATATATAAATTGATAAATTGTATTTACATTACTCACAAAAAGGAAACTTGTAATTGTATATCTTTGAAATGTTTGGTATAAGTGATTTCGAACGGGTAGAACTAGTCATATATATATACATATATATATGTTATATATATGTATATATACACACATACATACAGTACATCGCAAGCATGCAGGGCTTGATTGATTTGGGCCTGGACAAGGCTGCTTCACGAAAATGGACGCCTGGGATGGCTACCTAGGCCAGGCAGCTTTCCCAAGGCTCCAACCAAAGAGGCCCATAGGCTTGTTTGCTTCACGTCCGGAAAACACTTGATGCTTGGTTGCTGCCTGGCTTAAGCAGCCTGTGCTAGGTCTTGAACCAAACAAACCTAGCAGAAGCTATTTGGTCAATCTTCCGCAAGAAATCCCTGGTGAATTGTAAACACAAGAACAAAAAGATTATTGCTAAATGCTTATCTATTCTGATTTCAAATGGCATTTCTGCTGACTCAGGACAACCCACATACTCTGAAAAGAGTACATCTATGCAAAATCTTTTGAGACTCCCACAATATATGCATTAAAACCACATGTGGTCTTAGATCTCAAGCTCTCTGGGCAAAAACATGTCCCAGCTTACAAATCCGAGAGTATTATGTGAATTGAGATAACATAAAAGTGTGTCCAAGGGTACAACTTACTATGGCGGCCGAAGCAATGTTGACCAGTCTATCCAGAAGTGTCCTCAACCAGGATGGAGTACAAAGTAGCATTGAAAAACCACATGTTGGAGTGTATGCGCTCTATGATAAGGTCCGGTTTAGATGCTCTCACAATGTGAGTAATATTTCTCCACAAACAAGAAATATGGAAGACCTATGAACTTAAAATAAACAATGAAAAATATTAGTGATATCACCAGAAGTACATGCCTGGTGTATATAACCAAACTATCCAAGAAAGCAGTACCTTTGGTATAGACCTGGATTAAAATTGCAGGAAATTTCTTAAGAACAAAACAAAGATGCTACATCAATTGTTATTAAGCTTTAGTAATGTACCTTCATAAACCAATGCTAGATTTGGCATTAGTGTTGTTAGCAATAAGAGATAGGGTGTTCGAAATCAGGTCATAAATTAGACTGAAAGGGCTTATTTTATTCCTCAATAATACTAGCTATTTATAGCATCTTACAGATAGAATCCTTCCATGTTTAAACTACTTTAGAGATAGAAATTAATCCCATCTCTTACCTAATACGAACAGTCCAGATTGACTCAAACTGGACTACATCTAAGACTTCAATTCTGTTTTGATCCTTTCCTAAATCAATCAGATCATAACCGAATTCAACTCTATATGAACAATTATAAAACAAATTTAACTCCAACAATCAACCCTTAATCTTGTTTTCTAGAACACACCTTACTCAAGACCTTACTTAGAATGAACACTTCTTTCATCGTCTCACCCACACTTGTACTAGTTTAGAATGGTGACACATCTCTTGCCCCCTTCACTTGACTTTGAGATGGGCACATCTACACCCCCAGGATGAAGACTCAATTTCTCCACTCTGCACGACTCAATTTTGAGATGGGCACATCTTCATCCTAGGATGGCGGGGCAATTTTTTCACCCTGCACTCAAACTAGAGATAGACACATCTTAATCCCAAGCACACCTCGATCACAACCAACTTCATATCATCATTGCTTCTAGGTACACCTTACATCATAGTTATTAAGGCGTCGCTTAAGCGCTAAGGCGACCTGAGAGCCTAAGGCGTCCCTATCGTCTTGGATGCCTGAGTAAGGCATCCGTAAGGGCAACGAGGCATCCTTAAGGCGCTAGTAAGGCGACACCTTAATCTATGCTCAGTTTATCTCAACCCATCCCAAATAACAGAGGAGGGAATCGAGTATCGGTTAGGTCAGAGAGGACTAGTACAAACTTGAGAGATGGATATTGAGACAAACTTGAGATATGGGAGTGTTAACTAGTACACTAGTACTACTATCTATAAGTTATGCTAGACTTTTAATCAATTATGTTAGTTTATGTTGAACTACCTTTATTTTTGCTAATTGCTATTGTGATCCTTATCTATTTGAAATTTGGGACTATATTCCTACATTTTCCATATTTATATATTAATAAGGTGTCGCCTCGCTTTACGTCTTATTGCTTAAAAGGTAAAAAGGGGGTTTGTCGTCTTACCGCCTTAATAACTATGCCTCACATGTACATTCGGCGAAGAAATAAGGAACACTAGATGCTCTTAACCAAAGTCTCCTCTTAAAGGCATCCTAATCAATGGAACAAAGTTGCCATCTACCTTAAGTTCAAATATAATTCGTGGGCAATATAGTCATAGCTCACTTTTCTAAATTCTTATGTACAGGTTCAAATGAACCTATATCTGGGAGAAGATGGAGTAATAACTAACAACTTAAGGAAAACGACTCGTGGGCATTATAGTTGTGGCAGCACATTAACAGTTAAACAATATCCATGCATATACCTATTCTTGAACATTATTGTCAAAATGTTGCTACAACACTTCTCCCAATCTGCTACATGCAGAGGTTCTTTGATTGGAGGGGCTTGACCTCCCTAGAGCGATCCAACTCGAGAGAGCGGGTGAACACCGAGATTTACGTGGTTAGGGCCGCCTGAGCGTAATACCCTACGTCCACGGGGGTGATTGTTGTATTGCCTGCGCGTATGAGTGTGTGAGTTTGCAGGGTTGCGAACCCTTTGTCGGGTGGACACCCCGGTCCTTTTATAGTCCAAGGCCGGGGTGGTTACAATGAGGCTTGGGGCCCGACAGGTGGCCCCGAAGCTGTCTGAACCCTATACATGATCTAGGGTTTTTGCATCCTTGAGTAGAGTGGTTAGCGGGGGAGTTAAGACCCGCCGCCTGGCGTGCTGAACGTCTCTGACTACGCTGCAGGTGATGATGATGACACTATCTTGTCGCTGTGTCGCCTCGCTCTGTAGGGTGGCTCTGTGTCGTTGGGCGGTACTGTGCCGTTGTCACGCCTCGCCGCCCTATGTTGTCACCGTAATAGCGAACGGGCGGAGGATGGAGGCGTGCAATGTGCACCATGCTTCTTGGGAAGGCGCGAGCCTTAAATGCACGGCCTGACAGTGCACTCCCTTGTTGACCCACGACCCACGACAGATCGTGGGACACGTGGCGGCTCTGAAGCCCTCCTCAGCGGGGAGGAGGCCCAGAGCTTGGCTTCACGTGGCAGCTCCGGACCTCACCTCAGCGGGGAGGCTTGGTCCAGGACCAAGGACACGTGTTGGCTCTGGAGGCCTCCTCAGCAGGGAGGAGGTTTGGATCCCGGGTACATGTAGCAGCTTCGGACCTCACACCAGCGGGGAGGCTTGCCCGAGGCCAAGGACACGTGTCGGCTCCGGAGCCCTCCTCAGCAGGGAGGAGGTTCGGAGCCCGGGTACACGTGGCAGCTCCGTACCTCACCCCAGCGGGGAGGCTTGGTCCGGGGCCAAGGGCACGTGTCGGCTCCGGAGCTCTCCTCATCAGGGAGGAGGTTCAGAGCCCGGGTACACGTGGCAGCTCCGAACCTCACCTCAGCAGGGAGGCTTGGTCCGGGGCCAAGAACACGTGTCGGCTGTGGAGCCCTCCTCGGCAGGGAGGAGGTTCGAAGCCCACATACACGTGGCAGCTCCGGACCTCACCTCAGCAGGGAGGCTTGGTCCGGGGCCAAGGGCATGTGTCGGCTCCGGAGCCCTCCTCAGTAGGGAGGAGGTTCAGAGCCCACATACACGTGGCAGCTCCGGACCTCACCTCAGCGGGGAGGCTTGGTCCGGGGCCAATGACGTGTGTCGGCTCCGAAGCCCTCCTAAGCAGGGAGGAGGTTCAGAGTCCACTTACATGTGGCAGCTCCGGACCTCACCTCAGCGGGAGGCTTGGTCTGGGGCCAAGGGCACGCGTTGGCTCCAGAGTCTAGATGCACGTGGCAGCCCCGGGGCCGACCCGGGGGCCAAGGACATGTGGCTTCGCTAGCGCCCGTGTCCCCAAGGAGGCGGGGCCTGCGCTGTCTTTAACCCTTCACGTGGGGGTACGCAGTCTGCAGGGTACCGACAATTATGCATTTTCACACCAATGCCATCCTAATATAAGATGCTTGTTCACAAAACGGTACCACACACTTTTCTTAAACAGCCTTTATACATCTGATTGCAAGTTGTGTTTTTATCTCTTGACTTCATAAGCTGAATTACAGAAAATATAACCTCAAAGGCATTCATCTATGCTAACAGAAAGCATTTTATCTTACTAGCTTTGGCAAAGGGAGGCAGGAAGCTTGAGACAGCAACTGCATAACTTGCAAGAGCATCACAGGTATGATCTTCAACCATCATAGAATAAATGTGAATCATTGTAAGAGAACAAGTACATTACAATAAGTGCAAATCATGCTAATGATCAGTAGTGATTTTTTACGGAGTTCTGGAAGAAAGGAGCACCACTAACTGGTATAGTGCCTTAGTGCCTTTAATTTTTAGTTAATGGTGTCTTTCAGGCCGTGTGCATCTTGGCTATGCAGAAGCCGGGTGCTCTATTGTATCACCTTAATGCTTTGAGTTTAATAAAGTGTCCTTTATTGAAAAAAACTAAAGTCTAAAAATGAGAAATCATGACATGGGATCAAATTATCAGCAAAGCATACAATAACATGCAATCTGATCAATGTCTAGGCTACACCAAGGAAGCAAAAGTCACCAAAAATAGAATTTGACCTTACAGGCATTTTAAGTGAATACTCCAGAATGAGTTGTACCCTGTGTATTCATCACGACTATGGCACCCCAACCTTTTGACATAGCAACAAGAAACAATCTGCTTAATTTTCTTACTTGATTAATTTCACTACAAGAATCGCGATAATAGACGACGGCCACAAACCGTCATCTATAAGGCCCAAACGGCCGTCAATAGCTTATTGACGACGGTATATGCTTATAGACAACGGTATACTGCCGTCTACGTTTTTTGTCATCTATAACGTTATTGACGATGGTAACCGTCGTACATAAACTATTTGACGACGGCCAAAACCAGCTGTCGTCGATAAGTGAGTTCCTCCACGTGGCAGCGGGGGAAGCTTATCGTCGATGGTGATAGAGACACCGTCGATGATAAGTTACAGTATCGTCGATGGTAGAAGGGCACTATCGTCGATACTGGACACTTATCGTCGACGGTGTCCTTGTCACTGTCACCGTCAATGATAACTCGCTAGTATCGTCGACGACCTCTAGATAACCGTCGTCGATAATTTTTGAAGTTTTTTTATAAAAAACAGAAAATGCTACCCTGGCTTCGAGGCCAGCCCTGGCTCGATGACTAGATCACAGAGACAGAAAAACATGACACAAACATGCATATATATCACATGGCACCGCAAAATACATCACACAATATATTATTGCACAATTCTTCATAGAAGTCTCACATCGCACATTTTGAGAGAGGAGGGAACTCAGCTCACAAGTATGAGGCGCGGCTGACCTGACTAAGAGACGCTACTCCGTCCGCTGCCACCGGAGTTTGGAAAGTCGTCCTCCTGCAGTCGTCCAAGCATCTGAGGCGACGGAGTTTGAGCCTCCGTTCCCGACGCCTGTGAAGTGCAAGTGTGGTTAGACATGTTACAAGAAAATTCATATTTTACTAAATTTGAACAAGTTTAACTTGTGCAAGTGTGATTTACTAAGTTTGTACTTGGGCTACCAGCGGCACCAGCGGCAGCTGTATCGCTGGCGCGCCCATTGCGGAAACACAACCCCCTGTCCTGCACTCATAGCCTGCAAACACAAAGCAAATCATTATACATGTCATTTATATGTAAAAAATGTTAAGTACAACATCTAGAATAGATTACCTGCATGACAGCTTGCATCTGTAACATGAACGAGTTTTGATACTCGTCCCTAGCCCTTTGCGCCTCGTCCCTAGCCCTGATCTCAGCTGCCCGCGCCTCGTCCCTAGCCCTCAGCGCTTCTTGCATCCTCTGGAGCTCCTCTCGCAGACTCTGGAGCTCTAGATCTCGACTAGCGCGACTGCTGCAGGACCCGCCCTGAAGCGATGAAGAGGCTCTCGAGGGAGCTCGCACCTGTCTCGAGTCGACCACTCCATCGAATATGGCTAACCTGCACAAATGAAGTAAGATTATTAAATTTTGTATCTCGAAGTTCGTAACAGTAAATTAAAAATTACAAAAGCTCACCGTACGTGAGGTTTACCACCACCGCTTGCATACGCGGCTTCGAGGACGATTGGCGCGCTCTGCCAATCGAACTCTTCGCCTCGAAGCCTCCGTGCCTCCTCCCCGTACTTTGCCTACAAAAACCAGAAAAATAACGTCATTAGTACTATTAAAGAGAATTCAATTAAGTTAAAAAAATTAACTCACCAAAGTCTCCGTCGCCATCTGAGAAGACAGCTGGTCAGGCTGCGACGGGTCACTTCCCAAGTGACCCCTCTTCCACACCTCGATAGGTGCCGGCTGCTGACCGCTCTCGTGCCCCTATCGATACATGTTAGCACAATGCAGATTATAAAATTACTTAATAGAATGCTTATAGCACTTCCCATCCATTTAGCGAGGCGTATGTAGCCGTCCCCACCCAAACGGTGTTTCCCGCCTGTCCCTCTACTCTCTCGACGGGTTTTAGAAACTGACTAAGCCCTCGCTCGCCCAAAGAGCACACAAGGCATGGTACGCGTCTGGACGGCTGTCAAGCCACGCTACGCCGACCTGCACACATTTATTATTGAATGAAAACATTGATCACGATCAGATAATGAAGCAAAGTAAACAAAAATCTTTACCTCTGCGTACTGCGCCTCCGTCAAGTACGTGTCGCCCGATTCCTTCCCCGGCTCACCCTCGTTTGGATGTAACTTGAAGTACGCATTTATAGCTTGAATGCGAGCCGTAGATAGTGACTGTGTCACGATCTTCCTAGCGCAGTTATGGAAGACGAGACGAGCGTGATCCGTCCGCTCGGACTCGTCCTCCAAACGATACCGTGCCTGAAAAAAATCTATAACTAAATGTATGTAACTTATAATAAATTCGTATTACACAAATATTGTTCATACTTACCATGAAGTCATGCCAAACAGCCTCCTGGTGGTTGCCGTGAAGAACGTCCTGGGCCCTATAGTAGTCGTTCTAAGACGTGGCAACGCGTCCGTTCACTACACCAGGGTAGTGCAAATGGAGAAGACGGCCCAAGACACCGTTCACCAGCGCGTGGCATCCCTGGCTCGTGAACGAAGCATCCTCCCAAGTCCTGATCCTATCGCCAACCGGACGAATAATGACCCGATTGTTTCGGTCTGCAGGAGCCAGAGGAGGAGCCACATAGTGGCTCTTCCTAGTCCGTCACTGTGGAACCGGCTCCGAACAAGAAGGCTCTGAAGAAGGGTGCTCCAAAGGAGGCTCTGAAGAAATAGGCTCTGAAGAAGGAGGCTCTGAAGAAGAAGGAGGCACCTTAGCCTCTGTGTCCTCGGACGTAGAGTCATCCTGACAGTTTTAAAGATTCATATTATAGAAAAAATACTTATATCATTTATTTAATTAAATGTTCTTTACCTGTCGTGACCGCTGTACAAAACCAGGTGATGA